>OV815962.1:2500-10002500 GCA_929112965.1 Mythimna albipuncta | reverse complement strand
AAAATACTAGAGAGACGACGACTTCGCCCTCGTGAAAGTCGGAAATTATTCCTAGGAAACTTAATTCTGTAATGGCTCGTGTTATTCCAAAACATGGTCTACCCGTGTACCAAGTTCTATCCAAATCCTTTCAAAGCCATTCGAGCAAGCGTAAAGAAATAATAAATATACTATAGTGTGATTTGCACTGCACATTTAGTGATGAATTTAACAATAATAATAAAAAAAACTGGGCAAGTACGAGTCGGTTTTCCGAATTGCAATTATTTTTTTGTGACGTAGGTAACAACAAATTTACTGTTTTCAGATTTTTTCCAATACCTGTGCTATAAGACCTTGCTTTGTACCAAATTTCAGGATTCTGGGTCAACGGCTGTATCTTTTTTATTCGTTAACTTAGTTTGATTTTTTCACAGCTTGAAGGGGCCTTGAGTATAGGGTTTTACCTACCTTTACGCGTTCTCGAGATAAAGGGTCTAGACAGACAGACAGACCAACGGACAGACAGACAGACAGACAACAAAGTGATCCTATAAGGGTTCCGTTTTTGCCTTTTGAGGTACGGAACCCTAAAAAAACACAATAAAGTTGACCAAAACCACGGAATAAAGAAAAGTAGACGAAAACTTAAGGTAAACCCACAAATTAAACAAAAAGAACCCGATTTTTTTTTACTTACTTTCTATAGTTCGACTCTTTGTGAAATTTATTCAAACAAACGTCCCACACTTCAGTTTAATAGAATAGAAAAACCTCTTGAAAATAGAGTACCATTTAATTTTACCTTGTTGAAAATGTTACAATTACTTTTCTGAGAATCACTGCGTGGGTAAACGCTCACTTCGTAGGTTTATAATTTTAGTGACCGACTGAAACATAATTTGCAGCTGAAACCGAAACCGTAACCAAATGTTCGGCTCCTATTCCAGTTTCGGCCGTAAACGAAACCGAAACTAACGTGGTAACAGAAAATCTGCAAGAAAAAAAAAATTCGACACAGTATTTCGATATTAAATGATATTGATTTTAGAAAAATGTTTAAAAAAAAAACACGTATTTTTTTTTTTGTAATTTGAACTAGGTGAGACCGATATTTCCTAGCTACAAAACTACCTTGAGAAGAAACACCGTAACCAACTCGGGGGTCAAAGTCTCTTTTAAAATCCAGCAAATGTAATAGTCAAATCATATGAGAATCATGCACATTGGTGTTGGATGGATGGTGGATTTTGAGGAAAAAACTGCATAGAATTGAATGGACCTGTCTAGTCAATGCAAGCATTTGTCAGTATTCGTGTAGCTCAATGCAAGACTAATAAGAAGCTTTCATAAAATCTACACTAATATAATAAAGAGGTAGTATTTGTTTTTTTGTCTTTGTGTTTTTTTTTGTTTATAGGAGGTAATCTCTGGAAGTACTGGTCCGATCGCGAAAATTTTTTCACCAATAGAAAGCTGCCTTATTCCTGACTGACATAGATTATATTTGAAGTACGCGGGCGAAGCTGAAGGCAAAAGCTAGTATAAAATAAATCGAATAAGTCCAAGATTAAACAAAACAAGAAAATAAGATTATATGAAAACTGTACCATGCATTATAGACGAAAGAGTCAGTCAGTTTTTAGGTATCTTTCACTACCATCAGATCAAAGACGCTTAGTTAGTGTCGGTATAGTGTAGTTCGGCGCCTTTCCGGCCGAAACCAAAATCGAAACTGATCCTTCAATCCATCTCTATTTATAATATTTATTTTACCTACTCACATATTACTTCAATAAATAAAAGACAGACTGATAGCATTATTTTCTTTTGATCCCTTTTGACCGGCTTTGGATAAAGGCTTGTGTATAAGCGTATAAGCATAATCAGCCTTACAATGTTCCCACTGCTGGGACTCAGGCCTTGACTCTAGGATAGGGAGTGGGCCGTAATCCTCATCGCGGGTCCAATGCGGATATTGTTTATCTTTTAAGAATATATTATTATGTAAGTACTTTTATTTTGTTTAGAAAATACGTTGACCTCACACTAGGAATTACGGTTTATTCCCATCGGCAACCCCTGAGTTTGCCACCGGGGTGGCGGTTGGCACTCTTTCATTCCCATCGGTCACCCCTGATTGTAAGAGTAGCTACTGTTATAGCATACGAAATGCGAATAAACTCCTGTACTATAACTACGAAGGAAGCAGAAAATGAAACTAAATAGTAACCATCGACCACCAGGGTGATTGACGTCACATATTAGTGCCAACCACCATACCGGTGGCAGCTCAGGGGTGGCCGATGGGAATGAAGGTGTGCCAACCGCCACCCCGGTGGCAAACTCAGGGGTGGCCGATGGGATTAAACCGGAATTACTCCCGTTACGATACGGGAGTAATTCCGGTTTAATGATGATACAGAAAACACCAGATTCCCAGACCTGGAACAATAGAGAGCCCAGGAAAACAGTATACATGGAGTTTCTTGAACATTCTTCTCCATAGAGATCTGCCCTTCTTTTTTTTTCGATGGGAAAAATCATCCAATGACAATCCCCACTCTTGGGCGGAGCGGGAGATAATGTCAGACTCTTACTGACTAAAAAACCCATCCCGTTCCTTCAAGCCTTCATACCGAAGCTCGAGCGCCCTTTCGGATGACCCTGGCCCCAGTAGGCTTCGACCCGGATGGGCCCCTGCTATTGCTGACAACTCCTAGAGGCGCGCGGGAACAGCGCGCGCCGTCGACGACTTGGGCTTGGTCCGGACAGTTACCGGACGGCCGGACAGCGAGCTCGAGCCACGAGGACACAGCGATGCTCCGCCCAAGCAGGGCACACCTCGACTGTGTGCTCCACCAGATCTACCCTTTGGAATGTGCAATTTATTGACTGAGTCCTTGGCAATTCAAAAGTGCCTATAAATGGTTTATTTGAAATAAATTCCTTGATTCTTCAAGTAGGTAGATTAATATATTTGTTCCACTCGGAAATGGAACCCGTGATACGCGGTGCCGCGAACTTACCTATATAATATGGATTGATTAGTTGAGCCTTTCTTCAATAAAACTTTTTCCGTAAGAAGAAAATTAAGGTGCCATTTGGATTAGAATTTTCCGCTTAGTCTTATTCTAGTCTGAGACCGTTTTCTAATGAAAATGTCCAACAGTTAAAAGTTGTCTAGTTTGTTGCTTCTGTCGCTCTTACAAATGGAGATTTAGATGTTATTCTACAAAGACAGATTACTTTGTCTTCTACATACTTTTAACAGGTATACATAAATATTCCTTCACGTCTACGGTCCGGACTAAGAGTTTTCCCTCGTCGTTAATAGCGCGTACATCGAGGGACTGGAACAATTTGCCTGCTGCAGTCTTCCCGTCCGATTATGATTTAGGTGTCTTCACCATCAACGACTGCGTCACTACTTACCATCAGGTGGGATCGCAGTCAAACAAACTAAAGTTTGACTACGATCCCACCTGATGGCAAGATAAACAGTTCCGTTAAAGTACAGTTCAGTCCGTAAAATTATTTATTATTATTTATTTATTTATTAAAATCTTTATTGTACACCGCATAAACAAAAAAGATACAGGACAAACATTATTCAAAATAAGTGTACAATGGGCGGCCTTATCGCACAGGGCGATCTCTTACTCAATTAGGCATGAAGCAAGCTCTATTTTTTTTTTTTTGTGGCGGCTTCTAGCGTTTTTATGTGGCAGTGTTTTTTTGAGGTCCAAGTGCGGGCGTTAAAACTGAAAAGTATGTAGGTACTCGTAGATATTAAAAAAAAGGCTTTTTTGCTATTCGGTAAAATCTATGAGAATCTATTCGGGAATTAAACTACTTATGTATGTTTGTACGGAACTCTCAGTGCGAGCGTCCGACTCGCTCTTACCCGGTTTTTTCATCTTCGTTTCATATCGATTGACTGCTACCTACCCAATTTTTTGTCCAACTGAACAACTCCGCGTTTCGGCTCGTTCAATCTCGTTCGTTCATAATTACGGAATTTCACACGTATAAACGTATCACATGGGACTTCATTTTAAACGAAATTAAGAATTATTGCCGTATCTCGATAAACATGAAAATGAAAATATTACACATTCATGCACTTTCATTCAACCTTTAATAAAGGTTCTATAAAGGCATTTTATAGCGCCTGCTGCTAGTCGTGGGCGGACTCTTTTCTAAAGCAATTGTCGGACCAGTTTCCTAAAGGGATTATTGTAAAAGTTACATGTTCGAAAAGCTTTAATTTAGTTCCTACCCAAAGTAACTTACTTGAAGATCTCATTCAATTCTAAATATTTTATTTCACATAATATGCCTAGCATACATCTACACTACAAAATGTCAAAAGCAAGTGTACGGTTCCAATTAATTCTTCCTTATGGAGAAGAACCGATAAATTCTTTTAAAAAAATTGTGTTTTCTTTTTTATAGTGTTTACATTTATAGACAGAGGACGGTTCAACCCCGTCCATATAGTATTGCATGTATTTTAATATTTTATTGCACGCAAAACTTAATATTAATTCAATAATTTGAGAATTTATGTACTAAACTTAACAATGAATTTTCTGCCAGCAAACCTTTGAGTAGCCTTTTTTTTATGGTGGGAAAAAATCATGCATGACATCCCCCGCCCTTGGGCGGAGCGGGAGATAGTGTCAAAATCTTACTGACTAAAAGACCCACCCCGTTTCTTCTAGCTTTCATACCGGGGCTCGAGCGCCCTTTCGGATTACCCTGGCCCCAGTAGGCTTCGACTCGGCTGGGTCCCTGCTGTTGCTGACAACTCCTTGAGGCGCGCGGGAACAGTGCGCGCCGTCGACGACGTGGGCTTGGTCCGGACAGTTACCGGACGGCCGGACAGCGAGCTACCCATTGCTCACTGTCCACAAGCCAGCGCCTACGGTGAACCGTTGAGTAGCCTGTAAGTCCCATTCACAAAGGATGATTACTTATTTCTTAAAAATCAACCACCGCAACGTTAGGTTATACTCAATTTATACGTATGTGTCAGCAATTTCTTATTCACCGGTAAATATCGGACTAAAATATCTTCCTACTTAAAGGAAGAAACTGCTACTTTATTTATCACGATTCCTGAGATGTATCGCTGTTGCGTACATCGGTGAATTTTCTGACATTAATCTAAGTTCGTAAACGTACAGTAACTACTCAACCGGGACATCCCAGACACTCGTGATGGATGTGAAACGAATAGGCTCTTGACTACTCATCGCTCTATCAAAATATCTCGAGGGAGGCTGTGCAATATCCTAGAAATATTGCTGAACAGCCAACCGTTATTTCGCGCAGAGGTCCTTAATTTTTTGTGACCCATACTTGCGTACATCGTTGCCTCCAATGGGTCAATACCGAATACTTAATCGACTTTTCGTTTCTATTTTGTGGCTTTTTTACAACGTACAACATTATTTTCTATTTTGTTACAAGTGAAAAACGAAAGACGCTAGTATACATCGTTGAATTTTAATAGTTTTAATCCCGTGGAGGGTCGATTCGGTACATGAAACACTATCGATTTGTAAAGATAAAATTAAAAAATAAAGTAAATGACCTGTAGTTAGTAGTCGGCGTTACGAACAAACTATCTACAGGTCATTAAACTAGCTCACTCTTAAAGAAATTAATTTCGTACATGCGTAAGTGCTTTATTTTTTTATTTTATCTTTACAAATCGATATTGTTTCATGTACCGGATCGACCCTCCACGGGATTAAAACGATAAAAATTTAGCGGTGTACTTATGTTACTTTTTAAATATAAATTATGTCGTGTCAAGGTATGTAGGATAAAATTAAGATTAATAAGACCTACTTGATGACCTATAGCACCAGTTTGCAGTTATGGGTGCAGAATAGGAATAGTGGCAACTCCTCAAATAAAGACGAAATTATTAACACTTGTGGCGGCAACATCGCCGTAACCATACAGAGCACTATTTCCATGTTCCAACTTTTTCCGTTGGACCAGTCATGTTGGCGGTTCGAAATTCCGGCTTGAATCTGGATTTTTAAAACGTAGTAATTATAATGAACAATATATGAGTTGTATTTTCATACTTACCTGATTTCCTTATCATTCAATAAATCAACATAGAGTTGGGAAGGCATTTCCCCAAACACTGTAGTACTTAGATACTAAGTTCGGCTCCCGATTTTGGAATAGCGGTCATTGATCCTACATTTATTGAAATTCTTAATTTAAAAAACGGAAATTGAGACATAAAACTGTCTTAAATCGAAATTCATCATGTTCCTTTACATTTTTTAGTAATGAATAACCGTTCTTTTTTTTTCAGGTATCCACGCTGAGATGTTAGAAAAAGATCAACTTTTAGGTAGGAAATTATTAAATGGCTTCTCCCGCTCCAGGTGGAGTGAGTTTGAGTGAGAGTTTTTTGACCACCACGGCCGAATGATTACTGTCCACTACATGATCTATATCAATCATACACCTAGTTCTAGACTTTCTCCAATGCGTAACAAAAGCGATTGTTGATTGTGTGTTGTGAGTGTCTTAAAGTGCACATTCATCATAAAAGATCAAACAGGTGTAAAACATTCGCCGTGATATGTTAGATAAATAACTACGTATGTGATATCATGTGAATAAGACTTGAGAATTCAGCAACATGAGGTTAAAAATTTCCGAGTAGACTCAACAAGTAGCGACAGATGCTAGCTAGCGTTTCCACTGCAAACATATTTAATTTATCTCTAGGTACATCATCTTCGTAGATGTCCCTGTTAACCTTTATTTTATAAACCGCACACGAACTACAACTTACAGAAAACTACGGTTAACCGACCAACCGCTAATCAAGCCTCGGGGCTGAAATAAAGTTATGTTTTCACTCCACATAACAAAGCAGGTTTATACTTACTCAGCGGTCAGCTGCGTCTGTCACCGCCCAGTAAACATTTAACGTAAAGCCGTGTACAGACATCGCGAGGCATGCGTTGCGAATGGTTTGTCTCGCATGCCTCAGGCTGTGTGGACGTGTATGCGATATACGATCGTATGACGCGAATGCTCACTGTGAGCGTGAGCATTCGCGTCATACGATCGTTGCAAACGCCGCCTCAGTGCGAGCCGTGCGCTCCGTTTGGACGGTTAATTGGCGAAATCGTCGTACAACGTTTTCCCATAGTGTAATCGTTTTATCTACCAGCGTCTTTTCTTTTCTTTTTGTAAACATTGAATGAATCACTATATAGACCGCAGCCACAATCGTTGCAAACGTCTCGCCTTGTCGGAGCCATTTTTCTACTGACGGACACCATGCGTGGTTGTTTGCGTTCTCTGCTTGAGCATGTGTCGTTCGGGACGCATGCATTAATGTACCGTCGTATGCCTCAGGTTGAGGCAAGTGCGACGAACCATTCGCGATGCACGCCTCGCGATATCTGTACGCGGCTTTAAGTTGGAACTTGTAACAGACGAATAACGAGGCGTCAATCCATGATGAAGGCCCGTTTTCACTCGAGACAGCCCTACTGACACAGGAGGGTTGCCGCTTAATCGATCCAAAGGCCCGGCCATAAAGTCAGGGATTAAAGGCTGCCAACTTTGCATAGATTCGTTAATGGGGTTTACCGAATAAATACGACAAAGCATAGACAAAGTTTGGGTAAACAAAAGGTTTGAGAAACATCCGTAATCGCCGAAGCTATCCGCTGACAGTTTCAATACAATAACATATTAATGATGCTTAAGAGGTTTATGAGTCGTGGTGGCGCAGGGGTAACGGTCCCGGGTTATGAGATCTTGGGTCCAAACCCAGCCGCTTTAGTTTGTGTAATTTATTTCATCACCACTACTCCCAAAACGCTGAAGGAAAATGTCGTGAGGACGGTTTCCATTGCATGTCCTAAAACCAAAATGAGCACTGAGCTTGCGTCGTAGATTAGGTAAGTACGTATGGCCCATTCCCTCATTTAGAGGAAGGACCTGAAACCCAGACGTGGAAATATTATAAAGGTGATTATGCTAATTATTATTAGAGGCTTATCAAATGTCCCGAACTCCTTTATAGGTGTTAGACGTAAGGTATAATACTGAACAACCGACGCTAACGAAAACTATGAAACTGTAACAATTTCTTCAATTTAGTGTCGAACTTGGCTCGACTTTGTACTGTACAATAACGAATTCTCAGCTCGGGAAAGTTGTTATATACGATACAACGCGCTATGTACGTCGACCTTTATATGCCGGGCACGCCGACCCTGCCCCATGTTTCATCTACGCAATATTATGTCCAAAGTTGAAATATTTCGTGTGATTAAATGTCCGACTCCACTCCACACCACACTAAATGGAAAAAGTTTCAACGATCGTATCAACTTTAATACATTAAAGTGTTAAATGTCGACCACGAAAATTGACATTCGACCATTTCGTTTACAGTTCATCGAGTAAATAGGTTTCATAGTATAACTGTATCAAATAGCTTAATTAGCTATTCAGTTATCAGCCTAGCCTGATAAAGAAACGGTGCCGTTTAACTAGTCACCTGAATCATATTCAGCTTTATCGTTTATTTAATACAATTTAATAAACTGGCTGGCTAATGCTTAGGTCATTCATACCTTCAATTGGGGTACCATGTATAAAATGTAGGTCACCCTGACATATACAGGTTAGGTCATCTCCCTCAATTCAAATTATATTGATAGCTATAACCTAGGGGTATTTAAGTCAAGACTGAATAGTTACTTCTAGGCAAGCGTGCTCTATCGTCGGCCACATCATTGCTTACCATCAGGTGAGATTGTGGTCAAACGCGAGACTACCCATTATAAAAAAAAAGAAAATGTTTTTTTAAGCCTGTCTTCGTGTATTGCCACCAATCGCCCCCACGAGGACACGGATATGCTCTGCCCAAGCGGGGCACACCTCTACCGTATCCTCCAGGTGGTCCACACAGTGGTGGCACACGGGCGTCAATTCCGCACGAATCTGGTGCAGGCACCACCCGAACTGACCATGCCCGGTGAGAACCTGCGCCAAGCGGAAGGTGAGGATGCAGTGAGGTCTTTCCAGCCACCCCTCAGAGGGGGGACTTACCGCCGTATTATGGCGTGCCCAGTCGGTTCGTACTTACGACGGTCTTCAACACATCGACGGCTAAACACAAATCAAAATTAATTTTACAACTTGCCAGTCTCTAAAATGTCTGGGCTAGGCCAGAAATTAAACATTATCGATAATTTACCTAGCTCTTTGATCAGTCGGGCGTTTAATTGAATGGTATATTTTAATAAAAACGCTAGGCTGTGAGACGTATCCATTATATTTAATGTAAATGTCATGAATATTCATGTTAATGTTTATCAATTAAGCTACACATTTTAATCGTTGACATTACTATCCGATTAAACCTTCCACCCTACTTCTTTACTCCTCAATGTAATGCGTAAATCACACAAATACACTGGCATCAATATTAAGTGTGCGTTACATTTATATTTTACTTACCATCATCTGAGCGTCACTGCGGGGTGCCAACGCGGGGTGTTTGACGCCCATCAATTGCTGAGTTGGTGTCCCTTTCGATTCGGGAACGCCCAGCGCAACTAAATTGTAATTCTGCCCTTTTTTAGGGTTCCGTACCTCAAAAGGAAAAACGGAACCCTTATTTCAGGATCACTTCGTTGTCCGTCCGTCTGTCTGTCTGTCTGTCAAGACCCTTTATCTCGAGAACGCGTGAAGGTATCGAGTTGAAATTAAAACCATATATTCAAGGGTCCAAGCCTGCTATTTTTATAAATTCGTCATTCCAACACGATCCCATTGTCATTTTGCTAAAACTTTGTAATCTGTTAATTCATAATGACCGATCAATGATCGGTCAATGGTCTTGTAATGGAAGTGTGGTAGAATGACAATATCGGGCTTATTAAAAGCACTAATTGCGCAATGACGTCTTAATGGTAGATCACTGATCAAAGGAACTGTCAAAATTTGTGCAGACTACCGCATACGTATGAAATTCATTTGTCAATATGTACGAGATTACCATTCTATGCCATTTCTTTCATTGGAGTGTCAGTGGTTGACCATCGGAAAGTCATAATGACGCCATTATATTAGTAGATTACCAAAACTTGTCAAAATCAACAATTATGAAATCAATGTTAGACCATTCTGACATTATTGTAATAGCAGACTTGAGGCCCAGGTCTACGGTCCCTTCAAGTTGTGAAAAAATCAAACTTCTAAGTTAACGAATAAAAAATATACGGCCGTTTATGTCGCAAAAAAGCTCCCTTCTAACTTTCAAAGATCGAAATTCATAAGGTACTTTCCGTTGACCCAGAATCCTGAAAACAGGGAATTTGTTGTTCCATTCGGGAATTGTAGTTTGCACGGAACCCTCAGTGCGCGAGTCCGACTCGCACTTGCCCAGTTTTTTATTATTATTTTGTATTGTTGTCTATTTGTATTGCCTGCGTCGAATAAATTCTATTCTATTCTAAATCATTCCAACATTTTCCTTGATGGCCAAAGTATTAAAGCACGGAATGGCGTGAACCGCATTAGCATGAGTCCAGTAGCTGCTACTTCCTAATGCAGGTGGTAACGCAATCAGTGCGCCGACACCTCACGCCGTGGCCGCGCCTCGCCATGCATACTGATGTCCATGTATCAGTTGAACACTGCCAGCTAATTTAACTCCAAATTTCTCTAATGAAAACCCCGAAAGCCGTCTATCCACACGTAGCTGGCAACCCTAACTACAAGTTTGCTGATATAAATAAAATTAAATTCAATAATGATGTTCTATTTTGAATAGCGTTCAATTTTGAAGCTAATTTATTCTTTAACAATTTTATGTTGCAAAAATATGGTTGTTAAAACGGTGAGCTTCGATTTTCATTTTACTAAACTAATTAATTGTTTGTAGGTAAAACATAAACCTTTTCTTTTAGTTCAGTATGTGGTTTTATTAATGTTACGACGCTGACATAAAAAATCGGAAAAAAGGTCCTTAACTTTTCGATTACTGTAATTAGAATAGAAAGACAATGAGAGAGTGAACGCCGGCGTTCGCTTGGGGTTTAATGAATTAACAAATAATTCGACTATAAGCAGGTAGGTCTGTATCCCTTACACCAGATAATAATTAAGTGTTTCCGCAAAATAATTTCGTGTTGATTTTACTCCGCAAATCCCATGAGAACACGTATTAACGAGAACAGAAATGCCAAAACAACCCTTTCGCGTTACAATAAGGCTAACAAGCTTGTTACTCAACTGATTATTTTGTTCGCACTTAATTCACAATTCCTCATCCTTAAATTATTAACATAAAGTAGTAAAATACGCAGGCCAATTTAATAAATATTAAATGAGCTGGCGCGCTGTTAAAATTCTTGCAGGCTTTTAACAGTTTTTTATTGCATGCAAGCGAAGCGCACACTACGTACTTTATTATTGCAAGCGTTCACAGTGTACACCGTACAGCAGAACATAAAACCTACTAATATTTATACTCGTAGATGGGAAAAGCTGAACACTATAATAATTTATTTGTAAGCGCCTGAACACAATTAAGATAATTGACAGCCAATCTCGTTAATAGTAGGCGTCCATCCTTAGCTGAATAGTTCATTTACGCCACTTGGAACTTTTGATTCATTATTGTCTTAGATCACCTTCAGTATTCTATATACATAAGTAGGTATATGATGGCATCGAAAATTTGCTGAGTGTTCCAAGATAAATTGAGTTTTAGAGATAATAACACCACACCGTAATGACCTCTACACCTCATGATAACGACCTCCACAACATACTTAACGACCTCCAACCCACACCACAAAATATTATTTTTTCCAAATAGCCCATATTGTCAAATAAAAAAACTACTTGTGGCCCGGGCATTGTAATCTATGTGACAAGGTTTCCTAGTGCAGATACTGTATATAGTCCCCCACAAAATAATAATTTTATCTTCTAAATAATTTTAGTTTTATAAGTACCTTTGTGGAAAAGACATAAATGTTTTTGTATATGAAAAATATATAATAAATTGACCAGTAGAAATGTGGAGCGATATTTTCAATTAGCGCAAAAACTGCTAAATCGACTGCGTTCAAAATTTGCATAAATAACCTTTATAGGTCTGTTCAAGACTTAGGCTATAAATGATCATGCTGTTTTCTATGGGAGGTGAGCAATCTATACATATAAATCAAATTGGAGTGTCTGTTTGTAATATTGAAATAACTGCTTTTTACTACATGCATACGAATATATATACGGTACATACACCAAAATAACATTTTTTACAATTTTTGTCTGTCTGAGTTATGAATTTACATGTGGATGGATGGAGAGGGAGAGGGAGGCCAAAGAAAAGATGGATGGATTTTGTGAGAAGTGATATGAAAGAAAAGGGTTTTTTGGTTAGTTAGTGATAGCGTAACGAGTGACAGGACAAAATGGAAGAAAAAAACGTGTTGCGCCGACTCCAAATTAAATGGGACAAGGGCAGGAAGAAGAAAAAGAGGCTGTCTGTCTGTCTGTTTGTCCGGACTAATCTCTGAACTGGCTGGACCGAATTTGACGGGACTTTTTTTGACAGGTAGCTGCTGTAATAAGGAGTAACATGGGCTACTTTTATTTTCGAAAAAATAAATTCAAAATCCTGTAGCCCACGCTAACGAAGTCGCGGGCACAGCTAGTCATTAATAAATATAAGGTGAAAATTTATTAATCGTCCTGATGGCAAGAATGATCCATTCAATTGTCATATATTTACATAACAAATTAAAAGGAAGTATTCCTAAGGGCGTATTATTTTAATTCAACTGAAAACACGTTACGTCAGTTAACTGGGAACTCCTCAGTTTTAATTATACTTCAACTTAAGCCTTATTAACAATGGAACATCGAATTTGACAGTTGAATGCGAAGTGTTGCGGCAAGACAAATGGTCCTGGCGTGGAGGGTCGAGGCTTAAGCGTAAGGGCGTGTGTACATTACACTTCAGGTAAAGTGTTACGAATTTAAGAGGTTTATAATTATATTGTCATGGCATGAAAATATTCAGATACCCTAACAAAGTATTATTTTAGCTAATGATCTTTGTCAATGGCGTCACCGCGTCGATTATGCTTTGTCTAAAGTACATAAAGCACCGTGTATATACGTTGCTAGTCGCTAATTCCGAGTGATGAGAGATGACATGCCTGTCATGGCTTCCCTGCAGCTTTGTTACCGAGAGAACATACAGGGCTTAACTGTGACATTGGCTTAACTAGGACGAAGGTAGGCAAGCGTAATGTATGTGCGCAAGGAGACGACGATGATAAATGTACGCAGTCCATTGCGCAAACGACATTATTATGCAATAAGTGCGACACTCTCAAAATTGTACGTACTCTCCTAAACCGAGCGGTAAACACCCCTTTCCCGCAACCATAAATATGAATGGATGCTTGATGATATTTCAAAACTCATTACAATAAATTTCGTTGCTTTAGACATCTTGCGCAGTTGCTCCCCTTTAGTTATTTCAGAGCAGCACTCGTTTTGTTTCGCATAATTATGTTACTTTGTTCATCCACGCTTACGGCCCTTTAATAGAGTGCTTTTGTAAGTTATCTTTACTGTACATAATTTTTGGAGTTTGCGATGCTTGTTAGTCCCCGGCGCCATAGAGATATTAAAGCGTACACAAGTAGATAAAACTAACTACGTACAGTAGCGAGCTCGAGATGTTTCCACACGACGAGTTACCCGCACAGGCAGAGGTGAAGGAGGCTACCCCACTCTAATGTAAAGTACACAGACTAGAGTAGGTTAAACAAATATGCGCAAGGGATAAAATTTCCCAGGTTGTGTGTTTCTTTGTAAGGGAAAATGAAAAGGTTACCTAATTCGTGCTTTACGAAAAAAAAATGTTTGATCGTTAGAAATAATAAATATTGACGCGTCCTATTTAAAAGGCAATAATGATTTAATTGAGTTCGCACGTTCGGTTCTCCAGTGTTTTTCATATTTAACGAACCGACTGAAAAGGTTTTAGGTAAAGAGATGTTTTTTGGAACATTATTAGAACCTACAGGCTCGCAAAATGTGTAAAATTTAATATATATATATATATATATATATGTTTTATATTAAGTTATTTATGATATACTAGCTTCTGCCAGTGGTTTCGCTCGCGTGTAAAAAGGAAATATGTCACTCAGTGATAAAGTAGCAATGTGCTGGTGAAAAAAAAATCGGTAAAGTAGTATTTGAGTTTAATGATTACAAACAAAAATACAGAAACGAAACTACAAATCTTTCCGCTTTATAATATTAGTTTAGACAAAAGTAAGTAAATAAGTAGTAAGTTCGTTTGTCAATGAAAACAACGTAATGCAATGCAGATACTGGTGTGTAACAAGTGACACGTAAGCAGGAGAAACACGGCTTTGTGATACGGTCGACAGAGGTAAATGCTGCATACGTATACTCTAAAAACAAGGTAAATGGCGCCAGATCCATTTTATATGAGCTGTCTCAGCATATTTCAGGAGAGAGGGCAACCGGATTTAGCAAAAATATAACGTAGGTACGCATTCATGGAAATTTTAAAAAAGCTTTTCAAAAATACAGTTCGTTTTGTAAATACAAATATTTGCAGAAATGTTTAATTGCTTAAAATTCGTGGCAAGGTACCCAGTATCCATATCATCTGAAACAATGTTTTGTTTTGTGGTTGTTTGTTTAATCGAATGAGAATCGCTCAGTCGCTTTTGTTTATAACTTTGCACGAAGTTTGACAAAATACGCGTGCGTAGGTAGCGCTCGCTAATGTGTTCGCGGTTCACCCGAGTGTGTTGGGATCTTTATTTAATTAAATTATGTTACAGATGTTAATTTCGGTGTTACTTTAAGAAAATTAGTTCATTAATATAAGGGAAAGCCTATTATAATACAGTTTTAATTAAGTAATATACTTGATATTTAATAAGATAATTTACCTCTGCGTCCTCTACCATTACATAACTAACTAGCTCCTGTCAGCGACTTCACCCACGTGAAAGTTTTATCCGTACTAACTAAATTATGATGATCACTAAATAGGATTAAAATAACATTTTATATATTTTATTGAGACAATTCTATAATTTGACATGCATGTACTTTTATTATATTTGACATTGTTAATTCTTTTTTAGAAACTACATGGATAAGTTTATCTACTAGGCATTAACTTTATAAGACTGATTTTGTATGCCAATCGGCGGGATATGGTTTGTATAAGTAATTGAAATTTTAAAATATTGATTAACACCTATAATTACCT
The DNA here is from genome assembly GCA_929112965.1 of Mythimna albipuncta. Taxonomy (NCBI): domain Eukaryota; kingdom Metazoa; phylum Arthropoda; class Insecta; order Lepidoptera; family Noctuidae; genus Mythimna; species Mythimna albipuncta. The sequence goes on along the minus strand of OV815962.1, from coordinate 9,987,163 downwards.
GTGTTCACAAAATGAATTGGAATTGAAGTTTGGAACTCCGTTTCCATTCATCCCCATCATCCATTCGGGGTGAATTTTGGGAAACCCTCTCTTAGTGCTCACATACGTCATAAAAGAAAATCTTTTACCAAATACCCTCATAATCCCAGTGGTTTCGGCTGTGTGTTGATATGTCTCAGTCTATTTCTCCTTTGTATATACATCGACTATGTGTGTTTACGTGTACTGCACATAACTACACGTTGCCATAAATAATGACCAGTCCTCGAGTCATGAGAGTGTGTGAGAGATGGTCCTTAGGAAGCCAGCTTCGGCATCCCTTTGAGCCCAGCGAGAGTCTTTGACACAAGTTTGTCACTTAACACTAGCCTTTCTGCCCGTTAATATCCTATAATTACTAGTATAATACTTAAATATGCATGACGCTTTTAGAGTAATTTAAATATTGAGTTGATTTGACACGACGGTTTTCCTTGAAGCGCGTCGACTAGAGAGGGTCTACTTAGGACCTTATCTTTATCTCATTAATAATAAATTACGGATCCGCTTACCGTCTACTTTACAAAGAGCGTTTAATAATAAAATACCTTGTCCTTTCGCCGACTAGAGGGACTCGTGAACTCTATACGGACACGATATTCCGGCAATTTAGCTTAACGGATCAAAACAGGGACCCTAAATATTATTTGGTGCCAAAGTTTGAAATGAGTTGTTAAAAGCGCTTGACCACACAGAGACCCTTCATATTGCAAAGCTTTTATAACCTTTAAACTTTTGAGCAATGACTACTAAATCATGCTATTATAAAAACAGAGGTTTGTTTTGTGTGGGTGTAGGAATGTTTGTGCTTCTCGTTGAACGGATTTGGTTGTTTAGCACAATCTGAAATAGAAGCAAAGATATTTTTTTAGCCCATGAGTATGTTCCTTTAGTTTGCGTTTTTTTTTAAACTATTGCATAGCTTCTATCGCGGGCCTTGAGCGTGGAGACCGAATCCAGAAATTCCGTAACGAAAATAACCTAACACCCCCCACTCATTTGTTTTTTTAAGCGTGGTGACCGATAAGAAAACAAATGAGTGAACAATCAATCAAAATTCAATTCAATGTGTGAAAGTGTAACTTCAATTAACATCAAAGAAAAAAAAATAAAGGAAAAAATACTGCATAAATAAATAATTATAATTGCAAAATTTGATAAAAATGCTATGCAATAGCTTTACCGCGGCAGTCCCCTAGTGCCACACGTCTTTTTTTATCTATTGTGTTTAACCATTTACGATTGCATCACTGCTTACCATCAGATGGTGGCTTTACTCGCGTGAAAATAGGTTCCTTCATGTAAATTTTGGAAAATCGTCTTTTATTGCTCACCTACGTAATAAAAGAAAATCTTGTGCAAATGTCCATGCTCCTAGTCCCAGTAATTTTGGCTGTACTTCGATATGTAAGTCAGTTATTTTCTTTTATAATATGTATAGATAAAAATATCTCTAATTTCACGCGGGCTAACACTCTGGGGGCCTAACAGGGTCATAACGTTTAAGTCCACAACTATACTCATTTAAGCCCCTGTGTGAAAAGCTGAAACCATACTATATGTATAGCTGTATATGTAGCTCTTATGAAAACATTAGATGCCCTAATTACCATACTTGTAATATAAAATACCGATATAGCAGTACCTTTCATGGCATTCATGAGATAGTAATTTTTTTTATACTATCCAACTGCACCTCCCGCTTTAGGGTCTAGCGAGACGGCGTGTCAAACTGTTCTACTGACTAAAATCCACCTGTGTCGGATAGCTTCACGGCCGGGCGGTCGGGAAGCCATGACGTGACAAGCATTATATGTAACACATAATATGATTTAGAAGAGTGTCCATGGAGTTTCTTGCACGTTCTTCTCCATAGAGATCTACGCTTTGGAACGTGCAATTTAGCTTCACTTTTCTTGGACTGACCGACATTTGATTATTCAAAAGTGTTTTCATGCAAATGGTCTAATAGAAATAAATGATTTTGAATTTTGAATTTTTGTGAACTAAGGATTTGTTCGAAAGAATTACCGCGGCTTAAAATCCAAAGAGCAACTAAAAAAACACAGTTCAATTTTAGTCCTCCACCCAAATGATTTCCCACCAAAAAAAAAAGGAAACGAGATAAGAAATGGTCTCCAATAATCACTCTAGTCATTCTACGATTCAACTCAATTTAACATTCACACCGACGCAGGTTTTTGTCCAAGTTCACTTAAATTCCGAGCATATGTATCGAGGTATCAAAACAAAAAAAAAACCATATTGTTGTAAAAAACGCCGACATTGGTAACAAAGTCGTTGTGCACATAGGTATGTAGGACCACGAGACGGGGAGCGCCAAAGACTACTGATCGCCGGATCTCGGTACAAAACCCTCGTTTATTGAATTTTCATGATTCCCTTTCATGCAAGTTCGCCGATTTCGTGGAATCTCGGCGCCCCTGCCAGTACGAACACGTCTACCTGCTTTTTCTATTTTAGGAAAATAAATTAGAGGTAGGGCAGGGTCCGTTCGCTTTTTAATTTATGTAATACAAGTAAGGGTAAAAATGTGTTATAAATAAGTAGGTACGTTATTCATTGTCTGGATAAGGTTTACCTTAATACATATATCTAACTGTAGTAGATGTTTTTTTTTCATCATTTTGGTAAAAATCATTTTTTTCATCAGTTTAAACTAGATGAGACCGGTGTTTAATAGCTCAGCTTCCTAACTCAAAGGTCAAAGTCTCTTTTAAAGTCCATACAGCAAGCACGTGATGGTTAAATAATATAATGTGGTGCTGCTTGCCAGCAATTTCGTTCGTGTGCAACGACAACTGTTGTATAACAACTGAAACTAAAACGTATTACCGGTCGTGTCATTGGAAATTCCTTCATTGCCGTGCAGCTATTAACAATTTTTAAAAGGTGTAGAGTATATATAAATTAATTTCTTTAAGAAAAAGTCAGCTGAGCAAGTTCAGTGACTTGTAGGTACTTTGTACGCAACGCCGACTATTAACTATGGGTCATTGAACTCGCTCAGCTGACGTTTTCTTAAAGATACTAATTTCGTACATGCGTGAATTAATACGATTTTATCTTTACAAATCGATAGTGTTTCATGTACCGGATCGACTCTCCACGGGATTAAAACGATTAAAATTTAGCGGTGTATATATAGGGATAATATAATTTTTGTCCATCAACTACTGAGATTCATAACGATTATTTTCAACTTCTATTTACTAAACAGATTAAAAGAAACACGTCATCACCACCACACCATTTTCAAGCAAAAAAAAACGGGACGCGTAACAAAAAAGTTCCAAAGGTTACACTAAGTCATTAAGATTGATGTCCGAGATTGGTCCTCAGTAAAAAACTTTTGAACGTTCCATCTCACTAATATCCACCCATATATGAAGATAAATCTATGCCCTAGAGGAGAAAGCGTTTCTAATCTTCCAGAAAGCCTTGACATTGTTCTTAAAATAGAACAGAAGGGCGCTGTGTGTGAGGTCCAAAGATTGGGGAGCAGTCACAGTTTGCCACTTGCAAACTAACATAAGAGGACCGAGGATGATTTGGGGACTGTTCCATATAAACCCGTTTACGCACGTACGAACGCGAACATAGCAAACACAAACATAAAACTTGAACATTTGGCTTGTTCTTAAGAACGTTTTTTTTTCGGTGGGATAATCATCCAATGACATCCCTCGCTCTTATGCGGAGCGTGAGATAGTGTCAGACTCTTACTGACTAAAAACCCACCCCGTTCCTTCGAGCCTTCATACTGGGGCTGAGCTATGTATCTTTCAAAACTAACCCTGGCCCCAGTAGTTCTTAAGGACGTCATAATCGAACATGAACGCGAACATAGTTCGAATCGAGTTCGTGCACAAAAGTCGTGAACTCTCTTAATAGCCATGGTGGCGTCGTTGGAAGTAGTCGATTGTGAGAAGCAGCTAAAAGTTTTCTGGTGTTCGCATTGATTCATGCAGAACACCGTCCAATATAGAACAAACTAATAGGATCGCCGCAAACATGTTTGACGAATAGAGTGTTCGATGTTCGTTAGTGGTACACACGTGTGGACCAAGTTGTTGCGTATCATGCAACGCTACATATTTGTTCGTACATGCGTACCCGGCCTAAGGTACTGTCGACAAAGACAAACAGGATGCAAGAGGGAGCAAAAACTTTCTTATTATTCTCTTGTTTAGTCGGTCTACTGGCTGTTCAAGTTTGACAGTTCTAGACGTTACAGTTGGTACATTTTGATACTTCGATACATGTGGGTGAAGTTGGACATTGTAACCGACACGGGATTGACTGTATTACCTATAGCAATGGCAAGATCCTTAATGGACTAACGTTTATAATATATGCGGCTATAAAATCTGTAGCTGTATGTATGCACTCGTCGACTTGAAGCTTCAAAGTCTTGGTTGCTAGTCTGTCGGTTTTCTACCGTTAGCATTTTGGGGAGTGTGCGTTACATCACTCAAATTTGCCAAATCTGTTCCATCAACGGACTACCTGACTTACGGCGAAGCACCACCGATATTACATAGTGGACATCCCACCCATATGCACAAAACGTTTTGGAATACGTTCATTGTGCTTAAAGCTAAGGAGTGCAATTCACTGCTGGAGTTTGTTTTAGCTATAATCTAATAATCTAGGGGTCTCTAAGTCAAGAGTGAATAGTTTACTACTAGGCAAGTGTGCTCCCCCGTCGACGACACTATCAGGTGAAATGATTGTTAAGCGCGAGCCAATAAGTGATAAAAAGAAGCTCTTAAGTAATAAAAAGAGGCACCCTTAAAAAAGAAGTGCAACTAAGAAAAGTAAGACAGCTATGTCTGAAATTCACCGCAATTCGCAACTTAATCGCAGTCCAGTTAGAGCAAATGTATTGTCAAAATCTATTAACAAGCAATAAAAACGAATATTGCTTGAATAAATTTTAGCCCGGTGTAAACAAACTCTTTAGTCGTCTGTACGAGTATGTTCATGAACGCTTACATAGTAAGGTGTTGTTCGGAACAGTCCCTGAAGAGTTCTTTCGTTTGCGGCGCCAAATTGAATTTCCGTTTCGATACATTTAGATAAGTGCTGGTATTATTTTGCATTCCGTTCTTAAACTTTCGAACTGAGTTCCATTTTTTTTTTTGTGGTGACGGTTCTTTTTTACCCGACTGCCAGGGAAGATTTTGGCGTGTATTTTGCATATTTATTTCTATTTATAATTTCTTTTTTATTTGTATTTAACAATTGGCTCGATGGATTTTGATAATTAAGGTAAGGTTAGATTCGACGTTCTTAGATATGTGTCTAATAAACAAATCAAAATGGCGGGTTTTTGGCGCTAAATTGTACCTAATTGATGAAAATGAAGAAAAATTAGGAGTAAAAAAAACATAAGTATTAGGTCATGTTTCAATTTCTGATTCTGTGTTTGGTTTTTTACACTTTATTTTATTTCAGTTTGTTCGAATTCTATTAAAATAACGATATATTTTCAGACGCATGTTATATTAGGCAACCGTTCTGAAAACAGCAAATCTTGCAGTTTTTATTTGGCTTCAAAATAAGAACTTGTGTTGAATTATGTATTTTCCTCACGTATCTACTTTTCTTTCACAGACCAAATAGAATTGCAAGTCGCCAATACCAATTGTATCATTACAGAAAAAAATATGAACAGTAGTAAAGTATTGGATATATCGTGGGTTGTTAGACCTCCTCTATAAGTGGTCCCTGTTTTCCCAGTTGACCCTTATAACTTTCACGCGATGATGGCCACCTAATAATATACTCTGTTTACTTTCTTGGAGCAAATTAAGCCAAATAATTCGGACACGGTTCCATTTTCAGCAATAGTATGTGTTGTGCTGACATCTAATTAGGATCTATTTACTTTAGTAGACAATTTAATAAGTTCAGGCTTTTGTGTAGGTATTATCGCCACAATTTTGGGACTATTTTCTCGCTCGCTAATTTCACGTAGGATCTAGTTATTACATATTTAAAACGTATGATTTTTTCTTTGTAAGATAAGATAGATTCTTTATTTGTGTAAACATAGTATACTTATATACAATAGCATGCAAGATTGAGATTTGTTGTTTGAGTCCAGTACAAATATTTATAACATTAAAAACTAAAAAAAAGCTGCATACAAAAATTAACCTAGATTTTATTATTCATTTTTTTGTCTATTAGGTATTTCTTAATTTTTTTTTTTGTTACATTTTTCCTAAAATATTTTTAGAAGGGTATTCAAAAAAGATGACCTACATCATGTATCTATAATTTGTATTAAAATGCGTGGTCGCATTGTCACATTGCGTCTGTCTGTAGAAGTATTTAGGAATCTTTACAACGTCAAAAATATAGGCACAATTTACAAGTATCTGCAGTAAACTGATCTACCACAATATTCATCATGATAACTTCATTCGACCATTAATTTTGTGTAGCCAATCAGCTGTCAGAATTGACTCGCAGCAATTAGGGGCGGTACTGCAAGAATGATTTAAGTAACACTTTGTTGTTTACGCCCCTGTCTCCCCAGTGGACTTGGCGAGTGCCATTCAGAGAGCGATTAATCATAAAGCTTTGTCTGAAGATGCAAATAGCTCATAAATAGTTCGTCGGGAGACGTCTGATAGAATATTCGTTGTAGAGACGAATGGCTTTAAAATTGTACCAAGATTTTGGTTGACTTGCATAGTTCATGAAATATGATAAGTGGTAACCATAGATGCTTAGTGAGATAGTATTTCTGTTTCGGTTTTGAAACAGCGAGCTAGTCCAGTCTTTAATGAACACCCATTTATTTAAGTGTCTCCAAGAAATAAAGCGTCCAACATTGTCCAACGTCACGCACTGTGGGAAGGTAATACGTTCTCATCACCCCTTCGACCGCCCAAAGTGTTGTAATGCGTGTCTCTGGACTTATCCCCATCTATCTTCGAGAGTGACCGCTTAAGAATGGACGGGACAAAGAGCTGGCCATTACGACGCGCCAAGAAATTGCAACTTGCTCGACAAAGGACTTTGCTGTCTCATGTCTATTCAATTACCGTAAAGGTCAACAGACGACACTATCTATAATATATAACCTGTCTTAGATCTGTAAGTTTGTGAAGCCGCAAAATTTATATCATCAGTAATATTTATTTACTAACTTCTGTCAGCGGCTTCGCTCGCGTGAAAGTCGATTTCTAAATACAAACTTTGGACCTTGTTTCATACCCTCGGAAAGTGAATTTCGGAAAATCCGTTCTTAGCGGATGTCTACACCCTATAAGAAGCCCACTTGCCAAATTTTAAGTTTGTAGGTGAGTAGGTGTTATAATTTCTGAGATTTTGCGATTAATCAGTGAGTGGTATTTCGCTTTTACACCGATAAACTTTGATCTGAATAGCTGAGCGAGTCCAATGACCTGTAGGTAGTTAGTACGCAACGCCGACTACTACTTTTACAGGTCATTGGACTCGCTCAGCTGATTTTCTTAATGAAATTAATTTCGTGCATGAATGAATTAATACGAGTTTTAAATAAAGGTACTTAATTTTTTAACTTTATCTTTACAAATCAATAGTGTTTCATGTATCGGATCGACCCTTCAGGGGATTAAAACCGTCAAAATTTAGCGGTATATATATAAAAGATTTATAACTTTATGCAACAATAATACATTGTACAAAGGTGGACTTAATGCTTTAGGTATTTTCTACTAATCAACCTTAGAGTAGTGCAGAGACAACATGGCCGGCATGGCATGGCATAGACAGTTTCAGTACAATAGTATTTTGTACAATAGAATACCTAAGCCTACTCTATTGTAAAATCCTCGAAAGTGAGTTTTAATTAAAAAGATTAATGAAATTCGATACCCCAAATACCGATTGACACGATACTGTCTATGAAGCCCCATTCAAAGTGAATAGAGGCTCGAATATTGAGTGACGTTTCCGCAGCCGAACGCTCGCTGTGCTCTAGAACACGGTATGTATGGCTTTCGGAAATCTTTCAATGCTAAATAAAGCCCATCAGTTGTCCAGCAGAAAGGGGCGAGCTTCGAGTCTTTGGAGCCAGTTGAAAGGCACACGTTGCAAAAAGCTTATTGACGTGGCTCGGGTCGTGACGTCCGGTACGCTCTCGGACGCGATTGATTCGGCGGAGGATGGTTCAATAATTGAGCAGGATGACCGGCATGACGCATGTCGCATGTACCACACGGGAACTGGCCGCGATATTGACAGGGCTGTCAGCCAAGTTACCCGGAATAACATGTAAATAATAGAGTGAAGTGGTCAAAAGTCACCCCATTTTTTTATTTTACGTCAACAAAAAAAAACAAAGCTGTGTAGACCATTAGATAGGTCATAACATTGGAATTTGGTTTGGTTAGATTTTCAAACTTAATATAAACGCAATTTCAATAGTAACAAGCGACATGAGTAGATATCACCGCAAATTCTCATTTCCTAAATGGGAAATAAAATGGCTGCGCTGTTGCATCGCCGAAGACCAGAATTTTGCGAGCTATTTTCAAATCACACAGTCATCATTTACCAAACATTACAATAAACAGTTCAATTTAAACTTATTGGCGATCTCTTACCGCACAGTATTAATGTCATAATTTTTTTATCTGTCATCATAATTAAAGTTTTGAAAGCGCGACGTTCGGAGACAGGCGATTCTTTAAAGGTGATATAAATCTTCCATTATCAGAGTTTATTTTGACTAATGATAGCAACGATTTGCGACAGAGCTGTAATTAGGCAGCCGGAAGCCAGGTCGCACAATACGTCTACCGCCGCGGCGCCAAGATATCATCTATCATTTATTTGAGAGCAAAAAGAAATTCTGGAAACATTTTCGTCAGTCACCCGCTTTTTTCTGAGCTTGTGTTGTGGACGCACCGTGACACAGGCTATACTTAAGATGATAATACAATTATCTAGCCTCATATAAAAGAAAAAGTAGTCAAAAGTGCAGTTTCGTTCAATAAACGAACATAAATGTTTCCATCGACTTTAATATCTTTCAAACTACAAGCGAATAACTACCTAATCAAAATCGTTTCCACGGCGACCACACTCACGAAGCGCCGATCTGCAACTTTTATTTTCTTGCCAACTTACATTACATTTTATTCTCACATAAAGTTATATTTTCCATTCTCACTCCGATTGCAAAATCCATTGGCTGGCCGTGGCTTATCATTGAATTTATGCTTTTTCACTTCAATAAAAACGCTCTGAAACGCCATATCGAGTGAAATATGAAATTCTTGTACTTACACTGCAACGTATGAGAAATATGCTGCGGTTCGTGCTTCTCTTTAGTTTAATAATATGTCCGTTGGTGATATGTAGACGCAGACAGCATAAAGAAAAAGATTCGTCTGGAAGTGATTTAGGCGGGAAATTGGTTTCTAACTTGAGAAATGACGCGAACATAGACCTCTCGGCTGATGAAGAGTATGAAGATCTTCGAGCTGAGCTCCTTGCGTACCATACCGCACTGGCTTCGATCACCGGTCGCAGTGAGTATGAAATTAATATGAAAGCAATAATTATAGCCACACTCGCCGATCTGGGTGCGTCGGTCTCCATACATTTTATATGGGAAACTAGAAAATTGTAGAACTACACTTGATCCACGCCACGCGACGCCGGGCGCATCGTTCTACGTGCAAATTGGGCGTGTTATACGTGTGTGTTGGTCTAATGTAGTTCTAGCTTTAATGTTCCATTTTGTGGCACTTTAGCTTGATCCACCTCTCCTATAACGCGTATGCTAAAGGTAGGTCTATGCTAGAGGAGCTGAGCATGAGCAAAGCACGAGCCGAGCTAGAATTCATGTAGCTCGCGTTTGGCTGCTCAAAAGACGGTCCACACTACATGAATTTGAGCTTTGCTCGTGCTCCATTCTTGCTCAGCCCCTCTAGAGTAGGACCACCTTAATGATTCTCAACGCGCTCGTGGAGACCAACCCTGGACTGGATTTGTTTGCTGAAAAATGGAAGACGACAGTTTGCGGTATGAGAAGACAAAGTAAAAGAATGAACGTATTTTATTGTCAATGGCTATTTTCCAGCAGATACTAAAATAAAAATTTAATAAATAAATAAATGAAAATCACTATGACTTCTTAAGGCTGATTTAATGTTACATTTACATCGGACACAAACTCCAATTTACGAGTGCTATATTGCTGAACTTGCATATTGATAATACTTTGAAAACCCTTACTTATTAGAGCGTAATCAATTTTCATAAATAAATAGGTTAATAAGTAGGTTTTACCTCAGAGGGAGAGTTATAGACTCAACAATAATTAAAAAGTCGGCAGATTCACTGCGCTTCATAATAACCCGAGGCGATATAACTTGGATTATTAATTTTGAAACTTTATCGTTAATTATTTTAACTTTGTATTTATTATGTAAACAGTTATCAATAAAACTTTTTGATACTTTCCATAAACAACGAATAAAGTAATCTTAAAGTTATGTATGTGAGGGTAATACAAAATCCATGTTTATTCACAAATATACTCCGATATAAACTCCGAGCTTGTAAAAATGTTATATCTAGACATTACCTAATGAGCATTTTCCTCAGGATCGATGAAAACGACGCCGTGCTGGCAACTCGGGGGAGTTTGCGTGGACAGAAAGATGTGTGAGGGGCACCGCTTGATGACCGAAGTGAACGGCTGTAGGGACAAGCTGGAAGTCTGCTGCTTCACTTGGAACAACTTCCAAGTCAGAGATCAGAGAGATAAGGGCATACCTTTGCCAATGCCATGGTCTCTGAGTCAAGACTTTGGTGGCCGAGGAGTTTTAGACCCACCTGAGACAAAACCCGCCAAAAAGATAAAGAAGAAGAAAAAACTACGGGACCTTGTTTACAACATTCAAAAATCAGATGAGAATCCACCAGTTGTGGTAATATTACGACACAAGAAGAATACATAATTATTGTCACTAGTAAACTGATTATGGATTACCCTCCTGTGTCTAATTTATTTCTTTCAATGTTACGTAGCTCAAATGTACGTCAAAGCAATGTACTTAAATACTTCAACCAGAACATTAGGTGCCTTATCGGACATCGTTTCTATGTTAATTAAAAAATCAATCGCGTACATTTCCATTTTGCATTTATTTTAATTTTTTCTTTAAGCATGTTAACTTAATACAATGTCTCTATTGGTTGGAGGAGTTGTTATGTTAGTAGTTTCAAATGTTCTGTGCCAAGGAGGAAACGCAAACAGAAGGTATTATTCTGGACAACAGTTACCAGAAACTTACGTTGACGTATTCAAACCTGGCTTGAACGGAAGACCTACTCTTGGTTAGTTTATAGATTAGGCTTGTATATTATTCGTATCATCAGGAATAGAAACTTCTTGGCCATATGGCCACATTTTTATATGTCTACACTAATTTAATAAAAGGGTAAAGTTTGTTTTTTTTTTTTTGTCTGTAGGAGGTAATCTCTGGGAGTAGTTCGATTGCTAAATATTTTCACCAAAAGAAAGCTGCTTTATGCCTAAGTGACATAGGATATAATTTATATACGCGAGCGAAGCTGCGGGCAAAAGCTAGCTTAAAATAAAAAAGTAATGAATCATTGTTATACAAAGTTATTTGTAAAACACTGGACTCTCAGGAATATGTTACTACATCATAAACAACAACTCTAGTTCTATAACTTAAAAAAATTATGATAAATAATATATATATATAAATTAGTTCATCAGATTTTTTCAAAAAAATAAATAAATAAATAAAACCTTCTAAATATTACGAAGTCTATGCAAATCAAGAAGTACAATAACGGAGGGGACCGGGGGGTGCAATAACGGAGGGGACCGGGGGGGGATCAGGCGGTGGGACTTCTTGATGCGTTTGCGTGTCGTTATAGTGAAGTATATCAAAATAGATAGTTAAAATGTGTTAGATAGAACAACGAAATCTTGAAGGTTTGTTTTTGATAAATATATTATTATGTTTTGTAAAAAGTTATGGAACAAAAATTGTTGTTTATAATGTTAGTAACAGGTACAGTCCTACAAGGTTATTAGTGTTTTTCAAATAACTCTGTATACAGGGTGGAATATAAAGTCTTGTGCTATTAAAATACAGATGATTCAATGTTTAGGATACCTACTTTCAACCTAGACTCGCTTCAACTATCCACCCTGTATAATATAGTTTCTAACTATCCAACTACAAACAAGACAGTACACCTACACAGTTATCTTCATTAACTTCACCTTCTTGCGTCATTCAGGCACTACAAAGGCCACTTGCTGGGCACGAGGAGGCATTTGCGTGACCATAAACAGCTGCCCCTCCTTAAAGATGGATATTGGAGTAGCTGGCTGCGCCTGGGGCTACATGGTCTGCTGCAAGGTCCACGCCAACTTACCTCCAACAGTGGGCAGTTCCAGAAAAGACTCCATACCACTTGTGAACAGCCTCGACGAACTAGGAACCCCTTTGGAAATTATAGCGCTAAGGAACTCCATGCTACTGTCTAGCTGGCAATCTGAAAACTCTAAGAGCGACATCAATATTAATATCGTAGGTGATTTATTGAATAAATAAATATTATCTCTATTAAGTGGAGGGGAAGACTTGCTTATGCAGCATTATTCACTGGAATGACGAAGCTATAATGTAGGATTCATATTACTGTATCGCGTTGCGATCTCACCTGAAGGTAACCGAAGAACTAGGTAGTCGATTATGAAGCACGCTTGCCTAGTATGTACCTACTCACTCTTGACTTAAAGACTATAGCTACCTAACTATCAGGAAACAAAGTGCCTAGTGCGAGTTTGTTTCACGTTAACGCGATCGACACGTCTATGACGTTCGGCGCTCCGATTGGCTCACTTCGAACTCTTAACCAATCAAAGAGCCAAACGCAGTAAACGTTTCGATCGCTACCGTAAAAACCACTAGCAACTAACGCACAGACTCCGGTAGAGAACTCCACTGACGACAACAAATCGATACTATTATTGATATGACGTAGTCCTGAAATTGGTGTAACCTACGTCACGACACGAGACACAGCGATGTGCTGGAAGTTACAAACACCAATCTACTATGTTGTAGCTATCAGGAAACAGACTCCGGTAGAGAACTTCACTGACGTCAACAAATCGAAACTATTTATGTTATGACGTAGTCCTGAAATTGGTGTAACCTGCGTCACGACACAACACACAACAATGTGCTAGAAGTTACACACCTCAATATACCTACATCCAAATATCCCAGATCAACAGGTCTAATGGAAATCGGTCACATATAAAACCAATCTTTATTACCCATAAACGCAAATGTCACATCAGGTATTCGAAGTCAAGTTTAATCCATCAAGTAACTATTCCATACGTAACTACTGAACCTCGAAACGTAATCTGAGCAATATACTACCAAGCAGCTTAAGTGTTAACAATTCATTAACCAAGAAGTGCCCATATTAAGCCCACCATTGTTTAACAAAGTGCCTCATTCATGCTCCACCACCGTGCTTGCTAGCAATTATAATATAATTATATTGCATAACATCTTGAAGCCTATTACAGCATTTACATGTATTAATATGGTAGTAGTTGCTCCCTTCGAATTTCGAATTGAATGGTTTATCTGGAGTTTGGAGATAGGTGTGTGTTTTCATGCCTTGATTGGAGGTAAAAAGAATGGAGTCCCTGATTACGTTTTTCTATCGAAAGATTACAGATGTTAAAGACAACGTTTGCGTCGCGCTAGCACAGCGTGTATCTACGTCTGATGAATGCATACGCTTAACTTCAAGAATGCCTTTTTTTGAGGTGAAATATCATTAAATAATTTCTCCCGGTTTGGGTGGATTGACAGGGAGAGTCAGACTTTTAGTAACTAAAACTCACCATGTTCCTTCAATTCCCTGCCGGAGTCTGTGTTTTCTGATAGCTATAACCGAGGGGTATTTGAGTCAAGAGAGTTACGTTAGGTTATTTCTAGGCATGCGTGCTCCATCGTCGGCCACATCATTGCTTACCATCAGGTGGTCAAACGTGAGCCTACGCATTATAAAAAAAAGTTGCCCTTGTTTCAGAGCAAATACAGTGGCAAGTATAAATCCTTAATGAAACTCACTTCATTAGGTACTTATACTAGCATAATCTTCATTAAGTGTCTGATATTTGTAGAATTTGTAAACGTATTGACAAAAGCGCGGATTTATAAACTTCGTTCAAATAGCCGCGCTTGAACCCCCTACGGAATACTGTTGTTCCAATTAGTACCAGCACTCCACAAACAACACAATAAAAAACAAACGCAAATAAATCCAATCTCGCCCGGAACATTTACCCAAATCTACAAAAGGTGCAAAAATCCTCAATCGTACATACATTATAGGTTAACACAAGGGGTGAAGTGAGCGAAGCCGCGAGCTCTCGACTTAACAAGAATTCTTGGTTCAAAGATGGGCCGTTAGTTTGAATGCGTTCCAAATTAGTTTACCTCGACTCGCCTTCAACATTCGTAATGAACACAACTAAGTTTATGTATTCGTACATAAGGCTGGCCACAAATTACACTTTGACGTGGAATTGTTTGTGCTTAGAGTCAGATCATAATGTTTAAGTAAGTAGTAAGATATCTTACGTGTTCTTAACTTGCCCCGTGTGGATATGGACCGGCGCCTTAATGAAACAGATTCTGCCGTAATGCGTCGATTCATTCCACTGTGATACCCTTTAGAGGAACATTTGGAGCACCTTGGACTTAAATTAATATGTTAATACTGTTTGCTTAATTAAAATTGAAGTTGGCTTAGAGGGGACAGGCGGCATCGCGGACCACCTAAGTGACAATGGCGGCACGAGTTCCATAGAGATAGGGATTTTATTTATCATCAGATGCTCTAGGGCAGATCTAGAATGTGTCACAGTGTTATGGACTGAAGCCCATTCCTATGTTCCTTCTTTGCCTTGTGCACCCCGAGGTTTCCTTTCGGAGAATAGAGATAAAGATAGGGCTAAAGAAGAATACAAGTTTGTACAGTACAAATAAACAACAAAAAGAAGTTTCGAGGAAGTGTATTGAAAAAGAATTTCCCTTATCGGTCTAGACGTATTCTAGTAATCGGGGAACATTCATATAAATTAAAAAATTCTGACGAATTGAGAACCTCCTCTTTTTTTAAAGTCGGTGAGAAACAGGTTTAACTCCATGCAGAAAATTGAGCACTTAATTAAAAACGCCACTAACGTTGCTATAAACGTAGCAACCTACTGGGCCCAAAAACTTTGAGGGAAAGAAAACTATCGTTTCGAGAAGAAGAAGAAGAAGTAACACTTAGTTCATTTAATAAAAAAAACCTATCCTCTTTCGTTACACCATTGTGTCAGTTCTGAAAAAATCATCTTCTTAAATAAAATTTCACTTTCATCTTTGGTATATCATACCATATAACAAATCCAATTAACTAGATACATACTACATAGTATAAAGCAAGAAATCCTTTCGGTTTTCTCCAAGTTATCAAAAATTAACGTAACGATCTTCACGAACTGAATTGAATTAAGTTTTTTACGAGCAAGAATATGAATAAGGCTTGCCGGGTGAAGGAGTAAAATTTTCATCTGTGAAAAGACTGTTGTTTTCTAGATTTTATGATGTGATGTAACCGAAGGTCTCATTTTACACGATTTTTGTGCAAATATTTAATGGTTTTTTTTTTCAGTGCTGTGTTTGTCACAAAAACGTTGATCATAATGAAGTTTGAAAATAGCGTCTGTGACTGAAAAGTCACTATCGTATCGTATCGCTTGCCTCGGTAAGGTCATGTGAAGCTCCATCCCTATAACACGTTCAGTTTATTATTATTTATTATATTCTTTATTGTACACCACATGAACAAAAAAGATACAGGACAAACATTATTCAAAATAAGTGTACAATGGGCGGTCTTATCGCACAGGGCGATCTCTAGGTCTCGAGTTTAGGTTGTCAAATAACTTTTCAATACGCTTACTCAGAAACCAGCTCTTATCCCACCGGTTACAGGCACGCAATGAACAGTCCATTGCGTTTTCACACTAGTGCAGAAAAATGCGAACACAATTTTATTGTAATAAAATTGTTTTTATTATCAGACTGGGCGTGCATCGACCCCCATGAAGCGCGGGTCAACCCTCATGAGTCGTAAGCGTGTTGAAAAAAGTCGTTTGACACATGTGTTTTGTCCCTACAGCCCTCGGCTCCATAACACACTCGCCTACGGCTCGTGCGAATTCCGCCTCGGTAGCAATTACAAACTTTCTGCACTTGTGTCAAAATGTACTATTGTCTATTATAATTGGCTAAGTGATTCTTTTACCCATGCACTTATAATGCGCTCAGGCAAAGTAAAGGCATTCTTGTAGTTCACTACTTCTATCGTATCCCATCCGGTGCTTCGAGATCGAGGTCAAGAACAAACTCGTCATGAACCAAAAAAGCATGTGAGAACTAAACTAAACAACTAGACAGGCAGCTACGGTATTCCCTAGTTCGAATTGTCCATTTTTAATCAACGAACTATCCAAAATATTTCCCTTCCCCACTTTAGCCCGGAATATTAAACTTCGTCGATTTATTGAATTCTTCATGACCACTTTTTTTTCGATGACGAATAAAAAAACCTCAGTAATGTTCGGGATAAATTGAGGGTCGGCCATGTTAATTAGTGAAGCATTTAGCTGAATATCTTTGGAAGAAGCTTCGGTCCGCGCGTGATGGCGGCTCTGATGCGGCGATCACGTGCGAAATTTATAGCTTTAAAAAAATCGTTCCGTTTCCAAACTGCTTGCCATACCTCGAGATAAGTACTCCCCGTGAATGTTTTAGTATCCATAATAGAAGGAATTTCAACAACCACCCTGAAATTCTAAAGAAAATTCAATGAATGACTGATTAAATTAACGGTATTCATTCCAGTCTGTGATTTCAGTAGTTAGCAGCATTAATTAATGATAATGAGTTCCGTTAAATATCTCAAGGCAGCTTTGGTTTATAGGTACTTTAGTCAATTGAAGAATATTTATTAAGCCGTGTACAGATATCGAGAGGCGTGCGTCGCTAATGGTTCGTCACGCATGCCTCAACCTGAGGCATATGGCGGTACATTTCGCATGCGTCCCAAACGACACATGCTCAAGTTGAACACGCAAACAACTACGCATGGTGTTCGTCAATAGAAAAATGGCTCTTAAAAGGCGAGACATGCAGATTACAGGTCCAATATATACCTGGTGATTCATTCAATATATAAAAAAAAAAGAGAAAAGAAGAAAAGACGCTGGTAGATAAAACGATTACACTTTGGGAATACATTATACGACGACAGCACCTATAGCGGCGTTTGCAACGATCGTATGACGCGAATGCTCACTGTGAGCACACACATCCACAGTGACACAGTCCGAGGCATGCGAGACGAACCATTCGCAACGCACGCCTCGCGATGTCTATACGCGGCTTTATGGTTGCTGAAACAAAAATTAAACTGCGTTTTGGAGAATATCTCGCAACCGCTTCTAGCCAGCTTACGGTAACGAGGTACCTACTTGTCACTTATTTTAAAAAGACATCGTTATGACAGTTTAGAAACAGTCTCTACTCTTAACAAAAGATCAAACTAGTCTGCTTTGAAATCATTGTGTGATATTTCGGGCCATAAAATATTAATGGCCATAATAAAGGCCGTAAAATAAATGTCCACACGTGAATTTGGACCTCGGCCATAAAAGCGGGGGCAGCGAACAATCCTCGGGGATATTACCATAACCATCGGCATTGGTAAGCGGATTCGTGAGCACAGCATCATGTTGTTTGTACACAGGTTAATAGGACTACTTGTTAGTCTGCCAAAAAGTGTGTTACGTGTTCTGTATTCAACGCAATAAATAGGCTTGAGCAAGAAAATCCATATTCATAAAGCGGAGCAGTTTTTAAGCTATTAAACCAAATGGGTAGCCCGCTCTCTGACCGACCGGACCGAGCCCAAGACGTCGATAATGCACGTTGTTCCACGCGCGCCTCAAGGAGTTGTCAACTAATCTTAGGGGCCCAGCAGGGTCGAAGCCTACTGGGGCCAAGGATCTGCTTCGGAAAGGAAGATTCGGCCCCGGTACGAAAGCGTTGCCTTACGGAACAGGAGTGTGTTTTTAGTCAGTAAAAGTGTGACACTATCTCCCGCTCCGCCCAAGAGCGCGGAGATGTCATTGGATGATTTTTTCACCTACAAAAAAACAATTTAACCTACCTATATTAAAAACAAAATGTGTCCTACACGCCATGATCACGACTACATGACAGTCTTATATGTTTAGATATAAATCGCGGAAAGAAGTGTTGTTGTTCTTATTTGTTATTAAAGAATGAAATCGCCAACTTGCCCGTTGACGCCAAGTGCTTGCTTTTGCATTTTTGACGTGATGATCAAATGGTTAATAGAAAGAGAATGTAACGTTTATACTCTTATACTCTACAAACTGAAGAAGGGTTATAGGACAAATACTTTTCATTGCCATACTACGCGAGCAAAACCACGATCTATGAGAAAACATCGAGCTAAACCATCGAGTAATCATTTTGCGAATAAAACGAACATCACTTTTAAAGAAAGAACTTAAAATCATCGGGAGAAAAAAAGTCATACATCTTATTTAAAAAAAGAACTTGATATCATTTCACAAAACCAAACCAAACGTGCCGACGTAAAAGGGATCACGAAAAACATTTTGGGGGCCATTTTCACATGATAGCCTGCATACGGGGACGCGCCCCTAAAGTAATTGAAATATGCCACGACTTTGGGGGCTTTGTTATCTTCCTGGTGTTGTAACCAGAGATTTTTTACTTACAACATTCCCCTACATTTATAATGTAGCTAATTTTAATAATAATATCTATTGAGGTCTATTAAAATTTCAATTTTTGGGTCATAATAGGAAATTGTAGAGTATACTAGCTTATTTCGACCGATTCATAAGACAATTGAATGGAAATGTTGTATTTGTTGTATAAAGGTCCTGAAAGCAATAAGTCGTATAAAAGTAGCCCTAGTAACGAGGCATCGGGTAATACAGCGTAATGAACGCTGTAATAAAGTGGGTATTGTTTTACCAATCGCCACATTATGCAAGCTTTTAGACTTTAATTATGACAAAAACAAAATAACTAAAGCTTGCAATTAAAGTACAAGAATGAAATATTTCGAAGAATATTTAGACCTTGCTGTCTAATCGAAAAAAAATTATACAAGAAAAGTAATCGTTACTTAATTATATATTGATTCAACAATGTTAAGAACACTGGTGACCCAATGGTAACGGCCTCGACTTCCGAGTACAATATTGTGAGTTTAAACCCAGACAGGGACCTTTACTTTATGTCATTTATTTTATCAATAATATTCTCAAAACGAAGAAAGAAAACATTGTGAGGAAACCGATATCCAATCCACGCTGGGTAAAGTGGAGGCCTTAGACCCTGCGGTGGGCACAGTAATTATATGCTCACTAGCTTTAGCCCGCAACTTTGCCTGCGTATATAAAATATAGCCTATATCACTCAGGAGTAAAGCAGCTTTCTATTGGTGAAAAAAATAAATTTCAATCGGACCAGCACTTTCAGAGATTACCTCCTACAAACAAGAAAACAAACTTTATCTCTTTATAGTACATATTAGTATAGAATTATAGATAAGTAGGTTACTAATATTGGCCAAAAAATTAATCTTGCAACAGGTGTATTAAATTCGAATTTGCGGTGTAAACAGCAGGTACACCGTATATTATAATGAATATTAGATGCTTGTAATATAGGCCCCCGAAACCAAATTACAGCGTCTGTGATTTATTCGTAATACCACAGTCAATAAGGCTGAGCCGAAATTACACTGAAACATCCAGGGTTGTGTAATAAATTGTTCAATAGGCAGGTTAATTAGACAATTCCTCCAAATGGCACCACGTAAATCGGAATAGCCCGACGTAAACGCTTCGCAGAAAACACTTTTCAGGAAAACAAATGAATTCTTAACGGTCTCAAGCCATAGTGATCGTAAAGAATGCTAATGCGGTGGACGGCAATTAAAAATGTAACCTTCTATCAACAATAACGAGTAATTTTTAGTTTCTCAGAAGTTATTTTTTGTGCAGAGGCAATTTTCGTTACAAATTACGTAAACTTGGAATGGCGTTCTGTTCTCGCCAAACGAAATTACAGTGAGCGGAGCATTGGTTTTTTAGCTTTACGATGGAAGTTTTGAACGGAAGCTTATACAGGGAATGGGTGCGCCAGGCCCTCGGAATTCCGTCCGCCCGTCGCTTCGTATGCAAATGTGTTCAACACTACAATACATTTTGCTATTTGCATTCTAGCTAATTGCTTTTCCTTTCGACGCCGCCCGAACAAACGACCGTTTATTTCTTTGTGCACCAGACACCTTATCGACATTGTTAACTGCTTCACAATTAACTGATATATTAATTTACTTTGATACAAACAAAAATGATTACAGGAGCTTCCAGAGGTAATAGAAGAAGTTAGGAATTATTTAAATTTTCATTTATAATTAATGTTTAATTATTGAGATAGGTATCATTCACAAAATTATGATCTTTTTAAATTCTCAAAACTGATCTTTTGGTAATTAACCCTTTGACTTCTCGCGTCGGATTTGTCTGACGAGTGTTTTCGTGTTCTATTCGCCATTGTCGTGTATTTGCGACTGTGTACTCCATCTTGTTTAGCTCTTCAATCCACATAGTTTTTTTTTTTTCGGTACGGTTGTTGAAATCGGGTTCGGAATCCCGGCGGCGGCTGAGGCCTGAGCGCTGTGCGTCAGCGGTCGGCCCCCTCCTTTACTAGCATTACTGCTTTGCAGAAGGAGGCGACCGCCTGCCACTCCTCCTCGCTCCGGACCTGTACCAAGTCCCGGCGCGTGAGTACGCCGTCGCCGATTAAATCCTCATAGGTGATAGAAGAGCTGATGAGATGGAATATTTGATCGTGGATGTGCCCTGTTGAAATAAACGCGAGAATGTTTTTCGAATATATCCGACGGAAGCAATTAAAAGGTTAATAAACGTACATCAGCTAAATTACTATAATCTTGATTCCTGTAAGTTTACTTGAGGTAATTACAGAATACTTGTGTCACATATTGTCTCTAATTACATTCTGAAGCGACAATTCACCTCGCTACGACATGTACACTAAATATTTAACGGTGTTAAGTTCTCAAGTTAAATGGATACAATCAAAGTTGTGACATAGCGCGAGATGTTCTGTGATGGGTCTTTTCAAACACCATTTGTTATTTATGTCACAGAGGACAGTTTTCGAAGAGGAGTAGCGACCTCGGTGCCCGGCCGCTTCGGACTGAGCACCGCTCATTATTACCATCACTCGAGAGACACAGCAATAAAACACCCGTGAGCACCCCCATTGTTCTATCTCACACCCTAAGAAATAATTCAACATCCAACTGTCAAAATAAAAAGCGCGGAAAGCATAATCCTAAAAGCAAAATGGAGGAAAGTCATAGAATAAACCGCTATAGGTACTGCGATCTGCTCGTTAGCCTCATTACTTCGACTCGTTTAACGCTCATTTCCATTCACGATTTACCTTATAAAAGAAATAAATTCCGAAAATTTTTACTATATTTGCGCTACTCAGACTCTCTTTGTGGTCGAAAAAAAAGCAGAAAGCTGCCATCCAATATATACTGAAACCGCTTTTATTCAATCCGAATTTTCCTGTTATGAAAAGAATAGCATTCGACAGTTGGGAGTAGAACACGAATTCAATAAAGACGTCCTTGGATGTGTGGATGTCAAAAACTGTTAAACGAGGCTAGTTCCTTTGTCAAAGAAATGAAGTTTGCTTGCACCTGTAGGTGAGGTATGGTAAATTTAATTATGCCCTTGTTGGAAGCCCACCGCTCTCCTGGTACAACCGCAATTTTGCGGCGCGCGCCTTACGCAGCTAAAGAGCTCGCACCAACATCAGTTAATGTTCCGAACCCGCGTCGGACGTAATCGGATCGTAAATTGAACATTTTTACGACGCCATCGTTCATAAACATCCCGGCGCAACGTGTCACGAACGTTTTAAACAAGTAAATGATAACGTACTGTGTTATTGATGCATTATGGACTTCACGAATAATAGAGCTTGGTTTAATCTTGTCACTATCTGTCAAAATGTCATTAAATGTCGGTTTCAGTAATATATTGGATGGCAGCTTTCTGCATTTTTAGTTTTGAGCATGAAGGTGATAGCTTTAAGAGAAGGAAAGACCAAAGAAACGATGTATGGACTAAAAACTGAAATTTCCAGCCGATATCATATTTTTTGGCCAAAACAATCGTCCACAACTAAGGACATCTTCTACACTTATAATTAATATAATAAAGAGGTAAAGTTCAATTTTTTGTTTTTTGTTTGTAGGAGGTAATCACTGGAACTACTAGTCCGATTGCTAAAATTCTTTTACTCACAGAAAGCTGCTTTACTCTTGAGTGACATAGGCTATATTTTATTTACGTGGATGAAGCAGCGGGCAAAAGCTAGTCTTTCATACAATAGAACTGCAAAAAAAATAGGCGACATTTTTTACTATGCTAAACATGGTAAGAATAATGGATTTTTTTTCAGTAACTCAAAAGAAAACATCGTCATATTTTTTTGCTATGTTGTGGAATTCATATTTTCAATTACCGCAGTTATAAAAAAAAAACACATACATTTTCACAATCAGATAACCCTTTCCACTTTGCACCCGTCGAAACTACTTAAGTCCAATATTCACATTTGTGGAGACATTTACACGTGAATCCTGGTTGGATAACGATAATTGGTATTCGTTATTAGATCGAAGCAGCCATTTAGGTAAAATAAGATTAGTTTAGATTCTAATCTAATCTGAATTTACCTAAATAGCTATTTTTTTAACTTTAGAATATTAGTCCCGTTTTACTAAAGCGGGTTGATATTGAAGTGATCTTGTACGTGTATGTGTATGTAGATACAAAAATACTTTTTTCAATACACTTACTCGAAAATCTGCTTTTATCCCACCGCTTTTAGGCACGAAATTGACTGTTTTCTGCACTAGTGCAAAAACTTGGGCGTGCTTGTCCCCACCACAGTTTTATTACATTTATCATATCAGGTTGTGCGCGTCGACCGCCACTAGGTGCACGTCAAACCCAAGAGTTGTATATTGAAAAACGTCGTTTGATACATGTGCAAATTTGTCACCGCAGCCCTCGGCTCCATACCATCCTCGCCTACGACTCGTGCGGTCGCAATGACAAACCTTTTGCACTTGTATCAAAATATACTATTTCTGTGTGCGCAAGCTCAACGCCCTCGGTGCCACAGAGAATAACTTATAATCGGTACACAGAAACAAAAGAGCACGCGCACACGCACATCCAATATGGTTGAATAGAATATCGTTCGTGGAGTAAAATATCTATAATAGACAAGTTTAAAATAGAATTTGCTAGAATTGATTTCAATAATATTGTTTAGTTTCTCAGAAGACAATGATGCTGTGCTGTGGTATTTAGAAACTATTTTCATTACGCTTTTCTGAAGGAGTGAATTAACTAAATATCATCAATAGTTTGTATGAAGGCTTTGTTAAAATTATATTTACTTTTTCTATGGCTTCATAGAAACCCTTCTGTATATAAAATATAATTTAAACCAGTTAATATAATATATAAACTGGTTTTAATTAAAATCATCATTTGTCTGCTCTCGTCCCATTTTACTCGGGGCTGATACAACACGCTTTTTTTTATTATTATTATGATTAAGCTCGCGTTTGACCACTATCTCACCTGATGGTAAGCGTCGTATTATTTTCTCTCACTTCCTTTTCTTTCATATCACTTCTCATATAATTTTTCCATCTTTTCTTTGGTCTACCTCACCTACTCCGTCTACCCACATGTACATTCATAACTCTTTTATTTACATGCATTTTTTTTTAATTGGTATAAACTAGTGCTTAACTGCGATCCCACCTGATGGTAAGCAGTGATGCCATCGTTGACGGTGAGGCGCACTAGTTTATTAAGAGCCTATTCACTCTTGCCTGAAAGACACCTAAATTATAAAATCAGACGGGAAGACCGCAGCAGGCAAATTGTTCCAGTCCCTCGATGTGTGCATTTTATCCCTCTTCTTTACATGACCATAAAAAACAACCGTTTTCTTTTCACCCCTCTAGCGTCGATTGTACATACGTCTGTCTGTACCGCTTGAATGACCTAGAAAAATGCTTAATTGTCCGTCTTATACACACGTTTGAACAATTCTGTTTTGGCCGAAAATTTTGGTTTCTATATCTTTGTTTTTCCTAGAAAAATCCAGAAACAGTTTATTTTTTATTTATTTGATAACGAATAAACACACATTTCTTCTTCTTCTTCCTGCCCTTATCCCATATTAATGGAGGTCGGCGCAACACGTTTTTTTCTTCCATTCTGTTCTGTCACCCGTCTAACTATCACTAACTTCCTTTTCTTTCATATCACTCCTCAAACAATCCATCTTTTCTTCGGCCTTCCTCTCCCTCTCCATCCATCTACATTTATACTCAGAACTCTTTTAGTAATATGCGCTTCATCCCTCCTCTTCACATGACCATACCAAGACAACCAATTACCTTTCAACTATTTAGCCACAGGCGCCACTTTAAAACTTCTTGTAGTACTTCTAACTTTATCCATACTCGTTACTCTACACATCCATCTCAACATTCTCATTTCCATTACATGTGACCTTTTTGCATCCGTCTTTTTTACAGCCCATTATTCTAATCCACACAGTATTACAGGGCTTATGACGGATTTGTAGATAGCCGTGGTTCTCAAGTTGACCCGGTGACCGGTCGCCATTTCAATCATCCTGAATTGGTGCGTTAAGTCTCAGGCGCCACCCCATTGGTCAAACCATTCGAGGTACCAAAAGTCGAAGCAGATCGGTATGGCGTACCTGCCAAAGCTAAGGGAACAAGGGCTGGAGAAACCGCTGCAACCGCAGAATTAGTATTCTGTTATTCCTTATAATAGAAAATCCATACTAATTAGCTTTTGCATTGCATACTAATTAGCTATTGTGAAAGTTTCGAATTTTCAACTGAAATTTGGTTTTAGTAATGAAAAATATTTTCATTAGTGAAATCAAATATATGCACAGTAAATTCCCATGCAAGTTGTTTACTAAATTAGGTGCATAGGTATATATATATATATATAATCCTTCATGCACTTTCCAAAACTATTTCCAATACATATAGATTTTGAGGTTATTCCAGGTATTTCTATAGTGGCGAAACTACCAAATGTAAAGGCTTCGCATATTTCGAATATTCAATGAGAAAATGTATTCTGAATATTTGAGCTGATGATTTAATTTGATTGCATGTCCGTCCGCTGTAAACACTAGTGAACTGCCTGAATTATGCGACCTCATCAAGTCCTGAATACGAAGCGACTCAAGTCTTAGTAGGAATTCAAAATTGGAATGCTCGGGGTGTCCACCCTTTGTAGGGACCAACGACGAGCCTTATTTAGTGTGATATAAATTCTCCAAAAATTGCAAATGAAGAAACAGAGTGAAAACATTCACCGGCAATTCACAAAACAGTATTGCAATAAAAAGCTTAAGTTTGTTAACCAAGACAGACAAAAGAATTTCACTTTTTAATTTAAAAAGTTTACGTAAAAGATTTTTTTGTTTCTAAATTCAGTTTAAGCGTAAAGAGGTTTTTATAAACAAAAAAGGATTAAATTGTATATGACGTTGCATATTTTTGCAGTAAATAAATTCAATTAATCTCGGTCGAGATAAATTAAAATACATTAGGCGCGACAGCTGCCGCCATTGACAGCAGTCGTTACGCTTGACAAAAGAGAAAAAGACGTAATATAGCTACACTCACAAATCACTCAAATTCTTTTTGTTTTCACTCTAGTACAGAATACCAGCGTTTTATATCTCTGTGAGATCGAAGTCAGCTATTATCATGAAAGGCTTCAAGCGAACGTTACAATCTAGTACAATAGCGCTTTGATTGCGTTACGTGTTTATTTTCCGTCACTATGTGTCCATTCAGGACAATAATTATGTTTATTTACGTCGTGTTTACTAAATGAGATGCGACATACGTACGTGTAGGTATTCCCATAGGTAAATATGGAAGCTTCCCAGCCTTTCTTCACAGACATAAATCGTATGATCCCTTTGGTACTCCATCTGTATAACCTAGTAAGGATTACTCTATACAGATAAAAGTATATAAATCTCGTTTCAAGGCTGTGTATACAGGTAAGTCGCGCGCGTGTGGAAAGTAGACACTCAAACACTTTTTCGTATGAAAACTCATAGCATATAAAAGCATACAAAAAGTATGTATTTTTTATATGTATAAAAAATCCAGCATTTTAAGCCAGCTTTCTTCTAAATAGAAATTTTGGTGCCACGAAATACATTGAAATCGAGATCGCGGAGCTTTAGAAATTCTGCCTCTCGTATTTCAGTATCGGGAATTCGAAAACTCGCCGATTTACATAGTTTATATAGAAGTATATACGTGGCCTTATCACGTACCCATTCCTAGACGGAAAATCAGCTCGGTTACGAAACGAGCCCCGAAATGTAAATGAACCGAGACGAATGCTGTACTCTATAAAAGTAAATGGTTGAGTTCGAGGTTCACTCAGCCCGCGGTCGTTTTTTTTCTTTACATTTCCAACGTTTTATTACATTTATGTCCTCGCGTCAGCAAAATGTCAATACAAACAGAAAAACGTTGGTACATGAAGCTGGATGTTGTTACGCGACGTAAAGAGCCCGGCTTGCGAAAAACGTGCCAATGTAATGATCATCGTTAGGTATCAACATATTCCGGTGACTGTATCCAGTTATCAACAGCGGGAGCAGCGCGGCTATTTCATTTGCGAGTATAAATAAGTGTCACGATGTATATGGGGATAAAAATATTAAGCAAGTTGTGTTTTCCTGACACTAATACCATTTACAACTAAATAGACGAATGTTTTCTTTCAGCAATATAAAAATAAACTAGTTTTTGCTCGCAGCTTCACTCGCGTGCGTAAAATATAGCATAGTGCGATTATCACACTGCCACGCATCACACTGCATGTTGTTGTGTGTCAACACGCGCGGACTTGCGGGAGTGCAGCCCCTTTAGCCAAGTTACAACCGTTTCGCTTGCGCCGAACGCTTCGAGTTGACCTTGCCGCCAATTCTTTTGTTCTGACCACGTGACTGAGCATTAAGATGACGTCATTCCCGTACATTTGAAGCTTTCTACAAGCGTTAACTATTGCAGATTAGCAACTTGGCTGGGGGTGCAGGTCTGCATCATCGTGCGGGTTTTTAACGCACTCGCGCTCGTAGTTGCGTTTAGTAGATTCACGCACGCTCTGACGCATTTCATAAAAAAATCACGAATGGCATTACGAGACTCTACGCGAGAGTTTCTACGCTTGTAGGCGCGTGATCTGCATGAACGCGCGTGTTGGACTGTGCGTGTTTTCTATACAAATGGAGATACTTAAAAGCAACGTTAAAACACGCATTCACGCGCTACGCTGCGTGGAGCATGGCAGTGTAATAATCGCCTAAGTCACTCAGGAATAAAGCAGCTTTATATCGGAGAAAAAAAATTCGCAATTGGACCAGAACTTTCAGAGATTACTTCCTACAGACAAAAAAAAAACAAACTTTACCTCTTTATAATTTAGTGTACAAAACTAATGAATAAGTTAACTAGGGGTCTTTAAGACAAGAGCTGCTTCTATGCAAGCTTGCTGCGTCGTCGGCCACATCATCGCTTACCATCAGCACCCCTAGCCAAATTGATTATCTGTAATCGTTAACGCTAGTCGAAAACGAATCAAATGTATACGAATGATATAATCTCAACGTTAAATCACGTGATCAGAACAAACGGATAGAAAATTCGTAGCCAAGTTCACATCGTTCAAAATGATAGAATGAAATATTATCGTTTCTACAGTGTTTAACGCTACGTCTTTTGTTATACAAACGCTACATTATAGACAAGCGGCCGACACAGGTAAATCAACATAGCTACCAACTTATCGTTTTCTACAATTGCTGACACCGAGGCGTTACCGATTAGAGAACGGAATTCGACACGAATCGGTTGTAACTTGGCTAGGGGGGCAGGTGAGATATTGGTTAAACGCAGCCTATCACTAAAAAAAAAACAATTAAAAAAAAATGTATCCAGTTTTACCGCCAAGGTAAACCGGTCAAAATAATAAAAATAAACGGACAATAGTAATTATACGCGAGAATGGACCGGTCGAACGGTTCCTTTAAGTGATTTCCTCGGAAATTGCCGCAATGACGGTCTGATTGCGTTAGCCTTTGCCAACCACTCGAACAGGTCTTCAGCCTCAATGTGATTGCTTA
Source organism: Mythimna albipuncta (assembly GCA_929112965.1). NCBI lineage: Eukaryota > Metazoa > Arthropoda > Insecta > Lepidoptera > Noctuidae > Mythimna > Mythimna albipuncta. The sequence goes on along the minus strand of OV815962.1, from coordinate 9,958,553 downwards.
CTGCCTTTCATTAAGTGCTTTATCTATTATTCTATTAAGATTCCCCAAGGAACACATATTACGAGCAGGATGCTTTTTCATTACTAGCTTCTGATACCGGCCTTGCCTGCGTGAATGTAGGTTTCTTCATACAAAGTTTTGGATCCACGTTTCAATCTCATACATCATCGTTGCGACTTTAAGACCTCTTATGTGTCACTTTGGCAAAATCACTTTTTTACGTCAGCCTTTTTCACATTTTGAAGTTCTATCGAGTGCAAAAACTCTCATAATGTACCTATACGACGATTTAATCGTCATTTGTTTACCAAATTCTAGATCAGCAATGTGCTTCCTAATATCTTATGTGTTAACTGAAACTGTTTTTTGTTTAATTTTTTTGCACTATCAAACTACTTTTAATTTCTACCAACAATAGAAAAATTAAAAGCAAAAATCAGATGGCTGATACCTATATTATTTGTTGTAGTTGGTTTCATTATATTTTTTTCATGAGACTGTTTTAATCGATTTTCTGATAAAAATGAACTTTACACATAAGAGGTCTTAAAGTCGCAACGACGATATGGTAAATTTTGGCAAAATCATTTCTTATTCTTTGTTTATATCATAAAAGAAACACCTGTACAAACTTCGTTCTAGGCACAAGCATTATTTAGCCTTTCGCGGATGAATTTTGGAAAATCCTCTCTAAGCGCTAGCTTATAGGAAACGTTGGGCAAAATGTCAGGTTCCTAGTCCCAGTAGTTTCAGCTTTGCTTTGATATGTTAGTCAGTCAGTGGTTTTTCCTTTTATATATTATTTATATATAAAAATTTACCTTGTTTTCTAATATGAACTGTAACGAAACATTATCACTGGGTCTGTAATTTACAAATGGATTACTAGAAATAAAGCTTGACAGAAAACAGAAAGGGACGAACTACGGGCCATTTACCGAGCACTATTCTGGGCTACTCCTGAAAACTTATTTAATAATACTGGCAATACCGCCCGAACTGGGAACCACATTCGGAAACTTAGCTCGGCAGCACGACGGATTAGTAAAGGTTGCCAATTAAAAATAAACAAGCAATGTTTTGAAGTTACGATGTTTAACTTCGTTAAGACAAAGTGTTCTTAGAGATTAACATCTTAAATGTATACAAATAAAAACATTCAACCTTTTTATTTTTTATTTTTTTATCGTCATTTCAGCCATTATTTTTAAAAGCCTTAATCTTAATACCTAACTTTATCCGCTTTTATTTAGCGTGAAATGGGAACGTTTTACGCATAACAATTTTTCTTTTTAAACACGGGAGAAGAAGGTAGCTTTGAATTAAAGCTAATAGTGTCCATTAGATTATAATTATCCAAATAAAAATAAACTCTAATTCAGGTGAATAAGTATGAAATTGGCTAAAGCATGACGTGCCTATTCAGAAATACGATCACGAAATGAAGTACCTATGTCTAGTAGGAACTATTTATCACTAACTTGACAGGCCGGTTGGTCTAGTGGTTAGTGGCCCTGACTGCTATGAGGTCGTGGGTTCAATTTCCACCCAGGACAAATGTTTATGTGATGAGTACGATCATTTGTTCTGTTTCTGGGTGTAATTTATCTATAATATGTGTGTATTTAGAAATATATAAATATGTTTATCAGTTGTCTAGTACTCATAACACAAGCTCTGCTTAGCTTGAGACTAGACGGCGTTGTGTGATAGTTGTGGAATTAATATTAATATAATTTATATTAACTTTTTACCTAAATCGAAATATTGTTTATAAAGGGAACAAATCCGAAAATTTGATTTGAGAAATAATTGCGGAGGCGGACAGTCGACTTGCCAGAGAACGTCGAATTTAACGTCGCTCTGTTGTGAAACTTTCATTCACTGTCTAACTGTCGTATCTGAGCTAAAATGCTCTGAAAATACTATTTGTGAGATGGGCAAAGTTTGTAATAGGGTATTGTTTTATACCGTTTACATCCGCGATGAGAGTTTGCAACATTATTATGTAGGGGAAGTGATATATCATTTGGGTGGATGCGGGCACTCGGCCAGTGTGAGCGCGACGTCACAAAATAGCTAGGTACAGAAGTCAATCTACATACAAAGCGCGCTGGAGCAACGCACACATAGACACCGCTCACTGACACGATATCTCGGCTCAATTCAGCTCATTACGAGCGCGTATGCATCCGCTTGAGACACGAGTCTATGAATTTTTTTTGTGAATTAATGGTGCACAAAAGATTATAACTGTATAATGGACGGTTTTTTATATTCAATGTTAATTGCTGAATTATCGTTTTTTAAGCTACCAGTTTTAAGAGGTAATTAGGTGGGTATTTGCTTGTACTTTGATAGTTTCTAGTTACGTAACGCTGAACTGTAGACTATAAGTACATGACTTTGTGGCCATGCAATATTATTACAATTCATATAAGGTATTTATCGCCGTGTATAGACATCGCTAGGCGTGCATCGCGAATGGTTCGACACGCATATCTCAACCTGAGGCATATGAGGGTATATTTATGCGTGCGTCCCGAACGACACATGCTCAAGCTGAGCACGTAAACAACCACGCATGGTGTCCGTCAGTAGAAAAATGTCTCCGACAAAGCGGGATGTGCAGATTGCAGCTGCGGCCTGTATAGTGATTTATTTAATATTAAGAAAAAGAGAAAAAAGAAAAGACGTTGGTGGACAAAACGATTAAACTATGGGAAACATTGTATGACGATATCACCTACACACGGAGCGCACGGCTCGAACTGAGGTGGCGTTTGCAACGATCATATGACGCGAATGCTCACTGTGAGCACACACGTCCACACAGTCCGAGGCATGCGAGACGAACCATTCGCGACGCACGCCTCGCGATCTCTGTACGCGGCGTACCGCGGTGGCTGACCGTAGGTAGGTATGAAAAGTGAAGTACATACATGAGATTGACTTCTGTGCCTATCTATTCTGTGGCGAGGTGGCTCGGTAAATATCTAAATTACAAACTCGACATATCGGGGCGCGCACTCGATCCTTTCTGATTGATCACCGCGCACCTAACTACGTTAACCTCGCCCCTTAACTAAACTGCCACATTACACAATATAATTATAAACGTGATTTGTTACGGTCACAACATGCTATTACTAAATGGGTTCACACTATCGGCCACATCATCGCTTACCATCAGATGAGATTGTGGTCAAACGAAAGCCTATCCAATATAAAAAAAAAAGTTTATAGTCAAAATTCGAAATGAAAACATCCACAAGGTGTCCAAGGTGGAACGATGACCTGAGGCCCAAGTCTGCTATGTTTATAAATTGGTCATTCCAACACGATCCCACTGTCATTTTGCTAAAAGTTCGTAATCTGCTAATTCGTAATGATCGATCATTGATCGGTCAATGGTATCGTAAAAGAGTTGTGGTAGAATGATAATATCGAGTATAATAAAACCAATAACTGCACAATAACGTTATAATGGTAGAACTCTGATCAAATAAACTGTCAAAGTTTAAGCAGATTACTGCATACGTCAAATATTCATTTATCAATATGCACGAGATTACTATTCTATGCCACTTCTTTCAATGGAGTGTCAGTGGTTGACTATTGGAAAGTCATAATGACGCCATTATATTAATAGATTACCAAACTTTTCAAAATCGACAATTATGACAACAATAATAGACCATTCTGACACTATTGAAATAGCAGACTTGAGGCCGTGGTGTGGATCGCGGGAATCCAATGGATTCGAGACGCACAGGTCATTATGGCGACACTTGGGAGGCTTATGTCCAACAGTAGACGCCTTTCGGCTGAAATGATGATGATGATAAATGAAAACATCATGAAGACCGTTGATTTTTTTTCTTTTAAAGGCAGCAGAGAGAGCTTTGTTCTTTTTCCCTAAGTTCAGGACTTAGGGGAAAAGAACAAAGACCAGGTAGTGTAGGTTTTTTACCTCACTAAAGACTGGTGGTGATCACCAACAGCCCGTTGAACCTCCGTGATCTCTTAAAAGCTACCCTGGAACACACTGTGTGCAACGCTTATTCGGGAACATCCTGAAGGAGACTGTAAAATGGTCTCTTCTGAGGCTGATTGTGCCACCGTCGTTCTTGAGATCACTATCATCATCATGTTATCATCATCTAACACAGACCCACCACCCCGTGCGATAAGAACCTAGTAACGGAATTGTATCATTTAGCTTGATTTACCTAGACATAAAGTTACAACCTGAGATAAACTTCTAGTATACCGCCGCAAATAACGTTAAATTTAATTCTGGTGTTGTTAATTCGCATTGTTTATGATGCTTCTTCCACTTGTTAGGGAAATGCTGTAAGACATTAATTCAATGACTAGGTGCTTCAACTTTAATTAATAAAGTTTAATGGCACTATACTCCATTCGAAATAAGATTAGCCATTTATACAAACAAACCTTTTTTACTGTCCGTTCAACCGATTTTAACTTCTATTTTGTAGACAAAAGGATGGTATTAAGAGCAAAATAGAGGTTACAAAACTAACTATTTACTGCAGCTGCTATGTATCATGGCACGTTAGTCGCATAACAATAAAAATGAAAAACGGGTGAAAGGATTGTAAAAAAAGTTTGTTTAAATGATTAATCTTATTTTGCATAGTTACCCATATACCAAGTATCATCAAAAAAAAAATATATATCAGAAAATTAATTCAAGAAAATATACTCCCGGGATAAAAAAAGATTCTATGTTCTACTCCAGGGTATGGTCCACCCGTGTGTGTATAAGCATAATTAGCCTTTTAATCTTCCCACTGCTGGGACCCAGGCCTTCTCTCTATGAGGAGGAATGGGCCGTAATCCACCACACGGGCCCAGTGCTGGTTAGTGAATGTCACATGTCTTCGAATATTTGGTACTAGGACATGCCAGTTTCCTCACGATATTTTCCTTCATCGTTTTGAAAGGCCACCGCCTGTCTAGCCGTGTACCTAAAGATGTGTCGTTGCCGGCAATATGGGAATATTGCTGGTAATATTGTCACCAATCTTCATATTCGGGCAATATTCCCATTTCACAGCAATATTGCCGGCAACGGCACATCACTACATGTACCAGGTATCATTTGTTTATAACTGAGTAATATATTATATAAAATGTAAATAAACGTTAGACGAGATAACAAACAAACTCAAAGAAAAAGACGTATTAAGTTCTCCCACAACGAATTTAATAAATAAACTCCCAATTTTCATAACAAGGTTCACAAATAACAGACATCTTACAATTACGCCTCATGCGTACGAAGAATCGTCATTTTAATTGAAGACCATCATTACCTTCCATTGATTAGCAGCTTTATTACATTTTAACTTCTCATTTAATGGCGGCACGATTGCTGCGAGACGATTATTATCAGGCTTTTTGTATCCGCCAGCAGCAATTCTTATTGAATAGGTCGCGATTTCTGTATTTTACTGATCGGTATGGGTAGCCGTTCCGAATATTGAGTCTTTAGCTGTAGTTAGTCGTATTTTTAGGCTTTACTATATTATACTAGCTGTCATGTCAAAAGTTGTTTTGCCATATAAATTATATTATCAACGAAAAGAATGGAAATTAAAACTACAGTTCAATACAAAATTCAGTACTACCTAGTACTGAATTTTGTTTGTTTTAAATCTTAAAACATTACTCCTCTCTAGGAGAGGGAATATGTTCCTCTCATAGAGAGGAAAAAAAGGCTGATTATGGTTATGCTTATCAACGAACAAAATGGGTGTGGAGGCAGGAGTGGTGGTGGAGTGATATGGTGTGTAGAGTGTTTATATACTTGTTGTTAAAGTGAAGAATTCAAGCCACCTAAGAGAAAGACAGCTTTATCCCCGTGTTGAATAGATACTCTACTTTTTACACCTTCAGCGAGTTGTTTATTATGAAGGACGACCAAGAATCAATGCAATAGTTTTCCAGCATATCGATTAGCTTTTTTTTAATGGGAACCGGGTAAAAGTCACTCCCTGCTCCGATATTTCGAGAGAATAGAACTATTTTTGAAAGTCGCAGCGTTGAAGTCTGCTATTGTGATCTACGGCTTTCGACTAAGTGGGCTTAAAGCCGCTCCAGACGTCAGTATTAAACTGAATGTCTGAAACTCGGGTTATTGCCGCCATTCCGATATCAATGATTGGCTACATTTCTATAATAGAGATATGAACAAATATTCAACTTACATCGTTTAACTAAAGATGGAGATTTCGAAGACTCCAATTTCGAGAATCAGAAACGGATTTAATATTAATGCTCTAATCAAAGTTACTTAGTTCGTAATTCTTTTTGTGTTTTCGATTGGTCTATTCTTACGGGAAATAAAGACATCCCAGTCCTTATGTACTGAAAGCAAATATTGAATGTCGACGAACAAATTGGGTCGTAGTTAAGTATGTATTAAGCTACCTTTATTATTTCGTTGTAAGAATTCGTGGCGATATGTCATGATAACTGAATTTAAAACTCTGTACATGAGAAGCAAATATAAAAGGTAAAAAAAAGTATTTCTTATTTGACATACACTTTACGTCAATTAAACGATTGCACTATTGAATTATCAAACTCGATCAGTAAAAAAAAACTAGCTACCTATATTTACACGTTCCAAATGGGAAATTTTATGGAGAAGAACGTGCGGTCATCGTCCTATCTTTTAGTCAACAAATACCTAGTCACAAAATTATAGTTACATCGTTATGCGAGAACGAAGTAAAAAGACGTACACGTTAAAGGCACCCGTATTTTTTTTTAATATCAACAAAAATCATCGTCATCATCATTTCAGCCGAAAGGCGTCCAGTGTTGGATATCCATAGACCTCCCCCAAGCGTCGCCACAACGACCGATCCTGTGCGTCTCGCATCCACCGCATTCCCGCGACCCTCATCAGGTCGGTGATCCACCTTGGGGACGCCTAAGAACGTTACGTTTTCCGGTGAGGGTTCGCCACTCTTGAACCTTTCGGCCCCATCAACCATCCGTTCTACTAGCAATGTGCCCTACTCACTTAAGTTTGTCGATTCTTCGGGCTATGTCGGCGACCTTGGTTGTACCGCGGATATCTTCATTCCTGAACCCGCAAGGAAACTCAACAATAGTAGTTTTTATGACTAGGGGATAAAGCAAGTCGCGGGCGGCATTTTGAATTCCGAACGAAGCGAAGGTTGCTGATTTTTTTGCCACCCAAGACAAAGCCAGCTTTATCCCGTGTTGCATAATATTCTACTTTTTACACCATCTGTGAGATAATTAAAAGACAATTTGGCTGATCAAATCATATATTACAGAAATATAAGTATTATATTTACAAGTTCATCAAACAAACAAAATTCACTACTCCAAGATTTTAGTTTCAATTTTCTTTAGGCTCTTTTTATTTTTTTTTTTTTTTTGTTAGTGGCCAGTTTGAATTTCGAGTCAACTTGTTCGATGCACGTACATTTTTAATTCACAATGTTGACGATTTTTGATGTTCCAAATTCAAATCTCATTGTTCCATAGGGATCGGCCGTACTGCATTATCTCCCCAAGGCTAGAATGACTTGCTCTAAGGGAGATTTGTATAACGTAAGTATAAAACGATATTATCGAGCAGGTGTTGTAAAAAAATATTTAATTAAAATCAACCGCGGCTGACTGCATCCGTTCACTAACATAACTGTTAGCTCCAATATTTTTAAGGGCTCTGAATGATCCAGCCCGTGCGCTACCAACAGCAAAACATTTAAGTGAGCATGAGCCAGTAAATGGTAGTTTAATTTAATGTACATCGTACTAACCATATGCACTTGTATAATACAATGAAGTTGAATATTGCTACAGACATTGGCTTTATACAATGCAAATTTTCCTTACAATCTTCATCGGGTTCAGCAATGTTACAAATGCTAACCAATTAGTTTGTGCACCCTAGTGGTTGTGGAGTGGGACCAATATTGAGCTAATCATTTCGATGTCATAATTTTTTTAATATATTGTATTGTACACTATTATTAAAAAGAGATAAAGTTGGTTTTTTAGGGTTCCGTACCTCAAAAGGAAAAAACGGAACCCTTATAGGATCACTTTGTTGTCCGTCCATCTGTCTGTCTGTCGGTCTGTCTGTCTGTCAAGACCCTTTATCTCAAGAACGCGTGGAGGTATTGAGTTGAAATTACCTGTCCCTTCAAGCTGTGAAAAAAGCAAACTTCCAAGTTAGCGAATAAAAAAGATACGGCCGTTTATGTGGCAAAAAAAAAGTATATAGGTACTCTCGTAAAAAAACGTATGATACTCTCAAAGATCGAAATTCACAGGGTACTTCCCGTTGACCCAGAATCCTGAAATTTGGCACAAAGCAGGGTTGTACAGTATAGGTACAGGAAAAAATCTGAAAACAGTAAATTTGTTGTTACCTATATAAAAAAAAAAAAATTGCAATTCGGAAAATTTTCGAGACTCTATTCGTGAATTATAGATTGCACGGAACCCTCAGTGTGCTAGTCCGACTCGCACTAGTCCAGTTTTTTTTTGTTTGTAGAAGGTAATCTCTGAAACTACTGGTCCCACTGCTAACATTTTTTCATCGATAGAAAATTGCTTTATTTCTGAGTGACATAGGTTTTATCTTATGTAAGCGCGATAAGCCGCGGGAAAAGGTAAGTAAAAAATAAAATGAATATTATTATTTCTTATGGCGATTTCAACGTCCAGTACTGTGATTTTAAACTAATAAATTATTGACTACATAATGCAATAACATCGGTTAAAAGTGTTTCACAAATTACTTAAATCATTAACAATTACAAAATCGGCTCTCCTGGAAAAAATGAACTTTTTTTCACTGCGATTATTTATATTTTTATCCTCAATATAATTTTATTTTATTTATCCTCTTTACATCTATCTTTACATGTTCCAAGTCATAATATTCTGCAATATCTATGCATGTAAGTATGCGTTAAATGTAAGTTTTAAATATCGTCTAGTTTTATTTATGTATTATAATATAATAGTTCAGTCAGTTAGAAACCGGGTTGAACTGATCGGTCCCTAATTCTAGGAACATAAAAAGTCTGTCACCTCTTTCACAAAAAAGAATCGCTTTTAACTTATTTTCATTACGATGATGAAAGGTACAGTCATAATGTTAATAATGTAATTCTTAAACAGTCCCATTAAAGAATCGCACCAGCAAAAATATTAGATGATTCTTTTCTGGTAAATAAAAAAAAATAGTTAAAAAAAAAACTAAATAACACGCTATGCTATGAAAAGCATATCAAACTAAAAAGTGTAAAATATATGGCACAAAGCGCCCCACGCTTTTTTCACAATGATATTAATATTTATCGTTCATTATTATTATTTTCTACCTATATTGAAAATTATTTTACACTTTTTAGTTTGATATGCTATGAAAGCGTGTTTTTTTTAACTATTTTTTATTTTGCACTAAAAAAACAGATTATTGTATTGTCATCAATCTTTGATGGGTGTGCAAAGTTTGAAGAAAATCTGATCGCCCAAAGTCGGTCAAAATCGAGCTCAAAGGCGTTGGTTACAAACATACAGGTGAACCTATTATAAGCGTGTTAAAAATAGACTCGATTTCTGCAGTCCGTTCCCATAGTAGTATTCCATAAAACTCATGTCTCACGATATGTTACTAAGAAAACGAGCTATTTAATTCATTAAACCCCAAGCGAACGCCGTCAGCGCACCTATTGTATTTCTATTGTTTCTGTAATTTCCACGATTGAAAGGTTAAGTTACTTTCATAATGTCATTACTATAAAGACTAGTTTCGCGATATCAATATTCGGATATTCGTGGATATTTCCAACGGCTTATGCTACCGAACTTAGCCGTCCTGCAAAAGATGATAAATGAGAACCCCTTGTTGCCTTGAGTCAAGCGCAATCCCCCGGAAAAACATTCTATCGGCAAATTCATGTTTCTCTTTATTGAATATATTCTATATCATAATCACAGCTGAGATTTGGTAATTAAAATCTTAAATAAATACTTAATTTTTTTTTTTCTGGACTTGCAGTATGACTATTTTTGACGTCTTGATTATCAGTCTATTTATCTTAAAAATTAAAAAGTAGATACTGTCACGTTTTATAAACCGACCGGGACCAATAGCTTGATTTAATAAACATGGATGAATGCCTCTTTCTTTTTTTTTTCAATGGGTAATATTATAACACTGTTTACCATTTGTAACTCAATTTTCAAATAACAATATAGCTAATACTAAATATTTTGTTACACCATCTACTCGATAATGCCTTTTAACCATCACTTAAAGCAAGTCATTCTGTCCCTAGGAAGATAATGTAGCATGGGCGATCCCCAGGAAACAATGACATTTAAATTTGAAACGTCAAAAACCAACATTAAAGTGAATTAAAATGTATGTGCATCAAACAAGTTTATTCAAAATACTAGCCACTAACAAAAAAAAAACAGAATAAAATTGTAGTTCCTCGTGAGTTTCTAAAAAAAAAAGTAGTGGAATGCCGGGAGCGTTATGGTAAATTGAAACTATAGAATTTTAGAGTAGTGCATTTTGTTTGTTTCGATTCTTATAACACAAAATTATAATAATATATACTGTAAATAAAACATATACTTCTCTAATATATGATTTCTTTGTGTAAATTGTCATTTTTAATTATTTCACTGATGGTGTAAAAAGTAGAGTATCCAACACGGGGATAAAGCTGTCTTTATCTTGGGCGTCTTGAATTCCTCACTTCACTCAGATTTCTTTATTAACTCCCTCGCGATCCTCGGGAGTTAGATAGATTAATCCTAAAATTTTGCAACCTTCGTTTCGTTCGGAATTCAACATGCCGCCCGTGACTTAAGAACACTGCTTTATCCCCTAGTCACACAATCTATTATTAATTACTCTGAAAGTAGGTCTGAAGTTACCTGAGAAGCGGAATGAAAGTAATACAGCTGTCAATTTATTAAGAAAAAACTAGTTCTATTGAACCATGTTTCAATTTTCTATACAGCCAGTCAATTACAGCGTGGAAATAACTTAAAAGACATTTGTATTATAATTATATTATAGAACATATTTTTATAAAGATTTTTTGAATATATATTTGTGTTTAAATTTTTTAAATTTATTTAGAATAAATAGTTACTTTTTTCAATAATGGAAATGAACGCCTGAATGCCACCTACTGGCTGGCCACAGAAAAAAAAAAAACAAAATAGCGGGAAAGTGGTAATCGTCATTTTTTTAATGACTTATTTTATTCAATTATTTTAAATACAATTTTTTTAAATTATTTAGGTAAAATATATACTATTTTTTTTTAATGATGAAAGCGAAAAATAACGCCTGAAAAACTGGCCAGCCCGGCCACAGAAAAAAAAAAAACACAAAATTGGCGGGAAAGTGGCAATCCGATCTTCATTTGTTTTTTCAAGTTGAAAGGTTTTGTTCACATTCCCGTACAGCAGAGCTTGGTATTTAATACCCAAATATGAATTTAATACCTGATTTCATAAGAGAAGAGGCCAAAGCAGTAGTGGAAAACCTTTTACCGCCTAAATCAGAAGAAAGATACCTACCTAAAATCATACGACTCAGGTTTTACAAGCTTTTTATTTTATTTTTACTTTCCTTGTATTCGTAATGAAAAACATAATGTTTACCTCGGGCTAAATACTTATTTAGTCCCTCAAACTATTGGCGACCTCGCTAAGCTCAGACACCAAACTCCTCGGGACTAAATAAGTTACTTTAACTTCTAGGGTAACAATGTACTATTTCTAAAACTAGGTACTATCGTAAACCGTGATGCAACTAAATGCTGAATTGTTAAGAATATGAATATAACATATTTTGACATAATTATCTATTGGTTGGCTGGTTGGTTTATTTGGATGTTAATGCTCAATTTGGCAGAATTTAGAACATTTCTACAACCAAATTAGCTGCTAGCGGTCTGTTGAATTAAGCGTGATGACACGCTCCCAAATACGATTTTAACATCTTATTTAACCAAATTGGTGGATACGTTTGAGCTGCAAATAGTATCTACATGTCTGCTTAGAGTCAAACAGATACCTCCAGTTTGTGTTAGCGTTGTTGCATTCGGGACTGAACGAACGAAAATCATTGCACATTGGAATTTACAAATAACAAGCTCTTCAAAAGCTCACACAGTTGCAATTCAAATAAAAAGCATACCGTTTGTTTGTTACAGGAGAGAGCATGGAAAATGCTCGGAGAGGTGAACAATGACAGCATGTCCCCGCCGCGAGCGATGACCCTGCAGGGCGGCGAGGGTCGCGCAGTGGCCGCGGCGGCGGGCCGGCCCCCACACACCATGCCACATTTTATAGAAAAATTAACGCTTATTAGGCTATGTCTACAATATCTACGGGTGATATCACGTTTATATCAAACCGCCGCCGCCTCCCTGCCGCGAGTGCGACTTAACTTTCATTTTTCAAAGCGTCCGCTAGTCAAATTAAAAAGTGATGTGAATAATATGTTTAGTTTACGAACTAGAACAGTGTATTGTGATATTAAAGCATTGTTAGTGAAGACGTTAGTGCAATTATTCGTGGTTGCGGTGTGCGTGGTGCGGCGGCGGCGGTGGCGTGGCGGGGGACGTGCGCGGACGCTGCTGGTGCTGTGGCTGAGCGGCTGCGGCGGAGGGTACAGCGAGGGCCGGCGCGACGGGGACCTCCATATTGGCGGCATCTTCCCCATGGAGGGCGAGGGCGGGTGGCAGGGCGGCCAGGCCTGCAAGCCCGCGGCCGAGCTGGCCCTCGCCGACGTGAACGCGCGCTCGGATCTATTGTCCGGCTTCAAGTTATACATCCACAGCAACGACAGCAAGGTAGGTTTCGTTCATTAATCATCCATTTACCGAGGGAGTCGATAAATAACTTTCATGTGCCAATACGTGTGTATTGTGAGCGACAATTTATGAGCTTTTTTCAATTTTCGCTTGTTTTTACAAGTAGATATTACCTACTACTTAGCTTTGCACATTAATATTTAATCGGCTGTTGAAATTGGGTCTTATAATGTAAATTCACTTGGCAACATGAAACTTAATTATACGTAGACAATTTAAGTTCGTCAGCGGGAAAGTTACGAAAATGGCAATTATAATTCCAATCAAGTTAATGTGCATAACGTGCCGTCACCTCTGGCGCTTCATTCAGAATGACAAGTACCAACATAATGGATTACAAGCTAAACCCGCCCAGCTGACTGCGATCCGCTAATTAACAAAAAGGGATCGTATCTCTGGATTGCTCCCATAAATCCAAATGAACTAAAATCATAGGCTTATGATATTGCAACCGACGGTGAGGCTGACGTTCGATTCAATTATTGAGAATTTATGAATTCAGGAAGAAAATTTTATTGGATAGAATTTCCGCACCGGTTGAAGGTAATTTCCCGTTTTATCGATTCATACCTATTCACGAGCAAATTGACGATTCCGATCAGTTTGGCGTTGATAACGTGGCGATCAGTGCTGGCGGAGGGGAAGTGATAATATAATGGGCAGGAATTATTGAGGATAACCCCAAGACTCATGATGGCAGCAACTAAAGAGGTTTTCTTGAGGTCGAATGTTACACGGTGTCGAATAATTTAATATGGGCCATGACATTTCTCATTATAACAATTTGATGAGAAAATAATTTACTGAGCGCGAAATTGTATATTATTACATCCGAAATAAGGCATCTTTGAAATAACTTGATAACTTTTAGGGTGGGTATACACGTGGAGTTAATTTAACTAGGTACTTATGTACATAATATTGATGAAATTCTCACAAAATTCATATTAATATTATACATAAAATTGAAGAGTTTGTTTGTTTATTTGATATCAAGAACAGCTGGAGTATTGATTAGATCATTTATCGACAAACGCTTTTGGCTATGTAAAATCACGTTACGACCAATAGGTGTGAAATAGTAACCGAAGATGCAGGCGAAACCTTAAGGTACAGCTAGCATTAATATAACTTAACTAGCATTTGCAAGTGGCTTCGCCCGCGTCCTAATAGAAAATATTATATTTTGTTTTCTCTTTATAATATTAGTACACAAATATACTTTTAGTTTATGCGAAACCTTAATATAGTTTGTTCAGAATCAATAACTAAATGCGTTCCAATAGTTTTTACACCATGTTAATTTTTTCCCAAAAATATTTAAAAAGGTCATAAGTTGAACACCGAAACGTAAATGCAATACAGGTTATGGTAGGTCATAGTGGACATTAGTGCCAGAAAATAGCTGGGTACAAGGGCAAAACCACATTACATTGCAATATCTACACTGCTTTGCAATATATACATTACATTGCAATATATACATTACATTGCAACATCTACATTACATTGCAATATCTATATTAGATATATTATACATTATTATAGTAAACTTTAAGCAACAAAGATTCAAATTCGTTCCACTTATTCCATTTCATTCCAATTATTTCGTGCAACCTTAACCCTGTTTTCTCAATACCTTGTCTAGCCTCTGATGAGCAACTCTGCTGTCAAATATCAAATTACCTATTGTGGTTGGCTAACCGAAAACCAACGAAATTTACTTGATTTTTAGAAACTGAATGTCAATTTATTTTGACTATAACAGGACTGAAACAGTCTATCTTTTAATCTATAATATTTTAATTTCAATACACTTACTCGAAAACAGGCTCTTATCGCAATACGAATAGGTTCAACGTGCTATGTTTATCAACCTCGTGGTTTTTTTTTAATTTATCATAACAAGGGATTTTTTCATTCCTATTTCGTCACGGTCAACCGTGATTATATTTTTTTTTAAAGCAAAGAGGTGGTTACTTTTAAATTTTTAACATTTAATGAAAGTGAAAATTGTGTTTTATGAACAGAATATTATAAATAAATAACATTATTAACACAATAATTTGTTATTATACAACAAATTAACATCATCTGGGTTCTAAATTAAAAAATATTTAAATTTCTGTTTTTAATATTAAGTAGGATGATAAACGGTTTGATACCTTTGCATCTTCTTCAACCTGCAAAGGTAAAGCGCGGGAAAAAGTCTATTAATTATTATTTTTTATTTGTGTGTTACCTATATTTTGTGAAAAAAATGTTGAATTTAAGATTTGAAGAGAATTCTTTAGATGGTGCCGGCGCCGTCAGATATTGTAATTAAGTTAAAAAATACTCGCGATAGCTTACTGCCATCTAAATCAAAACTAAAATGTATGGGATCTTTGGACAATTTTCTTCATGACAAAATTAACAAAAATGAGTCGTAATTTTTAGAGAAAGTAAGTAAATCTTCGTAAGTGTATTGAAAAACGTCGTTTGATACACGTGGAGATTTGTCACACACGGTTCATAACACCCTCGCCTTTACGAATCGGGTGAATTTCGCCTCGGTTGCAATGACAAACTTTCCCCACTTGTATCAAAATGATACAAGTACAGTAAATACAAGCAGTATAAAAAGACTATTATTATTATTATTATTACACTTAAAAAATAATACTTCGCTAATGAGTTTTGTTTTTAATCATTAAAACACTCTAGGTGGAGCCAGAGGGTGCGTCACACTTTTACTGATTAAAACCACCTGTGTTCCTCTAGTGGTCCTTTATGTCCCAGGACTTAAGGAAACTTTATCAAACATTCCCACAGCCCTAGCAGGCATCGTCCTAACTGGACCCCGCTTGTTAATGAGCTTGTGGTTTTCGGAAAGTTTTTTCTTTATTTACAAACAACACAGACAGGTTTAGCCATTAAAATCTTGTGAACAGATAATAACAATATACCGGTGGGACAATATTTTTAAATGTTTTTTTTTTATGAAATATTTAAAAATGTATTTGATTTGTTAGAATGAAAAATAAAGAGAATAATAATATAACAATATTTTTTATACATGTAACCTTTACAAAAAAATAATATTAAACCAACAGTACCAAGGTTTCCTTTACAATGACAGTATCTAAAATTAAAATAATATTAAAGGTGTAATTAATCGTAGTTCGGAATTGCAATATTTGATACGAGTAGGTCCACGTACATGCAAAACAGCCAGTTTTTTTTAAATAAATTCGAAATTTAAAACTAGGTAATTACAATAAGGTCAATTAAGAAATTATAGAGCTCTGTAATAAATTTAAAATTTAATAGTATTCATACAATCAAATTATGCAAAACGATTTTCGTTCTGCGTGGCTTTGTCATTAATAAAATTAATTTTATAATAGGTCCTTATTTTTAATTTATTATCTTTGTTAATAATAATTTAATATTGGTACATAATTAATGTTAAATAGGTATATTATAGGTAATAATACCTATCGTTATCGAGATTAATATGTATACTTTATATTTAATATTTATTTAATAAAAGTGGTGATGATTAATTTGGTTCTTTGTTTTATAAGAAAGCAGTAAAGTGCAAATTTGATGTACATACGCGGATCCTTACCTATGCAACGGTTATATTCACAATTAACCGGTATTTTTTTAAAAACCAACAAGCTGGGATTTTACGGCTCATTAGCTATAATTAAAATTCAAATATTTATTTCAGATAATATACAACCTTATGTGTTAGTAGTAGTAAAACTTGCCTAATGTTAGTAGGTATTAAATTAAATTATAATAATAAACAACTAATGAACCATCGTACGAACAGTTCAATGATTCATTAGTTTATTTTGATAAGTTTGTTTGGACACTTATCCACCTTTTTATGAGGGAAGAGTCCCACCAGTCTGAATACATATTCAGGATACCATTGAAGGAAAAGCGCAGGCGTGCCAACATGAAAGCGCATCGCTTCTACATGATCGCGGCGAACCCGTCAACACATGTGTCCGCGAACATCTCTGACGCTACATCGCCACGGCAACCCCAAAAGCACCAATGAATGAAAGTGTTATTGTACTATGCGCGCGATATAGCCCGCTTAACAGACTGATAGGCGGTCAAACCCGTGGTAGGGCTCTTTAGACCAAGACCGTGGTCCTAACTTCCACCTAATTTTTTTTGACCTGGATGAACAACTGAATTTTAGTATGTAATAGTGTTCCGTTAGGGTAGACCTCTTTGAATATTTTTTATGGCCCATTTTGTGCTTAACTGCGCAGAGGCCTCCTTTTTCTGATTGTATACCTCTCTGTTTAGAGCGACCTCTGACCAGGTACATTGTCACACCACCTTCGCAATGGTTGACTTCGACGGCATCGGCCTCCTTCAGGCGTCCAGTCAGTGACAAATGTGACAATCCTCGCCAGTCGTCCAGATGGCCAGCTCTCTTCCACTTCAACCTGACTTTTTTCCCAACATCTGCTACTTGAGTTACATACATACATTTGAGTATAAAACCATAAAAAGTACTGAATCCAACTGTTAAAGTTTTTAAAGGATAATATTTTAAAAAGCTAACCAACCAATTTCAGGAAGTACTACCATGAAAGCTATTTTGCATATTCGCAAACTAGCGTTAACGTTTTAAACTACGTGTTCACCATACAAGTTTCCATCGACTATTAATTTACCTGGCTTTTATGTTATACTCCGGACTAGCTGAACATCGACCATCAAAAATTGAATAAAAAACATGAGCTCTGAAACAGGGTAAAGCTTTTAACCGGCCACCTAATTACTTTACTCTCACGAGAAAGTAAACCATCGAACCATCGCCATACAAACTCGATATATCACGGATATATGGGCTTTTACGATGTATCTACATAATAAGGATGTTATGGAGCTCCGTAACCATAACCGAAATAATCGGATACCCACAATAAAAATAAAATATTCGTAAACGTAACTAGTCCGTGCGCCACTGCGGGGTACCAACTGAAAATCAGCGCTGGGTGTCTAACGCTGAGTCAAGGTATTTATACCCTTTCGGATCAGGCACGCTCGGCGTACTTTGAACTTTTGTTCTTTTTTATTTTGTGTTTACAACTGTTGTACTGTGTCTGTTCCGAATAAAAGTACTTCTATTCTAAACTGTCGGATATCTATTCATAAAATAAGTCTGTAAAAGTTTTTAGTTGTGCTCGCACGCATCACTTAAGATGTACGAAATAGATGTACTTATATAACTTTTGAACTTTAAAATATCGTGTAGCTTGATATACTACCTAGGCTTTGTATCATCGCAATCGGCTAATGACATCGAAAGTTTATTACATTGAATTTAAAGTGTTCAAGAAGTAAAACATCACACTTTGACTGCTAAGCGGTACGAAGCTCGCCGAGTCAAGTAGTCCAAAATAAAATAAAAACCGGAACCGAATCCAATAAAAACTTTCGGATATTTTCGTATAAGGAAGGAGTTTTAGGAGACCGGATTTAGTTTGTGTTGCGCGGCAAAACAAATGATAATGAAGACTAGAAATACAAGTGAAATCTTACTATTTGTATTTTATTTTTATAATGTTAAAATACTTATATCCGAAACCAAAACTAGCGGGTAATCTACACTAATAGATATTATAAATAGGTAAAGATTGATGTTTTTTTTTTATGGAGGAGGCCATATCTGAATGTACTGGTCCGATTGCAAATTTTATTTCTTCTATAGAAAGCTACATTACTATTCCTGAATGACATAGTCCAAAATATTTTATATCAGTGTAAAAGAAAAACTATTGGAAGTTTTAGTATGATTGTAAGGTTTAATTCTTAAGTTGTTATTCTATAATATTCTGTATACATGCTCCCGTAATGTTTAGTCTTGTAAGTGATGACCTGAAACACAGGTTTTATATGTAAACCTAGCTCAGGAAAGTCGCTAATTATACATAATTCTAGGTTTAAAAATATGTTTCCATAAGTCCTGAAATATTCGATAATTTAGTTATACACATAGTTATTGGTTGGGAACTAGCATAATTATTTATTTAAGATTTACTTGTGGCTATTATATGTAACTGTACTTTTCTGTGTAAAAGATTTAATAAAGATTATTATAAAGAACCGTATCCGAAACCAGTATAATATTATTGCTATATCCGTATCCGTAACCAGATCCGAAATTTCATATCCATAACATCCCTAGTACATACTAATTGATATCGAATCAGATTGAATGAGCTACCGTAATTATATTTAAGTAGACCTTTCCCTTATCTCCTAATGTGGTCAAGTTCACTAATTAATTAAAAACTCTTCGCCCAGATTCGCTGACTACATGCGCTCTCTTGATTACGACCAATCAGAGAGCTGTTCGGAATTCAATTAACTAATCGTAACACGTTAAACAATTGCGTCATTCATGAATATGAATGTTCACTTCCTTGCAAATTCCGATGGTAAGTTCTATTTATTTTGTATTTTGAGGAGATCCTCCAGAGAAAGCGAATATTCAATAAGGCGTAAAGGTTAAACTTTAATATTATTTTAAAGTTTGAAATAACTTTACATAAATTATAAGAAGTTCAAACTCATGGTTAGCCAACGAGCAATGGAGCGCAGTATTAAATTAAAGGAGCGAATTCGAAACACTAAACTGCGCTCCTAAACCACTGGGACTGGGCAGGACATGTTAAATGGGACTGCTACAAACTGTGGGCAAAAGTAGGGTTCCTGAGACAGTGAGATAGAGTCGTGGTAGACCAACACATTGGGACCAACTTGGCTGATTTCGCCTTTGGAAGAAGGTATCGCAGGCCTGCGAAACATGGAAAAAGTGAAGTGAGCAAAGCCTAGGTATGAGATAAAATAGACTGACATAAAAAACATAAATAAATTAAAAATATAAATGTGTTTAGCATATTTTTTTCAAAACAATAAGAGCTACGCCAATAGGTCTTCTAAGTAATGCTTGTCGAGGTCGGATTTTGGACCATCTTAACATAATTATGAAGAATAAGAAAATTCCTCGGTTTTCTTTTTAGGTTTAAAATCATCCAATACCTTCTCCTGCTCTAGAGTGGAGCGGGAAGGTTTGTCAGACTCTTAGTGACTAAAACCACATCTATTTTCTTTTGCCTTACAATTCAGAACCCTGGGTTTCCGTATCGGAAGGCTTCGGCCCTGCTGTCTGTGGCTTCCTCTTAAGCCGTAGGTTTCAGCTGTTATTTATAGAACTTTGACATTCATTACGAATAGTCAGAAGCTACGAGTATATGAGACGCCAGATAACCATGGAATAATAGTACATTATGATACAAGTGTATAATGTTGGTGATTACCGCTGAGGCCGTATTTAGATCCGAGTCGAAGGCGAGGATGTTAATAGAGCCGAAGACGGTAATCGCTCATATTCACGTGTATCATATGACGTTTTTCGACACAATTGAGAAGAAAAAAAATATAAGAATGAAGTAGGTTTTACAGACGACCGGTTATGTTTATAGACAGAAAAAATATTTTTATTTTATGGAAGGTTTTATTTTTTAAACATGTAAAAGTTAAAATAGTTAAAAAGCAAGCAAGACACTAATTTGTATTATTGAACGCAATACATAATGTATTTTTTTCTCGAATTCAATGTTTGATTTGAGAACAGAGGTTTAACAAAAAAGGTTATCATTACATTATCACTCTTGTGCATAATGGTAATCAAAAAGTCACAGTTTGGTTACAAGCTACATTATATACCTAAGTGTAGTGCAATTATAGTCACTTTCTGAGCAAGTGTGTCGAAAAGTACTTTTTCCTAATATCTGTCCGTAGGTATCCGAAAATCAAACAACGAATTGCTTTTCATTACTAGATCATGTAAAGAATCACGAGACATTATTTCTGTTTTTTAAATTAAGCACATCAACAAAATAAATGTAGAAGGGTCAATGACCTTTATTCCACGGTTATCTGGCGCCTACCTTAGGAAATCTGATACCAATCATACTAATAAGTATCGTGTTTCGAACGTCTCCGTTGTGCTACAAGAAAAAGAAAGTATCCAGCTACTTTCGGTAAGACTGAAAGTCAACCCTAGCATAGTTGGGAAAAGGGTAGATTGATTGATCAATATCTTGAGTTTATCTACTTGATAAATAAGAGGACCCTTCCCCATCCGACTACCATCAACGTGAGCATGATTTAGAAGCTTGTTGTTTCGTTTAACGTAATGTTTGATAAAAAGGCAACGCGAAAAAAGAGAGATAAGATGGCGCATGAAGGCTCTGTTAGCCTTCAGTAATGCCGTCACTCACTCAAATATTTCACGAAACTTATTTCTTAATTCAAAACCCAAGCGAACGGCCGGTGTTCGCTGTCTCATTGTTTTTTTAATGTGTCTCTAATTACGGTATTCGAAAGGTTAAAAACTATTGGAAAACAATTGCTTCCATCATTCAGAATCTCGATTAAATGTGTACAAGGTTTCTATAAATATATTTTCTGTGCGTTTTCATTTCTGGGTAAATTATGAAGAGCTTGTTGTTCTTGAAGGTCATGCAAAATAGCAGATTTTCAGAAGTCTTTACTGGAGTAGTTTTATACAAAATACTTTGATTTTAACAGAGACCAAGATAATATTCACAACATATCTGTCTTTCCAAAATACCCAGAGACAGTTATGTAATAACTTCATAATCACGTAAGAGCGGTTGTATGGAAATGTATCTCGAGTTGGTCGCTTGAATTCATTTAACTTATAAATTAAAACGCTAAAGCCGATATTAGTTGTAACAACTATTGAATCAGTGTGGAATTAGGCCCCTAAAATACTCTTATTAGTGTGTTTTAAGGTACCTATATTTTGAAACAAAAATTTGAATTTCTAAACTATCAATATTAAACCATAACAGTAACATTTCACATTTATGTGATAGAAACAGTTGGAAGTACGTATTTCTCATGTTTGTTCATTAACGTAGTTAACGAACGTAGACCAACAAATCATTTACGCGCTTCACACCCACTTCTAACTGAGCTGGATACGGTTGTTCTGTTTGCTAAACAAGGTCCAATTAAACTCATGTCAACTATGATTGTAGTGCGAGCCGGGGCTAGGCGCAAGCGTCATGTACAACCTGCTCTACAACCCGCCTCAGAAGCTGCTGCTCCTTGCCGGCTGTTCCACAGTCTGCACCACCGTCGCCGAAGCCGCCAAGATGTGGAACCTCATGGTTGTAAGTACATTACTTAGTTTCTTCTCGTACTTGTAAAACTCTCATCGAACTCAATTCCCTATTGGACTTACCCAAATCTTCTAACATTTCCAGTTCCCAAACTCAATTTAAAGCTATATAAGTTCAAACAAGTTATAATTTAGGGACGCTCTTAAATATTTAGCTCTAGCAATCTTTTATTCAAACAATTTTATCGTTTTCAAAGTCCGACCTTTGGGCCTGAACTTTTCAGAATGGTTATATTTTTGACACATGTCCACATTACAGGGATTACACGAAGTTTGCTCTCAGTGGAGCGAAGGGCAAAGTTTTTTTGTGTCAAGTCAGACATCGACTCACTTTTCTCTAGTAAATATAAATTCATTATACCTAAGAGTATTGTGAGCTAGCTAGTTACCAAAAACAATACGAAAAGTCTTATTTGTTCGCCTCGAACTTGATGTAGTCGTTAAAAATGTCACAAGTTCCCGAGCTTCGGTTAGGTTACATGTGATTCATGATTACTACAAGAGCCGAGTATTTCTGATGAAGACAAAGCTTTTGGAAAAATGCCAAAACTTTTGCCTACAACATTTTTATGTAAGTTTTGGGCTCAATGCTTTACTTTTTATTTTAAACCCGGGGCTTTAAATCAAAACAGTCTAAAATACAGTCGAATAGCAATAAAAGGAGAACAACTGGAAGATATCAAAAGCTTCCTGCACATAAACGAGGGTCAGCGTGGGGAACATCGCCATAACGTGTTTTGATTGGTTGATGGTGTTCAAGTGAATCTGAAGGGCCGTTTACAAATATTAGGGTTGAATAGGCGAACAGCGTTTTTACAGTAATGAGTTGAGTCACGCTTGGGTTAAGGTATCTGTTCCACTGGAGTATTAATTAATTAGATTGTTCAGCGTTTAAGAAGTTACCAAACGAGTTGATGATGTTAGCGAGCCCGTTTTTCTAAACGAATTTTCCACGTAAATGAATTGCGTTAACTTTTATTCGGACTTTTAGACGAAGATAAATAAGACGTTCTCCAAACAGAATCATTATTCAAACCGAACGGGAGAATATACCCTTATATTATTTTGTCACTCCCATGAGATTCAGTGCGGCGCGATTCCCACGAATATGCGCAAAGCAATTTTGGATGTGTTATGAAATCGCCACATTATGTTCGGTTGTGACATAAATTCTATCAAGTGCAAAATGATTTCCCATAAAGAGGGTGGTGGAGCAATTATTTTTTATTATCATTGCTGGATTGTTGATGGAGCATTGGTCATTACTCTGTAACGACTAATATGATTTGGAGGAATTCTTTTGGATGTAAGATGTTCATTGGTAGCGCTGTTTCATGACTTGTATCTACTTGTACTATCATGAATAACTTATGTTTAAAAAAATCAGTACTTTTCTTAATAATTTCTTTTCATTTTAGCTCTGCTACGGTGCCTCATCGCCGGCGCTGTCAGACCGCGCGCGCTTTCCTACACTGTTTCGCACGCATCCGTCAGCGACGGTACACAACCCCACGCGAATCAAGCTCATGCAAAAGTTCGGCTGGTCGAGGATTGCCATCTTACAACAAGCGGAGGAAGTTTTTATATCAGTAAGTAGCAATGAACAAGATTTTATTGTACCCAGGGTTAATATCTTACTGGATTTAAAATGCTGAATCTATATGTATATAACAAAGGAAAAATCGACTGACTGACATATACACAGTCGAAACTAGTGGGCCTGGGAACGTGAAATTTTGCATAAGGCTTCCTTTTATTACATACGCGAGCACTAATAAAGGATGTTTCAAAATTCAACCTCTAAGGGGATGAAACAGGAGTCTAAAGATTGTATGCAGAAACTTAGCGAAGCCGCTGGCAGAAGTATTATAGTATTATTATAAAGTCATAATCAATGAAAATCGCAGTTCCGACTTTGTTCCCGTCCAACCAACAAGCGTAAAGAGATAGAATGAAGGTTTACATAAGAAATAGAAAAGTAATTGTGGCCGCAACGAACCGGGCCGAGTTTGCGTCTCCACAGCCATGTCTCCCTTGATAAAACGTTTCCATTTTATGGGCAAACTTAAATTTATTCTCCCGTTTCGAACCATTTCAACCGCCATAATAGATTTCGATGCTTGGGGTATTGTAAAACGAGATAGATGGCACAAAGGGAAAATACATTCATCTGTTATTCACTGTTGTTACAAACTAACAGCGTCTTCGTCTGTTACATGTGTTATCTTTACATTACATTAGCTTTCGATAATTCAACCTGTGGAGCAGTGAACACGCAGATAATACAGGCCGATATGGCGGCCGAGTGATTACGTAGGGGTACCATATCGTGTCGGCTGTTTCCACTGCTTGCGTGACTTAAATTGTTCGATCGGCAGTTGTTCGTATCGACATCGAGTGGAGTATGACACGCTAAGCGCTTTGTTGCCGATTGACAAACGATCGTCGTGATTGGCCTTCACTGGATCGACTTAATCGCGTATTGGGAACCACTGTACCGACTTTCAAATCTTCACGAACGTCTGCATTTCTGCGGCCGAGTCAAAGAATAAATGAGACAAAGCACTACGATCCAACTATCGATAACCAGTAAACGGAGTATTTGATATAACTTGCGGCCATAAGAAAGGCAGTATTCGCTGTAACGACGTACGAGGGTGAGGGAAAGGAAATATTGGAAATATTTTTGATACGTCGCGACCTAGCTATAAAATACTCCAGATAATATTATTAGTAATAGTGGTTATTGGTATGTACACATTGTTAGGAAATAAAATACGAGAGAAGTCTATCTTTAGGAGCTCTCTCAGAAATACAATATCAACACCAACATTTATCGAATTGTGAGTGTAAACACATGTCTAGTGATTATTTTTGGCAATAGAAAGGTTATTTCAACAGTTGACATAGCCTCCTCATCAAACTGAATTATTTAAACGTGACGTTTAACATCAAGTACCTAGATTACCTACACTTAGCTAGAAATAAAACATTTAGATCCTTATTACTCCGCTACTTTCAAAAGGTTTTCCTCCATCACACATTAAAGCCCGTGTAACGGCTTAACAATCCATAGTAGTAAACAGGCGTTTAGGATTGCCGGACGTATTAAACCCTCACGTAACATATAATGTAACAATGGTTATAAAGGGAAAATAATCGCCCCCGAGTGAGCCAGGACTACAATGCGTCTTGCATGATAAATGGACATAACAGGACATTTTTTACCTCTATGCGACATCCGCCAGCGACCTATCTCGCTGTAGACCAATTTTAGCCGCAATATGAAATTCAGAGTGAAAATATATGATGAACAAGTACTAGTATTTACTGAATCCGACTGACTCGGATCTCCTCGAATACTTTCATAGATGGAACGGTATTTATTCAGGCAGCGCGGCCGTAGCAGGAATAAACGAATCCAAGTGAAGTCGACTGAAAGTGTTTTCTGTAACAGATATATTTATATTAAGAATATTTATGAGTAGCTCTCTGTTCCGTACGTGTTTATTTTTATCTGTTTATCGTGTCTCCGAGCCTTTGTTTGTGTAATAAAACTGAGATATTAATATTGTGCCGCCATGTTATTATGTGGTATTATAAAAATATCGTTAAAATTCATCTTATGACAATGTGAACCTACGATTTGACGATTACTCTTTTTATTTTAATGCTTACCCTGAAAAGTTATGTTAAAGCCGTGCTTTTACATCGATATAAAGTTATGATGACCCTGTGGGAAGTCTATAACTTTGTCACAGTAATTAAGTGTAAAGTACTTTAAAAGTTTAATAAATGTACGAACATTCAAAGACTTGATTAATATAGATGTAATATCGTCGCGAACACGGGCCTAATCTAAATAAAATTCACGAAGTGTCCACCTTTTTTCTTAAGAGGTACTTAGCGTTAATTCCACTTAAGAGAAAGAGGTGGACATTTAATAAAATACATTGCTTTTGTCTAATAATAAATCTTTTAAAGTTCTTTCAGTTCACGAGAGTTGGAACTTTAACGACCCCGTTTTCTGTGAGAATGTGAAAATGAAATATTATGATGTAGCCGTAGAATTATGCATTGAGGCTGTAGGCGTTTTTGTCAGGTAAAAGAAGTATTTATATAGCGCACGCGAGCATAACGAAGGGCGTGTATAGTGTATAGTTACCCGCAATGAATGGAGCCAGGCCTTTCACGCTGGTTTCAATGTAATTAGAGCGGCCCCGGTTTTTTCTGCATAAGTGGGTTTGAAGCGTTCTTGCGCTCCTGTTTTGCTTTCATCGCTGTGAAGAAATATTTTTTCCTAGAGTTCACGCACATAAAAACAACTGACGCCCCAAATATTTGTATAATAAAGGTTTTTCATTTTCGTTCGTATTGACAGGGATCGGAGCGAAACCCTCAACGATCCAATTTACATACAAACACTTATTCCGCAGCCACTTTAGTGCTCAGGATTTGAGGAGTTAAGAAAATTCAGTTGGAGTCGAATTTCCTTTGAAATGAGGCTATCGAGTTGATCTTGGTACATGTGATTTTTAGACTGGTTATTTATTTACTTTGATTTTCAATTTAGACCGAATGGTAAGGGGAAGTCAGTGACACGTGAAAGATGAATATTCATAGTACCAATACTGGTCATAGAATGCTGAGATTTGAAATCTTGCTTGACATACGAATTCATACAAGCATTATAATGTTCTCACTGCTGGTACTCAGGCCGTAACCCACCACGCAAGTCCAGAGTAGATGTTACATATCCTCGAACTTTTTGTTCTATAATATGCCGGTTTCCTTACGATGTGTACCTTCACCATTTTTAGAGAACTGGTGTTGAAATAAATTATACAAAGTATTGCACCTGGCTGTCGACCCGCGACCTACTCATAAGTCGGAGCCGTTACCACTGGGCCACCACTGCTGTCTTCAAATTTATTGATGCTTAGGTTTTTTTATATAACGACTATCCCACTCTTAGTCAAAGACCATCCCTATTGCTTTCAATTCTCTTTATGTAGTGCTTTATCCTACAGTCTACCCTCCGGCAATATACCATCGCTCTAATTTGTAACTGGCCACTCAAAAAAATTTTCGCTTGAATCGAGGTGGCAAACCAAACAATTTGCAGTTATTGTTTCGAGTGCAAGCAAAAATGAACTTAGCACTGGTCAAGTGGAAGTGTCTTTGGTGGTATATTCTGGAGCGCAGTGTGTCTTATTCAGTCAATCAGTTTAACATTGCTGAAGCGGAGCATCTACCTTCCGGAATTCTTAGAATCTCTCGTCCACTATAAACTAACCTGATGACATTTTGGTACGGGTTATTAAAGTTTCTTTACCCTACAGACGGTGGAAGACCTGGAGGCACACTGTAAGAAGGCAGGCATCGAGATCGTGACGCGGCAGTCGTTCCTGTCGGACCCAGCGGATGCCGTGCGCAACTTGCGGCGTCAAGACGCGCGCGTCATCGTGGGACTGTTCTACGTGGTTGCGGCCAGGCGCGTGCTCTGCGAGGTCTACAAACATCGACTCTATGGGAAATCTTACGTCTGGTTTTTTATTGGTGAGTCTTAGTGCCTAATAATAAAACTGCAACTGACCAACCAACTGCCAACTAACCCAACCAACCAACCAACCACCCAACCAACTGCCAACCAACCAAAAACCCAACCAACCAACTGACAATCAAACCAACCCCAACCAACCAACCTACAACACAACCAACTGACACCAACTGGCCTTCACAGTCATTCGCAAGCCAAAACTTTACCGCAGTATCGTTAATGAATGACTTGCTAGATGTTGATGGTTCTTCGTGTAGTAACGTAAGATGAAGGTAGCTTTGAACATCCGTCCCCTGTAAAAAAATAGTGTGAAAAACAAAGCCTCGTTGGTATTCCAAAAGAGTTAAGTATATGTATGCACCCAGACTCAGGAAACAATGTTATGAAAATTGTATAAAATTTGCTGAACCTTTGAGGGGATTTCAGTTATTTGGAGGTAAACCCGTAAATAACATTATCCGAAAAACCCGGTCTCCGGGCACTGACACATAAGCGGAAGATCATCCTTTTTCACGGAAGCACCAACACGGCTTGGCATTATTATAATTTCATAAAATGCCTTTGCAAACAGGCTGGGTAGTCGCCTTATGTTGTGACCGACGACGTAACGTCGGAGCTGCGTTCAAACGCCACTCAATATAGCCAAGGTGCTGTCTCAAGTATAACCCCAGTCTAAGAACTTCAATAAGCTAGAGATAAATTTTAAATGGACCTGTTCATCAAGTGTCTCATTTAGTGTTTACGAGGCGAGCGAAGTCGGATGACGTAATATCATCAAATAGATATTTGAGATAATCAAAATGAAATATATATCCGATATAAAATTTAAACTTCATACTACAGAGGGAGGTTCCCAGTTTAGTAAGGATATAAAGTTTATGGCTCTTTTAAAATTTACCGATAAAATATCTCGCACGTTCAAAGCTAAAATATATTCGACTCTAAGAACTGCAATTTATCAAAACACATTTTTCCAACTTTGTTTAAAATACTGATTGTAAAAAAAGTTAAAAGATTTCTTTAGATTTTCACGTTGTTAGAGGTTCTAGAACCGCCATAATTCTTATCCCAGAAAATGGATTATGGTGGCCTTCGCAAAAAAACACGTTTGCATTCGTCGGGAAATAAGAGCGACATAACCGTATATTTTGTTCAGATCATATATTTTACCTTTTCTCACTTTGTTTCTTTTATATTCCAAAAGTCATTTTGAAAGTGAAATATGAAACTTAGTTGCCAACCGTTTCAGAGGGTGACATAACCGACACGAATACGGCGCCGAAGCTGTTCGAATGTGTTTTATTGACTTCGGGCTTAACATTCGCGGTTTTATGTGATTTGGGAGGAAGATAAATGACAAACACACATCACCCTAGATCCAGAATGTGGCTTAGTTTTTTTAGTACAACATACGATCGATATCTGTCTTCTCCTAAATAAATAAAATTAAGCTCCCATATGTTTTGCTAAGAGCAAAACTGAAGACCGACTAGACTGAGCGACTGGACCAATTTGGATTTACTTTTTTAATTAAACTATTCTTTAAAGTCTCGGAACCTGAAGAGAAAATCTAAAAATTGAATGATACAGCCTATTTTATATTAAATTGAAACTGTTCCGTGCTGTCAATATTACAGTGTGATGACTTCAGTAATAACTGCGTAAAAAAACCTACTGTCGAAAAATCATCATCATTCGTTTTATTATTTTTTATTTACATGAGGATGTTGCACATACTTTCCTATTAGTAGTTATTTCAGAAGTGACTCTTTTTCTAGCCGTATACTCATACATACTCACGGATTATTCGTGTCCGTAGATTAGACACTTTTTCTTTTTACGATATAATATACGTTCAACTTTGAGAGTTATTAGGTACGTTATTTTCTAGATTGTATATAAATCCACTGCAGTTCAATAGCTTTTGAGGGAATGACGTCTGACGGATTAGCAAGTATATACAAAATTAGTTTTAGTACTTATTTATTATGCGAAACTCGAAACACGTGTCTAGTATTTTAATGTAAAGAATATATGTACAAAACATAACTGTATCATGA
The DNA here is from genome assembly GCA_929112965.1 of Mythimna albipuncta. Taxonomy (NCBI): domain Eukaryota; kingdom Metazoa; phylum Arthropoda; class Insecta; order Lepidoptera; family Noctuidae; genus Mythimna; species Mythimna albipuncta. The sequence continues at coordinate 9,928,766 of OV815962.1, read as the reverse complement.
AAAATCACATTTATAATGTTACTTGGTTGACAGCAAAAATACATGGTCCCCGGGACATTCGTGTGACTGAGGGGATGTTTTTGCTTTCGCACCCATCTGTACGCAGGCACTTAACACACGTTATGACCTGCCGTGACCTGTGTGTCAGTGGTGACCAACTTGTGACCTTTTTAAAATATTTTTGGGAAAAAACTATAACAGCATAAAAAATTTTGAACTCGATTCTGTTACTGATTCTGTACAAACTAAATATATTCAGGTTTTGCATATACTAATGGTAATGTTTTATAAAGCTGCTTAGCAAAGTTAAAGAATAAATTAAAATAGTAGCTACTTCATTCGAGTAGCTTCATTTAGCCAGATCTCATTCCGCACATGCTGAAAATATCGCATTATAAAATTTAAATAAAACAGCACGTCATTAAAAAGAGCAATGGCTGGAAGTCATAAGCGTTATAAATTGTGAGCAATATTATGAAAGGAATAATATGAGAGTGGCAACGTTCGTCGTCGAGGCTCACGGAGTCGCGGATACAACTCATTTAGACGTTGTTTATTATTATGAAGGAAAAAAAGAAATACGACTCTTTTCCGAAACTGTAATAACGAAAATGTACATATACCTACTTACAGTTTTTGTAATATTTTTATACCCGTTTAAATATAACACCGCGAGCTATGTCTGGGAAAATAATTGGTGTATATCAACAGAGGCTCAGCTTGTTCTAGACATTATAATTGACTTATATAAGGGGGTTTAGGTAATTGCTAACTTTTATACCCAGCTTCACGCACTTAAAACTGTAATACTATCGCAAGAGGACATAGTCCAGAGAAAAAAGTATCCAGGACTATTTCAGGACACATCTTGGAATAGCACTCGGGATACTATTTTACCATAGATCATCCATATCTACCGTGTACAAATATACTCACTCATAAACTGTCGCCTCTATTTTTGCACTCATATAAGGATTATTTTTCTTACTATTTATTATTATTATTTCTATGTAGGTACCTAATACCTTCCAATTCCAAACATTATTATTACATTCAGTTCATTACAATTCAATATTTCAATCTAAAAAATAAATCAAATTAAATTATGTAAAAATAATATTAGTATGATTTGGCGTTGTTTTTTTATTCTTCTATAAATACAGTCTTTTTAAAGTTTTGGTTTAATTTTGTACCGTTAAACCAGAAATGAAAATAGGTTGTCGCAATGATTGAGCGATTAGCTGCTGCTCTGCGAGTAACGTGTTCGAACCTTACTCGAAACAAATGTATGGTCTACAGACAGATTGTTCCAGCTGTATCTTTTATGAGACAGTTTACATGACATGTTTGTGAAAGCACACACGATATGAGAGTAATACCAGTTTTTTAAAGAAAAAAACAAGTACAAAATGTACAACTACCTAATATTTAACTGCCACTTTCTGTCTCTGTGTATGTAAACGACTACACGCCCATTAAAAGGGGTTTATTAACATAATGTTGTTGCGGCAAAACATTGCTAAATTATCCATTGAAATTGTAATTACTTTCTCGTCTCTCTTTGGTCGGTGTGTTTTTTTTATCGTTTACCTAAATGTATAATACATTACCTAAATTAAATGCCCGGAGGACAAATTATTTTACTAACCGCTGCTTGCGGCTTTGTCCGTTTAATAGTAGAAACTTATCCCGAGGCAACATATTCCCGAGATAAAAAGTACCCTATGTGTTATTCCAGGACTTGGTCTACCCGTATATAAAGTTTCATCGAAATCCGGTTGCAAGTTCAAATCCAGCCGCATTACTTTCTCTAATTTATTTCATCACTATTGCTCTCAAAGCGGTGAAGGAAAACAACGTGAGGAACCGGCATGTCCTAAAACCTAAAATTCGAAGACATGTACCAACCACCAACCTTCACTGGGCCCGCGTGGTGGACGCGGGCCTACTGCGGGTTGCTGCATGTCACTCCTAGAGAGGAGGCTTGAGTCCCAACAGTGGAAACATTATAAGGCCGACTATCCTATGCTATACCGCTCAGCCGTTCGAGCGTGAAGAAGTGACAAACATACACACATATACAAAAAAGGCGTAAGTTTATAAGTATGTGTCTACATATTCACAAACTTTTGCCTTTTTTAAATATTAGTTTGACTTGTCTCGCAGGGCATTGACCTACGTGCTGTGTACCCACAGTTTAAACTACCTTCGAAGAGAGAGTTTTTCCTTAAAAATATCCATTTTCTTATTTTATAAGACTCTCGAGTGTCGTTAACGACCGCTCTTCCTATGTTCTTCACTTTATCTAAGATATTTTTTTTTACTTCCATTATGTCGCAGGCTGTGGTTTATCTCGGGGGATTCGTTCGAGAAATTCATTAATAAATATCTCACTCAGACAGAGGAAGTCATTTAGAAAATATAAAGTACTACAATGCAAAGTGAACAGTCACAGCGCTGGTTAAGTGCAAAAAAACGCTAAATTGATCAACGATTTTTTTGTCTCTTTTCCTCAAACTGTGTGGCTGGTAGATATACCGGGCTGATTTCTATATATATGTTCGTTATACCTTCACGCCCAAATAGTTGAACTGATTTGGATGGAAGTTTGTAGACAGGTAGACGATGTCCTGGAATAGGACATAAGACTTTTTTTTCTTGCTCTAATTTTCTATTATCACGCGAGCCGAGCCATTGGCAGGTACTAGTATGAAACACCTTAACGTAATACAAAAACACTGTTGTATCCACCTACTCCAGTTTTAACATTACTTTTTATAATATAGAACTTAAAATTACAAAGTGTAAAGTTTCCAAATAAAGTTTGCCTCGTAGAATTTGCAACAACAGCTATTTTTTCAACGAAATCTAAAAGTGGACCTGTATAGCCGAAAATTTGGCAAGCGTAGCTTTTCTAATATGTCAACTCGATTTAAAAGTTTGTTTGTTTAACAGCTTTCCAAGTTCGTTTCCCGGCCTGGCAGTTTCTGGTCAATTTATGTGTTTCATTTAAATTATTCACATTGGCCCTCGTCCTAAAGGACGACATAAGGTAAGCACGAAGCTGGCAGCAGAGTAAAATGTTTTGTTTTGGGTATAAACATTTACTCTAAAATCGTAATAATGAGAACAGAGTCGTAGTAAACCTCCATTTAGGTATTCATGACTCCAGGCCACGGCCGCAGCACCACAGCGCCGTCACAGTTGTTTCGGATGGTGATTGTCTTTTGAATCAATTCTCATTAATGTATCCAATTTAGGTACATTTACATTCCTCGCCTGTGCCCACATTGATTTAGTATAATGAGGTATATTCACGCCTACATTGACAGCTTTGTACTCACTGTAATGAGTGGGGCGTGCCTCGGTATTATAATTCGGCTCAGTTTCAAGTCAGCATATTTATGTACATTCGCCGTGAACAGTGGGCCAAATTAGTTCAAGGTGGGAGTCTGGAGGCTCGGCAGATAAGTGTACACACTTGTGCGGCTCGGCTATTGGCGTCCTGCCAAAGGTACATCAGCCCAAGTTCGGCAGGTTATCAAGGTCCGGTTGGCCTTAATATAGGCTCCGAGAATCTTCTCTCTTCCGTAATAAAACTTTATTACGGCATAAAATAGCCCACTAAGAGATCACTTCATATAAAAATAATCGACACGTTCCCCAACTTGAGGGAGATGTGAGTTTCGTGCTTGCAAATTTTTTATTATGAACATATTTCTCGTAATAAATCTCGAATGTTTTAGGAAAACTGAAACGCAAAAAGCTCTCAATTTTAATTTATTTTTGAAATAAGAAAAAACTTAGTTGAATTGAATTTGAGCTACAGAAAACCAGGAAAAGTTCCGTAATATGTAAGAGGAAAACCGAATCTTATTGAGTGACGTGTAGTGTGAGTCGTATTACACGTTTCTGATTTCACAGAATTACTGATTTAACCAAATAAATAATATTTTATAAATGTTGTATTTTGTATCATATTTAGGTATAACAACAGATGAAATAAGAAATATATTTCACAAAGTAAAATAAATCATGAATTTAAACTTCTACGGAGATAAAAGGAACTGTCGTAAACCCAGTCACTGAAGAAAAATGAAAAAAATAAATTGTTGTCAAAAACCTTATTTGTCACAAACAAATAAAACCGCCGTCGGGTCAAAACTTTGAGCTAGTATAAAAATTTTGAACCGACAAGACCTCCTTTATGACGCAATTTAAAACGTTACAAAAAGTATGAAAAAGTTATATTGCCACTCAAAAACATTTATCTCGACTTTCATGAAAATACATAGCTTCAAGCAAAGTGGAGATGACGCAGCAAACACACATTTGTTCGCATCAGGTTGTACCAACAAACAGGACAAAGGAAATGGATAGAGAAAGGGGATAAATAATGGTCGAGGGTGAACCTCGCCGTAAACGCAAAATAAAGGGAAATATGTCATGTCCCGCTCATTCTTAAATAAATAATTGGCATTATGGTAATTTGGTCATTCGTGTTTTTACACTTGGATTATTACAATAAATAAAAGCTGAATTGTAATTCAGTAAGATACGACGTTTCACTTTTGTTTGGTGGGAAAATCATCCAATGACATCTTAAAAAAAAATGTCTTGGACTTTCATACCAGGACGAAGTTTTCCTTTCAGGAACAAACCCTTGTCCCCAGTAGGCTTCGACCCTGCTGGGCCCCTACGGTTTGCTGTCATCTCCTTGAGGCGCCCGTGAGACAGTACGTGCCGTCGACGTCTTCGGCTCAGTCCGGGCGGTTACCAGAGGGTTGGACGGCAAGCTATCTATTGCTCGTCGTCCGCAAGCCCGCGCCTACGGTAGCCGGTAATCGGGATCGGTATTCCGGCGGTTGAGGCGTGAGGGCCGCTCCCTCGCGCGTGCACGTGCGGCCTCCTCCTTTGCTTGCATTACTGGTTCGCTGAAGGATTTACTTTTTTGCTTGGTTTCCTATTTTCGTATTATTAAACTTGTTAACATTCAGTTGATGCCACGAAAATAGGGAAAAGGCATATGCCTTTGTACATACATATGTATGTCTGATGGGATTTTTGCCTGCATGAATTTTTCTCATCTTCAAATACGTCATCTTATTGATCAACACAACAAATTGAGGTTCGGTCGGAGGCCGGTTTTTCTTTACTATGGATGTAGTATTTTTTGTGAAGTTTTCTTGTTGGTTTTGGGACGAAAAAGATTGAATACAGTGACTCGATTGCTTATCGTTCCGTGCAAGTCATAAAGGTCAGCTTCGCAAAAAGGCCGAGTTCATCAATGGTACTTATACAAAGTTACAGTATAAAAGAAATACGGAATAAAAGATAGCAAAAAGAAACATTTATTTGAGACTCGAACAGGATAAAATAAACGTGTTAACTAATTTTTAACATGTAGTATTAAAGACACTTCCGCCTGACCACCGCTAAGTTCATTTTTGCTTGCACTCGAAACGAAAACTTCAAAGGGTTTGGTTTGGCGCCGCGCCGCAAGATTCAAGCGATATTTTTTTTAAGTGATCAGGCAGAAATTACCGGGATGGTACATAACATAACTCTTTAAACTACAATATTGTTTTTTTAATTGATAAAAACTAGTGCTTGAATGTGATTCCACCCGATGGTAAGCAGTGATGCAATCGTTGATGGTGAGGCGCACTAGTTTATTAAGAACCTATTCACTCTTGCCTTGAAGACACCTATATTATATTCGGACGGGAAGACCGCAGCAGGCAAATTGTTCCTGTCCCTCGATGTACGTGGTATAAACGAAGAGGCGAAATGCTTTTTTTTGGTTACACCTGTCCCAGTGTTTGTTGGTCGAAAATCACGTTTGATAAACAAGAAAGGAATTCACATACGGGAGTCACACTGTCAACAGTCTAACTATCACGGTTCACGAGATACAGCCTAGTGACAGATAGACAGACGGACAATGACGTCTCAGTAATAGGGTCCTGTTTTTACCCTTTGGATAGAGAACTCTAAAAAAGTTTGTGTGATACCATAACGGCTCCTATCTCAGCACAAGCCCCGTACGGGCCCAGCAGGATGGGCGGAGCCTATTGGGGCCAAAGGCCTGCTTCTGAAAGGAAGACTCGGCCCCGGTATGAAAGGCAACGAAAGAACAATACTAAGTTTTAGTCAGTAAAGAGCGGGGGATGTCATTAAATAATTTTCTACCCTAAAAAAAAATTTCATCTCAAGCTGCGATATAAATAAATAATCCAAATACAAACATGCATGTCATATCTACCCATTCAATAGCTTGTCTCAAACCAAACAATACCATTGGTACGTTTCATGTATAGGTCTATAGAGCCTTACTTAATTAAATGAACTAGCTTAAGTACCTAGCTAATGATTTCTCTTAGATTAAGATAGCTTCTTCGCACACTAAGTAATTACATAAATTAATGAATTTTCCCAATGCGACTATAAGAACTGTGGCTACCATTTAATAGACAAAGTTTAAACCGTGAAATGTTTAAACATTAAATTAAAGTAGGTACTTGAATTGTTCTTTTGTTAATTTGTTTAACTTTTTAAACAGGTCCCTCTTAACTACGTTCTTATTGTTTTGATATCAATAAAATTACAAATTTTAAACATTGTCCCACACTTATAAACGTTGTCTCAGTGTCGTGGGTGTGGTATGTCTGGTGCGGTCACAAACTTATCGACGCTTGAATGGCAAATACAACTAAGCGACATTGAGTAAATCGTAACTCTCCTGTAAGAGTGTAAAAAAAATTTTTTTTTTTAAATAAATGTGTTAAAAAATGACGAAATAGTCGAATTTAGATGTAAGAGTATCCAAAATCCGAATTTTTTTAACTAACAGTTTTTATTTTTATTTTAACTCTAAAAAATCAATTTTCTCCTGTAAAGTTTTCTCAATGTCGCTTCGTAGTTTTTGCTTTTCAAGCGTCGACACAAAACACCCATACCTGGAACAACTACCTGTAGACCACACAAATATTTATTCCGAGCGGGAACCGAAACCATGACACGTATTGCAGCAACTATTTGATCCACCATTGCCAACTATACCGTCATAATCTCTTTTATTTTTGGTTGGTGAGACGGTTAAATTTGAAAAAAAAAAATCACTGACATTATTTCGGCAGGTTGGTACGAAGACAACTGGTTCGAGACTAACTTGGAAAAGGAAGGCATCGACTGCACACCAGAACAGATGCGAGAAACTGCCGAGGGTCACTTGACTACGGAGGCTCTCATGTGGAACCAGAACTCCAACCAGACCACCATCTCCGGGATGACATCTGAAGATTTTCGGTAAGTTATGAACGTAGGTACTATACACCACAAATTATTATTTAGTACAAATACTTATAAGACTTATTAGAAAGGATCTTGTTATTAAATAAGTAAAGTTTCAATAAATAATATTCATAAACAGTAGTTATTAGTGCTTGTTTATATCCCAAAATATCACTTTATTTATGGAAATATTGTATAGGCTATTGATTTATGAATGAATATAAAGCGGTCAAAATGAAAAACATCGGCGCTTAAAATTTTCTAGCAGCAGTTGTTGAGTTGAGTGATTGATTCAATTTATGAATTTACCAAGTTTTTTATTTAGTTTTTTTTTTCATTGACTTCACAAATATGATCAGTAACCGGTACAGATAGAGCCCCATTTTTTTGGAATATTTAAAAAATAGCGGTGTGTATACGAATATATACCTAGGTACTAACATAGAGAGAGGGGCTCGTTAGTGTCACAGCAATTTTCGAAAGATACAATCACTTTGTTAATAATAAGTTTTGTGTATAATAAATAATTAAGAATTTAAAGATACCGTCAGCCTGGAACGAAAAGAGCAACTGAAAGACACAGGTGGGTTTTATTCAGTTAAATCTGAAACGCCCTTCCGCTCCTATAGAGCGGGTTGTCATTAGTTGATTTCCCACCACAAAAAAAAAAAAATAGGGAGGGTCAAATAAAAATAACATTTGAAATATTGCTACGACATACTAAATAAAATATTCAATTTATTTATTCAGCCAGAATATCCTTAAAAGAAAGAAAAACAAATCCATTTTCGTGTAAAATATTTCGGCAATCTTGTTATTATTGTAGACATTGAGCCGTCATGTGCGTGACTATAATTTCCTTGGAACTTTTCTAAATATACGCAGAGACACGTTAACACGATGCAATGAAAATAAAACTTTTATACGGTTAAAGCCACGTACAGACATCGCGAATGGTTCGTCACGCATGCCTCAACCTGAGGCATATGACGGTACATTTATGCGTGCGTCCCGAACGACACATGCTCAAGCTGATCACGCAAACCACGACGCACGGTGTTCGTCAGTAGAAACCGCAAACCACACCTGTCCGTCCACACGAAACACACGGCTCGTACTAAGGCGGCGTTCGCAACGATCATATGACGCGAATGCTCACTGCGAGCACACACGTCGCGAATGGACGTGTCGCGAATGGTTCATCTCGCATGTCTCCATGCGAAACGAACCATTCGCGACGCACGCCTCGCAATGTCTGTACGCGACGCAATATTCTATTCTCTGGCCGTCGAGGCGACACTTCAAGTTGAAAATGCCTAAAGACATTGCGATATCTCGAATCGCGTCCGTTCTTTATTGTTATTTCGAGTTAACTTCTCTGTATTTGAACTCCTCAAAGATAATAAAAATATGCTTCAGTGAACATTAGCATAGTACCTAATGCCTGAAATGTTGGAAAAAAATATAAAGCGTGGAGGCTGCGCATAATGCGTTGTTCTCGCACGTTACAAGGTGCGCCTTTGTGATGGAATAGAAAGACTTCTAATACCAGCTCGCTGTGAAAGACGACCCTTACACGTAATGAGGTACCCGGCGTACCGAGTGCTATTCTTTTTTACAAAACATACCTACTAAACTATCAGTTACAAGTTGTATTACTACTTTCTCACTGTATCAATTAACGTACATACTTTCGGCATTTTATAGAACCAAAGGAGTAAGAATAGCGATGAAGTTTAATCCCTATTCTTATTCCTTACATAAAATAAAGTACTCCACCACGCATGTCATGTTTGCGATAAACTCAAAAATTACTGAACGGACTTACATGCTGTTGCCATCTATTGACGAAGTGATTCATGAGAAAGGTTTAAGTGTATAGCAAATGCATGTTTTAGTAAAGAAAAACCAAGAATTTTATAGTTAAGAACCAGAGACGGATTGCTAGAAATGTTATAAGACTTATAAACACTTTGATCTAAAATTCCTTTTATAAACCCACACAACAGGCAACCTACTCGCAGTAGGTATTATCAGTTTCTGTTTGGCTAAGAGCTTTGAGCTCGGGGTCGCTAGCTGGTCTAGGATAAGAATAATCCGGTCGGAATTCCCCACTAAATCCTCTTATGGTAGGCTTTCCTGTGTGGTAAGAATTAATGGTTTGGAACGCATAATAATGTAGAACATTATACTCGTATTCCTCAGGGATTTGTGCAATATGCTGTGTTACAACTTCCCCTTGTTACACTTAATATTTCATAGTTGCAATGGTCCCAATCCTCTCGTATCCTTTGCTGCAAACTTCTTAGAAAAAGCAAAATAAAGAGGCGCCGTACATCTTCTGAACAAAGCTAAGTACTGGCGGGACTCTCTTCAGAGGCTCCGCAGCAATGAGCTTTTCATCGTAGTTGCTAAGCGAACGAATGTAGGTACAGTGCGTCAGCGCTACTGTAATATTTCAGTATTGTGGAAGCACTCATATTCTTACGACCTTAGAGAGCTCAACGACGTTATTTATTTCCCTTATTATGAAACATGAACTCGACCATTAGTACAAATACGAAATGTATCATCTACCTACTTATTTACATGCCATTAATATTTATGTAAAAAAGCTTTCTAGCTCCGTCCAAATAATATAAAGCGGTTTATGGAGTGGAAATATTTTGCGTGTTCAATAGATCCAAATCATTTTGAACAGGTTGAAGCACATTTTATTCAATTCATGGCACAGGTACAATGGTAAGCAATGCTTTTTCATAACTTATCGCGAGTTAGAATGTGAAGTACGACGAATTCACGGAATTTCTAAGCTATTTCCAGGTCAATGGAACACGACATGTTGTTCGAATGCATTTTTGTGCCTTACCAATGACATTTGAAACAATCGGTAGTTGTTTTTGTCATTGACATTATCGACCCTTTTTATGTAGAACACTGTAAGCAACAGTTTGCGTTTTTTTATAGGAAGCTGTTTTTTCTATCCTAATTTTACGGAAAAGTATGTTTTTGTTAATAAGAGTATGTACATTTTTTTAAATTATTCAATACACAGCCACTATTTAGTTATACAGGTATTAAAAATATTTAAATTAATATCTTTCTAAAAAAAAAAGTGAAAAAACTTTAGTTATTCTTAAAAATAATCTTTTTTTAAGCCTAAAGTTTAAAAACATTAAAACGAATTAATTATTTTTTTACTTTTTTTAAATTATCACTGGACAGTATTATCATTCAATGCACCAAGTCCTTTCATTTGATACCCACATTGAAGGAATATTGGAGTTCTAAGATAGCTTAGGTGTTCCACCAGGTTGGATTTGAAATGACATCACATAGCTAACTATGCACTGTCATCCAAACCAAACGTATATACAAAATGTATCGGTTAAAGATATCTGCTTCAAAATTGAATTACAAGATTTCGCTCGAACAACCATTAACCATGTAAAAACTGGACTTGTTATTCAAACAACTGCTGATCTATTAAAATAGTTCAACATCATGTCTCATTTCATTTGAGGTCGGTATAACACGTTTTTTTCTTCCATTCTTTCTTCATCCGTCACGCTATCACAATCCACCAAATGGTGTCTTAATAAATACTTTTTAATTAGGAAAAGAAAAACACCTTTCTGCAATAAAACGCAAACTTTCGCTTACAACCTGAAATGGCTCGACATGTCGAATAGCTTCTAGTTTATAGGTACTTAAAACAAACGAAGGCTACAAAGAAATGAAACTCGATCCTATTACAAAAGGAACATGTTTTTGGATGCTCTTTAGTAACACGCTACCGAATTAATGATATCTAACGTAGAGAAAAAACACTACGTAATCAAAGAAAGATCCAGAATCCTTGCTTTATATTCCTTTAGAAGTAGGCCGTCTGATTTGGTACAACAAAAACAATGTTTTATCTAAACAGATCGCGACTGAATGAGGCTTTACGGGAAGCTGGATACGACATCGACGGCGAGAGATATCCCGAGGGCTATCAAGAGGCACCCCTGGCCTACGACGCTGTTTGGGCCGTTGCCCTGGGTACGTACTCCTGTTTTTATGTACAAATAAGTCATAATAAAACTTGGGCTTAGTTTTGTGTCTGTTTTGCTTGAGGCTTGTAAGATTGTTGATTGTTCAAGTGTATTATTTTTATTTTTTGGGGTTTCATATTTTCTTTTCTATTTCGTTTGACTGGCCTGTTGGTCTAGCGGTTAGTATGACTGCTATGCTGGAGGTCGTGGGTTTGGTTCTCACCTAGGACAAATGTTTGTGTGATGATCATGATCAATTATTCTGTATCTGGATGTAATTTATCAATAGTATGTATGAACTTAGAAATGTATAAGAATATTTATCAGTTGTGTACGTACTCTTAGCGCAAGCTCTACTTAGTTTGGAACTAAATGTCGTTGTGTGATGGTTGTGCAATCATTATTATATTATTATTATTACAGTAGACTGGCCTTTTATTCTGTTGCAACTTCATACCACGCTTAGCCAGCTCAAGGTTTTATCACCAGCTTATGACGTATTGTAGCTAAAATTCTCAAGACAAACATGCTTCATCGTCGGCCACATCATTGCTTACCACCAGTTGAGATAGTGGTCAAAGGCGGCTCCATCAAACCCTATCAGACCCTAAAAAAATCTGGAAAAAAATGTAATGTAAAAATACTCACTGGCTCATCGTTACTAAAAATTTGCCATTAAACGCGATCACGCAATAAAACTATAAAGATAAAATATTAAAAATTAAAAAAATGCCGCTAAATTACTCAATAACGACTGAGCCATCAATATTCTAATGTTATTTATTTTGGTACGTAATGGCAGGCCTAATGGTTTATAAACTTAGCTGAAATGAAACCGGTTAGCTAAGAATACCTTATTTAAATATTAGACCCACTAGCGTTTTCGCGGCGCCCGCTTTCTCGCACTTTATTGTAGCACTTATTTTAGATACAAACAGACTACTTATTGAAGAACTTCTTATTTACATTCTTGGATAAAATCCCTAGAAATAAAACACTCAATATTTTATAATCTATGCGGACGCCGGTGTCCGCTTGATGTTTGACAGAATGGCGCAAAATCACTCGCGAACGCTGGTGTTCGCTTGGGGTAGCTATACAAAAAACAAAGTCCTGACTCATCAAAGGCCAGCTCAAACCCTTAGGCCTAGAACGCTGAAATTTGGCATTGTATACAATACAGAGAATAAGAAAATCCCAAAATTCACTCATAAAAGGATTCAAAGTTTGTATGTAGACACCCACTTTCATGCAGGTAAAGCCGCTGGCAGAAGATAGTTTAAAAATTGAAATTGCGACGCTTAAGAAACCCTACGTCTAGTAGTGAACGTTTTTCGGCTTAAATACCGCATGTTGATAATTATTTCAGCCAAATGCCTTCACCAAAAGCTATTAATTGTTATCCATTAGTTTCCCGTCATATTCCTGCCATGTTACTTAAAGACGACACTACACATTGTTTCCATTCTATGCAGTCAACCAACCGTTACGTTATTCCCTCCCTCTCCGTTAATACACATGTATATTCATAAATATTTTGTAACTTGCGTTTCAACCCTCCTCTTCACATAACCGTACCACGACAAACGTTTCCATTTCAACTTTGCAGTCACTGGCGCCACTTTTAAACTTCCTCTAATATACTCATTTCTTTCACTTCATCCATTTTCGTCACTCCACCGCTACATGAAATCAATACATGCAATAACATCCGTATTTTTCACATATCTAGCTTTTGATACATACAGTACAGATTTTACGGACTTGTAGAGTATCCCCTATAACTTGAGGGTCATCCGTGGCTCGCAAGTTATTTTAGTGATTGATCACAATTTCATTCATAGGATGCGATGTTTTACTTCTTGGTCTAATCTGTCATACTTTTGGACAAGCGACCCGAGGTATCAAAAGTCGAGGCAGGTCGTATTGGTGTTACGAGAGCTAATGGCACAGAACTGGAGAGACCTCCATAATCGTAGATCAGTTTTGGTACTGCTCAATTCTTCATCGTTTTAGTTTCGGCTAAGGTTACTAAAACGAGAAACGGACTGACTGACACATCAATAGCCAAAACTACTGGGATTAGGAGTGTAAAATTTTGTAAAAGGTTTCCTTTTATGACATGGGCGATCACTAAGAGAGGATTTTCAAAAATCTCCCCCTTTTAGCGGATGAAACGGGGTCTAAAGTTTGTACGGATAAGCCGTTTGCAGAAGCTAGTGATACTTAATCCTAACTAATATTATAAATGTGAAAGTGTGGATGTTTGGATGTTTTGATGCTTGTGTTTTGATGTTTGTTACTTAATCACGCGAAAACGGCTGAACGGATTTGGATGAAATTTGACATGCATATAGCCTTTGACATGAAAAAGAACATAGGCTACCTTTTATTCCGATTCCTTAAATACCTAATGCCACGCGGGCGAAGCCGCGGGCAAAAACTAGTTTATAATAGTTTCTTTCGATAAGCTAAATAATGCGAAAAATTATCTTCAGTAACAAGTATACTTAAATAACGAAATAAAGCACAGTAAGGATGCCGTAATGTGCGTGTAACAAGTGTAGTGACCTCTCAGCACAATAGGTGGCGCCACCCGTCACGTTCCCGCTACGTGCCAACACTACGTTGTACGTGGAGCCACGTGTCGGGCGCACCGTAACAATTGACAACGTAGAACTCTCGTTCTTTCCTTTAAATAGTATGATTTTATCTCAGGATTTAAATGATTATACCAGCCTATTATAGTGCCACTACAAGGCAAGGCTTTTAGTCATAAGCATAATTAATCTTATAATATTCCAACTGCTGGGAATCAGGCCTCCTCTCCAGGCCGTAACCCACCTTGCAGGCCCAGTACGGATTTGTCATGCCTTTAGCCACACGAGCATTAATTACCCATGTGTAGGTTGGCGACGTCAGGAGTTCAGATTCCCTCGTAATATTTGCCTTCATCTAAGTCAGATAAACTTCATCAAACTACTCAAGGGAGTCAAGCCTCCTCTTTAGGAGAGAGAGATATTTGATGAGTGATTCAAATAAAAATAAATTAATAAATCATTGACATGGACTGCCATTAAAATTTGGGTTGGAGGGCAATCTATTAAGATTGCCCTCCAACCCTTCAACGTATTGCCAAAGGTCAGGTACATAATAGGACTAGTACATAATAGGACTTTCTTATCGGAACTGAATTTTATTATAAAAAATATTTTTCAAGTCAAGAAGAATCTATGCCAACTTATGTACCTATTATATCCAAATCTAGCTCTAACATTTCTATCTAAAAATAAATAAAACCGGTTTAATAAAGAACAAGACACCCAATTTCAGCTCACATTTATCTTTCTCGGTACAATTTAGCTCTTTGAACATTTTCCCGGTCCATATTAATTTACCTATTCGCGGTATCCTACACTTGAACGGTTTCGTTTGTTTCCATCTTCAGTATTACGAATCAAAACCACGACCGTGAACAAAGGGCCTTTCAGAAAGATGTACGTAATACGGCTAAAAATATATTTCATATGTCTGCCCGGAAACAATTTTACTTTATTACTTACCTTTCAAAAAATCAATCGTCCCTTTCAACCATTTTTTTTTATTTATGGAGAGTCGAAACCTTTTTAATAAATGAAGGCAAGTCATATTTCATCCTTCATGATATTTGATATTTCAATATATTTGTTATAAAAGCACAGATCTTTACTAGTACATAAAGTTTTTATAAATAAATAAATATAATCTCGTGGTTCTAAAAATAGTGAAACCGGCACTAATCAAAATGCGCAATCACGGAGAGAACTTTACAGAAGCAAAAAATGATTGCCAGTTTAGAATACTGCAAAAATTGTAAATATAACGCGCAGATATTTTTGTCTAAAATATCAGTGGTAAAAAAAACGCGTAGGCTTGCAGCTACGGGCTACGTGCTACGGTGCTACGAGCGTAGCAATGCCTACGGAGCTCGGGAACACAGCTCTAGCGGCACAATACAAGCACGTAGTCTTAAATTCTGCATGCGAATACGAAACGCGTCTCATAAACCATACAATGCGGTCTCACGCTTTGTAAAACTAAGTCAAAGCCACTATTCACACAACCGTCAACGAAACTCTTTGAGATAATACCAAATTTATGCGAGCTAAGAGTATCTCCTCGAACAGTTATATTCAGAAGGTCGACGCTTAAGTACACGGACAATACATAATCCTTATAATATCCTTGGCTGAAAAGATTAACCTATTTGTATTTCCTTAGCCTTCAACAAAACTATGGAGAAACTGGAGAAAAGCGGGCTTAGTTTGAAGAACTTCACGTACACGAACAAGAAAATTGCCGATGACATTTACGAGGCGATAAACTCCACTTCATTCCTTGGTGTATCGGTAAGTATTGCTTTATCTACTGTACTATATCTTAAGTACCGTATCGCTTGTTAACTTGATACTCCATAACATATTCGCTAAAATCTAAATGTTATTAGTATATAGCTTAAAATATCAACAAAGCTTTTTACAGAACATATGAGAAGTCAACTCTGTCTGTCTGTTACTCTTTCACGGTTAAACTACTGAACCGATTATGATGTAATTTGGTATGGAGTGAGCTTGGACCCCAAAAAAGGATATAGACTACCTTTTATATGGCTTCAAAATTTAAAAAAAAAAGTTGTTGCATTATACATAATGCTTATGGTAATGGTTTAAGTTTAATAGTCTTGAAGCTAAAATATTTTTAGAATGAACTAAAAAAAAACTTAGAAGATTTGCTTTGCTCTTCTAAGCTTTTTTTTTGTCCGTTCACCCAAAATCAAAATCAAAATCAAAATCAAAGCGTTTATTTCAAATAGACCATTTACAGGCACTTTTGAATAGTCAAATGTCGGTCAGTCCAAGAAAAGTGAAGCTAAATTGCACGTTCCAAAGAGTAGGTCTCTATGGAGAAGAACGTGCAAGAAACTCCATGGACACTCTTTTAAATCATATATGTGTTACATATAATGCTTGGTTACATATTACTTGTTGCTTCTATCATGTGAGCACAATGTCGATAGAGAAATAAAAATGTAAAATAAATAAAAGATAAAAACTGAATTAAGCCACTGGCAGCTAAGAGATGACCAGTCCCATCTGACGGCACCCGTTCACGAGCATGACGCGTGCATCAGCCCCACTCAGCTCAACCATTTTGAAGGGAACTGAACGACCCAATAACACGTGCCACCAACAGCGAGACATTTGAGTGAGCATGACAAACTCTCAACTGCCATGCTCGTAATGTCAAAAAAAAAAAAAAAAGTTGTAACCTAATAAAAATGCTCCATGGTGCTTCACATTCACAAACTTGGAAAAAGTGCTTCTACATTATACAATGCAATTGTGTCTTTCAAATTAAAAAATAATAATAGTTTCCAACTAATCAACTAATTAGTACGCCCTAGTGGTAGTGGAGCTGGACCAGCATTGAGCCAAGCATTTTTATCTTGAATATAATCCTCCAACTTATAATATGCTTGTCTGCATAGTGTGCGTTTAATACAAGATTTAAATTTCGTTTCATTGAGTTCTAATATGTGGGGAGGAATTTTATTATAACATTTCAAACAGTACCCCATGAAAGAAGAGGCCACTTTAGCCAGTCTGAAACCTGGTTGAACTAATTGATCGCTATTTCTTGTAACATAATTATGTCTATCGCCTCTTTTGCTAAAAAGATGAAGATTTTTTCTAACATACATTATGTTTTCATAGATATATTGACAAGGTACTGTCATTATGTTAATATCTTTAAACAGTTCCCTTAAAGAATCGCACCGGCGGAGATTGTAAATCGCTCTGATGGCTCTTTTCTGTAATATAAAGATACACCTACAATTAAATAAGCTTTTCATAGACAAGCATTTCTATAACCTAGTTACATCACTAACCAAGTTGTAACTTGTATGAAAAATATTCCGATTTTTTTCCAAATCTATTTTTGTTTCTATTTCTTCTAAATTGTATTTCTAGCTAAAATAAAATTTGTTGAGTGTATACAGCGAACTTATAAAATAAAAGGCAGTAGGCAGGGTACATAGCTCGCCGAACAGTTGGTCGATGGGCCTAAAGGTTCTGGAGTGGTATTCACGTACTGTAAGACGCAGCGTTGATTGGTCTCCCACAACTGGCGAGGGTCATGGGAATCCGATAGATACGAGACACACTGGACAGGTAGTTGTGACAACGCTTGCGGGAGGTATTAACAACGTCTTTCGGCTGAAATGATGATGATTTTTTTTTCGGTGGGGAAAATCATCCAATGACAACCCCCGCACTTGGGCGGAGCGGGAGATAGTGTCAGAGTCTTACTGACTAAAAAACCCACCCCGTTCCTTCAAGCCCTCATAGCGGGACTCGAGTTCCCTTTCGGTTAACCCTGGCCCCAGTAAGCTTCGACCCGGCTGGACCCCTGCTGTTGCTGACAACTCCTTGAGGCGCGCGGGAACAGTGCTTGCCGGTAATGATGATGACGACGATGAATTCATAAAATCATTTTTACTTACTTAATCTTGTTTACAAATCAAAACTTAACTGTCTAGCCCACAAAAATATTCACAACAGCATTTTCTGTAAAGGAAACCCGTAGTAGGACACTGGTGTAGTTAGTCAGTAAAAGTCAAACACACCCCCTTGCTAGCACAGAGCGGAAGGAGACATTACATTATTTCCCACCTTAATAAAAAAAAAGTAAGCTACGCTTCGTAAATTAGTTTAATTAAAGTCGTTGA
Source organism: Mythimna albipuncta (assembly GCA_929112965.1). Lineage (NCBI taxonomy): Eukaryota > Metazoa > Arthropoda > Insecta > Lepidoptera > Noctuidae > Mythimna > Mythimna albipuncta. Next base: position 9,910,667 of record OV815962.1, on the reverse strand, counting down.
GGGCTAACGTAAGATTTAAAAAAATGACAAAAACTCCGGGAAAAATATCCTATTATTAGATTTTTATGGAGTAAAGACCAAAATAAATGAAATTACGTCGCCTTTGATAAAATTTAACTTTAGAAAAAAAAGTTCTTTTAGAGTTATTTAAGTACAACCGATTTCTATAAAAATCATTTCAAACTTTTAAACATTGATCGCAGCTCTTGAGTTACATGAACGCGATGGCGTATGAAATTTATTATTATATCTGTGGAAGATTGTAAAAGGATAGAAAGACAAAAAAAAGGTCAAGTGCGAGAGTACCGTCCGTAGCAAAAAAACAATCAATCAATCGTTTGTTGTATGGGAGCACTTAAATAATTAATTTATTCTGCTTTTAGGGTTCCGTACCTCAAAAGGAAAAACCGGAACCCTTATAGGATCACTTTGTTGTCCGTCCGTCTGTCTGTATGTCTGTCTGTCTGTCAAGACCCTTTATCTCGAGAATATCCCAAAAAAAAGCAGCATAATAACAGAGGTCCTACAAGCAGCTAACAAAACAATAAACAAACAGGGACTACAAAATCCCTGTTTACTATTTTGTTGTCTTATTTTTTTGTTTTGTGTTTTGCGGACAACCGCAATACTAATTTCCATATGAGTGGACAATCGTATCTATCAGCTATGACAATCAAAATTATGGCGCGACTTCTACGCAGTCGACTGGATGAATAACGCAGTCTTTATGCGCCAGATAGCTGCGAAACCATGTGTCTGCATCAGCAAACTTACTGATGCACTACAGAAACGTGGAAACCGCAACAGCACCCTGAACGCGTTGTTAAATTGGACCCGCAGAGAATTGTATGCTCTTTAGGTGTAGTCAGCTCAGAGACTCCCGAGTACAGTAAGATTATTGTACCTTACTGCCTTATCTACACTAATATAATAAAAAGGTAAAGTTTGTTTTTAGGGTTTTGTAGCCAAATGGCAAAAAAACGGAACCCTTATAGATTCGTCATGTCTGTCTGTCCGTCCGTATGTCACAGCCACTTTTTTCCGAAACTTTATGAGCTATACAGTTGACAATTTGTAAGTAGATGTATTCTGTAAACCGCATTAAGATTTTTATACAAAAATAGAAAAACAGCAATAAATTTTGGGGGTTCCCATACTTAGAACTGAAAACCAAATTTTTTTTTTTCAAACCCATACGTGTGCGATATTTATGGATAGGTCTTTAAAAATAATATTAAGGTTTCTCATATCATTTTTATCTAAACTGAACAGTTTGCGCGAGAGACACTTCCAAAGTGGTAAAATGCGGGTCCCCCCCCTCTAACTTCTAAAATAATAGAATGAACAAACTAAAAAAAATATATGATGTACATTACCATACAAACTGTCTACGAAAATTGTTATTTTTTTTAATACGTCATAAATCTAAAAACTACATTTATTAAAACATCGAACAAAGTTACAACGAACTACAAGAACTTTTATATATGTTACTTGCTGCTACGGAACCCTTCATGGGCGAGTCCGACTCGCACTTGGCCGGTTTTTTTTATTTGTAGGATGTAATCTCTGAAAGTACTGATCCGATTGTTAAAATTCTTTCATCGATAGAAAGCTGCTTTATTCCTGAGTGACATAGGCTATAATTTCATGTACACGGGCGAAGCTGCGGGCAAAAGCTAGTATAAAATAATTAATTTTCTCTGCATCTATTCAACGGGAAAATCTACGTGCCAATATATTCGCCCTAACTGACAATACTCTGCGTTCCCTCTCCATGTCAGTAAAACGGAAATGAAATAAATTGGAATTAAGGCAAATGGATACCTAGAAATAGCAAAAGTGCACTAAGTACCTCAATTTTTCATGGCAGAGCTTAATTTTTCTGACTTAATTTTCCAATACTAAATTTAATTTCACCGCAACGTCAGAGTATAAAATCAAACTAATAATAAAAGCGAATTAATAATATAACTAATTACATTAATTACTAAAAGCCTAGCCGTACGGCTGGCGTAGTAATTGAGCTATTAGCTGTAGCGTTGCGTGTCGCAGATTCGAATCTCGTACGGAATAAATAATATGACCTGCTCCTATTTGTGCCGGTTCTAAGTGTCTTATGTATGTCAGTTTAGATGTTTGTGAATAAACCTACGATACAGAAGTAATCCACAGTGTGGGGCAAAACTAAAATCTGTCGGGCTAAATCGCTGGTCGTATACTCGAATAGTGTATACTTACTGGATTTATACGCAGTATTTATACACATATACCAACTAGATAGATCCCGGCTGTGGAATTAAACAGAAATTTTGTCAATAAGAAAAGCTCTTGTATTAGTAAAAAGTAATAACTTATATACATAAGAAACTTAAAATATTAACTGTTTTTACTGAATCTTACTGCACAATATTCAAAAACAAAATAAGTCAACTCAGGCGTCCAAACATTTCTAAATAACAGAGACTAGTATCATTGCCAGGTTGAATGACAAAAAATAAGCATGCCCTAAATGTTGGTCAATCTATATTAGTAAAAAAATCTTTAAAAATCAGACGCTTACTCGGACCCCATGAACCAAGCGTTTCGACCCTAAGGCAGGGCGCAAACGTGGACACTTTTGTGTTTTGTGTCAGATACAATCTACCGATAAATTTCTATTGAACCAGTATGAAAACATCCACTCCCTGCGCAATCCGTAAACAGTTTTTGTGTCCAGTTGACTGGGATCCCGCCTGATGATAAGCAGTGATGTAATCGTTGATGGTGAGGCGCACTAGTTTATTAAGAGCCTATTCACTCTAGCCACCCAAATTATAATTAGACGGGAAGACCGCAGCAGGCAAACTGTTCCAGTCCTTTGATGTACGCGGTGTAAATGACGAGGCGAAACGCTTAGTCCGGACCGTAGGTGTTTCAACAACGTAAGGGTGGATACTTGTCGTGCTTCCACTTAACATAAACTCATGACGATCAAAAAGTGTTCGGTAACGGTAACTAGATCAAAAAGTGCTTACGTTTAGCAGCGCGTCTCAAAACTGTAATTACCAATACGGTTACAGTATTTGAGTTTGAAGGTTCATGGGTGTCGCCAAGAAAAGTAATTTTCGAGTTCTAATTGCATTTATAAACAAACAGACCGATGACAAGATTACTTGTAGAAATAATTTATCAAACATTCATAAAGTTAAATTACTTAAATAAACGAGATTGTATCAATAGATGTTGAAACCGTAAAGGTTCTCAAAATAGTTCGAAACTTTAACTTAGTGAACATAATTACGTAAGTTAAATGAGCAACGAAATAATTTGTGAATCTAAGAAGTTTCATACGAGAATTAGAAATTTTGCTCATTATCTTAATTATGATTAGGATTCTACGAGTAGGTATGATGTAAATTGAACTGAGGGCTGCTTTTTTCAATAGAAACCTTAATTTTATCAGATTAAATCGTTACAAGAGGTATCAATTAATGCCCTGGTATTTAGCTGTTTCCGTTTAGACTACAATTCGAGAAACTATTGTGTTGTAAAAGATTGATTATTACACAAAATAAGTATATAACACATTCTGTTTTCTCTCACTATTTAATTCCAAAAGTGTTAAAAAAAAAACCGGCCAAGAGTGTGTCGGGCCACGCTCAGTGTAGGGTTCCGTAGTTTCCCGTCCGTCAAAATAAGTGTAACCACTTATGAGTTCAAAAAAATGCTTGCATATACGATTATACTACAAACTTAGTCCAGAAATTATTTTGTAGAACCTTTTTGTGTTTTTGTACAAAAACTGTTCTTTTCATCAAGTTCAAAGTTCAATTTTCCTAGAAAGTCCTTATAAAGTTCTACTTTTCAGATTTTTTTCATATTTTCTAATCTTATGGTTCTAAAGTTAGAGGGGGGGACACATTGTTTTTTACTTTTGGAGCGATTATTTCCAAAATTATTGACATTATCAAAAAATGATTTTAGTAAACCCCTATTCATTTTTAAATACCTATCCAACGATATATCACACGTTATGGTTGAAAATGAATCTTTAAAAAAAAAGTTTTATATAGGTACTTTTAATTACTTTGTATATCCTGCACGAGCCCATATCACTTTATTAAAACGATATGGTATGCTGTAAACCTAATGTTTTAACACTATTTTGGCCTATTTTAGACCATTTTATACTCCAGTGCACTCCTTACCTCGTACCTATAAGGTAGCTGGAGTTAGAGAGAGTTGTTTAACACACATCTCCCAAGCCCGTCCCATACATATTGACTGGCCTGTTGGTCTAGTGGTTAATGGCCCTGACTGCTATGCCGCAGTCCGTGGGTTTGATTCCCGCAAAGGACAAATGTTTGTGTGATGAGCATTTTGTTCTATGTCTGTGTGTAATTTATCTATAATATGTTTGTATTTAGAAATATGTATAAGTATGTTTATCAATTGTCTAGTAGGTAACACAAGGTCTGCTTAGCTTGGGACTAGACGGCGTCATCTGATAGTTGTGAATTATTATATTCTGTGTGATTACATACTTTTTACTATCCACCCATGATTTTTTTAACCCAGCGTATATTTTCACAAAAAGTTAACAATCTCTAAAATAAAAATAACAAAAATCCAACTCAAACTACGACTCTTTAGCTTCTAAACCGACCGTGAAAATCATGCAAATTGGTTTGTTGTACCTATATTATATTGTATACGTTCCTGCAGGGTCTGGTCGCATTTTCGTCCCAAGGCGACCGCATAGCGTTGACGCAGATCGAGCAGTTGACTGACAACCACTACGTGAAGCTTGGCTACTATGACACGCAGGCTGACAACTTGACGTGGCTGGAGCGGGAGCGGTGGGTCGGTACGTATGACATACAAATGTAGCTGTACCTACTAACAAAGTAATGTTTATTGTACAGGGATATTGCTTCGAAATTAATTATGTAGCGAATCAATGTTGACAGTTTAATAAAAATCAGAGGTCGAAATTAGGTACAATTATTCTTGTACTTACATCGAAATGTTAATATTAATATGGATCTTCCCGGGATTTCTAATGAAAAATCCCGTGTGGTCAACAATATTACAAATAAATAATAAAAAAAGACGTGTGGCACTCGGGGACTGCCGCGGTAAAGCTATTGCATAGCATTTTTTATCAACTTATACAATTATAATTATTTATTTATTTTATTTATGCAGTATTTTTTCCTTTGTTTTTTTTTTATCTTAATTGAAGTTACACTTTTTGAGCGTGGTGACCGATAAAAAAACAAATGAGTGAAGGGTTTTAGGTTATTTTCGTTACGGAATTTCTGGATTCTGTCTCCACGCTCAAGGCCCGCGATAGAAGCTATGCAATAGCTTAATAAAAACCTCAGAGATTGATGAGACAAAAATAGTGGGAAAAATCATCCAATGACAACTCCCGCTCTTGGGCGGAGTGGGAGATAGTGTCAGACTTTTACTGACTAAAAGCCCACCCCGTTCCTTTTTGATATTAACATAAAAAAATTAATAGTATTTTTTATTCTACGTCAACTGAGGCGAGGATAATAAATTTGTACATTTCCTCCTCCATTTCATTAATGCAGGAAGAATTTTTTTCTGCTATACGAGTATTTCTAATAGATTCATAGAAGAACTGCTCTTTAAAATTAATATCGGGATTTGAAGCATATCCATTTTATTCTTTCTCTGTAGGATGTCATACAGAGAAAGATAAGAAAGATTTCATACAGTTTAAATACATAAATACCTCTACCTAATTCCGACCTCTGATAATAATATGTTTATTGAATTATTTCATTTAAATATAAATATTCATAACCTAACCTTAACTAGAAGTTAGGTACAAAATTGCATTCCACCAGAACTAGGTATAAACCTGTATCTCAGGTAATTTATTTAAGCACTTATAGGTTAATAAATTTGAACTAAAATTAATTAAACATTTAGTACTTGTAACTTATAAGCAAAATGATTTAGTCAAATTCTGACCAATACTTTACATAGTCAACAAATCTGCATCATCGCAAAACATTATTTTGTCACAATATTCCATTATATATTTTTTTAAAGTTACCTTTTAAAAACTAGGTTGCATTAACACAATTAGTAAAATTGTAATGAAATAGGTTCTTTATTATACAATAAAACACCACTAGTAATGCTACTATAAACTACTACTGTCTATCGTGTAGACATCTCTACAATGATATTTCTTCGAACAAGTTATGTAGGTCTATATTGTAATAAAACAGTTTGACCAAGTAATAAATATTTTGGAGCAAAAACAGATCACGGTCAACCAGATGTTTGTTAACTTTCCACCTAAAAGTTTTATCATTTATTTATGACCGTTTCCAGCCAAGTTTTAGTTTTTGTCGAAGGATCCATATTTTAAAGTGAACGTGTCCAAAAACTATCTAGAATAACATAAATTTGCAGTTTAATACACACGCTGTCACGTTTATTGCCAAAACTGTACATATCCGAATCTCGGAACGGACATTTTTTTTTGTGTCATATAAAACCTTTACAACAATTTAATATAAAATACAGGCACATAAAAAGAGGGTCTGAAACGTTTCAGCGAAAAAGCCGCACAAAACAACAAAGGAAAAAATTAAATTGATATTAAATTTTAAGGGAATATTATCAAGGTACTGGGACGACATAGTTCTCAGTACAAATAACAACCAAGTTACTGGCGTCGTAAAGTCAAAGCAGCAAAAAATCTTTCGTTAACAGAACGTGAAAGAAATGACCAGTAAAAAGAAAAACTCAGATCTATTTATATGGTGTAGGTACAATTCTTTCGTTTCCTGTATATACCTAATAGTTTTATGTGTGTTTTACGAGCGTCACACACGTTTTACTGAAGCATGAAATGGGTTTGGATTTGGGCAGGTGGGAAGGTGCCTCCCGACCGTACGGTGGTAGTTAACGAGTTACGAACCGTCTCCCTGCCGCTTTTTGCGTGCATGACCGCGCTCTGCATCGCCGGGATCCTCGCCGCCATTGCACTAATTGTCTTCAACATCTTGCACAGACACCGGAGGTAAGAAACCCTATAAATCTTGTTTAAAGAGCCTTTGTCAACGTCAGCCCAACCCTCAAGTTCCTGCTGAATTCGGGTAGTGCATGATATTGACAAGGGTCTTGTTGTAGACAATCCACTTAATTTACTTAATGCTCGGGACGTGTCCGACCGAAATGATCATAGCTTGATGTATTTATAAAAGCAATTAATAGATACTATTGTTTTTGTGGTATTCATTATTTATTTTGTCACTTTTAAAGATATGGTTAACTTTCCATACCGTTTACAAAGTTAACTTAGAACCCACTCAATCTTATCTAGTCAGCAATTTTCTGCACTGAAAATCTAAGCTCATATTTATCGAAAGCAAATGTGGCTAAAAGAAAACCGCTCTTCTCGCTGCTTCGCTCGCCGGTCGTTGTTCTATCCCAGCGGCGGAGTTTTATATGCCAAACGAGCAATTTGCGATGAGATGAATGTAAATGATCTGACGTAGTAAACAGTCAAAGGGGAACTCCGATAGTGTTGAGGATCGCCATCTTTATTTTATTTTTGTTCATATTTTATTCCTTTCTGAATTATTCCACTTCCCTTCGATGGAAATGAAAATAGAACAAGATTTTACAAGAGTATAAAATGACACAAGGAAAAGGAACAAGAGTTCCGTACTGTTTTAACGTCAAAGTCGATATCCCGTTTCTGTTGTGCGCTTACTTTGTTTTAGTTTTTATTACGTGAAACCAATGCTGCAGTCGTTAAAGTTGGTACATTGGCTCGTAATTTTTGTTCGATTTAGGTATGCAGTAGATACAGCGTAGTTTTTATGTGCAGGGTGATTCAGTGGTCGCACCCGGCGTGTAACACGGTGATGCTGTGCGGCTGCTGCATCTGCCTGAGCGCCGCCATTGCGCTGGGCGTTGACGGCCGCTGGGTCATGCCGCAGCACTTCTCCGGGCTATGCGCCGCTCGTGCTTGGCTACTCGCCACCGGCTTCTCCATGGCATACGGCGCCATGTTCACTAAAGTATGGCGGGTGCATCGGCACACTACTAAGCCTAAAGTCGAAACAAAGGTAAATCAACTCGGTAATTGGAATTTCCGTGCAATCCCACACGTAGGGTTTGAGATGAATTCTAAATGACTGTTTTTACAAAGCGAGAAAATGTTTACGAGTACAATAAACGGATACCGTATATAAATAGAGGCCAAAGGAATTGTATTATATTATTTTACTGTCTTTTATCCTGTCTTGTTTATGTCACTTGTCACATTACTTATGTGTAAATATCACATTTCACTCCACACTTAATCCAAACAGAAAAGAAAATCTTTTTTTGTACATTATAATGAATTTGAACCAGACGTCCGTAACGCGCTGATCCGATATTAACGCTCTCATAAATTAAGTTTAATGTGACGTGATCGTTACCAGAAAGACACTTAAGCATTTGGCACATTCGTCTAACTGGAGACAGATCTCGTTCCGACAGACACGAATGTAAAAGCGAGTCCTTTCAACCCCAGTACACAACACAATGGAAATTAGATCGTCTTGTGTCACTTTACATATCGAATGTTTGCGTTTTTTGTTTCCGCACTTCATTGCGTCCTCTGAAGTTTTCCTATAGGACTTATTGAGATCACATCCGACGAGGCCCTTGTAAGCAAATACGAAGAAAAGGCTTTTTGAGATATCGGGATTTTTGATTTTCTCGAACCTGATACGACGCCCACCCGTTGCGTCCTTTAAATATATTGTATTGTTGACTTCTGATTTTACTTTATTCATAGAGGTCGTGATTTTTTCCTTTTTGCAATACGGAATTCATATTATTTGGGTTAACTGATGGAATAAATTTACGTATTTGGTTAAATATGTACATATGTATTTGTGAATATAAATATACATAAATATTATGGAACGTAAACTAAACGTGATTAACATACTGTAACGCAATTTAATTGGCTTTGTGTTATTACAACAACGAGTACCATAGTGCGTAAATACATAGCACCTAATTACACGCTTGATTTGTGATCAAGCAATTCAATTAATGACGTCACTTCCTAGGCGCCTAGGTATCTGAAAACAATTCTGAATACACACTGAAAATCAGTTATACATGTGTTTGTATCGGAACAACTTTTAAAAGTTTAATGAGGCTAAGGCAATTACAGATAGGTATTTTTAAGTGCTCGTACAGTCAGATTACTTGGCTGTTGAGAATTGATTGACAAACTTTGATCGATCAATTGATGACTGACTTGAATTCACGGATCATAATTTAATAGTCCACTTGCTAATCATTCCACTTTTGATCAAATAAATTAATCTAAACCATTTCTCCAAACAGAAAAAGCGCATCCACGGCTGGAAGCTCTATACGATGGTTGGAGGCCTACTCGTGGTGGACGTGGCACTCCTGACTGCGTGGCAACTACGAGACCCTCTTGAGCGACGCGTCGAGATCTTCCCATTGGAGGCCCCGAGACATCATGACGACGACGTGCACATACGACCCGAATTAGAACACTGTGAGAGTAAACACAATACTGTGTGGCTTGGTGAGTTTTTTACTTACATATACCTTCCTAGGATTTACGCGGCACTCCTTATTGCGAAGCAGCTGAACCCTTAGATCCTCCCGCTAGAGGCCTCACGACGATGACGCACGCTGACACTAACGCGTATGACACTATGAGAGTAAACCCGACACTGTGTGGCTTGGTGAGAGCTTCACTGTTATGATCTGATAAAGTAGCCGTAGTAACTCCTGGCTGCGTAGCAACTGAAGGACCTCTAAAATCTTTTCCTGCTGGTGGCCCCAGGTGGCCATGAAGACCACACGCTATATGCGAGCTGAAAACATTGAGAATAAATACAACACTGTGACTCGGTAAGTGGTTTGACACCATTAGAGTTAACAGAACACTGCGTGACTTAGTGAGTGGTTCACTGTTATAGCCTCTTAGAGTAGACTTAGTAACTCCTCAATGCGTGGCAGCTGAGGGACCCCCTAAAGCGTCGCGTCAAGATCTTCACGCTAAAGATCTGGGGACAACATGACGACAACGTGGACTTGAGTTTGTACACTGCAAGAGTAAACAAGACTGTGTAGCTTGGTGAGTTGTGAATTCTGTCTAGTGTTATGTACATGTAGCACTCCTCACTGCCTCGGTTCGACATTAGTAGGTTTTCGTTTCTTGGAGTCAGTTAAACGGTTCATAGATTTTAATGGAATTACGGGATCATCTTTATCAAAAAATGAAACTTTGATAGGTTTAATTTTTCTGACATTTTTCAGACCAAATAAATCATAGAACACAGGAATCACACATTCTTCGTTTCTGCGATATAAATCATGTAGTTCCTTTGCTGTTTAGTGTCAACTACGTGTAAGTCAAAAAGAACATATCTATAGAACAAAAATATATTTACCGGATGAACGATCACATGAAACAGATGAAAATCTGCTCGCAGGCGCCATGTGAGCTAGCTTTATTACTAAATATACTCCGAGCTCTGGAATCTAGATTGTATATTACTTACATAACAGTAACTAATCCTAGACTTCCCACGCGCAGTTGTACGTCCGGTGGCGTCGAGTACTACGAAACGTGGACATATGCCAAAAACTGTTTACAACTAGAAATACAATCTGTATCAGAAAACAGACAAGCTTTTATAAAAATATTAAAGCGTACAGCTGGATGTTGCTGCAACCTTATGGTTATTTGCACTCGAAAATAATATTAAAATGCGACCATCTTGAAAATTTTTATCTGCGTAAACTACAGTGACAAAAGTTTCTTGAACTAGCATAAAGAGAGTTGTGTGAGAGAAAGTGCTAGACATCTTAACAGGTCGATTCTACTTAGCTAAGGATATACCACAAAAGATCTCACATTATTTTAAAGTGATAAACCGAAGTGCATATTTCCATAATATACATCTCACTCTCTTAACAGACAAAAGGTCAAATAAAAAATTTCAATGTTTCAACATTGAAATTTTTTTTCAATTTTTTCAATGTTGAAGTGTCTCAATTCTAATTTTGATTTTTTTTTCATCGCCCGTGTGCTAGTAGGAAATTGTCCCAAAGTTACATACTCCCGGGATAAAAAGTACAATTGCCGAAACGAATCTTGAGCGCTCGGCGTCAGAGTGGTGATCACTTTGCGCATTCCATACATTGGCGAGACAATCGTCTTCGTTGTAAGATACATGCAGCAACGCAGGGAACCAATCAGGAGTGACGTCTATGACGCGATGGCGTGGCGAGCCAAGCACTGACACTCCACGCCCCCGCGTCTCACTTCGCACCACTAAAGAGACCGAAATTTGACTTCTGCGCAACTTAAAGCCAGCACTCGAGATCCGTGACGGCAATTGTATCCCATGTGCTATTCCACGACATGATCTACCCGCGTAGCAAGTTTTATCAAAATCTGTTAATCCGTCCGAGCGTAAAGAAGTAACAAACAAATACACACACAAACTTTATCTTTCATAATATTAGTGTTATGAGAGCACACGAAAGGGTCTAACATTATTGCTGACGCAACTGTACCATTGATTGAAGTCAAATAATAGATTGACAGGCCTTATTAATAATTAACTGATTGTCTATACATAATCAATATGAAGGGCACTATTATGTACTACTGTAGGGGTATGCTGGCTATCGACGTGTTCATAATGGTCGAAATATTACAGATCTCATACATGAGCGAAGACTGACAAAGGAAGGAGCATTGACAAGGGACATTCTAGGAGTGATAACGATTGTACAATAATTGAAAATGTATTGAATAGGCATTTGCTATCGAAGTATCATGGCCTAAATGTTTCAAACTATTGAAAAACTTCATAGTTGTAGAGCGCTATAGCGCCATTAATAAACTTATCTACGAAATCCTGCATCGCACAATTAGAGTTCTCCGCCCGATTTGAACATATATAACAGTCCGAAATCATCTCTTGGGCAGTTGCCCAAAACCAGACATAACACCTGTCTGGTCGGAAAACCTTGCTTTTTCAACGGGGGTATGTAGAATGTCACTCTGTTCCGCATACTTCCAAAAGAGTAATTATGAAGATTCATTTGAATACTTTTCTGACATATCAAGCTTTTGGAATAATTATTGTTAGAACTATCCAAATTAACAAAAATTTTCAAGACACAATAATGATAAATTAGATAATTAAATCTGCTGACTGTTTGTCAGCAAATTCTTGTTCCCGGGCGAAATACAGGAGCTTCTCTTTAAGACTATTTTGTTACAAAACGTATTTCTAAAAGCAGACTAATTAAACCATTTCAATCAAAATTTCCTTTGAACGTCAAAACCGAGGAAATATGATCAAACGGTTCAATTCTTGGTAACATAATGTGAAAGCGGGAACAAAGCAGGGTGATGCGGTGCCGCAGCGCATAATTTACAACTTAGTTCCTGCATTCAATGCGCATATCGCTGCGCTGCGGTCGTATCACAGACTTTTGCGATGCGGGTTGCGGGGTTAGAACCGCACCGTCGTGTGTCCATTATGGCGATATATGTCCCATTATGCTTAATGAGTATGACATCGCCTTCCCTATATATTATTAATCAGACTTGTTAATTCAATCTAGTAGATTGAATTGTTGTAGTTGGTAATCTCGTAATCTGTGTGCTAAGCCTAATGATTATGGTATGAATGCTCATGTTGAGCATAGCTATGTTATGGTAGTAATAAGATGATAATAATAATAATCTTTATTTTTTACATTTAACACACTCAGTAACTGTATACAATGATATGAGCAGATATTTTAGTTGTAGATACACTGATCAATGAAAATAAAATGAACCTAAACTAAGCAAAATAAATACTTGTATCTCAAGAGCCAGTTCCTCCTTAGAAATGATCAAAAATAATTTGTTAATTACAATTAAAATGGCCTTTTTATAGACTAAATAATATATATCTAATAGTTATGCGATGATTATTAGTAATGATTTTTATTTATTGGCTGCAAAAACCTATTTAAAAAAAAGGTTTTTGCAGCCAATTAGATAACTTAGTTTTTAATATATATTTGTTTAATGTATAAATATTCATTAGGTGGATGATGACCTAATAAGTCGTAACAGCGACACATAGTGGCGTTTTTTAAAGGGAAGGCCATTCCCCGTCTATCGTCAACAAGTCAACGCAGTTTTTGAAAAAGAGGCAACATGAAAAAAGAGAGATAGCTTTTTTCATGTTGCCTCTTTTTCAAAAACTGCGTTGACTGAACACTCGGTTGGCATTCGGTAACTTTCGTCGCTCACTCGAATATTTCATAAAGTCTATACCCGGTAATACTCGTACATGTTTTTTTTTAAACCTTAAAAGTTTTTTAAGTCAGTTTTCATCATTCCAAATCTCGATTTAATGTGCAAGGTTTCCACAAATATATTTATGAAGCTAAAGTTCATATAAAATTTGTACAAAATAGCAAATTTTGAGAGGCTTTAGTTTTAAACAAAGTTTTGTTTTTAATATAAACATAAATAACAACAAACTACAAATAAGATACTGTTTCTACAATATCTAGAGAAAATTGCGGAATAACGTTATGATCACGTAAGAGCGGTTCTATGGAAAGTATCACGAATTGGGTGTTTTTAAGGTAAAATGTTGCTAAGTAACATTTTGAGGGTTTTGGTTTTTAATGCCAGCCAAAATATTTCTATTCATATGTCCAAACATAATCTTCTACTACCAATATTGCCGATATAATTAAAAAGGGCGCCATTAATATTTTTTGCGATTTTTTGGTTTAAATATATATGCGAATACGTATTTAACAAAAAAAAATCGAAAAAAATATCCGGTATCAAAAAAGTAGTAGTTAGTAAAATTTCGTAAAAAAATTTTAGTTGTGCCCTTTTTAATTACGACGGCAGAATATTTTACGACATAAATAAATGAATTCACCGTTAATTTCCTTAATTGCTATATAGTTAGACGCTGCTTTTTTGTGTGTAGCTCCACATATGATTTTTTTAGTTAATGGTAGTATAGTTTATAAATGGCAAAAAAGTAAACAGTGTGAAAAAGTTTAGAGCCAATCAAAACTTTTCGTATCACTATTTGCTCACAGCGCCTTGGCAAACTTTGTAAAATGTATCCAATTGTTTTCAATATATTCGTGTAGTAAAACAAACATGCCTGTGAAACATGTTTTACGGTACGAATGGTGCAGTGGTTGAGCGATTGACCGCTACGCTGTGTGTCGCGAGTTCGATTACCGCACGGAACAAATATTTGTATGACCTTGTCGGTGTCCGGGTCTGGGTGTCTTGTTATGTGAGTTTACATGTTTGTGAACGAAAAAAAATGTTAGTGCTAAGAGCTGATAATTTTCAGTCTTACGCGTCACTTACTCTAAAATATTCAAACTGTTCCCTATAACCTTTACTACAACATCTTCAAAATAAAACGCCTTTAATTGCTGCCTCCATTTTGTATATTTAAGAGTACCTACTTGAGACAGCCATTTAATTTGATACCAAGTTTTAATCACAAAATAAACCAACTCAAATCTGCTCCCGCCATTAATACCTACAAACAACTATAATTATACAACCCGGCCAAGTGCGTGTCTGGCCACGCGCAGCGTACGGTTCCGTAGTCAGCCATTACAACATGCGGACTTAGATGGGAGCTTCATGTTTATTACTTTGAACATATTACTTAATTGAGTTCACGGTTTAACGGCCGATAACATTTAATCGATTAAGGACTGTGGTTTCCTGAGATTCCGTTTTGTTTAAAGAGTTTAGCAAACCCATTCTTCTTGTGAATGTCGTAAGAGCCGACATAGGGAATTTATATAAAAGGATTTATTTCATAAGGCAAAAAATTGTTACTAAACTAAATGGATTTAGATGGAATTTGGCACCAAGGTAGACCATATTTTGGAATAGCACATAAAATACTTCTTATCCTGTTAGTATGTTCCCCTGGGATATTTTTTTACTTACACGTGTAAGTAAAAAGTTATCCCAAGGACGTACCGCTGACAGCAGCAAGTACGATATAGAGAATTTACGAGTATTCCAAGTATTTAAACTTTCAATGTTTGGAACACCTAAGCGCTTGTTCGGAGCGTCTCTGACCACTGTTTTGCTCCATTACCCGTTTTAAGCCAGTATTTTTTCTACTGATTTATTATTTTGTATGGAATTTTTCAAGTAGCTTATTTCGATAAAATTGGATAATTTTCTTTCTAAATCCATTATCACCAACACCTTAGCTTTTATGGAAGACACACACTTAGCATAAGCAGCATAATCAGCCATTTCAATGTTCCCACGGCTGGGACTTAAGCCTCCTCTATACCAGAGGGAAACACACTCAACTCTAACATTTACTTTACAGTTTAATGTTTCGTAAACGGATTACTGAATCGCAAAATAGTCGTCATACACCCACAATGTTTTTGTAAGAACTATTCAACTATACCCCCTTATATAGGGATAAACGAGATAAAACAATATTCGCGCGTTACATCAGCGTAGAATATCAGAACATTACAGAGCAGCATTAGAGCTTTCTATAAGAAAAGCCGTGAACAGAAAGACCGACACAGACAGACAAAACTATAAGGGTTCCTTATTAAGACTACGGAACCCCAAAATATGAGCTCTAATACGAAGTGATTTAAAGTACCGTAAACAGTAAATTACATTATATAAATTTCCTTCCAAGTCCACTGCGACTCATTTGCGACGTTAACTTGGGGAATTTTAAAAGTTTTTCTTGAGCCGTTAATAACAGCTGCTCTCTTTGTTATGTTGTTTAGTATCACCTTTCCTTAAGGTGAGCGTGTTTCTGCTCTTTACTTGTCCAAAACTCGCTAATATAGCTTTCAAGAGAAAATAACTGTTTTTAATTCTCAGACTAGGTAGTAGGGATTTTGGATTAAACATTTTTATTTGTTTATCTAACAATTCATGTACCTACTTACACGCTGTATAGTAAAAGAAGAGAAGACGTAAACAGAAAAATAGGTACATAGGTGATGCTTATTGCTTAAGAAATCTCTTCCAGCATAACTGCGAAAGGAGAATCGGAAAAATAAAGAGATGTAGACACCGTGCGTAAAAGTGAAAGAAAAAAAGAAAAGTACAATCAAGACACAAGACAGATTAATGAAATATACAATATAAAGATATATAATCATAAATATATATATTATATTTCTACGTCGGATATATCTGACCAACACTCTCGAGTTTATACCACCATGATCGCCCCTCCACGACCAAATACTCCATCTCGTCAGCTCTTCTGTCACCTATAGGGATTTAAGAGCTAATCGAGATGGAGTACTCATTCGCAAACACTCGTTGGACGCAAGCAGTTAAAGGGTTAAAGAAAGCTGAAGTCACTATGTGAGAGTTTTTAAGGATTGTGTGTAAGTTGATTTAGAAAACGTATTTTATAAACCTAACTACAAAAGCGTACGTACTTAACTACAAAAGCCCATTAAAGCAGTTTAAGCAATTTTTCAAATACATCTACGGCACCATACCAGCAGAATACCAGCGGTCTCTAAAGGTGCGTCCAGATCTCGCGAATGCGCCGCTCGTGAGCCGTTTGCGAGCCGCTTGCGAATTGCCTGCGTGCATTTCATGTTCACACGAAGCGGCGCAGTGGCTTACGAACGAATGCACGCGCGCTGTTCGCGAGGGGCTCACGAGCGAGTTGCGGGCGGTTCGCGAGCGGCGCATTCACCAGGTCTGGACACACCATTACGTTACTGCGACCTTAGACCTTCATTTTTCGACCCCATCTCTAGCTTGATACTACAATCCATATCTTTGTTGCAGGCGTAATGTATGGTTACAAAGGTTTAGTCCTTGTTTTTGGACTGTTCCTGGCTTACGAGACACGATCAGTGAAGGTCCGTCAAATCAACGACTCGCGGTACGTCGGCATGAGCATCTACAATGTCGTGGTCCTCTGTCTCATCACAGCGCCCGTCACCCTGGTCATCGCCAGCCAACAGGACGCCGCCTTCGCCTTCGTCTCGCTGGCCATCGTCTTCTGCTGTTTCCTCAGCATGGCACTGATTTTTATTCCTAAGGTGAGTAAGGTGAGAAAAGATTTCGGATTTTTATTTATTTTTGTGTAGGTGAGGTAAATGTACTTGTTGTGTAGTTGTGAATTGTGTGAAATATACGGTAGAGAAATTTGATTAATGAACAAATTGAATAACTATAGTGGTCAGAAATTAAAAGACCCGTTTTGACGTTTGTCTTTTGACTCTAGCGACTTATCCGGTGTAGTGTAGCTGCTACTAAAATAGCTACACCGGACCCCTAATTATAATTTTATTGTTTCTTTCAGTTACGTTCCAAGTTACATTCTACAGTCTTTCTCAAATACCAAAACGGGCTCTTTATTTTTTAATGAGTTTAGGGCTTTTTTCCCGCGTAATACAGTACAATTCACGAATGATGGCGGCCGTGAAGTTAGCCTTTGCGAAGGTTCGCGCATACTACACTATTCTCGCACACGCACGTCGCCATTTGTTTCCTAAAACACGTTACTGCGCAGCCTACTGCGCAAACTTCACGGCCGCCATCATTCGTGAATTGTACTGTACCTGTTTCTTATATCCAATAGCGAATGGCTGTAGTAATAATAAAGATGACAGCCAATTGTTCATCAATCAAGTTTTTTGGCTTAACAATGTAGTTACAGATTCATTTAGTCATATCAAAATCATAATTTAGAATTCAGAGTAGACGCAGAGGTTCTTGATCACTTGCATGAAACAGAACCTTTTTTTTCGTGGGAAATCATCAAATGACTTCTCCCGCTCTGGAAGGAGTCGCAGAGTTATGGACTAAAACTCACAGTGTTCCTTCACTTGTCATTTTGTGAGGCCCACAATAATTTCTTCGAACAACCGCAGCCCTGGCGGACATCGTCCTTAACCCCGTTAACTTGCTGACATCTCTTTGAGGCGCGCGTACAAAACTCGCCATCGGCTATGGTTCGGTACTAACCCGACTGCAGGACGGCGAGCTTTTAAATACAGAACTTATAGGAATTGTTTTTTGTAGCTGGAAAATCATCCCAAACTCAACATCAACTCTTCTGGCTCTGGGTGGAGCGAGAAGGAGGGTCATAATTTTACTGTCTAATAAAACCCATTCGTAATCCTTCAGTTGCTCTTGGCATTCCAGGACCGTGATAATTCTATCGAATAATCACCCAAAGAGTATAAACCTACAAAGGGAGAGGTACTCACATAATATTACGGTATACAAACCCCATAACGGTCACACCTGAAATCTAAATAAACACGCAACTTACATAAACATGAGCTATGCTAAATTTTATGGGCCACAGGCAACATTGAATAGTTACGAATAAACGCTGAGCATTCTGCAATTAAAATAAATGTCTGCGCATTATGTTACAACAAATATTATCTTGCTCAGGACTTTGCTTATGAAAATTGGCTCTTTAATATTACATCTGACCTAATTTACAGTGACCTATTTAATTATAAAGATCCGGCTTACACCGGCTAACAAGAAGTACTTATGTCGGCTGTCTGCTATTGATAAAGTGTAGGAACCGCACAATATACACAATTAAAAAAACCGGCTAAATGCGAGTCGAAGTCGAGCACGAAAAGTTCCGTACCATTATCTATATGATATTAGACGCTATATTTATAACCTTTTTTTAGTTTCACCTGTCTCAGTGTTTGTTTGCTGAAAAATTACGCTTAATAATGAGCCCCACTTAAATAATCTTTCATTTTGTTTTTAGTATTTGTTGTTATAGCGGCAACAACACGTATGGCAAGCGAACTAGCGGGTGTATTGTGCCGCGACTTGTTAATAGCCTACCCTCAGAAATAAAAATAAATATTACACCTAAAAATATCAAATGTAAACTTAAGCAATATTACTTAAGTATTGTTTAAGAAGGTTTTCTTCTTATTTACAGAAAGTTTTTATAAATTAATGTCGACAATAACGTACACATATAAAATAAAAAACTCAATTTGTTTCGATATTGAGATAGATTCATGATAGCACAAGTTTAAACCTTTGTGGTTTTTTGGTTGCTATTTAATCTAAATATTCCTGTAATCTTTGTATAAATGATTAAAAAATAAATACGTCATCTGTGAAAATTTCAGCTGTCTAGCTGTCACATGATTCGTGAGATACAGCCTGGTGACAGACAGATGGACAGTAGAATCTTAGTAATAGAGTCCCGTTTTTACCCTTGTGGTACGGAATCCTAAAAACTATGCACATTAAAAAAGTTTAATCTGTCCTGAATAAGCCTTCGTTCAGCAGATGAAAACGGAACTTTTTCCAAGCGTATCGTGAATAACCAAAAGGACTTAAAAAGAATAAAACTAAATGAGTCTTCAGGACTTTTATGAACAAGATAATGATGCTTATTTATTACATAAACGAACGTTTTGTCTTGGCCTCTGAAAATTGAGAGCGCAGATTACGACTATAAAGGCCAAATTGATTCAGTCGTTAAAATATAAACCTAAATGTGATTTACGGCAGAAGTTGGGCTCCCTTACTGAAATTAATGCGAGCCTACCTTTGAGATACTTTCACACGATTTAACATGATAATCGGTATTATGAGGCGGCAGTTTAAATAGAAAAATGTCTATGTGGGATATTAACGCGGCCTTTAGTGGCACTATATTCACATTACCTGCCGCTAGACTTCGAAAGTTGTAAGTTTAACAATATTATACTTATATCGTCACCGGAAAGCCAATACTACTTAAGCGCCATTTTGGCCAAAATGAGTTATATATATTTGGATTGGTTTTTTTTTGCTGCTGCGTCGTTTGAAAGTATAATTTTATCATACTTTTGTAATGCTTAAGCGCCAAAAAAATGCACTAAAAAACATTTTAATTCAATTTGGCCGGTGGAGCACACAGTTGAGGTGTGCCCTGCTTGGGCGGGGCATCACCGTGCCCTCGTGGGGGCAATCGGCGGCGGAGACCTCTCGCGCCGGGCCCTCGTAAAGGCCATGGTCTGGAGCGAGGAGGAGTGACAGGCGGTCGCTGACTTCTGCGAAGCAGTAATGCTCGCAAAGGAGGAGGCCGACCGCATCAGGCAACGGCGTTCTCGCCGCCACCGCCGCCGCCGCCACCACCGGAATTCTGATCCCGATTTCCGGCCACCGTAGGCGCGGGCTAGCGGAGAGTGAGCAATGGATAGCTCGCTGTCCGGCCGTCCGGTAACTGTCCGGACCAAGCCCAAGTCGTCGACGGCGCCTAATGTTCCCGCGCGCCTCAATGAGTTGTCAGCAACGGCAGGAACCCAGCCGGGTCGAAGCTTACTGGGGCCAGGGTTATCGGAAAAGGACACTCGAACACCGGTTTGAAGGCTAAAAGGAACAGGGTGGGTCGTTTAGTCAGTAAGACTCTGACACTATCTCCCGCTCTCGAGGGGGGGTTGTCATTGAATGATTTTTCCCACCGTAAAAAGAAACTCATTTTGGCCAAAATGGCGCTTAAGTAGTATTGGCTTTCCGGTGACGATATATATCTATCTATAAAATGAGAAACAGACTAACTGACATATCAACGCATAGCCGAAACTACTGGAACTAGGAGCGTGAAATTTGCACAAGGGTTTTTTTTATGACGCAAGCACTAAGAGAGGACTTCCCAAAATTCACCCATTATGGGGATGAAAAATTTTATGACTTAGTAGTTGACCTAGCAAACGTTGTCCTGCCATGTAACTATGTGTTGTCGTATGTAACCTAGTGTAATATAACTATTTAGGTAAAGTAGAAATTAAGTAAAGCTTTATTATTGTAAGTAAAAACAAGTCGAAAAATTATTTCCTCGAAATAAAAATGAGAAAATAAAGACCCAGATAGAGCGAATAGGCAACAACAAAATAGGAGTCCCACTCATAGGAAAGAAAGGAAGACGCATGACAGAAAGATACAATATGTGGAATGAACGTGCGAGCGGTAAAACTGAGAAAACTGGCATGAAAGGGTAGTAGCCTTACAAAAGTAAAAAAAAAAACATGTGTTATTAAAGACATTTACGGGTGAAGGAAGGATGATTAAGAAAATGACGTGAATAGATTGCTTTTAGGCAAGCGTGTTCCATCGTCGACCACATCATCGCTTACCATCAGGTGAGATAGCGGTCAAACGCGAGCCTAATCATTATATAAAAAAAAATACTTTACGACTTAATAACTCGATCTCAATCAGCAACTTAGACTTACCAGAAATCAGAAATCAGAAACGTTTATTTCAAATAGATCAGTTACAGGCACTTTTGAATTGTCAAAATGTCGGTCAGTCAAACAAGTGAAGCTAAATTGCCACTTACCAAACATACTTACACAAAAAAAAACATAAAAATCCATCAAGCCTTTTCGGAGGATTTCGATAACAAACACTGTGACGCGAGAATTTTTATATTAAATTATGCTCATACGTATGTATACGGATTGATAAACATTAAACACGATATATACTGAGAAACACCGCCAAAAAAAAAATAACGTCACTGCAATCAATAATAATACGTACGTGCATATCCAATCAATCAGAAATGATGTGTAATATCTAAATAATTATCTCTAGCATCTGTCTCGATGCACATTGTTCGCCGAAGTATCATCAATATAAATCATTTGATATTGATGATATTGCGGTGTAGGGAAAAAGAATAATCTTATTTATCCTCTTATCATTGATTGTAGACTTGATATATCATTTATTTTTACCTCATATGACGCTCATCACACCTAAGATCCTTCCATATACTTATAGTTTTAAAATTAAGTGTTAATTAGACTTAGTTTATCTATTTTATTAATTCTAAATGATTAGATATAAATATTGTTGCTTTGGCTTAATAATTTTACGTAACAAACGTCTTAGACATAGTTTGAGACATTAGTTTGTGAATAAAATAAATTGTGATTTTAATAGGGTCGGGAATTCTTTTTTGGGTTATTAAATAAACCATCAAACAACTTTTCCCGGTTTGGGTGGTGCGGGAGGGAGAGTCAGCTTTTACTGACAAAAACCTTTCCGAGATCCTTCAAGTGCCTTTTCTCTCCAGTCGTCATCTTCATCGGACCACAAGACGTACGGCGTTGCGGCACCGGTACATGGTAGACATTCCACCAATTCGCACAAAGCGTTTTGGGAACACATTTATTGTGCTTGCAGTCAAGAAGTGGAATTTCCTTCCGGAGCCAGTGTTTCCTGGTACAAATTAGGGGCCTTTAAATCAAGAGTGAATAGGTTTCTTCTAAGGCAAGCGTGCTCCATCGTTGATCACATCATCGCGTACCATCAGGTGAGATGGTGATCAAACGCAAGCCTATCAATAATTAAAAAAAAAATCAGCCGAAAGACAACTACTGTTGGACATCGGCTTCCCTCAACCGTCGCCACAACGACCGGGCCATTGTGGCTCACATCCATAGGTTCCAACGACCATGACCAGGTCATCGGTCTACCTTGTGGGAGCCCTTCTTCTTCCTTTTTTCTCACCAGTATCGGTTAATCTTTCAAACAATCACGCAGTCCTAGCAGCCATCGGCCCTGACAGGCACCGTTACTTATGCTGACAGCTCACTCAGGCGCGTGTGGAAGTCAACACGCCGTCAACCCAGGTCAGGTCCTTAACGGACGGCCAGCTGGGGTCAGTAACCTAACTTATTCTTTGTGTCGATGTACAATTAGGGAGCACGGCAGGGCCACCGCCAAGGCGAGCAAAACATGGCGGCGCGGCCGTACCTTCCTTTTCTCGCCATTTTCGATCTAGCATTTTACAGTAGACCCAGTACCTATTCTGCCATAATGTCGTCATCGTCAGAATAAGCGCATAGGCCGCTTTGACTTCAAGTTTAAGGGTATGGAGGGTAAGAAAAGTGGGACCTTGTCTGTAATGCAGTTCCACACCAGTAATCCTCCAGCCATAACCAAAATCACAATATATTTTTTGCAGGAACTAAAAATCATACTGTATTAGTTTTAGTCCTACGTTCATCTACTCGACGTGATTTCAGATACACGTATCTACCTACTATCGTAAAATGTACCTAAGCGCAAAATATTTTGGTAACACAGGTGATCGAGGTGATCCGTCACCCGACGGAGCGCCCAGAGAGTGGCCGGGGCTCCGGCTCGGGCTCCGCCCCCGCAGACGAGGAGCGCTACCGGGAACTAGTCAAAGAAAACGAAGAATTACAGAAACTCATCGCGCAGGTATATTATACACTTGTATTTCTTCGTAGCGTAAAACAGGCGTAAGTGCCCCATTCGGTAACGAGCCCCACTTGCAAAACTAAGAACCACAATTAAAATTACCTACACTATACAACACAAATTAAACTTGCATTGTATAGTTTGCATTGTCGTCATACTTATAAACTAACCAGATTAGCTGAAATAAGCACCAAATTTTAAATACGTGTCTTAGTTTTGCAACTCGGACACGTTACCGACTGGGACATGTATGTGATCTATGTGGAGTAAAATTTATAAAGGATTATATGACATTTTTTTTCATATGATTTTTTTTTTTGTAATTTGTATCACAATGTTATTTTCCATCTTTCGCGCGCCCGGGCTTCTTCTTGCCAATTCTGGTGGAAGGAATGGAGGAAGGCCTTTGCCCAGGAGTGGGACAAAAAAGGCTAACAAAAAAAAAAAAATATTTCATCTGAAAATGATAAATCTAATTTTATGACACAATTTTATTTTATATGACAATTTAAAGTAAACATTGCGTATATTACTAACTCAAACCTTTACATTGACAATTTTGTTTTCAGTTACAATTTTATATTCCATTCCTGTTAACTTGTAATGCATTTCTAAATTAATTAATTAATGTATGTATACTCACGAAACTTCTCAGACGTGATCGATATCAAAACAGCAATGAATATGAAAAGTTTATTAAGCTCATTACTGATTCCGAAATCAACAACCGCAACTGTACATCGAGTGTGTGCTAAAAATATTACGAGTTTAGAAAATAATTTTTATTCCTAGCGTGATTCATTTTTAAATGTAATATAATGTAACTCCATTACCAAACTGTATACCCCGATTGTGTTATCCTTCGTTTTTTGATTAAAACGTATGCACTTCAAAAAATTAATTCTATTTTTTTTTTCTTGAAAATTTTGGATGTGAAGTCAATTTTTCTATGTAAAGTGAAAGAAAATTGTTTCGTGTATAAATACACATTATGTAGGTAAAGTTCTAAGCGATGTTTCAATTACTTGCGGCTCACTGGCTACAGTTGAGATCAAAAAACAAGATGTTTTGAACAACAATCAAGTCACTAATCTTGCTAAAGTAGACCACTGATCATAGCTACAGACAAAAATAATGGCTTTGAAGAAAAATAAGGCTAGACTCTCGTGGTTAAATAATGTAGCGACATCTAAGGCACGTCATATGAAGTAAACTACGAAATTCTGTATCGCGCAATTAGAGTTCTCGGCGCGATTTAAATATACACAACTTTTAAGACTAACAACAACTGCTAATGAGAAAGAGAATACCGACATGGTCTTTGACGTAAAAGGCCATGATATCCGTACGGCCGCCACTGAAAACGGCATATTGGCGAGAAAGACAGACAACCTCTCGCGCCGGGCCTTGGTTCAGCTCATAGTCCGAGTGGCAGGCGGTCGCCTCCATCTGCGAAGCAGTAATGCTAGCAAAGCAAGAGGCCGACCGCATCAGGCAACGGCGCTCTCGCCGCCGCGCCGCCGGGTTTCCGATCCCGATGTCCGGCCACCGTAGGCGCGGGCTTGTCAGCAACAGCAGGGGCCCAGCTTGGTCGAAGCCTACCGGGGCCAGGGTTAGTTTTGAAAGATAGCTCGAGCCCCGGTATGAAGGCTAGAAGGAACGGGTTGGGTTTTTAGTCAGTAAGAGTCTGACACTATCTCCCGCTCCGCACAAGAGCGGGGGTAGTCATTGATTATTTTTCCACCATAAAAAAAGAGATTCGGACATATTTGTTGAAAATTGTTATTTCTCGTTTGTTTTTTTACCAACTTTGATATTTGTTCTTATCATGAGATATTATTCTATTTTTGTTTTAATAAACTGATTAGATAACAAATATTTTTTCCCTAACACTAACAACACTAATTGAGAAAAGGCTGTGTAAATTAAATTTATTGAAAAAAAATATCAAATAAATAGAGAAATTTTCACTTGAAAACACACTCCAGGTTCCTATATAAAATGTTAGTGGATGCGTTTGGTTAAACCGAAGTTTAACACTCCATTTCTAGTTACATTTTCACCAATTCTGACACAGTTATGTCCTAAAAATAGTCATGTTTTCAAACCGTTTTGGTTGGAGTGCATTTGCCAACACACATTTATGCATAATGCAGGTACATAGCAGCTACATAGATATACCTGTTATGTATGACTGGCGTGCAATCACGGAATGGAGTCTTTACAATGTCGTGCATAAATGATGTGAGTCTTACCTTGACAAGCAAGGGAAATAAAATCCTTCGTAAATACGAAAGCCTGTCAATCGGCTTTACTGGGAACTACTGGAAATGTGTTTTTATCATCGAAACATTATACAGGCTGTAACGGAAATGGGTGGTCATATTTTAGATACAGCTTTTCGATGGAAATAAACAACTGTCTTCAAGGAAGACAATACAGTCTAAACTAAAAAAAGTGGACTTTAGTATGCACTTGTAGCTGTAGCTGATAAAAATTAGTGTATAGAAGCAAAATATTTCAAGACTTTTTCCACTATACCTTTTTTTCCGATGGAAAAAATCATCCTATGACAACCCCCGCTCTTGAGCGGAGCGGGAGATAGTGTCAGACTCTTACTGACTAAAAAACCCATCCCGTTCCTTCAAGCCTTCATACCGGGGCTCGAGCGCCCTTTCGAATAACCCTGGCCCCAGTAGTCTTCGAGCCGTCTGGGCCCCTGCTGTTGCTGACAACTCCTTGAGGCGCGCGGGAACAGTGCGCACCATCGACGACTTGGGCTTGGTCCGGACAGTTACCGGACGGCCGGACAGCGAGCTACCCATTGCTCACTGTCTGCAAGCCCGCGCCTACGGTGGCCGGAAATCGGGATCAATATCCCGGCGCCGGCGGCGGCGACGATAACGCCGTTGCCTGGTGCGTTCGGCCTCCTCCTTTGCGAGCATGGAATAAGTGAAAAAAAACGACCTACATTTTATTTTTTTATGTAACGAATCAATCCCTAAGCACATTAAATTAGACAAAAACTATATTTTCCTGTTGGTTTTTCTAAAAGGACGTGTCGTGGTTTTTTTTTTTTTTTCGATGGGAAAAATCATGCATTGACATCCCCCGCCCTAGGACGTGTCGTGGTCAATTGAACAATAAAAGCAGAAATAGTATATTTTTTACGTGACCTAATAAAAGTGTGCAAAATTTGATGAAAAACACGACTATTAGCTAACGCATTTTTAGCCAATCAGCAGGTGGAAATTTGATAGATGTTGTTATTCATACCAAAAGTGAAACTGATCCATACCAAAGTTTGAAAATATCCTAATAATGTACAATATCTGCCAGTTTCCATTTAGTCAGACTACTGCTACATAATTGTCTTGTCTGGCATTATGCTGGACTGACCCTATTTGGCTACAGCCATTAAACGCAGAATGTTGTTGATTATACACATTTTTTTTTAATTTAATTTTCTACATACTTGCGTCTTCATTATCTGTGTGCTAGGTACAGGTATTTTCTTTCTCTTCTTTAATTTGGTAATAAAATGTCTACCTACATCCGAGTTGACCACCCTGTGAATACACGGTTGGATGCTTTTTACGTGTCCATATCAATGTGCTACCTAGCCATTACCCTAACCTATGCTCACTTTGAAACCTCGTCTCTTAATGATATCCTATTCAGGATCTTAGTTTAGAAACTATAACCTGATAACTATAACATAGGGGTCTTTAAGTCAAGAGTGAATAAGTTGCATCTAGGCAAGCGTGCTCCATCGTCGACAACATCATCGCTTTCCATTAGGTGGGATAGTGGTCAAACGTGAACATGTCCATTGTCCATAATATAAGGTATGAATTAAATCAGTTGATGTGTTTCAACAGCTTCGGCTTCATATCCGCATCAGGCCCCCTTCCCTAATTTATCTTATCTCCACTTACATATTTCTGTCAAATGCTCACAAGCAACGCTAGATTATTTTGTATTATCTTTGATTTACCTTTTACGTCTGATTACAAACGCACGTTTCACAATGACTAGTTAGTGTATAATCAATAATAATTGCTTCATTATTAGAATTTATGCTCCTACTTTCAAATTTAGCTACAAGTTGAACAACACCTTCTTGTAGGCCGATAACTCTCAAGTTAACACCCTCCCATCCATAATGGATTACTTTCGCAAACTCATTATTCAAAACGAGAGATTCCTGTCTGAGAAATAGGTTTAATCTTGACACTTCCTGAAAAAAAAAGTATTTACTCTGCTTTATCTTTGACTCTTAAAGGTGTTTCACTTTCATGTTTAATTCATCTCGTCTGGAGAGAAGACACATCCTCCCTTAAATAAAGCACCCTTCTAGTAACTGTATAAATATTCTTATAGTTTTTATAAGACATGGAGGCGCCTTAAGCTCACAATACATGTTGTTTTCCAAGTCTGCGTGTGTCTGTGTGTGTAATACCACCGTTAGTAGCTTATACACTATTCCACACATCACGTTTGGGAAACTGAGAACAAAAAGTGATGCGTATTCATGAGCGTACGAAAGGAAAATATGACTGATTGGAAACCACACAATACGAGCAAATACAGAGTTTTTTAGGGTTCCTTACTTTAAAAGGAAAAAACGGAACCGTTATAGGATTACTTTGTTATCCGTCCGTCCGTCCGTCTGTCTGTCTGTCAAGACCCTTTATCTCGAGAACGCGTGGAGGTATCGAGATGAAATTAAAACCATATAATTAAGTCTGCGTTCTCAAGCTGTAATAAATCAAATTTCTAAGTTAACGAATAAAAAAGATGTCACAAAAAAACGTATATCGGGACTCCATTCGGGAATTGTAGTTTGCACGGAACCCTCAGTGCGCGAGTCCGACTCGCACTTGTTTTTTCTGAATTACAATTTTATGTTATAAATTGAGGATTTACAACTCAATTTTCTCGTAAATCCGTAGCTACTCAGCTGTGACGTATGTTTTGAATAAACGCTGGGTAATATATTTTATTGATTGATTGCATATATTTTATCTATTCCGCATTAGAACCATTAGATGATAAAATTGGTATTAGCTTGTTATCAATTATCTACAAACAAATCTTTGTCGCTTTATATAGGTACGTCACTTTACAAACAAACCCATTATCTAATTAGTGAGATTATTATCAAATAAATCATTGATAGTGCCAATTGGTTTAGATTACCAACATGTTATTGAGTTCACTAGCCTATTGATAGTTCCAACATTGTTTATTCGAATTTCATTTCATAGAATATTTTCACATTGTAATGCTTGATTTTATAGATTGATTTTTGTTCACAATGTGACTCATTCTTCAAAATTGTTTTCTAAGAACTGTGTTCCCGCTCTGGGTGATGCGAGAAGGAAGGTCAATATTTTACTGACCTACTCCTGTTCCATCAGTTCCCCTGTGCGTTCCAAGGCCTTACAGGCCCCATTGGACCCTGTCACCCATACTGGGGTCTCTTTGAGGTGTGCTTGGAGCATACCGCACCGTCCACTCCAGCTTGGTCTTTTATTTTTATTTATTGTTGTTAAGCTCACCATTATCTCACCTGATGGAAAGCGATGATGTGGTCGACGATGAAACACGTTTGCCAAGTAATCTATTCACTCCTGATTTATAGATCTCTAGTTAGCTGTATGGACAAAGAATGAAGGGATGTCCGCCATGTACTGGTGGCGCATCGCCGTACGCCTGATGTTCCGATGATGGAACGGGCTTGGTAGAATTAGGCTATGTAATTCCCACGCACACTCTTTGTTGGACTGCTAGCTATTCTAACTGCTCCTTTAAATAATGTTTTATTTAATCCGGTTTTAATGTATGGTGATCAAGTGTGACAGATTATTGCCAATTTGTTGTTGATAACAACACTGTTGGCGCAGTCGTTGAGAGATTGGCTGCTGTGTTACGTGTCACGGGTTCGATTCCCGTACTGATCAAAGATTTGTGTGATAAGTAACCTTGTGGGTATTACTATAGTATCATGAGTGTGTTTACAAGTTTGTAAACACACTCATGATACTATAGTAATAAAATTCTCAGTGTGAGCAACGCTTTTTTTTATCTGAACTACAATCTAAATCCTAATTCTGTGTCTAGCTAGGCACTAATCATTTAATATGTGATTGGCTCCGCACAAATGTTTTCTGCAGATTATATCCAAACAATAGAGACGTCATAAATGACAGTTTATCATAATTCTAGCCATCCATATCAGTTTACTCCTAATGTCGAGGCATTATAACTAATTATGATTAAATTGATTTATCGACGACGCCTCTTGTTAGCTGCGTCAACAGAAGTTAATTCTATATTCGAATTCCAATTCCGATTCCGAGTCGAGTTCCGATATAAGGCGATAAAAAAGATTTCGGTATTAGAAGAGACTTCTAATACTTATAGAGGCGATATTAAGAAAATAGTCTGTGATTTTTATCAAATGTTTATATGGCAACCTTTTAAAATAAAGCTCTGAACGGGTTATTATATTGTACACCAATATTTTTCTTACATTAGACTGATCTCTTGCACAAAATAGATAGGTACAGAAAACAATCTCATGTATGCACTTCACTTTTTATACCTACGCTCGGTGGACGCACACTAATGAGCGTTTGAGCCAGAACTGTTCGACGAGTGATCCGAAACGCGGCCGAGACATCGTGTCCGTGAGCGGTGTCTATGTGTGCGTTGCTCAAGCGCGCTTTGTATGGAGATTGACTTCTGTACCTATCTGTTTTGTGTTTCTTGTCTCTATTGATAAAACGCCTTTCAAGAGATTTAAAAATTAAAAATATTATCATATTATCTCTAGCCTTTTCTCAATCAGCTTGGGGACGATTTTTCATCTAGTTTTCATCATCATGGTGCGCCTGCCTATAAGACCTCCACAACCCGGTTACTGGGCAACACAATACGCCTTGGATACACTTGTAACGACTGGCAAAAATGTACGAATGACAACCTGAACCAACGATCTTACGTACTTTCCGAGATGTCTTATATAAACTTAGAAGAGTACATATGAATTGAAAAGTTCACATTAGTAATTGCCCGTTTTTGAACCCGAAACCTCGTGCATGAAAGACGTGTCTTAACTATTGAGCCATCACGACACATAAAATTAAAAATATCTATCATTAACAGAATTAAACGTCAAAAATTTTAGAAAGACAAGAATACGGACCAAAAGACGCACAGCATCTGCTGCTATTTCGAAATACAAACTTAAAGTCAAAGTTACTATAGCATTTAATTCGCTCCAATAAACTTAAACGGTTTCCAGCAGAATTGTTTACCGTGTTGCACAATTACAGCTCTTGCATAATAAGATAAGTTTTAAAGCGAGTTGCGACACAACAAAAAGAGTACCTAGAGAAAGTATTTTTCGTTCAGTAATTCTACTACGAGCTCCAAAAGAGACGGCACTATGTAGAATGTATAGCTCTATCCCTCTTTATCGTTCGCACAACTGTCATTTTAACATGTCACTCTATGTTCTGAATTGCGTCAAAAGTGATTATATCTCGAATCCGACCAAATTTAATAGTCACAAAATATAAGGGCTATTGAGTAATATTTGTAACGTTGCGTGTTGGTCGGATTCGCGATATTGACGCAATTCGGAACGCAGGCATGGTATGTTCCCTGTTTCTATTTGAAAGTGTAATTGCAGAAGGAGGAGCGGATCCGGGTGCTGAAACAAAAGCTGGCGGAGCGCGAGGCGGCGGCGGCGGGCGTGACGCAAGGTACGGGCGCGGGCGCGGTGCTGGCCGACCTCGCCACCGCCACCTCCGACTACGGCACCTCCACCAACTACACGCGCTCCTCGCGCGCCTCCGTCTCTGACCTAGACTTCTCTGAGAGCTACCTCTAACTGACCCCCGACCCCCACCTTACCAACGCAAAGCTCTCTTTCAACAACACCACTCTGTTCTAATTTCAAATCTTGCGTTTGTTTCAGCCCTCTTTGGTCCGTGACTCACTGGGCTACCATGGCGGTGCTGCCAGTTCGTGCAACCAAGAAAATGCATGCAATTCTTGTATACTTCACCTGGCAACTATTGGCCACGCAGCTAATCCATACATTTTTTGGCGTCATGATCTGATTACACCACCATGGCGTCCCAGTGAAGCACGGCCCTTAATATAACAGAAAATAACACCATGTTAACAACAAACTTGTACCTGTACTGTACCTATTCTCTAATGTTTTTTTTAGTTTTTTAGAACTAATATAAGGTTTACCCTGAATACCAACTCAATTAAATTATAAAGCACACTCTCCCTCCCGTCCCGTAATGTCTCATTCACCTTTAGACCGTGA
The DNA here is from genome assembly GCA_929112965.1 of Mythimna albipuncta. Taxonomy (NCBI): domain Eukaryota; kingdom Metazoa; phylum Arthropoda; class Insecta; order Lepidoptera; family Noctuidae; genus Mythimna; species Mythimna albipuncta. The sequence continues at coordinate 9,878,985 of OV815962.1, read as the reverse complement.
TCTTCACTAATGAACTATTAGTTTTTTAACGGCCTATAAAGTCGGCCTATTAAAGTGCACGTCTGCTGAAGGTAATAATTTGAATTGATAATTCAATTTCATTTGATACGGCTTACTTTAGTGAAGGGAATACTGTTAAATGGCGGTAAGATTAGTCTATCACCGGTAGAATCACACTCGACCCTCATTACCCTCGTCTGGGTTGGTCATTAGGCGAGTTGGCTCTAGCCAGTGACTCGCCCGCACTGCTCGCCTCGTGTTTAATTAATATGCTTCGATAACAGGAGGCGACCTGCTCGCTTCCAACAATTCTACTGCACTACGAAATACCCCAACATGACAGTCTGTCCCAAAATCCTTTCTCTAACATTCCCGTAACCTTAGTTAATATTGTGCCCGATTGATATATATTGATACAATCTCTAATTCGTACGTACCACCTGTGAGACTAATTAAGTAATTACCTATCTTAAGATTACCAATTTTAATCCCTTATCAGACTGAAAAACAACTGTGTCTGTAACTCCACTTAGTCCCACGCCGCTTACAATCGATTATGGATAAAGTAATTTGTAGTAAAATATTACTTTCAAGTAAATTGTGAGCGTCATTAAATCAGGACGGCTCCATTAATAACGGATGTGACGTCAGCTCGTGTCAGTAATTGAGCATCCTAACGTAAAGTGCGAGTATTGATGCATTGTTATTGCAAATTTAATGTTTATCTTGATGATATTATTCCCAAAAATTCTGCCCAGCGTTATGTCCTTTTACCAATAAATGCAAATATGTTCGCATCGATAAGTTTCTTTAATTTAATCGTGTAATGCTTCGCTCCTTAGTTTCATTCATGTATGCGAACATATTTGAAACGTGGAATACTTCCCTGAATTAGGCCGCAGTCTGTCTGAAAATAAATATATATCTAATATATTTTTTTGATATATTTTCTACATGAGTGACCATTTTAAAGTGTAAGGTTTCGTAACTATCTATCCGTAAACTAACCTATTGGTACAAAATACTATTGTTTAGAAAAAAGTAACATATATTCTGTAGAAGTAATTCTCCGCTGTTTGTCCCCGCTGTCGGCCAGACCGCGGCCTGAGCCCTCTACCTCACACGTACTGTTACGATTGCACGTGTCTTTACGTCTACACTACCTATCTACTACTCCTACTAGACTGACTTAGTCGTACTCTTAACATTATGAGATCTACTCATAAATTGTTTCTACATACTCAATTGTAAGTTACGATTCGTAGATGTTACTCTAAAATCCATTAGGCTATTAGTTACTAGTGTTAATTTGTGTCTCTACAGACGAGAATCTATAGCATTAAGTATCGCTACAACGATTGTTCTTTATGCATTTTTTAAATATATAAAAAAAACATGATACTAACACGAATTTCTTCAAATTGACACGTTTCTATTTTATTGGCACAAATATTTAAATAGTTTTTAGCCTCATATTAAACGTTGACAGAATACATTTCTTTATGTAAAAGTTATGATTGATTTAATAGAGAATAAGTATAAATAATGTCCATTTTATATTTTGTTCTCATATTCAAATTTTATTGCATAACTTAAACGCGTAGCTTATGGAATTCATGCAGTCAAATCTCGTTATGATGCACTTGTTAATTTTATTTAATGTTAAAAATAAAACTGTTCGTTTGGATTGTAAAGAAGAAACAATTAGGCCACACGATAGTCTGTAATGGGGAGAAAAAGACCATTTAAATGAAGATAAAGAGAGGAGCTCAATGTGTAATAGGTATGTTGCGTGCCACGTGTGAGCCTCGCTCCTAGTAGCTTGACGTAAGTAGTTTGAAGATGTTGTCCGAGCCCGTAGTTCCCCTGTCACCCCAGGATGCATGTCACCCACACTCACACTGCACTCCGGTCCTCCGGCCCTCTATACTTGGTGCTTGTTTGTGCTTTATAAACGTCCAGTTCCTAGTAGCGATATTGAGCACTAACCGATTCTAACAACAAATTATATACTCTCACGATTGTATGCCCTTCTAACCTTCTGGAGTACACCCCTATTCAACACATAATGATTTACACACAGCACTCGATTGATTTACATTACCGTACCTGAGTTTAATGTGTAATATTAGGTATTTAAATATGTATATAGTAGGTAAATGGTGGTAGGTGTTGGTAAAGGCTGACTAACGAGATTTCCTTGCATGAATGTTGGATATGGTTGTTTTATTTTATGTAAATTGCGCTTATATTTGTGTTTACCTGAATATATAGCGGTAAAAAGTGTCTGGGGAAAAAGTACGCTGGAAATGTATTCAAATGGCATCATTAAATAAAAAAAGGATAGTTTTAGTTTATCGTTTCATTTCCATTTCTTCTTTTTGTTGTGGTAAGGTAATGAATTCTTAAGGACACTTCCAACTCACCTTCAACAATCTTTTCTTCAGTCATCAAACTTCTTGACCTCACTAAAGTTGTTTCCAATATTCTAACTCCTTGAAAACTTATTGCTACAATGGAAATATATTCTAATATCGCTTTGATGTTTCTTTTATTTGCTTTTCTTACATGCTTATATATATGTACCTGCTAGGTAATGTGTAGAGTTGAATATATTATGGGTAATGGATATTTGTATATCGTCGGTCTGTATGTGTGATTTCGTAAACGCAGCTACGTATTCCTGGAGTTGATTTTCAGTTTCACTTTGACATACATACCACAAATAGTTGAAGCTGCGTAGTGTGACTGCGGTTACGAAGTGGTACATATAGAGGGAAGATATATGTATTGTTAACTAAATGATCTTTTTCTCTCTCGGCAGATGTACAGGACGAACACATCTGATCGCAAGGCAATCTCCGATAGAAATATTAGATTTATAGCTGAATTTCATGTTGAATAGAACTGTCATGGCGCTGTAGTGAATTTCTTTTATATTGATAAGAAATAAAAGTGTTCTTATATCGTTAGTTAACTGGACTAAGTACGTATCGTTCGCGTCCGAGAACGTTCTACCAGGACTTACCTAGCTAATCAATTACTATTATATACTGTACCCACGGTGCGCATTGTTTCGTTAAGTTACGTGTAGTATCTACATAGTGTGCACGGTTTACGAGACACAACATAGATGTGAATAAACTTGTTATTAAATAGTTGAATGTAATTGATCGTTGCTCAGTGTATAATAAATATGAAGGTGATGTTAAAAATGAAATTATAAGATCACAGTAATATCCTCGAAATCAAAGACTTTGATGTACCGTCTGTCTATGATTTTATATAGAATGTTAAATAATATAAAAATTTAAAAAATAAACCTTAAAATTTTCACTGTTTCCCTTTAAATAAAGTTTTTTTTTCTTTTAATAGAAACTTCTTTATACGTCTGGATCTAATACCTCTAAAATGTACCTTGTAAATTTTATAAAATACATGTTTCAGTCTACGATTCCAATAAAATGTAGCATTATGTTTTACATATCACAATAAAACGTACTTAATGATGAAATCTGAATAGAAAACATTTATTGAAATTATAAGTAAGCTATTTGATCAATGTAATATTAATCGAGCGGCTCAACTCCAGTGATAATGGATGCCAAAGTCATGTTAGAAACACCACATACAAATAATTATATATTTACAACTGTAAATGAATTTAGTTTGTTAATTTCACAGCCTTTAGCTTATAAAGTAACTTGACAAACACGACAGAAACACGCAGAAGCTGTCTTTATTTTAATTTAAACTATTGAAGAGAGCTAATCAAACACTAGAATCTAAGTAAAATATCCAAAATATTATTTATCTAGTCAAATCGATAAAATTACAATTATTCAAAAATAAATCCGTCATGTTACCATACAGACAATTAGATTATAAAACAGTTGATACAGCACTGCCAAGTCATTTATAATTATAAGTAGATTAAATGGAGAAAAATCTAGAAGTAGAAATAGACCCTTTACAGTATCAGTTTTGTTTTTCCAGTATCTTGATCCGTTTAAGTGAATGTATAGGTACAATGTTATGAGATTAATATCAATATTACAGATTTCCAGTTACTACATAGGTATGTCCACAAAGAAAGCCAAACTCGTGTAGAATGTCTGTTCCCGAATGTCTTTTTGGCGTGTGTTCAAAAACCAGTCCAGTTTTATTTCCGCAACTTGAAAAGAAAGATCCATCCAAATAGCATTGCTGTGTCTGAAGTTCGCTATTACTGTGGAATGATGTTACATAGAAGAAATGTTAACTTTATTTTATTAGTACCGAGATGTACCTGGTCTATATTTTATGTCTGCACTTACTATATACTACTGTCTGTTTTGAACTCAAAATACTCTCAACATTATACAGGGTGACTGGTAATTAGTGACCGATACTAATACACGTGATTGTACTCATGATTACAAACAACTTTCCCAAAGAAACTTTTTTTTATACTCATTAGTTTTATCACAATAACAAAGCTCAGCTGTTAGCCGCGTAACGCCGTTGTCTCATGTACCTTACCTACAATAGTGATGCTCTATCACTACCCCCACCTGCGCCGCTTGCAAAACCATTAGTTGTCGCAAAACGCCGATGGGTGACCGTGGTGGGCGCGAATTTGTGCGAACAGCTGTTTTGTAATTATGATAAAACTAATGAGTATAAAAAAAAGTTTCTTTGGGAAAGTTGTTTGAATTCATGAGTACAGTAACGTGTATAATTATCGGTCACTAATTACCAGTCACCCTGTATAAGGTTAATTACAATACTTTGATGGTTATAATGAATGCGTTTTCAATTGGTTGTTAAAGATATGTTTTATTTATCTTACTCTATAAGTCACGACCTGTGTTAATTATTATGATAATGATACTAACATCACGCATTCGGCCTTAGAAAGATTTGACTGCATAGAATTAATAATTTTTGTTACGGGTGTCACCAAATTGTTGTCTAACGTTGTACATATTGTTTCTTAAATTTTAAATACATTTAGGAGATCGTTGGTATTCTAAATTTTATTACATTTTGAAATGATTACGATACATTATTGTGAGCCCGTCAGTGTGGGGTTTCGTTTGGCGCGGGCGTCTGCGGTGACGGGCTAAGATCGTACAACTTTATCTAGAATGTTAGTTATAAACGTCAAGTTTATTATAAGCTTCGTAATAATTAGTACATTACTTTCCTGTGATCTGTACGTTTGGTTGTATTAAACGTTTCACCCAAATCATCACTGTGTAAATAAAGAGTCATCGAATGATCTGAATGTAAAAATACGTTTCATTTCTATAAACCTTATCGGCACACTCGACAGCGCTAAAATAAACATTTAATTTTACACTCTACCTTTTCGATCACAGTAAAAATGGAAACAGAGTGATTCTGCGAAATGCTCGAACGTTTTACTATTTTAGTGGTCTTTATAAACGAAATCGATAGTGTGTCTACGAGCGAAGGGCGAAATGAGTATCTCTGCGTTATATAACTAAGTATTCGATTCGATATAACTTTCTGATAAGATGCCCTTCAATAGTCAAGTAATCAATCATGGATAATTAAATAATTTCTCAAAACAAAGGATTATTAGGTAATGATTCGGCGGAGAGAGGCAACTCACACGTCCTAAACGCCGCAGGAGGTGCATTTTGATGTCGAGAGTCGCAAGGCACGGTCGCCTTAGGCGCGGGCTTGCGGACGGCAAGCAATGAGTAGTTCACCGTCCGATAAAGACCAAACCTAGGTTGACGGCAAGTTGTGGTCGTGATGACATAACTGACGAGACCTGCCAGGGCCAATGTCTTCCAAGGCTGCGGGAATATGTGAAAAAGTCACCGCGGCCCAGGAACGCAAAGAAAGGAACAAAGGTGGGTTTTGATCAGTAAAATCTAATCAACACAATCTTTCGCTCCACCTTGAGAGGAAGAAAATACTTTAGTAGTTAATCACATTTAAAAAGCCATATAACATTAAATCTTAGTACTCTTGCTACCACCAATGAATGAGAAAATTACAAAACCCAGTGACAAGAAGCTATCTTTTTGAAGATCAGTCAACAAGTTTAATGACCATGCCATTATAGTCAAGTGAAAATAATGAATACAGTTACTCAAAGCACTCAAATGAGATCATGAGACGCACCGGGGCGCTGGCAGGATTTAATTTTTCACAAAGGTAAGCAGTGGCGTAGCTAGATGACCAAGGGCCCCGGGGCAAAAACAAACTGGGCCCCTAAATTGTTTAGGCTTTATCAATATATACGCTGCTTTATCTTCTATATAAATCCCAAGTTATTAGAAAATTTATCATTAACATGCACATACAGTGATATGGAGACATGGTCGTCGTTAATATGATCGCCAACGATATATTTCACAGCTTAATTACCGAATCTTCATGAGTAGGCTTTTCAACCAATACAGCAGTGGTCACATTATCTGATTCACTATCACTATCAACAAAAATACTCGTATTTTTCGCAAAAGACTTTGTTCATTCAATAAGCGGTTTGTTAATCAAGTTTTGGGGGCCCCCCAGCTTGAGGGCTCCGGGGCACTGCCCGAGCCCCGGTATGAAGGCTAGAAGGAACGGGGTGGGTCTTTTAGTCAGTAAGAGTCTGACACTATCTCCCGCTCCGCCCAAGGGCGGGGGATGTCAATGCATGATTTTTCCCACAATAAAAAAAAAGGGGCACTGCCCCGCCTAGCCCCTCAGTAGCTACGCCACTGAAGGTAAGTACACACTCCCAAAGCACAGAGGAATTAAAAAGAATCTCAGTGAGAACAATAAACATTTTGTAAAACTGAACAAATTAGTTTCACGTTTTCATTAACCGAGACGGTTATTATCTAAGCGTAATGGGAACGAAGCAATTTGTTCTAAGAGCTGGATTAAACGATGACTGAAGACGAAGTCGGTAGACATGGAGTTTTTGATCGTGATACTAGATTCCGGACGTAACTAGCCAACAAGGTGTTCACAGTAGTTGATTAGCCATATAGCAAGAGTAGCAAATGCTATCGGCCCCACACTCGGGGCTCCGCGAAGATCAGTGGGTAAAAATAATCTTAATTACATCCCCCGGCCTTGGTCGGACCGGGAGACACTGTCAGACTTTTACTGACTAAAAAACCCAACCAGTTCGTTCATTGCCTTTCATACCAGAGCCGAGCCTCCCTTTCAGAAATAGATCTTTGTCTCCAGCAGGCTTCAACCCTGCTGAGCCCTACGGTTGCTGGCAACTCCTTGAGGCGTTCGGGAACAGTACTCGCCGTCGACGACTTCGGCTCGATCTGGACAGTTACCGGACAGTCGAACAGCGAGCTACCCATTTCTCGCCATCGGCAAGCCTGCGCCTACAGTGGCCGGAAATCAGGATCGGGATCCCGGCGGCGGCTAGGGCATGAACGCCATTGCCTGATTCGGTCGCCCTGCTCCTTTGCTAGCATTCCTTCGCAGAAGGAGACAAAATCCGAATACATGTGATTATTTCATTGCCAAATCACAAACAGCCAATCTCTTAGATTTCTGTCATTGCTGTACTTTCCACGTATCTTATCCAATCTTAAAATCTATGGTGTTATTAGGTGATTAAGATAAGAATGAGAAGTATTAAATAGGTCTGTTTGCTACGGGCTCCGCGTTGGCTTGATCCTGCACTGGATGTCTATTCTCGTCTGTACTGTTTTTAATGACATAAACTAGTGCTTGACTGCAATACCACTTGATGGTAAGTAGTGCAATCGTTGATGATGAAGCGCACTAGTTTATTTCAATCTAGCCTTGAAAACAGCTAAATTGTAATTGGACGTGAAGACTGCAGCAGGCGAATTTGTTCATCCTTCGATGTATGCTGTATAAACTAGGCGAAATGCTGTACTACTTAATAACATTTTGACATGTCCTACTACCTAATCCTGCAAAGAGGTTTCTTTAAGGTGGGATATCATCCAGTGACATCTCTCGCCCTTGAGCAGAGCGGCAGGGCGTGTCAGACATTTACTGACTCTCCTGTTCTTTCTTTGCCTTCGTTCTAGGGCCCGGGGTTCTCTTGCACATCACCCGCAACCCCAGCAGGCTTCGAGCCTGCTGGGCCCCTACAATTACTGAGATCTCTTTCAGGCGCGCGTGGAACACTACGCACCGTCGAAGACTTGGGCTGGGTCCGGACGGTTACCGAACGGTCAGACGCTGAGCTAACCTTTACTCGCCACCTTCTATTGCTCGCTGTCCGCGCAAACAGGTCACTTATCAAGTAAATCGAGAACCTAACTAAAATATTGTGCTGAAAAGGTTAAAACTAACGTCATAAAATAGTAGAAATGAAACATTACAAGAAACCATCCTATCCAAATATAGTCGAATCGATACTTTCAGTCATGTATTAGTAATGGGTTCAAACGAATGCTGCAAGGGCAAATTAGAACTGTGACGTCGATTTTCCAATCAATTTCAACCATAATAATCCATACACCACAATGTTTAATAAGTACAAATATTTAAAGGGTTAATTAAAAAAGGTCTTGTTATTATTATAGTAAAATCTCAATAAATAATATTCATAAATAGCAAACTTATTAGCGTTTCTTTATATCCCAAAATGTCATTCAATTTATGGATACTAGGAATGAATAAATAACCATCAAAATTGAAAAAACATGCGCGTACAAATTATTACAAATCGTGGATAATTTTGGGATTTCGTTTTTTTTTTTACTTTTGACTACACAAATATGATCAGTAACGGGCACGGATAGAACCTCATTTTTTTACTATTTAAAAAAAACGACGAAACTCTGTCTGTCTGTCAGCTTTCACGGTTAAACCTCTAAACCGCTTTGAATGAAATTTGGTACGGAGGAAGCTTTAACTCCAAGGATGGACATAGGCTATTTTTTATCCGTCTTCGACTTCGACTTCACTTTTGCAATAACCAAAACCCACGTGGACGAAGCCGCTGGCAAAAGCAGGTTATACTGTAATTGCATTACTACAACCTACTTTTATACTAGTCGTTCTTTAGACGGAGATTTTCGTGAGCCTCGTTATTTTGCAACTCAATTCTCGTTTCATTCGCCTAATGGACTGATATAGCCCAATTATAAGGATATTAAATGTAATATTTTTTTATTATATAACATTCCATTTGTCAAGTTATCATCGCTATAGAAATGAGAATCTTTGTAAACGTGTCGTAATCACGTCGGTCTTTTTATCATTCGACGAAAAGGACATTTTCGGAGTTAACCCTGCCAGCGTTCAGAGGAAATAACAGAGTGTGTTGGGTGATTTGAATGGAAACTCTATAAAGTGGGACAAAGAAGCAATTGCTGTCTGGAGAAAAACACAAAGTGTACACACGGTGCCTACTCACACATTCAAGTCTATCTGAAGAAGTAGTTGAACGAAATTTTCTCTTATGCTCCATTTGATTTACGTGACTGTGAAGGTATGTATGTACTATCAAAGACACTTCCACCTGACCATCACTAAGTTCATTTTTGCTTGCACTCGAAACGAAAATCTCAAAGGGTTTTGGCGCTGTGCTGCAGGATTCAAACGATTTTTTTAAAAGTTATCATGCAGAAATGGACGTGACAATACCTACCTGGATATGTTTGTCGAGTTTCGTCATTCAAGTTACGTGGTACGTATTATTCTAGAACTACACTGCGTATTCGTGTGCCACACACGACGTCTGTCTCCATAAATATTATATAGAAACTAGAATTGTAGAGCTACACTTGATCAACGCCACGAGACGTCGTTCTACGTACAAATCACCCTCCCCCCCCTAGCCAAGTTACAACCATTTCACTTGCGTCGAACGCCTCGAGTTGACCACGCCCCCGAATTAAAATAACAAAAGCATTTTAATTCATATAAACTAGTGTTTGACTGCAACCCCAGCTGATGGTAAGCAGTGATGCAATCTCTGATGATGAGGCGCACTAATTTATGAGCCTATTCACTCTGTTTTGACCACGTGACTAAGCGTTCTGATGACGTTATAACCGTACATATGAAGTTTTCTACTAGCGTTAACGATAGCAGATTATCAACTTGGCCCTAGCTAAGTGTAACTCGTCTGTACCGTCGGTCTAATGTAATTCTAGCTTTATAGTATTATTCCAGGGATCCGAAAAAGTTATTTTCGTTTGCTTAATGAATACCAATAATGAAATTATCTCTAGCAAAATAATGAACGAAATTTCCTCGTCAGTATTTCAGGTTATCTGTTACATCGGCATAGAGGTGCGTATAAAGTATCTAACGAACCTTGAACTTTAACAACAACAAAATACCTAAACCTATTTCAGTTACCCGTTTCTCACGTAGTTAAACCTCGGTTTGTGAATTGTAAAGCTTTAGCATTAAGTAACTTTGTGAAGAGAAAATAAACGTTAAATATTATTTATTTACTCTTAAGCAGGGCCGGATTTTGAAATTGTAGGGCTCTGGGCTAACACTACTTGGGCCCCTAGCTAAGTAGTCAAACTACATTTTGTCAAAAATTTGTTTGATATTTTTCCTGAAGTGTACGTTTTCGACAATCACCGATGAACGACCAACCGACAACTGGTTATTAGTTACTAAAGTTTGAAAGTCTTAAAATATACTTTGATTGCAATTCAAACTTGAATAACAATGTTGTGTACTTGTAAACCATTGTAATGACTCGCCACATTAGAAGTGAGCCTAAGAATAAATACTTCTAATAGTAGGTAATAGGTACTCGTAAGTATTTGTTCTAAAAAGTTTTTGAATTTTCAACGAAGACTGCGAGCCCTTTTTACCCATGGAGCTCTGGGCTGCAGCCCATTGAGCCATTAAGTAGATCCGGCCATGCCTGATCATCATCATCATCATTTCAGCCGAAAGAGGTCCACTGTTGGATATAGGAGTCGCCATAATGACCGGTTCTGTACGTCTCGCAACCATCGGATTCCCGCGACTCTAACCAGGTCATCGGTCTACCTTGTGGGAGGCCTTCCAACTCTGCGTCTTCCAGTACGTGGTCTTTCATCCCATCGACCATCCGTTCTGCGAGCAATGTGTCTTACCCATGACTATTTAAGTATGTCATTCGGCCATGCCTGTACGAACAGATTTCGACGAAAGTATAAAACACAAACAAAACTCATCAGCGAGTTTAGGTTTCCATTCAAGAAGTGGATGAAAAGGTTATTAGTGGCGCGATGTTGTGGTGGATGGAAGGCAGATGAGCCTATTCGCCTAAAAGTCGACGACAAGCGATGGCGCGCTTTCAACTGCCGCATCTGAATTACAAATAAGGGCACTTCAGTCTGCCTCGGCACCCACCATTTCAGGGGCGGCGAGCTCTTTATAATTTTTCCGCACCTAAATGCTAAGTTTAGGAGATATTTCAAAATTGAATTACCAGACGGAGAGAGAGTGAAAACATGTCTTTACAAAGTTTGTTGAAAAAAAACGCGCACCTACTTTATTCGTTGCGAATAATTAAATACGCTGAAAAGTATTTTATAAGACTCTGCGGAGTTGTTATCTTAACTTTTGGGAAATTTTATGTAAGCAAATTTGGAATATTTATATCAAGGCTGTGTCAAAAGATATGACATTTCAACATTCCTAATTGGGTCTATTGTTTGATAAGTTTTCATCGAGATGTAAGTATTTCGATATCTATAAATCCTCCTCCGCCTTAGTCGTTCACTCTTGACAAAGTGGTCGTGGTTGACGATATTGCATTTTCATTTGGCGAGTGAGGCTCCCACGATGCGTCTCCATTTGTCCCGGTTTACGGCGTCTCGAGAACTCTGAACTGGAGGATTGTGTTGCAGCTTTGATGAGGTCTGTCCAACGCGTAGGTGAGCGCCCGCGTGACCGCTTGCCTTCCACTTGTCCCTGGACAACGAGTCGCTCCATGGAGTGTTCGTTGCGAACTACGTGACCAAAATACGCTGAATATACATATATAATATATTAAATATAGTATATTAATAAAGTATATTAATATACTATATTTAATATATTATATAATTTTAATAAAGTATATTAAATATATTAAATATCTATAAATATAAAAGGAGAAACTGACTGACTGAAACTAAGCGAGCTCTAATAAGTTTTTGGAAATTAAACCTTTAAGGGAGTGAAAAGCGGAAATTTCGTTTGTTTGCAAAATCTCATTCAGTGTACCAGTTTAAACATGTAAGTTAGCACAAACAGTAACCTAATTAAATAATAAAGGTTGTCATTATTTGTTTTTAGAACTGTCACCATTCTTATTTTTCGGGTTAATAACCTTGAAACTTGGCACAAATTCTTATGAAACTGAATAATAAAGACATTATTAGTTTTTCTAAACACCTTCAAAATACGGTTTTAGTAGTGCTAAAGATCTTATGAAAACGTTCTCCCGAGTGAAGTCACTGGCAAGTTTTCAATATAAATATTATTTAAGTATACAAAAATATGTAAATTGCATTTTTCCGCACCAGTGCGAAATGTACTTCATAGGAGACCGTTTTCAAATAAGTATCTTGAAAAGAACTTTTTAATTATGGAAAAGAAGTTTTTATGAATAGGCTTTTAATAAACTAGTGCGCATCAGATGAGATTGCAGTCAAGCACTAGTTTATATCAATAAAAAAAAACTAGCGGACAATGAGCTGCCGCAAATGTCATTGTATTACGTATCTGACCATGCACCTTATGACCTGAATACCTAATCAATAATACCAAACCATTAGGTAGCAGCATCGAGCTTTTCAGTTAGAAAATCGTAAGCGACAATTTGTTGTCATTGCACTTTCATCAAAATGATAACATCATTCCTAAAAAAACATTATTCACATATTTACATTGCGTTCTAAATGAGAATAGGATCGCCCGTCATGTTGTTACGTCACGATTTACTGTCAAATAGAGGAAAGAAATTTTTAAACGTTAATTAATTTACGAAAAATTTAATTTATTTATGAACTGTGAACGAAAATAGTTTAATCAGAATCCAGTTCTTCATCTCTAAGTTCTTCACTTTTGCTAAAATTTCTTCGTTTTGACAGTACGACGAAACGTCAAAACATAGGAATCGGTCCTATTCTCATTTGAAACGCGTAGTACAAATCACTATAACAGCTATTAACATAATTTCATAAATACTTTTTAATTATGAAAGAGAAAATCGAATCCTGCAAAAAACGCAAATAATTGCTTACGTTTCTTCCTAAAAAGGTTCGATATGTATTAAGATGTCTTAAGATACTATACTGCATTGATCGGTATCTATACAGGTAGGGTTAAGTAAGCATTATCAAGTGTAGACACCATAAAGCGGATGACTAAAGTATCCGGTGCCAACTTTGTCCGTCATCCAATATTTACAGGGAACTGGGAAGAAGGCCAATTTTGCATATTAGAAATTGCAGTTAAGATTTAATGTTAAGAAATACTTCGAGGTGTTTCTGAAGTCGACAGCTTGTAATAATAAATTTGAGCGATTTACATTTAATTTAATTTGTGAATTTCAAGCAGTTGCCTTCGTATTTTTAAATGAAATGCAGCTTTTAGTGTTCTTAATACCTGTAATGGAAAATCAGCAGGTCGAAGAGTACAAAATAAATCCAGCAAATGTTTACTTAGAATAGATTAAAATTGCAACCGAATTTAACATGAAATAAAAAGGCTTATGTTTAACTTACCACCAGATATAGTAACATATAAAAGACAAAAATAGTAAATGATCACCAAAATTAAACCTACATTTTAATGTAAAATTATAACCAGTTTTAACATCTCGCTATCCTATTTAAGCAAAATGAATCCAAATAAAGCATCGGCAGAACCCCATGGTTACGGAGATATCAGTAGTTAAAATTTTGAGGTTAGGTTAACTACCTGCCAAGACAGCTCGACGGAGCCCCGCTACGCGGGGCTCCTACTTCTGGGTGGTTTAAAAAAAAATAACCTCGAAGAAGCCTTCTTCTAACCTAAATCTATCCGACCCGGGGTGCCCTAAAATTCCACTAAGATAGATTGTTGATTAGACAAAGTATCATCTTGCTCCACGGGGCTAAAAAGAGCGCATTAATTTGCTCGCTAAGATTTGGTTATCATTTACTACATTTGGTGTTCGAATACAATTTAAAGTACAGTCGTAACTAAAATACTATTGTAACTTTAGGATTTCATTTTTTTGGTGTCAAGTAATATATTTTTGACAAAAGAACTAAGGGTACCAAAGCGTTTTATGGTGGTCATTATATTTAATCCCATAAAATATTGCTCGGCCAAGACAGTGATGTAAGCGAGTTGTAGAGATAAGTGGTAGGCCAAGCACTCGGCGCGGTGCTTACACTTGCCGAGTACTCGGCCGAGAGCACTGTCTCGCCCGTTTACCCAGTACGTGTGTTCTAGGCATTACTTTCAATAGTTACAAATAGATACTATCTATATGACCCGATTCTGATATCAGAAATGGTGAATAGATCCATTTGGATAACTATTAGTTTGAATTGAGCACTGAACAACTAAAATAACTTTCTTTACAAAACATTACCTGGCTAAATTATTGCCTACTCTGCCTTTTGTGTGTTTGAATGTAAATAATGAAAATGGCCTTTGATATCGATGTTTTGTCGTGTCAATTTTCCTACTAATGGGTGCTTCAGAACACTTATTTACCTTTTAAGTACGAAGTAATCACACTGTATTACAAAGGAGATAATTTATAGGTATGTATGTGTGTGTATGTCTGTTACTCTTTTACGTTAAAGCTAAACAGATTGAGATATTTGACAAAAAGATATAACATATCCTGGAATCCCGAGAATATGTTCTCTTTGGATAGTTTTTAAAATCATGCTGGCGCCATTGCGTGCAATTGCCCGGCAGTTTTGGCAAGTAATTAACATATAAAATACTAGCGGCCCGTCCCGGCTTCGCACGGGCAATAAATATAGCCTATATTACTCAGGGTGAATGTCGCTTTCCACTGGTGAAAGATTTTTTGACATCGGCAAAGTCGTTTTTGGGTTTATTCATTACAAACATACAAATAAAAAGTAAATACAAGTTTCCATACGTAAAATACCAAAACACAGTGGGTAAATAAATATTTAGATTTTCACTAATATAATTGTTCCAAAACCACTAGCCCATCACTATAATTATTATACAACCTCCAACATTTTGTGGTGACCAAAATTTTAATTATTGGCATTTCAATAACAATTCATTATTTGCGGAATTCGATTTCATTCTGAGCACGGCCATTTGTCTATTTCAGATTCCAACACAAACATGACGTTACATAACATACTCGTAAATCTCAAGTTTTTGTAATTAACTATGTTGTACCTACTACCCGACTTAGATTTCCAAGATGGTGGCACACGAGAGAAATGGGTAAGTGGGTCACATCCGAAAAAGAAATAGGTGTAACATTCTAATTCCAACCAATTCTGATCAAATATGTAAAGGTGTGGATTGTGCAAACACTTGCAGGTGACCCTCCAAGAAGCAGCCCTTTGTCAATTGGCCCCAGAGTTGTAGGGCCACGGAACTACAAACATCTCTCAAGGTTTGCTTTACGATCCAATAAAAAACTGTAAACAGAATTTTAGATGTCTACCGCACTTCACGTAAGCTCCAACTGATGACCTCAAGCATCGATCTTAGCAGATAGTAATACTTATTGCTCCAGGGAACCCTAACTGGAACTATCCGCATGGAAACGCTGAAATATTAAGAGAAATTCACCCGACCAATAAAATATTTCCCGAAGTTTCCAAACTAACGTTTCCCGGGAAATTCAGTCATAATATTAAAGCAATATCAGTTGAGTGACTGTGAATGGTGTGTCAAAGAAATTGAAGTTTACCTAGCGGAGCATACTTAATAACGAAACGATCTACACCGATATTAGACGGAATAAGAAAATGTTTGATGTTTGGCACATGACCTCCGCTATCAACGCCAGACGATAAACAGAAGCTGAGCACGGAATTCAATTTCCAAAGTATAAGCCTACCGAGACGGACACGAATTTTCCGGCCGTGTTTATTTGGGTCAAACGTCCAACGACATATAAGTTTTGGTCGTCAATACCGCAGCTGACTATTAACGAATATCTTCCCAATGTTCTCCCCCACTTTATTAATACTTAATACTTGTAATAAATCTTTAATTAAACCATAAAAGGGAAGAAATATAAATGTATTATATTTTTCGTAGTTAAAAGACACATTTATTGTGTGTATAGCTAAGGAGTAGAATTTCATGCTGGAGTTTGGGTTTTCTGATAGCTACAACTTAGGAATCTTTACATCACGAGTGAATAGGTTACATCTAGCAAGCGTGCTCCATCGTCGGCCACATCATCGCTTACCATCAGGTGAGATAGTGGTCAAACGCGAGCCTATCTACATAATATAATAATCAGGTAAAGTTTGTTTTTTTATTCGTAGGAGAATTTGGTTCAAGGTGCCTCAAGAGAAGAATACCTAGAAGGAATTGGGGAGGCCTATGCTCAGCAGTGAGAAATTGTAGGCGAAATAAAAAAAGGAAGGAATCTCTGAAAGTACAGGTTTGTTAGCTAAAACTTTTTCACCGATAGAAAGCTCCTTTATTCTTGAGTGATAGGCTATGTTTTACGTACACGGGCAAAAGCTAGAACGTAATAAAAAAAAACCTCTTCAACGTCCTTCAATTCACATACAAGCATCCTCAATCGCAATCAGACTAACAATCAACTAACATTTCAGTTTAATTCCTTTTTTTTTTTTTTTTTTTTTTAATCATATAAATTTAGAGACTTTTGGTCACAGTACGACCATGCCAGCCCCATCGTAACCTAATCATCATAAAGCTTTATCAACTATGAGGGCTCACAACCTCACTCACTATTTTATAAACAGCGATGGCTACGTTAGAGAGGGGTTCGGACAGTATACTTTGGATAACGCCAATATCAATGAAATTAATTTTAAAAGTATTTATCAGCACCTCTCTAGCAGCTCGTGTCCTGACGCATTCCACCAACAAGTGGTGGACATCCTCCACCGTGCCGCATTCTGTACAATTTGGACTATCACTAATTCTCATTAGATATCTAAACTTGTTGAGTGGAACGTGTCCAGTCCGCAGTCTATGCGCTATTATTATAAACTTTCTCTTAAGCTTAATATTGGCAAACCAAGGAATACGTGGAGGTTCACATTGTATTGTCTTGTACCAGATTCCCTTTTCAAGTGATGTTCTATTAAAATATTCTTTCCAATCCTTAGAGCATTCAATTTTATATTTTGGTAAAAGTTCAGAGTAGCTTGGAGTAATATTCACTTCCAAACCATCCGACACAGAAGTCTTTGCCAGTTGGTCGACCTCCTCGTTCCCCCGTAAGCCAACATGCGACGGAACCCATTGCAGAATCAAATTCACATTATTAGATGTGAAATAATATATTTGTCTTAATATGACATAAGCAATCGAAACACCTCTGCAGCCAGAGGCACATCGAGCTATATGCTGAAGAGCACTTCTGCTGTCTATGAAAATGACAATCCTATCGTTATTAAACTCCACGTTTTGCAAGTATGTAAGTGCCTTTGATACCGCAAGGAGCTCCGCCGTCATTATACATACATTACTATTACAAATTTTAAACAATCCTTTACTATTATGCCTCGGATCATAAAAGGCGGCACCAAGAATATTTCCTATTTTAGAACCATCTGTATATAATTTTAACCAACCATAATATTTAGTATAAATTTCTTCCAAGATATTGTTTTTCAAAATATTAATATCGTATGATTTTTTACATTGTTTCATATAATCTAAATGGACTCTAATGGTATCTCTTACGTTTATATTTGAAACCCAAGTATCTAAGCAAAACATTTCTAAAGGATAACTAGATGAAACAACTTCTTCTTTGGTACGGTTATATACTGTTACTAATAATGGTGGTTTCTTATTTTGCCAATAGCTATTCGTAATGTAACTATTTAAGGTATATAATAGATCCAATGTTATATTGTTCTCAAAGGATTGTAATTTTAAACAGAATTTAATTGCAAGATATTTTCTTCTTAGAGCCAGATTAGGGATACACAATTCACATTCCATAACGTGGATGGGAGTTGTTCGTATGAAACCACCAATTATCCTCAAAGCTTGGTTTTGTACCTTATCCAATTTACTCACATGTGTTTTTGCACTGTTATCATATAAGAAGCTTGCAAAATCAACTCTACTTCGGATTAATGTTATGTACAGCCTACGAAGATGTTTAGGGTGCATCCCCCATGCTGTTCCAGCTAAAACTTTCAGTATGCACAAAAACCTCTGTGTTTTTACGCAAGTTTCGTTTATGTGCTTCCCCCAACGAAGGTTTTTGTCCAACCACACACCAAGATATTTGACATTTTCAGACGGGCTTACTAATGAGTCCTTGATGGTTAGATTAACTTGCTGTCTCCTACGTCCTCTGCTAAATATGCAAATTTGAGATTTACTCCCTGATAATTCTAAACCTAATTGATCTAATAACTTTATCATTATATCTACCGCACTTTGTACTTCCAAAACACTTTCAGCTAGATTTTTACAGCTTTTGTAAAGGACAAAGTCGTCGGCATATTGTAATATTATAACGTTAGTAATACTATGACAAATTTTATGCGTAACTATATTAAAAATCAAAGGAGACAATGGGTCACCTTGAGCAATGCCTCTACTAGTCCACCTGACCAAAAAGCTATCTTCATGACCGTCGTATGTGCTTTTAAGATGTCTTTCTGTCAAGAATTCCCACATATATCTGCAAATTTTATTTCCTGCATTTATTTCATTAAGAGCATGAATGACGCTATCTACTGTCACATTGTTATACGCATTTTCTATATCCAGAAAACACGCTAACGTGGGATGATTCTTAGAAAAACCCATTTGGATGTAGCAAACCAATCGAGCCAAGCAATCCAAACATGACTGGGAACGTCTAAATCCCGTAGTATTCAAAGATAAATATTTATTTTTTTCCACGTACCATTCAATTCTTTTACATAATAAGGTATGAAAAGTTTTACACAAGCATGAAATTAAAGAAATGGGTCTTAATTTCAATGGGATATCTGAACCATTACAATTTTTTGGTATTGGTACTATTTTAATATTTCGCCATTGGGTAGGGACAGTACCAGTTGCCAAAATTAAATTATATATTTCTAATAGGTATACTTTTGCTGGTTTTGGAAGATTATAGAGCATCGAAAACGTAATTTGGTCATCCCCTGGTGCCGTGTCTCTCTTTTTAAGACATCTATCCAATTCGTGAATTGTAAATTCTATTTCTAGGGATGTGTTACTTGACTCGATAACAGGCATCTGAGGAATGACAAAATCAGGAGCAAGACTACAGAGTAAGTCTTCAACTTGTAGCTTGGAAGCATAAAATTTTGATCTTTTATGCCCTTTCATCCAACGCATTTTATTCCAAGCTTCCGAGATAGAGGTTGATTCATTTATACTGCTACAGAAATCCCTCCAACCTTGTGATTTGGCATGATTTAAAGCTCGTTTTGTCTCATTAGTTTGATTTTCTAAAATATTTAAATTACTTGGAGTTGGGTTTCGCCTAAATATTGATAATGCCAACCTTCTCCTTGCTACAGACCTTGATAGGTCAGCGTTCCAGTATGGTTTCGGTTTAAATTTAGTTAAAGGGTCAGTACACATCTTAACTAAAGGCGTACTTAAATCAGCAGCTAAATTAATTTCATTTACAAGGAAGTCGTATTTAACCTGAACATTATCTGAAATGATTATGTTGTTATATAAGAAACTTTGTTCCAGAGATTGTTTGTACAATAGCCAGTTTGTTTTTTTTAAATTCCGTCTTTTAACTAAATTTCGATTTGTAAAACTAGTTGAAAGCTGAAATATAACTTTGATAATTATGTGATCGCTACTCAGCGTTTCATTAGTAATATTCCATTTAAAGTTTACAGCAATATCTGCAGATACAAAAGTAATGTCAGGTGAAGACTTTTGAAGCACCCCATTTACCAGTTTAATCCTCGTAGGGCTGCCATTATTCAATGAAATAAAGCCATTTTCTAGGGAAGAATCAAATAACTGCATACCTCTGGGGTCATTTTTATATGACCAGTTTGAATGATGGCCATTAAAGTCACCTGCTATTATAGTTCCTTGAGAAAACGTACTGAAAAGCGCATCCCAATCTGGCGGAGTGGTTCTAATATTAGATGGACAATATATACTTACAATATTTTGTATATAAGGACAGTTCAGTAGCTTTACATGTAGCACCTCTATACCTGTATTGTTCAATTTGAATGACGATACCTGAGTCTTTAAAGATTTATGGGTTATAATTGCTACACCACCGTATGAATCACATCTATCTCTTCTGAAGATATTATAACCACTAATGTGACTATGAGATTCCGGTTCCATCCATGTTTCACTAACAATAGCGACGTGCGCTTTTTCTTGGAATAGTAAGCATTCAAATTCTACCAGTTTTGGTTTCAAGCTTTGTGAGTTCCATTGAAGTATGTTCAAAGTTATTTCATGTGGTGCACTATCCATTAACCATTATCACTCAGAAACATTTTAACAATCCCTGGTAAGTCTGGCAAAAGGTTAGTAAAAAGTGAGGTAAACCAGTCTGTAAAAATCTTAATAAGAGCTTTGAGCTTAACGACTATACTATCCTTTTTTTCTGTTATGAAGTTCTTAATTCTTTGTATAATTTCACTAAATGACCATGATTTCCAATGTGTCTGATCCATATTGTCTGTCCGCGTTTGACCAGCAGTGTTTTCAGCTGATTTTTCTGAATCTGAAGTATCCAGTTCAACAATTACATTGTTTGCTATTTTATAAGGTACTTTCTTCTTCTTGGTATTTTTCTTTTTGTTTTTTGTCTTGTTTGAACCTGAAGGAATATTACTCTCAACTGTTTCCATGTAAACTTCTTGAGAAGACGATACTGAATCTTGCTTGCTTCTCTCGGATGCCTGAATAGTTCTACATTCCAGGATTGGGCTTGGGTCACGTAGTACACTTGGTGTAAGGAAAGAGGAAGACTCCCAATACTTTGTTAAAGCTTTTTGGTAAGTATAATTATGTTCTGACATCAATTCTCTAATGCGTTTTTCTTTTTTATACACAGGGCACTGTTTCGACATTGCCACGTGATTGCCTGAGCAATTAGGGCATTTGAATGTTACTGGATCACAGGTAATATGGTAGTTAGAACACTTTGGGCAAACTGATTTATTTGTTGGACACATTTTAGCAATATGTCCAAATCTCCAGCATTTGGAACATTGCGTTACAGGGAACGTATACGGTTCTACTCTTATTTTTAACTCAAACAGACACACATGTGTAGGTAAGGAAGAGCCTTTGAAAGTAATTCGAAAAGTTTCACTTTGAACCCATTCATCTCCACTTTTTTTATTGAGTCGCTTAGCTGATACAATTTCCTTCTCACAATTCATATAATCTACGAGTTCTTCTTCAGATAAGCCCAATTCGATATCTCTAATAATTCCATACGATAGACCAACCTCCCAGGTTTTTTGCATTCGCCAACCAAGATCAATAAATACAGGACAACAAAGGAATTTTTCTGCACTATTTTTGTTACTAAAAGTTACTAGCAACTTATAAGGATTTATGTATTTAATTTTGTCAATGTCCATCATCTCATTTTGTTTTAGTAATTTTGCAAGAGCAAATTGTTTGGGTATCTTTTCTTTGGAGGATACAGTAACTTGAATTGGTGATTCCTCAGACATATCCTTGCTAAGTTTTGCCTTCTTCTTAGAGTTATTTCTACTTACAGTTTGCCAACATTCTTGATTATTCTCAGTACTTCGACGTTTTATCGCTGATATTGTTGTATTCATTTCTATAACGTTATTCAATTGAGTTTGGTCATCTAATGTATCAATGTTTAAGTTTGCATCATAAGCCTCAGATTGGGATTGATCCCTATCCATTAAAAATTGCGTAACTGCACTCGCGACGCGATACCGGCCAGCGCGAGCGCATACCGATTGTTAAATTGGTTTTTTATTCGATTTTATAATAATTTATATTAATAATTGAAATTTTCATACACTGACGTATTATGACGTTGAGTGACGTATGAGTTTAATTCCTGTTTGAATCTATCTGCCAGCTTCTTGAATTATTGTTTTCAGGTCGAGGGTATCTGCAAATAGCGTCAGGCAGGTAGCACGTTCCTCATCCGGTTTCTCTAAACACGATGTTCATATCCCGGCGCTAGCTCGGCCCGGATCGGCGGCAGTAAGTTAACTCGTCCGGTAGAGTAGCGAGCCGCATATTTTTGCACCACTCTATATTATTACATAGGATGTAGTTTTGGCTGGTTTGTGCTCGGCGGATTTAATATCAGTCTGTACATTGTTTTAGTGGCTTCACGTTGCTTATTGAAACTACATTTTGTTATTTAAATTAGTACGTAACCGCGTTTTAAATTCTCATCTTTGATAAACGTTGTGGTGGTGTGTGTGAAGTGAGTCATAAAGGAAATGAGTTGATCATTTCAATCAATCAGAAACGTTTATTGCAAATAGATCAATTACAAAATCTATCTAGCCTTTTACCTAAATTGAGTTCGGGCAGTTAGTTTGTATTTTACATGGAGAAACTACGTATCTAATTTCCACAACTAGTGCTGCCAGGTGTTCCGAATTGCGCGGGATATCCCTTTCAGGGGTTTGAGGATGCGTCCCGATTCGTGCTTAATCGGGACGCTAAATGTACCGATAGATTAATTCATGAAAAATCATCATAATTACCAAAAAATAATATATTTTACATCAATCGCATTCGCATCACTACATCGATGGTGACAATGCGGTCAAAATCACACTAGGGTCGAGGCCTGCTAGGGCTGCGAGAGTTTGAAAGAGGACCCCACGGTCCTCTTTCAAACTCAGAAAGAATCACCTTTCACCCAAGAATGCAGAGGGCAACTAAAGGACATAGGTCGGTAGGTAATAAAAGTTTGACACGCCCTCTTGTTTCACTCTAAAGCGGAAGAAATCATTGGATGATTTCCATAAAAAAAATTGTATTTGTCCCGGTCTAAAACCCAAAATCCCGATCTGTTTTAAGATTTTAATCCAAT
This sequence comes from Mythimna albipuncta, assembly GCA_929112965.1. Classification (NCBI taxonomy): domain Eukaryota; kingdom Metazoa; phylum Arthropoda; class Insecta; order Lepidoptera; family Noctuidae; genus Mythimna; species Mythimna albipuncta. The sequence continues at coordinate 9,855,806 of OV815962.1, read as the reverse complement.
CAGACCTTGTAACACTATCCACAACCCAGTAACTGGATAACACGAGACCCCTTGGCAATGTTCTGGTATCAGATTCTAGTTTCAGACAAGCCGTAACGATCACCAAAGATCTACAAATGAGGGCTTGAGCATAAAGTGCTTTCCGAGACACTGAGAAGTCTCGGCATTTACTGCCGATGGTCATACATCCGCAGCCTGACCTCGGCAAGAATTACTAATTAATACGTAATAGTATATAGTATGTTTTTAAATGTATTAGTTCATTATTTTAAAGATTATTCTACGTATCGTGTCTATGGGCCTTAGTTGCCTGAAAATAAATAATATATATTATTATTATTGCTCGACCTTGGCAATCGTGTGGCTAATATTGCTTAGCTGCGAGCTCCTCCATAATAAACAATTTCAGTATGGAAAATTGTATGAATAATATCAGACGGCTTGATTTAATTATGTTCAAATTATACTCGTCGTCGTGTTTTCGCGTTTGAATATAAACTGAGATCATTTCCCCCACCGCAATCATTTCTTCATTCGAGAAAAATTCATGAATCTTCATATTTATTCATTGCGGGAGCCGCAATACGGTGTGGAAATGTTGTCATTGTTATGCTTAATTCATTAACATACGCAATGACTTGCATACTCACGAACTCGCCAGATACTAGGTAATCATACTAATCTTTAATCTGAGATCTACGTATACCTACGTACCTGTACCTACATAAAATCAAATGTATGGTAATCTGAATAAACGAACCATCGAACTGTTATTCAAATGTTTCAAGATAACGTAACCACTGAACGATCGACTTCCTTAGTTTGATTAAATCTATCTACACGGGCCTTCAAAATTCAGTATTACGCTTTTGAAATTGTAATTTGTCCTAAACTATACATAAGATAGAGTTTTCGTTTCATAGAAAATTTCATCAACTTTCATTCTTTATTTAAGTTTTTACTTTAAAAAAAAAAAAAGTTTTAACTTGTGTCAAAAAACTCAAATAACATTTTTAGTATGTTTTACACCATATTTTCATATATTAACTGGTTGCATCCTTAGGCTCTGATAACAGCTTCGTACTGGTTTGGGGTATAGAAGAAGATGTTATGGAAACAGTATTGGGGAATATTCTCACATTCTTCCATCAGAACTTGTTCCAGGACCTTAAGGGTCTTAATCTTACCTGGCCTGGCTTCATTTAACCAAGAACCTTCAAGAACAACAGATTAAAATCAGGACTTCTTGATGACCAAGGAATCACGCTGTTCCCATAGATATATATGGCTCATCCCAACCTCTTCAATGTACTCTTGAATGACCTGAGTGCTTTTTTAATTAAAAAATAAAATATAATCATAAATGTTGATTAGGTTTTTTTCCAGCAATATATTTTTTTAATATCAATCATATTATCAATCATATCAATATATTTTATCTTTAAAAATAAAAATATTTAATTAAAACTAAACTCTATATATATTATACAGCTTTAAGGCTTTGATTAAATTTACTATAAAAAGTTTAGGATGATTTTTTTAAATTTCAAAAATGTTAATTCAAAAGATTAGAGATATAAATAAGATAAATTTTAATTTAAAAGTGTGGTACTAACTTTTGAAAGCCAGTGTATAATCTTTAGGTATTTCGATAAGTGATTTAGTAGATAATCTAATTCACTTTCACAATACAAACAGTGGTTCTAACATAGTCTTAGTAGACTCAGAGAACTACAATCGAGTTATTCAAATATCAATATACAAACGACTTACCCTCAAGACGTCTACATACATATATATGCCCACAGATCCCTGTACTTCACAAACTGTGTTGAATATTCCGACGTAACGAAATGCAGTGTAGCTTTAGGCAAGAGGCTAACAGCCTACAAGGAACCACTCCGAATGTGAAGCTTACCTGCACGTAACACGATTACTCCACGTTCGGATAAACGCAATTCGAGCAATATTCCGACGGTCTATATCGGTTCGTGGGCCTTCCTTATTCCGCTGTTGACCATGGCACTGTAAATAGATTTTATGTACTGAACAAGTGTTAAATCAAACACGTGAAAAATAACCTATTTCTTTCCTTATTTAGAGGGTCATGGCAATTCGGATGGTGCTGGGAAACCGTACGATTTCCCGCGAAGCGGCGAGCCTTCTCTCTGGCTTACCACCGTAGGATCTGGAGGCAACAGTCCTTGCACACATGCACGACATGCGCGTAGAGATGCAACGCCGGAGTGAAAGTCCTCTGCCGCGACAGGTCACGGCATGGCGGACAAAGCTCCGGCGGGATCTCATGGTGGAATGGCGTCAGCGACTATCGCAACCTAGTGCTGGGCACACCACAAGGCGGTAACTGTCAAATCACAAACTGTCATACGATAAATTGTCAACTGATCGAAGGCTATCTCTGATTGGTCAGTCTTACAGCAGGTCGTTCTGTGTCCAGACAGGCTATTTTTGGTTACTTACACAAAACAAACACAAACACATACATAACAACATAACACAAACATAACATATACATATTTATCGTTCAAACTGCAATTATTTGGTAAACAATTTCATTTAAGTAATCCTAAAGCTAAATTATTTCCAATATGAAATCAATTTGCAATCACAAAAACAGTTTGTTTTTATTCGACAATTGACGAATTTATCAAACCAATATGCACTCATACAATTATAATAACAAACCTACTGCTCCACTTGGATTGGTTTTTTGTTTTTTTCACTTATTTCCTTCATCCTTCCTTCTTTCTTTTCTTCAGTTTTCTTGATTAAAATAACATCACATTGTATGTTGTCTCATTACATACAATTAACATTTTAGTCGGTGTTATTCAAAAGTTTCCCTTCCGATTCCTCACTTTACTCACAACTAACACTCAATTAAGATATCTATCAGTTCGTGTTAGTTTTGCGCTTGCCTTGTTGTTTGTTAAGAACAACGTTGGTATTTTGCTTAGAGACTAGTTATCTATTTCTAAGAAAACATTATCTACGAATGTCTTGGTTTTCTTCATTATTTTATCGTAATTTTCAGATGTCGACACTTATTCTCGGGTTTGATATCATAAAATTAAAAAACCGCTTTATGATTTTTTTTACGTGGGATGAATGATTTCTTTCGCTCTTGGACGGAGTGTGAGGGCTTGTCAGACTTTTACTTTTTTTTATTTTTTTTATCTGATATAAACTAGAGTACCTGACTGCGATCCCACATCATCATGTGGGATCGCAGTCAAGTACTCACCAAAGTAAGTAAGAAAGTAAAATAAGTAAGTCAGTAGTAGTCGATTGCATCATGCTTATCATCATAAGCAGTGATGCAATCGTTGATGGTGAGGCGCACTAGTTTATTAAAAGCACTCTAACCTTGAAGACACCTAAATTATAATCGGACGGGAAGACCGCAGCAGGTAAATTGTTCCAGTCCTTCAATGTACTATAAATGACGAGGCGAAACGCTTAGTACTGACTCACTCCTGCCCACTCCTGTTCCTTCTTTGCCCTCGTTTCAGAGCCCTGGGGTACACTTTCGCACAACCCATAGCTATAGTGAGCCCCTCCCGTTTGCTGACATCTCTTTGAAGCGCGCGTGGAACACTACGCGCCGTCAACAACTCGAGGTCGGTCCTGACGGTTACCGGACAGCCGGAAAGTGAGCTACCCATTGCTCGCTGTTCCGGCTTTATGGTGAAGTGACAATGCGTATCAGACTTTTACTGCCTAAAATTCATCTGTATTTTTTTATGTACACTATTGTTATAAGGAGGTTAAGTTTGTTTTGTTTAGGAAGTAATCTCTGAAAGTCCTGATCCAATTGCGAAAATTTTACCAATAGAAAGCTGCTTTATTCCTGAGTGACATAGGCTATATTTTATGTACGCGTTGAAGCCGCGGGTAAAAGCTAGTAGGAAATAAAATCCATCTGTTTCTTTTGCGTTCGATTGCCACGCAAACATGCAAATGTGAACGCTCGCGCTGGGCTTTTGTTCGCTCCCAAACTATGTCTACATCACCTGTCCAGTTTCAAACTACTTAGCATGCCAATAAACTGTGATATCCATGGCATAGCCAAACACTCGGCTAACCAAAGTTTAGGTTTACTTGAGAAACTAAACTTAGACATGCTCAATTCAGCCCACACTTCGCTGTTGCGTAACATTTATCGCAAAATATGAAATTTCAAAGGAATATAAACCTTATTTACTTCCTCCTTATCATTACTGTAGATATGTTCGCATACTTCAAGCACCTGGTAAAAGTGTACCGGAATGTAATAAAAAATGATTCAGAAGCACATCGTTTACCTTGGTGGGAAGATACTAGTACAGGAGCGGCTTGTAATATACCATCACACATAGCAAAATTCGAGCAAAGCTTCTTGTAGGGAATACGGTAGGTAAGTTTTATAGGCTCGAAAAGATACTAAATCAAACCGTAAAAGAACAATCTCGAACGAACCACACATAAATATTGGACGTACTCTACCTATGTAGGAACAACGAATTTATGGTAAATATTTCTTAAATTCTTAATGGCTACCAAATATTTGTATTGATTTAACAACAAATAATTTGAATGAATGCGGATTTAGTCGATTTAAAAAACCTTAAGTGAGTGGCCATTATAGCTGTAAACACGTTTCTGAAGTGAAACCATCATTCTACTTTCAGTTACTTCAAATATTCCAAGCATCAATTTAGCGTAAAAGTATCGAAATTAAACAAATACTTCACGGAATTTGTAGATCGTTAGCATTGGATCGAGGGGAGAGGACCTCCATTTCGGAATCGAATCAACATTCCACGAAAAATATGGTTCTGAATGATGCTTTTCCGATCATGAAAGGGCAAACAAAATGGCAAGGTTCCCAAATCCGATTTTTGTGAGTATCATTCACCGAATACCTCAAAATTAAATTGATATAGTAAAGGTAATTTAATTTGAAACAAACTTAAACTGTTATGGAATTCATCAGTGTTCGTTATTAAAATTAATTAATTTCGAAATGAAAATGATTGGAATCGAAAATACGGAGCAGCCTTTACGCAGGAGAAAAATGTTTTAAAAGAGTCGTGATTTATTGAAACTAGGTAATCAAACTGCAAAAATAACCTTTTTACAGAATACTTTCAGCAAATTACGGTGCTGTCAGCGTGTCACAATCTGCGAACATTTCACGAACGATTGCATTCGCCGCGCAATAATACAATTGAGCAATCAAACAGATTTTGTTAACGAGCTTTTGTCGATTCACTTTGTTCATAACAAATTGTAGATAGTGCTCGTTATGTGGGGTCGCCAATAATGCCATTATCGAATATAATCATGCAATAGAATGTGCTCAGTGGGTTTTATTCCACTAGAAATGTCCGAGGTAAAATCCGCCAGTAAGATCAGTTTATTTTCCTAGCTATGGTGAAGAAGGACTAGCGTAGCTGAGTATTTGTGCATGCAAAGAAGCGAATGATAAGTGCCAGAAAAGCAAACGTGAAATGTGAGCTAATCATATTTGCTGTAAAGAATCTGGTACGTGTCCTCACATCACTCACACACACACACCATCACAGGTTCGCGACACAACTTCACACCGCCCAAGCTTCTAACACCACTTTGGTCATCACACATTTTTACAGTACCACTACATGTGTGCCTCACACCGCCTAAACACCTCGCACATCTATGATGGAAAAGCACGTTCAACGTCTCTAGTCTCCACTATGTGTTATTGTATAGTGCAGCTGTGATAACAGTGCTAAAATAACCAGTTTCCAAAGCATCTGCTCCCAGTTTCCTCACGTACGAAACTTGGGACTCGCTTAGATTGTTTCTACTAGTTTTTTCCTGGCGCTGCGAGAAGCAAAATAACTGTATACCTTCTTACATCTGCTTCTGGCGTTACCTTGTTAAGATCATTTAAACATCGCAAGGTTTGGAACAAGTTACTTGAAAAACTTTACGGGATGTTATGATATCTATATTTTATGTTTGTACATCAACATTATGTGAAGTTATCTCGTTTGTAAGAATGGCCAACCCTAGATACATTCCCATACAACCGCTCTTACGTAATTATAACGCAATTACACACCTTTCTCCAGATATTTTAGAAACTCAGATATCTTGTAGATATTATCTAAATTTTTAATGAAATAAAAACATTTTGTGTTAAACTAATACAGTAAAGACTCCTGAAAACCTGCTATTCTGCGTAAACTTATCATAAAGTACTCATAAATTAAAAATATATTTATGGAACCTTACAAAAACCAAGATTCTGAATGACCAAAATTCTAATAAAATCTCATAAAAGTTAAAAAAAAAAACAAGTATTTCCTGAAACAAGTTTGGTGAAATATTCAAGTAAATTACGGAATTACATAGTGCAAACAGAGTTTCCAGGCATTAACCTCTCATTTTTTACGTTGTCTCTTCATCAAACATTCTGTTGGATAAAACAACAAGCTTTTAAACCATGCTTGCATTGACAATAGATATTGTCAATGCAAGCATGGTTGAGCGTTGATCTCAACGGGAAGGGCCTTCCGAGAAGTAATAAAATCCTGTGTGAAATAATGTAAAATTGGCTATTACGATTAAAACCGTTGTAAGTCTACCTCTTATAACACCGCATATCAAAGGTAAGGGCGTGGACACATGTCTACGATACGGCACCGGCCACCGTGTAACAGCATGATGACGCCACTGGAAAACGGCACGGCGTCGTGCTGCTGCATGGTGCCGTGTATGGTGCACCGGGGTGGCCAGGTTTTCTAAACAAGCCATTGCTTTTGTATACGAGGAGCAATCTTGGTTAGTAGTTCTTTAAAACTTGATATGGACATTCTAAAACATTCGTAAAATTTTTCATCACCACATATTTTCAGCGCTTCATATTTCCTCTCAAAATGTCTTCAATCATGGTTAATAGGAGAAAGATATGGGGATTCACCAAATATTTTCTTTGATTTAGTTTTTATTTCTGCATTCGTCGCCATAATAATAGAAGCAGAATAATACGTCTTTCTCGGTCCATATCAAGACAAAAACTGAACGATGGTTACTGCCTTTTGCCAGCAGTACACCGTATGCCGTGCTATGGCACGTAGCTATGCCGTCTCCCAGTGTCGATGTCGTGTTGTAAGGGCCTGTCCGCACAGCGGTATTTCACCGCGCGGTTTTTTTTTTTCGTTATTCTGTAACACATTGAATCTTATGGTAGTTTCCGCACAGGCAGGATTTCTTGCAGATTTGACGCCGTGCGGTGCGGAAATAAATCCGCGCGAATATTTCCGCGCGGTGAAATATCGCTGTGTGGACAGACACGGTGGCCGGTGCCGTACGTAGACATGTGTCCACCCCCTATCAAATTAAAACTGACAGAGTCATTGTGTAGTAGCAGTAAGATAGATTTTCTTAACGCTAATGAACATAATAAACTGATCGTGATAGAGTGCATGCTTCTCACTTATTTTTACCTAATTTATTACTAGGACAGGTACAGATCTATTTTCCGACTTTCTGAAACTACAAAAATGGATGTGAATTGCAGTGGTATTAAAAACTCTAAATCAGTTGCGCACCCAGATAGACCGCCGCAAACACAGCTTGGCGAAATGTGGTTTTATAGACCCGCCGCACTCAATTAGAGTGCGGTGCCCCTGTTCAAAACAGGAGCCTCACGTTAGAGTGCCCCGAATACCCATACACTTGTGCTTTGGAGGATTTAATGAGTGCCGCCAATGCTGTAGTTAAGGCCAGGTTCTACTCATTTTGAACTTTTTAAACCTCTGGAAATCCACAAATGTTGAAGAAATCACCATGAAAAAATATTTTATTAAAATTGACTATGAAACCAACGATGTGGCGACGCTTGGGGGAGGCCTATGTCCAACAGTGGACGTGTATCGGCTGAAATGATGATGATGAAACCAACATCTGGGCAAAAATCAAAATATAATATAAATTAGAAAAAAAGATTGATAAAAAAATATTTAATATGGCACTAACTTAACATTTTAAACGTGTAGGTCAAAGAGATTATTTCACGGAAATATTTGAAAGTTACTCGTACAAAAAATAATACAGCTTATTATTTAAAAGGGCCGCGCAAAAACAAAAATCTTGAATAATTATTGTTTTTTTTAATAAAAATAATACCTCTGTTACAGAGCCGTGAAATCGATATAGACTCGGGCGGAGTTCGTAAAAAATACTCCGTGACTACAGCTGGCTCTAAACGTAGCTACTTACTGGTCAAAAAGAGTTTAACGAGTTTACCCGACTAAAGAGCAGTGGTGGCCGAGCGGTAACGGCCCCGACTTACGAGTTCTAGGTCGCGGGTTCAAACCCAGCCAGGCGCATTACTTTATATAATTTATTTAAGCACCCTGTGGTGCTTAAAACGGTAAAGGAAAACATCGTGAGGAAAATGTTCTAGAACCAAAAATTCGAAGACATGTGACATTTACCAACCCGCGCTAGGCCTGACAGTGGGTACATTAAAAGGCTGATTATAAGTTTACCTTCGATTCGAATAGAATAAAAAGAAGACTAAGACAGGTTGTAAGAACTAATGTGCCACACTGAATATTTTGAGCAAGCTCTCTGTGCTCGCTAAATAAACTTGTGAATGGCTAAACGAGAGAGAATAGCATTACTTACTGTTTATCAGCGGCCGCCACCCGCCCTAAACAAATTTGTGAACAATCGGATTTACTCAGTCAAATTAAAGTTGAGAATTATGTTTATACGTACACTTAAAGGGATATGTATCTTGAGAACTGATACAATTACTGTTTTTGGACATACTTAAGGTTACTGCAGACAGACGCAATGCCCTAAGCGACAACGATACCATAATGCTTATATACAAAATTGGCTACAGAAGTCTGGAGTTTTTGCATACTGCACTATAACAGTGCAGTACGGTCTACCTTGTGTTCCTTTCAACGCTACGTCTTCCAGTATACGGTGGATACCCCAAAACATTTCAGCTCCTATCTATTAAGTGCTCAATCCTGAAGCTAAAGTTTGTCAATCTTCAAACTATGGTAACCTTTGTTCTCATGCAGAAATCATAATTCCTGATTCAATCACACGTTTTCTCGCCCCCACATACCACAGTGTCTAAGGGTGAAAGGTCTATAACCACTGAGTGTTGCCAGTGATGACATTTTTCCTCTGAAACGTGGTCGCTCACAATAGTCCTCTTCAGAAAGTTTCCACCCAAAGTGGAATGGAGATAGAGGAGCTCAGAGTTTTGACTGGTAAATAAATGTAATTATGTAGTATATTTTACAAAACTTTTGCTGGTACAAAACGGTGGAATCGTTCTACTAATTGCCGGCTGAACGCGAATCAAAATTAATATTACGGCTTGCCGCAGCCTCTCTTAAATGTCTAGGCTAGCAATGGCGTCGTTTATTAAAAATGCTAGGCTGGTAACTTAATGGCCAATGAAGCTAGACTTAACTACCACTAATCAACTCCGATTTTTTATTACGAGAAAAGTTCCAAATAGACAGTAAACAATTGTTTGATTTTTAATATTTCACGAAAGATGTGTTCGGGCCCTACAGAAGTACTAAGTTTGCGTGTTTCACATTACTAAAATTAATTCATAGTTTTCTGGAGAAAATTTTAACTTATATATCTACATGTTTACTCCCGGAATTACATTACAAAGTTTCAAGAAGCAGTGGAATATCAGGAAGATAGACGCTAACAAAGAACACGATAAAAACAATCGGGAGTGTCAACAAGAATTGTTTGAAGAAATTGTAAAAGATTAGTTTTTAAATTATATTATAATACGTTTAATAATTTTAAATTATTATAAATATAATATAATGTTTTATAGATTTTATATGATGTATAAAATGCAAGTGCACTTGTTCTAATCAACTTTTTCCCCTATCTTCCACCGTTCTTTACTTCTGTCAGCAAATCTTCGATTGGAAACTTCTACTGCTCAAACTATACCTTTTGGTATCACGTTCGTAACAAAATATCTAGCTTTTATCACCTATGATGAAGTCTTATAACGCATTCAAGTCACCTCCATCATACTTTTTTTTTAATTGGTATAAACTAGTGCTTGACTGCGATCCCACCTGATGGTCAGCAGTGATGCAATCGTTGATGGTGAGGCGCACTAGTTTATTAAGAGCCTATTCACTCTTACCTTAAAGACACCTGAATTATAATCAGACGGGAAGACCGCAGCAGGCAAATTGTTCCAGTCCCTCGATGTACACGGTATAAACGACTCTTCGCACTTTTCAAGCATTGAGCGGCACCAATCTAAACCATGCGTATTTGGTCTTGTCAATATATGTTGTTTTTTATTATTATTACTATTGATAGGCTTGCGTTAGACCACCATCTCACCAGATGGTAAGCGATGATGTATTCGACTATGGAACATGCTAGCCTAGAGGTAACCTATTCACTCTTGACCTAAAAACCCCTAAGTTGTAGCTATCAGTTGTTGTATCTATGTACTACAAAGTTTTCTGACAGCTAAATGTTCCTGCAAGACTTTTTATATTTGACTCAAATGCTTCTATCATTAATCACACAGCACTCACGTTATTTTCAGTAACCGCCGAACACGAACCAACAGTGAGTATCTCTCGACCACGTTTAAACTTATTAAACCAATTGTAAACAGTGGCTCGAGATGGAGCTTAGTCATGAAATGTTCATCGAAGTCTATCGTATATATAAATATATATTGTTGTAAATTTCTGTAGTCAAATCCATTTTGAAGCACAACAGACATAGATGATTTTACCCATCAAAAAAAAAAGGACATTACATTTTTTTGTTGCCAATTTGTAAAAACAAATGAGAGTTTTTGGCGGGAATTCTTCGAGTGAAGTTCAGTGGTTGTTTTCATTATTCAAAAAATGATTTCTAGTGGATATTGTAATGCAAAATTGGTTTAGTTTCGTATCTCACGTAGAGACGCAGCTGGTCCATGTGTGAAATCATTGAAATAGGCACGATTTCAGTAATATGGAACTGAGAATTATTGTAATATGAGACTACCACAGCGAAGCTTACTGAGAAAGTGGACCCGATACATTTGCTGCCAATACTGCAAAAACCATAAAAACATTAGAATGTTACATCCGCATTCTAATGGAACTCAAATATAGTCACTGGAAACTTAATACTTTCTAAACTTAAAACTGGCTAAATACACAAACCATGCAAAGTCAAAATAAAAAAAAAACAAATGACATAGAAATTCATTAGACATGTACAGATTCCCAAACAGTTCCTAATTCAAAATTTAAATATATTTTTTATCGGCGGTTTTATTACTGGCCTGTTTTAAAAACTTTCAGAGCGACCCACCATGAAATATCGTGAGGAGTAAGCGCTCTTAAAAGCATACATATTTACAAGTAGCGTTCCACCCCAGCTTCGGATGAGTGTTACAAATCATTTGTAAGTTCAAATTCTTTCCTCAAGTATAGTATGCATCTATTACACACTTCACACTTTCTCATGAATCACACTGTCTATTAGTGAAAAACTGAAAGTAATTATCTGAACCGACTTGAAGTCCTCTCAACCTTAGCTCGGCTTTCGTCATAATTGTTATATTTCAAGTTCTCTTAATTATAATGATAGTATTTATTAGTATATAATTATATCCAAATCCAAACTTCCAAATCCAAACTTATATATATATATAATATATATATATATATATATATATATATTATATATATATATAATATATTATATATATATATATTATATATTATATTATATATATATATATTATATATTAATATATTAATATATTAATATATTATATATTAATATATTAATATATTATATATTAATATATTAATATATTATATATTAATATTAATTAATATTATATAAATGCGAAAGTAACTCTGTCTGTCTGTCTGTCTGTCTTTGCTTCACGCCTAAACTACTGGACCGATTTGTGTGAAATTTGGTACAGACATAGTTTGGAACTTGAGAAAGGACATAGGATAGCTTTTATTACAAACAATAAAATAAAAAATAAAATAAAAAAATAAAATTTATTCCGGACATACAGCGCCATCTATTGGTCAAGAGTCGGCATCAATTCAGTACTATCTGCCGGAAGTCACTATTTCACGCGAACGAAGTCGCGGGCATAAGCTAGTATATATATATATATATATATATATGTATTTTATTAGTATTAGTACCTTAATTTAATGATACTTCATTCTATTTGAAATATCTGTTATTAATTTACCGTGCACGTTCCACTGTGTTGTCTTTTTAGGGTTCCGTAGTCAACTAGGAACCCTTATAGTTTCGCCATGTCTGTCTGTCCGTCTGTCTGTCTGTCCGCCCTCGCTTAATCTCTGTGACCGTTAGCACTAGAAAGCTGAAATTTGGTACCAATATGTATATCAATCACGCCGACAAAGTAGTAAAATAAAAATTGGGAAAAAATGTTTTATTAGGGTAGCCCCCCTATATGTAAAGTGGGAAGTGATTTTTTTTTTAATTTCAACCCTAACGCGTGTTATATTGTTGGATAGGTATTTAAAAATGAATAGGGGTTTACTGAGATAATTTTTTGATAATGTCAATAATTTCGGAAATAATCGCTCCAAAAGTAAAAAACAATGTGTCCGGGGGGAAAGAATAGTTTTTGAACAAAAAAGACAAAAGAGTTCTACAAAATAGTTTCTGGACTAAGTTTGTAGTATAATCGTATATGCAAGCATTTTTTTAAACTCATAAGGGGTACACTTATTGTGATGGACGGGAAACTACGGAACCCTACACTGAGCGTGGCCCGACACGCTCTTGGCCGGTTTTTTAAACCAAAGGTAGAGAATGCCTTGTTGCATTAGGTCCGCCTATATACCACTACTGCACATGAAGTTTAAATAAATAAAACTTCGTGAAAGTCTGCTCAGTAGTTTTAAATTTTATCACGAACAGACAGACAAACGCGGTGGAAGACTTTATTTATAATAATATGTTATGAATGATAATTATGTGCTTGTCATTCTCTATATGTATATTATGTATAGCGTTAAGAATCTATGTTTAAATGAACCCTCGTAAAACACCAAATTCTAATGACATTGAACATTGCCCGGTCGGTGTCACTCAACCTTATCCACTTCAAAGTTCATGCATTTTTAAACTAAACTGGGTTTAAAAATAAATCTAGTTATGTTATGTTATACTCAAAAAAACCTTTTTAAGCCTTGGTTTTTCGTTCATCACAATTATTTATGAAATAATTCAGCTTAACAGTACCTATACCAATAGCTATGATTCAAAAGTCGAAGCGATAGACTATGTTGTACATTTTTGACCGTCTGCTAAATCGCGCTGCGCTGCTGATTTATCTTTATCTATATAAAAGGAGAAGCTGACTGACTGATATATTAACGCACAGCCAAAACTACTGAGACTAGGAGTCTGAAATGTCGACAAAGGTTTTCTTTCATAACGTAGACGAGCACTAAGAACAGATTTTCCAAACCCCTAAGAGGACGTAAGGGATCTAAATTTTGTATACAGAAACCTAATTTCACGCGAGCAAAATCGCTGGGAGAAGCTAGTGAATACATTGAAGGCTCCTCAGACCTTTTTGGAAAGGGCGGGGGATGTCAATGCATGATTTTTCCCACCATAAAAAAGACCTTTTTGGAAAATTGTACAAGTACACTAGTTTAACCTTTCGTATGCCGTAATTAGAGACACATTTAAAAAGTTATTGTGTCTCGCGTGGATCCACGTTCCGGACACACAAAGGGTTAATGGAAAAGTGACTAAGTAACCTAAATGCCTCAAAGAAACTAACAAAACTGTACTTAAGGTTCCAGCCGTAAAATCCAGCTTGGTTACTTAGTTAGTTAGTCCAAGCACAAAAACAAAGCAAGTGGTCTCTCACGTGAGTAGTTAAGAGAAACTGTATTTAAAATCTGAAAACTCATATTATACGGTAACACACGATACTTGGGGTGACCTGAAACCTGAATCAGTTATTTAGCATCGCTGTCCAGTCGAAACATTTCAAATATTCAAAGTAAAAGCTTGCTGAAACGCTGAAAACATGTCGGCGCTCAAATGCCACGACCAACAACCAACGCTTTTTATACAAGTTCGTTTCATAATAAATGTAGCGTAGAAAATCAAGGTGAGCTTGAGGCCCCTGTATGCAAAATCCATTACTTTACTCTGCAATGTAATGATTTTTTAAGTTTATTTATTTATTTATTTATATATTTTTAAAGAAAGCTTACAGACTAATAACATAATTGTTTTTTTTTTATAGGTATGGAAAATTGCTAATTAAAAGCTTCCACATATACATATCTTACATTATACTGTGTTGCAGTTAAGTAAGTAGTAAGTTATTGCATACCTATCGTTTTTCTTGTCATATTAATTTTCAAGCGAAATAAAGGCATTTGCTTAAGTACCGATTTTAAATCCATTATTCAATTCTTGTTTCTTTGTTGGCATAGCTTGTAAAAGCAAATACCCAAAAACGTTTTTTTTTTTTATTAAGTACTACCTTTTGCCCGCGGCTTCGCTCATGTTCATAAAATACAGCCTATGTCAATCAGGAATAAAGCAGCTTTATATCGGTGAAAAAAATTTAGCAATCGGACCAGTACTCTCAGAGATTATCTCCTACAAACAAAAAAAACATAAAAACAAACTTTACCTCTTTATAATATTGGTGAATTTTTTTTAGATTGTTTTTTCATCATCACACTAATATTATTAAAGCAAAAGGTTTTTAGTATGCGTGTATGTTTGTTACTCCTTTTTGCTCAAACTGCTGAACAGATTTAGATAAAATTTTGCTCATGGTTAGACTATATACTCGAATAACTTTTTATCCCGGGAGAATGTACTCACAAGTTAAAAAGTACCGGAATCTTCTATATATATAATAATGAATAGCTGTTCGTTAGTCTCGCTAAAACTCAAGAACGGCTGAATAGATTTGGCTAATTTTAGTCTTGAAATATAAGTGGAAGTCCAGGGAAAGTTTAAACGGTGAGAAAATCTGTAAAAAAACACGAAAAAAAAATCGAATACAACGCCATCTTTAATTAAAATGTAATTTTTAAATTAATTATGCCCGTAGATGGCGTTATTTGACAGCTTAGCTAAAAGGACTATTATGCAGTACGAAGTTTGCCGGGTCAGCTAGTATGAATATAAAATTAACATAAAGGAACATTCTCTTAGGATGATTTTCTACTTTTAAGTGGGCAAAGCCACTGATAAAAGCTAGTATTTTATAAATAAAAAAACTCGATTATCTTTTACCGACTAGGGAATCCAATCCCACATCAAAATCGCGATCCCGCATACCTGCGGGATTGAGATTTTTAATTTTGTTTTAAGTAGTAATAAAAATGAAAACCGGTCAAGTGCGAGTCGTACTTTCACACCAAATTTTTACCTATCTATGTAAATACTTCGATTCCCGAACCGAGTTTCGAAGATTTTCCGAATCACATAAAAAAAAATTTTGTAATGTAATAAGTTTACGATTTTCATAAATCAGCAATATAATAATATAATAATATATATAGTCATAATACATAAAATCAGCTGCTTTTATATTACAATAAAATATTTAACGGACCTTCATCGTTTAGAAAAATAAATTCACGTGCTCTGGGGGAATCCCTTTTTTTATGGTGGGAAAAAATAAAAAACATGCATTGAAATTCCCCGCTCTTGAGCGGAGCGGGAAATAGTGTCAGACTCTTACTGACTAAAAGACCCACCCCGTTCCTTCTAGCCTTCATACCGGGGCTCGAGCGCCCTTTCGGATAATCCTGGCCCCAGTAGGCTTCGACTCGGCTGGGTCACTGCTGTTGCTGACAACTCCTTGAGGCGCGCGGGAACAGTGCGCGCCGTCGACGACTTGGGCTTGGTCCGGACAGTTACCGGACGGCCGGACAGACAGACGAGCTATCCATTGCTCACTGTCCGCAAGCCCGCGCCTACGGTGGCCGGAAATCGGGATCAGAATCACGGTTGCGGCGGCAGCGGCGATAACGCCGTTGCCTGATGCATTCGGCCTCCTCCTTTGCTTGGGGGAATCCCTGGTCACAGAGAACCTAAACTGACATTGATTACGTTTCGTTCCAGTTGCGTTACAGAACTTCAAAAACAATAGAAATTCGCATACTGTTTAACTGCAAGGTAAAATCGAGAACAAAATAATTATTTTCCAGGCATATTCTATAAAAAATGTCACGAGTTCCATGTAAAGTTGTTTCATCACTTTTTAATGAAGATGAGTTGGGTCTAATTAATAATCAAAACGGCGGCAGGTCGTCAGAATCCAATTATCTTATAAAAAACTACAATCCTGCAGACGTGCGAGATCGTGCACTAGTAATTCTCTAGTACTGACCCGAAGTAGTTCCGTAATAGTTCCCGAGTAGCACAAAGAATTGCCAAACTTAAGTGGCAAAGGGCAGGGCACATTGCTCGCAGAACAGATGGCCGTTGGGGCCGAAAGGTTTTGGAGTGGCGACCACGTAACGGAAGACGCAGTGTTGGAAGGCTTCCTACAAAGTGGACCGATGACTTGGTGAAGGTAGCAGGAAACCGATGGATGCGGGACGTACAGGAACATTCGATGTGGCGACGCGTCTATCGGCTGAAATGATGAGTACCGACCATGTCACAAAAATCTTTTTTCATTTCCAGAAGTATATTATTTATAGCCAGCTTGTTTTGAGAACAAATACGAATACCAAATGTATCCTTTGACATAATTTAAGCGAAACGTCTGTGTCGAGCACAAACAAATAAATAATTTGATCCTGTTTATAAACCGACGTGGGAAAAGCAATCCCGCGAGAATGTAAACAGGTTATAAATACATGTAAAGCGGATACGATCAATCACTCAGAGAGCTAAAGTCCACTTTCATAAAAGTCTGAAGAGATACTCACCTCGGCCATGATATTGCAATATTACGAAAGATTCTTTTCGTTGATGGGAAAGCTGAGCAAAAATGACAGTTATATTACTAGCCGACCGGATTATATTAGAATAGATTGATTCCAAAGATTTATTTTAAAAACGTCATCCTAAAAGTATGCTGAACTGAACCTATTTGGCACTACCAACCTACACATTGTTGCTGTTTTTTTTTTTTTTTTTTAGTTTTATATTTTATTTAAGCTGTTAATACTTTTTTCATCTCTATACAGGGTGTAAGGGATCCGCAAAGCCTCCCACAAACTTTTAGGGCTTGCTCGGTAGATAAAACTGAACAACCTAACACAAGATCTTTTTCAGAAAACGAAAAAAAATCGGCATTTCCATACAAACTGTCCAATCAAGTTTTTAATTTTGTATTATGGTGAGGCTGAGTTTTGTCTTCTGGGCAAGCCCTTAAAATTTGTAGAGAGCTGTCCCTTACACACTGTATATACATATTATATAAAAAGAGTAACTGTCATATAAACGCACAATCGAAACTACTGATACTAGGAGCATAAAATTGTTTATTATAGATATCGGCACGGATCTTGAGCGCTGGATTCAAGTTGCGCAGAAGTCAAATATTCGGTCTCTTTAGTAGTGTGACTAATGTAACTTCTAAAATAAAAGAATGATAAAAAAAAAATATATGATGTACCTTATTACCATATAAACTACCAACGAAAATTGGTTTGAATGAGATCTAGTAAGTAGTTTTTTTTTTAAGACGTCATAAATCTAAAAAAATACACTATTATTAAAACATCGATTAAAGTTACAACGAACAAGAACTTTTATATCATGTTACTTGCTGCTACGGAACCCTCCATGGGCGAGTCCGACTCGCACTTGGCCGGTTTTTTTTTTTATAAAGAACAAAAGACAGAGTTTTTTCACTAAAATATAGAAAAACTGCCAAGTGTGAGCTGTCGTAAAAAGGCGCTAAATCAAATTTACTTTTAACATAAAGAAACCAACGCGGACGATGCCGCTGACAGACGTAGAGGAGACCTAGTCGTAATATAAAGCTAGAAAACTACCACTAAAGAGCACATGCGTATTTAGTGTCCACAGGTACAATTAATAGCTACCTCAGTTGCATCTGAGACGCCTCTATCTTTAACATTTCACAAAGATGTAATTAGGGTAATTGCCACATCTGTGATCACACACCAGAGACAAATTAAGACAATGTGTTTCATCTCTCTGGGGAATACTACTCCGAAACAGCGAATCCTGCTAGCATAGAAGAGCACGTACAGATAGTTAGTGCATAAATTAGGCTTGAAAGAGGGTACTACCCGACACATTCAGCCCCTTTTTTAGTGGCAAAAATTCGACCCCAATATGGCACAAATCGTCGAAACGGGCCGCGTGCTAGAATTCGATATTTCCAAATACCTACGTGTACATTATTTACATCTATTTTCGATGAAACGCAAAACATATTTCCGGTGTATTCGCTTTCACGTTTCCGTGCTTCGGATGAATTGAATAACTCCAAATATCGGACTGAGGGATCACAGTTGTGTATCATACTATGTACCTGTAGGCATATTTTTTTTTAATAAAAGGCTTCGTCGCCTAGCGACCACATCGCCCATGGCTATTTTTTATATGATCGTGTTTGCAAGGCCGCGATTTTATTTTTTGCGACTATATTTACTTGAAATATGAAACGAAAAAAGGCATAAAAGGTTGCTACACTGTCTGTACTTTTTAAATTTCAGTTTATTTTAGATGAAAAAAGAAATTGATTGAATGCTAGGAGATTTAAAACTGGTCATTTGGCCTTCGATTATAGTTTTTAGTAGATATTATAAAGCTTGACTTCAAATCTAGACCGATGCGGCTAAAAATCGTTACTCGAAGCGACTGCCGTCTGACCATTGTGCATCGCAGTCCAATTACCAGGGAATTTCGAACACTAAGGATCGATCCAACTGGCAATCCGACGAATCCGGTCATAAGCTGTCATATGTCATAGGTCTCGTATGAGGACCGAGATCGGATTAACTTGCACTCTGAGGTACGTGCTCGACAAGATGCAAATGACCTATTTGGCGATTGATAAAAGAAAGTGTCTTGAATTTAGACCAGTGAATATAAAATTATGGTTCTCGAATCACTGGTGGTCCCTTAAATTAGAATATGGTCCCCAAAAGGTTTAAAATCTCAAATTTTCAAACCGAAATGTAATATTGATTCGAACTGTTTTTAAGTTTTATCAAAAATATTGTGGTTTGTTTTTTATGATGCTCATTGCTTTTGATTTTTAAAGTAAAATCAGGAAAACTGACCTGAAGGGTTTATAAAACTCAAAATCTTCGGTTCAAATGTCGAGCCGCTTTACGGGTGCGAAGAGTGAAAGGTAACAAAGGACTTCTCATACCAAATCAAGGTATTTGTCAACCGATATCTTCGTCGTCAATCGTCATCTTCGAAATACACTGGCCTGATTTCATCACTAACGAGAGAGTTTTTGACGAAAAGCCAAGAGAATTCGATTGATTGGAACATTAAGCATCGTAAATAGACATGTATTGGTCACACGCTTTAGAGAGATTCCAATCACATACCTAAACAGGTATTGAATTGGAACCCTCAAGGGAAAAGGAAGAGTGGACGTCCTCGGCAAATCTGATGTTGCGCTGTTCTGGCAGAAGCTATGGACTTCGGATTGACATGGAACGAAGTGCAGGGTGAAACTTGAGACTGGTCGCTATAGGTGATTACTGTGGACGTCCTCGGCAACAGCTCGGAGACATCATGGATCTAGAGCAGTAAATCCCGAATTGGGGCCATCGAAAATTGGTGTTCCGCTTTTCGAGAGCGGCGAGGGCCTCAATTCAAGTAAAGCTACATTTCTTAACTACACTAATATTATAAAGAGGTAAAGTTTGTTTTTGTTGTTTTTAGGAGGTAATCTCTGAAAGTACTGGTTTCTTTATTCCTGAGTGACATAGGCAATATTTTATGTACGCGGGAGAATCCGCGGGTTAAGCTAGTTTGTAGTAAGTTAGAAAGTGCAATTGAGAATAAGTAACCTGTAAATAGGAAATTAAAAAAAAATACTGTTAAAACATTATTTAACAACCGGTTACCCACAATTATGATCAGTTACCCCAACTCGTTATTACTAGAACAATGTGGACTCCGCCAGCACGATTGTATCGCGTGAGCTTCTGTTGTAATCACAATGTACTTAGCCACTACGCCGACTTAACCTCCCTACCTTTCTCTATAAATAATTCCATTAAAAACTACTCCACAGAACTAGTTCGCGAAATGCACTTAAAACCTAAAAGCACAATGTAAAAACACTACACAAAATAATTCGATACACTGTGATGAAGCGCACCTAACTTGTAATGAGACTTCTGTTAGAACAAAAAACACTGTTCTACTTGAAAAATACACAACTAAAAGTTAAAAAGCCAATTAAAAGTTTGCTTCTAGTACAAAGTTTGGACCGTTTTTTTAGTGAAGAAATAGAACTAGTAATAATAGACTTATATTTAATTGAATTACTTTTTAGACGCTTTACCTAATTTGATTTTAATGTACGTTATATTATCAGATTACTTTTTTATTATCTTTAAGAACAGCTGCGAATTTCATTTTCTCTGAAGAGAGCTTCAGCAATCAGCGGCGATCTGACGTCATTTGTTTATCTTTAGTCCAGGGGTGCTATTCTCTAAGAAAGCGCAGCGCTGGCACAGCGACGAGTCGTGAGCGCAATACATTGAATTAACAATCCAATGTAAAGGGGCATTAGGTTGTTAATTCAATGTACTGGCGCTGACGACTCGTCGCTGTGCCAGCGCTGCGCTTTCTTAGAGAATAGCACCCCTGGACATATCTACGTGACAGTATCACAGTACAAAAGACAAAAGTACTTTGAACCTCTTTTGTTCTTCTAAAAGGGTTTAATCATAGTACAGGGTGCGGTTGAAAGGGCACGTGCGGTTTTAATAATATGGGCCGTTTGATGTGGACCGTCGAGATAAATTAGGCAAGATAGTACAGTTGGAAATAGCAAAGCCTGGGCAGTACAAATCTGTCACTTTTGACCTTAGCGTTTTTCGTTTAAAAATAGACATTGTTAAAATAAATACTAATATCTATGCTTTATTAGCAGGCATTTAGTCAAAGACAAAATGAGACCACATACACATACACGTATGTTACGCATCTAGACTCTTGTAACAGAGATAATTATTTTTAAAACATAAAGGTGCTCCCTCACCGGGAGCATTCGCGTGTAATGTTACGTTACAGATTTGAGCATTAAATCAGTGAAGGAGGAGAACTGAGCATTACAATGCACACCTTATTTATTTATTTATTTATTCATTTATGTACACACAAACACTTAAAAATGAAATGGACAAATACAGATAAAAGAGTACAAAAGTACTTCTTATTTCAAATGAAATTTCTTCCAGCAGACCTGCGACAGAAGAGTTGGACCTTGTAATGATACAATGTGTAATATCTTGATACAACTTGTAACATACAACTTATGTTGCTGCATACTGCATATTGTTTTTGTTTATCAACTAAAAGCTAATGCTCAAAGTTGAATCTATAATGTTAAATTACACGCGAAAGCTCGTCAGTCAGGGAGGTAGTATTGTAATATAATTACACGCGAATGCTCCCGATGAGGAAGCGCCTATGTCCATGCAGTTTCTTGCTCATTCTTCTCCATAGAAATAATTATACACTATGGAATGTCAAATTTTGTTGACTGATTTCTTGACGTTTAAACGTTTTTCGGGCGGCGAGGGAGATAGTGTCAGACTTTTCCTGACTAAAAACCCACTCCTGTTCCTTCATTGCCTTTCGTACCGGGGCTGAGCTATCTTTCGAATTAACCCTGGCCCCAGTAAGCTTCGACCCAGCTGAGCCCCTGCTGTTGCTGCTTCGCAGAAGGTGGCGACCGCCTGCCACTCCTCCTCGTTCCGGACCATGGCCTGTACTAGGCCTGGCGCGAGATATCACCGCCGCCGATCGCCCTCACGAGGGCACGGCGTTGCTCTGCCCAAGCGGGGCAAACCTCTACAGTGAACTCTACCGTGTCCTCCGGGCGTTCCGCACAGTAGCGACACCCGAGCGTCACATCCGCGCGAATCCGGTGCAGGAACCTCCCCAACTTACCATGTCCGATGAGAACCAGCGTCATGCCGAAGGTGAGGACGCCGTGAGGTCTTTCCAGCCACGCTTCAAAGAGGACTTACCGCCATAATTATGGCATGTCCAGCACTGGGTTGCGATAGTCGCTGACGCCATTTCACCATGAGATCCTGCCGGAGCTCTTTTGCGGCAGATGCTTTGAATCGCTTGTAAATCATAGCTGACAAACGCAACGCTGTAACACGCGTCCCACGTAAGTCGTCGGTTTTCAAGCTAGTTCAAGAGTCTTTTTTTATGGTTGGAAAATCATGCATTGACATCCCCCGCCCTTGGGCGGAACGGGAGATAGTGTCACTCTTACTGACTAAAAGACCCACCCCGATCCTTCTAGCCTTCATACCGGGGCTCGAGCGCCCTTTCGGATAACCCTGGTCCCAGTAGGCTTCGACCCGGCTGGGTCCCTAGTTCAAGAGTCTGACTGGTTTCATGTCGTAATGTGTAAGCATACGTGGTATACGTCGGCTATTTGTCTTTAGCATTACTTGTTCACGCACACGTTCTGCGCTTGTTTTTCATTATTTGCCAATTATTATTTCATTTCAACAGAGAAATAAGTCCGAAGCGTGGTCCGAAGCCTGCAGTAATGAAGGAACGTCAACAACTTGTCTTAAACCATAGGGAATAGTCGCAAACGCTTGGAAAATTTAATTTAGACCACAACGTTTGTTTCACCAGCTGTGTAATTGAAAAAAAAAACAAGCCAAGCGAAAAGGTGAAATTACTTTCCAATACTACGTTCGTGTATTCCCATATGGAAACTGGCTGAATATTTCCTTGCAACGCTTTCATGAAATAAATTTCGCTTTCATGAATAAAACAATAACATTGACTGTGATTGCGAAATACATAAATATCTTATAACTTTTTAAAAGCTAGTTGAATTTTTAAATGTTACCGTCAATATTCTTAATTAGCCAAAACTATTCTTGACTGAAAAAACTCTTATTAAGTTAAAATACAGTTGAGACAAGCTTTTAGTGCGTAGTTTCACCTGTCCCGATGTTTGTCTGTCATCAAATCTTACAAATTAAATTTGATCCACTTCCCGTTTACCGATTAGGCTGAAATTTTGCATACATATGTAAATCAGAAGACAATACAAAATTATTATGACATGGAGCTGATCTGATGATGGAACCGGAAGGTGGTCGTGGGAACTCGGTAGTTAAAAATTTGTTTTATTATTTAAAAAAGTTATCCACTACACCATCATCACCGCCATTTCTGCCGATAGACCGCCACTGTTGGACATGGGCCTCCCTAAAGAATCATCACAAGGAATGGTCCTGTGCGTCTTGCATTCATCGAATTCTCGCAACCCTCACCAGGGCATCGATCCACTTTGTGAGAGGTCTACCAACACTGCATCTTATACCACGACTGCGACTATATTTTCGAATACTATATTTTAGATTCGTATTTTTAATAACAGCTATGCAGTTATCTAGTATCAAGACTTACTACAAAAAATGCTTTTTAAATTATCACAAAAGTACCATCAACCTCGGGACATGAAATACTACCTTAAAAAAAGAAACCTAACAGGTTATTGAATGAATGTTAGTTATTTTAAAGTAGTTTTAATTGGTCAAAAGTACTTCTGCCCAATCCTGGCAGTTTTGTTTTTAACCAATTAACAATTTTGGCTGTGACATGATACCTATATAGAGTATTAAATTATTTTGCATATAGGCAAAAGTATTTTTGTTGTAAACTAAAACGATATTCTCGACCGACTATATTTTCGAATTCTATATTTTACATCCGTATTTTCAATAACGGAAATTCAGTTATCAAAAATGTGTTGTTTATTTTAATACAAAACAATATAACGTACCCATAATAGTTCAAAATAAAGTTTCATAGCTGAGTAGTTGATACAGTTATATCATCACCAATACGAGCGTGAAAAAGATAACTTTTATCTACAATTCAATTTACCCTCAAAGAATGGCTATATAAAAAAATACTCAACTGAAAAACGTGTATTAGAGGAAGAAACAAAAGCTAACATGTTTTATTGGCACACTAAAACACAATTCAATTTTATTCTTGTTACGAGAACAGCGTGTAAAAGCTATCAAGGAAAGAGAAAATTTCATTTGACGATAGTCTTCGTGGACAAAGCCGCGGGCCGTCTCTAACGTGAAAAAGCGTAGGTACTTCGTACAAAAGCAAAGACACGAGTCTGGGGGACTCGACGTTTTTGCATACACCAAAGAAAACACTACATTATTTTTCTACAAAACTGTCTCCACGATTTTCAGAGGAAGCAAATGTATTCTTTGGTGTAATTCTCTAGAATAAGAATTTAAAAGTTCTTTGAGATAAGTTTTCCAGTTAAACAGTTGAATCTAACTGCGTTAAATTTAACATCTGTCAGTTTAAATAAAGCCATAACGAAAACAAATTATTAGTCATGATACTCAGTACTACTGCAGAATTTCATCTCGCTTCAAGACTAAATAAATTTTAAGAGCCTCATAAATTCGTATGTGTCTAGCTTCTTGCAAGTTTATGATAAGTTCTCAAATGATGGGAATTTAAGTAGTTTTTCTTCGGTCTTATTGTTATTAGGAAGTAAATTCTTGATATAGTTACTTAGCAACTTTAAAACTACCAGGCTAAACTAATGCTAATGTATACGTTTCTATAATAAACTTCACAGTCACAGTCAAGACCAATTCAATTAATTTGTGAACTTTAAAAGAAGGTTATTTATACTGTAAAAGAGTTGACTTGAGGACAAAAGGCTTGGGACTGAGCTGCTTCGGTATAATATAAATTAAAATTATGTACTGTATTTTTTAATCCTTTATTTTTTGCCTTTAATATTTGATGCTTAATTATGATTATACAATTTGGCATTTTGTACTCGTATATTAACTTTGTATTTGTATATTAATTTTTTATCTTGCAATTTGAGTACTTACTTCATACGGTCAAATACCAAAGATTTGGGTAAATTGTCATTTAGAGCTACTTTGTTAGTTCGGAGTTGAGCATAATATGAATACTGATAAATGCTTCCTCTGCTTCGAATAGGTTTACTCAAATCTGGTTGTTCTTTACTCAAAGTCCCTTATCAGATATTAATCGGTTTGGTTCTCAAATGATTAATTATGACTGTTACATATGTAATGTGTGGACTTTAAAAGGGACTTTAATATTTTTTTTCGGAGTTGACGAACAAGATTGTCGTGTAATAGTGTTATTTACTCTTATAGACGTATTTATCATAACTGCAATTCTTATTGTGGTATTAGTATTTAGTGTTCCTAAGATTCTGAGGTGTTTATGACTATGTATCAATAATAATATCAATCGAGTTTAATACTTACATATATTATATTTGGTCTACAAATTTACTTTTTAGTTTAATTCACAAACTCCATGGATTCAATATTTAATATCATCATCATCATCATCATTTCAGCCGAAACACGTCCACTGTTGGACATAGGCATCCCCCAAGCGTCGCCACATCGAACGTTCCTGTGCGTCCCGCATCCATCGGTTTCCCGCTACCTTCACCAGGTCATCGGTCCATCTTGTAGGAGGCCTTTCATCGCTGCGTCTTCCGGTACGCGGTCGCCACTTCAGAACATTTAGGCCCCAACGGCCATCTATTGTGCGAGCAATGTGCCCTGCCCATTGCCACTTAAGTTTGGCAATTCTTCGTGCTATGTCGGCAACCTTAGTTTTCCTGCGGATATCTTCATTTTTTATTCGATCACGCAAGGAAACCCCGATCGCCCTTACCATTGCTCTTTTTGTGACTTTAAGCCTTCTGATGAGGCCTATTGCGAGCGACCAAGTTATTCAACCACTCATATTTAATATGAGTTCTGCTAATACATTCATCATTAAACTCATTAAAAAGTAAAAGGTCCGTTTTCACATTCTTTTGAGAAAAACTCTATAAGTAATGTAACTTGGAACGAAACTGAAAGAAGCAATAATAATAATTAGGAATCCGGTGTAATATTAGCTATTTTAGTATTAGCTACACTACACTGAACAAGCTGCTAGGTAGACAAAATCACCGCCGCCGCGATTCTGATCCCGATTTCCGGCTAGCGTAGGCGCGGGCTTGCGGACAGTGAGCAATGGACCAAGCCCAAGTCGTCGACGGCGCGCACTGTTCCCACGCGCCTCAAGGAGTTGTCAGCAAGAGCAGGGACCCAGCCGGATCGAAGCCTACTGGGGCCAGGGTTATCCGAAAGGGAACTCGAGCCCCGGTATGAAGGCTAGAAGGAACGGGGTGGCTCTTTTAGTCAGTAAGAGTCTGACACTATCTCCCGATCCGCCCAAAAGGACCATAAAAAAAAGGTAGTCAAAATCAAATTTATATTTTTACAACTTTATACATTTTCATTGTTTTCTAGCTACACTATAAGTACGTATCTCATCCGGAAGTTAGATCTACAAGTGCTGTCGCTACAGGAGAGTCATGCCCGGATGCAGACAGATGAGTATTGAGCCCTGTTCAGCGCAGCTTCCGACTGGCAATGCCTCCCGGTAATCGACGTAACGTCTAAAGGATTCCTCTCACGCCTCACGCAAACTCAGAAAGCCGACTGAATATCACTGAATTGGAAGACCTGAAAGTGCTCCAGCTTTGACGTTTCCAATTTCAATTATCGGATGTCTGTAACACAATGTAGCGTGCTATATACAAAGCTATAGATACAGGATGATTCATTCAGAAACGTAAGTATTGTTGTACTTAATAATGAAATTATTATTTAATTAGTCAAATATGCGGTCGCTTTAGTGTTGCGAAGTGAGATGCGGGAGCGGGAGTGTTAGTGATTGGCTCGCCGCGCCGTCGCGTCGTAGACGTCACTCCTCATTCGTTCCCTGCTTTGCTGCATGTATCTAACAACGAAGACAATTGGCTCGCCAATGTATGGAATGCGCAAAGCGATCCCCACTCTGACGCCGAGCGCTCAAGATGTGCCTTAGTTTAAGGATAAAATTTACAAGTCCGTGATCATACTGTATGGATCAGAATGTTGGGCTGTGAAAAAGACGGATGAAAAAAGATTGCATGTAGCGTAAATGAGAATGTTGAGATGGATATGTGGTGTGACGAGAATGGATAAAGTGAGAAATGAGTAATAGAGGAAGTTTGAAAGTCAGCCAGTGACTGAAAAGTTGAAAGGCAATCGTTTGTCTTGGTATGGTCATGTAAAGAAGAGGGATAAAACGCGTGTCACTGAAACAGTTCTGAGTATACATATAGATGGATGGAGAGGGAGCGGGAGGCCAAAGAAAATGTGTATAGATTGTGTGAGGAGTGATATGGAAGAAAAGGGAGTTGGTGATAGTGTGACGGGTGATAGGACAGAATGGAAGAAAAAAACATGTTGCGCCGACCCCAAGTAATATGAGATAAGGGCAGGAAGAAGAGGAAAAACCAGCCTTATAATATCAAAATTGCGACTGGACTTAGGCACCCCTCTCTGCGAAAGAGAACAGACCGTAATTCCCACAGAACATAGGTATGAATCACACACTAGTAATTCCCCATGCGAGCCTATTGCGGGTTAGGTTTTTTATTCTTAAAAAACTTTCTAAGAATGAAAAGAAACTTTATTTTGGCACAGTGTGAACTGGGTCCTTGAACCTTTATAATAACGTAATATTAAAAATAAAATACCTACACGATAAGATGCAAATTATCAGATAAATTGATATATGATCT
The DNA here is from genome assembly GCA_929112965.1 of Mythimna albipuncta. Taxonomy (NCBI): domain Eukaryota; kingdom Metazoa; phylum Arthropoda; class Insecta; order Lepidoptera; family Noctuidae; genus Mythimna; species Mythimna albipuncta. The sequence continues at coordinate 9,827,860 of OV815962.1, read as the reverse complement.
ACAAAGGTATTTAGGCATTTAATACATGTCATAGGTGCGTAATTACAATGTTTTTTTTAGTATTTAATCAGTGGATCAATGACTATGATTATCTACTTAGTCTGTCATACGTTTGTGATAATACTTAAGCTATGTATTTCCCCATATTTCTACTTCTTAAGCTCTATTGAATATGAAATCGAAATCATGTGTAGGTACGAGTATTATAACTAATTACAACTTTTTTACCATCATTTCGATTTGAGGTATTTTGTAGTTATAGAATTTTGTTTTAAATAGTTTTAATTTAAGACCATAACCACGGTGATTAAATATTTAATTTTTTTCTAAAGGGGATTGCCCACTTGAGGCTATGAGCAGACAATTAACTTGAGACAAAATACTTTGTTCATTAATTTTGCCATAAAAAAATGTATTCCCTTAGTTCCAAATGAGCGCCACCATAATAAACAATAAGTGGTAAATAAAAAGTAACTTTATGGAAAAAACAATAGTTTTATCATTGATAGTAATAGGTGATGTCCATCTTTGGCCTGGAACACCATAGAGGCTGGACAATCCCCTTTACAACGTACCAAACAGCCCTACGGATCAATAAAAATATTACAAACTAGCTTTTGCCCGCGCGGCTTCGCTCCCGCTCTTCCCTACTTCAGCCTACTATACCCTACTCTACTCTACCCTACTCTACCCTACTCTACCCTAGTCTACCCTAGTCTACCCTAGTCTACCCTAGTCTACCCTACTCTACCCTACTCTACCCTACTCTACCCTACTCTACCCTACTCTACCCTACTCTACCCTACTCTACCCTACTCTACCCTACTCTACCCTACTCTACCCTACTCTACCCTACTCTACCCTACTCTACCCTACTCTACCCTACTCTACCCTACTCTACCCTACTCTACCCTACTCTACCCTACTCTACCCTACTCTACCCTACTCTACCCTACTCTACTCTAATAAACCTCACGAAGCCCGAGACCTTTCCAACGAATGCAAAACTGTGGAAATCGGTTCGTGCGTTCTGGAGTTATAGCGTCAGGAAGGAAAATCCGACTTATTTTTATAATTATAGTAGATAAATAGTGGTCAAATCAACAAAATTAGAAACACAAAAAAAAACATAATAAATTACAGTCTCAGTCGTGCAAATGTGTCACTGCAGCCTTCAGCTCCTTAACACGGCTCGTGCGAATTCCGCCTCGGTCGTAATAACAAACTTTCTGCACTTGTACCAAAATGTACTATTATATAATTTACACATGTCAGTCGCGGTCAGCCTTACCCACTAGCGTGTGCGTGCAGCGTCGCTTCCTTTGCGAGGACCCTGGCAGTGACAACCGCATATAAAACACTGCCTCATTTATAAATACTCCACCTACAGTCTTAGTGATTTACACGTGGTCCCAATGAATTATTCATATTTCATGCAGATTCTAAAGTTATATACGGGTACATTTATTATATGTAATTACTATTTTGGTAACACAGTAGTTTAATTAAATTTAATTAACTTATTGAACTAACCCACCCAGACACATTACTTTGTGTAATTTATTTCATCACCACGCTCTCAAAACGGTGAAGGAAAACATTTTTTTTTTTTTTTGTTTAGTAATTATCATCCAAATGACATATGTACACCCCCCCTTTGGGCGGTGCGGGAGATAGTATCAGACTCTTAAAACCCACCCCGTTTCTTCGTGCCTTTCATACCGGGCTAAGTTACCTTTTGGAGCTAACCCTGGCCCCAGTAGGCTTCGACCCAGCTGGGCCCCTGCTATTGCTGACAACTCCTTGAGGTGCGCGGGAGCAGTTCGCGCGGTCGACGACTTGGGCTCGGTCCGGACATTTACCAGACGGTCGGGCAGCGAGCTACCCATAGTGGATTACGGCTCATTCCCTCTCCTAGAGAAGAGGCCTGAGACAGGTGAGTGGGAACATCAAAGGCTGCCTTTATAAGTATAAGCATACCTAAGCTATTCACGCCAACTTATCAAATAACATAGATTTAACTTAATAACAGAATAATATAACATAGATAGTTTATAATTGCCAAATAAATGAGTTTAATGAAATATTATTCTTAAAAATAAAATAAAAGATTTTAGGTAAGCGCGTCAATGTAAAATTCTTTGTTTGTTTTACATTGTCATGTTGGTTTTTCATTGATTTCCCACCCAAAAAAATACCCTTGAGGTGTTATAAATAAATATTCTCATCCATAAAATGATCGCTACATGGGGTTTCATGCACGGATGAATTGTTGAACGTAAGGTTAAATTGTGAGGGCTCAAACACGAGCCCTGCTCACCTCGTCACGAACAGAGAATAAAGTCGGAATAAACCCCATGAAATACGACACCACCTGAAAATAGAAGAGGTACCTCTCTAAAAATATATTATACTTGATATAAAGCGTGGTTCATACAAGAGTGTTATAACGCGGCGTCGTTCATACACAATTGAATCATGCACGTTACGTGCGAGGCCTTTATTTGGCCTTTATATCATTATAAACAACGCCTAAATTGATTTTGTTCGCAGAATCGCAACCTTCCACGCGATCTTTGTGGATATTTATTGCCCGGATATTTGTTATTTCCGATGGTATGATGATATAAGTACGTTTTAGTATATCAACGTTCAGGAGCGTAACTAGGCATGGGCGAAGGGGGCCCACGGCCTCGCACCTAGAGATGTGCCGCTGCCGGCAATATTGCCCGAAGTATGAATATTGGTGGCAACATTGCCGGTACCCAAAGGGGCCTCGCACAAGCGAGCGCTCTTTAAAAAGGAGAGCTTTTTTTTAATTGAAAGGCTTGCGTTAGATCATTATTTCACGTGAAGGTATGCGACGTTGTGGTCGAACACTGGGTTATGACAGTGGCTGTCCCGTTTTCCAATTTATAAAAAAGAGCCTCGCTGATGTGCCTTCGCCCACTTTTAAATTAATCCACGCTACGCCTCTGCCAACGTTACACAACGATATTCATATCCACTTACCATAACTAACAAAGAATAGCCTATTTACGAAATTATTTATGATCAGGGACTTTCTGTTTCAATACTATTATCACAGTCTAGATTTCTCACGAATTTGTCTGACTTAAAAATCATATGGTACATATCTACTAATATCGTCCGAAAGATAAACAATTGAAAAAGCCTTTGGACGTTCCTAAGTGCATTTGTTTTTAATACATACATTTACGTAATTATTTTTGTCTTCCACAAATAACGATATAATACTGTTATGTGGGAAACTTGTACCTAAACTAAGGCGTGGCTTGTATTCTAGACACTATAATTTGATAATAAATATTCGTAGTTAGTTAATGTTCAACTCAAAAAAAAATTGGTATGATTCTTAAATGGAAATAATTAAATAAAATATAAATCGTGGAATATACAGTTATATATGATTCAATCTTCATATACCTCAATTCTCGAGTTGTTTCTCTCAGTGATTAATTGGGCGTTTGAGACAAACAACCCATCCTCCCCGAAATAGACTCGCAAATACGAGTATTATTTAGATTCCAATTATAACAGGTATTATTCCACATTCAAATCGTATTTAAGAGGTTCCTTTTCCAGTCGCATATCGTCAACATCGTACATAGTTTATATAAAAGCTTGTTGCTTCATCTAATGCAACAACGTGATGAAGAGGCAATGCAAAAAAAGAGAGATAACGCCTGAAAACTCTGTTGGGATTCGGTAATTCCGTGATTTATTCCAATATTTCACGATACTTGTTCCAGGAAATTCGTGTTTTTACTTAACCCCTAAAAGTTTTTTAGAAAAAATGTTGTCATTCAGAATCTCGATTAAATATGCAAGACTTCTATGGATATAATAAATGAGCTTTGGCCCTCATTTATTACATCCGTTCACGTAAAATAGCGGATTTTCAGAGGTCTTTACTACATAGATTAGTTTTACAAAAAATATTTGTATTACTATAGAATCCTAGATAATATCCACTAGGGCTTTCAATACCGGTATTACGGGATCCCGTAATACCGTGATCACGGATATATTTTGGTCTTTTTTCAATCACGGTATTGACGAGCCAATACCGTGATTACGGTATTACAATTTTTAATATATATTATTGTGTTTTGTTGTGATAAGTAGTAAGAAGTTGTATTATATAATATAAATTACGATGTAATATTATTCTCACACTTGTATTAAGCGCCAACTCTTCGCAATACGTTGAACCATAGACTAAAATGGTCTGAATAACGCGTAGTGTAATAAATAGGCCCTATACGACGTTATTGTTCTGTTAGTCAGTGTCGCAAAGGCGCCCGGGTAACACGTGCATGTGAACTTGGTCATTGTGTATTTTTGATAAGCTTGTAATCTTGACGAGCAATATGGTACATAATATTAATACTTGTATTTTATGGGGTTTGACTCAATTCTCAACGAAGCATGCGATCGTATTTTTTTTTTGTAAAACCTAGTGAACTAATTGAAACATCTAAAATTGCGTCATTTTCCACTTTGTTTAATATCATTTTTACTTTAACGAATCACGTTATCCGTTAAATCTACAATTAAAAAGTAAAAATTGAATATTTGAACGGTTTGGATGTGGCTTTCTTTTTTAACTTCAAATTTTATTAATTTTACCTAATTAGTAATTATTAAATACTTTCGTGTTCGAAGAAACAATTCAAAATTATACATTTAATTGGTAGTTTGGTAGAACATTTATATGTGAAATATTAATATAATAATAAGAAAGACACGAGTCTTGACGCTTGCTGACCTCTAAGGGCAGTATAGGTACGCATGGAATGTATCAGCCAGTAAACTATAGTTACGGCAGCGCCATGCTTACTTGAACCTTAGAACTGCGTTTTAACCTTATTAGAAATGTAGTAAAAAAGTTATAGCGTCAAGTAAGCCTAAACCTTACGCAGATCTATAGTTTTAATGTATCTAACTTGCTAATCGCCGGTAAACAATCAGTATGGCAGTGCCATGCTTACTAGAATCTTATTAGAACGGTTAAGAGAGAATAAACACTGATTCGAAAACAAAAATACGTTAAATACGTATTTTTGTTAATGGTTTCCTAATTAAAGTTCATATGAGACGGGGTTTCAGTCAAGCACTAGTTAAAAAAAAAAACTTGAGTTGAATACCGTGATCACGTGATCACGGTATTAAAAATTCTAATACCGGTACTGATACCGGTATTGAAAACATCCGGTATTTGAAAGCCCTAATATCCACAAAATAGCTGTGTATCCAAAATATCTAGAGAAAGATGTGTGTGTGTGATATTATAATCACGTAGGAGCTTGTATGAAAATGTACTTTGAAAAGGACGCTCTTAATGTGCCACCCACAGGCAAACACGTTCAAAAGTCACATGAAAGCACAATAGAAGGTTTCTAATTTCTAAATGCAAATACGAAATGGTTAGAAACATCGATGGATAACACCTGTCAAAATCATGACTTTCCAACGCAACATGGGTTCGTAATACGTAGGTACAGCAACCATAACACACTAGGCGTGGACAAAGTGTGTCATTTTTGCGATTGGAACACTTGCATCTGAATCACTGAAATATTCCGAAACAGTAGTATGTATCATTTGGAACATCGGATCAAAATATACAAACGGAACATTTGGAACATCGGCTCAAAAGATACAAAAGGAATATTTGAAACAACGGCTCAAGATACAAACACAGACAGTTATTAATCGTGATCTGTTCTGTTACGTTGCGCACTATAGGTACACTAACAGTTTTATGTAATTGAATTTTGATTTGAGAATAATGTTTTTAGTTCAGATTATTGAAATTTAAACTATTTAGGTACGTTTTAATTTGAATTTTAGTGTTCCAATTGTTCAAAATGATGCATTTATACTGCTGTTCCAATCTTTCGGAACACTAAAATGTATCGGAACAGTGAGTCGGTTCAGTAAAGATTTACACAAGCCTATAACACACCGTAACTGACATTCGATTAGGTTGGACGTATCCACTTTATATGTACCACAGGGAATACAAGAATAATAATAACATAATTATTCAGTTTGTTACAGCTAATCGCAGGATGTGAGTTTTCCCCAGTGTGTTCTTTGTGGAGAATATCGGAGAAAGTTGTTGTTAATGTTATTATTTTTGTATAAAACAAATTATTCTGTGTATATGTTTATCCGCTAACTTATTCTAAAACACACAACGGTTTTGATGCTATGTTCACTAATGAATAGAGCTATAAACGAATAGGGTTTATAAATAGAAAATTTTGATACTTACAAATGAAGAAAATTTGATATTGTGACCGAAGTGGTAATGTGTATCAAATGATGTTTTTCAAAACACGAAATCTGGTTGACACCCCTGACGGCTCGTGGGGGTTGCTTAGTGCCCAGGCTGATAAAATATGCGTAATAAAACTGTGGCAGGGACGAGCACGTACACTTTTCCGCACTAGTGCGAAAAACAGTAAATTGCGTTCCAAAAAGTAATAGGGATAATAGCGGGTTTTCGAGTAGGTAAGGTAAGTACGGAACGGGTTACTATAGTTATCGATAAATCTGTTCTATGTGTGTATTACGTCACGCCTTCTAAGTTACCTAATGTCCCTAATACCTTTTCCAGCAAATGATGTCATTAGTACAACTTTACCAAGCCTTTTTGGAATCCAACCGTGACGAAACTAGAATTCTAAATATAAGTTCTCATGTGAAATAAGATCTATAGAGGGTAGTTAACGGCTCGGGCAGCGGGCCTTTATTTTTGGCTTCTCTGACGTCAGAGCCGCCACGACCACCACATTTAACCACCGGCCGACTCGCCATGTTCCACGTACTGACTATTTCTAATAGGTTTTATTTATACGACACTAATTTTAGTATTATATACGAAACCTGAAATACGTGTCTAGTATTTATGTAAAGAATTTAGGAACGTATCATGAAAAATCATAATAGTACATTTTGATATAAGTGCAGAAAGTTGGTCATTGCGATCGACCCGAGGGCTGCAGTAAGTCAAACGACTTTTTTCAATACACTTACGAAGAAATGAATAGACGGGGGGTTGATCGGCGACTCGTGGGGGTCGACACGCGCCAAGCTTGATACTGTAAACGGGGAGAGCACGCAAACTTTTCTGCACTAGTGCGGTAAACAGTATATAGCGTGCCTAAAAGCGGTGAGTTATGAGTGGATTATCGAGTAAATGTATTGAAAAGTTATAAGATGTTACCGTTGTCCGCACAAATACATAGTCACAGGGTCATCATAGTTTCTGTTTCTGATATGTTATAACTAGCCATTTTGCTAAAAGAACTTTTGTCAATAGAGTAAGACGTATACTCTACAATTTTGACAACTTCTTAGTTTCTTTTATAAGTTTTCTTTTTTCTTATCCAAGCTAAGTAGGAATCATGGGTAGTGCGAAAGAGGCAAAGAAGGAGCAGGAGTGGGTTTCAATCAGTAAAAGGCTGATACACCCTCTCTCCCGCCCAAGAGCGGGAGAAGTTATTGGATGATTTCCCATCTAATTAAAATATACAGCTGAGTATGAACTTTTGCGGGATTTTTCGAAAGAGTTACAGTGGCCCTGGATTGCAAAGAGAGACTGAAGGAACACAGGTGGGTTTTGGTCAGTCCGGGCCACTTTCAAATCTCTCTACCCTGAACAGTAGGAGTTATTTTTATTTTTCGATACCTATTATAATTGTATTTCTACTGTATGTGTGAGGCACGAATAAATGTATTTTCTTCTTCTTCCCCCTAATGATTTCCCACGTCAAAAAAATGTACAATATTTAAAACCGTAGATGTTAATCAAATATGCTCTATAGCGGCTCAATTAGTCTCGGGAAGAGTTAGCGGCAAATTGACTGCAAGTATATCTCCAAAAATAATACGATATTCTCCCGTATTCCCCGTTTTAACCGTGTTACCGGGCCGGGCCGCGCCGCGCTCGGATTGCAATTAGTACCGATTCAATTAGTTATTCCACTGTCTCATTTTACTTTAGCTTGGATAATGAGGGTTTTTGGTAAGGGCCATCCGCAACCCTGTGGCCTGTGACTGAATCCAGTTCCATGATCCGCCTTTTCATTTTCCCGTCCGTGTTTATTCCGCGTCATAAAATTTACAGCCTGTTGTTAAACACTCGCAGTGGAGTCTGGCTGAGTTGGTGAAGAATATGAATATGGTGTCTTTAGGTTACTATCAGTTAGTGCCGAGTAACACGCTGAGTTAGTAGTAGGTACTGGTTAGTGAGTTTGTAAGGCGATTAACTTGATGGCTTCTTTATTAAATTATAATGGATGTAAAATAGTACAAATTCCAAACAGAATCGTCGTTATAATTTTAAAATCTCCTATGAGTACAAATTGGCCACGCCTCCAATTCCTTTGTTCTGACCACGTGAATAAGCGTTAAAATACCGTCAGAACCAAAGAGACGTTACCAACTCGAGGCGTTCGACGCAAGAGAATCGAAACGAAACGGTCACAACCTCGCTAGGGGGCGTATGAAAAAAAAAATTACATATTTAGCGTACACTATCAGATGGGACTTTTTAAAAAGTATTTATTAGTAGGTAAGTAAGGTATTTAAAAATATTTTTCATAATTATTAACAACTCGTTTTTATCAATAAATTTTAGCAACGACGATGTAATTACGGCGTTGCCAGGTGCTCCGCAAAACAGCAATTTTATATGTCCCACAGGGAGATGCCTACGTCCCGCGTTATGATATTTTAAAAAGTGACAAACAAATAAACAAAACAAGTCTCACCGAATTTACTTTATCATCCACTTTGACAGCGAATACCCAACAAGTTTTAATAGAATAGAATTGCAAAATTTATAACTGTTGCTACTAATTGCTGGTAACATTTAATATCCGACCATAACGTAAAGACATATAATTATGTTAGTAAAAACCGAACAATTGTTAAAAAATGGCAAACACGAGTTTGTTTGAGAACAAAGAATTAAGTACTTACAAATTATATTTTAACATTATTGTTTTAATACCATCGACTTTAGACAGATTTTCTCATAATGAAATAAAATTATTAAAAATAATGTTAGATCCTCACAATAAACCGTTTCATTAATGTTTCATTTGACATGTATAGTACAATTCACGAATGATGGCGGCCGTGAAGTTTGCGCAGAAGGCTGTGCAGTAACGTGTTTTAGGAACCAAATGACGCCGTGTGTGTGCGAGAAGAGTGTGGTATGCACGAAAGTTCGCAAAGGCTAACTTCACGCCCGCCATCATTCGTGAATTGTACTGTACCTATTTCATTTTCTAACCATTCTTCCATTTTCAAAATGTATTTATTTACGTTAAAGATCCCTAGTTCGTTTCACAGCAATTTCATTTCACAAAAGTTCAAATGCATATTCGGAGGAAGTCCGCACTTGTCCTATGCGGACCATATTACGTGGGCGTATTCCAACCAGCCCACCTCTCTCGAAAAATAGATCAGGCTTCTCAGGTTTATCAGGATTTCAATAAGAGAGTTCGGGGATCGTAAGGTTCGTGTGCGTAATTCAGTGACACCTCATCTAGTTTAAATTGACGAAAAATTAACATGTAAAAGTGTTTTTTAAAAACCTATTTGCAAAATAAATGTCATTTATCATTTACCTGTGCAGTCCAGGAGCACATGCGCAATTTTCTCCACGGTAATAGACGAACATGAATTTTCATTCTGTAGTTTTATTCCCTCTCATAGAGAGAAAGCCTGAGTCCCAGTAGTAAGATCATTAAAAGGCTGATTATTCTGTTATGCTTTTTCATTCGGACGTACTGTATTCTAAATAAACAAATAGTAAACTAAAATACTAAAAAAAGAAACATTTTTAAAACGAAAACTTTCCTATTTTATTTTTCCTGGAGCAATTAGAAATTGTGTTGTACATGTCCCAAATTTCTGAAAATAATACCTGGCAATACATTTTACCTATGAGCTTTTGGCAGAGAATCCCGACAATTGCCTGATAGCACAATTACCTATTATATATACCCAGTTAGAATATGTACACATGACTTCCGAGCCAAATTCTCACTTTGCGAATCTGTTTTTTTTTAAAACTTTCGCAGTCGGTCTCGAAATCTCTTTGTGGTTTAAGTCGAAGCCATTTGCAAAATTTGTTTTTACTTATCAAATCCGTGATGCAAATGCAGTGAAACAAACTTAGTGATGGCTGCACGAAGTTTGTTGTCCCGGCCGAGATAACTCGGTGCGAACTTATTTATCTGTACCAACGTTTGATAAAGATATCTTTCAACAAACAGTTTTGTCGCTCTCTTTACAGAGGATATCAGATTAATATGATTACGTTCGTAATTCTTAAATTCTTTATTGTACGCAAAAACATACTTAGTACACGGTGATACATAGGTACAGTTTATGTACAAAGACTCTCACTCACAAAACTACTACTACTACTTACTAATAAACCCACACATTTACTGGGAACTTACGTGGGTGCCTACTTTAAATCCCACGTAGTTTCTTCATGTTTCTTCTTAAATTAAAAGACAATGGCTTATTTAAATTGCAAAAACTTTATTCATCAAGATAAATTGTTTTTAGATGTACCTAATTGAAAATAACTCAGAATTATGGTACTGGATTTTAATCAGTAAAAAATTAGATGTTATTCTATTAGTTTCTTTTAGTTTGCCAAAAAAAAAAACCTTTTAAGTAGTTCTTAAAATAACTTACGTAAGCAAAATTCTCACAAAGCAACCTGTATCGAGGAGCAATACATGTAGTGTATGGTAAGCGATACTTATTATTATTGATAGACTCACGTCGCATTTGATTGCTATCTTATCTATTTTGGATGGAGCACGCTTGCCTAAAAGTAACCTATTCACTCTTGACTTAAAGACTCTTAGGTTGTAGTAGTTTTTTTTTAATATAATATTATGATAGGCTCTCGTTTGACCACCATCTCACCTAAACCCCCCCCCCCCCCCCCCCAGTGAGCGATGATAGAAAACGCTTGCCTAGAAGTAACCTATACACTCATGACTTAAAGACCCCTAAGTTGAAGCTGGAACCACAAACTCCGGCAGGGAATTTCACTTCTTGGCTGTACGCACAATGTGTTCCCAAAACGTTTTGTGCGTATGGATGGAATGTCCACCATGTACCGGTGTCGCAACGCCGTTCGTCTTGTGGTCTGATGAAGGAACGGACTTGGTAGTAGGTTTGGCTTCGAAGTAGTTACAAATACCTATCAGATAACAGACTCCGGCCGGCAATTTCACTCCTTAGTGGAACACTGTTATGGTTTACATGAAAGTGTTCCCAAAACGTTTTGTGCGTTTTTCAAATAATATTTATTATTATATTAATATTTAAATATTTAGTAATTCCGCGTTGATGAGAAACAGTTGTCTTTTTACATATTTTTTGCTCAATCTTATTAATTTTCTTAACTTAATAAAGAATGTTCTCACAGAAAATCCTACAATAACAGCTAATTAAAAGACAACATATAATTTTTATGATAGTACAACAAAAACCATGCGACTAATTAATTACATAATTACTTTTCTGTTTAATTAATTAATTGTCCTTATTAAGAGGAAAATACTCAGCATCATCCAAATATCGGCCCTTTTTGAAAAGATTTTGCGACAATTTGCGTATTTTGCAGAAATGGGTTTTACTTTTGTTTTCCAAAAGCAATGCAAAATGCAGTTTGAAACTATTAACATACGTCTTACTGTATTATAAACCATGCATACCGCTAAGATATCCCCAAAAACCGGTTTCAAAGTACACTACCTACCTACACGTGCGCTACAAAGTAGGTAAGTAATATTCCAAAAGTCACGATGAAAACGGAATTGTTACAGGAGCCATCACAATCGAAGAATCATTGCTACTTTCTAAAATAACCAGTCTCTTTAATTAAGGCCCAAGCGCCCGAAAAGTGTCATAAAACAGTGACTTTCTGAAGCCTACTCCTCGGTAACGGCTAGGTTTATAGGTTTGAAAAAAATTTATGTTTATTATAGATTCATGAACAACATTATCATCATTTGACTTTCTCGTGCTATAATGAAAAAAATATTTAGCAAATTCGCAACTTTTCGTAACTTTTTTCCTACTCCTTCGAAACGGCTTAGATATTTAGAAACGTTTTTACACATAAAAATTGGTGGTTAAATATTCTTCAAAGTGAACACAGCATATGTAAATCAGTCAATATTTCGCAAAGAAAATGGATTTAAAGTTCAGCCGCGCGCTTTCCAGGTGCTGCTGGCCACAAATAAATGCACAGATATGCGTACTGCCGTCTAGGTGGGTGCGAGAGTTGCGCCCCTTTAATTTCGGCCAAATGGTTCAAGGGACTATAAGCCTTAACTCCAAGATGTTGCATTCGCGTCAGAGTTTTACCACTACTTTTTTATCTTTTAACATCAAAAGGCAGATGAGATTGATTTCAATAACAACTGCCCTATTAGACTCATATCACATTTTGCATTTGTCAAAGTAATTTAAATTAAATGTAACAACAGCATGATTCTGCATTTTGGTCGTTTGCTATAAGAACCAGGTTGAGTTCAGATGAGGCCTCTCGACCACCGACCCTTTGCAAGCTCTGAACCTATTAACTGAAATATTAAAGACCTCTTTCTTTTTGCCTTCTACAGAGTCCCACATTACAAAATACAGAATTGCGTGGAAAGGTGAGAAGGAGGCCTTTACCCTGCTGCCCAACTGTTTGGTCGTTTAACTAGTTATATAGAATAACTTTTAAATGAGTAAGGCAAAATATTATGTTTCTTACCTACACTGTAATGGAGCATATAAAAAAATACTCGATCGAAGGATTTCTGTGTGTATGTAATATAATGTGTATTTTTTTTAGTTTTGTTATAATTTTCGGTAACAATAGAATTTGCCTACTACCTGATACACGCCTTTTAGTTGAAATACCCAAAACAACTTAAGCTGTTTTAAATAAAAAAATTAACACTTCCATGACCTAGACCATGACGTCTAAAGTAAGATTGTTTTAATCTTGTTTCAGTGTGGGTAAGAGACAGAGCAATACAGGTTGTCTAGCGCCATCTCTTACCCACACGAAAACAAGATTAAAACATTCTTACTTTAAACGTCATGGTAACCCCGCATATCTGCGATCCTTTCTTATTCAAAGATGAGAAGAAAAAACTTCTCTAGGTGGTAATGAATTGTAATAATATTAATAGATGCCCACTTTCAACCAGAATTCTCTTGAAAGCATTCTCGTTTAAAAAGCAGATGTGGCGAATACCATCTGGAGGCAAGAGCGCTTTTAACGTAAGTGACGCGATTCTACTTATTCATGTGTTTACTGAAGACGGGCAGAAGGATTTTTAATTTTTGATTTTGTAATCAGCACACACAGCGTTCATTTTTCATTCCAACTTTTAATTAGATAGAGACAATGAAAAACCCTCACGTAGTAAGCGCGCCCCTCGAGATCACTTTGCATATAATTTAGGAACAAATTCTTTTTAAACCATTTTTGATTCGATGTTTACTTTGAACAGGTAGGTATGGATGTTTACTTCATCCCTCATTGTTAGGAATTGTGAAAGAATGGAAAATAGGAAACGTATTGTGTAATGTTTTATGACTATTTAATGCGATCCCTAAAATAAATAAAATTGTAAAATGAGGGCATGCGACGATTTGAGTCGATAATGTGTACAATGGTACATTTACTAAAAGAATATTTCTACAATGGTACTTTTACTAAAAGAATATGTTTAAAAAATGTTTATAAAGTTGTCTTCAACATACTAAAAGAAATTAATAAATTATTCAATATTTTGGTTAATTATTGGATTCCAAAGCGCTGCTTGCGGGTGGGTCAATTTTTTTGCACGCAAGTGTATTATCGCAAAAACTTCGACGCCGAGTTTTTTAATATCATACACGTCATTGTTTCTGAATACTCCCGAAGGGCATCTACAATATTTTTTACAAAAAGAAATCGGTTCAATGGACCAAACCACACAGAAAAGTTTTGACCGATATTGACAAGTCAGCTGCGAATTCGAAATGAACACATAACTTACTAATGTATTCATGTTTTATATCAATGGGTCAAGGTTAAAGGCGTTATACCTACCTACTTGTAATTTATTTCCTAATATACTGTGCCTCTAGTATTCATAGTTTAACATGACCGGAATCGCATTCTGGTTCCAAAAACTGGACCAGTTTGGACAAAATAATTAGTATTTTCTAACCATAATAATAATTATAACCTACCTGGTCCGGCGATCTTCGTACCGCCTATCAGTCAATGAATGTAGTACCTATGTATATCGTTCAATATAGTCAAACGATTGCAATGAAAAAAAGCCTAAATAATTTATCTAGTTATACTCAATTCTAATGTATAAAAGTTATCTACATCGATTTCGTATTTTACGTGATTTGCGCACAACTTAAATATCTACAGATTATTTATATACATCGCGCCGAGCCCTGGTTCAGGCTATGATCCAGAGCGAGGAGGAATGGCAGACGGTCGCCTCCTTCTGCGAAGCAGTATTGCTCTCGAGAGCAAAAAAATCGCACATCATAACTCTTTTAGTTAAGGCACTTTTTGTCGTGAATGTGAATAGTTATTGAAAACATGTCGTACACTAATTGAAAGCCTATTTAATTACCTTTCTAATAATATGAAATACAGTGTAAAAAAATGTCCTTGAAAGGGTTTAGAGCACAAAATACAACAAATGGGAAAAATTACCTAATGGAAGAAAAATAAAAAAATAATAAAAGTTTTGTCGCCAATTCTTTAAAAAGCATATGAGCACTCGGACCCCACGGCCCGAGAGTTTCAACCCCAAACGGCTCAAAAATATAACTGCCGACGAGGCTGTTATATTTCCGCCGCTTGAGGTTCTCTGCAGCCGTCGCGGCAGCACCAGCACAGCACGATGAGCTAGGAAGATGGGATGGCGCAAGAGTATCGACACAGGTAGCGTCCCACACTAAAGGCCTACCCATCTTCCAAGGAAATAAAGACATACCGTCTGGTCTCTTACCATCGTCGCGTGCCAGCCCATGAGGTTCCAAAACAGCCGGAACGCCGACGGTGACAAGGGCGCGTCGGATGATGTCGTTAATGTTCGCGTGCCGCGCTATGCGTCCCGCACTTCGACTGCATGACAGGCCGTGGTGACCGAGGCTGTTGACAACTTCGCCACAGTGGCAGCGATGAGGAGAACAACAAGGAGCACCCAGACGTAGGGCAACAGCTAAGCGGAAAGTAGTATCGTCGAACAAGGTGCCAATATTCGACGATGGCAGTGCGTGAAGCCAAAGACCTGACTCCCAATTTCCCACAGCCAGCAGGCGCGCACGCTCCGCAGCAGTAGCAGATGTTACGATTAGTTTTTCCTGAACTACTTTGCAGAGCGGCTCGTCCCACTGTCTCTGGGAAGCCGGGTTGTTAGGTGGATTTGTATTCGGGCAAGCGATTCTCCAGGCATCCAAAGCCTCGGCGAAACACGGCACTTCTAAAGGATTCAGTGTAGAAGTTAAGATGTTCCTGATTAATTTATCAGTGCCGTGGACCGAAGATATGAATGCCGGTAAACTAATACTGGTAATTTTGCGGACGCCGAGGCCTCCCATACGGATGGGAAGAGTAACTTGAGCCCAAGCTCGATCGTCCAAGGTCATATTTAAAATTAAGGTTAGGGTGTGCCGGATAATTTGGTCCATTTTTTCCAAAAGGTGAGGGTGCTTCCATAAGTAGGAAGCACGAAGGAAATATATTAATTTAGGACCGAAACAACAATAACGGATTAGGGTAATGGCCGAATGCATATTAATTTCGAGCAATCTTTCCGAAACATCATTGAAATTTTTAATTTTTTCCTCCACAAAACTGGGAAAGGAATCCTCAAAAATTGGAGACCCAAGGAGGCGAAGAGAACTTTTGTCAATAATTTTGATTGCAGGAGCTATTGCATTGAATTTTGAATAAGTCAGACTTTTGTCAATACTTTCAGATAGGAATAACTCACACTTAGAAAAGTTGAGTTCTAGTCCAATAGAAGAAAGTTGGTGTTTTAAGAATTGTAGATCATTGAAAACGGTGTCTACATCGCCGCCTAAGGTCCCATCATCAAGGTACCACACATTAAATTTGGAATTTAGTTTTCGAATTATTGGGTGTATAGCTAAGCTAAAGATCACTGGCCCGAGGGGGTCACCTTGTTGACAGCCAACAGCGGATTCCAAAACATTGTCACGAAACAGTAATTTCGATGGTTGTCTATAACATTGCCAGAGAAAACTAAAAATTTGAGGTATTTCTTTTTTAGCTTCTGACAACAAGGTATCCCTATTAACAGAATTAAATGCATTTTTTATGTCAACCTTAAGAATAGCCTCTCCTTTGCCTGAATTTAGATAGGTCGACAACGCGTGTACGGCAGCCTCACAGCCCCCTTTGGAGCCGTAGCCAAGCTGCAGGGGCTCTACCTCGGTCAGAGAATAAGCATTGCCATACAACGTGGCAATGCCGCCAGCCTTTTGGGCACACTCCCAGTCGACAGCGATGCGGAGGAGTTTTATGACGTCATATTTAGCTAGGCATTTAGTGTATATATTACTTTTAATTATTTAAGTTGTTTTTAATATTTAAGTTTATTATGTATATATTTTCTTGTGATAAAATAAATAAAAAGTATTGCAAAACAAAAAAAAAAAAAAAAAAAGTTTTTCTATTCTATTCTATTCTTCTTTTGAAGATAGTACTGGGACAGACAGTACTCGAAGACAGTATAGTACTCGACGCCCAGTGGATGACAAAAACTCTGTCGAGACTCGCATCGAATGATTTATTAGAGATGATAATGTGATTAAAATAATTAGTTCTATTAAAACAAACCTATGATTTAATAGATCATAAAATTTTATGTAATAAACTAATAAAAGAACGAGAGTCAAACTTAAAATTCATGGCCATCCGGTTTCTCAATAAAGTGTATTCCCTCCCTTTGCCTTATTTACAGCTGTTACTCGATTTTTCATCAACCGTATTAATTTTACCATGAAATCTTTGGTATAACGTCTCACTTCTCGTCAATGATATATTGAAGCTCTTGGAGGCGTGGAGAGTCAGGGTTTCTGCACTAAGTCTTCTTTCAAGGTCATTCCAGATATGCTCAATTGGATTAAGATCAGAACTACGAGCTGGCCTTTCTATCGCAATGATTCCAACGTCTTACACATTCCGAGCGACTTCATTTTGATTATGGCCTGCTTTGGGCAAGGCAATAACTTGAACGGCTTCTGCGGGCGTGGTATCCATATTTTTCCAGTAAATCCATCTGTTTCTAAAAGAGACGTTACCCCGTTAACGGAAACTGATTAAAACTCAAAACAGCACCCTTTTTGTAGCTCCAGGTAAAGGTGCAAGTAGTGAAATGCAAATGGGTGAATTTGGGAAATTCGGTAAAACGCTGGTTTTTGTGAGTTACGTGAAAGTCAAGACCGCATACCGGAAGACGCAGCGTTGAAAGGCCTCCCTCAAGGTGTTGGATTGATGACCTGGTTAGGGTCGTGGGAATCCGATGGATACGTGACGCACAGAACCGGTCGTTGTGGCAACGCTTGGGGGAGGCCTATGATCAACAGTGGACGTCTTTCGGCTGAAATGATGATGATGATGATAGACTACAAATAGGAGCATTAATATATGTAGTTCTACAAATATTAAATAACGTAAACAATTAATGTTCTGGAATCCACCAATTTTGCCGTGAATTCTGATTGAAAACACGCAATCAAGCTTACAGTGAAAGTAATATGGATGTTACTACTCGTATTATTGACCAAATAATAGGCCTGTATTAATCATGATTTCAGATTTCATAGTAATTATAAAGGTTTATTTATGTCTATTCAGCGGCCACAGCCCACACTAATGTGTCTATGTGTGTAGTTTACGACTAGTGTTGCCAAGTACTTATCCCAATTTACACGGGAATTCCCGATTTTTAAGGGTTTGGTGACATGTCTCGATTAACCCTTGATCGGGATGCCTAATGTTTCGATTTTTTGTCTTTTTATTGTCTTTTCTTTTGACAGATAAAACTTAAACTTCATCGTCTTCATGCTAAAGTACACTGTTTTTTTTTTGCTTTTGTCTATCAAACTTTAATGCAACAGAATTATGAGACTTAAAACTTTGTTTAAATTTTTAGGAAGCCAACTCATGTATTGTGTTTCCCAACAGGCTTAGTTCTCTCATATCTATTTATTTTCATTTTTTTTGGCTGTTACAGCTATTGTCCCGATTTGAATACCAAAATCCCGATTATTTTCATCTTTCGTCCCAAATTTTCACTTGTCTGGCAACACTATTTACAACGGCAATGGACAGACTACCATTTGGCTAGCTTGGGGCTGGGGCGCTTCAATACTCGTAAATTCTTCGTAATGAAGCTGACTCTAAGGTCAGCGGGTTAATTCAATAGGCGACTAATGTACATAGACGTAATGAAAGCCTATTTTACATACGTTTAAATTGAGTGTAATGAGTATACAAAGAGTCTAAATTAACTTTATAGCGTAACGGTGACATTTTTAGACCGTATTTATACTTTATTGTATCGTTTTCAGAATAAATTGCTCTTTGAAAGTAGGTAGCGGAATTTATAATTGTAAGTAAACTTTAACAGTCTTGGTTAATTAATAATTTAATAGAATCAAATCGTTAAAGTCCAGGACAAAAGGTTAGGAGGTTAAAAGTTTAAAATTTTATTATAATTATCACTAGCTGTCTCCCAAGTTTTTAACTGAGTCTTTAGTTAGTTAGTTGTGTCTATTGGTTGTTGTGTGATAATATCTAATTAAACTGATTTAACCTTCGTTAATAAATGGGCTATCTAAATCCCCTTGCCCAGGACGATTTTTTGTAGCTATGCTATCGCACGTTTCGTAAGCGCGCGACAGTTTCGCTATCGCATTTGCAACCGTTATAGAGAAAAAGCCAACGCGCTACAGCATCGCTAAAAAAGTCGCCGTTATCGAGAAACCTAACCTAACCTAACCTAACACTAAAACCTACTGCTTATTGTAAAACAATCATGACAGTGACCTGCAAAATGCAAAAAACTTGAATTTCACAGTTTACCTTTAAACATCCCCTCAGGCCACTGTACAGGCCCGCGGGATTGCTAACTACAATCCAGCGGGCCTGCGGGATCATAATTTTGATGCGCGATTGAATTCCCTACTATTGACTACCTTAGCAAAGCTTGTTGAGAATATCTCGGCACATTTGCTTCTAAATACTGCAGAAACATTAGAATGTGTTACATCCATGTTGTAATGAAACAGCAATGTGACTGTTTACTGTATCACAAACAAATAGTATCTAAACTTGACTCTCCACAGAAATAATAATAATAATTTATTTTAATTTACAATAAACTCGTAAACAAAAAAAAACATTGACACAATTAAAATAAATAAGAATACAAAATTAAAATAACAATTATGTACAATAAATTAAATTAAATCCAATTAAATAAAATCAGTTTAAGAAGTAATTATCTGCCACGGCACAAACCCGTCACAAGTCGCATTATGATCAGAGGTCGGCATTACATAGAGTTATTCAATACTTACAGCTTATTATTTAATGCTTACAGCTTTCATACAGTGAAAGAATAAAGTGCAGTTATAAAAAGCATATTTTTAATGACCCTATCAGAAATACAGCAGAAAAAAATTCTTCCTTCCTGCGAGAATAATTTTATTATAAATTTGTTAACCGCACCTCAGTAGCCTATGAAAAATACAAATAAAAATGTTATGTCAATTATCTTTGTTTTATTTGTCTTATTTGTCTTCGGGGGGATTTTTACTATTATTTATTTGTAATATACAAATCCCGGGAAGATCCATATTAATATGTCTGTGATGCAAGAATCAAGCCTCTTACGGAGTACAGCCAGCGAAGAAAAAAACTATAAGCTTTTCTTGCGTGGCATATGCCTTCGAATTCACATTGTAACATTCAAGTATATTCATCCGTCCCAGCTAATTCGCAAAGCGGAGTCTTTTGTATACCTAATGACAAATGTTAACGTGAAATTCAACTGTAGCGTTTTAAATTATATAATGGCAGGAAACCAAAAATTCAATTTTACCAACATTCTGTGTTGGATTAAACGAGATATGAGTATTAAACCTTCGCTCAACAGATTTCGACTCAAAACTCGTGCACGATGTACCTACAGGATTAATACACTGGTTTGTGGTTTATGCTTTCATAGGTACTTTTCATGTTGATGTTCTAGTGGTCTTACAAACGGCATAGTGTTCTGTGGTTTCTCCTGTAAGAGCATATGGTCAAAGCGCTCCAAAGCATTATCTACCTATAGGTAGATATCGTTGAGAGATAATAGATTAGAATGTAATAGATTTTGAGCTAGAACTAACGTTTTGATGGAATTGTAATCTTCTTATTTATTTACTAGCTTCTTTGTGCTATTCCAGGGCGTATGGCCCATCCATGTGCCAATAACTCGCTGTTCGACCGTCCGTCCGGATCGAGTCCAAGTCTTCGACAGCGCTTACTGTCCCCGCGTGCCTCAAGGAGTTGTCAGCAACCGTAGGAGCCTAGCAGGGTCGAAGCCTACTGGGGCCAAGGGTCTGCTTCTGATAGGTGAGCTCAGCCCCGGTATGAAAGGCAACGAAGGAACGGGATTGGTTTTTTAGTCAGTAAAAGTCTGACACTAACTTCCGCTCCGCCCAAGGGTGGGGGATGTTATCTAGATGATTTTTACCCAACGAAAAAAAAACCCATGTGCCAAATTCTAACCAACTCCGTTCAGCCGTTTTACCTAAGTAAAAGGACTTTATGCCCCAAAGCAAACTCTACCAGTCAAAGCCAGCCGTCAGTTTCCGAACATCGTCATTAGTTCTTTAATACTTTGTTTTCAAGCGAATAAATACCTAAATTCCACTTCTTAAAGCTTTGATACAATCAAGTTCTTTTCATCCTAAATGAAAAGTTTACACAATGTTCTACTGAAGGAGTTTTCTTGATTATAAATAGCGAGAGCACTGACTGTGGTGCCCTCGTGGCAATGACCCCGACTTACGAGTTGTAGGTCGCTCAAACCCAGCCAGACGCATTACTTTGTGTAATTTATTTCAAATTTCTCCATTGCTTCCAAAACGGTAAACATTGTAAGGAAAACGTGAAATCTAGTACCAAAAATTCGAAATCACGTGGCATCAACCAACCCGCACTGGGTATTAGTGGTGGATTATATGGCCCGTTCTCTCTCCTAGAGAAAAATCCTGCAGTGAAAACATTATTTTAACATTATTTTATTATTGATTACGCTTATATCTTGATAAAAAGATGGATTGACCCACTCGATCCATCTTTTTATCAAGATATAAGCGTAATCATCATCCATTCCATCCTTCCCTCCACAGTGATCGATATGAAAAAAAAGGGAGTGATAGCGTGATGGTTGACAGGAGAGAATTAAAGAATAAAACGTGTTGCACCACCTCAAATCCTCAAATAACGGACAACATCCAGAAAAGGGATTTCATCATCGGACTACCAAACGTACGGCGATGCGCCACTGGTACATGGTGGACATCCCACCTACACGCACAAAACGTTTCGGGAACACATCCATTGTGCGTGCAGATAAGGAGTGAAATTCCTTGCCGGATTCTATGTTTCCTGATAGCTACCACCCGGGAATCCTTAAGACGAGAGTGAATAGGTTTCTTCTAGGTAAACGCGTTCCATCGTCGGCCACATCATCGCTTACCCTCAGGTGAGATGGTTGTCAAACGCGAATCTATTTTTTAAGCTATTGCATAGCTTCTATCGCCTTGAGCCTTGGGCCTTGAGTGTGGAGACCGAATCCAGAAATTCCGTAACGAAAACATACCTAACACCCGGACTAATTTGTTTTCTTATCGGTCACCACGCTCAAAAAGTGTAACTTCAATTAATATCAAAGAAAAAAAACAAAGGAAGCTTTACAGCGGCAGTCCCCGAGTGCCACACGTCTTATTTTTTTTTTAATTGATTAATAAAAAAAAATTGATTAGAATTTGTGCTAAGTTTCAAATTTATTAACTTAAGGAATAAGATCCCCCCATATAACCTTTGACAGCCCCTAAATCGGTTTGTAGGGATAATATTGAATGACGAATAGTGAAAACCTTTTTACGAGTATATACTTGGGTTAATATTTATGCTAATTTCAAATACCCCATCTTAGTCCTCACCTACATGATAAAACGAACGCTTGTACAAAATTTCACATTCAGCTCCAGTAGTTTCGGCTTTGTGATATTTCAGTCAGTCAGTTTCCCCTTTCACATAGATAGATATTTCTGAAAGCTCCCTCTTCTTACAGACTATTAAATTGTGATCCACAGTGGTTTGCCATCTGTGCTCAATGAATCGAGGGTATTACCTCGTATAATATATTCAGGAACTGACTTAACAATACTTACACGGGTTACAGGTATACAGGTATATAGGTATACAGGTATACAGGTGTACAGGTTACAATATTGCTGTACCAAACGGCTATGGAGTCGTTCCCGTTATTGCTTTCTGTCTTGACGTTATGTAACTGCGCCAAATAGACGTTAATTTATGTTTGACTTAAACTAGGCTTTTGTTTTAAGTTGGCACATTTGGCACATGCGAGTCGTGTCACATGTGGTAGATAGGCATTTGTTTTTTCCTTGGTTTTTGTATGTCTGGTCCAATATTCAGCTTAGTAGTCAAGATTTAAAGGCTAACACAGACAAAAGTGGACTGCAGTTTAATACATAACTCGCGTTAGACGTATTTTTAGGACAAGCCGATAGGAATTGCTGACGATTAGGACACAGTGTCCGAATCGACACATTTTTATATAAATGTTTTTTTTTTTTTCACGAACAGCCTTCGGATTCGGCCGCACACTGTTTTGTACCCTCAGATGAAAAGATATATTAAATGGGGAAAAAAGCGTTACCATAACTATTTTGGACTGGATTTAAAGCGGATATTTTCTGCCGCCGGGTAATTTTCTTTACATTATATTTTTAAGATTTTTTTTATCTGACTGTACTAAACAGCTTTAATTTTGGCGGTGTTCGAATCGTCACATAAAAAAATAATGAAAATGAAATTTGTTGATTCGGACACTGTATCTAAATATATTGTGTCCAAATAGTCAACAATTTACCTGTAATAAGCTATGGTTCACATAACGAAAGTGAAAATGTCATTCAATGAAATATAGCATGGCCGGTTCAACAAAATCTGCGAGCCTGTATATTGCACTGGGTTGTACAGTGGACACACTCGATGAAAAGTCGATATAATTCTAGGTTTTCAACGTAAACAATGTTTGTACAATAAAAGCTTTTGTATATATATTCGTACCTAGTGCTGTATCAAGTTGATCATTTGTAAAATCGCAATATGTAGATTGTATGAAATCATCTATGTACGTGAATGAAGAACCATTTTCAATTCTAATTAATTTTATGTCGCCGTGTTAAATCATTTAGTAATCTAAATCTATCGTATGTAAATATCTTTGAAAAGATGACGAGCGCGAGAAACTTGTTTGACTCATGCTTTTATACCGATATAGTATTTGCACCGCTTGAGCACCGGCACAGTTTGACGTACTTGAATCAAGAGAGATTGAGAATGAGAGATACATGAAATGGCTCAAGGGTGTCGACGAGAGTAGCATCCCAAATCACAGGGCTACCTTCTTTGGCACCAACATCATCCTATCAGGGCCTCAAGTCTGCTATTACAGTTATAGTGTCAGACTGGTCTATCATTCATTTCTACTAAAAAAATGGCATCATTATGACCTTCCAATGGTCAACCACTGACACTCCATTGAAAGAAGTGGCATAAAATGGTAATCTCGTACTTTATTGACAAATTAATGCAAAAATTTTGACAGTTCCTTTGATCAGTGACGTTCTAGTACGTCATTGTGCAGTCATTGCTTTAAATAAGCTCGATATTGTTATTCTACCAGAAGTCTATTACCAGACCATTGACCAATCAATGTTCGATCATTATGAATAAGCAGATTACGAACTTTTAGATAAATGATAATGGGATCGTGTTGGAATGACGAATTTATAAAAATAGCTGACTTGGGCCCCCGGTCTTTTCTTCTGGAGTGACAAGAGCTGGACAAATCAATGATGCTAAGATGAAGTGCTGTGGCCTACGCTCTTGCAACAAAACTGGCCATGTTGCCCGAGGCTGTTGACAGCATCACCGCAGTCGAGCAAGACAAGGTCGCCTAAGCACACACAAGTTGCGAGGTCGTCGATCGTCCAAGGTCACATTTAAGATTGGAGAAAGTATATTCCTAATAATTTTGTTTGTTTTTTCAAAAATGGTTGGCGTTCCTACAGATGTGAGGAGAGAAGGCTATATGTAAATTTTTAAAAGCTAAATTATTAGATAAGTGTGAATGCTCATGTATGGAATTTTAAAAGACGTTTTCGAGAAGTCATTAAAATGTTGAATTTACTCGAAAAAAAATTCAACATTCAGTTTGCTTAATGAATGTTGTATTTTTTTAAGAAACCACACTTTTTATTGACATAGTAATAATCAACAATGCTGGAGAGGATTACAACAACAATATACAACAACAAAATGTTGTTTAATAAAAGGGAAATTTCGCATTTCGAAATTTTAAAGTTGTTGTAAAATAATTGTATACTTCCAAAACATTTAATCCTTTCACACTGTATTTACATCATCTTCTATATTCTTTTATCATCTTCTATTTCATTAGGGTTCTGTCATCCAAATAACAAATACCGAATTTAGAATTTAGCTGCCGAATGATTCGATGTATTGCCAAACTGAAAATGACTGGGCCAAGAGGGTCGCCCTGTTGACAGCCGACCGGCGGCCGATTCCAAAAGATTTTCCTTATAAAGTAATTTAGAAGGGTACCAATAACATTTGTAGAGAAAACTGTACATTTTGGGCATTTCTTTTTGAACTTCTGTCAACCAGATTTTTCCTGTTATGGAATTAGAGGTATTCTAAAGTGGCAACTACCATGTAGTTGTCTGACATTTTTGCTAAACTGGACCTATTTAGCGCCGCGGTTTTTTTTATATAATCATTAATGTCTACATATTGTTACTACATTGTGTGTATCTACAAGTGTGTATGCCAAATAAAATAGTTTTCTTTCTTTCTTTTAACTGCCTACGTCGCATATATCCGACAAACACTGTCGCATTAATTCCACCATGGTCGCATATCCACGTAGCCGATTACCAAATAGGTAATCCATCTCATGAGTTCTTCTGTCACCTATGAGGATTGAAGAGCTAACCGAGATGGAGTACCCAGTCTCAAACACAGGACCCTGGCGGATAGAACACGAGAAGATTCGTCGGGCCTATTCATCATAAGTGGTCAAAGGGTTGAGAACTCTTTCTCGTGTTAAAACTGCAGTTAAAATAAATAAAAAATTATTTCAGACACTTAGTCCATATTAGGCATTAAATTATCAAAAAATTAAATTATTGAATTATTTATCATTAATATTAATTTATTATTTTAGTATAGGTTTCATTTATTAATTTAGTATAGGTAAGTATATCAATTCATTTTAAGTATTAGATACGTCATCATTACATTGCATTGATTAATTATATTATGTTATGTATTAATTTATATTTTCAGTTATAATATATTTATTATTAATAATTCTATTCATTATATTATTATTGTCATTATATTATATTATCAGTTCATTTTAATAATTAATTCATTAAACCCCAAGCGAACGCCGGCGTTCGCGCACCTATTGTCTTTCAATTGTGTCTGTAATTATCACAATCGAAAGGTTAATTATGTCATCATTACATATATCTGCGTAAAATTAAAAAATAATTAGTTTAAGTTAAAGCTTTTTAATTTAGATAGAGTTTCCTAAAGGAATTGAAGAAGTAAATCTCATGTTATCAAAGGAGAGTATTGTTGAGCATGATGTAGGTATATGGCGTGGTTATGTTGCCCAAATGCAATGCCACCATCTAGCTTCGTTCACCATTAATAACTATACTCTTGGATACACTGAGGGCATTTCACTAGATCATCCAGCGATGAGGAAAGTTGACTAGTACTTTGCGTAGCAACACTAAACTCGTCAAGATATGTTAAACAAAGGAAGATATATTATAATAAAATACGTACATATACTCGTAGACTCACAAGTAAACCTTAAAAGTACTTAGTAAACGTCTTTTAAAAATACTTTACATTCGTTTTTATATTTACACTTATAAAAGTACTAGCTGTGCCCGAGACTTCGTTCGCGTGGACTACAGGATTTTAATATTTTTTTTTCTAAAATAAAAGTAGCCTATGTTACTCCTTATTAAATCAACTACCTGTCAAAATCGGTCCAGCCATTTCAGAGATTAGCCCAGACAGACAAAAATTGTAAAAACTGTTATTTTGGTATATGTACCGTATATATATTCATATGCATGTAGTAAAAAGCAGTTATTTCAATATTACAAACAGACACTCTAATTTTATTTATATGTATAGATAAATAAAGTAATAACAATAAACGCAAAACAAACAAAACCACTTGTGTAAACAACGAATATTTACATTAAAAATCTTCAATGATATCGACGAGTATAGACCCTTCTTTTTTTTTATTAAAATTGACGACCTTTCAGTCTTTTTGCCAAAGAGGCCTTGACGTTAACCTATTGCAGTTCAAAAAAAAATCCCTTTGAAACTTTATCGGTGATATTAAATAGTTGTATTGTTAGTAATAACAATAAACACCAAAAAAACAAAACAACATGTGTAAACAACTATTGTTTACATTAAAAATCTTCAATGATTTCGGCGAGTAGGTACCTATAGATTTAGATAGAACCATCTTTCTTTTTAATTAAAATTGACGACCTTTCAGAATCTTTTCGCCGAAGAGGCCTTGACGTCAACCTATTGCATTTAAAAACGACAAATTCAATTTGAAACTTTTCCGATGATATTAAAAAAAAAACAAGGTTATGTTACCGGTCCGCCTGTTTCCGATCCAGTAATAAATTGAAAAGTGCTGCACACGTTGTTTCAAACAATACGTGGGCGTGCCTCCGAACTTACAACAAAAATAAACAGACAGCCTCTCGTATGCTAATACTTTCAGACCAATCGCTCTTGTTTACTGCCAGGCGCGGCCATTTTTCTTTGCTTTTTATACTGTCCCCTTTTTCTGGGACTTAAGCAGGAGCTGTACAACTGGAATTAGGTAATGTTTGAAAGGGTTACTGCAGCCTTTTTTTAGGTGGGAAATCATCCAATGACTTCTCCCGTTCTACCATAGGGCGTGTCAGACTTTTAATGACTAAAATCCACTCCTATGTTCCTTTGTCTTACAGTCCAAGACCCTAGGTTTTCCTTTCAGAAGCGAACTCATGACCCCAGAAGTCTTCGACCCTGCTGGGACCTCGGTTCTGGAATGCAAAGAATAACAAAGGAACACAGGTGGGTCTTAGTACAAATCGGACACTTCCTCTCACTTCACCAAGTAACAAGAAAGTTAGTTGATGATTTCCCCACCTATAATAAAACGTACATATAGGTATGTCTAGCAACCCTTTCTAAGAATACAGACGTAATGTGATTTTAGCAAAAACAATTCTATAAAAATAACAAGAGGAAGGTAAACATAGCCCGGATTGTTTGTAAAATAAATTATGTTACCTAACAAAAAAATTCTCTATCTACATTGTTGCTACTAACATGAATCAATATTTCGTTTATGTGTAGGCACTACACTCAATGATTTATTATTTACAATCTACAAATATAAATTAAACAAACATACCACGCCCTCATCCACTATCGCGGACATAATACGTCACAATACTAAATATGTTTTTATTACTTTGTTCCAGATAAGGTGTCATGAACGCGGAAATAATGCGGAGATCTGCTCTTCAAGAATATAATATTGACCTTGTTATTGACCCCGAGTCAATATGCAGATAGTCTTGTCTGCGAACAAGCACTTTCACTACTTTGCGCTTGAGTAAGTAATTCGTTATGAACTCAGAATATGTACACAAAAATTTACTCTGTTGCTGCCTCATCGCTTTAATATTCACACATATTTCATAACTTCGGCGGCCGCGCGTTGCCCTCAAAGCGTGAAATTAGCATTTGTTTGGGGTGGCCCGGTTTCCGCGCACCTACAAACTTTTGCAATGTCTAGACAAAGTCCCAGCTACGGGTCTGTCAACATTAATTACCGTCTCGTTCATTCCAAAGGTCGAAACATCAGTAATTCCTGTCTGGTTCTCTCACGTCGGCTGGAAAATGTTGTAGGGTCTCCTTATAAGTAGGAGTCGGATAATAAAATGTCTTCTATTTATCTTCTTCTAAAACGTAATTTGTGCCGATAACTTAATTTCACTTGGCCTTTTGTTGGATAACAGTTTCCTATTACAGCATTTGTTAGGGTTCGAGAGAAGGTCCCGCGCGTGACCAAAATTTAGGCGCGAGGGAAAAATATCGCAACGCCGCCGTGCTCGTCACAACAGTGCCATAAATATCACCCATTGGTTGTTTACATCGCCTGCGATTGTTTCACAATTCTGCTGCGGGCTTCGTGGGACTTAACGTGTTTTTTTCTTATTTTTTCCTCTTTGTTTTGTTACGCTGATTGGATTTAAAAAGTCTTAAAGTCACCCTGAGTTTACCCTTACGTTCACTTCTAGATAAGGACAGTGAACGTCATTTGAAACAATAGAAACAAGTTTCTTTTTGAGACAGCAATTTATTTTTATCAATATGTTAAAATATGAAAAAACAAAGAACAGAAGACTTGTCTTTATTTAATGTTTCCGACAGAAATACAGTGAAATCATCTAATAGAAAAAATCTTAAATTTCTTATATCACTGATAATATACAGCTTAAATCGTTGAGCTTAGAAACAAGAACATTTGAACTAGACCTAACTTATATACATTACAGATTTCATAGGAAGAATTTTTGGAAATTCACACCGTAAATAGGGATGAAATTTTGAATGACACGCCAATGTGAAATTCTATCCTACCAGGAACATTAAATTGTCATAAAGTAATAAGTTTAGAGAGTTCTAAAGGTTATCTTATGTATTTCATTTAAAAGATTTTTTTGTCAAGATTGGAAACAACTAGTGGGTACTTGGTGCTGACCTCGACGAAGGGGTGCTTGTATTCCTCATAGCAGCAGACCAGATCGCGCACGTAACACACACGCGAGATATACAACATTTTCTTTTCTCTACACTTGCCTCGTTGGATACACATACCATTTTTCGCGGCACACGACGGATCTGAAAATGTAGAAAATATGAGAGAAAACATATATTATCTACCTAACGCCTTTTTTCGACATTGTACCTACTTATTTTGTATTGTGCCATTTAAATTTATAATTTTATGTGCTGTAATAATTAATAATTTTATTAACATTTAGTAATAATTAGTCTAAATTATCTATCCATCTAAATTTGTATGCTATTAACTAACATCGCGTTAAAAAATGTTATTTAAGACCTAAGCTTACAAATTAATAAATTAATATGAAAATATTTTCTTATAGTTTTACATAGGTATATATATATATTATATATATACATATATATATATATACCTATGTAAAACTATATATATATATATATAATATAGAATAGAATAAACTTATATACTATCTACTAATATTATTTTTAAAACTGTCATAACAATTAATTCATTAAACCCCAAGCGTTCGCGCACCTATTGTCTTTCAATTGTGTCTGTAATTTCCACGATTGAAAGGTTAAATGGGTTACACTTATTAAGAAACAAAAATCACACTAATATCTATAAAGGCAAAAGTATGTGAGTGTGCATGCTTTTTCTTCATGCTCCACCTGCAGAATGAATTTGGAAGACATTTGGCGATCGGGTAGACCATATCACGATACACAAGAGGAGTGGGTTCCCTTGGGACCATTATCTACGCGGGCGCTGCGCTGCGCGCTGGCCTCAGTTAGGATTTAATAAATGAAAGGTACATACGTATATTTATAGGGAAAAATAATTTCTGCCCGTTCTCAGTCAAAGAGGTGTATACATGATCTTTGTATGATATAGGATATTGGTAATTGGGGTACAATGGCCGGAGAAGTGGTCGTGATGAAACCGCAAAGTGCAGCGAAATAGCTATCACACAGTATAACAATATAGTTCTTTTACATGACATTCTCACTACGATGGTCACAGAAACAAATACAATTGAAATCTTAATTAGCATTCCCACTTGGAACAGTCAACTTTATAGGTTTTTCCATTAAACTACTAATTAGTCAATTAATTAGCTTCTTAATACAAAAATACTGTAATTGAGCATAAAAGTTGGTAGGTAGTAGTTTGTTATTTTATACGATTGTTTATAGTCCTCGCAAAAATACTTTATCATAAAAATAGCGAAATAGGTACTTATTGCGAACCTCCAAATGTGTGCTTTTCGCGCCTCGAAAGTAGGTTACTTTACCGTAACGTCTAGTTTACGACTAGGCGACGCGATTCATAAAACTTTTATGCCCACACTTTGTGACATTAGCCACGCTTAGAACTAAACTTTGTGTTATTTACTATCAAATTGTAGGTCACGGCAACCTTCAGTTTTAAATATTACACCGAATTATATAATCATTTATGCTTAATATTGTTGTACGTTTTGCTAATCTGTAAATCAAAGCAATAAAATTTATGATTTGAATAAATATTTCGCATGTTCTTTCTAGATACTTCCTTACTTCCTGCATACTACACTAGTTCCGCGAAGGTTTATTTTAATTTTCCTTTCAACCTGTATATCCAAAGAATTCACCTTGAAAATTGTAACATCTAAGGCAAATGACTTGCATTAGCTTTATTGGTTGGCGACTATGTGTCGCACGCAGGTAATAAAGTACAGTTAACGATTGAAGGGTTAACTAATCTGCGCCAATATTATAGGTATCTATACTTCTTTGATTGTCAATAACTGGTCTTGGCGTAGGTACTGTGTAACTGTAAAATTATGCTTGCATAGTAGTGGTTTCAAACTCACTAAGAAGAGACAAGCGGCGTAGTGACTGCAAAGCAGCAACGTAGAGCCTGCGAAGCAGTGGCGTGAAGCCCGCGTAGTGCACTCTGGGCTTCGTAGCAGTGCACTCCGAGCTGCGTAGCAACGAATTAAAGCCTACATTGCAACATTCACAGGCCTGCGTAGCAACAGTGTTGAAGCTACATGGCAGAGATCTGGGATCTACGCGACGTAGCAATAGTATACCTACAGGAGCAATGTTAGGGCGTAGTGTCGGCGTAGCAGCGACGTAAGATCTTTGTAGTAGTCGGTACATGGCCTGCATAGCTGACGACTGCTTTGTCGCCGCACATCGGTACCTAACTGCGTTGTTCATAAACCCGGTAGACGCTTTGTTGATGTACATACATACATGGACACGATATAAAGTGCATAGCATAAATGGTGCCATGAATAAGTATTATCCGGTAAGTTCATAATATAGTCGCATAGTATACGATGGTGGAATAGTCTTGATATTTTACTTAATTATCTACAGATTGACTGCTAGCCTAAAATATTTATTTATTTTTAAGTAGGTATTCGGATACACAGTAAGTTTCTTGCTATCTATTTTTCAGCTAAAAGAAAAAACTGGTATTAAGCATTTTTTCTATAAGATTGCAGATAAAAACTTTAGAATACCCGCCCTTCTCAAGCTAACGAATAAAAAATGTAGGCCAATCAAAAAGTGTTAAACAAAAAGACTCGTCGTTAAACTGTCGTCAATAAAAGTGAACGTTATCGGTAATCAGCGTCGTAGAGCCGCGTGCGTAGGTGAGCGGCACGATAACATAGATACGGTAACGCCGTTATCTAGCGATGAGGATATAACGTTGCAAACTTGATTTGGTATAAGGGCGGTTGCATACTGAGATCATCTTTTGTTTGCTTACACTTTAGCCTTAGATACGCAGATACGCTTCGTGTATGCCTGCTCACACAAACTATAAAACTCTACTACGACAGCGCAGCGGCAATACCTTGCCTTCGTTGCTGTATCATCGACAAACTTTCATAGCTTTGAAGCTGAATATCTTTTTAAACAATTTAATACAGTTTAGTGGCAGTTATTGTAGTTCAACCTCAGATTAAAATCTTCCATCCCTTTATCAAGTGCAAGTTCAATCGTGTATGGAATATGGCACGGAATAGAAAAATGGGAGTACTGTTCTGATCTTTAGAATGGATCTGCTAAAAATATCAGCTTGATACGCTTAAGTCCATTGAGAAACGAGTCACAAATCATCTGCGATGTTGCACTCGTCGAGTCAAAACTCCAAAGTATTGCATTGACGGCGAGTTGCTAACCTGTCGGATTTCTGTTGTTTTCATTTCGAGGAATGTGAATTGCACAATTTAATTCCGGCAAGCCCGTTCCGGGTCTGGGTCTCTTGTCTTGTGAATTGTGTTTTTGACGTTTTGACTTTGACTTAGTTTTCATGTTTGTGAACATACTCCGTGAAAAAAAAAAACATCATTGGCAAACCTGAAAGGCCTATAGAACTCAAAAACACTGTCCGAGAGGGGATTCAAACTTCCCAGGTAATTCCTAAGCACAAAAGTCCTGGGGGATTCGAATCTCAAGTTTGACTTTAGACCGCGCTTGCGATACTGTGGTATTAGTACCTGTACTGTACTAAAGCTATGTCACCGCATGCTCCAGCCCTAAGATGACGTCAGAGCTGGTTGATATCGAGCCAGGCCCGGGGGCGCGATTCGCATCAATCTTTCAACGGTTCCGTACATTTCCGTAGAGAACGTTTTTTGGCACTTTTTGTGGAAAGGAAGCTGATTTGACAATTCGATTAGGAGGGTTTTAAAAATCTTCACATGGGCTTGTTGTATTCTGCAATTTATACAAGAGCGGTAGTATCAGTTATCCCCAAAGTGTTTGTATTTCGGATATGACTATACTTATACTTTTATATTTATTTTTTATAATATTATAAAGAGATAGGTTTGTTTTTCTGATTTTTTGTTTGTAGGAGGTAATTTCTGGAAGCACTGATGCGATTGCTAAAATTCTTTCACTGATGGAAAGCAGCTTTATTCCTGAAGTGATATAGGCTGTGAACGCGGGCAAAGTATCGGGTAAGAGCTAGTAATCTTTGACAGTCATTGCAGATAGCTACGAGTAGAAAGTCTCACCATCAAAACCATTGTTATCTATGTCATGTCATGCTAATTACTTTAAATATATTTAATATTTTCATAATTATTTAGAACCATGTTCGCTCATTTATGCATAAGCCGCGGTTGCCTATAATTGAGTGTTCATTATAGGACCAGGTTACGTGGAACTATTTTTATTTTGTAACACTCGTTGGTGATCCTTAAATAAATAAATAAATAAATCCTAGAAGTATTGTGTTGCTCAGTAACTGGGTTGTGGAATCGAGAATCTGATAGGTAATCGTTCCATGTAAAACATGGTTATTCAGCCGCATCCAATTAGGCTGAAAGCCCATACCAAATTAGTTGCGATGGTCCAGAGCGAGGAGGAGTGGCAGACGGTTGCTGACTTCTGCGAAGCAGTAATGCTCGCAAAGGAGGAGGCCGACCGCAACAGGCAACGGCGCTCTCGCCGCCGCCACCGGGATTTTGATCCCGATTTCCATCCACCGTAGGCGTGGGCTTGCGGACAGTGAGCAATGGGTAGCTCGCTGTCCAGCCGTCCGGTTTTGTCCGCGCCTCAAGGAGTTGTCAGCAACAGCAGGGACCCAGCCGGGTCGAAGCCTACTGGGGCCAGGGTTATTCGAAAGGGAACTCGAGCCTCGGTATGAAGGCTAGAAGGAACGGGGTGGCCTTTTAGTCAGTAAGAGTCTAACACTATCTCGTTAGACTCTTACTGACTAAAAGCCATCATGTTGTCGTTGTCAAGGAACGGGGTGGGCTTTTAGTCAGTAAGAGTCTAACATTACACTCGTTCACCTACCCACCCCGTTCCTTGACAACGACAACATAATGGCTTTTAGTCAGTAAGAGTGTAACGAGATAGTGTTAGACTCTTACTTACTAAAAGCCCACCCCGTTCCTTGACAACGACGACATGGCAACCCCCGCTCTTGGGCGGAGTGGGGGTTATTTGGATGATGCTTCCCAGCATAAAAAAAATTAGTTGTGAAAAAGACTGCCGAGATGATGATGATGGCATTCTTCTTCTATTATGTTATGTCTGAGTATAGTTTCTGCACCTAAGACTAAGTGTGGACCATTGTACGTTAAGTTATACAGTACTAGCTTTTACCCACAGCTTCGCCAGCATACATAAAATGTAGCCCATGTTAGCCGGTGAAAAAACATTAGCAGTTGAACCAATACTTTCAGAGATTACTGCTACAAACAAAAAAAAAACTTTACCTCTTTATAATATTACTGTAGATGAATATTGAAGCAATAAAAGAAGCAAACAATCTGACAACAGCTGCCAATAAAAAAATACCGTTTAGTTTTTTCAACTAAACAGAAATTACTAAGAGAGTTCTGAATATACATGTAGATGGATGAAGAGGGAGAGGATGGCCGAAAAAAAGATGGATGGATTGTGTGAAAACTGATATGAAAGAAAAGGGAATTAGTGATAGTTTGACGAGTGACAGGACAGAATGGAAGAAGAAAACGTGTTGCGCCGACCCCAAGTAATATGGGATAAGGGCAGGAAGAAGAGGAAGAAGAAGTTTTTTCAACTAAAGAGAATTTTTTTGTTTGTTCTGTTGATGGAAAGTAATTTTTGGACCAGCCTACTGATTTTACGAGAATTCTTTCACCTATAGAATATTATACGTAATAGTTTAAAAAACGATACTGTTTCTACTGGAAAATGCACGTTTCCTTTTGGATCGATCAGGGGAGTGAAACCACGGGAAAAACAAGTACCTAACGTTATTTATTAGGGCATTTGTTCAATTTTCCGTTTCGTTTCGACCCTAATATTTATTGGAGTAAAGATGTATGTAATGTTTTCGTTTTTATATAGATTCGATACGATTACAGTGTTAGACAATGGAATGCAACGTAATAGAAAACCAGCTATTGTAAACTGTATAATACCGTAACATCGGCACTACCTTGCTAGTGTACCGTAGGCGCGGGCTTGCGGATGGCGAGCAATGGGTAGCTCGCGGTCCGACGGTCCGGTAACTGTCCAGACCGAACACACTGTTCCTGCGCGCCTCATGGAGTTGTCAGCAACGGCAGGGGACCAGCTGGGCCGAAGCGTACTGGGGCCAGGGATAGATCCGAAAGGTAGCTCAGCCCCCAGTACGAAAGGCAACGATGGAACTGGAGTGGGTTTTTAGTCAGTAAAAGTCTGACACTATCTCCTGCTCTGCCCAAGAGCGGGGGATGCCCCGCTAACCCCGTAACAATAATCATCTAATGACATCTCATTTGATGATTTTTCCATCGGAAAAAAACCACCTTGCTAGTGTGATACCAATCTATTGAATAGAAGGTCATTTCACTTCACAATGTTTATGCAATAAAAATCGATCATAAGCTAGTTTTAAGATGCAGAAAAATATTGTGTAGGTAGGTATATGTTTGCTGTAATTTTTCATTTTGTTTTTTTGGTTAAAACCAATTTACTAGCTGCGGCCAGTAGCTTCGCTCGCAAGATAGTAGAAATTTATCGAAAAGACCATACTTTTAAATGGGGTGAATAGAGACTTAGGGGAGAATAGAAACAAAACTTCAAACGGTATTTTCTCGATATTTGATTATTTTTTGCAGCATTTAACTTTATTAATTTATTAATGAATTGTTATTATAAAAAATCGATACTTTGTTAGAAGCCGATATGGCATTATGGTATCAAAGTGAAAAACCAAACCAAAGTTTTGTCTCTATTCACCCCTAAGTCTCTATTCACCCCATTTTACCCAGTACCTCCGGGATAAAACGTATGTACTATTCCAGGGCATGGTATTCCCGTGTGCCAGACCACATCATTTAGATGCAATTTGCCCTTCAGCCATTGGAGCGTGTAGAAGTAACAACCATATGGACACACACACACTCAGATATAGGTACTCACAAACTTTCACCTTTATAATGTTATTAAGTGTGTATTTATTAACAAACTGCATCAAAGTACCTTATGTGGTTTATGATGAGTTAGGGAATTAATACAATCTATGCATCTTCTATACATATAAATAAAATTTGAGTGTCTGTTTGTAATATTGAAATAACTGCTTTTTACTACATGCATATGAATATGGATACGGTACATATACCAAAATAACATTTTTTACAATTTTTGTTGTCTGCCTGTTTTTCCGAGATAATCTCTGAAATGGCTGGACCGATTTTGACGGGACTTTTTTTGGCAGGTAGCTGATGTAATAAGGAGTACATAGGCTACTTTTATTTTAGAAAAAAATGAATTCAAAATCCTGTAGTCCACGCGAACGAAGTCGCGGGCACAGCTTGTATACAATAAATATAATTAAAAAAAATAAAAAACGTTTTAAAAAATATTAAAAAAACAACAACATTAAAAAACCTGTGTGAGGCGTAAACGGCTCCTATCTCAGCATAATGCTGATATAGGAGAAATATAGTTACAATTAAGTACAATTATATGTGATACACTCAATAATAATCTAATTTGTGTACCTTTATCTTCACATATTATCACAGTACCTGTAGTACTGTGTAGTCGGTACTCAAAAAGATAAATGATAGATAAAAAAATTATGATTGAAAAAACTTTGACTACCGGTTGATCTCTACAGAACCCATAGCACCAATAATATTGACAGTCTCATTCATAAAATCAATTGCGGTTTGCCCTTGCTTCTGCAGAATCCTAGAGATATAAAACATAAATAGCGTGATAAAGTAATTAATTCAGTATGGCCATAAACATAACGCGAATCGAATGTGCGTTTGGTGCTGACAAGGACAATCAAAATGTGGTACAACATATTTATATTTACTGTAGTCTGTGTGATGACGTATATTCTCAAAAAGTTACACGACACGGGTCCCAATAAAGTAAAGTTTTATTTTAATTTCTTTTTATTCTATTTTGCAACTTCGCTGTGGGCAGCTGTGGTTTGGCCTTACTTTCTATTGAGCCCCAAAAATGTGAGAAATTCCAAGTAAGTGCGATAAATTTGAGATATTTTAATTAGGTTTAATTTTTAAGTTTACTTACATTGTTTAAAATAACAAAGCTTTTTTTTTCAGTTTTTCTTTGTCTGTGGTAACAGTATTGTAATGCTGTAGGCTGTAAGACGAAAAAATGCGAAATCCTCGAAATTTGATTTTACTGAATAGATTTTCATAAAACCTTTTCAATGGCATTGTTAAAAACTTAAACATAAAAGTTTATCCATCAATTGCTAATAACGATAACAAGAATTTATAGTAACAATGAATTGAAAATGAAATACTTTCACATTTTCAATTCATCGTTAATTACTAAGATTTCAACTACAAAAAAAGAAATATTTGTATATTATTATTAACTTTTATATTAATTCGTCTGTTTTTTTGTTAAGTTACAAAAAATAAGTTAGGTAAGGCAAGTTGTTCAAAATTGTATCCATGTCTGTCCAAAGATATAGGTAAACAATAAGTAAACTGTACAGCGTTAACAGAAATTTAGAACCCATATATTTTTTTAATTTAGTATGCTTATAAAAAAATGGCTCTCTGCGTTTGTCTGTTGAGCCGATAACTCCTAAACACGCCATTTAACGCAGTTCTCATTATTAGAAAGAACGATAAACGAGAAGGTTTCTGTTCATAACTTAATTTTTAACAGACTTCGAAAAGGAGGAGATTCTATTTTCGGCTGAATGTATATTTTTTTTTTATGTATGTTCACCGATATCTCGGTCAATTGTGGACCGATTTCGAAAATTCTGTTTTTGATTGAAAGTGCATGCTTTCAGGTTGTTCTCATAGAAATATTGTTATGATCTGAACATGAACTTCGAAGACATGGAACAGAACTCGTCATGGAATCACAGCAGAACTGTGGTTACAAGTAAAGTTGCTTTGTTTATACGTGTAGCCTATGACCGACTGTCAGAAAAGGGGGGGGGGATGTATTCAACTGATCTGATGATGAAGCCAGGAGGAAAAAAATAATGTAATCTAACCGTGTTTGGGATTATTAGAATCGCTATGAGATGCACTGTGGCTATAAGTTATTTAAGTTTGTCTGAGGGGTACTTTTTAGTGGTGGTACCATAACTAAAAAGTGTAAAATAAACAACTTTTTACAAAAAAAAATATAACAGTAAAGTATAACATAACTTTAATTTCGGAAGTCAGTGTTAAATAACGAAGAGACAAAACTATTATACAAGTAGAACACCGACTTCCGAAATTAAAGTTATTTTATACTTTTCAGTATTTTTTAACTTTGAAGTTGGTTATATTTCTTTTTTGTAACTAGGTTTTTATTTCAAGAGTAGTCCTGGAGTTTCTTTTCAGTTTTCTCCCTAAGAAGCGATCAAATAAAACCATGTACTAACTTTTGACGTTTTACAAATGCCCATATAGGCCTATAGTATATGCAATAAAACATTTTGATTTTTTTTGCAAAGCCAGGTTACTACTATTTCATAATAAAACTAGTTTTCTTAAATTTCCCTGCGTGACCAGAGGGCTGGCTCGTTCTTCGCTCAAAGAATTAGCATTGCCATTCAACGTGGTAATGCTGCCAGTCTTCTGGGCACATTCCCGGATGACAGCGATGTGGAGGAGTACTTCGACGCCTAAGTGTACTTTGTGTATTTGTATTTTATTTATTTAGGTTTTAGTATAAATAGTTTAAGTTTGTTTTTTTATGTAGAGTAACGAATTATTTTTAATCAATACAATAAAATTAAATTCATTAAGTTTTCTTAAATTATTACAGAAATAAACAAAAACCAAAGAAACAATTATGTAACTGATTTTGAAAAAGATTACCTACCTCAAATATAAAGTTTATTTTAACTTTTAATTCCAACTCAAATCAAAGTAATGACAGCTCATTTATCTGGTCAAAAATTTGTAAATTTCATAATTATGTAAAAATACATAAATTTATTTCATACGTACTCATAAAAAAATCCTTTTTTTTTTAACTGACATAATTACGATATTATAACGTGTATAAGAAGTTATAAAATAAGATAACTCAGCAAGATTTGCATATTTCTTTTTTTATGACGCATTTTAAAGTTAATTTGGACGTATTCTAGAACAGTTATTATTTAACCCCTCGAGCGCCAGAGTTTAATGACCCGGAAAATTGCCGTGTTTACGTAAATCACCAATAAAATAAATAAATAAATAGAAAAAATATTTATTTGTTTTTTTCTAGGAAAAACAAATAATATAATAAATATGGAATAATATAATATAGAAACTAAAATTTTCGACCAAATAAGTTTCGTACAGACGTGTGTACAAAATGAAAATTAAGCGTTTTTCAAGGTCTTCAAGTTGTACAGACGTATGTACAATCGGCGCTCGAGGGGTTAAAGCAGCTGTCAAAAAATGAATAACCTGATGCTAACAAAATGTAAGCGAATGTCGAGATTTTTATAGAAAATTAATGAACTTTAAAAATAGAATAATTACTGAGTTAATAAAAAAATTACATTGAATATTTACATATAATAAATGTATAAACGTTTTATTAATTAATATCAAAAATAAATTCCAAAAAAAAAGTACAAAATTCTATTCAGGGGAACCATATTCTGAGGCATAAATCTTACGGCACTATTCTACACAAAAAATTGTAAGTAGTCCACTAATATAAAACAACAAACTATAATAAAAAAAAAGCAAAAGGTTGATTAAGACGGGGTTGAGAGTAAAACCAAAACCATTTGAAATCAGGAACATTTGGAAACTAACGGTTTCACTTACGAAGAAAACGAGAGTCCCTTTTTCAATATTACCGACGTTTTAATGTTGCCAACTTGCCAATAATGGTCAAAGTCAAAGGACAAAGGCAAACTGTAACGGAAAATAAACTAAAGAAAAGAGAAAGTGGAAATCAAAGAAAATGCTAGATTGCGTTTTACTTTATTTTGCTAATGAAAGTAGAAACGGAAAAACCGTTCAAGTTGCATAGGCGTATAATAATTTGTAAATAATGGTAGGTATACAGTTTACAAGAGTTATCATTAATATTTTATCAAACAGTTAACAATCAAAGATAAAATAATCATTGTGTATAATTATTATAATCTTTAAACCGTGATTAAATATTGGCAACGTTGGCCTTTAATGTTAAAAATTATAATATCAATATAACGGCCTTCCAATACATTTAATGTCGACACACATTTCGCATAACATTTTGCATTAATGAATTATTATCAAT
Organism: Mythimna albipuncta; assembly: GCA_929112965.1. Taxonomy (NCBI): domain Eukaryota; kingdom Metazoa; phylum Arthropoda; class Insecta; order Lepidoptera; family Noctuidae; genus Mythimna; species Mythimna albipuncta. The sequence goes on along the minus strand of OV815962.1, from coordinate 9,787,269 downwards.
AAATTCTAAACACTGACTGGTTCGGGGTCGATTTGTTGACATTGAATCTTTAACCTTTCAATTGTGATAATTACAGACACAATTGAAAGACAATAGGTGCGCGAACGCCGGCGTTCGCTTGGGGTTTAATGAATTAAATCGTGTATCAGCATAATACGCAACTATTTTTTTTTATTGATAGGCTTGCTCTTGACCTTGATCATCTGATAAGAAGTGATAATGCAGCCTTTTTGAATTTAAATTATGAATTCGTAGATACATTTATTTATTAAGAGCTTCTGCTAGTGGTACCTGCGTGAAAGTAAAAGTTTATCCCAAGATACTCCTGGGTCTAGTATTCTACGTCCTATTTCTAGAAATCTCCTTCCTGTATATCCAAAGCCTATTGAGCGAGATGTTTAACAGAAAAACAAAATAAGAAATTAAAAAAAAACAAAGAAGTAAGAAATTTTCGGCTTATAATACTAAGCTAGAACTACATTAGATCGACGCTCACGTGTCACACGCCTATAACAATGCGACGTCGCGTGGCGTGGATCAAGTGTAGTTCTACAAATCTAGTTTCCATATAAAATGTATCCTCGGTGGACGCCATCATGCGCGTGCGAGCCCTCACGACGGGGGGTCTTTCGGTCCATGGACATCCCGACGGACCGCGGGACCGACGCGCCCAGATTAGCGCACATGGCATACGTGTGCGTAATGTAGTTCTACCTAGTACTAGCTTTTTATGCAGAAGTAAAAGACACTGTACTAAGGTGGACGTAACGCCTTAGGCATTTGCTACCAGATGACCTTGTTTGATGGTTTATAGGAGATACTGATATGATGACCACAGTGCAATGACTGATAAAAACTTGTGAACACTGATTGTTACTAGCCACTTTTTATGTCGGAAAATACTAGACAGGATTTAGTTAAGAACTTAAAATATGAGATATACATTAATATTTTAGAATCGTATAAATAAACGAAGCTATCTTCAAACTCTATTAAGTAAATTAAATGTTTTATCTTATTTGTGTACGTTCTTTGTAAATAAATACATAAAAATCAGTAGGTCAGGCTACGGGAAACGCTAATATTTCATCAAATCCACCGGTCAGTGTAGTGCCAATCAAAAATTAAAAATCTACTTCTATATGATTTACTTTATTTAATTACAAGTTACACAAATTAAAGGAAAATCAAAAACACTCAGTAAATGTAGAGAGGCCGACCTCTCACGCTGGGCCTAGGGCATGGTCCGGAGAAAGAGGAACACAAAAAAAAAAGTACTAATACTGGCACGGATCTCGAGCGCTCGTCGAAAGAGTCAGGATCAATTTGCGCATCATACACATCGTCGAGCCAATCAATGTAACTACAAAGGTGTACTCCCAGCTCCCGCGTCTCACTTCATACCACTAAAGAGACCTAATACATCACTTCTCACTCAAGTCAGCGCTCAAGATCCGTGCCGGTATTTGTACCTACTTAGGTATATGTAAAAAATAGAACAAATCATTTCCTACAATAAGATTACTCAGCCTACTTAACTGAACACTTATCTACGCATTTTGTTTGTTATCCTCTATAGATAAACAAATACATGTGTACCTATGAGTAGGTATACAAGTATGATGTAACAAACAGGAAAATATATCAATAATCATATAATGTATTGTTGTATTATTATTGAATATATAATATATTGTCTTTTTACCGCAATATGGGTTCTTGTGGATAAGGAAACAAATAAATCAGTAACCTGCATATTTTTAGTCTTGTAAAAATTGTCATTTTACAGTTAATATCAGCTATTCAATAAATTGTATTTAATAATAATTATCGTCAATACCAAAAGAAGACTACAACCATAGTGGAGTCCTCATAAGTATTATTATTCAATCACTCAGAAAAAGGTCCTCCAAAAACCTTCTTAAAACTGGGTCGACAAGAGGTAATCAGAAGAAGATCAGATACAATTACTAACTACCCAAAAGTTCGTATCTAACAAAAATATCCCAAATAAAGGTCCTTCGTTCAGCTGGAAAGTGGACTCAAAGTTGTGTTTAAACAGACAAATGAACTTTTCTAAAGAACTTTAGTTCGATAAATAAACCCAAGTTAAATGTGTCCCCACATAAACGAAGCTAAAGTTTTGGAGTAAAAGCCACTTAGGGAAAGCGAGGGTAGTTTGCTAAGTTCCCTCATCAGTTCGAACCAATCAATTCCTTAGGCACAAAATAGATAAGTACAGAAGTCAATCCCATGTATGTACTTCACTTTTTATACCTAGGTACGTTAGGCGATCGTGCTAGGGTCAGCGCGTTGCGTCAAACTGTATGAGTGCGACCGGGCGATTAAGCCGAGATATCGTGTCTGTGAGCGGTGTCTATGTGTGCGTTGCTCGAGCGCGCTTTGTATGTAGATTGTCTTCTGTACCTATCTATTTTGTGCCTTAGGTCTCTGTATAGAATACAGCTTGCTAACATTGGAAGGGCTGATGTTATCGTATTGGTGGCTGGTTGTGTATAATAAACACAAACAGCGCGTGGATCCCTGTTCTACAATTAGCTATTATCAATAACTTTAGATAACCTGTCACTTAATTACAATAACAACATCAAGGAAAGAGCAGAGGGAATCGATAAAGAGTTATTTATTATTTATTTCTTTATTTTATTCCAAAACGGTAAGTGAAATTATAAACTGACCACAAAACCGCTGCAATGGTTTTACTGTGGGGTTGGTGAGTCTCTAAATACTCATACTTCGTATTTAAAATAAATATTTTAAATACTCATACTTCGTATTTAAAATAAATATTTTAAATAATATAATTTCTAAATAATATCTTTTTAATTTAATTCTATAACTATGTTTATTTATTTAGTTTTACGTTTGTAATAAACATTAAAGCTAGAACTACACTGCTCACACGTGTGCCACACACGCCGATCTGGGCCCGTCGGTCTCCGTAAACTTTATATGGAAACTAGACTTGCAGAGCTACACTTAATCCACGCCACACAACGTCGTTCAACGTACAAATCAGGCGTGTTACACGTGTGCATCGGTCTAATGTAGTTCTAGCTTAAAGTACAACGCTATAGTCTGTTTAAAAAGTCAAACGACTTGGGAATTTATGAATGAATATAAACTTTTTATTCGATACTTTTTATTATAAGGTCCTTCTATTAGTAAACAATGATCAAGATCTGTTAATCAACCTTGATTATTGAACCAACGATGACTACATCAGATTTCATTTTACCTTTGACTTTTTAGACAGACTATACTACAGTCATAAAGATGAAATGCAACGTACTTAATTGGATGGCTTGCTAGGAGAACGGTAAAAAAACATTGTGTTACACTTTGTTGATCTTCGCTTTAACTGCGGAGCCATTAGTAAATTAAAAATACATATGGCTCCTCGTACATAGTTTGTGTTCGTGGTCATATAAAACCCAGCGCTAGGTGATTATGCGGCACTTGTACGAACATTCAGTTTTGAATTAGGAATACAGAAAGACTTTAAGATTAGTCTTGTTATAGTACATTTTGATACAAATGCAGAAAGTTTATCATTGCGACCTAGGGTGCTATTCTCTAAGAAAACAGCCTTGAGCGCAGCGCTGGCACAGCGACGAGTCGTGAGCGCAGTACATTGAATTAACAATCCAATGTAAAGAGGCATTGGGTTGATAATTCAATGTACTGCGCTCACGAGTCGTCGCTGTGCCAGCGCTGAGCTCAAGGCGGTTTTCTTAGAGAATAGCATCCCTAGGCGGAATTCGCACGAGCTGTAGGCGAGTGTGCTTTCGAGCCGAGGGATGCAGTGACTTTGCATGTGTGTCAAACGATTGTTTTCAACACACTTACGACTCATGGGGGTCGACGCGCACCCAACTCAATACGATAAACAATTATATTACAATAAATTGGTGACGGGGGCGAGCACACGCATTTATCTGCACTAATTTGGAAAACAGTCCATCGCGTGCCTGTAAGCTGTGGGATAAAAGCTGGTTTCCGAGTAAGTGTATTGAAAAGGTATTATGTACACGCCAATATCTGAATTCAGAAAAATAAATCACCTATACATTGAAAAAGAATTACATAACTAAGAACTAAGGATGTTACGGAGGTGATCTTATCGGAACCGAAGTCGAAACCGGAGATTTGCAATTGGTTTTAACTGAAACGAAATAGAAACCGGAACCGAAACCGAAATCGGAACCGGAGCCGAACCATGGATGGAGTGTAGGGGACAAATGAGAACCTAGGCATGTTAAGGCCGGGTCAGATAAATGAATAAAACAATGCTATAATATTCTGATCTTTAATATTGATTCGAAAAAATACACAGTCGGAAAATACAAACCATACTCATAACATTACAAGAGAGGTATGGCCTGCTAGGCACGTACCGCGCGGCGCGCAGCTCGGCCGGTTATCCGGTATAACCTCCGCTTCAAATCAATCGGAGCCGAAGCCGAAATCGTAGGTGTGAAATCAACCGAAAGTTCCAGTATATCAGAGCCGAAGATGGAACTCCGTAACATCTCTACTAAGTCTCTGTAGTTTAAAATATGGACCTGCATATCGAAAAACAATAATTTTAAAAAGCGACTTTTATCAAGCGTTTCGACTATTGGGGCCTAACTAATACACATACTTAGGTACTCGTATTTCCTAGTCAAGATCCTGTCAGTGTTATGTATTTGTGAAGCACTCTCCGAGAGAGCAGTGGTGGCCGAGTGGTAACGGCCCCGACTTACGCGTTATACTTCGCGGGTTCAAACCCAGCCAGGCGCGTGACTTTGTGTAATTTATTTCATCACCACTGCTCTCAAAATGGTGAAGGAAAACATCGTAGGAAACCGGCATGTCCTTGAACCAAACATTCGAAGACATGTGACTTCCACCAACCCGCACTGGGCCCGCGTGGTGGATTACGGCCCTTTCCGTCTCCTAGAGAGGAGACCTGAGTCCCAACAGTGGGAACATCATAAAGGAGACTGATGGCCCAGATGTACCTAACACGGTGCTGTGTAAAAAAAGTCATAAACAATCTATACAAGCATTTCTTTTAGTAGAGGATACGATTAAGAACGACCTTCACCGGTTTGTTTAATGGATGAAACGTATTTTATGATAAATTTAGTATATTAAATAAATAATATAACGCAGGGTGGTGCCTGAGAAATTCTTGGCCAAACTATTTTTTTTTAATGCAACGGTTTTTTTTAACGAATAAATTTAATACTAACCGAAAGTATAAAGCCTTTAGAGCATAAAAATGTTGGGTTGCCTATTTGTTTCCTGGTATAACTATGGGTTGCCAGGTATAATCAGATGTGTTTATTTTGATATACAACAAATTCTATATCAAAATAAACGCTGTTTCATTACGAATTCGATGTTATAGTGTTGTCTGCAAAAAAATCTGGTATGAATAACGGTTGTGCATTTTTCTAAAAAAAAAAGGAAATTTTTAATTTTTAATTGCCAGGAATTTTTTAGGCAACCTACCCACGTTTTATTATATAATACACTAAATTTATCATAAAATACGTTTCATCCATTAAACAAACCGGTGAAGGTCGTTCTTAATCGGATCTTAGACTATTTATTGCCCCTGATGGAACGGAGATGGTTTATTGAGACCTCTGGCAAGTCTCCTGGAGGCTGTGAAACGACAGCTGTTGATCATACCCGCCTCACTGTCAGTTGTCACATGAAGCTGCCTCCGTCGGACCATCGGATAGAATACGGACCGCTGCTCGCGCACAAAAAGGGCCAATAAAAACAACGTCATCCGATATTAGAGGAATTTTGAAGGGTGACATGCCTATTATATAGTAAAGATATCCTTTCTGAATTGGTAATTATTTGGTTTTTTTTTTGTGCAAAGGGTATTAGTTTAATCGGCTCCTTTTAATCCTATTTTGTTGTGACTTTAACAACATTGACACAGTTATGATGTCCTTTTGTTATTTATCAGATAAATGTGGATAAAATGATATCTTTTTATATTCAATAATTCTTTCATTGTATTATCCTAAAAACAGGCCAAAATAAAGCTACAGGCACACGATAATTTATAACATAATACAAACTTTATAATACCTACAAGAAGCTATAAACACACACACGACAGTTACGAGCTATCTAATACATTGTCATTTTTTTTAATTAAGTCATCATTACCTAATCATGGTTGTACCTAATTAATTATTTAACATAGACAGACCAAAAGAATCACTTAACTAATTAAAACTAGATATACACCTAAGTAATTAAAACTAATTTCCAAACAAAAATAAAAGCCCTAAAGAAATAAGATAGAATATAAGAATAAGAATAAGATTTCTTTAATCTTAAAGTACGGCGTCGAAAAACTCCTCCGCATCGGTATCGACTGGTAACATAAATAATAATACATAAAATAAAAAATAAATAACTTTTGTTTTCAGAGTAGGAGTGCGATTGCTGAAACATGTGACTAAGCTATATGACTTGGAATGGCATCTGCGAGACGGGAAGATCCTGTCCGAGGACCGAGCAGCCGTCATCATCTCGAATCATCAGAGCTCCCTCGACATCTTAGGTAAAATAAGAAAATCTTTATTTGATACTAGAAACACCTTGCAACAATTTATTCATCCAGGATGATAAAATTGCCAAAACGCATCTTGAGTGCTCGGCGTCAGAGTGGGGATCGCTTTGCGCATTCCATCATGCAATCGTCGTCGTTGTTACATACATGCAACAGCGCAGGGAGCAAATCATGAGTGACGTCTATGACGCGATGGCGCGGCAAAACAATCACAGACACTCCCCGCCCCCGCGTCTCACTTCACACCACTAAAGAGACCGAATATTTGACTTCTGCATAACTTGAAGCCAGCGCTCAAGATCCGTGGCGCCTCCGTAGCCTCAGTTTCAAGGCGCAGCTACAAACGCCCACCTCCAGAAACATAAGAACAGCAATAGTTCCATATATTATGCAATATTTACTTATCCTAACCTAAAGTAGTATGTGCTATGTAGGTAATTATATGATCCAGACATAACATAACTGTGATTTTATTGATGATCTGTTATGATAAAGCACCAGATACCTACTTAGAATTAGTTCTTGGTTTCTAAATCGTTTATATATTCAGGGACTTTTAAACTTTCAAAAGTTCTATCTTAGTGCTGAGCTTCATTATACAAAAGAAACTCTCCAACTTAAAATTTCATACTTTTAGGGCCAACATTATAGCCTGTGCGTGGTCTGCAAGTGAATTCAATGCCTATACATCCTCCACATTCTCTTTGCAGTAAATAAATGAACTTAAGAATTTTATTAATCAATGAACAAAACCTTTCTACCTATTAAACATGAATCTAAACATCAATACACATCATTACCCAGAAGTTTGACTACCTACTACACAAAACTGCGATGCGATATCGCATCGTAAAAATCTACAAGCTTGCACAACACATCGCAATAACTTGCGAATTCATTTGCATCCCACATGGGATACCTAAACACCAGAACATATGCTTTGTCGCACGAAATCGCATCGCAGGTTCCTACGATGCGGCGTCGTATCGCATCGCTTCGCAGTTTTGTGTGGGAGCCCACCTAAACAATCTTTTTGAAAACCAAACACACAGCGCTGTCTAAACTAGTATCTATAATTAGAAAAGGAAAATTTAATATTGATTGACGAATTAAAAAAATATTGGAATGAATAAAAACTTATTTGTCCAGGAAATTAAGTACCTATTATACTCGTAGTACATTGTACAGTAGTAGATAAATAAGTAGCAGGATAATACATAAAAACAAAACTAACAATTATAATGGAATAAAAGCTATTTCTTTTATCCCAGTGCAAACCAATTCCGAAAAGTAATTAACATTCAATTCCATAATAGTATATGTAGGTACCTATCTACTCGTACGTACCACAAGTTCGTTCACCTTTGACGTTATTGATTGTAAATACGTTCCAAGTATTTATATTATATCGGCAACTGTTATTTACCCTCTTTATTGATATTCGATTGCTATATTTTTCCAGGAATGTTCAATATATGGGAAGTAGTGGATAAAATGGCGGCTATTGCTAAGAAGGAATTGTTTTATATATGGCCGTTTGGTCTCTCGGCCTACCTTGCGGGCGTCGTGTTCATTGACAGGAGTAATGCTAAAGAAGCCTACAAACAACTCCAGATGATCTCCGAGGTCATGTTAAAAAGTAAGGTTAGTATCACAATATATTATCTACACTGGTTTCTACTTGGTACTTCCCTGCGGCCACGATAACGCAGAGTCGGGGATTGGGCAATAAAATTTATCGCCCAGTCTCCCTTACGCATAACACGATAATATACAGTTTTTTCGTTCTCCAATGAAAAACAACACGGAAAATCCCATTAAAATCTGTCCGTTCACACGCATTGAGAGAAAGCGTAAATTATATTTTTTCGCATTTATTATCGAGCTAAGTACCTACTTATCACTTTCCTGTTTATAGTAATAGGGAAAAGACAAAATTTACATCGAATTGTCGAAGGCATGATACCGCATTCTATCACATACTTATGCTTAGGTATTTAAGTGCCTTACCAAAAAGGACGAAACATGCTAAACCGGTGACATAATATCGACGGTTGAAAGGCAAAATGATCTAAGCGACATTGAGTTAACTTTACAAAAGTAAACTCATTTTTTTTTTTAAGTAAATCACTCTTTTGTAAAGTTTACTTAATGTCGCTTAGATCATTTTGCCTTTCAACCGTCGATATGATGGCTCCATTAGAGCTGCGAGATTACTCGAAAGTATCACTGCGACACTGAAACAAAACTAACGTATGAGTGCCACGCACCAATACCAGCACAGTTAAATTAGACCTCCACACAGAAAAAAAGAGAGGATTAATAGTACATTATCTCTCTCCCTTTATCCCGGCATAGTGGCGTGAACATTATAACCTCGTACATCGTACTTACTGCGCTCATTTATTAAATAGAGGAAGCTTCCAAGCTTGGATAATATTAAACTTATAAATTCAGCTTAATACGCCAGTAACGAACTAGGACATATACCTAACACAGATATAAAATCGCCTTTTTGCAAGTTACAGTCGGTTTTTGTTGTTGTTTTTCTGAAACCCACATTAGTTTTTATGTAAAAGTGTTTTACCAATAAATTTAGGTTGTGTTTAATGTTAAACAAAAAAGAATAAAAAGTAAATGTAATATTTTATGTTGTTTGTCTAATGTTTTTAAGGGTTCCGTACCGAAAGGATAAAACGGGACCCTATTACTAGACTGTGCTGTCCATCCGTCTGTCCGTCCGTTAGTCCCCAGGCTGTATCTCATGAATTGTGATAGTTAGACATGTGAAATTTTCACAGATAATGTATTTCTGTTGCCGCTATAACAATAATTAAAAACAGAATAAAGGTTTAAGGGATTTTCCCATATAACAGACATGAGTTTTTTTTCCATGAGTTTTTCTGATTCTGAAAAAAAAAATCTGATTCTGATTTTGCCGTCTTATGTACGTTTGTGAAAAATACGAAACCCTTCGTGAGTAAGTCTGTTTCGAACTTGGCTGGTTTTTTTTGCACCGTTTCAATGTACTTACCTATATATCTATTTACAAAATAATACTTCTAATTTGCTTTGAAAATAAAAACATAAAATGTCAAACCAAAATCATGTCATAAAATAAGAGAATTATTCCATTAATTTACAAAACATCTAAAAGCGTTTCCAAGAACATTCTAAAAACAATAAAAATAATAAACAGCTCAGCTTTGATCAAGGCGAACACAAAGCTCGCAGCTGTCAAAAAATATCCTAAGGTAATACGGACAGACGTTTCTCTAGAAAATGAAAAATATTAAAGGAATGTTAAAAATCGTTTGTAAAGCGAATAATTTATTTTTTACAGACGAAGATTTGGTTGTTCCCCGAAGGAACACGAAACAAAGATTATACAAAGCTACAGCCTTTCAAGAAGGGCGCGTTCAACATAGCGGTGACCGCTCAGGTGCCCATCATCCCCGTCGTGTTCTCGCCCTACTATTTCATAAATAAGAAGAAATACATTTTCAATAAAGGTGAGTCTCCACCTTATTCATTTCACTCTGATCTGGAAATATTTATATTGACAAAATACAAACATTTCCAGGATGATTCTTTGAAACCGAGAGAATGTCTCATTCATCTGGCCTAATTTTTGTACCTATCTATTTTATGTCGTGTGCCACTGGGCACAATTGAGCGGCTTTGATACATTTAGCGATCGGGGAAAATTAATATGCAAATAAAAATATCAAATTATAAAGAAAAACTTGGCCAGATGAATGAGATTGAGTCTCTCGGTTTCAAAGAATCACCCTCCAATGGCTTATTTATTATCTATAATTGACGCTTTACATAACTACAACCAAAACGTGTATTTTTCCCAGAGTAAGGTTTGAGAAATACTGTTTAGAATTCTGAGAGAGTCATCCTTACCATAGTCACTTATCTTTCGCATTCTATTGAACATTTTGTCCACGTACATTGCAATCCTAAAGTCTAATAATAAAAAGGATTTCACGGCCTATCTTGCTCTGCAACTTCAATCTGAAAGGTCAAAATTTCCGTGACCCTTCCGCTCCGCACAAAAAGTAGCCTATCTATATTCTAATTTGGACTTTAATCTTCTTAGCAGTGGCAGCTCCATCACAATCCACACAAAACTTCCCCTGTGTAACTGAAAATATTCAGAGGAACGAATTTACGGAAATATTTTTAGAATTCTCTCACAAAGGATTCTTTTGTTGAAAGAACCTTAGACCACATTAGCTAACAACGTTCCCTTATCTAGTACCGACGACTGCATTAATGTTTACCCCTTTTCTTGTTTCTTTTACTGTTTGCCATAAAAGTAGAACAGTTACAGTAGTTTTTAGGTAGTATTTGCTACAATTTGTCTTTTTTTCTGCAACATTATGTATACATGTACAGAGTAACGCACAAACAGTAAACCTGCCATCTATGATGTCGACCGGACATGTCTACGAATGGGTCTAGTTAATATTTGTAGAGCTACGATTTCAATCAAGATGGCGCCTTCAAAATTCTTACTGCAACATGTATCAATTTGAAATAAATTGAACTGAAAACGTATTAAGTACAATTGAAATAGTACATTTTGATACAAGTTGGTTTGTCATTGCAACTGAGGTGGAATACACACCCGAGCCAAAGGTGATATCGTTTGGGAGCCAAAAACTGCAATGGCAATTGCCGACGTGTATCAAACGATGTTCTCAACACACTTACTGGTATATACTCGTATAATAATAAGTAAAATTTCATAAACGTAATATTTATTATGAAAAATAGCTTACGGTTTTTATTTTTCGTAAATCTATATAGGGGTCAGCGACCAGTAAGGGCTGGTACAAAAAACATTAAAAAGTGTGGTGGGGCCTTATCCACACTTTGCCACTCTAGTGTAAAATGCAATACACTGTAAGCTTAAAGACAGTAGGAATATGAACGGGTTTTCGAGTAAGTGTGTTTGAAAAACATTTTAGGAAAAACAAACAAGATTTTTACATAGACAAAATAATGTTTTTTCAATTATTATACTATTATTTTATTTTTTTCTCAGGACACATTGTCATCCAGTGCCTAGAGCCAATACCCACGGTAGGTCTGACCATGGATGATGTACCGGAACTGATCAACAAGGTCCACCAACAAATGACCGCAACATATAAGGAGTTATCCAAGGAGGTGGTTAGTGCCCTGCCAGCTGACTACCCCTTCACACTAGTAGGGTAGGAACCATGACTGAAGGAATATTATATCTAGTTATAAGTAGGTAGATAATAAGTGTTGAAAAGTAATCGGTTATGTTAACTTGTGCTTCTAAATAATTAATTAATTAAATAAATAAATAATGTAATTTATTTTTACACTGTTTTTATTGATTTACACCCATTTTAGATAAGCAGATCTGTTTGAAACTATAAGCATTCTATTGTTCTACCTTCGCAGCTTCGGCTTCGTACAGTGGATCGATGACCATAACGGCTGTACCTACCTTACTAGGACGCCATGGTAAAGTATGACAAGCCAACAAAAAAAAATATGGTGGACTGCGTGACCAACAATAGCAAGGTGAGGTGCCTACACACCATGGAACTACTTCCATTTTCTTGGCTGCGCGAACTGGCATCACCACCATGGAGAGTGAGGCCTAAGTTACACTCCGAGTCTCAGACTATTCGTGCCCCACAAAGCACTCTAATTAGTCCTTCTTACCATTTGTCATTTAAATTGGTAGATCTTTAACCGTCAAGGGTAGTCAGGAAAACGAAAGTTTATATCTTTACCCAGTAATGCTTGTAGAGGTAAAACAGACAGATACATAGCAAAGCCTAATCAGCTTCATAATGTTCCCACTGCTGGAACTCCTCTCTAGGAGAGTACCTACGTGCGCCATGATACACCAAGCGGCCGCAGTACGAACTTTATGTTTCTGGAATATGTCGGTTTCTTCATGATGTTTTCCTTCACCATTTCGAGAGCAGTGATGATGAAATAAAATACACTAAGTAAAGCGCTTGCCTGAATTTGAACTAACGACAAACAACTCGTAAATCGGGGCCATTTCCAGAGAGTCACTACTGCTCTACTTGACTTGCGGGATTCAGCTAAATCTGTAACAACTGAAACCTCCTCCTTGCGTCGTATTCCACAATGCTGAGGGTCGTGATCTTCATCACCCTTATGATATTCCTATTATTCCTCCATCTGTTCCTGTCTCCGGCGGTGTGAAGGGCAATGTACATCATAGAGACAAAAGCAGTGCCGATCTGGTCGGACCAACGTATTGGGCTGCGCCCGCGAGGCCTTTCCCCGTCCACTTTACCGGTCACAATTAGCCTTTCGAGGTTGCCACCGTCTTTCCTTGCAATGTGACCGAAGTATTGCAGAACCTTGCGAAGACACTCGGACGACAGCCGTGAGAAGATTTTGAGTTCTTGCAAAATAGATACGTTAAGGTGGTTACGCTAAGGTGTGCAATAAAGTTATAAATAAATAATAATAAATAAATACGTTGGTCCGAAATGCTGTCCAAGGGATACGAAGCATCTTTCTCCAACACCACATCTCAAAGGCGTCGATGCGTTTGCGGTCTGCAGCCTTTAGCGACCAAGACCACAACTGAAAGCCTAACCCAAAATGTTACTGCGCGTACTACGCCAAAATGTTGAGAAGAGGCTTGGCAGATGATTCATCATCTGCTTAGGTAATTTAAAACTTTAGTTACTATTACTGACCTTATTTACCAGGTAAAACACAACAAATGCATTAAAAAGAGTAGTAGACAAACACTCACTTAATTACACTTCTTCAACATAGAGTCATTTAATAGATAATGGACTACACGCCCTAAATGCTAAGTTAAAGTAGGTACTCATATAAACACTCTTCACCTAAATAACTAGTTTGTTTAAACTATTACTTAGTCTGCTCGAAATAGAAGAGTCGAGTGGTTTGCAAACTACTCAGACTTGCGCAGAACGCCGCTAATATTTTAAGAGATTAAACAGTATTTTCAACTAAATAAGACACTAACTCTGAACAGTATTTACCAGCGCTTGATAATTCTAACCTTATTTTGAATTATGTTTAGGGATTAATAGTACATTTTGATACATGTGCAGAAAGTTTGTGATTACGACCGAGGCGGAATTCATTCGTGTTATGGAGCCGAGGACTGCAGTGACTTTGCACGTGTATCAAACGACGTTTTTCAATACACTTACGAAGAAATACTTTCTCCGAAAATTATGACGCATTTTTGTTCATTTTGTACTGAAGAAAATTTTCTTTTGCTATAGATTTAAATTTTGATTTAGATGGCAGCAGACTATCGCAAGTATTTTTTACCTTAATCACAATATCTGGCGGCAGCGGCGTCTGAAGAATTCTCTTTAAATCTTAGTTTCAACATTTTTTTCACGTGAAACACAATATTTTTTTTTTATTGGCTTGATAGATCACCATTGCTGCAGTAGGATTTAAAGTAGTTATATTTGTGTATTCGTATCGATATGGGTTAAAGCACTTGGTAAAATCAGAGCCGAATTAAGCAAGCATTGTTGAAAATTCTACCAAGAGGCCCGGGCAAAAATCTAAACACGACATGAGTTAGTTGGCTCGATAAAAAAAATCGCGAATCTGACCTTAACTTACGATTTCAAACGTGTATGTCTACGAGATAACATCACGGAAATATTTTAAAATTACAAAAAATAATAAAGCTGGTTTTTAAAAAAGGGCCTCGCAAGTTACACAAAAATCTTGTTGAAGGTAGTTATTGTTTTTTTTTTTTTTTATAAAAATAAAACCGCTGTTACGGGGCCGCGAAATCGACATACACCCGAATAAACCCGGACGGAGTTCATACAAAATACTCAATGACTACAACCGGGTCTTAAATTAAGATGTACGGCGTTGATGTAGACGTACGGCGTTGCGCCATCGGTACATGGTGGATAGTTAAGGAGTCGAATTCCCTGCCGGAGTCTGTGTTTCCTGATAGCTACCACCTAAGGGTATTTAGGTCAAGAGTGAATAGGTTACTTCTAGGCAAGCGTGCTTCTTCGTCTTACCACCAGGTAAGATAGTGATCAAACGCGAGCCTATCAATAATAAAAAAAAGATGTCAATTATTTAACGCGCAGATTTGATGTAGGTATAGGTACCTACTACCTACTAACGCAAAGATATAATTTGATTAGATGTTTAAAAGTCAGCCGAGCGTTCCTAATTTATTGAAGACCCTTCGACCTTGTCCCGGACGCTTTCCTCAAATTATTATAGGTACCTACTAGCTCTGTGCCCGCGGTTTCGTTCGCGAAAATATTTTTACAAAAACTTTAACACCCTTTAAAACTTATTTTAAAGATAGTTTTAAAAAAAGACAATATTGAGAGTCTATATGGTTCATTTTGATTAGATTTTGTACCAAGTTTTAAGTTTATTAATCCAAAAAAAAAATCCTCCATACAATATTCTAAAAACAAATAGTTTTTACTTTTATTATTAAAAATAAATGCTTTCTTATTTACCGAGTCCCCTAAGTGTCGCCACAATAAACGATCCTGCACGTCCTGCATCCATCGGATTTCCGCAACCTTCACCGGGTCATCGGCTACCTTGTAGGAGGCCTTCCAACGCTGCGTCTTCCGGTACGCGTTCGCCACTCCAGAACCTTTAGGCCCCAACGGCCAATATGCCTCCAACGTAAAAAAAAAACTTTCAGAATTTATCTACAATGAACCGAATCGATAAGTCTTTGTGAAAATTCCTGTTTTACCGATCAAAAAGTTACTCAGTAATGTACTTACCTACTAGGGAATGAAGAACCGGTGCTCTTCATGCGTCCCGGGATTTTCGGGATTACTTGTTGAAGGAACCGGGAGAACCGGGACTTTTGGGTACTTTTTTTACCTACTGCTGGTATTTTTATTTTAATAGGTCTTTAGTATTTATGTACGTACGTAGGCAATGGAAACCACATAGTATTAATTAAAAATTTACAAAAATCAACGATAACAAAACCATTTACTATTCTTTGGCAAAATATTCAACAGAAGAAAACAACAAGTCAATTCAGCATTTAACGCTCGCTATTATTAAAAATTAAATACCAATATCAATCAACAAAAACATAGTTACTTTCCATAAAACAAAATAAAAATAAATCCTTTTCTTAATTCTAATATAAACCAAGTCATCATCAGCATTCAGCAGTTGTCACATCACTGAGACGCTTATCTTTAAGGAATATAAAATAATAAAATATAAAAAGTTATAAAGGAATGAAATTAACAAAATATGAAAACGTTCAATTATTTAGTACTGTCTTGCTCATTATAATGGGTTCTTAAAAAAATAAGTGCGTCTAAGCTTTTATCGCTTATGCGTGATCTTATTTTGTTGCACAGTAATCCTGCTGCAGAGAATATCCTCTCGGGCTTCACGCTGGTCGGAGGGATCGTCAAAAGGTGATCATAAGCCAACGATAGAAAACGGCCATGATCACCACCATTTTCAAAAAGAGCCATTTCTATTCTAATTGTAGTGTTTAAATCTTCTTGATCGCTTCGATCTCGTACATTTTTGGTAGCATTCAATATTTCAGTATTAAGCTCATCTTTTTTTGTTAATATAGCATCTCTGTGAAGATCATTATTTTTTTTGATTTCGTGATGAAGGCTCTTCAGGTAGATGAACAGCTATCGAAGAAACGCTATTTGTGCGTGTTAATAATTCAACAATGTGGATGTGCATGTCATCGCTGTCTGGTCTTGGGTATACGTCGTCTTGCACAGTTGTAAAATATACTTCTGGGTTGTGCAAATATTGTAGGACTGTAGTTTCTAGTAGACGGCGTGCAGAATATCTTTATTCAGGTGTCTCGCCCTCACCGCATCGCACGCGGCATAACGCGGGAGTTTATAAAGAGGAAAGATTTTTTGTATGTATGTAATCGATAAACTCCGAAACTACTGAAGCGATTTCAAAAAATATATCATCATTCATTAGAAAGCTACAGTAACTCTGAGTATGAGTGACATAGACTGTTTTACCCCGGGAAAACGCCTTATTCTGACGGGAAAACAGGCAGCAGTAGCAAGCACCGGGCCAATTCCGTCTCACCCCGGACCATGGTCTGAACCAGGACTAGACGCGAAAGATCACCGCCGTCTATCGCCTCTATGAAGACGTAGTGATGCTCTACCCAAGTGGGGTAGCTTTGAGGTAGATTACAATCGTGTGTTCCGGGCGATCAGAATAGTGGTAACCAGGGGGCGTTTCTTCCGCCTAAATCTGAAACAGATCTTTCGAACTGGGCATGTCCAGTGAGGACATTCGTCAGGTGGAAACGAGGACGATGTGGTACTACTTAAGCCACTTCCCAAAGAGGGGACTTCCGCTGGGATTGTGGCGTATCCAAGTTAAGAATAGAGTAAAATGACGATTTCTAAGAGAAACTTGGAATCGTCAAATCGTGGTACACCACATTGTGTATATTAAGCTGCCAGGTCTTTATTAGAGTATTTTTAATTACAATTTTTCTCTGAATAGTACCAAATTGCAGTACTGTCTCGTTTTATTTTAGAAGTGTATATGTTCACACCTATATTACTATGACAACAACAATGTGTACCTGTATGTTTTCTGTTTGTTAATCAATCACGCATTCACGTCTCAACTGAAGCTTGCCACACGTCATGAATACGTTTTTTTTTTTCTATGGGTAAAAATCATCCAAATGACATCCCACGTCCTTGGGCGGAGCGGGAGATTTTTAATGACTAAAAAATCCATCTTGTTCCTTCTTGCCTTTCATACCGGAGCCGAGCCTCCCTTTCAAAACTAGACCCTGGCTGGACCCAGTAGGCTTCGACCCGGCGGGGTCCCTGCTGTTGCTGACAACTCCTTGAGGCGCGTGGGAACAGTGCGCGCCGTCGACAACTTGGGCTTGGTCCGGACAGTTACCGGACGGCCGGACAGTGAGCTACCCATTGCTTACTGTCCGCAAGCCCGCGCCTACGTTGGCCGGAAATCGGGATCAGCATCCCGGCGGCTTCGGCGGCGATAACGCCGTTACCAGATGCGTTCGGCCTCCTCCTTTGCGAGCATTACTGCTTCGTAGAAGGAGGCGACCGCCTGCCACTCCTCCTCGCTCCGGACCATGGCCTGTACCAAGGCCCGGCGCGAGAGATCACCGCTGACGCCATGGATTAGTGGAATGGCGTGTATGCGTGGAAGTATGACCGTAGGATTCTACTTACGGTCATGCTTTCACGCAAACGAAGCAGTAGTAGGAGCCAGTTCTAGAAGAAACTTCAGCCCCATTATATCACCACTTACCTATTGTGTAATGTGTGGGCATTTACATCGACTTAGGACATTTACAGAGGTCAAATAAATAAATATAACCAAGAACAAAAGAAAACTAATAAAACTAACTTTATTTTTAGATCTAAACGCAACGTACGATGTTAGATTATGGACTAAAATGCTACTAACGACTCTATTATGATTACAATGGATGCCAACCGTTAAGAAACTACGGACACATAATTTTGTATTCGCCTAACTCTTTTACAGTTATCGAGCGAAGGCTTTTTTTATAATCACACTAATATTATAAAGGCAAATATTTGTCAGTGTGTTTGGGTGAATATTTGTTACAAAAAGCGGCGGTGGTCAAGTGGTAACGGCCCCGACTTCCCGACTTACAAGTTGTAGGTCGCGGGTTCATAACCAGCCAGACGCATTACTTTGTGCAATTTATTTCATCACCTCTGCTCTCAAAACGGTGAAAGAAAACACCGTGAGGAAACCGGCATGTCCTAGAATCAAAAAATCGAAGACGTGACATTCACTAACCTGCACTGAGCCCGCGTGGTCGGTTGCTAGAGCGACTTTTCCAGCTGTGGGAACATTATAGGGCGACTCTTAGGGGAGGCCTATGCTAGGCTATGCTAGGCTCCCAACAGGAGCTCCAGTGGCCCATTAAAATGGTTGAGCTGAGTAAGGCTGATGCACGTGTCATGCCCGTGAACGGGTGCCATCGGTTGAGACTGGTCATCTCTTGACTGCCAGTGGCTTAATTCGATTTCTGTTCTTAATTACCTTTTAAAAAAAAAACTTATTAATATTACGTATCTACCTACATTGTGCTCACATATTAGAAGCGACAAGAAATATGTAGACCTATGTAACTCATAATATGTTTTAAAAAGAGTGGCCATGGAGTTACTTGCAAGTTCTTCTCCATAGATACCTACGCTTTGGAACGTGCTATTTAGCTTCACTTTTCTTGGACTGACCGACATTTGACTATTTAAAAGTGCCTGCAAATGGTCTATTTGAAATAAATGATTTTGACTTTGACTTTGATTTTGGACGTCTTTCGGCTGAAATGATAATGATGATGAAGTATCAAAGATTCAAAGCATTTTAATTCAAATAAACCATTTAGTACTTACAGGCACTTTTGAAATGTCATGAAGCCAGTCAGTCAGAAAAATAACTTAAAAAAACATATATGAATGTAAATAACTTGTAGATGTTGTTAAATAAACTATTTATAACTTGAACTTTTATAGATACTTAATAATAATTGTAGGTACCATATTGTCGACAAGACAGTGTCGGGTCGTGACGGTAACAGTGAAAAGATCAAACTTAGGTGTAGTAAACAATAAATAACACAACTTCGCACGATCACTTTCAACTCGTTCTGGTCTTATTCTGTTACAGAACTTTTGGAAAAACTTTTAAAATATATTTTCGTATCGCTTTATTGCTTTAATATCGTCGATATTTTATCATCACGGTAATAACATGCAAAACTTTTTGATAGTTCGTGTAACGTCGTTAAGTTTTATGGTATTAGTGCCTTTACAAGTGTATCGACTTCTGCCATCTGCCACTCTATATATCATGAAAGACACTCCCGCCTGACCACCGCTAAGTAAATTTTTGCTTGCACTCGAAACCAAAACTTGATAGGGTTTGGTTTGGCGCCGCGCCTTAGGATTCAAGCGAATTTGTATTTAAGTGATCAGGCAGAAATGACCGTGATGGTACACTTTACTATTATTTGTCTGATGATTTATTACAAGCTTCAAAACCCACCGCATTCATTAGTGAACAGACTGACTGGCTGGTCAGCCATACAATAGGGTGATAATGTAATCAAAAATGGCTTAAGGTAACCCGACGGGGACAGATTAAGTTCGAAGGACTTTCTCTCCTGCATGTTCGGTTCCTTTCAACCCTGCATACAGAAATATTGGGAAAAGAGCAGGCCTTTACCCAGCAGTAAGTAACAATAAATGCTAGAAACAAAAAGGTGCTTACTACGTATTTGAAGGCCAGTCCCATCCAACGGCGCTCGTTCACGACCAGGGTCTCTGCGCCAGCACCATTCAGCTCAAACATTTTGCATTTTGTGGAAGGCTGTCCCTTACACCTTGTATATCCACTAGTATCAATAGGTACGGTGAATATCAACTACCAGCGCACATTCTGTCAAAGACATAAATCCATTAAATGATATTTAAGATATTTAGTACTCACACATGTGGTTATGCAACACATGCAGCTTCAAGTTATACAATGCGATAAGGAAATTGAGTTTATACAATCAATTGTGGCAACCAACCTAGTAATTGGTGCGTAAAGCACAGTAAATGAATAATAAATTTTTACCCAAACATTAATATAATACATAGTTTTATTTTAATTAACGGATTCCTTTATGAACAGTTAGCCGTTCTTATTACAGCAGTTAATAACATTTTATTATTCCTCTGGTATTCGAAGTGATCCCAAGCTTCGTTATAAGCCATCTTCGTTGTATTTTATGTAATTAAATATTCTTAGCTCGTAGTTTGTACCTTTTAAAAGAAACAATGCCGTAAATTTTCACAAAAAAATCATTTCCGGGAGTTTTTCCGTAGTCCTTAGTTACAACTTGTGAGTACTGTGCGCATTGTTTTGGTTGTTACTAGGACATTGTTCAACTTCAATTTATAAAAGCACGTATTTTGAAACAATACTCAGTTTACAATTTAGATATATGTTACACTCAAGGAACCTCGTCCTTTTCGAAGTAGGTTAAAGACCGAAATCGCTCAATGAGCGGAAATAAGCTTAAAATACTTTGCATGGCTGTTTTTTTTCGAACGCCAATATCGCGTCGTGGCACTTAAAACCACTGCCACAATTGTAAAGCGTTGTGGCAATAAAAATCCATACCATTCCATCCAGCGTTCTGAGCTCGAATTTAAGTGATCCCAGTTTACACCGTAGGCGCACGCTAGCGGATGGCGAGTAATAGATAGATCACCGTCTGGCCGTCCAATAAAGACGAAACTCGGGACGGTGGGTAACTTTTACGTTTTTGTAAGATTCCTGTCATAGCTGCTTAATGTTCAAAAGAGTTAGTATTGCCCTCGCAAAGGGACAGTAAAGAAACACTGTGGGTTTTACCACAAAATAGTTAGGTAGAGAAGACAATCTTATGTATGTACTTCACTTTTTATAGGCCTACCTACTTACGCTCGGTGGGCGCACACTAATGAGTGTTTGAGCCGGAACTGTTTGACGAGCGGGCACATCGTGTCCGTAAGCGGTGTCTATGTGTGCGTTGCTTGAGCGCGCTTTGTACGTAGATTGTCTTCTGTACCTACTTATTCTATTTTGTGGTTTTACTAAGTAAAAATTTGAGGGAGGCCTATGTCCAACAGTGGACCTCTATCGGCTGAAATGATCACTAAGTAAAAAGTCTGACACCCTCTCTCGCCACTCAGGCAGACGTCATTTAATGATTTCCCATGAAAAGAAACTGACGCAAGCTTATCGCGAAATAATTGTATTGTATTGTGATTTATTTTTAATTTTGGTCTTTGAGCACACTTCCATAAATCAGCATTATACTGACATTCAGATTTGTGTAAAGATAATATTTCGTACGTGGGAAATCAAATACCGATTTACTGAGAACTTTGTTCACCACAAACAATAACAAATTAGTCCAGTCAACAATACCTAATCCGAATCGCAAGTTTCGAGATTTTTCTAAACCTGGCTACGTACCACCATTCTAGATCTTTCTAACAGCAATGCGTTTTAATTATTTTCTCGGAGATATGGTGTATTCACGTTTAATGGCATAACAATAAATATGATGAAGTAATACTGGCAATTACGTTGAAGACGTAGGTAGGTAAGGTAACCTAATAACAATGGGTAATTAAATTCGCTTTTGTAAGGATAATTTGTTTTATATATAAGATATATTTGTGATCAACGCAGTTCTCTGACTAGATGCAGCATTTCCATCTGACGAAGCTCGAAACAATTTGAACAGGCATTCGATCCTTCGATATTCTGAGCACTCGATAGGTACAATTTAGAGTTTCTAATTTTATGCCGCGTTTACGTGTCATACTCTGCAGCAGAGCCACCACTTTAAAAGTTGATCAATTATATCTTAAAATGATGTACGTCAAACGTACATAATATAAATTTTAAATTTATTTTATTCTATCCTGTTTTATCCTAAGAACGAATTTAAATATGGCGTCGAAAAACTCTTCCACGTCGTTGTCGACTGCTGTTGTACACTAGAAGAAGTAGATAACACTTCAAAGTTTGCATAGAACCGGGAATAGAGAGAACTGAATCTCAATCATAGATTAAGAAACTTTCTACTGGTGGAAGAATTTTTAAAATCAGTGCAGTAGGTATTTTTATACTTATTCAGAAAATACCAGGCAATTGCGAGTCGGACTCACGCACTGAGAGTTCCGTACAGACTTACCTATGTAAATAATTAATTTCCCGAATCGAGTCTCAGAGGTTTTTTTTTGGGTGGCATAAAAGTTTTTTTTTTTGTAATGAGTTTCAGACTTTTTCTTATACGTACCGACTTGCTATAAGATCTACTGCTACATCTAAAATTTCAGTTTTAATACTCCTTTAGGATTCGAAAAATCTTCAACATTCAATTCGGGAACACGACAAGGTAAATTTGAACGAAAGCCTAAAATAATTCCTGATAAAAAACGTCCTGTCTTTAAAATAGCTTAAATCGATTCAGCTATTTTATTTTAAGTTTATTATGATACGTGGAGATAAAACAAAAAATCTAAGTCATTAGATATTGAAATCTGACACATTTACGTTTCATTGCACTCCGCAATAAAAGTATCTAACTAAAGATGCACATACAGGTACTTTAACTTTGTTTTTCTGATCTAACCAAACCACCAAACACAACCATTTGCTTGATTTGCAGTGCAGTCAGGGACGGACCGTTAATTTGTTGAGTTCTGAGCTAACACTTTCGGGGCCCACCTAATTATTCAAAGTTATTGTCATTTTGTCTCAAAAAAATGTTCTTTTTTTCTCAAAGTGTGCCTCAGTGATCATTCAAAGGAAAAATGTAGTTCCATTACTTAAGAAACTTTCAATGGGTCATAAATTAGTGTGGCTAGCTTGAAAGTTTTTAAATATACTTTAAAACACTGGCTAATTTTGAACACTAACTTTGAGTGATTTAAAACCAATGTAGTGACCTGACTGTGACCATATAAGCAGCGTTGACACATATTGCATCCTATAATTGAAACAGTTATATAACCCATTTGTTCTAAAAAAATCTATCGGACCAATCCAGCCATACTGTCGATTGTTTTCAATGAAGCCTGGAGGCCTTTTACATTCAAACGGCCCTAGGCTTCAGCCCATTTAGTCTATCCGGCCTTGAATAGAATATTTATACCTTGGAACTCGGGTCCACTGAATGATTTTTTTGTAAAAACGTTTTGGAATATGTTTTTGACACTTAAAATTCACATTTATTACAGCTGATTTCAATTTTAAAATCATTTTTTCTCAATCAATTAGTTCATATTTATTATTTTTTAAATGTTTTCATTCATTTTCTATCAGAAATCGCTTTAATCGCGCTTTAAATATTTTGTTTGTGTACCAACTTTTTACAGCTACCTTATTAAGTCAAAATTAAGTTTAAAGTGCGTCATCAATGAAAAAACCAACGAGCTGCAAAGTTTTTCTCAGACATGAACATAACACCGTAATTACGTCAATTTCAAAAAAGGGTAGGTACCTACCTAATTGTTAACACAACAAATATAATTAATAAAATAACACAATAAAATCTGATAACTTCATAGGTTAATCCAATAGATTAACCTATGAAGTTGATGTTTAACGGGTAACTGAACTGTGTGTGATAAGTACGGGTTGGCTTGAAATTATAAAACCTAATAAAAAAACATACTTTATATTTAAAACATGTCATTCTTCTTTCATAGTCAATTATAAATCGGTTTCTTTAGGTGTTTTTTTTTTCTGCAATATACCTATATAGAAGGTAATACAACCATGTTTCTATGAAACTACGCCTTTGCTCGAATGCAACTTATACACACACCTCTTCCTCGTTTATTACTCTTTCTATCAGAGAAAATCGTTTCAAAATCCGTTGCGTGGTTTAAAGTAGTCAGCAGATCAACAGAATGACAGTGACCAATTCCGGAGGTTTCTGTTCCAGAATCAAGCGAAAGAAACGCCCGGGTGTCACCATTGTGTGGACCGCCCGGATTACACGGTGGGACATAGACGTTTGGAGGTCTGCCCCGCTGGGTTAGATCACCGCCGTGTCCTCGTAGAGACTCGGCGATAATTATATTAATATCTATCCCAGAGGGAGCACCAACCCGCACTGGGCCCGCGTGGTGGCTTACGGCCCATTCTCTCTCCTAGAGGGGAGGCCTGAGTCCCAGCAGTGGGAACATTAAAAAAAGGCTGATGATGATGATCCCAGAGGGATTACCTAGGACTTCATTTATAACTTGAACGAATAGCCCTTTTTTGCAAAACAAAATTACCTGGATGTCAGTGCTATTTCCCTACAATTGAATACTGGACGACATGACCTAAGTTAGAGGAAACTATACAGGGTTAGGGTGGATTGCATCAACTAACTTTGTTAGACGAATTATGCTGTAGAGCGAAGTTTTTTCAATAATTATGAACATGTGGACCCGCTAAAGCTTAACATGTGAAGTATAAGAACACAATAGTATCTTCAAAACTGTTCTTTACCCTTTATTAGCAGACAAAATTCCACTTGCCCAACATGAGACATCGTGTTTTTTATTTATTAAATAGCAGGTAATTATATTAGCGTTAACTCTGTACAGTATTTTTGAGAGAGCTATATTTATATCGACGATAACCGGCTGCTGACATTTTCGTTTTTAAACTACAGTGAAGTGCCATGCGTCAGTGCAGGAGTAGGTATCGCTTCGGTTTTTTTTTAATGCTCTTTGTCCATTAAGATCTTATCACAAGAATATATTTTTACAAACAAATTAAAACAAACAGAAGTACAAAGCAGAAACCGGTTGATGTGTAAAAATTATTTCCTTCTACTTTGTGTAAACATAAATAAAATAAAGATAATGTATTGTTTTGTGTTTTTAATTAAATGCCCAGACAAACAATAGGCATATTTTTTTTTGTTTCTGTGGCTAGAGTAAAAAAAAATGTTTGTGGTGTCTTTGAACTTAAATCGGTTAATCTATACGGGGTGGTGTAGTTTTGGAAGTCATTGCTTCTGGTATTATTTATGTATTATTTAACACCGACTTCTGAAATTTATAAAAAAAATCTCGGTCCATAAACGACGGAGTTCTGAGCTAACAAACATTAAAAAAATACAACCTAATTGAAAACCTCCTTTTTTTAAGTTGGTTAAAAAAATTTGGGTCAGGGTTTTCGCAAAAGCAGGCAATAAGATAACGTCTTAGTACAACAGTCTGTGAAGTCAAAAGAAAACGGGTATTTTATTGTTAGAGGAAAACTGAAGAAAAAACCTGAAAAAAGGTTCATTACGTTGTTATTTTGTTCACACATCTTCAACTAATAAAATAACAATTCATTGACCTAACCTACATATTGGTATCCACATAAGTACCACTCATTTCTGCAATCTGTATTTATATTGATAAATACAGAAACTACACACAGATATTTAACTAAAGCAGGTAGTAATTGTACCTGTTTTAATTAAATAGGGGAGAGTCGGATATATTGTACCATTTTTCAGTCTCGGCAAAATATCTTGCTGTTATATTAACAATACCACATAGTTTGGGATCTCGTTTATCTAACACCGCAAAGTCAACACTATAATGTTTACCAATTTATCAAAATACGCATTTTTCTAAAAGCTTTACACTGGAACAATTTACCCGACTAGTCGGTTTAATTGTACCACAGGTCTGGTAAATTGTACCAAGAAAATTTAATAGACCTTAAGTCACAATAAATGATTAATTACTTAATAAAATTATTTTAATTTAATAATACATAATATTATTCATCACAGTATTCGTAAATTTTCTTGTTTTTATTGTTTTGAATTGGATACCAAGTTCTTTTAGTAGTTACTAAGTCTTTGTAGAAGTAGTTTATTTGTTTACTATTAAAATATAGATGTACAGTATATAATTAAGTACAATACTATAGAAAATGTGCTAACAAAAAATAAACATATATTTTCTTCAATACGTAACATTTATGTATGAAAAAAATTAACAAAAGACCTATCAAAAACTAAACGTTCGTTTTTCATTTAAAAAACGAACTGTGTATAAACTAGACAATGTTTAACTTGTATATTTTCCAATTCCAAATTAAAAATACAGTTAATTAGTTTGCAAAATTATTCCTTTTTCTGGGAATTGGTTTTGGGATAAAATATCTCATTTCCTTCTTTTCCAAAGCTAATAATAAAGCCCTTACCAAGTACTCCTTATTCCATCCACAATATTTTCTTTGAATACCGTCCATCTAGAAAAATAAACATGCATCTGGCTGGGTAAATTGTACCAGTACAATTAAGACAACTGCTGGTGGTACGTTTTATCAAACAAGGGAATTTGAAAAATATAAGTTTGCCACAAAATTTTCTTAAACCCTAACAATTAATTACTTATTAGTATAAAAGATGATTAGAGACCTGTTTAATAAAAAAAATACAATAAAACGCCAAGTTACCTTTTCACAGAGTAATGTCCTTAGGTACATGCTTTAAAACTTTTATCAATCATTAACGAAAACGTTTTAATTCTCTCAAAATAAATGCACTAATGCCGGACGTTACTACAAAATAGAAAAGTAGTTGAGGGCGCTGTCAGTGCTTGGTTTTGTATGATCAGAAAAGAAAAATATTGACATTTAGTAGGAAATTTTGAAGTGGCACAATTTATCAAATAGTACAATATGCCCGACGTTCCCCTATCTATGTGTAGTTTCTGCTACACCACTCACACTTAACCACTTCGTTGTATGTGTTACAGTCAATAGTCTAAATTAATCAAAACTAATTTTGACTGGCTTCAGTAAAACGCTTTTGTTTTGTAATTCTAAAAATAAGGCAACGTTTTTTAGATATCTCTAGGTACTTAGAATCAAAACGCGTCTCCTTCTCAATTAAATTTCAGATCGACTGATCGAAACTGCATAACTAGCGGGCTAGCTCGTTTTTTGCCCAAATAATTAGCATTGCTATTCAACGTGGCAATGCTGCCAGTCTTCTGGGCTACTTTTCCAGATGACAGTAATGTAGAGGAGTAAACCAACCTACCAGCCCCCCAGCAAAGTTACATTTCTCTTGCGTCGAACGCCTCGAGTTAGCCACGCCCCCGATTCTTTTGTTCTGACCACGACTGAGCGTTGAGATGACGTCATTCCCGTACATTTGAAGTTTTCTACTAGCGTTAACGATTGCAAATTATCAACTTGGCTAAGGGTATTTTAGTAAATCTTAGTGATACCTACATATCTCATTTTAAAATTTCAACTGGTCAAAAGTACTTCTGATCAACTTTTTCAATTAAAAGTGGTTTTGACCAATTATCAGTCTTGACTGTAACATACATAAGTACAATGAGTTAATAAACTTATTTAAAGAAAAACATAACTACTTCAATAACAGTATTCAGCCAGCATTGAAATCGTTGCAGGCTCATTAATCGAAATCCGTTTTTGCGGGAATTTGACATCCAATCTCCGCTTTCCTTCATTTACACAAATATAATACGTATTCAATTTTTTAAAAAAAATAACCTTCGACAACTGGCAAAATGCTGTCCAAGATTATAATATCCTTAACAGTGATTGTTTTCTTACTTCGATTTAAAAGTGTACTTAAAAGTGAATTTATAAAATTAAAATTCCATCTAAAAATGTCTTTATACTATGTGTTACTGACTTTAACATCAATGATTGTTATGCCTTTTTTGCTGTTTAGACCAAAACATCACAGCAATGGACTGTAAGTACCTAAAAAGAGAACAAATGTAACTTTGATCTGGGTCCAAATCTATGAATATATTCTGTCGTAGCTGACAGTAGCGACTGGTATTTTATTTTCACTGTTCTAATCCCATGAAAATAATATGTTTGGACTAGAGATGTGCCGTTGCCGGCAATATTGCGTAGAAGTGGGAATATTGGTGGCAATATTGCCCGAAGTGTGAATATTGGTGGCAATATTGCCAACAAAATTCCCACTACGGCACATCTCTACTTTGGACTTGTGTTAAGAACAAATTGACCATTAATCAAATCAATACCGTCAATATACCTAAGTACTTGATATGTAGGCAGTTGCAGGATTTTCTAGTTTCAGCACGAGCAGCCCTTAATGGCTAGCTGTGCAATTAAGAATGAGATCCTCAGTTTCCAAATAAGGATCCTCATTGTTAAAAACCAAGTTTTTTCAAATACCCTAATTATTGTAACAGCCGTCAAGTGCACTGCATCTTTGTAAAGCAATCAATAAGAAAGAACTGTCATATTTCAGGTTCACGTCGAGTTTGATGAAACACATTACGAAGATATACGGATTGGAGTGGCACATACGCAATGGGGAAGTATTAGCGGAAGACCGAGGAGCTGTCATCATTAGCAACCACCAGTCAGTTCTGGATATCGCAGGTGAATAATTGACTCTGGGTTCTGCAGTAGCTCGGGCATGCTTGCGGAAGCGTGCATTGATTGTTTTCACACCTTCATGCGTAAGGGTCTAAACAGCCGGACCGCATTTCAACTGCAATCCAACTGCAAATTGCAGTTTGAATGCAGTTGACGCGACTGCAATAGAACTGCAAACCAAACGTGCGGTCCGATTGCAGTCGTGTGAACTGCACACCGACTGCATCCGAACCGCATCACACCCACCCGCCCGCACGCTCCGCCCTCCCGCTCATGGGCCTTTTCGTTCGCCTCGGAGTCAGAAATTGTAGAAAATGATAAGTTGGTAGCCATGTTGACGCGCCTAAGTCGGCCGCTCGTTCGTTTGTATAACAAAGGTTGTAGCGTTGAATATTGTGGAAACGATAACAATTCGTTCTATCATTTTGAACGATGTGAAGTTGGCTACGAATTTTAACGAACGTTGAGATGACGTCATTCCCACACATTTGAAGTTTTTTACTGGCGTTAACGATTGCAGATTATCAACTTGGCTAGGGGTGCAGCGTGTTAGGTACACGTGTGCGTCAGTCTAATGTAGTTCTAGCTTTATACCTAATACATTAATTTACAAATTTCAGGATTGAACAATGCGTGGTATTTGGTACGAAAACTGTATCTCATTGCGAAAAGAGAAGTAGTCTGGACTGGACCACTAGGGATAACAACATATCTCTGTGGATCGATATTAATTGACAGAAAGAACCCGCAGGAAGCCAACAAGATCCTGGAATGTACAAAACAACTAATGACCCAAGACAAGGTTGGTATGTTTAAACTTTAACTTTAACTAGGGTTTACCTTTAAACGTCGGATAAATCCGACAAGACTCGAGTTTATTCCGCCAAGGTCGCATATCCACGACCAAATACTCTATCTCGTCAGCTCTTCTATCACCTATGGGGATTGAAGGGCTACTACTAACGAGATGGAGTGTCCAGCCGCAAACACACGACTCTGGCGAATAGCACACGAAAACTTTCGTCGGACCAATCCGACGTAATCAATAAATCCAAAGCATTTTCAAATTATTCTTTCACATTAGAACTTCTGTATCGTGGGTTCGTTTACAAACATACAAACTTATATTTATATTTATTTATTTATTTAAAGCTTTATACACAAAAAAAACTGTACAAAGGCGGACTTAATGCCTTAAGCATTATCTGCCAGTCAACCTTAAATTATATTATTTATTTATTAAGGTAAAACGAACCGCTTCTGTGTACAGTATTTTACAAGCATGAATAATTGACCTAAGTCTTACACAGTCACCAATTAAAGGTCAACCAGCATTCGCAAAATAAGACATGATATAAATCACAATAATCATAACAATCAAAATTACCAAAATAATCAAAATAAACAGAATAATCAAAACAATCAAAGTAATCAAAATAATTAGAATAATCAATAAGGTCAAAATAATCAAAATAATCAGAATAATTAAAACAATCAACGTAATCAGAATAATCAATAAGGTAACTCACATATACTAGACATCCAGACCCGAAACAGCTATCTGTATACCATAAAAATATTTTTTTCCTTGCGGGAATAGACCCTGTGACACGCAATGCAGGAGTTAATCACTTAACCACTCGACCAATCGTGTGATTGTGTTTCTGAGTGCCTAGCGCGAATTCGATCGTCACGTTTGTGACGTTCGAAGCACCGATTGGCCCGCTCGAAGCTTTTAACCAATCAGAGAGTCAAACGCGTTAAACGTTTCGATCACGTTAACATAAAACAAGTCGCACTCAGCGCTCGATATTACCCATTAGACCAGGGTAGATGCCTTCAAAAATAATAAAAAGTGAAAAATAATAATAGTAGGATGAAACCCATCACAAAAGGAGGAGAATATTATAAAAATGAAAGGAAAAATAATTTACGGGCGATCTGAGGTCGGGAAGGGGGTGGGGGTGACTTTTTAAGGGGAAAAAACGGGTTTTCTCGATTTCCGGCAAAACTAAAAGTCCTATGGAAAAAAGTCAAATGGCAAAGTTGTAGGTAATAAAAAGATCTAAAACTTTTGTATTAACACTTTTTTCACATAACCTCAAAATTTATGTGAAAAATTCAAAAAACCATGTTTTTGGTTTTTTATTTTTATCTCTTTCAAAAAACAATATTTTATCACGAAATTTGGTGAAAACTTACCTTTTTATGTCCCAAATACGCTGTAATTTATTTGATTAGAAATATTTATTTTTTCACCTTATTTTGAATTAATATCGAAAAATCACCCTAATTTTCAATCGAAAATTCACCCGTCAAAATATCTTTTTTTTTCAAAAAGTTTATATGGTGTCTGTTCGTTGAAATCTCTACTTTCTGATGGTGAAAAAATATATATATGTTACCATAGTAAATCTTCTCAGCAAATGCAAAAAATCGAAAAAAACTCGAATTCGAAATTTTTTTCAATTATTATATTCAATGTAGAGCTATTTATTAAAATTTACACTTTAATTACTCGAAAAACGTAAAATTACATGTTACATAGATAACAAAAAAAAATGCAAATCAATATTTAGTACTATAATTAACAAACAAATAAGTTGATAAAATTAATACTTAATAAGACGTCTACAATATTTGGAGAAAGGAGTCGAATCTTCTTTAAGTTATATGCGTAGATGCCTATTTATAACTATTTTTAGATAACTTATATATACCTACCTGAGTGACCTACGAAAAATTTTAGCCCATCAAAAGGTATTTCATAGAGGAGTGGGGAAGGGGCTAGGCGGGTCCGGGTCTTAATACATACATACCTAATATTTCGTAGCAGCTGTAACAACCGTTAGCCTAGCCAGTATTCGAAATACAGTATAGTATACAACATCGTTTAAAAAAATACACGTGCACGTTGAGTTTCTTGAAGATATTTGTGACAAGTTTACAAAAAAACTAAGAAGATTAAAAAAATAATAATCTCCTTTATTTTGCACCAACAAACTTAGTTACTCCCATAAGATATATAAAATACATATCGTAAATATATTTTTACTAACTAACTTTTGGCCGATTTTCATATATATTTTATACATTTCAAATATATTTCAGATATATTTGTCACTCAGATAAATATAAGTTATCTAAAAATAGTTATAAATAGGCATCTACGCATATAACTTAAAGAAGATTCGACTCCTTTCTCCAAATATTGTAGACGTCTTATTAAGTATTAATTTTATCAACTTATTTGTTTGTTAATTATAGTACTATATTTTGATTTGCATTTTTTTTTTTTTTGTTTTCTATGTAACATGTAATTTTACGTTTTTCGAGTAATTAAAGTGTAAATTTTAATAAATAGCTCTACATTGAATATAATAATTGAAAAAAAATTTCGAATTCGAGTTTTTTTCGATTTTTTGCATTTGCTGAGAAGATTTACTATGGTAACATATATGTTTTTTTTCACCATCGGAAAGTAGAGATTTCAACGAACAGACACCATATAAACTTTTTGAAAAAAAAAGATATTTTGACGGGTGAATTTTCGATTGAAAATTAGGGTGATTTTTCGATATTAATTCAAAATAAGGTGAAAAAATAAATATTTCTAATCAAATAAATTACAGCGTATTTGGGACATAAAAAGGTAAGTTTTCACCAAATTTCGTGATAAAATATTGTTTTTTGAAAGAGATAAAAATAAAAAACCAAAAACATGGTTTTTTGAATTTTTCACATAAATTTTGAGGTTATGTGAAAAAAGTGTTAATACAAAAGTTTTAGATCTTTTTATTACCTACAACTTTGCCATTTGACTTTTTTCCATAGGACTTTTAGTTTTGCCGGAAATCGAGAAAACCCGTTTTTCCCCCTTAAAAAGTCACCCCCACCCCCTTCCCGACCTCAGATCGCCCGTAAATTATTTTTCCTTTCATTTTTATAATATTCTCCTCCTTTTGTGATGGGTTTCATCCTACTATTCGTTTTTTTGGTTTTAAAAATTATCGACACTGGTCTACATATCGTATCATGAATTTTAAACATCCGTTTTTAAATTGAATATTTTAATTCAATTGACGGCAAATTGTACCTATACTAACTTGGTATTAAGGTTTTATAGATGTTCGAATCAATCTCTCGACTCGACGTGTTTCCATTTATCCGTCCAATTTCATTCCTAAGCCTGAGTGTTAACCTATTGATTAGAATTCAAGATGAAGCTGATACCTTAATGTCCCTTCACAAAGTTACGATCAGATAACAAAGACCTTCCTGGTGTACTTTCTCAATGTTAACTAACATATCGCTACTAAACATACTTAACTAGTCTTATACAACGTGTAGGTAATCAACGCAAAATCTTACAAGTGGTCATTGTGTTCATCGCCATGAATACCTAACCTCTGCTGAGAAAAACTTCGAAATAAAAATATCTAATTAAAGTGAATATCCTCAAAACACATAGGTACATTTACGTAGATGACTCGAAAAAACTGACAGTTCATTTTTAGGGAACCGTACCCGAAGAGTGCAGATGACAAGACCTTATTAAGTAATAACAGACGGATAGACTAACGAACAGCGGAGGCTAAGTAGCCTCCGCTGTTCGTTAGTCTATCCGTCTGTCAGCGGGCTGTATCTCATAAACTGTAAGAGGTAGAAAGTTGAAATTTTCAAGAAATGTGCGAATTACCGCTACAAAAACAAATAATAAAGATAAACGTAAACAGTTTTCCCATATAGGGAACGGTATTATGTAGGCATTTTTTTTATCAATCGTAGTATCTACCGTTATTAAGCGAGTCCGACTCGCACTTGGTGAGTTTTTAAATAAACCGACTTACGTAATAAGCATAAAAATAAAGAAAATCATTCTTGTAATTATATAAATAAACCGACTTACGTATTAAGCATAAAAATAAAGAAAATTATTCTTGTAATTATATAAATAAACCGACTTACGTAATAAGCTAATATTTTTTTTATTTTTATGCTATATTATATAATAATAATATTCCACAACTACCATACAACGCCGTCTAGTCTCAAGCTAAGCAGAGCTTATGTTATGAGTACTAAACAACTGGTAAACACACTTCTATATATTTCTAAATACACACATACTATGGATAAATTACACCCAGGCACAGAATTTCTTTGTTAGGTAATTACATCTTGGAATCTCAAAGGTTAATGAACCATTGATCGGCTTGACATGGTGGTGGAAATACCAAATTTTGCCCAGTAACCCTACTTTTATTCCATCTGTTTAGATTAAGATATGGATATTCCCCGAAGGCACAAGGAACAACAATTGGAATGGGAAGTTGTTACCATTCAAGAAAGGTGCTTTCAACATAGCAGTGCGTGCTCAAGTGCCGATCTTACCCGTTGTTTATTCACCCTACTACTTCATTGACAAGGATAAATATGTTTTCAATAAAGGTAAGATTCAGTTTAGTCAAGTACCTATGTTGCAGAACTCCACATCATAAAATCATACTCCATCGCATCCCAGAAGGGACAGTCAGAAAAAAAATTAATGGAATGGTCAGAATATAGATACCTTGGACAATCACATTTTGCGAGATAGAGGACGATGCCTATTGAGATTGCGACCAATCGGACACAAGTTCTGAGTACGGAATAGTATTGAAAACTTCCATTTGGGAAATCCCAACTGTACTTTCAAGCGTCTCTGACCATTATAGTCTATTCACACAGAGTCGCAACGAGCCGCGACACGAAAAGGAACACATTTCCGGAGTGTTATTCTCTAAGAAAACAGCCTTGAGCTCAGCGCTGGCACAGCGACGAGTCGTTAGGGCTGTACATTGAATTAACAACCCAGTGCCCCTTTACATTGGATTGTTAATTCAATGTACTGCGCTCACGACTCGTCGCTGTGCCAGCGCTGAGCTCAAGGCTGTTTTCTTAGAGAATAGCACCCCTGGACCTAGACCATGACGTTAAAAGTAAGATTGTTTTAATCTTGTTTCGGTGTGGGTAAGAGATAGAGCTATACAGGTTGTCTAGCGTCATCTCTTACCCACACTGAAACAAGATTAAAACAATCTTACTTTAAACGTCATGTGAACCCCGCTGGATCGAGATGCCTCCCGGCGTAGCGCTACGTGGTGCAACGTATTCTAAATTCTCACAATGAAATATGTAGTTCCTTTTCATGCAATAATGAAAAATTTTAGTCACGGTTGACTTGGATATCGTCGTCAATAAAATTTCAAAACTTTTGTCAATTTTTCTCAGCTGAATTTCTAAAGAAAAAATAATACCTACCTATATTACAGGTCATATGGTTATGCAGTGTCTGGAGCCTGTACCCACGACAGGACTAACCTTGGATGACGTGCCAGCCCTAGCAGAGCGCCTGCACCTGATCATGTCGCGAGCTTTCGAGCAGCTGTCCAAAGAAGTTCAGTTTACAACGCCGAGCGACGAAGGAAAACATACGAAACTTTGCTAAGAACATGGTTGATAAATTATAAGGTTCTAAGTGCTAGCTAAGTTACCTTGGTAATTTTCTTGATAAAATTATTGTTTAAAGGTAGACAAATTCATACGCTATAGTCTTGTGTCAATTAAATTATTTATTGCAATAAAAAAGTATATTTTATAAAGTAATGCTAACATGTTTTGTTATTTTAATAACGTCCTGCCTACACGTTACAATAGTGTTTATTAGATACATACATGTTTAAATAGCCAGTATTATGATTTTTGATTAAACTGGTTGGATGGATATCATATTCCAATTTAAGACCAACAACCAATACCACTGGTATTTGTTTGGACTCGTATTTGAAAGAACAATGCACAAAAATGTATGGACACCAGAATCAATAAGTAAGTATTATCTTGATGATTTTTTAATTCGTTCCTTTTGGTCTCCTAGAATATCTATTCTGTTATTGTCTTCTTTCTTCTAGGACCCTACTCTGCCTGAAAATCAGGGAAGTAGGACGCATATCATGAATTTAAATTATTTATATCATACATCGTATAGAGTTATAGGCCCCAGAGTGGCACAAACGTCTATATTATAGGCGCCGCCATCCAATTAATATGTCCCCGGGCGACTGCTAAAGCAACTGGATCAGGAGCTGCGATCTGGATGCTGCAAAGGTCCGCCAACCTAGGTGCAAGCATCGGACCGGCCTGGAACCGAGATAAATATGGTCTATAACCGAATATCATCATAATATGTTGGAAATATGCTCCAACTGCAATGAGCGTGGTATTACATTTGTATGGAAATTCATCGGTCGCCGGCCCCTTAAAATATTATGTTACAAATAATCAATTTGTTCTTTGTCTCTTTCTAATAATCAATGATTGTGGCGTTCCAAATCCATTTCACTTGGACGTCAAACTCATGCTCAAATACCAATAAAATTAAATGAAGTCGTTGGAACGCACTCTCGTAAAACAGCATTTCGTTTCTCATGATTGGTTGCGCGCTAAAGGATTTCTTTCAGTTTTGTGTTTATTTTTGTTTTTAGAAGCTTGACGGTTTTATTGTTCAGTGATATTATTTAAGTTGAATTGAAAATGTGGGACAAAATAATTTATGTGATAGTGATTGTCATAGTAACATACATTTTGAAACAATTGTTTTCGGAAACACCGAATTTCGTGAAATTTAAATCAAAATTTCTCATATTTTACATCTGGACTTCTGTGACCGCAGTGATATTAATGCCGTTTTTTGTGTTTAATCCAAAAAATGTAAAGAATTCCCTGTAAGTATACACATACAATATATTCCATGTCAAAGCCTTAGGACTTATGTCACTGCTTCGGCTCATGATGTCGCTGATTCATAGGATCTTTTTGAATGGGTTTACCCCAGACATTATCTAAGATAAATAAAACACTTGACGCTTGAATGTTACTACGACATTAAATCATAGCTAATTGAAAGATACTTTATTTAATATTTTGTATCTGAAATCTTTACCATTCATAATCTGCATTGTTTATTGTTTACAGATTTGGATCCCAAATAGTAAAACATGTTACCAAAGTTATTGAAGTAAAATGGCTATTGAGAAATGGAAGAGTATTGGCTGAGGATCGTGGAGCTGTGGTTGTGTCAAACCACCAGTCTTCAATTGACATTTTAGGTAAAATTATATTATTTTATTTTATCCTCTTACCTCATTTTCTTCCTGTTATTCTATCTATAAAGGCCCACACCTTGTCATGAAGTAGTTAATAGTATGATATGACTAAATGCCAAGTGGGTTGCGTCAAATAAAATCCTAAAATATACACAACTAGCTTTTGCCCGTGCGGCTTCGCTCCCGCTCTTCCCTACTCCACCCTATTCTACTCTACCCTATTCTACCCTACCCTATCCTACCCTACCCTATCCTACCCTACCCTACCCTATCCTACCCTATTCTATTCTACCCTACTCTACACTACTCTACCCTAACCCTACTCTACCCTACCAAACTTCACATAAACCATCTACTAAATAGTCCAAACAAAGCCTATATAGGTGAGCCTGTTCTTGAGTTAAACCAGTTGCACTATGTACAGAGTTTAAAATTTATTATTGCTTTAATATACCTATTTATTGATGTCTATCCCATTTAGTGCAACACACAGTGATGTCACCTAATGATCCTAAGGTCAATTGACAATTGTCATGCTTACAATAGTAAGAAGACTATTTTTATACCTTATCTGCACTATACAAATCAGTATCTATTTTTATATCTGTAATATTTTACAAATAATCCCCGCTCCCTGTGAGTACTAATAATTTATTTTTGCACACTAGTGTGTGCAAAAATAAAGGTTTAAAATAAAATCATATTATGGAGAATTCAGAGAAGCTATTTTAACCCAAATCCTTTTAAATTAAAGGTAAAGGGATACTCAGGACCTGACCTAACTAATTCTTTATTGTGGAATTGACAAGGAAATTGGAAACAAACTATTATGAAAGACATATAGGCTTTCATCATAGTTTGTATACACATTTTTAAATTAACTTCCTGCACTTGTAGTCTTATCACATGTTAGTGCACAAAAAGAGAGCAATATTCTGATAAAGGTTGTTACTTTATGATTAAGCATTAACTTGTATTCAAAAGTAAATCTGTGAAAATTGTAATTTGTTCATTTTTATGCCTATTTTACTATGAGCTTATAGATAAGAAATCTACACTACAATAGCACTCGATATTATACCAACCTATACTGGGCTTGCTCTCGGTAGAGGGAACAGGTCATAATTCACCAGGATCACAACAATTCCTTCTCCTAGAGAAGCCTGAAGCCTAGCAATGGAAAGATTATAAGGCTCATTATGCTATGCTTTATTTTAAGTCTTCAAGTAGGTCTAAACTAGAGGAGCTAAGCATGGGCTGAGCTATAATATATGCAGTGTCATTTGTGCTCACCAGTCACCTCCTATAGAGTGGGCCCAGGTTACACAAATTTAAGCTCTATTTGTACTGCACTCATGCTCGGCTCCTTTAGCGTAGACCCACCTTCATTTTTCTACTCAATATATTGTGCAAAATGGAGTGCTGTATCACCCACAATAGGTTTCTTTAACATCATGTTCTGCGGGACAGGCTTTTCCTACTTAATACAAGAATGAATGAAGGCTGCTCATCATTCTATACTAATTCTATGCACTATTCAAATTGCCAATTAACATTAGTGAGAAGAATATTTTTGCAATAACACTGATTTTTTCAAACAAAAGTTAGTTAATGTGACATTGGACTGCATCACTTCTTTGCATAAATAACAAAAGTGATGTTACAGTCATTATCCTGCATATTGTTATCTAATGTATTAGTGCTAAGATTAACTTATATGCCATGGTAAAAGAAATAAACATTGTGTAAGAAATATAGTCTATCCATCTTCTTTTACAAATATAAAAATCAAGTGTTATTTGTTAAACTCATTAAAAAATTAATGACTCATTTTAACAATTGAGAAAACCCTTAAAACTTAAAAAGAAACAATAGGTTCAGTGTTGTAGTAGCTACACTGCAGCCGCTGGCTGCCTAGGATTCATAAATGCTACTTGCGGCAGGTATAGCGTAGCATATATGAACCCCTATTTAATTAGTCACGCTATAACTTGAGAATGACTTTATCAATTTCATACATCTTTTAAGAAAAATCAAGAATATTGCACAGAAACTACATGCAGGCGAAGGCGCTGGCAGAAGCTAATAAAACAATAATCCTGAATTCCTTGCTTGTGTTCATTCCAGGAATGTTCAATATTTGGCATGTAGCAGACAAAGTAGCTGCTATAGCAAGAAAAGAAATATTCTATGTATGGCCATTTGGACTGGCTGCATACCTTGCAGGAGTCGTGTTCATAGACAGAAATAACTCAAAAGACGCTTACAAGCAACTGAAAATTACATCAGAAATCATGATCAAAAATAAGGTAAGGTGATCTTTGATATTATAAAAAATTTAAACAATTAAATTATATGATTGAAACATATGGTATATTCCTGCCAAACTTAGATTTTTTTTCATTAAATTCATGCCATGGGCTGTATGGATGTTGTATGATCTACTTCCATTATGAGGAGCACATACACCACATTGTTGTACATTCCTTGAGTGTGATAAAATTTTCTAGTAAAGGCCATTTTTGGATTTGCAGCTGGTTTAGTAAAAACTATGCTTTCTTTACTTACAGACAAAGATTTGGCTGTTCCCTGAGGGAACAAGAAACAAAGATTTCACAAAACTGCTGCCGTTTAAAAAGGGTGCGTTCAACATAGCGGTTGCTGCCCAAGTGCCAATCATTCCTGTTGTGTTCTCACCCTATTATTTTATTAATAGGAAAAAATACATTTTTAATAAAGGTAATATAGTATTCTTATTTACTTGACATATATGTAGACATCCGGTTTACGAAAAGCATCAACCTTCAGGTAGCATTGAGAAGAATGGCGTTAATAGTCTGAACACTGTCTTACATTTTTAAAAGAAAAATAATGCTTAAAATATATTTACGTAAATGAATTATAATTACATCCAATTGTAAAGACAAACATGGTGAGGAAAGGAAACTCACGCTCTAAATAATACAGTCCACGTGAAGTAATAGTAGCACAGTTAAGGCGCCGAGTACTCGTGTCCGGTAGTCACGAGGTGTCGACACTATGGGCTAACTGTTCATCAACACTAGATAGCTAAATAGAGCGCTCAATTACCACGTTCAACATAATTAAAGGACAATAAAGTGGCAAATTATTTCGTCGAAAATTATATAACACGTATGTATAAAAACAGTAATAAAAAATTTCAATCTGATACAGTAAAGTTATTGTTTTAACTTTCCAGGCCATGCAGTTATCCAGTGCTTAGAACCAGTCCCAACTGTGGGATTGACTATGGAAGATGTACCAGAATTAATAAATAAAGTGCGCAACACTATGGATGCGGCATATAAGGAACTTTCAAAAGAGGTGCTAAGCGCCTTGCCACCAAACTACCCTCTGGCGACCGATTGAGCTCCCCAGTGCCATCGACCCACGGTACCACCTATTATGTACTAAATTTATAATCACTCTATTATTAAGCTTTTAGGTCAGCGTTATACTGCTGGTTCAAGAAATGTTTGTACTATACTTATAGCAAGCATTCCAATCACAAGAAATATTAATATTTCT
The DNA here is from genome assembly GCA_929112965.1 of Mythimna albipuncta. Taxonomy (NCBI): domain Eukaryota; kingdom Metazoa; phylum Arthropoda; class Insecta; order Lepidoptera; family Noctuidae; genus Mythimna; species Mythimna albipuncta. Next base: position 9,746,937 of record OV815962.1, on the reverse strand, counting down.
GTGATTTTATATTAAGAATTTATATCTTGTCTAAATAATCTACTTAATATTTAAGTCACACTTTGTGTTATAACGATAGACACATCGACTAGTGAAGTGACATATTTCTTAGATTGCCATTTTAACAATCTTGTGGAAAAATAGAAATGACTGGTTGAACAAGTTAGTCACACAAATTGATAGCTTCACATTTTTTATAAGTATTATTTTATTAATCTAAAAGTATTATTTTTATAAAACTTATATTAGTTTTTATTTTATCTTATCTATTATTGGACGAGATCAACACTTATAAAGCGTTGGTTAAGTCCAAAACATGTCATAATACGTCTTTACAGTAAATGTGACTCGAGGCTAGGAAAGTTTGAAGATGTTAGTGTCAAGTAGAGTATAGTAGAAAGTTAAGAAATAATCTTGACGCATGTGAAGTTAATTAGTAATCAGCTGATGATTTAGTTGCGACAGGCGGCAGGCGGCACAGTGATGCCGCGACAATGTTTTGTACTTTGTTGACCTTTTTTTTGTATTCAAATCACTCTTGCAGTGTAGCTGTTTGTTTCTGCACCAGTGCAGTGCGGAATTTTAATCACTCGTTAAGCAACATCGCACATTAAGTTGACTGAAGCTATTACCATTTCAGTATTTGAACAGTGTTCTACTAAAGAACTACTTTTTTATTGTTTAGTTATTATTAGTTACACTTACCGTTTGTTGAGTGGAAATTATGTATTTAACAGTCATCTTAAGCATGAAAAGCGCACAATATGTAGGTACATTACACGATTTCTTTGTATGAATGTTATAAGTTATAAAATACTTAAAGCAAGTTTTTTTTTTAAACAATGTACTTTTTTAATTAAAAAAAAACGTTTTGGTGCAATATCTATATTTAATTAGGGATATTAAAGTTATGTGATCTCTATTATAATAATCCAAGTATGACATATTTCAATGAATAATTTTGTGCCATCCTGTTTTTCTTTCGGAAAAATGGGAATGATATTTTTATACGATCAGTACTTATGCGTTTATTCCAATTGTTTCGTGTGCTAAACATAATAATGAGTTATATAACATGTATTGATCACCTTAGCCTTCACTTAACTAGATTTACTTACAGCGTATTTAACCACGAATATTATCTAACTAGGCTTCGTGAAATAAGGTCGATGTTTTCGCACTACTTTTTCCGTGAAAGAGCAATGTATAGGCACTCGATAAACAATAGCCTCATAGCACATTTAACCAGTATTATTTATTTTTAATATTTACATTTATATCGCCCTTGAAGGATATGATATTAAGGTTTCATCACATTTAATTTGTCGCTAAACAATGTTTAGTTAAGGTTTATTATGAAATGTTCCTCTATCATACAATACACTTAATTTTACTCTCTAGTCATGTGACTAACTGTGGGTACGACTCGACGTGCTGCGCATACCTCAGAGTCATCGCAATCAGAAGGTACTTGTAATAAATTACACAAGCACGATTATAACCCACTATAAATTCTGTATACGTTGTAATCATTCTGTAATTTACATCGTGAGAAAATTCCCAAAAAAACAACTTTCTAGGGAAACTTTGACGCCTTCGAGGCAATTTATTGCATAATAACATCATTATGTAACATCTAACGACGGCTAATTTATAAAATTTGCAATTCTTATTGTTTTTTGTTGTTGTTCGTAAAAATATTCAAGTTAATATTCCATCAGCGTGTATCGTTATCGTCGAAATTGTACTCGTTTGTTATAAAGTGAATTAAAATACGAAAAGTTACCAAAATTCGTTGCCGATGTTGTATCGATAATGTTTGAATTTTATTATGTAGATGACTAACTTTAGAAAAGTAGGTAATGTTTATTAAAATTACGGTGCCATTTTAAATTCTATGCTAACCTATTTCTAATTTATGATATCAAAATTATAATGGGACCACTTTTATACCCATTGTACCTTAATGATAATATTATTTCCGCACCACAGGCATGTAGCATTATCTTAATCCGGTAATCACGGGATTATATAGGTTGAAACATCTGTTTTGTTAATCATCTGTGTGGATAATGAAATCAAGTGGATTTTTTTTTGTCTGTCTTATATTAATTACGTTTAAATCGTATTCGTTTACTTCAAATATCGAAATTATAAATAATCGACATGTTATAAATCTTACATTTTGCATTATATTTTGTAATAATTTAAAGTGATATTTTACTATGAATGCTTAATAAGATTAGTTATGCTATAATGAATTGGTAAACAATTTAAGATATCCACCAAAGATATTATGTTACTATAACCCAAAAAGTCTTGCATTTTATTTAGTTATTTCTTGCAACTGATATAAAAATCTGGTTTCAGTTGCATTTTTTGTTTTACCAAAGAAATTGACAAAAGCGTTCCAGTTTTTAATAAAAACAACTATATTTTCGGAGCAAAGTAAAGAACAATGTGATTAAAGTATTTTGAAATTTATTCACTACTTCTCATCGATGTGTTCTATCTATTTGATGAGTAAACTATAGCAGGCGACAGATAACCGTGGAGTAAAGTACATTATATACCTTTTCCTTATACCTCTGCGTAGGTACCCGAAAAACGAACAATGAATTGCTTTTCATTACTAGATCATGGATCACGATAGATGTCGATTCAAGACAGCTTTACGTCTTTATTTCTTTTTGAAATTAAGAGTGTCAACAAATGTAGGAAGGTCAATGACCATCATTCCACGTTTATCTGGCGTCTACTTTAGCTAATTTTTTTTTATGACTAGTTGTATAGGTTTTCAGTAAAAGCGGATATACTAGTCCCCTTGTGTAATCGACAGTAATCGTCTTCATTTCTATTCTATTTCGGATAGACACTTTGCTGGCTCATTGTAGAAATAATACTAATTATTTTTGTGAATGTGTATAATAATATCGACGCTTGAAAGCCAAAAATTACTAAGGGACATTCAAACTTTACAAAATGTGATTTAAAGTTATAAAAAGTCACATTCTAATAGTAATATTACTATTATACAGTATTTTTTTACTTTAAAACGTCGATATGTCCTATTATCATTATAACTAATATCGTTTTGTCTAAAAATTTCATGACATTTTAATATTACTATTAAGATATGTATGTTTCATGTCATACTGTTTGTTATATTTAAAATTATTTACGGATGGCGCAAAACCAATATTTTCAAAATGATGGAATGAGACAACACTATTTGATAGCCAAGCGCCTAATCGAGATGAAACTTGCCGATCTATCTGCTCCTTTCATTATTGCCATCACTAAATAATAATTTACAACAAATATATTATAACTATATTATGTGTAATTCCATGTAAATAAATGCTTTATCATGCCATTCGATATTAATGTAGTCTATCGTAACAATAATTATGTATTTTTAGTGTATTCATATCGCCGCCCCGCCGCTTGAGTGGCCAATCCACCAGTGCGCAAATACAGGAGACAGATTTTTTAAGACTATACACCGCTAAATTTTAATCGCTTTAATCCCGTGGAGGGTCGATCTGGTACATAAAACACTATCGATTTGTAAAGATAAAATAAAAAAATAAAGTACCTTTTTAATTAATTAATTTATTAAAAAATAAAGAAAACGTCAGCTGAGCGAGCTCAATGACCTGTAGTTAATAGTCGGCGTTGCGTACAAACTACCTACAGGTCATTGAACTCGCTCAGTTGACGTTTTCTTAAAGAAATTAATTTCGTACATTCGTAACACGAGTTTTGAAAAAAAGGTACTTTATTTTTTAATTTTATCTTTACAAATCGAGTGTTTCATGTACCGGATCGACCCTCCACGGGATTAGAACGATCAAAATTTAACGGTGTACATAGGGTTATTTGTAAAACACTAACAACCTTACTAGACTGTATTACTAACATCATAAACAACAACTTTTGTTCTATGAAAAATAAAAACTAGAGTTGCTAGCTTTGAAATTAAAAAAAAAAAAGTACATTTTGCCAAAATTGGTTGGTTGGCCATTCAAGCGATAGGGCAACGATAGAGAATATTATTCGCCATTTCCCTTAGCTTTTGAATACATATGTTGTATTTAACCAGTGTATCTGATCATTCGAGTTAATCTAAATTAACCTCGAAATCTGTAAATAAAAAGTAGCTCGTGAACTTTATATATCTATAGCTATTACTTGTTAAACTTATCAGAAGATAACCAGTAACATACATAGTTGTATGTGTAGTTATTTGGACATGTTTTTTAGATTTTAAAGATACAACAAAAAATATTATAATAAAATCGTACTGTCTATTAGCTGGTATAAAACGATGGAAAAAATGCTCTACCTAATTGAACAGAAAACAAGTATTTTTTGAAAAAAACTTAATTAAGATTTATGTAGTGTATAAGTTAATTTTAACTACAATGTTTTATTGTTTTAACTACACGACGCAATCCATTAAAATCTTTGTACATTTACAAAGCACTGGAACTTAGATTATAATATTATAGTTATTTTAAGTTTTATATAAGCTTTTTCATAGTGATCGATGCTAATCATTAGTATATAATCACTTGTTTTGATAAATCAACCGACAGAAATTGTGTAACCCTAAAGCTGTATCGGGATTCCCACAGAAAAGATGAAATAAGTTAGAAAGGAAATACTTTCCGATTTGTACTACGAGTGTTGCCGCTTGTCACACACCCTTTAACTCCACAACAGGCAATAAACCAATACGAATACTCATTACGCAACTCACAGACCACGCACACTTAGATCGCAAGTTTGCTATTGGTAGTTGAACTATGAGCATTGCCCTCCTTTTCTAAACTCTTTCATCTGTTCAGTGGGGGTTCCTTACTTTTTTTACGTGGGAGATCTTAAAATTTCTCCTACTTCTGAATGGAGCGAAAGGGAGTGTCAGACTTGTACCAACTAAACCACTCCTGTGCTCCTTCAGTTACGCTTGCTGTCCAGGGCCATAGTAACTCTTTCGAACAAATCCGCAGTACTAGTAGGTATGGATCTAACGGGCCCATTGATATTCTTTTCTATCGTTCAGCTAGAAACCCCATGTATAGTATAATAATAATAAACTGAGTTCAGCTGGCTTAGTTTTAACAAATGTAGTAAGTATGCTTTGTCCGACCCTGGCTTAGGCCATCGTGTAGGCCATGATACAAAGCCAGAGGGAATGAGAAACAGTAACTGAATAATACAAAACCTTGGCCTTGGTTTGATTATTTCTGCACCCCATCAGGGTTGAGGCCCTAGTTACGGCACTGGCGCTATGTTTAATTATTTTTATCATATGTTACACTGTAGTTAAATATTATGCCAACAACGTAAATAACTGGAAATATAATGTAATCCTTGACCATTGAACTGTAATTTGCCATACTGACAGCTATCAACATCCTATTATTTACTATGACGCTGCCAGCTATCAGGCTTCCGTTCTTTGCTACTTTTAAAGCCAGATTCTGAAGTTTTTTCCTCGTGGCAGTTGCTAGCCAATCCGTTGTATTAGTCAAAATAATTTGTTTAAGTGTAACACCTGAAGAAAATCAATCTAATACATTTTCAACTCCAAAGTTATTAATGTTAGATTTCAACAAATTGATAATTCGATGTGCACTTTTTTTTAAGTGAGAAATCATGTAACTCATCTCGGTTTGTGTGCTGGAGCGAGGGGGCGTGTCAGACTGTGTTCCTTCAGTTTCTATTTACGTTCCAGTGCCACGGTAACTTTTCCATACATTCCTACAGCCCACGTGCATTGATTTTCATGCTTTACATTTAGGTACAGTTGCCATCACGGATCTTGAACGCTCGGCGTCAGAGTGGGGATCGCTTTGCGCATTCCATACATTGGCGAGCCAATCGTCTTCGTTGTTAGATACATGCAGCAACGCAGTGAACGAATGAGGAGTGAAATCTATGACGTGATGGCGCGGCCAGCCAATCACTGCCCCCGCGTCGCACTTCGCACCACTAAAGAGACCGAATATTTGACTTCTGCGCAAGTGTTGAAGATCTGTGATGGCAACTGTAGATGTGACAATTAATCAAGACGTGCAATGGTATGTTAAAGACTACGCTGACGTAGCCACAAGCAAAGCTTGGATTAACAGCGCAGCGACGATCACCAGAATTTTATGAATAGCAATTTATATATTTGATTAGAATATACATTTTGTCCACGCAATTTTTATGTTATATTAATTTAGATTATTTTTGATAGTGTTATTACATTAGATACGTACTCGCAAGTACTTACAGCTTCATAAATTATTATAAAATTAGATGTGTGCCCAAGTGCGGTATTAACATCTTAATAGAATAAGTTTATGGTAAATCGGTCTATGAACCTGTAATAAAGTCGTGTTACTTTGGCCCTAAGGTATAATTTTGCGTAAAACACGGTGAACGGTATCAGTGCCGGATTAAGTCAGCGTAAGGCCTGTAGCAAATTCTATCAAGGGGCTCCAGTCTTTATAAATCTCAAAAAAAAAACCTAATTTACTTTTAACTAATTTTTTAAACAGGCTACGGGGCTGAGTGAATGTAAGTTTGACAGTCTGTTACATTAGAAAATAAGATGTGTCCTACACGCCACGGTCACGACTGTATGACAGACTGCGGCAGCGATCTCTCGCGCCAGGCCTTGGTACAAGCCATGGTCCGGTGCGAGGAGTGGCAGGCCGCCACATCCTGCGAAGCAGTAATAAAAAAAAAACAAAGGAGGCGGCCGCACACGCGATGCAACGTCCCTCACGCCCCAGCTGGTTACCGGACAGTCGGACGGTGAGCCAGCTCGCCAGAGCTCGCCACAGCTCGCCGTCTGACCGTCCGGTAACCGCTCAAGCCGAGCCCAAGTCGTCGACGGCGCGTACTGTTCGTGCGCGCCTTAAGGAGATATCAACAACCATAGGGGCCGACAGGGTCGAAGCCTAAATTGAACCCCGGAGCCCTAGAACAAAGTCAAAGTAGAAACAGGAGTGAGTTTTAGTCAATTAAAGTCTGACACGCCCTCCGGCCCCGCCCAAGAAATGAGGAAACCTAAGGAATGGGGATGGAGGGGTGTTAATGGAGATGATTTCTCGCCTAAAAAAAACACTATAGAAAGTATTGTTTTTCTTATGTGTGTTAAGAGCACGCTTTTGCTTTATGACGCTTTTTTTTTTTAATGATATAAACCAATACTCGACTGCGGTCCCACCTGATGGGAACCAGTGATAATGCAATCGTTGATGGTGAAGCGCACTAGGGTCATTAAGTAAATTAGCATTCCAAAAACTGGCTGTATTTATTTTCACTTGCCAATGAAATGAAAAGAAATAAGCCAGACATGTACGATTTTGAATTATAACACTATTCCATTACTTAGGTACTGAGTACTATAGTGCGTTTGACATAAGAAGTTCCTTTGCCGTAATGTTGGCAATAAGAAAAAAAAACAGAGTTGCTATATTTTTAGCAATGAAATTACTTAATATTAGGGAGGTTAACTGATATTTCGTTACGTTTTTTTTCTTTTGAGAATTGTAAAAACTATTTTTGATTAAAATATAGGTACGACGCTGGTCTCCATTTCGCTCGTCCTGCAATTCTTTCAAATACCGAAAACGCCACGCCACAATATCGTACCCTCATTAACACCTCCCTTTTAGACCTGCTTATTTTTTAATAAAATCCCATTCCTCTCATAATTCTCCATAAAGTGGTGCGACTACAATAAAAATCGATTTCGTTCCGCATTTCGTGCAACAATTTTGCTAGAGTAAGCAAGTCTTCTTTTTCTTGTATATTCTTTAGACAGACAGGGGCTCCAACATTACAAGCTAAGGAACTTCTTATGTGAAACGCACTTCACTCATATTTGTACATTTGGCTTTTTATATTCAACGAAATACTTATTGTAGAATGCTTACTACGAACATAATTATCACATCTATACTCGGTTCGTGCCATTTTAACTTTTCAATCAATCCTTGTCTATACATAAATCGACTTGATTGGAAATTAAACGGAGTGTAGGTTTTTTTATTTTACTTATGACTTTTTTTATCATTTAAGGATAATTTTACAAAAATTGTAAACAACATTCAAAATATCTTTAAGATATAATTTACATTCGTCAAACTTAAAATTTTGTTCCTAAAATACCAAAATTTTCCTTAATTATATTTCCAAAATTTATTAATTAACTATTAAGGCCATTTATCACATTTGTATCTAATTGTATATCAGTGTACTCGTATCTGTGCAAATATTGTGATTTATCTAAATACCTACTATTAGTTATTAAAATGTATTCGTGTGACAATTCTGTAGAAAAAAAAACGACGATGAAATGTATATTTTTACATATTTTCGTATGTGAAATCATTTAATAAAAAGAAATCACAAGGTAAATGCATTTTTAATGAAACATTCCCATTTTAATTAATTAATTAACTTTATTATATAAATACACATTTCTATAGAGAACAACAATGTAAACACCAACAATTGACTGTCAAATTAATATTTTAGTAACTATTTCTTTATACGTTTGTTTATCACAGCTCTTTTTACACGTCGGTATGATATGTAATTATCTGTAATAAGAAAAACAAAATGTCACTACAGTACCACTCGCGACTACTCCACGACCAGGTCATGGACCTCAACCTGACTATCCACACACAACAAACTTGGTGATGTACCTTATGTATCTCATCTAATCAGCCTTAGTGCGCTGGTTGCGCCGCGCTAGCGTCTCCATCGAGATCTTTGTGAATTCCTCCTGCATATTGATTTGCGTCTTCTCGATCAGCGCTGTGATGTCGTCTTTCGTCATGCCTTCCGTCTCGATCATTGGCAGAATCGACACGATGAACTCGCCTGAAATGAGGTAAAGTCATATGTTATTAAATGTATTTTTCCAGCAGGATAAGAAATCGTATTTCCTTGTTTTATTTTTTTCATTAAAGGTAGCATTTGTCCTATTCAACAATTAATAAAAAATAAAACCAAAAACAATGACAAAAAATGCTGAAAAAACATTTTCAGTTTAATTTCACTTACAAAAACCTTTAAAAAAATTATCACATTACCTTGCATTGTTTTATTTAAAATCTAAACAATTATAAATAGTGATATAAAAAAATCATATATAATTTTAAATAATTTTAGCTTTTTTGTTAGATACGCATTTTCGCAAAAATGATCCCACGACAAGGGGAACCGGTTCTAAGCAGCCGTCCCGTCACTCACCTGAACCAAACTTGTGTCGCTTCGCATCCAAGTGATGGTACTTTGAGATGACGACGGGCTGTATGGGCGCGCCGGCATCCATGGCCACGTGGAACGCTCCCTTGCGGAGAGGGAGCAGCTTGTCACCAGAATGCCTCGTGCCCTCAGGAAATAGCAGCAGTTTTCGCTGAGGATAAGAAAAAGAGGACAAATAAATAATGGTATTCTATTTTGTAACTATTGTAGATTAGCTTGTAACTTTACCTATACATTTTTTGATACAATATGTAGGGTACTTCTCCCATCCTAAGCTGACTCCAATTGCCTCCCTGAATAAGTAAGTTACTAGCTTTTGACCAGCCCATGAGGGAAAACTTCCAGACTACTAAGTTTTCTCATGACACTGCTAAACTTCTATGGCCGTTATCACACTGTCACGCAACGTAGCGCGTGAAAACGCTCCTACGCACGTACTTGCAGGAGTGCAGATCTGCATCATCGTGCCGGTTTTTTATGCAGTCACGCGCGAAGGTACGTCTTGTAAATTCACGCTATATGGTGTGAACAGTAAGGTCCAAAGACGCCCAAACTAAAAGAGACGGGATGTTAATCATGGAACGGCCATACCAATTTTGTTCGAGGTACCAAATCTTTTAAATGGTCACTGTAGGGATACATTTGGTCTATTCTCCAGACTTAAGAAATGTCTGTAGATGGTAAGTATTTAGATCGTGCAGAAATACAGAAGTAGCACCTCCGCGAATGCAATTATAACTGCGTCACTTTTAATTATACCTATCGAAGCATACAACATAGCAACATTCTTGGGACATTTACGTAGGTATGCGCAATATTAAGAGGTATGTCTTTTTTATGTAGGAATATCATCTAAATGAGGTTGACTTGAGCGGAGCGGAAGGGCGTGTCACACTTTTACTGACTAAAAGCCCACACCTGTTCCTTCTTTGCCATTGTTCCCCGAGGATCTCTTTCGCATCATCCATGTCCCCAGTAGACTTCGACCCTGCTGAGAATATTAATATGTATCTATATCCTACGTTGTTTCCTTAAGTATGGGAAACGCATCCCTCGTGTGCTTTTGACACAATTTTAAGTAAGTATGAATCATTTGCTCCTATTCAATAAATGTACCCTGATGCAACAATAACAGTAGTGTTTTTGTCTAAGTGCTAAACACTTTGCTGTAGGTAATAGGTACTACTGACATTTTAAAATAAATAACTTCTCCAATACTTAAATATTGATACTATAATCATAGCAATATATTATAATTATATAATATATTATGCAGCCATTGTCAATCACGGGCTATCGAGCTTCATTATGAGTAGAAAAATAGGTACATTTTAATTAGACGAGTCGAGATCGGCCAGACTCGAATTATTCTATACAATTTTAGTCATTGTTTATCTAATCAATATTATACTAGTAGGAAATAGGTATAGTTTCCTCAGTACTTTTCCGCTAGAAAAACCAAATTGGAGTTATTTTTTTACGTGCAGAAAAAAAAATTGAACTAAAAGCAACATTAATTAGTTTTTCAGTGCAGTTACACTTAAAACTATTTGATTAAAACAAGATTTAACTTCCAAAGTACCAAAAAGTCGATTAATTCGTAAGTAAGGCACCCGATAGAATTCTTAAGGAGCATTGAATGTTCTTTATAAATGCCATATCTTTTAAAAACAATAGAAGGCTAATTTAAATCGTACTCCTTCACTAACTTGAGCATTATGGAATGCAGGAATTACAAATTTCAGCGTAAACATTAGATATTCTATCTAACCGATTTTACCTTGAAAAATTCGCAAGCTATTACAAATTGACGGTCAAGGTTGATTAATACCCCACCTATTATAACGTCTTTAATTCATTAACGTGTTATCGAGTTATGATGCCTATTCAAATATCATTTATTTGGTCTGTAACGTGAACGACTGCTGAAATTCATTTGCAAACATTCCATTTTGGGCGGTGGCACAAAACATTTAGGGCAATTTCTTTGTAGTCAACAATGATATTTGCATTGTTAATAGGCTGACTTTATTCATTAGAATGACCAGACAATTTACACAATACCTATCTAACTTAAATTTTTTCGCGAATAGGTAAAGGTATTTTTGCAAGTTTTGTAACTCACAGTATCCTAAGACGAACTTGTATATTTTCCTAATTTCCACATATTATAAGATTTAATTTTACATCACAAATATAAAATAAGTAGATAGCCTACCTATAATACCTACTAATTTCAGCAACGGATTAACTGCCACACGATAGGAGCTATCGGTGTGGTCCAACTTAGCCTAATCCTTCGGATCATAGTATCACTGGATCAAACCTAATAAACAATTTTATACTATTTCGTCACCGTTAGAATTGATTCTCGTCACGTGTGTAAAGTTGTTCTATTTATCTTGTTTATTAGGTTTATAAAACGGAACTGTACCTAAGTCCAAGGTAAAACACATAACACCATAGTTGACCGATGAACTAGGTACGGTGACTAAACTTTGACCGTTGGACTATGTCCAATATTTTATCTGAGTAAGCGTTTATTGTATGTCTTATTACTACGTAGGTAAATAGCCGAGAAATATATGCAAAACAAATATGTTACTTAAAATTACGTAGGTAACCATTCTAAAAGTCATTTAATTTTGCTTATATTCGTAACTTTCAATTTAGATTACGCTGGCTGCTTGGGACAATGAACTCTTGTTTTGAATACGACATCAATAAAACTGGGTCTACTTCAACATCGGTATTGAGACGTATATAATTGTATGTAGGGTATGAACGACGACTGTATTACGTAGGTACATAAACTATTGTTTCGAGATTGCAACACCGATAAACAAAATAGAAACTGAAAAAAGCCATTCAAGTGCTATTTTAATAGTTGTTGTGAAAGTGGGCAATGTTTATTATTTAACGAAACGGTTCGTTTTCTGAGGAACGAATATGATTCAGCTGCTCCGAATAACAACAATACCTAGATGCTTTATAAATTTTCTATGAAAATATATATATAAATAGATATACACCGCTAAATTTTAATCTTTTTTTTAATTAAGTTCAATGACCTATAGATAGTAATTGGCGTTGCGTACAAACTATCTACAAGTCATTGGACTCGCTCAGCTGACGTTTTCTTAAAGAAATTAATTTCGTACATGCGTAAATTAATACGAGTTTTGAAAAAAGGTACTTTATTTTTTTATTTTATCTGTACAAATCGATAGTGTTTCATGTACCAGATCGACCCTCCACGGGATTAAAACGATAAAAATTTAACGGTGTATAGTATACTCAATAATTTATTGCAATCTATATGAAAGTATACATAGATGGTTTTGAAAATTTTCATACACAGATCAATATGGACCCTGTCGGGCACAGCAAAATGTAGGAGAGAGGAAGAGGGCTAATTAGCGATTCACGGAATTCAACAAGTAGTATTTTATATCTCATTTGCTGCATATAATTTGGTGTATTATTATGTATGTTCAATATTATGATACTATCTGTGTATATATGTGTGTACTTTTATTACGTACATATCTAATGAATTTGAAAATGTCTACTTTATACGGGTTTTCGCCTAAGTTGTTTCATAAAGAAAAACTTCAGTCGACGACCCTCGAAACAAAGTAGAAACTAAAAAGAACAAACTTAGAGTCAATACAAGGATGCTGTTGTGGTCGCGGCAAATTCTCTGATGTCGTCCGGTACAGACAAACCCAGGATATTTACTTAGGCACATCAAACATTAGCTTAGAAATGTACACGCTCATAAAATTTTGAAGCAAGGTAAGTTCCAAGCCAGCCCATTCCATTCCTAACGATTAGATCATGCAGTATGACGAAATGCGACGTAAAACAAGGGAAGTACAAGGCCTCATTGTTTGCAGGACTAATGTACCTACCTACTCGTATATATATCTACTAGCAGGAAAACACGTATGCTGAATACAATCATAATATTGACTAGTCAGACTGTGACTGACATGACTCGACTTTGACACAATTCGGAAGGTGACCGGATATGAAATCAATCGATCTATGATGTAAGGAAGGATACAGAGCGTAGCTAGTCACAAACATTGCTTAGTCACAAAAAAGATAGGTACAGAAGACAATCTCATGTATGTAATTTACTATTTATACCTACGCTCGGTGGATGCTGCTGTAGTAATTTATATGAGGAGGCTTTATGCAAAGTTAGGGATCTCCAGGATGAACTAAATTATGCTAACAGTAAAATTCTTAAATTGCAAAAAGAAAAAGAAAATACTCAGACTAGGGAAACTAATCATTTATACAATGAATTATTAAGCTCTAAAGGTAACCCCTATCCCATGCTTACTATCGACTTAACTGAGGATTCCTTATTAAATGAGCATGATAATTTTAAAGTTAGTCACAATAAATTAAAAAAATATGCTAAGTTTAATCGAATAATTAAAAAATGTCACCAATTCAAAAAACTACATAAGCACTTTTCCAAATATATTCCACTCAGGAGAGAACGTGTTGACTTAATAAATAAATTAAATAATTATCAAATTAAATTAGAAGACAGTAAGAGGATTTATGAAATAGATACACATCAATTACAGTCAGAAATGAAAGTACTTGAAAATTCACTTAGCTCTCTCTACAGTAAGTATGTACAATCTCAGAACCAGATTAAAGAACACATTCTTGCTACAAATGAATTGGTTATGTGTCAGTGCACATGTCAGACAGTCTCAAATCTGGAGGCTGGTCTGTCTGAGGCAACGGAGGACCCGTCCCAGGCTGAGAGTTCTTCTCATGACTGTGTTACTGGACATAGTTTGCTTGCTTGTCAACAGGAATTATCTCAGGTTAACTGTAATAGTCAAGACTGCAATCATTCAGTTATGTTCTCGGATAGTATGGGAAGGGGTTTAGGCAAATTAATAAATAATAATCTTAATTTTTCAACTCATAATTTTTGTATACCTGGGTCAACATACAAGTATATTATGGAATTAGTAACTAAAAAAACTTATGACTATGATACTAATTTAACTGTGCTTATAGGTAATAGTTTAAGGGTACACAAGGAAGATATTACTGATTTTGTAACTCAAATGTTAAAATTAAAATGTAAAAAAATAATATTGTGTGCTTTTCCATATTTTGAACGATTGTCATATAGACAAAACAATTATATTCATATGCTTAATAATCATATGAACTTTTTAGTTAGTCACCATAGTGACAAATTTATATTTTTGGACACCAACATTTTTGTTGAGCATTTAAATTCGAACAGGGGTACAACGTATCTGCCCATTAGTTATAGAAACACAATAGCTAAGCTATTGGCTTATTATATTAACACAGACATAAGTAGTATGTCGAAGTCTTGCGTAATTGACACCACAATAATTAGTAATAATACTAATAATCACGTGGTGAACCATATTAACCGTAGCACAATAGCTACGAATATTTTTATAAAGTCGACGAAGGAGGTCCCATGTGTCACTTTAGAAAACCCTGTATTTAGCGTAGAACCTACAATTAGTTGCAACTCAATGCCAGGTGATAATATAGATTTGGGGCAAACTCCGGATCATTTAAACTAGTTCATAAGACAACAGAGGGTACCGGTAACATAATAGTTATACCAACCATCAATAAGGTATCTTCTTGCTCTCAAATAGTTAAACAGCAAAAAGGGTCCCAGCAGCACAAATTAAAACTATTTCATCAAAATATTCAAGGTATCTCTTCTAAATTATTGGAAATTGAAATGTTATTAGAAAAATCAATGTTCGATGTAGTATGTATTAGCGAACATTGGTTGAAGGATTACCAGGTTACCATCAGTTATGAAAATTATAGTGTGGGTAGTTGTTTTAATCGGAAATCTATATTGCGTGGTGGTTCCCTGATCTTAATAAAAAAAAGCTTAAAATTTAAGCAACGTAATGATATAGTTAATTTGTCAACGGAACATTACATAGAACTGTCTTGTGTTGAGCTAGATAAGCATATTATAGTGTGCGTGTACAGACCCCCGAACCCTCAAAACTTTAGTCTTTTTGAATCAACAATGGAAGATATTCTCGCCAAACTTGTAGATAGTAACAAATCCATAATTATTTGTGGAGATTTTAATATTAATATTTTGGAAAATAATTTAAATAGCAGCAGATTTTTAAATCTTTTTAAATCTTTTCATTTGTCTAACGTTTTTACAGAACCAACGAGAGTAACCCCAACCTCTGCAACTTGTATTGATAATGTTTTCTGCAATTGTGACTATCTAGATAAAGCTATAGTAAATTATCTTCCGTCTGATCATAGTGGACAAACGGTAACTTTTATGTCTCAAGCAGCCCTGGAAAAGACTCAGATTCAATTCAGGCCAATTACAATTGGCAAATTAACTAAATTTAATAGTAACTTACAAAATAAGTTAAATGTTCTAGGCCATGATATTAATGATGCCAATAAATTTTATGATAACTTCTTTTCATTGGTACTTAATGAATTTAATACAGCTTTTGAAAAGAAGTCGAAAAATATATTCCCAAAGTTTGTTTTTAGTGACTGGGCGACTAAAGGTATTAGAATAAGTAGGGAAAGACTGTATGAGCTATATGGCCTTAAGCCATTCTTCAATACTGAAACCTTCAATAAATATGTAAATAAATATTCTAAACTTTTCAGAAAGATTTGCAAGGTAGCAAAGGCCCTGTACATTAGCAACAAGATCAAATCCGCAGACAATAGAATAAAGACTGTGTGGAAAGTAATTAATAGTGAAACTGGTAGGAACAAAGTACGCAGCACGGATTTTTTATTGGAGACTCCACATGGTCCCAAAAGCTCTAACATAGAAGTAGCCCAAGAGTTTGTGAATTATTTCACCAATGTACCTCTTAGGACAACGGAAGCTCTAAATTCCTCCCCTGAAGCCTCAATTACTCTATTAAAAGCAAACTTGCCAGGTTGTCCGGTTGAATTTCAATTCAAACACATAAACCCTATGACAGTCATAAAGGCTTTCCGGCAAATCAAAGTCAAATTAACTGAAGACCTATGGGGAATGTCTGTTAAAGTATGCACATCAATAATTGAGACTATAGCACCATACTTAGCTTTAATATTTAATTTGTGTGTGGACCAAGGCGTCTTTCCAGATATAATGAAATACAGTAAGGTTATACCACTTTTTAAATCAGGTGACCATAAGGACACTAATAATTACAGACCTGTATCAGTATTGCCGGTTTTCAGTAAAGTGTTTGAAAAAGTTATGCTTAATCAAATGCTTTACCATTTTAATAGCAATAAAATCTTTCACGATCAGCAGTATGGTTTCACCAAAGGTCGTTGTACGACTGACGCTGGTGTCACTTTATTAAAACATATATTTACAGCGTGGGAAGAAGCCCAAGATGCGATAGGGATTTTTTGTGACCTCTCAAAGGCTTTTGATTGTGTTAATCACGAAACCTTGCTTTTAAAGCTTGAACATTATGGGCTAGGTAAACTTGCACTTAGCTTGGTAAAATCTTACTTAATTGACAGGCAACAGCAAGTTCAGATAAATGGTGTCAATTCTCCGGGTTTGAAAGTCAAAATGGGTGTACCGCAAGGCTCAATATTGGGTCCTTTCCTCTTTTTAGTATATATAAATGATCTACCGCATCTATTAAAAAAACAACCACATATTGTATTGTTTGCTGACGATACGTCGTTAATTTTTAAAATCAATAGACGTTCTACAAACCTTGATGACGTAAATAATGCTCTACAGCAAGTCCAAAACTGGTTTACTGTTAATAATTTAGTATTGAATGGAAAAAAAACTAAGTGCATAAGATTTGCGTTACCGAATGTTAAAAGCAATTATTCTGACATAGTATTGAACAAGGAGAAAATCGAGTTCGTCGAGAGTACGGTTTTCCTAGGGATCACGCTTGACTCGAGGCTACAATGGGATCCTCATTTAACATCTCTGGCAGGACGGCTTAGTTCAGCAGCATATGCTGTCAGAAAAATCCGCCAATTAACTGATGTAGATACTGCGAGACTAGTCTATTTTAGCTACTTTCATAGTATTATGTCTTACGGTATTTTGCTATGGGGACGGGCTGCAGACATAGAGTCTATTTTTATACTGCAGAAAAGAGCTATCAGAGCCATATATAACCTTCGCAGACGCGATTCCCTTAGGGAACTATTTAAAGAAATAAACATCCTGACGGTCCCTTGTCAATACATTTATGAAAACATCATGTATGTTCGGAAAAATATTCATCTTTTTACTAAGATAAGTGACAGGCACAATTTTAATACTAGGAATAGGAACAAATTAGATCAACCTCGATTCAGATTGGCTAAAGTACGTAGCTCTTTCATGGGGTACTGTGTAAAATTTTATAATAAAATACCAATTGAGATTCTACAACTAAATGAGTCCAAATTTAAAACATGCATTAAACGCACACTATGTAGACAAGCATATTATAAACTGGAAGATTATCTCCTTGACAAAAATGCTTGGCTAAATGCTGGTCCTGCTCCACAACTACAGCCACTTTTACCTTCAAATTAGTTTTTTTTTTTTTATAAATATATAAATATATTTCTAAATATTGGAAGAGATACTATTCCCCTTTTTGTATTTTTTGCTTTCGAAATGTATTTTTTATTTATTTGTTTATTTCAGTAGAGCTTATGATAATTTATTACTTTTTTTAATTGGAAACTAAATAGCATTGTATAATGTAGAAGCACTTTCTTCTTTTTTTCAAGTTTTGTGAATGTGAAGCACCATGGAGCATCTCTATTAGGTTACAACTTGTTTGACATTACGAGCATGGCAGTTGAGAGTTTGTCATGCTCACCCAAATGTCTTGCTGGTGGTGGCACGTGTTATTGGGTCATTCGGTTCCCTTTAAAATGGTTGAGCTGAGTGGGGCTGATGCACGTGTCATGCCCGTGAACGGGTGCCATCGGTTGAGACTGGTCATCTCTTGGCTGCCAGTGGCTTAATTCGGTTTCTATTTTTAATTATATTTAATAAAAAGAATAATAAACTATTATTATTATGTATCTACCAACATTGTGCTCACATATTAGAAGCGACAAGAAATATGTAACCAAGATTTATGTAACTCATTATATTTTAAAAAGAGTGTCCATGGAGTTTCTTGCACGTTCTTCTCCATAGAGACCTACGTTTTGGAACGTGCAATTTAGCTTCACTTTTCTTGGACTGACCGACATTTGACTATTCAAAAGTGCCTGCAAATGGTTTATTTGAAATAAATGATTTTGAATTTTGAATTTTTTTTTTTTTCACACTAATGAGCGTTTTAGCCGGAACTGTGCGACGAGTGGTCCGAGACGCGACCGAGAAATCGTGTCCGTGAGCGGTGTCTATGTGTGCGTTGCTCGAGCGCGCTTTGTATGTAGATTGACTTCTGGACCTATCTATTTTGTGGCTTAGTATTCGTTTCCTTTCCATTTTTATTTTTTGAGGTACAAATAACTTCTCACTCGCTCTAGGTGCAGCACAGAGCATTTTAGACAAGCTATGTAAACAAGCATATTATAAACTGGACGATTATATCCTTGATAAAAAATGCTTGGCTAAATGCCGCCCGTCCTGCTCCACAGCCACAACCATTTTTGCCTTCAAATTTCTCTTATTTTTTTAAACGTATTTATAAATTTTGGAAGAGATACTATTCCCCATTTTGTATTGTTGTATTTTAATATATTTTTATTTGTTTATTTCAATAGAGCATAAGATAATTTTTTACCTTGTTTTTGAAAAAAATAGTATTGTTTAATGTAAAAACTCTTTTTTCTTTCAAGTTTTTGTGAATGCGAAGTACCATGGAGTATTGTAATTAGGTTATAAGATAACTTGTTTGACATTACGAGCATAGCAGTTGAGAGTTTGTCATGCTCACTCAAATGTCTTGCTGACCGTCATTCGGTTCCCTTCAAAATGGTTGAGCTGAGTGGGACTGATGCTCTCGTCATACTCGTGAACGGACGCCGTCAGTTGAGACTGGTCTTCTCTTAGCTGCCAGTATAATTCGATTTATAAAAAAAATGTGAATGTCAGTAACCAAATGGCAGATATGATCTTCTCTGATCAGCATCTGGTACATGTTTATGTCATTCATTAGGAAGTTGCTGCCGATAGTTAGATTAGGAAAGGACTGTAAATCAATCAGATAAAAAAGTTGTGTCAAATGTTCAAAGAAGTAACATTTTAATGCAACTTTACCTTTTGATTCTTAATAGCATCGACTTGCTTGTTGAGGGCATCGCGTGCAGTTTGTGCGCCTCGGTCTATGAAAACGGTGCCCCACAGCCATGTTGCAGTGCCGAATGGCACGAGGTACTGCAGCGACCGCTTCGAAACCACCGTACACCGAGACATGAGCGGCCAGATTATTGCCAGTGCTAAAAACAAAAACATTCGAGTCAGTTCGGTGTGGTTCGGTCTTAATATGGTGTTAACACACTCGAATTTGGTACGGACGAACCACGGCTTTGGTTCGCTTTCGTATCTAATCAATCCATGTATAGATCAGTATTCCGACGACCATAATTATTATTAAGGTCTGCTACGGAAATGGTACGCTCCGTGCCAAAAATTGAATCGATTCGAAGTCTAAAACAATAACACAGTTGTATTCCACAGGAAAAAAATAAATCTCGATTTCAAGTTTCTAACATTGATTCACAGAATCGATACCCACATTAGAGATCGATTATGAATTACCTAATTCATTAAACCTCAAGTCATTATTGACTAAACCTATAAAATCGATTTTCGATTAATAGATCTCAGATCGCCATCCCTACACTTGTGTACGTAAGTATCACAACGCTCCGGTCTGGTCGTTTATTGCGAGAACGAGTCCAGAGGATTTGGTCTGTCGTACCAATCTCGAGCTTGTGTTAACACAATTAAAAGTGAAATTTTGTATCCCTCCTACATAGATGACGAATCCAAAACTATTGACATAGAGATAAGAAAACTCGTAGCTATGCGTATTGCATAACATCACAATGTGCCTTCTTTCTTTTACATCAGTTGAGTACCAACCCAAACAAATATTGATTTCCCATCTAAAAATAGGTACTTATTTCATGTTTGTTTGTTCGATCTGAGAGTTTCCTTTAACCCGCTTAAGTATGTATCTACGTCATGATTTTGTTTCCAGTTACACTCACTTGCTCGTAAATAAAATATCGTTTAGTATTAGTCACGGCAATATCTTACAGCTGATTGCGCTTTCATAGAAATGATAATAGGTTGATATTGGATTTACACGTACGTACACGTGGTACACGATAATTTAAATTAACAAAAAAAGAAATAAAATAGCAAGATATTTTTAGTTAATTTAGGAGAAAATAACAATGTCTTTGGGTTTGTGAACCATTAAGCAAATAGCATAGCAAAGGTTACTCAATCTCTTCAGGGTTTTCATAAGATCCATACAGATCCACATAGAGCATTCTCTACTCCGTGACCTGTACTCATCATGCGCTTTTCTAAATGGTAGCAGATTTGGCATGTACACGCCTAACCCTCCATTCGACTCACTTGGAAGCTAAGGGTAATTTCACACCGAGACGCGATTCTAGCGCACATTTTAAAAAACCGGCCAAGTGTGAGTCGAAGTCGCCCATGGAGGGTTCCGTAGCAGCAAGTAACATAATATAAAAGTTCTTGTAGTTCGTTGTAACTTTGATCGATGTTTTAATAATATTGTATTTTTTTAGATTTATGACTTATTAAAAAAAACTACTTACTAGATCTCGTTCAAACCAATTTTTGTTGATAGTTTACATGGTAATGTACATCATATATTTTTTTTTAGTTTTATCACTCTCTTATTTTAGAAGTTACAGGGGGGGGGCACATTTTACCACTTTGGAAGTGTCTCTCGCGTAAACTATTCAATTTAGAAAAAAATGATACTAGAAACGTCAATATCATTTTTGAAGACCTATCCATAGATACCCCACACGAAAAAAATTTCGAGTTTCAGTTCTAAGTATGGGACCCCCAAAATTTATTACGTTTTTTCTATTTTTGTGTGAAAATCTTAAAGCGGTTCACAGAATACATCTACTTACTAAGTTTCAACAGTACAGCTCTTATAGTTTCGGAAAAAAGTGGCTGTGACATACGGACGGACAGACAGACAGACATGACGAATCTATAAGGGTTCCGTTTTTTGCCATTTGGCTACGGAACCCTAAAAAGCGACTCAAAATATGTCTTTACTTGCTACACGAAAATATAGATACACAGGTGCCTCGCGGCGCAGCGCTGCGTGGTGCGACGTATTTTGAATTCTCACAATAAAATGTTGTATCGTTGCATCGCGTCGCGTCTCGGTGTGAACTGAGCCTAATCCTCATTAGTCCAATAAACTAACTGCTTCATATTTTAATAATGCAGGTATTGGGTTAGACCTCAATACTGCCAAACACTAGGCAATATCGCGAAATGACAATGAAGTTTTCAAGGACCCCCCGCCTCTTTTTTATGAATATGTATTATAATAATATACATCGCTTGATTATTAACCCAGCGAGATAAGGTTCTTAATTGCATGTACGACAACAGTGATTAACATTTATACGAAAAATATTCCGATAGAAAATAATGAAGGGAACAGGTGTAGTAACAGATTAAGCAACAACTTTTATCTTTTAATATCGATTTCAGCCTGCTTTCTCTTATCAGGATTAAACAGCTCCTAAATAAAGATAAATATTACGTAACTGAAGGATAGCGTTTTTAGGAAAATTTACAATATTTTGTAATTAACCTTGTACCCAGCTCAAATCAACACGTGCATCTTATCTCTTCTTTTTTCATTTTTTTTTTAAATTGTAGTTTGTACAAGCAAACAGGCAATTTATACTTGCATTTGTAAAACAAATATTTATGATAACTGTGGTGTTCACTAAAATCACTTGTTAGGGATTTAGGTTTATAGTAAATTAAACAATCAAATTGTCAGTAAGCAGGCAAATACCCAAAGAGTGACGTCTGGTCGGGAGCACGGTGGAAGTGCAACTAGCGTGACGTCAGTCGTCAATCTCTTGGCTTGACCTACATTTAATGTGTATACCACAATAACTTATAGAAACTTTGCTTGAATTCAAATATTTTGATAATTTAACCTTTCGTATGCCGTAATTAGAGACACAATTAAAAATTTATTGTGTCTCGCGTGGATCCACGTTCCGGACACACAAAGGGTTAATGCGTCAAATTAATCCAATTTAGGCTAGTTTAGAGTATCAAATTTTTGCGTAAAAAATTGATAAATATTGTTATCAGATTCAACATTTATCGTATCTAGATAGTTTATCATCAACATTCCTTTGTAAAATTATTTTTTGCAAAATATTTGCAATGCCTGGTATGTATAATACTGCATTATGTATGATACGTCAGAGTGTCAATTTAGTATGCATCACCAAACTGTCACTGACGTTAGAAAGAATTACCTGGTGCTCTAATTTTCTGTCTGTCTGGTATGAACAATTAACTCAAAAACTACTGAACGAATTATCATGCAATTTTCACTAATAGTCATAGTCATAGTAGTCATAGTAGTTTATTGGTAAGGGATTCGTAAACAAGTCAAATACAGATTCTTACATTATATCTACTTAATAGACGGAGTAATTCATGTGAAAGATTTATGTGTAGTTATATAACACATTTATATTCTAGTAGATGTCATAAATAGGTATGCTTTTCGATCAATGAAGACTGCTGTTCAATGTCAATCATATTTATTTCACCGACTGTCATCATTGTTTCTATATCAACTTCATATCAATTGACTGTACCTATGTATTTTTATAAACATGCAGATCGCTGAACGTCGGTAGACACGCACGTGTAAGACCTTGTTTATATATGAGGACGACATATCGGCACATTAATCATGGACTTAATCGCATAACTGTCAATGCTTACAAATATGACTTGGTTACAACGAGATCCAATTAAGTCAAATAGTAGATAACTACTGATTACACTGGCTTTAATCAATTCTCATGCATAGTTTACGTACCTAAATATTTTAGCTACATACATTTGAAAGGTATGTGCCGAATGTACAGTCAACAAAGAATATATTAATATAAATTAACCATCGGTTTCCATGAAACTTCAGCTATATTTCATGACCCTGGTTACTTATCTCATTTGTTGCCTGTACATATAGATCGCGATCTCAGATGACTGTGGGTAGATAATATACATAGATGTATGGGAAACATTACTTTGATAGCTTCCGATTCTGTCATCGTAATCATCGCAATAACGCAAATGACTACACTTAGGGACCTTATCTGTCATTGTCCACAAATATCAAAATAACTAGTAAATAACAACCGGAAAATTATATTATTTATGCAGGTTCGTTTTTGCATAAAATTATCTACCTAGTTGCAAACAATTTAATGATGGATATTCTTAAGTTTTGTCATAATCCGAGCCTGTTTTTGAACTTTAAAAGAGACTTTGACTGTTGAGTTTGTTTCGGTGTTTCTTTTCAGGATAGTCAGCTAGGAAAAACCGGCCTCTATCTAGTTTAAAAGGACGAAAAAAATTGACGTTGTAAAAGTGTCTTTAACCGACAGTAAACAGTAAAAAAAATAGTTTTAAGATGTGAGCCGAACATACATAGTTACATTGCAAGTTAATAAAAAGCTTGTAAAATAGAGTAAGTACTCATAAATGAATTATATTTATGTAAGTATATACTGTAAATCGATACAGGAGGAAATGATAGCTTAATCTTACAAAATTGATTTACAATGGCTTTGTTGGAGAGGGCGTATTACGGACAATGGACTTAAAAAAATATTTTTATTAGCACAACTGGCAAGTGAAATTCAAATAAGCTGGACACACAGCTACCGTCATTACATTGGTCCGAGTTCTACCTACTATCAATCAATCACTGATTGATTTGCATTCAATAAGTGCGTAGTTAGGTTATGTCGCATTCAATCAATCTAGGTCTAGCATACGGAAAATGCTTTAAAGTGTGAAAAACATGCTAAATTACAATACACTAAGGTCTCGTCTATTCTAACCTGTATATCAAACGATCACTCATAAGCAGAGGCGTAACGTAGATTAATTTAGACGTGGGAGAAGGCACATCAGCGGTGCTATTCTCTAAGAAATCAGCCTTGAGTGCAGCGCTGACCGCAGCGACGAGTCGAGATCGCAGTACATTGAATTAAAAACCCAATGCATAGGTCTATTGGATTGTTAATTCAATTTACCTATTTATTATTTCGTCGCTGCGGCCAGTGCTGCGCTCAAGGCTGTTTTCATAGAGCTATCAAGGCCTTTTTCTCTCATAAATTTGAAAACAAGACAGCGACTGTAGCAACCCAGTGTCCACCAACCACATCGTCGCTTACCATCAGGTGAAATAGTGGTTAAACACTATAAATCGGGTAGTTCTTAAAGAGCCCTCGGTTGTGCAAGGCCCCTTTGGATGCGCAGCCGTGGGCGTGGGCCCACTTTGCCCACACCTAGTTAGGCCCTTACTTCAGCAATTGCTAACTAGGAATTAAAAGCTTTAAAACGGAAAGAAACCTACTACATTGTTTTTTACATGTAGGTATGTTACACGCCCAATAGCCGCTGAAATTTTTAAAGCATTGAGCTTTAAACTTTTTCTTTTTCAAGGATTTACTAGCTAGACTGTTGTTGATTTTGGCATCCGAACTCATTTCTTGTTTTACTTTG
This sequence comes from Mythimna albipuncta, assembly GCA_929112965.1. Lineage (NCBI taxonomy): Eukaryota > Metazoa > Arthropoda > Insecta > Lepidoptera > Noctuidae > Mythimna > Mythimna albipuncta. The sequence goes on along the minus strand of OV815962.1, from coordinate 9,721,847 downwards.
CCTGCACGATCGGGGCTCAACGCCAGAACTGTTAGGACTTCAGTCAACATTCACTAATGAAACTGAACGCAATCAGCACAACTAAACCGTGTTCAAGAGATGATGATACTGTAGCACTCGAACGCAATAGATGTCTTCAGCGTTGTTTGAACCCGTTCAATTTATTTAATGAAATACACCCTTATTTCTAGCGATACCATCCTACTTTATCGATACAGTTTGGCTTCATGCCTCAAGCAAGGTAGGCTTCAATAAAAATTACTTACCGTACAGATCAAGGGCACTTTGATGGTTTAGTAGTACAACCGCTCCCCGGTCGTTATCCACATTTTCCAGTCCTCTTACTTTCCACCGAAGCCCAAGTATCTTGGCGAAACATCTTAGGAAAAATGCTGGTATTCTGGAAAATAAATAAAAAAATATTTATAGGAAAACAATACGATAGTATCCAATCAGGTTACTGTCAGCTTACACAATCCCAATTCTGGACAAAGATGGTAAGCAGTGTTGAAATCATTGATGGTTGCGTCGCAATAATCTAGTTCGATTCATACACTAGATTATTGAGAGCCTATTCACTCTAGCCTTGAAGACACCTAAATTACGGACGGGAAAACCGCAGCAGGCAAATTGCACTGTTTCTATCTGCAGCTGATTTATAATAAAATCTCAAAAGACCGTTTGGGTCGTTAACTCAAATACCTACTCGGAAAATGTTTTCAAACCAAACGTATTATAATTCAGGACGCTAGACCTTTTTTTTTTTTCGATGGGAAAAATCATCTTATGACAACACCCGCTCTTGGGCGAAGCGGGAGATAGTGTCAGACTCTTACTGACTAAAAAACCCATCCCGTTCCTTCAAGCCTTCATACCGAGGCTCGAGCGCCCTTTCGGATAACCCTGGCCCCAGTAGGCTTCGACCCGGCTGGGTCCCTGCTTTTGCTGACAACTCCTTGAGGCGCGCGGGAACAGCGCGCGCCGTCGACGACTTGGGCTTGGTCCGGACAGTTACCGGACGGCCGGACAGCGAGCTACCCATTGCTCACTGTCCGCAAGCCCGCGCCTACGGTGGCTGGAAGGACGCTAGACCTTGACGGACCATTAAATTTTATGAAAATATTCCAAACGACAAAGACGAAACTATGATAAGCAGCAACTATGTATGACATGCGCTCCTATCTAATTGTGCGCCTTCAAGTTTGTTTAATTTTTCTAATTGACATGAGAACGTAAACTAGTTTAAGCATTGTTAGTATAATTGTCATATGTTTTATTAAATAGGTAGTTCATCACAGATAAGTAGGTAATAGGTATTTAAGACACTTTTACTATTATAAAATCTGTGTCGGAATTGTTACAAAAACAAATCTATCCTATTCGAACCCTTTTTTATGTAGGAATTCATCCAATGACGGTAGTATCAGACTTTTACTGACTGAAACCCATTCTTGTATTCCTTCTTTGCCTTCGTTCCAGGGCCCCGGGATTCTCTTTTGCACAACCCATGGCCCCAGTAGGCTTCGGTCCCGCTGCGGCCCTAGGGCTTCTACGGATCCTGCTGCAACACTGTGGTCTTTTTCTTTCTAACCAATTAATTATAACTAGAGATTTCAGTTACCACTTTACTGAAATTCTCAATCTAGAAAGCCGGTCAAGCGTCCACGTTGACCAGTTTCAGTTTTCAGCATTTCATGACAAAAAATGCCAATACCCAAGAGCCATCAAGCGATAATATTTCTGAAAAGCAATTTTAGTGACTCGACTTGTCACTCTCACCAACTCGCCAAGTCCCGACGTACTCCTAACATGTACTATTATTGTCACGCTATGTCGCCGTCCTTACCGAAGATTATAATTACTATTTTCCAATAGTCTTGTGCACACGTCTTACACTATATTAATGAAGCACACCTCCCAGTATATCATCATTAGCTTCATCATCATTTCAGACAAAAGGCGTCCACTGTTGGACATAGGCCCCCCAAGTGTCGCCATAACAACCGGTCCTGTGCGGCTCGCATCCGTACCCGATCCGACCCTCCCCCTCAGTAGAAAAAAAAAAAAGATAACCTTATTATTGAAATCCTTAAATCGGTATTTCCTTTGGTTAATAGGTACACCAAAGGGAACACCGACCCTAACGATTAGCAATTTGGTACAGTCAAAACTCTCCAAGATAAGACCGGTTTGTGTACACATAAACTTCTAGTACATAGATCTCACAATCTGTTGTTGTTACATCATTACCTAATTTTATTATCTTTATTTACGAGTTTATATTAATAAATAAATACATATACATTAGATCATTTGTCATATCGACAAATGATCTAAATGCGTCCTTTTCAATCAAAAGCTGCTGGTATACATATTGTTACGTACGTGGGTAATCAAATGCCGATTTTACTGACGAGAGAACTTTATTTACCACAAACAATAACAAATTAGTCCAGTCAACAATATTCCGAATCGCAATTAACACTAGAGTACCGTTACACTATCGCTTTAGTCGTTGATAAAAATCACTTCGAGTACTAGGGTAGTTCGCTCTTGATCGCAGTCGAAATCACAACTGACTCGCTTCCGGCCGGGGACCCGTATTTATATGCGGAGCCAAGAAAATTCTAGATACCGACGTCCCCGGATCTATCCAGAATTCCAGAACAATTGAATCGCTTCTCGAAGTCATAAATCATTTTTATTTCTCGTAATAATAAGAGTCACGTTCATGCGAATTTCGACTCTATTGTTAACGTCGGAGAGTACAATTTCCCTTATCAGTTACATATATGCCTACTACTGTTTGTAGGTATGTTGTGGATGTTTCGAGATTTTTCCAAGTCTGTCTAACCACAACTACTCTAGACCTTTCGAACAGCAATGCGTTTTAATTATTACGTGCCACTCGTTATATTCTCGGAGATATGGCGTGTTCACGTTTTGTGGCGTAACAGTGCCCCCCTCTTAGTCATGCTCGTCCCGAGCATTATTAGATCCGTGATACGGCGCCAATCTATCCACATGAACAACCTTGGGTTTCCCTCTTAGCCCTTTCTTGATGCGGTAGGTCACGTCATTAATCCTTTTTAACACGGTGTAAGGTCCCTCCCATCGAGCTTGGAGTTTCGGCGACTTCCCTTTCCGTCGAAGCGGGTTGTGGAGCCAGACCAGTGTACCTTCCTCAAATCCCTTGGCATTGGCATTACGGTCGTATCTAGTTTTCATTTTTACGCTGGTGTTCATGGTATTCTCACGAACTCGTTTATGCACTTCGTCCAATTGATCTTGAAGGTCACTTACGTAATCTGTAACTGGCTTAGTCTTGTCAGGTGGCACGCCAGTTATGGCATCGACCGGGAGTCTCATCTCCCTGCCGAAATTCACTCTTGCTGGGGTATGTCCCGTGCTATCATGCACTGCCGATCGGTAAGACATCAGAAATAGTGGAATATACCGGTCCCAGTCCTTCTGATGGTCATCGACAACCTTAGCCAGATGATTCTCCAGGGTTTGGTTAAATCTTTCCACCATTCCGTCCGACTGAGGATGCGCAGGTGTTGTGCGTGTCTTATAAATTCCCAGAAGAGTACACATTTCCTGGAACAGCCCAGATTCGAAGTTACGGCCTTGATCGGAATGGATTTCCAAAGGTGCGCCATACCGACATACTACTTCTTCGACCACCTTCTTCGCCACTGTCGTCGCTTCCTGATTGGGTATGGCGAAGACTTCGGGCCACTTTGTGAAATAGTCCTGGATCACCACTATGTACTTGTTTCCGTCATTTGTAACTGGAAAAGGTCCAGCGACGTCGATAGCGATGCGTTCCCATGGGGCTCCCACATTGTACAGCTGAAGCCTGCCCCTGCTCCTAGTCTGTGGTCCTTTCACAGATGCGCACGCTGTACATTTCCGACACCATTGCTCTACGTCATCTCTACAATTGAGCCAGTAATACCGCTGTCTCACTTTCAGTAGAGTTTTCTTGATGCCCAGGTGTCCTCCAGAAGCACCATCGTGTATTTCCTGTAGCAGGGGGACTACTTCACACCGTGGCACTATCACTTGTGTGGTCACCTCCTTGCCATCGTTCGATTCCCATTTCCTACAAAGCACATCATCTTCTAGGACTAAACTGTCCCACTGTGCCCAGTAGCTCTTAGTGACGGGACTATGTGACGATACTTCACTCCACTGGGGCCTAATTCCGCTACGCTTCCAGTCCAGTATAGGTCGAATATCGTCATCTTCTTCCTGGGACTTCTTGAAGTTGCCTTCAGCCCTAATTAAATTAACGTGTTCTCGGGCTTCATTCTGCTGGCAGTGTCTGCAGTCATCATAACATGGACGTCGCGACAGGGCGTCAGCATTGTTATGCCCTTTTCCACTGCGATGTTCCGTCACAAAGTTGAACTCCTGCAGCTGCTCGAGCCATCTTGCAACTTGGCCCTCAGGGTTTTTAAATTGTAGAAGCCATTTCAATGCCGCGTGATCCGTCCTCAAAGTAAATTGTCTTCCTATGAGGTACTTGTGGAAATGCTGCAAGGTTTTTACCACAGCCAGCAGTTCTCGTCGAGTCACGCAGTAGTTCCTTTCTGGCTTTGAAAGTGCCTTACTGAAGTAAGCGATAACGACCTGTCTGTCGCCCTGCACTTGTGACAACACTCCACCAATTCCCGTGTTGCTGGCATCGGTATCAACGACAAATCTTCCGTCTCTGCTCGGATACCCCAGTATAGGCGCTTCACATAGCCGTTGCTTTAGCTCATCGAATGCTGACTCACAGTTCTTGTCCCAAATAAAATCTCGTTTATCCTCAGTCAGCTGATGTAAAGGTTTTGCAATGTCCGAAAAATTCTTGACAAACCGCCTGTAGTATGTGCACAACCCTAGAAATGCACGTACTTCAGTTTTGTTTTTTGGAACCGGCCACTGTTGGACTGCCTTTATTTTCTCAGGGTCGGTTCTCACCCCGTCGGCGGAAATAACATGTCCTAGGTAGCTGACCTCCTTCTTGAACAGGGCACACTTCTTTGGGCTTAGTTTTAAGTTAGCCCCTCGTATCCTGGTGAACACTTTCTCCATATTCCTCAGGTTTTCCTTAAATGTGCGACCCATTATAATGACGTCATCCAAATATACCAGACAGACGTCACCAAGAAGGCCCACCATGACTCTCTCCATGAGGCGTTCAAACGTCGCTGGGGCGTTGCATAACCCAAAAGGCATGACGTTAAATTGCCACAGGCCGCTGCCAATACCCGTACTGAACGCTGTCTTTTCTTTATCTTTCTCGCTGATTTCCACTTGCCAGTAGCCACTTTTTAAATCAATGGTTGAAAACCACTTCATGCCACTGAGCATATCCAGCGTATCGTCTATGATTGGTAAGGGATAACTGTCCTTCTTCGTCACATTATTCAGCATTCTGTAGTCCACACAGAATCTGGTGCTGCCGTCCTTCTTCTTCACCAGAACGACTGGAGAAGACCATGGACTCGTAGAAGGCTCAATTATTCCGCTATCAGCCATGTCCTTTACCATTTCTGCTACCTCAGATTCCTTAGCCCAGGGTATGCGGCGCGGTCTCTGTTTAATTGGTCTAGCATCACCCGTATCTATCTCATGCTTGACGAGACCTGTTCTCCCGCAGTCTTTTCCCGTTGCAAAGATATCTCGAAACCGTAGCAGAAATTCACTGGCTTGCTGTAGTTCCGAAGTCGATAAATTGCTCTTAGAATTTTCCAGAAGTTGCTGGATGTAATCAGTTTCGACTTTGGTCGTGTCTTGCTTTGCTGGAGATTTATTGATTTGACGGAGATACTGAACTTCTTCACATCTCCCAACAACACTGTTTTTCTTCAGTTGGACCTCTTCTTTCCCAAGGTTCACAATCCTTACTTTGGATTTCCCTTTTGTCATAACTAATGTCCTCGCTGTAATGACCTCCGGGTGCCGGCCAATATCTTCAACCAAAACACATCGTGTTTGCCTGATTTTCTTAGGAAATTTTACTTCAACCAAGGTTTCTGTTCTCGGAGCTAATGTAGTGTCTTTTAAGCAATAGAGGTTACATGAGGTTATTCCTCGCAGGAAGACTTCTTGATCTGGGAATTTCAATACTCCCCTGTCGATATCTAAAATACATCGGTTATTCCGCAAGAAGTCGAGACCCAGTATGCAATCGTCGGTAATATTCGCAATTAACGCAGGATGGATATACACTTGATCACCGATTTTGATCTCAATTTCTGTATCACCGAGGACGGAGACTGGCTGGCCGGTTGCTGTCTGAAGTCGGCAGGATGGAGACTCTCTTTGCCACAAGATGGTACGTTTCAGCAACTCAGGTCTTATAACAGTCCGTGACGCCCCCGTGTCAACGGTAAAATTGCAAGCGCGATGATTCAGCGTCCCTTCGATTATCAAACTATTTCCGTTGTGGACTTGATTGATGGTGATGGTTGGGGCCTTCAGTTGACCAGCCAGCACCCGCCCCGCGGCCCTGGCGACATTTAGTTTAACGACTCCTCGTTAACTTGAGTTCCGGAGTCCACACTCCCCCTCTTCCTCTTGGGGCAATCGGTACGAATGTGCCCTTTTTCTCCACACCCGTAACACGTCGGAATATAGCGGGACTTTGCCGAAGAAGCAGCTACCACTTCTCGTTGACGTGTTTGCACTGACGGCGAGACCACCACTTCCCGAACTCTGTGCGTGCGTGAATCTTGTCGTACGGCTTCCACTTCCAAAGCGTGAGCCATCGCACTCTTTAGAGTTTGGTGGTGTCCAAGTCGCACTGTAGCCCTGACTTCAGTATCCCGTAGACCGTCGATGAATGCTTGCACCAGATTTACTTCCACCGTCTCTGGTGTCATTGACATGTACGCACGCCGGACTAGCCGTTCAACCTCGACTCCCCATTGCTGGAGGCTCTCGTTCGGCCTCTGCGTTCTCTCGCGTAACTGCGCGCGGAAAACGTGCTCGAGGTGCTTGTCTCCATAACGAGTGTCCAGTCCCTCCATGAGACGCTCCAATGTCCTGCCGTCCGCAGGGAGGTTCTCTAGGACTAGCAGGGCGTCCCCTCGTAGAGCCAAAGTTAATGCCGCAAAAGACTGCTTATCATCCCAGCGGTTCGTTTCGACCAATGTCTCAAATTGGTATTTAAATGCCGTCCAGGAAGACGTGCCATCAAAACGTGGCACATCAAATTTTGCGGCGGATGCACAGGGAGTGTGCGATAGTGAGCCGACAGCAACAGGTTCGCGTGCTTCGAGCTTAACGATTTTTTTGTTGATGTCCAACAGGCGATCTTCGTGGCCATCAATTCTTGTTTCGAGGCTATCAGCTCGGTCGGAAACCTCCTTGACCTCCAAGGTGAGGTTCTTTACTTTCTCGCCCAGCGTGACGAGGCCGTGGTCGATTTTATCGAGGATCAGGTTTTGCTTAGCCTCCTGATCGCGGCGAGCGGCTTCCTGTTCGCGGCGAGCTTCTTCCTGGTTCGCTGCGATTAGATCCTGGAGCTTACGCTGGTTAGCTTCCTGTTCGCGACGGGCTTCTTCCTGGTTAGCCGCGATTAGGTCCTGGAGCTTGCGCTGGTTGGCCTCTTGTTCGCGGCGGGCAGCTTCCATGCTAGCTTGCATGGTGGCCAACATCGCAGCGAGGCTCATTTCCGATGCTGGTCCCGTTGTCGCCTCAGCAGCTGTCGTTGCTCCCATACTAGCCTGATCTTCCTCCTCCATACGATGACGCGCAGCATCCATCTCCATTTGCCTCCTTGTTCGTGGTCGCTGTTCGTCGTCCCTCTGTAGTAATGGCATTCCACTTCTGACACCAGTTGTTACGTACGTGGGTAATCAAATGCCGATTTTACTGACGAGAGAACTTTATTTACCACAAACAATAACAAATTAGTCCAGTCAACAATATTCCGAATCGCAATTAACACTAGAGTACCGTTACACTATCGCTTTAGTCGTTGATAAAAATCACTTCGAGTACTAGGGTAGTTCGCTCTTGATCGCAGTCGAAATCACAACTGACTCGCTTCCGGCCGGGGACCCGTATTTATATGCGGAGCCAAGAAAATTCTAGATACCGACGTCCCCGGATCTATCCAGAATTCCAGAACAATTGAATCGCTTCTCGAAGTCATAAATCATTTTTATTTCTCGTAATAATAAGAGTCACGTTCATGCGAATTTCGACTCTATTGTTAACGTCGGAGAGTACAATTTCCCTTATCAGTTACATATATGCCTACTACTGTTTGTAGGTATGTTGTGGATGTTTCGAGATTTTTCCAAGTCTGTCTAACCACAACTACTCTAGACCTTTCGAACAGCAATGCGTTTTAATTATTACGTGCCACTCGTTATATTCTCGGAGATATGGCGTGTTCACGTTTTGTGGCGTAACAATATGTTAGTGGTGTCAATAACTGCAACTCGATAGTTTTTTTTTTTTTTTGTATTATGAAAGATAATCTGCCTGGAATTATTTTCATACAGACTGAATTATCGCAATCTTGACACAAGATGATTCAGAACTAAATTTACTTGTAGATTTTAAACATGAAATAATTAAAGAAAAAAAAGTATAAAATAAAACCCGACTACAACAATAAAAGACGCTGAAAAAATATGAAACAAATTTTTCAGGTTTAATCCGGTATCACACGTTATTATTGTGTTTTAATAACGTGTGACTATTTTCTTTTTATTCTGTTCTTGTTTTTCCAGTTACCTTGTTCATTTCAGCATCCTGAAAACCTTGTTTCATAGTTTTTCAGTGTCGTTTTTTTGTCGTAGTCGGGTTTTAGTTTTTTTTTTTTTTTATAGGAAGTAATTTTTGAAAGTACTGGTCCGAATGTGAATATTTTTTCACTGATAGAAAGCTGCTTTATTTCTGAGTAATATATAGGCTATATTTTATGTATGCGGGTGAACCCGCGGGCAAAAGCTAGTTGGTTAATAAGCTTGTACTAAGGTTTATACCACTTTAGCTTTAACTTTGGCCCTGCCAAAGTGACCCCACTTTATTCGGAATGCGTTTGTTCTTTTTTAAGGGTTTTAAATCATCAAATAACTTCTCCTGCTCTGGGTGAGAGAGCGTCAGACTTTTACTGACATAAACCGCACACAATATGTTCCTTCAGTTGCGTTTAGAGTTCCAGCGTCGCGGTAACTCTTTCGGACAATCTCTGCACTACATATTACTAGTGGAACCTCATTACCAAAACGTGATTCAAATCAGTTTCAAAGTCTTGTTCCACTAACATGTCACGTCTAAAAGTAGGCGAGTATTGTTTCAAAATACCTACCCGGACACATCGTCTGGCTCAAAAGTAATCAAAACAGTGGACAATGCTATTACGAAATAATTCTAAATAGGTAATTCTAGATAGGTATCTATTAGTATCTTAATAAAATATACTACTTTGTATTGGACTGTACAGTACAATTCACGAATGATGGCGGGCGTGAAGTTAGCCTTTGCGAACTTTCGCGCATACCACACTCTTCTAGCACACGCACGACGTCATTTGGTTCCTAAAACAAGTTACTGCGCAGCCTTCTGCGCAAACTTCACGCCCGCCATCATTCGTGAATTGTACTATATCTATGATCATTTTGTAAAACTGCACACTGGATGACAGCTCTGATATATCATATCTTCAAATTGACTTGGCATTCTAACTTCAAATAAAAAGCCGCTTTTTTCTGAATTAGATTTTTCTGTTACTTCTTTGTGTTTTGTAGTTTCAGTTATATCGCCATTTAAATTCTTCTGTACGTGTCTTTATCACCTGGCTTCTAATAAAAGACTTGACCGATTTGGATGAAATTTTTGTGTCTATATTTGGATATGTTTCTAAATGGTTTTGAAATACAACTATTAGACTCGGTAAGTGACGCTACAATTCGAGTCTCAATTTTTTAACGAATTACGTCTAGCACCAGAGATTTACCTAAATTTGAGTTTGCATTCATGCTTTTACTCATTTAAATATCAGTTAAAAATTATATGCAAACAACTTTACTTCACTATACAAATTATATCTACTATCATTTTGAAAACCTTCGCCGTAAATTCAGTTAGTTGGACAACGTTCTTCATCTTGCGTTATCTTAATACAACAACATTATCTAAATACAATACAATAGTAAGAGAAACCTCCATAGCGAAGTGATAAGTGATGAATCATACCAACATGCGTAGACACGAGACATTTAGCAAGGACATTATAATAAACAGATGAAAATAGCAGCCTCATAAAAATGCCCATTATGCAAAATCGAAATAGAATGATACATTAATTCTATTTTTAGAATCGATAGGTCCCAGATTTTTGTGACCTTTAAAATCATGTATGTAAAAGCACATGAAAAACCACGTAATCAGTGTCTGTTCAATTTCCAAGTAGTATAATATTTTACTCGAGGCAAATAAGCAAATATTTAAATATCGATATTTATATATGACAATAATTACACGTTCGTATTTACATGGGTTTTACAAAATGAAGGTGCGAGTTTGTTCGCAGCGACTTCAATTTAGTCAGCGTCTACGCAGGTCGCTTACGCAAGTGCTACGCCGCGTAGACGCTACGTCTACGGAAGCCTACGCAATGCTACATGAGGTCAATGCCTACGCAGGTCGCCTACGCAGGTCCGCTACGCAAGTGTTTACGCCGCGTAGACGCTGCCTCTACGGAAGTCTACGAAACGCTACGCAAGGTCAATGCCTACGCTGAATAAAAGACTAACAAACTCAAAATCACAGTTTTTCAATTAAATAATATTTAAAATCTGTTATCCGGTTGTCATTACGGTGAGCTAGTACCTACTGGTTCTTATAGTAGTAGGTATATTAATAAATTATCATCTGGCTTGTAAAAATCGGAAAATATACAATATAACACGCAATAAGTATGCCAATAATATATTTATCATTAATCAATATCAATAAAAATGCGAGATGTTATTTGTTTGTTGACGTATTTAAACTTTAACCTATTAGATCTTCTCGTAACTTATGATAGGGTTCATAGGTCATAGTCTTAGGGGAAAACATCCTCATTGTAATCTTCATCTGCATTTATGAACAAATTATTATATCTAGTCTATACTATCCCACTGTTGGGCAAAGGCCTTCCTCTATTCCTTCCATTGTTCCCGGTTCTGAGCCACTTCTTGTCAATTCCCAAGGAAGACATCTAAGTCGTCCGGCCATCTCCTTCGTCTGCCAAAACCCTGACTTGCGATTTCAAAATAGACATACCTACATTACCTATGTATTTCTAATCAATCTTGTTCTGATAGGCTTTTTAACTGAAATAGGCTACAGTGAAAATACAGGACTAATGGCGTTTGCGCAATACGGATATAAAAAAAACTTCAAAAGCACTGTGTACTGTTTTAACTAAGGCAGTTATCATATTTTTATTTTGTTAATAGATATTTTCTTTATAGTAAAATACCCAATATTATTATCTATAACTATTTATTTAAACTTAATACTATAAAAACTTACAATAATAACTTTAAACTGCATTCTCTACTAAGCAACCATTACGTTAAAAAAACTACACTATGGTAGATGTACAGCAATTAAAAAATAATATATATTTAAAACGCAATTAAGTATCATTAAGATTATGTACTTATAGTAATAAAATACATCGTTATGCAAAAATAATAAACTATTATAAATATCAAACATAAGAACTCAAAAATTACAGTTATTACTTATTATTTATCTTACATAATACAAACTAAATTTTCCGTTGTTTATTTATTGAATATAAACAGATCGGCCGAAGCCGAACTTTATTTAAACACTTAAAGTACATAAAAGACAGGACAATTGTCTTGTAATAGAATGACATGAGGCGGGTAGGAAAACATCACGCAAGAGAGCAATGTTTATAAATATAGTACCTAGCTAACTCGGCAAACGTTGTTATGCCATATAAATTACTTACTTGCTCATACCCGAAGCTCCGCCCGCGTACATAAAATATAGCCTATGTCACTCAGGAATAAAGCAGTTTTCTATCGGTGAAAAATTTTTAGCAATCGGACCAGCCCCCCTAGCCAAGTTACAACCGTTTCGCTTGCGCCGAACGCTTCGACTTGACCTTGCCGCCAATTCTTTTGTTCTGACCACGTGACTGAGCGATAAGACGACGTCATTCCCGTACATTTGAAGCTTTCTACAAGCGTTAACTATTGCAGATTAGCAACTTGGCTAGGGGGGACAGTACTTCCAGAGATTACCTCCTACAAACAAAAAGCATAAAAACAAAAAAAAAAACTTTACCTCTTTATTATATTATGTAGATTAGAGAAAAATGGAGGAAGGAGAAGAAAAAATAGCCTACGACCCATTCTCATACCTACCAAATACACACAAAAAATTTCATAAAAATCGGTCAAGCCGTTTCGGAGGAATTTAATAACAAACACTGTGACACAAGGGTTTTTATATATCAGGAAGAATAAATCTACTACACAACCTACACAAGGTCCGTATTAATCTTAAGTACTTACCTACCTACTATTTTACGATGGTAGATGATGATTTAAATTGTCATCGCATCTTACGTTACTACTGCTAGGTAAGCTGACGTATTATCTCAAAGACTAACATTCTCGAGCTATATTTAGAACAGTTTATTTGGTCAAAGGTCTCAGGGAAACAAATACAGAAAAGTTACCTACGTAAATAATAATTTTAAAAAGAATGTTAATAAATTAATTTAAAATGTTTGTTTTCTTGAACTTCGAAGAGCTCGAATGTAATGTTATATATTTTTACTAACTAAATAATTGTTACATATCTACTAAAAGAATTTTCTAACACAGTATTTGACTTGCTGAATAATAAAGAAAACTTAGTAAAATATAATATTCACAAAGCAATGTTGTACAGTAAAGAATTATAATCTTATCAAGATCTTTGTAAGAATTCTATACTGTTTTACTACAATTGTGTATCGTGATAGTATTGCGTAAAATACAAATGAGTATGACACACATTTTGAAGGTCTCGAATGTTTCGTAAACCTAGACAAAGTCTGGATTTGGTATACACCCCAATTCTTTTAATTAGTTAAAAAAAATTTAGCTCTCTCCATACCCGTTACTGATCATATTTTGTTAGTCAAAAGAAAAAAATAAAAGAAATCCCATTTACCACGATTTGCCATAATTGATAAATATCCTCATAGAATCAATCATTCATAACAATTGCTACTAGAAAATACTACGCGCAGTGTTGTTTTATTTTGATCGTCTTTTATTCATTCATAATCCCTGTATATTTTTTCCATAAATTGAGTGAGATTTTGGGATATAAACAAACACTAATAACTTAACTGTTTATGAATATTATTTATTGAGACTTTACTTAAATAACAACAAGACCCTTTCTAATAAGACCTTTAAGAATTTGTCCTAATTAAAAATTTGTGATGTATATATTGTTATTTTAACACTTTCACTCAGTAGTTAAGTAATTACCTACATAATTATTATACACGGTGATTGTTTAACTATTGTGACAGCTATGCAGACAGAGAAAGTTTTAATGTGCGTATCTACTAAACATTTGAACGAGTCGTAATCATATGTTAAAGAAGAGAATATGCTCGAAATAAAACAGTATAGTAAATTACATCATGTGTACAACAACTGAAGCATAATACACGAACAGACCGGAACTGATATGAGCTGGATTAGAACACTACAATCACTTTTATCTTAGTAATACCTAGGTATGTTCTCGTGGAATATGTAGGATTTATGACTTTTTTTTATGGTGGGAAAAAATCATGCATTGACATCCCCTGCCCTTGGGAGCGGGAGATAGTGTCAGACTCTTACTGACTAAAAGACCCACCCCCTTCTTTCTAGCCTTCATACCGGGGCTCGAGCGCCCTTTCAGATAACCCTGGCCCTCCGGACCATGGCCTCAACCAAGGCCCGGCGCGAGAGGTCTCCGCCGCCGATCGCCCCCACGAGTGCACGGCGATGCTCCGCCCAAGCAGGGCACACCTCGACTATGTGCTCCACCGTGTCCTCCGGGATTTATGACTTGATTCTGCTCTTTCTACTATCGGACAAACGGCGTACGGTGAGTATACATATAGGTACCCACCCTTATGTTGAAACCTCTACGGTCCGGACTAAGCGTTTCTCCTCGTCGTTTATATCGTGTACATCGAAGGACTAGGTCAATTTGCCTGCTGCGGTCTTTCCTTCCGATTATAATTTTGGAATCCTCAAGGCTGAAGAGAATAGGTTCTTAATAAACTAACGCGTCTCACCATTAACGATTGCATCACTGCTTACTATCAGGTGGAATCGCAGTCAAGCACTAGTTCATGGCAATGAAAATAAAAAACAGTAACTTCCGAATTTCATGCTCTAAAAATCAAGTGGCGGATTTGATGAACATAAATACTTACAGCGCATTTCTCGGGTCAAATGGTTTGATCAGCATAAGTGGTACTGGTGCTGTGGCGAATATTAACGACATAGTTATGAAGAGTGTGAACTGAAAAGAAAACATAAAATTACACTTTTATCGACGATACTTTTATACCTAATTATGGTAAAGTTTTTAATGGTTATGGGCTTGTTATATTATAGACTAGCTAACCCGATGAACTTCGTACCTACCACTTAACAGTCAATGAATTTAGTATGCCCTTCGATATAGTCAATCGATTGCGATGAAACAAAGCCTAAAACATTAAAAATATTGTTTTTCTTTGAAATATTACATTTCAAGTACACAAAATGTTTAATGTATAAAAGTAAATTATATTTATACGTGATGCGCGCACGTCTTAAAACTTCTAGAGATTTATTATTTTACTATACGGTTTTACGGTCCTACCGTGTCATACCGCTTTCTTGATAATAGTTAATTATGCTCATAGTAAATATTTTTTTTCATATTCATTGCCCGCCAATCTAAATTAATTTCCATTTATAAAATGTACTTAATTTATTTTTGAAGACGGCAAGTTTAATTTAGTTTCTAATATTATAGATATCAATGAATCATAAAGATAATTATCTATAATCGATTTCGGTATGTAATTCAAATAATTATGAGTAATAGGCATAGAATCCTCGGTTCAAAGTCTGTGCCGTCCAAATTCCTAAGTTCATAGATATATCATTTCATCAGATAATCTGCTGAGCCAGTTTAATTACTAACAGGTAGATAAAAACCGGATTATGATATATTCTTTTTATTTCATATTTCAACATTATTAATAGTAATTAGTGACGGTCCACATAATTATCTATCAAAAAGTATTAGTCGATACAGTAGGTACTTGTGCACTAACGTGGGTACGTTTCTAGATCTAACCAAAAGTGTACTTATAAATAAAAGTGATGAATATAAATGTTGATAGAGGTTGAAAGAAAGGCCAAAAAAAATATGGACGGATCGTGTAAGGAATGATATAAATGAAAAGGGGGTTAGTAGAATGTTTAGAAGATGAAAACATGTTGCACCAAACACAATGGACCAAGGGAAGACAGAAAATAGGTAAAAAATAAAAAGTTACCTTAATATAATATCTGGCTATGGAACTGATTGTGAAGAGAATAACGAGCAGTGCCATCACGCACCCCAGCACTACGTTGGCCGTCATCTTGGGACCCGGATCGTCTGGTTATTCCTAAAAAAAACACACACTATATTGTAGATGTCTATTTTTTCCCGCCACTGATATAACAAACAAAATATTATGCAGATTATATCGGCAGCGCTGCGCCACACCGCTGCGATAAAGACTCTGGGACAACTGAGCACTTAATTGATAACAAATGTAGATATGGTCATTGCCCAGTCCACAGTGACGCAAAAATTGTCCTTATTTTGCATATATAGATATGAAACAGCCGCGGGAAGCGATAGGTCCTACACCTTCTTATCCTTTGTAGGTCTACGATGCGAGAATGTAGGTCATCGCGGTAGGTGCCTAAATACTTGGTACCTAAATGACACCCTTGAATTTTTTGTGTCTTCGATTACATTAACCAATAATTTCTATAATGACGCACCTACTTCCTAATCAACTTCCTTTTTAACTTCCTAATCAACAATGTTGTGTGCTGCCTGTGAGACATTATGGTACGTGAAGGTATCCTAAATTCTAGTCGGCTCCGGCAGAACCCTTGTCGACCTTACGTAGGCTATGGCAGACCCGCTCAAGTCTATAAGGGTCTGTACTCCCCAAATAAATCTCTAGAGCTAGGTACTTAATTAGTTAGGAGTGCAAGGATAATTGCCCCGGATTGAGAGTAGTTATATAGCATTAATTAATATATCTCAGGTTAATTGTCCTGAAATTTAATAAGGAGGTTAAAAATAATAGACATTTTATTTACCAACGCAACAACCTAGGGGAGCACGAAATCTAACAAAGCCCCATTAAAATAAATAAATAGTATTGTAATTTCAAGATCTAAAAAGGAGATAATACAAGAAAAATAATTGTTTTTTTATATTTCTGTGAATTCTGAAGAATGAAATAATAAATAAATAAAAACCATATTATTAATTCATAACTAAATAAATACAATTTATAAGAAGAAAAAAAATGGTTTTGTGGATTTAACGTGAAAATTCGTTCATTTTAATAATTATATTCCCGCCTTTTTTACGATATATGTTAAATTATTAATTACAACTGTAGCTGGTAGGGTCGAAATATTTATAAATATTTTATTACCTGATATTGTTTTCAGCCAAAACACAAATCGAACTATATTTTTATATTCTAAAGTATGATTGAAATCAAAATAATACCGTAAAAACCTATATAGTTATAATTAAGTTTTTTTTTAATGATTTTGTGCACATACAAGATCAAATTAAATTACTTTAAGAAAATCAGATGAAATAGAATAAAATTTAAAAAAATAATAATTGTTAAATAAGAAATATTTTCCCTTTCTCTTGTGGTACTAAAACTAAATAGCGAGCAAGTTTCACATTAAGGTACTTTTATAATAGTTCTTAATGAAAAAATACCCATAAATAAATAAATAACGACTCAATTTTCACATTTATACAACGATACCGATACTCATCACGTCTGAAGAGTAGGTATTATTAGATTATTTTTTATTTGACCCTGTTTATACCAACTGTGTTTCGAAGGTCGCAAAATGCCCGACTTTCGTCTCTAAAGGAGCAGCCTCGCAATCTCCATATAGGCGGTTGCAAGCGCGACTGTCAAATAGGGATCATGTTTGATTCACTATGACACTCGCGTTTCGAAACTGACTTTTCAGGGTTAGAAGCTGATATGGTCTCTATTGGCTGACTAAAAGTAACTTTATAGCGTATAGACTGATAGAAAAATATTTCTAGCTTTTGAACGCTCATTTAAATTTAGAATTGAATGGAATTTGTTATTGTCGATTGTCGAGCCGTTCGATTTAGGCGAGTTAGTGTTAGCATATAGCCACTAGACAGACTAAATATTTATTAGTGCTGCCAAGCGTTTCTATACTTGTTGAAGAACCTTCGACCCCGTTCCTGGGAGGTTTCTCTGTCATCTAACTAAAGGCCTTACTTTACTAATACTTTAGCCAAAAGAAAAAAAATTACGACATGCCATTTTTTCATTTGCTTTCCCTAATCCTTTCAAACGGCTTTGTTATTTAGAAATATGTTTACACAAAAATATTGTTGTCTAAGTGTTGTTCAGAATGTAGGTACATATCATATACAAGGTGTAAGGTACAGCCCTCCACAAACTTTAAGGGCTCGCTCAGTAGACGAAACTGAACAAGCTTCCACAAATTTTTTTTTCAGGAAACGAAAAAAAAATTCCGCCTCACCATAGAAAATTATAAACTTGATTGGACAGTTTGTATGGAGAGGCCGAATTTTTTTTTCGTTTCCTGAACAAAATTTTTGTGGAAGGTTGTTCAGTTTCGTCTACTGAGCAAGCCCTTAAAGTTTGTGGAGGGCTGTCCCTTACACCTTGTATAAATCAATAAAAATTTTGCGAAAAAAATTTGATTTAAAAACGTCAACGGAGCTCTATCTGGGCGCAGCTGGCAGAATTAAGTGCACATAACTAGGCAACTGTCCATTTAACTCTGGCCAGATATTCAGGGGACTATACGCCTTAAGAGCTAGTGGCAGGGCCTCTAGTACCTTTATAATAAATTAATGTGATATGGTAGCCACAAGCCAAAGACGCGTCCAGGGAATTGTGTAAATAAACCTAAATTGACAGTCAATTAACTAATTGCTTCGTGTTACAAGCCTGTCCAAACTGCCAAAAGTTTAACTCCGTCTAGATGATGAGTAACTAACTACAACGATATAGACGATATGAGTCATATAGGCTAGAACTACATTAGGTCGACGCACACATGCCTGATTTGTACGTAGAACTACGTCACGTGGCGTGGATCAAGTGTAGCTTTACAAGTCTAGTTTCCATAATATAAAATGTATGGAGACCGACGCGATCGGCGTGTGCGGCACACGTGTGCACAGTGTAGTTCTACCTATAATAATGTTTACACAATTATTATTAACTACTGATATTTCTCACTAAACAAACACTTAACCTACTCACGTGGCGACGATTGCAGTTCCGGACATGTTTGCTAATTAATCTTGTTATTTAATCACTAATAAATATGTATAATTAGCGCCATACGCCTTCATTGGATGTTCCTAAAAATAAGTGAATCATATTTATGTAACGATACCTGAAATCTACACTAATATAATAAAGAGGTAAAGTTTGTCTTTTTTTATTTGTAATGGAAGTAATCTGGGAGTGGAATTCCTTGCCGGAGTCTGTGTTTCCTGATAGCTACAACCCGGGAATCTTTAAGTCGAGAGTGAATAGGTTTCTTCTAGGTAAGCGCGTTCCATCGTCGACCGCATCGTCGCTCTCCATCAGGTGAGATAGCGGTCAAGCGCGAACCTATCAACAATAAAAAAAAATCTCTGGAAGGACTGGTCCGATTGCTATTGTTTTAAGTACGCGGGCGAAGCTGCGGGCAAAAGCTAGTAATCTATAAAATAAATGGAGAAAAAGGCTTAATATACCATATCAACGCACAGCCGAAACTACAGGTGCCGTAATGCCTTGATCACAGGTAAGTACCGAGTAAAAGGGCGAGACAGTAAAATGTTACTGGGCGAGACAATGATGATGAATGATGTAAGCGAGTTGTAGAGTTAAGCGCTCGTAGTACCTATTCGGCCGAGAGCACTGTCTTTGCCGTTTACTCGGTACGTGTGATCAAGGCATTAAACTCGCTTACATCACTGTCTCGGTCGAGGGCCATTTTACTGTCTCGCTCGTTTACTCGGTACTGATCAAGGCATATGAGTGTGAAATTTTGCATAAGGTTTCCTTTTATGACGTAAGCGAGCACTAAGACAGGATTTTCCAAAGTTCACCTACGAATGTGATGAAATGGGGTTCCAAAGTTTGTATGGAGAAAATTTTCACGCGGGCAAAGGCGCTGGCAGAAGCTAGTTTAGTATAATTATAGGTGCTCAGACAGACATAATGTTCTATACAAACAATTGAAGACAATGTGTTCAATTGTTTGAACAGATCCAATCTAAAATTCAGACAGAAAAATATCTATTGGACTATGGAAATGTTCGAGAGAGTGGAACCATGGAACGCTAAGGGCAACATAAGGAACAAAGGTCGGTTATAGTCAGGAAAAGTCTGACACTTAGAGCGGGAGAAAATATTAGTACATTTCTGTAATTATTTTTTTTTGGATTTTAACTTGTAGGAGATAATCTCTAAAAGTGGTGATCCGATTACTAAAACTTTTTTACCGATGGAAAGCTACTGGTCAGTGGGTCATCTTAGGTGCGGATTTCTGCTTTATTCCAGAGTGACTTAGGCTATATTTTATGTACGCGGGTGAAGCCGCGGGCAAAAGCTAGTTAATAATAATTAATAAGGAAAAAAAAATTGTATCTTTGGATTTTTTTTGTTTGTAATGAATAAACCTTAACTTTAAGGAAGTTAGTGATAGCATGACGAGTGACAGGGTAGAATGGAAGAAAAAAACGTATTGCGCCGACCCCAAATAAGTTGGGACAAGGGCAGGAAGAAGAAGAAGCTTGTAATGCATAAACAGAATAAACTCAAAAACAACTGAACCGATTTTAAACATTCTTTCAGCAGTATAATCCTACTTTATCACTGAGTGACATAGGCATATACTTTTTTAGGGTTCCGTAGTCAACTAGAAACCCTTATAGTTTCGCCATGTCTGTCTGTCCGTCTGTCTGTCCGTCTGTCTGTCTGTCCGTCCTCGCTTAATCTCTGTGACCGTTAGCACTAGAAAGCTGAAATTTGGTACCAATTTGTATATCAATCACGCCGACAAAGCGGTAAAATAAAAATTGGAAAAAAATGTTTTATTAGGGTAGCCCCCCTATATGTAAAGTGGGAAGTGATTTTTTTATAATTTCAACCCTAACGTGTGATATATCTTTCGATAGGTATTTAAAAATGAATAGGGGTTTACTAAATCATTTTTTGATAATGTCAATAATTTCGGAAATAATCGCTCCAAAAGTAAAAAACAATGTGTGTCCCCCCCTCTAACTTTTAAACCATAAGTTTAAAAAATATGAAAAAAATCATAAAAGTAGAACTTTATAAAGACTTTCTAGGAAAATTATTTTGAACTTGATGGAAAGAACAGTTTTTGAACAAAAAAGACAAAAGGGTTCTACAAAATAATTTCTGGATTAAGTTTGTAGTATAATCGTATATGCAAGCATTTTTTTTAACTCTTAAGGGGTACACTTATTGTGACGGACGGGAAACTACGGAACCCTACACTGAGCGTGGCCCGACACGCTCTTGGCCGGTTTTTTTTCTTCCATCACGCGAACGTAGCCGCTACCGGTCGCTAGTAAGTGTAGAAAAAGGTATCTATATCCATTGCTTTTCTAGTCTATATTTAACTGTTTAATAATTATAGCTAATTGGAAATAATTATATTTACAATTATGTACATTATCGCTAGTCACTTGTCACACGTGAGATCCGATAACCCTGCTGACCGGTAAACACGCAGCGATCATACAGCAACACTGATTAACTAGTCAGCCAGACTTTCCACAGGCGTGGATTACTGTAATCTATCCGATAGATTGTAACAAAGAGTTGAAGAATACAGGCCTACTAGAGTCCGACAGAACTTTCGATTTCGACCACCTTCGTTAACAACAACAGCCGAATCTAAGAAAACAGCCTTGAGCGCAGCGCTGGCCGCAGCGACGATATCCAAATATGTAAATTGGATTAGCAATCCAATCCGCTTATACATTGGATTGTTAATTCAATGTCCTGCGCTATCGACACGTCGCTGTGGCCAGCGCTGTCCTCATGGCTGTTTTCTTAGACAGCACCGATGATCTATACATTTATTATATACATACATAACATTATTTTCAGTATAATGCTAAAACCTGGATATAGCTATACCTAGTTCAGAATCTTTACACCATGTTATTTTTTTTTAATATTTACAAAGGTCACAAGTTGGACACCAACGACACTAAGTACAAAATAGGTCACGGCAGGTAATAGCGGGCATTAGGCGCCAGCGCACAGCTGGATGCGGAAGCAACAAAACAGCCCCTCAATCGCCCGAGTGGCCTGATAACCATATATTTATGTCGCCAACCCGGTACCACAACGAGCTTATAACTTTGTGATTTTCCCTAATACAGTTTTGAAATTTTAAAAGGGTAAAATCTACAAGTCCGTGATTAGGCCTTTCATACTGTATGGATCAGAATGTTGGGCTGTGAAAACGACAAACAGGTGTTTCACCTTTAGTATGTACTAAAAATTAAGTTGGTGAAGAAATAGGCAACGAGCAGGGATCACAGATCCGCGTCCGCCCCGGAGACGCCATAAAATAGGCAACAAGCAGCGATCACAGGTCCGCCCCGGAGACGCCATAAAATAGGCAACGAGCAGCGATCACAGGTCCGCCCCGGAGACGCCATAAAATAGGCAACGAGCAGCGATCACAGGTCCGCCCCGGAGACGCCATAAAATAGGCAACGAGCAGCGATCACAGGTCCGCCCCGGAGACGCCATAAAATAGGCAACGAGCAGCGATCACAGGTCCGCCCCGGAGACGCCATAAAATAGGCAACGAGCAGGGATCACAGATCCGCGTCCGCCCCGGACACGCCATAAAATAGGCAAAGAGCAGCGATCACAGGTCCGCCCCGGAGACGCCATAAAATAGGCAACGAGCAGGGATCACAGGTCCGCCCCGGAGACGCCATAAAATAGGCAACGAGCAGGGATCACAGGTCCGCCCCGGACACGCCATAAAATAGGCAACGAGCAGCGATCACAGGTCCGCCCCGGAGACGCCATAAAATAGGCAACGAGCAGGGATCATAGGTCCGCCCCGGACACGCCATAAAATAGGCAACGAGCAGCGATCACAGGTCCGCCCCGGAGACGCCATAAAATAGGCAACGAGCAGGGATCACAGGTCCGCCCCGGAGACGCCATAAAATAGGCAACGAGCAGGGATCACAGGTCCACCCCGGAGACGCCGTAAAATACCCACTTCAAAAAAAAACCCTTCTTTTTTATTGCAATTTCCGCCAGAAACAAACTTTCGATTGAAAACTAACAATTATTAACACGATAGACCTACCTACCTAACAATACCTTTATTTTTGGGATGAGAAATCATCAAATGATTTTCTCCGTTCTGGGGTGGAGCGAAAGGGCGTGTTAGATGTTCGTGTGTTGGATGTTAAGCAAACTAATCGATAACAGTACAGGACGCACTTTGGAGTGTGTGCGCAGGAATTGCATGACTTGAATCCGCCATCACAATTCTACCATCAGACAACCCGACGTACGGCGAATATCCACCCTTACTTTGTTGAGACCTCTACGGTCCGGACTAAGCGTTTCACCTCGTCATTTATACCGCGTACCTCGAAGGACTGAAACAATTAGCCTGCTGCGGTCTTCCCGTCCGATCATAATTTGGGTGTCTTTATGGCTAGAGTGAATAGGCTCTTAATAAACTAGTGCGCCTCACTATCAGAGATTGCATCACCCCTTACCATCAGGTGGGATGGCAGTCAAACACTTAGTTAATTTCAACTTACTGACTAAAACCTGTTTTTTATCTTGCTTCAAAGAATAATCTTCACGTTGCAGGGACGCGGCAATTCTTTCAAGCGTTACTACAGCCCACCTTATAATACCTAATGCTTCGAAAATAGTATAACTCGGTACATAAGTGTTATGTTCAAAGTCCCTTCATAAATCGGCGTTGGAACTTATAGATATGATAGCAGTACTTTATTTGTTCATCGATTAGTTTGCTTAACACTCCAGTCGCTTGATGAGAGGAAACATTAACGTCATGGTTTTACCTGGGTACCTTACTCATAAAAACAGGGGACATAGTCCATCACAACATTTACAATGCGTTCCAAATGAAAATAGGATCGCCCGCCATGTTGTGACGTCACGATTTACTATTAAATCGAGGAAAGAAATTTTTAAACATTAATTAATTTACGAAAAATGTAATTTATATATGTTCTGTGAACGAAAAAAGTTTAATCAGAATCCAGTCCTTCACTTTTACTCATCTCCAAGTTCTTCAATTTTGCCAAAATTTCTTCGATTCGACAGTACGACGAGACTTCAAAACATAGGAATCGGTCCTATTCTCATTTGGAACGCGTAGTACGTAATCGTATCCGGTTATTAAATAATTTATCTTTTAAACATATCTATATATTTATGTGGAATTTGAAAAATTTTGATGTTAGTAAATAGATAGATAGATTGATTGATTCTTTATTGTACCTACACCAAAAATAAAAATTACATGAAAAACTTAAAATTATTAGGATGTCACAATGGGCGGTCTTATCGCTATCGTAAATACTTAATATATGACCCCATTTAACTGACTTCCAAAAAAGGAGGAAGATCTATTGCCACCTGAATTGTTTTTGTTACTACTGGTATTCGATTGACTGTACCTGTTGAAGAATGGGATGGGATGGAGAAAAAATATTTTTCGATATACTTACTCAAAAACAGGCTCTTATCGCACTACGAATAGGTTCGATATGCCATGTTTATCGACCTCCTGTTTTTTTTTTTAATTTATCATAACAAGGGCTTATGATAAATTTAAAAAAAAACACTAGGGTGATAAACATGGCATATCGAACCTATTCGTTTTTGCACTTTTTAGTAAGTATTTTCTCGATGTATTTGGACTCAGTGCAACATTATACGATTAGATATCATTTTCTTCCCCACTTCTGTAAGTACCTAATAGTAGTCATCTATTTATCTACTGTGTCTCAGTCTTCAATCGTCACACCCTTTTCTAAACAAATCATCTTTCATGCAGTTCATCTATCGTTTTTTGGTCTTCGTCATAGCGTATCAACAAAACTATCCTCACAGCATTCACAACATTCTCCTTATTTATCCGTTTCACATTATCTTCATCATTGTTTTGTCTATATCCATCATCAGCCTCTCAAAATAATACCCGTCATAGACACCAGGGTATACCTGACAGTAAACCTGACTGAGCGTGTATGTTGCAAAACTGTGCAGGTGCAGGTTTCCATATAAGTTACTCTTTACCTGCACAGGGATACCTACTTATCAGGTAACAAGTAGGTATACCTGTGCAGGTAAAAAGTCTCAGTAATAAATTACACACCTATCTACCTATATTCTATTAGGTACTAGACCTACATTTTGAAAATTCATCCAAATGCTTGAATTTATTCCAAGAGTTGGTAAAATCAGTCAACTACATCGTCGCCGTCAATAGGTACATAGTAGAATTTTTTTTCAATTTTTTTTTTAAGTTGGTCTTTTTCAGTAAAATCAGAAAGCAATATATTTTTTTAAAATTTCGTTCCAAGGACATGCGGATTGCTGAAAAACAAATAATTAACACTTTCAGTGTAAGGAACCTAGTAGGTATTTAAGGGTCGTATAAAAAATCTAAACTTACTACAGTTCTGGCTCTTGGCTAGTGTTGCAAGTACTAGATTTGCGCGGGAAGTCCCGATTTTCCGGGATCTGGTGACAAGCGTCCCGGTTTTTCACTAACCTTAAGTCTTTTTGATCGCTAATAAAACGTCATCGTCGTTACCTTTCCTATGCTGATAATATATTTTTGCTTTCACATTTCACGACTTTTGTCTATCAAACTGTTATGCTATTAAGCCTCATATTTCAGTGTTAATGTAAAAAAAGAAATCTTATTTCAGAGTGCTAAATATTTTTAAACTTTGAGGAAGTGGCCTTATTTAGTTTTGCTACCCCCGCTCTCCAACAGCAGTTGACCCAATTTGAATACCAAAATCACGATTATTTTCATCTTTCATCCCGAATTTTCACTTATTGAAAGGCGGAGCGGGTTGTGGATACAGGCACGAATTATTATAAGTAAGTAGGTACCTATGTCCCGGGGACCCAAAGTGATGACCAATTATGCAAGTATGCTTTGATTGACCACGGGAAAGTTTTATTTTCAACAAAATTCACTTTTAAATTACTTGAGGGTAATCCTTTTGAGTTTTCTTTTTCGTGACTGTGAACTTGCAGCATTCACCAAAACCATAACACCGGGAACAGCTACAAACAAAAATAAATTCATTCAAAACTTACATACTAGGTACTTACTTTATGACAGTAACCCTAAGAAATTCACAAACGCATAAACTCAGTTAAACAATGCCGATTTTAAATAAAAAGTCCGATGTTCACTCACTACTGTATGACTGTATTTTGTGTTAGAATGTTAGAGATCGCGATGAGTTTGGAGCCGCTGCGTTAGTCACGCGACCTTCCCGCGGCAATACTACGACAACACTGGCTTTTGTTATGTAGGAGGATGAACTTCGACTAACGTCGGCATTTGGCCTCCGGAATTAATGCACTAGTCGCGTCACCGTCATACGATAACAAGTACACGTGAACGCGAACAATAAAAGTGGTTAACAACTTTTGGGCCAAGCTCATAATATTGTCTGGTGTAGCTTTATCGATTTTTTTTTTCCAAATCTTCTGAGGAACTTGCGTTAAAAGCTGAGTGTGGCCGAGTCGACGAGCCAGTAAAGTCAGTAGCGAATGTAGTAATAACAAACAAAGTACAACGCCTTATCGACAGTTTGCTACCTGCTCGTGTCGGCTACTCCATAAGTGCGAGCGAGATAGATTATAAGAATTACTTATGACCCAGCGACTCACTTCATAACGCGAGTATTATAGTCAGTGTTTACTTGTATATCAAACTATGTACTACAATTAATATCTAATGACTTTACTTCCTTAAGATCCTATATCCCCTAGCTGGGACAGAGGACGTCGACAGTAGTCCCAAATTGCGATCAGTCTTGCACCGCGCTCCATGTCAATCCGATGGCCGTCGCTTCTGCCAACACCATACGTCGCCAGGTTTGCAGAGGACGGCCACGCTTTCTTTTCCCTTGGGAATTCCAGTGCTACGCCTGTTTAGGTGTGTGATCGGAATCCCTCCTAAGCGTGTGACCAATCCATCTGCACTTACAACGCTTGATCTGGAGGTCGATCGGGCTTTCGTGGCATTTCTCCAACAGTTCTACGTTTCAGATTAATAATAATGAACAGGGTCAAATTAAATTTGCTAGCGAAACGTCACAGACGTGGTTAGTATAAGGTCAAGTGTCATTTATTACTTACTAAGCGGCCATAAATGACACTTGCTTGAGCTGCAATTCACCTGCAATTTGACAGTTGTACTCTATGTTCGCGTTCAAAAATCCAAGGGAGGAGTGAAGAGTTGAAATCTGTCTAAAAAGTCGAACGACTTTGGTTATTATTAGAGCAAAATGAAATCAGATGTAGTCATCATTGGTTCAATACTGCCCTGGTAATCGATATAGCAGTAAGTCAAAAACCGGCCAAGAGCGTGTCGGGCCACGCTCAGTGTAGGGTTCCGTAGTTTCCCGTCCGTCACAATAAGTGTACCCACTTATGAGTTTAAAAAAATGCTTGCGAAAAAAACGTTTATAAGTACTACAAACTTAGTCCAGAAATTATTTTGTAGAACCCTTTTATCTTTTGACGTGACAACGTCTTATAAATTGGTTTGCCGGGTGACACTTCAAGAAACTGCGTTACGCTCCGCTCACGTTATGCGCTCACAATGAGAGCGAGTGAGAGGCACGCGTCCCTTCCACTCGGGCATGGTTAGCCCGCCTAAGAGCGAGAGAGACAGACATAAAAAGTGAAAGGCACGCGTCCCTTCCACTCGAGCACAGTTAGCCCGCCTAAGAGCGAGAGAGAGAGAGTGAGAGAGATAGGCATACACACCGGTTCATGTCTTGCGCTTACCACTCAAAGTCGTTGTCACGTAAAAATTTCGCCCGTATACCGACTTTACAGGCAACCAATTTTTTTGTACAAAAACTGTTCTTTCCATCAAGTTCAAAATAATTTTCCTAGAAAGACCTTATAAAGTTCTACTTTTCAGATTTTTTTCATGTTTTCTAAACTTATGGTTCAAAAGTTAGAGGGGGGGACACATTGTTTTTTACTTTTGGAGCGATTATTTCCGAAATTATTGACATTATATCAAAAAATGATTTTAGTAAACCCCTATTCATTTTTAAATACCTATCCAACAATATATCACATGTTAGAGTTAAAATTAAAAAAAAAACACTTCCCACTTTACATATAGGGGGCTACCCTAATAAAACTTTTACTTTCCAATTTTTATTTTACCACTTTGTCGGCGTGATTGATATACATATTCGTACCAAATTTCAGCTTTCTAGTACTAACGGTCCCAGAGATTAAGCGAGGACGGACAGACAGACAGACGGACAGACAGACATGGCGAAACTATAAGGGTTCCTAGTTGACTACGGAACCCTAAAAAGGCGGTTTCGAGAAAGATTTTAAAACAATATTATTCTACTGTAAAAAACACATTTTTCCCTTTCTTTTGACATTTAGAACATAAAAATCGAGTGTATAGTTTTATCACAAACGCTAAAATTGTAACAAAAATATTTGCGCGCCGTTTTCTCGAAACCGCCTTTTTTGACTTACTGCTATATCGATTACCAGGGCAGAATAGGTAATCAAGGTTGATTAAGAGATCTTGATTATAGTTTACTAATAGAAGAACCTTATAAAAAATATCGAAAATAAGTATTTTTAAATGATTAAATATTATTGAAAATTCCCAAACCGTTTGACTTTTTAGACAGACTATCTGTATCTACTCGATATCTGTGATCTACTCTGATGACGTCTTTCGAGTTAACTGGATTTAAATCTAACCTCGAAGAACGCTAGGGCAGAGGAGAAGTTTATTTGATAATCTGCAACCTCAAAAAAAAAAGTTGCATCAACATAAAGGAACTGTTATTCAATTGTCACTAGTACAGTTGCCATCACGGATCTTGAGCGGTTGCGCAGAAGTCAAATATTCGGTCTCTTTAGTGGTGCGAAATAAGACGCGGGGTCAGGGAGTGTCAGTGATTGGCTCGCCGCGCCATCGCGTCTTAGACGTTACTCCTAATTCGTTCCCTGCGTTGCTGCATGTATCTAACAACGAAGACGATTGGCTCGCCAATGTATGGAATGCACAAAGCGATCCCCACTCTGACGCCGAGCACTCAAGATACATTTTGGCACCTGTACTAATGTGCAGTTTATTTGCATAATAAATAAAATTAATTATTTGCATGTATCTATTGCAAGTAATAATAGTCAATTACAAAATAAATGAATGTTTCAAATTTAAGTAGCCATACATTTCTACCGTCCTCTAACTAAAAAGCAGTTAAGTGCTTTGTTTTCTAAGTAACTTAGCTGCTTTTTAGTTAGAGGACGGTAGATTTGAGAATTATATCATACATGACTTTATTGTGGTAAACAAACCAAATTGAAAAACCAGATATATTTAGAATAATATGTTATATTGTAACAAATTACTATAATCACATAACAAGTAATAAACACTGTAAGTAAACTAGATTTGGTGTAAGTATGGAATTTATTAGATAACTGTGTCCTTATAATCAAATTAAAATAAAACTTAAGTTTTGCAAGTCAGTTCTATATTTTGAATTTGATTTAGGTGTTCCAAAAAGTATGAAAAGCCATCAAAACATTTTTTTCTTCATAGCAGTGTACCTTTCAGTATACTCATTATATCCTTCAACAGACACCAACTGTTTTGGTTCAAACAAGTTACCATCCAAGTTAATGGTGTGCATTTTGGAGTCTCTTAGCAAACTTGGTCTGATTGCATCTAAACTTAAACAATTTTCTTCTAGCCGCAAAATTTTTAATCTCGGTGCCAGGTGCATGTCTTCACTAATGATTGATATTTCATTTTGGCTTAGATTTAGCTCAGCAGCATACAGCTCTGACATTCCTTTTGGTACCTCTGTTATCTTGTTGTGTGAAAGTTCCACAACTTCCAAGCTATGTAGTCCCAACAGTTGTTTTGGAAATTCTTTTAGCATGTTGTTATTCAGATAGACTTGTTTCAAATTACTCAGTTTACCAAAAGATTCGGGAAGGAATGTAAGTAAATTATTAGAAATGTTAAATAACTCAAGCTTCTTCATATTGCATATGGATTCTGGAATGGTATCTATCTTGTTTGTGTCTAGATTGAGTTGCTTCAGGAGCTTAAGTTTACACACATCATCAGGCAAAGCTGTCAATCTATTCTTGGATAGGTCTAAATTTCTTAAAACATCACTTAAATTGAGAGCTTCTATTGGTATTTCTTTCAGCTTATAATCAGACAATTGTAAAACACCTGTTTTTGATGCAGTTTCATAATGTTGTTTTATTCCAGAATTGCCCATTTTAACTAACTCACTGTATTTTATTGTAATATATGTATGCTACACTAGTAAAAAATGTTGAATTCATGAGAAATAGAAAAATATGTAATGACTTGTTTTTAGTTTTTTTGAGTTGTTTCAATTTATTGACAACATTCACTTTTTTACATTGACGTTATGACATTGACAAAATTATGACATTGGCAAAAGATTCGTTCACGATCATGATTTGTTCAAAATTCTCATAAACAAAAAAAAACTAAATTAAGTGAACGTACTAAAACGTATGAACATGTAAAGAAGATAATAATAATAACAAGAAAATTTTAATTTCCTAAGCTACATAATATACTCATACGCATTATTCCCTTTTAAACACAATGTATGTAGTGTATCATATAAATGATAATGATAAATGATATTTATTTTGTAAATAGGTTTTAAAAAACACTTTTACACGTCAATTTTTTTTCGTCAGTTTATGCTAGATGAGGCCGGTGTTTCCTATCTGACTACCCTGAGAAGAAACACCGAAACAAACTCAGGGGTCAAAGTCTCTTTTAAATTCCTTGTAATGGTCAAATCATATAAGAACCATGCAGATTTGTCCGAGATGGTCTTTTGCAGAAAGAACCATAGAGATTTAAGTGGACTTGTCCAATCAGTGTAAGGATTTGTCAGTATTCGAAAAGCTCAACTTAGGACTACTAAGGAGCTCCACGACTTGACGAATAATACCAAAGAAAGGACATTTGGGTAGGCCGCATAAAATACTCAAATTGCCAAACATACGTTAAAATTACTGAAAAGAAAAGAAAAAGCAATCAACATAGTCCTGTTAGTATGTGTTTGTGTTTCGTATCCGTATATTGTTTTGAAATAAAATTATACAGACAACTCCATATTCTCTATGGTTCGATCTAGAAAATTATTTTCATCGCCAGCGACTAGCAACAATAGCGACTAGACTAGGACTAGAGTTAAAGGACCTATTACACTGCGCTGAATATCGCGTGCGATATTCCGACTCGTACTAATTTTCATTCATAGAAAGACAGTCTAACCCTTTACACTACGCCATACGTCGAACCATAGACTAGACTGTCTTTCTATGAATGAAAAATAGTACGATCGCACGCGATATTCAGACTCGTACTATTTTTCATTCATAGAAAGACAGTCTAACCCCTATTACACTGCGCGATAGGTCGAACTATAGGACCTATTACACTGCGATGAATATCGCGTGCGATTCGACGTATCGCGAACAAAACGAATCTAAATAACGTGTAGTGTAATAGGTCCTTAACTACATGTAGACGTACATTATTATATTACGAACTACGAATAGGTACGTTTAATACGAGACTGCATAAGATTTTTCTGTATTTAAAAAGCTTAAGGGCCTGTCTGCACAGCGATATTTCACCACGCGGAAAATATTCGCGCGTTTTTATTTCCGCACTGCACCGCATTTTTTATCGCACGTTTCTTTTATCGCCTGTGCGGAAACTTCCATAAGATTCAATGTGTTACAGAATAACGGAAACAAAACCGCGCGCTGAAATACCGCTGTGCGGACAGGCCCTAAGACTTGAGATTATGAAACGATCATATAACCTTTTTTTTTTCAAGGTTGGTAATCATCGACTTTAGTAGTCTAGTCAGTAGGTCATGTCGAAACGATGAAACGCAACCGTTCTTCCGAAGTTCCGACGACGAAAACGTTTGCAGGAAACGGTGGTCGTCGCAACTAATTTGAAGTAGTGGTAGGTCGTTGACGAATTTTTGAACTAAGAAACGCAACTGGTCTGACAACGACAGAAACGGTTGTTAAAAGCGTACACGTCGCGACTGATTTGAAGTCGAAACAATCGCTTTCGTTGAGTGAAGAAGTTGCAGAAAATGTTCGATGTCGCAAGTAGTCGCAACTAGTTTGAGGGCAGTTTAATTCAGTGACATCGTCATTCTATTGTGTCTCTAATTACGGTATTCGAAAGGTTAAACCTCAAGCAAATGCCGGCGTTCGCTCTCTCACTGTCATTCTATTGTGTCTTTAATTACGGTATTCGAAAGGTTAAAGGTGCCAATAAAATTTGTGCTGTATTTTATAAATAAATTTCATTTTTCATTGCAATAACTGGTTTTGAAACGACGACGCGACGAGTGTGATAGTTGAATCAATGGATTCTCGACCTTATTTTCTTAATTGTGAGATAAAAATTCGAAGACTGGTTTGTACAATGAAGAATGTTTGGTAGCAGGATGGAAAACGGTTGTTACGTTGCTGAACAAAAAACGGTCTTTGAAAACTGTTCGTTGTTGAAACGCCTAACGTTAATTTGAAAACTAAACTATCGTTGAAAGAAGTTGCCGTTTGCAGAAAATGTTAATCGTCGCAACTGATTTGAGAACGGTTCAAAACACAAAATTAAAGTTATATGTCATGTTGCCGTTTGTGTTATACCTACCGCAAAATTGCAATTGTTGTTGTTGTTGTTGTTATAGTAATACAACCGTATCGGTACCTAAGAGAGCATAATATCATAAGAATCTCTACTCAAATCCCAGATAAAATCGAATCAAATCACCCGAGTGAAAATTCTTGCAAGCAATGCAGTTTTTAACCGTCAGAAATTACTTTTTTTTGTGACACAAATTAGATTTTCGCTTATTTAGATGATACTGCTACTTGATTTTTAACGTTTTAAATACGACAATTCTCGTATTTTCTTCCGATACCTCCGATAAAAAAAAAAAAAACAAAATCATATAGACCAGTAGCCTGACTCACTTAAAATCAAACAAGCCAAATATCTTTGAATTATATAGTCGTTCGATCGAAGTCCTATCCAAAAGCGGTATTCACGATCTATCGAATTATTTCCAGTTACATTAATAATAATTTTACCAGGATAATGTAATGCAGATTTTATTTTAAATCGTCGAATTTCTAAAGACAATCGGTATCGTTCAAACTCGATTGATGGATGTGAATACGGAAATGGTCTAAACGACTAAATCGCTACGATATCGTTACGGTTTTTATTGCGTGAATCGGGCTACAGGTTCATCAGTAGTTCATAAAACAAGTAGCTATACAACTGGCAAAACACTTTGATTTCTTTATCGGTCGTCAGAAAAATAAATTTAATTATATTGTGGTTTTGTGTCATAAAATCTGAATAGATTAGAGATCGGGTTAAGTATCCCGTCATCATCATCATCATCCTTTTTAATGTTCCCACTGTTAGGACTCAGGCCTCCTCTCTAGAATCTGTGCTCTCTATCACTCTCGAGGAAATGGGCCGTAATCCACCACGCCAAATACCCCGTAGTGTGGCCTAATGCCACATTTGCACATTCGTGCTCATAGACAAGAATAAAGGATCTATTACACTGCGGTGAATATCGCGTGCGATCTTACTTTTTTCATTCATAGAAAGACAGTTTAGTCTATGGTTCGACGTTTATGAATGAAAAATAGTAAGATCGCACGCGATATTCAGCGCAGTGTAATAGATCCTTAAGTAAGTACAAACGTATTTAGGCGAGCACGAATACCTCACTATTCGCCTCGTCACTCGTCTCGTCGTTCAACGAAACATTTGTAAACAAAGTACTCAAGGCTGCAAGTGCGCTGTGTGTTTTACACAAATACGTGCTCGCCATTCGCTTCACCAGTATCACCAGTCACCCTCACCCTCACTCACTCCACACGTATAGTCTGTCTAATAAGTCAACCGACTTAGGAATTTTATATAATATTTAATCATTTAAAAAATACTTATATTAGATACTTTTTATAAGGTTCGTCTATTAGTAAACAATGATCTCTATCTCTTAATCAACCTTGATTGTTGAACCCGTGTTGACTACATCAGATTTAATTAAATCCTAATAATTACCCAAGTCGTTTAACTTATTAGACAGACTCTATGAATGTGTGTAAGTAGCTTTACACTAAACCATAGAGTAAATATAAAGAATAAGAGTTCTTACAGACTAGTTTAGTTAGTAGTTTGAATTCGTTTTAAGGTATTTTATTTATGTTATGATATTCAACTAGCAATTTGTATTATACAGACTAATGATATTTTCAAACGAACTGAAAAAATTACGAAATACAATTTTTGTACTGTGTTTTTATGAGAAAATATGACTTAGAGCGATCGGTGATACTAACAGAATAAACATTCATTCAAAAAAAAAAAACTCCAACATTCAACAATAGTGACGTGCATAGAGGGATTGATATCCGATAGAAGAAATTCGAAAGGTTATTTTGTTTAATTAATAATGGATATTTAATATGAATTTAGCAATAAAAGTGTTCATTTAGAAGAAATTAAAGTGTAGTCAATCAATAAAATCGTTAACTATCAAGTTTACCCATGATTTTTATGTTAGATTTTGTTACCGCGGGAAAACTGTGAGACGTTTGACTAGTATAATGGCCGCAAAAGCGCCAATGCTTTACGTGTTTGCTCATAAAGTATGAAATTTGAGTCCAAATTATGCTTCTCCAATGCTTTATATGAGTTAAAAAAATCATAATTGAAATGGACATCAACGCTGGTGAGTAGTAATTAATTGTTACAAGAAGATTTCAGCTTATTTTTTCAAATGCTTTGATAAATTGTGATGATAGCTTTACTTGTAACTCTTCTCAGCGTGTGCCTTCATTAGCAGCCCTATTTAATTGTTTATAGAATACAATATCACTAAAATTAGTGTTTATCAATTATATACACAGCATTAGGAAAAAATATCTGTAAAAATATACGTAGGCACGCTCGTCGAGTAGTAGACAAACGATAAATCTAATTGTAAGTAACAGAAACTTAAACTCACCATATTCTGTGATTCTGAATTATTGTTAATTTATAATACTTGCTACCGGTGCCGTTTACAATTTGTTGTCATTTTGAATGACTTACGTCCATAAATACAAACAAAGCAAGAAGTTTGTAATTGTAGATTTGTTGGTACTGATTTGCAAGAAAAGTTTACTTTGTATGTATGGTAAGTACTCACTAGGGACAAAGTTCTGAGTTTATAACAATATGTAATCGTTTATAAGCGGTTTCAGAAATTAAATGCTATTCTGAATTTGACTTATTTGAACAGTTGATTTAACTTTTTTACATTGTTTAGTATTCTTATCACATTGTTATTTATAATTAAGCTGGTTTGTGCCCTTCTGTATTTCAATAAGCTACAACATGCCACTAAAATATTTTTTCCTCATAAATGGATAGGGAAAATGTACTGAAGTTACATAGTAATATGCCCCTAATAAATCTGTTTCTTCCTCCATTTGCTCAAGTTCAGAATTACAGTTGTTATACAATTTGTGCTATCTTTATATTTGTTGCTTTTGTTTCTGTAGGATTGAGTTAAAAATGACAATTTCTGTGAGAATGCTTTCACTGCTAGCATAGTTTTTGTAGGCTTTTAGTACAAAAACCTTTTATCACTTTATACAAAATCCTTGCTTCTATTAGAGACGACAGCTACTGTATTATTATGACATGTAAATATTTACTGATTTAATTATTTTTGCTTACTGTGGACATAACAATTATTAAAGTGTAAGTATTTATCTATATCTGTCGTACGTACTTAGATCAAGTCAACAATTATATTCTTAAATTCAGTCACAGTATAATTTGCTAGCTAACCTATAGCTGAAGGTTTGAAAACATAAATGTGGAATATTGAAAGGTCGTTCTTTAAATACATAGTTGTTTCAAGGTTTAAACTAATGAATTACATCAATCCTGTTTGGAAAGTTCATTCATAGTCAAATACAATTGATTGATTTTCAACCCTTCAACCATGGTGGGAGTGCTCAAAAATATCTAACATTTTCTTTAGTAACTGTTTTTGTTCATTACTCCTGCACATATTTGATATACTTAGGAGTTTTATTGGTGGTGGTAATAGAGACCATAACCCTTTCTCAAAAAAAGAGAGCTTTCTAGGAATCTGAACTTCAAACTGAGCATAGTTTTCATTCTTAAACAGTACCTATTCATAGTATCAACTTAAGGCCCTCTTTAACCTTTCAATATCGTAATTAGAGACACAATAGAAGACAATGAAGAGCGAACACTGGTGTTTGCATTGGGTTTAATGAATTAATTAGTTATAAACATAACATGTATTATTTAAATGAGAAATTAAATAACTATACCAGAGCTTATCTGCAAAAGAATTTATATTTCTATTATTTCAATATTCCATATTATATGTATAGCTTGATGTATGCTTTTTGGTGACAACAATGAGTTGCTTTAGAATAACAAATTCATGTAACTGCCTAACTCTTTGTATATATATGTAGATAGTACACCATCAACTACCTGAGTATCTTTTTCTCCTTCTCTGTCAAATCCATCCGAAGGTTGTCTGTAAAAGATCGCTTTCAGCAATAAGACCGCCCTTTGTGAGACCCTATAAATTTTAAGTTTCTCATGTAATTTTTATTTTTGATGTACAATAAAGAATCAATCTATCTATCTATCTATCTGCCACCATAAAGCTTCATTCATGTTCTTTGGTAAAGTTTGCAAAGAAGGCAATAAAGTTTTTTACATTTCTAAATAAAACTTTATTGAAGTTACACAATTATTATATTCATTTAAATTAATACAATACAATTTCAACATAAGTTCCCAAATATATTTTGCAGTAGAATTAAGCAGAGAACCGCTTTAATTCATTAAACCCCCAAGCAAACGCCGGCGTTCATGCACCTATTGTCTTTCTATTGTGTCTGTAATTTCCATGATTGAAAGGTTAAAAGTAAAGTCTGAGCTTCATTGTAATAAATAATTAGGTTGGCTTTATCTTCTTAAAATAGATTAATGCTATAAATATTTTCTTTATTGAGTCTGTTCTTAAGTTAGTTTTGTGTGCATAGCATTTTTACTACATTAAATTTTGTTTAATCATTACAAAGAAATGACGATTAGCAAAGATAATATTTATTTTCAGCATACTAACATCACTAAGATGCAGTAAGATTCCAAAAATGTCATTGATTTACTTTGTTGGTTTGTTTCAAAGAGGTCTCAACGCAATTGTCTCTGATCGATGCCCTCCTGAGCGACCT
Organism: Mythimna albipuncta; assembly: GCA_929112965.1. Classification (NCBI taxonomy): domain Eukaryota; kingdom Metazoa; phylum Arthropoda; class Insecta; order Lepidoptera; family Noctuidae; genus Mythimna; species Mythimna albipuncta. The sequence goes on along the minus strand of OV815962.1, from coordinate 9,684,784 downwards.
TGACAAAACGATCACACCATGTGCTAGCAAAAAGAATGAAAAAAAAGAAGAAGAAACACAGGATGCCATGCCAGACTCTACAACCAACACGGAAAAAAATGATTGCACTTCATTCCACTGTGGGGATGATGTTCTTCTAACACACAAAGATGGACGGTTTTATTTAGGTGTGTATTTATTTGAAATATTACATGTTAAGCCCCTTTTTTGCAACCACATTACGGGTTTGTTAAAGACTTCCAAACTGTTTACTACTTCAGGGAATGATTATGTTTTCAAACCATCACTCATTGTATTCATATCAGGTATGATCTAACATGATAATTAAGCTTTATTTTTGCATTAACTGTCCTCTTGAAGTCACCTCTATTTCTTGTCTTGGCAATGACAAGTTAAAATAGAATAGAATATTCACGCAGCGTTTCCTTCAAACCAGGAACAATAGTAGAGTTGTGTACCAGCAATGATAACGACTCATGTGAGGAGGGCACGGGGACGGCGCGGTGCCTACTCAAGTTCGGCGACGGCACGCAGGCGTGGGCGCCGGTGGAGTCGCTGAAGGTGCTGAGCGCGCCGCCGGCTGACGACGGCCGCATCATGTGCGTGGTGTGCAAGGAGCGCGAGGGGCCCGCCACCAGCACCGCTACCACCAACGCGATCATTGCGTGTGACATGTGCGGCAGAGGCTACCACGCGAAGTGTCACACGCCGCCAGTCGACGCGTTGATTAACGGTACTTAGTTTAATAATCGTGTTAAGAGCTGTACCTCCAAATATCCATAGCACGAAGCTTGATAAAGCAGATAAACTGCGCTATACCGAGGTACACTTACCAAATTCGTATATGTACTTATTCAAATAGAGTTGCTATCGTCAGTCAAGAATATGTTGGATAAAAAAATTATCAATTCGGACACCGATTCTGTATCGTCAGTAACTCTTCAAATGTTTTATCATTTTCAGTTCTATGTCACTATTGACTGAACTCAATGATCTTGATGAATTAACAATATGCAGGTGTACTGCTAATTCAGATATGAAACTATGTAGCAAGGAACACTGCCACGTTTGTGCATATGCAATCCCCACATCACCATTTTAATGGAACTAGAATGTGTGACATGGGTTTTGTTAAATATCTATTTCAATGTGGTATTACTTAGCTTACTGTAGCTCAATTCTTATAAGAAACAGAATAGGCACTGGTTACCATTGAAAACTTGCCCATCTATCTCAATCTCTTTACATCATTTACTGACAGCTAATCTGTTGAATACAAAAAGAAATTAAAGAATTTTAATATACGCATAATCAAGTTAATATTGTAAAAATGTAATTGTTGTGTTCTAATTAACTGAATACAATGCCAACCGATCAATCACAGCGTTTGTCACAATAGTTTTAAAATAATACTGACCATCCGCTATCTACTTCCTCACAGTAACAGTAATAATTTCCATGCATGCACGTTTTAACTTATGCATTCATTTAAAATTGCAATTCTCTAGTTTCGTGTCTCATATTTAGAACACCAAATCACTCCCTAACTATATTGTTACCAATCATCATCATCAGCCTTTTTAATGTTCCCACTGCTGGGACTCAGGCTTCCTCTCTAGGAGAGGGAATGGGCCATAATCCGCCTTGCGGACTCAGTGCGGGATGGTGAATGTCACATGTCTTCGAATTTACCAATATGGTTCCCAATTTAAATGATTAATATCAGGCACATAGGTAACAATAGTAGAAAACTAAATTATCTTAGTTTATTAATTATTTATTCAAGAATTTTGTAACCTTTACTATTTTTTTTTTAATTACTCTGCTAACATTTAATTTATCACAACGCCTCTGCCAGTGTATTTTTGACCTAATAACTTTTCGATGCATTTATCTAGTTTCTAAATTTCAAAATTTTGTAACAGGTGCATCATGGCACTGCAAAAGATGCGTGGACCAAAGGTATAGAGTGGCTGCGGCGGAGAACAGGGCTCTCAAGCGATCAGACATGTTTAGATTTAAGGGTGGACAGCAGCGGCGGCAACAACAGGAACTCATCCCTCCCTGCGATGTAGGTTACCATTCCAAACTACCAATAATAATATGTTCAATTATTAGATATTACAAAATCCCTTTTATTTTCAGACTGCTTCTGCAACATCATCAGCTTCAGTATCCGATACTGGCAAAAATGCGAATGAACCACATTGTTACTGCGGCGAAAAAAGCGATTGGCTTGCACAGGTATAATTCAAATATTTTTATTTCACATAGGCCTACATGGGCACTCATAAAACGTCAGAAGCTAGTGCACATAAAGTATATACTAGTTTTTATAAAGCGACACTACCACTCAAAGCTTATTCAAATTATATTAATAACTCCACATACACCACCAAAGACCCATACAAATCGACGATAATTGGCATTATTGATTTATAAGGCTAATCCAGCAACTTTCATAAGTTCAAAAAGAAGGTCAACTCAAGATTTACTTTTTTGATATTTTTTTTTAAATTTGGAATTGGAATCGAAATAAGTTTTTTTTTTTTTACCTATTGATAGGTTTGCGCCATTATCGCAACCTGATGGTAAGTGATAATATCGTTGACGGCGCAGTATGCTTGTCTAGAAGTAACTTATTCAGTCTTGATTTGAAGACCCCTAGGTTGTAGCTATCAGAAAAATCAGACTTCGCCAGAGGACGCCACTCCTTAGCTGTACGCAGAATGAATGTGTCCCCGAAACATTTTGTATGTCGCCATCGGAATCGGAGTTGGAACCGGAATCGAAATCGGAATTTGAATCAAACCGGATATGGAACCGGGATTGGAACCGTATCGGAATCGGTATCGAATCCGCTATCTAAACCGGTATTAGATCTGATATCGAAACCGGTACCAGTATTGGTACCGTCATCGGAACCGGTAACGGAACTGGTATCGGAACCGATATCAGACCTCGTATGATACTGGTACCATATTTTATGAAAAAAAAAAATCTTTAGAGTTGATAATTTCTTGCAGCCGCCATCTTGGATTTACATTTTGTCAGCACTATCGGCTTCAGCAACCTCGAAAACCATGAAAAAGACACCCATATCGAAAAAGTTGATAATTTTTTACAGCCGCCATCTTGGATTTACATTTTGACAGTAAAATCGATTTCAAAACCCTCGAAAACCATGAAAACGACACCCATGACGAAAAAGTTGATAATTTCTTTAAGTCAAGAGTGAATAGGTTACTTCTAGGCAGGCGTGCTCCATCGTCGGCCACCTCATCAATTTCTTGCAGCCGCCATCTTGGATTCATATTTTGACAGTACTATCGGCAACAGTATTGTTGACTGTAAGGGTCGCCGCAAACGTACACCACAAAACGCCGGCACATATTTCCTTTAGTTTTCATACATTTTAGGCTCGGCGCAAACGGGCCACCGACTACATGTACCGATGGCCAGCGACAGCGACTTATAATTTGTATTATACCCACCGCACACCTGTACCCGGCGGTGGCGACTCGCTACAGCTGTGTCCGCGACCTTGCCACTTGTGGTCGCTACGGGCCACACAAAACGCCGACACCTGTCACTATCGCACAGTAGTGGGGGTGTAGTACCACACCCCACGCAGTTAGCCGTTAGACGTTCTACGTATGGCACGCGTCACCATGCCATGCGCGAGCAAACTTTCCGTGTCGGAGTCCATCGCATCGTAAGACTGCAGAAAGCAGGGAGGTGGTTATAAAATGTGACTGCTTCCGAACACCATTGGCTGTCGCTCGCTTTAACACTGTTACAAATGTGGCGGTATCGCGTGACAGCCACCGGTGGCTGTAGTCGGTGGCCCGTTTGCGCCGAGCCTTATTTGGACTCGCCGAACAACCTTAACACCAGTGGCCACCGCACGCTACAAATCAAATCGTCGCTGCTCGCTTCTTGCCCGTACCGGCCACTCACACCACAAATAAACCTTCGTCTGAATCCATTATGATCTATTACGCGCATGGGTTAAAAAAAGTAGCAGCCACTGGCCACAAGTGGCTATCGCGCGATTCAGCTGTCTTTGTGGCCGCTTCTAGCTTCTCGTAGCAATATTTGTAGACTGCTAACATATTATTGGCACTCTATTGTTATGTAGCGGCATCGCCGGCGCACCCCGCCTTATATAAGTAATAAATAATTTAGTACTAATAGGTAAACATTTGTAAAATGTTTATTAAATCCAATTAAGTTACTAATTTGAAAAAGTAATCTGCGAAAGAATTTTAATACTGTTTTTCTAATTCCCCTTTCGTCCGGCGGACGAAGTCTAGGGATAAATGGGAATACACGAACATTTTAAATAAAGTTTTCTTTTTTTACAGATGTTAGGTTGCTGTCGGTGTTCTCGTTGGTTTCACCAAAGATGCGTATCAAGTTTACAATATCCGTTGTATGCTGGCGATAAGTAAGTATGAGTGTCAAGTACGCTTTACCGGCTTAAGCTCATGCACTACGAGGCACCGGTAGCCAAAATGAAACGCATACTGGGTTGTGAAAATTTACTTGTTAGAAAAAAAGAAAGAAAGAAAAAACGTTTATTCGTACCTCACACATACAGTACAGTCAGTAGAAGAATTAGGATATTTTAGAAATAAAATTAGTTCGCGTGTAAAGTTCTACGGGTCTCCGCGAATTATGAACTTGCAGACTGGAGCTGTGGCTGTTGTGGTCCGATTCCTGCAAATTGTTAATATTTTTGTGATGTACGGATATGTACTTGTTGCTTTCCCCTAGACAAACACCCATGTTTTTAAAGAGAACTCAAGTTCAAATCAAAGACATTTATGCTTTGCTTCACTTAAAATATTACAACAAAAACTATCATTGGTGAAGCCCGGATGCTAAATTTGCGGTTACTAAAGCGTCATGGGGGCCTATTAGATTGTGAAGATAAGGTTCTAAAACGAAATAAAGTCTATGACAAGTTTCCATTTTAGTGGTGGGGAGAGCGTGTAAGAATTTTCAAATAAAACAAAAAGCACTTGCTTGAAAATACTCGAGCGCGTCAGACATAGTGTATACGCGCTATGTCTTTCTGATAACCGATAGGTATTAATCTGAAGATTAACTAGAGGGGGTTGACCGTAAAAAAGGGGTAAAAAACAAAAAAAAAATATTCGAGTGTGTCAGTAAATATTAACTGAACTCAAAAAAGTTTCCTATTTAAATGACTGACGATTTGGACGTGACCAAAATGTTATGACTGATGTTTAAAAATGTAAAAACAAAAAAAAATATGTATCCTTGAGATACTCGAGCGCATTTGATTTTTACATAATATTCGCGCCAGATTTTATGTAATCGGGCTGTTTTTATTTAAAAAAAAATATTAAACTAACCAAGCGACATTTCGAAAATTTAAAAATGTTTCACTGTAGTATGATCTTTATGGATCAATATATATTGAAGTTAGTGAAAAAATTATTAAAATTTCACTAAATTCAATTATTTTGGTCGGCAGCCATATTTTCCACGGTGGGATGGTGCGCGAGAGTGAGAGATAAAAAAAGAGTGAGGTCTTTCCTTCTTCTCTTCACTCTAGGCGCTCCATACAAACTGTCCAATCAAGTTAATAATTTTGTATGGTGAGGCGAATTTTTTTTATAAGTTTACTGAAAAAATTTTTTATGGTAGGTAGGTTGTTCAGTTTCGTTTACTGAGCAAGCCCTTAAAGTTTGTGGAGGGCTGTTCCTTACACCTTGTATATATTTTTTTGTAAATGATATGCATTTTAATTTTAGGTTGTATATATTTGCGTGCGCCGACTGCAACGGAGGAACGGAATACCTCCGGCGACTGGAGCTGTGTTGGCTGGATCTCGCGCATCTCGCTCTGTATAATCTCACTGCATACAATGCGCCGAATTATTTCGACCTCGATAGTGTTATTATGCCATACATCATGGATAATTGGCATGCACTGCAATTACCTGAGATGGTTAGTTATACACAATTGTAAAAAAAAATATGGTTTTGATTTTTAGAAATTTGATGTCTTATATTCTGGTTTTCCTCCTAGATGTGGCAAACCCCAGTAAAAGAGCGACGTGAAAAAATCTTAACGGCGTTGACGTCTTCTCGTAAGCGATTCAAATGTGGACGCGAGATGAAGAAACGTGCCACTATCTGGGGACTGCGCTTGCGCCGGCCGCCACCGGCTCCACTCCAGATTTCATCTTTGGATCAGGTTCCTAGATTATTTTATTTTTGACGAAATTCTGTAGTTAGAATATGATTCGATCATTATATTCATATTTTTCCTAACAGATCAAAAAAGGGGAGCCATTATCCGATGAGTTAGTGAGGGAATATGCACCGCGACTTAGGTTTCTGGAGCGAGTGTCGTCACCACCGATAGATTCAGCTGCTGAAGACGACAGGTATTGCTGGATTTTAACTCGTACTGAATAAAATATATTACCCTATGCTATAGTTTAAAATGTATCAATTATTTGTTTCAGTTCTCAACCTTCTAGTAGTAACAATGATACAAGTTCCTGTAAAAGTGACACTCAGTGTATGATTGTACCAATAGATGGTCATTGGTTAAACTTAATGATGGGCAAACGGTTCCATGAAAATCTCACTTTTCACTCAAATTCAGAAAACGATTCTGCTAGTTCCTATGAGTCTGTTAAACCCTCTGAGAATGACGAACAACCTTCACCTCCTATTTGCACCTCTACTGCAAGAAATTCTGATGCCAAAGCCGATAACATAGAGAAAATATCAGAGCCAATCGAAAACACTACGAATGAAGCAAACTCGATCTGTGAAGAAAGTCCTCCAGTGCCATCTCTTAACACTTCTTTAGTTCCATGTTCTGTAAAGTTAGATAAAATATCCAAAGACAATATAGGTGATACGAATGTAAGCAAGAGTGACGTCATGAACGTCAGCATTAACACGCACACGACAAGAATAGCTACAATGAATTTAGAAGTATCTAAGATGTCTACTAAAAACATTATCGAACATTCCAAAATAATGTCATTGCAACACATGGATAGTATACCTCCGTACACTAGCAACTTCAACCATGACATGGAGTCATCCGGCGACGAGACCTCCAGCAGGGGCACCCTAGACGTTATTATACCACCGCTAAAAGATTTCCAGGGAAAGAATAATCCATTTTTAATGTCGAATACTTATCCATCTAAGAAACCATTCTCATCAACATTAAACATATACAGTTTGCAAAATGGAAAGCAGAACCATCACCACTTACGATTCTCGTTACCGGTGAACTTGAATCCAGCTATAGGTCCTCTGGTTAGGCCATTAAAAAGAAAGCTTAGTGAAAAAGATATTGTGATTGGACCTAATGGGGAAGTAAAAAGAAGAAAATTCAGGAGGCCACGGAAATATTTACAAGCACAGGTACTTACACCAGTATAATAATAATATCCAGTTATTTATAAATGTTGCCCATAATATTAATTAATTAACTTATTCTATCTTTCTTTTTACAGCTGAACAAGTCATGTCCTTTGCCTGATGACAACAATAAACCTGCTCAAATCCCAAACGAAAACGGTGAAGTGACTCCACAAGGCGGGGGGCATATAAATAATGTGAAATTTCACGGTAGAAGACTGAGACAGAGACAAGAAAAGAATTATTATGAGAATGCGAGAAGAAATACGAATAATAACACTAGTAATAATAACAGCGTGAAGAGTTTACAATTGAGTCCTCACAAAGCTAACAGTACTGCCGCTGAGGTGGACGCGGAGCAGCTGTCGGCGCTAAAGTCGAGCGTGCAGTCGTACTTCCGCGCCGGGCAGACGTTCCACGTGCACGCACGCCGCCTGCAGCCCGGCGCGCCGCCCGCCTACCTCATCGAGTGGGACACTAAAGCCTCCTCATGAGCACAGTCAAATAAGCCAAATAAAGGGTAAACCTCGAAATGAAAGGCAGAACGATGAGTTTTTGCATTGACTTTCGTTCCATAGTCCCGAGTTTGTTTACTTTTTCTCTTTCTTTTTCTTAATATTTCAATATTAATTTCACGTTTTGAATCTTAAAACAAAGGTCAAAGCAAATAAAACAACTTTCTGACTTTCATTCCAAGATTTAATCCTCATTGGAATGGACTAAATATTTGGCACACATGAATTTATTTAAATATCTATACATATTATTATTACAATAATATATAAGTGCTTACGTCTGTAGTCTAGTTGTACATGTACAGTAAGATCAAGGAATGTGATATATTATTATTCCAATTGGATTTCGTTGTTTTATTTAAAACGCAAGGTTAACTAGGGTGTCCATCTTCTGGAAAGTGGTGTAAAAGCCAGGGTTACTCAAGGTGGTCCATTTCCTTTCGATACCGATACTTTTGTACATACACGATACTTCTCGTATTCAATACTTTTTTAAATTGGAATTGGTGTCCTAACGTATAAATCTTAGGCCTGTTTTACTAAAACTGACGACATTGACATCATGACGTTGTATGATGCACATTTCGAGTCCTTGTACTCATGGCGCGACTTGTGGCAGCGGAATTTCGCCCCGGCGTTGCAACGCGCAAGTCATGCGTGAGTGCAAGGAATATTGCCTCCAGATCCCATAGTGGCAGGCCAGCAAGATCGCCGCTTCGCGGAGAACCGTGCGGTATCCCCGCACCATCCGTGTTGCCATGACACTGGCATGCTATCTTCGGCGACCACCAGTATACCTGGCGCCGAGCACGTTCTGGATAGACTCGGGGCATTGGCGCGTCGCAGATTTGCGACATGGCCTCCTGGACCTCCTCCTCCTAAACCATTCCGCCTCGACGTTTATGTCGACAGGCCTGTCCGGCTTGGCTCGACAGGCATGTACTGCCACGGATTCCAGGAGCTCCCGGTCCGTCTGCTTCAGTACCCACCGAAGACCACAAAGGCTTTGTCGGACCGGTGCGGTCGTGGTGTGGGCGGAGTCGACAAAATCGTATCCAACTAACCATGTAGCGCCCACTCCTATTAAGGTCGGAGACTACACTCGAAGTTGTGGACGATTACGTCTACCTCGCACAGACAATCCAGTTGGGTAGGTCTAACTTTGAGAAAGAGGTCAACCGATGGATGCGAGACGTACAGAAACGTTCGTTGTGGCGATACTTGAGGGAGGCCAATGTCCAACAGTGGACATATATCGGCTGATATGATGATGATTCAACAATTTAACTAAATTTAAATTTCGACGTATTAAATTGGATTAGGCGCACAATGCCATATTCTCAAAATATCTCATATTAGCAAAATGCCAAAATGTTATTTCGAACTCAGTATTTTTTAATTTGGACATTAGTATGTTTTTATGAAAAAAAAAGCCCACTACAAGTAAATAAATAATTTTAACAATTTTTTTATTTTAATTTACGTAATCGCACATTATGCGATAATTATGATTTTTTTAGAATGTATCATTTTGATAATGTGGTATTTTGCTAAACATTTTGAGAAAAGTCATTTTGCGAATGTGGCATTGTGCGCTTAATCCGGCTTAAATTGTAGATAAACTCCATACCATGAAATTCGCTTCCTCTTGTGTAAGTTTGAGTCCTAAAGCGTGCTGCGTGCATGGCGTTCTCACTTCAAATTCATCACCAAAAAGAGTAAACAATACCACTTTTTATCATTATTGATCTTTCTATCCCCTAATATATCGTGTATCTTGCAGTCCCCTAGAATTAAAGTAACGGTTCCTTTAATTATCCACAATGTAGATCATAAGAATGTATAAAAATAAGATTTAAAACTTGTTTTTAATATTACTTAAGTATTTGCATAAATAAAAATAAAAACCCATGTTTTTGGGTGTTTTCGGGAGTTTATTGGGAATTTTTCAAAGCACCGGGAATAAACCCGATGCTTTGCCCATCACTAACTGCACCGGATCTTACATTTTGCAGTAGGTACGGCAGGATCACTTTGTAGTCGCAAAAACTTCAGCAAGAATCGGTTTTTTTGTCTTGAAACTCAATGAATGTGTGAACTCATTCATTGAAATACTGTTGCCACTAAACCGAATCCTGCAAAAACCGATTCGGTAGGGAAACACTCGACGCCGTGTGAACATACCGTAAGGGGGGGGCAAGCTGGTCATCTGACCAGAGCGGTAAAATTGACTTATTGCTATCTGCCAACAGTCATTATACATCTACACCCAAATTGGCAGGTTGAGAATTTTATGTAAATTTATAATTTACTTCAGGTTCCGTGCCTTGGTACAGGCCATACTCCGGAGCGAGGAAGAGAGGAAGGCGGTCGCTTCCTTCTGCGAAGCAGTATTGCAAGCAAAGGAGGAGGCCGACCGCATCAGGCAACGGCGCTTACAGCGCCCTAGCCGCCGCCGGGATTCTCCCAAGTATCAAAATGTGGTCTTGTAGTGGTTCCGGAGCCAGGACTATAACAGGCTAATAAAAGTTTATAACCAAGGAAAAGTGCGTACTTTTTCCAATAAAACACTCATAGTAGACTTGAAGAGCACCACTTAGACCAATAATACACTTACAGTTGGACTACGCAGAACTATCTGCTCCAGCGAAGCTCACTATGAGCATTTAATAGAACCAGGCAGGCGTGTAAAGTACTCCGCGCTTCCATTACTAGCTACTTCAAACATTTGTAACTTTTTGTTGTAGGTATTGTGGAGAAAAATAAAAATTAAAAAATAAGTTAATCTATTTTATATAAAAATTCGCACGTAATATTATATGTGCATACATGTTAGCACGGCAAACGCATAAATATTTTCGGTGAAGTATATTGTGTTTTACATCTCAATTTTTGTTCGCCTTTTGAACACGGCGTTGTGTTTAAAAATAAGATTAGTCCTAAAGTAACGCCATATTGTAACAAAATGTCCGTGAAGATGCGATAAATATTAAAGGCTTAAACGGACTTCACGAAGATGTCTTTGGATAGGTACTAATAGTTTTACAAGAAACCTATACATAGGAATTAAGACTATAACAGCATTCGAGAGTCCACAATAATGCCAAGTAGGTACACTTACTCTTAGAAGAAACCACTATAGAACTAATTCACTTAAAATTAGCACATAAAGTTGACTTATAAACCCTTATAAGGTCAAGTAACAAATGCAAGTGGTTCTAAGAGCATTTAGTTCTATAAATTACTATTACTGGCGTATACATTTATAGTGGATTTATAATTACTTCTTGTAGGCGATTATAAGTGTAACTTACTGGACCAAAATTTCTCAAATGAACACTTACGCAACACTTTCATAGGCCATCTTAGCCATTACTGTGCCTACAATTTCGTTCTATACACGACTATAAGTCAACTTATAAGAACAGGTGTACTAGAAACCCAAACGAACTCCGTAAAACCTGTAATAAGCTTGGTAGTAAAACCTGGAACCAGTAAAGAGAGCTACTAGTGCTGTGAGCCTATAAACTGTGCGCTACAGGAGAACTTTGTTACTTGGGCCGATACCGATTTCCGGTCACCGTAAGCGCGCGCTTGTGGACGACGAGCAATAGGTAGCTCGCTGTCCGACAACTCTCCGGACCGAGCCCAAGTCGTCGACGGCGTGCACTGTTCCCGCGTGCATCACGGGGCTGTCAGCAATAGTAGGGGCCCAGCTGGGTCGAAGCCTACTAGGGCTAGGGTTATTTCTGAAAGGTAGCTCGGCTTCGGTATGAAAGGCAAGAAGGAACAAGGTGGATTTTTTAGTCAGTAAGAGTCTGACACTATCTCCCGCTCCGCCCAAGGGCGGGGGATGTCATTAATAATAATAATCTTGTTAGGCGACTGGATCAAGGGCTTGAATTAGAAAGCAGTATTGCTGGATACGGCTCGTATAGTCAGGAGGTTCCTTTCTCTGGAGCCCTGACCCTAGCTTTGACAGGGTTCCCGATACCGGTGGCCTACTATATTTTAATGTTTTTTTTTTTTTTATATATTGAATATTTAAAAATATAATTTATATGTACATATAGCTGAATAAACGAAATAGTGCATGAGACCGAATTTGAGCTAATTCCCTCGAGTTGGAAATGTTTGCGTACTTCAAAGAATCTTTAAAAAAACGAAAAAACGAAATAAGTAGGTAAGGAAATCCTAAAATCTTAGTTTAAATTGGTATCATTGTTAAAACAATTGATTCAGTAGTTAGGGCCTGTCCCCATCACCACGGGGCGCCAACGGCGCACACCTATAAGGTGGTAACCTACCTATAATCATTTCAGGAGAGGCCGGGTATACCTACAGGTAAAACAAGCTTCTTTGTATTCATTTTAACAAACCCTTTCATTTGATAGGTACCCAGTACCCTGAAGGTTCTTAACAAAATAATTGGCCTGTCATATTTGATTTAGTGGTCAATCAGACTCCAATAGCGAGCGCACGGGTGAAAGTTTAGCATCTGCGTGTTTACAGTGCCTAACGAACTACGAGTAGGTATCCACATATCCATCAATCAAAATGATTTAGAACTACACCTAACAGACGCTAGGTATACTCTGTGAATGATACGGGAGGACTCGGCCATTAGAAACACGCGAGCCCGCCATTTATAGATCTACACTAATATTATAATTGTTTTTGATTTTTATTTTTTCGTTTATAGGAGGCTCTGCAAGTACTGCCCCCTAGCCAAGTTACAACCGTTTATATTCTAGCTTTTGCCCGCGCGGCTACGCCCCGTTCTTCCCTACTCCACCCTACTATACCCTATCCTACTCAGAGTAGGCTACTCTGCATTACTCTACCCTACCAAACTTCACATAAACCATCTACAGTCCGAACAAAGCCTAAACATTTGGTTTGGATAGGTGAGTCCATTCTTGAGTTATAAAATTACAACGAAACGTGGCATTGATTTTTAACAAAGTTCGAAAAGGAGGAGGTTCTATGGTCGGCTGAATGTGTCTTTATATATAGGTATATATTAGATTCTCTTGTGTCAAAAACGCCTCGAGTTGGCAACGCCTCCGATTCTTTTGTACTGGTCATCTCAACGCTCAGTCACGTGGTCAGAAGAATCGAAGGCATTCGACACAAGAAAATAGAAACGGTTGTAACTAGACTACAAGGCAAGACTAGGGCTGGTCCCATTGCGAAATTTTTTTCATTGATAGAAAGCTGTTTTATTCCTGAGTGTCATAGGCTGTTTTATGTACGCGGGCAAAACCTAGTCCTTATTATAAACCATGCGTGACAATTGTGGGCGACACCGTGATGGTTTACGTAAAGAAAAGTAATGGCCCATATAAGCTATACCTGTCCGAACATGTAGATTTTCCGTCCGGATTTCTTGTGCACATTACTCCTGCAAAAAAAAGTCATCTCAGAGGATAAGATTTCGCTGCCTTCTGTAACAGTTGTGAAGATTTTTAAGGCCGAAACTGCGTAAAGGTCCCATACAAAAGTGCTCCGTTGCGGTGACCCGTGCGTGTACCCGTCGCGGCCGTTTTGCTATGTAATTAGTTATTTGTTATACAAGAGTGAAAAGTTACGAGTTTTGCAGTTATTTTCTTCACAAGTGTATTGAAAAACGTCGTATAATACACGTGAGTAATTAATGATTACCGTTCTCGGCTCTATAAGACTTTCGCCACGGCTCGGGACTAAATACCGCCTCGACGGTAATCACTAATATTACACACTTATATAATAATGTAGGCACTAAAGTTCTCCATCGGCACGACCACATGAACACCGTAAGTTAAACTAGCGATACTGCGCAGGTAATAATCCGGTCTCCGCTAAAGGGACCGTCACGTCACCCGCTTAACACAGCATTGGCCCTTACATAGTTCCAGCCCGAAAAATGTCTATCTTGATAACATAATTTAATTTCGCTGGACCAAATTGTGGCAGCACATGTAATCAAGAACAGAAGCCTAACATATATAACAAACGACATTAATCTACCGTCACCACTATATTCCAGTGCTGAAAAGATTGAAGATCAATCTCAAAATCAGGTTTTTCACGTGTAATATTTAAATTATCTTTTTATAAAAACCTATCAAAATGATGTTTTTGTTTTTCGTTTCGCCACTCCAAATCAGCCCGCTTTACGATAAACTTGAAAGCGCACCACTTACGTGGCTCGACTCTTCTGTTCTTTCTACATAACCTCTATCTTATAGTATGGTAGCTATTCAGGTGCAAGGCACACAGTTCAAAATAGGATTCAACGGAACGAGATAAAAATTAGTTTTATTACTTGCAAAATGTATAGGTTACTTAACACCTTGAAAAAAAAAAAACTACTTCCTTCAAGAAAATAATGTCTACTATCAAGACCATCTTTTGTTATGTTTATAACAGCCGAGCTTGTATTTTGTATATAAGCATAATTCATTTTAGAGCCTCTCATAGGATTCAGAGAGTGAGATTGTATATTTACTATGATTTGTCAAAATGTCCAAACTGCACAAATTGGCGAAAATAAAATATAAATAACAATTTAAACAACATATATACAATATGGAATGTCAATATATTTTACTTCATATCTACATTTGATTTCGAGTTTGAGAGTAAATGGCTGAAATTAAAAAGTTGCTTAACAATATACAATATTTTTGTGGAGATTTGTATTATTGATATTATTAAATTCTCATTATTATTATTAATAATGAGTTTGTATGCAGAATTTGTTTAAAATTTACTACATTTGCACTGGAGTATCTATCTACAAACACAAAAAGACATATTCCAATGTAAAATAAATATATTTCAAATCAAATGTATGACATTTGATCTGTTTTCCATGACAGACTGATAAAAAATCTACTAACATTAAGCAATATTTATCGAAAATCGAATACGTAACAGAAATTCCATTTAGTAATAAATATAAACCCACGCCGTCACCCATTGCACGTTGGATTAAAAGCGGCAATTTAATATTACTTCAGTAATGTACTTTGAAAATTTGTTGCGCCGTCCCCAAGGAATACGGGACAAGGGCAGGAAGTGAAAAAGAAGAATATACTTTGAAAATTTGTAAGGGTTGGTTTCTGAATTGAGTATTTGGAGTTCATAACGTGTCAACCCTTCTTTATTGCCAAAGTTTGACTGGTTTGCAGACTAGTGATTGACAATATTCAACTTCAAATTCTTAATTTAAAAATCAGAGGTACGCGTCAACAATTTTCCAAACATTCACATAATACAGCGATGCAATGAGAAATGGTGTGAAGTCGCGTAACAGATTTCATAGTTTATTTGATTGTTTCTTCATCAATTACATAAAACATGTTGATTTTCCAATTTCAATCTACCATTCTATCGTCATTAGTAGACACTATAAAACAATTATGGAAGGAAGGAGACGCCTCTAAAACGAAATATAAATATAGACTTACGAATGTAAAGAGAGTTGTTTACCTTTAAGACCTTACATACAAACTTATAATACAAGTTAATTTTAATTAAAATGCAACCCTCTAGTAAAGGCCCATAATATGTGACCACGAAATCAATAATGACGTTACAACAGTTTAAGTATACCTATTCACAGCACTTAACCACATGTTAGTCAACTGTTTCACGCACTAAACGATCACAAACTCACTTCGGTGTCATACTGTCACCATAATTACCGATTGCATTGACGTAAAATTAATATTTATATACTCATATGTACAATTGTTTAGTGTCCTCCTTAAAGCACATTACAGTGATTCTTCAAACGCGGCCATTAAATCACTTTGCATGTTCATGTCTATCTGACCCGCCATCTGGAACAGTTAAAACCAATTTGGATTAAAAAAAAAAAACATTCTAAGAACAAAGAAAAGAGAGAAAATAACTCAATAAGTACCTATATACAGGCTGTGGCGTAAATAATGGTCCAACGTTAACGGGTCGATAATTCATTTATCACATACTACAATTTAAAACCACTTTTTACCATACATAGGTCTAAGAATAAAACTGATCTTTAAAGTTTTTTTTTTAAAACACATCTTGCGATACTAATTTAGCTCTAATTTCAACAAAAAAAAATGTTTTGAAATTTTTGTTTTTTGTATATTACTGCTGAATACATATATTAAAGAAAAAAAAAACCGGCCAAGAGCGTGTCGGGCCACGCTCAGTGTAGGTTTCCGTAGTTTTCCATCCGTCACAATAAGTGTTCCCACTTATGAGTTTAAAAAAAAGAAGTTAATTTTACCCACAATCTAATTTAATCAAACCTAATTTATAACCCTTAAACTACGACGACTATCAAACACTTTTTTCTCCGTACAAGTTATAAATAAAACCCTCAATATAAATTTCCCACTATACCAAATAGCTATTTTTGTAATTTAAATTTATAATAGTACAGTATGCAAGTAGGAGAAATTTTAGTGATTGCGCACACGTAAAATTACGAATATTTTTAAGAAGCAACGATTATATTATTTACCACGGTAGGTCATGAAAGCACGGCAAATCTTAACACCGACTTTTAAAAAGATGACGTCATTACGCAGCGCCATCTATCGAACCATTTATGAACTCGTTTTACCTTAACATTTTGATAGATGGCGCTAAAAAAATTTAATTTGTTTTTTTCTAAATTGCCTGAGCATGTTCCTGACAGAAGTTTTATGTAGTTATAAGATAATAACGAAATAGCCCAAAGTACGTAAACGCCATCTCTCGAGGAATTGGGTTACTAATTAATACATAGGTTCCAGAAGAAGTTTTCGGTGGTAATTTTGGATTGCGAGAACCGATTTTAATAATTCTTTTTTGTTTGAAAGAAGATACGTTCAGAATAATAAAATATGTTAACGAAGTTAAAAAAAATGCTTGCATATACGATTATACTACAAACTTAGTCCAGAAATTATTTTGTACAACCTTTTTGTCTTTTTTGTACAAAAACTGTTTTCTTTCCATCAAATTCAAAATGATTTTCCTAGAAAGTTCTACTTCTCAGATTTTTTTCATAAAAACTTATGGTTCAAAAGTTACACACATTGTTTTTTATTTTTGGAGCGATTATTTCCGAAATTATTGACATTATCAAAAAATGATTTTAGTAAACCCCTATTCATTTTTAAATACCTATTAAATATAATATATCACACGTTAGGATTGAAATAAAAAAATATATTTTACCGCTTTGTCGGCGTGATTGATATACATATTGGTACCAAATTTCAGCTTTCTAGTGCTAACGGTCACAGGGATTAAGCGAGGACGGACAGACGGACAGACAGACATGGCGAAACTATAAGGGTTCCTAGTTGACTACGGAACCCTAAAAATGATTTACTTTAAATTTTAACTATAGGCTTCAGATAATCACTAGACTTTGGGCGCGAACGGTATACAAGAAATGTACTACACTGTCGGTGCCCATTATTGATAAAATATCTTCATTAAATCCAGATTCTAATGTGGTTTAAAAAAACTGATACCATTATTTAAAAAAAAGTTATTGAGATTTAACTTGAGAAAGAGCTGAATTTGAAAAAAACACTATTTAATTTATGTACGTTATCGATGTTGCTGTGTAGAATATAACCTTCACCTTATGAAAAAAAAAAAACATTCCCTAATTTCTTTCGCGCCCAAAGTCTAATGATTATCTGAAGACTATAGTTATAATTTAAAATAAATTCATTTTTCCTTTGATATCTTTATGTTTACAGTGAAACAGTTATTTGCGTATTATAGCACATGTATTCAGCAGTAATATACAAAAAACAAAATAGGAAAATAATGTTTTTTTTATTGAAATTAGAGCCAAATTAGTGTCGCAAGGTGTTGTTTTTCAACAAAAAATATAAAGATCAGTCTTATTCTGAGACCTATGGTAAAAAGTGGTTTTAAATTGTGCTATGTGATAGCTGAATACATGGCGACCCCTTAACGTTGGACCACTATTTACGCCACACCCAATATATAATTATAGTTAAATTGAATTTTTTACCCTCGCCATCGACACGGGTCTAAAAACCGCTTTAGCGGGAAACATTACATACACACTTGTATCATAATGGACTAGCGGTGGGCGTTTCGTTGCACAAACTAGTCTTCGAATTACTGTTTGCAAATTGTTTTTTTACTGCTAAGAAAATAAGATCGAGAATCCATTGATTCAACTATCACACTCGTCGCGTCGTCCTTTCATAACCAGCTAATGCAATGAAAAATGAACTTTATGATCATGGATGTAAAGTTAATTTTTCGTTGTAATAACTGGTTCACACTCGTCGCGTCAACACCAATTATTGCAATGTCGCGACGACAGCTGTTTTTGATGTCGCACGACCGGTTGCATTTTGTCGTTCAAAAATTCGACAACGACCTCCCACTATAATGTACTATTACCACACAAACATTGTATCTCACTCAAAATATACCGTATTGTCCTTCCGGGGGATATTTGCTGAGACAAAGTTTCGGTACAAATCCTGGTTCTGCACTAGCAAAGCAAAGAATTACTCACGGCCTCGCGGCGACGGCGTTCCTGCTCACGCTGCCGCAGGCGCTCGCGCTCGGACGCGGCCGGCTTGTCGGGCGCGGCGGCGGCGGCGGCGGCGGCCGCGGCGGGCGGAGACGCGCGCGCCACGGGCGACACGCGCGGCGACGCCACCTCCGCGCTCTCCACCTTGCGTACGCCTGTTCCCACTCTGTCAATCGACAACAAAAACTTAACAACTTTTCTTTTTACGATACAAGCGCGCTTAAGCGATTATCGCACTGCCACGCATCACGCTGCATGTTGCGTGTCAATGCACCTACGCGCGAACTTGCAGGAGTGCAGATCTGCATCATAATGGTTTTTTACACACTCACGCGCGTAGTTGCGTTTTGTGGATTCACGGCGGCTCGTAACTCATTTCGTCCAAAACCACGCACGGCACTACGAGACTCAGTGTGCCATACCTTGCGTGTCGCCCCGCACCCATGCGCGTGTTTGTCCATATTCCTCCGCTTATAGGCGCGTGATCTGAATGAACGCGCGTGAACGCATTTTCTGTGTGTTGGAGTGTGCGTGTTTTTTATACAAACGGAGATACAAGCAACGTTAAAACATGCGTTCACGCGTTAAGCTGCGTGGTGCATGGCAGTATGATAATTGCCTAACTTAGTGAGCTCGAACGAGTGCAGTTATATGCTCACGCAACAGAACAACACACAACATTAAAAATATGTAGTGTAAATATGGCGTCCGTATCCAACAATTCACCATGTGATTAAGGCTCCCAATGCGACATGTAAAATCAACTAGTATTATTTAAAAAAAAATCGTAACTGTATTAACTAAAATTCTAAGAACATTGTGTTTTAATAGCATTATACTAACATGCCAAAACAAGCAGCTTGCCATTCTACTTGTTTTAGCATGTTAGTATATACCTTTTTAGAGGAGCGAAATTACAAGACACACCTGTGTACAAGATGTATGTCAATAATTACCTCAGTTTTTCTTCGTCAGGTTGTCGCCTTTCAGTTTCTTGCCGTTGTCTTTCTCTCTCAGCTTGTTCTTTTTTTCGTAACTCTTGCTGTTCTATAAGAGCTCTTTGGCGATCAATTTTCTCTTTAGCTTGCTTTTTAAACGCCTAAAAAAATTAAAACTATGTACATTACTGAGCTTCTGTGCCAATTTATAGTAATAAGAAAAAAGAAATCCAAAACTTACTTGAAAACTATCCATGACAGGTTTCTGTTTTATTTGATGATTGGTTCCCATGTTCGGTATACTCTGCGGACTTCCAGCCTGGGCAAGAGACGACCACGAACTCGCATTTTTTAAATTTTGTTCTTGTTTGAGTTTGAAAGCTTGTGCAAAATTAGTATTTTTTGAGTCTTCCATTTTCTTTTCCATTTCATATTTAGCTCGATCAGACATATTGTTAGAAACCATGTTTGGAACCCCCATAAGGTCTTCAATTGGCTTTGGTGTTAGTAGAGGCTTCACATCTTCCTTTTTCGCTGCAGGTGTGATTAAACAAGGCGCATTCGGTATATTGTGATGGGACTGAGAGATTACGCTGTGTGGTGCTGAAGGCATGGGATCAAATATAGATGACACTGGTGGAACACCGGTCATGCCAGGAATAATAGGTATATCGGGTCGTAGCATCTCACGTTCATGTGGCAGTTTGTCTACAAACCCATTGTGAGCTGGAAGGTACATTTCAGTTTTAATCTGTTCAGGCACACGAGCAACTTCTGTCAAACCCCCAAGTTGTGCCATCAAATTCTGATGGGCAGCATCTGCCATCATTTGAGGTTTCGGCAATGAAAACTCTTCCTCGAGACGCATCGACGACTCTGATACTCCAACACTAACATCCATAGGCACATCTGCTTTAAGACTTCGCTCGAGGCTAGCCAAGGACCGTTCGATGGGATCAATGTATTGCGATGGGTCAACTTTATCTAGACCATTTCGAGGTTCAATTTTTGGAACAATAGGCTTCTGGTCCTCCGCGTCGCGCACAACGGGCGTAATGGAAGAGTCGGCAATAATGTTAGCAGGTAGAATGGGTTCTGGTGCGGGCACAGGAAGTGCGACGGGCGGCGGCGCGGCCGCGTCCTTGGGGGCCGGCGCGGGGGCCGGCGCCGCGTCGGGGGCCGGCCGCGGGCCGCTCGCCGCCCCCGCCGCCGCCGCCCCCACCGCCGCCGCCGTCGTCGCCGCCTCCGCCGGCGCGACCGCGCCCGCCGGACCCGCCACGGTTGTCGCTACTGTTACTGGAGGCACAGTTTTCTGCTACAAACGATTATACTTCAATATCATAGAAATATTTAATATAATCTCTCATATTCATAACAATATATTTACAGTTTGCGGTGGGTGCTGATGCTGCTTCTTCGGCTTCTTTTTCGGCGTCCTACTGGGACCCGTACCTGAAATCAAATAACGATGCACAAAATGGATTGCGAACTACGAAATTAACCTACTATTGCACGAATTATACTTAACTTGAGATACAGCATCACGATCCAGTAACCACAAATTCCTCGAAGTTAAGTAAAACAATTCGAGGAGAAGCCATAGTGTGTACTTATGTTCACTGATACCACACTCCTGCATCAAAACATGCCAACACATTTGTGGTAGTCTTTTGTTTTCATAAAATACGACATGAAATACTAATTTAATGTTCAGATCTCAGGGCAGCCAAATGAAATTCATTTTAAATTACTTAAGAGATTTACTTAAATCGTTATATATTGAAATATATACAAAGTTTATTTCCACTCACTCTTATATCTATTAATTTTTAAGTCATGAGTTGATTAAATCAATCTTACATAAAATTTAACACACATGGTGTTTTTGTTTACATATCAACTCTCTACATTAACATTACAACAAAATTTTGCCTTCAAATAACTAATTGCACCAAGAGTACATACTATTCGCTTAAAATGAAAATTGAAAAGGTTTGCTACACTTCAGAACCCGTTGGATTAGTCAAAACATTTCTGTATTGAATTTTATGTAGTTTATATATAAATTCTACCTATAAAATAATTTGTCTATAATATTGATAAATATTAAAACCAACTTTAACTAATGAGATTTACGAGCTCTTATCTAACGGGTCCCAAAATAAAAGCAAGTATTGATTACCAAGACTTGTCAGATAATCTCGATTTTGACAAAATAAAATATCATTATGTATACAGTAAACTTTTTTGTTCTTCCCTTTCTTGTCTCCCTGTGGACCAAATAAGGGACTTCTAGATAAAATATTATGTTTACTACATACTAACTTATACTATAGATTTTTGAAGCAACCTGCAAATTGTACTTGATAAAAAATATATACTATGTAAGTAATGGACTATTGTTTATAGTGATTTCATTGGGAACTTATCCCACTTATACTCTCGCATTATCCAACAAAATTTAAAATACTAATTGTTCTAGTCTGATTCAATTGAGCTACTCAATGTGAATATATTATCTAAAATAAAACGTAGGTACATATGCATAGTGTAAAAACTTTCTAAAGAAGAGGACAATAAAACATAAGTAAACAAGCAAAATGATCAACATTTCACCAAGCAAGTCAATCATAAAATGTGATGTCTCGACAAATAATAATTTATTTACAGCATTTAAACAGGCCTAGTAAAAAGTGTTATGCAATTTCAGTATAAAATTTATTTTAGGCCTCTTTCAACCTAATAAATTACAAGATTTGAGAAATACTAATCTATATTTCTTTGAATTAAAAAAAAATACTCTATTCAAACAACTTGGGACGAAAAAGAACCACCAAAATTGTTTTGTTACAGAACGCAAACCACATAAATAAACAAAGAGAAATATTCGCATTAAACCTTGATTAGGGACCTAAATCTTGTCATAAAAAAATAACTAAAATTAACGTAATGTAATCCAATCTTCAAGACACTGATTTCCATACGTATTGCATTACAGAAAATAATTATATACAAAGAATGAATAGAAACCTTATTTGTTCAGATTTTGTTGTAGACTTAATGGCTTTTACAACCAGTCATAAGGAGACTACAACTTGGATAAAATATCCACATTTCTTTACATCATTTATTCCTTACAATGCTCACAGTATTATTTTATAATGTTTTTATTTTACCCAAAAATTTTGATTTTGATATCTATCAGGCAACCAATAATGGTAATGGTACTTTTACTCACGCTTATATGTATGATACACTAAAACTGGCTCATGTAACAAAAAATCCAAAATATTCTGTTAAGTTTAACAATGATAATAAAATCACAAAGAGTGAATGCCGAATGGGTACAAATACTTTATAATCAGTCAAGGTTACAAATTAAAACCATACTGAGAAAAACCAAAATAATAAAATGCTTGTTAAAACAAATAGACTGATATTGCACTGATAGATACAAGGAAAAATCCTGGTGCCCAATAACATTTTGCTTATTATTATAAAAGTATGTTAATCCTCGACAATCAATAACAAAGTTTGCAAACAATTTGTGAAGGAAGGAGGCCAGCTTAAGTATTTTTTGTGTTTATATAGACAATTTTGATTAACACGTCACGTCAAATTTTTGAGAGCAAGCATCAAAGTGTATCAAGCATTAAACCAATAAAACATACCTTTTCAATAAAATAATTTTTTAACTACAACATGTCACAAAATACATCCTCCATTGTAACAGAATGAGAACTGAGTCCATCTTGGGGCTAATTTTGCTTGCTAAGTTGGTATCCGTCCTTACACAATTGTTTGCAATAGTCCCTACGGCTGCGCTCGACTCGCCAGCTGCTCTCGGTGATCCTCTTCGCTTCGCAACACTGGACAGTGGACGTACCGACACTACTATCTATCCAAGTTCTTATTATACTTTTCAAGCCTCAATCAATATTAAGTGGGTTTAAATTTCACACTCAAAAGCAATTAGTAACCGTGAGATCTGAACTTTCCAATAATAATCCATAAAAAGAGATCGGAACTTTAAGGATGCAAATGAAATAACATCGCGTTTGAGGACATGATATAGTTAAAAAAATATTAATGTGAAAAGGTATTTCCTATTGGTTCATGAAAGCAAACCAAATAACATATTTACTCTTACCGGCACCAATATCATAGTATCAGCGAACACCAAAGCTGGCTTCTCCTCCTCACTAACAACTGTTTTGTGCCTTTACCAACATTTCTTATACTTCGCAGCAGACTATAGACTCGAATTATATATTATTTGAATCAAACTTCAGGTGGTATCCCTCTCCAATATCACAGTAATGAAAATAATATTTACTCAAAACTACTACCACAGTAATCACACTCATACTTTCAACACAAATAATATGTTACACAGTACTTGGGATATTTTGTGAATTTAATTTGTTTCCATTTATGGTGCCAAATGAACCCAACCCATTTGCTGTAATCTTGTAGTTCTTTTTGAGCACCTGATATCCCCATTCAACAATTAAATTAGCAAACACAATCACACTATGGCTAAAAAATATTTTCTTTGTGTATATTGGCTAATTTAAATGAAACAGAACATAATATTCACATAGTCCGTTCATTATTACCTATGGGCGGGCACGTTTATTTAGCGCGAAGACTTGCGCTCGGCTGCGCGGTTTTGTGTAGGTTCATGGTGATTGTTAATTAGAGGAGTTTCAACGTTGTCGCCTCATGTAAAAGTACACAATCGCCATAAACTACATACCCGAGAACGCGGGAGACCTTCGGCCAATAATTTTCGCGAATACTTGATGCGAGGTAAACTGCACTCTCATTAAAAAAAAAAAAATGAGAGAAAAACTGCCAATAAAATAAAAAATATATTAAATCCTCAATAATGAGATTTTAATAAATAAATACTATAATACAAGTATATCGTAGGTCAAGCCCTTGAGCCCAAGCTGTCACAACTGCACATACTTCTCAGCGCTTGTTAACTCATTCAAGCAATCTTCCCATGGTCATTCCATTATCATTCATTCTGCCACTGACATCAATTTCAGACTAGAAACACATTTAACAGTTAAAATTGCATTTCACATTTTAATTAAACAAGATTGTGTTCGGTCATATCTTTAAAAAATACTGGCAAAGGTAAAAAACTTATATTTCCGTCTTTGAAATCTTTATGAAAAAAATTGCTAGTAACCTAGTTCTATTTATATATCTCAAGCATTTGAACATATCCATACAAAGTGAAATATTCATCTTAATTTAAATGCAAGTATCATTAAAATCTATTACTAATAACTGTAATTTACATCATATGGTACAAATAGGGTACCACTCAGTGCTATACTTTGTGTCTGTCTGTGAACGAAATGATAGTATCGATTACGTAAGTCGTCGACATGTGGGCTAACCTGCTTCACTATCACTGCTGTCGGACGAACTGGTATCCGTGCTCGACGACGAGTTGGACGAGTCGGACGAGCTCGACGACGACGACATGCCGCCGCCCAGCGCCTCTTTACAACCCTCTGCCGACAATATACATATGGTTACACTCGCTCACTACCTTGTTACGACCAAAAACTCTTTAACCCGCGTACAGACACTGCGAGGCGTGCCTCACGAATGGTTCGTCACGCATGCCTCAACCTGAGGCATACAACGGTACATTTATGCGTGCGTCCCGAACGACACATGCTCAAGCTGAGCACATAAACCACCACGCACGGTGTTCGTCAGTAGAAAACGCTAACAGCACTTGTGTCCGTCCACTCGGAGCACACGACTCGTACTGAGGCGGCGTTCGCAACGATCGTATGACGCGAATGCTCACTTTGAGCACACACGTCCACACAGCCCGAGGCATGCGAGACGAACCATTCGCGACGCACGCCTCGCGATTTCTATACGCGGCTTAAAGAATCTATTAAATTATATTTCTGCTTTATCCTTTTTTAAATGTTTAAATTGCGGTGGGGGTACCCAAAGCAAATACGAGTTAAGTTACTGACCTTTTTTCTGTTGCTGCTTTTTATTAGTTCCTAGTTGCCCCGATACATCTTGCAGCCTTTTTTCTAGTTCTTGTTTCTTTTCTGCTATTTGTTCATCCTTTGATTTACCAGACACTTTTCGATCTGCAAATGTATCAATCATAAATTTTTGTTTGAATGTCATATTAATAAACAATTGATGGACAATTTTGGTGTCACCAACATTATTTGCCAAAGGGTTTAGGTGGGATCCATTTATCAGTGGGAGTAAGGAAGTTGGAAATAGAGATAATGAAATTAAACTAACTACCTTACTGTATTAGTTCTATGACAAAAACTAGCCCATAGGTATGGTAAAGATTGTAGTGTGTAATCACTCATTCCAGTACAGGTCCTTATAGACAAACTCTTAAAATTAATTATTTCATAAAATTGGTACATAATTAGGTGTTAAGGTAAATAATATAGGAGAAAGGAAATAGGAGAGGTAAATAATGTTGGTTCAACTCACAATGAGGCTTACGTGTCTTTTTTCGAAGACATGATGCAACATAGTTTTCCAGTTCACGAAGAGTAGACGGTTTTAGAGTTTCAAAATCTATTTCAATTTCATCTGGATTTGAGTCTCGTAAAGAGGGTTCTCTACTCTGTATGATGTGGACTACTTTGCCAAGTTTGTCACCTGTTGAACAAAATAATTATTTTCTCAGTTAATATGGAGCAAAAAGATTATTATGGGTCTTTTATTCAGTAGTCAGATACCATAAATATCGAAAGTGCAGCTTATTTCAAATAGTCGGTCATAGTGAAGATGAATAAAACTAACCAAATCATTGAAATGTTGATTAACAAACTAAATAAACAATTGCTAACACTTTGGACTGGTGAGGATTGCAAACACTAGTGCATTTTAGCATTCAGTAATATTGGATATGCACAGAAACAGATACGGTATGTATTAGAAAGGTAAGGTACCGGGCAGCTTGTTGATGTCGAGCGAGAGCTGGCGCTTCTCGTCGTAGGACATGGGCTTGGCCTGGTCCTCGTCGTCCGTGTCGGCGTGCGGCGGCGCGTGCGGCGGCGGCGCGCCCGTGGGCGTGGAGCTCTTCTTCTTGGGCGCCTGCGCGCGCGCGCCCGCCTTGCCGCCCGCCCCGCCGCCGCCGCCGCGCTTGCTGCCCGTCTTGCCGCGCACCGTGCTGGCCGCTGCAATCACACGAGACCGTCACATGTCTAGCTCCAACCCGCTACAACATAGCTCTTCAATCGTGCACTTCAAAAGCAATAACAGCCATATACCCATATCTACTCTTTGGAGAATATAGGCACATGTTGTATTTGTACAAACCTAATACTTTTCAGAACGTGAAATTGTGCATGTTAATTGACAGTCACAATAATTTATTGCAACACAATGCATTCAGGTCAATGTCAATTTTTGTAAGCACCACTGTGGAAACAAAACTTATATGTGAAGGTACCCAACACTGCTTTCCATTGCCAATGCAAACAATTGCTATATCTAGGGAAAGAATATTCGTAATCAGATCCAGAGATTAATTGCCTCCTAAAAAACTTTTAATATTATTGTTTGTTTTATTTATCCTAAATCATGTAGCAATGAAACATACAAAATTAAAATACATGATGTGCCTGTGACTACACCATTGCACCTTGTAACCAAAACAGCAATTCTTCTCGGCTGAACACTTTCATAAAAGGTAATACAAATGTACACCAAATAATAATTATCCTAATGTTACTTGCCTATATTTTCTGCAATATTATTCGCCTTCGCTGTGTATGCGGCCGCTGCATTAGCTTTAGGTACAGCATTGTTAGGTACTTGTTTTTTCGTCTTGTCCTTAACTTTTTTCTTGGCTTTCTTTTTATTATTAGATTCTTCTACTAATTTTCTCATTTTTTCTTGTAGTGCAAGTAATTCTTTTTCTAGAAGCTTAACTTTGTTATTTCTCTCTTCTTCTGAATCATCAGATTCGGAATCTGACTCGGAGCCCGATTCCGAACTTGACGCCGAGCTTCCCTTATCCAGGTGCGGTACGCCGACATGGACGGGCTCGTCAGGAATCTTGGCGTATCTGGAAAATGAGGAACCATATACCTAACAATTCTTTTTTTTTTACAATACAAAACGCATGTTATTAAAAAATATTTTTACCTCATTTCGAAGACGTCTTGTAATTTTCGAGCCATCGCCACGACATCATGGTCCGGTGGATTATATTTATAGCAATTTGTGAATATTAGACGTACGTCGGCGGCAAATTCAGCGGCTGTTTTATATGCTCTATTGTCCATCTTTTGTTTCACGGTGCCAAGGTCCATGGGTTTCTTAATAATATCAAAATAATCATGAAGTCCAAGCAATTCAGCATCTACAGGTTTATAAAACGGCCAGGCATAACCCTGTCGAAAAAAATAAGTGTGGCAGAAGATTCATTAAGAATCAGAAAAGAGTAATATTATGTTATTTAAAAAGTAACTTACTGAATGTTTTTTTGAAAATAGTTCTTTTAAAATTTCATTACAACTTTTGAGAGCATCAGAAAGTTTTTCCTTGCTCTTGGCTAGTTGAGGAGTCATAGCGGCGTGGTGAGAAGCGCCCGCGCCGCTGGGAGATAATGCACCCATTTTGAAGCCGTCGTCCCCAGTTCGGCTTGCCTGTTGGGAGCAGTATTATTTATATTTACAAGTTTAATATGGTATAAAATGATCTAATAATGTAATTTGCAATACTGTAATATACCAATGTACCTTTTTCTGGCGGCCACTTTCTCTCCTTGTGGAAATTTTTGCAGGTTTGGGACCACTTTGCTGATCAATGGTAGGTGTAGTATATCCTCCTTCAAAAGAACTCCCCATAGGTGTTGTAGTATCGGCTTTTCTTTTCACACCTTTTTTAACCTATTGGAATAAAAACTCCGTTAGTAGTGACCCGAGTAGTCTTTAAGTAATGACAAATAATAATTGATTAATAATAACCTTAGCCGGCTGCGTTTGGGATAAAGTTACCGCCGGTATCGTAGGAACCGGTGGGGCCGCCGGCTGGGCCACGTGGAAACTCGAAGGCTGTGTCGCCACCTGAGAACCCACCTACATTCATTAAAATCTGTTTCATGATGATTTATCATAAAAACGAACGAGATAAAAAGTGGGCAACCTGCTGCGGCAAGCCGGTGTGCGTGGCGGGCGGCGTGGCGGGCGGCGCGGGCAGCGCGGGCGTCGTGGTGGTGTTGGTGGAGCCCACCAGGGCCGGGTGCGGCGCGCCGCCCGCCGGCTTGGGCGCGCGGGGGGCGGGCGCCACGGGGGCCGCGGCCGCCGCCCCCGCCGCCCCGGCGCCCAAGCCCGCTGCGCCCGGCGTCGAAGTGCCACGTTTCTTCACTGCACCTTTTCCTCCCTTCGATGGCGCTTCGATTTCCTTTTCCTCCTTGTCCATCTGAGCTATCTGTGGATGCCGATTTTTCGTTGAAATCTAAATATTTGCGGCTCGGCCGAAATTAATAGCCTAAAAGTTACTTTTGGCTAGATATAAAATTATTTTATAAATTTATGTTGGTCACTTACCCGATTCAGAAACAATTTCTCCAAAGTTTGTGCCATGACCACCACATCTTCGCCTGGTTTATTGTAGACATAACAGTTGGTAAACATAGTATTAAAATCTTGAATACATTCCTGAGCTGAATAGTAATAGTTGGACTCCAGCCTCTTTTTTATTGTTCCTAAATCCATGGGTTTCTTAATTATCTTATGGTAGTCCTAAAATATAAACAATAAGATTAAATAAAAGTCATAAATATTTAAAGGTCCGAATCAATGACATTTCATGTATACCTTTGTGCTTTTAATAGCACAAGTACTTACAGGGAGGTTTAATTTTTTTGCATCTACTGGTTGGTGAAAAGGCCAAGCAAACTGATGCTTCCATACTGCCTTCATTACATTCTTTTGTAGAAATTGCAGCTGATTTGTCATCCGGCCCTGCCGCCGCGCTGGCTCGTCGGGGGGCGCGCCATTGACCGGCTCCGCCGCTGGCTGTATAATGATACGTACATACGGGTTAACAACAAACGGGAGTTGCTTCACAAACCAACATCTTTTTTTTTAATAATGATATTTTTATAACTATTTTACTAATTTCTTTCAATAAAAAGATCCAGGAACCCACCCAGGTTTCATTAGTAACAAGGAGACATTGTCTACGCACTTAATATACCACTAGTGACCTGCCCCGGCTTCACCCGGGTGCGAACATTACTCTATTAATATTTCAAGTAATGAAAATCACTTCAAAATCCATTTAGTAGTTTAAGAAAATTCGAGGTATAAAAAGACAAGACGCGGAAATCGACTTTGCTATAGACTACGTAAAGATAACAACTCGGAACTGAACTTCACGTAAAAATGATAGTTGTGATAAAACTTACCGTGCTGGTGGTAGCGAGAGGATCGACTGCCTGCTGCATTGTGCTGGAGTCAGCAATCTACCTGCCAAGGTGACACCACAACTGTAGTAGATATAACAACCTTATACAAAAATAGTAAGGAGTACTCAACAAAGAACTCTCACCTCAATTGTAACAAGAGGCTCATCCAATTTCTGACTAAGAGGCATCAGCTATACCCTCTTATAACACTAAACCATTCTATCATAATAAAATATGTTGGTGCCTTTGCACCTACAAGCAGGTCATCCCATTCATAGACACAAAAAAAATCCTACCTGAAAGAAACATAGTGGAAGTTATAACTCTCCTCAAGTACAATACTTCATAACAGATTAAGGAATTAGGTGAAGTCTGAAAAGTTATTAATACTGTATACTCCTCACAATATTTCATACAAAATAGTATTTCCTGGAAATAGATGAACAATTCTAATGAAACTTAGCACACACATGTTAGGCATTGAAACCAGGTAGGTGTCTGCCATGAAATGGTCAGTAGCACCATGGCACTGCTGGTCTTCCCTGAGGAGCTGGTGTGGATCGAAGGACATATTTGTCCCACCCATACCCATAATACGCGCCTTAGGTGTGGAGTTATGGACACCAGTCCGAAATTCAAATCTATAAAAAGGCATTAAAAATATTTGCAATATTGTTTTTAGACCCACGTACCAATTTCTATGTAGCAAGTTTCATTCAATAATAAGAATTAAGGAGTTGTCTTTTGTATGAAATAACATGAGAAGTAAACTCTTAAATTATTGTTTTGCTTTTTAATTACTTTTTTTTTTCCTTTTTTGTAAATATGAAAGAATTTTGATGTCTTACCTTGCATTTGAATGCAGGGTAGGGAAATATGAATACTGAAGCACCTAAGGCTCTCAGCTTATTGACAGCGGTGTCTTCAGATCTGTAACAAAATGTTTTTTTCTTTTTGTAATGCAACCTTGGTATAAAATATACAAGTAAAGATGAGACTAAAGGATCTTTTTGACATGTCACTCTTACTTGGGTTATTTGTAAGAATGGGTGTTTGTTTATCAATCAAGCTTCAATGGCTAACGGATCTAAACTGAACACAGCAGAATGGTAGACATCCGTCTATCCTGGCCTAGGACATAGGATATTTTATATGCTGGGAATATGATCACTTGTAATTTCCAACTCTGAGGCAGGTGAAGCTTCTGACAGGAGCTAATAGAATAGTAAACCTTATTTGCAGTATACTAATAATCTGAACCAAAAAAGGTAGTACCAGAGCACTCAATAATGGAGATGGTTGAATAGATTTGAACTTTATGTTACTGTATATTATTATTATCATCATAAAATTATTCACTGACAGCTGTATTTCTTATCAAACTTTATAGCAAAATCAAACAAATTGCCTAGATTAGCAGTGGCACTGCTTGCAAATAACATAATTACCAATAGGTTTAATTCAAAACATTGTTTTATTATTAAATCCTAATATTGTGTTATAGGTATTGAATATGTACCATTTGTCTAAATAAAATTGGAAAACACAACTGTGTTAAAAAAATGGCTTCGTCCAATATTTTTAGTTACTTTTTTTATTTACTATTTAAAAAAAACCATGCCTGGAAATGTTGTACAAACACTTAACTATCCCAGCCCTGCGTTCAAAAATAACCAGAGTAGAGTTGCAACCCAGGGTCATTCTTTTATAACTCGAGTAGCTGCCCTAGAGTTAACCCAATTAACTATAACTCTGAACAGGGTAGGTTGGAGTAAGCAGCCATATGCTTAACATTGACAGTTGAACCCTCATGTTTGTGTTAAAAAATGCCAGGGCAGAGTATTTACCCTATGAAATCATTAAACTTAACTCCAAACTCAATTTTGAATGCAGGGCTGAGAAGACACTGGTTGACAACTGGGTGGAGAATTTTGAACTTAGCAATTCAGCTAGTATTTATTTACTACAACTAAATTCCATTTATTTATTTATCTTCATGCAACACAAAGTAGATAGGCGGACTTAATGCCTTCCATTCTTTATTGTGATCAAGTAGATAGCAGTACCTATGCTCCTTTTAAAAATTTGTTTTTTAATAGACCACTGAATTTTATCTATAAGTCATAACTGCAAGAAAAACCTTAGTTCAGTTTATAATAGTATAAATACAACTTTTTTTGAATTGTTTACAAAAATGAGCAAGGTGCTCCATTATTGTTGTTTAGATTTTTATAAAAATAACGTATCTGAAGTCATTGCATCAGTATTATATACTTTGGATATATATATATATATATATTTATATAAGGTTGATATCTGTAGACCCATGAGTTTTTAAGCATGAAACATCATTTCAATTAGACATCTAAATAGAGGTTATAAACACATATTGCTTTTGAAGAAACGGCATTCACTGTCACCAAAGTGGCACATTTTAAGTGCCCTAGGTTAATTTACTGAGACACATGCACTAAACCTATTGTTTTGGTTAAAATAGTTTTTGATGTGTTTAAGTATAAAAATCTTTTCAAATCATTTATGCTATGGATTATTTGCCCAACAGCTACAATGTTATTGAGTGTTTACTATAAACATCACATAACCTACTTTTATATCAAAAAGCCTTTTTCTAGTGGAATTCTTTGGCATTACTGTTCATCATGCATGTGAATATATTGTATCATGCATGTTTTTACACTTGTAATTTGTGTAACACTACTACCACCACACACTAACCCAAGCTTTACTTTTAATGGTAAAAATACGGAAAAATTTACTGGTCAAATGAGTCATCAGCAACATACATAGCAGCATGACGCTTCAGAGAGCGTTTAAAACGTTCTAGAACATTCTTTGGACTTGGTTTTACATTCAAGAGATTTGCAGGTGTCAGGTACAGAGGCAGAAACCTCAATAAAAACTAACAGATTTGGCTCGATTATATATTTGAAAGATATAGTCTAAGAGACAAATTATAATGTACAGCTTTGTTTCTTAACATCTATTTCATAAGAATATGATCAGGTACAATAAAACATTTACTATCTACAAAACAATGTTTGATTCTAATACAAATTGATTGTGGCCATTACTTTAGTAAAATTATAAAGGGATCTTCTATGATAAATACAGCTAAAATTATCGCAAATCCAGTAACTAGAAATGGGAGAAAATTGCTTGAAAGAGGCCATGAACAAAAAGTTAAAAATATTGCTCTATACAAGCAACATGCACACTCTACTTGAACGAATTATGCAGCCCTAGGAAAACAGCAACAAAATAGTACGAAAAATACATCAAAATAATACCAGTAAAGTTAAAAATTATGAAAAAAGACTTACGAAGAGATATTAACGCCAATATGGCGGATGAACTAAAAATACGATGTTAGAGTAACTTCTTCAAACGCAAAATGTATCGATTTGCTCCAGTCTAACAGTCACTCCACACAAGAAACTGAACCATAGTTCTTTAATATTAGTATAAATTCATCGTCTTATAATAACTAAATTCACTGAAATCTATAAACATTAAAGAGTAGCACAACACGACCTCCGAAGACACAACGAACTTCAGACATGGCGGCCAAACAAGACCCAAGAATGACGAGCGTCTCTAGGCATAGTAAAAATTTTCATTTTGCACTGGAAAGGAAAATTCTATAAAATCAGCATAAGAAAATGTAGAAAACGTGTGTATTTTAATTTCTCATGAAAATATTTATCAGGATTCCATATAAATCATAGGATTGATTACGATAGCTCTGCTTGAGTTTCTTTGGATTTTGTACGGATGTATAGAGCATAGAAAACAGAGTTGCAAGTCTAAAAATAATAACGGGTGCAAGCTTGCACGCTACGCCGCACTACTGCGGCGACTAGCTGTACAAGCTGTTAACTGCAGCTGCAAATAAGAAATATAAATTAAATGGTCATCAATGTGCCTAGCCGTTTCAGGGTCAGCAGGGTTAGCTTCAAAATAACCTGATCAAGTTGTGCAAAGGTGCAAAGTAACTAATGCAAACCACTACATCATACATATCTCGATATATAATGATAATAGAAGGGTAAATAACGTTTTTAAAGTTCAAGTTAACATCTCAGTCTTCACTCAATCAACATCAAAAACTTTTCAAAATGTAGGGGAATTAGACGAGTTTTTGGGTAAAGGGTAAAATTAGGAGAAGAGGGGGAAATTCTAATGGTCTGGTAATCAGTACGATCAAAGTATAAAAACAGCCAACATGTTTCATCGAATGACGAGGCGAATGGGGAGGTGAATGGCGAGCACGAATGTGTAAATGCGATATGATGCCACGTTTACATGTGGGCCCTGTCTAGGCCAATCGCTATTGTATATTGTATTAATGAGGTTTTACCGTTGATACAATGGCTGGCTACACAATAGCGATTGGTCGAGGCTGGGTCCACTATAAACGTAACATTATAGAGCGAATGGGCGTTCGAAAAAAGCGATTGAGGCGAATAGCGAGAACGCATTGTTCACACAATATCCGCACACGCGTGATCGCCATTCGCCTCGCCACTCACGTTAATGTGTAAATATGGCTTCACGTGGCTTCACGGTTCACCAAAAGCAGTAGTGATGCCTCAAAAGTTTTTGGAATACTTCTTCACGGGCGACAAACCAGCAAAGCATGAGTAAACATTTATGGGGTGGGGTAATTCTTAGTAGAGTATACAAGATCTTTGGGGTGGGGGTGAGGCAATGTGCAGCGAAAAGCGAATGTCACAAAAGAAATTAGAACTAGAATCGACCAAGAAACGCTCAGACCACATATAGGGTGACCAGAAGGTTGCAAACTAGCGTTCCAACCAAGGTGTCCATGGTTTATGTATTTAGTTTATGTTGCGGGGCAGCTACGTGGATGTAAAACACGCGCCAACATGTTCGGTGGTTGGGAAAACGCGCCTCCCAACCAAGGGCGTTGGAAGGTCATGGTTTACAACTGTTGTCTACACGGGTTGAAACTAGCAAAGTCACCTTGGTTGGGACGTTGGTTTGAAACCATCTAGTCACCCCTTCAGAGATACTAGAATACGAATCGACATTAAATATTATCATAATACCCGTAGCATCAATGAACCGTAGGGTAGATATATTTAATACAGTGATTTAATACTACGAGTACGTTTACAATGCGTTTCACATGAGAATAGGATCGATTGGCATGTTGTGACGTCAAGATTTACTGTCAAATCGAGGAACGAAATTTTAAAACTTTAATTAAGTACTTAACTTACAAAAAAAATAATTTATTTACGAACTGTGAACGAAAAAAGTTTAATCAGAATCCAGTTCTTCAATTTCACTCATCTCTGAGTTCTTCGATTTTGCCAAAATTTCTTCAATTTGACAGTACGACGTGGCGTCACAACATGGCAATCGATCCTATTCTAATTTGGAACACACTATAAAATCAAATGTTGATAATGTTGTTCATGAATCTATATTAAACATATATTTTTTTTCAAACCTATTAACTTGGCCGTTACCGAGGAGTAGGCTTCAGAAAGTCACTGTTTTATGGCGCTTTTCGGGCGCTTGTTTTTAATTTAAATTTTAATTAACTTAGAATCTAAATAGATTCTTAGTTTTTTTTTTTGCAATTATTATTTGTCAAAGAAATTAGATAGAATTA
The DNA here is from genome assembly GCA_929112965.1 of Mythimna albipuncta. NCBI lineage: Eukaryota > Metazoa > Arthropoda > Insecta > Lepidoptera > Noctuidae > Mythimna > Mythimna albipuncta. Next base: position 9,649,246 of record OV815962.1, on the reverse strand, counting down.
GAAGAAGATAATGAGATTAGGGTAATCTTTAACTTAGAATCTATTTAGTTTCTATTTAGATTTCCCGCGAAGCGGCGAGTCTTCTTGCTAGCCTACCACCGTGGGGTCTGGAGGCAACAGACCATGCACGATTTGCGCGTGGAGATGCAACGCCGGGGCAAAAGTCCGCTGTAGCAACATGGCATGGCGAAATGGCGTCAACGACTGTCGCAACCCAGCCTCACTTTCCGCATGACGCAGGTTCTCACCGGACATGGCAAGTTCGGGAGGTTCCTGCACCGGATCCGAGCGGAAGTGATGCGTACGTACAACCTGATTTGTAGCGACGCGTTGCGTGGCGTGGATCTAATGTAGGTAGCTCTGCAAGTCTGGATGTCATATGTAATGTATGTAAGTGTGCGCAATGTAGTTCTACCTTAAAGCCCACCTGAGCCTTTCAGTTGTCCTTTACGTTCCAGGACCACAGCACCTTTGTCAGAAATATAGTGGCCCTACTCGGCCTTTAGGATTTTATTGATATCTCTTTGAGGCGCACACGTTCTTTCCAGACGGCTAGGCGGTGAGCCACCCGCTGCTTGTCTTCTGCAAGCTCGATACCTCACGATTGCGAACATCTTCTTTGCTAGCATTACTGCTTTGCAGAAGAATGCGACCGCTTACCATTGCATCTCACTCGCGATTGTGCTGCAGTACGATATCCGCTTGCCCGAGTGGCCGAGTACACTTCTTGAAACACGTGTTTCAGGAAGAATTATGATTCTTTGGCGTATAACGCGTAGTCGCGTGCAGACGTAGTGCAGTCTTTGTATGCCTTTTAGGGCTTCCAGGTGTATAGTGGGACTGCTTATTATATCTCACTATGTTAAAGATTTCTTACTTGAATTAAAACCTAGTAAAAGAAAAAGAAAAAGTATGTTACACATACACAAAATAGTTTATAGGTACTTTCTTAATAGGTAATTTATAACCTATCCATAAAAAGGTCCATTGAATGTTTTTTAATCCCTTCTTTCTTCGTTTCACAAAATAAATTTTAAAATTATTACCTACCTTTAAGTTCACGACCCTGCAGACATACTTTTTTTTTCACAATCAACAAACCCCATGAACTCGCAAAAATAGATGTAGCTCTGGGATGTAAAAATTGCAAGTGTATCAATTACATTAATTCCACTTACAATTAAGGTAAAGGTTTCTACTCTTATTATGTCATTACGATAACTTGATAAGGAGGGTGTTGGTTATTATTGAAAGTTATTTTGAGGTCGTTAGTTATCTAAAAACCATTATGAATAGCAAAGAGCATAATTAGTAGATGTATTTAGTCCGCCCAGCTTATAATTTTATATGAAACAAGAGCAGGTACCTACCTTTTAATCTTAAGACTCCCATTTAGTGCCATAAAATAGTAACTTTCTAAAGCCAATCCTCAATAACGGCTGGGTGAGTAGATTTGAAAAAAAATAATGTCTTTTTATATTAAACCCTTTAGCGCCGATGTTACATACGTCTGTACAATTTGAATGACCTTGAAAAAGACATAACTGTTGTTTTGTACGTGTGTACAAAACGTGTATGTACGAATTCTTTTTCTTTAGCTCATATTGTCCCACTGCTGGGCAAAGGCCTCTTTCCACTCCTTCCAACGATCACGGTTCCTCGCTTTCTCATTCCAGTTCTTAAGGAAGCCATCCAGGTCGTCCCGCCTTCTCCTTTGTGGACTGCCTCGGCCCCGCGTTGCTGTGTCCGGGCACCAATCCAGCGTTTTACGCGCCCACAGCTCGTTAGACATACGGCAGACATTTCCTGCCCAGTCCCATTTAAGTTGGGCAGCCTTTTGAGCCACATCAACGATTTGCGTTTTGGATTCGAGCGCAATGTTGTGATTCGAACATGATCTGTTAATTTAACACCTAGTATGCTGCGCTCCATTGCACGCTGGCAGACTTTGAGTTTTTGACCAAGTTTGTGCACCATAACTAGTCAGAATGGGGAGAATACACATGCCCATCAGCTTACACTTCAGTGACATGGGCAAAGTGCCCTTAAATAGTTCCTTCATGGACCAGTTATAACGTGTGATAACGTGTGTATACACGTTGATAACGTGTGATTTTTTTGGAAGACTAAAACTTTCCAAAAAAAAATATTTTTCTCTTGTTTTTCCTGCTTCTTTCAAACGCTTTTTATATTTAGCTAAGTATATATTTATTTACATAAAATAAAACCGGCCAAGAGCATGTCGGGCCACGCTCAGTGTAGGGTTCCGTAGTTTCCCGTCCATCACAATAAGTGTACCCACTTATGAGGTTAAAAAAATGCTTGCATATACACACAGCACCCGCATAGAGCCACGCTGACCATTTTCTTACAAAATATTGATTGATTTACATAATTATGCTATGTACATTTTGAAGACATTTAACCAGCAGTTTTTTAGGGTTCCGTAGTCAACTAGGAACCCTTATAGTTTCGCCATGTCTGTCTGTCTGTCTGTCCGTCTGTCTGTCCGTCCTCGCTTAATCTCTGTGACCGTTAGCACTAGAAAACTGAAATTTGGTACCAATATGTATATCAATCACGCCTTGTCGGCGTGATTGATATACATATTGGTAAAATAAAAATTGGAAAAAAATGTTTTATTAGGGTAGCCCCCCTATATGTAAAGTGGGAGGTGATTTTTTTTTTATTTCAACCCTAACGTGTGATATATCGTTGGATAGGTATTTAAAAATGAATAGGGATTTACTAAAATCATTTTTTGATAATAATGTCAATAATTTCGGAAATAATCGCTCCAAAAGTAAAAAACAATATGTCCCCCCCCCCCCCCCTCTAACTTTTGAACCATAAGTTTAGAAAATATGAAAAAAATCTGAAAAGTAGAACTTTATAAGGACTTTCTAGGAAAATTATTTTGAACTTGATGGAAAGAACAGTTTTTATACAAAAAATACAAAAGGTTTCTACAAAATAATTTCTGGACTAAGTTTGTAGTATACCTAATCGTATATGCAAGCATTTTTTTAAACTCATAAGTGGGTACACCTATTGTGACGGACGGGAAACTACGGAACCCTACACTGAGCGTGGCCCGACACGCTCTTGGCCGGTTTTTTTTTTTTTGTTTAAAACGTATGGTGTTGATGACCATGTTTTTCTTAAACAAGAAAATGTATTCTTGATTTGACCGAGCTAGGGATTTATTCTATATACATAAACTACTGTATTAGGATTTTTTTAAATGAGTGATAAACTAACATTTTCGACACACTTGCTCAGAAAGTGACTATTATTGCACTACACATAAGTATATAATGTAGCTTGTACCAAACTGTGACTTTTTTGATTACCATTATGCACAAGTGTGATAATGTAGTGATAACCTTTTTTGTTAAACCTCTGTTCTCAAATCAAACATTGAATTCGAAAAAAAAATACATTAGGTATTGCGTTCAAAGATTTTATATATATCCTACCTTGCGTTCAATAGTACAAACTAGTGTCTTGCTTGCTTATTTTATGCTAATTTGTGTCTAGATAAACTATTTTGCTTTTACATGTTTATTATATAAACAATTCATTAAATAAAAATATTTTTTCTGTTTATAAACATAATAAACAACCTCATTCTTATTTTTATTCAAACGGCCTAGCAGAGCCAAAGTAGCTAGTCTATGGCCGCCATTTCGGATGCGCGCGCATAAGAAGAAAGAACAATTTTTTGCCGCCATACTACAAAAAAAAACAGTTTTGCTGATAGAGCAATAATTACATAATTAATTTATAAAAAATTTCTTTTCAAGTGTGTCGAAAAACGTCGTATGATAAAGTGCGTCTACTGAAAGCGTAACCTGGAGTTTTTTTTTTTAATTAAATTGGCAACATTGTTTTGCCGAAAAAAATCACGTCAAAGTCTATGATCGCAATTGTCAGTTTTGTAAACAGATATTTATTTTTCAAGAATAATTGCTTAATTATGGGAAAAACAATAAACAGTAACGTGCGAAAACTGTTACACACTATGGTTAATAAGTTCAAACAAAAACAAGAAGAGAAAGAAGGTGTTTTCAATGAAAACCAACAATGTTTACATACGATTTCTGTATTTTTAAGTTAGTATGACGTTACAATCTTGATCCTTGTTGACAAAAATTATTAGATAGTTATATTTATGATGTAATGATTTTTTTTTTCTTATATTTTTAGATAATCTGGCATATTACGAATTTCATATTTGACAAAAACATCGAACAAAGAAGGCTTTTGGTGAATCGACTTAATCAAAATCATATGCTAATGAGTGGTAGAATGCGTTCAAACGCGGTTGGATGTAATAAAAGATTTGCCTCACTCTGTCTAGTAGTGCATCAAAGTCTTCAACTGAAGTTAAAATCGCGAGAGTGAAGGAAATAGTGACTGAAATCCTAGTTCAAGTTTGAGAGAGATAGCTGCTGAACTTTCTGTGTCTCACGAGTCGATCCGTGTCATTTAAAACAATCACTGGAGTATGAAAGATGTTCCCGCTTGACTAATCCCAAAAGATCTGAATTTTCTCTGTGCTAAAACTAATCGATTCCAACCCAACAATCTTGAAACACATTATTAGTGTTGGCGAGACGTGATGAAATTGAAATCATGTTGACTATTGCGGTGTTGTACACTTGGTATTCTTGCCAGAAGGCCAAATGGTAAATAAAGAGTATTATTTGAATATTATGTAGCGACATTTGAGAGAACAGATAAAATAAAATAATTTGGAATAATAACTAATATTTGTGTGTTATTGACCTTTACCATACACACACCAATAATTAAAGGTACACTACACTGCTCACACGTGTGCTTCACACGCCGATTTATTTAATTTTGATGCAACATAAAGTACATAGGCGGACTTAATGCCCTAGGCATTCTCTACCAGTCAACCTAGGGCAGTGAAGAGAAAATATGGTAGACGCACAAAAAGAAAATTTTGGTATTAAAACAAGCCGATCTGGAAGCTTCGGTCTCCATACATTTCATATAGAAAATAGACTGTTAGAGCTACACTTGATCCACGCCACGCCATGCGACGCTACGTCCGCGATGCCGACACGTCGGTTCCAGAAATTTTAGAGGAAGGTGGGCGGCGATCACCGCGGCGGCACCGCGAACAGACGCGTGGATCCACGCGTCTGATCGCGATGGAGGGAAGGAAGTGCACACAGGCGGAAGTGTCTTCGATAGTAAATGAAAAAGCGAGCTTGATCTGTTTTTAATCCTTCAATGAAATCAAACGTAATGCGCATCACACGTGATACGCGTTGCGTCGGTGTAGTGTGCACACCTACCGCACACGGCTGAGACGTCTCACACGTGTGCGTCGGTGTAGTGTAGTTATGGCTTAAGTCTACACACGTTTTTGACTAAAATTTAAGTTCCTATACAACTATTATACAATTGTCATAAATATAAAAAATACTCAAGTATCAAAACTTTTTTCTCCTACTATTTCAATAATACCACATTCAAAATTTTTGGTTTTAACCTCCTTTTCTCAGGTCACGCTTTCGTTAGACGGACTATACACGTGAATATTGGCGATTACCGTCCGCGGCTCTCTTAAGTTCCTCGCCTTCGGCTCGTATCTAAATACCGCCTCAGCTGTAATCCCCAACATTATACACTTGTATCATAATGTACTTTTATCTATTTAACGGGTTTGTCACCAAGTAGAATTGGTCCGTCTGACGTAGCGTTCAAAACTCCGAAAAAAATATTTTTTTTCCATGAAAAAAAAAAAACTCCCTCAAGCACCCCCAAGAGTCGCCATAATGATCGGTGCCCACTGTTGGATATAAGCGTCCCAAGTGTCGCCATTTAGGCGTTATAATGACTGATACCCACTGTTGGTCATAAGCCTCCCCAAGTATCGCCACTTAGGCGCTATAATGACTGATGCCTACTATTGACCGATGTCCTCTGTTGGACATAGGCTCATAAACACAGCGTTGGAAGGCCTCCTACAAGGTGGGCTGACGACCGGGTGAAAGTAGCGGGAATCCGATGGATGCGGGACGTACGTGATCGTTCGTTGTGGCGACGCTTGGGGGAGGCCTATGTCCAGCAGTGGATGTCTGTCGGCTGAAATGATGATGATGATGATGATGATGAAGATGACTGTATTAGATTAGCCAATTTTTTTTTCGTATCGTAGCCTTAAATAAAAATATCGATGTCGACATTGATATTTTCAAGAATATTGATATCGATGTGTATCGTTACTTTATTGCATTTCTGTTTTTCGTTACTTTTTTCTAATAGAACATATACAATATTTTCTAGTAGAAAACTTTATTAGAATTTCATCTACTTAAAAATTAATTTTGTATTTGGGCCTGATCAAAAGGTTTCTTGACCTTTTTTCTGTAAATGACATAATTATGATTATAATGACAGTTTGAAGTTGACAAGAGAATGTTGACATAAGTTTGACAGCACAGCTCAGTGATCAGACGAGACGATAGCAGTTTGCTTTGCCTTGCCAATGGTGTTTGAGATTTTTGGTGAGCTCGAACACCATGAAATGACTTTAAAATTGCTGTCTCTAATACGTAGAACTACAAGATTTTATCAAATTCAGTCTGTTTGTTTTTAAAATTCTATTATAATAAGTGCCACGTTAAAGTTTTAAATCGGGTAAGTCTATGTGATAATAATTATGTAAATGTTACTATTTCAATGTTTCTTACGCTGAATTATAATAGAAAATAAATGTATTTTATGAGATATTTTTAGGTTGTTAACATAATTATATGTTGAATCAAATTTTTAAGTTTAGATCTCTTGCTTATTTTATACCTTCTACTGGATCACAAGGTCTCACTATAAATGGAATAATACTGTAAGGGTGTACACAGGTGTGTTCTATGCATAGGTAATCACTTAACATTTAGTTTATAATAATACAAGTTGTGATTAAAATTGCTCCAATTAATACTTTCACTGTTCATTAAATGCCTAAGAGTTCACCAGTGAATGGTAAAAAAACTTTCTAATTTAAATGTTACCATGTACTTTCACTATCATATTCATTACTGATATTATTATGCCTAAAACTATTCCAAACAGAATAGATCTTTATGTAATTCAGGAAATACATTTTTTAATATTTCAATTTGTAAAATAATAATCTATGTATTATTTTGAAAAGGCTAGTTTAGTTTATTCATTTTAAATAATCAATGGCAGTCTAAAAAATATGAGTGATTCACTACTTTGACTATAAACATTTATTTGTATTGCTTGCTATCAATAAGTGATAGATAATGACCAAGGTACCAGTCATAAAGTATTAAAATTAAAGTTGTGTGCTCTATGTAAACACTGAGTGCACACATTGATAGTTGCGTCAGTAATAAACTTATTCTTATGTCTGTTTAGTGCCACAGAACTAAGCATTTAACTGTAACATAACATGATTTGTTTTTGGTTTATTCTCTTAGCTGTTTTATAAACTTATCATTGCTTCAGTAGTTTGGTGGCACAGTTTTTAAACATCTTGTAGTTGATTTAACAACATGTTTGATCTATTTGATATTTGAAATAAAATGATAAAAGAATACCTTTTCTCTTGTCATTTTGAAAAAAAACCTTTTTAAACCTTTTGTGAAGTAATTTCAAAAGTGTCACAAAGATCAACAATACTTTTGAAACTCTTCAATAGCAAGTTTACCATCTACATATTTTTCAAATCATTGTTTATAATGTATATATTTTCAGGATACTCCTAAAAATATAGCAGTTAGTACATACCATAATGATTGATTTATAAATATGATTGTAAAAAGTATGAAAACAGCAATTCATATGTTTTTTACAGAAATGGATCATATGAGTATGGGTCATCCACACCATGAGCATGGTGATCATATGAACGGGGACCACATAATGCCAACACCTGACCATGATATGTCTATGAATACTACATATCAAGATGATATTCAAGTAAGTTAATATTATCCTCTGCCTATTTTATAACAAATCAATAGAGCTAAGTATTTTTAACATTTTAATCAAATAATTTCAAAATACTTAGATACAAAAAAAAAAAACCGACTACACTAAAAAAAACATTAAAACTATCAAAATAATATAAATTTCGGAAGTCAGTGTTTCTCGGTATTGTTTGTACCTTACTAGTTACACTTTCTAGTTGTACACTTACAGCCAGAGTACCTTTTTCTCATAACAATTCTAATTAACTTTAACTCTGCTATAATACATTATTTGATTATGATATTCCCGTGTCTCCCTTTCACCTTCCGGCACAATCATCAGATCAGTTCGAAAGTACCTTATAGCCAAATTGTATCTTATGACAATTCTAATAAGTCTAAAAATGGCTAGGACACCTTGATTCATTACGGAGTTCCGGTGCCTATCTTCCAGTCCTATCATCATCATGAGATCAGTTCAATATTTAGTACCTTAGTACCTTATAGCCAAAGTGCATCTCATGACAATTCTAATAAGCCTAAAAACGGCTAGGATACATTGATTAGTTACGGAGTTCCGGTGCCCATCTTCCGGCTCCATCATCATCATCATCAGGTCACTTCGATGATACCATTTTCAATATAACTATTCAGAACCATTCATTTATTTGTATTGTCATAATCAATAAGTCTGATTGCAGATAACTATAGGTACTTCCTACTTAATTAAATATTTCAAAACTAAAAATTGCAATTGTAAAATATTTTTTGTATAAAATACACTGTTAAATTTTAATCGTTTTAATCCCGTGGAGGGTCGATCCGGTACATGAAACACTATCGATTTGTTAAGATAAAATTAAAAAATAAAGTACATCTTTTTCAAAACTCGAATTAATTCACGCATATACGAAATTACTATCTTTAAGAAAACGTCAGCTGAGCGAGTTCAATGACCTGTAGTTGATAGTCGGCGTTGCGTACAAAGTACCTACAGGCCATTGTACTCGCTCAGCTGACTTTTTTTTAAAGAAATTAATTTCGTACATGCGTAAATTAATACGAGTTTTGGAAAAGACTTATTTTATTTTTTAATTTTATCTTTACATATGGATAGTGTTTCATGTACCGGATCGACCCTCCACGGGATTAAAATGATTAAAATTTAACGGTGTATACAATTAATATAATATATTTTTTTGTAATTAAAATAAAATAATTGTTAAGTAAAAGTATTTGTTGGAACATAATATATATTAGAGTGTAATTTCCAGTTGAAATCCTTATTCACCTGACGTTGACTGTTCATCATGTACACTTTAATTAAGGGTAATATAAATCTGCGCGGTCAAATATCGCTGTACGGACAGGCGTACAGCGATATTTGACCGCGCGGATTTATTTCCGCATCGCACCGCGGCAAATCTGCAAGAAATCACAGAATTTTATATGGCGCGTTTTTTTTATCGCCAGTGCGGAAACTTCCATAAGATTCAATGTGTTACAGAATAACAAAAAAAAAAACTCGCGCGGTGAAATACTGCTGTGCGGTACAGGCCCTAAGTTGTTTAATTTCTGTTTGATTTTACACATTAAATGGTTAAATATGAAATGTCACAATGCAAACACATCTATAGGTATTATTAACCTTGAGTTTCTTTAAATTATAAATTAAAGAGAAACACAAGAGATACATGTATTTATACAAATGTGTAGATATTTGCAAACATGTAAGAAGATATTTGCACATTTGCCTTAATTGTGAAGTTAATTTTTTTTTAAATAGTCTGTAATATTTTTGCGCTTATTTTTTACGTTTCATTTCAAGAGCTTGGTGTCTAAAAGTTGACGTAGAAACAATTTCGTGGTTACCAAATTAATTACCTTCAGTCAATTTCAAAGCAGTTTTTAAAGTTCCCAGTACCTATACCTCTGAATTTCACTTTTTTTGAAGCGAACACGTTTTTATCGTCATCCTGTTCATCGTTAACGTCGCTCATTAGTTAACATTTCACATATCTTTTTAACTTCCTTTCGGCACCAGCAGTAGACCCGACTCCTGAGCTTTCTTCAGCTTCAGTGGCGTAGCTAGCCGTGGGTGAAGTGGGCCCTTGCCCACAGCCTCGCTTACCCAAAGGGGCCAAACTCAAGCGAGACCTCTTTAAGAACGAGTGTTTTTTTTTATATTAGGTTTTATATTAGCCACAAATAAAATCAGAACCTGTCAAAGAGGGCTAGAGAGAAGCATGCTCAACATAAGGAAGATAGATAAAGTAAGACATACTAACTAAGATAAGAAAAACCACCAAAGCAATTGACGCTCTAACGCATGCACTAAAACTAAAATGGAAATGGGCTGGCCATGTCGTGAGATACACTGATCAAAGATGGACCGCTAGGGTGACATTGTGGAAGGGCACGACGGGCAAGAGAAGCCGAGGTAGACCACTAACCAGATGGGAAGATGATCTCAGACGGACAGCCGTCAGTAAATCTATTTACAATTTAAAATTAACAAACCTAACTTTTAAAGTACTTACTATAATTTGAACTACTAAAATATTAAAAAAAAAATATATATATATATATATAGATACTTTCACAATGTATTTAAACTTTGTAAAAAAAAAGCAAGAAATAAATGGCTTTACTATTACTATTACCTAATAATGGGTTTGAACAGTAGTTTGACCATGTGTCGAATAGTAGGTAGGTTGCGCCAGTCGCTGTCTCGTTTTCGAATTTATGAAAGAAAAAGCCTCGCTGATGTACTGTTCAGCTTCTGGCTTACTTATTTGACGATCGTTGGGAGCTCTTAACCTATTTACGATTACCTTCAACCCCATCGCGCGTCAGAGTTATAACCTAAACGCACACTTATCCGAGCCAAACGAATCGAAAGAAAAGAATTTTAGAATTCTTTATAAGAAACTTGAGGATACTCCGCACATCTAACCGTGTCGACGCGTGCGATGCGTTCAGCTGGGATAAATGTGCGTTCACCTTTAAACAAGCTTTTTATTATTTTCTAATGCTTCCCTATAGCCCAGTGATTGTGTAACTATGAGTATAACCGGAAAAATGCTTAAATAGTCGTTTTTTTTTAATAGTTTCCAAAACTAATTATGAAAAAACTCCGATGAAGTTGAAATAGATCTTGAAAATAGTAGCGACGGTTAGAGTTATTTTTTAACCAAGTCTTATGTATTTCCTGTATAATCAAATACTTAAACGATTGACAATTAAGTTTTTGGATGTAACAACAAAATTTAAAAGTTTATTGCTTTATTTAACGCAATGCTTGATAAAGAGGCAATGCGAAGAACGAGAGATAATGCCTTAACGCTCTGTTGGCATTCGGTAATTCCGTCATTCACTCGATTTTGCAAAAATTGTTCCAGGAAAACGATTTTTTTTAAACTTTAAAACTTTTAGTAAAAAATGTTCGTCATTCAGAATTATGATTAAACTTGCAAAGTTTCTAGGTATAGTTTTTCTGTACTTTTTAGGGTTCCGTAACTCAAAAGGAAAAAAACGTAACCCTTATAGGATCACTTTGTTGTCTGTCTGTTTGTCTGTGGAGACCCTTTATCTCGATAATGCGTGGAGGTATCGAGTTAAAATTAAAAGTATATACTCAAAAGTGTGGAAAAAAAACTTCTGATTTAACGAAAAAAAAATATACGGCCGTTTATGTCGCAAAAAACATGTATTTCGACTCTCTCAGTGGAATCAAAATTCGGTACTTCTCAGGATCCTGCAATTTTCATAAAGAAAGGTCTTATAGCACAAGTAAAAGAAAAAAATCTGAAATCTGTGTTTTCAAAATATCTAGAGAAAAAAGTGTAATAACTTTACATCACGTAAGACTGCATCACCGTAAGGTTGACTGGTAGAGAATGCCTAAGGCATTAAGTCCGCCGCTTTACTTTTGCATGTTTATTAATAAATAAGAGCGGCTGTATAGAAATGTATCTCAGGTTGGCCGCTCTTAATGGCAATTGAGATTACCTGAGGCCCGTTCGTAACAAGTCAAACTGGTTTTTATCATTGTGCTGTACTTACATAACTATCTACATAAAATGATCATCGACCTTCAATGAACAGTAGCCATTCACACTCTTTGTGCATAATACAATTCTACGGAACCTTGCAACGCGCACGAAGCAGGTACCTCAATAGGTAAACTGTATGATATTTTAAATGGTAACACGGTATGTGATACAAAATTGGGTCCCCCTTAGCTCATTGACATTACTAACAAAATTCGTTGGGTGAATGTCTGGTATAGTGTAGCGGAACGTGAAATCGAAGTCGAAACATAATAAATGTACCTGTCCTTTCCCGTAGTTCAAACTTATTCCGTAACAAAAATACCAGGATGAAAAGCAGCTTGATAATCAGTAATACTGCAGCTTTATATCATCGAAAGATTTTTTTAAACACGTATTCCTACCTACTACCTACTTTTACAAATTTTCGGCTTTGCCTCTTTGTAATATTAGTTAATAAAGTGTGTAGCTCTTTCTCGCGGAGTAACCTACAGAAACAGTGGTTTTCAAAAATTCAAAATCATTTATTTCAAATAGACCATTTTGCAGGCACTTTTGAATAGTCAAATGTCTGTCAGTCCAAGAAAAGTGAAGCTAAATTGCACGTTTCTCTAAGAGAAAAAGCACATGACTATCAGTAGTAAATAATGTAGCTTTCTATCTGTAAAAGTATTTTTGTAATAGTATGACTCGTTTCAAAGACACAAATAAATGATTTAATTGTTTGAGAGGCTTATCTACTTCCCAATATATCGTTACCTCCTCTATTCAAAGTATAAAGCCAGCCATACACGCTAGGGTGTCAACTGCAAGCTTGTATGGAAATCTGCACAGTTGTGCAACATACACGCTCAGGTTTACCTGTACAACTCAACTGTACAGGGAAACCTGTCAGATATACCCTAGCATGTACCTTTAAGTGTTGATTTGTGAGTACCTATAAAAATGAGCCCTCTTGATCATAATTTTGATACGAACTGGGACCTCGCTCACGGCCCCGACGTTATTCAATTATTTACCAATACGTTATTCTATAAGCGCAGTCGTTAAGTCATTTAGCCATTAACTCGAGATGTTGATATTTTTTTGTAAACTGCTACGTATGGTATGGTTACTGGAAATCGCAACAAGTCCCAAGTTCCCAACACGCAAGATGTACAGACGCGTGCAGACTTAATTTTTATTATGAGCAAGTGTGTATTTAACTCCTACCAGATGCTCAAGGAACTATACGCCTTAACCCAAGAGTATAATATTTCCTTGGAACAATTTTGTACTTTCACACGGCCAGCAGCTTAAATTCCAAGTCTCTGAGAAGCATACGGCGCGTGGGAGACACTTGCAGTGTCACGCCGCGCGCCGAGGCTCGCCGAGAAATATTGCGATCGTGTGAACGCGTTCTAAAGAATGTAATTACTAGTACCTTGCATCCTATGATCGATTCAAATCGTTTTGGGGTTGCGAATGTGTGTGAAGTTTTGCTTTGATATAACAATGGTGGCACCTATATTTAATTAAGTACATGATTAATCATAGCGAGGCAGCTTCACTTATAATAGCAATAACAGGCATATTTACATTATGTTACATGTTTTCGCGAAGGCTCCTCTGTTGTACAAAATGTAATATTTAATAACATCAAAGATTGACAAGCGGATAATTACCTACTTTACACCGAAAATGGTTCTGAAAAACGCCTGAGTGTTTATACCATATATAATTTATTCGTATCTCGGTCGAGTTTATACCAAACCCATATACCTAAATGAACACCTTATTTTAACAGACTTATTTTACACTTACGGCACTGAGCCGAACTACTGAGGGGGGCCAAAGAAAAAATAGATGGATTGAGTGATATGAATGAAATGGGAGTCAGTAATAACGTGACGTTTGACAGGACAGACTGGAAGAAAATAAAAAACTTATTACAAAAAAAAAAATACAACCGACTTCAATGTTAAAAAAACACTGAAAAGTACAAAATAACTTTAATTTCGGAAGTCGCTGTTTCTATAATAGTTCTGTCTCTTCGTTATTTAACACCGACTTCCGAAATTAAAGTTATTTTGTGCTTCTCAGTGTTTTTTCGAGAGAGAGAGAGCATCTCATAACGATTTTAATAATCCCAAACACGGTTAGATTACATTAATTTACCTTCTGGCTTCATCATCAGATCAGTTCGATACATTCCCTTCCCCTTTTCCTTCAGCCAGTCATCGACTGCACGTATAAACAAAGCAATTTTACTTGTCACGACAGTTCTGCAGTGATCCTATGAGACCCCTCATAGGATCTGTGCCCTATCTTCAAAGTTCATGGTCAGATCATAACAATATTTCAATGGGACCAATTTGGAAGCATAACCTTTCAATCAAAAAAAGAATTTTCATAATCGGTCCACAATTGACGGAGATGTCGGTGAACATACATAAAAAAAAGAACATGCATTCAGCCGAACATAGAACCTCATCCTTTTCGAAGTCTAACCGACTTCAAAACGTGTTGCGCCAACGAAGAGTAACATGGAACAAGGGCAGGAAAATGATAGTGATGTCACTGAGCCGAGCGTTAGAATTTCATCTGAGAGCGCTTTTATTCAAGCATTCATTTAATTTTATCTTACATCATAGGGCTATTTAAAAAAAGGGGATTTTATAAAATATACCTAGCATTGTTTTTTTTTTTAAATAAATTGGCCTTATTGATGTGTTATATTTTCAGAACACCTTTAATGTCAGTGGACACAGTATAGACTTCAGATCAGAGTTACGTGCAAACGCACACCAAGGACATGGAGATCACGCAAACCACGGAGATCACGCAGGCCACGGAGATCACGTAGGCCATGGAGCTCACGCAGGCCATGGAGCTCACGGGGGTCAAGCTGGAGGTCACGACATGGCTATGACTGTAATAATTATGTCACTTCTTTTCTTTTAATTAACTGCTCCTGCTTTGCCACTGGCTAAGGCACGTATTCATAGAAAGAACTACTGATCAGGTCCTTGGGAGTACCTAGATTAGTTTTTAACGTAAATATGTACTTTTAAGATTTGCTAGCAAGCAGTTTATCAATACGTGCCTAAATCCGCCATTTTGCTTTATATTATAAGCCAAATCGCTCTAAATATCAGCATAATACACCGCATTTATTTTGGAGAACCCTCAACTTATATTTCTTTCAATTATAAATATTTAGTAGTTTTCCTTATAAGATCTCATAGAGCTTTAGAAAAAGACTGCCGTTTTCATTAACAATACACGCCACCAAAATTAATGCCTAAATATTGCTCTGCTGGATTTTCATCACTAAGCGTTGAGCGGAGTGTTGGAAATTCAACAACGCACTCTTCATTAGATGAACATAGGACAACAATCTCACCTCGTAAAACTCAATGTGCCATATCATCGACCCAAGTCTGTATTTAGGCAGGCGATCGCCTCCTTCTGCGAACCTGTAATGCTAGCAAAGGAGGTGACCGACCGTATCAGGCAACGGCGCTCTCAGCGCCCCAGCCGCCGCTGGGATTTCGATCCCGATTTCTGGCCACAGTAGGCGCGGTCTTGCGGACGGCGAATAATGGGTAGCTCGCTGTCCGGCCGTCCGTTAACTGTCGGGACCGACCACAAGCCGTCGCCGGCGCGCACTGTTCCCGCGCGCCTCAAGGAGTTGTCAGCAACAGCACCCAACTGGGTCGAAGTCTACCGGGGCCAGGGTTAGCTCCGAAAGGTAGCTCAGCCTCGATATGAAAGGCAAGAAGGAACGGGGTGGGTTTTTAGGCAGTACAAGTCTGATACTATCTCCTGCTCCACTCAAGGGCGCGGGATGTCATTTGGATGATTTTTACCTACCAAAAAAAAGTCTATAATTAAAAGTTAAAGGAAATATTTGACATAAATCTGTATTCTTCTATTTTTAGTTTCACGGGGGTTATGATGAAGTTATTCTCTTTTCTTGGTGGAAAGTAACAGACATAGGAGAATTTATTGGATCCTTCCTTGCCGTGTTCTTAATGGCTTTACTTTATGAAGGGTAAGATTTATGTTTATTTTTTCTTGTGCATAATTTTTGTTTTATTCATAGGTACCTACAATGCATTTTGTCATCGCCTGTGGTTACCTAGTCGCAATATGTGAACATAATTATCTTAAAAGCCTTCTGTACTTAGTCATCTTTCTAATATTCATAAAATAATAAATAAAAAACTAAATGAAATAATGATAGTGTATTAGACATTTTTTTCTGTTTTTGACCATAAATCCGCGTGATATTTATCTATAGGATTGAACTAATTAATATTTGGCCTAGTCTGATTTTTAAAACATCATCATCAACATCTGCATTTTTTACATTTATCTCTATGTCTATGCTTGAATAATTGCACACTAGGGACACCTAGGGAGTTAAACATGTTTACCTGCTCTCCCGACCACTACTACTACTAGGGTAGTGTAGTGGTCGAAGTATTGCTTTACAAATGATTTGGTTTTCTAGGCATGTAAATATTCCTCAACGTTTTATTACTGTTAATAATATTTAAAAAAATTAAATTATTTCATTGTTTCAGCCTAAAATATTATAGAAAACATTTATTATGGAAAACGTATACGGGGCTCCAGTACTGTGCAGTAGCGCCACCAGACAAAGGTGTCTCAAATCTATGCGCACCAGATGAACCTCAAGTTATACAGTTGAGTAACATTTTGTACCTTTTTTGGGTTTTCTTTTCTTTTAATTTCTTAGGACGTTTTTAGTGTCATGCGGGTTTGTTCATGCAAACGGGTTTTGCGCCTGTGTGAACAAAATTATGTTAGCACTAAAACGCGCTTACAATTGCGTTTCAAATAAGAATAGGTTCGATTTTCACGGTGACGTCATATCTGTCAAATCGAAAAATTGGGTAGAATATTTTTTTTTTTTTTTAAATAACGGATCATGAAAGGAATTTAATTAGAATCCAGTTCTTAAATTTTGCTAATTTCTACGTCACAGCGTGAGTAACAAATCAGAGTAGCGACAAATGGAAGAAGGCGAATTGTTTTAATTTTTGCTAATTTAGATTAAACAGTAACGTTTTTACTTCGCCTAGATTTAACTAAGATTCTTTAGTGCAAAACAAAAAAAAAAATCCTTATTAATAAAATGGGACCGTATTACTAAGACTTTGCTGTCTGTCCGTCTGTCTGTTACCAGGCTGTACTTATCTCAAGAATCGCGAAAGCTAGACAGTTGAAATTTTCACAAATTATGTAGGTATTTCTGTTGCCGCTATAACAACAAATACTAAAAATAAAATAAATATTTAAGGGGGCTCCCATACAACAAACGCGTTTTTTTTTTGCCTAATTTTCATAAGTTTTGTACGGAACCCTTCGTGCGCGAGTCCAACTCGCAGTTAGCCAGTTTTTTAATCAACATTTGACAGATTGAGGTTATTGACTTTCCTGTTCTTATTTGGAATGCATTGAAGGTACTACTATGTACCTACTACTTATCCTTTTTTATTGCTTAACGAACCATCATGTTAAATCAAATGTAAGAAAAGCATAATTAGGTACGCCTGAAAATAGGCGCATCTAATTATTATAATCGTAACTAAGATTAACATTAGGTAACTAATTACCTACTAATTAGTTGAAGACCGTGTCGATAGTTCGCAGAAATGTTATCGTTCAAATGCGTGAAAATTTTAATCTTCTTTCATGACATTTAAAATATTCGCATGTTTCTTGTAAATTCGAATGCGAATGTAAAAGTGTTACGAATATTCGCGCGAATGCGAATATTCGTTACATCACATGTCTGGAATAATATTTTTACTCTCTTGTTGTCACAAATAGAATTTGTGACAACAAGAGAGTAAAAATATTAGCCTGCAATACATGTTGGCCGAGCGTTGCTGAGTGATGACCAATACCAACATCTAGACAGTATATTTGCCTTATTTTTCTATCGCTCGGTTTCGCTCGCCTAGTTAGTTTAGTAAAGACAAGCGCCAACGTGTGGTGTACAAGCTGAAGAAAAATGACGAGATAGATGGTTGATAATGACGAATTATTTTAGGCATATTAATAAAAAGGCAATAGGATCTCGTTTTTCAGAAAAACTTCATATCTCAGAAAAACGAGCCATTATTAACCCAGCTATTGCCTTTTCCGGTTTCGGGAAATGGTTATTTCGATGATCCTTCTGGTACTCATTAAAAAAAAAAACAGGTATAGATATATCTAGAAGGTTTTCCAGGTTGCGTTACAGGATATAACACGCCTGTTCCCTGAATCTATAAAACTATCCTTATTGCAATAAGATAGGCTGTTTTTTTCATAATGCCAGAGTAAACTTGAACCTTTTCCCAAAATCGATTTCATGGTCCCTTTTAACTACTTTGCTCTCTATACTTATCATAGATTTTCAGTTTTTGGTAAAATTATTAATACTTTGATAATACTGCAAGGCTTTTGAATTTTTTTTCTGTTTCATCCTGTAGTTCTATTTGCAGTCCATACTAATATTTACCAACTTATCTATTTTCCTTGACCACTTTATACATATTGTAAGCATTTTATCCTATCTATCAATAACAAATTAATATCTTGTTGGGTTTTGATTAACTTGTAATCTTTTTACTAACAAATATTTGTGTTCTTTTTAAGGCCGGTGCCCCATGTCCTTGAAAGAAATGTGTAAGTATATAAAACACTTGAAACATTCATTTATGAAGCTGTTTATTACAATTTATTGTAGTTATGTTTAACCATATATCTGATATAATTTCAGTCCTACTATGTTGAGTACAGCACACGCATGGCAGACAGTGCTTCATGGAATGCAAGTCTTAGTGAGTTATATGTTGATGTTGGTATTCATGACATACAATACATGGTTATGTGCTGCTGTGGTCCTGGGATCAGCTACCGGTTACTTCCTCTTTGGATGGCGTGAATCTGTTGTAGTGGACTTCACAGAACATTGCCACTGATACAAACTTATCTTCCTATGATTTGTGAACCAGACTAGTATTATTTTCTTAATTTAATTTTTATTATTATTCATGTAACCATGCTATTTGAGCTCAAAATATTTTACAAGTATCATGGAATATTTTATCATGTTTTAAGAGGAGTCTTGATATAAGTACTTTGGGCAACATTTATACCAGTTATTATATACTTTTTAGGATCATATATCTGTATAATTAGGTAAATGTGAAAAATATAATGCTTTGGACATGACATGTTTATTTCTTACTATTATTATTTATCATGAACAACAATGACTATTTATTTACTGATTACCTGATTACTATTTTTGAACACTTCTCCATATTTTTTAAAGATTTTGCAGTCTTTATTAAACAATGTATGTATTTAGGTAGATCCCTTATATTTGCATTTATTTCCATCAGGATGTCTTAGGTGACAGTGCTTTTTAAGATTTGAACTACTGTTACATCTATAGTTGCAATGGCCACAGTGGTATGGTTTTTCAGCTGTATGTATTCTTTTGTGAGTTTTCAAAGAATTCACAAAATTTGTCCTAAAAGAGCATCTGTCACAAAGATAGGGCTTTTCATTTGTGTGCACCCTTTTGTGTTTTATGAGGTTTGATGACAATTTACAAGAATAATTGCATTTAGGATAGTCACATGAAAGTAGTTGATGTGAAGAGCAATGCTTTTTGTGTTCTGCCTCACTGCAGCTCCTGGAAAATAGCAAATAAATTAATTTACAACAACAATCTCCAGATTACATTGTTTGAAAGTTAACAAGCGAAAGTAAGGAATACATAACTTACCGGTGTGCACAAGTTAAACACACATACTCTTCAGATTTAGTTGTTTCAGCAACATCTTGTGATAACTCATTTTGGCTAGAGGGTTCGTCTTCAATTATAATTGACTCGCCGCCCATTAGATAACTATCTGACTTCATTTTGGTCTTAATTTCTGACAGCATCTGAGCCACTATAGATCGCGGTTGTGGGCTAAATTTTATAACACTGTCATTAGCAGGTCTTCCACCTCTATTTAAATCCTCGCCATAGCTTCTTAATGATGGTATCGGACATATTTGCAATGGATTTTTCTCATCCATTCTTTAAAAATTTAACGAGTAATATTCAGTTATTTGTTGTGTAGGTACAGTCAAATAGGAGTATAAACAAACAAAAAAAAAACTTTGTTTCCCTTATATTTAAAGTGCTTCAATATTAATTTGAGTTTTCGCTTCTGTATAGTTTTTCTTTTCCAAGATAATAAAAATTTCTACATTTCCATTCAGAGTTTACATCCGTAAGTACCTATGTACCGATCGACATACGACAGTGATTGACAGTGACAGTCAGTCATCTGACAGATGTCCTGCGTCCTGCCCTGCGTTCAAAAATAACCAGAGCGGAGTCGCTACTCCAACCGTTCGAAAATGCTTGGAATTGCAATCCAAACTCGTTTTTTTTATAACTCTAGTAACTAGAGTCTGTCTAAAAAGTCAAACTACTTGGATAATTATTAGGGCAAAATGAAATGTAGTCAATATTGGTTCAATAATAAGATTGATTAAGAGGTCTTGATTTTAGTTTACTAATAGAAGAACCTTCTAAAAAGTATCGAATATAAGTATTTTTGAAATTATTAAATATACCAAATTCGCAAGTCGTTTGAGTTTTTAGACAGACTATACCCTAGAGTTAACCCAACTTAAGGGCATATTACACTACACGTTATTCAGCACACGATAATCAGACGTCTTTTTTTTTCTTTCTGTGCTTATTATTTAGCATTAGATCGATCGTGTCTTTTGAGGAAAGGATTAAGTAGATCGGAAAGGATCTGTCGACTGTCTAGACGGAGCCAGATATTACTAGCTCAACGATTTGACAAACGACAGTACACAAAACAAGACAACACACAAAACCTGGTTTGCCTGCCAGACGAACCAGATAATAATCTATTCTAAATATTACATTCCTTAATTTATTCCATAGATACATAAATGTTAATAATAGATCCATGCGATAAAGTGTTAAAGACCTGTTAAGGAAATAACCACGTGAATTAGAGTGGACATATATACATATAGTAATAATCAAGCATCCAACTCAGCTCAAGATTACCAAGGAGTTCAACACCTCGATGAACAAAAATCCAAATCAAATTCTATTTTAATAACCAAACACGAGGATCCAGCATTATAATTAGATTAAAAGATTTAGATTGAGTTGCACAACTTAACTATAACGATAACAAAGCCGTTAACAGTTGTCAAATCGTCGAATTGACCAATAGGCGGCTGTTTCATGGCTGGTTATGGTTTGGTTATCATTATAGTTAAATGGTGCAACTCACCTTTAGAAATTAGATTTCAAGTTTGTAAAATGGCAACACAACCGGAAGTAACCACAGAGTTTAGTAACAGACTAGAGTAAGTAGAGTTTAATCATTTTAGTTCGTTCAACATTTCAACAATAGTTTGATTTGATTTCTTTGATTTTCCGCGAGACTCCAGTTCAGGTGAATTTCGCTATGTCGCAGCAAGAAATTTCGTGTGGCTTGGAATATACATCTGTTCCCGATTTGCAAGCATGTTTATCAGAGGCTTTGCGTTGCAATTACTCGTTTATAGTTTCACCGATAGTTCATCCACGTTTTCGGAGACCACCAAGTGCCGGTAGAGTTGGTGGATTTACAAGATCAGATATGATACTATCACCTCAAGACTGGACAAACAGGATAGTAGGCAGATTGTCTCCTTATCTTAACGTAGACTCACCGTCCTCCGTCGTCCGGCAGCGTCATGAGGATTGCTTGAACGAAGAACTGAGTTACTGTCGAGGCCTTGGACTTCCTGCTATCATGCTGTCCGTGCATGGTAGAGAATCTAATAATTTGGCAAGGATCCTCAATTCATATTATGAAACCAGGTTAGTTAATTTCTGAACAAGATTTGGCCATTGTGTTAGTGTCATGACTATATTATTGTGTTTTCAATATTTTAGCCACCACCCTTCTCTAATATGGGTTCACGTGCCTATGACATGCACTAGAACAATGAAAAACTGTGATAATGAAACAGGAGAAGATGCTGCTTGGAATGAGACTTGGTTATGGTGGTCAAAGTTCCACGAGCGCCTGGAGTGGGATAAACGAGTTGGTGTAGCTCTCGAACTATCTGCAGATTTGCCTTCAGAAGAGGTGGTTCAACGATGGTTGGGAGAGCCTGTCAAAGCTATAATTGTCCCTACATCTATTTTCCATAACAATAAAAAAGGGTATGTATTTCTTGTTTATAAATGTTTTGTTTTAACAATGTATTATAGCTATGCCAATGCAAGGTCCATTAGATGTAGAGGGAATAGTTCTTTAAATTAAATAATGGTTCATATTAATTCACTATTGTTGAGGTGATTGAACAATTTTCATTATAGAATTACAAAAATGTTGAAGTAGTCACTGCTAGCTAATGTGTAGCCATTTGGTATTAATTTGTTTTGCTTATTGTAGGTATCCCGTGCTATCTCGAGCTCATCAGCATTTAGTAGTGAGCTTGGTAGAACATGAAGCCCAAGTCATTGTGAGTGGAGCTAGGAGGTCAAATGTGGAGTTCTATATGCATTACCTGTTCCGAATTTGGAAAAGACGCCCCTATGTAGGTGATGATCCTATGTTGTGTTATGCTAGAGGGTATGTTTTTCAATTCACACATTATTTTTCAACTTGATCAGATGATGGCGGAGCACCTACGTATATAAGCCACAATGTGTTTGCAGAGTATATGTCCCTCTTTTAACATCTGCACTCTGATTGATGTGGCAAACCTTGATGCTGTCAGTGTGGTTGATTTCTGGTCAAAATTCATTTAATTTAGAACAATTTATACAATGAAGAAGGACAACCTTTTGTATTACTTAAATAACACTATACTTATTTTATATTATCAAATGGTTTGAGTAAATTGTACAAAATAATAATAATTACTATGCATAATATTATAAAGATAGTTGTATCTTTTTTAAATATCTGCTGACATGGACATGTATTTTAGGTGGGAAGATTATCTACAGACTCCACTCCAACCTTTGGCAGATAACTTGGACACACATACTTATAATGTGTTTGAAAAAGACCCAATTAAATATGACCAGTACCAAAAAGCCATTGCTCAAGCCTTGACTGATCTGCAGAAAGGACCATCTGATGTGGTAAGCCTTTTTATTTTATACACCATTCGTGTCTAGCACCAGCTCCATAAAGGTGTTATAACTCATTTAAATTCATTACTTGTTTGCTATAATATATCTAAACCTCCTCATGAATCACTCGGGGGTCTATTAGTGAAAAATGCATAAAAATCTAGTCAATGGTTATCGAGTTAATCATGATCAGACTAACAAATACAGTGGAGGAGTTGGTTTAATAATTATGTAAGAATTTACCTTATTTTTTATGTTTCATACACAAACCAATAAGTTTGTCACTAATTGCTTACTGTCACTAATTGATTAAATACCATTTTGAATGTGACAGCAAAACAGTATTCAAACACATTATTGCCAAGAATCCTTATACCATGTTATTTATTTCTAGTAACCCAATGACCTTATTTCCAGATTAATACTGATATTTCTACGGCAAGTGGACAAGAGATGGGACAGGGAGATAGCATAGACAAGAAAAAGAAAACTATTACAGTAATGGTGCTAGGTGCTGGCAGGGGACCATTGGTCAGGGCTACACTAAATGCTGCTGATATCACTGACAGTAAAGTCAAGGTAATAATACTAAAATCATCATAGAAATCATGAGTCATAGTATTTGTTATTGAAATCCTCCAAAACAGCATGACAGATTTTTATGTATACTATTGCTTGTCTATAATATATGCATAGAGTAGGTTATAAAGTATTTTACAGCCCCACCTTTTTTTGTAACGATGTTTTTCAATAATCTTTATGACAAACTGCATTTGCCAGGTCAGCTACTCATTTCTATCTATTTGACGAAAAGAAGTTATTTCGTGAAAATTTAACTATAACATAATATATAGACCAAGAGTGTTATGTTGCATCAGGTGGTAGCAGTAGAAAAGAATCCCTGTGCTGTGGTTGTGCTGGCGGCTCAGGTTCGTGAAGTGTGGCGTGACCGCGACGTGGTCGTCATACCTGGCGACATGCGACAGATCAATCTTTCACCAAAGGCAGATATTATAGTGTCTGAGTTACTAGGTAAAGCTAAAAAACTGTCTTTCACAAGCATTTTTGCTATTTCTATTCCTAGAAAGCTCATGGGAATACTAGTGACTAAGATTAACCAATTGATGTTTTCAGGATCATGGGGTGACAATGAATTATCCCCAGAATGTTTAGATGGAGCTGCTGGTCTCTTAAAGCCTGGTGGTATATCAATACCATGTCAATACAAATCTTATGTGGCACCAATCTCTTCACCACGATTATGGGCAGCCGCAAAAGCAGCCTCCTCTGTTACTCAATCAAACCAAAAGGATAAAAATCTCGAGACATTGTGGGTTGTTTACATGCAAAATAAACATGACATAGCTGAAACAAAGGTAATATTAAAAAGAAAAAATATATAACTAACAAAAAATTTATATACCTGATTACATTTAACTATTGACTATATTTTTCAGCCTGTTTTCACATTCCAACATCCAGCAAAGGGTTCAAAAGATCATGAGGGTCAAGAAATGACAGATTACAGGGGACTACCTTTGACAGACAATAGAAGATCAGAAGTATTAACTTGGGAGGTTAAGCAAGATAATGTTATGCATGGCTTCGGAGGATATTTTGATTGTACCTTGTATGGAAAGGAAATGATCAGCATAGTTCCTTCTACACACAGCCCGGGAATGATATCATGGTTCCCAGTTTTTATTCCAATTAAGGTATGTAATCCAGAACTCAAAGTAACATTGAAATATACTTTTTAATGTAAGGTATTTAAATAATTATGTTAAAAAAACAGTAATATTAATGGGTTCGTATTTTGATTTGCAGACACCTCTACGAGTACACAAAGGCGAGACAATCACTGCCAGATTTTGGCGTTGCATAGATTCACGCAGA
Source organism: Mythimna albipuncta (assembly GCA_929112965.1). NCBI lineage: Eukaryota > Metazoa > Arthropoda > Insecta > Lepidoptera > Noctuidae > Mythimna > Mythimna albipuncta. The sequence continues at coordinate 9,624,128 of OV815962.1, read as the reverse complement.
GTGTGGTACGAATGGATAGTTGAAGTGGGCAATCGCACTACAACCCTACATAACTCTAATGGTCGAAGTTCCGAAATGTTATTATGATTACTTTCTTACAAAATATTGATAAGAGATTTTCTATTTAGCAATAAAATTGCTGACAAGGTTTTTATTTTTTTTATTTCCAAACTTGAACAGATATGTACAAGACATTCACAACATACTATCCTAAAGTTTACTACCTAACAACAGTGTACATATATTTATTTACATAGAACATGAGGTAAGAACTACTTCTTCATTAATCTCACAATATTCATTTCTTTGTGAAAGTCATCTATATCTTGATCCCATCTTTTTTCAAAGTAAATACCTGTAAGAGATTCATCATTAAAATTAACAATTTAATAATATTCAAATCATAAGTGATCAAAAATTTATCGATTTTAAAAGCATCATTAAAATTTAAAATCCTTTATACCTTGTAAAAACTTAGCTTCATTTCCTGTTTTGATTGCCCAGGGTAAGTAATACTTCAAATACAGCAGGCGATGTTTTGGCTTCAGTCTGGCTGCTCCCCAGATTCCACCGCTGATGCACATGGGTAGTCTGGTTTGGATGCCTTCAACCCATTTTACTGTAACCTTTAAATGTAGTTAGTAATGGTATAAACATTTAAAACTAAGTATGAAAAATAACCATTTTGACATGGAGTTGCTGACACCAGCCAATAAATTGTACAATATGTGATTAGTAAAATATTCTCTAATACCTCTCCTAACATAGATGTTCTCATAAATAAAATTGCATGCACCAGATCATGTACTTCTCTGTAGCGTTGCATAACATAAGCCAGTTCTGGATCTTCAATAAATTGAACAGGTAGACGTGAATCAGCTGTAATATTATTATCTGTCATAAAATCTGCGTACACTCTACCCAAGGTATTTTCCGGCATCTGAGCAAGTTTATCAAACGAGACTGTTTTAGAATTTATGCGCGGCATTTCTTTCAGGATATCGGCACCCTCTTCAGTTTCGATCATCTTTTGTCGCATGTGTTTTATAGCACTCTCTCCAGTAACTTCGCCCAAGCAAGCGATCATGTCCCCACGATGAGGATTTAGCAGAGCGATAGCTGCTGAACCACATGATAATAAAGTTTTTTGAAAAGTGTTGGTAGCAATGAAGTTTCTCTTCATTTCTTCTGCAAAATTATTATTTTTAGGTGCAGTAGAGCAAAATTTTCGAGTTAACAACAGAAGACGCATTCTTAATACACAATATATTTTCTTTACAAAATATTGTTCGTTAAATATATTATTTGTTGACAAATAAATGTCAATGTCAAAATTTACTTCTTTTTATTTTGGACCTTTGTGATCTGGTCACTTGGACCTTTTAAGTCAACCAAAGAAACTGGCCATGCGTTCCGAATTGCGTCATCACAAGCGATAATATCACGAATCCGAGTAACACGCAACGTCACAGTTCACACTCTATAGCTAGTGTTGGTATTTTATTCGATTAAATACTTAATAAATACTCGGGTTTATTGGATAAATACTCGATTAAAAACGAGTATTTATTCATTTTGTGTATTCAATCTTATAAAATCCCAACACTATCTATAGAGTCTGTTTAATAAATTAAACGACTTGGGTAATTATTAGGATTTAATTATGATGTAGTCAATACGAATTCAATAATCAAGGTTGATTAAGAGATAAAGATCATTGTTGAACTAACAGAAGAACCTAAAAAAGTATCGAATATAAGTATTTTTTAAATGATTAAATATTATACAAAATTCCCAAGTCGGCTGACTTATTAGATAGACTATAGCCCATATATTTTGTGACTTTTTAATTTTGTCGGATTCGCGATATAATCGCGTTTAACGTAATTCGGAACGTAGGGAATTTTACACATTCGTGGGGGCTCACCATTACTATCTTAAAGGTGGGCTGAAGTTGAACTTCCCGGCATTTTTGTACTTTAGCTTCGTTATAGCAGGCCTGCAACTGGCCTGCTAAATGACGTTTACGAAATCCGCTCAAGATTTGTTCACCTTTTTTTTTGTATAGACTTTTTGTACTATGGCGTGCTATTTGACGTGTATTTTACAGCAAGGTGCACGTGTATTATTCACGAGATGACCGTCTTTTGAGCGTCTGTAATATCAAATTAAGCGATCTTCAAGCGTAACTGTTCACCTCTGTACAAAAGTCGTTCAACTTTAGAACTGTCATGGTACGATTTGTAGCCATTCAGAAGCAGGCCTGCTTTTGAAAGGAATTTGACTCACTGGGAATTGAACGTTTCCATAAGAGGTCATAGTAAACCACGTGATCGTCACTTGCCTCGCCACTTGTTTGGTCGTTCAACGAAACATTTTTAAATAAAGTGCGCTCGGGGAGCGCGAGCGTGTTGTATACACGTGCGTGATCGTTATTCACCTTGTGCACTTTGTGTACTCACCACTACAAAATAATAGTAATAGTACACACAACACATGCCATGTTTGGCAGGCCAAAGGGACCTTAGGGCTCAGACTTAAAAAGAGCTTTAGACATAGGACTCAATGACATGGAACATAAAAGCCTATTACACTACGCGTTATTCAAACTCGTCTTATTTTTTATTCCGAGCAAGACAGTCTGATTCTCATTAGAATACGCGCGACATGACGCGACTTAGACTAAGAGTGTCTGAATATGAAATGGTGTAATAATAGGCGTTTATTAATTTAATAATACCAATAATTTACCAGTTTAATATAATGGAAGAGGTCGCCAATTGTATGTTCTAAATATAAGGCTCAAATGTATAATTTATTACCTTGGTGTACAATAAAGGATAGAATAGATAAATATAAAATTATAGAGATTTAATAGGACAATAATATCTGTATTGCTTTCATTTACACTTAGATACATTAATAATAATAAGCTAGAACGCAAGATTCGCAACTTCAAATATCAAACTATTCAGCACTCGTCGCATTCGACGTCGAACATTGGCAACTTGCTCAACGATAATACTTTCCGCCTCGCTGTTCCTTACGTCTAGGCGCTCACTGCTGTTCTCCTCATCGCTGCCACTGTGGCGAAGTCGTCAACAGCCTCGGACACCACGGTCTGTCATACAGCCGAAGTGCAGGTCGCATAACGCGACACGCGAATATCAACGACATCATCAGACGCGCTCTTGTCACCGTCGGCGTTCCAGCCGTATTGGCAAGAGACTGGACGGCATGTCGTTATTTCCTTGGAGGATGGGAAGGCCTTTAGTATGGGACGCTACTTGTGTCGATACTCTTGCGCCTTCACATCTTCGTAGCTCGTCGTGTCGTACTGGTGCTGCCGCTGCGGCTGCGGAGAACCTCAAGCGGCGGAAATGTAACAACCTTGTTGGAAGTTATATTTTCGAACTGTTTGGGGTTGAAACTCTAGGATCATGGGGTCCGAGTGCTCACAATAGATAATTAATTAATTTAAAATAAATGTTAATGTAAAAAAAAAATCGGACAAACACATAGCTTAAAAGACTTAGTATCCAAGACAAAACCATTGGTCCGGTGCGTTCCGAGATGAACTTACAGCGCTGTCAGCGCGCTTACAGCCGTTCCGTTTTAACGTGAGCGCGTCCACAGACGATTTCTTGACGTCATGCATGACGCCACTATCGACGCCATCTTGCAATAACAGTGCTCACGCTCTGAAGCAAGATCACTGTGAGCGCTGTCAAAAGTGACATTTAACATTCACATGTTTGTATTGTTTGTATTGAAATCGAACTATTTGTTTTGACTTTATTATGTCTTGCTCAGTGTTTTCTACTTACTATATAAAAGAAACTAGTTCATTACTTCTTAATAAAAATAGAAATTACGAATAAAAGACTTGTTTGAACCAATTACGAAGTGCAAAATCGGCGCAGGTACCTACCATAGAATTATATTTGACGAACACTGATTAATTAAAAAGCAACCAAAGGTAAGAACATGTTTGATTAAATCATTAACATGTAGCAAAGTACAAATATATATCGATGTATTAACATAAACGTTTGAATATCAATTATTCAACTGTTTACTTGCTTCAATGTATTTACATGAAAGCAGAAACCAAAATGTAAAAAAAAAAATATTAGTTGCTATCGTAATACAAAGCAATATTAGTACTACTACATGGGGTATTTATAAACTGTATTTTCAAAAACGGTTGTAAAAGTACAACAATGTATAAAAATCGTCTTATTTTTCTTTCTAGCATAATGAACGAATTTAAGAATATGATGACCAAATCAGTATAACTACCCCAGAAGAAACAGCTTTTCTATTGATGTGCAGGAAGATACTCAGAAAACCCAGCAAGTTGTTCAATCTCATACCCAGATATCCTAAGAAGATTTACAGGAAGATACCCAAATTATTCAACAATGTCAACCTGATGTGATTGATTATATTATTATATAATATAATAAATTAAGGATTCCGAAGGAGTTGATTATTGAAATTTTGAAAGGTACAGATTATATCTTCTTCTATTTCATTTTCAAAGTTAGTATTAACACAAGTTATCTATATATGATACTTTGATATCAAAATTCTCCATAAATAATAATTAATAATCTATTATTTACATATTAGCCTGTTTTGTCCTACTCTGGGCAAAGGCCTCCCTCTTCTCCTGCTACCTTTTTCACACCTGGGCTACCGGGCTAATAATCTTTTAACCTTTTGAAAAGCGCAGTTAGAGACACAATAGATAGACCATAACAGAGCGAACGTCGACGTTTGCTTGGGGTTTAATGAATTAATCATTATTTTAATCACTTTGCAGGAAAGTTATGTTTGAATATTTCATTTACAAAAACTCATGTACTTAGTGACTGTTTAGATACATATCAGAATCTAATATGAATAGTTCAGTTGTATTATGCTCTTGTCTACTCCACTATTATGGCCATGCAGTTAATAAACTATTCGTGAGAAAATTTTGGAAGAAAATAGGTAGGGTTAAGCCGTCCCCTTGGAAAGAAAAAAAGTATTTTTTGAAAATACACATTCACATTTTATAATATGAGTCCTTTTCTTTACAGGAAACTCCAAGACCGATACACTATTCATATGAACTGATTCTTGTATTCAACTACTGCTTACTGTACATGAAGAGCCTGATCAAAATTTTGCATTTAATAGGCATAAAACATACTGGAAGATACAGCAAAAATAAGAAACCAATGAATTGTATATAAAAAAGAACGTAGTATTGTGTCCATAATCAGTTACTGATTTTTTTTTTTTTATTGTTCCATATGAATGAGAAACTGTGAGAGTCAAACCTTGGATGGCGAACTTTTACTTTTGACAATTGACTGATTTTTTGGCATAGCGGTTAGTGGCCCTGACTGCTATGTCGGAGGTCGTAGGTTCAATTCCCACCCAAGGCATGTTTGAGTGATGATCACAATCAATTGTTCTGTGACTGGGTGTAATTTATCTATAACATGTTTGTACTTAGAAATATATAAGTAGGTTTATTAGTTGTCTAGTGCTCATAACACAGTCTCTGCTTGGTTTGGGTCTAGATGGCGTGGTTTTTAGCTGCCAGTGGCTTAATTCAATTTCTATTTTATTCATTACTTTTTTTATTATTACTATCTTCGTTGTATTCGCACATTAGAAGCGACAAGAAAAATGTAACTCTTAGTATGATTTTAGAGTGTCCATGGACGATTCAAAAGTGCCTGTAATTAGTCTATTTGAAATAAACGTTTCTGATTTCTGTTGTGGAATATTCAGTAGATTACTGCAGCCGCTTTCTTCTAAACAATTATTTTCAATTAATGTACTGAAGATAGAATTTATTGAACAATAGCTGCATACTTAAAAAACATTGATTTGTGAGTAATTTAATATGATAATAAACTAGCTCTATTTTCGAGTATTGTTTTATTTTTGACTAGCTTCTGCACGCAGCTTCGACTATGTGAAATTAGTACCTACTTCATGACATGAAAATTCGATAGTGGGTTTCTTGCCTTTAATTAAAAGAGTTGAGTATACATGTGGATGGAGGGAGAAGGAGGCCAAAGAAATAAAGATGGATTGTGTAGAAGGTGCTATGAAAAAAATGGGAGTTAATGATAGCGTGATGGGAAACAGAACACAAAGGAAGGAAAAAATGTTGCGCCAATCCTAAATAACACGAGACAAGAACAGGGAGATGATGATATGAAAATCATTATTATTATAATTTAAAGGTTTGTTTCTGTCTATGCGTCAGTCTATCTGTCCGTCCATCTGTCTGTCTGACCGTCCGTCTATTTGTCTGTCCGTCCGTCTGTCTGTCTGTCCGTAATTTGTTGTGCCCGACAAGGGTCCATATGATCTAATCATAAGTTTACATACATATACGATAGGAATATATACGTGTAGAATGCAATTAATGTATTGAGTAAAATCACTTAAAATTTATAGCAGCTATATATTAGTGACTGAATTTTCAGAATCGGTCAAATAATTTGAAAGATTACCCCTATTCAGGAATAAAGCCTTTGATGTTTAACTGAGCACTACTCACTGAACGCATTTGTTGCTATTTTAATACTGTAGGCACTTTATGGTCCTCCGTGTTATGTTAAATTCATTTGATAATATATTATAAATTATGATTCTTTTTTAGGACTTTGGTTGGCATCAGTAGCTATATCCCTAAAGAAGTAACAATCTCCTATAAACAAACTTATGACAAAAAAATCCTAGCTTTTACTGTTCCACAGCTGGACCTCCCCCAAGTCCTTCTACTACACAGACTTTTCTTGAGAAAAGAACATACGAATACCTTATATTATCGGTACCTATAAATTATCGTGGTTTTGTCTTCAATAATTGTTGCATATAATTCAATTATTATCAAAAAGGTTCTCGTATATAAATTCTTACGTCTCCTTCATTCAGGATGTAACAACCTTTTCGAGTCAACCATATTATGATTGTGATTGTCATTAATATTATAATATTCTTTATTGTACACCACTTAAACAAAAAATACAGGATTTTTTTTCATTAACATTCACATATTACCTTAGTAAAACATGAAAATCAAGGAAGTATATCTTGTAGGAAATTCTAGGATTAAAATAGAGAAGAACTATAAAAGGTAAACCAACCAAATACACACAGGATATTATAATTATTATTGAACTCTCAAGGCAAAAATATAAATTTGAATTTGCCGCTTTCAGAATTACGTCAAATCACTGTAAGCGCGATCACAGGTCGTTCCGAATTGAAATATCGATATCATCACTGTGAGCACAAAAACTAAATCGGACCGGCTGTGACGCTGTGAGCGCTCATAGCGCTGTAATCGTAATTCGGAACGCGGGGAAAAAAGACTGTTCCTGGGGTGACATTGACACTAATGACAGAAGAAGCAACGCAAACGCAGAAAGAGGTTATGTTTACTCGTGTGGTTTTTGAATTTGTTAGTTTGTGATTTTTGTAAGTTATAAATAAAAGGTAAGTTACGTTTCAAGTTTTTAATTTTCTCCATTTAAGTTACGTCAAGTAAGGTAAAAGTAAAATCAAAGCTTGATAATTTCACTGCATTTATTTCCTTCAACATTTTTGCTACTATTGCTGCCACTACTGCGAATAATGGTTTGAATGAGTAAACGGTAACTAACTCTAATAGTTATAGAACTGGCAGCTAGTTTACTTACCTACAACCCACCTTTTTATTACTTTCAAATTGTTAAGTAGTAGCATCTTGGGTGTTACTAACCATGGGCTAGGTTTGGTTAGTGGCCCCGACCCCCGTTTCTAGTGCGTTAGGCCATTAAGTATAAATTAATGAGTGACTAAGAATTTTGGTGTGATGTCAAATAACATTGTTAATATTTCTGTTTCAGTATATTTTATCTACAATGACACAACAAAAGAAAATAATGATTAAAAAAATCAAAGCTGATCTGAGTAAAGAATTCACTTTTCTCAAAAATGTGTTTTCAGTGATGTCTTTACCACTGCAGATGAAAGGTAAAACTTGTTGCATTTATAGAAATATTTTTCTCGCATGATCTACAAAGGTTTCACAAACTTAAATCAAAACATGTTTTTTTTTCATCTATACTTATATTGTAAAGGGGAAGATTTATATTTTTGTAATTTTGTTTGTAATAAATCCAAAAACCACTGGACTAATTTTAAAAATACTTTTGCCAGTAGTATGCTACTTTATCACTGAGTAAGCTAGGCATAGCAGCCGCTTATAAAATCCCTGTGTATCGGCCCTTATGTTTTGTTCTGCTAGTTTCCATTATAGTTCAAATCTTAGATTATTATTATGTTGATATTACATACAAATATCTCTAAAGCTAGTGTTTACAACCACATTCGCGTCAATCTCCTAAATCAGCACAATGCCTTTTGGTCAAATTTTAAGAAATCCTTTTGTGTGTGTTGGAGCCCTAGCCCTTCTTTTTCTAAAACAAAAGTAGCCAACATTACTCTTTATAATATCGGTTATCTACCAGTGAAAGTCCCGTCAAAATCGGTTTTGCTGTTTTAGAGACTAGCGGGGACAAACAGACAGACAGAATTTTACTGAACTGAATATACTTTCATAAGTATTTAGTAGAAAAAACTATTTTGATATTACAGACAGACACCTCTGTTTTATTTAGATGCATTGTATTGATGTGGTTTTGAAGAAAATAGTTTAGACCTTCTTAAAGCAGAAATAACTACATATTTCAAAATGTACAACAACTGGGTTTATAATTGCAGGTGAAAATGATGATAATATGGATATTGAAATAGTTAATGAGAATCAGAAGAGTAATGAAGACATTGAAATGCCAAAGCGAGCCCGTAGCATAGCAGAACTTGAAGAAAAATTAGAGAAGATCAAGTCACAGAACAAGTTCAGCTTCAAAAATAAACTACAAAAGAAAAGTTTGAGCAGTAAAATGAAAAAGAAAATTAAGAAAACGGAGAGACTAAATAAAACGAAAGTTAAACCTGTAGTAGATGAACCTTTTGCAGAAATGTTGAAGTCTAACACGGAAGAGAAGCCAAAAGTAAATACTGCCAAACCAGTGTTTAACAATGAAGGAAAACTCGTGTTTTCCAAATTTGATTTTGCCAATGTTGGCAAAAAAGGTAAGATATTAGATTTTTTTTCTATTTTGGTATAAAATTAGCTGTGCCCGCGACTTCGTTCGCGTGGACTACAAGATTTTGAATTTATTTTTCTAAAATAAAAGTAGCCTATGTTACTCCTTATTACATCTGCTAACTGCCAAAAACAATCCCGTCAAAATCGGTCTAGCCATTTCAGAGATTAGCCCGGACAAACAGACAGACAGAAATTTAAAAAAATATATGTTATTTTGGTGTATGTACCGTGTATATATTCATATACATGTAGTAAAAAGCAATTATTTCAATATTACAAACAGATACTCCAATTTTATTTATATGTATAGATAGGGTCTGTTTTATATGTATAGCATAGATAGAATGACAGCAGGATGCATCTTTAAGATGATCGAAAAGTAGCATTGTATGAATCTGACAACTGTTACTCGCCATCCTATGGGCCGGCGCGCTCACTAAAGGCCTGGTACGGCATGGCAAGTTGTGTAGCAACATCGCGCGGCGTTCCATGGCATCCCGTGGCATTTGCTGAAAGCCCAGCCACTCTAGCATCAATCAGTTTTGCTCCGCGCGGATTCGAAGTTGTGTTTTTATGGTTGACTGGGTTTTAGTATTAATAGCACCTCTAGCTGAAGATGAAGAGAGACAAATAAGAACTGCTAATTTTACGAAAAGACATTTCTGGGTGCATTTGTGGAGAACAAGATCTACAAATAGTGAATTTAGCAAGCCTTCGTTGCCCCCCTTGCAACGACCAGACTGCACATCATTGAACGAAATGACCGCTGCACAAGTTTTAACCTTATTTCATCTCAATTGACAATTATAATTCTTTGACACAAAGTAACCCATATTACCGTAGTACCGCGCCGCGGCAACTCGTGGGGTATAACGGCATGGCACGGTATCGGCATGCCGTAACATCCCGCGGCGAGTCGCGTCATGCCGCAGCATAGTGGTAACGAAACAAAGTAACATGAATTCTAAAGTCATTGAAATAAGGTTCAAATAAACTTGATTAGTAATAAAATCCTTTGCGCTATGACACGCCGTGCCGTGCCGGCAGTAAGCGCCGGCCTTAGACGACACGGTTGGCGCAGCGGTTGAGAGACTGGCAGCTGTCGGTCGTGGGTTTGATTTTCGCACGGAAAATATATTTTTATGGCCTACAAATATGTGTATACCCAGGCCCGGAGTCTGGCTGGTTATCTTGTTTATGTGATTTTACACTTTTGTAAATGCACCCAAGATCCAGAAGCAATTCCAAGTGTGGAAAAACTTTTTTTTTAGTAGACAATTATAATAATATAATAAAAAATGTATGTAGAATAGTTGTGGCAATATAATACAACCTGTTTTTGTTTTTCATTATACAGAACGAGTAAACAAGGCAGAGAAGGACCCTAAAAAGATTTTAGAAAATCTTAAACAACAAGAAGACAGGTTCAAACAGTTAGAAGAAAAAGAAGAAACTGGCAAAGTAAAAGAAATAAAAGAAAAAATAGCATGGAAAAATGTACTACAAAAAGCTGAAGGACAAAAAGTTAAAGACGACCCCATATTACTGAAGAAGTCAATAAAGAAAATGGTATTTCTAGATTCCTTTTCTATTTTAAATTAGCTGTTAAAACGCGATTTCGTTTGCGTGGAGTTTAAGAACATTTTTTTAATTCTGATATGAACTTATAGTGCTTGACTGCGATCCCACCTGTAAGAAGTAATGCAATCGTTGATTAAGAGCCTATTTTTTGTGGCAATTGTGCAAAAAAAATAATTATCCATTTCGGAGATGAGATGTCCCTTCCACTGAGAAATAAGATCCATTCCTGGGAAAATAAAAAGTGGTTTAAGCTACTCATTATAACATTTGTTATATCCCAGTGAGTCTCGTCGAATTTTGTTCAACTGTTTCAAAGACGTATCCCGTAGTTTGAAATCTCGTTCCTATGGGAAAAAGTAGGCTAAGGTACACTTTGTAACATCAGCTGTCCGCCAGTTAAAGTCCCGTCGAAATTAGTCCAGCTGTTTCGGAGGTTAGCAGGAACAGACAGAAAGAATTTTACCGAATCGAAAATACTTTCATACTTATACTATACTATATATATATAAAATCTGTTTATGAATTCACAATATTTTACTGCTTGAATTATTTTTAAGCTAAGAATCAGCACTATGAATGTCTACATCTACAGACAGTCTTTAAAACGCCCATCCTTAACTATTCTGTAGAATACTGAGTATCAAACTTCCTACCAACAAATAGTATGTAACAAAGCTAATCGACTTAACCTTCTGTTTTATAGGACCAAAAGAAGAAACATAGTAAGAAACAATGGGACACCAGAATAAAGAATGTGGAACAGAAGAAAGACGAAAGACAAAAGAAGAGGACAGAAAATATTGCCAAGAAAAAGAAAGAGAAGAAATCTAAAATTATCAAGACATCAGTCAAGAGAGGGCGTGTCGTGATATAATATTACCTGCTAGGAATACAGTTTTTGAACTTTCTGTTATACAAAATACATTATTTTAAACTATGCTTGACTCTTTATTTGTATTCTTTCGTGAAAAGACCGGTACGATAACCTAACCGAATATGGGGACAAAAGTGTTGCTTTCAACACTCGAAGATCTGCTTCTACCCCTATCGCTTTTAGGCAATTTACTGTTTATCGCACTAGTGTGGATAAATCCGCCACAATTTTCGACGACACAGTTGATGCAGTGCTCGAGAGATTAGCTACTCTGCTGAGAGTCGCGGGTTGGATTCCCGTACAGAACAAATAAAAAAATAAAATATTTGTATGGGCTGATAATGTTCCGGGTGTAGGTGTCTTGTGACTATATATGCTTTTGAACACAGCACCCACGATACACATAGGAGTAATTCCTGGTGTATGTCAATTATGGAACCCAATTGTCCCGCACATTCTCTGCGGGATGGATGCAGCACGTCTGCGGGATTTAAGTTTCTTATAACACTGAATTCCGACGAAAACGAAAAAAAAAGCAATAAAACAATTTTACATGGAACTCATGATATTTTTATAGAATTTGTATGGAAAATAATTATTTTCAATTTTACCTTGCAGCGAAATAAATCTTGCAATATCTATTTCATATTGTTGTTCGAGTCTTGTACCATAACTTGGAACGGATCGTGATCGATATTAGTTTAGGTACTCTATGACCCGGGATTCCCCAAAGCACGTGAATTTACTTTCCTTGATTACGTTAATTTTTTTTTATTAAATTGTTGTATAAAATCCGTTGATTATATTGTTTATATGAAAATCGAAAGTTTTCATTACAAAATGCCTATTTTTATTTTTGCGATTCGGAAAATCTTCAAAACTCAATTTGGGAATCGAACGGTAGGAAAAATTTATATGAAATACTCGGTGTACAAGTCCGATTCGCACTTGATCGATTTTTTTGTTCATCACCAGTTAAAACAAAAAAGAAATTATCCCGCGGGATTGCCGACTTCAATCACAATTTTATTGCGCGATTTGATTCCCTGATAAATCAAATCAATCATTTTATTGTGTTGATCGCATCAGGCTGGGCGCCAAGCAGTCTCTCCGAGTTGCCAGGCATCCCCGTTTATTTATTTCTTCAACCAAGAATAGGAGGCCGGAATATTAAAGATTATTAGTTCATCCTCCTATTCTTGATCGATGACTTAACTATGGGGACGGGAAAAATAATAAAACATTTTAACAGAAAGGAAATTTTAATTTATTCGTGATTTTTAGTAACGGTAGGTACGCTATTTTTTAACTTGAGTTGAATTACTAAGTTCTACGTTCGGGTACGGTACATAATAAATAAAAGGTCAATGTTAACGCAGGCAGCATTGTTTCCACAAGAGCCTCGATTATAACATGATCTACTGTAAAAATCGAATTTGGCTTATTTTAGGTAATACGCAATGGAAGGCTTAGTCGGAAAATAATGCGTCCGTATAGTAATTCACATTACACTGTTTTACAGTCTACGTCACTAATCAAATAGATGAACTATATTCTATGTATGTACCTAACTAAATTCATATGAACACATTTTTTCTTAAACCTAGGTGCATTAAAAGTTACACACCATGCTAAAAAACTACAAAGACAAAATATTTAGGTACCTAATGGTATATATTTTCTGTATAATATCAATCCAAACAAATGGCAGAATCAGTCAGAAAGTCGGCGGTATAAATGATAATTTTAGTTTAGAAACAGTTACCCATCTGGGGTGCAACATTGGGTATACTTTATGAAGTTTGGAGTTTTTTTTGTCATCGGTATTCATCTTCTTTCGTGTGATTAGCTTTACCTTATTAAATAATACTTTGAAAGGCGGGCAAAGAAGATTGGCAATTAAAGCGGCTTTGCCGTACTTGACGACATGGTCCTAAATTTTTATTCATGAACACCGAAAGCAACTGTTGACGATGTACTGAAAAAGATATGAATACGTTAAGCTGAAAGCATGTTCTCATTTCTTATAATGCTGGCTAGCTCAAGCTCAGCTTATCAATTTATTATTATTTTATACGAAAATTAAAGACCTTTTTTAAAACAGAAAATCTAGTTTTAAAAAATAAGGCTCAACTCACACTGGCACATAGTTGAAGCGTCGCGACGCGTAATGTTTTTCGCCTATAGCAAAGTACCTCTATTTTCATATCATCAAGTATCTCACAATATCGAATATAGCTAGTCCACGCTTGATTCCGCGCGGCGCCGCTTGTTACTCTCGCGTCAGATGACGAGCACGAGTGTCATTAGGGTCAACTCACACCGAAAGAGCGGCGAAGGGCAGCGCAGTTTCAGTTTCATATGAATTTTAACTTTATTATCATTACCATAATATTTATTATCGCATGAGAAACTCGAACGAGTCGCGCGGATGCCCGCGGCGCCGCAGGAATTCCGGGGAATTCTCTCGTTCGTGTTTCTCATGCGATAATAAGTATTATAGAAATGAAAATAAAGTTAAAATTCATATGACACTGAAACTGCGCCGCCCTTTGCCGCTCTTTCGGTGTGAGTTGACCCTTACGCTAATGCGAGCGTCAACGCACGACTACGCGCGTTGCCACTCGAATCGTAGTTGAAAAACAGCGCGACGCGACCCACATTCGAATCTGCGCCTGTGTGACTGGAGTCAATGATTATAACAAAAAAGTTGTAGACTTGAACTGATTTTAAAGTACTATTCAAATTAATCACAAAACAAGATTTGAGTTTACATCACCAGAGAGAAGTGGAAAGGATTACAAAAAATGTTGAAGATAACTATGATTCCGAATTGTAAGTACATTATCTTACAGGGTTATATATAGAACAGTGTACCTAATTATGATATACGAGGACGTGGCGGCGATACAAAAGAGAATATGACTGTTTCTGTAATGGTTTACACAATATTATTGTCATTTACCGCCGCCCTCACATTTAAGTTCAGTACCTGGTGTTAAGTGGTTCCTACACTAAACTTATGAATATTTCATAATAAAATATATTCTTTACATTATACTTTCTTACAGGTTAGTGCCAATAACAAGACGACTGACAACTTTGTGGCATTTCGATGGAACTGTGCTGAATACTATTTATTGAACAAGTTTGTTATGATAATTTAATGTTCATTGTTAGTGTTTATTCAGTGCGTTAGTTTTAATGGTGATGGGTGGTTTTTCCATTTTGGTGGCAAAACTTTTTCTTGTTTTTGTGAAAATAGGGACCGTAATTCTCGCGTAAACCGAGAAGAAACTTTTCCTTCATTTTCTTTTCACAAATTTTCAAAAAAGCTGAAGTAACGCCACCAAAATTGAAAAAAAAAAAAAATGATATTCACGCTAATATCAAGAGTTAATTTTTGAAACTTTAAACAATATATCACTGAAGGTACCACAAATGTTTGTCTAACTTTACATATCTGAACTGAAGAACACATTTTCGGTAAACTTCACAGACCTCTTACTTGGAAACTGTCCTTCTTTTACGCTTACAATGGATATCAGTGGCGCTTCTCGACAAGCAGGACAACTCACTTGCTCGACCAAAGGAATAGAATATAGATATTTGAATGAAACCCGTTGCAGCCTAACAATTTAAAACTTTTGAATGATAGATTTTAAAAAATTCGAACCAAAACTTGTTATCGCCGTCAACCAGGTGCTTTACGCCATAGTAAAATATTTAAAAAATAAGGGTTGCCTTGCTCCTCGAGGCGTGACATGGTTACAAAAAAACAAATAAAACTAAATACAAATGTTAAAACTAGATCATAATCAACCAAGACGCCATATAAAGTCACCAGTTAAGTAACTACAATATAATATTATGTATTAACTTTATAAAACGAATTTGGTATAATAAACCCAATAAATTTTTCGGTGGCTCGTAAAAGCAAGACTCCACTGTGGAACTTACATTATTAAAATTCTTCAAAATATAAACTACGTAACTAAGCGATAAAGATATTAAAAATAAACTAAGCTATTAGTATTAAAAACAATTGTAAATAGCAACAACTGATTATGAATAAAAAGCCTCCAAATAGAAGTACTCTTCCTTCCACATAACATGAACAAAATAAATAAAATTAGAAATAATAAGGTTTAAAAAAATATAAGTTTAAAAGATAAAATTTGAGAGTATAGTAATAAACTCCTATGATGTAATAAGCATAATAAGGCTTATTAGCTTTAGATATATTATAGCCTCGAATCTTATAATTACGGTGTGTGTACACATATTGTGTTTAAATATTTAATAAAACATTACACTTATATAATTTTATAAATTGCAGCAATAATTTTTCAGTGTATAACACTTGAAGAATAAATATTATGGGTAGGGAGAACACAACAAATACTTCCAATAACCATAACATGAACAAGGCTTCGCCAACCGTACATTGCACTTGACCAAGTCTAACTTACCCTAAAGGTGTAACATTATGGAACCAACTTAATGTCCCATACCTACGTGTATAAAAGTTGTCTTTAGAAAATATTCGAAATACATGTTTACATAATGTATACGAAACTACACACATCTACATAATAATATGTCTTTGGAGAAAATAGTACATCAGAGCACTGGAAAATATAACATGCTCCTCATACGTCTCCACTGACTTTACAACATACAACTTAGATAAACAAGATAAAACTAAAATATTATGTTCTAAAAATTATAAAAATAACATACTCTTATAACTTCTCCAAATAGAAAAATAAAAATTGTTTTAATGTTTGTAATACTGCACATTCACATTTACTCTAAATCAGTCAAAAGCATTGTTATAGAAAGATATCAAATAATAAAAAAGATACATCTGACGTACAATAATTGTTGCATGTATGATCTGGTTCTATCTCACTGTTCATTGAAACAGTTATCAATTAATTTTAGGTAAAAATTAAACATGGTTATAACAATTTCAGCATATTCAAATATTTTAATATATAAGAACATGTTCAAATGGCTATGTTTCTTAAACTATCTGTATTAACCTACTAACTAAAGCCTAAATTTAAATGGTAATAATAAAGCAAGTCGTGAGGCGGGATATTTGCATCAGTCTTGTGAAATTCTCAATTGTGAAAATTATTACTGTCATTTATTTATCTATTTGGTAATCTTGTAAAAAAAAAGAAACTGTTTAATTTATATGTATTAATTAGTTACTTTGTAAGCCATTGCGGCATGTGTCATCAGTTCAGCTCTGATTTCAAAGTAGAAAGAGTAGCATCAAGCACTCTGCCAGCTGCATATCCAGGTATGTTCAGATAGGCCGGTTTGTCATGCTCGCAAATGCCTGGCTGAGTGCAGCAGCGGCCCATGGAGGGGCCACCAAGGTGCCCTGGGCCAGCATGCCCATGACTGCCACTTGCTTCTGATGTTGTTCCTTGACAAATCATCCTATGATTAGTAAACTGCTCTAATGAACGTAACTGTTCTCCACAGTTGTCACACTTCAATTCCCTTGCATGTACTTTTTTGTGACTGTTGAGTGATCTTGAATTATCAAAAACTTTAGTGCACATGTCACAGTATTTCAATACTTTTTCACCTGTGCACACCACCTTATGATTGTTAAGTCTGTCCAATGACATGTAACGTTTGTTATTGCACAAATCACACTTGAATTGTTTCTGAGGTACACGACCAGTGTGTACTTGCATGTGTTTGCGTAAGTTGCTTTTATCTTTTATATATTTAGAGCACACTGAACACTTGTTGACATCTTTCCGTGTATGATTGGCATCTAAATGTCTTCGTAAATGTGATTTCTTGTGAAATGGTTCCAAACATATCTGACATCTGAAGGGCTTTTGTGCTGGATGTACCCCTGTCAAGTGTGTGTTAAATTCTAAAATCGTGGGATAGCTCTTTCTGCAATGAGGACAGTGAAAAAGTTTGCGACAGATTGCTCCACTTGAGTCACAAAATGGGTCAGAGCAGTCATCACAAAAGGAATCCAAGCCAACTGGAGGTGTAACTGTCTCTACTTGAAACTGTTCCAAGTCAGTATGTAATGGGTCCCTGTCGGGAGTGCCAGCACCGCGTGGTTCCTGTTTCACTTTAGTTTGGTCACTGTGCTCCGAGTAGTCATCTTGAGATGGCAGGTTCCGCGACGTGCTGGCCAGCATCCACCACGGGTTGTAATGCCAAGCGCCCAGCCCAGAGTGCACAGCTTGTTCTTTTATGTCACTAGTTTTTGTTTGTGTTTCAGCATTAGAAAATCCGGGAAAACTCGGTAACTCTTGATTCTTTGATCGAGACGATTCAAATAAATTGTGTTGAGATATCAAGTTTTCGTAGTCGCTCGAATCCAATTTTCTTTCATTTCGGTCGCCTTGATCTCTTTTAGACATTATTTTAGACCAATATCTGGAAACGTAATATGTTTTTACATTACAATTCTATTTTGGAGGATTAATGTGTAAACTGCAACATCATGAAACGTAAACAAACAACGCAATTACGCGCCCAAGTAAACACAAGCATAATATAAATATTTTAAGCACTGCATGAACAATATCTTTTGCGAAGTAAAGGAAAGTAATTTATGTATATTTGATTCGTTTTGAAAATAAGACATTATATTCTGTTTATATTTTAGAGAATAAACAAACAAGGAACACTGCTTCTCTTGTTATTTGCGTAAATGGCAAGTGTGAACTGCTTTTTCAAATAAAACAAGAACATATTACACACAGTTGTATAAAATTATATTAATAAGTAATAATTTGTGATATGTAATACATACTACAATAAGCCTTTCCATAAAATTCTCAATATTCCCATAAAACTATTTTTATAGAACATCGGCCATTTTGTTTGATTAGTTTCTTTATTTTTTTAAAACATTTGCTCTTAAAGTTTGAAAACATAGGCTTTTAAGCGATGTGTTTAATAAGCAGGTCTAGAAAGTCAAACGACTTGGGAATTTTGTACAATATTTAATCAATCATCATTATATCATAATAAATCATTTAAAAAATACTTACATTCGATAATTTTTATAATTATAAGGTTTTTCTATTAGTAAACAATGATAAAGATCTCTTAATCAACCTTAATTATTGAGGCAGTGCAGACTGTCTACATCAGATTTCATAGTACCTTAATTATTACCCAAGTCGGTTGAATTTTAGACAGACTTTAGAGATGGTTTGTATCCGGTAAATACCTTTATAGCTTTACTTTTACTAGCTTTACTTTTTAAATAATAACTTGGTTTTTCAAATAATCCGGGACAAACTCGGGTTGCTATCGACTGCGGAGTGTGGGATTCGAGTTAGACGTCTTCTCAGCGCCGGAAACGTGTTATTGGGATTTTTAAATTATTCCTAATACATACTATGGGAAAAGGAGCTGATAGGCGTCCAGCGTCCAGTACACAGTCATGCGGACGTCAATTAACCTTTCAATTGCGGAAATTACAGACACAGTAGAAAGACAATAGGTGCGCGAACGCCGGCGTTCGCTTGGGGTTTAATGAATTCACAGATTAGAAATCAATTCTATCAATCATGATTAATGAATGATGGTTTTCATCAGTCAGTACGACGACAGAACATTAAAGTGAGACGAAAGTGTAAATATGCCTTTACTTTCGGCCAAGTGTTCAGTGTTGCTCTCGACCAATTCTCGGGTCTGTCCACTGACTTATATTTCAATGGATCTGTCGCTGCTGTCAACTTCACGGCTGTCACTTTTGACTGAAGTCTGTCATACTTATTTCTCTTCTACAAAGAATTCAATGCTTTTCATTGTATTTAAATTATAATATAGTTTAGGAGACACGCATCTAATTTATAAACAACTTATGATACATTTTTAGTAAAATGGCGTGGTTAGGATCTACTGTATTGAATGTTTTTTGGAAACCCACTCTAAACATCGTGAGGTTAGGATTGACTGAAAAGTAAACAGTACTGTATCAATTTCAATTTATGTAATCTCACATGTTTATTAATTACAGAACCCGGTATCATGCTGATAAGACACGCTTGATTAAAAGATATGGATATGAAGAAAAGATCTGGAGTGGTGGTACACTTCCTCGTACATTAGGGAAACCTTTGCCTATGCCTGAGTACAGGTAACATATTCTTTTAAAATATAGTACACCGAGTAGTGAAACAATTAGTTGCATTAACATTTCAACTTGTACCTGTTACATCTTGGTCTTTTTTGGCAATTGAGCCAAATCCATAGTAGCAATAGCATTTCTACTTATATTCTAAAAGGTATCTACATGAAACATACCATACATGTAATATTGAAACGTACCATCTATGTAATATTTACCTTAACTAGATAAACAGTTATGAAGATCTCTATTTTCAAGTTCTATTATTGTTATGTTTCAGGCCAGCAAATGCTTGGACAGAGCGTAAAGCTTTGTTTGGTCAAAATGATTACATAGACATACTTGGACCTGGGGATTTGCACCCAGTGAAGACTCTGTACACTGTGCCATCATGGATCAGGGGAGTGAATGGCAATGAATATCAAGTAAGTACAAACAATATGAGACCTACAATGTCAGGTAAATATAAATCTGTATAGGTACTTACCATAAAGTGGGGTTACTTTAGCCCTGAGGTATTACTTTGACCTAAACTTGATAACCTAAAAGAAACACAGTAAACACAGTTTCTCATGTTCCTATTGGTTAACCTTTCAATCGTGAAAATCACAGACACAATTGAAAGACAATAGGTGCACGAACGCCGGCGTTCGCTTTGGGTTTAATGAATTAATAAGTTTGTGCTAAAATTATCCCCTGGGGCAAAAGTAACCCCACTTTACATGATATGTAAAA
This sequence comes from Mythimna albipuncta, assembly GCA_929112965.1. Classification (NCBI taxonomy): domain Eukaryota; kingdom Metazoa; phylum Arthropoda; class Insecta; order Lepidoptera; family Noctuidae; genus Mythimna; species Mythimna albipuncta. The sequence continues at coordinate 9,603,629 of OV815962.1, read as the reverse complement.
GGCAAAATCTTGTATTGAGAATGCTAGAATGTTGCACAGAGCTTCCTTTTATTATATACCCAAAGACTAAGAATTTTCTGAAACTCACCCGCTAAGGTGATGAAATGGGTGTCCAGAGTTTGGAGGAACCTACATTGACATGGGCTAGTGTCAAATAAAGGTTCAGAAAATACTAGTAGCAGCAAAAGTAAAAGCAAAAGTAGAAAGCAGCATTGTAATACTGCTTTTAATTCATTAAACCCCAAGCGAACGCCAGCATTTGCGCACCTATTGACTTTCTATTGTATCTGTAATTTCTACGATTGAAAGGTTAAAAGGTCAATAGTAAAACAAAAATTACTGGCTCTTTTCATATTCTTAACCTTTCAATTGTGATAATTACAGACACAATTGAAAGACAATAGGTGCGCGAACGCCGGCGTTCGCTTGGGGTTTAATGAATTAAACTAGCTGTGCCCTGCGGTTTCACCCGCGTTTTTCTCGTTTCCGTGGAAATACCGAGATAAAATATTGCCTATAATTGCCTCCCTCATTAAATGGACTATTGAATATTTAAACAGTTTTCATATCAGATCAGTAAATACATTTATGAATGCGGTAATTTTGGGAACTGAACTCTTCAATAATCTTATTACTTACAATCATCAACAAATATATTTCGAAAAAGATTTACATTTTATTACAGGATTTTATGTTGATAAAATAGAATAGATAAATATAGAACTCTAGATATAACTCTACAACAATAGAACTCTAGATAGTTGTTACTTTATGTTACTAAAACACTATCGACGAAATATTTGCATGCCATCATTAAATGGTGGAATGTGTCTTTGCACCTGTCTCTTATATGTAACATCTTTTGTACCTACCACATTTTACGCAAATAAACGATATTATTATTATTGTTATAAAAAACTCTATGGCCCATAACTCATTATTAAGTACCAAATCTTAACATCTTACATACGTGATAACTTTTAAACGAAATATCCGATTGAAATGAAACAAAAAGTATTTTACTTCTACATAAATACTCTTGATAACATAATGCTTAATTTCGATAAAGATTAATATTACGATACATATTTAACGTAGTTTTTTTTTCTTCAGACGATTTGATAATTATTTTGAACACAAAATCGGTTATTGTGATTAAACCATGATAGCTAGATATATGTTCTCGCGGACTTTTTTGTAGGTCTTAATGGGATCTACAAACCCGTAGTACATCATTTTGTTCTATTGTCAATAGTTTTTGCAGCGTACGCAAAAATAGGTTTTCGATTTTACACCTTGTGTTACAAAACAGCAATTTTATTACGGGTCCCTAATTTTGAAAAAAAAAAACATAGCCTATAGCCATCCTCGATAAATGGACTACCCAACACTGAAAGAATCATTCAAATCGGACCAGTAGTTCCAGAGATTAGCGCGTTCAAACAAACAAACAAACAAACTCTTCAGCTTTATAATATTATTAAGTATAGATTTATTGAAAGAATGATTTTTAAACCCTGTGACCTATCACGCCGAGTGTTAAATAAAACAATCTTAAGACAGTAACTATAATACACTTTATTATATATTTATTGTAATAACTTTGTTACAGATTTTACTGAGAAAAAGAAAAATGTGGGCTAATTCAGGTTCGAAACAAACTAGGCCAACAAAATGGAAGGATATGGAGAAGAGGATATCCTTTTTGTACAGGAAGCTCAACAGGAAAACAAAGACAGGGCCCTCTCCTGATTAAATTATCTGCTTTTATTTGATAGATATATCTATTGTTGTAGTGTTGTATCTTTGTAATAGTGTAATGTTAGGAATAAAGTGTTTTTAAAGTATTTTCTTCTTCTTTTTCTTGCATAAATGCAGCAATGCTGCAATGCTGCAGTAGATGTGGGCGAAATTGCATCAGCTAGGTCTTTTTTTCAGTGCCAATTTTCCAAGATTAATGCAGAGAACCTACCAAAAATAAAAAAATGAATCGCTAAATGTGTTGCTAAGTGCAAATCTCGAGAACAGCTGAACCGATCTCGCTAATTCTTTTTTTGTTGTGTTTGTTATTGTCAAGAGAAGGTTCTTATGGAAAAAAAAAATGGGATAGTATAGGGTAATTTAGGGTAGAGTAGGGTAGTGTAGGGTAGAGTGGGGTATAGTAGGGTAGAATAGGGTAGAGTAATGCCTTGATCACACGTACCGAGTAAACGGGCGAGACAGTACTCTCGGCCGAGTAATCGGCACGTGTAAACACAGCGCCGAGTGCTCGGCCTACATTTTATCTCTACAACACGCTTACATCACTGTCTCGGCCGAGCAATATTTTGTTGTCTCGCCCTTTTACTCGGCACGTGCGATCGAGGCATAAGGTATAGTAGGGTGGGGTAGGGTAGAGCGGGAGCGAAGCCGCGGGTAAAAGCTAGTTTAAAATACAAAAGGTAATGGAGGATAAATTCATGATAATGAAATAGATACAAATAGGTGAAAAATATTGAAATTCATATTTAATAGTTTTTATTTTGTAACCTGTGTGATCTCACTGAGTGTCTCATCCATAACTTTTGTAGTTGCAGAAAAATTAACAAATACATTTTACATATTTATTTACAAAATCAAAAACTGATGACATCGGAAAATTAATTTAAAAAAAACATTACACAAGAATCGACAACATTCCTAAGCGGCTCGCGGACAGCTCACGAGCGGCGTATTTGCAAGATCTGGACACCATTACAGATCGCTTTGAAGAGTATCAGAGCCGCGAAGAACGACATGCGAATAATGTTATTTTCAAGAAATAATTTTCTCATATCTTCAGTGTCAGATTTTGTAATTGAATGCGTAAATAAATAATGAGAATTAATTATGTAGGTATGTAAAATGTATTTGTTAGTTTTTTACGCATTTGAAAAAGTAAATTATTTCTAGGGTGTCTCAGAAACAGTACACAGTACTGTATTCGAAAATGTGAAAGTACGAAGAGTTCAATAAAAAATAAAAAATTCGAAATCGGTCCACAATTGACCGAGCTATCGGTGAACAAAGGTACATAAAAATAAAATTCAGCCGAACAAAGAACCTCCTCCTTTTCGAAATCGGTTAACAATGTTACGCTTTCTCCGATGATGATGTTTATATGGAATAGTTTTGAACCCCAACAAGAAGAGCTATTTTTAACGGGTTTTGACTTTGACTTCGCGACTGTACCTAATAACCGACATTTATGCGGATGCGGACTAAGCTAGAAGCTAGTCGCTTAGATCAGGCAATCTCCCATTCATAGACAGGAGCTGTTCAGTCTGTGTGTAATGATATTTGTTAAACTCCCACACAAACACTTTTTACTAGGGAGGCACTCTAACACGATACCGACCTATCTCTGCCGTGCGGAGGTCTATTTTGTGGATAGAAAAAAATCGCACTCAGAGTTTTGGTGGGATCGGATTTCGCGTCAGGCGAAAAGTAAGGACGACGTGGTGCCTCTATAGCCATTCCTCAAAGAGAAAGAGGGGACTTACCGCCGTGTTTCTGTCGTGCCTAGAGCTGGGTTTCGACAGTCAACCACGGCGTCCTTGCTTTTCGCCTGACGCAGGACCTTATCGGACATTAGGCATGAAATTAAATGGCTGTCTTTCAAAAAACTCGACACATTTTATTATTATTATTTATTATTATTATAATCTTTATTGTACACAAAATAAACAAAAATACAGGACAAACAATTAAAAGAATAAGTGCACAATGGGCGGTCTTATCGCACAATGCGATCTCTTACACACAACCTTTGGCTGGACTGAGAGAAAGGAGATAGATTTAGGGTAGGGGTTTTTTTTTGGTGGATTTTAACGATTTATCTACTTACTGCTATAACCTACTTAATATTATTAATGTGGAAATAACTTTGTCCGTCTGTTACGCGTTCACGGTTAAAGTACACAACCAATTACTATAATGACAGGTACGAAGTAAGATTGAACCCCGAGGAAAGACATAGTGACATAGGCTACCTTTTTCTTTTTGGCTTTTTATTTTGGTGGGGAAAATCATCCAATGACAATCCCCGCTCTTGGGCGGGGCGGGAGATAGTGTCAGACTCTTACTGACTAAAAAACCCACCCCGTTCCTTCAAGCGTTCATACCGGGGCTCGAGTTCCCTTTCTTATAACCCTGGCCCCAGTAGGCGTCGACCCGGCTGGGCCCCTACTGTTCCTGACTTGGGCTTGGTCCGGACAGTTACCGGACGGTCGGACAGTGAGCTACTCAATGCTTACTGTCCGCACGCCTACGGTGGCTGGAAATCGGGATCGGAATCCCGGTGGCGGCGAGAGCGCCGTTGCCTGATGCGGTCGGCCTCCTCCTTAGCGAGCATTACTGCTTCGCAGAAGTCGACCGAAAGGCGACCGCCTGCCACTCCTCCTCGCTCCGGACCATGGCCTCAACCAAGGCCCGGCGCAAGAGGTCTCCGCCGCCGCGCCTATCGCCCCCATGAGGGCACGGCGATGCTCCCCCCAAGCAGGGCACACTTCGACTGTGTGCTCCATCGTGTCCTCCGGGCGTTCCGCACAGTGGCGACACCAGGGCGCCACTTCCGCTTTAATCCGGAACAGGAATCTCCCGAACTTGCCATAAGGTAGGACGCCGCAAGGTCTTTTCAGCCACGCCTCAAAGAGGGGACTTATCGTCATAATTGTGGCGTGCCCAGCACTGGGTTGCGATAGTTGCTGACGCCATTCCATCATGAAATCCCGCCGGAGCTCTGTCTGCCATGCCGTGACCTGTCGCGGCAGAGGATTTTCACCCCGGCGCCGGCGTTGCATCTCCACGCGCATGTCGTGCATGTGTGCAAGGACTGTTGCCTCCAGATCCCACGATGGTAGGCCAGCCAGAAGGCTCGCCGCTTCGCGGGAAATCGTGCGGTATCCCTGCACCATCCGAATTGCCATGACCAGGCCATGGCAGGCGTTCAGAATGGCCGCCGGTCGCTTTTGCAGCGACGGCGCCCACACTGGCTCCACGTAGTGGGCCATGGACCGAACGATCCCCGCGTAGAGCCTCCGGCAGGAGACGTCTGGACCCCCAAGGTTGGGCAGGAGCCGCTTAAGAGCGGCCCTAGTCCGGTTGAGTTTGGGAGCCAGACGTCGGGAATGCTGCTCGGCTGTCGAGGATGAGTCCCAGGTACGTCATCGACGACCCGACGCCGATGAGAAACTCCTACCGTTAGTTGGGAACCCACTGGTGGCGCGTTCCTAGGGCCGCGACCGTGAAAACACATGGCCTCGGATTTGCGCAGCGCCACCTCGAGTCCCAACTCCTGGATCCTACCAACGACTATCGCAACCCCGCGTGTCGCTAGAGCGGCCGTCGCCCGGTATTACTTTCTTTCTATCTGGCTTTGACTTCGTGTTCATAATAAATGATATTTATGAAATAGCGCTCAAAACTATCTGTATCTCGATACATATTTCTAAAGGTTGCGATGTACCTAAACGTTTTCCGTCCTTAAATACTTAATAATTAAGTACCTACAATTTGTTCTCTGTTCTTAACTAATAACTAGAATTGTGTTTTTTTGGTACATTGACTTGACTAGACTGACCATATTCACAAACATTAATTTTATACAACATTCGTTTTGGTATATGCGAAACCCGAAATACGTGTCTAGTATTTTTATGTACAAATCTATGTACAAAATTTCGTGGCTGTATCATGAAAAATCACAAACTGCAACGGCCAATCCAGGCGACTGAGGTGTAAAGTATATTCAGGTTTCTCATAAACTAAAAATTATGTTGTATTAGTAGATACTTATTTAACTCTAAACAAGCCGATTGCTATGCGACTTGATCAAATCAATAAATAACTAACATATGTGTAAAAAATTGATTAACACTACTTGCACTGACGAACGAAAAAACGCGTCAAGTGCGTTGATCAAATTTTTGTATTGTTGGAGCCGACAACTCGCCTGACGCTTTGAGTATATTTCTGTTACATTTATACAGCGTGCAACTATAAGACGTGGTGAAAATTGGGTAGGTAGTAGCTATGTTAAATAGATATTCCCCAATCTTGTTTGATGAGGTCGGCGGCTTTTTCTGCGATCATGACGACGGCAGCATGCGTGTGCGCAGCGGGTATGCGTGGCATGATGGACGCGTCAGCGATGCGCAGGCCTTGGATGCCGTGGACCTGCAGCCGAGGGGACACCACGCCCGTGGGGTCATCAGCGGGAGCCATTTTGCATGTTCCCACCTGTAAGCATACATAACATAACAATTATTCAACATTAGGAAATATCTGATGGGATTTGTGTGAAATCATATCATCTTATTAAAAAAAAAAAAACTGTTAACAGTTTAATTATGTCAAGTAATTGTATTAAATTTATTACACAAAGCCTGCTAAACCTACGCCTACCAATTCATAAGCCGTAGCCACTGCGCTACCATAGCTCACCTCCAACTACAAAAGTTAAATAGGACTGGTGGTCCATGGTAACGAGGTTCTAGGAAACATGTCAGCAGCACGTCAAATAAGGGGTCCAGACGGTTGCAAACCAAAACGTCTCAACCAAGGTTACCTTGTTAGTTTCAATCCGAATGTAAGCCTCGAACTTCAACGCCCTTGGTTAGGAGTTTTGCCAACCACCGAACGTGTTAGCGCGTGGTTTACATCCGTCTAGTCACAATACAAGTCAAACACATAAACCAAGGTGACCTTCCGTCTGCCGTCTGGTCACCCCTTTAATAAATTGCAAACAAAGATTTTTACACAATAGGTAACTTACCTGATGGTCCAATGTGATGGACGTCTGCATAATAGCGCACTCCCAGTATTCATCCGAGTCGAACAACAAAGACTCGCAGCCGGGAAACGGCGTTGTGTGTAATTTAGTGTTATAGCGCTGGAAGGCTTTCGTACTAATTACTTTCTCTACCTGGAAAAGAAAAATGGCAATATTGATAAATGATATTTATTTTGTAATTAGATTTTATAAAAAGCACTTTTAAACAACTATTTTTTTTGTCAGATTAAACTTGATGAGGCCGGTGTTTCCTAGCTGACTACCCTGAGAAGAAACACCGAAACAAATTCAAAAGTCAAAGTCTCTTTTAAAGTCCATACAGTAAATATGTAATGATCAAAATCACAGGAGAATGCATGCAGATTTGTCTGAGATGGTGTTTTGAAGAAAGAACCATACAGATTTGAGTGGACCTGTCCAGTCAGTGCAAGCATTTGTCAGTATTCGCAAAGCTCAACTCAGAATTGTTAAGGAGCTCAACGACTTGACGTACTGTTCGCTAGGAAAGAACGAATTAATGAGAAAATATTAATTATCTAACTATCTCTACTTACCATGCGAACTCCTTCGATCATTGTTCGCAAATCGTTTAGATCAGCGAAATAGTTTAAATGGATTTTAGGATGGTCGGCAAAGTTTGGGCTTCGGAGCATCAGTCGGCCGACGCTGTTCGGTCGAATTAGCACAGGGTTTATAGAAAAGGTGCGCTGTCTCACATTATATGGCAGAGAACTGTATACCTTCCAGTACCACTCATCTGTTACTCCTGCAATAACAACAAACTCAAGTTATTACCTAATTAATTAAAAGTTGAAGTTGTGATCCTGTTCTCGGAAGAGGTTATTTTCCGGATCACTGATACCGTCAACTTTTATAATTTCTTTCTATTAAAGTTTTAATGGAATAAACAAAGTTAAGCTTGTGTTATGGAAAGTATGATGCAGGTGCGACTGTGTTCTTACGCAAACAGATTCGTTGTTTGCTGAATATTATCCTCCTGTCCATATGGGCTATATTTTACCGAGACACCATGGCGGTGCGACCAGTCGCTGCTACCAAAAAAATGGATACAGCTTTATAGAGAGTTACTCACCTGGTGTCCGTTAGGTTGCGCAACCAATTTGGTCGCGCGACCAGTTCGGACGTGTTGCGACCCTGGTGTCTGTATGGTATCTAGTTTGGCAGCTTAGGGCCTTATGCTCAATTTTTACAAACTTACCAAGTAAAGATCGTAATATTCCTAAAGCATCACCAGCCAAGGAGCCAGCTCCCATAACGAGCTCGATATCTGGTCTTGTCTTGTCGAGGTCGTGGGAGAATTTTGTGTGCACGAAGGCTAGTCCTGCGGCCCCACCAGGCAGGGTAAGTGGACCCCGTCCTGACATGTATGCGGCTGCCACGAACGGGGATGCGGCAGATAGCTACGTAGACGATAGAAATAACATTTCAAATAATTTACGTCGACAAATCACAGTTTTGAACAAGGTTGAGTAAAATAGATGGGTTCTGCTTAGAGGACTTTCATCTTTGAAGGGTAGTTACAGAGGCACCACGGCACGGCGTCCTTACTTTAGCCTGAAATAGATCCTCACTGGTTACGGTTGTTTTTTTTTTTTGGTAGGATAAAAATATCCAATGACAACCCCCGCTCTTGGGCGGAGCGGGAGATAGTGTCAGATTCTTACTGACTAAAAGACCCACCCTGTTCCTTCTAGCCTTCATACCGGGGCTCGAATTCCCTTTCGGATAACCCTGGCCCCAGTAGGCTTCGACCCGACTGGGTCCCTGCTGTTGCTGACAATTCCTTGAGGCGCGTGGGAACAGTGCACGCCGTCGACGACTTGGGCTTGGTCCGGACAGTCGACGGCGGACAGCGAGCTACCCATTGCTCACTGGCCGCAAGCCCGCGCCTAAGGTGGCCGGAAATCGGGATCGGAATCCCGGCGGCGGCGGCGAGAGGGCCGTTGCCTGATACGGTCGGCCTCCTCTTTTGCGAGCATTACTGCTTCGCAGAAGTCGGCGACCGCCTGCCACTCCTCCTCGTTCCGGGCCTTGGTTGAGGCCATGGCCCGGAGCGAGGAGGAGTGGCAGGCGGCGCGAGAGGTCTCCGCCGCCGATGGCAGGCCACGAGGGCAGGGCGATGCTCCGCCCAAGCAGGGCACACCTCGACTGTGTGCTCCACTACCTCACAGGCCCTAAGAATTAAAGATACTGTGTCAATGCCCAACAGATGTCATAAGTTGCCACATATTATTGATTTTAAGGAGAACATTTCATTGTCTAACTATGTTAACGCAACCGCCTGGACACAGTGGCGTAGCTACTAAGGGGCTAGGCGGGGTAGTGCCCCGGGGCCCTCAAGATCGGAGGGCCCCCAAAACCTGATTATCAAACCGCTTATTGAATGAACGAACAATATTTCTGCGGATAGTGATAGTGAATCAGATAATGTGACCACTGCAGTATTGGTTGAAAAGCCTACTCATGAAGATTCGGTAATTAAGCTGTGAAAGATATTATTGCCGATCATATTAACGACGACTCCATATCACTGTGTGTGCATGTTAATGATAAATCTTCTTATAACTTGGGATTTATATAAAAGATAAAGTAGCGGCATTTCGAAATGTGTATATAAATATTGTTTTAATATGTTGATAAAGCCTAAACAATTTAGGGGCCCCAGTTGGTTTTTGCCCCAGAGCCCTTGGTCACCTAGCTACGCCACTGCCTGGAGTGTCAAAGTTTTCTCATCAGTTGTTTTTTTTTAAATGAGCAGGCAATATACCTATGTATGTAGTAGGTAGGCATGACCTGCAACCGTAAGTAGTTTTGAACCGTTAGTAGTCCGTAACATTAAAGTTGGTATTGTCGGAGTTCTGCAAAACGTTAGCTTTGTTTGTATCTATTAGGTGGTTGGTTAGGTTTAATGCAGAAAAACAGTGTGTAAGCTGGAAAACAATGGGTCAGTAGCTCACAACTCGGGCCAGCGTTTAACTTCCTCTTATTATGGGTGCCACGTAGAAGCAATTTACTTTAAAAAATGTTAATTTGTTCATTAAGAAACTACAGTAGCTTCTGCCTGGACCTACCAAAAACAAGACGGATTGTATACATATGGCCGGGTATAGATTTTATCTCGAACGAAATTAATACTTTTACTTTGCTTTCGTCTCTTTAAGCGCCATGTTTTTCACTACGGGAAAATTCGCCAGAATGAAAACTGCCACTGCACTGCAAAGTGTCAACGTTCCCGGGTGTCGCCACTGTGTGGACCGCCCGGAGGATACGGTGGAGCACACGGTGGAGGTGTGCCCCGCATGGGCAGAGCACCTCCGTGTCCTTGTGGGGGCGTTCGGCGGCGGCGACCTCTCGCTTCGGGCCTTGGTACAGGCCATGGTCCAGAGCGTGGCAGGCGGACATCTTCTTTTGCGAAGCAGTAATGCTAGCAAAGGAGAAAGCCGACCGCATCACGCTCACGCCCCAGCCGCCGCCGGGATTCCGATCCCGATTTCCGGCCACCGCAGGCGCGGGTTTGCGGACGACTAGCAATGGGTAGCTCGCTGTCTGACGGTCCGGACCCGTCCGGGCTCGGAATCGTGCGCGCCGTTGACGACTTGGGCTCGATCCAGATAGGACCAGGAAGTCGTCGACGGCGCGCACTGTTTCCGCATCAAGGAGTTGTCAGCAACCCTAGGGGCTCAGCTGGATCGAAGCCGAAGCCTACTAGGGTCTGTCTCTGAAAGGGAGGCTCAGCCCTGGTATGAAAGGCAAGAAGGAATGGGGTAGGTTTTTTAGTCAGTCAGAGTCTGATATTATCTCCCGCTCCGCCCAAGGGCGGGGGTTGTCATTTGGATGATTTTTACCTATCGAAAAAAAAAAACGAAGTGTGGGGGCAATAACGGGCTTTGGTTCCCCGCACTTTGCACCTTATAGTAAAACAATTGTGACGCGGATTATTATTGATGAATTGGCAGAATTAGTTGATTTATGCTGACGAGCACAAGCTCTAAAAATCTTTCAAAGTTCAAGTTCAAATACTTGAAGTTCAAGTATTTGAACTTGAACTTTGAAAAGATTTTTAAAGCTGACGTACTTTATTTATCAACAAATTGCTAAATTGACTATTTTAAACGTGATTAACGCTCTTTTTTGCATCTACTTATGTAAATAGTTGTTCTTCATTAAATAGCTAATATCTATCTGATAACGATTTTATTACAATTTAAAAGTTAATCGAGTAGGTATTTAATTAAACAATTTGTCTAGATTAGTCGATTAAGTCGTTTAGGTGAGCATAAATCAAGGCGCCAACATAAAACATCAATGTGGTAATTCATAAGCCGTAATACCTAGATACGTAATGTAGCCACTTATAGCCACGAGTAGGTAGGCAACCTTATTTCATTAATGGCGGAAGGGAAGTGGGTTTCCCCCCTTGTCGGTAGGTACTAAAACCTACTCTGCACATTCGAATGCGGCCAGTTGAGAGTACTTCGTAGGTCAAGTGCAAGAATACTTTTTGAAAGGGGACTGGGTCCGCACTCATCGGGTTTTGTTGTTCTATTTTATATTTCTTGTAATTTTACTTTCAATACATACGTACGTCGTTCATGGTCATTCCAGTTTGGTTAACGATAAAGGCGTTGCCGGAAAACGTGACGTGGTCTTGAAGATTGTATCCGACGGGCAGGTCGACGATCGTGGGAATCCCAACCTCTTGCAGATGATCTTTTGGGCCCACACCTGACACCATCAGAAGTTGAGCGGAGCCTATAGCTCCTGCAGATGAGATGACTTCACGACGAGCGCGCACTTGCATGCTGAAAAATTAAGTAGTTATGTTTAAAATGTACCTCAACTTTTGTAACTATGTGGGTCATATTTGTACAGTTAAATAAACTTGCAGAGAGTAGGAATTAGAAATTTGGCCGAATATGAAGTTACCTTCTATTCCATTTTCTAAATTCTACGCCGGTGGCTGTTTTGGTTTGCGGGTCTATTAAAATTTTTGAAACAGTGGAGTATTTTGTTACTTTTAAATTAGGCCTAAAGCGTATTGGTTCTAAAAATGCCTTCGAAGAACTACATCTTCTCCCACTTCTCATGGTTGCCTGTGGTTTAGAAAACCCTATTATTTTTTCTCCATTTGGGTCTCTCCATTTATATCCGAGTTCTTCGCCAGCCTGCTTGAATGGTTTCTCAAGGGGTGAGTGGTACGGTGAATATTCAATATTTAAATATCCGCCAACGCCGTGATATGACGAGTTTCTCAGTTCGTTAATACCTATATTCTCAGATTTCTTGAAATACGGTAATATTTCGTCGTAGCTCCAGCCCTCATTACCCATTCTAGCCCAGTCGTTGTAATCTTCCGGATGTCCTCGTTGATAGATTAAAAAGTTGAGCACACTGCTACCGCCGAGCACTCTGCCCCGGGGCAGGAAGCATACTTTCCCTCGGAGATCCCTGCAAGCTCGCGGCTCTGGCATCGAAGTGTAACCCCAGTTCATGGGCGTGAGGGAAAGAAATGCTGCGAATATGGGAATGTCGGAAAAGAAGTTTTCGTTTCCTCCTGATTCTATGAGTAACACTTTCCATTGTGAAACTTCAGTTAATCGGTTTGCAATTACAGAACCGGCTGATCCGGCTCCTATGACTATGAAGTCAAACTCTTCCTGGTTATTTGGTGTATAGTCAGGAATGAAACCTTCTCTTGGGTTTCGCGGCAATGGTCGAAATAAATCAGTCCAGTAGTCCATAAATCTGCGAGTGTCCATTTGGGCGTTGGTCTGGACTGCTGTGAGGCAGAACAAGTAGAAGAACCATCGCATGATGTGTTTTTATTTTCTTCATTCCTGAAACAAATTGCTTATCTATACTATAATATTATAAAGAGGAAAGATTTGTATTTTTGTATGTAACGAATAAACTCAAAAACTACTATGCCGATTTCAAAAATTCACCCTGAGTAACATAGGCTATATTTATTGCCCGTGCGAAGCCGGGACGGGCCGCTAGTTACTTATATTTACTTAGAAGAACCTTTGCTAGGCACTCATTCGGTAATTAATTTAGCCCACTTAGTTATGGAATGTGGAGTGTGGACCTAAGTCTTGTAATAGGTACCTGAGGAGGAGTACTTGTGGATGATCTTCACGCCGTCAATGTTTAATTTAACAATCTAAATTCTCTTGACAGTCAAGTACTCAACGACCCACGTTCAGATATTTGAAGGCTAACGATAAAATCGCTCAGGTCTATATTTTTTTTAAGAATACAAATTACCATCTAGCTAGAGACTTGAACATCAGCGATGTTCATCAATCATTCATTCAGGTCAGGTAGGAAATCGATTGCAACTTCATAACAAGCTATAGTATTATTATAGACGTTTTAATAATGGAACCCTTATGATTGGGATAGAATTACGCGCAAATAGACTATAACTGTGCCTCTCTTTAGTCTCAAATGGGCGTAAAATTGCTTGTAAATTTAGCAAATGCTGCTGAAATCTGTTTTATACTGTGTAAATTACGCTTGCCTTCCAAAATTTGCTTTTTTTTTTAGCGCCGGTCGCAAGAAAATTCTTTCGAAATCCAATTACTTTTCGCGATTTTTTTTCCATGTGAACAAATGCTAAGAGAGGTAAGTACGTCTTTATTTTACTTTCTCTTTTTAATTCTTGTTGAATACTTGACACACACAGACATAAGCATTTGACAAATTAACTAACTTATGACATGGGTATTATCATGCCCTATAATACTTACATTTCATGGTACGTACCTAGGGTTGCTGACTTTTTAAGACGAAATAGAGTAATAACTGATATAAGAAGAATGAAATTAAGAGCACCACAGAGTCAGAAAAAAGGGTGCCAAAAAGTAAAACAATTAATGTTAAAAATGAAAAAATAAACAAATATTTCATTGTTTTAAAATAATTGTAAGGCTATCGAACAGCTTCAACGAAGTCATGGTTTTCTTTTACCGTAACTTTACATGACTAAAATGATTTCAGTAAAATAGTGAAATTATTAACTCTATTAAAAAAATCAGTTTAATTCAAAATCAGACTTAAACCTAAGTACCTAGGGTATCTTAGAGTACCTACCTACTACTAAAAAATATAGCACCTACCATACTCTATATTAGAGTACCTGCGGTTGGTAGCCCTATACCTACCTACAAAAGTTACAACCTTGGTAGTTTGCCTGGGGATTTCTGCTAACGAACTTGCCATATTAATAGCTGTGGCCATAATTCAGCTATATTAATGACGTATGCCGTAACCTAAATTGTAAATGAGGATGATGACCATCACCTAATACTCGAAGGATTAAGTCATTGTCAGTCACGCTAGCGCACCGGACCAGCGTAATGGCCGACATCCGAAGGTATACAACTCAGAATTTTTGGTCAAAATTGTGTGTGAAATGTTTATTCACCAACTGTTTTAATGCAGTCAAATATGCGTGACGCGACGCAACAGAATGCGTTGTTATTATTGATTTATTTAAATACACATATTTATGTATTTTGTGACCCAATTCTTTTGGCAACATAATAAGGATTATTATTTCGTAATGCACGGAGGTTATTATGATTATTATTCTGATAGGTTCACTAGTTACTGGCTTTGTTGCCGTAGCCTGATTCTAACAAATACGACTGAACTGCTTTGAAAATAAACCATTTGTGCAAATTGGTTTCGCAATGAAATGTTTATTTATGTAGGCAAACTGTTTGTTATGTTAAATGATATGTACAAGACTCTACTGCCAAATACCTGGCTGAACAATGTCTTGTTCATTCACAAATCACAACGTTTGTTTCTAAAGAAGTTCGTTGACCTCGCCATGCATTCTGTTGCCAATGGAGCGATTGATTTTTCGAAGGGTTCAAAATCGGATGAAAGGGCTAGTCCTTTCCGTTTCACAATAATGAATACATTAGTCTGCAAACAAACCCAGCATACCAATTTGAAATATAATAAGCTAAGTTTAAGTAAACTGTATATGGCTCAATAGCAAAATTGTAGTGGTATCTAGGTAAGGCCGCCACATATCTGCGAATTAATAAACAAAAAATTAAAAAGAGTTTTCCAAGCGATTCGAACATATTTATACATCAGGTACAACAAGCTGAACACAACCAGCGGGCATTTTCGCAGACAAAAAACCACACCCGTCTGGTCGGAGGAGCCTCTCTTTTCAATGGAGCCCCTCTTCCTCTTTTCAATGGAGCCCCCTTCCACTTTCCACCCTGTTCAGCATGTAACGCTTTAAATTGGTGACCCCGACGTGATGTGACGAGAAGTGACTTATGAGTATGATTGTTACTGATATCTGTTCCGCATACGCAATTACGCATGCATAGGCATAGGTAACAATAATGTTATCGTGTAGGTAGTAGGTTCATTTAAATAACCCAATAATATACAGTCAAGTCAAGGAACGCTCCTAGCTTACTGAGTCACGTAGTAACCGCGATTATCTACGTGGTCAGAATTAGGATCGATCACACTTGTAATCACAGCTATTTCGGTACGATTACTTGGCAATAGGGCGCTGTAGGTCAAGCAGTAGACCATATCTATGATATGCAACGATCTTTAATCTATTCCTTAAAAGATATTTTAAAATTGGAACATTTAACTTACACAACAAGTCTATTCAAAAGTATTATAATTTACTCGTACATAATTGTTGAATTTTGAAATTGATAGTGGATTCACAGTATTACAATATAGGGAATATTGTAATACTGTGGTGGAGTTATACAACAGAAAATTATTTTTCTAATTCTGAACAGGTGTCTAGACTGACTAATCTAAAAAGCGCTTTAGAAATAATTTCTAAAGCGTTTTTTGCGACTGTAGGGGCGCCGGCCGTACCAATTATTGGACAGAATTTTTTCGTTCAAAAATTAGACGGGAAAATGTTAGAAGGGATTTTTTTTTATTTTTTATCCTATAATTCTATAAACAACAAAACTAGTTCATTGACAGCGTTAATAGAGGTCATATACACAGGCGAGCTTAAATCAAATTCAAAGTTGATTAAATCAATGTTGAGGTTTTTTCTTCATTTAGTGATAGAGAGAGGTCATTGTAGAGGGCACTGTACCTAGGTACAATATGCTTATATTTACCACGAAGCAGACAAAAAGGTGTGAAGCAATTGTCTATAAGGGTTACAAGTCAAAATGCTTATGTCAATAGGTATTCACAATTACTTTTGCCAAAATCTTGGCAGTTATATCACTGCAAAAAATTATCTCCGAAACTGAGACATAGAAGAAAGTGAGTTAGACCAAAAAAATCGTATTTTTTTTTTCATTTCTATGTAAAAATGTCAAAAATTAAATGTTGAGTGTCACTTTTCACAGGAGGCACAGAATTACCCGTGGAATAACATTCAATAGTAGATCTTTTTATAGCAAATAAACGTGTCTTTCTCCAGTCTCACTCTTATTTATGGTATGATTGGACTTCTAATGGATAGTTTATGACTTTATCGACATATAAGTACGTATTACACACTGCCGTCCGCCGCTGATCTTGCGTGAAATTAGTACTTCCTACCATTCATTTATTTTTTATTCATAAACACAAGGGTTTTCCATAAACGTAAGAAACGTACACAATTAGATCCCGCTCCGCCCAAGAGCGGGAGTTGTCATTAGATGATTTTTCCACCATAAAAAAACCCTGGGGCCTGTCATGCTAGTCAAGCCTGATATTTGGCCAATACGCTATCTTTTAAGTTTTAATTAAGTTGATGGTAGTTTTTTTCATCCCACGCTTTATGGTTTTACTCACTGATATCTACGACTATTAATTGAGTCTCTGATGTCTACAGGTATTTGGTTTAATAAATTGGGCCTTGTCTAAAGCTGTACGCCTGCCATAAAAGTTAGTTTTAGTTGTAAATACGTTTGTCCAAATATAATATATTTTTGTACTAAACATCCAAATCCGTTTAGCCGTTTAAGTGAGAAGTAGTAACAAAATACACACATGCGAACTTTCGCGTTTATAATATTAGTAGTATGATTTAAACACATAAGGGTTTAAAAGGTGATAAATTGAATTACTGTTAGCTTGAACATCTATTGTTAGGTAAATATTGTTTTTCTATACTCGGAAGTTTTGTTCTTACATCGGTAACTGTTAGCGAGGTGGTGTTAATAGGAAGTATACACAAGCCGTGTACCGAGCGAGAATGGCCGTAGGTGTCTGTTGTAGGTAGGTCGTCATCAGTAGCGTAGCGTTCGCGTTGGCAAAGTGGGCCCTCGCCCATGTCCTTGCGTCCAAAGGGGCCTCGCGTGTACGAGGGTTCTTTAACAATGAGGGTTTTGTTTTAATAATTTATAGAGTGGATGCCTCACGCATAGGACCGGTCGTTGTGGTGGTACTTGTGGCGAGGCCTATGTCCAATAGTAGACGTCTTTCGGCTGATATTATGATGCTGATGGTGAAATTATAG
Source organism: Mythimna albipuncta (assembly GCA_929112965.1). Lineage (NCBI taxonomy): Eukaryota > Metazoa > Arthropoda > Insecta > Lepidoptera > Noctuidae > Mythimna > Mythimna albipuncta. The sequence continues at coordinate 9,586,326 of OV815962.1, read as the reverse complement.
GGTTGCGTTTTACCACTTTTTCACCTGATGGTAAGCAACAATGTGGTCGAACACTGGGTTGCATCAGTCGCTGTCTCGTTTTCGAATTTACGAAAGAAAAAGGCCTCGCTGATGCGCCTTCGCCCTCTTCTAAGTTAGTCCACGTTACGCCTCTGGTCGTCATTTGTACTTGCAGTGTGCACTGTTCATTGTGCGTTGCATGCCACTGTACCTCGGCAAATAGATACTATAGGTAAGTAGGGACTTATATCGACTAGAGCTAATGTTAGCTATTGCGAAACATGATCGTTTTGACGCAAAAAGAATTTAATTTTTTAGAGATGGACTTTTTATCTACGCTTCGTTATGTAGCTACAGCCACCGTAATTCTGACCCTCCTAGAAAGCAAAGGGCAACTGAAATACACAGGTGTGGTTTCAGTCAGTAAAAGACTGACACGCCCTCCCGCCCCGCCCAGAACGGGAGAAGTCATTGGATCATTTCCACCCTTAAAAAAAGTTATTTATTTAGGTTGGATAGGTTTTCAAGAACTTGAACTCTCTTTTGCCTAGCCTTGTCCCTTTATTTGGGGTCGGCTCTCCTCGTACCGCGGCGCCAGGACGCTCGGTCCCGGGTTGTCTGTGTATCTAGTTGTGCCCGCTTGGTATCCCTATTTACGGTTGTCCACCACGTAGAAAGTGGTCTCCCTTTGCCTCTCTTTTTATTAGGAATGGCTAAAGCTCTAAGCTCTTTGAACGCAATAGTCGCTGTCTCGCCTCATCACATGTCCAAACCACCTCATACGACTCTCCGTCATCTTTTCTGTTATGGGTGCTACTTTGAACGAGCCTCTTATGTACTCATTTCTCACTTTATCAAGTCTTGTAACACCCGCTGACACCCTCAAGAACTTGAACGTTAAAATAATTTATTTCGTTACTAGCTGCTGCCCGCGACGTCGTCTGCGTGAAGCCTCTATAGCACTAAAAATACCTAAGATGCCAGTGTCGCTATAGCATTATAAATAAACAACTTTTAAAATAGCATTATAATATGAGTTTTTTTCGCAAACGAAGCTAGTGAAGAGAGTTATATGGGAATCCTGCTGAGTTCCGTCATAAGATGTGACTGAAAGAAATAGAGGAAATAATGCAGGAATACATTCCAGGACACAAAAGAGTAAAAATACGTATAAAGGTATCATACCTTACAAGACTTCCCTATAAACTACGTTGGTACGGATACTGCCAGAAGCCAAAATGTAAAGAGAGTCAGGACTGGTGGCGCGGGAGCAAGTGACGTACAGTTGCCCGTGTGAGAAGCAACTCGTCCTGAGGTTGACACCCGCTGCCCTCAGTGTCTGCCCCTGCGACTTATTGATGGTCATCGCGAAGCAAACACACACGGGGAACTGTACGCGCTTGAACTGGGACGGGAAGTTATGGGGTATGAGGGTAATGCGTGGTATAAATACTGCCTCGCTGACGCCACAACCCGTAAGAATTTCCGCCTCAATGGTGTGTCTGTGTGGAGCGAGATGACTTTGAGGCGGGTCCCGTCACAACTTCAAAGCATAATCGGGACACCGACCTTCAGCTTGATGGTATGTGCCGGAAGTCCTCAGAGTGAGTTTTTCTAAGCTGAATACCACTCTACCGAGAGACTCTGGAAGTACCACCTGTCCACTTCTCTCTTCTGGTAGAGTGCCTTCGTCAAGACTTAGAAGGACATCGGAGAATTCTTGAGCACGTGCATTGCCGCCGAGCCGAGCTCTCATATTAGTGGTCAAGCGCAGTGTACGAACTCGTGACCACAACGAAGATCGTTTCGACGAAGCATTCATCTCGTCAGCCCTCGATCCCCGCGTCACCTCGGGAAGTGTTTGCCGGAAATCGCCACTGAACAGAACTGTGACACCATCCATCAAATGTTAGTTCCTGCGGATGTCCTGCAGGGTTCTGTCCACGACCTCAATTGCCTTCCTATTGGCCATCGTACACTCATCATCAGAGAGCAGTCCTTGAGCACGTGTCCCTTATCGCTGTTACGTGACACACCACAAACAGGCAGCGCTCTCTAAATCGATGGCAATTTATAACATGGCATGTGCTGTCTTGCCTTCCGGAAGCAGTGTGGCAGCGATTCCTGACGACGCTACAGCAATAGCAATTTTGCCTTGGCTCCTGACCTCTGCAAGTATGCCAGTGGAAACAAATGTTTTTCCTGTTCCACCAGGAGCATCCAAGAAAAACATTTTACCCTGGTTTTGCCCAACGCTTTCAAGGACGGTGTCATAAATTTGTTTTTGCTCTCAAGAGAACAATGCGACATGGTAATTTCGTATGGTGGTTATTTCGCCCGGATCGTAATTTGTTTCAGCGTTATACTCCCGATTTCCATGGTCTTGATGTGGTGATGATTGGAGAGCTGGTAACCCATATTCGATCAGTGGATTGCCGCCGATAGTAATGACGACATCTTGAAGTGAACTGAGACAGGTGTTCAGCACGCGTTCATCAGTTACTTTGACTTCGTCTCTAGTAGCACGCCTCAAAGCTCGTAGAAAATCTTCAGACAGAACATGGCGTTACTTCTCACACAAAGCTACCGGGTTCGCGACTCCACAAAAAACAAAGATGACGGCAAGTAGATGACGCATGTGGCTGGGACTATCACTGACGCTTGCCTCCACAAGGGTGTCATCCCAATTAGGCAAAAGGCTGCGCGGTAAGTGGGATACTCCACGCCATCAAATGTCCTCAGAAAAGCGAAAGACGTTGAGCCTGGGACAGTGTGATGTAACAACCGCAGAAAATAGCATTCGCCACTATTCGGGTGCACGGTATAAACCCTACCCAATGCGGTGTCCTTGAAAATTCCCGGAATACCTTCCACAGCACCTCCTCGTCGATGTCGGTTGTCGGTTCCTTTGCTTGTCGTACGTGTAATATGAAGGCATCTCGTCATACGTAAGGGATTTCGCAAACTGGTCGACTTCACAGAGTCTGAGAAATGCCACCATGTAATACCTAACACCGCATTTTTTTTTAATTGCCTTCCTCAACTCTGCTTAAGATTTTTAGGGTTTTGTTGGAACTTGAATTTGTCAAAACGAACTATAATATGAAAAAAATGCACATTACCATCTATGAATTTTAAGAATAACTAACTACTAACCTCGCCAACATGATCAAATTTAAATGATTAATTTCGAAAAACTGTTAACATAAACTTGATTTGATTTTGATGAAATCTCATAGATGGCGCTGCTTTAAAATTGTGTCTATACTACTAACATTCATTAAACTATGTTTCTCTGCCCAAGTTACTTTAATGGCGTAGTTTTTATAGTGTAAAGCTAGATAATAGCATGACTTACTCAAAAACAACATTTATATATGCGTCGTTAGATTACACGCAGTCACAGAATGCGTAAGAAAAATAAAGATTCACAGCTCCTCTCCCGTAGGTGATAGCGTGATAATATGTAGCCTATGTGTTGACCCGACCTCTTAGTAATATTCATGCAAAATTTGAAATAAATCCATGCAGCACTTTTTGAGTTTATCCCGGACATACATACAGACAAACAGACAAACAGACAAAAATTCTAAAAACTATATTTTTGGCTTCGGTATCGATTGTAGATCACGCCCCAAGTATTCTTTTAAAAAAATATTCAATGTACAGTTTTGACTTTCCTACGATTTTATTATATGTATAGATAAGACGACTATGTTTTTTGAAAGAAATTGTTTTTGGTTGAATAAGTTTGAAATAGTAACACTATTAGGTATGTTTAATGGAGTAAATAAATATAAAATGTTCAAATGTTTTTTTGACAAATTGTTACATTTTCTTTTTATTTTGGCGTGGAATGGAATAGAAAATTTCTTGTAGCTAAACCGACCGCTAAAAAAGTAAAAATTAATATGGTGTTTGTAGTTAGTCGTACTCCTCCGAAACGGCTCGACTCTTTTTAATAAATTTTATTTTGTATGTTTGCTGTTTATGAGAATAGGTCGTAAAGTATTTATAACCTTCCTAGATCCCCATATCGTGATTGTAGTATTTCTTTGTTTTGATTTATACTAAAAAAGAGTATATATATCTATCTATCTAAATGTACGTAACTACAAACAAACCTGTTTCTAATCTTTCAGAAATAAAGGCGTGATGTTAGATTAAGTAAACAATTTACCTTATAAAGAAAAATAATATTATGGAGTCGCAATAATCCATATTCCTTGATACCTGTGTACTGTACTAAGTGATTTATGAATCTCTAAAGACCTTTTTCTCGAGAACTTTAGCTGTTCCTAAAAAATAAATATTTTATTAGACCGATACCTTTTTGGAAAGCAGAGTTATTTACTCTGAAGTAAACAAAGAAACTTTAGATTGTCTCGGACTGTGTTAGTGAAAATATATTCATTAATAATTCAGTTTGTGGCCTTTAGAAATAAAAAATGGGCAAGTGCGAGTCGGACTCGCGCACTGAGTGTTCCGTACAAACTTACCTATGTAAATAATTCCATTTCGTGATTTTGTAACGTAACTTTGTTTTAAATTTATTCCTATATTTGTGCTATAAGACCTTGCTTTATACCAAATTTCAGGATTTTGGGTCAACGAGAAGTACCCTATGAATCTATGAATTTTGATTAGTTTTTTTGGTCTTTTTTTTAATTACAACTTTGATTTTTTCACAGTTTCAAGCGACCGCAGACCTGAGTATATGATTTTAATTTCAACTTGATACCTCCATGCGTTTTCTTGAGAGACAGACGGACAACAAAAAAACGGGACGCTTACAGGGTCAATATGCGTCCCGTTTTTTACTTTTAAGGTACGGAACCCTAAAAACCAAAGGAAGTCAAGTATCCATAAATAGTTAAATGGAATAAGATTATCATTTAAAGCGACGTTATTGTAAAATCACTCACGTAATGGCATACAAGACGTTAATGTCGTCTCGTCCTTGACAGGCGCAGTCGCTCCGGTGTTGTAACGATCAGTAGGCTGGCCACGGCGGCTGACCTATCATAAGTATTGTTTACCTGCCTTGCTACTTATTGTAACAGATTGGCAGAATTTACTTAACTTATTGGTAAATTCTTGGGCACGCCATAATTATGGCGGTAGTCCCCTCTTTGAGGAGTGGCTGGAAAGACTTAGACGGTGTCCTCATCTTCCGCATGATGCAGGTTCTCACCGGACATAGTCAGTTCGGGAGATTCCTGCACCGAGCTCGTGTAGAGGATTGTGTGCCCCACCTGGGCAGAGCACCGACATGTCCTGAAGCGCTCGACGTCAGCGATCTCTTACACCGGGCCTTAGTATGGTCTTAGCTGCCGGAATTCCGAACCCGATGTCTCGCGACCGTAGGCGTGGACTTGCGGATGGCGAGCAATGGGTAGTTCGCCGTCCGACCGTCCGGTAACCGTCCGGACTGAGTCCAAGTCGCCGACGGCGTGTAGTGTTTCACGTTTCAAGGAGTTGTCAGCAAACTGTATTGGCCCAGCAGGGTCGAAGTTTTAGTACACCCAATTAAAAAAAAAAGCAATCAAAAAAGCGAAAAGCGAAATCGAAAAGCGAGCGAAGCGAACTGGGAATTTCAAGTTTGTTATCGGACCGAAAATTATGTTTTACATATAAACTGACCAATAACTATACCGGTTTTGCAAGCGACCGGATTCCCACGGGCTGACGAATATATGGATTAATTTGGTAAAGCAGATACGTAATTTTGGTAAAGACATATAGCCTGCCTGCCTGCTTATTTGTTACTAAGCAGGCAGAATCGCAGATATCTATGGCTATAAAGCTTTGTCCAATACTCTTGGCACTTCACAAGAACGTAACTTGTATGACACCGTAATTGCAGCAATGTACATAAATGTACACTATTCCAAGAATTATTAAAGCGTTTAAATTTAGTGACATTTTATATAAATCTTCGTAATGGTTTTCGTGAATAATGATAATGACTGTTCTTATCCACACTCGTGTCTTTTCGACTAACTATAGGTGTTCACTGATAGTATCACTGATTTATTCGCAAAATATTTTCCTCTAGCATTTTCCTATGACTTCTCCCACGTGGTCTATTAGTAACAATAGTGTAGAAGTTTAACAATTTTATAGTTTTGTTAATTTCTATTTTTTAGTAAGATATGAACACGTGATTGAAACGTGATTTTAAATGGCGGTCTTTTTATCCATTCTTCGGTGGTGCGGGAGATAGTGTCAGACTCTTACTGACTAAAAAGGGTGAGTACCCTGTTCCTTCTTAACTTTCATACCGGGGCTGAGCTTTCGAAAGGTAGCTCTGAAAGCTAACCCTGGCCCCAGTAGGCTTAGACCCACTTGGGCCCCTGCTGTTGCTGACAAGTCCTTGAGGCGCGCGGGAACAGTGCGCGCCGTTGACCACTTGGGCTCGGTCCGGACAGTTACCAGACGGTGGGGCAGCGAGTTACCCATTGCTCGCCGTCTGCAAGAACGGAAACCCGGACGGAACGGATCGGAATCCCGGTGGCGGCTGGAGCGTGAGCGTGATGTGGTCAGCCTCCTCCTTTGCTAGCATTACTGCTTCGCAGAAAGAGGCAACCGCCTGCCACTTCTCCTCGCTCCGGACCATGGCCTGTACCAAGGCCCGGCGCGACAGATCGCCGTTAATTTTAAATGGCGTGAGTTTATTTGCATAATTTTAAATATCAATTCAAATGCAAAAATCTTTGGCAGCAATGAACTTTATAATAGCAACGTCAATCTAAAACACGTACCTAAGTCATAAAATTTGCGAATTTTAAAAATTATCTACAGTTTGTTTATTTTATTTTTACATGGTTAATCTCCTCTCTTGTGAAAATGAGAACGCAGGAAAAGATGTTAGCCATAAAGGTTTTTTGATACTGAATTTGATGATTGCATGATTAACGTATCTCGTTAGCATGCGGGCTGGTCAGACGAATATAATATTTTTTTAAAGGGTAGTGATAGTTTAGAACGGGATTTGATTTCGATAGGAAAATAATTGATTTTGATAGACTATGTAACAGGACTGGCCAAGAATATAGTAAATGTTGTGAAAAATTTTTAAGCTATTGCATAGCTTCTATCGTGGGCCTTAGGCGTGGAGACCGAATCCAGAAATTCCGTAACGAAAAAAAACCTAACACCCCCCACTCATTTGTTTTTTGAGGGTGGTGTCCGATAAGAAAACAAATGAGTGAAAGCAGCTGTCGGCGTTTTGGATGGGTGGGGTTAAGCAGCTATTAGCGAGGTCTGGTTTTTGATGGAAGAGGTTAAGCAGCTGTTGACGAGGTCTGGTTTTGGATGGAAGAGGTTAAGCAGGTGTTGGCGAGTTCTGGTATTGGATGGGTGGGGTTAAGCAGCTGTTAGCGAGGTCTGGTTTTGGATGGGTGGGGTTAAGCAGCTGTTGGTGAGGTTTGGTTTTAGATGGATGGGGTTAAGCAGCTGTTGGTGAGGTCTGGTTTTGGATGGGTGGGGTTAAGCAGCTGTTGGCGAGGTCTATTGCATAAGTTGATAAAAAATGCTAAGCAATTAGAAGCAAATAGCTTTACCGCGGCAGTCCCCGCGTGCCACACGTCTTTTTTTGTTTCTGGAGTTTTTCTTCCTATACATCATATCCTAGGAGTCTACTCATAGAGCCTGCGCTACAGTCTCTTCAAGTCTACAATAGGCCTGTACCTATAATGGTCCTACGTATTCTCCTTATTTTCTTCTAGAGACTAGTAAGTATGTATCTACTTAGAGAGCGTTGTCGTTTTTCTGTGTCATGTTCGAATCCTGGAAGGTGCAGGGGAGTAGGAAAACACGTACCTAATCCAGGATAGGAGGTGGAGTATATTCAACAAAGGAAGTTTATTCTATTTTGCAAAATGTTTTTCATGGAATTCCTTCATAAAACATACAGGATGTTAAGAAAATAAGTGGTCATATTTTAACACAGAACTGACCAATCTTATTCGAGGAAGTCGTAGACAATTTTGGTGAAAAATATTGGATTTTCCATCTAAAGAAGGTCGGTCCCTAATACTGGTGCTACTTATCCTCCCTATTTTCTTCGTGTCGATTAACACGTTCGGCCCAGCGCCGCTCTCGTGACGTGCGACCTTATGACACAATACAGGGTTATTCGTAAAACACTAGCAATCTCTTAGGACTATGTTAAGAACATCATAAACAACAACTTTTGTTCTATGACTTTTAAAAATTTATCATATTTTTTAGTTCATCAGATTTTCATACAAAAATAAAAATATTTTAATTGAACGTTCTAAATATTACGAAGTCTGTGCGAAGCAAGCGATTGTAATAATACCGGAGGGTAGCTGAACATGAACTTGCTTGACCTATTTACGGGAGACCCTCATTAGTTGGTCGGTCGCCTTGCGCTTGCGTCGCGTCATAGGTACGTGTTCTTGTAGCGAAATTCGGCAGTGCGGGCGTAATTTTCTTTACAGGATGGTGTATCAATATTCTAATGTCGAGTACACGGAAATGGTGCGAATGCTTGCTAGGTGTAATGACAATGTTTCGGAAGCCTGCTTACTATTATTACGAGAACAGTGCACGGGAGCCGTAAGTAGATACAGCAAAATACAGACTTGAAATGTGTTAGAGAGAACAACGAAATCTTAAAGGTTTTTTTTTTGGTAAATGTGTTATGTATTGTAAAAAGTCATAGAACAAAAGTTGTTTTTTTATGATGTTAGTAATATAGTCATTAGTCCTGCAAGGTTGTTAGTACCTATTTTACAACTAACCCTGTATATTTGACATTTGTTAGTGTTTCAGCGCAAAAATTTAACTACCATGGCTGTTTAACGTTATAAGACAAAGTGCAAATAAAGACATATTTTTATTGGGCGTCATACGACGTGTTAACAACAAATTGTGCAAATTTGAGGTCATAGGACGTTGCTTGTCCAAACGTGTTAACTGCTCTTTTCAAACTTTGTCTGACTAGTAAAAGTAAGTATCTACTTAGACAGTGTTGTTATGTTTTTCTTTCTGCAGTGTTGTGTTGGCTGCGTTCGAATCCTGAAAGGTGCCGGTGGGCACGTAGAAAAAGACAGAAGGTGAAGTATATCTAGCAAAACAGATCTATAGATATCAGTTTTTTGTAAAATTATATTGCAATTTTAGTGTGCAATAAAGTTCATTCTCTCAATACTACTTCAGGAAAGAACTCCTGCTCATAGAAATTACCAACTTTGATCAAGAAAGTCATAAACAATATTGATTAAAAAAAATTGGATCTTCCGTACTATTTTGATCAGCTGATGGTGACTTGGTAAGAAAATAAATATTTTGGAATTTGTTACGTCTTCCTTTAAGAAAGTTTCTAGACAGAAGCATTGTTTGAAGAATATGTTCAGATTTAGTTTTAGATTTATTTATATTTGTATAAACATGCGTAGATAATATACATGGTAAGACACATGTTAGAGGATGTTACAAAACATTTTTTGGCTCAACATGTTTGACCATGGCTGGTGTGCAAATTAGGTCGAAAAGCAATAAGATTAAAAAAATACAAAAACCAATAATAAAAATGTAGATAACAACAATTATCATTAATATTAAATTGAAAATTTAGGTCAATAGTTTTGCGGTACAAAATAAATAGGATATTATTCAGTCAGTAACTTTAGAGCGATTTATTATTTAAAAAAATCATTAATATTATAATTGCATTTTTCCCATTTCCGTTACAACCTGTGTGTAAGGCGAACATAACACGTTAGGTTTTGCTGTCAGTTTTGCCACAGTCAAAGCTTTGATTGACGAAAAACCTACCGTCGAATGCGAAGATTGACGTTTTTTAGTACTGATTGACGAAAACCATCACTCATGGTTGATGGAATTGATTGACGCTTGCATGACCGTGTAATGGTCGCCTTCTGACAAAGTTCGTATCCACGGATATCGTTCGTATCGTAAAGAATTCGTAATTCCAATCCTAACTAATATTATAAATGCGAAAGTGTGGATGTTTGGATGTTTGTTACATAATCACGCAAAAACGGCTGAACGAATTTGGATGAAATTTGGCATGCATATAACCTTTGACATGGAAAAAAACATAGGCTACTTTTTATCCCGGAAAAACATCTCCTTCCGACGGGAAAACACGTTTAGAGTGCGATAACCGAAATACACGCGGACGAAGTCGCGGGCGGACAGCTAATAAGTAATAAACAGAGTGCTAGTTACAAATGTTACCACATCACAATTAATGTGCCTATGGTTGTGATCTTTAGTCGCAGCCGTTATGGATGATCACGACTTCAGGCGATACTATCGAGCCTTGTGTTTGTACTCGGATTCTTGCTTAACTTGCGCAAGGAGAGACGGCGACGTTACATATTTAACACGAGCTTTCACAGATATTTGCAATGAAGCAGACATGCGACATTCTTTTTGTGAATAAATACTTTTTTTTTTTGTAATGGGACTTCTTGATGGGATTAGTTCTCGTTCTACATAAAGCGGATAAAGTCTTTAATTAATAATTGTGTCAGACTACTTACCCGTGTTTCCCATTCGACATACATCTTGACTAGAACTATCATAAAGACAGAATAGTGCGAAGTGAAGTGTTACTAACGTAGTTTTAAATCTTGTTTACTAACAAAATGATTAATTATAAGTAATTATGTATGTTAGTCTATAAGGTATTTATGATATGGGTACATGTTGCCTGAAATAAATTGATTATTATTTTATTATTATTATAATATGAGAACAACCCTATGAGGAGTAAGAATTTTCTTAAAATGTGATTCCTAATCTCATGAAAGCTTTATTTTCGTACAGTTTTGGTAGAACGTATGTTCTAAAGTGGCTCACACTGGGACTGTGTTTGAGATAGACCAAATAATTGGGTACACGATATCTCTTGATAAGACTGATAATGTTATTAGATTTCCAGGTTTCTGACATTCTTTATTAACTGTCAAAAAACCACAAATGACAGCCAGGAGCTCAACTTGCTTTTTGACCATAACGACCGTCTTTCGTCTCGCATTCACCAGATTTCCGCGACCCTCATCAGGTCATCGGTCCTTCTTGTGGAAGGCCTTCCAACGCTGCGTCTTCCGATACGTGGTGGCCAGTCGTGGACCTTTCGTTCCCATAGACCATCTGTTCTGCGACCAATGTAGAAAATATAAATCTACCGAAGCTTCTAATTATGGAATATTTGTATACTTTAAAAGTTCACTGTTAAGTATAATCTATCAAAATTCACAATCCCAAAGTTCCCTGTCATTTAGCAACAGTATCTTCTGCCGCCCCTCACTACCGCCACTGCTGAAACCTGACGGGTCGCTGGCACATACCGCTGAGGAGAAAGCAAATTTGTTTGCTTCACTCTTTGCGGAATCTTCGCGTCTAGACCCAGGTAACGCGCGGCCCCCTGCTCATCCTGATGGTTGCGATGCGAGTATGTCAGATATTCGCATCCATCAGAAGGACGTCCGTAGGGTGCTGCGTAACCTTGACGTGAACAAGGCTAGCGGTCCGGACGGGATACCAGCAATTGTTCTGAGAACGTGTGCGCCTGAACTGTCTCCGATCCTGACACGCCTATTTAGGCTGGAAAAGTGCCGATGGCATGGAAGCAAGCTAATGTCCAGCCCGTGCCCAAGAAAGGGAGTCGTGCTGACCCAGCTAACTACCGACCAATCTCAGTAACGTCCATTCTCTGTAAGACTATGGAACGTGTACTCAACACTAAGCTCCTGGCATACCTAGAAGCTAATGATATTCTCAGTGACCGTCAATACGGCTTTCGCCGAAATCGGTCAACTGGAGATCTTCTAGCGTATGCCATCCACATCTGGAGTGAGGCCATCGAGAAGCACGGGGAAGCGCTTGCCGTTTCCCTCGATATTTCGAAGGCTTTCGATAGGGTTTGGCACGAAGGCCTTATTAGTAAGCTTCCTTCTTTCGGTTTACCCGCTGGATTGTGTGCTTGGATCGCAGACTTCCTGAATAACCGGTCCATCCGAGTGGTTATCGATGGCTGCTCGTCTGATCAAATGGCTATTAATGCCGGAGTCCCTCAGGGGTCAGTACTCTCAGCAACATTATTCTTGCTGCACATAAACGATCTGCTTAAGCCCGGTACCTTTGGGTATGCAGACGACAGCACTGTTGCTGAGAGTTAAATATTCAGCGCGCGAGCTAGTGGGTCACAGATCCAGTCTCTTCGAGAGGCTATGGTTGAGCGTTTGAACTTGTGGGCAGTCTCCGAATGGAGCGATGCCAATTTGGTCAGGTTCAACGCTGCAAAAACCCAGGCGTGTCTATTTTCCGCTAAAAGGAGCCAATTCAGTCCTGCTCCAACTTTCCGGGGTGTAACCGTGCCGATAACCGACCATCTTGACCTTCTTGGTGTTACGCTGACATCAACACTCAACTTTGGGCCATACATCGAAGCAAAGGCTCAACTGGCTGCAAAAAAGCTGGGAGTTCTCGCAAAGGTCAGACAGTACTTCACGCCGGAACAGCTGCTCAAACTTTATCAAGCGCAAGTTCGATCGTGTATGGAGTATTGCTCTCATCTTTGGGACGGATCTGCCCGATACCAGCTTGATGCACTTGAGGCAATTGAGAGGCGAGCCAGAAGGATAATTGGCGATGATACACTCGTCGAGTCGAGGCTTCAAAGTCTTGAGCATCGACGCAGAGTCGCTAGCCTGTCGGTTTTCTACCGGTTGCATTTCGGGGAGTGTGCGTCGGAATTGCATAACCTAATTCCGCCTAGCCCGTTTCATCATCGGACTACCAGACGTACGGCTATGCGCCACCGGTATATGGTGGATATCCCATCAACACGCACAAAACGTTTTGGGAACACATTCATTGTGCGTGCGGCTAGGGAGTGGAATTCCTTGCCGGAGTCTGTGTTTCCTGATAGCTACAACCCGGGAATCTTTAAGTCGAGAGTGAATAGGTTTCTTTTAGGTAAGCGCGTTCCATCGTCGACCGCATCGTCGCTTTCCATCAGGTGAGATAGCGGTCAAGTGCGAACCTATCAACAATATAAAAAAAAATATATATATAAAAAGTATTTTACTGTTCCATGAGGAATAAATCAAAACTTCTGCCACGAGCTTCTTGTCACATTGACAACTGCACCAAGATAATGCACAACTTTAAAAAAATAAAAACAAAAATAAACTCGAGTAACTTTCGAAACAGCTACTTAATTGTAAATAATAAGAGTATTATATATATCTTGGATCTTTTGTATGACATGTTCGTAGCGAGGTCAGGAAAGTTGTTTTTAAAATTGTCAATGATAAAAATACGTTACAAATTTGGTTGTGGGTTTTGGTAACTGTCACAAGTATTAATATTATTAACATAATTATTATTTACTTGGGGCCCAGCATGAAGTTCAAAATAGAAAATGACACCAACAGGAACAGACCTACTATCAGAAGAAAAAGTATCCTATGTACTATTTCAGGATGATTTACCCCTTATTTTTTATTAGTACAAAAAATGGGGCTCTATTCGTACCCTTACTGATCATATTTTGGTAGCCAAAAGTAAAAATACGAAATCCCAAAATTTTCCACGAAAATTTTTCATATTGGTATTCATAACAATTGCTACTAGAAAATACTACGAGCATTTGATCGTCATTTATTCATTCATAAAATCAATAGCCAAAATAGCCAATACAATATTTCCAAAAATTTAGCAACTTTTTGGGATATAAACAAACCCTAATGACTTTACTGTATATCAATATTATTTATTGAGACTTTACTTAAATAACAAGATCTTTTCTAATAAAGCCTTTAAGTATTTATACAACGAAAAATTTGTTTGTGTACTAAGTTTCATCTAAATCGTTACAGCAAAGAGGAGTAAGAAACATACACACATACCTACACACAAAAAAACTTTCAACTTTATAATATTAGTGTGATGTGATGCGATAAGCAATCTCCTAAATTGCACTCATAATTGAATTGAAATTTGGCACCTATTGACCATAGCTCCGATTGCAACCTAAAAGTTTATCTAAAAATTCACCGGCATTATAGATCAGTAGGCCATGCAGGTGGTCTACTTCTAAACCTAGACTAGTCTAGACTCCAGACACTGGCGTTACGTCATAAGATCGCTTCGACGGAAATAGCAACGTTCACATAAACTTAGACCGTAAAAATAGAATACTAGAAGCTAGAAGAAATTTTCAAATCGAATAAAGATCGAGGGTGAAATTATTGTCTCATTTGTAAAGTAATTGTTAGACTACAGTGCCGTGAAAATGAAAGTAATAGGTAGTAAAAGGGTGTTTCAAAAGTTGTTCAACATGAAAGTGAAGTCAGTCAAATGTTTGACGCGACGAGTTTGAGAGTTCAAAAAGGAAATTGGCCGAAGGGATGGGGGTGTAAGCCGAGGCACTCCACAAACTGATTCCTAACTTTGAGCACGTTGTTCGCAGTTATTGATGTTTGCCTTGGTTTTACAACATTACAATAAATAAACAAATTATTTGGAAAATTAAACGGGAACAGGCTGAAATTACCAACCCACACTGGGCTCGCTTGGTGGGTTATGGCCCATTCTCAAGCATCCTCTTCTAGAGAGGAGGTTTGGCTTCCCAGCTGTGGGAACATTAAAAGGCTGATTATGCTAGGCTCAAATTCCTTTCTTATCATACGTTCTCTAAGTACACAGATATATGTACGTGGTACGAGTTACAAACTAAACTGAACATTAAGCATATATCTACATACATATGTTCCACAAACAGGTTTATTTCTTGCAAAACTGAGGCCGGTAGTTTAGAAACTGGAAGTCAAATGCCCAACTGTTTTGTAAAGGTCTAGTTAAGGAGAAAACACAACACTGCACTTAATTGTAAAGTTGTAAACACAAGTTGACCTTGTACTCGGACGCGTTACATAAAAACAAAATATGGAAGGAATGTGCGTAGCTGCGGTCACAAGGAATCTGTTACATCACATCAGAGGTCATCTCATCAATATTTATGTAGTTTACACATAATTGGTTTGTTTTTAATCTATTCTTATACTAATACTGGTGGTGTCCCCGTGGTTTCCCCCGCATCTTTAATTACTGATCTGTTCCCGTGGGTCGTAGCGTTATGTTATAATAGCCTATATCCCAAACTGCTGCTTATGTTCCATGCTTAATTTACTTCCTTATTTTAGATTTGAACTACAACTTTTGCATGCCCATTGGTAAAATATGGTTGGGTTACCTGTATTTACAAAATAAATGACTTACACGGCTGTTATCTTTGCAGGTTTCGTGCATATTTACGTAGCTTATTCTGTAGTTTGTATTTTTATAAAATAACATTAAGGCTGTCTTCGTTAACGAGCGACTAGGTAGGGCTCGCATGGCATCATGCCAAAAGCAGAGCAGTGAAAAACTTTTGACACAAAAGTCTGTGGTTATATAATTACTTTACGACTGGTTTGGTCACATCAAAATGAAATGGGTGCTCACATTTTTTTGACAGACTTCCAGATTTTTAAACATCCTACCTATATATATGTATACCTCTATAAAATGAATGATCTACTTGAAAGCAATCTTTAGGGAATAAAAATCATTAGTATAAAACAAGGGAGAATAAAGGACCTTTCTAATATTTTAGTAGGCAGTTTTTTAACAATTTTAAAATAATCTAGGCTAGTGTTCGCAAGATTTACGGAAGAACGGGATTTCCTTGTCGGGAAAAGTCTTAATGGGTTAGTTCACTTCGAAGTTTAGATTTGTGCCTGTTTGAAAGTAGTAGACTTGCGCCCTATCACGTAAGACTTAAGCGTGCATGAGAAATGGCGGGTATACCACCGTACACCGCCTTGTTCTTTAAGTTTAATTAATATTAATGTTATTCCTTGCGGTTTAATCTGCATGGTGACTTCTCCGCGTCCATGAGTCATAGCGTGATGTTTTATAGTTTTTATTTAGCCTTCTTCTATAAATCAACACTTAATATAGGTATATATGTTTTCAATGCGAACCAGTAGCCCCTATGATTTGCGTTCAAATAAACAAACAAAACTCTTCTGTTTTAAATTATTTGTATAGATAGATTTTATAGAAATAAATGATAATTATTATTTTATAGAAATAAAAACTAGTCTATAAAGCCTTAAGGATATACAAAATCGTGCAATAAGATCGCATAGTGTGGTTTACGCAAGCTGTAGTATCGTACCGATAGACGATATAACGAGAAACGTACGTCACTAATCAATTAGCCGGTTGTTACTACTTTGTGCAATTCATTAACACGAACCGTATTTACTTCAACACACAACATTATTTTATTTTTAGTACAAGCGAAACCTTATTATAGTTTGTTCAGAATCAGTAACTGACTGGATTCCAATGGTTTTTACACCATGTTATATTTTTTTTTCTCAAAAATATTTAAAAAGGTCACAATTTTGACACCACAGACAGACACTAAGCACAACACAGGTCACGACAGGTGTGTCATCAAACAGCTGGGTGCAAGTGCAAAACAACCCTTCAGTCGCCTGGATGGCCCGGTGACTATGTATTTTTGCTGCCATAACAAGCTTATAACTTTGTGATTTTTCATAATACAGTTTTGAAATTTTGTACAAAGATTCTTTACATAAATAATACTAGACAGGTGTTTCATATTTCGCATATATGTACTAAGAATAAGGGTGTACCTATTTTTGGTGTTTATGCAAATCGATAAATGTTTGTGTATTCATCGTATTCAAAGGAATTTTTACTGTGTCACCGCTTTACGTCATAATTGCTGCATCATATATTATGAGGTTTCTTTGTAACAGGTATACCTGCTCATTTATTGAATGGTCTTATAATTTGTATATCTATCAGGTCATTAATATAAAAGTCCACCAGGCCCAAATCGCTGGTCGAAATAAACGCACATCCTAAAATTAATATGTTCAGAATTCTCTACTGAAGCGATTGCATTTCTTGATTACTTTACGATAAAAAATTACCTGTTTTGATAAATCTTCGTTGCGTCACCAGGGTGTTTGCTTGGGTCGATACACTCGATACCCTTATTATTTTTCTATTTTAAGGATAACTAATTTCTTAAATTAAACACTACCTAGTTTGGTATAATTCCTTAAATGTAAATAAGTAAAAAATCAGTGCTTGAATTATGATTGTAACTTAATTTTATAATTAAGGTGTAAAAGTGTGTATATTATTCCAGTTACATGTCGTATCTAAGAACAAAAGCTCTTTACGAGACATTTTATCAAAGAGTCTTAGAATGCAGATATTACTTATAGCTCAAATTACATAATGTAACTGCGTATAAATGCTTCATTTTGCTTTGTCTTAATGGACTCATAGAAAACTAACATGTCTATACCCTATAACGTTGCCTAGGTAAAGTATCTAACCTATGTGTTTGATCTGACTGGTTGCCCTTTTGATTAGGGATTCCTCAATAATACTAGCGAGACCAGTTTCGTGGCTCGTCTGGTAGGTAGTCTCACAGTTAATTTAGCTTAGGATGCTTTATTTTTCTTTTTTCGGAGAAACATTCAATAGAGGCCCCGAATTTGTGGATTACTCCAAGTCTCTAGGGAGACTGTAAGGAAGTCGCCCCTGAGGCTTACTGTGCTCGGTAGCATGTGATCATTGCGTCATAATCTTTCTTAGGGTCACTCGGTAGGCGGACAGAGCCCCCACTTCCCTAGTGATGTCCTGATCCCGTAGATATTTAAGTGATTAAAGTTTTTGTAAATCTTATATGTGTCTACATCAGAAAAAAAACGAAAAATACTATAAGATCATAATCAATCACCCCATAGTGATGATTTTCAGACAAATCTGTTCAAGATTTAAACTATAAGATATTGTAATATCATATTGGCAAATTATAAGTATGACATGCAGCGATTAAAATAACGATACCTAATTAACTGTAGGTATCCTACTGTTTTTAAATTTTAACACAGATATTGCAAATCCAATTCATGCTTTCGTTATTTTTAAGCAATAATAACATTTCTTAAGGTATAAATGTTTGTAAACATTCGTGGCACGATAACTGCGAGAGGCGTAAGGCGCAACTCTAGTTTGTATCAAATGTCGTAAGACTTCCGATACTCAGCTGATATTTAAAGGAAAGTTAAGCAATACATATCTACCTTATTACGACCTGCGCAAAGTAGGCGTGTTTGTCAAATGTGTGTCTATGTTTTATAATTAAACACGTATATTATTTCATTTAGCTAATTAATTTAATTATGGTTAGCAGGATTAGCACTTAAAGTTGTTGTTGCTTAATTTTAGCGTTTATAATAGCGTTGTTTTGTTTAAGAATTATTCAATTTGGTTGTTGCTCGGTACGTTTATATATTTTCATGTACAATGTCTAGAACTAATTACTGAGTTGCAAATTATTTAAAATTATTATTATCATTCTCATTTCTTAATCATTGAATTTTATACCTAGAACCGTAAATTAAAAACGAACAAAAACTTACCACGTTAAAAAAAAATCAACCACAACACTTCAGTCATGAAAAGCTGAATGAAAATTCACTTGCACTGACACCTGCCACCGTTCTACAAGCCCATTACGTAAAGTGTACGAGCACATCTGTTAATTGTGTGTAATAGTGGCTTCGCATGTCCGTAGATGAATGGGATCGGATGCAGCACGCATGCGGCCTACTGCGAGCGGCTCGAGCATTGGCCAGGCGCGCCCGCAACGACACGCAATTTAAACTACTGTCCGACTCCCGGCCTTGCCACTGGACTAGTAAACGTATCTCTGTGACAACGATCGATATATTTTGCCATAGAAATGCTGCCATTGAAGTCCAAGATCAACTTGCGACATTTAGGAATTCAAGCGTGGAATTTTGTGCGTATTGTTTTTATTGTAGCATTTAGTAATTTGGTTATGTTATGATGCGTTTTATATGATTAAATCGTTATCTAATATCGTCGAGTTCAATATAACCATTTAAAAAATTGTCGGCAGGGTAGCTGCAGTGCGTGTCGCGGATTTGATTCCCGCACGAATCAAAGATTTGTATGACCTATAGATATTTGTTCCGGTTCTGGGTGTCTTGTGCATGTAAGTTTACATGTTTGTGATCGCACACACGATACAGGAGTAATTCCTAGTGCGGAGTTTAAAAAAAAAAAAACAACCTAACGTAGACCAGGGGTGTAGCAACATCGGGCTGCGGGAATGTTTTAAAGATCTCCCTAGAACGCAAAGGGCAACTTTAGGAATAGGGGAGGTCCCTCTCGCTCTACCCGGAGCAGGAGCTGAGTTATTAGACAAGTTCCCAACTCAACAAAGAAGAGGTGAAGCAACAGCTTACGGCACTCAACTAACACCTGACGTGCCGTGACCTAACTACTCTCTACTGAAAGCCTAATTACAGCTAGACAGTCTGAGCTCGCTTGCGACAATACAGCCTTTTCACTTTATAACCAGTGGCGTAGGCCCTCGGGGGCCCCATATCAAATATTTTTTTTTTTTGAGCTAGTTTATTGGACCGTATCTTATGCAGAAAATACTAGAACGAGAGGAGCTAGCTATACACTATTAGAACATTATAGGTATCATACTTATTTTCATTATTTATTCACTAGTACTAGTACCGGCCTCATCTAGTTTAAATTTACTAAAAAAATTACGGTTATTTAACCTTTAATTTACTAAAAAAAAATTTTAGTATAAATTTTTTTAGTAAATTTTTTAGTGTATACATAACCTATTTGCAAAATAAATATCATTTATCAATGGTCTCTTATCAATTGGTACAAGAAGATTGTGGATAACATGTTACGAATTTTCGCGCACGTCGTGTCGGGGCTCCTGTAGCGCGGGGGCCCCGTACGGCAGATATGGCGGTAGCTACGCTCCTGTCTTTAACACCGTGTTCTGTTTGCAAGTCTTCATGGACTTGGGCTACTATAATGAATAGTTTTATTTTCATGTAGTAACAGTAACAGCTAGTCTACATATTTCAGCATTTGTAGCCATGCTACTGATGTAGTGCAAAATAGTAGTAGAACTGGCCACAAAAGAACGGCCAACAATTTCTACATAGATTTTTTTTTTTAAATTATGGAATAGTTTTGCCTGAAAATAATGCTGTTTTATGTTCTGTATATGTGCAACAGATTTTTGAGAACAAAGAAAGAGTTACAGTTATTGCTGCATGCTTTTAAAACCGGCTGCGAATGCTTTTCTGCATGTTTTCTGCAGATTCCTAATTTTAAACAGAAAATAAATAATTTTCAGTTCTTAACTGAGACGTTCTTTTTTTTCTACCGATAGTCGCTATTCCTTTCAAAAAATAATGTAAATTGTATTTGTTATATTGACGATTCTTCATGCTTGACATTTTTGAGTTTCAACTGTATGTACCTAATATATTATTAATATTATCAAATATATTATATAACCGTTAAAAAGTTTTAAATTGGTGCTTAAATCATTTTTTAGGGTTCCGTAGTCAACTAGGAACCCTTATAGTTTTGCCATGTCTGTCTGTCCGTCTGTCTGTCTGTCCATCCTCGCTTAATCTCTGTGACCGTTAGCACTAGAAAGCTGAAATTTGGTACCAATATGTAAATCAATCACGTCGACAAAGTGGTAAAATAAAAAATGGAAAAAAAAAATATTAGGGTAGCCTATATGTAAAGTGGGAAATGATTTTTTTTTTTATTTTAACCCTAACGTGTGATATATCGTTGGATAGGTATTTAAAAATGAATAGGGGTTTACTAAAATCATTTTTTGATAATGTCAATATTTTCGGAAATAATCGCTCCAAAAGTAAAAAACAATGTCTCCCCCCCCTCTAACTTTTGAACCATAAGTTTAGAAAATATGAAAAAAATCTGAAAAGTAGAACTTTATAAGGACTTTCTAGGAAAATCATTTTGAGCTTGATAGCAAGAACAGTTTTTGTACAAAAAGACAAAAAGGTTCTACAAAATAATTTCTGGACTAAGTTTGTCGTATAATCGTATGCAAGCATTTTTTTAAACCCATAAGTGGGTACACTTATTGTGACGGACGGGAAACTACGGAACCCTACACTGAGCGTGGCCCGACACGCTCTTGGCCGGTTTTTTTATAATTTGCTTGACAGCGTGGATGAAATACGTCACCGTCACACTTTTTTGAGTGTACCGTAGAAAAAAAAGGTGCCATTTATCAATTTTCAAAGCTTTTGTGATTGAATAATCCAGTAGGTAAAATAATACTTTAATTATCACTTTAACAGCTAAACGATGTTAGAAACTTTAGCTAAAGTTGAACAAAAGTCGGTCAAGTAACGCTCTGCTAAGTTTGAAGTTCGACCTATCATTGATTTCGAAGTTCGCCGACGCTGCCATAAAATAAATCTTGTGCAGAACTTACTAATCGCAGTTTAAATAATCTTCAGCTCGTTAATTACTGTAACGGTCGTTTATTGATAAACAGGTGTTATAAATTATTTTCTATTGGCATATCCTTTAATAATAGGTGTCTGGGTTTTTTTTAGTAAAATAAATAATGTCCATAGCCATATCCTCGGTTTAGAAATAATAAAATAGAAATCCTTTACATTCAACCTGCCAATATTTCATTTTCACTTCATTGGGTCTTGAATATTGACAGTTATTTTCGAATAAAATATAACCATCCCAAAAATTCAAGATCACAAAAGAGCCGGTTAGATGGTATATAGATGACAGAATAAGGAAGGCACCTGCCCAACCCTTTAGTTGCCCTCAGGGCTACGGTCCCGAGACATATAAAACCTTTCACATCTGAGACTGCCTCCGGTCGAATAGGCACTACCGCGTTACAAGTAAATACAAGACATACGTACGTATTTGTATGTTGGCTTTTTTATTTTTATTTGTTTGCTTGGATCTGGCCAACAATAAAAAGCGAAAGGTGTCCTAGGACTCGTGGTTGGAACAAAGTTCCTTTCACAATGTAAATATTACAGTGGTCGGTTACAAAATAAGAGTAAAAAATGTATTTGATTTTTAACAATTTCTCAAGTACGCCCGATGCAGTTCCCACGTACAATTTAAGTGTGTGGCCAAACTACAGGGAGGCCACAGGTATTCTTAAAAAGAAAAATTTGAAAATCGAGATTCGGTTTTTAAATGCGATGTTTTTAATTTTAAACTAAATTAAGAGAAAAAAAACGTAGGTAATTGATACCGGATTTAGTAGATACGGTCCACATTGGTATTGATGCAAATTAATGCTACAGAATCTTAACCTTTGAATCGTTGAAATTACAGACACAATAGAAAGACAATAGGTGCGCGAACGTCCTTTCAAAAGTATTCTTGTAGAATACCCGTATAAATCTTTATTTCAAAAGAAGCACGAATATATTGTGACAATACTGTTATTTAAATAGTAAAATCACAAGAATTGGACGCAGTGAACTTTTAATTAAGAAAATCAGAGCCTGAAAGATATTGCTATTGAAATTTTTTTTGCCGATAAGTGTAATCAATGTAACTGCACTGTACTCAATGAACCATGCATTCAATATTTCGCAAGAAGTCTTACACAATTTTCGGCAAACTCCTATTTCGCCAAATCTCTGAAGTGTAACATGCGACAAGGAACTTCGCTTAAAAACAATAAACATCGACCCGGTAACCCTTCCAATGCTAATTACTAAGCATAAATGTGACTTTATCGACTTGTGGGTTACCCCCGTATCGCCGGGCAGGGTTGACGGGTCAACTGCTGTGGTTTCCACTTCCTCTATAGGGCTCTAATGGATGCCATATCATTTATCAGTGTATAGTTGGGTCGCCTCGCCACTAACATATCGCCTCACTTACGATTTTATACGACGTCAGTCTATTTCTCGCTGATATTATCATTTGTTTAGGTTTTGATTAATTCTCCACGTGTCTTGTATGAATGAAAGTCAATTTCCACTATTCAACCGCTAAAGCCTCTTAAATCACGTAACGGATTTTGGTTCATATTTCACTATTATTTAGGTAACTTTTCATGGGAGGTTTATTTATGTGCACAATGAAACCTTAACCTCTATCTGGTACGGTTGACTCACATCAACAACCGTTTTTTTTTCACTCCAGCTTGTAATTAGAAATAGCGTTGTTTGCAACGCAATTTACTATTATTTAGTAGGTATGTATTCTTTTAAAAATAAATAAGATAGTATTTTCGGTCATTTATTGTAGATTATATTGTCCTAGTATACTAGCTTTTGCTCGCCGCTTTGCCCGAGTACATAAAATATAGCCTTTATCACTCAGGAATAAAGCAGCTTTCTGTCGGTGAAAAAATTTTAGCAATCGGATCAGTAGATACTTACAGAGATTACTTACCATCTACAAACGAAATAAACATAAAAACAAACTTTACCTCTTTGTTATATTAGTGTAGATAGATTATTTTGATAAATACTTTAGAAGAAGGCTACAATTTATTTTTAATAATATCAAATAATTTATTTATCAATTTTACTTATTTAACAGCGATGTGGAAGAGTTTTTTGACGCCATATTTTAGTTTGATTTTAGTTAGTTGTAATTAGCGTAGGGTTTTATTATTATTTATAGTTATTTAATTGTGTATGTAATTAGATTAGAAGTCGTAAAGCAGCCGTAAAAATCATTCATGGACCGTAGTCGTTCGGCCGCCATGCATGTAACTTCACATTTTTCTCAAATCGTGTCCCTTATTACACACATGCGAAGCCGTGGTGGACTCTAGTATTGGCATAAAATTAGACTTGGTAGCATGACCATAATATTATTTTCGTAGTAGCTAACTAGATACGATTTGGGCAACATCAGAGAATAGGAAATTGGAGACCCAATTTACAATAATTTGTTTTGGTGATCACATTATTATTCGTAGTTCGTAGTTCGTAGTTCCTTTTGTACTGGTAAATGCGTTCAAATTCAATGTCCACGTTATTTTGAGTGTAGGTACTTACTTGTGTATACACATGTCTCAATCAAACCTCTAAAGTACTAATTATCCAAAAGGTATATGCGTCAAAATCCGGGTTTATTGCTTTTTTTCTCCACATGATTTTGCAAATTACAATTTGTTTTCGGAGACTTTCAAGGTTGTATTCGATTCAATCAGTTTAAAAGTAGAAAAGTGAGATCATATTATAACAATAATATGAGGAAGGCAATTACATACACATAACCTACATATATTTTGCTCTTAAAAAAGTATATCGTGCATAAATCTATGAATTTTAATTAACAAACATATCAGTTTACTAACGATAATGAGCCTTTTAAAATATCGGCAGGCGTTTATTAAAAGCGGATTAGTACCGATCACACGGTGTTGACCTAATTTGAGCTGAAATAACTTTGTCATATAGGTTACCCGACCTCCACTGTGTATACATCGAGAGTGCTAAACAATATGGCGCGGGAAAAATAATGCATGGTCATGTTGATACGGGGAAACATAAAATTATAATAAACATACTAATATGTTGGCTAATACCGACCTTCGAAATTTTGTATCACCGTGAGAAGTAAGAACTGGATTGATCAAGGCAATTTTATTGATTACTAGCTTTTGCCCGCGGCTTCGCTCGCGCACTTAAAATATAGCCTATGTCACTCAGGAATAAAGCAGCTTTCTATCGGTGAAAAAAATTTAGCAATTATTACCTCCTTCAAACGTACAAACAAAAAAAAAAAACAAAAAAAAACAAACTTTACCTTTTTATTATATTAGTGTAGATTATAATATTTTTTTATGGGTAATTTATGGATAGAGTTCATGGGTACTATTGAGTACGCACTGTGTTGAGCCGTAATTTGGAAGACAAATTGAGTGACGATTGCGTTCGGGAACAGAACTTTGCAATTTCTTGTCCAAATTCGTTTTATTATTTATCAGTAGGTAGGAATCAAATTTTTGGTCAATGGTGTCGGATGACTTGGGTGTGGTCACATTGTAAGATTAGACATTCGCATAAAAATAATTAAGTAACCTTTTGTCCTTGTTCTGAGTTCTCTTGTGAATAAATCACGTTTAGGTTGATTTACGTTACTTTTGAAATATGGTTAATAATAGATGATGCTTTGCTTTATGTTGAAAAGGGCCAAAACTAGCTAAGCTTTTTTAAGTCTGTAATTTTAATTCCATTAGAATTTATGATGGACACGAGATTTTATTCTTTAATGAATTATGTAAGCCTAATATTTACGACTGGCCAGATGACCGTCCGATATGATTTCCTCACGTGACCCTCACCTTGTGGTAGATCATCAGTCTGATATAAGATATTATGCAACGAAGCACGTATACACAAAGTTATAATCTAGCTATGCAGTTGTAAATCTTTACAGTTTAACTTTAAAGACTAGTTTTGGCAAACGATCTTAAGCTAGAGGCCAATGAGTGGAACCGGTGTATAATTTTTTGTGGGTCATTGTAACAGTTTACTACGTTGCGAATAATAGACGGATTGTTATCAAAAACGGATGGATTATACAGAAAATTTTGAGCTGAAACTAGTCAGCAGTGTGTGTGTGTGTTCGAGAACATCCCTACTCTTTACCTCTTTAACTTGCACTCATTAAAGTTGCTTTTATTTTTTGTTAACTCTGCAATGGATTCAGTCTTCAGTATCATAGAGAATGTATTTCAGAGTATTGATGATACTCATAGTTATAAACACAACACTTGGATTTACGTAAATAAAACAAAATCTGAGGAGAACACAAATATAATTTTATTCATCTATTGATATACATTCGTTTCAATTGTTCCATACGTGCATAATTATTGGTACACAGAATGATATATTTTCATTGTTGATTGATCAACAAATAAATTTTTGCAGACATATTATGCTCGTAGCTCGTACAGACTCGCAAATTGTTTTAACAACTTGTTTCATACTTATTTAAGCTTAAAGCTCACACTTTTTTAAATTGTAAGTTATTTATTAGTTCATGGTAAAGTTCGAAGCAATACGGTCTTGTTATAAGCCAGTTTCCAGACGGTAGACCATTTACACTATCAATAGGTATACAAGGTGTAAGGGACAGCCCTCCACAAACTTTAAGGGCTTGCTCAGTAGACGAAACTGAACAACCTTCCACAAAAAATTTTTTCAGGGAACGAAAACAATAATCGGCCTCGCCATACAAATTGTCCAATCAAGTTTATCATTTTGTATGGAGAGGACGAATTTTTTTTTCGTTTCCTGAAAAAAAAATTGTGGAAGGTAGTTCAGTTTCGTCTACTGAGCAAGCCCTTAAAGTTTGTGGAGGGCTGTCCCTTACACCTTGTATATTGTACGAAGTTTCCTAAACGGGCCTTTAATTATGTGGTTCCTTACGTTAGGATACTTCAATCAGGTAAGGCCGTCGTGATGGCCGCACGGCGCGCCGACGAAAGGGTCACCTCATCTATTTGAACAATTATGCCAAAATTACACACCTTTATCGGCCCGATTACACAGCGATTTGTTAAGTCACCCATAGTCAGATTTTTGCAAAATTTCCATGAGGTTGTTTTTCCAAACATTTTTGCGATATGCCAAGTTTTATTAGGTGCTGTAATAAAACGGTTAGTCATTCATGTTATTTTTGTACAAGGCTGTGTAAAAAGAGAATTTGTTTTAACACAAAATCCGCTGAAACATAACGTGGAAACGATGAGTACATGTTGCGTTATTTATCGTATCTTCTATCTGTTTTATTTACATTGGCTACAAAGCTGAAACTACGGATAAAAAATTCGGTTTTTCATTATTTTACACAAATTGTAAATCGCATACTATTCGTAGATATTATTTAATACGTAACATTTATATTTAACTAATGTTGGCTGAATTCACAATTGGTCTCGTTTTATCGTACTTGTACATCTACTGCTTCCTCGTGATAATGTTTTCCACTCTAGTGCTAAACTTTATCTATGTTTCTCTATGGAACTAATTAACTTCATTGATTTTTATCTAACTTCACCTTCTCCAATTAAATAACGTCAATCCACCTAAACCGTAGGTAATCTTAAAATTTGATTTTTAAATTCATCATTCTGTACATAATACGCAAGTATTTTAGTATTTACCTACTTAATAGTTTAATGTGATATTGTGCTATGCACAAGGGTCAAGCCTAATAGCTGCGTGCAATGTTAAAGTTGGTGCACGATAATATGTACAGTACTGAAATACTTATCAGGTACATTATGTACAATACGCATCTATGTATAGATTTCTCTTTTACAAAAGTTTATTATTAATATCATAATTTAAAATGACTCGAAATATAATCTACTGCAGTTTCGATGTGTAGTCACTGCACGTGGAACTTACTTCCATTACGATTACAAACTTTGTATTTATTATGCACAATAGTCAAATACCTTTGTATCTAATCATTGTCAGTACCTAATATTTAAAATTTAACGAAAGAAGAGATAATTAATAATTTAAACCTTCCAAAATTGACTCGTCTATAATAAATCTTTCGCGTGACTTTCAGAATGGAATATCTGCGCATTAGATGAATTTCAGCTCAAAAGAGCTTTCTTGGATAAAATTATTATTCAGACTCGTCATTAGTTTGCGTTTATTAATTGATGTACATAGTCTACGTAGGCCTTTTCAAGTCTAAGATTTCAGCTGTGCCTTTCATTTGATAATACGAGTAGTACTTGTAGCCATTCCACGTTAGGAACGAGAGGCCACGCTTCATTCCATGCGGCCAGTACTGAAAACTCGTTCAATTTTCAGTTATTCTTTCGTGCAGATGTGACCAGCACATTGCCACCTTAACTTACTACACAGTCCACATACACAATAGGTTAACATTTTGTAAGCTGGAAGAGAAATTCAGGAAACATTGAATTTCAATATTCATATTCAATATTCAATACACATAGATAATGAATCCAGACGGAATTGATTCAAGTCGGATTTCCTTTGTGAATCTATTTACATCGTTTAGAAATCTGATAATCGATTAAGGGCTTCTACACACGTACCACAAGCACACCACGTCGCAACGACAAAATGCTGTCAAGCAGAGGTTATGTGTGAATAGTGTCGCTGAAGCTTTGTAGTTGCGTTGTGGTACCGACAAAATGTCGATATGGTTGCGTCTATTAGTTCGCAGTGTCGCTGGTGGTTGCGATGTGGTCGACACACACGGTCGATAACGACGTGTGAATAGTCCTATTTATTTTCAATACGAAATATACGCCCGGCCACGTGGCGTGGTTGATTGTGGTGTAGTTGTGGTCGTGGTGTGGTTGTAGTACGTGTGAAGAGGCCCAAATTGTTCGAGTAGTATTTGAAGATGGGCACTGTTTAGGTTCACGGTTTAGAATCGAAGAGGAATGTCCAGGAAAAGTTTCATGCGCTCGCCGATGTCGACAATGGAGCGCTCGTCCAGCTGCTAGCTGTCGTCGGCGGTGTCGTCGTCGTCGGGGTCCTCGTCGAGCGGCTGGCTGGTGAGTGCGGCCCAGAGCGGCGAGCGCGCGCCGGGCTGCACCGAGCCGCGCCGCTAGCTGTCCCGCGCGCACGCCGCCGCCGCCGCCGTGCCCATCGCGCCCACCGCCCCAAACAGGATCGTGCCCACCTCCCGGTCGGGGGTCACCTCCACCTTCAAATAGAAATCCTAGTAAAGATAAGCTTGATGCCCTTTTTAGGGTTCCGTAGCCAAATGGCAAAAAACGGTACCCTTATAGATTAGTCATGTCTGTCTGTCTGTCTGTCCGTCCGTATGTCACAGCCACTTTTTTCCGAAACTATAAGAGCTATACTGTTGAAACTTTGTAAGTAGATGTATTCTGTGAACCGCATTAAGATTTTCAAACAAAAATAGAAAAAAAGCAATAAATTTTGAGGGTCCCCATACTTAGAACTGAAACTCAAAAATTCATTAAACCCATATGTGTGGGGTATCTGTGGATAGGTCTTCAAAAATGATACTAAGGTTTCTAATATCATTTTTCTCTAAACTGAATAGTTTGCCCGAGAGACACTTCCAAAGTGGTAAAATGTGTGTGCCCCCCCCCCTCTAACTTCTAAAATAAGAGAATGATAAAACTAAAAAAAATATATGATGTACATTACTATAAAAACTACCAACGAAAATTGGTTTGAACGAAATCTAGTAAGTAGTTTTTTTTTTAATGCGTCATAAATCGAAAAAAATACACTATTATTAAAACATCGATCGAAGTTACAACACATTACAAGAACTTTTATATTATGTTACTAGCTGCTACGGAACCCTTCATGGGCGAGTCCGACTCGCACTTGGCCGGTTTTTTTACTACTATGTTACATGTATACGAAGTGTCCCCCCCCCCCGCACACGGGCCACAAAAAGTCACTCCGCATATAAAACTTTTCTCTCATAACCAGCTGAGCGTCCGAATGTCACCACAAGGATCCAGCAGAATATCAGCGTCAGGTATTTTTGTCTGACACATGCTGAGCTGGACTCCCATTGGTGCAGCACGATATGCACATCGCACTATGGATCTATTTTTTCTTAGTACCTACCTATATGTGTTAATTATTATTATTATTTTTCCTTTGTTGTTGTATTAGTATAAGTGCTTAGTTTTTATAACTTGTGTGTAATATGTGTTTTGGTGCATTTTTTGTGCTGTAGCCAATAAATGCTTTATCTATCTATCTATCTACTTCTAGCTTCTTTTTGTGGCAGCTTTTTTTTGTGGCCTGTATGCGGCGGTGCTTCTAGTTTTTTTTTGTGGCAGCCTTTTTTTGTGGCATGTATGCGGCGGTGCTTCTAGTATATTTTTTTGTGGCCCGTATGCGGCGGTGCTTCTAGTATATTTTTTTGTGCCGGCCTTTTTTGTGGCCCGTATGCGGCGGTGCTTCTAGTATATTTTTTTGTGGCCCGTATGCGGCGGTGCTTCTAGTTTTTTTTTGTGGCCCATGTGCCCACGTATATATGTATACTCCATAAATTATATCAAAATAAAATAGCATAATCAGCCTTGTAATGTTCCCACTGCCGAGACAGATCCCTCCTCGCTAGGAGAGGGAATGACCCGTAATCAATCACATGGGTCCAGTGAATATTTGTGGATGTCACTTGGTGATGGTGTTAACATGGTCTGTCTCCAGACTTATCTTGATAACGATGGTTTGGGACAGATTTTATTTCATGTGAATTGCTCTTTATGACATGTTAAATTACTATAACATTTAGTAGTATGTCGTCAATGAGAACAGAAAGGGAGGAAGGTCGTGGGATGGACCCGCGACCTTTGTCAACATCACAATGGAGCCGTACAAATATTATTTGAGAATTTATCACACATTCAAAAGATTCCAATTATCATTTCAGTGTTAAAACAAATTCTAGCATTGTAAGAATTCTAGCATGGATATTATCATAATTATGAAAAAACTGGCCAAGTGCGAGTCGGACTCGTGCACAAAAGTTTCCGTACCGGTTACATCTGTAGCAAAAAAACCGGCCAAGTGCGAGTCGGACTCGCCCATGAAGGGTTCCGTTGCAGCAACTAACATAATAAAAAGTTCTTGTAATGTGTTGTAACTTTGATCGATGTTTTAATAATAGTGTATTTTTTTCGGTTTAAGACGCATTAAAAAAAAACTACTGACTGGATTTCGTTCAAACCAATTTTCGTTGGTAGTTTTTATAGTAATGTACATCATATATTTTTTTTTAGTTTTATCATTCTCTTATCTTAGAAGTTAGAGGGGGGGGGACACACATTTTACCACTTTGGAAGTGTCTCTCGCGCAAACTATTCAGTTTAGAAAAAAATGATATTAGAAACCTCAGTATCATTTTTGAAGACCTATCTATAGATACCCCACACGCATGGGTTTGATGAAAAAAAAAAAATTGAGTTTCAGTTCTATGTATGGGGACCCCCAAAATTTATTGCTTTTTTTCTATTTTTGTGTGAAAATCTTAATGCGGTTCACAGAATACATCTACTTACAAAGTTTCAACAGTATAGCTCTTATAGTTTCGGAAAAAAGTGGCTGTGACATACGGACGGACAGACAGACAGACAGACAGACAGACAGACAGACAGACAGACAGACATGACGAATCTATAAGGGTTCCGTTTTTTGCCATTTGGCTACGGAACCCTAAAAACGGCGAATAAATCACGTTTGTTGCATCACATAAATATTTATTTTATTCTGTTTTTAATTTTTAAAGCGACAACAGAAATAAATCATCTGTGAAAAGAACTGTCTAGCTATCTCGATTCTGGTGACAGATAGACAGACGGCCGAACAGCGGGGGTACGGAACCCTAAAAACGCGTAAAACGGAATTGCAAATATACCTAAATAAAATCAAGTTTTATATTAGCGAGTCCGTTATAACAAAAGCTAATATACAGGTATGTAGGTGGTCGTATTAAAGTCAATCCGTGAGAACAACACAAAGCATAAATAAATAATGTCAAGCATCACATAAAAGTCACGTTTCATTGTTATATTTTCAGATCACGATAAACCGCAGCACTGAAATATATTTTATTTCCCAGAGCTTCGGTAATCTCTTTGTTTCCAGGTAAGATTTATCTAAAAAAAAAAAATTAAAATGTACCTCTATAGTTAGATACATAGCATAATAAAATGAAAAAAAAAAAAAACGATGCGGGTCTAAAATGACGGGTAGAGTCGACCCGTCCGTGATAACAATTTGAATTTGACAGCGCCTGTATTCCGTACAATTAAAGGGCCTACACTACGCGTTATTCAGCACACGATATTTAGACTCGTCTTATTTTTCATTCATAGTAAGACATTCTGACCCTTATTACACTATGTGTCACGACGCGACATCGACTGAGGCTCTGAATAAAGGCAAATCTAAGGGGGTTTTTAATATCGTGCGGTTTTGATAACACATGCGGCATTGCCCCGCAAGCGTAACCCCCGCAAATATCTATTTCATACAAGTATTTATTGTAATGCGTGGAATACGCAAGCGGGACGCGTTTTCAACACCCTAACAAAATTGATAACTGCATAGAAATAACAAAGGCCTGTGTGATGCCAATATACTCATACATCTATCTCTTATTTTATGAGTTCTAAGACTGCAAGCCTGTGATGTTAAAACCGCACGATCTCAGTATCTCACTTACACTTATCTGCCAGCATTCACTTCACACCTGAATAGGAAATGGTCAGTCCATTGTCTATGCAAAATATGTATAAAATTTGGTTAGCCGTACTTGTGAGAGTGTGGTCTGTTCAGGGTCGGAGCGCTCTTCGAGTACGGTGTCCAGTTCCAGCGTGGGCGGCGGACGAGGCGACCGGATCAGACTGACAGCTCTGGCTTTCGATCTCACAGGAGACATCTTCACAACTGACAGCTCCCCTCGGTCCAGCTCGCAGTTCCGTCGCCTCGCACGTTCCCTAAAAATATGTTCAAGCTAAACACTCAAAGGAAAGTCGCGGTTCGGATCTGGATTTGAAGATAAGTGGCCACTTGGATTTGTATCGAGATCGGATGAGATAGCGAAACTTTTACCTTCAGGAAAATTTTGCAGTATTTTCAGAGAGGTGTTTTAAATTGCATCCAGAGCTTGAATGCTCTTCTTTGGACGTGATACCTTCTAAAGATTCTAAGTAATAATAATTGTGTTTTTCGACTTATCTAAATTTAGAATAATATCTTGTTTTCCTACTTCTACCTGCCTACATACCTGCAGCTATTAGGTATAAAAAACTCTTTTCCAGTTCCATGCAATAAAATATTCACTTTATTAATCTACAGTGCGCAAAATTGCTTCAAATAATCCGTAGGAGCACTGAAACTGAATTTAACAACAACTGGTACACGATCTCGGCAGAATCGATCATCATTATCACACACATTACGTGTAACTGCTCCCCTCGTGGAGCGCATATTTGGGGTATTAGCGTATCTCTACGTGTAAGGCGAAATCATTTACCAAAATCTTGCGCGTCATAGCTTTCTCAATATTATGTAAATACGATAAGTATTTGGCCTTATTTATCCAACTTATCATTTACTCGATTGAACAAGTAAGTCGCAAAAGATGCCCTGAATTAGGTAGCACGGTAAAACGTCTCGCAATGTCCTAAATCAACGACATTTGACCGAAAAACGATCGAGCGATCCCTGAAGGGTTTATCGTGGAGAACATTACGTTATCGGGCCGGCCAAGTATACGACCATAGTGGTTAAGTAAATGGCCTGTGATTTCATTACGTCCTTGTCATTACAATATGCTCGTAACTCACCTCGCCATTTTGGCTCTCCTCCTCAAGCAGCAGATAACGGTGAGAGCTAACAATGGGAAGCCGAATATGCACGATACTATCGGCACTACTATCGATTCCGGTGTCACTGGAACAATAAAAAGTAAGATTATAGTCTATTCCCCCAGTAATTTCCCGTAAACAAAGGGCGGCGAAAAGTGGGGCCGCGTATACATGTACCAAGCAGGGTATGAATGAACAATGTACGCAATTGAGGCAATAAAAACAAGCCGTGTAATTTTTGTTTCACTATTTGTATTATTGTTTCATCTACATATTTGTGTTTCATCCACAGGTGTGTGTCAACATGCACCTTGACGGTTGAATACAAAACTTTTTGTTAAATGTACATTTGGGTTCGTAAAAAATTCAGATGTATGTTGGCTTTCAAAGCATGTTGGAGTACAGATCTACAAATTTCATAAGACATAAATATTTAGTCGTGTTTATACACTGGTTGGATGAATTACATACCGATTTTAAATATAGCTTCTATCTTGAAAATGGGAACAAAGTGAAATGGAGTCGAGAGATAAATGTTTTTCTCAACAGTTTATAGTAGATAAATCAGAGAGCAAATGCGCTGACGAAGCGATAGTGAGCCACTAATGACTACCGAATATTTTTCATATTTTCGCTGTATTTTAAACTAGTTTCTGCCTGCGGCTTCGCTTGTGTGAAAGTAGAAAATTATCCCAAGGGAAAATAAATTCGGGTAAAAAGTTTGTCATCTTATCCTGTGCCTATGCAGGACATGGTGTAGCCGTGTGACGAATTTCTTTCAAATTCGTTTAGCCGTTTGAGCGTAAAGAAGTAACAAACATACACAGATACATACTAACAACATGACTACATGTTACTTTAAATATTTTTTTTGCAGTACCATACCATTTTATATTTTTTCTAAGCGATATTTCGTTCACCAAATTACTTCAGATTTGAGTTTGTTATAAGTTTGAATTTGTTAAACATCACAAGTACAAGCGACTTCTGAAAGGACTAAGAAAACTAAATATGTACATACTTAACTTATTTAATAAAATAGTTTGACAGCTTGCAGCCAACTCTAAAAGTCAAACTTTCAAAAAGTAATTAGTAATCGCTGAAATATTTAATTAAAAACAAACAGACAGTATTAATTCGCCATCTCATTTTGTTTGTCAAAAACAGCTGATCGATAGAGATTCGAGCATTCAAAGTTTAAAACAAGCTAAAACTGGTTAACGCTACGTTAACTTGACTTGAAAAACTGAAATTAATTAACTTAAAATTGGCTGAAACATATTTAATTAAATATGCCAGAACTTATAGCACTGTTAAAGACTTGAATACTTAACAATTTTATATTAAAATTTAAAAGCACCTTAATAGGATAATCTGCTATTTAATATGTTTTCATTTACTATCTTTAAACTATTTAATAACAATACTAGCTGCTTATTTTTACCCCAGGTGAAGTCGCTGGCAGGCTTCACTCGGGAAAAAAAGTAACCTACGTGCTATTCCAGGACTTGATCTACCCATGAGCTAAATTTTATCTAAATCCCTTCAGCCGTTCGAGCGTGAAGAAATAACAAACACACACGTAAACACACCTTTATAATTTATGTTATACTAGCTTTTGCCCGCAGCTTCGCCCGCGTAGATAAATTATAATTTATGTCACTCAGGAGTAAAGCAGCATCATTGGTGAAAAAATCTTAGCAATCGGACCAGTACAAACAAAACAATAAAAAAACAAACAAACTTAATCTCTTTATTACTCGTATATTAGTGTAGATAAACCAGCAGTCCCGACAGACTTTGACCTGGAAAGCAAGCAATCATTAGAAAAAAATTGGGAACCCGATCGCAGCGCTACCTAACGGGTCTAATAGTGTTTTCTACCGTCTAGGAATCCACTTAAATAAACACACAAACTTTCAAACTTTCATCCTTTTACAGAAGAATTATATATTATTTATAAAGATCTTAAATAAGTGTGATTGTGTTGGTACTTATGTAATTAATATCTACTATATACAAAGATGTAGGAGCGCATGTTCAAATCTATTATAAGCACTGGTTATTCTTTCAAAGAACTAAATAAACAAGTGCGCCTTACCATTAACGATTGCAGCACTGCTTACCATCTGGTGGGATCGCAATCAAGTACTGGTTTATATCAATTAAAAAAAAAGAACAGTACAATTTTTTTTTAATGATCTAATTTTTAAACTTCATCCATCGTCGTTGGTCTAAAAATACTCTTTTATTATCTAAAGGCAGGTAAGAGCAAAATGGCCTGGCTTACAACTTGTGTAGTACTTATGACGTGGAAGCACGAGGCAGAGGCAGCTAAGGGCTTTGTCATACTAGCGGGTAGCGAGCGTACCCAAAGCGCAGCGGGTGCGCTACGAATACGTTACGGGCACGCAATGAACACGCCGCGTTTGTGTAGCGAATTTGTTGCGGACGCGCAACGAAATCTGGCAACAAAATGCGGGTCTTCGGCTTCTTCAAAGTAACAAAACCAACAGTAGTTTCGCCCCGTAATCCATTTTGTTACTGAGTGTATTGTACGTCATTAACTTGCTCCAACCCGAATTGAAGACGGTGCGAATTTCCACTCGCCCGCGACGTCTTCGATGTGCAGCCGTGGCGTGTTCGCGATCGTGACGCATTCGCTGCGTGCCCGCTACAGCCCGCGCACCGCTCGCGCATCGCTCGCAAACCATTACTGTGATAACGGCTTAAGTGTGCAGCCTTGTCTGCGATAAATGAGACCAATATTAAACAAGACACCGGCTGTTTGTCCCAGCACTGCAGGGTCTGCAGGCTGTACAATATGTTACGACATATTGCTTTTACGGCTGCTGAATGTGGGAAATTATATTGCAAAGGCAATTATATAACTGTATTAGAAATAGCTGCCGCTAAGAAGCGAAAATAATAAACTTATAACTAAATATTTTACAGGTCTTTTTATATAAATGTTATAAAGAGGACAGATTTTTATTTGTAACTAGCTTTTGCCCGCAGCTTCGGCCGTATACATAAAGCCAACAAAACCGGTCTCTCAGGAATAAAGCAGCTTTCTATCGGCAAAAAAAAATTTTGTTATCGGACCAGTACTTTCAGAGATTACCTCCAACAAAAAAAAAAAACAAAGTACTGGACTGATTTTAAAAATTCTTCACACCACCGTAAATATTCAGTCAGAAGCTAGTTTGAGTTAAAGACGAAAACATCTCCGTTCCATTTCATAAATAAATCTGACACTGATCTCTGTAATTAAATCAATCTTTCCAGTCTAAAAATGGAGAATATTTCGTGGGAACGTAACTTCCCCTTCCATCCTAATTACTTTTTCATTTTTTTCACTTTCCTCCTAAAACGAGCCGGCCGGCATAATGACGACGTTGGCAACTCAAACTGCCGCCCCGCTTCGTGATAATAATCAGGCAAATTTTAAGCCTCCAGGATATTTTGCTGCAATAATGGAGCTATTCAAATATGGCGATAACAGGTTCAAGTTCTTTGAAAAACAAATGACTTTCAACTTTAATTTTACGGCTGCCTAATCTGCTGTGCTATGGTGTTTTTACCTATGAAGTTGCCGTTTTATGAAACGGTTCACTTTGAGCTGTGATAACATCGGTTCGATACGTTCTTTTGACGAAATCAGTTATTTCTCATTTTGGTTTCTTTAGTGGTACAAACTTGCGCTTGTAGCGCTAAATCGATCGAAATTTAAAGTCGTAAATGAACCCAGTGGTAAGAACGCTCATTTTGACCAACTGAAGGTGATACTGGAAGCAAATCCGTTTCAAATTACGGCTCAGAATTATTTTACGTGGACAATACTCTCTACTTCTCCCACATTGGGTGGAACGAGAGGTGTCAGACTTCCCTTTTGCGTGAG
The DNA here is from genome assembly GCA_929112965.1 of Mythimna albipuncta. Taxonomy (NCBI): domain Eukaryota; kingdom Metazoa; phylum Arthropoda; class Insecta; order Lepidoptera; family Noctuidae; genus Mythimna; species Mythimna albipuncta. The sequence goes on along the minus strand of OV815962.1, from coordinate 9,549,097 downwards.
CCACGGTAATCATTCGAGCAATTTGCAGCCCTGGCAAGAATCGACCCTGACTTGCCCCGTTAAATTTGCTGACATCTCTTTGAGGTGCGTGGTGAACACAGCGCGCCGTCGACGCGGAAAACTACGGGTAAGCTAGCGCTGGATATTGATGTCAGTGTCAAAACAACAAAAAATATTTCCAACAAATAAGTAAAATAAAAGAGCTTGAGGAGTTTTCAGGATCTATACAAGGCCAACAATAGATCCGTACAGCTTGCCAAATATTGGTCGGAAAAAGCATTGGTGTTTGAGAGCATTGACACGAAAAGAAGAAGAAGCAAGAACTTGACAAGTCGCCGTCGCTCTACAATAAGATGCCCGCATTCAGGATTGCGCTACATTGCTGAACGATTGAACGATGGAATATTGAGTCAAAATGTATAATAAATGGCCACTTAATACCTATATAACCCTGAATACAATTGGAAATACATTTGTGTCAGGTAATTATGTTGTCAGCTTTACAAACACTCAATGGAAAACCATTAATTCTTGAATTGTGTTCACAATGCTCGTAACGTATCGATCGGACCATCCAGTTTAATCAGTGGTATGTAAGAGCAAATAACTTTGTTTCTCACATTGGAACGTGAAGTAGAAACAGATTCCGATTACTATTGAACTTACACGATTAAGCTGCTGCAAATTAACCATTTAATCACTCTTGTGGGCAGTCATTAGACACGCTACAGTTCAACTTGGGAAGTACTTAGTTTGCTCTCGCTCGAATCGGCAGCTATGTCAAATTAAAAGTCACTGTAAGGCCAAAAATATTAAGACCGTAGCTTGTGTGGGCAGTAAAACCTCTTAAAAACTTGTAACTTTTAAGACTCGTAGTTTTCAGGCTCCAGAGCCGATCCCTGTGGGACACTGCACGACACCTTTCACCTGTTACACTCTCCCTGCAGACTGGCCATGTCCGTCAAATTGACTTTGACTACCAGACAGTAGCACTGCCTGGAACTCTAAGGTAGGGTATTTATGTCATTGGCGATATCAAGAGACACCGTCAAGACAACTCCACCTCGGGACACCGCAACTACCGTCGTGAGGGCTCGCACGAGCATGGTGACGTCCACCCTAAAGCGCTCTCTGGATACCAAACTGGCTCTCCACCAGATCTAAACCCACCAGTACTTGCCGCGAGACAAGGTAACCTCTTCGTTAGATTCGGTTTTTGACTTTTCTATCAGATAACTATGCTATTATATATATATGTAATTAATTGGTGGCTAATCTGTTACTACGAGAACAAATAGGGGTATAATAGTTTTGCCGCATATGTAAGAATTACTTACGATTAACGTACAAGAATTTTGATAAAATTAGACGTATTTGTTTCACTATTTCAGATTCAAATCCCAGCTCCCTTAAAGCCTTGGCTGTATCAACGGAAATTACCGTCATTAGGGTATGTTTGAAAACTACGTGTATTCTAAAATAACTTTTGAAAGGGACGGATGGGACTGTTTGCTTGACATTTTACCCCTTCTCAAAGTGAACAAACTAAATATGTATAGCTGTCGAATATGGTAAATTATTATGTGAGAATATATATAGCATTAAGGTGTTTCCAGAAAGTTGAAAGGTCGCGAAAATATAACGAGGCAATTCACACTGAACCTTATCTTCTATTTTGTGAACCAGCCTTCGGCCCTCCATTATCATGTATTTGTCGTTTGAGATAACATCCACGAGAAGGTAAATACCTGTCCCACTTACATATCAGTCCGGAAAAATTGCCCTTGCGTTTATAAATATGATGTGCTTAGTATAAACGTTGGGGATTAGGGGGGTAAATAGGTTGTTTATTTGGTTTCATCAACATGGTCGGGTTCGGAAAAGTACTCGCTGTGTACTCAGGGGAGGATAGGTTGGATCCTCAGGGATGATATGGGATTATAAGGATGGACATCCTTTTGCGCCGCTACCGTTATCATCACACATTTGTACGTCGAACCAATTGCTGCTACTTAAGGGAGCGGGAATTAACACAATTTTGATGAGCCACTTTTTCTGTGCAAGAAATTCTTCATAAATTATATAAAAATCTGGAACGTTCGTTGTGGCGACGCTTGGGGTAGGCCTATGTCCAACAGTGTACGTGTATCGGCTGAAATGATGATGAATATAAAAATTAGCTACTTAAAATATATCATGAAAACAATGTACCGCTCAGGTGATTAATACGGTCAAGGGGCTTTAATAACTAAAGTTATATGATTTCAGCGGAATGACAGAAATGGAACAGGGATTGACTTCGCATTTTTTCACTGACGCATACCATTTGCATTTTGGACTGTTTTGTCAATCGTCATTGCTGATTGAATGACGTATCACCTATAATCAAAGGTTATGTTATTGTTATCTTACCCGTGGGGTATATAATGATGGGCGTGGGCCTCTTGTTGTTGGCGCTGGGCTTGGGCACGGGTGCGCCAACATTGTTGGGCGTGGTGCTGGTGGCTGGCGCTGGTGTGCTGTTGGCGAAGCGCTCCAGCAGGCGCAGCGGCGGTGACGTCGTTGACCGTGTCATCTTTTCACCTGTGTTTGAAATGGAAAACAAGATTTAGGGCCAATAAAGATATGAGGTTTCATAATTTTAGGATAAAAGGCCGGACAATAAAAAGCCGGTTAGCAATGGGTAGCTCACTGTCCGGCCGTCCAGTAACTGTCCGGACCAAGCCCAAGTCGTCGACGGCGCGCACTGTTCCCGCGCGCCTCAAGGAGTTGTCAGCAACAGCAGGGACCTAGCCGGGTCGAAGCCTACTGGGGCCAGGGTTATCCGAAAGGGCGCTCGAGCCCCGGTATGAAGGCTAGAAGGAACGGGGTGGGTCTTTTAGTCAGTAAGAGTCTGACACTATCTCCCGCTCCGCCCAAGAGTGGGGGATGACAATGTATGATTTTTTCCCACCATAAAAAAAGGGGCACTGACCACTAGACCAACACGCCGTAATATTTCAGAATTACGGATTCCGCCGATATCCGATAGCCGATATTTGCAATTGCAAATTTATCAATATGGTCTTCATTAGGACTTAAAATTAGAAACTGAATCAGTCGGATAATACCAAAATAAACATAAACACGTAAACAGTAATAAACATGACTAAATATAGTTTCCATGTTCGTGCATAATTTGCAGAGTACCGGCTGCTACAGGGCGTAGGTTGTAAGTGTCGTTTGATGGAGATGAATCAGGTAGCTAACCTGGGCTCGTGTTCAACCCGCCGAGTTATGTGCAGGCCCTAAACACACAGTAATTAATACCTGTGTTAAATTAATTCTTCTTAAGGTAGAATATTATGTCCTTTACGTATGAGGTTGCCATTTGCTGAAACTGCACCGAATTTAAGTTCAAATATTTACATTTATGGAATTTTGTGTTGTTGTTTATGTTGTGGTGTGTTGTTTGTTTTTCTGTTCTAAATATAGCTATAATTAGAATCATGAAATCTCAAAACGTGAGTTACAACGTGGAAACTTGAAAAGGCCTGCAATATCAGTACAACGAAATTGGTTTAATAGCTATCATTTCGAAATTTTTTTCCCCTAACCGCCTGCGGCAAAAAGATAACTTATGAGGTAAAATTTCTCAAAAAAGCAGGACAAACAAATCTACAGAGCTCATTAATTTCGTATATATATGTTCTTTATTGTACTAAACTTAAATTAAATCATTAGCAATTTTAGGTCTGCATATGTCATATTGTGTATCGTTTGCAACGCATTATTTCAATGGTACAATTCATATATGCTTTCCAAAATAACACCCTACACTTACAATCTCCAAAACTATGTCAATATTACGACTACGGTTTTTGGAGAAAGTTCGGCAAACGCTGCGTATCTAGTCCTCTTAATTTTTTTGTTTTTTGACTTAGCTAGGTTATTTTTAAAAGTTGAATAGCCAGAAATCTGAGCGTGCTGGATTTTTTTGCATATTTATAGTAATCAATGCTCCAAAATCTATTAAAAGCAGTCATCATTTCTCAGCGGAAAAAGACATAGTGCCTGTGATTATTAGTATCATTTTTTGTGCTACCAAAAATAAAAATAAGATTTTTTTTTATAGAATAGCTATGGAAGTATAGATAGTAATAATGATTTTTGTTTTGTTTTGCCGAAGTCTGTGTTTCCTGATGGCTATACCCAGGAAATTCTAAGTCAAGTGAATAGGTTACTTCTAGGTAAGCGCGCTCGTCGACCGCATCATCGCTTTCCATCAAGTGAGATAGCGATCAAGCGCGAACCTATCCGCAATAAAAAAAAATCTAATTAAATTAATAAATACTGTCTTGAAAATTTTGGATGGTATCAAAAAAATCAGGTTGTGTATCTACCGATCCGATTAGAATCGATACTTGGCAATAAAACCGCTTCAAATGATACAGGTCTACAGGAGGATGGAATGAAACGTAACGAAAAAGGTTGAGTATCGCTGAACACTTGAAGTGTTCGCTGTTATTCGGAGCTCGCGCTCGTAGTACTCCAATATTCGCTAGATCCTCGTGTTGCCAATTTGTTCTTTATTGTAACACGTACATAATTGTATTATATTGTATGCGAACAAAGGTCCCTACATAATATAATCCTGTTTGTTGTATATTCGTTTGTAGCGTTGTAGCGCGCGATTTTTAATAACGTCCGCGGATTTTTGTTAAGGCTCGACGCAAACGGGCCACCGACCACAGCCATCGGTGGCTGTCGCGCGCTACCACCACATTTATTACAGTGTCAGAAGCGTTCAACAAACACCGGTGTTCGATAGCCGCCACATTTTAAATCCCGCTCCCAGCCGCGCAGTCTTATGAATTAATCAATCCGTCGTGCTCCATAGTGACGTTCAATATGTAGAATGTCTAACGGTTCGTGGAGTGGAGCAGTGCGATAGTGGCGGGTGTCCGCAACTCGGCATTTTGTGTGGCTCGTAGCGACCACAAGTTGCGAATCGTGGACATTGCTGTTTATATTAAACTAACTTTTGCCCGCGGCGTCGCCCGCGTGGCATTAGGTACTTAAGGAATCGTGATAACAGGTAACCTATGTTCTTTTCCATGTCAAAGGCTATATGCATGCCAAATTTCATCCAAATCCGTTCAGCCGTTAACAAACATCCAAACGTCCACACTTTTACATTTATAATATAAGTTAAGATATATGAAAAGTGTGTTAATTCGCTGTCGCTGGCCATCAGTGGCTGTGGTCGGTGGATCGTTTTCGCCGAGCCTTAGTTTTCTTGATAAGTTATATTTAAAAACATTGAAATATTATCTTTCAGGTTGATCTGAATTTGCAGATATGTATGATACTATACCAGCCTATTATTATTTCACTACAGAACAAATACCACTTCTTATTCAGAGTAGGCATGATTATTGGTTACCATTATGATACTTAGGTACTTACTTTAAAGTTACAACTCTTTTAATTATTTTGTGTTACATTTTTATTTATTTCTATAATAAAGGTGTTACCAAGAAAAGGGAGTTAGTGATAGTGTGACGGGTGACAGGATAGAATGAAAGAAAAAAATGTGTTTCAGAAAGAAGAATAAGAATGAAGGTGTTACCAATGTTAAATTTAAAATTAAATGTTTATCTTTGCAGCCCCAAGTTTTCCTCGAAGTTGACGAGCGTCAATCAATGCTATTTTAATATCAAATATTGAATCGGAATCGTCAATTTGAATTCGTTATTATTGTTGGTCGGCCAAATCCGATGAGTTGATTTCGAAATGTATTTGTAACTTGACGTTTGGGAATAATAATGACTCTTGTTATTTATTTATTCGGAGTTAAATTTCAATGGCTGGGCTTCCCAATAAAAGGCGGAAAATGCTGGAAGTTTTCTGAAAAACTCCCTATTATTGATTGAAGCAGACTACTAGACGAATGATAATATTGATAAAATAATGATTAATTTTAATTAAAAAAGATTAAGAATGATATTGACATGGACAATCTCATAATAATCTCAAACAATTTTGTCTAAAGTATTTTTTGGGATTGTACTAATATTATATGCATGATTTTTTTAAATGTTTATTTGTAGTGTCCGATCGAATAATCGGTTTCGGTTTCGGTCGAGTTTCGGCAAAAAAATGAGTTTCAGTTTAGTTTCGGTTTTGGTAGCAAACCTGCCGAAACTACGACCAAAACCGAAACTGCACTCAGGTTCTCGCGCTGTTATCGGTCATGATCAGCGCGGTTTTGGTTTCTTCAGAAACTGAGACTGCTGCCGAAATTCGGTGTCTCAATAAACTCAGGCACTTCTGAACCAAAGTCACAGCTGAACTATAAAATACAAGTATCTAAAGTAATCGAAACTTCACTCAAAAGTGGAACTACAAAATGTAGAACCTAACTGGGATTCTTTTATATGAATGCCATGTTAGAGTAGTGACGGCGAGACCCAACAACGCAGTCACTAGACGTCTATTGAAAAAGTTTACGACACTCAGTTGCCCTCACTAGATTAATTTAGTTTCAAACGTACAAGATTGAAGGTACCGATGAACGTTATTTACTGATATTGATTACTGGAAGATTATAATCTAATTTATGTAACATTGATTCTCTGTTTATAGGTCTTTTAATTACTTAACTAAGGAAACTTCTTGTTGTTTTAATTAGATTCATTAGAATTTATGGTGTTCGCTTTGGTAGGCTTTTCACAAGGTGGATCTGGTGATGTGAGGCGCACAGGATCGGGTGTTGTGGCGACTTGGAGGAGGCCTATGTCCAACAGTAGATATTTATCGGTAGATATGATGATGATAGGACTTTATTCCAAATGGCCCCGACTTACGAGTTATTGTAGGTTGCGTTCAAACCTTTGTGTAATTTATTTCATCGCCACTGCTCACAAATGGAGAAAGAAAACATCGTGAGGAACCGGCCATGTGCTAGAACCAAAAATTCGAAGACGAGAGACATCCACCAACCCGAAGTGGGCCCGCGTGGTGGATTACGGGCATTACGGCCCATTCTCTCTCCTAGAGACGAGGTCTGAGTCCCAGCAGTGGGAACATTAAAGGCCGACTGTGCTAGAAAATTATTAATAAGTTTTTTTATTATTACAAGTTCCTTACCTTAATAATACTTTACATTACCTACTTACTGCATTCTATTTCAAATTTTAGTTTAATATCTAGTCAATAGTTTTAGCGAGACTAACGAACAGCTATTCATTTTTATATAGGTAAATAGGTACAGCTTAAAGGTAGGTATAAAAAGTAGACCTTAGTTCGCATAAATAAACATAGATAGATAGATAAATTCTTTATTGTACACCAAAAATAAAGCAGTTACATAAGAAACTAACATATGATCGTACATGATATATATTTCAAAATTACTTTACATTCTGTGTAAGTACGTCAAGCAGTCATGCACGTTTGAAAATAAACATCATACAAAATGCAATGAAAGAAAATCCGTTGCTTTGTTCTAGTGACAGCTGACTGTATATACGGTCTGTAGGCTTGTTTTACGCCCGAAATCATCAAATAACTTCTCCTGCTCTGGGTGCAGTGCGAGGGCTGTGTTAATATACTTATATTTTTTTAAGCCATTGTTTTCGCAATGTTTTTTTTTATACTGTTTTAACCACAGCTACCTTAGCTTCATAATTGTTTTTTTAACTGTTTTTTTCTCATTTGTTTTTATTCTTGCATAACCTCTTTTTAAAATGTGAATGTGAGAGCACTGTAGACTCCATGGATTCAGAGATTATTATTCTAATTGTGTTTTTGGGTATTTATAAAGTTGACCAGTCTACACTGTTCTCTCATACTTATTATGAAAATACGAAAAAATCAATCATTTTTATAGGAACCATGATGTTTATTTTCTAAAGAAAACGACAAATTGGAACCGTGCGTTAGCTACGCATATTTTTTAAGTGCCTATAGCCTACAATTACGTTTTTTTTGGCATATTACTACATTTTTTTTGTATGTGAAGTAAAATATGTAATTTTGAGTTTCAGTTCGAACAATCCGCAGCTCTGGCAGGCAAGAGTCTGCAAGCTATCTTATTTTGGACCATAAACACACACGCTTCCATAAAGCGAGTTGGCGAAGTTCTAATTTCAAAGTTATGTTAACAATCACTATTGTACCTTATAGTCGATGTACGAGTAGGTATATGAGTATAGAATTTGAAACTATTATAGCCTTGCCTTAGCTAATGTTTAAGTTTTATACGTAGGTATAACATCGCATCTATTCTTCAAATCTGTATTCTTCGAAGGAATTTGGAGAAGTAAATATAAATACTTGTTTTAAAAATTGCGTGATAAAAGAATCCGGTAATAATATATTTTCATACACATTTAGTAAAAAAATGATATTTTTATATTACAAACCGATACTTCAATTTTATTGAAGTGTCTCACGATGTCAGCACGATCATTTGTTTTGTGTCTGGGAGTGATTTGTCTATTTTATGTATGTATTTAGAAATTTAATATAAAAGTATGTTTATCAGTTGTCTAGTACCTACTCATACCACAAGCTCTGCTTAGTTTGGGACTATCTCCCGATTTCTGATTTAAGCATTTAAAGTTGAGTATTTCTCAAACTCTACTTTAGCCTGAAAACTTGTCAAAATTTGGCACTTTGAAACGTTCTTAACTCAAAATATTCAGGATATTATTATTGATTTGTAAGATTTTATAACAATATTCTTTATAAAGTAAAATCCATTAAATATAAACATTCCCGGAAAGATACACTATGTGCCATTGAGCATCATCAATAAGAGTAAAATCCCTTTCCACCAAAAAAAAAAAAAACGAGTTAGGTAGCTATCTACGCATAGATAACGAAGAGCGGAGTGAAGGGAACATCGAGAACTCCAAACGTTTTAATTTAATTTTTAAATAAATTTGGCTTTCATTACAGCGCCGTGGTTTGATGTAGGCAATCATTACAAATTAGTTAACAGTAGGTAATTAATCTTCAATCGAGACTTTTTAAGTGCCAAGAAGATCGGTTTATTTTATTAATGTCTTGGTACGATGTATTCTACATCAGATAAAATTAAATCATCATTTAAATAAAATTAAAGTGACTGTTAGTTATATTAAAATAACATTTTGTTTACCAAATATATATGAAAGTAAGTATATTCAACACCTACCAATAACCAAAATTATTTTATTTAAATGTTTTTCTGAATGTTGTCTGTTGGTTCCGGTTAATCTCCAAAACGGTTGTACAAATTTTGACGCGACTTTCACAGGCGGATAGCTGATGTTACAAGGAGTAACTTACGCTACTTTTCATATTCTCTCGGGTACGGGTTTTAAAACTACAAAATACGGGAATATATAGGAATTGTCAGTGGAATATAGCTTATGTTTTAATGAGTAACTTAAGTTTCTTTTCATTTTCCCTCGGGGAATGCGACTTGATTCTTGGGGGATGACGACGCACATCTTACTTTTACTTCCGGGGGGGGGGCTATCTTCTAAATGGATAACATTTATTTTTCACTATTGTTCCGAAAATAGAGGTAATGTTCTTAAACTCCCCGCGAATAAAGTCACGGGTAACAACTAGTTATTTAAATAAAACAAAACCAAAATATATTAATTTCACGAATTTATTTATCTTCTCACAAAGATATATTAAACTCAGAATTATTTATGAATTAATCAGAACTTTAAATGGTACGTTATGACTTATTAATTATTTCAGTAACTAAAAATATTTGATAGTGAAATTCGTTTTCACAAACGACCGACCTTGGCAAGGACAATTTCGTCATTAGTCGAAATTAGCAGCAAACGGTAATGTAAATCAAATGGTCCGTTATTGCTCACCCTAGCAACAGTTCTGTAACATTTACTGTTCTACTTTCTTGATGAGAAGTAATGGACTCTTACAATTTAAGGCGAATCCAAAAAGATTACCCGTAAAATCAAAGTGTTGATTAAATTTTTATTCTTTTTATGGTTCTAATAGCGTTGATCGCGTTTATGGATAATATCTTTAGAAGCGACTTATTTTTAATTACTTAGAGCAATCATATTTTAATCGATACGAAGGAAAGCTTTTAGACAAGTGATATTCAAACTTCAGAAGAAACTCCTAATTAGTTTTGCTGCCGTTAAAATTCTCGTCATCAGATTTTACTAAAATAGCGCTACGTGCTGAACACGGGCTCGGAATTGAAATGCTGTGGTGTTCCGAAGCAAGTGAGCAGTTAATTGTACACACGACATTCTGCACTCACCGATGCAACGCTGTTATGCACTTAACGAAGTCATCCTTGCTATATTCATCGCTGACACTTCAAAACTTGTTCTAAAAAACTTTTAAACCTTATGCTCGAGAACTGTCTTGAACATCAGCGTTCGTATATGTTCCGTGTAGTATATTTACGCGGAGTGGTTTCGGGAGCGAGCGACAAGCGGCCGGCCCGGAGCTCTCCCGCCGTTACACTGGAAACCCGAGCCCGACTGAAACCGAAACATTAGGGACTCGGTGCATTTCGTCCGACGACCCGGTCCGTGGCACTTCACTCACGCCGATTCTAGACAATCCCTTTTGAATCAAACAGAACTTACCGAACGGAAACTCATCGCCTGAATTGATAAAAGCTTTGTCCGGAAGGGTTGAACATCCATTATGCATAAAAGGATTGATAATTAGTACGCTCGACGTAGTTGTGTAGCTCCCGACACTTTCAGGTGCTGAAAAACGGACTCTGGTAATTTATTGCGTACTTTAAGTCTAAATAGTAATTCATTACTTTCAAGTGCCAGTTATAAAATAAATGTAGCGCATAATTTATCTCTACTTTCAAACATCATTCTATTTAATTGACAAAGTTGAACATTTAATCATTGTTCACGGTACAAGAGAGGATAATAATTTGCTTTAATAATTCAGTAGGGTTTTATTTTTAACGGTCATTACGGCTGTTTTTCATCCCTGTCTTGAGCACAACAAACAGTTTTGACAGACAGTCACCGAACCTAATGGATTCCTGCCACAATTCTAACTTTGTTTTATTTTTCTCTGCTTTCGGCAGAGCTCGCAGTAAGCCTTTTCACTTTCCTTATAAACCTAACATCAGTTAATTTGTATAAACGGCTTCTAATTTTGTAGAACTTTCGTAAAAGACTTCTTTTAATATAAGCAATTATGACTACTTATGCCCTCACTTATTAACGGCACAGTTCGCCGGCGCTTGGCTCAAAGGCTTTTACTTAATTAAAGTCGTATCGTTTTTTTATGTTTTACCGAAAAATGTCACTAACGAGTTAAATTTTTATTCTCTTACAAGTCTCTTGGGATCTTAAGAAAGAAATTGGCTGAATATTGCGGTTACATATTTTACACTAGCTTCTGCCAGCGGCTTCGCCCTTGTGAAAGTAGAAAATTATTCTAAGGGAATAGTAACTCCCAGAATGAAAGTATTCTATGTACCTACTATTCCAGAATATAATGAATATTCCAAACCACAGCAGTTTAAGTGTGAAGTAGCAACCATACATAGATATAGTTATCGGCACGGATCTTGAGCGCTGGCTTCAAGGTGCGACGTGAGAAGCTATATACGATAGACGTCACTCGTTATTAGTTCCCCGCGCTTGCTGCATGTATCTAACAACGACGGCGATTGGCTTGCCAATGTATGGAATGCGCAAAGCGATCCCACTCTGACGCCGAGCGCTCAAGATCCGTGCCGATAACTTATACCATAGATAGAAACAAACTTTTGTTTTTATAATATTAGTGTAATATTATCCATCGTTATACACGCATCACAGACATGTGATGCTGATGCATGTATCACATCACACTAACATTATAAAGACGAAAGTTTTTTTGTGTGCGTCTGAAGTGTGTGTGTCTTCACGCTTGAACGGCTCAAAGCATTTAAATGAAGCTTGGTCTATCACCATGTCCTAGAATAGCATATAGGATACTTTTTATCCCTGGAGTATTTTGGATAATTTTTCTACTTTCACGCGGACGAAGTTGGCAGACTGGCAGTAGCTACTTATTATATCATTTTTATTTCAAAGTTATTCTTAGACTTTGCCGCTTTACAAGTTGTTCAACTTATTATTATAATTTTATACAGTACATTAGATATTAAGTTCTTTATTCTAAAACAACTAGGTATGTATAAAATTAAGTTCGCTACATTACCAGATTACTTTTGTAGCTGCGTAGACCTTGGCGCGCCGTGGGGTCTCTACGGCGTAGACCTTGGCGCGCCGTGGGGTCTCTACGGCGTAGACCTTTTAGTTTACAGTTTGATTTTATTTAAACAGGTCAGTTCCTAAGCTAAGCAACAGTCTGCCTAACAAAAACATTCATGAACACAGCTCGTTTACAATCTAGTGACTATTACAATTAATTACGATTCACAACATAACCCTTTTGAATAGAACCTAAAATAAGGATTGTTTATTTTTAACACACACACATACACACAGTAACAGTATACAATGGCATGAACAGATATAATAGTTGTATGAACAGATATAATACTTGTACAAACAGTGATCAATATAAAAAAAACCGGCCAAGTGCGAGTCGGACTCGCCCATGAAGGGTTCCGTAGCAGCAAGTAACATAATATAAAAGTTCTTGTAATGTATTGTAACTTTGATCGATGTTTTAATAATAGTACATTTTTTTCGGTTTATGACGCATTAAAAAAAAACTACTTACTGGATTTCGTTCAAACCAATTTTCGTTGGTAGTTTTTATAGTAATGTACATCATATATTTTTTTTAGTTTTATCATTCTCTTATCTTAGAAGTTAGAGGGGGGGGGGGGACACACATTTTACCACTTTGGAAGTGTCTCTCGCGCAAACTATTCAGTTTAGAAAAAAATGGTATTAGAAACCTCAGTATCATTTTCAAAGACCTATTCATAGATACCCCACACGAATGAGTTTGATGAAAAAAAAATTTTTGAGTTTCAGTTCTATGTATGGGGACCCCCAAAATTTATTGCTTTTTCTCTATTTTTGTGTAAAAATCTTAATGCGGTTCACAGAATACATCTACTTACAAAGTTTCAATAGTATAGCTCTTATAGTTTCGGAAAAAAGTGGCTGTGACATACGGACGGACAGACAGACAGACAGACAGACAGACAGACAGACAGACATGGCGAATCTATAAGGTTTCCGTTTTTTGCCATTTGGCTACGGAACCCTAAAAATGAACTTTTGACTCCTAAACAAAGTATAATAAAATCTTGTATCTCAGGAGCCAGTTCCTTCTTGGAGATGATAAAAAATATGATGTTAGGTACAATTAATCTTTCAAATTTTGTCAATTTGAGAAAAAAATGTTTAAGATAGCCTTTATGTAGACGGAATAGTTGTGCGATGATTATTAGTAATAATTTATAATCATAAGACAATTTTTGCAACCAATTAGATAACTTAGTCTTTAGTTTATATTTGTTTAATGTATGTACTGTACTGGTTACTAATTGGCGTAGTTACGTAGTCGCCCTTAAAAGAATACAGACATATTATGATTGTGTTATCACCATACATCACACAAGTAATCCGGCAAGAGGCTGTCATCTGCTATGCCTTAAGATGAGCACATATTTCGAAACTCGATCCTCCCCCTAGGGACGAAAGTATGACAAAGCTTTTATGCCGTATATGACGCGAACAAACCGTCAAAGATAAAGTAAATGTTATTCAGATACAAAGACAAAGTGATTTTGTTCTTCTTGACTTGTGATAGAACGATTCCGTTTCTGGGAATTGGCTGAATAAAGTTTATTTATTTATTTAAAATTCATGTACCTATGTGATATTCTAGGACACGGTCAACCCGCGTATTAAGCGTCATTAAAATCTGTTCAGCCGTTCGAACGAGTACCTAACAAAGATACACACACGTATATACATTTTCAGAAACTTTCGCTTTTATAATATCACTAACTTCTACCAACGGTTTCGCCTGCTTTCATCCTCTTAGGAGGTGACCTATTATTTTGTTATTATACAACTTTATTGCAACACCTTAGATTAATAAAGCACCAACATTTACAAGAATAAGTGTACAATAGGCGGTCTTATTGCATAGGGCAATTTTTATCAGACAACCTTTGGATGGACTGAAACTAATAATATCATATACCTACTAATATCATCAAATTGTCGATCTGCGTGGAGCGAGAGGGAGTGTAAGACTTACTGACTAAAATCCACCACTGTTCCTTTAGTTACCTCCTTTCACACAATTAGCCTGACTTCCTGAACTTGAACGATATATATGACACAAGGACTTATATGGAAAGATTTGGCGTTGTTTTTGTCACGTATACCTGTGTCACGTTCTCTTTGGTTGATGACTCATATCAATGCCCCAGTACCGTATCGACACGTTTTCAGTGACGTAGTCTACGTTCATGTGTTATTGCTATCCAAAAATAGATTACTTCATTACGATTAGTGTTGTAATTTATAGGCGTGGAACCGATTGATGGCGGCATTATAAATCATTTCTTAGGGCGTCACAAGGCTATGAGTATTCTTCTTAACCACTTACTGGATTTATGTGATATTAGCATCTGCCAGCGTGTTCGCTTGCTTTGAAAATCAAAAATTATCGTAAGGGAAAATATTCCAGGGATAAATATTACCCCATGTCCTATTGCAGATAATAGATCATATTCTGCAATACTTAAACGCTACTTACTACTTTGTGCTTTGTTTAATTTTTTTTCTATATTTTTAGCAGTTAAGTCGTAAAAAAGTAAGCTAATAAAGTACGGACATACTTCCTAAATATTTATACGGTTCTTATATATATATTAGATATATTAGAGCCTCAAAATGGCAAAGAAAATATTAATTTCGAACTTCGCTGTCGCATTTTTCTTTTGATAAGAAAATAAGGCAATTTCTATAATTGGTCAGGTCTTTCATGTTTTGACGGAAGTTAACACACTATTTCAGCTATTTGTTGAAATAGTGTCTACCGTTATGTTCTTATTGTAATTTGTGTTTCAGAAGTTTTCAGTCCGAACATAACAATCTTCAAACAATTGAAAGTAATAACTCACTGTTATTTTTATTAGGAAATCGTTTTCAACGCTCGTGAACATTTCATTTATTTATAATCTCTCGCGATTAACTGGCAAAATTTTAAGTCAGATTTCCTTATGTAAATATGTTACATCTCATGGTGGCAGTTTTATTACATATTTACATGTGTGTAGAAGAATTTTGCACACGGTACGTTGTATACATTTTCGTAGAAGAGATCCGACGTATATGTATGTAATACTACATGTATATGTGGCGATACTTTTACAGTGGAAACCAATCTGAGCGGGCACCGAATACCCATACAAAAATTCCAAGATAAAATACTAACTTTAGGGTTGGTTCTTCTACAGTAGAACATTTAATAAAACAAGGAATGTAATTGTATTCATGTTCACATGCTCTAACAAAAACTCGTTGAGAGGTGAAGCTCGTTTTGCACGAAAACATAATATTTAAACACATTCTATGAAAAATCCCACGAGCATTTTAGTTCGTTTCACGTTTTTAACCTATCATATTGTTTGTGAGTTTTAATTGGATTTTTGAGCTTACGGTTCAAAAAGATCTATCTCGAAAAGAAATCTGCTTGGAGAGTGATTTTATGAAATCACTATGAAGCAGATTTATTTTGGGCACCAATCGTGGCGATAGTCCTTTTTTTTTGAGGTGGCTATACAGTGACCGCGGCGTCCTCAAATTCCACCTGACCATGTTCTGTGAAGACCTGCGAACATGGCCAGTTCGGTAGATTCCTGTTTCAGATTCAGACAGAAGAAACGCTGCCTGGATGACACTGTGCAGCATACGGTGGAGGTGTACCCCGCTTGGGCGGAACGCCGTCGTGTCCTCCGTGAGCGAACTCTCGTGTCTGTTTCTGGTTCAGACCATGGTCCAGTGTGGGAGGGAATGGGAAGCGGTTATTTTGTTCTGCGAATCAGCAATGTGAGCAAAGTATCTCCTTTGCTCACATTGCTGATTCGCAGAACACGGCCATCTGGCCGCAGATGTGAGGGAATGCGTACCCACGTCCAAGCCACCGCCATTGGAGACGCCTTGGGGGTCGGGAGTCGCAGGGCGATTCCTGGCCACCGTAGGCGTAGGCTTGTGGACGACGAGAAAAGGGTAGCTCACTGCAGTCGCGCGTCACAAAGAGATGTCAGAAAAGCCGTTCGTGGCTCAGTAGGGCTTGCTAGGGCCGCGGGAACGTTTGAAATAGTTACAGTAGCTCTAAAACGCAGTCAGTAAGTCTGACACGCTCTCTCACCCCGCCCTAGAGCGAGATAAGAAAAAAGATTTATTTGTTGTAGATTGATTTTAATTAAATTTTCGAGCGACTAAAGTGCTGGCAGAGTTAGGTAATACAAAAGTTAGTTGTCAAAAAGCCGTTGACGTGTGAATCGACCCTTCCACGTGACTGACTTCAGCCAGCTGTAGGCTGTACCACCAAAATAAATAGGTACAGAAGTTAATCTCATGTATGTACTTCACTTTTTATACCTACGCTAGGCGATCGAGCTAGGGGTAGCGGGTTGCACCGAACTGTACGAGTGCGGCCGGGCGATTGAGCCGAGATATCGTGTCCGTGAGCGGTGTCTATGTGTGCGTCGCTCGAGCGCGCTTTGTATGTGGGTTGTCTTCTGTACCTATCTATTTTGTGACTGTACGTTAACAGCCCTACAAACTAAAAGCCAGGAGATTTTAACTTCAGCCGCGTATTAACGGTAATTTTATGCTGAAAACTATTTCAGGAGTTCATGCTTCAACATTGTTTTTAGTTATTTTGTTCATGTAGTTTGAATATAGGTAGGTAGACTAGACTAGAAGTCTTTAATCTTAACAAATACTTACATATTAAAAAACAAAATCCCCTATCATATCTGTCTGTGTGTACGTGATAAACTCGAAAACTACAGAACGGATTTTCATGCGATTTTCACAGATAGACAGACTGATTCATGGGAAGGTTTAAGTGTATAATACATGCATATTATAGTAGAGAACAGCCGAGAATTTCAAAGAACCTTAACACCCGTGCGAAACTGGGGCGGGTCGTATCTAATTGTAATAGGTATATACATTTTATGTAGCTACTTAGTTTGTTTTAAGGGTTCTGTACCCAAAAGGGTAAAAAGAGACCCTATTGCTATCACCCCGCTGTCCATATGTCTGTCAACAGGATGTGTCTCAGGAACCGTGAAAAAGAGAATCGGAATTTTCACAGACTATGTTAGTCTGTTGCAGCTATAACCAGAGATACTAAAAACATTAAATCTACCATACAACAAACGTGATTTTTTTGCCGTTTTTTTTTGCTATCGACGGTACGGAACTCTTCGTACGTTTGTAGCTAAAAAACCCCTCGAGTCCGACTCGCACTTGGCCTCTTTATTTGTTAACAATAATGGTTGTCTAATTAAGTAGAGATAATATTCAGTAAAAATAACGAATTACTAACAATATGTAATATGAACTTGTTACAAAAAAACGAAATACACTAGTAAACTTAATAATCGGGAGCCTATTATCGTTTATAGTAGTACGTGTACTCGTTATAAAATCCTTGTAACTTTGCAGCCCCAGGGAGTATCTAGCAGGGGAAAATACACTGCATTTTCTGTTAATGATACTAACTATAACAAAAAAAAAAAAAAAAATGGTTGCCTGTAAAGTCGGTTTTACGGGCGAAGATTTTACGTGACAACGTCTCTAGTGCTGCGCGCGCGGCAGACCGATCATAGTTGAGTGGGAGAGAGACGCAAGGCATTCGGCGGGCCTCTCTCTCGTTCGGTGACTCATCGTAACGTTACCGAGCGTTACACTTTTTCATAAGTGACTCCCAGCCGCAACCTAATTTAAGACGTTGTCACGTCAAAACTGATACCATTAGAGCGCCGAGCGGTATAGCCTGGTTCGGATCAGAAATGATAAAGGAAACACCAATGTTATCAAGCTTTTAACAACTTTAGAACATAACGTTCTATATTTGGTTGTATTTTTATTAATGTCTCTATTTTATTTATCAGAATTTCATTATTTATGAATGGCTTTGTTTATTTTTTTTCCTAGCTTTTGTCTGCGGATTCGCCCGCGCACATAAAATATAGCCTACGTTACTCAGGAATAAAACAGCTTTTTATCGGTGAAAGAATTTTAATTTTAGCAATCGGACCAGTACTTCCAGAGATTACCTCCTACAAACAAAAAAACAAACTTTACCTCTTTATTATATTATAAGTGTAGATAAGTATTTATCGTTTTTAAGACATAGTATAACGTGCGACTGAAGGAGATTGAATTGTTTGCGACGCTGAAACTGTGACAAAGGGGATTTATTACATTAGTTTGGGTCCCACCGCACAGTCCACATAATCTATGGTCCACACCAATGGCTGATGTCTTGCTATTGTCCAATTTGGAAAGCCTTTGTCTGTTGTTTTCAATTTATAAGTTACTCTGCTTTTGCCCGCAGCTTCACCCATATACATAAAATATAGCCTATGTCACTCAGAAATAAAGTAAGTAGCTTTCTATCGGTGAAAAAATTTTAGCAATCGGACCAGTACTTTCAGAGATTACGTCCTACAAAAAACAAACTTTGTATCTTTCTAGCTTTTGCTCGTGGCTTCACCCACATACATAAAATATAGCCTATGTCACTCAGGAATAAAGCAGCTTTCTATCGGTGAGAACATTGTAGCAATCAGACGAGTAAATTCAGAGATTACCTGCTAAAAATAAAAAAAATAAACGAAAAAACCAACTCTATGTCTTATATTAGCGTAGTTAGCGATAGGTATTTGGAGGAAGATAGTTCCACGGATTTAAGGTTTGTTTGCTTACTAAGTTGAGCTGTAGGTACTTGTAGTTGTTTGACGCAAATAAACTCTTTTTCTTTCTTTCTTTATGTAAAAAAATGTATGTTGTATAGTATAATAAATAATAAAATATATATATATATATATATTAATCAAATAAACCAGTGCCTGACTGTGATCCCACCTGATAATCCTTGCTTACCAAGGATGCAATCGTTGATAGTGAGGTGCACTAGTTTTAGAGCCTATTCACTCTAGACTTGAAGACACCCAAATTATAATTAGACGGGAAGACCCCAACAGGCAAATGGCTTCAGATACATTATGTTACAATTTTTGTTAAACTCTTTCCTATATTGTATCATTCTCGTTTTATCAATGTTTTCTGATAAGTACATTTTAGTTTTGATTTAGATGGCAACTGGCTATCGCAAGCACTAATTGTATTTTATACAATCTATTATATTCGAGATTAATTTACAAAAATAGCCCAATTAGTGATATTTTTTAATTAAAACAGTTACATATCAAAATGTTTTTCTGCATTTTAGTAGATACTATTAAAATTAATTGAATTCAATGTGCTACAAATTTTATATTTTTTTTTAATTCCTGTTTTAGTCTTACGGCTGGATAAAGTTCTTAAATAACTCTTTTTCAAAAACTATAAACTACAATATTGACATTCGAAAGGGTAGAAAGGAAAGAAATACTAAAAACAAGCTTTTAATGAAAATCATTTTTTCATAGCAAACTTTTATAGCTCGGTACCTATATAATTAATACTCGTCAAGACAAATCATACGAGCCCAGACTCGATGGGGTTGTGTCGTTTAATTCCCAAGTTCCTATAGCCACCTTCCGGTTCCATCACCAGATCAGCTCCATGTCATCATAATTTTGCGTTGTCACGCACTTTACACATGTATACAAAATTTCAGCTCAATCGGTAACCGGGAAGTGGGTCAAATTTAACTTGCAAGATTTGATGACAGACAAACATCGGGACAGGTGAAACTAAATAAAAGCTTGTACTTAATAATAAAGCATATTTTGATACAAATGATGACCTTGTTATTGCCACCGCGGCAATATTCGTCCGATCTACGGACGAGTGTGTTATAGAGCCGAGTATTGCAGTGAAAAATTTTCACGTGTATCAAATGACGTTCTTCAATACACTCACCTACGAAGAAATAGTTTCTCTGAAAATGATAATTTTTCGTTCATTTTCCACTGAAGAAAATTTTTCAAAGTTCTCAAACAATTTAGTTTTGATTTACACGGCAACACACCGCAAGCATTATCTGCCTCAACCACTATAGGTATAGTCTGTTTAAAAAGTCAAACGACTTGGGAATTTTGTATAATATTTAATAATTTAAAAAATATTTAACTATATTCAATACTTTTTATAAGGTTCTATTTTTTTATAGCTATTAGTAAACAATGATCAAGATCTCTTAATCAACCTTTATTATTGAACTAGTGTTGACTGCATCACATTTCATTTTACTCTAATAATTACCCAAATCGGTAGACTTAATAGACAGACTCTATCTGCCGACTTAAATTCGACATTTTTGTCACAAATGATTACATAATGTTAATAATTTATTTGCTTTTTTCCCGCGCTTGTAGGACGAAGAAAAAGCAAAGGTATGACCATCATACATCCTAATAAAAAAATCAAATATTTTTGAATTTAGAACACTGATAGATGTTAATTTGTTGTTAAAATCATATTTTTTTAAATAATCATGTTTATTTATGGTATTCTGTTCATAAACTCAATTTAGATCTTCATTAAATATAGAAATAGAAGAAAGAAGACAAACTTTACGTTGGCAAAAAAATAAAACCTTTGTTGTAAAAAATTAAAAAAAAAAACAAATGTAGTGCGTTATGAGCTAAAAAAGTCGTTTTCTGAAAAGGTTTTATCCAGTATCAAAAGTTAAACTACTTGGCAATTTTCCAAAAAAAATGGTATAGATAGCCATTAAATTTCGAAAAAAAAAAAACAATAAAAAAAACGTAAATGGCTTTTCTTATTTTTTTACGTTATAATATGGCCTGGCCTGTCCTTTTTAAAAATAGTTTTTGATCAAATAGTCGAGTGTTGTAAAAAGGATTTTAGATTACAAGTAGTTTTCTTAGAAAAGGAAGCAAAATAGATTATGTTGTAACAAAACCAGTTTATATTAAAGAAAGATAAAAATTAAAGTTTTGTGAAGCAGAGTGCTCAACAAAAGCTCGCGTTCTAGGATTTTTCTAGGATAAAACATTGCGAGTTAAAAGCGAATTGCTTTCAGGAAAATAGTGCTTTCTTAACTTTGCTGAGCCTTATAAAATTACTTATAGGACTTAGTTGCAATACCTAGACAGGAATAAAAGTGTAGGACAATGTGGTGAGAAACAACAATACCTAGTATCACTACGTCATAGTATAAAACAAAGTCGCTTTCTCTGTCCCTATGTCCCTTTGTATGCTTAAATCTTTGAAACTACGCAATGGATTTTGATGCGGTTTTTTTTATTAGATAGAGTGATTCAAGAGGAAGGTTTATATGTATAATAACATCCATTAAATAGTGGAGAAGTACTGTTATTTTTGGGGTTTCTAATGTGATGTCGTAAATAATTACATTTTTTCCGCTTACATTGCAAACGCAGGCTGAACCCTACGAGTTTTATCAAAATAATGTACTAAGTATTGTACACATTGAAAAGGTCTACAGAAAAGTCCGTGATGGTATATGTCTATCTCTTATGGATAACCCACAATAACTTTTTTTTGTCATTTACTTTTTACGACAAATAATGGCTAATTTTCGAAGCGATTTTAACCAATACAGCATTAATCCTTAACCAATTAAATACCTTGAATACATTGTTTATTTAATATAGATCTATATGGCCCTTTACACCGTATGATTTAAGTGAATATTTTCGAAGATATTACAGATTTAAAAATTGCGGGACGTAGCGTTTGCGGCGGTACCGGCCGGCCGCCCGATGCGGCAAGAGCGTGCCTCTTCATGGTATAGGGAAAGGGGGATTGTTTTACTCCAAATTTAACGCGTGCGGGCCACGGGCAGTAATGAATAAATCAAAACTACTGAATCGATTTTAATCACATAGGCTATATATTTTATACCCGTGCGAAGCCGGAGCGGGCCGCTATGTTTTTATATACAACGTTCACAGTTTAACTGTAGTGTATTTAGTATCAGCATTGCACCCGTGCGAAGCCGGGGCGGGTCGCTAGTACTTTATATACAAAGATAATTTAAAATGATCGTAAAGTAAATACCTCTTATACTGAAAATCGAAGTTAGGTTAATTAAAGCTTTTCTATTAGGGACGTACATCATTAAGTAATTCTTCCTACTCAGCGTGGAGCCGGGAGTATCAGACTTTTACTGACTAAAACCCATCCTTAATCTTTCGGCGAGGTGTGCTCAGCTTGGGCACAACACCGTGTCCTCGTGGGGGCGATCGGCGGTAGTAACCTCTCGCACCAGGCCCAAAAACAGGGCATGGCTTGTGCTGGACCATGATCCGCAACAAGGAAGAATGATAATAATGCTATTGAAGGGGGCGGCCACACGAGTTAGGGAACGGACTTCTTCATACCCCAGCCGCCGGGATCCCGACACCAATTTCCAGCCAAAGTAGGCGTAGGATTGCGGACGATGAGCTATGGGGTAGTTTGCTATCCAGCCCTCTGGTTATCACCGAGCCTGAGTCGTCGACGGCACGTAGTGTTCCACGCGAGCCCTAAAGAGATGTCAGAAAAACCGTAGGGGCCCAGCGGGGCCGAAGACTACTATTTTCCGGAAGGGAAACCCGGAGTCCTGGAATGTAAGGCAAAGAAAATAGGAGATAGGAGTGAATAAGTTGGTTAGTTTGACATTCCCTCCTGCTCTGCTCTGGAGCGTGAGAAGCCATTGGATGATTTTCCATCTAAAAAAAATACACTATGCTAGACAAGGCACAAAGAACATCACTAGTAGCGTAACCAAAGATACAGGTAAAAGATTCAACTTTAAAAATCATATTTCCTGCGAATAGCTAGAGTAACAGTAAACTAGTTTATGAGTTTTCACAATTCCTCGAACATTGAGTTAGGTACACAGTAAGTAGGTGGTAAGGCTTCACAAGTTGTGAGCACCGCTCCTGGAAGCTTAACACATTAGTTGTCTACAGTACCTTCATTTTAGTCTTGAAGTCACGTGTTTGAACACGTGTTTCTGAAATTTCAGTTACTTATGAAATCTTAACGGATAACTTGTAATCTCAGATATCTAAAATTCTAAAAATATCATCCATTTTTAACGGTTGACTTATAAAAAGATAAAATGGCTTAGTTGGTTAGTTACATATTTTTTGGATTTATTTGCCGATACATTTAGAGATAAAATAGATAAAACATTTATTTGTTGCCGGCTAAAAAAGCAAAATGAAATTATTAAAAAAAAAAATAAGCACATAAAAACAAGCAATGAATAAACGAGTAATAAAAATTAAAAGGTTTATTTGGGAGGCCTAAATTGTATTTAGGGTCACTCAAAAAAAAAATTGTAATGGATGTCTTTCAGATGAAATGATGATGATGATGACAATAATTTTCATGTTATGAGGCCAACGTAATATAATAAAAAATAAAAAATGAAATCGTGCAATTGATCTACTTTATAAAATAACTTTTAAATTGATATTAACTAGTCCTTGACTGCGATCCCACATGATGATAAGCAATGATGCAATGGTTGATGGTGAGGCGCACTAGTTTATTAAGAGTCTAATATTCACTGTAGTCTTTTAATTGGACGGGAAGACTGTAGTAGGCCAATTGTTTCAGTCCTTCGATGTAGGCTTAGTCCGGACCGTAGCGATTTTAATAACGTATGTACAAACACTTATTAACTTAATAATAGGTATTTTTTACCGTTGACAAACAAACGCTAGCATTTACCAGGGGTAGAGGATAAGTATTGCCATGCAACGTGTTCCGATCTCTTGGGTCCCAGCAAGCGAAATACCCCGATGTGATCCTAGACCAACCTCTGACTTTCGTTGACTACATAACGCAGGCTCGCTCGCTCGCAGGCCTCCACTACATCAGGACTGCCCGCAGCGAATTGACCATTATTCAGACATACGCTTGTCCCTATTTATTTATTTATTTAACCTTCATGCAACAAAAGATACAAAGGCGGACTTAATGCCTTAGGCATTCTCTACCAGTCAACCTAGGGTAGTGCAGAGACAAAATGGCAGGTGCATAAAAAATAAAGAAAATGTTATTTAAAACAATTATAGAATTATATATAAAGCTAAAACCAAACATACTACTGACTCGTGGCCGTTCTGATATCAAGAGGTAACGAATTCCATAGAAGGATAGACTGAATATAGAAGGAGGAATGAACAACATCAGAAGTATGAGATGTATGCCCTATCTTCGCACGCGCAAAGCTTCGTCACCTGCATAGGATGCAAACGCTCCAAAACCGATTCCTCGAAAAACCTCGGAGCCCACTATTATGTACGAAATGAGAATCTGCTTTTAGAACTCGAAATATTTATCATTCAGCAATTCATGAAAAGCCTACTCATGTGTTACTTCGACACTACTGTGATACATCATGCCCCTAATTGCATCAGCTGCATCTGGCGTTTTGTAAGTGTCCCTGTCCATGTATGTGAAATAAAAGCATTTTGATTTTTTTCTGGCCTTCCGATAAGAACCGTTCCGTATCTCCTAGACTTGCCACCCAAAGTTCATTCTCATCGCTCCCAACGACGCCATTACCCTGCTCCAGGAGAGCCGTCGGGATACCAGCATACTTTGAAAACATAGATTCTGACCATCGTCTTTCCATCCTCACCGCCGAGGCCCGCCTTAACGCTCCTGTCAATGTCCCGTTGTTCGAGCCACCCCGCATCGCTGAACCTATAGTTTTGAATTTATCCCAAATCAATAACCTGTGTTCGATGTAGCCTGTCCCTTACTGCCCCACTCCAGCGACGCCCTAAGCCGAGATTCGCAGCTGCCCTAAGCGACTACACAGTAGCTTAGTTTTAAGTTTTTTGTAAGTCCAGGTTGTACATAAAAACAGATAGACCGCAACTAAATCCGATAAAAGGATTAAATAATGGGTTTTTTCCAACAAAATATCTATCCCTTTATCTTAATCTATTTAAACGAGTAATTTTACGATTTGAAGCAAAAATAAAAGTTCGTTCAAAGAAATATTTTTGTTAAAGAACAACAGAAAAAACTTCAAAGAAACAATTCTTCAATACTTTGCTTATGGAATTTTTTCAAAACAATGTTTCAAGAACTTTTTAAAGTGGCTCTTCAACATTCCTACAATGTTACTATTAAAATAAAGGTAACCCAGGCCTTTATATTAATTAAAAAAAGTCAATAAAGAAGGAATTTTTGTTTTATAAAGAGTAGCTTTTATTTATTACACAGTGTAAAACGTTATGTTTGCCATAAAATCTTTTCATAGTAAAAAAATCATATACCCAGACATACGTTGGCTGATAACTACTATTTTTTTCTTCTATATTTTGTCCTAAATATTCTGAAATAGAAAATAATCCTCCTAAAATTGCGGTACATTAGCGTTGCATACTGCTACGTCTTCTGTTCCACTTTAAGACTCCATTTTCACTTATTTTCTAAAAAAATACACATTCAGAGTCCTTGTCCTTTTCAGTGAGTTAAGTAGTCTAGTTATCCCTTCGCCCTTCTTTCCCTTATCTCCCATTGTATCTGTTTCACGTCCTGGGTTTATCTCGACGTGATCACGTGACTATTAGGCGTCTGTTCCCGATTCCGCTGACATGTGGCGTTCCAAACGTACTCGGTTTCATCTCGTTCGCGTTATTTCACGAGTTCACACGCGCATGACCGAATATTTTACAAATGCTCGCACTTCGACACGCATTGTTTAAGCGTAGTCTTTGAGATGTATTCGTCTTTGTTTAATGCGTATTGTTTTCTAGGATCATGCTTGTTCACATATGATGGTATAGTTTTTGTATCTCACGAGCGATAATATGCACGTGTGTGCACACACAAAACTAAGCCCCAACTGTGTGTGTGTGTTGTATAATATTAGTGAAATTCTGCAAAGTTGGTAGTAGTTGATTCACAGCGTTAATGTTTCTCAATTGAAGATTTGGACTATTTGTTTGAGTAGGTACCTACCTATATTTGTGTATAGGTAATTGTATTGTATTTACGGTTTATGGTATATCTTTTTTATAAGTACATATTTGCCTTTTCTCTTTTTTTATGGCGCATACCAATATTTTTCTTTATATTACCCAAAGGTTGACTGATAGGAAATATTTAAGGCATTAAGTCCGCCTCTGTACTACCCTTTTTTTCTTTTTTTTACATTAATATTACAAAGAGGTAAAGTTGTTTTTTTTTTTATTTTTTTGAGGAAGTACGATAGCTAAAATTTTTTCACGGATAGAAAGCTGCTTTATTCCTGCGTGACATGGGCTATATTTTATGTAGGTACGCGGGTGAAGCTGCGGGCAAGAGCTAGTTAAATAATAAATTAGTTGCCTTTCGGGTAAACTGTCAGTTTATAAGCTCTTCGACATGGCGAATATCTGCAACTGTGGTTGATCAACACAATCCTTTGGGAAATCAGGCTTTGAAGTGTAGTAAAGATGGATCCTACATCCCAACGCCAATCTGCCTAACAGTAACCATTACATATGTGCATTTATTTTGGATGCGAACTGAAGCCACGCGGTCATTATACTTTCATATCAGATTTACATAGTAACAGCAACATTTCCTCAACTCTAGCAAAACTTCGACCATTACATGACCAGCCATTACTAGCGCATTTATTCCACTACTGCAGACAAACTGTGCAATACAGGGTGTATTTTTGAGGCGGGGCACTAAAGGCAGGTTTAACTTTAGTCACTGAAGCGATATTAGATTGTTTACCTACTTAAAAATTTTTGAGTAATTTCATGCTGTTATCACTGATTTTGAAAACAAAGTGCGGTTTGCAAGAAATTGGAATTGGATTGGTTTTCTATTAATATTTTGTTTTGATGTCCACCGATTCTATCAAAAAGTCTCATGTATAACTAAACTAATGCTGCCTGCACTAGGAAAGCCACAAATAGCAAAATCTTACCATACATTTCGCAAGCAAAGCTTTTATGCGATTTGTAACTTAAAAAAGCAGGACAGTTTTCTAAGATAATTTTCCTGTACCTAAACGCTTAAGGTACCAGTCCTTACTGGCACATTTCTATATCCACCCTGTATACGTGCATACCTGGTAAGTGGGAAGATGGCGCGTGAAAAATGCTTTTAATGGCGCTGATTCACCCCGCCTCTACACGGAGAGGGAGTGCCTCTTATTCAATTAATTTCTTCGCCAATCCTATTCTTTGTAAGGTAAGGGATTTACGAGATTAGTTAATCAGCATAATCGTGTTGATTAAAATCACTGGGCCGAGGGATTAACTAGCACAAGATATCAAAATGATTTTGGGTTGTTATCAGTTAATTTTCATCGATTTAAGTAGTTACGTTATAAGTAGATTATTTTATTAATCTTCTGTTCTGATTCTACTGTTAAACGCAGATCATTAATACTGACACTAATAAGTAGTATTTTTTTTTTTAATTATGGGTTAGCTCGACCTGATAGTTAGCGATGATGTGGTGGATGATGGCGCTTGCCTAGACGTAATCTATTCAATCTTGACTTGAAGACTCCGGAAAAGGTTGTAGCTTGTAGCTTTCAGGAAATACAGACTCCAGGGAATTCCACACTTTAGTTGTACTCACATTGAATGTATTTCCAAATCGCTTTGTACGTCGGTTTGTTGGTCATGCTCAAGGTGCCCGTTACCTAGTCTAAGGTAGTAACATACGAAGCGGTGTGTCTCATAAATTGTACCAGTAAATGTCTTCTCGCATTGTTCACCTAAATAATTTAATTTAAAAAAGTAATTTGTCTGCTTTATGGGTGCTAAAGGAGACAGGACCAAATTGCCGCTCTAAGCTCTATTTCAATTAAGAAGGTTCAATTAGAAGGTTTTCTTCGAGTACGCTCTGTGATAGCGGTGAGGTGGAAACCTTATTGATGGGTGTCGGGTATTGCGGGCTCGCGCTGCATCGGTCTGTTGCTTTATTTTGTTCAAGTGTTGTTAATTTAAAATGTTGTTTCAGTAGCAGTAACTATGCAATGGAGTTCATTGTTATAGAATAGGGATTTTACTTTATTTATAGGCCCTTGGGCTTGCTGCTTTTTTATCTTGCACTAGTGCAGTGCCGCCACAATTTTGTTATATTAATGGTATCAGGCTGGTCGCGTAACAGCTGCCACTGGCAATGTGCCTGCCCCCGCCAAGGCGGTTGGAAAACATTCCCTGATCGTTTCTCACAATGTCATTTGTCATGGAAAATGTTTGCAATATGTTAGTCCTAAGTTTGCGCCTTTTCCGGCAAAAAATATTTTCCTGACTTTCTTTAAATATTACAATAATATACTTACTAAGTTTTATTTATGGTGTTGAAAATTGTCGTTTGACATGTGTGGGCAGCTGGCATTGCAGTCAAGGCAAAATACAATCCCCAACCGAAGGTGAGGTCTATATACAATGACCATCATATCGTTTCTACCCGCATAATTGTTGTTTGTTCTAGATATGACTGAGAAGCCTCTGGCACTGTTTACCGTCATGCTCGCAAAGGAAGAGGCCGACCGCATCAGGCAACGGCGTTCTCGTCGCCGTCGCCGGGATTCTGATCCCGATTTCCGGCCACCGTAAGCGCAGGCTTGCGGACAGTGAGCAATTGGTAGCTCACTGTCCGGCTGTCCGGTAACTGTCTGGACCATGCCCAAGTCGTCGACGGCGTGTACTGTTCCCGCGCGCCTCAAGGAGTTGTCAGCAATAGCAGGGACCCAGCTGGGTCGAAGCCTACTGGGGCCAGGGTTAGTTTCGAAAGACAGCTCGAGCCCCGGTATGAAGGCTAGAAGGAACGGGGTGGGACTTTTAGTCAGTAAGAGTCTGACACTTTCTTCCGCTCCACCCAAGAGCGGGGGTTATCATTGGATGATTATTCCCACCATAAAAAAAGGTAGACCTCATACTTGCAACAGTTGTAACCATATGGATGAACGAAAATAGATATATTGCCGGCAAGTCATAACAACATAGGCCTTTGATTGATGACTGATAAATATTCACTCGTAAGTTGAAGGCTATTTTTTTTAGGTGGGAAAATGACATCTCCCGCTCTGGGTGGAGCGGGAAATAGTGTCAGACTTTTACTGATTAAAAACCCACTTCTGTTCCTTCTTTGCCATTGTTCCAGGGCGCCGGGAATATCTTTCACATTAGTAGGCTTCGACTCTGCTGGGTCCCTTGCTGACAACTCTCTGAGGCGTGCGTGGACGATTTGGGCTCGGTCCAGACGGTTACCGGACGGTTAGATGGCGAGTTCCCCATTGCTCGCCGTCCGCAAGCTCGCGCTACGGAGGATGAAAATCGGGATCGGGATCCCAGCGGCTTGGGCGCGAGGGCCATTGCCTCGCGCGTTCGGCCGCCTCATTTGCTAGCATTATTGCTTCGCAGGAGGAGGCGACCACCTGCCGCTCCTCCTCCCCGGCGCGAGAGATGGCCTATGCTGAGCGCCCCCACCAGGACACGGCGGTGCTATGTTGATATGTCCAGGCGGGCTCACTTCCACCGTAAGCTCCACCGTGTCCTCCGGGCGGTCCACATAATGGTAACACCCGGGCGTTTCTGCCGCACGAATCTGGTGCTGGAATGGAAGGCTCTCATGAACCGTGATATTTAGACAGTTGAAATATTCACAGATATTGTATTTCAGTTACCGCCGTAATAACAAATACAAAAAAAACAGAATAAAATAAATATGTAGTCTTGCACTAGGAATTATTCCTGTATGGTTCCTGAGTGGGTGCGTTAAAAATACCTATTTAATCACGTGTATACCAAACACCAAGACTTGAAACTATTATCTGTAGGCCATAATATAAGTAATAGGGTAATATTTAAACGAGCGACTGATAATTAATGAGTGATAATTAATTTGTGTGGTAGAATTAGTAAGTGAGCGACTGACTGCGAGTGACGAGAAATCAACAAAACCGCAACTTATAAACATCAATAAGTTAGTAGTAACAGTTAGTTAGTAAGTCAAGATAAAATTAAAAAATAATGTATCTTTTTTTTTAAACTCGTATTAATTTACGCATGTGCGAAATTGATTTCTTTAAGAAAACGTCAGCTGAGCGAGTTCAATGACCTGTAGGTAATTAGTACGCAACGCCGACGCGCACGCGAGTTGTCAGCAACAGCAGGGGCCCGCCCAGCATGGTCAAAGCCTACTGGGGCCAGGGTCAGTTTTACAACATTAAATCAATAACTAATTGATAGGCTCTACTTTATCACTCTTTTAAGGCGTCATTTACTTCCTCGTAAACTTTTGTTCAGTAAAGAAAGTGACGAGACAGATTCGCATCCCTATGTAGAGATGAAAGCTACGACAATGGTATCTACAGATGAGTCTGTTTGGCGAATTTGTAAAGACAAAGGGCGAGGTTTGTCAAAGTTGTCCATTGAGTTGCGATCGATATTTTATTTGGGTGTATGGTGTTGTCGGTTAAACGCACAACAGTAGGTCCATATACCTAGAGATCATATGCCTTACCTAATTGGAAAATGTATTCCAAATAAAGGAACCTTAGTTCTGCTACACGGAATTTTTAGAGCTTTATCCAAGCTCAAAGCAAAATTGTGATTAAAAGTCGGATCTTAATGACTTAGTTTGACTTGGCAATCGCATATATATTACAAGTAATACGTATTATATTAAATTGGATTGTTTAGTCCAATTGCAAAGTCAATCTAAGTCATCACGGTCCCTTAAGTAGGGACTGAATAAATTAACCGACTTGGTATTCATGGTTCTTACAAATTTTTGCGATAGAAGAATTGAATTAAGAGCCTTGGCTTTTTTTACAAGCTATGTTTTTGATCGCATGCTTCTTCTTCTTCTTCTTCCTGACCTTGTCCCGTTTTATTTAGGGTCAAAGCAACACGTTTTCTTCTTCTATTCTGTCCTGTCACTCGTCACGCTATTACTAACTCTCTTTTCGTATCACTTCTCACACAATCCATCCATCAGTTTTTAATCGCATTCAATTTTCGTTAAACTTTTCTAACAGTCTTCCTAAATTAAGTTTGTTATGCTATGATTTTATTATATTTTTTTGTTAGATATATTTGTAAATAGACTCCGCAGCTTAACAACAAACAAGCGAGATGAATCTGCACGAAGACAATTCGGATTATAGAGATTCGTTTTCACGAGAATGTCGCAGTGGGTGCCGTACTTCATCAATCCACTCCAATCAATCAATGTTTGCATATCCTAAATGAACTCGCCACTCAATTAACACGTAGCACTGGACGCGGCTAGGCGGTTACAGCAAAAAGAATAGTGAACACTGTACCGCTTTAATGGTACTCTTAAAACCCTATCTGTGTTTGTATAAAGAAGAAATAGGACACGGAAAATGTTTGTTCTTTGAGCTCTACGTTCATTAGAAAAATATTAAAAAATAGCGCTGGACTTCAGTGTAATTCTGGGAGCCATTGAGGACAAAAAAAAATCCTTTCTTACGTTCTACTGTACAAGTTATTATTATTATATCTAGCCCATATTGTCCCACAGCTGGGCAAAGGCCTCCCTCCACTCCTTCCAATGTTCCCGGTTTTGAGCCACCTCTTTCCAATGTACAAGTTAGGACATTAAAAAGCTGATTGAAAGAACAGGAGTATTCTTTGTTGTACGCCACAAATAAAAGTTACATCAGGAACATCAGCACTGCATACACGAATGGATGGAAACTATTGAGTAGAAAAATCACTTCGTTTTTCAAAGAAAATTTTACCTTTAAGCTCGTTTAAAGTGGTACTGGGAATTTCCCAACAATAATTTCAATGAAAAGACTAGGCATGTAACAATACTAGCGTTACATGCCTGAGTACTTTCTCTGTTCTGTAAAAACTTTTTGTAAGTTTGTACTGTAGAGACTCTTTCATTAGGACCAGGGGGCCAATTCTCGATTTTAGAGATGGTGTCGAACTCGACAAAAATGTCTAATGACGTCATTTTTTCGACAAATTTTAAAAGCTGCTAATCTGGGGATGTCGAATTCGACATTTGTCGAAGGATAACGTTAGAGTTCATTTCGAGTGCTTCTGAGCAGTAGAGATGTCATGTCGATTGTAGAGATGATGTCATTTGGGGTCAATTTTCGATTTTCGTGATATTTGTCTCTATTTTGACTGAGAATACGGAATTCTGCTCAATTCGACATTTTTTGGTAGAAATTGAGATATTTTTGATAGACATAGAGATAGACTTGCAATCTCGAACTCGAGATAAATGGCGAAAATCGAGATTTGGCCCTCAGATGTCACAGTAAAAAAACAGCGAAAGTTTTATGTAGGTATGGATCTTTGTATGGATGTTTGTTACTCTTTCAGACAAAAACTACTGAATAAATTTCGATGAAACTTACTACACGGGTAAATAATATCCTTGAATAGTTCATAGGATACATTTTATCCCGGGAATATTATAAGATTTATGGAAAGCTGTCAGGTTGGAAGGAGATTGGTTTGATATAATAATGTAATGTGAATAAATTCTAGATACAAACGCGTATAAGCCCTATATATTATCTCCGATCCATATAGTAAGTAGGATGGATGTCTGAGACTCAGGTGTGTGAATAACAACTGTTTGATGTATTAGATACCTTCACCGGTGACCTGAAAACCGTTTGAACTTAATCTCGAATATTGGTACTCCAAAATAGACATAGATCGTTGAACGTTCAACCGAACCATTTTAACGTGTGCTCATAGTATAGATCGTTGAACGTTCAACCGAACCATTTTAACGTGAGCTGGCCATATATTCTGTTAAGAACTGCCTTTACCAGTATAACTCTTATAATAAAAATACTACAATAACGTCCCTTTCATATATCAATATTGTGTCAAAAATATTCTCTAAAGGGGATAGAAGCTAGGAGTATCAATACACTGTCGGTAGTGTTGTGAAGTTGACACTTATCGATGTCCAATTTATTTCCCCTTTGGCCTCTCTTGTACAACTTGAAACGAATTTCGTGTAAGTATATTCAAACACTATTTATTGGATTTTTGTTGGAATGAAACATTGTAGCCGAATAAATCTGCCTGTTAGGTGAAATATAACCAATTTTTTTTTGCTTAGCTTTTATCCCTTTTGAGGAAAGTTTACGTATAGAAAAGACCTATGTTTGCAGTTTATGAACTTCCGAATCTGTTCAAAACGTCTGATTCCAAGAATGATTAAATATGGATTGATTGATAAACGGCATTCGATAGAAGTCCACAACGCTCACGTGGAACTCGAGCCCCGGTATTAAGGCTTGACGGAACGGGGTGGGTTTTTTAGTCAGTAAGAGTCTGACACAATCTCCCGCTCCGCCCAAGAGCGGGGGTTGTCACTGGATGATTTTCCCCACCCGAAAAAAAAAGTAGCTTCACAGTTGATTCACTATATGTATTTGCCACCTCGTGTAGCTATGCTTGTTACCTCAAAAGATACTTTTACAAATCTCTGAATAAACGCTAGCATAGTTTACTGTATTCTCATCGATATAGGAGGGGTCACTACTAGGCTATAACAAGAATAAAAAACCGGCCAAGTGCGAGTCGGACTCGCCCATGAAGGGTTCCGTAGCAGCAAGTAACATTATATTCAAGTTCTTGTAATGTGTTGTAACTTTGATCGATGTTTTAATAATAGTGTATTTTTTTCGATTTATGACGCATTAAAAAAAAAAACTACTTACTAGATTTCGTTCAAACCAATTTTCGTTGGTAGTTTTTATAGTAATGTACATCATATATTTTTTTTAGTTTTATCATTCTCTTATTTTAGAAGTTAGAGGGGGGGGGACACACTTTTTACCACTTTGGAAGTGTCTCTCGCGCAAACTGTTCAGTTTAGAAAAAAAATATATTAGAAACCTCAGTATCATTTTTAAAGACCTATCCATAGATACCCCACACGTATGGGTTTGATGAAAAAAAAATTTTCGAGTTTCAGTTTTAAGTATGGGGACCCCCAAAATTTATTGCTTTTTTTTCTATTTTTATGTGATAATCTTAATGCGGTTCACAGAATACATCTACTTACAAAGTTTTAACAGTATAGCTCTTATAGTTTCGGAAAAAAGTGGCTGTGACATACGGACGGACAGACAGACAGACAGACAGACAGACAGACAGACAGACAGACAGACAGACAGACATGACGAATCTATAAGGGTTCCGTTTTTTGCCATTTGGCTACGGAACCCTAAAAACATGAATGACAAGCTATTAATATTGCCAAAATTTATTCCGTACTGTCTGAATCAATCACCAATGCTTTCTATTTATATACTTATAGTAGTAGACTTATAAGTAGAAAGAAATTTTATGAAACTTGGCAGTTGTTCTCATAATGGATAATAAAACTGCTCTCACAAAATGGCCTATCTCATAACATATTTAGTCCGTGTTCGAAAATGACTTTATATGTTTGCTACTGTACTGTAAAAGGCTGTTGGTAAATATTACTGAAACCTCAGATTTCCCAAACCTTATTGGTAAAAGTTAAAACTGTTCTGTATAAATCTTAGGTTTTTACCTCACAGACATACAAGTATTGTTATTGATCATATTTACGACACTTGAAAACAATGACAGATCCAGGAGATGGATTGGTTGGAGTTTTCTGGGGGCACAAGGCACCAGTAAGAAGTGTGTCCCCACTCCTCATGGTTTGCACTACAATGTCTTAGGAAATGGTAGTGCTGGCTGACTGAATGTCAGCACGTGACAAAACACAAAAAGATTATCACTGAATAGTTTGGACTTTTGCCAGTAAGACTTATTTATTAAGTTTAACTGGCAAATCTTTGAATATGCCATAGGTCAGGCTTTTACGGTAACGAATCGATTCTATAAACGTTCATAGCAAATCTCTCAGGAACTGCTAGTTTCAGTCAATTTATCATTTTCTGCTAAGAAAAAATTCGTAGGCGTTGTTATATTATACTGCAGGCTGATAGAAAATTGTGTCGGATATCTTCCATGCATAGCAATGGAGGAATATTTTTCGATATTCCATCGAGTATTCCAGAATTGGCTGAGGGAACCAACGCAATGATTATACTGGTTTAGAGAGCTACCTACACAATGTTCAGATTTTTGTCTCGTAACTTAAAAAAAAACCGGCCAAGTTCGAGTCGGACTCGCCCATGAAGGGTTCCGTAGCAGTAAGTAACAAAATATAAAAGTTCTTGTAGTTCGTTGTAACTGGTTGAAACTTTTATCGATGTTTTAATAATAGTGTATTTTTTTAGATTTATGACGTATTAAAAAAAAAAAATACTCAACACAAAATAAATAATATAATAAAATTTTGAAGACCTATCCATAGATACCCCACGCGTAAGGGTTTGATGAAGAAAAAAAATGTTGAGTTTCAGTTCTAAGTATGGGGACCCCCAAAATTAATTGCTTTTTTTCTATTTTTGTGTGAATATCTTAATGCGGTTCACAGAATACATCTACTTACAAAATTTCAATAGTATAGCTCTTATAGTTTCGGAAAATTATTATTATTATATATTATTATTATTATAAGGGTTCCGTTTTTTGCCATTTGGCTACGGAACCCTAAACAGGAGTCAAATAGGTAGAAAGGAAAAAAAAGTGTTTTAGTTTACTTAAAAACAAAACTTAAGTATATTTATAAACGATGAGTTAATTTAGTTCAAGTAAAAACTTATAAATTAAAAAAACTTATGTTTAATAACTATAGTTCTTAATTTGTTGCATGTACTTATTAATTTATGTACGAGGAATAAACTTGACTTTTCCACCATTCTTGGGCCCCAAAATAACGCTGTAGGGATCAGCTTCCAAACGCTTTGGTCCATCAGGCGCGAATTTGTACTTCATAATCATGTGGGCGATTGCTGTACGTATTTGCATCATTCCGTAGCGTTTACCTGAAGGTTTAAATACATTTATTAAACATAGAATGAGATTAAGTTTACTAAGATTGTGCTTACAGTCTACTAAACACAGCGATGTAGTAGTTTCAAAATATATTGAGGTATTTTCTCTTACATACACAGACTCAGACATAGCACGAAGAATTGCCAAACTTAAGTGACAATGGGTAGGGCACATTGCTCGCAGAACAGATGGCCGTTGCTTCCCGCGCGCCTCAAGGAGTTGTCAGCAACAGCAGGGACCCAGCCGGGTCGAAGTCTACTGGGGCCAGGGTTATCCGAAAGGGCGCTCGAGCCCCGGTATGAAAGCTAGGAATGGGGTGGGTCTTTTAGTCAGTAAGAGTCTGACACTATCTCCCGCTCCGCCCAAGAGCGGGGGATGTCAATGCATGTTTTTTTCTCACAATAAAAAAAAAAGATGGCCGTTGGGGCCGAAAGGTTTTGGAGGGGCGACCGCGTACCGGAAGACGCAGCGTTGGAAGGCTTCCTACAAGGCGGACCGATGACCTGGTGAAGGTTGCGGGAAACCGATGGATACGGGACGCATAAGAATGTTCGTTGTGATGACGCTTGGGGGAGGCCTATGTTCAACAGTGGACGTGTATCGTGAAATGAAGATGATTATTATCATTCATCCTATTGCTCCCGTGCTAAACATGAGCCTGTCCGAAGCACTGCTACATGGACCAATCCAGTGCTTCTCGCATTCTTCGGAGTCTCGTCACCAGGACATCGTTTCTTCATTCGGAGCCAACCCGCGTTGTAGCACTATATTGAAATGATTTATCTAATAGCGGTAGTACATACCGATGCAGAACCTGGGGCCTTCACCGAAGGGCAAGAACTTGAAGTCATGGTTATCGCTGTCGGTAGAGTTGAGGAACCTCTCCGGTCGCCACTGCTCGGGTTCCGGGTACCACTCATCGTTATAGTGGATGCCCACAATGTTCACGAACACCGGCGTGCCGGGTTCCACCAACAGCTTATCGGTCAGCTGGTATGGCTTGTTGCACATCCTGTCCAAGTGAGGCACTGGAGGGTACTTCCTCAATGTTTCTGGAACATTCATTTACGTTTAAATTTAAAAAAAAAACACTGAAAAATTGTTTAAAAAGTTTGGTAAAATCTTTCTCATCTATACATATAAATAAAATTGGAGTGTCTGTTTGTAATATTGAAATAACTGCTTTTTACTACATGCATATGAATTTATATACGGTACATATACCAAAATAACATTTTTTACAATTTTTGTCTGTTTGTCTGTTTGCTAATCTCTGAAATGACTGGACCGATTTTGACGGGACTCTTTTTGGCAGGTAGCTGATGTAATAAGGAGTAACATAGGCTATTTTTATTTTAGAAAAAATAAATTCAAAATCCTGTAGTCCACGCGAACGAAGTCGCGGGCAAAGCTAGTATATTATATAATTCATTATGTAACTTACCATGTATGCACGCAGTAATATATTTAAGTTTCAACAAATCGTCGTACTCCAGGAATTCTTTCCCGCTTTCTTTTAACGCCTCGCTGACTTCCTTATAAAGTTTTTCCTGGAAGAAATATGTCCTTTAACACGGTAAATATTTGTAAGAATCTGTAGCAACGGTTTGTGGAGATAAGGGGACATATTGTTTATTTATTTATTACAGCTTGGAGGACTAACATCTTATAAAAAAAAAACAAACTGATTTAAAAGAAAAACAATCATAGACAGAATAGAATCCTCACGTAGAGTCAGTATAATAAGTCAAACTAATTATAATTATTAGAGTAAAATGAAATCTGATGTATTCAACTCTGGTTCAATAATCAAGCTTGATTAAGAGATTTTGATCATTGTTTTTTAATAGAAGAACCTTATAAAAAGTATCGAGTATAAGTTATTTTTAATGATTAAATATTATACAAAATTCCCAAGTCAGTTGACTTTTTAGACAGACTATATAGTGTCAGACTTAAAATTGAGAAGTAAACATAAACCAGTCTTAACACAATGACAGTAGAATGAGCAATACAAATAGGAAAACAATTCGAGGGTTACTTGAAATTTCTGAGGCTTATGCGTCTTCTAGCTGATGTCACACTAGTCGTGTAGGGATACATTATAATTACACTGGTCTACATCAAAATTGCCTTTTACATGAAAATATACCTACTATATTGATTGTATTCCACTCGCTGAACATAAATATACAAGTTAAAATTCATAGTTAGCTCTTATTGTGCATTTATGCCATATAAATATAATAGCGGGTAGCGCGACAGATATATCACATTAATGATGATAACTCAAAATATTTAGTGATTACCCGCGGAAAATTTTATTATTTCACATTTGTTTGTTGCGTTTAACGCTGACTGTGTTTTGTTCAACAGTTAAAACGTGAAATTGTTACCGTTTTTTTTACATTTTTAGTGAAAAATCTACAGTTTTCGTTATGTCGCGTAAATGTGTTAATAGTGCAGACAATTTTTGCTACATTTGTGGTAAGGTGACCCTTACTAACCAAAGATCCTCAATAACACAACGTTTAGAAACTACTTACTTCCATTATTTTGGAATTAAAATTAAAAACCAAGACAAATCGTGGGTGACATTTTAGTTGCACAACCTGCTCCACAAATCTGATTAAGTGGCTAAACAAAAAGAAACGTTCATTGCCTTTTGGTGTACCAATGATGTGGAGGGAACCTACCAATCATGCGAATGACTGTTACTTTTGCTTGACTCCACTCATCCGGCACGGTATATCACGAAAAAAAAAACGAAGCGTAGTATACCCTGACGTAGCCTCTGTATCGCGACCTGTACCACACGGAATCGATTTACCTATTTCTCGACCTCCCAAAGAATACCAGGAAGATTCTGAAGAAGCGATGATTTCAATGGAAGTTGATTACAATGAGCCTACAGCCTCACAATCGTCACTGTTTGTGAAATTCATTTTCTTCACTCTCATCTTGATTTTTTCCCTTCTAACTGCGGTGATGTAAGTGACGAACATGGTGAACAATTCCACCAAGATATCTCGACAACGGAAAAGAGATACCAGGGCCGATGGGATGCGTCAATATTAGCGGACTACTGCTGGAATTTGAAAAGAGATACCCATAACAGTGATTACAAAAGACAAACGAAAAAGAAGAGAAAATCTTAAATAAATGCATTATTTCTTTTTTAATTGTAATATTTCCAATTTTATATAAGTAAAAAGCAAAAAATAATAGTAAATAACTATTATAGTTTTTTTTTAATAAAATGTTTTGTACTTTAACGTGTTACTAGAAGCCAAATTTTGTATATTAAGTATATTTCCAAAATAAGAGCTAATTAAAAAAATATATTCTTGTTTTTCTATTCAGTAACCTTAAAGCAATATAAAAATAAAGTATTCAATTGAAAGGCACACAAAAAGTTACATTTTGTAGACCAGTGTTATATTATCAAGAAAATGTGCACGTCGCTATTGTTAGTCGTATCGTTGTAGCAGATGTTTGTAAATCAGTGAATAAGGTTTTAGAGCCCTAATAGTTGATAAGGTTCAAGGTAGCTTTACTACAAGGTAGGTTACGATGGGGCTGGCATGGTCCGACTGTGGCCTAAAGTCCCTAAATTTATAAAAGAATAAAAAAAAATATATTATTGAACTGTCAAGTAGACAGTAACGTATAATAAAACTATTCTTTCTATAATATTTAGATGTTAGAGGTACATGTAAGGGCGAATTGTGGCGGAATAATTTACTAGGGATATTAAAATAAAATTTAGATAGAAGTTCGGGCTGTCAAAATTATTATTGAAGATTTTTAAACATGCAAAAAGTCATGTTGTGTTTTTATCAATTTTGTGAAGAGGATGGACATGTAGTGGAATCAGGTATGGATAAAAGCGCAGTGGCTGTTGTGGATGTAAGTCATTATCTAAATTCATTACTGTTACTAAATGGCCTGTTATCCTCGATAGTTCGGCGGTAATCCTGTATAATGAATGTTTGCGATATGTTTTGTTGATGAGACAAATTAATGAGATCATTTAGCTAACGATGTTTTGATACCTGCTCGTCAGGTTGGTGTGCCAGCTCGTGGAGCATATAAGTTAATGTTGTGGACGATGTTTCGATAGAACCCAGTATGAACACAGCCGCCTGGGCCATCATTAGGTTATCAGCTAATTCTGAAAGATAAGAAAGCACAGTGATTGAATTGCAATTAACAATGTAACAATGTACTGTCCTATAGTGATATCGCTTTGATTGACGTATTATTTGGTAGTGGCCAGATATTTTCATCTTTCACGATTAGATCATTATCGTTGATACGATTTCTGTCTGATTCGTGTTTTATCAAAGATGTTTTATATGACAGTTATTAAAAATACGTTAGGAGTCAAGGTTCTTTTTTCCACTGCATGTTTTCAGTTGTCATTACAAACGTTGTTGACATATCACATTAGGTTCTCCAAGGTATACTTACGCGCGTCGGAGCCTGCAGGTAGTTTCAAGTTTGCCTTTAGCTTCAACAAATGATTAACGAGATCCTTGTCGTCAGTCTGTCCCGTTTGGTCTCGTTCGTTAACTACTTTCATGAATATCTTTCTTATGTATTCCGTTGCAGGTTGCGAGAAGAACTTCAATCTAAAAGTACGTGCATGCTTTTAAGATTTGCTAGAAAATAAGAAGCATGGCAGAATGCAAATTACAATGGTAACTTAAAAGTTAAGTTTTCTTTATATCACATTAAAAAATCCTTCCATATATAGTGCTATAGTTACGGGTTAGAAAGTGTTGATTTTTATTTAATTTAATATAGCCATTTTTATAGATAAGTATGCTTTACTTGAGAATTTCTGCGACGGCGGGAAGGAAGAAGATCATGGTGAACTCAAAGCCTCGCCAGAAGGTCCACTTGACCATGTGGCACGTGATGAACCAGAGCGGGGACGTCAGCTCCTTCAGCGCGCTCATGCGGATGCCGAACACAGTGTACGCTACCGTGTCAGACGTGTACATTGAGAACAATTTCTGCAACACGAAGATGAGGTGAGTAAGAGATCATCTTGGTTCTAAACTGCGTCTTCTAGTTGAGTGAGAGTTGGTTCAGATTTCGTGACCTGATCCTGTCCTGAGAGACCTATGTCCAGTAGTGACATGCTGTAGTAGACTGACGATGATGGCTTTGCGCCTGATGTAGTGTAAACTGCAAGTATTCGCGAAGTGAATTACTTGAATAATTCTTTACGATAAAATAAAACAATCCTAAACAACGAACATTTAAAAGTCTCTAAGAAAACATAATAACATTCCAATTTTCCGATCTAATACAGATTGTTCGTAGATATTTGTTTTGAAACTCGAAATGAAAGATTTCTTCGAAGTCATTGCAGAATGGAATAAAAGTATGGTGAGTACTAATAACAAAAAGTAGGTATCAGAGACAGGTAGTTACCAAAAATTTTATTTAACTTACAGATTCTTGATTTATACAATTTCTGTATCTCGTAAGTCACTGTCTTTTTGACGTTAAGTATCTATTTTTATATCAATTATTTATCAAACAAGCCAAATATCGTTGAAGTTTTATAGTCGTACTATCGAAGTCTTATCCAAAAGCTGTATTCACGATCTATCGACTTATTTCCAGTTACATTAATACTTATTAATGTAACTGGAAATAAGTCTACCCGTATAATGTAATACAGTTTTTTTTTTTTTTATCGACGAATGTCAAACGACGCGACGTTAAAATCGGTGTCGTTCAAACTCGATTGATGGATGTGAATATGGAAATGGTCTAAACGACTAAATCGCTACGATATCGTTACGGTTTTCATAACGTGAATAGGACTACTGTTTCTATGTATGGAAAATACAAAAAATCCTGTCGTAAAATAAAGGAATTTCCAAGAAGAAGTATCTGGTCACCGGTTATTGGAACAAATTAACTATATTAGAAGTCATTGATTTTGTTGTAGGCCGGTCTTAAAACTGTACATGACGAATGTAATGATAAAGTAAGTATTATAGGAGACTTTTTCATTTACTTTCATGCCGTATCATATGAACCTTTATTTAGTTAATTAATTAAAACGAATGTAGAGAGCCGACCGCAAATATGGAAAACGATTTGGCAGAGCGAAGAGCGAGATACTATGCAAAGATACCATATAAACTCGTAAACTCCAACCCAAAGGTAAATCCACCGTTTAATTGCTGAATAACATAATTTATTTATTTGATTCTTTATGCACATAAAAGTGTAGTGGCGGATGTAATGCTTTACGAATATTTTACCAGTCAACCTTTGAGTAATGCAAAGACAAATTGTAGTACATAATTGCCATATTGAATATTAAAAATTATGACTATGTTTGTCACTATGTAGGTACTAGGTCAACATGCTACACAAATAGCGACCAAAATACGATCTGCAAAGTCATTTCTAGTTGTTTTGCTTTTTTAAATTTTCTACATTTTTCTTAAACAGTCTTTTTGCTGGTCTGCTGAAAGAAATTTCTTTTGAAATAAACAGGATGATTGTACTAAAAACTAATGTTTATATTGTGTTATCTTTTTCGGTTTCTATGTTTGTACTTAAATAAAAAATATAAGTTGTTCATGTAAAATAATTATAAGGTACATATTAGCTATGTGATGTGTGATGATGGCTTATGTTGGTAATATTGTCACTTCGAGTTACAAGGTTGATCATAGTTAGATATAAGATGTAGTTAACTAATGCTACTGGACCCTGTCTCGCACGGCTTTTAAATACTTGATCAGGCGGCTAGAGCTCATTATTATGTGTTAAGATTTGTTTAATACTTAATATCTATTGGACTTTACGCTATAACTATAAAACTTTCGGAAAT
The DNA here is from genome assembly GCA_929112965.1 of Mythimna albipuncta. NCBI lineage: Eukaryota > Metazoa > Arthropoda > Insecta > Lepidoptera > Noctuidae > Mythimna > Mythimna albipuncta. Next base: position 9,506,147 of record OV815962.1, on the reverse strand, counting down.
ATCTATAAATGATAATGTGAACCGCATCAAAACCCATGGTCTGGTTTTAAAAAAATAACCTCGGTGGGTTAAAAACAAAAAAATAGACCGAAGAGCGGTTTGATGAAGGTATGTATTTGTGTGTGTGTTATATCTACGTATTTCCACGTTTGTATATACATTAAAACTAGCTTTCGTTCTTATAAAAATAGGTGGGAGAGGTATAGTGCGTTGGGGTAAGATCGGCATTGGGGTAAGAACGTATAAATATAAATTAAGTATACCACTTATTTAGATTTATTTTTCACCTTACCCAGCAATGTGGCTGGCATTAAAAATAAAGCTAAATAAGTGGTATATTGATTTATACGTTCTTACCCCAATGCCGATCTTAACCTTCCTTATTTTCTGTAGAGATATGTGCAGTAAAATTATAAGTAGAGACTGACCGAAACACAATTTGTAGCCGAAACTGAAACCGCAACTGTAAGTTCGGCTTCTCTTCCAATTTCGGGCGTAATCGAAAACGTAACTGATATAGATCCAGATAGGTACAGTTTTTCCTAATTTTAATTTGATTTAGCTATGCTCATTATATAGAGATTTATTACATTATTATACATTTGAGCGAGGCCTATATCCGGCAGCGGACGTCTTTGGGCTGAAATGATGATGACGATGACAAAAAAATTACTTAAAAATTGTAAAATCGAACGAGTCAGTAAATTTTTAGGTATATACCAAAAATGTCAGTTTAACCGAAATCGACTTTACGGATCCTTTTTGGCCGAAGACAAAACATCAGGCAAAACTTGTTTTTTGGCTTAAACCAAAACTGAACCTTCGGTCGATTTTTAATTGTAAGCATCCAATAATAAATATTATAAGTATTAGAGATTCATCATACCTTTAGATCCACGGGCTCCTTGTTATCAATGAAGTCTTTCTGTATCCTGCGCACGAGCTCCCCGGAGTTGATGTTCATCAGCTCTGTAAAGCCTCTCAGGCGCATGCTGGTGAACATGGGGGAGATCTCGTTCCTGATTTGTGTCCACATTGGACTCTGTAACAAATTTTAATAGAGGTTTGGAATTAAACCAACTTAACCAGACCGCAAAACTGACTAAAAAGTCGATGCAGTTTTTGTCGTTTTTTGGGGGTCGGGTTTTTTGCTATGAAAACTTTTTTATTTCGTATGTGGTGAGTAATAGTTAATTTTGAAAGAGTCTTCTCGGGCTCTTTATTTGATACCGTAGGGTATCGAAATGACTGTCAAATAAAAAAAAATTAAAACATATTTTAGTGCCAGTAACCACCGGTTTTTTTTTAAATTTTATATTCCTAGTGTCTTTCTTCTTTTGTCTGGTAAATATCCAAAGCAAGTACTTCCAAATACTATTCAACTACGACCCGATCGTCAGTAGTTTTTGAGTTTGTCGGAAACTGACCGTGGGATAATTGGTTTTATGACGTGTGAGGAAGAAAGTACTATCACATTAGTCGGCTTTTGCATAACTAAATAAGATGCCTACGTGCCTGAATCCTCCGATGGGTTTGATTGAGGTTGTAAGGTACTTTGTCATTTCCAATTAGGGATGAGAAAATCGGTTTTACCTAACCACTAATATTATCATCGATAATAAGATTAAGTCTGAATAGTAATTGTACAAATAGAGACTAGACATCAGACCGTGCGCCGCTAAGTAAACCAAATATGTCTGATGATATAATATGATAAATACTGAACACTTCAAGATATGGAGTTCGCATTCAAGGCCAAGCAACGACAAAATAAATTGTATGTTGCGGCTGATTTACAGGTTACTTCGTTATTTTCGCGACCTTAATAATTACCATAAAATCTATTGAAGATAATATTGTTGTGAATTCGAAGTGAGTGCAAAATAGAAAATGTTTACAATTCTAAATATTTTTAGGGTTTTCTAATATTTTTTAACACTTAAGACTACTTAGTAATTAGAAAAAGTCAGTGAAAGAATGTAGGTTTCACTCATGACTCATTCTAATCTGTCGGAAAATCTATTAGTATTGCTACAGTGGTGGTAATTTTCAATAACGCATGAACGAGATTATTTAAAATAGAGAAAATATAAATAAAATAAAAGAAGTATTCAATTTTCAAAATGTCGTATGGAATTGTCACCTTTCATTTATAAAATTATTGCTGTTAATAAAATTGTTATCTTGAAAAGTAGGTACGATGATTATTCGGAAATCGAATTTTCCAAGAAGGACGTAAATCACTATGTTATGTTTGAGTTGTACTTTCAAATAGGATTAAGATTAGTACCTATCATGTATTACTAACAGGATTAAAATTGTTAAGTTCTTTTATCCAGTTTATCACGAACTAATTTGCAATAGGTAAATTTCATACGTACCTTAATTGAAAATAAATTTAATGAGCCCAAAGGGTCATCCTTGAGTCCCGAGTAACTGTATCTGTCTTGAAAACTATCACTGTCCTTCACTAGAATCTTCTTCGCAAGCTCATTTGAGTTTACAATAAGGAGTGGTTGCCATGACAAAAATATTCCGAAGTAATCATACTTCTTGTACTTCTTGCTGAGGTCATAGAAGAAGTCCCAGAAGCTTCTCCTCATCAGGAACGAAATGTTCCCGAAGATAAATGTAGGTTCCTCGTAAGGGACGCCGCGTTTCTTCCAATATCCATATTTACTCCGTGCGAAAAGATAAAATATTGACAAACACGTTATCAAAAAAACAAGAAACAATTGAACGATAAGGGCGAGCATATCGACGTCCGGTTCGTCTGCGTGTCCGATGTACAATATCATTACCTAAGTATCTTGTTAATTAAGTTAGCTAGATACTAAATGATTTTAAAGCAGTGTGTTTGTGTATTCAAAAGACGAATTTGTAGATAAAAATTATTATCAATGTACCTATTACATAGTCTTATCGGTGTGTAAAAAAACAGTTCATGTATCATTTAGCGCTTAGATAGCATAGCGCGATAGCGTTATGAAAGTTTGTGGCTAGAAAGTACAGGATCGGGTGATGTATTTAATTCAGTTATTTTTGAAGTGGGTTCTTTTTGTAAATAAATATTTTTTTTTTTTAGTAATTTTGATAGATTGATTGGTTTTTATCTTAAAATAATCAAGAATTATTTTGGGATGATAATATTAACTATTTTGATAAATTGTTAATCAATCTTGATAACGTGACTAGCGTGTATGTGTGTACTTTAATATTAATCTCAACGTTATGTATCCCGTTGATTGCCAGGTTATTTATCTATAAATTAAGATAGCGAATTTCTTAAAACATATCTAAGTACATTCAAGTAAATTTCAGCGTATATAATAAGATTGTAACTTAATTTTGTAATTGGAGTGTATGAGAGTGTGTATTATTCCAGTTACAGGTCGTATGTACTTATACCTAGATAAATAGAAATATACGGGGTGCAAGGGACAGCCCTCCACAAACTTTAAGGGCTTGCTCAGTAGACGAAACTGAACAACCTTCCACAAGACTTTTTTTCAGGAAACGAAAAAATATCAGCCACACCAAACAAAATCAAAAACTTGTTTGGACAGTTTGTAGGGAGAGGCCGATATTTTTACTGTTTTGTCTATTGGACAAGCCTTTAAAGTTTGTGGAGGGCTCTCCCTTACACCCTGTTTACGAACTTATGTAGCCCTGCAAGAGCCCTCTGGCTCTTGGGAATTTGGGATATCGTATGTGAATAACACGGCTTGTTCCCATGTAGAACCACTCATTTATTAATGGTCAAGCTGCCTGTCAACCGACGGCTGTTTGTTTGAACTTTCCTTCAGTCAAATATGGAATAATGTACCTATGTTTCATAATGTCCAAGGCACCATAATAATAGACTCAGTACAGTTATACAGTACAACCGATTGGCTAATATGTCACGCTTTTCTTTAAACCATATTATGAAGATAAAGACTACACCTACCTATACAACCGGGCCTTGGTTGAAGCCATGGTCCGGAGCGAGGAGCAGTAGCAGGCAGTCGCCTCCATCTGCGAAGCAGTAATGCAAAGGAGAAGGTCGACCGCATCTGGCAACGGCGGCGCTCACAGCGTCCCAGCCGCCCGCCGGAATTCCGGCCACTGTAGGCGCGGGTTTGCGGACGGCGAGCAATGGGTAGCTTATTGCCCGACCGTCCGGTAACTATCCAGACCGAGCCCAAGTCGTTGACGGCGCGCACTGTTCCCGCGCGCCTCAAGGAGCTGTCAGCAACAGCAGCGGCCCAGCCGGTTCGAAGCCTACTGGGTCCAGGGTTATCCGAAAGGGAAGCTCGGTCCCGGTACAAAATGCACGAAGGAACGGGGTGGGCTTTTAGTCAGTAAGAGTCTGACACTATCTCCCGCTCCGCCCAAGAGCGGGGGTTGTCATTGGATGATTTTTCCCACCATAAAAAAGAAAACCTACCTATACAACATTACTTTTAGTTTATAATGCGAAATCTGAATATAGTTTGTTCAGAGTCAGTACCTAACTGAATGGATTCCAATGATTTTTTCACCATATTATATTTTTTCCAAAAATATTTAAAAAGGTTGCAAGTTGGACACCCGACACTAAGTACAACACAGGTCACGGCAGAACATAGCGGGTATTAGGGGTCAGCAAATAGCTGGGTGCAATTGCAAAACAACCCTTCAGTCGCCTGGATGGCCCGGTGACTATTTTTTCATGATCCAGTTATGAAATTTTGTACATAGATTCTTTACATATAATAATAGACACGTGTTTCGGGTTGCGTATATACTATATCTAACGTATCCTATCCTGTGTAGTAAGGTGGTAATAGATTCAAGTCAGTCAAGTCAGTGTCGTTGATTTGTCTAGAGCTAGGCATTCACGAAATCACGTTAATGATCTTTTCCACACCTTAGTTTATATTTATGTTTGTATTTGTATTTAATAAACAATTGAGTTATACAAGTTATACCAATCATGTTTTAGCCTATCCCACATTCGCGTATAAGTCTTGTTTTGTACGTGCGTTTTACGCAACTAACAGACAATGCACACCGCAAGCTTTTGGTAGTTGAACTACGAGTATGAGCCAAGGTTGCCGACATAGCTCGAAGAATCGCCGAACTTAAGTGGCAATGGGCAGGGCACAATGCACGCAGAACCGGTGGTCGATGGGGACGAAAGGCTCTGGAGTGGTGAATACGTACCGGAAGACGCAGCGTTGGAAGGCCTCCAACAAAGTGGACCTGGTCAGCATCGCGGGAATCCGATGGATGCCTGACGCACAGGACCGGACGTTGTGGCGACGCTTGGGGGAGGCCTATGTCCAACAGTGGACGTCTTTCGGCTGATATGATGATGATGATGATGATGAGTTGAACTTTGAGCATTGCCCTACTTCTTGGCCATTCTAACCTCTTTCATCTGTTCTGTGGTCCTGTTAAAGCTTCGTAAAATAGTACGTTTTTGAGAATGCTTGTCCTAGACGAGAAAAAACCCTCGCTATTTTACAGCCCGTCCTTTCTTTCTGTCTGCTTGAATAATCAACGTCCAGGATGCGCTGTGGCATTAATGATCACCATTCATTTAAATTCAGGCTTCAGTGTCTACAGAAGTGCTGCTTGAAACCACAATACTGGCATGTAGCTATTTTTTTTTGTGTTTGAATTAGATGTAAGGTTGGAGGAATTATTAAAAAGCACGCATGATATTTGTTTTTGTTTGGTTTTGTAGTTTTTATGTATCCCCTTCTATAGAAGGATGGACAATAAGTACAGGACAAAGATAAAGTACCTTTTTTATGGTGGGAAAAGTCATCCAATGACAACCCCCGCTCTTGGGCGGAGCGGGAGATAGTGTAAGACTCTTACTGACTAAAAGACCTACCCCGTTCCTTCTAGCCTTCATACCAGGGCTCGAGCGCCCTTTCGGATAACCCTGGCCCCAGTAGGCTTCGACCCGGCTGGGTCCCTGCTGTTGCTGACAACTCCTTGAGGCGCGCGGGAACAGTGCGCGCCGTCGATGACTTGGGCTTGGTCCGGACAGTTACCTGACAGCCGGACAGCGAGCTACTCATTGCTCACTGTCCGTAAGCCCGCGCGTACGGTGGCCGGAAATCGGGATCAGAATCCCAGCGGCGGCGATACGTCGTTGCCTGATGCGTTCTGCTTCCTTCTTTGCGAGCATTACTGCTTCGCAGAAGTCGGCGACCGCCTGCCACTCCTCCTTGCTCCGGACCATGGCCTCAACCAAGGCCCGACGCGAGAGATCTCCGCCGCCGATCGCCCCCACGAGGGCACGGCGATGAAAGATAAAGTACTTACCTAATAAATGATTTGCAATGAGATAAGTATCTTATAAGCACTGTTCCCGCGCGCCTTAAAGGAGTTCAGCTCAGCCGGGTCGAAGCCTACTGGGGCTAGAGTTATCCGAAAGGGAACTCGAGCCCTGGTATGAAGGCTTGAAGGTATGGGGTGGGTTTTTTAGTCAGTAAGGGTCTGACACTATCTCCCGCTCCGCCCAAGAGCGGGGTTTGTCATTGAATGATTTTCCCCACCAAAAAGAAAAAAACGATAAGCATCTAATAAATCTTATTCTGTAAAACTCCCCTCAAACCCCAAGCGAACGCCGGCCGAACCGTTCGCGCGTGATTTCGCGCCATTCGGTTTAACACTAAGATTATTAAAAGACAGCGTAGATTATTAAAATTTTGAGCGTTTTATTTATTGGTTATGTACCTATCTAAGAATGTAAATAAGAAATTCTTCATAAAGTAGTCTATAAATTTCGAAAATAAGCAACCTTTCCATTTTTCCCGTATTTACTCCTATTAAAATGGGGTATCAGGGGTAACAATAATTTATTTATTTGAATAATATTAACGAATGCTATTGTAAAATAGTGAGAAAGAATGGAGTATAGAGATTATTAAATCTATAACATCTCCATGATGTTTATGTTTAATCTTTCTACATTATAATTACGGGGGGTATCAATCAACTACATAAATGAAGAGTTAGAATGTCAAAATTTCATTTTCAGCTTTTCCAAGGTTCAACCCATAAAGTGATTAAGTTTTGTGTCAAGTAAAAACAATTGAAGAGCTAACCAGTGTGAGAAATGTCAAAATATTGGACCGATGAAATATATTATTTATTAGTCTGTGCGATAAAAGAACCGTCGTGGCGTAAAGTGAAAACAACATTAAAGATTTTAAGTAGCAACACAACCCAGCCATCCGTCAAATGCCAAACGTCATATAATGTTTGTTTATTATGTTATTTTATTGTGATTTTTAATTGAAATCTTCATAAATGTGATAAAAAATTTCTCTGAGCTGTAAGGGAAATAATATTTAATATATTACAGTTTTGCCAAAGATAACAAATGGCAAATCACACCATTATTGATCAAAACAAAGTCATGAACTTGGGAAAAATTGGTATGCTGTTTTATTGGTACGTAACACTTTTATTTTAATGTTTTTATACTTCCTAGGTGAACTCCTATCCCTGTTATCTCCAAATATAAATACATTAAACGGAAATGCATTTAAACATGACGATATTTGTTTATTTTGTTTTGGTCAATATTTTCGATGGCTTGTATAAAAAGTATTGATACTTTAAATTTATAATGCATTTCGACTAACTTAGAATATTTTTTTTCAGGCTTGAGTAAGGATACAGTAACTAAAATAAAAAGGGCAAGTGCGAGTCGGATTCGCGCACTGAGGATTCTGTACAAATTTACCTATGAAATCAATGCTCGAATTGAGTTTCGAAGATTTTTCCGAATTGCAAAATTTTCTTTTTTTTTGTGGTGGATCTACAAATTTACAATTTTCAGATTTTTCTCTGTACTTGTTCTATGAGACCTTGATTTATGCCAAATTTCAGGATTCTAGGTCAACGTCACCCCTTTGAACTCTCATTCCCTTGAGTATCGAAATATATGTTTTTTTGCGATATAAACGGCCGTATCTTTTTTTTTCGTTAACTCAGAAGTCTGATTTTTTCACAACTTTAAAAGACTACAGATTTGAGTGTATGGTTTTAATTTTAAATTGATACCTCCAAGCGTTCTCGAGTTAAAGGGTCTTAACAGATAAACAGACGGACAACCAAGTGATCCCAAGGATCTTCTATACGAGATGGGCTTACAGGCTAAATAGATTTTTTACGAAGCAACATTACAAATTCTGAAGTGTACTTTATTTACATAGTCATTAAGTTCTTATTTTTTATTGATTAGCAAAAGGGAAAAATGTACCGAGGAAGACAACGAGAAAGTGGTAGTGTGTCCCATTTTTACCTTTAAATTTAACTAGGGTAAACATAAACTTGCTGTTAGCTACAGTATTCTAGTCAGTGACAATAGGCTGATCCCAGTCAAAGTGTTAGAACCATTTTCGTTGGCACTGGGTAAGTGGTTGTTGGTGGAACCTACCTAGATAGGCAGTACAGCAGTTTCTTCACGCTATTTTCCTTTACCGGTTCGTGTTTACATTTAAATGTTCATCATCAAAACAATCGAAAGACTTCCACTGTTCGACATAGGCCTCCCCCAGGTGTCGCCACAATTAACGGTTTGTTACTCATTACGCAAAAACTTATAAACGGATGAATTTAATGATAGGTAAACGTTGCAATAATATAGCTTACAACCTATATTTTTGCTAAGTTTCATCACGTGAGCAAGTTCAATAAATAGGCTACTAATATTATAAATGCAAAAGTTTGTGAAGATGGATGGAGGTACTCGTATGTACGGATGTGTTGTGCAAAAACTACTAGACAGATGAACTTAATCATAAACATTGCAATAACATAGCACATAAGGTATAAATTTGCAGTTTCATTAGGTGATCAAATTCAGCCAATAGGATATTTTTTATTATAGGGTGAAGCCGCTGGAAGAAGCTAGTCTAATATAGTTTCAAAATATCAAGATTTAACAGTCGCGCTATAATGACGTCACAATGTTGCTTACATGACAAAAACGATATTTATCTACAGCAGCGCCCTCAAATCCCACGATGGTTTACTTTCCGCACAGACTCTATAAATAATATATTTCATCGGTCATCGATGATATTACTGCATCAATATTTAAATGCAGAACGCTACTGCAGTGGTGGCGCCCTCCCAGTCTGAACGGTGGCAGCGAGAACTACAGATTATCGCTACCGGACGTGGTGATGAGTCCTTTGGGACGATACTCTCGTGCTCCGGGCAATATTGCTCGGTTGGCCTGTTGGAATGGCACGAACATTATGACTCCTATCCTAATGCATAGTGATTGCTTTGAATACACATATAAACAAAAGTTGTTGTTAAGTAGTTAGTAACATAGTCCTGAAGTTTGTCAGTGTTTTACAAATAACCATGTATACCTACAAATAAATTTGAGATACAATATTTTTTTGTTATACAAAGGGCATGGCCCACCATTCATCCGGCCAACAGTGGACAATATTTTCAGACAACTTCATTTCATAGATTTTGAAATAATAAACCTATTGCAGCTATTACAGGTTTAACTAAAAGTTTGAGGAAATGAGTTAAAGCAGTTTTAATTGTTACACTATTTTAGGGTTAGATTTAAAATTATACCAGATTATTTAATTTGTAAAAGAATTTTTTTTTTTATTAATTCATTCACAATATCTACTAGGAATCATTTTGCAAATAATTAAAACAACCATTGAACTTCACTCAACAAATGTCGTCAAAAACCCCCAAACATTTTAAACGACGCAATAATTTTCCCTTCAAAAAGGTTGAGCTGAGAATGCTGAAAAAAAAAAATTGCATTTGCAATAATATTAATATAAGCAAAATAATTGTGTTTGGTACGCATTTTTATCGATGAACCAAATACTCAATATTGGTATAATAATGATGTTTATTATTTCTCTAACCTCGTAATTTTTATTTTTCCGCCTGAAGGACTTTGTATCCATGGTCAAATAAAAAATAAAAAAAGCTTCAAAATGATTGCAGGAATCATGGAAACACCGAATTAATGAATATACTTATTGTTTACTAGCTTTTGCCCGCGACTTCGATCGCATGGAATAGTGACTTCCGCAAATATCAGTACAGAATTGATGCCGACTCTTGACCAATAGATGGCGCTGTGTGTCCGGAATAAATTTTATTTTTTATTTTGTTTTTTATTTTATTTTATTTTTTGCAATAAAAACTATCCTATGTCCTTTCTCAAGTTCCAAACTATGTCTGTACCAAATTTCACACAAATCGGTTCAGTAGTTTAGGCGTGAAGCAAAGACAGACAGACAGACAGACAGAGTTACTTTCGCATTTATAATATTAGTTTGGATAGTTTGGATTAATAAATATCCGAACTTTTACTGACGTGATATTTTTTTTTTTTTTTTTTTAGATTTTTAAAGGATTTTATTAGATTTTCTCAGAAGGCTGCCTTAACTATAAAATATTACATGAACTAATCCTCAAGGGATGAATACTTGTAAGATCTTAAGGCAAAATTGTGTCAAATAATTATATTTTAATAATTATTTCTAGAAATTATTAACATTTTTAATATAAATAATAATCTTGTCCGCGATATTGAGAAACTTTCAGACATATCTTGGCCAACCCCTTAGCGTCGAATTAACCAAGCTAGCACATGTCTATTGATCTAACTAGTGTGTAAAGGACATTAACTGCTCAGTAACATCAATTTGAAATGAAACCGACAGCGGTTCCCAATTGGATGTATGGAACTCATTACCTAAATGAATAGCCAGGCAAATGACTGGTAATCCCAGTCGGTAAATACACATTAATTATCAGTAATTAATGTTTGCATAGGCGTATAGCTAATGTTTCACTAATATTTGTGTAAGCAAATATAATTTGGGGCAGATAAATTAAAAAATGTTGGAAGATCTCACCTAACAAAAAGAAAGAAATCAAAAACAAATATTCATTTATTTTAATAATCCAGAATTTAAACTTTGGACGATTGACATTCCATTAAAATATCGGGTAATACGGAAAGGAACACCGAGTTCCTGGAACCGGTATAACGCAAGGCAAAAAAGGAACATAGGTGTGGTGTTAGTCAGTAAAAACCTGACATACCCTGCTCCGTACAAGAGCGGGAGAAGTCAATGGATAATTTCTATTATTGGATAATTCTGTTTTTTTATCTAGCACAATCCTTATTTGCCATCAAATTTATGATAGTGTCTTTTTCGATTTCAGATTTTGCCCTCGGCTTTGCCCGCGGAGATAAAATGTTCCTATGTCACTCAGGAATAAAGCAGCTTTCTGTCGGTGAAAAATTTTAGTAATCGGACCATAGATTACCTCGTACAAACAAAAAAAAAAACATTTAGATGAGCTTTCAATCAGATTTTTCCTCTTCAGATCTCGATCACACATCGCTGGCCAGAGTAAGGTCGATTTTATTAATTTGAACCAGATGTTTGTGCAGTGCGGTGTCATTTATTGATATACTTACATTGGTAACGAGATTCTCATTTATAAAACTATGCTGAAGCCAGTCTGGACCTACGGCACTGCACTGTGGGCTTCGGCATGCGATTCCAATACTACGATCATACAAAGGTTTTTTTATACTTTTGGTGGGTAGAAATCATCCAAATGACATTCCCCGCTCTTGGGCGGAGCGGGAGATAGTGTCAGACTCTTACTGACTAAAAGCCCACCCCGGTCCTTCAAGAGTAAGAATAATAGTACATAATGATATAATAGTGTGTAATGTTAGTGATTACCGTTGAGGCGTTATTTAGACCCGAGCCGTGGCGAGGGTCTTAAGAAAGCCGAGAACGGTAATAATTGATTACTCACGTGTATCATACGACGTTTTTCAATATACTTGTGAAGAAAATAACAGTAAAACTAGTAAACTTTTGTGGCGGTTAAAATCTGTTTTCACATGCGCGCCCATTTCTTTTTTCCTTTACTTGAGGGGGACGACACGCGCTCATCCTGATACGATAGGTGTAATAAAATTATGGCGGGGGAGCGGTTGAACGAAAATGTTTTAACTACATTATAGCACTAATGCGTAATGGTAATCAAAATGTCACAGTGCAATAAGAGTCACTTTATGAGCAAGTGTATTGAAAATAAAATTGAAGTGAGGTTCACAACTTTACATGAAATATTATCGGCTTCATATTATCATACTTTTTTTCAATATCAATGATAGTGACGGATGAGAAAATTGGTTAGGAAATATCATCATAGTTATAGGTATGTGTTGTGATTATTTTGTACAAGCGGGCCAAGTTCGAGCATAGAAGTTTTCTCGAGTGGGTATTGTCATCTTCTTTAACTAACTAAGTCAGAAGTAGTATTCTGACTAAATTGAGCGAATAGCTTCGTCTATCTGTAAATCTGATTTTTTTTCACAAGTAATAAATTCCAGGGGTGACCTCTCGCATCCAGTCCTGGACCAGGCTATAATCTGGAGCGGAAATGGGTAGCAGACACTTCCTTCTGCGAAGCAGTACCATGAGTGAATGCGGACAATCTCACGCGCCCGCTGCCGTCGCACGAGACGCTTCGGGCGATGGGAGTCGCAGGTCGGTTCCCAGTTACCGTAAGCTGGCGGATGGTGAGCATTGGGTAGCTCGCAATCTGGCGGTCCGGTAAAGACCTGAGCCGACGGCTATCATCTGAAGCGAACTAAAGCGGCCAATGCCTACAAAGGCAGCGTAGCCCTAGAACAAATAAATTGGTCATATAGTCATTTTATGATTACGCACCAAAAAAAGGGCTAGTAGGTAAGTGTCCTAGTATGTTATTGTATCACGATACTCCGATAAACGAAATCCCGACCGATATCCCGACAGATCATTTTTCCGACCGGCAGTAGTTCGACAGAACACTAAGCCGACATGGAATTTATCTCGACTGAACTATGAACTCTATCTCGACATTCACAAAACACTAGATCGACTAACTGTTGATTGAATGTCACACTGGATTGTAGGATATCGACACTGTTAGGTCTTTTTAATTTTAACACTTTAGTTGATATTCTTATTATAAATACCTTAATATGTAATAAGTATTTAATGTACCTTTAATTTTTTTTTCCGATGGGAAAAATCATCCTAAGATAACCCTCGCTCTTGGGCGGAGCGGGAGATAGTTTACTGTTGGCAATACATTACGTACTTATTAATTCATTAAACAAAATATATAGGTAAATACAGAAGTCAATCTGCATACAAAGCGCGCTCAAACGCTCATTAGTGTGAGTCCACCGAGCGTATGTATAAAAAGTGAAGAAGATACATGAGATTGTCTTCTGTACCTACCTAACTATTTTGTGCCCTAAGCGAACGCCAGCGTTCGCGCACCCATTGTCTTTCTATTGTATCTCTAATTCTCACGATTGAAAGGTTAAATACATACATATTTTGCAAGTTCGTAAAATTGTTCTTGAAGCATGTGATTTCATATCTATGATAAAATATTATGAAATAAATAATAAAGAGACTTTTCAGAAATTCTTGCTTTTAGATGAAGATAAGTTTGAGAGAAATTCTTTGAAATTTTACCTCATACAATTGCAGTACAAAACATTGTCGACTCGACGACGTTGTATTTCCGATGTTAATTAATTTGTTAACGAAGTGCACTAATTGGTTTGCAAGCAGGTAGCTATATCAATGACAGCTGACGGCCGAAAATATGGATATGTCATAAAGTGATTGCTCTGTTCCGCAGATCGCATTATCTGCCTGTAATCACTACATAGTATAAAATAAAGTCGCTTTCTCTGTCCCTATGTCCCTTTGTATGCTTAAATCTTTGAAACTACGCAACGGATTTTGATGCGGTTTTTTTTAATAGATAGAGTGATTCAAGAGGAAGGTTTATATGTATAATAACATCCATTAAATAGTGGAGAAGTACTGTTATTTTTGAGGTTTCTAATGTGATGTCGTAAATAATTACATTTTTTCCGCTTACATTGCAAACGCAGGCTGAACCCTACGAGTTTTATCAAAATAATGTACTAAGTATTGTATACATTGAAAAGGTCTACAGAAAAGTCCGTGATGGTATATGTCTATCTCTTATGGATAACCCACAATAACTTTTTTTTGTCATTTACTTTTTACGACAAATAATGGCTAATTTTCGAAGCGATTTAAACCAATACAGCATTAATCCTTAACCAATTAAATACCTTGAATATATTGTTCATTTAATATAGATCTATATGGCCCTTTACACCGTATGATTTAAGTGAATATTTTCTAAGATATTACAGATTTAAAAATTGCGGGACGTAGCGTTTGCGGCGGTACCGGCCGGCCGCCCGGTGCGGCAAGAGCATTGCATCCGTGCGAAGCCGGGGCGGGTCGCTAGTCAGTAATATTAAGGGTCTCCGAAAAATCCGTGTTTGATGCCAATTGATTCGAAAAATCGTTTACTATAAACGATTGAAACAATATTATCAATACATATATTCATTGCCATTCACATAAATACGTAATAAATATCCAGTAATTAGGGGTTTTTCCCTTTAGGTCGCTATCCCACTGGCGATGGCGGCTTGAAGTGTCCGCATGAAACTTGCGACGTTAACATCGCGTCTGCTCAACGTTGGCGCTTTACGACTAGAAACTCGCGACGTTAACGTCGCGTCTGTGTAAAGATGGTGCTATCCAGACGTTGGAGAAGCGCCAACGCTCGTATAAAGCCAGTAGGATATATAGTATATCGTATAGGCCTTAGGTGGGGGTGTACTATGCCGAATCGCATGCCAAATAATCGAACATCAATTAATCGAACACTTTAAATTGAACACATACTACAAATACTCGAACGTTCATAATATCGAATGGTTAATAAACCGAACACTCAATACGTCGAGTGTTCAAAATATCATATGTTTCATCGAGCGGCCATCGCATCGCATATTCACCCGGAGGACATGGCGGAGCATATGGTGGAAGTGTGCCTCGCTTGAATGGAGCACCGCTGTGTCCTCGTGAGGGCGATCGCCGGCAACAACCTCTTCCGCCGGTCCCTGTTCTTGCTGGTCAACTGTCATAATTACAGGGTGTCTGGTTTTCCCTTTGCTTTCCATGAATTTTCAACAGTGGAGGTTCGACTATACCTTTGCGCCAGCTGTTACGTATAAACATTCAACTGCTTAGGGAATTCAGGGGCTGTTTCAATTATTCACAAAATTATTCCTTGTGGTGGATTTTGTGACGAAAAATTTTAATAGTCTGTTTCTCAAGTGTTTACATCACTAGGCAATACTTACGTGAAGCATCATTGAAACAGGCGGCATCTCGGTTTGAGAATTTTATTGTAGTATTATTTACCTCAGCGAAGCTTGCCGAGAAGCCTGTCTCGAAAGATTTGCTGCAAAATACTGCAAACACGTTAGAATGTATTCGTATCCTTATAGAACACAAAGTGACTGTGGTGCTAGAAAAAACCTTAAAAAGTAAGTTGACTGTCCGGTAATTGTTGGGGCCGAGTTCAAGTCTGTCTCAAGGAGTTGTCAGCAACAGCAGGGGCCCAGCTGAGTCGAAGCCGGGCAGGGCCAGGGTTAGTTTCGAAAGATAGCTTGAGCTCCGGTATGAAGGCTTCAAGGAACTGGGTGGGTTTTTAGTCAGTAAGGGTCTAACACTATCTCCCGCTCCGCCCAAGAGCGGGGGTTGTCATAAGATGATTTCCCCACTATAAAAAAAAATTCTTCAAGCTCCAGAACAGTGTTGTACTTGTTTAAATGTGGAATATTATTAGCGAGATAGATATTTTACTTAAATATTTGCCTGCAGCAAGCGATAGTGAGACTAAAAAATAAGCAAAATAATCCTGGGTAATTGAGACGATACCTACGTTATCTTATTTTATTACTCTACCTACTTATACCTTGCTTTTGTTTGTTACAGAAAAATACCTGACATTACAAAAAAACATTACCTAAACATGGAACAATCAAGGTACCTATGCTAATAATTATGAGGCTTTACAAAAAATTATGTTATCAGTGTTGTTCTTGATATCAAAAGTATTTAAGTACATACATAACAAATGGTTTTTTTTTCTCACATATCTCGAAATTGAAACGTCTTTTTAGGGTTCCGTAGTCAACTAGGAACCCTTATAGTTTCGCCATGTCTCTCTGTCTGTCTGTCCGTCCTCGCTTTATCACTTTGACCGTTAGCACTAGAAAGCTGTTTGGTACCAATATGTATATCAATCACGCTGACAAAGTGGTAAAATAAAAATTGCAAAAAAAAGTTATTAGGGTAGCCCCCCTATATGTAAAGTGGGAAGTGATTTTTTTTTAAAAACAATGTGTATGTGTGTCCCTAACTTTTGAACCATAAGTTTAGAAAATAAAGTAGAACTTTGTAAGGACTTTCTAGGAAAATTATTTTGAACTTGATGGAAAGAACAGTTTTTGTACAAAAAAGACAAAAGGGTTCTACAAAATAATTTCTGGACTAAGTTTGTAGTATAATCGTATATGCAAGTGTTAGCGATTCTTATGATAATGTTCATACACTATGATTATTTTCTGTATTAGCAACATTAAATGTATTTTTTGCACTGACAACTCGAATGGACAGCGACTTGACAGCGCGGTGCTTTTGACAGTTACAAGAGTTTATAAAAAGGAACGACGCGCTGTCATGTCTCTCTTTCCGTATCGGTTTTCGGAGCAAGCAACAACTCAGTAAGTGCTAGTATATAATTTATTTATTCCTACTGTTATTGTACTGTTATAGTTATTGTATACTTGTATTATGTGTATGCTATCAAAGCAAAAGTACAAAGGGTGTGGTACCCGTTTTGGTCGTTTTATTTAAATAACCTGATAACAAACCCCGTAGGTACACTAAATAACTTTCTTAGTCAATCTTTCTCTAAAGATAACACATACAGATAACAATTCAGAAGTGGGATAAACGAGTCGTTTATTTAAATGCATTCGTTTATCCCGCCCACAAGTGATTTTTTTTCCTAACTTTGCATCTTCTACTTTTGCTTTGAAAGTACCTACGTAACCTATGTAGGCACCGATACAATTTTTTTTGGGATAATGACTATACTATTTTATCTAAGCGGGCAAAGTGATGTGTAGTTTGAAATGGTGTGCTCAGCTTATTCAATATGAGTTTCTTCTGACACTCTGGTGGTACTACCACACCACACGTACCTTGTCAGGGCTACACCCTGGAGGTACCACCACACCACACGTACCTTGCCAGGGCTACACCCTGGAGGTACTGCCACACCACACGTGCCTCGCCAGGGCTACACTCTGGAGGTACCACCACACCACACGTGCCTCGCCAGGGCTACACTCTGGAGGTACCACCACACCACACGTGCCTTGCCAGGGCTACACCCTGGAGGTACTGCCACACCACACGTGCCTTGCATTGCCACATCACACGTGCCTAGCCTGGACTGTGCCCTGGAGTTGTTAGAGGATAACTCGAGCTGTGTTCAGGTGGATTATGGACAGGTTTTGGGTCATTGTTGAGTAACCGTAGCAAACAAATCTATCAAATTAGGAGTTACCCAGAACCTGCATTCTGAGTTTACTTATTGAGTTAATGAGCAGACCAGTGATACTTTTATTTGGAAATAATCTAAATGAGGCTAAAAGGAACAGCCTATGTTATTGACGTTAACTGAAATTAAAATGGGCAAATTAATTGTTGATGATGAAACATTGTATGTTATTTTATTTTTTTACCGGCTTGCTCGATAGATGGCGTTAAGGTCGAGTTATAAGTCGATATGGTTTCGTTACCGGCGATAGTATAAGGGTAACAGATTTAATTTGAATAAAAGTTCCAAAGTTCAAAAGTTCTACAGTTTCCACTTAGATCAAGACACAATAGTGGCTTTATTTTCAACCTTATAAGTGTCCCCGTTAGAGTTCAAATTAGTCCCAACATTACCTACCAGTTCGGTAATAAAGTTTATATTATATGGATTGCCTCTTGACAGATAGCAGGACATTTATTGCCTACTAGCTTTTGCCCGCGGTTTCGCCCGCGTGCATAGGATGTGGCCTGTATCGCTCAGGATTGAAGCGGGTTTCTGTGGAAACAATAAAAAGGAGAGGCAATCGGACCAGTGTTTTCAGAGATTAACTTCTGAAACCTTAATATATGTATATTATTTTAAAGAGAGCGTGCGACGATCTTTCCTCATTCAATAACTGAGATTTCATAGTACTGCGCTCGCTCAGCTTTTTCTCGCTATACTATAGCCATTTGCGTTTTTAGATTTTCTGTGTGTATCTCACAATAACTTATATTATTTTTCCATTACTAGAAAATCATACGTTGTGCCAAAATGTTTAGATTTACATTACAAACCACAGAGTACTTTCAACGGCAGAGATCATTATTATTATTTTATAATAAATAATGAGTAAGTTTCATGTACTAGATTTCTGACTAGATTATCTGATTGTCCATTTTTCGCATCCCTTGTAAATTATTATTTGGTACATACCGAGCCACTGCGCCAGTAAATCGGTGCTAGCATATTATATTTTATGTAAGTGCTACTCGCTAGATTGGGCGTATCGAGCACTAGCTTCAGTCGATTCAGGTGTTATGTATACTGTATATTGTACACCTTGATCATTATAATAAATAAATAGATAAACAAATTACGCTGTTTTGAGCGAAGCACGTAGGAGCCAATACATTCATGGCGCTTGGGAACTTTTGGTCGCGAAAGGGGTATTCTCTGGAGGTTGTCTTAGCGTTGCATATTATAATAGTTCAGAGTTGGTAACGGAATCAAATTCCAACATGTTTTACATTGTTATTTCTTCCCAAAAATATTTAAAAAATTCACAAGTTGGACACCACCGACCCTAAGTACAACAAAGGTCACGGCAGATCATAGTGGGCGTTAGCCTATCAGCACACAGCTGGGTGCGGGAGCAAAATAGCCCCTTAGTCACCAGGATGGTCCGGTGACCATGCAATTCTAGCAGACAACCAGGAACCATAACAAGCTTATGACTTTGTAATTTTACATGATAGTTGTGAAATTTAGTACATTGATTCGTTACATTTCGCATATGCAGGAACTGGTGTTGTGTATGGCGTTACTGTTTAAAGTGATTTTAAATGTCTACCATCATTGTCAATTTAACTGAAACCAGGTTAAATGGCGAATCAGTAGTATATAGTAAGCCTAATAATAATATTTTATTTCATCGCCAGAGTATAAATTACTTTGCTGGCAAAATTCTGGATGTGGAAATGTTAATAGATGAACATTTATCTTGTTTCCGCGAAACGGCTTTTAATTAAAAAGAGCATTGGAAGAAGTAGGTAGGTACTGAGTAAACATAGTGAGCCAGCTGACCCAGCGAATAATTAATGTGTGGTATATCATTAGATATAGTCAACTAGTTGTAGTGGGGCAGGGCCTAAGTAATATGTCAATATCAGGTTGTACACAATTTTAATATATAAAGTTATCTACATCAACTTATTTTAGTACAAATTGGAAATGTGTAAAACATTGTTTAGGTGATCGCCTATATGATTTGCCATGGGTAACAAATGTGAAGAATATAAAATTACATATTATCCATTTGAACACAAGTAGTTGCCAAATACATAGTTTAATATATTGAAATAATTGAAATAGTTTTCGAGAAATTACACAAGAGGAAATCAACGAAATCAATATAATCACTATCCAAATGAAATATTACTTTGAGTACACTAAAGAATGTGTAGAAAGTTTTAGTAGGAACCAATTTTGTTTACTATTATACGTGCCTTGCATATAGTACTTATAAGCATCAACGCTGTATTGGCTCTAGTTGAAACAAATAATAAATAGTACTGATGGTTAAATAAGCAAGGTAGAATAAAAACATATTTATCAAATGGTTGGCAACTGTCGGAACCGTCGAGTCCAAATATTACCCTAATGCATCTTTGCTGTTGATTAAATGTTATTTTATATTTTTTGAAGTGATGTGGGTACCAAGGATTAGCTGAATCCCATTATTTTAGTTCTAATCCAACTAGGGAACTAGTTTAAAATTTGTATTTGCTCTTGGTTTAAAAATACACACTATGTGTACTTTCAAGGGAATTGACATACACAATTTATTTTTTAATTTTTAAATATACCTACACTGGTGAAAAGTTGTGCCTACAAGTCTGATAAAGTTTGAGTCTTTGAGATGAAAACTTAGCCTTAACCTACAAGCGGTGACATAAGTGTCGTATTACTGTAGGCGTATGTAGCTCTTTGCTGAGCCGACTCACTGTTCCGAGGCGTTTTGGTGTTCCGAAGGATTGAACATCAGTGAAGTTTTAAAGGCATCGTTTGGAACACTGAAACACAAACATTGGGTGGCAGCCTTTATGAAATTCAAATTAAAACGTAAATAGTGTACTTAATATAATTAGCGACCTGAACTGGAAACATCTGCTTTGGATTGTTCTTAAATCAAAGTTAAATAAAACTTAGTGTGACGCAAATTGACAGATCACGATTCATAACGTTTGTGACTTGTCGATGCTTCAAATGTTCCGTTTGTTTCTTGTAAACCGATGTTTCGGGTGTTTTGTTTCTATCTTCTGAGCCGATGTTCCAAATGATGCATATCACTGTTTCGGAGCATTTCAATGATTCGGATGCAAATATCTGTCAAACAAACGTTTCATGCATTTTACCCAACTTGAATACTTGTTTTTGAGCTTAGTTTGAAATTCCATAACTGTTATAGCTTCTGAACTTTATAAGACCAAATGAATGGGACTGGCTTTGAATATTACTTTTGGAATTAATTTTCAATAGTACCTTCCACGTAATAAATATTCGAATGAGGTTGCAATTCGTGCAGAGGCATCTGAGAACACGATTGCCAAGAATCAATGGTCTGACTTGGGCTTTAGTCCTGCAGAATATGCAAGAAATGTAATGTAAATTCTATTTAATGACTTTCAGAGAGCAATGTCAAATTGTTTATCAATTGCGTAATACCCATTACCACAAACTCTACTTGGTTTGGGACTAGATGGCGTTGTGTTAAAGTTGTAGGATATAATATTATTGAATTACTAAATTTAATGTACCAACTTAGAGGTCATGATTTTTAATGGATCTTCAAGCTATCGTTGCATGATATAAGTATTGGTCGAATTATAATTCGATTTCCTATAGGAAGTTGGTATTTTCATGGAAAAACCAAACGCACAGGTGCAGCACAGTGTTGTTAAAGTTGGTAAGCCATTGTAGGCATTGTTTTTTTTTATAAATTTCTTATTACGCGGGGTGGTTAGGAGTTATTGTGGATAAATATATAGCAAGAACTTGTTCACTAAGGATATGGAAAGATAACATCTTCATAATTAGTATTTGTTACTATTAAACTATCTCATGAATGATAAGGTCATTAGAATATTTATTTAATACAGTATGTCTATGAATATTTTGATTACCAAAGGGTATTTTTAGAAAAGTGTACCTTCCCACATCTAAAAATGTTATTGGAATAAGTGATTGACGTGAAACCTATTCTTGTGTTAAGAGAAACCAGTCTCTACTGTATTTGCCTTGAATATTTTAGAAGTGTTGGTATTTACGGCATAGTTCATAGTTGGTAATTTTTAATGAATGAAATAAAATGGAGACGAAACTACTTCATAGTTCATGGTCATGTATTTTTATTTATTGTATCGTTTGGAGTTTCAATAAAAACTAATTAGAGCCGAAAGAGTAAATTAAATATTAAATAATATGTACCCTTACGTTTTAGTCGGGGCAGTGATTATAAGTCATTGTTGGTCAGTCATTGAACGAATTTCAATTTAGATGTCATAAACATAGGTGAAAAGTAATCATTGATGTCATTGTTTGTGACATTCACTTGAAACTTATCATGTACCTAGCCTGAGTGGACGGATATTGACCGAAAATTGTACAGAATAATTGAGGCGCCTGTTCAGGACAATTAAGGAGCCTGTTCAGGACAAACCAGGAACATATTGGCTTTAGCAGGCGATTGTTTATTTACTAATGTTTGTTTCTATTTACAGCAGGACTTTTAAGGGACCTGTCTGTTTACTTTAGAGACAGGACATTTGAAGAGCCTGTTTGTGTTTTTATTAGAGACGGGACACTTTAGGGGCCTGTGTGTAAATAATGTTTATTTTTGATTGCAGGCAGGACATTTGAGGAGCCTGTTTGTTTTTATTAGAGACAGGACATATTAAGGGCCTGTGTGTTACTAATGTTTATTTTTCATTGCAGGCAGGACATTTGAGGGACCTGTATGTTTTTATAAGAGACAGGACATTAGAAGGCCTGTATGTTTTGATTAGAGGCAGGACATTAGAAGGCCTGTATGTTTTTGATTAGAGGCAGGGCATTAGAAGGCTTGTTTGTTTTTATTAGAGACAGGACATATTAAGGGCCTGTGTGTTACTAATGTTTATTTTTCATTGCAGGCAGGACATTTGAGGGACCTGTATATTTTTATAAGAGACAGGACATTAGAAGGCCTGTATGTTTTGATTAGAGACAGGACATTAGAAGGCCTGTATGTTTTTGAATAGAGACAGGACATTTTAGGGGCCTGTTTTTGAAAGATTGTATAATAAATAAGATGACGATTTGTAAGAATGAGCTGTCACTGATACATCTGCACTTTCAGGTGCCATTGTTTATATTTTATGAAACATGTTAAACAAATCATAATTGGCAGATTGACAATTGTTTAGTTTTGTGTAACAATTGCATACAACTATATAAGTTTTGTTTTTTATCAATATACTACTGCTGCTGTTTTATTTGCTACATTCATTTTAATACCAATGTTTAGCTATGGGTAAAAATGTCTAAGCTAATATAAACCTTATTTCTTTCTCAGGTGCCATTGCTCATATTTGTAAGAGACATGTTGATGGAAAAATCGTAATATACAGAATGACGATTCTTTATATTTGTTGCTACGTGTAACAATTTGTGTGCAGTTGGTAAGGTTCCAGTCCCAGATATAGCCAGCGATGCACGACTGGTCTAGGGTTTTAATTTCTACATTCGTTTTGATGTGATGGTGTTTCTTTTCCAGGTGCCATTACAATGCGTTTCTTTTTGAAGTTTTGTATAGATAATAATTGATAAATTGGCAATTTTTCAGTTTTGTTTTTATATGACGTGTACAATTAATATAAGTATCGTTCCTAGGTACAGCAAACATTGTATGAATAATCTAAATCTTTATTCACTTCTGTAAATAGATATCTATGACTACCCGTAGATAAATTTTTAAATGTAATATTATGTTCTTTCTTCGCTCATTATTGTGTGTAAAACCAATTTCTTATTCATTTATTTTGTTTCTCACATACGAGGTCGTATTTGTTATATAATGGATGGCCGACTGTTAGCGATTCTTATGATAATGTTCATACACTATGATTATTTTCTGAATTAGCAACATTAAATGTATTTTTTGCACTGATAACTCGAATGGACAGCGACTTGACAGCGCGGTGCTTTTGACAGTTACAAGAGTTTATAAAAAGGAACGACGCGCTGTCATGTCTCTCTTTCCGTATCGGTTTTCGGAGCAAGCAACAACTCGGTAAGTGCTAGTATATAATTTATTTATTCCTACTGTTATTGTACTGTTATAGTTATTGTATACTTGTATTATGTGTATGCTATCAAAGCAAAAGTACAAAGGGTGTGGTACCCGTTTTGGTCGTTTTATTTAAATAACCTGATAACAAACCCCGTAACCCCGTAGGTACACTAAATAACTTTCTTAGTCAATCTTTCTCTAAAGATAACACATACAGATAACACAAGCATTTTTTTTAACTCTTATGTGGGTACACTTATTGTAACGGACGGGAAACTATGGAACCCTACACTGAGCGTGGCCCGACACGCTCTTGGCCGGTTTTTTTTTATTTAGAAATTAACGTAGAAACCATAGATATCATAAAGGAGTATTAATGTGTCTATGGTAGAAATATAGAGTGTAAACAATATTTTATTTATTAAATAAAATA
Source organism: Mythimna albipuncta (assembly GCA_929112965.1). NCBI lineage: Eukaryota > Metazoa > Arthropoda > Insecta > Lepidoptera > Noctuidae > Mythimna > Mythimna albipuncta. The sequence continues at coordinate 9,482,097 of OV815962.1, read as the reverse complement.
CAGTAGGCACAACGGATTTTGAGCGGTTGCGTAGAAGTTAAATATTCGGTCTCTATAGTGGTGCGAAGTGAGACGCAGGGGCGGAGAGTGTCAGTGATTGGCTCGCCGCGCCATTGTGTCATAGACGTCACTCCTCATTCGTTCCCTGCGTTGCTGCATGCATCTAACAACGAAGACTGTTGGCTCGCCAATATATGGAATGCGCAAAGCGATCCCCACTCTGACGCTGAGCGCTCAAGATTCGTTGTGCCAACTGTACATGCTTGATTCGCATCTGCGCTAGCAAAGTAATTCAATTATTAATCCGAATTGCATCGAAATATTTCACGTAATACGTATTTTCTCTAGATTTTCTTTGCTCAGAAGGAAATCATAGAGAAAACACGAAATGTATCAGATTTGCTTCATGAATATTCAGTACAAGCGATAATGTTTATTTTGGATCGACTTTATTTACGAACTTGATCGCTGTGTATATAATTTTAACAAAGTATAATTGATATCCTAGATAATAATTGATTACAAGTAATTACTTGTAACAAAGTAATAATTATTAGGATTATCTACCTAATTAGTTAGATAGTAGTAGCATATAATAATTATAACTTTGTTTATAATGTGGTTTTGTTTACCTTAATAAAGTTTTTCAGAACAGTCACTTTCTTTTTTCTTTCACTCTAATAGTATACTTACTCTAAATAAACATTACGCACTAGTGCGATAAAGTACCTACTTAAAAAAACCTTTTAGTTTTCACAGAAGGGTTTCAGTACGAAAGAAATTCACATAAGGTTATGTGTTCAATGGTATCCATTAGTGTCTTACTTGCTTATTTCAAGCAATTCTGTGAATTTTAACTTCAAATACTTGTTTAATAAATAAATCATTTGTTCAAATTAGTATAGTTTCAATACCACATTATTTGCATTATAGATATTTAAAAAACCCAGCCAGGCGCATTACTTTAACGCTCCAAACGATGAAGGAATAGTACATTGTGATATAAGTGTGTAATGTTAGTGATTACCGTCGCGGCGGTATTTAGACCCGACCTATGGCGAGGGTCTTAGGAGAGCCGAGAACGATAATCATTAATTACTCACGTGTATCTGATGATGATGATGATGATGATCATACGACGTTTTTCAATACACTTGTGAAGAAAATAACTGTAAAACTAGTAATCTTTTTCTTCTTTAAGAGTCACTTTATGAGCAAGTGTATTGAAAAATATTTTAATGAAACCGGCATGCCCTAGAACTAAAAATTCGAAGACATGTGACGTATGACGGCTCATTCCTAGAGATACCCATCCTATAGAGGAGGCGTTAGTCCCAGCAGTGGGAATATTTTATGACTGATTATGCCTATGCTTATTATGTACCTACTGTTTACAAAGCTTAAAAAAAACGAATATGAGATGAACTACATTTGAGGTTGGAGACACTTATCAGTTTAATGCAGGTTATTTCGTTGTAGTTCTCAGGGCGGGTTCATTTTTTTTTTAAATTGTTGATAGGTTCGAGCTTGACCGCTATCTCACCTGGTGGAAAACGACGATGCGGTCGACGATGGAACGCGCTTTTCCAAAAGAGACCTATTCACACTCGACTTAAAGATTCCCGGGTAGTAGCTACCAGAAAACGCAGACCCCGGCAAGGAATTCCACTCCCTAGCCGCACGCACAATGAATGTGTTCCCAAAACGTTTTGTGCGTGTGGGTGGGATATCTACCATATACCAGTGGCGCATAGCCGTACGTCTGGTAGTCCGATGATGGAACGGGCTAGGCGGAATTAGGTTATGCAATTCCGACGCACATTCCCTGAAATGCAACCGATAGAAAACCGACAGGCTAGCAACTCTGCGTCGATGCTCAAGACTTTGAAGCCTCGACTCGATTATGGCATAATTACTCGATAACACTAGTAAACAATGTATGCAATAAAGTCATGAATAAGCAATACAATCCTTAAGAGGAAAATAGTTTATAGATTTGCAATTGGAGTAATCCTAATAACTGAGATGTTTCTACACTACTTTGGAGAATAGGTACTGTTGTAAAAATAAATAGCTGGCTGGAATGACCGCTTAGGAACACCTACAGTCGTACTACTGTCCGTAATGGTCAGTTTTATTGTACTTATATTTTTCTTCTAGGAAATTGTTGCAAACATACGTACTTACACTTACACCTATCGGGGTAAAACGGATCAGATAATAATAATAATAATATGCCACAATTATCACACAGTGCCGTCTAGTCCCAAGCTAAGCAGAGCTTGTGTTATAGGTACTAGACAACTGATAAACATACTTATATATTTCTAAATACATACATATTATAGATAAATTACACCCAGACACAGAACAAATGATCGTACTCATCACACAAAAATTTGTCCTGGGTGGGAATCGAACCCACGACCTCCGGCATAGCAGTCAGGGTCACTAACCACTAGACCAACAGGTCTGATGATGATCTCAAGATGATTTTAGCATAGTATAATGAGCCTTTTAATGTTCCCAACTGCTGGGACTCAGGCCTCCTCTCTCTATGATTTTAGCAAAAGTATCATTTTCATTTTCTAATAATGTTTTTGTTTCTCAATTTTACTTTTGTGATAAGTTAACCAAAATACTCAAACAAAATGAATCAGACGAATATTTATTAAATAATAGTTTATGTTCCTTTAGTCCATTGTAAGGTTGTCTGGTACGAGTAGATATCGCTGTCAGCGATAAGACCGCCATTGTAACAATAGATTTAAGTTTCTGAAAAATTTTTACTAGGTATTTTGGTGTATTAATAAAGTTTATTCTATAATAATAAAAATCGATAAGACAGTGAACATCTTCCATTTAATCATCCGTTTATTTGATTCCGAATTAATATTAATTATCTATAAAATTCCAATCTATACCAATTTTGATAAATTATTAGCAAAATTGCCGTTATAAAATTTCCAAGCGTTTGTGCAAATATTCAAGCTATACAGGAAATGTTATCCGTGTCTGAGGTAGCATCTCTGTGAATACAGCTTTAAATTTGTACGAATTGAAATAAGTACGTACAGACTGAACAGAATTACAAGGCAGGAAATTAAAGTGCCGAGTCTGACAACAACACCGACGCGGTCGTCTGATTGAATTACTCATGGCGGTGGCCGCCTGACGGAGCCCAGGCGTGCTGGCTGCCCCGACGGTATTCGTGAATGTGCTCCAGCACAAATTCACATGTTTCCACCCTGCATGAATGAATTCGGGACATTCGAGATCTCTTATGCGATGAATTTCAAGTCACGTGAAAAACGAAATTGCTTTTCGAATTCGACATGACACATTTAGTTTTCAGCCAGTTGAAAGATGACACTGAAAAGTTTTACGGCTTGGAAAATATTGAATTCTTTAAAATGGAAATGAAAAAGCAATCTGCAGCTTTATTTAAATCAAGTGTTTGGTTTACGTCCAAAGTAAAACGTTTTATTCACGCTAATAAATGGGTGAATCAAAAATACACATTTAATATACGCTTCAATGAAAGCGCAAGTACTCATTGGGTCTCACAAAGTGGTTATGAACCGTTACGCATGTTAATCTTATATTAGGTATTACGGTATTACCCCGTGCCGCACGCAAAGTACAAAGCTAGTCGTGGTCTATTCCGCGCAAGATCTTGCTCCCCTCGAAACGCGCGTTCAATTGGTTCACGAGGTTTGTAAACATGAAGCAAATAACCAATTTGTGAAGAACAGAACGATGAATTAAAAATGCGAAAACGAGTAAAGACGATGATATAATCTGTTTGCCTATCGACGGCATTGAAAACAGAGATGCCATATGGAATGTTCACTTTAAGGACGACTAAAAAAAAAATTTGGGTAGAATTAAGTTTTAATTTTCTGCGTACAATGATGTCGAACGCTCCAACTTACCCTTAACTTAGCCTTATAGTTGAGGATTCAGCTCAGCTAAACGATGAGATATAGGGGCTGTATTATTGGCGGCGGTGGTAGGTAGCGGGCTCACATTTTCCGGCTGAGAGCCGCGCTCGCGAGCATGGCGCGGTTGCGGCCGCCGCGTCGCTACGTGTTTATCGTCGAACAAACTTCATAACGTTTTATTTCAGTCTATTTTTAGATTGTCAATTTCTTAACAGCAGAACTATTTCATTTTAGTCGTGTTTTCTACGTTATATCAGTTTCAGTTTCATATTTTCTCGTTGAATTTCTTTAGGTACAGAACAAGGAGTCCGTTCACGTTTATATGCAGCGCTCAAATCTTACTTACCATAATATTCTTTTCTACTGTGAAAATAAAGAGTCCTATCCTATAAATGACTTTTAGAATAAGACATGAAGCCAAACGATTACGAAAGCCAATCAACAACAATTTCATTGGCTGCCGTAATCGGCTTGGCTGTCAGTCTTTGTTCTCTGTGAATCAGGGACTAAATCAATGAAGGAAGGATTGTAGATGTGGTGACAACGTATTATCTTATGAACAACATAAGCATATTTCTATTTAAGGGTTTACAATTCATCAAAACGCAATGGGTCTATTAGGCCCGACGACGCCTGCTAGGGATGCGAGATTGTTTGAAGGTGTTACCGTAATCCTGGACAACATTGGGCAACTGAAGGATTACAGATAGGTTATAGTCAGTAAATGTCTGACAAGTTTTCACTCCACCCATAGCAAAAGAAGAAGAAGTTATTTAATGACACCCTCTTTAAAAAAATGGTTTTACTATTACAATTACACCCGAGCATTAACCTTTCAATCGTGCAAATTACAGACACAATAGAAAGACAATAGGTGCGCGAACGGCGTTGGCTTGGGGTTTATTGAATTAAATCTGTTGATGAGAATTTATACCTACACAATATAGGGACTAGGGCTTTCAAATACCGGATTTTTTCAATACCGGTATCAATACCGGTATTAGAATATTCAATACCGTGATCGCGTGATCACGGTATTGAACTCAAGTTTTTTTTTTATAAAAAAAAGTTGACAAGTTGTTGAAAAGTTGAGTTGAGTTGTTTTATTAGTTCTTGACTGTAATACCTTCTCATAAGAACTGTAATTAGGACATTAATAAAACCCTTTTATATACGTATTTTTGTTTTTGAATCAGTCTTTATTCTCTCTTAACCGTTTTAATAAGGTTCTAGTAAGCATGGCGCTGCCGTACCTATTGTTTAACGGCGATTAGCAAATAAGGTAGGTTAAAACCATAGATCGGCCTAAGGTTTAGGCTTACTTGACGCTTTAGTGCATACGTTCGATACGTATCGAACGTATGCACTGCCATCGGAAGCTAGCGATTAGAAAATATGGCAGTTTAAAACCATCAAGCTGCGTAAGGTTTAGGATTATTTGACGCTGTAACTTGTTTACGACAATTCTAATAAGGTTAAAAAAGTAGTTTTAATAAGGTTCAAATAAGCATAGCGCTGCCGTACCTATTGTTTACTGACTGATACTATACTGCCCTTAAAGTCAGCAAGCGTCACGACTCGTGTCTTTCTTATTAATATAAGAATATTTCCTATGTATTTATTGTACCAAACTACCAATTAAATGTATAATTTTGAATTGTTACTTTGGACATGAAAGTAGTTAATAAGTAGGACTTATTAACTACTTTCATGTTAGGCAAAATTATTAGGCAAAATTATTAATAATTGAAGTTAGAAAACAAAGCCACATTCAAACCGCTGAAATATTAAATTTTACTATTTAATTGTAGATCTAAGGGATAACGTGATTCGTTAAAGTAAAAAAGACATTAATCAAAGTGGAAAATGTCAAAAAATTAGATGCTTCTTCATCTATTGTGAATTTATGACTCGTCAACGGTTTTTACAAAAAAAAAATACGATTGCGAGATCCATTGAGAATTAAGACAAACTATAGGTGTACCATGTTGCTCGTCAAGATCACAAACTTATCAAAAATACACAATGACCAAGTTCACATGCACATGTTACTCGGGTGCTTTTGCAATACTGACTAACAAAACAATAACGGCGTAAAGAGCCTATTACACTACGCGTTATTCAGACCGTTTTAGTCTATGGTTCTGATAAATGATCTTTATTTTGCAAGTAGGTTTTATAAAAACACTTTTACACGTCAATTTTTTTTCTCGTTGATTAAAACTTGATGAGGCTGGTGTTTCCTAGCTGACTACACTGAGAAGAAACACCGAAACATACTCAGGGGTCAAAGTCTAATTTAAAGTCCATACAGCAAAACATGTAGTGGTCAAATCATATTGTTATGAGAACCATGCAGATTGAGCCTGAGATGGTCTTTTGTAGAAAGAGTCTTGGGTAGACTGCATCAAATACTCAAAACTACCAGACATCATGTGAAAATAAAAGAAAAGAAAACAATACAATACATTCACAATAATATTTACAATTTACAAAAGTGTAAATACTGCAAATTATAAGAAAAAAGTATCGCATAGTGTAACAGGGGTCAGACTGTCGTGTGCTGAATAACTCGCAGTGTAATAGGCCCTTTAGGCTTGCTCGACTCAGAAACAGGTATAGGTGAGGTGCGGGCGGAAGAGCTGGAGATAAGAGTTGGCGCGATACGTGTCGCGGTACGGGATCCCGTAATACCGGTATTGAAAGCCCTAATAGGGACACTGTAATATTACAGAACTGGAATGAAATATCCTCTGAATCAAACTGCATCTTCTGAGATAAAAGCCGTTTCCACGGCAGTACAATACGATTCTACTACTGAATAGTAATTGTACTGTGGTACTAAGCATCACTGCAATCTCGTTTGCACAAGAGTACCTCGAACCAATGGAACAAGAAGGCATAAGATCATACAATTCTCTAGGCTCAAATGTCTATATGAAACCCAAGATTCTTTTCAAACAAACGTTATGTAAATAAAGTAAGAACTTCGCCACGTGATGCCGTCTCGGACTACCATATCAACAGTTGTATGATAGTTCTACTTGCCATACTTTTCAAGTCAAGGGTCATTTGGCCTCGGATAGGCATACTGAATATGTATTAACGTAGTAAGTGCTCTGGGAGTATGTGAATAGGTTAGTAGCTTTACTTTTTACAAGTCATTCGGTAGAATATGTAGGACTAACTTAATTGAGATGCTATCGGCAATAGAATCTTTGTATTTGGATCAGTTCTTCCAAAAATTACCTTTTACGTAAATAGGGACCTAAATTTGTTGACTTGGACCTAGTTTTGTTTGACTTGGTAGATAAATAATATTGAACTCTCAACCTACTTCAAGTTAGTAATTTTTTTTTCATAACTCATACCTACTCTGAAAGTAGGTCTGAAGTTGCCTGACCCGCTCTAGGTTGAAAGTAATACTTATCATCCCTAGGGAGTTTTACTTTCAACTGACAGCTGTCAAAAATCTAGTTCTATTTTCACATTTATACATGTTACAACTTTCTATACGGCTAGCCAATTACAGCGCGATACAAAATTGAAATAACTTAAAGATAAATATTAATTAAATTTATTTTTAAGTGACTTTTTGAACTATTTTTAAAAAATATTACAAATTCCTTAATTTTTCAATAATGAAAAATAAAAGCTGAATAGCTAGCCGGCCACAGGAAAAAAAAACAAAATAGCGGGAAAGTGGCAATCCGTCATTGGTTTTTTCGAGTTGTAGAGTTTTGTTTACATTTCCGTACAGCAGAGATTTGTATTAACACGATAAGTTCATCAGATTAAAATAGTGATATAACGCCTAATTTCATAAGAGAATAGGCTAAACTATTAGTAGAAAACTTTTCACCTCATAAATCAGAAGAAGAAAATATATCTACCTAAAATCATAGACCGTAGGTACGAGGACTCAGGTTTTACAAACTTTTTATTTTATTTTTACTTTTCTTGTATTCGTAATGAAAAGCATTTTCGCGCCCTAGGGTATCACTATCAATCTACTATTCAATTATATAAACTAGTGCTTGACTGCGATCCTTCACGAACAAACGTGATTTCATGGAACACTCGCTTGTAACTTTTTATATTTAGTTTTACGATACGTCTGATATCTACAAATAATTTTTATAATCAATTTTAGATACGCCTGATACCTAAAGAGTAAATTTCATCACGTATGTTGTATGGCGAATATCTTCGTGGAAATGAATAGGATATAAACGAAAAGCCTCAATCACTCCGCTCGAACTGGGGATCAAACGGACGGAGACTCTGCAAAGACTTACGAAGCCAGCTTATGCAGATAAAAAGCTGCTGATTAATTTCACAATCATAATTTAATTATTTTTTTATGTTTGTAGTTTTTTTTTTTAATCTTTATTAAGGAGCTTTATCACAATGTTGACTATATCGCTCCATCGTACCCAAATTTTGAATTAATTTTGAATGAATTTTAATTTATTTCAAATGATTATAATAAATTTTAAACAGGACTCTAGCCTCGTCTGACGTAGGCTTGCCAAGTTGCCAAGCCAAGCCTGTTGCAAATACCGACTTCAAACATATTTGATACCTTTTCATTAATTCCCAAGCGAACCGGCGTTCTCTCTCACATTCTCTTTCTATTGTGTTTCTAATTTGCAAGGTTAACTGTTGAGTTCATTTACAAAGACTTTGGTACCTAATGATCAGAACTCTTATGAATTTATCTGGATCTATAGCGGTCCTTAGTACATAGTAATTTATCGAAAATTTTAGTTGCCAACCTCCGGAAATTTTGAATTAAGTTGTAACTGCGTCCAGCTTGCTGAATACGATGTACATATTTTAAAGTTTTTCTCGCTTCGTGTAAGCACTGCTCGAGAGGAGATTATCCTCTCAGGAATTTTAAACAGCTGTTAAAATGTGGTAGATCATTATGAAGATTTTAGCTGTAAAAGAGTAATATGAAATTACTTTATAGACCAGGGTAGATGCCTTCAAAAATAATAAAAAGTGAAAAATAATAATAGTAGGATGAAACCCATCACAAAAGGAGGAGACTATTATAAAAATGAAAGGAAAAATAATTTACGGGCGATCTGAGGTCGGGAAGGGGGTGGGGGTGACTTTTTAAGGGGAAAAAACGGTTTTTCTCGATTTCCGGCAAAACTAAAAGTCCTATGGAAAAAAGTCAAATGGCAAAGTTGTAGGTAATAAAAAGATCTAAAACTTTTGTATTAACACTTTTTTCACATAACCTCAATATTTATGTGAAAAATTCAAAAAACCATGTTTTTGGTTTTTTATTTTTATCTCTTTCAAAAAACAATATTTTATCACGAAATTTGGTGAAAACTTACCTTTTTATGTCCCAAATACGCTGTAATTTATTTGATTAGAAATATTTATTTTTTTCACCTTATTTTGAATAAATATCGAAAAATCACCCTAATTTTCAATCGAAAAATCACCCGTCAAAATATCTTTTTTATTCAAAAAGTTTATATGGTGTCTGTTCGTTGAAATGTCTACTTTCCGATGGTGAAAAAAAATATATATGTTACCATAGTAAATCTTCTCAGCAAATGCAAAAAACCGAAAAAAAACTCGAATTCGATTTTTTTTTTCAATTATTATATTGAATGTAGAGCTATTTATTAAAATTTACACTTTAATTACTCGAAAAACGTAAAATTACATGTTACATAGATAACAAAAAAAATTGCAAATCAAAATATAGTACTATAATTAACAAACAAATAAGTTGATAAAATTAATACTTAATAAGACGTCTACAATATTTGGAGAAAGGAGTCGAATCTTCTTTAAGTTATATGTGTAGATGCCTATTTATAACTATTTTTAGATAACTTATATTTATCTGAGTGACCTACGAAAAATTTTAGCCCATCAAAAGGTATTTCATAGAGGAGTGGGGAAGGGGCTAGGCGGGTCCGGGTCTTACTACATACATACCTAATATATTATTTCGTAGCAGCTGTAACAACCGTTAGCCTAGCCAGTATTCGAAATACAGTATAGTATACAACATCGTTTAAAAAAATACACGTGCACGTTGAGTTTCTTGAAGATAATTGTGACAAGTTTACAAAAAAACTAAGAAGATTAAAAAAATAATAATCTCCTTTATTTTGCACAAACAAACTTAGTTACTCCCATATGATATATAAAATACACATCGTAAATATATTTTTACTAACTAACTTTTGGCCGATTTTCATATATATATATATTTCAGATATATTCAATTTTTTTATTTTATTTTTAGCTATGTTTTTTATGTCTTTTAGGATATATTTTGAATGTATCTAAAATATATTTAAAATCACAAGCACATTAGAGGAGGTATTTAAGTCACTGGCAGCCTCATGGTACACCAAAGGCATTGACGTCGGTAACAAAAGGCTAACAAATCTCCGATTTGCCGACGATATAGTCCTTTTTGCCCCCACGGCTCAGGAGCTACAATCAATGCTCCAAGAACTGAGCACGGCTAGCCTCAAGGTGGGACTTGCAATGAACCGGTCCAAAACAAAGGTGATGACTAACAGCATCAAATGTAGGGTCGAGGTAGATGCGCAGGAAATACACTATGTCGATGAGTATATCTACTTGGGCCAGTTAGTATCTTTCGAAAACCGACAGGAAAAGGAGATCGATCGGCGAATGCAGAACGCCTGGAAAAGCTACTGGTCCATGAAGACGCTAATGAAGGGTGATCTGCCGATCTCCCTGAAGCGCAAGCTCATCGACATGTGTATCCTGCCCATCCTAACCTACGGTGCTCAGACCTGGTCTCTCACCGAACTACAAAAGTTTCGCCTTGGGGTTTGCCAGAGAGCTATGGAGCGCAGCATTTTGGGCGTAAAAAGAGCAGACCGAATACGAAACGAAACGTTGCGCTCCATAACAGGTATCATAGACGTGGGCAAAAAGGCTGCCAGGCTCAAATGGGAATGGGCGGGTCATGTCAGCCGCATGCATAGGGACCGCTGGGCGAGCGTCGCCACACAGTGGGTCCCTACTGAAGTAAAGCGCCGTCGAGGTCGGCCTAGAAAGAGGTGGCGGGATGATCTGGACGCGTACCGCAAGGACTGGTTTGAGACGGCGCAGGAGAAGAAAGTTTGGAAAGACTTGGGGGAGGCCTTTGCCCAGCAGTGGGACAGCAACGGCTAGAAAAAAAAAAAAAAAAAAACGTTATAAATAGGCATCTACACATATAACTTAAAGAAGATTCGACTCCTTTCTCCAAATATTGTAGACGTCTTATTACGTATTAATTTTATCAACTTATTTGTTTGTTAATTATAGTACTATATTTTGATTTGCAATTTTTTTTGTTATCTATGTAACATGTAATTTTACGTTTTTCGAGTAATTAAAGTGTAAATTTTAATAAATAGCTCTACATTCAATATAATAATTGAAAAAAAATTCGAATTCGAGTTTTTTTTCGGTTTTTTGCATTTGCTGAGAAGATTTACTATGGTAACATATATATTTTTTTTCACCATCGGAAAGTAGACATTTCAACGAACAGACACCATATAAACTTTTTGAATAAAAAAGATATTTTGACGGGTGATTTTTCGATTGAAAATTAGGGTGATTTTTCGATATTTATTCAAAATAAGGTGAAAAAATAAATATTTCTAATCAAATAAATTACAGCGTATTTGGGACATAAAAAGGTAAGTTTTCACCAAATTTCGTGATAAAATATTGTTTTTTGAAAGAGATAAAAATAAAAAACCAAAAACATGGTTTTTTGAATTTTTCACATAAATTTTGAGGTTATGTGAAAAAAGTGTTAATACAAAAGTTTTAGATCTTTTTATTACCTACAACTTTGCCATTTGACTTTTTTCCATAGGACTTTTAGTTTTGCCGGAAATCGAGAAAAACCGTTTTTTCCCCTTAAAAAGCCACCCCCACCCCCTTCCCGACCTCAGATCGCCCGTAAATTATTTTTCCTTTCATTTTTATAATATTCTCCTCCTTTTGTGATGGGTTTCATCCTACTATTCGTTTTTTTTGTTTTAAAAATTATCGACACTGGTCTATTAGTGTTCTGGCTTCAACATAAGTAAACCTCTTTGGTAAGTTAAATTGTAAAATACAGTGTTTTCATAGAATATTAATGAGCATATGTCAGAATAAGCTCGTCTTCATTTGGGTTCTGAAGATATTTTCGGTTATGGTGTAGGCCCGAGTCGACGGCGCGTTATATTCCAAGCATGCCTCAACGAGATGTCAGCAAAACGACCGAAGCCCAGTAGAAGGTTTGTTTCAAAGAATTATTGTGGCCTTGGAACGCAGAGTGTAACTGATTGATTTGTTGATGAAATTACCAAAGTTATATGAATGCCCGAACTATGTGAGGAGTTCCCTCAGTTTCCTGACTTAATTTTTGATAAAATTAAGGTCAATCTATAGATACAATTTTGAATAACAAAATAAAAAACAAATATCAATGTCACGAAATGAAAGAATCGCCAAACGGTTTAGCGTGGTGGGTTAAGTTCGTGTGTGGATGTGTATATGGTCATCTGACCACGACTATTCATTGGCAATTTCCCAGTAAACTGAACAAAGCAGTGTGTCTGCAGGCTAGTGATAAAGAGTTAGCTCCATTTGACGCTCATCGACACGGCAACACACTTAGCTCAAGTGTTTGTTACAATGTACAAATACAAGTTTACGCTCTAATGTCTCAACCTACTATTTATTTATTTATTAATTAATTTCTGTGCACACAAACACTTAGAAATTAAATGAACAAATATAGATAGAAGGGCACAAAGGTTCTGCTTATTTTAAATGAAATTTGAAACACACACCGACCTGAAACGGGAGAGTTGGATGAGAGACTACTAATAACTTCTGCCGAGGGAAATTTTATTTATTTATTTATTTATTTAAACTTCATGTACAGTAGTGGTACATAGGCGGACTTAATGCAACAAGGCATTCTCTACCAGTCAACCTTTGGGTTAAAAAAGAGATCACTGTGGTAGGGTTTGCACAATAAACAAATAACGAATAATGAAACTGAAAAAAATAAATAATAATAAGTTATATATATATAATATATAATAAAATACATAAATATGCAAAAATAATAAACTAATAAATACTATAAAAAATATCAAATCATAAAGAGAACTTAATAACAATTCTGACGAAGAACAAACTAAGGTTGAGAGGACTTCAAGTAGTAGTTCCGAACTTTACGTTTGAAGGAAAATTTACTTTCGGCTTTTTTGATGTCTAGGGGAAGTAAATTCCAGAGTTTTATGGTGGAAACAGCGTAAGAATTGGACATAAAGCCAGTACGGTGAGAAGGAATCTGAAGAAGCATGTTTTTGGATGCACGAAGGTTAAGATTGTGAGAACTGCCCAACACTTTAAAATATTGTTTTAAATAATTAGGAGCACAAGGATCGTTCATTACGGTGAAGAGCATGCAGAGGGATCTGAGGGATCTCCTGAGACGGATAGGCAGCCATTTAAGCTGAGAACGGAAGGAAGAAATGTGGTCATATTTACGAAGCCCGAATATAAAACGAATGCAGTTATTGAGAAGTCGATCCATTTTGTTTAGAAGTTCTTGGGAAAGATCAGAGTAACAAACATCAGCATAGTCAATTATAGGTAACACAAGCGACTGGACCAAAGAAGTTTTAGTGCTCGACGGGAGGAAATTTTTGAATCTATAGAGAGACCGCAGTGTAAAGGTGACTCTCTGGCTAACCTGTGCAATCTTGAAAAATTTTGGGAAAATACTACTTATAACTATAGACAAATCGTTTTCATTGTGCAAAATCTTGCTATAAAAAATTCAAAGTTATCCTCTAGATTTTTAATAATGTATTCAATCCAGGCGCTTGATACTTAAGAGTAAGTTTAAAAACGAGACAATTGGATTTTGCTCGAACATTTTCTATCATTGCAGTGTCTTTATCTCTTCGTGTATTGTTGAATTAGGTACCAAAGGAGATTAGACTTGCATATATTTTTATTCTGCAGTGGTGTTGTACCTCCGAGGCACAGATAATGGCATCAGCCATACATCATACAGGTAGACAGACAGGTCTCGGTAGCTGAAGAGATCGTTAGCGTGATGAATCCTTCAAGCTATACATAAATATGCATAGTGTGTTGTGGATTCGTGCAGCTTACGGCAGATAATCCTGTCGAATGCTCCAGTGCATGTACACGAGCCTATTGTTTTACCATTGTCTATTCGATTTCCTACTATCATACGAGGTTCTTCTAGTCTCGCTAGAATCACGCTCAACTATTGTATTTCGAGTATTGCTGACTAAGTTTTCATTCGGCTATTATAGGTTTTCGTTTTTGTTTATTTTGTTGCTAGATAGTTGTCGAGTTGGGTTTATAGTAGGGCTGTCATGTTCAATGCACTAATTAATTGTTACAATTGTTAATTATAGTTTAGGCTTGGTAAGGAGCCCGTTGGTTTGAAAGACTGTAAAATTTTTCTTCATATTCGTTAGTTTTCCTTTTCCAAGTATTTAAGTCCATATCACTATATAGGGTAAAATAAACTGTGTAGTACATCAAAATAGTAACATAAATTGCACTGTATCCGCTCTACAAACGACATTTTTAGGTATCCTTCTTGACGAAACAATATGAGTCGTATCTAGTATGGAAAAGTGATTTAGATAAGGCCCGCCGATGGAAAATTTGATTTATAGGGTCCAATGGAGCGCTAAATATACTATACGGTATTGGTCGGGGAACGACCCACGCGATGAATGGTGGGGCCGAACGCTCAAATAGCCCCTAGGGTGCCTCTGATGACCCACTTCATTTTTCGTAAGAACTAAGAAACGTGTTGCATAATAAAAGAAAACTATGGAAACTTTTTACAAACAAAAACACATTTTAATAATCGTTTTTTCACTGAAAGAATGTTGGTGTATTTTGTTTTCGTAAAGGCATAAAACAAACTTTTTCCGTTATTTTTAATTTAATCATGTTTTCTGTTGCCGTTGGGTTTCGAATGCTCATGAGGGCGTTATCTTTAAAACTTGATGCCTTTGTTTTAGGGAAAACGAGGCTCAAAGACCGGCTCGGTCAAAGAGCCTCGCAATCACAGAGCTTTGAGATTCACCTGTGTTAACGCAAACTAAGTTTTGTGAACATGAGCCAGAGGCATATTGTTCCTTACGATAGCGAAACATGAAACCATTTTTATACATTTATAAAAATGATTTATATATATTTTCTTTATATATTGAATTTATTCTTATAAAGTCTTAGCACTAGAAGCATGGGCGTCCCAAATTTGGTCTATTCCTACTTTCTTCCTGCTCTAGTTTTATTATGCTTAGAATCGCAAAGTATACCAATATGTGTATTATCTACACTTCTACACTAATATTTTAAAGTGAAAAAGTTTTTTTTTTACTGTCGGGGTAATCTCTGAAAGTACTGCTACGATTGCAAAAAAAAAATATTGATAGAAAGTTGTTTTATTCCCAAGTGACATAGGCTATATTTTATGTACTGCGGGCAAAAACTAGTGTTATAATATTATGGGTATTACCAGTTTCATTTGAATGCTTCTACATCTTAATAATAATAAACAAATAACTAAACGAAATTTGCCATTTACATTGATATTCCGCAGTTTAGTGGTAATTCAAATAACTTACCCTTCCGTAACGAGAGGTCCATAAGGGTGAGGTTTATAAGGAAGTTGCTCAAGGGTCTATAAGGAAGGTAATAAGTCAATCGAGCGCGTGCAGACGCCAGAAGTGCAGGGTCAGAATTACTAAGCACGTACATGATTTCAGCTAACAAATGGTCGGTCCGACTAGTATCATTAAATACCTGCAAATAACCCACCATTAACTAAGATTCGTCCAAGAACAATGTCTTTAGCAAAATATTAATTGTTAGGAAGTTAGTTCTTATATACTCCACGGTATACAGAATATTGTTTACCAATTTTTTTTTGAGATGGGAAATCATGAAATGACTTTTTCCACTGTAGGGTGTAGTGAAAGGGCGTGTCAGACTTTACTGACAAAAACTCACCTATATCCTTAGTCACTCTTTCAAACGCCTCCATAGCCGTATCGCGTATTTATACTTAAATTAAAGTATTTTACAGGTTTGTGGATTGTTTGACTTGATACCGTCTACACCTTTCTACCATCGGACATCCCAACATACGGTCAGTATCTACCCTTACATTGAAACCTCTACGGTCGTTTATATCGCGTACATCGAAGCACAAATTTGCCGGCTGCGGTCTTCCCGTCCGACTTAATTTGGATATCTTCAAGGCTAGAGTGAATATGCTCCTCATAAACTAGTGCACTTCACCATCAACGATTGCATCACTGCTTACTATCAGGTAGGATCGCAGTCAAGCACTAGTTTTTATTATTCAAAAAAAAAAGGAATGTAAATAGAAGTATTCAGTATAGAGTCTACAATGAGCTTCGTTAAGAATTCGATTCAGAAGTAAGGAACTGTCTGCAACTACCCGTAACATATTGAAGATTACCCAGTAGATCCGAGTTCTGCTGTAATTCCGAGTTGATTGCTCAGACTGTCTGTTTACTTCTGTTACTTTAAAAATATAAAAGATTTAAAAGTTTGTCGATAAAATTCAGCTCTTTCTTTTCTCTTTAATCCTTTATTGGATAGAATAGTTTTTAAATAAATCCGTATTAGCTAGGCTTTTTAAATCTATAAATATGTAAATGAATACCTATTTCTCCTAGTAATGTCATCACGCATAAACGGTTAGACCAATTTCTCTAATTCCTTTTTTGTTGTGTTTGTTATTGTCTGGGAAAGATTCTTACGGAAAGAAAAATTAAGTGAACTGTGCTGAAAACTACAGAAAACTACCTGAACGTTTGACAGTTAATACGTTTGACAATATAGTGGAACTTTTATCGGGTCAACGTCAGATAATAAGATGTAAAATAAATTATATAAACACTGTGAAGAACACAGGTACCTTAAGCAGAAAGTAGCTTTCTGAACTATGAATATTTGAACACTTCTCTACATATTATGACACTTGAGTAGTTATATACGTACGTTAGATATATAAGTGATATTAATGTTATTTTATTACAGTAGATAGTAGTTTGTCTCGTGTGGAGAATCCCAGTGGACCAAAACATTGGGCACGCCACAATCATGGCGGTAAGTCCCCTCTTTGAGGCGTGGCTGGAAAGGCCTCACGGCGTCCTTACCTTCCGCATGACGCAGGTCCTCACCGGACATGGTTCGTTCGGGAGTTTCCTACACCGGATTCATGCGGAAGTGACGCCCGGGTGTCGCCACTGTGCGGAACGCCCGGAGGACACGGTGGAGCACACAGTCGAGGTGTGCCCTGCTTGGGCGGAGCATCGCCGTGCCCTCGTGGGGGCGATCGGCGGCGGAGACCTCTCGCGCCGGGCCTTGGTTGAGGCCATGGTCCGGAGCGAGGAGGAGTGGCAGGCGGTCGCCGACTTCTGCGAAGCAGTAATGCTTGCAAAGGAGGAGGCCGAACGCATCAGGCAACGGCGTTATCGCCGCCGCCGTCGCCGGGTTTCTGATCCCGATTTCCGGCCAACGTAGACGCGGGCTTGCGAACAGTGAGCAATGGGTAGCTCGCTGTCCGGCCGTCCGGTAACCGTCCGGACCAAGCCCAAGTCGTCGACGGCGCGCACTGTTCCCGCGCGCCTCAAGGAGTTGTCAGCAACAGCAGGGACCCAGCCGGGTCGAAGCCTACTGGGGCCAGGGTTATCCGAAAGGGCGCTCGAGCCCCGGTATGAAGGCTAGAAGGAACGGGGTGGGTCTTTTAGTCAGTAAGAGTCTGACACTATCTCCCGCTCCGCCCAAGGGCGGGGGATGTCAATGCATGATTTTTCCCACCATAAAAAAAAAAAAAAAAAAAAAAGTGGACCAAAACATTTTATGACTGGCGAGTAAAACAAGCCGTAAATGATGTAGGTTAAAATTCTCTCAGAACGAAGGGGAAAACAATTATGTATGTTTTTATATTTACCCACGGTAAAGCCATATAAAAGGAAAACCGAAATAAAGAAGGTAAAGATTTAAAAGGTATGTTAAAGTTATATCAAATTATTCTGATATTTTTATCTGCACAATTTTCCTCATTTATTTCTCTTTTTAAAATAATTTAATATGGATCATATATTACCTTATGAAATTAAAATATTCTGTCAAGATATTCCGGAGATTTCGGCGTGCTCTCAGATAGCAATGAGGCTGGGTTGTCTCAAAAGTGATTTATGAACCTAATTTATCTTCGATTTTTTTTACGATTATTTAATGTGACTGCCATCATCCTTCAGCTTAAGCAATTATTTCAGTTTAGATACAAACCAATGTCCTAGTTTTAACTGACTTAAAAAAAAAAATTCTTCATTCGAGAACCACAGAACTCCGTCATTTATAAACCGATTTGGAAATTTCTCGTTTAATGTAAAACGATATACTACCAGATTGGTCTCATTTTTAACAAAATCTTGTCCTGTAGATGGATTCCGTGAGGGATTGAGGGAGCTCACGGAACTCTTCAATCATAGTATCTCATGGGGGGCTGTAAGATATTCGATTAAGATTGATAAGCGACTATCACGAAGGGGATAGATCGTGCCAAATCATGCAGAGTAGTCGACAATAATGTTTGTACAGGCAGAGGGGCCGGCGGTAATAAATGGTTCTGATGGAAATGGTTCCGTCGATGATCTGATAATATAACGAAAGCGAATGGTAGGCACCGGAACTCCACAATAAAAAGATGTATGCTACCCATGTACGGGCTTATTGGTATTATTAGAATTAAAGACTAGAATTGGCTCCTTGCGGTCTTCCCGTCCGATTATAATTTGAATGGACTTTTAATAAACTACCGTGCTTCACCATCAACAATTACATCACTGCTTGCCATCAGGCGGGATTGCAGTCAAGCACTGTGCACAATTATTTGCCCAACTATGTTATATCCTATAAGTACCTTACTGTTGAACTTACACGTTGTTCAGGTTAAGCTGGCTAGTTGCCGTAAAAAATAATAATTAGTCCGTCGTCGTCTTTTAGATTATCTAAAAATAAGGGACACGTTTTTTTTATTTGTTAAAATTACGTGTAACGTCACGCTGTGCTACATTTTTTCGCACGGGGTGACGTCACACATAACTTTAATGGGCTATATCTTTGTTATTTTTTGTTTAATCGAAAAAAGAAAAAATACGTGCTGATTTTTTTAGGGTTCTGTATCCGAAAGATAACAAAGGGAGCTCTTGTTGGTTACCCTTCAGGCACGGAAACCTATTAAACCTCCACTGTCTGTCCATCTGTCTGCGGTTTCATATTTAACTTTGTTTGTGGCACTTTCACACCCAAATCCTTGAACCAATTTTGATAACAGTTGGTGTCCTAGAGAAGTACATTCTGTACTTCTTTGTTTACTTTTTTGCTTAGAGAGCCATTCTTTATTTTTTGTTCAGAGAGTAGCTTCCTAGATAGGATTACCGATTTTCAAGAAGGAAAAGACTCACAGAATCTAGTCTTAATTATGATTAGGTTATCAATGTAAAAAAATAATGTTTCTTGTTTGCTGGCAGATGAAAGCGAATCCAAATTTCTTTATTTATTGTTATTTGTTATTTTGTGTTATTCAAAATGTGGGCATTAAACTGTAAACCTCGTTGGTTTACGTTACTTTAAACGTGCGCTGAATAAAACCACCACTGGCGAGCTGAGGGCGAGACCCCGGCGGCGGTTTCTTTTATTGTTCGGGCTTATTAGCATATAATTCAAATGTGTCATTCCTTGCCTGGAGACTGGCTTGACACATATTTTGTACGGGTTCTGATTCGGTCATTGAAAAAGCATTTTCTCATAAACGTAATCTTTGTCAATGTATTTAACCCTTCAAACCCCAAGCGAACGGCGTTCGCGCATGATTTCGCGCCATTCAGTTGAACACTAAGATTATTAAAAGTCCGCGTCGATTATTAAAATTTTGAGCGTTTTATTTATTGGTTATGTATCTAAGAATGTAAGTAAGAAGACAACACAAGCTCTGCTTAGCTTGAAAATAGACGGCGGCGTTGTTAGATAGTTGTAGAATATTATTAAATTTATACTAGCTTTTGCCCGCGGCTTCCCCCGCGTACTTTAAATATAGCCTATGTCACTCAGGAATAAAGCAGCTTTCTATCAGTGAAGCAATTTTTTTTAATCGCACCAGTACTTTCAGAGATTACTTACTACAAACAAAAAAAAACAAAGTTTACCTCTTTATTATAGTAGTGTAGATAATGACTATAAATAACAAAAAATATCAGTTATCTAATTATCTTGTAGTGTTTTAACGCCTTCACTGAAACTTAATCTGACTTAGGCCATAAATATTTCGGGGCTTTGTAACTTATGGCACGATACTCATTATTTAGATACAGAGACTAAGATCGCGTTATAATAAAATAATGCTTTAAGAAATATTATAATGATTTATCGCATGTTCTCTGTGTTGTCTTGTCGAGAAATATGATTTTCTTTCACAAATTAGCAGAATCGCTGTTATTTGGCCGACCTTTAAATTGCTGGGGAGCGTCAAAGGGGAGAAAAATAATCCTAACGAAGCTTCAGTCGAAGCAACTAGGCTTCGAAGCTACATGAAAAATCTAACAATTTTTTTTAGAAAGGAAGTTTCCTCCTGGAACGAAAGGCAACGAAAGAACAGGAGTGGGTTTTTAGTTGGTAGAAGTCTGACACTATCTCCCGCTCCGCCTAAGAGCGGGGTTAATTATTGGATGATTTTCTCACCTAAAAAAAATGTAGCTTGAGTGCAAAGAGAAGAAAAAAAGTTGGGTATCATCGAGTCTTTCGACGCCAGTTTTTAAACCAAAAAAGAGAGTTTAGAAACGTTTGTCTTTGAAGTTAATTTACAATAATTATATTCTATAGAGGTAAATTTTGTTTTTTGTTTTGTTTGTAGGATCTCTGAAAGTACCGGTCCGATTGCTAACATTTTTTCACCGGTTGAAACCTGCTTTATTTTTGAGTTTCATGGGCTAAATATTTTGTACGCGAGCAATGCTGCTGGCAAAAGCTAGTTTTGTCATATTTGACTTACCTACTGTAATTCCTCTACTTTTAATAATTCACTATTAGCGAAGTTTTAAGAATTGATTCAGTAATAAATCAAGTTTTAAAAGATCGATTTCCTAAAGATGGATGTGTTTGGTTACCGTGCAGGTAGTCTTAAAATGTCCTAAAAATTACGGTACAGTTAATCATACAATGAACATGTATATCACGACTGGCGACTAGATAATCAGGTGCACATTATTCACATAAAAATTAACAGGTGCTTTCTTCTTCTTCCTGACCTTGTCCCATATATTCCTTACGGTCGGCGCACACGATTTTTTCTTCCATTCAGTCCTGCCACTCGTCACACTATCCTTTTTCTTTCATATCACTCCTCACACAATCCATCTGTCTTTTCTTTGGCTTCCCTCTCCCTCTCCATCCATCTACATGTATAATCAGAATTCTTTTACTAGCATGCGTTTCATCCCTCCTCTTCACACGACCATACCAAGACAAACTAATAAAATAGTTGCCATGAAGTTTTTATAATAATAATAAGGTTGCCTTCCTCAGGAAAAAAAACGGAATGTTCATATCGAATTTTTTTTTCAAGACTCATATTTATTTAAACTATAAAATAGATTTCAAATTGTCATTCTTACAATCAAAGACACAAGGACAACGCGTAGGCCCGTGTCTCATTAAACTATTAGGTAATACAACCAAGCATGTTACAGGCACATTTAATTAGTAGATAGATATAGTAAGTTCTTAAAAAAAATACCAAGCAAAAGTCTAGTTAGTAGGTTTATCGTATCGTAAATCTGATAACTAGCTCATATGAGAGTCTGTGGTCCTCGACAGTAGCACCGAATGGTCTGGCAAGGCATATTTATTGTGTACACACACTACCAAAAGAGAAAGTTTGTCGATGATAATCCCAGAATCTATAGATCCGATATGAAAGTCTGTTATTACTTTATTAATATCGTTCATTACTTTTGTGATCTCCGACACTTTATTGTAACTTGTGTATCTTGATAGGTTTATTGAAACGTTGTTTTGCAAAACCAGATAAGCATTTTCATTTATTTATTTATGTACACGGAAACACAACTGAAATCGAAAAGAAAAAATACAGATTGAAGAGTACAAAGGTCCTGCTTATTTCTAACAAAATTTCTTTCAGCAGACCAGCGACAAGAGAGTTGGATGAGAAATGTAGACACTGTGTATCTAAATAATTCGTTGTGAAGCTTAATTAATATTTATGTAGTTGCATAGATGATGAGATTAGGTGTGAGAACACTGTATACTCCACGAACTCTTAGACTACTTCCTATTACGACTTATTTTGTTTTTTACTGAGAAAATTTTTATTGTGCTTTTGTGTACAATATTTGACTGGTCTACACTGTTCTTACATAATATCTATCAATATTGTAAAAACAATTACTTTTTTTAAAAGAGTAACCATGGAGTTTCTTGCCGGTTCTTCTCCATAGGAAACGACCAATTTGGAACCGTGCACTAGCTTCTGACGTTTTATAAGTGCCCATTTATGCCTATGTGAAATAAAATATTTTTGATTTGATTTGATTATGTAGTCGTAACTGACCCCGCACACGGGCTTCAAAAAAACGCTAGAAGCGGCCACAAAAAAGCTAGAAGCGGCCGCAAAAAACAGCTGAAGCGCACACGACACCTTGTGTCTGTAGAAGCTTGAAGCCACTTCAAGCGTTTTTTTGTGGCGGCACCTCCACAAACGTTCCACAACAAAAAGCCGCCTCAGAAAGAAGCTTGAAGCGACGTTTTTTTGTAGACCGTGTGTGGGGGCAGTACATATGTGATGCGATTATGTTGTAAAGCAGGGGTCTTACGTGTTAAATGTCAGTCGTGCGAGCGAGAAAGAGTGATGGACCTTTTACACTCTATATCCCAGTTCAGTTTAGGTAAAATAGTAGGGCCTCTAACGTGACTGTACAGTCACATAGCTGGAGCGACTATGCAGTAATTTTTGTTGAGTTTGGCCTGTCGCAGGTATAGTGAAATATAAGTAGCTGATGTGATAATGTATTTGCATAAATACTCGACTCGACTCCAGTCATAAAACTGACATATGAGATGCTCAGTACACGCGCACTGAATGCGTATCCAAACTAAGCAGATGCGTTGCGCATGGGCAACCTGATTTTATCCGATGTTTACCTTCACCGTTTTGAGAGCATTGATCATTTTTGAAGGAGGTCACCCACAGTTTTAATTTTTTAACGTATTTTTTAATTATTAAGTAAAAAATTCAATGTTCATAAACAAAACATTACTAAATATTAACAATCTAACCGCGTGATTAACACTTAAAAAGTGTATTAAAAGGTATTAGTGTTAAATAATGCTTGAGTTTTAATAAAGCTTGGTTTTAATATAGAACAGTGAAATAACATGGCTTCACTTTGTAGGCGCTTACTTATTACTTTGAACAGCGCCCACTTTGTCAAAGTTTGCAGCTTTCGTTACATTTATACTACAAGCGATTAATGTCGAGGCTTCCGTGTTTTCTTATCCGGGAAATATTTAATGTACCGGGAAATCTTCTGCAGTTTAATGAAAAATTTTGGGTACAAGCATTTTACGGAATTAGATGAAAAATTAAATTAAGTGAATGAATTCTGTTTATGGTATTACTTGATAATTTATTTACTACTAGCTGTACCCACGACTTCGTTCGCATGAACTACAGGATTTTGAATTTATTTTGACGTGACAACGTCTTAAATTAGGTTGCGGCTGGGAGTCACTTATGAAAAAGTGTAACGCTCGGTAACGTTACGATGAGTCACCGAACGAGAGAGAGGCCCGCCGAATGCCTTGCGTCTCTCTCCCACTCAACTATGATCGGTCTGCCGCGCGCGCAGCACTAGAGAATTAGGCGCATTGAATCGGCGCATGCTTGTGTCTCTGTCTTTGTCTTTCTCGAACGTTCTTGGCGTTGGAAAAACAAGAAAGCGTCATAATACAAGTTCACACGTGTGGTTAAAGTATCGTCAGCTGTGTCTGTAGTGAAAATGTGGAGTGCTTAGATTCGTCATTTACAACAACTACAACAATAAAGGTAAATAATTGTACACTGATATTTCATTATCGTAAACTATGATTGATTGATTAATTGTTAGATTGACACAAAAGTTGAGAAACTGAGTTTATAGGTTATGTCATACTATTGATAAATGTTGATAGTGTTAAGTAAATTATTAGTTTAAAATTAATTAATTAATTAATATTCTACCGAGAAAAAGACGTTGTCACGTAAAATCTTCGCCCGTAAAACCGACTTTACAGGCAACCATTTTTATTTTTTTCTAAAATAAAAGAAGCCTATGTTACTCCTTATTATATCAGCTACCTGCCGAAAGAAGTCCCGTCAAAATCGGTCCAGCCATTTCAGAGATTAGCCCGGACAAACAGACACACAGACAAAAATTGTAAAAAAATGTTAATTTGGTGTACGTAGGTACCTACGTAGGTACGCGACCCTCACCAGGTCATCGGTCTAGCTTACGACAGGCTTTCCAACCCTGCGTCTTCCGTACAATGGCCGGACGGATTTACAAAGTCCTTTAATTAGAAATAGGATTTTTTTAAATTGATGCTGGATTCGACCTCGATAACTTATTCAAGTGTTTGTATTGAATTCGTGTTAGATGATCCTAACTAATATTATAAATGTGAAAGTGTGGATGTTTGGATGTTTGTTACTTAAACACGCAAAAACGGCTGAACGGATTTGGATGAAATTTAGCAAGCATATAGCCTTTGACATGGAAAAGAACATAGGCTACCTTTTATCCCGATTCCTTAAGTACCTAATGCCACACGGGCGAAACCGCGGGCTAAAGCAGTAGAAGTATAATTATTCTTTAGAAGTATCGTATGTTCTACTTCAGTCCGTGGTTAACGTGGTGTAACAGTGTTCCAAATGGTATTTAAGTCCTACCTAAGTATACCTTCATATTATTTTTTTAAATTTTATAATTATTATTATTTATTTATTTATTTAGGTTAACCAACAATTGTTTACACATATACATTTCTAAGTTAGTGACTAGGTTAACATTTGCAAGTGCAACAATTAATTAAAGGTTAACACCACATGCACAAAAAACGGCTTTAAATAGCATATTTAAAATTATAAGTTATACCTTACAAAAAATAACAATAATTTAAAATAACAATAAAAAAAAATCAACAATTAATTATCATTCAATAATGTACAGATACCACATAAAAAAAAATCATTCGCATGAAAATTACTGATCGAATCAATTGCAATTGATTAAATTATGATTGATTAATTATATTTACAATTAGAATTAGAAAAAGATAAGACGAAGGACATGATAGTGTGAAGTAGGACATATACGACATACATCCAACCGTAAATTCTCAATTCAGAAACCGTTCAATAGCAATACTTGCATGGAACCGTTTGTTAAACTTGAGAACACAGTAATAACTATTAGTTAGTACAAAACATCTTACGAGCTAGGCTACAAAAGAAATCTTATTAGTGGGTAATTCTGGTTGCTTAGTGAGTTTCCAGCCGTGTTTTGTATTAAGATAAATGGTCTGTAATCTTGCGGCAACGGGCAGGTAATCTGTACAGTAATTTGAAAAGTTCGTAAGTACATGTTTTATGTACAGTTATTCCTTTAAGTTTTATGTACTGGGTGTTTAGGTACTAACAGCTAAATGAGGCGTTCGTGACACTTTAAAAAGTTTACACTTCATAAAAAACCGGCCAAGAGCGGGCCACGCTCAGTGTAGGGTTCTGTAGTTTCCCGTCCGTCACAATAAGCTATTCGTTTAAAAACTAACTAAAAATAACTTATTAGTTTAAAAAAATGCTTGCATATACGATTATACTACAAACTTAGTCCAGAAATTATTTTGTATAACCCTTTTGTCTTTTTTGTACAAAAACTGTTCTTTCCATCAAGTTCAAAAAAAATTTCCTAGAAAGTCCTTATAAAGTTCTACTTTTTTTCATATTTTCTAAACTTATGGTTCGAAAGTTAGAGGGGGGGACACACATTGTTTTTTACTTTTGGAGCGATTATTTCCGAAATTATTGACATTATCAAAAAATGATTTTAGTAAACCCTTATTCATTTTTAAATACCTATCCAACAATACATCACACGTTAGGGTTGAAATTTAAAAAAAAATCACTTCCCACTTTACATAGGGGGTCTACCCTAATAAAACATTTTTTTCCAATTTTTTTTTACCACTTTGTCGGCGTGATTGATATACATATTGGTACCAAATTTCAGTTTTCTGGTGCTAACAGTCACAGAGATTAAGCGAGGACGGACAGACAGACGGACAGACAGACATGGCGAAACTATAAGGGTTCCTAGTTGACTACGGAACCCTAAAAAGTTATCTATTGTAGATAGATATAAGAAAGAAAGAAAGAAAGAAAAATAATTTATTGATAGCCTCACTTTCCTGCGACAGATATATATTTCCATTATCAATCAATCAAAACATTTATTCGCTAGAATATGGTACATAAGGTGCTACAGTAATTTTTTTCAGCATGTCCTGCCATAACATGGCGTGCAAATATATTCACAATACTACATAATATATAGTATGTTATGTCATATTACAAAATCGATGTAATTTCACAAACTCCCTGTGAACAGAACCGATCGAAAATAAATTTATAACTGTTATGAAAACAACCTCAACTTCAGAAGTAGGTATCGGAAAATACTTATTTATGTACGGAAGCTGAAGCGAGTTAAAAACGATCAGATATTGCAAGAATAAAATATGTACCTACTAGCTTTTTCCCACAGCTTCGCCCGCGTGGCTTTAGATACTTATGGAATCGCGGTAATAGGTAGCCTATGTTTTTTTTCCATATCAAAGGCTATATTCATGCCAAATTTCATCCAAATCCGTTCAGCCGTTTTTGCGTGATTAAGTAACAGACATCCGAACATCCACACTTTCACGTTTATAATATTAGTTAGGATGTGCTCTTCTACTAACATTTATTCTCTCTAGGTATCATTGGTGTTTGCAATAAGTAAGTTTTTTTTTAATGGCCTGTGTATGTTCCACTCACAGATATTCCACTGCTGAGCTAGCCGCAGCTGGCGTCTTCTTTCTCCTTCCACACCTGTTTGTCCAAGGGAAGAAATATAAAATAAGGCATTTTTGAGTGTAATTGCAAATTAAAATAAATAACTGGAATTAGGTAAGTTTTTTTAATACGTAAGGTTTTTTTGAGAGCAGTGGTGGTAATAAGTAATAACGGCTCCTACTTACGAGTTATAGGTCGCGGGTTCAAACCTAACCAGGCACATTACTTTGTGTAATTTATCCCGGCCCGCGTTTTATTGGCCCGCGTAGTGGATTACGGCCCATTCCCTCTCCTAGAGAGGAGGCCGGAGTCCCAACAATGGGTACATTATAGGCCGACTATGCTATGTTATGCTAAGGTTTTTTTTAATGGCCTGTTCTGTGTCCCACTGCTGAGCAAAGGCAAAGGCCTCCCCCTTTCTTCTTCCAAACCTGTCTAAAGAAAGAAATAATTAAGTTAGGTATTTTCAAGTGTACGCAAACGATTAGACAAATGGTTTGTCTACCTACACTTGGAATTAGTAAGTTAATTGCTGTAGAATTTCGGTCGTGAGAAGAGAGCATCCGTTAGTGAATCCCATCTGCCCCCCTACCTCCCCTCTGGTCCAGTTTTCATTTTATTAAAACACTGGTGGTTCAATTAAGGGGGAATTATCGCGGTATCAGCCCGGACCTCAACAGCAACAAGATTACTATTTCGTCCCAGTTCAACGACGAACCGTCCGTTTAATTTATTACTGTTTCTAAATTACGACACAGAATTTATTAAGGATTTAAACTTTTTTTTTTAGTTGTGTGAGTTACAGATATGTAGGTCTGAAGACTTATCTAAATAATGTTGTAATCGAGTGTAAATTTAGATCAAACTTTGCTGCTATTTATTTGACTATTTTATATTATTAAAAACGTTAAAAATCTATTTTACAAATCCTAAAGTAATTTAAAATGCAAATAGAGTCGACAGTTACAAAAAGGTACCTTTGAAAATGTTACAATAAGTACTGGCTAATTTTAATAAAAATATACAAAATCGCAGCCAATAAGTAATTCGAAAAAATTAAATAAAAACGAAACTTTAATGGCTTCACGTAGTTATTTTGTGCGTAATGGCCAGTGTTCTTTAAGTTAATTTAAAAAGGTTGCCTATTCTGTAGTACACTCTTGTTGAAACAATACGAATTGATCCACTAAAATCTATCTATTTACGAGTATGTAGGTAGACGAACTTTTTACTGGAATCCCTGTATATCTATTTAAGCAGTGGTTCTTACTAACAAATACATAATATGTTTATAGGTTTGTCTCGTTGATGGCGAGAAACAATTATTATTGTAATGTTTAAATTGTAATATGTAAATATTGTGATATTCAATATCATTTGTGACAAGTTCTCTAAAATCTATTTTTGATATTAATTTACCCGAGCGTCATATGCCGTTCGCACGAGCTGTGGAGTAAGGCTTATCGAACCTAATATTCAGCCCGAGTGGGATTGGAACAAGGCCCACTGGCTCCATGGGACCGTCTCTATGGGACGTAAGCGTTAATTTATTAAACTGTCATCGATTGCCTCGGTTCATAAGTTACACGAGAGTTTACGATTCACGTGTTTTCATTCACGTGAGGCTCATTAGACTACCTATATATTTAAGAACTAGGTGTTTTAAAATTACACTTTTTTTTAGCGAATATTATCCGCACTGGAATTATGTTCCGTTTATGCGGGAAAATAACAGCAGCTCAACTTGCTCAGTATAACATTAGTAATATCCCAATGAAAGTCCTGACACATTTTGTTCAACCGTTTTGTAGATATAGGTATACTTTAAAATCCCGTCCCCACGGGAAATTGAAAAGAACGTGCAAGTAACTCCATGGACACTCTTCTAACTCATATTACGAGTTATATATGTAAGTATAATCTTGGATACATTTTTCTTGTCGCTTTTATGTGAGCACAATGTAAATAAACACTGAATCGTTCAAGTTGTGTACAAAAATTGTATCATTTGAGTACAGATGTGTAAAAGGAAAAATTCTAAGAACAGATAATACTGATATGAGGCTGGTGGCTCATAAAGTTTTTTAAATAACTCTAGTTTTATAAAAGCACATTGCTTTAGATTTTACGCACTCTGTAATGTTGGGGGTTCTCAAAGCAGATAATCAGTAGGTCTAAACATGATTTATTGAATAATCCTAAGTAAAACATACGTAGTGGACTTAAAATAATGCGCATTAAGTAAAGTACATATTAACTATTAATATTAAACCGTTTTGTTAAGGGCAATACTAATTAGATTCTACTTAAGGCTACTACACTTATATTGCTAAAAAAATGCTTTCATGTGCAATCAGTGTCGTTTGACATTGTTTGACATACACTCTTCATGCTGTTCACGATAATACGTGTTTCACTTTTGTGCACTGCAAGGCATGGGTATTTTTGGAGTTGACAGAAACCTAAAGTCAGCGGAAACATTATTCACGAAATACTTTGTAAGTTTGATAACACAACAAAGTAGGTCCTGTACCTACTTTTTCGTCGCAATAAAACGTTTCATTCGAAGTTGTCTCGTAACTCAATTTTATTAATGAACAATTTAAAGATTTCCTTCATTAATTGAGCTTGTTTCCAAAAATTTTGTAAGATTGGGCTTCGTTAGGAAATATTGTCTGAAAATAAATATAAACTAATGTAATGTTCAATCCATCTCATCATCTTTAATATTTTTTGGAACCAACCCCGTGCAATTTCCAGTATATTTATTTATATTTAAAACTCTAAGATACTGGCAGCTCGCAGGTCGCCTGAAGAAATAATGACGAGTGACAATAAACGACCCTTTGGAGGATGACTTTCGTTAGGAATGTTTTTCAGAGGTTGCGCTCAAACGAACCGACGTTGTTTGACGTAGAGCGCGTCAAGTCGTCAACTAATTTTGGCGGGGTGAATGTGGATTGAGGGTACGTTGAAAGAAAGACAGGGACTTTGAGAGAAGTGACGAGGGACCATCAGATAAACGCTTCGATGGCCAGCTCCTGTTGCGAGGCACCTTCCCGTTCATGCCACACAGTGTATACTCACGCGGCGTGTACCATATTATCGTAGAGTTTCGGCTATTAATAGACGGCCGTTATCGTACCTATATTGTACAATGTTAATTACAAGCTATAAGACTGAGCCGAAGCGGAAAATTAGATAAAAATCAATTTGAGTCAGGAATTAATTAGATCCCAGAATAATTAAGTCATTGAGATGATTAACTGAAATTAGATCCATAACTTTGAGAGTATGATCTACTGTAACGATAATTTTATTAGACGACCCGTAGCGTGATGAGGTAGGTAGCTACGGAGGTCCAATCATATCCCTGTGACATTTTTTTTTGTAAGCGTATGCCCATTTTTATTCAACGTTTTTTATTTATCTATTAAAATTAAGGTTTGGGAATTCCCAACAACTTCAAAGTCCCGGGACACGAGACAGCCTAAAAACTAAGTCCCGGGAATTCCCGGAATTTCCCTAACGGAGTATCGAAGATTTTTACAAATCGCATTTCTTTTTGTGACGTATCAACAAACTTACTGTTTTCAGATTTATTCCTATACTTGTTCTCTAAGACCTTGCTTTATGTCAAATTTTAGGATTCTGGGTCAACGGAAAGTACCTTATAAAATAATATTGATTCCTTTGAGAGTGTTGAAAAATACGTTTAGTCCCGTTTTCCCTATAGAGATGTATGGAACCCTAAAATGCATTTTTTTTGTAAACATCGACATTTATTTAAAAAAATATATCTTAATAACTATAACGTGAATTTCAGTCTAAATAACTGCTTTGTTTATTTTTTTTAATCACACACAAATTCACTTGTAAGCAGTTACTTTATAAAACAAACTTAGTTAAAAATCTTTACATCAATTCTTAATAACTTTGTTGTTATTGGTAATTCGACTAGTACCTAATCATTGGTCATAATCACAACATTGTTAACTAATTCTCATAATTACAGATTAAATGGCGCAAGGCATCTTCTTATTTGAAATTTCGATAATCTTGTCTCGTCTCGGGTCTCGACAAGTAAGTCCCGGGACTCCTCCTACAGGCAACTAAAATTACGAAAATTGCCGGGACTTCGAGACTCTAGACGTACTGGGACCCAAACCCTAATTAAAATCATTATGCAGAACCAAAACTGTACAAAGGCGGATATAAAGCCTTGGATACAAACCTATGTATATATAGTAGATGACTATTTCATAACACTTTTAAAGGACCAATAAATTTTACTGTAAAAAAATATCGCGAAACGATAGCGAATTTTATTGTTCTAATAACTTTGTGACAAGTATAACCCCTTTTCTCCTTCAGTACTGCAAAGTATGGGGCTCTTGGACGGTCGTAAAATAAAAAACATATCCCAGATGAACACCATAAAAGGGACACATCTTTTCTGACGTAAAAATTAAATACCTACTTAATAATATGATTTAATATGAAGACGTAGTTTAAACAAACCCACCGTATTTGATCTAAAATGTATAGGTACCTATGTCATAAAATCAATCACTTTTAAAAAGAGTAGCTATGAAGTTTCTTTCTGGTTCTTCTCCATAAGAAACGAACAATTGAAACCGTGCACTAAATTCTGACGTTTCAAAACTGCTCATTTAGGCCTATGTGAAATAAAAACATTTTGATTTGATTTAATTTAAGAGACCGCCCGTGTGAAACGCTTTGAATAAAGTAACTCAATGCAACGCAAAAAATAAGCAGTAAGTTTTGTATATATTTTCTTTACTTTATTTTCAGTGTATAAACACCTATCTCTATCTCACCTAAATTAGGTAAAAACCAAATATATTAATAATTACTATTAATATTTCCAATCCAATAATCTCTCGTTGCGATGACAAAAATTTCTATATTATCGCCTAAGAGAAAAAAAGATACTCGAGAATTTTCCTCAACCACGCAGTTACTTTTCCACTTTTACGAAATTCTAAAAATACATCTGAGGCAGGATGAGATTTAGTAATATTTGACTTAAGCTCATTATCGTTTCAGTGTAGGTAGCAACGCGATGTGAGAAGTCGAAAAGTTGTAGCTACCCGCCATACAAACTGTCAGGAAACTGGCATCAGTGGCTGAAATGTTATAATGTTATGAAAGCTTACTGAAAGCCAATCTCATATACGAACTTCTGGCAAACGAACCTATCTCCTCGTCTAACGGACTTCAGGGTATAAAGTCCTCCGGCGGAAAGTTGAAAGTCATTATATTTTGTATCGTTTCGCCATCTTCCTTTTATTCGGTTACCTACAACTTATATTTTGTTTCTAACTTTGAATTTGTCCGGTATTTTTAGCTTATGGTTGCGAAAATTTTGTGAAAAATAAAAGAATCTGTTGATCAATCAATCAAGAAAGTCAAGAAATTAGTTTGAAGATTAACGATTGCAGTAACCGAATTAACAATAATGTTTTCTACTCTACAGCAGATTGATAAATAGTTGCTGGAATAACCACATACAGTTGTAGTGGTGTAAGTAATGGTCAGTTTTTCTGCATTTTTTTAATCAGTACTTTTTTAGAAGCGGGAATTCTTCCAATGGCTTCTCCCGATCTAGATTGGGGTGGTAGAGCGTTCCAGACATTCACTACATATATAAAACGAAATCTGTGTCCTTCAGTTGTTCTATGCGTTTTAGAACCACGAGTTTTCTTTATCAATCGGTCCCTAAATTACATAAACTCTTCACTTACTGAGCCGACGGAATCGACGAGACGATTGTACTAAAACATAATTTTTCTCTGGTTTTCTTTAATTTCCAGAAGTATTACCATGATGTGTTAAAATATGTATTAGTCAAAAGGGTTGGAATTAAACACTTTAATAGTTCCATCCTTTTAATAATTCAGTTTAGGTCGTAAAATGGATCGCATTAAGAGCGTTAAATGATGATCGTGATAGTTCCGATCATGATTTGACTGCTCGTGTAAACTTTCGTGAAAAAAAAACGTAATAATAAATAAAGGTTCCTTTTCAAGTCACCTTTCTCATCATTTATAAAACGAAGCGTTTGTATGGAATTACTGCGGTACGTGCGAAGCGTGACGTCACGCTTCGACGGTCCTCTTCATTTAATTTTCATAGTCCTGTTGCTACAATAAGTCGTTTCTTAGGAATGGGCTTAGAAAACCGGCTTCAAAGCATTCAATCATCTGTTTTATTGCGAAGCGTCTATTTTGGGTATGAATAAATATTGAAATCGTTTACTCGTGACTTATCTAGTAGCTCATTAATTGCATTTGCATTGTTTACATGATGTGAACATCTATTAACTGCTTGATCTTTGTTTTAATTTCATTTTTTTTGTGACATTATCACATATCACTAACTTCATTCGCAATTTTTTATTGTTACATAATCCTGCCATTGATTAATAGGTTTATTACTATATAGTTTCTTTACTCTGAAACTTATAGATTATTATATTTCTTATTTTGATCCAGTTCTTTTATTTATTATATTATACTTATTCGAAACAGTCTGTACATTTTTTTAATATTTTTTTTTGTTTGTTGAAAGTAATTTCGTAATCTCTGGAAGTACTGATCCGATTGCTAAAATTTTTTCACCAATGGATAGCTGCTTTATTCCTGCGTGTTATAGGTATATTTTATGCGAGTGAAGCTACGGTCAAAAGCAAGTCGGAATTATCTAGTGTGACTGGCAATTAGTGTACGATAGTTATACACGTGATTGTGCTCATGATAACAAACAATTTTTATTATGGGGGCAAAGCCGAAATCGCGAAAAAAATATCAGCT
Organism: Mythimna albipuncta; assembly: GCA_929112965.1. Taxonomy (NCBI): domain Eukaryota; kingdom Metazoa; phylum Arthropoda; class Insecta; order Lepidoptera; family Noctuidae; genus Mythimna; species Mythimna albipuncta. Next base: position 9,448,039 of record OV815962.1, on the reverse strand, counting down.
GTTCAGTACATTAGGCAAACATATAAATGTACTGAACAGCTGACTTTTTTCGCGATTTCAGGTTTGTTCCCATAGTAAAAGTTGTTGGTTATCATGAGCACAATCACGTGCTGTATCGTACACTAATTACCAGTCACCCTCTATGTCTAAAACTCATTTTTTTTTTCTCCTCTACTAGAGACTAGAGGCGATTGACGAAAGAGAATCGAAACGAAACAGTCATAACTTGGCTAGGCCTAAAGGCGCGCTGGCTGCCCTGACGGGATTCGTGAATGTGCTCTAGCCCAAATTCACCTGTTTCCACTCTGCATGAATGAATTCGGGACATCCAAAATGTTATATGCGATGAATTTCAATTCACGTGAGGAATTTAATTTCATTTCGAATCAGACATGACACATTTATTATAGTTTCCAGCTGGTTTATATTTTAAATATTACAGTGAATAGTTTTACCGCTCGGAACTTGAAACACTGCGGAATATTGGATTCAATTAAATTAAAATAAAAAAGCAGTCTGCAGCTTTATTTAAAACAATTGCATGAGTTATGTTCACAGTAAAACGTTTTATTTACGCTAATAAATGGATGAAGTAGATAAAATACTAACAAAAGGATTTTACTGAGCCACTGGCGCTCCATTTCGCATCGGCTTCAATGAAACTGCAATTACTCACTGGGTGAATCTCACAAAGCAGTTTATGTCTGGAAGTGGGAAATTAAAAACAGATGTAACCAGAGAACTTTTGCGCAAGTTAATCCTTTAGGCCAGCGTTATACTTGACGGAAATTCCATCACGGAATATCCGCGACGTAACACCCGGAGAGACGGATCTTCCGCATAGTGTGGCGATACATCTTCGGAAAGTACATTGCGCCGAACGTTCAGTACAATAGGTACGATCACAGTGATTTTCAAGTTCCCTATGACACATTAGTAGGCGTAGCCAAATTACGACCGTTTCGTTTCGATTCTCTTTCGTCGATCGCTTCGAGTCCGCAATGCCTCCGATTATTTTGTTCTAACCACGAGACTGAGCGTTGAGATGACGTCATTCCCATACATTTAAAGTTTTCTACTAGCGTTAACGATTGTAGATTATCAACTTAGCCAAGCCCTTAGCCGAAATTACGTCACGTTCATGAGTAAGCGACACATGACTCGACGCGACGCGACCAAAAGTTCGGCAACGCTGAAAGTTATAAAAATTGCAGAATAATAAAAATTAAATTTTCATCATCTAAGCCCTCTATAATAATAAAATCAATTTTTCATCACAATTCAATATGTCATAACCGCAATTCACAAAGACGCCGACTCCCGCGCCACGCCCTGTCGCGTTTCCGACTGTTCGGCGCGTTTGGTGTGTCATGTCACACGGGTAAATACTACGGCCGAGAATTCAGTCGCTGTTGTGCCATGCCGTACGTTCCGTAGATCTATGTGTTGAGACCTAAGGGTCTGAGTGGTGTGAGTTGGTCTAATGTAGAAGATGAGTGATGGAGAGATGTTGATGTGATGTTGGTGTAATGTGTTGTGTTGTTGTTGGTGTAATGTGATGTTGGTGTAATGTTGCTCTTAAGCTAGAACTACATTAGACCATCTCACATGTGTAACACGACTGATTTGTACGTGATCCATGGATCAAGTGTAGCCCTACAAGTCTATTTTCCATATAAAATGTATGGAGACCGACTCGCCCAGATTGGCGTGTGTGGCAATGTAGTACTAGCTTTACAGTTGTGTGTTCAGCTCAGTTAGACAACGAGATATGGAGGCTGTATTGGTGGCGCGGCGCGCGGTGGTAGCGAGTTCCCATTTTACGGCTGAGAGCCGCGCTCGTAAGCATGGCGCGGTGGCCGCTGCGTCGCTGTGTTCTTCATAACGTTTTATTTTAGTCTATTTTTAGGTTGTAAACTTCTTAAGAACTGAACTATTATAGTTTCTTTATATATGTATTTCTCTAAATTATTACACCAGTCTTCTTTTTATATTTTCTTGCTGAATTCCTTTATAGAACCCGGAATCATATCTCGTATCAGCGCTCAATATCACATACTCTTCTCAACTGTGAATATAAAGAGTTCAATCCTATTCGAATGGCTTCTAAAAACAGACATGAAACCAATTACGGAAGCCAATCAAATTGTTTGCGGTTAGTCTTTGTTCTCCGAAAAATCGAGAGGACTTTAAGTCAATGAAGAAAGGATTGCAAATGTGGTGACGCCATTATCCTATCAACTAAGCACTTTACTAATTTAGGGTTTTACAGTTTTGTAACTTCTTTTCTTTATTCGAGAGTTAACTTTGCTACTGTCAAAAATACACATGACCAATCGCACGGGAGTTAAAACTTTTCACAACCCACGAGATAATGTCGAGACATGAACATTGAGCGTCAGCTTGCTCTTCTTAGCTACCAACCGTTTACTTGGAGCTGGCGTGTGTGTTATTGCATTTACAGCCTTGGCGTCTTCAAGTGACAGCATCCTTGGCGAGCTCTCCGGGCAGAAGGAGTCTAACGGACGTCTCACCTCCCCAGATGTGATGATCAACCTCTTGTTGTAGTGGGCCAAGCAGGAGACTTCGGCGACGATGCGCTTGAAGGTGTGAATGAGCTCATGATGGCTATGATATGTCAAGGTGCACCTGCTTCAGGACCTTGTAGATTTAAATGAAGAGTAATACCAAGAAAGACGGTACCTAATTACGAGTACCAGTTTCACGTATATTTCAGAACTACAATGAAACATCCTCAAACTGCATCTTGCAACACAAATGTCGTATCCATGCAAGTAACAATGCGATTCTACCACTGAATAGCACTACTTCTACTTCTACTGAGTACTAGGTACTACAATCTCGTTTTCGTAAGACTTCCTCGAACCGCTGGCGATGGAACAAGAAGGTATCACGAGATTCTTATAATTCAAATGTCTGTACCAGACTAAAGCTAATTCGAAATCAAAATTATATAATTACAGTTATATGGAAATGTCGTAGTTGTAAAAGAATAACAAATAACTTTTAGTCATGAGATTTTCCTCAACATAAGCAAGCCGTTTTTGTAGGTTAACTTTTATATAGGTACGGTGTTTTCACAGACTTTTAATGAGCACATTTCAGAACGGTACCGACTTCATTTGTGTCCTGGAGATATTTTCTGAATACGGTAGCTACTTTTATTGCAAAAGTTTTTAGATCATGCTTATTAAAAGTTAACGAATATGCTGATGCCCATTAACGAGATGTTAATTTTTTAATTAGTTCTAAGCTGCTTAATTAATGCATAGGAATTTCGTCTAAATAACTCTGGTGTTAGTGCTAATCTAGTCGATAATCCTTTGAAATCGAAGTTTATGACAATGATGGTCACCGCGATCAAGAGAATTGAGATAATTAGGGGTCATGGTTGCGGTGAGCAAGATCTATAACTTGATCCAAACATTAATACTATCCAATAACTTCACAGTTGCGAGAGGTTGGGAGGGTAGGCACAGTAGCTATTGAACGGCGTATTTTTACATTGTAGGATTGTTTATGAAGAAAAACATTGTGAGGAAACCGGCATGTCCTAGAACTAAAAATTCGAAGACACAGTGTGCCATCCTTCAATCCACCTTGGACCCGTGTGGTGGATTACGGTCTATTCCTTGTCCTAGAAAGAAGATCTGAGTCCCAGCAGTGGAAATATTATAAGGCTAATTATGCCATGTTAATTATGTACATTTGCGAGTGCCATTTTTTGCGGGAATGGAGATATTAGGTCAATTTTAGGATACGGCCGTTTATCGCAAAAAAAAAAACGTATATTTTGGTAATCTCAAAGATTCATAGGGTACTTCCCATTGACCCAGAATCCTGAAATTAGCCGCAAAGCAAGGTCTTATAGCACAGATATAGGAATAAATCTGAAAACAGTAAAATTGTTGTTACCTACGTCACAAAAAAAAAATTAAATTCGTAAAAATCTTCGAGACTCCATTCGGGAATTATATGTATATATATATATTATATTGCACGGAACCCTCAGTGCGCGAGTCCGATTTGCACTTGCCCAGTTTTTTACGATAAGTTTTATACACTATTTTACGATGGGTCTTTTTCAATTTCCACTCAGTATAAATAAATAGTATCGTGTTCACTAGCTAGTATAACATTTATCTATCGCTAGAGATATCACATTCGCTAACATAGACCTAACAAAAACAAAATGTTAGAAACTTTTCAGAAAGGCGAGCAGTTCAGTTTTAAAACTGCATATATCAACGTCACGAGATGAAAGAATCCTCGAATGTTTTAGCGAAGTGGGTCACGTTCGTGTGTGGAAGTGTATCTGCTTATCTGACCACGACTGTGCAAGCAATTACTCAGTAAACTGAACAGTGTGTTGAGTACGAGTTGTTTTACGTTAACCGATTGAAAAGTTCACCGCGTTTGGCTCTGATTGGTTAAGAGCTTGGAGTGGGCCAATTGGAGCGCTTAACGTCATAAACGTGTCGTAAAACAAATTTGCACTAGGTTAAACACGTTAAAAAATAAAAGGCCCGTTTTGACATTTGAGAAAGACTCTAGAATGTATCTTGGAACGAAACTGATAGAAATAATAAAATAATAATTAATTACTTACATGAAGTGTTTAAAAAAAAATACAAAAAATTTTTTGGCGTTTTAATCACTCTCCTGTAATATGACGGAATATATCAATTGGGAGTATTATTTTTGCGTAGAGTGTGTCTGATAAGTTAAACGACTTGAGAAATTATTAGGATTTAATGAAATCTGATGTAGTCAACACTGGTTCAATAATCAAGGTTGATTAAGAGATAGAGATCATTGTTTACTAACAGAAGAACCTATGAAAAGTACTGAATATAAGTATTTTTAAATGATTAAATATTATACAAAATTCCCAAGTCGGTTGACTTATTAGACAGACTATATTAAAGTATTCGTTTTGACAAATGTCAAAGAGGGCCTTTAGTCCGGTCAATTTAGACATCCGAGGTTACACTAATTCGCACCCAGCTGAAAATTGGTAGGATTGTTCAAAACACTATCATATATGAAATCTAAAAAGTCCCGTATTAATTGGTCTTATTTGACTGTATTGCTTTTATATTAAACGAGTTCAAGTAAACTGAACAGTGCGCTGTGTGGGTGTTAAGGCAACACACTTAGCTCGAATGTTTGTTACTACAAAATTACAAATATTACACACTCTAGAACTCCAGCCTACTAATTATTTGTCCCAAGGGAAATCTGGTGCGGACACTAACTTTGCCTAAACAAACAACTTTGTTCTAAGTCTACTTGCTACATAAAATTGAGAGTTACCCTACTGTTTTTTAATAACATTTTCAGTCGAGGCGTTTGCAACTTAAAATTCAGTTTAAAAGCAGGAAATTGGTATTTGCTTGAACATTTTTCTTTATCGTCTCATTGTGTATTGCTTAACTGGTTTATCTTTGGGTATTACAGCCGAGACTACAACTACAGACTCATCATCTGCATCATCATATCAGCCGAAAGACGTCCACTGTTGGACATAGGCCTCCCCCAAGCGTCGCAACTGCGACCGGTCCTGTGCGTCACTCATCCATCGGATTCCCGCGACCCTGACTAGGTCATCGGTCCACCTTGTTGGAGGCCTTCCAACGCTGCGTCTTCCGGTACGTGGTTACCACTCCAGAACCTAACTCCAGAACTCCAACTACAGACTAGTCTAATATTTAATTCATTTCATACATGTTTTTCTAAAGCATCAACTATACAACATTATTTTTAGAATATTGCAAAACCTAATAATAATAATAATAATGGTTTGTTCAGAATCAGTAACTGTACCGATTTAAATATTTTTGGGAAAAAATATTTAAAAAGGGTTACAAGTAGGACACCACCGACACTAAGCACAAAGCTGGTCATGGCAGGTCATAGCGGACATTAGGCGCCAGCGCACAGCTGAGTGCGGAAGCAAAACAACTCCATAGTCGCTCGGGTGGCCCGTTGACCATGTATTTATGTCACCAAACAGGTACCTTAACTGGCTTACTTTGTGATTTTTCATAATACAGTTTTGAAGTTTTGTACATAGATTCTGTACATAAAAATACTAGTCAGGAGTTTCATGCGAAAGCATGTACTAAAAACATGCAAATGTTGCTGCTTTTTTTATGGTGGGAAAAGTCATCCCATGACAACCTCCGCTCTTGGGCGAAGCGGGAGACAGTGTCAGACTCTTACTGACTAAAAGACCCACCCTGTTCCTTCTAGCCTTCATACCGGGGCTCGAGTTCCCTTACGGATAACCCTGGCCCCAATAGCAAATGATGCTGCTGTAATTTCACGATGTTAGGATTACTTCCAAAATTAAAGTTCATATTCAGAGGTATTTTCCTCCTTTGAAAGAATACCAACAAATTAAAGTACCTCCAAGGCACAGATAATGGCATACAGGTAGAGAGGTCTCGGTAGCTGAAGAGATCGTTAGCGCGATGGCTGCAAGCTATACATATAGCGTGCCGTGAATTCGTGCGGCTTACGGCAGATAATCCTGTCGAATGCTCTAGTGCATGCATACGAGATAGTACCTCTTGCTCTGCCATTGTCCATTAAATTTCCTGTCGTCATATAGGGGAGACTCACTGGAATCACGCTCAACTATTGTGTTTCGGCGACTGCTGACCGAGTTTTGGCTCTGAGGGCTACTATGTGTTCGCTTTTGTCATATCTGTTTCTTGGTATGTGTTGACCTGATTTGGGGTCTCATTTCTACTGTTCCAGCGCATTAATGTTTGGCTAGCAAATATGTGTTTTTATTGTTTCACATAATAGTAGCTTTACCTAACTACATTATACCGACACGCAGACTTGTAATGCGCCTGATTTGTATGTAGAAAAACGTCTCATGGCGTCGCGTGACGTGAATCTAGTGTTGCTCTACAAGTCTAGTTTCCATATAAAATGTATGGAAACCGAAGCACCCAGATAGGTGTGTATGGCACACGTGTGCGCAGTGTAGTTCTAGCTTTATTCTATTTTGAAGTGACAGAATACGCATTGAGAAGGGATTGAGCTAAAATTCTACAAAGAAGGTATTGCTGTATGCTTTTGACATTTATTTATTTATTTATTAAAACTTCATGCAACACATAGGTACAAAGGCAGACTTAATGCCTTAGGCATTAAGGGGCCGGCGACGAATAAATTTCCATACAAAAGTGATACCACGCTCATTTGCAGTTGTATCATATTTCCAACATATTATGATGATATTCGGTTATGGACAATATTTATCTAGGTTCCTAAGTCTTTCTTTAAAAAAAAAAAACAAAAATAAATTTAAGCGAATTGTTTTATAGCGTAAATGGCAAAACATGCCATTTGGCTTTTCCTTTATTAAAAATAACAATATTTCTAATATTCTCCACGTAGGAACCTAGATAAATATTGTCTATAACCGAATATCATCATAATATGTTGGAAATATGCTTCAACTGCAAATGAGCGTGGTATTACGTTTGTATGGAAATTGATCAGTCGCCGGCGCCTTTTAAGACATTCTTTGTTTTTTGCTTAACTTGTCTTGATATACTCGTTTCACAACAAAATAACATGATCATAATAACAATTTCAGCTGAAAGACGCCCATAGCTGGACACAGCCCACCCCAAAATGTCGCAGCAGATTGCTGGATTATTATATTAATATCGGAGCTTTAATCAGAATCCGCTTTCCTTAAAGGTCTGTAAGCACTTTTCCTCAAATAACTTTATTAGTTTTCGCCTCTAAATAATTATTTAAGTTCTAAGATCTGCTCTACAAACGGTTTTTTTCTCTAAGTTACTTCTTGATGAAACAATATAAGTCGTCTCTGGTATAAGAAAGTGATTTAGATAAGGTCCGCCGATGGGAACTTTGATTTATAGGGTCCAATGGAGCGCTAAATATATACGGTATTGTCATGGGAGCGACCTACGAGATGGATGACGGGGGCGCACGCTCAAGTAGCCCCAGGGTGACTCAGATGACCCTCTTTGTATTTCGCAAGACTTATTTCTAAGAAGCAAAATTGCCTCACACTATGAATGAATGCCTGTTGGTCTAGTGGTTAGTGGCTTTGACTACTGTGCCGGAGGTCGTGGGTTCAATTCCCACCCAGGAATAATGTTTAAGTGATGAGCACGACCATTTGTTATGTGTCTGGGTGTAATTTATCTATAATATGTATGCATTTAGAAATATATAGGTATGTTTATCAGTTGTCTAGTACTCACAACACAAGCTCTGCGTAACTTGGGACTAGACAACGTTGTGTGATAGTTGTGGAATATTATATTATATTATATTATATTATATTATATTATATTATATTATATTATATTATATTATATTATATTATATTATATTATATTATATTATATTATATTATATTATATTATATTATATTATATTGTATTATATTATATGAATGACTCCTGTATCGTGAGTGCGTTCACAAGCATAAAAACTCATATACACAAGACACCCAGAACCAAAACATCTACATGTAGGCCATACAAATAATTACTCCGTGTGGGAATCGAACCTGCGACACGCAGCACAGCAACCATCTAGTCACCTACTGCGCCAACCGTACCGTCGAATTGAGTAATTATGGGTACATTAGTGTTTAACAAAACTATTATAGAAATTAAATATTATTATTAATACAAACAAAAACTGTTCAGTTGTTCACAAACTGTTTTAAACTGACTCCGTTTTTTTGAGATATGAGAGCGTTATCTTTCAAACTTGGATGCCTTTTGTCGTTAGGGAAACGAGGCTCAAAGACAAGCCGGGTCAAAGAGCTTCGCAATCACATTGCTTTGAGATTTACGTGTAAAGGACGCAGGCAAACAAAGTTTTGCTTCCAAACAGGTGCTGGAAGTACATTGTAACTTCTTTATAGTAGCGAAATTCACGAGCGGAGCCAGGAAAGAGAACATTACGCATTATATATATTTATTTAAACTTTATGTACTTACGGCACTGGTAAAAATATAAAAATTTAATTAAGATTAGGTAAGTATGGTAAAATAATATAAATATTTTGATCATAGATAGTACCTACCTATTTTTTAAATTATATTTTTTGAGTTCTCTTAATTAAGACAAGTCGAGAAATTTTATAATATGTCGAAATCTACACTGATATAGAAAAGACTTCAAGAAGATACCTACTTACATGAAAAAGAAATTTTTCTTCACGCATAAAATTCTGAATTATAATAATAATATAATAATAATAATATGCTTTATTTTTCTCACACAATATACAGTAATTATAATAATCAAACATTATAATGAGTATACAAAAAAAAGAATATAGATAAATCATCTACAATCAATCAGTTATACACATACCTATATTGTAGGAGGACACCAGGTTCCCACCCCTTAACTTTTAAATTACTACTAATTACTTATTACCTAGTAATTCCGAATTTTATTTATGTAAGAAAATTTATTTTAAAAAAAAGAGTTAGAGTATATATCATATATATCATCCATATAATAGCCCCAGCTTTTGTAATTTCCACTTACTCCGAAAGATAATCTCAATTATAGGGGTGTGTTTATAAGGAAGTTGTTCAAGGGTCCATAAGGAAGGCAATAAGTCATCGGAGCACGTGCGGGCGCCGGGGTGCAGGGTCGCAATAAATAAACACGTGCAGGACCTATACTAACAGTCGATCGCTTCCCGAACAATTATTGAATGCCTGCAGAGCACCCTCCATTAACTAAGTTTCGTTCAACATAGCACATAGCCCTAAGGGAACTGTGTTAATTTACTAACTTATACACTCCACGGAGCATACACATTATTACGTGCCTATACTTAAATATACCTTCAAAGTACAGAATAGACGATGTATGTGTGTACTACAACCTACTGTTTGTGTGTACAGGCACGATATTCCAAATAGTGTGGGGCAACACATATGGAAGACTTTGTTCCATTAAGTGAACAATCAACTACGTTAAGTGTTCAAAGCATTCGATTGAAATGTAAGAAAAGTAGCTATAACATATTAGCGATAGCTCAGTACGAGTTTTACTGTAATTTCGAATAAATGTTCATGCTTTAATTTGTATAGTTGATTTAATATTGTAGGCACAGTGTTTATCTGCTTTAGTATTTATGTCTAGGACTTAAGTAGATATTTATAAAAACAAAAATAGTTTTTACTTGCAGCTTCGCCCGTGTGAAAGTAGAAAATTATCCTTAGGAATATATTCCTGATATTGTGATGTAGTATGTAAGTTACTATTATTTCTATGTGTGTAACCAATACATAACTAATGTAATGACAGAATTAAAGGCAGTCTTGTACCATATTTTGTGATGTTTCAATCAATCTGACACCCGACATTATATGGCGACCCTGCCACTAAACCGGGCTTGAATCATGTTCACGGTTAGTGTAGACTTTCCTCTGCGCGGCAATTGTTCAAGTGAGAGCTATATCAAAAGTGATTTTCAGCCATTTGTAACTCAAAAGTAACTAATGAAGAGATATTACTCAATCAAAATAGCGCTGGTAAAAACACCGCGACGGTCGAGGTATTCAAATCTCATTTATCGGCTATAAGTATCGTGTTAAAAACCATTTGCACGATTCTATTTCTTGGTGCACTATACTTCATATAATAGTAGATTATATGACTAGTGGATAAAGCAGTATCTGAAAGTCGCAAGCGGCATGTTGAATTCTGAACGAAACGAAGGTTGCTAAAGTTTTATTCTCGAACCCAGCGAGGGTTTACTTACTTCTGTAACAAGCACATACGTTGTGACTTTTATAATATTAGTGAGATTTTATTTTTGGAGGTGGAAAATCATCGAATGACTTCTTCCCCTCCAGAGTGGGGGCGAGAAGGTGACAGACTTTTACTGAATATAACCCGGTTTCCAGGACCGGTTTCTTTTTTAGAAATTCCCCACAGCTCTAGCAGGCATTGGTTCTGCTATGGTTTTATTGACATCTCTTTGAGAATATCTATTATCTGCTAATTTGTAAAAGAAAATCATAATTCTGAACATGGCAAAGCCGAATCAGAATATCTAAGTGATAAATCATTATCATATTTCTTAAAACATAATATTTAAACACGGGAGAAACATTATATCTCTGTTTCATTATATCGCATTATGGTAATAAGTTGCAAAGCTCCAACTTAAATATTGATGCTAAGAAAATAAAGAAAGAAAAACATAGGTACAAAAGATTCAGTGAACGCGCTAAAAAAGCACTACAAGATAATTAGAAAACTGAACTGAAATATTCAAGAAATTATTATCTCAGTAGTAATAAATAAACATGTTAATTTATTGGATCTGCCTGGCCGCCGTCCATTTTATACGTACGTAATTTAAATAAAAGCTTACGAGCGCTTTGCTCTCTTTGTGAAAAAACTAGGGTAGGATGGGTGAAACAGGTACTAACCGGTTTCACCTCCTGTGACTAAAGGTCCGTTAACTATTAGTCAGATAATTTATTAAAAAATCAGTTCCATTTTTTAAATTTGATTTTAAGCTATTGCATAGCTTCAATTGCGGGCCTTGAGCGTGGAGACCGAATCCAGAAATTCCGTAACGAAAATAACCTAACACCCCCCACTCATTTGTTTTTTGGGCGTGGTGACCGATAAGAAAACAATAAAAATTCAATTCAATGTGTGAAAGTGTAACTTCAATTAATATCAAAGAAAAAAAACAAAGTAAAACAAATACTGCATAAATAAAATAAATAAATAATTATAATTGCATAAGTTGATAAAAATGCTATGCAATAGCTTTACCGCGGCAGTCCCCGAGTGCCACACGTCTTTTTAGGGTTCCGTAGCCAAATGGCAAAAAACGGAACCCTTATAGATTCGTCATGTCTGTCTGTCTGTCTGTCTGTCTGTCTGTCTGTCTGTCTGTCTGTCTGTCTGTCTGTCTGTCTGTCTGTCCGTCCGTCCGTATGTCACAGCCTCTTTTTTCCGAAACTATAAGAGCTATACTGTCGAAACTTTGTAAGTAGATGTATTCTGTGAACCGCATTAAGATTTTCACACAAAAATAGAAAAAAAGCAATAAATTTTGGGGGTCCCCATACATAGAACTGAAACTCAAAATTTTTTTTTTCATCCAGCCCATGCGTGTGGGGTATCTATGAATAGGTCTTCAAAAATGATACTGAGGTTTCTAATATCATTTTTTTCTAAACTGAATAGTTTGCGCGAGAGACACTTCCAAAGTGGTAAAATGTGTGTCCCCCCCCCTCTAACTTCTAAGATAAGAGAATGATAAAACTAAAAAAAATATATGATATACATTACTATAAAAACTACCAACGAAAATTGGTTTGAACGAAATCCAGTAAGTAGTTTTTTTTTAATGCGTCATAAACCGAAAAAATACACTATTATTAAAATATCGATCAAAGTTACAACACATAACAAGAACTTTTATATTATGTTACTTGCTGCTACGGAACCCTTCATGGGCGAGTCCGACTCGCACTTGGCCGGTTTTTTTTATTTGTTTTATTTATTTCGGCTATAGTGGGCTTAAGGCGCTGCGCAAACGGAGACACTTTTTGTTTCAGTTACCGACACCGAACACTTTTTGGTCGTCATGAGTATGTGTTAAGTGGAAACAACAAGCAAAAAAAAAAAGGTTTACGTATGTGTAGGGATGGATGATTTTATACTGGTTCTATGGAAATCAAATACTTATTCCTCGGTAGCTGGTTTCTGACACAAGACACAAAAGTGTCCACGTTTACGCCCTGCCTTAAAGTTACTACTCCTGAAAATTACATTATCTAAGTATTAATGAAATCAAATTCAGATAAGTTACAACAAGTTCTCCCATCAGAATGGAATTGAATATTTAAGTTTATACTCTTAATATAAAAAGTAACATTTAGACGATTATATTCATAAAATTTATTGAAACCGAAATTAATCACATTGGTTGAAAAAGTAAGTGACTAATAGAAAATGGTTGTTCAATCACCGAGAATCCTTACAAAACATGTGTCAAGCCAGTCTCCGGGCAAGGAATGATACATTTGAATTATGTGCTAATAAGCCTGAACAATAAAAGAACCCGCGGCGGGGGTGGCGCCCTCAGCTTGCGCGTAGTGATTTTATTCAGCGCACGTTTAAAACTACGTGAACCAGCTCTTTTTATACTTTAATATCCACATTTTGGCGCATAAAACTAGTCGGTGGCCAGTTGAATAATAAATGGCGAGATGAATGCGTTTTCATCTGCAAGCAAAATATTTTTTTAAGTTAATGGACTACCAATGCAGTAATGTTGCAAATTGTGCTTTATTTTAAACTAGCTTTAGACAGTGGTTCGCCTGCATTAACCTTTCAATCGTGGAAATTACAGACACAATAGAAAGACAATAGGTGCGCGAACGCGTTCGCTTGGGGTTTAATGAATTAAAGTGAGTGGGAAATTATCCCAGGAGCTATACTCGAGAGATATAAAGTATCCTATGTCCTAATTCAGGACATATCGGTCTACCCGTGGGCCATGTGCCGGGTTTCATATCAATCCATTCGGCCGAGTAATAAATATACACACAAAAAAACACTATCATACATGCAAATGTTCGTCAATTTAAACTAGATGAGGCAGGAGTTCCCTAGCTGACTACACTGAGAAGAAAGACTGAAACAAACTTAGAGGACGTATTTATAAGTATGGTATTTTTTTTTAAACTTCGCCTTATAGGTACTAGAAAGTACTCCTGCATCGAGAGTGTGTTCACTTGTTGGCGCAGCTTCGAGCTTCACCGAATATTGGAGCAGTATGCGAACACGCTGTTAATTTGATCACAAACTTGTTCTCGGTGTTACTATCGCGAAACTTAACACCAATATCCTATAATAACGTTAATTTAATACTTGTAACAAGTATGTTTCTTTGTAATCTGGCCACAACTAAAAAAAATATTATGTTAACGATTGACTGCTTAGCTGCGCGTCAAGGATTCGGCTCCTGCACGAACTAGTATTTGTGTGGCGCAACTATGTAGATTTTTATTCTGGGTTTGGATGCAAAGAGGAACGCACTGGGTGTAGGTCGACTTTTTTTTAAAGAAAATATTTTCGAACAAAATTATTCGTATTCTAAATCAAACTTCTAATACTAACTACTACTAATAATAATAATTATTACTTACTACTAATAATATTATGAAGGCAAAAGTTTGTATGTATGTACGAGGTATGTATTGTTACTCAGTCGAATGGATTTGGATAAAACTTGGCAAACTGTGCCAAGTCTCGTATGTCCTTACGTAAGTTATATGTTACTATAGAATAATTTCAAACTTTAATGAGGGCCAAGACAGAATTTAGGTTTAAAAAAATGCAATTTGTAACATTACTGCATTGGTACTTCATTATCACTGAAAAATGTTTGGTTGTGAATGAAAGCGCATTCAGATGAACCGCCATGTATTATTCAACCGGCCACCCAGTAGTTGTATAAGCCAAAATGTGGGTATTAAAGTATAAAACGAGTTGGTTTACGTAGTTTTGAACGTGCGCTGAATAAAACCGCCATGCACGAGCTGAGGGCGCCACCCCGTAGCGGATTCTTTTATTGTTCAGGCTTATTAGCATATAATTCAAATGTATCATTCCTTGCCTGGAGACTGACTTGACACATATTTTGTAAGGACTCCCGGTGATTGGAATTTTAAGTCGCTTACAAGTTTTCTGCCAAATGACGTGATTGATTTCGATTTCCATCAATTTTATTAAATTAATCCTGCCCTTGCGCGTCCTTATTTATGTTCTTCTTCTTCTTAGTCGGGCACTCTTGTCAGAGTGGTCGTGGCTGTTGGTAAACAGGACTGCGGCGCGCCGCCGTCGTCTGTCTCCAAGGCTGCGGCATGTCGAGCGATGTCTCTCTATTTCTGGCGGTTGTTGGCACTACGCGCACACTGTACCTACTGCTGTCGACTGCGTAGCCCTGGTAATGAGGTCGGTCCAACGAGTCGGAGATCGACTGCGGGCTCTCTTGCCTTCAACTTCAACGACCGTGATCCACAAGTCTTTCCATCGAATGTTCGTTTCTGTAGATGTGTCCAAAGAACTTCTTATAATCGTATATACGTGTATTTAATTCTATTTAATTTTACTATGAAAGCTTATTGTATTTAATCTGAATTTATTTTATAAGTACCTACTTAATGCAATTTATCGCATCCATAACTGTAATTCTACCTGAGTTTTGGAATAAAGACGGTAAGACGCTCGTGGGAACTTATTCAAATTAGATGCACATGAAATGCACTGACTTCCACGACGTCAGACAGATCTGGTACATTATCATGTTTATTTTATTCTATGATGGAAGAAATGCCTGTGTGTACCGTTGTGCGGATCGCCCGAAGGTCACAGTAGAACATACGGCGCGGAAGCCTGCCGCACTTAAGCGGAGTATCGCTGTGTACTCGTGGAGGTTGTCAGCAATTGTGACCTCTCGTGTACGATCCTAGTTCAAACACAGTCCGGAGCGAAAGGGAATAAAAAGCAGCCACCTCCTGCGAAACAGTAATACAAGTGAAGGACATGACAGCAACCTTGAGGGAGAGAATATCCTTACACCCCAGCTAGTAACTAATAGGCACAGGCTTACAGACGCTGAGTAATGCTCGCTGTCCCAAGCCAACAATGCGTGGTGTTCCACTCATACCTCAAATGTCAGCTAAATCGAAGGGGTCTGGGCGGACCCTGGACCGCTAGGGCTATGGAACGCAAAGGTCACATGAAGAATACAGGTAGCTTTTTAGTAAAGTCTAACACGCCTTCTCTCTTTACTCTGGAGTAAGAAAGTCATATGTTTTCCCACCTCAAAAAAAGAGCAGCAATGTCGGAGCTTTGTAACGTGTGGCTTGATGCTCATTATGTTAATACAAAGACTAAGATATTATACTTCTTTCGCGTTATATTATAATGCTTTGACGGCAGTTTTTATACCAAAAGAACGTTAAGGAAGTTTGTTTAGAAACGGTCTTTGAAGTCATTTTTTTGTTTGTTTTGTTGGATTTCCTTGACTTTTCATCATGTACTGTTTAACGAAAAATGAGAGAAACAAGGGCACTGGTAGGATCTAGTCTCATTGAATTGCAAGTATGAATGCTGAGTTACAAATACAGCTAATTAGTACTGTAAGTAGGTACTTTATGATCTAGAAAAAAATACTGAGAAAAAGTCTAGCAGGTTTATTGGAGCATAAAGCTGATAACTAGCTCATATGAGAGCCTGTAGTCCTCGACAGTGGTACGTATAATGTGGAAAGGCATATTTGTTGTGTTACGCATATTAAATTACCGACAGAGAAAGTTTGACTCTTATAATTCCAAAATCTATTATTATTACTGTTGCTTATTTTTGTGTTCTCCGACACTTTATTGTTTAGTTATCGTATGAGTGGGTATTTTTTTTCGGGTATTCAATACAAAATTTATTTTATAGTCTTGACAAATGAGGCAGTTAAATCGTTTTCAATGATATCCGTTAGAAAATATAGCAGTGGTTAAAATGAAGAAATGAAAATCCTATAGAGTGCGGTAGAGTAGACGTATGTACGAGTACTAGGCAAACGAGTAGTAGTCGCGAAAAACCGTTGTACCGTTGTGCTGTGTCTGTACCGAATAAAAGTATTTCTATTCTATTCTATTCTATTGTATTCTGTTCTATTCTGTTCTATTCTGTTCTATTCTGTTCTATTCTGTTCTATTCTGTTCTATTCTGTTCTATTCTGTTCTATTCTATTCTATTCTATTCTATTCTATTCTATTCTGTTCTGTTCTGTTCTATTCTGTTCTGTTCTATTCTATTCTATTCTATTCTATTCTATTCTATTCTATTCTATTCTATTCTATTCTATTCTATTCTATTCTATTCTATTCTATTCTATTCTATTCTATTCTATTCTATTCTATTCTATTCTATTCTATTCTATTCTATTCTATTCTATTCTATTCTATTCTATTCTATTCTATTCTATTCTATTCTATTCTATTCCATTCTATTCTATTCTAAAAAGGTGCGTAGCACACGTGCAAAAGTTTAGTGGACGCAAACCAGTTGCGTAGCACACGCGTAGCTGTAATGTAGTTTGTACCAGATTCGATTATGCAGAGCCAGGTCGTTTTACCACGCAAAAATCTAATAAATTATTATAGACAATAATCTGTGTTCGCTTATAATGTTATTAGTACTTATAACCGCGATACATGACTTGTTTGATTTCTATTATGTATTAATACTAGAAATACTTTTTAACATATTTAACAGAGCTTTGTAGAAAACTTCGATTTAATAAAAAAACATGGCTTTACTTTGTAGGCTCACTTATTACTTTGGAAAGCGCTCACTTTGTCAAACTTTGTAGCTTTCGTTATGTATACTATAAGCAAACAATTTGGAGATTTAATAAAAATATCGCGAATTCTCCAGGAGTCTAATGAAAAATTCAGAGCGGCAACGGGCATGTAATCCGTACCTAATAGTAATCTGAATACGTACTTTGAAAGTAGCTACCAATATGTATACGTGTAGGTAGTTTCAGAATTACGAAGCATGGAAGGCGCAAGAAATTTACAGTTCATGAAAAAGTTATATTTCCATAGTGTTTTAAATCTAGTTGCTAACTTTCTATACTGGGTTTGAGGGTTAAGCCGTATATTAACACAATCGACGTATTTCATTTCAGTACCTTCCTGTCACCAAAAGCGTTTGGAAATAGAATATAACTATTATAAAAACAAGCTCAACTTCGAATATATCGGAAAATACTTACGAATATTTATGAACGGAAGCCGAAGCGGGTTGAAAGCGATCAGACACTGCATGAATAAAATATGTACCTATGTACTTACACCCTCATTTAAATCTCTCTAAAAATAGAATCGTCGGTATATTTGTACTTTGTAACATCTGTGGTGTTCGCGGAAAATAAGTGAGAAATATTAAATTAGGTAATTCCAAGTGTACGCAAGCGATTAGTCTTGCTAATTGCTGTAGAGTTTCGGTCGTGAGAAACGAGCATCCGCCTCTGTATCCTTACTGCCCCCACCTCCCCTCTGGTCCAGTTTTCATTTTAATAAAACACTGGTGGTCCAATTAAGGGGGAATTAACACAGCATCGGCCACGGACCCCAACGACAACAAGATTACTATTTCCTCTCAGTTCATGTTACGACGGACCATCCGTCTAATTTATTATAGTTTCTAAAATTACAACTCTGAATTTATTAAGGAAATCAGTTTTCAGTAGGATATTGTTTATAAGAACTTGAGTTTATTGTCTCGTTATGCATTTGGAGTGACTTACGGAAATGCGAGCCACTCAAAGTGTCTCAAGCCTGTGCCTTCCCGGAAATTGAAAAGTGTTTAATGAGAAAGATGAAATGCTATAATTGGAAGCTATTTTTTAACAAACATAAATTGTTGTCGTGTTAAACATGGCAGCTATTTATGTTTGTTTGTGTTAATGAAACTGACAGACGACTCAGGGGCCGTCAGAACTTTACACTCCTTAAGCAGGGTACCTATATAATGATAAATATAGGTGAAGTATTTTATACAGTGCGCAGACAAGCTCAGTATTGTATAGAATGACTGGGTAGCGTACAATTCCCGAATTTTATGCTTTGCCGTTATTTTTAGAGGAACGCCTGAATACAATGTTCGTGTTCTAAACATATACCTATGTTTTAGGTTTTCCTTTGTTGAAACAACAAAGGAAATTGCAAAAAAACAACGGAAAAAAACGAAAAGCAACGGAATATTGCAACGGACATTTTAATTTCTTTCGGCTGTAACATCTAAAATTAACCACGAACATCAAATGCCGTCTGCACGAACCCTGGAGCGAGGTTTATCAAATTTAATATTTGGCTTCCAATCCCACAGGGAACAGAGACCCTACCACGAGCTCTAAACAAGATCCATTTGACGACCTGAACTGAAATGTTAAGCTTGTGAGTTAAGCTCGCCTATGTACATCAAATGTCCTATTTTTTGTTGTTTGTTAAAAGATCAAAAGAAAAGTTTGTTTTTTTGTTTGTAGGATGTAATCTCTGGAAGTACTGGTCCGATTGCTAAAATTTTTCACCGTTAGAAAGCAGCTTTATTTACCTACGCGTGCGAAGCCGCTGGCAAAAGCTAGTTATATATATTAATAAAAACACGTGCTGTTTATAGACTACAAATACAGACACACTTTTGACGTTAACGAATCCTCTTTTAACCCTTTGTGTGTCCAGAACGTGGATCCACGCGAGACACAATAACTTTTTAATTGTGTCTCTAATTACGGCATATGAAAGGTTAAACGCTATTCATTTGCGACCGACGTGACGTAATTAATAATAAAAATCTTGATTAGTTACTCTTATATTATACGAAAACATTTCGTTCAAAGTTTTCTCGAACCTCCATTTCCGTAACGAAATATTTTAAAGTTTTTTCATTAAGTAATCTAGATTTTATTTAAAAAAAAATTAGGTAATGAAATTGGGCTTCGTTAGGTTCTATTTGAAAATAAATATACTCAAAGTAACGTTCAATCTCGTTAAAACCCTCTCATATTTTCTGGAACAAATCCCGTTCAGTTTCCAGTCTATTTCTTTTTATTTAAGACGATACTGGCAGCTCGCAGGTCGCCTGAAGAAATAATGACGAGTGACAATAAACGACCCTTTGGAAGATGACCTTCGTTAGGAATGTTTTTCAAAGGTTGCGCTCAAACGAACCGACGTTGTTTGACGTGGAGCGCGTCAAGTCGTCAACTAATTTTGGCGGGGTGAATGTGGATTGAGAGTACGTTGGAGGGGAGGGTGGTGGGAGGAAAACGTGACGAGGGACCATCAGATAAACGCCTCGATGGCCAGCTCCTGTTGCGAGGCACCTTCCTGTTCACGCCGCGCAGTGTTTGCTCAGAGGGCGTGTACCACATTATCGTTAGTGTTGGCTAAACATAGACGTCCATTATCGCGCCTATGTTACCAGCGAGCGGAAACAATGTTGGGTTTACACTGTAAGGCTGAGCTGAAGCGCAAAATTTGATTAAGTAACTTAAACTTTCTTTATAAAATTGATTAACGTTAACAATTAAGCCGTTGAGATGATAAATTCAATTAAATTTATCACTTTGAGAATATGATCCAATCTACATAAAGTTGATTATTATTAACCGAACCACGCGCCGAAATCTGAACGACAACGCGACGCCTAAAAATACCTACATTTACAGTCATCAATCAATTTGATAAAAACAACCATTTTTTATAACTGATTGGCAATTTTCACTCAAAGATATTCTAATCTCATAAACTCATTCAATGAGTGCGCAATCTCCAAACAGCAGGGTCAGCTCAGATCAACCTTAATAACTTTGGTGCGTAAAAAATATCTCCGAAACGACAGCTGATTTTATTGTTCTAATAATTTCGCTTGAAGCTAAGTGTAACCACTTTTTTCTTTGGCCCCAGTTCTGCGGAATATAGGACTCTTGAACAGTCATAAAATAATAAAGATATCTTAGATGAGCACCATAAAAGGGTCACGTCTTCCTTGAAGTAAGTATCGCGTTCCTCCCTACTGTAATATTCATTTTTACTTTCGAACATTTTATCAATTCATCTAAACATGTACTACTGCTTAAAGATGAGGGTTTCATATTGAGGACATAAAGTTTGTTGTAATATAAAAACATATTTTATCGCAATGTCTCAAAATATCCCGGTCGTAAAGTAAGCAAAGGTCAAATCGTCCATTGAGAGCACTGTCAGCATCAAATATTATTTGGACACATAATTTCTACTTTCATTTATTTGCTCAATCTCGGATAACTCTACTTAACTGTCTACTTATATATATGAAGATAAACACAAAATATAACAATTACGCCCATCAATCTTTAAAATCCAATAACCTACCGTTACGAAGAAAAAATATCTATTATTAAAAGATGATCGAAAAAAGATAGTCAGGAATTCCTTTACCTCGCTGCCAGTTTTCTACCTTAACAAATTCTAAAAATATGCCACAGGCTGGATAAAATTTAACAATAGATATATGACTTGGCTTATTATAATAAGTGTAAGTGCAACGCGACGTGAGAAGTTGAAAAGTTAAATCTACCCGCCATACAAACTGTCAGAAAACATGCATCAGTGGCTGAAACGGCGTAATGTTATGAAATCTCTCTAAAAGCCAACTGCATATATGAATTTCACACAAACATTTCTATCTCCTTGGCTAACGGACTTCAGGGTATAACATTCTCCGGCAGAAACTGAAAGCTTATACAACTTTTATTTAGTTTCCACTTTGAATTTTTCCGATATTTTAGCATTTGGTTGAGCTAATTTTAGAAGGAAAAAGTGATGACTCACTATCGACAGATCTTTTTCCTTTTCACTTTTCGGACAACAGTCATGAATTTCTGTTTTGTGGAAATTTAGAAAACTGGGAAAATGCGAGTCGGATTCGCGTATTGAGGGTTCCGTACAACCATACATATGAAAACAGTTGAATTCCCAACTTGAGTTCCGAAGATTTTTCCGAAGCACAAAAAAATATTTTTATTTTGAAACGTAATTACTAATTTACAGTTTTTAGATTTATTCCTATACTTATTAAAGTAAATCATTAAAATTCAAAATAATTTTAAAACTTTAATAACTCTGTACAATTTTGGTAAGTACGGTACACGTGGCAGTTAAAAAGATTCCTTCGCCCTAGGCGAGGAAAAATTGGGCGGCCAATATTACTCGTGTGCTCAAAATAGTCTTTTGTGGGTAGTAGCTTCTATGTAATCATCATAGGTTATAGGATCGTCCTGTCGTTTATAATTAATTTTTGATGGGTAATATTTATTGACACATCCCTAGGAATAAATTTGTTATATTTCGTCGATAAATCTAAGATATAAATACCTACAGTATCCAAAATCTGATTAAGCAGGTTTTGAATATCTAGAAACTTCTCCTGCTAATAAATTACATTGAGTTTCCAAAAAAGTTGGAATTTGGTTTTAAATTATTTCTATAATACCTCTATACTTAGGACTGGTAAGCTATCTACAATAGCCGCAGTAAGCGAGACATTGAATTAATAATTTAGCATTTTGAATATTGCCCCAAACAGATGGCGACACGTTTGTTTGCAAAATTTCGATTCCTTCGCGTATCTCTCTGTAAATGAGACATGCACTTCAGACCTGACTCTTTGAGAAACTGTGTGAAAATATATGGTAAAAAAAAAGATACACTTAACAAAAAATCTGTAGGCTCCTTAAGGTCCCAGTTTTACTTTAATTGATTAACCGTATTGAAACTGTTTACCTTGAAAATAAGATAAAATGATTAAATCAATTAATTACTAATCTACTCCTGATACCTTCAACCGAGGTATTTTTTATCATCTAAGGTCAACTCTACATTATAGTGTCAATTAAAATATATCAAATTAATCTCTATAATAATAACTTATTTGTGTAATCTTCTAATTTCTTTTCTATATGGCAATAAGGCTGACAACGTATAGTTTTAATGAAAATTATAGCTCAAAATTTTTGTTAAATAAAAAAAAAATAAGAGTCTCCTATTATAGCAATCATTATACTACAATATCATCATACACTCATATCTAGTTGTTATAGAAATAAACATTTTGTATTTATTGCCCCACACTATAACTTAGTCCTGTACCGTGTGCGTGTTCATAAACATGTAACCTCACAAACATAAGACAACCAGACCCGGAAAAACTATCTGTAGTTCAAACACGCATAACAGCAACCAATCAAACCTACTGCGCCAACCGAGACGTCAAACTGTTTCACTAAGGGTAAAATAACTTCGCATATTCCGTTAAAGCCAAATAGTTAACTAAGATAGTGTTAATTATTGCTAAATAGTTCACATAACAACCTCTAAACTATGGCCCGAATCTAAATAGTTAAGATAATTCTGTTGTTCGCAATATATATCGCTCATTAAACGCTTGAATCTGTTAAATCATAACCCGGTACCTACACATAACTACATATACTCCAAAACGAAGACAGAGATAACAGTCGGGTATAAACTACAGGGAAAGAAGTACAACAAGGTACATTAATCATTACAAGTTTTATCTGATGTTTAATTAATTTAAAATTTAAAAGTTATCGAGGTTTTCCCAGCGCCGGGATGCTGGAAGATGCAGCTCGTCGGTAATGGAACGACTCCCGCCCCCATTAACAGAGCAAAAATGTCTTTAATTAACAGTCAGGGCAGTTTTTTCCAGCGCAAGCGGCAAAGCAATTAGCAGAATCTTGAAGTGAACCAGAATACCCGGCTCGCGCACCGCTTTGTGAAATACTCATTTCACAAAAATATATTTTTTCAACCCTTTCACGGCGACGTCTTTGTCCTTTTGGGTTATTATTACAATTGTACTTTTTGTTGTTCTGCGGGCAGGCAATAAGGCCTGCTGTCCACGGACGCGTAGCTTCATAGACGCATATTCGTCATTATACGCTTCATGCACACCTGCTCACAGCTTACATACAAAATTATGAAACTCTGCCGATGATGCGGCAATGACACGATGTTGTCTATGAAGCGTACCTCTATAATGTCCGTGGACAACAGGCCTAAGATTTTCATAATGAGCAATGTGCTACTTGACAGATTACTATCTTTTTTATTAAAGGTAAAATTTATGGTAAACGATGATTTGGCCGACGATGGAGCACGCTTGAAGTACAGATGCGAGGAGGTACTCATTGCTTCAATAAAGTTGTGTATTTAAATCACAGCAGTACCTCTGCTAAATGTAAGGATTATGTCAAACTACCCACATATGTATACGTTACGTGGCAAAGTTTCCTGTTAACAAGCCGTATAAAGGCAATGTTTAATGTAGGAACATATACCCACTACCTAAGTTGCGAGTTCCTAACGTTAATCAGATAATGTATGCCCTCGTCGGCATTATATATGTGCTTACTCGTTTACAAGTACAGGTAGAGGTAAGAGAAGTGAATTACGGTATAAAGAGCAAATCGGGAAATAATTACTCAGAATATTGACCTCCCTTAAGTTGATTATGAAAGTACTTTAGTTTTGAGTCTACTACAACATGCAGATTCTTAGTAATTAGATATGTAAGTAAGCCAAGTTTTTATTTGAAAAATAAAAACCATTCTATACAAGTAACACGTTACATACGTCATACCTAATATATGTTTTTCAATACACTTGCTCAGAAAGTGACTCTTATTGCACTGCACTTAGGTACATAATGGCCCTTGTTACCAAACTGTGATATTTTGATTACCATAACGCAGTAGTGCTTTAATGTAGTTAAAACTTTATTGTTCAACCTCTCCCCCGTCATAATTTTACTACATTTACCGTATGATAGGCGCAGGTCATCCCCCACGAGTCGCCGGTCAACCCCCGTTTATTCATTTCAATGAGTGAATTGAAAGGTAAATAAAAAAAAATATGGGCGCGCTTATGAAAACATATTGTTACCGCCACAAAAGTTTACTAGTTTTATAGTTATTTTCTTCAAAAGTGTATTGAAAAACATCGTATGATACACGTGAGTAATTAATGATTACCGTTCTCGGCTCTCTTAAGACTCTCGCCACGGCTCGGGACTAAATACCGCCTCGTTGGTTATCACTAACATTACACACTTATATCATAATGTACTATTTATTGTGTGCATTAAAGAATAATAATAAGGGTAGTGAGTGACATCTATATGACCACATAAAAACTATAAATTCTGCCGAGCGGTATTAGAGTTTGCGCAATTGGAACATAAAAATAAATCTGTAGAATTTTATAGTTGTGCGCGCATCACGTAAAATATACAAACTTGTTGATAACTTGTTTGTAGATAATAAAATTGTGTGTAACTTGATATATTCCTTAGACTTTGTTTCATCGCAATCGATTCACTGTATCGAAAGATATACTACATTCATTAACTATTAGGTGGCACTACGTTCGCCGGGTCAGTTAACTAAATCATATACACAACAGTCCGAAATCAACTCAGGCAGTTACCGGGGCCAGTCTTAGGTCTGGTCGGAGGATACTCCCTTTACACCAGAGGATATACAGGGTGTAAATCCACCGGCATAGCTAGTTAAAATAAATTCCTCGGTTAAGTTTGCCCCTTAAGTGCATACCGCCACTTCATTATTTCGAGTGGGCAAGTTTACCAAGATCGGGGAAATTCAATCTCGTATAAACACCCAAGGGTGGGTAGGTACTTATAAGTAATTTCATCAAACTGAAATCCATTCGTATTAGGCGGCGCATTATTTTAGCTTTATTAGCTACAATTATAGTACGAGTAGAGATGCGCCTTTGCCGGCAATATGGGAATATTGCTGGCAATATTGCCTCCAATATTTATACTTCGGGCAATATTCCCAGAAAAATTCCCACTAATATTCCCACTTCACGGCAATATTGCCTGGCAACAGCACATCAATAAGTACGAGTATCATGCATCGTTATTTATGTTATGACATTAATATTGTAAAAGTTTTATTTTGTTGGTGTTCGTAGTAAAACTGTTATCCGTGATTGTGGGACACGAAATAGAGCATCACGTGGGTTTTTTTTACTTCTATTAAAATATATTAGCTATTTTTTCAGGTTGAGAATACTGATGTTATTATTATGACTTATAATCATAATGATCATTTGAGCCGAAAGAAAACACTGTTGGAAATAGATTCGCCCAAATGTCACTACAATGACCACACACAACATCCATCGGATTCACGCGACCCTCACCAGGGGCTTAAGCCTGCTATTACAATAGTGTCAGAATAGTCATTGATGTCATATTTGTCGATTTTGACAAGTTTGGTAATCTACTAATAAAATGGCGCCATTATGACTTTCCAATGGTCAACCACTGACACTCCATTGAAAGAAGTGGCTAATAATAGTAGTCTCGTACATATTGACAAATGAATATGCGGTAATCTGCTAAAACTTTGACAGTTTAATTGATCAGTGTTCTACCATTAGAACGTTATTGTGCAGTTATTGGTTTTAATATGTTCGATTTAATCATTCTACCACAACTCTATTACGATACCATTGACCGATCAATGATCGATCATTATGAATTAGCAGATTACGAACTTTTAACAAATTGACAATGGAATCGTGTTGGAATTACGAATTTATAAAATTAGCGGACTTAGGCCCCTGGTCCCCTGGACCAGTCCGCCTTCTATGAGGGCTGCCATCGCTGCGTGTTCTGTAGAAAGTCACTCTGGGTGGAGCAAGGATTGTCAGTATTTTACTGAATAAAACCCATCTGTGTTCTTTAGTTCCCCGTCGTGTTCCAAGATCGCGGTGACTCTTTTGGTTGATCCTGCAGCCCTGAGAATTACAGCCACCGTTGGTGTGGCCTTGCGAACGATCAATAAGTAGCTCGCCGTCCGGTAATCGTCTGGAGCGAGCTCCACAATAGTGATTCACGCGCCATTCAAAAAGATGTTAACAAATCCGTAGGGGCCCAGCAGCGCCAAAGTCTACTGGGGCGTCCGAAAGGGAACTGAGGTCCTGAGACACTAGGCAAAGAAGGAACATAGTAATGAGTTTTAGTCAGTAAAAGTCTGACACGCCCTGCCACTCCACCCTAGAGTGAGAGAAGTCATTGTATGATGTCCTACCTAAAAAAAACCTTAGAAATTAAAGTGACTCTAGGTTTTAAAATAAAGGCTGAAAAATGATTAGTTCAGTTTTAGTGGATATCTAAATTATAATATTACTAAGTGTACCGTTAGCATATCTTAGTAAAAACAAGAGTCGCGATAGTGCCTGAATTTTTTACCTAAAGCCCCAAAACCGCCCCTGAAGGCTTAAAGAATTAAAATATTCTTTCGTACGGTCTCCGCATCGGTATCAGGGGGATCAAAATACGTACACATAATTCTACCTTGAGTAAATCCACCGAAATTACACTCTCATTTGATTTGTGTTCTCCTCACGTCTTCACATGAGCCACATTTATTTAGAGGAAATCAAAATTCTTCATGGTGTCTTCAATTTATGGGCTCACATCCGTATTCTATAACCGATAACGGATGGTAATAGCTACGGGGCGTTAAGCTGTGTACGCACAAGTGCGAACAAAAATATAGCGAAAATGAATATTTGGTTCGACCCTATGGATGGTATTGTTACGTACGTGGGTACTCAAATGCCGATTTACTAACAGACAACTTTATTCACCACAAACAATAACAAATTAGTCCAGTCAACAATAATCCGAATCGCAATTAGCACTAGAGTACCGTTACACTATCGTTTAGGTCGTTAAGTAAAATCACTTCAAGTGCTAGGGTAGTTCGCTCTTGATCGCAGTCGAAATCGCAACTGACTCGCTTCCGGCCGGGGGCTCGTATTTATATGCGGAGCCAAGAAAATTCTAGATACCGACGTCCCGCGATCGATCCAGAATTCCAGAACCATTGAATCGCTTCTCGAAGTCATAAATCATTTTTATTGCTCGTGGTAATAAGAGTCACTTTCATGCGAATTTTGACTCTATTGTTAACGTCGGAGAGTACCATTTCCCTTATCGGTTAGATTAGACCTATTACTACTTGTAGGTACTTTGGATGTTTCGAGATTTTTCTAAGCCTGGCTACGCACAACCATTCTAGATCTTTCGAACAGCAATGCGTTTTAATTATAAGTGCTACTCGTTATTTTCTCGGAGATATGGCGTGTTCACGTTTAATGGCGTAACAGTATATTCGAAAACGAACGCGGACAATTTTCGCTATATTAATAGCTATGGCATGTTTCATGGTGAAGTAGGCAGTCTGTATTTCACGTAGTATTCATAGTCACAGTCATAGTAGTCATAATAGTTTATTGGTAAGGGATTCTTACAAGTCAAATACAAATTCTTACATACAGTCTCGCATGTGCATCTTACATGTGTGTGTATATCTTACATGTAGTCATCTAGTTCTTAGTTTCTTTCTTATTCACCCTACTTTCGTTTTGTTTCCATTTCTACTCCTTTTCAATTTGTAATTCTAAACCTTATTAATCTAAATAAACTTTTTTTCTGGAAGTCTAAATTATTTTCCGTAATATTTGTATATATTTGTCTTAGACCAAGATAGCGGCTAGTTGCCGAGCCGGTGCAGCGATGTCTGTCTCGATTTATGCGTCATCAAGTCAACCGTTGCATCGCGCAATGCACTGTTTCCCGCGATATATTTTATTGAAATATTGTGGGTATAGTGAGAAAATTGGTTTGTAACTGCCATGGCATATTTTATATAATATTTAGTTACGTACCTATTATAACAATATTATCACACAAATACACTAGTGTCAATATTTATTTTAAGTATGGGTTATATTTTTATAGGTTATATTTATTGGTTGTATATTTTATTTGCGTGTGTCACTGCGGGGTGCCAGCTGAAAATCAGCGCTGGGTGTTTGACGCCCAGCAATTGCTGAGTTGGTGACCATTTCGGTTCAGGCACAGTCACTGCAACTGTATTGTATGTTTGTACTCTTTTTTTTATTACTATTTTATGTTGTGGTATATTATGTCGCTTGCGCTGAATAAATGCTATTCTATTCTATTCTAAGTAGCGGAAGAAAAGAAAGAAGACTATTTATTTGGCATACACACTCTTAGATACACACAATTTAGTACCTATCAACATGTTGGCACTAATGATTATATAAAAAGATAGACAACTAATAATGTTTGTTTCACGGCTGTGCCAAATAGGTTCAGCAAAACAAAAAAAGGTTGTTTGGTGTTCACAGAGATTAACGAAGAACATAATAATGGGATTGCCACAAAAATGTTTGATGACTAGAGTCTTCGCTGTTCTTTAGTGGTACGCACATGCGAACTAAGTGGTTGCGTATCATGGAACATAACAATTGTTCGCACGTACGTACACAGCTTTAAGCGTAAGGCAGGCAGCAGGCGCGCGGATCGATTGTGCGACTATTTTGTCGCACCACGCTGCGACCCCGTGTCGCACAAAAGCTCACGTATCTAATCTCTCCAGTATTATTTTTCGTTTCGTTTATTCTGATACGATTTGCTTTTTCAGCCCATTAGTTTTATTCATTTCGTTTTGAACGACAGAGTTTTATTTTATTTTTCTAGTCAAATACAGGCTAAGGTTATTTTGCCAACCTCTATTCGGAGTTGAATAAGTTATAAATACGATATTCTCATATGATTTGACCGTTACATGTTTGATGTATGGACGTTAAAAAAGACTTTGACCCCTGAGTTTGTTGCGTTGTTTCTTCTCAGGGTAGTCAGCTAGGAAACACTGGTTTTATCTAGTTTAAACTGACGAAAAAAATTACGTGTAAAAGCGTTTTTAATATAAAAACAAATTGCAAAATAAATATCATTTATTCACGCTCTTCGATGCAGTAAACAGGACTTTCACTTGTGTACTCGTAGGTACCTACATAAATACGCCTTGCACACACTAGGTTCGATAGCCTGTACTATCAACTCCACTAGCTAATCTTTTCACCACGGCTTGCGACATGAATTATTACTTATATTGTTGCGCTAACACTAGGGAATAACAGCAAAAACTTAGTATAAACTTACTACTTAGACGGCTATTCTTAGTTTGGGATCTGGGCTTTGGGTAGCCAAGATCTTCGTGAACAAAACTTTCCTTAAGTAATTTTAAACAGGCAATGTTCGGTCCCGACTGACATAAACTAATAGCTACGTACCTAGTAGGTACATATCGACCTCGTTTACGAAGTATATACAAGGGTTTCACGATCTTCATCATAATCATCATGATTCAACTGAAAGACATTGTTACCCATATACCTCCCCAATTGTAGCCACAACGATCCTGTGCGTCTCACATCCACCGGATTACCGCGACCCTCATCAGGTCATCGCTCCTCCTTGTGGGAGGCTTTCCAACGCTGCATCTTCCGGTACACTATCGCCACTCCGACTCATCGATCATCTGTTCTGCGAGCAATGTTCTCTTCCATGATTAAAAAGTATTTGTAATATTATCATTAAAAAATATATATTACCTAAATATTCGTTTAGCCTACTGATGATACAGTAGTAGCTATTAATATATTTTCATAAATACTTTTACTTATAAAAGAGAAGAAAAAAGAAAAAACAATGGGTGTTTACGATGATCTTCCTGAAGTCTTGATATTAGTAGGTACTATCTCAGTGTGCTATGCCTATAGCATCCCGTTTAGTTGTTCAAAGTGAACAGTCAGGCAGATCCTAAGCTTAAGTGCTGCGACATCACTTAAAGACTTACTCCAGTTGTGTTGTTTAGAAATAAAATTATCAATATACGAGTACACATAATACTAATATATATAGTAGTGTAGTAATTTTGGTGAAGGTACAACAAAGTTAATTCAATTCTGTTCTTTTCTATAATACAATTCATATATTTATATTGACTAATGCTGTAGACTACTTTTTTTAGTGTTGATAAGTTCACGTGACCACTACATATGTCACCTGATGAAAAGCGACGGTGTGGTCGACGGTGGAGCATTCTTGCCTAGGAGTAACCTATTCATTCTTGACTTAGACTATCTGTCTACGGACGCGTAGCTTCATAGACGCGTATTGTCATTACCGTGTTGCTTTGTCGAAATAGTTTCATAGTTTTACATGTAAGCTTACTATACGCTTGGTGTTTATAGCGTAACGACGAATACGCGTCTACGAAGCTACGCGGCCGTCCTTAAAGATCTCCCAACTTCCCAAGTTGTAGCTACCATATCCACTTCACGCCACTTACTTCTAACCTATACCACTTTACGGAGTATGGATTTGATTCTTTTTCCAAACTGACGTTTGCTGGCCAGGCCTGGAGACAAACACTCTACTCAGGGATTACAAACATTGAATCACGTTCGAACTTAAAAGTTTTTGTCCATTGTTCAGTAATTTATTACTGAAATCTGCAGCACATCCAAACAGGGAGGACGTTAATGACACACAGGAGAGTAATTAAATAATGCTTTATTACAAAATCTTCTATTTACAATACAAATGTGGTTTCAGAGTATTTTAGTCAAATATTTACAATTTATTTTTCAGATGAGGTCGGTGATTGTGATAACATTGTACGATATCATTAATAATTCATTTTTTTGTGCAAAACTAAATAAATTTATTTATTTTCGAACAGTAAAACCTATAAGATCTGATGAATATGTGAACAAGTTATCAAGGACCTCTAAATATTCAATGAAATATCACATGTTAAACATATTTTACCATAAAAATAATCTAAACGCTAAACTCATTGCTAACTATTGATAAGAAATACATAAAATATAATAATTGTACTAGCTTATCAATGAAAGCAAAGTTTCTATTGGACCTACTCCTACACTACCGTCAAATAAGAACTAACTGAGCATACATCACCACAGGTACTTATTAGAGGTAGAAAATATTTAATAGGTCCTCGAAATTATATAAAACAAATATTGTATTAACACATGTTTAAATAGGTACTCTGAGTCTGATTTAATTCATTGTATTTTACGGGGCAATGTTTTTAGAAGGACCATTAACGAGCAAGCGATGTTGCATTAAGTTTATTTTCCATTGCAAGTTCAAGTACCTCGGACGACATCTTGCAAAAAAAACAAAACATGGCTGAATTTATTCAAGTAGCGTCTTAATGTTTGAAAAAAAAAAATCAGCAGAGGCGAAGAACGTGCGGTTTGGGGTCCTAACAAGAAGCTAGTTATTAAACAAAGAGGATTTATGTATGTGGCGGAGAGATAACGCGCGGTGAGCCGCCATGATTGATTCATTGCATGTAGGAGCGGCTACGGAGTGTAATCATAATAAATTGTCATGTGCTGGAACGACACGGTTCGTACGACAGTTGGAGAAATCATTTTATTGATTTACGTATTCGTCGAGACGATGAACTTTGTAAAATAACGTCTGTCTTAAACGTCTTGAATGCTTTAAAATGTTTTTCTGTAGATACGATGAACTTTGTAAAATAACGTCTTAAAGATCTTGAATGCTTTGAAGTGTTTTTCTTTAGACATAAAAAAAAATGTTGCTCTCATCACTGAATTAAATTAACTTAAATATTTTTAGGATTTATTTAATTTTAATTCATGAAACCCCAATATTAAAATTGTCTTTCTATTGTGTGATTGTGTCTGCAATTTCCACGATTGAAAGGTTAATAGCAATAACCACTGGTATTTGTTTCGACTCATATTTAAAAGTAAGTCCAAAGATACAGTACAGCCAGTAAAAATAATGTATTTAAACTGACTGTATTGTGTGTAATCATAAGACATATTATATAAAAAAAAAATATATTTTGATTTGGTTTGACTGAGCTGACTGTACCAAATTCAAGTTGTTGGTATTCGTTCGTAATGGAAAGTATGATTTCAAACCAATACAAGTAGTATTCCTTTTTGATATTATAACGAAATAAATCATTTTTATCAAATTAGCGAGCAACAAAATTCAACCTAATTCACGAACATAGAATCAAGAATGCCACGCTCATTACACCGCGTTGTGAAACTATTGAGTAGATAGATACATCTACAACACTGGGTTAAATCAGTTCCCTAAATCTAAGTACCTACTTGAACAAGCATGTGTTTAACTTCGCAACTAGGTCAGCTCGCGATGACTGCCACTCCTGACGATGTGCCAACACCAGATAAAACCATAAACACTACCCCTTTGAATCGATGTTCCATAGAACGGATCGGATACGGCCAACGACCGAACCATTCGGCCAACATTATGTGAAAAACCGATAGATAAAAAGAAATGAAGTCACATTGGTAACATGTATAAAGTCTTTATTGGTAACTATCAATTCCTTAACGTTTTGGGTTTCTAAAATTATAACCTAAATAAAGCTTCGATCGAGCGCACTTCATTGGGGAAGATGGCAGTGGATAGTAGAGACAGGAAATTAAATCTCCAAAAACATGATTAAAAGAATTTTGGAGCTTACAATTTTTGAAGAATATCAGGAGAGTACGAGTAATAGGAGTACCTGTATTTTCTATTTACAATTGTTGTAAATCAATGAGTGCGCATTGAACAACTACCGCATGGGATCAACACGTTTGTGTGTCAATTCTACGACTGTCTTCTTCTGTCTTCTATGTGGCTCAAGAGCTCTTCTTGCTCCGAGGATCGCCGCTAATGATCTTGAGCAGTCGGACGGCGGGCGCCTCAAACGCCAGTGAGATGGCGAACGAAGCTAAGAATGCCATCACTGCGTATCCGGCGTAGATTGCGAGCTGTGAACAGAAATAAACAAAATTAAAATATTTTCCGTTATAAAGAAGTGATGTGGTGTCTCTTTTGACGGGACAAACTTTTAGTTGTTGTTAGAGAAATTTTATAGTAGGAAAATCGAATTGGAGCCAGTCCAACTATCGCAGTTAATCGCATCACACGAAGACTTGGCTTGCGGACGACGAGCAATAAGTAGCTCGCCGTGCGACCGTCCAGACCGAGCCTAAGTCATCAACGGTGCGTAGTGTTCCACACGCGACTCAAGATGTCAGCAACCGTAGGGCCCCAGCAGGGTTGAAGCCTACTGGGGCCATAGATTGTGCGTAAGAGAACCCCGAGGAAGGAAACGCAGGCAAAGAAGGAACAGGAGTGGATTTTAGTCAGTAAAAGGCGAGGGCTCGGCCCAAGGGCGTGAGATATCACTAGACAATTTCCCACCTAAAAATAAAAACCACACGAACACTTGGATCAATATAAAACTCTGAAAAATACAATTGGAAAAGTATTCGTAATATTTGCAAATTAAGCGATCTTTGATAAAACATTGGTGCTTCTGAGCAAACGGAAAAAGTTTAAATAAACTTCACCTTGAATAAAAGTTAAGTCCAAAGAATGTTATGTTTTAACTACAGTAATGGTAGCCGAGGGTTTATGTGCGTGAGGAGGAGGCTCTCGGGCGGGTCGTAGGAGCACACTGAGCCACTGATAAGTGTACTTTAATTTACAAGAGAACCACATTAATTACCTCTTAATTATTATCAAATTAGTGTTAATGTGAACAGGGAGTCCGTTACAGACACCTTTATGGCTTTTAATATTACAATTTTGTGTTTATTGCTTCTTCTTCTTCTTCTTCTTCCTGCCCTTGTCCCATTTTATTTGGGGTCGGCGCAACACGTTTTTTTCTTCCATTCTGTCCTGTCACTCGTCACGCTATCACTAACTCCCTTTTCTTTCATATCACTTCTCACACAATTTGTGTTTATTGCTTAATTTAGTGAATATCAATCGTCATTTTTTTGAGGTAGAAATTCATTAATGATTCCTCTCGCCATAGGTGGAGCGTGAGCGCGTGCCAGAATTTGTAGCTCTTTGCGTTCCAGTACCCCTAGCCAAGTTGATGATATGCAATCGTTAACGCTAGTAGAAAACTTCAAATGTACGGGAATGACGTCATCTCAACGTTCAAACAAGAGGTGAGAACAAAAGAGTCGGGGGCGTGGCCAATTCGAGGCGTTCGACGCCAGAGAAACGTCGGTTGTAATTTGGCTAGGGGAGCAACAACAGGAGTAAGTTTTTAGTCAATAAAAGTGTGACACAACCTCTCGCTCCGCCCAAGAGCGGGGGATGTTATTGGATGATTTTCCCACGGAAAGAAGACCCGTAGTAACTTTAAAATGTTCCCACAGTAACTTAATCGTCATGAGTGTAGAATCAAACAACCAATAATGTAATATGATTTGAAAACTTTCAAGTCTCGTGTTTAGATGCCAAAGTAATATTAGAATTTACTTGCACAGTATACACTAACTCGGGTTAGAATGTTTTCTACAAAACTTTGAATACCTCTCAGCTTCATTCAACGAACTGTACTTTACGGAAAGCATTTCAGCTGATTGTATGTGGGAACGTAAAAGTTAAATTCAGGTTATGGTTTAAGTGCAATTTCATAACTCAACATTTATAGGAGTCCATACGAATTTTATGTTACATCTTGAGGAGGAGGGTGAAGAGGGGAGTTTCCCCCTCGTCCTTCAAGTGGAACAGTAAAGTATACGTGAAACAACTAGGTAAGTCTTGGCTGAGGTGACGACGAGATATAAATCTTTTGTCCGCAAACTGTTTGTTCCCCGGGGAAGCTCGGGATAAAGTTGACGGGATAACTTATCACCTCGACTTTTGGTTCGGCTTAATTATGCGACATTTCACCCTTCGTGTTGAACAACGGTGGCAGTTAAAAATATTTTTATGTTTCTGTACCTACATGTTTGAGAGAAAATATTCATTACCTATATAATAATAATGTAGAGACTATGTGGATTATTCCTTTTTTTTTAATTTTAACGTAATGTTTGGCAGTTGTGAGTACTTTTTGCGGCCTACCCAAAGTCCTTTTTTTTTGTATTGTTCGTCAAGTCGTTGAGTTTCTTAGTAGTCTTGAGTTGTGCTACATGAATACTGACGATTGCTTGCGGTGACTGAATAGGTCCACTCAGAACTGTGTGGTAATTTCTTCAAAAAACCATCTTTGACTTCAATCTGTATGGTTGTCATATTGATTGGCCAGTTGGTCTAGTGGTTAGTGACCCTGACTGCTATGCCAGAGGTCGTGGGTTCGATTCCCACCCAGGACAAATGTTTGTGTGATGAGCATACTCATTTGTTCTGTGTCTGGGTGTAATTTATCTATAATATGTATGTATTTAGAAATATATAAGTATGTTTATCAGTTGTCTAGTACCCATAACACAAGCTCTGCTTAGCTTGGGATTAGACGGCGTTGTGTGATAGTTGTGGAATATTATTATTATATTATTATATGATTTGACCATTACATGTTTGCTGTATGAACTTTAAAAGAGACTTTGACCCCTGAAGTTGTTTCGGTGTTTCTTCACAGGTTACTCAGCTAGGAAACACCGGCTTCAACTAGCTTAAATTGACGTGAAAATTTGTTTTTAAAACTTATTTGTAAAATTAAAATCATTTGTCATTAACTAAAGTCATTTAGCGCTTTTAGCGTTAACATAAACAGTGTACAGTAAGCTTCCATTTAAGATTTCAGTAGAACAGTAGTCCGCCATTACGTTCAGTACTAAGAACTTACTCAGAAACCATTACAGTGCACTATGTAATGTGTAGTTGTTCTTAAGTTTTGTGTTATCGCACAGCTGTATCTACTCTGCAGTGCATTACTATCAAACTTGAAGATGCCACGTTTCATTCCAGCTAAAAAGTCATATATTTTATCTGAGATGGTAAGTTCTTATGAAAAGCTTTTTAGACTAATTAGTGTTAAACTGAGAAAATTGATCGACATGGGACATCACTGTGTTGCCCGCCAAATGGGGCACAGCACTAACTTTTTTTCACGTTGACAGTTGCTTCGCGCGCGAGTCGTTTGTTTTTAAGTTGTGGATGTTTTAAAACTTAATTAAACTGTGAATAAAGCCAATTCGTTTTAACAAATTTCAGAAGTGGCATTCATTTCATGCTTACATAGTGGAGTACGCTCGTAAAAAGTTATAAAAACTGATTTTGTACATAGAACAAAGTGCCGATTGAAAGTGACAATTTTCTAGTTTTCTCCCAATAATAACTTAACAAATGGATGTGTGATTAGTGTAAATAGCTAAAATATATACTAAATCTGCCCCTAAGGCTACCCACTGACCCAATTTCTAGTCCAGGATTTACGTGTTTCATAAGTTTGAAAACATTACTTTGTGGGAAACACGTCCCGACATGTTGACACAGGAATCATCAACGCCACACCGTTCCTCGTTGGTGCCTGCCAGTTGGTGAGCTGTATCCTGTATCCTGAATCTCATGTCTATTTAATAGTGCTTACATTGGCCTTATTGTGTTTTGTTAGTGGAACATTTGAAATTAAGTTCAAAGGAGTTACGTCAGTTGATGAGTGAACATAGACTGATATTTTTATTGTGAACTATTTTATAATCTGGTTGAGTGCTAATTTAGATAGACTTTAACCTTACATTTTACTGTGCATGGTAATAATTACCAAGAACAACAAATATTCTGACATAAACTTTTATAATAATTGTCAGGATTTACAACTTAATTCTATTTTTAATTTTCAATTTGGACTCATCTCACTGAAACAATTGTTTGTATTTTATTGAACTGTGAATTGTTGTACCTTGTGTATATTTTGTTACTTTAATTCCATTTTGTGTGTTTAATATGGGTCGACATAAGTATAAGAGACGCTCTAGGAGTATTTCAAGTTCTTCCTCCTCTGATAGTGACAAGAAGAAAATTAGAAAAGATTTAAAACATAAGAAGAGGCGAATAGAAGCTCTTGAGGGCTTGATCAGAGAGCTGCGGAAGTCAAAGAATTATGGTAGATCTCAATCTCCATCAGCCCGATCGCCGAGCTCAGTCGTTGAAGTGGTATCAAAGGAAGCTTCAAGTAATAATGTTACTGTGCAGCCTATAGTTCGCTATGTTGGTCGTAGTGATTTTATATCTGAGTTCAACCCACAAACTACATCAGTACCAGTAGAACATTGGATACGTAATTTAGAAAGTACGGCAAAAATGCATGGATGGGATGAACGGACATTAATTTGTAACTGTACTTCTAAGCTGGCTGGATATGCAAAGGGGTGGTATGAACAACAAGCATCCTACGAAATAAGCTGGAGTGAGTGGAAGGATAAATTGATAAAGGCATTTCCATTCACTAAAAATAAATTGTCTCAAATTAGAGACCTTGTGAATCGAATCAGACTCCCAAGTGAAGACCCAATATCATTTTATTATAGTAAATTAGGGTTAGGAATGTCATGCCAGCTAAGCGACGACATTATCACCGAAGCTGTAATTGGTACACTGGGTGACAAACTAATGGAAGTTGGTGCGAAGTCTGCTGGATGTCATGACACAAATTCGCTACTGCGTTATTTGGCTAGCATTAATACTTCAAATAATGAAGAACTAGAAAAATCAGGATCCACACAAAAAAAGGAAGGACACAGCCAGAACTTGAAATGCTATTCTTGTGGGAAACAAGGCCACAAGGCAAATAGATGCCGCATGAATAAAGAAAATAGAAAAATAAACAAAAATAAGGAATTAAAGAAATGCTCATTTTGTGATCGTTCTGGCCACATAGAATCAGAGTGTTATAGGAAAAAGAACTCAAATAAGCATTGTTCTTTTTGTAAAATGAATGGACATACTCTCGAAGAATGTAGAAAGCAATCTAAGACTGGATCACAAAACAGGGTAGTCCGAAAAGTTCAAACTGTTGGTTGTGATTCTTCAGACAGGAAATACTTTAAAGATGTACTGGTTAACGGGACTACTGCAAAAGCATATTTAGATTTTGGAAGCTTGTGTAACACTATGAGACAGAGCTTCTGTAAGAAACTTAATCTGCAAATGACACCTAATGACACAATCGTTATTAAAGGCTATGGAGATGCAATGGTCACTCCAATGGGGTCAGTATTAGCATCCCTCATTATTGATGGTGTAGAAAAACAAAACCAATTTTATGTTGTACCTGATCATGTTCAAGAAGTTGACGTGCTCATTGGACAGACATTCACAGAATCGCCGGACTTGGTTATTATTAAAACTCCAACTGAATTAAATATTTATGAAAATGAGATAGCGTTTCAGGTGACCGAATTATGCGAGTCGCTTAAAAAGGTTTGCTTGTATCCGGAAACCGGTGTTCAACTTACTCCTGGAATAAATAAAGTTCTAGTACGACTAGATCCTGTTGTTACTGGTACATTGAATATAAAACACAATGAACAGAGAAAACCATTGAATGAGATTGATGTGTTGAGTGATAATGTATCTGCAACTGATGGTCATTTAGTAATTAAAGTAATTAACAAGACAAGCACATTTATAGCATTACAGGAAAAAGAATGCATTGCAAGAGCTGAAGTGACAGAACGAAATCTGGAAGTAATTGAGGAACTCAAGATTGGAAAACAATTGACTGAAAAGGAAAGGGCTAGTCTAACCGACTTATTGAACAGATATAACCACTGTTTCTCTGGAAACGGAATGGAATTGGGAAACTGCAGTGTGGAAATGAGTATCAAATTAACGGAAGAAAAGATAATAAATTACAAACCCTACAGGATGTCATTTCATGAGAGGGATATTGTCAGAGATATTATAGGAGAACTTTTAAGAGCCAGAATCATTGAAATCTCCAAATCTCCTTATGCTAGTCCAGTCATACTAGTAAAAAAAAGGGATGGTGGTCACCGTTTATGCGTTGACTACAGAGCACTTAATAAAATCACCGAGAAGGAACGGTATCCTTTGCCAGTCATACAGGATTTGCTGGACAGACTTGTGGATCAGTCTGTATTCTGCTGTTTAGATTTGGCGAATGGGTATCACCAGATTAGAATTGCGGAAAAGTCTAGACCACTGACAGGATTTGTTACGACTGATGGGCACTATCAGTATAGAATGATGAGTTTTGGCCTATGTAACGCTCCAGCAGTATTTCAGAGGGCAATGAATGAAATACTAGAGCCAGTCATTCATTCTTGTGCAGAAGTATACATTGACGATGTCATAGTTTGGGGTAAGGATAATGAAGAATGTTTGACTAATTTGGAGAAGGTGCTTGAGTTGATCGAACAGTCAGGTGTAAAATTGAAAAAGAATAAATGTACCTTTCTTACTGAGTGTGTGGAGTATTTAGGGCATGAAATATCAAGCGGTGAGATTCGACCATCATCTCACAAAATAACTGCTGTGACCAACTTCAAGACTCCTACTAATATTCACGAGTTGCGTCAGTTTCTTGGTCTTGCGAGTTATTTTCGCAAGTTCATTCAAGGATTCGCAACCATTGCACGACCACTTACGATGCTCACCAAGAAGACGGCTGACTGGCATTGGGGGCCAGATCAGGAACATGCTGCACAAAAGTTAAAGGATATACTTACCTCAGACCCAGTTCTCGCCATTTATCACCCTGGAAGAGAAACCCAAGTTCACACAGATGCATCAAAAGTGGGCCTTGGTGCTATATTG
This sequence comes from Mythimna albipuncta, assembly GCA_929112965.1. Classification (NCBI taxonomy): domain Eukaryota; kingdom Metazoa; phylum Arthropoda; class Insecta; order Lepidoptera; family Noctuidae; genus Mythimna; species Mythimna albipuncta. The sequence goes on along the minus strand of OV815962.1, from coordinate 9,407,851 downwards.
CTTCAACGTCAATCTAAAGGAGAAATGAAGGTTGTGGCATATGCAAGCAGGCAGACCACAGCTACTGAAGAAAAATATCACAGCTTCGAGCTAGAGGCTTTGGCTGTTGTGTTTGCTATTCAACGGTATAGAGTATATCTTTCAGGCATTAAGTTTCGTATTGTAACGGACTGTTCTGCTTTACGCCAGGCTTGGCTGAAAAGAGATATATCTCCGCGCATTGCTCGCTGGTGGCTCGACCTACAGGAGTACGACTTCGAAGTCGATCATAGACCGGGTTGTACTATGGCGCACGTAGACGCCCTTAGCCGTAATCCTCTTTTAGTACAACACATAGAAGAGAAGGATTTGGTAGATGCGCTGCAAGAAGGAGATGAAGAAATTCAAAAATTAATTTTAAACTTGAAACTAGAACAAGATGCTAATAAGAAGAAGAAAAATGGACTGGCTAAGGATTATAAGATTGTGAATGGGAAATTGTGTCGATTAGTGAACAGTGATTATAAGCCAGTGTTACCCAGAAGCGCGAGGTTTCATATTCTAAAAATATATCATGATGAACATGGACATCTAGGTTCAGAAAAATGCTTGGAAGCAATTCAAGCAAAGTATTGGTTCCCTAAGATGAGAAAATCTGTTGACAAATATGTGGCTAGTTGCATTGGGTGCCAATTCACAAAGAAACCGACAGGGAAGCAACCGGGATTACTACATCCAATTCCAAGAGTAGCAGTTCCATTCCACACCCTGCATGTGGATCACTTGGGTCCATTCTGCAAGAGCAATGGTAAATCTTATGTCTTCGCAATCATAGATGGTTTCACCAAATTTGTATGGCTGGAAGCAGTGGCTAGTGCTAATGCCAAGGGAGCGGTAGCGACATTAAATAAATTTAGTAGCGTTTTTGGTTACCCTGTGAGAATAATAAGTGATAGGGGAACCGCATTTACATGCCGAGAATTTGAGGACTATTGCAACAATAAGGGTATAAAGCACATACTGAATGCTGTGGCCTCACCAAAAGCTAATGGCCAAGTAGAAAGGCTAAACCGCACTATCTTAAATTCGCTTACTGCACATATGGGTGAGGAGCAGAAAGGTTGGGATGCATACTTGTCCAAAGTTCAGCTAGGAATTAACTCAACGGTTAGTCAAGGGACGGATAAATCTCCTCTGGAGTTACTTTGCTCTTTGAGACCCCGATTAGCAAAGGATATAGTAGGGGGAGTCCTAGTGGACAGTGTAGATGCACTTAGAAAAGAAGCTGCTCAAGTAATAGACAAGAAAGCTCATAAAATGAAGACTCGATATGATCGCACCCGACGTCTGGGAGCGCCTGTTAGAGTTGGCCAGTTAGTAATGGTAGAGCGAAAAATCTTGCGTCCTGGTCTTTCAAGTGGGAAGTTAGTTCCCAAGTATGCGGGACCCTACAAAGTAACCGCTATTTTACCCAACGATCGCTATGAAGTGACCTCAGTGGTAAAGGGGAAGCGGGTTTATAAAAATATTATTGCCCGAGACAAAATTAAAATATGGCGCTCTAGATTCGAAAGCTCCTCATCAGCTGAGGAATAGAAGTTTTATGTTCTTTCTTACGAATTAATATGAAAAAAAAAAAAAAAAAAAAAAAAAAAACATATATGAAACACTTGCCTTCGGGGCCTACATAGTGGTTATTCAGCGCTTGCTTACGGAGCCTATTAAACACTTGCCTTCGGGGCCTACATAGTGGTTATTCAGCGCTTGCTTACGGAGCCTATTAAACACTTGCCTACGGGGCCTACATAGTGGTTATTCAGCGCTTGCTTACGGAGCCTATTAAACACTTGCCTTCGGGGCCTACATAGTGGTTATTCAGCGCTTGCTTACGGAGCCTATTAAACACTTGCCTTCGGGGCCTACATAGTGGTTATTCAGCGCTTGCTTACGGAGCCTATTAAACACTTGCCTTTGGGGCCTACATAGTGGTTATTCAGCGCTTGCTTAGGAGCCTATTACGCACTTGCCTCTGGGGCCTGTATAGTGTGTGACAGCGCTTGCTTATAGTCTTATAACACTTGCCTTCGGGGCCATCATAGTGTTTGTTAAGTGTCTGTAGCACTTAAACCCTTATCCACACTTGCCTACGGGGCCTACACAGTGTGTACCCATTTCCAAGTGGTATCTAATTACCAGTGTTGACGACACTTGCCTACGGGGCCTACGCAGTGTCTCGTGTAGTACCTGCTTTCGGAGCCTTGTACTACTATTTACTCCTCAATACTCACACTTGCTTCCGGAGCCTTAATGTGTGATAATATCTCCAACCGATGAGGGTGTGTGGCGATTTTCAAGAACACCAGCGTACGGGCCTGAATGCAGGAGGTCTTCCACATCGTGTCGTTCATTATCTCCTTCGGGGGGCCGAAGGATTTCAGGAAGGCCGAACTGTTAAACTGAGAAAATTGATCGACATGGGACATCACTGTGTTGCCCGCCAAATGGGGCACAGCACTAACTTTTTTTCACGTTGACAGTTGCTTCGCGCGCGAGTCGTTTGTTTTTAAGTTGTGGATGTTTTAAAACTTAATTAAACTGTGAATAAAGCCAATTCGTTTTAACATTAGGGACTTGACTAATGCAGCCCTATTTATAAACTCGCTAGCCATGTGCTTGTGTATAGTTTAAATACTGACTAGTAGATTCTAAATTCAAATTCTATGTAGAAAACTTTGAATTAAGAACCTGCTAAACGGTCACGGTAAATCACATAGTATTTTTTTTTAAATAAGCTGTAAGGCCCCTCGCCCGCAGTGACTTTTTGTAGCCTCGCCGTGGGCAAGGAAGTCTAAGATACATTTTTGACATTATTAAACTATTGTATCGAGCCTATACTGTTCCATTACTAGATAAAAGTCTTCCTAGAGTCCTTCCATTGTCCCCAGGTCTAAGCCACTTCTTCACAATTGCTAAGAAAGACATCTAAGTCGTCCTCCCACCTTCTGCGTGCTGTCACTACTCGAGATTTCATTCAAGTCACGGCATTAAACTTTACAGCCACATTTCTAACATTATCATTAATATGAGCAAGAGCATCCTTTTATCGAGACAGTAATATCATTTCAAAGCCACGTATCATATACATATTACCGTGGAATACATTTCTGCGACGATAAAACAGGGATATGAAATGGGTTTCCTGAATATCATTTTAAATGAAATGACACTTCGTTATTGCTTTATATGATGGTTAATAAAGCCGAAAAGGCTTACGAAGGACGCGCAGAAATAAAAGGAGAGAACGAAGCAAATTATTATGTATATTGGTATATGTGTCTTTGAATAAGTAATTCCTAAGGTTACTGGAGGCTTTTATCCTCAATCAACGTTCTGTCCCTCCTGTTTGTAATAATAGAAACTGTCATACATCGATAATAAGAGCAACACCAACCCTATTCAATATCAACAATAGCTATCTCAACAGCCATAGGGCCACATCTCTTAAAAAGATTTTGAGATAAGGGTGAAAATGCGTACACAAGTATACAAAATGTATACGAATCCATTAAATATTGAGAAGGATCAAACACCTACTTTGTTGTCGTGAAGCAGCATTTCATGTCAAACAGCTCTACGTGTAATTTCCTTTCGTCACACCGTTGTTCTCTTCCGACATTACTTCTGCGTGAAGTATCTTCATATAGATTTCATGTAACCTTTTAGTGTACACGAAAATAAGTACGTAAGGTACCTAGAAAAGTTTATCTCGTTTCCAAGATACTCGATACGAAAATTAGTCTCGAGTGTCAATTGGGAGTGTCGGGCGACAAGTTAACAACTTGGTAAGTACGGCAGTTACGTCGACATCGACTAATGAGTACTGGCAAATAAAAGGTACAGTTACTCAGCAAAATACCGACAAAAGAATGACCAGTGACTGCCTCCCGTTTCTGTGTCGTGAAAAAAATGTTGTACTTTACAATGAATCACAAGTTTTTCACACAATTCAAAGGGCGCCTTTCATGTGCCGGCGTTTGAATGGATGTCGAGAGCGTCGCATAAATCTGTGCCCCTCAAGTACCAGCTACACAAGAGTATTGTAGCTTTCATACAATTCTTTATGACACATTTTACGTCAGGGGTGTCAGTAATGAAATGTTTATCTCTCATTTACCGATAGTTTTCGTGCATATTTTAGTGCTGCCGTTGTCTCCCAAATGAGAGATTTATGTTGGCAATAAGATACAGCTGCAGTTTAATCTCACTGTCCCGAATTCCTCCGTGGCACCCTGTATTTATCTAACCCGTCGTCTCGAGTTGAGGACATTAAATGAATGAAAGGGAGTACGTCGAGCTTCGAATGGTTTCGAATGAAAACTTGTGGTCTTGAAGTTTACTAGAGACATTAACGATGTTGTATACCTAATTTTTTTATTTTATTTTTTTATGGTGGGAAAAATCAACCAATGAAAACCCGCGCTCTTGGGCGTAGCGGGAGATAGTGTCAGACTCTTACTGACTAAACGACCCACCCTGTTCCTTCTAGCCTTCATACATAATAGGTATTTTGTCCTACACAAAGTCCTATAGATACTACGAGTATGTAGGTGTAGGTACATTAGGTTTCGCAACATCCTACACAGGAAAAGTAAAAAAGAAAAAGTCTATATTTTTATTTTATATCTAAGTTATACCTACAGCAGTTGCCTGTTTCCTATTAGGTACACGCTGTTCCTAGGAAATGTCTATCTATTTGTGAGATAGCTCGGAACACAACAGTTTCCTATCTTTATGAGGCGGTAACAAAACTACGCTTTATGATTTTTACTAGAAGAATTTTGTGACATGGTTTCAGCTCAGATAGATTTATAAAATTTATTATAAGAAAATCTTTAGGTTCTATTTTTTCACTTATACATCTAACTAAAATAACAAAAAATATGTGTTTATTTTAATGATATAAACTAGTACTTGACTGCGATACTACACCTGATGGTAAGCAGTGATGCAATCGTTAATGGTATAGCGCTCTAGTTTATAAAGAGTCTCACTAGCCTTAAATAGATCTAAATTATAATCGAACGGGAAGACCGGAGCAGGCAAATGGTTTTAAATACATAATCATAACATTACGCTTGCAAATCTTTAAAGGAAAGCGAGGTGTTCCTATATACACCCACATTTCGCTATTTGCGATTAAGTTAAATGTATTTTAAGGTTTCAACCTCTTTTGATTAATTGAATAGTGGGAAATAGTTACTAGGTTTATAGCAGTCTCGCTTTTCGCAATTTTTTCTTACATATTTATAGAAAGCCATAAATTAATTGTGGAGCAAATTTTTCATAAATACTGCTCTTTTTTAGCCCTTAGAGTGAACTACTGTACTAAGGAAATTTAGTGAAATATACGTTATAGTATTTCTTGATAGTTCACTGCGGCTACAGAATTTCGGTATTACTATGTATCCAATATTAACAATAAGCTTCTGTTTACTACATTAATAGCAATGTATATCAGAAGAAACGTTAGTAACGTTTATACAAAAATGTTACTTCATACGATGCAATGGCCATTCGAACATCGAGTGTATGAATGAACGAAATTTTGTGTTAGCGTCTGTAAATGGGCAAATATAAGTTTGGACTGCGATATTTTAGATTGAATGACCCAATATCACTTTGCCCCAGAAACGAATGAAGAACCTCATGCTGAGCAGCAGCACTTTTAATATAATACTGAAATATAAACAGCATTTCAAATGAAACGGTTTGTGTTTTCAATAAAATTCAAAATGGAATGAGAACTGAAGAGAATTCCTGGCCAATTGTATATTGCTCGGTTCATTCAGTTGGAAAGTTATTACATTGTGCGACATTAAACTACACGTTTGCAAGTTAGCGGCGAAATGAAATAAACATATCGAGACCGTTGTAATAAATAAACGAGAACAATAAGTATAATTACGAGTAAAAGTCTACACTATCTACACACTTCTACAGTAATATAATAAAGAGGTAAACTTTGTTTTTTTTTGTTTGTAGGAGGCAATCTCTGAAAGCACTAATCCGATTGGTAATTTTTTTTTTCACCGATAGAAAGCAGCTTTATTCCTGAGTGATACAGGCGAAGCCGAAAAAACTACTACTCAATACTTTTATTGCATTTCACATATGTGTAAGGAGATAAATTTCCGTGGGTCGTCTGAAAGGAAATCCCGGGGCCATGGGACGCAAGGCAAAAAAAAAATATAGGTGAGGGCTGACACGCGCTCTCCCTTCACCCTAGGAGCGTAATCGTCATTGGATGATTACGCACCTAAAAAAAGGTGGTAACTACTATACTAAATTGTAATCTATATCTTTAAGTGAGTTAGGGAGAAAGGAAGCAATTTAAATTATTTATATGAAAACCATTATTTAGCCTACTAACATAGAACATTTACATTCGTATTTTTTGAGATAAATTAACATTAATATAAAATAGACAAAAAATATAGGCATCTACTGATGCGATAATAATCATAAATCCTAAATAAAACCTATATATGCGACTTTACAAGTATTTACATGTAAAGTCGGCATTTAATGATATTATGAGGTACGACAAAATATTTTAATACTAGATATTCCATTCAAGTCAATACCACTCAAACTCCGAGAAAATCACTTTTCTTTAACGGTGTGAATTTTTCTGTTCCTAAGTGTTACCCATTAAGAATAAAAACTTTGAGGTCTTGCGCAGACAGAAACTTTTAACAAAAACTGTTTACAGTTTGTGACATTTGAATGAAAACCCACTCTAAGTAAATAGCTTTTCATTTTCTTTAAGGGTGTGAATATTTTTGGTCGTAACTGTACCTAATACAAATAATTTATGGTACCGTGTTGGGCAGTAAATTAACGCCTATATTTACTGAAAAGGGTGAAGTCAGGGAGTGGCTAATGAGTCACCAGCTTCCTTTGAAACCGAGCAGGTATCAAATTTTACTACGTTTTTATATACCGTTGAATATAGACTGTTTTTGCAAGTAATTTGAGGGAGTTTATGTTCTTATCTCGCTGTGCAGGCGGCCAAGTGACAAGTATTCGTGTTTTAGGATGTCTCCTCGATGTAATATGGTGTCACGTGAAATATGGATTTTGACGTTACGTAATAAATTATTTAGTCTTCATGCTACATTTAAATATCATTTATAAAATAAGATACTGTTTTTTAAAATGTTTTATAAAATGTGTCCAGATCTTTCGTTGTTGCATCATTAATTTCTTTTTTTTTAAGCGATCTGAGTGGAGTAACAGAGAGTGTCAGACTTTAAGTGGCTAAAATCCATCTGTGTGGCCACCAACCAACTGCAGAGCGGTCATTGGCCCACATACATTTGTTGACGTCCTTTTTTATATTGTTGATGGGCTCACGCTTGGCCACTATCTCACCTGATGGAAAGCGACGATGTGGTCGACGTTGGAGCGCGCTTGCCTAGAAGTTACCTAGTCACTCATGACTAACACACTTAAAACGATTGAAATAAAATAATTACATTTAGCAGAAAAGGCAATTTTAGAATTAATTTACAGATTATAAACAATTTCTATGAAAAAATATACGCCATGTTCGCCCAAAACGGCCGAACGCTCAGCATAATGCCATGTCCACAGGCAAAATGTGACGAGTGCACAGCGCTGGGCCAGTGGGGTGATTGTGGTTATCGGGAAATACAGATTCCGGCAGAGAATTCCGCTCCTTAGCAGTACGCACAACGAATGTGTAAATGAATAAAAACCTATGCTCTACTCACCACTGTAGAATTCTGCATGTGATAGGGTCCATCCAGTAAGAAAGAGGTGTACATCATGATGGTGGGGTGCACCAGGTAGGCGCAGTACGTCAGTCTGCTGAGAGGCAGCAGGCCCCGGTACGACAGCGCGGAGTTCACGAGCCCGCCGTACCCGCTGCAGCAGGAGATCGCCACCCAGGCTACTGCTACGCCCCAGGCTGGTGGAAATACGAAAAAGGCATAAGTTTTTGCAGAAGGTATAATTTCAAATTAGACATTTTGCTAGTAGCTGGAAAAATGTTACAATGTTTAAAGACGGAAACAATGACGCCAATCTACACTTAATATTATAAATGTGAAAGTAACTCTGTCTGTCTGTCTATCACGCATTCGAGGATAAACTATTGAACCGATTTTGATGAAATTTGATAAGGAGTAAAGCTTTAATCCAAGGAATGACATAGGTTACTTCATAACAGCTGCGACTTCACGTTCGATATTTAACTGGACGAAGTCGCGGGCAAAAGGCTAGTCATCAATATACATAAAATAAATTTATTACTGATACTGATAATTATAATAGTAACTTCCATCTATATGAATCATTATTATATTGAACGTGTTTTTCTGAAAAATTCGTCTCTGAGATTTTTAGTTAATATTGTTGCGTTAAAGTGGTGTAACCATTTTCCTAACTTGAAGTCTTAATAGTAGAACAAATTCTAGTTTTAATTAGATAAGTGTTTATAATTTTCTTGTTCTACCTACAATATAACAACTGATCACCAACTTCATAAAAAAACCGACGCCGATCTGAGCACGTCGGTCACGCCACGCCACGACTCTACGTACAAATCAAGCGTAACATACATGTACGTCGGCCTAATGTAGTTCCCGCTTTAGGTATTAAACCGAAATACATTAACAAAAAAAAATAAAACACTGACAAACCCGACCATTTGTTCTGTTATATCAAGAATACACTTCAACACTTTTTGGAAACCCCTTAGTCTTTTACGGCACCCCACGGCAAACAATTCTGGGTAAACAACAAGTTTAATTGAAATAACAGAGCGATCATTAAAAGATTATGTTAAACACGTTTCCAAGCCTTAAATAATGAACGTGTTAAATGTTCTGTGACAACAGTAAAAGAGCAGAGCAATTAGCGAAGTTTTAATTCCAACTTTATTTAATTTTAGCTTGAGTGGTTCATTTATTAGAGTGCCTAGACTTTACTGGTTAATACTGGATAACTAGGAGCTAATTATTATTTCATGATGCCAAGAACCGTCACAGATGGCGAGACACTATCGGTAAGCAGCGGCTCGCCCTCAGTAATGAGGAGCACAACAAGAGGAGAAGGAGGAGGATGAGGTCATCATCACCAGTCTTTTTAATGTTCCCACTGCTGGGACTCAAACCTCCTCTCTAGGAGAGGGAATGGGACGTAATCCACCACGCGGGCCCAGTGCGTGTTGGTGAATGTCACATGTCTTCGAATTTTTGGTTCTAGGACATGCCGGTTTCCTCTCGATGTTTTCCTTCACCGTGTTGAGGATGAGGTAATTGACAATATTTAATATTAAAATCAAAGTTCGGCGGGCTGTGCTGGTACTGCTGCTGCGGTTGCTGGCTCAACCATCGCAAATACAACTTAATAGTAACTAGCTTCTGTCAGCGGATTTAATTACATACAAGTAGGAGAAATCCATACAAAGTATAGACCCCCGTTTCATCCCTTTAGGGGTATAAATGGAAGCGGGCTTGCGGACAGTGAGCAATGGGTAGCTCGCTGTCCGGCCGTCCGGTAACTGTCCGGACCAAGCCCAAGTCGTCGACGGCGCGCACTGTTCCCGCGCGCCTCAAGGAGTTGTCAGCAACAGCAGGGACCCAGCCGTTTTTAACAGCAGCAGTTTTTAATTTGTTATATACAGATTAGTTTTGAGCCGTTTGGGGTCGTTAGAGATCGTCTCCTGTTCAATAAAATGAATTTTCATACCAACTGGTCGACACTTTTTGTCATGTCGGCTGGTTTCTACCCAAAGAATTAATATTGCCATTTCAAGTGATTGCCACTTGCCAGTTTTCTGGGCACATATCTCGAAGACAGCAATGTGGAGTAGTGCTTGTGAGTTGTGATCGGTCAGAGAGGTTTAGCATGAATACTTAGTTAACATATCAGTTTTTATGCACATATACTGTTAAAAATCTTTAAAATAAAAATAAAAAATACTCAGATTAAAAAAAAAGAAGACAAAAATATGTCTTTGGCGTGTTGCCTTATATAATTTATCTACGCAAAAACGTCCTGCTACGCACGGCTACGCACACGGCTACGACGTAGCAAAGTGCTACGATCGTTTGTTTTTTAATCTTTTATCTTCCATTATTTGGTTTCGGTTGGTTTAAATATATTTTTACAAGCTGCTTGGCAATAACATTATTTTATAAGTTTTTTTTTTTCTTTTTGTTCTTTATATAACCTTAGCTGTGTACTCGACAAAAGAAACAAGATGAAAGAATTCGAGTGATCTTTATAGCATATTCTGGTTTTTGAAAAGCCTTATCATTCATATAAGATTAAATAAAATGAGCCTTAACTTTTGGTGTGAGGTTTGGGAGCGTTTAGCTACTCTTATCAATTCGCTTTTTGCTGACAGTAACTTTATAATAAATTCTTGAGTAAGTGTGATAAAAATCTTTTGAATTGATCGTTTAGATAGGATTAAAGATACTATAGTAGTTTTTGGTGGGGTAACGTGAACGTCAGCACTCCATTGTCCAACTAATCGGATTCGGACACTTTGCACATGAATAGGTGAATCAAGGTGGAATTTTAGCAAAGTGGAAGATGTGAAAATGTCTTAATTTTGCTAGTAGAAGCTCTTAGTGTGAGTAGGTTATTCCCAGTCTACGGCCAATAATATTATACACAAACTAGCAGATCGCCTGCGACCTATATCTATAAAGTTTTATAAAAAGTTTAACAACCCTTTCATTAAACCCTAAGCGAACGCCGGCGTTCGCTCTCTAATTGTCTTTCTATTATGTCACTAATTACGGTTTTCAAAAGGTTAAATCGTGTTTTGAAGGTAAAGAGTAAAAACTAATAATGACCTTTATTATGTTGCAAACTACGAAATGACATTTAGCACATAACTAAAATTCACCCTTTTGAATAAAAAGGTATAGGCTTATAGGTAAAATTTTTAAAAACCACTTTTTAGTGCTCACCTACATAATAAAAAGAAAGCTTTATGAAAAATGTATCTATAATAATGGATAATAATTAATTTAATAAAAAATAATAAACAGTAATTAATAAGGGCTACCACAGGCAAATGGTATGCATCGATGCAAAAACGTTAAAAATGGTTATATAAGTAGAACCATTTAATGTTGTCATATTGTCTCATCATTGTCCCAATATCATATAGCGACTATTTTGCGGAAGCCTTAACGAGAAACTAGTTCTATCTATTGCATCTTCGGAATCCCTAAGTAAAAGTTAAGAGTTCTTACCAGTATGCCCGATACTAATATAGAAGGCAGTGGGCCACACTTCGAAGTAGCCGTTCACCATGCTGAAGATGAGGCTGCCGATGATGGCCAGCGACACCGGCCAGCCCAGCGCCACCACCCAGTAGGAGAGCCTCAATTGACACCTGGTCTTGTGCAGGTACCATCCCACGATCATTCCTGGAACAAGAACAAGGATCTTTATATTCCTCAAGACGAATGCTGATCTTAAAGCAGAGTAAAGTCTAAGTCTTATTAATGTTGTACACTGACAGCCCCAAATCTTTTCCTTTCGTTCAGTCCATCCAAAGGTTGGCTGTTAGAAATTGCCCTGTGCAATAAGATCGCCTATTGTATACTTATTCTTTTTGTAAATGTTTGTCCTGTAATAAGGTAAGGTGTGCAATAAAGTAATAAATAAATAATTATAATAAGGTTCCCCCCGAAAGTCCTCCCCGGTACTGGTCTGGTTGTCTGGTTGTTATTACTCTCAGCGATAAGATCGCAATTGTACTCATTGATTTAAGTAAGTGTAAATAAAAGTTTTGTTACTATTTTGGTGTGTTCAATAATGTTTATTCTATTCTACTCTAGTCTTCTCACATGGCACCTCAAGCCAGCACTCGTGGTACGCGTCTAAGCCATCGCACTACTTCGGGAGGCCTTTGACAATTTAAAAATTATAGATATTCGATAGTGCCTGTAAATGGTATCACAATGAAAATTACTGTATTTTTTTTACTTCTTCACACACGGAAGCCTGAATGGAGATATTCCATGCAATATTTTATCTACCTATATTTTTAAGCTAATAAGTAAGAGTATGTACCCACTCTCTACATTCCCGTGAGCAATTATGGTGATTGAAATAAATTAGTCATTCGTTTTGAACATCGGAATACGTGTTTTCATTCGTTAGAATACCAAATAAAGCAGTTCAAAGCTGCTACAGTATAATGTATGTAAATATTTGTAAATTGGCGAGCCATGGAGATTACAATCGGAAGCCATACGAAATTGATTTAGACAGACATTCACGCCTACATATCTTGTACTCGTATGTTATATGAGCGGAATAAATTCCAGTGATGAGACGATTAAGGGTGACACTGTGACAAGGGCCGTACTTCCTTCCGATAATAAAACTCTAATAAATTTTTCAACGACCTCGTTCCGACGCGCGGCGGGGCTCGCGACAATCTAACTTGTGTTGCGCTTGTTATTTTTACACCCACGTTCTAATTTTAGACTACCTTCCAGACTTCTCAAGGTATTTCGAAACAGATCCGAGAAGGGAACAGAATACCAGTCGGATATTGTAGAACACAACACAACACATAAATAAGTAATTGGATATCCAAACGACAAATACAAAGACAATTTGTCGAGAATTGAAAATGCGGAAATGGAAAGTAGGTAGAGCAGTTCTCATGCAAATCACACAATAATAGGGGTTGTATTGATAATAATCAATGTTCATTTTGGGTTCGCACTCGTATCGTGTGAAACGGACTAAGCTGTGAGCGGAGTTATCGGGTAGTTCAGCCTACCATTTACGCTTTGTCGAACACATTTATGATTCCCTCACTGACCAGTGAAAGGAAACCGAAATCTAGTGAGCGTATAGCTTTCTGGTAAGATCGATAAAATCTCAGTAGAAAGCCCATTTTTCGAGGATTACGCGCGGAGGCGAGTTCGGAAGGGCTACACAATCAGTGGCGCGTCGAGCATTCTTGGCGCTCTCGGTGCGGGCGCGGCGCTGTTTTGACCCAAATATTTTTTTAACAGAACTTTTATTTTATTTCAGACTAGCTGAACCGACCATTTCGACCTATTTTTTGAATGCGCTTTTCAATTCCCCAACTACATTGTTTCGTGAACTGAAACTCCATATATGGGCCACTCAGTTGAACAAATGAAGTCCAACAATGAAACTATATGAAGCATTCGCAAAAGAGCGAGGAATTTCCATAAATGCTTAACATCAATGGAATTCCTCGGTCCCTTGTGAAGAAACTCGAAAGTTTGGAATAATGTTAACAGCAGGGAAATGAAAGTTGTTTGATATGTTGTTAAGATTATGTTAAGTACCTACGACATGCATATTTATTGACAGTTTTGATATAATATTATTTATCATACGCAATGCGACCGCGGATGTTTTTTGCTAATGACACCTACTTTCATAATAAGATATAACTACACGTAACACATAACCAGTTGTGATTAACATGGACATCCGGAATTGAATGTGAAAATAAAGTATTTTTTTCCTTTTATTGAGATTTACAAATAACTCCTTCAACTGCAGTTTTTGAAAATAATAGCGATATCTAATTTTATTTTAAATATTATACGAGTACAATGACCTTCTATTGTTTATGTTCTCAAAAAACACAGAATAAGCGGCAGGATGAAGTGAGAATACATTTAAAAGAAGGTAGCGCAGCCAGTCATCCAATTTCGCCCGCTCTTCATAATTTATCAAAGTTGAAATTGCTTCAGAGGGAAATTGATTCGATTTAAGAAGCTGAAAGCTTCTCCGATACAGATATAATAAAAAAAAAACCTCAGCTAAGTTAAGAGAGTACCGAATATGCGTAACTTTGCTAAGCTTTGGACTACTTAGTCAATTGGTAATTACTTGCTACTAGTGCTACAACCTTCATCCATCACAGTCTATTCATAATTTCGAACAAGTTTTACTAAGATGGACGAGCACCAAGTAATTTCTTTCTAAGTTCCCGTACTTCATTATAAGATCTAGATTTATCTCTGTAATATTAAAATATTAGTTCCACTCACCGACTAGATAGGGTCCGATCCTCGACCACGGCTTGTCGTAGAGCGGGTCGAACATCTCGAACGGCTCCTGTATCCGAGCCTTGTACTGATGCCACACCGAGATGTAGATGGTGGTTGCCCATGAGCTCAGCATTAGCAACCCTAGCGATACCATCGCGGACTTTGGATGCCTGGCAACATAATTATACTGTATAATAAATTACACCCACAAGAGATAAAAACAAGAAATATTTTTTTTTTATCAATTACGATACCCAAAGTTAACCAAGAAAAGTAGGTGGCTCGTTGAATAAAGTGTATTACGTTAGGACCGCGCGGGCTGAATACCGTTTGAAGATTCTACAAACGGATTCATAACATATTTATGTTCGGTTTAATAGTTCCTCAGACAACTTGTGAGAATTTAGTAAACAAACTTCAGACAAAGAGCGTCCACAGAAAAAAAGGGAGAGAATTTGTACAATTTGCACTGGGAATTACGAAACCAGTGAAAATGTACGCAACATTATGTCACCGCATTTTTATTTTCATATTTAAAATTGTCACTTACTTCACAGAAATGAGCAGAAGAATGATTCCAACGACGTAGAACTGTGTGTCGTTGGCCATGTACCAGGACCAGACCATGCACATCTCTCGCTGAGGGTACAAGTTGTTGATGTAGAGCAAGTTGCGCCACCAGTACTTGTCACAAGTAATGTGGTCGAATATCGCTGGTTCGAAAACTGATCTATCGTGCGAATACCTTAAAGCAATCTCGTTAAGACCAATCACAAACCCGTAAGCTGGGGTAAGTCTCACTAATCGATAAGAAAACAAAATAAAGAAAGACTTAATCATCGCCACGAATTCTGCCATAGAGTAGGCGCTGCTCTTCGGCTTGTCCAATAGATCCTCCTTAAAAGATTGTTGGCTTATCACGGAGATGGAGAGTGCAGAATTACTGAAGCCGTTAAGATTCTTGTTCATGTCCTGTTTATCCTGCTGAGCAGCTTTGGCGGCTTTTTTGTCTTCAGTCCGTAAAAATAGAATAGTGACGAGAATCCCGCTGTAACAATTGAGAGAAGGTTATTAGAGACTGTTGTTATGAGGTCTATTTAATTAAAGGACCGTGCAATTTGGTCAGTCCATGTAAGAACGGCCGGAGCGGCCGTAAAAAGGAAATTGATAACTATTAAGCTAATGTCGGACCCTTTTTAAGTCATTCGCTTATCAGCTATCGTGGAAGGGATTATTTTTATAATATACATAAAGCCTATTTGGTTAGCTACTTTTGGACCTTTAAAAAGAGACAGTATGACGATATTATTTTATTATTTTTAATTCAATAGTTTGTATTGACGTTACATACTACACTTTTGTTTTTTTTGACGTGACAACGTCTTAAATTAGGTTGCGGCTGGGAGTCACTTATGAAAAAGTGTAACGCTCGGTAACGTTACGATGAGTCACCGAACGAGAGAGAGGCCCGCCGAATGCCTTGCGTCTCTCTCCCACTCAACTATGATCGGTCTGCCGCGCGCGCAGCACTAGAGACGTTGTCACGTAAAATCTTCGCCCGTAAAACCGACTTTACAGGCAACCATTTTTTTTTTTTGTTATGAGCTCACCAAACAATTTGTGTCGCTATAGATGCAGCGAAAAGAAATGACTGACTTATACTGACTAAATCCCATCGGAATTCCTTTCACTTGCCCTTGCCGTCCAGTTCCAGAAAGACGGTAACTTTTTTGAATAACCCTACCGCCCAAATATATAACTCAAGTTCCTACAAATATAAACTTAATAATATAAAATGGTTAGACTAATTTAAACCAGTCGCGACCACTCAACATCTATCATCCTTTTTGCTCTCTTTAACCGTATCCTCTTTTATAGCCAATAAAAATAACTTATCTACTTGATTACATCGCCCAAGTGAACCACATTAATTTGATTTACACCCGTCTTATAACACGTACGAAGTTACCCTTGTGCACCCAGCCTTACTTAGGGCTGTCAAGCACAATAGGAGGAAAAACAAACTACTCGAACTGACCAAATAAATTGGGCATTGTTATAACAATTCTATTATAGTTACATGTGTTCTGACAAGCACTTTCTGCCATAAGTGTCACCGCATATGGGCCAAATGCCACAGCCACAAAGGCCGCCGTGAGAAGCTAGAAGCGACCACAATGGGAGCTGAAGCGCGCGACAGTCACTTGTGGCTGGATGGTGTGGGGATACCGCACGGTATCCCGCGAGGCGGCGAGCCTTCTGGCTGGCGTACCACCGTGGAATCTGGAGACAACAGTCCTTGCACACATGCACGACATGCGCGTGGAGTTGTAACGCCGGGGTGAAAGTCCGCTGGCGCGACAGGTCACGCCATGACGGACAGAGCTCCGGCGGGATATCGCTGAGCCCCGGTATGAAGGCTAGAAGGAACGGGGTGGGTCTTTTAGCCAGTAAGAGTCTGACACTATCTCCCGCTCCGCCCAAGAGCAGGGGTTGTCATTGGATGATTTTTCCCACCGTAAAAAAAAGCTACTTATAGCTAGTGGCTGCTACTTTTTTAACCCATACGCGCAGTATCGTAATAGACTCTGACGAAGAAGATTTAAATGCGTGAGTGGCATGTTTAGTGGCCGGTTCGGGCCACAAGAAGTGGTGATTTGTAGTGTATGGCGGCCACCGGCATCAACCGTGTGCGATGAATGAAACCTACAGGAAATATAGTAGCGTTTATTGGTTGTGGTCAGTGGTCAGTGTGAGGTGACCCTAAAGAAAAATATGTATAGAGCCAGGTAACGACACAGGACACAATTTTGTTGTACCTTTTGTTCTTTTGCGTTTATCAAAAACAGTAATGAAAAGTGCTGTGCCAAAATGTCAATATGTCCGGGACACGGCACAAAAAGGTCAGACGCGTCCGCAAAAATAGAATGGCAACCCTAGTAAAGCTACCTAAAACTGTGTATATAGTTTTACTAGCTTCAGCCAGCGGCTTCGCCCGCGTGTAAGTATGTTTCCTCATACAAACTTTGAATCTCCGTTCCCTTAGGGGTTTAGGCGAAGCGGGAGATAATGTCAAACTCTTACATCCTTTCAGAAGCAGACCCTTGGCCCCGTAGGCTTCGACCAAACTGGGGCCCCGCTGTTGCTGACAACTTCGACTTCTTCTTAGGGGTTAAATTTTCGAAAATTCTCTCTCAGTACTCGCTTACGTCATAAAAGGAAATCTTATACAAAATTTAAAACTCCTATACCCAGTAAATTCAGTTGTTTTATCTACACACAACTGATCAGTTTCTCCATTCTGCCAGCGGCTTTACCAGCGTAAAAGTAGATTTCTCCTTACAAACTTTGGACCCTCATTACCTTAGGAGGGGGTGAATTTTGAAAATTCCTCTCTTAGATCTTGCCTACGTCATAAAAGGAAACTTGTTGCTAAATTTTACGTTCCTAGCCCCAATAGTTTTGGCTGTGCATTAATAAGTCAGTCAGTTTCTCCTTTTATGATAAATGAGAATCAAAATTGATGTCCGTGGCTTTTTGCCCCTCAAAAATCTATAATTCTCTGCAACTATTCTAAATTGACACCGGCGGCTGTTTGCCGGCCGTTCGGCCGTAATTGGATCTGACGGTCAAACAGTCTGATGGATATCAAAGCAGATAAGGGTTCCATTTTCGCTCAGATAGAAGCTCAGCTAATCGCTGATCAAATATTCGTTTGTATTTAATCGTAATTAAATGTTTGTGATGCGAAAATGTGTGGACACTTGGATAAACCGTGACGAATTATGTTCGCATTCAGCGTAAAAATGTTATGTTGTATTTTTTTAAACATTTTGCCCCCGGACTAGGAATTGTGGTAAGCCGCGTACAGACTTCGCGAGGCGTGCGTTGCGAATGGTTCGTCTCGCATGCCTCGGGCTGTGTGGACGTGTGTGCTCACAGTGAGCATTCGCGTCGTACGATCGTTGCGAACGCCTCAGTATGAGCCGTGCGTGTGGTGTACTTTGTGGGCCGATACTGAATCACCATGCGTGGTGGTTTGCGTGCTCAGCTTGAGCATGTGTCATTCGGGACGCACACATAAATGAACCAACGTATGCCTCAGGTTGAGGCATGCGTGACGAACCATTCGCGACACATGCCTCGCGATGTCTGAACGCGGCTGTAGAACTACACCGCGCACACATGTGACACACGCCGATCTGGGCGCGTCGGTGACATATGGAACCTAGACTTGTAGAGCTACACTTGATCCACGCTACGCGATGTCGTTCTACGTACAAATTAGGCGTGTTACACGTGTGCACCGGTCTAATCTAGTGCTAACTTTACTCCTGTACCGTGGATGCGTTCACAAACATGTAGGTAAACTTACTATCACAGGTTACCCAGAATCGAACCAACTATTGTAAGCCATACAAATATTGGTTCCGTACACGAATCGATCCCGCGACACGCAGTGTAGCAGCCAATCGCTCATCCACTGCGCCAACCGAGCCGTCAAGTATCTGGGGCCTTACCGTGACGTGTTAAAATGGCATGCATGCGAGCGAGAAAGAGGAATGGAGTTATACAAATATACCCTGTAGTTAGCACTGTCTCTTTATTAGTTCAGTTTAGGGAGCTCGTGGTAGGGCTACTGATTTGTATTATTCAAGTAATAGCAAAAGTTAAATATTACCAAATTTACATAAATACACACGCCTTAACTTATAAGTTATTTTTGAGGTCAAGTCGGCATTGTTTCCTTTTAAAGAAAGTTAATGAAAGTTTTTCTTTTACAACTTCGCAGCTAAACGTTTGAAACGATTTTAATGGAATGTTAAATCGGAATTTCGTAACTCTAGAGGTATAAAATGAGGTACGAAAGTATTTTTATACAGGAAAATCAAAAACCTTTTACGCTTCAGGAGCAGCAGGCGAAAATCTATTAAATTGTATTGGTAATAAAAATGCCTCCATCGAAAACGCATGTTAGAAATATATATAACATAACATAATCAGCTTTAAAATGTTCCCACTGCTGGAACTCAGGCGTCCTCTTTAGGAGAAGGAATAGGCCGTAATCCAACACACGGGCCCAGGGCGTATTGGCGGATGTCACACGTCTTCGAATGTTTGGTTCTAGGACAAGTTTTCTCACAATGTTTTCGCTAACTGTTTTGAGAGTAATGGTGATGAAATAAATTATATAATGTGCCTGGTTAGATTTGAACTCGCGACCTACAACTCGTAAGTCAGGGTCGTTAACATTGAGCCACCACTATTACATGTGTAGGAAAGTAAATTAAATGTATGACCATAAAACTTTACGAGGATATGAATATTAATTAGTTTGTTTACTTTCCAGTTCTTCTCAAGGCCAATGTTTAGCAAGTTAATGCGTTAATAAATAAACCTAGTTTATATTGTTATATAACTGTTAAGTGTATTTTAGAATAACGTAACCATGAATGAACTGATGAAGACCTTTCGCACGGTTTTGACATATAACAATGATTATGAAGTAAGTAGGCACGTGTCTCAATAATGATCGTGAAGTCGGTCATATTACTGTATACTATTACATTGTACCACATGTACCTAAAATATTTATTTATTTAAACTTCATGTACAGTATTGGTACATACGTGGACTTAACGCAACAAGGCATTCTCTAGCGGTCAACCTTTGGGTAATAAAGACAACAGTGTAGGTGTGTAGATTAAATAAATAATAGATATTTATAAATATCTATCATGATTCTATTAAAAAATACAGCTTCTATATCCCTGTGGTATATTCAGCTTACTTTAAATATATCTCTGTCATATGTCAATTCGATTATTCGATTATTTATCAGCGCTGCAAGTCGCGGGCTCGATTCCTGCGCGGAACAAATATTTGTACGACCTGCAATTAGGTGTACCGATTCTGGGTATCTTGTTTACGTGAGTAGGTATACATGTTTATGAACGCACCCACAAAACAGAAGGAATTCCCAATGCGGTAACTAAGCTAGATGGTTTTTCAGGATACAATGTTTAATTCGCGACTAAAACTGAATCAAAAAACAATACAAGGAATCACACAATAACTAGAAGAAGAACAAAGAAGAATCGCCAAACTTAAGTGACAGTGGGCAGGGCACATACATAGCTCGCAGAACAGATGACCGTTGGGGGCGAAAATTTCTGAGTCAACTCGTACCGCATAGGTACCTACGGCCTATGTGGTACGAGTTGACCAATTACTCAAATTTCTGGACGAAAGGCCTCCCACAAGGTGAACCGATGACCTGGTGAGGGTCGCGGGAATCCGATGGATGCGTAACGCACAGGACCGGTCATTATGGCGATACTTGGTGGAGGCCTTTTTTGGGCTAAAGTGATGAAACCAAAAAGTATAAAATAAATCGTATAAACTGACCTGATAACAAAGAAGGTGTCGACGCAGTAGGACGCGTTGCCCACGGACTGGTACCAGAAGTTGCGCTCGGTGATGACGCGCATCACCTTGTTGTCGGCCACGTAGAAGATGGTCAGGTACGTGTGCACCATTATCACCCAGATCACCGACATGAACCTAGAATTGAAGAAAGGTTGAGGCTTCGTACAGTATTGTGGCGACCATAGAGGCCACACATATATTGCTGGCTTGCATAATTTCAGGTAAGTATACTTGTTAAGGTTTATGAATATAAAAGCATAGGTGTTGATGTTCGAAACATGATTGTTGGAGATTTCAACGAAAGTCTGGACGTAATTTTTTACAAAAATATATATTATAAAGTGTTTCATACAATATTTACTAATACGAAATCTTTTATTTGCGTCTTTACACACTACAGTATGTAAGCTTGCAGTAGTAGCTTGCATAGTCTGTGAGTTAAATTCTAGAAAATAGCTTTTGACATCATCATCCACATGAAAGTCGAACCTAGGAAAAAAAATAGGGTATAAAGATAGCCATACACGCTACCATACAGTTGAATTTTACAGATAAACCAGAGCGTGTCTATTGCACAATTGTGCAGGTTTCCTTACAAGCTTACCTGACAGTTATAACTAAAGATCGGCCTCTGCATACAAAATTATAAACTTGATAGGACAGTTTGTATGCAGGCCGATATTTATTTTCGTTTCCAGAAAAAATAAATCATAAGGAAAGGTGTTCAGTTTCGTTTACTGAGCAAATCCTTAAAGGTTGCGGAGACCTATCCCTTACACCCTGTATACACCGCTAAATTTTAATCGTTTTAATCCCGTGGAGGGTCGATCCGGTACATGAAACACAATCGATTTTTAAAGATAAAATTAAATAATAAAGTACCTTTTTTCAAAACTCGTCGACTTGTAGATAGTTTGTACGCAACGCCGACCACTAACTACAGGTCATTGAACCCCCTCAGCTGACGTTTTCTTAAAGAAATTAATTTCGTATGTGCGTAAATTAATGCGAGTTTTGAAAAAAAGGTACTTTTTTTTTTATTTTATCTTTACAAATCGATAGTGTTTCATGTACCGGATTGACCCTCCACGGGATTAAAACGATTAAAATTTAACGGTGTATAAATCCTGTTTCTAATTCACTCCATGGCCAACATAATGTTAAATTCATAATAAAAGTTCAAATCTAGAATTATCGACACTAAGAGTAGTTGAGCCGTTTGTCGAAATTATGGACTCAGAAACTCAAAACTCACACAACTTATTAAAACTGTAGCTAGCGAAATAGTACATACGCCATAATAATAATAATAAAAGCTCAAATAAAACAACAAACCTTAATAGTACATTTATACTAAAAACAGGAACCTTAATAGCATTTGTACGTACATACTTACGACTTTACTGTACCCACTAAACTACTGACCATTAAAGTGGAACTAATTTGATAAGTTTGATTAACTTTAGTTCCCGCGCCGTGATAACACTAAGAGCTCACTAGGCACATTAATCTATATTGATTGGATACCTAGACTATTTATAAGCAAGCTTCTATTGAAGTTCTGTAGATATTCATTACAACTACAATAAATGGAATCCCATTCAATAGAGATTTATGTAGGAAAACCAATCATTAATACATTTACAGCGGCAGTCAATTTTGTATTATTTCCATTCCTGCGGTACGGGGCATTTAAGACTTCGTTTGAAAAAAAAAGGGGCTTATTAGACCCCGTAACGTTTAAAAAACAAAATTTTTAGACCTCGTTCCGCACTGAAAGTGTTAATACGTAAAACTAAACTACGGAGAAGACACTCCAATCAGGGTTTAGTACAAACACTTTAGACCAATGGGCACTATGTACTAGAGTAGATCAATTCTGGGCCGATCGAGATAGGAAGTGGACATGGTGACGTAAAACAAAATGGATCTTTTACATTCATACACTCACATTAGTACTTTCCCCGCGACTTCGGTCGCGAGAGTTTCAATAAAAACTTTAACAACTCATAAATTACCTTTTGACCATAGTTGTGTAAACAAAATTAACTAGATTCACCCATACAATTTAATACCCCCTAAAACGTTTCCTATGAGAAGTTCTTAAAAACAAATTATAAAAACTTTTTTTATTTACTTTGGTTACTAGTCTCAAGTATAAGGATGGGCCCAAGGAATTTAATTATGCATACCAACGCATTTTTCCCTTTACACCTCCTTAAAAGTTGAATTTTTGAAAACCCCTTCTTAATGCTCGCCTACGTCACAAAAGGAAGCCTAGTGCAAAATTTAAATTTCAAGTCTCAGTAATTTCAGCTCTGCGTTGATGTCAGTCAGTTTCTTCTTTTACATATAGATAAACTGATATACTTACATAAGCTGAAACGGGTCAAAAAAAGTTCCGAAATAAAAGAAAAGTAGGTACCTCATTCCGTGAAGACATGTGAGTGCCCCGTCGTTGGGAGGGTCCGTGCTGAGGATCGTGCGCCCGTTCGACAAGATGGAGAACGACAACAGTACCTCCGACCACACCCCTACACAGAAAAGAACAACTTTTATATTGAAATAAAGATAAGTTCTACAGTTACACAAAGAACTTCAAAGTTCTTTGAACGTTTTCCTAGAACAAAGCAATTGCTTTGATTCTTGTTTCCGATTTATTGAGTCGACTGTTTCACTTTGCTGTTTATTTTTAAGAGTTGCCATATAAACAATAGATCGCGACTCAATTGGATAACATTGTTTCACAAATTCACAATGCAATATCCTGTGGTACAGTTTTGTAAAATAAATCTGTAAGAGGATTTGTTGAGTTGAAAGAATTGTATTTTTTTTTTAACTTTTCCATGCACTAGGAATTTTTCCTTTATCGTAGATGCATTCACAAAGATGTAAATATAAACACACTTATTTACCTATGATGAACACCAATGACATATTAATTATAACATATTTTAATACATAGAAGTGTAGTTTAGTTACTACTGGGTGCCTTGTGTATAAGAGTAACTAAACTTGATGATCTGGTATAACTACCTACAGATAGTAGTTAATGTCTTGTGTGTGTCTTGTTCTATAGGCCATACTAATCTTTGTTCCATTCGGGAACCAGCAATATTTCAGAATATTTACTATAGAAGCTAATATACTTGTAGATGAAATGGCGGTGTAGATTACCTACACTTCGCTTACGCGTCGCATTAGGTAAAATTTAGACTAATACTCATTAAGTAGAAGGTTGTCTCCGGGGAAATGCCGTCACCGTCAGCTTAATGTCCGCTTGGTAACTTACTTAGCTGAAATATAGCCACAACATTAGTGTTACTTTACATGCTATTAGCGCCGCGAATATCAATTAGTTATGTTTCAGAGCATTGCTCGTATAGTCTCGCTCCATATTAGGCCTACTGTCCACGGACGCGTAGCTTCACAGACGCGTAGTCGTTATTTTACACTTGGTATTCGCCTGCTCATAGCATACATACAAAGTGTATAAATGGCAACTGTGGCCTGAGAACGTGCGGTCCTTCACGCATCGATTTCCAGCCACAGTTTATGTGAGCTTGCGGAAGCTCGCTTTTCGACTGTCCGGTAGCCGCCCATACCGAGCCCGAGTGGCAGTATTCCACGCGCGCCTAAAAGATATGTCAGCAAAATCGTAGGGGCCTAGCAGGGCCGAAGACCAGTGGGCCTGGGACGCAAGGCAAAGGAACATAACAGTGGGTTTTAGTCAGTAAAAGTCTGACAAGCCCTACTGCCTTCGAGCGTGAAAAATCACTGGATGATGTCCCACCTACTAAAAAAAGCGTATAAAGACGAATACGCGTCTAAGAAGCTACGCGTCCGTGGATAGCAGGCCTTAGTTATAGCATCAACTATTGTTACGTACGCAGGTAATACTGGTTTAATCTCAAATGTAAACTCCCTTATTCCCAATCCGCTGAAATTATTACTGTATTTAATTTATCTGGCAAACGATTACCACCTAAGCGTGTTTCTATATCCAAGGGAATACATTTTCAATTGCTTTCTAGATGAGTTTTGTAAAGTAATTCATAAAACATATAATGTTTTTTGTTTAATTTATATAAACTAGTGCTTGACTGCGATCCTACCTGAAGTTAAGCAGCGATGCAATTTATTAAGAGCCTATTCACGCTAGCCTCTAAAACACCTGAATTAAAATCGGACGGGAAGACCGCGGAAGGCAAATTGGTCCAGTCCTTCGATGTACGCGGTATAGACAACGAGGGCAAAAGCTGTGTCCGGTCCGTAGAGGTTTTAATAACGTTAGGGGTGGATACTCGCCGCACGCGGCGGTTGTCCGAGGAGATGGCGGAACCATGTCATGCAATTCCCGCGCACACTCTCCAAAATGCATCCGACTTAGGAGCAATTCTCACAAAATCTCTTTCGTGCATGTTATATAATATGTTTGTAAAGTAAATGAAAAACCCAGTCGTAATTTGCGAGCTTGTCGTAAAGTTATGCCTCTCAGCGATTGTATTCCTTGACCTTACGACTTCAAACTTCTTCAAACTTTTTAATTGTCGGCTTATGAACGAAGTTTATTTTCGAGAGCTATGAAGAATTGGCAGGTTTTTTATATCCGAACAAAGTGGAAACTTTCGTCGGTATTTTCTCTGCACAATTCCTTGAATAAGTAGTTTCGTAATTTGATAATTATCTTTTGGAAAAGTTCTTATTGTAAAGCTTTGGGTTCATTATCTTTAATATATTCTCGTTTTGTTGAGAGAAAACAAATAAATTTGGGGTCCCTATATCATGCCGGGCTCATTGTCTGTGTTTCCTTTGTTTGGGGACCATTAAAAGGCCTGTATATTTTTCATTATCTTCATAATTATTACCAGTAATTACTTTGCGACGTTAGAAAGTCTTCGAGGAAGAAGAGGGCTTTAAGTGTTCTTCAAACATAATTTATAAATATTATTAATTATCCTTGTTTTTTTTTTTCTCAGAATTGCCTGGTGCGTAATTAGTACTCACAACATACCTATATGACCCTATCTATGAAGCAGAAGGAGTATGTAATTGTAAAATCCGTGTTCTGTAGTTTCTACCTACCAATAGAATATATTGCGTGAGTTTATTTATGTATGGATATTTTGTTATAGCGTTCTGCCAGAGGTTACGCCTGCATGGCAGTAGGCTAGGCTTTGATTTTCCGGTGGGAAAATCATCTAATGACTTCCTCCGCTCTTGGGGGGAGCGAGAGATAGTGTCAGACTTTTACTGACTAAAAACCCACTCCTGTTTCTTCCGGAAAAGAGTTGTCTTTCGAACTAACCCTGGCCCCAGTAGGCTTCGACCCAGCTGGGCCCCTGCTGTTGCTGACAGCTCCTTGAGACGCGCGGTAACAGTGCGCGCCGTGCAGTAGGCTAGGCTAATAATTATCATAAAGGAAGATACTCCAAAGACCAAAATTATCATAAGTGCTATTTCAAGGGATATGTCTACCCTTATATCAAATCAGTTCATCTATTTGAGCGTGAAAGAGTAGGTAACAAAACAAACACACACACAAACTTTCGGCTTTATGATAGTTAGTATGATGTGTCTAGTGAGTGTGTCCCACATAACGCGCATTAGGTACTCACCGCAAGTCTCCCGCCGAAGGTCCCTATCGCCATTGTCTGCGGTCACTGGCTTCCCATCGCCAGCTGGCACATTGTTATTAGCCTGCAAATATCGTTACGTCAGAAGTGTTCATTGACTGCGAACAATGGAAAAGCATCTAAAACCCTTTTCACATAATTATAAGTTTGGGAAAATATTGATAACTAATTACAATAATAGATACCTAAACAAGTTTTCAA
Source organism: Mythimna albipuncta (assembly GCA_929112965.1). Taxonomy (NCBI): domain Eukaryota; kingdom Metazoa; phylum Arthropoda; class Insecta; order Lepidoptera; family Noctuidae; genus Mythimna; species Mythimna albipuncta. The sequence goes on along the minus strand of OV815962.1, from coordinate 9,381,504 downwards.
TGAAAATCATTTTTTCATAGCAAGCTTATACAAGGTGTAAGGGACAGCCCTCCACAAACTTTAAGGACTTGCTCAGTAGACGAAACTGAACAACTTTCCACAAAATTAAAAAAATTGTGGAAGGTTGTTCAGTTCCGTCTACTGAGCAAGCCCTTAAAGTTTGTAGAGGGCTGACCCTTACACCTTGTACAGTGCAATATATACCCATATAATTAATATTCATCAAGACCATTCCAAAAAACTCAAACACGATAGGGTTATCTGAGTTCCTATGGCCACCTTCCGGTTCCATCATCAGATCAGCTCCACGTCATAAAAATTTTACATTGTCATCTTGCAAGCGGTCAAGTCAATCGGTAACTGGGAAGTCGATCAAATATTGCAGTGGGCCGCAATATTGTTATTACTTACATAATTTATTATTAATTTACTAAGCACTGTATATTGTGGCTGTTAATTGCCCCTTATCATAATAAATAAAAATAACATCTGTGCCGAATGTAAACAAAATCGGACTGTGAAATCCAAATGACCCTTATCCCGTTTTTATCAAGGTCGTTAATCGCGTGTCCGTGATAGCGATGAGCTACCCATATCCGTATCCTCGAGGCGATACCTTGATGATGATAATAATGAGTCCGCCATTTACAGCACTGATAACATTATTTCCTGCTTCGTATCTTTAGTAAAACCATCCTCTAACACTTTTTTTAAGGCGGGTAATCATTAAATGACTTCTCTGGGTGGACCGACTAAAGATGTCAAAAAATATAAGGCCCGTTTTGACATTTTGTATTTTGACTATCTAGCGACTGGTCCGGTGTAGTGTCTAGAGTCTGTCTAATAAGTTAAACTTCTTGGGTAATTAGGTATTAGGATTTAATTAAATCTGATGTAGTCAACACGGGTTCAATAATCAAGGTTGATTAAGAGATAGAGATCATTGTTTACTAACAGAACAACCTTATGAAAAGTACTGAATAATAATTATTCGGTACTTTTCATAAGGTTCTTGAATATTAGTATTTTTTAAATGATACATAATATACAAAATTCCCAAGTCGGTTGACTTATTAGACAGACTAGAATGAGGGTAATCAAGGTTGATTAAGAGATAGAGATCATTGTTTAATAACAGAAGAACCATATGAAAAGTATCGAATACAAGTATTTTTCCATTAAATATTATACAAATTTCCCAAGTCGGTTGACTTTTTAGACAGACTATACTACTATACCGGACCCCTAATCATTATTTTATTGTTTCTTTCAGTTTCATTCTTTTTTTTATCTGTTATAAACTAGTACTTGAATGCGATCCCACCTCATGGGAAGCAGTGATGCAATCGTTGATTGTGAGGCGCACTAGTTTATTAAGCCTTGAAGACACCTAAATTATAATCGGACGGGAAGACCGCAGCAGGCAAATTGTTCCAGTCCTTCGATGTACGCGGTATAAAGGACGAAGCGAAACGCTTAGTCCGGACCGTAGAGATTTTAACACGTAGCAGTGGATACTCGCCCTACGTCGGTTTGTCCGATGGTAGAAATGAGATGGCGGAATCAAGTCATGCAATTCCTGCGCACATTCTCCAAAATGCAACCGGTAAAACACCGACAGGTTGGCAATTCAAAGTTACATTCAAGGGTCTTTCTCAAATGTCAAAACGGACCGTTTATTTTTTAACGAGTTTAAAACCACACCTGTGTCCTTCAGTTGCCCTTTTCGTTTTAGTCCTTCTCAGAAAATCCTTTAACACTTCATTTAAAAGTTATTATAATTGTAAGCTAACCTTTATTTGAACTTTTCAATTACACGATAGTCAAAACATAGGTTGATCAACATAATTGGTTGTTCATAATTAATTCTTCTTCAATATGGAGAGTCTAAAATTTGCCTACTAATTGAAATATCAAGGCCAGCTAGTGTGAATATAGGAAAAATGGGGACAAAACATTGAATGGCACAATAGGTTCGCTCAACCGTTCACTTGAAGCCATGCCCTGGTTCAACGGGTCGGGTATTTTCGACGCTGCTGACATCCATTCTTCGGATTAATATTTGATAATCTATTATGTAGCTTTTAATTTAAATTTAAAATGTGTTAATTTATTTTAAAGATGTTTTTTTTACATGGGAAATCATCCAATAACTCTCGCTCTTTCGAGCGGAACATGATGGCGGGATTTTAAAGCTGTCCCAAGTAGCACAGAAACGCTGAATAGTAGCTGAATCACTATCCACAATGGATTCATAAGCTGTACAAGCCTGCTGAATAAAAGTCTTAGTAGCGCCTACTCAGCTGATATAAGTCTCATTTGGGCACAAGTTAATCATCTCTTAGCTGAATATTGTAGCTAGTTGCAGTATATCAGCGTTATTAAAAGTAACAGTTGGCCCAAGAGTTGAATATTTAACTGATTTTATACTGGAGGTATAGCAGAAAAGCCGTAAAAAGCTTAAAAGAATATAAAAACAAAACTTCCATTTTGATTAAACAGAAAAGTCATTGTGAGAAACAACGGTTTAAAAAAGGACTTAATAAAAATTCAATGATTCCTGTTAAAAAGTTGGCGATTTTAATATTTGAGTGGGTACGGAACTTTTCGGTTTAATAATAAATGTCCCTTTACTGTTTTGTGGACCGCACAATGCCCTTTGGACTTCGGTCGCGTTTGTTTTTGGGCTTATTTCTAATTAATTTGTATGGAACCGCTGTCTGAAAAATACGGCGACCTTTCACCCCGCCCTGGGACGAGCGTACGTGGTTGTTACACCCATGCTCAATCACATGACATGTTTAATCAAACACATCTGTGGATCGGTGGAAATGGCTTTTCCTTGTTGTCGCAATCACTTTATTTGCAGGTCATCCTAATTTATTGCTACCGGAGCCGACATCATCACGCACACAGAGATTTTGGGCCCAGTTTTTGGGACGAGAATTATGTCAAAATTAATGTGATAAATCTTGTCAAACGTGAGTCAGCTGCTCTGATTGGATGTATGTATTATTACAAATCAAATTAATACAAATAGTTCATTTGTAACAGCTTATTTCAGAATTTTGGGTTCAGTAGAGCCTAGTCTTTATCGCTTCTACATACTGTGAAACCTGTATAACTAAGATCTTAAGGGCCAAGCGCCCGAAAAGTGCCATAAAACAGTGTTTTTCTGAGGCCTGCTCCTCCGTAACGGCCAGGTCAATTGGTTTGAAAAAAAAATATGTTTATTATAGATTCATGAACAATAATATCAACATTTGATTTTATCGTGCAATTAATACTTTTGTCAAAAAAAAATATTTAGCAATTTCGCAACTTTTCGCAACTTTTCCCTACTCCTTCGAAACGGCTTGGACCTTTAGAAACATTTTTACACATAAAAATTGGTGTTTAAATATTCTTCAAAGTGAACATTGCATAAGTAAATCAATCAATATCTCGCAGAGAAAATGGATTTAAAGCGCTTTTCGGGCGCTGCTGGCCGCAAATAAATGCACAGATTTGCGTACTGCCGCCTAGGCGAGTGCGAGAGTCGCGTTCACATAATTTCGGCCAGATGGTTCAAGGAACTATACGCCTTAAGGGACCTTGATTTATTATTGTTTTCTAAATAGCATTAGGCAATGGAAGTACAATAGCTCCAAGGATAGAGGTGAACATAGACTACATCTAAGAAAATATAGATATCCCAAATTCACTCCAGCTTCGCGAGGGTGTTAGAAACCTTTGAAATTTTCGGTAAGAAAAACCGAGATAAGATGTATGTTAAATAACAAAAACACTTAAACCGTCCGTCCTCCTCATGAGCTACTTTTTATATATTTACAATACTCTTTGCTAATAAACAGATGTGGTGGGAATGTTGTTTCATGACTTAAAAGGACTATTAATATCCTTAATAACAGAGGTATTTCAATGCTGCATGGAAACCGTATGTCCTAGAGCCGAAAATTCGAAGACATGTGACAACCACCAACCTGCACAGGGCCCACGTGGTGGATTACGGCCCTTTCCCACTCCTAGAGAGGAGGCCTGATTCCCAACAGCGGGAACATTATAAGGCCGACTATGCTCTGTTATTTAAATGCAAAAGTATCGGGAAGGTATTATAAATTATAATTATCATTATTAGGTATTTCTTACATATTCAAGGCCCAAATAACTCCTTTACTCTATGTACCTTTATGACATACCGTTCATAAAGTTCAATCTGCCATAATTTATTGTATGGTTGCTAAATCCTAACTGTCAAAAAAGGATATTATAAACGAAAGTACCAACAGGTTGCTTATGGTTGACGTCAGTTGCCACTTCGAGGTCGCCATCCTTCATGAGCCGGTACTTGCGCTCCAGGTAGCCCTCGTAGAGAGATGCGAAGAACATCAGGATCAGCACCAGGGTCACAACAGATCTGTAAGTGAATAATGCTATTAGACAGAAAATTTTAAAGGTACGGCGGGAAAGGGAAACCACAGATAAAAAAAAACTGTTTTATTTATCTGTGGAGACTATAGCAATGACTTGTCCCAAAAAAAGTAGCAATGAATGCGAATAAAGTTGCATGGAATGAAGAAGGCAACGCAAATCCTTAATAAAGAATATGTACTCATAACCCGTGCTTGTATGAACGTAAATAAAACATAAAGAGCATGTGAGCATCGTAGCAGGTGTACCTACGGAGTACAATAAATATATAGAGAGAGGTGTAGCCACTGTTCTTTCTGCCTACCCCATGGTAATAAGGCGTCGGTTTATTAATTATTACTGCTGTACCAGCATCCTCTTGCTTCATGAAAGAGGTTGAATTTAAAAGTACCTACAAGCAGATGACACTTTATTCTAAGAATGAAATATTTCTAAAAAGCTTTGAGGAAACTTAAACTACATAAAAATACTAAGTTCGAGATTCTTGAACTTTTCCCAAAATCTTTAATATCATTGTTAACAGGAAAACTCTTAACATGATTTAAAATTGAACAGCTTCCAAACACTTGTTATCAGGCAAGCACGGCAACGACCACGAGAGGCTTTAACGAGGTTCTTGGCACTCGTTCAGAACCTTGTTTAACTACTAGAATTTTGGCAAACTCGCACTTTAGCGCAAAACAGCCAGCAACTTTACATTTGAATAAAGAACAAAAAAAAAATAAGAGCAGTGTGAACAGTGCATAAAAACTATAATTGCTTTCAGTGTTGCCATTCCTATCTACTGAAATTATTTTTAAAAACAACACGCTGCTGTTTCCAGCCAACTTGGAGCTATTTTGGATTTAAAAATAACTTAAACCATATTCTACGTGTTTTCATTGCACAGAATTAAAGTTTAGAGCTTAAGTTATCATTGTGGAATATGTGCGTGGTCGTAAATATATATAATCTATGGTCGTAAATACGTGATTGTAAAAGCTGTTAGTACTGGGGTCGCATTGCTAAACGGCTCAGTAGATAATACATCTTTGTCTTAAACGTTTCACATCAGTCTTTGTAAGGGGTTTGTCACACAATACAATCGCATAATGTTAATGTGTTTGAGTTATTAAGCACCTAATGATAGTTTTGACCTTAACAGAGATATTTGTTTAGTAAAAGACTGAGCGAAGTGAATGTGTGACATTCGGAATATTCGAAACGTGCTTTGAATATTTACGTGATGTCTGTAACTGTAGGTCAAGACTAAAATACGTAATGTTGGTTTCTGAAGCATTTCATTAAAACTCGATCATTTTATTTAATCTGACTAATTACATCACAGTCATGTCACTCTGACTGACAGCAATCTGTCTAATCAAAATTAAATACCTACCACCTTTCAAATATTTTTTTTATTAATTTATATCGTATGACAACAACGCCTACTCATTTTTTTCCCATCACGTTTCATTTTCCTTCCCTTAAAATGTAGTAAAAAATGCAAAAACATATAATAACCTTGCTTGGTAGTTATATTCTTGAACCGTTTCGGGTTGAAACTCTTGGATCGTCAGATCCGAGTGCCCACAAATTGTACAAAGACCTTTCCAAACGTCTTGTTGACACTTGGCGTAAACCAAGAGTACGCTTTTACCCTGGACAAAGGATAAGCGTTGCCAAGGAGCGCGACAATGTCACCTAAAATAAAAAAGAACCTCTAAAGAAAATTAAAAGTACCTAACACATCAGGCCCGCTCATTAGGTACTTATTTCTGTATTCAAAGTTTTGAAGTAAAACGCAATTTTCATTTGAAATCAGTACCTATTCGTTGAAATTTTGCCAAAATATGGACTTACAAAAAGCCGTCAAAAAAACTTAAAATAAATTTTCAAGCATTTTTACACGATATGGAGGATATGAAACTATTTCAAGCCAAAATTTAAACTAAATAATTCTAAATCCGTACGAGTGAAAACTTATTTTTTCAGCCAACCAGCATTTTTCAGCCAGAAGGTCCCTCGCTAAAGGGAACCTTGCAGTATATTATGCTGTAAGGTTCCCTTCAGCAAGTAACTTCCGTCGTCGTCAGTACATACGTTAGATTTGCGAAATAAGTTTTACATTCCCATTTATTTTAAATACATATTTAATATTCACATGTCTTTACTCAATAACAATTCAATTTAATAACTTAAACTGTTTATGCATACGTCTGGTTGCATTCAAAATTATTTGAATACGGCCGTGACATAATTTTAATGTTTTGATTACGTGCATTTCTATGCGTAGACAATTTATGCATTAGATTTTTTTATTTTGGTTATAAGTTAAAATGTTAATGAATTCCATTAGCCATGAATAATTAAGGCCAAACTCTGTTATGTTGTTAAAAAAAAAAAAAAAACAAATGTTTTTGCTAAGTAAGTACTTTTAAAAAAGGATCGTTCAATCATTCCGCTTTCTCTAAAGCTAATTAATGGATATTGTAATGTAAAATAGATGTAGTTTTATGTCTGCGCAACTGAATATATCTAGAATCATTGAAACAATCGATCGGCGCGATCTCAGTAAAATGGAGCTGAGATTTTTATTGTAGTGTTGACCACCTCAGTGAAATTTGTCATCATGGATACATTTGCGGCCAAAAACATTAGAATGTGAATATCCAAATTTTAATGGTAAATAAATTTACTATTCAAATGAAGATATGGCTTAAAGGACTTAGTATCCAAGCCAGAAACAGTATACCTATATAAAAAAAAATCAAAACCATCAAAAGCAGCGATTTAAAAAAAACATACAACAAAAACCGATTGAAGTCGGCTAAAAAAACACTCGTGTTATCTATCAGTAGTTAATAGTAGTAGAGTTAATAGAATGTTTTTTCTAGTATAAATTTAATATTATTCTTTATTATTAATTAGGTAAATGTACTCGGGGTTGTAAATCAACCTTGAATGGTGATGAGATAATATAGTCCCAGTTTTCATCAGTGATTTACATAATACGTCATTCGCAGTGAGACGAATTAATTAATTAGGTAGATAGGTCTACGTAATATCTAGCTACCTCATTTAATAATTAACCTAGTTAATTAACTTTTGTATAACTAGGTATTATTTTGCAGAAATATTTCAGCGTGCTAATCTGCGTAGATTGTAAGATTGCAGTTAATAACAAAGTAATAAAAAATAGCTTCCACGAGCTTTTAACGCGATTCATTTTACGACCTAAACTGAACTGTTAAAGGGATGGACCTGTTTAGGGTGTACAGCTGCAGCCCTCTTTCTCGCAAATATTTACCATGACATTTTTACATGTCAACATTTAAATGTCAAACTCTTGCAACATTCGGTGTTTCTTTACCAACTACAAATAATAAAATATTTAGATTCATGTTTAGATATAAATACGGTTCCTATCGTTCTTTTATTTTATGTCAAGTACATCAGCTCATTTAGGATTTAGAAAAGCCAACGCTAAACATAATACCGCCACAAGGCCAGTGGCCTTTCAAGAGTTGACTCCATCTTTTGTTTGGGCTCGTGGACATCATTATCTTGAGCACGAAGGACCTTGCATGACTGTAGAATACTACTCTTACTTTTAAATCATTAAAACTCATGGCTATCTCGTGGTATTCGTAAAAGACCGTGCTAAGCGAGGACTAAAACACCAATTTATTTAATCTTTTTAAATTAGAATAAGAAGTCTTGAAAATCATCATCAAAAGTGTTAAAACCGGGCAAGTATCAATATATATACTATTTTATAATGTAGTAGTCCATTGGTGTCGGGAGCAAGGTCTAAGCTACCAGTGTTTAGGGCTTCAGAGACAGGAACCTCTTCACAATGCGAGCCGTATCAAGGAGTATATCTGGTTTTGCCTTCTGTATCAGGCACTTGACCCAGCCGCACAGCGCCAGCTTCTACAGATGGTCGTCGAAGACATATTGACCGAATGATGGTTATTATCATCTTGGATGATTGTTGTATCGACCCATTCTTCGCAGATCCCAAAAAAAATCCGTCTTTATCTTATTCTTCTATCGATCGAGCGGTGGGCCAGTAAAACATAAAATTGGTGCCCTGAAATCGCACGACGGGGTCGCGGCAGACCAAGAAGGAGATGACGGGACGACTTAGATGTCTTCCTTGGGAATTGGAAAGAAGTGGCTTAAAACTCAGAACATTGGAAGGAATGGAGGGAGGCCTTTGCCCAGCAGTGGGACAGTACGGGCTAGATATAATAATATAATAATCTTATATTTACTACCCTTACCAAATATACGTTTGATTTACAACATCTTACCCTAATATCTGTAGCTTTGGGTCAGCGAAGAGGTCGTAGCCCCCGGGGACAGGTCGCACGTTCAGGGTGCTGAAGGAGGCAGACAGTCCGGCAGCGGAGGCCTGCGCAGTCGCGGCGCCTTCCGCAGCGCCTAGTAGCGAGGTGATGGCGCCTTTGTCGCAGGACGCGGGCACGCACTCACCGACCAGCATCAGTCTGCTCTGTGGGGAAAAGAACGAGGTTAGTGAAATAAGTACCGACGAGAGCTAAAACAATGGTGACTCTTAGAATTTTTATTTTAGTTATACACTAGCTTTTGCCCGCAGTTTCGCCCACGCACTTAAAATATAGACTATGTCACTTCCTACAAACCAAAAACAAAAAATAAATACAAACTTTACTTCTATATAATATTAGTGTAGAAGTGTAGATTAATATTGTAAATATATATATATTTAGGGTTCCGTAGTCAACTAGGAACTCTTATAGTTTCGCCATGTTTGTCTGTCCGTCTATCTGTCCGACTTCGCTTAATCTCTGTGACCGTTAGCACTAGAAAGCTGAAATTTGGTACCAATATGTGTATCAATCACGCCGACAAAGTGGTAAAATAAAAATTAGAAAAAAATGTTTTATTAGGGTAGCCCCCTATATGTAAAGTGGAAACTGTTTTTTTTTTTAATTTAACCCTTATGTGTGATATATCGTTCGATAGGTATTTAAAAATGAGTAGGGGTTTACTACAATCATTTTTTGATAATGTCAATAATTTCGGAAATAATCGCTCCAAAAGTAAAAAACCATGTGTGGCCCCTCTAACTTTTGAAACATAAGTTTAGAAAACATGAAAAAATTCTGAAAAGTAGAACTTTATAAGGACTTTCTAGGAAAATAATTTTGACAAAAAGGTTCTACAAAATAATTTCTGGACTAAGTTTGTAGTATAATCGTATATGCAAGCATTTTTTTTAAACTCATAAGTTGGTACACTTATTGTGACGGACGGGAAACTACGGAACCCTACACTGAGCGTGGCCCGACACGCTCTTAGTCGGTTTTTTAGGGTTCCGTAGCCAAATGGCAAAAAACGGAACCCTTATAGATTCGTCATGTCTGTCTGTCTGTCTGTCTGTCTGTCTGTCTGTCTGTCTGTCTGTCTGTCTGTCTGTCTGTCTGTCTGTCTGTCTGTCTGTCTGTCTGTCTGTCTGTCTGTCTGTCTGTCTGTCTGTCTGTCCGTCCGTATGTCACAGTCACTTTTTTCCGAAACTATAAGAGCTATACTGTTGAAACTTTGTAAGTAGATGTATTCTGTGAACCGCATTAAGATTTTCAAACAAAAATAGAAAAAAAGCAACAAATTTTGGGGGTCCCCATACTTAGAACTGAAAGTCAAAAATTTTTTTTCATCAAACCCATGCGTGTGGGGTATCTATGGATAGGTCTTCAAAAATGATACTGAGGTTTCTAATATCATTTTTTTCTAAACTGAATAGTTTGCCCGAGAGACACTTCCAAAGTGGTAAAATGTGTGTCCCCCCCCCCTCTAACTTCTAAAATAAGAGAATGATAAAACTCAAAAAAATATATGATGTACATTACTATAAAAACTACCAACGAAAATTGGTTTGAACGAAATCTAGTAAGTAGTTTTTTTTTTAATGCGTCATAAATCGAAAAAAATACACTATTATTAAAACATCGATCAAAGTTACAACACATTACAAGAACTTTTATATTATGTTACTAGCTGCTACGGAACCCTTCATGGGCGAGTCCGACTCGCACTTGGCCGGTTTTTTATGCATGTTTCAGTGTATACGATTGTTAGTTGGCCAATAAAAATAAATAAACATAACTTTGTCTATTTCAGATTTAACTTAGTACATAATATATAACTTAGTCGGTATATATTATGTACTTCATAGCTCGCTGTGTCCTCCTGAAATTAAAGGCATGAAAAATGAATGAAAATGCACTAAATCTTATTTTTTTTACAAATTTCGGATTTTTTGTGGACCTATCTTTTGTTGGACGTCCAAAATAAATAAATGTAAAAAATATGGGATTGGCATTCGCTAAGGATAATCATGGAGGTGGTGACCCTGGGGCCCAAGTCTGCTATTTTTATAAATTCGTCATTCCAACACGATCCCATTGTCATTTTGCTAAAAGTTCCTAATCTGCTAATTCATAATGTTCGATCATTGATCGGTCAGTGGTCTCGTAATAGAGTTGCGGTAAAATTACAATATCGAGCTTATTAAAAGCAATAAGTTCACAATGACTGTCTAATGGTAGGTAACTGATCAAAGGAACTGTCAATTTTTTTGCAGATTACAGCATACGTAAGACATTCATTTGTAAATATGTACGAGATTACCATTATATCCCACTTCTTTCAATGGAGTGTCAGTTGTTGATCATTGGAAAGTCATAATGACGCCATTATATTAGTAGATTACCAAACTAAATCAAAATCAACAATTATGAAATCAATGATAGACCATTCTGACACTATTGTAATAGTAAACTTGGTGCCCTATCTAAAGCCCAACCAGCCAAAAGTCGCTATACTGCATAAATAAAATAAAAAAATCGAAATCTAAAAGTCATAAAGTCTTTTATTACTATTTATTATACCAACAGAAACTGGCTTTAATTACGTTCAAATACTAGCGTCAACATCGGTCGGATTATATCAAAAGTTAAGCAAGAGAAGAAATTACTGAAACGACTTTGTTTTTCTTTCAACATGCGTCATAAAACTCGTAAACAACGTTAAATCTGGGCGATGAAATAGTTGCCCGAAGCACCAATTAAAAACAAAATTAAGACTTTTGAAAGGTTATCCATTACCAGCTTGAAGCGAGAACTACATTGGACCGACGCACACGTGTAACACGCCTGATTTGTACATAGAACGACGTCGCGTGGCGTGGATCTAATGTAGCTCTATGGGCCATATTTCACCGGGACACCACTGGTAGCGCAACTGGTGGCGCCACCAGCAAAATGTATAGAGCTCTATAGAGCGTTACTCACCGGGACACCACTGGTAGCGCAACCAATTTGGTGGCGCAACCAGTGCGGACACCAGTCCGGCCGCCAGTCACGCCCCCCACCAAAGAGTATGTGATAAATTGGAAATCTAACCTTTGAAAACCATAATTAACCAACTGTCAAACGTCAGTGACAGTGAACCAAGAATCTTGTACAATACAATCTGGATTGATTACGATAACCTCAAAGACGTAATAAAGAAGTACCATACAAGAATATTTATCCCTTTCTACTATTGTGTATAGACTAGTTCGTACTACGAGACATTCTGTTCTAAAGAAGTTCAAGATGTTATTAAGGACGTTTTGACCCTTTTAGACAACTATCTCGGTTTTTCGGGTACCATTATAATGCACCACGAATCATAACTATGAGGATGACACGGCATGTAGTAAAAGACAATATACATATTCATCTCTAGGATGGCATAAAAAAATTATTATGGTTTTGTATAAAATTTCCATATAGTAAAATACAATTTTACCGACGCACTAATCAAGAAAATTACAAAACAAGGGTTTGAATAGGTCGCGTAAGCTAAATCCAGTGCACATTTTTAGCTTAAAAATCATAAAATACCACAGCTTATATAGTCTTCTACACCTATAGCTAATTATTTTGAACTTACATAAATAACTTTATGATTTGTGACCGAAATAAAACCACTCTAAAAAAATCTTCATACATTTTTCATTGAACCCACCACTTCCAAGCCTCAGTCCGCGCTGAACGCGTCCGCGTTCTGAGAAGCACGGGCCGTTTCGCTCGTTTTCCTCTCCTAGAGAGGAGGCCTGAGTTCCAGCAGTGGGAACATTAAAAAGGCTGATTATAAATGTGTGTATATCTATAGGGATTTTGGTGTTTTTATCAAGAAGTCTCTATATTCATATTCATAGTCTATAATATACTCATCTACATTCTACTACAGTCAAAAAGTATCATTTGATGAAGTTGAACTGATGAACCAGACCCCAAACTGAACCGGACTGGGGCTGCGCTCAAGCGGCTCCTGCCCAACCTTGGGGGTCCAGATGCCTCCTGCCGGAGGCTCTACGCGGGGATCGTTCGGTCCATGGCCCTCTACGGGGCGCCGGTGTGGGCGCCGTTGCTGAAAAAGCAACCGGCAGCCATACTAAACGCCTGCCAGAGGGTCATGGCAATTCGGATGGTGCGGGGATACCGCACGATTTCCCGCGAAGCGGCGAGCCTTCTGGCTGGCCTACCACCGTGGGATCTGGAGGCAACAGTCCTTGCACACATGCACGACATGCGCGTGGAGATGCAACGCCGGGGTGAAAGTCCTCTGCCGCGACAGGTCGCGGCATGGCGGACAGAGCTCCGGCGGGATCTCATGGTGGAATGGCGTCAGCGACTATCGCAACCCAGTGCTGGGCACGCCACAATTATGGCGATAAGTCCCCTCTTTGAGGCGTGGCTGGAAAGACCTCACGGCGTCCTTACCTTCCGCATGACACAGGTCCTCACCGGAAATGGCAAGTTCGGGAGGTTCCTGTTCCGAATTAAAGCGGAAGTGACGCCCGGGTGTCGCCACTGTGCGGAACACCCGGAGGACACGGTGGAGCACACAATCGCGGTGTGCCCTGCTTGGGTGGAGCATCGCCGTGCCCTCGTGGGGGTGATCGGCGGCGGAGACCTCTCGCGCCGGGCCTTGGTCGAGGCCATGGTCCGGAGCGAGGAGGAGTGGCAGGCGGTCGCCGACTTCTGCGAAGCAGTAATGCTCGCTAAGGAGGAGGCCGACCGCATCAGGCAACGGCGCTCTCGCCGCCGCCGGGATTCCGATCCCGATTTCCAGCCACCGTAGGCGCGGGCTTGCGGACAGTGTGCAATGGGTAGCTCGCTGTCCGGCCGTCCGGTAACTGTCCGGAACAAGCCCAAGTCGTCGACGGCGCGCGCTGTTCCCGCGCGCCTCAAGGAGTTGTCAGCAACAGCAGGGACCCAGCCGGGTCGAAGCCTACTGGGGCCAGGGTTATCCGAAAGGGCGCTCGAGCCCCGGTATGAAGGCTTGAAGGAACGTGATGGGTTTTTTAGTCAGTAAGAGTCTGACACTATCTCCCGCTCCGCCCAAGAGCGGGGGTTGTCATAAGATGATTTTTCCCATCGAAAAAAAAAAAAAAAAAAAACTGATGAACCAGACCAATATAATAGCCATAGCATAAGGAATATGTCCCAATTTAATAGCCAATTAAATATACAAAAAAATTAACAAAAATAAAAAAACCATAAAGTTGGTACAAAACTGTAGAATCAAACCAAACTAACAGTCAGTTTTTTAACAAAAACTATCTATAACAAAAATTAGTTACTTATGTTTGTTTTACAGTAACTGTAAAACAAACAGACAAAAAACAAACTGACTGAACCGACTTCCAAATTTAAAGTTATTTGAACTTTAAATTTGGAAGTCGGTTCAGTCAGTTAAATCACAAAATATACTAGAAACATCGACTTCCGAAATTAAAGTTATTTTGATCGTTTTAGTGTTTTTTTGTGTATTCTTTATTCAAGTCGAGCCGATTTCGACTATTCTGCCAAGTCCATTGTAAATTGGAAAAACAAGTGTGTTTATAGAAATCTGAGTAAAGTGAGAATATTAAGCCGTCCATGACAAAGATAATAATAGCAAATGTACTGAAACATACTAGGTGAAATACCTATAAGTGTTACTTTATTAAACCTGTTTTTTCTTTATTTTAAGCTTAACAAATTACACCTTGTCAGTGTGGAAATAAATAAATAAACTAGTTTTCATCTGTTAACTCAATAAGGTTTAATTGAAAACTAGCATTAGGTAAAAACTATATTTATAATTCACAATAGGATCCCTAAATTGATCCCTAAGTTTTCACACACTCGCAGTATTTTTAAAAGACCTATCTAACGACATCCCACATTATGGAATAGTCTACAAAACAAAATAAAAAAGAATTTAAAAAAGAGTGTTCTTGTATCGTACTCTTCAGTACATTTTTGAGGTTGATATAATCAATCCAGATAGTATAAAATATTCTTGGGTGTGGCGACTCAAGAACACTCTCTATCCCTTTCTACTAGTGTGTCCATAGATTAGTTCGTACTACGAGCCATTGTGTTCTAAAGAAGTTCAAGATGTTATTAATACATTATATTTTAGACAACTAATCAAAAACTAATATGTATATTAGACAGGTAAGACCTTACCACGATTACAAACTACGAGAGCCTAGAAGTTTAAAATAAGACAATTCTTCGAGAGTAAGCAAAAGAGAAGTTGATAGGTCATCGGCCTACCAAAAAACCACGCCTCACCGAGGTCAATAAGAAGAGACTATAGCACAGGGCCAAACAACATCAAAATATAACTGTTTCAGACTGAAGTCGGTTAAAAATAAGACTTTAAATAGCACAGTACATTGTTAATAAACTACTGCCATTATCTGATGAAATAATATAATTTTTCAGACATGTTTCTCCGATGAATCGACGTTTAAGGTTTTGGTTGACAAAAGCTCTTTTGTCCGTTCAAAAAATGCTCCTTTCCGACGACGCTCTGGAGAATAAAAACTGGTATTAAGAGAACAGAAGACAGCTAAATTCCCAATTAGTATTATGATGTGGTCTTTAATCTCAAGCCAAGGTCTACATATCGTGAAAGGGACCATGAGGCATGACCAGCACGCTTAGCCAAGTTGTTATTCTGCAATCGTTAACGCTGTCGAAAAGTGATAAAACGTATGGGAATGACGTTATCTCAACGTAAAGTCGCGTGGTCGGAACAAACGAATAGACAATTCGTAGTCACGTTCACATCGTTTCTACAATATTTAACGCTACAGCCTTTGTTATACAAACGCTACATTGTAGAACGAGCGGCCGACTCAGGCGCGTCAACATGGCTACCAACTTATCGTTTTCTACAATTGCAGACGCCGAGGCGTTACCGATTAGAGAACGGATTTCGATTGTAACATGGCTAGGGGGGCAGTACAAGCGAGTACTAGAAACTGGTTCCTTATTGACGAAGAGTCCATTTTTATGCCCGAATCTGCATAATCTGCATTGTGATACAAAACCAAGGGTGACTGCATACTTGGCTAAGAAACATTAATGTTTTACCCTAGTCAACCAATACACCAGACATGAACGCTATTGAAAACATGTAGGAGCTCACCAAGCAGGAGATCGCTTAGCAAGTGATCACCACCAAACTAATAAATTATTTATTATTATTGTTTTATAAACACTAGCTGATTAAATTGCAGCTCTCAACAACACAAAACTGCAACAGGATGCCAGAATTTGCATAGAGAGCAAATCATGATGAATGGAATCTATCACAAAATTCTGATAATATTCGACAAATTGACTACGTCAAATTGAAAAAAAAATAGATATAAAAAAATAGAAATAATTTTGCTTTTAATTTTCATTGTTTTTATTATCTCAATAAAAAAAAAAACTATAAATAAAAAATACCAGCCGGACCTACAAGCAAACTTTTTTCAAACGCCGTTAGCGAGGAGTCGACTTCAGAAAATCACTGTTTTATGGCACTTTTCGGGCGCTTGGGCCTTAAACGATACGCGCGAGTCCAAGCGAGCTGGCAACTTCCGATTTCACGCACTTTTTCTGTCGTCAACTCGCTCAGACTTGAAAATCTGACGTATTTATGTACAGTCAACTAAAAAAAAAATTATAACATAGGTACCCACTAAAAATGTATTAGAAATTGTGTTCGACTTGACTTTAAAATAAAACACTTATCGGTAATGAGACAGATATTAATCAACATTACAATAATATTGTTACGCCACTAAACGTGAACACGCCATATCTCCGAGAAAATAACGAGTAGCACGTAATAATTAAAACGCATTGCTGTTCGAAAGGTCTAGAATGGTTGTGCTTAGCCAGACTTAGAAAATCTCGAAACATCCACAAGGTACCTACCTACCAAGGTACATGTAGTAATAGGTATCATCTAACCGATAAGGGAAATGGTACTCTCCAACGTTAACAATAGAGTCGAAATTCGCATGAAAGTGACTCTTATTACCACGAGCAATAAAAATGATTTATGACTTCGAGTAGCGATTCAATTGTTCTGGAATTCTGGATAGATCCGGGGACGTCGGTATCTAGAATTTTCTTGGCTCAGCATATAAATACGAGCCCCCGGCCGGAAGCGAGTCAGTTGTGATTTCGACTGCGATCAAGAGCGAACTACCCTAGTACTTGAAGTGATTTTACTTAACGACCCAAGCGATAGTGTAACGGTACTCTAGTGTTAATTGCGATTCGGATTATTGTTGACTGGACTAATTTGTTATTGGTTGTGGTGAATAAAGTTCTCTCGTCCGTAAATCGGCATTTGATTACCCACGTACGTAACAATATAATATTGTATATTTACCTATTAATTACCAACAAATCACAACATTATCAGCAATAAGCAACCAAAGTTGACGTACAAATATTAGTTAATGAGACTTAGAAATACACGTAAGTGAGTGAATATGCAGTATCGATACGTCATGTATGTGTCAAAAAAGTCAAGAGCGCCCACACGATGAACAAAATCTTTCTAAGATGCGTTCCATTTCATGATTAACCTGTGACCTTCAGTTGCCCTTTGCATTCTAGGACTACGGGTTTCCTTTTCAGGAATACGCGTTCTAGCTTGCGGGCATCGGCCCTTCTGGACTCCTACGATTTGATGTCATCTGTTTGAGGAGCACATCGATCACGCGCTGTTGACGACTGAGCTCAGTTCGGTTACTTACCGGACGGCTGGATAGCGGACTACCCATTGCTCGGCGTGCGCAAGCCCGCGTCTACCGTGGTCTGTCGTCGGGGGGTCGGAATTTCGGCGGCCGATGGTCCTTTGGCCTCCTTCTTCGCTAACATTACTGCTTCGCAGAAAGAGGCGACCTGCCATTCCTCCTCGCTCCGGACCATAGTCTGAACTAGGGCCCTGCGTGAAAGGTTGTTGCCAAAAATTGCCTCCTCGAGGAAACAGCGGTGCTCTGCCCGAGCGAAGCACAACTCTACCATGTCTTCGGGTGCTCCACCGTGTTCTCCGGGTGGTCCACACAATAGTGATACCCGAGCGTTACTTCCGTCTGAATCCGATGCAGGAACCGACCGAACTTGCCTTGGTGAGGCGAGGACCATACAGGTGCAGGTAACATGAGAAAGTCAAAAGTAACGTAAAATGTTTTTAAAATAACTTGGGTATCGTGTACCATTTGCATTGGCCACATCCTACTCGACTCATTCCTCACCTTTAACATAATATCCCGAAATCTAAGTAGATAACCGGTATAGCCTGCGTGAAAAAATCCGCGGGTAATAGCTAGTTATTTATAGTAATAACAATTACAATTAATAACAATTATTTGACTGTATTTTATACGTTTATGCAAGATGACGACAGAAAAAGTAGGTGAAATCGGAAGGTCCCAACTCGCGCGGACTCGCGCGAATTGCTTAAGCGAGTTGACGAACAAGCCATATTAGGTGATCTCTGGAAGTACTGGTCCGATCGCAAAAAGTTTTTCACCGATAGAAAGCTGCTTTATTCCTAAGTGACATAGGCTATATTTTATTACGTATTATATTACGTACTCACACGCGTAGGAGCATTTTGTAAATTGACGCAGGCTCTGACTCATTTCATTCAAATCATATGACACTACGAGACTAAGTGTGCCATACCTTACGTGCCGCCCCACACCCACGCGCGTGTGTGCATGTTTCTCCTCATGTAGGCGTGTGATCTGCATGAACGCGCGTGGATGCATTTTTGGTATGTTGAACTGTGCTTATTTTCTATACAAATGGAGATACTTACAAGCAATGTTAATAGGTACACGCATTTACGCGCTACGCTGCGTGGAACGTGGCAATGTGATAATCGCCTTAGTAAAATTCGAAGTGATTTTTTTTGTTTTCAGGATTCACAGACAGTTTGGAGATATTGGTACTTTGCTGTCGATACAAAAAATACACCATCAATTAATATCACATGCTGCAGTGTCAAAAATAATAACAATTAATTTAGTAAAATCATGGTTACCCTAGTTCAAATGGGGGTAAGAAAGGGACACACCGACCCTTTCTCGTTGTCTTTTTCAGTACATTTTTCCCCGTTTGCTTGTCAATATGAACTTAATGGCAATGAGAATAAAAAACACTATAGAGTGTGTTTGCTGCGTAGGCAATCTAGATTATCCATAGGATACATAAAATCTTTGCCCTGGTGTCTGTTTGGTGTCTTGTTTGGTGTCTTGCTATATTTCACTAGGACACCATGGTGGCGCAACCAGTGGCGCTACCAGGGTGTCCCGGTGAAATATGGCTCTATAAGTCTAGTTTCCATATAAAATGTATGGAGACCGACGCGCCCAGATCGACGTGTGTGGCAAACGTGTGCGCAGCGTGAGTTCAATCATTTTTTTAGCCAATAGTAGTAGTAGTAGTAGTTTAGTTGCTGTTGTGTTTGTTGTTGTTGTTCGTCGTCGTGTTTCTTTATCTACTCTTATATCGCAAAGTTCCAATTTAAATCAAAAGTAAAACCCAACAAACTTGTATGTATTATGTACCGTAGGGCGACCCTGCCTAACATGGCCGAAGCCTACTGGGATCATGGGTTGTGCGAAAAAAATCACTGGTCCTGGAACGAAGGTAAAGAAGGAACATAGGGGTGAGTTTTAGTCAGTAAAAGTCTAAAACACTCGCGTACTCCGACCTAGAGCGGTAGAAGTCACTGGATGATTTTTCATCTATATACTTATGGAAGTTTCTTCGTAAAACTTTATCGACAGAATTTATTAATATGTAGCTAACGTGTAATTTTAAAAATGAACCGATGTTTTCCTAAAAGATAATACCATAGTAGTTTGATACAAGTGGTGAAACTTTGTCATTGCAACCGAGATGAAATTCAGTGAAAATTATGGAGCCGAATGCTGCAGTGACATATTGGCATGAAACCAGTAAAACAAATAAGTACCTATTTTAAATGTAGAATGTTAAAAATAAATAAATAAAATATTTTTAAATTTAAAACACAGATCAATGTTAATTTGTTGGTAAAAACCGAAATAATTAAAAAATAAACTACGTAGACATTTTTTTAATGTTTTTGGTTTGGATACTAAGTAATTTCAGCATTGAATTTATTGTGTTATAATCATAATAATAAAGATACAATACGTCAAAAAACATAAATACAAAAGAAATAACGTTATAGCATTGAATTCGTTTATTAGTCACTTTAAGTTCCATTTTAATCTATTTCCAACTATATTGCAGATCTGCTTCGTGTATGTACCAAGCTTACATTCAAACAGTTGGGACTAATTTTGCTTCCAAGCTTGCTCAATGCACTCCATTCATTAAGCGAGCAGATATCACCGGTGACCTTTGCGTAAGCTCGAGGTACGTAATTGAATGTCAGTCAACGTGACGAATGCTCCTTAGTCTCACACAATGTATCGGTGTAGTACTAGGGAAGTAGACGTCAGCTGGTGATTCCCATCGCTTTTCTTCGTCTTTAAAGCATTACGTATACAAATTCTACGGATTTTTCTTTTAGTCTACGAACTTTTCCAGCGATGTTTTGTTAATCCAACCGTGTAAAAGGGTTGTCTTTAACTTTGTATTTGCACCTATGTTAAGTGTATTGTAAAGTTTACGCGTTGAATATGTAATGTGAATGTTTATGGAAACATGTATTTGGTTTAGAATAATAGCATTGCCATTCAAAGGGACAATGCAGCCAGGTTTTTTAAATCTTCTTCCATAGACAATGTTTTTTTTGACGCCCTATAGGCAGATAACGCTCGATTTTAATATTTGATTTGATTGTTAGCCTTTTAACAATTAATAGTTTATCATAAAAAAAGTTTAATTTGGATTTTGAATGATTAACTAGTCGGATGAAAATATAAACATGACATTGGCTAAACTACAAACCGTGGGAAGCCAAATAGAAGAAAAAAAAAACGAAAGGGTGTTTTTTTTGGCGGGATTTTTTCGACTGAAGTTCAGTGGCTGTTTTATTATTCGCAAGTTGATTCCTCTTGGATATTATGATGTAAAGTTGGTATAGTTTTGTATCTCAAGTATCTCAGCAGCTGGACAATACGTGGAATCATTGAAACAGCAGCTATTTCGGTAAATTGGAGCTGAGAATTGTTGTAGTATTGACTACTACAGCGAAGCTTGCTGGATTAGTACATGTTTGCTGGCAAATACTGAAAAACATTAGAATGTGTTTCACATCTGTGTTCTAATAGAACCCAAAGTAAATTAAAATGGCTGAAAACTTAATCATTTCTAATCTTGACATTGCACAAACCGTGCGAAGCCAAAAAAAAAAATCAGAATGAAAAATAATAAATATCTACGCTAGCTTTGTAATTATCTGAAAGCAATGTTAAACTCTTACGAGGCCAGTGTCAAAACGACGTTGAGTGGACTTTAATACCAGGTCATTAGGTCCCGTAGTACTCGTTAGCCATAGTGTTCTGACAGGTTCTGACATCCTGTGATTACTATAATAGATGATCTCGCAACACCAGCCAATTTGCTATTGGTTTTGACTCATTCTGACTAATCTAATGATTGCGTAAAAATATAAACCTGGGGCATAGTGAATTTGGTTAAATACTATTAAAAAAAAATACTAAAAGAATCTTCAACACTATATCATACCATATACGGGGCACCACTTATTTGGTGTAAAAATATTTAACAACACTTTACACAATTTTTAATGAGTATAACATGTGTTGCAACCGAAACTAAATTTCACAGACCAATATCGAAACCGAATTTTGAAAATAAATTTATTTTAAGGTGGATAATAATCCAACGACTTTTGTATAATTAGCATTTAATTTTTCCCTTGAAAGAAGAAAAAGCGATAGCGCTCTTGGAAACTTGGGGCACCCCATTCCCCAACAACGATAGGGTAGGTTCGAACTTTCGAAGAAAATTACGGGAGCTTACACAGTAACCGACCATAGCTCGCAAGCAGAGCCCTCTCATTTTATGTTTAGAGTAATTCCTTTAAATGCTACAGGCAGCAATGTAAGGCTTCCGTCAACTTACCTAACATAAGATCATTTTTTTTTATTGTTGATAGCTTTACGCTTGACCGCTATCTCGAAATCAACATTGCGGTCGACGATGGAGCGCGTTTACCTAGAAGTAATCAATTCACAGGTTGTAACCATCAAGAAGCACAATTTAAACCGACAATACATTAAATACTAAGGGTTCGTTACATCAATAGAAGATTATACAAAATAAAATTATATCTCATGGAATTATATCATTAAACTGTCGTAACAATTGTTAATAACATCAAATAAAATTTATATCCAACGAAATCACATTTGATTACTAGTTGGTACATAAAAAATAAATTATACCTACTTTATACACTCCACAAAAAGTAATAAGTTCCCGTAAATGTATTATACAAACTTCAATATCTCATAACATTAGTGAAGATACGTTACGTGTCCAAGTTCCATATATCCCGATATTGATTCATCTACGCCTCGCACCTCGGGGATGAAAACTTTCTGACCATCATTAATCTATATACGAGTACTTAGACAAATATGGAATATTACTTTCTGTATGGACAAGTGTTTGCTCACACTTTTTTTTGTTGTAATTTATAAACTTAAAGTTATTTGTGGATGGATGGAGAGGGAGAGACAGGCCAAAGAAAAAATGGATAGATTGTGTGAGAAGTGATATGAAAGAAAAGGGAGTTAGTGATAGCGTGACGAGTGGCAGAACAGAATGGAAGAAAAAAATGCGTTGCGCCGACCACGAATAAAATGGTACAAGGGCAGGAAGAAGAAGAAAGTTAGTGTCACAGTCAGGAGGACTAACCTAACCTAACAGGCATTGACCCTACTGAGCTCCTACGCTTTGATGAAGTCCGAAATAAAATATGCGTCGTCGATAAGACGGACTCGGTGCTTATAGGACGAGCGGTCGGCAAGCTACATATTGCTCATCATCCGCAAACCCGCGCCTACGGTGACCCTCTTATTTTTTTGGAGTGTGGGTTATTATGAAATAACTTCTCTCGCACAAGGTGAAGCAAGAGGATGTGTTTCACTTTTACTGACTAAAATCCATTCGTATTCCTTCAGCTGCCCCTTGTGGACTAGGACCGCTCTTTCTAAAAATTACGTAGCCCGAAAGACGCCTACGAATTAAAATTCATTTTATTTGAACTACAGAATCAAGAACTGTTACTGTTTCATAAGCTTTTCATAAAAGCTGATATATTTGGGCACAACACTACAGAGAATATATCGTAACAAATGAAGTTGACTCTATCGACGCAGAAGGCTGGGACTTGCTGCAAGCTAGCAGAACTTTTGTATTAAACTTTTGTGACGTAAGGGTGAATTAGGCCCACACTACACGACAGTGGCGTAATTAGGCGTGGGCGAAATAGCCTCCCTCGCCCAAGGGGCCTCGCACAAGCGAGTGCTCTTTAAGAATCAGGGTTTTTTTTTATAATTGGTACTCGTTTTAACCACTTCTTCTTATATCTGAGTATGGTTTCCGCACCTAGTCCTATGCGGACCATTGTACATGGCGGTCCTTAGATGGGCTTATTCCAGCCAGCCCACCTCTCTCCAAAAACAGATTAGGCCTCTCAGATTTTTCAGGGCGTCAGTAAGGGAGTTCGGGGATCTTATAGTTCTTGTACGTATTTCAATGAAGCCCGTGCAGTCAAGGAGCACATGCGCAATCGTCTCCTCCCCCTCCAAGCATGCTCTGCACAGGGGACTGTCTGTGATGCCTATTGTGTGGAGATGGAGGAAGACCATTATTTCACTTGATGGTAAGTGACGATGTGGTCGAACACTGGGTTAAAGAAAAAGGCTTCGCTGATATGCCTTCACCCACGTTTAAATAAGTCCACACTACGCCCCTGCTACAAGACTAGGGTGAGTTGTAGGGGCTGTTTGTCTTTTGTGCCCGCACCATGATATTAAGGGGTCGAATGACGACGCGTTTACGATGAAGACTTGGCGTTTATTTATTGTTGTTTGTTTGGCTTTGTTCTTATTGTATTTTGCCAATTATGGTTTATGATCTGAATTTATATGAATGATGTATAAATATACGGTTTGATTTAATTTGTTTCTAAAGCTAGAGAAATAATCAGCCTTTTTAATGTTCCCACTGCTGGGACTCAGGCCTCTTCTCTAGGAGAGAGAATACCGTAATCCACGACGCGGACCCAGAGTGCGGTTTGGTGAATCCCACGTGTCTTCGAATTTTTGTTTCTAGGACATGCCGGTTTCCTCAGGATGTTTTCCTTCAACGTTTTGAGAGCAGTGGTAATGAAATAAATTGCACAAAGTAATGCGCCTGGCTGGGTTCGAACCCGCGACCTACAAACTCATAAGTCGGGATCTTTACCGCGCGACCACCACTGCTCTAGATTAAATGATTTTTTTACACCACCTCCTCGATAATGTCGTTTTACACGTCATACAAACCTCACTTAAAGCAAGTCATTATATGCCTAGGGAGATAATGCAGTATGGCCGATCCCTAGGGAATAATGAGATTTGAATTTGGAGCATCAAGAATCGTCAACATTGTTAATTAAAATGTAGGTGCATCGAACAAGTTGACTCGAAATTCAAACCAAAGAGTATGTAATCACTATGATTCAAACTGGCCACTAACAAAAAAAAAGAAAATAGAATAAAACGTGCGTAGATACTGACGACACGGGAGCATTATAGAAAATTGAAACTATAGAATCTTGGAGTAGTGAATTTTGTTTGTTTGATGAACTTGTAAATATAATACTTATATTTCTCTAATATATGTTTTGGTCGACCAAATTGTCTTTTGATTATCTCACAGATGGTGTAAAAAGTAGAGTATGCAACACGGGGATAAAGCTGTCTTTGTCTTGGGCGGCTTAAATTCCTCACTTCACTCAGGTTTCTTTATTAACTCCCTCGCAATGCTCGGGAGTTAATTTTATAAATCCCTCACTATCGTTCGGGATTAAAATCAGCAACCTTCGTTTCGTTCGGAATTTAATATGCTGCCCGCGACTTAAAGACACTGCTTTATCCCCTAGTCACATAAACTACTATTTTACACTACCTGCTCGATAATGTCGTTTTACACATCATACAAACCTCACTTAAAGCAAGTCATTATATGCCTAGGGAGATAATGCAGTATGACCGATCCCTAGGGAATAATGAGATTTGAATTTGGAGCATCAAGAATCGTCAACATTGTGAATTAAAATGTAGGCGCATCAAATAAGTTGACTCGAAATTCAAACCAAAGAGTATGTAATCACTATGATTCAAACTGGCCACTAACAAAAAAAAGAAAATAGAATAAAACGTGCGTACTGACGACACGGGAGCATTATAGAAAATTGAAACTATAGAATCTTGGAGTAGTGAATTTTGTTTGTTTGATGAACTTGTAAATATATACCTACTTATATTTCTCTAATATATGATTTGGTCGACCAAATTGTCTTTTGATTATCTCACAGATGGTGTAAAAAGTAGAGTATGCAACACGGGGATAAAGCTGTCTTTGTCTTGGGCGGCTTAAATTCCTCACTTCACTCAGGTTTCTTTATTAACTCCCTCGCAATGCTCGGGAGTTAATTTTATAAATCCCTCACTATCGTTCGGGATTAAAATCAGCAACCTTCGTTTCGTTCGGAATTCAACTTGCCGCCCGCGACTTAAAGACACTGCTTTATCCCCTAGTCACATAAACTACTATTTTTTGTCCAGAAGTAGCAGCATCATAGTGTTAATATTAGGAAATAAGAAGGTAATTGCTAAAAGTTTTTTTACTGTCTATACGGTGCGTTGACACGGTCGACGTGCGGTCACTCGTTATAATTAGAGAACAATAATAATGTTTTATACGTAGGTATTTTAGAGACAAGTATGTAAGTATTTTAGTACCAAAGGTACGCCAAACATTCGTCCAAAGAAAAGCATTTTGACAGCTGTCCAGCCAAACCTGATAAATTATTTAGAGGGTATCTAACAAAAATGTCTAAAACAAATATTTGCTCGTGCATGCCTACGTCTGCATGATTAATCTCTAGAGGTCAAAGAAATCACGTAACTCGGATTGAATTGTCATTTAAATGCTGAGTCATGGAGGGAAAGTTTGAACTTCACGCCATCGTTCACATCTTCCATTAAATAGAAAGCAAATGTTTGATGGCTGATGATGAAATATTCGAAATGTCGCAACTATGTGACACTTCGAATAACTTTACATAAAAAGGTACTTTAAAACATCTTTTTTTAATGTATTTAGTCGTGTTACAAATCGAACATTGATTTAGTTTAGTTCTGTTAATGGGATATATAGAAAAAAAGGAAGTTTGATTTTCATTTCTCAGTGATAAAATTATTACAAAATCTAAGTAACGGTCTAACAAAACTTATTGAAGCAGTTCAATTAATACCTAATTATATAATCCGTAGATATATAAGGCAAAGTCCCGACTCGCTCACTGAGTCATTATCACCCAGCTCAAACCTTTGGAACTAGAAATACAAAATCTAAATCTTCACAGAATCACAGAATCTTCTGTACCTATCTATTTTGTGCTAAGACGCTGAAATATTGCACGGAAGTTATTTTTATGATGAGAAAAACAAACAAAATAATATTTTCTAAAATAAGGGGTCTTTTTCTTCTCTTACCCCTAAGGGACGTTTTTATTCCCTTAGGACCCTCGTCCTAAGGGAATAAAAAAGCCCGAAAGTTTGTATGGAGAAACCCACAGAAGCAACGTAATAAAAAAGTATTTTCACGCGGGCGAAGCCACTGGTAAAAGTTTGTGACCAAATAATATACATGAGCGTGATTCCTAAACCATAACCGGTAACCGGCATTTTCATTAAATTCCACCAAAAATTACATCCAACCACAACATCTTACCTGTGGTAGATGATCATTGTCCACCGTAAGGTTGATCTTGGCGACGTAGAAGGCAGTGGGGAAGGGCGGAGTGTGCGCATAGTACTCCGTGAGCTGAAGGTCACGGCACGCATCCTGCGAGCCGAGCCAGTACTCGTTACCGAACAGCACGTTGGAAGTATAGTGGCCAGATGCGTCGAATACTGGAAACAGAGAAAATATTGGTTTGACCAAGACAATTATCAGGATTATTGAGCTTACATAATAGATTAGCGGCCCATCCCGGATGGGCTTCGCAGGGGCAATAAATATAACCTACTTTAGTCAGGGTAAATGTAGCTTTCCAATGGTGAAAGAATTTTTGAAATCTGTACAGTGGTTTTTGAGTTTATTCATTACAAACATACATACAAAAATACAAATTTTCGCTCTTTAAAATTATAGATAAACGGATAGTAGTAAACACTTGAACAGCTTAGGGTCCCAGAAATTGCTTCATGGCTAACTACTGTCCTAGCCCAGCCCTGAAAATCAACTATACCGCCACTAAAAAACGATCCATTTTACAACCTAAACTGAACTGTTAAAGGGATGATGCTATTTAGGATATACAGCTCAATCCCTCTTTCTCGCTCGAGTACCTGTCATTTTAACACGTTAAGGTAAGGCCCAGTGCATTGTAGCTAGCCCTTAGCTAATTACGCCCCTGATTTAAAAGTGCAAAACATTTTTAGAATTTTAAAAGCAACTTGCTAAAACATTTTAGATACACGAACCGTTTTGGTACTACCTATACCAGTGTTTAACTGAGTAGTGTGTTCATGTATGATGAAAATGTGAGGAGTTACTTCACTCCGTACCTACACCTCTACACTCTGACATTATTTCACACAGTGTGCAACACAATGTCGTCAAACTATTTCCTGCGGTTCGCTTTAAAGCAGTTTAACGCCTAAACCCCTAAGCGAACGTATGACGCTCTTAAGTGCTAGCTTTGACGTATTTCAGAATATAATTCGCTACAAAGTGTTTCGTCATAATTCCCTACGGACGCAAATTGCGTCTACACATTGTAAGATTTGTTGTTTAGTAAACGCTCACTTCTTACTGCGGTGTCGCTCGTTTATAAGTCGAAAATTATTCGATAAAGACGTATCTTCCTACCACTTGGACAAAAAATAAGTATATACCATCGCGGTCATTTCTGCCTGATCGCTTAAAAAATAATTCCCTATAATCTTGCGGCGCGGCGCCAGACCAAACCCTCTGAAGTGGTCGTTTCGAGTGCAAGCTAAAATGAATTTAGCAATGGTCAGGCGGAAGTGTCTTTGATGCAAACATACCAGTTCTCATTTTTATGATATTAGTAGGAAGTAGAATATAAAACTAAAAAATGATGCATTGATGCTAAAAGAATCAACCAATTATCAGTATTAACGTTTGCAAAAATAGTTTGATGCCCGTAAATTACTGTTTTTTAACATATTAACCGACTTCTTAAAAAGGAAGAGGTTCTCAATTCCTTTATCTTGTTTTTCTATCTTCGTTCTTTCTGAGAAAACTTGTAAACAACACAGTAACAGTACATCCAATAATGATCGAACTAGCTACTTTAATTAATTGCTAGACCTCATCAATCTTTGTTATTTTGAACTGGTTTTTTCCTACAACATACTCGAATGAGTATGTTTTCTGATAGTTTACAGGAAGTCTGCACTTTCAAAAATACCACCGATTGCTGCACTTTCACAACGTCGTCAGGTTTGTAATCGTAATTAGATTCCATATTAGTATTGTAATTAACTATTTACAGTCGCAAATAGTAATTATCTATTAATTATGACATTAGGGATAATCACTATTTGAAACCAAATTATGCAATTATACTATGTAAATCATAATCTTCCTGTCATTATATGGGAAGAATTATTTGGGGTCGGTGTAACACAACTTTTTCTTCCTATTTATTTACGCTTTCACTGAATCTTTTTCTTTTATATCACTTCTCACGCTCACACAATCCATCCATCTTTTATTTGGCCTCCCTCTCCCTCTCCATTCATCTAAATATTCACAATTATTTTAGTAACATGCGTTTTCGCAACCGTTGTTCGTAACCGTCCTCTTCACATGACCTTACCAAGAGAAATAAATTCATTACATCATTCATATTACATTATCATTTATTTAGGTTCATTCACATCTAATAGCGGTAAACTAAAATAAAGTTGAATTTCGTCTCTTTCGACCTCTTAATAACACTAAAGACTCCCGAATCGTTTAATAAAGTATGAGCTTTCACTAAAGGCAGGGTTCAAATTAAGCCAAAGTAAAGAGACTTAATTGTAATTTGATAATTAGAAGAAGGCATGAACGTCGACAGCAATTACATTGTCATAATAATAGGAATCGTCTCAGAATGAAAATTATCTTCATTTGCATATTATCGACAAAAAGTAAAAGTGTGTGTAAAAAATAAGTGTAGGTGTCGTATATCGACTTTTCCGAGGACGATTTCGCGACACCGAGCAGCGCAACACGACGCCGACTACACTACTTAAATAAGTTTATTTGATAAAGTGTATATTTCTTAGTGAGATAGTTTATTATTGCTTATGAATATTTTGTGTCTTTTATCTATGGGCCTATTTTTTTTCGATGGGAAAAATCATCCAATGACAACCCCCGCTCTTGGGGCGGAGCGGGAGATAGTGTCAGACTCTTACTGACTAAAAAACCCATCCCATTCCTTCAAGCCTTCATACCGGGGCTCGAACGCCCTTTCGGATAACCCTGGCCCTAGTAGGCTTCGACCCGGCTGGGCCCCTGCTGAAGTTTATCTATGGGCCTCTGTTTCCTGAAAATAAAATAATTATTCATTCTGACTCAGCCTTATTTATTGAAATGTCTCCAGATTTACTATAAATAATCGTCAAAAGTAGTATTGAAAAAATCTCCTCAGCTATTCGTTGTCTCTGATCTCGGTGTCTAAGAAAACCAAGATCTATTTGGCATCGCAGCTTAACTCTGATAGAGAACTATGCTTGTGAAACCCATTCTATAGAAATTCCCCATCACTGTAAATTCTTATAAAATACCAGGAAAAAAGTCCCGGCTTGAAGGCGGGCAAAATGTTAACAAATCAAATTCAATCTGCAATAAATTAAGATCAACACTCGCCAGATTCGTTTTCATTTCAACTTTGTGGTGTTTTGTTCTTATATTAATAGATCTTGTGTAAACAAAGAAGGAGAAACGGGAAAGTACGACTCTTCAACGGGAACCGAAACGATTTCATCGAAATTTTATATTTAAATCGACGTAATTCGCTTAACCCCAAGAATTACGGGAAGGAGATCCTTTTATAAATTCTTAATTTTCTCATTTAGAGGTAATATAAAATTTATTGGATACCTTCTTCTGTTTTTCCTTTATGTATTTCTAAAATTTTAAAATGGTTCAAGTTAAATGGCAATACCGGCAGTGCTACCACGAGCTCTTAACGCAATCTATTTTACGACCTAAGAGATGGAGCTACATAGGGTATAATCTTCATCTTCTTTCTCGCTCGCACGATTGACATTTTATTTTCTATACCAGAATAGGTCCAAATTCTAATTTCTCGTCCTATTAATAACGTCAAAGAATCAAATCCATCACAGATTCGTAAATAGATTAATCCTAGAGTCGAGTTCAGATGAACACGATCGTTATAGTTGACTAATTCTGTTTACAGTCTCGATTAGATTAGTTAGTCGCAGCTTCCGACACAATAGCGCTCCAGACGGATACTCCGAAAGCCGGATACCAGCCGGATACCCGGCGCACTGCAGTTTGCGATTCAGAGTACCCGACCACGTGGAGCGTTCCTCTGATTTATAGCCTTCACACTTATTAATTCAGTGAAATATTGCCCACTCTAGATGAGCCCCGCAGGAGGTTCTATTATCCAAGCCTTAAGTGTACCTATTATAAGCTTCTCTGGTGAAAAGCCTTTTGTTAGAGGACTTACGCGATGTCCACACATTTTCCGCACAATATTTTGCGTTATCAGCACACTTTAGAAAGTGGAAAATTCTAGTATGAGCAAAACTATTACCGGTCCTGTTCAAGCCAGGCTACAAAGGCCTTATACTGTGTTATTTTATTAAAACGAAGCAATGATTTCTGCTTTATACTGTCTCGCTTCGAGGGTACGGCAGCCGACGGGTCTAAAATTTCGATTCTATTACGGACACTTTTACGGCTCCGGAAACTACAAACGTTGCGCAGGTGCAGTAAAGGAGAACGTTAAACATTCGTACGACGCGCGACGTCTATAAAACAACGCTCGGAGAATCGGAGATATTAAATCATGCAAAGCTATCCAATAGAGCATTTTTATTTAAATGTAACCCTCTCAATATTATAAACTAAACCAGAGTCATTGTTATCATCATTTTTGTCAGTCAAAAAACGTCAACTGTTGGATATAAGCCTCCCCCAAGCGTCGCCACGACCGGTCTTGTACGTCACGCATCGATCGGATTCCCGCAACCCTCACCAGGTCATTGGTGCACTTTATGGCAGGCCATCTAACGCTGCGTCTTCCGGTACACGGTCGCCACTCCAGAACCTTTCGTCTCCATCGACCATCTGATCTGGGTGCAATGTGCCCTGCCCAATACCACTTAAGTTTGGCGATTCTTCGAGCTATGTCGGTAACCTTGGTTCTCCTGCGGATATCTTCATTTCTGATGTAATCAAGCAAGGAAAAAAATTGCCCTTTGGGTAACTTTAAGTCTTCTTGAAAGGCCCATTGTAAGCGACCACGTTTCGGAGCCATTGTTATAATGTATAGCAAAACTCGGAGCGACTCTATAACCCTTGTTTCCGTTTCTTGTTCCCGCTATGACATAGTGCTCAGTAACAAAAAGTTTTGACATTATGTGCTTCAAGTTGTTTTTATTACACTTAATATTGTGGTGAAGTGTGATTAACACGCTGAGTTGTGAACTATGCGTTGCGAGTCTTGATATCAATGTTGTTCTATCATTTATAATGTACTGCAAGTACCTAAATGTTATGTAAATAAATTGAGAACGGGAAAATAGTGAAAATAATAAAACATTAAAGCAAGAGTTTGTATGTATGTGTGTGTATGTTTGTCACTCTGATACGCTCAAACGGCTGAACGGAATAGAATGAAATGTACACTGGTAGACCACGTTCTCTCTTTAAAAAGACTACGAATCCTATATCTTCTATCAAAGTTAAAGCGTCCAAATTTCACACAAATAAATAAAGGTAGAGTCTGTCTAAAAAGTCAAACGACTTGGGAATTTTAATAGTTTTTTTACACCACCTGCTCGATAATGTCGTTTTACACGTCATACAAACCTCACTTAAAGCAAGTCATTATATACCTAGGGAGATAATGCAGTATGGCCGATCCCTAGGGAATAATGAGATTTGAATTTGGAGCATCAAGAATCGTCAACTTTGTGAATTAAAATGTAGGCGCATCGAACAAGTTGACTCGAAATTCAAACCAAAGAGTATGTAATCACTATGATTCAAACTGGCCACTAAAAAAAAAAAGAAAATAGAATAAAACGTGCGCACTGACGACACGGGAGCCTATATAGAAAATTGAAACTATAGAATCTTGGAGTAGTAAATTTGGTTTGTTTGATGAACTTGTAAATATAATACTTATATTTCTCTAATATATGATTTGGTCAACCAAATTGTCTTTTAATTATCTCACAGATGGTGTAAAAAGTAGAGTATGCAACACGGGGATAAAGCTGTCTTTGTCTTGGGCGGCTTAAATTCCTCACTTCACTCAGGTTTCTTTATTAACTCCCTCGCAATGCTCGGGAGTTAATTTTATAAATCCCTCACTATCGTTCGGGATTAAAATCAGCAACCTACGTTTCGTTCGGAATTTAACATGCCGCCCGCGACTTAAAGACACTGCTTTATCCCCTAGTCACATAAACTACTATTATAATTTTAATAGAGGTACTTTTTTTTTAATAACATTTCTGAGGGATAATAAATGACGTCAATTTGATGACAAATCTGATGAAGCGAATGATTATAATTTTACTTTGTTTGAACTACCCAAGTCGTTTGACTTTTTAGACAAACTATATAATGACCTGCCTCCCTAGCCAAGTTACAATCGAATTTCGTTCTCTAATCGGTAACGCCTCGGTGACAGCAATTGTAGAAAACGATAAGTTGGTAGCCATGTTGACGCGCCTGAGTCGGCCGCTCGTACTACAATGTAGCGTTTGTATAACAAAGCATGTAGCGTTAAACATTGTAGAAACGATTTTGAACTATGTAAAGTTGGCTACGAATTGTCTATTCGTTTGTTCTGACCACGCGACTTTACGTTGAGATGACGTCATTCCCAAACGTTTCATCACTTTTCGACAGCGTTAACGATTGCAGAATAACAACTTGGCTATGCGTGCTGTAACATCATCAATAACAGTTCTTCAGTACCTCATAAAAATTCAGAAGTGTCGAATCGAACGATAATAACTTCAAATGTAAAACTTTAATGTATCTGAA
This sequence comes from Mythimna albipuncta, assembly GCA_929112965.1. Classification (NCBI taxonomy): domain Eukaryota; kingdom Metazoa; phylum Arthropoda; class Insecta; order Lepidoptera; family Noctuidae; genus Mythimna; species Mythimna albipuncta. Next base: position 9,348,187 of record OV815962.1, on the reverse strand, counting down.
ATCGTATGCAAATTGCTAACTAAAATAGATCATCATCAATCAGAAAGACATCCACTGTTGGACATAGGCCTCCCCCAAGTGTTGCCACAACGAGCGATCCTGTACGTCTCGTATTAACCGCATTCTCGCGACTTTCACCAGGTCATCGGTCCACCTGAAGCCTTCCAATGCTACTAAAATAGATAATTACATAAAAAAGAAACTTTAAAAGAAAATTTAACAGGACAGAACTTTTTCTTTCTCCTGTAAAGTTTCGCATTTATGAGATTTTCTACCTAAGATGACGATAAGTACCTGTCTTTATAGATTAGGGCACTAGGTATTTAAGTTTTCGGGACATCCAATTTATCAAATTTACGCAAGAAACAGAAAAACTCGTCAAACTTCCTATTGACACCCTCGGGGTGAAAAGTTTTTAGAATGGTTCGATTTCAAACAAGATCACTGTTTGTTATTAAAGTGAACCCGGAAAACATCCTTCATGTCCCTCTAGGGTTAATATGGGGTCTGTTCGTTTAAGTGATAATCCCTATAACATGTCCATTTACAGACTTAAGTAATTACAAAACTTTCGGCTACCGAGCACTAGCTGATAAATTAATCTCTACCTAATAACATTAGTCCGAATCACACGAGATAGTGGTATTGGCCACGAGGAATGTCTGAAAAGAAAACCTGTAATTCTAGAACACAAAGGGCAACTGAAAGACACAGTTTTGACACAGTATAAACAGTAAAAGTGTGACACGTCCTCTCGCTCCATCCTAGGCCGGGAGAAGTCAAGAAATTCACCAGACGTCGGACTAACGATTCCATAACAGCTAAATTTAAAACACTGCTAAGACACTATTGCCTAAGAAGAAGTTTTGAATACTTCGGCCATATTGCCTGAAAGAGAGGCGATAATCTGGAAAAGCTGACGAGAAAAGTAGATGAAAAAAAGAGAGAGGCACGGTCTGCGATGCCATCCACATCGCCGAAAATATGATAATAGGCGAAATATTGTCCACAATAAAGTTATTCGTCAAGGATTGAGAAAAAATGACGCAAGGAGGAACCACACGAGGTTGAAATATTGAGCAACACACATATCATATTCAATTAACTATTCCAATATTGGTTACCAACTTAGTAAATTGATATCAACGTTTGAACTACGATATCTGTGGATTGACACAGATAACCACAGGAGTCGTTACACACCACAGAACATTCACCATACTCGGAAGTAGACCCACAGGCTATAACAATATTAGACCTTATGCATAGAGTAATATAATATCTGGCTCAACCTGCACACTGCCATCTATTTGCTTTGTCTTACGAGTTAATTAATAATCCTACGTAGTACGTAGTTAGATCTATAGACCTGTATCTAATTAACATTAAATCAAAGCCTAACTCTCTCTGTCTCACTCCGATATTTAAAAAAGTAAAATATCATTTGTATTCTTTGGGTACTTTAGGCACGTTATCTCGTTTATTTTGAGTCGAATTCGCGCAGGTTTATTTCGTGCAGCCATTTCTGTAGCAAAGACAAAAAAAAAATGGAATTGAAACGAATATCTCTGAAATTGTTTTGGACTTTTTGAAATACTCGAATGATAGAGAGAAAAATGGCAGCGAGCCATCACAGCAAGGGGTTCCGACGTTCCGTTCCTTTTGAAGTACACCACTACAAATGACATGAATTTCATGTTTGCACTGGAATCTGTTTTAGCGTGAATTCTTAAAAGGTCACCGGTCCCTTTTGCGGAGAGTTCTGTATGGTCCTTCTGGCAGGCAGGGACAGGCCTTAAAAACGTGCACATTTGTCTCATAAAAAGGTCGCATGGTACATATTTAAGGAACCCTTGTCAATGTCGGGTACATTCACAGTTAGTGGGGAAATGGGGTAAACAGGGTATTTGATTTAAAGGTTTCTTTGTGTACATTTGTTCATCCAAGGCTGTAATTAAAGCTGCGTCCGCGATGCGTCGCCGGCCGTCACCGTCACCGGCGGCGCGGGCGCGGCCGCGTCGCGTCGCATGCACCTGCAGTCACGGTCGGACGTCGACCCACTTTGCGGTCAATTCTGCGCTTACTTGAATATTTTTCTCATGCTTATTACGTAAGTAATGGAACATCTCACGCGTCACTTTATGTCTTTCGTAAATTGCTCAGATTCCGTATGGCGGCGACGACAGACGCTTAAATATTTTATTTCGGCGTTGAGACTTCATAAACTCATCCAATCACGCTATGGATAGAGAGAGATGTGTGTGGAAATATACGATCCACTTCACTTCATTTAAATATAAATGACGCCAGCGAGCATGACAATATTAAAACATAGTGGAGCTTTCTAAAAGCTTTTCGGTTTTCCACGGGCAATCAAACAAAAAATACGGAAATGTGAGTCCGATAGTACCTACTAGTATGAACGATACAAACGTGGGAAGTGGTTTTAAATTTTGTAGTAGGAAGATGGAATAAAAGATTTAGTAGAGTTTTACTATTTTTAGAGGTCTGCGAAACAGAGTGTAAAGTCCCGCAAACTTACGTTAGTAAGGAAGGATCGTCTAACCACCATCAGACCAAACAGACAAACTGGTTCCCTGACCAGAAGAATGTTGGGGTCTGGTCGAGGCAACTGCCCGATAGCTAATTTTTTTACTGTTATATATGTTCTAATTACACGGAGAACTGCATAGATATCGGTACCATAACTTAAACATTGTTTTACCCTGTGATCTATACCCTGCCTCCATCGTTTGCTTTTACTCATGGAGCTATTGAACCAATCAAAACGCTACATACTGGCGAGTATAATATCAGTAGACAAAGATAATAGGCCATTATAAAAAGGTCTTGTTACGTTATGCCTACAATTTAATGCTAGATATACATTTATATATACATAGGTACCTGTCTCAAAGCTCTGCTGTTGCGACAACAATTCAAAAATTACGCTTCGCGAACAACGCATAATTTGTGGCTACGTGAATGACACTTCAATTTGATATTTTGATTATATTGTTATTTATTACTTTGTCTCGTTTCTCCCTTTGCAAAATATTTGAGAGTTAAAAAATCGGCTTGGTTTCCTCTTAAACAAATATTATGAAGGCCAAGTTGTTTTAAGTACAAGGTATTTTGTCATTATTGTATCAAAAGTTTTAATTCAAAGTGTGAAAGTTTAAAAGTGAATTCAAAGTATATGGAAGGATTATTTGAATCATATATATATATATAGCTATATTACTTTTACTACTATAGCTACTTTTTTTTTACGTGTGACATCATCAAATTATTCCTCCCATTGTGAGTGGAGCGAAAAGGAGTGTCAGACTAAAACCTACCAGTGTTCTTTCAGTTGCCCTTTGCGGTCAAAGACTTCGGTAGGTAATTCTTACGAACACAACTTCAATTTGACATTAAGGTACCATTGACATTAAAGCGCCGTTGACACTAAGGTACCGTTTACATTAAAGCGCCGTGGACATTAAGATACCCTTGACATTAAGGTACCATTGACAATAAGGTATCATCAAATTCTTCTAGTCGCTGTATTGAAACTACCATTTGGCGACAAGAGCATTGACCACTCTTATTGCAATAACTGGAAAATACCACTGAAATACGCTGTTGACACTACCACAGGCCGGACTAAGTGTTTCGCTTCGTCTTTTGCACCGCGTACATCAAAGGACTGGGCCAATTTGCCTGCAGTGGTTTTCCCGCCTATAAAAAGGTTCTTAATAAACTAGTGCGATTCACTATCATCGATTATACCACTGCTTACCATCAGGAGGATTGCAGTCAAGATATTAAAAAAAAACAACAAATGAACCACAGTAACGAAAGTAAAGTAGGTAAATAATAACTCGTTCATTCTTTCTAGAGACCTACAAATATACTGTGTCCATACATCCGTTCCACTTGCTAGCCGCCATTAACTATTTCATTACAAAGGATTGACGTATCGTGTTGTGAAATGTTGGGTAAATTCCTGTTAATTGACCGATTGGCTTACACCACAGTCGCTGTGTGGGGTGAGGCAACGCCGGAGTACAGATTGCAGTGCGTGGTCGGCTGATGCACGCACTCACTCCATGTCAACATCTTCACAATAACGAGTGTTGGCTCAGCTCGGGTTATACCAGTTTGAGACACGAAATGCAATTATTTATTTGAGACTTTGATGTTTTCTTAGTTTTGGGCTAGCGATATATGTAGGTAACTTGAAAAATATGGAGGAAAAGCAGTTGTGGTTTGAGTGGCGAAGTTCAAGTTTAGGGTCGAATGTTAATATCAAAATAATTTGAATCGAGAATTCTCATAATCTTGTGAAGAAGAGGGATGAAAGACATGTTACTAAAAGAATTATGAGTATACAATGTGAATGGATGGAGAAGGAGAGGGAGGCAAAAGAAAATAAATAAAGAAAAACATTTCATTTGCGGAAATTTACGAAATCTTAAAAAGATTGTGTGAGATATGAAAAGAAAGCGAGTTAGTGATAGCGTGACGGAGGTGAAATAATAAACGTGTGATGCCGACCCCAAATAACACGAAAAATTTGGTAGAACGATGATGATCATCTTGAATCAAGAATTAAACCTGAAATTTTCCTCATTATCCAAATACAGCATTATTCTCGTTTCTCTCTCGGTCATAAAAAGTTAGGTTCCTATAAGTAGGTAACAATAATAATATACCAATGCCATCTGGTCCCAAACTAAGCAAAGCTTGTGCTGTGAGTAATATACAACTGATAAATGTACTTTTTTTTAAAGACGAACATTTACAGATTAATTACACCCAGATACAGAACAAATGATCGCGCTCATCACACAAACATTTATCTTGGGTGGTAATCGAAACCACAACCTTCAGAATTGCAGTCAGGGCTAACCATTAGACCAACAGGCCAGTCAAATTTTATAATATCGACGTTGGAAAGGCAAAAAATTACTTTGCAACATTGAGTAAACTTTACAAAATGTGATTTAAAGTTAATAACTTTAAAGCGCTCTCGTCGTTATTCTTTTTACCTACGTATTCCTCATTGTCATAACTTTATTCTAACTTAAAATCCAAGGCTCTGAAACTCGCTTTCCCAGATGCTATACATATAATAAGTGTTCATTTCCCGAAAAGGTTTTTCCGCAAGCCAATACCAACTTAATCACTTATCTCAGAGAACGTCGAATTAGATCAAGTATGTCGGGCAGGGAACATGCGACGTTATCTAATTATAGAAGATTTGTAACTCAATTACAATGTACAATACACCTAGGTATGTACATATGTTTTAGAGCTTAATCAATTCCGACATGTTAATAATACAGGTTGAATACCTATTTCATTCATGTGTAATCTTGCAGGGGCTTTAAAACGATGACCTAATCAGGGTAGAATCGATGGATGCGAGACGCACAGGACCGGTCGTTGTGGCGACGCTTGGGGGAGGCCTATGTCCAACAGTGGACGTCTGAAATTATGATTTCAGCGGCTGAAGTTTTTCATGAAAATAAACCACTTTACTTACGATGTTACCCTTGCAAAGTTGATTCCATCATAACTCTAAAATATACACAAAAAGGTTTATTTATTTATTTATTGAAACTTCATGTACATTAAAAATACTTAGATAGGTATACTTATGCAAAAAGGCATTCTCTACCAGTCACCTTTTGGTTCAGTACCTTACATATATATTTACGTCCGTACAACTCGATAAAATGTAGAGAAACAGTGTTTTTTTTTCATATATCAGATTTAACCCTTAGGTCCAAAACTTGTTAATATTAAATTTTATGTGAACATACGCAAAGATTGATTAATTAGTCAATCAATGTATTAATCACACACTATATCTAACACGGTAATTAGTGCTTCCGTTGATTGCTATCTATTAATACCTTAAACGTATCAATGTAACACAGCCATAGAAGCATCGAGTATGGCTACCAATACTCAAGACCTTAAGTTACATTAAAAAAAAAAAAAATTGCATGCGTTAAGGCTGAATGTAGCGGAAACACCCAACTCTGTATCATCTTAAAATTGTACCTACGTAGCTTGCAAATAAATAATTCTGATTCTGATTCTCATCTGGTGTCAGTTTGATTAATTTTTAAATGGCACTTAGGATATGGGCCACTGCATGCGTTAATGCTATAAGGTTAATATCGAGAGAGCCGCTCGCGAAATTAGCTTCAACAAAAAGTAGTTAAATGTTCTTATACAGGATAACTCTGCCTGAGAGGTCTAATGGAATCTATCTTTTTCTCCTTCTATATGAAATCCATCCAAAGGTTGTCTGTAAAAAATCGCTTTTAGCGTTAAGACCGTCCATTGTGACACCCTATTAATTTTATTAGTTTCATAGGGAATTATTTTATTTTTGGTGTACAATAAAGAATTTATCTATCAAATGACCATAAAGCATGAAAATAATATCCAAGGTATAACTTTTTTTTCAATTAAATTTTAGATAGGTTTGAAAATCACACCTGATGGAAAGCGACGATAAAATCAATGATGGAGCGCACTTGCCAAGAATTAACCTATTCACTAGATGCCCAAGAAACAGACCCATTTCAACTAGCTGGTTACAGCTGACTAAAGGGTCGATGACCTCTGTTAGTGTGACGTACTTGAAATGATTATTTTGCATCTTTTTACTGGCATTTACTTGTTTTAATCATGATTGAATATCGGCTAGAATATTCGTGCTTCAATTACTATAACAAAAATCTAATTTGTATGTCAGAAACGTTGCCTCAGACACATTAATTTTGTCGTTTCTACATACAGAATTACATTTACTGCCTACACATTTGTTGTCTTAACATTTTAATTCCACGAAATATGGGTTTCTTAACCGGATCTTACTCAAGATATTCGTCAGAAAATAACAGTGTCAATTTTCCTCATACAGCATGCAATTAATTTCATAACAGAACCGTCACGCTTACTCCGCTGATAGTGGTGGGCAAAGCATAATCGCTTAGTCATAGTTCCAGACAGGCGAAGCTATTGCATCCAGTGGCGTAGCTAGGTGACTAAGGGCCCTGGGGCAAACACAAACTGGGCCCCTAAATTGTTTAGGTTTTATGGACATATTTAAAAATGCAACGCTACTTTTATCTTTTATAAAAATCCTAAGTTATAAGAAGATTAATCATTAACATGCACACATAATGATATGAGACATAGTCGTCGTTAATATGATCGGCAACGATATCTTTCACAGCTTAGTTACCGAATTTTCATGAGTGTGCTTTTCAACCAATACTGCAGTGGTCACATTATCGTATTCACTTTCAAAATAAACATTTTTTGTAAAATTTTTCGTTCATTCAATAAGCGGTTTGTTAATCAGGTTTTGCCCCCCCCCCCCCCCCCCCGCGAGCTTGAGGGCCCTGCCTAGCCCCTTAGTAGCTACGCCACTGACTGCATCCGACATAGTACGTAGATAGTAAGCTAGTTTTCATTAACTGCGCTCTGTTCCGATGCCGAACTGAAGCTTTTGTAAGCGAAAAGCCAATTTCAATCTTGTCTGAACCGAAAAATCGACCCCAAAAGCATGTGGAAAACAGATTCATCCATAGCTATCAATACGGAAACAAACATCCGACTCTTACTTATCAAAGAGAAATTCACTGGCGCCTCATTTGAAACGCGAAGACCAAATACAATAATCGTAACATTAACATAAAATACAAATATAAACAGCTGTGAAGGAGCTGATGGAATGGGATCTACGTACATTATGTCACCGGCAGCGCACAAGCGTGGCTTGTTTAACAAGAGCGGTCGATACGCCGCCGTCGTGCGTGTGAGTGAAATGAATCGCTTACTTTCACGGGTTACTTATGAAATTTGCGATTTACACGTTATGAGCCGTATTTTGCGCAAGAGTTTGGTTTCGCGCGGCCGCAGACAACGTGCGCGTTACGTCACTGCTTCACTAGTATAGCCGGTGCACGCGTTTCTCAATCACCAAGCCTCGTCTCTATAATAAAGAATATGTATTCTTTGTCTCTTAATTAAATTGTTACCTCACATTACTAGGCCTACTACACATAATATTACGCATCTCTGAATTATGACAGTTATTTCATACGCTCTAGTTGCGTATTCTAATTCATGCTATTAGTTCGGTATCCATTAATATTATACAATGGCCGCCTAACCTAATAATCACTAGATGCGTATCTGTGAAATTGCCTTTGGCCTATCTATTAGACTTTAAGTTAGAAACTATCATACATATATGTATGATATATGAGAGTTTCTAACTGCAAAAACAATAGTACCTAGTTTATATATGCCTTAAGGCCTAAGGCATTAAGTCCGCTTTTGTACTTTTATGTTGCATGCAGTTTTAATAAATAAATAAATTAAAAATGGATGGATTGTGTGAGGAGCGATACGAAAAGGAAGTTAATGATAGTATGACGGATTACACAGGACAGAATGGAAGTAATCCCCTGAGTTTGTTTCGGTGTTTCTTCTCAGGGTAGTCAGCTAGGAAACACCGGCCTCATCTAGCATTATTCGACGAAAAAAAAAAATTGACGTGTAAAAGTGTTTTTATAAATCCTACTTGCAAAATAAAGATCATTTATCATTTAATGAACATGTTGCGCCGACCAAGGGCAGGAAGATGATGATGATTTCATACTAAACAAGAAGTAACACTAAAAACAATTAATCTTTCGGAAAACCACATCAAAATGAAGCAGCTAAACCTCCATGTGCAATGTTGGTAACTCCGTATTTATTATTAATTTCGAGTTACGATTTCATCGATTGTTTGTGAACAGAACCGGTTCCATTACAACATGCGACAGCTTGAACTGCTTGAACCAAAACATTCGCCGATTAACCACTGAATGTTATTCCAGCTGTACCACTTGTAAACGTTGAAATATAAGTGGAACAAATTGGAAAATCAATAAGCTTTCTGGTCAATGCCTGCACGGGCTGCGGGCTTGTTCGAAAGACTTACCGCGGACTTGGAATGCAAAGGATAACTGTAGGTTTACATTTAATTTTAGTCAGTAAAAGTCTGAAGCTTCTCCTCCTTTACCTAAATCGGGAGGAGTTGTTTTAAGATTTCCCACCAAACAATAAAGGGAATACTTAAAGTGTAAGTTTTTAATCATAACACTTCGAGAATAAACATAGAACTGCGCACAATTGTGCCACGTGCGCCGTTCTTGGCGAGTCGGTCTCCATACATTTTACATGGCAACTAGACTTGTAGAGCTACATTATATCCACGCCACGTCCATAATAACAGAGATGACTGGCCTTTGCCAAGAGCTCTTTGGCAAAAATGACTTCTCATACGTGTTAGCCACGTGAAGGCACGAGTAGAATTATCAACATTTTAAAAAGGGTTGGCGATATCAAACTTACGAGTATATTAATTACCTAGGCTCTCTGTATCTCGGTAACATGTATGATTTACGGGAAAGGACCATCTTCCCGTAAATCAAACTGCTACCGAGATACCTAACGGAAAAAATGGTGGTGAAAATGTCATTTCAGCGATGTCAATAATCTTAGAAAGCTTTATAAATAGGTAAACCTACAAATGAATTGGTAAAGTTACATTGCTTACCTAAACTTTGAATTCACCACAAAATATTGAAATCGAAATGTACATACAAATGCATTCGTATTTCTGTCCGTCCGTAAAACGAATGTTGCTGAAATTTACAGATAAACCGACACAGACAGCGAATGAAGGTATTAACAAACTATACGGTAGACAAAGAGGTGAGCCGCGTGATGGAACAGCCTGCATTATTCAGCCATTATAGGCTTCCTTTGTGTCTGCCGTATACCTCCACGAGAAATGTCCGTGCTCCAATAATACCTCTAATTAAACATGAGCGCACTGTACTTGCATTGTTCAGGAGTCGGTTTACCAATGTTTGCTTCCTTATCCACTAAAATTTACATGTATTGACTGATTTTCATGAAATTGACTACAGTTAAATCCATCTTTAAGGTGTCTCTGGAGCTGTGGGTTTACATCTACGAGTAAAAGGGAAACCCGTGGTCCAGAAACGCAAACAGCAAAGAAGGAACGTACTGTGTGGTTTTAGGCGCGGGGAACGTGTGTCATTAGATGATTTCCTAACTTAAAAATAAATGAAAATGTATCTCTAAAGCGTCTAATCTTACTAACGTCACAGACCTTTGCCCTATTAACCTACTATGGCAGTAGGCTAATAAGCCGAAAATTTGTCTTTTCTGTCTTTCCAAGTTCTTATAGAAGGTAGTCTCCCACCAGCTTCAGGCTTATATTGAGGAGTACAACATTTTGCACACACAGATATACAACTCGAAATTTAAATTACATTATATGACGCAACATCACAAAGTCAAATTAAATTATATGGATTTCAAGTCACCTACATAAATAAATGAAATTTCGTCATATAATTAACAACTTTATTAATGCAAAATCTAAAGAGAAAACTTTAATCAGGATTGTTTCGCGTATTTTAAAAAATGATGTCTCAATGAGGACGCTCCAAATATTTCTCTAAATAAAATGAAAACAGTTTGAGATATCTATGAATTACTCATTCATTACTCAAATACAATCGATTAACTATCTATAATTTAGCGTAAAATTCGATTCGAGAACGTTGGCAGAAGTCTAGTCGTTGAACTCAGTTTTTGACCTTTTCGTTTAAATTCACTTAAAATTAAAAGAAGAAGACGGCGTAGATCGCTGTCCCTATCGAAACCAAATTGGAACGTGCCCTTATGAACACTAATCCTTAGTGAGTCCCTATTGGATTAATGGTATACTAGGTAAATAAAAAATAGAAGTCTGTTTTATTCTTCAAGACCCAACCAAGCTATTTGTCTCTGATAACAAAGAATATGTTCAGAGGTTTAGTCGTGAACAGTCAAACATACAGACATACACTGACATGTACTTTAAATTGAAACAAATTTTTCTTTTGCGATATGTACTTTACTAATCAAAACCATTCCAAAAAGTTCAAACACGATAAATTAGCTTATTTCGCTTATTACCGAGTTCCTATGGCCATCTCCCAGTTCCATGATCAGACCCTGGTTATTATCTAGCACCAAAGTACTCGTTAAGATGAGTCATACAAGCCCAAACTCGATGAGGTTATGTCGTTTAATTACCGAGTTCCTATGGCTAGCATCTAGTTCCATCATCAGATCAGCTCTATATCATAATAATTTTTAATTGTTATCATCATGATTTACACATGCATGCAAAATTTCAGATCAATCGATAACCGGAAAATGGATCAAGCAAGATTTGATTACAGACATACGAACGTCGAAACATCAAAAGCTTGTAACAATTGGCAATGCCGCCAGCCTTTTGGGCACATTACCAGTCGACAGCGATGTGGAAGAGTTTTTTGAAGCCCTATTTTAGTTTGATTTTAGTTAGTTGTAATTAGCGTAGGGTTTTATTATTATTATTATTTTAATTTACTGTAATTATAGTTTTTAGTTGTGTACGTTATAAGTTAAATTGATTTAAAGTTAATAAATGTAACAATTTAGATTAAATTCTGCATACAATTTTTGCTGGCCGGTTCTAGGTGGAACAAACCAGGAGCGCATCAAGTTGAAGCGCGGGAGGGATGCAGGGGCACGCCGCCGCTACATCTCGCAAACACGATCATCTCCTCAAAATATGCGCCAAGTAGGTCGCTTATAATCTCATTCATAACTGGATACCTACTTGAACTAGTTCGTGTATTATGTAACCCGTACTTGTACCTCAGTGTCTGTGGAGACTTGAGAAACTTATTCTCACCACATCGTTAATAAGATGACCGTAGTCCGGTAATATTTAAAGTAGGTAGACGTACAAATATGGTGTAAACGGACATCGGCCTAGTACAGGAAATTACATGTTTCGTCAATATTTTTTTTTATTTCACAACTTATAATAGACGTTTATCGAAGACATAACATTAAAATTGTTAACAAATAGAAGAAATTCGTAAGTTAATTGTTATCCAAACATATCGTGCAATATTTGCTCCTTAAAAACATATGTATTTCTAATTGTCTATTGCCTCTTCTTGCAATCTGTTTAAATATTGACGGATATTGTGAAGTAGATTTATACCGAGTAGGTCAACGTGAAATTAGAAAGGGCAGAACGGATCTGTATACTCAGACGTATTGAATCAATTTGGACGAAAGAATGATGAAACTGTTACGATTGTGAAATATCAGAAACAACTGGGAAAACGTAACTAAGGTAACTACTTACGTACTTACAGCAGTTGCTCTGTTCTTAATTCTTTATAGTGCAAACAAAAAAAAAACTTAACCTTAATACATCGCATCTACAGATGCAGAAGCATTTTCCATTATTATTATCAATTTTTATTTTGTTAAATGGATTTTATTGCTTAGCGACCATATTGTATAGATACACAAGAACTTACAATTTAGATTTATTGATTCCGTTTATTTTTCAAATATTTTAAGGAGTTTTACAAGTAAACTGATACTTGAAAATAAGTAAAATGTGGCTTGCTACTAAGGGTACAACTTAAATTTCAGGTTTGAACAATTTTAATAGCACTTTATGAAAAAGTTCTGTTATCCGGGGACATTTTATTACGTATCACAATCAAATAAATAATGTAGGTTAAATTCTAAGGCCAAACAAAGCGATATGGATAAAAGATTAAGTAAAACCTTTATCCTATAAGGTAATAAATAGTAAAATCGAAGATTATATTATTAGGCTATAGAAAAGCCACTTTTCTACATACTTCAGGTAAATACGAATGATTGTCTAAACGTACTTCGATTCTATATTATTACTATTGGTGGGCTCATAGCGATGATACGGTTAATAATGGAGCACGCTTAAAGTAACCTATTCACTCTTGGCTTAAAGATCCCTTGGTTGTAGCTATTTGTAAACACAGAATTACACTACTTAGGTAGTTTTACAAGAATGAATGTGTTCCTAAAACATTTTGTAGTATGTGTGGAATGTCCACCCATAATTTAACCCAAAATTAAAACTTCAGGATTCACAAAAAGTACAAAAGAGGCCCTCTTTGTACTACTACTACCTTAAGTATTCTCTACCAGTCAACTAAAGGTGGTGGAAAGATAACATGGTAGGTGAATGTAGATAATCCTTTCCTAACTCAGAACAATCACTGAAGGAATGTGAAGCTCTGAACAAGTAACTTTCTCTGTCCGAGCCAAGGTAAAGTCAGGTGAATGTTATTTACATTTGCCGGATAGTCTTAAGTTTAAGTGAAACCTGCTGAATGTTTCCAAATAACGTGAAGTTTGTATACCTAAGTTTTTCGTTAATGCTTTAAAATAATACTAAAAGTTTGTAGTTTGTTCAGCTTTTTAAAGCCTTTTTTAATAACGTTAATTGTCTTACAGTGTTAGCAAAGTCTAAACAAAAGACAGATAATTAAAGCTACCCAAATAGCGAATATACCTTTAAAAAAGAAACAACGCATTATTACTTAAAAAACAATGCAAATTGTGTCGCGTTAAAATAAATGAATATTTAAATAAAGTGTTTAAGTAGCATGTTGTTTACGTCCAAAGTTTTCTCGTATCGTACACACAGCGGCGTAAATTAAAAAAGTAATCTTCTTTAAAGTGTCCTCTGGCAGGGTTCGTAGGTAAATAATTGCGAAATAGAGGTGAGTATAGGCCGTGAACCGCGAATGGTTGCGTCACAAGTTTGTCCAACAGTGGTCCCCAAAGTTTTTATATCGTGAACTCCTTAGCAATTTTTCTGCATAGCCTGCATAACCTGATTTTATGATGGGTTAATATAACAACAAGACTTGTGTTTTTTTTTTTGTTGTCGAATAACTTCTGCCGCTCCAAGGTGGTGCGAGAGGGTGTATTAGACTTTTAGTGACTAAAACCCACTCCTATGTTTCTTCTTTGCCTTCGTTCTACGACCCCGGGGTTCTTTTTCACATAAGCCATGGCCTCTGTAAGCTTCGAGTTTCGACCCTGCTGGGTCCCTATGATTTTGCTGACTTCACCTTGTATAAATACTATCTGTTTAAGTGGACTCAACTATCCACCCGAAGCTTAATTAACTATTGGTGAAATGGGACCAATCCCGTGAATTAATTTTCCATCATGCACCCCAGTTTTGTTTTCCCTTATGCTCCCTTTAAGCTTACGTAGACCACTGGAGCTCTAGGTGTAACACTTTGAGAATAAGTGACGTACACGATGCTACAAAGGTTGTCGGTAAATAAATTACAGATGGTGACGTTGCCTGAAACCATACTACTTCAAACAGAAAGGTACGCTGATTTCGACATGCAAAACATGTTCCTCGAAATCATTAAATATTTTAGTATAGCGTATCTTTGACTGTGTTAAATAAATGATATTATTTCTTCTTCCTGATTGGTTCGACTGAAGAAGGTAACTGACTACAGTCAGTACAGTGTTTTATTATAAATAAAACAGACTGACAACATCATTGATTTTATACTGGAATTTTGAATTATTTTGACGATGCTCCGTTTGGTTCAGCACCAAAGCTTGACCACCGATCATGCGACCAAACTGGCATCAGAATATGCTTTTGCTTTTTATGCTTTATATGGTATCTTATGAAAATAAATGTATTGACAAAAAATAAAGTAATTATAAACAATGATTAGCGACCATACCTCAAACATCCCAGACACAGGACTCAAACTTTCAAATTCCGTTTTATCTTCCCCCCTTTTTTAGGTGGGAAATTGTCAAATAAGTTCTGCTCTTCCTCTAGATGTATAGAGAGGGAGTGTCAGACTATTACTGACTAAAACCCAACTGTATTCCTTCAGCTGCCCTTTGTGTGCTAGAGCCGCAGTAACTCTTGCAGACACTTCCACAGCGTTGTATCATCTTTTAATTCTCATAAATAATATATATTTTGCAAATAAGTATTAATAAACACTTTTACACATCAATTTCATCGTATTTAAACTAGATGAGGCCTGTGTTTCGTAGCTGACTCGAAAAAAAACTCAGGCGTCAAAGTTCCCGAAAAGAAAATCAGCGCTGGGTGTTTGACGCCCAGCAATTGCTGAGTTGGTGACCCTTTCGGTTCAGGCACAGTCACTGCAACTGTATTGTATGTCTGTACTCTTTTTTTATTAATATTTTATGTTGTTGTACATTGTGTTGCTTGCGCCGAATAAATAGAATAGAATATATTCTATTCTATTCTAAGTTTCTTCAAATCACAAGAGAACAACGCAGATTAATGTCTCAGATGGTCTTTTTAGAAAAGAACCATACAGATTCAAGTGGGTCTGTCCAGTCAGTGCAAGCATTTTTCAGTATTCGTGTAGCTCAAACTCAGGATTATTAAGGAACATAACGACTTGCCGAACAATATCAAAATTAGGGTAGTGTCCAGGGTCAAAACAATTACATTTTATTAAGTCCGTATTTTAGATTATAAAAAAATATTGGACACGTATTTTTTCTTTTTTCGATTAAACAAAAAATAACAAAGATATAGCCCATTAAAGTTACGTGTGACGTCACCCCGTGCGAAAAAATGCAGCACGGCGTGACGTTACACGTAACTCTAATGGGCTATATCTTTGTCATTTATGGTTTAATTTAGTTTTTATAAAAATACGTGTCCCTTATTTTTGATTAATCTAAAAGACGGACTAACTACATTTATTACGGCAACTAGCCTATTTTCTAAGTAGAACTTCTGTGTCTATCTACATACGTAGATATCAGCTACAAATTGTTAAGTCGAGTGTCCACAGAAACAACAGAATTCATGAAAACTTATTTCATTTGCAGTTACAAGATTTAACTTTGGTCTAACTGAGTATCTAAGCGTATTTGCAAGGCACTAAAACAATAAATAGATTCCTGTAGTGTTTGCTTCTTAACCAAGATTATTCTTAAGACAAACTACACATTTCGAGTGGGTTTTATGTGGGTCTTGTTCTGTTTGTTACGACTACTGGGGGACTATGTATCTGGTACTTCAATATGGTTAAATACATACAATACAAGTACTAGTACTTCTCCTATGAGACATTTTCATGTAATAAGTTTTAATTCCAGCGGCATTTTGAATTCATAAGCGTGTTGTAGTGAAATCTCCAAACTGTATTTTTGGCTGAAACTGCAGATAAATAAAATGTGAAGTTACCCAACTAAACCATTTTATGAGATTGCCTCTTCTCTAATCGAAAACGTGTGTAGACCATAAAATATATTGTTGTATAATACCATGATGTTATACTAGCATAATAAATTAAATAAAAAATATTATTGTTATTATCTAAACTGTCTTTTTCTGTCTTCACAAATTCTTTACTCCTTTATTTAGGAATTAGTTATAGTTCTTCATGAAAATTACAAAAAGAAAATACCTATTAAAAATCTACTAAATGTGGAATATCCGTGACATTACGAAGATCCAATAGAACTGCCCGAATTCATTTTATTTACACAAACAAGCCCGAACTAAACAAAACAAGATGGACACCTCTCAATCCACTTTACAGATGTCTAATCCCTGTAGTCCAATGTTTTACCTCCTCGTGACCTCGTCCCAAACAACCTGGAAAAACTAAATAAATATTTCAAGTGTTTCGGATACGTTTTGGAAGTTCAGACATTCCCATGATAATCAGTCTGTTACGAAGTGTCCATTTCTAAGTTGTTACAGGTACGAAACTGCGAAGACACTATTTTCGAACCTGATATTATGTCCACTGTTGAATATCATCATCATCAGCCTTTTTAATGTTCCCACTGCTGGGACTCAGGCCTCCTCTCTAGGAGACAGAATGGGCCGTAATCCACCACGCGGGTCCAGTGCGGTTTGATGAATGTCACATGTCATCGAATTTTTGGTTCTAGGGTATGCCTGTTTCCTCACGATGTTTTCCTTCACCGTTTTGAGAGCAGTGGTAATGAAATAAATTACAAAGTAGGGAATGCGCCTGGCAGGGTTTGAACCCGCGCCCTACAACTCGTTAGTCTTAGCCATTAACACTCGGCCACCACTGCTCTCTCTGTTGAATATAGGGGTCAATTAATTATAAATAAGAATAGAATAGTATAAAAATTATTTTACACCAAAATCTTATGTACAAGCCTAAATCTATGGATACCACCATTGTATCAATAGATGTACTCGCAGCTTTAGCATATCGCTGATATAAGTGATATCTACCTGACTCTCTGAATCGTAAGAACCTATAATGATGGGGTAGTCTGGGGTGGTAGGTACTGTTAACAAATTAATCAAACATACATGTTAAGGTCGGCGCAGCATGATTTCCACTTCAGTATTTGCCTATTAGTCGTTATGTCAGCAGTCTTCTTTTTAGACATAACATCCAACTCATAGTCTATAATAATTTTACTTAATACAAAGATCAGGAATGTCTGGGTCTTAGCCCTCACTGTAATTTAACCCTAGATTCGCCAATGGCCCTTGTTCTAAATCAACATCATGACATTTTGCAGAACTCTAATTGGTTCCTACTGTATCACATGTTTTACAATTAAATTATCTTTTATCTTTACCGTATTCCTTGTATTCCCTTCCTTACAGCCATCCACATTCACACTAACAAATGAATAAAAAAAATCAAAACTGTCCTCGCGACATTTTCCTCATTACTCCGCATCACATGGCAATAATAACAACGACCATACCATGACAACCTTTTGCCATGCAACACCTCCCTCATCAGAAGATGAAAGAAAATAAAAATACGATATATTTTTAAAACACTGTTTTCTTCAACGTAGAAGTTAATGGTGTAAACATGGTGTGAATATAACAGAGATCAGTCTGAAATCGAGGTGTACACTCCATCTCTAAATATAATATATTAGGTAACCATTGCATATGTCTAGTATTGTATGCGTTACCTTCTTAGTTAACTGATCATAAACTCCGAGGTTTGTGGTTTCTAATCAAAGCGTGCAAGTTTCTAGAGTAGTCAGATTTCCGTGATTTTGCTTTATAATATATGAAGTTTCATTTATAACATCAAAGTGGCTCTTTTCTTATTTCAAGCTCCGATGTTAAACTTAAAAGCGAAGATGAGAAAAACAGAAATGGATTGAATATTTTCATCCTTTCTTAAGTCAAAATAACATTTTTTTAGGCTTTAAAAGAATTATCCAACAGTCCAATTAAGAAGTATATTTATTCCCTTAGTTCCAGTACAGCGCCGTTCCGTTGTCAATACAGGCTGTCTTCAACGAGCCAAGTTTCAGGTGGGCGCGAGTTAACTTCACAATACGTCGACTTTCCTGATTTATAGAGCGGAATGTTCGGCAAACCGGTTTATTTCCAGCGAAAATAATCATATTCGTGTCTTGCGAATAAACAAAACTCGAAAAGGCTTCATAAATCTTTCAAATGTTCGTTTTTGTTTCCTTTCTTTTATTTTCTCTTCTAATTTTGAAGTATTTGTTGGAGGTAATATAACAAACTAATGGGGCCATGACATTAATATTTATAGATGTTACGGTAGTATCGACTTTCTGTCTTCACAGATGGGATCTGGAGAATGGATTTCTTGTGATTTTTGTGGATTGCGATTGAATATCCTGAAAGTGTACTTTCCGTAACATGATTAATGTCCTCACCAATCATCACCATCATTATTGCAGCCAGAAATAACGTACTGCGGGGTAAAGGCCTCCACTTTCTTCTACAACTTTGAGCTGTGCTAGCCCACTTTTGTTTCTGACTGTACACAATTCAGTAAGATGCAAATCACGTAATTTGTAGGTGAAACGGCACTACGCCATAATGCCAAGAACTTGATTGCCCTCTGTTTCCCGATTTACCGCCCTACCGATTGTGAAATAGGGTAATTTATAGGGACATGTTAATTTACCCGTATCCGTATTGCGCATTGTTCACAAGTACAAACAACCGCGTTACCGTGTTAAATAAATGAGATGTTGCGAGAGAAGCCGCACAATGAGCATTATTTCTAGATGGTTGTTGGTTGTACGTTCGTGCGGCCGCGCGCAACATCCCAACATCACCTCAGCTATTCATTTGTCTGAGCACACTCATCTAGCTTCATTTGCCCGGACTACTTCCCTGAAATCTTTCTCCGTTGTTTGAAATGTAATTCAAGCAATGGTAGCCGAGAGACGTCCCCGACTTACGAGTTGTAGGTCGTAGGTTCAAACCCAACCAGTTGCATTTATTTCTTCACCACTGCTCTCAAAACGGCGATCGAAAACATCGTGAGAAAATTTTATATATTTTTATAATTAGAAACAAAAATTCGAAGACATGCTACGTCCACTGGTCCCGCGTGAATTACGGCCCATTCCCTCTCCTAGAAAAGAGACCTGTGTCCCAGCAGTGGGAACATTACAAGGCTGATATGGTAAGCTATGTATGTAACGTGACTAGATTCTCCAATTTTCAGCTTTTGTTATACATTGTAAAGCCGTGTAAATTCACAAGGGAGCAGATGGTATAGCAGATTTAAATTCGGGATGATGTAAATTAATTCGTTCCGTTATCTACGTCATTCACCCGGTCAATTTGTAGTGGCTTACATTCATCGCTCACTTCTATACGAAATGTTTATTAGAACCATTACATTTATGGCATCCGTTACATTCTGACAGATTACGTCCATCGTAATCTGTCAGAATGTCAGAAATGATGCCAGCTGAGGCGCGGTGCTGCAGAACAGAGATAACCCGAGGTTTACACGTTATTTACAACCCTCTTAACGATAGTGTGCTAGTGGTAGACGTAAATCTTTAGATATTGGCTTGTGCTGTCTTGTGAATCCGCTGGAGTAAAGAATTTATTGGAGTAAGAGAGCAAGGAAGCACAATCACGATTTGGCTGAATGATTGGAATCCAAAGATTTCCTGCGAATGATTGGCAGTCGATTAACAGCCCTGCTGCTGAGTGACGTCTCTAAGTAGAGACTTCGCTCGAGGGGAAGTCCCCTCGAGCGAGTTTGGTCCTTCGACGCTTCACCGTTTCACTAATGTTCCGTTACAATGACAGATACAATCAAAGTTACATCAATCTAGTCGTGTTCTCAGAGAATCTTTGCGCTTTTCACTTGATTAAAAATGTTATTTTAATCATTTGGTTTTTTAGGATTCCCTACTCGAACTCCGAAGGGTATGAACGGGTCCCTATTAAGCCTCCACAATCCGTTCGTCCGTCCACCTGTCAGCGAGCTATATCTAATAAACCGCAAGAGGAAGAGAGTTGATACTTTTACACAATGTGTATTTTCATTGCCACTAGAACAACAAATAATAATATATTTAAAGTTAAATATTAAAGGAAGTTCTCATACAAGAAACGTTATTAAATATGTTATCGGCAATTGGGGACCCTTCGCCTGTATTTAATTTATATTTGTGTTTTGTCTGTTGTTTAAATAAACAAATAAAATCTAGCATGGAAAACCTCAACGGCCCGTTTATTCACGTTTGTGCGGTTGCAATTGAATTGAAAATTAAATGAACGAGTATTTGCGCAGATGGTAACCAATAGCAATATATTGCATCCGCTCTGCTTCCATGCCTCCATGGTGAAGCTCCCTTGATCCCAAAATAACGCAACGGCAGAATATTGGCAAATAGTCATACTGAGAAACGGTTTTCGCAATAAATGTGTGCTTATTTACTTTGTTGTATGTTTCTACACAGAATATTACTTTATTTATTCAAATATTCATTTTGAGTAGTACATTGGAAAGCCATTTTCGATACCTTATTTTACAAATGTTTCTGTAAAATAAGGTATGAAACTAGGAGTGTTATTGAGTTTAGAATAATAAAGTTAGGTATTATCTCAACTCAGTTCAAACAAAACATATACCTATAACATAACACTCTTTATATATAACATAACTTCTTTTTTATATGGTGGGAAAAAATCATACAATGACAACCCCCGCTCTTGGGCGGAGCGGGATATAGTGTCAGACTCTTACTGACTAAAAACCCCATCCCGTTCCTGCAAGCCTTCATACCGGGGCTCGAGCGGCCTTTCGGCCCCAGTAGGCTTGCAGGCTTTTGCTGACAACTCCTTGAGGCGCGCGGGAACAGCGCGCGCCGTCGACGACTTGGGCTTGGTTCGGACAGTTACCGGACGGCCGGACAGCGAGCTACCCATTTCTCACTGTCCGCAAGCCCGCACCTACGGTGGCTGGAAATCGGGATCGGAATCCCGGCGGTGGCGAGAGCGCCTGATGCAGTCGGCCTCCTCCTTAGCGAGTATTACTGCTTCGCAGAAGGAGGCAACCGCCTGCCACTCCTCCTCGCTTCGGACCATGGCCTCAACCAAGGCCCGGCGCGAAAGGTCGCCTCTACGAGGGCACGGCGATGCTCCGCCCAAGCAGGGCACACCTCGACTGTGTGCTCTCGTGTCCTCCGGGCGTTCCGCACAGTGGCGACACCCGGGCGTCACTTCCGCTTTAATCCGGAACAAGAACCTCCCGAACTTGCTATTTCCGGTGAGGACCTGTGTCATGTTGAGGACCTGCGTCATAACATAACACTCTTAATGTCAAACTTTACTTCTTAGAAACTTTTGTGCAAAATGATATAAAAAGAAGGCTTCCGAGCGAAAGCCGACTGCATCAGGCAACGGCGCTCTCGCCGCCGCCGGGATTCCGATCCCGATTTCCAGCCACCGTAGGCGTTGGCTTGCGGACTGTGAGCAATGGGTAGCTCGCTGTCTGGCCGTCCGGTAACTGTTCGGACCAAGCCCAAGTAGTCGACGGCGCGCATTGTTCCCGCGCGCTTCAGGGAGTTGTCAGCAACAGCAGGGGTCCAGCCAGGTCGAAACCTACTGGGGCCAGATTTATCCGAAAGGGAACTCGAGCTTGAAGGTTTGAAGGAACGG
Source organism: Mythimna albipuncta (assembly GCA_929112965.1). Lineage (NCBI taxonomy): Eukaryota > Metazoa > Arthropoda > Insecta > Lepidoptera > Noctuidae > Mythimna > Mythimna albipuncta. The sequence goes on along the minus strand of OV815962.1, from coordinate 9,326,256 downwards.
GGTGGGTTTTTTCGTCAGTAAGAGTCTGACACTACCTCCCGCTCCGCTCAAGAGCGGAGGTTGTCATTGGATAATTTTGCACACCAAAAAAAAAACAAGATGATTTTCAGTAAATCTAGTGTTTAGGTTGGAAAATACGTAACGGGAACCTAAAAAAGCCATAAATATAAAAACTTTTTAGTGGCTTAAAATATAATAAAAGATTTAGGTACTTCGTGTATATTTGTCACTCTTTCACACTTTAACAACTGAACGCATTCGTATGAAAACTACTGCATTGGTTGACCATTTTCTGGTATATTATATACTATTTATTCCCGGAGAATAATCCTTTGGTTTAGGTTCATTTTCTACTTTAAAACAGGCGAAGCCGCCTACAGAAGCTAGTGCTTAACATTTCCGCCGTGATAAATAACGTTTCGAAACAAATGATGAATCATTCGGTGTTAGGGAAAGTTTGTTTGCTCTATTACCTTCAAGATGAGATAGAAGATGAATGAAGCCAGTCAAGAACCCGATGTGAAACTATAGAACAGTGATGAATGATATTCGAATCCAACAGTGACCGTGACGAAAAGATATGATTCCCATTTTGGTCACGTTCACTGAAGATTCAAGAGGTCGGACGATATTTACGACTTACGAACAGGGGCGGATCTACATATTAAGGCAAGAAGAAGAAGAGCACAGGGCCCCGAGAATTAGAGGGCCCCTATAATGTTGGCAAATGGCATAAGATACATATTAACGCCTGAAAGCCTGGGATTATTAATAATAATAATAATTTATTACACCAAAAATACACAATACAAAATGTGATATTGTTACATTACATAAAAATTGTGCCGAAATTAACATTTGCTGCCGAACTAGACTTGGAGCCTGCATTTCGGCACGCAGCGCCATGTATTATAATATTATTAAATGTTTAAAAGTAAATCTAACCAACAATTTTTTTTTAAGACGGACAATTATCTAAGGACTGTTCCAGCGCCAGGGCTGAGCGGGAGAGCGCGTCAGTCTTAACTAACTAAAACTACACCTATGTTCCAGCTTTGCGTTGTATTCCAGGACGTGCACTTTGCTAAGATTACAGTTTAAAGTTGTGAGTGTTAAGTAAGCCTACAAGTAGGTACTGTTAGCACAGGAGCCCCAAAATTTATAGTCCATCCCTGCTTTGAAGGGTGACTGGAAGTGGCAGCTCGAGAAAATTATATCGCAGCCATAATCTATTGAGAAAATAAAAAGGTCTTTGCGCTCAAGACCTTAAACCTATTTCAAACTGTTACATGTCATTTACCCGACATACTTGCCCGATAAAAAAAAAAAATATTTATTCCGTTTTAATACCACTCAACTAATACCACTGGTATTTGTTCAAACCACCGTGTATATTTTCTATTCCAAGTGGATAACACATTTTACCCGACCGATACTAAAATAATTCAAGTATCTAAAGTACAGTCAGCAAAAATATGTTTTATAGGGCCTTTAATTGATTAATATTGATATTATTAATTGATTTAATTGAATTAACATCAAAATAAAAACGAACCTTATTCCATTAACTTACGTAAGTACCACTGAGACAATAAAATATCGCTCGACTCTGATTGGTTATTTAGAATTTTAGAACAATACAAAGATAATTAACATAAACTACTATTATATATAATTTAGTAATAATGATGTATATTAAAAATTTTGAGTTTTTACATATATTAGTCATATAAAAATGTAAGGAAGGAAAGTTTTATTTGATTCAAGTTTCTGGTATTTGTTGGTATATTAAATTAAATTGTTTAAAGAGAGATCTCCAATCAGAATAGAAAATTAACATACGTTAAAAGAAATACCACTGTCCACTGGTATTAGTTGTTTGGTATTAAAATGGAATAAATAAAAAAAAATCCCATCAAAATCCAATAGATAAACATTTGCAGACTGCTTTTTATTAATACATTTTAGATGTATTCGGGAATACATTTATTCATGATTGTGAGGATGAACGGACAGTAATGATCGGATGTGATGCGAATGAAAACATCGCGCCTGCGCTCCGCCTCAATGGCGACTGATTTGTAATAATTCGGCGAGCTTACTACATAAACAGAGTACCCAACGTTTCCTGAAATATTCGGTCGGGGAAGTTCTTATCACGGAATTAAAACCGGCCTCCGCTAAAGAGATTATCCCGTATTGCTTTTGAATTTAGTGCTGTCATTAGCAAATTGTGGCTGCATTTAAGGGATTACTAGCATTATGGAAATGGCTGATTATATTTAGGAAAGTCTACGGTACTTAGATTACCAAGAAATAGGCTATAATTATCTACACTAATATTATAAAAAGGTAAAGTTTGATTTTTGTAAGTAGGAGGTAATCTCTGAAAGTACTGGTCTGATTGCTAAATTGTTTTCATCGATCAGCAGCTTTCACTTCCTTCCTGAGTGGCATAGGCTATATTTTATGTACGCAGGTAAAGCCGCGGACAAAAGCTAGTAGAAAATAAATTTATTTTGAGTATTTTCTGCGGCCTACACAAATGTTGAGCTCCTTAGTAGGCCTGAGTTGAGCTTTACGAATACTAATTAATGCTTGCACTGACTGGACTGGTCCACTCAAATCTGTATGTTTCTTTCCTCAACCGGCCTCATCTAGTTTAAATTGACGTAAAAAAGAATTGACGTGTAAAAGTGTTGTTTTAAAACCTATTTACAAAATAAATATCATTTATCAAAAGACCATTTCAGACGCAAATCTGTAGGAATAGTTCTTATGTGATATTTGTCCATTACATATTTGCTGTATGGACTTTAAAACCTACACAAACTAAATATCATTTTTAGTTTACAAAGGGTTTATTCTGCTTGTACAATGCATAAATATGCATATTTTACCTTTACCAAAATAAACAACATTACTTTTAGTTTATGCGAAAGCCGAAACACGACGTGTCTAGTATTTTTATGTAATCGAAAGAATCTGTGTACAAAATTTCATAACTGTAACATGAAAAATCATAAAGTTATAAGCTTGTTATGCTATCTGGTTGTCCGCACAAATACATGGTCCCCGGATCGTTCAGACAACTGAAGGGTTATTTTGCTTGTGCACCCAACTTTGCGCCAGCACCTAATGCCTGCTATAACCTGCCGTGACCTTTTTTTTATGGTGGGAAAAAATCACGCATTGACATCCCCCGCTCTTGAGCGGAGCGGGAAATAGTGTCAGACTCTTACTTACTAAAAAACCCACCCCGTTCCTTCTAGCCTTCATACCGGGTCTCGAGCGCCCTTTCGGATAACCCTGGCCCCAGTAGGCTTTGACCCGGCTGGGTCCCTGCTGTTGCTGACAACTCCTTGAGGCGCGCGGGAACAGTGCGCGCCGTCGACGACTTGGGCTTGGTCCGGACAGTTACCGGATGGCCGGACAGCGAGCTACCCATTGCTCACTGTCCAACCTGCCGTGACCTGTGTCGTACTTAGTATCGGTGGTATCAAACTTGTGATGGTTTTTAAATATTTTTGGAAAAAAATATAACACGGTTTAATTATTGGAATCTATTCAGTCACTGATTCCAACTATATTCAAGTTTCGCATATACTAAAAATAATTTTGTAAAAGTAATTTCGGTGCTGGCATTTCATATGAAACTTATAAGGTATGCAGTGACCTAGTTGGCGGCGGCGGCGGCGGCGGGTGGCCCTTCCAGCCGCTTTCTTTACGACTCCTATCTGGCGCTTATGCAACTAAAGAGGCGAACTGGCTTGTTGAGATTACTGCAGCCATTATAAATCTGAGCAGAACCGTTAACGGTGATAGCGCAATGTAGTATATTTCTTCAGATACGGTTTTAATAGTTTTTATATTAAATACTTGTAAATACCTAAAAATGAAAATTTCGGTTTTTAGGGTTCCATACCTTTTTTTTATGGTGGGAAAAAATCATCCAATGTCACCCCCGCTCTTGGGCGAAACGGGAGATAGTGTCAGACTCTTACTGACTAAAAGACCCACCCCGTTCCTTCTAGCCTTCATACCGGAGCTTGAGCGCCCTTTCGGATAACCCTGGCCCCAGTAGGCTTCGACCCGGCTGGGTCCCTGCTGTTGCTGACAACTCCTTGAGGCGCGTGGGAACAGTGCGCGCCGTCGATGACTTGGGCTTGGTCCGGACAGTTACCTGACAGCCGGACAGCGAGCTACTCATTGCTCACTGTCTGTAAGCCCGCGCGTACGGTGGCCGGAAATCGGGATCAGAATCCCAGCGGCGGCGGCGGCGGCGATACGTCGTTGCCTGATGCGTTCGGCTTCCTTCTTTGCGAGCATTACTGCTTCGCAGAAGTCGGCGACCGCCTGCTACTCTTCCTCGCTCCGGACCATGGCCTCAACCAAGGCCCGGCGCGAAAGGAAGGGTTCCGTACCTAATTCGGAAAAAAGGGAACCATTGTAGGATCGCTTTGTTTCCCGTCTGTCCGTCTGTCGAGACCGTTTTTCTCAAGAATACGCAGAGATGTGAAACTGAAAGTGATGACAAATACTCAAAACTTCTACCTCAAGATTCAGTAAAAAAAATCAAACTTCTAAGTCAACGCAATCTAAAGAGACAAGGCCGTTGGTGCTCTGTTTAGGCGCATATTTTGACACTCACTAGTAAATCAAAACCGGTAGCGTACTTCGCGTTAACCTAAAATCCTGAAATTAGGTATGAAGCAAGGTCTAAAGAAAGAAGAAAGAAAAACGTTTATTCGTACCTCACACAATAACATAAACTAAAAATACACAATGAAAAGAAAAAAAGAAAGATCTAATCAGTGTGAGGCCAAAAAGGCACCTAACTCAGCATATGCTACGTTATTTAAAACGATAAATAACGCAGCGCTGATATTCTGTTAGGCCCTGCTGTGACGTCACGAACATGTCAGGTTGACAGGTCTCATGAGACCTTGACACATGCTTACACTGATTGGACAGGTCCACTCACATCTGTATGTTTCTTTCCTCAAAAGACCATTTCAGACACTAATCTGTATGGTTCTTATGTGATTTGACTATTACATATTTGCTATATGGACTTTAAAAGACCCCTATAGTATCGGCGTTTCTTGCCCGGGTAGTCAGCTAGGAAACACCGGCCTCATCTAGTTTCTACTGGGGCTAGGGTTATCCGAAAGGGCGCTCGAGCCCTGGTATGAAGGCTAGAAGGAACGGGGTGGGTCTTTTAGTCAGTAAGAGTCTGACAGTATCTCCCGCTCCGAAATTAGGTATGAAGCAAGGTCTCATGAGACCTTGACACATGCTTACACTGATTGGACAGGTCCACTCAAATCTGTATGGTTCTTTCTTCAAGACACCATCTCAGACAAATCTGCATGATTCTCATGTGATTTCACCATTACATATTTACTGTATGGACTTTAAAAGAGACTTTGACCCCTAAGTTTGTTTCGGTGTTTCTTCTCAGGGTAGTCAGATAGGAAACTCCGGCCTCATCTAACATAAACTGACGAGAAAAAAAAATTGACGTGTAAAAGTGTTTTTTAAACCTATTTACAAAATAAATATCATTTATCATTTACAAAGTGCCTAATTGCCACTAGTGCTATGCATAGCATAAGTATGGGGAAAAAATCTGAAAATTGTCCTGTAGTTATGTTTATTTACTAAATCGTTATGCACAAAAAAACTGTACAAAGGACCTTAGGATGGTGCAGAAACATAACATGGCAGGTGCAACTTAATAAGTAATAATATTCCACATTAATATTCCACAACTATCACACAACGCCGTCTAGTCCCAAGCTAAGCAGAGCTTGTGTTATGGGTACTAGACAACTGATAAACATACTTATATATTTCTAAATACATACATATTATAGATAAATTACACCCAGTATAATAGTAAAAACATAATATAAATAAATAATGCTGTAGTATGCTGTGTGCTGTAATGTTATGTCACAAACATTTTCATCTTCATCATCATCATCATTTCAGCCGATAGACTTCCACTGTTGGACATAGGCCTCCCTCAAGTGTAGCTACAAACATTTTATATCAACTTATTGCCTCAGGAAAACAGACATCTACACGTTGAGAAAAAAACCTATATCGTAAAAGCAACCAGCAAAACTATTTTGAAATGACGACTTGATTTCAATAAGACTTACTTTTCGAAGCCCATAGCTGCCCGTCATTCAGACCTGTCAGGTAAGTCCTGAGGTCTGTCTCACACTTCAGAGGCAAGGCCAGGCTGCCGTTGTTGAGGTACTCCATCCAGCTGTGGTGGTCCAGCAGGGACTTCATCCATGCCATGCGGGAGGCCCCCGCGCCACTCGTAGAGTTCACACTAGCACCCACTGCACTCACTAACACTAACATCGTCGCCAGAAACATCGTTCTTGAATTGAATGTTACACACATCTTAAAATTATCACAGAAACATTCCCTTTAACACAGTGCTTGAATACGAATCACTCGTCCAACATACTGCGGTAATACCTGAAAACAAGAAAAATTCAAATAAAAAAAAAACCGGCCAAGTGCGAGTCGGACTCGCGCACGTAGGGTTCCGTACCATCCGCAGCAATAAAAAAATCGGCAAAAAAAAAAAAAAAAAACTTTAGCTGGATGGATTAGTTGAAAAGATGGATGGATTGTGTGCGAAGTGATATGAAAGAAAAGGGAGTTAGTGATAGAGCGTGACAAGTGATAGGACAGAATGGAAGAAAAAAACGTGTTGCGCCGACTCCAAATAAAACGGGACAAGGGCAGGAAGAAAAAGTAGAAGTTGTACGGGAGCCCGTTTTTAGCATTTGTTGTTATAGTGGCAACAGAAATACATCATTAATTGTAAAAATTTCAACTAACTATCACAATTCAAGAGATACAGTCTGGTGAAAGATGAACAGACAGACAGACTTAGTAATAGAGTCCCGTTTTACCCTTTGGGTCGGAACCCTAAAACTGGTTTTTATAAAATATTGCCACAGTTAAAATATTTCAGAGCTTCATTTAAATTTTGAGCGTTCTGAAAATGAAGATTTTTACGTAGCACATTCCCGAGGCACTCTGCAGCACATTTAACATACATAGTTTAATTAAAGCCCGGCTCATTGTGCAACTGTTTTTCGTTTTCAATTTTCCGTTTATTCATTTCAAATTCCTCCACCCTGGTTATTTAAACAAACCAGCTTAAAAAGAAAAGTATTCTCGTAACTATGCTTTATGAGTTTTAATTTTAGTTTCCTGCTAAGCTAACCAGTTCTGTTGCTTTGTGGTAGAAAAAGCCTAACATAACATAGTTACTTCATTACTAAAAAATACACATTTTTTTTCCACAAATGTCACACAATGCCATTTATTCTCAAGCTAAGCAGAGCTTGTGTAATGAGTACCAGACAACTGATAAACATATTTTATATTTCTAAATATCCACATAAGTAGGTATTGAAGATAAGTTACACTCAGACACAAAACAAATGATCGTGCTCTTCTCACAAACATTGAAATCACACAAATAACATCTATGGACAGAAAGACAGTCGGTATAATAAAAATAAGCTTGATTAATAAAACCGGCCAAGTGCGAGTCGGACTCGCCCATGAAGGGTTCCGTAGCAGTAAGTAACATAATATAAAAGTTCTTGTTATGTGTTGTAACTTTGATCGATGTTTTAATAATAGTGTATTTTTTTCGGTTTATGACGCATTAAAAAAAAAACTACTTGCTGGATTTCGTTCAAACCAATTTTCGTTGGTAGTTTTTATAGTAATATATATCATATATTTTTTTTAGTTTTATCATTCTCTTATCTTAGAAGTTAGAGGGGGGGGGGACACACATTTTACCACTTTGGAAGTGTCTCTCGCGCAAACTATTCAGTTTAGAAAAAAATGATATTAGAAACCTCAGTATCATTTTTTAAGACCTATCCATAGATACCCCACACGCATGGGTTTGATGAAAAAAAAATTTTTGAGTTTCAGTTCTATGTATGGGGACCCCCAAAATTTATTGCTTTTTTTATATTTTTGTGTAAAAATCTTAATGCGGTTCACAGAATACATCTACTTACAAAGTTTCAAAAGTATAGCTCTTATAGTTTCGGAAAAAAGTGGCTGTGACATACGGACGGACGGACAGACAGACAGACAGACAGACATGACGAATCTATAAGGGTTCCGTTTTTTGCCATTTGGCTACGGAACCCTAAAAAGGGCTATTCTGTAGAGCTCCTTGATAATGTCTATAATTAATAAACACTAACACTTTAAAACTGTTTCTGTGTTCATGTGTTTGTTGTTGTTTGTCCCTTTCTTATGAGCTCTCAAAGAGTACTCCAAACAGCACAAAGAAACTCCAGACTCGGTAATAACATAAATGTATCTCTCCTTTCGTACATTACGCTGAACGCTACTACACTAATGCTTTTACACATATAATGTGCCTACCTACACCAAAACGGCTAAATAGCGACATGATAGCTATTTACGTACAACGCATGTTTCCAATTTGCTGATGCTGCATCTGCCCTTTTATTTTTATTTCACACTAGTGCTAATTTAAATTATATAATATTACTATCTACCTATAAAAAACTAAATAACTATAATTACAGTAAATTAAAAAATAATTCCTAAACCCAAAAATTCGAAGACATGAGACATCCACCAACCCGCACTGGGCCCGCGTGGTTTATTACGGCCCATTCCCTCTCCCAGAGAGGAGCCCTGAGTCCCAGCAGTGGGAACATTAAAAAAGCTGATGATGATGATAAAAATTATAAAACCCTACGCTAATTACAACTAACTAAAATCAAACTAAAATATAGCGTCAAAAAACTATTCCACATCGCTGTCGACTGGTTATGTGGCCAAAGACTGGCGGCTTTGCCACGCTGTATGGCAATGCTTATTCTCTGTCCGTGGTAAAAGCCAGTTCTTGACTGCAATCCCACCTAGTGGTATGGTATTTTTAATACCATACCACTAGCCTGTTCACTCTAGCCTTGAAGATACCCAAATTATAATCGGACAGAAAGACCGCAGCAGGCAAATTGCGCGACAAAGACGCGGTACAAAAGACGGGGCAACAACGTAAGGGTGGATACTTCACAATCATTTAGAATATTGTATTTTTATAATAATTAAGTCGGCACTTTGGTACTAACAATAAGCAAATATTGTAATTTTGAAGTAATTAAACTTTTCTTTTAAATTAATTTCGGTTCCTCTGGCTGTCACCTTCGTAACTCACAAATATACTTGAACAACAAACAAGCCGCTTTTATTAAACAAATACGAGGGCGGTCATAATTTTGTTTCCCAAGCAAATTAAAATTTTGTCAACATTTTATAGGGAAATTGCGTTACCCGGACATTTCCTGAATATTTAATATTGGCTGTCGCTGTTATTAAAATTATTACAATCGGAAATCTGAGTAGCTTCTATGCGCGACTTTATCCGAATTCCTTGCTTTAATATTATTATAACATTTTCTGTTTTCAAAATAAACATTTGTATGACAAATCAGTCCTTTTGTAAGTTTTTCTTTGATGTGGGAAATTCATTCAAAGTTATTGTATGCCCCCAAAACATCCCTATAGCTATTGCTGATTTCTTTTGCATTGACATGGAATTCCAAAGTACGGAATAAGCCGAACGTGCCCGCACGGAAAGGGTAACCACCTCAACATATGCTGGGCGTCAGACACCCAGCACTGGTTTTCAGTTGGCACCGTACTGGCAGTCGTATAACAATATATGAATACTAAAAACTACCATTTGACTGACTGTTCTATTGGTCTAGTGGTTAGTGGCCCTGACTGCAATGCCGGAGGTCGTAGATTCGACTCCTATCCAAAACAAAAGTGACGAACACGATCATTTATTTATTCAGTGCCTGGGTGTAATTTAGCTATAATATGGATGTATTCAGAAATATATATGCATGTTTATCTGTTGTCTAGTACTATAGTATAATATAATATTTTATAGAGGTAAAGTCAATGATATTAGTAAAATTTATTTTTTTGATTGTAGGTGGTAACCTCCGAAAGTAGTGGTCCGATTACTAAATTTTTTTCACCGATAGAAAGCTGCTTTTTTCCTTTATGACATAGGCTATTTTATGTACGTAAGCGAAATCGCGGGAAAAACTAAGTAATTATTATTTATGACACATAACGTTAGATTCAAAGTGACACTCATTTTCATGACGCTCTTTTATTACAATATTTCCGTGACAGGGTTGTCTACACAAAAATGTCGTAATAAACCCAAGGGTCGACCAGACAAAGGAGGACAATGGGTTCCGTACAATCGCAGTGCGTTGATTAACAACACAAAAGCGAGCAAAACCGAAGGCAATTAGGGTCCATTGAAGATGCTTTTTTGCATAAACATGGAGTCCGCTGGTGAATATGTAATTGTGGATTGAGTGGTGTACGTGCGGACAAACAGTTTAGTTTGTTACAGTTTTCAAATGTAGTGTTCGAGTAATTATTTGCTTTGTGTTGTTTTGTTTTTCTTACCAATCTATACAGCTAATATTTTAAAATTTTAGTGCCCTATTTGCCAGGGTATGGGAAGCGACCTACACATTTTTTTGTTTCCTTTTTCTTATCTTTATTTTATATATGTGTGTGTGTTAATTAACATATAAATAAAACTGTAGTGTCTGTTTGTAATATTGATATAACCGCTTTTTTACTACATGCATATAAATATATAAACGGTACATACACCAAAATAACATTTTTTTAAATTTTTTGTCTGTCTGTCTGTCTGTTTGTCCGGGGTAATCTCTGAAATGGCTGGACCGATTTTGAGGGGACTTTTATCGGCAGGTAGCTGATGTAATAAGGAGTAACATATGCTACTTTTATTTTAGAAAAAATAAATTCATAATCCTGTAGTCCACACGAAGTTGCAGGCACAGCTAGTCCACAATAAAAAAATCACATGGGCGAAGCCGCTAACAACAGCTAGTCCGAATAATATTAGGTACGTGTTAGTTGAAATCATCATACCAATAAAGTAATGAAATGTTTCAACACATTCAATATAATTAATCATTTTCATAATACATTAATTGTACAGTTGCATTGTTTTCATTGCGAATTCCCAGTAAATGTAGACTTACGAGTGGGTGCTTTACACATCTACAAAGTTGCTTAAGCAGGTACTGGAGTGGCTCCATTTAGTTTATAGACTATCAACCTGTTACTGCTTAGCGGATATTAGATTCAACACATTGTTGTAAAAGAGTTTCTCACTATACAATCTTAGAGCTTTACAAAGCGCGAGGCAAATTAAATGGAAACGTGCTTAAATAACGTTAACGCTCTGTTAACGCTCCCGTTACCTCACAGAGTTACAGGGAATAAATCTATAGTAATATTATAAAGTTGAAGAGTTTGTTTGTTTGTTTATTTGTTTGGTTGGTTGAAAGCGAACTTCAGAATTTTTAACAGGTTATACCGTTTTATAGCCTATTGTGTTGTAGGTAATTTTACGTTACGACAAATAGGAACAGAGCAGTAAACAAGGAGGTAGGTGAAAATATGCTAGCAAAGGAGGAGGCCTAAAGTGCACGCGCGAGGGAGCGGCCCTAACCGCCCGGGATCATGATGCAGATTTCCGGCCACCGTAGGTGCTGGCTTGCGGACGACAAGCAATGGGTAGCTCGCCGTCCGACCGTCCGGACCGAACTGTCGACGGCGCAAACACGCACCTCAAGGAGATGTATGCAAACTGGGCCCCTACCCAACAGGATCGAAGCCTACAGGGGCCAAGGGCCAAGTCCGACACGCCCTCGCGCTCCGCCCAAGAAAGGTAGGTGAAACCGTGGGGGACAGCTTATTATTGATAGATGTACTTAAAGTTCTTTAATTTCAGAGACAGTGGCTACTGCGTCCATGTAAATTAATTATTCTCGTTGTTTTCAATGAGCCGTTTCAAAAACAAACAAGCCAAATATTTTTCCGCATGCGGTTTTAGCGTTTGGTTTGGGTAAACACAAACATACATAGCATTCGCTACTGAAAACCGCACTAGAGAAACATTTGGTTAACCACTACATTTGAATAATGTTTGCAAATAACAATGAAAATGAACTTTTAATAAAGTAAAGTGTCTAATTCTGATCATTATTTTGGGTATTTTTTTTTTATATATAATATAATATTCCACAACTATCACACAACGCCGTCTAGTCCCAAGCTAAGCAGAGCTTGTGTTATGGGTACTAGACAACTGATAAACATACTTATATGTTTCTAAATACATACATATTATAGATAAATTACACCCAGACACAGAACAAATGATTATTGCTCATCACATTAACATTTGTCCTGGGTGGGAATCGAACCCACGACCTCCGGCATAGCAGTCAGGGTCACTAACCGCTAGACCAACAGGCCAGTCAAATACCAGTAGCCTCTCCCTCCCCCCCCCCCCCCCGGGCCAGTTAGGATAAAGCTAGGGAGATGATGACTAATGGTCTAGTGACCTACCCCTACTTTGTCCGTGCTTTTTTTTTCGTTTATTTCACAATAATCATAATCATTTATTTGTTAGAATATGGTACGTATGTACATTACATGGTCTTAAGGTTTAAACATTCAGTCAAATATTAAAGTTCAGCAGACAAATATTAAAGTTATATAAATAGTTAAGTACATTAAATTGTGATAGTTAAAATAATTGAAATTAATGATGTCAAATAAAATCATTTAAAAAATAATTGAATTAATTTGTCAAAGTGTCATTTAAGTAGTCACTTAAATTATAGAAACATTTAATAAACAAAAATTCTTTAATTTTTTTCTTAAACCCGGTCAAGTTCAACTCTCTATTAGATTTTGGAATTTTATTATAAATTGGCGGAGCCTTGCAAAATATGCTTTTTCGCATAAGAGCGGTATTGGCTTTGGTTTTCTCTTTATTATTACAAATGGCATCAAAATCCGTTGTGTGGTTTACGAGCAGTTAGCAGATAAACTTACAGTGGAAAACGACTTGTTTTATACTCTTTAATAAAGATGAGATGAGATTAAGACAACATTGAAGACTGTCTTGTTGCGTACAAGAATATTATGCAATTTGAAACAAATGAGTTATCAAGATCTCTTTTGATCTTAAACAATCACAATTGTGCAAACAAACAAATGTCATTGCTTTACGATTAAGAGGCCATATTTTGATTTAAACCTAGTTAGGCAATAGGTCACAAGCAGCCTATCGTTCTGAATCGAGCCGAGGTAACGGTCCAACAAGCTACACACGCTTGCGATTGTTGCTCGCGATTTATTGCCGCTTAGTTTACGCAACGAATTGTGCAACGATTACAAACTACTAATGTGATCAGTAATTGCATTTCCCCTAATTATAATCCGTAGATAATTAATACACGAGTTGGTTGATTTGCGGATTTGTCAGTAGCACAATTTATGTGGAAACTGGTTGCCGTGGCCGTCGTCGTCTTATTTTTTTGATGTTCCCATATTCAGATTGAAAAGAAAAACGTTGTTAAGTTTTACATTATACCTTACTGAAACCGAGGGTTCAAGTTACTACCTAAGATGCGAACCGAAAGCGAATATTTAAAATTAAAATCCTCATTCTCAGAATGTATTAAGCACCCTCCCTACAGTATCGCTCTGAATATGGAATGTAATATTGTACAGCTTATACGAGGAAACTTAATATGGATTAAACAAGAGATCTACAATAATTATACGTATTTTATATAAGTTTAATCAGCTTTATAATGTTCCCACTGCTGGGATTCAGGCCTTTACCCTAAAACGTGGACAAGAGCCGTAATCTACCACGCGAGCCTAATGACACACCTTCGAGTATTTTTGATTCTAGGCCATGTTGGTTTCCTCACAATGTTTTCCTTCAACATTTTGAAAGCAGAGTTCGAACCCACGACGTAACGGCCTCGACTCACGATAATTCATAAGTCGGTACCGTTACCATTGCTCTACAATAAGTATCTAATAAACCATTTAATTTTGGATTGTTTCTTTTCACTCAACAATTACAATATAAAAGATCGTATATCTGACCATGGCCTCGTACTGAACCGACAGGTGTTCGTTCAATCCATCGTAACTAGCAAGTAATACGTAACTACTTAGTTACATAAATCCTTATAATAGAGGTGCGTAGTAACGCTAATTCATATAAACTGTGGGAACAGAATAACGGAATAATTTTGTGGTCATTCGCGTGATTGCGGCTTATCGCAACTGCGTGCAGGGATGACCTAGATAGCGAGGTAGCTGGCTGGCCTTCCGCATGAGAAGTGAGGCTGTGGTCCAGAGTGCCGGTGTCGGCCACCGCAATGCATTCTCCTCCACACTCGAATAATGCGCTGATTCGATAATGTCAGGAATCTAGGCGAATTAATTGAACAACTCATTTTGCATATTGATCGTTGCCGATCGGATTTTACCTTTTGTTTAAAAGTAGGTATGTTCAAACACATGGTAATAATTTCAAAATATGACAACCCGGAAGTCATGTCCAAACTCTGTATTTCAAGAAGTTCCGTCAAGTCTCCCAAAAAGACAGTTCAAACTTTTGAATTGGATGTCAAAAAGTGGCAAAGTTTCAACTAGTTCCGTCCAATGCGAGAAGTTCTAAGGAAATAAGCCTCCCGCGCAATTTGTTACCGCACTAGGGTCGCGCCATTACCGTGGTGTAAACATTGTTCAGTGTCGTGATAATAGGCAGATACTTTGTCTGAGACCAGAATGTATCTATGTTCCTGTTATAAGCTCTGGTTGTACTGAGCCCAAGTGTTACAAAAAGCCGGTGAAAATGGTCCACACTCAGTGGGGCCATTTAACAAATGACTCTGGCAGATAAAATATCCTCAAACGCAGACGCCTCCCTTTTCTTACAGCGAAACCAAAGTGTAGTCATTAAGCTTACAGTAACACTTTCAGCGGCACACTGTTCGGTCTCTAACAGATTTAGGTGATTAGTTAGTTTACAGACACAAGAAAAAAAATAGCGGAGAATTAAATCAGATTTGTTCAGTTGCTTTGCTTCATTTATTTTGGTATAGGAACTCATAAAAGTCGCTCAATTGAATATTTTTGTTAGCAACCTATCGATGGACAATCGATATAGATTAGCTATCGATTGTCGGTATTGTCAGCGAAGTGGAAATAATTTCAAATATGGACCGTTACGTCACATTCGAAGCTCGTGTTTCGTGACTTTCATTGTTGTTTCAAACAACGTTAATAAATCAATCAGACGCCCGCAGCGCCGCGCTACCGACTGTGTTTAGATACGAATAACTCAATATTGTTTGAAGTAATGAATTGATTTTTTGATTAATGAAAATACAACAGTGTCGCATCCCTTTTTCCCCACTCGCGTTATTTGATACTGATCAATCAATATTATCAGGGCAGTCTTTTTGCCAAGCTTATTGGGGTCGGCGCCCAGAGTAAACAGATGCGGCCGAATATCAGTGTTTTGATCTGATTGATCGAGGCATAAATACATAGACGGGGATTTAGGACATCATACAGATATTCAATCTGTCTATAGATATATGTTTATCAAGTTACGCTCTTTAAACTTTACGATGGCGCAACTATACATCATGCACACTTTTTATCGACTTCTAATTGTCTTACGTAATAATATGCAAGACTAATGTAAAAATATTCCATCGACGATCTATGTGCACGAAATAAAATATATTTCGCAATATCTTAATCTGTGTGTTATCTGAAGTATACCTTCTTCTACTTATTAATAGGTACCTATTAGTAGGTGAAGATCGGAGCCGAAAATACAACTCAAACATGCAGTTCATGTAAGT
The DNA here is from genome assembly GCA_929112965.1 of Mythimna albipuncta. Classification (NCBI taxonomy): domain Eukaryota; kingdom Metazoa; phylum Arthropoda; class Insecta; order Lepidoptera; family Noctuidae; genus Mythimna; species Mythimna albipuncta. The sequence goes on along the minus strand of OV815962.1, from coordinate 9,310,396 downwards.
TTTTGTTACAAGATTGGTACAGTTGCTATCACGGATCTTGAACACTTGCGCAGGAGTCAAATATTCGGTCTCTTTAGTAATGCGAGCTAAGAGAGACGCGGGGGCGTGTGTCAGTGATTGGCTGGCCACGCCATCGCATCATAGACGTCACTCCTGATTCGTTCACTGCGTTGCAGCATGTATCTAACAAAGAAGACGACTGGCTCGCCAATGTATGGAATGCGCAAAGCGAACTCCACTCTGACGCCGAGCGTTCAAGATCCGTGATGGCAACTGTACATTGGCAGTTATTAATAATAGTTTTTTTTTAGCTCGCTAGGAATTTCTGAAAAGGAAAGTCGTAGTCTTGGAACGCAAGAAGCAACTAAAGGACACAGGTATGGTTTTAGTCAGTAAAAGTCTGATACGCCCTACCGCTTCACCCAGAGCGAAAGACGTCATTGGATGATTTCCTTCCTTACAAAAACACCGAAAAACTGCACGAGTATTGTGAATAAGGCCATGAAAAGATGCCAATACTAAATTGTTAGTATATCTCAAGAGGACAAAATACAATGATGAACTAGGTACAGAAGATAGAACAACAATAATAATGCTGTCATACCAAAAAGGGTCGAAAAAGGTCTCGTACAGCATCGAGGATCGACGTGACTGATTTCTCAAACAGAGAGAGGTTTCATCTCATTACACTAGGTAGGTAACGAAAGCCGGTCGCAAACCTAGAGCTACGCTATACAGTTAAATATACAGCTATACTAGCTTTTTCCCGCGCGGCTTTGCTCTCGCTCTTCCCTACTCCACCCTACTATACCCTACTCTACCCTACTATACCCTAATTTACCCTACTACATCCTACTCTACCCTACTATACCCTACCAAACTTCACATAAACCATCTATTAAATAGTCCTCACAAAAAGCCTCATCATTTGATTTGGATAGGTGAGCTCGTTCTTGAATTATAAAATTACAATGAAGTGGCATTCATTTTTATATATATAGATTAGATTGAAAGGGCTTATTAGGGCCGATGCCTGCTAGGCCTGCTGATTCAGTATTGTTTGAAAGAGTTACTGCCGCTCAGGAACAACAAGGCATCTGAAGAAACATGTCGGTTTTAATCAGTGAAAGTGCCTGCTCACACTGCCTCTTGCTTTGATGATATTCTACTAATATGGTAAAAGGTATGTATGTAAGATTTAGTATATCTATAAGATATAATCTATAAAATAAGACATAAAATATCCTACTATGGTAAAAAGCTATATCGTTTTATAGTTAGCTCGCATAGCTGAGGAATTTTATTATACAGGGACCCATTTGTGCTGACCAATTACTATGTGCTACAGTGTCATTATGAAAAACTATGTCAGCTATCCGAGCTAAGCTATTATAATTTATGTTTAGTTAGCTCAGCTAACGTAGTTTTCATTGTGAGCTAAGCACACGACGATACATAGCTTACACAGCTAGGTACCCTGAGTTAGTTTAGCTTATTTATTCATTTCGTTAATACTTTAGGCACACAAAAGTACAGAGGTGAACTTAATGCCATAGGCATTCTCTACCAGTCAACCTTTGGGTGATGCACAGAAAAATAGAAATAGGTACAATAAAAGAGCTCACGTGTCCGAGGTTATTTCTATACTTGTTAATATAATAAATTCAATAAACCCGAAGCGTTCGCGCACCTATTGTCTTTCTATTGTGTCTGTATTTCCACGATTGAAAGGTTAAGTAAAGGTTAACTGGTACAGAAGGCCTGGGGTTTAAGCCCGCCCTTGTTGATTTCCGTTTGTGAAATTTAATAGAAATAAATTAACAAAAAGTTTGCTGTTTGTATACAATTATTAAAATATGTCATAGCTATGCCAGCTAAGCTTAAACTATAGATTAGCTGTTGGTGTGCAACCGGCCTATCTGGCGCGTGCTACGAGCCACTGAGGCGCTTAATCGACAGTCGACTGCGGAACTACAAATGGAACAGATTAAGCGTGCGATATTTTTTCGCACTACACGAGTTCTACTGAGGTGGCTGGTTGTATTGTTGATGTTCAGAGATCATGCTATATTATGATTTACACGCACTTTTAAATGAGAAATGGGTGCATTTAATCTGGATAAATTTGTTTTGCAAGTAGTAATAGCTAGCTAAAAATAAGAACTGAGCATTAGTTGAATAGTAGTTTGGTTGAGTTGTGGAAAATTTCCTCCACAATTTACGAAGAAAGTGCCCACTTTACTCTCAAAATATATACGTACAGAAACTAGATTGATGATGAGATGTGATATGCAAGCAGATTAGGAATGTTACCTAATCGCCGATTAGGAATGTTGCATGCTCAAAAATGTATAAATTTTCCTGTTATACAAATACTATTGTTCCATTTGCTTGGTTATTACACGAACCTTCAAAACTCGGTAACAGATACTCGGAAACGAAGACTCGGAAATGAATAGTCGGAAACAGAAACGTTTTTTTTTTGAATGGTGTATGAATTCATGGGTGAAAACTGCTTCTTATCAACCCTCCTCCTTTGAGCTAAGCCTTTAAAATATGCTTTTAAACTATTCTAGAACTGATAATAAGGTCTTATATGAGTAGATCTAGAACGATCTTACAGGACGTAACTGACAATACGATCTTATATGAGTAGATCTAGAACGATCTTACAGTACGTAACTGACAATACGGTCTTATATGAGTAGATCTAGAACGATCTTACAGGACGTAACTGACAATACGGTCTTATACAAATGAGTAGATCTAGAACGGTCTAACAGGACGTAACTGACAATACGGTCTTATATGAGTAGGTATATAGATCAGACTCAGACACAGCATACAAAGGTGCCTAACTCGTGAACTTCAAAGGCTTTCAGGCCTTTGAAAGCAATTGTTAGAACTTGAACACCTGCAGTGCTGTCGAATTTCACAAATCCTTTGTCAGATGTATGAACAGGTATTTGAATGTAGGTCGATCGTGGACGATTTTGCCAATCATCTAGAATTTATAATGTAGGCAAAGGTATGTTAAAGAGAGGAAGTTTTTGTTAAGCTAAAAGGTTTTTCTAACAAATAACGGTTGGTGAAATTGAAAGGGATGATGACAAGTTCAATACCAAGATGACGATCGACTTTTAACACAAAAATGTGCTTTATACATTAAACCCCAAGAGAGCACCGGCGTTCGCTCTCTAATTGTATTTCTATTGTATCTATAATTACGGTATTCAAAAGGTTAATAAACCACAAGTCATTTTGTTCCTTCCAAGACTGTGATCATTTTTATTGAACCATACTTTTTAATTGTGGAGATGTATAATATAAAAGATAAGTTATGTAACATAGAAGACTGAAGGTTTTTTAAAAGAAAACCTATTTTAAAGGTTAATTTACCTCTGTCCAAAAATAAATATCATTTCAACTGGCAATTGTTGAATTATTTATAAAGGTATAGTAATCGTCATTTACGTAAGTATTTGTGATAGGTCTTTTTACATAATTTTCTGTTCAATAACCAACAATAGTTAACATCATAAAAATATTTTATTTTACGACATTTTATACGTGTTGTAATATATTTTTATACTACAATTTACATATATATTTTATCTATTTATTTGTATATTTGATTTCTGTTACTAACTCATTTAGTTTGAGTTATTAGTGTTTATTTTAAGTTTCCTAATCCATTTAACATAAATCATAATTTTACTTACTTAATACTTGAATAAAATTTAGCTATTTATTATTATTACTATATTATTTATAAACACTGTGTCTACGCCTCTCACCCAACTCTCCTGTCGCAAGTCTGCAACGTTGAAATAAGCAGCACCTTTGTGCTCTTCCTTTCGCTTTTAAGCTTTTATGTGTACATAAATTACTTAATAAATAAACAGAATTTATGATCACAAGTGTGGATCAAGTACTAACATATAAACTAGAGAACGCAATAACGTTGAATGTTTCATTTGCTTCGTAACTTGCATGCCATCACGACGTCCCGTGTTATATGGAACCACGGCGGCTTATGCAAATTGGGATTTGAATTCAACACGTTATTGCGGTGTGTGGCTGCAGCTAAGCTGAAACTTGTGTTCGTATTACTTCAAGTTCCAGTAGCGTAGCTAGGCTTGATCAAAGTGGGCCCTCGCCTACGGCCTCGCAACGAGGGTTTTTTTTAATAATTAACTAGGTTTTTCCAGCGGCTTCACCCGCGTACATAAAGTATAGCCTATGCCACTCAGGAATAAAGCAGTTTTCTATCGGTGAAAAAATTTTAGCAATCGGCAAGTACTACAAACAAAAAAAAAACATAAAAACAAACTTTTCCTTTTTATGATATAAGTGTAAATAGGCTCGAATTTGAGCATTATTTCAGCTGTTGGTCAGCGACGTTGTGGTCGAACACTGAGTTGCGACTGTCGCTATCTCGTTTTCGAATTTATGAAAGAAAAAGGCCTCACTGTTGTGCCTTCGCCCTCGTCTATATAGTCCACGATACGCCTCTGTCAAGTTCTGTTCAACATCAAGGCTTGAGTACCAGTTGGATATACATCATTATGTAGGGAAGTTACCTTTGTTGCTATGCTAAGATCTGAAGAGGTTAAGTTGATTGTTGACATTTCCTGTTAAAGCCACAGGAGCGAATTTACGGGAAAAAGCTGGTGAAATTTGTTCCGAGTCAAAACATAGAATACAAATGAATCTTAAACAAAAGACAATACATAATGAGCATATGTTAGCTAAGACAGTGTCAGAAGAAACTGCTGTTTTACTTCTGAAGATTTACATTAGTGGTTTGGCATGGTTTTGAGTGTGTAAAACAGGAAATAGAGAACAGTGTTGTGGTGAAATCTGTGCCAATTCCGTTACTTGTACCCAAGCTTAAACCCCAAGCGAACGCCGGCGTTCGCGCACCTATTGTCTTTCAATTGTGTCTGTAATTATCACAATTGAAAGGTTAATGGCTAATGTTGTTAACAACTTTGTTTAGCAAAACTATAATAGAATAGAATAAACTTTATTGTATACCAAAAGGTAACACGACATAAATATACTGTAATATAACTATGTGATTATCTTTTATTTTGTCGAAAAGGAACCTTCATTGGGACTATGGATTTTTAACTCACTAAAGCCACGCCAATCGATAGGTCATGTGGTGATGGTGATCATTGGATCACCATCAGCACATGACCTCATAAAAGACCCGGTATCTTCTCTATACAACGCCTGTTAGAGCACGTCACTCGAAGACTGTAAAGAGGTCTCCCCTGGGCTTCACTGTGCACGTAATCTGTACCACAGTCGATCCTGGGGTCCACCCTCCAAATGGGCGGTCAAATACTCCTTTACTGAGCACCCACGACCCCAAATATAATGTGACTACATAATATGTAATTTGTTTTTCTTTTTTTCTTGCAGGTTTTTTATAGACTTCCCATCTGATGGTAAGCAGTGATGCAATCGTTGAAGGTTAAATGATTTCCAACCAAAAACTTTTAAAGGTAGTTTAAATTTAGCTCGCTTAGCCGAGAAAGTTTATTAAGTTATTTGATAAGAACCCTTCTTACAACCAAAGTTAGAACTTGTTGTCCTTTCACATTTAAAGACAGTCTGACACCGTTACAACTGAAACAAGCAATATTTTATAGCAGAAATATCTGACGTTAAAGCCTTTGCCACACTTGACACGGCAGATCGGTCGCTCCGCGCAATATGCCCGCTATTTGTAGTTTATATGCAATAACATTTATTGACGTTCCGTCGCCGATCTTCCGCGATGGGGTTTCCGTTAAGTGTGACAAAAGCCTAAGTCCGATAATTTCCTAAAATATTATGCCAAGGAGCTCATCAACTAAATCCTAAATTCTCAAATCGTCTTCTCAAATTAGTTAATAATTTAATCAATCAGCGAGGATAAGCACCGGTTGCGTAATTACGAACTAATACAATTTGATCGGGTCCCAATACCGGTGCTCATCTGTTCCTGGACAGCTACTGTTCATCCCTTGTCAACAGAGCTGTCTGCTGAGATTCAATAAGGCACTAATTGGACATCAAATTATTGATATCGGATGTAATATTGAGAGGCAAGATCTTCTACTAGTCTTCACTATCTAATCTACACTAATATCATAAAGAGGTAACGTTTGTTTTTTTGTTTGTAGTAGGTAATCTCTGAAAGTCTGAAAGTATCGATCCAATGCGAAAATTTTTCACCGATAGAAAGCTGCTTTATTCTTAGGCTATTTTGTACGTATGCGGGCGAAGCCTCGGGCAAAAGCTAGTACAATATAAGGATACAATTATTATAATTCTTTTAACATATTCTAAAGACTAAAAATCGTATCTGTTTGTTTTAGGAGGTTCAGTATTTCAGCTGAAAAATATCTAGTGCTGGACATAGACTTCCCCAAAGTATAGCGACAACTATGGTCGCGTGCGTCTTGCAGCCATCGAATTTCCACGATCCCCACCAGGGCATCGGTCCACTTGGTGGGAAGCCTTCAGCGCTACGTCTTCCAGTACACCGCCGCGGACTATCGTCCCCAGCGACCATCTATCTATAACTGAATCGATTATCAAAATTCTTTCAGTGATATACAATCACAACATTGCCAAGTTCCATGGCCTTTTTTGATCACAAAATACTGCGCGGATGCTGTCGAATAAGACACACGAGCCAAGCTGCAGAAAATAGCTGTAAACATGTTATATTATAACTGATTTTAATGAACATCTTATAACTTTACTTTCGGTCCAAAACCAAAACACAGCTTTAATAACAACTTCCTTTATTAAAGGTGATAAAACAAGCCAAAACCAGGAGCTTGAATATTAATATATTTATCTTAATTATGGATACTAAACCAGTGTTAATCTGCAGAACCCAGCCGGGTTTAAAGTCGACTTAGCCAGATAAATTAATGTTTCATGAAGGCCCCCAAAACTGTAGGGTTGCCGAGCTTTTCATCTTTTCATAAATGCCACTCAAATATCCAATGGAATAATGAAAAATATATTAGTTAATGAAAGATGGTCAAGACAACCGCGTATAACTACCTCTTTGGTAAAGAAGTTGTGGATATTCTGGAGGCCAAACAGACAGTCTCCCCATTCTTCATCTGTTTATTAGGATGAAACGGGGGTTTTATATTTAGAAACTTACTTTAACGCGAGAGAAGCTCCTGGCAGAAATTAGTATAAGATATATATAGACATTCAGATGTATATACATCTGAATCCGGGTAGTCTGGAAGCCAACCTCAAAACTGTTGGGAAAATGATATACAAATAATAATAAGGGAAGCCTAAAGATGTGACCGAATAGTCCAAATCAAAAATGTGGTACACATTACCCCAAACAAATGACTTCTTTGTACCTATGAATAATGATTGCGTCTACGAGCACGGAGAATCTTGCTTTGTCACGAAAATCACGAACGTCTTTGAAGACGGATAAAACCTTCAGAGACTCTGACCCTCTGACACATTGTACAGATACACATCTACTTGACCCCATTTCATTTCCATCTTTTTTTCACGTGCTTCCTAAAAAATTTTACTTTCAAGTTAAACTTAATATTTCATGCCAGACACTGTAATATCTTACTTTGTGTTTTACTTACGCACCAGGGAATTTATTTGCGGAACATTTTTAAACGAAAGTACCCTTATTATCCTGTTGTCGCTTGAAATACGGCCGTTCTGACTAAAGAAATGTCTGTGTCGGGTACATAAGCATAAGCATTTGTCCACCGTGAACCCTACTAAGCCGTCTTAGCTGACCGAAAGTTCCACGGATAATTTCTTGTCCATTTTCGCTTTGTCAAGTTTAGGGGTTTATTTCGGCGATCTGTGCATGTCATTTGCGACACCAATCGCATTAGAACCTTTTTAGAAGGTCACTGCCACCTCTCACACTTTCAGAATGATAAAGTACCACCCACGTGATCAATGCTATCTAAAAATGATAAAAAATACCGATATTTCGGCAAACTGTAGATTGGATCGCGGCTCAATCGTATTCAGAAGTTACCTGTTAAAATTCGAATTCCAATAATCGAATAGGCAGGATTAGGTTCCTATGAATGATATGAATTCGACGTGACAACGGGTACGTACCAATTTTTTATCCATTTTATTTAATTGGACTAGATTACTTAACTTTTATACACTAAAATTATAAAGCTTTTTTTTGTAGAGGGTATTCTCTGTAAGTACTGGTTCGATTGCTAAAATTTTTTCACTGATAGAAAACTGCTTTATTCTTGAGTGACATAGGCTATTTTATGAATGTGAGTGAGACCGCGGGCAAAAGCTAGTTGGGCATCAAATTATTTACATCGGATGTAATGTTAGAAGGCAAGATGTCTTCAACTAGATTATTTAACTTTCTAGTCCACGGATACTTTACCAAATTTGTGTAGAAATTCTCTGTTATTTTAGTAGTGTCATGATCGTCTCTGTGAATAATATATCGCAAGGCTCACTGGAATACCTCATCTTTGTGAATGTCTAAACAGTTACCTGCCTACAAGGAATTTTGACGATGCGACTTCTAACGTTACTTACTAAGATAACAAATTAATAATTTTAACATTCAGAATTGTGGTGAATAATTGCGTTTCATACACGTGTTTCGAGGGATACATTAATCTATAATTCTATGATAATATTATAAGTCACCCAAAGAGCAATGGAAAGGGCTATGCCAGGGGTTTCCTTGCTTGATCGAATAAAAAATGAAGATATCCGCAGGAAAACTAAGGTTGCCGACATAGCACAAAGAATTGCCAAACTTAAGTGGCAATGGGCAGGGCACATTGCTAGCAGAACAGATGGCCGATGGGGCCGAAAGGTTTTAGAGTGGCGAACTCGTACCGAAAGACGCAGTGTTGGAAGGCCTCCTACAAGGTGGACCGACGACCTGGTGAAGGTAACAGGAAACCGATGGATGCGGGACGCACAGGAACGTTCGATGTGGCGACGCTTGGGCGCACGCCTATGTCCAACAGTGGACGTGAATCGGCTGAAATAATGATGAATTCATCATCTTTTTTTTTTTATTTGTTTGTAATGAATAAAACTCAAAAACTATTGAACTCATTTTAAAACAACATACAATCAATCAATATCATGCTACTTTTTCACTGAACCGCATCGGGAGGCAGATGAAGCTACATACAGAAGCTAGTGTTAGATAACTACTTAGAGGCCGTAAAAAGCTTAGACAAAGATGGTTTAAAAAATATTCATGTCTCGATGACCTAGAACGAACACGCCTGGCGAAGAAAGACGAGAACATTAATATGTTACCTTTGTTATTGTTCTTGTTCAGAGGCAAGGTCGTAAACGAGAAAATGACAGCTGGTCGCACACAACTGAGAGGTTAGGAAGTTGGTCTTTCCTCTTAGGATTTGAGCAGCCTTCACTCCATAATGGGACACAAAAAGCCTACTTACTTAACATTAAGTAAATGATTTTATAATGAAGGGTTATTTTACGTCAAAGTTTTTCCAGGTTAATAATCCTCACGGAGGCACAAAATAGATAGGTACAGAAGACAATCTCATGTATGTACTTCACTTTTTATACCTACGCTCGGTGGACGCACACTAATGAACGTATGAGCCAGATCTGTTCGATGAGCGGGCCGACACGCTTCGAGATATCGTGTCCGTGAGCGGTGTCTATGTGTGCGTTGCTCGAGCACGCTTTGTATGTAGATTGACTTCTGTTATCTGTACCTATATATTTTGTGAGGCCACTTCAACGGAGATTAACCAAGCACTTACGCAGGAAATATTGTAGCGCACAAGTGAGTACGCAAACATAGCACTCTTTATTTCTGAACTCTCATAATCCGAAGGGACAACGATCCGACACTATCGGGAAAATCAAAGACCCATTGAAAGCTCCCAATGAAGAAAAAAAACAAGAAACTGCTACAATTGACTGAGTTACAGAAGCAAACATGGTTAATAGGTAAATGGCTTATTTTTTTTAAGCTTAAAATAATTTGGTTCGACGTTGAAAATAGACTTTTTTATTGTTGACAGATTCGCGCTTGACCGCTATCTCACCTGATGGAAAGCGACGATGTGGTCGACGATGGAGCGCGCTCATCTAGAAGCAAGCTATTCACCCTTGACTTAAAGATTCCTGGGTTGTAGTCATCAACACAGATTCCGGCTGGAAATCCACTCCTTAGCTGTACGCACAATGAATATGTTCTCAGAACGTTTTAACCCTTTATCATCTTCCTAGCCTTTTCCCAACTAGCTCGGATCCTAACCGCTTCCAGTCTAACCTGTTTTTTTAAGCTATTGCATAGCTTTTAACGCGGGCCTTGAGCGTGGAGACCGAATCCAGAAATTCCGTAACGAAAATAGCCTAACACCCCCCACTCATTTGTTTTTTGAGCGTGGTGACCGATAAGAAAACAAATGAGTGAACAATCAATCAAAATTCAATTCAATGTGTGAAAGTGTAACTTCATATCAAAGAAAAAAAAACAAAGGAAAAAAATACTGCATAAATAAAATAAATAAATAATTATAATTGCATAAGTTGATAAAAATGCTATGCTGCTTTACCGCGGCAGTCCCCGAGTGCCACACGTCTTTTTTATTATTATTAATAGGCTCGCATTTGACCACTATCTCACCTAATGAAAAGCGGAGCACGATGGAACACCTATTCCAATCTTTAGCTGTACGCATAATGAATGTGTTCCCAAAACGCTTACACGTTTCTATACGTATGGGTGGGATGTCCACCATGTACCGGTGGTTCGGCTGATTACTTGTGTTTTACATACAGTGACTGCCTATCAGACCTCCACAGCCCAGTTACTAGGCAACAGGATACTCCTTGGATAGGCTGACGGTCAGGCTTTCTAGCGTTTAACTACCTGTAACGACCGTCAAAGATCTACGAATGACAACCGGTATATAAACTTAGAAAAGTAGACCGGTACTTAAGAAGGTAGGTTTAATCACTGGGCCATCATGACACTCCAAATCAACCCTCTCTTTTTAAAACAGCAGTTTATTTTCGTTGCAAACATATAATAGTCCAAGATCCCGGTTTGGTCACTACAATTATTATTTGTCTGACTAATCTATACACTAGTATTATAAAGAGGTAAAGTTCTTTTTTGTTTTTTTTTTTGTAGGAGGTAATCTCTGAAAGTACTGGTCTACTAGTCTATGTCACTCAGGAGTAAAGCTGCTTTATTCCGATTCGAAACAGCGGGCAAAAGCTAGTGAATTATAACTTTGTAATAGTACCTTAGTAATATTTAAAAATCAGACATATAAAAAAATAAGTAAAGTTTATTTATTTTTTGTGGAGCCTTAAAGCGTCTCACAAAAATTTTGGTCCATGAAAAGTGTCTGACACTTATGATACTACTTTAGAATAACATTCTACAAAACCGTAATGATATCGTAGCGATTTAGTCGTTTAGACCATTTCCGTAATCACATCCATCAATCGAGCTTGAACAACACCGATTTTAAAGTCGTTTAAAATTCGTCGATTTAAAAAAAAATCTGTATTACATTATCCTAGTAGAATACTTATTAATGTAACTGGAAATAAGTCAATAGATCGTAAATACCGCTTTTGGATAGAACTTCGATCGAACGACTATAAAACTTCAACGATATTTGGCTTGTTTGATTTTACGTGAATCAGGGTACTGGTACCTGTCAAGATTCCCCAAGGGGAGCTCCACAAGCACAAAGATATTCAAAGCACATGAGACTCTACTGAGAATCTAAGGTTTTATCCATGTGAAAATAAGTTACGTCAGATCGCTCTGGGATCTTAGTACATAAGTATGCTTAGAAATTGTTCTATTTTTAGACAAAGACAGTGCCTCGCTTAGGGAAAGTAAGTGTTTCAACTTAACGTAGAGCCTCAGAAGGTTTAAATGCTCTAAAACATGTATATTCATTGAAGGTAGCTTTTAATTAGAGCCACCTGTCACCTTAACTCAGGCCCACATAAGTTTTGATCCCTCGGGAGTAAGTTACATAGGTGAGACAAATGGAACTCGCAGACAACCACGTAGCTATTAAACACACACTAGTGTTAGATGACATTCGTAGTCATCCTTTTGTCTTACTTATCTTTACCTACCTATAAAGCTGCAGTCTGTTTGTCAGAACTACTGGTTTGAATTAAATAGAGTTTCCAGGGTCAAAATAATTACATTTTATTTAGTCCGTATTTTAGATTATAAAAAATATTGGACACATATTTGTTTTTTTTTTCGATTTTACAAAAAATAACAAAGATATAGTCCATCAAAGTTATGTGTGACGTCACCCCGTGCGAAAAAATGCAGCACGGCGTGACGTTACACGTAACTTTAATGGGCGATATCTTTGTCATTTTTGGTTTAATTTACAAATAAAAAAATACGTGTCCCTTATTTTTGAATAATCTAAAAGAGGGACTAATTACATTCTTTACGGCAACTAGCCTATTCTGTTGGATAGCCCATTTAACCATGGATCAATGGGCTATCTTATAGACTTATAAGCTATAAACCTATAATTTATTTAGATTCATAGCCTATAGGCCTTTAAGCTATATAACATCAGGCTTCGACCATCAGAAGCGAAACAGTAAACAAAGGCGCGAGGGAAACCACGGGAGACAACTGTATATAATAATACAGGGTGGCCCAGAAAGAAATGCACTTTTCAAAATTCAAGTAAAAAAAACTTGTATAATTTTGAAGAACTTTATTTATTACAATCTAAAGAAAATGAAATGAAATTTATTTTAAAATTTACTTTATAAAAATTACATCGTCTAAGTGATTTCCTTGGCGGTTACAACATTCATCCAATGTGGTGTCAAAATTTTGGAAAACTTTTGTTGGACTTATCCTCGAACTGGATTCCACTTCTTGCCGAATATTCAACTTCAGTTGCTGCAGGGTGGTTGGGCTATCAGAGTGTACTCTTTTTTTAAGGTAATCCCGCATAAAGAAGACTGCTGGAGTGAGATCAGGGCTTTTTGGTAGCCAGGAGATGTTACCCTTCCCTAAAATATTTTTTTGTGGAGACTTGCGCATTTCATTTACAAATCTCAATCTCGATTCGAAGTGTGATGCCTTTAGTTCCTGTACCAACCGTATCTTATATGGATGTTATTTCAAATCAAGCCGTAAAATTCACTGCAATGTCGATCTAAACAATCACAAAGTTGATGAACTTTGTGCTCCGACATTCGCGGGTACAGATTCACGAAATCTCTAAATGTTTTTGTCGGCCCGTGATACTCTTTGACGACCGCGAGGCTGCATTTTTGGCGTTGATCTTGTCCTTTCGAATCATTCAATCCATTGCTTAATTAAATTAGTGCTTGGACATTAACTGATGCGCCGCAATTTGAATTATGCACTGTAGAGTCGTCGAATAGTCACATAAGATCGAGCATTCTCATAAAATGCGCGGATACAAAACGCGCGCAGCGCTATAGTGTAACAACCTATGGTGACAAAAATTATAAAGTCCACACTTTGCACTGACACAACTCCCGCGCGCCGCCATTTTGCTGTTTAAAAATGCGCGCAAAATCAAAAGTGCATTTCTCTCTGGGCCACCCTGTATAATAAAACGGCAGGTTTTTTGCGCCGATGTGGATGTATAAAGAGAACTGACTGACTTACTGATCAACGCACAGTCGAAACTAATGAGATTAAGAGTGTGAAATTTTGTACAGTTTCTTTTTATGACGTAGGCAATCACTGAGAGATGTTTTTCCCAAATTCACCCCCAAAGGGGATGTGACGGGGTCTAAAGTTTGTGTAGAGAAACTTCATTTCACGCGAGCGAAGCCGCTGACGTAAGCTAGTCATTCTAATATAGAATACCCAGATTCATGAAGAATAGCATCACGTTCTGACCCGACGGATACGGAGAAGTAACAAAAGACACGGACGAAACCGCGGGGAACGACTAGTTACGAAGTATTTCTTAGAAATATTACAAAATATTTTTCCTCGAAAATGTAGGTTTCTGTATAAATAGTTATTAAGTTTGGCACAAAATCTTGCGGAATTAGTAGAGCTGCAAGAAGTACTGTCGTCACAGCTAGTTTTGCAACGCTCGTCCGCTTTCTATGACAACCGCGATGGCACCTTTTCATTTGCACAAGGTCGTGTGAAACTTATCTAACGATTCATATTCTTACTCGATTGCCTTCACAAAACAGAAAGGATTGCTTCTAATGCTTTAGGCATGTCAATGTTAGAAAGTTGTTGCGTTAAAAAATTATATACTACTTAATATATCGTGTTGTCTACTTTAGCTAGACTTTACATAGTGAAAAGTCAGATTAAATTGTCAAGAGACGGCTGTCTACGTTTACTGTTGAAACCGCAGACTGTGTGCCCTGTGATTTAACTGGAGGTTGGATAGATCCGCCCGGATTAAAGTCTTAACTAATACTAGTATATTCATCTACATAAGTAAAGAACAAAGTTAGTGAACGATTCAGTCACTCATAATTTTCCTTACATAAAGGAACATTCTTGTAGAGATTAACGTTGTTACTTCTACTTATCTCATGTGCTTACTTAATGCTATCAAAATCATAACTTGTAAAAAACCAAGGCTTGCAACTCAGTCTTTATACCGTAAAAATTGTAAGATTCATATATCTAATACCAAGTCGGTTAATTTATTTAGTCCGTACTTAAGGGACCTTGGTGACCTAGATTGACTTGGCAATCGGACTAAACAATCTAATTTAATTACTTGTGATATACATGCGATTGCCAAGTCAATTCAGGCCTCTAGTTTTATACACAAAGAAGTTATAGGGGATTGAAAATGGCCTGAAGTGTGTAGAGAAACGGATGTTACGGCCGTGCCACTTTTTTGCTCGCCTTGGTGCAGGCACTGCCGTGCCTCCTAATTTAATACCTACACTGTACCATAACATGTTCGTGTACTCACATTACATAAACAATACGTACATATTACAGACTACAGTAATTAATTACATACATAATTAATAATCCAATTCGTTTACACGAAATACGTTACATAGATGAGTATAGATGAATTTTAATCCTAAAACTATACCTACTAACGTCAGATTAATTATAAAGGCTTTGCCGAAGTTACTAATGATGCTATCTATACATATAATAAATCTGTAGAAGTTTTCAGTTGTGCTTGTAACACGTAAAATGTACGAAATCGTTGTAGATAACTTTTATACATCAAAATTACTTAAGTGGAACTTGATATATTACTTAGGCTTTGCTTCATCGCAATCGGTTGACTAAATCGATAGATATACTACATTCATATGCTGCTAGGCGGTACGAATTTCGGCAGGTTAACTAGTAGTTAATGTTATAAGAGCGAAAGTATGTGAGTAGGTATATTTGCAAGTTCGTAACTTCTACACGCTCAAACGGTAGAGCGGATTAGTGCGTAATTAGTCTTTTATGCGGCCGGTGCAAGCTTCTATGTCTGCGCCCTAAGAAAAAAGGATTATATTTAAAATGTTTGCACCCCTCCAGGGACTGCCCCCAGGCATGGCCAGCACCACTTTACTTACGGCACCAACAGATGTTGATAAAACTTGTGGTACACGGGTAAACATCACATAGGATAATTTTTATTCCACGACTGTATTCCCTTGGGATATTATTCTACTATCAGGAGGATGAAGCTTGCTGCCAGTGGCTAGTAAGCCCATAAGCAAGAGATTACAGCAGCGTAGAAAAAAATAATGAGAAAACTGAACGCTAATCAAAATCCGTGTTGTTTTATGACGGTGTTAAAAGATGAAAAATTTGTACCCCGTAAGTGCGAATCTGACTCACGCACTGAGGGTTCCGTACAAACTTACCTATTAAATAAGTTCAATTCTCCAATTGAGTTGTAAAGAAACAGTTCATTTCCGAATCGCAAAAAAAGTTTCTTTTTTGTGACGTGACAATTGTTTCCAGATTTTTTTCCTATTCTTGAGCTACGAGACCTTGCCATGAAGCCAAATTTCAGGGTTTTATGTCAACGGGAAGTACCCTATGAATTTGTTTGCCTTGAGAATGTCGAAATACACGTTTTTTGCGAAATAAACGGCCGTATTTTTTTTTTCACTAATTCAGAAGTTTGATTTTTTCTCAGATTCAAGGGGCCGCAGACTTGAGTATATGCGGTTTTAATTTCAACTCAATACCTCCTCCATACGTTCCCGAGATAAAGGATCTAAGATCTTAACAGACGGACAACAAAGTGATCCGTTTTTTCCTTTTGAGGTACGGAACCCTAAAAATGGTGAATACTTAGCCTGTACTGTTCCTATTACTCATGAAAAAGATAACATAAATGCCTATGACGTCACGCTTACTTATAGCCTACAACCTTTATTTTTACGAGTATTTCTGAAGGAATCATCTCCGGACATATCTCCCAATCCTCCTTATGTACAATTTGGAGACACAAATAAATGTCTCCGTTAATGTATCGTTCTTCTAGTTTGTACATACGTTTTTATGTGTTTTGTGAACCTTTTAGCTGTTTATTACACTAACGCTTTAGTTTTTTCTTTAGATGAACTGCGAAAAGGGATCGGTTTGGAAGTTTTATAAATGGTAGAATAGGATATTGTTGGAGCATAAAACAGTTGAGAATGAGTTCGTTTTGTGGCAGTAGTTTTCGATAGTTTTTCTTACGATATTCGTGTAGGGTTTTGATAGTTTCTGCACAGAACATTTTGGGCTTTTATATTGTATTTGTGTTTTGAAGCTTATGTTATGTTATTCTTGGGCTATCTGGGCATTTATGGGTTAGGTGTTGGCCTTGGGTTCTCATCTGGCATTATGCTGACTTGAGGCCATTTTGACATACCTATTCTTTTTGTTTTTTTTTATTTGTTTACTTTTAAGGCGTTTTCGTTTCTATAATCCTAGTTTTCTATTAACGGTTAGGAAATTAGCATTAGCGTCTATTAATAATCATCATAATTTTTTGCCGTCATTTGCATGCAGATTAGGTACAATCAATTAAATTATACAAGTAACCTCTTGAAACATAGGTTAGGTATTTAAAATACTTGGCAGTTATTGAGCAGTAGATTCTAGAAATATTAGCACCTATTTATTCTGATTTCTTTATCAAAGATGTTCATTCATTCTATTAATTATATATTTATTGTATATGACATTTTGCGAATCTGTTTTTTTTTTTAAATATAGGTAGTTTATTTTACACCAAGATAATAACATAATGAAAACTTTAACCAAAAAAACATACAATTGCAGGCGTTATCGCTTTCAGCGATCGTTTCATTTAGCTATGTAGGAAAATAATTTTGGTTTATTCGTTTAGTTTCTACCTACGACTTCACCCGCGTAAAAATAAAAAAAAATATAGCCTATGTCACTTGAAAAAGTAGCATTCTCCTAGTGAATATTTAAAATCGGTGCAGTAGTTTTTGAGTTTTTTCATTAGGTATAAACAAAAATACAAATCTTTCCTCTTTATAATATTGATATAGATATTATGCATATTATGCCCTATTATATATCCAAAATCCAATGTATTAGGTTTAGTAAAAACATTGAAACCGTACCAAACCCAACTTTAGCTTGTACCAAAAATAATAATAGGTACTTTCGTGGAAAAAAAAATCTGTAACTTCTTTGCTGCATAACAAATAAACTGTGCAGAAATGTGTAATTGAAGGAAAAGA
Source organism: Mythimna albipuncta (assembly GCA_929112965.1). Lineage (NCBI taxonomy): Eukaryota > Metazoa > Arthropoda > Insecta > Lepidoptera > Noctuidae > Mythimna > Mythimna albipuncta. The sequence goes on along the minus strand of OV815962.1, from coordinate 9,292,648 downwards.
TTAAAAAGCGGTTTATTCCCCAGGTATATTAAAAAAGCCATAACTCAGGGAGCTAGCTTACAAAAATGAATAAATTGTGAACTCATGACAATCGAGCGAGCTATAAAGGCGAGCGCGTGGAGCGAAGCGCCCAGTCTCACGTGGATACTACATAATGTTATTACGATAGGTATGTACCTAAGTATGGTGTGAACGAGGGGTGATCATTAACCTAGTTCCACGGTTATTACTCCCTTATGTCACAAAAAAATCACATGATTAAAAATAAGTATAAAATTACACCGTTCCATATCCACTATTGTTGTACAAACACCAAAATTGGTATGTATGGGGGCGTGCTTATCATTAGAACACAGTGAAAGTCCACTAAGCAGTTGCGGAACGCGATAACGAGCTATTTTGGAAATAAGACGATTACTCGGGACCGTTTGCCGTCTCCGGCACGGCCATCCGACACGGATTATTAATCTAGCTAAGAAAAGACTGAACGATCCATTATTTTATACCGTCTAGTTGCGAAATAAAAGAATATTTAATAGACGCCCTAATGGTTTACAGCGTAGCTCGTCTGCATTTTGATTCATTAATTTTTTATTTTTTATTATGGACTAGCTTTTGCCCGCAACTTCGCCTGCGTACATAAAATATAGCCTATGTTACTTAAGAATATAATTTTCCGTACAAACCGCTCTATCTTACGAGAACTGAACATCAAGATCAGACTGTCGACTACCTGCATGCGCTGAGTACTGGAGTTTTTTGAAAATGGCCACAACCTTGAACAGCTCATCGTAACTGGCATGGTTGATGGCAAACGACCAACAGGCCCCAGCCCAACAAGATGGGCAGATCAGGTCCGCTCCGCACTGGACACCCAATTGCACGTCGCACTTCCTGACTTTAAAAGAACCGTCACAAGGCGAGATTCCATCAATAAGACGCTTATCAAGCGGGAACTTCACGACCCTCAGTAATGAGGAATACGACTTGAGGAGAAGGACTCAAGAATAAAGCAACTTTCTATCTTAGAAAAAAATTTTAGGCAATCGGACTAGTGCTTCGAGAGATTACCTCCAACAAACAAAAAAAAAACTTTACCTGTTTATTATATTAGTTTAGATAGGCTCGCGTTTGACCACCATCTCACCTGATGGTAAGCCATCATGGCTTACCATCAGCACGCTTGCTTAGAAGTAACATAATATTCACTCTTGACTTAAAGACCCTTACGTTATAGCTATTAGTTGATTAGTAGTCTAGAATAAACTTTATTATACACCAAAATAGTAACAATCAATAGTATTAATTCATAATATTAAAATTGCTTACAGTTTGTAAAACACAAGCTCGGCTTTCAATTTTTAAATGACTTTTGCTATTTTAAGAACAGTCAAACAATTTCTGTAAGCCACGGGTTAGATCTTAATCCGGAACGCGAAGTTTTAATTTACCTCGTAAACTTTTTAAGATTAGTCTTTAATTAAATTGAGAAGTTTGTAAACCAATTACTTGAAACTTGAAGCCTTGTTATGTTACTGATAGATAAGCTTTACTTTCAATTAAATAAATAATAGTTTTTTCAAAAGATATGCCAATGACATCAGGGGTAGAGATGTGCCATTGCCAGCAATTTTGTCGGCAATATTGCCCGAAAGTTTATTGTTCTTCTCTTACATAGAATTTTACAAACAATATAAAAAAAAAAAAAAAAACTTTAGCGGTAAGTAATTGTTGTGATCTATGTGAAAGACTGGTTTCTGTACTAGGAGACCTGTATGACAGATTACCAGCCTCCCCAGACTCCGGACAATAGGTGACAGCTGAATACAACATCAGTGAGAAGTAATAATTAAGTAGGGTTAAACTAGGTGAATAGAATCTTGGTGGCAACGGCAAATTTCTAATCAGGAGCCTTACCTACCTTGGATAGAGCTATATAGCTCCAACCTTTTAATAATTCAGTTTAGGTCGTCAAATGGATCGTATTTTAAGCTCGTGGTAGGGCCTAATGTATTTTACGAAAATCTTGAGGTTCATTACGAAAATTATTTGTGACTAGCTTTTGACTGCGGCTTTGCCTGCGTACTTAAAACAGCCTAAGTCACTCGGGAATAAAACCGTCTATTCATTCTACAATCGGTTAAAAAATTCCGGCAGTCGGACCAGTACTTTTAGAGATTACCTCAAACAACAAAACAAAAAAAAAACTTTACCTCTTTATTTTATTAATATAGATGAATATCATAACAAGTTTAACTAATAAAATATTATTGAACTAGACCTACTTACCGTTAGAAACGAACCTTGAAATAAAACATTCGGTTCAGCTATTCACTTCATAAATTCAGATAGTCTGGAGTAAATCAATATCGTAGTATTTTCAGAAGAACCCGTCATGAATTCCGAACAGAGGGAAGAAAAATAGAGGAAATGTGGGTAAAAACACAAAAATGTGGAATGGAAAATATACTCGCGGAGAGTAAACGACTCTACTTAAATATTGCATGGGTTGAGCTCGTGTTTTGCCTGTGCACAATAAAAAACGATGGCTGAGCAGATTTCCCCAGGTAAGTATGAATTTATCATCGCCCCTAATGAAAAGTTAAAGGAATTCAGACGTAAAATTGTAATGCTTCGGGCGACAACCTTGACTTGCTTTTAAGGTGTCATATTTATGACTAGCTTTTCCCCGCGACTTCGTCTGTATACATAAAATATAGCCTATGTAACTCAGGAATAAAACAGCTTTGTATAGCTGAAAAAATTTTAGCAATCGGACCAGTACTTTAAAAGATTACCTGATACAAACATAAACAGAATTTACCTCATTATAATATATATATAGTATACTCGTAGATTATGATTTCTTTTAATATGACAGGTTGAGGCGAAATGGGACTTAGCCTTCGGGATTCTGGGAAACAGTTACTGTGGTCCTCGTAAAAGACAACTAAAGGAACACTAATGGGTGTTAATGTCAGTAAAAGTCTGACACTTGTTATCACTTCACCCAGAGCGATGATTTTGATTATTAGTGCTTAAACACCGAATACTTTTTGGGAACAAAAGTATTTTATTAAGATGGCCATACACGCTAGGGTCACAGTTGAGTTTTACAGATAAACCGGAACGTGTAGTTGCAAAACTGTGCAGTTTTCCACACAAACTTCATAACTGTACCGGCTAACTAGCGTGTATGGCTACCTTTATTATAGATACGTAATGAGCATTGCGCTTTATTGTTGTAGCGATTATACTCAAAATAGTAATATTCAGCTTATGTCGAAGTCATAAAAATTAAACAACGCAGCTCTATGGTTGTGTTAACAAATTTCGAGGGAGGGTAGTTCATAAATCCTTTTTTACTTTTATTTCTTCCTGGAGGTCTTACTTAAAGGAAACTTGAACTTGCTAGGATCGTCTTGTTGTTGGTGGGCGGGGTTGCTGAATAGTTTGTTAAGTTGTGATCCCTACCATGAGCTCTTTACGAGATCATTTGTATTTGATCTAAACTGAACTATTAAAATTATGGAGGCTACAGAACATAAGTTTTAGTATATGCAAAATACAAAACACGTGTCTAGTATTTCTATGTTCAAATTTCATAACTGTATCATAAAAAATCACAAAGTTATAAGCTTATGTGACCTGGTTGTCCAAACAACTAAGGAGTTGTTTTGCTCCCACAAACAGCTGTGCGCTGGCTCCTAATGCCCGCTTATACCTGCCGTGACCTGTCTTGTACTTCGTGTCAGGCAGTGGTGTCCAAGTTAAGACGTTTTTTAGATATTTTTGGGAAAAAATATAACATGGGGTAAAAATTATTGGAATCGATTCATTTCCTGATTCTAAACTAACTATATTCAGGGTTCACGTAGACTAAAAATAATGTTGTATAGGGTAGGTAGGGTAGTATAGATCCACGGAACAGTAAAAACAGTTTACTGTTCCGTGTCCGTCCCTCTTTCTCGCTCGCATGGTGACACTTTAACACGTCATGGTATGGCCGTTGGCGACAAGCAAAACGGGCGGGGTTCAGTGTTGGACCCGCGACGATCGCCTCCGAATAGAGTCAATCACTCTTACAAAAACGGAGCCTCTCCCTCTCGATAGTAAATGACCACGGTCAGAGGGAACTTGAATTGTACAATCAATTAGTAAGGAGCTTTTTACTGACGACGCTCGTCATGCTATCTAGAGTCAGGTTGACCGTATCCCGGGATTTGTCCTGGGATTTCAGAATTTTTGGACTCTTCTCAGGATTGTGGCTGAATTTTGCAAATCAGAGATCTCAAGAAATCTCAGGATTTTTAGCTTACAAACAAATTAATAAAAAAAAAACTTAACAAAAAGTTAAACTAACAAAAACTAAATGAAAGGGTGCTGCCCCGGGGCCCTTCCGCTTTGGTTGCAATGGTTAAATACGTTAAAAATAAAATTCTCAAACTGTAAAAATCTCAAGATTTTTCGATACAAATCAGGCCTTCTTTCCAGACTTTTGATTTTTTCATCTGATAACCCTATGTAGAGTCAGCGTGGAATCTGTTATACGCTTACATAAAGGTGCACGCGCCTTGTTAGTGACATAAATGTGACGCAACATGACATCTTTGTCGGAGGAGCAAACTAACAAACGGTGAAAGTTCAGAGGCGGGCCCGCCACGCCACGCCGAGCGATCTCTTATTTGCTCATGGAGATGGCTCCTGTTTGCCAAGTTTTATCGCTTGTTCAACCGTCGATATTTGCTCGAAGCCACTGCTCGAGCAGCAAGGCGCAACGCGAATCCGATATTGCGAAGGGTATCGCACTAATATTATAAATGCGAAAGTTTGTATGTATGTTTATGTTTGTTATTTCTTCACGCTTAAACGGCTGAATGGATTTGAATAAAATTTATCCCACTGAATGATCATGTACTCCATGTATCCGAAATATATAATATTCCACAACTACCACAAAACGCCGTCTAATCCCAAGCTAAGCAGAGCTTTATATATATTTCTAAATACATACATATAAATAAATTACACCCAGATACAGAACAAATGATTATGCTCATCACACAAACATTTGTCCTGGGTGGGAATCAAAATCACGACCTCCGGCATAGCAGTCAGGGTCACTAACCACTAGACCAACAAGCCGGTCAAAAACACATAGCACAAAATAAATAAAAAATAACACATAGCACATAGGATACTTTTTATTCCAGGAACATGTTCCCTTGGGATAATTTCCTACTTACACGCGAGCGAAGCCGCTGGCAGATGCTAGTAAGGGTATATAGCGGTAAATGTTCGATGTTTTTCCACTTTCATCGTGAGTGCGTATCGTATGAAATGGAGCGCAACTTTGGACTGGTTCTTTTTGTTCCAATTTACGCAAGTGGTCGATGCAATAATATTGCCTGAATTCCGCGGCGATGATTAAATCGGTTATGATAAATACTGCCTACTAGGTATTTAACAATGCGTGCATTACAATGAATACCGAAATAATTTGAACGTAATGTAAATAAGCACTTTTTAATTGTGAAACTCTTTTATAACTTTTTATTTTGTTTACAGCGGAGTTAATATGTCGCATCGTTCTGTTTACGGATGATACTCCAGGGAGAATCATAGCTGTCATTCGGAATTTCCTATCAACATTTACCCTCACGTTTTTATTTAACTTGGAGGGAAACCCGACATCCTGAGCCATAAACTTTATTTATTTTATGTTATACTCTGGGAACATGAAGCGTAATAAACTTGTATCAATATTCCAGAAGACGCACGATAATAAAATCAAAACTTATAATAAAGTTGGTTGTTTGTAACGTCTAAATACAATGCTGACTATTACCGATGTGTTGTTAGCAAAACTTTCGGCTGTGGTTTTATTTCGGGCGTTATGTTTCACCGCCGAATTAAGACCGATCACTTTTCATGAACATTGATTAATTGGAATTGTGAATTGGTTTCAGAGATATTAAGGGCTTAGCTTTTATTTTGATTCGTACTTCGTTGGCTGAATGGAACGGGCCCATTATTGGACGGCGATAATTAAATTAAGTGATTGTTTTTCTTTTGGATTGGAAACAAAGTGTTTGTTCTTTAATTTATTAAACCCACTTAGTTGTTTACCGGTTAATGGTATCAGGATTACACGTAGAGTGTTTGTGGTAGTTAACGAAGCAGTTACTGTGACTATTACAGTAAGTTATTCGGTTGCGGAGAGCTTGTCGACTAAGTTGGGGCAGTTCTCGCTTGCAGCCATCGAGCAGTAAAGCTTAATGACTTTAGTGACAATAATGATTGCTAAACGCCGATTTATACCAAGCATTTAGTAATGCTAGACTTTAAGTGCATTAGCTTAGTCAATTGTGGGTATGTTGGCACATTAGATTTGTGATTGTGCAGTCAATATATTACGACTATTTTTATTGTATTTCAGCATTTCATTTATGGGTTCCATTAAATTCTAGACAAATATCGTGGCGAAGAAGGCGGAATGAACTAGACTCCTACTGAACGGACTAGCTAAAGATATAATTGTGTGGGAAAGGGAGAGGGAAACCATTGTCCAGCCGAAGGACTAAATAGGCGACCTAGATAGATCTTATGAATGTAAAGACCTTTACTTTTGTGTTCTTTGAGTACACGTTACTTTGTAACGACGACACTTTCTTCTACTTACATGAGCTGTGACTACAGGCTCTAAGCTTTAGTATTAAGTTAACGCCCCTACCACGAGCTCTTAACCCGATCCACTTGACGACCTAAACTGAACTGTTAAAGGGATGGAGCTATATAGGGTATATAGCTCCATCCCTTTTTCTCGCTCGCATGTCTGTCATTTTAGCACGTCATGGTAAGCCTCTGTAAGTAGAACATAACTGCAAATTGACTTTTGTCACTGAGAACCACTCCTTATCCGGGACCAGCATTATACAACCCGCCCTAGTTTTCATTTAACTTGTATATAATAATATTTATAATGCTAATGTATATTTTTTTTAGTATAAGTCTTCTTCTTCTACCTGCCCTTATCCCATATTACTTGGGGTCAGCGCAACACGATTTCTTCTTCCATTCTGTCCTGTCACCCGTCAAACTATCACTAACTTCCTTTTCTTTCATATCACTTCTCATCTAACTTCTTATGTTTTCTTTTTTTTTTGTATAAGTACTGTCTTATAATTATTTCACAGAAGGTGTAAAAAGTAAAGTATCCAACATGGTAAAAAGCTGTCTTAGGTGGCTTGAAATCCTCACTTCACTCAGGTTTCTATATTAACTCCCTCGCAGTGCTCGGGAGCTAATTAATTACATGTCATGTTGACATTTCGTTTTGTAGTCTCCGACATAACCCACTTATAACTTATTAAGCAATGAAATAATTTCTCCACTTTTCCCTATTTAAATAAAATAAAATATGTATAGATAGGTACGAACCTTGAATTTGGTGGTTTAATATCCCGTAAAATATTTACCAGTTATTTAAATGGTCACTTTTATATAATTCACTGTCTCTACGAGTTTTATTTGAAGAAGTTAGCCGTAGCGGTATGAACCGCGGTGCTTGCTCAGCGGAGAGCGGAGGTCGCGCGTGCTGCGCAGGAGTCGACGGTCGTGCGGACACTGCGCCGACCAGACCAACACCCGCCAACCGGTATGAAAGTGTGTTACATCAAATTAATATCACTTACAACGGATTGCCTTAACATTTGCCACCTATTATGTCAACGTTCTTATGCGTAAGTAATCGTATCTCTTCTTCTATTAAAAACTACGCACATCGATCTTATCCATGCATATTACAAAACAAAGTCCCCCACCACGTCTGTCTGTTTGCTTGCAATAAACTCAAAATCTACTGAACGTATTTTCACGCAGTTTTCACAGTAGACAGAATGATTTATGAGGAAGATTTATGCGTAGTGGCCGACTGAAACACGATTTGTAGCTGAAACTGAAACCATAACCGAATTGCCGGCTCGTCTTCTAGTTTCAGCTGTAACCGGAACGAAAGCTGACGTATTTCGATACAGTTAATCTTAATTATATTTCGATATAGTAATGCTTAATTAAGTATACAGTCATAACTTTCATGAAATACTAAGCAATCGAATAAATCGACGATTACTTAACGACCCCTTTTTGCCCAAACAAATTCAAGCCGAAACCAGTTTATTAGGCCGAAGCCGAAACTTCAACCGCTCGATCTCTTTTTCTTTTTTTTTTATTGTGGGAAAAAATCATCCAATGACAACCCCCGCTCTTGGGCGGAGCGGGAGATAGTGACTAAAAGAACCACCCCGTTCCTTCTAGCCTTCATACCGGGGCTCGAGCTCCCTTTCGGATAACCCTGGCCCCAGTAGGCTTCGACCCGGAGTTGCTCGATCTCTATTATCTGCTTAATGCATGCATATTCTGATAGACAAAAGCCGACAATTTTAATGGATTTTTAATACGACAATTTTAATTTTCCCTTGCGAAGCTGGGGCGGATCGCTAGTAAGTACCTAACTAAAAATTTTTTTTTGTTCATTTAACCCATGGCCCCAGGTGGGTCGAAGCCTACTGGGGTCATAGGTTAAGTGAAAATTAATTCGCGGGACCCTAGAACGCAAGGCAAAGAACGAACAAACGAGTGGGTTTTAGCCAGTAACAGCGCGGAAGATGTCGCCCAAAGCCGGGAGATGTCATTAGACGATTTCCTACCTAAAAAAATAAATTTGTAGTTAAAAACAACCATTATTTACCGACGATTAAATTTTTTATACACAGAAGTTTCATTACACCAACTGTGTAAGCGAATGAGGCAGGAATACCAAATAACGGTGATGATGACGCCACCCTAATATTTAGGGGCCTGACAAATTACACGCCCTTAATATTCACCGTCTGGAGGAAAGTCGTATTACTGCTCGACTACTCGTATATTACAGTACATGCCACCGTCGCGGCTGGTGCCGCCCAGCGCATAAATATCAACCGTTCACTGATGTCATTCCATTCTCGAAACCCGAGCTCAACACGAGTTTTCTTTTTCGAAATATCAGTAAACATGTAGGTAACCCCGATAACGACGATGGACTTTGGATTACAAAATCAGAAGGATTTGAATTCTTTTAGTGGGCCTCGAAATAATATCATTTCGAAAGACGGTATCCGATACCGGAATGTTTGCGGTTACTGAGCAGCTGAGTCGCAACAGAATGCTCAATGAATTCGGCTTTATTGCGGATATTCGGTGTACGTTTTCGGTACGCTTTTAATTTATTCCATCTCTACATTTTCCAGCTGATTTATGGCTTGGTTCCTTGTTTCCGTAATCCTCTATAAAACACGTTTGCCACGAGTGTGGCGTGTTGCCTCAGGTGCGACCTTTTTAATAGAAATGTGAGGTTCTAATCCTCTGCACCACCTGGAGCCGTGGTTTACTGCCGGAACGTGGTTAAATGTAATGTGCTATGTAATAGTTTCATATGGGGTTGAAACCTTCGTGTTGCTATAGCTAAACATACATATAAAATGCAATTCTAATTAAAAGAACAGAAAAAAAATGTGTCAAACGCGTGTTCATTATGCAATTGCATTACTTGACTAAGTTTTTATGACGTGAGAAATAGAATAGAATAGAATAAAATTATTTTATACCAAAAATAGTATGTAAGTACACAAACTTAAATCTATGGGTACAATGGGGGTCTTATCGCTGACAGCGATATCTATCAGGAAAAAAATCATGTAATGATTTCTTTCGCTCTAGATTGAAGCGAGACCTTTACTGCTTAAAACACACCAGTGTTCCCACAAGGCCACAACCCTATCACTTGACTGACTTGCGATTAAATTATAACGCAACAATAAAATTAGTTTCAGAAATTATAGATAGAGTAGCCTTATTATAAGTAGCTAAATTCTAATATTCAGTTTATTTCTGAATTTAATTAAACTTATCGAAAATTAAGGGATGCGTAACAAATATAATGGATGTGAAATATGAAACTCCAATATAGTTTAATGAAATTTTCTGGCAGTGGGTAATTGTCAGTAAACGGTTGAGCGAATCAACATATTAATAATTCGTTGGTGGAAAACTACGCCTATTAAACATAAACGATTTTGCACAACCATATTGTTATCCATCATCATGTATTTTATGTCGTCAGTCAGGACATCAGCCAGCCGCAATCACCTCCAATGCACTTAAGCTATAATTATATTAGACGAACACACGTAGACCACGCCTGATTTATAAGTAGAACGACTTCGCGTGGCGTGGATCAAGTGTTACTCTACAAGTCTAGTTTCTTTATGAAATGTGTGGAGACCGACGGGCGGCGGTGCGCCCGGATCGCCGTACGTGGCACGCGTGTGCGCAGTGTAGTTCTACCTATAGGTTGGTTTAAATAAGTTTTCAGCGATAAACATTTTTCATTCTCATTCTTAATTGTACAACAACTTTTTATAAAAAAAAAAATAGGACAGTTGGTGTACACAGGCGAGCTTAACCCACAATTGAGTTTTCTTACAGTTAACCATATATGAGAGATAAATTTTGTAATTCTGGATAATTATAAATGCACAACAAAACTCAAGCACTTTTTTTTATAACAAGCTCAAAAATTATGGAGTTCTCTTAACTCGCTCAGTAATTCCTATGGTCAGTGTCCGACTCCATCATCAGACCAGTTCCGTAGTACCATAAACGCTTTGTTAACCAAATTACATGGTGTCATTTCAGCTCCATCGGTAAGGGATAACTGTTTCAAAATCCATTCGCAACATTTACCCTAAACAAACATAACAACACTGCAAGTTCAATAAAAGCTAAAAATACCGTAAGCCATCCCATTTCAATCCATCCCACTTCTTATCCCTTTTTCGGGATGAGCGCAGCATGCCGTACCCTTCGATAGCATAGATCTCTATCAGCCGTTATCACAATAGATATTCACCCCTTCATTGCCATATTATTAGCTACCTTTCACGTCCACCCTCCATCCCCGTGGTTTCACATTATTTTTATAGCCTCATTTTTACTCAAATAACCCTCTTTTTGCTAACCTTTTGTTTGGTTCCAGGAAGAAATATTTTGTCGTTAGTGACCTAAAACCTGATTATGAATGACTGGATCTTCCGTTTTTATAGATTTATAAGGTCGCTAGAACGCGCTATAACGTATTATATGGTAAAGAAAAAGGTTGTATAAGTAATCTACCTATACTTAAGAGTTGCCAACCTGAAATACATTTCCATAAAATCGCTCTTACGCATTATGGCGTCGTTTTCACAATCTAGGTTTCTATTGAAATCAAAAAATATTTTTTTGTAAAACTAATCCAGTAAAGATTTCTGTATATCTGTTGTTTTGCATAAAGTTTGGCCCTTCATAATGTATCTACCACGTGATACCTACTCATAAATCTATAAGTACTAATATTATACAGAGAAAGTTTATTTTTTGGTTTTTATGTTTTTTTGTTTGTACGAGGTTATCTGACAGTACTGGTCCGATTGCTAAAATTTTTTCATCGATAGAAAGCTACTTTATTCCTGAGTGACATAGGCTATAAGTAGGTAAGTATTTTATGTACATACGTGGATGAACCCGCACGGAAAAGCTACTTAGTTAAAATATAAAATAATATATCTAATCATCATCATAATCATAATCATAATATCAAACCAAATAAATGATTATTATTATGATTATCATTATTATGATCTACAAATACCTTGCACTTTTAATCGAGATACCAAATGTCATTAGAATTTTTGAAACTTTTAAGGTTTAAAAAAACGCGTACTTCCTGAAACAAGCTTTGATAAATATTCGGATAAATGACAGAATTACCGAATGCCAACAGAGCAAATTGAATATTTCTATTTTATTGCATTGCCTTTTTTTCAAACATTGCGTTGGATGAAACAGCATGCTTTTCAACCATGCTCACGTTGACGATAGACGAGTGAGGAAGAGTTCTCTTAATATTATCAGAACATAATATTTATATTTTTGTTGTATTAAATAAACTCAAAAACAATAATTTGAACCGATTTGACCGTCACTGAGTTTTTTTTTTGTATGGATTGTCTCGCGTTTGGCCACTATCTCATGTGATTGAAAGCGATGATGTGGCCGACGATGGAGCACGCTTGCCTAGAAGCAACCTATTCACTTTTAACAGAAAACTCCGGCAGGGAATTCCAATTCTTAGCTGTGCGCATAATGAATGTGTTCCCAAAACGCTTTGCAAGTATTGGTGGGATGTCCACTATGTACCGGTGGCGCAACTCCGTACGTCTTGTGGTCCGATGATGGAACAGACTTGGCGGAATTAAATTGTGCAATTACAGTGCACACTCCCCGAAATGTAAGCGATAGAAAACTCGGTGATTAAATATCACCGAGTTTTCTATACATATTTTCTATTTTCACGCGAGCGAATCCGCTGGCAGAAGTTAGTGCTCTATATTCTGGGAAGGTAATATTCCAGAAAATCAGTTGTACTCGAACGAAATGTATGAGTTATTTTAGTTGATTAATTAATTTTAGTGCACTTTAAGTGTGTGGTTGGATTTTATTGGAGCTTTCACTCTTATGATTAAAATGGCCTACACACTGAGTAATTCAGTGTTTTATAGCTCTGAACCGCTACAGAATAAAATTAAACCTACAGTACGAGACTTGGAACTCTACGAAACCATTAATTTTATAATACCAAGGGCCGATTTTTCAATCATCAGTTAACTTCTATCTGAAGAATAAATATGGTGGTTTGACATAATATTTTCTATACAAAAGCTGTCAAAACGTCAATAAGAGTATATTTATAAAAGTTATCTGGCGATTGAAAAATCGGCCCTAAGTAAACAATTAGGAAAATTTTATGTCAAGGTTACCATACCTTCAATAAACCACAAGCACACTGGTGTATGCTCTCTCATTGTCTTTTAATTGTGTATCTAATTACGCTATTCGAAAGGTTACAATTACCTACCTAGTGGAATCAGAATTCTTGAGCAAAGCTTGAAGTGGAGTAGAAATACCCGAATAATTTCTCGTTAATAGTGTTGAAGAACGCGACATTTTAATCCCAATTGTTAACCCCTCGCTCCGTGTATAGAATATAAAAGACTGAACTTTATAGTATACTAGCTTCTGCAAGCGGCTTCACCCGGGTGATAATTGAAAATATAAAGCCCATATCACTTAATGATAGAGTAACATTCTTCTTAAGAAAGATTTTTTAAATTGGCCCAGTGGCTTTCGAGTTCTTTTGTCAAAAACAAAAACATTTTCTCTATCTCACCTGATGGTAAGCTATGACTTAAATATTTTCTCTTTATAACATTAGTATTAAGAGGAGAAAGAGGAGGGGGGCAGACCTTCGCCCAACAGTGGGACATAAATGGGCTAACTAACTAACTAACATTAGTATAGTTATATTTACGCTGTTTTTTTATTATTATAAATTAAGATGATTTGTGATACAAATTACCTGAAATCTAGTACTGTTTTAAAATGAATGCTTAATTAACTCAATTTATGTAAAACTAAGTCACACACAAATGTCGCGTTCTTCAACACCATTAACGTGTGGACCGAAACATTTCCAGTCGTTAATAGTGTTAATGGCGGGGTATTAACGAGCGGGAAATACCCATTGATCCCCTAGTACCTATTTACTAAACAATGAACTATAATGATGCTTAGGCCCTTAAGCCTATGTTATAGACAGGTAGGTACGATTCTGCTCTACATGACACTAGAACAATCTTTGATTCCGCACGTAACATTTTTTTTTAACACGCTTATATTAACTTTACCTGTATGTTTAATAAATGGAATAAACAGTTGTAACGAGACTACATACCTAAAAATTTATAATACAATATATAAAATGCTTGTCTCACAGTGTTTGCTACCGAACTCCTTCAATACGGCTTAACCAATTTTATCGTTTTTTTTTTTGTGTATATCGATTTGGTAGGTCTGAAAATAATTTTAGGCTATTTTTTACTCCCCTATTTTTCTTTGATAATTTAAATGGCAGAACAACGAGTGTTGGGTCAACTAGTAATGTAACTATTACATAAATAGGACAGTAACATTCCAAAAAAGCTTAGTGAGTGGCAAAGATTTCAAAAATATATGACAAAGCAAAAATTGTAAAAGCTAACAACTCCGGATTAGGGTTCCGTACCTCAAAAGAAAAAATGGAACCCTATAGGATCACTTTGTTGTCCGTCCGTTTGTCTGTCTGTCTGTTAGTGAAGACCCTTTATCTCGAGAACGCGTGGAGGTATCGAGTTGAAATTACCAAAACCATATACTTAAGTTTGCTGTCACTTTAAGCTGTGAAAAAATCAAACTTCTAAGTAAACGACACGGCCGTTTATGTCGCAAAAAAACGTATATTTTGATACTCTCAAAGATCGAAATTCGCAGGGCACTTCCCATCGATCCAGAATCCTGAAATTTTGCACAAAGCATAGTTTTTTAGCACAGGTATAGGTTAAAAATCTGAAAACAGTAATTGGTTATTAATATGTCAAAAAAAAAGAAAGCAATTCGGGAAAATCTTCGAGACTCCATTCGGGAATTGTAGTTTGCACGGAACCCTCAGTGCGCGAGTCCGACTCGCACTTGCCCAGTTTTTTTTTTAAAGAGATTTGACATTATAAACCGATGACAGTTATTGAACAAAAAACCTCTATATGTGCCATTATGAAAATACTAAGCATTTCTGACTTTAATTAAAACTTTTTTGACCAAGTGTAGCTAGGCTTTTGGTATACTACTCTCGTTTTTCGTGTTTCATGGTTCCCATTTGTAGAAGATTATCTATTCCCTCTCGTGAAGAGGAGGCTTGAGTCCCAGCAGTGGTAGCATTAAAAGGTTGATTGTGCTAGATAATCTTCCATTACACAGACTTAAGAATAACTATACTGTTATAATGAGGCCATCAATTTTCCCGGAATCTGTCCTTATTTAGGATTCCCTGGGAATATTGTGGATTTTATCATTTTAGCCAATTATTTTCCTTTGTTACTGAAACTTTTTAATATTATGTAGTAATAGGTAGGGTAGGTCTATCGGAATCTCCAATATTTACGTAACTGTGACTACAGATTTATCTTCGGATCACACGAAGATATTAAATGTTGATAAGTATTTCTTCTATGTGCTGTTTTTAGTGCTTCCTACTATGAGCTAAATACCTCTATCTGCCGCTAATTGATCGTTTAAATTTTAGATCATTAATATCAACTATCTACGTCTTTTTAGTGAACTTCGGTCATCAAGAACACCTTAATTGCCTAAATAAGTTTTTTTACCTTTTGAATGTCTTATGTTACACAGTTCATTGGAAGAAGATATAAACTAGTGCTTGAATGCGATCCCACCTGATGGTAAGCAGTGATGCAATTTCTGATGGTGACGCGCACTAGTTTATGAGCCTATTCACTCTTGTCTTGAAGACACAAAAATTATAATATGACGTGTTACAGTAAGTACTACAATCGAGGTTACATTCAGTTAGTGATTAATGACTGAACTTGAAATGTACAAATGGAGGGCTGCGGGAATGTTAGAAAGAGTTACCATAGACTTCGAACGAAGGACAATTGAAGGGACACAGGTAGGACTTATGCCTTGATCACACGTACCGAGTAAAAGGGCGAGACAGTAAAATGTTGCTCGGCCGAGACAGTGATGTAAGCGAGTTGTAGAGATAAATGATAGGCCGAGCACTCGGCGCTGTGTTTACACGTACCCAGTACTCGGCCAAGAGTACTGTCTCGCCCGTTTACTCGGTAGGTACGTGTGATCAAGGCATTAATCAGTATAACTCTGACAAGTCCTCTCGTTCCACCTAGAGCGATGATTAATTGATGATTTCTCAGCAATAATAGTGTTCGACGCGCACATCAAAAAGCACAGTAAAATCGAAGAGGCCCAGCAGGGCCGAAGTCTACTGGAGCCATGTGATGACTTCCGAAAGGGAAACCCAGGGTCCTGGAATGCAAGACAAGGAAGAAACATAGCTGTGATTTTAGCCAGTAAAACTCTGACACGCTCTCTCGCTCCGTCCTAGTGTGGGAGAAGTTACCCACTCACCTTTATTTAAATAAAGCAAAGGAATCGTTTTTGAATGTCGTAAATTAAACAAAATATGAATGCAATCTAACGCTACAGCAACTGCCGGACACGAGCCGTTAATGATATCACATAAATCTAAGGTCATCAATGAAGTTGCACACAAATCCTGTAGTTATTCCAGTTTTGCCTAAGACGGATGTGCTTTTGTCTACATCACCTACCTAAGTCTTGCTACATCGTGTGTAGTAACTAACTTGGAATAACGGTCATTGACCCTCCTACATTTATTGGCATTCAATTCAAAAATGGAAATAGAGACATAAAGTTGTCTTGAATAGGCATCTATCACGATCCTTTACCTTTTCTAGTGACGAAAAACAGTTCATTGTTTGTTTTTTGGGTACAAGGGCGGATCCAGGGCAGGGGTCATGGGGTCATGACCCCCCCCCCCCCCTGGGCTAGGTCCAGGACGTAGGTGAACCACTAATAATTAATTAAAATTGTTAAACATAATGTTTATTTTTTATTTTGGCACAATTAATTTATTTGTTATAATAAAAATTAAATAATAACTTCGTGTGACTTGACCACGACGACTCGACTAGACTATGTGACGGGGCTGCTCTCAAGCGGCTCCTGCCTAACCTTGGGGGTCCAGGCGCCTCTTGCCGGAGGCTCTACGCGGTAATCGTTCGGTCCATGGCCTTATATAAGACGCCGTCGCTGCGTCAGCAACCGAAGGCCCAATTGAACGCATACCAGAGGGTCACGGCAATACGGATGCGGGATGGTGCGGGGATACCGTACGGTTTCCGACGAAGCGGCGAGCCTCCTTGCCGGCCTGCCACCATAGAATCTGGAGGCAACAGTCACGTAGCGGACAGAGCTCCACCACAATTATAGCGGTAAGTCCCCTCTTTGAGGTTTGGCTGGAAAGACCTCAAAGCGTCCTGACCTTCCGCATGACGCAAGTTCTCACCGGACATGGTAAGTTCGGGAGGTTCCTGCTCTGGATTCGTGCGGAAATGACGCCCTGGTGTCGCCATTGCGCCACGGTGGAGCACAGTGTGGAAGTGTGCCTCGCTTGAGCAGAGCATCGCCGCCGGGCCTTGGTATAAGCCATGGTGCGGAGCGAGGAGGAATGGCAGGCTGTCGCCTCATTCTGCGATGCAGTAATGCTAGCAAAGGAGGACGCCAACCGCATCAGGCAACAGCGCTCACAGCGTCCCAGCCGGCGCCGGGATTTTATCCCGATTTCTGGCCACCGTAGGCGCGTGCTTGCGGACTGCGAGCAAAGGATAGCTCGCTGTCCGACCGAGCGGTAACTGTCCGGACCGAGCCCAAATCAACGACGGCGCACTCGGTCCCCGCACGCCTCAAGGAGTTGTCAGGAACAGCAGGGGCCCAGCCGGGTCAAAGTCTACTGGGGCCAGGGTTATCCGAAAGGGAAGCTCGGCCCCGATACGAAAGGTACAAGAAACGGGGTGGGTTTTTTTAGTCAGTAAGAGTCTGACACTATCTCCCGCTCCGCCCAAGGACGGGGAACTCATTTAGAGGATTTTACTTTTTACGATTAGATACTTCTAAAGCTACATAGGTGAGGTACCTATTCCACACGCAATTCAAAGTTGAACAGCGCGGAATTTTATTCCAAAAGCTCTTAGCCCTGTTCGTGATCTCGTCTTTTATTTGTATAGTGTGGAGATGGGAATAGTTCACAAAGCGTAGTTGGTAAGTTCCCCGGCAGGTTGGGAACAACAGACTTAGCCAAGTTGCAACCATTTCGTTTCGAATCTCTTTCTATAGACGGTAATACCTCCAATTCCTTTGTTCTGACCACGTGACTGAGCGTTGAGATCATTCCCCTACACTTGAAGTTTTCTTGTAGCGTTAACGATTGCAGATTATCAATTTGGCTAGGCGTACAGCAGACCTAGCACAGTTACGACCGTTTCGTTTCGAATCTTTATAGGTCGGTAACGCCTCCGATTCCTTTCTTTGGACCACGTGACTTAACGTTAACGATTGTAGATTATCAACTTGGCTAAGCCCTCAGAAGCTATTCTGCAACCGCAGTAAACTAGTTATTGTCAAAACAATCGGCTGTTGATCACAGCCACGGATGTTGGGAAGCACACTACGCTCAACATTTCACTTGTGTACCTACCTTCGTAGCTGTAGTAAGTACTGCAATGAAAACCTGTTGGAGTGGTTTAACAGATGGAAGAGTTACATAATACGTTGCCTACTTCAACAAATACGCGCCCGCGGAACGTGTTAACTTTTTCCTAATCAGCTATCGGTTAATCTACATTAGATTAAATGATAATTTCCTTTGACATGTTATTCATCTGATTTTCCAGAAAACATCTTTCACAAAGAATCTGATTGTTTCCGATGTATTCCAGGAAGCTTTTGGGAATACACGTATCATTTCTTGCCAGTAGTATCTACTTACACATAATTTTAATAAAAGTGTGCTCCATATTTTATGTTTTTATATGGAAAACCTATGATACAAAAAATCAGGACATTTTATCCTAACACTGAACTGAAGTAAGCGAATTCAAATAGAGTAGATAAAAAAGTAAGGAAAATACACTGGTGGTATACCTATTGAAATAAAAACATTAAGTAGATACTGACAATGTTACGATTTACAACCACCCTCGTTGTGAAATATGAAGCGCAATGTTTTTCTTTTCTCTTCGTTTTCAAACGCCATGCTATTCAGGGAACAGTTGTAGGCAAGGTAATAAAAAATGCAATTTTACACCTTAATGGCTACTTTATTTTACTTTTATATGTAAATCATAACTTGAGAGACAGTTTTTAGTTGCGAGAATTATGGGTATTCTGATGAAAATCAATGACTGGATGCTCAATGCAAATTAGTTTTTTAATAATTTTCGGTGTGAACAATATATTTTACAAAAAACAAGTGAAGACAAGTGACAAATAGAAGTGTCATATTTTTTCATATAATTTAGGAAGCTTGCAAGAAGGTTTTATCTCCAACATTTCCCCGGGCGTTGAAACCAATGGTTTCAACCAGATTCTGAAGACACAGGCAAAGGGCAGATTCGGTTGAATGCCCGTCGAACGACTCCAGTAGACGTCCGAATGTCAGCTACACGGGCGATACCATCCGTTCCTGGATGAACAGCCACGATCCGTCCAAGTCTCCACTTCAACGGAGGAAGATCGTCTTCCTTGATCACCACCAAGGAGTTCAGCATCAAGCCATCCTTGCAGGAACGCCATTTGGAGCGTTGTTGCAATTCTGCAACATACTCCTTGCTCCATCTGCTCCAGAAATGCTGGCGAAGCTGCTCGATCCTCTGGTAACGAGACAGATAATTGGCAGAGCTATCCTGGTAATCAGGTTGCGGCAAAGAAGTAAGTGGCCGTCCCACAAGAAAATGTCCTGGCGTGAGCGGAGTATAATCTGCAGGATCTGAAGACAACGGCGTCAATGGACGAGAGTTCAAGATGGCTTCAATCTTGGTTAGTGTGGTGTACAGCTCCTCAAAAGTCAAGTTACAATTTCCCAACACTCTCTGAAGGTGATACTTTGCTGACTTGACACCCGCCTCCCAGAGTCCACCGAAATGTGGGGTGTAGGCGGGAATAAAATGGAACCTTATTCCGTCGTTTGCTGCACTTTCACCCAAGGACAAACTATTTAATTTTAAAAATTTGGAAAGGTCGTTGTATGCACCGACAAATGAGGTACCGTTATCGGAAAAAATATCAGCAGGTTTACCTCTCCGAGAAATAAACCGATACAAAGCCAGTAAATAACTATTGCTAGTTAAATCACCAACGAGCTCCAAATGAATGGCCTTGGTTGTGAAACAAATAAAAATAGCGACATACACCTTTACTAACCTACATCCACGGCCCTGGCGACTAGCACACATAATAGGGCCAGCGTAATCAACGCCTGTGCTTTCAAAGGGATAACCTGGACGAAGGCGTTCTCGTGGTAAGTTACCCATTAAGGGAGCTACGACCTTACCCTTCATACGGTGACACAAAACACACTTATGATAACAGGCTTTCGCCAACTTGCGACCTCCTATTGGCCAATAAGTTTCCCTAATGGAAGCTAATAATAATTGTGGGCCAGCATGCATCAGCCTTTTATGCTCAAAATTAAATAATAGTTTAGTGAAATCATGAGTGGACTGTAATAAAATAGGGTGTTTCTTACTATAAGCAAAATTAGAGTTATCGAGACGTCCTCCTACTCGCATTACATTATTATCGTCTAAATAAACATTAAACTTTAGAAGGGCGCTCTTTTTAGGTAAACTCTTTTTGTTCAAAAATAATTGGTATTCAGAAAATGACTGAATCTGACTCTTAATAATGACAAGAGTTAGTGCATCTTGTACCTCATCATGTGACAAGTATTTGGTTTTAGGGTAATGCTTTCTACATGACTTAATAAATCGTAATACGTAGGCAACAGATCGTACGAGCCGTGTGTAATTGGAATAACGCCTAAAATCAATTAAAACTTCAGGTTTCGAATCGTTTACAACATGTAATATGATTTTAGGTCGAGTCTCCGGTAACGATTGTAGTCCTGGGCTCGTAATTTGAGAAGGCCATTCAGACGAATCTAGTTTTAAAAAATCTGGTCCTTTCCACCACAGATCTGACTCCTGCAGATCACTAATATCCATGCCACGAGATATTAGGTCTGCTGGATTTTGATCTGTTGGGACGTGCCTCCAAGTACAGTTACCCGACTTATCCAAAACCTCAGCAACGCGGTTGCGCACAAAGGGCTGAAGTCTGGTAGGCATCATCTGTAACCATCCCAAGACAATGGTTGAATCAGTCCAACAATAAACCCGACTGATCTTCACTCGAAGTGAGCTCATCACCTTCTCGTGAAGACGAGAACCGACTACCGCACCACATAACTCCAGTCGCGGAATTGTCGTAGGCTTGATGGGAGCAACTCGACTCTTTGCCATTAACAAGCGAGCCATGTACTCACCCTTAGCATTAACACTGCGAATGTAGACGCAAGCACCGTACGCGGACTCAGACGCGTCTGTGAAAATATGGAGTTCTAACTCCGTAAATGAATTGCAGACTACAAGTCGCGGAATGCGAACATGATTTAAAAGAGGTAAAGATTTAATAATAATCTCCCATTGTTTACAAATCTCATTAGGTAATGGTTGATCCCATGATAATTTATCTAACCACATTTTCTGTAGCAAGATCTTCATAGTAATAACAATAGGACCTAACAGACCTAAGGGATCAAAGATTCGCGCAATAACGGATAACAAGTCACGCTTTGTGTACCTAGTCGAAGATTTAGTCAGACCTATAGGAAACCCTATCTCATCAGTGCCGATATGCCAACAGAGACCAAGCAACTTTTCTGGCTCATTTTGTCCAATGTTCAAATCGTATGACGCAGGGACAGCATTCGACAATAATTGAGAATCATTTGACTTCCACTTTCTCAATGGCATACATGCCGACGCAAGCGCTTTGGTGACTTCAGTGCGAATGAACTTTACTTCATCTAAGTCATCCCCTCCGGTCAGCAAGTCGTCGACATAGAAGTCATGTTGGATGATTTCCGATATCTTAGGGTTCCTACAGTCGAGTCCTACTTGTTTAAGGCATCGTGTCGCAAGGAATGGCGCACTGGCCGTACCGTACGTGACGGTGTTTAATTGATAAACATTAATAGGATCACTAACATTATCACGCCAAACAATCTGTTGTAAATATCTGTCCGACGGGTGGACGACTATTTGTCTATACATCTTCTCCACATCCGCAGATAAAACATACTTGTGGACTCTAAAGCGAAGAAGTATAGACAATAGACCGTCCTGTACGGTTGGCCCAACCATCTGTAGGTCATTAGAGGACACTCCCGTCGAAGTAGAAGCACTAGCGTTGAAAACAACACGAAGTTTGGTCGTGGTACTCGACTCGCGTAAAACTCCCATATGTGGAATAAAATAACCCAAACATAAATTAGGTTTATTAATTTTTGTCATATGACCAAGTAACTCGTATTCTGACAAAAAGTCATGATACATTCTACTAAAGTTCGTCTTAACCTTTAATTTACGCTCTAAAGAATGTAAACAATGTGTGGCTTTATTAAAAGAATTTCCTAAAATTGAAGGATCTTTCTTAAGGGGGATGCGAACACAAAAACGACCATCAGACAATCGTGTCGTATTTGTAACGAAATTGTCTTCACACAATTTCTCTTCAGGCATATAAGAATTGGAAGACTTCGCATTCACCTCCTCTAATTGCCAAAACTTTGTCAATTCTGACTTGAGGTTTTCCCAGTCACCATCTCTGTCGGCAACCATTTTAGACATATTGCACTTTACGTCATTCGTCAGCAGTGAGATAGTATTCTGAGTAATTGGACCGGAAACTATCCATCCTAGACGGGTTTCACATAATATTGGTTTCCCGGTACCTAACTTTAGTCTTTGAGATCCTAACAAATCCCAAAAAAGATCAGCGCCGATTAAAATATCAACATCGGCAGGGTTATAAAAAGTAGGATCAGCTAAAGTAATATTCGAGGGTAAGTCGAAATCAGAAATATTTATCTGACGACACGGAACACTACTCGTAATGAACGGAAGAACAAAACAATTTAGTTCGAATACAAAGCTATCATCTAATGGCGTACCCTTAACCCGACATATTTTACCTACGTGCGAAGTGACGTTATTGATTCCAAGGATTGATCTATCTACCTGGCTAGTTTTTAAGTTAAGTTTATTGCACAACCTATCTGTTATGAGTGAAGACGTGCTACCACTATCGAGCACCGCGCGAGCGAGATGCACACACCCATTGTGGTCTCTTAATTTGATCAAAGCGGTTGATAACAACACATCTCGTTGCGTATGACCACACGGAGATGCAATGTTTGCGGATAAAGCTACGTTATTCGTTTCAGTCGTAGCAGACAAGTTATTCATCGAATTACCACTAGGTGTATTCGATACAGTGCCATTAGAATGTACGTGAACTAATGTGTTGTGCCTACGTTTGCATAGTTTGCAGCCTGGTTTTTTACATTTGTTAGCATAGTGTCCGGAACGAAAACAGTTAAAACATACCTTATAACTAGGTAATGATTTGAGACGGTCATCGTTACTCAATGCGAGAAACTGTGGACAATTATTTAATGTGTGATCGTTGTTATTACATTTAGGACAAGGTTTAGAAGCTGAGTCAGTGCTAGAATTGATAGGAGATTGTGCTACCATTGACTTGATCTTAGGACCTGATTTACCTGGTGATTGCGAATAATGATTGCGGGGGAGTTCCAGGGTCTCGATGAGGTCGGCTCGATTGCGTAAGAATTGCATAAATGCGTTAAACGTGATTAAGCCATCCTTGTCTATCCTACCTTTGCACTCCTCCCACTCACGATAGGTTTTTTGATCAAGTTTTCGTGTGACAATGTAGATTAAAAGTGTATCCCAGTGTTTCACAGGCTCCCCTAATGACTCTAAAGCTCGCAAGTCTTTATTTAACTGATCGATCAAATTCTTAATGGCAACAGAAGATTCTTTTGTAATTGATTCAATAGTAAATAATGAACTTATATGATTCTGAACCAGTAATCTTTTGTTGTCAAACCGATCACATAACAATGACCATGCCACAGAGTAATTACTTGAAGAAAACTCAATGGATTTGATAACTATAGCAGCTGTTCCCTCAAGTGATGCTCGCAAGTAGTGAAACTTATTGATTGCGTCTATGTCATCATTACAATGAATTAGGCTAGTAAAGGTGTCGCGGAATTCAAGCCAATTACAATATAATCCGCTAAACTTTGGTAACTGAATCGTTGGCAATTTAACCGGCTGCTTTATGCTAACACGAGTACTTTTACAACTTTCCATCGATTTATTATCTTTATTGTAGTCAGTCAGAATATTCTGGGCTCTAGATAAGGTTTTATAATAAATAGACTCAAACTCGGAACGCTGAGAATATTGTAAGTTGATGTCGTCAACAATGCATTCTAGACGTAACTGTACCTCATCATACTGCTCATACAACGCCTCTATCTTGCCCATGCGCAACTGCAACTCGGACACATCACAGCTAGATAGCTCCTTGTCCTTGAATGAGTCCAGAAAATTGAGGAAACTAGTCAAGCGACCTTTGAAGCTGCCTCGCTTCTTAATTAAATCCTTTTCCTCAGACATTCTGGGAGACGAGTGTTGTCAACCTGGCATTGATACAGGAATATAAAAATTAAAACAACAATATAATTTCAATAATTATACGCCTAGCTGTAGTCTATGCCCTTTCTGACTGCTAACTATAATTTATAACAATGACTTGTACTAATATCTAACACTCAAATATTTTTATTATGTCAAGATACTTGTTAAAAATTAATACCACTGTTAAGTAGTTATGTAATTAGTTACAGCTTAATATAATGTAAGTTTAATAATGTAGCAAAATAGCTAACTATACTGTTAAAAGTATGAGTTTAAACTTAACATTGCTGTTGAATAAAATACTAATCACAATGCAACAAAGTACCTAATGATTTTACTCAAACACAATATAATTGGTAATTTAATAAAATAGTACTGACCTTAGTATGACTACTTATATATACTACCTGAGTGTTGGGTGACGATATTAGCGTAATTATAACTGTACACCACTAACTAACTTGCTTGAAATCAATCCAGTTCTCCAGCAGTGAACTCATGAACCTCCATTCAGCGTGGAAGTCAGTCTCTATTCTTTTTCTTGAAAATAATCGCTGATCTTCTTAATTATATTTCATCCGGCTCGTTATGGACCATGTGCGAGAATTATGGGTATTCTGATGAAAATCAATGACTGGATGCTCAATGCAAATTAGTTTTTTAATAATTTTCGGTGTGAACAATATATTTTACAAAAAACAAGTGAAGACAAGTGACAAATAGAAGTGTCATATTTTTTCATATAATTTAGGAAGCTTGCAAGAAGGTTTTATCTCCAACAACCCTCGTTGTGAAATATGAAGCGCAATGTTTTTCTTTTCTCTTCGTTTTCAAACGCCATGCTATTCAGGGAACAGTTGTAGGCAAGGTAATAAAAAATGCAATTTTACACCTTAATGGCTACTTTATTTTACTTTTATATGTAAATCATAACTTGAGAGACAGTTTTTATTGACCCCTTATACAATAAGATTTGTAAATTTAATACGTATTATTTTTTCATTTAAACTTTCAAGCTGGTTGCTGCTAGCAGCGCTAAGTCTTCTTATAGGATACAACGTCATTACTTATCTAGGTCGTACTGAGGTGCCTTAGCTTAGCCAGCACCTTATTCAATGAGAACCTGTTCACGTTATATAACTTTGACGGCCTACTTTTATCACGCGACATTTTAAAATCCAATTTAAAAGCACCTTAATGGAGTTCAACGATCTGTCTCAATAATGTTTTCCAAAATTGCTCATTCCAATGATAGCTGCAATTTTTGTCCCAAAATAGCTATTATAAAATATCCCTAGCTATTTCAGCCGTAGCAGGAAAACCATTTAAATATTTACACAATCCCCGACCTCGGGATGGTGTGCCCGCAGTTCCCGCAAAACTCGTTTAGCTTGAGACTTGTAGTGGTCCGGTTATGACGTCGAACTCGCTGAAACTGTCGTCCATCGACCAGTATACAAGGACTATGGGTGAGTAAAGGCGCTAACTAGTTCGCAATGGTTGTTTAATGCGTGTAAACGTCTGATGGTTAGCGAATCCAATTATGCAATGATTGCGTGGCGAGACACGGAAGGCGGTGCAGTCGGCCAATGGAGCAGCGAACGCAATGTAAGCACCTTGCGTCTCTTGCGAACATACACGATGAGGGAAGTTATTTAAAAAATATAAATGGCTAATTAATTTGGCGTGAAACTATTACATCATTTTACCAATCGATATTTATGCGTTCCCTCGTATAAATACATGCTGTGTTTGCCCTTTTTATAATAATAGTCATTGTCGTGACTCTAAATCCGGTGAAACTACAATCATCTGTCACGTTGTTCCGACTTTTCTCAAAAACGTGAGGATATTATGTCAACTGACGATGGTTGCATAAATTTTATATGTTTTGATAACTGGAAGTGAAAATGTAAAAGTTGAGGCTGCCAACCATCTGGGATTACACAGCATTATTTTGCACTACTTATCTAAGCTAATTTCTATTACGATTTCTACCGTCTAGTTCTTCAGTCCGACAGTTAACCGAGTTCAACCATGGTCCCCCCCCTCCTTATTCCAGTAAAGCTTATTCAGTCGGGTCCCAAAGAATACGTAGCGCCATCTATTATAAAACGAACGTAATGCATATTCCCGCGGTTGGGAGGTAGGACTCGGACAGACACCGTCACAGACTGCCATCTATAGTATTGAACATGAACTACAGGGCCAAAGTGATTTAGAAAATTTTCATGCATGGGTAGGTTGGATGGTTGCAGGAGCGTAGGTACAAATTCGGCGGCACGGTTACCGCAGTGGTGTTTATGTGAATGTACATGTTTTTGAATGCAACGCGGTACAGGCGTTATTCTTAGTGTGGGGCAATGTTTTCTAAAGCTAAAAAAATTGATTCAGCAAAATTATCTATTTAGATATAAAAGAAGAAACTGACTGACTAACATATCAACGTACAGCCAAAAGTATCTACTGGGATTAGGAGCGTAGAATTTTGCATAAGGTGTCCTTTTATGACGTAGGCGACCACTGAGGGAGGATTTTCGAAAATACACCCCCCAAGGCG
Organism: Mythimna albipuncta; assembly: GCA_929112965.1. Taxonomy (NCBI): domain Eukaryota; kingdom Metazoa; phylum Arthropoda; class Insecta; order Lepidoptera; family Noctuidae; genus Mythimna; species Mythimna albipuncta. Next base: position 9,265,720 of record OV815962.1, on the reverse strand, counting down.
ATGAAACGGGGGTCCGAAGTTTGTTTACAGAAACCTATTTTCACGCGGGCGGAGCCGCTGGCAGAAGCTAGTGTAGTAGAAAAGTTTTACAGAAATATTTATTTTTAAAGAAGTATCATATCATCATCTTATTTTTATTCGCGCTTGAGCATTGGCATACTAAAGGGTGTGATATCAACATTGTCTGTATCGAAAGATTCTGACTACTGAAATAGCAAAACGAAACCAATCACACTTGAACAGCGAAGCGCTACTTGTACTCTACGTGAGGAAAAATACAATGAACGTCATATCGCAGACAGGAAAATTTCTTGTAAAGGCGTTATTTACACGCTTGCTAGAAAGCTAGGAAAAATTTGGATAGAAAAGAAGATCCGGTATGCCGAAATCCCCAACAAAAGGACAGAAGACTTTATCATGGTCTTCTTTAAAAGCACAAATAACGGCAGGATCATACGTGAGCAACTTAAATGTCAATGGGCAGTATTGCCCAACTGTCAGGTTTGCCTGTACGGTCATACCTGTCAGGTAAACCGGAGCGTGTATGTTGCACAATTGTGCAAGTATCCATATAAGCTTACCTAACAGGTATAACTGTGTAAGCTCGCTGTCCGGCCATCCGGTAACTGTCCGGACCAAGCCCAAGTCGTCGACGGGGCGCACTGTTCCCGCGCGCTTCAAGGAGTTGTCAGCAACAGCAGGGACCCAGCCGGGTCGAAGCCTACTGGAGCCAGGGTAATCCGAAAGGGCGCTCGAGCTCCTGGTATGAAGGCTAGAAGGAATGGGGTGGGTCTTTTAGTCAGTAAGAGTCTGACACTATCTCCCGCTCCGCCCAAGAGCGGGGGATGTCAATGCCTGATTTTTTCCCACCATAAAAAAAAGGTATAACTGTGTAGGTAAACCTGTCAGGTATACCCAAATACATTAAATATAATACCCCTAGCGCAGGGATGCACTACTTATTGAGACTAGGGGCCACTTGGGCAAATGATGGACTAATGGCGGGTCACCAAAAGTTAAAAACAAAAATAGACAAAAAATGTATAAAAAAAAAAAATTTGGAGCGTGGCACAACATTGTGCTCACAATCTTTTATTTTATATATTTGACTGAAAACATGTAAAATTGTTTTTTTTTTTGGAAAACTTTCATTTGCAAGGCAGTTTCAATTTTTTATTTATTTATTTTATAATTTATGTACACACAGTAAAAGAAGAAGATACAACATTATTATAAATTATGTACAAAGGTACTGCTTATTTCATGAAGAAATTTCTTCCAGCAGACCTGCGAAAGGAAAGATCAGAAGAGATGTTATTATTCAATACCGAAAAAGTTAAATAGTAAGCGCATTTCAGAGCATTTGTGCGCAACTCTTTTGAACATTGTTTTATCAATGCAGCATTAAAAGTTCAGGAAGTCCCCTTCATTGAATATCGATTAATTTAATTGTGGTGCAGTTTCAGCTGAAATGGTGAAAGGATTGCTAAATATGGTCAATAGAGATTTAACTTTTTGAAACTCAGAAAATCGTTCACGCAAAGATTGTATCTTGCAATGGCCACTTTAGTTACTTGACCGTGGCCCATTGACTAGTTCGGGAAAAACCCAATTGAAGGATGAAAAATTTATCTTCAACAAACTCAGGATATTCGTGCCAACTATGGATGGATGGGGCGAATGGAACAAGGAAGATAAAGTATATTTCACTAAACTAGAGAATAAAATATAAAAGGTCGATGACTACCTTAATGATTTAATATTCGTGGTGTGTTGGGTATTCAAAATTCAAAGCATTTATTTCAAATAGACCATTTACAGGCACTTTTGAATAGTCAAATGTCGGTCAGTCCAAGAAAAGTGAAGCTAAATTGCACGTTCCAAAGAGTAGGTCTCTATGGAGAAGAACGTGCAAGAAACTCCATGGACACTCTTTTAAATCATATATGTATTACATATAATGCTTGGTTACATATTACTTGTTGCTTCTATCATGTGAGCACAATGTAAAATAATTAAAAGATAGAAACTGAATTAAGCCACTGGCAGCTAAGAGATGACCAATCCCATCTGACGGCACCCGCTCACGAGCATGACGCGTGCATCAGCCCCACTCAGCTCAACCATTTTGAAGGGAACTGAACGACCCAATAACACGTGCCACCAACAGCGAGACATTTGAGTGAGCATGACAAACTATTCATTTTGTAATGCAAATCAATAAAAAAAACTGGCCAAATGCGAGTTGGACTCGTGCACAAAGGATTCCGTACCATCCTTAGGAAAATTCGTTATTTCATTTTTAGTATTTGTAGTTATAGCGGCAACACAAAAATACATAATTTGTTAAAAACCCTGGTGACAGACAGACGGACAGACAGCGTAATCTTAGTAATAGGGTCCCGTTTTTACCCTTTGGGTGCAGAACCCTAAAAACTAGACGGCCATGTTTTCTTTTGTTTAATTTTACCTGGTTGCGTCCAAACTTTTGGACGGTAGTGTAGGTCGTAGTATTTCGCAGTCATAATACTCGAGTTGCATCAGTACTTTGAACCTATAAGCATTAAGGTCATGTGGTGCCGGTGGTGTAAGGCCACCGGCCGCGCTAGGTCGGTGCCCCGATTAGAAAGGAACTTAGCACCGTTTGCACAATCGGATGACAAACCTTCATACGCAGCGATTGTTATTATAGACTCAGTGTGGCGTGCTCTGTTAATTTTATACATGAAGTTTTTGTAGACTTTTTCATTTTGAGGTAACCAGGTGTATCATGATAAAAACTACACTGTTTAGTGCGATTATCTTGGCACTGTTTTCTTAACCTTTTAACCGCTTACATCGGATATATTCAAGAAACACCCGCGTTTATTCCACCAAGGTCGGACATCTCTCACCGCATTGCATCACAAATCTTCTGTCACCTGGGGATTAAAGAGCTAAACGAGATGGAGTGCGAATAGGGCACGAAAACATTCGTCAATAAACGCTCTGACTTTACAAAACACTGCAACATCCTCGAGTCCCCGTGATTGGTCTTCAGCGAGAACAATAAGGCCGAACGCTGCGTTACTCGGGCGTCCGGGCGGGGCCATACAAAAGTGCCTCGTCCGGAAGCCGGCGCGGCACGCCGCGCGGGTATCCGTCGCGGATTAGTAATCACTAGTACGCACTCACGGAGAAAAATGTCGTTTGATATGTACAGAAAGCGTAATTATGGAAGTGCTGTTTCGCCCTACCAGATGGAACCATGCTTGTGCCTTAGCCCCTACTAATTTTCGACACGGATCGAACACTTAGTACGATTTTACAGAGCATTTTTTTAAGTTAGAATAAATATATTCTCGTGATCAGTGAATACGTTTTCTAAAAGTAATAATCACATTATTTAATTTATATCATTATTGTACAAAAGAGTGACAATATTCGGACATTTTTTTAGATTACTGTACCGATAGATGATAGAGTATTAACGTACTTACCTTGGTGCAATTTTTTTTTGTTCGCCTGTTCTGTCCCACTCCTGGGCAAAGGCCTCCCTCCACTCCTTCCAATGCAATTATTTATCTTAAAAATATTTGCCGGGACTGTGCGTAAGGTAATACAAACGCCTGCATTTGTTTTTATTATTTCTATTTTACTCTGGTGTTGAAATGTAACATTTACCAAGCCACCTAATTTCACATAATGGATAAGTTTGTCACAGCAAGGTCAGTGACCGTCGGGTATTTGTGTTGTGTACTCGACTTAGGGTCTAAACAGACGGACCGCATTTCAACTGCAATCCAATTGCAAATTGCAGTCTGAATGCAGTTGTCAACATGACTGCAATAGAACTGCAAACCAAAAGTGCGGTCAGATTGCAGTCGTGTGAACTGCACACCGACTGCATCCGAACTGCACCATGCGCGGGAGGGCTGAGCGTGCGGGCGGGGTGGGTTTGTAGTCGTGTTTGCAGTTCTATTGCAGTCAACTGCATTTAAACTGCACTTAAACTTGCTTAAAAGTGCAGTTGCATTGCAGTTGAAATGCAGTCCGTCAGTTAAGACTTTATATGTATGGGATTAGTTTCGATCAAAATCAAAGAGGTTTATGATTGTCGCATAATTTTATATTTGTAGAAAAATTGTATGCTTCACTCTCATACGTCATCTCACCTAAATATAAATACATGAACTATATATACGTTCTCGCAAACAGCGTATATTCAGAAAATAACATCGGCTAATCGTGACTTTTAGCTAGCTTTATTAGATATTATCCTATATAAAATTCAATTAAAGTAAGTATTATACAATACATCGCATGTGATAGTTGACACAGGAATCCATATTACATGTTATTCATAAATCATAATAATATGTCAATAGCATTTGAAGTTAAGTCTAAGTTTACATATTTTACACATTTCATAACACCTACACTTTATCTATTTTTGCTATAATTTCAAATACTCAATGGCAAATAACATAAAAGCAAGATTACAACTATCATAAGTACGAAATATAAACTTATTACGTAAACAGCTGGCACAATGAAGATCTAGATGAGTTACACCACATTACAATTAACATTACGCTATTACGGTATACTTCATACATGAAAATATGTACGCCATATAACCAACAATATACACAATAAATAAGATCATGGAATGTTTCCGTTTTTGTTCAATGGTGGCCTACGCCAGGATAACAATCGGAATAGAAAGAACACGATAAAAAAATAATGCGAAAATTTTCGATACGATAAATTATAGCAAAAATACTTGTTACTTTATAGGCCACAAAACATTTGAAGGTAGCGCGTGCACGTGCGCGCAGCGAGCGCCTTCTAGCAGAGCGGGCGCCCTCCGACGTAGTGGGCGCCCTCAGGCGGAGAGGGCGCCCTCGGGCGGTGGCCGCCCTCTAGCGGAGTGGGCGCCCTCTGGCGGAGCGGGCGCCCTGGGGCGGCGCCGTCAGCTTGGCGCCGCGAGCGAGCGTGTGGGGCGCAGCTTCTGAAAACAAACACAAACCTATTATAAGAAATGTCAATCAAGAACGAAACTGGTTAGCATAAAGGCTGGTTGGTCTAACATATTTTAAAATAGTTGTGCAAATATTATATAATATAATAGATTTTGAATATTACAGGCGAATAATTGTTTTGTTTACGCCATTTTTTTTGATAGGCCTTGTAACAGCAATGTCCAAGAATATAATTGACAGAATATTTCTACCCGAAGTTCTTCATACAAACCAGATCCCAGAAGCCTACATCTGGAGCTATGCCCTTAGTCATTATAGGATATTTCTCTTCAGATACATTACTAAGTGAGCATTAACGTCAACATACAGCGTGGTCAACCGTAGCTAACCCTTTAATGAAGGTCTCCAAAACCCTTAGGAGAGTCAGTCTCTAATCTTTGTCTACGTCCTATTTAGTTAGGAAGTCCGTATAAGACAGATAGTCACCAGCTAGTGCGCGTTGGCGTCTGCGTAGAGCGTGGTGGCGATGTACGTGGTGGGCACGAAGCCCTCCTCGCGCGTGTGGTGGCGCCGCACGCGCGTCCAGCCGTCGCCTGCGTCCGTCTCCAGCACCAGCAGCCGCTCGCCGCACTCCATCTTCATTGTGGAACCGCTGCCGATTCCTGGGAACAAACACAATTTAGTTTCATTATATATGAGGTAAAAACAGGTACAATTTTCATTATACAGATTGTGTGAACTTAAGTAACATAGCATAAAGCGTTTCAGTGACACATCATTCACTTTTTCATAATTAAATTTTGTTCTTTATTTAGGAACATTAAGAGAAATTTGGCAATGGACATGTGGAACCGTTTAAATAGAAAAGCCCCTGTCACATGCTACATTCTACTCTATTTAAGGGGAGGGGTGTATGTATACCTAAGAACTATAGTTACTCGTAGAGACATGAACAGTCAAAAAATCAAAATACTTTGCTTTGAAAGCAATAACTTGACTAAGTTTAATAAAGTTGAATGTCCGACTTCATCAATCACATTTGACTTATGCTCCGATACACTAAAAACATGCGACACAACCAGAACATGGCCACGCTCGGGTCTTTAACTTAAAAAATAAAATAAAGTACCACAAACAAAACTCAACTCACCTTCAAAAGCATACAACGCCTTACAGTAGCCCACCGGCTGCAGATCGGGCTCGCAATAATAATAATCAAAGTCGGACTCGTGATCATTGTCGTGGTCGTTGTCGTCGTGGTCGTGGTCGTGGTCCCCGTTGGCGTGGTCGTGCTGCCCCGCGGCCAGCTCGCCGCCCAGCCCCGACTCGGGCGAGCCGCCCGCCGCGCGCGCGCCCGGCCCGCCCGTGCCCGTGCCCGTGCTCACCGACGACTCCGACGCCGACCGCGATAGCGACTCGCTATTGGACCCGATGCTGAAAGGGAATCTTGCTTAGGGGCTGGAGATTGACTTTTGTCTCTAATTGTACGTCCAGGTCTAGCGAATGTACAATTGCCATCACGGATCTTGAACACTTGCACAGAAGTCAAATAATCGGTCTCTTTGGCGATGCGAAGTGCGACGCGGCGGTGGGGAATGTCAGTGATTGGCTGGCCGCGCCATCGCGTCACAGACGGCACTCCTCATTCGGTCACTGCGTTGCTGCATGTATCTAACAACGAAGACAATTGGCTCGCCAATGTATGGAATGCGCAAAGCGATCCCCACTCTGACGCCGAGCGTTCAAGATCCGTGATGGCAAATGTACCGTGCGCGAGCCGAACGAGCCGTCCGCGAAATGCGCGCGCGCCGCTGACAAGCGTCTCGTGAGCGGTGCATTCGCCAGATCTGGACACACCATAAGGCGACCATTACACGGTCATTGCAAGCGTCAATCAATTCCATCAATCATAAATGATGGTTTTCGTCAATCAAAACTTTGACTATGGCAAAACTGACAGCAAAACCTACCGTGTATTGTGCGCCTTACATTATTATATCATCACACAAATATTATCATCATCACTATTTCAGTCAGACAAAGACATCCACTGTTGGACTTAAGCCTCCCCCAACCAAATCTCGCATTAACGACCGGTCCTGTGCAACCATCGGCTTCACGATTATTATGAAAGCGAATTTTTTTAAGTATGTACGTATGTGTATTTATGACTGTTACTCTTCATGCTCAAACGGCTGAACAGATTTAGATGAAATTTGACACACGACTAGATCATGACCTGGACCAGGCAATTCTCTCATCTTTTTCAGCCCAATGGGGGGGATGCCATAGTCAGGCAGGCGCATTTTTGTATACATAGATATGTAAATCCTCGTTACCTAGTGGCCTGCGTGGGCGCCTGTCCGTTGGTTCTGGCGGTGGGGTGTAGAGGCGGCGCTCCAACTTGGCTGTTGGCTTCTGCTAATAACTCTTCAAACTTGTTCAACTGAGCGCGAAGCTTCTTTAACTTGTCGCAGCACTCATTCAATTGCCCTGCGAGAAAAAAAGGAATGTTGAAAAATTTATAATTTTAACGGAAAAATACCTGCGGAAAATAGCCTCCAGGACTAAAACCAAATCTCTCTGTAAGAGGAAACGGGCTATAAACAAAAAAAAACCGGCCCACTGATGTTAATCATCTTTGAAATTTTTTTTCTTAACCGACTTCGAATAGGAGTTTCTATGTTCGGCTGAATGTATGTTCTTTTTTTTGGACATATCGGTTTCCTCTCTATCTCTATCCACACCTTTACCGTTTTGAAAAAGGAATGGTTATGCAATATTTTACACAGAGCACTTTATGCCCGCTTAAATTCGAAACTACAACCTGTTTCCTTTGTGTTTGATTACATCTTAAATTCTTACAACTTTAATATACAAGGTGCAGTTTTAAAACTGCAAAATATTTTAGGAGGTTGTAATAAAACTCATAAATAATCATGTGAAAAAACGATACCTGGTCAATAATCAGTAATACTTGTTATTTTATTTTTTAACTATACTAAACTAATTCGATTGATCGATGGCAGCGGGGGCGTGGCTAGGGTGTGGCGTGCGGGATGATGATTGGATGATACATTATTTATGAAACTATCGTTGCGAGTTAGTGTGTGTGAAAACGCCCTTTATTTTTACGTGTTTGTGTGTGTGAAAGAAAGCGCAGTTATAAGGCAGGTATCAGACTGGCTGCTTTTTAAGAAACGTAGTTCACACATACCGATTTTCATAAATAAGAAAAAAAAAATTACCTACTCATTTTATTATTGATTCGGGTCGAGAATCACTAACATAATTACCTCCTGAAGTATTTTGCAGCTTCAAAACGACACCTTGTATAGCCACTGAATTTGGTGAATATGTAATCATTAATTTATACAAGTCTGATTTTAATTTAGGTGTCTTTAAGGCAAGAGTGAATGAGCAATGGGTAGCTCGCTGTCCGGACCAAGCCCAAGTCGTCGACGGCGCGCACTGTTCCCGTTCGCCTCAAGGAGTTGTCAGCAACAGCAGGGATCCAGTCGGGTTGAAGCCTACTGGGGCCAGGGTTATCCGAAAGGGAGCTCGAGCCCCAGTATGAAGACTAGAGGGAACGGGGTGGGACTTTTAGTCAGTAAGAGTCTGACATTATCTCCCGCTCCGCCCAAGAGCGGGGGATGTCATTGGATGATTTTTTTCCCACCATAAAAAAAGGCAAGAGTGAAGTGGTTCTTAATAAACTAGTGCGCCTCACCATCAACGATTGCATCACTGCTTACCATCAGATGGGACCGCAGTCAAGCACTAGTTTATACCAGAAAAAAAAAGTAACGAACTGAACGGAAAAATTATGAGTCATTCGAGAAGTAGAAAAATATGCATTGCACTATAGAAATATGTTGAAAACATGTCTAATTTGTATGCACACAAGTGCTCAGGTTTTAAAAGTGAACAAAGAAGTATAATAAATAACATAGACGAAGCAACAATTGCGAAAACATCATTTCGAAATACATGTTCATAAGTAAACAACAAGAGAGGCAGCGTGTCGATAATTACATAAACATAAATAACAATTAATAAATATTTAAATAGTACAACAATTACGCTGGTAATTGTTTTGAGTATTTCTATTGAGCTTTTACTGTTTTCTCATAATTTATTTTGTTTATTAGTTATTCAGATACATACAAAATAAACTGCCTAAGTAACAAAGTAAATAATAATAAATCGTTTATAACTAACGCAATACGAACAAAAGGAAAACCAAATTATAAACAAGTTAGAGCTTCAAATAAGCCTAAACCTTACGCAGATTGATGGTTTGATAAGGAAATAACATATGTTTTATTATAGACAGTGTGAGTTAGTACGTAGCTTTCATTATAAAATAGTTTTGGACTGCTGTATTTCCGATACATTTTTTTTTTGTCATCATTAAATATCTGTCTCTGGGTGGCCGAAAGGGAGTCACATTTTTACAGACTTAAACCAATCTATGTTCTTTCAGTTGCAGTTCCTTTGAGTTCCAGGGCCACAGTAATTATTTAAAACTATACCGCAACTTTGGCAGGCATCGACCCTAGCTTATATCGTCACTTATGCCGCCATCCATGATCCTAATTGGACGGTGAGCTACCCAATACTCGCCGTTCGCAAACCCGTGCCTACGGTGGCTGGGAATCTCCTTACGACTCGTTAACTTGCTGATAGTCTTGTTGAACTAGGTCATCATCATTTCAGCCGATATACGTCCACTGTTGGACATAAGCCAACCATAAGTATCGCCAGAAAGAACGATCCTGTGCGTCTCGCAACCATCGGTTTCCCGCAACCTTCACCAGGTCATTGGTCCACCTTGTAGAAGGCCTCCCAACACTGCATCTTCCGGTACGCGATCGCCACTCCAGAACCTGAACTAGGTACTGAATATTATTTAAAAACCTCAAATTACCTTCGACAGTCATGGGATCCCCGAGCGCGGGGCTCGTTTCATACACTCCTTTCATCTTCATGAGGCCTTCCATCGCCGCTTGCTCCTGAGCCACCTGTAACGAAATTTACTGTTAGAATACATGAATGCGAAGACTTAATACTTAAAACCCCAAGCGAACGCGCGAGATTTTGCGCCATCCGGTTTAGGACCAAGCGAGTTCGCAGGCGTCTGCGTATGTTATAAAATATTGACCGTTTTATTTATAGTGTTTTATCCAAGAACGTAAATATAAGAAGTTCTACATAAAGTCAACTGTAAATATCAAATCCGTTATTCCCTATATATACCTATACCCACCTATAAGGCGTGGGGCTGAAAAGTTATACAATTATACATCATAATGGAGTCCCAATTTCCCTATTTTTATGTAATGTTTTAATGTCGTTCATCAACTACAATAGTTGATGAACGACATTAAAATAGGGGAATTACTACATATCGACTCCAAAAAAGAAGTTCTGTTATTCTGTTCTATCTACGAATGATGTATTGTGTACTATATACATATTTAATCATTTTCCTGCCCTTGTCCCGTATTATTTGTTTGGCGCAACACATATTTTCTTCCAATCTGTCCTATCACCCGTCACGCTATGATTAACTTTTCTATCACTTTTCTTTCATATCACTCCTCACAAAAACCATCCAACTTTTCTGTAGACATATTTGTTTAATTTATTTTTAGTTAGTAGGATTTCATTGACATAGGTTTCTAAATTTGTTGTGCACTGATGGCTGCTCTTATGAGCAAAATTTTTGTCGCATTAAGGTTATCTGTAAAAAAAAAACTCAATTGTGGATAATGCTCGCCAGTCCTGTTTTTTTAATCTTAAGCTTTGTGTAGAGTAAAGAATTAATCAAAAACTTCCAAACCGGCACAATAGGTTCTAACACAATCATTCTTGTATACTTGAGTACCGACCTACTGTGTTAAAAAAATCTTATAGCAAAAAGCGACCTCTGTCAGACCTTAATAAAAAAACCGGACAAGTGCGAGTCGAATTCTTACACGAAGAGGCCTGTACTGTCCTTATCAAAAAGCGGCAAAAAAATTCTCGATTGTTGTCTGGAGCCGCACATAAATATTTATTTTATTCTGTTTTTAATATTTATTGTTTTAGCGGCAACAGAAATACATCATCAGAGCAAATTTCAGCTGTCTAGCTATCATGGTTTATGAGATATAGCCTGGTGACAGACAGACAGACAGCGGAGTGATTGCAAGTCCCGTTTTGGGCACTGAACCCTAAAATATTATACAGAATGTTTTGATGAGATCGCATGAAGGTCGTCTTGAGGAAGAGTGGACTCTATACCAGGCAAAAACATTTGTATGCGGAGCGCATTGGCTCAAACAGCGATGAATTTATGCATGAAGCATAGGTACATAATATCACGCCGGTATTTCAAAGGTTAGGCAGATATGTAATTGTAGGGGACACTACGTCATCTTTTTTGCGGATTTACTTATGCGGGATGCCAAACATTTGCGGGATTCAATTTTTTTTTATTGGACAGCTTGATGACAGACAGACGGACAGCGTTGTGTTAGGTTAGGTTACGATCCCGTATTTCCCCTTTAGGCACGGAGAACAATAAAAATAATAGGCAAATATTTTACCAGCGAGAAGTTACTTTAATTTGAACAATATGTCCAAAATTAAATAAATGCACGTTTGGAAGTGTTTACCTTAAAATTACAAATCTATATTAATAATGCTGAACGCCCCGTCGTTATATGTATGTGTCATCAATTAATTTCAAACGCGTTTGTTTATGGAAATGCTTTGCATATAAACTATCCGCATTATTGAAGTAGTACATAATGTTATGATAAACTAAAGTAGCACCATAGTTAAAGTTTATATCATGTAGTAAACAATTGTAGCTATAGATAACAGTGACTCATCGTTATCAATCACTCTGCTTAGCTACGCCACTTGACCAATTAGACCATATTAAATAGAAACCTTCTAATAGAGAGGAAATTCGAGTCCCAGCATTGGGAACATCAAAAAAAAAGGTTGATGATAATATGCTAAATTGTAAAGCCGTCTTCACGTTAACAAGTTAAAGTAAACCCTTCAGACAGTAAGGAGCCCTCGTTTGTCAATTTTAAAAATTAATAACTAATCTAATCGTAGAAATAAAAGTGAAAATTTTGACTATTCTAATTAAAATTTAAAATTCAACATATATTATTTAAAAATGCGATGGTGCGGTCATATCCTTAGACATGAAATAACGACAGAGCTAAGAAAGCCCTAAGTATCTGCCACCGACTACGAGGAAGAGGACGGGCACCTGGTGGTCAAATATGCCAAAAGAAATCCAACAAGCGAATCTGAGTGCGCAGACAAACCAGAACAGAGCTCTTTGGCGTAAACGTACGAGGAGACCTGACCCCAGTTAAACTGGAAAAAGGGTTGGACAAAGAAAGATATAACCTAGGGGTCTTTAAGTCAAGAGTGAATAGATTGCTTCTAGGTAAGCGTGCTCTATCGTCGGCCACATCATCGCTTACCATCAGGTGAGATTGTGGTCAAACGCGAGCCTATACATTATAAAAAAAAAAAAAAAAAAATAGATTACAAGCACTAGTTTATATCAATTTAAAAAAAAAGAGATATTAATGTAATAAGTGTGATTTAATAATATCAATAGTTTAATTTTTACTCCACTATGAAATACGCCTTCACTTTGCAGTTCCACTGATGACTCACTATTTTCTTAACACGAATAGGCTATAGTTATACTATTCATTAGACTCTTTTGTATACATGCACTACAAGGCATTACATGCACTACAAGGTGTCATTATATTTATTACTATGCGATGCAATTTTTTTTTGTGTGATGGTAAGTTATCTAATGTCTTCTTCCGCCCTTTAGTGAAGTAGTAAAGTGTCACACTTACTGACCCAAACCACACCCCTACGTTCCTTCAATTGCTTTTTGTATTATAGAATCACGAGTAACCCGTATCCCTATGGTCCTAGCAAGAAACGGCCCTACGGTTTGTACATATCTCTTTGAGGAGCGCCGTCGATGACTCGGGTTCGATCCTTAAAGGACATGCGGACGGTGAGCTACCCATTGCACGTCATTTGCAAGACCGGGGCATACGGTGACTGGAGGTTGGTCGGCGATTCCCAACGCTCGGGATGTCTCTAGCCACTCCACAAAGAAGGGACTCACCACCGCAATCATGGCGCGCAAATTGCGACAGCAACATGGCGACGCTTTTTCAAACATTTGGACGTAGTGAATAAGACTGTAGCGCAAAATCTGTGAAAACGCTTCGACGTATCCTTATCGCATTGGTATGTCGCAACTCGCACCTGTCTTTAGAATCCTTAACACGAAGCACAGACTAACTACTCTTTTTGTTACAAAAAAAAAAACCTGGTTCGGCCAAATACAGTTTCATTTTAAACCGTTTAAATATAGTTTTCCTTGTGCTATCACATGAGTCACATATCAATAAGGCGCCGGGTATTACTTCATGACGACATAGTGGCTACGAATTTAGGTAACTACCATTTAATGACGTCCATATTCTAGATCAAAAGGCCGTAAGAAAACATTGTCACTACATCAGCTATTATTCACCAACAATAAAATAATCTATACTATTACAATGAAGCAAAAAAATATACGGATTTCAATGAAACTTGGTACACGGATAGTCCATGTCCTGAAATAGCACATTGGAGTTTTTATCCCAGGAGTATACTAAACCACTGGCAGCAGCTAGTAATATTATGAAGCTAAAGAGTTTGTTTTGATCTTCTAATGTTGCATTAACGAGGAGAGTGAAGCAGTAACCAAAGATGCGGCTGAAACCGCCGAGAACACGCTAGCGTAACTATAAAAGGTATAAGACCGCCCATTGTACACTTATTTTTAAAAATGTTTATCCTGTATTATTGTTTATGTATAAATAAATAAATAGTGGACCATACTGACCTGCTTACTCAACTCGGCCACCTTTGCTTGAAGTTTCTTTTTCTTCTGATTAGGTGGCAAGTCTGAATAATCCTCCTTTCCGTCCATAGACATGTTATTCTGTAACACAAATTAACACTTTAATCCTTAGTCTTTACAGTTTGATCTGTGCAAAATGCAACCAGACACCACCAAATCTGCTAACTCCACTAAAATACCACCCTGGATAAAAAATCTTCAGAAATCGTATCTAAATATTTTTTTTAAATATATCCTTACATTATTTTTGGACTTGAAAAGGTTTTTAAACATGCTTTACTAATCTACGATCACTTATAACTCACAAACTTAGTTCTCTCAATTTTTTTTTTGGACTACACACTTGCATTAGACTTAGGAGCCAACTGTGCGACTCCCGGTAAATGGCCATTATTATCCTGTCAATTGCTATCAAATAATGAAATATATATTACCCTGTTTTATTCACAGCTGTATAACTATGTATATATTACTTTATAAACAATTGTACAAAGCGTTTCAAATAATAGGAATGATTTTGCGACATGTTTTGATGAGCTGTCAAATCAAAGAAATTTGGTAGGGTGAGCAAAACAGGACATATTTTTTTAATCAATCAAGAAAAAAGTTTAATCAGTATCCAGTTCTTCAATTATGCTCATCTCTGCTTCACTATGTGAAGTGTTTGAGCAGTGGCAAATGGAATTAGAAGGCAACTTGTTGCTACAAGAGTACAAGAGTGAATAGGCTCTTAATAAACTAGTGCGACTCACTATCAACGATTGCATCACTGCTTACCATCAAGTGGAATCGCGGTAAAGCACTAGTTTATATCAATTTAAAAAAAATACAATGAAAATAAGAAAGAAAATATTTGTTTTTCAATGTGGTTACGACTTCAACAATATATTTAGCTAAATTAGATTACACAATAACGTTTTTACTTCACTTACATTTAACTATGACTCAGTATAATAAAGTAAAAAAAAAAAATAGTGATACACATTTTCTTTGCAAACCATACTCAATCAACATTTTTGATAGAATGAGGTCATTCACTTTCCTATTCTTATTAGAAACGCATTGTTTTGGAATATAAAATACACAAATATTATATTTAGTCACAACATCAATTAAAAACTAATATAAACATGTAAACAGAATGCAAGTGCGCTGAAACTGATAGAAGCCGTGCAGGCATGGTAAGTTAGACCAAGCGATACAAACCAACCGACTGTGTGTCACAGAGAAAGTTTATTGGTCATCTCATGAAAGAATCACATTACTCATTACTTCACTGCTTTTCAAATAAACACTTCAACGTTATGCCATTCAGAGCAATTTATGAGGAATTTCACGCGAAATGACAAACAGCAATTGATTTACTGTATTGTTCTCAATAATGTTTACTCAGGCTTTTTTTAGGTGGAAAATCATCTAATGAGTTTTCTTGCTCCACCCTAGAGCGGAGAGCGAGAGAGCGTGACAGACTTTTACTGACTAAAATCCACCTTCGTTTGCTTTTTGTAATCTAGGGTCACGGTAACACTATCTCGCATTATTTACTCAAACTGTAGATAAAATTCAAATAATATTTTCTAACAAAACGGTAATATCTTAGAAAATATTGCCGTTAAATAATACCAAGTTTGTGTTCCCTGAAGGATCGGGTTTAGGTGTTGTCTTTAGGCCACTCGTATTTCATCAATTAATTACAACCATGATAAATGGATACATAGCAGCAATGACCGCTATGGCAGAAAATTACACGACATCTTACTGAAACACAAGCATGCTTCACACATCTAACACTCAGATGGTTACATACATACATCACACATCAGTAAAATCAAAACAGAGATTACCGTTGTTATAACAAACGACATAACTATACCAATAAACAATCTCACGACACATCCGAATGCAGCACGACACACCGAGTCACACGGGACTGACCTTGATCGAGTTGCAGGCCTCGACAATCTTCTGGAGGAAGCGTTAGCGGCGCGCGCGAGACGGGGGAGGCAAACAAACAACATTAACATATGGGGTAGAAACACACCCGACCGACCGGCCGGTCGCAGCAAGCCATAGTATGTGGGTGTAACGTGTGGGTGTAGGTAGACCACGCAACGTAAAGGTGATCGCTAGGTAGTGGAATAGTATCGTAAAATTTTGTTTGACAACGTTATTTTATGAATTTCGAATAATTACCCATTATGTCTCCTAGTATCATTATTGAACCACGAAAATAAAACAAATTTTGAGCATACCATAGACAACATCACTATAATGTCTATGGTAAAAAAAAATATAGATCTAGTTGCTAACGTGTGTCATGTCCAGTTAATTCGTTTTAGGACAGTATTAGTTTACCAATCAACACGCAAATATATAAACAAAAAGGCGAACCAAAAAAGACAAAGCACCTTTTTGAGTCATAAAATAACGTTTATAAATAACATGACAGAGATTGGAAAAAAAAAGAAAGTAAAGTATTGTATGAAACATTGTTTAAGACGGTGTTATTCATAATTGCTTGTTGTTTATCAACAGTAACAGAAGCAAGTGACACATGCTAATGACTTACATCCCCACACCGCGGGGGCGACTTACTTTTTCCACATGACATGGCACCAACGCCGACAGCCAAAATATCATTGTTTTTGGTTGTTATTTGTACCCATGTTAGGTAGGGATCGAACAGGGATTGAAAGATAAAAATAAATTAGTACCTCCAACTTACACATAATAAAAAAATAAATAAAATCTTCGCTGGCGTTTAGTCATTGTGCTATCATTACAGTTTTCCTTAATCAATAGATTTTATTTTTATAAGCGTTTCATGAATATACGCCAGCTGTATAAATATGAACAAATGTAATAATAACATAAAAATGATATAACATCAAATCGTATTGTACAAATAAAAATATGGAACCATACCATGCATTACGTAATAATTATTTAAAAAATCATGACAATATAAGCTGATATGAAGCCCATACATCGTTTCAAGCTCACAGCCCCATAACCTTATAATTTGCTTTCAAAATAAATTAAAACATACATTTTTAAATACGATAAGATAGAAGCTGTAACATAATGAAATAATAATATTCCTAACTACGTTTTGAAGCCAGCATTAGGTCCCAACACATGCGGCACATTATTATTATTATACAATAAAAGGCAGATGAATCAACTTGATATAATAATGTGCGAACCTTTATTGGAACAATGCTAGCTTCACAAAACACTGACTTTATAATAATATAGACCCATTGACTACAATATACCTCTATTGAATCTAACCGCCGATACACAAACATGATTAAGTAACCCAAAGCATCTGTCCTTGTCACACTTGTGAGGCATCAATATATTTGTCTCACCTTATTGGAGCTGAAGATGGCCAGGAGGCCTGTTCTCTTCTTGATTTTGTTGCCACTGACGGTGCCCCCCCGCACAGTGTTGAAGGGTGGGTGGTGATGGGACGTTGAGTCCGTGGTGTCAGCTCCCGACGCCGGCTCGAATGAAAAATCTTCAGGCGGCACGAAACCTGACTTATACCTGTCTATAACTAATTTTGTGTCCTGGAAATAAAAATTGGAATGTCAATACTGTGATGTGTGAAAAGAATGCAAATGTTGCCAAAAATTAATTGGCCCTAGCTTTTAGGTCGCTCCGTCGTAAGATCTCGATAGGTCGTAAAAATTGTCGTAACTGTTATTATAACCCATTTCTTAGTTTAACGATCCTTATAAAAAGTTTAATATGCTGCTAATAAACTATATTCTTTGAATAATTAAACATATCATCATGTCAACATCACGACATCTAAGTGTAAAGCTATTATTAGTCAGTGTTAGGCTGATCACCATTCCATGTAATATGTGACGCCAATTCTAATGTTATGTAAACTTGAAAGCTGGCTACGACCAATAAACAAAATATACAATATTCATAGCACGTGTATAACATAAGTGGATATGTGCTATTAGAATATCGATATCAAAATGCGCTACAATTTATATAATGAAGAATGTAATTATCTCGAGTTTCAGATTAAACAATCTCTATGAATCACTGTCTGTATGCGTGTTTAGGAATATGATCTAATGAATCTTCGTGCTATTTTCACGATTTGATAAATTTTAAATTATCCTAGCTAATTACCAATAGATCATGCTGCACTTTCTAGAAATGTCTAATGCTGATGATAATCTCAGACAAAACACTTCAATGTCCTTACCTCTTTTTCATTAATACTATTGGCTGCAGTCTCCATACCGTCGAGACACTGCATGATTATCGGAAACACCTTCCTTTCCACGTCCACCGAACTCAACATGAAGTTCTTTATATTTTTTATCCTCTTCTCATCTAAGTCCTGCAAACATAAAGATTACTTGTTAAAAGAATAAACATGTTTCCGTATAAATTTATACGAAAATAGTGGACGTGTTTTATGCATGTCTCTCCCGTTTGACCTAGTTGGCGTCCCGCCAGAATGCACCATACAAAGTGCTTGCACTACTGGGCCCAACATTTTCCTGAATTTCTTCAAACTCGCACAATGATTCACGACTCACGTTCTCGTCCAGAAGAAAGTTACGACTGTGAATTCATAGAAAAAACTCGTAATAACAGTGCTGATCTTGTAATCGAACCAATTTACAAGCAACATGACAGTTTTTCATTAATCAACGTGTTAATATGTCATTAATTATAATTCAATATGCTTGACAAATGCAATTAAATGAGATAAATAACGTTCTTGTAAAAAAGTGATAAATTGTGAAGGAACAAGGCATATTATTTAAATATCATCGTATTAATCATCGCTTGGTAATTTATTGGTTAGTTGGCCGTTCGGGTTGCGGTTCTACTAGATTATTTTAGGATACACGATAGATGCGCAGATTGTGTCCCAACGGTATTTGTTACTCGAAACCAAAGTGAGATATCCAAAATTCAAAGTCATGTTTTAGGCGTGAATTATTACTGTTCATTAAGGAAACTTAAAAGCGCTGTTGTAGTGTGTAATTCGACGCGTGTCTAACATCAACCAAGAAACGATAATTTCTCGGTTAAAAATGATGTTATGTGTCAGTATCAATTGAAAAATATGTTTCTTTTAATTGAAATAAGACAGACTCGTGTCTAATCCGAAAAGCTGTCAGGGGCAAAAAAGTAATTGAGAAATCTCCAATTTTTTCTGTTCCGGTGACATGTAAAAATAAAAACATTCACAAGGCCATCGATCTTATTACCTAAGCAAGAAAAACGCGGGAAACATAAGACTGAGCATTGTGATATTGCTTGAGAATGATCCCGGTCCAGCAATGGACGTCTTTCGACAGAATGACGAAGAAGAAGAAAATGCGTTGTGTGTTCCCAACCTCCTTTGTCCCTTCAGCACAGATTACTGAATAGTTACTACGTAACAGATACTTCACTCAGTAGAAAATTTCCAATACCTATTACGATAAATGCCTACTCCCTCGCGTCAACAACCACTGTATGCTAAAATGCGCCTAAATGCTCAAGCGTACAGAAGTGATTGCTTCGCACCGCGCGATTCCACAGTAATCACAGGGCTGCCTCTTCGATAAAATTAAATTGACATAACTTTTTATCTATGTTATTGAGAACTGTGAATATGTTCTGACTTTTATGTGGCAGTTAAAATTTTTATCATTTATAAAATATTTAACCAACTTAAAAAAAAGGAGGTGATCAGACATACAGGCCAAACTGAGAAGTTTGACTTGTATGGTTTGTAGGTATGTACCTATGTTTGTGCGCGATAATCTCGCGTTTGGCTAAACCGACATCGATGCGGTTTTCAGAAAAGGATTTGTTACATTTAGGAGAACGTTTTAAAATAAGTATAATACTTCTTAGTTTGATGATGATCTTCGGAGATGTTCACATCTGGTAAGTAATTACGAATAGAAAAAGCACCGACATCAAAGAAGAAATTATTTCTTACGGTTTAGTGTTTTGAAGTCGGTTCTCTTTTTTAAAGTTTGTTTCATTATATTTGTAAGTTTGTTTTGTTTTATACATTGGTGCTGACTGTGGAAGAAACCTAGATAAAACATAATTATAGACATCAGTGTGTAGGTAAAATAAAAAAATCTTTAAAGTTACATGTGTTTTATTTTTATATAATTTTTTATAAATTTCTTACCTTTTCTAAATTCTCGATTATTAAATTTTAGTGTAGAAAAAAACCTGAATCTAATAAAAAGTTTTATGAGATATTGTTTTGGAAAACAAGGGCAGGGAGAATTAAAATGTATGTCGTTTAAAATTTCATAAAGAGACCCGGTCTTTGTTTCATATTTTTTTCAAAATTTTTAATGAACATAGTCTCAAGTTCTTTTACATAATTATGAAAAGCATCTGTTGGTACTTTTAACTTTCCGTAAAAAGACGATGTTTTGTTGAATGCTTTAAAATGGATAAACAATCTATTCATAGATTCATTTAAATCGGGAATGTTCTGTAATTCAGCAACAAAGTCAGGACAGGTATGCTTTTTGATACATTTAAAAAGTAAATAATCCGATATATATGTTAAGGCGTTTTCTGTTGCATGTAATACGCGTACGAACGAACAGCACTATTAAAATTGAACGGCGTGCACGCGCTTCGCTTGCGAAAACCGCACTGAATTTGAACCGCCGGCGGAGCGAGACCGCTCGGCTGGGCGGTAGGCACTTATAGCGCGCAAGTACATGGAGTGACGGAGGCCTGCCTTCAGGCTCCAGGGCAAAAGTGAATAACAGTAGGCTCTTAATCCAACGCAGATATCATTCATAGCTTACTACAAGGCGAATTTAAGGTCAAAAGAGGGCTCGTATCTAATAGGACGAAACTAAGTCGCTCTCGTCTGTCTGCATCTATATCTTCGCTTGGTTCTTTTAAACTTCGCCAAAGATTTCAATACGGTTTTCATTCATAGAAAAACCGATAATCGACAAAGATTTGTATTCATATAAACTGCACCCGTGCAAAGCAGGGGCAGGTTGCTAGTCAGGAATAAAAAAGACTGGGCAAGTGCGTGTTGGACTCGCGCACACAAGGTACCGTACCGTCCGTAGAAAAAAAAAGTAAAAAATCTCGATTTTTTTGCCTTTTACCCAGAAATATTTATTTTATTTTTGTTTTTGTTGTTATACTGGCAACAGAAATACATAATTTGTAAAAATTTCAACTGTCTAGCTATCGCGGTTCTTGAGATACAGCCTGGTGACAGACAGGCGGACAGACAGCGAGGTCTTAGTAATAGGGTCGCGTTTTTACCCTTTGGGTACGGAACCCTACAAAGAAGGTATCTCACCTGTAACTGTTTGAAGACATGCGGCAGCCTCTGCTCATAGTGCTGTCGCTGAGCTTCGTTTGTTTTGCGGAGCTGATCCATGTACTCCTGCTTCGCGTCTTCGCACGCTTGACTCCGAAGTTTCATGTTCGCTTTCTGTTTTTCTACCTCTGCTCGACTGCAAATAAATATGTTTGTCTTTAGAATGATTGTCAAAGTTGATATGGCTGGGAAGCTGCTCCACCGGCCCTAAATAAATTAGGATAAACTAAGTGCAGGTTTTTTTATTATTATTATTGTTGATAGGTTCGCTTTTGACCGCTATCTCACCTGATCGAAAGCGACGATGCGGTCGACGATGGAACGCGCTTAACTAGAAGAAACCTATTCGCTCTAGACTTAAAGATTCCCGGGTTGTGGGCCAACAGGAAACTCAGACTCACGCAAGGAATAAAAGAAAAAAAAATGAGGGAAATGATGAGGAGAATGATTGCAGTCGACCATTGAAGGGTGAAACAGTGTCAAAAACCTCTAAACATAGAGAACATCCTTCGTTCATCATTACGTGTCGTAAAAGCGGACTAAAATACACCCAGTAATGTCCCCTTCGAGGTGAATATTAATGGTCGTGTTCATTAACAGACCCATTAAAGATAGAAGACGTTTAGTGGGCCAATAAAGTGGAGGTTTCCGTGTTTGGTCAGTAAAATATTATATTCTATAGGTTAACCATCTGACCGCAACGGTAACCAGCAGCGGTTTAAACTGACGGTCGCTATTTGGCGCATGTATCAAGTGAACCACTATCTAAAGGAGCTATAAAACTTAGCTATGTTAAAGAACATGAATTGATATATGTAAGTATGTTAATCATTTTTTTTTTTATTGTAAGTACACTAGATCTTACCCTCTACTGTGATTTCTCTCTATCACTCAATGGTTTGCTGGAAGAAAACTCAACTTTTGAGTTAAGCTCGCCTATGTACATGAACTCTGATGTCCACATATTTTGTTATCTATCATGGTGTACAGTAAAGAATTAAAAAATATTTCATGTTCTTTATTTGAAGTTAAAAGGAAAAATTGGCATGAATACTTGAGAGACTGGCATCCTCAACCCCATACGGTTTACCCTTGCTATTGTTCTGCATTAAGTATTGAAGCTATGACAACACTTCATTGTTTATGAGGTCAAGAATATATTATCTTGCCAGCTTACGTACATGCCAATAAATATTCTAGTATCATTATATCGTACCCTTACTGCAAAAACCAACTATCTACATTTTTTACCCAAATTAAGTTAAATATAGCTATGGATTCTTATCATCAAGACTAACCTGTAAGTTAAACTGGTTATTAGCTATGACACTTATTTACAAAGATAGCTTCGGCAAAAAGTAAATAAACTACAGAATTGATCGAATTTAATAATATAATATTACAGAAATGGTTTTTACATTATGGGTACGATATCATATCGACGGTTGAAAGGCAAAATGATCTAAGCGACATTAAGTAAACTTTACAAAAGTGAACTCAAATATTTTAACTTTAAGTCACTCTTTTGTAAAGTTTACCGTACAACCGTCGATATTTACTTTATCTAAGAAAAAAAAATTAAATAACTGCAAAACTAATTCACCAAAGAAATCAATGTTAACATTGAAATAACACAGCATTAAAATTCGATTACCACGGCGTTTACAATTCGCTGTACAGTTTACGCACTGTTTAATCAGCTGTACAATTTTGTGGGTCAAGTCAAGTCAGTATATTATCGTTGTAGTGTATTAGATAATCACCTCAGATTAAGGTCAGCGTCTGCCTTTTGGAAGGTCTCCAGTGCTCGCTCTGATTCCCTGGCCGCTCGCTCGTACGATCTCCGCGCTCGTTCCAAAGAACCTATTGATGAGTTCAGCACTCCCATTTGTTTTGCACCTTCGTTTAAATGTTGCTGTAATTAAACACAACGTTTGATAATCAAAAGAACAACAAAACAGTTTCAAGGAAGACAATCAAGATCAGAGTTATTTGAATATCAAGATTCGATTTTGTATTACAAGCGGTTCGATGAAGTCATGTTTATTTTTAGAAGCCCTGCGTTAAGGTACCCCGCCCATGCCATAGTGAATTGTGGCGCCTCAGAAATATGTTCACTTCAACAAAAAGCATGTGAAATAAAAACCGGTCAAGTGCGATACACGATCCGAGAAAGGTTCCGTACCATGATTCTACACAATTTATTTTGTTATATTTTCAGTATTTGTTGTTATAGCCGCAACAGAAACAGATCATCTGTGATAATTCCAACTGTCCAAGCTATCACGGTTCAAGAAACACAGCCTGGTGAAAGACAGACGGACAGTAGTCTCTTTATAATTAGGGTCCCATTTTTACTCTTTAGGTACCGATCCCTAATAAAAATTGAGTCTGTTTAAGATTAACCTTCAGAAAACTGCACTAAAACTTAAGTTTACTTGAACCAACCTCGAAAAGGTGATAATATGATAATAACAGCGTAGACACAGATGTCTACGTGACTATTTCCGTTGACATATCCCGAATAAAAACAAACAAGTGGTTTTTATTCTAGTCACTGCAGTTTTTATCATCCTACCAGTCGCCATACGTGTTAATTATATTTTTCCTTAATAAACATTAGGTATTTTATTTAATAATATCTGCACGACTTATGTGGGATACTTTGTAGTATGTAAAGCCGGGTCTACATTATTGTGTTGTGTCGTGTCGTGGCGCCTTTTGACGTACGTGATTGAATCTTGAACTCTCGTTTGATTGGTGCATCCCGCGCCACGACACAATATGTAAACCCGGCTTTACACAGTGCTAATTTCTGTTATAATGAAAACAATACTAGACGCCTGTTCCTCCTGACATTTCGCATGTACGCCAGATGTTTAGGTCTTAAATAATGAGGTCACGGATCCAGGCAATAGACTGAGAATTTCTTACAGTAGCTAACCCCAGCGAATTGTTCTTCCCAGACGCGAATATTTAGCCTAAGATCTAACTAGGCCATCCGGAATATTCATTGACATTTACAGAACTGGCAAATGGGCTGTTAAAAGTTTTTTTTCTTTTTGTTAATGTTTTCGGCCTGGATACTAAGTCCTTTGAGCCATATCTTCATATGACTAGTTTGAAAAATACCATTAGTATATGGATGTACACATTCTAATGATTTTTGTAGTATTTGGGGAAAAATTTATCTAGTAAACCCTCTCGAAGTCCTATCCAAAAGCGGTATTCACGATCTATCGACTAATTTCCAGTTATAATAAGTATTCTACCAGGATAATGTACAATACAGTTTTTTTTTTTTTTAAATCGACGAATTTTAAACGACTTTAAAATCGGTGTCGTTCAAACTCGATTGATGGATGTGAATACGGAAATGGTCTAAACGACTAACAAAGTTGCACAGACACTTGAGACACAAAACTATACCAATTTTACATAATTGTAAAATTAGTGAAGCTTTGTATCTCAAGTGTCCACTAAGAATCAATTTGCGAATAAAACCGACACAGAACTTCACTCAAAGAAATCCCAACAAAAACTCAGTTAAAACTTCTTCATTAAAACGATTAATGATATCCTCACCTTCCTTTCTTCTCGCAGCTCTTTGGCGAGTAGATGCAACTCTCGTACTACATTTGATTGTAGGTTTTCCGCTACCACTTCCCTTTGGCCCGCGAAATCGTTTAACTCTTGAAGTAAATGTTTAAATGCTTTACACGCCGTATATCTGAAAGATTTGTGAGTGTTACTCATTGTTGCAAGCAGTAAAAACAAACATGGGTCGATTTATAGGGCTATGAAAAGATTTGTGATTGGAGGTTCATATATTGGCTAAGCTATCAAGAAAGCAACGCTGACATTCTGAATGCATATATAATAGTATAATCAGTCTTTTAATGTTTCCACTGCTGGGACTCAGGCGTCCTCTCTAGGAGAGGGAATGACCGTAAATCGTGATCCACCAGACGGGCCCAGTGCGAATTGGTGATGCCACATGTCTTCAAATTTTTTGTTCTTGGACATACTGGTTTCTTTACGACGTTTTCCTTCTCCATTTGAGAGCAGTGGTGGTACAAAGTAATGCCTGGCTGGGTTTAAACCCACGACCTAAAACTCGTAAGACGGGGCCGTTACTACTGGACCAACACTGCTCTATTCTGAACGCATTTGTTGTTTTTGAAAGTCTTCAGAAGACGGTTTTTATTTACACATAACAAACAAGTTCCGTGATCCGATTTCGGCAAGAACTTAAACTTGTTTCTGCCGTGCACAAATTATTGTGCAACGAGCAAACGACATTACACAGCCACATAAATTAAGCGTCACCAAATATACAACCGTAAAAATGCTTGGCTGCGCGATTGGCGTGCCAAATTCAGTTTCCCGATAACTGCCTTAGGTTAACATGATACTACCTACTCGTATATCATACATGCTTTTTGCTACAATTACAGTTCCACGTTTGTTTTACTATTTCTTTTATCGCTGGTGTTATAAAGTTAAGATTAGCGATGAATCAACGTCCTTGCAAAGGAAAAGTTCAGGTATTTGTGACGCTGTCCGGTAATTATGACTTCTTGGAAAGAACAGCATGATTCATATCCTATACAGCACGTCAACGAACCTAAATAAAATTCAAATACTCACTGGTATTCATCTTCTTCTTTTCTTTTTGGTTGATAGTTTTTGACAAGCCTCCTGCAAAACAAACAAGTTTGAATAAGAACGATGGTAACTATGTAATAAATAGCAATTATAAAAACAACAACAAGCTGTAAAATTATCGTAATAGTCGCAATCGCTACAGTCATTGTTATTTATATAATAAGATAATTTCGATAATACCAGTAAGATATAATTATATGTATATTTATCGCAGACTTTACAGCATTGCATCTAAATCGCACTAAAGCTGTTTTTGATATTATGTTGATAATAAGTAACTATATTATTAGTCTTCATTTAAATAGTAAAAATAAATAAAATAAAACTGCCTAGAGAGTCTTATTAATTTAATAAGTTTTCTCACCTGAGTTTTCCTGCATATTCTAATTCGATAGCACACCTCTCCTTCACGAAGTTTCCATATTTGTCTAAAAAATCAATTCCTTTATGTGTATGGGCGGCTAAGTTATCATACTGATCCTGTGAACAAAGGGAAACAATATTTGTAATAATTGCGTTATTGTAAGCTAGTTTAGTCATAGTTTTACTAGCATGTTTTCATTTAAAACTATACATAAAAACAACTATGTACCGAATGATTTATAAAAGTCAGAGGAAACGGCTCGCGATAGCCGGCCATCCCAGCGGGAAATTATAATGCCGATAACTGCTGTTGTTATTCATTCTCATTACTGAATTTGAAATAATTAAAACCATATTTTATATATATAACGCTTTTTTTTCCAAAACAGGCGGTGAGAATAGGAATCGGCACATTCCAGTTCCATAAATGGGTATATTTCTGCTAAAGGTCTTCCCATTCCCACCGAGGGTGATGAGGCGGATGGGACTATAGTGATTGCGTGCTGTGATGCGCACGCGACTGTACTTCCCAGTCGCCCTTGACTCTCCAGCTACGTACCGAGTGCATCGACACGGCTCTCACTTTAAAAACCTCCAATTTAAAACTCATTCCTGCACACCTCATTAATATTGGATTATGACTCGTGAATAACATAATATATAGTGTTACACGCTCAAACAAATAACGGACGTGATAATATTTGGCGTCTAATAGCATTAATTGAATGCGTAGCGACGCTACTCGGCTGCAATGAGCGCTTTGTAGGCACGCATTATATGAAATGTGAATAGAATATTTTTAGACATGACACTGTCTCGCAAACATTCATATTCAAAAAAGTTCTAAAACTCTGGAATGAAGACGTTTAAGTATCTCGCTCTCGTACGGAGAGAGTCGCTCTGAATCGTTGATGAATTAATAAAAGCGAAGTGGAACAATAAAGAAATAATAGACGAGGAAGGATCTATTGTACGTTGTTTTGAACAGACTCAATGGACACAAATTAATGTGTTTATCTTGGTCGTCTTTCGCACTAAATTATGTCCCCAGTTGATTTTTTTCTACATTTGTGCCAATTTCCTACCTTGTCAAGATCTAGAATTTGACTGTAAAAAAACTGGAATTTGACTAGTTTATAGTGTCTATTAGTATTCAGTATAATTTGATCACTGGCATTTTTAGTGTGGGTAGTTTGTGGCTTATTACCTAGTTTAGTAGAACACGAACGGAAAACAGTATTTAGTCGTAGAGCATGACTAGTTAACATTTCGACGTTACTTTTCTTAAGTTATTCATCAATTTTCAAATTAAAAATTGCTATTCTCAACTCTGTGTAGAAGTAACGGCATCAAACTATATGTTTGAGACGGAGACTCGAACATCATGGCAGAGAGCGTAGACAAAGATGTTTCTTATGATAATATGCAGTCTTACAGACCAAGGAATTTACCGTTACGTTGAAAAGCCTGTCATTAACGTTTTACCTCCGAAATATTAAATTAAAATGTCAAATATGAATAAATGATCATTGGCTACAAGTTACGTAGCAAATTAAAAATATTTCTTATCTGATACTTGTGAACTTGACTTGCAGAACGAGGTATCTACTTGACAGCTATTGAGTGAAAATGATTGTGTACTTTATCAATAATAAATTACCAATGTCTTTACAGTTAAGAAATGAATGTATGTCGTTGTCGTAGATACTATAATGGCCACGCAAAAAATACAATGGTTATGTGTTAGTATGGTGTGTCGGTTCGTTAACCCTGATGCTGGAGCTACATCGCACAAGACCACAAGTCCGCACGCCAGTGCGAGAGTGGCTCGACTGGACGTGGGAGAACCTGATTTGTGACAACTGAGATACGTTTGGCGTACGTTTTAGTGCGAATCCTACTCCGCACCTTATACAATTACGTTGCGAATTATGACTGTAGTAATTTACTTAATTAGAGGTATTAGGTGGCACGAAGCATGTGTGTGCCGTAAATCACAAAAAAAATTGACAAAGAAAACAGCATTTCAAAAAAACAAACATTAGCCTTGTTTTCTTAATGGACCTAGCCTAAAAGTAGTTCTTGTCTAAAAATACAGGGTCGCCTAGTCTATTTAATCTCAGAAATGCGTGAACCAGATAGCGAGTGGCAAATTATATCAAGAAGCGTTGGACGGCCGTGGTCTGTGGTCCTACACACGGTTCAAAAAGGCGGTTGGTGGGCGGCGCCGGGAAGCAAAGGAATGCGCATACGCAATGTTCACCATGATCGCAGTGATCAGTATGCCGAGCACACTCAGCGCGGTTACCAACACGTGTTCTGCCGGCTACCTTGGTTAATTACTACGATTCAAATTCATATTTGACAGTAGATACCTACGTGACTATTGGCCAATTAAATGTGTTAAAACGTTTTAGAATTTATCGTATTATATTGTTAAATATTACATTACATATAAATGCAACAACATTACGCCACCAAAACAAAGAACCTGTCATAGAAAGAGGTATAACATTCAATTTGTCTTTCATTCATGCGTCTCAATAAAGTTGGACATACAATTTTAAATATTCTGTATAGGTAGATTATACATTTCTGAGCCCTAGAACAGGTTTTCTATATTTAACCCTCAACACTCATACAAGTTGATATTATTATCATATGAGCGGATTCGATTTTATTAACGTCTAAGTTTAGTTCGACAAGTTTACAGTGCTTATGTCTAATTCCCATACAATACAATGTATGTCATATTTGGCAGCCGGGGCGGGTGTGTCAGTGAACCTGTCTCAGCGTTCGTGCAAGACCGCGGCGCGGACGCAGGCATCAATACCTACTCGGTAATTGGCACTCTCTTCACGCGATAATCAAATATTGTCACTGCATTCACACACAGACACAATATCTACAACATCTGCCACACTTATCTGAGCCATAATTATTACAGAAATCGTTTTCTATGCATAATTTAACGATCTTGGAGAGTTGGCAGATCTATTAATGTTAATTGCCTATCATGACTTTGTCATGCGTGAATTTTGAGAGCCTATCTAGCGACCTGAATGTGGACAACTTTGCGAAAACCGGCTGTAAAAATTTATCTTAAGGAATTTAATTATTTTTAATTAAACAGGCGATTTGATTTGTTTCAATAGGTATATTGTTAAAGTTAACAATATAATTAAACTGTTAGCGGGTATGGCGAATGACCTTGCGTTCTAGGTATCGGAACGTCTCACCTGAATGCCAATGTCACGCACACCACGACAAATGTATCGTATAACACGAATGGTTTACGAGATAATATCTCGTATGTATCTTATAGTTGGACAGACGTGTGAAGAGCTAACAGCTAAATATACCTACTGTATAGCTGCACGTATGTCATTGATGCAGGGATTTGCTGGTCGACAGTTTTCTCATACGCTTTGCACAATATCACTTCCGGTACGTCTCGAAGTCATCAACATTTTATTGGAAGTGAGGACGGTGCAGTCATGCCGGAACAGTCTGGGTCGGCCAAACAGATTTGTTTGATCGAACGCTCGTCCGCCGATGAGTCACAGTGGAGGAACGCCCTGGCCCTGTCCTTTGCTGATTAGCACTCATTACTCATCGTTTGTTAATCAGACAACAATGCCTGCACGACTAGATAAGATTATGTGAAGTTTACGAAATCAACAATATATAGGTGCAGGTATTATAGTAGGTACTTATTTTCACATTCATAAAAGAAATTTGTTTGAAAAACTAATTAATTTAAAAACATCTCAAAGTTAATTTATTTCATATTTTATGTAGGTTAGTATAATGTTAGCTATAAATATATCGATTCAATATGAAGGTTTTTTTCAATCAACAATGCAATAGTTATTTTTACTGTACCGCAATAATGCCTAATTTTTTCTATGACTAAAAATCACAGTAGGTACCTAAGTAACAATGGTATGACTTCAAATAATATTATAACACAGTTATATTATGAATTTATAATTATTTGTGTCAAAACAAAAACAGGGAATAACCAGCTTCATTCAGTTCTGTTATTCCTAATACCTAACACATTTGATGATTCAATATTGTGCTTTCATAAACTATAAAATATTAGCGTGACAAAAATTACAACTTGGCTTGTAAATGGATAAGTCATATAAAAATTACGACTTGGCTTGTAAATGGATAAGTCATATAAAAGAAGAAACTGACTGACTGACATAATTATCTAATCTACTACTGGGACTAGAAACACCTAGTCCCAGTAGGATTCTGTTTATGACGTAGACAAGCACTAAGAAGGGGTTTTTTGAAAATTCAACCCTCAAGGGGCGAACAGGGGTAATTTCGTTCGAAAATCTTAGCCCTTGGACCCAGGACTCAGTACCTACTCGAAACTTGGAATAAAAATGGTTTCCAAAACTACCCATATAAAACCATGATTTGAAAATATGGTAAAATTCCTTAGGTAATAAAAAACCTTGAAATTTGGCACAAATTTTAATCAAAATCTAGACTACTCTTATAAAGTGGTAAAGTTTGTTTTTTGTTTGTAGGAGGTAATCTCTGAAAGTACTGGTCCGATTGCTAAAATTTTCACCGGTAGAAAGCTGCTTTATTCCTGAGTGACATTATGATATATTTTATTTACGTGGGCGAAGCTGCGGGCAAAAGCTAATATATAATAAAGACTGTCATTATTAGTTTTTCAAAACTATCCTCCACATATGGTATTAATGCTTTTATGAACACACTAGCTTTTTCCCGCGACTTCGTCAGCGTACATAAAATACAGCCTATGTCACTCAGGAATAAAGCAGCTTTCTATCGGTGAAAATTTTAGCAATCAGACCAGTACTTCCAGAGATTACCCCCTACATACAAACTTACAAATTTTACCTCTTTATAATATTAGTATAGATTTACGCAAACGAAGTCGCTGGCAAAATGCTAGTCTTGAAAAATTGTTTGCAAACAAATTTTGTAACATAACATGCAAATAGTGACTTTTAACTATTTATTTTGTTGCACACAATTTGCACATAATGAATTTAAAGATCAATCTTGACTTAATAATGGGTACATGACCCTGTTAGGTTGCAGCCAATTACCATAAATTTGGCAAAACTTAATAGTTACAGCACAAATACAGTAATATCGCATTAGGAACTTTCGAGTAGCAATGATGTATTTTAAGCTGTTAATTAATTGGCGAATGGACAATCTAGCAGGTACGTAATTACCTATATTTCCATTAAAGCCTTAAGGTACAATTACAGTGAATTACACTGCGCACACGTGTGCCACGTACCGGGATCTGGGCCCGGCGGTCTCCATACATTTTATATGGAAACTAGACTTGTAGAGCTACACTTGATCCACGCCACGCGACTTCGTTCTGCGTACAAATTAGGCGTTACATGTGTGCGTCGGTCAAATGTAGTTCTAGCTATATTCATCTTAAAACTAGATTACAATACATTAGAATGCACATGAATTAAAAATTGTCCCATGTTCCATTGAGCAATGGGTAGATCGCCACGCCATCCAGACCAAGCCTGAGTTGTTGATGGCGCGAATTGTAGAAATGTCAGAAAAACCGTAGGGGCCCAGCAGGGCCGAAGCCGGAAGCTTACTAGGGCTATGGATTGGATTCTGAAGGGGAGACCCGGGGTCCTGAAATGCAGGGCAAGAAGGAACATAGGTATGGTTCTCAACTTAAAAAAAAGAACTACCAGAAATATCATGGGTTGATAAGATACGGAGATTAATGAAAATAATTAGTTTATGCAATACATAATCAGATTAGATAATTGTTTATGTATACTGTATAGCTCAATGAATCGTTTACTTATTAATGCTATTCATTTCGCATGATTCTTGAATCATTTTGTTTTTATCGTTATTGGAAATGAGGAATGTGGATTTCGTGTTTGTAGCATTTCTGTTCCGTCTTTCCATTGATTGATTGGACGAATACAAATTGTTCTCGGCATACTTTTAATAGATAATTTTTGATCCCGCCCCGAATGGCAAAATTTATATGAAAGTGAATGTTAAATTACAATTTGGTTTAGGAATTTTATAACCAACAATGGATTGTCAATAAAATTGCATGATGCGATTTGTATAAGTATCGATTATATTATTTACACTACAAAATTATCTTTGATACAAAGGGTGTAAAGTAAAGATAATTTTGGGACATGAACTTTTTGCTACACTTTGACTTTTTCACGCTATTACAATCTGTTTAAGATTGCACTATGGTTAAAAGATTTTTACTACTTACCCAAAATATCCTTAAAGCTTTCAGTCACCTGTTTACAATTTTTTATTGTTTTTTGCTCAATGCAAAGTATGAGTCTTGGTGTTTAATAATAACTCCAAAAAATCATACTTTCGGTTTTCCATAGTTAACGTACTGCGGAAATGAAAAAGAATGAGAAAATTATATTTGAAGGCCCAATAAAATTAACCAATAGTGCGTAATTGCGTATGATTTAGTTAGTAATTTGGTGTAACATATTTCGTATATATATTTTGAACGCTAGATATACAGTCAACAATTAAACACGATTATACTTTTAACTCCATGTCTGATCGTCCTATAAGCCATATCATATTGTCAAATGAGGTCTTGTAAACCGGCGGCTATATTTTAAAACCAAATAAAAGATTATTTTCCTGATAACTTACACTTTCGTTATCAGGTTTGTTTAATGCATGCAGAGTATGACCAAACTCACCGAATACTACTCTTATATTGCACCTATAGATACCAACTTTTCTATTTAGTACAACGAGTTTTAAAGAAACCAACACACATACATTTTTGATGAAGGTTTTAAGAAAGTTATCAGAATTAGTTTTCGAATAAATACGACTATCATCTGTAATCTATATGATAATAGGATATTTCTAGAGAACAGTACGTGGTTGTCCATACTTACTAATATTGTAAATGCGAAAGTAACAAATATAGATTACACTAGCTGTCCCCGCGACTTTGTTCGCGTGGACTACAGGATTCTGAATTTATTTTTTCTAAAAAAATCATACATTCAGCCGAACATAGAACCTCCTCCTTTTCGAAGTCGGTTAATAAAAGTAGCCTATGTTTCTCCTTATTACATTAGTTACTTGCCAAAAAAAGTCCCGTCAAAATCGGTCCAGCCATTTCAGAGATTAGCCCGGACAAACAGACAGACATAAATTTAAAAAAATGTTATTTGGTGTATGTATGTACCGTATATATGTATATTCGTATGCATGTAGTAAAAAGCAGTTATTTCAATATTACAAACAGACACTCCAATCTTATAAAATATGTATAGATGTATAGATATCACGCTTGATGGCGTGACGGATTTGGATGAAACATGGCACATGGGAAGACTAAGTCCTGGAATAATACATAGAACACTTTTTAATGGCGAAGGGTTTATCTATAACTAGTTTCTGCCAGCAGCTCCGCCCGCATAAAAGTGTTTGTCCATAAAAACTTTGGAACCCCGTTCCATCCCCTTAGGGGTAAATTTTGGAAAACCCTCTCTTAGTGCTCGCCTAACGTCGTAAAAGGAAACCTTGTGCGTAATTTCACGCTCCTAGTCCCAGTAGTTTCGGCTGAGCGTTGATATGTCAGTCAGTCAATATCTCCTTTTATAATATAGACTAACTTTTACCCGCGCGCCTTCGCTTCCGCTCTTTCCTACTCCACCCTACTCTACCCTACCCTACTCTTCCCTATTCTACACTACTCTACCTTACACTACCTTACTCTACTCTACCCTACACTTCCCTACTCTACTCTACACTACCCTACTCTACTCTACTCTACCCTACACTACACTACCCTAATTTTCATTTTTTTTTCCATAAGAACCTTCTCCTCACAATAACGAACAAAACAAAAAAAGAATTAGCGAAATCGGTCCAGCCGCGTGATGGCGTGACCAAGGAAATAGGGATTCATTTTTATATATATAAATAGATAATATTGCATACC
This sequence comes from Mythimna albipuncta, assembly GCA_929112965.1. Classification (NCBI taxonomy): domain Eukaryota; kingdom Metazoa; phylum Arthropoda; class Insecta; order Lepidoptera; family Noctuidae; genus Mythimna; species Mythimna albipuncta. Next base: position 9,231,410 of record OV815962.1, on the reverse strand, counting down.
TAAACAGAGTTTTCTAACCGACTATAGTTTAACATTTCAACAAATATGTACGTACCTACCGTTTTAATTACTTTATACTCCTATCGGTGTCAATCGTTCCTACCGCTAAAACCATTAGCACCCGATTGGCACGTGTCAAATTAAAAATACTGCCTTGTTAACAGAAATGGAGCCCCCTAGTTGCACAAGGGACCCGCGCCCTTTGATCAGCCGGTATTCAGGCTCTGCTCTTACTTTACGTAATTCAAGTAGAGTTGCATAACGAACCACTACAGGTGACATAATTTATATCCATTACACGACAAATGCCAACCGAACCTCCCTACTTACACTTTCCAATACCAGTTCTGACTTCGGCTTTGGTATATCAATCAAGATTTAAAACGTAAACAAATACGTCATATGTTGTAACATTAATTTCGGTGGTTTATGTAAAATATTTAATACGTTCTGGTCATTTATCTTCATGGTCTGCTAACAACATTCATTAAGCCGAATTGTACGTTAACATCTAGAAGAGTTCATAAACCTCCAACTATACACAATTTACTTTTAGATTAGAAGTCAACCTACATACTGATTGTTATTTTATCGCAGTGATGCTCAAAAACTAATTTATAAATGAGTGGAGAGTCCTAATAGCCGATGACATAGTTTTGTTTAAAACTTTAGGCAGACGCGTGCATCTGTCTAGTTTACGCTACTGCGGTTTTAAGTAATTAGAACTTAATTATAATCAATTTTAAAGAAACTAACACGCAAATACCTACATCACTCAAACTCATCAATTGATTACTTTGATGAGTTTCAAGTAATCATTTGATGATGAAGTTTTTTAGAAAGCTACGCGAATCCATTTTCGAAAAGTTTACGACCATGATCTCAAATTTATATGATAATCTGACATTTCAAGAGAGAGACAGATAAATGATATTAAAACACAAAGAGGGAACTCTTTTGCCTCTTCATTCATAAAATAAATTGTTAAGCGACATCGTCAGTTAGAATAAACTTGAACGGGTGAAATTACAATAAAACCTACGACTTCCTTTCAGAGCATTTCATTTGCAATCTAAACTTGGTCCAGCACTTCAGTACTTCGGTCCAAGCGAGGTCGAATCCTATATCGGTGGTGTGAGTCACGATTGATGACGTCATGGGGTGTCGGGGCGCGCACCCCGCCTGCGTCACCCTGCGTGACTCAATGTCGCGCCCCTGAGCCCCCGAGCATTCGCCTTGGGCCAGACAGCCGCTCAGACACAAATAAATATAAATTGATACCAAAATAGTACGTGACATTTTACTTTGCCCAATATACTAATGTTTGAAGCTTTTTTATCCAAAAGAAATCTTTATGCGTTCTGTATGTTGTCTTATTTTTACGAAATAAAAAACGTTATCTTATGCTTTCGACCAATTTCCGGCGTTATCAATTTAGGTTACGGAAGATCTTCGTTTTATTTATTTATATTTTACTCTCCGATAAGAATAAAAATGCGACGCATCGTAGTATTATAATAATATTATGTACTTTTAACAACATTACAATCTTTGTTATGGTATGTATATGCAGGTTGATGCATTAAACATAACTTACGTGCAAAGCTTTCTTTTTATGAAGGTACACTCATCACCATAAATTAATGCAAGCCACGTCCCAAAATACACGCACAAAATACATGCACGTAACAATTTCACTTTCATCTTTACTAACAAAATATAAATTAACTTGAACAACATCAATACAAAAATATACAATATAATATCAACCTGACAATTATTGTCTCTTATTGTAAAATTCTGGTTTGTTCAGATCGTAAAAGCTGTACAAATCTTTCCATCTCATTTCCGATTTCCAACACATTTCATCACTCAATTAGGTTAAGGTTCGCAAACGCCTACTAAGTGAATTACACTGCAACATATTAAATTCGAAAGTACCATATTTCATCACTTCAGCCATAAACACAGACATAAATAAAATATTATGTACGCACAAACTGTTTAGAATGGGAGAACGAAACACTATGGGTGTGAAATTAAATAATATTTTTGAAGAGAGAGATAACAAATCGATACCTGTTTCGAATAAAAACTACGGCTTTTACTGATTGGTAAACCTTCCAAAAACGTGCTGCCATTACGGGCCAGACAACACCTTCATTATTTAATTCAAATCCAAGGAGCACGTACGATCTTTTACAGTCGTAACTTTTGGTACTTTCTACGATTTTGTTTACACGTTTATGCAATGCACTAAGAAAATTAATTCGCCATCGAAATTCCGCACAGCGCGGCGTTGCAAGGAAAAGTTGAGAAGTGTGTATTTTGAATATATTATTAGCCAATGTTATTACACTTTCAATTCAATAACATAATATACGTAGGTGCAAACGTACTGTTGCTAAATACTATCTCGTTTCCAAACATGGAGTTGACGGTTCCGTGTAAGTGGATCTCAATGGAATCACCATTGAATTTTATAATTTTTTGAATACTTGACCAATAACACGATCTATTCAATTCAATTAGTATGGTCAATAAATAGACAAGCACTTTTAGCAAACTTTAGCCTACCTGTAAAGTGTTAATAATATTTTGAACCATAAACCCATGTGAATGTTGACCATGCGTGTAAGGGACCCAGCGTTGATGGTAAAAGTGGTGGAAAGCAGCTCTCGCGCCAGTAGAAAGTAACTCGAGGACAACGTTTCTTATTAATAACGATGATACAAAAATTTCATATTTTCACACAGCACTACATCAATTAAATAAGTGGTAATATGGTATTAGTTAAAAGAACTAAACATGGAAAACAAGAGAATTAACGTTTATAAGTAAATCGTTCACGGTGCATGCGCGGACAAGGCCTTCATAACAAAACAGTTAAGTTGTGAAAGTCGCACACGAGATCTGCGAGGTGCTCAGGTGCAACGACTGGGACCAAAACTGTGCCAAACACAGCCGTCCATTACATAAGGAACGATCGATTTGTTACAAAATCAATACCCACAAAACCTAACCATTACAAATTCACAAAAAGCAGCTATGTTAAAACGAAGAAAATAATGGTTTCTTCCAAAGCTATGAATATTGTGCGTAATCATCGATTGTCGGTTTTCAATAAGGTTTCAAATAAAAATTTTCATTACAAAGTTATTAGCACTCTGTAATGTTTTGAAATAATTTACACTTTAGCACATTAAGTATTGTAAACAAATTGTAGAAATAGTAAAACATTAACATTGTTCACGCAGCCAGAAAGTTCGCTGACGGTTTTTAAATTCATGCCTACAACAGAGGCTCAAACTATGTAATGAAAGCAGCTCGCAGTTTCAAAATAATCCTTGTCTGCAGTTTTATAGTCCAACCACAGGCGAGAAAAGTTAGTCAATTGTAGTTTCGCCAGACCAAGCAAAAAACGATTGAAAATGTTTCTCGTCGACTGAGGAACTCTAACGCTCCAGCAAAACGCATCGTTGTCTGTGACATCCAATCTGGGCAATCTGTTTAACTGCATCTTTTTGAAATATTTGTACGTCTTTTTCTGTACGTGGAAAGATTTTATCCTGAGTTTAGAGAGCCAAAAATCGTGCAGCACGAAAGTGGTTTAAAATGGCAATTATATTGAATTCCTTCCTTTTCACCGACATTAGGGAGTAATTTTCATTCTTTAGGAGGTGATTATCGTTTGCAACGTCCTAAGATCCTTCCAGTTCCAGTAGAAAAGTACGTGGGAAGGCGGACGAAGACAGCCCGCGGGTGCATTGTGCAGGCCTGGATACTAAAAAAGTTTTTGTCATTCTATTGCTCATTGTTGAAACACAAAGGGCTTGTTTCCTGCTATTAAGTTTATTCTCCGCACACAACAATAGGGCAAACATTATGGTTGTTGGTGACATTTTATTTTAGGACAAAAAGTTGTGGTGTATTCGACAGGTACTGGCCATTATCCCGATTGAACTAGGATGCTAAAGTAATCTATACATATAATCAATCTGTAGAAGTTTTTAGTTGTGCGCGCATCACGTTAAATGCACGAAATCGATGTAGATAGCTTTTATACATTAAAATTATGTGTAACTTGCTATATTACTTAGGCTTTGTTTCATCGCAATCGGTTGACTATTATCGAAAGATATACTACCTTTATTGACTGTCAGACGGTACGATATTCGCCGGGTCAGCTAGAGCCATCATAAGTTCTGTAGTCTTTTGTGAACTTTCTACCTAATCCTGGGAAAAACGCCGGCATCCAAATTAAAGCAAGCCGACCGCTTGGGCCATAAATAATTTAAAAAAAAAAATATGATGATCATGCCAAAATCCTATTAATCAAGTTTCGCTTTCGAGAACTTATAGGTTTCATAGATTTTGTAATTGGTTGACCGATGATAACGGTACTATCGTTCATTCAGAATACTGTGGGAAGATTGTATAGAACCAAGGTAGCTCTACACTAGAAAGTAGATATCGTAAATATGTAAACGGCAACACGATCGCCCCTACAAGAGGGATGTGTTATTGGATTAGTGGCCCTAAGATTGTGTACCCCTTCGTTTAAGGGAGAATGGGAGCATGAACGAAATCGAAATACCTACGTGCGGTATCGATTTTATTTTTGAGAAAAGTTGTCGCCAGCACCCTTATATTTAGATTCCTCCAATCATTTGGGTAAATTCCAACTACTTGTAGTAAAATATCAACACGAATCGTAATAGTTTGGTCCTTGACGTTGGTTTGTTTAGAATTCCCCGTTGTATCAATAGCTATGTTCCCAAAACGAGCCCCTTCGTCATTTGTAGCAAGTTATCCGCAGTTCTTGGAATAATATACAGTGCGGGTATAGAATGTGGTTCAGCACGAGTCTCGCGCCATTGTTGAGACACGCGCGTTTCCGCTTTCTCGTGGAAAAATGCAAGCGCATTGTTGGAAAGTAAACGTAAGCACCCGAGGTGATTTCAAGAACATGAAGAATAAACATATAATGTTTATTCCACTTAATTTAAGGTCGGTTCTCATTTCTTTTGCTGTTGTTATAGGAAGGTCTTGAGAGCGTGATTAGAGCAAGGAGACAACCATGAATGGTTTAAGGAATATGAGCCTTCTGTTGTGGTGGATACGGGTGTGCGTCAGATAGGCGCCAGCCAGCCGGTCGGCCACAAGAGCCCACTGTTCTTGACGTTTCAATGTGAGCGGTGCAATTACACTAACGTATTTACCCAACCGCCCGGTCGATCAACCACGGCCACAGTTCTCAACGATACGCATTTTTATGTTTACAATACACTAAATGACGTAAGTCACTTAGGTACCTACTTAAAACTCTTGGCATCAGCACACTTGGGAAAACAATAATGAGTAACCCTCGTAATATCGGTCAACTTGAATAAGTAAAAAATTATATTAAGTATATTGAATTCGGCGTGGCTTGGTGAAATCTAGTGCTAGATATTGCATGATGGATTGTAGAAGTGTTGCATTGGTCATTTTATATTGTTACTGTATTTCAGTGTTGGATTGATAATATTTTTTTAGGAGTTATTTTTACCCCATATTAGGATTTACTCCTGTATTTCACTCCTGCATTTACAAATATGTAAACTCGCATACAAAAGATACCCAAACCCGGAATCACTACCAGTACCCCTAGCCAAGTTGCTAATCTGCAATCGTTAACGCTAGCAGAAAGTTTCAAATGTACGGGAATGACGTCGTCTTAACGCTCAGTCACGTGGTCAGAACAAAAGATTTGGCGGCAAGGTAAACTCGAAGCGTTTGACGCAAGCAAAACGGTTGTATCTTGGCTAGCCCCGGCTGTAGGCTATACAAATATTTGTTCCGTGCGGGCATCGAACCAGCGACACGCAGTGCTGTAGTCAATAACTCAATCACTACGCCAACAGTGCCATCAATTTATTATTGCATCAATCATAATCAGTCTTGGCTTTCTGCATTTGAAACACAAATAAACTAGTTCATATTTTATTTCTTTAGAACATCCAAAAATCTTTCTTAAGAACCTCGCACCTGTGCATGCACAAGACAAGACCTTGAGATTTGTATCCAATCGTAAAGTTGCGTACAAAAGCCACATATAAATGAAAATAAGGTACTATTACAAAGGTTGTATGAAGCAGATGTGCATAATTTCACAGTAGAGCGGACGCGGGACCGGTCAGAGGGGTCGGCTAACCGCAGCAGGTGTAATGCCATCGTTCGACCATGTTGCTAGGGATCGTGAGTGCACACTGACAACACTTTATCATCTATAATAATAAGAAACTAAACAATCATCTCTATACGGAGGAAATCACCTGGCTTATAAAGTTTACACCATAAAATCTTTTATGAATCTTTTGATTGTGTCGAGCGAGATTTCGAACCTATAAGTATGCGTCTATAAGACAACAGTTCTGTAACATTGTCCAAATGGCCCCGTATGACGTCAACATTTGCCGAAAACTCGCCGGAGCAGCTATTTCGGTTCCAGCGGCGCCCGTATTGTCATGATGACTGAACTGGCAAAAACGTTCGGCATTTCAAGTGGCCAGAATAGAGCGATTAATGAACAATCGAAGCTAAAATTAAACGTAACTGTTGTAAACATCGCATGCCTCATTAAAATACCTATATCAACGCTGATGACGATTCGGATAAATGATTTATTGTTTCTTGAAGTGAGTACCTACTTACAGTAGTATGTAGGTACTACTGCAAACTTCCCACGAGAAAACATTAAGCTGATTGTGTCATGTTATTACAGCAGACGCATTAGCTGACATGGAACAAAACAATGAGGCTTTGATGAAAAATAAAGGCATTCATACATATAAACCTAAATTCTCATGTTAATTCTACGGTATTTAAAATACCAAAGAAGAAGGGTGCGATAAAAATAAAAAATAAACTAAATGAAATCAACCCGGAAGAATATACAAGGAATCGGATGAGCAAGAGTGCGTTCACCCAAACGATGGACGCTGCTCACAATAATATGGACTAAATGTGTAACACGCAGGTTCCACGCGCCACTGAAAGATACCGGAGAAGTAAACAAACCAATTTAAAAAGCGTAAAATATATTTTAAACATTACATCTGCCGCACATTATAAACATACCTTATACTGATAGAGTACTTACATATGTATCGCGAAACGAAACGATAACTGCTTTAGCTGGCTTTAGCAGAATCGAAGTGGTCGGAAGATTTCCTAACAAAATAATTTTCTGTATAGATAAAATAACGACATGTAGTGTAACATGTGGCTTATTATAAGGAAGGGCTTCCGATAGAGGTGCATTCATTTTAAGCACGTGTCAAGCTAACTGCACACATGACACAAAATTATACAAAAAACTCCCAAAGCAACCATCAGAAATAGGATCAAAACGTTTAGCTACGTTCTAACCTCTAACGTGATATTCAAACACCAAAAAAAAACTACAGTTTAAAATTACACACTCTTTCGATAAAGAAAGGCTTTTTCAATGTAAGTACTCTATGGCTACATCGATCGATGCAATACCCATTCATTCGGACGGTTGAATCACAAAACACTACATGAGAGCATGTAACGAACAAGTGACGCATTCAATCCTTTCAAACTGCCAGTAGGGAACAAGTGTTTTTACACTGCACTGCTATAATTGCATTGAAGCTATATAAACAACGAAGCTAGCAGTACCATTGGAACTGTTATTTTCAAAGAAATGCAAGAAAAACCAAAAAATCTAGTTAAGGCTTCTTATCCGACGTAGATTCCTTTCACAATTGAACCTTGAAAATATATAGTGTTGGTAAGCAGCTGCGCAGATAGACGTTGAGTTGAGCCGGCAAGCCGACAACATCGTGCGAAGGCAAATTCTCACGCGGAATGCGCGCAATCATAACCTTACGGGGAATTCACATAGTCGTCAACATATAAGACCATTGTTCACAAGAGCAAGGGGAACTTTTCTATGATGCGTTCCACTAATGACATACATTTGCATAGAAATGGAAATATCATTTTCACACTATTTCTATTTGGAATATGCAGAATGGCGTAGTGAAGGAATTTGTTTCCGAATTTAAGGGAGATTAAATCGACAATCAAATTCATTAGAATCGAGAAAGATGAATAAACTTTGCTGGGAAGGGTTGATCAAAAAAAAAAATGTGCTCAACTAAAACTGTTCTTTAGATTAAAAGATAATAAAATTCTGCGTTGCTATACTGAGCAAATCTAACATTAATCCTGCAGATCACTTCCTCAATCCCGTCTTGTACGATAACTGCCTACACGATTGTTCAATACACCTACAACGCCATCTAGCGGCGAAAGGCGTCACCATTCTGCGGTGTGAACATCGCTGCACGCAACGGACTCTCGGGTTGGGTCAGCACCGTCGCTAACTTCACTTCGAAGAAAAAATCGTTCGTTACTTTTTTTCGTAAAACATACCTCGCTTTTTTATTGTAATTTTTAAAGAAAAATATACGTTTATATTGCCGATTTCAATAAAACTACTCATTGAAGATCCCTGCCCTTTATCACATAGGAAGAGGTCTGAACATTTGGTCCTTCGAGCCGGATACCTATACGAAATTACGAAGAACCACGCGGCCACGTGGAGCGTTGCCTGAAAAAGCATTGGAGAAGAGGATTGTCCAGGATTGTCGCAAGTAGCATACGGCCGGTCAGGTCACCAAACCTATCCTACTACTCCATGTCCAACAATTTGCGTTAATATCGTTATTTTTGCGTTTTAGTTGTTCGTTGTGTTGTGCGGTGCTGCGCCGGGGTGGTGCTGAGCGGGAAACTGTAAGTACTCGCGCTTTCTACAGCCTTCCAAAATGAGTGACGATGAGTGTTTCCAATTAGCCTCGCTTCAGGATCCCGGTAAAATAAGAGAAAAGTCTAAATCTCCCCGTTTAGAAATTAGCACCGTGCCGAGTAAGCGTCTCGCTGATTTGAAAAAGCAGCGAGGCACGCTGAAAGGCAGACTTACATTATTTGAGAAATTTGTTGCAAAATTAGATAAATTAACGTTAAATTCAAATAACAAAACGGAATTAGATTTGCGAATACAGTCAACATGTACTATTTTTCAAAGTTTTAATGATATTCAAGGTGAAATTGAACAATTAGTTGATGATTCCGATTTATCCACTCAATTAGAATACCGCGAATTATTTGAACATCAGTACTTTTCCATCATGGCTGACGCGAAGTGCTTAATGAATAATGCTAACAATAGTGAACAAGCCCAGTCTATTTCTCATCAAGTTTTTAATCCTGTGTCTATTAAGTTGCCAGTGATAAAGTTACCTGCCTTTGATGGTTCGTATGACCAATGGTTAGAGTATAGGAACTCTTATCTCACTATGATACACAGTCGTGAAGATCTTAACGACATACAGAAGTTCCATTATTTAAAATCATCTCTTAGTGGTTCCGCCTCTCATGTTATTAGTGCGTTGGAATTCACTGCCCCGAACTACTTACACGCATGGGATTTACTAGAAAATAGGTTTCACAACAATCGTTTATTAGTACAAAATCACGTAAAAGCGTTATTTGCTGTTCAATCACTTCAAAGCGAATCGTATGATCAAATCAGGAAACTTATAGATTCAACATTACGTAATTTGCGAGCACTTAAAACATTAAACGAGCCAACCGATGCTTGGGACACGCTAATCGTTTACCTTATTGTTTCTAAACTCGATCCGTCCACGGAACGCGAGTGGGAAACGCATAAGGGTTCCCTTGTGTCTAAAAATAATTTAAATAATATTAAATTGGATGATTTATTAGAATTTCTAAGAAACCGTGCGGATATGTTGGAAATGATAAAGTCCAATAATAGTAAGGGTGTTTTTTCGTCTAAGCACAATAAAAATGACTTCATTAAATCGAATTCCAATCAAAACAAAAGATGCGCTAATAAGTCAAACATAAACTCGCAATCGGTCACACATTCATACGTTGGTAATTCAAGTCAAAATAAAAATAATGCAGATAATAGTAAACAAAAACGTGTTTGTGTTGACTGCGGTGGTGATCATTATTTGTATTCATGTCCAAAATTCTTAAATTTATCCGTTCAAGATAGATTTGTAATTGTGCAAAATAAAAAACTTTGTCAAAATTGTATTCGGACTGTTAATCACGTGCCAAGCGAATGTTCTTACGGGCCATGTAAAATTTGCAAAAATAACCATAATACGTTACTTCACAATAATAATATTTCTAGCGAAAGAATAGGTATGGCCGTATCTACTTCTATTTTTCATCCGTTGCCGAGCGTAAGCAAATCAGCTGATACGCAAGTACATTCCGAGCGCAATGTACTCACGTGCAGTGCCGCGGTACAGCCGGTTCTATTATCGACGGCACTCATAGATGTTCCTGATTCCAGGAATAATTATCACACAGTTAAAGCACTTCTTGACAACGGAAGTCAGAATTGTTTTATCACAGAATCATTGTGTAATCGTTTACAACTACCTACTATACAGTCCACAATTCATATTTCCGGGTTAGGACAAAGCGTTTCAAAAAGTTCTTACACCTGCAATATAAACATTCGTTCTAAGGTCAATGACTTTAATACAAATATCCAATGTTGGGTTCTTCCTTGTATTACATCAAAACTACCTTCATTAGACGTTCAATGTCAATTTATAGAAATACCTAACCATGTTTCGCTCGCGGACCCTACGTTTAGCGCTCCGTCGGACATCGATGTACTCTTAGGAGCGGACATATTTTGGGATCTATTAAATAATGATAAAATAAAGCTTAGTAGTGGTCCATATCTGTACGATTCTAAATTAGGATGGATTATCTCTGGCTGTCTTTATAATAATCATTCGTTTAAACCGGAAAGAGTTCAATGTAATTTCGTTCAAATTGATACTCAATTGCAAAAATTCTGGGAGTTAGAAGAATTGTCTGACTTACCTATTGCTATGTCAAAAGATGATCGTTATTGTGAAAAAATATTCACTGAAACTACAAAACGTGATGAACACGGTAGGTTCTCTGTTCGCATTCCATTAAAGGAGTCACCTGAGTCGTTAGGTGATTCATACAACATGGCTAAGAGTCGTTTTTTATCTCTCGAAAGAAAGTTAGATCGTTCACCTAACTATAAAAAACTTTATAGTGAATTTATTCACGAATATGAGGCACTAGGTCAAATGACCTTAGTTGCATCAAAAGATATTCCTGATATATTAAGTAAACCGCATTACATTCTACCTCATCATGGTGTTTACCGAGAAGATAGTGTCACTACAAAATTACGCGTTGTGTTCGACGCGAGCGCGAGTACGTCGAACAGCAAATCGTTAAATAATATACAACATATAGGGCCGCCATTACAAAATGATATATTTTCCATTTTACTAAGATTCAGACAATATAAATACGTAGCTTGCGCGGACATACAAAAAATGTACCGACAGATTCTAATTCAATCGGATCAACGTAACTTACAGTTAATATTATGGCGCGTAAGTCGCGACTTACCTTTACAATTGTTTATTTTAAACACGGTAACTTATGGCACTGCGTCGGCTCCTTTTCTTAGCATGCGATGCATAAAACAATTGGCATTAGAATGTAATGATGATTTAGTTGCTAGAACGATTAACGAGGACTTTTACGTCGACGATCTTATCACAGGGGGCGATGACCTTGATTCGTTAATGCAGTTATGTAATAAAATCTCCGCGGTATTAAAAGGTGGTTGTTTTCCGTTACATAAGTGGACGTTTAATTATGACGTGTCTTCTGAGGATTTTAAAGACCTAAATATCGGTGAAAATCACTTATCTAAAACGTTAGGGTTAGGTTGGTACACGGAAAGTGATGAGTTTTATTTTACAACTAAATTTACACAAAGTGACTCTGTTATTACGAAACGTATAATGTTATCAACCATCGCACAAGTTTATGATCCTTTAGGTTTGTTGGCACCCGCAGTAATTATAGCTAAATCATTATTACAAAAACTATGGTTAAATAAATTGGATTGGGATGACGAAGTTCCCGAAAACATTGCAACCACATGGCACAAGTTTCTTTCTGATTTAAAACACTTACGCGATATTAAGATACCTCGTTACATAATTAGTGAAAATTATAAAGAACTTCATATCTTTACGGACGCGTCTCAAAATGCATACGGAGCGTGCGCGTACGTTAGATCGTGTCATAATAATTGTAATAGTACCATACCTGTTTCAGTGCGTTTATTATGTGCTAAAAGTAAATTGGCGCCGATTAAGGCAGTTAGTATTCCTAGGCTTGAGTTATGCGGAGCTCTAATAGGTGCAAAATTATATAATAAAATAAAGAAATCCTTACGTTTAAATTTCGATAAAGTTTATTTTTGGACTGACTCAACCATTGTGCAAGGGTGGTTGCGTATGTCACCGCATTTACTCAAAACTTTCGTACAAAATCGTGTCGTACAAATAAATGAATTAACGTGTGATACAATTTGGCGACATGTCAAGGGTACCGAGAACCCTGCCGACATTATAACGCGAGGCGCTACGCTAGACACGCTTAAGTACGATAATAATAATACATGGTGGTGTGGCCCTACGTTTTTACGAGAATCTAGTCTCATGTGGCCAAAGACTATTAATAAAGAATCATCATCCGTTGATTTACCCGAAACTAAATCTGACACTATTAATCTACACTCCGCTCAATTAACTTCATTGTTTGATTTTGAACGCTTTTCGTCATTTATTCGCTTGCAAAGAGTTTGTGCATATTTATTGCGATTTATAGATAATGCACGAGCGGCGACGCGCGGCGGCATGTGTATGCGTAAAACCGGTTCGTTATCTGTAGACGAGCTGCAGCGATCGCTTGATACGTTGACGCGTTTAGTTCAACAAGAATCATTTAGTGAGCAATGGCACAAATTAAAAAATAATATACCGTTAAATACTAATAACAAAAATAACAATAAGTTATTATATAATAAAATATCAGGTTTAAATATATTCTTAGATAAGTCTAATATAATCCGTATAGGTGGTAGACTATTTAATGCGGTTGAATTTAATTATGACAAAAAACATCCTGTATTGTTAAGTGATAAACATCGTTTCTCAAGGTTATTGTGCGAATATGAACACAATCGACTACTTCATGCTGGACCTCAACATTTAGTATACTCTTTGCGTGAAAGATGGTGGATTTTAGGAGCTCGCAATTTGGCCAGACAGGTAGTACATAATTGTGTCATATGCAAACGCATGAAAGGGAAGACATTGACCCCTCTGATGGGTAACTTACCTACTGAAAGGTTAGAGTCTGGTTTTCCTTTCATGCGTTGCGGCGTGGACTACGCGGGACCATTGTCAATATTGGACCGCAAAGGCAGAGGTGCTAAGCTTATTAAAGCATATATTTGTTTATTTATATGTTTTACAACTAGAGCCATACACTTAGAATTGGTAGGCAGTTTAAGTACACAGGATTATATTTTAGCTTTAAAACGTTTCATAGCACGCCGTGGAAAGCCATATCAAATATTTTCAGACAACGGAAAAAATTTCGTTGGGGCTGAAAAGGAGTTGTCAGTAATTTTTAATAATACTAATGATATTTTAGATTTTCTGAATAACAATCAAATTCGTTTAACGTTTATACCTCCATATAGTCCTCATTTTGGTGGGTTGTGGGAAGCGGGAGTCAAGTCCTGCAAGCATCATTTGCGGCGAGTACTGGGCAATGCCAAACTAACACGCGAGGAGTTTGAAACGGTATTAACGCAAATTGAAGCCGTTCTCAACTCCCGCCCTTTGTCCCCTCTGTCCTCAGACCCGAACGATTTCCTTCCACTTACTGCAGCACATTTCCTGATCGGTCGGCCGCTGACTGCGCCTATCTGCGAGAACCTGACGACGATCGAGCCTACGAGACTGGGACGCTACGACCGTGTGGAGCAACTCAGACAACATTTTTGGCAAAGATGGTCAAAAGAATACGTTTCAGAACTCCAACAACGAACAAGATGGAAGGCAGACAGCGAGGACATAACACCAAACAGCCTAGTTCTTATCAAAGAAGACAATGTTCCTCCCCTCAAATGGAGGCTGGGTCGAATAACGCAAGTATTCCCTGGAGCTGATGGAATATCCCGTGTAGCTGAAATCCGTACAGCGCACGGCACCATACGGCGATCGTTTTCCAAGATTTGCCCGTTACAGTCACCATAATCAAGAAGCTACAGCAACCAGTACTTCGTGTTGGAAGACAACATCCTGATACTTCCAAAGGGGCCGGCATGTTCAATACACCTACAACGCCATCTAGCGGCGAAAGGCGTCACCATTCTGCGGTGTGAACATCGCTGCACGCAACGGACTCTCGGGTTGGGTCAGCACCGTCGCTAACTTCACTTCGAAGAAAAAATCGTTCGTTACTTTTTTTCGTAAAACATACCTCGCTTTTTTATTGTAATTTTTAAAGAAAAATATACGTTTATATTGCCGATTTCAATAAAACTACTCATTGAAGATCCCTGCCCTTTATCACATAGGAAGAGGTCTGAACAACGATATAATACAGTCCACTTTACCGTTTAACAAGCGCTATAGAGTGGATGAATTCCAAGTAAGCGTGATGAGAACAACAACAAAGTTACGAGCCACGTTCACCTGCATTATGGAATGTGAATGCACCTAACACTATGGAGATAACATAGCAATTTTATTGAAATGTCCAATTGTCTTCAAGTCACATAACAACCTTTCACTGAAACATCAAGCATGACGTTAAGAGTATATTCGTACAGTCCGATTGTAAGAGGTAATGACGAAAATAATTTTCAAGAAAACGCGTAGTTAACAATGCGTGGCCAGTAAATTAAGGTGAGTAGCTAATCTCGGTTTGATATCACGGCCGAGTTTGCAAACATAAATATGTGAATTTCTAGAAAAGCGAGTCAGGTGTGACGGCAGATGTGGAGGTGGAGCGCGACACATCACCTACTTGCGCGAGGGAGGTCCGGTCCGCGCTCCGCCGCACCACGCCTCAACACTTTCGCTCACCATCATCGCTTGTTATATCAGCAGTTGATTAAACAACTCATAGACTGGATTATGCAAAATATTTGTAATGGAAAAAAATCTCTCCATTCTTGAATAGCCTTTTTGTTCTCAAAGCCAAAGGAGTCAAAGCAACAACTGAATCATCTCTTAAAGTCTTCATTAAACCAGAATAACAAACTAAATCTGGACATAAGACATCGCCACATGACTACAACATCTAGTACGCAACATGACGCTGGAAAAGATCGACGCACTCAAAGGCATTCGTTATAACGATAATATCTTTATAGCAGCCGGTGTTGCGAATACGAATAAGAATGAACTGCCACAACTATCATACTTGTCTTGTACACGTACATACTGTAGTAACGTGGCCTTGTTGCCGCGGAATATTCTGTTATGACCAGTACGTATCATGACCTATTTGCTAACCATCAGGAAGCATGCAAATTGAACTGACTAGAGCACATGAACAAAACAACTATGATTACAATTACAAACGTTGACTCACAAGATTGAATAAATACAAGTGAAATCAATATCGATGCGTTTGATGCTCAACTGCACTATGTAGACAACGCCGAACCGGTCTATCTTTAACCTCTTGCAGCATCGTAAATATGGAGAAATACTCGAGCGGAATAGCACCCACATCAACGTGCGATGAGCTAATACCACATAATCAACAAAAAATTATGTACAAAGCCACGTTGCCGATATCAGATAACTTTTTATCTAATCAAACAAATGTGGTTTATCTAACGAAAATTCTCACGATCAACAAAATGATATTGAAATGTCGATCGCTTCCTCAGACGTGCTATATTTAGTATCTGAAGATGCGGTGATACTAAACAGTTTAACTGATAGGAGATAAAAGACGTTTATTGTTTATTCTTCAGGTCGTTCCGTCGTTTGAACTCCGAGTTCATGCAATCATCATAATGTTCTTCCCTATATAGTGGTGCGCCGGTTGAATTGAAGCAACAGGAAATCGATCTAATGCCAGAGGCTAATGGCTATGTAAACACTATTAATGGGCGCAGGACGGGCCCTTCGCATCCAGTTACGATCGATAACGAACTTTATGGCAGTTCGTTTGACTGAGATCTTGAAAATTTTGATTTGTGAATAAAAAGAGATAATATAAATTTTGTGACGCACTAGGAATTGCTCCTGTATCGTAGGTACCTTTACAAACATGTAAATTAAGACACCCAAACCCAGAATACTTATCTGAAGGCCATATCATATCATATCGAAACCGCGACCGGCAACGCTGCCAATCGCCCAACCACTGCACCAACCGTCCCGTCAATCAATTTAAAGATAGATGAGTACACTGAGTGATAAGGTAAACTGATAAAATGTCAATTTTATTAAACGAGATGAAAATAATGTACTTCTGAACATAACATTCAATGATAATCATATCAGTCATGTAATGCGAATGCAACACATATCAAATAAATATCTGCCTATCAATGTTGATCGACATTGATAACTCGCTAATTACGTCAGTGGCGGTTTAAGTAAATCGTTACCTGTTAAGGGGTAACGTGCATTAAATTGCGTAACAATTACCTATTCGACTGAAACAAAAACAGACGCTAATTAGTACGTTTATGCAGATTCTAATTGGTAGCGGAAAACTTGAGTCTGCAACTATACGTGGTTAGATTGTTTCCGCAGTTTTTCTTTGTGATCGCATTCGTCCTTCAGTGTATAAGTTTTTCAACGTGAACTACGAATTTAAAAGGAATACGTTTGTTAGTTTTTATCGTAACAATAACACGAGCTCGTTGGTCACGGCACCTGCAAGTGAATAACCTCGAACTTGAACGTAGAAACAGTTGCCACATGTAAACAGAAGCGCGGTGTGGCAGATGAAACTCTTATTGACGAAAGGTGCGGCAGCGGTCCGGAGCGTGCGTAGAGTCGTTGACGAGCACGTGCCAAGCGGAGAAATCCTGCTGACGATTACGAACTACACTGACACACACATGCCCGTTGTGCCTATTTCTATTTTACACTAACGTAAGTACAACCGACAAACATAATTTGTATCCACTTTTATTATGTCCGCCTACTCCCCGCAGCTACAACACGTTGCGACTGTAGCAATATTTGAATATCTTAATTAAAATATTGCAGAAAGTCTTCAGCAGAATCAAGTTTGAAATGCATAACTTTATGAATCGAAAGATAAGCAGCGCATCGAAGGCAGGAAAGCAACACGATCTGTCTTGCGAGATGTCGGGATTGCAACGTTGTGAGATAACCCGAAGTAATATTAACTAGTACGATTAACCCAGCTCGTTAGCTCACGTGTTTCAAACTTCCTGCTTCAAGCTTACCGTGCAATGCGTCACTAACGGTTTTGCAAGAACTGCTTTTCTTTACTGCGCAACGGCATCATTCCGTTAACATAAAAATAATGGGATAATTCCTTAATATGTACGAACACTTGCCAAATTCTTGGTATGTTTTCAGAATTTTACAGTACTGAATCTCAAGTTTCTCAGTACATAAAATATACAGCTAATACGGTATTGTGAATTTTCGTTTCTGTCGATTGGTTGGCTGGAAAATGGCTTCCTTAAAAATAGGAAGGAACCGTAATCATTAGAAAGAATGGAGGGGAGACCTTTTCTCAGCAGTGGGACAATATAGGTTAGCTATAATAAGAATAATGCAGATTGGTTTAAAATAATTCCATTGTTGTTAAAGTGAAACAGACATTGACCTTCGAAAACTGTTCAAACATTGGCGTAAGAAATTAATTTGTTACCAATTCCTACTGAGGTTTGAAATTAATTAAGTAATCAAAGTGTTATAGATGGTAATGAAACTACAATTTCTAATCGTAATACTTACTTAGGTTTATAAAAAGTTTATGATGAATTACAAACTTGAGGAATAATATAAAATTAATAATCTAAGATCCGATAGAAGAAATCTCTTCACCCATCTGTTATTTGATTATGATAAATATTATATGCTAGACAATGCAAAGACATTCCGAATACGTTGCCTTGCAAAACCTGGTGCCAATGATGTTAAAATTTTTGGCATCAATTACCAAATAATATTTGTTATTTGAAAAAAATGTGCCCCAAGGAACTGAAAAACTATAGGTTGCTTCCTTTTTTTGGTGCATATAGGAGGGTTGCCTCGCATTTTCTTACCTCCTTGGTAAGTAAATGGCCATAATTTACCCTCATTTTTTATTTTAATATATTTTTTTTTTCATGTTAATTAGTTTTTCAGTCTAATAGAAGCTATTAGTAACGATAGAGATCAATTTGTAAGTATTTTAATAAAGTTGAAAATATTAAAAGTTCGCGATCTCAGACAAATTTTATTGTTTAACATCATTGGCACCAGATTTAGCAATGCAACCTATTATGTCTTAATAAACGCATTATCTAGTACATAACATTTATCATAATCGAATAACAGATGAGGGAAGAGATTTCTTCTACGGATCTCGTACTATTAGAGTAACTCATAAATCCATAATGTCTTGTCAAAACTTAGGAACCACCGCAGAAATAAAAACAATTTTAAATAGTGACAGTGATAAAAATATTAAAATCAATTGGATCGTATCAGTTACAATTTTACAAATTGTGAAAATCGTAACTCAAAAATATATCCAAATTGTAATAATGTTGTTGAAACAAGTCCATATGTAGGCCAGTTAGTATTTTTTTAAGAATAAATATGTGTCATTATAATCCAGAAAAGTTATGTTCTGCGGCCTAAGCTTAAATAAAATAACCATACCAAAACCACAACGTCTGGCTACATACGTCATAGGTAGCTATCAACTACGTACATAGGGATTCCTTCAGAATGACAGTTCACGATCCAATGAAATCATAACAAGAATTGCAGAATTTAACTCATTAAATGAACGAAGACCTTTTACTCACAGTACAATAAAACAAATTCGTGCATGATATCACGCACCATATTGGTGAAAAGCAGAACTTTCGCGAAACGTTTCGGAATTTGTACATTTGAGTTGACATTATGTAACTAATATTATTCGTACAGATTTAATATTTTAGCTGGGGATCACCTCAATGGCGATGTTTTGTGAAATCTAAAAACACTTCCTACTCCACTTTTTTATTGCGTGCACCAAAGTTTTGGCACAGCATTTGGCGAGCGGCTGCGCACTGGATCTACATAATTTCTCCATCGCCTTCTAATTACTCCAGCGCCTCACCTCTATGAAACCTCGTGCGGGGCTTGCATTGTTCTCCTCATGGTCTTGCTAACTAGCTGGTCTATGATTCGTACGTTATTACTTCCCTTTCTGTGGGAACAATTTGGACTTCGCGTGTTGTCCTTACGTAATGAACAAAACTTTCAATACATTCGTCAAGTATAGTCTTTGCTCATTCAGTTGCGCCACAAGTTTATTGCTTTTTATCGTCATCAACAAAGCAATGCTATGTAATTTGATGTCTAAGTGTGTTATGGCAACTTGAATAGGTCGTGACATTTGCGACTGACTTTGTCTGAGGATGATGCTTTAAGCTTGATATTCTCGTCCCGATTCGCAAGATTATCTCAACCGATACATTTAGTTACACTTTCTCGTAATGTGCAAATTCCACGTGTTTTGACTTTCGCGAAGAATATAAACGGCCTATGAACACAAGTTGGTTTACATATAAAATGAATGGTTATCTGATGGGTTTTGAATTAAAAATAGTTAAATTTAAATGATTACGTCAACATTGAAGTAACAAGTTAGGTTATAGGATATGTGGTAATAATCCGTGTAACGTCACGAATGGATGAAAACATTGAACGTTTACTGAAAGGTGAGCTTTTTTACAGAAAGCTCAATTACAGTCGGGTGTCCTATGTTTACAGATCTGGAAACTTTTTAAGTAAAAAATAAGACTGCCTAATGCCTATCCATATCCACGCAGAAATGGGCTAAGTTAAAGTGTGGTAGTAACGAGGGAGGATATTACATTCGATTCGAGCGTATGGGATCTCAAAAATAACACAGTTCGCAAGATGCTAAAACTACTTGACGTCCGTTGGGTCTGTCATAACTTAGTTATATGAAACCTTATACTGTCCTCGGTAGAATCGTTTTTTGCTTGACTTTATTCACGTTATACTTAGCCATTATTTGGCGCGGTCCTGCTTATTCTGGTCGAACCGGTTCTACGCCTGGCTTTGCGACTGGACCTGCTACCACTCGCCAAATGAGTCGCGCGCCTACGTCGCAAATATGTTATGGCAGCATGTATTCAACGGATCAGAAACTAAACCTAAATAAACGCGCCATACATAAGTTATTCTTTGATTCCACTGAGTAATATCAACAGACATCCAAAAGACCTTGAAATGTCACTGTGAACTTAGTAAAATAGAACAGCGCAGGTGTGGCTGCCATCAAGATTATTGAGGGTAGTGTTTCTAAAGGTCACACCTAAATGTAATTCGAACTTGATCCAATTAAGTAGGACCATTATACTGGCTCGCCCAGCTGCAATATAACTTAGATACATTTTTGAAAGCCTCATTTCCAATTTGGAACATTCCAACCTTTTCAAACACTTTAGTCGAGTTTAAAACAGAGAATTAGACTTCTATAAAACTTTATAGGCAGTAGTTTTCATCTGTTTGAACGAATCAAACAAATTGGTCGAGATTAAACGGTTTCACTTTCAGCATTTTTTATGACGATCATTACTATTGGAGAATTTTAGGTTCTTTTATGAGGGCAGTAAAATATAAAAGCATATTTGTAATCAAAAGATCAGTTTCGACTTAAAAATTACGAACGAGCATTGCTTTAAAAGAATGTTGTAAGATGTTAATATGACATCGATTTTTTGCATAAAGACTTTCAGATTACCAAATGTTTTTATGCCAATAATAATTATCTTATAGTCTGTGTCCAATTCGATTCTTTTTGGTTAAACAATCTACGTTTTGTCGTAGTAAACAATATGGAACATTTTTGTGATGACCTCACCGTTCGGCGAGAAACCCATAATAGGTAAGGTTCCTTTGTCGTTTTGGCCAACCTATAATCGGAAACTTGTTTAATTTTAAAGGAATTTGAATGTCGGTATATAATTTACAGGATTTTTTTTAAATTATATTGACAATAAATATAAATCTATATTTAAATAAATATAGGGAGAAACTGACTACTGGGTCTAATCACGTGAAATTTTTCACAAGGCTTCATCCTTTTATGACATTAGACCAAAGGAGGCCGGGGTCCAAAGTTTGTATAGAAAAGCATAATCTCACGTAAGCGAAGCCGCTGGCAGAAGCTAGTTAAATTTAATAATTTGGTTGATTTAAGCTTCATTTATTTACTTTTTGCCTAACGTATTACCGTACGTGTACGCGTACGTGTTATCGTAGTAAAAACTTACTGCTTCTGTAATTGTGACAGTAAGTAATTACATTTTAGAATTATGTTATCAATGGATAGTGTTAAGTTTAAAATAATTACGAGTACCTACGTACAGTTGCGTAAATGTATACTTGACCGAATAATATCGACTAGTAATGTTTTAATAAGGAAAATATTTAATAGTTTAAATACGAAAAAACGTACAGTCCTAACAGTATTTTAATACTGTTTTTAATGATTACTTACATTATTTTAATACTGTTAGTACTTTGTACCAGTATTTTCAATAGAATAGTAGATTTTTTCCTGTCAACGGAAAAATATTGTAAGGAAACTCTTATCGTGCAACACAACTCATTCGTCTGGCATTTGAAGTTTTTATAAGTCTGCAGAGAACTTTAAACGATCACATGACACTGGCATAGGACTGGACTGGAATAGTCGACATCAGCTCAGTTTGCTCAAGAAAAAAAAAAAGTACTTAAACGGTTTCCGGATGATTGACAATTTTATATTTAATCTGTAAGTTTGTACCGATATCCTGAAATGAGATCCGTTAAGGTTTAAAGATCATCCTTCATTAAAATCTTTTAACCTATTTGTTAGATGTTTATCGAGTCTTAGTTTCTCATTACAACCCAGTGCCCTAGTGACTACGTGTCAATAGAAGCCAATCAAGCGCAACGTCTCTTACCGAGGACATAATGACATCAAATTATTGCTCGACAATCCACTATGCAAGTACTGGAGATTTCACTCTTGAGCTTGAAACCTACTTGCTTTTGATGATAATTAAATGGTAGACACACGTCCGCAATAAAAAAGACATAATAAACCTACAATTATAAAAAATTATAACTGCGCCTATTAGAATTATGTAGATTTGCTTCATCATCGGTCATAAAACTGGGCAGTACTTCGTGAATGGTAATCAAAGTAACTGTACAGCACCTCAAAATCGAAGGGTACCTATTTATTGACGTGCTGATTGATGTCTGGCATTTAATTACATATGTAATCAGTGGAAGAAATAAGAGTAACACTCTTAAGAGTCGATATCGATATGCATCAAGGCTTTACATGTTTTTGTGCACAGTTGAGTAAAACTAGACGTTTGCTGACACTGGTTAGTTTATTATCTACGCAGTTTAAAGATTACTGGTTCTGCTAGGTATATAGACGCAATAACATTTAGCATTAATACGTTCTAATGGTACACGTCGGTTAGTTGGTAGACCTCTTTAAACACACCACGGTAAGTGCATACAAACTAGTAACTTATGCTGTCAGAATCAAACTCTCTTAACTGCAGTTTTTCATAGAAAACTGATATTTAAAATATCTAGTTTTGTCAATGACATAACGTATCTAAAAGAAAATGCATACATTATTGGTAAAGATATCCCAAGGCGAAAGTTTCTAACTTGAAAGCGTATGATTCTACCGAGTAGAAATACGTGACCGGTTAACTAAGCAAATATGCAACAACTGAAATATTGATTTTGTGAGGGATTCATAGCTTGGTTTGTTGAGCAGGATGACCCTGCTTAACAGACAGGGTTGTCAAATAACATAAGCAGAGATTTTTTAATGCTTGACTGCGATCCTACCTAATAGTAAGCAGTGATGCTATCATTGATGGTGAAGCGCACTAATTTATTAAGAGCCTATTCACTCTAGCCTTGAAGACATATAGATTATAACGGACAGGAAGGCCGCTAAGACTTTTCAAATGATTGTTTACTAGCTTCAGCCAGCGGCCTCGCCTGCGTGTGTTTTTGAGTTTACCGCGTTCATACATACAGATAGACGGGGTGGGTGATTTTGTTTTATAATATGTAATATTAGCACATTTGAATACAATAAAAACATCTTCAATTGCTCAAGAACTGAAAACATTGACGAGTTCTTTCTCCAGTTTTTTTTATATGTTTTTTCATATCTATTGAACAGCCCTGGGCTAATGCCGTGCTTGTGTTCGTTGTGGCTGACTGTGGCCGCTATCCAGGTCGCGTTACAAAACGCTTACGAACTAGTTCAGGGACAGCACTGTAATTGAATTGTACATGATACTGGCTACCGACTGCTGACTAATGTCAATTTAGCGCTACTTCACTTTTTTATGCTCTACTACTGTTTCAAAAACATTTCGCAAATCTTTAGCTCGCCGACTCGGAATTAAAGTAGCAAAAAATGTTTATCATGCAAAAACTTTCTCTCAACTAGGAGCAGCTAAAACGAATATTATTCAAGTCGTTATCACTTAATTAGCACCAACCTTGCAAGGCGACCCGCTTTGCGCTGTTTCAAAATATGTAGCCCGAAATAGGATATTATACAATTCTGACTTTCGTAGTTTTTTAAGTAAAATTAATGTTAATCTGATCTTTTTTTGCATCAAGAGTCCATCTACATAATGATAGGTAGGTGCACAACGAATGGACCATTTCACAACTAGGCAGCAAGTCGAGCGGAATGCGGGCCGCCACCGGCCTTGCAGCTTGCCAACACTGACCACTCTCGCACACTTATAGATCCAAATAGATACACTATCAGCGACACAGTGTTTCTGTACGAGTACAGAGTGCGATGACCCCAATGTCAATCTTAGCTATACATATATTAGCGACTCAAACTCTGTCGGTCGGTTAGCCCATTAAAAAAGCCAGTCGACACCCTAGACCTATTAAGGCGAGATTCCAAAGCACAAAATTTCTAAAAATCTAGTACGAAAAGAGGCGCGTTTTTCACCTAATTTAACAATTCGCGGTAGACCTCTTGTTTAAAATTTAAAATGTAAAAGTTTTACATTTTTGACCTTGATACCTGTTTACATATTTATACAAGTAGCTGAGTTTTCTGTTTTAAAATAGCCAAATAATGCCTAATGTGCTCAATTCTTTGGCAATAAGTTTTCTTCAACAAAGTAAGGTCTAATATATAAAGCTGATAGAATGAATGAAATTGTAATCAATGACTTTATGTGGATGACAAGCATCAATAGGACAATTGAAGTGTTTTTTTTTTGGGTTTGCTTTGCAAAAAATGTATCGGATGACATGGAACCTTGTGAGTCTCAGTAAAGATAATTAGCACACAATACTGAGCAGACACATAGTGTTCCAGCTTCAAGCTACGTCTATTGTTTGCTTGAAGGATTGTGCACAAACTGGTCAACTATGTAAAATAAGAGTCTTTGATACATTATTTTTAGTTTTATATGAGAAACCTGAATAAAGTTTGATTATAATCAGTAACTGAATCGTTTCCAATAACTTTTACACTATGTTATATTTTTTCCCAAAAAGTCTTTTAAAATGGTCACAAATTGTACACCACCAACACTAAGCATAACACAGGTCAGTCACTCGGATGGCCCGGTGACCATGTATTTGTCTCCAACCAGCTACCATAATGAGCTTGTAACTTTTACAGTTTTGTAATTTTGTACATAGATTCTTTATACAAAATTACTAGACAAGTGTTTCATGTTTCGTAATACTAAAAATAAGGTTGTATTTTGTTTGTAACCTTTATTGTTGATTTAATGTGAACTAGCGAGTGCAAAACAGCACAATGCCAATTGATTACTATTTCAAGAAACTTTTTTTGTGAAGAACCATAATTCTTTTTCTAAAATAAAAGAAACTTACACTTTATAACATCAGCTATCTGCCAATGAAGGTTCAGCCGTTTCAAAGATTAGAAAATGAACAAATAGACAAAAATACTAAAAATTGCAATTTTCAAAAATTTTTTCAAAAATTTACAAAATTCAAATTTTCACATTAGTCCTTTTTTTATTTTAAGTTCTTACTGTACATGCTAAGGTTGTCTGGTAGATATTGCTGGGCCCATAACCTATAGATTTAAGTTCGTTTAATTAATTAAACCCCAAGCGAACGCATTCGCGCATCTATTGTCTTACTATTGTCTCAAATTGACAGTATCTGAAAGGTTAAAAGTTTTCCGAAAGGGCGCTCGAGCCCCGGTATGAAGGCTTGAAGGAACGGGATGGGTTTTTAGTCAGTAAGAGTCTGACACTATCTCCCGCTCCGCCCAAGAGCGGGGGAAAAATTGGGCGGAGGGAAAAAAAAAGGTTAAAAGTTTTGTTCCTATTTTTATTTACAATAAATTTTATTCTGTTTTATACTTTCTAAAGCAATTAGTAAAAGAAAAAAAAAATACAAATAGACACTTATTTCACTCTCTCATTATCTTTAAAAGTGGGTATTTTGTACTTCGTAGAATTTTAAGCCAAGGAACTGAAGTAGGTTTTATTATCCATTTGTTTTGATAATAGGGACCATAAAACTGCTGTGATAATGAAATGCTTACTTACAAAGGTCTGATATTTATTGGTATCAAATAAATTAATGTTTGTGTGTATGAGGCATGGCACAACATGATATCATGTCATGTCACATCCGAACACTGACCCAGTTATCAAGATGGAATATAACTCAATAATGTGACACTGAAACTCAAGGCGTTTGAATACGTACTGAATGTTTGATGAACTCGGCGACACATTGTGAATATTTTTTTATTATTAAGTACCTTTTGCCGGCGGCATCACCCGCATAAATTAAATATAGCCTTTGTCACTCAGGATAAAAGCAGCCTTCTATCGGAATAAACATTTTCGTAATCGGACCAGTACTTTTAGAGATTACCCTATCTTACAAACAAAAAACTGGGCAAGTGCAAGGACTCGCGCACTGAGGGTTCCGTGCAAACTACAATTCCAGAATCTCAAGATTTTTCCAATAGAAAGACAATAGGTGCGCGAACGCCAGCGTTTGCTTGGGGTTTAAAGAATTAATAAATAAAAAACAAACTTTACCTCTTTATACTATTATAGTATAGATATATTACTAGTGCTTGACTGCAATCTCACCTGATGGGAAGCAGGTTGATGAGGCGCACTAGTTTATTATCCTTAAGAAGCCTTTTTATTGTAGGTATATTATATACACTAATAATTCCTCTAAATAATTCTTCCACTTAATGTAAAAATTTAGGGCACCTCTATGAATGATTGTCTGTGTGAATCACTGTAGGTGATTAAGACAATTCATTAGAAAAATAAAAGAAACTATAAAAGCCCTAATGATAATTACTTTGAAAAGATTACACTTGGCCATTGAAAACCACTTGATTATTATTTTTGTCTCTCATTTTTGGAATAAATGACTTTGATGCTTTGTTTCTAATCACTTTGTATTTTTTAATTACGGAATTGTTAATAAGGGAAAGATCTAATAATATTTTTTTTTATTCCACAACTACCACACAACGCCGTCTAGTCCCAACCTAAGCAGACCTTGTGTTATGGGTACTAGACACCTGATAAACATATTTACCTATATATTTCTAAATACATACATATTATAGATAAATTACACCCAGACACAGAACAAATAATCATGCTCATCACATAAACATTTGTCCTGGGTGGGAATCGAACCCACAACCTCCGGCGTAGCAGTCAGAGCCACTAACAGACCAACAGGCCAGTCAACAACAAAAAATATAACTTCTAACAATACAAGCCAGAATCAAGTAGAATATTAAAATTAGTGAACTTATAATACAACCCACTCTTCAACTCAAATTGTAATGCAAATTGTAAGTATTTCATTAATTCAAATTAGTCTTTATATTCTTCAAACATCTCCACTAATATTATAAATGTGAAAGTGAGTCTGTCTTTATGCTGTTTTCACCAACAACAAAATTTTCAAGTTTCTAAGACATATGTTAAATTAACTCAAAAGATTAATTTGATCCAAATGAAATTTATAGATATTATTGTCATCAAAGATTCAAATAAGTAATTTACAGGTAATTTTGATATATTAAGAAGTCAGTTAAAAAAAAATAATATGCTAATTGCACATTCCAAAGCATAGATCACAATAATTTATTCACTTTTAGGGCAGATTCATCTTGGTTTTTGGAATTTGAGAGTAGTTTCAAGACCAAAATTAAGGCCCTATTTTATACCACTCCAAATAAAATCCTAGTCCACATTACAATATTAGTCTTGGACCAAAATTTAAATACCATATATAATTAAAAATATTATGTAGTAATTACAAGCAGCCTTATAAAAACTTATGGCAAAACATGAGAATGTATTTCGTACCGGATTTCTTAGAGCACAGTTTGTAGAAAGTTTAAATAACTATTTCAAAAAGAAGTCTAAGATTTTGCTAGACTGCTATAGATATAGCAATAAAATGATTTAATTTATGTTAATATTATTTGCAAATTCAACGAAACTATTATACTTTCTACTTCCCAATATATTCGCAAATATTCTTAAAAAACTATTTAAGTGCAATAAAGTGTAATGTATGACCATCTGAAGTCGTTAGATTAATAAACATCGATATGTTTCAGTACATGTTCTATGTACGTTTACTCCTAACAACAGCAGCTATACAATTTACAATTTGCTGGACAACCGACACGGAATTTTAACGTCGTAGTCACTTACCCAAAGCTCAATACCCCAATTCATTTTCACGGCAATAGAATCCACACTTACACAAAAAAACACATTGAAGCTTCACTAAAACACTACAGTTGATAACAAGTAAAATTATGAAAATATTTCCACTAATACGTTGTTTTTTATCACTACCACCATTTCAAAACACATTCTATAGAAATAAACATGGCTGACTGACATGACATTTCAAAAGACTGGCTACATTGCACTGACCGACTGACGGACGGAAGTCCAAAAATTAGAAGTTTTTTTGCACATTGTCTATGGAATATGTTGCCAGCATAGGAAGTTTTCCAATAAAAGAGGTAAAAAAAAACTCTAAAGTGTGTAAATAAAATGTAATATTTAGGAAACAAATATTTTAATATGTCTTTGAGAGTGTGCACTGCGTGGTTGCAATAATGAGCCGTCAGACCCTCGACGAACAAGTGCGGTCCTCCGAACTTCCTAAAACAGAATTTCAGAATTTTTATAAGGTTCTCGACGTGAATACATAAATGTTAGCGAATTCAAGCCCATGCTAATAATAATAATTATATATGTATATAGTGTAGTATTATGTATGTATAGTAACATATATTTAAAAAAAATATGTATGGACATATATATGTTACGCCCAGAGTTTTTTTTTAATTAAAATTAACCGAGCAATTGTAAGGAAAGTGACCTTAAACGCAAGTGCTTTACGGAACAAATGCAAGAATCGCCAAGGATAAAACCTGATCAAATACTATTTAGATAATTATTTAAGTTTTTATTTACATTGTTTGTGAATCAAGTTTTATTCTTATGCTTCGTTATTGAGTCACAAATAGAATAATTACTTTAACAGGTTCCAAAATAGCGTGTTCACTGGACCTTCGAGATGTAGGTGGGCCTGTGATCGAAGAAGCCCTTGAAGATGGAAGCAGGTTCTGTAAAAATGATATTATTTCCACAAATCAAATTAATTGGTCATTATATCAAGTGATGTATTTTTTTTTTAAGTGAATAAAATCTGTTTTTTCTGTTACCAGAAACTAAAAGTAAACCAAAAAAATTAAGTAAAATATGTTTTTTAACATTATATTTATTAAATCATGTATATTATTTGATATACCTTCAATGCCGGTACAAAGCCAAAATCAGAGGGTAAAGGCTGAGTTTGGATACTGTGCATTCCTTCTTCCGATGCCACGGAAACAATGGAAGGTCGGGCCGACAGTTGCTGAGCTAATAAAAGCGGGTCCGCGTCTAAAAAGTATATTGAGTGCGTCAAATTACATTATAATTTTTAGGATCAATAATCTATAATAATATCTGATCATTTGACCCTAAAAGATGAGATTATTTTTGTTTTATGGACTTACCTATGTTCATTCCTTTTGCAACTCTACTTGCTTGCACAAGTTTTCCTGCACTTCTTCTGAATCTTATTCCTCTTTCTGCTTCTCTTCTTAATCTTTGAGCAGCAGCAGCGGATTCCGCAACTGCTTTAGACATAGGTCCCATTCCAGATCTTTTCAAATTTAAATCTACTATGTAGCTTAAACAGATGGCGTTGGACAGGATATCATCGCTTGGCTTAAATTAAATGCAAAATTAAAAATTAGTCCCATGATTGATATACATGGTTACTTTGGTTAAATATATTTATGTAAAAAGAGAAACTAACTGGCTAACGTATCGACGCAATGACGACAAATTAAATGTTGTACATGGTTTCTTTTATAATATAGATGTCCACTAAGAAAGGATTCCTTAAAATTAACCCACAAAGTTAATAAATCGGGGGTCAAAATTTTGTATAGAGAAACCTACACACTCGCGGGTGAAGTCACTGGCAGAAGTTAGTGGAATTATTTTTGTGAGCTAATTGGTTTAAAAATATTTATTTTGTAAAAACGCAGTCGGTTCATAATATATTAAAATCTGTCATTTCCATCTCTATCCGTTATAATTAGAAAATCTATTTGAAGTAAACTCAGTTTTTTATTCTTTATTTTTAACTTAGGTTGTTTATTGCAAGGTTTGTTTCATTTTCTTGTTTTTACGAGTCAACAAAATTATAAAATGTTTTTTTTTTTAAATAATATAATCTAGTGCTTGACTGCGATCTCAACTGATGGTAAGCAGTGATACAATCATCGATGGTGAGGCACACTAGTTTATTATGAGCTTATTCACTCTAGCCTTGAAGACACCTAAATTATAATTAGACGCGATTAATGGCAAAAACCACAAACAAAATACTCACAGAGCCAATATCATTTACACTTATATCAAGCGATCGTAAAGGTGTTTTCACCAAACCAATTGCCCTTGCTAATAAGTCACCACAAGTTGGAGGATTTTCTGCACTCGTAGTTGACCATACTCCTGCTGGTGGCTTTAATAAAGGGCCAGGTGTTATTCCGCATCCCGATATATTTAAGCTGCAAATAATATTATTTTAAGTATGCAAAAATAACATCCCATCAAAAGATTAACATACATTTTGATTACCTGGTTAAATTGCATCCTCTTGCAATAGACACGGCTATGTGGGCGATTCCTTCAGAACCAAGTTTTGTGTTAAGCCTCAAATCCAGCGTGCGAACACCACACCCGGAATGATTAAGTGCATGCGATATACTTTCAACACCAGTAGGACCTGAATAGTAATAACTCTTCAAGGAATTGCTTTGGTCTTATTTTAGTTTTCAAAATGTTATTTACTAAGGGATAAGTAATAAAGAGTTACAACGTAGAGCATAAACAGATAAACATATTTACTGGTAAAAATTACATTTAGAAGTCACAATATATTCATATGCTTAAGCATAGGATTATTTTTTGTTTAGCCTATACTGTCCCATCGCTGGGCAAAGGCCTCCCCCAACTTTTTCCAGGTATTCTTTTCTTGAGCCACCTTGAACCAGTCCCCGGGATAAGCATCCAAGTCGTCTCGCCACCTATTCCCAGGTATAGAATTAACTAATTTAAAAATACGTTCTTATTAATCAATAGATATTAAATGTGATTATAAAAAAGAAAACATATAAATAATTTAAATTAAAAAAAATAAACACACATTACAATTAAGCCTTTCACTTATTACATAAGACTATTACTAGTTTTTGACCTCCCCCTCTCCTAAATAAAAAAATAAATAAGAAGAGGTGGACCCGAAACCGATGTAAGAATCTATTGGAAAATATGAATATAATATGTTTGGTTGGTTTTGATGTTTATTTTTGGGATTGACCTGCTCCAGTACCTACTCACTATAATTATTATCATTTAACTGCATTTTTTTATTGACGATTGTTGTTGTTTTACAATTATAATATTGTATATATATATTATTATTTTTTTACAATTATGACATGTTTATTTTTACTTTTCGACTGATTTTTTTTTTATATACTTTTTTTTTTTAATTTGCAATGTTTACTCTTTTGTAAATTTTATTATTGTGAATGTGAGAACTATGTGGATTACTCTTTCCTTTTCTTTTATTTTCTCATGATGTCTGGCAGTTTTGAGTATTAGCCTACCCAAATGCCCTTTCTTTGGCATTGTTCGTCAAGTCGTTGAGCTCCTTAGTAGTCCTGAGTTGAGCTACACGCATATTGACAAATGCTTGCACTGACTGGACATGTCCACTTAGAACTGTGTGGTTCTTTCTTTAAAAGACCATCTCAGGCTCAATCTGCATGGTTCTCATAAGATTTGACCATTACGTGTTTTGCTGCATGGACTCTAAAAGAGACTTTGACTCCTGAGTTTGTTTCGGTGTTTCTTCTCAGGGTAGTCAGCTAGGAAGCACCGGCCTCATCTAGCATTAATTAACGAAAAAAAAAAATTGACGTGTAGAGTCTGTCTAATAAGTTAAACGACTTGGGTAATTATTAGGATTTAATGAAATCTGATGTAGTCAACACGGGTTCGATAATCAAGGTTGACTAAGAAATAGAGATCATTGTTTACTAACAGACGAATCTTATGGAAAGTACCGAATATAAGTATTTTTTAAATGATTAAATATTATACCAAATTCCCAAGTCGGTTGACTTATTAGACAGACTATAAAAGTGTTTTTATAAAACCTACTTCCAAAATAAAGATCATTTATCATTTAAAAGTAACACATTTTAGAAAAGTTTACAAGAGTGTCGTTTACACAAACAAGTATCGTTTAGTTCACAAGCGAGGAAGCGCAGTGCTGGTGGTGCGGGTACGTTAATCGTAATCTACTATTATTATACTATGTGCTGTGAACTATCAAGGCTCCTTCCGAGCCCCTGTAAGAAAAATAAGACATGATTTCCTTACTGAATCACCTTACGTAATAAATGAATAATCCCTTTTTGTGTACGTAACTAATTTTGTTCGACACCCAACACTCCATTCTTATACAGGAAAAAGTGTATTTTAACCTGTTCACAGATCTAAGATCAGCTTACTTCGGTGAGGTAGAACCATTATACCAGAGAGAATTTAATTGAGAATAATAATTACCGAATAAGTTGTCCGCCAGAGTAAGAATTCGTAAAGCATCACGTCTCATAATAAATTTGCCTATAGATGAAGCTCCATCGTCTCCTATTTTGCAATGACTAAAATCCAGTATTTCTAATTTTAAATTATCCAAGAGCCCCCGAAGTATGTATTTAACTCGTTGACAATTCATATCAGTTCTTGTAATCCTAAAAGCAACAATACATTCTTGGTTATTAACAATAAAAAAAAACACAATTCTTAGGCACCTATTTTACTATGGAGAACTTTACGCATATAAAATAATAATGTCATAATTATACCTCAATATCTTCAACTGTCCACATTTTTCTAATCCACGGGCCAAATTTTTAGCATCGTTATTTGTGAATTGAAATTGATCTGTACGGTATTCAACTCCAATAGACCGCAATTGGTATGTTACATGCAATTCAACTAAATTCGTCAAACTGCCCAAAGCGGCATGGAGAGATATATGATCTGAAAAAACGATAGAAAATTTTGTTAAACTGTCTCGTATATATTTGATTTTTTTTTAAATCAATTGTCCACCACCCCGGGCCAGGCCTTCTTGGCTTAAGGTTACTGATACTGGGAATAATTACAAAAGCCAATAATCGAGTTTGGACTGATTACTGCTAAGAAGTGAGGTGGGAGTACTCCCAAATTTTTCCATGAATCAATTTGAACGAAAAAAAAACCCGTACCCGCCTAGGCAGCAGCGCGCGTATCTGTGCATTTAATTGCGGCTAGCTGCGCCCGAATAGCGCGCGGTTGACCTTTAAATCCATTTTCTTTGCGAAATATTGCTCGATTTACATATGCTATGTTCACTTTATAGAATATTTAACCACCAATTTTTATGTTTAAAAATGTTTTTAAAGATCCAAGCCGCTTCAAAGAAGTAGTGGAGAGGTGCGAAATTGCTAAATAATTGTTTTATACAAAAGTATTAATCGCACGAAAAAATCAAATGTTAATAATATTGTTCGTGAATCTATGATAGACATATATTTTTTATTTTCAAATCTATTAACCTGGCTGTTATCGAGGAGTAAGCTTCAGAAAGTCACTGTTTTATGGCACTTGGGCCATAGTAAACGTTTGCTTGCAAAAACAATTTTTATACGTTTTTCATCTCATTAGGTTCCTATTTTAGGCAGCACTTGATCCAGACCCCAAACATTTCTAAACGTCGCTTTTACTCACCTCTAGAAATTACTTCAGTATCTTTGGCTTGCTGTTTATTGCCGTTTTGCCGCTGGCTAGTCACTAAGTGAGCCAATTCAGGCGAAGCCATTCTCTGCACAGGAATGTCAGTCGGTATCAAGCTACGGATTGATAGTTTTTGGATGTATGGCCCACAAAGCTTCACTAAAATGTTCACCTAATTAACATGAAACAAATAATTATATATTCCGTGGATAAATTATCATAGCGCAATTAGTATCTTTGAGACCAATTAAAATGCTTCTTCGAGGATTGGAAATGTACAATTCATCATTGTACCAGTGCTAAAAATAAATGGTGTTGATTATTGTTATCTTTAAAATCATCAGCTTCTCGGTCTTCATAGGTCACGTAAAATATGACTAAAGCAGTATATAATATGTGACGACTTATTACAGCTGAATACTAAACTGACCTTTTCAGGATCGTACAGTCTTGGATTCATGTTTTCTAAGATATCAGCAAAATGTCGTTCCATAAAAACGTTAATCCATTTTTTATCACCCGCTAAAAGAGGTGAATCTGAAAATTTTGATTGGTAACATCTTTTCCAGAATATATCACTTTTGATATTGTCTACTAATATCTGTAGGGGAACATCAGTATCCAAGATTTGCAAGAATAGTTCTCGATCTTTAGCAATTAATTGCTCTAGTTTAGGGTAACCTGCAAAATAAAACGACAATAAATATTTTTTTTTTTGGAAAATTCTTTTGGTAGAACTTGTTTGAACGATTAGTTATCACCAAGTTAATCTCGTTAATTAGTCGCAGTGAGTTTGAGTAATAAATATTAGTTTTTTTTTTTATATTAAAAATAACAAAAAAATAATAATTTAAAATTAGTTCCTATACTTATATCGATAGTAAAAATATTACTTTCTATTTATATCGACAGTAATAATTTACAATATAGTCTGTAATGATATTTGCGTTCGGCCTAAAATGAAACTGTGGCTCGATGTAATTGTTGAAATGACCTCCTAAAAGGTTTGCAGATAATCCATTTACATCATAAGTTGAAAACAAACAAGTTTCACGAATTTTTATATCACTAACCCATCCAATTTTCAGCCAATTTCTCAATGCAAATTGAAACAAGTGGTTTCGGAATGTTTAAATCCCAATCAAATTCTTCTGATTGAATTTTTCTTCTAGGTTCTAAATTCTTGTCATACTTATAAGCTAAATATGTAGTAAACTTAACACTTTCTGGAAACTTCATTGTTGAATAATTAAGAAAAACACCTAATTAGTATAAGTTTTCTGAGTCCCTATGAAATCTGTAA
Source organism: Mythimna albipuncta (assembly GCA_929112965.1). NCBI lineage: Eukaryota > Metazoa > Arthropoda > Insecta > Lepidoptera > Noctuidae > Mythimna > Mythimna albipuncta. Next base: position 9,196,413 of record OV815962.1, on the reverse strand, counting down.
TATACTTTGAAACCGTTTGCTATAAACATTGAAAATTACTACCATAGCAACGAACGAATTTTGTTATCGATTAAATAAATGCGCGCTTTTAAAAACTTTCGTCGCAATATTGATAAAACCGGTTAAAACATATGATATACCGGAAATGCTGTTTTATTCATAGACAAAATAGTTGGGAAATCAGATACATCGTACTTGCAACACCGTCTACGAATAGATCTCTTTTTCTTTTTTGTATTTCTTTTAGGAGGATATTCCGCTAATTTACTTAATTATAATGAATTTTCAAATTTTTTTACCAATTTCATTTTAACACACCTCATCATTTTCGCTAACTGTCTGAATTTTGAATCTGTTCAAAGAATGACAACATCATTAATCTGTCATCGAATTCAATGAAATGGAAATTGACGTTTGTGGAACTCCGAGAGGGAGGAGATTCTGTCATTATTTTGGTAATATTTCATGTTTTGAAAAGGAAAGTTGTACGATTTTAATAATTTTCATTTCATATTCAGGACTTAAAATCTTTGACGATGGATAAACATAACAGTTCTGAATTATTAAATTCAGACTTTTCGTTATCGAAGAATGCCAGTTCCGACTCATTGGACTCCGACTCCAAATCGAGTTCATTGAATTCTAAACACGGACAAGACTCCGTAAGTTTCCTAAAAGGATTAATTTATTCTTATTGAATTTTATAACAGCCGCTTTTGTGCTTCCTGTAAGTTAGTTAAACTCGCGATTAGTCAGTACTCAGTACTGTGTGTGCGTTACAGTTTGTTAGTAGAACCACTTGTTTCTTTAGTGTTTCCCTGTTGCAATGAGCAGTAATAGATCCATTCATATTTGCCTATTTATTAACTGCATCCACAATCATAGGCAACAAGAGTTATCCAAGGCTGGTATCATATTGCTTCACCTGCTATTATAGTTGTTCAATTACTTTCTGTACATTGAAGTTACTGTTTCTTTTCAGCCTCATGTTTTGGGGGACATCCAACTTCTGGATGGTGAGAAAGTGATGAGCCTAGCCCGAGATGTGACATATTTGTGCCCATACAGTGGTCCTTCCCGGGGAGTTCTAAAAGTGACCAACTATCAGTTGCACTTTAGACCAACAGATACGGCTGCATTACAGAGTACTCTCAGTGTCCCTCTTGGTGTTGTAAGTTGTGTTTAATTTTTATTTTCATTTTTATCTGTATGGGCATACAGACTTATTGGAAAATGTACATTGTAATATTTCAAGCATAAATTTATATCACTGGACTGGGCCAGTCCAATTTGGACAGTTCGGGGGCTTAGAGGGATAGTTTCATAGCAACAAATAAAATAGAGGCATTATTTATGGTTATTTCTTTGAATATACATGCATAGCTGGTAATAACATCGCATTGGCGTTAGCTGTAATGGTGTTATTTACAAAATTTCAAAAAAATAAATTATTATTTCACAAATTTCAATTCCGAGGGCAGGAAATAAATGACGATGATGATTTAGAAATGGTTTACATCCTCAATTTTTAACATAAATATAAATAAAGTAACTCTTTGCAGGTGTCTCGTATTGAGAAGGTGGGTGGAGCTTCATCAAAAGGAGAAAATTCATATGGCATTGAAATATTTTGCAAGGTAACCAATCTATTAACAATATAGTACCAAGTCATTTTAAATAATATTGTAATTTATGTTTTATATGTATGATTGTATGTATTTGGAAATATATAAGTATGTTTATCAGTTGTCTGGTACTCATAACACAAGCTCTGCTTAGCTTGGGACTAGACAGCGTTGTGTGATAGTTGTGGAATATTATTATTATTATTATTATTATATTCTCAGTTACTAATTTGTCTTTATTATTTCAGGACATGAGAAACTTGAGGTTTGCCCACAAACAAGAAAATCATTCTAGACGAGGGATATTTGAAAAATTGCAGCAGCTAGCATTTCCGCTCTCACATAGACTTCCTTTATTTGCCTTTAGTTATTCAGAAAGCTTTCCTGAAGATGGATGGCACGTGTATGAACCCATTGCCGAGCTCAGACGGATGGTAAGACCACGCTGACTAATATAGAAGTTATTTTTATATTCTTTACAAATGACATGTCAGTTTGTATGACCGGGATACACTCAAAAATCACTGGATGGATTTTCATACAGGTCACCACTAGACAGTGGTTCATGAAGAAAGTTTAGGTTTATATGTAACACCACGGTCATTTATGCCTCTTAAAAAAAAAAAAAAAACGCTTGAATCCTGCGGTGCAGCGCCAAACCAAACCTTATGAAATTTTCATTTTGAGTGCAAGCAAAATTGAACATAGCGGTGGTCAGGCGGAAGTGTCTTTGATGGTACTTTATAGTAGAGAAAAACTTAGAATCTAAAAGATTTCTAACATCTGTAAGAAACTGGAGGATGTCTCTAGTTTTAAATAAATTACTGAAATCATAAATCATAAACTCAATAAAGTCTCTGCAAAATCACCAAGAGTATTTTAAGAGATTACAATTATCTCAGATAAGAAAAGTATATCTTTATCTTCACATAGCTCTAGCTGCATTGTAATTCATATAAAAGTATAAATATATAGGCAAGGTCTCTCTGTGATAAAGTAGCATTCTATTAGTTATGTGTGCCAATAGAGTTTGAGTTTGTTCATTACAAACATACCTAGAAATCTTTCCTGCATATAATATTCTAATTTATAAAAATCTCATGTCTTGGTCTTTGTTATCAAACATCTCTGAAACGTGAAAGGTTTTCGTGTGGGTAGGTCTAAATTAAATAGATCTTAAGCTGATTTTCAGGGTTCCGTACCCAAAGGGTAAAAACGGAACCCTATTACTAAGACTTCGCTGTCTGTCCTCCTGTCTGTCACCAGGCATCTCAAGAACCGCAATAGCCAGACAGTTCAAATTTTTACAGACAGTTTGTATTTGACAACAACAACAACAATAAAGCAGGCTAAAGCCTGCTTTATCAACAAATACAAAAAATTAAGGGGGCTTCTATACTGCAAACGCGACTTTTTTGGCAAATTTTTCTAAGGGCGGTACGGAACCCTTAGTGCGCGAGTCCAACTCACACTTGGCTAGTTTTTTTTTTTATCTTTCTAGCCTCATCCCCATTTTTTCTTTGAATATTTATATGGCAGAACAATGTTTGCCACATCGTCTAGTATTAGTATATTTATTAAAACTTCATGCAACACTAACGTACATAGGAAGGAAACTAAGTTGCTTTCCGTATTTGTTTACCTGCTAACTTTTCCTATACCACAGAACGGATTTAAACCTTTCGAAATACAACACACAATAGAAAGACAATGAGTGCGAATGCTGGCGTTCGCTCTCTTATTGTCTTTCTATTACCATGGGTTTGTTACCGTCCGGTAACTGTCCGGACCGAGCCCAAGTCGTCGACGGCGCGCACTGTTCCCGCGCGCCTTAAATAGCCGTCAGCAAAAGCAGGGGCCCAGCTGGGTCAAAGCCTACTGGGGCCAGGGTTAACTCCGAAAGGTAGCTCGGCCCCGGTATGAAAGGCAAGAAGGAACGGGGTGGGTTTTTTAGTCCGTAAGAGTCTGACACTATCTCCCGCTTTGCCCAGGGCGGGGGATGTCATTGGGATGAATTTTACCCAACAAAAAAAAACCTCTGGTCTCCGGTCCCTTCAACTGTGAAAAAACCAAACTTCTAATTTAACGAATGTAAAAGATACGGCTGCTTATCTCGCAAAAAACGTACCTATATTTCGATACTCTCAAAGATAGTGTACAAGTGTAGATTCATAGAGTACTCCCCGTTGACCTAGAATCTTAAAATTTGGCACAAAGCAAGTTCTTATAGCACAGGTATAGTACTAGATCTGGAAACAGTTTTGTTATTAAGAACATACGTCAAAAAAAAAAAAACATTTTTGCAATTCGGCAAAAATCTTATAGACTCCATTCGGGAATTGTAGTTTGCACGGAACCCTCAGTGCGCGAGTCCGACTCGCACTTGCCCAGTTTTTATTTTTCACGTATACGATGTCGGGTTCAAGTTATTTCTAACTGACTTATAATTTATTACCTAGATTAACAATTTTTCTTCCTTTTCAGGGCGTAAATAATGATATGTGGCGTATCGCCCGTATCAATGACAAGTATGAGGTTTGCGATAGCTACCCGTCGGTTTGGGCCGTGCCCGCAGCTGCCGGTGAAGACCTACTGCGAGCCGTGGCCACTTTCAGGTCCAGAGGAAGGATACCCGTACTGGCGTGGATACACCCTAGCTCGCAGGCCACTATTACCCGGTGTAGCCAGCCATTGGTTGGGGTGAGTGGGCCTTTTTTTTATGTTATCTCTAACAAGTTGCTCCTCGGTAGGCAAGGTACAGAGGCGTAGCGTGGACTCCTGATGATTTTATCGAGCCGTCGGAGGGCCTCTCCTGGACACGAGTTGCCATGGCCGGCCAACCTGGAAAACTCTAAACAGACTCCGCACCCAGGTTGGGCGCAGCAAAGACAATATCCACAGGTGGGGGTTCTCGGATGGTTCCGATCATCAGTATTTGTGCGGCGTCTCTCCGCAGACCATGTCCCACCTTCCGTCCTGCATCACGTGCCCTGTGACCTGCTCACGTAGGGACCTAATGACAGCTTCAGCGAACGGCATTGCCGTGGCCGAATTCTGGGCCAGGCAAGAAATTTAACTAATTTTGCCATCGATACGCTAAGAAGATCGTGTGAAATAGTGGTCAAGCGCGAACTTTTAAATTATAAAACAAAATCTTCGTCTTTAAAGCCCTCGCACACGCGAGGCCCCTTTGTGGGCGAGGGCCCACTTCAGCGTCGCTTAGCTACGCTATTGGCAAGGTAGCCCGCGAACGTTGTGACTTTCATGAAAAATTACTTTTTCATGAAATAGCCAGTCATAGTTAAATAGGGTAAGACGAACTGAGAGAGTTTTGATGATTTTAATAATAATAACTCCGTAAATAAATACGTATTGCAGAACATTTTCTCTGAGCTGCAAAATGCAAAAAACTTATTATATTAGTTTTACCCATCTGCGAGGGTCAGTAAAACTTATTACCAGGATGTTTACAAACTTAAGTAGCGTCGATAGTACTAGCGTAGCTACCGAAGAGCGAGGCAGGGCCAGTGCTTTGGGGGCCCTAGAGCAGTTCCCAGGGCCCCCTAGCTCAAGGGGGGGGGGGACCTGATTAACAAACCTCTTATTGAAAATTTTCCCACTTTCGAAGTCCAAATAAAGAAGGTTGCAACATTTATTAAGACAACTCTTTTTAGTCGGTAAAAATTCGACTCTCCCTCCCGGTTCACCCGGGGAAAAAGAAGTGTTGATGATTGCCCCCGTGAAAAAAGGGGCACCGGTTTTTTTTGCCCCTAGGCCAAACTATTCAGTAATCTGTGCCTAGGCTGTTGGTCATCTAGTAACGCTACTGTCTGTGGGATAATGATTTCAGACATATCATGGGTAAAGCAAGTTAATGCGAAAGTAGAAAGCCTTGGGTAACATAAAAACTTGTTGTCTAGTAGTATTATTAGTAGGAGTAGTAGTACACTTGCAAACAATGGTGCATTCACATATTGCATCACGTGCATGCGTGTACGGTATGTTATACAAATACGCCATTATATCACACAATTTGGCCACAGCTGTGCTGGCCTCATTTATATTTAGGTGCGGTGTTATTGTTAGCCTATCCATAACAATTTTAGCTTTAAACGGAAAGTCTATTGTAAGTGTAATATTTTGAGAGAAATAATAAATAGGACATTCTTCTTTTTTATCGACAAATAATCAATACAATAAAGTGTGACGGAGGGGACGACGGAGGCTATTTCTTCCAATCTGTCACGCAAATTAAAAAAGTAAAATATCAATAAAAAAAGGTAAATTATCCAATTTAAAAGCCTTGAACTAAAGTTTGTATTTTACTAATACTTCTATATTAAAAGGGAATTTAAACATTTAAATTCAATAATAAACGTACATAAATGGGATTTATCTATGTTAATTTTCGAGAGAAAATCCAATTGTCGGTAAAAAGAACGACCCATATCAATAGATAATCCCACATGCGTTCTCAAAACCGCACGATGTTAAAAACACCCTAACTGAAGTGATTTAGTTTGATGTGTTACTCTTCTAAAATTATTATGTTTTTGTTTTCATCATATTCCAAACCCTGTAGTAATTTTAACCCACCTAAACTTGAGAAAATATTTCCTCCTTAAGGCGTCCTTTGAACCATCTGGCCGAAATTATGTGAACGCAACTCTCGCACTCGCCTAGGCGGCAGTACGCAAATCTGTGCATTTATTTGCGGCCAGCAGCGCCCGGAAAGCGCTTTAAATCCATTTTCTCTGCGAGATATTGATTGATTTACATATGCAATGTTCACTTTGAAGAATATTTAACCACCAATTTTTATGTGTGTAAAAATGTTTCTAGAAGTCCAAGCCGTTTCGAAGGATTAGGGAAAAGTTGCGAAAAATTGCGAGACGGCTAAATTTTTTTTTTGACAAATGTAAAAATCAAATGTTGATATTATTGTTCATGAATCTATAATAAACATATATTTTTTTCAAACCAATTGACCTAGCCGTTACGGAGGAGTAGGCCTCAGAAAATCAATGTTTTATGGCACTTTTCGGGCGCTTAGCCCTTAACAACGTTTTCTACTACAACGTTTGTTACAAGCAATGCACATTTGCGCATAACTCAGAAAAAATCCTTACTAATATTATAAAAGCAAAAGTGAGTTTGTTTGTTTGTTACGTCTTCACGCCTAAATGGCAAAACCGATTTTGATGAATTTTGGTACAGAGCTAGTTGGGGCCCTGGAGACGGACATAGGCATAATTAAAAAAAAAAAGTGAGAAAAGGGGGAGAAAGAGGCGGGCGAAGCCGCGGGTACAAGCTAGTATAACATGTATTTTTGTTTTCTTAGTTAAACACTCATACATAGATAGGTATTGTACCTACTGTGACTAACATTGGAATTGGGAAAAGCAAAGTCACTCATACATCATTAGTCTAAAAATTTTATTGAAGTGTGACGTAATCTAGTCGCTCATGATCTAGTTCTAGTCGTTTAGTTCATAAGGGAATTTACCCAAGATCTAAATAGGTCGGTGGGTAATCCTTAGAGAAATCATACAGTTGGTCATTATACACTGAATTGTAAGTGTCACCCTAGTCTTAGAAAGTTGACATTGGGTTTAACCACATTATGACTGAATGACGAAATCCAGGTCATGGATATTTAGTACGTAAAGGTGTTTCTCTGTCAACTTGATCGGCCCCGATAGGCCGGTTCTATAGTAAAAAATGTGGTGTTATTCTGTATTTAGGAAATTCCACGGATGATTGGTCTGGCTAATCATGGTCAATGGAAAGAAAAAAGAAAAAAAACATGTTTATTTGGCACACAATGAACATAACAAGTATTAAAACATTAATATAAATTAAAAGCTCAATGGGCCTCATAAAAAGACTCAGTCACCCAAAGGGCAATGAAAAGGACCATGCTCGGAGTTTCCTTGCGTGATCACATCAGAAATGAAGATATCCGCAGGAGAACCAAGGTTACCGCCAAACTTAAGTGGAAATGGCACATTGCACGTAGGCAGGGCACATTGCACGTAAAACAGATGGTCGGTGGGGACGAAAGGTTCTGGAGTGGCGACCAAGTACTGGAAGACGCTTGTTGGAAGGCTTCAAAAAAGGAGGCCCGATGACCTGGTCAGGGTCGCGGGAATTCGATGGATACGTGACGCACAGGACCGGTCGTTGTGGCGACGCTTGGGGGAGGCCTATGTCCAACAGTGGACGTCTTACGGCTGATATCATGATTCTGTATTTAGGAAATCCCACGGATGATTGGTTTGGTTAATGGAGGTCGATCGTGTTGGCGGAGAATTGAAGAAGCTACACAAAGTCTCATCGGTCGAATGTTACTGTAATAATTATCATATCACTCATTGATTTATACTTCTGAGTTCACCGCCAAAATATTTCCGGTTTTGCTTCTATTCTACGAGTAGTTAATTACAGGATGTATGTAAATGAAAAGACTACGGAATCATAATCGTTGATGTTCATTATTGATTTTTTTCTTAGTATTCGTGTTATGACGCAATTCCATGTCATTAGTACAGATCGTTAGTATAGTTAACACATTTCTTGTTTACTAGATGTGACCAGGTATAATATGTTCCTATAGTTTATTGAAATTTCCTTCGATTATGGTCGTGTTCGTCTCACTGCTTTCTTCCTATTCAAAACACATACCACTTCTGAGATGCTTTCGTATATCTGCATTAAATCTGAAGTGGGAGAAATAGATCAGTGGACGGATACACGGTTGATGGACAGCCCACCCATACGCACAAAAAGTTTTGGGAACACAGTCATTGTGCGTACAGTTAAGGAATTGAATTCCTTGCCGTAATCTTTTTTTGTGATAGATACAATCTAGGAGTCTTTAAGTCAAAACTGAATAGGTTACTTCTGAGCAAGCGTGCTCCATCGTCGACCACATCATCGCTTACCATCAAGTTAGATAGTGTTCAAGCGCGAGCTTATCAATAATAATAATAAAAAAAAACGACTTCGGTAAACATTGCTTAACCTGAACCTGTAATTATTTAGACCTACTGTCAGCAGACGCGTAGCTTCATATACGCGTATTCGTCATAGTACCTTATACCCTTGGTGTACAGGTCGCGCGGTGAATTAAGATCGCTCGGTGAAAGTAGTGGGGGCAATCGGCGCATGCGCACAGAAATTCTTAGTGTGTTAGGATTTTATTTTTAATTTCGTATGTTTGAACCTTAATAACATAAAGTAATGTAAGGTTCAACACTAGTTTTTGCTTGTAATTTATCTTGTAAGTAGGTAAATTCAGAAAAAATTAAATTATTAATATTAAAATAAAAAACAAAAAACTATTTCGTTAGTTTCTTTCATAACGTAAAAATTCACGTCGTAAACAATTTTTCTGGCTTGCTGTTTTAAAACTTTATTTATAACCATTTTTTTTTACCACTACGTAGGGATTACTAATACGATAACACAAGCTGTACGCAACAGTACAAGGTACAACAGTATCCAATGAGACGCCTGAACGCAACGCGGGAATTGAAGAGCGACTGATCTACCAATGACGTGTCGCCGTCGGCGCACACCCGCCCGCACGTCGCCGCACACCCGCCCGCACGTCGCCAAATAAACCTTAGAATTGAATACAAGACTACGGCCTACTGTCCACGGACGCGTAGCTTCAAAGACGCGACACGACGGCACGTCGCTACCGCTCGCTTCTGCGACAAAGTTTCTTAGTTTTGTATGTAAGCTTCACGCAGGCGTGCACCAAGTCTATAATGACAAATACGCGTCTGTAAACAGTAGGCCTTAGCCAGCCAGGCTCCTCGCCATTCTACGTTTATATGAGTAATGAATTGTTTGCAGGTAAGTGGTAAGCGCAGCCGCGAAGACGAGCGCTACATACAGCTCATAATGGATGCCAATGCCCAAGCACACAAGCTGTTCATTATGGATGCTCGACCTACTGCGAATGCTGTCGCCAACAAAGCAAAAGGAGGAGGGTAAGTTCTTACAAATGCACTTCTATATCTCTTGTATGTATAGGCAGGGGATTATGAGAATATGCTCAACCGCTGTTGTTTTAGCGGTTGTCATTTCGATAGCTTCGGTGACAACTGGTCATCAGTTGGGTCGCTTGCTCTTTTGTCATCCAATCTCTCTTACAGCCAGTTTTTTCATCAACAACTAAAACTATCAGTAAAAATATTAACTTTTACTTGACTATTACTGATATTATAGCAAATGAGTTTCTTCATCCAAGTAACAGCTAAACTAAAAGTCAATAGAGTTACCATAACACAAACGGCATAATTACCCCAAAAAAACGTGGGGAGCTTTTTTTACGCATGACAACATCGCAATATCTTCTGTCAAGTAGTGTCAAAAAGTCGAATGTCATTTGATTCTGTTTATACGAACACCACTTTATTTACCTGGGCTCCAATATTAGTAACGATGGGTCGTGCGAGGGGGAAGTTTGCAGGAGAATTGGCATGGCTAAGAGCGCTATGTCTCAGTTTAGTAAAGTCTGGAGGGATCGCAACATCTCCGTAAAGACCAAAACCAAACTGGTACGGGCACTAGTCTTCTCGATCTTCTCATATGGCGCTGAGACTTGGTCGCTAAAAGCTGCAGACCGCAAACGCATCGTCGCCTTTGTGATGTGGTGCTGGAGAAGGATGCTCCGTGTCCCTTGGACAGCATTTCGGACCAACGTATCCATTTTACAAGAACTTAAAATCGCCTCACGGCTATCGTCCGAGTGTCTTCGCAAGGTTCTGCAATACTTCGGTCACATTGCAAGAAAGGACGGTGGCAACCTCGAAAGGCTCATTGTGACCGGTAAAGTGGACGGGAAAAGGCCTCGCAGGCGCAGCCCAATACGTTGGGTCGACCAGATCTGCACCGCTCTTGACTCTACGATGTACAATGCCCTTCACACCGCCATCGACAGAAACAGATGGAAGAACATCATAAAGGCTAAAGTGATGAAGCAGGGGAGGTCGCGACCCTCAGCATTCAGGAATACGACGCAAGGAGGAGGATACGAACGCCAATGAACGAATGTTTTTAGAATTGAATTGATAAATAATAACATAAGTAAATGATTTAAAAAAATAAATGCTATTAGTTGTTTTTATTGCTATTAATAACTGTTATTGGCATTTTTTTTAACCGTTATTTTTATACGTTTAGGTACACAAGCGCTAAAGGTCGCAGAGCCTAACTTCACACTTGCCAAGATAGAACGGCCGTACTGTACATTAGTTAATTTAACGTAGTCGTATAAAATACAAACTGAAAATAAACTTACTTTTCTGTGGTTGGCGTCAGTTTTCCTTGTAACAACAGGCTGAAGTATGTAACTGTTTCCTTTGAAATTCTGTATCGGAACAGAAAATCAGCGTCGTCCCATACGAAATGATCTTTGCGAGCATTAAACTTTTTACGTCTACGCGTTAAATAACTAACGATAAGTTCATCGTCTGATGAACTTGAACTTTCACTGGACGAAGTTTTTATTTATGGTGGGATAAATCATGCATTGACATCCCCCGCCCTTGGGCGGAGCGGGAGATAGTGTCAGACTCTTACTGACTAAAAGACCCACCCCGTTCCTTCTAGCCTTCATACCGGGGCTCGAGCGCCCTTTCGGATAACCCTGGCCCTAGTAGGCTTCGACCCGGCTGGGTCCCTGCTGTCGCTGACAACTCCTTGAGGCGCGCGGGAACAGTGCGCGCCGTCGACGACTTGGGCTTGGTCCGGACAGTTACCGGACGGCCGGACAGCGAGCTACCCATTGCTCACTGTCCGCAAGCCCGCGTCTACGTTGGCCGGAAATCGGGATCAGAATCTCGGCGACGCGCGACGGCGGCGGCGATAACGCCGTTGCCTGATGCTTTCGCCTCCTCCTTTGCGAGCATTACTGCTTCGCAGAAGTCGGCGACCGCCTGCCACTCCTCCTCGCTCCGGACCATGGCCTCAACCAACTGGACGAAGTTCGTGATAACATATTAGTGAAACCTAAATAATCTACTTTATCAAAATGACAGTGACTTTAGCTTTAGCAGCCCCCTAATGACTAGTAAAAGTTAAAGGCAAAAGTAACAGTTAAACCAACAGTTAAAATTGTGAAGAAACGAATTTGACCGTTACTTTTACTTTATGACGTTACTTTGGCTGTTACTTTAGATGAAGAAACTGGCTATTATTTGTGTGACTTTACATGTTTGTAAACGCACCCACGTATACAAGAGTTGTTCCTAACGCAACGCGAAGTAAAAAAAACCGGCCAAGTGCGAGTCGGACTCGCCCATGAAGGGTTCCGTAGCAGCAAGTAACATAATATAAAAGTTCTTGTAATGTGTTGTAACTTTGATCGATGTTTTAATAATAGTGTTTTTTTTCGGTTTATGACGCATTAAAAAAAATCTACTCACTGGATTTCGTTCAAACCAATTTTCGTTGGTAGTTTTTATAGTAATGTACATCATATATTTTTTTTAGTTTTATCATTCTCTTATCTTAGAAGTTAGAGGGGGGGGGACACACATTTTACCACTTTGGAAGTGTCTCTCGCGCAAACTATTCAGTTTAGAAAAAAATGATATTAGAAACCTCAGTATTATTTTTGAAGACCTATCTATAGATACCCCACACATTTGGGTTTGATGAAAAAAAAAATTTTGAGTTTCAGTTCTATGTATGGGGACCCCCAAAATTTATTGCTTTTTTTCTATTTTTGTGTAAAAGTCTTAATGCGGTTCACAGAATACATCTACTTACAAAGTTTCAACAGTATAGCTCTTATAGTTTCGGTAAAAAGTGGCTGTGACATACGGACGGACAGACAGACAGACAGACAGACAGACAGACAGACAGACAGACAGACAGACAGACATGACGAATCTATAAGGGTTCCGTTTTTTGCCATTTGGCTACGGAACCCTAAAAAAGACGTGTGGCACTCGGGGACTGCCGCGGTAAAGCTATTGCATAGCATTTTTATCAACTTATGCAATTATAATTATTTAGGTATTTATTTTATTTATGCAGTATTTTTTTTCCTTTGTTTTTTTTTCTTTGATATTAATTGAAGTTACACTTTCACACATTGAATTTAATTAATAATTTATTTAATCAACACTTTCAATTTTACATATTTCTCTTAATATAAAGTTTTCACAGATTACATTGAATGGCAAACTGCATAAGAGATAACGTTGTCGACTGTACTAGCATGAACTGTGACATAGCCGACAGCGACCTCCTCCCTATTTATTATAATTTCTACAATTTTAATTAATTTAGTGTCGCTGTTTGTCCAAATCACTGTCAGTATCTATACGATGCGATGCGGCGCCCACTTTCTGGCGGAGGAAAATCTTCCCATGAGTAGTCCAGCAAAACTAGTAGCTATTCTGCTTACCAAACACCCTAGTCAGGTAAAACAGTCTTCTTGCCTTTTGGGTAAGACATTCAGTGAGATATATTGGTTGAGGGCGACCGTCGAGTTCCAAATGAGATGTATTTAATTTGTTGCTTTTATTTGCCTGATTATGTTTTTTCACGGAAGTTAAAGTCCGTTCTTTTAATACTACTGATGAAAAGTCCACTATGGTTGATCTACTTCCACCTTTGTCAGCATTTAAGCGAAAGACATCTCTAATGTGAGCTTCATTAACAGCTACTTTGGTTGCCAGTCCTACCCTTGACACAATCTTCAGTAAATCCTCCTTTGTTTCCCTCTTTTGGACAGGAATATTCCTAATCTCAATGCTGGTTTGCTTTTGAGACCTCTCAAGGCTTTTCACTTTCAGCTCAAGTGTTTGTATGTAGGCTAAATGTGTACGTCTCTCAGTTTCCATGAAAATAAGTTTATCTTTCATTTCCTCATAACGTTTTTCCATGAATTTTATAGATTTTTCGATTTCGCTGTTTTGTTTCTGGTTCCCATTAATACTTTCCTGTATGGAGTTCTGTTGTAATTTAAAAGTTTCAAGGGTTTTCTTGGTGTCTGATAAGGTTACAGTCAGTTCGTGGTCAAAAGAACGCTTACGAGGCCGATTTCTGGCGTGAACCTTTTTTATTTTTTCTATTTTTTTTTTTTATGGTGGGAAAAATCATGCATTGACATCCCCCGCCCTTGGGCGGAGCGGGAGATAGTGTCAGACTCTTACTGACTAAAAGACCCACCCCGTTCCTTCTAGCCTTCATACCGGGGCTCGAGCGCCCTTTTGGATAACCCTGGCCCCAGTAGGCTTCGACCCGGCTGGGCCCCTGCTGTTGCTGACAACTCCTTGAGGCGCGCGGGAACAGGGCGCGCCGTCGACGACTTGGGCTTATTCCAGACAGTTACCGGACGGCCGGACAGTGAGCTACCCATTGCTCACTGTCCGCAAGCCCGCGTCTACGTTGGCCGGAAATCGGGATCAGAATCCCGGCGACGGCGGCGGCGATAACGCCGTTGCCTGATGCGTTCGGCCTCCTCCTTTGCGAGCATTACTGCTTCGCAGAAGTCGGCGACCGCCTGCCACTCCTCCTCGCTCCGGACCATGGCCTCAACCAAGGCCCGGCGCGAGAGGTCTCCGCCGCCGATCGCCCTCACGAGGGCACGGCGATGCTCCGCCCAAGCAGGGCACACCTCGACCGTGTGCTCCACCGTGTCCTCCGGGCGTTCCGCACAGTGGCGACACCCGGGCGTCACTTCAGCATGAATCCGGTGCAGGAAACTCCCGAACGAACCATGTCCGGTGAGGACCTGCGTCATGCGGAAGGTAAGGACGCCGTGAGGCCTTTCCAGCCACGCCTCAAAGAGGGGACTTACCGCCATGATTGTGGCGTGCCCATCTGGCGTGAACCTGACTTGAGACTATGGTTAATATCCATCTTGGAATTGCCCTTAGAAGTACATGGAGGAGTTCTTTTCAGTGACATAGCAAATAGTCAAAAGCAAACACAGTACCCCAAAGTTAAACAATTGGCCAAAAACTTGATTAAAAAATGCAAAATCTTTACTAATTCTGCCACGCTCAAAAAACAAATGAGTGGGGGTGTTAGGTTATTTTCGTTACGGAATTTTTGGATTCGATCTCCACGCTCAAGGCCTGCGATAGAAGCTATGCAATAGCTTAAAAAGACGTGTGGCACTCGGGGACTGCCGCGGTAAAGATATTGCATAGCATTTTTATCAACATATGCAATTATAATTATGCAGTATTTTTTTTCCTTTGTTTTTATTTTCTTTGATATCAATTGAAGTTACACTTTCACACATTGAATTGAATTTTGATTGATTGTTCACTCATTTGTTTTCTTATCGGTCACCACGCTCAAAAAACAAATGAGTGGGGGGTGTTAGGTTATTTTCGTTACGGAATTTCTGGATTCGGTCTCCACGCACAAGGCCCGCGATAGAAGCTATGCAATAGCTTAAAAAATAACACTAAAATACGAATTGTTTACAGGTATGAATCAGAAGACGCATATCAGAACGCCGACCTTGTGTTCCTAGACATACACAACATACACGTGATGAGAGAGAGTCTTCGCAAGCTGAAGGAGCTCTGCTTCCCGCAAATAGACCAGACTAGGTGAGCGACCGCTATGTTTAACATTATTCTTTGAGCGAATATTAAATTGAATGTATCTAAACATTAAAATTGATTATATTTATGTTACTTCGAGCGGTTTATGTTGACTATGATGAACTCATTCTTAAGGGCTTATGTTTAACTTTCCACCAGATATAGTAACATATAAAAGACAAAAATAGTAAATGATCACCAAAATTAAACCTACATTTTAATGTAAAATTATAACCAGTTTTAACATCTCGCTATCCTATTTAAGCAAAATGAATCCAAATAAAGCATCGGCAGAACCCCATGGTTACGGAGATATCAGTAGTTAAAATTTTGAGGTTAAGTTAACTACCTGCCAAGCAGCAGCTCGACGGAGCCTGGACGGGCTCCTACTTCTGGGTGGTTTAAAAAAAAATAACCTCGAAGAAGGACCTTCTTCTAACCTAAATCTATCCGACCCGGGGTGCCCTAAAATTCCACTAAGATAGATTGTTGATTAGACAAAGTATCATCTTGCTCTACGGGGCTAAAAAGAGCGCATTAATTTGCTCGCTAAGATTTGGTTATCATTTACTACATTTAGTGTTCGAATACAATTTAAAGTACAGTCGTAACTAAAATACTATTGTAACTTTAGGATTTCATTTTTTTGGTGTTAAGTAATATATTTTTGACAAAAGAACTAAGGGTACCAAAGCGTTTTATGGTGGTCATTATATTTAATCCCATTCTTAAGTATATTTATCTGCTGTCCGAAGTTATATTGTGATTACTTAAAAGTTTGGATATTTTATAGTCACTGACTGGACAAAGTTTGAATTATTTTTAGTTAAGTTTTTACACGTTTAAAGCATCTCTAAGGTTCTTGTAAGTCCTATTTCGACGTCTGGGCGTACGATAAAGACCAAGATCCAATGGCGTGTTGTGTTCTACGCGTGCCTCAATGAGATATCAGAAAATTGATGGGGCCAGTTAGGGCCTATGCCTGCCAGAGCTGCGGATTGTTCGAAGGAGTTACCGTAGCCCTCGCAAAAAGGGTAGTAAAAGGGACACTATGGGTTTTAGTTAATAAAAGTCTAATACTCCCTCCTGTTTCACCCACTGCTGGAGAAGTCATTTGATAATTTCCTACGTAAACAAAAAAAAAAAAAAGGTTTAAAAACTAATTATCCGATTCTAAATTCAAGATAGTCTTTTTTACATCATCGTGTGTAAAAATACATATTTACGAAATAGTACAATGTAATATATTCCGTTTAATCTTCTCCACATAATTTTTGTCTAACAATTTTGATAATTTGCAGATGGTTTAGTGGCATTGAAGCCAGTTGCTGGCTTAAACACATTAAATGCATACTGGCTGGAGCAGTGCGAATTGTGGACAAGGTACTTTAAATTACTTTATTACTAATTTACTAGCTGCCGCCTGTGTCATCGGCTTCGCCCGCGTGACAATGGACGATTATGGGAAAATATTCGCGGCATAAAAAGTAAGAACAATAATTTAGTTTCATGCGGCGCTTCAGTGTGGTCTCACAACTCGACCATTATGGTGAAATAAAAAAAAACACCTATTAATAAAATAATTAGGAACATGGCGTGAGGTCACGTGCGATTTAAATACTCTTGTGCATTTGAATGATTTCTGCTGTGACTTTTAATAATTCCGTGAAACTACTTTAATGCCAGTCGTAACTCGAAGTCTGAATTATTGCGTGGTAAATGGGAGTACATACTTCTTCTAGCCATTTAGTAGTAGAGGCATGATGTCATATTAGATTATCTTTTATTATACAGGTGGAGAACCACAAGACTTCAGTACTGGTCCACTGTTCAGACGGATGGGACCGGACGGCTCAGCTCACAGCCCTAGCGATGTTGATGCTGGACCCCTACTACAGGACGCTTAGAGGATTCGAAGTGCTCATCGAGAAGGAGTGGCTTTCCTTTGGACATAAGTTCCAGCTGGTATGTTACAATGTCTTTTACAAGCATCGATATACAAGGTGTAAGGAACAGCCCTTCGCAAACTTTGAGGGCTTGCTCAGTAGACGAAACTGAAGAACCGTCCACAACACATTTTTTCAGGAAACGAAAAAAAAAATCCGCTTCTCCATACAAAATTACTACTACTACCAACTACTACTACTATTACTTGATTGGACAGTTTGTATGGAGAGGCCAATTTTTTTTTTTCGTTTCCTGAAAAAAAAATTATGGAAGGTTGTTCAGTTTTGTCTACTGAGCAAGCCCTTAAAGTTTGCGGAGGACTGTCCCTTACATGCCAATGTAGCGCTGCAACGAACTTTTGCTTAAACTTTTCAGTATTTTGACAAATAGTTTCCATGAAGGGGCTAGTCTGTCAATAGAATTAGTCGATGTTTACAAAATTTTATTTAGTTTCACCTGTCCCGATGTTTGTATGTCTGTAATCGAATCTTGCAAATCAATTTTGTTCCACTTCCCGTTACCGATTGAGCTGAATTTATGCATGCATGTATAAATCAGATGACAATGCAAAATTATTATGACTTGAAGCTGATCTGATGATGGAACCAGAAGGTGGCCATAAGAACTCAGATAACCTTATCGTGGTTGAGCTTTTAGGAATGGTCTTAATGAGTATTAATTATATAGGTATACACCGTTATATTTTTATCGTTTTAATCCCGTGGAGGGTCGACCCAGTACATGAAACACTATCGATTTGTAAAGATAAAATTAAAAAATAAAGAACCTTTTTTTTCAAAACTCGTATTAATTTACGCATGTACGAAATTAATTTCTTTAAGAAAACGTCAGCTGAGCGAGTTTAGTGACCTGTAGATAGTTTGTACGCAACGCCGACTACTAACTACATGACATTGAACCCGCTCAGGTAAAGGTACTTTATTTTTTTATTTTATTTTTACAAATCGATAGTGTTTCATGTACCGGATCGACCTTCCACGGGATTAATGTTTATAATAATAATAATAATAATAAAAAAATAAAAATAAATTGCTATAAAAAATGATTTTCATTGAAAACTGGTTTTTAACATAGTGTGTTTTCGTCAAATTAAATCAATTTATTTATTTCAATAAAGCAAGTGTACGCTAAGCTTATAATGACGAATACGCATCTATGAAGCTATGCCTAGGCCTTATTGCTGATTATGGTTTTTGTGATTTCACACATCTCTATAGTGCACGACAAAGGCTCTTCCACCTAGTGGAGTAAATCCGAAACTTTTCGCAGGGAAATAATAAAAACGGTAGTTTGGTCGAATTCCTAGGATGATGGGCCATGTCTAGCCGTTTAAAAACCTTTCTCAGTTGCTTTATTAAATAAGGACAAAAAATGCATATTCTTTGTTATTATTTTCTTTGCTTCATAATTATTAGTTTTACAATAAAATGGTTTAGTGATTTTATCAAATCTCCGTTTTTATTCTTTATCTCCGACATTCTATAAATAATTGACATTGATGCTATGTACATTGTTTATATCCTGCCATTGTCCCGTTTTATTTGAGGTTCTTTGACCTCCTTCTTCCTCTCCATCCATCATTCATAAGTCTTTTAGTAACATGCAATTTATCCCTATTCTTCACGTGACCATATCGAGACAAGCGATTCTCTTTCAACTTTTCAGTAACTGGCTCCACTTTCAAACTTCACCTATTATACTTATTTCTCACTTCACCGTACATCCATCTCAATATTCTCATTTGCACATTGTTTTTAAGGACGGAAATGATAAAAAATGCCTTAAATAGACTCGGCTGTATTCATTCGATTTTTCAACTGAAGAACAAAGTAACGTTATCAATTTTATTTTGAAGGTTACAGAATGATTATGTATAAAATTCAGCGACTTGTATATCTGTATACCAAGTTTTATGAGTGATAGATGCTTATTCTAAACTAGCACTCCCTCGCGGTTTCACCCGCTTGGTGACCTACTGCTCCACTCCCAAGGGTCGTAGCGTGATTTTGCCTAATAAGCTTCTTCGATAAATGGGCTATCAAACACTAGTATAATGGCGGGCTTGCGGGCCGTCCGGACCGACGCCAAGTCGTCAACGGCGCGTACTGTTCCACGCGCGCCTCAAGGAGCTGTCAGCAAACCGTAGGGGCTCAGCAGGGTCGAAGCGTACTGGGGCCAAGGGTCCTGGTATGAAAGGCAAGGAAGGAAGGAACAGAAGTGGGTTTTTAGTTAGTAAAATTCTGACACACCCTCGCGGTCCGCCCAAGAGCGTGAAATGTCACTAGATGATTTTCCGCCCTAAAAAAAGACACTAGTATAATTTTTCATATTGAACTAGTCGTTCCTAAAATTAGCGCATAATACATGCGCTTTATGTATAGAAGTCTTCTCCTTCTTAGCGTATCGATGGCAAAATTAGATGTTGTGTAGAAGTAATAAAATGTAAAATTTTGTACTGACTGAACAGATAGTCATGACCTCGAGTAGGTTAGGAAGTAGGGTTTGTTTGCTTCCGTGGGATTAATATCGATTTAGGCAGGCAAAGTCATTTATGTATAGTGTCTATTCATATATACATATATATAAGATATGTTATTGAGGATTTTCGAAATAAACCACAAATTGTTTCTCTGAAAACAAATATTTGTTTAATTCAACACCCTTTTACAGTATTACAATTATCGTTTAACTACAATTACACTTTTATCTCACCTGAAAACAAAGAAACGACATTTAAAGTTCACTAATATCGCCTCAATTATATCCCTTTATTTATCTCTCTAAGTACAAGTTTTTATAACAATAAGATGCACAAAATAATCTGAACATCATCTGCCATTGAATCATACTTCACCCCTTATTCACAACTTAAAAATTAAAATAATGAAATGTCATTTCCAAGGAGGTCATTTCATTACATATAAATAGTGGTCTGAATGTATATTGTGGGAGTCTGTATCTATATCCTACAAAGGATAATAACAGCCAAACATTATTGTAAATAGGTTTAACTTTCCAGCGTATCGGCCATGGCGACGAGCGACATTCAGACGCCGACCGGTCCCCCGTGTTCGTCCAATGGGTGGATTGCGTGTGGCAGCTACAGCAGCAGTTCCCCGCGGCCTTCGAGTTCACAGAGAGGCTGCTCATCACGATCGTGGACCATCTGTACTCTTGCAGATTCGGAACCTTCCTGTTTAATACCGAGAGGGAACGGATGAAGGAAGGTGGGTGATCTTAAATATAACATGTAAGGGCTTGGCCACATTACCACGGCGCGTTGTCGTTAAATTCAAAACGCCAGGGAAGCTTGCGAAATTCAAATTTTCTTAAGTTTATTGCATTGTGTCAAGTTATATACTGATTTAAATAGGATAGACAGCCGTAACATTTATTTATTTTTGAAAATTTAATCATTAAAATTATCAAATCAATAAGTAGTCTCTAAATTCGTCTAATCCTATTAAATGGGTATTTCGTGAAAAAAAAACGGCGCTGCGTCGTAATAATACACAGTGACACATCAAAAAATTCGCGATCAATCTTCAACCATAGGATTTTGCGACGTTGTCTTGTCACGCGTTTACATGACGTGACACTGCACGGTGCATGTGCTCAACATGGCTCGGAAAGATACATTCTAGATTTCGGGGAGTGTTCATTAGAATTACACAATTTAAATCTGCCATGTCAGTCCCATGATTGGACCTCTAGACGTACGGCGTTGCGCCATCGGTACATGGTCGACTTTCCACCCATACGAACAAAACGTTTTGGGAACACATTCATTATGCGTACAGCTAAGGAGTGGAATTCCCTGCCGGAAGGGTCTTTAAGTCAAGAATGAATAGAAAAGCTTGCTCCATCGTCGGCCACATCATCGCTTACCATAAGGTGAGATAGTGGTCAAACGCTTCCATATACATAATTAAAAAAAAAATCTGCAATTATAACAATGTGTCCAGACTCCAGGCCCTAACATCTCGCTTGTATTCCAAGAACTGTTAGGCAAAAATATAACACACTAAAACTAACATTTCTTTACAGAAGTAAAAACCAAGACCGTATCCCTATGGTCGTACATCAACAGTCGTCAGGACTTGTACCTGAACCCTCTGTACTGGGGTCCGCCGTCATTTGGCGCGAGTTCGCCCCCCTCTCCGTACTCGCGTCCACAAGTCGTGCTCGTGCCTGTCGCGTCGTTGAGGGTCATCAAGCTTTGGAAGGCGCTGTACTGCCGGTGGAATCCTACTATGAGGCAGCAGGTTAGTATCACGGGCAGTCAATCTATGTGTACGTGTATACATAGATTGTATAGTATGTAGACGTGATAAAATGTACGAGCGAGAAAGAGAGGAGTTACACACCCTATATAGCTCCATCCCGTTAACAGTTCAGTTTAGGTCGTCAAATGGATCGTGTTAAAAGCTCGAGGTAGAACCTCATATCCATATTTAGAACAGCACAGCATTCATTCATCATTCAATATTTCACCAATATCTAATATTGGTGAAACTCAGGTCCCTCTTCTAGAGGGAGTAATATGGTGAATGGTGAGTTTCAAAAATTTCACACGCGTAATTGGCTAGATGGCTAAAAAATCTATAGCTTAGCGCTAGCGATTTTTCTAGGACAGAATGGAAGAAGAAAACGTGTTGCGCCGACCCCTAGTAATATGGGATAAGGGCAGGAAGAAGAAGAAGAAGAGCGCTAGCTATTTTTCTGGTTCTGGGTTTCCGGGACTGAAACAAAAAAAAATCACATCTTATTCGATTTACAAGTTTATGTTGTCTACTGCTCCTGAAAAAATTCACATTCATTATTTTAATTTATCAGTCAGTAAACCAATTAGGTTCCAAGATAAAAACTAATATGATTCAGCTGCATTTTCGCAATCTTAACAAGCATTTCTCCCATCAGGACCCAATCTACCAACGCACCCGCGAGCTGGTGGCCATCCGCGCGCAGCTGGAGGCGGCGGCGGCGGCGGCGGCGGGCGACCACCTCGCGCGCCAGCACCGCCTGGGCCTCACGCCGCCGCGGGTGGCCAGCCCGCACCACGTATGAAACGAGGACCTGTACTTCTACGACAGCCACCTGTCTGTCTAGAAGTCAACACGTCTCGATAACGGACAATGAAAAATAGACTCTATGACTTTACGTAACAGTTGAACTTTTAACTAGTATTTCGTGTTTGGAGATACTACCGTAACTGGGTATACCTATTTTCAATCTAATTCCCTTCGCAATAAGGTTTAAACAGGAACTGGAACTTTGAAGTAGTGACAGCGACCGATGGTTTCGCTGTTCGCCGACCCATACCACATATAAAACGAGGACTTAATTGTGTGTCTAAAAGTCGCTACGTCGCGAAAATGGACTTTATGACCTTATGTTAACCTAAATTTTAATTTCGTGGATCCTTTAGATTATCTATTAGACCTAATGTATTTTTAAGCTATAGTAATACCAAAGGACAGCGCTCCTTATAAGTTTAACTCGCAAGCAGAGTTGCATTTAGAAGTTTTGAAATTATCCAATCTGAAATAAAAATATACCAAAAACTGTGTATTATTTCATATGTGACATGTATAGTCGACCGTACATCAGTTAAAACAACTTAGCATGGAATAAAGCTATGTCAAATTGTTAAAACTGATGTGTGTGTATGGCTGTTCGTCATTAGAAAATTACAATTTATTAGCTATGTATTTAAGTATGTTCTTTTAATTAGTATTAATTAATCTATGAATGTGATTGCGATTGGTTATTTGCAACTATTAAACTTTAGATGCATTAGGGGACACAATGTCCCCCAAGATGACGCGTAACGCTGTCAAATTGTCCAACATGTCCCGCGACACGTGAATGCGTTGCAAAGTGATGAGTGACAAGTTGCGGGACACGTCAACTGACGTTGCGTGTCATGTTGGTGTCCCCTAATGTATCTGAGGCTTTATGTTATATTTTTGTCAATGTTTTTAAATGGTGGGGAATAAAACGGTGCTTGTGATGCCGAGGCCGAGGCACTATATGACCTGATCATGGAAATAGCTAATAACTTTTTTAACGAAAACTATGTTATAACACTCTTGGATGCTGCTTTTATGATGAGAAATCATCAAATAAGTCTTCCTGCTCTGGGTGAAGCGAGGGAAAGTGTAAGGTTTTTACTCATTAAAACCCAACTGTATTCCTTTAGTTGCTCTTTGCGTCCCAGGATAACTTATTTGAACAATTCCGCAGAACATGTATATGCTGCTTTACATACATTTTATAACTTAATAGTATTATAAGGAATCATATATAATTATTCCATTTTACCTATGTAACGTATGTGTCGCATAAAATATTATATATAGGTAGGTAGGTAGTATAGTACGAAAGAGGTGTAACTATGTAATTAATGTACGATTATTTATGATTATTAGGCATTTAAAATATCGTTATTTAGTGTACTGGTTAACGAAATATAGAGATACAACTAATTATCCCATAAAAGGTTATATACAATCGTGTTTTAACTTTAATAGTGATAAGAAAATATTATTGATTTTGTGTTTACTAACGGCTATATTTCACATAAACGCCATACAGACACCATAGTCGCCACAAGTCAGAGCTGGTCGCGCCACCAAATTGGTAGCGCAACCAAACGGACACCAAGTGAGTAACTCTCTATAGAGCTGTATACATTTTGTTGTTAGCGGCAACTGGTCGCGCTGCCATAGTGTCTCGGTGAAATATAACCCTAAGAGGCCGTGTGATGCCAACTCACTTGCCTATGGATTTAAAAACATGACTCTTCCTACCAATCTTGCAAGTGGATGCCTACTAACTGGGATTTTAATAGAGATTTCAGCAATCGATGTAAACTAAGTATTATAACAAAATTCGTTTTTATATAAATAGCTATATTGTAAACATTATTAAACTGTATCTTCGCATTATTATTTAGTCAATATAAGATGTAAAAATGAATGTAAATATTTTTAAAATAAATGTTTATTACAACTATATTTCGGTTTCAATCATTCCTCTGCTTTTGTTAAAACTGTTTACGCATTTCAGAGTTTAAAATGACAAACAAAACAATCGTCTTGATAAACTAATGGAAATAATAACTTGAACTTTGATAACTTGAGGAGATAGGGTGCGAGGCAGTTATCAAAATTATACCATGTAAGGCATTCACAAATGAACAGTGTTCTAGTCAACATTTCTTACTTTATTTAGTAGTTGAAATAAAAAAAATGTTTAAATTAGTTAGAGATGCAGTCATAAGGAACCAAGCGTCGAATTATCTAAAAAACTTCAGACATGAGAGATTGCTCGCCACCAATCAGGAGGTTGTGTCTTGGGCAGATGTTGTGATCATTGGTAAGTTTTACAAATAATTTAGTTGCTAGTTGTTTCATTGTTCATTTCAGTGGTCAAACACTAATTACTTATATTACAATTAAAAATATTGTTACACTTTATCCTACTGTAGTAAAAGCTTTATTAAATTTAAGTAGTAGCGATCCACCCCAGCTTTACACGGGTGTGACAAATCTTTGAAATTTGTCCAACCCGTAAAAACTGAATGAAAATTCGTTTAGTAGTTTTTGAGTTTGTTGCGAAACGACAGACAGACGCGCAGAGGACTTCATCATACGTAAGACTTTACTTTTATCAGTTTATTTTATTTGACTGGCCTGTTGGTCTAGTGGTTAGTGACCCTGACTGCTATGCCGGAGATTGTGGGTTCGATCCCCACCCAGGACAAATGTTTGTGTGATGAGCATGATCATCTGTTCTGTGTCTGGGTGTAATCTACTATATAAAAATAAGTCGGGTTTCCCTTCCTGACGCTATAACTCCAGAACGCACGAACCGATTTCCACGGTTTTGCATTCGTTGGTAAGGTCTCGGGCTCCGTGAGGTTTATTAGAGTAGAGTAGGGTAGGGTAGAGTAGAGTAGGGTAGGGTAGAGTAGAGTAGGGTAGGGTAGAGTAGAGTAGGGTAGGGTAGAGTAGAGTAGAGTAGGGTAGGGTAGAGTAGGGTATAGTAGGCTGAAATAGGGAAGAGCGGGAGCGAAGCTGCGCGGGCAAAAGCTAGTTTATCTATAGTATGAATGCATTTAGAAATATATAAGTATATTTATCGGTTGTCTAGTACTCAGTAACACAAGCTCTGCTTAGTTTGAGACTAGACGACATTGTGTGATAGTTGTGGAATATGTTATGTTATGTTATTGAAAACTTGTTTACTCTAATCTGAAGGAACTCTTGTTCTCTTGATGAAGTCAGTCAGCGTTTCAGAAACTTGTCGATATAGGTACCCATATTCCATTTGTTTAGGCACCTAACTAAACGTAAACAATTTTGATTATATCTTTCTTTATAAAAAAATATATAAAAGATTATTTAAATTTAGTTAATTATTAGGTAATTAACTAAATTTAAATAATCTTCGGTTTAAGTAAACAAGTAATTGTAAACATTTTTGATAAAAAAATTTAGACAACTTTTAGGTAAAAGACATGTCAACATTGTTTACATTTAGTTAAGTAGGTACCTAAGGAGTATATATTTATCAAAACTAATAGAACCACGTTAGAACTTTAGAAGATGGAAAATTTTAATTGATTTGTCTCTTGATGTTCTTAGGAGGAGGTATAGCAGGATGTAATACACTATATCAACTCTCTAAGAGAGGGGTGAATGCTGTGCTGCTAGAGAGAGCCAAGTTGACCAGTGGGACGACATGGCATACTGCAGGTAAAGTCTTTAGATACTTTAGAAAACTCCATAGATTATTTTACAACTTGTATTAAATATAAATACCCAGAGTTTTATTCAAAATCAGCGCAGTTTTTAGTTAGATAGCCCTTTCGGAAATATGCAGTACCTAAAATATCGAAAACACTCAATTAGAATACAAGCAACCGAATATAGGACTAAGCAGAGTCGTAACTAAGGCGGTGTCAGTGGTGCCCAGGCACATGGGGCAGGCCTTGGAGGGGCGCAAAAATGTGAATCTAATCTATCTAGTTATAGAAGCTCGCACCGGGCGTATGAAAGGCTAGTCAAGGCAATGGCCCAAGGTGGACCGATGATCTAGTTAGGGTCGCGGGAATCCGATGAATGCGAGACAGGGCCGGTCGTGGTGGCGACACTTGAGGGAGTCCTATGTCCAACTGATTAACAATGAAAATAAACGCTTCTTCTTCTTCTTCTTCCTGCCCTTGTCCCATCTTTTTTCGGGTCGGCGCAACACGTTTTTTTCTTCCATTCGTGTGTAATTAATTCAAGTCTATATACAGACGACTTGTTGCGCCTTGTACACGCGATTAAAACATCATCTGAAATCTGGGCAACTGTGCATACTGTACATACAATATACCTATTATAATTTTGTCTTTTTTAGGACTTGTATGGTCGCTAAGACCCTGCGACCTAGAAGTAAAACTGCTGCGAGATTCGAGGAATGTGTACAGCACATTAGAGGAGGAAACTGGCGACTTTGCGGGATGGACCAATAACGGTGGCATGTTCATATCGCGGAGCAAAGTGAGTAGAGACGATATAAACTTCCAACTTATTAATATACACCACTAATTTTTAATTAGCACACATACTTAAAGGGCTTATTAGAAAAGCCCTTGTTATTATTTAAGTAAAGTCTCAATAAATAATATTCATAAACAGAAAAGTTATTAGCGTTTGTGTTTATCCCAAAATGTCTCTCAATTTATGGAAATATTGTGCAGGCTATTGATTATGAATGAATAAAGGACGATTAAAATGGAAAAACACTTCCCGCAGTATTTTCTACTAGCAATTGTTATGTTTGATTGATTTTATGATGAATTTACCTTTTCGTGGTCAATTTTATGATTTCAGTTTTTTCTACTTTTGACTACAAAAATATGATCAATGACGGGTGCAGATAGAGCCCCATTTTTTTGTGTACTAATTAAAAAGTAGGGGTGTATAGCTTTGTTATTACTGTACTAACTGGTACTAACTGCTTTTTCCGCATCAGACAAAACTGCACAATGTTGCAATTTTAATTTATTTAAAGATATTGAGCGGAATCCTAGTTTTTTTTTTTGCTCCTGATAGTTCTGTCAAAATCGGCCTAGTCGTTTCGGAGATTAGCCGGAACAGTCAGACACAAAAAAAATACATATATTAGAATTTACTTTCATAGATACCTACTAAGTAAAAAATTGCTATTTTGATATAATAAACAGACGCTTCAATTTTATCCGTCTCCTATAATTAGAAGTATAACAACTATGAACTTATAAATATTAGGATATTAGAAAATGTCGTTTCCTTACAGGTTCGAACACAAGAATACATGAGACTCCATACTTTAGGAAAAGCCTTGAACATTCCCAGCGAAGTTCTGGACCCTCACGAGGCACAGAAGAAATTCCCACTCCTCGACCCATCTGTATTCCAAATGGCGTTGTACTCTCCTGAAGACGGGACTATTGACCCTTCTATGGCTTGTAATGCACTTGTCAAAGTGGCCACGAAAAATGGAGGAAAGGTAAGGTCTATTGATTGTCTGTGAGAGCTTGAATTTTATTTAAGCTAACGATAGTGATAGTTTGACGGGTAACAGGATCGAATTGAATAAAAAAACTTTTTGCGTCCACCCTCAGTATATATGGCATAAGGATAGGAAGAAGAAGAACATAACCTAACGATTAGATGATGTAACTATTAGTCTCATCTGCTGGACTAGAATATCCTGTACATGTATCCCGCCAATATTTTTTTATTATTTGTGTAGACCCGCCCAAGATTCGCACAGGTGTTGTGTTAAAAATCTTTGAAATTCTAAGCTTTTCACTACTCTAATATGCATGTATTCGAAGACACAGTGTTGGAAGGCCTCGCCCATTGTGAACCGATCGCCTGGTGAGGGTCGCGGGAATCCGATCCATGGTTGCGATACGTTGGGGATCGGTCGTTATGGCGACACTTGGGGGAGGCATATGTGCAACAGTAGACGTCTTTCGGCTGAAATGATGATGATGACACAGAAACCTTCGTCATGAATCATTCTATCTATTGGATAAATCGCATGAAAATTCTGTCAGAGTTTTTGAGTTTATCGCGAACATACAAGCAGACAGACGCGTTGAGACTTTGTTTTATAACTTTTAAGTATTTCGGAATCAAGTACATCATACTAATGTAGAAACAACTCACATATATTACAGATTATTTTGTTTAAAAAAAATATACATAACTAATCAAACAGTGGATATAACGAAGTAGTACTTTCATAGGTGTATGAGGACTGCCCAGTGCTGGACATCCATTACACTCATAATCAGCTTGGCAACAAGGAGGTTACTGCGGTGCACACAGACAGGGGGGTCATCAAAACTAAGTGTGTTGTCAACTGTGGAGGTAATTATGTTTATGTGACTGTTATGTTTGTGTGTGATGATTTGTAGCCGAAATCGTTACCGAATGTTCGGCTGCTCTTACAGTTTCGGCCGAAACCGGAACTGACGTGGTATCAGAAAAATTGCCTAAAAATAAAAATAATAATATATTTCGATACAGTTGTTCTTTACTATATTTTGATATACTTTTTAAAATTATAAACCATTAATATAACCGTTAGCTCCAAGAAGCTACTTTCGGTTAGCCGAATATTCAGCCCCTTTTTGACTGAAACCGAAACACCCGCCGAAACTACTATTTTGGCTGACATCGAACCTTCGGGCGTGTCTGTTTAATTTAATATAGACTGGCAATTAGTAGTTTGTGCAGTTAAAAACCAATCGTCTATCTATAGTCTGTTATGACCAAAACCGGACCGTCTGATAGCTCGTGGTCGTGGTTTATCTGTAATTAAACTAATTCCAACCCAGATTTTAGTCTTCTGTTTATGATATGGCTCTGTTAAACACAGCACTCAGTTGTACCCAAAAAATATATTACAGACACCAACAGCTAGACAAAATTCTTAATATTTTTGTATTTTTAGGTGCATGGGGACCTCGCGTCGCGAGATACGCAGGGGTACCAAACCTGCCACTAATTCCGTTCAAGCACGCTTACGTAGTGTGTGACGCTACACCCGAAGTTAGGGGCTGTCCCAATATTCGGGACCATGATGTTGATCTATATATCAAGATACAAGGAGAGTCGTGCCATGTCGGAGGATACGAAAGTAATCCACATATGCTTGATCAGGTATTTATCCGGTGCATTTTATCTTAGGTTTATTCAAGTTGGAACCTGATGCCAGCTTTTTAGATGCTGATAGCGCATCTCGAAGAAGCCAATGTTTTGTTATCAATATCGGTAATTAGACTCATAGCTCTAAAATAGACTATTTAAATGACTGTCAAAAAATACCTCTATCGTGTTCTAGGCGCTAGCTACCTCCAAGTTTCAAGTTCCGGCTTTGCTAGTTTTTGCTTGAATCTAATATTGTCATTTTATTTTTATGATTTTTGATACGAATTATAAAGAAAATGTAAAAGAATATAAACTCTTACTAACAGTGTTTTTAACTCTTTATCTTTAGGTGCCCGATAATCTACAATTCCATCTATACGAGCTAGACTGGGACGTGTTTGGAGTCCACGTGAACAGCGCAGCGTCACTATGCCCAAAGCTCGGTAGCGTCGGCATCAAAAGTACGGTGTGTGGGCCCGAATCGTTCACGCCCGACCATAAGCCGTTGCTTGGAGAGGACCCGAATGTCTTCGGTAAGTTTCGGGAGTTTGATCCCTCCACCGACGTTTTTTGAGGCCGATGACGCGTGACGTAGTATAGGTGGCGGAAATCCGCTGGCTACGGAAAACACTAGTCATTGATGTTTTAGAGAGGCCTAAGTCTTTCAGTTGATTAGAGACATTGCCATATGGCCACGTCTACAATGATAAATTTTTCAATTGTCCAATTTTAGTGTTTGACGATATTATTGCACGCTGAATAATAAGTGTGAGATAATAAACATGTTATACTTAGATAATACAATAACGTTTAAGTAGTTATAAAACAGTAGGTCAGCCGGTCAACGTACTCAGATACACTATTATGTTTACTTTGTAGATATTTTATATTATTGATCTGATGCAACGTTTATGAACTGATTATAATATTATCGTTTAGTTTCTATCTCGCTACACCCCGCACCCAAACCCGTTAAACTAAGAACTAAGTTCATCTCGATATATGAGCGCATGACCACACAATCCTTATATATTATCTTTGATCAATCAAAGCATAAATTATAAAACACAATCCCTAAGTTTATCTGTTTGTATGTTCGCGATAAAATCAAAAACTACTGAACTAATTTCCATGGGGTTTTACCAATAGACAGAGTGATTCATGAGATTCCCTCACCGAATTTTTCTGTCTGTATGTTCGCAATAAAATCAAAAAGTAATGAACGAATTTTCATGCGTTTTTTACCAATAGACAAAGTGATTAATGCAAGGTTTAGAGAAATGACGGCCCCGTGTGTAGCTGGGACCGGTCCTAAGTTTCCAATTTATTATATGTAGGTAACTTTAAGCCATAGTTTGTGTATTATCTAATAATTAATATATTCTGTTTAGACAATCTTAAAACTCAGCACAACAGATTTACAATGTAGCAGTAGTATTTAACAAATACATATATATGTATTGGTCATAGTTATGTTTATTTCTCATTTAATCTAGGTCTGTACCACAACTGCGGCTACAACTCTGCTGGCATGATGTTCTCTGCGGGATGTGGCATACAAATGGCAGAATGGATTGTCTCTGGAAGGTGAATATCTTTTTAACCGACTCCAAAAAAGGAGGTTTTACATTAAACACGCATGGACGAACGTTTGTACGTATATTCGACCCAATTTGGATGAGACGATCCTCATTTGAATGCATATTTTTAGTGAAAGTTTAAGAATAAGGATCTGATGAAGATCTTCGTAGATAAGCAATGGAACTCTTCAATATCTAACTGCCAATGACTCGCAATTGTTGCGATCGTATATTTATGTATTGTGTACACCATTTCATATCATAACATTCCTCCAGTACGCTGAAGGACTATGCACTTCACCCTAATACTCTTTCATTTCACAAACCTGTAAGTGCTTTACCATAGAACTTGCTTACTGAATTCATGTATATTTATTTTCTCTCGCATCAACACGTGCTATGTGTTAAAACAGTAAATCTATCAGGCCCCAAGCATTCATCAGTCCAGCGGTGCTATTCTCTAAGAAAATAGCCTTGAGCGCAGTGCTGGCGTAGCGACGTAATTCAAATAAGTGCATTGGATTAACAACCCTGCTCCTTTACATTGGATTGTTAATTCAATGTACTACGCTCACGACTCCAACCAGCGCTGCGCTCAAGGCTGTTT
Source organism: Mythimna albipuncta (assembly GCA_929112965.1). Lineage (NCBI taxonomy): Eukaryota > Metazoa > Arthropoda > Insecta > Lepidoptera > Noctuidae > Mythimna > Mythimna albipuncta. The sequence continues at coordinate 9,164,847 of OV815962.1, read as the reverse complement.
TCTTAGAGAATAGCACCCCAGGTCGTGGAACGCGAGATAAACACTCAAATGAGAAAAGGGTGAACGTGCCTGCCTGTACTGCTTGCTCCGTGATACGGCCCTTTCTCATTACAAAGTTCATATTATAGTTTTGTCTCTATTTGTAAACAAAATAGCGCTTCTTCAATGAACTGGAATGTGAACTCATCTGTTTGTTTAAACACTATAACAACATTAGGTTATCACCGTTATCTTATATACTTTTGCACAAAACTCAAAGTAATTATAATTAATAGTGTGTTTATTTACCTATATTATTGCAATCTATCATGCTCACGACATTCAATTTTCTGCTCAATTACTATTTACTAGGTATTGTTTATTGCAACTGTTATGTATTTTACTAGGTATAGACGTGGACCAATGCAATAGACCGTTTGATAATGATTAATCAGTAACAATGCTAACGTTTTATCATAATCATTAATTTGAAGGAAATTATGATTGTTTCTGTAAGGACGAATGCTAAAGCTCTTAACTAGGGCGCGTCGTCGAACAGAGAGTGGCGTATTATTAGTTTTTAATTTGGAGTCATCAAATAAGTAACTCCTCCCGCACTGGGTGAGGCGTGGCACTCCTTTTCAGAGTTACTGACTTCAACCCTCCTTTAGATGAACGCAAAGGGTTTTTCAGGGCCGCAGTAACTCTTTCAGACAATCTCGCAGTTCTGGTATCGGCCTTAGCTGGCACCTTTACTTATACTGACATCTCTGTGAGGCGTGTGTAGGTCTTCTCGGTCCTAGTGGATTACCATGACGTTCAAAGTAAGATTGTTTTATCCTTATTCCAGTGTGGATAAAAGACAGAGCTATAAAAGTTGCCTAGCGTCATGGTAACCCACCTGGTCCTAGTATACATAAGGGACTAATTTACGTTGCATGGAAACATTTTAGTCCTTAAAAGTTACTCGTTTTCTAGATTGTAAATCAAAAATTTAAGTTTTGGATATATTGTATACTGGTTGAACGCCAAGAGGCCGCAGCCCAATAAGATGGGCAGGTCAGGTCCGCTCCACACTGGATACCCAATTACACGTCGCACTTTATGACGCTAAGACACCGATGGCTTCACAGGTGGCGAAATACTAACAATAAGAAGCTAATCTAGCGGGAACTTCACGATCCTCGGTAATGAAGAATACGACTCGAGGAGGAGGAGGTTAAACGCACCCTTATCTTTGATTTTTCAGACTTATACACAATGTGACTATTTTTTATACTGGAACTGCAGAACTACATAATTCTTTATACCCTTAGGCCTCACTACAACATGTTCACATTCGACATCCGTCGCTTCACACCTGGTCAAATGTCCCGCGCACACTGGATGCGAGAAAGCAGTCACGAAGCGTACGCAAGAAACTACAACATAGTGTTCCCCAACGACGAGCATTTGGCGGGAAGAGATGCCAGTCACGACGCCTTGCACCAGGAGCTGGTGGAGGACGGAGCTGTCATGCAGGCCAGGGCTGGCTGGGAGAGACCGGCATTCTTTTTCCCTGGAGAGAAGGTGGGTTGTTATAGTGATGAACTCTTGGCGGGATGAGAGGCCAAATATGACGTTTTGTATTAGAAGCTGGTGGAAAACGAGCCTTCCTTGGAGAGAAGGTCGTCACTGTATTGCTATTTTATTATTAGCTTAGTCCATAGTGGTCTATGACGTGTTTAGTGGTAGCATGTGCAACGGCGCTTTTGGACATTGGTGGGCCGTTTTCGTGAATGCTTCTTTCTAGTTTTAATGAGGTTATCTCTGAGCGACAATGCATAGAGATAGGGAAATCAAAATTCGGATAGATAGGTCTAGTTCAGTTCAGCGTTTACTCACCTTAGGACTTTTTTATATAAATCTGTTGTGCGATTGATTTTTTTTATGTTGATACTTGCTGCAGAAAGGAAACCCTTACCTACTTGTTTTTACACTTAAAAACAAGTAGGTAAGGGTTTCTTATATGGGGACCTTTTATGTTTTAGATAAGAGTACAACAGTACGACTGGGGCGGTGCTCACACCGATTATCCAAGGAACAGTGATCAGCGCTACGAAGAGATCCTCAAAGGCGACCATTCCTTTGACTTTTCTAAACACCATGATGTGGTAAGTCAATATTATATTTATGTTTACATATAATATTCGATTTATTTGATTATTTAGTATTTTATGAAAGTTATAACTACAATTGAATTAAGATATCCGCATTAGAACTAGGGTTGCCGACATAACAAGAAGAATTGCCAAACTTAAGTGGCAATGGGCAGGGCACATTGCTCGCAAAGCAGATGACCGTTGAGGCCGAAAGCTTCTGGAGTGGCGACCGCGTACCGGAAGATGCAGCGTTGGAAGACCGATGACCTGGTGAAGGATGCGGGAAACCGTTGGATGCGTGACGCCCAGGAACGTTCGTTGTGTTCGGTGACGTTTTGGGGAGGCCTATGTCCAACCGTGGACGTATATCGACTGAAATGATAATGATGATAACTACAATTAAGAATAACAGTACTTACCTATCGAATATTATTTTAATTTTTTGTCAATTTTTCTTTTACCACGTCAGTTTCGATTTCAGCCGAAACTGAAAAAAGAGCCGAACATTAGGTTACGGTTTCGGCTTCAAATCGTGTTTCGGTCGGTCACTACAGGGATTACTGATACTTTACCCTGCAGATCGGTCAAGAAGCCCTAGCATGTCGTAACGCAGCGGCCTTATTCAACATGTCTTACTACGGCAAGTTCTACCTGACCGGACCTGACGCGCAGCGCACTGCCGACCTCGCCTTTACTGCTGACCTCTCTAAACTTAACGATCGGTATGTATTTGGTAAACCTGAAAAGTTTTTGGCAGAAGTGTTCGTTCCTTGCAACAGTGGTGGCCACGTGGTAATGGCCTTGATATACGAGTTGTAGGTTGCGCAATTTATTTCATTACCACTGCTCTCAAAACGGTGAAGGAAATCATCGTAGTCGCCATGTCTCAGGGCCAAAAATTCGAAGACATCCACCAACACGCACTGGGCCCGCGTAGTAGATTACAGCCCATTTCTCTCCTAGAGAGAAGGCCTGAGCCCCAGCAGTGGAAACATTATGTGCTATGCTCGTTCCTACATTTAGCTGGCTTGGTTTGAGTTGAGATTCATGTGAAAAGGGCTGAGTCTATTGCAAAGATTATTTTTTGAGTTTTTTTTTATGATGGGAAAATCATCAATGACAACCCCCGCTCTTGGGTGGAGCGGTAGATAATGTCAGTGTCTTACTGACTAAAAACCCACCCGTTCCTTCAAGCCTTCATACCGGGGCTCGAGCTGTCGAAACTAATCCTGACCGGCTTCGACTTAGCTGGTCCCCCCCTACTGTCGCCGACAACCCCTTGAGGCGCGCGGGAACAGTGTGACTTGGAATGATTTTTTGAGGTAGAAAATCATGGGTGGAGCGGAACATCTGGGTGGAGCGGACGGAGTGTCTGAGACTAAAACCCATGGAAACGAAATAAAAAATCGGCCTCTCCATACAAAATTATAAACTGGACAGTTTGTATGGCGAGGCCGATTTTTTTATTTTGTTTCCGGAAAAAGAATATTGTGGAAGTTTGTTCAGTTTCGTCTACTGAGCATGTTCTTAAAGTTTGCGGATACCTGTCCCTTACACCCTGTATACCTAACAGATACATAAGGCCAGACAAAGCCCGAGTTTAAGCAGTGAAGAACATTGTAAGGCTGATTATGCTTATGGTTTTTGTCTATTGTGCAAAAAAAATAACTCGTTTCGCTTAGTCTACTTATGGTACTCGTATATAGTGGAATCCTTATGCCTTGATTACACGTACCGAGTAAAAGGGCGAAACAGTAAAATGTTGCTTGGCCGAGAGAGTAGTAAGCGAATAGTAGTGCTCGGCCGAGCACTCGGTGCTTTGTTTATACGTACCGAGTATTTGGCCGAGAGCACTGTCTCGCCTGTTTACTCGGTACGCGTGATTAATGCCTTGATCACACGTACCGAGTAAACGGGCGAGACAGTATAATGTGGCTCGGCCGAGACAGTGATGTAAGCAAGTTGTAAAGAGAAGCGTTCGGCTGAGCACTCGGCGCTGTGTTTACACGTACCGAGTATTACACTGTCTCGCCCGTTTATTCGGTACCCACGTGTGATCAAGGCATTAGGCATTACTTATGATTTATGGTGGAATCCTGTGTGGGAAGTCCGTGAGCAGTAATTTAATATTTCCAGAGTGGTGTATTCTCTCCTACTGAACAAGAAAGGTGGTGTAGAAGCGGACGTGACAGTCACCATACTGGATAGCGGCACTGGCCAGTTACACGAACCTATCTTCAAAGTAAGTTTAATAAACCGTATTCATTCTTCTATTATTCGTTTTACCTACTTTTAAAATATCGTGTGGCGTGAGAAATAAGACAATACTTATTGTACACGGCGAATTTTTTTTAGTTAAAAAACCGATTAATGAGACAATTAAAAAAAATTGTTCAAACAATAAAAAAAAAATTTCATCAGCATTAGTAGACATATAGCAAGGCCTTTGACCGGGTTTGGCATAAAAAGCTAGTATATGTATATTTAGTGAAATTTCTTCTACCACATACATATTTTTGAATTTAAAACTATATAAGCAAAACAAGCTATTTCAAGTCAAAGAAAATGATAGCAATATGTGCAAAAGTCTATTCCATGTCAAGAAAAATGACAGTACATCAGAATTCCATAGGAGAAGTGCCACAAGGGTCTGTCCTAGGGCCCGTCTTGTTTCCAAATGACACACAAACATGCATAATACATAACTTGCATCTTCTTCCCGAAGGATTAAATTTCAGATACAATAAATCCTCTTATTCCAATTGCAGTTATTTTAGTTAGTTAATTCAGGCTAGAACTGTTAAAAGAGTTACCAAAATGTTTTAGTACTCTATGAGTGAGTTTTAAAGTTTTTTAATGTTTGGATAACTAAATCATCATCATCTTCCTACCATTGTCTCGTGTTATTTAGGGTCGGTGTTGCACCGTTTTGTTCTTCCAGTCTGTCCTATCACCCTTCACGCTATTATTAATTTCAAATCCCTTTTCTTTGATATCAATCTTCACACAGTCCATCCATCTTTTCTTTGGCCTCCCTGTCCATGTCCAGGCATCCACATGTGTACCTGATTCACTATGTAAGGATAACTAAAACGCAAACACAGTATATGCAGCTGTTCCTCATGCCCCAGCCGCCGGGACCCCGACCCCGTTTACCAGCAACCTAAGGTGAGGGCTTGCGGAAGAAAGCAATGGGTAGCTTGCCGTCCGACCGTCTGGTAATCATCTGAACCGAGCCCGAGTCGTCGACGGCGCGTGGTGTTCCACGTGCGCTTCAAAGAGATGTCCCCAAAACCGTTGAGAACCGCTGGGCCGAATCCTACTGGGGCCTTGGGTAGTTTGGAATGGAACCCCAGGGTCCTGGAACGTAAGGCAAAGAAAAAACATAGGTGTGGTTTTAATCAGTACAAGTCTGCCACGCCCTAGAGCGGGTGAAGTCACTGGATGATTTTCCCACCTTAAAAAAAGTACCTAAATACAGCTGTATATTGTTTTGATCACAGGGTCGTGGCTACTACGTCGTAACAAGTGGGTTCAGTGCGAACCATACATTGGCGCACCTACGCCGAATCGTTCAGACACACAACTTGAGGGCTACCATCACTGACGTCACTAAACAGCTGTGCATCCTTAGCGTACAGGGTCCTGATAGGTTCGTAACAACCTACTTCAATTTTTTTTTTATTATTGTTATTTAAAGACTCTCTTGATCATTTTCTCATTTGACGGTTAGAGATGTTGTAGGCGATAGCGCACGCTTGTTTAGAAGAAACGAGTTAATGCATGTGTGTGATATTTATAAGTATGTTTATCAGTAGTCTAGTACTCACACCACAAGCTCTGCTTAGATTGGGACTAGATGACGTTGTGTGACAGTTGTGGAATATTATGATTAGCTCTAAAAGTATGTTTTGCTCAAAAACCTTCCAACTGCATCTAATTTCCACAGCCACAGCATCCTCGCCCGATACACCGACGCAGGTCTCTCGAACGACGCCTTCCCAGTGAACACGCACCGCAGCATCCACGTGTCTCGCGCCCCGAACACTCCCGAAGATAAACGATACCGCTGCCGAGCGCTTCGGGTCACGTGGTCCGGCGAACTGGGCTGGGAACTCCATGTGCCGTCCGCTCATGCCATCCCGGTGTATAAGGCTCTGAGCCGCGCGAAGGGACTGAGGAACGCTGGCTGGAGGGCTTTGACCTCGTTGAGTGCTGAAAAAGGTAGCTTTGAACATTTTTTATATAAAAAAATAAAACGTTGCCCCACACTAGGAAACCGTAACCTCGGGGCCCTGAAAAGAAGGCAAAGAAGTAATAGGAGTGGGTTTTGGTGTGTAAAAGTTTGACACGCCATCTTGCACCACCCAAGGGGAGATGAAATTAGATGATTTCCCATCTTAAAAAAAAATCTCGGCTCCTATATCGTGGGTGTGCTCACAAACATTTATACTCACGCACACAAGACACCCAGACCTAGTACTACCGTCAAATTTTGTACCGTGCGGAAATCAAACCCCCACGACTCATAACTACTGCTTGCAGTGTTTCTTTCGGCAGTATGATGGTGACGAATTTTTGTGTCTGTGGTAGGTAGTAACGTAGGTATTTCTTCGAACTTGGTGTCATCCTTATCTTCTTGTTCTTATCCCAATTTATTGTATTGTTTTTCTATACAATCATCACATCATCTATACATCGTCATTTCTAAAGTCTTTATACAACATTATTTTTATTATGTGAAACCTATATACACCGCTAAATTTTAATCGTTTTAATCCCGTGGAGGGTCGATCCGGTACATGAAACACTATCAAGCAAGTATTAGGAGCCATCAAACAGCTAGGTGCAAGTGCAAAACAACTCCTTAGTCGCCTGGAAGGCCCGGTGACCTTGTATTTTTGCTGACATAACAAGTTTATTACTTTGTGATTTTTCATGATACAGTTATGAAATTTTGTATATAGATTCTTTACATAAAAATAGAAGACACGTGTTTCGGGTTTTGCATATACTATAAGTAATGTTGTATAATAGTCTGCTTCTAATATAATTTGCAAGCACAAATCTTATCTATTACTCTATTGACCGGCAATAATCTTAATTTTAATGCCACATTCTTTTAGCTCATTGTGTTTTCTAATATAACAAGTTTGAATGTTAATAGTTGATACTAACCTTGAGCAATTCCTATTTTCTGTTCAAATAAAAGGAGACACTGACTGACTGACATATCAACGAGTACAGCCGAAACCACTGGGCTAGGAGCGTAAAATTTTGCACAGGATTTCATTTTATGACGTAGGCGAGCACTAAGAATTGGAAGGCCTCCAACAAGGTGGACCGATGACCTGGTCAGGGTCGCGGGAATCCGATGGATGCGTGACGCACAGGACTGGTCGTTCTGGCGACGCTTGGTGGAGGCCTATGTCCAATAGTGGACGTCTTTCGGCTGATACGGTGAGCAGTAAGAGAGAATTCTCCAAAATTCACCCCCTAAGAGATAAAAAATACAGTATAAAATGTTATTTCTATTTTAATTTCAGGATATCACTTATGGAACTCCGACTTGAGAGCCGATGACAATCCAATAGAAGCCGGCTTAGGCTTTACGTGTAGAAAAGATGGTGACTACATTGGAAATGAGCACGTCACTAGAGCCAGAACTAACGGAGTCACCAAAAAATACGCGTACTTCACACTTAATGATAAGGTTAGATTTTTTTGTTTAGCGTATCATCATTTTAGCGATAGACGTCCACTGTTGGACATAGGCCTCCCCTAAGTGGCACCACAATGATCGATCCCGTGCGTCCCGCATCCATCGGAGTCCCGCAACCTTCGCAGCATTTGCTGTCCCACTATTGGGGCAGTAAGTCCTACAGTCAATGGGGTTTTTTTTTATAATGGATAGGCTCGCGTTTGACCACTATCTCACCTGATGGTAAGCGGTGATGTGGCCGACGGTGAAACACGCTTGCCCAGAAGCAATCTATTCACTCTTGACTTAAAGACCCCTAGGTTATAGTTATCAGGAAATACAGACTCCGGCAGGGAATTCCACTCTATAGCTGTACATATAATGAGGGGTTATGCGAAAATGACCTTTGGAGCCCTGGAAGAAAAGAAAATCTATAGTTCTTCCATGAATTCATTTCCCGCGCCAACTCTCCGATAATACAAATAATGAATTGAATAGATCGGTTATATGAAAGACGATACAAATAAAACGGAAATAAATATTTATTTATTTAAATTACTCTCTGCTATGACACTTTTAACCAACATGCGGAGAGACTCAACATTTCAACTATCATGGTTAGAGGTTGATAGCAATAAGTTTCAGGCGTATGTCGCCTCACTGCATCTTTGAATTTTTACAAATCACACGGGTTTTACAAATCTTTGAGATTTTCGTTTTTTTTTCTTTCTAATATTATTACTAATCTTCATATAATAAACATCTAAACTTCTCGATAAATCACTCTGTAAATTGGTGAAAAATTCGTTCAGTAGTTATTGAGTTTATCGCGAACACACTGACAGACTAGAGACTCTTGGGGACTTATTTTGTAATAAGAAGTTGTTTTTTTTTTTAGGTTGCTATCTTCGGTCAAGAAGCCATATTCAGAAACGGTGAACCCGTTGGCTACTTGAGAAGAGGAGATTACGCGTTCTACCTGGACAAACCCATCGGCATTGGCTACGTGACCAACAAAGGTTCCCAAGTTACCAAAGAGTACTTAAAAGACGGTGATTACGAGATCGAAGTCTTGGGACAGAAGCACAAAGCGACTTTACACTTTAAGTCACCCTTCGACCCTAACGGCCAGAGGTTACTTGGTAACTATGAACACCAAGGCTCGGATGAAAACACTCACGAAAGAGAAGGCGGATGTGAATAAATTTAATTTTAAGTGTAGTTATGATCTCAATAAATCCTTTTTTACTTAGTCGAATGGTTTTATTTGCATAAAAAGGTACCTAGTGAATATAATCTATACAAGGTGTAAGGGACAGCCCTCCACAAACTTTAAAGGCTTGCTCAGTAGACGATACTGAACAAGCCCTTAAAGATTGTGGAGGGATGTCCCTTACACCTTGTATATACTTATCGTTATCGTGTCGTCATGTCTATTGATATGGAACATAAATGAAAAAATGTCTGTTTCGTTACCATTTTTCCTTTGATAATCTATACATTTAAAAATCAATGCCACTTTTCGTTGTAATTTTATAACTCAAGAACAGGGTTACCTATCCAAACCACATGTTTAGGCTTTGTTCGGACTATTTTGTAGATATGGTTTATGTGAAGTTTGGTAGGGTAGAGTAGTGTAGAGTAGGATAGGGTAGGGCAGAGTAGAGTATAGTAGGGTGGAGTAGGGAAGAACGGGTGCGAAGCCGCGCGGGCAAAAGCTAGTAATTTATAAGGCAGACATTTGTCGAGTCAGCTAATCTTGTGTAATTCTTCTGTAGGTATGTGTGTTTGTCAACCATGTCCTCCCCAACGGCTTGACTGTTAAGGATGAAACTTTGTGTCATTTGAGTGGGTTCCTGGACAGTGAAAATAAAATTGGACTCGGTAAATGTTGCTGCAATCGGGTTTTAATTTTTTTTCTTGACGACAAGCCAGCTTTCGGAGATGACAAAGTATCCTATCCTTCCTATCGACACCTATGCACTTCATAATTTAGGTATAATAAGCGATTATGGCGTGAATGTTTCAAACGATTGATACCATGATGACCAACTGCACGTAATTGTGGTTTGGTTATATATTTTTGTGCGAACTCTTGTGGTGGGGTGGTGAAATGACTTGCTTTATATAAATGGCGGCTAAAACGGCGACTTCGCGTATGTAGGACAATGCCGCTGCGTTGCGTTGATTTTACATATTTTTATAGTAAGGATAGCGACTAAAAAGTTAATGTGATAAGTAGGTAGTCTTCAAACTAAAAAAAAAAAACAAATAAGCGTAAGCAATGCATGGAGTTGCTTGTACCGCATAAATTCTAGGTACAAAAACTCTAGATCTGAATCACAGCGTCTCCGTCCGTCCATGATACTACCAGGTCTTGACTCTGTGTGCGTCAAGCCTAAACCGAAGCAAAAGCAGAAGAGCACACTTCTACCGAGACGCAATGATCTTCTATTGAACGCCAGAGACCAAAACTGCTTAACAGAAGCACTGAGATACGGAGGTAGTTTCATGGACTGAATAGACTTTGATCAATCCGTGCAGTTATTATTATAATTTATAACCATGTGTGGCGGCAACTATTTCCATGCCCCCACTTTTTTCCCTTGAGACAATGTCATGTAGACGTCTGGATGTTGAATATAATTCAGAGATTTTTCCAAACATGTTTAGTTTCGTTTTTTGCCATAAAAACAATAATTCTATCATTGAACTTTTTCCTAAATTATTTTGTCGCAATGCGTAAAACGAAATCCAGCCTTTGACATATGTCAGTTTTGTCACTGTCACTGTCAAAAAAACTGCAAACGAGCGATTATTTACGTTCAAAACCCCATTTTATATCTATACTCGGTGCCTTATAATGCTCTGGTATTTCAACCGGAGATCGTTTTGGACTTTGAAATTAACAAAAATACCTTAGAACCTCATACGATGTTTGTCCAAAAAGTTTCTTCTAATTATAATAACTGGACTACAATATTCACTGATGCTTCCAAAGTCTCCGATGACAGCCCTGTAGGAGTTGCTGTTTGGATTCCTCATACAAAAATTATTCTAAATTTTAAGTGCCCTTCTATTACATCTGTTTTTACAGGTGAATCAATTGCCATTTTTGAAGCTATTTCATTTGTTAAATCTCATCAGTTAAATAACTCCATAATCTTTTCTGACTCAAAAAGTTGTCTTCAAGCCATTTTATCTAATCCTTTTAGATCTAAGTCAAGATTCCCTATAATTCTAAAAATTAGAGATTTGCTATTTCAATGTCATGAACTTGGAATTAATGTTGTCATAGCTTGGATTCCTGGTCATGTCGGTATTCCTGGTAATGAGTCAGCTGATTCATGCGCCAAAAATGCTGTCCTCTCTGGCTCTCTTGCCCATTCTGAAATTTATTCCCATGATATTTGTTCTACTCTTCCTATAACCATGTTTAAATCTTGGTCTAAGGCATGGCAAATCTCTAAGTCCATAAAGGGTAAATTTTATGGAGATATACAACCCGAGATACCCCACAAACCTTGGTTCTTCAAATATCAATTGGAAAAAAAAACCACTACCTCAACTATCTGTCGTATACGTTTAAATCATTGTTGCTCTCCTCATTTCTTGGCCAAACTTAGAATTAAGAATAACTCTCTTTGTGAATGCGGTTTGGATGAAGGAAACGTGGACCATTTATTTTTCTCCTGTCCTAAATTGCGCTTTTCTCTTCATGAAATCATTCCTCCTCATATTCCGCGCCCAACCTCGGTCAAATGTCTTCTACCTTTTGTGTTTACACGTTTTATATTTAAACTATGCAAATTCATTGAAATTAATAAAATTAAGTTGTAACTTTTATAACCTTTTTATATATTTTTATTTTCTCTCTGTCACGTACTGGTCATAATCTGTGGTCATAGGACTTGTCACTTGTACTACTCTCTCTAATCTGTGGTCACTTGTCAGTCTGTATCTGCGAAGAAATTCTTTTATTTTCTACTTTCATTAATTCATTAATAAGAAAGATATAATTTTTTACTATTAATTCACGCTAAATACTCTCCAACGTTTATGGTTTATTAACAGCCCGCACGTGTTATTGGCAAAATTGTGGTGTCTCTTCCACAAAGGCCATTAATTAAAAGTTGAAGTTGATTATTTACGTGAATTACGTGTAAAATTTTTAGGTTATAAAATAATAAACAATTTGTATAGACTAGCTGGTTTCTTAATAATATAAGAAACATAACAAAAGTATTTATTAAGATTTAAGCCATTATGTCTGTAACATTACATACTGACGTTGGGGATATTAAAATAGAATTATACTGTGAGCAATGTCCAAAAGCTTGTGAGAACTTTCTGGCATTGTGTGCTAGCAATTATTACAACGGATGCTTATTTCACAGGAATATTAAGGTAAGACCAAGTGCAATGTATTAATGGATATTTATTTACTTTAATTCAATACAATTTGGGTAGAGATACTTTATGTTGTGTTGTTATTGATTTCAGGGCTTCATAGTACAGACAGGCGACCCCACAGGTACCGGAAAAGGAGGCACGTCAATATGGGGACGAAAATTTGAAGACGAATTTAAGGAAGAGTTGAAGGTATGGAACTGACTGAAAAATGAATAATTAGCCCCCACAATATGAAAGTAATTCTTAGTATGTGGGGATTTTTTACAATAATAATAAAAAAAAATTACATACCAATGATATAATTTAAAATTTTTCTTATTTATAAAATGTTTTTTTTTTTTACAGCATAATGCTAGAGGTATGGTGAGCATGGCCAATAATGGACCTAACTCTAATGGTAGCCAATTCTTCTTCACCTATGGAGAACAACCACATTTAGACTTGAAGTATACATTGTTTGGCAGGTAAGTTAAAAGCTATGAAAGCCACTTTTATTTAGATTGTAATAGTAAAGTAATAAAATGTAAAGAGCAGGACTAAGCCAAGTGTAGATGGCAACAAAGCTTGTGCTTAGTGGGATTGCTTAATTCATTATACCCCTACCGAACGCTGGCATTCACTCTCATTCTTTCCATTGTGTCTTTAATTACGGTTTCGAAAGGTTAAGATCGAGCAATGGAATAGACTTATGTTCAGGCACTTAGCCATGGTTGTAGGTTAATTTGATCAATTGAAAGTCTGTGTGTCTTCATTAGTGCATACTCAAAAATTATTCAAATTAGATAATCAACAGAATGCTATTCCAAGTTACCTGTTAAACTTAAAAACTGTGTTGTCTTTTGTTTCAGAATCATAGACGGATTTGAGGCTCTTGATGATTTAGAAAAAATGCCAGTTAATCCAAAAACATACCGACCTCTTACAGAAGCAAAAATAACTTCAGTCACAATACATGCTAATCCATTGGCTGGATAAATAAATAAATCTGATGTTAATTCAATATAGTTTAATTTTATTGACATCTTCATTTTGCCCTTAGGTCAGAATTGATACCTACGTATTATGTAGTAAGTAAAAGCCTTTTCTAAAGTGAACCACTGGTGTTCACTTGACAGTTGAAAGGCCAAGCGATTCTTATAGGTACCCAATGAGATGCCATGACAATAATAGCCAAAAGTTTATAAATTTAGCCTATGATAGAACTCAATTGGCACCAATTAGTTGGTATGCAAACAAACCTAAGTAGTAACTTTTGTAGTAGAGGAGAAAATTGATGATGAAGGGCATACTACAGCTGTTTTCAAATCAATGTCTCCCTAATCTTTTCCTGTCTAGCTTGGGGTTATGAAGTAACTGCCTACCCTGACCTCCACAACCCATACTGGGCAACATGATACTCCTCCTTTGATACTGATGATCAGATTTTTTGGCATCTGACTATATTTAACAACTGTAAAAGATCTACGAATCAACAACTGTTCTAATATTACAAGTATAATGCCTTTGTGTGATAAATTTTCAATAAAAATCAAAGCTGAAACATTGGGCTACAAGACCACAATATTATTGAATGTTTAGGAGCTGCTTGATGTCTGTTATGAATAATAATAATTTTCCACAACACAATTTAGTCCTGACCTCACTGACCTCTATTATTGATTAAATACATACATATTGTAGATAAATTACATACCCAGACAGAATAAATAATCTTGGTCATCACACAAAAGTTTGCCTGACCGGGTGGGAATCAAACACACAATCTTCAGCACATACCATTCAAAATCTTCATCCATCTTTGTCTTATTTTACTGTAACTGGAAGAAGGAATAATGAGGTTTCTTAGTGTTTTAAAAATGTAAAAGAGAGTGATAATTTAGTGGACAACATTTATTGCAGATAATTATCTACATACATTTATATTTGCACAATACTGAAAATTTCTTGCATTTAGTATGTACACAATGAAATAAAGTTTATTCTGACATAAATGACTGAGGATTTATATTTTTAAAATTTAGTGCTTATTTGTTTTTGTGCAATGCTGAATCTGCTGAAAAATATTAAATTGACTGCTGCTACAGACTTGCTTCATTTTAAGAAAATGCTATGAACAAGAAATTTTTATTTACAATATTATTTTTGAATGTTTTATAATTCTTTATTACAATAAAATGACTAAGATGTGTACTTTAATATTAGTATGTATTCTTAAATGCATGGATTTGTTATTTTGAAATAATATCCATAGGACCTTGTTGGAAATTAAAGCAAACATACCAGGACAAAACTCAATACAGTACCTATAATATTCTATTATATATTAACTAAACAGTCATCATAAGTATATTATTATCTAATGTAATCTAACTACAGTTATCACTTGATAGGGACAGTATTTGTGCATTCTTACCTATAACAATTATGTAGGTAAGTCATGATTTTAATACAGGCATACCTACATCAACTAACAAAAATACTAAACATAATATAGGTACAGTTATATATTATTATCTTTGGATAGACTAAAATTATTTGCCCAACAGTATGGCAGTTTTATGAGTTAGCTATAAGCATCCATAATTTCAGATCTAAACACTACATTAAAAATTTGACAATCACATTTACTACCATCAAACAGGTTGAAGAGGAATGCAGGGGTGAATAGAAAGAGATCCCCGGGACCCTGGAACCATGGCAAAGAAGGAACAGGAGTGGTCCATAAAAGTCTGACACCCACCCCGCCCAAGAGTAGGGATGTCATTGGATGAAACTTTAATTAATAACATCAAAAAACCTCTTATAATTCATTAAAATCCAAGCGAAAGCCGGCTTTCGCGCACCCATTGTCTTTCTATTGTGTCTGTAATTATCACGATTGAAAGGTTAGATTTTTGTTTCTATTCACACCTGCATTACTTTTCACCCTGTTTAATGTACTTGTTCAAGTCTGTTTTAGAGATAAGTCTCTAAAACCTAATTACAAATATGGTTGTGTTTTCTGTCACACAACAGTCAGTATGTATCACACAAATGAACAGGTAAACGCATTAACATATTATTTTACTATTTATACCTATCTGATCAATACAAGAATTTCTAATTATAACAATGATACAAAACAAAAGATTAACATAATTTTTGGTTAAATTATTCCTCAATATGAGAAGGTAATAAACATTTAATGCTAGAAATAGTTTAAGTAGTTCTAAGGTTGAAAATTTTCAGATTTTTTAATTTATCCACTTACGGTGGGTTTTATAGAATGGACATTCAGACTTCACATAATTTCAAGTTGTCATCAAATATTTCACATACCAATATGTAAAAAAAAACTTCATCTTAACCCTCAAACTAACCCTTACATAACTATTAAGTACTAAACAAGTAAACCAGTTACACTGTGGTGCCAAGAATTATTCTGACATAAGTTTATTAATAAGATCAATTTCTCAGGTTTCTAGATCATAGAAATTATCATCCAAATTAAATTCAGAGTCTTCTTCTTTCTTAATTTCAGCTTCAGTTATCTTATCATCAAAATTTTCAGTAAAATGTGACTTTATATGTGCAACTAAATCAGGTTTCTTTTCAAAGGTAGCACCACATTCTATGCAAGGCATATTCACAACCAGGCATTCATGAGTTTGCTCATGTTTATCAAGTTTGTCCTTTTTAGTAAACTTTTTATCACATTGACTGCACGAAAATGGTTTCATACCAGTATGAAGAGCAGCATGTCGGTCTAACTCTCTCTTGCGAGGAAACTTCTTGAAACAAGTTTTGCACTGGAAGACGCGAGACCCAATATGTGCAATGGACACATGTGTTTTATAGGAATCCAAAGAACTAAACCTCTTAGGGCACTGATGACATTTTATATTTTTGGGCCTGTTTTTATTAGACGCAGCTTTCTGTTTAGGTGGGGAATGATGGGTGGACTTATTGCCAGCAGAAGTATTTTTCTGTACTTTCATAAAACTACTCTCTCCTGATATATGATCTGGGACTCTGGGTAGATCATAATCAGTGTTAGATGAATCTGGATGTAGCTGAGTTGGAGAAGTCATTAGATTGCTAAAGGGGTTAACATTCACTACCATATCATGATTATCTTGTTCATGGTCAGGCATAATAAATGGATTGTTTGGATTTACTTTGGCTGGGCTCATAGGTGTATGTCGCATTTCATGCTTGATAAGTTTATCTCTTCTACCAAATGTTAAGTGACACTTCCTACAAGCAAAAGGCTTCATCCCCGAATGAACAAGCACATGACGTTGTAAATCTCCTTTTGCCACAAAGCTCCTTGGACAAAGAGGGCACACATGAGGCTTGTGTCCAGCATGAATACGCAGATGCTTGCTAAGATTAGTATTGCGGGAAAAGCTTTTCAAACAATATTGACATTGATATGGCCTTATACCTGTGTGAACGATGGAGTGCTTTCTCAAGTCAGAGCGTCTCCCAAAGCATTTTTCACATTCTGGACAATGGTAGGGTTTATCATTGCCGTGTACTTGTTTAGTATGCTGCACATACTGACCTCGCTCAGCAAAGACTAGACTACACTCAACACATTTATATGGTAAATTGGGATCATGGTAAGCATGTTCATGCTCTTTACATTTTTCTTGTGAAATAAAAGCTTGATCGCAGAATTGACACATGAACACATTTTTGAAAAAAGATTCAGTTATAGGCTCTCCATCTGGAGTGTTGTTTCTTTCAATGACTTCTGGTTCTACCGGGTCCATATTTTCAGACTCCTCGGAGGAGTCATAATCAAGGCTTGGATCCACAACCATCACAACACTATCTTCCACAATGTATTCTTCAGGTTTTGGTTTTAGTCCATCCTGAGAATGTGGACCATAATTGTAGCTGCTAAGTTCTGATGAATTAGAGTTGTCCAGCTCATTAGCTCTTGTTGTGATCTGTCTCAATCTAGTTTCATTTTGAATACATTGTAGCTTGAATTTGGAACATTTATCAACTTTGAACAAGCATTTGTAGCAAATCCTGTTAGGTAGCCCATCATTAGGATCAATCTGAAATAATATGATTTATTAGATATGGTTTAGATTATAATTACTGTAAACCAGTGAAAAATCACCAGAAATGAATATAATCTTACCTGCAACTCGAAACATTCAGCTAGTTTGGAGGTTAAAGCAACATTTGTTTCATCGTCGGGCGCAGCTGCGAATATCGATGTCGAGAATGTGCTTTTGTGCAGACACAGTCGACAAAGCGTGTGGAAATTAGCGATAATGTAGGAATCTTCCATTTTGTGCACAGCTAGACATCGAACTATAGAAATGCTTGAGATAACACAAATGACAGGATATCGACTTTATATTGTTTTTTTTACATTTAAATTCACTTCAGGAACACACTGATTACGAAAAAATAAATGAGGCTCAGAGGCTATGGCCGTGAGTCGTGACTACGCAACCGCTCGATCCGAAGGGGCAACTGGGGCGATGTCCGCCAGGGCTGCGCTAGCGGAATGTCTCGCGGTATTCGGCGTTTGTTCCGTCATCACTCATCGCACACTTATCACACAGCACTGCGTCGTTCAAAATATCAAAATGAATGCAAAATTAAACATGTTTACTGTAATCGTCATAGTGATAACAATCAAAATTCTTGTAAATATAAATTCAAATTCAAATTATTGTTGGCTCTAGTACCGCGCTTCTTTGGCGGAAATATGGAATTGTTTTCTTTTGCGGATTGTACTCAAAATATGAACATCATTGGTCGTTTCGAATCAGTAACTGATATCCACCAATCAAAAGAATTTGATTCTTCAAATATTTTTGCGTAGAAGATAGAACATCTTATTAATATTGCCAGCTCAAAAAAACATGTGTTTCTGATTACTCGAATGAGTTTTTAATATTAATTTATTTAAAGGTACGGTAATTAAACTCATCGCTACTGAAAAAAATACGGTATGCCCCCCATGGATTTGCCCATCACCTATTTTGTTTGCTACTTCTAAATGTACGTAGCAATTATACGTAATCTGTACCCAATAAGTACTTTAAAAAAATTGTACGTTAACAGTTACCAGGTACAGCAAATTGAAATTGGGGTTGCTGTAGAGCATCTCCCAAGCAACCCTTGACTTAACTTACCACTGAACTTGGCACCCATTTAGATCTCAATTTTTTTGACATTGAAGTCAGCAACCTAGGCATTTATCATTCATACATACTATTGAACTTGGCTCTCATTTGATCATTTCACATTTATGTTTTTGATGGGATCTCTCTGATCTCGTTGATCGTATTATGGCTAGTGATGATGAATGAATAAGCTCAGTAGAATATTTAGGTTTAGATTTCTCTTACGATTCCAGATTTATGTTATTTTATAATTAGGTGCTTATGACACTATTATATCTTTGCAAATATGTATCCTACTTCGGACGATTTTGCACCCTCCCCCGATCTTCCTGTGTCCACCCACCATAGCTAGTGTCGCTCAACACGTCGCTGACTACACATTTAGTTTGACTTTCGTGCGCAGTGATTAAGGCTGATGATTCCGTCATTGCATATATTATAAAATTGGGATCGATCTAGAAAAAGGGATGAATCCAAAACCGAAGATTATTGCGAATAATTTGTCTTTGTTGGCGCCGTCGACAGCGACAACGTAATAAAATGAGTGCAAGTGCTGCTTTTTTTATATTCATCGTCACACTGAATGCTGATCGCCGAGTAGATTGAGCAACTCGGCTACATATGTAAGTTGCTCACAGATTGCCATAAAATTGCAGCAACTGTAAACGTTACCACAGATCATAGGAATCATACAATTCCTCCGTTCTGTGATAGCAACTATCAACTTTAAAAGTTGATGGTTGCCTCAACTTAGGTTGCTCCATGTGCAAAGCCCCTGGAATATACTTGAACTGCATTTTGCTATGAATTTTTCGGAGGCGCTTATAATCAAGATTTAAATAAATGTTTTAAGTAGCCATATAGCTATGGTATCTAAATTTGTTCCATATTTTTCCAGAAAACTGTATAGGTGCACACCACAGACGATCACACATTTCTGAGGTGCGTAATCGAACTTACAATTATTTACAACAAACGCCTACCAATTTTATGTCGTTGAATACACTTGAAATGCACTTTGTTATATTTTTTATGAGGCGCTTATAATCGAGATTTAAATAAACGTATGGGTAGTATGTGGTATTTAATAAGAGTAGTTTTTAAAAAGAGTAACCATGGAGTTTCATGCCGGTTCTTCTCCATAGGAAACGACCAATTTGGAACCGTGCACTAGTTTCTGACGTTTTATAAGTGCCCATGTAGGCCTACGTGAAATAAAATATTTTTGATTTGCTTGATTTAGTAGTACAATTTTTATGAACCACTTGTTTCCCTAATAAGAAAGTGTCTAGGTAAAATAGATTCGAATTTTATTTGGGATTGCTAGGGAGATGCTCTACCTATAGCAATCCCAATTTCAATTACCTGCACCTGGTAACCTGTTAACGTACATTTTTTTTTAAAAGTAAGTAGGTACTAATTAGGTACAGATTACGTAAAATTGTTATATAAATTTAGAAACAGCAAAATAGGTAGGTGATGGGGTTGCTGGAGAGCATGACGTAAAAAATCTACTTTTGACTGATTGAAACCTCGGAACATTACCTGTAACATTACATCATACTATTGAGTTTTTATACTTTTTATATCTGCAGATGTTTTTTGTCATCCAATATTGATTTTTTGCAGTAAAATGATATTAAATGGGATCTAAATAATTAGAATTAGGTTAGGAATCAATCCAAGTTTTAAACAGACCTCAAAAATTATTCAAAAGAAAATGCCAGCAGGCGTATTGATTGTGAATTACCTCCACAAGATTACGTTAATTCCTCAAAGTTATTACTCTATGGTCCGAACACCCTAATAAAAAAAAAGGTTTTTAATTTTTATATTGGTTTTTCAGTTTGTTTAAGTATATTTAGAAATAAAAAAATCGACACTAATCTAAGAGCATTAAATATTAATAGGGAACTGCGCAATCTGTCACATAGTCTTCATCGATACAGGACTGCGATGTGTGGTCGAAGGCAAGCCCACTATCGCAGCTCAAGAGACGAGGGTGCCCAAGTTGACAAGCTACGTAAAGCTTACACTGTTGACCGTACCTAAGGAAACGTTAAAAATATTAGTTTTTTGACCCATTGGTTACACGTCATACAGATTAAATTAATGTAAAAAATAAATATCTCATCCTATAATATTACCTGTCTCGCAGAAGTGTACAAATAATTCAAATAATATTAGTACAAACCTGTACTTGTAGATGATATCAGAAATTTTGCCATTCTCGTCTTTAGGGGGTTCCGGACACGTAAAGTCCTTGAACACTGAAAATAAAAAAAGTTAAAGTTAGCTGTTTTGGTTCTTTAAAAAGAAACTTAGCTGTTTTCGTTCTGTACAAAATGCTAAAATAAGGTGAATACTACGTATATATAGGTATATTAAAAACTTTTTGGTTATTTCATCAAGATTTTAATATAGGTAGGTACCTATAGCAGTACCTATAGAGGTACCTACCATCATTCATCTTACTTTTTTTTTTTGCATTTTTTTTTTAAATTGGGATATACTAGTGCTTGACTGCGATCCCACCTGATGGTAAGTAGCGATGCAATCTTTGATGGTGAGGCGCACTAGTTTATTAAGAGCCTATTCACTCTAGCCTTGAAGACACCCAAATTATAATCGGACGGGAAGACCGCAGCAGGCAGACTGTTCCAGTCCTTTTATTTTTTGCCAACATGTTGGCAAAAAGTTGTCTAGCAGTTAAATCGTTTTCAACTTACCATCAGGGTTACACTGCGGTACATTAGCGGGCCAGTCACAGCTACTTATTTGCGGGTTAAAAACCAGACCCATAGGGCAGGTCATAATAGTGGCCAAGCCTTCCTGGCACATGATGAACTTGCTGCAGTCGCCGTCATTCATCGAGTAGAAGCCATATTGATTTGGGCACGTGTCAGTAGCCCTGGGACTCTCTAAAATAATAATAATTATGGGAATAAGAATCTTCAGTAGGAATGTTATTGTATTCAAAGAAGAAATCAAATTAGAGAAAGGTTAAAAATGTCTAAATACGTACGTTCTTGGTCACCTTCCCTGCATTTTACTTCTGAGGGATAAGCGCATGGATATTCGTGAGGTTTAGCAGCAGGATTGAAATGTAGACCATCTGGGCAAGCATATTTCATTGCTCTATCGTTCTGCAGACAAGAAGAAAAGCATTTAAAGAATCTAAGCGAATTGATAATCCTTCGTTAACATGAAAACAATAAATCTATTATAAAGGAACTACAAAAGACTATCCAAATAGAAATAAACAAAGCAATTACTAAAGTTAGAGAAGAAATTCAAAGTAAAACAGACTCCCTTTTAAAGGAAAACAAGCAAAGACAAGAAGAAATTTAAATATTAAACAAAAAAAAAAAAACAAGGGAAGCAGCAGTAAATCTGTTAGTAAAAACAGCTGGCTAATGTCTTACCTTGCATTCAACATAAGTGTCACATTCGTGTTCAACGGAGTAATAACCGTTTCCTTCTACGCACTGGAAGTCGAACTTTAATTGTCCGGGCGCTTGAGTCACCGGTGGCTGTGGCTGTGTGGTAACCATTACTTCTGGCTGCGTCCGTTCGGTGAACACAGGAGGTGGCTGAGTCCGTTCGGTGAACACAGGAGGTGGCTGAGTAGCTACCGTCCGCGCTGGTGTAGTATAGTAATTCGGTGGCAGATATGATGTTTGTGAGGGCCGACCAAAGGTAACCTCCCGAACTGATTGGGGTTTAGGAAGAAGGGGCGGTAATGCCACTGGCTTATCAGATTGGGGGGGGATTACATGAATTTGATTTATTGGCTTCGCTCTTGGTTTTAATGGTGCAGAGGCTCGTTGGGAAAGAACTGCAGGTTGCGGAGCGGGTTCTGGTGGCTGAATAACCTCTGGTTGGGATATGGGCTGTGGTGGTAAAATAGGTTTAGGGTGAGTGGTGGGTTCTAGTGGTGAGATCGGTTGGAGTAGCAGGATGGGCTCAGGTTGCGCGCTCGGCTCTACTACGGGCTCAGGTTGCGCGCTCGGCTCTACAACGGGCTCAGGTAGTGGTAAAGGTTCAGGTAGTACGACTGGTTTGGGTTGTAAGACGGGTGGCTCGGGTTCCGGAATGGGCTCGGGTTGTAGGACGGGCTCTGGTTGCCCAATGGGCTTGGGTTGTAGGATGGGCTCTGGTTGCCCAATGGGCTCGGGTTGTAGGATGGGCTCAGGTTGCTGAATGGGTTCGGGCATTTGAATTGGCTCTGTTACAGGATGTAGTTCGGTAATCGGAGCTAGCTCAACTGTTTCTGATACTGGTGCAGGTATGTAAATGATTTTTAGAACGTCTCCAGGTTCCTTAGTCGTCAGTCCTAAATTCGTCAGTTCTAAATTTCCAGAATTAATCGGTGCGGGCGTTGACTGTTCTACTACTGGCTGTGGCTGCGCTTCTGTAGGCGGTGCGAGATCTGCAGCTTCTGTCACTGGAGGCTGAGGTGCAGCAGTTGCAGGAGGCTGAGGTACAATAATTGCAGGAGGTTGAGGAGGAGCGGCAACTGGGACTGCTGGCCTAATAGGGCGCGGAGGAAGAAGTGGTCTGAAGCTGGGGTAGTAAAGTGGGCGAAGCGGTACAACTGGTTGATATGTTGGAGATTCAGGTCCATCGATGACGGGTGCTGGAGCAGTAGGTGCCGCAGCAGCAGCAGTATCAGCAGGGGCCGCAGGGGCCGCAGGCGCTTCAGTATCAGCAGGGGCCGCAGGGGCTTCAGTATCAGCAGGGGCCGCAGGGGCTTCAGTATCAGCAGGGGCCGCAGGGGCTTCAGTATCAGCAGAGGCCGCGGGGGCTTCAGTATCAGCAGGGGCCGCAGGGGCTTCAGTATCAGCAGGGGCCGCAGGGGCGGCAGTAATAAAAGGCTCCACAGGAGCAGCAGCAACAGGCCGACGAGCCGGCATCGGTCGCCCTGGCAAAACTAACTGCCGCTGTCCATATATCGGTTGTGGCCTCTGATACCGCACATTTGACGTTCCAAAATAAGAGTAACCAGTGTTCGCCTGACCAACCGTCACTGCAAGATGAACATAATTTATCAACACTTGTAAACAAAAGAATGTCAAGTTTACTAAAACTATGTACAATAACAAAACAGACATGGTAACTTACCAGCTACTACCAGGGGCAGTATTAATAGTAATTCTCTCAATAACATGTTTGTGTATCACCACAGGTACTCCCAAAGTGACAGTTCACAACACACTGTAAATGGTGGCCTATTTACATTTCTTTTTAAATGGAGCACGGTAATGTCACCGTTATCAAATTGATTGGCATCTAATTGTTTTTAAATAAAGTTCTTCATTAGATATTGAATTAAGTTTTAATGATCAAGTTGGATAGTTGTTTATTAGTGGTTGATGTTGTTTATTGCTATTTAATATTAGGTGCAATACTTTTATAGCAAAATGCTGAGTAGGTAGATCCGAGGTGCTTGAACAATTATATGAATTCGTTTGGGCTTCGTTATAAAAACGTGTTACAGCTGTTTTATTAAATTACTTATGGTTGCAGATAAGTGTTTATTATATTCTACCGAATATGTGCTTACTTACCAGGAGTGTAGGATATGAAAAATTGGATCAAATCGGATAATATTATACCGGTTTCGGGTACGAAATTCTTTCTGATTATCCGCGTCAATTATTATTTGACTTTTATTTCTAGTCTAGATTATTATTCGGTTTAGTTAAGTTTGCCTTTGAACTTTGTGTAGCCTGAAAATTAAATTCGATATTAATTGCTGTATAGATTCGAATAAATTATTGATATCCCAGTTTTAGGGTTTTGCAATGTGATTGATGGAATTCAATTTTTATGTTTTTCGATGTCAAACTAGGCCACGATTTGTGAAATCTACAATAATAAATATGCAATACCTCGCAGATGTGTTCTCACTCATTGATAAAGGTGACCTTCTAGGTGGTACAGTTCGCTTCTCATACTAGCTGGAGAGGCGAGAAGTGCGGCTGTCATGTAAAAAAATCATAGGGGTCGTAAGGCCCGAGGCTGGGTTTTATGTTCCATGCCAGAGGTCCTTATATGTCATCGAGTAAATCAGTAGCTAACAGAGTCTGTGTCAATTAACTGTAGGTATGCTGGAGCCGTGGCGGCTGTGACAGCTTATAAATCATAAAATATAGCTTATTCATTCGATAAATTATATTTCTTGGTCAGTAACCCTGACTGCTATGCCGGAGGGCGTCAGATTCTGACTGGACATGGTCAGTCCGGGAGGTTCCTGCATCGGATTCGTGCGGAAGTGACGCCCGGGTGTCGCCATTATGTGGACCGTCCGGAGGACACGGTGGAGCATACGTTAGAGGTGTGCCCCGCTTGGGCAGAGCAACGCCGTGTCCTCATGGGGCGATCAGCGGAAACGATCTCTCGCTCTGATAATTCCACTTACAAAAAAAAATGCCATAGGTCGTGGGTTCGATCGATTCCCACCCAGGACAAATGTGATAAGCAGATTATTTTTTCTGTGTTTGTGTAATTTATCAGTTGTCTAGTACTCGTATCACAAGTTCAGCTTAGTTTGCAGAGGTATTTTATTTGGCGGCCACCTCTCCCGACCGGTCCTGGTTCACTTTATGGTTAGGGAATGAGGATCCTCACGAAAGACACGCCGCTGCAGGTGACGCCCCAAGCGTCGGGAATCTCTCTCGAGCAAAAATTTCGTAACAAATATTTGTATGGCCTACCTGCTGATAGGTACTTGTTTCAGGCCTGGGCGTCTTGCGTATGTGAGTTTAAAGTTTGTGACCGCATCCACTGTACAGGAGTTAATTTTTAGTTCTGTGCAAAATTTGCAAAAAAATAAACGAAAAAAAAAATCCGGCTTGCCTTTATTGGCTGGTTGCAGCAGTGAACACGGACGGGGAACAGCGTTCCTCCACCTCTCACTTGCTTTGGCTGACTTGAAAGGAAATTCACAAAAACAAATGACCTCAGGAGTAGGATCCAGTAACACGCTGGCATCTTGACCGTACCATCGCGGTCATTTCGGCCGGATCACTTAAAAAAACTATCTCTTGAATCCTGCGGCGCGACGCCAAATCTAACCTTTTGAAATTTTCGTTTCGAGTGCAATCAAAAAGAACTTAATGGTGGTCAGGCGGAATTGTCTTTGATGGTACATCCGGGATTGTCCTGATAGCCATGGTACTCCTCAAGCACCTTAGAATATGTTGCGCGCTTGTTATACGTCACTTCGTGCTAGCGACCGTTTTTGGGGATCCATTTATTAAGTGTGCAAGTCACACCCTGTCTTTTTTATCGATGTATATTAATAAAATGGTTCAGGCCTGGGCACGGTTCTGGGTATCCAGTCCACTTATCAGAAAACCAAAGCTTAGTTTTCTAACTTTATTTTCCTTAGGTCACAATGGTATCCTACGCAAACCCACACCTGCAGAGGCCGGAGCCGTGACAGAAACAATGCTTGCTGCATTTTTTTTTTTCGGCAGGTGTGGGAAATCCAAATGGACGGCAAGGCTGCCTCACAAACGAGCCAGTCTGGGCAGTGTCAGACTCCTACTGACTAAAACCACACTCCTGTCTTACATTTAAACCACAGACATGACGTCCGTGCTCTTGTTTAATAGTTCTACATTGTTTGCTGCTGGGCAACTCCACGTGCAAGTGGCGTCACTCCAGAGCACTTAAGCAATTACAATAAATCCCGTCAAAATTTAATAGCTGAGAGGCCATCAGCCCGAAGCGATACCCAAGCAACAACGAGTCATAAACGCATCAAAAATCAGGGTTCTCCCAACCTTCAACACACATACAATCCCCCGCGCTGCTCAAAATGCCGCACCAAGGAAATGGCCCCCCAGCCCCAGATACATAACTATAATTAAATATTATATAATATAAATACACATATCAATAATTGCTTGCTGCATGTTGCATACCCGCTTCCATGCTGCATACCTGCATGCATACTGCATGCTTAAAGCAGTCATGCTTGTTTGAAAGCTTTTTGTTGGGACTAATTCATAATCAACAATGTTTAAATTAAGTTAAAATAATCAGAAATTAGATCCTGTTGCTTTATTACAATTAGAGATGAAATAGTGTGCACACACTTTCTAGCGTTTGGTGAAATGAACATAATTATGATAATTAAAACAGTGGTGTAATGAATGTTCGGAAACATAGCAACAAACTTCGAACAAATGTTCGACCAAATGAAAAAACGGAGTAACGAAAAAATCGAATTGATAAGGTCAACTTATACAGTGGCAGACGTTCGAACTAATGACAGATAACCGAACCCGCGACCCGACTACCCAGAATATTCTTTAAGCGCTGTAAGAAAATCGAGTTTGTAATTTACTTAATTCGAGACTTTATCTTTAGTCAATTATATTTCAATTAAGTTGATCATTTTCTAAATTTTGTATTGCATTACTAATCGTTAAATGTTCATTGTATACCTACTATATTGTCGTTTATAATATATTACTAATCGAATGAGGCGATAAAGAATCTTCTTACTTTCTATAGGGTTTTATGGAAATTAGTGACCCATTTTGGATACTGTTTCCGCCAATGCAAATGAATACGAAATGAACGTTCACGAAGTGATATTGAATTCCCAAAAAAATGGGCTTTTCTGTACAAACTTATCATCAGTTGACCAAAATTAGAAACAAATCATATTAAAATGTGTAGAAAGATGTGCATTTGCAACCGCAAAAGACGTCCTCTAGAAATTACTATATTATGTATATCTAAAACTTATAAGCAGAATCATTTACCTTTTTTTGTGCTACTTCATAATGACGTATATATTTTTATATAGGTATTTTGTGGCTATGGTTTTGAAATATTTACCTCTCTTTTTCCTGACCTTATCCTTAATATTACTTATATTAACACGTATTTTTCTTCCATCCTGTCCTGTCACCCGTCAAGCTATCACCAACTCCCTTTTCTTTCATATCACCTAGAAATACTCACCTATTACTGAAAAATATATAACAATGTACTCGTACTTACCGTGTAAACTTTTCACCCTTTTACCTTAGTGCATGAAGGTTATAAAAATACGAAGAATGCACAGCTACGATTTGTTTGATATTTTTATTTCATTACGATATCCAGTTTTATTGAAGTTCCTATGGTCTAAGCAGTTTTTATTGGGATAGTAAAACTGCCTATAGGAACTGAAGAATAAAAGGGGCGTGAATATTTGTTTTAAATATAAATATATTTATTAAATAAAAAAAAATATATAGGAATCAAACTGACACTAGACCACACATTTACGTTATTCTTATAAATCAGGTACTAGGTTGACTAGAGGGGAGCATGTGCGGCGGCGTCGCAGTTGACTAAGTCGGCGTCAATGCAGCGGCCCGAAGCGGGGTCAAAGGCGAGTCCGGCGTCGCATGAGAGCAGCCGGGCGCGGCCTGACTCGCACGAGAAGAAGTAGAAACAGTTGCCTTGGTGTCTGTAAAGAAAATCAAAAACGTTAGAAAATAAATTATACAGATTGTCGAAGTGACTTGCATAGAACAAATTCAGCACGATTACACTCGGCGCCAATCTCGATGATCAACCAAATCATTTTTTCGATATGGAATATCATTTAAAATTCTGAAGATTTTCTAAAGGAAAGGCGAAGGATTTTTCTCTGCTATGGGATACAATCGGCTGATAATATTTGATCACAATAATATATTACAGGGGGGTATGAATAAATTAGTAATGGTAACTTACTTATAGTTGATAACGATATCCAAAGGATTGCCATCGGCATCAAGAGGGGCCGCTGGGCATGTAAATCCGAGGAACTCTGAAAGGCATTAGAATAATTATTAATTATTTTAGCGTTTCTTATAATTATCATTCCAAGGGAAAATAAATTAAAATTAATAAGATCTATATAACTAGAGGCATTTAGTCCTAATAGAAGAGCATATTATATCTCACAAGACATGCATTGAAATAAAACGCGCAACTAACATTCCAAATGGATAAGTTATAGTTCAAGTTAGCTCATTAGACTAACCTGTTTGTTTGATTTGCACGGGATGATAAAGAGTTCTAAATTATTTTGAAGATTACGAGCTTTATAGGGAAAAGTGTACTTACTGTCAGCATTACAAGAGGCGACTAGGTCAGGCCAGTCACAGCGGCCCGAGGCAGAGTCGAAGGCCAGGCCAGTGGGGCAGGACCTGTCAAAGGCCTTGCCGGCAACACACATGCGATACTGGCCACAGAGCTCGTCACTGGCGGCGGGTGATGGGAAGTAACCGTACTGGTGAGGGCAATCGCCTGTGGGCTGGGCTGGCTCTGGAAAGAAATATTGGTTGTTGTTAAATATGGTGTTAGCAGTAATCTTCCTACATGGTTAAGAGAATTGGGATTGGACAGTTGCTAGCTTCTAGCAAAAAACTATTAAGTTCATAGTTTTTTTTTCGTGTTAAATTTATGATACGAGTAATATGACGAACAATATATTATCAGCTTGTCTGTAAAAATCAAAAGCTTATCATCGCCATTAATACTGCTCCATAACTAGATATTCTTTTTATTATACCCGTGCCTATAATTTATTCTTACGTTTATATTTATTTATAGGAAGGTTTGTATTGTTTTATTCCTTTTTTTTTCAACTCATTAAATTTTCAGTCAGTTTCGCTATGAATTTATAAATTATAACGTCTTGTGTTACTTACGAGCAGCACCCCGGCCTACGCACGGCACGTCCATGGGGTATCCACAAGGGTACGCGGGCCACTGAGCGTAAGGGTTGAAGTGGAGACCATCGGGGCACGTCATTTCTTCGGCAATGAATTCCTGTGCGAATAATTTAGTTTTAATTCTATTCATATCCTATCGGAAACAGGAATTAAGCAGGGCCCGAGAATAGAGCCCTGTCGAACGCCTATTTCACGATGTTTGCTAAAGTTACTTACTCACACTTCTCGTCTTATTGTTCTTAGTTTTAGCTATTATTTGAATTAAAAGTTTTGTTGTTATTAACGGATAGAATGATAAACAAATATTAGCTATCTATCACAGGCATTTGATTATTTGAATCACAGACTTTGGTGCTGTCAAATTTTTAGATACAAATAAAATCGACATTGCAGAGAATTTTTCTGGGATTTTCACTTTAGTACAGACCTTAAAAAAATCTCTCTCCTAGTCTGGATTATGCAGACTACGGTCGTGATATTATGTTGGAATACTTACAGTGCACTCCACATAAGAGTCGCAGCTGGCGTCCACCTTGTAATAACCATTCCGCTGCTTGCAGATAGCGTTCCGGGCATCAGGCTGGACGGTTGACCCCTGAACCTGGGTGCTACCTGTTCGGTGGAAGATTTTACATGATTAATTAACTTCCTGTTGGTGTTACTTCGTTTATTAAATTTATATAAATATTCTCATTTTAATAAAATATTTGTTGGTAGATACAATAGTAAAATGCGGGTTCAACTTTTATGGTAGGTACTTGAAATATTTCATAGTAAAATTACCGTTAGAGACCTTAAAAACGTCTAAAATGAGGTGACAAATACGATTTTTTCAGACAATGATGATCAATTAGACAAATATACTTACAGGCAGATACGAACACCAAGGCGACACACAGGTAAGAAAACATGTTGCTTCTTGAAGATGTTTCTCTGATGATGAGGAACTCCCGAATGGTGATCGTAACACCGTCCCAATTACTTTTTATACCAAAATATGTCATCTTAATTAGATGACTGCATTGATTGATAGACTGATATGAATTTCATTATTAGTACAAAATTTTGAATGATAGTGGTTGAACAATGGTAATTAAAAAGACGTTTCAAGTTTGAGATAGTTTGACCAGTTAATGTACCAGTACCAGTAAATGTTGAGGTCCACGCCCTTTTACCATTGCTGCGTCTTTGTCGAGAAGTTTTTCTATTTTATATTTTATTTCAAGCGATTTTTTTTTCATTCATATTTTATTTCAATATTGTGACAAGACATTCAACGTTACTTATTTATTGATATGTACTATAGTTTTTGGTATCGGAACACTGTGTCTATAGAATGATACAAGATGTAAGCCCAATGTTAAAATAAAAATGGTGATGTGTTTTAAATAGTTAAGCAGCTTCAAAATTTTTGCTTATGACGAATCTGAAACATTTTTTTTTTCAAGGTGGTGTATCATCTAATAACTTCCCTCTATCAATATATATGTACTACGCACTACATTAGGCGTGCCGAAAATTTACTTCAGTCGACTCAGGTGTAATGTCGTCTGTACACCTTAAACATTACACTATGTTGAACGAAACGCGTAAGTGCCACGAAATTCATTTGGTCCCGAAAAAATTATCCTATATAAGCTATCTTAGCGCTGTATATTTTTTTAATAGTTCTGTTAGACGTCATAATGCCAATGTAGCGCTGCAGCAAACTTTTGTTTTAACTTTTCAGTATTTTGACAAATAGTTTCCATGAAAAGGATTGGCTATCTAGGAGAAGCAACATATATTCTACTAGAATATAAGTAGAATGTAGGTTGCTTCTCCTGTTCTAAGGAATCTTATACTATAAGATGCTTATATTTATGTACTTTCGGTATCTGACACGAAACGGAAACAAGATGGAAGTTAAAAAAACATTACAAATAAAAAAAAAAAACAAGTAAGGAATGGCTACCTATGACTTTATAAGCCAGCCGCTAACTGAATTGTTAGTTTCAGACTCTAGAACTAGTTTTAGGACAGACTAGTTCAGGTCTCAAAGGCTGATCATCAAATACCAGATAATTATGACGCAGAGGGTGCGAGGTTGTTATCGTAAAGCTAGTTATCCACTCTTTTGTATTTGCTCTAATTTTAACATAATTTGTGGTAGTTTTGAGTTCTTTATTTAGTTTGATAATTATTATTTGAGTTCTTACATTCTTGTCCTGTTTTTGGTATTAAGTTCATCAAGACGTTGAGCTCCTTTGTAGTCCTGAGTTGAGCTACACGAATATTAATAAACACTTGCAATGACTGGACAGGTCTAGTCAAATCTGTGTGTTATTTTCTCAAAAGACCATCTCAGACACCAATCTGCATTTGAAATTGACCATTACATGTTTGCTGTATGGACTTTAAAAGTACTCTAAGTTTGTTTCAGTGTAGTCAGGTACGAAACACAGGCCTCACCTAATTTAAATTGAGGAAAAAATGGTTTTGTCCCTACCATTATAGAGAAAACTTTATACACACAAGTGTACAAAATGATCCTTTGGTAAACCTTTGGAAAATGAAAAAAAATATAAATGAAATGAAAAATAATGGTGTGCCAGTGTATCAGTACTTAAATGATTTGTCTACAGTTTCGTCAATGGTTTATACAATTTCAATATTTTGGACTTAGTAAGCATTTTCCCTTAAGGGCATCATTTTATGTACCTTTTCCTTCTGAGATAGTTGTATTCTTCTACTATTTACTTGACAATGGTTAGATGTGATTATATTAATAGGTAAGTAATAGTAATTTTAATGATAAAATCCATTTATTGAAATAATCCAGCTTAGCAAAACAAAAGCTATTCTTAAAAATGTTTTATAATAATACAGAGATATGAAATAAACAAAAACGAATAATCTTGTAATTCATTTAATCCTTCTGTGATCGAATATGCAAAGTAAAGGAAAGGGATACACATAACTACTTAATACTAGGGTTTAGGAATTCCCGACAATTTCAAAGTCCCAGGACACAAGACAGCCCACAACCAAAGTCCCGGGAATTCCCGGGACTTCGAGACTTTTATGATCTTTTTTTGTTTATATTTTTTAAGAGTGGTAGGTAACCTTTTTGTGAAGAATTTTAATTGAGTTAATTTCTGAATTTTAAATGTCTACATACCATAAAACTAACATAACCAGAAAATTGAATGTGATTAAGAGAATTAACAATATTGTTATTGTTGTACTTTTTTTTTATAGTTTTTTCTTAATTTTTCATAAATATATAATTAAAATATAAAACAGACTTATAAATCAGTTTTAGACTTTTTCGTTGATTTAATAAAATAGGCTTTTAAAAAAATTAGAGTGTTAACAGATTTGTCTGACAATCTGTTTCTGATTTTGGTAATAATGTCACCGGACAAGAACAACACACGATACTCAACAGAACCGGATGTCGGTTTAATTGTGTTTAAAGCTTTATACAGTTGTTTCAAAATTTCCTGTAAGTTTTACGTTTACTTCAAACAACTGAAACCCCGTTTTTAATGTTGCTCTTGTTTTTTTAAACTAACAAATGACGTCAGGCTAGACATAACAATTTCGACAAGAAAAGTCCCGGGACTTGGAGACACGAGACGTCCCGGGACCCAAACCCTAGTTAATACACGGAACTAGGAAGCCATGAAGGAGGCAGAAAGTTCGCTTAACCTAAACTGTGGTACAATTCGAGTTGCCTGTTCTAAGATGTGGCTGCCAAACCTGGGCTCTGACCAATGCGCAAAACCAAAAATTATGACAGTAATGTGAAAATGGGAACCAAGTTCATTGTCACCATATTGTTTGGTTGACGATTTTACCGACAAATACGATTTATTCGAGCTTGGTTTCGAAGCATCACCAAACACCTGCTCGTTTTTACTGAGCAGATCAACGGTGCAATGTCTTCACTTATGTTAATTGGTTTTGAGGTTGAATTTACGTGGTTGTCACGTCATTTAAATTCATAGTAAGTTATATGTCAATTATGGCAATACATATTTGACTAGTAACCAGAATTTTTGGAGTTTCTTTGAAGAGTCCCTGAAATTTCCCAACAAGATTCGACGTTTGGGTTGCTATATTACACACCTTTGTTAAAGTGTTACTCATTACCTGCCAAAGCAACCATAACTAAAACTTCATATTAGAGCATCGTTCCTACCTATATTGGGGGCATGTATTGACAAATTACCATCTTTTATATATAAAATGGTGAAAATCTGGCAGCCACAGGTTCTTAGGCTAAAAAGAATTGTGATGAAAATAGTTCAAGTCAAGTTGGCAACCATTTAAGTAATTTGTTTGATATTTTAATCTCATCACGTTACCTAATTTTATTGAAGTAAGTAGCAAGTGCCTAATCAGCATTTATGCAAATATTCTCATTGGGATTGAAGAAACATCTAAGAACAATAAAGAGCAAGAATATTTCTTTTTTTATAGAATATTTATTATAGAATAAAAAAATACATAGGAATTAAAGCGACACGGCTCCAGAAATTTACGTAGTACTTATTTTGAGGTACTAGGCCGATTAGTGGAGAGCAGCCCCGGCGACCTCGCAGTTGACTAAGTCGGCGTCAATGCAGCGGCCCGAAGCGGGGTCGAAGGCGAGGCCGGCGTCGCACGAGAGTAGCCGGGCGCGGCCTGACTCGCACGAGAAGAAGTAGTAACAGTTGCCTTGATACCTGCAAAGAAAATCAAAAACGTTAGAGAAGAAATTATACAGACTTGAAGAGAGGAATAATTTGTAATTATAACGGCTAAATAATAACGAGGAACGAGGTCGTTTAACGAGGGATAACATTTAAATTTCTGATGATTTCCAGGCAAAGGTGAATAGCAAAAGAAAATGGAATTACAGAACTCCTTTACCCTACACTGGGACACAATAGGCTGATAATAGTTAATCATAATAATATAGGTGGGTATGAGAAAATCTATGACGGTAACGTACTTGTAGTTGAGAATGATATCCAGAGCATTGCCATTGGCATCAGTAGGGGCAGCTGGGCATGTGAATCCGAGGAACTCTGAAAGGCATTACAATAATGATTAATTTAACCCTACTTGCAAGGGAAACAATCCATTCATCTGGATGGGTCCATCTGCATCTGGCTTTGAGTCCCGATAGAAAAGCATGCTTCTCACAAGACATCAGTTGAAATTAAACTTACAACTAAAATTACAAATGTAAAATTTTTTGTAGATCATTATATCAACCCGTTTATTAGACTTGCACGGGATGATAAAGAGTACTAATTTTTTCTGAGAGATTACAGGCTATAATGTAAAAAGTATACATACGGTCAGATTTGCAAGAGGGGACTAGGTCGGGCCAGTCACAACGGCCCGAGTCAGGGTTGAAGGCCAAGCCAGGAGGGCAGCTCATCTCGATGGCCTTGCCGGCAACACACATGCGGTACTGGCCACAGTTATCATCAGTGGCGACAGGCGACCGGAAGTAACCATACTGGTGAGGGCAATCGGCTGTGGGCTGCGCTGGCTCTGAAAATAAAAATTGGTTACTGTTAATTAAGGTGCTATGAGTAATCTTCTTACATAGTTAAGAGAATTGGAATTAAACAGTTGTGAGTTTTAGCTAAAAACAATTTTATGATCCCGTGCAAGTCAACTCGTTTCCATTCTCCTTAGCGTTTACATATAATGACAGGCAACGTATCATAAGTTTGTCTGGAAAAATAAACTATTAAAAAATCATTTACAAAATACGGTTACGTCATCATTTGTATTACTTTATCTAGCCTCTTTAAAGTATCGATTTCAACAAAAAATGGTAGCTCTCACTTTTACTCATACGTTAAGAAAGACTTGTACGTCTTTTTTTTCATTTGTGTTAGTTTGGGTATGAACTTTTAAAATATAATTTCCTATATTACTTACGGGCAGAACCCCGGCCTACGCACGGCACGTCCATGGGGTATCCACAGGGGTAGGCAGGCCACTGAGCTTCAGGGTTGTAGTGGAGGCCGTCGGGGCACATCATGTCTACTGCGACGAATTCCTGTGCGAATAGTCTCTTTGTAATTTTATTTATATCATACCGGTAACGGGAATTAAGACAGGTCCGAGGATAGAGCCCTGGTGGACGCCTATCTCATGATCTCTGCTAAAGTTACGCACTATTCTATTATTTGCCTTAGTATTAGTTATTGTGTAAATTCAGAGCTTTATTGCTAATTACTAAAAGAGTGAGATTTACACTAGCATTTGATTAAGTGAATCACAGATTTCGGTATTGTCGAGTTTTCAAATAATATTTTATGTCACTGCATAGATTTTTTCTGGAAGTCGTTTCTGTTTTTTTGGTAGAATTTAGGACAATCAAGATTCTGTTTAGAGTAGTAGACTTCGCACACTACAGTCATGATGTTATATTAAAATACTTACAATACACTCTACATAAGAGTCGCAGCTTGAGTCCACCTTGTAGTAGCCATTTCTCCGCTTGCAGATAGCGTTCCGAGGGTCAGGTTGGACAGTTGATACTTGAACCTGAGCGCTGCCTGTTTAGTAGACAATTTTACATAATTAATTGAACTCACCTTAGGTATCACTTCGTTTATCCGATTTTTGTAAATCCATAATTTCTCATTTGGTTAAATAATCTAAACATTAGTAGAGCCAATAATAAATTACGGGTTCAGTTTTTTCTAACTCAAAATGATTTAAAAGAGTGTCCATGGAGTTTCTTACACGTTCTTCTCCATAGAGATCTGTGCTTTTAACGTGCAATTTCGCTTCACTTTTTTTTGGACTGATCGACATTTGACTATTCAAAAGTGCAAATGGTCTATTTGAAATAAATGCTTTTGATTTGATTTGAGTTTTGATGGCACTTAAATATTTCAAACTAATATAATCGTTAGACACTATTAAAATGTGCAAAGTGATGTGATCATTCCAAATACATTTTCTAGATAATGATGATCAATTAGACAAATATACTTACAGGCAGCTACGAACACCAAGGCGACACACAGGTAAGAAAACATGTTGCTTCTTGAAATTGTTTCTCTGATGATGAGGAACTCCCGAATGATGTTCGTAACACCGTCCCAATTACTTTTTATACCAAAATATGTCATCTTCATTAGATATCTACTTAAATGACTTTCATTAATAGTAAGAAATGTGGAATAACTGCGGTTGAATAACGGTGATTAAAAACAAGTTTCAAGTTTGATATATTTTATTGTAATATGGTAACAAGACATTAAACATTACTTTTTAATTGATACCATAGTTTTTGGTATCGGAACACTACGTCTATAGAATTATACAAGATGTAAGTTTAATGTTAAAATTAAAAATGGGGATGTGTGTTAAATTATAAAAATAAAGGTGCAGCTTAACAGTTATGCTTATGACAAATTTCACACTAGATCTTTACACTTTTATATTCGGTACAAAAACGAAACACGATGGGAGATATAAAACATTACAAATAAAAAACAAATAAAACATGCATATTCTATGACTTGATAACACAGACGCTGTGGTAACTCAATTGTTAGTTTTAGACTAGAACTACTTTTGGGACAGACTAGGTCATGTCCTGAGCATCAAAGATCAGATGTGATGCAGTAGGTGCGAGGTTAGTAAAGTTGGGTATCCACTGTATTCGCGTACAAGTGTGCTTCAAGCATCTCCGTATTAGCTACGTATACACCACAAATTTTATTAGTACAAATACTTGAAGGGCTTATTAGAAAAGTTTTCGTTAGTATCTAAGTAAAATCTCAATAAATAATATTCATAAACAAAAAATTATTAACGTTGTTTTATATCCCAAAATGTCATTCAATATATGGAAATTTTGTATTGATCATTATGAATGGAAAAACACTGCGCGTAGTATTTTCTAGTAGCAATTGTTAGGAATAATTGATTCAATTGTGAAATTACCAATTAAGACAAATTTTTGGGTACGATTTTGGGATTTCGTTATTTAAACTTTTGAATATACAAATATGATCAGTCGATATGAATAGAGCCCATTTTTTTGCATTAATAAAAATTAGGGGTGTATATGGCACTAGCACTGCGACACAGCAGATGCAAGTGGCACAGTTGGTGGTTAAAGGTAGAGGATATCCAGCTTTAGGCTAATTAGAATTGGTTTCGCCTCTTGTTGGTGGTTTTAGCGTTGAACTCCAGTTCTTTGGCGAGGAGTTGCTCGGCTTCAGCCCTGGCGCGGGCAGCCTCAGTCCTGATTTCGACAGGACAGGCTTCGACTTCGTCAGCTGAGACGCAGGTGTTGGTCAGCTCATCGTAGGCGGTGTTCTTACCACAGATCAGTACTCGCGGCTTTGTGCCGAGACAAAGGAAGTACTTCTGACAGTTGTTTTCGGCTCTGAAATATTTTAGTAACCTTTTAGATCAACTTTGTAGCTTCCAAGTGTAAGACTGTTGCTACTAAAGAATGCTCAGACATGATTATATTGATAGGAATAGAATGTGTTGATAATAATCTATCTAAATACTGGGACGAGGAAGGTGAAATTTTGTATAAAGCTTCCTTTTGTAATGCAGGCGAGCACTAAGAAAGTGTTTTTAAAAAAGGGAAACATTCGTTTATACGCAAAATTATTATTTGACTCTAAACTTGAAACCATATATATCCGTGCTTGAAACTAAACTCAATAGATTTTTTTATGGAAAAGTTCTCGCGAACGAAGTCACGGCTAAAGTGCTAAAAAATATTCATAATCATAAAACTATTCTTAAAACTGTAAAAAGGATGTAATTAACAAAATATAAAAGGTAAGGGTTCCGTTGTTATCTAGGTAGGTACTACAAAGTACAGGAAATGTTATAATTTAAGGTCTCTTCTTTAATTAAAATGATCCAAGTACACGACAAAAGCATAAACTTATATTCAGTTGACAGAAGAATCATTGCATTTTTGCATTTAATCAAAATTGTCATGGTCAAGCCAATAATGAATGCAGCTATTCAATAATATTAGACATTGCAACTCCGAGGTCAGATTCTCGGAAAATCTGCAAGACCAGAAATAAAACAAGAAGATGTAGCCGAGACAAAAAAGTGGCACGGCAAGAATGTGTAATGGAGGTACTGTAGACAGGTAGGTAGGTAGTATTATCATACATCATAAGAGCACGTTAGCAAACCGGTGGTATTTCTAATAACGAGGTTACATAAGCAAGGTCACCGCTCATCTTCTGACATTTAAGCCTGCGCTGACATCGACTGACCGGTCGCCTATTTAGTAACCAGTTCTTGGCATTTCAATCTCTATCACTTTAAATATCGTTCTTTTATACATATTATTCTATTAAATATCGCACGTCTTTATGTAATGCATACCTGTAGAATCTGAAGCCAGCAGGGGGACCAAGCTCCCTGGAAGTTGGCACCTCAGGGCAACGGAAGCCGAGGAAAGCTGAAAAATAAATTAATTATTGTTTAGTTGAAAGAATTTGGGTCGCTTGTGACATAAATAGGCGTAAGTTTTACGATTCTCTGTAACTTATAAGACCTTCCCTTTGTTGATATCGAAATTTACGACACGACTTTCATAAGTGGTAAATGTTTGCGCAATCTGGTGTGTGCTTATAAAATGCCAACTTGAGTGATGGTAAGACACAGCGTGCCTCTAAATTGGATAAATCAGAAGTAAAAGTAGACGGAATTAATATTTTCATAAGTTTAGCTTGACATCATTAAAAAAAGTCGTTTTAGGTGCCACGGACAAGGATATTGATTAGTAATTCAAATGAGCGTATTAACAATTAATTTGCACGTGAAGAGGTAAACTCGTTTCTAATGAAGAATAAGCCATGAAATATGGTGAGCCAATAAGGATGTATCCTTAACCTCTCGTGTGCCGTAATTAGAGACACAATTAAAAAGCCATTGTGTCTCGCGTGGATCCACGTTTAGACACACAACGGGTTAAAAGACGATTCTTAAATGGAACCGACATATCTTGGGCACTCTTGTTGTAAAAAACTATTCTCGTAAATATTCTTACCTTCAGCATCGCAGTCTTCGACCTCATCAGGCCAATCGCAGCGATAGGAGGCGGAGCTCCAAGCTAAACCGTCAGGGCACTGGAAGTCGTATGCTACTCCAGCGACACAGTTCCTGAAGTAGCTGCAGTTGCTCCTGTCTCCGAGCTTGTAGTAGCCGAACTGGTGCTCGCACTGTTCTGTTGGCTGAGCGGGCTCTGGAATTGTTAAAATAAATGTTTGATAAATATTTTGGGTCAAGGATATCAATTCGCCGGTTAATGCTTAGATGAAGGATGCACTTAAGGAGGTTTATATCCAGCAGTGCTTCATTCCAGGTTAATTATGATGATGGAGGATCAGTCTTAGCTGATGTAATAGGGTCCAGGACATCAGGATTAATCGAAAGAGTTACCGTGGTCTTGAAACGCAAAGAACAACTGATAGAATACAAATAGGATTTGGTCAGTAAAAGTCGGATATTCTCTCTAGCTCCACCAAGGTCGGAAGAAGTTAATTGATGATTATCAATTTCAAATATTGGATCTTTCTCTGTTTTTTTTGAAAATGAATGGACTGGACATAGAAAGCAGATCAGGAAAGACAGGATCTTATAAATACGATCTTCAATTATTACGTACGGATTGAGTAGAACGAGCTGCCAAATCGAATTTAATTCCGAGAAGTTGTAGATCATTCATTTTATTAATGTGCTATCGGTAGAAAATGTCAGAGAGAAAACTAGAAATAGTCGTATTTTAAGAAGCAATTCAACCAAATACCAAAGTGAACTCTTTGAAATCTTAATAAAGCCATCACTTATCGTGGTTACAATCAAAAGATCAGTTTATTTATGTAATACATAATAAATATTCCTACAACGTCTTCGTATCAAAAATAGAATCTAGTAATATATTTCTGAGTACAATCTAAAATCGGCAATGATACAAGGCTGTGTGACAAATAAGATCAATTGTTGGATTAAGAGGTCTGCGAAACTCAAAGTTTGTTATTGTGTGTCTCTTAATGTACTTGTTTAAATAACATATTGTTCTAAAATGTGAACTAAGGCTACTTCTCATCAGAAATAATGCAGAAAGTTCTAGTAGTTTATCTTCAACAAGGACTAACTTTTTATTAATTAGATAAGTTTCATCGGAATTATTTATAATATCTTACTAAACAGCCAGAAAAGTATGACTGAGAATCGTACCCAAAAAAAAAAAAATTACCAGGCTATATAAAATTTAGTAATTGGGCCAACGAACTTTGAGTACCACAGGTTAAACATATACTCGTAATTTACTCACGTAGGGAGGATCGTTCAAGGCAAGGATATTCGTTGGGATACACGCACGGGTATCCGGACGCTTCAGGGTTGAATCGCAGACCATCAGGGCACAGCTTTTCCTCGGCAGTTCCATTCTGTGAACAAAATTGCCAGCATTATTCATCACATCAGAGCAGAGAAAAAGGCATACGGGTATGATAATATTCTGGCTATTTCGCTGAGGTTAAAACTCAGTCTAATGTACTCTTTTTGAAAATAAGTTGTGGTCGGCTCCAGTCAAGCCAGATGCAGCTGCCAGACAGAAAATATCCTTATCTAATCTAACAAGATATTCTTCATAGACAGCCAACACACATCCACTGTTGGACATAGGCCTTCCCCAAGCGTCACCACAATGACCAGTCTCACACACACCCACAGTCAGTTCTGCGAACAATGTACCGTGCCAACTGAACTTTGGTTCTCCTGCGGATATCTTCATTCCTAATGCGATCATGCAAGGAAACTAAGAACCCTTTCCATTGCCCTTTGGAAAATTTTAATCCTAGGAAAGACTTATTATAGTAGTAGATAGAATAATCTCCGTAATGATCATCATTCTTGGCCAAGGCGGTGACCGATGACGGAGGATGCAGTCGACCATTCTCTTGACCCGACAGACAAATATTCGCACTTGTTGTTGTGACTAGATTTATAATGCCATGGGTCAACCGCTTTTTAGTCGACGTGAATTATTAATTACTTGCATTCCGAAACGTGTCACAATTTCCGTAAAACAGAATTTTAGTAACGTTTATTTTAATAATTCTAATTTTATTATGCATTTCAGTTTTTTGATAAATGAATTCTCTTTTTTGTAAAGTTCGAAACACATTTTTAAAGTTATTTTCCGAGAAAGAGTTTTCTGGAAGGGATGACATAGAAATAGTTCGTTTTAGAAATGATGTATCTATAATAAGAGACACCGTATCCGTATAGTAACACTAAAATAATAATCACAGTTCGTCTCAAATCACACATTCGCATCACGTTTATCAAATAACGCGAACTTTATTACCAGAATCTGTGATTATTAAGTGAATTATTCATGAGAGGAGACGCATGATTACACACAAAAGAATGAAGCTTATATTAGTGCCTTTGTGGTACTGGCAGACTTTGACGTAGTCACGACCTATTTTAAAAGTATGATCCCAGTCTGTGTCAACACTTTCTCACATACATGACCATGGGTGAATAATTTAACACAAGTTCATATTGATGTGTCTGGGAGGTCTGGGATTAAAATGCAAAGTGGAGTGTCATCGGTATCCGGCGTGGCTGGGTACTGAGAGACGCTAGACGTTCTAGAAGACTGACTGGCATGTTGGTCTAGTGGTTAGTGGCCCTGAGTGCTATGCCAGAGGTTGTGCGATTCCCACCTAAAACTTTTGTGTGATGAGCACGATCATTTGTTCTGTGTCTGGGTGTAATTTATCTATAATATTTAGAAATATATAAGTACGTTTATCAGTTGTCTAGTTCTCATAGCACAAGCTCTGCTTAGTTTGGGAAAAATAAATATATAGCGTTGTGCAAAAGTTGTAGAATATAAAAAAAGACTGTTAAGGTGGTCTATAAATAAAAAGAGAGTTGCTCAATATTGAACATTTCATTTAACTTAATTGAATTATGTCATTGCACCAATACATAGTTGACCAGTTAACTAACTACTTTGGTAGGCAGTTTTTTTTAGGGGGTGGGAAATTATCTCCACCACCACCAGTCTGTCAGACTTTTTTTTTATAAAACCCTCCCCTGTTCCCTGTTGAAATTTCGGATCTGAGGGCTAAATGCGCGTTGTTTTTACGTTATCGCGATCGAAACGTATACTGCGTTTGGCTCTTTGATTGGTAAAGAGCTTGGAGCGGGCCAATCAGAGCGCCGAACGTCATAAACGTGTAGGTCGTGATAACGTTAAAGAAATTTGCACTAGGTATTCTGGATACGGATCCTATGGATTACAGAAATATAAAGGAATAATATTATACCAGTTTCGTTAAACGTTCATGGATAAGAAATTATTTTGGAATAGTTTCGGTTAAGGATATTTGAAAGTAAAATAAAAATATCAAGTGATAATCATTTATTTGGCCGGGCAAAACCAATGAAAACCCGTCGTAACCTATCATTTACACTCCGCCTTTACCTGAAACTTTTATATCCGTTTCAATTACGGTTACGGATATTTTATATTTCGGATATCCTATAGTTTTCCTGATGTGGATGGAAAAAAAGAATAGGAATCTATATCCGTGTATTGGGTATACTTGATAATTTGACATATATAAAAACAGTACTTACAATGCATTCAACGTATTTGTCACAGCTGCCGGGTACGGGGTACTTTTCGTTCAGCTCTTTGCAGGCTCCATCAAAGTTTGCTTTAGGAGCCGGTTGGATCGGCTGGACGGGCTGTCTGGCTGGTTGGATCTGGTTCCTGGAGTAGGCAGGGTTGGAACTTTGACCGAACCCTCCGAACTGGGCGACCGCTGTTGAAAAATGAAGAAAATAAAAATTTTGATTTACAAGAACGAAAGTTTTCATGACTTGCCCTTGTGGAACACAAGGCAAAGAAAGAATATAGGAACTATATATATAATATGGGAAAAACGATTTTAAATATTGAAGTTATATATGATACGTTTTGGTCAGATCATTTTCCCTTGAAAATAGAATGTGATGTGAATGTTATCAGATTAAAAACTTGTTCTGTTAAATCACCGCTTAACGGTGTTCGATGGGGTGACAGAAGTGCTGATGAAATAAAGAAATACTCGTGTCTATGTAACAATAAATTAAAAAGTTTAGATTTTCCTAAGGAGTTTGAACTATGTGCTGATAATTTTTGTGATAATCCATATCATAGGTCATTATTGCATTCAATGTATATAAATATTGTATCTATATTAAGTGAGGCGGCTAGTGTAAACAGAGTCTCCAAAGACATTGTTAGAAAGAAAGGTATAAAAGGCTGGAACAAGCATGTTAAAGAATTTCATACTCAGGCAAGGTCTAAGTTTAAACTGTGGATGTGGTATGGGGAACCCAGTAGTGGGCCTATCTATGAGGATATGATATTGAGCCGTAAGATATTTAAATCCAAATTGAAATGGGTCATTAAGAACCAAGAAAAAATAGAAATGGATATATTGGCCTCGCTTCATTCTAAGAAATGTTTTTCATCTTTCTGGAAAGGCACTAAAAAGCTTAATATCTCTCCAAGCTTACCGGTAACCGTGGAGGGTGAGAGTGACCACACGGAAATAGCTGATATGTTTAGAGAACAGTTTATAGTGAGCTCACCTCTTGACCCAGTGGTGGGAGTGAACGATGCTGAGACCTATCGATCAGGAACACCCCTCCGGTTTACATGTACAGAAATAAGATCCGTAATTAAGAATATGAAGAGGGGAAAATCTCCTGGTCATGATGGACTCAGCATTGAGCACCTTCAAAATGCTGGCTTGCACTTACCAAGAGTATTGACGCTATTCTTTAATCTTTGTGTTGGGCATTCTTACCTACCACAGGAGATGCTGGATACATTAGTTGTACCTATTGTAAAAAATCGAACAGGAGACATAGCA
This sequence comes from Mythimna albipuncta, assembly GCA_929112965.1. NCBI lineage: Eukaryota > Metazoa > Arthropoda > Insecta > Lepidoptera > Noctuidae > Mythimna > Mythimna albipuncta. Next base: position 9,120,801 of record OV815962.1, on the reverse strand, counting down.
GACAAGGGCAATTATAGGCCAATCTCACTGGCAACTGTGATAGCTAAAGTGTTTGACAGTGTGCTTGATGGGCACCTCAGTAGATATACAAAGCTGCATGACACTCAGTTTGGTTTTCGTGCTGGGCTGTCTACTGAGAGTGCAATACTTGCATTGAAGCACACTGTCAAATATTATACGGACAGAAAAACACCAGTGTATGCGTGTTTCCTGGACCTTTCCAAAGCTTTCGACCTAGTTTCGTATAAAGTACTATGGGAGAAGCTTCGGGAGGCGGGAGTTCCTGCTGCACTGGTGTCAATATTATCTATCTGGTATGACAAGCAGAGGAATTTTGTGAAATGGTCGAATACATTGTCGGACCCGTATAAACTTGTATGTGGAGTTAGGCAGGGTGGTCTTACATCCCCGAGACTGTTTAACATTTATGTTAACAACCTACTTGTTGAGCTCAGCAGCACTCATGTCGGATGTCACATAGACGGAGTTAGTGTAAATAATTTAAGCTATGCAGACGATATGGCGCTTCTGAGCCCCACAGTAGGTGGACTTAGGAAATTGCTCACCATTTGTGAGAGATACGCCGAGCAGCATGGCCTAAAGTATAATCCTGCAAAGAGTGAACTGTTGGTGTTTAGAGGAAAAAATAAAAGTCCTTCAAATGTTCCTCCCGTACAATTAAATGGTTCACCTTTGCAGAGGGTAACAAAATTTAAATATTTGGGACATATTGTTACGGATGATCTCAAAGATGACTCTGACATGGAAAGAGAGCGCAGGGCGTTGGCTGTGAGGGGAAACATGCTGGCTCGCAGATTTGCTGGGTGCTCAGTACCGGTTAAAATAACCTTGTTCAAAGCGTTTTGCCAAATATTTTACACCAGCAGTCTGTGGGCTAATCATACCCAAAAAGCAGGCAATGCACTGCGCATTCAATATAACAATGCCTTCAGGGCGCTGTTGAGGCTTCCGAGTTGGTGTAGTGCATCAGGGATGTTCGCTGATGCACACACTGACGATTATTTCGCGATCATGCGCAAAAAGATAGCGTCAACGATGCGCAGGTTAAGGGGGAGCGGAAACAGCATCCTGAGGGTTTTCTCGGAAAGGTTGGACGGGCCTACAAAGGATAGGTTTATCAAGCTACATGTCAGACATGCCGCTTGATGGATCTTCCTCAAAGTGGATGCTGTGTTTTGTTGTATTTGTTTTATGTTTTATTTTTGTTTACTATTACTAACATAGTTTTGTAAGTTGTTTTTTGTAATACTAACACCCTATGGGCCAACGATGCCTGAGAATAAAAGATTTTTATTTTTATTTTTATTTTTATTTTTATTTTTATTTTTATTTTTATTTTTATTATTTATTTTATTATATATAGGTTTTATTCAGTAAAAGTCTGACACACACGCTTCAACCTAGAGTGGGAGAAGTCATTGGATAATGTCCCTGCCAATGGTTAGTGGCTCTGACTACTATGCCGGAGGTTGTGGGTTTAATTCCCACCCAAGTTAAATGTTTGTGTGATGAGCATGATCATTTTTTCTTTCTGGTAACACCCAGATAGCGAATTTTTGTATGTATTTAGAAGTATATTAGTATGTTTATCATTGTCTAATACTCATAGCACAAGCTCTACTTAGTTTGGGACTAGATGACGTTGTGTGATAGTTGTGGAATATTATTACAATTATAGTAAAAAAGATGAGTCGTCATTTTTGCATATTGTATCTTTAGTGGTTAAAATATTCCGTTTATGAAGATTCGGTCATTGGCATATTTTGCATAAAATATCTAAGTATAACGTCTCTATCTTTAGTAACAGAAATAGAATAATTTGTTGTTCTTTGAATTTCTATAGACACTAAGCCAACAATCCAGGCTAGTGCCTACTCACTTAGTGTCTGTTATGAGATGCGACTCATTGCAAGACATTCTTATGCAAATTTTTACCGTAAAAGTTATTAGGAAATTACTGTACCGAGAATCTTAAGTTTTACAGGAACATAATTCAGTTGTTCCGTTACGATTGTTGATGGAAATTTCCATAATTTTTATATCTATTTCAATATTAGGAGTTTTTTTATGGGAAAGCATCCTTCCCGAGGTACATTTTTTTTTTATACAACCGCTCTTAGGTACGTGAATATGACGTTATATACATACACGTATATACGACATATTTCTGTAAATATTTTGGAAACACAGGTATCTTGTGGATATTATCTAGGTTCTTATAGACATCAAATCCTTTTGTGTAAGGCCATTAAAGACCTCTGAAAATCTGATATTTTGCGTGAACTTGGGCCTTCAAATTGTACTCATAAATTTAAATAAAATTCAAATATAGAAATCTTGCACATTTAATGAAGATTCTGAATGATGAAGTTTTTTTCTAAAATCTAAAGGTTAAAAAAAAAACCACGACCAAAAAACCACACCACTATTTTCCTTCAGTTGCGCTTTGCGTCTAGGACCACAGTAACTTTTCATAACCATCCCGCAGCCCTGGTAATATAAGGAGTCTAACAACTATTTATTAGTTAGGTAGGTACAGGCACAGATTGGCTGCGCAGATTAAACTGTGAAAGCGAAACGCCCGCTGACACTTCGTCATGCAATATGTCACATCTTGCATCATTTGGTTACTCACATTATGCGAAATTCTTAAGAGTCCCTACAGCATCTTGTAGTTTTAGTCACTGTACCTAATCCTGATACGCGTTGAGTCAATCTTATTTTTCGCCGAAAATCTTATTTTGTAATTGTAAAAAAGATTTATCAGTTTTATCAAAGGCAGAATAGCTAGTAGATACATACCGAAGTCTTATAATGTATAAGGTAGGTTGGGGGAAGATTGGCATTGGGGTAAGAACGTATAAATCAATATACCACTTATTTAGCTTTATTTTTAATGCCAGCCACATTGCTGGGCAAGGTGGAACATAATGAAGCGGCACGCAATGTGACTAGCATAAAAAATAAAGCTAAATAAGTGATGTAATTTATATTTTTATACGTTCTTACCCCAATGCCGATCTTACCCCAACGCACTATATCATTTTATATGAATAAGCATTGCAATAATCATAATCATCGGAAAGGTTTATTGATGTGCAACATTATTAACGCATTAGTGACCTTTTACAAGTGATTATGTTATTTTAATATAATATGAACGGGTCAGAACCTACTTCTCAAGTTAGCGAGCAAGTAAATAAAATCTTATGTAACAAATTAAGGATGTCATAAGTGAATTCTAAGTGAATTAATTATGTAGATTCCTCATCTTCCTCTGACCTTGAAGGTAGTAATATATTCGTGTAGCCACTAGTAGTTGCATTCTATTTTAAATGAATTCAAGTTCATGATGAAGATTGGCCGTTTTACGACATACGTAAGAGAAACTGTGTAGAAATATGTACGAAATTTTCCACGGAATGCTAAACTGAACAAAATATTTCAAAATCTACGGTGCATAATAAATGAGTTTTACAAACATGACGTCTTAGGTTTTGTGTCGGAACCTAAAGTTAGATAAGGCTTAGGTAATCACTGCTTGGCCGTGTGAACTATTGACTCTGAGAATATTTAGGACATTTTAAATGTTTTCTTGGTTAGAAATTTGAAAGTTATATTTTTTGAAAGAATTATACAAATGAGATAAAACAGATATTATGCTTATTGTTGCCATTGAAAGTCAGTTTGGACAGCAAAATTAATTCTAGAAGAAATAGAGAATTCTTCTAGAAGATATTGCATCGATCCTCTAAAGGTGATTTGGTTGATTTTATATAAGTTTATAGAGAGAGTTACAATCGTTGCTTTACGTGGAAATATTTTGCATGCACATATTTATTATTTATTTAATCTTCATGTAACACAAAGTATTTACAAAGGGGGACTTTAAGCCGCCATGCCATGCCATGACATATATTTTAATTTTCATTATTTGTTGGTTTTTAATCTATTTTATTAATTAGACCTATCATATTAATGTTGGTCATACTTATAAATTACTTTTTTACATATTTGTCACCTCGTAATTATGTTATTATTATATTGTTGAAATTATATTGTAAATAAGTCGTTGGTGTGCCTATACAAATACATAATGTAGTTCTTCCAACTAACCTTTTTAACCTAGTGGTTAGAAAGAGTGAAGTTAGGGTGAATTAAAACTCGGCATAGAAAATTAGAACTGTAGTAATATTAAGAAGGTAAAATTAAGTGAAGCTTGGAAGTTTGCTTGTGTCTGTTAGTTCCAATAGAGGCTTAGATTGCTTTGGCCGATTTTTGTTATTTTGCATGACCCTAATAAATATAGATTTAACGAATGCGAGAAGATTTTACTTGCATTGTTATTTCTAAGTACATTTTAAACAGGTTTGAACTATGTAAAAAACGATTACCTACCTGAATAAATTAGATATACCTAGTGGCAAGATTTTATCCTAACTAATATTATAAATGTGAAAGTGTGGATGTTTGGATATTTGTTACCGAACATTACGCGAAGCCGCGGGCTAAAGCTAGTTTGATAATAATATTAAACTTTAATAACCTGGAAAAGCTTTTGCTGAGAGGGAAAGTTACGAGAAGACTAAAAGGAGCTTGTGACGTTGATCAGATCAAATCACTGTAACACTAGAGACCACAGCGAGTCTGCGACGCCATATTTACATCGCCGAAAATAAGACAACATGATGAAATATTGTCAACCAAATAGTTATTCGTCTGTATACCCTCAGCATTGAGGATAAAACAAATGACGCTAGGAGAGAATTTGTTTTTTTTTTCGAGCGGAGAAATGATTTCTCTTTTCTAGGGTGCAGTGAGAGAGCATGTCGAGACTTTTATTGAATAAATCCCACCTCGGATATGTTTCTTCATTTGCCCTTCGCGTTTTGGGGCCACGGTAACTCTTTCAAACGTACCCGGAGAAGGATTGATGGAATTTTATTTATGCTCAGATATGTACCTATCCCTCTCTTAGAGAGAGGAGGCCTGAGTCCCAGTAGTGGGCATATTAGAAAGGTTGATTATGCTATTCGTATGCTACATAGCCACTCAGTAAAAAATACAAACATAGTTAAAAGTTAAAACTTCTTCCTTAAAAACATTATAACTACATAAGTACATAATTTAATTGAAAGAGTTGTTTAATTGATCAATTGTTAACTACTATAATCTTATCCATTGTTTAGCCGTTAAAACAATTCCGTCTTATTGTTAAGAACTTGTTTAGATTAATTACAGGTAGCAGGCTATTTATTTACCCCTAATTACATATTTATAGGACACGTGTGTTCTTTTAAAGTAGTTAATTAATGGGAAAACGAACTCATTAGACTTTATGATGGTGAGATTATATTGCACAGAGCTTGCCCTGAAACGTGCGTATGTATCACGATCTATTAATATGTTAGCTATACCTTTCTTATAGGTAAAAAGACTTTGGTATAAAGATTTTCCTGAATCTTTATATCAAAGTTTTTTTCCTTAAAAGTTCTGCGATTAATTTTTGATCCTTGAATATTCATAGAAGTTTTTTTTTTGCGATGTTTAAAATGAAAAGTCATAAAAAATAGTAGGTACTTACCGAAGCCGCAGAGGCACGCAAACACTACCAAAGTCTTGTCCATGCTGTATGCTACCCCGTACTGAAGTGCGCACGAGTGTGGCTCAGGTATTGAATGGCGATCGCCGACCTTGGGGACACACCGGCCGGTGTCGAAACCCTCCCATCTCCGCGTTACATCAGCAAACTCAAGAAGATGCGAAGGATTTGAGAAGTTTGACAGGTTTCCACCTGCGAGAGGACTAAAATGATATATCTGACATTAGTTTATTAATATGAAGAGTTGTGCAATACAATTAGTAACCTAACACATTCCTTTTTCACGTAGTGCACGATTTTCACTTCCATCTACATATATATATTACATTATATTACATATTTATTCATATTATTTCCTTTATTTTTCTTAAAGTACATATTTTGATATTTTTAAATATTTTTTATAACAAATATATATTTATTATTATTATATATTATTTTATATTATAAAGAGGCTAAGTTTGTTTATTGTTTGTAGGATGTAATAATCTCTGAATATACTGGTCCGATTGCTAACACTTTTTCACCGCGTCTGCCTGTGTGAACGCAATAAACTAAAAACTACTGAATGGATTTTTACCACTAGAATACACAAAGGTTTTGATGTAGGTATATTACATGCTTAATATAGCAGAGAAAAGCCAAGAATTACAGAGATTTCTAAATTAATAATAATCCTCCCGACCGAACTTCGATCACGGTGGCCAATCTCAACAGAGATGCACTCTCGGTTCCTTCATCCTCATAGTCCGATGGGACGGCAATCTGACACGACTGGAGAGTGAACAGGCGCAACAGTACCAACTGCTTTTTCTGAAAGGAAGGTCCGACCGATATAAGAAGGAAGTGGGTTTTTTCAGTCAGTAAAAGTATGGCATTATATCCCGCTCCGCCCAAGGGCGGTTGGATGTCATTGGATGATTTTTACCCACCGAACAAAAAAAGACCAGCTGCTTTACTTGCTTCCTGAGGCACGGGGCTGTTCAAAAGCAATCGTCAAAGTAAAGCTAGAACTATATTATGTCAACGCACACGACGACCACGCCGGATTTGTACATAGTACGACGTCGCGTGGCGTGGATCTAATGTAGCTCTACAAGTCTAGTTGCCATATAAAATGTATGGAGAACGACGCGCCCAGATCGACGTAAGTAGTACACGTGTGCGCAGTGTAGTTCTACCTTTAATGTTATTCAAGAACCTTTAACCTTTTTACTGTTACGTAGGTAGGTTGACCGACACACCTTATGATAATAACTCTATGAACCGAATGACATCAATGTATCGAGGTTTTGCTAGATGTATTATGAAATTTACGACCTTATACTATACATTGTTATTTAATATGTAAGTACGCTTCACCCATTCCACTCGAGGGGGAGAGAGGGGGAGTATCAAACTTTTACTGGCTAAAGCTAGATTACACAAACGCACATGTGCAATACGCCTGATTTGTACGTAGAACGACGTCGCGTGGCGTGGATCAAGTGTAGCTCTACAAGTCTAGTTTCCATATAAAATGACGCGCCCATCGGCGTGTGTGGCACACTTGTATGCAGTGTAGTTCTAGCTTTAAACCCATCCGTGATCCTTCATGTGCCCTTTGCGTTTCGCGGTGAATCACTCAACTAATCATTCAGCAGCCCTGTACTCATAAATACTGTTTATTCCAGTAGCGTAGCAAACACCTCAGGGCCTTTCTATAATAAAGAGGGCCCCGTTATACCTGATTGCGGCACCTTAAACGGTTATTGTTTTTATCACGAAATAGGCCTAACCAGTATAAAATTACCACGGCAGGATAAGTGGCTAAAGACATTCCAACTAGAGAATGCATTCTCGAGTCCAGCTTGCAAGTTCAAAATCTAGAAAATAATATTGTTTGTTGATAGATATCAAAAATCTGTTAAGCTTAGTCTTTGACAGTTATATTTATTTAGAATAGAATAGAATAAACTAAGTTAACTGAAAGAAATGATCAAGAATAGAACCCATCCTGGATTCAACCTCTAGTCAGGCACAGTATTGTCGTAGTTCTTACAGTTATTTCAGCACGGCTGGCTTAGTAGTTTAGCCTTTAGTAGTTGTGATGCATAACGCGGAAATCGATTCCCGTTTGGGGTAAATATAAATATATATGGCGTACCAAGTTTAATCTACGAGTATAATTTCTAGTGTAGGGAAAATATTAAAAAAAAAAACAATATTTTATGTTAGCTGGTTCCAAAAGTATTAAATTTTTGATACAACATAATAATTATATCCGTTCGGCCATGGCGGCCATTTTTTTTTCCAAAAGCTATCTGTGGCGCCATCTGAGGGGTGTCTTGCGCGAAGTCGGCGCGTGTGAGTTTAAAATGTCAATAACTCCTAAGATATGTATGGGATCTGTATATAAAACTTATGTCGTTGGCGTCGTTATGAAACAGCAAACATTAAACATGAACTTTATTAGATTTGTAGTGTAATGTGGTGTTCATTTTAATTGGAAATCAGGATTGGCGAGTTTTTTCCAGTTTGTTGTACAAAAGTCGTTATAATTAAGAATACTTACCACTATATCAAAAAGTTTTTGTTTCATTTACATAAACATACATATGTAACACATTTTATAATTTTTGTAGTATTTGGCAGCAAATGTATCCAGTCAGTCTTTTCGGCAAGCTTTGCAGAATTAGTCAATACTACAAATTACTTACGTTCTAAGCTCCATTTACTGGAATGGGGCCTGTTTCAATGATTTCATAAATTGTCCAGTTGTATAGACACTTGAGACACAAAACTACACCAATAATACAACATAATGTAAACTAAAAATCTAAATATGCGAATAATAATAAATATCCCAAAAAAACCCGCCAAAAAGTCACGCAAAGACAATTTTTATTGCTTGGATACCAAGTCCATCAAGCCATGTCTTCGTATGAATAGTTATTTTGTTTACCATTAGAATATAGATGTAATGTTTTGTTTTGTTGCCGAGAAGGTTTACTTACTTGATACAAATGAAAATTTCGCTAAAGTAGCCAACACTAAAATAAAATTGTCAGCCCCATTTTACCGATGTTGCGCCTGTGTCAGTGATTCCACATATTATCCAGTTCCGCAGACACTTTTGGTATACAAAACATCACCAATTTTGTAACACAATACCAACTAGGAATCAGTTTGTGAATAATATTGAAAGAGTTACTGAACTTCATCCGAAAAAATCAAGCCAAAGTCATTAGGTGTGCTGCCACAGATAATGTAGATACAGCATATAGGTAGGCAATGTAGATTCAAACATTTCAATGGTACAAGTGGAGAAAGTTCGTCAATGCGACCGAGGCGAAATTCTGCGGTTATGGAGCCGAATGTTGCAGTGATCACGTGCATAAAATTACGTTTTTTACTAAACTAACAGGAAAGACATAAATAAACGAGATTCGGCGTGCGACTCGTGGGAGTCGCTTAGCGTTCAGAGTGATACGATTAATGTTATAAATTGTGGTGGGAGCGAGCTCACATACTTTTCCGCACTAGTGCGGAAAACAGCAAATTACGTGCCTAAAAGCGGGTTTTCGAGTGTGTATTGAACACAATTTTCCTGTTGTGGTTTGGTCACCTCAGCATCTGTATAAATTAACAGTCATGATGAGAATATACATAGCGGATCTTGTAAGTGACGTGACGAGTGTGACAAAGATGTAGAGCTCGCATCGAACGTCATTCTTCATCAATATGGTCACTCTTGTTATGTTTACCACGCTATTTATAAAAAATGTCTTACGTCACCACAAAAGGTCATGGATGAGTTGTACTCAGTGAAGGTCCTGGGAACCAAGGAATAGATAGTGTAGATTCATTGTGAATTAACATTTAGGTTTGAAATAAATTATGGGGTGTCATCATCATCATTTCAGCCGAAAGATGTCCACTGTTGGACATAGGCCTTCCCTAAGCGTCGCCACAACGACCGGTCCTGTGAGTCTGGCATCCATCGGATTCCCGCGACCCTGACAAGGTCATCGGTGGGAAGTTGCGTCTTCCGATACGCGATCGCCACTCCAGAACCTTTCGTCCCCATCGTCCATCTGTTCTGCGTGCAATGCCCTGCCCATTGCCGCTTTAGTTTGTATTTGCTATAATGGGGCTGACCCCTTAAAGTGGTGTAAACACAAAAAAAATCGTGCTCAAGGAGCTGTCAGCAACAGCAGGGGCCCAGCAGGGTCTAAGCCTACTGGGCTCAGGGTTAGTTCCAAAGATAGCTCAGCCCCGGTACGAAAGGCAACGAAGGAACCGGAGTGGGTTTTTAATCAGTAAAAGTCTGACTCTATCTCTCGCCCAAGAGCGGGGGATGTCATTAGATGATTTTCCCACCGCAAAAAATAAACTTTTTGTTACCCAACTACGCCAGAAGGAGGCTTATGTTTTTACGAGTGTATTTATGTATATTTCCTAGTCCCTGAAGTCTAATCAGCTTGTTACATTGTACTTTGAGAGGTGTCTTTAGATTCGTCTTAGCCGTGAGAGTTACACTTAACACAAGTTTATTAAAATTATATAAAAATTAATTGGCTGATTTAGTTCGCACATTAATATGTTTTTTTTAGGGTTCCGTAGAAACTAGGAACCCTTATAGTTTCGCCATGTCTGTCTGTCCGTCTGTCTGTCTGTCTGTCCGTTCTCGCTTAATCTCTGTGACTGTTAGCACTAGAAAGCTAAAATTTGGTACCAATATGTATATCAATCACGCCGACAAAGTGGTAAAATAAAAATTGGAAAAAAATGTTTTATTAGGGTAGCCCCCCTATATGTAAAGGGGGAAGTGAATTTTTTTTTAATTTCAACCCTAACATGTGATATATCGTTGGATAGGTATTTAAAAATGAATAGGGGTTTACTAAAATGTTTTTTTGATAATGTCAATAATTTCGGAAATAATCGCTCCAAAAGTAAAAAACAATGTGTCCCCCCCCTCTAACTTTTGAACCATAAGTTTAGAAAATATGAAAAAAAATCATAAAAGTAGAACTTTATAAGGACTTTCTAGGAAAATTATTTTGAACTTGATGGAAAGAACAGGTTTTGAACAAAAAAGACAAAAGGTTTCTACAAAATAATTTCTGGACTAAGTTTGTAGTATAATCGTATATGCAAGCATTTTTTTAAACTCATAAGGGGTACACTTATTGTGATGGACGGGAAACTACGGAACCCTACACTGAGCGTGGCCCGACACGCTCTTGGCCGGTTTTTTTTAATTAAAACTGTTATTTTTATCGTAATCTATTACAGCTTAGGTTAACTATCAATCGAATCGAATTGTTTCAATAACGTTGATAAGGCATTATACATTTTTTTAAATTTGATATAAACCAACCAGTGCTTGACTGCGATCCCACCTGATGGTCGAGGCGCACTAGTTTATTAAGAGCCTATTTACTCTAGCCTTGAAGACAAATTGTTGCCATCCTTCCAAGTCCCTACGTGGCATAAATGACGAAGCGAAACGCTTAGTCCGAACCGTAGTTTCAAAAACGTAAAGGTGGATACTCGCCGTTCGTCTGGTTGTACGATGGTAGAAAGATGATACTGGAGACTATATCGAATTATAATTTGATTCTTGTTATGGTTTCTCAAACGGACACTTTAAGGGATTGTTCGAAAGAGTTACTGTGGCCCTGGAATAAAAAAGTTACTGAAGGAACAAAGGTGGGTTTTAATTTACATTTCCTCTAACCTAACCAGAGCTGAAGGAGTCATTTGATGATTACCATATTTCAAGTTACAGAACTGGACTTAAATGGATGCCTATACGCCAGAGAAGAAGTTTGCGCGCATTGACTACACTTTTCTCTCTGCTGAATTCTCCCACCCCTCCTTCTTATCTTATATCAAACTTTCAATTTCTATGTTCTTCCCATGCCAAGAATCTGCGTTCTTCCAATTACCTTCTTCTGCTTTGTCCTTCTCATTCTTCTGATTTTGTCCATTCTTTCTTTCATATACAGTCTATTCTTCTGTGGAATGCGCTTCCTCTTGACATCAGGACGGCCACCAGTCGGTATGCATTTAAGCGGAAGTTGCGGCTTCATTTTCAACAGAAATAGCGGAGTAGTCTCAAAAATCCTTTCGTTACCTTATATAAATTATATATATTTGTATGTATGTAGGTTTATTATATATTGAATATTTAAGTATGTTTATTATATAAATATTTGTACACTTGTTTTCTTATCAAACTATTCTTTTTTTTTTATGCACCTGCCATGTTTTCTCTTCACCACCCTAGGTTGACTGGTAGAGAATGCCTAAGGCATTAAGTCCGCCTTTGTACCTTTGTGTTACATGAAGTTTATTAAATAAATAAAATAAATAACCATAATCAGCTTTCTTAATGATCCTGTATATATATCTTTTTATTATTGTGGGAAAAAATAATCCAATGACAACCCCCGCTCTTGGGCGGAGCGGGAGATAGTGTCAGACTCTTGCTGACTAAAAGACCCACCCCGTTCCTTCTAGCCTTCATACCGGGGCTCGAGCTGTCTTTCGAAACTAACCCTGGCCCCAGTAGGCTTCGACCCAGCTGGGTCCCTGCTGTTGCTGACAACTCCTTGAGGCGCGCGGGAACAGTGCGCGCCGTTCCTGTAGCTGGGACTCAAGCCTCCTCTCTAGGAAAAGGAATGGGCCGTAATCCACCATGTACGGGTTGGTGGGCACAGTACGGGTTGGTGAATGTCACAGTCATATCTTTGAATTATTTGATGATTACCGACCCTAAAAGCGGCAATGCCTGTAAAACGATTGTTTTATAACTTTAAGGTTACACTGCCTATCAATTACTATACCTACTCAAGGCGGAAGAGAACAGGAGATGACGAGTGTCACCTACAGCCACAGGACGACCCTCAACTCCTACTCAAGGATCCAATGTTCCGATCAAGATGCATCACTAATTCTGGATGACATGGTCAAGCTTCACTTTACCATCTTTTATAAGTGGAATTTTATAGCAGAAACCTTAATTTCTGATAAGATCGATTAAGAAGTACAAATCAACATATACTACTACTTATTTACTACTTTGTACCTTTAAAATACAGTTATTGAAATCAAATCAATCCGAAGAGTTTAAAATAACTCGTTTTTAAAAACGGCAATTTCATAGGTAGGTAAAGACCCATTTATATGCACGATGATTGTATTTATATGTAGTAAGAGTATAAGAAGGGATTATTATCTTTAATTCCGAAATTATGTAGAATACCTATTATTGTAGAATTATTTATTTTATTTGAGTTTAGAAACAATTTATTTTTTATTATTTAATTGGTATATTAAATGCGCGGATTGACATTAGGTAGGTACTCCATATTGTTACATATATAATTTTTGATTATATTTAATTATCATCATTGAATTAATTCTGACATACCTACTTAGCAAATAATTGGAGTCTACCTCTCGCATGATTAATAGGTATTGTATTTTTTTTTCTATGCATGCAACCATATTTGTACGCCTCTAGGCATAACTTAGCGACCTATGAACTTTATTTCACTACCTGTGTTAAACAAATAGTTCATAAATTATTATTGATTATCAAAGCTTTAATAGTCACTCAGTTCAATCTTTTTTTCAAGGATCTCTAGATACTAACAAGGAACTAGCCTAGACTCAAAATATAGTCTAGAGTAGACTTGAGGCAAGACAAGTTCTCCAGCAGATGAAAATATTCTCAGTTGTTAGGTGTTAATTATCGACTCGTTCGATTAATGGCATGTCATTTAATAACCTTTGGCTCGATTGAATTTATGTCTTATTTCTTGAATGTCAAGGACGCCTTTGGAATGTAATAACAATTTCACATATTCTGATTCTTTTTAATCTTCTACAATAAGTAAAATTAATATTTATGGAACAGAACTATGTATGCGGACTCGTACACTTAAAATTAAAAAGTAACATGTTTTACTGGTGAAAGAATTTTTAAAATCGGTCCAGAAGTTTATGAATAAATTCGTAGCAAAAAAAATCAAATTCTTTTTTATCTCTTTATAATCTATATTTTATACTAATATTAAATTACAAGATTTGTATTTCTTTTTGTAAATATTAAATTTAAATACTACTGAATCGATTTTAAAAAATATTTCACCAGTGTCACCTAAGGCATTATTATTATTATATTGACTGGCCTGTTGGTCTAGTGGTTAGTGACCCTGAATGCTATGCCAGAGGTCGTGGGTTCGATTCCTACCCAGGACAAATGTTTGTGTGATGAGCATAATCATTTGTTCTGTGTCTGGGTGTAATTTATTTATAATATGTATGTATTTAGAAATATATAAGTATGTTTATCAGTGGTCTAGTACGCATAACACAAGCTCTGCTTAGCTTGGGACTGGACGGCGTTGTGTGATAGTTGTGGAATATTAAAAAAAAAGATATGTTCACGCGGGCGAAGCCGCTGGTAGAAGTTTGTATTATTATAGCTTTATGTAGTTTTTCATTCTTATAGTCACCTACGGCCTAAACTACTGGGTTCAGAGGCTTGATATTTTGTACCTACATAATCCTGTATCCTACATCATATGTATGAGCCCTAAGGAAAATTTTTATATATTTTTTCTTTCGAAGCTCTACAGTAAATCTGTAGAAGTTTTTAACTGTATGTGCGTCTCGTGAAATGTACGAAATCGATGTAGATAACTTTTATTAAAATTGGATTTAACTTGTTACTTACTTACATCTTGGTTTCGTCGCAATCGATTGACTACATCGAAAAATATACTAGAGTCTGTCTAATAAGTCAACTGACTTGGGAATTTTGTATAATATTTAATCACTTAAAAATACAAATATTCGGTACTTTTTATAAGGTTCTTCTATTAGTAAACAATGATCTCTATCTCTTAATCAACCTTGATTATTGAACCCGTGTTGACTACATCAGATTTCATTGTATCCTAATAAATACCCAAGTCGTTTAACTTATTAGACAGACTCTACATTCATTATTTGTTATGCGGTACAAAGTTCGCCATGTCAGCTAGTATAAAAGAATAAAAGATTCGACATTTTAGGAGTTTGAGTTCGTAGCGAATTAAATGAAAGGTTGAAATCTTTTGCCAACGCACGAATGCGAGAATCGATTGCTGCATAAATAGGTTACTGGGACGCTCGTAAAACGAAGACGCGTCTATGATTATTTACTCACTAGCTTTTGCCAACGACTTCACCCGCGTGAAAATAAAAAATTGAGACCTTTGTTACTCAGTGATAAAATAGCTTTCTACTGGTGAAAGAATTTTGGAAATCGGCCCAGTAGTTCTTGAGGTAAATCGCAACATACAAGCACTCTCTTAAAGCACTGACATTTTACTAAAAATACTAAAATGCACTCAAGTAGTGTTTTTAAAAATATAATTATCTTGATTGTAGGCAAATAATATGAGAATTAATTAACGCACACCTTGTAGCGTTGGTAGCACATCGGTATTGGTATCTACGTCATTATTGTACTCAAAAGCACAATAAAAATAATCATAATAATAAATAAATCAAAATATTTCAGAAATCAGAAATCAGAAATCAGAAACGTTTATTTCAAATAGACCAGTTACAGGCACTTTTGAATAGTCAAATGTCGGTCAGTCCAAGAAAAGTGAAGCTAAATTGCACGTTCCAAAGAGTAGGTCTCTATGGAGAAGAACGTGCAAGAAACTCCATGGACACTCTTTTAAATCGTATTGAGTTACATGAATCTTCGATTACATATTTCTTTTTTTGCTTCTATTATGTGAACACAATGAAGATAAGTAATAAAAATTAAATATAATGGTAACAATAAAAAAAGAAATTGAATAAGTCACTGGCAGCTAAGAGATGACCAGTCTCAACTGACGGCGCCCGTTCACGAGCATGACGCGTGCATCAGCCCCACTCAGCTCAACCATTTTGAAGGGAGCCAAATGACCCAATAACACATGCCACCATCAGCAAGACATTTTAGTGAGCATGACAATCTCTCAACTGCCATGCTTGTAGTGTCAAACAACTTGTAACCAAGTAAAAATGCTCCATGGTACTTCACATTCACAAAATTGAAAAAAAAGTGCTTCTACATTATACAATGCTATTATTTCCAAATGTAACACGTAATAAATCATAAGTTCTATTGAAATAAACAAATAAAATTTTAAAAAAAATAATAATCCGAAAACAACAATAGGAAAAGGCCAGCAGCCTCTCTTCCAATATTTATAATTAAAATTTAAAGAAAATAAGAAATACGACTAATTCGTAGCTAATGACTGTGACTGTGGAGCAGGACCGGCATTCAGCCAAGCATTTTTATCGAGTAGATAATCTTCCAATTTATAATATGCTTGCCTACATAGCGTGCGTTTAATGCATGTTTTAAATTTTGACTCGTTTAATTGGAGAATTTCAAGTGGAATTTTATTATAAAATTTTACACAGTACCCCATAAAAGAACTAGATACTTTAGCCAATCTGAATCGAGGTTGATCTAACTTGTCTTTATTTCTAGTATTAAAATTGTGCCTGTCACTTATTTTAGTAAAAAGATGAATATTTTTCCTGTCATACATAATATTTTCATAAATGTATTGACAAGGAACCGTCATGATGTTTATATCTTTAAATAGTTCCCTAAGAGAATCGCGCCTGCGAAGATTGTATATGGCTCTGATAGCTCTTTTCTGCAGAATAAAAATAGACTCAATGTCTGCAGCCCGTCCCCATAGCAGAATACCGTAAGACATGATACTGTGAAAATAACTAAAATAAACCAGTCTCGCGGTATGTATATCAGTAAATTGACGGATTTTTCTGACAGCATATGCTGCTGAGCTAAGCCGTCCTGCCAGAGATGTTAAATGAGGACCCCATTGTAGCCTCGAGTCGAGCGTGATTCCCAGGAAAACCGTGTTTTCTACGAATTCAAGTTTCTCCCTGTTCAATACTATTTCCAAATCATTACTTTTAACATTCGGTAACGCAAATCTTATGCACTTTGTTTTTTTCCCGTTTAATACTAAATTATTGACAGTAAACCAGTTTTGGACCTGCTGCAGAATGTAGTTTACGTCATCAAGATGTGTGGAGCGTCTATTTATCTTAAATATTAAGGAAGTATCGTCAGCAAACAATACTACATGTGGTTGTTTTTTCAATAAATGCGGTAGATCATTAATATACACTAGAAAGAGGAAAGGACCCAATATAGAGCCTTGTGGTACACCCATTTTGACTTCTAAGCCCTGTGAATTGACACCATTTATTTGAACTTGCTGTTGCCTGTCATTTAAATAGGATTTCACTAAGCTTAGTGCAAGTTTACCTAATCCGTAATGTTCTAGCTTTAAAAGTAAGGTTTCATGATTGACACAATCAAAAGCCTTTGAGAGGTCACAGAAAATTCCAATAGCATCTTGGGCTTCCTCCCATGCTGCAAATATGTGTTTTAATAAGGTGACACCAGCGTCAGTCGTACAACGTCCTTTGGTGAAACCATACTGCTGTTCGTGTAAGATCTTATTGATGTTAAAATGAATAAGCATTTGATTGAGCATAACTTTTTCAAAGACCTTACTGAAAACCGGCAACACAGATACAGGTCTATAATTATTGGTGTCATTATGGTCGCCGGATTTAAATAGAGGTATAACTTTACTGAATTTCATTAAATCTGGAAAGACTCCTTGGTCCACACACAAATTAAAAATTAACGCCAAGTATGGTGCCACGGTCTCGATTATAGACGCACAAACTTTAACAGACATTCCCCATAGGTCCTCAGTTAATTTTATTTTTATTTGCCGGAAAGCCTTTATGACTGTCATAGGGTTTATATGTTTGAATTGAAATTCAACCGGACAGCCTGGCACGTTTTCTTTCAATAATGTAATTGAGGCCTCTGGCGAGGAGTTTAAAGCTTCCGTTGTCTTAAGAGGTATGTTGGTGAAAAAATTCACAAACTCTTGGGCTACTTCTATGTTAGAACTTATGGGACCATTGGCAGTCTCCAATAAAAAATCCGAGTTTCGTTCCTTATTTCTACCAGTCTCACTATTAATAATTTTCCAAACGGTCTTTATTTTATTGTCAGCCAATTTGATTTTTTTGCTAATGAAAAGGGCCTTCGCTACTTTGCAAATTTTTCTAAAGAGTTTAGAATATTTATTTACATACTTGTTAAAGCTTTCAGAGTTAAAAAATGGCTTAAGGCCATATAGCTCATATAGTTTTTCCCTACTTATCCTTATACCTTTAGTCGCCCAGTCACTAAATACAAACTTAGGGAAAATATTTTTCGACTTCTTTTCAAAACTTTTATTAAATTCATTGATTATTACTGAAAAGAAATTATCATAAAATTTATTAGCATCATTAATATTGTGGCCCAGAACATTTAATTTATTTTGTATGTTACTATTAAATTTTGTCAATTTGCTAAGTGTAATCGGCCTAAATTTAATTTGAGCTTTTTCCAAAGTTGCTTTAGACTTAAAAGACACCGTTTGTCCACTATGATCAGACGGAAGATAATATACTAAAGATTTATCTAAATAATCACAATCGCAGAAAATATTATCAATACAAGTTGCAGAGGTTGAAGTTATTCTAGTTGGTTCTGTAAAAACATTAGACAAGTTAAATGATTTAAAAAGGCTTAAAAATCTGCAGCTATTTGAATTATCTTCTAAAATATTGATATTAAAATCTCCACAAATTATTATAGATTTGTTACTGTCTGCAAGCTTTGCTAGAACATCTTCCATTGTTGATTCAAATAGACCAAAGTTTTGAGGGTTTGGGGGTCTGTACACGCACACTACAACATGCTCATCTAGCTCAACACAGGACAGTTCAATACAATGTTCATTTGACAAGCTAACAATATCATTACGTTGCTTAAATTTTAAGCATTTTTTTATTAAGATCAGGGAACCACCCCGCAACATAGTTTTACGGTTGAAACAGCTGCCTACACTATAATTTTCATAATTAAGTATCATTTGGTAATCCTGTAACCAATGTTCAGTAAAGCAAACAACATCAAACATTGTTTTTTCTAAAAACATTTCAATTTCTAATAATTTGGAAGAGATACCCTGAATATTTTGATGAAATAAATTCAAGGCATGCTGCTGAACCCCTTTTTGCCGTTTAACTTTTTGAAAGCAAGAAGATACCTCGTTATTACTAGGTATAACTATGGCGTTACTGGTACCCTCTGTTGTCCTATGAATTAGTTTAAAGAACTACTATCCAGAGTTTGCTCCAAGTCTTCAATATTGTCACTTGGTAGTAAGTTGCCACTGATTGTGGCACCTACATTTACAAAAGAATTTTCCATAGTGATACATGGAACCTCCTTCGTACAGTTCATAAAACAATTCATAGCAATTACGCTACGGTCAGTTTGGCTTTCCACTGGGTTATTAGTAATAGTACTAAATATAGTGGTTTTAATTACACTTGACTTCGACATATTACTTATGTCTGTGTTAATAAAACAAACTAATAGCCTTGCTATTCTGTGTCTTATACTAATTGGCAGATACGTTGTACCCCTAGTCGACTTTAAATGACCAACAAAATTGTTGGTGTCAAAAAACATAAACTTGTCACTATAGTGACTTACTAAAAAGTGCATATGCTGATTAAGCATATGTATATAATTATTTTTCCTACTTGATAATTGTTCATAATACGGGAAAGCACACAATATGATTTTCCTACACTTTAATTCCAACATCTCAGTTACATATTCTGTGATGTCTTCCTTTTTAACTTTTAAACTATTACCTACAAACACTGTTACATCGGTATTACAACTATATTTTTTTCTAGTAACCAATTCTATAATTTGCTTATAGGTAGACCCGGGTATACAATAATTTTGAGAAGAATGACTCAGTTTGTTATTTATTGATTTACCTAGACCTCTTCCCATACTATCAGAGAACATTACTGAATAATTACAATCCTGACTAGTACAGGATGGAAAATCACCAGACTCAGACTGGACAATGTGACTTAAATTCAGCCCAAACTCAGGCAAAGCTTGTACAGTAACACATTCCTGAGGACTCCCGGCCTGGAAAGAGTCCTCTGTTGTCTCCGTTGCCTCAGGCTGGCCAGCATCAAGATCTGAGACTGTCTGACATGTGCACTGACACATAACTAATTCATTCGCAGCAAGTATGTGTTCTCTAATTTGGTTCTGTGATTGCACATACCTACTGTAAAGAGAACTGAGTGAATTTTCAAGTACCTTTATTTCAGACTGTAGGTGCTGTGTATCAATTTCATATATTCTCTTGCTGTCTTCTAATTTTATCTGATAATTATTCAATTTATTAATTAAATCAACACGTTCTTTCCTGAGTGGAATATATTTGGAAAAACGTTTATGTTGTTTTTTATACTGGTGACATTTTTTAATTATTCTATTAAGTTTTGCATATTTTTTTAGTTTATTGTGACTAATTTTTAAACTATTATTCTGCATCAATAAGGTATCCTCAGTTAGGTCAAACTCACTATCATTCCTCCTTGAAATTGGATTTTGTTATTAATTTGTGTTGTAAATTGATTTGATACATAAAATGAATCAATCCAATTCAATCAAATTAAATTTTTAATAAATATCGATTACTATGTTATTTTAATTACTTAAGGTTTTTTTTTTATAGTAGAAAAAATCAATGGCAACCCCTGCTTTTGGACGGAGCGGGTGATACCTAGTGTCAGACTCTTATTGACTAAAAGCCCACTCCGTTCCTTCTAGCCTTCATACCGGGGCTCGAGTTCCCTTTCGGATAACCCTGGCCCCAGTAGGCTTCGACCCAGCTGGGTCCCTGCTGTTAATATTTGAACTCTTTAAGATTTAGGTTAGTCGTAATTCGATTTGGGTATTTTTTGTTTTAGTTATGATTCTAAGAAATACTTATTAACTCAGGATAACTACAATGTTTCGTACTAAAACAATAAAAATAGTTTTGACTATTTATATAGCATTGACTGTGACACTACCTCGTATTATGTAGGTAATTAATAGATAAAAAAGTCATTTTATTTATGGCTCTATTTATTAGAGCCTGCCATATTACCACGGTGCAGTTTTCTGCCTGCGGCACATTGCCGCATCGCGCAAATAACGGCGGCGAGAATATATTTGCAAGAAGTTGGTAGAATCATCACAGTTTTCATTACTTTTTTTTTCATCATCTGACAAAATCATCCAATGACATCTCCCACCCTTGGGCGGAGCGAGAGGGCTTCTCAGACTTTTACTGATTAAAACCCATTCAGTCATAGCCCCAGTAGGCTTTGACCCTGCTAGGCCTCTACGGACAGTATTGATTACTTGGATTCGATTTTTCATAATTCTTTATTTGTATTCCTATTTAGGTATCTAAGTATCGAGTAAAGTGGGGTAACTTTGACCCTGAGGTATAACTTTGGCACAAGCTCGATAACGCTGCGAGGCGCTTCATAAAAGAAAACTTGTGGTCTTAGAATGCAAAGAGTAACTGAAGGATACGGTTGTAATTTTAGTCAGTAAAAATCTGACACGCCCGGAAGCTCCATTCTAGAGCGGGAGAAGTCTTCGGATGACATCTCAAAAAAAACTTTAAAGTTATTTTGTACTTTGACAGTGTTTTTTTAACATTGAAGTCGGTTATATTTTTTTTTTGTAAAAAGTTTTTTATATTACACTTTTTAGTTATGGTACTACCACTAAAAAATACACCTCAGCCAAACTTAAATACCTTATAGCTAGAGTGCATCTCATAACGATTCTAATAATCCCAAACACGTTTAGATTACATTAATGTACCTTCCGGCTCCATCATCAGATCAGTTCGATACATCCCCTCCCTATTTTCTTTCACAACAAAGCAATTTTACTTGTTACGACAGTTCTGCAGTAATCATATGAGGAGGTCTGTTCCATATCTTTGAAGTTCATGATCAGATCATAATAATATTTCTAGGGGCCAACTTGGAAGCATAACATAACAACCAAAAATTTTTTTTTCAAAATCGGTTCACAATTGACCTAGATATCGGCGAACATGCAAAAAAAAAAACATACCTATATTCAGCCGAACATAGAAGGTATAAAATCGACATGTGGCAAATGCTCATATGGCATAATAATTAAAACAACAGAATTTGTTGAAATTGCTCCACCTTAGAGCGCGAGAAGTTATGATGATTTAATTTCACGCCTCAAGAAAAAAAAGTTCCCTACTTATCAAAAATCATCACATAATAGTTCATTTAACATCTTAGTAAGAACATCAATTGTTGAAATATGAAACAAGAAACAAAAACTTTATAAAGGAATTCCGAGTGTAAAACATTTCTTGAGACTTCAGATCCCATCCATCTATCGGCACAGTTAACGTAACTTCAGCACATTCCTCAAGATGTGCTGTCATGTTTCTTACCATCTTCGTTTTTGTTTGAGCGAGGCTTGGGACGTATAATTTTGAGCCAAATGCGGGAAAACCGGAGTAGTCGGAGTAGTGTATCTGCCATGCTGGGCACGTGCCGTCTACCTGGATCAACTTCCTTATCTGACTCGTGTCTTGAGAAGGGTGACCAGCTGAACTGTTGGGACAGTTCCTATTGCATAAAAAACTACTATCATTTAACAATCATTGACAACGTGATGACAGGAAAAGTGGATGGGACCCAGGGGCAGGAGTCCGATACGTTGGTCAGACCAAATCCGTGCTACACTGGAGACCACAGTCTACGACGCCATCCACTTCGGCGAAAGATAGGACAACATGGCGACAAAATAGTCCACAAGAAAGTTATTCGTCGAGGTCATAACCCTCAACATTGAGGATAAATAACGCAAGGAAGAGGACAACATATATGTAGGTAAACGTTTTGTTTGGTATAAATCCAACTCTGCCATAAATTGGTTATAAACCTAATTCGTTAATGAATACGAGTTCCCACGGCAACCTCATACAGGAAGGAGGAGCTACAGCAACTTCAGGATATAAGTACTACCTTCCTTGGGCGTAGCCAAGCCCTTATATCGGGGTGTTCAAGAAAATACCATACAAAATTGAAGAGTTATGTGTTACAGCAGCTAACGTTACCTATTCATATTTTTTGTTGGTTTTAGAATAGCTTTTATCATGCCATGTACTTTTGTAAAATTTACTTTGATACAAATGT
Organism: Mythimna albipuncta; assembly: GCA_929112965.1. Taxonomy (NCBI): domain Eukaryota; kingdom Metazoa; phylum Arthropoda; class Insecta; order Lepidoptera; family Noctuidae; genus Mythimna; species Mythimna albipuncta. Next base: position 9,097,949 of record OV815962.1, on the reverse strand, counting down.
GTTCTATTACGGACAGTCCTGGTCAGTCTTTATGTGTAGTCCCCCTACTCCTATGCTACCCAATTTGTATTCACCGCGACTCACGTCTGGAATGTCAGCGTAATTTGGGATTTCACAGTTTATGTTGTTGATTTATTTAAAATAACATTTTTGGTATATAATAAGTATTGGAATTTTGTGTGTTATTCAATGCTTGAAATAATTACAGGGTCAAACGATTGTTTTGTATAATTTATAAGTATTATTAAACATTGGTTTAATAGTTTGTATATGATTTCTATTGAACATAGTGGACACTTTTGATTTGAAATCTTGAAAATTATAATAATACGCTTTGTCTTGTTAATTATAGTAATCATCATCAGCCTTTTTAATGTTCCTACAGCTAGGATTCAGGCCTCCTCTCTAGGAGAGGGAATGGGCCGTAATCCACCACGCGGGCCCAGTGCCGAGTGCGGGTTGATGAATGTCACATTTTTTCGAATTTTTGGTTCTAGGACATGCCGGTTTCCTCACGATGTTTTCCTTCACCGTTTTGAGAGCAGTGGTGATGAAATAAATTACACAAAGTAATGCGCCCGGCTGGGTCTGAACCCGCGACCTACAACTCGTAAATCGGGACCGTTACCTCTCGGCCACCACTGCTCAATTCAAATCATAGTAATAACTTCTTTTAATTATTACTTTATAAATAAAATTACTTATCTATGTCCACATTAAAAATCAATTAGTCATAAAAATGACAGCCAACAAGATAACGCTTTCCGTCGTTATTATTATCATTATTTTCTACCGAAACTCTTATCACTGGCTAAATATGCGACTGCGCATAAATCTTAATACTATTGCGTATATACCAGGAGTCTCCAATGTGCCTTCAGGTTGTACCTTTAACCCGGATACTGTGACACCTCCTCATATTCAGGAGATGGTCTTCGAAGATGTAAGGATGCAGTATCCTGTATGTCTGATGGATGATACCGACAGCGGTGGTGGTGAAGATTCAAGCAGTGATAGTAGTGAACAGCAAGATGACGAAGAAGAAGAACCTCGCTCTTCGATTTTTTCACATCACGAGGTTGGGAGAAGACGGGGTCTATTCGGCGGTTCATTTAGTCAAAATACTAATATAAGTTTGATGCTCAGCTCGTTTTGGTTCACTCTACTTAATAATACTAATTAAGTGGTTCTATGATGTTGGTTTTAATAACTCCCTTATAAAAAGATTTACCTCATATTGCAAAGGCTTTCTCAGTTATTGTTTTCTACAGGTGTTAGGTACGGGTTTGCTCGAAAGAGCTACTGTGGCTCTGAAATGCAGAGGACAACTAAGGAGGAACAGGTGGGTTTTAGTCAGTAGAATTCTGACTAGTACTCTCCCTCCACCCGGAACAGGTCTTTGGTCATAAGATGATTTCTCACTTAAAAAAATACCCAGGCGTAAAAGCAACACCGACACTGTACATATTGTTGGCGTAGCTTTTACGCCTGAGTCAAAACGCTACAGTGTTTCAGCTATGGAAATCCTGCGTAGCGTTGAAATTACGGAAACGATGCGTAGCGTTGAAACTACGGAAACGCTCCGTAGCAATGCAGCTACGCAAGCCCCGCGTAGGTGTTAAAGTTATATTAGTTAGTAGACGCCACGTAGCAGCTACGGGAACGCTACGTAGGCGATAAGGCTACGCAGACCCAGAATAGGTGACGAAATTTCGCACACGACATGTCACGTCAAAGCTGAAGAAACCCGTGCAAGCGAAAAAGAGGGATTTATGGAGCTTTACACCCTATGTAGCTCCACCCCAGTTCAGAGCCGTCTGAAGGATCACGTTAAAAGCTTCTTGGTAGGGCCTTTGAATCTTTGTTTTGGATATTAGGTTTGCTACCTTATTGGTTGTAACCTCTCCTTGATTAACTTATGGCACAGTGTTTCACGTCAAATTAATTGACATCAAAATGTCATTAGGATGCCATCGCCTGACATTACGGATTTCCCTTATATTTATTGTAATTATTTTATATCGCAACTCATTTTACTGCATGAGGTTTTGGACTCGATTCAACAGATTCGCGTACCTTCCTGATTTTCCTAAAAAATCTTGTTTTGATCTGGATACCTGTGAAGTTCCTCAGATGATCATGGTACAAGATGTAAACATGCGCTGTCCGGTATACTGGTCGACTACTGATGACAAAGAGAGTGGTGATACATCGAGTGAGGAAGCTAAAGTGGAACAAACTCCTGAGGCACCATCTGCTGCAGAAGATGCGTCATCTCCAGCCGAAGAAGCTCCACCACCTCATGAAGAACCACCAGCAAGCCGCATACCAACGTACGATGAATTTGAGCGGTACAGAGACTCCAGCAGACCTCATGACAGCAACTACCCACCAGCTTTCCGACGGCGCTCATATTCTGAGAACCTCAAGTATAGTGGTTTTATTCTGGTATACAGTTTGATTCTGATGCTAGTTGTTTAATTTAAGTTGTTTTAGGTTTTAATAAGCTACTGTTGCTACTGTTATATGTTAGAAAACAATTCAGTATTATATATTGGTGAAACTAATGAAAATGTTAAATAACACTACGCAGAGAGTTGTGTGTTAAGTTATATTAATAGTCATATTAATTTACTGGTAAGTGATTCTTACAAGGAATTGAAATAATAACAGCGATCTCAATGGTTATTGTGAGTAACAAGTAACAACTAATCAATTCATAGGTTAGTAAAGCTAAAAACCTATTGCTGCAACAGCTGGGGCGGGTGTTGTGGTTGTGCACAATAGGATTGCATAAAATCTCCACTCCTCTGATTTTGTTCAATCCTATTGGTTAATATTTCTTCGTTCATCCACTCCATAGCCTCGCTCCGCTCCATAGCCTCGCTCCTCTCCTATTGACAGGCAGCCTAAGCACCCGGAATTAATTAAATAAACCCCAACCAAACGTCGGCGTTAGCTATCTCATTGTCTTTCTATTGTCTCTAATTACTTTATTCGAAAGGTTAAGCTAGGAACTCAGCTAGTGTATGTATAGTGTAAAAGCTGGGTTGGGCCCTGTACGAGTCCCGTTTTGCTAAAGAAAGCTTTGCATAGTCTCTTTCATTGTCTTTTCTTCTAGCAGAATTGACAAATTATCATCTGAGTCATTTGCATCAGTTGACGTTACTACTCGTATCTTTCATTGTCTTTCTTCAAAGGAACTACACTACACACGCCGATTTGGACGTGTCGGCCTATATACATTTTATATGGCAACTAGACTTTTAAAAAAAAAAATTAATTAAAGGTCTTTGTCGCTTAGCGACCACATCGCCCACAACTAGACTTGTAGAGCTACACTTGATTCATATCGCTCGACGTCTTTCTACGTACAAATCAAGCGTGTTACATGAGTGCGTTGGTCTAATGTAGTATTAGCTTTAGTAAAGCCTTTATAACAATGACAGAAGTTAACTTCGTATTTGAATGTTCTAAGGCTACCTATTTCTTCTTCTCTTGTTGATTTGACTCTTTGGTCCGACCAATATTTAGCAACTTGGATTGCTCTGTTTAAGTCATGGAGGGTGCAGGTTAAGGCAAAGGTTTCTGGTAACCTGGCCAACATAATAATAGCAATAAATTCATTGCCTGAATCTGTTTTATTTGACTTTATAGCTTGATGTGTATCTAGATTGTTCCTCTGTGACATAAAGTTGGACATCCGCAAAATTTTCTAATTCAAAACTGAATAGTTTCTATAATAATGTGAGTTGCCTGAGTAGGCCTCCATTTGCATAAGCTTGTGGAGCATTCTGTTTCTTTTATAGTTTTGGCATTTAGTTAATATATAACCAAACCAACGATATTTTACACATGAGGCAAATTTTTTAGACCTAGTGTTTGCATCTTTTTCCATATTAGCTTCGGTGTCCAATTTACAGCTTTTTGAAATTTTGACAGGATTGAGCCATATAGATTGCAGTCGACTAAGTAAAGGATTACGTACCATAATTACTCTGAACGACGAGCCTTTTATTGTCATCGAAATATTTTGTTTGTCTAGTAAGAATAGAATTTATATTTTTGCTTACCTCCAATACGCACTTAAAATCGCATGTAAATTTCACTGCGGAGTGTTATTTACCTACATTAAAAACAATAATTGTTGGTAATAGAAACTATATCTTTAATTAAGTATAAGCTCTAATGACTGTCCAACATTTGTATAAAAAATAAAACACAATAACTTTATAATGTAAGAATTTTATTATTTTACTTCGATTTTCGGGCAGATTACATAATATTGTAGATTCTTACGAAAACATTACAAAACGTATTTAGATTATACATTGATAAATATTTATAAATGATCACATTTAAAAGACTTTAGGTTTATATTGCACTTACGAACTAAGAGGCACTTTGAAGCCTAGGAGCGAAAGCTCACCACATGCGTTTACCAAAACCAGGACCCATTGAATAAAACTAATAAGTTTAATACTAAAGCAATACTTAAACAGCTAGCCTTAAAGTGTCAGTTTGTAAACATGAATGTCATTCGTATTCGGATTGAATTTGGCACAAAGATAGATGATGTGTTAGTTAGTCTCACAAAATTCTGATTCTATTTTCATTATGATAGAACTGTACTTCATAGTATTTTCAATCGAATGTTTGTGGAACTTCGTTGAAATTGTGTTGCTCGAGGATCCAATAACATGTGGTGGTATAGAAACATACGCAGCGATGTTTTGAAAATATCGTTTTGTTTTTAACTTACAAAAAATCAATAACGACCACTATATGCTTCTACTATATGATTTATCATTTGCTTATAAAACTGTTTTGCAATCTCTTAACATTAAACAGATTCAATTCCTTTAAAATCAGATCTAAAACAAATCCGAAATGAAAATACGCTTACGTAACCGTTTTAAATCGTTTTATACAAAACACTACAAGGAATTCTACGAAATTATTTAAATTACCTACTTATTATAATCTAAAAATAAATATCGAACGTGGTGAGCTTAACACTTTTCCATTTTTTATTTTAATTAATAATATAGCGACTACAACTAGTTACCACAATAAGGCTAACACACATCAGTGTCACATATTATATAAGGTATATTACATAATAATTTATATACTATGTAGGCTGTATTTTATTGACTTTTATTAAAAACTAATTTCGTTATAATTCGAGTCAAGCTTCATTTAAAATAAATAGTAACATTATTAGGTAGGTACCTTTCATATTCGAGAAAAAAAACTATTTTTGTCGTAGTTGATACTTTTGTCGTAGTCTAAAAATTTTGAAACTATTTTTGTCGTAGCTATAAAATGAAATAAAAATAATTTTTGTATCCAATAATGTTACGTACACAAGTCGAAGGTTGTTTTTTTTTGTATTCCAAATGTGTATAATGCTTAAAAGCGAAATAATTCATCCTAAATTCAGAGATTCAAACTTTTTGGGTTTAGGGTCTAGAAATTTAACTAAGCAAAAAAATTAAACAGATAAACGCTTTTACAAGACTAATTAAAACCATGTGTAACGGTGGTACCTACAGTTTGTACAGACTAGTATCTACTGTATGTTTATAATAACAGAATTTCTATATCCAATAGCTTTTTAAATCTTCAGTTGGTAGCGTCCATACGACATAGATTCAATTGCCAATTGATTAGCATTTAAATTGGTCTTGTACACGGCAAATGCCTACAGTGAGCAAAATAATGAGTTAGTATATTAAACTTATAGGAACCGGTCAAAGCAATACAAATAAGTAAATACGATTATTACGAGAACATTTTAACCTAGGTTTAGGTATGTTTGGAGCCTGCCAGGGCCGACAACTACCGGAGCTACGGGATTGTCCGTAAGAGTTAACCCGGCCCTGGAACGCAAAGTGCAACTGAAGGAACACAGGTGGGTTTTAGTCAGTAAAAGTCTGAGTCTCTCGTTCCACCTAGAGCGAGAGGAGTCTTTTGATGATTTTTCACAAAAAAGAGACAGTAAAACTGAAAATTATTGAAAGTTTTTTGATTTGTAAAATTAAATGCGTATAAAAATAAAATTTTCTTCTACAGCTATAATATCGACGGCCATAGTTCACTACTTAATTATATGTGGATAAACAGCTGTCATTACAGTTTCCTACGTTATACACTACAATAGATTTTAAGTCAAATCGTAGATGCATTTTAACATGCAACGAGTTTCTCTGTGATTTTATCATTTAATACTTGAATTAAAAAATAAATTCGGATAAAATCACAGAAAATATTAACTTAAGACACTTTACAAATACATTTTCTTACACCCATAATGTACATAGACAATTGTTTTTAAATTCTACAAATATCTTTACGTCTAGCGAATATTACTACTGAAGTACAGACTAAAAATGCATTTCAGAATGAGTAAAAATAAATACAAATATCAAAATACGAGACGAGACGAGAGATGCATTTAGGTATAATATAAATATGAGCGACAGTGTTTATACAACTTTAAACTTAAGCGATACGGAAATAGAATTTAAATTGGAATCTCATGCTGAAGCTCAGTCGAAACGGTAACGATATATTTATCGATATCTCATGACTTGCTGGTTTCATTAGGTTGGCTTCAATTTTATGTAATGTTGGAGCATCAACAATCAACATTGTGGTACTGGAAATCTCTCGAAAATAGGATACTCCAATCATCTGTGTACAATCTTTGCGTAGTACACAAAATTATGAAGGTTTTTTCTTTTATCTAAAAAAATAGCAATAAATGGAGAAGGCTTGTGCGTAAAATATGGACCCGTAAGAAGCCAGGGTGGTTTACAGTAAGCACATAAATCAATATGAAATGATAACGACTGCTTGTAAAAAAGCACTTAAATATGAAGAGTCAAGTACTCTCTTACACTAAACTTGCGCACCAAAGATAGTGTACACTTACAAGCTAAATATTTACACTATTAAACAAATAAGAGATTGCTAAAGCATGTCTTTACAACTACGCTGTTTTGAGCCTCCTCGAAGCGAGTACAGAGGCTGGATTGCATTTCATACAGATCTTCTCAAGTTAGTCACAAATGATATTTGGTATTTCATATACAATTAGTGGCGTACTCCTCAAACCAAATCCGAGAACTAGGAAATATTTAGTAACAAAATATCCCTCTTGTGCGCTGAAGGAACATCACTCAGTTCCTCCAATACCATATATTGACTTAGACATTACGGACGTGTACATGTTTCTAACATTAGCTCATATATCCCTAGTGTTACTTTTTAAGGCCTCTGAAGCGTCACTTTAAAAATGCATCCCATGCATTGTTAATAAGGACTCCTGGGACAGTACGTTTATAGGTTCGTTATACATATTCACATTCTTCACAGGTAAATGTGCGTATAAATCTTATCAATGTTACTTTGCATTACTAGTGATATGTGTTTTTTAGGAGACAATTCCATCATAACATTTTCCAAAATCAGGCGGAAAATTGAACCCTGTAAGCTTATGTTAAAGCCTGCATCGGTATTTATTTTGTACCTTTAAGGTGTACTAAGGTTTGATCACTTTTAAGATCCTGATTGTTAAGTGTCGTCACAGCACGCAGCCATGTTTGACTCCGAATAGTTTCTTCAGTTCGGGTAGGATGACATTTCTGACATATGAAGACTGCTTCGAGCCAATCTTGTCCCTCTTTACGTTTTTCTTGTAGTATTTGATGCCAGGCTTATGGACCAGGAAAGCGTTGTTTAAGATCATGAAATCGTAGTCTTTAACGCAAAGGATGTAACCCTGAAAATAAAATTTAAAATTTTAATAAATTTTACTGCTTATTTATTTTATGTGCTGGTAATCAATCTTTTAATTAAACTTTTTCATTACCTGGGTCATTTTGTCCTGCTTGCCTTCCCAGCTCAGTCTTTCATCGTAGTAGGGCTCTTCATTGGTCCCAATAAAGATTGGCTCCCAATGCGACTGCTTCCCTATCCGCTTGCCCACGTGAAATACTCCCATATCTGCAACAGTCCATCAAACATTTATTGGCACGTACTTCACAAGAGAATTAGTTATCTAGACTGTAATGAGTTACGGGTATTGGAAGTAATCTGAGATGTGGTTGGCATAATTTGATATTGACGCATTCTCGAATCGGCAAGTTTGCGATTTTGCAAATTGGCGTAAGAAGTTGAGCCGGTCGTCTGGGAACGGCGGGTAAGGCGCGGTCGTTGAACTATAATACGCAATTAGAATGCCCCATACGACGGCCACGCCATGCTACAGACGGCATAAATAGCTCACGACACTAACAGCACTTAGATTAATTGCCTGCATCACTTTTCGTCTCGTGATGCTTAACTTTTGGCAATAAATCGCAGAGTATGCGAGATTACAATGGAAATGAAGTGAAAACCGTTACACACGTTGTACGGCCAGCAACGAGAGTCGAACGGTTAGTAACATTGCAAGTATGATTACAATGCCACGTTTTCATGACATATTTTGACATATATTAATTGATAAAAATATTCGATATATGATTTTTATTTGAGCATTTCTCATAGCAGAGTGCAGGTGGTCAATGAGATTGTTAAAATCTTCAGTTCTTTCATGATTAGCTCCAGTGTCGTTGCTGTCTGTACTGTGATCGTGAGTTAGGTACGTCAATAGGATTCTTACATTTAGCTTCTGGGGCGGCCATCCACTCTTTACCGTTGGGGATGTTATGGCACGTCGGACACACGTATTTGTGGAAGGGTATGGCAGTTTTGTTCTTCAGCATTGATTGTAGTTCCGTTTTTGTCCAAGGCACCTGGAAAATAAATATTTACAGAAATTTAATTTTATGATAGTAAGACTTCAAATCACATTATAATTAACAATAAAACTTTTTGAAAGAAAAAAAAATAGTAACTTTAACACTGGATCTAAAAAAAAATTTAAGTTACATACATATCTATATAAATATATCTTTATAAAAGTTTAAGGAGGATACCTCAAGGTAGCCTGTAAAATTCATTTTTTTTTTACGTTTTACCCTATTATATAACTTTTTATGATATAACCATTCAATAGGGTACGGCAAACTGCTCTATTATAATTCAATCAACATACAACTTGACATTGACCTGCAGAATACAAAAAATACGATACTTTGATTTTCGTAGGCTACCATGGCGCTTTCGCCTTGACTATGCCACATAAGCGTCAAGTAAGTTTTTTCAAGAGGTGCTAATAAAATGTGTACCTAATTAGGATTAATATTGGGCTTGAAGTTAAGCTTATTGGTCTTCATATCCGATTATTCATATTCATACAAAAATATTCTAATAATAATGTCAAATCAAAAATCAAACCAAAACATTTATTTGCTAGAATATGGTACCTACATAAAATTGTTACAGTAAATTGGTTGCAGCATATCCTGACATAACATGACGTGCCAAAATATATTCCTAATCAGTGTCGTCAATTAATCTAACTTGCACATTACCGGTTCTATTGTCTTTAACAGTATAATACTTTTAAATAGTAAAAAATTTAAAAGCAATTTTTTAAACATTGTCTACTGTAAATTTTGTAAACTATTTGGTAAATGATTGTAAATAATAATCGACATACATTAAACATTTTTCTTAAATAATTTTAGCCTTATTGGTGGCTGTCGAAGTCTGTATTTTGCCGTGTTCAACTATTTGGCCTGTCAGTGTTCGTCTCGAATAAATATAGTTTCTCTTAGCAAAAACACACATTTCAAAACTATATAAACGTGGCAAAGGTAGAACTTTAAGTTTTTGAAATAGCGGTTGCCCTAGCAAGTATTCAAATCTTTACTTACCACATGGTTTTTATCAATTTCAAATAAACTTAATGGGAAGACTCTTGGATTAGTGGAAGTGCTCAATGGTGCTTCGTTTCTTGCGATCATGTTCAAGAACTTGGCTGCCAGGTCTGGGCTGGGGTACAGTTCGATGTCTGAAGGCAGGACGAAGTGTGTCAGGGCTGCACTCCTGGCTATGTTTCTGCCCACATTTATTGGGTACAACAGATTCTTCTGTTGCTTGTACGTCGTTGACGAATTGACGACGTAAGGTGGTTTGTCTGTGCAATTGTATGGCGTTTTCAGAAATATATCAGGATCAGGAATCTGGAAAGAATAATAAAGAATGTTATTGGTACGGTTGATATGCAAATGACTAGGATTCAGTGATCCATATCCTAACTAATATTATAAATGTGAAAGTGTGGATGTTTGTTACTTAATCACGCAAAAACGGCTGAACGGATTTTGATGAAATTTGGCATGCATATAGCCTTTGACATGGAAAAGAACATAGGCTACCTTTTATCCCGATTCCTTAAGTACCTAATGCCACGCGGGCGAAGCCGCGGGCAAAAGCTAGTATTGAATACATTTTTTAGCAAACTGAGGGAATGTATGTCGTGTATATTGCATGTAGGTACTTCATCGTCGTCATCATTTCTGCCGAAAGATGTTCACTGTTAGGCATAGGTACGTGTATCCCCTTAAAGTGTCGCCATAACTACCGGTCCTCTGCATCTCGCAACCATCGAATTACTGCGAGCGTCACTGAGGCATCGGTCTTCCGGGAGGCCTTCCATCGCTACGTGGTCAGTTTAATTAATTTAAAGTATCTCCTTGTCTAAAAGTGAACAAACAAGGAACTGAAGTTCCCTACCTGGCGAATTGCCAGACAGTAGTATTGTTATGTTCCGGAATTGTGCCAGGAGCGGTCGACGACTTTGCTACCTATGTACAAGTATGTTTAGTCTTAAAGTTACTGTGGCTAAAGGTGATCGCGTGTACATGACGTGCACGGTCTATATGTCTGCGAAGTTCTGGCTCGCTGGCGCCAGCCGTCTCGATATGGTGACACATCTAGCTGTTTCCTATCTAATATAGATCAGGGATGTTATGGAGCTCCATAACCGTAACCGAAACTATCGGATATCCGATATAAAATAATATCCATAACCGTAACCGAATCCGAAATAAAAGTTTCGGATAATATCGGATAGGAGCGGAGCCTAATTGCGACCCGTTATGACAGCCTGTCATAACGTGTCGCGTCGTAAAATATAAATTGTGTAGTAGTAAATAGTATGTATTTATATTTGACTTCTGAAATTCCTTAAAAATCTAATATCTGTAACCGAAATTATCCGAAACTAACGGATAATCAGAAATAATTTCATATCTGTATCCGTATCCGGTATAATAATCTTTTCTATATCCGTATCCAATCCGTATCCGAAATTTCATATCCATAACATCCCTACATATCAACAAAATTGAAGTGTCTGTTTGCAATATCAAAATAATATTTTTTACCTATAACAAAAAATGTGTTTCTTTTTAGCTGCCCGTCTGACGGTTTGTCTGCCTGTTTGTTTAGTAAGGAGTAATTTAGGCTGCTTTTCATTTTCTCGCGGCGAACTACGGAATACGTCTTCGGAATGATTTAACAAAATTTAATGGTACTTTGACTGGGATAAAACTAATGTGTTAATTATGCTACTTTTTAGGGTTCCGTAGTCAACTAGGAACCCTTATTTTATGCTGGAACGTTACTTAATTCCCGGGGGAATGACGATGACAAAGGAGAGTACCTAATGTTCTTAAACTCCACGCAAAATGAGCTACGGGTAACATAATAAATATAATCTGTTCTCCGTATTCCAAGTCCTAGTCGATTCCATCGAAAAATTTACATGACTATCTTGTTATTTATTATTGACATTAATCTAGAGTTTTTTCGATGTAATGGCGACTGAGTAGAGTCGCGTCATTTTGGAGAAAACTTCCCCCTTTCCTCATGACTCAGTCGTCGTCGTAAATCTGTATATATAAAAGGCATGTTCTGACTCACTAAGAAAACCCTTAGATCGAAAACGAAAAAAACTAAATTTTGTACAGAGGTGCCTTTTATGATGTATATGATTGTCACCGTTAAATTAAATACCGTTAGGTTACAATCTATCTCGAGAGATCCTATACTATGGAAAAATTGTGAACAGATAATTTTTTCACTAGAAAAATATCGTGATAGTAGGTCTAAAGGTCACCAACCCAACCACAACCATCAACCACCATCAACGATTGCATCACTGCTTATCATCAGGTGGGATCCCAGTCAAGCACTAGTTTATACCAATTAAAAAAAAAGGTCAAACAGATCTGAGCGCGTCGCTCTCCCATACATTTTATATGGAAACTAGACTTGTAGAGCTACACTTGATCTACGCCACGCGACGTCGTTCTACGTACAAATCAGGCGTGTTACACGTGTGCGTCGGTCTAATATAGTTCTAGCATAAATCTCTCCATTGACGTTTTATTTCTTGATCCAAAAGTTATTTTCGTAATAGCGAATAGCTTTTGGAGTAAATACTGAAACTGCGTAGGTGTTAATTTTATGTAACATTTGATTGCTATTTCGTAACATTTATTTCCGTCGTCTGTCCTGTTTTGAAGTGTATGAACACAGTTATCTAACAGAAGCGAGTACTGTTTTTGTCGGAGTTTAGTGTGTTATAATTGTTATCTACTGGTTTTTTGCCTTGGCTCTAGTGGTCCATTCTATAGAAACAGTGCATTGTTAACTAAGATTTGAACACTTTGAACTGTTTTCGATGGGAAAGCTGCAATTTTGGAATAAAATCTACTTATTATTATAGATATATTACTATAGATTTTATTCCAAAATCGCAGCTTTCTCCCCGAGGCCTGAGGTACGGCGCAATTTGGAAGCAAACTAAAAATTGCGATGTGTTTACTATGCTAAGTTTAATGCTCTTAGCCTATGACACTGAAAAATCTTTTTTAAACACTAAGAAATGTTTTTAATATTTTTTTTATTTCATGATACTGAAAAATTGTTATTAAAATTAAAAAAAAATAATGACACTGAAAAATAGTGAAATATTAAAATAAAATAATAATCAATGCTCTTACCGACGAATACCTTAGATGACAATGAAAAGTATTTTGTAAAATCAAATAATTTTTCAAAAATATTTGATTAAATTACACTGAAAAATAGTTTTGAATAACAACATTGTTTCAAAACTTTTGGCCTTTGACACTGGAAAATTATTTTTAAAATCATTAATTTGTATCAGTATTGTCTGAGTAGATATTGGGCGGCCTTAGCTCAACAGTCGGAAATAGTATCAATAAAAATTCTTACATTGCTAGGAATATGTTTGTTGGAGAAGAAGATGTGGAATGTGGCGTACTGCATGACGAGGTCGCTGCTGGTGCAGTCACGCAGGTATCTGATGCTGTTCACCGTCGGCAGCATGTCCGAGCCCGGCGCGTGGATCGCCAAGCTCACGGGGGCCATCCATCTGGGGAGAAGGAAAGGATTCTTATTAGTATAAGTAGTTTTTTGTAGTGATTATGGATTACTTTTTTTTGTCTGGTTTTATTAGCTGTAAGTCCTCCATGTACTAAAAAATTAATAAATAACAGTTAAAAAAAAAAGTAGATATATTGGCTGGTCTGTTGGTCTACTGGTTAATGGCCCTGACTGCTATGCCGAAGGTGACACAAAAGACGAGAAGACTTTTGTAGGATGAACACGAATATTTGTTCTGTGCAAGTGTAATTTATCTATAACTAGCAATCGCTGTAGACATTATTCAGCCGTAGGATGCTCGTAAAAAATAATAATTGAAAACCTGATAGCAGCGTCACCTACCAGATTAAACAGTTTTTTTTTTTTCAAACCATCCACTCAATTATAAACACAAAATTTCAAGACTCAAGTCCAGCTGGGTCCCTACAGTTGCTGACAACTCCTTGAGGCGCGCGGGAACAGTGCGCGTTGTCGACGACTGGGCTAATGATGATGACGATTATAATTAACTCTTTGAATGCTGTAATTAAAGACACAATAGAAAGACAATTGCTTATGTCGAACTATGTAACATAAGACATTCAAAAGGTTAAGAGTGCCGCTCCCTGTCGACTATCAAGTATTATAAAGCTATCGAATATTTATCAAAGCACAGGGAATACATTTGAAAGCGCCTAGCTAATTATATTTAATCAATAAACTGTCGTTCCCTCCCATCGCGTGACCGCCGACATTCGCGCCTCCACAGGTTGCTCGCAAACCGACACTTTCAGCTGAACTGTTGTACCTTCGTGTGTATGGGAGTCATGATTTCATGTTTATTTACTCGAGTCTTTATTTCGGTTTTACGAATACGATCTGCAGTATAGAGGCCATAAATTATCTTAATAAATTAGTGCGCCTCACCATCAAAGATTGCATCGCTACTTACCATCAGGTGGGATCGCAGTCAAGCACTAGTTTATCTCAATTAAAAAAAAAAAATTGAGATATTGTTTTAAGAAGCTAAATTGTGTTTTTTTTCTTATGGTGAGAAAAAATCATGCATTGACATCCCCCGCTCTTGGGCGGAGCGGGAGATAGTGTCAGACTCTTACTGACTAAAAGACCCACCCCTTTCCTTCTAGCCTTCATACCGGGGCTCGAGCGCCCTTTCGGAAAACCCTGGCCCCAGTAGGCTTTGACCCGGCTGGGTCCCGGCTGTTGCTGACAACTCCTTGCTAAATTGTGTTGCCAATGAGGCGTGCCTTTCTTGTTCCTAGTCTTTTTTAGGGTTGCATACCCAAAAGGTAAAACGGGACCCTATTACCACAAAATAGATAGGTACAGAAGACAATCTCATGTATGTACTTCACTTTTTATACCTACGTTCGGTGGACGCACACTAATGAGCGTTTGAGCCGGAATTGTTCGACGAGTGATCCGAGACATCGTGTCTGTGAGCGGTGTCTTTGTGTGCGTTGCTCGGGCGCGCTTTGTATGTAGATTGACTTCTGTACCTATATATTTAGTGCTATGACTAAGACTCCGCTGTCCACCCGTCAGTCTGTCTGTCACCAGGCTCTATCTCATGAACCGTGATACTTACACAGTTGAAATTTTCACAGTTTTTTGTTACGGGTGGTATGGAAACCTTCGTGTGTTAGTCCGACTCGCACTTGGCCGGTTTTTTATTATTTATAGGCTCGCGCTTACCCACTATCTCACATGATGGTAAGCGATGATGTGGTCGACGGTGGAGCACGCTTGCCTAGACGTAACCTATTCATTTTTTACTTAAAGACCTCTAAGTTGTAACTATCAGGAAACAGACTTCGGCAGGGAATTACACTCCTTAACTGTACAGTCACGATCAATAAGATTTGGCAATTAAACCTATTTGAAGATTAAATATTTAAGAACCATTTATCGTACGCTTATTTCTTAAAAACAAAAGTTAGATAGTTTGAAAATGTGATAATGTATAATATTATATTGCTCGTGATTGTACGCACAATGAACGTTTTCCTAAAACCATTTTGTGCGTATTGGTATATACATATTTTTACATGTCTCATACAAAGTGTCTGGAAATCTAATTTTGTAATATTCGACATTGGTTATCATAGAAGTCACGACTCGTTCAGAAAATAATCAGTTGATACAGTCAGCATTTGATTCGTTCGCCGACAAGCGCGAAAACTAAAAACGAGGACACAATATAAATCGATTACTCGCTGTTAATGAAAAACGTTTGCTATAGCCAACAAAAGACATTATTAATGGAATACCTGCTACAAAAAGAGACTAAGGTGCCTGCCACCGCCTTTTTAGGTCACGATGCTACCTCGCCACGTGACATTTTACTTAAGGGGCATTGTCACGCTCGGCTTTTTGCCATCTTTATAGAAAAACAATGTTTATGTAATTGAATATGAAGCGTGATGTAACGGAAAGGTTGTGATTTACACAATACGTTGTTAAATGTCAGTGGGACTGTCGCGTCTGAAGAAATCCTAGATGAAATGATAAGTGAGCGCGCGGTTCAAATAACTGTGATGTTGCACGAAGCAATGCTGCACTTGTAGCTCTGCACAATAGTAGGTACGTGAGTATAAGTAGGTAAGTGAGAATGTCATTGAATTAAGCTAAAACTACATTAAACCGACTCACATGTGTAACACGCCTGTTTTGTACGTAAACGACATCGCGTGGCGTGGATCAAGTGTAGCTCTACAAGTCTAGTTTCCATATAAAACGTACGGAGTCCGACACAACCAGATCGGCGTGTGTGGCACTCGTGTGAGCATTGTAGGACACCTTTACATTTGCTTATAATAAGTAGTTTACATAGTAGTCGGTGCACGTGTATGCAAATGAACCCAGCAGTTAGATACCTACGTTAAACAGTTGCAAGTGATATCAAACACACAATCTAATCAGTGACTCACAATCCGCAAGCATTGTTAAGATTACAGGAAGTCTCACTCCACTTACTCGTAACCGTAAGAAGTGCAGCTAAACGCTAACTCAGCATCAGAACATTACCGTGTTAATTGTTGCTAATATCGAATTTCACACATCGCGATATTTCTAAATACAAGCCGAGTATGCAAGCACATTCTCTTTTAAAACAATCGAAATTGCCCAACAATTACACGGTGTTTAGTCACGAATATTGCATCTGTTTTTGACTACAACCCTTTGTGTGTCGTTAAGTTAATAACTTGAAGGGGGTTGGTACAACTGAATAAGCAGAGTTTAGGGTTCAAGATACATGTCGACTGTACATTCTAGTTATGTAGTGAGCAGGCTAGCCTCATTTTGTGGAACATTCGAATCGGAACGGGGAGCTTAATCGGGAGGGTGCGACAGTCTGGTAACCTCGCGTCTATGCCCCGTTTAGACTGACTGTATTTGGCACTAGCATGTTATTGTAACATTAAATTGCCTGAGATTCATACTCGCGTGTTAATTTATAGATACGCTAATATAACATTAGGTACAGAAAATCTAATAAAGAGTTCTCACAATTTGTACAAAGTAACAAAGTTTTCTTGTTTCGTCTTCATAATTTAAGCAACAATAAAATATCGTTTTGTTTTAACAAGTCTGTTTGATGGTCTTGTTTACTATCACAAGTTAAGCGAGACAATAAAGGCATCATACTTCACTTTAATATCCAGGATCTACATATTTTAACATCAAATAACCCGTCTAGACTCAATAAACTTTAGATTATCAAAAGAAGAGTTACGAAAATCTGTAAAGAATTAGAAGTGCAGTTTATTTGTTTAAAGTCTAAATTTAGGTACAATGATTCGAGGGTTTAGCAACTCGCCTTGAACACTGGTTGGTTTTTACTGGCTCTATGTAAACAAGGCTGGCAGGTACTAAGTGTGTTCGGTGTTCCGGCGCCGTACTGGCACACGCAGCTGTTAAATCAATAATTGCATTCGTAATTTACACCTGGCGATAAGAAAATTTTAAGCTAGCTACCTATTTTAAAACGGAAGTGATTTTGTAAACTAGTCCGTCCGATTATAATTTAGGTGTCTTCAAGGCTGGAGTTAATAGGCTCTTACTAAAATGGTGTGCTTTTCTATCAACGATTGCCTCACTGCTCATCATCAAGTGGGATCGCAGTCAAGCACTAGTGTCATAGTTTATGTCATTTAAAAAATAATAATTTAAAGACCACACACAGCGTACAGCCAAGGAATGGAATTCCCTGCCGAAGCCTGTGTTTCTTGATAACTATAACTTAGGGGTCTTTAAGTCAAGAGTGAATAGGTAAGTTAGTTCTAGGCAAGCGTGCTCTATCGTCGACCACATCGTTGCTTACCATCAGGTGAGATGGTAGGTAGTCAAACGCGAGCCTGTCAATAATAAAAAAAAAACCACAAATTTTTATCGAAGATAGTCTCATCTGCCATTCATATTATTGTCGATGAATTTTTCAGAGATCCTTCGAAACTTTTCTAAACTGATATTTAAAAACTGTAGCAAGTTCAATCGTGTGATGAAGTCAATGCAGTTTTAACACGATTTATTAAAACAGTCTCCAATTAGATATTTGAAATCTCTCACGGGAAACTGAATACAGATCGGCGCAGATTGCTCAATGCTCGTACACGCAATTTTCATTACCGGCATGCAATAAAAGTGAAATAAAATGTAATAGGTTTACAGCAGTACAATCGGGTACAGATTTGTGTTGGAAAGAAAAGGGAATTGAAATAAAGTTTTTAAGCTGAGGTGTTCGCGACGATACTTCGCTTCGCGTGGCAGAGGCGTAACGTGAACTAATTTAGACGTGGGTGAAGGCAGATCAGCGAAAAAGAGGAGGCTGACCGCATCAAGCAACTGCGCTCTCGCCGCCGCCGGGATTCCGATCCCGATTTCCAGCCACCGTAGGCGCGGGCTTGCGGACAGTAAGCAATGGGTAGCACACTGTCCGACCGTCCGGTAACTGTCCGGACCAAGCCCAAGTTTTCGACGACGCGCACTGTTCCCGTGCGCTTCAAGGAGTTGTCAGCAACAGGGGCCCAGCCGGGTCGAAGCCTACTGGGGCCAGGGATATTCGAAAGGGAACTCGAGCTTTTTCTTTCATAAATTCGAAAACGAGACAGCATTGCAACCCAGTGTTCAGTCACATCGTTGCTAACTATCAGGTAAAATAGTAGTCAAACGCGAGTCTTTAATTTAAAAAAAAAACTTCGTTCATAAAGAGCCCTCGCTTGTGTGAGGCTCCTTTAGGTGCGAGGCCGTCGTTGTAAGTAAAGGGCCCACTTCGCCTATGTTTAGCTACGCTACTGTCGCGTGGTAACGAACGTGAGATCGATTTTAAACACGGCAGTCTACGCGTTAAAAGGCCAGTCTTGTTTGGCGAACGAATTATACTAAGCCACTTCACCAGCCGTCGTTCATTCACTATGTTTGTACATACAATGCGTACCAAATGAGAATAGGATCGATTGCCATGTTGTGACGTCACGATTTAATGTCAAATCGAAGAAAGAATTTTTTTTAATTAAATTTATTTATGAAAAATTTAATTTATTGACGAACTGTGAACGAAAAAAGTTTATTCAGAATCCAGTTCTTCAATTTTACTCATCTCTGAGTTCTTCAATTTTGCCAAAATTTCTTCGATTTGACAGTACGACGTGACGTCACAACATGACAACCGATCCTATTCTCATTTGGAACGCATAGTAAATACCTTCGTATGTGTAGTTTCAGTGACGAATCTTCTGCATATGAAAGGAGAGATAATGTAATCCTATCGAAGTCTAGACGGGAAACGTAGGGAACTCCAGACGTCTATTATCGTTAACTGCAAAATGCAAACTTTTGAAAGAGAGATAACGATTCCTCTAATACTTTTAATGTGAATAAATTTTGACTCGATGAGAAGTGTTCTTCCATAATTATTTTTTACAATAATACGTTGATTACCGTTCCTGAAAACAAAATATCGTCGCAGTTTTTTTTTGTAATTTTGACAATAATTTTAAATAAATTAGGTAGATCACAAATATTCTTCCTTATAATAATAGTATGCCAGTTCCTGAAAACAAAATATATTCTCGTAAACCTTTGTTAATTTTGACAATAAATTAAAATAAATTACATGCAGCAGTTTTGAGAATGTTAAGGACATTACCGATTGTTTAACATACATAAAGTTGATATTATTCATAATAGCAAGAAAAATACGTAAACACTTTCTTGTAAGTCCTAAATACAGTTATAACATGGTGTTTCAGTCTATATGTTGCAGGCCAACATGGTTAATTCGCTATTCAGTTAATAGCCACGATATTCAGTTGTTTTGTCTAATACAAAAATATATAATAAAATACCTAAATCTGTTAGACAAATTAGTGATTTAAATATATTTAAAAAGGAACTGAAAATATATTTGATAAAAAAACGTACTACTCAGTTAATGAATTTTTGTTGGATTATGAAACTGACAATTATGTTTTATCTCATAAGTATAAGTAAGCTAAGTCAATTATTAAATTTTAATTTTTTAAAAGAAATTCATGTAAATAGTACCTATATAATGTTTAAAGTAATATAATTCTGTAATTTGTATCTATGTCTTGAAATGTAATTGAACGTATGTGAAATAAATTATGCAAATAATGCATCTTTGTATATACCTATTAGATAGTAATTAGATAATATAATATATAGATAACTTCTTTCAATCAATAGAAAGTGTTGTCTTTAAATGACCCCATTAAATGAATAGGTAAGCATACCGTGTAGGTACTCGTTAGATACTTACGATCTGTAGAATTGAGTACTTCCAAATAAACAAAATATGTCAAGACATGTAGATAGTATAGCTAATATCTACGCTTTACAAAAACGTGCAATTTTATCTTAAAATACATTTGTAATGAATATTCATAAATATGAAGAAATAGAGTACTAAACCTGGATTTTTTATAATGTTTAATTAGTATTTATAGTAGATACTAGGTGTTTACTTACTGAATATTGTTCATTAGGCTAATCTATATCTAATAATTATTAAACCTAACTAACTATTTCATTATTATTTGTATGCCACTTACTGTGGCAGAACACAGAGACACGTAGAAATATTTTGTAACAACTTAATACCTGTGTGCACAAATAAACTTTTTGTATTTGTATTTGTATTTGTATTTGTATTTGTATTTGTACAACATTAAGGGCCAAGCGCCCGAAAAGTGCCATAAAACAGTGATTTTCTGAGGTCTACTCCTCCATAACGGTTAGGTCAATTGGTTTGAAAAAAATATATGTTTATAATAGATTCATGAACAATAATATCAACATTTGATTTTTTCGTGCAATTAATACTTTTGTCAAAAAAAATTATTTAGCAATTTCGCAACTTTTCGCTACTCCTTCGAAACGGCTTGGACCTCTAGAAACATTTTTACACATAAAAATTGGTAGTTAAATATTCTTCAAAGTGAACATTGCATATGTAAATCAATCAATATCTCGCAGAGAAAATTGATTTAAAGCGCTTTCCGGGCGCTGCTGGCTGCAAATAAATGCACAGATTTGCGTACTGCCGCCTAGGCGAGTGCGAGAGTTGCGTTCACATAATTTCGGCCAGATGGTTCAAGGAACTATACGCCTTAAGGGGCTAAACCGACGGACCGCATTTCAACTGCAATCCAACTGCAAATTGCAGTCTAAGTGCTGTTTGAATGCAGTTGACACGACTGCAATAGAACTGCAAACACGACTGCAATAGAACTGCAAACCAAACGTGCACACCGACTGCATTCGATCTGCACCATGCGTGGGAGGGCGGAGCATGTGGGCGGGTGGGTATGGTGCAGTTCGGATGCAATCGGTGTGCAGTCACACGACTGCGATCGGACTGCAAGTTTGGTTTGCAGTTCTATTGCAGTCGTGTTTGCAGTTCTAT
This sequence comes from Mythimna albipuncta, assembly GCA_929112965.1. NCBI lineage: Eukaryota > Metazoa > Arthropoda > Insecta > Lepidoptera > Noctuidae > Mythimna > Mythimna albipuncta. The sequence continues at coordinate 9,076,645 of OV815962.1, read as the reverse complement.
TGCAGTCGTGTTTGCAGTTCTATTGCAGTCGTATAAATTGTATTCAAACAGCACTTAGACTGCAATTTGCAATTGGATTGCAGTTGAAATGCAGTCCACCTGTTTAGACCCTTAAAAAACTGGCTAGTTAGCGTTTGGGCCACCCTGACCTAAACATAACTTAGGTCACCCCGACACGAACAGGTTAGGTTTGAAGGAGATGACGGGGACGTATGCTTGCTTAGCTCGCTCACTTCAGCTCCCGTAATTTCCTTTATGTTAGGTACTTACGTACAAAACCGGTAGATAGAAATAAATGGTCATGAGCGTGGCTTTGTAGTTTTAACTTGCTTACAGGTCGTAAGCAGCATATTTTGCCACCTGAACGTAAATCAAAATTAATTTTACGACTTGCTACAAATGTCTGGGCTAGGCAAGTAATTAAACGTTATCGATCTAAGTCATTTGCCTAATTGTTTGATTAAATGGCTGAATGTCATGCGGGTGGCTAGTTGAATAGCGCCGTTTGGAAAAAAGACTAGGCTTAACGTCTTCTGGAATCAATGGTCTCTATTCCCGTCAAAGTATTTGGGCCCAGTAGGTTTATAACAGCGTCATTGGTGATTTTGAGACCCTCCACAGTGCAAATATAGGTATACTTTGGGCCTTCTAATAAGTGGGCCATCGTCTGGTCAGGCGCACCACATTAGCACTAAGTGTCGGAGGGATCTATAATCCCCCATTTTGGTAGGTTGTGCTTGCAACGGCACACTTGGGAGAGCAGTCTATTGACTGAAGGCCGAATTATTATCGACAGTGGAAAGGTAAAATTACTTAAACGCCACTTTGGTCGAAAATAAGTTATCAAACTTTTAAGCCTTACAATAAGGTATAAAACTTGTTTCCGACCAAACTGGCGCTTAAGTAATTTTACCTTTCCACTGTCGTTATTATTTGCCACAACTATCACACAACGTCGTCTAGCTAAGCAGCGCTTGTGTTATGAGTACTACACAACAGATATATGTACATACTTATATATTTCTAAATTTGCACTAATATAATAAAGAGGTAAAGTTTGTATTTTTGTTTGTAGGAGGTAATCTCTGGAAGTACTGGTCCGATTGCTAAAATTCTTTCACCGATATAAAGCTGCTTTATTCCTGAGCGACATAGGCTATATTTTATGTAGGTACGCAAGTGAAGCTGCAGGCAAAAGCTATTACTATATAGTATATTATAGATAAATTACACCCAGACACAGAACAAATGATCGTGCTTCATCACGCAAACATTTGTCCTGGGTGGAAATCGGACCCGACTTCAGGCATCTGCCATGCCTGAAGTCAGGGGGGCTACTAACCACTAGACCAACAGGCCAGTCAGAATTAAGCTAGTTGGCTGCTACTCAATATCTACACTATCAGATGCAAACATAGCCGTCGCCGGGATTCTGATGCCGTCGCCGGGATTCTGAGGCCGTCGCCGGGATTCTGATCGCGATTTCCGGCCAACGTAGATGCGGGCTTGCGGACAGTGAGCAATGGGTAGCTTACTGTCCGGCCGTCCGGTAACTGTCCGGACCAAGCCCAAGTCGTCGACGGCGCGCACTGTTCCCGCGCGCCTCAAGGAGTTGTCAGCAACAGCAGGGACCCAGCCGGGTCGAAGTCTACTGGGGCCAGGGTTATCCGAAAGGGCGCTCGAGCCCCGGTATGAAGGCTAGAAGGAATGGGGTGGGTCTTTTAGTCAGTAAGAGTCTGACACTATCTCCCGCTCCGACCAAGGGCGGGGGATGTCGATGCATGATTTTTCCCACCATAAAAAAAAAACAGATGCAAACATAAAATCTGTTTTCCTGCATCATGTTATGATGACAGCGCTAATGCCTATGTATTTAGGCACTTATTTAGTTATTTACTCGCACAAGGTCGACGGATATCACCTACCAAATTATCTTGCTCATGAGCATAATTTATGCAAACATTTTGTCGTGTGCGCTGAAGCCTCCACTAAACATGTAATTCATTACAAAAATAAACAATTTAGATTTCAATGTAATGTTTATCTATGTTATGTCTATTTGGAAATAGTTATTCACAGAAAAAAATGTTTTTGTTTTTACTATGCATAGGTGCACCGGAAAACGCAGCGTTACAAGGCCTCGCACAAGGTGGACCGGTCGCGGGAATGCGGTGGGAGCTAGACGCACAGGACCGTTCATTGCGGCGACACATGGTGAGGGCCTATGTCCAACAGTGGACGTCTTTCGGCAGTAATGATGGTGCATAGATAGATATATACCATTCTTTATTGTTCATCAAAAATAAAAATTAGATTAGGAACTAGCATTGGCTCGCTTTTGACCACTATCTTAACTGATGGTAAGCGATGATGTGGCCGACGATGGCACACGCTTGCCTAGAAGTAACCAATTCACTCTTGACTTAAACATCCCTAGGTGTTATCTATCAGAAAAGAGACTCCGGTTACAGAGTGCACCTTTGTATCAATGATTAAACTGAAAAATAATTCTCAACAAAATAAAAATAGTCTGCGCGTCTACTAAAAGTGACCATTGAAGAAAATAAGTAATGTGACGTTACAATTTTCATTCAATCTGTTGCATGGATACTTAAATAAAAAAGAAAAGGAACAAATATTTACAAAATACAGCACACCAAATGTATCAATAATGAAAATGCTTATAAATACTTGATTTATGTTCCCAAACATTGTTCGCTATCCAGAAGGTCGCAAGCCGTCGTATTTGTATAAGCAGGTAGATAAGTATGACGTATATTTGCTCAGAAACTTTGTACTGTATAAACATCTTTAGATGTTTACTGACAAACTTACGTAGACGCAAATACATGCCAGATTGTACAGGGGCTTTGTCTGACCAGATAAGGATTTTAAATCAACATAAAGTATAATCAGCTTTATAATATTCCCACTGCTGGGACTCAAACCTCCTCTTTGAAGAGGGAATGGGCCATGATCCACAACGCGGGCCCAGTGCATGTCACATGTCTTCGAAATTTTCGGCTCTAAGACATGCCAGTTTTCTCACGACGTTTTCCTTCACCGTTTTGAGAGCTTAAGGAAATAAATTACACAAAGTACCTAATGTGTCTGGCTGCGTTTGAACCCACGACATATGACTCATAAGTCGGTGCCCTTACCACTGGGCCATCGCTGCTTCTAATAACAACACTACCTAACCAAATCAAATGAAATGTACGACAAATGAAAAAAAAAAACTGTCTCGCAGCAGACTGGAAAAACAATGGAAAATTCTCTTAAAAGCCATCTGTATAATGCACGAAATATTTCAACTCGCGGTTTTCAACTGAGCTCCTAAAAATTTCATTTCAAAATACCTACGCAGCCCCATACCCTTTATTACATACTACAGACGCCCCCCAAGCTCACCCCAAAAGTAATTTAGCTAGACGTTACACAAATAGCTGCGTCAGTTTATAAAAGCTATGTGCAGCCATCTTTAGTTTTCTCTCCAGACAAATAAAGCTGTAAATGAAACACCACCATAAAAACAGTTGTCGCATACTACAGTAATAACAGTCTGACGAGGTAATCAGCTTTTTATGTTGAATCTAATCGTCGATTAAGTAATTCTTCAGAAACTTCACGTAAACAAGTCTTGTAATGTGTTAATGTGTGTACGGAACGCCTTGACATCTTCATTGTGTTTTTAGGTCAATATATACTTTTACTCGTATGAAACCAGTTTGAAATTATACGAGGACACATGTTTTTTACGAATCTAACTAGATTTAGATCTAAAAGTTGAATAATGTAATATTGATAATTTATCACGATACATACTCTATGGTTCTAAATCTTACCCTCAAAGATCTAAGTATTTCTCAAATCTACTTTAGTCGGAAAACTGGTCATTTGGCATTTAGGTAAGGTTTGCCATGTTCTTAATTCAAAATTCTCAATTCAAAAACTAATACATACTTACCCCTGATTTAAGCATTTGAAGTTGAGTATTTCTCAAATCTACTTTAGTCAGAAACCGGTCATTTGACATTTAAGTAGGGTTCTTAATTCAAAATCCTCAATTCAGAAACTCGCCCTAAATCTCTGTGGCTTGGCATTCCCGTTAGCAACGATCAATAGGTTATTCAAAGATTTTGAGAAAACGTCATAATAAATCTCAATTTTATAGTTGCTCATTCATAAGTTGGAAACATATGTCGGAAATGCGCACACATTGAATTCCGCATATCGCAGCTAGTCGGCTAAGTACCTTGCCTATTCAGAATGCGATGTGATCCTACATTTCTCCGAGGTTAAGGGCTGACTTCACAGTTATGCTCTTGCACACATCGTAAAAGTTAACGGGGGAAAACTCTGCTCACATGAACATGTATCATTCTTCTTGGATATTCAATGTGTTCGTAGGGCTGTCAACCCTTTGGAGGAGCATAAATCGTTAGTAAATGTTACCATTGTTGTGATGATTTATATTTCGGCTTTCAAAATATGTATGTACAACCTTCAGATTTCCGCAAAATGCTTTCTTATTATTGAGTTCGTCGAAGGCTCGCCCCTTTCTGTTGGTGACTTTGCAAATGCCAACCTTAGTTACAGTTTAACATTGAGTATCAATTCGCTCCGTGTTTTGCTCCGAGTTCGACTTACCTTGTAAGGGAGGAAAGCGGGATTTATGTACAACTGTACATACATTCGTATTAATGTATGAACAACAGCATATTTGATCGTTTATGGAGGTCAATGCGTTCAGCAAAAAGTCACGAGTTTCTTCTGTTGGTGTCATTATCATCATCATCTATTGCTGTTCATTTCTTAGCGTTTTGTAGGCCATTCATTTTAAAGTGGAGATCTAGGCCATAGGGGTTTAACACACCTATGCATTTGTAGTAACTAGTAACTAACATGAAAATCAACCTTTTATCAAAGTGATCAACGATCATAATTAGGAATTGTTTAGATTGAATTTAAAACAATTATTTAATGGTTTTTGTGCTGTGTTTTTATTTTAATTGCTTCGTTATTTTGTATATGTAAATCGTCGACTTTTTATATAGAAGTAAGTAGTAGGTAATAGATGCATTTTTCCTGTATAAAAATAATTAAAAAATTGTACCAATTCGATTCAATGTAAGTAGGTACAATTGAGTTTGAACAAATGTTTAAATGTTTTATATATGGTCGGTCGGTCTTATCAGAAGGATACCTTATCAAAATGCCTATTAAAATTAACATAATCTCCACATATGTACATGAAACGGTGTTAACGTCGGACACAGTTATTAATAAATGGTTCCTATTTTTTATTATTGTTATTTTAATCAAGTTGGCTGGTCCTTGCTTGGAAATATATGCTCACAATTCTGATGCTGGTTTATTTATTACATAGCATTAGTATGTCTTCTGATAAGGCCCATTTGATTTTAAGTGACCGCGTTTCGGAGCCATATGTCATCACTGGCAACACGCACCCAAAAAAGTCATCCAAAGGGCAAAGGAAAGGGTTATGTTCGGAGTTTCCTTGCGTGATCGGATCAGGAATGAAGATATCCGCAGAAGAACCAAGGTTCCGACATAGCACGAAGAATCGCTAAACTTAAATGGCAAAGCGAATCACGAGTGACGTCTATGACAAGACGGCGCAGCGATCCAATCACTGACACTCTCCGCCCCCGCGTCTTACTTTATACCACTAAATAGGCCCGATATTTGACTTTTGCGCAAGTGAAGGTTAGCGCTCAAAATTCGCGCCGATACTTATACAATATGTTCTAATTACGCGAAGAACTCTAAAACCGCAATATAACATTTTGTATTTTAGTTCCTATTTGGTTACGTAGATGTCGCTATAAGCATAGGGCTTGTAGCAATATATGTATTATCATATTCACTAGTTTTCTTTCAGCGTTTATCGTCAATCGGCGGATATCGCATTTACATAAGAACACGATTATAAATCGCTCAGTTACAGTTAAAACCAATATTAGAATGCAAGCTACTACTGGGCATCATATGTATAGTCATTCGTTCCGATTACACAAACATACGTTTCGTCGTAATGTACATAATGCAATGTAATCAGGGGCGATGTAGCATAAAATATGAGCATTGTATAGTAAGGGTCAGTTCCCATTGGTTCCCACCACTGCAACGTTGCGTGCATTTAATAAAATATCGATAAAATTCAACTCTTATTTACTCAATAAAAAGTTTCATTTTTGTAAGCGAATTTGAATAAAATCGAATTTTTAATTTCAAATTTAGAATATTTTATTTCTTAACTGGCATTCACGCCATTTTGCGGGGTGTATTCGAATTCACTCTTTGTAAAGCGTACGTTTTTGCGTAGAACATAAAGTTCTAAATAGTGTATTCGCTAAAATCGATATTATTTTAGTGTTGTTTCCGGAGGAATAAAATTATTGTTAGTTCAATGTTCTGTTAACATTTTTTTTTTGTCACAATTATTACACAACGCCATCAGTCTAGTCTCAAACTAAGCAGAGCTTGTGATATGAGTACTAGACAACTGATAAACATATATATCTCTAAATACATACAGAAACAGATCAATGATCGTGCTCATCACACAAACAGTGGTTCTGGGTGGGAACCGAACCGACGACCTCCGGCATAGCAGTCAGGGTCGCTGATCACTTGACCAGCCAGCCAAAGTTTGTCCAGACGGTACAGACGATTACCCGACTGCCTATGGTGGTCAGTAAGTATTCAGTCTAATCTGGTGAGCAATAGTGGCCGAGTGGTAATGGCCCCGACTTACGAGTTGTAGGTCGCGGGTTCGAACCCAGCCTGGCGCATTACTTTGTGTAATTCATTTCATCACCACTGCTCTCAAAACGGTGAAGGAAAACATCGTGAAGAAACCGGCATGTCCTAGAATCAAAAATTCGAAGACATGTAACATTAACCAAACCGCACTGGGTTCGCGTGGTGGATTACGGCCCATTCCCTCGCCTAGAGAGGAGGCCTGAGTCCCAGCGGTAGGAACATTAAAAAGGCTGATGATGATGGATGAAGTATGTAATATTGCTATTTTATTTTAACAAGTCTGCGTAGCGTGGCGTCGCGGTGTGAGCTGCCCCTAACTGGTCGCCATATGTAATTATTACGATATTAGTTCTTGATGTATTTATGTGACATAGTTCATACTAACTGCGCCATTGACCTCGCTCCGAGGATGTCGATAGCGAATGTTCCTCGGCCCGCTTTGTCTTCCTTATTTAGGAGCGCCTCAACCATTGATGATGTTCGGAACGTACTCGTACCATAAATTGACTTGTTCTAGTTGCTTGTGTGGAGAACTGTGAAAAGTTTTTATAGGTAAGCTTTTGCTCGCAGCTTTTCCCGCGTACATAAAACATGCCTATGTCATTCAGGAATAAAGCAGCTTTCGATCGATGGAAAAATTTTAGTAATCCGACGAGTACTTTCAGAGAATTAACTTCTACAAAAAAAAAAAACAAATTTTTACGCCTTATTATTCTATAAAAAAAGGTACTACCTAACTTTTTTTTTTCCGATTGACTTGTAACCTAAACATTGAATTGGCGGCCTTATCGCCTAGTGCGATAAGGCCGCCAATTGTGTGCTTTATTATATGGTTTCCTTTTTGTAAATTTATAATCTTGATGTACATTAAAGTATAGAAAAATAAAGTAAATAAATAAATTGAAATCATGTTATGCCTAATTTGTTTATCTTTGCATCGGAACGCCTTACAGCAATTATACCAATGAAGCACTGTTCATCCAAAATCGGCTACTTTTAATCATGAGCGCAGTGAAGTGGTACTCATCATAGGAAATGATAATGACTGCTAAACCGTATTTTTAATATTTGAACGTCTAGATGTAGATTTTTTTTAAGAAAAGGTAGAAAGAAGAATCACACACGCCACAAGAGTACATACGAAACTTTTTATTCCGGTATTAAGTTACCCTGAGATAATTTTTGACTTTCCGACCTTTAGTCCGGCGAAGCCGCAGGCTGGAGCTAGTCTAGCATAAATCGGCTTGGTCTAGTTGGGCGTTCTATTTGGCGTGTGGAGAAACTATGAAAAGTTTTTTACGACCGCTGCAGTCTAGTTCGAGAGACCCATAATAAAGGTGAACCCGCGCGTTGAGATACGTGCTAGTTGGTGGCGGTATTATCCGGCGGTGGCTATTATCGAACAAAAACTTCTGGCGGAAGACTGATATGGAATTCCCAATGACTAAGTGGATAGCTCTTATGATGAGAGCTTTATATTATATACATTATACATTGTAATTTGCAGCAATTACCTAACACGCATGGAAGACACCGGGAATTTATTTTATTAGCAGATATGAAGATACGTGCATTGCTAGACTCTCTTCATATCTGCTGTCATCGTATTTTGTAGGCGACATTTGGGGGAGGCCTGTGTCCAGTGGACGTCTTTCGGCTGAAATGATGATGATGTACAGCAACAGATGATGATGATGATAATGAGATGACACACACAGATTCATGCAATGTATAAAGAACATGTAAACAGTTAAGATTACAAAAAAAAGAAAAAAAAAAACATCGCGCCAAATAGGTTCAGTTTAGCAAAAATGCCTGACAAACTACGTGGTAGTTGCCTGACGCTGGTTTTCAACTGAACCTTATTGAGAGCTTACGGTGCTAAAATTTGTTTTTTTTTTTTATTTTTTAGTTTTTGTAGTTCGTTTGTGTTGTTTTTATGTGTACACGGGATGGGGGGTGTACGGGGTGGGCACACGGACGTATGAGGGATTAACTCGCAGACAGCAGCTACGAGGCGATATGAAAATAATGCGACAGAAATTCTTCATATCAATTGGTATAGAAGTGCTGTAGTTAATATAAAATGTCTCCAAATGAACTGTTCAAAATATAAGCAGTATTAACAATATGGGTTGGTTTTGATCGCATGTTGAGCGGTATGGTATCGGCAATAAATAACATTTACACTTACCGTTTAAGATAGTATGCAGTCAGTCAGACGACGGGTAATTATTATGACTGAGCGGTTACAATGAATTATGATTCGTGTGAAGTGAAGACCAGACGATACTACATTGTGTTGTTTCATAATTAATCAGTAACGGTTATGAAATAGTAATATTGTTAGTATCTTTAGCTGGATGGTTTATTTCATTATTTTATTTTAGTGAGGAATGAGAAGGTCATTTCTGCCTGACCACTTAAAAAAAATTTTCGCTTCATTCCTACAGCGCGGCACCAAACCAAGTTTGAGTGCAAGCAAAAATGAACTTAGTGGTGGTCAGGCGGAAGTGTCTTTAATGGTACATCAGGAGAAGTTTGAAAGCAGCACCAGTGACTGAAAAATTGAAGGCGAATCGTTTGTCTTGTTATGGCCGTATGAAGAGGAGGGATGAAACGCGTTTTATTAAAAGAGTTATGAGTATACATGTGGATGGATGTAGAGGGAGACAGGCCAAATTAAAGATGGATGAATTGTGTGAGAAGTGATATGAAAGAAAAGGGAGTTAGTGATATTTGCTGGATGGTTTATTTTATTCAGCGCATCAGATAATAGATATAAATGCATCAAGTTTGTATTAATCTATACTATATATAATATTATAAAGCTGAAGAGTTTGTTTGTTTGTTTGTTTGTTTGAACGCGCTAATCTCTGGAACTACTGGTCCGATTTGAATGATTCTTTCAATGTTGGGTAGTCCATTTATCGAGGAAGGCTATAGGCTATGTTTTTTTTTTCAAAATTAGGGATCCTTAATAAAATTGCTAATTTGTAACATAAGGTGTAAAATCGAAAACCTATTTTTGCGTGCGCTGAAAAAACTATTGACAATAGAACAAAATGATGTACTACGGGTTTGTAGATCTCATTAAGACCTACAAAAAAGTCCGCGAGAACATATATCTAGCTATCATGGTTTAATCACAATAACCGATTTTGTGTTCAAAATAATGATTTTATCTCGGTATTTCCACGGAAACGAGAAAAACGCGGGTGAAACCGCGGGGCACAGCTAGTGTCACCATAAAAACTTAAGTGGAGTCAAGCTGTTTATTCTTATTATTATACAATTTTATTGCACACCTTAACTTAATAAAGGATAAACATTTACAAAAATGAGTGTCCAATAGGGCAATTTCTACCAGACAACCTTTGGATAGACTGAATGAAAGGAAAAAAAATCGGGTTAATAGTGTACAATAACTTATAGAACAATGTAAAAATAAAATAAAATAAAAACATAATACGTAAATAAAAAACCAAATACTAATAAATATCAAAAATAATCACAATCCCTGGAACGCTGGTCGTAGCGACGAAATCCAAATAAGGGCATTGGATTAACAACCCAATGCCCCTTTACATTGGATTGTTAATTCAATGTACTGCGCTCACGACTCGTCGCTGTGCCAGCGCTGCACTCAAGGCTGTTTTCTTAGAGAATAGCACCCAAGGTCACACCGCCGGCTGTTTCAATAATATTTAAGCTACATATGAATTAGAAATATTTTTACAGAACAAGCTAGCTGTTTCAATTATGATTAAGCTAATAATTTGCAATGTTTTTACAAAATTTACCAGCTGTTTCAATGCTTGAGCTATAAATGAATAACATTTTTATAGAATGAGCTGTCTATAACAATAATATTTAATTTGAGTTAAAAAATTAATGATATTCTTTTAGAATAAACTGGCTGTTTCAACAATTTTAAGTTAAAAAAGTTTGAACCGTTCGGGCGATATCATCGATACCAATATTATTTAAAACGAGTGCCTATATAAGTGATTTATACTTATATTTGCACAAGCAATAACAATGAGTTTGGAAGCAATAGAACTCAATAGCGGCCAATGGTCTTTTGTTATTATAATTTTATATTTGATCATTCATAGCTATACAAAACAGCTTTGGTTTGCCTTGAAACAGTCTGTTAATTAAAACATTTTCTACATCACCGTTCTAGTGCTTGAATGCCAAACGACCTCTGAGAAAATTTTACAGGACTCATTTTTTTTTTTTTAAACTTCTGGTTATTATCAGTAGTTCACTAAAATCTTTACACAATAGGAAAATGTATTATTTCTTTACATGCAACATTATTTTTAGTATATAATATCTGAAACCCGAAATACGTGTCTAGTATTTTTATGTAAGTACAAAATTTCATAACTGTATCAAAAAAAAAACTGTTTCATAGCTTGTTATGTCAGCAAAAATACATAGTCACCGAGCCATTCAGACGATTGTGGGGTTGTTTTGCACTTGCACCCAGCTGTTTGCTGGCGCCTAATACCCGGTACTGCTTTGATCTGTAGTGTACTTAGTGTGTCTAACTTGTGACCTTTATAACCTGCTTATATTAGCTTGACCTGTATGTTTGTAACCAACGCCTTTGAGCTCGATTTTGGCCTACTTTGGGCGATCAGATTTTCTTTAAACTTTGCACACCCATCAAAGACTGATGGACTAATGACAATACAAAAATTCGTTTTTTTTTAGTGAAAAATAAAAATATGGCACAAAGCGCCTCACGCTTTTTTCACAATGATATTAATATTTTTTGTTCATTATTATTATTTTCTACCTGTATTGAAAATTATTTTACACTTTTTAGTTTGATATGCTAAACGTGTTGCGCGGACCCCAAATAAAATGGGACAAGGGCAGGAAGAAGAAGAAGAAGAAGAAGTTTGATATGCTATGAAAGCGTGTTTTTATTTTTTAATATTTTTACGAAAAAATATAACATAGTGTAAAACTGATTCTGGACAAATTACATTCAAATTTCGAAAATACAAAAAAAAAAATGGTATATCTGAATAATATAAATTAAAATAATAAACACTGTAGAGATTAGTTGTTATACTATAAAATACTCGTAACAACACAGTCAACGACATGTCACTGCCAACTAGTCGACCACCATAATTTCCTTCATCAAATTAAAGTTTATTGACTTCGTGTGTGCCTACTTCATTATAAGCGATTGTTATTGTACATATAGCTGCATCAGCCGATGACGTCACACAATGGGGCGGCGTGATCGATAGTCAAAAACGGATTACAAGTGATTGATGGGGTTCTATCCCCTTCACTGGAGGGGGAAGTTTTTCACGTTAATAGCGGCCATAACTAAATTATTAGGAGTTGCCTCATCGTTCCCATATTGTTAGAGGCTATTGAGCAGGGATGGTAAACCTATGGCACGCTTGCTATTAGTGTCACACGACGTCATAATTTGGTCACGCCATTGTAAGACGTTTAGCATTGAGAGCAGTGGTACCCGAGATATAGGCGGACTTACGAGTTGTTTGTGTAATTTATATCATCATCACTCTCAAAACGGTGAAGGAAAACATTTTGAGGAAACCGGCATTTCCTAGAACCAAAAATTCTAAGACATGTGACATTCACCAATCCGCACTGGGCCCGCGTGGTTGATTACGTCTCATTCCCTCTCATAGAGAGGAGGCCTGAGTCCCAGCAGTGGGAACATTAAAAGGCTGATTATGTTATACTATGCGGGGTGGGAGCTTTTTCATGTTAATAGCGGCCATATCTATATTATTTGGAGTTTCTTCATCGTTTCCATATTGTTACAGGCTATAGAGTAGGGAAGGTAAACCTATGGCACGCTTGATAGTGGTGTCACTCGACGTAATAATTTGGTCACACCGTTGTAAGATATTTTGCATCCAGATAATATGCAATAGCAGAAATCATATTCATTTTTAGTTTTATTTGAATGATAAATGATATTTATTTTGCAAATAGGTCTTAAAAAACACTTTTACACGTCGTTTTTTTTTTTCGTCAGTTTAAACTAGTTGAGGCCGGTGTTTCCTAGTTGACTACCCTGAGAAGAAACACCGAAACAAACTCAGGGGTCAAAATCTCTTTTAAAGTCCATACAGTAAATATGTAATGGTCTAAATCACATAAGAACCATGCATTTGTCAGAGATGGTCTTTTAAAGAAAGAACCATACAGATTTGAGTAGATCTGTCCAGTCAGTGCAAGCATTTGTCAGTATTCGAAAAGCTCAACCCAGGACTGTTAAGGAGCTCACCGACTTGACGAACAAAACCAAGGAAAGGACATTTGGGGGTATACAATAATTTTGGGTTGCAAATAATGAGTTCAATTATCTAATAAGCAACTGGTTTAAGCTAGAACTACATTAGACCGACGCACACGTGTCACACGTCTGTACTTAGACAACGCGACGTCGCGTGGCGTGTATCTAGTGTAGCTCTACAAGTTTAGTTTCTTTAGTTTCCGTATAAGTATAAGGAGACCGACGCGACGATCGGCGTGTGTGGCACACGTGTGCGCAGTATAGTTTTTATTTCAACCTTTAGTTTTTTTATGCAGTAAATGGTCAAGACAAGATCCTTTGACGACACGTCATGACTGCTTTCTTATATTATTTTGTGTTTGATAACACGATCGCCAATAAAAGTTCGCCACTCCTGCTATAGAGAATCTGATTTAGTTAAACCACGCGCTTTGGAAGTTGACAACCTCATTCAACATTTAGCGCTGTTTGCCAACTATATCTAACCTCCCATTCATTGTTATACCTCCTTTTCAGGCACATCGGTAAAAACACAATACACGTCGTGCAGCTTCACTATCTTTGGGCGGATCACAAAAGAAAATATGAGCAGTAAATTAAGATTACGCTAACAGCAACTCTATTACGAAACCACAGATCGTATCGTGAAATGAAATAGAGAATCTCAAACTATGTATTAAACCGTATATGGACATCTTTTTACAGTTTTGACTTATATGTCGGTACAAAATACCGTCGATCGATCATTGCTAACTTGGCACGTACTCACACGATCGCAATTAACGTTGGAATTCTTACAAACCATAAATTTAATTTAATGTTCAAGTGTTCGACCTACATGTGTGACCGCAGTCGCTGTGCGGATAACAGTACAGAGCCGGCGATGCCGTAATGGGAGACGGTGCACTGCCTCATCTGGGTTGACCGCAAGCATCACCCGACCCGGCCGTACACCTGTTTGTTAATGCGCCTGCCCGCAATATATGCATGGACGCCCCAGATGCAGTACCTCAACATGTTCCAATATTCGATCAAACTGATCCACATTTTTGAAACATTACATGATTACAGCGATTAAAACTGTAACCTGCGCCTGCGCTGCCCATTCCGTTCTACAGTCAGCCGGAGATAAGTTTACGGCAACAACTAGCGTCTAGTACTATGAATCGTATTCGTCTGCAGTGCAATGAAACAGCTTAATGGCTGGCTTTATGACGCATGCGTTCGACGGTAATCTAAATTACAGTTACCGGTCATTATCTAGCGTCTGTTTGTACATAAATTCTGTCGTACATATATGATTTGATAAGACACCAAGACACCGAAGAGAGCAGTGGTAGCCGAGTGGGTCAAGTTGTAGGTCGCGATATTCAAATCCAGCAAGATGCACTTTGTGTAGTTTATTTCATCACCACTGCTCTCAAAACGGTGAAAGAAAACATCGTGAGGAGACCGACATATCCTAGAACCAAAAATTCTAAGACATGTGATATCCACCAACCCGAACTGGGCCTGCGTGGTGGATTGGCCCATTCCTTTTCCTAGACAGGAGTCCTAAGTCCCAGCAATGGGAACATTATAAGGCCGACTATGTTATGCTATGCTAAGACACCGTGTATCAAGATCTCTGGCCACTAATGGTTTCCTACATTCTAAATCAATCAAGATTGCTTCCAGGTAAGTTGCATCATTAGTATATCAGAGGTTGTACAACGGTTGGCCTACATTGTATTCATTAAAATAAAACACTTCAATTTCGTGGCATCTCTACGGCGTCTCATTATTCAATGTCGGTGCTCACGCGAACTGCTCCTTAGTTTCACGTTGTTTGCGGTTACCATTAGATTCCTGTTTGTGCAAACAACAAGTTTGTTATAGCTGGGGACCGGTCACCGAACTAGGGGATAGGTTTATGTTCCCCTTGTATTGAGACAATGGTTCTTAGACAAACTCGTACTAATAGGCAAAGGCTATATTTATTAGTCAATCTCAATATGAAACGATATTAACCAATTTTGATGTTTTCAGGATTCTGTCCATCAGTCGGCATTTCAATTCACCAAAACATATATTATAGGGTGACTGGTAATTAGTGTACGATACATAAACACGTGATTATGTTCATGATAACCAACAACTTTTACTATGGGAACAAACATGAAATCGCGAAAAAAAATCAGCTGTTCAGTACATTTATGTTTGCCTAATGTACTGAACAGCTGAATTTTTTTTGCGATTTTGGCTTTGCTCCCATAATAAAAATTGTTGGTTATCATGAGCACAATCACGTTTTTAAGTATCGTACACTAATTGCCAGTCGCTATAGATATTTCAAATAAATGATTTAATGGCACTATTGAATTGTCAAAATGTCGTCAGTCAAAAAAGTGAAGCTAAATGGAACACTCCAAACAGTTTGTTGTCCGTACGTTTAGTTGTTGTCGAGTTACGAGTTGTAGGTCTAGGGTTCGTACCCAGCCAGGCGCGTTACTTTGTGTAATTTATTTCATTACCGCTGCTCTCAAAACGGTGAAGGGAAACATCGTGAGGAAACTGGCTTGTCCTAGAACCAAAAATTCGAAGACATGTGACATTCACCAACCCGCACTGGGCCCGCGTGGTGGTTTACGGCAGATTCCCTCTCCTAGAGAGGAGGCCTGAGTACCAGCAGTGGGAAAATTAAAAAGGCTGATGATGATGATGAAGTTGTGCAAGTGATGTCTGTAGGATTGTTTGAAAGACCTAACGTAGAAGGTTCTATATTCGTGGGCTTGCGGACGACGAGTAATGAGAGCTCACCTGCCGGCCGTATGATAAGGACCAAAACAGAGTCGATGGCGTAATATACGAGCGCCTCAAAGAGATGACAGCAAAATCTGAAGGGGCTCAGTAGGACTGATGCCTGCTACGGGTGCGGGTATGGTCAAAAAACGCAAAGAGCAACTGAAGGAACACTGGTGTATTCAGTCAATAAGTTTGACACTACCTTATGCTCCAATCTATACATCTATACATATAATAAATAAAATTGGAGTGTCTGTTTGTAATATTGAAACAACCGCTTATTACTACATGCATATGAATATATATACGGTACATACACCAAAAGATTCTTTTTTACAATTTTTGTCTGTCTGTTTGTCCGGGCTAATCTCTGAAATGGCTGGACCGATTTCGACGGGACTTTTTTGGCAGGTAGCTGATGTAATAAGGAGTAGCATAGGCTACTTTTATTTTAGAAAAAATAAATTCAAAATCCTGTAGTCCTCGCGAACGAAGTCGCGGGCACAGCTAGTCGTCAATATACTTAACTTCTACGCCTTTATGGCGTAGAAGTTAAATATTGTTACATTATTTTTGTTCGTTTCACGACTTCTACGTCGCGTAGGTAGGTATGTTTATACAAGTGTTTCAATTCTGTTGCTAATTTAAATGGGTACAACACAAATAAATCGGTGCCATTGACAGCAGATTCGATTTGGCCATTCTAGTATACATTTAGTTTAGAATAATTGACGTTGAAACTATTCAAGCTGCAGTATTGTTCTGTGTGCAGTATTGTGTGTTTGAATGTTCGTATCGAATATAGTTCTATTCATTTATTTTGTTGAAATCAAAAATCAAAATTATTTATTTGAAATAGACCATTTGCAGGCACTTTTGAATGGTCAAATGTCGGTCAGTCCAAGAAAAGTGAAGCTAAATTGCACGTTCCAAAGAGTAGGTCTCTATGGAGAAGAACGTGCAAGAAACTCCATGGTACTGGTCCGATTGCTGAAATTTTTTCACCGATAAATGTTGCTTTATTTCTGAGTGACATAAGCTCTTATATGCGCGGGCGAAGTCGCGGGCAAAAGCTAGTCCTCAACATAGTCAACAACCTCACTAATATTTTGTTTGTATTTAATTAAATTATTGTTATCATGCCTACTTATTTCATGTATCTACAAACTATGCAAATAAATTTTATTTACTTTAAGTAGGAGGATAACACGTGGTTGTATAAGTAGTGGCTTTAGTCCCTAGACACCCGCGAGCCACCTACGTCATACTAACATTATTGTAATTACAACCTTGTTACGTTGTATTACAATTAGTATTACAACGGCAGCCTTGTGGAATGATCGATTATGCCAACACTGACAACGCGAAAATTGTAGTAACTTTATAATGGCGTAGGTAGGGAGAGTGTTGGGGAAAGTAACATATTATAACGCCTATATTAGACTCAACGAGAGGTTAGGCAGAGTAGTGTTAGTAAGCATCTGTGTTGAACTGGTAATTTATCTACTGCTTTCATCGTTTTTTCGGCAAGCGTTTTTTTTTTTTTTTCGATGGGAAAAACCATGCATTGACATCCCCCGCCCTTGGGCGGAGCGGGAGATAGTGTCAGACTCTTACTGACTAAAAAACCCATCCCGTTCCTTCTAGCCTTCGTACCGGGGCTCGAGGGCCCTTTCGGATAACCCTGCCCCCCTAGACTAGATAGTTTAATTTTTTTTATTTATGGCGTAGATGTATACTTATATCTACGGGCTGCAAGATTAGTGATGTGACATTGACGGAAATATTGCCATGAAGTGGGAATATTGCCGTGAAGTGGGAATATTGCCGTGAAGTGGGAATACTGCCGTGAAGTGGGAATATTGCCGTGAAGTGGGAATATTGCCCGAAGTATGAATATCGGTGGCAATATTGCCAGCAATATTCCCATATTGCCGGCAACGGCACATCTCTATGCAGGATTGTTCGAAAGAGTTACTGTGGTGCTGGAACGCAATGGGCAACTGAAGGGACCTTTTATTGTTCCTGTCTGGGACTCAAAAAGAGGAGGTCTTTAGGAGAGGGAATGGGCCGTAATCCACCACGCGGGCCTATTGTGGATTGGTGGAGGATGTCACATCTCTTCGATTTTTTTTTGGAAAAAGATATGGCGTTTTCTTGACGACGTTTTTCTTCACAGTTTAGAGCTGTGGTGAAAAAAACAGGACTGACTTAGTAATTTGGAAGGAAATGTTGATTTTTATAGGCGAATAATGCTATTAAAAAATATAGTTTGTTTAATTAGCGCCCATATTATATAAATATCGTATCGTATCGTATTAGTATCGTATTGTGCCATGTAGATGGATGGAGAGGGAAAGGGAAGCCAAATGCAATTTAGCTTCACTTTTCTTGGACTGACCGACATTTGACTATTCAAAAGTGTGCAAATGGTCTATTTGAAGTAAATGATTTTGATTTGAAATGAAAGATGGATGGATTGTCCGAGTAGTGATATGAAAGAAAAATGAGTTAGTGATAGTGTGACGAGTGACTGGACCGAATGGAAGAAAAAAAAGTGTTGTGCCGACCCCAAGTAATATGGGATAATGCCTTTATCACGCGTACCGAGTCAACGGGCGAGACAGTGCTCTCGGCCGAGTACTTGGTACGTGTAAACACAGCGAGTGGTCGGCCGAGCACCTATCTCTACAATTCGCTTACATCACTGGCTCGGCCGAGAAACATTTTACTGTCTCTCCATTTTACTCGGTACGTGTGATCAAGGCATAAGAGCAGTAAGAAGACGAGGAGAAGATTATACCAATATCGTTATCGCGAACATAACTAAATCTTTTAAGTTTTAAAGTAAACCATAGTGAATAGACTAAAACAGTTTAGTTTCGCTCTATTAACACCTTAATACCATGAAATTAAACATTCCGCGCTCGAGACTGCCTACAAGAGAGGGAATGAAACAAATGTTTATTATGATTGAATCGTTTTGATAATGTACACGGGTGTTTACGATGCAATAAAGTGTACGTTTTCAATATCTTGTACCTTTTTATGTATACTTTGACGACGTCGATGAACATTATAGATTTAATGTAGGAAAATCCATCATGGCAGTTATGCGTAAGGGCTGCTGCGGGAAAGTTCGAAACATTTACCCTGACCCTAGAATGCAAACGGCAACTGGGATTTTAGTTAGTAAAAGTCTGACATTCCCTCCCTCTCAACCCAGAGTGGGAGAAGTTATTGACAATTTCCCATCATCAAAAAAAAAAAAACATACACCAACCGATAATATGGTCCTGGCTTTGAGCAAATGCACCCAAAGACCACCCCCCGGTTAGAGGTAAACTATTGGTATGATACTTAAAAAAGCGCCATAATAATCGATCAAAAGACGCCTATAGGATATAGGGCTCCCCCAAGTGTCACCACAATGACCGGGCCTGTGCGTCTCTCATCCCTCACCAGATAATCAGTCCACCTTGGGAAGGCCTTCGAACGTTGCGTCTTCCGGTACGCGGTCACCACCCTAGTACCCTTCGGCCCCATCGATTATCTGTTCTGCGAGCAATGTCTACACTGGCATACCGTCACTATACAAATATTAATATCTAAAGAAATAAATGTGATTATTAACACTATATTTAAAATCTTTCAAACTTACTGCTAACGCTCATAGCGCCATCTAAGTAATTAGTCTAGCGTATATTGAACCACTAAATAAAAATATTCTTAAAAATACTACTTAATTTAAAAAGAATATTTGTTCCAGTCGCTATTATCAATTACCACACAGACTAAGTAAATACTTTACTTCTTCACTTCTATTAGTTAAGTAAAGACAAATCAAGTATGTATTGGGTAAAAGTGAGGGCCTATGGCATACCTATGTTGTTACGCAATTGTTTTCATTTTCTTTAAAAAACCGGTTAAATGTTGTCACCGAAGAAAGTAAAGTCTACCGCTCTTTATGAATTCTTTACTCTTTTAATAAACACAGAAAGGTGCGACACGACTAAGTATGTTACAAGTTACAAAGATGTATTAACAAGTTTTCATAGTTTTTTCAGCATAATTTTTCTTTTTGTATATGAAACTAAATTTTGTCTGCGGCTTCGCCCGCGTAAGTACATAAAATAAATATAAAAATATATGTAAAAGTGACATAGGCTAAAAATTTTAGCACTCGGGCCAGTGGTTTCAGATGTTACTTCCTACGAACAAAATAACAAATATTATATCTTTACTAGCTTTTGCCCGTGGCTTCGCCCGCGTGGCATTAGGTACTTAAGGAATCGGCATAAAAGGTAGCCTATGTTCTTTTCCATGTCAAAGGCTATATGCATGCTAAATTTCGTCCAAATCCGTTCAGCCGTTTTTGCGTGATTAAGTAACAAACATCCAAACATCCACACTTTCACGTTTATAATATTAGTTAGGATTATATTAATGTAGCTGTACAGTACATGACTGAATTTCTTAAGATTTTAAGGTACACAATTTTTGGTACATCAAAAAACTTTAAGCTTTGGAAAAGCGAAGTACCCTAACACAGTGAATTTTTGTCTAAAAGGTCACAAAATAAATTAAATGTATTTTCTTAATAAAATAAGTTGTCTGTCGCATTGTCGTGTGTGAACTGTGAGAACCTTATAGTTGAATCACACACTTATAATTACTAAAAAAGACGATACGTATATATTTTAGGCCTATAAATGCCATAATATGTTTCTATAATGATCGCATGATTATCGAAATAAAACATAAATTATACCTATTTGTAACACAAACGAGTTTTGATAGGAACTACATATTAATATGAACGTTGATAAGGATAACAATATGTAAAATGGTATTACAAAAAAAAAAAAAAAACGTTCTCGATGTTAAATTTAAGCTTGTAAGTACATTAGACCGACGTACACGTGTACCTAACACGCTTGATTTGGACGTAGAATCGCGTGGCGTCACGTGGCGTGGATCAAGTTTAGCTTTATAGCTAGAACTACACTGCTCACACGTGTGCTACACACGCCGATGAGCGCGTCGGTCTCCATACATTTTATATGGAAACTAGACTTGTTGAGCTACACTTGATACATGACGCGCGACGCCACGTGACCCACGCGACGATACGCAACGTCGTTCTACGTACAAATAATGCCTGTTACACGTCGTGTGCGTCTGTCTAATGTAGTTCTAGCTTAATGATTCACGTTCTAAACGCTCACCATTTTGAATGAACTAACGCGGTGTAGTAGGAAGTGTAGCCAGGCGCGTGCCATGCCGTCATCACAAGGCATGTTGCCAAAACTTGTTCGTTGTTACAATCTAGTCTAGTTCTACAAATCTACATCGTTTATGTGTGTACTGTTAGATCTACTTCGGTTAGTAATTGAGCCGAACGAGATCATTTGGTTTAGTCATGCTGTGAATAGGCTGAATGGCTAGATGTCTTGACCCATTTGTGTTTGGCTGTCTGGCTTCTTTAGGAGCTTGATTAGTTTAGGTAATGTCTAATTTCTGGATGTCTTCATGGCTATATGTGAGTGAATAGGCTCTTAATAAACTAGTGCGCTTCACTATCAATGATTGTATGGCTTACTATCAGGTGAGATCGCAGTCAAGCACTACCTAGTTTATATCAGATACAAATAAAAATTTTTGTTTTAGGTGAATGGTCCGTTGGTTGTGGCTGTCATTTGTAGAGCTTTGACAGTCGTTACGGATAGTCAGAAGCTTAGAAATTTGATACCAATCACGCCAAGGGGTATCGTATCACCCAAAATTGCCCAAAAGGTCAGGTAGTCAGAGAAGTATGGAATATTGGTGGCAATATTGCCGGCAAAATTCCCACTTCGGCCAATATTTTTGGGAACGGCACATCCCTAGTTGGGACACTTTGGGGACTCATGTGACGCACTAGAGATGCACACAATGTTTACCTCATTTTACTCAGTCGCCGTCAACACAACACACGTCGATGCGCACATTTTCACTTTTCGTCGTGGAAACGTGGTAGAGATGAGCGTAAACCGGTTCCGTATATTAACATATTAATTATTTGACCACTCACATATTCGGATTCTGTGTCACGTGTGAAGCTTCTCGGTTCCTAACCCCGAATTAGATCTATGAATTCATTAAAAACATTCTGCAAAGTACGCTTTTGAGGTCATTCGAGGCAAAGAAAATATTTAGAAGGATGAACTCACTCGTTTCAATTGGGCAAAGTTAATAAATAGAACAAAAATATTGTCCTCGCTTGGTGACAATTAATTATCGCTATGATTACATTTATCTATTCTTTATTAATTAAAAAGACTGTGTTTTGATTAATACAATTCTCACCGATACGCGTTTATGCGATTTGACTCATCGATTTAGCATCATTTTCAATTTATATTTGGTAAAAGCGTGCATAAATTAATTAACTTATTGATCGAAATAAACGCATATAATTAATTATCATTCACATAAATATGAAAGTGCATATTCATGTGAATTCATCCGTAAATCCGGTGGTGTGCGAGCTGTGAGCACCGAAACGGGGCCACAGCCGGAGCGTGCGCATGTTGGACGCGAGCACATGGCTGCGCAGGCGCTGGCGGCCGGCGCGGTATCGCCGTATCCGCCGATACGCAATGTTCGTTGTGTTCGCAAATCGTACCACTTATCTCTTGTGCAATTGTCGGATCCAGAGCTCAATGTGTAAACGATTGATGGGGTACAACCTTGAAATCAGTTTTTAAGGCCGTCGTGCATAATAAAAATTATATTCCACAATGCCATCTAGTCCCAAACTAAGCAGAGCTTGTGCTATGAGTGACAACTTATAAACATACTAATATATATTTCTAAATACATATTACAAATAAATTACACTCAGACACAGAACAAATGGTCGTGCTTATCACATAAACATTTCTCCTGGACGGGAATCGAACCCACAATCTCCAGCGTAGCCGTCACGGCCACTGACCATTAGACCAACAGGCCTATCCATTTTATTTCCAGATTGAATGGTAACTGTAGCAAGGATTTTACCGAAAGGTTAAAAATATAGCTACTTACCGATAGACGTTGTAAACTTTATAACATAACTTTGCCTTAAGAAAAGTTAGGCAAATTTAAAAAGTGTACTTAAGAGGCCGGCGACAGATGAATTTCCATACAGACGTAATACCACGCTCATTTGCAGTTGGAGCATATTTCCAGCATATTATGATGATATTCGATTATAGACAACATTTACCTAGGTTCCTACGTCTTTCTTTAAAAAAAAAAACAAAAAGAAATTTAAGCGAATGGTATTTCGTGCTTTTTTACAGCGTAAATGGCAAAACATGCCATTTGGCTTTTTCTGTATTAAAAATAACAATATTTCTAATATTCTCGACGTAGGAACCTAGATAAATATTGTCTATAACCGAATATTATCATAAAATGTTGGAAATATGCTCCAACTACAAATGGGCGTGGTATTACGTTTGTATGGAAATTCGTCTGTCGCCTGCCTCTTAACTGAGAATAGTGACTCAACAGGAAACTTTCCTCATTTTTCTTTCAAAACGGCAAAGTTCATATTTAATAAATATCTTTAAAGTTTATTAGCTACAGCGGTGTAGTAAATTAATGATCTTCCGTTTAACATTTCTTGTAACTTTATATTTTGAAATAAATTGATTGCGTCTTAAGTGGGACTGGGCAGGATATGCCTGCCGTATGCCTGACGAGCCCTAGGCCTAAAAAAAAACAGAATTCGTGCCCTGACACAGAGACTGGGGGCCGCAGCAGACCACAACGGAGATGGGAGGATGGAAGAGATCGAAAAAGTGGTGATCACGGGAAAAAATGGAGGAAGGCCTTTGCCCAGCGCAGTGAGGAGACAATACCTACAGGTTAGTAATAAAAATAATTAATTACCGACCGCAATACGATTTGCAGCCGAAACCGTAATAGAACGTTCGGCTGCTCTTCCAGTTTCGGCTGTAACCGAAACTGAAACTAATGTGGTAACAGAAAAACTGACAAGAAATAAAAATATTATTTCCAAACAGTTATTTCTAACTTTATTTCAATATAGTTCTGCTTGTACATATAATTATAATTTACATTAAAAACTTAATAAAAAATAAATCGATGATTTACATAAACATTAAAACACAGATGGACGACCGAATAGAACTGACTGACTCAGCTAAAAGACACTAGTTTTGGTCGAGCCGAACATTTAATAATTTTTTGACTGAAAAAAAAGTGGCCGACATAATTAAAACTCCAGCCGAAACTGATTTTTTTGGCCGAAACCAAAACCAAATCTTCCGTCAGTCTCATTAATAATAATGACTGCGCAACGAAATTAGTTAACGAAGCAATTTCAAACTAGAGACAGGAGTCACGACAAACGATTTAAACAAAACGTTTTAAACATATGATTAGACAGAGTAATTAGTGGTCAACTAGGCGTAGGTCAGGAATATGACCGGCGCGCCAATGACATGGCCTCTCGACGGTAATAATTTGCCCTCTGTCCTCACTTGAGGACGGCGGCGGTTATGGACCGAGCACGTTGGGGATACCCGTTTGAGGACTTAATGGTTCATAAATATTGTAAACGTAGTCTTGCGTTCTTCGACGTATAATATATAGCACCTATGCATGCTAAAATTGGTCTAATTGCTTTAGGTAATAGGTAGGTCTAATAAATCTTTTTTTTTCAATCAACTTTTTTTTTTATTGTCTGTCTTCATAATGTGAACGTGAGAACCATTATCATCCATAGATTATTCAGTATTTTCACTGTGCTATTGGATACAATGTTGACACAATGTTGAGATATTGTATCTTTTTTTAAAGAGCAACCATGGATTTTCTTGCCAGTTCTTCAGAATTGTGCTAGCTTCTAACGCTGCCGTCCTCTAACTAAAAAGCAGCTAAATTACTTAGAAAAGAAAGCACTTAGCTGCTTTTTAGTTAGAGGACGGCAGGACGTTTTAAAGAGCCTAGCATGTACGCCTATGTGAAATAAAATTATTTTTAACTGAGTTGAACTATCTGCGAATAGTCGAAATTAGACCGCAATTCATAAAACAAAATAGCTTTCTGTTATCCATTCTCCGTTCACTTTGACTTTAACAAATCTTACATTCCCCATGAAACTAGGTATGCTTAAAAGGTTACAAAGTTTTTTCGCTAGATTATAGTGTACTCGTATGTGTATCTACAATTTTAGAGACCCGATCAAGAGATTTAATCATTTCGTCATGATAGTTTTTCAATCTAAAAAGCCTTATATATACTATTTACAGTACGGTACAAATATTTTGACCACTCTGAACTTCGCACAAGTGGCTGCGCAGTAATATTTTTAAGAATATGGCGAATGCGTATTTTTTTTTGGAACGCCTAACTTCAGAGTGGCCAACATATTTTGATCCTACTGTATTTCTATAATAAATAATTTTAAATATACAGTCAGCACAGTCAACACCACTTCCTTGTTAAGTTTTTACGTTGATATATCTTTTTTTGTAGCAACTAGCTCGTAGTTAACATTATATTTATTTACTATCAAGACATGCGGTTGACCGCACGCGGTTGTATTTACAATTTTCACACTTAAAAATGCTCAAGGTCTTTAAACCACTACAGAGTTCGTATCCACCATAATAATTAAAGAAAAAATAACCAGTTTGTAACTGATTTACCTTATTCTTTGAAGCTTGTGTATTTATCGATCGTGTTATAGCTTCGGTTTGAAATTATAAATAATGTATCGTCGTGATTTACGTATGCAAGTATGTAAAGATTTACAAGTATCATAAAAATACCTTATACCTACCAATACATCTGCTGGCACAGACATCATTACATGGCGATCCAAGTTATCATGTCCTGTACCTACCTTATATTGACATTGTATTAGTAATAAACATTGACATTTTATTAATAACTCTTGACATTATTATGATATTGCTCAATAACTTTAAAAAAAAATGAAAATTGATAACATCTCATTTTTAATTAGGTAAGCATACATATAAAAAAATAACGTGGCGCATAAAATTAAATAGGTTAGGTAAGTATGTCCATTTAAAACTGCCACTTTTAATAATTTAATTTTTATAGTCCCTTGAACCATCTAGCCAAAATTATGTGGACGCTCCTCTCGCACCCGCCTAGGCGGCAGTACGCAAATCTGTGCATTTATTTGCGGCCAACAGCGCCCGGAAAGCGCGCGGCTGACCTTTAAATCCATTTTCTTTGCGAAATATTTTGTTTGATTTACATAATTATGCAATTTTCAGTTTGAAGAATATTTAAATATTCTCCACCAATTTTTATGTGTAAAAATGTTTCTAAAGATCCAAGCCGTTTCGAAGGAGTAGAGAAAAGTTGCATGATACCGCACGATTTCGCCGCTTCGTCATGACCCTCTGGCAGGCGTTCAGCATGGCCGCCGGTCGCTTTTGCAGCAACGGCACCCCGTAAAGAGCCATGGACCGAACGATCCCCGCGTAGAGCCTCCGGCAGGAGGCATCTGGTCTCTGGAGCCCCAAGGTTGAGCAGGAGCCGCTTGAGCGCAGCCCCAGTCCGGTTCAGTTTGGGAGCCAGACGTCGGAAATGCTCCCCGAAATTCCACCGGCTGTCGAAGACGAGTCTCAGGTACTTCATCGTCGACCCGACGCTGATGCGAACTCCTCCTACCATTAATTGGGAGCCCGATGGTGGTGCGTTCCGAAGGCCGTGAAAACACATAGTTTCGAATTTGTGCAGCGCCACCTCGAGTCCCAACTCCTGGTCCAACGACAATCGTAACCCCGCGTGTCGCTAGAGCGACCGCCGCGCGGTACGACTCTCCCTGTTCTAAATCCAGCGTGTTGTCTGCGTAGCAAACCACGCTGACCCTGTCAGGGAGGTCGCCACGCAGCACGTAGTCGTACCCGCTGTTCCACAAGGGTGGCCCTAGTACCGACCCCTGCGGAACCGCTGAGGTATCAGAGGGTGCATAGTTTTGGTGAAAAAGGATTTTTTTTTCTGCATTCAGATGCAGAAAAAAAATTCCTTTATCGATGAGAGCATCGACTCACTCAAATTACTGTCAAATAACAACTGCGCGATCAAATTGGCTGAAACTTTGGTGAGTAACAGTTAAAAAGATGTACAACTACACTCACTAACTTTTATTGAGGAGTGCTGCCACAGAACAGATGAAAGAGATTAGAATGGCCTTGTGGGCGGGGCAGACATGCCACAAAGTAGGGCAATGCTCATAGTTCAACTACCAATAGTAAACTTGAGATTTAAGTGTGCGTAGTCTGATAATTGCATAATGCGCGTTCGTATTGGTTTAATGCCTGTAGTGGAGTTAAAGTGTGTATGACCAGCGGTGACACTCGTTGTAGCACAAATCGGAAAGTATTTCCTTTCTAACCTCTTCATCTGTTCTGTGAGTGCTGCTATCTCCACATTGAGGTCGCTAACTTTTTAAACCACCCACGTACGGTTGCTGTAGTAAAAATGGTTATTGTGAGAAGCATGACCGCGGTTAAAACCTAGTCTAAATTTCGGTCAAGAGCTCTTTGTATTTGCATACGTATTACTAAACTTTCAAGTGCTGCAAATTCAGTGCAATACTAATTAGGACAAACGTCTGATTGTGATCAGTTTTGCAACACAACACAAAGCTAGAATGGACTGGTAATACTTACTATCGTGGTTATACACATGTATTTATTGGCAAAGACAGTACGTCTTAGTAATGTTAGATATTACTAAGTAGTTATACACCTCAATTAGGTACAATTTATTGAACTAAAATGATCGAAATGTTATATTTAACAGCCTGTTAGCTGATGTTATTATAGGTTCCAAGGCTAAAGAATTGTTTCAAAGAGTCATCTTAGAACGTTATAAAGGAACACAGGTAGTTTAGTTAGTAAAAATTTGACACCATCACCGCCTAGAGCGGGTGGGCACGCCATAATCGCGGCGTTAAGTTCCCTCTTTGAGGAGTGGCTGGGGCGGCAACACGGCGTCTTCACTTTCCGCATGACGCAGGTCCTCTTCGGACATGGCAAGTGTTACTACTTAGTGATAAAGTGGCATTTTGGCAGGCCTGTTGGTCTAGTGGTTAGTGACCCTGACTGCTATGCCGGAGGTCGTGGGTTCGATTCCCACCCAGGACAAAAGTTTGTGTGATGAGCATGATCATTTGTTCTGTGTCTGGGTGTAATTTATCTGTAATATGTATGTATTTAGAAATATATAAGTATGTTTATCAGTTGTCTAGTACCCATAACACAAGCTCTGCTTAGCTTGGGACTAGACGGAGTTGTGTGATAATTGTGGAATGTATGTATTTTACTGAAAAAAGATTTTCTAAAATCGGTTCCGCAGTTTTTGAGTTTATTCATTTCAAACTAAAATTTCCTCTTTTTAATATACTCAAAGATTCGGTAATTTCGTGCCCTACTTTAAAAATTGACTAACGAGGCATCAATTTTCAATTATGAAATGAATTTAGTGTTACATTAATTTGCAAAGGTCAATCCATTACAAAAGATGAGTCGTTTAATAATTTTTTTACATCCATTTTGCTTGTAAGAGTGCATCTAAAGACCATTAACATTAATCATCATAATATTCGACGAAACCGCTACAATATTATTTATAACCTTGCAAAATATTTTAGTAAATGTTACATTTTTGAACATTACCTTAATTAAAAACAATAAATTTTGTTAAAATGTCATGATATCTGTTTACTACCATATTGTACCTACTACTGGTACAAGTATCTACGAATAAAAAAAAGTTGCACCACTTTAGTAGCCAACCTGCACTGCGCCCGCGTGGTGGATTACGGCCCATTCCTTCTCCTAGAGAGGAGGCCTGATTAACAACAGTGGGACCATTATAAGTCCGACTTAGCTAAGCCACATTAGTAATGCGGCTGCGAACCGCATCACTGATGCGTTGGATGCGCGACAGCCCCAATAGCCTCGTGGCTACTGTAGCCGGCAGAGTGGATGGCCTAATGGTGTCTCACTGGATGACGGTATACAGACCGCCTCGTTTAGGTATATGATGTAGGCTTATTATATGTTTTTAGTTAGCAAGTTTCAATTTAATGTTTTACTGAATCTATGGATCTTTGACCTGATAATAAAGTTTTATATATTCTAGCTTTTGCCCGCAGCTTCGGCCACGTACATAAAATATAGCCTGTGTCACTCAAGAATAAAGCAGCTTTCTATCGGTGAAAAAATTTTAGCTATTGAACCATTCAGAAATTACCTCCTACAAACAAAAAAATAAAAAAAAAACTTTGCCTCTTTATGATATTAGTGTAGATTAGGAAGACTCCTGTATTGTGGGTGCATTCACAAATATGTAAACTTATACATATACGCAAGACACCCAGACTACCAAACACCTAACTACACGTCAGACAAATATTTGTTCCGAGTGGGTATCGAACCCACGACACACAGTTATCGTGTCCTAGAACAGAGTAGAAGTCAGTTTCACTCTACCCTAGAGCGAAAGAAGTCAGATAATTTCCTGCCTCAATAAAAAGGTACAGGTATATGTACGGTGAACTTGCATATTTTGTAAGTGGGTTGTGCAATTTCAGCGTTTGCATACACGCCACTTTTTAGTAGGCGCGTGTGCCACCATGTAATATATAGGTAGTAGGTACATAGTTACTGGGTAACATGGCTCAGATTTTTTAAAGGAGGTTTTATTATCATTCTTGGTTTCTATCATTTTAAGTGTGCAGACTATCATCGCACATTTTTTTAGTCCTTCGAGCCGGATCAATTGCTTGGATGACGATTAGAAGATACTGAGCATTTGTTTTTTTGAAAGTAGAAAAATCACTGATTTCTTTAACTTACAGGATAGGTTCACCGTACACTCTAAATCAAATTACAGTTTAAATATAAAATTATTAGAAATAAGTAAAAAAACACAGTTACTTAAACTAGAATTTGAAATTTTAAACTAACGATCATTTAAATTGATCACGCTGAGCTTTAAACTACTCAAAGCTATGATGTATTTTTTTGCTTCAGAAATTCAATTACACAGTATTCTTTGATCACTCACTTCACTACGGTTTAAGCTTTTATAAAAGAATAATTCATTTTCTTTGGATCCAGTCACATCGATTATAGTTGGTTAGTTTCGCTCCACATCAAAATATAAGAGGACAGATTACTCCTATAAAAAAACATGTATCTGTTACCGGCCAAACCCGATTTTAGGATAAACTATTTTAGCTTAGGCCAAACCCGCAATATTAGTCCACTAGCGAGCGAAGCGAAATCAGAACTTTAATCCCGACACGGACAGGCTAGAGAAGGCTAAAGCGGGAGCGCAGCGGAACTCCTTCTTTAGTTTTAAAACTTATCAAAACTTGATTTAAAGCTAAAAGTTAACAGATTTTGAAGACAAAGTAGAGTTTAACAAAAACTCAACTTCAAATCGAGGGAACTTGTCAATTACCCTCGATTTCAGAATCGTGTAATAATATCATGTACTGAATTTAAACCCTACTTTTATGTTTCTAAAAGTTTAAAATATCTAAATATTTAAAAATGCAAAGAAGTGTTTAGAGAAGCATTGCTATAAAAGTGATGGAACAGATTTGACGTTATGGCGCGTCGTAGAGCCCATTGTGTCGTCAACGCAGCATCGTCGTGTGAGGTGACGATGACAATCGATCTTAGGGCTGTCAAAACCTCATTTTTTAGAGGATTAGAAAAAAATATCATACCAATGCGACGCCTATTGTCTTATTTTAATATTATAAAGGTGAAAGTTTGTTAGTGAATGTGTGTGTGTATATTTGTTCCTTGTTCACAGTCGAACGGCTTAACGAATTTGGATGAAATTTATTCTTATCAGCGATTGGCTGCAGTACTGCAGGTCGCAGGTTTCGATCTCTTATATATTATATCTTTCGATGTCTTATATAATATGTAAATGTGTGTTTACATATTTGTGAGCGCACCCATGATACAGGAGTAATTCCTTGTATGGGGCAGTCTTTAAAAAAAGACTTTTAAACCACCAAAGCGAATAAAAGAAAATAAAAATGATTGACAAAATATGCTAAAACGTTTTTGAGTTTTAGCGAGACTAATGAACAGAAAATATTTTTTTAAGAATATAATATATCAGATGAGGAGCAAATAAAATAAGTACTTATATACAAATGACAACCCTACGGCGGCCGTGCGCACCACAGGCGATTATTCCTAAATACAATAAGCACAGGGCTGTCAAAAAAGAAATAATGACATTAATCGAGTTTATTGTGTGAAACTACCTGTATGAGCACGACAGCTAATTTGTTTTAGACACGACATCAATTTGAATTCTTGATTCCTTTGTATTCAAATTCAGCTTTAGTTTTTTCGAATGCCTGTGATCAAGTGCCAGGTACTAGTACTACAAAAGATGTCTAGATATCTTTTGTACAAAGATACCTAGATATCTTTTGTCTCCGAACGGAAATAGGACTTGCATCTTGGCTTAGTAAGCCAACTTTCACTTCTGACATCAAAAGATTACAACTCAATAATGCATTCTTGAATAGGTAGGTATAAAAGGTAGATAGGTACTTATTCATTCAAAATTATTGCTTCATAATTATAGAGTATTATCAATGTACAGCTTTTTGATCGGCTTATTTCATTGTGTTGTTCATATAAATTACGAAATAGTAGGCATAATGAGTTTCGGATAACTCAATTGGGACAATCATTCATGAAATACGGTGTAGTACATAGATTATTGTATTTCGCAAATGTGATTACCCTGGGCACTGTGACTGGCATATAGTCTATGCCATCTTGTTACTTCATTTACAAATCAAAGTTTAAAGTAGTTATTTGTTTGGTAAGATGATGTGTTGTCATACGTAGGTATTATTGAGTAAGGAATGCGTATTCTTAGTATAAAAATTTTGGGCGACCTTTATAAAAATAGGTAATAACTGAAAAAATATGGCTCCCACCTCAAAAAATGGCAAAAAATCACGGTTCTATGGGAGTCCCATTAAATATTTACTTTATTCTGTTTTTTAATATTTGTTGTTACAGCGGCAATAGAAATAGGTATCTACATAATTTGTGATAATTTCAATTGTCTAACTGTCATGATTCATGAGATACAACCTGGTGACAGATGGACAGACAGACGGAAAGACAAAGAAGTCTTAAGGCATTAGAACTAGTTTTATGACACTAGTCGGTTTATGACACTATAAAGGCTTTGTTTATTCGAAGCTTTATAACTTCACGTCATTATTTTAATTTGTGTTAATCCACGGTATCAGAGTTTATTGTTTATCAAGAAAATAATAATAGCCACAGTGCAGTCTGGCACCGCAAGACATAAAAACCTAGTTATCTGCATAACATAAAACATAAAACTTTTTATTTTTCTTCAGGCGACATGCTGAGTAATAGCTGCTTTCGTGCGTACAATTTTCCACGCTATATTCTTGGTGATAAGTGCGGTATTGGCGTATCATTGTTTTGTCTGTTGGTCTAACAAGTGCTGCATAGATATATAAACCGTGCACATTACCGACGTTAAAATGACCACTTTATTTAAACCGTGAGAAAGAACTGAAACACACTTCATTGAAAATTTTATTTTGGTTTCTTTCTTATTATCTTTGGAGTTTGTTTATTAGTGGCTATGACTTTAATAATACTTTTATTATAATAATTTATGAATTCAACTCATCATACAACCTATTAGTAGACATATATTTTTTTTTTACGTGGGAATTATCATCCAACGACATGACGTATAATAATTTCAGTCGTATCCAGTCTATACATCTTATACATGGTGTAGGGGCCAGGTTTCCGCAAACTAAGGGCTTGCTCAGTTGACGAAACTGAACAACCTTCCCCAAGATTTTTTTTTTTCAGAAAATGAAATAAAAAATTGGCATTTATACAAACCGTCCAATCAAGTTTATATTTTTGTATGGAGAAGCCGATTTTTTTTGATTCCTGAAAAGCAACTTGTGGGATGTTGTTCAGTTTTGTCTACTGAGCAAGCCCTTAAAGTTTGTGGAGAGCTGTCCCTTACACCCTGTATAGGTCCATCCCTACAACAGTATGGCTTAGGTCATAAAATGGATCTCGTTAAAGCTCATGGTAGGGCCTCAGAAATAATGTTCATTGGTATTTCGCAAAATTAATATATTAATAGATTATGAAATATTAATTTTGACGGCTCGGTTGGCGTAGTGGTTCAGCGATTGGCTGCTGTGCTGCATATCGCATGTCCGATTCCCGCACGGAACAAATATTTTTATGATCTACAAATACTTGTTCTGGATCTAAGTGTCTTTTGTGGTGCTGTGAACGCATCCACGAGTCCACAATACCGGATTAAAGTTAGATCTACATTAGACGAACACCTCGAGTAGGCCATGTTTCCGATTCCTTGTTCATGTTTCCGTTTATGTTGACGTCAGAAAAAGAAATCGGAGGCGAGGCCTACTCGAGGCGTTCGACACACGAGAATCGAAACAAAACGGTTGTAACTTGGCTAGGGGGGCAGATTTGTACGTCGTGTGGCGTCAAGCCTAGTTTCCATGTAAAAAGTGTGGAGTGAACACCGACGCGCCCAGATGTGTGACCTTAAGTCCTAGTGTGGGACAATGTTTTTTATTGTTTTTCCTTGTATACCGATTATAGATAGCGCTCTATAAATGTATAAAATGCTTATTAGTCAATTATGATTATTAACGATTTTATCTATTACGCTTGCGCCACATGCAGTGCTAGAAAAAACCTGTTCCACAATGCGCTATTATATATCACTAACCGTGATTGACATTTACATAAGCAATAGATAGCGCTCCGAACAGTTTTAAGGCGTATAGCCCCTTGAACGTATCGCCAGAATTAAATGCACATATACTCTTACTGCCGCCTGTGCCCGCACAGAGCCCCGCTGAACTTAAATCCATTTTCGTTGCGGAATATTAATTGATTTACATTATGAAGAAGAAGAGCAATTATCCACCACTTTTCTTCGTGTAAACATATTTCTAAAGATCAACGCCGTTTGATAGGTAGGTAGTAGCAGGGAAAACCAGCGAAAATATATCATGAAGATATTTTTTTTTTAGCAAAACTATTAGTCATACAAAAAAACTCATATGTTGATAATATTCTACACAAATCTATAATAAATACTAATAGATATACTTTTTTCAAACCTGTACCTAGCCTTTACTGAGGAGTAGGCTTCAGAAAGTCAGTTTTATGGCACTGCTCGGGACGTAGGGCCTTAAATTAACACAGATTAAATTGTTCTCGAAGTTAAACCTTTCTAATAATCTTGTTCAATATCTTGATAACAGGATGGTTAATGCACAGGTTTCTGGATTTCGAAAGAGTTACCGTGGCCCTGGAAGTAACTGTCACTCCCTTTCGCTCCACTCAGAGTGGCAGGAGCTATTTGATGATGCCAAACCAAAAAAAAAAACAAAAAGAAAAACAAGCCAAGGGCGGGTCGGATTCGCACACAAAAGGTTTCGTACCACAATATTAAAATTGATCGAAAAACACCGCTAAAATAAGGTTTCTTGTGTGTTGCATACGGGTTAAATTTTAACTTTATTTAAATTTTGTTGTAGCGGAATAACAGTATGTGTATCTCATAATATAAAATTTAAACTCTCTACCTGTTAAGATTTATGAGTGACAGCCCGCTGACATAAGGAAAGACAGACGGACGGACAGCACACAGTCGAGGCTTAGTAATAAGATCCCGTTGGCACCCTTCGAGTACGGAACCCTATAAAGGCTGGTCATTGCACCGAATAACAAAAAATGCACAGAGTATTGTCGTACTGACTTTAATTCGGGTATTGTTTATTGTCAATTCTCAAACGAGAGCGGTTGCCAAAGAGTTCGTGAATGAGTGTCAACACAATGACGAAACGTCAACGCAAAGTGATACGCTACAATTTTAACTGAGTCGTAGAACTTGACCATGACGTTTAAAGTAAGATTGTTTAATCTTCTTCTTCTTGTTTCGGTGTGGGTAAGAGACAGAGCTATACAGGTTGTCTAGCGCCATCTCTTACCCACACTGAAACAAGATTAAAACAATCTTACTTTGAACCCCGGTAATCTAATCATAGCATACACAACCCTAGTTTTAGTAATGCGAAATTCGAAACACGTGTCTTGTATATTTATGTTAAGAATCCATGTACCAAACATAACTGTATCATGAAAAATTATAAAGTTATAAGCTTATCAAGTCCGCAAAAATACATAGTCACCGGATTATCCAGGAGACTGAGGGGTTGTTTTTCACTTGCACATTTGCTGGTATATGATTCTCGCTATGACCTACTGTGACCTTTATTGTACTTAGTGTCGGTGGAGTCCAACTTGAGACCTTTTTAAATATTTTTGTGAAAAATATAACATGGTGAAAAACTATTGGAATCCATACAGTTACTGATTCAACAAACTACATATATTCAAGTTTCGCATGATCTAAAAGTAATGTTGTATTCGTAATCAAAGCACTTACCGTTCTATAAGAGGAAGCAGGTTGTCGAGGAACTCGAAGCCGCCGTGCGTCGTGTACGTGATGCTCTCATGACATGAGATAGCACCATGGTTAGCGCGCACGTAATTCTTCAGCACCCAGAATTCACCGCGCTGCATTGTCTCAGGGAGATAGTCCTTGTCATTACACCCAAGTATAGCTCTCAGGAGCGTCAGCGTAGAATCAGACAAAACATTCTCATCGTACGCTTCGAGAGTCTCATTGATAATGTTAGCTTCCGATGGCACTGCACTTATTTTCTTATCCACGTCAGCTGCCGTACTTGGTCTCTTTTCTTTCTGTTTCACTGTGGACATCGTCGATGGAACCACCTTCTGGGAAGTGTATTCCCCAAAAATGCGCGCACTAGGTTCTACCAGCTTCAACATTGTGTCATTCCGCACATCTTCTTTAAGATACCTCAATTCCGCAGCCCTCTCAGAGCCGTCGCTAGTGATGGGCACCCACTCCACTCCCTGGGGACTGTTCCCGGAGTAATGCACCGCCGCGTATAAAAAAACGGCGATGTTAAACACGATGCTCACTCTAAATATTAAGTTGCGGCGGTTACCCAACATTATTATAAAATTAGGCACTTGCATTTTTAGAACTAGTGTTAACTTTAGGGTTTTAGCTACAACGTCCTTCTTCGTCCTCTAGGACGTAGGATCCTATAGGCTTCTGTTCGTGTCAGCATCACAATTTATTGTGTCATCAGCAAAGGTGTGTGGCCGGGCGCCACGCCACTGCCGCCTCTGCTCCTGCAATAAAAAAAACAACTTCAATATTTTATGCTTCTCCATAACTTCGTTTGAGAACTTATTGCAAATGTTTAACGAAGATTGGTGCAGGAAATGAACGAGACAGATTGCGACGTGCAGGGAAATACGTTATAATTTTGTTCCATAAAACAGGAATCAAATCAGAAGGAATTTCAATCTCATCTTAATATCTTATAGCAGATCTGGTAACTCATTACGTAGGTATACAGTAGTATTTTATTGCTTAACTAGCAGGTTAAGCAATAAAATTCCACAAGATAAGCCAGTAATTCGCAAATTCAGTCTAACTGCTACTGGATCAAGTAACAAAAAAATATTTTACTTTTTTAAATACGTACCTAATTTTAGTTTGGTTTTTGTTTAAACCAGAAACTTTATGAGCCTTATTAAAAACCATAATTACGTATTATTTATAAAACCATATTTACTTTGCATTAATTTACCACATGACAGTATTTGTTTCAGTTTGGGACGCTTTTATTGGCAGAACGTGAAAACGCTTAAAATAAAAAGTGCATTTTATTTGTGCATAAAACCTGGCACACACTCAAGTCTATATTATAAAGTTTCATCTTCACTAATTGGGCGACGGTAATGGCGCCTCGCGAGCGTTTTAATCTTTAATTAGCAAGCTGAGTTCTGATTAGTCTTTATCGGCTCACGATCCTCGTTATTTAGATCGCTATCTGCCGACTCTGGGTAGATTAATCCATGCATTTTATCTATGTTCCCGATGCGCCGGACACTAGACATGCGAGCTTACTGCCCAGACGAACCGAAGAGCGACGACTTATCTATAAAGTACGTGTCGATTATTCAGTCTACCTTGGTATGAGGCGCCTTTATGGCGGCGCTACGATGTTCTCTTCTTTTTAGCTAAGACTAATTAGTATTTTATGGCTGAGAACTGATCTTTTGTTTACTCAGGATAAAATTGCAACGTGATTTGTTAATTGCAGCAACAGTCGTAGTCGCAGAGAATGTATGTAGGTATTTAAAACATTATATTTTGGTAGTAGCGTTGGAAGGTCTGCCACAACGTGGACCGACGACCTGATGATAGTCGCGGGATTGCAATGGATACGAGACGCACAGTAATTTTTGTTTTGGCAACACGCCTATGTCCAAAAGTGAACGTCTTTCAGGTTTCGGTATGATAATAATTATTTCGGTTTTTCTAAATGCTTGCTTTCAAAATACAAACATGATCTCAGCAGGCTAGAGAATCAATCATCAGCCTCTCTCAATTGAATGCCAGAGCGATCACATTTCGTTAAATATTAACATTACACTACGCGTCAGATATTCAATTAACATTCCCACGTTCATTAAGTGAGAACATTCGCTACAAACGATCTCCCATGCACTTCATGAGAATAAAGTTGTCATAATAATGTCATTGTTAAATAATATAATTTCCTTGAAATTGTCTTAATAATTTGCTCAATTAGGTGCGTTGTTTGTTTGCAAAGATCGATGCTTGAACCTGACAAATGGCGTAGCTTCGAGAATTCCAATAAAGAATTAGTGTGACCTATGTTTTCTGGCCTTGATGGTACGTCTGAATTATAAAAGCGTGCCCCAATACGTAAGGCTCTAACTACGTAAGTGGCCAGTATTAGTTGGGGCTTTTTATCGACTTTCAAAGGACACGCGAACTGTTCATGAATAATAAAAACGTGTCGGAGGACGTTTAACGTAACAGTGTTTATTGAAGACATCAAACATTGTTCGTTTTTAAGTACGATAATTTATTATAGTTTACTATAGACGCGTATCGGTTAGCGGCGGACGTTTTCTGATGACATTATTTATTTTGTCTGAAAAATTCTGTATGGGTAGCACGGGGTCGTTGAGACCTTTCAAAGAGAAGGATCGATTGAAAGTTCGATTTTGGTGGTGCACCAAAATCGAATCGGTGGAGTCCCAAAAGGAGTCGAATATACGGCTCGACTGAAACTATAGCGTCTTTGAACTGTCGTCCGTCTATGTATCTATGTTATTATTTTATGTAAAAGTTAATTTTACCACATATATAATTAAGGATAGTTGCATATGCATAGCTCTAAGCCCATTTGTTACCACCGAACATTGTGAAAGCAAATAAAGGAATATGAAATATTATTTTTATGTTTGGCTAGTTTTTTTGTTTCTTACTACTTCAGTTTCAGTTTCAGTTACAGCCAAAACTGAAAGAGGAACCGAAGATTCGATCACAGTTTCGATTTCGCCTGCAAATTGTTTTTCTGTTGGTCAAATTTGTTTTACGTTAACGCGATCGACATGTTTATGACGTTCGGCGCTCCGATTGGACAGCTCCAAGCTCGTAGCCAATCAGAGAGCCATATGCTGTTAACGTTTCGATTGCGTTGACGTAAAAACAACTCGCATTCAGCGCACTGATCACAAAGATAACGAGAAAAACAGAGACGTAAAGAAAAAATATAATTAAACATCAATTTAAAAAAAAGTTCGTTGACTTCCTAACTGTAGCTGCCTCAACACGTTTTTTTTTTTTTTTTTTTTTTTATTGTTGATAGGTTCGCACTTGACCGCTATCTCACCTGATGGAAAGCGACGATGCGGTCGACGTTATTCTTGAATTATTTTTTTTAATTGACAGAGCTTAGCTATAATAATAAACATTAAACAGAAAAAAACTACCAAATTAATCATCACATAAAATGTTAGTATCTTTAGAATTCGATGTATTGTTTGCAAAGTAAAAAAACAACACGATATTCGCGATACAGAAAATCATTTATTTTGATGGGTAACCGGATTCCGACCTTGCCTTTGGTCGTAATAGCATCCGACCGTAAAACTGCTATGAGCCATGTAATTGTTATTAGATCACCAGAGTGACCACTAGTTTATTCGCTATTACAATACGGCCAACGTAACTTGGCGAGACTGAACATAGACTCTGCGGAATTGCGGATCTCTCTCTCTCTCACGTTGTTCATGGCAAACGATGAAAAAAGAGAGATGCGCAAAATCTATGTACGGGCTCGTCAATTTACGTTGGCCGTATTGTACTCTTCAAATGGCTCCTTTTGCGGTTTTATTTCTAATGCCAGTAATAGCCAACTTTATCTATCATCAGCTTGTGGGAAAAACGCTAAATTTAATTAGTGGATTGCGTTTTTGTCTGAAAAATTGCTTTGACTGAGTACATTGGTTTTGTCAGTTTTTAATTGGATTTGTACGGGCTTAGTATTTGTCATAGCCACATACATCGTGAACTATTTTACGTTGCGAAGCGTGTTTATATATCTACTGATATAGCTTAAGCAACCAAGAGACTTCAATAGCATGGTTTTTCTTTGTAATGATATAAGCTAGTGCTTGATTGCGATCCCAACTGATGGTAACCAGTGATGCGATCGTTGATGGTGAAGCACACTACATAGTTAATTCAACAATAACCGTGTAACTTGCAACTGCTATGTTGGAAATTCTCTCAAAGAAATGTACTACCAGGATATAAAGTATCCTATAATACCTGGATAAAGGTACTTAGTCCACCCATATGTCAAGTTTTAACCCAAATCGGCCATATCTGATCAATCTTGAGAGGTAATTGATTAAAATATTCAGACTTTTAGATAGGTTATTACAACCGTTTGAAATTATTGACTTTTCTCCACTACAATATGCATGTATTATATACACTTAACCTTCCTTATGAATTACTCTGTTTACTGGCAAAAAGCACATGAAAATCATTTTAGTCGTTTTTGAAAATATACAGACAATATACTCCGTGGGAGACTTTGTTAATATGTACCTAAAGATCTCGTACTCAAGTTGAAAGGCATCCAAATCCAGACAGAATATGGTTTACCTGTCCTCCTTTCGAACCTTTTTTTACATGGGTAATCGTCAAATGGCCTCCACCACTTTCTGACCAAAACCCAGTGTTCCTACAGTAGCCTTGGGTTTTAGGACCACTAGCTCGTAGTTGTCTGGCATTTGAGCTGAACTGGACCTTTTTAGTGCAAACGTGAGTCATACAATGCAAGTTTTTTTTTGTGTTTGTTATCTTAAGTAAACAATAGGTATGTTTTTATTTTCTACGATGTTTTTGCGCCAAAAATAATATTTTTCTTTCTTTCTGTCCTCATTTCTTTCTTTCTGTCCAATATTTCTTTCTTTCGTTCTGCCCTTATTTCTTTTTTTTCTGCTTTTCTTTCTTTATGTCCTTATTTCTTTCTTTTTTCTTTCTTTCTTTCTTTCTGTCCTTATTTTTTTCTTTCTGTCCTTCTTTCTTTCTGTCCTTATTTCTTTTTGTCCTTCTTTATTTTTTTCTTTTTTGGCGAGAGCCACAATAAGTCTTTCGAAGAACTGCCAAGATCCGTTTAAAACTGAGGCATAATTGATTAAAACATTTAGACTTCCAGGTATTCCTATAGAGATGCCATATATTATCTAGAACTAGTATATTTTTTCTAGTTTAAAATACTCGTAGTACCACCAACTGTTGGTCAGGTGCTAAAATAGTTCGTGTCCATTCCATCAGTTACTTTGTTACGAGGACCAGTACAATAGATCGTAAGTTCTTATGTCAACCAGGAATTCTCGTCCAGTGATTTTAACTATTCTGTTTCCCCCTCAACTATGCAAATATGTTGGCGTTTGTGGTTTGGCGTGTAGCGGAGTCGGGCGTAGGTACTGTAGTCATGGTGCTGTGGCCATACATCACCCTGAAAATGTGTGTGTCAGTCATAGTTCATGTCAACTATTGCATTGTAAATAGTTTAGAAGAACTTGCGGTGTTATAAACGACGACTTTTTATTGGTCGAAATCTTTAAGGGTTTTTGGGGAGGTGGGAAATAATCCTCCAATGATTTCTCCTGCTCTAAGGTAGAGCGGGAGGTTTTGTCAGACTTTTACGTACTAAAACTCAACTACGTCAACTTCTGTTACCCTTTGCGATATAGGGTTTTTTTTGTCACAAATTCTCCGTTGTCCTAACGGGCATCGGTCCTGCTGGGCCCCGGTTTTACTAACATCTATTTAAGGCGAGCTATCCATTGCTCATCGTCCGCAATCTCTCAGGAGTAAAAGCACAACAAGCGCAAGTTACACGATTACAGATAGATTATGCCTTTTAGCAGGCAGTTATTTTTTCACATTTCTCAGTCCATCTCATATTAAAAGTTGTAAATTATATTTGAAAGGTAAAATAATTACAAGCTAACCTATAAACTACATTGTAGTTCATAAGTAACTGTTGCATGTACCAGTTTACCTCCAATGTTCATTGCACGAGGTGATAAATCTGAATAATCCCAAATCTGAA
This sequence comes from Mythimna albipuncta, assembly GCA_929112965.1. Classification (NCBI taxonomy): domain Eukaryota; kingdom Metazoa; phylum Arthropoda; class Insecta; order Lepidoptera; family Noctuidae; genus Mythimna; species Mythimna albipuncta. The sequence continues at coordinate 9,035,069 of OV815962.1, read as the reverse complement.
AATGTCTTACCGTTAGTAAACAGTTTAGTGTCACCTTATTACTTACTTTAAATATTAAATAAACCTTGAAAAACGTTACAAGGCAAGTTACTAAAAAACATATCTGAAAGTTGTAATCTTGGCTTTACAAGTGTACAAGTCAGAAATTGTTCTGCATCAATTCTGAAGTGTATGCTTTGAAATAAATAAGTTGAAAAACGTAAAGGCATCAACGAAGTCATCAACATAGTCATCCACGTAGTCATCGACGTTTCGATTGTTAGGATATGAACATATTATTTTATTACTTAGTTAAATTAAAGTCAATTAAATTAAATAAGCAATAATATATTCATTTTAAGAAAGACGTCTACAGCTGGTCACAACGAACGGTCCTGAGCACCTCGCGTCCATTAAATATATTAATTAAGTGGACCCAAAACTAATAAATTAAAAGGCAGAACAGAAGAAGGGCTTAGTATCTCGCATATAACAGATTAATGAGAACATACGCGTCCAGTCAGTGGAACAGGGCCGAGCAGCACCTGAGTTAAATGGCCGGTTGTAATTAAATATAGGTGTTGCATTTTAGCATGGCAATCGCGGTCATTGTACTTTTCCACTTCTTCAAAAATTCTGGCAAGTTTGTACTCGCTGAGACTGGGTCCCGTGGCATTAATTTCGTTTAAAGGCTTTATAGTACCTTGAACATCCAGCCGAAATTAAATGCTCACAACTCTTGTATTCGTCTAAGCGATAGTGCAACTATCTTTGCATTTAATTGCGACCAGCTGCGCCCGGACAGAGCCCCTCTGACTTCCCCTCGAGCGCCGATTGTACATACGTCTGTACAACTTGAAGACCTTGAAAAACGCTTAATTTTCATTTTGTACACACGTCTGTACGAAACTTATTTGGCCGAAAATTTTAGTTTATATATTATATTATTCCATATTTATTATATTATTTGTTTTTCCTAGAAAAAAAAAACAAAAAATATTTTTTAATTTATTTATTTATTTTATTTGGTGATTTACGTAAACACGGCAATTTTCCGGGTTATTAAACTCTGGCGCTCGAGGGGTGAAATCCATTTTCTTTGCGAAATATTGATTGATTTACATATGCTATGCACTTTGAAAAATATTTAAAACCACAAATTTTTATGTGTAAAAATGTTCCTAAAGATCCAAGCCGTTTCGAAGGAGTAGGGAAAAGTTGGGAATGTGAATTGTGGAATGTAATATTTTTTTTAGACAAGTCTTAATCGTACGAAAAAAATCAATAGTTGATAATGTTGTTTATAAATCTATAATAAACATTTATTTTTTTCAAACCTATTAACCTGATCGTTACTGAGGAACCTTTTCCTTTTCAGAAAGTCACTGTTTTATGGCACTTCTCGGGCGCTTGGGCCTTAAAGGAAGGTGCAGGTGGTTGTCTTTACTGGACAGGAAGGGAGGTGACGCATATCCTGTGAATAGTCTCCACAGTGGCACAGGCCTATCCCTATTAGGTATCTTTTCTAAGAACCCGAACAATAAACAATGTATCGTTTGTCATTAGATACCAAAGATTATGAGGATCACAATAGATGTTGATTTAGGACAGCTTTGTGCGAAGTTTTTATTTCGATTTCAAATTAAGAATGTCAATCAATAAAAATAGGTCAATGGTCGCGACTGCCATGTTATAAGATAATAACTATAGTCTAACCGTGTAATAAACTGAGCGAAATATTACTGACGTGTAGAAAACTCATCAATTCTATATCTATGCTAGTTATACTGGTAATTATATTAACAAATGTGCTAATGCGGTACTTAAATTCTAGTTTATTGAAGAGAAATCTACTGTTTTATTCAACTTAATCAGGACTTAAGTTGAGCTAATATAAATTCATTTCAATTACTGATATACCTAAGTAATTGTAGTGTTATTAAAAGTTTTATCTCAGAGAGTAATGAACAAACCAGTCGTATTAACTTCGTCTGCCGTAATATAGATTTGTTAGAATGCATTTGTAGAAGCATATGATACTTACTTTTATGTTTAACTATGTTCAAGTGTTGTATTTGAATCTTTATCAGTTTAATATCTTCACTACTTCTAAAATATTTTTTGTGTAGTTTCATGTTGATATTTTAAATGAGTAAAAATTGTTCTGCATCTATAAATGGTGTAAGGGACAGCCCTCCACAAACTTTAAGGGCTTGCTTAGTAGACGAAACTGAACAATCTACCATATTTTTTTTTTCAGGTAACGAAAAAAAAATTAAGCCTCCCCATACAAACTGTCCAATCAAGTTTTTGTATGGTAAGGCGGATTTTTTTTCGGTTCCTGAAAAAAAAAATTATGTTAGGTTGTTATTTATTTATTTAACCTTCATGCAACAAAAGATACAAAGGCGGACTTAATGCCTTAGGCATTATCTACCAGTCAACTTAGGGTAGTGCAGAGACAAAATGGCAGGTGCATAAAAAATAAAGAATATATTATTTAAAACAAAAAAAAAAAAAAAAAAATTAATTTTTTTTTTAATTTTTTTTTTATAATAAATTTGTTGTTCAGTTTCGTCTACTGAGCAAGCCCTTAAAGTTCGTGGAGGGCTGTCCCTTACACCCTGTATAGACGTATCCGTCTACTTTAGGCACTGACATGTTTTTTTTTTAAATAGCATCTTACTGATTTTGAAAATGATCGTGACTATAGTTCGTGACCAACTTTGCGTAGCGTTGCGTATGTTAACGAAGTTTAATTAAAATCAGTTCATACATTTTCGAGAATAAGAACTTGCCAGCTTGTATGAAGTTCTACTCATAAATAGAGGGTTACTTTTCTTATAGATCTCATATCGACTGAAGTTTTTATAATTATTTATATATTATTATGTTTTTTTAAGCCGAAGCCAAGTCGCTGTAAGCGCTATGTTGGTGTTCCCAAGAACAACGGCCGTTTGGTGGAAGCATAAAGATTTAGGGTTGGGGTTATTAGCAAGAAATATCTTAAGACTATGGCGCTATAGGTACGTCAAAAAAGGAATTTTTATAATATACGTCAAAAGGCCAAAAATACTTACGAATATAATAATTAATAATAATAATAATATAGGACTGGCAGGACAAATGTTTATATGATGAGCATGATCATTTGTTCTGTGTCTGGGTGTAATTTATCTATAATATGTATGTATTTAGAAATATATAAGTATATTTATCGGTTGTCTAGTACCCATAACACAAGCTTTGCTTAGCTTGGGACTAGACGGCGTTGTGTGGTAGTTGTGGAATATTATATTATTATATTATATTATATCTTTGAAAAATGATAAGAACCTAAAATCTACCCTGTGTGTGTGTGTTTTACACATACCTGTCACAAATTGTTTGTCTTAAAAATAACAAAAATAAAATAAAAATAGAAGCATCAAGGTCACATATATAATAAGCAAACCGGACAAAAACTATCTATGTATGCTCATCTCATTATGTAAAATGTAAGCAATAGTTTATTCACATCGGTCGGTTGCGCGGGCGCAAGGCGTAACATTCAAAGCACAGAGCGACCTTCACGGGCGAAAGTGTTTTACTTAAACGGATTATAATGCCACTTAAAGCTAGTCTGTATACGTGGAAAGCATGACAAATGGTTATGTTAACACAAAAATGCATTCAACTCTTGTTTTATTCGAAATTTTGTACAATATGGAAATGTGTGACGTCACATTAAGGAATAGTGGTCAGATTTTAGAATTGATCTCTTCATGATATGACCAACTTGACTGGCCTGTTGGTCTAGCGGTTAGTGACCATGACAGCCGGAGATCGTGGGTTCGATTCCCAGCCAAGACAAATGTTTGTGTGATGAGCAGCCCCCCTAGCCAAGTTACTACCGTATCGTGTCGAATTCCGTTCTCCAATCGGTAAAGCATCGGTGTCAGCAATTGTAGAAAACGATAACTGGGTAGCCATGTTAACGCGCCTGAGTCGGCCGCTCGTTCTACAATGTAGCGTTTGTTTATCAAAGGATGTAGCGTTAAACGTTGTAGAAATTAATTCTATCATTTTGAACGATGTGAACTTGGCTACGAATTTTCTATTAGTTTGTTCCGACCACGTCGTCGATGAGATGATTCCCATGCATTTGATTACTTTTCGACTAGCGTTAACGATTGCAGATTATCAACTTGGCTAGGGGTGCAGGATCATTTATTCCGTGTCTGGGTGTAATTTATTTATAATATGTATGTATTTAGAAATATATAAGTATGTTTATCAGTTGTATAGTACTCGTAACACAAGCTCTGCTTAGCTTGGGGCTTGACGGCATTGTGCGATAGGTGTGGAATATTATATTATATTAACTAAAACTGGCCAAAACTTTTTAATATTAACATTTGATAATATGTCAATCCTCGTTTGACCATATCATTGACGTAGGATTTCAATGATAATAAAAAATCTAAAGAAAGTAGACCAAACTAAGATTGAAATATCATCAAAATTTAACGTTTAAAACGATCTGGTTAGTAGTAGTTGGCCATATCATGAAGTGATTAATTTCTAAGTTCTGGCCACGACATATATACATATATAAATACTGATATAAAAAAAAAACAAATGACTAACTGTCATATCAACGCACAGCCGTAATTACTGCAGCTAAGAGTGCGAAATTTTGCAAAACGTTTTCTTTTATGACATAGGCGACTACTTTGAGAGGATTTTCCAAAATTCACCACTTAAAAGCATGAAAAGGGGGATCCGAAGTTTCTATGAAAACCAACTTTCACAGCACCAGTCTGTCCATTATGAAAGTTTATCTATTTATATTGAGTAAGTATTAACATATTATGTTACCCAATCAAGACATACATTATAATCAGCGTTATAATGTTCCCTTTGCTGGGCCTCAGGCCTCTTCTATAGGAGAGGGGCAGCAATGGGCCATCCACTATGCTTGCCTAATGCGGTGGTAGATGTCACATGTGTTGGAATTTTTGGTTCTAGGGCATGCCGGTTTCCTCACGATGTTTTTCTCCACCATTTTGAGAGCAGTGGTGATGAAATGGTTTAGGCAAAGTAAATTGCCTGCTTGAGTTTAAATCGGTGACGATGTACTAAACTAGCAGTGCTAAAAAATGCTCTACGTTCCACTGGGCCAACACTGCTAGCGTTTAGATTACCGTACAGAATCGTAGCCCTTTTCTTTCATAAATTCTAAACTGAGACAGCCATTGTCGCAGCCCAGCGTCCGACCACATCGTGCTAAACAACGATGCAGTCGAACGACCATCAGATGAAAAAGTGTCCAAAAAAGGCCGTAGGTGAGGACCCACATTGCCTACGCCTCGCTACGCTACTGCTACTTAAGCTTCAGAAATTACTATTTTTTTTCTTAGTTTTTAAAACAAAATCACCCACTTAAACTAAAAGGTTTTTTGGTTGTTCAGGCCTTGATACTATAAATATGGAAGTATGTCACTAAATAGAAAGATGTTCGGACTAGCAATGTGAAAGGGTCAGGTTGTATGTTAAATAACTTTTGATGTTTATTTATAAGGTATTTTGCTAATCTTGCAGTCATGTCACATCAGATAGATGTCAGATAGTCTAAGTCTACTGAATATCTAAGCTTTAAAATAAAGTTCTAATATCAACTCTATCACAAGGGGTGTTAAGACAGGAAATGGGAAAATTGACTTAATGTCTAATAATTTTCTTTACGATCTTTCTATCTGTACCTACTTTTGCCAAAAGCATGACATTTGAAGTTACGCTCTTTGTAGTGGAAAGGGTCGATATAAATGACATAGCCTACCGACCGTTAACCTTTTAAAAAAAATTGGAGTAGAAGCCAGCTATACTCATGGTTTTTGTATCTCACCAAGACCTGTGCATAAGCTCGAAGTGTCATAGTAGGAAAAAGTTTACGCACACAGAAACGATATGCACGTGACTCTGGATACAACCATATGCAATGTATGACATATTGTAATTTGCCTAAGCATTCTATACCGAATGTTCTGACCAAAATCTGTCATTTACTGTAAGATAAACTGTCGTCGGGTTTAAAAGATCCTAATATGAAGGGCTTTCGAAACTAGGCTAACCAAGTCAGAATGCCCTTAGTCCAGGTTTCCGAGCTCGTTTCGCTAACTCTTAAGCTAATTAATTCAGAGTTGAAAGTGGTTAGGGCGTCCCACTCAGAAGTGCACACTCACACTCGCACTTTCTACAAAATAAATTAACAAAATACTTTTTTTTAGATATTTGTAGGTAGGTACTTAATTTTATTAGCTCTATGTCTTTCGGGCATTCCATACAATGCCTAGGTATATATTTCTGAGGTAAGGTACACTTCTATAAACTATTCTATACAAAGTCTTAATTTAAAATGTTATTCTTTTAGTAATTATTTTTTCTGACTGGCCTGTTGATCAGTGGCCCTGATTGCTATGTCGAAGGTCGTGGGTTCGATTCTCACCCAAGACAAATGTTTGTATGATGAGAACGATCATTTATTCTGTCTGGGTATAATTTATCTATAATATGTATGTATTAAGAAAAATCTAAGTATGTTTAACAGTTGTCTAGTACCTACTCATAACACATGCTTAGCCTGGGACTAGAAGACGTTGTGTGATAGTTGTGGAATATTATTATATAGGTATAGTCATACGTTATTTAATATTAAAAAATATGAAAAGAAACTATGGCTCCATAAACTTGAGTCCTCAAATTACAAGTGGCATTTGACCAGAAAGTGGAACACGCAATGCGTATAACAGCCATATTTTTACTTTTAAAACAATTTTCATTTCGACCGTGAATCATTTTCATGGACGCTAGTTATGAATTTGCTAATGGGTAATTGTTATGTATTTATGTTGAGTAATGTAATTAAGAAAATGTTTTACATTTATGCCCTTGAAAGATACCTTTCAATTACTTAAATATTTAGAAACGACTTTGGTTTTAAAAATCACACACTGAGAAAATATTTTATCTTTGACTAGGGAAATATTTCTACCATCGAAAAACCCGACATACGACGAGTATCCACCCTTACGTTGTTGAAATCTCTACGGTCCGGATTAAGCGTTTCGCCTCGTCATTTTTACCTCCTACATCGAATGACTCCTACTATTTGCCAGTTGTGATCTTCCCGTCCGATTATAATTTAGGTGTCTTCAAGGCTAGAGTAAATAGGCTGTTAATAAGCTAGTGCCTCTCATCATCAACGATTACATCACTGCTGACCATCAGGTGGGATCGCTGTCAAGTACTCGTTTATGTGTAAAAAAAGATACGGCGCTTGCTAATTGGAAATAAATCATGAAGACTAAACAACGTCAGCAACAAAATGAAGCTTAATTTGAATAAATTATGTACCAGCACAGAAGTTACTCAACAAAATGTCAAGAGTTTTAATTACCTTTTGTTATGTTAGCCAGCCAATCAGCATTTAAGGTGTATAGTCCCTTGAACCATCTGACCGAAATTATCTGAACGCAACTCTCGCACTCGCCTAGGCGGCAGTACGCAAATCTGTGCATTTATTTTCGGCCAGCAGCGCCCGGAAAGCGCTTTAAATCCATTTTCTCTGCGAGATATTGATTGATTTACATATGCAATGTTCACTTTGAAGAATATTTAACCACCAATTTTTATGTGTAAAAATGTTTCTAAAGGTCCAAGCCGTTTCGAAGGAGTAGGGAAAAGTTGCGAAAAAATCAAATGTTGATGTTATTTTTCATGAATCTATAATAAACATATATTTTTTTCAAACCAATTGACCTAGCCGTTACGGAGGAGTAGGCCTCACAAAATCACTGTTTTATGGCACTTTTCGGGAGCTTGGCCCTTAACATGAGTTTGACAACTTGCTCGATAACTAATTCCTGTGTTGTTTTGCCTTTTAGTAACCGTGTGTTAACAAAGACAAATAAGCTTGGATGTAGAAGCTTTGTTTGTTTTTTACAGATCTGGTGAACCTGGTGAAGGTTGACACACAGGACCGTGCATTGTGGCGACACTTGGGGAAGCCTATGTCCAACAGTGGACGTATAGACGTCTGAAATGATGATGATATAAACAGACTAATTATATGATGTGGCTAGATCTTAGAATTGATCACTCCATGATATGGCCGATTAAAATTGGCAAGATCGTTTAAACGTTAGTTAAAATTTGATGACATGTCATTAATGTAGGATTTCTGTACATTAAAAATGTTATTCTTCACTAAAAATACTTATTGTACACCAAATTGGACAGGTTAGGTTTGATGGGGACGACGATTGTTCCGAGTCTCAGAAACTTTTTACGAGAATTTACATGTTTGTGAACGCACCCACGATGAAGAAGTAATTCCTGGTGAAGGTGTGATTGACTGGCCGCGCCATCGCGTCATAGACGTCACTCCTCATTCGTTCACTGCGTTGCTGCATGTATCTAACAACGAAGACGACTGGTTCGCCAATGTATGGAATGCACAAAGCAATCCCCACTCTGAGGCCGAGCGTTCAAGATCCGTGATGGCAACTGTACTTTTTTTACTTCTCACCTACATCATAAAAGGAAGCCTTGTCCAAAATTTTATGCTCAAGTCACAATAGTTTTAGCTATAGAAGAAAGAGAAAAGTGCCAAAAACACTGGGTAATTTCTTTTTTAAATACCTTTGTAAAAACTTTATGCAAAGTTATCAAGTAATAAATAAGTACAGAAAGGAAAACGGAACACTTCGAAAGTAATAAAATTGCTCATTAAAATACCACAATTTAATTAATGGAATTAACGAGGATAAATTGGAATTTAAATTCATGTAGGAGCCAATAGCGCCTTATAAATATAAAACCACTTCCTCTCCTCGTATTATTACCACGATATGCGTTGTAAAATGTTAAAAAATGCTCTTTATCATGGTAGATTTTTTGCGTAATTCCGTAAGAGCGCCTAACGTTTACATGTTCTTGAAACATTTGCAGAATTATTGTTTTTTTTTTTAGTTTCTTGTTTTGCTTTGCTGTGTATGTCTTTAATATGTCTGGGTTGTAGTGTTTTATGTTTGATCTACATGTAATGATTTATTACTATTTATCGTCGTTTGTTTTTAGGTTTTTTTTTAAATATGTAGGTACAATGCGATCCAAATGTGAATAGGATCGCCCGCCATGTTGTGACGTCACGATTTACTGTCAAATCGAGAAAAAAAACTTATCGGGCTACTAGACTCGTTTCTTAGTTTTTTTTAGTTAGTTTTTTTTTCCAACCACCCTCCCTGAAGAAATATATTTTAGTGCACAATTAGGAAACAAATTGAAACAAACAGGAATAAATTGAAGAACTTGTTAATTTTTTAAGGTATACAAATCTGGGTAGATTTTATGTGTTGTGCTTTTTTTGTAAGCTCCGCTAACATCGACCTTCTCTTGTAAAAGGTCTGTTATTTCCTTCACACAGAAATTTTCCTTCAAAACAGCTCCATGATAACAAATATTGTTATTAAATCATGTGAGAATCAGCCTAAAATATGAATAGGACCTTTTGATATTTTAGGGTGATTCTTCGAAACTGAGACAATGTCTCATTCATCTGGCCTAGGTTTTGTACCTATTTTGTGACGTAAGTCATTGGGCACAAATGAGTGCCCAAAGTCTTAATGCCTTTGATACATTTAGTGATCCGGGAAAACTAACAAATAAAAATATCAAATTGTACAGAAAAAACTAGACCAGATAAATGAGATCGTCGACGGCGCGCACTGTTCCCGTGCGCCTCAAGGAGTTGTCAGCAACAGCAGAGGCCCAGCCGGGTCGAAGCCTACTGGGGCCAGGGTTAGTTTCGAAAGAGTAGCTCAGCCACGAAGGAACGGGTGGGTTTTTAGTCAGTAAGAGTCTGACACTATCTCCTGCTCTGCCTAAGAGCGGGGGTTGTCATTAGATGATTTTCCCACCATAAAAAAAAAAGAAGAAGAGATTCTCTCGGTCTCAAAGAATCACCCTTTACCCACAATGGTTCAATAAACATAAATTACATAAGACACCTCAATTTCAGTTTATTTGTAGTAGCAATTCACTGCACTTGGCGTTCCTCCACGTAACATAATGTTTACATGAGAAAGTGATAATTTTCACAAGATATATGAATATGTCAACATTACAAAATAACAAGAGTCAGTCGAACCTCGGAACAAAATTGTGCTAATTATTGTGATCTAAAAATATCTGTTTATTTTACTTTCTCATGGAATGAGAAAGTAATTTGTTAATAAGATTGAAATAATTATTTCTCCAATCATTGAATGTTTTCAGATTGGTTTTTGTTTTCTGAAATACATTTATTATCATTTTAAAATTCAATTTTACATCAGCTATACGCGGAAAGCTGTGTACGCCCTTCGAGTTCAATATAATAGCAGCTGCAGAATGTAATTGGAGCTGCCGTGCTTCTGCAGTGCCTCTAGCATGTTTGCATAGGTGCGAACTCTCGGCTTCCAAGCAATAATGAGAGAAGAGACGATGTAGCTACTAGAAAGAACGCGGTCAAGCTCTAATGGCGTTCCAAGGATATTATCAGACAAATTTAATGCTCATATAATGAATCACCTACAGATGTTGGTTAGGCAGGAGTGATTGATACCTGTGGACAATTTTTTTGTAAATTCTTTCATATTTTTTTTTCGTTTTAACTATATGTTCTTTGTGACTGAGCCGTGGAATAAAGTTGTCTGAGTGAATAAATTATTATTATTATTTATTACAAGGCAGCAGGGTGGGTTGGCCTCCCACAGGTGGACTAACGACTTGGTGATGGCCGCGAGAATCCAATGGATGCAAGACGCAGAAGCCCGTCATTGTGACGACACTTTGGAGAGTCCTATGTCCAGCTAAGGACGTCTTTATCGACTGAAATGATTTTGATAAACTACAAAAACAATACCCCAGTTAGACCTTAAAAAATCTGATTCTCATTCATATGACTTTAATAGACCTCTCAAGTTTTCGAGGCTTTAGCATTTTTTCTTAGAGTAGCCGGCTCCACACCGACCTCAACGAGTCAAATAAACAAAACAAAAAATTGTCTTGTCAAAGCTTTATGTATAGGTAACAATTTTATTGAATAAACGTAATTTTTCACTCACTTTATCGGCCATAAAATCATCAACGCTAACCGTTTCTTTGGGTTCACCAACCCTGTGTAATGTAGGTATATTTTTAACTTCTTGTCTTGAAAATGCCTAAGCCATTTCACACCATAGTCTATTTTAGGAAGGGTAGATAGATATCGAATCATTTATAATTCAAACCTGTATACACCCCGACAGCAAACTACGAGTATCCATAGTAACCGGTTCGAAAATGTATAAAGTTCATCAATATTGAATGAGTAATTTATACGCATTTTTATTGATATAATTTATGGGTGTACGATAACTGGACAATATTAATTGTGTTATTGAACGGTGTTCCTGACTGATGACCAATTTTATTTTCGCTATCAACTTTTTCAATATTGACAATGTGTTAAAATACTCATAAGTAGGGATACTTTGTTGTTAGTGCGAAATTTTCAAATGACTACTACTCTTGCCCCGAGTGGAGTGAGAGAAAATGTCAGATTTTTATCAAGTTCCTTCAGTTGCTCTTTGCCTAGTCAACAATAACGAACAATCCCGCAGCTGTATTCTATGTTATGTTCTTCTTTCGGATCGTTTTTTCGTTGAGATTCAAGTCACTCCTCGTTTTACATTGCAGCGGTACTTATAAGATCATAGCCTTAATAATTTAGAGATACTACGTCATTGCTAATGCCGCCTTATCCGGTCACTTAACAGCAATGACTGGCAGCAGCATTAATGCTATACAGTCTTATACAGCTGGGCGAGTGGGCACATCGACTCTAGCGCTTCATTAACAGGAAGCCGCGACCATGGAGCGAATACACAACGACCTATACCCCGAACTGGAATCGACGACTCACGATATGCAAATAACATTGCTAGATTTCAAAAGCTGTGCGAAAGACGCAGACGAATGTCATTAATAGTCTAGTAGGCTAATGAAATGTGTTCGCGGAAATTAGAAGTGTATTCAAAGCGAAATGCAAAATACCGAACGGTTTTTCTTGTGAAAACATAGACATACGTAACGGAGAAACGTTCGAACCAAATTGAAAGCTCTGAAGACGAACATGATTACAGAGCTCAAATTGTCTCGAATTTTTTGTTACTTTTTACCTCAGTCCAATTCGGAGCACTTAAAATGCCAGTAATAGGATTGAGGAAGTAGACAAGGAGCTTTTTTTCTGATTCGTCTTCGCGGTAACAACAATTAACCTTTCCATCGGCGATATGGTTCCATGAACTCAAAACAATGCGAAAAAAACGAGCATACTCGTGTACCTGCCACTGTTTCTGTAAATGATGTAATATGCAAATTAGATTGGAGGTCTTTGTTTTAAAAGCACCGTTACTTATTATATTACGGCTGTTAGGTTATTATTATAACGATTACAGTAGTTGATTCTTTATTTAATGATAAGGCTGATAGAGACGTCGCAAAGAATAATAAACGCTGCCTCAACAGCTTGTCAATTGAGGTGAGTGTGATGAGTAACAAAAACGATAGAGCAAAATAACAAATGGCCTAGTGCACAATTTATAACGTTGTCGATCGCGTTAACCGTAAACGTTTGCTTATGTAAAATCGAGTATATGGTGCGAATTTGTTTTACGTTAACGTGATCGACACGTTTATGATGTACAGCGCTCCGATTGGCCCGCTTCAAGCTCTTAACCAATCAGAAAGCCAAATGCGATAAACATTTCGATCGCATTAACGTAAAAACAACTCGCAGTCAGCGCACAGTACAGAAACGAAAAGTATTTTGTTAAGGTCACTGACGACACTTAACAAAGTTTTAGTACAAATTGACGTTTACTTCAAAAGGATTGAGCTTGTACGTTAAAAAAATAACTCTAAGGCCATTGATGATATCCATACTGTAAGAATCGTTACAATCAATATTGTAAGACTTGTGATTGACACCGTCTACTTTGAATCACATTGTGGGAACAAGAAACCTGAGTCGCGTCACAAGGACAATTCTATTGTGGATAGGATGTGTTCAGTTGACGAGTAAATGCGGCACTTTTTATGTTAATATGCTAAGAGGAATTTGCTAGCAAGTCTGCAGTTGTTTTAAATTAAAATCACTTTTCAAATGAAGCCATCAATGAATACGTGGGCTAGCCTGTGATCATGCACAAGCATGATGTCACTTTTGATAATATTATAACTCATAAATTATCTTTTAAGAATACGGCTTCCATAAAAAGGCTCTTCAAAGTTTGTTGAATCTATACTTAAAAGATCTTTTATAGAAAAAGTAGTACTTAATGATCCACGTGAATTTGTGACTAATGGTATTTTTTAAGAATAAGTTAAGTACGCAAAATGATAATGTTTTAGTATATCTATGAATAATTATCATTATCTTAGATTCTTTTAGTGTTGAATAGATCATATATTGAGAAAGGCTATATGAAATGACATTACGACCAAAACAAGTGAAGCAGTAACCAAAGTCGCGGGTATACCACGCTTAGTATTCTAATTATTTTGATATGTCTATGACGTGTCTTTTTTGTTTCAAAACTCTAACTTCAATGCTTTAGGAAAAAGAAAGATAATTTTGAAAATATGGTACTAAGCCAGTGTTCGGATATCTTTGTCAAGACTTTATCTTTCTCTATATTTTATAATTTGACAAAAATAGCTAGTTGCTAAGCCGAGCCTAATAACTGTACAGACAGTACTGGTTTTATGTATGTTGATCCTACAGTTGCATAGATCACGTCAGATGGCAAAGTTCAAAGACCTAGAACTGTCATTTTGTGAGACAAACGGTTTATTTTCTGAATCGAATGCTGTACCAGATCACGTAGCTGCGCGGTCAGATGTAAGGAGTACTTATCAGTCTAGTCTACCTCGGACTGTTCTATTATAATATAAGCTACTGGTTTTGTAATAGCATAAGTGGACTATAACAAATCGAATTTTGTTTTGATTTGGACATTCATAACTTCCTATAACTTTTTGTAGATCATTTTTACGGTGGAGCTTTTTTATCCTCAAGGAACAGCAATCAAAAATTTATACTTATCCAATTCAAGTCGTATATTTCTAATTATACTTATATCTTAATCGATATTGGATAGGTAGGTGTAAGCAACAGGTTTTAGACTGATGGTAGGCGTATGAAGTAAGAATTGGAATCTTCAGATGAAACATGAATACATCAAGCTAAAACAATCAAGGTAAACATAATATGTAAAAGATCTACTAACACTTTCTATTATATCGTTACCACAGAAGCTCTTAGTACAAGTGTGAAGTAAGAGTTAATAAACAAAGCCGTGGTACATCATCACAACAGAAGCCAAGGTTCTAACCACGAGCATCGTGAACCAGCCTTGTCATTTAATTTGCGAAACACACAATTTATAAAACTAATTCGAAACAAATTGTTGTCTTTCACCGCAACCGCGGGACCTGTAACTTGGCTTAGAAGACTCGTGAACAACTGTATAGTGCGTTTAGGGCTGCCAATGGAATACGACAAAATTATTGTCATACTACAATTAGGTCTCAAAAATCAAAAAATGGTGAAACAAAATTACGGCATGTAATGGAATTTTATATAGTGCTTGAATGTAGAGATTTCTATAACAACCTATATAGGGCAAAATAATCTAATATTCTTTATAAAAATATGTTATTGTATTCGTAGTTACAAAAAATGAAATCATATAAACTTGAAATAATAAATAAAGTATTTATTTAAGTTTTGCAAACAGCCTAGCTATGGAGGAGCGGAGTCTCCTAACACAGAGCACGTCATGCTTTAAATGAGGATCCAATCATAAACAAATCTAAAGTTACAGAAACCAACATTTTGTATTTATATTTTGTAATTTATTGTAAACCTCCTAAAATTCACAGGATAAATATTTATGAAAATAAGCGTACAATGGGCGGTCTTATCGCATAAGACGATCTCTTACAAACAACCTTTGGATGAGCTGAACGAAAAAAGATAGATGCTAGCTGTCAGTGTACAACAACATAAAATAATATATAAGGTCGTCAATGATTGGCAGTGGACGCCTTTTGGGAACAATGATGATGACGACCAATGACGTTATACAGATGTAACAGACGATAGGAAAGTCTTGGACAACTACTGGTATATCTGTCAACCCTATGGTCGCCGCACCAAGATACTTATAGCTCGGTTACCCTTTGTTTGCAGTCACTAGACTTATGGGTTAACTGGTGACTTGAATAACGAATATGCGGGTGTTCCGACAAATTTAAAAGTTTCCAGTGGAACTGGGACAAGGATTGTTTTGCATAGTTTCGTTATTATGACCGGTATTAGATTAGGATCTACATTTAAAATAACGACTGTTTTCCCTTCATTTTTTTGTTTTATATAGCTGGTGAATATGCATTGTCATTACTGGCTGTACAAGGTGTTACGTTTTGAACAAAGAGATTTCAAGCGATGCGAATTTTACATGATTTTGCGATTATAGAGTAGTAAAATAGCTAGCCATTAAATACTCTGGTTCAGAATTCGTTTCGACAAAGAAAAACAATTGTTGGCTCGATTTACTTCAAAGCGAGCGTGTAATATTGGTTTCAATGTTTTGAGTAATCTGTGCTATTAATGAATTAATGCGAATAAATATCAAAGAAGCTGAACTACTTTTATAGTAACATTACAAAGGGCTTGATAAAGTCATATCAGATGCAGGTTATCAAGGAAGTTTTGAGACAATCATTTTAACATTTAGATCACGTACGCTAAATGACAATATTGAGGAAAGAGACGTGAAGGCAAGACGATTGGGCCATAAACGCTTGATGATCGGCTACCAGAGGGGATAAAGATCGTTATTTTATTATTTATGTGCCCATAAATAAGTTTATGGGCTGTAGTTGTATCTATTAAAACCTTCGAGATATTATGCAAGGTGCCCGGAAAAAGAGTACAAATTCAGGATTACTAACGACATTGTAATATCTAATCATTTTTGAGCATGCTTGCAGGCTGCAGACAGATTAAAAAAGTTAATTTAGGTGTATCATATCCAATTTTCTTCACCTTTACCAAAATTCGATATGCTTATGAAGGCAGTCTGTATTGGTAGATAGATACATATGTCGCATTAAATAAATAAATCTGTAGACACTTGCTGAGTGAGATGTGATTACTAAGTATATGTATAATAATTTAGTACATTTATACGACAATGCAGTCATAACGGCGCTCGCGCGTGTCAGTTAAAAGGTCGCAACTTGTAATTTGCGCACGCGCTTTCAATTGCCGCTTATTCTCGGTTTGTTTTTTATATGCTGATAATGTGTTTATCTCAATTAAGTTGGCATTTTTATAATTAAGGGAGCTTTTAGTGGTTGTTGTTACTGAGATTTTAAAAGCAAAAGAGTTGAGTACTTACAGGTGTTTTAATTTAAGGTATAAAGAGATAATGATAGAATTATAACAATATAATGTCCATAAGACTGGACACACAATGGACTGGAATAATTTGCCTGCTGCGGTCTTCCCGTCCGATTATAATCTGGGTGTCTCAAGGCTAGAGTGAATAGGCTTTTAATAAACTAATGCGCCTCATCATCAACGATTGCATCATTGCTTACCATCAACACATTAACAGGTGAGATCACAGTCATGCATTAGTTTACATTAGATAAAAAAATAAACTTAAATATTAACTAAGTATTTATACAAACACAAAATACATTCAGGCATCGAAGTAGGTAGTTTGTCTTTTATTTTAAGTAATTTAATAAAATAATAATGTTATCTGTATCACTGGATCGTTTAAGTGTTTGAAATAAATCAGATAAAGTGGGCACGAAATTATTCTTACTACACGAATCGAGTTGGACCTGTATATAAGCTTTGACTAGACGTATTATTATTGAAATTGACCAAACTTTTTACCGTCAAAAATTCTGACGATATTTCACAGTGAAGATGACAAAAAAATATATAATCAATTGGTGCAAGAAACATACGATCGATTTTATTAATATTACACCTTCAAATTAATCATAACATTGTGATTTGTTCTCTGTA
The DNA here is from genome assembly GCA_929112965.1 of Mythimna albipuncta. NCBI lineage: Eukaryota > Metazoa > Arthropoda > Insecta > Lepidoptera > Noctuidae > Mythimna > Mythimna albipuncta. The sequence continues at coordinate 9,017,914 of OV815962.1, read as the reverse complement.
CTATGCATCATGATCTTGAGTCCACGAATTGCAAATTAGAATTTCTAAATGGGAATTCCGAAATACTCGTTGTGGTACTTTTCCATGTTCTGACCACGATAAGTAATTTTTTTTGAGGTACTCATCAAATAATTTTTCACGCTCAAGCCTGACACTTTCGTCCAAAGTCAGGCTTGTTATGACTAAAATAAGTTTACAATACAATACAACTGAGTCGATTGAAGTGAGTGTTCGGAACGCGTAATCTAATGCGTAGTACACAAAATTATAACGATGGCGATAACTCATTCGAATATTCACAGCCTACCGATAAGTTCGTACTTAATTAAAGAATTCAGAAACAGGCTAAAGGAAAAAACATGTTATTTGGCATTGGAAACCGTTATGCAAAGGACGCCAAAAACTGTACCCGCACCTATAGTCGTGATTCATTCCGGTTTGCATTGCACTTCAAACGACATGCTTTGCAATTTTATTTAGTTCATAAACTTGTTATTTCCTATACCAATATTGTATTTGTTTTACGAAATCATCAAGTAACGGATGGTACGAGAGGAAATGTCCCTGCTTTTGCAGCTTGGAGAGAATAAGAAACATACCTAAATTAATTAACGGTTTTGAAAAAGAAAAAAGATTATCAATTTAAAGTTATTACTTTTTTCGAGATGTGACAACACTGAATTCAATCAAAACAAGTGACAATTGTCAGATTGTTGTTGTTTCAAAAAGACAATGTTATTTAGTTGAAAAATGTTTTACATAATTATTTAATATGATAAGCTAATAGTTTGTCACGACCTGGTGACAAACTCATATAATTATGTTATTTAAACGTACGTACGTTATACGTATTACGTAGGTACATAATACGATACATATTTGGAAATGAACCCAGAAAGCAGCTGTCTACGACGAATGGTGCCGTATTACCAAGATAATTGTGATGCACAACGATAGTTACGACCACTCTGGTAATAGTGTAACGACTAAGAAGAATTTGATATTGATTATAACATTGGACAATTGGTAGGTTCTTGAAAGTATTGAATGAGTGCGCATTTTAAGACAGACATTTTTTAGGGTGAGTTGCACCATTTAACTATAACGATAACAAAGCCGTTAACAGTTGTCAAATCGTCGAATTGACCAATAGGCGGCCGTTTCACAGCTGGAAATGATTTGGTTATCGTTATAGTCAAATGGTGCAACTCACCCTTAGTAATATTTGATGTCCATCTTTGGCCTGGAACACCATAGAGGCTGGGCAATCCCCTTTCGTCAATCGTTTAAAACGATCTGGCCAGTGTTACATATGATGAAGTAATTAATTTTTAAGATCTGGCCACGACATATACTACATACATATGTAGATTATGACTGGGTTTTATTGTTATTTCAACTCGGTTATGTTGATTTTAAACTTCTCCTTTTGTTTTCAATGATTCAAGTAACAACACTTCGCTTATGTAAAATTGTATTTATCAATTAAGCAAATTGCATTGCTTCGCCTATTTTCCCCTATGATTAGCCGTGACCTGCTAATGATGTTAGTGTAACGGCTGTCAAATTGATGTGCGAAGGTCATTGTTTAATGAAACAAGCATTCGTAAAACGAACCATGAACCTTCTTGGTAAAGTTTGAAAAATGGTTTTATTTGCAAGTCTGTAAAACGGAAAAGGATCGCAACTAAAATTCTTATTTACTTGTTTATTAGCCTATCTAGTTGTAACAATTTACAATCTAACTAGCTTCTGTCAGCGTCTTTGGCCGCATGAAAGTCGGGTTCTCCGTACAAACTATAGACCTGTGTTTCATCTTCTTGGGGCACAATATTTACGGAACTCTTTTGTTACATTTATCATTCTAACCAAACTGACTTAAAAGAATACAAGTTTTACTACTATAAATTTCAAATCCTATTCTAAATATGCGTAAACTGTTAAAAGCATAATTGACTAATCAGCCCAAATGCTAACCGTTTCTGTTGCAATCTCCTTTAATATCACAGTAACTGTAAATATGTGTGAAGGTACGATGGTGTTGTCAATTAGAATGTTTTAAATGGAATTAATTCACGTAATTCCCTCCATGTGATCGTTGTCCAACAATCTCGTTTCCTTAACTTAATCACTGTATAAATGACTCACTATGGCGAAGGTCGTCGGCCCGACGTTGAAGCGGTGCCGCGGCAAATTGCTGCTTCTTTAAGGAAGTTCCGAGAACCACCAGTTACAAAAAAGGCCCTCCCGACCACTGCCAGAATCACGATTTTAATCGCACTAAAGTGTAATGGAGCCCCGCATACACTTTAGCATTTTCCCTTGCTAATATTTTATGATACTTGTAAACTTATTTGAATGTTAAAACATTGGTGCAGAAAATATTTTATGTAATTTAAGATGTTGTTTTGGTGATAACCGAAGTTTGGGTAATTGGGATCCTGCGTTTATATTAACATAACATAATGAAATATAACATTACAGTTTTTAAGAAAGGTATAAAGTTTGTTTATTTGCGAGAAAACCGGATATTTTACTGTTTACAAATTCCAAATAACGTAGCACGTGGCTTGATATGCCAAATAAATAATGTTCATATTATATTTTTTTAACGAACTCTATCCACGTATAATTGGCAATCAGCATAGTCAAACACTATAAACTTATAAGTGGGTCGTCCACATACACATTATTTACTGTATTTCGCAGAAATCAACTTTTACGTAATCATACTGCAGAACGAAGTTCATTCATCCGAAATGTTGTGCTGTTGTGTTTTGTTTTCTGATGTACTCTTCAAAAAAACAGTATTTGTACCTACATGTATTTGTATTATAATTACTTATATTCTTTTTGAAAAATCTTTCACCCAGTTTTATGAGATAAAAGTTGTCTAAGGTTACATTTACATTGACGATGAATTATTTGTTGCTTACTGTGATTACTTGCTTCATATTTATCAACATCATATGAAATATGTATTAAATTATAATAGCAATAAAGAATGTAAATGACAATGAAGGTATCCCTAATATTTAATGTTGGATTCTTGTGAGTTAAGACCAACAATATGTGGTCTGGTTTCAAAATAAATGAATTCATTTTTATAGTTCATGACGATAGTAATATATGGATCTAAAATGTACTTACAAATTATATAAACATATCCTGAACATAAGCAAACAATGTGAATAAAATGCAGGCAAAGATCAATGTGGTATAATTTAAGCGGCAATTACCACAATTGAAATGCAGCACTATTAAATTCAACAGAAATGTATTCAAGGACGGCGCTACCTATACCAAAGCGCAGTGTATAACAATTGTGCCTGCCTACACGGTCAAACTTATTGGCGGTCCAATGAGCCTAGATACACTGTCTATAAAACAGATTGGTCACACGACGTAATTGCGCGGGTCAAGGCGATTTTGTTAGATACATTTTGTAGTTCTTACTTGTGACTCAGAATCGTTGACATTCTTCCCTAATCGACCATTTTACGTTCGAATGGTGAAGTCGTTCTCCTAAGTATCCTTTTAGAATGGTAAATGTGGTCAAGTTTATTTCTAAGCATTGTTTAAACAGTTATCTGGTCTGAAAACCGATTTAAATAGTTTTGTTTTACTATATTGAAGTCAGTTCAAATAGCTTAGGAGTACTATAACTTTTAAAAAATCGGGACGAAATTAAAAAACTAACAGAGCATGCAGAGTACAGACAAACAATGTACATTAGAGAACAAATTAAGATTTTAAAATAAGATTACACTTACAAGTAATTTCATCTATTGGGGAGTTATAATCGCTCCGTCTTCGGGCCATAAATCTTTCAGTCTGGGAGGTAAATTCAAGTGTTTAAAACTATTCGTTCCGCTGCTGGAGTGTTTCGTAAACACAAAATTTGGAACACTTCCAAGTATTTTACCTGATCACCATCGTTTCCTCTGACATTTGCACGGATGCATTCGAAGCGATCTTTTGAGTAATAACTGCAATTTGACCTATTGCAGTCATCCAATAGAATGTAGGTAGGCATTACTGTTTTACATTGAACTACATTACATTATTTCTGAATTCCAAAGCAAGTAATAAATTTTAATAGAAGGATAATGCAATATGTTGATTGTCAGTAAATTGCGTAGATAGAGATACGAGTATAAATGTTTGTAGTATCGACGACAATTTGTAGTCCAATCACGGAGTTGTGGTCGTTGATGTTCATCATGAATATCAACGGCTACTATTGATTCATCAACCAGGGATTTTTGCTGTATATTGTTTTGGTTACTTAAGTTTATCTATGTCGTACTTATTCCCTTCATTGACTTATATTACTTTCTTCGGAGATTATCCATTTGCCTATTTCGTTATTTTCTGAATTCAACAATAGTATCTCTTTCATAATATCTAGCATTCGTGTTATATCTGATCATAATAACAGGTTATATAATACGACAATCAACTAGTACTGTCGCTGCTCATTGAGGTATGGCTAAATGGGTCTCAACTCAAGCGTCTCAACGCCCTTGCCGTTCCACTCTCCGTATTGAATGTCATTGTCTATTCAATTGTATCTATTGTATTTCAATCAGCAACTTTGTTTCTCGGCTTATCGACCAAGTAATCAGATTTTGAGGATTCATTTTGCCTGTTTTCATTGGCAACTGTACAAAAATGTTCGATTGTAACAATAAGGTCAGTCATTGTCAGGTCAAGGCACCCGTTTTAACGCTACTTTGGTAACATACTAACAGAGCCTGAGTCTAACAGCTTCCTTTATTTCTTCTGCCAAGTCACGTTACAGGCCAGACTAAGTAAAACGAAAAAGATAAGGAAAGTCTGAAGCGAACCAAACCAATGCTGCAAATCATTAGTTATAATAAAAGTAACTAGGTTATTAGTAGTAGACATTATTATACATATATGTATCACTAATGATATAGGTACAACATTTATTGTTCGCTCCCTGGATTGGCTTTCATTAGCAGTTTGCTTTAAATACAGCAGCCATTCTTCAAGGATATCGGGTATCAGCTCTAGGTCTTCCTGGTGGTAACAGTTACCGGTTTTGTGTAAACCTGTCTTATTGCTCAATTAATCGGTTTTCGTTTATAGCAAAACCATTTTGGGGAGTTTGATTACAGTCAATTACTTCCTTACTGAATTCTTTACTTTTTTCCGGTAATAAAAGGTTTGAAGAGGTTACTAAATAATATGGATATATTCCGGTAGCCTAGAGAAGTATCAACATGAGGAGCCTCACCTTGGTCCACCATAAGTATTGGTTGTTGCCGTTCATTCTTACTTGTGCGAGACAAGCAATGAATGAATACTCGATCAATTATTCAAAGTACCTCCATTGAAAATAGAAGAACCACGTCACGTCTATTTAGTTTTTGTGCCTTAATAATACGTTTATGTGTAAATAATCTCTCCAATGATTGTAGATTTCTTCGTATTCCGTATTATTCTCCTCATCAATGACGTACTCAAACCGCGCGTAAAGGTATGTATGAATCATAGCCCCTTTTTATTCCTTTCAACCTGAGCTGGAAATTCCCACGAGTTTATAGCTTCAGGCTTCGATTTCAAGTTCATAGTAAAGCTTATTTAATGACCGCAACAGTTTGTTTTTATTTAGATTTGCGGAATAGATTTTTTTTTAATTCAACGTTGTGATCTCGAGAATTGAAGTCGTCATTGGCAACATTTTACCTTCTCAGCGTCATTTGAATGGTTTTAGAGATTGTATCCAAGAGTTTAGTGTTTTGTGCCATAAGGGTGTGACTTTTGTTACTATGTGCGGGACATTGGCTAGTCGTAAAGGCTTTCATTAAATCATGGTGGGTGGTCGAGGTTGATTGTCGGTGGAAAACGGTTTTGCAGTAAAATACCGATGCATTGGCGCAGAGCCAGTGCCGTATTGAACCGATGCTTTTACTATATAACTGTATGCGACTAATTAAATAGCAACGTTTAAAATGGCAAAATAGCACTCCTTCAAACTTTATGATGGATTCCATTGTTCCCCTGTCCCGTTATCGTATGTATGAATCGTGATTCTATATGTTACGGTGTAAGGCGTTGGGATTGTTCGTAATAGTCACTTGAAGGAACATGAGTGGGTTTTAGTCAGTACCTAACAGTTTTAGTCAAATCTTTATTGCTGAACACAATACAATAAATCAAAACAATTCTGGATATCAAGTGAATGCATAGTTCATTGTGTTCTACCAATTTAGGTGTGCAAAGTTGTAGTACACATTCGAAAACATTTTGATAAGTTAGTAATAATGTATGTTGTAGTAAGAACATAAGAATTATTACTATTATTAATGAGTGAGATATGTCAGAGATTAATTTAGTAAAATGATATGATAATGTTTTAAATAAAAGAAAAAAGAAAACAAAATAATAAGCTACACTAAATAAAGAGGTAAAGTTTTTTTTATGTTTTTTTGTTTGTAAGAGGTAATCTCTGAAAGTACTGGTTGGATTGCTAAAATGTTTTCACCGACAGAAAGCTGCTTTATTCTTGCGTGACATAGGCTATATTTTATGTACGCAGGCGAAGCCGCGGGCAAAAGCTAGTAGGAACTATAAATAAATTAAGTAAAGTCTGACACAACCTTAGAGCGTGAGGATTTATTTGATTTTCCACCAAAAAATAAAAGATGCAGCACGGATTCTATAGGACTGAAAATAGCTTTGTAAGAACTTCATTTAAGTATCTATTGTTAGTTAACGCTTATACGAATAGTATTTGGCGCCGTTTAGTGTAAATCAAACTTAAATGTGGTTGTGACAAACTAACAATCATAATAAAATGTCAAATGCAGTATTGTTATACGGTACTTCATTTGAATATATGTTTTTTCTTTGTTTACTGGCATGAGGTCAAGACAAATGTAAGGCGAGAGGTGCTGAAGACGCCAAGAATTTATAATTCGAAATATGAATCATACCGTTTTAGGAATTCATTGTCGATTGCCATGTAAAGAGGGGGGATGAAACACATGTTACTAAAAGAGTTATGTGTTTACATGTGGATGGATGGAGAGGGAGAGGGATGCCAAAGAAAAGATGGATGGATTGTGTGGGAAGTAATGTGAAAGAAAAGGGTTAGTGATACTGTGACAGGTGACAGAACAAAATGGAAGAATAAAAAGTAAAATGGGACAAGGCAAGAAAGTGAATTCAATTGCCGGCCAGATATTAAAAAAGAAGAATATTTCCACTGGTGTAAGAGCTTACATCATTGAAATATAATGAGCAAGTTACGCTATTTATAGATAAAACTCGTTTCAAATCTTCCATTTGTGTTGTTTTAGTAAAAATAGCGTGCAGTGGTGCAGCCGCGTGAATCTGTAAGTCGATCACGGTGGCATGGCGCCGCTCACGCACGCAGCCACGCTGCCCGGTGCCTATAGGAATGCCACTTGCCTAGCGTCCAGTCTTCAGTACCGTTGGGTACATACAGTTTTGAACATTAAAATAAATGATTATTGATTACGTTCCCATTAGGTTAACTGCCTCCAAGAATTGCTTTTTAGTTTATATTGAGAAACCAGCCTGATCAACACCGAAGCAATATTGACCAAGAAAATATAAATAACCGATATGGTTTTGGAATTAAATATACACTGAAAATAACAGTCTAAAGTTAGATACAAAAGGCAACTGAAGGTAACACATTCATTGACCTTTTAATAAATTAAATCGTCCACTAAGCTAATAAAAAACATTGCAAACTCATTAATAAAATCGATACGTCGATCGCATCGGGTAAAGCCAGCTAAAAAGTAAACACGGCTATCTAATTACACCTGATACTGAACACTCTGGATGTTTGTTTATAACACAGAAGCGGCTATAAGTAGACAGAGGGTAATTATTAGGAGTGTCTCTGTCTATGTTAGCAGGTAACAGGAGCCGGGCGCGTAAATAAGAAAGCTACTTCTATTGTGCGCTGAGAACGGGTTGTTTTTTACGTTAGCGTAATCGAAACGTTTACCGCGTTTGGTTATCTGATTGGTTAAAAGCTTGGAACTGGCCAATCGGAATGCGCAACATCATAAACGTGTCGATCGCGTTAACGTAGAACAAATTCGCACTAAGCACACAGTTCTCCAAGAGAAGGGCGATTTGAGGTAGTATTGCTAGATGATAAAAATTTTGTCAATACGTCTCAGAATTTGAAGACTTTTTCCGTTTTTTTTTGGCTGCAATACTGCAGCCAAAAAAAAACGGAAAAAGCCTAAAGTAAGTAGGTCTTTTTCTTCTGTTTTCTCTTTCTGTTCATTATATGATTAAGCCTATTACTCACCTTAGCATTGATACTTTCAGTGTTTTTGAATTTCTAATTTAACATTAGATAGAAACTCATTTTCATATGTGTGTTGTTTTCAACACATATATGAAAATCTATGCATCTCTTATAGCAAGTTTCCAGAAAGGGATATCTTTAAAGCGTTTATAAGCATTAAGCGTATATATGTCTCTTGAACATCCGGCATCCAGCTGCGCCGGATAGAGTCCCGCTGACCTTTAAATTCATTTTCTTTGCGAAATACCTGCCTATTGATTGATTTAAATAGCTGATTCTTCAGAATGTACATAGCATATATAAGTAGGTACACATAGGTAGTTTTACATATGCTATATAAATTCTGAAGAATCAGCTATTTTTTGCGTAAACATAAATTTCTAAAGATCAAAGCCGTTTGAAAGAAGAAGCGAAAACAAGCGAAGCGTTAATTTTTTTTTTTTAAACTAAACCATTAATCGTACGAAAAAATCCATGATAACCATATACAAGGTGTAAGGGACAGCCCTCCACAAACTTCAAGGGCTTGCTCAGTAGACGAAACTGAACAACATATAATAAAAAAAAATTTCAGGAAACGAAAAAAAAAATCCGCCTCACCATACAAAATTATAAACTTGATTGGACAGTTTGTATGGAGAGGCTGAATATTTTTTGCGTTTCCTGAAAAAAAAAATTATGGTGGGTTGTTCAGTTTCGTCTACTGAGCAAGCCCTGAAAGTTTGTGGAGGGCTGTCCCTTACACCATTTATTTCTGTCAAATCTATTAATCCTACCGTTATCGAGGAATAGGCATCAGAAAGTCACTGTTTTATGGTATTGCTCGAGCGCTAGAGCCTTAAGTAAAGATAAGCATCGCCTCCATCATGTCGTTTTATGTCTATGTGAACATAAACTGTTAAATAAATTAATGCTTATCATAGCTTTAAGTAGTAAATATAGGGCCGTCAGAACATTTACTCACCTATCACGTTCACCATACAAGTGACACTAGCGCCACTTGTGTCCTTGTAAATGTAAAGTAATCTTATAATAGCGGCTGATGTTATCGAGGGTTTAGAAAGAAAAAAAACTTTTATATCATATTAATACGACCAGCGCGCGCCGTTTCAAAGTTACGTCGCTCGCAACCGGTAGACGTGTCTTAACCCGGCTTTGTTTTGAAAAAAGTAAACGAATACTCTCGAAGTTTGCCGAACGCTCCCGAAGATTAGAGAAGAAGGGACCAATTTTTAAAAGCAGAAAATGCTATGTCAATGAATGATACTAAGCCAGTTTGTCTTCTCATAAGGTAACGACTTAAGTAGCATTTCTCTCTATGCAGCTGGGCTTGCATAGGTATGAGTCTCAAGCACTCATAAGTCTCAAATTACAGCATCAACTGGCACGTGGATCTATGTAATTACTGGCTTAAGTTTCATATTTGTTTAAAAGATTGTCGGATGTCGAAATTGACTGTTTTTCGCACTAGTGAGTTTTAGAGAATTGACTAGAAAAACCAAATGTACATATATGTGTGTATTTTGTGATAAGAGCGAGTTTACGAGTAAGTGTATCGAAACATTTTTTGTTTACAATATAAAGAATAGATCAGTAAGTATAGTATAGTAGGTCAAGATTCGGTGTGGATTTCAGGTTAGATTTTTTAAGATCTCCGGCGTACCGAAGACGAAGTCAAATTGCTTTTAAATGATTTGTATTACGATTTGATAGACAATTTGAAATTGTATTGTATTCTTTTATATTATAGCTATCGCCATTCAATTGGTTTCACCCACATGGAATGAATATAATATATATATGTAAAACCAAAATATATTGTTAGCCTGGTAGTAAATTTCATCAACAACTTTTCAGCCGTTAGTCCATGGAGGATTAACAAAGACACACATACATACTAACATTATTCTTTATAATTCTGCAGCTGTGATGGGATACGGATGGGTACAATGCTATAAGCAATCACAGCTGTCACTATTTCCACTAATTTGGTACTAATCAAGATATGTACATGTCTAATCCTACGTTTTATTATCTTTCTCATGAGCCAGACTATTAATTTATTAATTACTTACTGTAGGTAATGGTTGATGGTGTGAATGCCGCATACCACGACTTTTATTGCTAGCAAGGAATTTATTTACAACGTCGGTCGTAAGCGAGCTTTTGTTATACAAATGTAATGTAACAGTACCGCTGATAGATTCTGATTAACGCGCGACCATTGCACTCGGACCTGCACACGGCAAATGTTTTGCTGAACTTATGGGAACCGCGAAAAAATGGTATAGTAGAAAGAATGCAGAAATCGAAATAATAAAATATTTTTTTTCGAATACTTAGTTAAAGAACTTTTCTCCCATTTCCTAAAGTCATATTTATAGATATGATTTTTTATAATTTAATTTATGTATTGTGTCTATTTATGTGTTTTATTGACTGCACTTATTATTGATATACTCGTATAATAGGTATGTATGTATTTTATGATTGAACTAGGTTTTGCCCGCGGCTTCGCTCTTAAACCTATGTTACTTAAAAATGAAGCAGCTTTCTTACGGTGAAAAAAAAATTAGCAATCGGACCAGTACTTTCAGAGATTACCTCCTACAAAACAAAAAACAAAAAAAAAGCTTTACCGTTTTATAAAATTAGTGTAGATTTAGATAATATATGTACCTAGTAGGTATATTATATCTTTTCTAACTTATTTTTATGTACCTATACTGCGCATACATCTCACAACTAACTCATTTGTCGCAGGTCTACAGAAAAAAAAAATTGAAATAAGCACCGCCTCTGTTGTAGAAGAACTATCTGTATTTGTTCTTTTATTTTAAAGTGTTTGTATTTGCTTAGATAAATAAATAATTTCCAAATCGCTAATTCGATTGGAATTACAGTTCTTTCAATTTAAAATTGGCAGATAAAATCAATTTCAGAGTCAATCATCGATTACCTATTGCAAAAGTGAGTTTGTTAGTTATGCACTTACCAGTTGCACATCGACTAGTTTAGACGTGTACTTTAGAGATAGCGTCAAACTATTTGGAATTGTTTCAGATTTTTTCATCATCTATATATGTAAAAGGAGAAACTGACTGAATGACACATTAACGCACAGCCGAAATTACTGGTATTAGGAGCGTGAAAGTTACACAAATCTTCCTTTTAAGATTTTGGCTAGCACTAAGAGAGGATTTTTTTTTTATCTGTTATAAACTAGTACTTGACTGCGATCCCGCCTGATGGTAAGCAGTGATGCAATCGTTGATGGTGAGACGCACTAGTTTATTAAGAGCCTATTCACTCTAGCCTTGAAGACACCCAAATTATAATCGGACGGGAAGACCGCAGCAGGCAGCACCAACGCACCAACGCACGGCGAGTATCCACCCTTACGTTGGTAAGGGTGGATACTCGCCGTGCGTTGGTTTGTCCGATGATAGAAATGAGATGGCGGAATCAAGTCATGCAATTCCTGCGCACACTCTCCAAAATGCAATCTGTAAAACACCGAAAGGCTACCCTACGCCTGTGCTCAAGGCTTTGAAGATTGGACTTAACCAATTGGATTTTCCTAAATTTACCCCCTAAGTGGAGGAAACGGGGGTCCAAAGTTTGTAAGGAGAAACTTAATTACACGCAGGCGAAGCCGCTGGCAGAGGCTAGTCCACAATATTCTCAAAGACATTCCCTTCAAAATGTCTACGAAACCCAACGTCCCTTTTGGCGTGGGTAAAAACAATACTGCACATGCCATAAAGGAGCCAAGGCGAGCCAGCGCCTGTGTGAAACGCAGCTTGTTGTCGACGGTGCGAAAGGCTCTAAAATAAGTTATGGCTAATTCCTGACTTCAGTCGGTGGCGTGGAATGCAGCACGGCGCATTGTACTCACTTATCTAAACACTCCAACCTGGCCTACCACTAAATGTTATGCTTCTATAGCCCAGCACGCATGCACCGTGGTGTAGATATCATTCGTCGTCATTATAGTTTTCTAAAAGGTTTTAACTTATCGGGAACTTTATGACATATTGTTTTCACACTACTACAAAGATGGACCGTAAAAGCACAGAACTATTTTGTTTGCCGTAGATACTACAGTTTTGTTGACCTGACCAAACAGTTTACTTTTTTATATAAGTCACTACTTGAAATATGCTGTTTTATTGGAGACGTAATCTGTATAAGTTAATGCAGTCAAGATTTAGATTGCAACTTACTTGAGTATCTTTTGTTTTAGATTTTAGAAAAAAAAATTAGAAATTATTTAACGTCGTGCACATTTTGATACTACGAGTAATTTACGACTGTGCTTGGGGACTGTACGAATATCTTTTTCTGTACAAACTAAATCCCCTGCTGCATATTCGGTTCGTTTTTTATAGTTTTATTAAAACGCTCTTACTGAACTGGTCAATCTATGAACTCGTTGACTCCAACCTATAATCATTTATTACGGTCTAAAGAAGTAAGAGATTCCGAAACAGGTAATTTTATGAAACCATCCGAAACGCATGTGAATCGCCCGACTATAACCAAAAGTTTAGATCATCGAGTTTCAATTCAATACACGTACTTCAGTCCGAGTTCAATCCCGCAACATAGTACTTCAACTCTGAGGTAATCAGTTAAAATCTGAAAACTAAATAGTAATTCTATTTGAGAGAAGAAAAGATTGCCAGTACGGCTGTATGTGGTGGTGGCTGGTGTGTATTCGTTACTTTTTCATTCACTAAATGCTTTGTTTCAGTTTTTTTTTCTGTAAAAAAAATATAAGTGTATGTATTTTTTTCACTAATAAATCTAATGATTTTTTAATTATTATAATATCTAGGTATAATTTTAAATAAACTGTCGGAAAACAATAATCGGAAATTGACTACCTAAAGTTTGAATTTTCGCAAATTATACCAATCTCTAATTGTTCGATAATTGTATTTAGGTGATCACACTCACTATGTAATATACTTTATGAATCATATAAACTACTCGTATCTGTTAACGTAATTTCTATTTTTGGGAGATTCGTACTAGTTTTATCTACTCCCCATAGTTTTATTCCTGCATCTTTTTAACAATTAACAAACTTTTATTTTTATTGTTCTGCCTCTTCTTTCTTATAAACTATTTTTTATATCTGACTAGCTTCCGCCTGCAACTTCACCCTTGTGAAATTCGTACTTCCCACCTTCAACAGTTGATCCCCATACAAGATTAGCAATTTAGGCATTTTCAACTGTTTTTATAGCCAATATTTTCCACCTTTATGAGATAATTCCCATACAAAATTACTAATTTAATCAACAGTTTTTATAGCTATTCTTTATTTCCTTTTTCTATAAAACCTCCCCTTTATAGCGAACAAAAAAAAAAACTAATCAGTCATGTCGTTTTTGAGTAAAACGCAGGACTATAGAACGGATCTAATTTTTTTCATAATGAATAGGAACTTATAAGTCGAAAATATATTCCATAACTTTTTGATATTATTGACCCCTAAGTAGTTTCCTTATTAATCCAAATAAAATAAATTAAATAGTCAGTTATTGTGAATGCTACCATTAAGTCTACTTTATAGCATAATCAATTACTTATTTTACAATCATATTGACAGTCTGACAGGAAACGTACAGATTTTCTGTGGATATAACAATATCTTGATATTGTTTACTTTGTAAGAAGAGGCCGTTTGTTCTCGAAAAGAATCTTACCGAAAATAAATCTCCTCTCAGCGGCTCAGAAGGGGTTTAACGTTATAATTATATCCCATGAGTTAACGGTTAAATACTATCTCGTTTATATTAAAAATATGTTGAACTAAAAAATGACGTCCATTCATGTTTGAAGACGTAAACAATCAACACAATAAAATATCGCTTTCTATTCTCTTTGTACAGGCCATAAATTCATCATGTCGATGCTCCAGTAGTCACTAAAGTGCTTTTCGTTGAAAGCAAAGGGTGGGAGCGTAGTCACCAATGGAGGATGGCCTCCAAAACCAATTACAATTTCATTCAACCTAAAGGGCTTTCTGTATTTCGAGCGGTCACGTTTACCTGGTCGTGTCAGTTGGATGAGCTTATGAATAGACCCAGTTCTTTGTCCAAGCCAGACTAATAAGAATACAGTCTACAGACAATTGTGCGAATCTCTACGCTTGAATGTACGCATAAATGACAAGCGCGTAAAAAGCTAATAACTTTTGGATATCTATGTCTAACTGATTTACCGCAGAAAATCAAATTTCTATGGACACGTGTGTCATTTAAGTCACATTGGACGTGAGGCGATTTGAACGCTGATAAATATTCATTGTAAATAGACTTTACTTCAAACTCAAATGGTTTATAGGAATCATAAGCTATAAACTGACTTTGATTGATTAACTACCATGAGAAACATTCACGGAGAAATTTAGAACATACGTAGTTTTTGCCATTGCTGTTTTTATCAATAATTACTTAAGATTAAATTAGACACTACAAGCAAGCCAGACTTTAACAAGCCTCGATTAATAATACTAATTATAAATTGTTTATTGACATAAAATATAGTACAGGTAACAAACTATTTGAAGCTCTGGTTCCTGACCTAGATGGTAACTTATGTTATAGAAGCCAGGGTCTTTACCCAGTTGCATTTGATAACATCTGATCTATACATATAAAAAATATGAAGAAGTATTTAGTTGTGTGTGCATCATGTAAAATTTACGAAACCGATGTTGATAAATTTTTATACATTAAAATTGTGCGTAACTTGATATATTGCTTAGGCGTTGTTTCATCTCAATCGGTTGACTATATCGAAAAATATACTATATTCAATAATGTTAGGCAATCCTTTTGTATTCAACTACAATATATGTATGTGTCATAACTTTCTATATGGCACGCTTCATTGGCTGAAACTATTTAACTTTTGGCTGTTCACCTTTCATCTATTTAGTCCGTCTGGTCCATTGTGTGTCCTGCGTATATGTGCTGTCGTTCTGTCGGTCTGTCGCCGGTCTATTGATTTAGTGAGGCCAACGACAGAGGGGCGTGATTCAAGCGTGACGCTAGGTATGGCAGCGTATTCATTAGGGAATACTGCAATATTCAAGGGCATGTTTAATAGTTATAGTTGAAGGGTGGTTAGTCAAGCTCATTGCAAAAAGTGCAGGCACGTATCCTTTCTAGCGTGTTAATATTCATGGATTTTGCTATGGCACCTGTAATTATTCTTTACTGAGCTTTTTGGACTGAGCTGTTTGCTTTGTTTTCTGTTAAATTGGTTCAAGATCATTTACATCTTTATCGACGTAAAGTTCGTTGTTAGAGAAACTTTTTCTCAAATGAGTTTTATTTAAGGAACAAATGTTATCTATAAGTGCGTGATCCACTTTTGGAACTAAAAAGACCCCACTGCTAACTGACTGGAAATTGAATGTCAGATCAAGAATGATTGATGAAGGGTCTGGTGCATTGGTCTTAATATTTTAGTGTATCTCCACTTTGAACTTAGGTTACCCCGAGGGAGTTGATATTCAATGATCAGGCGTTAGGCTCTTAAAGAGTTTTGTTCAAATCTATTTGAATTAGTATGACTAATGAGTAGGTATGAAACTTAGTTATACTTAGTTGGCTAGTTAAGCTTAAAACTGGTGGTCTATACAAAGCGTTAGATGAAGATGACAAAGCTTTCACTTAGCTTGATTTATATTTATGCTGTAGAATAAATTTATAAAGCTAAAGTAAGAGGATTTAACTCGCAGTACTCACTTTGAGCTTTAACCTTTTTTGCTTTGGCTTCTTCAACTTTATTTTTTTCCTCTAATACCCGTACGTTTGAAACTTAAATAATATACGAGTACTTAATGTACCAGCATCAACCTTTCTTTAGGTGTAAGCTCGTCAAATAACTTCGTCTCTCAGTTGAGTGAGTGAGAGTATCAGACTTTTACTGACTAATACCTTCCTAAATTCTCCCAATCGTCTTTTGTATTCCAGGGTCTCGACAAGTCTTTCGAAGAAATCTGTAGCATTGCCAACCTCAACCTCCAAAGTGACTGCACTACGTAATTGAACATATATACTTATTACTTCTATGAATTCGAATATACAGTGAAGATGAATATTCCTTTCCTAAAGCCTTTCGCAAGATCAGTGGAGCAACACTGTAGCATCATTATAAATGTCTTAGATGATCCAAAGATATCGTTGTGTAATCAAACCAGATTGCAATACGTATTGAAGCAGCTACTTTTTTGTCATCTTTGTGAGCGTGACCTTCCCAGAGACTTGTTTTCTTTTTTATAATTTAACCTATGTTTGTTTTGAAAGTTCAATGCTCGTTTTTATAATATCTGTTCCTTTCGTTTTTACAACATTCAAATCGGATATTTCAAAAGTTTACTGCATGTACATATTTGGAGCTATTGATTTCATAAACTTTAACACACATATCGTTTAATATTAGGTATTATATTCTACGATATAGTCGTAAAAACTATGTATATAGGTACGAATGTATTTTATTATAATCATGCATATTTTTTGGTTAATGTTTTTGAATATCACACAGTGTGGTGCGGAAATATGAATGAAGTTATGGCGATAAGCTGCAGACATGAGTCCGCATGTGATCATATACATCATTATTACCGTTTTAATGAACAGTACATATCGGTCGAGAAATGAGTTGATTGATAAAAAACATACGTTTTCACTTTCGCTGCGATCTTAATTAAACGGTCGTCGAGATTTTGAAATGTCATGAACAGCACCTTGACGACACCTTCAAATTCAACTTGTTAGGAGTTTAGATCCAAAAAAACTTGTAAAATAAGGACTCCAGCCTCCCAGGATCATTCCTTCTCATAAGATAGAAAGTTAAGATAAGCCATTTAAAACATTAATAAACTTACCGGAGTGTTCTGTTTATTTTTCCACCCACTGATGTACAAAACCCGCATTTGCGTGGCCAGGATGCACGCAATCGTGCCGTTATACGGCTTGGTTAAGCACTGTCCAAAAATACATGGGATATCTGTCGGTTTTTATGCACTCATATGTTTAAGCTTGCGATGGAGCAAGTTTTGTAATGCACATGTACCAAAGCGACACAAGCGACCCCGGTGGCGGTGCGCGGCGGACTGGTGCTCGGGCCATACTCGTTCGGGCGCGCGGCGCGGCTTGTAAGACCGGCGACGAGCCGACGACGCGGGACGAGGGACCGTGAAAGAAGGGCCACAACCCGACTGCGTTTTTTGTTCCGTCTAAGATTAGCAACAAACGTCTGGCTGGGACCATTCAAAGGGGTTCGGATTGGGCATAAGTGATGACACGCTGTTTTAGCACTGCAGTGTAGTGTGCGACGCCAATTACTTGCTATGTCGGAGATTTTGTAACTGGATTTTGGATAAAATTATTGTGTATCAGATCTTGTTATATTTACATTAATATCGTACTAGGTTCATAGGCATACAAGATGCTAACCAGATTTCGTTCAGTTTAGAGTTATTTAATACAAAACATCTGGTTCAGATGATTTGAGTTATTGAGTTTCCTAATAAAGTTTTTTGCGAATACTCTGGAAGTCGAGAGGTCAGCCGGGATAAAACATTGAGATACAAATGTGCTATTGAAGCAGAGAGGCCGAGTGTGTCAGACTTCCGGGATTGCCGGCATGGAAGCCACGACGTAATGTAATAGAAAACGTATTGCACAATTTCCTGATCTGTTGGAAGAGTACTAGACTGAATCGTACTTGATCTACCTAAGTACTCGTATATTATAGATATTTTGTTCTTTTTTTGTTTTAGATTGTAGCTAACTTTTTTATTGGCATTCGGTGTCTCCTAGTCTTAGTGAATTGGTGCATTAGGTTATGAATATGTATCTAACTTTTTAAAGAATATTTTCGTGAATGCATTAGCGATATCGCAAAATATACAATGATTTTTTTTTAAACCACCTCACTTAAAGCAAGTCATTCCTAGGGAGATAATGCAGTATGGCCGATCCCTAGGGAATAATGAGATTTGAATTTTTAACATAAAAAATCATCAACATTGTGAATTAAAATGTGCGAGCATCGAACAAGTTGACTCGAAATTCAAACTGACCACTAACAAAAAAAAAAGAAAATAGAATGAAACGTTCTTACTGACGGGAGCGTTATAAAAAAATAAACTTTAGAATCTTGGAGTAGTGAATTTAGTTTGTTTGATGAACTTGTAAATATAATACTTATATTTCACTAATACTTAAATTAGAGAAATATAGATTTGGTCAATCAAATTGTCTTTTAATTATCTCCCAGATGGTTTAAAAAGTAGAGTATGCAACACGGGGATAAAGCTGTGTTAATTATACAAGTCCCTCACTATCGTTCGGGATTAAAATCAGCAACTGTCGTTTAAAAAACTTAAAAAAAATGCAAAGGTTTTATGTGCAGTTTTAGTTTGTTTCAAATTCGTGTCTGGATTGAAATAAGAACTTTTATTATCCCTCGTATGAGAAAATTTGATTGGACTACAACCATTTGTGTATGTTTACCTATTTGAGCGGGTTTGCGCTCGTGATGAGTTGACCTATTAATAAATAGACAGGGCAACTTTTATAACAAAGATTTTTTTGAAAAATTTAACCTATATTAAAAAGTGGTTCAATTGATTCTGCTCGTTAGTCTGTTCAAACTATTTCCAGGTTTTGCGCATATAACGTTTTACGTTGTATATACATTTCGCAAAATTCATAAACTTCTAAGTTACCTAAGTAGGTACGACCAATTACGACCACCTAATAAATATTTGATATCATTAGGTGGTCGTAATTGTTGGGCAAACGAGGTAAGCGTGGCCTAAATTCTGGCGGAATGTTGCGATGTTCCCGAATAGCACACTCCAAGATACCCCTCCATTCGTCGTTACACTGGGTAGGTACTTAGGTACATTTCAAACCCTGATACTACTGTTCTCGTCAACATGGGTGGAAACATGGTGGAACGGTGTTACCTTTACTTGTACTACAGTCTGCTATGGAGGGGTAACATGTTTAACCATTTCAGTTCAGAGGCGATCAAGGATAATCATCGTCATCATCAGCCCTTATATTGTTCCCACTGCTGGAACTCAGGCCAAGGGGATCAAGGACAGTATCATCCAACATATGATTACGTTGGAAGACCCGCACTAGGTTCGTCGTGGGTATCGAAATATAGACAGCTGGCTCAAGCATCTGAAACAAATAGAACATCAAAACTCGATACGCGGTGAGGTTGTTTTCTTCATCTGTAACCTCGCAGTGTACGCGTAGTAAGCGCATGATGATCTTGTCGATGGCACACACACTTCCGCTGGAAAATAGAATCCTATAGGCCTTCAGATCCTAAACATACTAGCGGCCAACCCTGTTCCTGTTGACCCAGGTGGTGCTGTGACTCTAGGCTTTGCCAGCGGCAAGGTGGAGCTGACTGACGATGCTAGTAGTGTTGGACATGTCTATCGAGATGTGGCTCTTGTCAACATTTTTCTAGAATCAATCGAAGTCGACCATTCATCGTTATCACCAGTCTTTCATTTTATGGTGTTTCATTATTAACAGAAAGGTAGAATAATCGACGTAATCAGTGAGCTGACCTTTTTTGGCCAACGAAACAACATTGCTATTCAACGTTGTCAATACTGCCAGTGTCCTTGGCACTTTTTGCATTTTTCATAATGTGGTTGAATTCTTTAATGCCCAAAGAATTCTTTTTTAAATATGCGTTTGGGCAAATATTATTATTATGAGCTTGTACATATACCAGTTACCTACATTCTTTTCTAAATAAAATTCCAATCTTTAAAAATAACCTTACGTGTCTATAATTAGTTACAACACCTGGGTGAATAAGTAGATGTGTAAAAATATACTGGTATTCAGTGGGTATAATTAAACTTAGAGCGATAAAGAGACGAAGGTTGGAAGGCTAACGGAAAACCCAGTAAAGGTACTGGGTTTCCCGTTAGACTTCAAAATTAAAAAAAAAATATATATAAAATTGTATAGTACCTATGCTATCCATTTTTTAGCTTATTCCGTAGGTATTGACTCTATTTATAGTGGAGTGACATGGTCTTACCAATAAATGAAAACTGAGGGGCACATGACAAATGGATGATTAAGGTAAAATTATAAGTTTAAATAAACTTTATAATAAAAGTATTTAATGGTTTCTTTGTGTTTTGTATTTTCTGTAACATCGCAGTACACTACGTATTACTATTTTTGTGTAAAATCTAAGAAAACTCGCATTATTTAAATAATCATCCTTCTAATGTTCCCACTACTGGACCGAAATCCAGTGCGGGTTGGTGGATGTCTCACTCATGTTTTTGATTTTTTAGTTCTAGGACATGGTAGTTTCCTAACGATGTTTTCCTTCACCCATTTAAGAGCAGTGATGTTGAAATAAAAAAGTAAAGCGCCTGCCAGGGTTTGAACCATTATGATTTTTAAGTCGTGGGCGTTACCACTGGGTCATCACTGTTCCAATTACCACATTGTTAATTGATTTTATTAAGAAAACAAAATTATTATATAAGGTGTAAGGGACAGCCCTCCGCAAACTTAAAGGGCTTGCTTAGTAGACGAAACTGAACAACCTTCCACAATTTTTTTTTTTTCAAGAAACGAAAAAAATCAGCCGCGCCATACAAATTGTCCAATCAAGTTTATATAATTTTGTATCGTGAGGCTGATTCTTCTTTTAGGTTCCTGAAAAAAAAAAATTGTGGAAGGTTATTCAGTTTCGTCTACTGAGTAAGCCCTTAAAGTTTGCGGAGGGCTGTCCCTTACACCTTTTATAATTCATGCATATGATCTGCCAACAGGATCCATTGTACCTATATCGCTAGCACACAGGGTATTACGACAATTGATACCACACGCCAGCGTTGCGTAGATACTACTCGATATTAGATATGCGGCGACCGCAACTGAGTCGCGCTTCCTGCTTCATATCTCTATTTCGTTTATGTACTAGGAATATGTTCCTATAACAGTGATGTTTTAACAGACTGCAATAATAGAAGGAGGTTCTCAATTCGACTCAATATTTTTATTTAAAATTCATGCACAGCCGGCAGACTTAAACAAACTTCAGAAATTAAAGTTATTTTGTATTTTTTTTTTATACTTTGTATCTTTGTATCAAAAATATACACTTTAACAAATTAATATTTGTAATATTTGATTACTATAAAAAATAATCTATAAACGATATTATCCTGTAACTATGCGTCGTAGTAAAACATCGTAACATTTTGATTGATATTACTAATTCAATTATTTATTCAATCAACAGAGAATGCCTTCGAGAGAAAATTGCCTTTTTGAATTAATGATTTGATTTGGATTTTATTCTTAGTTTTAGTACTTCTTACTTATTACTTTTACTTTCCTATAAATTTTGTTTTTGTGCTTTTGGGTATAATATTGACTGATCTAAGTACCTACACTTTTCTTACATAATATCTATTATTACTGTATTATGGAAATATTGTAACAAAATCCACTTTTTTTTAAAGAGTAACCATGTAGTTTCTTGCCGGTTCTTCTTCATAGAAAACGACCAATTTGTAACCGCTAGCTTCTGACGTTTTATAAGTGCCCATGTAGGCCTATGTGAAATAAAAACATTTGACGCTTTTAACTCAACCCGGGCGATTTTAATACCTACTAGTTGATTAGTTGGTCAGTTTGGTTTTTTTTTACGAGAAAATGTCGACTGACTATTGAAAAGATAAGGTAGATCGTCCGCATATGAATTACTGTAAGGACAGAATAATGGTGAAAGAGCCTATAAGCACTCTAATCCTTTTTTTTATATGCTTGAATGACTTCCAACTCAATCTAACTAAAATAAATAATTATAGAATAGAATACAATGGAATAAACAAAAGAACAATAATAAAAGCAACAATCAGAGACGGCAGCAAGACTATTGCAAGTTCTCACGTGTAGTGTTAGACCAAAAAAAAAATGAAAAAAATTGTATAATACATTTCGTCAAACAATAACTAAATGATTAATTATCTACTTATTTAGTTATTGTTTGTCTGTTAGTTTACAATATAAACGACAAACCTAAAATTTTTTTTTACTCAAAATAAAATTATGTCCAAGGACAGCCTTCCACAAACTTTAATAAGGGCTTGCTCAGTAGAACTGAAAAAACTTCCACAATTTTTTTTTCAGGAAACGAAAAGTCCAATCATGTTTATCATTTTGAGGCTGATTTTTATTTTCGTTTCCTGAAAAAAAAAATTGTGGAAGGTTGTTCAGTTTCGTCTACTGAGCAAGCCCTATTTTATTTCTGTGTAGTTTTTCATCTGTATCAGTAACGCCACAAAACTTAAAATACAGTAGTAATACACTATATTTAATTAGCACGCGCATTTTTTTAATTAAGAATGTCAACTTTAGGTAGGAGGGTCAATGACCGTTATTCCACGGTTATCTTGCACCTACCTTAGTAGGTACTAGATGTCATCTACAATCGGAAGAAATTAATTTAATTCATTTAAACCCATGGCATCAGGATACTGAATATACAACAAGGTACAAAGTAAACATACCATGTCATTGATAAGTCAACAACTTTGATTGAGGTTTCAATAACAAAACTCTGAGGATGACCGTAATTACAAAAATAATTCTCTCATCTTTACTTTGTTTGCGAGAAAACTTGTAAACATAATATTACATGACAATGACAAAAAAGAATTACTTAACTAGCATTTTTCCCGCATCTTTGTTTGCATGAATTTCGTATGATTCACTGCATCTTCCTGGCGATGGCGGTCCGCACAATGATGACACTTGGATGTTTCTTCCACACGAATCAGGTGCAGGTACGTCCCGAAATTATCATGTCCGGCGTTATGCGGAAGGTGAGGACACCATGACGTCTTTCCAGGCACTCCTCAAAGAGGCGACCTACCGCCAGGATTAAGAAGTGCTCAGACTTAGTCGGTCCGTGCGCTAAGGCTCATTCTTAAAAACTTAAATAATCTTAAACTTCCTGTCCCAGAAGTTTCGGATGTGGGTTGATATACACCATTAGATATAGTATATGCAAAACCCGAAAACGTGTCAAGTATTTTTATGTAAAGAATCTATGTACAAAATTTCATAACTGTATCACAAAAAATCACAAAGTTATAAGCTTGCTTGCTCTGACTTGCCGTAACCTGTACTGTACTTTTTTTTTTATCTGTTATAAACTAGTACTTGACTGCGATCCCGCCTGATGGTAAGCAGTGATGCAATCGTTGATGGTGAGGCGCACTAGTTTATTAAGAGTCTATTAACTCTAGCCTTGAAGACACCTAAATTATAATCGGACGGAAAGACCGCAGCAGGCAAACTGTTCCAGTCCCTCGAAGTACGCGGTATAAATGACGAGGCGAAACACTTAGTGTCGGTGGTGTCCAACTTGTGACCTTTTTAAATTTTTTTGGAAAAAAAATAAATCATGGTGTAAAAACTATTGGAATCCATTTAGTTACTGGTTCTGAACAAACTATATTTTGGTTTCATATAAACTAAAAATAATGTGGTATGTTAGTCAGTCAGTTTCCTTGGGTGACTTTTGAACAATCCTTCAACCCTAAACCTTATTACATCAACTAACATCCTTTTCATAACATATGATAAGAATAAGTATACAAGGTGTAAGGGACAGCCCTCCACAAACATTAAGGGCTTGTTCAGTAGACGAAACTGAACAACCTTAAACAAAAGTATTTTTCAGGAAATGAAAAAAAAAATCGGCCTCGCCATACAAATTGTCCAATCAAGTTTATCATTTTTTTTTGGGGAGGCTGATTTTTTTTTCATTTCCTGAAAAAAAAATTGTGGATGGTTGTTCAGTTTCGTCTACTGAGCAAGCCCTTAGAGTTTGTGGAGGGCTGTCGCTTACACCTTTTATTATTAGCAGTCGTTAATTGTCAATCTTCTTCATTTTGAACATATGACGTATTCATTGCGTTACTTGTTATTGTGATAAATAGGTTACTTCTATTCTAGACAAACGTGCTCCATCGTCAACCACATCGTTGCTTTCCATTAGATGATATAGTGGTCAAGAGCGAGCTTAACAATATTTAAAAAAAAATTGCACAACCGCCATTCAAGAAAAGCGTTTCGACAATAGCGGAAGCTAATAACTTGAAATCACATTTTATAAATTTTTTCAATGTCGCTTAGTAATATTTGCCTTTCAAGCGTCGATTTACTTACCAATCCACTTTGTGTAACGATCTTAAGTCATAATGCTGTTGTTAGCGCGATTAACTCACAAAATCCCAAAGATTATAATCTACATGTGTCCGTGGATTATAAATAATTCTCCATCTTGTCCCAGTTCTGTCCATTAATACCATGTTATAGTCTAAGTGTGTCATCTGGCTTGCGCGGGCGCAGGCTTGCTCTCCATCTCAATTATGTAAGTACAAGGTCAGTAGTGAGTAGAATGCGGAACTCTTCAATTATTTTCGACTTAACTCCACCCATCCATTAAAATCATCTCTCTCATTTGAAGAGCTATTATTAGTAATAGAACTTCGTTGGCTCGTGTAAGAACTTTTTAGAGCAATTAATTATTGGTAGATATCGTTTAAGCGTGCTTATTGAGGTAACTGGAAAGATTGGTTCGTCTAATGCTTACTTTATGATTGGAAATATAAACTTTATACGACTATTATTTTATAGAAGCTGTTTACGGAACAAATTGGCTAGATAGTAAAAATCTCCAAGAGAATTAGTGCCTACTAGTTAATTACAAAAAAATAAGGCCTTAGTGAAAAGGGGTATAAACCGGAATTTTATCGAAAATGACTTAAATTAAAAAAAAAAGACGGGTTGCACTCCGGGAGTGCCGGCAGAAGTGAAAACTTGATTATTAACGTTGAGCATGTTTGATATTTTGGAATGGTTAGGGAATAATTTTGCACCAATTACTTTATCAGTATAAAAGTACTATCATTTATGTGGTAGAATACAATATTCATTTATTGCGCTATCGTACACAAACATGACAACTTATATTACATTAAAAATTTAACACTTTAAAACTATTACAATTATTTTACATTAAAAAGTTTAACTCTCCGAAAAATCAACTTTCATAGCTGTCTACTCTCTATCCGTCTTACGCTTTTTCGATCAGGTCACGTGTCCTGACGCGAGTTTAAGATTTTATACCCATTACAGAAAAAGTGCTCAACGCCGCTAAAGAAGTTTTCACTTCAAAAAACCATCATCACTCGAAAATCCACAAATCTTGTTTAACTAAATACGTTTTTTTTTTAATATAGGTAAGTAGTAAAAAAAAAGTTATTCAGAATCTCGATAACATGTGCGAGGTACTTACTGTTACACTTTATTTATTTTTTATGAGTACATTATGAAGGGCCAAAGTTCACGCATAATAGCAGATTTTCAGAGATCTTTACTGGATTACTTTTACTAAAATTTAAGATTTGATTTCAATAGAAACCTAGACAATATCCACAAGATATGGAATCCGTGTTTCTAAAATAACTAAAAAAAAAAATTTGTTCCGTAAATAATGTTTAAAAAAAAAACTAAAAAAAACACGCTTTCATAGCATATCTCTCTCGATTTACGAAAAATATGGCACAAACCGCCCCACGCTTTTTTCACAATGATATTAATATTTTTCGTTCATTATTATTATTTTCTACTTATATTGAAAATTATTTTACACTTTTTAGATTGATATGCTATGAAAGCGTGTTTTTTTAGTTTTTTTTTTAACTATATGTCGAAGCGTTGACGCATATCAGTCGGTCTAGATCAGCGCCAACTATCCCTCACTGGAGAAACTATGTAGTTTGATTTGACAGCTAAGGTTTGGGAACGTCAAGTATTAACTTGGGGATGGTTAGCGTGGAGTAATGGCGACACCGAGTGAATAATCGAACCAAATGTCGATCCGGAATTATAATCAGCTATTCGACATTGACAGGAACTGACGTTGGCAGGTACTGACGTTGACAGGTACTGACGTTGAGAGTTAGGTTGACTAACCTGTAACGGGGGTAGGCCGACGTGTGCGGTGACGGTTGGTTGAGGCACTTTGAATCGGTCCGGCAGTCTCGGTAGACATTCGTTACTCCACGCTAAACTTCCCGCGTTCCTAAGTGCTTAATCGAGCCATATCCCAGGCATCCTTGATTATTCTGTATTCAGTGTGTTTTAGCAAGTAATTAGAAATGTTAAAAAAAGGTTTTGTGAGTGTTATTTCCGATGTCGCGACCCACAGGTGACGAATCTCCGTTATCAGAAGTGGGATTGGACCACGACGACCCACGTATTCAAAATGAGAGAAGCAGCGCCGACTTCGGGTCATCCAAACCTGTCAATGAAAAGAGGGGTGACCTGTGCCTCCTGAACGCGCCGACTGGGACTCTACGTCACTCCGGTGAGCAATTTTCATTTCATAACGACTCTGGTGCCGAGTGTTCTTTAATTAAAGAATCGGTAGCCTGTAAATTTAAAGGAAAGCGTATTGATGAGACTGTGACTATGACTAGGATCGGGCAGACTTCCGTTAACTCTACGATACAGATTTTGGCTTTGGTAGAGATCGATGACATTATTATTGAGATTTGTTTTCATGTATTGCCTGATCATTTTCTACGTTATGATATTATGATTGGACGAGAGATTCTAGAACATTGTTTTGACCGTTTAGATGACTACTGACCGTTATGTTTTGAAGTCCCTTTCTTCCGCCCAAACGTACAAGTACGCACATGACCGACTGCGAAAAATAACTGACTTTGACATGCACGTAGGTGACCGGATAGAGGTTGCCTGTTGTGTTTGTAACCGGATGGAGGTTACATGTGGAGGTGACCGGATAGAGGTTGCCTGTTGTGTTTGTAACCGGATGGAGGTTACATGTGGAGGTGACCGGATAGAGGTTGCCTGTTGTGTTTGTAACCGGATGGAGGTTACATGTGGAGGTGACCGGATAGAGGTTGCCTGTTGTGTTTGTAACCGGATGGAGGTTACATATGGAGGTGACCGGATAGAGGTTGCTTGTTTTGTTTGTAACCGGATGGAGGTTACATGTGGAGGTGACCGGATAGAGGTTGCCTGTTGTGTTTGTAACCGGATGGAGGTTACAAGTGGAGGTGACCGGATAGAGGTTGCCTTTTGTTTTTGTAACCGGATGGAGGTTACATGTTGAGGTGACCGGATAGAGGTTGCCTGTTGTGTTTGTAACCGGATGAAGGTTACATGTGGAGGTGACCGGATAGAGGTTGCTTGTTGTGTTTGTAACCGGATGGAGGTTGCCTGATATGTTTGTAACCGGATGGAGGTTACATGTGGAGGTGACCGGATAGAGGTTGCATGTTGTGTTTGTAACCGTATGGAGGTTACGTGTGGAGGTGACCGGATAGAGGTTGCCTGTTGTGTTTGTAACCAGATGGAGGTTACGTGTGGAGGTGACCGGATAGAGGTTGCCTGTTGTGTTTGTAAACGGATGGAGGTTACATGTGGAGGTGACCGGATAGAGGTTGCCTGTTGTGTTTGTAACCGTATGGAGGTTACGTGTGGAGGTGACCGGATAGAGGTTGCCTGTTGTGTTTGTAACCAGATGGAGGTTACGTGTGGAGGTGACCGGATAGAGGTTGCCTGTTGTGTTTGTAAACGGATGGAGGTTACATGTGGAGGTGACCGGATAGAGGTTGCCTGATTGTGTTAGTAATCGGATAGACGTTGCCTGATTGTGTTAGTAACCGGATAGAGGTTACATGTTGAAGACCGGATGGAGGTCAGAGTATGAGCATTGCAATATTTTAATGAGTTTCCTATTATTTGAATGAGTATGGGTGTTGTTCGACATGTTAGCTTTAAGAGAAAGAGTTTGTTGTGATTTTCATCAGAACCTGTAATGATTTTGATCAGAATACCTTTTATTCCCCAGTCACTTGGGCCAGGAATGGCCGAACGACTTGAATGAGAATTGTTCGAGAATTTTTTCTCTAGGTACTCCACACGAGGACGTGTGATCATCAGGACGGCCGTGTCGAAGCGTTGACGCATATCAGTCGGTCTAGATCAGCGCCAACTATCCCTCACTGGAGAAACTATGTAGTTTGATTTGACAGCTAAGGTTTGGGAACGTCAAGTATTAACTTGGGGATGGTTAGCGTGGAGTAATGGCGACACCGAGTGAATAATCGAACCAAATGTCGATCCGGAATTATAATCAGCTATTCGACATTGACAGGAACTGACGTTGGCAGGTACTGACGTTGACAGGTACTGACGTTGAGAGTTAGGTTGACTAACCTGTAACGGGGGTAGGCCGACGTGTGCGGTGACGGTTGGTTGAGGCACTTTGAATCGGTCCGGCAGTCTCGGTAGACATTCGTTACTCCACGCTAAACTTCCCGCGTTCCTAAGTGCTTAATCGAGCCATATCCCAGGCATCCTTGATTATTCTGTATTCAGTGTGTTTTAGCAAGTAATTAGATAGATAGATAGATAGATAGATAAATTCTTTATTGTACACCAAAAATAAAGCAGTTAAAAATAGAAATGTTAGAAATGTTAACAAAGGTTTTGTGAGTGTTATTTCCGATGTCGCGACCCACAGGTGACGAATCTCCGTTATATATTTTTATTTTTCATTAAAAATAACGGATTATTGTATCGTCATCAGTCTTTGAAGGATGTGCAAAGTTTGAAGAAAATCTGATCGCCCAAAGTTGGTCAAAATCGAGCTCAAAAGCGTTGGTTACAAACATACAGGTGAAGCTAATATAAGCGCGTTAATAAATAACGTTATATTCAACAGTCCAACAGTGGACGTCTATCGGGTGAAATGATGATGATAATGAACGTTATAATCACGTAAGTGCGGTTACTATGAAAATGTATCTGGGGTTGGGGCACTTAATTATTCTTGAGTGATCAGAAAAACATCGGTGATGAAAACGTACCCATCTAAGCTATCTCGGAAAATAACAAATTTACTTTGTTGAAACCTCTACGGTCCGAACCAAGCGTTTGGGCTCGTCGACTATACCGCGTACATTGAGCGGACTGCAACATTTTGCCTGCTGCGATCTTCCCGTTCGATTATAATTTAGGTGTCTTCAATTCTAGAGTGAATAGGCTCTTAAACTAGTGCGACTCACCATCAACGATTGCATCACTACTTACCATCATGTGGGATCGCAGTTAAGCACTGACTAGTCTACTTCAATTAAAAAAAAAGACGTGTGGCACTCGGGGACTGCCGCGGTAAAGCTATTGCATAGGTTTTTTTTATCAACTTATACAATTATAATTATTTATTTTATTTATATATGCAGTATTTTTTTTCCTTTCTTTTTTTTTCTTTGTTATTAATTGAAGTAACACTTTTTGAGCGTGGTGACCGATGAGAAAACAAATGAGTGGGGGGTGTTAGGTTATTTTCGTTACGGAATTTCTGGATTCGGTCTCCACGCTCAATGCCCGCGATAGAAGCTATGCAATAGCTTAAAAAAAAGTCTGTTTTCAGTGGTTGCCAAAATTTTCCTAATTCTTATGAATGAAGCCTTTCATTCATGAAAGAAGTTAAATTCATGAAAGGTGCGTTTGCTGTGTCTGTGATGTTGATGTTTGTTTAACACTGAAGGATGCTGGAGTCTCAACAACAGAATATTTAGTCAACGATCGGCAAATATTGACAAGAAAACCAGACGAACATGCTTTATTGTGTAAAATTTATTTTTTGAGGTAGGAAGCTATCAAATAATTCTTTCCGCTCTGGATAGAATAGAATATACTTTATTGTACACCAAAAAGTAACATAGCTTGTACATAAACTTAAATCTATGGGTACAATGGCGGTCTTATCGCTAGTTAATAGCGATATCTACCAGATAACCTTAGGGTGGATTAAAACAACGACGAGCGAGAGGGAGTTGCAGACCTTTAATGACTTAAACCTACCTGTATTCCTTCAGTTACCCTTTGCATTCAAGGGCTTAGGTAACTCTTTCGGAAAGTCCAGCAGCCAAACACTGCGTAGGTGTAACAAGCAGTTCATGATTGTTATAGGATATACATAATTTGCAACTCGATCGCATAGCCACAAAATAGATACAGAAGACAATCTCATGTATGTAGTACTTTACTTTTTATACCTACGCTCGGTGGACGCACACTAATGAGCGTTTGAGCCGGAACTGTTCCGCGAGCGATCCGAGACGAGAGCGAGACATCGTGTCTGTGAGCGGTGTCTTTGTGTGCGTTCTCGAGCGCGCTCTGTATGTAGATTGACTTCAGTACCATTATATCTTGTATGTAGATTGACTTCTGTACCTATATATTTTGTGGCACAGCGGGTAATCATGGGCGTAACGTGGACTAATTTAGGCGTGGGCGAAGGCATATCAGTGAGGACTTTTTCTTTCATTAATTAGAAAACGAGATAGCGAACGTCGCAACCCAGTGTACGATCACATCGTCACAAAATATATAGGTACAGAAGTCAATCTACATACAAAGCGCGCTCGAGCAACGCACACATAGACACCGCTCACGGACACGATATCTCGGAGCGCCTCGGCCCGCTCGACGAACACTTCCGACTCAAACGCTCATTAGTGTGCGTCCACCGAGCGTAGGTATAAACAGTGAAGTACATACATGAGATTGTCTTCTGTACCTATCTATTTTGTGACACCGTCGCTTACTATTAGGTTAAGGGCCAAGCGCCCGAAAAGTGCCATAAAACAGTGATTTTCTGAGGCCTACTCCTCTGTAACGGCTAGGTCAATTTGTTTCAAAATTATAGATTCATAAATAATAATATCAACATTTGATTTTTTCGTGCAATTAATACTTTTGTAAAAAAAAAATATTTAGCAATTTCGCAACTTTTCCCTACTCCTTCGAAACGGCTTGGACCTTTAGAAACATTTTTACACATAAAAATTGGTAAATATTCTTCAAAGTGAACATTGCATATGTAAATCAATCAATATCTCGCAGAGAAAATGGATTTAAAGAGCTTTCCGGGCGCTGCTGGCCGCAAATAAATGCACAGATTTGCGTACTGCCGCCTAAGCGAGTGCGAGAGTTGCGTTCACATAATTTCGGCCAGATGGTTCAAGGGACTATACGCCTTAAATAGTGTGAAACGCCAGCCTGTCTATTATAAAAGGTGCCTCGTTCTTAACCTTTCGAATACCGTAATTGGAGACCAAATAAAAAGACGAAGAAGATTACCCGCGCCTAGCTACGCTACTGCGGGCAATGAAATATATTCACATAAAAAAGAACAGCTTCAATCAGCAAACAAAACTAGGAATCCGCAATATATGTTATTGTCCAAGGACCCGTATATGGAATATTGTAATCGCCACGGTCCATGGTACTGCTCTTGAGTTATGATGGCGTCTTCTATTTGTCGCCGGACTACCCACGTGGTGAAACATGATTGTATCTGAAAGCGTAGGCTACTTGTTAGTAATGTTATTACATGTAATTCTGTCAAAAGGCGCCTGGGCCGACACTTGGGGCTATTGCAGCCACTAATAAATAACACAAAAAGAAAACTATTATTATCATGCAACTAAATTTACGGTGGAACCCAAGACCCAACGGTTTTAATGGTGCGTTTCCATTGAAGTGGAGTTTAGTGAAGAACAGTAGTATAAGTAGTAAGCTGTTTTCTTTGAAGCGGAGCGAGGCGGAGCGGAGACGAGTAACCCTCCGCTTCGTGCCCTTCGCTCAGCATCACAGCTTAGGGTTGCCGCACACGAGACACCGGCTACAACCAACAAACGCCGCCACCATTTTCCTGTAGGTTTCATACATTTTATATGAATTCGCCGCACACAGATGACGCCAGTGGCAAGTCACGCTTCTTGTGGCCTGCAATGGCCACTGAACGCTCCGGTACAAAAAGCCGTCAGTCGCCATTCGCACATTTAAACCTTCTTCAGAGTCCTTCATAATACTCCGCGAATGGGTTAAAAAAAGTAGCAGCCGCCAGCCACAAGTTGCTGTTCCGCGCTTCAGCTTTCTTTGTGGCTGCTTCTAGCTTCATCTGGGGGCGTTTGTGGCTGTGGCATGTGGACCATGTTTAGCGACACCAACTCGATTTCATTCTGTCTGGCTTAGGGCCGCGTGATCATTTGAAAGTCCTCTCAGAACAACTGCGCTCCACTGGACTGTTTCTACTGATGCAAAGTAGTCGCGTAGTCAGTAAAAAAAGTCTAACACGCCCTCCTGTTCTGCCCGAAATCGGAAGAAGTCATTGGATGATTTCCCATCTAAAAAAACCTGATGCAGAGTAGATTTCCAGCACTATGATTGGCCAATTCACGATCCACTCTTCTCCACTGCGCCTAGCTATGCGCCAGTGGAAACACACCCTAAAATTGGAACCTAGTGGACATGTGATAAATATTCATACATAGTGGTACAGGTAGTGTTATTACGTATGTCATCTTAGTATTTATGGCTTATACGTTTGATTTATGGGACTGGTGAATGAACTCTTTAATAAACGATTCATCATAATAACGTTCTTCGATAAGCGTTTTTGTGTGTGTTGTTTTTACTGTTTGGATTCCATTCAATCCCTACGGTATGGTATTATTGGGTATTTCCATTATATATGTCTCAGTAGAAGGATAGATTTCGGATTTCTGGACCCGTAATATTGCAATGAGTCGTTCCTTCTTTTTAATTATTATTTCAACATGGTGTCTTTAAGGTACGCTTCGTTCTAGCATTTGAAGCACAATATAATTAATCAGCTTTATAATATTCCTATAGCTGGAACTCAGACAACTCTCTAGAAGAGGGAATGGTTCGTAACCTACCAGGCGGCTGGTGCCTGGTGAATGTCACAGATCTTCGAATTTTTGGTTTATAGCCACGCCGGTTCCTTCACGATTTTTTCCTTCACCGATTTGAAAGCAGTGGTCTTGAAATAAATTACATAAAGTAAAGCGTCTGCCTGGATTAGGAACTTTGGACCCACGATGTTCAACTTGTAAGTCAGTGCCGTTACCACTGGGCCGCCATTGCTTCTGCTTAGCAATGTCAAAATCGCACTAGTATATAATCTATACTATCTATACTATATATATATATATATAATATATAATATTAATAAAGCGGAAGAGTTTGTTTGTTTGTTTGTTTGTTTGAACGCGCTAATCTCTGGAACTACTGGTCCGATTTGAATGATTCTTTCAGTGTTGGGTAGTCCATTTATCGAGGAAGGCTATAGGCGGTTTTTTTGTTTCACAATTAGGTATCCGTAATAAAATTGCTATTTTGTAACACAAGGTGTAAAATCAAAAACCTATTTTTGCGTGCGCTGCAAAAACTATTGACAATAGAACAAAATGATGTACTACGGGTTTGTAGATCCCATTAAGACCTACAAAAAAGTCCGCGAGAACATATATCTAGCTATCATGGTTTAATCACAATAACCGATTTTGTGGTCAAAATAATTATTAAATCGTCTGAAGAAAAAAAACTACGTTCAATATGTATCGTAATATTAATCTTTATCGAAATTAAGCATTATGTTATCAAGAGTATTTATGTAGAAGTAAAATACTTTTTGTTTCATCTCAATTGGATATTTCTTTTAAAAGTTATCACGTGTGTAAGATTTTAAGAGTTGGTACCTATTAATGAGTTATGGGCCATAGAGTTTTTTATCAACATAAAATCCTGTAATAATCTTTTTCGAAATATATTTGTTGATGATTTTAAGTATAAGATCTTTGAAGAGTATAATAAATACATTTTGAACGCGGTAATCTTGGGAAATACTGATCTGATATGAAAACTGTTTAAATATTCAATAGTAGTAGTAGTGGTTAGTAGTTATTGAGGGAGGCATTTCCACGGAAACGAGAAAAACGCGGGTGAAACCGCGGGGCACAGCTAGTACTCGTATAAAGGTGAAAGTTTGTGAGTGTGTGTATATTTATTACATCTTTTCACCCGAACAGCTGAACTGATTTCGATGAAACTTGGCACACGGGTAGACCATGTCCTGGAATAATACATAGGATACCTTTTATTTCGGAGAATTTTTTTTTATTGTTTTTTTTTTAATTGATATAAACTAGTGATTGACTGCGATCCCACCTGATGGAAAGCGACAATGCGGTTGACGACGGAGCACGCTTACCTAGAAGTAACCTATTCACTCTTGACTTAAAGATCCCAAAGTTAAAGACAGACATCAGGAAACAGAGACTCCGTATGTTCGCTTATATCAATTTTCTACTTTCACATGGGCGAAGCCGGTAGCAACAGTTAGTAAATAATAAAAACATTATATAACGAGCAATTTCGACAGTTATTGACCACAGTGACTTTATTGATACGCGTTAGATAACAAATAATAGTTCTGACTGCAATTATTTTGATGGATCTATACCCCTAATCAAATAATTGAATGTTCACGACCGAGCCACTACGAGGAAGAACATTGATGAATTAAGTAAACTCCGTGGCGAGGTTATGCAGATTTAACACGACTTATATCATGATAGGAAAAAATTCTTTGAAGGTCAGTTTAGGCAAAGTGGGACTGGCATTGAATAATGAGTCTTGGTGAATTTTTTTCCTCTACTTTCGCGTAGTCATACAAAGTGGACCGATAACCAGCCCCCCTAGCCAAGTTACAACCGTTTCTCTTGCATCGAACGCCTCGAGTTGACCACACCCCTGATTCATTTTTTATGACCACGTGACCGAGCGTTGAGGTGACGTCTAAGTGACGAGTTTTCCTACTAGCGTTAACGATTGCAGATTATCAACTTGGCAAGGGGTACTGGTAAGGGTTTCGATGGATGCAAGACACAGAGGACCGTTAATTGTGGCGACACTTGGGGTAGGCCTATGTCCAGCAGCGGACGTGTTTGTGCTGAAATGATGAACTTTCGAGATGAAACATAGAAATATTCAAACAGCTTAGAATGAGTTAATTTATGTATAGGAAGTTTGGCCCGCGTAATCCTTTTTTTAATGGTGGGAAAAAATCATGCAATGACATCCCCCGCTCTTGGGCGTAGCGGGAGATAGTGTTAGACTCTTACTGGCTAAAAGACCCACCCCGTTCCTTCTAGCCTTCATACCGGGGCTCGAGCGTCCTTTCGGATAACTCTGGCCCCAGTAGGCTTCGACCCAGCTGGGTACCTGCTGTTGCTGACAACTACTTGAGGCGCGCGGGAACAATGCGCGCTGTCGACGACTTGGGGCCCGCGTAGTCCTGCGGTGTTCCGTGTAAAACCGATCTGCGTAGGTAAAACTGTGGTGAATAAAAAAAAAAGGAACGAGGCATTTTTCACCAGTAAATATAGCATGTCACTCAGGTATAAAGCAGCTTTCCATCAGTGAAAAAAATTTAGCAATCGAACCAGCCCCCCTAACCAAGTTACAACCGTTTCTCTTGCGTGCGTCGAACGCCTCAAGTTGGTCACGCCCCCGATTCTTTTGTTCTGACCACGTGACTGAGCGTTGAGATGACGTCATTCCCGTACAGTTGAAGTTTTCTACTAGCGTTAACGATTGCAGATTGTCAACTTGGCTAGGGGTACATTATCTACTTTCAGAGATTATATTCTACAAACAAAAAACAAACTTCTTTATAATATTAGTGCAGATAGATGATGGAGATATAAAATCTCGCACTAAGGCTACTGTAAATAGTCCAACGTACGGTGTAGCGTGATCGATATAATAACTTGGTTGATTGATTGATTCCATTTGTTGATATTATACACGTGCCTAAAAAACAACATTATGATGACATAAAAATGGTTGCCTGTAAAGTCGGTTTTACGGGCGAAGATTTTACGTGACAACGTCTTTTTCTCGGTAGAATATTTATTGATATGAATATAATTAAATTGCACAATAGGAACAAGGAATTGAATGAAAATAAGAATTGCACAAATTTTAACTATAGAAATATATTTTGTTTACTAAAACATTGTACATGTAAACTTAAACTTAACTAATTCCATTGTTCCAAGGACCGATCATAGTTGAGTGGGAGAGAGACGCAAGGCATTCGGCGGGCCTCTCTCTCGTTCGGTGACTCATCGTAACGTTACCGAGCGTTACACTTTTTCATAAGTGACTCCCAGCCGCAACCTAATTTAAGACGTTGTCACGTCAAAAAATGTGAGTA
This sequence comes from Mythimna albipuncta, assembly GCA_929112965.1. NCBI lineage: Eukaryota > Metazoa > Arthropoda > Insecta > Lepidoptera > Noctuidae > Mythimna > Mythimna albipuncta. Next base: position 8,981,340 of record OV815962.1, on the reverse strand, counting down.
TAAGTACAGTTGCCATCACGAATCTTGAACACTCGGCGTCAGAGTGGGGATCGCTTTACGCATTCTATACATTGGTGAGCCAATTGTTTTCGTTGTTGCAACATGCAGCAACACGGTGAACGAATGAGGAGTGACGTCTATGACACGATGGCGCGGCCAGCCAATCAGTGACACTCCCTGCCCGCGTCGCACTTCGCGCCACTAAAGAGACCGAATACTAACTAGACTTCTGCGCAAGTGTTTAAGATCCGTGATGGAAACTGTAGACAGGTTACTCACAAATTACTTCCATGCACCGCAAATCACAATTTCATTAACTATTTTTTAAGTTTTTGTTGTGTTGCGTCCATGTATCTACTTCCGGGATCTAATAGAATTTTAACGTCTGTTCTGTACCTACTGCTTGGCACAAGCTTGTTGAATTTCTATTTGAAGCTGTTTTTTAACATAAGAATCAGAATGGCGGCTGAACTGTTATCTCACCATGTAGGAACGAATCTACTAAAATATACTTACCTTATTAAACAAAAAAATTAATGACGTCTCAGACTTCAGACTTTTCAAAATTAACATGCATTCGGCTTTTACACTTATTCGATACTGTTGTTTTGGGCCAAAATTTACATATAGCCTTTGCTCCTCCCATCTTTGGAAGCACCCACAACTTTTGGAAAAAGTCGATCAAATTATTAGGAACACTCTTTCTTCTATCTTAAATGTGGCCTTGGACGACCGAGCGTGGCAGCAAGCTACGCTTCCCGTCCGAATGGGGGCCTCGGCATCCGCAAAATTGCAAGTATAACTAAGTTTACCAGCATTCCTCTCCCGCTCTGCAGTATTATACGTAACAAAATAATTAATACGTCTTCAAATACTGCTGAGCGTGTGCGTCTGCTGGCTGTGGGGAATGGGTATCGGGCATAGGCACTATAATGGATGATGCCTCGTTTCGGCTCGCAACCTGTCTACGCTTAGGCGCACCTTGTGTTGCTCCACATCGGTGCTACTGCGGCGAAGCTGTCGACAGTCTCGGACACCATGGCCGGTCCTGCTGCAGGAGCGCAGGCCGTATAGCTCGACACACTAGCATCAACGATATTATTCGTCGACCTCTTGTCACCGCCGGCGTACCCGCTGTACCGTTATTGGTAATTAAAGTTTTGACCCGTTTGGGGTCGAAACGCCTTGGGTCATGGGGTCCGAATGCGCGTCTCCTTTTTAAGGAAATTTCTCGCCGACTGATCGACACCTTGCGTGACCAGAGGGCTGGCTCGTTCTTCGCTCAAAGAATTAGCATTGCCATTCAATGTGGTAATGCTGCCAGTCTTCTGGGCACATCCCCGATGACAGCGATGTGGAGGAGTACTTCGACGCCTGAGTGCACTTTGTGTTTTTGTATTTTATTTATGTACGTTAGGTATTTATTTAGGTTTTAGTATAAATAGTTTAAGTTTTTTTTGTACATAAGCCTTAGTTACCTAATAATAATATTATTAAAATAACTGAATAAATATATTATTATTCTTACCTATGTATCTACGTTTGAAATGTTTCAGGAGCAAGATGTAGCCACTGGAACAGCACTATATGTTTTCGACCAGCGAAATTGCTGAACCGTGTGATAACCTTCATAGAATGGTCTTGAACCCAATTGACCTCTCGCGCAGATTCGCCACCTCTTAGACTGGAAGCTGACCTTACCAACATAGGTACTGTATAGTTATGACAAGGCTAATGTTTTGTAGCTAATGTTCAAAAGGCCTCTGGATTTTTGTAAGTAATTAATTGACAATCGAAATACTACACTATGACAAATCGCCAAAGATACAGCAAAATTGTAAAAAAGTATGTCAAACGGCTGGATGGATTTGGATGAAATCGGGCAAATGGGTTGATTATGTCTTGGATTGGTGTTGTAGTTCCCTTAGAATAAATTTGTACTTTCACACAGGCGAAACCGCTGGCAAAAGCTAGTGATTAATAAAAGTCTAAAAGAATTACCATTGCTCTTAAAACGGCGAAGGAAAACATCGTGAAGAAAACGGCATGTCCTAGAACTAAAAATTCGAAGACATGTGAAATTCACCAACCAGCACTGGGCTCGCGTGGTGGATTACGGCCCATTCCCTCTACTAGACAGGAGGCATGAGTCCCAGCAGTGGGAACATTGAAAGGCTTTAATGATGACTAAAAGTCTGATACCTGATATATCTAAGTCTGATATGCCTTTTGCTCCAACTAAGCGAATTTGGTGGATTCTTAGTCTATAAAATAAGTTGTAAAACAGACAATTTTATTATTTCACACGGTTGAAGCTGGTGGTAGCAACTAGTGATTTATGTATCGTAATTCATAATCATAATAACTCATAGATTAGTCGGTTATTAAAACAGACTATCAAGTATAATTAAAACATTATGACAATAATAATCTTTATTTACATACGAAAACTGAGCAGTGTAGTACAATGTTTCAAAACATTTTTACGACATAATTCCAATCGACAATTCTTGCAAAAGTCGATTTCAAAATTTCATATATACAAGGTGTAAGGGACAGCCCTCCACAAACTTTAAGGGCTTGCTCAGTAGACCACCTTCCACAAGATTTTTTTTCAGGAAACGAACTGGAACTGGAAACTTCAGGAACGGCTGTCCCATACAACTTGTATATAAATTATAATAAAACTATAAAGAGAAAAAAAAATTTAATTAATAAACTGAATTACTATATCTATTACAACTTAGTTACTGGACCGATTTTAAAAATGATTTCACCAATAGAAGGTTTTCTTTATCACAGACTGATACAGGCGAAGCGCTAGCAGAGGCTAATACATGCTTGTAATATAAAATAAAGTAGCTTTCCGCGTCTGTCCGTTTATCCGCTGATTCTTCCTAAACTACGCAACAGATTTTGAAGAGGTTATAACAGGCAAACAGAACCCAATAAGAGCCCAAGTTAATCATAAATTAACGAGGAAGGTTTGTGTAGGCACATAATTAGCATTCAATTGAAACCAGAGTTGGTTGCTAGTAAATCACAAATAAAATTAAAAAAAAAACCTATGTCAGGACAAATCAAATTATTTTTACAAGTTTTAGCGAGTTCCGACACTCCCTGTATCCGAGTTTTTCTTACTAAAACGCACCTGTGTTCCTTCAACTGCCCTATCCATTTCAGGGCTTCGGTAACTTTTTCGAACAATCTCGCAGTCCAATCAACACAGCCTAAGATTTATTCCATCGTAAATTCATAATTATAATTTACAACCAGCTTAATCACAATGTGCCTAAAAAATTTACAGCCGTGATAATTGGTTCCAACGCGAGCTATAAAATATTAAATAGAAAGAAAAAACATAACGCAACAAAGTTACCACAAAGGTACCTACTATGTTTAACCTGTACATGAATAACACAGCTTAACGGATACACACGATTAAGAAGAATGGGCCCTGATGCGAGTGAGATCATCACGGTATCATCCCAAGGATGGTCGATGATAACACACGACCTAGTGACGTCATAGAAGCCTTTTGATTCTTCGCCGTCACGATTTCTGCATATTTCAAAGATTCCCAACAAGTCTTGAATGGCAACCAAGTTTCTGTAATTATCGTATTTTTTCCACTTCCTTTATAAATTCTGTGAATGCACGAACGAGTAGCGGACTTGTTTACGCGTATGATTCACAATAACAGATTTGCTTGAGATACTTTGCTTTATTGTGCAACTACTGGATGTCCTCATGATTCCCACCATGGATACTGAGGTCGAAGGTGTATAGGATTTGTTCTTTACCTAACGACTAAATTCCCACCATTGCTTCGAGTATTCCATCGAAAAAAAAACCATTGCTTCGAGTGATATGAAAGAAAAGGTAGTTAGTGATGACATGACGAGCGAAAGGGCAGAAAGGATGAAAAAACCGTGTTGGGCCGACCCCAAATAAGATGGGACAATGGCAGGAAGATTATGAGATGATGATGTTTCGTCTGTTACGTCTACGCGGGATGCACTCTCACCACACATAGGCAGACATCGGCACACCATGCTTCACCTGGCTTCCTTGCCTCATGAGACATAAATGACATATGACAACATCAACCAATCACCCGCAGAACAAGCAACATCAAGCAATCACGACATTGCTCTAAGAACAGTTGGTCGATGGGACCAAAAAGTTCTGGAGTGAGAGTGGGACCGCGTACTGGAAAACGCTGCATTTGTAGGCCTCCCACAAAGTGGAGCGATGAACTGGTGAGACTAATGAGAATCCGATTGAATTGAGATGCACAGGACCAGTCTGCCTGCTGCGGTCTTCCCGTCCGATTATAATTTGGGTGTCTTCAAGGCTAGAGTGAATAGGCTCTTAATAAACTAGTGCGCCTCACCATCAACGATTCATCAGGCGGGATCGCAGTCAAGTACTAGTTTATAACAGATAAAAAAAAAAAAGTCCTTGTGGTGATATTTGAGGGAGGCATTTGTCCAAAAGTGGGCGTCTCGGTTGAAATGATGAAGACTTGGTGGACTCGGTAATGGAGCTTTCATCCAAGTTTATTTGATGATAGACAAAATCTTGTTGCTGACACCAACACAAAGAAACATTGCGACTAGTGATGAGTTCAATACATCATCGTTCTGGTTTTAGGCGGCCTAAACTTAGTTAGAATATACAGTGCATCGTCTGCCAATTCCGTCATCACCCTAACAAAAAAAGTTTATAGTGTCAGATGACGTAATCACGACATAACCCATGTGTGAAAACGATTATTTCTGAGTCATGCCTATCCACAAGATTGTTGTAAAATGGGTCTATAGGTACCCTATTTGCGTTAGAATTGAAATTTAAAGAAACCTTTTTTACTGTCTGTTCAACCGATTTTAACTTCTATTTCATAGGTATAAGGATGGCATTAAGGCTTATAAGCCCTTGAACCATCTGGCTGAAATTAAATGGACGTAACTCTCGCACCCGCCTAGGCGGCAGTACGCATATCTGTGCATTTATTTACGGCCAGCAGCGCCCGGAAAGCGCGCGGCTGACCTTTAAATCCATTTTCTTTGCGAAATATTGATTGATATGCAATTTTCACTTTGAAGAATATTTAACCACCAATTTTTATGTGTAAAAATGTTTCTAAAAATTTACGTTTAATTTGGAAGGAGTAGGATAAAAGTTGCGAAAAGTTGCGAAATTGCTAAATATTTTTTTTAGCCAAAGTATTAATAGCACGCAAAAATCAAAATGTTGATCATGTTGTTAATGAATCTATAATAAACATACATTTTTTTCAAACCTATAAACCTAGCCGTTACCGAGGAGTAGGCTTCAGAAAGTCACTGTTTTATGGCACTTTTCGGGCGCTTGGGTCTTAAAAGTAAAATAGTCGTTACAATTTTGATACTCGTATATCAATGTTACAATACTTGTTATATTACGAACTATTTACTGCAGCCGCTATTTATCATGCCACCAACGTAATAAAAGTCAAAATCGGTTGAACGGACAGTAATAAAATGTTTGTATTTTCTAATGTTATTTTGAACATAGTATAGTTTAAAACATTGTTATTTTTAACAGGTAAAGCTAAGGCACTCTTGCGCAGCCGCCTATCGCAGGACATCCTAGCACGCAATGCAATCTACAAAGTAACTTGATACTAATGTTTATTTAAGTAAATAGCTTCTAAGTTTACATTGTAGAGTTTTGTTTTTACAGTAATAGCTACTGAACTGTTATTTAGTACCAGAAAAGGCATTGAACTTATATTTAGAATGCCTAATGTGTTTGCTTAGTTCTTTTCTATTTTTTTTTTTTTATAATTAAGAAGAGTAAAATATCGTCAAGAATATTGCGTGTTTACCTATATGTGGTCATACTATTATGCATCATATCAAACCTGAAACTCATGTCTAGTATTTTTATGAAAAGAATCTTCATACAAAATTTCATAACTGTATCATGAAAAATCATAAAGTTGTATACTTGTTATGTCAGCAAAAATACATAGTCACCGAGCCATCAAGGGGACTGAGGGGTAGTTTTGCACATGCAATACCTGTGACCTGTGTTGTACTTAGTGTCCTTTAGGTTGTATCCAACTTGTGAACTTTTAAATATTTTTGGGAAAAATATATCATGGTGTGAAAATTATTGGAATCCATTCAGTTACTGATTCTGAACAAAATATATTCAGGTTTCGCATAAACTAAAATTATTGACATAGATTGCATATTGACAGTAATCTATATCTATACTTATAACAAATCTGTAGAAGTGAAAGTTCTGTACATTGAAAATATCAAAAAAATAAATGGCAGGAGGTTACTAGACCGACACCAAACCCAAAAATATGATTTTTAAAATTTTTTTTCTGTCTGTCTGTTCAGGCATCACGCAAAAACTACCGGTTCGATTACGATGAAACTTGGTATTCTTTGATATCCTGGGCACCACACTGGGTACTTTTTATCCCGGAAAAGTATAAACAATAAAAACCAAACTTCATTTTGCGGTTCGATCCCTAGACCCTATTACTGTACCAACTGCAAATAATATGTCGTAGGTTACGTCACCCGCAGTGGAGTTCGCTAAGTGGAGTTCACTAACCCCCCACAGAAAGGGGAACCGTGTTACCCCGAATTTAACGCGAGCGAAACCTCGGGCAAAAGCTAGTAGATAATAATAATATAAAATTTGTGTATTTATACTCTGCACATTGAGACACCTGTCCAAAATAACATACTATAGACGAAGATGATTCCCGTCCGATTATAATTTGGGTGTCTTCAAGGCTAGAGTAAACTAGTGCGCCTCACCATCAGCGATTGCATCTCTGCTTACCATCAGGCGAGATCACAGTCAAGTACTAGTTTATAACAGATAAAAAAAAAGATGAACACACGGTTTCACCTTGTTGTTTAATAACATCACATTTAACAATATTAGTTTTTAGCTATTGTTTCCTGATTCATAAACGCTTCCTTAATTTTTCTAAATACCTATAATTAGACATAGAATGACGGTGAATGAGAAATCTAAAAAAATATATTTGAATGCCGTGACCGTCTTAAAAATATCAAAGATAAGAATTCGTGGGCTCAACTCGTCACGACTCTAGCGCTGTCATGCACGATTGATGAGCATACATAGTTTTAATAAGCAAATAGTTGTGTAATTATAATGTAATCTAGCCTTTTAACCTGGCTTCGCTGGAGCATTTTTATTTTGCTTCCAGCTCACTTAGCCAGTTGTTATTCTGCAATCGTTAACGCTGTCGAAAAGTGATGAAACGTATGAGAATGACGTCATCTCAACGTAAAGTCGCGTGCTTGGAACAAACGAATAGAAAATTCGTAGCCAAGTTCAATGATAGAATGAATTTCTACAACGTTTAACGCTACATCCTTTGATAATCAAACGCTACATTGCAGAACGAACAGCCCACGCAGGTGCGTCAACATGGCTACCCACTTATCGTTTTCTACAATTGCTGACACCGAAGCGTTACCGATTGGAGAACGGAATTCGATACGATACGGTTGTAACTTCCCTAGCCAAGTTAAAACCGGGCTGATGCAAGCAATTTTTTTTAGCAGGAGCTTTGTCGCAATATTGACTATGTCGCTCCATCATTTGAATTGAATAATTTTGTATTTCGGTGGTTTATTTCTGTTATATTTATATAATATGTTTGTTTTTATTTCTTTTTTTTTAATGTTTATGTCTTGTGTTTGTTAAAGGAATTGGATATTTTTAAAGTTTATTACCACCACAGTTCACTTTGTCTAGTAATTCATTAATACAATTTAATTTACTACTAATTTAATTTAATTTTTCATAGTCGCATTATATTCACGTTTGTATTAAGAATATTTTGTAATGTAATTTAATGATTTTACCATTGCTTTCTGTGCTAGCGGTGTTAACCTATAATTAATTGTTGCGCCCGCAATTGTATCCAACTATTATTATTAAGTTGCTAGTGTACTGGTGTAAACAGTTGTTGGTTAACCTGAACAAAATAAATAAAAATAAATAAATCATAGCCAAATCTTGTATTCTATATTCAAGCAAGCAATTATGCTGATGAAATTCTGAGGTTATCGACGTTGTCGTCAAATTATTACCTACAGGTTGCTAGAAAGTTCTTGAACCTTCGGAATCCCTACTACTTTGGATATCTCATATATCTCTTTGCACATCTAGCTTAACCCATTTCCACTTGACTGGCCTGTTGGTCTAGTGGTTAGTGACCCTGGCTGCTATGCCGGAGGTCGTGGGTTCGATTCTCACCCAGGACAAATGTTTGTGTGATGAGCATAATTATTTGTTCTGTGTCTGACTAGACCGCGTTGTGTGATAGTTGTTGAATATTATTATTATTATCAACACGAGATAAAATATTGCCTATAATTGCCTCCCTCGATAAATGATCTATTTAATATTTAATCAGTTTTCATATCAGATCAGTATTTCCCAAAATTACCGCGTTCATAAATGTATTTATTATACTCTTCAAAGATCTTATACTTACAATCATCAACAAATATATTTCGAAAAAGATTATTACAGGATTTTATGTTGATAAAAAGCTCCATGGCCCATAACTCATTAATAGGTACCAACTCTTAACATCTTACACACGTGATAACTTTTAAACGAAATATCCGATCGAGATGAAACAAAAAGTATTTTACTTCTACATAAATACTCTTGATAACATAATGCTTAATTTCGATAAAGATTAATATTACGATACATATTTAACGTAGTTTTTTTTTTCTTCAGACGATTTAATAATTATTTTGAACACAAAATCGGTTATTGTGATTAAACCATGATAGCTAGATATATGTTCTCGCGGACTTTTTTGTAGGTCTTAATGGGATCTACAAACCCGTAGTACATCATTTTGTTCTATTGTCAATAGTTTTTGCAGCGCACGCAAAAATAGGTTTTCGATTTTACACCTTGTGTTACAAAATAGCAATTTTACGACGGATCCCTAATTTTGAAAAAAATAAAACATAGCCTATAGCCTTAAATGGACTACCCAACACTGAAAGAATCATTCAAATCGGATCAGTAGTTCCAGAGATTAGCGCGTTCAAACAAACAAACAAACAAACTCTGCAGCTTTATAATATTATAATATATATATATATATATATAGTATAGATTATTTTGTAAATTTTTACGGTGTACTCTAAAGAATTAATGATTACTAAGACCTAAAAAAACGGTAGAAACTAAACCATTAACTTGAGACGGGAGGTCTCAAGTTAATAGTAGTCACCTGTCCTCTAAATGATAATGCAGGGGCCCCTAAGGCTTTTGTAAATGACACCATTTTTTCCCATTTACCTAGTCCCATCCTGTAGGTACATCCTCAATGTTCATCTTTTTGTTCTTGCTTCAATTTTATATTGATTGAATAATGCTATGCATTACAGGCGTTGATTATAGGTTCAGTTAATTTTCTGCCATAATAGGGAGTTCTTAGCAGATTGCCGTCCTTTTAATGACAGTACTCTATAATAAGAGGAAACAGGCCGTTCGCTCTGATTTCCCGTGGGAATGTCTGAGGATGTACGAGATTTGCTGTCTATTTATTGAGCCGTAATACATTTATGTATGTAATATAGCTCGAAGAATCGCTAAACTTAAGTGGCAATTGGCTGGGCACATTGCACGCAGAAAAGATGGTCGATGGGGACGAAAGGTTCTGGAGTGGCGACCACGTACCGGAAGACGCAGTGTTGGACGGCCTCCAACAAGGTGGACCGATGACCTGGTCAGGGTCGTAGGAATCCGATGGATGCGTGATGCACAGGACCGGTCGTTGTGGCGACGCTTGGGGGAGGCCTATGTCCAACAGTGGACGTCTTTCGGCTGATATGATGATGATGATGATGATGTAATAATAACGTACGTGTGTATATAGTGTTGGAAGGACTCCTACAAGGTGGACCGATGACCTGGTGAAGGTTGCGGGAATCAGATGGATGCGGAACCCGCAGGATCGTTCATTGTGGCGACACTTGGGGGAGGCCTATGTCCAACAGTCTATCGGCTGATATGATGATGTAGTAATAATAAAGTTAATTGTCACAAAGAAACATGAATACCTACATTAGTATACACTGGTTAACAAATTGATATAGGTGTGATGAAATTATTGTTTCGAAACAAACTCGAAAATTGAAAGTAGTGTGGTAATAGGTATACTGAATAATCCGTTCATCTTTGCAATTTCTAAGGTATCATTACCTAATGCAAAAGCGGTTTGACATTTGGTTTATCACTTGACAAAGATCTAATATAAACTATTTTGTGAACCTTGGAGCGCAAAAATCTGAAACGCTTTTTTCTCAAAATCGCAGCTATATATGATGATATGTAACTACTTATCTATTACTTTTCTGCATTCACTTAAAGGCCCGTATTACAGAACGTCACTCAAAACTCAAGCGTTACTTAAAAGAACCGGCCTAGAGCGTGTCGGGCCACGCTCAGTGTAGGGTTCCGTAGTTTCCCGTCCGTTACAATAAGTGTACCCACTTATGAGTTTTAAAAAATGCTTGCAAATACGATTATACTACAAACTTAGTCCAGAAATTATTTTGTAGAACCTTTTTGTCTTTTTTGTACAAAAACTGTTCTTTCCATCAAGTTCAAAATAATTTTCCTAGAAAGTCCTTAATAAAGTTCTACTTTTCAGATGTTTTTCATATTTTCTAAACTTATGGTTCAAAAATTAGAGGGGGGGACATTGTTTTTTACTTTTGGAGCGATTATTTCCGAAATCATTGACATTATCAAAAAATGATTTTAGTAAACCCCTATTCATTTTTAAATACCTATCCAACAATATATCACACGTTAGGGTACAAATTAAAAAAAAAATCACTTCCCACTTTATATATAGGGGGGCTACCCTAATAAAACATTTTTTTCCAATTTTTACTTTACCACTTTGTCGGCGTGATTGATATACATATTGGTACCAAATTTCAGCTTTCTAGTGCTAACGGTCACAGAGATTAAGCGAGGACGGACAGACGGACAGACAGACAGACAGACGGACAGACAGACATGGCGAAACTATAAGGGTTCCTAGTTGACTACGGAACTCTAAAACCTAGTTTCAACCAATGAAATGGCTTGAATCTAGTTTTAAGTAATGCTTGAATTTTGAGTGACGTTCTGTAATATGTAATTAATCTAGTATTAAAAAATACTAATTGTAATTAATCAATGTTACTTAGAGGTTAATCTTTTTGCGTATCTACTATTTACATAAATTACTTCATCATCATCATCATCAGCCTTTTCAATGTTGCCACTGTTGCGCCTCCTTTCTAGGGGAGTTTGGTACGGTTTGGTAAATGTCACATGTCTTTGAATTTTTGGTTCTAGGACATGCCGGTTTCCTCACGATATTTTCCTTCACCGTTTTGAGAGCAGTGGTGATGAAATAAATTACACAAATTAATGCGCCTGGCTGGGTTTGAACCCACGACCTACAACCCGTAAGTCTAAGCCGTTACCACTCGGCCACCACTGCTCTACTCGGCCACTACACTACATAAACTACTTACTTAAGTAAAAAGATATTTGGTTGAAATTAGGAGATTAGGGGATGTGAGTTTTAATTTAATACATTTAGCAATCTTAAAAAAAATACCGGCCAAGTGCGAGACGGACTCGCGCATGAAGGGTTCCGTACCATCTACACTTCTACACTAATATTATAAAGAGGAAAAGTTTGCTTTTCTTTTGTTTGTAAGAGGTAATCTCAAGTACTGGTCCGATTGCTATTTTTTTTTTCATTGATAGAAAGCTAGTGCTTTATTACTGAGTGACATAGGCTATATTTTATGTACTTGGCGAAGCCGCGGGCAAAAGCTAGTTATTTATAAATACAGCAAACAAATCATGTCTCTTGTATGGGAGTACCTTTAACCTATTTTTTACAATAGGTGCGCGAACGACGGCGTTCGCTTGGGGTTTAATGAATTAAATATTTATTTTATTTTACATTTTAGTATTTATTACTACAGCGACATCTGTGAAAATTACTTACAACTGTTTAACTGCCACTGTTCATGTGATATAGTCTGGTGACAGACGGACTGACAGCGGAGCTTTAGTAATAGGATCCCGTTTGACCCTTTGGGTACGGAACTCTAAAAACACTCTTAAACCAAAGTCCTCCAAAACAAAACAAACCCAAAGATTTCCGTATATACGGTTCACTATTTCACATTACACAGTCCGTTATTCAAGTTTGATCTCACATGTTGTTTTTGAACCAGAAACAACAATCTACTTTCGTCTACGATACCGTACAGCGCGTCAACTTATCAGACCGTAGAAAATTACCACTAATGTTGTACACAAATTGCTAATTTTATCACTGATTAATTACTGACTTTACAGTTAGGAACAGAAAAAAATGATCACCTCAACTACTTACTCTGTTATTTTTAAAACGACTGTAAACGGTCTACTGATTAATCTTTTAAATTATACCTACAAGTCTTGACTTGATAAAGGTCGTGACTTGATTTTTCAATTGAAACTAGTTAACTATGAATTTTGGGCTAAGTAGACATAGAACGTAATGTAAACTCGGAAAAAATTATAATAATATTACTGTACCAACACCTACACTATTGAGATGAGAACAAAAAATGTCAAAACAAGTTCTGCTGGGTTCCGTGCATGGATATATATGTAATTTTGAACACAAAAAAGATGAAAGAGGTTAGAAAAGAAATACTTTCCGATTTGTACTACAACGAGTGTCGCCGCTTGTCTCACACCCTTTAACTCCACTACAGGCAATAAACCAATACGATCGCGCATTACGCAACTAACAGACCACGCACACTTAGATCGCAAGTTTGCTATTGTTAGTTGAACTGTGAGCATTGCCCTAATTGTGGCATGCCTGCTGTGCCCACAAGGCCATTCTAACTTTTTTTTATCTGGTCAGTGATTTTGAAGATGCAATTTGTAAATATTATGGCTTGTAGAACTTTAGTCCAGATGTGTTAAACATGTCATGTAAACATTGCTTGAGAAATCGCCAAACTAAAGTTGCAGTGGGCAGGGTATAGAAGAAGGAAACTCGAGCCCCGGTATGAAGGCTTGAAGGAACGGGGTGGGCTTTTAGTCAGTAAGACACTCTGACACTATCTCCCGCTCCGCCCAAGAGCGGGGGTTGTCATTGAATGATTTTTCCAACCATAAAAAAAGGGAAGAAGCAGTGTCGGAAGGCCAAAGAGGATCAGTGAACTGTTGAGAACGAGAGGTGTGAAGAACAAGAACTAGTCGTCGTAGTACTTAGAGAAAGCATAGGCCTTTTCTAAATGTCAGTAGTGTCCAGTAGTGATGAAATGATGATGATGACGAACTTTACTAAAAGCTTCAGTTTGTAGAGTTGAGAGATTGACTGTGTGAGTATAATTCATAGTGATAATATAATTCACCAGCGATGATCAAGCAAAATCAAGCAAAAAAACATCATCAAAGGAAGGAAACGCGTGATCACATCAGAAATGAAGATATCTGCAGGAGAACCAAGGTTACCGACGTAGCTCGAAGAATCGCCAAATTTAAGTGGCAATGGGCAGGGCACATTGCACGCAGAACAGATATTCGATGGGGACGAAAGGTTCTGAAGTGGCGACCACGTACCGGAAGACGCAACCTCCCACAAAGTGAACCGATGACCTGGTGAGGGTCGCGGGAATCCGATGGATGCCTGACGCACAGGACCGGTCGTTGTGGCGATGCTTGGGGGAGGCCTATGTCCAACAGTGGCTTTTGGCTTTTCGGCTGATATGATGATGATGAGGACATGAAATTTAAATAAATAAGCAAAAACAAATTTTTAATTAATTTTACCAACATGAATTGGTAGAAAATGCTGTTTCAGTGGATGTTACATGTCACTCAAACAGTATGTAACTTCCTATTCGCGTCTATATTACGACATACTAATCTAATTCACCTACATCTTCGAGATTATAGATCATCTGCATTTGAGATAAAGTATTATTATCTACTTGAGCTGCACGCTGCCCGCTTCGTAGAGAATGCAGGTTTACATAACCTAGAAACACAGAAAATATAGCCGATATATTATTGCCAAAACAGAACAGTCTACCTCTATTTTTTTTGAGCAAACATAGTAATGTGGGTACATAGATCATTATCATCATTGTCGGCCTCCTCCAAGCGTCGCCACAACGACTGGTCCTGTGCGTCACGCATCCATCGGGTTCCCGCGACCCTGACCAGGTCATCGGTCCACCTTGTTGGAGCCCTTCCAACGCTGCGTCTTCCAGTACATGTTCGCCAATCCAGAACCCTAGTACGTAGATATTGTATTATTTTTTTTCAATTGGTCTCCACGTTCTATCACCAAATGTGGAAGCAAAGTTTTTCTCAAAAAAAAAAAAACTATGGCTCACACTAGAATTGTCTCCTATATCGTGGTTGCGTTCACAAACACAAGACACCCAGACTCGAAAAACCTATCTGTAGGTCATACAAATATTTGTTCCGTGCGGGAATCAAACCTGCGATACGCAATGCAGCAGCTAATCACTCAACCACTGCACCAACTGTGCCATCAAATGAATATCTATATCGTGGCCAGATCTTACAATTGATCACGATATGATCAACTAAAACTGGCCGGAACGTTTAACTTTAACATTCCATGATATGTCAATCCTCGTTTGGCCATATAATTGCTGTAGGATTTCTATGATAATAAAAGGTCTAAAGACAGTACGCCAAACGAGGGTTTTTTTTTTCGATGGGAAAAATCAGCTAATGTCAACTGCCGTTCTTGGGCGGAGCGGAAGATAGTGTCAGACTCTTACTGACTAAAAAACCCATCCCGTTTCTTCAAGCCTTCATACCGCGGATCGAGCACCCTTTCGAATAAACCTGGCTTCGACCCAGCTGGGTCCTTGCTGTTGCTGACAACACCTTGAGGCGCCGTCGACGACTTGAGGGTGGAAATATCATCAAACTTTAACGTTTAAACCGATCTGGCGAGTTTTATTTGGCCATATCATAGCATAGTATAGTTGGCCTTATAATGTTCGCACTGTTGGCACTCGGCCCTCTATAAGAAAGGGAATGGGCCGTAATCCACCGCGTGGGCACAGCGCGGGTTGGTTAATAGCGAATTTTTGGTTCGAGAACATGCCGGTTTCCTCACGATGTTTTCCTTCACCGTTTTGAGAGTAGTGGGGATGAAATAAATTAAACAAAGTAATGCGCCTAGCTGGGTTTGAACCTGTGACCTATACCTCGTAAGTCGGGGCCGTTACCATGAATGATGGTAGCCCATGAAGAGATCAATTTCTACGATTTGGCCACGACACGAGTGTAGATACACTGATTTTATATTTTTTTTATTTGATTAATGAACTTTGTTGTTTTTTTATTGGGCCAGCAGTGGGACAGTATGGGCTAGATATAATAATAAAGGGCTTTGTTGCTTAGCGACCACATCGCCCAGTACAGAAAACACAAAAACTTACAATCTACCTTAAGGCTAACTCAAACAATTGTTTAGCTTTATCGGACATTGGAGAAGAGAGGATTGTAATACAAATGCCAATATCATACGTTTTACAGAGTCCAAACACTGATAATTACCGTGAAGAACTCTAAAACTATGACGTGGCCGCTGCTATTCATAAACAAGAGTCAATCGAGACTGTCCGGTAACTACTAGTCGGTAAAAAACCGTCCAGTTAGACGCCGGAGGCAACGAACCTGTGCTCGAAGCACAAAAGCATTCTGGAGCCAGGAAAAAGTGTTACATATTGCGGTATTAACAAAGCATATGAAATTCTTATCTGTTTTATTTAACAACTAGCTTTTGCCCGCAGCTTCTCCCGCACACATTAAATAATTGCTTAATATGTCACTCAGGAATAAAGCAGCTTTCTATCGGTGATAAAATTTTAGCAATTGGACTAATAGTTTCACAGTTTACCTCCTCATAGAATCAAAAAAATTAAAAAACAATTTTTAGGTATATCTTTATAATATTAGGGTAGGATTAGTGTAGATAGTGTAGATTAGTCACTAGCTTTTGACCGCGGTTTCCCCCGCGTAAATAAAATATAGCCTGCCCTATGTCACTCAGGAATAAAGCAGCTTTCTTTCAGTGAAAAAAATTTAGTAATCGGACCAGTACTTTCAGAGATTACCTGCTACAAAAAAAAAAAAAACTTTGCCTCTTTATTATATTAGTGTGGACAGCAACAATATGCACTTCGTACTTCCAGCTACTAACTGGAAGTACGAAGTGCGAAATACTTACGAAATAAATAAGAACGAAATACGAGTTTAGTGTTTAATGTGATTTTTGAATGCGGACGCAAAACTTCATAGTTTAGTCAAAAAACGCCATTGAATTAAATGATTAATTAATCAACGTATCACCATTTCATATTCGAAAGGGTAGCTCAGTCCCTTTCGCTCGACAGGCATGTGACAGGGTTGGATAGGTATATGAATTACAACTAATTGAAATTAATTTACCGCCATACAGAACCGATGTAACCACCTAATAATAAATAAATATACCAATTATAGTGTGTGGTTTTCCTCTATACTATTTAATCAATTAATTAATTATACCATTAATTAATATCAAATCACAGGGTTATTTGCAAAATACTGGCAACTTCTCAGGTTCTATGTTACTAACATCATAAACCACTTAAGTTCTATGACTTTTAAAAATGTATTATATTTTGGTTCATCAGATTTTCATACAAAAATAAAAATATTTAAATTGAATGTTCTAAATATTACGAAGTCTATGGAAAGCAAGCGATAGTTCAATAGCGGAGGGGAGCGGGTATCGGGCGACACGGTGGGTGCTGGATGCGCTTGCGTCGCGTCATACAGACTTGGATAGGTACCTATTAGCAAAATACAGAATTGAAATTATTATTATTATATAACTTTATTGCACAACTTAACTTATTATAAGACAAACATTTACAAATATAAGTGTACCAATAGGCGGTCTTATTGCACAGGGCAATTTCTACCAAACAACCTTTGGGTGGACTTAAACAAAAGGAAAAACTTTCGGGCTGACAGTGAAAGTAATAAAAAAAATAGTTAGAGCCTACTGAGATGACCTTTATACAAAATCGATTCGCCCGAAACCAAATCACCCGTAACAACTCAAACACCTTTAACCTTTTCTTTCTCTAACAAAACCGAATTGCATTACATTAACACATCTCTAAGTAAGATCTAATTCTGTGAGCACATCTGCAGATGCGTTACAACAGTGGCAAGAACACATGAAGAAAAGAACGGGTCCAAATGTTTTGTAATAGTGAGCGGCGTGCATTGTCGTGGCCCGTGGCTTCCTTCATATTTTGATATTAATCGTTACGATTACCTGCAGCCTGTTTTGTTACCACAGAGCTGTAGGTACGTCGCTCAGTGCTCAATGAAGCGAGCTACGCTCTAAATTTCTTTGAACGATGTAATCTGTCGACACATATTTTTCATACAACATACACATTTTTCATTAGATATTTTGGAAACACAGTATCTTGTGGATATTATCTAGGCTTCTATGAAAATCAATTTATAAATTTGTGTAAAACTAATCCTGTTAAGACCTCTGAAAATCTGCTATTTTGCATGAACTTTGACACTTCATAATTTACTCAAAAATGAAAAAAGTAAAAAAAGTACAACATACAAGCCTAGCAAATTTTATCAAGAATTTAAATAATGACAATGTTTTTAAAAAAAAATTAAGGGTTTAAAACAAACAGACATTTCCTAGAACATGTTTTGTAAAATTTTCGAGTAAATCACGGAATTACTGAATTCTAACAGAGTATTCAGGTATTATTACTCTTTTTTTACGTTGCCTTTTCGTCAAACATCGCGTTGGATTGCGTTAGATGAAGCAACTAGCTTTTAAACCATGCTGGATGTTTACGATAGGCGAGTGGAAAAGCAGCCTCTTAAAGGCTATATCTCACCGGGACGCCATGGCGGCTCAACCAGCAGGGCGCGATCTAGCTATTTAGCTGCTCCTGGCACAAGCAATTTTCTCCGCCCGTTCCTTACACAAAACCCTATACTTAAGTCAATTTCCACTATCCAACCTGAAGTGGGGAAGGTGGCACACAAAATTCTCAACCTGCCAATTTGGGTGTAGGCTAGGTTGAAAGATAGGAATAAGTCAATTTAGCCGCCCCCCCATTTTTTGACGCTCTGGGCAAATGTCAGGCTTGCCCCCCCTTATATCGGGCCCTGTTAATCAGTCGCGCTACCGTGACTACTGGACTGGCGCCCGGTCACTCATTTGACTCCATACAGCTCTATAGTAAATAAATAAAAAATAAAAAATAGTAAGTAGTGATGGCGCGACCAGCTTGGCGGTGCGACCAGTAACATTCTGCTGGTATCCGAGTTGGTCGCTCCGCCAAATTTGTTGCGCAATCGAATTTGTTGGCAGCGCATTCCGGGGACCTGGAACATAAGGCAAAGAAGGAAAATGGGAGACGGTTTTAGTCAGTAAAAGACTGATACGCTACCTATTTTTTATATTTCTATGGCCACATCCTAAAGTGGGAGTAGTTATACTAGCCTATACTTTCCCACAGCTGGGCAAAGGCCTCCTAACTCCTTCTATGTATTCTTCTCTTGATCCACCTCGAACCAGCTCTTGTGATAGGTCGTCCCACCACCTCCTCACAGGTCATAGGTCGACCTCAGCGGATAAAATAGTAAAAAAAAAATATCAACTATACTCGTACTCATTATAACTAAAACTTAAAATTAAAAACCATCTTCATAGAGATCTCTCTAAACCTATAGACAAGGTGAAACGTCAAGTTTTTATTCAAATGGCACATTTTAGCATATCTCTAAATTAGAGTTAAGCTAATGGTTTTAATGAATATAGGTAATTGTGTAATACATACATTTCATTACCACAAATATTTTTTTTTTACTACCTACTATTCGATACTGAATAGAAAATTGAAAAAATCGTTCCAAAATTTGGATTTGCGGGCTATCTGTGAGCATTACACCCTAAATACAGTTGCCATCACGGATCTTGAGCGGTTGCGCAGAAGTCAAATATTCCGTCTCTTTAGTGGTGCGAAGTGAGACGCAGGGGCGGGGAGTGTCGGTGATTGGCTCGCCGCGCCATCGCGTCGTAGACGCCATTCCTAATTCGTTCACTGCGTTGCGGAATGTATCTAACAATGAAGACGATTGACTCGTCAATGTATAGAATGTGCAAAGCAATCCCCACTCTGACACCGAGCGCTCAAGATCCGTGATGGCAACTGTAATATTATCCTTTGAGGTGTGAAGTAATTAAATAACTTGTCCTGCTATGGCGAGAAAGTGTGTCAGACTATTACTAACTAATATATTTTAATACTAACTCTGTGTCCGTAAAGCGCAGACAACACCGCAAGCGAAGTTGATACAGCTTAGATTACGTAGCATTCGACGTAGCAGCTCAACCTAGTATAGTCTGTCTAAAAAGTCAAATGGCTTGGGTAGTTCGAACAAAGTTAAAATAATATTATAATCCTTTGCTTCATTAGATCGATTTATCATAAACAGAATACCTACACTAGACAATTGACGTCATTTATTGTCCCTCAGAAATGTTAATAAAAATAAAGTACTTCTACCAAAATTGTAAAAACTATTAAATTCCCAAGTCGTTTGACTTTTTACACAGACTCTAGTATCATCATATGCAGAGTAAATAGCAATTGAAGTATAAATAGACGCTGTAGCTACGTGGGCTAGGTTTAGCTAAGCTAGCTTAGCTCACAGTGTGGCCTGATCTTTAACATCGCATCGCTTGTTAGAACCAATTTGTGATACAACATCAAACGAAATTGGAACTTACGACAACGAAGCCAGACGGAACGTGGTTAGACGTCAAACGTAATTGAATGAATGAGATTTATGAGTTGTTTGTATAAATCTCTACTGCGGAGCTTTTGTCTTCTGATTTGTTGATTTTAACTATAGATACTGATTTTGTATACATATATAATAATAATTTATTTCAGATAGGTATTTCCATATAAATTGTTATTAACAATGTTAGTAAACAAAACAAATGAAATGAGACAAAAAATAACAAAACAACATGAAACACTAAGGGTGAGTTGCACCATTTAACTATAACGTTAGCAAAGCCGTTAACAGTTGTCAAATCGTCGAATTGACCAATAGGCGGCCGTTTCATGGCTGGTTACAGTTTGGTTATCTTTATAGTTAAACGGTGCAAAACAACCTAAGGGTGAGTTGCACCATTTAACTATAACGATAACAAAGCCGTTAACAGTGGTCAAATCGTCGAATTGACCAATAGGCGGCCGTTTCACGGCTGGTTACAGTTTGGTTATCGTTATAGATAAATGGTGCAACACAACTTAAGGGTGAGTTGCACCATTTAACTATAACGATAACAAAGCCGTTAACAGTTGTCAAATCGTCGAATTGACCAATAGGCGGCCGTTTCACGGCTGGTTACAGTTTGGTTATCGTTATAGATAAATGGTGCAACACAACTTAAGGGTGGGTTGCACCATTTAACTATAACGATAACAAAGCAGTTAACAGTTGTCAAATCGTCGAATTGACCAATAGGCGGCCTATTCATGGCTGGTTACAGTTTTGTTATCGTTATAGTTAAATGGTGCAACTCACCCTAATTCTAGGCGAATCCGACACCAGAACGCATATAACACCATGATATTACACTGCGTGTAGTCGCAGCCAGCGCACAAGCATAATAATGAGCCCATTGGCTTGTTCGAGATTGGCCGTCGATTGACTTGTTCGAAATTGGCCGACGATTGGCGTCGATGATCAAGACCTTGGAGATTTGACTCGATGAGTACATCAATGACGACGATCTTCGCGTCTCCTTTCTCAATTGAATTAAGCGCATCAAGCAGTAAAATTTGAGCAGCATTTCCAAGCTGCTTCCTAACTTTTTGGCACTTGAGCCTTGACTTTTGATATATTCTAACGTTACGTGAAACAGATCAAGATCGTTTCGGTTGTCAGTAGTTCCTTTTAGTAGGTACATAAAACACTCCTAATATAGAAACATGTATACATGTGACAAAATTAGTCAAGATCAATACTGCTAAAAGAACTTGAACTTGACTAAATTGGTCCCTTGTTACTTGGATTCGATGCAACACGTTACCTTCATGTATTACGCCCTCAAGCTTTTCTTTGTCTTTCCTCTGTCTGACTTTTAGATACACTGGTCATTGATTTGAGTTGGGATCTGACAGGAGGAAGAGAAAAGACATAGAAGGAAGCAAAACTTAAATAAATAAAATTGACTTCATTCCGCAATATCCGCAAGAAACACGCGTGACGCTACATTACCTTCGCACATAAAACAACATAATATAGCAGCTACCAAATATTTATATGCAGCAATATGAATAATATATCCATTTAATCGTAATTCTGTAGTAACACGTAACTTTATTGTCATCATTAATTTCCTAATTGCGTATCTATTTGATTGAACAAACATTTTGTATTTTCGAAAGCAAATATCTGAAAATTGTTATGGTTGTAGAGCTAAGAATAGTGTTATTTGCACAAATAACTTATGGCTTTATTATAAACATGACGAAGAATTTGCAGTTTAAGAATAAATTACGATGTTTGAACATCTGAATTAAGACGTGAGAAATATTGTAACTTATCAAATATTTTCTATTTTCATCTAGGGCTACATAGGCACTTATAATACGTCAGAAGCTAGTGCTGCGGTGAAGTAGGTTTCTCCATATTCGGATCCTCGTTTCGTTCAGTCTATGGAGTGAATTTTAGAAAATCATGTCTTAGGGTCTAAACAGACGGACTGCATTTCAACTGCAAATTGCAGTTTGAATGCAGTTGACACGACTGCATCCGAACTGCACCATACCCACCCGCCCGCACGCTCCGCCCTCTTGCGCATGGTGCAGTTCGGATCCAGTCGGTGTGCAGTTGACACGACTGCAATCGGACCGCACGTTTGGTTTGCAGTTCTGTTGCAGTCGTGTCAACTGCATTCAAACTACTCTTAAACTGCAATTTGCAGTTGAAACGCGGTCCGTCTGTTTAGACCCCGTGTGAATATCGGTTTTGACAAACACGAAGTCGAAGTCGATGCCAGACAATAAGTAGCGTATGTTCCTTGGGATTCAAGCTGACTTCATATCAAATTTCAGCAAATCCATTCAGCTGTTTACTCGTGAAAGCGTAATAGACAGACAAACAGAGTTACTTTCACATTTATAATATTAGTATGGATTTAAAGATAACATATTTGGTCCAAGACATTCTTCTATTAGGCCCGCATTTGTCTCGTACAAAACAACATCATAAGACTAAAATGTTTCCAGTATTACATCAAAAACGTTGTGCAAACCAAACGAAAAGCGTTCAATGTCAGCAACAGAACCTTACCACCACAATGATGTGAAAAACTTTACTGTAACCGACACACTTAGCCATTACCAAGTATTTGATAATGATGAGGTTGCGTTACATAACTGATTAGCCTCAAATATTCAGCAGTCACGGTTGAATCTGACTTACCTTCGCTCAGAATGCTGCGTCTATTGTTTACGAGGTAGACACATTGTTTCATTCACACTTTGCATGCTTTGTACAGTCAGAGACAAAAGTGTTAATACAGGATCAAAATAAAAATTTCATTAGCTCATTCCAAGGCCTTCCTCCCGTGGCCTATTCTGTAAAATACAGGCATTTTTTCGGCCTAAATAGTGACTAAGTTCCCCTATACTTCGGTCACATTGCAAGGAAAGACGGTGGTAACCCCGAAAGGCTTATTGTAACCGGTAAAGTGGATGGAAAGAGACCTCGTGGGCGCAGCCCAATACGTTAGTCCAACCAGCCCCCCTAACCAAGTTACAACGGCTTCTCTTTCGTCGAACGCCTCGAGTTGGCCACGGCCCCGATTCTTTCGTTCTGACCACGGGACTGAGCGTTGAGATGACGTCATTCCCGTACATTTGAAGTTTTCTACTAGCGTTAACTATTGCAGATTATCAACTTGGCTAGGGGTACTGATCCGCACCGCTCTCAACTCTACGATATACAATGCCCTTCACACCGTCAGAGACAGAAACAGATGGAGAAATGTCATAAAAGTTAAAGTGATGAAACAGAGAGGTCACGACCCTCAGCATTTAGGAATACGACGCAAGGAGGAGGAAATAGTGGCATTCAACAAAATTTGAGATTTCTACTAATGAAAGATTTTCGATTATAACTCAGTTTTTCTAGAGATGAATAAAACTGTATCTCAATGCTACTTAAGATTTATAATAAAACTAGCTCCTACCACTGGCTTTGCTTCCGTGAAAATAGGTTTTTCGATTCAAAGTTTAGAATCCCGTTTCATTCCCTTAGGGGCTTAATTTAGAAAATCCTTCTTGGTGCTCGCTACTTCATAAAAGGAAGCCTTGTGCAAAAATTCACTTTCTTAAGTCTTTCGGCTGTGCGTTGATATGTCAGTCAGTCAGTTTCTCCTTTTATACATGTATGTGTCGGTGAAGTCAATAGTACGGAAGCTTGCGAACGAATGAACGAATGAAAGGCATCCTCAGCCGACATATTTACAAGGTGTAAGGGACAGTCCTCCACAAACTTTAAGGGCTTGCTCAGTAGACGATACTGAACAACATAAAATTTTCAGGAAACGAAAAAAAAATATCCGTCTCACCATACAAAATTATAAACTTGATTGGACAGTTTGTATGGAGAGGCCGAATTGTTTTTTCGTTTCCTGAAAAAAAATTTTGTGGAATGTTGTTCAGTATCGTCTACTGAGCAAGCCCTTAAAGTTTGTGGAGAGCTGTCCCTTACACATTGTATAGAATATCTCCTCTCCTAGAGAGGTGGTCTGAGTCCCAGCAGTGGTAACATTAAAAAGGCTGATGATAATGATGATCAAGAATATCTGAAACGATCTAAAATTACAACAGAGAAGAGGTTAGTCTAGCTATTCAAATAAGACATACTATTGAATATAGGAAATGCTGTAAAGCAATTTGAATATAAAGGAACATAATACAAAAGTAACCATTTTAATTGAGTTCCATTGTTGCTCTCACAACTTATCAAGTAGTTAAGATTGGACTATCTATCAATCACCCACCTAATTTTATTTTAATTTATACAGTTTTACTGAAGTAGGTCATTATGTATCTATTTATTTCGTCTTTCCTTTACCTACTAACTTCTAAATAAATACTCCATCATTTGCCTGTAACAATTTTAAATGAATTATTCGTCTTCTATCAACAACGTGTTGCGCCAACCCCAAGTAATATGGGATAAGGGCAAGAAGAAGAAGAAGAAGAAGATTCGTCTTCTATCAACAACCGATAGATGGCGCTAGTGGATGCTTTCACTAAAATTAGAAATGTTCATCATCATTTCAGCCGAAAGACGGCCACTGTTGGACATAGACCTCTTGTCCTGGTCAAGGTTCTACGCGTCTCGCATCCATCGCATTCCTGCAACCTTCACCAGGTAGGTCGATCTTGTAGGAGGCCTTCCAACGCTGCGTCTTCCAGTACGCAGTCGCGACTCTAGAACCTTTCATCCAAAACGGACATCTGCGAGCAACGTCCCTGCCCATTGCCACTTTATAATAGCATAGTCGCCCTTATAATGTTCCCACTGTTGGGACTCAGGCCGCCCCTCTAGGAGAGGGGAGCACTTTAGAATAATTTATAGGTATTAGAGTTTTTCATTTAAATAATAAATCATATGTAACTTTTCAAATTGAAGATAAATTGAAATAATTAACATTTGTAGCGGGGAACATTCAGCTGGTAGCTGTATTTTTGCTTTGCGACCTTGATGAATAGCTTTGTGTTCATTTCCTACCAGTCTACGTATTTTCGACTGATTGTTATTAGAAAGTCAAATAAATAAACTATTGTTGATCAAAATGAATAAAACATTTATATTACTGAACCTAATGAACTTCTACTGAACCTTAAAATAACTAGGTACTCAGCTATTTTGGGGTCAAACAGACTGCAGTTAGCTATCGTATTTGGCGATAGATAGGTCATTTACATTTGGTCTGTACCTTTGTTTTCTTTAACTTTGTGTTTGTAACAGCTGTTCTGAGTCGGTCCCGAATATTTTTTTAATCCAATTGGACCCAATCGAATCCAATCGAATCCAATCGAATCCAATCGAATCCAATCGAATCCAATCGAATCCAATCGAATCCAATCGAATCCAATCGAATCCAATCGAATCCAATCGAATCCAATCGAATCCAATCGAATCCAATCGAATCGAATCGAATCGAATCGAATCCAATCGAATCCAATCAAATCCAATCGAATCCAATCGAATCCGATCGAATCGAATCAAATCGAATTGAAATCCAATCGAACCCAATCGCATCCAATCGAATCCAATCGAATCTAATCGAATCCAATCGAATCCAATCGAATCCAATCGCATCCAATCGAATCCAATCGAATCCAATCGAATTCAATCGAATCCAATCGAATCCAATCGAATCCAATCGAATCCAATCGAATCCAATCGAATCCAATCGAATCCAATCGAATCCAATCGAACCCAATCGAATCCATATATTATTCCACAACTATCACACAGAGCCGCCGCCATCTAGTCTCATGCTTAGCAGAGCTTGTGTTATGAGTTCTAGACAACTGATGAACTTACTTATAAATTTGTGAATACATACATATTATAGATAAATTACATCCAGACACAGAACAAATGATCGTGCTCTTCACACAAACATTTATCCTGGGTGGGAGTTGAACCCACGACCTCCGGCATAGCAGTCAGGGCCAATAACCACTAGACCAACAGGCCAGTGGAAAATCGAATCCTATCGAGTTCATTCGAATCGAATTGAATCGAATCCTGTCAAATCTTATCGAGTCTGAGTCCGATCGAATCCAGTGGAGACCGATGGAATGCATTTAGCGCCTAAAGTTTATGCAATACTTTCTAGCCGTATCTAGACGCTTGCTATGAAAACTTGTCAAATGTTTTAAACTCGTTTTTCATACATATTCCTTGCCTTTTTAGGGTTCCGTAGCCAAATGGCAATAAACGGAACCCTTATAGATTCGTCATGTCTGTCTGTCTGTCTGTCCGTCCGTATGTCACAGCCACTTTTTTCGGAAACTATAAGAGCTATACCTACTGTTAAAACTTAGTAAGTAGATGTATTCTGTGAATCGCTTTAAGATTTTCACACAAAAATAGAAAAAGAGCAATAAATTTTAGGGGTCCCCATACTTAGAACTGAAACTCAAAAATTTTTTTTTCATCAAACCCATTCTTTCTATGGATAGATCTTCAAAAATGATATTGAGGTTTCTAATATCATTTTTTTTTACATTGAACAGTTTACGCGAGAGACACTTCCAAAGTGGTAAAATGTGTGCCCCCCCCCCCTGTAACTCCTATAATAAGAGAATGATAAAACTAAAAAAAATATATGATGTACATTACCATGTAAACTACCAACGAAAATTGGTTTGAACGAGATCTAGTAAGTAGTTTTTTTAATACGTCATAAATCTAAAAAATACACTATTATCAAAACATCGATCAAAGTTACAACCAATGGTTACAACGAACTACAAGAACTTTTAAATTATGTTACTTGCTGCTACGGAACCCTCCATGGGCGAGTCCGACTCACACTTGGCCGGTTTTTTCTTTTTTTTATATGGTGAGAAAAAAACTTCCAATGACAACCCCCCCTCTTAGGCGGAGCTGGAGATAGTGTCAGACTCTTACTGACTAAAAGACCACCCCGTTCCTTCTAGCCTTCATACAGGGGCTCGAGCTCCCTTTCGGATAACCCTGGCCCCAGCATGCTTCGACCCGGCTGGGTCCCTGCTGTTGCTGACAACTCATTGTGGCGCGTGGGAACAGTGCGCGCCGTTGACGACTTGGGCTTGGTCCGGACAGTTACCGGACGCCCGGACAGCGAGCTACCCATTGCTCACTGTTCCGCAAACCCACGTCTACGACGGATCAGAATCCCGGCGGTGGCAGCGAAAACATCTTTGCCTGATGTGTTCGGCCTCCTCCTTTGCGAGCATTACTGCTTCGCAGAAGTCGACGACCACCTGCCACTGCTCCTCGCTCCGGGCCATGGCCTCAACCAAGGCCCGGCGCGAGAGGTCTCCGCCGCCGATCGCCCCTAAGGGCACGGCGATGCTCTGCCCAAGCAGGGCACACCTCGACTGTGTGCTCCACCGTGTCCTCCGGGCATTCCGCACAGTGGCGACACCGGTCGTCTCTTCCGCACGAATCCGGGGCAGGAACCTCCCGAACGAACCATGTCTGGTGAGGACTTGCGTCATACGGAAGGTCAGGACGCCGTGAGGTCTTTCCAGCCACGCCTAAAAGAAGAGACTTAGGCTAAATGCACAAGTGGCACAAACAGTAAAATGCCAAAAAAATAAAATAAAAAAAACACTTTTATTTGTGACTGTACATCAATCTCGCATTAGGTCACAGTCTGACCGTTTGGTGGGACAATATGTGCTAATTGTCAAAACCGGTAAGATGTAACGCACGCTGTAACGTCTTGGGGACAATTTGGTGTTGCAACAGCACTGACCGCGGCGAAAGTGTAAGTACGTACCTACTCCACGCACGTGAGTACCTCGTATTGTGTGTTGTGACAGAACAATTAGAGCTTGTTATACGACTTATGACGTGTAACACCGATGGATGACGGTGTTTACTACGTTACGTTGTCTTTCAACTTACAGTATTACACTGGCGACTTACGTATCTACTGTTTTAATATAAACAGCTGGTGTCAGCGTCAGAAAATGAAAAAAAAAATCTACAAGGCAAAATCGAAAACAGAATTATTATTTTCCATACAAATTCTATAAAACAAGTCACGAGTTCCATGTTTGTGGTTTCATCACTTTTTAATGAGGATGAGATGGGTCTAATAAATAATCAAAACGGCGGCAGGTCGTCGAAATCCAGTTTTCTTATACTTAGGAAACTTCAATCCCGCAGATGGATTGCGCATGAGTAATCCCGCATTTCTGATCCCGCAGAAAAGCGGAATCTCGCGCTTGCGGGATTGGATTCCCTAATCCCAAGGGTGTTCCCCGTGCTCCTGGGATAAAAAGTATCAGCACCAAGTTACCTACTTTGCAATTCGTGTTCTAGTTAGAGAGCGAAGAAGTAACAAACAAACTTTCGCCATAGACGAGTATATTAGTGTGATAACATTGTGTATTTATAAATATGGGACACATATTACAATATAATATCCGGATATCTATGATAATATCTTAGATAGATAGTTTCCCGAACTTAAAAATAAAATTATATAAAAGCTTAAACGCGGAATAGAGATTAAAGTTTCTCAAACCACCGTTGGAAAGATAGGATTCTCCGACCAGACGTGTGTTATGTCTGATCTATCGGTCATCGATGTCTGATCTAAACAACTGCCTGATAGGTGATTTCTGGCTGTTTTTAGGTTCTAATTGCATGGATAACTTTAATAGGTACCGCGATGCAGGATTTTGTAGATTTTTAGTTCCTATGTGACGTCATAGATGTCGCTACTATTCTATTCTGGCCAAAACTCTCATTTGAGGAAGGTGTCCAAATGATGAGTCGGAGCACCTTGATACGACTTGAAATTAGTGAAAAGGCGCGGCTCCAACTGATGGACTCTCATAGTCCAGTTCGTACTCCACGATCTCCTCGACTTTCGTGATGTAATGTGATGTAGCCTCGAAACGTACAGTTGTGTCGTGGGTATTGCTGGACGCAGCAGTATTATTTATTTATTATATTCTTTATTGTACACCGCATGATCAAAACCACACCACACTGTTTCTGACAAGTAGTCTTCTTCCTCTTCTTCTTTACCTTTGTGAAGCCATCGTAATCGCTCTACTTGCCCCCTTTCGTTTACCCGACTTGTCACCTGTGCGGCATTACCTGGTACTTTCTGAAGCATCCATGCACGGGTGGTACTTTTGTAAGCCAAAATAGAGGCGCCATGAACTCTCTGCAGCTAATGTTGTGTGCGAGGAAGGGTCCTCGCTCGCTCGACTGATATTTCAACACGACATGGTATAGCCCCAGGTCTTACCAAAGTTATTGTGGTGTCTCTAGCGCTAAGTTTCACAGTGATAGTCTACCAAATCCTACACGTTTTATCTATGACACCACATATGACTTAAAATTTAAAATGCAGCATCGCAGTATTACAGTTCTACACGCGATTAGAACATATATACATTATAGACCTACAATAACCCGAAATAAATGACATCAAGATCGAACCAGTCAATGTCTAGTTGGAGGAACGTCTCTTCCATAGAAGTTTTCGGAATTCTACACCCTATTCCGCATACGTCTTAAAAGTTTTACAGTCCATTGCTGTCTAAACGAGTGGTAAAACATTAATCCAATCACCTCTGTGGCAGATTCTGGCGGCCATCGGCGCTTAAAAACCATAGTCTGCTCTCTGGCACTTCAAAAGAGTAGAATTCAATGCTTGCTGACATCTTGATATGACTTTAAAAATTTGGTGTCAATCACGAATGCCTACAAACTTGTAATTTATTTTTGCAAATAAAGACCATCCTTGTAGGGTTTACGATAGATTATGATTAAAATGTGTAATTTATTCATGAAATCATAGTAATTTAGTGCTATTAAGTTATGACTCACGATGAGCGGTCTATTACGTAGAAGACATAGCCTCGAAGACGTATACAGTAGGTACTTATTATAATTTCCTTTCAACATTTATATGACAGTAATTATTGACAAAACCTTGATTCTAAATGAAGTACTAGCTACTCATACTTAAAATTTTATTATTCGTTGTTGACGGTGCGGGGACGTTATATCATCATGTGTGTGTTTTATGCCTAAAACGTCTACCAGGTAAACAGCAATTCAATGTTTCAAAGTCTGAATAACCTTGCCAGTTGTAGACGAATGAAAACTGCAGTTTATTGTACGATAATGTCATGTTGTTAAAGTAGAACCATTTATACGCCTCTATGTTCAATTCCAATAGATACACAAAAGTCGATTGAAAAGTGAGCCAAGAAGATTATCGGCATTATGCACTTGTCGAGTAAAAACTTCAAAGCCTGTATGCTATATATATGCTCACAGTACACAGGAATCATACAGCTTCTGTTCTGTGTATATGCTAGTGTATGCTCAAGGCTTTGGAGTTTTTACTCGACATTCGATTCTGAGCTGCCAGCCTGTTGATTTTCTATCGTTTACATTTTGGGGAGTGTGCATTGGAATTGCATAATTTAATTCCGCCAAGAAGACCAAGAAGGAGATGGCGGGACGACTTGGATGTCTTCCTTGGTAATTGGAAAGAGGTGGCTCAAAACAACATTGGAAGGAGTGGATGCCTCCCTCCACCTTTGCCCAGCAGTGGGACAGTATGGGCTAGATATAATAATAATAATTCCACTAAGTCCGTTTCAACATTGAACCACAAGACATCCCACCCATACGTACAATGCGTTTTGGGAAGAAGTCTTTTACCCAGCTAATCAGACCAGGGAAAAAACCGTACCCTGGAAGCTTACTCAAAAGCCTAATGTGTAATTTCCTGTCAAAGACCTTCGAGATGTCTAAGGTGACAGCAATCGCTTCCCCATTGTTCTCGAGGACCTCGCTTCACAAGTAGGTGGCTTAAACTAAGTAGGTCACCAGTAGACCGATTGCAACAAAACCCTTATTGTCGATCAGTGAGGAGATCGTTACATTCCAGTTATACTTTATAGACATGCATGTATAGGTACGAGTTCAATACACGCTTCATAATCTTGCAGAGTATGGAGGTTCATGAAATCCACGAAGACAATAATATAAAATAATATTCCACAACCTAGGACTAGAAGGCGTTGTGTGATACAACGCCTTCTAGTCCCAAGCTAAGCAGAGCTTGTGTTATGAGTACTAGACAACTGATAAACATACTTACATATTTCTAAATACATATGTATTAGATATAAATTACACCCAGACACAGAACAAATGATCATGCTCATCACAAAAACATTTGTCCTGGGTGGGAATCGAACCCACGGCCTCCGGCATAGCAGTCAGGGCCACTAATCACTATACCAACAGGCCACTCCAATACAAAAACAACCACAAAACAATAATACAACACAATAATTGGTAGGATCAGCACGACTGCTCTTTTTGGGCGCGGGTTGCACGTTGACAAGTTTCCAGGTATTGGGGACTTATAACAGTTTTAAAAGTAAGGCGCTTCAAGCGTATCAATAAAGGATACAGCTTGGGTGCATAAGCCTTGAGAACAATTGCTGGTATGCCCTATGATCCACTAGCTTTATACATGTCTGGACGACACAGGCTCTCAGAATTTCTTTCTTCCTTATGCGAACCTCGAGCACAGAAGCGACGCATCAAGGAGTTGCAATTAAGCAATATCGGTGGAGTATTATTGCTAGTACATATCAAGACGCGACTTATGGGTCAGGAGAGATGCAAAGAGACCTGCTTTCTCTCTAGTTGTATAAGCCGTTGTTCCATTAGGTTCAACCAACGGAAGCGGTATAGGCCGACAAACAATCGACTGATTTGGCAAGGGACTAGAATGTTTTGCTACCGGAGGGTTGCGCAGAGAACTTCGTGCCAATGTGAGTACTTAATGCCAAAGCGCGCCTTCTGTAGTGCTTTTTCGTAGGACTTGACAGCATGGTTGAAGGCTCTATTCTTTGAGGTCGGATCCGAAACAGAGCGGTTACGAGCGTCAACCCAGATGAGTAATACCAAATACTTATGCTCTTCAGCTGACCTAACTGGTAATGATGGTTAAAACTAATGTTTCAATAAATTTACATTATTTTCTTATTTTTCTAAATTCTTCTGTTGATTGAACCTTATTTTATTAGGTTATTTCGCTTGTTGCTGTGGTGTCTTGACGTCCTGTTGTTTATCTGTGGATATTAGTCGAGATCAAAGATTTGGTCGAGATAAAGAATTTCGGCATAGCGTGCTGTCGGCCTGGGCTGGGGACTGCACGTCGGGATGGCATTCAGTCGGCCGACAGTTAGTCGATCTAGTGTTTTGTCAACCAAATGACTGTCGAGATAGACTCCATCGACTTAGTGTTCTGTCGATCTACTGCAGGTCGGGATAGTGATCTGTCGGGATAGCGTTCGTCGGGATTTCGTTTGTCGGAATAGTGTGGTACAATCCGATTGAAAGGCTAGAACTCATAACACAAGATTAGACTGCTTAGCCTAAGACTAGTTGGTGTTGTGTGTTACCTAATTGTGGATGATGATGATGCTACATACATGAGCAATGGGTAGTTTGAGCAATGGGTAGCTCGCTGTCCGGCCATCCGGTAACCGTCCGGACCAAGCCCAAGTCGTCGACGGCGCGCGCTGTTCCCGCGCGCCTCAAGGAGTTGTCAGCAACAGCAGGGGCCCAGCCGGGTCGAAGCCTACTGGGGCCAGGGTTAACCGAAAAGGCGCTCGAGCCCCGGTATGAAGGCTTGAAGGAACGGGATGGGTTTTTTAGTCAGTAAGAGTCTGACACTATCTCCCGCTCCGCCCAAGAGCGGGAGTTGTCATAAGATGATTTTTCCCATCGATAAAAAAAAAATGCTACATACAAGTTTAAGTGTTTTCTTTCTCTGGAGAAAAACCCAGTGGTCATGAGTAGTGATGTGCTTGGCAGCAATATTGCCACTGCCGGGTAAATTACCAATATTGCCAGCAGCATTGGCAATATTGCCAATGATGCGTGTCAATAATACCAAGGGTTCAGTAGCCTTGATCGAGTTTAAACCAACTTGCATTTACAGTATTTTTCAATTATTTTAATTAGTTTACGGTTCGCAAACATAGCACCAACACATATTTGTATGTGTCAAGGAAATCTTAGTCTGGCAAGCGGAAAAGTAATTAGGGTAAGTAAATGCAATCATAAATAAATGGAAGCCAAATATTTTGGATTCTTTATTGTTCGAATTACAAAATATATATATCTGCCGAATAAAACGCAAGTAAATTTTTTATTTGCGTTTTATTCGGCATTCGGCGGTTTTTTATTTTTTTTCTGATAAGGAAACCCAAGGTACTAAAATACAAAGAGCAACTGAAGGATACAAGTATGGTTTTAGTAGAAGTAAAATTCTGATACGCTCTCCCCCTCCACCCCAGAACAAGAGAAGTCGTTGGAAAATTTCCTATCTCAAAAAATGAAATGCAAAGAGTAACTGAAGGAAGACGGATGGGTTTTACTAAGCAAAAGCCCGACACTCCCTCTCGCTCTACACAGAGCGAAAGAAGTTATTTCATGTTTTTTCACTCCGAAAAAAGCTTAGCTCCTTAGCTTACTTTCTCTAAACAAGAGGTCGTACTCGTATATGTAAGTAAGCCTCTTACTTTCAAAATAACTTCTACTTAAATATTACATAAAAAAATACATACATGGCTTTCATAAAATGAACAAAGCCTGAAAACAAACGCTTTACTGTATTAAACTAACCCACAGAGAAGAGATAAAAGAGGTCA
Source organism: Mythimna albipuncta (assembly GCA_929112965.1). NCBI lineage: Eukaryota > Metazoa > Arthropoda > Insecta > Lepidoptera > Noctuidae > Mythimna > Mythimna albipuncta. Next base: position 8,947,627 of record OV815962.1, on the reverse strand, counting down.
GAAAGGAAATACTTTCCAATTTGCTCTACAACGAGTGTCACCGCTTGTCTCATACCCTTTAACTCTACTACAGGCAATAAACCAATACGAACGCGCATTACGCAACTAACAGACCACGCACACTTAGATCGCAAGTTTGCTATTGGTAGTTGAACTATGTACATTGCCCTACTTTGTGGCACGCCTGCCCTGCCCACAAGGCCATTCTAACCTCTTTCATCTGTTCTTTGCTAACCCAAGTATCAGAAGCGCAGATGGAGAAGGTGGTGGTGGTGGTGGATGGTGGAGGTGGAGGTGCTATTCATTGACTGATACGGAGGTGGTTTTTCTCAGAATAAAAATTGGTAATCCAAGGGTTAATCATATGCTTAGGCGTGCCACAGTCGTGACGATAAATCCCTTCTTTGAGGATTAACTAGAAAGGCACACAACGTCCTTACCTCGGAAGCTGCTCAGCTTCAGCGTGCTCACGCTGTGGCGCCTCTCTAGCCAATCTATACGAATGCCGCGCTGGTCCTCTCTGGACATGATCCGTTCGGTAGGTTCTTATTAATTCGCATTCGAAAGATACGTTGCGGGTGTCACCAGTGTGCGGTGCGACTGGAGATGCAGTGGAGCATTATGATGGAGGCGCTCAGCGGCGGCGACCACTCACGTTTGACCCTTTTTTTTAAGGTGGGAAAAAATCATGCATTGACATCCCTCGCCCTTGGGCGGAGCGGGAGATAGTGTCAGACTCTTACTGACTAAAAGAGCCACCCCGTTCCTTCTAGCCTTCATACCGGGGCTCGAACACCCTTTCGGATAACCCTGGCCCCAGTAGGTTTCGACCCGGCTGGGTCCCTGCTGTTACTGACAACTCCTTGAGGCGCGCAGGAACAGTGCGCACCGTCGACGACTTGGGCTTGGTCCGGACAGTTACCGGACGGCCGGACAGTGAGCTACCCATTGCTCACTGTCCGCAAGCCCGCGTCTACGTTGGCCGGAAATCGGGATCAGAATCCCGTCGGCGGCGGCGGCGATAACGCCGTTGCCTGATGCGTTCGGCCTTATCCTTTGCGAGCATTACTGCTTCGCAGAAGTCGGCGACCGCCTGTCACTCCTCCTCGCTCCGGACAATGGCCTCAACCAAGGCCCGGCAAGAGAGGTCTCCGCCGCCGATCGCCCCCACGAGGGCACGGCGATGCTCAGCCCAAGCAGGGCACACCTCGACTGTGTGCTCCACCGTGTCCTCCGGGCGTTCCGCACAGTGGCGACACCCGGGCGTCACTTCCGCATGAATCGAGTGCAGGAAACTCCCGAACGAACCATGTAAGGTGAGTACCTGCGTCATGCGGAAGGTAAGGACGCCGTGAGGTCTTTACAGCTACGCCTCAAAGAGGGGGGACTTACCACTCACGTTTAACCCTGGTTCAGGCCATTGTCCAGGGCGAGAGTGAATTGGAAGCAGACACGTCCTTCAACGAAGCAGAAAAGCTAGCGAAGGACATGGCCGTAACCGTGAGGGAATGAATATCCTTACAACCCAGTCGTCGCCACAAGAGACGCCCCGAGTATCGTAAGGAGCCCCAGGACGGAAGGCAAGCAGCAGGTAGCTGGTAACGAAACCGTAAGGGCCCAGCAAAGCCGAAGCCTACTGGGGCCATAGGCCATAACATTTCCGAAAGAAAACCCCGGAGTCCTAGAACGTAAGGCAAAGAAGGAACATAAGAATGGGCTTTAGTCAGTAAACGTCTGACACGCCTTTCCGCGCCGCTAAAGCCGGCGAAGTCTTGTGATCATTTCCCACCCCAAAAATAATGAACGGGTGGAATGCAATGCAAAACAGACTTTTCTAAGACTTCTAAGTGATTTCTTAGTACCTAGTAGGAATAAAAAACCAACAATAAGAAGATATTATCATCATCATTTCAGCCGAAAGACGTCCACTGTTGGACATAAGCCTCCCTCAAGTGTCACCATGACGACCGGTTCTGTGTGTCAAGGATCCATCGGATTCCCGCGACCCTTACTAGGTCATCGGATCACTTTGTCCATTTACCGCTTGCAGGAAGAAGTTTTGCATATACCTACGCAGGCAAAGGCGAAGATCTATTACAACCCTAATGTATAGTTAACTGATCAACGTGGTCGTTCCAGGAAGATTTAAATTATACTAGTAACTGTAAAGTGCGTCTATAAAGTATCCTTATAAAATGAAGTTGCTTGTAATTCCTATAAGATCTGTAGCCTGATTCACGTAAAATCAAACAAGCCAAATATCGTTGAAGTTTTATAGTCGTTCGATCGAAGTCCTATCCAAAAGCGGTATTCACGTGAACGACAATTCAACTGGCTCAAAACTAAACGATCTGTCGACGACTTATTTCCAGTTACATTAATAAATATTCTACTAGGATAATGTAATACAGATTCTTTTTAAATCGACTCTTCGACCAAACGACTTTAAAATCGGTGCCTTTCAAACACGATTGATGGATGTAAATACGCAAATGGTCTAAACGACTAAATCGCTACGATATCGTTACGGTTTTGATTACCTAAATCGGGCTACAGATCGTTGCGTGAAGCTGGAAATGGATATTGCTAATATAATTTAGGGGCAAATCCCCTAAATTATATTAGCTAGAAGGATTAGTTAAGGATCGGATCGAAAATGAAGAGAAGTAGAATAATAAGTTTGCTCAAGTAGTTTATGGTCATCCCTTAACACCTTATATACGAAGGAGATTGTATTCTCACTTTTCCAAACTTTTTGACACGATGCCTCTTTACTCACTGACCTCTAAGGGTGAGTTGCACCATTTAACTATAACGATAATAAAGCCGTTAACAGTTGTCAAATCGTCGAATTGACCAATAGGCGGCCGTTTCACGGCTGGTTATGGTTTGGTTATCGTTATAGTTAAATGGTGCAACTCACCCTAAATACGTAGAGGTCAGTGACTAAACTGAACCAAACTGAACTGAGTCAACAGAATAAAAATAAAGCACTGACAAGTAAAACATAGTTCCAAAAACTGAAATATAATAACCCGCTGAAGGGAGGCGGCGGCAGCGGGCGGCGGCGCTGCATGTGAACAAAACATGACAGGCCTTGTCACTGGCCAGCCCAGACGAAGACAGATCACATTCTGACACATCAATGTCATAGAAATCTACAGTAAGAAGACAAAAGTCCATAGGAATGTTAAAGATTACATTGCTATGAACCGAGCGAGCGCGATGCGTATGTGTGCGCATGTATGAGTATCCACATTCCACAGATAACACACACTAAGGAACTGTCGTCGCACTGAGCAAAACATTATTATTTTTCTGTTCTTACCATAGCATTGATAAAATTCGCGCAAATACGTCATGTGCTGGTAGCCGTGTGAACTAAGTGTTGGATTCGCAAATCACGTAACCCGAGTTCAAATCATGGTCAGTCCGTTGCAGTTATTTCTTACTTTGAAAATTCCCAATCTATATTGATATAGTCATTTTTTTAAATTTCTATGAAAAATACTATTGCATTTTTTGCACTAAATAGTTGCAAATTACGAATGTGATCTATTAACCACAAGAAGAATCACATTCGTAATTTGCAATTATTTAGTTGTTACATCTTTTCGATGTTGTAAGGTGGAAATAAAAAGACGTGTTTAATAAAAATGTTTATGCTTTATATTTACAAATTAAACATTTATGAGAATTGTGACGTCGAATAGCAAAAAGTTATCTTGTAACCGTTATCTATGTTACGCGTAAGATTGTTTGTTGGAAGTATACCCACTTAGACCATTCATATTATGAATAACGTAACAATGAACGGATATTCAAATTTTAATAAAATAAAATATAGGTAATTGTTTATATCCAGTTATTTATTGAAAAGTGATTTATGATTTAGACTTTGTAAACATTTTATTTTTGTGTAACGTCACAATTAATGTATTGAGGTCATAGCTTAATTGTTCATTTTCTTGACGAAAAGAAGATTGAAACTAAACCTCAATTTCTGTTAAAAGAACTTTAGTTCTCACAAGATAATCGTCAATTAGATGAGCAAAATAAAATGAACTATAATATTATGTTATAACAGTGCGGGTAGAAGAATAAAAAACGAAATAGACTCATGATTATTGTCAACAAAATTGATAGCGAGTTCACTGCATTCTTAAGATGAGGCGATGGCACAAATTAAAAGATATAGCTGTTTTAAACGAAAGTAAACACAATATAATACAGTGTTTGTTAACGAATAATCACAGATATGTTAAAATAAAATGGTAGGCCCTTTAGTTTAGTTAACATTAAACATTTAGTGCGAAACGTAATCGTTCTTGTTTGTGCCTCTCTGTCAAGTACGGCTTTTTAGCAGGTTTTCTGTGATGCACGCCTTCAGCGTGAAGTGCACGGCGAACAGTATCCATCGAGGTGTCATATAATTCCGCAAATGTCTCGTTGGTGCGAAACCATTCGTTTCGTATACGTCCACCATATGTCGTCGCTGCGCCTCGCTAATAAGCTTCGGTCTCCCACTTCTCTTTCGACTAGCAAGGCTACCTTCTTCCTCATATCTTTTTAGCCAAAGATTTACAGTATTTTTCTAAAATAAAAAAATAAAATATATTAGACAGCTATACCTACTTCACTTCATTTTCATTATATAAAATGTTAATAATCATAATTATTGAATATAATTTTAAAATAAAACTGCATTTATTAATCCAATAACCAATCCAATAAACCCAACGATTTACGTATTTCTCTTCTAAACCTCTTATAGATACGATGAATGGATTCATAAATGGCATACGTTTTAATTAGAAGATTAATTTGTAATAAAGTTACAATTCATTAATAGCTATTATACTCACATTCAGTCCGGTTTCTTCAGATATTTGTGTTTTATTAAAACCACTTTTATGCAGCCCAATGATAGTCGCCCCCACTTCAATACTAATATTAGCCTGCATTTTGCGAATATTACAATACTGTCAACCACACGTCACTAACCAACAACTACAACCAAACGACAGTTCATTTCGGTCAAGTTAAAACTCATGTCTACCTCGCAGAAATCTAATTCTTTATTTAGTTTTTTTGTGATCTACCTTTCTAACTCTAAGAAATGTGTGAACAAGTTAAAGAATAATTTAATATATGTAATGCAAATACATAACTTCCAATCGGGTAAGAACTTACAAAAAGTCAATAATTGCGTGGGATTTGAACTTGCGGCACACTGATTTGCGCTTCAATCTGTGTGCCTATACCACTGGGCCATCTTGACTTGTGCTAAGTTGATGAAATTGTGGATTTCAATCATTTGTTGGCGAAACTTGAAAATAAAAGGTCGTAAGTCAAACTAAACGTCAAACGAATACGTTTTAAGAATTCCTATGGACTTTTGTAATTGAGTGTACAACCAAATTATTGGTATTTATATATTATAATATATCAGTTGTGAAAGCGTCGATATTATTAGAAATGTCGAGCAGATTCGTCAGGAAGGTTCTTGACATAACATTATGTATGTATTAAATTGTATGTATTTTACTAATATTTTAAAGAAACTGTTACAAAACAAAAGTGGGTTTTACCAAAAGGCAATTTTATTAAAATAATTATGATATTATATCAACAATTTAGCTAAGTAAGGTAGTCCGACACCGAATAAAATATTCGAGATAATTCCGCATTTGTTTTGTTCGCAGTTTCTGTGGAGAAATCTGAACCATACGTTAAAAGAGGTTGGAATTCAACTAAGTCTTATCTTATGAATACTAGAGCAAAACCCCTTGTCTCCAATAATATTTTACATAAAATGGAATCGTTATTGGAGACAACAATAGAGAAAATGACAGCCAAAATGAAAGAAATACGCGACAACCAGCTACCTGCGGAAATCAAATATCTAGAGAAAGAAATAGAAAAAATTAAAAAGAGACTGCAAGATAAAAAAAATAATAAGCCTTCATAAAAGGGAGGTAATATATGGTCATAACAGAACCAGATGGTATAAAAGTAAAATTAATGTTCTTTATATTATACGTATATTTCAGTGGCCGCGAAATCCACACAGAGTTTTGGAGCTACTTCATGGAAGTATCTAAAAGTTGAAGTGGTACCGCCTCTGACCGTAAGCTTCTTTGGAGGACCGATTGGTAAGAAGATGGAAATGTTTGCTGGAAAGTTGACAAACGGTTTCATTAACGCTTTAGATGGAAGAATTAAAGAAATAGATGCTGAAGCCGAAAGAGAAAAGCAAGAAATCTTAGCGGCACTAAAAGCTCATGAGAATAAACTTAAGGCTGAAGCAAAGGCGAAAGAAGCCGAGCGGATTAAAGAGATAGCAAGGAAGGCCGCCGAAGCTGTAAAAGCAGCCAAAGAAGCAGCTGATCGAAAGAAAGCTGAAGAGGCAGCTAAAAAGCCCAAAGAAGATCCAAAAGCGAAAGCCAAACCAAAAGCTAAAAAGAAAGCTGGCAAATCTAAGAAGCAGCAAAGACGTAAAAGGAAGTAAATTAGTCTTAATTACGAGCCGTAGCAGTTGGTCTAAAATAATTAGAGAAAAAAAAAGAAACAAAAAACAACAGATTATATTTCATATTATAATTCTGCGGCCTTGTTTGCTGCTGCAGCTGACATCTAGATTTAGTTCAGGAAAATTATTATTGGATTTCCCTTGATCCCTTGGTTTCCCGGAGTCTGTGACCCAGTTAGTTGTAATTCACAAATACACACTATATTACTAATGAAGCCCATATAAAGTAACTATTACCTTCAATATTTCCACCATTATCCTGTCGGTTCTCAAAATGTTTCGTATGAACGCAGCCCAATAAAAAAATATTGAATTGTGGGTTTTTGAGATTCCCGGCTTGAAGGGTTTCTTTTTTCATGAAACATATTTTGAGGTTTCTTTTATGCTACCTTAGTAGTAAGTAAAGTATAATTTGAAATAAGATATATTTTATTTTACAGTCGAACTTTGTAATTACTTAGACTGCCTTCACACTAGTGTTTTTCCAGCGCAAATCCTCTGTAGTCAATTGAAAGCGCAGTTGCGCCTTTCAATTGACTCCAGAGGAAATACGCTCTTAATATAGGCTTTGACAGCAATTGCCACTAAAGTCTCAAATAAATTAGGGGACAGAATGTCCCCCAACATGACATGTAGGAGCTAGTGTTTATTTTGGCTATGTTCTTTATATTTCATAATGTTATTGTCTACATGCACCAACACCCTAAACACGAATTTCACCACTCCACGTTTATAGTAAGATCCCAGAGCGATTTGACATAACTTACTTTCACATGGATGAAACCTTAGGTTCTAGCGTCTCCTAGTGCTTTGAATACCCTGTGTGCTTGTAGACCTCCCCCTTGGGGCCACTGGTCAAGTACCAGGTGAGAAACGGAACTAAAAATGAGTTACTTAACCTTATGACTGATTTTTATACAGGTTGTAGCATAAATAGTAGTCCAACGTTAAGGGGTCGTGTCTATATTTAGCTTATTTGAACCACTGTTTTACCATAGGTCTCAGAATAAAACTGATCTTTATATTTTTTTGAAAAACAACACTGCGATACTAATTTGGTAGAGACAAATTAGTATCAAAACAGTTATTTGCATATTATAGCACATGTACAAAAATAAAAATAGGAAAATAATATTTTTAGTTGAAATTAGAGCCAAATTAGTATCACAAGGTGATGTTTTTTTTTTTTTTTTTTAAAAAAATAGGTATATAGATCAGTTTTATTCTGAGATTTACCTATGGTAAAAAGTGGTGCAAATTGTAGTATGCGATAGCTGAATACCTATAGGCCGTATCAAGCCCTCAACGTCGGACCACTATTTACGCTACATCCTGTACTTATAAAATTATATGTTAATTACAAAGTTATATTTTAGTAGTCAGGCGAATTGTAGTGACCAAACATCCAGTCGGTGCATGAAATCCTCTGACTCGCTCGGAAACGCATGCGTGCTCTCACGCTGATACTCTCGGCTGAATAATTTTTGTATATAAGTTTGGTCACTACAATTTGACAGCAAGCGGTGCGGTGATCGCCTCCTTCTGTGAAGCAGTAATTCTAGCAAACAAAGCGGCTGCATGTGTAAGGTAATGGGAAGTGCTCACGCCCCAGCCGCCGGGACTCCGACCCCGATTTCCTACCACTGTACAGTAGCCATGACAGATCTTGAACGCTCGGCGTCAGAGTGGGGATCGCTTTGCACATTCCATACATTGGCGAGCCAATCGTCTTCGTTGTTAGATACATGCAGCACCCAAGCAAGGCAGTGAACGAATGAGGAGTGACGTCTAAGACGCGATGGCGCGGCCAGCTAATCACTGACACTCCTCGCCCCCGCGTCGCACTTCGCACCACTCAAGAGACGGAATATTTGACGTCTGGCAACCGTCTGGAGCCGTCAGCAAAACGGCCGAAGCCTACTGGGGTTGACTTCTGAAAGGGGAAACCTGTGGTGCTGCAATACAAAGAAGGAACACGTTTTTTTTTGGTCGGTAGAAATCATTCGAATGACATCCCCCGCCCTTAGGTGGAGCGGGAGATAGTGTCAGACTCTCATTGACTAAAAACCCACCCCGTTCCTACTTGCCTTTGATACCGGGGCTGAGCTACCTTTCGGAGCTAACCCTGGCCCAGTAGGCTTCGACCCAGCTGGGCCCTTGCAGTTGCTGACAACTCCTTGAGGCGCGCGGGAACAGTGCGCGCCGTTGACGACTTGGGCTCGGTTCGGACACTTACCGGACAGTCAGACAGTGAGCTACCCATTGCTCGCCGTCCGCAAGCCCGCGTCTACAGTAGCCGGAAATCGGGATCCGCAAAATCCCGGCGGCGACTGGGGCGCTAAGACCGCCGTTGTCTGATGCGGTCGGCCTCCTTCTTTGCTAGCATTACTGCTTCGCAGAAGCAGGCCACTGCCTGACACTCCTCCTCGTTCCGGACCATGGCTGGTACCAAGGCCCAGCGCGAGAGATCGCCGCCGCCGATAACCCCCACGAGGAAACAGCGATGCTTTGCCCAAGCGGGGCACACCTCCACTGTGTCCTCCGGGCGTTCCACACAGTGGCGACACCCGGGCGTCACTTCCGCACGAATCCGGTGCAGGAACCTCCCGAATTTATCATGTCAGTGAGAACCTGCGTCAACCTGGTCAAGACGCCGTGAGGTCTTTCCAGCCACGCCTCAAAAAGGAGTCGGACCGCCGCTTCGCCCTAGACCGCAAGAATTTATTAGATGACTACTCACATGAAAAAAAAAACTTAAACGGGATATAATGATAATACGGAGTTTAAGTTCGCTAACAATAGGCGAGTTCTTCAACCGAGAGAGAATCGTAAGTATTGATTTCGTGCGGTGTGAACAGAAATTTTTGAGCCGCGTTCGTCAGGCTTGCCTCAACCTGAGGCATACGACGGTAAAATTATGCGTGCGTCTCGAACGACACACGCTCAAGCAGAGCACGCAAAACACACGCACAGTTTTTGTCAGTAGAAAACGCAAACAACACCTGTCCGTCCACACGGAGCGCACGGCTCGTACTGAGGCGGCGTTCGCAACGATCGTACGACGCGAATGCTCACTGTGAGCACATTCTTCTACACAGCCCGAGGCATGCGAGACGAACCATTCGCGACGCACGCCTGCGATTTTTGTACGAGGCTTCAGGCACACAATAAAAAGTTCGAATTATGTACTTAGTCAAATAAATAAAAAAAAAAACAGTATGACGTAAGTATGACAGTTACAGAAATTGAAAATACATAACAACACAGAAGTAATCAAATGGAATAGAAAAGTCCTGAATAGGCATTTTGTAACACGTCTGACGAAGTTTTTAGAGTTTATTGAGCCATATTATAAAGTAATAATGACCACAGGTGTGAATATAGCAAAATTGGCGAATATTTTCCGTAAGTATTATCCTTCACTGGATTCCGATACGCGAAAACCGGCGACATTACAGATCCTGAAGGAAATAGCGTGACGAATTGGACTCCTACATAAAGGATTGGCCAGATGTAGATAAGTATACAGAAAAGTGAAAACTAGAAAGGATGCATATCTGCCGCCTTGTAGTGGGACATAACAGGCTTAAGGCTCATACAATAATTTTTCAATGCACTTAAACCCGCTTCTAACCCTACCACTTTTAGTCACGCAATTTACTGTTTTCCACACTCGTGCGGATAAGTGAGTAAGCTCACGCTCGCCTCTATGTATTTATTCTATTTACCATGAATAGTTTACGAAACGTCGTTTGACTTATTACAATGAGTCGCCATATTTACCTATTGGAATCAAATTATATGTAACTAGGGCCACTCATTTAGCGTTATCTAATCATAATCAGTGGTGCTCGGTTTCAGTTGGGTTTCAGTTGTAGGTAAATGCCCTATGTGGCTTTTGATCTACAACCGTGGTAACTATTACCTAATTTGTGATATAACTCCGTCCTGTCTTCCTATATATTCACATTAGAAAAATCGGTAATCGGGCAAGAAAAGGGGACCTTGGAGCTGGACAATATACCTCCCTATATTACAATTTAACTGTATTTGAAGTGGAATAACATTCCTAGACTCGAATAAAAAATAATAACAGTAGGAAATATTATCCACCCTGACTTAGCTGCGGTAGACTCCTTGACATACCCTGATTCCTACCTTGTGCAGATTTTTCAGGAAACATTTATAGAGTAACCACAACATTTTACAGACATGTCAATATTTTGACCTGTGTACAGGTGGAAGATGGACGATGATGCATGAACTGTCCGAAATATACAAACCGGCTGTAACCAGGAACAGGGAGAAACTGATAGAACTGATAAAAGGTTAGTTTTGTGGTGAACCATATAGTTCGATTGTTGAGAAGATTATATTTCGATTCAAACATATTAGGAGTTGTAAAATGTGTGTAGCGAGTAGGTAGTATACACATTTCACACAGCGAGGTGAGGGGTGTGTCACACCCACCATGAAATGCTATTCCACCAAGACTCACTCAGTGTTTCGAATCACCATTCAATTTGAGCCGAGCGATACTACGCTCATCGAGAATTCTACATTGGAAATATGGCTTCAAAAGCTTTGGTCTCTTGATCGGAACTCATAAGGCTGTGGTACATGGCACCGGATCCATAATCGCAAGAAAATCGTCTAGAATAGTCCTTTGCGGTGAAGAAGATTATAGTTCCAATCAAGGGACCAAAATACTCTTGAAGAAATGATAATTCAAAGTAGAAACGGTGTTATCATTCTTTTGTGTTAACAATCTTCTGTCCTGGTTTAGAGAAAGCAGAGGCCGCGACCAAATCCGAACTTGCAAAGAAAATGCGAGTTCTTAAAGGATTTTACACTGTCGAGATGGCGCCACCGCGCATGTCTGAAATGCAGGTGAATAGAATAGAATAGACTTTATTGTACACCAAAAAGTAATACAGCTTATACAAAAACTTCAATTTGGGTACAATTATGGCGGTCTTATCGCTGAAAGCGATATCTTCCAGACAACCTTAGGATGGATAAGAGCTTAAAATAATACACGGAGTAGTCTGTGGTGTACTGCTAACTATATAAAACACAATACTCAATTATAAATACATACATACATATTATAATAAGTTACACAATTTAATTAGTAAAAAGGATAGAAAAAAGAGTAAAGTAGGGTTGGTGGAAGAAATTAAATTACGTAGAATCAGTATAGTATTAGAGAGAAAGGAAATGGTTGGTGGCAAGTGAGTAATTATCATTAGTATAAACGTAACATATTCAGCCCTATAATGATCCCACTGCAAGCAATCAATTGATTTTAATTCATATTTGCCATTCGAATTGATCTACTAGTTAGTAACCTTAATTGCTGTGCCGGAGGTCGTAGATTTAATTCCTACCTAAGACACCGAAGGTCGTGGCCTTGTGGGTTCGAACTAGATCAAAAAAAACAAATGTAAGAATGAATTAAATGTTTGTGTGATGAGCATAATCAATCATGAATTTTGTTCTGTATCTGGGTGTAAGTAGTTTACACTAATACCTATAATAAAGAGGTAAGTAAAGTTTGTTTTTATGTTTTTTTTTTTTTGTTTGTAGGAGGTAATCTCTGGAAGTACTGGTCCGATTGAGATAATTTTTTCACCAATAGGAAGCTGCTTTAGGTATTCCAGGTGTGTGGTAGTCAGTGACAGGCTATATTTTATGTACGTGGGCGAAGCTGCGGGCAAAAGCTAGTCTACAATATTTATGTATTTAGAAAATAAGCAGGTTTATCAGTTGTATAGCACTCATAGAACAGCTCTACTTAATTTGGGACTAGATGGCGTTGTGATAATCATGGAATATTATTATTATTTGACTGGCCTGTTGGTCTAGTGGTTAGTGACCCTGACTGCTATGCCGGAGGTCGCGGGTTCGATTCCCACCCAGGACAAATGTTTGTGTCATGAGTATAATCATTTGTTCTGTCTGGATGTAATTTATCTATAATATGTATGTATTTAGAAATATATAAGTATGTTTATCAGGTGTCAGTAGACGGCGTTGTGTGGTAGTTGTGGAATATTATTATTATATTATTATTATTATTATCGGGTACAATTTCTTTTCTCAGCTCTTTGGCTGGTTTCGACCACATTTACGGGCAGAGCGCTAAGTAAATGTAGCATGTAAAATTTCAGTGTGTTGTGTGATCGTTTTCTTCTATCTGCATGAATTCCCTGACATTATTTATTATTATTATTATTTCCTTTATTTAACTTTAATTCATATTATATTATATTTTTAAATATTCCTTAAAAAAATAATTTAAAAAAAACATTTAAAAATATAAAAAATAGTAGCCCACCGGCATCGGGAACAGGGTCCAAGCTGCCGGCAGTCAGGGCTCCTGAGACAGGAACCTCCGGACAATACGCTTATTATTATTCTATGCAGCTTGTTTTTAGGATGACTCAAACCTCGGCAAAATGTCAGCTTACCAAGTAGGCACAGTCGACTGCACGCCGCACACCACTATTTTATTTAACGCTTACGAAAATTGTAGTTTCTCGCCTATCTAAACAGCTTTTGTGAATGGGTTACCAGTATGCGATTCCTGTACAGAACATAGTCACCTCTGCAGCCCTGGTATCAAAATGCGGAGTTACTGACGATTCGGACACAAAACATTCGGACACAGTGTCCGAATTGACACATTTTTATTTCAATATTTTTTTTCACTGACGATTCGGACACACATTTTTAAGTAGATACTTTACATTCACATAAAAACTTTTAAAATCTACACTAATATTGTATAGAGGTAAAGTTTGTTTTTATGTTTTTTTGCTTGTAGGAGGTAATCTCTGAAGTCTAGTCCGATTGTAATTTTTTTTCTCTAATAGAAAGCTGCTTTATCCCTGAGCGACATGGGCTATACCTACATATTTATTTTATTTATGCGGGCAAAGCCGCGGGCAAAAGCTAGTATAATCTATAAGGAACAAAAGCGTTACCAAAACTATCTCAGGCTGGATTTAAAACGGCAACTTCAGGTAATATATATATATATATTTTTAATATTATAAATTAATATTTTTTTTTATCTGACTGTAATAAACAGCTTCAATTTTGGCGGTGTCCGAATCGTCAGTGAAAAGATATTGAAGATAAAATGTGTCGATTTGGACACTGTCCGAATTGTCAGCAACTAGAAATGCGCCATATCGCAAAATGGACAATAGGTACCGAACCTACCCATAACGACCAAAACAATGGTACCTAGACATCTTATCCCGCTCGTAATCTTACGATCAATTGCTATTATTATGCCATTACCACCCAAACAAAGAGGCTTGAAACCATGTTTTTATAATTCAATGCTTGAAACCATAGAAACAGAAATTAAAAGGCAATTTTTAAACTATTGACATGATTTACATTTTTCTTTTCGCCAAAAATGAAGCCTAGGTTGTTATGTTAGAGGACAATAGATACGGAGGAATCAATAGCAAAAAGAACCAAAGTCTTTAAACCGTAACCAAACGAAGATACTATAGAAGCATTGCTAGTATATTTTTGTCAGGCGTTACTTCATTTATTTTGTGGTTTTTATTGATAAAATTGAACCTAAAATATCAGACCTAGAGTATTTTTATTTAAGAAAAATAACTTTTGCAACTTACTAAATAGACTCTTACTTCGTTTAGTTAGGGTTGGCAGACATAATTCTTTTGCAAATAATTTCTCATACAGTCCTTTAAGATATGACCTAGATTTCACTTATGGCGAAAAAAAAATAACATGCCAGATGCCAGCAATGTATGGCAAAAGTTTTATCCTCCTTTACATTCTTATCTACTCCTGTAAGAAAATTAATAATAAATAAAAATTACAAGAAACCTTATTATTTCTTTCAATTAAACATAACATTGTAAACAAAATAAAAATCTAAAGTTAAACAATAGGTTTACGTCTCGTCCGATATTGAGTGCGAAAATCATGTTGTGATTACCCACATCAAAAAAAAAAAAATATATATTTTAGGCATCTAATCGAGAAAGTCTAGACAAACGAAATTGAAAGGCCTATCATTTATTAGATGGATGGGACTTCAAGTTTTAAAGAACATAGGTAATAGACACCTAAATAAAATCAGTAATCTGAAAGCAATAAAGTTCTTCCTCTTCTTTTCGTGTCGATAAGAGAGTAAAATGTTGCGCGGCCGAAATAGTGATGTACAATTACCGTCACGGATCTTGAGCGCTCGGCGTCAGAGTGGGGATCGCTTTGCGCATTCCATACATTGGCGAGCCAATCGTCGTCGTTGTTAGATACATGCTGCAAGCGCAGGGAACGAATCATGACTGACGTCTATGGCGCGGCGAGCCAATTACTGACACTCCCCGCCCCCGCGTCTCACTTCGCACCACTAAAGAGACCGAATATTTGACTTCTGCGCAACTTGAAGCCAGCGCTCAAGATCCGTTTTGGCAATTGTAAACAAGTTGTATAGATAAAAGCTCGGCCGTGGGCACTGTCTCGACCGTTTACTCGGTACGTGTAATCAAGGCATAAAAGACGGGCAGTATAGCAGATGACGAATGTCCTGTGCAGCGGCTCCATACTGGCACTGCTTTAATGAGATGAGTCGGGGAAGCCCCACTTGGCAAAACTGTTTTTGCAGCGGCCAACCTGGGTTCGCCGCTGCAAAAACAGTTCGGTTTAGAGATTTCCAGATTAACCACGGTAGTTCGCTGTAACCTCTTTCATCTGTTTTGTGGCTGTAACTATAGTTCTCAACTCAAACATGATAAAAGTGTATAATGTTAGTGATTACCGGATATCTATGGTGATTACCGTTGAGGCGGTACCTCTAATATCTAATACTTATCTAAGAAGAGAGAATGGTTATCATTAATTACTCACGTGTATCATACGACGTTTTTCAAAACACTTGTTAAGAAAATAACTGTAACACTAGTAAACTTTGTGGCGGTAAAAATCTGTTTTCTTAAGCGCGCCCATTATTTTTTTATGTACCTTTCAACACACCGAAATGAAGAAAGGGGGGTTGACCAGCGACTCGTGGGGGACGACCTGCGCCCATCCTGATACGATACATGTAATATAATTATGGCGGGGGAGAGGTTGAACAATAAGGTTCTAACTAGATTACCTATAGCACTAGTGCGTAATGGTACCTAATCATAATGTCACAGTTTGGTAAAAAGGGTCATTACGTACCTAAGTGCAGTGCAATAAGAGTCACTTTCTGAGCAAGTGTATTGAAAATAATATAATTTTAAACCAGTTGCGTCTAACTAGACGATTAACCTAACTAGGTAGGTACCCCAAAACAGAGAACAAATTAGGTATAGGTATGTTTATCTACGCTAAACTGGCTTTACAGGTTACCTAACTTAAATTTAATGTACAAATCTGCAGTAGGTATATTTGCGAAATTGAGGTATTTGAGCCAACTAATTCGATTGGTAAACAGTTCAGTGCACTATGACATTTCGACTGCGATTTTTGTATTTACATATAATATTCCACAATAATAATATCTAGCATTCTACAACTAACACACTACGCCGTCTAGTCACAAGCTAAGCAAAGCTTGTGTTATGGGTATTACACAACTGATAAAACATAGATATCTTATATATAAAATTCTCGTGTCACAATGTTCGTCCCCGTACTCCTCCGAAAAGGCTTGACAGATTCTCATGAAATGAGAATATTGAGTAGGTCTGAGAATCAGCCAACATCTATTTTTCATACCCCATATAAGGGTTGTCCACCCTTAACATTTTTCTTTAATGGCAAAACAACGTTTGCCGGGTCAGCTAGTATATTTCTAAATATATGCATATTATAGATAAATAACACCCAGACACAGAACAAATGATCATGCTCATCACATAATCATTTGTCCTAGGTGGGAATTGAAATCGAACCCACGACCTCCGGCATAGCAGTCAGGGTCACTAACCACTAGACCGACGTAGGTACGTATAGCAAAACTTTTTCTCTTATAAGAGGGGCCTACCACAAACTCTTAACGCGAACCATTTGACGACCTAAACTGAACTAGGTATTAAGGCATTAAACTATACAATGTTATGTATACAAAAAATTTTTAATTGCATCCTTTTTATGAAAATCCATCATTTCCATTAATTGAGATCGAAGTCATAGATCGTAACCAGTCAGTAGCATCTTCTGATCCTGAAGTGTAAGCAGGTGGTCTCCACCTGTACGTCTCGACAGACTGTTGAATAAAACCCTCCAATCTCCACGTCCATGAAAAAGTTAGAGGTACATAATTTAGGTCTAAATTACCTATCTTTTGTTCGCAGAAATTCGTTGCTGACTTCCGTTTAATAAAAGAATTCTTCAAAAACAATTGCTTCCCGATGATGACGGTGACGCAAGCCTGGCTGCTGTTCCTGGTCGGGCTAGAAATATTCTTATGGTTCTTCCTAGGAGAAACTATTGGGAAGGGTCACATTGTCGGGTACAAAGTGTAATATGTTACAAATTAGGTAAGTATAGTCAACCATACGTTCTTGGGTCTGTTGGAAAGTATTCATAGTTTTTACTACCGATGCAACGACGAGTCGCTGCCGCGACGTGTGTGTGACTATATTACTATAATCCTTCTATTTAGGTAGTTAACTAAATGTAAACAATCCTGCCATGTCTTTTATCAAAAAAAAATATATAAAATTGTTTACAATTATGTACCTATTTACCTAAACCGATGTTAGTAAACTGTAACTAAATTTAAATATAATTATGTCTTCTAAACGATTTGTTTTTAAATAAAAAGACATATCTAGATTATTTACCTTTAGTTAATTACCTAAACCGTTGGAGTATAAGTACCTATCTACAAATATGTAATTATACACCAAAAATTTTTAATTAGTGCAAATACTTAAAGGGCTTATTAGGAAAGGTCTTGTTATTATTTAAGTAAAGTCTCAATAAATAATATTCATAAACAGCAAAGTTATGTGCTTTTGCTTATATCCCAAATTCTCACTCAATTTATGGAAACATTGTACAGGCTATTGATTACGAATTAATGAATGGCAATAAAAATGGAAAAACAATGCGCGTTGTATTTTCTAGAAACAATTATTACGAATGATTGGTCCAATTACGATAAATTTTCGTGGATAATTTTGGGATTACGTTTTTAGGGTTCCGTAGCCAAATGGCAAAAAACGGAACCCTTATAGATTCGTCATGTCTGTCTGTCTGTCTGTCTGTCTGTCTGTCTGTCTGTCTGTCTGTCTGTCTGTCTGTCTGTCTGTCTGTCTGTCTGTCTGTCCGTCCGTATGTCACAGCCACTTTTTTCCGAAACTATAAGAGCTATACTGTTGAAACTTTGTAAGTAGATGTATTCTGTGAACCGCATTAAGATTTTCACACAAAAACAGAAAAAAAGCAATAAATTTTGGGGGTCCCCATACATAGAACTGAAACTCAAAAATTTTTTTTTCATCAAACCCATGCGTGTGTGGTATCTATGGATAGGTCTTCAAAAATGATACTGAGGTTTCTAATATCATTTTTTTCTAAACTGAATAGTTTGCGCGAGAGACACTTCCAAAGTGGTAAAATGTGTGTCCCCCCCCCTCTAACTTCCAATATAAGAGAATGATAAAACTAAAAAAAATATATGATGTACATTACTATAAAAACTACCAACGAAAATTGGTTTGAACGAAATCCAGTAATCAGTTTTTTTTTTTAATGCGTCATAAACCGAAAAAAATACACTATTATTAAAACATCGATCAAAGTTACAACACATTACAAGAACTTTTATATTATGTTACTTGCTGCTACGGAACCCTTCATGGGCGAGTCCGACTCGCACTTGGCCGGTTTTTTACTTTTGGGGGTACGGGTAGAGACTTATTTCTTTTGTACTAATTAAAAATTAAGGGTGTATAATTTTAATGATAATGATATTTTTTACGATTAGTGTTAAATTTTAAAATAATTCCTTTATATTATTACTTTTAAATGCTGTGTAATAGTTTCCTTTAATTTTATGATGGTAAATTTTTACCCCAGTATGAATACTACTTTACTTTGGAGTAGCACTGATGACGATACTCTATTCTTATCCCGAATACGAATATAGGTTCTTAGAGACACTAATTTTATCATCTAAATTCATGTGTAAATATTTTTCTTCTTCTTCCTGCCCTTGTCCCATCTTATTTGGAGTCGTCGGTCATGTGTAAAAAGTGTCTTTCTGTAAAAAAATACTTTGTCTCACATTATGAATGACGTCTATAACGTCATACACAAACCCAGATCAGGAAGTAGTAGGTAGTGGTACCTATCTGTAAGACATTCAAATATTTGATCCGTGCGGGAATCGAAACCGCTACAGGCAGCGCAGCAGCCAATCACTCGACCACTGCGCCAACCGTGTCGTAATTGATCACAGTTTGTTCCTAGTTCCTACAAAAACTTTGAAGGAGGTACCAATCGTTAAAGCATAAAAAGGTGGCCTTTGATAAATAAAAATATCTATTATTAAAACTGTGACAACATTAAACTGTGACCAAATTACAATAACCCTAATTATGTTAACAATAGAATGCTGTTTTATTGCAATTCAAATGTCATTCAAAGATTATAAACAAATAAAATAAAAATTACTATTTTCCACCGTTGCTGTTTTCATTGTAGTCATTAAAATAACACGCTTTGTTAGACATTGACATCGAGTTTCCGTTTTTTACTTCATTATATCTCATTAAAATTACAGACGAATATTAACTACACTATACAATAACTAATAATGTATTTGTTAATTACATCTACTTACTTACCTATTTTTCTTTTGCTAACGTGAAGAACGTCTGTGTATGTGCAATTCTTAGCTCAATAAGGGTCTAAACAGACGGACCGCATTTCAACTGCAATCCAACCGCAAATTGCAGTTTAACTCTTTGAATGTCGTAATTAGAGACACAATAGAAGAACAATTACCTTATGTCGGACAGTGTAACTTAAGACATTCGAAAGGTTAAGTGCAGTTTGAATGCAGTTGACAGGACTGCAATACAACTGCAAACACGACTGCAATAGAACTGCAAACCAAACGTGCATTCCGTATAGTGTTGCCAGGTGTCCCGATTTGCGCGGGATGTCCCGATTTTGAGGGGTCTAGGGACACGTCCCGATTTACGCCTGATCGGGACCCTAAATGTCCCGATTTACCAATAAATTAATTAAAAGCCATTATAATTACATATTACAAAGTAACATATATCAGTAGCATTCGCCACATTGTCACCCATGTTAAGTGCGTTAAAAACCCTAGAGCGAGAGAAGTCATTGAATGATTTTTCACCCCAAAAAAATCTTTTTTTTTAATTTGTCCCGATTTAAAACCCTAAATCCCGATTTGTTTTACCATCAGTCCCGATTTTACTCCAATCGGACCTGGCAACACCCGTAGTACCCACACACCCGCACGCTCCGCCTTCCCGCGCATGATGCAGTTCGGATGCAGTCGGTGTGCAGTTCACACGACTATAATCGGACTGCACGTTTAGTTTGCAGTTCTATTGCAGTCGTGTCAACTGCATTCAAACTGCACATAAACTGCAATTTGTGGTTGGATTGCAGTTGAAATGCGGTCCGTCTGCTAGTTTAGACCCTATGGGAGAACCTTGCAGTCGAGGACGACCGCGGTGAAGGTAGGTTGTGTGACGATCTGATTATGTTCGCAGAGCAAAATAATCATCAGCAGCTAAAACCAATTCGCTAATCATCAACAGCATATAAAAGGGGGACCCGTGACCTTTTAAAAGATCATTCCAGGACCCCCTTTTATATACCTAATGAGTACAAGGTCAAAAAAGGTCTTTTCAATACACCCACTCGAAACCCGCTCTTATCTCACTGCTGACAGGCACGCTATAGGCTATTTCCCGCACAAGTGCAAAAATGTGCGCGTGCTGCGACCGTATCAGGATGGGAGCGCGTCGTCCCCTACGAGACCCGGTCAACCCCCGTTTATTCATTTCAGTGAGTGTATTGAAAAAAGTCGTTTGAAACACGTGCAAATTTGTCATTGCAGCACTCAGCTCCATAACACACTCGCGTTCGGCTCGTGCGGATTCCGCCTCGGTCGCCATGACAAACTTTCTACACTTGTGTCAGAATGTATTATTGAACCTTGCTGTACACGGTAGTACGAGTACATGATCACTGTCACTTGAGTTAATTGTACATGTTTACTGATTGCACTCTTGAGCTTGGATCCAAGACCTACGGATCAGAAGCGAAGATAGGGACTCGCCGAGCAAGTGTTGTGCAGAGTCTAGATCGCTTCCACATTGGTGGTTACTTGTGATCTCACACTCCCTTCCATTCTGGTACCGCTACTCACCGAAGTAACCTGATTTATCCTACAGGAGATGCGTCCTAGTTCCTATTGGACACGTTAACTGTGGTACATAGTAAAACCGGTTTACAACCTAGGTTTGGGTAAGTGCAGTTTGTTTTGTCCTCATATACTAAATACTTATATGAACTGGTTCAAGGGAACTACTGATGTCTCTACTGACCTTCCATTTAGGAACCCTACCTCGCTACCTTAAGGTTAAGGGGGTGGGAAACAGGTACTACTTACATTCACACGCTCACCCGACTGTTATCAATCCCCCGTCATGCCTAGCAGGCCTATCATAAAGTGCTTTGGATCCTGTGACCACTATAACCTCACATCCTCATAGAACCGCAAAATCAAAGATAAGGTATTTATATATTCATTGCGCAAAACCTTTCAAATTGACTGTCCAGCCTATCGCCTCTAATCGCATAATTTTAATATGTACTTAAACGCAATTTAATTAGCAGAAATGAGAGTTACCTACTGATTTGACTGGACTGCTGTCGGAGGTACAACTTCTGGAGTCGCACCGTAACTTCAATTTAATTCAAGGCGTTCATGGTGCGAGTCCCAAACAGCTTTCTGCCCCTTAAGTTGAAGGAGGACTTTTGGTCGCAGGGCAAGGTGTTCCGTCGCTTCCGCGGACAGGTGCCACAAAACAGTACAAAGTGAATTGGTGCAGTGGGTGTTACTAACATAATTGACAGGCCTGTTGGTCTAGTGGTTAGTGACCCTGACTGCTATGCCGGAGGTCGTGGGTTCGATTCCCACCCAGGACAACTGTTTGTGTGATGAGCACGATCATTTGTTCTTTGTCTGGGTGTAATTTATCTATAATATGTATTTATTTAGAAATATATAAATATGTTTATCAGTTGTCTAGTACCCATAACACAAGCTCTGCTTAGCTTGGGACTAGACAGCGCCGTATGATAGATAGTCGTTTAATATCATTATTATTATTATAATCATCATGTATGTCTTTTAATAATAAACTACTAAGTTAATAAACTATCTTTATATTTATGTTAGTCTGTAAAGTAGGTATGTATCTTTGGGCCAAGATGCATGAAAATAAATGATTTATTATTATAATTTTATTTAACAGGGCTCTTTTGTTCTTTCTTGCAAGACAATCAAGCAGGAGCATGAAGCATTTTCTTACTAAAGTCATTGTACATTACTTGAGAAAGCCAGACCTATTTAAGCAGATTTGAGGCCTTACCATGAAATTGTAAAATTTCAAGCGTGCGAGCGAGAAATGGGGATGGAGCCTTTCTTATATCTATGGATGGAGCTATACATCCTCTAAAGCTCCATCCCTATAACACGATTCGGTTTAGGTCGGCAAATGGATCGTATTATGAGCTCGTGGTAGGGCCTAGGAACACTGTCAACTGACGGTACCTACCTAGTTAAACCATTCCCCGACTCTGGTGAAACCCAAAGGAGACGCTTCAAAACGGATAGGGTTGCTGCCACTATTTTAGCGTCCAAACGATAGACAAGTCGCGTTGGTTCTAATTTGGACTTGGCCCACTTTATATTTCAACTTTCATAAACACTATTTACCTACTAAACAAGTTTCGATAGACTGAAAGCAAGCCAACGACCGTAATCTTAGCCAACTACGAAGTGAAATAAATTATCAATAAATACTGATTACAAATCAACTCGTACTGTACGACAATAGCTTCTCAAAGCATCTCTCCTGTGTGACCCGTGGTACTTATTACCTTTTTTTTCGATGGGAAAAATCATCCAACGACAACCCTCGCTCTTGGGCGGAGCGGGAGATATTGTCAGACTCTTATTGACTACAAAACCCATCCCGTTCCTTCAAGCATTCATACCGGGGCTCGAGCGCCCTTTCGGATAACCCTGGCCCCAAGGTACTTATTACCTAGGCTGATGGCTGTTAACCTAACCTAACCTAACTAAACTACCCAGTTTCATAGGAACCTGATCCTTCTTTTTGTGAGTCTGGTGTTCTTTTTTTTTCTCGTGTCAACTGAAGGGAAGAGGTTTGTGTGCTTTCTGTTAAAACTTTAAATAGATAGGTACCTATAAGTACTAATTAATTAACAAAATATTATAAACATCTATAGCAAGAAATCAACAAAGAAGCTTAGATTTTTAATTGCTTTCCATTTCCAACTTCACTGAATCATTAACTCAACCTATTAATAAATAATTGCTTGGACGGAACACCGTCCGTAACGATTCACTCTAGGATTGTATGTATTCAATTATTGTTCGTTTTGTATTGCAGCATTGGCCAATCAGTGAATCCGAATAGGTAAAATATCTACATAATCAAACTGCGTACGTTCACAGCTTAATACAAGAATATCAGCGGTATAAGTTGGTCGCGTACCTAAACAGTTTTGACAGTGCTATCGCGATTTATTTATGATTAAACTGCCTTGATTAGTTTTTTAAATATTTTTATCAAAATCAGCGTTAGTTTGCTTTGTTTCTTACATCTCATCTATTCTATTACAAGTGAGTGAGCTTTTCAAAGCTAGCTTAGAGTGATGTAACTTTCTGTAGTCATACAAAGAAAAATTAAAAAGTTACTTTTGACAAACCATACGTCATTCGTTCAAAATGGCGGTGAAGGTGCAATGCGGTGTTTCCGCGGAAACGAAAAATATGGAATTATAATTTAAATGCAATCAAATCCAATAAAAAAATGACAGTGAGTGTGTATTGGTAGTACTCGTATTGTATAATAAATTATCTTCATCCTTACAAATCTACGATATTGTTTTGTTCGTTTTTTATAACGTGATGTTGCGGCGAGTTAACTTTTACTCAATATGTTTCGCATTCGGTCTCAGTGTTCTTCTAATTCTTGCTGGAAGTCGATATGCAGATAACACATATTATCGTCCGTCCATTGAAACCCGGAGAAACGTCAGGAACTTTTTAAAGGTTGAATACGGAGAGGAAACTTATACGCAACACATACCTACGGTACCTTATGATGGTTCCCCAGATATCAAGAAGTTATTGGAAAAAACTCGTTCAAAAATCAAGTATCAGCTCTCTAAGTACAACTTTTCAGAATCCGGTGCTCATGTATTGGAAGATTTAGTTATGGAATCAGGGGGCCGGCCCCTGCGAAGTTTAATTATATCGACATGGAGATCTGGAACTACATTTCTAGGAGAAGTATTAAATGCAATCCCAGGTACTTATTATCATTATGAACCACTACTTAAGTATGGAATTATACAAATACGGGGGCCACCAGAGGCAGACCAAGCTTTGAGCACCATCAAGGCTATGTTGAAATGTAACTATGAAGGCTTAGAAGATTACTTTACATATGGAAGTAAGCATTGGAATCAGTTCAGCCATAACACCAGACTTTGGGACCATTGTAAATATAAGAAAGAACTGTGTTATGATGCTGAGTTCACATCTCGGTTATGTAAGCTCTTTCCTTTTCAAACCATGAAGGTTGTACGTCTTAGGTTGCGGCTCATACAGGAAATACTGGATGATAAAGAGTGAGTTTATTTTATTAAAATTATCACTTATTTTCTAAGTAAAGTCCTAAATCAATTACAGGTCTCTATTTAATTAACCCAACTAAATACACTAAAAATACAATAGTGATAAAATCTATTTTGACTTTAATGTCATTAAAAATAATTGTGAAAACAAAATGCATGTAAAGTCATGCTAGTTAAACAGAAAAATTCAAAATCAATTAGGTAGTTAAAAAAAGTTCAATTAATGATGGTTACTTACATTGTTGAGTATTAAATTTTGAATAGTTTATCAAAATAAAATATTTAACAACCTGTTTGAAATTTTAGTTTAAATGTGAAGGTGCTACTGTTGGTCCGTGACCCTCGGGGTGTGATGCAGTCCAGGCAGCACCGTAACTTCTGCCAGCCTGCTCCAGATTGCTGGGAGCCGTCACTTGTTTGTGCAGACATGATAAGCGACTATGTGGCAGCAGGTCGGATACAGCAGCAGTATCCTGATAGACTTATGTAAGTAAATTATTACTAAACCTTTGTTTTAATAGCCTTTATTACTACTGCTGAACATTTGGTCCTGGGGGCAATTTCCTCGTCAAGAATGGCTTTTTCCATCTTTAAGTACTTACAAGGACTACTGAAATTAATGTAACGAATTAAGAATCATAATCAGCAGTTAGTGAGCAACAAAATAGTTATTTGGACAAATTTCTTCATGCTGTTCATATGACCAATTGACCATATTTGTTTTTAACCTTTCGAATACGCACTGTCAATTAGAGACACAATAGAATAACAATGACAAAACGGAGCCAGTGTTCGCTTGGGCTTTAATTTTTTTATTAACTCGTTGCATGGCCGGAACGCGGATCCACGTGGGACACAATAACTTTTTAATTGTGTCTCTAAATAATAATAAATATAGTTTTACATAAAAAAAAAATTGATAGAATTTGCATCAGCAAAGGTAGTGCAAGATGTAAATGGTTGGTATTAAAAAAACCGGCCAAGAGCGTGTCGGGCCACGCTCAGTGTAGGGTTCCGTAGTTTCCCGTCCGTCACAATAAAGTGTACCCACTTATGAGTTTAAAAAAATGCTTGCTACGATTATACTACAAACTTAGTCCAGAAATTATTTTGTAGAACCCTTTTGTCTTTTTTGTACAAAAACTGCTCTTTCCATCAAGTTCAAAATAATTTTCCTAGAAAGTCCTTATAAAGTTCTACTTCTCAGATTTTTTTCATTTTTTCTAAACTTATGGTTCAAAAGTTAGAGGGGGGGGGGGACACATTGTTTTTTACTTTTGAAGCGATTATTTCCGAAATTATTGACATTATCAAAAAATGATTTTAGTAAATACCTATCCAACAATATTTCACACGTTAGGGTTGAAATTAAAAAAAAAAAATCACTTCCCACTTTACATATAGGGGGGCTACCCTAATAAAACATTTTTTTCCAATTTTTATTTTACCACTTTGTCGGCGTGATTGATATACATATTGGCACCAAATTTCAGCTTTCTAGTGCTAACGGTCACAGAGATTAAGCGAGGACGGACAGACAGACAGACAGAGACGGACAGACAGACATGGCGAAACTATAAGGGTTCCTAGTTGACTACGGAACCCTAAAAATGTGATTAAAATATGTAGTTTTAATTGCACATCAGAAAAGTGCAACTAAAACTATTTAGTTCCACTAATGTGGAAAATTAGTTACCTACTAATGTGGAACTAAATTGAATGATTACTTTCCACATTAATAATAGGTGGTTATCAGCAAGACATGATGAGGTATTTTTTTTTTGTTAGGTGGAAAATCATCAATGACATTTCCCGGTCTAGGGTGCAGTGTCTTGCCAGACTCTTGCTCACTAAAACCCAACTATGTTCCTTCTACGTTCCCTACTTCCCTTTGCATTTTGGGACACGGTAACTCTTACCAACAATCCAATCAATCAATATTGTTTTTTTTTTTTTATGGTATGCGTCATGTTTGACGTGAAAAAACACTTTATTTGTTTGACTGGCCTGTTGTTCTAGTGGTTAGTGACCCTGACTGCTATGCCGGAGGTAGTGGGTTCGATTCCCACCCAGGACAAATGTTTGTGTGATGAGCATAATCATTTGTTCTGTGTCTGGGTATAATTTATCTATAATATGTATGTATTTAGAAATATATAAGTATGTTTATCAGTTGTCTAGTACCCATAACACAAGCTCTGCTTAGCTTGGGACTAGACGGCATTGTGTGCTGGTTGAGGAATATTATTTATTTATTATTTATTTCTTTCTTTTCTTTCAATCCTGCAACCCTAGCAAGCGTCGGCCCTATTAGGCCCCTTCAGTTTTGTTGCTATATTTTTGAAGCGTGAAACAACGCCGTTGACACGGGCATGGCCTTACCGGGCGACCGGACGGTAAGCTACCTATTTCTCGTCGTCAGCATGCCCGCTTCTCTGGTAGCACCTACGGCGCGCTGCGATACTGAAGCTCGTGGCGTCTCCTACAGTCTGTCTGGATGTCTTCTCCCTTACTGTTTGAGCGCCCTCCTTGGCTCGTATTTACTACTTCGGAGAAGGAAGCGCTTGCTCCCATTCCCTCTCGCCTCCGTACCGTGGCCTGAACCATGGCCGGACGCGAAAGATCGTCCCCGCCAGCCGCTTTAGGGTGCACACTGTGGTGCTCCGCACAAGCGGTGATGCACAATTTTATAAAGGCGTCCTTAAGGGAATGAAACGGGGGTCCAAAATTAATATGGATAAACCTATTTTCACGCGAGCGAAACCGCTGGCAGAAGCTAGTTTTTAAATATAAAGTAAATAAGTTTGAATTTTTTAATCATACAAGGTGACGGGTATGATTGTTGACAAGGTAACTTGATATTCAATGATGATAACTGCAGGAAATGATAAATAGTGTTAGCATTTTTTTACCTCGCAAGGTATAACTTCACACAGCACCGGTTTTATGTCCAATTGGGTATTTTCCGGTGTTTATTTTTTGTACAATATTTTATACTAAATAATACTAAAATACTGGCCAAGCGTGCGTTCGACTCACGCACGAAAGGTTTCGTACCGTAGGAAAATTCGGCAAAAAAAACGCGTTAGTTGTGTGGGAGCTCCCCTTTTTTTTTATATTTTTTTTGATATGTATTTGTTATAGCGGCAACAAAAATACATAATTTGTTAAAGTTTCAATTGTCTAGCTATTACGATTCTTGAGACACAGCCTAGTGACAGACAGACGGACAGACAGCGAAGTCTTAGTAATAGGGCCCATTTTTACCCTTTGGGTTCAGAACCCTAAAAAACAGGACAAACTTGTTTTTAGAAAAGTCATTGCTGGGTTGCCCATGGGTTGGCTTCCGAAACGTTAACCCGGGTATTTGCCTGCTGCCGTCTTCCCGTCCGATTATAATTTAGGTGTCTTCAAGGCTAGAGTGAACAGGCTCTTAATAAACTAGTGCGCCTCACCATCAACAATTGCATCACTGCTTACCATCAGGTGGGATCGCAGTTAAGTACTAGTTTATTATAACAAATGAAAAAACCGGCCAAGTGCGAGTCGGACTCGCCCATGAAGGGTTCCGTAGCAGCATGTAACATAATATAAAAGTTCTTGTAATGTGTTGTAACTTTGATCGATGTTTTAATAATAGTGTATTTTTTTCGATTTATGACGCATTAAAAAAAAACTACTTACTAGATTTCGTTCAAACCAATTTTCGTTGGTAGTTTTTATAGTATTGTACATCATATATTTTTTTTAGTTTTTTCATTCTCTTATCTTAGAAGTTAGAGGGGGGGGGGACACACATTTTACCACTTTGGAAGTGTCTCTCGCGCAAACTATTCAGTTTAGAAAAAAAATGATATTAGAAACCTCAGTACCATTTTTGAAGACCTATCCATAGATACCCCACACGCATGGGTTTGATGAAAAAAAAATTTTTGATTTTCAGTTCTATGTATGGGGACCACCAAAATTTATTGCTTTTTTTCTATTTTTGTGTGAAAATCTTAATGCGGTTCACTGAATACATCTACTTACAAAGTTTCAACAGTATAGCTCTTATAGTTTCGGAAAGAAGTGGCTGTGACATACGGACGGACAGACAGACAGACAGACAGACAGACAGACAGACAGACAGACAGACAGACAGACAGACATGACGAATCTATAAGGGTTCCGTTTTTTGCCATTTGGCTACGGAACCCTAAAAAGGAACACAAAGCAAAGAAGGAATTTAGGAGTAAATTTTAGTCAGTAAAAGTCTGATACGCACTCTCGCTCCGCGAAAAGTCATTGGATGATTTACCACCTAAAAAAAGGGGGACTTTGCTCTGAAAGAGCTCTTCTTCATCTCATCTGCTCATGCTGCAAAGGCCTCCCCTTTCTTCTTCCAAACTTCTCTGTCTAGAGTGATCTCCGGCCAAGTTCGTCCCGCGAACATGATCAGATCAACACACGACCTGGCGTCCAGTGAGTGAATCCTCTCCCACCTGTCTGGGTGCATCGCGCGACGTGGCTAGCTCACGCCCACTTCAGCTGTTTTTTCCCAGACGTTTGCTATTTGAGTTATGAAGCGCAGCGTTGTGTTTCTAACGCGATCTATTCGCTTAACACACTAATTTCTAAATTTTTCTAGATAAATCTAATCTGGCTTAATGATTCCAGGGTGCTGCGATACGAAGAATTAGCATTGAAGCCTGATAGCACTACTCATCGAATTCTAAAGTTCCTACGGCTGAGTCCCACGCAATCTGTTGGTGAGTTCCTGCTGTCGCATACGAACGTGGAGGTGGCTGGTGTGAGCTCCACCTTCAGGATCTCCCGAGACGTGCCTTTCAGATGGAAGAATGCACTGGACTTCAATTATGTTGATGAGATACAGGTACATTTTCTTAATTCATTATCATATAAATTATATTTTTAAATATGTTAATAGAAAAAAAAAATATTTAAAACATAGTATCCCACCGGTATTGGGAGCAGGGTCCAAGCTACCGGCGGTTAGGGCTCTAGTGAAAAGAACCTCCCAACAATACGAACCGTGTCCAGTGCCTATCCCTAGCCAAGTTGATAATCTGCAATCGTTAACGCTAGAAGAAAACTTCAAAAAGGGAATGACGTCATCTCAACGCTCAGTTACGTGGTCAGAACAAAAGAATCGGGGGCGTAGCCAACTCAAGGCGTTCGACGCAAGCCAATCAAAAGGAAACGGTTGTAACTTGGCTAGGGGGGCAGGAGTATGGCTTCCTGAATAAAGCTCTTGATCCAGCTGCCGAACGCCAGTCTCCTAAGGTGTTGATTGAGGCTCTTGGCTATTAAGCCATTGCCTAACACGACTATCTGTATAACGATCGCCGAGTCCAGATCTCACATGTATTAATATAGTTGTACACAGATCCAGTGTGCTTTTCCTGACATTTCTTAAAATAAATTTGACATTTATCAGATAGGCCATTTTTTTTTTCTTTTTTTGTAAAATTACTATTTCATAGCTTCTCAAGTTTTTAAATACATCAATATACTCTTTACAGTGAAAAAATGTCTTCGAATGAAAAACTAAACCAAGTTCATGAAGGTATGGCCGTCGCCTAGAGCTGCAAAAAATCAGTTAGTTCTAAATTAAAGAATTTACATGTTAAAAAGAGGTATAGTCCTAATAGAAATCAACCATCGCGTGAGTACGTGATCGTCGCGTTTATTTGTTCGCTAAAAGCGCGCTAGGTCCGCGATCGGATTTGCCGTACAAATGATCGCGACGAACGCATATTCGCGTGATGACTGCTTTGTGTTAGGATGACGCCTTACTCTTTGACTTTTCATTAGTAAAAATACTTTTACTATAGACCTTCACTTACATTATACACTTATGATTAAACTTCTTTTAAGGGCCTGCTGCTGATCTGGTCAAGTTCAGTAAAACGCGGTTTTCCCTGCCAGACAATTATGAACTTTGCGATTTTCAAAATGAAGTCGAAAATAAATTATCGTAACCGCCTTTACCTTGACTGCATTGATGGTCTCTCAGGCTAATGAAAGGTCATATATTTTCAACTTTATTTCAACTGGAGCACGGTTTGTATTTGTTTGCCAGTGAAACCATGCTACGCTGCGCTTCGCCGGGCCTGCATCGGCTGTAAACACTTTCTTTCTGTGGTCAATATTAAAAAAAAAAGTAGTTTGTGGGTAGATAGATTTAATAAATGTTGGCTAAAGCGACTTTATACGGCTTAAGATTGTTGTATGTGGTTAATGTGCGTTTGGTGTATTGTAATGTAAGTAGATATTCGTAATCGTAGTAAGTTTATAATTGCCACTAACCCGTGTCCGGAACGTGGATCCACGCGAGACATAATAACTTTTTAATTGTATCTCTAATTACGGCATACGAAAGGTTTACATTAAGATCTTGAGTTTCCTCCTCGTCAGCTTATACAATCTTCGTATCTAAAATAGATGGACGAAGTACTTTCTTATCTTATGGATAGGACATCGAATATGTGTACAAGTAGAGTGAGTCCCTAACTCCTTTGCCAGGTACACTTACTTCCATGTTACAGGAATCAGTGTATTTTCCCAAATGCATTATAACCGTTGCCTAAATTATAACATATACACTTAGAATAAAGAGTAAAGATTTGATTTTTTGTTTGTATGTTACGTTTAAACTCAAAAACTACTAGACTGATTTTCAAAATTCTTTCACCAGTAAAAAAATACTTTATCACTGAGTAACATAGGCCGACCGTCCGGTAAAAGGACGATACGACCCCGGTACGAAGAAACAGGGGTGGGTTTTTAGTCAGTAAAAGTCTGACACAATCTCTCGCTCCGCCCAAGAGCGGGGGATGTCATTGGATGATATTCCCACCTAAAAAAAATCAGGTCTATTTTTTCTATTTTCACGCGGACGAACACAATGATCGAGCGAAATTAAATTATCTATAAACAATTGCTTTTAATATTGTCGTTCACATAGTATATTGTGAAGAATAGTGCATGTGTGTGTAATGTGTGTGAATGGTATGGAGGTTAATAAGTTACACGTGGATATGGATGATATCCTATTTATTTTTAAAATAGTGTAATGTTACTCTGCTCTGCAATATGCTCTGATTACAATATGCTATCATCAGTCACAGAAAAGTTAGGACAGTAAATAAAATAACAGTAAAAATGAAGAAATATTCATTTTTAATTTTAATAGATTTTCTATTTTATTTTTAAGGTTCCGTATCTAAGTTATACGAAACCCTTACAGGATGACTTTGTTCTCACTCTGCGGGTTTGCTACCACATGCAACAGTAAAAATATCAAACTTCTAAGTTATTGCAATCAAAAAATAAGATATTCTCCTTTTTAATTCTTAAGTCTTTATTGTACACACAAAAACATGTACAAAGGCGAGCTTAACTCAACAATGAGTTTTCCCCCAGCAAAACTTTGAGTGACAGGGAGAGATCACATTCGAGGATAGGATCCAGTGTACAACATAAACCTACATAAATACCACTAAAATCTTCAAAAAAAAAAAAAAAACAAATAAATAACATAAAAAAAAAATCTTTTTAACTTGCACTTGACCAGTTTTTTCTACCTACTGAGTAAAAATAAACCGTTTGTTTTTTTGTTTTTCACCTGCCATCAAAAATAAAAAAGTTAAAGAAATGGTATCTATATACTTATATATAAATAAAATCGGAGTGTCTGTATATGAATATATATACGGTACATGCACCAAAATAACATTTTTTACAATTTTTGTCTGTCTGTCTGTTTGTTCAGGCTAATCTCTGAAATGGCTGGACCGATTTTGACGGGACTTTTTTGCCAGGTAGCTGATGCAATAAGGAAGTAACATAGACTACTTTTATATTAGAAAAAATAAATTCAAATTCCTGTAGTCCACGCGGACGAAGTCGCGGGCACAGCTAGTTTTTTTTAAAATGTAGCGCTGTACTATCTAACCACTATAGTTAAAGACATGAACAGTTAGATTTAAATGGAAATAGAGACAATAACTTGACTACAGTTCAATAAAGTGGAATAAATGTCCGATTTTAGCAAACATCATTTATTTGACTTTTTTATTCTATTCTATTGTAATGCTCCCCATACATTAAAAACAAAATAAACTGAAAGTGTATAAACAGTCGCCACGGCCTTCTGCTTCGCCATAGAGCGTGTGAAGTTATTGGATGATTTCTAAAAAAAAACCCGTTCGACCTCGGCAAGCATTGTGAACCTTGGAAATCTACACGTGTGGCTGTCATTACTTAGCCATGAATGCGTCCTTAAGTGTTGCTATTAAAAGTTGCTATTACGCGCATAATAGTAGTTAAATTAAACGTAAATTTCGAATTTCTAATGCCGTAAAAGTTTTGATTAACTTTACATTAATTAGCTATGTCACGTTCTGTTTTAATAAAAAAAAAAAATGGCCAAGTGCGAGTTGTGTGAAGGGTTCCAAACAACAATATCTTACAGTTGCCATCACGGCTCTCGAGCGGATGCGCACAAGTCAAATATTGGGTCTCTTTAATGGTGCGAAGTGATACGCGGGGGCGTGGAGTGTCAGTGATTGGCTCGCCGCGCCATCGCGTCATAGACGTCATTCCTAATTCGTGCCCTGCGTTGCTGCATGTATCTAACAACGAAGAAGATTGGCTCGCCAATGTATGAAATGCACAAAGCGATCCCCACTCTGACGCCCAGCGCTCAAGATCCGTTTTGGCAACTGTAATTGACAACAATATTTAAATCAAGCGAAAAAACTGTCGACAAAATAACGTTTCTTGTATGGGAACCTTTCCGTACCCAAAGGGTATAAACGGGACCCTATTACTAAGACTTCGCTATCTGGCCGTCTGTCTGTCACCAGACTGTATCTCAAGAACCGCGAGACCCAGACAGTTGAAACTTTCACAAATTATGTATTTCTTTGCCGTTATAACAACAAATACTAAAAAAAAAGACGTGTGGCACTCGGGGACTGCCGCGGTAAAGCTATTGCTTAGCGTTTTTATCAACTTATGCAATTATAATTATTTATTTATTTTATTTATGTATTTATTTATTTATATGTACTTTATTGCACATCAAGATTATGAGTTAAAAAAAAGGAAACCATATAATAAAAAACACACAATTGGCGGCCTTATCGCACTAGGCGATTTCTTCCAGGCAACCTTGAATGGACAGGGATTGCCTGGACACAAAATGGGGTTGCACTTAGTGCAAATATAAAAGTAAGAAAACTTAATAAAATAGATACACAAATACATACATACAAAATAAATATAAGCAAGAGAGATAATGAAGAACGAAGACAAGGTCACAGAGTCAAGTAATGATCCCTCACAAGCCCTTTAAATGCAGGCAGTGTTTGTGCACGCTTTATTTCCTATGTAGTATTTTTTTCCTTTGTTTTTTTTTCTTTGATATTAATTGAAGTTACACTTTCACACATTGAACTGAATTTTGATTGATTGTTCACTCATTTGTTTTCTTATCGGTCACCACGCTCAAAAAACAAATGAGTGGGAGGTGTTAGGTTATTTTCGTTACGGAATTTCTGGATTTGGTCTCTACGCTCAAGGCCCGCGATAGAAGCTATGCAATAGCTTAACAGAATAAAATAAATATTTAAGTGCGACTTCCATACAATAAACCCTCGTTATTGCGTTTGTAACGATAAAAGTAAAGAAAATAATTCAATAACAGAATCACAAAGATATAAATAGTGCAGTCTATTTAAATTTCCGGCGACAGTAAAAAAAATGTAAGTGTAAATTCGTCTATGTATGGGTGTTACTCGTAATATGAAATGGATTGTGTAGTTTTCTGGTAGTTAAAGGGAATAAGCCTTGTAAATTATTAAATCAATTTACAAGGCTATCGACCTAAATGCAGTTGTATTTTGTCTTAAAAACTCAATCAAATAAGTCGATGATTAAATGCAAAATCGAGACATGGTGAATGAACGATATTATTTTGTATTATATATTTTGTAAATATGTTTAAAAAACACTTTTACACGTCAATTTTTTTTTTATGCTAGATGAGGCCGGTGTTTCCTATCTGACTACCCTGAGAAGAAACACCGAAACAAACTCAGGGGTCAAAGTCTCTTTTAAAGTCCATACAGTAAATATGTAATGGTCAAATCACATGAGAACCATGCAGATTTGTCTGAGATGGTCTTTTGAAGAGAGAACCATACAGATTTGAGTGGACCTGTCCATTCAGTGTAAGCACTTGTCAGTATTCGAAAAGCTCAACTTAGGACTACTAAGGAGCTCTACGACTTGACGAACAATACCAAAGAAAGGATTACAACTGCTGTCTACACGGATTGAAACTAGCAAGGTCACCTTGGTTGGGACGTTGGTTGCAACCGTCTGGTCACCCCTTTTTATGTCGAAAGTATCTTTCTCTTTCCTCGAACTATCGGTCCGTATCACCTGGGAAAAATGCACCAGTATGTAATTGAATAACTTCGTTCGGCTGTAACAGTTGCACATGTTTTCAGTCAGTCTAGTCTAAATCTAAACGATACCTTAGTTCTCATAACTATGTACGTATGTTTTGATACTTTTGATTTGGACCTTTTTTTTCACAACTATCACATAACGCCGTCTAATCCCAAACTAAGCAGAGCTTGTGTTATTAGTACTAGACAACTTAGAAACACTTATTCGGCGAAGTTCGTATCGCCTAACAGTCAATGAATGTAGTATATCTTTCGATATAGTCAACCGCTTGCAATGAAGCAAAGCCTAAGTAATACCTCAAATTACACACAATTTTAATGTATAAAAGTTATATGTAAGTATCGATTTTGTAAATGTATGTATTTTACGTGATGTGCGCATAACTAAAAACTTCTACAGATTTATTAAATATTATGTATAGATAAATTACACCCAGGCACAACAAATGAACATTCGTCTTGGGGTGGGAATCGAACCCACGTGGGCCAGTAACCACTAGATGGACAGCAACTTTAAGAATTATGAGAGCACATTGTATTACTGGATCAAAATATTAAACATACGAGCTACATTATTATATTATAGTAAAAAAATATCGAAGGTTTTTAATATTGGGAAGAAAACAATTTTTTAATCACTCGTCTGGTTTTTATTCCGTCAGATTTATTGCGATTTCACCGCAGAGGTGAATGGCACGTGCGAAAGCATGACGTTAATTATTATATTCTATCTACCGAAGCAAATAGTTAAACGCGAAACAGTTATTTTTCAATACACTTGCTCAGAAAGTGACTCTTATTGCACTACGCTTAGGTATATAAAGGCACTTATTACCAAACTCTGACATTTTGATTACCATTACGCACTAGTGCTATAATGTAGTTAAAACCTTTTTGTTCAATCTCTATGTTTGCAAAACAAATTTTGAGTACGAAAAAATTTCACAAAGTCATTGCGTTCAATGGTATATTAGTGTCATAATTATCTCATGCAGTTTTGACCATTTTAACTTGTACAAACGATTTATTTAATAAAAAAAAAAACATTTATTAAATTATATTGTACATTCAACTAAATTTTGTGGTCTATGGCCGCCATTTTAAGATGCGCGCGGTTCTTGGCTTGATTTATTCGAGAGAAATTCAGTGGCTGTATTAATTAAATAAAATTAAATACATGCGTATTTCATTGTCATTACGAAAGACGTAGTAAAAATTTTTCACTCAAAAACATAAACGTAAGACTAGGTAGTATGATCAAAATACCTTAGCCTTCCCCTAGTAATAAATAAAAAAATACCTATGCGCGCGCATATGAAAACAGATTTTAACCGCCATGTCACAAAAAAAAATATAGTTTTACTGTTATTTTCTTCACAAAAGTATTGAAAAACGTCGTATGATACACAATGATTACCGTTCTCGGCTCTCTTAAGACCGCCACTCTAAATACCCTCACACTCTAAATACCGCCTCGACTGTAATCACTAACATTACACACTAACATCAAAATGTACTATTATAATCTGACAATTTTAACACTATCCCGCACACGCTGACGAAAAACAAACTAGAGAAAGATAAAATGTTTCATTATCATCATTTCAGCCGGAAGACGTCCACTCAGGGGCGTAGCTACCGCCGTATTGATACGGGGCCCCGCGACGTGCGCAAAAATTCGTAACATGTATTGACCCACAATCAAATAAAAGAAACGTGAAAATATGATATATGTTCTATTAGTGTGTACTGAAAGAAAGGACAAGGATTTAGGGCCGTCAGTGAACAACTTCAGAAATAGTATATTATTAATAAGAAATAATAACCTAAATACATACATACA
Organism: Mythimna albipuncta; assembly: GCA_929112965.1. Classification (NCBI taxonomy): domain Eukaryota; kingdom Metazoa; phylum Arthropoda; class Insecta; order Lepidoptera; family Noctuidae; genus Mythimna; species Mythimna albipuncta. The sequence goes on along the minus strand of OV815962.1, from coordinate 8,910,834 downwards.
ATACAAAAATATACTAATAAATAACAAATATAAAATTGAGCTAGGAGAAGAAGAGAAAATGCTCCAATAAACGAGATGCCACTGCGTCAACTGTTGGATACATGCCTCCCCGCCTCCCCAAGTGTCGCCATATTGAACGGTCTTGTGCATTTTGCACCCATCGTATTCCCGCAACACTTACAAAATGATTACTAATTACTAATCAATCATTAACGATAATGTTTCAGTTGGCGTGCAAGGAAGCCATGCTCTTGTGGGGTTACAAGATGGCGTACAACGAGACCCACATGAAAAGCAAAGATTTCAACCCCATTGAGGATTACACAATCTCACAGTGAACATAGCAAATCCCAACTCATTCGCTACAATAATGGAACATTTCACTCCGAATTTTTACATAATATACACTTGAGGAGTAAATATTATTCATATCTTGTGAGTATATTTTTGTTTTTATAATGATTCTATTTAGTGCGGGAAAAGATTTGATGGGTACGCATGAGCCCTCGCCTCCGAAGTGCTGGTCAGCTGTCTGCGCCTGCGCATTTGTACAATATTGCACTAGCCGGCGCGTCTTGTTTGTGCAGGGCTCAAAAGTAGTTTTAGGTTTCAAAAGTAATGCTCCTACTCTATGACTTTGAGGTTGGCATAGTCACCAAGAGTGCCTCTGAAACCTAAGATTAATACAAAAACAACACTACTGACAAATTCTTGCAGTTAAATGTGGTTTTGACCAATTGACAGTTTTGACTGTGACACAAATTTAAATACTATAATTTGGTTAGCTGACAAATAAGATAATTACCTGTTATACATTTTTGTTGTTTTGTATTAATAAGACATCGTACACGTGATTTCTGTGAAGTTTACCAAGATAATTGAATTTGACCGCGTGTGTTAGTCAAATATTCACATTTATTTTGCATTCCGGCTATCTAAAATATGAATACTTGATCTTCTCCATTACTGAAATCTAAAATATGAGTACTTGATCTTCTCCATTACTGAAATCTAAAATATGAGTACTTGATCTTCTCCATTACTGAAATCGTTTTTTTTTTTATTTTTCAGAAAGTGTTCCATTACTTTTGCTCCAGAAAAAAGAATTGGCTGTTTCCTAATACTTAGAGTGGCGTTGCTATTGCAAGAATTAAGGTATTTATTTGAGGCCTAGGTGTTGGCTTTTCACATTATTTCAATAAGCCCGAAAGCTAAATTGTATTATAAAGAATGTGATTAATAGATTTAAATTACTTTATTATTGTAAAGGTTGAACAATTTGTAGTTAAAGTACACTGTCAACACATTATGTATAACTGTGTTCTTTCGGTTGTATGAAAAACCCTTAACGAAGCCGAGTCTATGTATTACGTATATCGAGCGAAATTACTTGCTTGGTTTCGTTATGGGTCTTTTCTTACCTTTTTTACACTGGGTGGCGCTGTAGGTACGATCTGAACATTTTATCTGCCGTTTCTGAATCAATTTGATATAATATTTATATGCATACAATAATTTTATCATGCTTTTTTTTTCTTTAGAACAATCTAGATCTGTTCATATTCGTCTGAACGACTGTATCAAATTATTTCATATGTATCAGAATGTACGGTTGTGAAAAAGACGGATGAAAAAGATTACACGTAGCATAGCTGAGAATGTCGAGATGGACGTGTGGAGTGACGAGATTGGATAAAGTAAGAAATAAGTATTTGAGAAGCGCCATTGACTGAAAAGTCGAATGAGAATCGATTGTCTAGGTCACGTGAAGATTAGGGATGAGATGCATGTTACTAAATAAAAGAGTAATAAGTTGGTTATGTCGCAGGCGTATCGCATATAGACGACGCCGTAATGTGATACGGCTACCTCACGTTCAGCTGGATTACAATTCGGCTTAAATAAAATACGCCTCATTGAATGTTGCATAACGCGTTCGATAAAGCGGCTTACTAACGTAATCGTCGATTGTGTGGGGAGTGAAGAAAAAAGAGTCGGTGCTAGCGTGACGGTTGACAGAACAAAATGGAAGAAAAAGAAATCAACACGCTTCAACCCAAATAAATTGAGACAAAGACGATGATCGTATCGACAGAACTACCCAAAAATTATATTATTATTGTAATCTCATTATTTATGTATAAATTAAACATCGAATCGAAACTTCGTAAATAGCATGCAATGTAGAAATTATTAATTTATTTACTTATGTAAGACCGATGCTAGTTGATTTTCTTATTGTTTATTTATATTTAAGACTGACCATGATTCTATCGATCCTAATCTTCCATACATTTACACGACTAAAGTTTGCGCTTTAACATTATATTCCAATGGGGAAAAAGTACTTGGTAGTTATAATTAGTGAACTCTGGTTGTGTATAGCACTGCGGGTGTGTCATTATATCAAAATGTAAAAGATGGACCATAATGATGTAAGGGTCAAAATTGTTTGAACGAATTCAGTATTCGGCTCATTAATGAATAAGGTTGTGTTCAAGCAATTTTATTCCTTATTCATTTTTACGCATTTAATTATTAAGCTTAGGCAACTTCGCACTCACGGAATTGACCGATTGTTAATGCTTCCATTATAGACACGTATAGTTTAGAGATGCATTATTTTTTATTAAATATTAACGTGTAAGGGTTCAAACAGTGCTCTTCTAATTAGTCGTAGTCGAAAGCCTTCTTAGTTTTAGCACAGTTTACGTACATCGAGCTACTTTCAGTGGGTCGACAAAGGGTTTAGCATAAATTAATCCAGAGGTATAGAGCTGGATACTATTCGGTGGGGTTTTGTTAGTAAAGCTTACCGCTTGCAGAGGCGGGTAGCGGTCTCGATCCGGGACGGGATGTTTTGTAATGTTCGCGTTTGTATGCAATCTGTTACATTAAAAGCGGAGGCGATCACTATTGGATCACTTTTGCTCGTCTCCGGTCTCTGTGGGCGCTGATCTTAAGGGTGAATGCACCATTTAACTATAACGATAACAAAGTCGCTAACAGTTGTTAAATCGTCGAATTGACCAATAGGCGGCCGTTTCACGGCTGGTTAAGGTTTGGTTGTCGTTATAATTAAATGGTGCAACTCACCTTAAGTCCGACAGTCTTGCTGATGATTTCCCACCTAGCAAAAAGGCTATAGAGCCCGTGTATATAAAAATATAAAATATTAACTAAAAAATGTGCGGGGTTGATGCTTGAAAGATGGCGCCATCAAAAAAACCCTTTCATGGTATACACACAAAATTGCATAGGTATTGTTGGCATAATTTTTGATTGCAGATTTAATGCTGTAAAAACAAAAATAAAAAAAAAATGCAATTAAGTGTGCTGCAGTGAATAATCCTTGATTGATTACGTAAAGCACTGATTTTCTACTCATTTGGATAACTCACATTTCAATGTTTCGTAGTGGAAGTAAAGTCATTCGTACCGACTTTGGCCCACTGCAAGTAGCGTAGATACACTGTGGTATTAGCGAGGCTGCTAAAATATTTATACATCAATATTCTCCTTTTGCAAAGGTTTATGCTTATCAGTTTGAGAATAAATAATAAATGAGAGTAGAATCGTCCATTACCAATTGTAACTGAAGTAATACTCGGTAAGACATGACCCCTTTAAGTTAAAACTTAATGTAATCAAGTTAAACACAAACTACGTAATTTATACTGAATCTCCATTACATGAATCTTAATTTGAAGTTAAATAATGGCATAATTATATTAGGCACTAAATAAAACTAATAAATAGTTGTATGAGTAGCGAAGATATCAGAGATCCGAGGCTTTCAGGCAGTCAGCCTATTGTGATACAGGAACTAGACTTGGTGTTCAATACGCCATTCCAATACACAAATTAATAAGTACATACATAATATTAAGCATATCGCGTGTGATATTGCCCGATACCCAGTTACATAATTTTAACAAAATGGAACAATGTTAGTAAGTGAACGTAATCTCCGTCCATGAGATATAATACGATCCACGATATTTAACAACCCCCAAACCAACGCCGCCGTCGAGTTCCTCTAGTGAATTATACGTAACAATTGACAAACATAAGACGGTAACAATAAGTAGCCTTATTTTTATATAAATAAGGCCCAAGATATACAGGCTGAATTTATATGAGACTTCACGGCGGTAACCAACGTTACTAGAAATAAATAAAAGTATTAATATACTCTATTTATGAGAATAGTAAAACGTAAACCCGGTGAGCGATCATAGTATTGCTGATAAGGATCAATTTTGCCTTGAAGTCCTGCCCCCCTAGCCAAGTTACAACCGTTTCGCTTGCGTCGAACGCCTCGAGTTGGCCACGGCCCCGATCCTTTTGTTCAGAACACGTGACTGAGCGTTGAGATGACGTCATTCCCGTACATTTGAAGTTTTCTACTAGCGTTAACGATTGCTAATTATCAACTTGGCTAGGGGTACTGTTAAAAAAAAGTACACATTTCGGATGATTTCTATCTATAGTAAAAACGGAATTTCATGAAGGTCTAGTCATTTGCTTTTAGAAAATATTATATTTGGGAAGAAGGTTTTTGGGAATTGAATGCTTTGCATACACTAAGTACATGAATTCAAAAGTCAAATTATCATGCTCAGTTGTTATATCGAATTATCGACAGACATGCCTACAAGCGTATACGTAATGTGCTAGGTACTTAGTGACCCATGTAGAGTTGGATCCTATGTTCAACGTGGCAGTAATAGTGGTGGGTCTTTGTTGAATTTTTGAACGACGAATCAAACGGTCTTGCGACGTCAAAAATGGTTGTTAAAAACGGTCCTCTTCGTGACTGGTTTGAAGATGAAACTATCGTTGAGTGAAGTAGTTGAAAAGACATTCGTTGTCGCAAAGACGCGACGAGTACAGATCATCGTCGTTTTAGAACTAGTTATTGCAATGAAAAATGAACTTTATAAATGTTTACATAAAGTTCATGTTTCATTGCAATAACTGGGTTTGACGAGTGTGATAGTTGAATCAATAGATTCTCGACCTTATTTTCTTAGCAGTAAGATAACAATTTGAATACAGTAATTTGAAGACTAGTTAGTGCAACGAAGATTGTTTGGTCGCAGGATGGAAAACGGTTGTTACGTTTCAGAACAAAAAACGGTCTTTGAAAACAGTTCATTTGGTGAAACGCCCACCGCTAGTCAGTAATATTCTAGTAGGCATCGTAGGGAACAAAATAAAGAGTGCTTATGCTCAGATATAACAATAAGGAGACGACGCTCTCTCTGTGACTGTACTTTCAGTTACTGTGGACCATTTACATGGGACATTTAGTATTTCTGTAGGTATAAGTACGCTAATAACGACTCAAACAAATGGAACTATTAATGTAGTGAGAATTCATTAAGTGCACTTGATTATAAAGTAGTAACAATTAGGATTAAAATATTTGATTAAATCAACTGTGTTGTATTTGAATGTATTCAGTTTTATTCGAGTTTCTCTGACATTTTGTTTTTGCAGCGGTTTCAAACTCTCATTTACATGGAGAAAGACATTTGTTTAAGAAAAAAAAAAATGTTCTAAAAAAAAGTACATACTTTATTCGCAAATAGAATGTTTGCGATAATAAATAAATAGACGAGTTTTCGTTTTAATCCTTGAATGTAAACGCATAAGTGCGATAATCGCCTACGAACCTCGAATGCACATTCACGCCACCAAAATAGAGCATTATCTCCGTGTAAATGGGTGTTTAAGGTTTGAAACCTATTTGCAATTCTATTTAAAGAAAATATTGAATAAATTTTAATTTCATATTCGAGTTTAAGCTGTAGCTTTTAAACATTACTGTAATTGCCTACTCAATGCATTAGTAGGTATGTATTTGAATCAAAATAACTTTCTTTACGTATTATAATTTCGAACTTGTCTCATAAACTAGTTAGTTATACAATAAAACTGGTGTACATGAGTGTGATATTATGTTTATTTAATTTTGCACTCATGTACGCCAGGACTATGGAATGAAGCTTACAAATACCAATGTCAATAAAATGCCATCAATTACTAAATTAAGATAACATGCTTCCTGATAGATTGGACAATATAAATATTCAGTTATGCCTTAACGAAATACTGGTAGTGATATAGGTAAGGTTTATTATTGAATTGCATGTTAGTTATATTATAAATAATAATGATTTATAATGTAAAAGTTCTGGTGGCTGGCTGGACCCAGTGTAGATTTTTTATCATATCATTACCATATCATAAGGTATACACTTATTGTAAAATGTTTATTCCATTACATGTTTGCTTTTCAAACATTATATCTTGCTCTGTTTGTATTGGATCGTGTGATATTCTGTTGTATTTCGTTCGTTTGGGTGTATATTATAATATCGAATCAATTGTTTTGGTTGGTTGTAGTAGATTCTTATATTTTTATCAGAGCACAGGTTTAGGTGCGAGCGTTTATAGCGTTGTGTGGAATAGGGAATATGCATGTATTTTTTTAATAATCGTATTTGCTACTGCACATCGTTCTGACTTAGTAAAAAAAATATAACATAAAAAAAGTATTAAACAAAATAGGAACGGGTAGTTAAAAGGGCCACCATTTTGGTGTTACGTCAAAGTTGATGACGACAAACTGCTGCAATTATACGCAGTTGACGCTATGATGTTTGTGTTGCCATAGACTATGACGTCACATTTGATCAGTGGCGTTGTGTTTCATTTATTTGAATTTCCCGCGGTTGTTGTGCAGTTAAAAAATAAAATCTTGCCAAAACAAAATTATAATTTTAAATTTTGACAGAGTTCTTTTTAATTTATAACATTGATGGAGGCTTAATTCTAAAGCAGATAATAAAAAAATCCATATATTTAATCCATATTGAATCACATACATATTCCCTATTGTAATAATAGTTGATTTTTGTAAGGATGCTAGCGAATTTATATCAATGCATAATATATGGAATTCTACTTAGATTCGGAATTCCTAATAATTATATCGACTTTTTTTATATCGTGCGGTTACTAAATAATGCAAGCAATAATAAAAAAATAAATAAACTGCATTCATTGGCCCTTACTTAAGAGTGAAAGTGGTAGAATTTAAGGGTAGCCTTATTAGACTAAGAGTTACGATTGAATGAATAAGAATGTTGAAGTTTTAATCTATAGATTGTAATAGCACAGCCGGCGTTATAATTGCAAACATTGTATTATCTTTTTATTTGAAGTTAATAAAGTTACAATAAAAAACTCTGTGTTTTAATTATTATACATCTATTCATATTCTTAGTTACAAATAAATAAAATTGTATTGCCTCTGGTCATATACACCAGAGATTATAAGTGAGTACTTAATTCAGATAGGGGGACAAGCTCCACATACACCATAAATAGTGAGTACTTAATTCAGATCTAATAGGGGGACTGCGGGGCTTCTTCAAAATGGATACACAGATTTACGGTACTGTCATTAAGGCCTTTCATACACGCGTATTCGTTATTATACGCTTAGTGCACGCCTGCGTGTGCTATGAAACTACACGAACGTGGACTGTAGTCACTGTAGGCCTAAAAGGTGTGTTAACACATCTTTCTTTTGTGGTATCACATCTTTTTGTAAAATCTGCGAACAAAACACGTTTTTTACTAAATTGCTCCAGACAACGAGAATAGATGTTCTTAAGGTGCTCTCTCACCGGCAGCATTCGAGTGTAATGCAACATTTTGAGAGAGAGATTCGACTTTGAGCATTACATTGCAATAATTATATACTCGTAGTCGCGTCCACGTAGTCCGCGTTCGATCTCTCATTGTCTTTCTATTGTGTCTCAAATTACGGTAGGTATCCGAAAGGTTAAATTATTTACAACAGGGACTCGTAGAGGTCTGCTCTTTCGTCAAAGTCGTTTGAAGATCTTCTATTTGGTAAATGTGTTCGGTTGAAAAAGTTTGTAATGTGATCTTGCATTACTGGATGAACATTAGGTTCTATGAATATCACTCCTGTAAAGAGTTAAAAAAAAAATCCATATTTAATATTATTAACATTAAAGTAACTGTCTCATATGCTTTCACGGTTAAACTACTGAACGGATTTTGATGAAATCTGGTTATGAGTAAGCTTGAACCCCAAGGAAGAACATAGACCTCTATCTGGCTTCAACTCCCCGTCCGTATTATCCAACATTCACTAGGACCAAGTCGTCAGCTAAAGTACAGTCTTTCCGGCCACCGTAGGCGCGGGCTAGCGGACAGTGAGCAATGGGTAGCTCGCTGTCCGGACCAAGCCCAAGGCATCGATGGCCCGCACTGTTCCTGAGCCAGCCGGGTCGAAGCCTACTGGGGCCAGGGTTATCCGAAAGGGAACTCGAGCTCCGGTATGAAGGCTTGAAGGAACAGGGTGGGTCTTTGAGTCAGTAAGAGTCTGACGCTATGTCCCGGTCCGCCCAAGAGCGGGAGTTGTCATTGGATGATTTTTCCCACCATGAAAAAAAAGCTAAAGTATAGTTGACTATAACCCCTTGCGTTGGATTGTTACGAGTGCTTGTCATGTCCTTTTCGCCAGGGTCGTGTGTTCACGGTAGGGTATCTTCATCTCGTTTAGTTCTTCAATCTCTAAGTGACAGATGAGCTGAAGAGATGGAGTAGGGTAGACCGGGGACAATTGAAACAATTTTACTTAAACCGTGTGCAGTGACTTATCTATTGTACCTACATCCCTCGTGTTTATACCGTTGAAAGGGTGGTTATCTAGTTCCTAAATTAAGCATAATCTATATCTCTATTTCAAATAGTTAACCTAAAATCACCTATTAAAGAAGACCGGGCGCAGTGGTTCTATTGACCCCACCCTAAGGACGGTTGAAACAGTATGTAGGGATAATTGAAACACTGGAAATATTTTATAAACTACTGGAGCTTTTTAATCAATCTTAACGAGTTAACATACCACTAAATTCTTTATTGAGATCGTGATAAATCCGTCATCGTAACATTAATATTTCAAAAATTATACATACAAGAACATTTTCAGTATAAACAACTCAAAATATATCTTATTTAAATAATTTAAGTGCTCTAATTTGTGCTATTGAATACTATTTCACATTATTAAAGACTTAGTATCTTTTTCTGCTTATTATAGCACTTAATTGGGGGAGAAAACAAAGTATTCCAGTCTCACACAAAACAGCCTGTTTCAATCTTAACAATGTTTCAATCATGACAATGTTTCAAGCACAAAAATGTTTCAATCATAACCATCGTTTATTGACCCGTGTAGGTTTGACTCTTCTTGTGAAATTAAATTTCAGAGGAGATCAATCAACATCATTCAAGATCAATCAATCGATTTACCGAATAGCAATGTCTCATATTATGCTTACTGATACGCAAATATGTTCTTGGAACATCTGTCTGTAACGCGTTTTCGTTTTCTGGATATCTCTAGAAAAGATCAATGCAAAAAATATAGATCAAACATAATGTCATGGGTTCAATTTTAGGATCGTCAGAGTTATTGAGTTGCCCATCAGATGTAATTCTAACTAATAGGTAACTCAACCTCAACATAAAATAACCATTTAAACCACTTTTTACTTATAACCATTAGGTATTTTAATTTTATAATACCTAGCGATTGTGAGTAAAAAGTGGTTTTAAATGACTTTTTTTTTTCATCTTAATACTGTTATTTTTTTTTAATTCTGTGCGTTTTTATATTTTTTTATGATTGACATTTTAATAAACACAACCTTTTTCTGTGCAGTCGGATAAAAACGTGGAATATGTGGGTACGTTTGAAACGTTTCAAACGTCCACAGACAAGTCGTTTCAAATGTCCCCATGTCACATCTTCTAGTTCAATACTCAATATTTTGGTATATATTGACTTAAATATTAATTACCAATAATAAACACAATCTTAAATAGATAAACAATACCCCAAAATAAGGAAAATTGCCAAAAAACAAGACTTAAAATATGAAAACAACAAAAGTTAAAGATCCGGAATATTTACTTTTTGGCACGAATTTCGTCGAAGCGTCCTGTGCACGACTGTGTCGCTCGCTGGCTCAAGCCATTTTAAACATAAAACCGAACATAGCCGACGATGCAACTACCGAAGCTCCACAAGCGTAGGTATTATAGTTTACAAGAAATTGAAGCTGTTGCAATCATGACCTGTTTCAATTGTCCCCGGTCTACCCTACCTATTTGGTCGAGGAGTCGCGACTAGTGGAATAAAGGGAGTATTTGTCTGATATATCCGACGTAGATGGTTAAAAGATTAACAATAAACTCACATGAAAAAAGAATGCTGTGTACAAGTTTTAGACCAGTGTCGATAATTTTTAAAACAAAAAAAACGAATAGTAGGATGAAACCCATCACAAAAGGAGGAGAATATTATAAAAATGAAAGGAAAAATAATTTACGGGCGATCTGAGGTCGGGAAGGGGGTGGGGGTGACTTTTTAAGGGGAAAAAACGGTTTTTCTCGATTTCCGGCAAAACTAAAAGTCCTATGGAAAAAAGTCAAATGGCAAAGTTGTAGGTAATAAAAAGATCTAAAACTTTTGTATTAACACTTTTTTCACATAACCTCAAAATTTATGTGAAAAATTCAAAAAACCATGTTTTTGGTTTTTTATTTTTATCTCTTTCAAAAAACAACATTTTATCACGAAATTTGGTGAAAACTTACCTTTTTATGTCCCAAATACGCTGTAATTTATTTGATTAGAAATATTTATTTTTTCACCTTATTTTGAATAAATATCGAAAAATCACCCTAATTTTCAATCGAAAAATCACCCGTCAAAATATCTTTTTTTTTTCAAAAAGTTTATATGGTGTCTGTTCGTTGAAATGTCTACTTTCCGATGAAAAAAAAATATATGTTACCATAGTAAATCTTCTCAGCAAATGCAAAAAACCGAAAAAAACTCGAATTCGAAATTTTTTTTCAATTATTATATTGAATGTAGAGCTATTTATTCAAATTTACACTTTAATTACTCGAAAAACGTAAAATTACATGTTACATAGATAACAAAAAAAATTGCAAATCAAAATATAGTACTATAATTAACAAACAAATAAGTTGATAAAATTAATACTTATTAAGACGTCTACAATATTTGGAGAAAGGAGTCGAATCTTCTTTAAGTTATATGCGTAGATGCCTATTTAGTAAAAATATATTTACGATGTGTATTTTATATATCTTATGGGAGTAACTAAGTTTGTTTGTGCAAAATAAAGGAGATTATTATTTTTTTAATCTTCTTAGTTTTTTTGTAAACTTGTCACAATTATCTTCAAGAAACTCAACGTGCACGTGTATTTTTTTAAACGATGTTGTATACTATACTGTATTTCGAATACTGGCTAGGCTAACGGTTGTTACAGCTGCTACGAAATAATATATTAGGTATGTATGTAGTAAGACCCGGACCCGCCTAGCCCCTTCCCCACTCCTCTATGAAATACCTTTTGATGGGCTAAAATTTTTCGTAGGTCACTCAGATAAATATAAGTTATCTAAAAATAGTTATAAATAGGCATCTACGCATATAACTTAAAGAAGATTCGACTCCTTTCTCCAAATATTGTAGACATCTTATTAAGTATTAATTTTATCAACTTATTTGTTTGTTAATTATAGTACTATATTTTGATTTGCAATTTTTTTTGTTATCTATGTAACATGTAATTTTACGTTTTTCGAGTAATTAAAGTGTAAATTTGAATAAATAGCTCTACATTCAATATAATAATTGAAAAAAAAATTCGAATTCGAGTTTTTTTCGGTTTTTTGCATTTGCTGAGAAGATTTACTATGGTAACATATATATTTTTTTTCACCATCGGAAAGTAGACATTTCAACGAACAGACACCATATAAACTTTTTGAAAAAAAAAGATATTTTGACGGGTGATTTTTCGATTGAAAATTAGGGTGATTTTCCGATATTTATTCAAAATAAGGTGAAAAAATAAATATTTCTAATCAAATAAATTACAGCATATTTGGGACATAAAAAGGTAAGTTTTCACCAAATTTCGTGATAAAATATTGTTTTTTGAAAGAGATAAAAATAAAAAACGAAAAACATGGTTTTTTGAATTTTTCACATAAATTTTGAGGTTATGTGAAAAAAGTGTTAATACAAAAGTTTTAGATCTTTTTATTACCTACAACTTTGCCATTTGACTTTTTTCCATAGGACTTTTAGTTTTGCCGGAAATCGAGAAAAACCTTTTTTTCCCCTTAAAAAGTCAACCCCACCCCCTTCCCGACCTCAGATCGCCCGTAAATTATTTTTCCTTTCATTTTTATAATATTCTCCTCCTTTTGTGATGGGTTTCATCCTACTATTATTATTTTTCACTTTTTATTATTTTTGAAGGCATCTACCCTGGTCTATTTACAGAAATAAATTTTTAAGAATTTAAACCGAGGTTTTGCTTTGTGCAATATTCAATCAATTGACTTAAATCCCACTTCTGGGCAAAACCCAAGATTATTTTTGTATTTTATCTATGGGCCTAGATGCCTGATAATAAAGGATTATTATTATTGGAGCAGTGGTGGCCAGGTGGTAATGGCCCCGACTTAAAGGGTTGTAGGTCGCGGGTTCGAACCCAGCCAGGCGCATTACTTTATGTAATTTATTACATCACCACTGCTCTCAAAACGGTGAAGGAAAACATCATGAGGAAACCGGCATGTCTTAGAACCAAAAATTCGAAGACATGTGACATTCACCAACCCGCACTGGGCCCGCGTGGTGGATTACGGCCCAGTCCCTCTCCTAGAGAGGAGGCCTAAGTCCCAGCAGTGGGAATTAAAAAGGCTGATGATGGTGATTATTATAAAACCCTTCCTTCACTCCTTCCATATTTTGCAAGCTCACGCTTCCTACTTCCTCTTCCACGTACAATGAGAAAATTCTATTCATATTTATTACATTATTGTACATCACATAAACAAAAAAATAATGGACAAACATTAATAAAAATAGGTGTACAATGGCCGGTGTTATCGCAGAGGGCAATTTCTTAGACAACCTTTGGATGGACTACAAGAAAGGAGACATATCAACATAGGTACTTTACTTACTTACCGAGAGCTGTTAGTACAAGCAGAACTTTGGTACAAATGCACGTGAAGACGGCAGTAAGGTTCAATATGAGGAGTAGGCTGTGCCTCGACTGTGCGTCACTGGAATTCATTATCGTCTTAACCGAGGGTAGTCAGAGACTCAATCTGCATCGATACTAAGGTATAGTGCGCACTGGTGACTTGACAAAAGGTCACCATGCTTATTATGAACCCAACATGTAGTGCGCGCACTTGAAGAAGTGACAGTTAGGTAAAAATGTGTTAAAAATTACAATAAATTATGACCCTGACAAAAATCACCAGTGCGCGCCGTGTCTAATAGTAGTATCGATGCAGCTTCCATAATTTGGGTTTCAGATTTGAACTATAAAGTTCACAAACCAGGAAGCTTGTCAAACATTGACCGTCGTCGTCAGAAACCAGATTTTGCCATTGGCAGATGGCCAGACAGTTGAACTCATTATCATTTCAGGCGAAAGATGTCTGTTGCTGGACATAGGCCTCACTCAGGCGTCGCCACGTCAGTTGGTCCGGTCCCATTCGTCTCTTGTCAATGGATTTCCGCAGCTTTCATCAGGTCATCTGTCGACTTTACGAGAGGTCTTGTAATGCTGCGTCTTCCGTAAAGGCTATGTATCACGGCGGTGCTCACAGTGCCCCAGCTGCCGCCGGGATTCTGATCCTGATTTCCGGCCACCGTAGGCGCGGGCTTTTGGATGGCGAGCAATGGATAGCTTGCTGTCCGACCGTCCGGTAACTGTCCGGACCGAGCCCAAGTCGTCGACGGCGCGCACTGTTCCCGCGCGCCTCAAGGAGCTGTCAGCAACAGCAGGGGCCCAGCCGGGTCGAAGCCTACTAGGGCCAGGGTTATCCGAAAGGGAAGCTCGGTCCCAGTACGAAAGGCAGGAAGGAACTGGGTGGGCTCCGCCCAAGAACGGGAGTTGTCATTGGACGATTTATTCCACCATAAAAAAGGGCTATATATCACCGAGACACCATGGCGGCGCGACCAGTCGTCACTACCAATAAAATGTATACAGCTCTATAGAAGGTACTCATCTGGTGCCCGTTTGGTTGCGCAACCAATTTGGTGGCGCGACCAGCTTGGACGTGTGGCAACTCTGGTGTCTGTATGATGTCTAGTTTGGTAGCTATCGGGGCACGACGGTGGCGCAACTGGTCGCGCCGCTATGGTGTCCCGGTGAAATATAGCCGTAATAGTTAAAAAGTATCTGACACAAACAGACAAGTCTGTAGTTGCATGAGCAAGCTATACCTACAGACCCGTTACAGGCTACTGGATAACACTAATAATATGCCACTAGAAATATACCTGAAACTACCCGAAAGTTTATACTTTTGTAAACTTTTTTTGTTTACTTATACTTTAAAGAATAAGTAAACCTAGTAGTAATCAGTACCTAGGTTTATGCCTAGGTACCTACTGATTCTTTAAAGTATAAGTAAACCTAGTAGTAATCAGTACCTAGGTTTATGCCTAGGTACCTACAACTAACCAAACCGCATTGGGCCGGCGTGGTGGATTACGACCCATTCCCTCTCCTTAAGAGGTGGCTTGAGTCCCAGTAGTGGGAACATTTAAAAGGCTGATGATAAGTAAACCTACTGATTCTTGCAAAAAATTGATTTAAGTAGTAATGCGTCAATTTACAAACATATAGGTACCTACCTTGTTATTATGGCTAGTGGCATTTTTGCTTAATTTATGTTTCTAACTTATTATTATTGTATTTTTTGTCGAATACAGTTCAATTTTATAAAATTAAATTCTGTGCTTGACAAATTTTACGAAACTTCTGACATAGACAAATAAAGAGTCTATTGCCAGTGAATTAAAACAACACATGATTCCTTTTTTCCCAAAGAAGTTTTAGTCACTTCTTTGCTTCTTCCAGTGTCGTCAACGTATCTATTAAATTAGATGATGAGATACTAATTAGTACCCAAAAAAAAAAAAATTCCTATGTACCTATTATGTAGGTACTAAACGTTCCAAATAACAAAAGTCAATAACCTCAATTTGTTAAATGTTGAGTGAAATATACGGTTTGCAAATAAAACTTAGTTCCGTATGAATAAAGGGTTTTTTTTTTGTTTTGTATTATTATGTCTATAATCTACTTATGTGAAGTAAAAGCCTTATTGTTTAATGTAAATCAGCTGAATATAATATTTAAAGTCATAATTGACAAGTCATTTTTCCATTTGCACTCAGACACTTAACTTTTCATGACCTTGTGAAGGTAGCGGGAAACCGATGGATGCGGGACGCACAGGAACGTTCGATGTGGCGACGCTTGGAGGAGGCCTATGTCCAACAGTGGACGTGTATCGGCTGAAATGATGATGACGATGATGACTTGACACAGTAACGCAGACAAGAGCAAAATTGAAAAACTGGATTCTGATTAAACTTTTTTCGTGAGTTTGTAAATAAATTAAATTTAAAAAAAAGAAAACAAAAATGTCTTGTTTTGTTCACCCTACCCAATTTCTTCGATTATTTATTTTGACAGTATGACGTGACGTGACAACATGGCAATCGATCCTATTCTTATTTGGAACGCATAGTACCTATGTACCTACGTGACTTAGCAATATTTAAAAAAAAAATTGACAGGTGTGCCAGCGAGGACCACCTGAGCTGTTATGATTTGACTAAACATAGGTCATCATCATCATTCAGCCGAAAGACGTCCACTGTTGGACATAGCCCTCCCCTCCAAATGACTATGGGTAAATTGTCCATCCTACCCCTCCCTATTCTATCCTACTTTACCCTACTCTGCCCTACTCTACCCTACTCTGCCCTACTCTACCCTACTCTGCCCTACTCTACCCTACTCTGCCCTACTCTACCCTACTCTGCCCTACTCTACCCTACTCTACACTACTCTACACTACTCTACCCTACTCTGCCCTACTCTACCCTACTCTGCCCTACTCTACCCTACTCTACACTACTCTACCCTACTATACCCTACTCTACCCTACCAAACTTCACATAAACCATGAACTAAATAGTCCGAAGAAAGCCTAAACATTTGGTTTGGATAGGTGAGCGCGTTCTTCTTGAGTTAAAAAAATTACAACGAAAAGTGGCATTGATTTTTATAAATATAGATGTAATTCTATTCCAAAAGTACTAATCGAGTATTATTTTAGAAGCGATTAGCGGTCCATATTAGAATTTTTATTAGAAATTCTCTCAAAAAAACTTAAATCCTGCTCCATTGGGAAATCAAACCTAACTATCATAGGTATTCACTTACCCAAAACTCTATGCACAGAACTTGATACCATTAGACCAATGAAGCATTATAAAAAACTAAAAAAAAAAATGGTGGAAAGTAGGAAAGAAAAATACTTAGAAGAAAACTGAATCTGAAGTTCTAGGTCGCGTAACAGTCGAGGAAATTTTATGTATTTGACTGTTTGGAAACAAACAAAACCAATTCTATTGTGGTATTGTTTACAAGGCGTTACTAATGTATATAATCAGCCGGCACGCAATTAGTTTATCGGACTTTATTTCGCGGCTTGAGACTGCACTAAACGTCAATAACATTGTTATCGGAACAACTCCGAGCAGGCTGTACTGTGCTACTCGATTTATAATTAGACGGGTTTTGTAGTCGCGACCAGTCGCTGCGCGGGCGTGGTGCGTTCGGCCGAATTGACGACGCTCAAACTTATTACAAATTCACGCGGGTGCGCGCGCGTTCCATTCCGTCTTTGTTTACAAACAGCGTAGCAAAAAACTTGTGATATTTTGACATTGCACAAAAGGTAGGTTGTTCATTTTACTTTTAAAGGAGTTGAATAATGTGCGTCTGTTTATAAGTATTGTATCATGCGTGCCTGATTCGGATTTTGATGCTAAAAGTAAGCCGGTATTAAACGATTTCGCATACGATATGTACACAACAAGTTGTGTGTATCTACTATGTATGATTATGCATGTTTATACAATCGCACCTACACATGTTTGCTGGAGTAGACAGCGTCGCTTCTTGATCTATAAAAATAATATATTTACTTGCTGCATTAATAGCTAAATCATAATATTTATCAACCTATTTTACTGATGCATTTGACGAGGTACCATTGAACTTCGATGATCGCTAATTAGTAATCAAACAATGTGTTTTAAGTGTGAAGGATGCGCATCGGTTTCGGTTATGTACTTACTAAATGTTTGTTTTGAACTTCTCAATGACATTGTCGAAAATCAATTTGATTGAAAAATATTAAAACTAAAAATAAAATTGTTAATTAAAGTTCTTATTATAACGAAAAGCTGCTTGTGGAGTAAGTATATAAATGTCAATTATTATTAAATAAATACTAGCTATTGCCCGCAGCTTCGTCCGCATACATAGAATATAGCCTATGTCAGTCAGGAATAAAGCAGCTTTCTATCGATGAAAACGTTTAGCAATGAGACTGTAGGGACTTACTTCCAGATATTAGGTACCTCCTACAAGCAAAATTACAAACCTACCTCTTTATAATATTAGAACCTATAGATTACCCCAAGGGTACCATGTATATTCCCTTCCAGGATTAAAAATCCTATGCGTTATTCCAGGACATGGTCTGTCATGGTCCCGTGTGCAAAAAATTCATACAAATCCATTGGAATCGAACGTGTTGCATACATTCATATACTTACACATATGTATGTATACAACTCTTGCCTTTAGAAGTGCGATATGATTAGAAAACAAGTGTTTAGAGGTGCTATTCTTGTCAGACAGCTAAATTAAATTTATAAAAAATAACTGGTTTAAAACCTGTACTGATTCAGCTATGAATGATTAGTTTTAGCGTAGTTAATTATTGGCTAATTGCGTACGATGACCAATGAATAGTTCGCAGGCCGACCCTCCAGGATTGAGCCTGAGTCGTTGACACCGTATGGCGTTCTCGCGTCTCAAAGAGATTTTAGCAAAACCGTAGGGGCCAGTAGGAGGGTCGAAGTCCGCTCGGGCCATGAGAATTTTTGAAAAAGATGCCGTGGTCCTGGTAAAGCAAAGTGCAACTGAAGGACACAGAGGTGGGATTTAGTCAGTAAAAGCCTGACACGACCTCTGGCTCCTCCCTAGAGCTAGAGAATTCATTATAAGGTGGAAGAGATTATTCTAATGTACACAAGGGAGTATTACAAGAAATTATCTAGTAATAGGTTACTTAGATGACAAACCACAGACAGACATTCATAACCTATATCTACATATACAACATCATTTTTATTACCTACATGTAAAACCTGAATATACTTTGTTCAGAATCAGTAACTGAATGGATTCCAATAGTTTGTACACCATGTTATAATTTTTCCCAAAAATATTTAAAAAGGTCACAAGTGGGCACCACCAACACTAAATACAACACAGGTCACGGCATGTCATAGCGGGCATTAGTCGCCAGCAAACAGCTGGCTGCAAGTGCAACACAACCTCTCAGTCGCCTGGATAGCCCGGTGACTATGTAATTTTGCTGACATAACTAAGAACTATGTTCAAACGTTCACCCTTGTAGCACTTCAAAACCTATGTTAATCGAAGGGCCACAGCCATTTCATCATTTTATTGCATGACAGCAAAACTGCATGGCTGTCTGAAAAAAGTTATATCGATACGAAGAAACCAGAATCAATAAGTGTTACCTTGATGATTTTTTTATTAATTCCTTTCGGTCTCCTAGAATATCTATTCTGTTAGTGTCTTCTTTCTTCTAGGACCCTACTCTGCCTAAAAACAGGCAAGTAGGACGCATATTGTGTGTGTATTTGTTCATAGATTCTTTACATAAAAATACTAGACACGTGTTTTCGGTTTCGCATATACTAACAGTAATATTGTACTACTCTGTCAAGATAGTACCGGTAAAAGATAAATAATACACAAAATTTTTTTTATTCATCCAAATTTATTTTATCACCTTCAAAGTATGCCCCTTCAGAAACGATACACTTACGCCAACGAATAATCCAATCATCAAAACATTTTTTAAACGCTGTTTCCGAAATTGAGTTCAATTCTCGCCGCGAATTCTCCTTTATGTCTTCTACAGATTGAAAACGGGTCCCACGAAGTGGTAATTTGAGTTTAGGAAAAAGACAGAAGTCGGCTGGAGCCATATCTGGGAACATGATGGCTGCTCGATGGTATTTGTTGAGTGTTTGGACAAAAATTCGTTCACAATGATGGCCTTGTGCGAAGGCGCACAAGGCCATCATTGTGAACGAATGCCCCACAATAATTGTGGGGCAAAATCCAAGAATTTTATTTCCACAAATCTGGCCTTTTTCGTCAAATTTGCTCTCTTAAATGCCGCATAACGCTCAAATAATATTCTTTATTTACCGTTTGACCTTCCGGTAAGAATTCCGAGTGCACCGCGATAGTCAAAGAAAACAGTCAACATAACTTTGACTTTTGATCGACTTTGGCGTGGTTTTGGTTCAGTTGGAAGGCGCCACTCCAAAGCTTGTTGGCTTGTTTGCATGTCAAATTCGTAAACCCACGTATCGTCGCCAGTAACAATGCGTTTCATGAATGTTGGGTCGGAATTGACTCGTTCTAGCATGTCCTCAGCGACTCTCGTGCGATTGAATTTTTGGACAAAATTCAGGTCTTTTCTAGTCCCAAAAGAACCCAAAAGTCCCAAGCGGCAAAATGTTTCATACCTAAATGATTAGTTAAAATGGTACGAATCGACTCGTGAGATACAGAAAGTTCGGCGGCTATCTCTCTCAAACTTGAATGAGGATTTTCAGTCACTATTTCCTTCACTTTTGCGATGTTTACTTCAGTTGCAGAGGTTGATCGCTCTGGTAGGCCAGAGCGAGGCAAATCTTCCATCACATCTCGACCGCTTTTGAATGCTTTGTACCACTCATAAGCACGTGTTTTTGATAAAGTCGATTCACCGTAAGCCTTCTGTAACATATTCAGTGACTCCGAACACGAAATTCCATTGGCGATGCAAAATTTAAGACAAACTCTTTGTTTGATGTTTTTGTCCATTAAAAAATACGCAATACACACTAGATATGATATAACTAAAAACAACACTGTATTTAATATAAATAACAGATGCAACTCAAACTCCGCGCCAAAATGGAAAACAGTTGTGCCAATCTAGCAACAACAAAAAAATCTAAAATTTGAATTTGGAACCATAAACAAATCATCCATTCCCGATACTTTTTTGACTGATAGGTATGTAGATAGGTTAGATACAAGCTACTATATAGTTCACCCACACGTTGTGAACTACTTTCAAAAATAGATTCGGACGTTGTTCTCGTCCGAATGCACTCAGATAGGTAGACGGACCATTTTTATTTTCTATCGAAAACAGATGAGTACAATATAGTGTCATTAATTAAATCTACACTAATATTATAAAGAGGTAAAGTTTTTTTTATGTTGTACTGGTCCGATTGCGATAATTTTTTCACCGACAGAAAGCTGCTTTATTCCTGAGTGATTTAGGTCATATAGGCTATATATTATGTAGGCGGGCGAAGTCGCTGGCAAAGGCTAGTATCATATAAAAATAAGATCCCTGGTCAATAATCAATAATTCTTACTGTTTCTACGACACGCAACGCAGTAGCCACGATTTGAATAGGCAATTGGGCTCATTTATGCCTTTTCGTTTAAAAATGTACGTACAGTAAAGACAGTTTACTTTGGTCCAAGTCATACAAGGGATATGGCCTCATCAGAAAGCTTAGGATGAGTTGCACCATTTAACTATAACGATAACAAAGCCGATAACAGTTGTCAAAACGTCGAATTGACCAATAGGTGGCCGTTTCACGGCTGGTTATGGTTTGGTTATTGTTATAGTTAAATGGTGCAATTCACCCTTAAAGTCACCCAAAGCGCAATGAAAAGGGCTATGCTTGGAGTTTCTTTGTGTGATCGGTGATCGCATCAGAAATGAAGATATCCTCATGAGAACCAAGGTTGCCGACGTGGCCTGAAGAGTCGCCAAACTTAAGTGACAGTCAGTGGGTAGGGCACATTGCTCGCAGAACAGACGGGACCGAAAGGTTCTGGAGTGGTGACCACGCACTGGAAGGCGCAGCGGTTGGAGTGCCCCCCACAATGTGTGTCGATGACGTACAGGACCGTTCGTTGTGGCGACTTGGGGGAGTCTTTGGGCTGAAATGATGGTGAAGAAGCCTTTTAACCAATAGGAACACGGGATACTGTGTATCTATTGCTTAACGAGCTTGGGCTAAAGTACCCCGACTGTACAGTACCTATAATTAATAAAGGGTTATTATTTTGTAAAACACTAAAAACCTTGCAATACTGTATTACTAACATCATAAACAACATTTTTTGTTCTATGACTTCAAGGTTTCGTTGTTCTATACAACACTTTTCTCACTTTTTATTTCAACTCTGTATTTTACCTTTTTTTTATTGATATAAACTAGTGCTTTACTGCGATCCCACCTGATGGTAAGTAGCGATGCAATCTACGTCTCTATGACGCGACGCAAGCGCATCAAGCACCCCGCCGCCTGATCCCGCTCCCCTCCGCTAGTAGATCAAAAGTTGTTGTTTATGATATTAAATAACATAGTCCTGAGTTTTGCCAGTGTTTTACGAATAACACTGTAAGTATAAGGAAGTGTCATGACAAAGCCTGCAATGGATTTGATTATACCGGAAGAATTAAGTTTTTTATTTTACAAGCACGCTGCTCTGTTAGCCTTGACAATCGAAACAGAAATTGTACTATGAAATATAAACAACGCAGTAGCACGGTAATGGAGGAATATTATTGGATAACATTGAAAAATACTTTCAATTTCAACTAGGTAACATAATGACGGCAATGACCGCTAGTGATGGAATTAGTTTTTTTTTAATCTTCATAGTCTCTCGCCATGTCTGCAAACTTTCGATAGCTAATTATATTAAAGGGGTTAACTCGTTAATATATTAAAGGGAAGGAAATATATTAAAGAAAGAAAGAAAGAAAAAACTTTTATTCGTACCTCACACATACAGTAGAATCCGATAATATAAATAATAGGAAACACTTTAAAATCTGTGCAAGGCCAAAAGACCCTGACTGAGATACGGTCACAGTTACTATTCTCCCCATGGGTTGTCCGAAAGGGGACCAAGATGCAAGATAAAAAAGGAAGAGAAATAGGAGTGGGTTCTAGTTTATAAAAGTCTGACACCTTTCTCGCTCCACTTTAGAGCGAGAGAAATCATCGGCTGATTTCCCACCTCAAAAAACAAAAACACATAACACACAAGCACACACACAACACACAACACACAAGCTAACACATAAGCTAACACAAGCACAACACAACACAACACACACAACACAACAACACAAGCACACAACACAAGCACACACACAACACAACACAACAACACCACACACACAACACAAGCACAAGCACACACAACACAACTAACACAAGTTAACACATAAGCTTTTGCCAGCGCGGCTTCGCTCCCGCTCTTCCCTGCTCCGCCCTACTATACCCTACTCTACTCTACCCTACTCTACCTTACCCAACACTACACTACCCTACTCTACTATACACTATCCCAATTTTCATTTTTTTTTTCCATAAGAACCATCTCCTCATAATAAAGAACACAACAAAAAAAAGAATTAGCGAAATCGGTCCAGCCGTTCACGCGTGATGGCGTGACCAAGGGAAATTTGGATTCATTTTTATATACAGGGTTATTTGTAAAACACTAGCAACTAGGCCTTAGCCTTAGGACTATGTTAAGAACATCATAAACAACCACTTTTGTTCTATGTCTTTTAAAAATGTATCATATTTTATTTCATCAGATTTTCATACAACAAAAATATTTAAATTTAACGTTCTAAATATTACGAAGCCTATGCGAAGCAAGCGATAATACAATACCGGAGGGTAGTTGAACATGAACTTGACCTATTTACGGGCGACGATCATTAGTTGGCCGGTCGCCTTGCACTTGCGTCGCGTCGTACGTGTTCTTGAAGCGAAATTCGGCAGTGCTGACATAATTAAATTATCTTTACATGATGGTGTATCATGGAGGAATGTTTCGGAAGCCCTGCTTGTTATTATTACGAGAACAGTGTGCGGGAGCCGTAAGTAAATACCAGGGATGTTACGGAGCTTCGACTCCGACTCTGTTAAGTCGGAACTTCCGATATGATTACACCTTCGGTTCCGACTTCGGCTCCGATACTTTTAAATCGGAGGTTTTAATCGGAGGTCCGGAATGCCCCTGACTCCCGCTACGTCACTTTATTGTCAATTATTTTTTCACTTGTTGTTAATTTATTGACGCACAGGGCATGTTCATCTTCTTTATAATTAAAAAATTAAAATGAAAAAAAAGTATTGCCTGAATAATGTTTTAATTGTCCATAAAAAAAAAATCTCTCTCCTGCTACCACTTCTGACCATCTTCCGCCTCCGGTTCCGATTCCGGTTCCGACTCCAATAAATTAAATTTAAAAACTCCGACTCTGCCTTCGGTTCCGATATAATGACCTCCGTTACATCCCTGGTAAATACTATAGACTTGAAATGTGTTAGAGAGAACAACGAAATCTTGAAGGTTTGTTTTTGGTAAATGTGATAAGTTTTGCAAAAAGTCATAGAACAAAAGTTGTTGTTTATGATGTTAGTAATACGGTTTTGCAAGGTTGTTGGTATTTTACAAGTAACCCTGTAAGTAGATAGGTACTGACGTCTATAAACGTTGTTAAAGTGTGATTCGTCACTAAAACCCTTGTAGATAAGGATTGTGAAGAATAGATATTATTGTGACCCAATTGATGTGACAATACCTCATAAACATTATAATCGTTATATCATTAACTAATTTTTGCCAACGGCTTCGGTCGCGAGAAAGTAGAAAATTACGCAAAGTGAACCTACCTACTGTCGGAACAGAAGTATCCTATGCCCTATTCCAAGATATAGTCTACCAGTGTACCAAATTATACCCAAATCCTTTCATTGCGTTTTGGGAACACATACATAATTCGTACAGCTATGGAATGGGATCATGCTCACTCAAATGTCTCGCTGTTGGTGGCACGTGTTATTAGGTCATTCGGTTCCCTTCATTTGAAGGGCAACCATTTGGTTGAGCTGAGTGGGACTGATGCACGCGTCATGCTCGTGAACGCCGTCAGATGAGACTGGTCATCTCTTAGCTGCCAGTGGCTTAATTCAGTTTCTATCTTTTAGTTATTTTTTATTTTATTATCTACATTGTGCTCACATAATAGAAGCAATAAGTAATATATAACCAAGCATTACATTTAACACATAATATGATTTAAAAGAGTGTCCATGGAGTTTCTTGCACGTTATTCTCAATAGAGATCTAAGTTTTGGAACGTGCAATTTAGCTTCACTTTTCTTACTGATCGACATTTGACTATTCAAAAGTGCCTGCAAATGGTCTATTTGAAATAAATGCTTGAAATGATTTTTTTAAATTTTGATTTTGGATTCCCAGCGGGGGTCTGTATCTCCTGATAACTATAACCTAGAGGTCTTTAAGTCAAGAGTGAATAGGTTGCTTCTAGGTAAGCGTGCTCCATCGTCGACCACATCATCGCTTTCCATCAGGCGAGATAGTGGCGAAACGCAAGTCTAACCATGATAATAAAAAAAAATCGTTTTCAGCGTGAAGAAATAATAAACATACAAATATACTACTACTTACATACTTTCGTTTTTGTAATACTAACTGATGTCAGCGGCTTCGCCCGCGTGGTACTAGAATATTATTCACAGGGACCATACTCTTAGTATAAAAAATATCCTATCTGGAAGGTTTACCTGTGTAAACTACAGAAAAGATGAAAGAGGTTAGAAAGAAAATACTTTCCGATTTGTACTACGAGTTTCACCGCTTGTGGCGCTTGTCTCACACCGAGAGATGTGCCGTTGCCGGCAATATGGGAATATTGCTGGCAATATTGCCACCAATATTCATACTTCGGGCAATATTGCCACCAACGGATCTAATATAATATTGCTATCGACGGCTGATTTTTATGTATGTTTTGTAGAATATTATTTGACTAAAATAGTATCATAAGTGTCGAACACCTTTCTGCATGAACCAAAACTTCTGTCAGACGCTTTAATGCTCCATAAATAATAAACGAACTTTACTTATTTGTACATGTCTGATATAAAGTTTTCGTCTTAATAAATATTAGTGTAATTATTGTGATAGATAACAGTATCTAGGTATTACTTTGAAGAAATCTAGCAAGGACGAAAATGAGATCATAATATAGATAGAGCCTAGAAAATAGCATCATGATCTAATTACCTGGATCATTACGTTCTAGGTTGAATTGTGAATAGGTATTTAGTACTTAGATAATTATAGGCAAATAAGATTTCCTTGTATTGGCATTGCTTGATTAAAGATTTATTGTTCTTGCCTTGTTTTCAGCATGACCAATTCCAAGACGTGGTCTACCCTTGTGCCAAGTTCCATTCAAAGCCTTTCAGTCATTTTAACGTGATGAAGTAACAAACACACATACATAACACGCACAGTCACACACATACTTACTTACCTACATAATATTACATTTGTATATCAAAAGCGCAACTTGGCAAGCTTTTACTCACCAATTTGAACCTTTATGTTTCATTGCTATCTATAATTTGTGAAATCACAATATTGAGTACCTATTTAAAAAACAAAACTTTGACAGAGAACTTGGTCCAATTTTTTTGAAGTTTAAAGAAAAAGTTGAATTCGGTTATTTTTTTTTTTTGTAGGTAAATATTTTTTTATTTCTCACTTTTTAGTTGGGATACACAATAGCCCGAATACTTATTTCTCATGACAATTGCTATTTACCCAAACACTCTGCTAGGATACATTGTTTTATTATGAAGTTCCCGTGTCTACCTTCCAACTTCCGGCTCCATCATCAGATCAATTCGATAGTACTTATAGTCAAAGTGCATCTCATGACAATTCTAATAAGGCCAAACAAACACAGCTTGGATACATTGAATAATTTCGGAGTTCCGGTGCCTATCTTTCATCTTCAAGTCACTTGGATGGTACCATTTTCAACATAACTATTCTGAACCATTTACTAGTATTGTCATAGTCGCGTAACTATCTACATTGTCATGAGTATGTTAGTAAGAAGTTCTGTTGGCCATTTCAGGTCTTCGTCATCAAATGTTACTTTTTGACTATTTACAGTCGCCTATAATATTTAAGGAATACTCTCGATTCCTCATGATTCCTATCATCCGAATTGTATTATGAAAGAAATAGAACCAATCTGGAAGTCTTTACGGTGCGAAAAATTTTTGCAAATCAGTCTATTAACGACGGAGTTCTGAGGTAACAAACATAAAAAAAATACAACCGAATTGATAATTTCTTTTTTTTTGAAAGCCGGTTAAAAAGAAAATAACCCGTATCTATTACTGCTAAGTTCATTACAGCAAAAAATGTGCAAATTACCAGGATCAACCGAGTTAATGAGCCTTGAAGTTTAAACACCCTCCTGCCCTCTTTCGTAACACTTAGGTACCCGTGCTCTTTGTGGGGGAAACTCTTCACGACGCTTTTTAAAAGCTTACAAAGGGATCAATGAACAGTTTTGTTGTGGTTAATTTGTTTGTAGGAAGAACAATGTTTTGGGCTCAGTCAAAAATTGCGGTTCCGCAACCAATGCCACTGTTTTTGTTACTCTTTTCACTTGTTTAGGCTTTGTTACCGCATAGTAATCCTATTGTAAACAATCTGTTATAACTTTGTAACTTGAGGCCCTACCACGAGCTCTTAATGCGATCCATTTGACGACCTGCGCAACTTGAAGCCAGCGCTCAAGATCCGTGCCGGCAATTATTGTACTAATTGTAGCATTTCTTAGAAAATAGCGAAAAATATAGTTATTCCAGCTCAGGAGGAAGTAGTTCGCGGAATAAACTCGTGGGATAAAAAGTATTCTACAGTAAAACATGTCTTGAAATAGCAAATATTCTAGGGCATGTTCTACCCGGGTGCCAAATTTCATCCTAACTCATTCAGCCCCTCGAGCGCTAAGAAGTGACAGACCTACACACAAACTTTCGCCTTTACAATATTTGTATGTTAAGATTATTTTGTTGGCTGCAGGCGTGAGCCCTTACATTGCATTTACCTTGGACTAATTTATTTACATAACAATTTAGCAAAACCAGTCAGTAGATTGGCTCTGGTCCACGCATAACGCATCGTACTACGTAATCGTTTTTACTAACACAATAATAACTTTTTCAACACTCGAAGAACGTCCGATTCAATTCGCTAAAGGTTCAATTCGAAGAATGTGCGATTTACAAAAATCTTCTCCGAAGAATTCCGATTCGCAAAATGTCCATGCATTTGACATAAAGTCCAAACTACTAGAATATAGATCCAACTAAATAGTACGGCCTGTTGGAAGCGAATATTATACTCGAGTTTTATGTGACATTAATAGTTTCATACAAATACTTCCACAATAACTGGTAACGGCCTCGACTTACAAGTTGTAGGTCGCGGGTTCAAACCCAGCCAGGCGCATTACTTTGTGTATTTTTTTTTTTACCACTTCTCTCAAAATGGTAAAGGAAAACATCGTGAGGAAACCGGAATGTCCTACAACCAAAAATTCGAAGACATGTGACATTAACCTACCCCGCACTGGGCCCGCGTGGTGGATAACGGCCCATTCTCTCGCCTAGAGAGGAGGCCTGAGTCCCAGCAGTGGGAACATTGTAAGGCCGACTACGCTATATAGCATAACATAGTCGGCCTTATAATGTTCCCACTGGACTCAGGCTCGAGCTCAGGTAGAGAGGACTCTAGGAGAGGGAACGGGCCGTAATGCACCACGCGGGCCCAGTGCGGGTTGGTGGATAGGATCATAATAATATATTAGCTTCCACAATATAAAAACACCGAAATACATTCGATACAGCTACAATCACGGAAGGGAAGAAAACACCCAACGAGAAACTTAACCGCATTCCGTACTCAATGGAGGGTAGGCTACCTACGGTCGACCGCAACAAATCATTTGATACATAAGGGTCAGCACACATCAAGACTCGACGTGATGCAACGACACTTGAAGAGGCCAGTCGTTTTGTGGTAGCGTGAAAACCATCGCAACAATGTGAAACGCATCGTGAAGCTGCAGTGTAGTTGAATTCGAATCATACATCCTGCTGCGTCACGCTCACGGTACCTACATCGCATTGCGCCGTGACCTCGGAGTGTCTTTAAGGGCCAAGCGCCCGAAAAGTGCCATAAAACAGTGATTTTCTGAGGCCTACTCCTCCGTAACGGCTAAGTCAATTGGTTTGAAAAAAATATATGTTTATTATAGATTCATGAAAAATAATATCAACATTTGATTTTTTCGTGCAACTGATACTTTTGTCAAAAAAAAATATTTAGCAATTTCGCAACTTTTCGCAACTTTTCCCTACTCCTTCATAACGGCTTGGACCTTTAGAAACATTTTTACACATAAAAAATGGTGGTTAAATATTCTTCAAAGTGAACATTGCTTAAGTAAATCAATCAATATCTCGCAGAGAAAATGAACCGGGCGCTGCTGGCCACAAATAAATGCACTGATTTGCGTATTGCCGCCTAGGCGAGTGCGAGTGTTGCATTCACATAATTTCGGCCAGATGGTTCGAGGAACTATACGCCTTAAGTACAGAAACTTGCGATGCCAAATGCTGTAGTGCTATTTTATGCAGTAAAGCAATGTTCAGGTGTTGTCGTGGAGATGCGTCGCGTCATGTGAGCTCGTAGATTTTTACAATGCGACTTTGCATCGCAGTTTTGTGTTTGGATTCTTAGCCATTGCAGTGCAATGCCACAGGATGTTTCATTTGTTTTTATTGTCTTACTGGCAGTGGTGTCCCAGTAGAGTAGAGGTGGCCCTGTGGAAAAGGCCGAACCCAGCCAGGCGCACTACTTTGTGTAGACAATTTCAACACCACTACTCTCAAAACGGTAAAGGAAAACATCGTGAGGATACCAAGATGTCCTTAACCTTTCAATCGTGAAAATTACAGACACAATAGAAAGACAATAGGTGCGCGAACGCCGCGGCGTTCGCTTGGGGTTTAATGAATTAAACTAAATCTTCGAAGAAAAGTGACACCCTTCAAATTAAGTACTAAATTGATGGTAGGTACAGGTACCGGCACGAATCTTGAGCGCTCGGCGTCAAAGTGGGGATCGCTTTGCGCATTCCATACATTGGCGAGCCAATCGTCGTCGTTGTTAAATACAAGCTGCAAGTGCAGGGAACGAATTACAAGTGACGTCTATGACACGATGGCGCGGCGAGCCAATCACTGACACTCGCCGCCCCCGCGTCTTACTTTGTACCACTAAGGAGACCGAATTTTTTATTTCTGCCCAACTTGAGGCCAGCGCTTAAGATCCGTGCCGGTATCTGTATCCCTTCGCGTATTAGTGTGAGCTGACCTTTACACGGATATTAGTAAAGTATCAATATGACACTAAGCGTAGTATCAAGTACTCGTAAGCTTGTATTACTCGAGTGTACTGTACCGTAATCGAATCTAGTATATTGGGTTCCGAGATGTGTCAGAAGCAACTGGATTCATTTAAATCTCAAGAGTACAATTTGCGCCAATCACAGTGTTTGCTTTCATACTTTTATTTCTTGTTTATTATCCGCGTTCCACGGTATTCGCTACAGCTCGGAAGATACTCGTACTAATAAATAAAAAATAATATAAAAAAAATACTTGAAAATGAGTAGGGTCTGGGTTAGGTCGTTGTAGGTACCTACTCCATTGTCTGATAAAACTTTTTTTTTCTATTTTTTTTGTAGGTATTTTTCTACAGTATTTTGTTTTTATTTTTACCTTATTTATTTACGTTATTCTCACATATAACCGAGATATTTGTAATAGCATGTAGCACGATCTAAAAGAATGCCCATTGAATTTCTTGCACAATCTTCTCAACAGAGAATCTATGCTTTGGAATGAGCAATTAGCATACATTTTTTCACTGATACAAAGCTGCTTTATTCCTGAGTGACATGGGCTATATTTTATGTAAGCAGGTGAAGCTGCGGGTAAAAGCTAGTTGTACTTTGAAATTTTTATAGCTTGTTGTACTTTAAAATCCGCCTCACCATACAAAATTATTAACTTGACTGGACAGTTTGTATGGAGTCTGAATTTTTTCGTTACCTGAAATAAATTTTTATGTTGGGTTGTTCAGTTTCGTCTACTGAGCAAGCCCTTAAAGTATGTGGATGGCTGTCCCTTACACCATTTATAGCTATTGGTGTATATCGTATAGTTTATACATACTGACATAGATGTCAGAAATAATCATAGGGGTCGTTGTTCAGTTATCGCGAGTGACATGTTGGCAACGGCATAATAATATCGCCAGCAATTACTCACCTTGAGTACGTTATCAAGAGTTATCGCTGTGCAGTTGAAACGAGACCAGGGATGAAGCCGTCAAGGTTTATTTAAAATATTACTTGCTTTTCTTGTTAATTTGTGACCCAAGGATGTCTCCTTAAGTAAAAAGGTATTATATACAAGAGTGTGTATAGGTAATATCGTAATTTCATCCCGCATGCGAGCATGTAGAAAATTTCAAAATGCTATAAAACGCGTCCCGCGGCCGTATTCTACGTTTTACAATAAATACTTGTACGAAATGGATATTTGCGCGGGGTTACGCATGCGGAGAAATCCCGCATGCGTGATAAAAACTGCACGTTATTAAAAACACCCTCAGTCTGTAATAAGATCTGTATCTAAAAATGTTTTAACAGAATGTTGGGTTGTGAAAAAGACGTTTGAAAAAAGATTTCTTATAGCAAAGATGAGATTGTTGAGATAGTCGCTGGATGATGTGGGAAATCATCCAATGACTTCTCTCGTTTTAGGGCGGAGCGGGTGTCAGACTTTTACTGACTAAAACCACACCTGTGTTCCTTCTTTGCTTAGTGTTCCAGGACCCTTTCCTTTTCGGAAGTCAACCCATGACTCTAGTAGGCTTTAGCCCTGCTGGGTCCTAAGAGTCCTAACGGTTTTACTGACATCTCAATCAGTATGTAGGGATATTAGAGGAAGTTTAAAAGTGGTGCCTGTGACTTTAACAATTATTATTATTGTGAGTGACGTCAGTGACGATAACAATTATCTATCTATCTAAGACTTTACTGATCATAGTCATCAGTTATTATAATCAGCTAGGCTTTTTCTTTTTCTCAAGCACTTTTATGATTGGCTCTCAACAGAACTTCTGCGACACATGTTACTTAATTGATGCTAATACCATGGATGTAAAGGGTTTTATGGAGCTCCGTAATCATAAACGAAAATATAAGATATCCGAAAAAAAATTCGTAACCGAAACGGATTTAAATTTTCGGATAAAGGTGGACTGTAAATACCAGGTTACAAACAGGTTTTTGTTAGTTTTGTCCGGCCAATCAAATGTTAATTTTAACTAGAATTAAATGTCAAATCTTGCTATTTGTATTTAAAATTTTAACATTTTAACATCCATAAGTGGTGGTGGCCGAGTGAGAGCAGGGTGACCGAGTTGTAATAGCCCCGACTTGCGAGTTAGGTCGCAAGTCCAAACCGTGCCAGACACATTATGTACTATGTTTAATTTATTTCATCACCACTGCTCTCAAAACGGTGAAGGAAAACATTGTGAAGAAACCGGCATGTTCTAGAACCAAAAATTCGAAGACATGACTGTGACATTCGTGCTGAAGTGAATTTTTCAATTCATACGTAGTTTTCTTAGTTTTCTAGGACATTTTTGACCCTGTGCCTCAGAAAGTATGTAAAGCCGCTGGACCCGGTGGTCATTCGTAGATCTTTGACAGTCAGACAACCGAAAAGTCTATTAGTCTATCCAAGGAAAGAAGTGTTGTGTTGCCCAGTAACTGGGTTAAGGAGGTATATTAGATAGTCGCTCCATGTATAAAACTGGGTATGATGAGTTCCAACAATAGGAAGGCAAGGTCAACTATGCTATACTAAGCTAACATCCGTAACCGGTCCGCAACTATCGAGAGACTAGCGGATAATCCGAAATGATTTCATATCCATAACTGCAGGTAGGTATCCGAAACCGGTATCTATAATATCTATCTATTTATTCCTATAGTGTTGACCAAAAAAAACTATTTCTCATTTCGTTGCCATTTTTCCATTGAAGTATCATCATCGTCATCATTATCAGCCTTTTTAATGTTCCCACTGCTGGGACTCAGGCCTCCTCTCTAGGAGAGGGAAGTATCTATATTTATTCGTATGTATATTTTAGGTGTCTACTATAATATGGTAATGCCATTTGTCGTTGGAGATATCGTGTTTATAAAACGAGTTTGTTAAAGACATGTAGGCAGTGGCTCGTAAAACGTATTAGTGAAGTAAAGCTACTTGGTTTTTTTTTTTTTTTGTTATTGTGAACTGTGACTGTGTAGTGTAAACTGTGGCTTAAGTGCTTCTGAATACTTCGAGACAATAAACTTATCGAAAGCAATAGACGCCAATTCCACCAATTAAGTTTGTTAGAATAATTATCATTTTTGTCAAATTTTTGTTACATGATGGCAATAAAGAAATGTCACTCGTCGAACTTGTAATATAGCCTCGAAAACAGTTTGATAGTTTCAACTATATTTGTCTCTGATTTCAACAGACATTTCTTTGCCAGCTTCCATATCTAAATGAAACAGTTTAGTAAACGATTTGTATAGTTTAAAAATATATTGCCCTGTAGGGACCTACTTTATCTATCCAGAAACTGCGTTTGAATTTGTTCACAGTGACTTGTTGTCGAAAACCAAGTTTAAGTCGTAGTTTCTTGACGCTTTAGCTAGTTCATGTGATCTATGGAGCCAAAAACGCATTTATCTGCTGGACATGGCATTCTCCAAGTGTCTCTACAACGACTGGTTCGGTGTATTTCGTATCCATAGGATTGCCGTGACTCTTACCAGGTTGTCAGTCCAGTTTTGAGGGCAGCCTTCCAACGCTTCGTCTCCTGGTAAGCGATCACAATTTCATAACCTTCCCAAATATCAAGTGTTCTGTGAGGAATGCCCACTCGCGCCAACATCTTCAAATAATAATAATCCAAAGTAATATTGAATCGAAGAATAAGTACCAAAAAACGACCATAGAGGTATATCGTTATCAGGTAGGTAACTACGTCATGCAATGTTAGTTTGTTTAACATCCAATAGCATTTGTCATTAACGGGCAGTAATCCCTTTGCCTGTAGTGACATAGCTCCTTCAACCACATTGCTCATGTTGTATCAGTGAATCATCAGCTCAATAGATGACTTTAAAAAATCACTCCACAGAAGTGGCCCAAGGATTGATCTTTGAGGAACACCGCACTCATCAAGTCGCCAACAAATCCATTTTGTTTTAGGTATAAGTAAAAACACTTCGTCGTCGACTGGATTTTTGCGTGCATCATCGAGACGTATTGTCCCGATGATGCAAGCAAAAATCCAGTCTTCAAAATTGTTACTAGGTATTCTAGCTTATGTACTTGAAATGATGAACAGCGTAAGCAATTGCTTTACATAAAACCAATGCACGTTGCATAACTTAATGTATTTGATTGAATTTATTCTAGATACAATGAAATAATGCAAATTACAATAATTGAACTTACAAATAAGTAGATATCTTATTACGCAAACCTTGGATTTCCCATTACGTAGAATCAGTTTATTTTTATCGTCATTGTCATTATTAAGCTATAAAAGCCAATCTGGACAATCTTGATTATTTGCAGATTCTCAATGGCAAAAAATAATCTAATAATGTACCACAGACTTGTTTTGTAGTTTATTTAAGACAATATTCTGTGATTCTCAACAATCAGCTTTCTATCGTTGACCAAATTCAATCAAGACTTTCAGATACATAACCTCAATATTTATTTAAGAATATAGATGTCACTGAATATTTGTAAAATCCTTTACGACACTGATATACATAAATTTTCGAAATTTGGCGGGTCCTCCTTGATATATTCACAAAATATTGTTAGTTTTATAAGATTGCAAGATTTATTGCAATCATACGGAGTTTGTAATAATCTGGTGATAAAACAATTTTTTACCACTTTCTTTACAATGGCGGCAATCCTTTTTTTTTACATAATATAAACTAGTGATTGAGCAGTCAATTAGGATCCCACCTTATGATAAGCAGTGATGTCATCGTTGATGGTTAGGCGCACTAGTTTATTATGCCTATATTCACTCTAGCCTTGAAGACACTTAAATTACAATCGAAGGGGAAAACCGCAGCAGGCAAATTGTTCCAATCCTTCAATGTAGGCGGTATAAACGACGAGGTGAAACGCTTAATCCGAACCGTAGAGATGCTAACAATTTTTGGGTGAATCTTTGTTTTTCGATTCGTTTTTGTCTTGTTTCTGAGATCTTGTAGATATCTTGTGTCTTCTCATTACATGTCTTATTAACTTCTTCAATTTCGAAGGTGTTTCAACTTTATGGCTTGTAGCGTGGGCTGCCGGAACGTTTAGAGCTGTGAGAATCGTTTGGGCTGCGAAAATATTTGAAAGTGTTAAGTACCGTTGACCCTAAAACAGAAAGGTTAAATTAAAGAATCATAGGTGGTTCCAGTAAAAGTCTAAACAGTCCTCTCGCTCCACCTTAGAGCGGGTACAGACAATTTATGATTTCCCACCGCAAAAAAAAGGCGTGTAGAGTCTGTCTAATAAATCCACCGACTTGGGTAATTATTAAGGTAAAATGAAATCTGACGTAGTCAATGTTGGTTCAATAACAAATAAGTTCACGGTTGATATAAGATACTGATCATTGTTTACTAATAGAAGAACCTTAAAAAGCATCGAATATAAGTATTTTTTTAAATAATTAAATATTATACAAAATTCCCAAGTCGGCTGACTTTTTAGACAGACTATAGCGTGTCCAATATTGAATCAAAGTATACCCCTTATAGTTTCAGTAATACAGCACGACCGTGAACATTGAGATAATGTAATGTAATATTTATAACATTAATATACCTACATAGATACTCGTAGTTTGTGTACCTAATACCAATGAAAAATATTATGTGTGCGATGCATGTGACGCAATTTTATAACTTTGCTGTACAAACAGTTTTATTTTATCATAAATGCTGTAAATGTTGCATTACCTTGCATTGTTTGGGTCGCCGTAACATTCTCTTTTTACTCCATAATTCTCTATTAAGGGTGCCCTAGTCAACGGCACGAATTCTTTGATAGCAGTCCTGTTACTCATCACGCTATCAGTAACTCCATTTTCTTTCACATCACTCCGTACACAACCCAACCATCTGTTCTTTGGCGTCTCTTTCCCTATACATTCATCCACATGTATACTCATAACTTTTTTAGGGTTCCGTAGTCAACTAGGAACCCTTATAATTTCGCCATGTCTGTCTGTCCGTCTGTCCATCCTCGCTTAATCTCTGTGACCGTTAGCACTAAAAAGCTGTTTGGTACCAATATGTACATCAACCACGCCGACAAAGTGATAAAATATAAAATTGGAAAAAAATGTTTTTTTAGGGTAGCCCCCCTATATGTAAAGTGGTATGTGATTTTTTTTTTATTTCAACCCTAACGTGTGATATATTGTTTGATAGGTATTTAAAAATGAATAGGGGTTTACTGAAATCATTTTTTAATAATGTCAATAATTTCGGAAATAATCGCTCCAAAAGTAAAAAACAATGTGCCCCTCTAACTTTTGAACCATAAGTTTAGAAAATATGAAAAAAATCTGAAAAGTAGAACTTTATAAGGACTTTCTAGGAAAATTATTTTTAACTTGATGGAAAGAACAGTTTTTGTACAAAAAAGACAAAAGGGTTCTACAAAATAATTTCTGGACTAAGTTTGTAGCATAATCGTATATGCAAGCATTTTTTTAAACTCATAAGTGGGTACACTTATTGTGACGGACACTACGGAACGAACTCTACATTGAGCGTAGCCCGACACGCTCTTGGTCGGTTTTTAATGCCATGCGTTTCATTCTTCCTTTTTACTTGCCCATACCAAGGTAGTGTCAGACTTTGACTGACTAAAACACACCCATGTGCCTTCCTTCCTTCCTAGTTACATTAAGGGCATGATTTTTTCAAGCAAACCTGCAGCCTTGACTAGAGTGCCCTTAATTGTCATCTCCACAGCCATTAGTTCTCTTCTAGTAACAACGTCTTTTGCAGTCTAATCCATCTTTTTTTGGTCTTCAATAGTAATACTCCATTTCTGGGTATTTGTTTCGTAATCAGTCTTAATTACTTCTTTAATAGTTCCTTAGTAAATTGCTGACAATGACGTCGTTAAAAGTTTTAAAATTAAAAATGTGTAATCAAACTAGGATAAACAATAACGATTTGTTATCACGCAAGATATTGTTATCACGCTAACTGTTGTTGAAATAAACGGTATCTGGAAAGACGGGCGAAAGTGTCACAAAACGACTTGTAGTGTAATAAGCGCATCTAGTATTTAGTATTAGTTTATTTTTGAAAAGTATTTCCTTTTTTAAAAATCAGTGCGTTTATTGGTTCATGTAAAATGACATAAACTAGTGCTGTGAACAAAATTACCTAGTGGTCTATATATTTTTAGTGGTTTATGTATTTTTTTTTATTATCAAATGTTTGGTATGACTTTGACGAATTTCTATAGAAGTGTTGAACTGTAACATTAATGCATCACGTACACAATAAAAAAATACTACAAAAAATGTCAACCAAGGAATGTAATGTTTACCTACATTGAGTGTTTTTTTTTATAAATCGATTTTCATTATCTCTATGTAGGTACTCGTACATTCTATTTCCGTAACTCGGAGTGATATAAAAAATCTTGCCGTGTTTTCTGGCGTTTGCAAGGACATAGAGAATCCGATAAAAGTGAGAAGTTACATGTCTATTTTAGGGTAAAGAAATAAATTCAAATTT
Source organism: Mythimna albipuncta (assembly GCA_929112965.1). NCBI lineage: Eukaryota > Metazoa > Arthropoda > Insecta > Lepidoptera > Noctuidae > Mythimna > Mythimna albipuncta. The sequence continues at coordinate 8,873,577 of OV815962.1, read as the reverse complement.
CCGCGGTTCATCGCTTTCTTATTTCCACGTTTCTTCGCTCTGATTTCTCAGCCCTGAACATTCTCAGAATAGCGAGGACAGTTACTGTGAACTGTTCAAATCTGTCTGAAAACCAATAAACCGTCATTATTTAGCACAAAGATTAGATAACAGTTAGGTGTTCACATAAAACATCTGTGGTATGATGTAATTATTTGATAAACACTTTGTTTGTGCTCTTATCGCTAACTTTGTTGATGTTTTGGATTCGCGATCGCTCTATTTACTTGAAATAGACGCGATAAGGATCGCTGCGGAACAGTTTACTTGCCAACATGAAATGTTACATGGTTAGGGTGCAACATTTGTTCAGGACAGTACAGAAAGTGTTTCGACGCAACAGGAAAAATACAAAATCAAAGATCAAGGAAGCGAAAAAGGTAAAGTATTTGTCATCAAATAAATTAATTACGCATCCATTAAGTACTTGAGGTAATTTTGGCGACTTTTGCCCCCCTAGTGAGATTTCATAAGAATGATTGAACATTATTATTATTCTTTAAACATTTTATATTAAACCCATACATGACATCTCTGCAGACGACATATTCAGATTGCGGAGACTTAGGCCGGCTCTCCGCCACAGCCGTTTTCCCGTGTAGCAATGGACTTCCCATAAGATTTGTCTTGACCCCCTGCCTATATCAAAAATGCTCGTAGGTTGTTCTATGGATATGAAATCATTTCCGATTATCCGCTAGTTCGGTTACGGATATTAGAATTTTAAAATAATTATAGTGAAAAAGAAATACCAAGATTTCACTTTAATTTCTGGTCAGAATGTATCATTTGCTTGGTCGGGCAAAAAAACAAAAATCTTTTGTAGCTTGTCATTTAGACTCCACCTCTATCTGATACTATCCGAAACTTTATATCAGTTTCGGTTATGATTACGGTTATTTTTAACCGACTTCGAAAAGGAGGAGGTTCTATGTTCGGCTGAGTGTTTGTTTTTTAAACTTCGGATATCCGATACTTGCGGTTACGGTTTCGGAACGCCATAACGTACCTATTAAATATTTAAAAAAAATGTGTCTTTATTTAATTTATTATTATTTATACTTTATTGTAGTTACTAGAAACATAACAAAGAAAAACTTATATCTAAAACACATACAATGGGCAGCCTTATCACATTCCGCGATCTCTTCCAGGCAACCACGAATGGACAGTAATTGTCAAAACATGATATGGGGCTGTCATAAGTTTAACAATAAGCACCAAAATTTATTATAATATATTATAATAGACACACAGATACATACATATACAATATAATACATACATACTTACTAATTATATGAGCAATCATAAGAAATAGCGACTTTAGTTAATCACAGTGACAGGTAGTGTTCTTTAACAAGTCTCTTGAAGACAGGCAACGATTGAACGCGTTTTATAGCATCCGGTAATGCATTCCACAGACGGGTAGCCTGGACAGTAAAGAATTTATCAAAGAAAGTTGTGGAATGCCCCCGGCATCTTGAGTCGAAAGTTATCTGATGGATGACCTAAGAGATTTCGAATGGGAGACGCAAAGAAACTGAAACGATTCTTGAGGTAAAGAGGGGTGCAAAGAGAAAAGACTGTGTTATTTATAAGGGAAAGAATATGAGGTCATTAAGGTGAAGGCGAATTGGCAACCACAGCCCGCGGGCCCAGGTGGGTCGAAGCCTACTGGAGTCAGGGTTAGCTCCGAAAGGTAGCTCGGCCCCGGTTTGAAAGGCAAGAAGGAATGGGGTGGGCTTTTTAGTCAGTAAGAGTTTGACACTCTCTCGCTCCGCCCAAAGGTGGGGGATGTCATTTAGATGATTTTAACCCACCAAAAAAAAAAAACCACGGTCATATTTTTCCAAACCAAATATGATAAGTTTTACACATATAAACCCAGTTTTCTGAGATTTAACACTGTTTTTTGTAGAAAAAAAAAAACATATTTGCCAACATCTCCTCTCCCCCACGTGTGACTATCGCTCAAACGAAAACTTATAAAAAAAAAGACGTAATATGTCCTACACTAACTGTCTCCTGCGGTTTCGCTCGCGTATTTAGTTACTGCTCCGCTCTCGTGTGTTGTAGCGTGATGTTATAAAGCCTTCCTAGATAAATGAGCTATCCTCCTGGAAGGAGAAACCTCTTGGAAATCCTGGAAGAAGGCTTCCACACAAACAAACAAACTTTATCTGTATAATATTAGTGAGTATAGATTTTATCCCAACCTCCTTACAATAAATATTGGCATTTATATACTGGTCGACATTTCAAAGAAAAGGTGACCGAACCTACTGAGTCAGATTAAAAATGTATTCATCTTGGAAGAGCGGTCACCGGTTTCGATATGATTAAGTAACAACAAAATGTAATATGAATTCTATCCTAGTTAGAGTTATCCGCCCACAAATCTAATTACTCTATAAATAACATGCATCAATCTATTATCATGCATACACAATATAATTTAAATATATAGGTACATAATTTAATAATAATGGTGACAAAAATAAATTAAAATATCTTTATTTTATTAGCCTTCATCCTGTCTCCTAGCTTTGCTGTGTGATGCGTGACCTTTCATTACAGACTAAAATGTGAAGAAAGACTGCCTATCTGACTCCTACAACCCAGTCACTGCTTAACACGATACCCTTTTTCCTAGCTCCTACTTAAAGACTGGCAAAAAACACGTCAAGCCGTGTTGATCTCGGGTGTCAATTTTAATTGTAGATATTATTATTATTTCATTTATTATCTATATATGTACATATTATTTACATTTTTAAATATTTCTTAAAAAGTACATAAAAAAAAACATTTAAAAATATAAAAAATAGTAGCCCACCGGCATCGGGAACAGGGTCCAAGCTGCCGGTGGTTAGGGCTCCTGAGAGAGGAATCTCCTAACTATGCGCGCCGTGTCCAGGAGTGCTTTCTGGATCAGGCCCTTGATCCAGCTGCCTAACGAGAGCCTCCTTAGATGTTGTTCGAGGCTCTTACCTATTAAGCCATTGGCCGTTACGACTATCGGCACAATTATTGCTCTATACACTTCCCACATGTCGACAACCTCGCGAGCTAAGTCAATTATTATTATTATTATTATAGATATTCTTTATTGTACACCGCATGAACAAAAAAGATACAGGACAAACATTATATGACATTAAAATTATATTTGACTGTCGGAACGGATGGTCAGAAACTAGACAAATTTGATAACAGTCTTGCCAAGGGTTATAGAGTTACTTGGCATTTCTTTGCTAACTTCCCGGAGACGAAACACCAAAACACGCTTAGAAGTCAAAGTAAAAATTTTGAAGTCCATACAGTAAACAGACAATGATCAAATTCAAGTATTGAGTATTGAAATAATTTATTTATATAATACTGTATGTACGTAAAGGTAGAGGCGGACCTAATGCCTTGGAGAAACCATAAGGTATTTCACAAATGTGACACGATGTCTCAGAGCGCTCGGACCAGTCATACAAACGCGAGTACATCCGCGCGCATCTGCCGACAGAAGGGCAACCCTACTGCGACCGACGGGTGTAGTATGAAAAGTGTAGTACATACATGAGATTGAATTCTGTACGTATTTTGTGCTTCTGGTGTCGAGAAGACTATTCATTTTACTGGACAAATGATGTCCTGAAACTTCGCCAGGGGCTTTACCATGACGTGATAAAATGTCAGTCGTGCAGGAAAGAAAGAAGGAAGGAGCTATACTTTATATAGCGCCATCAACAGTTCAGTAAAACTGGCCTGTTGGTCTAGTGGTTAGTGACCCTAACTGCTATGTCGGAGGTCCTGGGTTCGATTCCCACCCAGGACAAATTTTTGTGTGATGAGCATAATCATTTGTTCTGTGTCTGGGTGTAGTTTATCTATAATATGTATGTATTTAGAAATATATAAGTATGATTATCAGTTGTCTAGTACCCATAACACAAGCTCTGCTTAGCTTGGGACTAGACGGCGTTGTGTGATAGTTGTGGAATATTATTATTATTATTACCTTAACAAAGTTTAGGTCGTAAAATGGATCGCGTTAAGTTTTCGTGGTAGGATCTCTAACATTATTTTTCGAGCGTAACTTGACCAACTGGTTCAAAAGACAATTACTTTGTTTAACCATGTCTATCATTTTAATTCCAGACTGAACCTCAGGGCACAATGTCGGTAATCCTGGACGCAATCGACCTTGAGCGGGAGTACTCCCCCAGCCGGTGGTCGCCGAGGTACCCCACGCCTATGGAAGTGCTTCAGAACCACGTCAAGCATGTCACAGCTGGTAAAGACTTTTTTATTTCGAGGAGAATCCTTCAAAAGGTGTCCGGGCTTACCTTTCATTCACCTCACAAAAACTACTCCTGTGATATCTTCGTTCACTTGCGAGGAAGGGGCACCGTTATCTCTTCAAATACCACTCCGGAACCCCTTCAGCACCACCTGTAGGTGTACCTCTCTAAAGCCCCGTAAGCACCATCCATCTTGACGTACGTCCCATCAAGGTTACGTTGCTGGATGTAGCATACGCACCATCCAGCTGCTGGATGTCACAGATTGATGGCATATTGTCGTACGATCACCCCTTTTTTGCACCTGACAGCCATGATTTATCGTTGATTTTACATGTATTGCCTTGGCGGGAAGGAGATAGTAAAGTGGTTTCCTTTGAGCCTCGCCGTGACCACTGTCTTCTCTGGAAACACTAGATGAGCTAACAGAGTCTGCACTCTGGACACCCATGATTCCAAAGTCCTGCAAATTTTAAATTATGCAACTGGATCCCTCTTCTTGTCTTTATTCTCGAGCAGGCAGATAGAACCAAGCTTATTTTTTACGTCAGAAACCATCAACCAGGATCTCGCGCGAGAGGGCATGTCAGACATTTACCTACTGACTTAAATCCACCTATGTTCTTCAGTGGACCTTTGCGTAACGCCTACTGCTAGTCTGGTAGACAGTTGAGAAAACAGTTAGTGCAGTCAGAGTGCGAGGTGATGGAGACTGATCACGTGCAACAGTGTGACACTGAGGCATATAAAAATTTGATATGCCTCAGTGGCAAAAGCACAGGATATTTAATATCCAGGATATTTAATATCCTGTGCTTTTGTCGCGTCAAATGATAGAAATCTGAACCTTTTTAACTCAATTTTGTTTCTTTACAGCTAGTGAAGAAGCAACGAATAACATTCCACACAAGTTGGAGATTGAGTACGGATCGACACCCGGACAGAAACTTGACATTCTTGGAACTGATTTACCAAACGGTAATACTTTTTTCTATTTAATTCATTAAACCCTAAGCGAACGCCGGCGTTCGCGCACCTATTGTCTTTCAATTGTGTCTGTAATTATCACAATTGAAAGGTTAATCGATTAGAAAAGTTATTTTAATACTACGATTTTGTTAAAGCCTTGTTGATCTTGTGGTCAAGCGAAACTGCTGGCCGTGAGATCCTGGGTTCAATTCCCGGATCGGGCATAAAGTACGATTGAGTTTTTCTATTAGGAATTGCTCAGTCTGCAGTCCACAGTTTAGAAGTTTGGGTGATGTTACACTCCCCTTGTCTCTTAAAGCACGTAAAGACTTTGTTACTTCGCCTGATCTCTCTTCATTTGTGTCAGATTGCTTTCCCAGTGGACTATGAGAGTAGAGGAACAGACAATGCACCTGTGTTTTTGCGAATACACAAACTTTTGCACTAAAATATCCCTCATCTGAATGGTCACCGTGATCGAAATTTGGTTGCGATGATTACAATTAAGTATTTATTATTTCGATGACTTCTACGTCGTAACATATTTTTAGAGTAAAAGATATTAATATTCATTATTATATTCAGCGCCTGGTGCTGTGATCCTATACTGATTATTAATTACATAATACAAAGACAGCAAAAAGTGTTTCACAAATTACTCATAACAATGACATTACAAAAACGGCCCTCTTGAAAAAATGCATTTTTTGTCTAACGACCTTATGCGTTGGAGGCATAGATTTATTGTAACGTAGAATGAGTTACTTAAAAAAAAATAGGTACGTATGCCTATTTTTTTTTTACGTAAATCAGACTCAGATAGGTGGATATAAAGGATACCGGCACGGCACAAAATAGATAGGTATCTACAGAAGTCAATCTCATGTATGTACTTCACTTTTTATACCTACGCCTTAGCAATCGCACACACGTCAGTGCATTGCTCCGAACCACAAAATAGACAGGTACAGAAGTCAATCTACATACAAAGCGCGCTCGAGCAACGCACACATAGACACCGCTCACGGACACGATATCTCGGAGCGTCTCGGACCACTTGTCAAACAATTCCAGCTCAAACGCTCATTAGTGTGCGTCCACCGAGCGTAGGTATAAAAAGTGAAGTACATACATGAGATTGTCTTCTGTTCTTAGCTAAATATTTTGTGTCCGAGATAAACAAGTGCGACCGGGCGATTGAGCAGAGATATCATGGCGGTGAGTGGTGTCTATGTGTGCGTTGCTCGAGCGCGCTTTGTATGTAGATTGTCTTTTAGACCTATCCATTTTGTAAGACCGGTCTTACTTAGGTATACTTATTTATTAAGTTTTTTCGTGTACCTTTCGCCAGAGTCGTGTGTTTGCGACTGGATACTCCATCTCGTTTAGCTCTTCGATCCTTATAGGTGACAAAAGAGCTGATGAGATAGAATATTTGGTCGTGCATGTGCGATCCTGGCGGGATAAACGAGAGAGTGTTTGTAGTGTGACGAAGGTGGTTAAAACTGGGTATAACATTAATTCTAGCGCGCTTACAACCAAAATGCAGTATAGATACATCCATTTATGGTTTTAGTTTACCATAACATCACCACAAAATAGATAAGTACAGAAGACAATCTCATGTATGTATTTCAATTTTTATACCTACGCTAGGTGGACGCACACTAATGAGCGTTTGAGCTGGAATTGTTCGACGAGTGATCCGAGACATCGTGTCTGTGAGCGGTATCTTTGTGTGCGTTGCTTTTTTTTTTTTTTCGATGGGAAAAATCATCTTATGACAACCCCCGTTCTTGGGCGGAGCGGGAGATAGTGTCAGACTCTTACTGACTAAAAAACCCATCCCGTTCCTTCAAGCCTTCATACCGGGGCTCGAGCGCCCTTTCGGATAACCCTGGCCCCAGTAGGCTTCGACCCGGCTGGGTCCCTGCTGTTACTGACAACTCCTTGAGGCGCGCGGGAACAGCGCGCGCCGTCGACAACTTGGGCTTGATCCGGACAGTTACCGGACGGCCGGACAGCGAGCTACCCATTGCTCACTGTCCGCAAGCCCGCGCCTACGGTGGCTGGAAATCGGGATCGGAATCCCGGCGGCGGCGGCGAGAGCGCCGTTGCCTGATGCGGTCGGCCTCCTCCTTAGCGAGCATTACTGCTTCGCAGAAGTCGGCGACCGCCTGCCACTCCTCCTTGCTCCGGACCATGGCCTCGTCCAAGGCCCGGCGCGAGAGGTCTCCGCCACCGATCACACCCACAAGGGCACAGCGATGCTCCACCCAAGCAGGGCACACCGCGATTGTGTGCTCCACCGTGTCCTCCGGGCGTTCCGCACAGTGGCGACACCCGGGCGTCACTTCCGCTTTAATTCGGAACAGGAACCTCCCGAACTTGCCATTTCCGGTGAGGACCTGTGTCATGCGGAAGGTAAGGACGCCGTGAGGTCTTTCCAGCCACGCCTCAAAGAGGGGACTTATCGCCATAATTGTGGCGTGCCCATGACGGGGTTGCGATAGTCGCTGACGCCATTCCACCATGAGATCGCCATGCCGCGACCTGTCGCGGCAGAGAACTTTCACCCCGGCGTTGCATCTCCACGCGCATGTCGTGCATGTGTGAAGGACTGTTGCCTCCAGATCCCACGGTGGTAGGCCAGCCAGAAGGCTCGCCGCTTCGCGGGAGATCGTGCGGTATCCCCGCACCATCCGAATTGCCATGACCCTCTGGCTTGTGTGCGTTGCTCGAGCGCGCTTTGTATGTAGATTAACTTCTGTACGTACCTATATTTTTTGTGACATCACTATACGTTAAAGTAGGGGTGGGAGGGGGGATCACTACAGACATTAATATATATCAGAACGTGACCAGCGATAATGCGTTCTGTCAATAGGCAGTTATTGTTTTTTTTAATGATACAAACTTGTGCTTGATTGCGATGCGATTGTTGATGCTGAAACGCACTAGTTTATTAAAAGCCTATTCACTCTAGCCTTGGAGATACCTACATTATAATCGGACGGATCGATCGTTTTTTTTTACTTCATACATTATTTTGAGATAAAATGTCGGCCTATGTAGGTAAACCAATAACTGATAAATAGTGGCGTTTCAAGGTAGCTGACTATTTATAACTATACTTGTATTTGTAACTCGAGCGATCATGTTTAAGATAAAACCAGCATAATTCGTATGAGTGACTAATGTTTTGTTTCAATTGAACTCTTGAGAAGTACCATAGCGGTCATTTCTACCTGATCACTTAAAAAAATCTCGCTTGAATTCTGCAGCGCGGCGCCAAACCAAATCCTTTGAATTTTTTTTTTAATTTTGTGTTGGGTTGTTCCAGATTGACTTGTACATAATGTACATCCTCAGGGTTCTATTTCACTAGAGATGTGCTATGCTATGTCACAAGATAGATAGGTACAGAAGACAATCTCATGTATGTACTTAACTTTTTATACCTACGCTCGGTGGAAGCACACTAATGAGCGTCTGAGCCAGAACTGTTTGACGAGTGGGCCGAGGCGCTCCGAGTTATTGTGTCCGTGAGTGGTGTCTATGTGTGCGTTGCTCGAACGCGCTTTGTATGTAGATTGACTTCTGTACCTATCTATTTTGTGGCTATGTTGCTATGGATGCGTTTGATATGCACAATTGCACATGCACATAACTTGGGACTGGTGGAAATAGATTCAACTATGTAAGATATGTTTCTTATATGGAAGGATGCGTGCTTTGATTATATATACTTGATGCGTGCTATGGATACGTGCTGGATTGTCGCGAGTGGTATAGCGATGTGCAGAGCAGAGTACTGTGGCGTGGGGAGACGCGAATGAAATGCTTTTCGTTTAACTTTAACTTATTATATTATTAGGAGCCTTTGTAATGTGTTTTTATACAAAATTAAATTAATATATTTCTTCTTTGACAACTATCTATCCAAATCTATTCTCATTCTTTTTTATTACCATAAACCAAAGACTAAAAGACTATTCACTTGCTAGTTTGCAAACTTATTACTATGTGGCCTTCATAGTCGTCACAGTATCTACAGTAGGCCCTATAATTTTTACACTTTTCTGCGACGCATCTTCAGAGCACATCATGAGCTAAATCATTATAATATTTAATACCTAAATAATAATACATATTTTTTTAATAAAATAACAAACCAAGAACATTATACTTAAAACTACATTTATAATGAAGCGTTTTTTTTTAAACGGTCAATGACGTTTTAATCAACTTATTACATATCTAAGTTTAGGATCTTCATTATAATTCCGAGGCCCTCGATAAATGCAGGTAGATGTTGAAATATCAACTAAATTATTTTATTACTTACTGTACAAGGCCACTTAACTTGTTTATTTTTTGTTTTTAAGCTAATATTAATAAGCTAGCTGTAGGTGTGCATTTTTATATAGTAAGACCCGTATTACAGAACGTCACTCAAAACTCAAGCATTACTTAAAACTAGATTTGATTGGTAATAAGAAAAATACTTAATAAAAACAATCACACACAAATACATTTTATTAAAAAAAACATCAAAAAAACAAAATTAGGCTTAGAAATACAAATAGCATACAATTATAGGTACCCACCACGCATAAACTATGGCAAAAAAATGTAATGTACGAAGGTGCTGCACTGTATAATAAATTACCAAATAATATTAAAACTGCAAAAACAATGTCATTATTAAAAAAATATTTAAAATTACACATCTTTAACAAACAAAGCACAACTTAGTATATGCCGCTTCCAGTTCTTCGTACTCCGTGTATGTTTACGATGTAACTACGCAAGTACTTTTTGACTACCCTACACTTTTTGATTACTTCTCTTAACATTGTAATTAAGTCAAAACTGTAACTGTATGCTACCAATATGTTTGTAAGTTAATTTTAAGTTCTCATGTACCTAAGTGAATTGTAAATTCTTATGGGAAAAATAAAGATATCTCAAACCTCATTTGATTGGTTGAAACAAGTTGTAAGTAACGCTTGAGTTTTGAGTGACGTTCTTTAATACGGGCCTAAAAGTATATGTATAAATAGTCTATTGCCTTCAGCGATACGATAGCCTTCTGGACAATGTGACCTTTCAGAAATTCACATCAATTATGATATATTTGGGGCTAAGTCAATTGAGAAACGAACCAAGATGATTGTCAACAATGTCGCGCTAGTCGATTTAATTGTGATCACACTTCCGAATACCAACGCCTAGTTGCTAGCCTGCCGGTTTTATATCTGTTGTATTTTGGGAAGTGTTCATTGGAATTGCATGACTTACTTGCGCAATAGGTAACCTGTATCTACATGGTGAACATCCCACCCATTGTAGGTACTATCATATATTCTGCACTCATACGCACTAACCTTTTTTGGAAAACATTCGCTGTGCGTACAGCTATGGAGTCGGATTCCATCTGTTTCCTGATCTGCCGGGATTCTGATCCCGATTTCCGGCCACCGTAGGCGCGGGCTTGCGGACAGTGGGTAGCTTGCTGTCCGGCCGTCCGGTAACTGTCCGGACCAAGCCCAAGTCGTCGACGGCGCGCACTGTTCCCGCACGCCTCAGGGAGTTGTCAGCGACAGTAGGGACCCACCCGGGTCGAAGCCTACTGGGGCCGGGGTTATCCGAAAGGGAACTCGAGCCCCGGTATGAAGGCTAGAAGGTGGGTCGTTTAGTCAGTAAGAGTCTGACACTATCTCCCGCTCTGCCCAAGAGCGGGGGTTGTCATTGGATGACTTTTCCCAGCATAAAAAAAAATCTGTTTCCTGATAACTACAGCCTGGCCGTCTAGTCAAAAGTAAATCGGTTAAGCAAGCTTGCTTCTACGTGACCGCATCATCGCTTACTATCAGAGGACACAATGGTTAAGTGAGAGCAGTAATGTCAATAATTAAACAAAATTCCTCCAAACCAACATTTTTGCCTCTTTAGTGTTTATATGTACATTATGTAGTTTAGAATACGTTTATAGGTACCTAGGGCCTTACCATGACGTATTAAAATATCTGGCGTGCGAGTGAGAAACAGGGTAGGAGCTAGAACCCTATTCATTAAACCCCAAGCGAACGCCGGCGCTCGCGCATCTATTGTCTTACTATCGTGTCTCAAATTAACGGTATCTGAAAGTTTAACTAACAGTTCAGCTTGATTGCGTTAAGACCTCGTGTTTTGGACGTCTGTAATTGTAGGCTACATTATTTAATCCATTACCAAATCTATCTGTTTCACAGAAATACGTAATCATCATCATTATTTCAGCCTATAGACTTCCACTGTTGGATATAGGCCTCTCCCAAGTGTCGCCACAATGAACGATCCTATTTGTCCCGCACCCATCGGATTCCCACAATCTTTACCAGGTCAAAATCTAACGAATAAGACCTAGTTAGCGACTAAAGTTTTTAGTAGTTTCCTATCTGTTCGCACGCGTAGTGTGCACAGTTCGCGCGCGCAAGGCATCCACACTATGGAATTTCTGTTACATTGCATGATACGACGGCAAATTATTTCATTGCGTGTTACATTACATGTTGCATTACTGTACTCGGCTTTACGTAGCACAGTGTTAATTTTGTTTTAATTAACAAACATTCATTCATTCATGAAGTGTTTGTTATTATAATATGCAAATATTAATAAGCACTCTTAATTACCAAGGTATTGATAATATGTCAATGCCGTATTGTATGCAATTCCCGATAGGTTAAATTGAAAAGTTATTCTTCCAGCCTGACATTCTTGGATATTTGGCACTCGTTTCAGGCAGTCAGAAGCCCTATGCCTTTTTTTCAGGTGAGAAAATAGTGAGCTGTTTGGACCAGGACCGCGGTATCAAATCGCACGTAAAAAAATTTTTTTTGAGTAGTATTTGGGGACCAAAATAAAATAACTGTACTTATTTATTTTATTTTGATTCCAGAATACTTGAAAATTAATTTTTTCACTACTATACTTTAATGCCTTTAAAAAAAAAAAACTATATGTTGAGGTGCGCGGACCGCGGTGTCAGTCCAAATAGCTTCACGACCCGAGAAAATATCATATAACTTCTTCCGCACTGGGTAAAGCGAGAGGGAGTGTCAGACTATGACTACCACTTTCCCGTGCTCCTTCAGTTGCCCCTTTGCATTCCAGGGCCGTGGTGATAAAGCACCAATGTCTGAGAAGCGGTCATGTCAAAGGGGTATCCTGTCGGTTAGGGTAGTCGGTTGACTTTTTAGACAGACTTATAGTCTGTCTAAAAAGTCAAACGTCTTGGGAATTTTGTATAATATTTAATTATTTAAAAAATACTTATATTCGATACTTTTTATAAGGTTCTTCTTGTAGTAGGTAAACAATGATCGATATCTCTTAACCTTGCAATCGTGGAAATTACAGACACTTTAGAAAGACAATAGGTGCGTGAAAGCCGGCGTTCGCTTGGGGTAAAATGAAAACTGATATAGTCAAACATCAGTATTCATTTTACCCTAATAATTGCCCAAGTCAATTGACTTATTAGACAGACTCTACCAATACTGAGTTGTGGAGGTCAGTTAGGGCATTCATACTGTTATTCATACATGGCAATCGGCGGCAACGATTTCTCGCGGTTGGCCTTAGTACAGGCCATGGTCCGAAGCGAAAAGGAGTAGCATTCGGTCGTCTACTTCTGGATGTCATTGGATGATTTCCCTTTTCAAAAAAGCCGCATCCAGTTAGTTTGAAAGCTGACTACAATACATATTTTGGTTAGGTTAGGTTTGGGAGTAGGCTTAGGCATGTGTATGAAAAACTGAGTAAAAAATACCCTAGTAAAATAAGGTGTCATTGACTAATTTTAGTTAATTAAAACAAATTTTTCGCTTGCTAAGCAATTGCACAATTTGAAATCAGCAATTAGATACCTAATAGGTATGTTTCAACATAACGCAATAAACAAACAAAACCATAACGTCAGTGTGTTAATAAACGAAATTCAATATTAAAATTTAGCCCCGATTGCTGTATGAAGAATTTGAAGTTGAGTTTCTCAGAACCTAGTTTAGCCAAAAAAATAGTCAAACTTTGACATTAATGGCTTGGCATTAATGACTTGTTGGCCTAGTGGTTAGTGACCCTGACTGCTATGCCGAAGGTCGCGGGTTTGATTCCCAGCCAGGACAAATGTTTATGTGATGAGCATGATCATTTTTGTTCTGTGACTGGGTGTAATATATCTGTAACAAATTATATTTATCAGTTGTCTAGTACTCATAACACCAGCTCTGCTTAACTTGGGACTAGACGGCGTTGCGTGATAGTTGTGGAATATTATTATTATCGAAGTAGGATTTACAACATTTTTAACTCCAAATACTGGATTCAGAAACCGGATTTTAGACTGGTATCAACCTAGTTACGTACCTCTATTTTTTGTGCGTGCTTTAAAAACAAGCCTGATAAACTGCAGGGTTTTTTTCTGCCCGTACAAAAAAAAAACTTAATAAAATAGCCACAAGAGCATAAAAAATACACCAACTATATCTACCGTCAACAATATTCATTTTGTTCACGATGCTTCCAAACGTTAAACGGTACGCATAAAAACGTAACTACACACATCTCAGTGGTCCATATTACCTTGTACGGTTTATTGTAGTAGAGGGTTTGTGGCACGTTATAAAACGCGTTGCTATGCACAGAGCCGCATTAGGCACGTCGCGTAACTAGTTTAGGAATAAATATGGGCCCCGCGCTTTCTGAAGTTTGGTGCAAAAATTTTCAAGCTCGCTTTATTGGCTCTTACACTCATTCATTTTGTTAATTGTTTACTTTTTTTTCACAAGCTAATAAAGTAACTCCAATATCTTGTTTCGCATTATTTTTTCATTATTCATTCATTTTATTAATTGTTTACTTTTTTTCACAAGCTGATAAAGTAACTCCAATATCTTGTTTTAGGAATGTCAAATGAAAAGCTAACCAATCAGCCGTACTGCACTGTTTATATTACTAAAATATTAATGCAGTCTGAAGTGTAGTCACAACTTTACGAAGTTAGGGCATAGCCAACATGTCGATAGAAGAAGGTAAATAACTGCACTTACGACCTTCTTCTATCGCCGCATTTCATACCAAGTAAAGAAATCAATCCCATTGCATGCAGTAGGTAGTGGGATAGTTCACGTGGCAGTTATAGGTGCAAATGTTAATACAGTAGCTTCTATTCGTTGACGTCTTCATAGTTAAATTGATAATAATAGAATTATAATGAAGGTGATACTACATACTAATTAAACATAAGGTTAGTTATCTTGATGCAGGCGATGTATTGCTGGCCTTAGTATTTATTTAGTTAGTGATACTGTAAGATTGAGGTAAAATTAAATCGTCAATGTTCTTTGAAAAAATAAATAACTAAGGAATAATTTTATAAATAATTCTATTAGGTATATATAACTAGCTTTTGCCCACGGCTTTGCTCGCGTTAAATTCGGGGTAACACGGTTTCTCTTTCTGTGGAGAGTTAGTGAACTCCGCTTAGTGAACTCCACTGTGGGTAACGTAACCTACGACAAACTTATTATTTGCGGTTGATTCAGTAATCGGGTCTAGGGATCGAACCGCAAAATTATTTGTTTTTTTATCGTATATACTTTTCCGGTATAAAAAGTACCCAGTGTGGTGCCTAGGATATTAAAGAATAATTATACCAAGTTTCATCGTAATCGAACTTGTAGTTTTTGCGTGATGCCTAAACAAACAGACAGACAAAAATTTTTTTAATCAGATGTTTGGGTTTGGTATCGGTCTAGTAACACCCCCTGCCATTTATTTTTTTGATATTGTCAATGTACAGAATTTTCAATTATACAGATTTATTATAAGTATAGATAAGTGGCAAAATAAAGGAAAAAAATAATAAGAGAAAATTCAATATTGATGATTACCGCTGGCTATTTAGATCCAAGCCGAAGGCGAGGGTCTTAAGAGTACCGAGAATGGTTTCAACATACTTCTTTGCCCCATTTGTGGAAGCTAAGGTATACCACCTCGTCATCAGTATTAAATATTCTTTTCTGAGTTACACTGGGGCCCCTAAGTGGGATTTCATACAGACTCCGCGCTGGCCGAATCCAGCTCTGGTTATAGGTGCAACAGATGTGGACATTACGAGCAAACCATAAAAATAAACAATAAGAAAACTGTACGTCAGGCGTAAGTATCTTGTCTCCCGATGTGGATTAGGTATTTCGAATTCCAATGTATCGTATTCATCCCAAATAAATTGAGAAGAAACGTATCTCGCTCTGTGTGAATATACTCGAGACGAAGACAAGGTTTTCATGCCATAACTTGATATTTTTTTAAGACAAGTTTATACATGTAATTTTTTTAACTACGGGACTTCGGTATTTTTATATAAAATCCGTAGTATATAGTATCTGAGAAGTAGGGCATATGGAACAAGCTTTTTCCAAGAACTACGCTATGCTAGAACTATAGTTTTCTTTCCACATTATAATACATATCAAACACATGGTTAGTTTTATAAGAAAACCAAATAAAAGACAACTAAGTACCTATGTATATATTTTATGGATGATATTTTAAGCACAACACTTTTTTCATAAAATGCATTATTTTACGATACAATAGTATACAAGAAACATGTCATTTGTAGATAATACATAACATGATTTAAAAAAAAAGAGTGTTTGGAGTTTCTTGCACATTCTTCTCCATAGAGATCTACGCTTTAGATTTTGGAATGTGCTGTACTGACTGACTGACTTCTTGATATTTCAAAAGTGCCTATAAGTGGTTTATTTGATATAAAATGGTTTGAATCTTTGATACAATTTGTGTCCATCATTTATCTTAATTTTTACTGACAGCCCAACACATTTCAATTGCGTACAATTACCAAACGTGTAATAGCCAATAAAATTAGAACTAATTGACGGATGCAATGTCATAGACAGTCCTATTAGTGCGAATTTTCTGTCGATAATACTGAAATGTTGAAATTTTATGTTTATTGATATTACGCTAATGCACTTTGATACGTATATTGGCACCACAAAATTGCTGACAGCTTTATTTTATTACGTTTCTTTGTGTAATCGAATCAGGATTGAAAATATCCACAGGGGAACCCAGGTTACTGACATAGACCGAAGAATCGTGAAACTTAAGTGGCAGTGGGTTCGGCACATTGCTCACAGAAAAGTTAGTCAATGGAGTTGGAAGGTTCTAGAGTGGTAAACACCTACCAGAAGACGCAGCTTTGAAAGGCAAAGGTCCCAATGAGGCCCGATGACCTGGTGAAAGCCGTCGAAATCCGATAGATGCAAGACGCACAGAACTGGTTGTTGTGGTGACATTTGGAGGAGGCCCATGTCTACTTTCGACTGAAATGATAAGGATGATGCTGATGATTATTTTGCTCTGCGAACATAATCAGATCGTCACACAACCTATCTTCGCCGCGGTCGTCATCGATTGCGAGGTCCTTCCTGAGGCGTCCAGTGTGTGACAATCTTAACCTATTTTTGACAAATGTTAAACTTTAAATATTATTTATTATATTTTTCTTTTTATTTTTTCTTTCTTTTTCTTTTTATTATATTTATCTTCATTTTACACCGGTACAGACACAGCACAACGGTTATATACACAAAATAAACATTAATAAAAGTACAAAGTACGCCGAGCGTGCCCGCACCGAAAGGGTGTTCACCTCAGCATTTGCTGGACGTTAGACACCCAGCGCTGGTTTTCAGTTGGCACCCCGCAGTGACGCACGGTCTAGGGTAAAGCAATATATACTCGTATGTGTAATTGAAATAAGTATTGATGTAATGTACTTACGGGTGTAAAATTTTATTGAAATAAATACATAAATAACTATTTGATAAATAACAACTTAAAATTTGTGCCACATTGGATAAATCAACAAAAAAATTTATAAGCACTGTGAAAATGATAGTGGTAAATTATATGATTTCTATAACGACGGTGTCCCAGGAAACAGGCCAACATGTGTGCCACATTAGGCTTGTTTGTTGCCTAATCACCCGGAATTCCAGACAGATTAGGATAAGGTACAGATAGACCATGACTACAAATTAATTAACTATAATTCTCGGAAGTACGCGGTGAAGTTTCGTAACTAACGTAGGACAGCTCTAAATCCTTAAGCTAGAACTACATTAGACGAAGCACACGTGTATAACACCTGTTTTGTGTAGAACGACATCGCGTGGTGTGTATCAAGTGTAGCTCTACAAGTCTAGTTTCCGTATAAAATGTATCGAGACCGACGCACCCAAATCGGCCTGTGTGAGCGGAGTAGTTCTACAATTAGGACCATCTTGAACATCACAAATACTAAACTGACTTGACTGGTAGAGAATACTATGTATTTGTACATAACAATTTTATTATACACATAAGTGAGTTAGTTATTGCCCGTCTGCTGTTCTTTCAGAGGCCTTACAATGATGTTAAAATGTCAGGTGTGTGAGCGTAAAAGAGGGTTGGAGTTATGTACCCTCCATCCTTATAACCGTTCAGTTTAGGTCGTCAAATCGATCGCAGGTCGAGTTTATGTTAGTGCCTCTGATCAATTTTGTGGTCGGAGCTGACACAGTTCAATCGAAGCACTGCCTTGACATTATACTGGTGGCCATTACTATTAATTCTGATATTCAGGAGTTGTAGTGATTAGGAACAATTTGGCGACCTTGCATAAACAAATAATATTCACAATTTCAGGACCGAAAACAACTTTAACATTACAATCATCCAATCAGAATGGATTACGTTTCCAAAATTAGGCGTGATGATGATTCGTAAACCTAAACCTAACCTAACCATTCTAAATTCTTCCCCAGACGCACCGATCCTGGTCTACATTCACGGTGGCTACTGGCAGGAGCTTTCCCGTGAAATCTCAAGGTATCCAGCAGGTCCTCTCCACAAGTTTAAAGTGAAGACCATCGTCGTTGGGTACGATCTCTGTCCGACCGCCACCCTAGCCGAAATCGTCAGCCAGATACAACAAGCAGCAAGATTTGTGTTCGAGTACGCAGAAAAAATGGCCTCCAAGTAAGATAACCCTTCACCTAGATAAATAAATTGTGATGTAATGAACCGAAAACTGAGATACGACGGACAAAGGTTTAACATTTATTTGGAGAATGAAATATTACGTCATGGACAAGAATAAACAATTTAACAAACGATCAATTGCATTTTAATAAAGTCTGATGGACTATGGTTGTAACAAGATATATAGCTTATTTTTCGTGTACGTGACAGTGTTTTTGTATTCATTTAAAACTGTTTTATGACTAAGACCCTAAAGGCTAACCTAAACAGGAAACCCGACTTTTTTTTATGGTGGGAAAAAATCATGCATTGACATCCCCCGCTCTTGGGCGGAGCGGGAGATAGTGTCAGACTCTTACTGACTAAATGATCCACCCCGTTCCTTCTAGCCTTCATACCGGGGCTCGAGCGCCCTTTCGGATAACCCTGGCCCCAGTAGGCTTCGACCCGGCTGGGTCCCTGCTGTTGCTGACAACTCCTTGAGGCGCGCGGGAACAGTGCGCGCCGTCGACGACTTGGGCTTGGTCCGTACAGTTACCGGACGGCCGGACAGCGAGCTACCCATTGCTCACTGTCCGAGGAAACCCGACTGGAAAACCTGACGATAAAGGGCATGATTCTCCCACTTCGTCACCGTTACGTCCTGAAATACCATGCATTATATGTAACACATAATATGATAAAAAAGTGCCCATGGAGTTTCTTACACGTTCCTCTCCATAGAGATCTACGCTTTGGAACGAGCAATTTAGCTCCACTTTTCTTGGACTGACCGAGATTTGACTATACAAAAGTGCCTGCAAATGGTCTATTTGAAATAAATGATTTCTGTCCTTGTATGTCACATATGTGGGATGTCCCGTTGCGGCGAATGTTTCCAAACATGACGAATGACGTTAGTTTTGTTTTCCAACAACCTTGTTATATATCTTCTTCTCAAGTATAAACGAAACGAAATCTGTAGCTTACAGTATGGGATCAAAAGAGTCGTTGCAATCATCCCAGGCCTGTATATTCCTGTGCCTTTAATTTTTTTTCATATGACCACGACTGATCTGTAATATAAAATCTGACTTAGTAGAGGTATATTAAATATTGATCCTGTCTTTTCATTTTCCAGAGGAGTATACTTCGCGGGTCACTCAGCAGGCGCGCACCTCGTGGCCAAACTCCTCGCCAGCGCAGATTTCTTCGAGAACACCCCAGGAGCTTCCCGCCTTCAAGGAGCATTCCTCGTCTCAGGGGTATATGACCTGAGGGAGATCGTCCACACGTCTGTTAATGATGCTGTTCAATTACCGAATGAATGGGCTGTACCCTTGTCACCACTATTCGATGACTTCACCCATCTGCAAGGAAGAAGAATACGATTATATATTCTAGCAGGCCAACACGACAGTCCCACCTTCAAGAAACAATCCAGAGAGTTCTACGAGATCCTACATAATACCTGCTTAATGCAGAATATGTACTTAGAGATTAAAGACAGCATGGACCACTTTGACATTGTCGAATGTTTCTCTAATGACGACAATTATATGAGGAATCTGTTGATTCACGATATTCGTAAGCATTTGTTGTAAATTACTTTTATCTGGCATCTACTTCGTGTTTTAAAGTTGCCGCAGACAGGCGCGATGCGACAATCAATTTTCAAAGTTATTGTTTTTACTGCAATATATGTTGCAGTGCACTCGCTTTACGCCTGTCGCGGGAGTTATTGCTAAGTATCTAAAATACTAAATGCAGTGATTAGATACTATTTACTGACATTTTAACAATCTTTTGAACAATAAAAAAAATACATTTTGTATTTATTTTATTTAGAATGAAAAGGAAGACTACAGTGATAAATTGTTATGATAACAATGACGGATTTGTTATGACAATGTTATATTGTGCAGATATCTGTTAAATAAATAAAAATTGTTAAATAAAAATATCGTTTAGATATTATGTATTATCTATACTTACTAATATTAGAAAGCTAAAGATTTTGTTTGTATGTTTGAACGCGTCAATATAAGAAACGATTCGAATTGAAAAAATATTCTAGTGTTGGATAGCTCATTGTAGAAGAAAGCTACGAGTATACATATGTAAACAAGGTGTAAGGGACAGCCCTCCACAAACTTTAAGGGCTTGTTCAATAGATGAAACTGAACAACCTACAATAAAATTTTTTTTCAGGAAACGAAAAAAGAAATCCGCCTCACCATACAAAATTATGAACTTGATTGGACAGTTTGTATGGAGAGGCTGAATTTTTTTTCGTTTCCTGAAAAAAAATTATATGGTGTGTTGTTCAGTTTCGTCTACTGAGCAAGCCCTTAAAGTTTGTGGAGGGTTGTCCCTTACACCATTTATATAACATACATTACAACCAATTAGGAGCGGAGTAGTAACCAAAGACGCGGGAGAAACCCCGAGGGAAAGCTAGTATGTCATCTATGTGCTTTCTATGAACAGCTAATGTACCATCGAAGACACTTCCGCCTGACCACCGCTAAGTTCATTTTTGCTTGCAGTCTAAACGAAAATTCAAAGGGTGTGGTTTGGCGCCGCACCGCACGCAGGATTCAAGCGAATTTTTTTTATGATCAGGCAGAAATGACTGCGATGGTATCCGCTTGTGACTTGATACTTAAAAATATCTTTGGAAATTAGCTATTTTTTTTAATGGTGTTTATATTGTATAACTGAAAAGGGAGTCTCATAGTGTTTTATACAAAATTGTTGGTTTATTACCTGTTGTATGATTTAGTTTAAGTTTATAAGGCATTTTATTCGTCTTAACTTCACTATGTACGTATGAGACATAAAAATGTATTATCGTAGGTAATATTACCTTTATTTTAAAACTAGTCAATTAAGATAATAATTGATGGGTTAAGAGTACAAAGGTATGAACTAGCAAATAGTTCTAAACGAGTACCTAATGAGCGTTTGAAAATAATAAATAAATGTACTTGATTGACAGTTAACACTTCTGGTAGCGTCTGTAACTATTAACGACATTAAACCTCTATTCATAATGTACCATCGAAGACATTTCCGCGTGGCCACCGCTAAGTTCATTTTTGCTTGCACTCGAAACGAAAAGTTTTTGAAAATTTTGGTGCATGCAAAAATGGTACATGCAAAAAGTAAGATTTTTATTTTTGTGATAAAACATCTTTGTCCACTTCGCCTTTCCTTATTATCGAAATAACATAAGTTAACACACGTTCGAACTTGGTTCGACGGTTTTGGTCCGTCCAGACCAAGGTCGAGCGTGACTCAGTATAAGTTTAGTCCGTCGTACTTACTTTATTATTGTTATTATTAAACGTTTGCTTCGTATTTGTCCGACAAATGATTTCGTGTTCCATTCGCAAGGGTCGTGTGTTTGCTATTAGGTAGGTACTACTGTATCTTGTTTAGCTCTTCAACCCCCATAGGGGAGGACAGAAGAGCTGACGAGGTGGAGTATTTGGTCGTGGATGTGTGACCGTGGCGGAACAAACACGAGAGAGTATACTACGTCAGATAAATCCGACCCGACGTAGGCGGTTAAAAGTTAATTACGCTGAATCACACTCGACCTTGGTAAGGATGGACCAAATCCGTCGTACCAAGTTCGAGTGTGTATTAACATCTATATGCAAACATGTATGTAGGTAATGCATGCATGAGTGTGTGCAGTCAGGCACGACGTAACGATGCTACAACGGCTTCTAACACATTCTTCATTTCTAATGACGTGTGACGGAGGCGTATTTCGTCAACTCTATAACGAATAATCAAAAAAAATCCAATCAAACATCTTGAATACCTGTTGTTTGTTTTATAATAACCTTAAGGGTTGCTACACATGGGTCACCGACCACAACCACAAAACGTTGCCATCGGCATATTTCTTGTAGCTTTCATACATTTTATATGGATTCACCGCACATGGTTGACGTCGGAAGCAGCCACACGCTATGAAACGCCCCTGCTCGCTTCTTGTGGTCCGCCCTTCTACTAAACTCTGTCTCACGCTATTCGCTCATAAACGCCTTTATTTAGATAAACATTTTTCGACAGAGTCCTTTATACTATTCTGCCTTCTTCTAACTAAAAAGCAGCTAAGTTACTTAGAAACAAAAGCACTTAGCTGGTTTTTAGTTAGAGGACAGCAGTATTGCGTAGATGGGTAAAAAAAGTAGCAGCCACTGGCAACAAGTGGCTTGTGGCCGCTTCTAGCTTCTCGTGGCGGCGTTTGTGGCTGTGGCATTAAGTCCATGAGCGGTGACACAAAAATAAATGAGAAATGCGAATATTACATTATTATTCCAGGAAGACAAGTGACACACACTAATATAATAAAGAGGTACAATTACCGCCACGGAGATTGAGCGCTCGGCGTCAGAGTGGTGATCGCTTTGCGCATTCCATAAATTGGCGAGCCAATCGTCGTCGTTGTTAGATACATGCAGCAAGGCAGGGAACGAATCATGAGTGACGTCTATGACGCGATGGCGCGGCGAGACAATCACTGACACTCCTCGCCCCCGCGTCTCACTTCGCACCACTAAAGAGACCGAATATTTGACTTCTGCGCAACTTGAAGCCAGCGCTCAAGATCCGTGCCGACAATTGTAAAGTTTGTTTTTTGTTTGTAGGAGGTAATCTCTGAAAGTACTGGTCCGATTGCTACTTTTTTTTCACAGACAGAAAGCTGCTTTATTCCTGAGTGACTTAAGCTATATTTTACGCATGCGGACGAAGTCGCGGGCCAAAGCTAGTTGTCTATAGTATATATAGTTGGAATAAAAAAAATTGTAGTTGCGTCGTGGCTGTCTGTGGGAGCCTCAACTTTAGTAGGTACCTACAAACTCATGTAAAGATTTATTTGTAAGCCTTACTCATAATTTTTGTTTAATCATAATGATTAATATTAATCAAATAATAAATAATTAGTTATTAAGTTTCTTTGCAATTACATTAGACTTATTACTGAGTAATTTGTAAGTGTTAGGTTAAAATGCTCATTATTAATGATTAAATAATTCATTTTTATACATAGACACTGTTTTTTTTTTTGTTGGTCTTTGATTCTGCAGTATTCGAGGCAACAGTCAAACATATTGTGCTGTGAAATTCGGAGATAACTGTGAAACATTCACCAACTCCCACTGGACATGTGTGTGGATTTCAACCTATCCCCTCTTCTAGAGATAAGGTCTAAGTCCCAGCAGTGGGAATATTAAAAATGTTGATAATGCTATGTTTACGCTGTGGTGTATAAGTAACGGCTTTGCGCATTCCATACATTTACAAGCCAATCGTCTTCGTTGTTAGAGACATGCAGCAAGCGCAGGGAACGAATCACGAGTGATGTCTATGACACGATGGCGCGGCGAGCCAATCACTGACACTCCCCACCCCCGCTTCTCAATTCATACCACTAAATAGGCACGATATTTGACTTCTGCGTAACTTGAAGCCAGCGCTCAAGATCCGTGTCGGTAACTATACTGTACTTACACAATAAATAGTATGTTGAAATGACAGTTACTGTGGTCCTGAAATGGAAAGGGCAGCTAAAGGAACACAGGTGGGTTTTACTCACTACTGGCAATCCTCACTCCGCTCAGAGCGGGACGAATCATTTTAATAATATTCCCCCAAAAAAACACACTGAAATAGTCATGGTAGCACATACACGGAGAGTTTTTAAAGCCAGCACTGCAAAAATGTACTTAATACTTTACTTGCTAATAGTTTTCATCAGGCACGAGGCGCTGCGTTGGAAGGCTTCCTACAAGGTGGACCGATGACCTGGTGAAGGTTGCGGGAATCCAATGGATGCGGGACGTTCGTTGTGGCGACTCTTGGGGGAGGCCTATGTCCAACAATGGACGTCTTTTGGCTAAAATGATGATGATAATGATGAAGTGATAAAAAACTGTTACAGAATAAAAAAAAATGAACGATCGTGGTTCAATGGTGGCGACACTTGGGGGAGGACTATGTCCAATTGTGGACGTCTATCGGCACGAGGCGCGCCATCTTAAGTATTTTGCTAAATCGCATTTTATAGGGACCGTAGAAAGGCGCGTCACGATAATGTGACGTCAAAGAGCCTTACCATGACGTTTTAAAATGTCAAGCGTGCGAGCGAGAAAGAGGGACAGAGATACACCCTATACATTATTCATTTCAGCCGATATACGTCCACTGTTGGACATAGGCCTCCCCCAAGCGTCGCCACAACGAACGTTCCACTAATTTTTAATTACTGCAAATACTTAAAGGGCTTATTAGAAAAGGTATATTGTTATTTAAGTAAAGTCACTCAATTCATGGAAATATTGTACTGGCTATTGATTATGAATGAATAAATGACGATCAATCTGGAAAAACACTGCGCGTAGTATTTAGTAGCAATTGTTATGAATGACTAATTCTATAATACTTATGAATTTACCAATTATGAAATTTAGGGCCTCTGATATTATTTTTCAAAGAAATTATCGAATTGTTCTGAAATTATAGTTGCCTTGTCTGTAAGAGATATGTGTTCTGTGCTTAAGAGGGTCCCTTTCTCCTATCGTCAACGTGGCCATGGTTAAAAAGCTTTTTGTTCTATCCAACGTATTTTTTAAGAGACAGCGTGTAAAAAGAAATGTTGCACCGGAACACTTGATTGATATTCGGTATCTTCCGACTGTCCCTCGAATATTTCCGAAACTTGTACCAGGAAAAACACGTTTTTTTAAAACCTTAAAAGTTTTTGAAAAAGTTGATCATTATTCAGAATTTCGATTTAACGTGCAAAGTTACACATTACTACATTATGAAGGGTTAAAGTTCCGAGTATTAGTAGATTTTCAGAGGTGTTTATTAGTTTAATTTTATACTTTCAATATAATATAATATAATCCAAATCCAAACTAATATTATAAATGCGAAAGTAACTCTGTCTGTCTGTCTGTCTGTCTTTGCTTCACGCCTAAACTACTGAACCGATTTGTGTGAAATTTGGTACAGACATAGTTTGGAACTTGAGAAAGGACATAGGATAGTTTTTATTGCAAAAAAATCAAATTAAAAGTAAAATTTATTCCGGACATACAGCGCCATCTATTGGTCAAGAGTCGGCATCAATTCAGTACTGAAATTTCCAGAAGTCACTATTCCATGCGAACGAAGTCGCGGGCAAAAGCTAGTATAATATAATATAATATAATATAATATAATATAATATAATATAATATAATATAATATAATATAATATAATATAATATAATATAATATAATATAATATAATATAATATAATATAATATAATATAATATTCCACAACTATCACACAACGCCGTCTAGTCCCAAGCTAAGCAGAGCTTGTGTTATGGGTACTAGACAACTGATAAACATACTTATATATTTCTAAATACGTACATAGGTATTATAGATAAATTACACCCAGACACAGAACAAATGATTATGCTCATCACACAAACATTTGTCCTGGGTGGGAATCGAACCCACGACCTCCGGCATAGCAGTCAGGGCCACTAACCACTAGACCAACAGGCCAGCCAAAATAAAATAAAAGCATATTAAGGGGCCGGCGACTGATGAATTTCCATACAAACGTAATACCACGCTCATTTGCAGTTGGAGCATATTTCCAAAATATTATGATGATATTCGATTACAGACAATATTTATCTAGGTTTCTACGTCTTTCTTTTTTAAAAAAACAAAAAGAAATTTAAGCGAATTGTATTTCGCACTTTTTTACAGCGTAAATGGCAAAACATGCCATTTGGCTTTTCCTGTATTAAAAATAACAATATTTCTAATATTCTCGATGTAGGACCCTAGATAAATATTGTCCATAACCGAATATCATCATAATATGTTGGAAATATACTCCAACTGCAAATGAGCGTGGTATTACGTTTGTATGGAATTTCATCTGTCGCCGGTCCCTTAAGTGAAAGATAACCACAAGATATACGAGTACCTACAGATAATATGATTTAGATTTTTTAGTAACACAGATACCGAAAATATCTTGAGGAAAAATGTGTGGGTAATAACATCATAATCTCATACGAGAGATTGTTTGGAAAGTCGTTTCAGGGCGCACTTAACACAACACATACTTACGACCTGAGTTCGTGTTATAATAATATTATGAACTCAACTTCGTTCAAAGCGTGACTGAATAACTGAATTAGGCTATCTGAAAAACATATACAATATTACTCAGACGTCTACACAATTCGCCTTCCAACATTATTATTGGTAATAAATAACGCATGTGCGATAGAATATATATAGGCTGTCAGTGTCGACTTCCAATATCAAATCGAATTCCCATTTGCCTAACTTCTTATTTGGGATTTATTTCATCTATAACTCGCAAGTCTAATCTTCTTTACCCTTAATATTTTTGTAATATTTTTAACCGATTTACAAAATAGGAGGATTTTCAAGTCATATGAATGTTTCTTTTGTATTAGCGACTAATTTTTGCCCGCAACTTCGTCCGCGTAAATAAAATATAGCATATGTCACTCAGGAATAAAGCAGCTTGCTATCGGTGAAAAAAAATTAGCAATTCGGACCAGTACCTACTTTCAGAAAAGACTCCTCTTTCATGCCAGTCCTCACACTTTCATTCCGCATACTATATCTTTCTTTCATGCATCGTCTTTCTTTCCTACGGGTGGTACTCCTCCTAAAACCAAAAAAAAAAATTCAAACAACAACTTACCTCTTTATAATATTGGTGTAGATATTTTCACCAAAGAAATAATTGTGATTATTCTTTTTTTGTTTCCAAAAGCGTTTCTTCCAAGAAGTCCCATTTACATTAGGCGAAGATCAGATGAAAAATTTCGGAGATAAACCATGACACATTGCAATAAATTACAACAATTCCGAGATTACTCCAATCACATGTTTATATTATATTGTCAACACAGGAGTCATAGGAGTACATACAGCCCACTCTGCAGAGCCTGCATGGAGGAGGACGAAACAGCAGCACATCTGCTTCTAAGCTACCCCGTGATCGCTGGATACAGGGCAAAGTACCTACTACGGAAACCCAAGTTCCCTCCGTGAAATGTTCAGTGACATCAAGACATTGCTGGCCTTCCTTGAGGAGCTGGGGGGGATCGAATGACACATTTGTCCCACCCGTACGCAAAATCGCCAAAGCGCGTGCTTTGGTCGTGGAGTTGCGGAAAACAGCCCGTTGTACTACTACTACTGTCAACACACTGTTTCATAACATAACATCTGTACCCCTAGCCAAGTTGCTAATCTGCAATCGTTATCGCTAGCAGAAAGCTTCAAATGTACGGGAGTGACGTCATCTCAACGCTCAGTCACGTTGTCAGAACAAAAGAATTGGCGGCGTGGTCAACTCGAAGCGTTCGACGCAAGCGAAACGGCTGTAACTTAGCTAGGGCTTAAAGTTCGTAATCATAAATAATTAAATATTTTAAGTGTTAGATATAACATCGCCGTATCTGTAAGGGTGTTTATAATATTGAATAATTAAATAAAATCACGCGAATACGCTTTGTAGAGGTATATTTATTTATTAATTCTTTACTTGACGTTGATATAAAATTGCCTTTGATTAATAACTGTGAAGTTTACTGTTTTCAAAGTCAAAATATAATTTAAAATTATACAAAACTTTTGCTTCATTAAACTTAATTCTATAATATGAAATTATTACTGATTCTATTCTGTGATATGAAAGAAAAGAAATTGAGTGATAGCGTGACAAGTGACAGGACAGAATGGAAGAAAAAAACCATGTGGAAGATGATGAAACTTAATTCTATAATTCGAAGAAATAAACCAAGAAATAAATTTTCTATCACATTATCTGGTTCAACAAACCCTGATCCCACCTATCTATTTACATTTAATTAAAATAACTGAAAAAAAAAAAACGTCGCAATTACTTTAAAAAATGTTTGACATTTTAAATGTCAGCTACAAAGTTCGTTCTCGCCTCGTTAAGTGAGCTCGAACTCCCTTACATCTTATTTACGTCGTGTCGGAAATTACTCCGTTCCTAATTCAGGGGACGAAACGGCCGCTCCTCGACGCCTGAATTAATTCCTCTACGCGTTTGTTCCTTTTGATCTTAAACTTTAATTGAAACGCACTGAACATTTCGAAAACTGATTAGTTTATGATGTTGACCTTCATCTTGACATATGGTGAAGGGTTAGTTGGCAGATTTCTTAGAATAGAATCATCATCGTCATCTTTTTAGATGAAAGACGCCCACTATTGGATATAGGCCTCCCCCAGGGGTCGCCTCGAAGAACAGTCCTGTGCGTCTCGCATCCATCGGATTTCCGCAAGACTTACCAGCCGAGTTATAGTCTGTCCAAAAAGTCAAACGACTTGGGACTTTTGTATAATATTTTATAATTTAAAAAATACTTATTTTCGTTACTTTTTATAAGGTTCTTGTATTGACTTACTTGACTTAATGTCCTATGACCCCTAGATGGGGCAGAGGGCGTCCACAGTAATCCTCCATCGCGAACGGTCCTGAGCTTCACGCTTCACTTCGCTCCACGTCAACCCTATGCTCGCTGCTTCCGCCAACACGGTGCGACGCCAGGTCTGACGCGGACGGCCACGCTTTCTTTTTCTTTGCGGATTCCAGTCCAACGCTTGCTTGGGTATGTGATCGGAATTCCTTCGGAGCGTGTGGCCAATCCATCTCCACTTGCGGCGCTTGATCTGGCGGTCGATTGGAATCTCGTGACATTTTTCCAGCAGCTCTACGTTGGATATTGTCGGGCCAGTAAATTCCGAGGATGCGACGCAGACAGCGGTTGACGAAAACTTGGATTTGGCGTGAGATGTCCTTTGTTACCTTCCACGTTTCGCACCCGGGTTCTTGTATTAGTAAACTATAATCAAGATCTCATAATCAACCTTGATTATTGAACCAGTGTTGACTACATCAGATTTCATTTTGCCCTAAAATTACCCAAGTTGTTTTTTTTTTAGACAGACTACCATGACGTTCAAAGTAAGATTATTTCATTCTTATTTTAGTGTGGGTAAGAGATGGCGCTGGATAACCTGTAGGTACCTATAGCTCTGTCTCTTACCTACATTGGAAAAAGAATAAAACAATCTTACTTTGAACGTCATGTTAACCCAGCAGGTCATCGGTCCACCTTGTAGAAGGCCTTCCAATACTGCGTCTTCCGATACGTGGTCGCCACTCCAGCAGGCCTAGCCCAGGTATGACCGTTTCGTTTCGATTTTCTTTCGTCAATCGCCTCGTGTCAGCCACCTCTTCGATTCCATTGTCCTGACATCAACGCTCAGTCATGTGGTCAGAATAAAGGAATCAGACATGGCGGACTCGTAGTCCTCGTGGTAGGACCTCAGGTATGTGTGATAACGAAGTTTTTTATGCGCCACATTTATTTACGCATGCCTACTTATTATAACTGAGATACCGAATCTAAAACTTTAAAGGTGAATATAGGTTCCTACGTTCCTACCTATTAATTTCAAGTTAAAGTTGAAACCGTGTAAGCAAAGTATGTCGAGGAAAAGTTGAAAAACTTGCCCCAGTCAGTCAGTACGCAACAAAATAAGAAGTGACAAGATTTTAAAAGTTAGTCTTAAAATAGAAATCAGTTGAGATAAGTTTACGACTTTACACTAATATTATAAAGAGGTAAAGTTTGTTTTTTGTTTGTAGGAGGTAATCTCTGAAAGCTCTGGTCCGATTGCTAATTTTATTTTTATTTTTAATAGGTTCGCACTTGACCTCTATTTCGCCTGTTGGAAAGCGACGATGCGGTCGACGATGGAACTCGCTTACCTAGAAGAAACCTATTCACTCTTGACTTAAAGATTCCCGGGTTCTATAGCCATCAGGAAGCAGAGACTTCGGCAAGGAATTCCACTCCTTAGCTGTTTTGTGCGTGTAGGTTGGATGTCCACCATGTTTTTCACCGATAGAAAGCTGCTTTATTCTTATGTGACTTAGGCTATAGGTATGTTAAGGCCCAAGCGCCAGAAAAGTGCCATAAAACAATGACTTTCTGAAGCCTACTCCTCGCTAACGGCCAGGTTAATAGGTTTGAAAAAAAATATATGTTTATTATAAATTCATGAACAACATTACCAACATTTGATTTTTTTCGTGCTATTAATACTTTTCTCTAAAAAAAATATTTTAGCAATTTCGCAACTTTTTCCTACTCCTTCGAAACGGCTTGGATCTTTAGAAACATTTTTACACATAAAAATTGGTAGTTAAATATTCTTCAAAGGGAACATAGTCTAAGTGAATAATCAATATTTCGCAAAGAAAATTAATTTAAGGATCAGCCGCGCGCTTTCCGGGCGTAAATAAATGCACAGATTTGCGTACTGCCGCCTAGGCGGGTGCGAGAGTTGCGTCCACATAATTTCAGCCAGATGGTTCAAGGGGCTATAAGCCTTAAGCTGCGGGGAAAAGCTAGTCTAGTATGTTATAAATAGACGGAAATGGACATCACTATTTTATTGTGAGAGAAGTTTCTTCTCTAGATCCGTCATTTCTTAGAGTGCTTTTCATTTTTTATGTACAACTTTAATTTTCAGACAGTGTTATTTTGGTACCACCTATATGCCAGATTTATGTGAACTGTCACGTCTGGGATTTTACAAATTGTTACTATTTTGGCGTACAATAAAGTTTATTCTATTCTATATAAAAATCTCGTGTCACAGTGTTTAAATTGTTATCGATCCCAGTGGCGTACCACCATCGCCGTGCCCTCGTGGGGGCGATCGGCGGCGGAGACCTCTCGCGCCGGGCCTTGGTTCAGGCCATGGTCCGGAGCGAGGAGAAGTGGCAGGCGGTCGCCGACTTCTGTGAAGCAGTAATGCTCGCTAAGGAGGAGGCCGACCGCATCAGGCAACGACGCTCTCGCCGCCGCCGCCGGGATTCCGGTGCCGATTTTCGGCCACCGTAGGCGCGGGCTTACGGACAGTGAGCAATGGGTAGCTCGCTGCCCGCGTGCCTCAAGCAGTTGACAGCAACAGGGGCCCAGCCGGGTCGAAGCCTACTGGGGCCAGGGTTATTCGAAAGGAAACACGAGCCCCGATATGTAGGCTGGAAGAAAAGGGGTGGGCTTTTAGTCAGAAAGAGTGTGACACTATCTCCCGCTCCGCCCAAAAGCGGGGGTTGTCATTGGATGATTTTATCACCATAAAAAAGGGACACCACCGAGATACCATGGCGGCGCGACCAGTCGCCACTACCAAGATCTTTATAACTTATTTTTGTTTATTGGGTAGGTCTGAAAGAATGAAAAAATGTTTAATCAGCCCGAATAGATGCAAAACAAATTTATTTTGCAATCTATTCGGGCAGATTATAGCTCGCCATCTATAAACTCGCGCCTACATAATCGCCCTGTGACTCCCGACGACTCCTTACGCCCCAGTCGCGATGACGCCCCTGCGACGTGACGATGTCCTCACCAAAACGGCCATTCACGACTTCGTTCTAAGCAGCGAGCGGCGTAACGAACGGGAGCGATATCGGTAAGCAGGCGCGCGGCGCTATGAGCGGCGTCTCATGGCCTGCTTCAAACATTTTCAAACTTCTGTTCTTACCGCTCGCCGCCCCGCGCTTAGCTCGCACAGCGGCAAGGTCGTGAACTGTCCGTTACGATTACGATCACCTCAAGGCGTTATAACGATCAGATCACGTTCGAGGGGCAAATTAGACACAGATGGCCCAAGATAAAGAGGTTTGAAAGGAGAAGGGGAGGCCTTTGCTCAGTTGTGGGACACAATGTAAGCTAATAGTACCTACATAATTTTAAAACCAATGTATAATGAAAATAAACGTCAAATAACTGAAGCCCTGCAACCAAAAATATTGATCACATAGCCCTCCTTAACTTTTTCCCAACTATCTTGGGGTCAGCGTCCAGTCTAATAGTACGATTGTCGAAACGGATCTTGAGCGCTCGGCGTCAAAGTGGGAATCGCTTTGCGCATTCCATACATTGGCGAGCCCATCGCCTACGTTGTTAGATACATGCAGCAACGCAGGGAACGAACAGGAGTGACGTCTATGACGCGATGGCGCGGCGAGCCAATCACTGACTCAAAGACAGCGGTGTTCGAGTGGTACACGAAAAATTCACAATGATAGGTACTTGCCTAGTTTTGAACCCAGCCTCAAGCATGGGAGGCGGACCTTTACCATTGGGCCATCATGACAGTAATATGTGATAAACATAAACCAAGGCAAATGCATAGATTTTTAAGGGACTGGCCACAAAGGCAGCGGCTTTTGAGGTACACAAAAAATTCACAATGATACTTGCCTAGTTTTGAACCCAGCCTTAAGCAAGGGAGGCGGGCCTTTACCACTGGGGCATCACGACAGTGGTATGTGATCAATATTTTTTATGTAGATCACATATCGCTTTTATTAATAGTATTAATAGTTGACCTTTCACTTAGACCCAATAACTAAGTGAAGCACAAAGGAGTTACTTGCAAATGTTGGACCCGTTCATTGTTGATAGTCTGTGCAAAAAGTTTGGTATTCCCGCCATAACCGTGATCCCTCAAAAGGAGCGTACCTTTCTTCTTATGATGCTAGTCAAAGAAAAGGTAAAAACAAATATTGCCGTGAGGAGGAATTTATGTAATCTTCACAGCAGAATAGTGTATCCGTCCTTGTTTTCTACAAAGTGAAAGTAACTTATCAGAATTTATACGTCACATACCTACTGGCAAGTCCCTTTTCTTTGAAATGAATGAGCGGATTTTAATAAAACTTGGTATTTACATGCAAGGCATGTAAATAAAAAAAACCGGCCAAGTGCGAGTCGGACTCGCCCATGGAGGGTTTCGTAGCAGCAAGTAACATAATATAAAAGTTCTTGTAATGTGTTGTAACTTTGTTCGATGTTTTAATATTAGTGTATTTTTTTCGATTTATGACGCATTAAAAAAAAAAACTACTTACTAGATTTCGTTCAAACCAATTTTCGTTGGTAGTTTTTATAGTAATGTACATCATATATTTTTTTTAGTTTTATCATTCTCTTAATTTAGAAGTTAGAGGCCCCCCCTCTAACTTCTAAATTAAGAGAATTTAAGAGGACACACATTTTACCATTTTGGAAGTGTCTCTCGCTCAAACTATTCAGTTTAGAAAAAAATGATATTAGAAACCTCAGTATCATTTTTGAAGACCTATCCATAGATACCCCACACGTATGGGTTTGAAGAAAAAAAAATTTTTGAGTTTCAGTTCTAAGTATGGGGACCCCCAAAATTTATTGCTTTTTTTCTATTTTTGTGTGAAAATCTTAATGTGGTTCACAGAATACATCTACTTACAAAGTTTCAACAGTATAGCTGTTATAGTTTCGGAAAAAAGTGGCTGTGACATACGGACGGACAGACAGACAGACAGACAGACAGACATGACGAATCTATAAGGGTTCCGTTTTTTGCCATTTGGCTACGGAACCCTAAAAAATATATTAATTTTATTTACAATTTTTTTGTACCCCTAAAAGGTATAAAAAATCAGTTGCAAAAATTTTCGAATATAATAGTAGTTCAGAAAAAACGAAAGGGCAATTTTTCACATATTATATATAAAAAAAAAAACAAATTAAGCAATATCATCGTCTCTCTAGAAGGTTTTTGGAATATGTTCGTAAACAACTATTTGGATAAAAGATTCATTTAAATCTATTCATTCATTTCCGATATTAAGGCCTGACAAGTCAGTCCGTATGAAATACTTACCATCACGCTGATATAATAAATACGAAAGTTAGTATTTGTGTATGTGTGTGTCATTTCGTCACGCTCGAACGGCTGAATGGATTTGGTTGAAATATGACACATGTTGACCGTGTCCTTTAACCTTTCTAATACCGTAATTATCACTATCGTAATCGTAACACAATAATTATATAAAGACAATTTTTTTTTTTAGAATAGAATAAACTTTACTGTACACCAAAATAGTAATAATTTCGCAGAAACTTAAATCTGTCTTATCGCTAACAGCGATATCTTCCAGACAACCTTAGAATGGACTATAAGAACTAAAAAACAACAATTAAATTAAAAATACAGTTCTTTAAACCATTATGTTATTACTTTCTGGAATATTCTGCTTGAGGTTGGTCTACAACAATAGAGAGTAAACGCTTTTTTGCTTTCGTTCGCTTCAATATTCAAAGGATGCTTTCACGCGAGTGGAGCCGCTGTCAGTACCTAGTGAAGAACGAACGATTAATAACTACTGCCCACGCAATAGGAATGAGTGACAAGTTATTCCCAAATGTGGAATGTATAGGTCACCCTTTACTCCTCGTGGGTGTCTTAATAAGTAAGTGGAAGAAAAACATTTTACATTTCTACGTAAATAGGCACGTGACGATACTGACGAATGTCTATAGGTATACGTAAGTATGTGGATTGCGTACCTATATATGTGGATTACTTTCTCCTTTTCTGTAATTTTAACATGATGTCTGGCAGTTTTGAGATTTGATGCGGCCTACACAAATGTCCTTTCTTTGGTATTGTTCGTCAAGTCGTTCAGCTCCTTAGTAGTCCTAAGTAGTCCGACACTATCTGTAGTGTTCTCATATGATTTGACCATTACATGTTAACTGTATGGAATTTAAAAAGACTTTGACCTCTGAGTTTGTTTCGCTGTTTTTTCTCAGGGTAGTCAGCTAGGAAACACCGGCCTCAACCAATTTAAACATATGTACTGAAAAAAAAAAATGTCATCGTCGCTTGCCATTAGGTGAGACAGTGGTCAAGCGCGAACCTATCAACAATAAAAAAAATTGACGTGTAAAAGTGTTTTCTTTTAAACCTATTTGGAAAATAAATATCATTTATCATTTATACGTAGGTATTTGGTAAAATTGTTTACGATACGTTCACGCGTGAAATTATGTAGTACTTTGATCATCTAATGTAATCTACTTGTAGGTGAGTACCTACTGTAGAGGCTCTTTCATCAGGACCTCTTTAGATGTGTTGGAATAGAAATAAATAGATTTTCGAGTTAAAAACAAAGAATATTGTCCGAGAAGATTTAGGATTTTTATTTATTTATTTCAACTTCATGATTGTACAGTAGTGGTACATAGGCGGACTTAATGCAACAAGGCATTCTCTCCCAGTCAACCTTTAGGTTAAAAAAAACATCACTGTGGTAGGTTTGTACAATAAACAAATAGCAAATAATGAAGCGGAAAAAAAAGGTTATTTATATAGGTATAATATATAATAAAATACATATTTAAGCTAATATAATAAACTAGTACTGGGGTCAGGGTTATCCGAAAGGGCGCTCGAGCCCCGGTATGAAGGCTAGAAGGAACGGGATGGGTTTTTTAGTCAGTAAGAGTCTGACACTATCTCCCGCTCCGCCCAAGAGCGGGGGTTGTCATAAGATGATTTTTCCCATCGAAAAAAAAAATATAATAAACTAATTTTTATATCTAATTAGCTTCTGCCACTGACTTCGCCTTCGTGTGAGTGAAGGTGTTCTACATACAAGCTTTGGACCATCGTTTCATACCGTTAAAAGGGGTGAATTTCGGAATTTTTTTTCTTAATTTTTGTGCACAAATTGTCATCATGAAACCAACATCTGTGTAGAATTTCAATGCTCTAGGTCTAAAGGTTTAGACTAGACGTTGATGCGTCAGTGAATGAGTCAGGACTTTGCCTCTTATACCTATAATACTAGCTTTTGACCGCGGCTTCACCTGTGCCCTCTCGGTCTTTCTCATCGGTAAAAAAAAAAAATTTGCAACTACTGGTCCGACCAGTACTTTCGGAGATTACCTCATAAAAACCAAAAAAACATAATAATAAAAAAAACTACCTCTTTACCGCTTTGTGTAAATGTAGACAGTTAATGTAAAATAATAATTTCCTAAAGGAATAAATTCTAATTCTAAATGCATATACTCGTACTTAGGAATTTATCCTTATTATACCTACTAGTATTAGCACGGCACAGGGATCAATATTTGGGCCTACGGAATACCTACTCTATGTCAACGATATGTGCAATACTATAGGGGTGGGCTCAGTATACCAGTTTGCCGATGACACCTGCATCGTAGTGGCTGATAAAGATGCTGAAAGGGCCGAGCGCCTTCTTCAAACGAACTTCGACTTACTATGCAAGTGGTCGCACGACGTTGGTCTCGTCATAAATGCTGACAAAACCAAAGCCATGCACATACATTCTTCACATAATAAAGCTACCTACACACCTTCCATCAAAGCCCATAGCCATGACTGTCTGCACACTGCATGTGCCGGAAGTTGTAGCTGTGAAAAATTAGAGTTCGTCAAAGAACACAAGTATATTGGTCTTATAATCGATGACAAGTTCACTTGGGTCCCTCATATAAACTATCTATGTGATAGACTAAGATCTATCCTGGGTCGAATAATCGTACTTAAACATAAAATGCCATATAAAACTTTAAGGCTACTATACCTAGCTCTAGCTGACTCCATTATTGGCTATGGTCTCAGTAGCTACGGGAGAACTTACAAAACACATTTAGATAAAATTTACAAATTACAACAACGAATTCTCAAAAATATAGTACCACCTAAAATTAAAACTAAATACCAAAATGATTACTCAGAACTATTTCATTATTGCAACATATTGCCAGTTCACAACATGGCTAAACTTTCCATACTAAAAGATGAATTTAATAACATAAATAATTTAATTAAGAATGCACGTCATCCAAAACTAAGAACGTTATCGAACATGAACACCTTTACCTTGCCTAGATACAACAATACATACGGTATGAGAACATACACATACATTCTGCCAAAAATAATTAACGAACTTCCTGTGGACATACAAAATAAATACCTCAGCAACCCTAAAAAATCAAAGCGTGAATTAAAAAAGTACTTTTTGCAAAAAATGAATTAGTTTAGATAAACTTATTACTAACATTTAATGTATCCGAACTCACTAACCATGCATAAGCCAGTAATGGCTTTAGTGGTTTTTAGTATAAAAAAGTCAAATGTATACTGTTTTTATCTTGAACATAAATAAAAAAAAAAAAAATATAGGTTCTGTATGCACAGTTACTGGTACTGTGCCCAATTACGAGTATTAGTAGGTAACGGCAAATTAATTTCTCAATTCGTAAACACTTTTTTACCAGCCCAGTTTGTTTAAACAACCCGCAAAAAATATTTATCTGATTCTTCACAGAAATGATGTAGAAAATACCCAAATCCCATCCAAGCAAGACGAAACCGTATACCAACATACCTCCATTTCATTTTGTCTCTAGCAAAGCCTTTAACACGGGAGGTTATTTAAAAAGACAAATATTTACAAAATTATCTCAGTTGTGTACCGAGCTTAGGAATAAATTACTTATTCAGGGGCGAATCTCTTAGAAAATTCTGATCTCTATCAAAGGATGTAATGATTTGAAGATGTTCTTTGATGAGTTTGGTATCCTTCGTAGCGATTCGATGCTCGATGGCGAGAGGTTTTATTCGATTGTTCGAATATCTCGATGGTTCTCGACTTTGACTCGGGTCCGACTCGGCCTGTTATTGCGACTAGCGCATGGCGCGTTCATTCGCGAGTTGTTCCTGGTCTAAGCTACATTGCGCACACGTGTGCCACACACGCCGATCTGGACGCGTCGGTCTCCATAGACGGATCGATCGATCGAGATCGGCGTGTGTGGCATTTTATATGGAAACTAGACTTGTAGAGCTACACGTGATCCACGCCACGCGACACCACGCGACGTCGTTCTACGTACAAATCAGGTGTGGTACACGTGTGTGTCGGTCTAATATAGTTCTAGCTTCAGTTTTGCCGTGAGTGTGACTGATTCCAACAAACGAAAACTAGCGGTCGATTCCGTCCGTTGACTTAAAACAATCGAAAAACATCTCCATTATTTTGTAGAACAGCGACTCGATGGTTTATTTAAACGAATCCGATTTGTTCTATTGTTAAAACATCTCGGAATCGCCCTTCACTAATGCTTCGTAGAACGAGATAGCTTAATAGCCACGGATTTGTATTGTTTTGTCTTACTGGCATAATATAGTTTAATACTCGTACATTATCTTCACATTATATAATTCATATCCCACTTTTCTAATCCAACTAATATTATAATAGGTATATTATTGTAAAACTGTGTTTTTGATCATGAGTCTCGCCTCAATGACTGAACAGACTTGTACTTTTGGAATACTGATAGACAACGGGTCTGGACACGGATATCGATGTAGGATAAGTTCCACAGTCGAAGCCGCTGGCATAAGCTTAGTAAAAACTAGTTATTTAGGACTGTAGGTATCCCCAAATGACTCACTAATCTGTTAATCAAGTAGGTACTTACATTTTTTATGGATGAGATATGAATTTTGGAACACAATACTGCGATCCAAACAGAATGTTTGCGTGAGAAGGCTACCCAACTTAAGTTGTCAATCGGGCTGTAGGCCTGTCAAATACAAAATTGATGTTCTGAAATCGCGAGACGGGGCTGCGGCAAACCACGAAGGAAATGGCGGGACCACTTAAATGTCTTCTTTATGAATTGAGAAGAAGTGACTCAGAGTCAGAAACAATGAAAGAAATGGAGGGAACCTTTTGCCCAGGACAGTACAGGCTAAAGTAGGTGCCAGATAATAATAATATAATAATAATAATAATCCACAACCATCACACAACGCCGTTTAATCCCAAGCTAAGCAGAGCTTGTGTTATGGGTACTAGACAACTGATAAACATACTTATATATTTTTAAATACATACATATTATAGATAAATTACACCCAGACACAGAACAAATGATTATGCTCATCACACAAACATTTGTCCTGGGTGGGATTCGAACCCACGACCTCCGGCATAGCAGTCAGGGTCACTAACCACTAGACCAACAGGCCAGTCGTTGTAGTTGTGAATATAAGAATAATTTATTGAAATAAACTTGAAGTAGGTATGATATTTCATGTTTTTTTTTTGTCCATCCCCTTGTGCCAACCGAAAAAACCTTGGATCCACCGTCGGATATAATAATAACTTCATTAACAAAAAGTTACTTGTGAAGCTGCCATTTCAAAACCATTTCTAATTCAAAACATTACCAGCATTCGGTACTTAAGTGGACCTTTACTGGTACAAGATACTCTTATTATAATTTCCCATGAGAAAACAAAGTTTGTGAGAAAAATTTAGTCATCCATGTGTAAAAAGAACCTTGAAAGAAATGTTCCACTCGTTTTCCAGCGGTGGACACTTCAGTGGGTTTTACTTTACTTCAAAGTAAAGTTTTGTTTTAAAGACAATTTTATGTGACCAGCGTGTGAGACCCGTCTAAACATTCGCTCGGAAAATATCAATATAAAAGGTTTATTTTCCCCAAAAAATAGGCAGTAATATATCTACTCATAGTAAAAGAAAATATTAACTTTTCCTCGTGGCTTCACCCGCATACAAAAAGCCTATGTCACTCAGAAATAAAGCAGCTTTGTATCGGTGAAAAAATTTTAGCAATCGGACCAGTACTTCCAGAGACTACCTCCTACAAACAAAACAACAAACTTCACCTTTATAATATTATAGTATAAATTGCTAGTTACGGTTTAATTTTATGCTCTGAGAGGTCTGTTGCTACTGAGATTAAAACGGAAAAACTCAATAACACTTTGCCCCAACTGGAAGTCGAACCCAGGACAAGCAATAGCACTCGCGGCCATGAGACCAACCAGCCAAAAACAATTGAGTCAATAATTATCTAAAGGTGAGTTGCACCATTTAACTATAACGATAACCAAACCATAACCAGCCGTCTATTGGTCAATTCGACGATTTGACAACTGTTAACGGCTTTGTTGCTGGCCGGCTGATAAATGAAAATTAACGAACTTGTAACTTAACTGATGTTATTCAGTTAAGACCAACCAACAAGTAACAAAGAAGTGGACAAACGATGTGCAAACAGGACCTCCATAATAACATTATACAGTTTGTAGACGGCCTTAAGGTTCGGGCACATTTGAAACTCCAAACGAAACCCTTGGAATGACTTTTGAAAAGCCTTAAGTCCAGGAAGAATAGTTTTAGTGATGTTTTTTTTACCTTCGGACGCCTTGTGAATTCAGCTAGTCTCAAAAACCGCAACTGAAGGATATAGTGTTGTTTTAGTCAGTAAAAGACTGATACGCTCTCACGCTTCAAGTCATATGGATGATTTCCCATCTCAAATAAACCCGATGTGACATGGGACCTCGAGACGATGTGATCATCATTTTCTGCCGAGGCCCCATAAAATGTAATGTAGAGACATGACCAATAGTGATCTACTGGTCATGTATCTACGTCTTCTTTATAAACCAAAGTCTCCCACCGAGTTTGACTGTCTGTTAGACATAAATACAAAAACTACTGAACGGGTTTTCATGCAGTTTTCACCAATAGACAGAATGATTCATTTAAGAGGTTTAGATCATCATCATCATCAGCCTTTTTTAATGTTCCCACTGCTGGGACTCAGGCCGCCTCTCTAGGAGAGGGTATGGGCCGTAATCCACCACGCGGGCCCAGTGCGGGTTGGTGGACGTCAAATGTCTTCGATTTTTTTTTTTATGTTTTCCTTCACCGTTTTGAGAGCAGTGGTGATGAAATAAATTACACAAAGTAATACGCCCGGCAGGGTTTGAACTAGCGACCTGTAAATCTTAAGTCGGAGCCATTACCACTCGGCCACCACTGCTCAGATGATGAGATGATCGGTAGTAAATTATATTTTTACTTAATGTTGAAAGATAGACGAGGAGATAATGCCCTAAAGGTATTGTCAATCTTATGTTGACACACTCTTTCCCACTGTGACATTTACATTTAAGGATGTTAATATAAACGCAAATCTGGTTGAAAATAAAAAAACATAAATACGACGAGGTGTAGAATAAATCGCGGCTTATCTCGTACTTTCCCCGGGCACATGGATTTGAAGAAAATTGTCTGTACTTATTTTTTTGCGAGTGAACGACCTTTTTATAGGTTCGCACTTAACCTCTACCTTGTAGCATAACCATCCGTCTGGTAATCTTCCGGACCAAGCCCAAATCGTCGCCTCAAGGAGATGTGAGCAAACCGTAGGGGCCCAGCAGGGCTGAAGCCTACTGAGGCTATGGGTTCGCTTCTGAAAGGAAAACCCGGCCTTGGTATGAAAGGCAACGTAGGAACTAGGAGTGGGGCGCCCCAACCAAGGGCGGGAGATGTCATGGATGATTTCCCACCTAAAAATAATAATTGCATAACCATAATCAGCCTTAGTTGTTCTCATTGCTGGGACTTAGACCTGTTCTCTGGAGAGGGAATCGGCTGTAATCTACCACGCGGGCTCAGTGCG
The DNA here is from genome assembly GCA_929112965.1 of Mythimna albipuncta. Classification (NCBI taxonomy): domain Eukaryota; kingdom Metazoa; phylum Arthropoda; class Insecta; order Lepidoptera; family Noctuidae; genus Mythimna; species Mythimna albipuncta. The sequence goes on along the minus strand of OV815962.1, from coordinate 8,831,673 downwards.
GGTTAGTGTAGTCACATGTCTTCGAATTACTGATTCTAAGATAAGCTGGTTTTCTCACCATGCTAGGGTTGAACGCTTGACCCCGCCGTTACTACTGGGTCACCACTACTCTATCTCAACAGATGGTTTTTGATTGATTGACCGACATTTCAACAATTTAAAAGTGCCTGTAATTGGTCCATGAACCTCTAATGGTGTTTTTAATATCGTGCTCTTTACCAGCCTTTCGGTGTTTTACAGGATGAATTTTGGAGAGTGTGCGCAGGAATTACACGACTTGATTCCACCATCTCACTTTTACCATCGGACGAGCAGCCGAACGGCGAGTATCCACTCTTATGTTGTTGAAACATCTACGGCCCAGGATAAGTGTTTCGCCTCGTCGTTTATACCACGTACATCGAGGAACTGGAACAATTTGCCTGCTGCGGTCTTTCAGTCTGATTATAATTTAGATGTCTTCAAGGCAAGAGTGAATAGACTCTTAATAAACTAGTGCGCCTCACCATCAACGATTGCATTACTGCTTACCATCAATAAAAAAAAAAACACATGTCATGACTGTCATTATAGGTACGCAAATATTGGCAACATTACATCCATTGTAAGCTCCATTTCGTGCTCACAGACGAAACGAGAAAATAACATAGGATTTGAAAACTCTACACACGACTTATTTGTCTAAGGATAAAATCGTGAGACGCTCATAAAAACCACGATCTGGTTTCCAGTAATAAATACCTACTTCAAGTTTATACCTATTTTCTTTCACAATATACACTGCTAGCTTTTGCCCGCGGCGTTGCCCGCGTACGTAAATATAGCCTATGTCATTTAGGCATAAAGCAGTTAAGCAGCTTTCTATCTGTGAAAAAAGTTTTACCTATCGGACCAGTAGGTACTACCGGAGATTATCTTCTACAAACAAAAAATAAACTTTACCTCTTTATAATATTAGTATCTATATATATAAAAATCAATGCGACTTTTCGTTGTAATTTTATAACTCAAGAACGGGCTCACCTATTCAAACCAAATGTTTAGGCTTTGTTCGGAAATAGTCCGAACAAAGCCTAAACATTTGGTTTATATGAAGTTTGGTAGGGTAGAGTAGGTTATAGTAGTGTAGAGTAGTGTAGAGTAGGGTAGAGTAGGGTAGAGTAGGTTAGAGTAGGTTAGAGTAGAGTAGGCTAGAGCAGGGTATAGTAGGGTATAGTAGGGTATAGTAGGGTAGAGTAGGGTAGAGCAGGGTAGAGTAGGGTAGAGTAGGGTATAGTAGGGTGGAGTGGGGAAGAGCGGGCAAAAGCTAGTATAAGTATAGATAAGTTGTTACCAGTGGCTGTCGCCTGCGTGAATGTAGAAAATTGTCCAAAGAGAACTTCCTCCCGGGACAAAAAGTATTGTTTACATTTTTCTCACATAATACTAGCGACAAGAAATATGTCACCAAAATATTTGCAATACATAACATGATTGAAAGAGTGTCCATTAAGTTTATTGCAATTTCATCTAAGCTTTGGAATGTGCAATTAGCATGATTTCTTGATTGACTTCTTGACATTTCAAAAGTACCTGTAATGTTTTTTTTTTTTGAAATAAATGGTTTCAATCATTGAATCCTATGTGCTGTTCCAGGACACGGTCTACCAGTTTGCCAAATTTAATCCAAATCTTTTTAGCCTTTGCCGTGAAGTTGTAACAAATACACACACGCTCGCAAACTCTCCCCTTTAAAATGTTAGTGTAATTTATTTATAGACATTATGTATCCTATCACTGTAAATGTCACACACAAGGACGATTTTCATCAAACACGGGTTTTGGGCAAATTCAAACAGAATCTCGATGTGGAGTAATCAAACCACTTGAGCGAAAAATTATGTCTTCTTGACTTGTTAGACTCGTGACAGATTATGCACGCTAAACTGACATATAATTGGGATATAACATAAATATGAATTCGATAACTATAAAATTATGCAACAAGAAACTCTATGCCTAACAACTTAAAGTAAAAATTGAATTGCTCCTCGTAATTTGTTTACGGCGTTTTTAATATAAATGAACTTAAATTTTGAATACTAAAAATAAATGCATTTGAGTTTTAGATCAATTAAAATAATATCGAAATATTTATTCAATACTTTTTATTCCATAATGTCAAAATTCAATTTAAAAAAATTCAAAATTCGAATATTTTTACAAGCTTTTATTTAGTTTCACCTTCCCGATGTTTAACTGTAATCGAATCTTGCAAATTAAATTTGATCCACTTTCCGGTTACCGATTGTGCTGAAATCTTGCATGCGTGTGTAAAATCAGATGAAAATGCAAAATTATTATGACATGGAGCTGATCTGATGATGGAACCGGAAGGTGGGTATAGGAACTTCGTAGTTAAATGACACAACCCCATAAAGTTTGGACTCGTATGATTCGTCTTGACGAATATTAATTATATTATAGGTATACCGAGCAATAAAAGCTTGATAGGAAAAAATGATTTTCATTATGAGCAACAAGCTCTTAAAAATTCACCTAGGCCTACATAGGCACATATAAAACGTCAGAAAGTACATACACTACGTAATTGGGCACCTACATTTTTCGATGTTGTTTATTTTAGACATTATCTAATTAGTGGAGACCTTGTTATTAAAGGTTGTGTTTTTTTTTATTCTATATAATATTATTATTCACTAATTTAATAAAGAGAAAAAGGTTTGTTTTTTTGTTTGTAGGAGGATCTCTGGAAGTCCTGGTCCGATTGCTAAAATTTTTGCTCCGATAGAAAGTTGCTTTATTACTGAGTGGCATAGGCTATATTTTATGTACGCGGACGCAGTCGCGGGTAAAAGCTAGTATTATTATATAAAAGGAGAAACTGACTGACTGTCAGACCTGTCAACGCACGAAACTACTGAAAATAGATTTAAAACAAGGTTTCCTTTATGTCGTAGGCGAGCAAATATTTCAAAAATTCCTTGCCTTCGCAAAGACGAAGATCCTGTAAAAACTGTCATAACAAATATTATTCATCAAGAAATAGTTTGACAAATACCTAATTCCTAATTCTATAATAAACTTCCTAGCCATATTCAACAACTCAGCCTTAATAAATTCAAATCATTTGTAAGCGAAAACTTTACCAAAAGGCTTTTTACACTGTAAAGGATTATGTTAAAGACGAAAAGGCTTGGGATTGACCTGCTCCAGTACGCTCTAATTTTTATAACGATTGCAACATTTTTTTTTTCTTATTTTTCTTTTGTCTTATTTTTTTTTTTCAATTGCGCTTTTTATTAATTTTGACATTAATGTTTAGTTCTTACAATTTGACATTGTAATTTACTTTTATTTTACAGTTTGCCATGTTTTTTGTTGATTAATTTATTTTTTTATTAATTTTTGACTTAAATATTTACTTTGCAAAGTTTTGCATTTTGTGAACTATATATATTTCTTTTCATTATTGTGAATGTGAGGACTATGTCGATTACTTTTTTTTAACGTAACCATATGTCTGGCAATTTGAGTATTTTCTGCGGCCTACCCAAATGTCCTTTCCTTAGTATTCTTCGTCAAGTCGTTGAGCTCCTTAGTAGTCCTGAGTTGAGCTTTGCAAATACTGACAAATGTCCACTCAAATCTGTATTGTTCTTTCTTCAAAAGACCATCTCAGACTAATCTGCATGGTTTTCATGTGATTTGACCATTATATATTTACTGTATGGACCTTATAAGAGACTTTGACCCCTGAGTTCGTTTCAGTGTTTCTTCTCAGGATAGTTAGCTAAGGAGTTGTCAGCAACAGCAGGGACCCAGCCGGGTCGAAGCCTACTGGGGCCAGGGATAGTTTCGAAAGACAGCTCGAGCCCCGGTATGAAGGCTAGAAGGAACGGGGTGGGTCTTTTAGTCAATAAGAGTCTGACACTATCTGCCGCTCCGCCCAAGAGCGGGGTTTGACATTGGATGAATTTATCACCACAAAAAAAAAGTGTAGTGAGCTAGGAAACACCGGCCTCATCTAGCTTAAAATGACGAAAAAAATTTTTTGCTTAAAAGTGTTTTTTAAACCTATTTGCAAAATAAATATCATTTATAATGCAAAATAAGTTTATACAGCCATCTCCAGCAAATATCCTTACTTATCCTGTACCCAATCAAGCCACATTTAGGTAAAACTCCTTAATGACTCAATACGTAATCAAACTATATAAATACGTAAGCACATCATTACTAACAGAAAAGTTATTACATAAGAAATACGCGTAACTAGTTAATTACTGATGTAAGTACAAATGAAATTGATGATGCTGATTCTGCACTTTTATAAGAGTGCTCGACGCAACTACTTATACACTTATAAGTATGTACTTAAGGAGAGCGAGAGTGGAATACTTGATATACATAAATATACTTTATAAAAATATCGTGAGCGACAATGTGCGGTTTTTTGCAGAAATGGGAGAAATATTCTCCCCTATGCATGAAAATAGTACATTTTGAAAGTTTGTAATTGCGACCGAGGCGAGGGTGGATTTTTATACACTCACAAAGATATAAATAAACGGGGTTTGACGAGCGACTCGTGGGGTTCGCTTAGTGTCTAGCCTGATAGGATACATGTAATAAGTTGTGGCAGCCACTTTTCCGCATTAGGGCGAAAAGCAGTCAATAGCGTGACTAAAAGCTTTCTAAAACTTTTTAGTTACTTACGAAAGGAAAAGCCGGCAGAAAATGCAAATATTTTCCTGAACCGGCTCGATAAATATATTAGGTATTTTGCTTATCATTACTAGTATCTATGAAAACTATTAAGATCATGAACGATATACATACCTAACATGCTGAAATATACTACGACAAGAAATAAACTATGTCAGACTAATTTAAACTAACAAACCTATTAGCATTGGACTAACAACTAAAGTTTTCTTTTTTATTATTATTAATCGAATTCTACTGTATGTGTGAGGTACGAATAAAAGTTTTTTCTTTTTTTCTTTCTTAACAAAACCTACCCGCATAAGCTTTATTCTGTCGTAAACAAAAAATAACTATAGAAATAGTATATTTTATCTATGACAATAATAATTTTACAATGACAGTAAACAATATCAACGCTATCACACTAGCATCTCGTTCAAGTCCTTCAAGCTTACCAAAGACAACTGAAATATGATTAACTCCAAGTTATCCGCCAAAACTAGAAACTGCGTACAAAGTTACTGTGCAAGTTAGCGTTGGGCGGGCTTTGGGCGGGCGGCAGAGAGTCGCGAACCGCCGCCCAAGCCACACCGCGGCGCACCATGCGATCACAGCGATCGAACAAAATGTCCAACTAACAAAACAATAAGCTTCTACTAACAATCATATAAGACCTATTTCTTGTTTTTAATCGTGAAGCTGCGAAGCAATACCACTCTTATTCTTAATAAAAATAAAGTTTAAAGTAGTTTTTAAAGTTTAAACACCAGTATTATTACGTGTTAGTAAATGTCGTAAAAGTTGTTGTTGTGCTTTTTGTCTACTCTGAAGGTAAGTTTATTTTAATAAGTTTTTAGTTTAGTATACATATAACTTTTTAAATATTTTTCGTAGTTATACAGATTTGTTTCTGACTAAAGTTGAGAAGTTATTTTAAGCGCGAAAACTTGTGAAGCGTGACTTAAAATTGACAAGTTTTTTTTTTATACGTAGTATTTTAATAAAAACATTATGCTGAATTAAAAAAAAATTATCAACGCTGAGTTTTATAAATAATTCTAATTAATTAATTTAAGCAGCCGCCTACAAAAATAACTTTATCTTAAAGAAATTGGGATTGTTATCAGCTATTCTCAAGCAGTATTTCAAAACAAATTGCGGAGTTTACTAAAAAACTATTTATAAGACTAGGTCTTACTCATTGTAAAAAAGGAATAGAATACAATATGTTCTTTGAAATTTCTCGTTGATGACGAATCGTTATTTAATTGAAATATTTTTATGTGTTTCATTTTACACTGCTGTAAATTTTTTAAAAAGTGGTTTTAAATAATTTTAGTTACAAATGAAGTAGGTACCTAAGTAGTATCTTATAAATGACAGTCTGTTCACATTATGAATTATTTATTAACCGCCAGGAATTTATTTACTATTTACTCATAAAAATCGTGCTCATTATGGAGTTTATTTGAAATTGACGCAGCGTGTTAATTCTTTTATGGCCTTCGCATTTTTATCCAGCCTTTTGTCTTATCCGGCCCTCGGCAGACTAAAGCAAAAACCCTTATCTATCTATATCTAAACACTATACATTAATTACGTCATTTCCGTCATTTTTCAGCATATCAATTGCAATTTTCTCACCACGTCTTAATCACCGACGCCTCTTTCAAACGGAATTATCGGCCTGTCCTATATTACTGAATAGGGACTCAATTAAATAAATCATTTTAACTATGTACTGGAAAAATTTAATGAGATATGTCATCCAGATAGATGAAGAAAGATAGAATCAACTTAACAAAATAAAAAATCTAAATTTATTTCAAATAGACCATTTGCAGGCACTTTTGATTAGTCAAGTGGCGGTCAGTCCAAAAAAATTGAAGCTAAATTGCACGTTAGCGTAGATCTGTATGGAGAAGAACGTGCAAGAAACTCCATGGAATAGAATAGAATAAACTTTATTGTACACCAAAATAGTAACAATTTCACAGAAACTTAAATCTATGGACACTCTTAAAAGAGTGATTTAAAAATTAAAAATTAATTAATTAATTTAAAATTTAAAAATCATATTATGAGTTACATAATTATAATCTCGGTTAGCATTTTAGTTTGTGGGTTTATTACTTCCTCAAACACAAATAACTGAACAAATTTGTACCAAATTTGGCACATGAGTAGACCATGTCAATGACAATGACAAACAAAGGTAATTATAATAAACTTTATTTAAATACATATTTTTTTTTAATAATGATGTCAGGGAGAAGGCACTAGCTCCTGTGACATAGGTTAATTAGGTAATTAACCTAATTGATAATTGTAAAAATTAATTACAGTAAATATATTTTTTTATCTCGGGAATAATAATAAATAATAGTTCATTTTTTTTATAATAATAAATAATTTATTTATTTCTAAATATACGGTACATAAAAGATCTTAATATTAAAATGACTCATGTAAGTACACTACCATTGTCGGTGTAGAAATATTATTATCTACACAATCTACACTTATAAAGAGTCTACACTAATATTATACATAGGTAAAGTTTGTTTTTTTTGTCTGTTTATAGGAGATAATCTCTGAAAGTAATGGTCCGATTGTAAAAATTTACCGACAGTTCGCTGTTTTTTTTCTGTGTTACTAGACTATATTCTATGTAGGTATGCGGACGAAGCCGCAGGCAAAAGCTAGTACAATATATTTGGTCTTGGCATATTTTTTGTTACGCAGGCGAAACCTCTGGTAGAACCTAGTATATAATAATTCAAATTTAAGTCGGGCGGGGAGTAATTTAATTTACATTGTGTACAAGAGAGTTTAGTATCTATGAGTCTTCAACATAAATAAACATTGTTTTGATGTACAACGTAAACTAGATACAAGTACACGCTGAAGGAACTGCGCATTTCATAACGTTAGTGAAAATTGGGATTTAATTGAAAGAAAATTAAAGATTATTATTTACTATCTAAGTGCTTTTGGGTAACTCCCCGTCCACCTGTCCGGTAACCGTCCGGACCGAGTCCGAGTCGTCGAAGGCGCCTGAAAGAGATGTCAGCAAAACCGGCAGAGGCGAAGCCTACTGAGGCCATGGCCAAACCCATGGGTTTGCTTCCGAAATGGAAACCTAGGGTCTTGGAACACAAGGCAAAGACGGAACATAGGCGTGGGTTTTGGTCAGTAAAAATCTGACACACAATTCCGCTCCAACCGAGAGCAGAAGTCATTGGAATGATTTCCCACCTGCAAAAAAACTAGTAGCTGCTATTAACGGCTTCGCCAGCGCAAAGGTTGAAAATGGATCCTAGGGAATTATACTCCTAGGGAATAGTATTTATGACAGTTTTTATACTCCTAGGATTTTTTTTGTTGGTGTTAATCCGATGACAACCCCCGCTCTTGGGCGGAGCGGGAGTTAGTGTCAGATTCTTATTGCTTAAAAAACCCACCCCGTTCCTTCAAGCCTTCATACCGGGGCTCGAGCTCCCTTTTGGATAACCCTGGTTCCAGTAGGCTTCGACCCGGCTGGGCCCCTGCTGTTGCTGACAACTCCTTGAGGCGCGCGGGAACAGTGCGCGCCGTCGACGACTTGGGCTTGGTCCGGACAGTTACTGGACGGTCGGACAGCGAGCTACCCATTGCTCACTGTCCGCAAGCCCGCGCCTACGGTGGCTGGAAATCGGGATCGGAATCCCGGCGGCGGCGAGAGCGCCGTTGCCTAATGCGTTCGGCCTCCTCCTTTGGGAGCATTACTGCTTCGCAGTAGCCGGCGACCGCCTGCCACTCCTCCTCGCTCCGGACCATGGCATCAACCAAGGCTATACTCCTAGGATAAAAAGTGTCCTAGGTACTATTTTAGGACATGGTCTGCCCATGCACCAAGTTTCATCAAAATCCGTTCAACGTAATGGAGTAACAAACATACACACACACACACTCACAATTTTTCCCCTTTTAAAATATTAGTATGATGTGTGTAGAACATTATTTATTAACTAGCTTTTGCCTGCGGCTTCGCCTGCATATATAAAATATAGCCTACGTCACTCAGGAATAAAACAGCTTTGTATCGATGATAAAATTTTAGCAATCGTACCTGTACGTTCAGAGATTACCCATAAAAAAAACAAGCTTTACCTTATAATATTAAGTGTAGATAAAATTTATAAAAACGACACGTATTGCTCTTATTCTGTTATCGTCGTCTGACGTTTTTTGTTGCACCTGAATTTTTAATTGTATTTTCTGATGCATTTTATTCATAATCGATAAAAAGTAATCACGATAAACAAAGGAATGAATTTCTTGGAAATCTTCGATAAATATGCGGCCGCCAATCGAGATACGAGTAAATACGGGCTAGATAATGACGCAGCATAATAAATAAATGGACGTAGGTACTTACCTAGTTTTTTTTATTAGCTTTTGCCCACGACTACACCCTCGTTCATAAAATATAGCCTATGTCATTCGGGAATAAAGCAACTTTCTATCGGTGAAAAATTTTAGCAATTGAACCAAGTAGGTACTGGTTGCTTCCTACAAACAAAAATACAAACTTTACCTCTTTATTATATTAGTGTAAGATGTAGATGAGGGAAATTACCAATTATCTCCTTCCGCTCTAGGTAGAATGAGATATTCAAACTTTTACTGACCCTTAGAACGATGATCCATCCATTCCATTCATCACCGAATTTCGTCGACGGACGAAAGGTTCTGGAGTGGCGACCACGTACCGGAAGATAAAGCGTTGGAAAGCCTCCCAAACGGAGGACCAGGCCATCCTGGTGACGTCGTCGCAGGATCGGTCATTATACCGATAATTGGGGAAGACATGTGTTCAGTAGTGAACATCTTTAGGTTGAAATGATGATTATGATGACTGGTAAATAGAAAAACTGAAAGAACGCATGTTATGTTTCTTCTGTTTCTGTTTACGTTCTGTAACTAAAACGTATTTGTAAAATGTCAAGATTGTCTATTTTAATAGATCAGTATCTACTATGAGATTATCATTAATACTTTTAAATTAGAAAAGGAATACCGCTTGTTGCAAAAAGCTTTTGCAGGAAAGAAAATAGTCTTGCAATAAACTTTTACAAAAGTTTTTGCAGGAAGGCGTTTTTTTTTCGGTTATATAAATTATTTTTCAAAATTGTATAAAAAGTTATTCACACAACTACAGTTAAATTAGAATAGTCCCAATTAACGTATTATTTTAAAGACAGCTTTTTAATTAAGAAAGAAAACACCGCTCCTAGCGAACTGTCGGTTACGATATTCTTGGGTCGATATATTGAGTGTAATGCTACATTGTGTATTATTACATGGACAACAAAGTCAAGTAAATTTGACATATTACAGTTTGTCGTTAAATCGAGTGGTTAATTAAAGTTTACACTGTATTTCTGTTAGATGTAGAAGGCAGGTCGAAGGTTTAGTTGGTACCTACTTTGTTCAAAAAAAGTTAAATATGAAACGTTATCTAGACACATCTTCAAAACATAACAATTCTTACTTCAATATTTTTCTAAGGGGTATGATTGGCTTACCTACTTACATCTTGTTAAAACTTTAGAAAGATATACACAAGGAGTGTTTCAGCATATCGTTGTGCATATACCTACATGGTAATCGCGTCTTGCAGAAATGCACTATGCTTCTGCATTGTAGCAATTATATTGTGAAAGTTGTCGAGGCCAACTTTCAATAGCAATAATATGATAAAGTCTCTGTATTTAAATAGTACTAATGTATAGTAGGCACAACGGATCTTGAGCGGTTGCGCAGAAGTCAAATATTCGGTCTCTCAGTGATTGGCTCGCCGCGCCATCGCGTCATAGACGTCACTCCTCATTCGTTCCCTGAGTTGCTGCATGTATCTAACAACGAAGACGATTGACTCGCCAATGTATGGAATGCGCAAAGCGATCCCCACTCTGACGCGGAGCGCTCAAGATCCGTTGTGCCTACTGTAGGCATGTTCCATAAAGGTTGACGTACTCGCTAGGGTATACCTGACAGGTTTGCCTGTACAGTTGAGTTATACTGGAATACCGAAGCTCGTACCTATGTAGCACAACAGTGCAGTACCCCTAGCCAAGTTACAAATCTGCAATAGTTAACGCTAGTAGAAAGCTTCAAATTTACGGGAATGACGTCATCTCAACGCTCAGTCACGTGGTCAGAACAAAAGAATCGGCGATGCGACCAACGCCAAGCGTTCGACGCAAGCGAAACGGTTGTAACTTGGCTAGGGGGGCTGGTTTCCACACAAGCTTACCTGACAGGTACACCTGTAACCCTACCTTTACATTCTATTCCAACCAAATACGAAAGATTTGCTCGAATTTATGACCCACGTCTTGTGACGCAGGACTGTTTAAGATACGATGGGACTAACAAATGCTATGTGTAAAATTTCCTATTAGTAATTATAGACAAATAAATATATTTATATATAGTGAAGCGGCTGTACACAATTTGCGCCCGTAGACAACTGTACCTACTCATAAGCGATCATTCACGCTTTATTCATTACTTATGTGGTAGTAATAAAAAGTATTCAATAACTTAGATCAGCTTAGACTATCAGCGACTTCTTTTTACGAGGGTGAACGTATTATCATCTTTAAATACTTCACCCGCTCTGGGTGAAGCGCAAGGGAGTGTCAGACTATTACAAACTAAATATCACAGTGTGCCTTCTATAGCCATATTTGCGAGGGCTACGGTAACTCCTTCGAACTATCTGCAGCCCTGGCAGTCATCGGTTCTATCAGGCCCAGTCAATTTTGCAGACGTCTCTTTGAGATGCGCATGGAACGATTGTGGTCGACTTTTGGTCCTTACCTGACCGCGAACTACTCGCTACTCGCCATCTGCAAGCCCATTCGTACGGTGGCGTCTTGCGACTCCCGATGCCCGGGGCGTCTTCGGCGGGTAGCTATCAGTGACTACCTAAGTTATGTTCTATCCATTCACCAACGCAAACTAGACAATTTCATTTTCATAAAAAAAAACCTTTGGAGTTTACTTCTTTATAACACGCAGTCACATCAAATTAACTCACTGTTTCTAGCGCAGGGTATAAAAATAGTTTTAAGTAAAACTGAATGATGAAAGTAACAATAAATTACGTATTAATACGGAATAATTTACATTTAAAAAATACTCAACTTACTTTAATTACAGTAAAAAAAAACCCTACGCTAATTACAACTCAAAACAAACTAAACTACAGCGTCAAAAAACTCTTCACTGTCAACTGGTGTGCCCAAAAGACTGGCGGCATTGCCACGCTGTATGGCAAATTGATGAAATAAACCATATAATCGAATCGAAATTCTAGTTCTTAGTCCGATATGTGACTATCTGCACCGAACGTTCGAGCCTTGGATTTGAAACATTAGAACTAAACGGTGTCAAGGCTCATGTAGCATTCAGTCGGCACCGCCACCGCTCAGCACAGTTTATTGCCGTGGAAACTGGCAGTTCCAACATAAGAGGTTTAATCGGATCAAATAAGTAGTAATTACAATTTGATGGAAATTTTCTAATTAGTTTATCGAAATTTAAATTAAATACATACAACTAATACATGGCTTCATCATCATCATCATTTCAGCCGATAGACGTCCGCTGTTGGACATAGGCCTCCCGCAAGTGTCACCACAATAAATGATCCTGTGCGTCCCGCATCCATGGCAATGGGCATATTGCTCGCAGAACAGATTGACGTCGAAGCCGAAAGGTTCTGGTGTGGCGACCGCGTACCGGAAGACGCAGCGTTGGAAGGCCTCCTTCAAGGTGGACCAATGACCTGGAGAAGGTTGCGGGAGTCCGATTAATATACCTAACTTAACCTAATTAAAACTAACTTACAAATTAAAAATATAAGCTCTAAAGACCTATAAAAGCAATCTAAAATACGGCGTCGAAAAACTCCTCTGCATCGCTGTCGACTGGTAATGTACCCTAAAGACTGGCGGCATTGCCACACTGAATGACAATGCTTGCCCTTTGTTATTATAAAAGCCAGCCCTTGGGTCACGCAAAGAGTCAACAAGGCGTTTTGAAAGTTCTTTAAATAATTTTTGAGTACTTGGACCCCACGATCCAATTTCTAATCTGTACATACATTAAGACCCATATTATGAATGATGAGAGAGTCACCGTAGTCTTGAAACGCAAAAGGCGAAGGAGCAATTACTACTGACTGAAATACGGGAGTCGCAGGGTTATTCCCGGATACCGTAGGCGCGAGCTTGCGGTCGACGAACAATGGTCCGACCGACTGGTAAGGGCCAAGCCCGAGTCGACGGCACATTGAAACATCGAAAGAATTACTGTGTTCCCAAAACGCAAAGGGCAACTAAGGATACAGGTGGGTTTTTAGTCAGTAAAAATCTGACACTCCCCTCACAACGCCGAAGAAGTTATTTGATGATTTTTCACTCAAAGAGAGATATGAAGCACGGTGATTGGGCCTGGGCCTATCCCAGTTGATAACGTCACATCGTGTCCATTGGCCGGGATCTGTCTTATCTCCTGCATACAAGGAAGCACATATTCTTTTTTTTCTGATTTGCACGATATACAAGGAAGCACATTTTTTTTTTCTGATTTGTTTGGCTACGGGGTAAGAAGGTTGATCGTTTTTATAAGATTCGTTGGATTAGTTACTTCGAGGATTTCCTGGTTGTTCTGGCTTTCACAAGTTGCCGAGTCGAAAATTGTTTTAGTAGCAGTTTTATCGTATAAATAAATTTCATAAATTCAATCAATCAATCAATCATAACATTTATTTCAAACTAGCGTCTCGCCCCAATTTTGTACGGATGTTAGGTAGTTGTTGTTTAAATTCTTGGCTTTTCTCTAGTATATTACGTTTATTAAACATGAAGGAATACTAAGTACACACATGAGGAATATTACACTACGTCAAAAGACGGGTAATACAGACGTAGGAAAAAAGGCTGCCAGGCTAAAATGGGATTGCCGCCGGCGCCGGGATACTGATCCCGATTTCCGGCCACCGTAGGTGCGGGCTTGCGAACAGTAAGCAATGGGTAGCTCGCTGTCCGGCCGTCCGGTGGTTCGAGGTAGATCAAGAAAAGGATACCTGGAAGAATTTGGGGGAGGCCTTTGCCCACCAGTGGGACAGTATAGGCTTTTATGAAAAGAAAAAAAACTTGAAACTATTATATATTTTGGAGTTTATCTCTTTCATACTGACACTGATATAATATAGTACCTATGTATTTTTAAGAGGTCAATTAGTCGGAAAGATGATGCTACTTGAACATGCCAAAGCGTAGGTCTCTATGGAGATGAACTTCATGTACAATAGTGGTACATAGGCGGACTTAATGCCACAAGGCATTCTCTACCAATCAACATTTGGGTTTGTACAATAAACAAATACATAATTTGTAACTATTTGTAGTTAAAATGGAAAAATATAAAAATAAAAATATCTCGGTTATATATTCTTTGCAACTATTATTACTCGAGAACTTTGTAAATAATTAAGCTACAAAACAATTCAAAACACATAATAAGTCAACATAAAACTTAAACAATTGCCTTGAGTCAATTCATATGTGAAATTGTGAATTCAATTTGGTTTATGTCAAGTTATAACTCGATCCCGGGAATGGGTTATTGTTTGTATATAACAATGTATAAAATTGACATGAGGGTAACTTTTCATGGGATATCCATTCTAATAAAAGGAACTTTATGGCAAACATAAGGTTCCTTTTATGCCAAGGTTCCATTCGCTATTTTCAGAATTTTTGTAAGCGCAAAAATATTGAAGAAACGGAAAGAAAAGTATGTTTAAAATCGACTGTCCCCCACACGGGCCACAAAAAAAAAAATACGCTTCAAGCTTTTTTTTGAGGCGGCCTTTCCTTGTGGCTTGAGTGCGACGATGCCGCCACAAAAAAAAGCTTGAAGCCGCTTCTAGCTTTTTTTGCCGGCGCTTTTTTGTAGCGGCCTAAATGACATGCCATTCGCGCAATTAATCCTTCTTCATCATGATACTGCACGCATGGCCACAAGCTGTCGCGCGCTTTAGCTTTTTTTTGTGGCCACTTCTATCTTTTTTTGAGGCGGCGTTTATTTGTGGCGACTTTTTATTTGACTCGTGTAAGGGGACACTAAATCGATTTCAGTTATTTTAAAATAGGTTTTATTCAGACACAATCCTAGATTATTTCAGGTCAGTAATAACATTTGGTCACGAACTGCTCTAAGCCAAACTTAAATAGTTTGCAAGTTCTCAGATAACCAGAACGTACCTACATAAAAAATACATACAGTCGAACATAGAACCTCTTACTTTTTGAAGTTGGTAGAAAACGCTAGGAACATGATATAGATATATGTACAATTCCTAGATAATATAATTTATTATTTTATTTAGGTGTACGTCTTTACATCAATGCATTAAGAAATATTAGTTCCATTTGTACCGTCAAGAAGATCTAAAAAGATGCATTTGAATATTAAAAATATATCTTACTAGTTTTTACTCATGGCTTCGCCTGCGTTAGCCTATGTCACTCAGGAATAAAGCAGCTTTCTATCGGTGAAAGAATTTTAGCAATCAGACCAGTACTTAAAGATAATACCTAATTCCTGTAAACAAAAAAAAAAAACAAACTACCTCTCTAAAATATTTATTATCAGTGTAGATTCTAAAGAGAAATATTTGTTTCGTAATTTATAAATCCTCAGCCTTCCAATTTCAATCACTATTAATCATCCGGAGGAATAGGAAAAATTTCATAAAAATAAGGGTTTAGTGTAGATAAAACGGACGCCATTCACGTTTGCCACAACATAAATCAATGTCTTCAAAACAAAATACAGCAACGGTATAATTATGTCCATGCAACGAAGTACCCACCCGCGCTCTCTGAGGCAATTATCTGGTAGTAATTAATAAAGTAACTCTGCCATAAAATTGAATATTAATTCATTTATAATTTTATGTAAATAATATTGTGATCTTTGAATCGTTTACTGTCCAAGCTGCTCGTTTATAGAATGCATTACCTATTGAAGTGAGACGTGCTTAAACGCTACCAACGTTTAAAATGGTGAAGGAGCATTACCTTTCACTTTGATTTTGTCTCCTCTTGGCTTAATTACATATTTGATATTTATTAGTATATTTTTTGTAATGTATGTATTTATTTATGTTGTTATTTCGTATTAGTATTATTTCTGATTTTGTACACTGACAGCCCTAAATCTTTCTCCTCTCTTTCAGTCCATCCAAAGGTTATCTGTAAGAGATCGCCCTGTGCGATAAGACCGCCCATTGTACACGTATTTTGAATAATGTTTGTCCTGTATTTTTTTTTTGGTTCCCCTTAAAAAAAAGTCCCCTTTATGAAAGTTTGTAGAGGCGTCACAGCGTCTTCATTTTCCATTGAATTCAGACGGAAGAAAGACCCGGGTGTCACCACTGTTTGGATCGCCTGGAAGGTACGGTGGCGCATACGGTGAAGGTGTGACCCCAACCCCGACAACCAGCCACGGTAGATATCGGCTTACGGGCGTCGAGCAACGGGTAGCTCGCCGTCCGGCAGTCCGGTTATTGACCGGAAAGCACTAGACGTCGACAGAGTGTAGTGATCCATGCGCTCTTCAAAGAGATGTCAGCAATCCGTATTATGGGCCCAGCATTGAAAAGATCTCTCCACGTTAACTGAGGTAAATTTCACTTCCTCTTCCTCATTAGCCATAGAGGAAGAAATTTTTAATGTGTATGAATAACTCTGCCTAATTCCGACCTCTGGTGATAACGGCCCGACCACAGATCAAATAATACAGTAGGCCCAGCATGAATTTACAAGTCCTACGTCGCGGGTTCGAATCGAGGTGTGTGTATATGCATATGCAAAAATTCTATGTATATATGTTATTGTTGCTTGTTATGACAGCAAAAATACATAGTCACCGGGCCATCCAGGCGACTGAGGGGTTATTTTGTACTTGCATCCAGCTGTTTGCTGGCGCCTTATATCCGCTATGACCTGCCGCGACTTGTGTTGTACTTAGTGTCGGTGGTATTTAACTTGTGAGGTCACAAGTTCATATATTTTTGGGTAAAAAACTATTGGAATCCATTCAGTTACTGATCTGATACTGAACAAACAATATTCAGGTTTCGCATAACTAAAAAAATGTTGTTTACTTCTAACTGTCGTATCATAAACCTAGCTGCAGAATATAACTAACCAGAGACATAATAGCTGAGGTCGTTTTTCATACCTACTCGTTTCATAGTTAGCTGTCTTTACACAAGGTATGAAAGATTACCTTAGCTCTTGATGAGCGACTTGACTTGAATTTTTATACAATGTTACAATCCTTTTTAAAACGCTTTTAATTCATTAAACCCCAAGCGAACGCCGGCGATCGCGCACCTATTGTCTTTCTATTGTGTCTGTAACTTCCACGTTTGAAAGTTTCACCTGTATGTTTGCTTGTTTGTTTGTTTGCTTGTACTACCTTTGAGCTCAATTTTGGGCGTTCACATTTTCTTTAAACATTGCAGACCCATCAAAGACCGATCTTAATGCATGTGGGGTGCTCGATTTACAAAAAATATGGCACAAAGCGCCCCACACTTTTATCACAATAATGTTAATATTTTTCGTTAATTATTATTATTATTTTCTATCTATAATGAAAATTATTTTACACTTTTTAGTTTGATATACTATGAAAGCGTGTTTTTTAGTTTTTTTAAACTATATATTTTCATCACTAGGTTATGCGAACTCAGTGTGATTTCATTGTAATTTCAATTGTATGATCGAAAGTGATCCTATAGGTTAAAAAACTATGTCTAATCATCATCATCATTTCAGCCGATACACGTCCACTGTTGAACATAGGCCTCCCCCAAGCGTCGCCACATCGAACGTTCCTGAGCGTCCCGCATCCATCAGTTTCCCGCTACCTTCACTAGGTCATCGGGCCACCTTGTAGGAGGCCTTCCAACGCTGCGTCTTCCGGTACGCGGTCGCCACTCCAAAACCTTTCGGCCCCAACGGCCATCTGTTCTGCGAGCAACAAAAAACTATGTCTAATCTATAAAATCAACGAAGCTTGCAACGACTGGGCTAAATCATCCAATTTTTCAGAAAAAATCTCATATTGGTGTTTGACTGGCGTGTCTTTTCAATTTAAAACCGTGTGCTCTTAAACTTTGGCAGCGCCATTACGAGCTGAATACATGAGTGTCGTTACGTGCCCCACTTGCTTGTCAAAATGAAATTGGGAATCGTAATGTCGGATTCGAGGCAAAATCAAGTTTCGAATCGAATTAGCTTTAGATTGATAGAATGTGTAGGATTTAGGATGTGTCTATCTCTGTGTTTGTCGAAACTGTTGAGTGAGTACTTAGTTCGTTAACTTGTTTATTTATTTCTGGCTACTCTACTCCCACTCTAGACTCTAGATAAGTCTCGTCTAGAGTGGAATTTGATCACGCTGAAGATACTGATTGTTGTTTACGTATTTGGACTGTAGGATTTATGTTGAGACGGGATTGGTTTATACGTTCGTTCCTATCTTAAACCATTTTGACATTGTAATCCTTAGGCACTGGTTGTTGAATGAGAAAGGTCAAGCCAGTATGCCTAAAAGTTATTTCTGTAGATTCTTTTACATACATATTCCAGCGGAGTAGTTTAAAAATAGAAGCCAAGTCAGTCAAGAGTGAATAGGTTAGTATACTTCTAGGCCAGCGTGTTCCATCGTCGACTAGGTACATCATCGCTTACTATCAAATGCGGTAGTGGTCAAAAGCAAGCCTCGAAAGAAAAATGAAGAAAAAATTTTTATTCGTGTTTCACACAATATTTATATAGTCATAAACTAAAAATATCTCAGCTGGCAAAGGTCTCTTCCGAGTCCTTCCAGACATTCTCCTCCAACGCCGTCTCGAACCAGTCCTCGTGATTAGCGTCCAGGGCCTCAAGTCTGCTATTTCAATAGTGCCAGAATGGTTTATCATTGATTTCATAATTGTTGATTTTGACAAGTTTTGGTAATCTACTAATATAATGGCATCATTATGACTCTCCAATGGTCATCCGCTAACACTCCATTGAAAAAATGGCATAGAATGGTAATCTTGTACACAATTATAAACGAATATCAGCCGTATGCGGTAGTTTGCTAAAATGTTGACAGTTCCTTTGATTAGTGTCCTACCATTAGAACGTCATTCTGCAGTCAGTGCTTTTAATAAGCTTGATATTGTCATTTTACCACGATTCTATTACGAGACCGTTGACTGATCAATGTCCGATCATTATGAATTAGCAAATTACGAACTTTTAGCAAAATGACAATGGGATCGTGTTGGAATGACGAATTAATAAAAATAGCAGATTTGGGCCTCAGATCATCTCGCCACTTTTTTCTAAGGCTGCCTCGACGGCGCTTTCCACCTGCAGTAAACCACTGCGTGGGGACACTTGCCCAGCGGTCACCGTTTATGCGGCTGACGTGACCCGCCCTATCCCATTTGAGCCTGGCAGCCTTTTAGCCCACGTCTATTGCGCCCGTTTTGGAGCGCAGCATGTTATTCCAAACTCAATCTCTTTTTTTACACCTAGAATACTGCGTTTCATAGCTCTTTGTCAAACCCCAAGGCGAAACTTATGCAAATAAAAATAAAACTTAAATATTGTAAACGGTCCGGCACTTACAAGGGCCTATTAATTCAATTCAAAATACAAACCCAACAAATGGTTGAATAATGTTTTTTTTTTTTAACTTTATTTATAATATAAAAAAATCACAACATTCAATGATTTATTTCACAGTTTTCCCGGTCCCACTCATAATTGTTATAAAAACAGGCCGCAAAACTGTCTATGGAACACAAAATACTCCGCTTAGTAATTCAAATAAGCCAAGGTGTAATGGTGTCCGCCATAACAAGTATGAAGTAGCTATTTAGCATTTAAACATAAAATTACCTGAGGGCCCTACCACGAGCTCTTATCACGATCCATTACACGGCCTAATATGAACTATTAACTCTCGAAGTGCGGGCGTCCCTTTGACCCATTCCTATGTTCTTCCTGCTCTAGTTTTATTATTCGTAATTCAATCGCAAAGTACACTAAAATATGTATAATCTTGTCTACTTGACACATTTTTTTTTCTAGTGGGAAATCATCCAATGACATCCCCCGCTCTTGGGCGGAGCGAGAGATAGTGTCAGACTTGTCAGTGGGTTTTTACTCAGTAAAAGTCTGACACTATCTCCCGCAAACTTGACCCTTGACACTTGTATACACTAAGATTTTACTGTATCTGCTACAGAAAGTACCAATTCATCATGTACACGATAAATAGTCGAAAATTCGCTCTTATCCCACCGCTTTTAGCACACAATTTACTGTATTTCGCACCAGTGCGGAAAAGTGCGAGTGGAGGCCCTGTCACAATTTATTATATTTATTGAATCAGGCTGGGCTCGCATTAACCATCACGAGTCGCACGTCAACCCCCATTTATTTATTTCTTCGTAAGTGTATTGAAAAACGTCGTTAGATACATGTGAAAATTACCCTCGCCAAGGATCGGGTTAACCAATATCTTATGTTACACAGTTCGACATAAGCAATTGTCTTTCTATTGTGTCTCTAATTACGGCATTCAAAGAGTTAATGTAGCTTCGGCAACAATGACAAACTTTCTCCACTTAGGAATTCTTGCATAGGCCCTGCGACTTTTTTTTGATGTAAAAGTGGCCTAAAGGGCTCCTAAGACGAATGCCGACGCGTATGAGGCATTCGTCAGCGACTAAATGAGATGAACGTCAGGAACCTCCTTGAAATTCCGACACCAGTCATTACCTATTGATAGCTGTGCCTTAATGGCCGACTGTTAATTGATCCCACTTTTGTTCATTAGCGCTTTTTAGCTATAGACACTAGGGTATAAGTTTAGCTGTACAGATTGCCAAATAATGGTTAAAAGAAGTATAGTTTGAAAGCATCGATACGAAAAGAAGAAGAAGAAGTGTAACGGTTAATCATACTATCTTTTTGTTAACATAAATCAGTTTAGACATTAATAATTTTGTAAGCAGTCTGTGTGTTCCTGATAGCTATAACCTAGGGGTCTTTAAGTCAAGAGTGAATAGATTGCTTCTAGGCAAGCGTGCTCCATCATCGGCCACGTCATCGCTTACCATCAGGTGAGATTGTGGTCAAACGTGAGCCTATCCATTATAAAAAAAGCAGCTTTGGCCGCGTTCAATGATATCAGGGGCAAATTATCCAAAGGTCTTTGGATAATTTTGAGTTCGTTAAAATTTTGAGTGAAGAGGTAACAAAAGTATCTAAATTCGAGAAGACGTGTAGGGGTAATAAAGTGTTACCGTGGCACCTGGAACACAAAGGGCAACTAAAGAAGCACAGGTGGGTATTAGACAGTAAAAGTCTAACAAGCCCGTTCGTTCCACACAAATCAGGAGAAGTTATTCGACGATTTCATACCCGAAAAAAAAAGAGTTACCAAATAAAAAAGTTACTTTCGCAATTGTAATATTATTCCAGTGATTTCCGATCCACGACTTGCTACGAGAATATTTCGTAGAGTTATGTCGTAGCCGCGTAGCATACAATTACCGTCACGGATCTTGAGCGCTCGGCCTCAGAGTGGGGATTACTTTGCGCATTCCATAAATTGGCGAGCCAATCGTCGCCGTTGTTAGATACATGCTGCAAGCGCAGGGAACGGCTCATGAGTGACGTCTATGACGCGATGGCGCGGTGAGCCAATCACTGACACTCCCCGCCCCCGCGTCTCGCTTCGCACCACTAAAGAGACCAAATATTTGACTTCTGCGCAATTTGAACCCAGCGCTCAAGATCCGTTTTGGCAATTATACTGTGTTATCGCGCAGCAAGCGTCCAGGCGAGGACGAAGTGGGCCCTAGCCCTCGGCGACGCATTCAAAGGGACCCCGCACAAGCGAGGTTTCTTTAACAACGAGGGTTTTTTTTTATAATGGAAAGGCTCGCTTTTGACCACTATTTCATCTGATGATAAGCGACGATGTGTTCGAACACTGGGTTGCAACAGTCTCTGTCTCGTTTTCGATTTTATGAAAGAAAAAGGCGTAGTTGATGTGCCTTCGCCCATGTCAAAATTAGTCCAAGCTACGCTTCTGATTATAATCAGCCTTATACACCGCTAAATTTTGATCGTTTTAATCCCGTGGAGGATCGATCAGGTACATGAAACACTATCGATTTGTAAAGATAAAATTAAACAATAAAGTACCTTTTTGTCAAAATTCGTATTAATTTACGCACGTACGAAATTAATTTCTTTAAGAAAACGTCAGCTGAGCGAGTCCAATTACCTGTAGGTAGTAGTCTGCGTTGCGTACAAACTACCTACAGGTCATTAAAACGATCAAAATTTAACGGTGTATATCACAAGTTATAATGATTCCATTGCTGTTGGACTCAGGCTTCTTCTCAAGAAGACCATTCCCTCCGCTGTAATCCACCACGCGGGCCAGTGCGTATTGGTGGATGTTACATGTTTTTTCGAATTTTTGATTCTAGGACATGCTGATTTCCTCACGATGTTCTATATCAACGTTTTGTAGAACAGTGTTGATGAAATAAATTACACAAAGTAACGCCTGGCTGGAGTTGAACCCGCGACCAAAAACTCGTAAGTCGGGGCACAGGGCCTATTTTGGTGCAGCCATGAGGCAGACATCATTTTTTTTTTTGCTTTTTTTATTTTTTGATGTGTTTATTGTATACTATTGTGTTTAGGCCTTGTGATGTACCAAATAAAATATTTTTCTTTCTTTCACTGCTCTAGGCACTGTTGCATATGGCCGAAAATTATCACTAAAAAAATTCCCCTAGAGCGCCAGGGTTTAATGATAAATCACCAATAAAAAAACGTATTAAATATAGAATAATATAATATGGAAACCAAAATTTTCGGCCAAATAAATTTCGTACAGACGTGTGTCCAAAACGAAAATTAATCGTTTTTCAAGGTCTTCAAGTTGTATAGACGTTAAGTACTATCGGCGCTCGAGGGGTTTGATGACATGTGACAACATCAACCAATCAGCCGTGGGATCTCGTGATGGATAAACATAAAACTGATTATGTTATGATATTTTTCCTTTTAATTTTTACCTACTCCTTTTATATTTATAAAGCCATGGTTTGTTTCGTCAAATAAATATTTGGTTTGGCTTTGACTAAAAACTCTTTATGAACTACAACAAAGGCATTTATGAGTCTGTTTGTTACTTCTTCATGCTCGAACAGCTGAAAAGATTAGGATAACCAACTATATGTGCGTCTTGGAATAGCAGGAAGAGCTCATAAGACGCTTATTATCCCGAGAGTATGATAAATGATATTTATTTTGCAAATAGGTTTTATGACACACTTTTACATGTAAATTATTTTTTTCGTCAATTTAAACTAAGTTTGGTGTTTTCTGGCTGATTACCCTGAGAAGAAACACGGACCTATGTCCCCTCGGAGGAATTTTCTGCTATTATGTGGGCAGAGCCGCTGGCGGCAGCTAGTTGATTCATAAAGCGAAAATCAACCAGAAACAACTTAGGTAGCATAAAATTCAAAGTTTTACCAGAACTTAATAAAACAAAAAGTTAGACCAAATACCGCACCGGACGGTCAAATAGTCGCATTGTCGCAGATTGACCGAAGTGCCTTTTTTCTTTCTAAGAATAACTTTTGCCGACTCTGGGCTACTTAAGCTGTAAGTACCTAAATACTGTTACAAACACTCTCCGTCTGAACTTTAGTTTGTCTGAAATTTGCATAATTCCAGCAATATACCATAATATTAAAATGTATAAAGGATTTCTTCTGACTCTTAAAACTTTAATGAACCTTTCATAAAACTTGTGCCATTCAACAGCCTTTTACTGCATTTCCAATTAAATTAAAAGAGATCAACCGTTTGTGCTTTTGTTAATATTATTACATTATTGTAAACACTATACGTTTGTGTGTATGTCTATATATTGAATAAATCTCATCCAAATAATGGTTTACAATACATCTCATACTTTAATAAAGATATTATAATTTGACGTGATTTATTATAAACTGCCGGTGTTTGTGAAAACTCGGTAACATTGTATCGCTATGTGTGTGTTTGTTGATCTTTCACGCTGAAACTACAGAACACTTTTTATCCCGAGAATATGTTCCTTTGGCATAATTTTCTACTTTCATTCGAGCGACACAGCTGCCAGAAGCTAGTAATATATTCAAAATCAAACTGTTAAGCTAGAACTACATTATACCGACGCACATGTGGACCACACCTGATTCGCACGTCGAACGACGTCGCGTGGCGTGGATCAAGTGTAGCTTTACAAGTCTAGTTTTCATATAAAATGTCTAAAGAACGACGCATCGAGATCGGCGTACGTGGCACGCGTGTGCGCAGTGTAATTCTACCTTTATACCATTTATTGTTCCTACATAAACCTATTTAATATTTTACGAACAGCCGTTCAAAGAAAATGAATTTATTTAATTATTCTTGGCGCCTCTCATTGCCGTCCTTTGACTCAACTCTAAATTTAGCTCGGGACCCAAAAATGTCGAATGTAAACATATATTCAAGTACATATAACTTTATTAGATATTCAATGAGGGATGAATGAAAATGGAAGGGGTGAAAATAAAGAGGGATGAAGCGTATGTGACTGAGAGAGTGGAGAATAAATGTTATTAGGAGTGGAACAGGGAAATCAGAGATAATCTGAATGAATTGCGTGAGTGATGTTGTCAATGAAAAGGGTCGATCCCGTGAAACATGGGACCAGCTTGTCAAAAAAAGATGTAGCGATGCCTCCTACGCATAAAGTCATAACATGTTTTATGAATAAAATTGTATATAGAATAACAAAATAAATATTAGATATTATTTCTTCCAACATCTAGTGTTATCACAGTACCAGTGCTGTGATTTTAAACTGATTGTTCTCGCAGAACTAATATTCCAAAATAATACGATTTTTCTTAGATTTCATACATATATAGTCATAAATACAGCGATATTACAGAAAACACGGTTTTCGGTTTTATACCGGTTGAATTTCGGGGAGTGTGCATCGGAATTGCATAACCTAATTCCGCCCAGCCCGTTCCATCATCGGGCTACCAGATGTACGGCGATGCGCCACCATTACCTACATGGTGGAAATCCCACCTACACGCACAAAACGTTTTGGGAACACATTCATTGTTATTGCAGCTAGGGAGTGGAATTCCTTGCCGGAGTCTGTGTTTCCTGATAGCTACAACTCGGGAATCTTAAGGTCGAGAGTGAACGCGGTGTGCCCTGCTTGGGCGGAGCATCGCCGTGCCTTCGTGGGGGTGATCGGCGGCGGAGACCTCTCGCGCCGGGCCTTGGTGGAGGCCATGGTCCGGAGCGAGGAGGAGTGGCAGGCGGTCGCTGAATTTTGCGAAGCAGTAATTCTCGCTAAGGAGGAGGCCGACCACATCAGGCAACGGCGCTCTCGCCGCCGCCGGGATTCCGATCCCGGTTTCCAGCCACCATAGGCGCAGGCTTGCGGACAGTGAGCAATGGGTAGCTCGCTGTCCGGCTGTCCGGTAACTGTCCGGACCAAGCCCAAGTCGTCGACGGCGCGCACTGTTCCCGCGCGCCTCAAGGAGTTGTCAGCAACAGCAGGGGCCCAGCCGGGTCGAAGCCTACTGGGTCCAGACTTATCCGAAAGGGAATTCGAGCCGCGGTATGAAGGCTAGAAGGAACAGGGAGGGTCATTTAGTCAGTTAGAGTCTGACACTATCTCCCACTCCGGCCAAGAGTGGAGGTTGTCATTGAATTATTTTTCCCACCCTAAAAATAAAAAAAGTCATGTTTGACGGACAGACATTACAGACATACGGTTTTTACTAATAAGCTTAAACCACGGCTCATGGATCGTTAGGCAAGGCTCGAAATGATCGTAGTCGAGCAAAGCTGCTGTCAAAACAACAGCTTAACTCGACTTTGCTCGCGTGAATGTAGGAAGTTATCTCACGGGAACATACTGCTGCTTTAAAAATTCTTATATTCTTTTCCATGACATGGTCCACACATGTAGGAAATTGAATGCAAAAGGGAACTGAAGTAAAACGGGCGGGTTTTAGTCAGTTGAAAGAAGCTATTTGATGGTTTACTACCCTCAAAAATAAGTAGCTGTGTGCCTAATTTCATCGAAAACCGAGTAAAAAATATAAAATATATGATTCAGCGTTAAAGTCTAGGTATATCTATATAATATGTGTCATAAATCGATTCGCATAAAGTCTTAACCTTTTTATAACTAAAATGTGTCATCTAATAGAGACTACGAGTATCTTTATGTACTTCTGTAGTAATATTATTAGAGGCAAAGTAATCTCCGGAAGTAATGGTCCAATTAGTAAAAATTTTTCACTGATAGAAAGCTGCTTTATTCCTGAGTGGCATAGGCTATATTTTATATGCACAACCGACGCTGCGGGTAAAAGCTAGTAAAAAAATAAAATAAAGTCAATATGATTATTTTTTATTACTATCTCCGGTACTATAAACAAACATACGACTGATACCAAGCGTTTTACGTATCGTCACAGGTTCTATTCCCACTTTATGCAAATTATTACAACGATTCTGTTTTCTTTAATTTGATACCACTACTGATTTAATTTGATACTATTTATTTATAAATCATTTATAAATAAATAAATAATAAATAGATACCACCCTACTCCATTTCAACACGTTTGGATCAGCAACGTCTTTTAAGACGTCTTTGTATAATTTCTTGTTAATACGACGTCTAATCCTGTGCCTATACGAAATTGTAGGTATTAGTTAAACTTTTTCGCTGCAACACTTGCAAATGTCAAATATCAAGACCGTTTATCTACGTCCGTCTAGTATGAGAAAATATTTTGTCATAATGTGAGCATCTCTCGAGACCGCTGGGCCGAACATGTTAATTTATTAGAAACAAGTTTTCGACCGCGGCTACGCTCCCGTCGACTGACTATTATATCCTACTTTACCCAACTCTACCCTACTCTACTCTACAATCCATTAAACATATCAACCGATCTACTTCAAAATTTTAAAATGTCAAATTTTTAAACACACTTAACCATAGACAACATTACGCTTAGTTGTCAGTTGCGGTTTTGTTATAAAATGTTTTATGTCACATACCACGGGAATGGGATAAAAAGCTTGTCAAATATCCTATCTTCCTTCTCCTGGTTCTAAGCTACCTTCTCACCAATTTTCAGTCAAATCAGTTCAACCTTTCTTGAGTTATCTATAAATAGTAAGCCTCGTTCTAAGTTTAATTTTGGAAAGAAAAACAATATAAATGTACTTTTTGAGTGCTGATTTTTCAATAACCAATAGATAGGTAGGAATAATATGGTGGTTTGACTGCTTTTAAATTGAAAATATGCCAGCTGGCCATATTTATTCTATAGTTAAACGTTATCTGCCGATAATGAAATCAGCCTTTAAGGTAACAAAATTTATGGCCAGAATAGGTAAATATTTTAGCTATTATTCGATAGTGAGTTAGCTCAGTATACCCGCAATGAAAAAGCAATTCTATCTTGCGAAAAAAAAATCAGTCTCACCATACAAAATTAAAAACTTGATGGACAGTTTGTATGGAGAGGCCGCTTTTTTTTCGTTTCTTGAAAAAATATTTTGAAGAAGGTTCAGTTTTGTCTACTGAGCAGGCCCTTAAAGTTTGTGGAGGGCTGTCCCTTACACCCTGTATGCAAAAAGCATTAATGCCGCTGTGCTATTTAAGGCCTTAGCGCCCGAAAAGTGTCATAAAACAGTGACTTTCTGAAGCCTACTCCTCGGTAACGGCCAGGTTAGAAGGTTTGAAAAAAATATATGTTTATTATAGATTCATGAACTACATTATCGCCATTTTATTTTTCGTCCTATTAATACTTTTGTCTTAAAAAAAAATATTCAGCAATTTCGCAACTTTTCCCTACTCCTTCGAAATGGCTTGAATCTTTAGAAAAATTTTACACATAAAAATTGGTGGTTAAATTTTCTTCAAAGTGAACATAGTTTATGTAAATCAATCAATATTTCGCAAAGAAAATGGATTTAATGGTCAGCCGCGCGCTTTCCGGGCGCTGTTGGCCGCAAATAAATGCACAGATTTGCGTACTGCCGCCTAGGCGGGTGCGAGAGGTGCGTTCACATAATTTCGGCCAAATAGTTCAAGGGATTACAAGCCTTAAAAGGGAGTGTACCAAATGATGCACACATTTATCTTCAGTACAGCAATCGGCTCGTAATCGTCGCCTAAAACAGCCAAGATATGTCAGTAGGCCGAACCAAGCAATCCAAAACGTCGACATAAAAGACAATACCTACACACACTTGCCTTTATCTTGGCAAATTGCGCCATCTTTGTGAAACCATTAACTTGACATCAGTCGAAGCTTTTATGTTTTGCTATACAAGATTTTTGCGCCATAATGATGCTCGTATTTTTTCTAAGTGTTGGATAAAAAGGATATCTGAGCGTTTTATTTGTAATTGGTAACACATTACTCGGGAATTAGGTGCTTTTTTTTACGTGGTACTTTTTTTTGGGTGGGAAATCAGTCAAGCACATCTCTCGCCCTTGGGTGGTGCGGAAGGTCGTGTCAAACTTTTACTGACACACCTGTTCCTTCTTTGCGTTCGTTCCAGGGTCTCGGGGTTTACTTTCACACAACCGATCGATGACCCTAATAGGCTTCAATCCTGCTGGGATCTCCTTGAGGCGCGCGCCGTCAGCGACTTGGGCTGGGTCCGGATGGATGGACGGCGAGCTACCCATTACTCCCCGTCCGCAAGCCCGTGCCTACGGTGGCTGGAAATCGGGTTCGGGATCTCGACGGCTGGGTTTTACGTGGTACTGGAATTGCCTAGATACTTGCTTTATTTACTTATATCCTTACTTCCTTCGTATCTTTACTCAATACTATCGATATGATATTATTACCATTTTTTTTTTTGGTATTTTGGTGGGAAATACTCTTTCACTCTGATTAGAGCGAGAGGGAATATAATATTTACTTTATGACAACAATTTTTAAATTGGTTATTAAGATACATTTAAAATGTAAACAGTATGTTTAGAAGACTAATAAAGTAAATGATAATTCTTTATTGTTGCCTGAACTAAGGTCCATAGACAAAATACACAAATATAGGTATCTAACAAAATAATAAACTAATTTCTACATATAACTCTTTCTAAAATACCCCCACATGTCTTATGGTTTTATTAAATACCATGGGTTTTCATTTAGGTTTAAACAGTTGCGAATAAGATTTGTGTAATATATAAAAATCTCGAGTCAGTGTGTTTGTTACCGAACTAAGATCACGGCTTGACCGATTTTAATGATTTTTTTTTGTGTATATTTGGTACGTCTGAGAATAGGTGGTAGGCATTTTTTTTGTTTTGATTATATAAATGGTGTAAGGGACAGCCCTCCAGAAACTTTAAGGACTTACTCAGTAGACGAAACTGAACAACCCACCATAAATTTTTTTTTCAGGAAACAAATAAAAAATTCAGCCTCTCCATACAAACTGTCCAATTAAGTTAATTTTGTATGGCGAGGCGGATTTTTTTTTCGTTTCCTGAAAATTTTTTTAGTGGTAGGTTGTTCAGTTTCGTCTACTGAGTAAGCCCTTAAAGTTTGTGGAGGGCGTCCCTTACACCTTGTATATGACATAACAACGTTTGCTGGGTCACCTAGTGAAAATATATGTCGTGGCCGGATCTTAGACATTGGTCATTTCATGATAATATATGACCAAATAAAACAGGTCAGTAGCCCGATTCACGTAATGAAAACCGTAACGATATCGTAGCGATTTAGTCGTTTAGACCACTTCCGTATTCACATCCATCAGTCGAGTTTGAACGACATCGATTTTAAAGTCGTTTGAAATTCATCGATTTAAAAAATAATCTTATTACATTATCCTGGTAGAATACTTATTAATGTAACTGGAAATAAGTCGATAGATCGTGAATAGCGGTTTTGGATAGGACTTCGATCGAACGACTATAAAACTTCAACGATATTTGGCTTGTTTGATTTTACGTGAATCAGGCTACAGATCGTTCAAATATTAACGTTTGATGATATATCAATCCTCATTTGGCCATATCGTTGTTGTAGAATTTCTATGATAATACAAGGTCTGAAGAAAATAAGCCTAACAAATATTGAAAAATCATCAAAATTAAACGTTTAAAACTATCTGGCTCGTTCTACTGGTGGTCACGCCATTTATCAACATTACAAATAGTCATTACCACGTCTTTTCAGTACACTTAATTACGAAATTTAGGAGTACTGTAAACATTTTCTAATTACATGCATACCGTCCTCACGTGTAAAAGACCGACGTGCAAATATTTTGACACAATATATTACTAAGACCCATGTATCGCATGTAGGTATTTATATTTTGTTGGGTAGCTGAGTTTGTATGGAAATTATTCTAATGTAATTAATTGTCTACTAAGAATAGAAAAGAAGATCGATCGATTGTTTTAAATTGTCCATTAGAAGGGATGGTTCTAATGAGTTAACGTGGTCCTGTAACGCAATGAGCAACTGAAGGTACAGGTGTGTATTAGTCAGTAAAAGTCCGACATCCCCTCTTACCCCACCCACAGTGGAATTATTTGATAATATTTTGTGAGCAACTTTTTTATCATTGATTAGCTTTTGCCCGCGGCTTCGCCTGCGGTAGTACATTAAAATATAGCCTATGTTACTTATGTTTCTATCGGTGAAAAAATTTTAGCAATCGGTTCAGTACTTATAGAGATTACCTCCTACAAACAAAAAACACGTTCATTATACGTACAGCTAAGGAGTGTTTCCTGATAACTATAACCTAGGGGTCTTTAAGTCAAGAGTGAATAGATTGCTTCTAGGCAAGCGTGTTCCATCGTCGGCCACATCATCGCTTACAAACGCGACATTATAAAAAAAAAACTTTAGTTCTTTATAATACTAGTGTAGAAGTGTAGATTGGCTTGCATTTGACCACTAGGTACCCACGCACTGGTCTTCATATGCTTCTCTTTAATTGTGCCAATCCTCAAGTTCCCGCGCTGCCCTCTTCCTCTGAATGAAGATTCATCACTGCTGGATTGATCAAAGTCCGAAACCCCTTGCAGCAGCACTTTGCGTTCCAGACATATTTACAGCAAGCGATCGCCATCGTCGACACATCATAGCTTACCATCAGGTGATATAGTCTAGGTTTTTTTTTATAGGTGGAATATCATCCAATGACATTTCTCACCCTTGGGCGGACCGGGAGAGCGTATCAGACTACTCCTATGTTCCTTCGTGCCTTGCATTCGAGGAACATGGCCCCAGTAGACTTCGACCCTGCCGGGCCTCTACGGTTTGCTGACAACTCCTTGAGGCGCGCGGGAACAGTGCGCGCCGTCGACGACTTGGGCTTCCTCTGGGTCCTCGCTTCGGACCTTGGCCTGTACCAAGCCCCGGCTCCCAGTCTAGGTCGAGCAAGTGAGGATGTCAGACTTTTACTGACTAAAATCCACCTGTGTTCTTCCAATTGCCCTTTGCGTTCCAGGGCCTACAATGCCTGTAGTGTGTATAAACCACAGGCATTGTACGCCTTGTGGTAGCTTTTAGTGATGTAACGAATATTGAGTTTGAATATTCGTATTCGCGTTCGTGAATGTGAAAAATCTGACATCACTAGTAGGTGTAGACCTACCACATTACCCCAGTTGTGTTTAAAATCCAATGTACCTAATAATGAAGGCTGAGATTAGCAGTGTTATTAGCGATTACTATCTGTTACGTTTAACCCTCACATGCAAAGGCTATCGATTTTCTATAATTGTGGCAGGGACGTCTATATAACGTGTGCTAACATAATTCTTTGATATATTCCCCTTTTTATTTATTGTATCTTTGGCCCGCTCCAATAACCTGAGTATGATCGCAGATAAATTGCAAAATGCTACATTACGAATTCTAAAATAACGATTGTGTTTTTACTGTTGTAATTTTAGTATAATTGTGAAACCCGAAACACGTGGCTAGTATTTTTATGTAAAGAATCTGTGTGCAAAATTTCATAACTGTATCATGAAATATCACAAAGCTACAAGGTTTTTATTTGATTTTTTGCACTTAAAATACATGGTCATCGGGACATTCGGACGACTGACGAGTTATTTTGCTCCCGCGCCCAGCTTTACGCCCAATGCCTGCTATAACCTGCCGTGACCTGTTTTGTTCTTAATGTTGGTTATGAATGACATAACCAACACTAAGTACTACACAGGTCAGGTGAACTTTTTAAATATTTTTTAATAAAATATAACATGATGTAAAAAATATTGGAATCAATTCAGTTACTGATTCTGGAACTGTATTCAAGTTTTGCATATATATACTTAAAATAATGTTATATATTTACTAAAAAGGGCATTTTTCTCCATCTACGATTAATGTTCCGGTTAATGAATTGACTTATAATTGCATAAAATATCAATTCTATTTATTTACACAGGACAGATTAAATTTAACAGAAATTCTGTTACATTTTTTATTCATTTAGGAAGTAGCGGTCATTCGGTTATTGTGAAACAAGGTATATTGAATCGAAATAATAATAATAAAAAAATATTAAGCCACTATTTTGATTTTGGAACCCCGCTGTTTATATTGATAACGTTCTTTATAACTGGCGAAATAAACGAGAAGTTATATTAACTACAGGAAACTTTTCTATAAAACATTTGACGTCCGGGCGAGGCTACTATTGATTTCAGTATTTTTTATTGTTATTTCTTTGGCCATTAACCGGCCTTTTGTTCGATATTGAACAAGAAGCCTATAAAATACAAAGCTTTAAAGAAAAGGGAAGCAAGAGAACATTGGTACCTCATAACTAGACGCAGTAAAGTAATAATATGTCAGTCAACCCACAAAAACTAATAAATTTCATGTACAGTTTTCAAATATTAGAACATTTCTAGAGTTCCGTACCTAAAGGGTGAAAAGACCCAATTAATAAGACTCCACTGTCCGTCGGTCTGTCACCACACTGTATCTCATGAACCGTAATAGCTAGACAGTTGATGTTTCACAGATGATGCTGCCGCCAATAATAGTTATAATATTGTGATTAATGTTGTATATACGTACGGGACCCCTTGTGCGCAAGTCCGACCCACACCTGGTTGCTTTTTCCGCGAATGATATTGGTAATGTTAAGTAATTCGGAAAGTAATTGAAAGAAAGTGATTTATGTGGTTTCAAACCTAAGTAGGCACTTTATTTAGTGTAATTTATTTCATGACCACTACTCTCAAAACTGTGAAGGATAAGTTCGTTACAAAACCGACATGTATTCATCCAAACAAACCTAGAGCATGATGATGATGTTATCACCAATCCACAATCAAAGGCATATGGATGGGCTATCGTAGTAAATTACGACCCATGCCCTCTCCCAGAGAGGAGACCTAAGCCCCAGCAGTGGGATTAGGCTGTTTAAGAGCCGATTTCTAAATTGAGTCATAAGTATAATCAGCTTTTTAATGTTTCCATTGCTGGGACTCAGGACTCCCTTCTAGGAGAGGTGATGAAGTAAATTACACAAAGTAATGCGCCTGGCTGGGTTTGAACCCTGGAGGTACCTGAGAGTGAAAAAGAGAGATTTCGTTCGAATTAAAAATCTCATTCCGTGTACCACTGTGTGTATAAGTTAGCACAAATAGTAACCTAAACAATTAAGGCGTATAGTCCCTTGAACCATTTGGCCGAAATTATGTGAACGCAACTCTCGCACTCGCCTAGGCGACAGCACGCAAATCTGTGCATTTATTTGCGGCCAGCAGCGCCCGGAAAGCGCTTTAAATCCATTATCTCTGCGAGATATTGATTGATTTAGATATGCAATGTTCACTTTGAAGAATATTTAACCACCAATTTTCATGTGTAAAAATGTTTCTAAAGGTCCAAGCCGTTTCGAAGGAGTAGGGAAAAGTTGCGAAAAGTAGCAAAAATACCAATTTTTTTTTTTTTGACAAAATTATTAATTGCAAGAAAAAAATCAAATGTTGATATTATTGATCATGAACCTATAATAAACATATATTTTTTTCAAACCAATTGACCTTGCCGTTACGGAGGAGTAGGCCTCAGAAAATCACTGTTTTATGGCACTTTTCGGGCGCTTGGCCCTTAATAAAGATTTTCATTATTAGTTTTCAGATGATTCTTATTTCTTGGATTAATAAACTGGAAACTGAACACAAATTCTAATTCAAATATACCTATATTAAAAACTATCAAAAAGGCTTTTTACAACTACTCTAAAAATACAATAGTTTAAGAGATGGTAAAGATCTATGAAAACTTTGTGGAATAGTTCTAACACGCTGAAACCTTGATACAAAAAATATTACCTAAATGTATTTTTTAAAAGGCTTCATACATAAATAAGTTTCTTTTGTTTTAGCTCATAAAGTATGGTAATTAATAAAAGTGGGAAGAAAACAGCTGTTTCGCCTTAGACGTGGTGAAATGAACTGCTTGATGCTTCGTCAAGCAAATCTCGAAATTATAATTATAGCTCTACTTTTATGCAAAGACTAGCGCTTTGCCAGCGAATTCGTTCGTATTTTTCAACATCCAATCTCACCTTCGCATCGGCGGAGGCGAAACTCGTCGCCTCTGCATCTGCCTCCGCTACTTTAGTCTTTTGTCTTCTATTATATAGTTGTACCTATAGTGGACAATAGAATGAGTGAGTTTATTAGATAAACTAAAAATTACTATTTTTGAAGTGAAAACTTCTTTAGCGGCGTTGAGCACTTTTTCTGTAATGGGTATAAAATCTTAAACTCGCGTCAGGACACGTGACCTGATCGAAAAAGCGTAAGACGGATGGCGAAAATGTATGCCTGGGCCTACTGTTTCAAATATATAGATACATATAAATATATATATATAAAATATCTATATACGTATATAAATTTATATATATATATATTTCAACGTTAATAATCAAGTTTTCACTTCTGCCGGCACTCCCGGAGTGCAACCCGTCTTTTTTTCTCCATCCAATTTCACCTCCGCCTCCGTTAACCTCCGCTTTTGCGGAGGCAGTATTTCGTCTGCGCATCTGCCTCCGTTACAACTCTAATTTTAACATACAAGAAACTTATCTAGAATTTATTTTTACATCTAGATATAAGACTAAATAATACAGAGACTCATTAACATAAGCCGTAAACATAGAGGATGACCTTGCCCCAATTTACGTGACGATAACTGTATTCTAATGAAAACTTTTCCCCCCTTACTTAAAGCGAAAACATACATAAATAATGATTACATAATAAGAATTAGAAATGTCCGTTTGTTATTGTACCTATAAGGAAGTAGGAAATATCGGTTTTGGCTTGAGAAAGCCAGTTTGAAGTAACTGCTGAAAATATATCTTTCAGTACAAAAATGCATTATTAAACTTGATCGGAATATAAAATTGATCAGATTAATTTATATTTGAGACTAACTGTGCCCGCGACTTCGTTCCCGTAGACTACAGGATTTTGAATTTATTTTTTTCTAAAATAAAAGTTGCCTAAGTTACTCCTTATTGCATCAGCTACTTGCCAATGAAAGTCCCGTCAAAATCGGTCTAGCCATTTCAGAGATTAGCTGGAACAAACAGACAGACAGACAAAAATTGTAAAAAATGTTATTTTGGTGTATGTAGGTACCGTATGTATATTCATATATGCATGTAGCGGTTCTTTCAATATTACAAACAGACACTCCAATTTTATTTATATGTATGTAGATAAATTTGCTTGGGAATATTATTTACTCTTAATGAGGGTATACTTCAAGACTGAATTACGTCTGTAAGCAGCAACAAGAATTCGAATTTGATTATTTATTGGTAAAATAATGGATATATAATTGAAATTAATTGATTGAATTTTAATTTATTTAGTTTAATTGGGTTTTATTGTGATTTTATTTTATTCTATTTAGTTGTGTTATTGGAGTCGTGATAACTTTATTTGAAAATGGCAATGGGTGTGTTTGACCTGAACAAAAATAATTATTATCTCCTTTATTTGTCTTCTTTACATATCGTTTTAATTTTTTAATATTTCTTTAAAAAAACATTTAAAAATATATATTTTTTATTATATTTTATGTATTTAGATTTTTGTAGGCATTTTTTTACTACAACATCCTTACATCATTTACATATGATGTAAGGATCTTGTAGTACTTACTACAGGTCCTTACAGACATTGTAGTAAAATAAGAAAAAACATACCACGTAACAATTGTGTTAAAATTTTAGGGATTCCTAAAAAGAAAATAATTAAGTAAATGACTCGTTTATGAGCTCGACATCTCCAACATACCTACCGATGCTATATGTAATTGTCCCCGACTCTGCCTGCATGCCTACCTGACATCTCGCAATTTACGGAGGACCCTAATTCGGCATTCATTTGTCGCAGTCACCAGCAGGCGTTGCTTGATTACTGTCCCGCTGAACTTCGACCCACCTGAACGTGCCATAACGTGTTTTACGGCTTTAATTTGTTGTTATTAAATCTTTCAGTAGTTTAACCGCTGTCCGCTTGGCCGGGCTAAGTTGGGAGATTATAAAAGCAATTTTATAAGAAACTAAGAAACTTGAGTTAAGTTTTACACACACTTACGTAGATATGTACGTTTTGTGAAACTAGAAACTTTGAACTGTATTATCTTTGGATTGTAATTGGAATTTTGAATTGTATTACTTTCGCCAAAACTTCTTAAATTGAAAACTACCAAGAGGGCCAGTGATTCTAATAGAAATAGAGTAGGTACTTACTTTCTTTTTCTGTCGGTATTATAACGCCTGGTACCATATATATGACCGGACCTGATGGAACTTGGCATATGGGTAAACTGTGATTTGGATTAAGCACACATACTATTTCATTTAAAAAATACCAAATTATGTCGTTTACCTACCGCTACCACACGCGCGTAGTTGTGGACAAAAGCTAGTTAGAATTATAAGTTCAAATAATCTTCACATTTAAAGCCTGTCATTTTCGTTTTTATCAATACTTACTATCATTTATTTTTACGTGAGAAATCGTTTAATGACTGAAATGTTATTTTAAAATTAAATTGAATAAACAAGAAACTATACAAACGTGTATCAAGAATTAAACACCAAACTTTTCTAGCCTTTTTTTATTTATTTAGTTATTTAGGATCGCCAACATTACAGGCACTGGGAATTTACAGGAACACTTTATATATAACTATTCAAGTGCTGTAACACTTATAGACAATCACTACATTAATATAGAACATTTGATTTTAAAACACATGAACACATAAAATTAGTACATAAGTTAATTTTCTCAAGGAGAAAAATAATAATTAAATTATCATATATAAATATTTATCTAAAAGATCAATTAAGATGAGCAAAGATTTTTGAGCTTTCATAGACCATTTTTGTCTTAATAGAATAGAATAAAGTAATGAAGTTATATAGTCATTATCTTCAAGCATAATCTAACTAGGTATTATTTTTGCTGAACAAAACCGTCACCGAGAACAATATCATCCACTTTCAACAACTGACTTGTATGCGATCGTCAGATATGATACAATCTTATAGTAGTCTAGTTTCAAATCTATATTAATACTAGCTACTGCCAGCGACTTGCCTGTATGATAGCAGATTTCTCTGATGACAAATCTGAAATCAGACAGGCGAAACCGCACCTCGGCTTTTTTTTAAACTCTTACGTAGGAGTTTGAAAAATAGCCTAAGTTTTAGGTTCTCTCACCCACAACATTATACCTACACAAAAAAAAATCGGTCAAGACGTTTCGGAGGAATTTGATAAGTAACAGACATTCTGACAAGACATTTTTATAGATTATAAAATTATAAAGCTGAAGATTTTGTTTGTTAAAACTTATTTCAGTGTTGGCTAGCCCATATAATGAAGGACGCTACCACAAATAGGAGCGAATCAGTAACCAAAGACGTGGGTGAAACCGCGGTGGACAGCAAGTTCTTCATAAAATATTGTATTTTATTATAAAGCATAGCATATCAGCCTTTTAATATTCCCACTGCTGGAACTCAGGAATTCTCTTTAGGAGAGGGAACGAGCTGTTATCCACACACGGGCCCAGTGACAGTTGGTGAATGTCACATGTTCAAATTTTTTATTCTAGGACATGCCGGTTTCTTCACGATGTTTTCCCTCACCGTTTTGAAAACAGTGGTTGATGAGCTTCATCACCACTGCTCTTTTCCATTACACAAAGTAATGCGCCTGGCTGGGTTTGAACCCGAGGCCTACAACTCCTAAGTAGGGACCATTACCAGTCGGCCACCGCCACTCATTATATTATATTTATATTAAATAAGTAAATTCAAGATAATCGGTTCTTTAATCCAAGCTAAGTTATTACAGTGTATTTATTTATGGCTTTCAGAAAAGGCTTTTGTATAAGTTCGAAATGGAATGACGTATTCTGAAACAATAATTTTCAATCTTCAGCAAAATAATAGAGTTTTCAAGTAAAATTAAACATAAAATTAATTAAACAAATACTTAATTTCAAATAAATATTTAATTGAAACGCTCTTATGCTTGTGCTTTGCACACTAAAAGTCTTAAGGATTATAAAAGTCTTAAGAAATATTGAGACTAGTCGAGATAAATAAAAATCGTATGATTCAATAATTAAATAAGGTCAGTCTAGCATTAGTCTAGTTAATGAAATGAGGCGATACGAGAATTTTGCTTCTTTAATTTTATTCTGATCTGACATTTTAATTAATTGCACTAATTGATAATTTCATTTTCTGAGTCTAATTGAATTAAAAATGGCTACATATTTTTCGTAAGGTAATTTTATATTGTTTTGAGCTTTATCTGTGCATTTTGTGCTTTCTAAAATGCTAGTCTTTCAAAATTCTAGAGATTTTACACTTAAAAGTTAAAACTATCCATAATCTGCAATATTCAGGTCATGGTCTATTATTGAGTCAAGTTTTACCCAAAATCATTAAGCAGTTAAATCGAAAATTGTCTTAATTGATAAAGAAATTTACCTACAGAAAAGGGCTTGGTCATCAACTGGCGTAATTGTGATACGGGTGAATACAGTATATTCAAAGCGCGTGCTTAAAATGTTTTTTATTAGGTACACCTTTTAGGAGTTAGAGTGAGCGATCGAAGCTCTACTGAAATACAGCCCGGATACTGAAATATGAGGCCTTCGCAGGACGCGGGCTTGCGGACGCCGAGCTATGGGTAGCTCGCTATCCGACCATCCGGTAACTAGTCAGCAACAGTAGGGGCGTAGCTGGGTCGAAGCCTACCGGGGCCAGGGTTAGTTTTGAACAAACCCCGCTCCGCCCAAAAGCGGTGGTTGTGATTGATGATTTTCCCACCATAAAAAAGGCCTTCGCAAGAAACATTCATAAACTCTATCTAAGCTGACAATTTACCTATTAATAGCGTTGCATCACGAATTCAAACTGTTATTAAAATAGAAGAAGGAAGAAGCCGCGAACGAGTGTCAGACTTCTACTGACTAAAACCCACTTATGTTCCTTCAATTAATTAATGATATTTCTATTTTATTTTATTTTTTTGCTTCTTTTATTTTTGATGTGTTTATTGTGTAGTATTGTGTTTAGACCTTGTGATGTACCAAATAAATTATTTTTCTTTCTTTTCTTCTTACTTTAATTGCTCTTTGCTTTCCCTCCTAGCAAGTACACTACGTAAAACTAGGAACGTTTGGTGTAGAATGAGATAGGTTTACACTTTTACAGGCAATAAAACTGCCTGCTACTCAACACTAGGAAGCACTTCCTAGCTTCATGGTGTTCTGCACCTTTACGACTGAACGATAAGGGGCCTCATGAATTATTGATTGGCTTCATGACGCTTGTGACCAGACCATAGGAAGGAAATAAGTAAGTAGTAGACGTGCCACGCAGCACATCAAACATTTTATGACGAATTTGGGTGTTCCCGTACCTTTTTCCGCAGTGACGTATAACCATAACAGTGAGACAGGAAAAATATCGCATTTAGGTATATAGAACTAGCTTTTTCCCGCGGCTTCGCTCGCGTACATAAAATATAGTCTACGTTATCAGGACTAACGCAGCTGTCTATCGGTGAAAAAATTTTAGCAATCGGACCAGTACTTCCAGAGATTACCTCCTACAAACAAGAAAACAAACTTTGAACATGAAAACATTAGTGTAGATGCCAGCCGCTTCAAAAAATTAATGCACATAATGAAAAGACAAAAAGAAAAACAAGACTTTAAAGAAAATCTTTTTTTCATAGCAAGCTTTTATAGCTCGGAATACCTATAAAATTAATACTCGTCAAGACGAATCATACGAGCCCAAACTCTACGGGGTTGTGTCATATAACTACCAAGTTCCTATAGCCACCTTCCGGTTCCATCATCTGATCAGCTCCTTGTCACAATAATTTTGTATTGTCATCTGATTTACACATGCATACAAAATTTCAGCTCAATCGGTAACCGGGAAGTGGCTCAAATTTAATTTACAAGATTTGATGACAGACAAACATCGGGACAGGTGAAACTAAATATGAGCTTGTAAAAACATGTTTATTTGGCACATAAAACACACAATGAAATAACAATTATAGAAACCACTTAATTTTAAAAACACGTCCACATTGTGTTATCATTGCTGCGCCAAATAGGCCCAGTTCAGCATAGTGCCAGACCACTACGTAGCAGTAGCCTGACGCTGGTTTTCAACTGAACCTTACTATGAATCTACGGATGCTAATCAGTTTGTTAGGTGTGAGGTAAATAAATATATGTATATTCATTAGTGTAGGTATAAATTAGTGTGTAGTACATTATAAATAATAGGTGTTTGTGTTTCACACAACGTCATGTTGTACCAAGTTAAGCAGAGCTTGTGTTATGAGTATAATTACCGTCACGGATCTTGAGAGTCGGGATCGTCAGAGTGGGGATCGCTTTGTGCATTCCATAAATTGGCGAGCCAATCGTCGTCGTTGTTCGATACATGCAGCAAGCGCAAGGAATGAATAATAAGTGACGTCTATGACGCGATGGCGCGGCGAGCCAATAACTGACACTCCCTGCCCCCGCGTCTCACTTCGCACCACTAATGAGACCGAATATTTGACTTTGCGCAACTTGAAGCCAGCGCTCAAGATCCGTGCCGGCAATTGTACTAGACACCTGATAAACATGCTTATATATCTACGCCCGCGTGAAAGTGGGCTTCTCTTTACAAAGTTTAGAACCCCGTTTCATTCCTTTAAGGGGAAAATTTTGGAAAAATCCTCCCTCAGTGCTCACCTGTGCCATAAAAGAAAACCTCGTGCCAAATTTCACGTTCCTAATCCCCGTAGTTTCGACTGTACGTTGAGATGTCAGTCAGTGAGTTTCTCGTTTTATACAAGTACCTACCTATATAGAGACATATTATAGATAAATAACATCCAGGCATGACACAAACTTTTGTTATGGATTACCTATTTGGATTATCAAGTATTATTCTATTTGTTTTTTGGGGACATTGACCCACTTGCAAGGTACTTATTCAAAACTTATTCTTTATATATTTGGAAAATTATATAGGTTCATCCATTGTGTTCACATTCACACATGCCATAATATTCTCAGTTCAATAAGACCGCTTTATCATTGTGTGGCCGATCTAAAGAATATTTCGGATAGTGATCTTTATTAGATGCCCTTTTGACGGCGTTTCTCGTGGCGGTATTCTGTAGAAAATACAGGGTGTCTCTGACATCGACGCACAACCGAATACTACGGATCCAGTACGTGATTCTGGACTCCCCAGTGGTGGAATTTTTCGTCAGATTTTTCCTAATCACAAAAAAAACTGTTTTTTTTTTAAAATTAATACTGTGTAAAATCGTTATTCTAACCAACCACGATGATATATCAGTAAAAAAAAAAAAAAACAAAAAAAAAACATTTTTATTTAGAAATTAATTAATTAAAAACTTATCGGGGTAGATAAAATTGTTATTCTAATCAATCCTGATGACATTTTTAATTTCAAACATAATTCATTCATTTTTCACAAAAAAAAATTAAAATAACAATTTTAAACAGTTTAAATTAAAAAAAAACAACGTAAAAATTAAAAAAAAAACCGACGAAAAATTCCACCACTGGGGGGTCCAGAATCATGTACTGGAACTATAGTATTCGTTTGTGCGTCGATGTCAGAGACCCTATAAGTATGTACCTATATTATATCACACAAATCACATGTAGAAATTAGGTCATTAAAACCTTAAAAATATTTTTAAACTTCTTATTTAAAACGGTACTGCGATATTACAGAAAATACAAAGCACAAAGAAACCATTATATACCAAATTTCCAAAAAAGATTAACCTTTAACAAAAAGTATAATTGAACTTATAATTCCAAGTCAATCCAAAGATTGACTTCATCACTTCAAAGCAACCCGTTTTAAAAAACGGCAATTTCGTGAGTAAAGACCTATTATTTCAAAATGTGGTGTCATTTTTTATTGGTAAGACACATCAGCAGCCTATGCTATGGTCTGTCTAAAAATTCAAACGACTTGGGATTTTTTTTTAATATTTAATCATTCAAAAAAGATTCATATTCGATGTTTTTTTATGGTTCTTCTATTAGTAAACAATGATCAAGATCTCTTAATCAACCTTGCTTATTGAACTAGTGTTGACTACATCAGATTTCATTTTACTCTACCCAACCCAAGTCACCCAAGTCAGTTCACTTTTTAGACACTCTAATAGCTTAGCTGATGCGTGTGTTAAAAAAATGCGTAGGTATTTTATATCGAATTTCAAATATTGACACCTGGCGTGACCAGAGGGCTGGCTCGTTCTTCGCTCAAAGAATAAGCACGTGGCAATGCTGCCAGTCTTCTGGGTACATTTCCGGATGACATAGCGGTCAAGCGCCAACCTATCAACAATAAAAAAAAAGACAGCGATGTGGAAGAGTACTTTGACGGATAAGTGTACTTGTATTTTATTTATGTACGTTATGTATTTAGTTAGGTTTTAATATAATTAGTTTAGTTAGTATTTAATTTTTTTATATACTCTACATGTAAATTTTATCTGG
Source organism: Mythimna albipuncta (assembly GCA_929112965.1). Lineage (NCBI taxonomy): Eukaryota > Metazoa > Arthropoda > Insecta > Lepidoptera > Noctuidae > Mythimna > Mythimna albipuncta. The sequence continues at coordinate 8,788,571 of OV815962.1, read as the reverse complement.
AATTAATTTATTTATTCGCAAAATAAATGTGCATTTAATACCTACATAGTTCGGAGAAGTTTATTCTGTCCAACCAATTTTTAAAGCAGTTCAATGTGGAAGCTTTTACTACACTTTCCGGGAGCCTGTTCCATGCTGATAGGACTCGGCTAGGTAGAAATTGCTTCAAAGGCTCATTTCTGGATGCATTTCCTCATAGCTAGAAGAAAAGTCCTTGCAAATATTTGTAGGCAGTCAGTGTGTAAAGGTCTTGAAGGGCATAGCGTAGTATTCTGTGAGTATTTTATAAGTCTCAATAAGCCTACCCCTTTGTCTACGTTGAGTTGATAAGAGTTTTTTTTATTATGTAGGTATCGCTAAAGTTCGTGTTTGATTCATAATTCCGATGCTTATTCTTTATGGAAAGCAACAGGTTAGCCTGCGAAATTAAAATAAAAAGAAAGAAAGCAAATTGCGTTTATTGATACTACATAAAAATTGGAAATACCTTAAAATTAAACAAATAGTACATTGAGTAATGCTAAAAAGGCCTCCGCTCAGCATAATGCCAAATGCAGCTGGAAATTACCTTCAGGTGGTGGTATTACCACCTGACGGTGATTTTCAGCTGCAGTCCTTGGGTACCATATGCTCGATAACAGAAAATATTCATTAAAAATCTAAAAGGTTTTGTGCAGAAACCAACTAAAAGAAAATGTTGCGATTCTTATTTATCTAGCAGAAATTTTCTTAAGTTTCTTACATTTTGCAGTGTCAAGGTTTATATCAATTGAAATATGATTTACGATCGCAGCACGTTTTCTTTTCCCGAATAATAATCTTTAAAATCATCAATACAATTCTCTCAGTTTATCTTACACTATTACATGACTTTTCCTGAAATAGCTACTCGCCTTATGGTCAATTTAGATCAAAACCAGTATGCTGAGTTAGATCACTTTTAATCTACACATGAGGTAATAGATATTCTAAATCAATCTAAGTCGATCTTCCCCTAAGAGATTAGCACAAGAAGACTACAATGTTAGACATCCATCAGTTATGTATGAGTTTAAACTAATAACAACAGTATCTAGAAGTCGTGTAGTCTAGTAATCGCATATTTTTAATACTAACTTTAAAAAAATGTGACCCTTTGAATTTACTTTTCGAGATTGGAATGCATTAGGTACGAAACGAGGATGAAAATATAGTGATCAAACGAGTTTTTTCCAGATTTTTAGCAAAATTCTGTGTTGAGAATAGAATTCGGCAAATGAAATACCATCAAAAACATAACTTGTAGAAAAACCAAGATACGCAACTAAGTTCTTCTACCGAAAAAAAAAAGTTTTGATATCAATGTTATACCAAGTCAGTTAATTTACGTACTTATGAGACCTTTTTTATATGGTGGGAAAAATCATGCATTGACATCCCCCGCCCTTGGGCGGAGCGGGAGATAGTGTCAGACTCTTACTGACTAAAAGACCCACCCCGTTCCTTCTAGCCTTCATACCGGGGCTCGAGCGCCCGACCTTGATGACCTAGATTTACTTGGCAATCGAACTAAACAATCTAATTTAATATAATACGTATTTTTTAATATAATATTATTTTGATATACATGCGATTATTTACGTCAGCAAATTTATACCTATTTATTTCTGTTTAGGTACCTACGTAACACATTCTCATTTTTTTTTAAATTAAAATATTATACCCCACACTGGGAATATCTCCTGTATTATGGGTGTCATCAACATACTCATACACAAGACATCCAGACCTGGAACACATAATTAAATATTTATCTCGTGCGTGTGCTATTTGTGCGTCGTGCGTGTGTTCTTTGTGCGTCGTGCGTGTGTCATTTGTGCTTGTTTTTGTGCTTGTAGTGTTATTTTTTAACAATCGTACAAAAGCACAAAATCATTAGAAATTGATATTTAAAGTCACGGAAAATAATTGTACCTAAATTGAAACTTAATCTTAGGTTGAATCTTATTGCCACATAGACCAATATCTATACTTTATCGTCTTATGGCCTGCAAATGACATTAATTACCACTACTGTAAATATAGAGACGGGATAACCCAGCTAAACCGGAATATTATAAACAAATATATACGAAATTGATGGTACGCCAGCTGAATCAAATGAAACACTAAAGAGACTGCGCCTTTAAATGAAGTGCTTTTATAGCGATAAGAGCTCAGATATTTCTGAGCCAAGATATTGTTTTAAAGGACGGCTGGCAGCCGCCGTCCACCACAAATAAGCTAGATTGTGCGATGAGATTTGCGAGCAACTGAATTAGGATGAGATTGCGACTAACTGCATTTGTTGAGATGATGCGGCGGCTCTATTTATATTTTTTTACGTTAGCAACATTTTTACAGTTCGAAATATTGGTTCCCGATGAATAAGTTTTTCTGTTTTTTTAAATCAAGAGAGAACTAAATCTTTTATTTACAGAAAACTGATTATAAAGTCCTAAATTATAAAAAATCTGATCGCCCAAAGTTGGTCAAAATCGAGCTCAAAGGCGTTGGTTACAAACATACTGGTGAAGCTAATATAAGCGAGTTAATGATAACACTATTTTTAATTAGTTTAATAACATAGGGCTTAAATTGTTCTTTGACAGCTCGCTGCTGTCAGTTTGGTCCGGCTATTTATGAATCAGATTAAAGGTGTGTTCCACTGTACATTAATTCTATATGTCACTGTAGTGTCAACGCAGTTAGTCTATAGCATAAGCAGGGATTTTAACAAAAGCTATATAACGCAAATCGATTCATCTGTGAGGTCATGTGTGGTTCAAACGAATGACAGTCATTACAAACAGGGTAACGGACCCTTAATCGGTTTCTGTTATGTCAACAAAAGAACGAATTTCAAATAATAAAATAGGTATATTCTAATTTTCCACACAACCATAGACAAAAACCGGCCTAAAAATCCAAACAATGAAAACCAGCAGTTGTTATAACAAAACACAACACACGATGACACGAACGAGCGTGGTGAATACAAAAACTATGTATAGCTACGTGAAAAAGGCATTGACATCTATCGGCAAATGTCTGAACAGAGGCGTAACGTGGACTAATTCAGACGTGGGCGAATGCGCCACAGAAAGGCCTTTTTCTTACATAAATTCGAAATCGATATACCAACCCAGTTTTCAAACATAATCATCAGCCTTTTTTTAATGTTCCCACTGCTGGGACTCAGGCCTGCACTTTAGGAGAGGGCTAATCCACCACGTGGGTCCAATGCGGGTTGTTGAATGTCACATGTCTTAGTATTTTTGGTTCTAAGACATGCCGGTTTCGTCACGATGTTTTTAGAGAAATAGTAATTAACTCAATTACACAAAGTAATGCGCCTGGCAGGGTTTGAACCCGCGACCTACAACTCGTGAGTCAGAGCCATTACCACTCGGCCACCACTGCTTTATAGTCAAACCAAGCCTTATACATTATAAAACAAAACCCTCGTTGTTAAAAAGCGCACGCGGCGCCTCTTAGGGGTGCGAGGCCGTAGGCGAGGCTCATTTCGCCCACCCTTACTTACTACACTACTACTTCGCCTAAACATGTCGTCCATTCAATAATAGATTAAACAGCGGTAGTCCGGTAACCCCTCGACTTCCATTACACATTTTACGTAACAGCATAAAGCTATTTTCGATGGCCCACTGGCACAGTTTGTGTCAGTATTTAGCAAAATAATTTGTGGACGGGTCGGGTCGGGTCTCGATGATACCCGATAGATATCCTATCCAATCAAAGCCTTTTATAGCTTATATTTTGAGGCACAGCTCAATTTCGCCACTGGTTCTGTGCAGTAATTGGTTAACGTTAATCAGAGAGATTGTCTGCGGTTATTTTAAAGAATATTTAACTAGTTTTTTTTTTATTGATATTAACTAGTGCTTGATTGCGATCCCACCTAATGGTAATCCCACCTAATGGTTAATGGTGAGGCGCACTAGTTTATTAAGAACCTATTCACTCTAACTTTGACGACACTTAAATAAATTAAAATCGGACGGAAAGACTGCAGCATGCATATCGTTCCAACCCCTCAATTAACTTATTGGTTTGATGTCTGGTTTTACTGGTAGTTTTTTTTTTGAGGCGGGATAAATCATTAAACCTTAAACTTCAATTATAATTTTTAAATATAAACGTATCCCGTTTTGTTTTCATTGAACATTATATAAAAATAATCTCGGTTGATATGCTCAGTAGTCTATCAATAATGCCTTGATCACACGTAGTAAACGGGCGAGACAGTGTTCTCGGCCGAGCACTCGGTGCGTGTAAACACAGCGCCGCCGAGTGCTCGGCTAAGCACTTATCTCTACAACTCGCTTACGTCACTGTCTCGGCCGAGCAACGTTTTACTGTCTCGCCCTTTTACTCGGTACGTGTGATCAAGGCACTAGTGTGGGGCAGCTAAATCAATCTTAGACACAACTTGGGGATAGGTTTTCATGCATGAAGAAGCATAGCTTTGATCATTTTATCGTATCAATCGAATCTACCACATAATTGTAAGTTAGTGTCTCGTGTGCTAATGTTTGTCTAGGGGATCTTCTACACTGTCCAAGGACAAGTAACTATGTAGACAAAGCGTTAAATGAAGCTTTCACATCAGTTCCTGCAAACGCGCGTGCACGCACGTGTCGCTGATTCGTTATTTTTTCTGGTTTTGCGAAAACTCATCATCATCATCATTTGCGGAAAGGCTGGATGGGCCTACAATGGGTAGATTTATCAAGCTGCATGTACTGAATGGAGCTTGATAAACCATCCTGATTACATCATTCATCACCTAATTGCGCACGTATTTGTTATATTTGTTTTTGTGATGACCTACTAACATAGTTAATAATAAAATAAAAGGTAAAATAATAGGTGTTAGGTAAAATAATAGTTGTTAAAGTAAAAGTTCTACTACTCAATAAGTACTAACTGGGCCTTGATGCCTGAAAATAGAAATTTTTTATTTTCTAAGTCAAAAGACGTCCATTGTTGGACATAGGCCTCCCTTAAGCGTCGCCACAACGACAGATCCTGTGCGTCTCGCATCCACCGCATTCGCGCGACTCTTACCGGTTTGTCGATCCACCTTGTGAGAAATTTTCGCCACTCTAGAACTTTCAGCCCCATCGACCATTCGTTCTACGAGCAATGTGCCTTGCCCACTGCCAGTTTAGTCACTCCATTTCTAAGTTCATCAATCATCTAGCAAAGGAGTCTTATGTTATCATCATCATCATCAGCCTTTTAATGTTCCCACTGCTGGGACTCAGGCCTCCTCTCTAGGAAAGGTAATGGGTAGTAATCCACCACGCGGGCCCAGTGCGGGTGGGGTGGGGAAGACATGTGACATTCACCAGAATGTCATATGTCTTCGAATTTTTGGTTCTAGAGTAGACGGTTTGGTTAGAGAGTAGAGATTTTCGAGTCTTATGTAAATATAAAGATTATTACTATTATTAAGTCGTACACTCTTGAGAGAGTGGTCGTGGACATGTCTCGGGTAAGTTCTGCACCGCCGCCTCTCTCGCGATACGACACCATGCAGCTCTGCGTTTGTCCACTTTAGTACACCACCACGAAAACTTTGACTAATCAAAAAGTTAAGTCATGTTTTCTTAGGAATAGTGAATTTGTATACCATCAGAATATAGATGTACATATTACAATGTTTTCGTACTATTTGGCAGTAAATGTATCTAGTCAATCTTCCAGCTTTGCTGAGGTAGTCAACTCTACACTACATTAAAATTCTCAGCCCCATTTTACAGAGATCACGCTTATTTTATCGATTCCACATATTTTCCAGTTGCGTAGGCATTTAAGAAAGGAAAGACGCAAGGAAAGACGGTGGCAACCTCGAAAGGCTAATTGTGACCGGTAAAGTGGACGGGGAAACGCCTCGCGGGCGCAGCCCAATACGTTGGTCCGACCAGATCCGCACCGCTCTTGACTCCACGATGTACAATGCCCTTCACCCCGCCAGAGACAGGAACAGATGGAGGAATATCATAAGAGATAGAGTGATGAAACAGGGGGGTCACGACCCTCAGCATTGAGGAATACGACGCAAGGAGGGAGGAGGCATTTAAGATACAAACTTACACCAATTACACTGGTTAATATCATCAAAAAAATCACATTACAATATCCACTAGGAATCAAATCGAATAATTAAAACTACCACTGAAATTCACTCGAAAAAAATACAAATCCCGCCAAAGACCGAGTTAAAACGAATCGGTTTTGGCGAGATTTTTTTTTTATCACAGCCGGCTGTCATATAAAACGAAGTAGCCAAAAAAAAGTGGCCATTGTGATTTTTTTTTAATTATAGATAGGCTGGTGTTTGACAACTACGAGTACCTATCTCACCTGATAGTAAGCGATGATAAATGGTCGACGATGGAGCACGCTTGCTTAAAAGAGGTTGTAGCATCGTCAATCTCTAAATACATTAGCGTAAGCACAGGGAAAAAGTGTCTATGGCTCTGAACCAAAAAGGATAACTAAAGGAATACAGGTTTGTTTTAGTCAGTAAAAGTCTGACACTCCCTCTTGCTCTACTCAGAGCGGGAGCAGTATTTAATGAAATACCAGAAAAAAAATTTTGTTAGTTGATGATCATGACGTCAGTCAGTCAAAAAAGAGACATCTAGAACTATGTTCATTAGACCGATGCACACGAGGACCACGCCTGATTTGTACGTAGAACGACGTCGCGTGGCGTGGATCTAGTGTAGCTCTACAAGTCTAGTTGCCATATAAAATGTATGGAAACCGACGCGCCCAGTAGCCTAATTCACGTAAAATTAAACAAGCCAAATATCGGTGAAGTTTTATAATCGTTCGATCGAAGTCCTATCCAAAAGCAGTATTCACGATCTATTTACTTATTTCCATTAGTTACATTAATAAGTATTCTACCAGGATAATGTAATACATTTTTTTTAAATCGACGAATTTCAAACGACTTTAAAATCGGTGTCGTCCAAACTCGATTGATGGATGTGAATACGGAAATGGTCTAAACGACTAAATCGCTACGATATCGTTACGGTTTTCATTACAAGAATCAGGCTACTGATCGGCGCACGTGACACACATGTGCCCAATTTAATTCGACGATAAAATACAGTCTATTATTATATTGAAAATTATTATTAATTTTTAAAAGCCCAATTATTTCCAAAATTAGTGCCCGATAAATGTTTCTGACCCTGTACGGTCTAATGAATGAGGTAAATGAGTCCTAACTAGCGTGGCAAGTGTGAAATTCTCGTACACTGCGGATCGATAGTGTATAAGGGCATTAAATTTTTACAGTTGGCCGGGCCGCTGCCCAGTGTTCATCGGCGCCCGAGTTTTATTGATTTGACATTAGATGCCTCATGAATGAACTATTTTATTTTATAAGATAATTATCTTTTATTTATGAATTTTCTTATCAATGCTTCTCAATTTAAAGTTCAAAGAGAATGGTTTGTTTTTGTTTGCGATGAAGTGGGATGAAACGCATTTGAATAATGGTTTTTAAATATTAATTAATAGATACGAATGGAATAGAGTGGGATGGCCAAAGAAAAGGTAAATGTATTATGTGAGGAATGATACCTCGTCATTATCATCATCATCACTACCCAACGGCCATATATTCTGTGAGTGATGTGACCAGTCCAGAAATTATACCTACGAAAAAGAAAAAGTTTTTGTTGGTAAAAAAAAAAACGTATAGCGTCGACTTCATATAAAATGTCACAAGAGAACAAGGATCCTTTTTTAATTCCAACATATTTAATTATTTTCAACTTTATTTGAATAGGACACATCACACAAAAGTAATTTAGGCCGACAATAGATTCCCTTTACATATAGAAACTTTTTTGTTTAGATACCCACTGAATGTCAAATAGCCACTTCTCTACACCTACATGACATACAATGATGGGCCCAGTTTCCACGAAAGAGGAGAACAAATGAAATGTCTAGTAAACAACAATGGGCACGCATGGGCCACGTACAACATTCTGGGCGCGCCGTCATCCATACATTTTATACGGCAACTAGACTTGTAGAGCTACATTAGATCGCCACGAGACGCGACTCTACATACAAATCAGGCGTGGCCCACGTGTGCGTAATTTGTTCCGTTTTAATACCACTCATCTAATACCAATGATTGATTTTGACGCACTCAACGCTTTCAGACGTGCTCATCAATGTATTAAATATTTAATTAAATTAACATTTGCATAATTAGTGACCTAGTTTAGTGTACTGGCGTGTTTATTCAGACACACTTTGTAAGTGCTGACAAGTTCAAAATGAACTAATAGGATTATTATAATCTAAAATATGGATAGCAGCCCCTTCAATCGCAGCGGGATAACGCGACGCAGCCCTCCTCCAACACCTACACCAACGCAGCCCCAACCTAGACATGAACGAGCCCAGGAAGATGAGAGAATGGAAGTAGTAACGACTCCTGAGATCCAGAACTGGTTGAGTTCTATTGAGCAGCACCTGAACGAGGTATGTGCCATTTCTTCTGATGGAAAACTTAACTCGGATCAGAAACTAAAAATAAGCAATCTTTGCCGAAAAGTGGGTTATGGAGTCTCGCAACTGGCTGTCCAATACCAATCATTAAAGCACAATGCCGTGAAGACCCATAACTCCCTAAAAACTTTAACAGAAGACCGAAACCTAAGGGATTGTGTCTTAGAAATGAACCGGACGATTAAAGAATCGTGTGGAAAGCAGGAAACCGCTACCTCATCTTTTGCAGATATGGTGAAGAAAGGATCAAACAGTTTTGTTCGTCCCAACACTTTTAGCTCAGTGGCGATTTATCCCCGCGACAACACGAAGACCAGTGATGAAACCAAGAACATTGTCCAGAAAATCGTTTGCCCAGGGGATATGAAGCTAAAAGTCCGAGGCGTACGTAAAATAGGAAAAGGAGGACTTATTATCAGCACCGAGACAAAAGAGGATCTAGACAAGCTAAAGCAAACAGTCCAACAAGCTTCTTCAGGGCTCACCATTGACGACCCCCAAAAGCGCAAACCACGCATTATAGTTATAGGAGTCCCTGCATCAATGGCTGAAAATGAGGTTTTCAAGTGTATTTATGACCAAAACTTGGCCGACAAATCGCCGACTTTGACCAGAGATGCATTTTTGACCTCAATCAAACTTAGCCATAAATCCGGCAGGAAAGATGCGGAGAACTGTAATTATATAATAGAAGTTCCAGCTTCAATTCGGAAGGCACTCATCACGCAGGATAGACTATTTGTCAATTGGACGTCCTGTCCGGTACGAGACTTCACTCTGGTAACGAGATGTTACAAGTGCCAGCAGTACGGTCATGCGGCCAAGACGTGTAAAGTCGCTGCCCCTACGTGTGGCCATTGCGGTGTAGAAGGCCACACAACCCAAGACTGCACAAAAAAAGCCGACACGCCAAAGTGCGCAACATGTTTGCGTTTTAAAAAACCTGCCAACCACAAGACGGGAGATCCAGAGTGTCCCGCTAAAAAATCTGCCGAAAACAGGTACATAAATTCTATTGACTATGAAGGCGCCTAAGAGCGTCACATATATATTTGTATATTTTAGACTTAATTTTTGTTTATATTTTTCTTATTTTATGGATAGTAATTTAATAACAGATATAGATAATACATTTGTAACGGTTTCAAAGCAATGTAAGGTAGAGGAGTGCAGACAATATGTTTCCGACACTCAAATGTCATTAACCATACTAACCCAAAATATTCGCAGTATTTATAAAAATATAGATAGCTTTAACCTTCTTCTTCATAGACTAAACCTTGAGTGTGATATATTGGTACTAACTGAGTGCTGGTTGTGTGATCGTCAGGCCAACCTCCCAGAAATACCTGGGTATAACTTATTTTACACCACAATAAACAACAACCAAAATGACGGTGTGGTTGTTTATTCCAAGGCAACTATAGACGTCTCAGTCGAAGAAGTTCCTCTAAAGGACTGTATGAGTAATTGCTTGATCATCAAAGTTGGTACAACCACAGCAATAATTGCTATGTATAGATCACCTTCTATTAGAAACTTAGAAACTTTTCACGCTTCCTTAAATCAAATTTTTCAATCATTGTGCACCTATAAGAATGTTATACTAACGGGAGATATAAATATAAACATAAACTCTGATAATTGCGATGCAGGGACCCAAGACTATCTAAATATCTGTTCATTCCATGGTTTTCTACCCGCTCACTCTTTGCCTACTCATCAAAGCGGTTCCTGCCTTGATCATATGATGATTAAATCTAGCTTATCTTACATTACACTTGTTGCTAACTCGACAATTACAGACCATCACGCTGTCCTACTGCACCTAAACCTAACGCTGCCTAAGCAAAATCGTCCTCGGACCAAAACGCAACTAAACACAAATAAACTCGAAAATGATTTACGCAATCTTGACTTTAACCCAGTTTACAATACTGCTGACGCTAATTTTGCTTTATCGTACTTAATAAATCATGTTCAATTTGCAATATTACGTAACACGACTATTTCTTCCGTAAACAAGAAACTGTATAACATTAAACCTTGGGTTACTCCGGGCTTGATTCGATGTATCAGACAGAGGGATAAACTTCATCAGAGAGCTAAGAAATACCCTAACAATCCAATCATACAAACTACCTATAAAAGATACAGGAATTTTTGCAATAACCTCCTGAAGAACTTGAAAAATAACTACGATAAAAATGAATTAGCTAAAGCAGGAAACAACAGTAAGCAGCTTTGGAAACACATTAAAAATGTCACTTATATGGCAAAAAAACGTGAATCTAATTCGAGTTTACTGCTTATTAATCCCTCACCTCATTCATCAGCTAACCACGTTAACAACTTTTTTATAAATGTTGGGAAAACTCTTGCCGAACAGATTCCAACACAAGACTGTGTCCAAAGACCTTCGCTTGATTTAAGAAACAGGTATACCCTAAATTCTTTTGGCTTACTGGATACTGACGAAGACGAAGTTACTCGAATCATTTGTGGACAAAAAGATGATTCTGCAGTAGGTTGGGATAATATTAGTAATAAGATCCTAAAACTTTGTAAGCATATCCTTGTTCCGCCTTTGACGCATATACTTCGTATCTGTTTTTCTGAGGGAGTATTCCCTAGATTTATGAAAAAAGCAGTTGTAATCCCTGTTTTTAAATCCGGAAACAAAGATTTAGTAAATAACTATAGGCCAATATCGATACTTTCCTCAATTTCAAAAATACTAGAAAAAATATTAAACAATAGACTAATTAACTATTTAGAAAAAAATAAGCTCTTATCCTCTGCGCAATTTGGTTTTAGAGCCAAATTATCTACAGCTGATGCAGTACACAGCCTGACAGATTACGTCTCTGAAGAACTTGGTAAAGGACAACAGACCCTGGGGGTATTTCTTGATCTAGCGAAGGCCTTTGACACGGTATCGGTTCCTTTATTATTAAACAAACTAGAAGCTATAGGAATAAGAGGCACACCGCTAAAACTTTTTGCTGACTACTTAGATGATCGATATCAATGTGTCAAAATAGACAATATTACGAGTGATGAGCAAATAAGCTCTGGATATGGTGTTCCCCAAGGAAGTATCCTGGCCCCTACCCTATTCCTGATCTATATCAACGATTTATGTAACCTAAATATTAAACATGGCAAAATTGTTTCATATGCTGACGACACGGCCTTAATATTTACCGCAAAAACTAGCAGCGAATTATATGAATACGCTCAATTGGGTTTCAACACTGTGACTAATTGGCTTCAAAACAATTTATTAACATTGAACGCTGACAAGACAAAATATATTCACTTTTGCATGCGTAGTCCTCAATTTAACACTGATAACTCTCATCTGTATGCCCATAAATGTGGATTCCGATCATCCAGCATGTGTGAGTGTCCCTGTATCTTAAAAACACACGACATCAAATATCTCGGGGTCATAATAGATGAAACGCTCTCATTCAGACCACACATTGAAAGTCTAGTTAAAAGAGTGCGCAAATTAATCTATGTCTTCAAAAAATTGCGAGCGATCGCAGATCCAAAATTGGTGACACAAATTTATTTAGCCCTAGGACAATCTGTAATCCAATACTGTATCACTTCCTGGGGTGGAGCACTTAAAACTCATCTACTGCCTCTTGAAAGAGCCCAGAGAGCAATTTTAAAAGTAGCCAATTTCCTTCCCTTTCTCTATCCCACAGATCAGCTATACAAATCCTGTAACGTGCTTTCTGTTCGCCAGCTTTTCATAATGCACTTAGTACTAAAACAGCACACCATGCTTTCCTACAACGCTGAAATCACTAATAAGAGACGGAATGATATTGTTTGCCATTCTAATGCATCCTCAAAATATGTATTTGTAAAAAGATTTTTTTCTTTTTTAGGCCCATTTCTGTACAATAAATTAAATAGGAAATTAAGTATCTACCAATTAAATAAGTATAAATGTAAAAAAACGATTCTCCAATATTTCCTAAGCTTATCTTATATAGAGACAGAAGACCTACTTACTGTTTGTAAATAAAACACGCTGTATCTCTAAATTTCGTTAAGTTATTAAAATAGTTATATTTAGTGTTAATTTATTTTTTTGTATCTGCTTAGCACTCTCTAGCCTGAAACACAGGTTCATCCTAGTTCAGGCAAATTAGCAACTGTGTTCTTTTTAATATTTAAAATACTTTATTGTAAATGTGCCCTATGTTATAAATAAACGATTTTATTATTATTTATTATTATTATTATTATTAATGGTATTTGTTTGAACGCAATTTTATTACCTATTCTGAACGGAGACTTCTATTTAAATAATTTAATTTAATGTACGAACCCATACCAGTGACTTGAATTTAGGACAGTCAGCTCAAGTCAAACCTAATAAAATTTTGGTTTCCTAATATTTTTTTATGATCGTATTAGAAAAAAACTTTCACTAACTAATCACTTTTTTAGATATGTCTGAGGAAGCTATAATAAACCCTCAACATTTTGGGGGAAAACAGAAACCTTGACTTGCATAAAAAATGGTGGCTTGTTGTTATTTAGAGCAGGTTTGCAGTACACAATTTATTATTAAACTAGACATTTGTTAAATAAATACGTTTTTTTTGGATTTTATTTCAATTAAAGATCCTTTACAAAGCATTTTGGCTGACTGTACTTTAGATATTTGAAATTCTTTTAGTATTAATTGGAGAAATGGTGTCCATTCGGAATAGACACTTAACACGGGTTCAAAAAAATACCAGTGGTATTAGATGAGTGGTATTAAAACGAAATAAATCGTGTGCGTCGATCTAATGTAGTTCTCGCTGTAATAGACTTCTTAGGCCTACTTTCCACGACGTGTGGCTTCACAGACGATACGACATGATGGCATAACGTTACCACTCCATCGACAGAGTTTCACAGTTTTGTATGTAGGTACATAAGCTATGAACAGGCGTCCACCAAGCGTAAAACAACGAATACGCGTCTATGAAGCTACGCGTCCGTGGCCCTTAGTTTTGGAGCTGACTGGTGAAATACTCGCAAACAGAGGCCCACGTCTGCTATTTTTATAAATTCGTCATTCGAACACGATCACATTGTCATTTTGCTAAAAGTTCGTAATCTGCTAATTCATAATGATCGATTATTGATCGGTCAATGGTATCGTGATAGAGTTGTGGTAGAATGATAATATCGAGCATATTAAAACCAATAACTGCACAATAGTAGAATAATCTAATGGTAGAACACAGATCAAATTTTGAAAGTTTTTGCATATTACCGCATAGGTACGTCAAATATTCATTTGTCAATATGTACGAGATTACTATTCTATGCCACTTCTTTCAATGGAGTGTCAGTCGTTGACCATTGGAAAGTAATATTAACGCCATTATATTAGTAGATATAATGGCGTTATAGAACATTCTGACACTATTGTAATAGCCTTGAGGCCCAGGTTATTGGTTCAAGACTTTACCTTATGCTCTTTACTTAGGTGGAAACCAGACCGAAGGCCAGTATGACCCCGTTCTTTGAAATAAATCGATGCATCACTAATTAAAAATCAAGTGATGCTATTGGTAGTCGAAAATTAATTCAACCAATGACAGCAGCTATCGCGTTTGCATTAATTTTGGATTCAGTTACTGCATAAATGTGTGTCTTGTCTATTGTGTCCAAAAGTGGTAATTTGGCATACGATTGATGAATTTTTTTTTGCGTGTAAAAAAACCCCGGTTCCTTCAGTTGCCGTTTGTGAGGGGCACAGTAACACTTTCAAATGGTCTCGTCAAATCTCTCATAATAATATATTCCATAACAGACTGCACTAATAAAACGATGGACCGCCGACTACACAAAATACGGGCAGTGCTCAGTTTGGGAGTCGTTGACTCACATTTTGAACCAACCAATGTAATGTGATGTTATCTTGTCATTATGTTTTGTGTAAGAATAAAGAATTATTATTATCTGTTTGAGGCGCATATAGCTTGAGCCTTACCGGAAGGCAAGCTAACCATTGTCGCCGTTCACAAGCCCTCGACTATGGTAACCCGCGGGAATTGCTCTGCGAGTATCAACCTAGAGTATCTCGGGCGGGAACCAGGGTGTGAGGCGGGTCTCTACATTTTTTTACACTCGGTTCGGTTTACAACGACGTAGCAGCCGCTAAAACATTTTAATAACGTTTAAGCTAGAACGTAGTATGTAATATAATGTCTTTTGATAAACATATCCTATAAACTTTTTAGGCATACAGTTTATGCCGTCCTACGATGATCCCATGTCAATGTCAAACCTACGTTTACTTCGACCCTATAACACTGTTTCATAAATTAAACTAATTATTCAAAACACCTCCCTACATATTTGCATTTAATATGAAAGGGGTTTCAAAGACAATCGGGTAAACAAAAACATTATAAATCTTATTTTCGTTGATTAAAAAGCAAATTTTCGAAGACAATTTGTTTAAGTAGTGACTACTTACGAAATATTAATTTAATAAGCTGATTTTAATCTAAAATTTCTTGGGTCAGCTTGATTCGAAACGTTGCTTAAATATGGCGACTCTGAATTTAATTTGGCGACTCTCGCTTTTCCCGCAGTTATATCTGCTGGACAACAAAACTGATTTATCTAAGTACTTTATTATGAAGACAACGTGGACAATTTATTAATTAAAAACCAACTCATTTGTTGAATCTGACTAAGAGTCAAACGACTAGGGTAGTTCAAACAAAGTAATCTTTCGCTTCATCAGATTTGTTTGCCTTAAACGGAATACGCTAGACAATACAAAAAAATAACAAGTAGGTAATTCAAACACCTTGTGCGGTCTTCACATCTGATTATAATTTAGGTGTCTTCAAGACTGAAGTGAATCTTTTAATAAACCAGTGCGATTCATCATCAACGATTGTATCCCTGCTTACCATCGGGTGGGATCGCAGTCAAGCAATGATTTATAACATTTAAAAAAAAGTTTACATCTTGCACTAACCTGTAAAATGCAAAAAGTTTAAGATTTTTAATTTGCCGGACTGCCTTTCTAGTTTGTTATTTTTTCATTAACACCTGAGTAATCCATTGTTAATTATTTTTTAAAGAATGTTTTACTTAGCAAGTAACTGGTGGTATCTCAAGACTCGTAGGACACGACGAAGCTCTTTAATAACTCCTAGTGCTTCCAAGACGGGTAAACAAGTGAAATAACACAGGTATTTTTGTCCTGTATAGTCTCTTTTATGTCTTCATTTATCATGCCAGTACTATATAAGGTGCATTGACATTAGTTTTGTTCCTTTGCACTGTTATTGTTTGTGTTGTTGTTCACACCCGGAGCAAATTTTTGTTCTGTGTCTGGATGAAAGGAGATTGGGCAAGTTACTATGACACTTGGTTGCGCAAGTTTTGACACTGTATAGTAGTGAAAATTAGACATTAAAAAAGGTAGTATCATGCTGTGTGTGTAAAAGTGAATCTATAAGTGCCCAATCTCATTTATCTACCATGTCATGTATTTAGAAATATATAAATATGCGTATCAGATGTATAGTACCTACCCATACCACAAGCTCTGCTTTTTAAATGTTCCCACTGCTCGGATTCAGGCCTCCTCTTTAAAAGAGGAAATGGGCCGTAATCCACCACCCGGGCCTAGCGCGGGTTGGTGAATGTCACATGTCTTCGAATTTTTGGTTCTAGGACACGGTTTCATCGCGATATTTTACTTCACCGTTTTGAAAATTGGGAAATACATTATTGTTATTGCTGAATGCATTTTTGTTCAGTCCATGATGTTCTACTGAAAAAAGGTTTTATCATGAGCTTATGCTGCATTTATTCTCAAGCTTTTTGAATCCTAAACAACATATCGTCTGATTGTGCAAATTTTGATAGGCAGTAGTGTTGTGGAAATGATTGAAAGAGTTATCACAGCTCTGGAACGCAAACTGAAAGAACTCAGGGGGATTTTAGTCAGTAAAAATCTGACATTGTTTATTTCCCACCTCAACAAAAAATCTTAAAATGATTGTGACAAACTTTTTAACATGCGTTTGTTGCATTAAAAAGTTGAATTAGGTAGGCAGTTTACAGCAGACTTGTGTGGTGACTGGCATCCATTTTTTTTTTTTAGAAAATGAAATGTTTTGTCTTTTTTGGCGGGCTTTATTCGAGTGAAGTTCAGTGGCTGTTTTAATTATTATGAGATATAAAGATGCAAAATTGGTGTAGTTTTGTATCTCACTATAAATACGAAAATATGTCTGAAAGAACTTAGTATCCAAGTCAAAAACATTAACAAAAAGAAATAAATATAAAACAAATTGTAGGTATAGATATAGTCTGTCAATAAGTCAACCGACTTGGGAATTTTGTATAATATTTAATCATTTAAAAAATACTTATATTCGGTACTTTTTATAAGGTTCTTCTGTTAGTAAACAATCATCTCTATCTCCTAATCAACCTTGATTATTGAAACCGTGTTGACTACACCAGATTTCATTAAATCCTAATAATTACCAAGTCGTTTAACTTATTAGACAGACTCTAGCATTCCACAACATTCAAATATCGAACACACGCAGCCAGGTGTGATGTCACACAGCGCATTACTTAACCCTAATTAAGATGTTAATCATAGACAAGTCAGTAGCAACTAGGTCTGCGGACATACGTCCCCGACACAATGCAGTCCAAAGCCGTCGTAATGGATGGCAGGATCTATCCACACTAACTAATGACTTGATTAACAGATAAATAATTACCCTAATTAACACTCGAACCGCTCTGACGGAAATTGTTGTTTATAGCCTTCTGTTTATTTAATTAGGAGACTTTTGTTGTACTTTTGCCTTCAACGTTCAACAAGAATTAGGAACGTGTATTTTTTTTTAAGTAAGCCTTGATGGCCAGATACATAGTTAGTATTTTTTATTTTTTAGGCGGGAAATCATTCAATACCATGCTGTACTATGAAAAATAGGGAATAGTAATCAAAGCAGTGTCGGGTTCCATTTTGATAAAAACTGTTAGGTACAGCATCACTGAATTTCAGCAAAATCGCATTTTTATTTTTCATATTTCGGATTTTGTCCTATATTAAATGTTCACGTCACGATTGCGACCGTAAGTCTTTGAGGAGTGGCAGTATGAGGCACTACGGCGTCCTCACCCACCGCATGACACAGGTCCGCACATGAACATGGGAAGTTCAGGAGGTTAATGTTCCAAATTCAGGCGAAGAAACACCCGGGTGCATCTTAAGCCGACACTAGAAGCGTGAACCGCCCGGAGGACACAGTGGATTATACGGTAGATGTGTACCCCTCTTTGGCGGAGCACCGCCGTGTCCTTGTGCTGACAATAAGCGGCGTCGACCTCTCGCACTGGGCCCTAGTTCAGGCCATGGTCCAGAGCGACAGGGAATGGGATGCAGTTGCAACCAGTTGCCGGCAGCAACAGCCCCGAGCGTCACTTCCGCACGAATCCGGTGCAGGAACCTTCCGAACTTGCCATGTCCGGTGAAAACCTGCGTCATGCGGAAGGTGAGGACGCCGTGAGGTCTTTCCAGCCACGCCTCAAAGAGGGGAAAGTTATAAGATGATTGCCATCATCATCATTATCATCATTTTAGCCGATAGACGTCCACTGTTGGACATAGGCCTCCTCCAAGCGTCGCCACATCGAACATTCCTGTGCGTCCCGCATCCATCGGTTTCCCGCCGTTTCATTTCTAGATGATTGCCAACCTCAAAAAAATCCCATAATAAAAGTTGTTTATATTCATGAGTTTCTTCTATCTGAAAGATTGCCAATGCCAACGCGTCAACCGTATTGTAAAACAACATTTTCACTATTGACAGTTTACAAATGTGCATGAATAACAAAATAATAGATATTTCCACCGGTCACGGCAATAAATATGGCATTTTGAGTTCTAGAAACAGAGGAAATGTTTCCGAATGAAGTCGCAGGTAGCAACGAAATTATTCATGAAGTTGACTGCGACTGTATAGTGTAGGTATGTTTTGTTCACTAACCCTATTTTATGTAGATATTTCTACATACATATTTACATTAACTCTCACCTTTATCCCATGGGGTAGATAAAAACTAGACATTACTCCCTTCTACAATCTTTATACGTAGATTTTTATTTTTTTTATTTATATAAACTAGTGCTTGACTGCGATCCCACCTGATGGTAAGCAGTGATGCAATCGTTGATGGTGAGGCGCACTAGTTTATTAAGAGCCTATTCACTCTTGCCTTAAAGACACCTAAATTATAATCAGACGGGAAGACCGCAGCAGGCAGACTGTTCCAGTCCTTCGACGTACGCGGTATAAACGACGAGGCGAAACGCTTAGTCCGGACCGTAGAGGTTTCAACAACGTACGGGTGAATATTCGTCGTACGTCGGGTTGTCCGATGGTAGAAGTGAGATGGTGGAATTAAGTCATGTAATTCCTGCGCACACTCTCCAAAGTGCATCCTAATACCTACACTTTTTCCTATTAAGAAGGTAGCTTTAGTATCTATAGATTTTGGGGAAATAATTTGACAAGTAGTCTGACATTATAGGCTGCCATTGACAAGTAATCTGACATTAGAGGCTTCTCTTTTTTTTCCAATTCCACAGGTACATTTCACAGGTAGGTATGCGAAGAGATTTCTGTTGAAATAAGCATCACCTATGTATTCATTTTTCTGTTTCCGTCTTCTTTTGTTTTATTACATAAGTGTCTGACACACATGAATTTATTTATTTATTTGAACTTCATGTACAGTAGTGGTACATAGGCGGACTTAATGCAACAAGGCAGTCGCACACAGTAAAAAAAAAAATCTGGCACCCCTTTTCATTCAACTTGTAAAAAAAAATAACTTTGTTAAAATTGAAAGGGAATGCTAGATTTTAGTATATCCCTAGGATTTTATTATTGGAGAAACTGAATGACATATCAATCCAAAACTACTCAGACTAGGAAGGTGACATTTTGCATAAGGTTTCCTTTTATGACGTAGGCAAGCACTAAGGATTTTCAAAATTCGTCCTCTAAGGGGATGAAACACGGGCCCAAAGTTTGTACGAAAAATCCTCATCTCGTGCGGGCGAACCTGCTGGCAGAAGCTAGTATAATAAACAACCCCCTAGCCAAGTTACAACCGTTTCGCTTGCGCGGAACGTTTCGAGATGGCCGCGCCGCCAATTCTTTTGTTCTGCCAACATGACTGAACGTTGAGATGACGTCATTCCCGTACGCGTACATTGAAGCTTTCTGCTAGCGTTAACGATTGTAGATTAGCAACTTGGCTAGGGGTACCGGGTTATTTGTAAAACACTAACAACCTTGCAGGATTGTATAACAAACATCATAAACAATGACTTTTACGAAACATAATACATTTACCAAAAACAAACTTAAAGATTTCGTTGTTCTATCAAACACATGCTATACCTACCTAACGTCTGTATGATGCGACGAAAGCGCATCAAGCAACCTGCCACTCCCTTCCGCTATTGTACTATCTCTTGCTTCGTATAGACTATATAATAGTTTAGAACGGTCAGTTTAAATGCTTTAATTTTTGTCTGAAAATCTGATGAACTAAAATGTGATATATTTTTAAAAGTTGTGGTTTATGATGTTTTATTATAGCCTTGAGAGATTGCCGGTGTTTAACAAATCAGTAACAAATCAGCCTGTATAAGTGTTGTAAAAGATAGGTATTCCAGAGCCCATAAAAAGCCACCATTTTGTTGAGCTAAAAGAAACGTGATACAACGTAAAGTATGAAGGCACATTAGAGATAACGATGTTGATATCTGCTGAAATATGAGATGTTCAGTTTTTTGTGATCTTACTTCATGGATAGTTTTTCTGTAGTTACAATAAATACTGTGTGATTTACTGTGGCCATATTTTGAAGAGTTATTCCTTTTGGTAAATTTTATCAGAAACATTGTACGAGTATTTTTTATAATGCTTATTACTTTAGATTTTAAAATATACGTACTTACCTACTATACCTAGGTGCTTCGAATTAACGATTTTTTTTACGTGTAGCTAAAGTGTGGAACTCCCTGCTTTGTACTCTTGTCATACAAAACTCCGAGTTCTGGCCCTGGTGAAGGTGTGGGAATTCGCTGGATCTCATAACACTTACCATCAAGTGAGATAGTTCTCAAACGCAACACTATAAATAATCCGTGCTAATAGCAAAGAATCCAAAAAGGTCCGGGCTCAAAAAAAAAAAAGATTGGGAACAAGTGCTTTAAGAGGCTACTTTTCCACTCGCTTATCGTAAACATTGAGCATGGTTTAAAAGCTTGTTACTTCATCTAACGCAATCCAACGCGATGTTTGACGAAAAGGCAACGTGAAAAAAAGGATGATAATACCTGAATACTCTGTTGGCATGCAGTAATTCCGTGATTTACTCGAAAATTTTACAAAACTTGTTTCAGGAAATACGTGTTTTTATTTTAACCCTTAAAAGTTTTTGAAAAACATTGTGATTATTTTAGAATCTTGATAAAATTTGCTAGGCTTGTATGTTGTACTTTTTTGACTTTTTTCATTTTTGAGTAAATTATGAAGTGTCAAAGTTCATGCAAAATATCAGATTTTTCAGAGGTCTTAACTGGATTAGTTTTATACAAATTTATGAATTGATTTTCATAGAAGCCTTATCTAGGCTTCTATGAAATATCCACAAGGTACTGATTTTCCAAAATATCTAATGAAAAATGTGTAATGACGTCATAATCGCGTAAGAGCGGTTGTATGAAACACAATGAATGCATCCCCTTAAATACTAAAGTCATTACTTTAATTTTAAAGTAATGACTTTAGTATTTAAGGGGATGAAATCATTTGTAAATTATCGACAATAGTTACGCTCTACAAAGTGTAGTACCTATAAAAATCAATCGTCTAGCTAAAGTCTAGCCAGACAATGCCTACAAACTAACTGGATAATGGACATCCAATACAAATTACATGCGTAGATAAGAATCACTCGCGTGCACAAAAGGGGACTCACCGTGACCTGTTTACTTTCATCCGAAACGTAATTCGGGGTTAATGACCCACAACTTAACCCTTAACACTTGAGTGCGATTGGTTATTACTGTATTAATGCGATCGAAACGTTAGTTGCATTTAGCTCTCTGATTAATTACTAGGAGAGTCCTTAGAAAACACCTCTTACAGTTTCCAGAATTTATAAAAATACACCGCACTGAATTACACAAAAAAATGTGCCAATAGTTTCACTGCGAGATGTTTGTTATCTTTAATTTTAATACTTATCGAGAAAATAAAGTTCTTCTTTTTTTTTTATTCAGTGCAGTGTTTTTTAGAAATGTTGAAGGCAGTTAGTACCTCCTTATGTGTTTTAAGGACTTCTCTTACAAGAGCTTGGAGCGGGCCAATCGGAGCGCCGAACGTGTCGATAGTCATCATCATCATTTCAGCCGATATATGTCCACTGTTGGACATAGGCCTCCCCCAAGCGTCGCCACAACGAACGCTCCTGTGCGTCTCGCATCCATCGGTTTTCCGCAACCTTCACCAGGTCATCGGTCCACCTTGTAGGAGGCCTTCCAAAGCTGCCTCTTCCGGTACGCGGTCGCCACTCCAGAACCTTTCGGCCCCAACGGCCATCCGTTCTGCGAGCAATGTGCCTGCCACTTAAGTTTGGCAATTCTTCGTGCTAAGTCGGCAACCTTAGATATCTTCAAGGAGTCGATCGTGTTAAACAAATTCGCACTAGGCACACCGAAAAACGTTCCCAGCGGTTCTCATTTCACAATAACACGTGTGCTGTTTCCTTTTTCAATAAAATGCATGAAATGTGTTGTTTCGTTTACCGCTCTTATGAGTTTTCCTTTCCACGAATACCTGCATTTTGTTACGTCTACTGCTGATATTTTTAAGGCCCTTGTTCCCATTTAGTGCCTACTTTCTGAAGCCTACTCCTCGGTAACCCAGACGTTACCTTTTTAGATTCGTTTAAGATTTGAAAAGAATGTGTTTATTTATTATAGATTCATAATATAACATGACCAACATATGATTTTTTCGTATATGATTAATACTTGTCACAAAAAAAAAATGAATAGATATTTTTTCGCTTGTTTTTCCTACTCCATTCAAACGGTTTTGATTTTTATAAATATGTTTACACAAAAAAATGCTGTTTAAGAGTGCTCTTTCGAATGTTGTAAGTATGTAAATTAATCAATATTTTGCAAAAAAAAAATACTTTAAATGTCAGCGCAGCTCTATGCAGGCGCAGGCGGCAGTATGAGTATGTGTACATTTAACTCCGGCCAGATGTTTAAGGGACTATACGCCTTAAATCTATAATCTTCGATGTCTGCAGGCATAAAATAAGGTTTCGATTGTCTTTAAATAGATATTGTAAGGTCTATTTCAATCTAATTTAATTGAACAGAAAATGTACACAGACCTGTTCAGTTAAAGCCTCGGATTTACTCAACAGTGTATTTAATTAAAACATTTTCAAATCAGTAACTTGATTTGATTGGCTTTTGTTATTTATATCAAATCAATCATAATAGGCTGTCATCTAATGATCAAAGGATTGGATGAGCCTTTTAGAAAATGAGGGTAAGTTACTGTTCTGGTTGGTTAAGTTGGTACCTTGTCTCTTCCGGACCTTAACTCTTGGTTAAGAACCACAAGGTAGGAGTCCAGCATAACCCTTTACTCCTCCCAGATGGATGATCTAAGATGATTTCCGTACAAAACAAAAAACGGCTACGGTATTGGCCCTTCGCGTAATATAGAACTGGCGCAGGGGCTTTAGGCCCCAGGGTAATCCACCGCCAAGGACATCCCTGTTATAGCAAATGTAGTACATATAATGAGCCAGATGTACAGTCAGAAGTCAAAAGTGGTGTTGCACTCTACTAATGCTAAAATGTCTTTATTTGGTTTTCGGAGATGGTCAATGGATCATGACTGTTTTATTTTTGTAGCTTTTAAATCTAAATTCTACCCTAATATTATAGAGAGGTAAAGTTAGTTTTTGTTGTTTGTAAGAGGTAAGTAATCTCTGAATGTACTGATCCGATTGCTAACATTTTTTCACCGATAAAAAGCTGCTTTATATCCAGAAATAAAGCAGCTTTCTATCGGTGAAAAAGTTAACACTCAGTGACATAGGATATATTTAATGTACCTACGCAGGCGAAGCTACGGGCAAATCTAGTATTGAATTAACTAGTTGTGGATCATTGATCTTCTAGTAGAAGATCAATGAATCATCAATATTTTAATAAAACATCTACATTTTAGACACTAGCATTTACAGAGTGCACTTAAAAAGATCAACTATTTTATTAGACTACTGCACAGGTCAGTTTTAAATAGATAGGTACTTAAAAATATTAAAAAAAAAAATACAAAGTTATCGTTTGTTCTGAATACGGAGTACTATTATAAGATTTATTAAAGTTTAGATAATTCAAAGATACTTATTTATTCTTACTATTTAGTGGGAATTAACCATAGTTTCCAATAACACCATACAAGTAATTTTGTTTCTAGAAATTTGCAAAAAACATAACATAGACTGAAACATTGGAAGTCACAATTAAAATTTAATTATATTTGGATAGCTGTAGCCAATAATTGAATATGCACATTTCATATTGACCGGACACCCGGCAATTATAATAACATTGACGTTTCATATTCAATTAGATAACCATACCTAATTACGTCACTATTTATATGAGCCTTATGAAATATTTATAAAAAATGTACAATTTTGATAACATTAAAAGCACACATATGTCTAGCTAATTCAGCAAGCGTTGTTCTGAAAAGTACATTATCAAATAAAATGGGGGATAGTGAAAAGGAGGATAAAAAATGGCCTACGACCTATTCTCAGAGCTAACAATATAACACAAAAAAGTCATATAAATTGGTTAAACCGTTTCGGAAGAGTACTATAATAAAATCTGTGACACTTAAATTTAAATTATGTTGGTCTATCGCCTGATAAAAAGCAGGCCTGATGGCAGTGGCGTAACTGTAGGTTGGTAAGCCTGGCAAAATGCCACGGGCCCCTGGTCTGGCGGGGCCCCCGATTTGAGCTGAGGAGAAGTTAATATACAAATTCCAGTAAATTATGAAGGTTTAAAAGCATTCATAAGAAAAGGATCAATTTCCCGTGAAATTTTGCCAGCCTTACCACCTTATCAGATACGCCATTAGGAAGCCACCTTCCGAGACAAAATATAAAGTCCTAGTGTTTTTTTTTTATAATGGATAGGCTCGCGTTTGACCGCAATCTCACCTGATGGTAAGCGATGATGTGGCCAAAGATGGAGCACGTTTTAAAGAACTTACCGATTTATTAATAATAAAGAATATATTTTAATGTCTGTTTTTCAGTGATTTATCCAAATTAAATTACAAAGTTGACGATTGTTCTGGGGCCCCTTCCAATGATTTTGCCACGGTCCTCTGATGATATAAAATTGAAAAATTCAAAATTCAAATATTGTTATTTCACATAGGCCTACATGGGCACTTATAAAACGTCAGAAGTTAGTGCACGGTTCCAAAGTGGTCGTTTCCTACGGAGAAGAACCGGCAAGAAACGCCATGGTTACTCTTTTAAAAAAAGTGGTTGTCGTTACAATAAGTCCATATTACAATAATAATAGATATTATGTAGACCAGCCAATATTATACCCAAAAGCACAAAAAAAAGTTACGCCACTGCCTGTGGGATTCATGTAGATATTTTGTATGCATTTATTCTTCACGAATGTGATAAAAAAAAAAAACATTTTATTCAAATCAGCACAATCCTCGGAAAAAAATACAGCAAAACGAATTTCCTGAACTGTATTGTAAGAAAATAAAAAAAGTTAGGTAAATATATCGAATTTTTGTGAAAAGATAATATTAATATTATCATAATTTTTGCCCCATTGAACCAATGTTGATCTACGACCTACATTTACGATATCCCAAAGCTTTACGAACAATATCATTTCTGATATGAATCTTAGGCCCATCGCTCACTGGCAGAGCCAGAACGACATGCCATAGAATGTAAATGCGACTAGTCATGTTTTTATTTTTTTATTTGTTATCACTAATATTTACATATTATAAAATATTTAACCAACCATAAATAAACTAAAACTAAAATATACCTATACAACATTAGTTTTATTATTGCAAAGCCCGAAACACTTGTCTAGTATTTTTATTTAAAGAATCATGTACAAAATTTCATATATGTATCTTGAAATCACAAAGTCAAAACCTTGTCATGTCAGCAAAAATATATATTCACCAGCCCATCCAGGTGACTAATGGGTTGTTTTGCACTTGCACCCAGCTGTTTACTGGCTGTAATGCATGTTATGGCCTGCCGTGACCTGTGTTGTACTTAATGTCAGTGGTTTCCAACTAATGAACCTTTTAAATATTTTTCGGAAAAAATATGGTGTAAAAACTAGTTATCTGCTGATTCTGAACAAACTATATTCAGATTTTGCATAAAATAAATATAATTTTATATGTAAAAATCTAAAATGTGGTGTCAAATGTGCCCAAAAAAATGGCGGCATCGCCAAACTGCTACGTTATATGGCAATGCTTATCCTCTATTCAAGTAACAGACAGCCTCAGAATCACGCGCAGTATCAACGAGTTGTTTAGGTAGGTCCTTTTATAAATGTTTCTTTTATAAAAGTGAGTTGTGTTATATTTGAAATACAAATAAATACAACTCACTAACACATGCAGAATTCGTTAGCCAAATCTGTTTTAGTAGCGACAACTTTTTTATTTATTTGAAAAGCCCAATTGTGGCTATAACCTCACCAGCTACAGTCAACGTTTAGTGTTTCACGGGTGCATCAAACAGATTTCAGCAAATCCGTAGGGCCCATCGGGGCCGAATGCACGGCTACGGGGAATTTCGGTGAAGGAAGCCCGTGGCCATAGAATGCAGAAGGGCAAGTAAAGGACGCAGATATGGTTTTAGTCACGTCCTCTCACTCTTTGATGATTTTCCACCTAGTTACAAAAAAAAAGATGAATGACCCATTTAAATTTTCTACCGGTTGCGTTTCGGGTAGTGTGCGTCTGAATTGCATGACCTAATTCCGCCTAGCCCGTTATATCATCGGACTACCAGTACGGCGATGCACCACCGGTACATGGTGGAAAATTGGACATCCCCCCTACTCGCACAAAACGTTTTGGGAACACATTGCATTGCAACCCAGGAATTCGGAAGTCGAGAGGTTTCTTCTAGGCAAGCGCGTTCCATCGTCGACCGCATCGTCGCTTTCCATTAGGTATTATTACGGTCAAGCGCGCCTATCAACAATAAAAAAAAATTAAAAAACTTTGGGTTGTGCTTTAGGTGCCAGTGTTAGAATCCCTTCCGTGCCGCCAATGTACGCCAGACCTTATAGCAAATGGTCTTGATTGAATAATGTCGGGTAAGTCGATTTTAAACACTATTGAGTTACGTTGCCTAAAAGGATTCCGGTCGGAGCGACATTTACGAGCCACTGAAGGGGTATCACACCAAGTAATTACTTGGAAGACATTTCATAGGTTCTCGGGTTCGAAAGGTCGCGTCGTGTGATAGCGGCTAGCCTAGGTTCTCTTACGTTAGGTAGGTTGGTTAGTTGCTATATTAGTTGTGTTATAAATTCTGAAGCTATCAAAATTATTTTTTCTTTATAAAGCTTTTCGCCGGCGCTCCACACATGGACACCATACACATACATATGTTTATAACAAAAAGATATTCTTGATTTGAATAATCCTTAGATTCAGTGTCTTCTATACCTATTTAGCGAACAATTCTTAATGTTAGGGTCAATAAAAGGACGCCAAAGAAAACACTGTTTTAAGGATTTCAATAATAACTGTTTATTATCCTTCTCTTTAAGTAATAAGGTGTATTTCAATAATATCACACGAGATGTGTGCTTCTAAGTCAGGCTAAAAGAATACAGTCACTGTAATCATACTAGGGATTTCAGTCAAGTAATAACAAGCTCGGACCATTAAATACTATAATAATTGGTTATAAAGAGAAAGAGCACCACCTAAAACACTTCGGCGCTCTAAACCATTTTATTGTAACACATAACACCAAATTAGACAATTGAAAAATACATTCGGAAAAACGTTTCAAAATAAAGAATTAGGAAGTCGAAAAATCACAAAGTTCCATTGTGAAGAGAATAAAGAATTAATCCTTTGCGAAGATTCAATAGATTATGATAATAAGGATTACGAGTTCCGTATTGGATGCGACGAAAAAAACGCAAGTCGACGCGATTTGACTAAATTCCATTAAAAGCTTTAAAATCTTAAAATTAAGTTAATCCGTGCTCAACGAGTTTTAATCGCATTCTCAACATTCGTAATTCAAGAATTTCTATCACTCACGTCATCACCAAAGGGAGTTGGAAAGTTGAAAGGAGTTAAATACGAACATGTTTAGTGAATACCTTGAATTCTGTCTGTCTGTCTGTATTTATTCATTAATCTGGCCCAAGATTAACTTTGAAACTTCGACATCTTTTAAATTAAGCAGATGTGAATCTGCAAAAGTCACGTCGAAACATTACTAAAGACTTCTAATAATTAATCTAGAAAGTTATTGAACTCCAAAGCTTTAAGAACGAAATATCAACAACCTGTAAAGGTGAGAACCCATCAATTTTCAATTTCGTATTATGTATCATAAATAACCGATTTCTGTAAAACAATATCTATTCTAAGCATGCCAATTTGTTTCTGATATAAAAGATATTTCTATTGTTGAGATATTGCATGATAGGGAGGAGAAGCATTTGTAGCCATAATACAGATATACTAGCTTCTGTCAGCGGCTTCGCCAGCGTGAACGAAAGTTTCTTCATACAGACTTTGCACCCCCATTTTATACCGTTAAGAGGTGAATTTTAGAAAATCCTTTCTTAATTTTTGTATCCATCATAAAAACAACCTTTGTGCAAATTTTTTTCATCTTAAATAACCTAAATTACTAAGTCAGCTACAATTAACGAGCATCTGAATTAATATTAGCCACTAATCATTTTTCTAAACCAGTTTATAGGTATTATAAAAAAATAACCATGAAGGCTAAGGCGGGAGCGCAGCGGAGCTCCTACCTTTGCGTACTAACCTAGCCTGTCCGTGTCGCAGTGCCCTACAATTCTGAGCTTGCTTCGCTCGCTCTTGGACTAAGAATGTTTAGTTGGCGTTGCAAAAAAGATGAATTGGTTTATATAAGAATCTATCTCATTGTCCCAAATGAGAAGCCTGATCACATGGGTAGTAAATCAATTTGTGACATGACTTATAATTTCACTTTTTATTTGTATGTTATAAAGACAATGGAATTTTTTTAATTCTTTTTTTCTTGAAACTCACTTTAATAGGGTTGCCACTTTTTGGTAGGGCAGTATAGATATTATAATCTGCAGTACCTACATCAAACTCATTCAACCTACTAATACCATTGAAAAAGCATTGAACTCTTTTGATTTAGTCATTAGATTTTGATAACATCAAAAAGATTTAAAATAGATACCAAAGCCAGAAATAGACACAAAGGCAGACATATAATCAGTTTATAAAGACATCTAGATAAAATCAAAAACATCAAACGGTAGGATGATTGATGATACAGCGACAGAAGGGTGAGTTGTGACGACTCGGTGCGACGTACTCGCATGTAGATTGAACGGAAATCGTTTTTAGTATAATCTCGGATTTCCATCACAATATTCAGAAAAGCCAACCCTAACATGCTTTTGTGACTTGTGACCCAAATCCTGAATCGAAATGCGTAGTAGACGTTAAATATTCTCACCCAAAATATCAAAAAAGAGCCTATGAATAAGGTTGTTATGGACGGTTGAATTAATTATTGAGGATAACATAACACGTGGGATTCTACGCCGGCAGGCAAAGGCGTATAACATAGGTAGGTAATACATGATATTGCGTTTGTGTTCTCAGAAAGATATGCTCTTATTAGGATGAAGGTTACACACAAATTGCGCCAGTTTTGAAGTAGCTATCCCATTTCTTTTTTTAAAGCTTTTGTTAATTATTACAAAAAATTATTTAGGGTTTTTGTGTTAGTTATATGTACTTATAACAAAGGACTTAATTGTTAGTGTTGTGTGTTAGTATCTTCGTCTTCGTCGGTCTTGTGTTCAGTGTAAGGACTTTACCACAAAGTGGCGTTGAGCAGGACATATAGCAAGATACTTACATGGACAAAAGATAGATAGTAGGAGGACCAAAGAGCATAAGAAAAAGCCGTCCACGATACAAACTGAGGCGAAATGATAACAACAGCGGGAAAAGAACTAAGAACATGGAAACATGGAGCATATTTATCTTATTCTGTTTTTAGTATTCGTTGTTATAGTGACAACCGAAGTACACATCTTTTTTTATGGTGGGAAAAATCATGCATTGATATCCCCCGCCCTTAAGCGGAGCGGGATATAGTGTCATACTCTTACTGACTAAAAGATCCACCCCGTTCCTTCTTGCCTTCATACCGGGGCTCGAGCGCCCTTTCGGATAACCCTGGCCCCAGTAGGCTTCGACCCGGCTGGGTCCCTGCTGTTGCTGACAACTCCTTGAGGCGCGCGGGAACAGTGCGCGCCGTCGGCGACTTGGGCTTGGTCCGGACAGTTACCGGACGGCCGGACAGTGAGCTACCCATTGCTCACCGTCCGCAAGCCCGCGCCTACGTTGGCCGGAAATCGGGATCAGAATCCCGGCGGCGGCGGCGGCGATAACGCCGTTGCCTGATGCGTTCGGCCGTTGCTATAGTGACAACTGAAGTACACATCTGGAAAATTTCAAGTGGAACTTGAAATTTCTAGATATCACGGTACATGAGATACAGCCTGATGTCAGACAGACGGACAGCGGAGTGATAATAATAATAATAATCTGTGGCTCGGCTGTCAAATTGACTGACAGCAAATTTTTTCTCGTCAATATTTTTTACTCAATTTAATTAAATAATACTATAAAAAAATGTCTAATCACCGAAAAACTACCAGGAAAAAATAAGAAAAACATTACGTCACGGCCCTACATATATAATACCTACAACAAAAGTGAATAAACAACGACATGGCGATGAAATAAATTTGACAAATGCTGACAAGAAGCCGGGCACGAAGACTAGAAACACACCCAACAACTTCGGGTTCGTCGCTCAACTCCGCCTCGCAGCCGCCGGGACCAGCGCCAGCCGTGAGTCCAGTGATTCCGGAAGCTGCAGTTGCGTCGAGTTCGAGCGACGAATACTTCTCGCCGCCGACGACACCACCACCTGCGCGTCGGCGGGGAAGAGGCCGACCTCCGGCCAGCTTGGGACCTCGAGGCCCGCCGGCCTCTGACAGGGTTCCCGCTGTCGGTGGAAGTGTGCAGCGCATGCGATGGACATCATCCATCAATGAAAATGTCATGCGCTCATACTTTGGGGCTACAGAGGGGGGAATTAACCTGACTGCGTACCGTGGTCGGATGCTCTCTCTGTTTCAGGTGCTTGAGCCAGCTGTCAACGTTTCGGTCCAACGACTATCGGATCAGGTGCGGGTCATCCAGCGTAATCGTATGTTGGATGACGCCGCACTTGATAGACTGCGCCTGGAATCACAGAGTTGCCGTGTTTCAGCCGCTACACCACCGGCCGCGGCGCAACGTCAACCCAGTGCTGCACCGCGACCCGACCACATTGGTGACGCCGATGATGACGCGGCAATATCTGTGAGTACCCAATGTAATGAACGATTGAGGGGCGCTTTGGAAGACGCATTTCGGGAATACCGCTCCATACCGCCGGAGCTTAGACCACGCCTACCTCGTTTGCCCATGCACAAGAGAAATAGGGCGCTGATGTGTGCTTTAGATTCGCAGCTATCAATTTGTTTTGATAGCAGCGAAGACCTCGCTGATACCCACTCAATCTTGTACTGTGCGGCTGTAGCAGCATGTCGTGTAGCTCACGTTAAATTTCCTAATTGTAACAGAGCTACACGACCAGCTGTGCCTGCTTGGCAGTGCAGGATAGAGCGGCGTATCGGTGAGGCTAGAGCACTCATCGGCAAGCTTATCTGCTTCAGGGAGGGCAACACTCGCCCTAGGGTGATGCGCTTTGTGAAGCGGGCATTCTCGGGGACTGATATTAGTCCTCGAGATTATCTGCCCTGCGTCACAGAGCGTATCGACTTCCTGAAGCAGAAGATCTATGCATGGGCAAACCGTATTCGTAGGTACAAGCGGCGAGTGGAGCGGTACACTCAGAATCGTACATTCCAAAGCAATGAAAGGTGGGTTTATAGGGCTTGGGAGCGACCGGACCAAGGTGTGACTGATACGCGCCTGCCGGATGATGACGCCATGTGTTCATTTTGGCGCAGCATTTGGTCGGCGCCTGTCAGTCACACCGAGGGTGATTGGATTCGAGAGGTCGAGCGCGCATGCGATCTTTTACCAGAAATGGGGGCAATAACCATCAGCCCCCAAGATGTAGCCCGTGCAGTTCGTCCGTTACCGAACTGGAAATCTCCAGGGCCGGACGGGCTGCACAATTTCTGGCTCAAATGGTTTCAAGGGTCGCACGCTCGCTTGGCATCTCAGTTCCAATCTGCCTTAGAGTCAGGGTCGCTGCCCCAGTTTCTAACAACAGGAATAACCCACCTGCTCCATAAATCAGGTAGTACTGCGGAACCCAAAAATTATAGACCGATTACGTGTTTGCCGACGGTCTATAAAGTTCTTACATCCATTCTGAGAGCTAAAATCAATAGTCATATTGAAACAAATTCTATCATGTCTGTCTCTCAGAATGGATGTAGGAACGGGTCCCGCGGTACTAAGGAGCTGCTCCTCATCGATATTGCCATTAGCCAACAGGTTCGACGTTCTCGAAAGAACCTGTCGGCATGCTGGATAGATTATAAGAAGGCCTATGACTCTGTTCCTCATACATGGCTCATGAGGGTGTTAGAACTGTATAAAGTTGATGCAACTTTGCGCACCTTCCTGATGTCATGTATGGGGCAGTGGAGAACAGTCCTTCACTATCCGGGATGTCGACAGATTTGGGAGAACAGCGAACCGATAAGGATTGAGCGTGGCATATTCCAGGGTGACAGTCTGAGTCCACTGTGGTTTTGCCTGGCTTTGAACCCTCTCAGCACACTGCTGGAGGGTTCTGGCTTAGGTTACCGGTTGAAAAGAGGCGGTCAGGTCATATCTCACCTTCTTTACATGGATGATCTGAAACTCTTTGCCCCCAACAACTTGCAACTGATGGAGCTACTGAAGGTAACTGAAACCTTCAGTAGTGCCATCAGGATGGACTTTGGTGTGGACAAATGTGCAGTCATACATGTAAAGCGAGGAGAGATTATGGAATCCGAGGGAATTCAACTCTCGGATTCCATACACCTTAGATCCCTCAGTTCAACCGAAACATACAAGTATTTGGGTATGTCGGAAGCGTTAGGCATCAATACTGATGACGTGAAACAATCGTTGAGGGAGCGCTTCTTTAGCCGCCTGAATAAAGTACTGAATAGTCTTTTGTCAGGCGGAAACAAGGTGCGCGCTTTCAACGGTTGGGTCATGCCAGTATTGATGTATTCTTTCGGCATACTCAAATGGACTCAGACAGAACTTGACGCCCTGGATAGGAGGGTCCGTACACTACTTACCGCAAATCGGATGCATCACCCACGGTCATCGGTGATGAGACTGTATATCCCGCGGAAGTGTGGGGGTCGTGGCTTCTTAAATGCCAAGTCCCTGCACAACCGCGAGGTATGCAGTCTCAGGGAATATTTCCTAGCCGTCGACGTGGGTATGCACCGAGATGTGGTGGCGGTGGACAAGGGCCTCACCCCGCTCTTCTTAGCTAACGAGAACTGGCGCAAACCTTTAGTACTGGATACTAATAACCGCAGGGAAGTATGGCAGGGCAAGGAGCTTCACGGACGCTTTTACCGGGCCTTACATGGGCCCGATGTAGACCTATTAGCGTCCGTATCTTGGCTACGTTTCGGGGACCTCTTCGGGGAAACCGAAGGTTTTGTCTTTGCAATTATGGACGAAGTTATGATGACGAACAATTACCGGAAATACATTGTGAAGGATGGTACGGTTGACATCTGTCGGGCATGCCACCGGCCCGGAGAATCAATCCGACACATTATTTCTGGGTGTTCTCGTCTGGCTAACGGAGACTATTTGCATAGACACAACCTCGTAGCCAGGATTATTCACCAGCAACTTGCTCTTAAATACAATCTTGTAGAATCAGAAGTACCGTACTACAGGTATGTGCCCGACCCAGTTCTCGACAATGGCAGTATCACGTTATATTGGGATCGATCTATCATCACTGACAGGACTATTGTTGCCAATAAGCCTGACATAGTGGTGATAGATCGACTAGAGCGTCGCACAATGATTGTTGATATAGCGGTCCCTCATGACGAGAACCTCGTGAAAGCCGAGAAAGATAAACAAACTAAATATCTTGACTTGGCTCGCGAGGTTGTCGACATGTGGGAAGTGGATAGAGCAATCATTGTGCCGATAGTCGTGACGGCCAATGGCTTAATTGCCAAGAGCCTCGATCAACATCTGCGGAGGCTCTCGTTAGGCAGCTGGATCAAGGGCTTGATCCAGAAGGCAGTACTCCTAGACACGGCGCGTATTGTCCGGAGATTCCTCTCTCAGGAGCCCTGACCACCGGCAGCTTGGACCGTGTTCCCGATGCCGGTGGGCTACTATTTTTTATATTTTTAAATGTTTTTTTAATGTTATTTTTTTAAGAAATATTTAAAAATATACTATAATATGTACATAGTAATAAATAAATGGAATAATAATAATATTTTACAACTATCACACAACACCGTCTAGTCTCAAGCTAAGCAGAGCTTGTGTTATGAGTACTAGACAACTAATAAACATATAAACATAATTATATATTTCTAAATACATACATATTATAGATAAAATTACACCCAGACACAGAACAAATGATCGTGCTCATCACACAAACATTTGTTCTGGGTGGGAATCGAACCTACGACCTCCGGCATAGCAGTCAGGGCTACTAACCACTACTAGACCAACAGGCCAGTCAAAGCTAGATAGCAATAGGGTAACGATTTTATCCTTCGAATCCTGAACCCTAAAAACGGCTTATTATTTACTTATTCGCAGTTGTTTCGTGCTCTTTATGAATCAAAAGTAGGAAAATACTTATATCTTTTCAGAAAAAGTTTTCAAAGTTAAAGTAGTTATAGCAGAACGCGGAGCTAGCTGGGGACCTAACTTTCCCTTACTCACTTACTACTTTAATAAATTAATTCTATGAGTGGATAACTTTTGGCAGAAAATACTCACTTACTTTATCGAAAGCAATACAACACTGACAGTAGAAATTTTCCTTTTATGTATAATAATGTACATTATAAAGAATCACATGAAATACAAAGATAGCCCGCGAGAGGTAGGTTCCGCAATTTGTGATTGTGTCATTTTCCAGGTATTAATTAGTCCAAATAGTATCAACAACCGGTATTATTCACACAGTTCTCATCTTTTCAGCCTATTTCCTACTTGCTTGGGTTCAGATTCCACTATAATGCAAATCAAATCAAAGCTTTGATTGATTATTTTTTGATTTCAAAGAAACCATTTAGACACTCTTCTGAATTATCAAAATGTCTTAGGGTGAGTTGCACCATTTAACTATAATGATAACCAAACCATAACCAGCCGTGAAACGGCCGCCTATTGATCAATTTGAAGATTTGACAACTGTTAACGGCTTTGTTATCGTTATAGTTAAATGGTGCAACTCACCCTTATAGTTTAATGATCGTCCATCGGTCAGTTAGTGAATGAAAAAATTAAAAACCTTTGACCAAATATAATTCTTAAACTAATAGTTCTAATTTAATGAAATTTTAAATATATTAATACCGTGTTTATACAATGCCTGCTTTGTTACTGAAAATTCACTCTTCTAATTTTATACACAACAAAGTTATATGGGATCGAAAATGGCCTAAACTTTTTCGAGAAAATGATGGTACGGCTGTGCCACTATTTTGTTCGCCTTGGTGGTATTTTTTTACAACTGGAGATAGATAATAGTAATTATTATAATAAGATAATTTAAGATAATTTTATTAGCATATAAAACATGTACAAATGCAGTGAGGCCCTGACCCCTGTGCTAGGTGGGACACCAGTGTTACAGGAATCAGTGTCTTCTCCCAATTATTTAGAGCAAAAAATCCATTAAAAATTGAAGAAATACGTTATCTTACAAAAAACATTTAAAATAGGAATATTATATATAATACAGTACAAAGAGATCATCATTTAAAAACCAATAGAACACTGGTGAAAAGTCAGTGAAAGTTTGTTAGTCCCTCTCGCTTTATCCAGAGTAGGAGGAGTTGATATATAATTACCCAACTCACAAAAAGTATACTAACCTGAAAAAGTTTAGCTTAAAAGCCACAATAATTATAGTCATTACGAAAAGCACTAAACACGGCCAAAGCACTGAAGTACTAATTCTAATGACAACGAAACAATTCTACTAAATGGTACTAATTATTTCTAAGTAGACACACATTTAACAAAACGAAAGCCCGTATATTTAAACCTAAAAAGTTTACGAAGTGTTCACTGAATAAAGTTCCCCAAATAATTTTGCTGAATTACATGTTTTCAAAGGTTTTACATTTTCTGACGTAATTACGCTATTAGTTACAATAATAAACTTCAAGTTAATGTTAAGCAAAGATAATTAAATTAAGGAATTAATTATCTTTTACAATCTTGCTATAAGTGCGCGTTTGTTTCGGAATTTCCTGATTTATTTCTGACCCACGCAGATCCATTAATATTATTTTAAATTATTTTGATAATTATACCTACCTACGTAGTTAATAATTTACCTTGTGGTATTTTTAGATATGAAAATGAACACCTACGTTTTTCCTCCGTTTCAAATATTTTAATCTACAACATCACAGTAAATTTACGATTGTGAAATGTAAAAGCTCAATAACAAATATTATGTATTTATGGCAACAATATTAGGGGGCACGGCAGTGACTCTACCAAGGCAAGCAAAAAAGTGCCACAGCCGTAACATTCTTTTCTCGAAACCGTTCAGGCCATTTTCGATCCACGCTATAACTTCGTTGTTTATAAAACTAGAAACCTGAATTTCAAACCAAGTCAATCTAGGCCATCAAGGTCCCTTAACCTTTTGAGAGCAGTGGTGGCCGAGTGGTAACGGCTCCGACTTACGAGTTGTGGGTCGCGGGTTCGAACCCAGCCAGGCGCATTCACCAACACGCACTCGGCCCGCGTGGTGGATTACGACCCATTCCCTCTCCTAGAGAGGAGGCTTGAGTCCCAACAGTTGGAACATTAAAAAGGCTGGTGATGATGATGAACCTTTTTAATGTCTTAACTTACACAGTTCGACATTACGGTATTCGATGAGTTAAGTACGGATTGAATTAATTAACCGACCTGGTATTACATTAATATCACAACTTTTTACAGTAGAAGAACTGAGTTGCGTGCCTTGGATTTTATTCAATTTATGTTTTTGATGGCATTTATTGGTTGGCTCTCCGCAGGTAATGTCATTACCATACATTTTTTACATTGTCTAAGCCTGCTGTATACATTTACTTCCTCCTACAGACAAACAATTAAGATCTTATTAGAGGATTTATTTATCTATATATAAAAGGAGAAACTGACTGACTTTGCCTGTACATTATCAAATCAGAACCAAAACTATTGGGACTATGGAGTGTGAAAGTTTGTCTAAGGATTCCTTTTATGACCTAGGTGAGCACTGAGACAGGATTTCCCAAAATTTACTCTATAAAAGGGGATGAAACACAGGTCTAATGTTTATATGGACAAACATACTTTCTCGCGGGCGAAACCGCTGGCAGAAGCCAGTTATTAGTATTTAGAACATAAATGAGTGTTCAAAACGACAGAAAGCGATTTGAATTTCCCATTTTAAACATATTTCGCACAGTAAATAAGAGTAAACCGCAAACAAAAAGCATTGAGTTTGATTGTTTTGTTTGAGTGCGGTTCAGAATCAAATATAGCACAAACTTCTGTACAAACTAAGTAAATGAAACTTTGTCTGAAACAGTAGCTCAAACCGCGCGACACTTGCGAAGCCACAAGCCAAGCCTTTGAGGGACAATAATAATATTTTGCTTGTTTTCTTTGGTTATTCGAATCCGTGGCCATTTTAATGCAAAATAAAGTAGGGTTCCCATACATACAAAACGTTTTGGGAACACGTACATTGTACGTTACAGTTAAGGAGTGAAATTCCCTGACTCTCCTGAGTCTATGTTTTCCATAGAAATATTTAATTTAAAAAAAAAAACTCCTCACTTATATCTATAGTGTTTTCTGATAGCTACAACACCTACAACTTAGTCTTTTAAGTCAAGAGTGAATAGGTTACTTTTTAGATCTACATTGCTCACACATATGCCACACACACCGATCTGGGCGCGTCGGTCTCCATACATATGGAAACTAGACATGTAGAGCTACACTTGATCCACGCCACGCGACGACTTTCTACGTCCAAATCAGGTATGTTACATGTGTGCGTCGGTCTAATGTAGTTCTAGCTTTAGACAAGCGTGCTCCATCGTCAAACACATCATCGCATATCATAAGGTCAAACGCGAACCAATAAAACACCTAATTTATTTTTAGTTACTTGGTATTTCAATACTTGTATTCCTAGAAACAAGATTTCAGATGAAATACTCCAAAAACACCGAAAGTTATGCTATTATAGGTACACAACAAAACACTTGTACTGATACTTGTGTTATTCTTAGTAAAGTTCAGTTAATTTAAGATTTAGGTATAATAATATAATCAGCCAATAAAGCCAAGTACCTATTAAAGGAAAGATTTTGTTTATTTTTAAATATTGATTCTTCTACATAGACAGACTACCCTCTGTATTATTTAAAGTTCTTAGGCTCCATCCTAAGGTTGTAGATTTAAGTTTATGTATAAGTTACTAGCTTCTGCCAGCGGCTTCGCCCACGTACATAATATATAGCATATAGCACTCAGGAATAATGTAGCTTTCTAGCAGTGAAATTTTTTTTAGAATTGGATCATTAGTTCCAGAGATTACCCCCTACATACAAACTTTATCTCATTATAATATTTATTAGTATAAATGGTACTTTTTGGTGTGCAATAAATTAATTCTATTCTATTCTGTACTTTATACTCTGTTCTATACTATTCTACGTTTAAATTATTTATTGAGATTGTACCTATAAAATAACAAGGGCTTTTCTAATAAGCCCTTTAAGTATTTGTACTAATTAAAAAATAGAGTCCGTCTAATGAAAGTGTGACCTGAGAAAAGGAGGTTACAACCAAAAATTTTGAATGTGGTATTATTGAAATAGTAGGAGAAAAAAGTTTTGATACTAGAGTATTTTTTGTATTTAAGACAATTTTAGAATAGTTGTACAAGAACTTAAATCCTAGTTAAAAACATATGTGTAGACTTAATTATTTGGTGGGTGTATGGTAAATGTCAACAACACACAAAATATTAGAAATTATTTTATTTTATCTGATCTCTCAAAAGTCGCTATATAATATTTAAATAATATTCTTTATTTTCCATTTGGCGTTCTGGCAAGAATACCAAGTGCGCAACACCGAGATAGTCAAATAAAATAGTCAACATGATTTCAACTTCATCACGTCTCGCCAACACTATTAATGTGTTTCAAGATTGTTGGGTTGGAATCGATTCGTTTTAGCATAGAGAAAACTCAGATCTTTTGGAATTAGTCAAGTGGGAACATGTTTTATACTCCAGTGATTGTTTCAAATGATACGGATCGACTCGTGAGACACAAAAAGTTCAGCAGCTGCTGCAGCAGCATCTCTCTCAAACTTGAACTAGGATTTTCGCGATTTTAACTTCAGTTGCAGACTTTCATGCACTACCAGACAGAGTGAGGCAAATCTTTCATTACATCTCAACTGCTTTTGAACGCATTCTAACACTCACTAGTATGTGTTTTTGATTAAGTCGATTTACCAAAAGCCTTCGTTGTTCGATGTTTCTGTCCATTATGAAATTCGCAATATGTCAGATTATCTAAAAATATAAGAAAAAAAATATCATTACATTCTTAATATAACTATTTAACAATATTAGTCGACAAGGATCAAGATATACTAACGTCATACTAACTTAAAAATCAAAAATCGTATGTAAAGAATGTTGGTTTTCTTTGAAAACACCTTCTTTCTCTTCTTGTTTTTGTTTGAACTTATTAACCATAGTGTGTAGCAGTTTTTGCACGTTACTGTTTATTGTTTTTCCCACAATTAAGCAATTATTCTTGAAAAATAAATATCAGTTTCCAAAAACTGACAATTGCAATCATAGACTTTGACGTGATTTTTTTTTTCAAAACAATGTTGCCAATTTAATTTAAAAAAAAAACTCCAGGTTACGCTTTCAGTGGACGCACTCTAGTGATGTATAACGTACATAACCATAGTTGAGTGTTTTTGTTTATTATACTACATTATTTTTAGTTTATGCGAAACCTGAATATAGTTTGTTCAGAATCTGTAACTGAATCGATCCCAATAGTTTTTATACTATGTTATATTTTTTTCAAAAAATATTTAAAAAGGTTACAATTTGGAGACCACTAACACTAAGTACAACACAGGTCACGGCAGGTCATAGCAGGTATTAAGCGCCAGCAAACAGCTGGAAGCAAGCGTAAAACGACCCCTTAGTCGCCTGGATGGTCCGGTGACTATGCAATTTTAGAATAGAATTATTTTTTTTTTTTTATTAGATTTTTCATGATAGGAGTACAATTTTGCAATTTTGTACACAGATTCTTTACATAAAAATTTGGTGTTTCCGATTTCGATACGAATTCGATACGATAACCTGATGGTATGCGCCGGAAGTCCACTTGCTGACAGGGAGAAATCAGAAATTCCACGGAATAACGTGTGGCATCATCTAGCTCGACAACAGTGTAAAGTTTATCGAGGTGTAGACCACTTCATTCTTCTCAATTTCCGAGAGAATGCATTCGTTAATTGCCTGATAATTTTTGGGCGTCAAAATGGCCCGCTCACACACCCAAGAATTCTGCTGGTGCGGTATACGACTGATGTCCCCGTACACACAGTGAATGAGTTTTTCTAAGCTGGATACCACTCTACCGAGAGACTCTGGAAGCACCACCTGTCCACCTCTCTCTTCTGGTAGAGTGCCTTCGCCAAGACTTAGAAGGACATCGGAGAATTCTTGAGCACGTGCATTGCCGCCGAGCCGAGCTCTCATATTAACGGTCGAGCGCAGTGTACGAACTCGTGACCACATCGAAGATCGTTTCGACGAAGCATTCACCTCGTCAGCCCTCGATCCCCGCGTCACCTCGGGAAGTGTTTGCCGGAAATCGCCACTGAACAGAACTTTGACATTATCCATCAAATGTTAGTTCCTGCGGATGCCCTGCAGGGTTCTGTCCACGACCTCAACTGCTTTCCTATTGGCCATCGTACACTCATCATCAGAGAGCAATCTTTGAGTACGTGTCCCTTATCGCTGTTACGTGACACACCACAAACAGGCGTCTTGGCGCTCTCTAAATCGATGGGAATTTTTAACATGGCATGTGCTATCTTGCCTTCCGGAAGAAGTGTGGCAGCGATTCCCGACGACGCTACAGCAATAGCAATTTTGCCTTGGCTCCTGACCTCTGCAAGTATGCCAGTGGTAACAAATGTTTTTCCTGTTCCACCAGGAGCATCCAAGAAAAACATTTTACCCTGGTTTTGCCCAACGCTTTCAAGGACGGTGTCATAAATTTGTTTTTGCTCTCAAGAGAACAAAGCGACATGGTAATTTCGTATGGTGGTTATTTCGCCCGGATCGTAATTTGTCTCAGCGTTATACTCCCGATTTCCACGGTCTTGATGTGGTCATGATTGGAGAGCTGGTAACCCATATTCGATCAGTGGATTGCCGCCGATAGAAATAACCACATCTTGAAGTGAACTGAGACAGGTGTTCAGCACGCGTTCATCATTTACTTCGACTTCGTCTCTAGTAGCACGCCTTAAAGCTCGTAGAAAATCTTCAGAGAGATGATGGCGATACTTCTCCTACAAAGCTACCGGGTTCGCGACTCCACAAAACACCAAGATGACGGCAAGCAGATGACGCATGTGGCTGGGACTGTCACTGACGCTTGCCTCCGCGAGGGTGTCATCCCAAATAGGTAAAAGGCTGCGCGATAAGTGGGATACTCCACGCCATCAAATGTCCTCAGAAAGGCGAAAGACGTTGGGCCTGGTACAGTGTGATGTAACAACCGCAGAAAATTGCATTCGCCACTATTCGGATGCACGGTATAAACCCTACCCAATGCGGTGTCCTTGAAAATTCCCGGAAAACCTTTCACAGCACCTCCTCGTCGATGTCGGTTGAATACACCCCTTTGCTTGTCGTACGTTTAATATGAAGCCACCTCGTCATACGTAAGGGATTTCGCAAACTGGTCGATTTCACAGAGTCTGAGAAATGCCACCATGTAATACCTAACACTGCATTTTTTTTAAATTGTCTTCCTCAACTCTGCTCAAGATTTTGAGGGTTTTGTTGGAACTTGAATTTGTCAAAACAAACTATAATATGAAGAAAATGCACATTACCATCTATGAATTTTAAGAATAACTAACTACCAACCTAGCCAACATGATCAAATTTAAATGATTAATTTCCAAAAACTGTTAACATATAACTTGATTTGATTTTGAAGAAATCTCATAGATGGCGCTGCTTTAAAATTGTGTTTATACTACTAACATTCATTAAACTATGTTTCTCTGCCCAAGTTACTTTAATGGCGTAGTTTTTATAGTGAAAAACTAGATAATAGCATGACTTACTTAAAAACAACATTTAAATATGCGTCCTTATATTACACGCTGTCACAGAATGCGTAAGAAAAATAAAGATTCACAGCTCCTCCCCCGTAGGAAATAGCGTGATAATATGTAGCCTATATCTTGACCAGACCTCATAGTAATATTCATGCAAAATTTTAAGTAAATCCATGCAGTACTTTTTGAGTTTATCCCGGACATACATACAGACAAACAGACAAACAGACAACAATTCTAAAAACTATATTTTTGGCTTCGGTATCGATTGTAGATCACGCCCCAAGTATTCTTTTAAAAAAATATTCAATGTACAGTTTTGACTTTTCTACGATTTTATTATATGTATAGATTTTTACATAAATAACCAACGTTTCTTCATTACGAACAAAACTTTGAAATCAAATCTTCAAAGTAATACAAATTGAAATATACAGCCATTTAACTACCTTGAATATCACATGAGAGAATGAAGTCCCGACTTAGTAAAGCTCCCGGTCTAACATACGTTGGCAACTTAATAAATAGCTCGGGAGCTAAGCTCGGTAAGCACACATGATTAATCAAAAGTTCAACTTGAACCATTCTAGTCGCGATTTAATGGTTCGTTCAAAAACTCATTCTCCCACACACGGCGAGTGAGCACTAAAGCATGAAAGTTTCTGTTTAAAGACTTTGCCGAACAGTTGTAGGAACTGCGCATTTGTCAGTCATAGCAGCTGTTTCGTTTTGTAATTGATCTAACTTTTTATTGCTTTTTGTGTTAAATTACTCGCATTATTTTGGTCTCATTCGTATTGATTAATTTACATGTTAAATTTACACTTGAGCTGTTGTAGGTCGCGGGTTCAAACCCTGCGAGGCCAATTACTTTGTGTAATTTATTTCATCACCACGCTCAAAACGGCGAAGGAAAACATCGTAAGGAAACCGGCATGTCCTAGAACCAAAAATTCGAAGACATGTGACATTTACCAACCCGCACTGGGCACGCGTGGTGGATTACGGCCCAATCCCTCTCCTAGAGAGGAGGCCTGAGTCCTAGCAGTGGGAACATTAAAAAGGCTGATGATGATGAACTTACATTTTAAAATTTGGCTATGATGGAGCGACATAGTCAATATTGTGACAAATCTCCTTAAAAAAAGATTTAAAAAAAAAACTTACAATTAAAATCATTTACAATTTGAGGTTTCGGATTTGTGTTTTTAGAGTAAAGGGTGTGTCAAAACATGTTTGAGTTTGAAAAATATTTAATCTACCTTAGTTCAGACAGATCTGGGCATAGTAGGTGAGTCTACGACTATCTAAATCCAAAAATTAGAAAAAATATATATATTATAGCTATTTATATTCTTAAAAGCAGTGGTAGTCCAGTGCTAAGGGCACTTACGAGTGGTACGTCGTGTCGTGGGCTCAATCAAACCCATGTAATTTCAAT
The DNA here is from genome assembly GCA_929112965.1 of Mythimna albipuncta. NCBI lineage: Eukaryota > Metazoa > Arthropoda > Insecta > Lepidoptera > Noctuidae > Mythimna > Mythimna albipuncta. The sequence continues at coordinate 8,744,381 of OV815962.1, read as the reverse complement.
TACACATCTCGTCAGGTACACACTGTATCACATAAGCTACATCCGTGCCACAAATCGTTGGAGTGTAGTTACATACAACAATCAGTCTCAGAATGGCAACAATAATTGCACCCTCCGGTACGATCCCGGCTCTACTTAAAAGCTTGTGAGCGATAAGTCATAAAGGCTTTTATCGGTTTTTTCTGAAACGCGCGAATTTCGCGTAAAGTATAAGAGGCTTGTAGCCCAAGCTATGCTAGGAGAAGCTAGCTATAAGCCAAGATCTTTCTATGAAGGCTGGTAATAGAATAGTGGTTTTGCGTAAAAATAAATATGGTACATCAGTTAAAAGTATAAGTGTAATTCGTTCCGCATGTTCTGCTACCTATTTATTTTCAGTATGCAAACATATATTGAAATAAAAATTGCCAATAACTATTGAGATAATATTATAATATAAAATTTCACAACTATCACACAACGCCGTCTAGTCCCTAGCTAAGCAGAGATTGTGTTATGTAGACAACTAATAAACATATCTACTTAAGTATATATTTTTAAGATACATATTATAGATAATTACACCCAGACACAGAACAAATGACATAAACATTTGTCCTGGGTGGGGATCGAACCCACGACCTCCAGCATAGCAGTCAGGGCCACCAACCACTAGACCAACAAGCCAGTCAAAAAAAGATCTTTTAAAAATAAAAAATACATTGAAAAAATCTTAAATTCATTATTTCTGAGATCATGTCAAATTATAATAAATATTAATGGTTTTGTTCAAGATCTTAGAAAAATTCAATTTATCTATTTAAAAAAAATATCTCGCACTTTTCACCAATTCTGGCAAAATTTTATCTACCTACAATGATTTTCTAACTACAGTTACGTCAGAGATCTACATGGCGTCTTAGCTATGTAGAAGAAAAGGTTTTAACTCAACATGCTTTCCGAGCTACGGGCAAGTCTATGAAATGGATTGCCACCCATCCACAGACCGCCCAATGCAGGCGGTCTGTGGATTAATTCTTTTAACTTTAACGGTGAAATACCCGTACTATTACTACTTAGTCACGATCTCAAGACAAATACTTGGGTAGCTCGCTGTCCGGCCGTCCGGTAACTGTCCGGACCAAGCCCAAGTCGTCGACGGCGCGCACTGTTCCCGCGCGCCTCAAGGAGTTGTCAGCAACAGCAGGGACCTAGCCGGGTCGAAGCCTACTGGGCCAGGGTTATCCGAAAGGGAGCTCGAGCCCCGGTATGAAGGCTAGAAGAAACGGGGTGGGTCTTTTAGTCAGTAAGAGTCTGACAGTATCTCCCGCTTCGCCCAAGAGCGGGGGATGTCATTGGATGATTTCGTCCCACAATAAAAAAAGACAAATACTAAAAATATGTAAGTAGTTCTAGTTTAGGTTCTCGATGCACCTGGTGCCGGCGTATTCCAGTAAATTATAATCAAGGAATTCCATTTATATTCTCTTATAGTTAAGTTCTTCTGGTCGGATGAACAATGCGGCAACTAATGCTGGCGCTGCATGCACTCAAAGCGGCCAGCTCATTGGTCGCTCGAGCGAAACGGACCCGCTGCACAAACGCACTGGATACGATAAACTGGTTTTAAACCCACCATAACATAATTTATGCAAAGCAATGAGCACCTTATTACCTTAGTTTTAAGGTGGAGTTATCCAGTGACATCACCCGCACTTTTCGTGTCAGACTTTTACTGACTAAAACCCACTCCTGTTCCTTCTTTGCCATCGCGGTATAGCCTATGTCACTCAGGAATAAAACAGCTTACCTACTATTGGTGAAAAAATTTCAGCAATCGGACCAAAACTTTCAGAGATAAACAAAAAAGAAACTTTATCTCTTTATAATATTAGTGTAGAAGCGTAGATTAAAGAATGATGCCAAGGTTACTATGAAATCTGGGCCAACCTCCCAATAGCTGTGTGTTTTATCGTCGGATAGAAGTTACTATGGTACCACTAACAAGTTTCAAGACTTAGTCCATTCAGATTTATTCAAATGCTAGATTTTTTTTAATAATATTAATAAAACAGTGATAAAGTATTTTGTGATTAAACGCTTGGTTTTTCACTCGCTTTTTCATAAGGACAAGAAATAGGCAAATTGTCACTGCAGTCAGTTCGAAACTTATGATTTGCATTGTTAACCCAAGGCAAACAATAAGTTGTTTTGTCTCACGCACGTTGGAGGTGACGCATCCGCTTCTGTGTAAAACAGAGAAGTGCAATATGTAACATACACCACTATTTTTTAATTAATACTGATAGTATTTGCATACCTAGTCAAATGTAAAAAAAAACGAAATACCCAAAAAAATGGTTCACGAAACATAATTCACAAAAATTGGTAAATACTCGTACTACGCGCAGTGTTTTTCAATTTTGACCGCCATTCGTTCATTCATGATATTGTACATTGCCTATACAATATTTCTGTCGATTGAGTGACATTTTGGGATAAACATAAATAAACACAAATAACTTTTCGGTTAATGAATATTATATTTATTGAGACTTTACTTATAGATGGATGTAGATACATGGAGAGGGAGAGGAAGGCCGAAAAAAAGATGGATGGATTGTGTGAGAAGTGATATGAAAGAAAAGGGAGTTAGTGATAGTTTGACGGGTGACAGGACAGAATGGAAGAAGAAAACGGGTTGCGCCGACCCCAAGTAAAATGGGATAAGGGCAGAAAGAAGAAGAAGACTTTACTTAAATAATAACAAGACCTGTTCTATTAAGCCCTTTAAGTATTTGTACTAATTAAAAAGTAGTGGTGTATAAATGACATTGCTTTGTTATTGGTTAAACTAACATGTAACAACGGGCTTGCGGACTGTGAGCAATGGCTAGCTCGCTGTCCGACCGTCTGGTAAGTGTTCGGACCGAGCCCAAGTCGCGCCTCAAGGAGTTCTCAGCAGCAGCTGGGGCCCAGCCGGGTCGAAGCCTACTAGCTCAGCCGCGGTATAAAAGGCAAGAAGGAACGGGTGGGTTTTTTGGTCAGTAAGTAAGAGTCTGACACTATCTTCTGCACCGCCCAATGGCGGGCGATGTCATTTGGAGGATTTTACCCACCAAAGAAATTAATAATAATAACTTTTAAAAAAATCGAAAACATGACACCGTGACCTTAACCGCGTGATGTATATATCCCATTGGCCTCTCCAAGAGAAGAGGACTGAGTCCTAGCTGTGGGAACATTATAAGGCCAATTATGCTATGCTATGATAGGACGATAGGCGATATTCTACCCAGCCCCCCTACCCAAGTTACAACCGTTTTGCGTCGAACGCTTCGAGTTGGCCGCGTCGCCGAATCTTTTGTTCTCACCACGTGACTGAGCGTTGAGATGACGTCATTCTCGTACATTTGGAGCTTTCTACTAGCGTTAACTATTGCAGGTTCACAACTTGGCTAGGGGTACTGGTACCAAATGAATTACTAAATATCGCAGCATATACCGAATTAGGCTCCTTTTTGACTTTGCACAGGTTTTAATGTTATTTTTCCATACCTATTTTATTTCTACAGTATGTGTAGTGTACGGATAAACATTTTTTCTTGCTTTCTTCGTCTTTCTTTCTTTCTACAAATTCTATGTGACGTGATCTAAACATACGTACTTTCACTTTTAAGATATTAGTAGTGTAACAAGACATGAAGGATATAAAGACGTTTCTGAAAACAAAGAACTTCGTTCATTCATCAGTTATTGAAAAAGTGACAAATCTATCTTGAAAGAAGAAAGTCCTTTGGTTTGAGCTCAATTTTGTCTCAGCCTTCAAAGTAAAGTAAAGAAAGTCAAACGCAAGCAGAATTCATCATCCATTGCTCTTTGAAGTCCATCTTATTTCAATAGAAAATAGACTCCTGTGGCGGCTGTGGCTGAGAATTTAATATTAGATAGTTGTGACTGGACTTAAGCAAATGCAATATGAACTAAGGAATGAATGAACCTACTGCAGGTCAAAAGCTATTCTATTATAAGTTAATTCTGTTATATATAGAAAAGAATAAACTTTATTGTACACCAAAACAGCAGTAAACAGTAAGCAGTAGTAGTAGGCAGTAAGAAAACTTTTCTATTTTGATCAATCGGAGCCCATTCCTATAAGTAGGAGTCAAATTCGTCAAATCAAATCAAATCAATCAAATCAAAAATATTTTATTTCACATAGGCCTACATGGGCACTTATAAAACGTCAGAAGCTAGTGCACGGTTCCAAATTGGTCGTTTCCTATGGAGAAAAACCGGCAAGAAACTCCATGGTTACTCTTTTAAAAAAATTGGTTGTTTTTACAATATTGATAGATATTATGAAGAATTTGTCGATTGTCGAGCGTCGATCTTCTTTTGAGCTTATCACCCAGGTACCTTGTGCTAAATCTTAGTCCGGTCTTTACAAATCCGGTAAGTTGATTCATTGTTATATGTAACGTGGGTACTGTTCTTATCAGGTATAGGTATATCATATTTTTATAATCGTTTCACTTTACCTCGAAAACCAAGTAAATTCGTTAATCCTTACTAATATTATAAAAGCGAAGGTGAGTTTGTTTGTTTGTTTATTTTTTTGTTACGTCTTCACACCTAAATGGCAAAACCGATTTTGATGAATATACGGACATAGGCTAATTTTATTATAAAAAAGTAAGAAAAGGGGGAGAAAGAGGGAAGGTCTTTTATGTACGCGGGCGAAGTCGCGGGCAAAAGCTAGTCATAAAATAAAACTACATTTACCATAATAAAACAACACAAGTCTTTTATCGTTGGTGATGAAGTCCAATAGACGTTTTGACGGAGTTCAAGGAGACCAGTCCAAGGTGCAAATATAGACTATAGGTTTCTCCTAGGCCCTCGACACTTGGTATCAAGTATGGAATCCAATCCCGCAACTGCGAGATCCCGCAAACGCGGAATCCTGCACCTTTTCTGCGGGATCGGACGCGGCATTTTTATAAGAAAATTGGATTTCGACGACCTGCCACCGTTTTGATTATTAATCGACCTCAGTATAAAGTCATGAAACAACTTTACATGGAACTCGTGACATTTATAGAATTTGTCTGGAAAATAATCATTTTGTTTTCGATTTTACCTTTCAGTTAGAAAATTTTTGAATTTCTATTTTGTGTTGTGCGAGTCCTGTGTCGAAACGTAGGTATTAAATGTCAGTTTAGATACTCTATGACCAGGGATTCCCGAAAAAACGTGAATTTAATTCTCTAAAAGATGAAGGCCCGTTAAATATTTTATTTTTCTATAAAAGCGGCTGATTTTACATGAAATTCGTAAAGTACACTATAAAATATATTTTTTTTATTGCGATTTAAAAAATTTTCGAAACTCGATTCGGGAATCGAACTATTTACATAGGTAGGTTTTATAAGAAACTCTCAGTGTGAAAATCTGACTCGCACTTGACCGGTTTTCATTTTTTTTACTTCTTAAAACAAAAAAGAAATTAAAAATCCTAATCCCGCAGGCATGCGGGATCGTAATTTTGATGCGGGATCGTGATTTTGATGCGGGATTAGATTCCCTAGTATCAATATATGAAACTGGTTGGAACTGGTATGAGTCCACCATAACCCTTCGACCCAGATAGAGGTTAAACCTACAAGTGGATTATCTTACAGACAAAAAGGTCTTGTAACGAAATAAACCCTTCATCATATAATAATTATGCTTCAAAAGCCTTTCAAAATCGATTCAACATTACTGATATGTTCGTACCTGTATATTACATTATCCCTTTCAGCTTTTCTGAAAAAGATAGAGAAATTGCGAGTAAACCAGCGGCAGTTTCGTAATTATCTGGTATAATAGGGTTGCCATCTTTGATTTTTTGCAACCAGGATAAGATGCGTAAAAAGCCCGGATTATAAAGCTCACAACCCAATGATCTGGAGCGAGGAGGAGTAGCAGGCGGCTCCTTCAGCGGAGGCCGACCGTATCAGCGTAGGCGCGGGCTTGCGGATGGCGAGCAATGGGTAGCTCGCTGTCTGACCGTCCGGTAACTGTTGGGACCGAGCCCAAGTCGTCAACGGCGCGCACTATTCCCGCGCGCCTCGAGGAGTTGTCAGCAACAGTAGGGGCCCAGCAGCTGAGTCGAAGCCTACTGGGACCAGGGTCTAGTTCCAAAAGGGAGGCTTGAAAGGCAAGAAGGAACGAGATGGGTTTTTTAGTCAGTAAGAGTCTGACACTATCTCTCGCTGCGATCAAGGGCGGGGGATGTCCTTTGGAAGATTTTTACCCATTGAAAAAACAGTTCTCAACCCAGACAGATCACGTTTTTTAATTTAAAAAACGTTCAAACAGTCATAAAGCAACTTTTAAATTATTTTATACTTAAAACGAAATATGTCAGTTTTCATCATCTTGAGTTAGAAAACAAAACGCAGGTTCTGACAGTTAAAAAAAATACATTATTTTGTTTAATTCTTGAAATAAAAAACTGACGTTCAGCGTTGGCGTTATGAGACGCCTAAAAAACTTATAAATTGACGGCACAGTTGGCGCAGTGGTTGAGAGATTGACTGCTGTGCTGCGTGTCGCGGGTACGATTCCCATATAGAACGAATATTTGTATGGCCTACAAATAGGTGTTCCGGGACTGTGTATCTTGTGTTTGTGAGTGTATCTTGTGTTTGTGAGTGTACGTTTGTGATCGCATCCACGATACAGGAGTCATACAAGTGCGGGTCAAAGTTAAAAAAAATGAGAACTTTACACGGTTGTTTCCCGGACACGCTTCAAACTAGGACAAATCCGAGGAAATCTGGACGAATGGCAACCCGAGGTATGGGTCCCCTTATTAGTAGGAACACGAAAGGAAATAGTAATGAAACCGACTTCAAACTTTACACGTATGTTTCCCGGACACCTTTCAAACTAGGACAAATGCGAGGAAATCTGGACGCATTGTAACCCTAGGTATGGGTCCCCTTATTAGTAGGAACTCGAAAGGAAATAGTAATGAAACCGACTTCAAAACATTCGTGTGTCGCCTAATACGACGGTTAAGATTTTTGCGGACAAGAAGCCAAAATTACCTGTCCGACGCAGAATAAATGAAATTAACTAACCTTTCAATAACGGCCTTTAGTTAAATCTTGCTTGTTGAATTAGGTACGCACCTGCTTATTCTGTCGTAAATTAATTAATTATACAAAATCTCAGACTCCAACGCTGTTTTTAGAAATCAATACTTTAATTATGACTGTCTAAAGCAAATATTTATAAAAACATACTTTTTAAGAATTTTTAATTCAATTCAATTAAGTAATCTAAAAAATAATCACTAGGTATATATTATATGACTTGAAATAATAATAAGTACAAACGAGTAAAAAAGGCTGAAAAACGGGGAAAACTCAGTAAGCATCAAAAAATTCGTCCACATTTATGTCAATGGGAAAAGTGCCCAGAACGCTGGCAACATTGCCACGCTGGATGGCAATGCTGATTCGTTGACTGAAGAAGAGTCCAGCCCCCTGGTCACGCGAAGAGTCGACTAACTGTTTGCTGATATCCCGAACAACTCAATGAGCGCTCGGACCCCAAGGCTCTAGTGTTTCAACCCCAAAAGACTTAAACACATAACTTCCAATGAGGTTATTATATTTACGCCGTTTGAGATTTTCTGCACCTGCAGCAGCCGCCCCAGCACAGCCCACCGTACTCAGAAGATGGGATGGCGCAAGAAGAACCGAAGAAGCACCTAGACGCAGGCATGTAGCGATCCGGAAGGTGGTGTCACTCAGCAAAGTACCTATGTTAGGTGACGGTAAAGCCTGTAGCCAAAGGCCCGACTACTATTGACCCACAGCCAGTAGGCGAGCGCGCTCAGCAGTATTGGTGGACTTATTAATGAGATTATTCCGTACCAACCTGCAGAGCGGCTCATCCCACTATCTCTGGGAAGATGGATTTTCGGCCAACGCCTTGTCCGGGCAAGCGATTTACCGAGCGCTTACTGCATCGGCCAAGCACGGCACCTCACAACTAACCAGTGATGGAGTCAAACTTCTTTTGGTCAACTGTTGACTGCTGTGGACCGAAGACAAGCCTCCAAATTATCCCACAATAGGTGGAGCGAGAGGAGCGCTGGCTTCAAGTTGCGCAGAAGTCAAATATTCGGTCTCTTTAGTGGTGCGAAGTGAGACGCGGGGGCGGAGAGTGTCAGTGATTGGCTCGCCGCGCCATCGCGTCATAGACGTCACTCGTGATTCGTTTCCTGCCTTGGTGACGATTGGCTAGCCAATGAATGGAATACGCAAAGCGATCCCCACTCTGACGCCGAGCGCTCAAGATCCGTTTCGGCAATTGTATTGTTCTACACGCACCTCAAGGGGTTGCCAGCAAACCATAAGGATAGCAGGGTCGTAGCCTACTGGGGCCAAGGATCTGCTTCTGAAACAAAGTTTCGGCCCCAGTACGAAAGACAACGAAGGAACAGGATTGAGTTTTTAGTCAGTAAAAGTCTGACAATATCTCCCGCTCCACCCAAGAGCGGGAAATGTAATTGGATGATTTTCCCGCCGAAAAAGAAATAAAAATCCGTGTACCTTCAGTGGCCCTTTACGTTCTAGGACCGAGGTGACTTTTTTGCACATTCCCGCAGCCCGTACCACATTTCCTCGTGGAACCTTGGTCTATTCGTTACGAATAGTATATTTTTGATTTTGTTTAATTATTTGTATAATCATAATTATTACACTGAAAATTTGATAATCAAATAACTCAGGGAAACAGGATAATGACGGCATGGATGGTGATATAGGATAGGATAATGATGTACCTACATAAATTATATTTTAAAATTATTATTATAGATTTGACCTTAAAAAATAAATACGGGTTGCAATGAGGGTAAATAATAATAATTAGTAAGTAAATTTCTTGTCAAAAAATTTTAGATTTAGCACCCTTTAAAAGTGATTTTACTACACCTCCCATTTTGAGTTCGTGTGAACTAATTATTATATTAATTATTATTGTGTAATTAATAGACGTCTCCTGATACTTACAGTATTTCTTTGTTTTATATCAGCCATGCAGATAAAAATGTGTCTACCTGTGCTGAAAAATTAAAATCGCCAAGAAATTAATTTAAAAACATTTTTTATTCATTAGAAATATAAATCATTTATCCACATTATTATTAGGCATACTATAAAATTATCTCTCTACTACTCGATATTTAAATTTGAAATATAGATATTTGAAATAATTCGTAATATTTGTCAAATTTTGAAACAAATTACATTCAATGCCATTTATGGCATTTAAAACTCAACAGCATAGCAACCCATACTTTTTGTACGGCCTTTTCAATACAAATTATCACTTCAAAATATACTTTAAATCAACATCGCTAAAGTCGATACTTGAATTGGTGGAGATGGATTCAAATTATCTCGAATAACTTAACTCAAATACAACAATAAAAAAAATAAAGTAATAGGTACATTATTGAAAGTTAAAAACAAGGATCAGACTGGCTTGTATCTCTCAATACTGACAGTTCGACCTCACTAACCATGCTACACACTCTCATGCGCACTTCTGCTATTTTATCCGGCGGGAAATTACAAACTATGTCAGCCATACTGGAAAAAAAATTATGGACTGGCGATTGTCCTGAGGGACAAGTTGCTTTAGTGACCAGTTGCTGTAATATTAAATTCCTCTCCTCTCTATCCTTTTTCAATTCATCTATTATTGAATCCATCTTTCGTTTCATTGCTCGTTTTGGTGGTGGAGTTACTGTCTGCTCTTGAACGGTGAAACTTTGCTGTGCAGCCATTGATTGACTGGTGTCGTAAGTTGTGGCTACAATAGCTGGAACAAATGCTGGTTGCTCTGCATTACTGCAACTCGAAGTTCCTTTAACGAAAGACGATTCTGATAATGGAACTTCCTCAGACGAATCGTATTCTTCCTTCACATTCTCGAAACTAATCTCAATTGGGTCATGGGATATGGATTGGTTAGAATTGTCCGCGTTAAAGGACAGTTCATCATCTTCATGCGTTTCCGACAAGAAGTTCAATCTCTCGTCATCGTACTTGGAATATGATGTGGCGGTTCCGGTAACTTTCTTCTTTTTATTTTTCATGTAGTTGTCTCGTATGTTGCGCCATTTTGATTTGCATTCTTCAGCTGGAACAAACAACCAAGTGAATTTTAGTCTGTTTTTTATCGACACCATTCATAAATGGTAGAATGGATCAGTTGACATAGATCGATACATCCTACTACAATATAAGGTCACGCCATGTCATTGATCGAAAATTAATTGATTGATTCGGTAACACCCTTTTATAAAACTCATCGATCGAAAATTGACTTTTCAATGTCATCAATCGATAATTGATTTGGTAATACCCTTTTAAAAAGCTAAAGCGAATTTGTGACTGAATGCTAGAACCTATGAAAACATAAAACACCACCAATGATTGAGGAGAATTAGATTTGTTTTACAGTACTTTACAAAGATTTGCAATAAACATTCATTCATACACCGATTACTTTAAATAGCCAAGACAAGGTTAACTCAATAATGCATGACGCATAGTAAATAAGCAAGTACTAGTGAACGTTATGCTTGGGTACGTTTGCAAGCCACATGAATCACAATAGAAAAAACGTTGTCATGGCGTGGCGCTACAGTTTGAATAACCCAGTAAAAAAACAGCGACCGAGCGCGACGGTACTACTAGCGGGAACGTCTTTGTATACCGCAATAAAGTCCATAGTAGGAGTTATCCATATAAAACGTCTCTGCGTTGCCTGAACTATCACTCAATCTATCAGTCCCCAGTTAACACTTAATACCCGATAGGTACTGATTGGCTACTGCAATCACACAGTCGTAACACTCGTAACAACATACGTACATATGAGACGTTAACAACAGTATCGTTAATAAAATGAATCATACACAACATTAATAAAAGGTAAACAAAACAATGGTCATAGTTAAGGAAAAATTACTCACGTGTTTTGTTCAGTACCTCGCCAATTTTGATCCAACAGTTGCCTTTTCTAATCATGTTCTTGTAGTCCTTTCCTTTATGGCGGTACAAAATTGGATATTTCTTAACATTTTCGATTAAATCGTCGTCGAACATGCTCATTTTGAGGATAAAATGCGATGTGGTCGCCGCCACGTTGCGTCGTGCGATAGTGACGGTGACGCGGGACGCCACGGTATGCGGCATGAGCGCGCGGCGGCGGCGGTGCGGCGGCCATGACACCCCGCGCCGCGCACCAGTCGCCCCCTTTCCCTCGCCGCAGACTGACGCTCGATGTGTGCGGCGCTAGTCAGCTGACCGCCACACCAGTCATGCTACGCAACATTTTACATCGCTTGTGAATTACGATTATGACATTTAGGTCGCCGCAAATCGCACTGCGTAGCGGTATACCGGAAAATCGGTTATTTAGGTGCGTTTTGTCAACGAACGACTAATGCTGTTGCTGACCATAAAATGACACGTAATATCACGACTGTATTACCTTAAATAGTAGGCAGAGATGTCTACATTTCGCCAGTTGAGTTTCATGTGGGTAAAAGCGGGTCTACCACTTACAAGATTTGACCCAGTAGGGCCAAAGCCGTAAGGCAAGGGTCTAGTTCCGAAAGGGAGGTTCGGCCCTGGTATGAAAGGTAACGAAGGAACGGGGTGTTTTTTAGTCAGTAAGAGTCTGACACTATCTCCCGCTCCGCCCAAGGGCGGGGGATGTCATTTGGGTGATTTTTACAGATCGAAAAAGAATCTTTTCATAGATATTATCATCATAGATGAAAAGGCCAACACAATACCTTGCTGAAGTAAAGACTCGGTTTGATAAGATTACAAGTAGGTAATGATTAATAATAATATAATATATATTCCACAACTATCACACAACGCCGTCTAGTCACAAGCTAAGCAGAGCTTGTATTAAGGGTACTAGACAACTGATAAACATACTTATATATTTCTAAATACATACATAATAGATAAATTACACCCGGACACAGAACTTATTATTATGCTCATCACACAAACACTTGTCCTGGGTGGGAATCGAACCCACGACCTCCGGCATAGCAGTCAGGGTCACTAACTACTAGACCAGTCAGTAATGAGACTTTGTAGGTACGTTAATCGATTTCTAAGAAACGCGAATAAAAAATATAAAGTAAGTTTTGTCTGGGAAAATGAAGTCAGTTTTCCCGAAAGTTTCACTGACTCACACGTTTTAGGGCGATACGTACCTACTTACAACCACCAATGTAACTATAATCTAGTAATAGTCATAGGTTCAAAGAAATATTTAGTAGGCGTCATAAAAAAAAAATATTAACGATTCCTTGTATAATACATCCAAAAGCATGAATAACACGAGGTTTCTATTTTCCAAATTGATTTGTGAACAATTGATGTGAGTGATAGTGTAATGGATCACAATACCATTACAGTGGGCAAAGTTATTGTGAACCATTACAATTTAGTTTCGAAGTTTGATTCACTAAACAGTAAACCGAGAGTTAATTTACACGAATAATAGTGCCAGGAGGTACCAGTCAATTACTTGTTTACTCATGCATACATTCAACTAGACTTTCAAGTTCATGAAACACCCACTGAAGACACTGATCAAGATCATTGCAAAGAGCTTAAACAAGATGGGGTTATCTTGGTGTCTTGGGGTTTATCAATTTGTTAGCAGTACACCATAGGCTACCCCCTGTATTATTTTTAATTCTTTTCTATCCTAAGGTTGTCTGGAAGATATCGCTGTCAGCGATAAGACCACTATTGTACAGTTGCCATCACGGATCTTGAACACTTGCGCAGAAGTCAAATATTCGGTCTCTTTAGTGGTGCGAAGTGCGACGTGGGGGCGGGGAGTGTCACGTCGACGTCGCTCCTCATTCGTTCACTGCGTTGCTGCATGTATCTAACAACGAAGACGATTGGCTCGCCAATGTATAGAATGCGCAAAGCGATCCCCACTCTGACGCCGAGCGCTCAAGATCCGTGATGGCAACTGTACCCATAAAAAGTTTATGCTGTGTTACTGTATATATGTATATTCTATCTATTCTCAGTAGTTCCTAGGAGCACTACCCGACTTTTTTTTTCGACCTATCATAATACTGCTTTGACAAATCGAAGTACGTTCATGATCGAAGCAGTAATGCTCGCAAAGGAGGAGGCCGACCGCATCAGGCAACGGCGCTCTCGTTGCCGCCGCCGGGATTCCGATCCCGATTTCCAGCCACCGTAGGCGCGGGCTTGCGGACAGTGAGCAATGGGTAGCTCGCTGTCCGGCCGTCCGGTAACCGTCCGGACAAAGCCCAAGTCGTCGACAGCGCGCGCTGTTCCCGCGCGCCTCAAGGAGTTGTCAGTAACAGCAGGGGCCCAGCCGGGTCGAAGCCTACTGGGGCCAGGGTTATCCGAAAGGGCGCTCGAGCCCCGGTATGAAGGCTTGAAGGAACGGGATGGGTTTTTTAGTCAGTAAGAGTCTGACACTATCTCCCGCTCCGCCCAAGAGCGGGGGTTGTCATAAGATGATTTTTCCCATCGGAAAAAAAAAGTACGTTCATGATCCTGAGAGTAACTGCTTTTTATGCAAAGTACCTAATTAAATACCACAAGAATTATTTTCTGCAGTAAAACAAATGAAAATATTTTAGCTGGATTTAAAGGCATTTGCCTAGCAAACGTCTTCATTGAAATTAAGTGAATCTATTATGCAGATCGCGCTTGATAGAAAATTTTACGCAACGAAAATCTCGCGAAAGCTTACCGAATCCTCCAGGCCGATCACTATTTCATATTTTATCGTCTAAGCGGCTTCAATTTTTAATCAAGAATACATAATTTCTTGCCATTTCGTCTAGAAAAAGACATTTCGTTTCCAGTCACCCACAGATGCATTTTATGAAATGAAAGTTCAAATATCACGCAGGCTTACCTCCTCGGGATAAGTTATAAACTTTTATGACTCTTTAAAATTTCCAAATCATCTATTTTTATGAGCATTCCAGAAGTCATTTGCGGTTGAGTCACAGGACTAGCAACGAGAGAAAATTATATGAACTTAGTTATCTACGTTTGGGGAAAATTATTATGAACTGACTTTTGCCAGTGGCTTCGCCTGTGTTATATTCGAAAATACGAGAACTTGACCCTACGTCCTTTTTTTTGGGTGGGTAAAAATCATCCAATGACAACCCCCGCTCTTGGGCGGAGTGGGAGATAGTGTCAGACTCACACTGACTAAAAGAGCCACCCCGTTCCTTCTAGCCTTCATACCATACTCGAGCTGTCTTTCGAAATTAACCCTGGCCCCAGTAGGCTTCGACCAAGCTGGACCCCTGCTGTTGCTGACAACTCCTTGAGTGACCCTACGTCCACTAGGGCATTCGAAAGGTTAATATACCCGTGTGCATGTTTCATCTAAATCCATTTAAATGTCGAGGTTTGATTGATTAACAAGGATCTAGATTTTCACATTTATAATATTAACTAGTGAACTGCTTCAGCTTCGCACGGGTGTAAATTATACTTATACATAAACCCATCCTCGTTTATTGATCCGCAACTGAATCAAAATCTGTTGCATCGTTTAGGAGAATAAAGACTAAGCAACACCTTACCGCACCGAATCGTACTTTTTCTACCGCACCGCTTTATTTTCGCGTGAACCACAATGGACCACGTTGAATCGTCCAATTAGAGGACACAACTCGACGAAAACACAACTTTTAGCAGTGGTAGTTTGAGTTTTAGCATGGTTTTAGCAGACTGTTGGCATTTGTTTTATCTTTATATATAAATTCTTCTGTACGTGTGTTTGTCATTTGTATTTGAGTGGGTCCCTGGATGGTTCAAAAATACTATTGATCCTGGTAAATGGCGCTGCAGTCGGGTACTCAATTATTTTTCAGACAATTATTCAGCTTCCCGGCAGGACATCGCTTACTGGGACCTCTAGTATTAAAGATAGCAGGATTTTGTCCCCTTTGCTAGTAGACACATGTATTTATTACACAATGTGTATACGTACAGTGTACATAGTAGGTACGTAAGAAGGAAGACAGAAATATACGAAGTAAGAAGGAAAACATTGCGGTTCATCTACACTAATTATAATAATTATTTTTTATTTTTTTGTTTGTAGGAGGTAATCTCTGAAAGTACTAGTCCGATTGCTAAAATTTTTTCACGGATAAAAAAGCTGCTTTATTCCTAAGTGACATAGGCTATATTTTACGTACACGGGTGAAGCCGCAGGCAGAAGTTAGTAAAAAAATATAACAAAAATGTAAAGGCAAGCATTTTGTTTACCTAAGCAAACGATATACTTACGGTTTTAATCGCGTCACTCCAGGCTCCTGCGAAGATTAGTAGACACTCCAGAACAGATTAAAGTCAACAAAACAGTTGTAATCTGCCGGCTTTACTTAAGGTATTTTAAGGTTTCGTAACTTTTACAATTAAACGTTACGTTCGTATCTTGTGGGCTTGGAAACCTCATTTATGTTTTGAGATAGGAACAAGAGAGAGTAATATAGGTTGTTTGTAAAAGGTAACTAATGTAGGTGCTTACTTAGTTCAAAATAATGAGAATATATTAAGAAAGCCATAATCTATACCCATGAGTTGAACATGGGTAAACATATAGATAGCTCGAGCCCCGGTATGAAGGCTTGAAGGATCGGGGTGGGATTTTAGTCAGTAAGAGTCTGACACTATCTCCCGCTCCGTCCAAGAGCGGCGGTTGTCATTGAAGACTTTCCCACCAAAAAAAAACACGTGTAAAAAATTTCATTTGAATACGCTCGGCCGTTTCGACGTAATTGTTAACTCATATCCAAAAATTCAGACTGCCGTATTTATAGTGTAAGAATGAGTGGGAAAGGTTACCTTGGAGTTGGAAGCGCGATAAGATGGGATTTTCATCACTAACTAAAGAAATAAAGTAATTTATGTATAATTATACAAGGTGTAAGGGACAACCCTCCACAAACTTTAAGGGCTTGCTCAGTAGACGAAACTGAACAACCTTCCACAAAATTTTTTTTCAGGAAACGAAAAAAAAAATCCGCCTCACAATAGAAAATTATAAAGTTGACAGTTTGTATGGAGTGGCCAATTTTTTTTTGGTTTCCTGAAAAAAAAAATTGTGGAAGGTTGTTCAGTTTCGTCTACTGAGCAAGCCCTTAAAGTTTGTGGAGGGCTGTCCCTTACACCTTGTATACATTCCACTCTCGCGTTAAAAAGTAAGCTATGTACTATTCCAGAAAATAGTATACCCGTGCTTTTTTCATCGAAGTCTGTTCAGCCGTTCTAGCGTAAAGAAATTACAAACATACATACACAAAATATCGCCTTTATAATATGAATGTGATATTAGTATGATAACAATATCTTTCAAAAGACTTTCTTTGTCGCTCAGGTACCCAACACCTCTCAAATTCGAGCCCATCTTCTCTCGCCATCTTTTCACTATTTTTCCTTTGAAAACTGAAACATAAAGCCAATAAATCCTTATGTAACTTAGGTACTTAGAAAACGTCGAACATAAATAACTTCCAATTTAAATAAGACTATTTATAAGTCACTTCTGAATGTTGAATGCGAGAAAAGTTTTTACATCGAATTCCCCAAAACTTTATGTTTTCGGTACTCATCTGACTTCTCACGAGATTCAACCCTTTCCATACATATAAGTTCATGAAAGATCCACTTACTGTAGGAAGGTAGATAAAACTGGCATAAAGAAGTTATTTTTTAAGAATTTTTTTCAAAAATAATTCAGAGTATTCCACACTTTACTAAATAGTATTCTACAGTCAGCGTTATCAACTGATTAACCTCTTTGGTCACCATCACCATCATCAGCATTTTTAATGTTCCCACTGCTGGTACTCAGGCCTCCTGTCTAGGAGAGGGAATGGGTCGTGACCCACCACGCGAGCCCAGTGTGGGTTGGTGAATGTCACAAGTCTTCGAATTTTTGGTTCTTCGATATGCCGGTTTTCTCACGCAAAATTTTTTGTTTTGTTCGTATTGTACTTTTTTCTAGGGGCGCGGTTAGAGAAGCTCGCACCGGGCGTAAAAAATGCTAGTTACGCTACTGGCCATCAGTACTCGCCCACCACTGCTCTCACCCCTAGGGTAAGGTATTTTAATGTGAGAGAGGTACTCAATTGATGCCACTACCTGTACTATTTTTCTGACGTACACAAAAAGTTTTTTTTAATCAACCTTTATGTCTCCCACACACACTGTCATGTACGTCACGACACAAGACACCCAAACCCCGAACAACTATCTGTAGACCATACAAATATTTGTTCCGTGCTGGAACCGAACCCGCGATACGCAGTAGCTAATCTCTCTACCATAGCGCCAACCGAAATCAAAATCGTATTCAAAGTAGAGAAATTAGGATTACAATTTTTTTTTTCAATTATTTATCATAATGCTTGTCTGCGATCCCACTTGATGGTAAGCAGTCCGTGATGCAATCGTTGATGGTGAAGCGCATTATCACACTAATATTGTAAAGGCGAACGTTTTTATGTCTACGTTTGATAAATGATAAATGATGATATGATGATAAATGATATTTATTTTGCAAATAGGTTTAAAAAACACTTTAACGAGTCAATTTTTTTTTCGTCAGTTTAAGCTAGATGAGGCCGATGTTACCTAGCTGATTACCCTGAGAAGAAACACCGAAACAAACTCAGGGGTTTTTTTTTTTTTTTCGATTGGAAAAATCATCTTATGACAACCCCCGCTCTTGGGCGGAGCGGGAGATAGTGTCAGACTCAGGGGTCAGGGTGTTACTTTTTCACACTCAAAAAACTGAACGGATTTGGTCAAAATTTGGAATATGAGTAGACCATGTCCTGGGACATACGATAGAATAGCTTTTTATCTCGAGACTATGTTCCCTTGGAACAATTTCCTACTTTCTTTCTTTAGTTGGTAAAAAACCCCATCTTATATCGCTTCCAATCCCAACGTAACCTTTCTTACTCATACTTACACTATAAATAAATAATTAGATATAAAACATAGTTATAGATATACATGTGAATATATGTATGTGTTGTTGTTGTTAGTTATATTAATAATAATAGCTGTAATGTTTGGATGTGAGTTAATCAATCATGTCGAAACGGCTGAACGTGTTTAAATGAAAATGTCTACTAGACCCGTGTTCAACCCGTGTGTGTGAGATTAGGATTAAGGGTACTTTTTATACCGATACGTCTATCTATTTAGCCTTTTCCCAACAGGGTATATCCATGTAAATTCTGTAACTAAGATTTATGTTACTCATAATATAATTTAAAAGAGTGTCCATGGAGTTTCTTGCACGTTCTTCTCCATAGAGATCTACGCTTTGAAACGTGCAATTTAGCTTCACTTTTATGACTGACCGACATTTTGAGAATTTAAAAGTGCCTGTAATTGGTCTATTTGAAATAAACGTTTCTGATTTCTTTAATTGCTTAATTAAATAAAAAGTAGCTCTAATAAAGACCTTTTTATCTATACTAGTCACCAAAGAGGTACAGTTTGTTTTTTTGTTTGTAGGTCAGAATGCGATTTTTTTCATCGACAGAAAGTTGCTTTATTCCCGAATGACAGGCTATACTTTATATTTGCGGGCGAAGCCGCGGGCAAAAGCTAAAAAACGAAAAAAGCGAAATTATAAAGCTTCAAAACTAGAGAAATCCGACGTAGACTTTGACGTCAAAGTTCATCGCGTCCATACGACCGCCATAGAAAAAAAACTTTTTTTCGAGAGAGACAGATATATCTATTTATTTCAAATTGTTATGTTTCGTTTGCCACCAATCTACCAATTTTGATATTGTTTTCACTATTCACTATTCTATTATTGTATACACCGCTAATTTTTAATTAGTACAAATACTTAAAGGGCTTATTAGAAAAGCCCTTGTTATTATTTAAGTAAAGTCTCAATAAATAATATTCATAAACAGCAAAGTTATTAGCGTTTGTGTTTATCCCAAAATGTCTCTCAATTTATGGAAATATTGTGCAGGCTATTGATTTTGAATAAATAAATGACGATTAAAATGGAAAAACACTGTCCGCAGTATTTTCTACTAGCAATTGTTATGTATGATTGAATCTATGATGAATTTACCTTTTCGTGGTCAATTTTAGGATTTCGGTTTTTTCTACTTTTGAATACAAAAATATGATCAGTAACGGGTACTAATACAGCCCCATTTTTAGAGTAGGGGTGTATACAATAATATTGATACAATAAATATTGATAAATTGGTTGTATTTGCCCGGATTCGAACCCGCACCCGCATGCGAAACAGGCGGATGTTTAAATATCTAGGCCATTACATTTTATTTTTAATCCTCATTTATATCCCCTAGGATAATTTCACCTTTAGTGCTGTCATTGGAACTGGCCACCGACATTAAAATAAAAGAAGGTAAATGCAAAAGAAACCTGCTCCTAAAAGTATTGCGAACAGATAGTTAATAGGTCACTTCTGTTCAATATTCTTCCGTTTACGTCGTGAAATGTCGGGACTTCGTTAATTGCGCACATTTCTACCGTCCATTAATAACCTTTATTGCTTTTTAATACCGTCGCCGACTGTCTTCGGAAACGGATGTAAATAATGTTGGGTGACTCGTGACTTCCTAAGTTTCTCATTTAACGTTACCCAACATTATCTTTAATTATTTCAAGTGTAGACGGTACGGTTGGCGTTAGAGCGATTGGATGCTGCACTGCGGATCCTGGGTTCGATTCCCGCACGGAGTAAATATTAGTATGACTTATAGATTAAGTGTTACTGGTCTGGATGTCTTGTGTAACAGTACACAATAAGGAGTAGTCATAACAGATTAAATATAACATTATAAAACTGTCATGCTACCCACTATGTTTTTCACATATCATAATATCAAATACTGTATGTATATGAATTTAAATATTTGTAAACGTATCCACGACACATGAGTACCTAATTGCTAGTGTGGGGCAGTTGAAAGGCGTACGAGATGCCGAAACCCTTTCTTAGAAGCCCCCTTGGACACTTTTCATGGAACTACATCCCTTGCCCTTGACATCCCCGTTATTGACCTTAAGCAGAAAATATATAGGTACAGAAGTCAGTCAATCTACATACAGAGCGCGCTCGAGCAACGCACACATAGACACCGCTCACAGACACGATGTCTTGGTCGCGTCTTGGATCACTTGTCGAACAATTCCGGCTCAAACGCTCATTAGTATGAGTCCACCGAGCGTAGGTATAAAAAGTGAAGTACATACATGAGATTGTCTTTTGTTCCTATCTATTTTGAGCCTTATAAGCGTACAATTGCTCCTGGTGGAAATGAATCCCGAATTCCCAACTTAAGAAAAACAAAAATATTGGGTTATAGTTTTGGAAATCATAAGTGGACTGGGGACTAATAGACCAGGGTAGATGCCTTCAAAAATAATAAAAAGTGAAAAATAATAATAGTAGGATGAAACCCATCACAAAAGGAGGAGAATATTATAAAAATGAAAGGAAAAATAATTTACGGGCGATCTGAGGTCGGGAAGGGGGTGGGGGTGACTTTTTAAGGGGAAAAAACGGTTTTTCTCGATTTCCGGCAAAACTAAAAGTCCTATGGAAAAAAGTCGAATGGCAAAGTTGTAGGTAATAAAAAGATCTAAAACTTTTGTATTAACACTTTTTTCACATAACCTCAAAATTTATGTGAAAAATTCAAAAAACCATGTTTTTGGTTTTTTATTTTTATCTCTTTCAAAAAACAATATTTTATCACGAAATTTGGTGAAAACTTACCTTTTTATGTCCCAAATACGCTGTAATTTATTTGATTAGAAATATTTATTTTTTCACCTTATTTTGAATAAATATCGAAAAATCACCCTAATTTTCAATCGAAAAATCACCCGTCAAAATATCTTTTTTTTTCATAAAGTTTATATGGTGTCTGTTCGTTGAAATGTCTACTTTCCGATGGTGAAAAAAAATATATATGTTACCATAGTAAATCTTCTCAGCAAATGCAAAAAACCGAAAAAAACTCGAATTCGAATTTTTTTTTTCAATTATTATATTGAATGTAGAGCTATTTATTAAAATTTACACTTTAATTACTCGAAAAACGTAAAATTACATGTTACATAGATAACAAAAAAATTGCAAATCAATATATAGTACTATAATTAACAAACAAATAAGTTGATAAAATTAATACTTAATAAGACGTCTACAATATTTGGAGAAAGGAGTCGAATCTTCTTTAAGTTATATGCGTAGATGCCTATTTATAACTATTTTTAGATAACTTATATTTATCTGAGTGACCTACGAAAAATTTTAGCCCATAAAAGGTATTTCATAGAGGAGTGGGGAAGGGGCTAGGCGGGTCCGGGTCTTACTACATACATACCTAATATATTATTTCGTAGCAGCTGTAACAACCGTTAGCCTAGCCAGTATTTGAAATACAGTATAGTATACAACATCGTTTAAAAAAATACACGTGTACGTTGAGTTTCTTGAAGATAATTGTGACAAGTTTACAAAAAAAACTAAGAAGATTAAAAAAATAATAATCTCCTTTATTTTGCACAAACAAACTTAGTTACTCTCATATGATATATAAAATACACATCGTAAATATATTTTTACTAACTAACTAACTAACTAACTAATAGTTAAAAATACACATCGTAAATATATTTTTACTAACTAACTAACTAACTAACTAATAGTTAGTAAAAATATATTTACGATGTGTATTTTATATATCATATGAGAGTAACTAAGTTTGTTTGTGCAAAATAAAGGAGATTATTATTTTTTTAATCTTCTTAGTTTTTTTTGTAAACTTGTCACAATTATCTTCAAGAAACTCAACGTACACGTGTATTTTTTTAAACGATGTTGTATACTATACTGTATTTCAAATACTGGCTAGGCTAACGGTTGTTACAGCTGCTACGAAATAATATATTAGGTATGTATGTAGTAAGACCCGGACCCGCCTAGCCCCTTCCCCACTCCTCTATGAAATACCTTTTATGGGCTAAAATTTTTCGTAGGTCACTCAGATAAATATAAGTTATCTAAAAATAGTTATAAATAGGCATCTACGCATATAACTTAAAGAAGATTCGACTCCTTTCTCCAAATATTGTAGACGTCTTATTAAGTATTAATTTTATCAACTTATTTGTTTGTTAATTATAGTACTATATTTTGATTTGCAATTTTTTTGTTATCTATGTAACATGTAATTTTACGTTTTTCGAGTAATTAAAGTGTAAATTTTAATAAATAGCTCTACATTCAATATAATAACTGAAAAAAAATTTCGAATTCGAGTTTTTTTCGGTTTTTTGCATTTGCTGAGAAGATTTACTATGGTAACATATATATTTTTTTTCACCATCGGAAAGTAGACATTTCAACGAACAGACACCATATAAACTTTATGAAAAAAAAAGATATTTTGACGGGTGATTTTTCGATTGAAAATTAGGGTGATTTTTCGATATTTATTCAAAATAAGGTGAAAAAATAAATATTTCTAATCAAATAAATTACAGCGTATTTGGGAAATAAAAAGGTAAGTTTTCACCAAATTTCGTGATAAAATATTGTTTTTTGAAAGAGATAAAAATAAAAAACCAAAAACATGGTTTTTTGAATTTTTCACATAAATTTTGAGGTTATGTGAAAAAAGTGTTAATACAAAAGTTTTAGATCTTTTTATTACCTACAACTTTGCCATTCGACTTTTTTCCATAGGACTTTTAGTTTTGCCGGAAATCGAGAAAAACCGTTTTTTCCCCTTAAAAAGTCACCCCCACCCCCTTCCCGACCTCAGATCGCCCGTAAATTATTTTTTCTTTCATTTTTATAGTATTCTCCTCCTTTTGTGATGGGTTTCATCCTACTATTCGTTTTTTTTGTTTTAAAAATTATCGACACTGGTCTATAAGAACTACGTAAAAACTGTGGTCCCTAAACAATTTTATTATATTCGTTTATTTCACTTTATTTTATTTACGTTTTAAAATACTTCAATTAAAATAAAATCATTTAACAATAAAAAAAGTATAAAATTATAATTAGATACATATTATCTATTATAATTATGTTGTTTAAACACAACATAATTATAATATATTTTTATCTAATTAATTTTTGTACATTTAATCAATATTATATTTTTGTATAAAATAAAGTTTGTTATAATGTTTAATCTATTATTTACTGACATATCAACACACAGCCCTGGGACTAGGAGCATAAAAGTTTGCACAAAGTTCCCTTCTATGATGTAAGCGAGCACTAAGAGAGGGTTCTCCAAAATTCATCCGACGAAACGGGGGCCCAAAGTTTGTGTGGAGAAGCGATTCAATAAATTAATAAGTATGTCGTTATGTCCTAAGCTTTACGAAACATCTTAGGAGCCTAAAGATGCAGGTTCCTAGCAAAGAGTAGGATATACACTTATTTCCTAAACTTGAGAAACCTTCCATATCTGTATGAGATACTGTATGTCATACAGATATGGAAGATTTCTTAAGTTAAGATAAAAAACGTTTTACAAAAAAAAATATAACCGACTTCAATGGTAAAAAACCAAAGTACAAAATAACTTTAATTTCGAAAGTCGGTGTTTCTATAATTTCAGTGTTTTTTTTTTACATTTTTTTGTAGTAATTTTTAATAATTAATATTATATCTAGCATGGTGTAAGCTGTGCATACCTATAATAGGCATGCATACCAGTGCCTTGTTTTTAATATTATTTTTACAAAATCATGTATGTAATGCTGTTGGTGTGCCAATAAATAAATAAATAAAACATTGAAGTCGGTTATATTTTTTTTTTTTGTAAAAAGTTTTTTATTTTACAATTTTTAGTTATGGTGCCACCACTAAAAAGTACCCCTTAGCCAAACTTAGATACCTTATAAGTAGATAGAATGCATTTCATAACGATTCTAATAATCCCAGACACGGTTAGAATACATTAATTTACCTTCCGGCTTCAGCATCAGATCAGTTCGATACCTACATCCCCTCCCCTTTTTCTTTCAGTCAGTCATCGATTACACGTATAAACAAAGCAAATTTACTTGTTAGGTACGACAGTTCTGCTGTGATCTTTTGAGGAGTTATGTCCCATATCTTCGAAGTTCATGATCAAATCACAATAATATTTCTATGGGACCAACTTGGAAGTATAATCTTTCAATCAAAAAAATAATTTTCAAAATCGGTCTACAATTGACTGAGATATCGGTGAACATACATAATAGAAAAAAAACATACATTCAGCCGAACATAGAAACTCCTCCTTTTCGAAGTCCGTTAAAAATAGGTGTCTACTCCACAATGCAGTGCTACTCTACTACTACTACTCGTGATATACACAAATTGATATTGATTCATTCATTCTACATTGTAGGTAGGTACCTACTAGCTAACCTCACTTTTTAAACTTCCAAATTAATTAGGTACTATCTTGCAAAAGCTTCGTTTTCAGTTTATTTCTCGGCGAATACATCCCCGGTTATATTAACACACTCGAGAGAATTGACTAATATGTTAGAAAACGACCTCTGGGCAACGTTTTATTTCTAGGTAAAATAAACAACCTCGATAAATGAATAAAAGAAAATTGAAAGTGAAAAAAGTTTGTATGTAAGTAGATATTCTTTGAACCTTCAGAGCATTAAGTACATAAAATATTAACAGTTAATGTAAATAAAGTAAACTTTACACAATTTAACGAAGGAACCTAAAAGTTAGGAATCGTGTCGAGGCAAGATAAATAAACGTGAATTGATTTTCTCTTAGCGCGCGGCTGTTTGCCGAAACCTTATTAATGTTGAGAGATTTGCACACAACTTCACCATGTGCCGTATTATCTCGAGAACGCGACTAAAAGATATGCAAATCACCTCTGTGGAACGACGTCACGTCCTCTAATCACTCTATCTACTGAACCGCTTAATCTTTGAATATTCTCAACTAGTCAGACGCAAATCAGATGACATTAGAATTTTAATGAATAAACGTAGACGAACGCTGCTGTCTTCGACATCGTTGCGAGATGTTTAATTAAAGCAATTAACTGAGATTTATTTAACATATTAGTTCTTATTCGCACGACAGATTTTATAAACACACGTTTACTTGTTACAGATGCGGCAATACATCGTCCCCGTGTTGCTCCTTGCGATAGTGGCGCTCTCCTCGAGTAATGTTCTTCCACTGTCCGTAAATGATTTGAACAGAGAACAACTCAGCTTTGATAGCCAACATAATGACAATACATTTAGTGATAGATATCAAACAAGAAACTTTATTGATGAATTATACAAACTGTATGTCGCACACGAGAACAAACCAGGATTGAATAAATTACAACTCAAATATGCAGGTGCAGACAATAATCAGAATGATGATATTTTCAATATTATAAGTAAAGATGACAACTATAATGGAGAGGGATTTCGGAAAGAACAATGGCATAACTATCCAAGACAATTAGATCGCCTCCATCAGTTATATGAACACAATACGGATAAAAGGAATTTCGACCCCGACCCTAATAAAGAATACACTGAAGAAGTTGCACCTGACAATCAAGATATAAATGATAAAGCCAACGAAATCTACTTAGACAGTAATACTGGTTCGGATAACGTCTACGATGCAGTGATGGCTGCTACTAACCCCTTGTTAATACTTAAAATGCGTTTAGCAAGCTTGAATAAAGATATTGACAATGCAAATGCGCAATATGCTAATCTTATAAATTTTGGACTAGGATCTAATAACCTGAGAGAGGATGAAAAGAATGAATTCAGGAATGAAAACCCCGAAGTGAAAGTCATGAAAGTCAAACGGGAAGGCGTTGCAAGTATGCAAAGCGAGTCAACCGGTGAGTTCAAACTTAAAATAATGTATAATATAATAAAATATTGGTCCGATTAAGCAGTTGATACGACAGACACTTGTTTCAATATAAGCCACAGTAGTACAATTTAATTGTAAGTGGGCAAACTTCGTAATTGCTGCTAGTGGGGAATAGACAGAATAGATGTGCGAGCCATCAAAAATATTTAAATTTACTAAATAATTTGAAGAAATATATTATTTATTTGTAATGTTTAACGAAACAGGAATATATTCTGAGGAGCAAGCGAAATAAAAATAGTAAAAAAAACTTTATTTTAGAGGTTTGACATCCAATACATTTACGCAAAATCGTCGTCACCATAGAAGTCGAGTACTACGCGCTGAGTAAACAACTAGTCCTTCGCCCCCCCCCCCCCCCCTCGGCGTCTCGCCGCTATCACTAGCCTTTATTTGAGTTATCCAATTTGTTTAATTTAACCTAAGTTTCTATTGACCCCAGTCTCCTTGCTTTACTATATAATTTGCACACTATTTTGATTTAACGTGCCGGATATCTCTACCAAAACGGGAAAATGAAAAAATACAACCAATAAAACACGAAACTAAAAAGTGCAAAATAACTTTCATTTCAGAAAATGGTATTAAATAACGAATAAACAAAACCAGAAACATTAACTTGCAAAATTATTTTTTTCTTTTGAGTGACTTGGAAAATTCAGTCGTTCAAATCATTATTTTGTATAATTGCTGCTACTTTCTTACTGGCGCTGGTATTTTTCAGTCGATGATAGATGCTACACCTACTTTCCAGCCATTCAAAGAATATTTTTATGTGTTACAGATAACCTAACGCAGAACAAAGCAGTGAATAAGAGAATTTTCTCGCTATGGAGTCGTCTGCAGAGCCTCAACCACAAGGGGCATGAACTGCAGCATCGACGACACTTACACGCGTTCTACGGTCTACCTGACTCTGATGGAGGAGGCATCCTCACGGCGGAGACCAGGGCCACTCTCATGCGACCACCCGGCTCACCACTACGATGGGGATGAATATACTAGAACTGTTAAAGCTTTTCTAAGTTCCGATTGATTTGCAGTTACGTGTTAGATAAATAAATGATGAACATGATAGGAAAAAATTGTACGGAAGTAGCAACTCCAGTGTAGGACAACTCCAAAAATGTTGAAATAGTAGGAATGTGTCATGACACTGGCTGAAATTGTATGTTGAGTGAAGGTTTAGTTATGTTCAAAGCGCTTTGTGAGTTAAAAGTATCTCAGACCAGTTTATCTTTGTCTTAGCGATAGATGTCTCATCGTGTTTATGACGAATATGTGTATTTAAAGCAATAAAATTTGAAGTTTGCTCAGTTTTATATTTTTAATCGACGATTTTGGAACTATCTTATTCGCAAACAGCATGCATGAAAAATTTTGCACTTATTTTTTTTTTCTAGCACTTTCAAATTTTTTATGAAAAGATTGTCTCTGACCTTAGAGAAGATTATTTTCTTGTAAAATCTCTAATGTCGTTGACTGAATCGTTTAATAGATTTCTTTAAATGCTGAATAGTACAATAAAATGACCAAATCGTTACTATCATTTTTGATGGTTGTCTGGTAGTAATTAATAATTTATAACAAATATTTGTAATGACTATTTATACATTCGGAAACAATATTACAATAAAGTATGTATGGTAATCGAATAAATTAAAATAAAGATTATTGACTGTGGACATATTTTTTTCTTGTGCGCAAAATTAATGCTTATTGTCTTCTGAAATATAACTATTTGTTAATAATCCATAGAATATAATATCTATATAACTTCCACTTCTATTGTGTCTATGAGGTTAAAAAATCAAAAAGTATTTGAATAATATGATAGTGATAATAAAATAATTACGTATATTGCCAATATATATGTAAATAAATAAAATGTATATCAGCTTTCATGTTTTATTTCCAACCTCAAATAGGTTTGTAACTATTTGAATTTTCCCGCCAGCAAAGTTTCATTGGCAATAGAGACATCTATGCTTTACGCAGAGAACTACGATAAACAGAACTAAACACCACAGATGTACAAAAACTGATTCACTTTTATTTTTACAGTATTCATTTATCTCATTTAATTAAAGTTATCGATTTGAATTAAAAGTACTTTGAAATGTTAATTTCAAGCGAAATTGCTTTATAAATAATAGGTACTTATTATTTATAAAGCAATTTACAGAACAAAATCAACATCAACAATCTATCGGAATGTCAATGTAACAACATCCAAAATTCAATGATTTGATAAGAGTTATCTCAAAACACTTTATAAATAATAAGATATCAAGTCATTCACGTAGGTACTCTGGATGAGAATAAGTGGACAACTGACATGGTAAGTATTTATTTTCGCAAATACCGATCATTATTAGATTATTAGTGTCTAATTACGCACTTGATAATGGATATTTATTAACTTAAAGAGGCTCTATGGGTCATATTTTTTGTGATCTATCTAAAACTGACAGTTCGTTTTTGTCAATACCAATTTATGGTGAAAAATTTCTAAAACTCTAGAAAATAACCTCAAAATGTCACGGGAAAGTTATCTTCTAGTAAACAACAATACAAAAATTAGGTACTAACATATAATTCTTATAGAGTGTTAGTAATTAAAAACACAAACAACAAATAATAAAGTAGCTTCCGTTATTTAAACTATTTTTTTCCTTCTTGATTGTTAAAACAATTTTCATAAACGTACCTAAAGTTTTTACTAAATTAAAATGTAAAACGATTCTAGCTTTCTAACTGCAAATAAAGTCACCAGTTGATTAAACGAGTTTCATTTGTTAATCAATAAGTAAACCAACTAGGCTCGTATTACCACTTTCTCGAGTTAACGATTGGAAATATTTACATAGTTGGCCTAGACCACGGACTAGACTACTTGGAAAAGTAAGACTCTTGACTCGTCGGCAGTCTTTGTGACATAAATTTTGACATACTATCATAATTATAATGTGTGTTTTATCTCTCGCATGATAATATCATACGTTTCCTCCTATTTCACATGTAAGCAACCAACCAACCAATCAAATTTGTCGTGTTCATCTTGGCATAACATAGACTAGGAGATAAAGCAGTGTCTTTAAGTTGAGGGCGGCGAAACGAACGATACGATTTTAATCCCGAAATAATTAAAAGACAATTACGATATTCGTAATTGTCGTTGAATTACGAGATAATTAAAAGACAATTTGGTCGACCAACCAAATCATATATTAGAGAAATATAAGTATTATATTTACAAATTCATCAAACAAACAAAATTCACTACTTCAAGATTCTAGTTTCAATTTTCTATAACGCTCCTGTCAGTAAGCATGTTTTATTCTATTTTCTTTTTTTAAGCTATTGCATAGCTTCTATCGCGGGCCTTGAGCGCGAGCGTGGAGACCGAATCCAGAAATTCCGTAACGAAAATAACCTAACACCCCCCACTCATTTGTTTTTTGAGCGTGGTGACCGATAAGAAAACAAATGAGTGAACAATCAATAGCAGCTGTTGGTGAGGTCTGGTTTTGAATGGGTGGAGTTAAGCAGCTGTTGGCGAGGTCTGGTTTTGAATGGATGGGGTTAAGCAGCTGTTGGCGAGGTCTGTGTTTGGATGGATGGGGTTAAGCAGCTGTTGGCGAGGTCTCGTTTTTGATGGGTGGGGTTAAACAGCTGTTGGCGAGGTCTGGTTTTGGATGGAAGGGATTAAGCAGCTGTTGGCGAGGTCTGTGTTTGGAAGTGTGGGGTTACGCAGCTGTTGGCGAGGTCTGGTTTTAGATGGATGGGATTAAGCAGCTGTTGGTGAGGTCTGGTTTTGGATGGGTGGGCTTAAGCAGCTGTTGGTGGGGTCTATGTTTGGATGGCTGGGGTTAAGCAGCTGTCGGCGTTTCGGATGGGTGGGGTTAAGCCGCTGTTGGCGAGGTCTGGTTTTGGATGGAAGAGTTTAAGCAGCTGTTGGCGAGGTCTGGTATTGGATGGGTGGGGATAAGCAGCTGTTGACAAGGTCTCATTTTGGATGGGTGGGGTTAAGCAGTTGTTAGCGAGGTCTGGTTTTGGATGGGTGGGGTTAAGCAGCTGTTGGCGAGGTCTAGTTTTGGATGGGTGGGGTTAAGCAGCTGTTGGCGAGGTCTGGTTTTAGATGGATGGGATTAAGCAGCTGTTGGTGAGGTCTGGTTTTGGATGGGTGGGCTTAAGCAGCTATTGGTGGGGTCTATGTTTGGATGGCTGGGGTTAAGCAGCTGTCGGCGTTTCGGATGGGTGGGGTTAAGCCGCTGTTGGCGAGGTCTGGTTTTGGATGGAAGAGTTTAAGCAGCTGTTGGCGAGGTCTGGTATTGGATGGGTGGGGATAAGCAGCTGTTGACAAGGTCTCATTTTGGATGGGTGGGGTTAAGCAGTTGTTAGCGAGGTCTGGTTTTGGATGGGTGGGGTTAAGCAGCTGTTGGCGAGGTCTGGTTTTGGATGGGTGGGGTTAAGCAGCTGTTGGCAAGGTCTATTGCATAAGTTGATAAAAAATGCTATGCAATAGCTTTACCGCGGCAGTCCCCGAGTGCCATACGTCTTTTTTTTTTGTTGGTGGCCAGTTTGAATTTCGTGTCAACTTGTTCGATGCACGTACATTTTAATTCACAATGTTGACGATTTTTGATGTTCCAAATTCAAATCTCATTAGTCCCTAGGAATCGGCCATACAGCATTATTTCCCTAGGGATAAAATAAATGACTTGCTTTAATTGAGATTTGTATGACGTATAAAACGACATTATCAAGCAGGTGGTGTAAAAAATAAAAATCAGGAATACTAGATTTGGACTGTTATTTACTGGAAGACTATAGAGAAGGCTATAAAACATCACGCTACTACCAAGGCGATACGCGGGTGGAACCGTATGGGAGATCTAGTATAATATATTGGTATTGGCAAATATAAACGAAGAAAATTAAAGATTCCTTGAAATCGAAAGGTTGAACACTGAAATAAAATCTCTAAACTACTTTTAGATCTATGCCGGAGGTTGTGGGTTCGATTTCCACCCATAACAAATATTTGTGTGATGAGCACCATAATTTGTTCTGTGTCTAGGTGTAATTTATCTATAATACCTACCTATAGTCGCACCTCCGCTCAAATAGTGTCACAACTCAAACAAAAATCGTTTGCTGTATATCAATGTTTGCTGATGATAATTATGATGCTATTAATTTCAGAATTCATCACACTTTAAGGTCAGTTAGTGTCATATTTGTAATTCAATTATTTGCCCACTAGTGACCCATTTTTTGTATTTATATATAGTGTTATATCCCTGAATTATTAGAACTTAAAACCCTTTTTCTCAATAATTAGATTTTTGAGTTGTGACACTATTTGAGCGGAGGTGCGATGTTTGAATTTAGAAATACCTATATAAGTATATTTATCAGTTGTCTAGTACTCATAGCACAAGCTCTGTTTAGTATAGGACTAGATAGCGTTGTGAAAGTTGTGGAATATTATTATTATTATTACTTTCAAAGGCTGAAAACCGCGCAATTCTCTACGCCTTTTGGCTGTCTTCATGCTCGTGGAGGGTGCGAGCAGCCTTGCGTCTGAAGCGGATCCCATTCGAGGAGCGACCCGTGGACATCGTGAAGGAAGGCCACCAGCTCACTGAGGAATTTCGAGCTATCAACCCTATCCAGAAAGTACCTGCCTTGCTTATTGGTAAGCGATGAGGATGTAAGGAGTATGTGATCGTTTGCTTTTGGCATCAGTCGTATGTTGCATTTACATTGTCAGTTATAACATTTTGGTTGTTATGATTCATCGTCATTATCTGCCTACCATTGTCTCGTATTATTTAGGATCGGAGTAACATTTTTTTTTTATCCTATTCTGTCAAACGTCACACTATCTCTAAGTTTTTTTTTTAACATTCCTCACAGCTTTCTTTGCCCAACCTCTCCATCTAGCCGCATGTTTATGCATAACTCTTTTAGTAATATTTTTCATCCCTCCTCTTCACATGGTCAAAATTGTACCTACTTAAATTATTTCTATAATGATGTAAAATCATCGAGGTTTTCTGAAAGTTCCTCATCAAAAGAAGGTTTCTGTAGATATTTATTTATTTGGATCTCCAACAAAGTATACACAGATATAATATAAATCACAATTATAGACCGGATTCTTTAACGTGTGCTCTTTTAGATGAAATATAATTACAAAGTACATAAAAAACAGCATAAAAAAACTCAGTAATGTACTGTCATGTTTTGTGAAATTTTACTTTATTATTGTGTAATCATTCCCATACCTACATTCTGTGACATTTCTATTTCAGATTAAAATATATGCTAATCCATCCAAAAACTTCGATCAAAATTGATCCAACAATAATATACCAAGAAACCACAAACCACTCACACCCTTCATGAAACATGAAGTTTTCATGTTTGACCACAGCATGATGTCAACATCCTCATTTCTTAATAAGTAACCCTGCTTCGTTACCAAAACGAACAGTTGAACAATGCTAATTTATGACGTCAGCAATTCCGTATAACAAATCAAGTAAGTTTCTAGTTGTCAGTTTAAATGAGTAAAGAAAGACTAGACTATTACAGTTGCCATCTCACCAGATTTTATGTTGTTGGTGTGACTGTCTGCATATTTTTCTCCTTATATAAATAATAGGTACTTTAGGGCCATGAAAAGACGCGTAATGAAGCCAAAAAGAACTTATCCAGATCGCCAAATCGAACCTTTAAAGCTAGGGTATATTAGACCGTTGCATACTTGTAAGTTGTAATACGCCTGATTTGTACGTAGAAGGAAGTCGCGTGACGTCGAGTGACGTGTATCAAATGTAGCTCTAGAAGTCTAGTTTTCATATATGTAAAATGTATGGAGACCGACGCGCCCAGATCGACGAGTGTGGTACAGGTGTGATAACTTGATAAGTGTAGTTCTACCTTAAAATGAAGCGTGATTTATTGAGGCGACAGCCACTGCAGCATTTGGTCTGGAAAATTATCAAATATTTGCACCTGCTCTGAGTGGAGCGAGACGGAGTATCAAACTTTTACTGACTCTAAAACCCACATGTTTTCTTTCAGTTGCCTTTTCATTCGAGAGCCGCGGTAACACTCCATTGAATGCATCTGAACGCACATTATTTGATGCACAGAATGCGCACGTGACGGCTTTTTGAGTAGCCTTTACACCTTGTATAAACTTTAACTCCTGTTAGCCATGTGCCTATGGTGACGGAATTTCTTATAGTCATCTCTGGATATCTCTGAACTCGAACGAAAATCTATCTTATATCTACATAAATGTATATCGTGCATTTATAAAATTCAATTGCTGTTCGTTAGTCTCGCAAACAAAAACGGCTTGACTGATTTGAATACTTATTTTGTTTTAAAAAAGAATTAGAAATGCTGATATAACAAATAGAAAAATAAATTTGTTAATTTTGATTGGGATTGCCTTCATTTCAATTTCATGAACTCGGAGCCGCGGTTCTAAATTAAAAATATTTCTTCAATAGTTTAGTTCGACTAAAAAATGTAATCTGAAAATCAGCAAGTCACTGAACCGTTTCTTGATATCAATAGTCAGATGTCAATCATTTATTGATACGGTAGTTACAAATCATTGTTCTCTACATTTTATACAATTAACGAATTTTATAAACGTCTTTGATAGAGGTTAACGTACATGCCAATGCAGTTACTAACATATAAGCTGCTAATCGACAAGAAATTATCTAATAGGGACTTCATAATGACATATCGTCATGGAAAAAAAGTACTACGACCAATTAGATCATATTTAAAATTCCAACAAACTTTACTACTATTGGAATATCTAGTTTTGATCGTCTCCAAAAAACAATAAACAGAAACCAGAAACGTTTAATTCAAATAGACCAGTTACAGGCACTTTTGAATTGTCAAAATGTCGGCCAGTCAAACAAGTGAAGCTAAATTGCACGTTCCAAATAGTAGGTCTCTATGGAGAAGAACGTTCAAGAAACTCCATGGACACTATAGCAACAGGTAGTTTAATTTCAATCACTTTTCATTTTAGATATTTGGAATGGAAGTAGTTATTTATTTATTACGAAGCAACTTATCAAATATATGATTTAAAATTAATTTCGACGGGTCCTTCTGCGAAGATGAGGGACGAAAATGAAAATAAATATTACTCGGCCATTGTGACGAACACAATAATATGTCATTTGTTGTCGCTGTAAATATCAGTGGGTTGATTGTACCCACAATATCCCAAAAGGTTCAAAACGTAATTTCCCCTAGGCAAAACAAATAATAAGTCGTTCTTGTAAAAGATTCTGCCACAGAATATGATTAAATCACGGTAACTGTGAAGTATGACTGTGAGTGTAATGATGAGATAAACCCATGTAGGCTGAAAGAACATTTTAAGGGCAGGTTAGGATACCTTCACTTTCAGAACTATTTGGAAATGTTCACAATAACAACCTGAGGCGACTTTAATCAGCAACAGATTGTCGATTTCAGAAGTTTAGATAATAAGGATGTTTTTATATCATGCAGTTTTCAATACGCATGCGGGTTTGTTCCGAAGGCAGAAAATTACAATAAATACTCGTATAAAATGGTCATTTGCGGAGGTACGCGTGCGGAGTAATGCCACATGCGTAAACAAAACCGCACGATATTAAAAACACCCTAAGAGGATTTTAGAAAATTTCAAAATGTAAAAAAACGCTTCCTAGCGGTCCAACGCAATCGAAATTTTGTCGACGCGTTAATTTTTTCAAATATATAGAAAATAAAATTGCTAAATTTAAATTCCATATCCATTCTTATAAAATACCGCTTTGAATATACGGGGACCGCGATATAGGTTGCGTCAGGTCGCGCTATCAGAAAGGTCGTTTATCACGTCACCAATTCACCATATAACTAATTTTAAATGTAGTGCGCCTCACCATCAGAGATTGCATCACGCATCAGGTGGAATCGCAGTCAAGCAGTAAGTTAAGATCAATAAAAAAAAATTAAATTACAGAGGATCTTAGATAACATATCGTATGACAGAGATGTTCAAGTAAACTTAGAAAACACATATATCTACCAGGTTGAAGTCCTGTTTCATCTTGAGGGCTTGGGAAGCGAACATATGGGCCACCACAAAATTGTTAGGTACAAACAAAATTCTGAAAGTGTGTCACAGTTTCACGAATGATTGAACATTTACCACGTTCATTTTGGGCTGTTTTCAGAATTCAATTTGTGAACGTTTTATTTCCTTCATCACTCATGCAGGTACGGTGTACACGTGGGTGCGTCTTAGCGACGTAGTATACGTCTTGGAGACGTATGATATGAGGTTATTCTATCCACACGTTCGCCCGCCGATAAAAGCGCCTAATACACCAATATCCGCTCGATTTTGCGAAAGGGAAATGAGTAGATAATATTCGGCGCAGCGATATCATAGCCTTATAATCGTGGTGAAAGATTTTAATTTCATAAAATGCGATAACTCATTTCAATAGCCTTTGTGTTATAAAACACACAAATTAGAGGCTGCGGGAATATTTGAAATAGTAATCATGACCTAGAATATAAAGCGCAACTGAAAAAACACAGCTGGCTTTAGTCAGTAAAAGTCTGATACACTCTCTCACGCTACCCCGAAAGGGAGATTTTTAGATGATTTCTCACTTAAAACAATAGTACATTTTGATACAATTGGAGAAAGTTTATCATTGCAACCGAGGCGAAATTCACTCGAGCCGTACAGGCAAGGGTCTAATGGAGCCGAGTGCTGCAGTGACAAATCTTCACGTGTATCAAACGACGGTTTTCAACACACTTACGAGGAAATATTTTCTCTAAATAATGACAACGCATTTTTGTTCATTTTGCTCTGAAGAAAATTTTCCCAAGCTGCCATTCATTTTAGTTTTGACTTAGATGGCAGCAGGTTATCGCAAGTATTTTTTACCTTAATCACAATATCTGGCGGCGGAGGCGTACCATTTATAGAATTCTCTACAAATTTTTAATTTACATTTTTTTAACAAATAACACAAATAATAAAATAATATTAAACTTTTTTCTCGCGCTTTACCTTTGCAGGTAGAAGAAGGAGAATCAAACTGTTATACATCCTACATGATATAAAAAAAAATAGAAATTCAAATATTTTTAATTCAGATAACAGATTGATTCTGTTTATAAACAGAAAAAAAATAAAAAAAAAATATATTAAATTCGGTTATAATTACTTAAATTAAATTTGTTTATAATAAGTTATCTTGCATTCAATTTTATAGTTCATAAACACAATTTAAATTTTCATTAAATATTACCTTAAAAATATCCGCCTCTCCTTTAAAAAAAAATATAATCACCGTTGACCGTGACGAAATGGGAAAGAAAAAAACCCTTCTTGTTATTTTAAAACAAACATGAGAGACTGATATACGATATTGAAGTTAATAGCAGTTAGTTTTCTAGGAAGTGTATTGTAAAAGCTTTATATTTTTTTTATGTTTAATGTATATTCTCTGTATTTTCATTTTAACCTCGGTACACACTGAAACAAGATACAAATAGGGATGAAATGATACGAATCAATACATACTCGATACTTTTCTTCGATACCACGTTATTATGAAATTAAGTATCGAGGTCAAAAGTGCGCATATCAGTAGGTATACCAATGTCACAATTTCATTATAAGATTGATAAAAAAATTGCATATCTTCAATTAAATTTTTTTTACTTAGTTTTGTGTAGTTGGCAAGCTTATTTAAGCTTGCCAACTACACAAAACCAAGTAAAAAAAGTCTTTGACCAAAAAAACAGTCACTTCGTCGCAGTCATATTTTGTCGTCATTGATATTGTTTTCGTTCATTCCGCATACCACCTATGTTAGTTAATCCTAATCTTTAAAAGTAGTCAGTATTCGTTTTGTGCTTAAAGATTAATATTTTTGGGAAGCAGTTCAAGAACCGTGTTTTTTCTTAAATTCTTATAATTTTGTACTTATCAATAAAAAAAATTCCAACTTAAAATACAACTTGTTACGTCTACATTTTCCAAAAACTATTCGATACGAGTAAGTATCGATACTTTACAATTGATACCGAGTATTGTATCGATACTTGACGGTTGATACTGTATCGAGTAAAAGTATCGATACCTCAATGGTATCGTTTTATCCCTAGTTACAACCAGCTGGTTGACCTCACGTAGATAGGTATTTGCTCAATCATAAAAGTAGTTATAAGTTTTCGTGGAAACTATTTTCCATTTTATTCAATCTGGGACTTGTGTTTATTTTTGACACTCAAATATCACTATAAATATGTTTTTTTCTGAAATACGCACCAAAATTAAATAATACCAAAATGAATTGGCATGTCAAATATTTGTTTATGGAAGAGTGTGGCGTTGATGCCATATTGTAGTAGTTTGTTCATCTTTTTTCTGTTGCTTGACAGTTTTCCCTTCCACCAGATTTGATAGGTGTTGGGCACGCCACAATCATGGCGGTAAGTCCCCTCTTTGAGGCGTGGCTGGAAAGACCTCACGGCGTCCTTACCTTCCGTATGACGCAGGTCCTCACCGGACATGGTTCGTTCGGGAGGTTCCTGCACCGGATTCGTGCGGAAGTGACGCCCGGGTATCGCCACTGTGCGGAATGCCCGGAGGACACGGTGGAGCACACAGTTGAGGTGTGCCTTGCTTGGGCGGAGTATCGCCGTGCCCTCGTGGGGGCGATCGGCGGCGGAGACCTCTCGCTTCGGGCCTTAGTTGAGGCCATGGTCCGAAGCGAGGAGGAGTGGCAGGCGGTCGCCGAGTTCTGGGAAGCAGTAATGCAAAAGGAGGCCGAACGCATCAGGCAACGGCATTCTCGCCGCCGCCGCCGGGATTCTGTTCCCGATTTCCGGCCACCGTAGGTGCGCTTGCGGACAGTGAGCAATGGGCAGCTCGTTGTCGGGCCGTCCGCTAATTATCCGGACCAAGCCCAAGTCGTCGACGGCGCGCACTGTTCCCGCGCGCCTCAAGAAATTGTCAGCAACAGCAGGGACCCAGCCGAATCGAAGCCTACTGGGGCCAGGGTTATTCGAAAGGGCGCTCGAGCCCCGGTATGAAGGCTAGAAGGAACGGGTGGGTCTTTCAGTCAGTAAGAGTCTGACATTATCTCTCGCTCCGCCCAAGAGCGGGGGATGTCACTGGATGATTTTCACCCACCATAAAAAAAAAAGATTTGAATGGTGTCTGTGTAAATTACTTCATTTTGGACGTTTTTTTTTTTTGTATTATATTAATTTTCAATTTTAGATAAAGTAACATTTTGATGCAAATATTAAAAAAACAGGCAAGTGCGAATCGAACTCGTACCGTATAAACTTATCTTTGAAAAAAACTTATTTTTTCACAGCTTTTTTCAACATGATACTTCCACGCCTCCCCAAGATAAAGGGTCCTGACAGACAGACGGACGCACAAAAAAGTGACCCTATAAGGGTTCCATTTTTCCTTTTGAGGTACCAAATCCTAAGAGTCCAGTACCCAATCCTGTCAGTCACTAAAACAAAACAATAGACTAATGATTATTCGTCTCAAGTTTAATATTCAATCGTCCGACACGAATTGACTCTAAAATTACCAACTAAGTAAATATTTCTATAAAGAGCAAAAATACAATTGGTTATATTAAATTCTAAAATTCACAACAGAATCGGAATAGCAATTGATACTGAGAAAATATCTTGAAATTGGTTTTGCATAAAAGCATACCTTTTATTTTCACGGTGGTTAGCTATTGAATAACACGATCACAGTAATAATATCATACAGTAACGTATCTCGGGCGTATTTTTTGAAATAAATGCCTACAGCCGCGCTGTACGTAAACATGCGATAGAGCTGCCCGCCTCCAGCATTCTAATTACATTTGCATACTTTGTGTTTCCATTTAGTTTTGTGATTGTAAATAAACTTTTTTATATAAACAAATAAAATACTTTGTGAATTGAATAGGAAGTGAAAAATGCGTGTTGTTTTTTGTTTTGTTCTTTCGATTTGGCTACGGAACCCTAAAAACGGTTTTTAGTGGTATATGTTGTTATAGCAGCAACAGAAATACTTAATTAGAGAAAATTTCCACTAAAAACTCATCTAGGGACAGACAGATGGTCAAATTTATTTTTTCTAGTCTTATTCATACACACATTACAATAATCAACTATTATTAATAATAAAATACCACTTTACTTTAATTATACAAACTAAGAAAACAAAACACACATGCTCCGAGATTTTAACACAAGCGTACCTACCGTATCATGATTCATGAGCCGCCTATAACTACCTACTTCACTCGTGTCAATCACTTTCTTTTACTCTATTCACTTTATTTATTAATCCAGAAATCTTTTTCTTCGGGACTTAAAAGGAAATACTTATCTATTAAAAATACATACAGACCTACTAGTAAGTACCTTTCAGAGTTTCAAGGTAATCTAAAAAAAGTTATCTCTGGACGCGATAATGCAATCAAAAACAGCACGACATATCCTACTCGTCATATTAAATATGTACTTGAACTTATTTTTAGTGAAAAAATCGGCGGTTATTGTTAAAAAAACAACACACCGTCCGATCGTCACTGCGGCACAATCGCGACTGTCTGCACCACGAGCGCACCGCGAGATCTAGGCTCGTAGTTATAACTCGCGCGCGTTTCGTCCGTTTGTATGAAGATGGATTACTGTAGATATTATTACCGTGACACGATCAAGTCGCCCGCAGGTGCGTTGTGACAATTTGACAGTAAATTGTTCTTTTTATCTACAAATAGAACAATTTCTATTAAGTATTTCTTTATTTTTAAACCAAAATTCACAAAATTAATTGAGTTTTACTGTTATTCTCAATGTTTGTATCTTATTGACATTCAATATTGTTTTAATTTTAAATATTATATTATTTTTTTTACCTTCATTTATTTTTTGTTTTTAAGCATTCATTCTTTTTTATTATTCTGTTTCTTTTTTAAGTTCTTATTGATCTTGTATGCCACGAAATAGATATTTTTTTAAATTAATACATAATAATTACTACTGTCTATGTGATCCTTTACTATAACGTTTTCTATAAACGGTCGTGCTTGGAGTAGTTAAGAGATAGCTTTAATCCTACTATTTTCATTAATTTAATTTAAATCTGTTTTGTCCAGATTAAGTTGCGGGGAGGATATTGCCGAGACTCGACCACTTTCCGCGTGACTTCATTTCCAAATACACTTTCTGTGTTCCGATCGTATTGACATAGTTTTGAGAACTCGATTGCTCCTTTATTACAGAAACTAAAGGGTAAGCGACAGAAACGCTCTAGATACGTTTAGAGATAAAAGCCCAAAGGGTTTAGGTACCAATAAAATTTAAAAATCACTTGTTTTTTTTTTTTAATTCGTTTTAATGACCACATCTCGTGACACTTAAAAGAGAGTTAACATGTAAAGAATTTAAGAAGTTTTGGTACAAAATAAAAAATATTCTAAGTTTTGAAAATAATTTCAGGTGAACTTAATAAGTGAGCGATTATTAAAATTCGTTAATGGATAATTTATATTATAATACTGTCAAATGTAGATAGATAGATAATATATATTCTTTATTGTATCTATACCAAAAATAAAAAATACATCAGGAACTTAAAATTAATAAGGTGTCACAATGGGCAATCTATTTTTACATATTTTGTGTTGAAGTAGGTATATTTGGGGATAAAAACCCAAAAAAAAAATATATTCAAAAACAAATAGTAGATAAGTTATTGCGGAATTATTTCTAAGAGACACCGCGACCCTGGAAAGCAAAGAGCAACTAAATGAATATCAGATACTAGTCAGTAAAAGTCTGACACTCCTCGTTCCACCCAGAGCGGAAAAATTTGTTTGAAGAATACCCACCCGAAAAAAAAACAAAAGAAAAAAGATAGATAAGTTATTAAAGTTATCATAAACAACCCAAGAAGATGAAACTTTTCAACTTCGTTAAAGTTTAAAAGTCCCGTGAATTTGATATGTAATCAAAATCAAGGGAACCGGCTAAGCAAAAAAGAAAACTTATTAAGTTACCTACCAGCTGACCTGGCGAACTTTGTACCGCCTACTAATCAATGAATGTAGTATATCGTACCGATGTCTTTCCATACAAGGTGTAAGGGACAGCCCTCCGCTAACTTTAAGGGCTTGCTCAGTAGACGAACCTAAACCTTCCACAAGATTTTTTTTCTTGAAACGAGAAAAGTCAGCCTCACCATACAAAATGATAAACTTGATTGGACAGTTTATATGGAGAGTCCGATTTTATTTTTCGTTTCCTGAAAAATTGTTTTCCTGAAAAAATATTCTCCTGCCCAAGAGCGGGGGTTGTCATTGGATGATTTTTCCAAACGAAAAAAAAGGCCCCATTGGCAATCCGTTTTACGAGTAATGTGCCCACTGCCACTTTAGTTCAGCTGTTCTTCGGGCTATGGCGGCGACCTTAGTTCTCCTGCGGATATCTGGATATCTTCATTCCTGATGCGATCACGCAAGGAAACTCCGAGCATAGCCCTTTCCATTGCCCTTTTGGTGACTAAGCTTTCTGATGAGGACCATTGTAAGCTAAGCAACCAAGTTTCAGTGCGACACTTTGAGGAGGGCTATGTCCAACAGTGAATGTCTTTCAACTGATAAGATGGTGATGATGACATAGGGATGGGAGCAGAACCGCTGGTAGAAGCTTGTCATAGTTTTTTTTTTTATCTGTTATGAACTACTACTTGACTGCGATCCCGCCTGATGGTAAGCAGTGATGCAATCGTTGATGTTGAGGCGCACTGGTTTATTAAGAGCTTATTCACTCTAGCCTTGAAGACACCTAAATTATAATCAGACGGGAAGACCGCAACAGGCAAATTGTTCTAGTCCTTTGATGTACGCGGTATAAATGACGAGGCGAAACGCTTATTCCAAATCGTAGATGTTTCAACATCGTAAGGGTGGATATTCGCCGTGCGTCGGTTTGTCCGATGGTAGAAATGAGATGGCGGAATCAAGTCATGCAATTCCTGCACAACTCTCCAAAATGAAATCTGTAAATAGCAATCTATAATCCCATAAATCAATTACATTAATAGCCTTATTACAGGCAGGATACCAACCAATAAATCAGCATAATCACGAATGAACGAGCATCTATTCATCATCCTATTACCTAGTCTATGATAGTTAGAACATGCATTCGGTTCTATATTCGCTGATGTCACCGCTCCACAATAGCCCCTTGGCTTGATGGAGTGCACTTTAGTTGCGCTAATAGCCTCGCCATTAACACGTTTAATACGCACACTTCAATCACGATTTCACGACACGACAAGCAAGGTACTCTTGCATCTAGCGTTGCCAAACGTCGGGATTATCCCGGACATTATCAGGCTTTTTAGTCGCTTATCTAGCAAACAATAATCAGCATTACAGCCGAAAGACGTCCACTGTTGGACATAGGCCTTCCCCAAGTGTCGCCACAATGAACGGTCCTGTACGTCTCGCATCCATCGGTCCACCTTGTAGGAGGCCTTCTAACACTACGTCTTCCGGTACGTGGTCGCCATTCCAGAACCTTTTGGCCCCAACGACCATCTGTTATGCGAGCAATGTGCCCTACCCATTGCCACTTATGTTAGGCAATTCTTCATGCTATGTGGGTAACCTTGATTCTTCTGCGGATATCCTCATTCCGGATTCGATCACGCAAACATTAATAATATTAATTAATGTTAGAATAGGCAGCTAATCGAGAAAGTATTGGACACTGAGAGAAATCATGAAATCCAGAGATCTAAGTAATTCTGAGAAGAAAGTTTTACAACACCTATATTTGGTCATGCATTACATATGGATGTGAAACATGGGCACTTACCACGCATTAAATTTAATACCCATATCATGGTGCATTTCAAATAGCCAATCTGCCATCTTGGACGTCAGTCATATTGCATTTGAGTCAAGTGACTATTTTTTTCGTATTCTTGACAGCAAACCCTTTCATTTGATACCCATATCATGGGGGTGGATTTCAAACAGCCAGTCCGTCATCTTGGGGAGGCTGGCATATTGGATTTGTAATGACGTTTCTTAGCTAGTCAAGTATTGTCATCAGAACTCAGAGCGTGTGCAAAATTTTATCCTAATCGAAGACCGGGAAGTGGGTCAAATTAAGATTCCAAGATTTTCTTACATGCATAGTTAGTTACAAGTGAAGCTAATAAAAAGCTTGTTAAAAACGAACATCTGAGATCTAAAACAAAAGTTGTACCGACGATTATCCCTGTAGGTACGAGCTATACTAGTGCACCCTATAGTCCGATCCTGGCTGGTTTGTCCGGTTTTTTATTTCAAAAACCTGGCAACCCTACTTGCGTCTAAAATTTGATTTTCGGTCGAATCGGGTTGATAAGCTGTCAATCAGGGGAATGAGGTCAATTTGGTACACGTTGCTAATTAACTACGTTGTTGCTAATAAACTAGTTTAACAGATATTCAGTGCATATGGACCTGTCTAGGTTGATTTGATACCTAGGGCTAGGTAAGGTTTTTTTACGTTTACTTAAGTGCATGCACTAGTACAATGTCAGTGCTGTGTTACTTATTGTTTTTAAATATCGCAGCATAAGCTGAGATAGGCGCCTTTTTGCCCACGCACTGTTTTCAGCATTCCGTACCACAATAGGAATAAACGAGGGCCTTAAAACACCTGCAGTAGACGTATCAAAATGCGGGTATTATCCTGAATTTGGCATGAGGCAAGGTCTCATAACACAAGTACATAGGAAAAAAAGTTTAAACTTATAGTTAGGTACGTCACAAAATAAAAACTTTTTTTCCATTCGGATAAATCTTCGTAACTCAATTCGGGAATTGAACTGTTTTCAAAGGTAAGTTTGTACGGAACTCTCACTGCGCGAGTGCGACTAGCACTTGCCCGGTCTTCTAAATTAAAATACAAAACTCATCAATGTCTTCATCATTATCTCTTTAGCCTTTTTCCAGCTAGCTTGGGTGCAGCTTCCAGTCTAACCAGCTGCAGCCGTACCCTTATTTTACCTAACTACTGACTGCCTCAGTCCTTCCGTAATGGAGTAACACAATACTCCTTGGATAGACATACTGTCTGGCGTCTGACTGCCTGTAACGACTGTCAAAGATCTACGAATGAGAACCGGGACCAACAGCTTTACCTACGTGCTTTCCGAAGCATAGGGCACGTGGTAATGTTCCATACTCCACCTGTGTAGGTAGTTAACTAAAAGTAAACAATATAACGTAGGTTTTATAAAAAAAAAAAAAACTTAATATGTTATCTAAAAATATTTACAATCAGGTTAATTACCTAAAGATGTTAGGTATCTAATTAACAATTTTTTTTAAATAAAAAGACAAAAATCAAAACTGTTTATGTTTAAAAAATGATCGAGATAAAATTGAAAAGTTTACATTGGTACTTCGCATCCTCTTGGATGAGAAGCATATGCCTTATTAACTGGCCCATCATGAAACACAGCAACGCCATGATTCTTCAAAATATCAAACGTCATTACCATGATAATACAAAACAAAAACATAATAATGACGTAGCGTGGGTTAAAAAAAATCTCTTGTGAAAATAACCGGGAATTTTCCTACACAATACGTGGCAATATGCCCCATAGGAAATGTACGTATTGTAATTTCCAATACGAACCCCTTTGTGAAAATCACCGGAAATTTTCCTATATAATACGCCCCATAATATGCAAATTGTAATTTCCTAAATAAGTAAATTCTCGAAAAAAAATATCA
Organism: Mythimna albipuncta; assembly: GCA_929112965.1. Taxonomy (NCBI): domain Eukaryota; kingdom Metazoa; phylum Arthropoda; class Insecta; order Lepidoptera; family Noctuidae; genus Mythimna; species Mythimna albipuncta. The sequence continues at coordinate 8,699,423 of OV815962.1, read as the reverse complement.
GCCAACAGCGACAGTCTGCAATATTTGCGCGCTGTCGATATTATATTGAAATGGATGGGTCTATTGTACTTATTTTTGTACAGTCACGAGCATATTAAGTGATGATAGATATTGTTGGTGTTAGTATAATGTTTATTTTTTGAGATATATTTGTTATCTTTTTTCAAAATCATAATCTTTACATTATGAGAAAAATGTTATCGAAATATGCTTAATTCATTAAACCCCAAGCGAACGCTTTCGCGCACCTATTGTCTTTCTATTGTGTCTGTAATTTCCACGATTGAAAGGTTAAGTAAAAGCAACCTGTGCAAACGAACTAATAAAGACTAAAACAATCAATAACACAACAAATCTATACTATTCTATTATTTATTAATGGCAAGTAGAACCGATGTCAACTATTCTGCCAATGTCTAAAGTGATTGGAAAAGCAAGTGTGTATATTATTATTTCAGAAAATGGAGAGGGACGGTAACTGTAGACCACAATTTTTCAGTTAACGCAACAAATCTAAGAAGTGTGTACAGTTTTACGTTTCACACTTTTGTATAAAAATAAATTTGCATAGGCGTAACTCACAGTATTTCTATTATCACACATATACAATTTTCAATGAACAAATTAAAATTAAGAAGTGTCAAACGATATTTCTTAGATTCAACTATTTAAAAATTAAATGTATCATCTGTGCCGCGAGGCAATCTCTTTAGTCAGAGATATAAATAGGAATAACTAGAACAAGACTAGCACCCGCATGGATCATTTTCAACACTTGGAGCACTAGTTACTTGTACTTGGATCGGACTGGTTTAACGAGGGGTCTGTTGAATGAAGGCAAACGGGAGAAACGGATCAAACCCATCTAATCATAGGTCACAGTCGCGAATGAGTAAGTTTCCAATACCTTCATCATTTAGAATAGATCACACAAATTGTATGATTAAATAGCAGCCTGCCCCAGCTTCAAATGGGTGTTAGAGATCTTGAAAATCTTTGAAATTCTGAACTTTTCTCTACTGAAACATGCATTAAAACCTTCCTCATGAATCATCAGGTCTATTAGTGTTATTAGAAAGTCCGTTTTATAATGTTTGCGTTTATCGCATTCATACAGACAGACAGACGCGGTGGTGGACGTTGTTTTTGTGTTAGGGTGATACCACAAAACCGCCCATTAAACATTTATTTTGAATAATGTTTGTCCTGTATCTTTTTTGTTCATGCGGTGTACAATAAATAATATATTAAATAATAAATAAATAAATACAAAAAAATATTTATTTTAAGATCATGATTATAAAAATTCAATCAAAACTCGCTTATGATATGTCCAGACCTGGCGAATGAGCCGCGAATGAACCGCTCGCGATCCGCTTGCGACCGGCGCGCGTGCCTAAAGTAAATCTTCGCGGTAAACTTCTCTAAGGTAGACAACACTACAGTGAAATTCTCAGCTCCATTTTACCAACGCCTGTTTCAATGATTCCACATATTATCTAGTTTTACAGACACTTGAGATACATAACTTCACCGATTTTACATCACAATATCTATTAGTAATCAATTTGCGAATAATTAAAACAGCCGCTGAACTTCACTCGAAGAAATCCCAACCAATAACTGTTATATCAAACGAAAATTGTATATAATTGCCAACATTGTGTACATAATTGTTATCTTTTATGTTTTCACAATTCTATGTTAATTAATTTAAATGGTTAGGTATGTAGGTACCGTTTTAATCTATATATATACATTTAAAAGAAGAAACTCACTGCCATATAAACGCACAGCAGAAGCTACTGGGTCTAGGAACGTGAAATTTTGCACAAAGCCTTTTGTGATATAGGCGAACACTAAGAAAAGATTTTGATAGTTGTGTGGAATATTTTCCGAAATTCACGCCTACTGTCATGCGGGCGAAGCCACTGGCAAAAGCTAGGTAACTCATCGAATGCCGTAATTAGAGACACAAAAGAAAGAAATTGTCTTTCTGCTTATGTCTAACTGTGTAACTTGAGACATTCAAAACTATAAATAAATAAAAAATAAAATACATTGAACACAAAATAGAATGATAAAATAACTCAAGTCAAGTTTATTACTCTATCACTATTTACAGCTAGAGATTGATAAGTGCAGTGCCATTAATGTTAGAGGTAGACCCAAGAGAAGCGCATTAGACCCGCTAATCTGCTCCACCCCTATAATTTGCTATCTCTAGGATTAAAGATCCGTTAGACATTGTGGATCGGTTTAGCAAAGATTACAGACGATGATAAAAGCTTAACTTTATGTGTATCGTAAACAGCTCTGTGTGAACACAGTGCAAACAAATTGAGTCCCGTAAATTCTGCGGGCATATTATCAAAAGTAACATACCCACTCGAAGAATTTTCATTTGAAATGTAATCTTCAAAGCTATTTGATAAGAATTTGCGGGAATAATACACAAAAATATGTCATTGAATTTTTTATTAAATCACTAAGTGCAATGAAATGTTTGCATAAAAAATTTATTAGTCTATGCTGGGCACGTAAATAAATGGGTCCATTCTGACCCATTAGAATGCACTCAAATTGCGAAGCTAGGTAAATCTTTTTTTTATTTTCTTACTAAGTGGTCGGGCTCGCTGGAGTATGGTCTGAAGCTGCAATATTAAAAATTCAAGCAGTGTCGTCGGGCCGCGGTCCGCTACAATCAAACATCATTTGCGTGCTCGAGGCGAGCGACCGTTTGTTTAAGTGGACCGGTCAATAACTCCGCAAATAGCTATTTAATGAATGTGTCGCCACCTAATAACATCGTATATAGAAAAACTCCGACTGAATTGGTAACTATTTAGGTCATTGAATCCTGCAAAGTGCTCCTCACACATTTGTCTCAGCGGTTTGTTCAACTTTACGACTGCAAGACAATAGTAAATTGCGAGGGATTGTAAAGTATTTTGATGATCTGAGACTCAATTATTGTAACAGCTTCATTCGATGAAACAAATTGGAAACAATTTAGACTTGATTTAATTGAACTGGTTTATTTGTGCTCAATCTGCTGTACTCACTTGTTTCTGCTCCACTGAATGCTGCTAAGAGACCAAAACAATTATATTTTTTGCATGACGAACTTTATTTTTAATTGTACTTAAATAACTGTGAACATAACCTTTATATCTTTCTTTTTTTCAACAGTTTTGGAGTGAATTCGCTTCAAGTTCTAAAGAGCGGCTTAAACTGCGGCTACCATGCAAATGTGGACAGATATGATCGTATCTGCGCAATTCAATTCACTACGAATACTCATCCATTAGGACCGTTTTAAGTAAATAAGACATGAAATAATATCTACATAAGGTGTGGACAAACTAAGTAACTACCTCACACCCACTCAGACTGTGTCTATTAATTTAGAATCGATGTAAAATGGGAAACAACGAACAATATTGGAAGAAAATAGTCAGTGTGAAGTCTCAATGCAAAAAAAACATGCGTCGAACGAAAAAATCCTGTTTTGAAAGCTAGTGTGGGAACCAATATTGACAGAAATTATGTATATGTGCTCTCAGGACAACGATCAAAGCTGCTACGGAAAACAAGAGCTAATCTCCACTACATAAACACACCTATCTCGACAGCAGAAGGTTCAAATTAAATCACACCCTCTGTTACTGACGCAAATAATTTACCACTTGGCGAGCTTATTTGCTCAAACTTTCCGCCTCGTGGAATTTGTAAAGTTCGCTTAATTTACCTGCAAATCAAATACGAGACAAATCAAGTGAATTATTTGACAATTCTAGGGACGGCTGTAGGTGGATCAGTGAATAGTGGAACCTTTTAACAATGGCCGAATGGTTCTGTAGTCACAACAGGACCGATCAACCGCGTCAGGATCGAAACAGAATCTATTGAGACGAATAATTATTTTGATTTATACACTTTACATATCATTTATTTGTGTCTAGTGTCTACAACTTTTGATTGTTTCAATACAAGCCGCACAATTTGTCATCAATCGATTGTGTCAGTCAATGGTCAATCAATCGCTATCAATTTTATCGCTATGAAATTTCGTGTTTAAATTAAAAGGACGTAGTAGTACGTCTACTTTGTGTTGTCCGTTGTTATTGAAACAACTTGCCTATACAACATTAGATGCGAAACCTGAAACGCGTATCTATTTTTATGTAAAGAGTGAATCTATGTGCAAATCCTATTTGTCCGCACAAATACATGGTCATGGTCAGATGGCCCGCAGCTGGGCGACTGAGGGGTTGTTTTGCTCCCGCACTTAGCTATGCGCTGACTCCTAATGCCCGCTATGACATGCTGTGACCTTTATTTTATAGTGAGAAAAATCATCCAATAACAACCCTCGCTCTTGGGCGGAGCGGGACCCACCCCATCCCTTCGTTGCCTTCGTGCCGGGGCTTGAGATATCTTTCGAATTAACCCTGGCCCCAGTAGGCTTCGACCCGACCTGTCGTGACCTGAGTTGTACTTTGTGTCGGTGGTATAACTTTTGACCTTGTATAAATATTTTTGGAAAAATAAAAATATAACACCTCTTCTTCATTCTGCCCTTATTACTTGGGGTTGGCGCAAAACGTTTCGCGTTGGCGTTCGTTTTTTTTTTTGGATAACAATTCAACTGCTGATTCTGAACAAACTTTATTCGCATATATTAAAAATAATGTTGTATAGCAAGATGAGAATAATATTTATGAAAGGTACGATACATTGCACGAAATTTCTGAAAAACCGAGGCCTAGTGTGGTTTCGTTTCCACTTTTTATAACAGCAATACCTAAGGGTGTCCAAGAAAATTCACACCACCAGTAGGCGCCACTTAGCCGTCAGGTCTTTTCGTCGATGTCTAACTAATGTCATTAATATAACATTTTTACCAGGTATCTGGACTTGACGCCTCAGTTCTACTACGTGGTGATCATCATTTTAGAAACCATCACAACATCATTGCATATACTTTGTATTGCTATTAAACGTATATTGCCTAATATTATATTTACGTGCCTATAGATAATGAGACCCTGGTGGAGTCGATGGCTATCGTGCAGTACCTGGAGGACACTCGCCCCGAGCCAGCCCTCACGCCGAAGTCTCCGCTGCAGAAAGCCAGGATGCGGGAACTATGTGAGGTTTGTATAGGACTCAGCTTTATTTTTATATTAGGTATCAATACAAGCTACTTTCCGTGTCACAAAGAGTTACCGTGGCCCTGAAAAGCGAAGGGCTGCTGAAGGAACACAAGTGGATTTGTGTCCGTGAAAGACTGACACACCGCAAGAGCTATTTGTTGATTTCTTCATCGTTGGCATTTAGTTTTTTTTTTTTTAATTTTGAATAATAAAATGTAATATCTAATTTAATTTTATGTTTTCCCAACCTTACATTTTACTAATTTTATTTTATTTTTATACACTAATAAAAAAAAAATGTCAGCCATGCAAGCGGCAAAGGATGGACTTTTACACCCTATCTAGCTTCATCCCTTTAACAGTTCAGTTTCGGTCGTCATATGGATCGCATTAAGAGCTTCTAGTAGGGTCTCTGTTGTATCCATAAGTCTCCACGTTAGGTATCTGACAACGTAAGCATACACCAACTCTTAAAGACCCATTAATCCTAACTTGATCACGATGCTGACAAAACATAACCCAATAATAAAAACCGCTAATGGCTCAACTTTCGCTAACTGTTCCCTGAATTAAATAATTAATTGAATTTACCATTTAACCTGTCCGCCTCTAAAAAGGGTATTTCGAGGTGTTAATTCTCTGGCGGCACCCCTTTCGCGTTCGGTCGGCATTTCGGTAATTATCATGAAACTCGAAATTATCTAGCGTCCCTAAATTGTCAGCAAAAATTTCGTGTAAGAAAAAATTTCACCTTTTTACCTCAAAAAATTCTCCGATTTAGACCTAGGTACCTACTACATTTCAAAGACAATTCAACTGAAAGAAAAAAAAGGTTAATTGAATATTAAATTTCCAACTTACCCATATGTTTAGGTTGCTTGTAAACGGAATGAATAGATGTTTGGCTACTAAAAAAAAAGCCAGAACTGTTAGTCTAACTGCCAAAGTTCGGAATTAATTTTTTTTTTAAACTGAGAAACCATCAAATACTTCTTCCGCTCTCCGGCCTTGACTTTTACTGACTAAACTCACCTATATTCCTTTAGTTGCCCCTCGCGTTCTAGGGCTACGGTCCCTCTTTCGAACAATCCCGCAATCAAATTAATCCTAAGCAGCAGTCCAAAGCAGGCAGTGGTGGCCGAGTGGTAACGGCCCCGAATTACGAATAGTACCTAGGTCGTGGATTCAAACTTAGCCAAGCGAATTACTTTGTGTAATTTATTTCATCACCACTGCATCAAAACGGAGAATAAAAACATCGTGAAGAAACATGTGCATCGTGAAGAAGCATCTCCTAGAACCAAAAATTCGAAGACATGTGACATTCACCAACCCGCACTGCGTCCGCATGGTGGATTAAGGCCCATTCCCTCTCCTAAATAGTAGGCCTGAATCCCAGCAGTAGGAACGTTAAAAGGCTGATTATTCTTATGCTATGTGGTAGTCCAAAACGTACCAGAAAAACCCTCAACCATTTTCTTTTGCAGATTGTAGTCTCAGGCATCCAGCCATTACAAAACGTCGGTCTGAGGCCCCAATTCGAGACGACGGAGCAGTACACGCAGTTTACGAGATATTGGACTGACCGCGGTCTGAAGGCCTTGGATGTTATGCTGCAGAAGACCGCTGGGAAATATTGCGTTGGAGACCAGTTGACCATCGCTGACTTGTGTGTGGTGCCCCAGCTGTATAACGCTGTTACCAGGTAGGCTTAAAGCTGATAATTTGTTATTATCTTTATCGTTTTCTGCTTATACACACAAACATATACCCATCCATATACACCACTAATTTTTAATTAGTACAAATACTTAAAGGGCTTATTAGAAAAGCCCTTGTTACTATTTAAGTAAAGTCTCAATAAATAATATTCATAAACAGCAAAGTTATTAGCGTTTGTGTTTATCCAAAAATGTCTCTCAATTTATGGAAATATTGTGCAGGCTTGATTATGAATGAATAAATTGGAAAAATACTGCCCGCAGTATTTTCTACTAGCAATTGTTATGTATGATTGAATCTATGATGAATTTACCTTTTCGAGGTCAATTTTAGGATTTCGGTTTTTTCTACTTTTGAATACAAATATATGATTAGTGACGGGTACAGATAGAGCCTCATTTTTTTTTGTACTAATTAAAAGGAGAGGTGTATGTACTACGCACTAGATTACGCGTGCCGAACACTCACTTCAATCGACTCAGGTGTAGTAGTTCGTACACCTTGAACATTACACTATGTTGAACGAAAGGCATAAGTGCCACAAAATGCATGGCGTTTAAGATATTTCGGTCGCAAAAAAAGTATCCTCTAAAAACTATCTTGGCGCTGTGTGTTTCAATATTTCTGTTAGACGACATCATGCCAATGTAGCGCTGCAGTGAACTTTTGTTTTAACTTTACAGTATTTTGACAAATAGTTTCCATGAAAGGGCTTGTCTATCACTACAAAATAAGTCGATGCATATACCTAACACAATGATTTTAACATCACCCGACTCTAAGAAAATGCTACGGAAAAGGTGTAAAAGGACGCTATTCACAGTTTTAAGATAATCTATAACGTATAATAAGTTACCGTAAAATTGCTTATTTATCTTTCAGGCTAAACTGTAACCTAAACTAATATTATAAAGAAGAAAGTTTTGGTTTCTTTGTTCGTTTGTTTGTGTGTTACGATTTCATTTAATAACTACTGGACCGATTTTCAAAAAGTTTTCAGTAGTGAAAAGCTACTTTATCACTGAATAATATAGACCTATCATTTATATTTTCACGCCGGCAAAACCGCTGGCAAGAGCTAGTTAAATTTAATCTAAAATTCTCAATTACATCCTATAAATGAGTTGTAAAACAGGTAGTTCTGAGAAATCCTGGCCAAAAAATCACGATATATACTAAAATTGACATGGTTTACAATTCATTACAGTTTTCTTGGATGTATTCCCAGAAAAACAGCCAAGTCAGACCTAAGCATTATTTACAAAAGCAAGCCAAACATAACAGTTAACCACTAAACAAGAACTCAGGTGCTTACTGATGATTTACCCAGTTGGTAATTAACATGTTCATTAAGTAAGCAATCTTTCAAGGTACGCGCATAATTATAATTTCGGCTGTAATATGTTGAGGAAAATTACAAGGTGAGCTTCACAGCCACTTCTCTAAGGCCTACTGTCCACGGTCGCGTAGCTTCATAGACGCGTTTTCGTCACTGTTTATGTGTAGCGTCAAAAGTTGGGTAACGCGATATGAAAGTTTCGAAAACAGGCTAAAAAGTGGGTAAAATATTGGAAGTCAGGTACTCAATGGGTGCTGGGATCCAGAATCATCTTGGACGCACTTTCCGACGATATTTCACGATATTTTCAGAGATTATTAACCGCGAGCGCAGAAAAAAAAAAGCTAGCCGGCCGGCGTGTTGAATTCGAATCGTAGTTTTCTTCTTTCACCGTCAGGTGGCGGCAGTGCGATGCGGGGTTTTGGATATGAGGTTTTTGGGACGGAATGGAATCAAGGAATTCATCCTAAAGCCTGTTCATATCCCCCCCACTTGATATCAACGAGGGATTTCATAAGATAAGATAGATGAAGTTCGAGGCTTACGGCCCAAGCAGATGTCACTGTATTCGCTTACCTACTGTACTCCTGCTCACAAAACTATGAAACTCTGATGGCGAAGCAGCAACGTCCTGCCGTCTTGCTGTTGCAGCTTTATCAACAAAGTTTTATAGTTTTGTACGTAAACTGTGAGTAGGCGTACACTTAGCGTATAATGATGCGTGTATAAAGCTATGCGTCCATGGACAGTAGACCTAACTTGACGCCCACAAATTTCTATCGAGACACAATGCTAACAACCCATATTTTTATTCCATTACACAGTTTTTACCATAGCTAATATTTTATCAACTGACCCTATATAATGTGGGTCCAGTAGAAAACTAAAACACTTCACCTTATCTTGAAGGTTTGACAAATCTGTTTATTTTTCATTCCTTCATTCTTTATGTGAAAATTGTGATCTGTAATCTAAAACAATACACACTTTCATATAAGTTTCGATTGAAAAGAGATACATAATTTGAATGATTGTCTTTTTTTCATTTTCAGACATAAACTGGACATCAGCAAGTACCCAACAGTTTCCAAGGTCTACCAGAAATTGTTAAAAGAAAAAGTTTTTCAGGAGACTCATCCTGAAAATTTGAAATCAAAAATATAAAACTAAATTCCATATGTTATTCACAAACTGAAGACGCATTCCATCCCCGCATTAACATACTATTTTCAAAAAACTTTACTATTCATAATTCAAAAGAATATATTATTTTAATTAATTACCTTATAAGTGTAACTTCCATTTTATCAGCAGTGCCGTAACTAGCGCCCGGTGTCAGTTTCTGTAACTGCGCCCACAAAAAACTGGTGGGGTGTTGGGTGGGTGAGTTTAATTCGCTTGAAAAAGGTCTAATGGTTCGTGAGGTACCAGTTTCAGATAGAAACACTCGGGTGTCACCATTGTGCAGATCGTCCGAAGCACATGGTTAAACTTATTGTAGAAATTTGCCCCGCTTGGGCGGAGCCCCGCCGCGTGCTCATAGGAGCGACTGATAAAGGCGATTCAAGCGTCCACACCTGGTACAAAGGAATGAGAAACAATAACCTCATTCTGATGAAATAAATTATACAAAACTTGACCTTAGTTTGATCATTTTTGCGCCCCGTCAGGGTTTGCACATTATTCCTGGGCACCGCTACTACCGCCTATTTACGGCACTGTTTATCAGGCTGCCTTCGGGAACAAAAATTAATTAGTGCGTTTCTAGCCTCAGATGGGGATTGTAGATTTATGTTTTATTAAATTAAACTTAAACCCTCCAATTACGTGAATTGCTTCGTCGTCGAGGGTTCTGCCTTCAGATCCGAGATGTTTTGTAGCAGCTGGATGTCTGAGATCTGCGTAAAATAAACTGTATATAAACTGTTACTTTTGTTTCCTTTCTTCAAAAACAATACAGCCGACTTTCAAAAATGTTGTTTTTATTATGTCACTTTTAGCACCTCTTTTGTAAGTCGGTTGTATTAAAACATAAAAAAAAATTAGTTCTTTATTGCACACAAAACGCAAATTATTTGACAATTCATGTACAATTTCAATTCTTTTTCTGTTGAGATACCTAGAGGTATTACAAAGTACGTAGGTACCTTTTTTATTATATTGATAGGCTCGCGTTTAACACTATCACACCTGATGGTAAGCGATGATGTGACCAGTATTATTTATTTATTTAGTCTTTATGCAACAAAAAGTACATAGGCGGACTTAATTCCTTAGGCATTCTCTACCAGTCAACCTAGGGTGGTGAAGAGACAATATTACGTTTTATTGTAAACGTTGTTAAAAAGGAGAGCCAAATTCTCCTAGAAAAAGATAAGAAGCCACAACCATACTATAAAAACTGACTTTAAAGCATTACATCTATAAACGTTTCATTTCCATAGATTTCAATTTGAAGTAGTTTACTTTATAGCCCCATACAAAACAGACAATGCCACATTTGCTCAGCTTGCATTAATTGAGTTCACACTTATCTGTCACGTAGTCAAGGCTGCCCCACTTTTGGGAGACAATGACGGCTAAGGGTTTTGGGCGTCCCCACATTAGTTAAATCAAAGGGGTTAAATGCGGAAGGACTTAGCATTCTATATTTGGCCATTCAAATTTACTCAGGTACCTACCTGAAGTTTCTACATGGAACTTAGTCCCTTATCTATTCAGTAAACAATTAGAATGTCGTAGTCCATAGGTGAAGACACACATCAATAGTGAATAGAGTAATTATGAAATTATTTATGTGGCTAAATAGTCCAGTAAGTACTCAAACATTTACAAGAAGAATTTAGAAATACAACCTACTAAATCATTGCTATCAGACTTGCTGACAGCTTTTTTTTTATTGATCACATTTTATGACGTCTGCTAAACTGCGTAGCAGTCTTTCGGTAGGACGTTCTCGCAAATTCGCATACAATCATACATAAAAAAGCGTTACGATACAATACCGTATACCTATACTTATACCCACCTTCCATATTCGAAATCAACTCCGCCCAACTCCACTGCCCTCCAAAAAACTATCAAAATTTACAGAAGCGTAGCCTAGACTATTCATTAAACCCCAAGCGAACGCCGGCGTTCGCGCACCTATTGTCTTTCTATTGTGTCTGTGATTTCCACGATTGAAAGGTTAAACGAGGACGAAGGCACAACAGCGAGGCCTTTTTCTTTCATAAATTCGAAAACCAAACCGCGATTGTCGCAACCCAGTGTTCGGCCACAACGTCGCTTACTATCCGGTAAAATAGTGGTCAAACGCGAACCTATCAATAATAAAAAAAATCCACGTTCTCAAAGAGTCTTCGCTTGTGCGAGGCCATGGGCCCACTTTGCCTACGCCTCGTTACTCTGCTGAAAATTTCTGAATGCCAAACTTTGACAAGCTCTCAAGCAAATCAGACCCCTACACACTTCCAACCCCAGACCAACTCAGAAACAGCTCATGAAGAAAAGAAAGAAGAAAGCACTAATGTCATGTCATCAAGTGCTGCACTTAGGTACGCCCTATGTCCTGAATTTCCCCCACATCAGCCAACCTTAACGAGCCATAACATCAACATAACTACGCCGAATGAGCTTTCTTCCAGAACTTCCAAACATAGTTTAGCGGGGTTTTAAGCTTGTGTCACACAGGATGCAGCGCGTTCTTACAAGCTTTTATTTCATTTGAAATGTACTATTTTTATTTGTTTAGGGCAAGTCTTGCTATCGGATTTTGTATTATTATACAAAACCCCTAACTGATTGAGTTATTTGGTATAACTATGTAACTTGGATGACGCATATAATGATGGAACAACGCATAAGGATGATAAATAATCATGGAGTTTCTTGCCGGCTCTTTTCCATAGGAAACGTCCAATTGGAGTCACACTAACAGCCTAACTATACATGCATAGCTTACATGTATCGAGTCACCTGACAGCCGAAGTCACATCTTTTTAGATGGGAAATCATCAATTGACTTCTCCCGCTCTTGATGGAGAGAGAGTGAGTGTCAAACTTTTAATGATTAGAACCTAGCTGTTATCTCAGTTTCCCTTTTCGTTCCAAGGTCATGGTAACTCTTTTAAACAATCTCGTAGCCCATAAGAAAAGGGAAGAAATTTTTTATTTGGCACGCATTGATACGATACATTGTAAATACAAAATTTTAGAAAAGTTAAGATAAAAAATAATAATAAAAAACACTAACACAATGCGTGTCTCACAGCTGCGCCAAATAGGTCCATCAGTTCAGCAAAAATGCCATGAAACTACATGGCAGCTATAGTCTGTCTAAAAAGTCAAAAGACTTGGAAACTTTAAAAACGAATTTAAAAATCTGCTATTATATTACATACAATACTTTTTATGAGATTGTATTAGTAAACAATGATCATCTCTTTGAAACCTTGATTGTTTAACCAGTGTTGACTATATCATATTCCAAGAATTTGACTATTTGATTAGATTACCCAAGTCGTCTGACTTTTTAGACAAACTCTAACGGTAGTTGCCCGACGCTGGTTTTCAACTGAAAGTGTTTGGTTTGGTTTAGTAGGCAGTTATTCCGTCGCCTCGCTTTTGATAAGACAATGTCTTTACAGATGTCATAAATCGTTGAATTACGACTAGCTCTGCATATTTAGGTCGCAGCTGCAATAAGAAACATTACGCCTTGTGAATACCACTGTGACGGCCTACTGGCCTAGCACTTACTACTTAGCTAAACGCGAATTTATTCGCAATTATTGTCATTGTACTGACTAAATAATAGCCGCTATAAAATGTTTCTGAACATTAATGTTAATGGATAAGAGGTATATTTTATTATACATATATTGAAGAATCTCGGCTAATGTAAATAAAATCACTGTATGTAGTTTAGTATTATTTATTACTTAGTAGCTTTTGCCCGCGGCTAAGTATACTTTTTTTATTAATATGAACTAGTGCTTGCCTTCGATCCCGGCTGACGGCAAGCAGTGATGCAAACGTGTATGGTACAGGGTGATATCTCGTTCAATTATGGACCAATTTTGAAAATTTTGTTTTTGATTGAATGGTTTTGTTCCCAAGTTGGTCCCATAGAAATATTGTTATGATCAGTGATCATGAACTTCGATGATATGGCACAGAACGAAGAGAAGAAGAAGAATTGTCGTAACAAGTAAAATTGCTTTGTTTATACGTGTAGTCGATGACTGACTAAAAGAAAATAGGAAGGGGAGGGAGGGGATGTATCGAACTGATCTGGTGATGAAGCCGGAAGTAGTAAACCGTGTTTAGGATAATTAGAAACGTTATGAGGTGCACTCTGGTTTTAAGGTATTTAAGTTTGACTGAGGGGTACTATTAAAAATTGAAAAATAAAAAACTTTTTACAAAAAAAAAATTAAACCGACGTCAATGTAAGATGACAATGAAAAGTACAAAATAACTTTAATTTCAGAAGTTAGTGTTAAATAACAAAGAGACAAAACTATCTACGAAACACCGATTTTAGAAATAAAAGTTATTTTGTACTTTTCAGTGTGTTTTTACATTGAAGTCGGTTTAATTTTTTTTTTGTAAAACATTGTTTGGAGTGGATAATTATCAAAAATATGTGCCAGACATTTACTGACTAAGATCCACCCTAGTTCCTTCAGTTGCCCTCTGCTTTCCAGGGCCACGTAGAACTGGCCTCAAATATACTGTATTCATCGGTATTGGACGTTCTTATACCCGTTCGAAACCGATGACCATTTGAACGAATGGTCGAAAGAACCATTTCTCAAGACGTGCACACAAGTGCGGTACTTGTAAATACTTATGTCATTTCCAGTAATAGGTATCGTAAATTCCTTCCATTCATTACATCGAACAATTGATCCAAGGTTTCTTCGGTAAAAAGCAATTACGCTGATGCGTAACGTTTTCTGTTGAACTCTGTAACTATGTCATCTATTGACATCATTTTTGTTTATCTATTCATAGTATAAAAACCCATTCATACTTTGCTCAATATGATAGATGTAAGGCAAGGTAGGAACCTAATATACAACCGTAAATACATGAGGTCATTCCCTACTTGGTAAGGTCCGGTAAGGTTCCTACCTTATCTACCTTGCTTTTACTTGTACTCTTCATCATCATTTGAGCCGAAAGACGTCCACTGTTGGACATAGGCCTCCTCCAAGTGTCGCCATAACGAGCGGTCCAATACGTCTCGAATCCATCGCATTCCCGTAACTCTCACCCAGGTAATCAAAAAAAAAAAATCAAAAATCAAAAATATTTCTATTTCACATAGGCCTACATGGGCACTTATAAAACGTCAGAAGTTAGTGCACGGTTCCAAATTGGTCGTTTCCTATGGAGAAGAACCGGCAAGAAACTCCATGGTTACTCTTTTAACCTCGGACCATCATATGGGAGGGCTTACAGCGCTGCATCTTCTGCATGCTACCCTAGTCCAATCCACAAAGCCAGCAGCCAGGAGCACAGGAAGCTTTGTAGATTGTACTTAACCAAATCTGTACCCCTAACCAAGTTGCTAATCTGCAATAGTTAACGTTTGTAGAAAGCTTCAAATGTACGGGAATGACGTCGCCTCAATGCTCATTCACGGGGGTAGAAGAAAAGAATTGGCGGCAAGGTCAACTCGAAGCGTTCGACACAAGCGAAACGGTTGTAACTTGGCTAGGGTAGCTGGGTCACCAATAATATTATCCTCTTCACACGCCTTTCCTTTGTAACATTGTGGCTTTAAATCACTTACGTGAATATATAATTAAACTGAATTGCTAAGTGATAGGTACTCGCAATAAAAGAAGCGACCTTTTTTTAACCGACATCGAAAAGGAGGAGGTTCTATTTTCGGCTGTTTATGTTTGTTCACCGATATCTCGGTCAATTATGGATCGATTTTGAAAATTTTGTTTTTGATTGAATGGTTTTGTTCCCAAGTTGGTCCCATAGAAATATTGTTATGATCAGTGATTATGAACTTCGATGATATGGCACAGAACTCCTCATAGGATCACAGAAGAATTGTAACAAGTAAAATTGCTTTGTTTATACGTGTAGTCGATGACTGACTAAAAGAAAATAGGAAGGGGAAGGAGGGGATGTATCGAACTGATCTGGTGATGAAGCCGGAAGTAGTAAACCGTGTTTAGGATAATTAGAAACGTTATGAAGTGCACTCTGGTTTTAAGGTATTTAAGTTTGACTGAGTGGTACTATTTAGTGGTGGTACCATAATTAAAAATTGAAAATTAAAAAACTTTTTACAAAACAAAAATTAAACCGACGACCTCAATGTAAAAAGACAATGAAAAGTACCAAAATAACTTTAATTTCGGAAGTCGGTGTTAAATAACGAAGAGACAAAACTATCTACGAAACACCGATTTTCGAAATAAAAGTTATTTTGTACTTTTCCGTGTGTTTTTACATTGAAGTCGGTTTAATTATTTTTTTGTAAAACGTTTTTTGGAGTGGATAATTATGAAAAATATGTGCCAGACTTTTACTGACTAAGATCCACCCTAGTTCCTTCAGTTGCCTCTGCTTTCCAGGGCCACTTATGACTGGCCTTAAATGTCTCCTCAGTATTTATCAGTTTTTGACGTTTTTATCCCCGTTCGAAACCGATGACCATTTGAACGAATGGTCGAAAGAACCATTTCTCAAGACGTGCACACAAGTGCGGTACTTGTAAATACTTATGTCATTTCCAGTAATAGGTATCGTAAATTCCTTCCATTCATTACATCGAACAATTGATCCAAGGTTTCTTCGGTAAAAAGCAATTACGCTGATGCGTAACGTTTTCTGTTGAACTCTGTAACTATGTCATCTATTGACATCATTTTTGTTTATCTATTCATAGTATAAAAACCCATTCATACTTTGCTCAATATGATAGATGTAACCTTATGTATCTACTATTGTATATTAGGTTCCTACCTTGAGGAACCTAATATACAATAGTAGATACATAAGGTCATTCCCTACTTGGTAAGGTCCGGTAAGGTTCCTACCTTATCTACCTTGCTTTTACTTGTACTCTTCATTATCATTTGAGCCGAAAGACGTCCACTGTTGGACATAAGCCTCCACCAAGTGTCGCCATAACGAGCGGTCCAATACGTCTCGAATCCATCGCATTCCCGTAACTCTCACCCAGGTCATCAAAAAAAAAAAATCAAAATTCAAAAATATTTTTAGGTACATGGGCACTTATAAAACGTCAGAAGTTAGTGCACGGTTCCAAATTGGTTGTTTCCTATGGAGAAGAACCGGCAAGAAACTCCATGGTTACTCTTTTAACCTCGGACCATCATATGGGAGGGCTTACAGCGCTGCATCTTCAGGTGCGCGGTCGCCACTCTAGAACCTTTCAGCCTCACCGACCATCCGTTTTACAAGCAATGTGCCCTGCCTACCGCTACTTAAGTTTGGTTATTCTTCGAGCTATAGCGGTGACCTTGGTTCTCCTGCGGATATCTTCATTCTAGATGCGATAACGCAAGGAATTTAAACTCTAAGCATAGCTCTTTCCATTGCCCTTTGGGTGACTATTGCAAGCGACCACGTTTCAGTCACATTTATTATGTCATCACTGGCGACACGCACTGGTCATAGACTTTTGCCTTGAGACACGGTAGCGTTTTGTAGACACCAATCCGATTTTCACCGTATTAACAGCAGGATCCTTGTTGCCTTTGGAGCAGAGACTTTTTTATTAGGCTATCAAAAACTGACTTCTCCCACTTTGAGTGGAACGAGAGGAAGTGTCACACTTTTACTAACTAAAACACACCTGCATTTAGTTGTTCTTTGAGTTCCAGGGCCGCGGTAACTCTTTCAAACATTCCACCAATGGGAACCCACCCTTAATACTGCAAAAAACGTACAGTGCAGTGCCGTACGAATATGTTCTTACTACTACTTAAGAAACGTGGTCGTAAATCATATCGGTACAGCTGAGTCATAGTCGTTATGGTACTCTTCATTCCAAACAGCTTTCTATGCCTTCTAGAGTGACATTTATAAATGAACAAAACCTTTTATACTCGTAAAGCAAGCGAGTGCACGAAATGAAAATATTTATTTTCCTAATAAAAAGGTTCGTTCTAGTCTGTTCATGTATAAAATTGTAATAGTGTGAAATTCCCCGCGGTCAAATAAGTTCAATACAGAGCCTATCAATAAATCTGAAAATCCTTTCATTTATTAAAAATGAAAAGTGGTTTTTTATGAACTAAACCTGTTTAAAAGTACGTTACCCAAGCCATTGTGAGAGCAAAAGTGTGATTTATAAGTTGAATTGATGCCAATAAAGATTGGATTGCACTTTTGATCTTAAAACTGGTCATTATTGAAGAAATATTATAATGGATCATTTGTAAGTCATTTAACGAAAAAAAAAAATAGTAAGTAGAATTAAAATACAAACTTATTGTATGTAAAAAAAAAGTCCCGTACTGATCAGGGTCAATTGTACCTACAGCTGCAAATGTGTGTGTGCGTTAGAAACAGCATTTTTATGATGAAGTTGGCTGTTTAGAACTTTTCCTTTTCCTAAAACCTTGTTCCCTGCCTGTTGGTATCGCATGTAGTTGAATGAATTATAGATCTGGGCAAGTGCGAGTTGGACTCGCTCACAAAGGGTTCCGTACCATTATCTATATAAAACCGCCAAAAAAATCACGTTTGTTATACCCATACAACAAATGTGTTTTTTTTTTGTTATTCTTTAAATACTGTATTCTGTTTTTTTAGTATTTGTTGTTGATGAAAACTAAGGGTATGGTGTATTATGTGACCAGATTAGCAGAACTATATTAGGGATTAGAAAATAAAAGATGGAGCGTTGCGATGAACTTGCTGTTTTTCTAGTAAAGGCGTACAGTACAGGAAGGAAGGGCATAGATTAGAGAGCTTTATGGATGCGTTCACTAACAGGGCTGCGTTCATTCTTCCAATAGTGGATATAACGGCAAACGAAATACATCAAATATGAAAATTTTATCTGTCCAACTATCATGGTTCATGATACACAACCTGGTGACAGATGGACCGACAGACGGAAAGCGGAGTCTTAGTAATAGGGTACCGTTTTACATCTACCATTTTTAGTTTTGTATTTACAAATGAGGCTATCACTGCAGCTACGGATGGTCTTTTTTCATACACAAAACACATAATCCTTGAAGATTTTAAGATCATAAGCAGCAGTAGTCATAAATATCTGATCGTGACTCTTATTGCACTGCACTTAGGTTCATAATGGCCCTTGTTACCAAACTGACATTTTGATTACCATTACGCACTAGTGCTATAATGTAAACACTATTGTTCAACCGCTCCCCCGCCATAATTTTAATACATGTATCAGGATGGGCGCAGGTCTTCCCCTACGAGTCGCCGATCAACCCCCGATTATTCATTTCAGTGAGTGAATTGAAAGGTAAATAAAAAAAATATGGATAATATATATGAAAACAGATTTTTACCGCCACTAAAATTTACTAGTTTTACAGTTATTTTCTTCACAAGTGTATTGAAAAACGTCGTATGATAAACGTGAGTAGGTACCTAATTAATGATTACCGTTCCCGGCTCTCTTAAGACCCTCCCCATGGCTCGGGTCTTAATACCGCCTCGACGGTAATCACTAACATTACACACTATATCATAATGTACTATAATAACCTGCTCAATAAGTCTAGTTATATGTCATACAAAAATAACCCAAACTCCCAAAGTGAGTCATTATAACCCCTAAGGCCAAAGGGTGTTCGTCTGCTGCTGACAGGTGAAGCCAGGCAATAATATTGTACTGGATTTCATTGTACTCCGCTAGTGAACGATGTGATTTGAAAATGGAATCTCAACTAGTGTTTGATCGGTTTTTTAGTCCAATTAACACGTGTGAAAATGAAAGATAAAAAAAAAATTGAATTTCAGTATGTAAACAATAGGTTTTTAACATTTCTTCTTCATTTAGACTTCCCACCCAGGACAAATGTTTGTGTGATGAGCACGATCATTTGTACCACGGAATAAAGAAAAGTAGATTTGTACTGTGTGTCTGTGTCTGGGTGTAATTTATCTATAAATATAATAAGTATAAATTTAGAAATAAGTACATAAGTATCTTTGTTAGTGTCTAGTACTCATAACGTAAACTCTGCTTAGCTGGGACTAGACGGCATTGTGTGACAGTTTTGGAATATTATCTATATTATTTCTAATAAGTTTTGAATTCGATTTCAGCCGACACTGTATGTCTTCGGTATGTCTATACCGAAGATTCTATTCGGTAGAAAATCAAAATTCTGATAATTCCCTTTCGCTCTACCATAGAGCGGGAGAAGCTATTTGATGAATTCTCACCTCAAAAAAAGGCACCAGAGATTACTTTTCATTCGTGTCTCGAAAATTTAGTCAAAGCTTAAGTTTAAGCACGGTAATAATATCATACAGTATTGTAACTTGGCTGTATCTTTGAAATAAATGTCTACAGCCGCGCGGCACGTAAACATACGACAGGGCTGCCCGCCTCCAGCATTTTAATTACATTTACCTACTCCATTTAGTTTTGTGATTGTAAATATACTTTTTTTAATATACACAAATAAAATACTTTGTAGATTGAATAGGAAGTGTTCAATAAAAATTCGTGTTCTTTTTTTATTGATAGATTGAAATAAAATGTTTTTTCTAGTATTATTCATACACACAGTACAATAAACAACTATTATTAATAATAAAGTGAATAGAATAACCTCGACGGGGTATATTAATCCAGACATCCTTTTTTTCGGGAGATAAAAGGAAATACTTATCCATTAAAAAACACACACTATGTACCTACCTACTAGTATGTAAAATTATTAAGCTATTGCATAGCTTCCATCGCGGGCCTTAAGCGTGGAGACCGAATCCAGAAATTCCGTAACGAAAATAATCTAACACCCCCCCCCCCCCACTCATTTGTTTTTTGAGCGTCAATCAATCAAAATTCAATTCAATGTGTGAAAGTGTAACTTCAATTTCTATCAAAGAAAAAAAAACAAAGGAAAAAAAATACTGCAATAAAATAAATAAATAAATAATTATAATTGCATAACTTGATAAAAATGCTATGCAATAGCTTTACTGCGGCAGTCCCCGAGTGCCACACATCTTTTTTTTTTATAGTCTTACCTTTCAGAGTTTCCAGGTAACCTAAAAAAAGTGGTCTCTGGATGCGTTATTAACGAATTCATGCAGCCAAAAACAACACAATATATCCTACTCGTCATATTAAATATGTACTTGAACTTGGTGTGTGTGTGATTTTTTTACAATAATCGTGCGATTATTGTTAAAAAAAACAACACACCGTCCGTTCGTCACTGCGGCACAATCGCGACTGTCTACATGTCAAACGCATGCCTTGATCGAGACGTGTAGGTATAGCTCGCGTGTCATCCGTTTGTATGAAGTTGGAATACTGTGTGATATTATTACCGTGGTTTAAGTCAAACATATCTCCATAAATAAATCTTCCCAGCAAAGTTGAGTTAGTTCTGAAGCTCATATGCTGTTAATTTATTTTAGACTAACTTGCCTGTGGATTTACTCGCGTTAAATTTGGGGTAATATTTATTTTATTTTAATTGTTTTAACAGGTATAGACCTAAGGTAACAAATATTATACGTAGACGCCACTCACAACGTGATCACATACCTATTAGTGCCCGGGCCTTGGTACAGGCCATGGTCCAGAGCGAGGAAGAGTAGCAGGGGAACGCCTCTTTCTGCGAAACAGTAATGATAGCAAAGAAGAAGGCCGCACATGTGAGGCAACGGCGCTCAAGCCCGAGCCGCCACCGGGATTCTGATTCCGATTTCCAGCCAGTGTAGGCGCGGGCGACGTCATTGGATGATTTCCCCACCAAAAAAAGAAAATACGTAAAAAAGTGTAAACAACATACAAAATAGATTTATTTTTCACAATCTGTTAGTATATTTACTAATCTTAATTCATTCAAACTTTTAACTCCCGTTTCACCCCTTTAGAATGGAATTAGAATAGAAAACAGGTAGGTAGGTACTGCCAGTCTCCAACACCAACTACGTGCCCCGAACTATGTGAAAGTTCGTTAAAACCGGGTGCCGTGACAAATACACGCTTCTCGAAGAACAAGAACTTCGCCACTAGTGCCACTAGTGTGCGGAAAACTTCGTTCCTTTGTTCTGTTTGTCACCTTTTGTCATGGCTGTTATCTTTACCATAAGTACTATAAACAGGCACCTACGACTGTTTATGTGGCGTAGATCGTTATTGTAACATCAAAAAAAAAAAACCGGCCAAGAGCGAGTCGGACTCGCGCTCGGAGGGTTAGCAAAAAAACGGGATAAAAATCACATTTGTTTAATGGCAGCCCCAATTAAATATTTAGTTTACTCTGTTTTTTTTTAGTGTTTTTTAATATAGCGGTGATAATTTAAATCTGAAAATTTCAACTATCTAGCTTTCGCGGTTTATAAGATACAGCCTGGTGACAGATAGACGAACTGCGTAGTGATAGCCTCCCCAAGATTTATATAACTCATAATATGATTTAAATGAATATCCATGGAGTTTCATGCACGTTCTTCTTCACGAAGATCTATGCTTTGGAACGTACAATTTAGCTTCACTTTTTTTGACTGATCAGACATTTTTACAATTTAAAAATGCCTCTAAGTGTATTTGAAATAAACGTTTCTGATTTCCTCTAAAAAAACACGAACAAACAAAGAAGCTTTTTCTTATTTTCAATAAAACACACACAACAGCTGACGACAGACTTGACGATGTATTCACAAAATCGAACTAACTAACCACCACCATTCAATTACAAGTACCGGCCGATGTCATAGTAGGCTTTTTTTCCATATCATCAAACGACTTCTTCCTCTCTGGGCGGAACGGGAAGGCGTGTCAGATTTTTACCAACTAAAATCCATAGTGTTCCGTCAGTTGTCCTTTTTGTGAGAGCCGGAGTAATTTCTTTGAACAATCCGCAGCCCTGGCAGGTATTGGCCCATACTGGGCACCATCTTGGGCTTTACCGGACGGCCAGACAAGATTATTTATTTATTTATTATATACTTTATTGTTCACCATTACACATACAAAAAGGAAACTAAAACATATCCATACAATTGCCATCACGGATCTTGAGCGGTTGCGCAGAAGTCAAATATTCGGTCTCGGTGGTGCGAAGTGAGACGCGGGGGCGGTGAGTGAATTCGTTCCCTGCGTTGCTGCATGTATCTAACAACGAAGACGATTGGCTCGCCAATGTATGGAATGCACAAAGCGATCCCCATTCTGGCGCCGAGCGCTCAAGATCCGTTTTGGCAATTGTACAATGGGCGGCCTTATCGCATTCCACGATCTCTTCCTGGCAACCTGGAATGGACAGTAATTTGCCGGGGCCCTGGAACGAAGACAAATAAGGAACATAAGGGTGTGTTTTAGTCACTATAAACCTGACAGGGCGAGAAGCGGAGCGGTGCACAGCGGGAGAAGTCATTGGATGTTCTCCCACTTATAAAAAAAAACCTTTGCTCGACTCATCAGCTGATCTCATCAAGTCGTAAGCTGGCGCTTGATTGGCAACTTGATTAATTTTGTTTTATTATTTGTATCAATAAGTAACTTACCTAATTCAAAAACGTATGTAGACAGAATTTTGTAAATCCGTTCTCAAATAAATAAGTTTCAGTTTACCTTTAAACTCTGGTGGCAAGGGAAAACTGTAAACTAACAGTAAAAGGATGCAGAAACTTCAATGTGACGTCACCGCCATTAGGTTACGACCGAGGAAAAGAGACAACGAGATGTTCCCACCACGCACCCACTTCAAATATTTGAAATGCTAATTGCTGCGAACCTATTTTGATGCGGTTTTAAGAAAACAATTTTTATAGTGTTATTTGTTGTTTAGAACAAAAAATTGTACGAAATAAACACAGGCAAGTAGGTACCTAATTGCAATATAGGTAACAATTCATCATCATCATCAGCCTTTTTAATGTTCCCCCTGCTGGGACTCAGGCCTCCTCTCTAGGCGAGGGAATGGCCCGTAATCCATCACGCAGGCCCAGTGCGGGTTGATGAATGTCTCATATTTCCGAATTTTTGATTCTAGTACATGCCAGTTTCGTCACGATGTTTTCCTTCACCGTTTCTTTTTAAAGGTAACAATTAATATAGCCAAAATACAGGTTTTGCCTAGTTTGGCTACAGACGCTACTAATTTATTTAATATGTAAACTCATTCATTACGCATTCAGCTAAAGAATGGTATTAACTGCCGGGCCCTTTCCTGATAGCTACAACCTAGGGAAATTTAAGTCAAGAGTGAATTACTTCTAAGCAAGCGTGCTCCATCGTCGGACACATCATCGCTTACCATCAGGTGAGGTAGTGGTCAAACGCGAGCCTATCAATAATAAAGAATCAAAAAACGATATGTACAGTATTGTAGCTAGTTAATATGGTCGCTGGAAAGGACACATATTCCTAACTCAGTAAGTGCAGATCCGTCAGTCCTAGTCGTGACCAAGCGTCGCGGCCGGCGGCCTATAGTGCCTTTGGATAACTGGCGCTTCTCTCTTTGTATCTTCGTGCCTTAGGGTCGCCGCACACATGTTTTTGGCCACAATCACAAAACGCCTTCACCTGCTTATTTCCTATAGTTCTTGTGGATTTTATATTCTTTCGCCGCACACGGTTGACGCCAATGGCCGCCACATGCTACAAATTGCCGCTGGTCGCTTCTTGTGGCCCTCACTGGCCACTAAAAGCCGTCTTCTTCGTCAAAGTCCATTATAATTCTGCGCGTGTGGGTCAAAAAAAAGCAGCAGGCACCTGGCTGCGTCTGGCGGCGTTTGTGGCTGCAGCGTGTGATCTGTGTGCAGCTGCCCTTCCTCAATCAAAATTGCAACTACCTACTTTGATTTTTTGAAAGAGTTATCGCGGCATTGAAATACAAAGTGCAACTGAAGGAACACAGGTACGTTTAAGTCAGTATAAGTCTGACAGTTCTTGCCACGCTCCACGTGAGCGAAAACAAAATATTTTGATTAAAGATTAAAACGAACAAGATATTGGTCTGAAGCGAACGAATATCCAATTTTAGTCCTCAATACGATGGCCCTGAAGAGTCAACAGTTCCTCAGAAGAACCTTCTGAAGTGGATGTAGGCGTTCAGAGAGCCCACACGCCTAGACATATAGAATAAGAATATATTATCATTGAAGTATTCAAGACCTTAAGTTTTGTAACTTAGACATTTAATTCCTACCAATTGAATACAAACATTTACATTATCTTGAACATTATATTGGTAATGTGTACTCATTGTACCTCTTAAAGTACATCGACATCGGTATATTAGTGCTTGGTCGCACAAATGTGTTGTCTAGTCACAAAACAAATGTATCTCCATTAGAGAGTTGATAGCGCCGAATTGGATTTGATCAATATACGCAAGGCAGGCAATGGCAACATTTTACAAAAGCAAATACGATATTTGTTGTTATTGAACAAACCCTGGTTGATATGATTAATGTGGTGTTGGTTTTTGACTTAGGGGTATCTATCTAATCTACTTAAATATACCTACACTACAGTGATTAATCTTTTTCAATACACTTACTCGAAAACCCGCTCTTATCCCACCGCTTTTAGGCACGCAACAGACTGTTTTCCGCACTAGTGCAGAAAAGTGTGCATGCTCTCCCCGCCACACTTATCGTATCAGACTAGGGGCAATGCGACCCTTATATTCATAAGGGTCGCATTCTCGTTTATTCATTTCTGCGTAAGTGTATTGAAAAAAATCGTTTGATACACGTGCACATTTGTCACTGCAGCCTTCTTCGCGCCTACGACTCGTGCGAATTCCCACTTGTATCAAAATGTACTACCCAGTGACTGAGCCTAAAGTATTTTGATCATAATGAATAACGGACACGACGCAAATACTCGCAGCTGCAACCACCATCAGATTCATAATTGTTTTAGATCACATTCTATGAAGATAGTTTACGATCTCTGCCGTTTCATTAGCGTTCATTATTTTGACACCATTGCAATAAAGATGACTGGCGATGTGGTGTGGTGCCGGCGGCTCGGAGGCTCAGTACCTTGCCTGCCGCCGCTGGCTAGCTGACAGACATGAGCCGCGGCTCCCGCGAGCTCGGCGAGAGGCTGCGACACCCCACAGCCTCGGACTAACACCCCCGCGCGCCCTCCGGGATGGGACCAAATATAAACATCAACCACCTCACATATTTATTCGGGCCGCAATGGCTCCACAGACAAAAGGACTATTTCTCCTTGTATTATTGTTTTGCGCACTCAGCGAGGGCACTGGAGACGGTGAGTAAATATTATCACTTTAAACGCTTTTATTGCGATATCGAGACGCATGACTGCGCATACAATTTTGATGGCACCTTCTTAGAAAAACAGCGGCTCTCGAAATATATAGTAGAAGTTGTAAGACTAAAAATAATGGTGAGATCAGGCGTACGACCCCACAGGGAATTAAGTAAGAGGTCAAGCGGATTAGGTTAGAGATATCGACGTCGTATTTGT
Organism: Mythimna albipuncta; assembly: GCA_929112965.1. Lineage (NCBI taxonomy): Eukaryota > Metazoa > Arthropoda > Insecta > Lepidoptera > Noctuidae > Mythimna > Mythimna albipuncta. Next base: position 8,673,520 of record OV815962.1, on the reverse strand, counting down.
TGCAGACCTGGATCTAATGTCATCGAATAAACTGTCTGTCCCCAAGGGGCTACAGTATTCGTAAAATGTTGACTATGAATTCTAATGTAACTTTTTATTTCAGATGAGACTGAGACAGAATTTTTCGATGTTTTGTCTGTGGTCCGGGACAACGATGAGCTCCCTGATGGGGTGAGTCGGACCCCCGGGCGGTGCCAGTCTCCCCTAGAAAACTACTCCGACTACACCGCTTTTGCCCTGAATGAAAACGCGACTCTACATCGATTGGCAGCTGGAATGTTCTACAACAGTTTTCCAGAAGACTTCTCAATTTTGGCTGTAGTTCGACTTCCAGGTTAGACACTTTTTCAAATGTTCTACATTAAGCACAAATCGCAGAAACGAGCTTCGTACTTAACACCTTTCAGTACGTATCTAAACGCGTCTCGGGTATAACCTAAACAACATAATCACTTTTCTCTCAGGGGTTTTCCGGCTTGTCGACTATTAAGAGGGTTCAAACGGCGCCATTACAAAGGTACTTCAAATCTCACGACAATACACAACAGTGCAATAACGAAAGGAATTTGCGTTAGCAAGAATTCGTGTGACCATTAACCGATTTGGAATATTTACATTTAAGTTTCAGAATGTAAGAGACATTCTTATACAAATTCAATAAAGATGAAAAACATAAAACTAATTATTGTAATCAGTTTTAAGTAGTTTTCTTAACGACATCAATTAACGAGATAATTAAAAGGTACTTGTTTAGTTCGATTGGCACAGTGGATGAGCGACTGGCTACTGCGTTGCGTGCCGGGTTCAAATTCGACACGGAAGAAATATTTGTATGGTCTATACCTTGGCTTGTAGAATAAATATCGATACATCGATATATCGATATTTTCAATTCAATACATCCATATTTTTGGGCGATATATTTTATAATGAAGTAAAGCGCCGTCGAGGTCGGCCTAGAAAGAGGTGGCGGGATGATCTGGACGCGTACCGCAAGGACTGGTTTGAGACGGCGCAGGAAAAGAAAGTTTGGAAAGACTTGGGGGAGGCCTTTGCCCAGCAGTGGGACAGCAACGACTAGAAAAAAAAAATTATAGCGATATATCAAAAGTACAATATCGAAGTTGTATCAAAAACGATTTTTTTTTTGTTTTCGTTTGGTCGACTCAGCTGCTTAACTGCTTTTTAATTTGGTACTTAGGTATGTACTCTGTCTTTATGTCAATGACACATCTGACATGTGTCAAGTATTGATTATTACTTATCTAGTAATGTACCTAGAAGTAAATTAGACAGATTAGATTAGATATTTTTAAATAAAAATATCGATATTGATATTTTCAAAACTATCGAAATCGATATGTATCGATACTTTATTGCATTTCTGACATCCCTAATACCTAGGTAGTTGTTTCGGTCTGAGTGTCTTGCTAAGCTAAGCACCGTGCGAATGGAGTACAGGTCATTACGCGTAGTAATGACCTGTACTCCATTCGCGTCCATTACACCAGAGTCATGTGCTTGCGACCAAATAGCCATTCCATCTTGTCAAGCTAAGCATTCGCAAAGGTGACAGAAGAACTGACGAGACAGAGTATTTATTTGGTCGTGGATGTGCTACTCTTTCGAAATCGACGCGAGAGTGTTTTTCGGATTAAACCGACTAGGTGGTTAAGGGGTTAAACAACCCTTTCCTTACTATACGTTAAACCGATTTTACTTTCATTGCTTTGGTGGCATGAGTTAGTTGGTATTGTAACCACTATTTTGCTTTTAATGCCACCCTTATGCCGACGGAATAATAAAAATAATATTCACACAACGCCATCTAGGTACTCCCAAACTAAGCAGAGCTTGTGGTATAAGTACTAGACAACATATTTATATATTTTTAAATACATATATTATAGATAAATTAAACCCAGACACACTAGACACAGAACAAATGATCTTTATTAAAGGTATTATATTATATAGCTACGAAAATAAAGCGGCTCTTTTTTCCCAATTTTAAGCCTGTTCATTAATTTGTCGTCAACGTAAAGTATTTTTTATGCATAACCCTGTGTTTACATAGCCAAGCAACGCCTAGAATATATTAGTATTAATTTCCCTAAAAAATACAACGTATCTCTGAAATAGGAACGGACCAGAACCCGATATTCATCTTGTATTCGGACGCTGGCGACGAACAGTTGCAGCTGGTGGTGGGCAACCTGATAGAGCTGTATTATGAGGACACGAGGGGGGACCCTGCCGATCACGAGCTCCTCACCTACAGAGTCGATATCGCTGATGGAAGGTATTTATAATTCTTTTTATAAGCTTTTTTTAGGGTTCCGTAGTCAACTAGGAACCCTTATAGTTTCGCTATATCTGTCTGTCCGTCTGTCTGTCTGTCCTCGCTTAATCTCAGTGACCGTTAGCACTACAAAAACGAAATTTGTTACCAATATGTATATCAATCACGCCGACAAAGTAGTAAAATAAAAATTGTAAAATAGTAGTTTATGTGACTAGGGGATAAAGCAGTGTCTTTAAGTCACGGGCGGCATGTTGAATTCCGAACGAAACGAAGGTTGCTGATTTTAATCAGGTTGCGGATTTATAAAATTAACTCCCGAGCATTGCGAGGGAGTTAATAAAGAAACCTGAGTGAAGTGAGGAATTTAAACCGCCCAAGACAAAGACAGCTTTATCCCCGTGTTGCATACTCTACTTTTTACACCATCTGTGAGATAATTAAAAGACAATTTGGTCGACCAAATCATATATCAGAGAAATATAAGTATTATATTTACAAGTTCATCAATCAAACAAAATTCACTACTCCAAGATTCTATAGTTTCAATTTTCTATAATGCTCCCGTGTCGTCAGTACGTACGTTTTATTCTATTTTCTTTTTATTGTCAGTTTGAATCATAGTGATTACATACTCTTTGGTTTGAATTTCGAGTCAACTTGTTCGATGTGCCTACATTTTAATTCACAATGTTGACGATTCTTGATGCTCCAAATTCAAATCTCATTATTCCCTGGGGATCGGCCATACTGCATTATCTCCCTAGGCATATAATGACTTGCTTTAGGTGAGGTTTATATGACGTGTATATATATAACGACATTATCGAGCAGGTGGTGTAAAATAGTACATTGATACACTAGGGGTGAAAGTAACTCATTTCGTCCCGAGAAGGAGTTGGCGGGCGAGCGAAGCGAGGTCGCTAATTCGAGGGGTTAAATGGGTTACTTTCACCCCGAGGTAAACACCGTGCTTTTCATTACGAATACGAGGAAACTAAAAATAAAATAAAAAGTTTGTAAAACCTGAGTCGTCGTACCTATGATTTTAAGTAGGTATCTTTCTTCTGATTTAGGCGGTAAAAGGTATTCCACTACTGCTTTAGCCTCTTCTCTTATGAAATTAGGCGTTAAATCACTATTTTAATCTGATAAACATAACGTGTTAATACAAATCTCTGTCGTATGGAAATGTAAACGAAACTCGAAAAAACCAACGACTGATTGCCACTTTCCCGCCAAACAAAACATTGTTTTTTTTTCTGCGGCCAGCCAGCTATTCAGCCTCATTAATGAAAAATTAAAAAATAATTGTAATCCTTTTAAAATAAAGTAATTTAAAGAAATAGTTAACAAATAAATTACTTAAAAATATAATATTATTTATTTAATACTTATCTTTAAATTATTTCAATTTTATATCGAGCTGTGATTGACCGGCTGTATGGAAAATTGGAACGTGGTTCAATAGAAACGTGAAGATAGAACTAGTTTTTTTTTTTATAATTTGACAGCTGTCAGTTGTAAAGTAAAACTCCTTATGGATGAAAAGTATCACTTTCAGCCCGCTCCTCAGGCAACTTCAGACCCACTTTCAGAGTATGAGTAATGAAAAATTATTTTATTAGGGTAGCTTCCCTATATGTAAAGTGGGAAGTGATTTTTTTTTTTAATTTCAACCCTAACGTGTGATATATTGTTGGATAGGTATTTACTAAAATCATTTTTTGATAATGTCAATAATTTCGGAAATAATCGCTCCAAAAGTAAAAAACAATGTGTGTCCCCCCCTCTCTAACTTTTGAACCATAAGTTTAGAAAATATGAAAAAATCTGAAAAGTAGAACTTTATAAGAACTTTCTAGGAAAATTATTTTGAACTTGATGGAAAGAACAGTTTTTGTACAAAAAAGACAAAAAGGTTGTACAAAATAATTTCTGGACTAAGTTTGTAGTATAATCGTATATGCAAGCATTTTTTTAAACTCATTAGTGGGTACATTTATTGTGACGGACGGGAAACTACGGAACCCTACACTGAGCGTGGCCGGCCGTGAGCGGTGGCAAATTTAATTAGCTTTTTGATACAAAAGTCTAGCGTCTAGGCTTCACTCGCCGGGTTTTTTTTACTTATTAGGTTGATATTTTAAAGTTTAATTGATACTTAGTAATCTTATAGGTATTTTGTGTGTGTATGGTATTCTTTTGAATGAAAATAAATCATATTTGTGACTTTACCTCAGATGGCATCGCATAGCGATCAGTATCAAAGGCGATTCGGCAACTCTTCTCGTGGACTGTGAAGTGAGAGGCACACTACGACTGGACCGCAAGCCTGGCAGTACCTTCAACCTGGCTGGAGCCCTGGTAGTTGGTTCTCAAGTCACTGCCGACCAGTATTATGAGGTAGGTGGAAAAACACAGCGGCAGCGCCATTACAAAAACTAAAAAGCAACATTAAAAGAATTGGGCGGCGCTAGCGGTCGCCTCGTTCTTCGAATCAGTAATAGTTTTGTGAACACCATAGTTTAAAAAAAAAACAAACCTAATTAAAAGCAAGGATAGGTAATCATCATAGCTTGACTGCGAAAGCGTAGGAATATAAGTTATTCTGGATAGAATTACAGCCTGGGAAAAAAGTCCCATTCACCTTTATAGTATCAGTACGAAAATGCTCTTGCAGGATCAGAAACGTGTGCAGCAGGCTTAGCGTTACGACCGTGTCATTTCGATTATTTTTCGTCGATCGTCTCTAGTCGGCCACGCCTCAGATTTCTTTGTTCTGACCACATGACTAAGCATGGAGATGACGTCAAAATAACGGAATCGGGGGCGTGGGTGACTCGTGGCGATCGACGAAAGAGAATCGAAACGAAACTTGTCTGGGGGGGACTAGAATACGAACGAACATGATTGACCTTAGGATGTAAATTACAACCTGAGTTTAAAATAAGAGCTTTCTAAAACGTTCCATTGTGAAGGTAATCTAATTCTTTGAATAAACTTTTTCTTAAGAAAAATCACAGCTAGGGAATCCAATCCCACAAACGCGGGATCCCGCACCTTTTCTGCGGGGTCGGAAATGCGGGATTACTCATGCGGGATCCCGCATATCTGCGGAATTGAAGTATTTTATAAGTAAATTGGGTTCCGACGACTTGCCGCCGTTTTGATTATTTATTAGACCCAGCTCATTCTCATAAAAAAGTCATGAAACAACGTTAAATGAAACTCGTGACATTTTTTATAGAATTTGTCTGGAAAATAATTATTTAGTTTTCGATTTTACCATTCAATTAAATAATTTTTGAATTTCTATTTTGTGTTTTGTTAGCCCTGTATCGCAACTAGAACGGAACGTAATCAATATCAGTTTAGGTACTCTATGACCGGGGATTCCCCAAAGCATATGAATTTGTAGAAAATGAAGGTCTGTTAAATATTTTATTGTTAAAGAAGCAGCATAAAAGCTGCTGATTTTACAAAAAAAAAAATATAAAATATTTTTATTTTTTGCGATACGGAAAATCTGCGTAATTCGATTCGGGAATCGAACCATTTACATAAGGTACTTAAATAAGAAACTCGGTGTGAAAGTTTTTATTACTACTTAAATCAAAAAAGAAATTCAAAATGTCAATCCCGCAAATTCCGCGGGATTGCTGACTTCAATCCCGCAGTTGTGCGGGATCGTGATTTTGTTGCGATATTGGATTCCCTAATCACAGCTGAGTCGCTCCCTGGAGTACTGTATATTTATTAACATGAATTAATTTAATTTAGACAAAAAGAACTAAAACTTTTTAAATTGATTTTTTTATACTTGCGACCCAGACATTATTTTTAGTATATGCAAAACCTGAGTACAGTTTGTTCAGAATCAGTAACTAAATGGATTCCAATAGTTTTTACACCATATTATCTTTTTCCTGTGTACCTACAACATAGATAACGGCAGGTCATAACAGGCATTAGACGCCAGTCAACAAGGTGCAAGTGCAAAACTACCCCTCAGTCGCCTGTGTGGCCTTTCTAACTTTGTGATTTTTCATGATATAGTTATGAAATGTACATAGATTCTTTACATAAAAATACTGGACACATATTTCGGGTTTCGCATATACTTAATGTTTAATTGACGGCACGGTTGAACGACTGGCTACAGCGGTGCTATTCTTTATGAAAACAGCCTTGAGCGCAGCGCTGGCCGCAGCGACTAGTCGAAAGCGCAGTCAAAACAATTCATAAACGCATTGGATTGCATTTGATCCAATGTTTTTGGATTTCGTCGCTGCGGCCACCGCTGCGCTCAAGGCTGTTTTCTTAGAGAACACTAATCGCACGAGAAACAAATATTGGTATAGCCTAAACATGGTTTATTTTTTAAAGAGTAACCAAAAAATTCCATGTGCGTGGCCTATGTGAAACAAAAACATTTTGAACTATGTTTTTTTTTTAAATTCCTGGTCTGAGTACCTTGAATATCATGCGAGTTTAATTGTTTATGAACGCAGCCATGATACAGGAGTATTTTTTAATGGGGGGTAACAAATTTAAAAAAATAGTAGAAGAAAATCCAGCATTTTTATACAGGGACAAAGTTGCAAAGGAGAAAACTGCACACCTTAGGTTGCTTACGATTTTCGGTAAAACTAAACCATTTTCTTCTAGGGTGATATCGAGCTACTACAATTCGCAAACAAACCGGACGTCGCTTACGATATGTGCTCATCAATAGCGCCTGACTGTGAAGAGGGATCTGGACTGCCATACGTCCCTTTAGTAGCAGCACAGTCACAGCCAGAAATCAAGCCCATCCTCTACGAACCTGCACCACGGCACGATACAACTGAGCATCCAAACTTAGGAACAATAACAGAAGACGATGTTCGAAGGAGAATTGGTTCTCATAGCCGGAACCGGTTCTTTGATAGGAATGAGACGAATTATAGATGGCCTAACAGAGTATTGACCACGCCTGAACCAGTGTGGCAAGTTGCTAACTCATTCCCAATCAACCAGTACCCACCAACTACATCCACAGATGCAGGTATCAAATCTATACATTTCAAGGATATCTTCGTGTCAAATAGTACTAGTTTCTTTTGTTCAAAGTGCGCGCATTTATTTCAGATGAAAACAGCATTTTCGGTAGATTTACGGATGATAACGAGTTTATCATTCCTCCACCGCCGACTCCGTTTGAGGAACCCAAAGTTGAAGAAACCTTTGTTGAACGGACTACTCCGAGAGTAAGTTCAATAATTATGTCTAAAAAATACTCTAACACATAGGTTACCTTGTAAACACTGTAAAATAGATAAATAAACAAGCAAATCCAACTGAACATTAATTGAAACGTTGGTTATAAAAGTGAATCATAAATCTTAACAAAACAAAACACTTTTTTCAAAAACATAACCCCTCCTAGCACAGTCGGGTAAAAATGGAAAGAAATCGTAATAGGTTTGTCATGTTAATTTATTATAATGTAGATACAAAAAAGAACTCATTTGTACACAAAAATATTCTTTTCATTTTATTTTTGGTATCACCCACACCTCAATATGAGGTTTTTAATGGAATTATCATGTTTTTATGACACGTGAGATTATTTCCATAACGTATCGTGTTCCAGTCTAAACGAGGGGACGGTGACGAAGCGGATGTGTCCGGGAGCACCCTCGCCGTCACGGAGACTACGTACAGCCCTATGACGACTACGGAAGACACAGATTGGCTCACCCATCCTCCGGATGAATTTGGTTACCAAGTAAGATAACGTATAAACATTCTGTTTATAAACTTATTTTTTTGTGGAATTCGGGGATGAAAAAGAATACCTATTTAAAAAAAAGGTTTCGATTATATTTAGGAGGTCTACTGTGTTTCACGTAGGTACTTCACTTTTCAAGAAATATTGACGATGCTTATGCCATTTTTAAACTCTTAGCAACCATTAATGCTTGTTTCAGGACAATTCAACCTCTAACTACGATTCATCTGAAACTTACTATGATTACGGCAGTTCTGGCACATACATGGGTCCTAGAGGATACCCTGGACCGCCAGGTCCACAAGGACCAAGGGGTCCAAAGGGAGAGCCGGGAAAGCCTGGCTTTGAAGGCTCGCAAGGATTCCCAGGTCCTCCAGGCAATGTTTTTGTAATTCCTGTAAGTATATAGAGCTGTATTATCTTCAGTTGAAGAACATTTTTTTCCATCCATTTTCGACTTTTATAAAAAAAAAAATATTTGCAGTTACAACAGTCGTCAACTGACAAAGGACCCGACGCACAGTCAGAAGCTCTTCGACAAATGTTCTCACAACATATGGTATGTTCTGTTCTTTTAAATGTCATATACATATGTTTGTAAGGCTCTACTAATAACTTGAAAAATAATACAGGCAGCAATGCGTGGAGCAGAGGGCCCAATGGGACTAACGGGTCCACCCGGCCCAGAAGGTGAGATTGGCCCTGAAGGTGCAAAGGGAGAACTGGGTGAGCAAGGAGAACCTGTAAGTATACAAAATGTTAGGTTCATCATTTTGATCTCCGTTTTATACTATATTAACGTTACGCAATCACTTTTGATTTTAGGGTCCACCAGGTCCAAGAGGTTTACAAGGCCCACCAGGAAGATTGGGACGACGAGGTCACGCAGGCAGGGATGGAGAAAGAGGATCAACGGGTGCTCCAGGGGCGAAAGGCGAGCAAGGTTACCCAGGACTTCCTGGTATGCCTGGTGACAAAGGTGAACGAGGAACCGCAGGATTACAAGGTGAAGCAGGAGCGCCTGGTCAAGACGGACCACCAGGTGATGACGGAGCACCTGGACCACCGGGAATTCCAGGAGAACTGGTAAATAAATTTCTTATGTCTTAATAGTCACTGGATAAAGTATCATATTAAATTAATTACTAAACTGCAAAAAATATCTATTCTAGGGACCCCGTGGCTTTATGGGACCCAGAGGATTTCCAGGACTTATCGGTTACCCAGGCATACCTGGTCTAGAAGGTCCCCATGGAGCAAAGGGTTCGAGTGGCCTACCGGGTCCCCCGGGACCACCAGGACAGCCGGGCACTATCGGTTCCCCAGGTTCATCCGGACCTCAAGGTCCTACTGGAGCTCCAGGACTTCAGGTAACGTAACAAAAAACATTTTCTATGAGTTATTATGATGTTGCTTGCAGAGAAACATTAAAAACAATGATTTAATTTACTTTCTAGGGTCCTCAAGGAAAACCAGGTATATCAGGGCTACCCGGGCCAGAGGGGTCACCAGGCACACCCGGAAACCCTGGACAGCAGGGAGCACCTGGAGACGTAGGCCCTCAGGGACCACAGGTTTGTGTTGATATGAATAATGTGGTGTGTTACATTTTCCTATACATTGTAGCATTTGTGAAATAAATTTCTTATTGACAGGGAATGCTGGGATTTCCTGGAAGTCGTGGTTTAAAAGGAGACGAGGGTCCTCGAGGTTTTCCAGGAGATAAAGGAGATAAAGGAATACGAGGCAAGAACCATAACTTCGACACTAATCTCGTTTTACTGAAATAAAGTATTGTACCTACTAAGCATTCTTTTGATCTACAGGTGTTGAAGGAGAAAAGGGTGATATGGGACCAAAAGGAGAACGAGGATTAACAGGAGAACCCGGACCTCCTGGCATTGAGGGACTTGAAGGACAAAAGGTAAAAAATAGCTTTACTGTTATCTAAAGATATAATATATATTCCTTTGTCTCGGATACAAAATCTCACTCTTTATCATATTCATTTTAGGGTGTAGAAGGACCAAGGGGTGAAACTGGCTTGATAGGCCCAGCCGGAGAAAAAGGGGCGACCGGTCCTCAAGGCCCACAAGGATATCCAGGCAGCCAAGGTGAAAAGGGTGACAAAGGAGCATCTGGAAGAAGAGGCCGACGAGGCACGAAAGGATTAATGGTAGTATTCCTTACCACTATAAAAAATATACATTATTTTTATGGAACTCCGCTACAAATTATTAAATTATTTATTTTTTATTCATAGGGTTTAATAGGACAGCAAGGCGATCGCGGTGAAACTGGACCCAGGGTGAGTCTTTTATAAACCTTAACTAAGACCCATACACGTTTTGATAAATTTATTATATTTTTTTATACTTCATTGTAGGGTTACAGAGGACCTCGCGGCCGTAGAGGTTCAGACGGGCCTCCAGGACCTAAAGGAGATACGGGACAACCAGGACCACCCGGCTCAACGGGTGAGAGAGGACCACAAGGTTTAGAAGGAGTACGAGGTTTTCCGGGAGCTATGGGTCCCCCTGGACCTGATGGAAAAGCTGGTTTACCTGGCCCGCCGGGAGAACGAGGCCCTACGGTTAGAAATGATAAAAGATTTCAAAATACATATTTAAAAAATCTCTGTTGACGTTAAAATTTAACTGTAACTTTTAAAACAGGGTGATCCTGGCGCAATCGGACTAACTGGACCCTCAGGCCCTGTCGGACCTCAAGGTCAGAATGGAGAGCCGGGTCCACCGGGCCCACCCGGTGCCTCAGGTATACCTGGAACGCCGGGAGACGTGGGAACTCCAGGAGACGTAGGGAAAGAGGGCCCACCTGGACCTGCGGGCCCCGAAGGAAAACCAGGACCTGTTGGATCTCCAGGCCCGCCTGGAAACAACGGAGAGCCTGGGTTACCGGGACCTGCTGTAAGTATTCCTTGTTAAACAAATAATAGTTTATAATATTAAATGTAAGTCTTCCTAAATTAACTTTGACAATGTTGGAGAATTGTAAAGTAGAGGTATGTGTAAATAAATAAATAAATAATTACATATTAAAGGGAATCCCTGGAGCTAAAGGTGACTTAGGTCCACCTGGTCCAGCTGGTATCAGAGGAGACAAGGGCGAGCCCGGCGAGACCGGTAATGAAGGACCGCAGGGACCACAAGGGCGTGAAGGACAACGAGGGCCTCCAGGACCTGGCGGACAGAAAGGCGAAATTGGTGAAGCTGGACCAGTCGGTCAGTAAACTATGCTAACCCATATTTTTTCTTAAAAATGTACCTGTGCGCCTTTAGATCTGTTGATAACTAAAATTTAATTGTTTTTGAAGGGCCCATCGGTCGTGACGGGTTGCCTGGACCAAGAGGGCTAACTGGAGCCCCTGGTCCCGTAGGCCCACCTGGGGAAGACGGTGACAAAGGAGAAGCTGGGCCACCCGGAGAAAAGGGCTTCAAAGGAGCTATGGGAGAGTCTGTAAGTTTGATATTACGAATAATAGCTTAGCAATAACAATTCAATTCAAATACGAATCTTTGAATGATTGACTGTTTGTTTAGGGTCCACCCGGATCACCTGGTATACAAGGTCTTCGAGGGGAAGCTGGGCCAGTAGGTTTACCCGGTGATAAAGGACCGATTGGAGATACAGGCGCTCCTGGACCACCAGGTACAGACGGCGCCCGCGGCCCACCCGGACCCCTCGGACCCGCTGGACCACAAGGGGCCAAAGGAGAACAGGGACCTAAGGGAGATATTGGAGATGCTGGAGCTTTAGGTATGGCATATCCATATATAAATATAAAAAAAAAAAACAATTTTGAATATTTGTACAGACATAAGAAAAAATGCAGTTGATTCTTATTTACGTATTTACAGGTTTGGGCCATACTATTTGTTCATGATGATGAGTATTGCCTGTTCATGTATTTTTGTATTATCGTCTCTAAATTTTGTAAGCGGTATATCTTATATTTGTCTCTATTTTTCACACTAGAACAGAACACAATGCGGATCGATATAATCTTTTGTATCCATACATATGTATAAATAATGTGGAATATTGCAACGCTATCTGGAGGGAAAGTACTCTTAATACTGGAGATAGAAAACTTTCTGCGAGTAATTTGAAAATTTGTTTGCCACATCCGAGAATCGAACCACACCTGTACTTTTATAGGCTCGATCAACTATAGAGTTTGAATCTCTCTATCAACAGTGGTAAATTAAATGAAACGAAAACCATACAATCTTAACTTTTTTTAAAATAATAATAACTTTATTTCCTTTTTTTATTTTCTTTTATAACATATGTATGTCAATATCCTGGACCATATGAGTATAAAATAATTACACTTTGTATGTAATATTATTACATCTTATCTAAAAAAATATAATAATAATAACATATTTAAAAGCGATAAATTTTTTTACTTACCTTATCACATCTTTCTGTTTACAGGGGCGACGGGACCAGCTGGACCTTCTGGACCGCCAGGGCGCCGAGGACCTAAAGGCGTGCAAGGTGAAGCAGGCCCGCGAGGCGCTGAGGGACAACAAGGTGATGTTGGCAGCCCTGGGGCACCCGGTCCTCCAGGTGTTCAAGGCCCCGAAGGAAAACTGGTAAACATTTACACATTGCATTCGAAACATTAACAAAATCGTAATCAGCAAAGGAACAAGCCATTATTTATTATTCATATTTATAGGGACCTAGAGGACCAGTGGGACCGAAAGGCGATGATGGTCCCACAGGATTACAAGGCGAAACAGGACCTAAAGGACCTCCCGGCCCCGAAGGCCCGAAAGGCGACACTGGAGCTGCAGGATTCCCGGGAGAAAGAGGAGAAACAGGCTTACAAGGAATAAAGGGTGAACCAGGGTCCGACGGACCTGAAGGTAGCCCAGGACCTCCTGGATCACCTGGGCCAGTGGGGCCGGCAGGGAAACCCGGAGAGACAGGGATGCCTGGCAACCCGGTAAGTTTTCATAAAAAATAATAAGCTTTACGTTTAACAGTATATTGTAATTCAATAAGTTGCTTTACTTACACGGTTTCCATTAACAGGGTTCAGAAGGTCCAGCAGGACTTCAAGGCAGTCCCGGCTTAACGGGAGAAAAGGGTGATATGGGTCCCAAAGGCGCTCCAGGCGAACAAGGACCCAATGGGCCCGCCGGACCAGCAGGGCCAGAAGGACAGCGAGGCTTAAGAGGAATGCCGGGTCCTATTGTAAGTACACTTCTCTATCTTTGAGCGCCTGGACTCTTGCAGCCCTCGGTATAAGAGTTTGCGCTTGCTAGGTGCTAAACCCAGCCTAGTTACCAAGCACCACAGAATAAAATTAACAGTTCTGCTAATGTATCCTAAATTGTGATTCCATTAATAGGGATTCTATTAAAAGGTAGAGACGGACACCTGCAGGACTATTATCAGGAAGATGCATACGAGGGGTACTGAAGAGTACCCCCTCGTAATATACGTTTTCTTTTGCCCATTCGGAGAGTTAGAATTAATTTTGAAATTTCGTTGCAGGATCCAAGATAGTTTAGTAACCGTTTCTTTGGGAATCGTCGAGCTTGATTGACGAATCGGCGACTTAGAAAGCTCGGCGTGTTTATTTGTCCACAAAAACAAACAAGATTTAAAACAGATAATGTAAATATTGTGATCTTTCCAGGGTGAAAATGGCGCCCCAGGAATAACGGGACCATCAGGTGCACCAGGCAAGCCAGGGCCTCCAGGCAACCAGGGGATACGAGGTGAAAAAGGCAACAGAGGACCAAAAGGTCACATTGGCGATACTGGGCCAATGGGATTGAAAGGAGATCAAGGCGAGGTTGGGAAGCAAGGTCTGCCAGGTCCGATTGGGCCACCTGGACCTAAAGGAGAAATGGTACGTGTTTAGAAATTATTTCACAATGATTATACTTTCCTTAGATCTTTAACTAACTTCATTTGTGGACATAATTTCCATTCAGAGTTATTAGCGTACATATATAAACAGGGCCTCAAGTCTGTATAATAGTGTCAGAATGATCTAACATTGATTTCATAATTGTTGATTTTGACAAGTTTTGGTAATCTACTAATAAAATGGCGTCATTATGACTTTCCGATGGTCCAAAATGATAATGAGATCGTGTTGGAATGACGAATTTATAAAAATAGCAGACTTAGGTCCCAGGTCTATTGTTAGAAAGTTTATTTTTACATAGCTGTATTTCTTAATGTTCTTAATTGACAATAAGTGTATCGGTCTCCCTCTTATACGTATAAATATTTTAATTTAGAAACATGAGAAATCAAACATGTTTTTAAAAGAGAAACCATTAATTTTCTTTCCGGTTCCTCTCTATAGGAAACTACCAATTGGAAACGTACACTGGCTTCTGTCATTTTATAAATGCTCATATAGACTTATATGAAATAATATAGATATTTTAAATTGAATTAAATTATTTATCTTGAAAAACCTAATAATATAACCTATCATAATTTCATAAAATTTTCTTATATCAGGGACCCGTAGGACCCCCTGGACTAAAAGGAGATACAGGACCGATAGGGCCAGCAGGACCTGAAGGCCCCCTTGGACCAAAGGGCTCCACGGGACCAGAAGGAAGACCAGGTTCCCCGGGGCCGCCAGGAACCCCTGGACCACCAGGCCCACCTGCTCCAACACCTCAGATACCGCCTGAACTATTCACATCATACACCAGGAGACGTCGCAGTGTAGAAATGCAGTCTATGGAATCTGTTACTGAAGATAACTTCGACGAAGGTAAATTATAGTCAAGTGCACCTGATGGTAAACGAAGATGTGGCCGACGATGGAGCACGCTTGCCTAGTAACCTATTCACTCTTGATTTAGAGACCCCTAGCTTATAGCGCCGGTAATTTCACTCCTTAGCTCTACGCACAAAGACGCTTGGTACGTAAGAGTCTACCATGTACCGGTGGCGCAAAGCCGTACGTCTGTTCACTAGTGGTCCGATGCAGGAACAGACTTGACCCATTTCTAAGGGTTAAAGCCGGGTTCAGACTGCTCTTACGTAATATGCAATGTAACACGCAATGAAAGAATGTACCGTCTACATTGTCGCAATGTATCATGGAATGTTACTTCCTATAGTGTGGACGCCTTGCGCACGCGAACAAAGTATTTCAACTTTGTGAATAGGTAGATACACGCTCGGTTCGTGCGCGCACTGCGTCCACACTTATGGACCTATTACACTGCGCTAAATATCGCGTTCGATATTCCGACTCGTATTATTTTTCATTCATAGAAAGACAGTCTAACCCTTATTACACTACGCGATACGTCGAACCATAGACTAGACTGCCTTTCTATGAATGAAAAATAGTACGATCGCACGCGATATTCAGCGCAGTGTAATAGGTCCTTTATGAAATGTTCCTTTCATGTTACATGTTACGTTACTGCAATATGTACCCGGTTTTATTTTTCACCACGCCAAATACATACCAATATTATTAAATTATCAGTGTATCTAACATCAAGCTCAAGTTCTTAGTAGAAAAAAAAATTGCTTACCTCGTAGTTTTAACAAAACTTACCAACTTCTTTACAGAGGAAGACATAGAATGGGTTAAGGAAGTGATGACGGGTGTCTTGGCTGCGCGAGGAGCACTGGAGGCAGTGAGGCGGCCTCGAGGTACCAGGAGCTATCCAGCACTTTCCTGTCGTGATCTCAGGACTTCGCACGTCAATCTCACTGACGGTAATAACTTAAGTTCAGAACGTTTGGTTTATGTGTTCTACGTGAGTGTGTACCTATAATGTATAATATAATTATTTTGTAAGTAGCTCAGATTAAATCCCGTAGGGACACAGCAGGGCCGATGCCTGCTAGGACCTTGAGGAAAAGTATGAAAGGGATACTCGTGGTCCTAGAACGCAAAATGTAGCTGAAGGAACATAGTTGTGGTTTTATTCAGTAGAAGTCTGACACGCCCTCTCGCTCTACCCTAGAAAAAAATTACTAGATATTATATTGTTTTGAATTTTAAATTTAATAAATATTTACCTCTTCCCTAGGATACTACTGGATAGATGCCCGTGGCGGAGCATCCGGCGGTCGGCCCATAAGAGTTTACTGCAAGGGCCATAGCACCTGCGTATACCCAGATGAACGGGAACCAGCAGTCTTCACTGGTGATGCTACAGCACACAAATTCTCGCAATCGGACAATGGATACAGGGTAAATAACAATATCTACATTTTTTATACCAAATACTAGATTAGTTTACAAATACGACATTCATATTTTAAAGCGAGGTTGCAATAATTTTGTGATTTTTTGAACTTCTGGAAAACCACAAATATAAAAGAAACCACCATGAAAAAATATTTTATTAAAATTGACTACATAACCAACCGCTTGATAAAAAAAAACAAACTTATTATAAATTAGTTGGTTCTATTTAAAAAAAACACGAATCGGACCCTAACTTACGATTTCAAACGTGTATATCTACGAGATTAGGTACGTCACGGAAATACTTGAAAGTTACACAAAGCAATAAAGATTATTTTTTAAAAAGGTCTGGAAAAAACAAAAATCTTGAATAGATTTTTTTTTTATGTAAAAGTAAAATTTTTGTTACGAGGCTGTGAAGTCGACATATACCCTAACCAGTATAGTCTGTCTAAAAAGTCAACCGACTTGGGAATTTTGTATGACATTTAATTATTTAAAAAATACTTATATTTTTTAGAAGGTTCTTCTAGTAGTAAACAATGATCAATATCTCTTATCAAACTTGATTATTGAACCAGCGTTGACTACATCAGATTTTATTTTACCCTAATAATTACCCAAGTCGGTTGACTTATTAGACAGACTCTACCTACAAAATACTAGTGACTACAACCGGCTCTTAAAATAAAATACATTGTTTTTTTTATAGCTTACATACGATGGCGAAGGATCTGGTGCAATACAACTTCGATTCTTGAGATTGCTGTCAAACGGAGCCAGGCAGAACTTCACATACTCCTGTGTGAATACCAAGGCCCCACAGAGGTACGTCTTTTTAGTTTAACTTATTACAGTCCATCCTAAGGTAGTCTCGTAGATATCGCTGTCAGCGATAAGACCGCCATTATACCCATAGATTTAAGTAAACTGGCGCTCTCAATCACTGAGATCGTTACACGAATCAGTACTTGAACACGATCAACTAGCTATGACAACAGACTTCATGCTTCCACAGTGTAACTTCACAAGGAATTACACAGTGAAACTGCCGAGCAGAGAGGATTCGTCAAGCAACCTCATAACTTGCAAGGCTGGAAGCCTGATCTGGTTTACAGAAGGGTCCAAAATGGGTGAGAATGTAGGATGTGGAATATTTGGCATTCGCCCGAAATTCAGCAAAAGCTTGAATCTGGGTAAACATGCCACCATATTCCAAGCGGACGTATACGCCATTATAGAATGTGCGAAGGCCAACCGTCAACGAAACTACATAAATCAATGAATTCTGATTTACTCAGATAGCCAGGCAGCTCTTAACGCCTTGAACTCGAATACTATAAATTCGAAACTGATAAAAGACTGCGTTAACAAACTGATTGACCTGGGGCAAAGGAATAACGTTATTCTGAGATGGGTACCGGGTGATTCTGGAATCAATGGCAACGATAAAGCCAATAAACTTGCAAGAACTGGGTTCGAGGTCATCAGATAGGACCAGAACCCTTCTGTGGTATCTCAAAGAACCAGGCCATGCAGAACCTTAAGGGCATTTTGGATTTGGCGATTCAAAAAAGCACTGGTTGTTACAACCAGGACTGCTACACGCCAAATCTCTTATAGAGGGCTACTCACAAAAACGTATTGCTGAGCTTCTTGAGCTTAGCAAGACGAACATCTGTGCGATAGCCCGCGCCTTAACCGGCCACTGCAAACTAAACAGGCACCAATTTCACAAGAAACTGAGCGACACTGATGTTTGCCGGTACTGTAATCAGGAGAGAGAGACGGCTAATAACCTTTTGTGTGAATGTAGGCCCCTTATCCACAAACGCAGTGTCCATCTGGGCCGACACATTATTCGCCCGGAGGAGATGAAAACTCTAAAAGCTAGGAGTATTCTAGATTTCCTGGAAGCAAGACCTCCGGGCTACAAGAGTTAGGTACATTAACAAGGAGACGAGTCACAATAGATCCTTTAGGTCGCAGTGACTACATCCCCTACACTACGGGAGATGCATAGCCCCTTACATTCAAAAATAATAATACCCATAGATTTAAGTTTCTGTAAAATTGTTACCATTTTGATGTACAATATAGTTCATCCTAACCTAAGTTAATCCTAGATTCCACGTCTTCTTTACCGGATATGGATATTTATATTCAATCATTTATTAGATAATATCTACGAAAAACTTAATCCCACATAATTTTCAGACACGTATGAGGATGGCTAAAGATGTATTCTCAACTTGGTTTCAGATCCGACATCCCAGGCGATTTGACCAGACAGAACCACCTCAAGCTTTTCGGATACAACTCTGTGGAGTTTAGAGAACCACAACTAATAAAAGATGACTGCAAGGTTATTATCTATACATCTATTCTTATAAATAAAATAGTCTGTTTGTAACATCAAAATAACATTTTTTATTAAATGCATAGAACAAACGTTTATTCGGTATACCCCGTTAAAGAAGAAAACGTCAGCTGAGCGAGTTCAATGACCTGTAGTAGTCGGCGTTGCGTACTAATTACCTACAAGTTATTGAACTTGCTCAGCTGACGTTTTCTTAAAGAAATTAATTTCGTGCATTTGTAAATAAATACGAGTTTTTAAAAAAAGGTACTTTATTTTTTAATTTTATCTTTACAAATCGATAGTGTTTTATGTACTGGATCGACCCTCCACGGGATCAAAACGATCAAAATTTAACGGTGTTTATCAAAAATTCTAAAAATATCTGTTTTCTATCTTTCTGTCTGTTTGTTAGAAAAATAATTAGGATTATGTGTACAAAAAATGCTTCTTGAAATAGTCGTGATCAAATGGCATTGTACCAGTTTACGAATCTTAAGCGGAAAAAACTATTCATCGTAGTTCGATGGATAGTTTTTCCAACTGGATAGTTTTTTTGGCAGTGTTGTTCAAGCTAATTAAAGCTAAAGCAAATTCCAATTGATTTTACAGCCATCAATTTTAGAATATGGACGTCTTAAAAACGATTTTTTCTTGTATGTTTCAGGAAGGAACTGGTGAAATAGTTCTGGAAATTAAGACATCTAGGACAGAAAGACTGCCAATCACCGACTTTCAACCTCTATCGTTCGTTGATGCGGAACACCAGTTTACATTCACCCCCGGACCAGTTTGCTTCACATGACATTTGCACATCATACTGTTTTTGAAGACTTGTGTAAATAGGGATAGATTTAACATTATGTACTTAAGAGTGGACCTTTGTAAATATTGTAAATAAATGTTGTGACGACCTTAGTTTACGATGATTTTATTTAAGAACTGTTTGGCAGTATGATAGGCACGTGATTCCTGTGTTCTGTGATAGACACTGATAGAGACCAAAGCTGGAAGGTAAGTATCTACACAAGATGCCATTTTTAACTGTGTCATGATAGTTCCTTATGCAGAAAAGCTGAAAGACGTTAGAATGGCCTTGTGGGCGGGGCCTCAAAATATGATCATGCTCCCAATCGACACAACCAATAGCAAACTTGCGATCTAAGTGTGCGCGGTCTGTTAGTTGTATAATCGTAAAACATTTCCTTTCTAACCTCTTTCATCTTTTATGTGGTTTCATAGTAGCTAATTTTTTGTCTACACAATTAACATACGTTAAGGTAGTTTTAAACGTGATTTTTTTAAATCGAAAAAGTTTATCGAAATCATACAGATCAGAAACCAAGAAAGAGTGAAAAACAATGGTAAGGAAAACATAGGAATACCAACCTACACATGACTAGGTATAGTACTTGCCTAAAAAGGAACATGACTGCACTACTTCTATACCAAAAATGCGTCAAGCATTAAATTGTATACATAATAGCTTTTGCACAAGAAATTATTTCTCAGTAAACCGCTATTGAACGGAGTTTACGAAATCAACGAAAAAAAAGCAACATTTGAACTAAAGATTTACGCAGAAATAATCTTTTTAGGGTTCCGTAGCCAAATGGCAAAAAACGGAACCCTTATAGATTCGTCATGTCTGTCTGTCTGTCTGTCTGTCCGTCCGTCCGTATGTCACAGCCACTTTTTTCCGAAACTATAAGAGCTATACTGTTGAAACTTTGTAAGTAGATGTATTCTGTGAACCGCTTTAAGATTTTCACACAAAAATAGAAAAAGAGCAATAAATTTTGGGGTTCCCATACTTAGAACTGAAACCCAAAAAATTTTTTTTCATCAAACCCATACGTGGGGTATCTATGGATAGGTCTTCAAAAATGATATTGAGGTTTCTAATATCATTTTTTTCTAAGTTGAATAGTTTACGCGAGAGACACTTCCAAAGTGGTAAAATGTGTGTCCCCCCCCATACAACCATTTTCGGTCGCAAAATTCTCAAATAGTCACAGATTAGCAAGACAAGGTAACAATGTCGTAACTGTTACTAAACTTAATAACTATGCGGATTTTGGTTACAGCGTGTAGGAACGATATCAACACTTTGTACTGAAAAATGTTACAGTAAATAAGTGTTGTATCTGTGTCAACAAGTTACGACAATTTTTTTCTTAAATTATTTACGACACATTGTGTTTACTTTGAATTCCTGTGTAAATATTAAAGTTAAATTGTCGACACAATGTCGAAACTAAACTACAGTATTTTTTGGAGTTACACAAGTGTAGTAACAGTTACGATACTGTAGTGTTGGATTTGACCAAACAGAAAACAACCGGGGTTCTCAAAGTGTGCTATTGTATTTAATAAAATTATTGATATTTTCAATATTCAAAGTCAAAAGTTTTTTATTTCACTGCCTACATGGGCACTTATAAAACATCAAAAGCTAGTGCGCGGTTCCAAATTGGTCGTTTCCCATGGAGAAGAACCGGCAAGAAACTCCATGGTTACTCTTTTAAAAAAAGTGGTTGTTCTTACGATATTTTCATATTACCGTATTAATGGATATTATTTAAGAACAGTGTAAACCGGTCTATATTGTATTCAAAGACACAATAAAAATAATCGTTTTAAAAAAGTGAGTCAAATATGAAGTAATCTAAGAATTCGTGGAGTCTACAGTGTTTTTCCATTTACATTATAAAAAGAGGCTATATAAAAAAAGCTAGAATTTTTTAAAATAATTACAACTGTCAATAAATGAGATGTTAACAAAATAACTACCTAACGAGTTTAAGGTGGTTGGAGTCAGATAATATAAAATTTTTGCAAAAACAATGTGTTAGAAAAAAAAAATAGGTTACAAAAAAGATGGAGCAGTTAATAGATACATTTACACAATATTATGAGTTACCAGGGGGCCACAAATGCAGAGGCAGTCATTGCCAAACAAGCGTGTCTTCGACATAGTCTGTAACCTTGTAATATGCTTTTTTGGTTAAGACACGCTTAATATGTGTTTTGAACTTTCCTTCGCTGAGTTCAGTCACCGCTTTTGGTAGCTTGTTATAAAAGCGTAAGCCATTTACTAAAAATGACTTATTGGTCTTGACTAATCTACATTGGAGTAATATAATTTCGTGTTTACAACGAGTATTTATGTAATGAAAATCGCTTCTAATTTTGAAAAGTTCTAGGTTTTACGGACATACAAAACACTTTCTAAGATATAAAGAGAAGGCAGTGACAATATATCGATTTTTTGAATTTATTTCTGAGGTACTTGCGAGTACCCATTTTATAAATAGCCCTGATTGCTCTCTTTAGCAATATGAAAATTGAGTCTACATCAGCTGCAGATCCCCACAATAAAATGCCATAAGACATAAAACTGTGGAAACAGGCATAGTAAACTAATCTAGCTGTGGCGACATCTGTCAACTGCCTTATTTTTCTTCATTCGGTAATGAAAACTTTATACATTTAGTTTTATTTGCATTTAGTAAGAGATTAATAGCTGCGAACCATTTCGAAAGAACAGCCAGACTTTCGTTGACACGCAAGACATCCGTATCTTTTCTATCCACTTTAGAAATAAGAGAAGTGTCATCAGATAGAATTATATCTGATAAATTAGCCATCATGTAAGGAAGGTCATTAATATAAACTACTAGAAAAAGGAAAGGGCCAAGAATTGAACCCTGAGGCACGCCTATCCTTATTAAAGACCCCGACGACGTCACCCCATTTATGGATACTTTTTGCTACCTGTAGGATAAATTGAAAAAAACAAGATCAGCAGCTCGTCTACGAATTCCTTAATGATGTAATTTACAGATCAGAGTATAGTAGAGTCAACACAGTAAAATGCTTTTGAGAAGTCACAGAATATGCTAATATCATCCTGGGACTTCTTCCAGGATTCTAAAATGTGACTGATAAGTTTCAGTCCTGCATCCGTCGTTGACATTCCTTTCGTGTAGCCAAACTGATGACTATGCAAAATCCTATTCTAATTAAAGTGGGATAACATCTGGTCGAGCATGTTTTTTTTCATAGATTTTACTCAATGCTGGAAGCACAAATATTGCTCTATAATTATAGCAGAGCTCTAATTAGAGGGATCAGTCTTACTACCTGATTTATTTACTTATTTTTTAACTATGAGTCATAAGCAACCAAAGCACCAATGCAAGTTTTATTGAAAAAATATTATAATATACAGGATTATTTGAGAAACACTCGTAGGACCATATTTCCCACGTCATAAGCTACGATTTTTTAAAGTTTATTTTAAGTGCACGAGGCCAGTATACGTATGTTCCTACGACCCATCCTTCAGACACGGCAGTTACTTCCTCACTAGTTAAATTTTTTGATAAAACTAACTTTACAGCATGTTGAGAACCACTGCAAACATAAAATAATAAAACTCCATTTTGTTAAAACAGTCACACTGTAACGTAACTTAACATATTGCCGAAACATGTAAACACAGTTACGAAACATTGTGTTGGGTTTCATCTTTCAAGTAGATACAAAATTATCCACATCATTTTACACAATTTATATTATTATTATAGTATTCTAGAATATATTTTGGTTATATTTATATAGGCCGTATCAATAAAATCTTCTGCAATGCTTGGAAATACGATACTTTGTAATTGAAAACAACCACATTAACAAAAAATATTTTAAGTATTTTATTAAATCAGAAAGGCGCATCGGTTAATTTATTATAGTGACATCAAACTACACGATACATTTAATTTCGCAGAGGATTTTCGATCGACTATGATGCATTTATCACAGAAATACGTAAATAAATACTTTCATTTTTTTCTGATGGCGGCGAAGATTTATGTCTATGATGACATTCACAAAAACGAACGAATTACAATAAAAATTGACAAGTATAGAATGAACGCAACGAAAAAATGAATGATTGAATGTACGATGCAAGTGAGGGCATAAAAGTCGCGATCAGTCGCGACGTGTCGACACGGCGACGTCACAATGTGACTGAAAGTTACTGTTATTCTGTTACGATTATTCCCCACTTTTCGAAACGGTGTCGACTCACAAGTCGACACGGCGACGTTACGTTACGGAACAATGTTACAAATAAATTCCGTTACGACACAATAAATGTCGACTTAAGTCGTAACCGCTACTTCATATGGCTGTATGGGCCCCCCTCTAACTTCTAAAATAAGAGAATGATAAAACTAAAAAAAATATATGATGTACATTACTATGTAAACTACCAACGAAAATTGGTTTGAACGAGATCTAGTAAGTAGTTTTTTTTTTTAATACGTCATAAATCTAAAAAAATACACTATTATTAAAACATCGATCAAAGTTACAACGAAGTACAAGAACTTTTATATTATGTTACTTGCTGCTACGGAACCCTCCATGGGCGAGTCCAACTCGCACTTGGCTGGTTTTTTTTAGCTAAAAAAAAAATATGGATCACTAGAAACGGGCCACCCCGTATAAATAATGCATAATTTATTATGGTGCAAATGGTTTATATTTATGAGTAAACGTGCACCGAATATGAACGAGGATCGACTTCGCAACCGTTCTCCTAAGACCGATTCACCATTGAGCTAAATGGAGTACCAAGGCGAGGCAAGCGAGAACTCTTATGAGGGGGTTAAATTTCGTATAGTTACCCAACTATTGCTAATGAATTTGTATACATAAAACACTATTAATAGAATAGTATAATAGTATCTAAACAGATTTGAAAAATTTCGGTACGGTAATTTCGTTCCCATCACTTATTAGGGGCACGACAGTGCCCCCGCCAATGCGAGAAAAAAGCCGCGCGGCTGATATACCATCTTTTTCTCCAAACAGTTGGCTATTTTCGACCTCCTATAACTTCGATGTATACAAAACTAGAAGCCTAAAACAGCCACCAAGCAGGCATTGTATAAACACGGTATATATAAAATTTCATTCAATTTGAGCCAGTAGCCAAAGCTAGTTTAAGATTAGGAATTATAACTAGTGAGTTTCTTAATTTTGTCACTCACTGACTGACCGATCATCAAAATTGCCATGTAACTCAAAGTTTCTATACGTCTGTTAGCACTTCTAGCAGACATAGAAGCTTTAAAAGAATACGAAGTGTTTAATGTATAAATCATTGAAAAACTAAAATATTTTGCAATTTAGGTACACGGCACAAATAACTTTGTATATGATCCCATATTACAAAGTTATTTGTACCGTTACCTACATTTGCAGTGAATAAATCAGTATACCTACCTGTATATTTTATTATAAACTAGCTTTTGCCCGCGCGGCTTCGCACCCGCTCTTCCCTACCCCTCCCTACTATACCCTATTCTACCCTAATTTACCCTACTCAACCCTACTCTACCTTACTCTACCCTACTCTACTCTACCCTACACTGCCCTAATTTTCATTTTTTTTTCATAAGAACCTTCTCCACACAATAACAAACACAACAAAAAAAGAATTAGCGAAATCGATCCAGCCGTTCCCGCGTGATGGTGTGACCAACGAAATAAGGTTTTTTTCATATAATATAGATATACAGGCAGGTACACTGATTCATTAAAGGAAATTAGAAAAAAAGAAATGAGACGCCATCAAAAACATAACTTGTAAAAAAACCAAGGCTCGCAACTCGGTTCTCTTACCGTAAAAGTTGTTAGATCCATGTAGGTATTTAATACCAAGTCAGTAGGTATAGGTACTTAATGTATAATAACTTAAAAGGTATATGTTATTATACAAACTAAAAATAATTATATGTATTTTTACACCACCTGCTCGATGATGTCGTTTTATACGTCATACAAGTCATTCTATCCCTAGGGAGATAATGCAGTATGACCGATCCCTAGGGAATAATGAGATTTGAATTTGGAGCATCAAGAATCGTCAACATTGTGAATTAAAATGTAGGCGCATCGAACAAGTTGACCCGAAATTCAAATTGGCCACTAACAAAAAAAAAAAGAAAACATACGTAAACGTACCAAATTGTCTTTTAATTATTTCACAGATGGTGTAAAAAGTAGAGTATGCAACACGGGGATAAACCAGTCTTTGTCTTGAGCGGCTTGAATTCCTCACTTCACTCAGGCTCTCTTAATTTTAAAAATCAGCAACCTTCGTTTCTTTCGGAATTCAACATGCCGCCAGACTACTTAACTACTATTGTTTAATAGTTTTCAAATCGCAATTTTTTTGTAGACGGGTTTTTGTTTTAAACTTAGGTTTTATTTGGTTGGGCCATCTATTAACGCCGCTATTCTACAACAGATGGCGCTGAGTGAATTACTTTATATTTTTGTATGCCTGTTGTCTGTCCCCGTTACAGAGGAAAATAATTAAAAGTACTTTTCTTTGTCCTCGTACACTGTCCCTGTTAATTTATAATAATATGTCGCCAGGTGGTAATAATACGTCGCATTACAGAAAGGCGCGCCGGATGCGGCCACCTAACGTTCAGTCGGTTTGTGGTGGCAATTCTACAGAGCAGGGTCCAATATTTAGCGTCAAGCTAGAACTACAATAGACCGACGCACACGAGTAACAAGCCTGATCTGTACCGAGAACGTCACGTGGCGTAGATCGGCATATGTGGCACACGCGTGCGCGGTGTAGTTCTACCTGGGTCGACAATAAATTATTAACAACCGATCTAAAAAAAATTAGGTAGGGTCTGCAGAGGCCTCCTATTACTGTCTGGCGTAGTAACCTAACACGAAGGGGATAACGGTTGTTCGCTCAATTAGTTAGGCAGCCAAAACGGATGTATTCATAAAATAATAAACAGAAAAGATTATTCAAGTCTGAGAGACTATTTATTATATGATAAGATTAAGGTTGTGATCAAATAGTTTTTACATCATACCTAATTTAAAATAATTCTAACATTAAAATTAATGTAACTTATTTGTAAACATAAAAATATTACAGAAGTTAAAACTGAAGTATAGAAATTAACACTGTCGAACTCTATACAGAAAAATAAATGCAGTAATATCTTTAGAAACCTGGTTCAATCTATTTTCACAATTAAATTAGACTTGACTTCCGAAATAGAATTAGTACATAGTTCCAAGACAGAAGCAATTTGTACAGGCAGATAAGTATTTAAATGAATTAAAAACAAAATATTGTCTACAGGAAAAGGTATTTCATTTACGATCGAATGAGTAGAAATTAATAACATTTGAACTGGCTATACTACACTTTAAGATCATAGCTAAACTGTGTACTCATATAAATGTAAACAAAATATACCTAATCGATTTTCACACTTCAGTCATTTTCCATGGAAGTTTGGGTTACTAAGTTTCTGAAGATAATGCAGGTGGTAAAATGTTTTCTACTCTTGGATTTGTCCCCAATTCTTCGCATGCTTCATCAACATCCATACTTGTAACTGTGTCAATGGCTTTGGTATCATCAGATTGAATACTGACATCATTCCGAGCAGATTCTTCCTTGGATGCACTAGGTGCTGTTTCCTGTGACGACTCTATAGATATAGATTCAATGGCAGTTGTTTCCTCTGCAACTTTATCGTCACCTTTAACATCACCATCATTAGTACTATTTTCTACTACACTAGGTTCATAAACATTACTTACCTTTTTAGGTACTATTACACTTGGCTCGTCTTTGTCATTTTTTTCGGGATTGACAACACTCTTAATTTGCTCTTCTTCATCAGCTATTTTGGTTTCATCAACAACTCTAACACTTATCTCATTTTCAACGACATTTTCGGGTTCCTCTACAACACTCCCAACAACAGTTTCATCAATTGAAATGAGATCATCTTTAAGATTTACACATGCATCCTCAGTGGAGGAAGGACCCTCTTCCTGCCTTCCGTCTGTGTCTTCATCTGATGACGCAAGTAATATATTTTCAACTGCCTCACTATATTCGTTGTTGTTTGATTTACTGATATCCTTCTTGGTGTCAGAGCTTATGGTCTCAGTGTCCATAGTATCATTTGTGGGTGATTTTTCTTCAATATTGGAGCAGTCTATTTCTTTTCCAATAATCATCACTTCAGTTTCTTTATCCAGTTCTCTGTCTGGAGCTATTAACTCGATACCTTCTGTATTTTCAGTAAGTCGGTCTTCTACATTATCCACTTTGTCAGCCTCACTTTCTGAGTAACTTGAATTTTCAATACTGATGACATCACTTGACTGCTTTTTAGTGTCGCCACCTGATTCAATGGAGTCAGAAACTGCTATAGGACTGTCAGAATCCGAGGATTCGAGTGTTGAACTTTCAGCTTCATTAGCCGAGTGCAATTTCTGCAATAAATGAAGTTCATCTATATCTGACTCCACATCATTATCATCACTACTAACAGAAAGTGTTTCTGCAACCTCATCATTATTTTTACATTTCTCTTCAGAATCTTCTTTATTTTCTGTTGCAACAGATTTCTTATTTGCTAGTTCCTCATTTTCTTCAGGTGTTTTAGTTTCTGTTTCAACTTCGGCTTCTTTAGATGGTTGATTTTCTTTTCCCTCACTTGGCCCTTTAGATATTTCCTGTATTAGTCTTTTCAGCCTTTCCTTCCTTTTGCCTTTGTTTTTTAACGACGCACCTTCATCATTGGCTTCTTCTTCTTCACTTTCGACAGGTGATTCTTCTGCTTCTTTATCTCCAATTTCTACGGCTTCTAGTTTGAGTTGGTTCTGTCTGTCTGCATACCTGAAATAACATTTATATGCTCATTATTAGATCAGATTTAGTTATTTATTTTAGAAGTTCACAAAACCAGCTGCCAGATGTATTAAGAAGAATAATTGATAAAGCGCAAAAATATCGACAAAACTGGAGAATTGCAATCGAAAAGCAGGCCGACAGGCGCGTCTTATTATAAAAAAACTGGGCAAGTGCGAGTCCGACTCGCGCCCTGAGGTTTCAATTCCGGAATAGAGTTTTGCAAGATTCTTCCGAATCGATTTTTTTTTTTTCTTTTAGTTAGTTTACTTATTACTAACTTATAAATTTGATTTTTTTACAGCTACAAGTTAAGAGTCCATAGACCTGAGTATATGGTTTTAATTTCACCTCGATACCTCTAAGCGTTCCCGAGATAACTGGTCTTGACATACAAAACGGATGAACAGACAACAAAATGTTCCTTCCATTGACTTTAGAGGAACCCTAAGAATTAAATTAATCAATACAAAACTTACTTATTAAATATTTCAGTCTCCTTATTCACTGCTAACTTTTTATTTTCGTCAAGCTTGCATTTCAGTTCTTCGTTATTTTCTGCAGGATCTACTTCCATGGCAATCCTTGATGCTGCCATTCTCCATTCATTCTCCTGTCTGCGCCTCTGAAGTTTTCTGCCGCATCTCGTAAATAAGTCTCGAGCTAATAAAGAAAGAATGTGTATATAATAAATTGCATCTTACAAGTGTGTACTTGTGATTTTGATCATTTATAATTTCGACTATAATAATGGTTATATAAATACCTTCTTCCATTATGTCAGCTTCATTCCAACACAATTTATCTTCATCATTCGCTTCTCTAACACAACGGAGAACATCATGAAAATCTGGAAAAGGCAGTGGTGTGCCAATTGGTACTTTCTTATTGATCCACTTTTCAAGACGTTTCGCCGGCCCCGATGGCTGACCTGGCCGCGCGTCTAGTACAATACGAGGCTCTGATGGCATTTTTGTATTTGTCAACTGACAAAATTTCGCGTAAACGCGCACCATTCGCTCTTTGTACCTTGAAAGAAATAAAAAAAACAGGCTTGAATTTCAGAGTTTCAAATATTCGCCTAAAATATTGTCTGTCTGTCACTGCCGAACTGCTGTGACCCGAACAAGACCGCATCATGTAAACAAATAAATTCTGAATAAACACAATACAATACTTCGAGAGTGAATAGGTTTCTTCTAGGCAAGCGTGCTTCAACGTCGACCACATCATAGCTTACCATCAGATGAGATGGTGTTCAAACGCAAGCCTATCATTAATTAAAAAAATAAACTTTTGGGGAAAAATTAACAATTTTAAAAAAGGTGAAGAGCTGTATTGTGTAATATATCAAACCAAAAAACTAATTGCATACGACTCAATAGTATTATAAATATTTTTGATAATTTAAAGTTAGAAAGCAAATAAATAAAAAAATTGACCATTCCCCATAATCATATTATCAGCAACAAAAGCTAATAATATTTTTACAGACCAAAAAATTTGGCCAGTTTGGCAAAATTTTTATGCTCTCCAGAGTTACTTCTTAAATCCATATAAGAATGAGTTAAAAAGCAAAAAAATTATTTTTAACCTTCCGAATACCGTAATTAGAGACACAATAGAAAGACAATGTTCGCTTGTGGAATTAATTATTGGACTTCATGATCTTCTGAAATAAACTCAGGATTTTATCTTTTATGTACTTAAATGATCTTTTATGAACTTATGATACACACAGGGAAGTAATTTCGTGGAACTGGCTATAAGTCTGAAAACTAACCCTTCTTGAGGAAACATGGTGCCTTTACGCCTTTACAAGAGCCATATCATGACATGTTGAAACAAGGATGCCAGCGAGAACGAGGGATGGAGGTATACATCCTATAGAGCTCCATCCTCTTAGTGGTTTGGTTTAGGTCGTCAAATAGATCATAGCAGGTACTCAGTAGGACAAACATCTGCTAGCAATAGGGTAGTTTCCATGGTTAAAATAATTACATTGTATTTAGTCCCGTGCAAAAAAAATGCAGCACAGCGTGACATTACACATAACTTTAATGGGCTATATCTTTGTCATTTTTGGTTTAATTTACAAATAAAAAAATATGTGTCCTTTATTTTTGAATAATCTAAAAGACGGACCAATTACATTTTTTACGGCAACTAGCCTATTTGGGCTGTTTCATACAGACATTACAAGTCTTTGAAATTCTTACAACTTTACTATATGCATGTATTATACAACTAAACCTTTCTCATGAATCACTGTCTATTGCTAAAAACTGCATGAAAATCCAATTAGAAATTTTTAAGTTTATTTCAGAAAGACAAACAGCCGATGTATAGGTCTTTGTTTTATATCTACATCTATACTTTATAATAAAGAGGTTTAGTTTGTTTTTTTGTTTGTAGGAGGTAATCTCTCAAAGTACTGGTCCGATTTCTAAATTTTTTTCACTGATAGAAAACTACTTTATTCCCGAGTGAAATAGGTTATATAAGCTGCCGGTAACAGTTAGTAAAATATATAAGAATACCTTTCAGTTAATAAATAAACAGAGTCATCATCGTCATCAAAGTCAACCTCTTGTTCTTCTAGTTTCTGAATAGCTCTGTGCAGTTTCTTGATAGTTTTCTCTAGCTTACGTATCTGTCTTTGGCGTTTAGCATCATATTCACTCTCTTCTCCAAATGCAAACTGTTCTGACTCTGAAAAATAGTACAACCAAATTGAGAACATCCTCCTTTTTTTCTCGTTTGAAAACATAGCCATGAAAACTGTAATTTAATCATTTATTGTAATAATGCAATGGAGAATCCAGGGGAGAAACAATATTACAAAATGATAATGTGCGTAGGTCCACATTTTATTTGTCTATCATTGTTTAACCTTTCAATCGTTAAAGACACAATAGAAAGACAATGACAGTGAAATGCCGGCATTTGCTTCGGGTTTTTTTAAATAATCAAATAAACACAATTAATATACTAACCGTCTGTTTTGCTCTCCACATTTACATTCTGTGTTTTAGCAAACTTTCTTTGCATGTTTAATTCATCTACAATATCTTTAATATACAAATACATCCTTTGAGGGCAGGCCTTCATTGCAAGAATTTTACTTGCAACCCTATCAACAAAGTCCTCAGATTCTGTAAACTCCTTTGGAACTTGCCTATAATATGCTTTGATTTTCCTTTCCACTATTTTTTTCATGTCTTCCGAGTTTTCCAATTTCAAACAAGTATCTATAAAGTTTTGATACACAGTATGAAATTCACTCTGGACACTACTACTTAGGGACTCACTTTTGTTTTCTTCTATTACTGGGGAATTAGTCTTTTGTGCACTATTATTTTCTTTCTTTGAAGAATTAGCTGTTTCTGCACTATCATTTTTCTTACTAGGCTCGGGAACTGGCTCTACACTAACAATACTAACTTCTTCATTGTCATCAATCTTTTCATTGCTCTTACCATTTGTTTCTAAGCTAACTTCAAATGGATAATCAATTTCAATTTCTACAGTGTCTTTACTTTCATTTCCAGCATCTTTGGGATACTCCAACTTTTTCTTACTGTTTGGTACTCTAGTACTAGTTTCTTCATCATCACTCCCACTGGGAGATGCATTCTTATCAGCAGTTACCTTAACAGGGCTATCATCTATAGTGATAGCCAGTTCAGCACCTATTTCACAAGTCCTTTTGTTCAGTGGTTTTATGGGGCTGTCTTCTATAGTTATTTCAATCATGGTGGGTTGCTCTGGCTCTGCATTATTTTTTTCCTCTAATGTAGGTTCTGCTGTTTGCTCTTCAGGTCTCAAATACCAAGCAGGGCCTGCCGGGGCAGGACTGCCTTCATCCTCATCTAAGTCCACAGTTTGGACTTCATTTACTTGTTTATATTGTAATTTGGAGTTGAACATTTGATTTGCATTTTTCATATAAATTAAGGGTTTATTAGTAGACTGAATAGTTTTTTTTACAGTAATGCTAGGAGGCAAATTATTAAGAGATTTAGGGGTTTGTATTTTAATAGGGTTCATTGAAAGTGCTGACGTACCAATATTAATATTAGATGTATTGGACGCAGCTTTTACATGAAAAACCTTGGAATTTGATGTTGGAGATGAATTGATTTTTACAGGTTTTACCATTTTGAGATGTGGTTTCATAACATTCTTTTGCACTGGCTTGCCATTGATTAAATTTTTGCTAGCAAATGGGTTTGATATAATATTTGGAGCTTTTGTAATGGTTGTCCGTTTCTTTGCCAAGGGTACTGCTTTTACTATAGTTATTTCTTTTGAGTTAAAAACATTTCTTCCAACGGTTAGTCCTCTTGCTATAGGTAACTGTCCTTTTGAAGGTGGTACTGCTTTCACTGCAGGTACGCCTTTTGCTTTTTGTGCAACTTTCGCTGCAGGTACCCCTTTTGATGCAGGCACTTTTCCCGCATTTAGTTTAGATGGTCTAATTGTAACTTCATGTATTTTTCTAGGAATACACACCATTGCATTTGGCATTGGTTTACTCTGGAACATAAAATTTCAGTTATTAGATTAATCTCGATGATAATAAACAAAATAAGAAACTTGCACCAACCAAAACCTTTAAATACATTTTCACACTATAAAAGATTTATAAAAAGGTGATATTTATTTATCCGTTAGTTACATACCTTCTTCGGTGCCGGTTCTGCCTCGTCGTCTGAAGACCCCAATTCTATCACATCCTCACTTGCCATCTTGTATCGAATGTTAGGTACAAACAAGTATTATATCTTGTGCTCACACATCATAGCAACTACATGAGGAAAGTGTTCTAATCAAAACAAGGAAAATACAAAACGATAGTCTGTTACAGCATTCTCATTAATCTCAAAAAAATAGGGACTGTATGTAATCCACAGCGACACATCGAAACGAAAAATGTTTGACAAATGTTTCAATTAGGGTTGCCGGTGATCAAAAATACACAACGCTCGCAAGTTGCCCAAATCCACTCTTTTTTTTTAAATCGCAAATGACTAAACCAAGCCATCTACAGTCTGTCAAGAAAGTCATGAAAAGAAGGGAGGGCGCCACTATCATTAAACATGGTATCCCAATAAACTTCGACTAAAAGATATTGATACTTTTATTTATAAAATAATAATTACCGATTTACGGTCCCTTTATTAGCGTTTAGGTACATTATTTTACCGATCTATCTGACACTCGTCTGTCTATTTAATACATGCTTGCAAACGAGTTTTGACTTTCATTGGTAGTGGCTCCCTATAAATAAAAGTACTAACTCTGTCGTAGTGGCGAACAACATTTTTATTAGAACTAATTTTCATTCAAGTGACGTTTAATTTTAACTGATACATAATAGTTATAGTAGTTCTCATTTATTTATTAAAATTTCATCCAACACAAAAGTACAAAGGCGGAGTTAATGCCTTAGGCATTCTCTACCAGTCTGAATTTTGTTTTATAAACATTGCGACGAAACCAGACTTCTCTATTTGCTTATTAGGATAATTATATGTTTATCCTACGTACCGTACGTACACGTAAGAGTTTATCAAAACAGACATTCTTCTGAATATCTGGTTTTATATTCATAAGAATGTCTGGTTTGATCAACCCTTGTTTTCGTCCTTTCAGCTGTGTAAACTGTGTAGCTGTGTAACAAAGTGGAAATCACAATGTTTTGCCTCTCTGCACTGCCGTCAGCATGGCGCTGAGTATCGATAGGTATGAGCTCATTGCAAAAATAAAAAGTTTATGAAATAAATCTTTATTAATCCGAATCCAAATAACCAGAGTCGAGGTATTAGACTCCAGAAATGTTGCTGAAACTTCTTCAAAAACCGGCCAACATCTGACTCGTAGTTTGTTTCGTAGGTCGGCCTTTTCTGTGTTTTCCAAGCGTTGAAAATTTATCTCTATTCTTCATGCCTTAGTCCACAATGCGCTGGACTGTACTTTCGGAAACACCTGAAGTCAATAAAGATAATTATGTTAAATATACAAATACATTTATCATACCTAAATAAAAAACACCAAAATATCAAAACCGTTAAGTAGTAGTATAATAAATCGTAGGTAAATTTCATAACCTTAGCAAGACATAAACAATGTTAAAGATAGATAAATTGTACTTAAAAACAGAAGATTGTTAAAACATTATATTTCCGTTAGTGTGTTAAACTTTAGAATATATTTACGTACCGGTTAACTTTGCTGTTCGACCATAAACATCGTCTTTGTTCGTCCCAGCACTCCCACCTTGAATTTCGGCCATACACCCTTGAAAAACTTTAAATATAATTTGTCTCGCACCGCTCTTATAAACATTTCGATTCATTTTTTGTATCTTAACGCTTACACGATTAAAAAACTCGAAATAGCACCGAAATATTATAAAAAATCAACCACACAGATACGACGTGACAGTTCAGGTACTCAGCTTAACAATTATTCAGTGTTGCTAGTATTAGCAAAAACAGTAGTTCCCAAAACATTCTTTTCATGACTTTCTTGACAGACTGTACTTTCTTTTGCAGAAGAGGGTTTTTTTATATTTGTAGCAAAACTTATGCAATTATTCCATGTTTTAAATTGTTATAAACAAAAATGGTAATGCTATAAATAAACTTAATTCATCTTATTCATTCTAGTAGGTAATGTAATTATTATAAACGAAAAAGTTTATATATTTAAGTATGGATGTTGGTTACTCTTTCAAGCAAAAACTACCGAATATGTTTCAATGAAAGACACGGGTAGAAAATTTCCTGGAATTGGATACTTTTGTAACAAAGTACTCTGTGATCCTTTTCTACTATCACGCGGGAGAAGCCACGGGCAGCAGCTTGTATTTAGATATTTTGAGACGGGCAACACTAGGAAATCAAAACCACAGAATCAGTTTAGTAACTTTTTTTTGGTAATTTTGACTTGGATACTGAGTGTTTTAAATAGTATCTTTTCTAACTAGTTCATTTGTTTGACATTAGAAAATGGATGTACAAATGCTAGTGTCTAGAACGTAGTGATTATAATTTAAAACCAACCAACAAGTTAGCAAACTGATTTTTTTTGACAAAACCACAGTTTTGACCCTCTTAACCCTTCTATCCAGGCCAAAAACAACCTAAATAATATTTAAAAAAATATTTTTATGAAAACGTAAACAGCAAAATATAGGCAAATTATTACTAAAAATAAAATAAACAAAATATTTTGTTTATTAAATACTAGTCAATCTGTATCCGCGGTTGAAGATGAAAAATGTCAGTGCTGATTCTGCTGAATATGCTGAACTCTGATTGGTCCAATTTTACTGTTTTATTTCTTTTTGCTAGGCTTGCCAATAAAATAAAAGAGTTATTTTATTTACAAATTGCAATCTGTCTGAATTGAAGTTTCGTACAAAAATTTAAGCTGTCAAAATAGATCGTGGTTTTATTTCTAATAATTTCTATTTTATCGATTAGTTAGGACAATGATTAAACTTTTTTCATTAAAACAACAAAAGAAAGATGAGGAAGGCTCAGCAAGAGCAGGAGGTTCACAGAAAAAAGCATCAGCCGCTCAGTTGCGGATCACAAAAGGTAAAGTTCAGAAAATAGAACAATTTACGCGTTGTGTACTAATTGTTATTTTAATTCTGCTTTGAAAAACTCGTATATTCAAGCTTACAATGGCCTAAATTCGGTTGTCAATTAGTTTAAAGTTAGGGGGTATAGCTACAAGAGCGCTTAAATCATTGTTCAAAGATTTCCTTGTTGATTTTCAGACAAATTGTTACAACTGTACTTCGTGGAGACAGTGTTTACAACATCTTCATCTACTTTAAATGTTCTGATTTCAGATTTGAATGAATTGAATTTGCCCAAGACATGCAACACAGAGTTTCCAGATCCAGATGATTTACTTAATTTCAAACTAATCATATGCCCTGATGAAGGTTTTTATAGAGGCGGAAGATTCGTATTTAGTTTTAAGGTAATGTTCACAGCTGAATTATAATTTTAGAAATAAGATCTTGTTTCCTAATCATTATTCTAATCTAAAGTTACTTCTTGCTTAACTTGAACTCATTTTGTTGCTCATTTAATAATGGTCACATTACTTGTATGATTAATTGGTGCTAATATGACCAGTTTCCGTATGAATATGACAAGTGGTAGAATTCTCGAAAAACTACTTGTCACAAGTGCAATGATTATAGTAATAGTCTTCCTGCCACTTATATGCATAGCTTACCTTAACATAAATAATAATTGCACTAGTCATTATTTAAAGGATTCAAATGTTAATTTTGTTGTCCTACAACAACCTTATTAGTATACAGGCTTATCACAAGCGTAGCCTGTATAGCAAGAGTGTAACATAACTTTGAAATTATTTCTGATTTTATTTTTCTATTTTTACTGAGTTTTAGTTCTGAATAAATCTATATACATATACTCGTATAACACCCAGCTCAAACCCTTGAATCTAAAATGAGAGATTCTTTTATCATTCCTATCCTTTTCCCATTTCTCCTCACAATAAGAAGAGAATAAACAAACTACCCCATTTGTTTTTTTTTTTTTTGTTTTGTGTATGGAAAAAATAATTTGGTGTGGGCAAAGATGCCAGCAGAAGCTAGTATATCATGAGCTTCCTGATTATTAAGCCTTTACTGTTGCTTTATAGGTAGGACCAAACTATCCTCACGAGCCTCCCAAAGTAAAGTGTGAAACAGCGGTATACCATCCGAACATAGACCTGGAGGGCAATGTGTGTCTCAATATATTAAGAGAAGACTGGAAACCTGTGCTGACTGTCAACTCTATAGTTTATGGACTCCAGTATTTATTCTTGGTAAGTATAAAGTTGATGAGGTTTTATTTGATAAATTAGACCAGGAACAGTATTTTGAAGTTTTAATGGCATACTTATCCCGATATGAAAATGGAATAGTAGTAATATAGTCAGTATTATTATTATGTCTATATTATGTCTCATCATGAGAGATGAGATCATAGCACTGGAATCATAATAGAATTATGTTGACAAATCAGACAGTCTCATTCATTTACACATAACTGCCATCCTTAAACATACTTATATACCTATCTCTGTAAGGACACAGCAGAAAAAAGCAAATTCATAAAAAGAAACAGAATGCTAACAATATATTTTACAAAAATGTTTCAGTGTTAGTATCTACTCATACCTTACCATTCATAACTGCCTAATTGGTATCATGGTCACAAACGTGACTGTTGAGCATGGTGTCCTGGGTATGAGTCCTAGGTCTGCCAAAATTCATATTGGAATTTTTCCATTACCCTTTCGAATACCATAATTAAAGACACAATAGAGAGACAATAAGAGAGATAACTCCGTCGCTAGCTTGGGGTTTCATAAATTAAGAGTTACTCTGTAGCTGCCCGAAGTATGGAAGTTGGTGGTTATAAACTCCCATGGCTGTCATGTCCTGCGCCTCAACCCTCGCCAATCGTATGGGATTGCCGACCCATCAGACAATGGGAGTTAAGGAACAGAGAGTGAGCCTCTCTTACCGCACACGATTGTGCACTGTAATTTCTTGTGCATACTTGGTTAATCTCAGTTGAGATTGGCTACCATGATTGAAATTTGGTCAGGAAGATCATTATCATTTGTATGGTACTTATTGGTACTCATTATCGGCCTTCAGGTTCAGTTCAGTTTGAGTATGGTTTCCATCTTAGTCCTATGTGGACCATTGTACATGGCCCACCTCTCTCCAAAAACTGATTAGGCTCTCAGGTTTTTCAAGGCGTCTATGAGGGAGTTTGGGGATCCTAAGCTTCATGTGCGTGTATGAGTGACACCTGTGCAGTCAAACTCCTTCTCTAAGCATCTCCAAGGGGACTGTCTGTGATGCGTATTGTGCGGATGTGATTATTCAGTGTGCAGTGTCCAGTGATTGTCCCCGCCACTAGGCTCAGACTTCCCCTGTCCAGTCGCATGGAATTTTTGGTGAGAGCTTTGTTGAGGTATGGCATGGCCTTCTTGGTCTGCCTGCACCCAGGTGTCGACTTTATTTAACTGTAAAATACCTTAATTAAGGATCTTCGGTTCTAATACTGTCACAGCAATACACCCTACAACGACTTTTTGAAACAATATTGTTTTAACTAGGTTCAATGTATTTTATAGTTTAAATTAGACATAGAAGATATATTCAGAATGATTCATTAAATTAATTTGTAACTCGTTATTTATAAGTGGTAAGAACATGACATTTCACAAAATTGGCTACTACCGTCTGTACAGTTGATAAAAGACAATGACTAATCAATTCAAGTGAACACTGATAATGTTAAATGGGGCTATAATAGTTATGTGCTGTCATGCATCCTTGCATTAGTTGTAAGGTAGACAAAAATATACAAAGAAAATAATCTTCTTTATTGTGAAATTGTATAAAAAGATATAATAATATAAATATGTATTTTCAACTATCTTCCTATAACGGACAACAGACATTGAGCAGACGTTCAAATGAGACTTAATAATAAGGTTTTATTGGTTACACTGTGGGTATGGGACACAAAAAAATATTCCTTATGCATTTAGCAGAGCTCTTAGCCATTGCCCTGATTGGATCATTAGTCATCTATATAGACCGGTACGGACCAGGCGCGAGTCGACGGCGCATTTTGGTCTCTGGGCACATCAACAGATGTCAGGAAAGTGACGAGGCCCGCTAGGACTGTTTTTTTTTTTTCGCAAAAACTAAAACAATTAAGGGTACTCTTTTTCGTACAATGTACTCTTCACTTCTTCCTTTAAAATCAGACTAGTGCTAGACTGCGATCCCACCTGACGGTAAGCAGTGATGCAATCGTTGATGGTGAGACCTATTAACTCTAGCCTTTTTGTTTTTTCATTTTCAGGAACCAAATCCAGAAGATCCTCTAAACAAGGAGGCTGCGGACGAACTGCAAAGCAACAGGAGGCTGTTCGAGCAACATGTGCAGAGAGCCATGCGCGGGGGCTACGTCGGCTCCTCGTACTTCGAACGATGCCTCAAATGAACAACACTCTACTGTAAATTAATGCTACCAGCCCTATATAAATAAAACAATCTCACTTTAAATTAAAGCATTTACTTATTTATTATTCAACTTAAACAAGTGGATTGACATAATTATTTACAAGGTCAATGTCATCGTATAATAAGGGTTTGCGTCCTATATTTTTATACATTTTATTTAACGAATACGTTTTTTTTTAATTATATTGAAGCGGATGTGCCAGTTCCAAGTGGCTGCCTCGTAGAATTGGAAATTATATAAACCACTAAATTAAATGCGTTTTTTATTATTTTAGTCTTAAGTTTGTGGTGTACATAGATGGCGCTAAACGCAGTATTTTACATAGTAGTAGTGTAGATGGCGTTACTTAATGGTCTCGTATTATTAACTTTAAAAAAATCAAATTTTGGTTTTTAGGGTGATAGGCGCCTTAAAAAGCAGCACCCTTGTCGTTAATGTATGCCATATAATAAGCCGAACGTTTCACGCAACAGTTTAATGTGTGAACTTTCATCTCTATCAGATGAGACTGAGCTGAGATGAATTTGTTCAGGTAGCAACAAAGTTTGCAACCCACGTTATACCGTTCGAGTGAATGGCAAACGAGACGAGGTTAAGTCAGCACGGCGGCGCCGACACAGGGTAACGCCGCTGCCCCCACGAGTGGCGCGAAGTGAGCCGCGATCAAGGGCCGCGTGAGTCAGTCGCCGACACGGAGCAGCGGCCCGGCCCGAGCGCCTCGCCAGTAGTAGTATCGTCAGTGTTACTCTGGTCGCCGAGCCACTCGCGCACACCCGTCACTTAATACGCTTTCTCCACACGGCAGCGTGCTCAAGGTAGAGCTGTTTCGACACGCCACTCGGTTGCGAAAGTCTGCGCGATGATATACAAGTGAGAGCCGCCATCGGACGCCAGGGTAACGCTCATCGCACACGGTGAGCCAGTTTATGTGACGAGAGACATTCGAAACTCGCCAGCTGTGAGGGACGGGGGGCGCGCGACGCGTCTGGCGCACACGCGGGACAACCTTTACACATAGTTACTTACTGTGAGAGAAGCAACGGAAACCAATTTTTAATGTGTCAAGTCAGTATAGCTTATTGCTGCTACGTCAGAAAGACGAACGCCTCGAGCAAGAACTACAAGGTTATGCAAATGAGTTCTGAACGCTTCTATACCAGGAATAATCAAAAGACCATTCATAACTTCAATAAACTTTAACGTTTACGTTGTATCCTTACGGTGTATTAAGTGCTTATCTATTATTCTCTACCTTTAATTATCTTTCGGTGTCGCGTTCGCTAATTGCTAATTACTGTGGGAGTCGAGTGATAAGGAGTGTTGACTGAGCGAGCGATCGGCGAGTGGAAATCAGAGCTGTTGTATCAAGCGACGACAATGGCGGCCCAGCAGGAGGAGAGCCTGCTCGCGCGCTGCGCGATCCCCATCATCGACCTGGCGCATATAGGTGAGCACTGCACACCTCCCGCGAGCCCGCGGCACACTCGTCAGCGAAAGTCCTGTGTTGAACAGGCTGACATTCACTTGCTAAAACTTTGTGCGTTTATCGCATATATTATTATTGCGTAATTATAGTAATCAACTTTTGGTAGGTAACTAACAGTTTAAATTTCAATGAGTTGACTGTACCAACATTTTTATTTTTTCCCCAAGTGCTCAAAAGATGAAAGCGTGGTAGGTATGCATATAGTTCAGGGTTCAGGTAGAACGTAGTTCTATTCAATTAATTTTATAAAAAGATGTAAAAGCAGACATAAATGAAACATGCGTGCAGTTGACTACCTGCTGTCCCTTCGCTATAATAGAGGGGCCCTCGTCTCGCGTGCAAGCCGACAGCCGAGCGGCAGCGAGAGGACGACAGCTGTGCACCGATGCTTTATTTGTTGTCATTAAACAATCTCGGCATCCCGCTCTCGAGTTCAAAGACCGGACACCCAGATCTGAACCGTTCATCGCAGTTCATCCGCCTAATTTCGAAATAAATTAAACTTACTATCCTAATGGGTACGGCACTTCCATCATGCGATGAGGGATTTATGAGTAAATAATTAAAATATAAACAAAGGCAGGATTCTTTGAAGCGATGAGTAAGTGGGATGCGTGTCCTATATTGGTTTATATTTAGGTAGGTACTAGGTATACAGTTTTATGAATCAAATGCAATGAAAGAAAGCTCATAATACGAAGCTAATATTGAGCATAATAGGTGTATTGTTTAATAAAAACGCGGTTAAATTGCAACTTATACCGTCACCTATCTCCATGGACGTGCAACTGTCTATTAAAAAATATGTGCATAGGTAGCATTTTATTTTGCATTTAAAACACGTTTAGCGATTACGTGGGCATCATTAAGCACTTCTAATTAGTCGTTAAAGTGAATTGATATATCATTAACAACGTGCAATAATGCACTTTCATTATAGAATATTATGTAAAAAGTACGCTGAACTAGACTATTTTGTAACAGTAATTTCCCGTTTTAAGAACTGTTACCTAAGTGATCACCTATCTAGAAAGCCAGCAAACAGTATAAATATAAGTAACCGTTTCGAGAATCCCGATTGTTGAATACTTGTTTAGTCGCATGAATACGTCGGAAGCTAACTCTAAACGAGACAGACATAAAAAAGAAACCTTTGCAATGTGGGGGCATTGGCCGATCGGCCCTTTGTAACTCCACCGGGCGGCAACGCTCGCTATCAATGCATTTGCCGACGCACCACGCCTCCGTAAAGGCACGCATCTTTTGAACAAAACACTATCTAGGTATAATCTACAATATCAAAGACAAGGACATTATTTGATAGACTTTCTTTGTCTGTGATAATTATATCTTACAATGAAAAGCAAAGTTAAGCTTTGATTTAAAAGCTTAACTTTGCTTGATATATCTGTTACTGATTAAATATGAATGCAAGAAATAGGTACCTACAATCCACAGTTACCAATTTCCAGCGGGCTCACAGAATCGAATTAGTCATAGTCAAGAATAGGAAATCCAATTCATTTCTACATTTCCTGAACAAAGAAATTTCCCGGAATGATTATTATCCTATGACATCACTTTCGGAAATACCAGCGTAGGTATCCCTACCAACACAAACCCAGTCAGGTATGTGCATTGTGTATTCATTATTAAATGCATCCAGGAGTTACTCTACAATTCTACATACCTACGCTTGTCTATAAACTTAATTAAATATTTAATTAAATGCGGTCTGCAATTAAAATTGTGCAAATGGAATTACAAAAGCTATTTTAATGGAGAAACACCGCGTACCTGAAGATAATTACGTATAATAAGAATTACTTGGTTACCTAATGAAATAAAAAAAAAAACAACTCACGGGGTTTTTTTTTTCAAACAAAGCCATGGATCAAAAAATTGCATTGAATGGAACGTCTTTTCACCGTTTCAAGAAACGTCATCCATCATACGTTATTTATTATTAGATACTGAAGGACAGAAAGTGATTAGATAAGTTAGTGGGTAAATAAAGTCGTTTTGCAGAATAGTACCTATTAAAAACATCGATTGATAAGATACTTTGTTTTTAAATTTCACTTTACTCCTGAACTTTCACATTCCCATTTTACAGGACACATTTTACAGAAATTTGACTGCCTTATTAGTTATGCCGTCGCAACTCAAGCGAGCAGGTATTGAACGTGGATTTTTGCAGGTTCGATTCTCGGGAGAGTTTTCCATTTGGAAGAATCAATTGGTAAATTACTCGAGACTTGGGAATCCTACCTACAGCGTTAGACATCTCACATGTAACGTAAGAATACATGTTTACAAAAGATCATTAATGTTACCCTGCTGTTCTTCAACACTTTAAACTTTTTTTTTAAACGCCGCCTCTACTCTGCTAGAGTGCAGCGTAGACGCAGCGTAGTAGCTTAGGCGTAGCACAAAAGCGTAGCCGCGTAGACAACCTTATCTTCGCAGGTTAGGTATAAAATCTAGTAGTTAGTAATAGTATAGACTCAATAGAATCAATTAGATTAAACAATAGTGTTTTTAATCTAATTGAGTAGGTACCAAAATGACTACTAAAGGGAAATGGTGAGTTCATTATTAATCATAAAAAAATAAAGTCACTTTCCATGTCTATCTTTATATTATCCACTAGCTCCTAAAGCACGCAACAGATTTTGATAACTAAAATAAAGAACAATAAATGAGAAAACTGTGTATGTATAATTTACACCGGCACCGTAAAAACCGGGGCAGGTCACTAGTTTCACATAAAAACATGACATAAAATTAGTACGTTCATATTTAGACCAGTGTCGATAATTTTTAAAACAAAAATACGAATAGTAGGATGAAACCCATCACAAAAGGAGGAGAATATTATAAAAATGAAAGGAAAAATAATTTACGGGCGATCTGAGGTCGGGAAGGGGGTGGGGGTGACTTTTTAAGGGGAAAAAACGGTTTTTCTCGATTTCCGGCAAAACTAAAAGTCCTATGGAAAAAAGTCAAATGGCAAAGTTGTAGGTAATAAAAAGATCTAAAACTTTTGTATTAACCCTTTTTTCACATAACCTCAAAATTTATGTGAAAAATTCAAAAAACCATGTTTTTGGTTTTTTATTTTTATCTCTTTCAAAAAACAATATTTTATCACGAAATTTGGTGAAAACTTACCTTTTTATGTCCCAAATACGCTGTAATTTATTTGATTAGAAATATTTATTATTTCACCTTATTTTGAATAAATATCGAAAAATCACCCTAATTTTCAATCGAAAAATCACCCGTCAAAATATCTTTTTTTTTCAAAAAGTTTATATGGTGTCTGTTCGTTGAAATCTCTACTTTACGATGGTGAAAAAAAATATATATGTTACCA
Organism: Mythimna albipuncta; assembly: GCA_929112965.1. Lineage (NCBI taxonomy): Eukaryota > Metazoa > Arthropoda > Insecta > Lepidoptera > Noctuidae > Mythimna > Mythimna albipuncta. The sequence goes on along the minus strand of OV815962.1, from coordinate 8,629,135 downwards.
TAGTAAATCTTCTCAGCAAATGCAAAAAACCGAAAAAAACTCGAATTCGAATTTTTTTTTCAATTATTATATTGAATGTAGAGCTATTTATTAAAATTTACACTTTAATTACTCGAAAAACGTAAAATTACATGTTACATAGATGACAAAAAAAATTGCAAATCAAAATATAGTACTATAATTAACAAACAAATAAGTTGATAAAATTAATACTTAATAAGACGTCTACAATATTTGGGAAAGGAGTCGAATCTTCTTTAAGTTATATGCGTAGATGCCTATTTATAACTATTTTTAGATAACTTATATTTATCTGAGTGACCTACGAAAAATTTTAGCCCATCAAAAGGTATTTCATAGAGGAGTGGGGAAGGGGCTAGGCGGGTCCGGGTCTTACTACATACATACCTAATAATAATATATTATTTCGTAGCAGCTGTAACAACCGTTAGCCTAGCCAGTATTCGAAATACAGTATAGTATACAACATCGTTTAAAAAAATACACGTGCACGTTGAGTTTCTTGAAGATAATTGTGACAAGTTTACAAAAAAACTAAGAAGATTAAAAAAATAATAATCTCCTTTATTTTGCACAAACAAACTTAGTTACTCCCATAAGATATATAAAATACACATCGTAAATATATTTTTACTAACTAACTTATGGCCTATTTTCATATATATTATAAAAATATATGAAAATAGTAGTATATAATATAATAAATATATGAAATATATATGAAAATAGGCCATAAGTTAGTTAGTAAAAATATATTTACGATGTGTATTTTATATATCTTATGGGAGTAACTAAGTTTGTTTGTGCAAAATAAAGGAGATTATTATTTTTTTAACCTTCTTAGTTTTTTTGTAAACTTGTCACAATTATCTTCAAGAAACTCAACGTGCACGTGTATTTTTTTAAACGATGTTGTATACTATACTGTATTTCGAATACTGGCTAGGCTAACGGTTGTTACAGCTGCTACGAAATAATATATTAGGTATGTATGTAGTAAGACCCGGACCCGCCTAGCCCCTTCCCCACTCCTCTATGAAATACCTTTTGATGGTCTAAAATTTTTCGTAGGTCACTCAGATAAATATAAGTTATCTAAAAATAGTTATAAATAGGCATCTACGCATATAACTTAAAGAAGATTCGACTCCTTTCTCCAAATATTGTAGACGTCTTATTAAGTATTAATTTTATCAACTTATTTGTTTGTTAATTATAGTACTACTAGCTGATCCGGCCACGCGTTGCTGTGGCTAAAAATAGCAGCGCCATCTATTGATTACTTACTCAACCCAGTCGAAAGGTATCGACATCTGTTAGAATCATTTGGAGTTAACAGATAATTGTGACTGTCAAATAATAACAGACAAATAATTAGCAATAAATTAAAATTGTGACTATAATTTGAGATTTAAACTATCCTATCTCTCAAGTTGGATCGAACTGCACATGGTGTGCGAATTTTATTATAATCGGTTAAGTGGTTTAGGAGTCCATTGAGGACAAACATTGTGACACGAGATTTATATATATTAAGATATTTTGATTTGCAATTTTTTTGTTATCTATGTAACATGTAATTTTACGTTTTTCGAGTAATTAAAGTGTAAATTTTAATAAATAGCTCTACATTCAATATAATAATTGAAAAAAAAATTTCGAATTCGAGTTTTTTTCGGTTTTTTGCATTTGCTGAGAAGATTTACTATGGTAACATATATATTTTTTTTCACCATCGTAAAGTAGAGATTTCAACGAACAGACACCATATAAACTTTTTGAAAAAAAAAGATATTTTGACGGGTGATTTTTCGATTGAAAATTAGGGTGATTTTTCGATATTTATTCAAAATAAGGTGAAATAATAAATATTTCTAATCAAATAAATTACAGCGTATTTGGGACATAAAAAGGTAAGTTTTCACCAAATTTCGTGATAAAATATTGTTTTTTGAAAGAGATAAAAATAAAAAACCAAAAACATGGTTTTTTGAATTTTTCACATAAATTTTGAGGTTATGTGAAAAAAGTGTTAATACAAAAGTTTTAGATCTTTTTATTACCTACAACTTTGCCATTTGACTTTTTTCCATAGGACTTTTAGTTTTGCCGGAAATCGAGAAAAACCGTTTTTTTCCCCTTAAAAAGTCACCCCCACCCCCTTCCCGACCTCAGATCGCCCGTAAATTATTTTTCCTTTCATTTTTATAATATTCTCCTCCTTTTGTGATGGGTTTCATTCTACTATTATTATTTTTCACTTTTTATTATTTTTGAAGGCATCTACCCTGGTCTAATTAGCATAAGCTTGGTTTTACTTAGCCCGTTGGACAATTTCGTGATTTACCGTTAGCGCTTTATAAAAGCGTTACAAAGTTAGGTTATGTACACAAATACAATGCGAATAATGACTATGTATTTTATGTAGGTACATCGTATTCAAACACAGTGTTAATTGGTCTGTCACATTTGATCCTCACTGACCCACATTCGAAGCCATTCATCATTCTTCAGCGAGACAGGCGGTTCCGCACAAAAAATACGAGTATATTTCTCTCTTGAAGATCTTTTAGGATGACTGTATCGTTGAGAAAGGAGTGACTAATCGATGTTTCAGAGTAACTCTTTAACGACCGTAATTTTTGGGCTGAAACTCATGTTTTGAGTTTCATAACGTATCTCTCTCATTCTTCGACGCTGACGGTAGAGATCGTTCTCGCAGCTGGTCATTTATTCCTGAAAAATGTTGTGAAACTAATACGAGGAGTTTTGTTCGTAAATCTGTGACAATAATATGCATCCAAAAACCGATTATAATATCAATATAAATTAGACGGTAAAAAACGTTTTCAATTCGGCTAATATCTACTTTTTTGTATCTTGTTCGGCGATAACTTCACCATCGTATTTGGAAGACTATCTTCTCGAAATAGTCCTGTTTAAAGTATTTTTGGAAGAATGTTTTTACTAGGTAGTTCATATCTCGGAACAGATAATATTATTCTATAGTATTAAAGATTTGGTTAAATGCAACTTAGAGCTGGCCTTTACAAATAGCAAAAAAAAAAATGAAATTAGAGTTCTCATCGTCAACAACGACCATCTTTTTTTCAGCGAAATTTAAACTATAATGGTAGCTTCGAAACTTTTCCCTATTTTATTTTTACACTTACAAAAAGTAAGGGAGTATCCTTACTTTTTGTAAGTGTAAAAATAAAATCAAACACATCTAATAATTTTGTTATTATTTATCCAGCGTAAATAACTTCGAAACTAAGTGCAGGTAATATTTTAGCACCTAAGTCTGCAGACATATTCATGAATTAAAGATTATGTATCGTACACTTCTTTGTACATTTATTATTATGCTGTTGACAAGATAATAGTTTAATTTATAAGACATTTATCTCAGGTGTATTGCAATGTGAGATTTAATAGATACTCTGTGTCACGTTACACATATAGTAATTGTTACACACAGTCACACAATAATAAGAAATTAATATTTACAGCTTAATTTTTATTTATTATTTACCTAACCATTATTTTTAACAGACCTATCTCTGCAGCAAGCGTACTACAAAAGTACGAGCTGTTTATAACCAAGATAAATTAACAAAAGTCGGTATAAACTTTAATAGAGCGGGACCGCGGGACTAATTGATAGTTTCCCCCATAATGTGAACCGCGTTGGAGATGATGTCCCACGAGACGTCACGCCGCTTCCAAGACGCCATCGCCAGTTGCGTCACGCTAGCACGCCACACGCTGACTACCCGACTATTTATAATTTTACTACATATCACTCTAAAAAATATACGTCAATTAATCTATTCTCAGCCAACTTGTTAACGCCGCTGAAACTGCTAAAAGTGAGTAATTCCGTGGAATTAAGCCGTCAGAATCAAATTGAGAGATAAGAGTTCTAATCTATTGTACACTAGAGTGATGGTTACGTTACGGAGCACCAGTGCGTAAAACACGCAATTTATTATAGCGTGCGGTTTGATGGGCCGTGATAATTTTCATGATGGGTTAACAGTGACTCTGTGCCTCGCTGACAGCTGTGCGATCAGAGCCGTAGCGTAGCCGTATTAATGATACGGGGGCCCCGAGCTACAGGGACCCCGACATATGCCTAAATTTGTAACATATTGTTATTCACAATCAATTGTTAGGTGTATTGATAAAAGTCCAAGAGTGAATGAATAATAATTATATGATACTTTCTAAATAGTTTTTAGTACGCTCCTCTCACTTTAGCATTATCATTGTCTACAAGACGCTAATAAAAACTCCAATAATGTGAAAACTGAACAATCCATTAAAAGGGCTCATTTTCATTTTCGAGGCCTCTCAGGGTACTATTTCTATGCTAATAGAAACAATTTCATACAAAAAGAAACTTTCAAAAATGTATGGTACGTGGCAAGCTACGCCACTGTTTGCGAGCTTTGCAGCTGCGATCTGCTCTTGCGCAGTTCATCCGCGCCGTCTCAACATCCTGCGAGTGCGCAGGGGCAACGCCATCGTCGCTCAAAAACCGTAATAAAGTTCCGCTACTTCCTCGAATTTGTTGAACTCGTTTATATTTCTTTTTATCTTTTGGTAACATGTTGCGAACGCGCCAAACTCGGTTACTCGGCCACGCTGTTCACTCTGTGTCGACGTGATGTTCTGCTAAATAGTGTCTTATCACGAATTTTTTGTCCAACACGCGAACATGAAGCTGTCGAGCCCACTGCCCACTAGACAGCCGTTAACATGTTCATATAAATATTTATTACACACGGAAATCGTCTATTTACCGTATTTTATTATCTATACGAGTACATATCACGTGAAACAATTTCAGTCATGTAATGTCTATCTCTAAATAAACTATTAAATTAGATATGGATACTTTGGATACCTCCCTGTTATTATGTCTCTAACGTGCGCTACCTTGCCGCGTCGATATTTATTTTAAAACTACACCGAATAGTACAATTTTCCTGTTATCAGAAGCAGAACATAATGATGTTAGATATGAGGAAATCAAAACTAATGGCACTTGACAGCTTATAATGTTGGAGAGCAATTTTATGCATAATTTGAAGTGGATAGTAAATAAAGTGCACACGAGGAAGCGGAATCAACCGTAGACAGCTGAAGTTTATGATGTTCTTATCGCGGATAGCTTCCTCACTTGATGCGTTAAACAAGGTCCATTAAAAGCCGAAGCTACCTACTAATGTAGGAACTCCTACCATATACCTAATCTACAAAAGAATTAGCTATCCTAATTGTAGGCAAATATGAACGACGCACTATGTTCCTAATAAATCGACATTGGTACTACAAATGCACACACAAACACGCAAGTGACTCACAGTCAAGGTTTATCAAGAATTTATCAAAATAGGTAATTTTATTGTAAAATAATGCTTGTTTTTTAGCATGAAACAAATTACTCACAAACAGCAAAAACACAACAAAAAGAATAACTGAAATCCATTAATTAATCGATTCTGAACATACTGCTTTCAGGATATGCGTTTATTATGTAATATATTATTTATCATTTATTAATTACCTACTAAATTATCATCAAAATAGTTTTGTTTTCATGCCAATCTTTTTTTTATTGCATTTATACGTCCCCCACATTCAGAATTATTTGTGTATCGTTAGTGCGTTCACAAACCTGTAAACTCACATACCCAAGAGGCACCCAGACCCGGAACAAATATAATTATATAAGAGATAATTGTCTTATGAACAATTGTATACTAATATTATAAAGAGGAAAGTTTTTTTAAGGCAAGAATTACTGGATCGATTTTTAGATTTTTTTTTTACCGGTACCATGCTCTTTATCACTGAGTATTATAAGAGTAGACATATCTAATTTCACGCGGGTGTGGCCGCCGGTAGAAGGTGGTCTATTAATAATACAAATGACAGCGGCTTACCTGAGATATAAAACTGGAGCTGGCTGGCTCTTTCTTCTGACTGAGCTAGACAAACGAGTCGATTTCCTTTACCATGAACGTACACCCACAAGACTAGAGAAAGCGACAACTGGCAAGGGTAATAAATAACTTAATTATAGAAATTGTTTTTACTAAATAACGAATCATTTTCAGTTTTGTACCTACTTCGATAACGGTTTTCCCGACTGTAATCTATTAAATTTCTTTCCAAATATTTGTACATAGGAGCAATAGAAGTGGAAACTTACGTTGAAGAGTGCTTCCTGATTTGGTTTTGTAAATAATATTTTCTCCTCAATTTACATAGGGTTTTGAACTGTTTTTGTTAAATATTTCACATTTACGTTTAATATGTATCTACTTATACCTAATTTTAATATGAAATGACATCCAACTTTTATGATGTTTATTTTTGTACCTTTGTTAAATGCACAAAAAAATTTTTTGGTAAAACTCAAGTTCACTCGCAAAATCTTAAGACTTCAACGGCTTTAAAATACGAGTATATGCTCTGAGGCAAATACTTATTTGCTTCAAGTTGACCTTAAGTTTTCAATCGTTTTCCTAGGATAGGAAAATAAGAAAATACCGTAGGTCAGCAGAATATATATTGAAAAACAAAGACCGTTGTTCGCTACGATCAAATAGAAATAAATCAATTCAATGATCGATTGTCTTCGAGTAAAATTCAATACTTGAAGCAGTCACGTCTCCATAACTTAAGAGTCATCTACCGTACGTGTTGACACAAAAAATCGCAGTTCGCGAGGCCTCCATTCGAGCCGTATTTGTTGAGACAACACCAAGGCGATGTCCGACAGACCGACCGTCGGCGTCGGGCACTTGGTGCCAGCCAACCATTGTCCTCGTCTAGAATGCTGTACATCGTAATGACATGTGTTCTGCTATTGTTTACCATGCCATCTGTGCACACTAAATTCGCTGCGAATGCGAATATTTGCATGCACACATCATAGCGCCGAGGAAGGACGTCACATAAAAACGCTGGAATTGAAGCTCATTTCGTATTCATGTTGTAATGATGATTTAGTGTGTTTTGCATAAGTATTGTTAATCGATGTACCTACGTTACCAATTATTGATCACGAGCTGCGGTAACAATTGCCCCTTCTTTGCAGTTTGCATTTCTTTTTTCTATAATAGCGTCGATTTCGCCCTCGTGAAAGTAAAAAATATAAAATAGCATTCTAACTAATGTTATAGCTAGTAGTTTTTCAGTTTATTCATTACAAATAAAAATACAAATAATTCCTCTCTATAATATTAGATAAAAGATAGATAGACTCGCATCTGACCGCTATATCATCTGATGGTAAACGATGGTGTGGTCAACGTTGGAGCACGCTTGCATAGAAGTAACCTGTCCACTCTTGACTTTAATAATAGGTATACCTTCAGGTTGTAGCTACCAGAAACACAAACTCCGACAAAGAATTCCATTCCTTAGCTGTACGCACGATGAATGTTTTCCGAACTTCCCAAGTCGTTCCGTGCACTCAGGACCTGAGAAATTTGAAGAGATAAAATCATTCATACGTCGACCTCATCATCACAAGAGGCAAACTGTTTAGTGTAAGCCTTCTGAAGTTCTGAAAATTAAGGCCACCCATCAATCATTCTTATCGTGCATTAGATTCGCCGATTGGATGCATGTCAAGTGGGTATGCATCGATGCACTTACACCGCGCGCCTTGTATTGGTTCAATTTGATTTATGAGTACTTTATTGACTTGGCACGTGTAGCTCGAATGCGTCCTCGTGAACAACGAGTTGCCCAGTTCCCCACATATATATTTTCCGAAACGACATAAATCAAGCCGTGAGAGGCTAACAGGCGCTAGGGTTTCGCTCTTTGTCTAGGATTGCAATGCTGCATACAAATAAGGACGTTATTGCTATACCTTGATGGTGTATTCAGAGGACAGTGTTGCATAACTTTGAGGACGAAATGGGGTTCTGGAAACGGTACAGGAATAATCAAGATACGATGTGAAACAATGCAACATACATGTGCATGTCAAAGTTTGTAACATAGCTTCAGCATGAAGTTATGTTACAAACTTTGTGTCTATTGTTATTAAATCTAGAAAAAAAGAAGAAATCCTATTAAAAATTATGTTTAATGTTTAGAAAGCAAACGAACGGGTATTTCTCGGTAGTAGTCGTCTTTGTCAATGCGTGATTTGTGTGAATGGGGCTAAACAAGGCTGGTCTACACTCTCCGTTAGAGAAACCGCTTATCTTATGCATAGCTGTGCATAAATCCTATTTCAATACTGCAATCTGTCTTATTATAATAAACTGCCCTGCTGCTTAACCCTTCTTAACTAATCAAGTTATAGCAAGTGCACCGTTAAGTCGGATTGTCCTCTCGAAACAATGGCGCGAAGATTCCAAATTTGAAATTCCAAAGAACGCCATGACACTTTTTTCATTTAATTCTTTTGAACAGGATAATTTATACAAATCGTTTTGAACAAAATTACAGTTAGTTAGTTAGTTACTACCGTCACATTTATTTATAAGTAGGTAAAGCGACAATGCCGAGTCTAACAAAAACGTTTATAAAAAAACGACACAAAATATAAATAAATGCCAATAGAACCTACTTTTTGGTATGCAGATTATTTGAATTGTATTCACATTAGTATATTTTATCTATACCTACTTAGCGCTTAATCTCAAAGGCATTTCTAAGCGTCAGTGATCTAAAAATCCCCTTCAGATACAAGGAGATACACTAATCCTCTGATAAAGGCACTAAGCGTGCCAAAGCTTACATAACATAAGTAATTAATAGATACTATCACGGCAAATAGCAAATTAATATTACAATCTATTTACATAGAATTCTATAAACATGATAAGAAAAACTTCAGTGCCTAATTCTAATCTTAGCTAAGCGGCTTGTATTTCTCCTGAACAAAAAATAGAGTCTGCAAATAGTTATTGCCTTAAATAAACACTTCACCAGTCAGAAATGTAACCGGTGAACGGCACTTCGTAAATAGATTTCACTTTCTATCCTTGTAATGTCGTTGTCACCTTGGGCATGTAATGGCGGCAACTGTTTAAAAGGCTATTTCAAAAATGGCTGCGCAAGTTCCCAGAAGATTGTTTCCTTTTATTGCCTGTAGGGATTCAAAGATTATTAGAAACTGTAAATCAATGCACTTATAGAAATTGTTCGAAGAAAATATAAAAGGCATTTTCCTTATAATATCTACCTACACTACAATTGCTATAGGATGATGAGGGTGATAGCGATCAGAATCTTACTCTAGGAAGTTCCAGTTCCACATAAGAAGAGGAATGGTATTTTAATTTAAAAAAAGCAGGTCTAAAAAAGAGGTTAATGAGAGGTATGATGTTATGGCGTGGCGTATACTTTATTCAAAAATATGTAGTTTTTACAGTTTCCAAAAGAAAACAAATATTTTAAGGCCATTGTTAAAAGTTACGAAATAGCAGTTATCTCCCTAATATTAAGCAATTTCATTGCTAAAGATACAGCAACACTGTTTTTCCGTATTGCCAACATTACGGATTACGGCGAAGGAACTTGTTACCTATGTGAAACGCATCTCATTTTCGTCCCTCCGTCGTGACTTGTGACTTTCAGTCCAAAAGAATATCGCTCGTCTAGTTTCTACATCTCTCTTCTAGGTTGAGCATTACAAAGATTCCGTTAGGTACAAAGCAATTTACTACAAAAGACAAATAAATTATAATTACTGACGCTATCTCTACATACCTGTATAGGTATTCGACTAAGTAAATAAATGTAATGTAATCAATGTTTTTCAAGAGCTACCCATCTACTCCATTTAAAGTATCTACTAGATTTTATCGTTACAATAATATTATCCAAGTCTTGTTCAGTCTAGTCAAGAGTGAATATGATAGGTACTTCTGGGGAAGCGTGCTCTATTGCATCGTCGACCACATCATCGCTTACCATCTGATGTCAAATAGTGGTCAAGCGTGAGCCTATCAATAATAGTTTGAAGAAATTAAATACGAGTAGGTAATGATTAATGGAGAGCAGTGGTGGCCGAGTGATATCGGCCCCGACTTACGAGTTGTAGGTCGCAGGTTCAAACCCAGCCAGGCGCATTACTGTGTATAATTTATTTCATTACCACTACTCTCAAAACGGTGATGGAACTTTCTTAGCTGCCAGTGGCTTAATTCAGTTTCTATCTTTTAATTATTTTACATTTTTATTTCACTGTCGACATTGTGCTCACAGGATAGAAGCAACAAGTAATATGTAACCAAGCATTATCTTGCATCATTACATTATCTTGTATCTTGCACGTTCTTCTCCATAGAGACCTGCTCTTTGGAACGTGCAATTTAGCTTCACTTTTCTTGGACTGACTGACATTTGACTATTCAAAAGTGCCTGTAAATGGTCTATTTGAAATAAATGCTTTGATTTGATTTGATTTGATTTGAACACATCGTGAGGAAACCAGCATGTCCTAGAACCAAAAATTCGAAGACAAGTGACATTCACCAACTCGCACTGAGCCCGCGTGGTGGATTACGGCCCATTCTCTCTCCCAGAGAGGAGATCTGATTAACAATAGTGGTAACATTATAAGGGCGACTATGCTATGTTATACTATGCTAATGATTACAATTGTCTTGGACTTAAATTCCAATCGATTTGTTAATTTAATCGCATAAAGAGTGACGAGTTTCAAGGCGAATTAACATTAGTGTCAGGTAAAAGTGTCTAAAGTGGTAGGCCTGCTACTGCAATCTGTCGCTATAATTTTATTAGCATAGTATTATTTGAAAAGTAAGAACCCGATGATAAAATATGAGAAAAATGTGTGAAATCCACAGCTAGAGTAATGTTAGTTTTGAGAGAGCGACTTACCCAACTCGGTAAACTAAACAATATAATCAGTCGCTCTGCAACCAAAAGGCAACTGAAAGAGCACATTATGTGGGTTGTTGTAGTCAACAAAAGTCCGACTACTTTTGTTTGAGGTTGGAAATTATCAAATAATTTTAACTCATCTCTTGCTCTGGTTAGAGCGACTGGAAATTTCAGATTTTACTGACTAAACCACCCGAGTCTCTTTAGTTGGTCTTTATGTTCCATTAACAATCCCTCAGCCCAGCCAGACAGTATAACTGTGTTGCCTGCCTATAGTTATCGTAATTGGAACCCTTTTTAGACCTTTATGTAAAAAGATTTTTTTTTAAGGTGGTAATTCATCCAGTGACTTCTCCCACTCTAGGGCAGAGCGAGAGGGCGTCTCAAAATTTTACGGACTCAAATCAAATAAAATCAAAAGCATTTATTTCAAATAGACCATTTGCAGGCAAATGTCGGTCAGTCCAAAAAAAAAAGAAGCTAAATTGGACGTTCCAAAGCGTAGATCTCTATGGAGAAGAACGTGCAAGAAACTCCATAGACACTCTTTTAAATCATATCATGAGTTACATATAATCTTGTTTATATATTTCTTGTTGCTTTTGCTAAGTGAGCACAATGTAGATACTTAATAAAATAAAAATAAATTTAAATTTGAATGAAGCCAGACTATCACCACACCTACCTATGTTCGTTCCTTGCCTTGCGTTGCAGCACCCCGGGTTTCCCTTTCGGAAGTCAACCCATGGCCCCAGTAGGCTTCGGCCCTGCTGGATCCCTACGGTACCTAAAAAGGGAATGTGGGTGTGTCTATCTGTACAGACAGTTATTTACAAAAAAAGGCATTGTATATGTGCAAAGGCAGTTTAGAACTTTTATAACAATGTAATTGAAAAATGTTTTACAATGCACCTGTAGTAAGTTTACAATATTTCAGTGATTCATAATGTTTTTGAAAACATGGTCGCGTGATGGACAGATGAATCAGTCTGTGTTTGCTACAAATTAATCTTCATCTTCGAAGATAACTGAACAGAGATAAGTGGGTAACGACGCTGTCTCATCAATCAGACTTATGATAGTACACTCGCAGGCAACTGAAACAACTCAACATACAAGTGCGCACTTACGGATGTTTTCTTGAAAGAATACTGAGTTGTTTTTTAAAAAACGATAAATCTGTCGTTGGAAAGTCTGAAACTTCAACTTTAAATTAATGAGCATTATTATGAAGGGTATGTAAGGTTTATAGAGGTAGTTTAAGCCCCAACTCGTAGGCACCGTAGCGAACACGCTTTAAATTAATAATTAAAAAAGTACTGAATCAATTTTCATAATAATGATACCAATTAAAAGCTGAAATTTCAGGCATTATCTAACGCCTGTAGATTACTACAGGCGTTAGATACGTAGAGTCGATTTGGTTACTCACGATTCGAGAGTATGAACGACCGATGGGAGTGTCTAAACTTGAAATTTCAGTCCATCAGCGCCTTAGCAAGTTTCAACTTTAGTTGATTTCGAACAATCGATTTTAAACTTTGTCGTGAAAAGCATAAAGTTTATGGTTTTTTTTAATAGTATTTCGATTTGTTTCTTCAAATAATGGGCATGTTCAATTATCTTTGCAAAAATTATGGCTGCTCTTATCTTTATTGATACGTAGATAGCAAGGATTTGTGACCGATAATATAATAATAGGAACAAACACTAAAGATAAAACGTATATGTAATTTTTTGTAACATAAACTGAAAAGACACCTAAGCATACGTATTGAGCTGGCGATACGGTTGTCGATTAGGTGATTAGATTATGAATTAGCAATATTTTCCTCTACATTTGCGACGGGAAATCTGACGTTTCCACGGAGTAATGATCAAGATACATAATGAAGTACTTCTAGCTATAAATAGGTAATATTATCTATCTACTAACATCTTCATCTTCTTGCCCTTGTCGCGTTTTAGTTGAGATCGGTGTAGTACGTTTTTTCTTCCATTCTGTCCTGTCGCTCGTCACGCTATCACTAACTCCTTTTCCTTTCATATCACTTCTCACACAATCGATCCATCTCTTCTTTGGCCTCCTTCTCCCTCTTCTTTCATAAACATGATTATGTTGTATTTTTTAGAGATCCTTCATAAATAATAAGCCTTGTTGTCCGTATGACTTTTAGTTGTCAGTGTAACCTGGATATCAAAAGAGGAGAATACATCTACAATAATTAGGAAATATATGCTTATACTATGAACTACAAGTTTTTGACACCATTTTCATTCAAGGACAATTTTTGCTACTTGGCATGGCCATTTATTAGTAAAATAGTTGGAATTTTGTTCGTATACAACCATTTGGAAACTGCATTTTCAACATACGCATCCTAATTGCCTGAACAAATTCAAGTGTTATGTCCTATTTACTCAATCCTTTACCTTTCTTTGTTACAGGTAAGCACCCGAGATATATATTACAAATAGTTCCCTCGAAGAACGTAAACAGGAAGGTAACCTCTGCATACATAATATAATAAATCTGTAAAAATTTTTAGTTGTGCGCGCATCACGTACTATGTACGAAATCGATTTATATAACTTTTATATATTAAAATTGTGTGTTACTTGATATATTACTTACGCTTTGTTTCGTTGCAATTGGTTGATTAAAATATATTGAATGTTAGGCGGTACAAAGTTCGCCGTGTCAGCTAGTAACAAATAAGTTGTCATTTCGATGTTCTACCTAATTATTATTAGTTTTATATAATTCTTATTATTACATACAAATAATTATAATAAGAAGAATATTTAGCATTACTTACTTGATTGCTGTTTGGTATATTAATTCACTAATATAAGTACATAAGTATTTATTTTCATTCATAGCAAGCGTTGCCAAAAACGTACTCGACGTATGTTTACGTTCGGAAGTGTATCGTAATAGTAGTACTATTTACGTGAATCACGCAGTAAGTACTAAAAATACAGAAGACTAGACGGAACATCCGTTCGCGACCTAGGCCAAACACAGACTTCAGTCTCCCGTATTGAGTTGCGAAAACACGCGTTTCTTCTTCTGAGAAAATCATAAGGAAAATTATCTATTTTTATTATTTTTTTTACCAAACCGTTTAAAGAGTGCCTTCTATTTGATCACCACAAAAACACTTTACTAGTGTGTTAGGTACATACTAAAACATTTCTATGTGGATCATCTTCTATGTGGACATATGGACCTGTCTACGGTCGTGATAAATATGGAAAGTTTTTTTTTAACGTTTCTACGTAAATTTTAACTTGCAACGTGTCCACACATGTGCTCGGTAGATAACATATGTTACTTAGGTCATTAATATTATAATCTAATCGTGGTTTCTAATAAAAAGGCATACTTAATATCGATAAAAAGTTTGTATCAATACAATCTTTTTATCAAAAGAAAATGGGCGTTCTGCACCCGGTTCTATATCAAGTTGGCTTATGCTATTTGAATGGACACAATAGCTTCAGCTTACTGCGTGACATGAACAGTCATAAATGTGCAGAGAAAAAAAATAATATTTTCTTGTCTCACGTCTGACTATTATTAATGTAGTAAAATTAAATAAAGCTTCTATTATGGGCACAAAGTCCATACAAAAGTGTCCATTGTCCTTTTACCAAGATATATAAGTTATATAGCTAAAGAATTTAAAATTTACTATATATATACATAGTTATCGTTTTATTACGTCATAAATAAATGATAAGTTACCTAACCTAGCATTATAATTTCTGGTGTTCCCTTAAATGTTTTAGAAAGGTTTAGTAAAGATCCTCCTACCATATTTTTTAATGTGAGTAGCCTGCAAATCGCATTATCATGAAATATCGAATTATACGTACTTGAAGACGCAGCGTTGGAAAGCCTCCCACAAAATGGACCGATGACTTGGTGTGGGTGGAGACGCACAGAACCGATCGTTATGGTTATTTTTCTTCTTTCTTAAGAACCTTCTTCTGACAATAATAAATACAACACAATTAATAAAAAACTTGTGATGACGAGACAGAGGGAAATAGGGATTCATCTTCATATATTATATAAACGATTAGGTACGTACCATCATGCGGTTACTTAGGGAACATTAAAGGTAAACACTTAGGGGATTCCGAAATAAAAAGACAGAAAATAACACAAATGTGAAGAAGGTGCATTTTGTACGGAAAATTAAGGAAATTCTGGGTGGGTAATTTGAATAAATTTCGCCACAAAATGTAGGTTTTTAATAAATATTGGCAAGAATACATAGCACAACTCTCTTATTCCGTCTCTAATACCTACCTAACTTATTATGGATAGAAGTAATGACTGTATAAAAACTTTAAAGTGGTTGGAGAAAAGGGAACAAGTTTGTGGAAAATATTAATTTATTTTAAGACTAGCTTTTGCCTGCGGCTTCGCTCGCGAAAGTAAATTCGGAGTAACACGGTTTCCCTTTCTGTGGGGTGTTAGTGAACTCCCCTTAGTGAACTCCACTGCGGGTGACGTAACCTACGACAAACTTATTATTTGCGGTTGGTACAGTAATCGGGTCTACGGATCGAACCGCAAAATTAAGTTTATTTTTATTGTATATATACTTTTCCGGTATAAAAGTACCTACCCAGTGTGGTGCCCAGGATATTATAGAATAATTATATGGATCGAATGTCTTATGTTACACAGTCCGACATAAGGTAATTGTCTTTCTATTGTGTCTCTAATTACGACATTCAAAGAGTTAAAGTTTCATCGTAATCGAACCGGTAGTTTTTGCGTGATGCCTGAACAAACAGACAGACAGACAAAATTTTTTTAAATCATTTTGTTGAGTTTGGTGTCAGTCTAGTAACACTCCCTGCCATTTATTTTTTTTTATATTTTCAATGTACAGAATTTTCACTTCTATAGATTTATTATAAGTAAAGATACGTTGGTGTTTACGTGTATTACTATTTATGTTTATTAGGTATCTCGAATGATTACTTCCAATAGATTTTTATCATGTTTCGTAAATCGTAATTATCAATTTAATTCATTTATTGCATTATTCGGTAAATCACCAAACCACATTTTGTTCTGTAAACCTAAAAAACATGTTTTTTCCCTGTATTGCTCGCATGACAAGCATTTCTTGAGAAATCCTTAGAGGCCGGCCTAAGGAAAAGTTTTGAGGAAAATCAAAGATTAAATTGTCGCAGAGGATTTGCTTATCTTGTAAAGTATTAAAGTGTCAACTTTCAAGAGCCACTTGATTTTATATAATGTTATTGATTACTTCTGCAGTATCTAAGTTATGATTTCATTTATATTATTGATTGCTTCTCCAGTCAAGTTTCCAATATATAAGCCATTTTTAGGGTTCCGTACCCAAAGGGTAAAACGGGACCAGACTCCGCTATCCATCCGTCTGTCTCTCTGTCTGTCGGTCTATCACCAGACTATATCTCATAAACCGTGATAGTTACACAGTTGAAATTTTCACCCATGATGTATTTCTGTTGCGGCTAAAGCAACAAATACTAAAAAAACATATTAAAATAAATATTTAAAGGGGGCTCCCATAAAACAAACGTGTTTTTTTTTGCCGTTGTTTGCTACGGGCGTTAAAGTACCCTGAGTGCGCAAGTTTGACGAGCACTTGGCCGGTTTTATTTAAACCGTTTTTCAAGGGCCAAGGTCCTTTATTCCGCTGCGGAACTGACCTCTGTCAATGTCCTTTCAAGGATAAAAGAATACAATTGCTGCTCTGAATCAGTCACCCCAGTCTCAGGCTAAACTAATTGTAAAACAGTTTGTTACGGTTAACAACAAAAACTGGGATTTTGGTTTACAAAATAGGTTTTGACGTCACCTTTATTTTATAGCAATTTTTCGAAGCCAAGTCTATTTTGTTGTTATGGGTTCATTTAGTTCATTATACGTTTTAGTAAACCGATGTTTTAATCGGTACAGTATAGTAGCATTTATAGCTATTGCTCTATTCAACGAGAAATAAGAGTCGTGCAACGTAAATATTTCCTTAAAAGAAATAAAAAATTAAGTAGATACTTCAAAAAGATAAAACTTATATGTACAAGGTACTTGTACATATAAGTTTTATGTAGGTATATTCTAAGATTTTTACATAAGTTACCAGAAAACATAATATACATGCTATATTGCAATTTGATTAGTTTTGATTGAAATTTCATTTTCTAGATTAAATAGCAAACGTGATCGATAAAAATGTAAGTTCCTACCTGCAACACAAGTAACAATATCAAAGTATAAATTATGTTCATATACAACAGGTACCTACTATGTAGTTACAAAAAAAACGGAATAATTGTTAGCGATATCTAGGTTTCTGTGAAACGTGGCACCAACCAATCGGTGTAACATAAACACAAAACGTTTTTATGCCTTAAAATAATCGTGTATTTCTTTTGTAGGTTTGTTTCTATTAAGGTATCTTACTCAATGCTTAAATGATCACGTTTCTGAACATTTATTTTTAACACTGGTAACTTTTTTCATTACTAAGGCACCTTGTGTTGGGCGCTGACGTAAGAAGTGTTATCTAAAACAATGGTGGATAGATTTCTTTTGTTCTCAGACTTACTTCCTGCAAACATCTGAACACAGATGTGTCTAAGTAAATGAAATTCTCAAACAATGCCAAGTGTATCAAAAGTCAGATTTTCTACGGTGTTTCTACCTACCTATCTACTCTACGTTCCTAAATTAGAATTTAGAAGACAAACAAAGTCTTTTGTGACAGAAACACTCGTACATTGAAATGGAATATTACATTTCGTTTCTTTGTTGCGGTTATTATACTTAATTAATTGCATTTTCATTAGATTGCTTTGTGGCATAAAGCTACTTGTAGAATGTTGGCATATTTTGCTACCTACGTATTTTGATTTAGAGTTTCTTTTGTTTTAACTTTGACAACACTGTTTCATGGGCAATGTGTGTACCACTGCACCACCCTACAGTCCTGCGGTAGGAAATCAAATGTTTTTTTTTTTTTGTTTTCGTTTTTTTTTCCAGCTATCTTTCTGTTCCTGACATTTAGCTAGTGTTATGAATAAGAGATGAGTTTAACTTTTTATTTCTAAAGAATATCTTGGAGTGCTCTTCTGTCTAATCTTGTGAAGACTGGGTTGGTTTCCATGAGTCTTTGTATCTAGGTATTGAGATGTTGAAATAATGTCTTTTTGTATTTTTTTAAGTGATTCCAGTATTTGTTGGTACCTGTCTCTTATTTTACGATCAATATTTTTTGTCTCAAAAATAAATCAATTAATTACAAATCTTTTTACAAAAAAGATAATTGTACATTGTTCATTTAACTGATTTAATCCTTTTTATCAATTTCAAATCGTAAGTCATCAATCACTAAAGGAATCGTAATCTTGAAACACTAACAGTCAAATCTCAAGATTTCATTGTTGCCATTTAAAAAAACGTGTTCTTTTTTCGCGTTGACTGTGGATTGATAAGAAAATTAACATTCACGTTGATCGGCGCACGTGTCCCACACCTTAACGTGATTGCTGTGTAAACATGCCTTAGGATGTTACCACACACATACGACGTCAATGGGTGGTCGGATGGATCAGTCAACAGTTTATTTATTTATTTAAACTTCATGGATAGTGGTGGTACATAGGTGGACTAATGCCACAAGGCATTCAACACACACAGTTCTTTCTTATTACACCATTTATCTTGCTTGGTTTGTCGACTCGTTATAGACAGAGAGATATCTTCATAGTCCACCCTTCAGTATTCATCAATCAATATTCAATAAATGGACCAATAGTCAATAATGCATCGTTTGTTTATTTTATATTAGACCAACTTTTCATCGACCGGTATCCGCTGATCAGCCCAAGCTAACCGACGGCGATCAATGATATCGATCGGCTCGTGTGTTAACACCTTTATAATGGCTTCCGTTTCGATATCCTACACGAAATTCAATGGGTTTTCAAAATAAGAACTCGTTGGGTTGGCTATAGGGGCGCCGCGTGTCTGGGTTCACTGAGTCGTGGGAAAATAACAGTTTCCGTTATAATTATTATTCCCCTTCACATGACGTAGTCAGTATTTCCAATAATGAAACATCCATGTTTTGAACAGTTGTTTTTCGACTTGTTATAGATTAACAAAAAATGAACATTGACCGGGTTTTTACTAGCATTCGAATGAGTGTAGGCTTCACGTAAGTACACGTAGGTAGAAGCATTACCATTAAGTTTTTATGAATAAACCTGTTGCCCTGTGGTTGATGTTTTCCGCATATTGATGGAGTGTGTCCGGAACGAAAATACAAGAATGAATGTTTCTGGACTCAGTAAAACTTATGATATTGGCATTTATAATGCAATCCTCTCTTCTCCAATGTCCGATAAAGCCAAACAATTGTTTGAATTAGCCTTAAGGTAGTTTGTAAATTTTTGTTTTCTGTACTGGGCGATGTGGTCGCTAAGCGGCAAAGTTAATCAAATAATAAAAAAAAAACCTGTTGCCTGTTCGTTTCACACGTATACTCATAACTTATCTCTACATCAATAAGAAAAGAGGGTAATTTGTTCACAATTATACTGTGAACAATTGTGGAAACCAGACTACATACAAGCTAAATCAAACCTCAGTAGGTATAGGTATTATGGTCCCAGGTCTGGTATCAGTCCTGAAGTCGTGCTCTAACTTTGAAGCACTCTCTTGATGTCACCATGATTGAAAGGGTCTCCTAAGTCCGATACCTGCAAGGGATTCGGGATTATTTAAAGGAGTCACCGCAACCCTAGAACGCAAAAGGCAATTGAAGGAACATGTGTGGGTTAATTTTAGTCAGTAAAAGTTTAATACCTACTCCGTCTCCCTCCACCCAAAACGGGAGAAATTATTTGATGATTTCTAATTCCAAAAAAATGGTAACAGTATCAGTGGAGCAGTGATAATGGTATCAGTTTAAATAGATATCTGACCATTCTACCAAATAAACATGCTAAGTAATGAACGATGGGGGAAGCCAGTCAGGAAACGGAAATTTGTCACAATTGTGTACCGAATTGCAGAATTAGGCGAATTTACGTCATATAAATATACTCAGTCATATCCTGTTTGTCCTTGTGTGTAGATATATTATATACCTATGTATCGTATGTAACAGTAGCGTAGTATGTGTAGTGATAGCGTGACGAGTGACAGGACAAAATGGAAGAAACAAACGTGTTGCGCCGACCCCAAATAAAATGGGTCAAGGGCAGGAAGAAGAAGAAGAAGTATCGTATGTAACAAGCTTGGTGATACTGGGTGCGCTGTCAGCGATAAGATCGCCTTCAGTGACTACCTACTTCAAACGTTTTCCAAGAAATTAAGTAAGAGAAGGTTGACTGACGTCTCTCGCACGAAGTTGCAATATTTAAATAAAACATTCTAAGAGTTGTTGCTCCGATGTTTACAAATATCTTCGTCCTTACTTATAAATATTATTGCAAGTTCCACCTTCTCATGATATTGAGTTTAAAGAGCTCATACATATGTATTTATTTACTGAAACACTTCATTATCTGTTTACTTTTTTTATAAATGTTATAAACTAACTTGTTTTCAACTGCCGCTGCCGTATATATAATCTTTCCTACTGGAACCATTTTTTTAAGGTTGGTAGAAATTGGGTCATGAGATGATGCAGTTTCCTGTCAAGAAAAGAATTTTCGTAATTTTATTTAGTGCTTCCAGAGATTTATTCCTACAAACACACACAACTCAACCCTTGTTAGGTATATACCTGAAAAAGAAGAACAAAGAAACCTGAACTTTAACTAAATTAATATTAATTTAGTTAAGCTTCAGGTTTCGTTTTTATTCTACAATAAGTCAGAGCGTCTTTTCCTTAATTCCGGTTCACTCATCAAATAAACTTTTGACGAATTAGAAACAACTTGAATTTAGAAAGTTAGTACATTGCAAAATAGCGGCCAAAGTTCGTCCATTTTGTCGGTTTACGCGTGTCATTTTATAGTGTACATAGAGTGAGTCGTAACTGACCCCAATAAAACGATTCCCACCATTAGAGTAGGTATAGTAACTAACTAAAAAACTGGCACACCGATCCTTATCGGTCAATTACTAGGACAAGCACGCTTAAATAGATATGTTTTATTTTGAACGCTATTCTTATCCTGAGCGCAGTCAGTGTTCAACCCACACCCTATTCTGATAATAACAATAGGTGTGTTTATTTAACCGATGCGTTTGATCGAATGAACTATCCAGAATCGATAGCGTACTTAAAAACTAACATAAACATAGAAGCGCTTCAAGTCGTAGTCCTAGGTACCCTAGTACCTAGGGGACTTGAAGTAGAAATCTAACTTCGCCATAGAAGACGAATTTTATAAGATATTATACCCACCAACTTTGGTTTGTTCTATCAAAAGGTGACCCAATGTTGTCCCTTGTGGCATTCCGCGATGAAACTACAAAATTACTGATATCATTGCAACTGCGTCTATCAGCCACCATAAAAGAGAATGAATTTGTTATCAAATTATTGTTTATTATGACCTCCTAATCTCATGGCTACGCCTGTAGCCTATTTACTTATCTCTTGTCTAATCATAGCCATAAAGATAGGTTTATTGATGTGTGTCATACTCATAATGACTAAAGTCAATGGCCCTGAGAGACACTTTCTCGTACAAGTTACAGGTAATTAATTAAGTTAAAGAGAAATTGGTCTTAGTGTTGGCGTTGGCAAGAACTAGATAGGTATTAATGTAACTGGTTTCTTGTTCCAGTAACGAGACTCAACAGTAAACTACAATATTTACAGTGAACTAATGAATCAGCCAACAATTATTACAGAACACAATTACAAAAATAAGACATTATTTAAAAACAATTTGGTGTTTATAAAATTTATATCAACGATATTCACAACATTTCATATCGTTTTCTTTTCGTTAATCTACTTTCTGTTGCCACGACTTCTGACCAAGATTATTATAATTATAATCTCAACAGACATAAAGATTTAGCAAATGCTAAAACTTCTGTCAATAAAGCGATATCATTGATAGATAGAACTCGTTCAGTAGCATATCCATTATGAAAAGCCAATATTAATCTTGGAAGGCTTCATCCTAGTTTACCTTATTTGTATCTGATTTTTTCCATCACCCTTTAGCATCGTGTCATAGGTCTGGAGAACATTTTGGTGCAAAAACATGTTTAGCATGTGAGTGAACTGGGATTTGCAGTTTGCTGCTAATTATTAGATTTCTTTGTTGATTTATCAACACACTTAGCTCCAATTTAATACAATAAATGTGCTAAACAAAAATAACAATATTTGGGAAAAAAAGCAAAACACAATAAAGGTAGAACGACACTGCGCACACGTGTGCCACACACGCCGATAGGCGCGTCGGTCCCCATACATTTTATATAGAAACTAAAAGACACGTAGAATTACACTTGATAAACGCCACGCGACTTCGTTCTACGTACAAATCAAGCGTGTGCGTATTTTATTTCGACGATAAAATGTTTCGTTGCAGCTGTTTCACTTTGTAAGGCGTTTAACAATGGCTCTTCTAGAATAAACATAACGCGTGGAAAACATTTTATTTATTGTAAATGAAACTGAGTGAAGATAACTATAGGTCCGTGGCAAAGTCAATAACTAACACAGACCTACTAACCCAATCTAGCCCACAATGCTGCGGCGCCGACGGCCGAGCGATTTCGACACGACACCCATTGCGGATACCAACGAGCTCGGAGAATGATATTAGTCATACCACGCTGTTAGATTTATGTAGGCTGGAACTAAATGTCTAGGAACATTGTGAATCGTAATTTTATGTAGGTAAAAATTATACATTTAACTTGCTTAAAAAAACATAGTAAGGTCCTGTATTAGTCTCGTGATCTCACATGTTTTGACATTTACTGGTATACAAATACTCCTAGCTGCCGCCCGAGGCTTCGCCACTGTAAAATTAGTAGGTTATTGGGTAAGGAGAAATATTGGTGATATAAGTAAATGAGTGATATTTTTTATTTTTTAAACAGTCTACACAGTTGCAACTAAGTACATTCATGAGACCACGCTAGCGAGTTGTTACGAGGAGGATAAATACCCTCATCCTCATACTAGTCACGCATCACACATATTGTAATGTGTTTAAAATAGGATCACCAAATTACTTATATCACCAATATATCTATAATATTACTATACTTCCCACCTTTAAGTTATAAGACGATTCACATTCAAAATAAACCGATTTCTTATATTAATAATTTTTAATTAATTGTATGGCTTTTCTCTAGTTCTTTTAAAAAATATGTCATCATCAATCCGTTTATGTATTTTAATGTTTTTTAAAAAGTAGTGAGCTTAACCACAACTTAACCAATACACCAACCAACCAACCAATGTTAACCAATCAACCAACCAACCAACCTATGTAACCAATGTTGTGAAAATACACGGGAAATAAAGCCAAAAATATGAAATGTAAAATAGTAAAATAACAGAGCCTCCGCTGTTCTTTGTTCAAATTTTTTTACACATGTGAACATGAGTGTGAGGACATCTGTTTAAGGACTACAATATATGTATTCCTAATTTAATATGAAATACGCAGAACTGAGATAATGGAAACAAATACAAATATGTACATGCAATTACAAGATATCGCAACTGAGACGAGTATTCTTCCATTTTGAACTGCTGTAACATTAACGGATAAAACTTGATGGCCTTCTGAATTTCGTCACGTTCAGCTATAAAGCGTAGCTAGCTATATTAATTTAGGCTAACGCGATTTAACTTCCGCGAGTCTTTGTTTAAGAACTGTACGAGTCATAACTACGTCATAATAATAGTTACATTACATATTTACTGTATAGACTTTATAAGAAACTTTGACTCCTGAGTTTGTTTCGGTATTTCTTTTCAGGGTAGTCGGCTAGGAAACACCGGCCTCATCTAATTTTAACTGACGAAAAAATAATTGACGTGTAAATGGTTAGGTACATTTTGATACAAGTGGGGAAAGTTTGTCATTGCAACCGAGGCGAAATTCACTCGAGCCGTATAGGCGAGTGTCGGGGAAGAGGTTGAACAATAAGGTTTTAACTACATTATAGCACAAGTGCGTAATGGTAATCAATATGTCACAGTTTGGTTACAACGGCCATTATGTACCTAAGTGAACTGCAATAAGAGTCACCTCCTGAGCAAGTGTATTGAAAAGTGTTTTTTAAAACCTATTTGCAAAATAAATATCATTTATCATCATTACTATAGGTTTTATCATCGGACAATCTGACGTATGGCGAGTATCCACCCTTCATTGTTAACACCTCTACGATCCAGGTTAAGCGTTTCGTCTCATCGTTTATACTTACCGCCTATAATAATTTAGGTGTCTTCAAGGCTAGAGTGAACAGGCTCTTAATAAACTAGTGCGCTTAACCATCAATGCATTACATTACATCATTGCTTACCATCAGGTAGGATCGGAGTCAAGCACTTTATTAATATTATTATTTATTATGAGCCCATTGTGTCCCACTGTAGCGCAAAGGCCTTATTTCTGTTTGTCAAGCATTAGTTTATATTATTTAAAAAAAATAGCACCTAAAGCTATTTTTTGTTGTTGATGTCATAATAATTTTATAATAGTTTAAGTAAGTCATTGCACACTGCAGTATTTGCACTTTGTTATGTAATTGCTCATCACTTGTATTGTCCTGACTATCAATTAATTGTTATGCTTCGTTAGCTACTTACTGTAAGTCCAAAGTTTATGATGGCTTGTTACGATTTGATTTAATATTTTTAGCTTGACATTTTTATGCAGACGGATGTTTTATGGCAACAAGATGTATGTATATTGTGATTAGTTTAAACATTATAAATTAAACACCTGCGTGAACTATAAATTATGTTTAATTATAAACATTGTAATATGAGATGATGGCTTATTATTGTAAATATTGTAATGAAGCAAACTTATCTATCATCATTGTTCATGAGAACACCCGTAGAGTGTATGTTCTTCTTCTACATATTAACATTTTAGTTGGTAATGATTGATTCCTGCAATGTCCATAACCGTTAGTTGAAATTATTCGTTGTTAGAGTCTGATACCCACGGCAGAAATTACCTATGTCCAAAGACTATCTTTCAAAATTCACACAGATAACCTACAAACGTACTTATTCAAGTAAATAATATTTATCTGTAGGTACGTATAAAAGAATCACCAATTCACCAAAGAAAAATTGTTGTCAGTAATTAGAATGATGATAAATAATCAGGCAAAAATATTCACATTAAAGTCAACCGACAAGGGCAGTTTACAATGAAGGACAGTTTACAAGCATTATATTTGTAACACATATATGATTTAAAAGAGTGTCCATGGAGTTTCTTGCACGTTCTTCTCCATAGAGACCTACTCTTTGGAACGTGCAATTTAGCTTCACTTTTCTTGGACTGACCGACATTTGACTATTCAAAAGTGCCTGTAAATGGTCTATTTGAAATAAACGCTTTGATTTTGATTTTGATTTGATTTTAGGACAATTTCAGATCTTCCTGTTAATCATGTCAATTCAAATACTAGAAATCGATACCAAAATAATCGATACAGATGTTGCTACTCACGCAACGACAAGGATACAGACAGCCACGTAGGAAATCACTCTAGAGTTACTGGCAACTTGATATTCTTGAGAAGACTTGTTACGAGATTGGAAGCAAAGTGATGCTGCTAAGACCATATAAAACACACGAGTAATACCGTATTCTATGCACATGTAAACGCAGCATTTAGAATATGTAAAGAAATTTAAATAACAGGTCTTACAGCAGAATCTAGAGTCGTGGCAGTCACATATTGTAGAATAAAAACAGAACGTGAGATAGCAAAACGTGATGGCGGGAATCGTACGAAGATTCTTTATGTTCACAATTAAAATTCAAAGGCACCTACGTATGCACATAATAAGATAACCGGTTTGCTGAAGACTGTGGTACTCAAGTGTCAGTCGTTGAGAGGTACCTAAACAATTTATTTAAACACTAAAGAATGATGGAATCGCGATGTTGAATTGCCTTGACCCCCGACCGATACGAGGCGATAAGATAACGTAAGCTTCAAAGCTTTGAAATTGTGAATACACGATAACATTTTAATACAAGCGTCGGAAACTGGTCAAGTGCTACAACATCCCGCCTCATCTAGTTTAAATTGACGAAAAAATTTACATTTAAAAGTGTTTGTAAAAACTTATTTGCAAAATAAATATCATTTATCATTTACCGCAAACAATTCTAGAAGAAATCAATGTTAATGAAAGGTTTCCTAAGATCACTCGCACTCAACCTGCTATAAATTCTATTTAAAATAATGTTTCTAAAATATTTTTTCTTGAGCTGCGTGGTAGTCAGCTTCATTCATAATATATTGGTCTGGTCGTTAGGGAAAGCTACTGAAATATCTCGAAAGTATCGCCCACCGCCGTCAAGCAGCACGGCTATCTGTCAACGTTCATGTTACAACACAGTTTATGTTACAGCATGCCCCACGCCGCGACTGCCGCCTCATATCAAAAGTGGGACAAACCACGCACTCCTATTTTTAAATTGGAACAAAAATTATGCAACTAACATCTATTAAATCCACAAGGGCTTATTCAAAACTATATTTATCGATGATAAAAGTCATCAAGAACGTTCCAATTCCATGAAAATACGTGGGAAAATCTGCATCATCTTTCTATTATAAAAAAACAATGTAAACTTCTACTCATAGGATGTCGTGTCGTGCAATTCATAAATATTTATTGTTAACAGCACTTAGCAGTCTGTCATGAATCACAGATTACTACAATGAACCTAAACCAGGAGAAAATATGACTCATTGAAGAGACTGCTACCATAAACAATGGTAACTGTTATGAATTGGTTTGTACTGGTTGGAATGAGATTAAGGCCTAATGTCCACGGACGCGTAGCTTCATAGACGCGTATTTGTCATTACACGAAGTTGCAACGTCGGCGTCGTGTCGTTGCAGCTTCATTGACAAAGTTTCAAAATTTTGTACGTCAGCTTAACGCAGGCGTACACCAAGCTTATAGAGACGCGTCTATAAAGCTACGCATCTGTGGATGGTAGGCCTTACTCTGCATAAATTATAAGATAATTTCAGCACGAACATGGGAGTTCGTTTACCTACTTTTCTAAATGGTCTACGATTTATGATTTTAGTGAAACGTTCGGGTAACAAGGCAGTGGGCGTTGTGACGACATCGTCAGTCGTTAACGGTCACATCTTATCAATCTTGTGGTTAACGGCTGTGTATGTCACTGCCACAATAGTTATTGTGTAACGAAGCGATTATGAAACTAGCAAAAATTTGTAACTATATTATTATACGCACTTTTGCTTATAAATCAGAGAATATCATAATTTTAAGGATGATTTTGGTTTCATATTTAAATGACCCTCATTTTTTAAAATAAAATTAACTAGTGCTTGACTGCGATTCTCCCTGATGGTAACTAGTAAAGCAATCGTAGATGGTGAGACGCATTAGTTTATTATGAGCGTATTCACTCTAGTCTTGAAGACACCTAAATTATAATCAGATGGGAAGACCACAGAAGGCAAATTGTTCGTAACGCTTAGCC
Source organism: Mythimna albipuncta (assembly GCA_929112965.1). Lineage (NCBI taxonomy): Eukaryota > Metazoa > Arthropoda > Insecta > Lepidoptera > Noctuidae > Mythimna > Mythimna albipuncta. The sequence goes on along the minus strand of OV815962.1, from coordinate 8,601,486 downwards.
CAGACCATACAAGTGTTAACAATATAAATGTGGACACTCTCCGTACCTACCTCGCGATGTCTGATGCTAGAAACTACAGTCATGAAACTTATATAATGACGCAATTATGACCCGTACAGTTTTTAAACAAAGACCTGCGTAAGTTGAACCGCGTAGAACGAAACGCTTAGTCCTGACTGTAGAGGTGTTAACAATGTAATTGAAAAACAAATACGATATTTATCTCAATAGCACCTCTGTATTAGCTACAATAATATACCTGGCATTGTTAACAAAACGCCCGCATTTTGGAGTGTGCACAAAATGTGCCAGTGTACCGGTATGTCATCGGTAGAACCGTGTCACGGCCAGACCTTCAGCTAACTCAGAATGTATGTTCAGACAGCCGTATATTTTATTCATATTGCACAAGACGAGGTGAACCGCCATTTTACATGCAACATCTTTCAGGTCAACGTTTACTTAAATACAATTCCGCGTCTTTATGCAAACAACTCGACTGAAGACTTGGACAATAAAATCTCTTAAAAAAAAATACAACAAGTGTAAACCGTAATTTCGAAAGTCGGTGTTTCAATGTGTACTTATCATAAGCGTTATTCGATTTCTCCAGGATCTCATCATCATGTCCTGATCTGATGACCATGGGGCTACCTGGAAAGTAAAATCTCTCATCAAATAACAAAAAAAATCCGAATCGGTGCAGGTGTCTTCGAGTAATCGGCGAGCATATAATATTAAAAAAAAAGGATTCCGACAAATTGAGAACCTTAAATTCTTTTTTTTGAAGTCTGGTAAAAATGCAGTAACGCTTTTTTTCACTTAAGAGGACCTCATGAACGCCACGTGTTAATGTGCCCCCCTGCTGGGCCCAAATTAACAAAGTTAACGACCGACTCGGAAAGAACAAGATTAATGAAAAACGTATGTTGTGATAAGTCCTGTCAAACCGAGTGCTTCTGAATACAAGTATTTTACATGTAAGACGAGCAATGACTGCCTATCTGACTTCCCGCAACCCAGTAACTGGGTAACGCTGACGCTAGATTGGTTTCTGACTATCCGTAGCGACTGTCAAAGGTCTACAAATGACACCCTGTATCAATGACTTGACGTGCTTGCTGAGATTCGGAGGAATTTCGGTATGGTAAACCTCGACAAACGTTACCTTGCCTTGGAGATCAACATCAATGTCAGTTATTACTTAACCACAAGCTTCTCAGTTTCTTCAGCAAATACTTGACTCAACACACGACTTGACTTTTAAAAATATGTAGGTTCTATAAACCATTGCATCTTTGCTTACCATCAGGTGGGATCACAGTCAAACACTATGTTTATGTATTTAAAAAAATAAATAAACTACTGTGAAATCCTACAGTATGTAGGTACGATACTACAGTATCTACTAATACAATCAAGTATAATTGCGTCAATCACGATCATTTAAAATAATACCTACACTTTCGTGATTATGGCTTACATCAATTGTCAAGTCAATTATTATAAAATTCCTGTGCTACTATAATTATCACAATATCTTTAGCTAAGTTATATCGATGGGATCATGGTTGAGTGGATCGTTTAATCGGACGTTCTGCTGCAATATAATGTGTTCCTAATATCCCATTAAACCAGTCTTAAAAAATGTTAAGTACATCATTAATGAGCTTTTATTTTCACAAATATCCAACTGAATTTGGTGAGGCCAGAAATTGTGACGTTGCAAAATAAATTCATCATCATCTTCCTGACCTTATCCCGTTTTGTTTGGGGTCGGCGCAACTCGTTTTTTTCTTCCATTCTGTCGTATCACCCGTCACGCTATCACTGGCCTCCCTCTCCCTCTCCATCCACGCGTACAAACGATTCTGATGCCACACTCAAGCGTTGCAATTTTTTTTTGGATTGAATATGAATTTTATGACATCTCTTTTTCAAAAAACTCTTGTAGCGTAGATACTCAACTACTAGTTTAATGTTCTACTACTGTACTAGTCTAATATCTTATACCCTTTAGAAAACTGCGTCACGACTAGGAATTTCCATGGAGCTCAGGAGCTGAGTCGCAAAGTTGAAATCAAAGTAGCTGCAAAATGACTAGGACTACACCTCTGTCCTCCCTACTCTCTTTATATCTCTCTAGATTTCTACTAAGCACTTCGCATTTATGACCTAGGATAGTATACCTACTCCATTTTAGTATCTACATTTATTAACCAATATATTCTCGTCATTGCAGGTACAGATGTGTGCCCTATGAAATCAGTGCTGAGACGCATTGGACAGCAGCTGTTCACTGCGCTCAGCGCCAAAGGGCTGGCGGTGCTGGTCAACCATGGAATTGCTGACGAGAAGGTGAGCATTCTTTTTTTATTAGTATGGTTAACTTCGCATTTGACCAATATCTCACTTGATGCTAAGCGATAATGTGGCCGACAATGGAGCACGATTGTCTAGAATAGCCTAGTAACCTATTCACTCTTGACTTTAAGACTCTTAAGTTATAGCTATCAGGAAACACAGACTCCGACAGGGAACTCCGCTCCTTCGCTACTAAGCACAGGAGAAGGCGGTTTTAAGTGCAAGAGGATTCAATCAATCGATCAAAACATTTATTTCAAATAAACCATTTACAGGCACGTCAAGAAGTCAGTCAGAAAATTTTGCCAATAGCACATTACAAAACGTAGGTCTCTATGGAGAAGAATATGCAAGGAACTCCACGAACACTCTTAAATAAAGTTAAATGTTTACAAATATCTCGATTACGATCTATGGTCGTTAGCTAATGGCCGCTGTAGAAAAAATGGGAGATATGCAAAAAAAAAATGGGAAACCGAATCTAGTAGTTACACTATTACAATAAATAGTGCCTACACTGTTATCCGCTTGTAGGTGATAGCTAAGTCACCATTCGAACTTTACCATAACCTATTGGCGGGATATCACTCCAATCATCTCCACAGATGGTATGAGGAAACGTCTCGCTCAAACTAAGAACGTCTCGGCCTCGATATTCATCGTAAGGGCAAGTATTCCTGTAATTGACATACTTGACTATCCATATTGCGTCGCTGACGGTTAGGCAATGTCGGCACTTGCATAAATTAAAACAATAGTTCTTTTGCCATTAACATTGTCAGAATAAAATGATTTATTGTAGGAAACGTAGAAGGAAGGATAAAACAGTTTTCTTAACAAACGCATCGTTTTTTCCTGAATGAGTGAACACGACTCACAGCGATTAGAATCTCAAGGCAGCATCAGCACTAGTGGGTTCATGGGTTGCTACACTCTAACCTTATGAACTGAGAGGTGGTCTTTGTTACCTGTTTGCATAATTAATCATGACTTTGATGTCAGTTTAACTACACCACACACACACTGCTAGTGTAATGTCATTGTCAAGGGTACTTGTATGGAAAAACAAGATGGCGGTTTTAGTTCCGATTTTGGCCACCTCAAAAGATCTCTATGGCGCTATAGGCATGTAGTTGAGTTCTGTTGAGTTCCCAGGAAGCATCAGTCCAGTAGAGTTCTGATAATGGTCCATAAGGTCCGTCTTACGTATTAAGTCTCACAGATGCAGCGCTAGCTACTAACCGAATGTTAAGAGAGCAGTAGTGGCTGAGTGGTAACGGCTCCGACTTACGAGTTGTAGGTCGCGGGTTCAAACCCTGGCAGGCGCATTACTTTGTATATTTTTTTCATTACCACTACTCTCAAAACGGTGAAGGAAAACATGAGGAAACCGGCATGTCCTACAATCAAAAATTCGAAGACATGCTACATTCACTAACACGCACTGGGCCCGCGTGGTGAATTACGGCCCATTCCCTTTCCTAGAGAGGAGATCTGAATCCCAGCAGTGGGAATATTAAAAAGGCTGATGATGATGTTAACCGCTAACATATCTAGTTAGTTCCATATAATTTATTTCTGTAGGACAATTTACTAGACAGACATAATATTCTGTTTATTGTCAAATTCTTGTAGACTGCTGTGATTAATTGACTAAAATAACAACAGCAAATCAATTCACTTGGCACCAGTTTGCCAGGCTGTTAGCTAATGTTTGCCTTCTTGTAACTTACTAGGATCGTCATAAACTTAGAGCTGAAGTCATTTCTCTTAATACAGTTCTCGCAACTTTTAAAAAGCAAGCTAACAGGCTTTTTTATAGCTAACATTGTTTTTTTTTTTTTTTGTATTGTGAATGTTATTTAACACTGCAGACTCTACAGACTCGTAGATTGTTTTCTATTTCGATTTACATTTTTTTTTTTATTTTACTTATTTAGTCTGGTCTACACTGTCTTCTATCATCTCGTAATATATATAAATCTCGTGTCACAATGTTTGTCCTCAATGGACTCCTAAACCACTTAACCGATTATAATAAAATTCGCACACCATGTGCAGTTCGATTCAACTTGAGAGATAGGATAGTTTAAATCTCAAATTATAGTCACAATTTTAATTTATTGCTAATTATTTGTCTGTTATTATTTGACAGTCACAATTATCTGTTAACTCCAAATGATTCTAACAGATGTCGATACCTTTCGACTGGGTTGAGTAAGTAATTAATAGATGGCGCTGCTCAAAAACTTTAGCCACAGCAACGCGTGGCCGGGTCAGCTAGTATCTATTAATATTGTAGCATGGAAATGTTGTAAAATCAACATGTTTTCAAAAGTGATCTTGTATACGAACCAGACCATGGGAAACGACCAATTGGAACCGTGCTCAATCTTCCGACGTTATATGAGTGCCCATATACCGAGGCCTATGTGAAATAAATCAGTTTTGAATGCAGAAACTAGTCAAGGCAAACATGCACGGACAAACCGTTGTAATGTATGTTTGTTTGTTGCTGTATATTTAGTTTTGAATATAACTGTATCTTATCATGTAATCTTGATAAGTTGACATGATCAAGGCTGCTTGGTAAAAAGGCCTTCTGCTTTATAATAATAACATTTTAAACAAAACGAATAGATATGGTCATAATCAACACATTATAAGGTCGCATTACGGTACACAATGACGCGACGACATTTTTATCCGCAAAGCATTTTGATTTCGTAATAGGTAGATATATAAGGAAATATCTTCTTAGTATTGTGTAGGAGTTAAAAAGATCCATAGTTAGATTTCACCAGGGTTTCTTGTATCATCTTTGTCATTGAAATAAATATTTTGTAAGCATTTGTGTTCAAATCTAGTTCAAAGTGTATGTTTGTAATATTGAAATAACTGCTTTTTACTACATGCATATGAATAATATGCGGTTCATACATCAAAATAACATTTTTTACAAATTTTGTCTGTCTGTCGGTCTGTTTGTCCGGGCTAATCTCTGAAATGGCTGGACCGATTTTGACGGGACTTTTGTGGCAGGTAGCTGATGTAATAAGGAGTAACATAGGCTACTTTTATTTTAGAAAATAATAATTCAAAATCCTGTAGTCCACGCGAACGAAGTCGCGGGCACAGCTAGTAAATACCTATACCTAATTAACACAGCTAAGTTTCACAGACTAATTATCTTTGTTCCTCTTATTAAATAGGTACTTGTAAGCATTTCTTAAAAATAATTTGTTGGTTTTCTAGCTGAAGGCGGTCTACGCTGACCTGGACAACTTCTGCGCGCTGCCGGAAGGTTGCCAGGCGCAGTACCTCCGCAACCCCGTCAGCAACCATGGCTACGTGAAACCAGGGATGGAACAGTTTGACACCACTAAGAAGGTAAACTATTACAAAGAAAGAAAAACATTGGTTTGTCACCAGGTATATACTCGTACAAAAGAAATAATTTTGTTAATTAAATGAAAAAAAAAACAAGAACAATTACAGCTGCGCCAAAAAGGTTGTTAAAATGAGGTGAGAAGTGAAAATACAGGCAAAGTATAATGTTTTTAAAATGTAAGAGACGTCGGTTTAGTTTAAATTCAGAATAACAAAACTATTGGACTGCGGTCGTTCATGGTACCTATGACCATTCCGTCTGTTCTTTTAGTTTCAAACTTTGAACAATACCTACTCGTCTTAAAGTGTTACACATTTATCTCGAATATTCTGTGCACTGTTATTACGTTGTTTCTCGGTAATTTTGCAAGTAATTACATGTTAATGCCTTAGCTATGACTATCTAAAATTGCATAATGTTTCTCACGAGCGAGCGACTAACGAGTAGTGCCATCTAGCGGCTGAATAATAAATTAGCATAACCCGAAAACCTAGACAGTCGTAACTTTTTCCAAACTCATTGTGATTACTTAGCACAATACACAATGTTGCTAATATTTGAAAGTCTCACAAGACATTCAAATAGAACAACTACTTTTAGTGAGCTAGAAAAGCTTTTAAACTAAGTTCAATGCGATATGTCGAACAATTTCCGGCTGACGATAGCTGACCATACTCGAAACACAGGACTCACTCCTTCCTGTTTATTTATCGCTAAATCGTAACTATCCTCTTTCCCTCAACATTTATCCTTCCTCCCTTTAATGAATTGTTTCGAATTCCCAGCATGACAACATGAGGATTGCTCAAGTAGGTACTAAAACGTCACTAAAACCGACTGTATGCTCCAATTGCAGTGACGATGCTTGCAAGAGACCTATTCCCAGAATCAGCTGGTTGCGGGAAGCACAAAAGTAGTTATTGTTGACAATTACCTATTGTAAGAGACCTATATCAATTAGGATCAGAATCGTTTATTTCTGAGCACATGACAATTATTGTAAGAGGCCTATATCAAATAGAATCGAATCGTATATTTCTGAACACATGAAGATATTGATATTATATGAAATCACATAATATACAAAGGTAGAGTAAGGTAAAGACAAAGCATACTACTACCTTTGTCTTTACTTTATTTTACTCTACTTTGATCTACTTTTCTCTACTTTACCTTTGCGCGAGTAAGCAATGTCAGTCTTAAAGCTAAAATATGAATGAAGTTTTTCTTACACAACTTATCTTGCCTTTATCTCCAGGAGTTACGTCACTCGTTCAACATCACTACGCTGTCGGCGGCGTCGATGCCGGCGCAGGAGGATGTGCCCGAGTTCACCAAGCACGCTGTTCCGCTGGCGCAGGATCTCACAAACCTTTCTAGAGTCGTGCTGCAAGCTCTCGCTTATGCCATGGGTATGTTTTATAAAGTAATTGTAAATTTAAAATAATCTTTGTCGTTCACGAGAACGAACGAATAATATAATTATACCAAGCATCAAGACCTAAATGGTTGAAATGCGAAAGGAAAAGTGTACCAACGGTTTACTTACTTTATATGTTTAATCCTTTGGAAACTACAGGCGTGTTTTAAAGTTATGTTTAAACCCAAGCCAACCCGTATTTAACGCCTAGACTAGGCTAAGGCAAGGCTGATGTGTTACGGCCTACGCATGATCATGAATCGCGCCGTCTTGCTTCCACATCATCTAATGACCATGAATGGCCACAAACGTTAGCGCTATCCAAATAAGTGTTTTAATTTCGTCATTATTGGAACACCCGTCATTCAGTGTCATTTAGCGCCACCAATTTACATGAAACATATATTAATTAGACACCTTCAACGAATATAAATTAATGGTAAAGGCCATTGAGTACTGTTTAGGCAGTACTAATATGCAAATATTCGCTAATGCTCTTATTTCTAGGTTAATTACGTACTATAACGATTTATGAACGTCAGCCAAAAACGAGTTGGGTAGTTTCGTAACTACATCTAATTTTCATTCATAAAACCATTCGTTTGAAACTCGAAAATCTGTGTATGATTAAACAAAACAAAAGTTTTTTTTACCCTTTTTAACCCAATATGACCACGAAAAGAAAAGGAATGAAAAAATGTCCGTGTGGTGGATTATGGGTACAGCTCTCGTACAAAGCAAGCCTGTTGTCCAGCAGCGGTAACCTTTACTTCCTCGACAATAATATTTATATCGTGGTAAGCCAAAAACGGTGAAGGAAAAACATCATGAGGAAACCGGCATGTCCTAGAACCAAAAATTCGAAGACATGTGACATGGGCTCGCGTGGAGGATTACGGGCCATTCCCTCTCCTAGAGGGGAGGTCTGAGTCCCAGCAGTGGGAACATTAAAAGGCAGATTATGCTTATCCTAATGCTTTAAGCCTTACAACATCAAGCCAAACAGTCCCAATAAAAAATCATTTACTAATTCCAGGTGTGCCCCCGTCCTCTTTGCTGGCGAGTCACTCGGGCATGCTGATGCCGGAAGGCCGCAACCCGTCGACGATGCGTCTACTGTATTACCCGCCCGTACCCCCTGAAGATGTGGGTCCTTGCAACCAGAACGATGCAGTGCACTACACCAGATGTGGCGCACACGCCGACTACGGCACCTTCACGCTTTTAGCACAGGATTCTGAGGGAGGACTCGAGGTAAGGATCGATGAAGTGGGAATTATTGAATTAGCCTGTAGTCATGAGCGGCGAGAAATGGTGGCAGGGAGGAGAGGGGGATGGGATGATAGTATTGAACCAATCTTATATCGTCGTCTCCATCGCACATCGCCCCGTTCCTGGCCGTTTCTTCTGATTCCATTCCCGCAGGTTAAAGGCACTTTAGTTTTCCGTATCCTAAGGATAAAATGCTGTCTATCGGTCTCCAGGCTGTATCTCATGAACCGTGATAGCTAGATATTTGAAATATTCACAGATGATGTACCTATTTTTGTTGTTTTGCTGCTGTTACAACGAATACTAGAAACAGAATAGGTAAAACTATTATTTAATTGGGGCTCCCTATAACAAACGTATTTTTTTTGCCATTTTCTGCTCGAGTCCGACTCACATTTGGCCGGTTTTATTGCTCTACAGTTGACACAATTAAAACCCGTTATGCAAAAAAGAATGGTCTCTGTATAACGCATTGAGGGATTACCTAGTACTCAGTTTTGTTTATATGGACATGTAGATTAATCTAGAATATCCAAAAACACGCATTGTTCATGCAGAAACGTGAGTCATTCCAAATGCATGGAAAATTGTTGTTATCATCAGTTTTTACAGCACTGTAATTTGGTATTTTAGGGTAATCACGCGATTATTACATGCAATGACTTCTGAAAATCCATTATGAGACAATACATTGTTTTTATGCACTGCAAATTGTATATACTATAGACTAGCTGCTCTGGCAAACTTCGTACCGCTTAACAGTCAATGAATGTAGTATATCTTTCGATATAGTCTACCGATTGCGATGAAAGAAAGCCTAACAAATATATCAAGTTACAAACAAATCGATTTCGTACATTTTACGTGGTGCGCGCACATCTAAATGTTATAGATTAGGAAACAACTAGTGTTGTGAAAATTATTATATGTATTTGTCTCCAGGTGAAGTTGAACGGCAGTGACAAGTGGGAGAAAGTGGGCCACCTGCCCGGGGCGATCCTCGTTCAGTCTGGAGAGTTCCTCGCCGCCTGGACCGCTAACGTTCTGCCGGCACTGGTTAGTATCTTACCTTAATCAATTTATTTACAGACTTGCATTCATTGGTACTGCACCTAAGTTTCAATATTGGCACCTTATTTTGGATTTGATCCCGTTATTTGCTATCCTCGGCGAAGTGTTAATAAATGTTTAAAAATGAAATATTTTTGTGGTGTCGTTGTTATATACATAATAATTGAGTCGAGTCCGAATCGACGCATCGACAACTTACATTAATAGTCGGAATTCATTTCTTCCACGATTCGAGGAATTTTGCCGCTGACATGACGACTGAGTTGACTGTAGAAGAAGAATAAATGACAAAATGTCCAAGAGTGGTTTTTACAGTGGCTATATGTGTATCGGCAGGTGCACCGCGTGGTGGTACCGCCGGGCGAGTACGCGCGCGCGCGCGGGCGGCACTGCGTGGCGTTCTTCTGCCACCCCGACACGGACGCCGTGCTGCCGCCGCTGCCGCTGCGCGCCGCCGCCGCGCCGCCGCCGCCCGCCTTCGCGCCGCACGCGCACCTCACGCTACACAACCGCCTGCTCAACGCCGCGCACCACTTACAGAAGCGCTTCAGGGAGACGTACGCGTGACTAGCGCACGGTGGCGACATAGAACCCGTCTACAAAACGAGGCTCGCACGCCGCCACACCGCACCTTAAGCCACGGTTAGGGACAGTGTAATTCTTGACCGAGATCTATAAATTTTACTTTAGAGAGAAGCAACGCACTCCTAGTATTGTAGATGATCAATGATCACTTCGATAACTATCAAATGCCTTCGCATTTTCAGCCTTCGTATTTGTCCTCAACTAAATCGGACTTAGGCCCACTTGCACCACAAATCACTAAATACATTAAGTACTAAACGAATTTAAATCATTGTTCTATCTCTGCAAATTGTTTGAAGATTTTAACCGACTTCAAAAAAAGGAGGTAGCTCTGAATTCGGTTGTGTTTTTTTTTTAAATAATCCGTTTAGCACTGAATACATTCGATTATAATGCGAAGGCTAAGCGTTAAGTTACTCCTGCACCACACGTATCTTACACTTGTAGTAAAACAGACGTGTGTTTTGTGGCAGGAGTACGCTTAGCTTTCGCACTTAATTATATAAGTAACATTTATATATCTCGGTCTTAGAATCTAGGACATATTGCCCCTAAACGTGAGAGCATTGTACGTAATTTCAAAGATATCGTACGCAACGTCCTATCTATTAGATGACATTACGCACAATGACATTTGACTTCGCACTGCGAATCGTGGAAGTTCTATTCACCACGGTTCTCCTTGCGGTCAAAAATTTTTTTCTATACCCTTAAACTTTGGTGAAACGAAAGTGAATTTGAGAATTGAATCGGAGTAAAGTTCACTAAATTCACTATTCTACTGCTTATTGTTCAATACGATTAATTGTTCTGAAGAGAAGCGACTGATTGGACTGAGTTAAATTGTATTCTGGCATAGATGCAATCGTTTGCAACTCAATTTGTTCGGCCGAAACGGCCCTTTGTAATCGCGACGAAGTTTTCCGAGTTTTGCCGAACAAAATGAATGCAACGATCGCCTATATGAGGACACAGCCTTAGGGTGTTTTTAATATCATGCGGATTTCATCACCCACGCGGAATTGCTCCGCATACGGGGCTGCTGCCCGACATCACGCCCCGCATCCCGCATACGTATTCCACGCATTACATATACTTCGTATGAAAAGGACATTTGCGGGGGGTACGCGTGCAGAGCAATCCCGCATGCTTGATGAAATCCGCACGATACTAGACATGTAGGAATAGGTAAGGTACCGTTTTTTGTACTTAAGTTTACGCACAAAGTTATTTATGTTGAAATAGGCGGAAAATAAAATAAAAACTGAGAGACAATAGAACAATGATGTCGAGGCGCAAAGTTTTTCCATTATTATCATATAGAACTCCCATGGAACTCGAGACAACTACTTAATTAATCCATAGTTATGTATTTTAACCTTTTATCCTCCTACGTTGGATATATCCCACAAAATCTCTCGCATCTTTTCTGCCAGGATCGTGCATCCACGACAGAATACTCCTTCTCGTCAACTCGTCTGTCACCTATGTGGATTAAAGAGCTAAACAGGGCGGAGTACCCAGTAGCAAAAAGACGACCCTGGCGTGTAGGACAAGAAAACACTCGTCGAAACAATTCGATGCCAGCGGTTAAAGGGTTAAATAATAACTAAAACTAGTTTCTCATTCAAAAGTTAGTTTATATTCATTACTACAATGTCATCATAGTTTTAGTTCTCACAACTTAATTCATTTAATTGAAATAAAGTATTCAAAGCATTTTAACTAACAATACTTCACGAATTGCCATAGAATAGTTTTGAAATCCCCTTTTGTAGCACCAAATATTTCTTATTTCTTAATTGCACTCGGTGTACGTGCGAGCACTTTCCACTGGCTAAAACTCCGATTGATTAACTGAAGACTTATAAATCTATTCATTCCTGAATTTTGCATTTCAGCGTAAGCATGTCATTACATTGGAGTAAAGAATAATTTCATTAATAGCTTTTTCGCCAGATTTAACTAGCTTAATTTATAAATTTATTATTATTCTTAGCAATTAGCGACGTGAAGTCAACATATATATAGTATTCTGCTTTGCACTCTTATATCACTATTCGTTATGTGTTCTTGCTATATCTTTTTATAATAAAGTATAGTTTTTTTTTAATTCTATTTACGAGTATTATACTTATATTATACACTGTCCATTTTCACGACTACTTATTGCATTTTATTAAGTAATTCGTGTGATAACTTTGTAGCTCAATTTTATGTCTGTACTTAAGTATACGATAATATTGTGTTCGAACATCGAAAGTATGAGAAAATAATTAAACGTTTTTTTATTAGTTTTAAAAAATGATGATCAGTACTTAAAGACCCAGTTACTTTGATACTTAAATGAGACTTAAATGAATGTATTGAAAAGGTATTATTATAAATGTCATTATAGTTTGTTTGTCCCAATAATTTATGTTATTAAATTAACAGATGCCTTTGCAGTAATTGCAATGGTATTTTGACGTAATAATTGAGCGACATTTGGGTACAAAATAATTGTAATATACCTAATACAAAAACAAATACCTACGATTCTATATACAATAAGGCGATCTGTTAATTAGAAACAATTTAAATGTAAGTAGGTAATAAAACTATTAATTTGGAAATTTCAAATAATTTGATTGAAATGAAAGAGATTGTTACTTCGACGAATTTTGTAAAACCGTACATTACCTCTGTTTATGCAATGTTCCTGTCGGAATGACGGTCGACATGAAATACATTTTAAAATAGTGAAATTAAATGATTATGCTGATTAAGATAAATGTTTGTTTTATTTGCAAGTTTTATGAGATTTGAGAAATATAAATAGAAGTAGCATAGTTATAGGGACTGCTTTACGCGCAGATCCTCTTTACCACTATCCATGTAGTCTAACAATAATATTGTTTAGACACCAAACAATTTGAGTTTTTCTTGTTTTCTTGATAACTTACTCTTATTTATTTATCGAAGCTACGGATCCTCTGCGCTCTGACGACTCTGAGTCGACAGCGCTTTTTTTTATGGTGGGAAAAAATCATCTAATGACAACCCCCGCTCTTGGGCAGAGCGGGAGATGGTGTCAGACTCTTACTGACTAAAAGACCCACCCCGTTCCTTGCCCGTTCGTTGCCTTCATACCGGGGCTCGAGCGCCCTTTCGGATAACCCTGGCCACAGTAGGTTTCGATCCGGCTGGGTCCCTGTGGTTGCTGACAACCTCTTGAGGCGCGCGGGAACAGTGCGCGCCGTCGACGACTTGGGCTTGGTCCGGACAGTTACCGGATGGCCGGATAGTGACATACCCATTGCTCACTGTCCGCAAGCCCGCGCCTACGATGGCCGGAAATCGGGATCAGAACCCCGATTTGACGCCGTTGCCTGATGCGTTCGGCCTCCTCCTTTGCGATGGGTCGATAGCGCTGCAGTCATTGCTACGCGGCTACGGATAGACTGCATTAAAGACCTTGCATGCGACTTTGAGTCGATAGCGATACAATTCTTGCTACAGGCGTAGCTGCAGAATTACGGATATTTACTGCAACACAAACCTCGCGTTACAAAGCTCGCTAATAACTGCCTTTGTTCCGTGGTTGGGTCGATCGTAATACAACACAACAGGCTATTGCTACGCATTTATGGATATACGGTGCTACGAAACCTTGCTACTAGTAATGATTAATAGTAACGTATAGCGTCAAAATCTAGCACGCTACTTATTCATAACGTATAGCGTTTGCTAAATCAACTGTGCCTTCGCGCTATAATATAACATCTTGCTCAAAAAAACGTCAACAGCGGGGCCAAAACGGGATAGCAACATAGCGTGACAGCGCCGTCCGTAGCGCGTCGGGTGAACTCGGACTGCAGTCGGCTCGCGTCGTGCGTGCATATCGTTTAAAATATTTTTTTTTTATAAATCGATAGTATTATTTAATAAAATTGTATGTATTTTATAACAGATAGTATGATATATTAATGTATGAAGGAAAGTTCATTGGTAATTTAAAACGCTTCATGACATTATTTCGTGAGCAATGCGTTACAAAATAATATGTGTTGTGCCCGTTTAGCGCGTTGCCGAATAAAATGATAACGTCTCCGAGTTTAGACTACTGTCGAGTTTTCTTATAACGTGTTATAATCTATATATATAAAAGAAAGTCGTGTTAGTTACACCACTTATAACTCAAGAACGGCTGAACCGATTTGGCTGAAAATTGGTGGGGAGGTAGCTTAAAACCAGGAGACGGACATAGGATACTTTTTTTTTTTTTTTTTTTTTTTTTTTTTAGGGTAGATTAGAGTAGAGTAGGGTAGGGTAGAGTAGGGTAGAGTAGGGTAGAGTAGGGTAGAGTAGGGTAGGGTAGAGTAGGGTATAGTAGGGTAGAGTAGGGTAGAGTAGAGTAGAGTAGGGTAGGGTACAGAAGGGTAGAGTAGGGTAGGGTAGAGTAGGGTAGAGTAGGGTAGAGTAGGGTAGGGTAGGGTAGAGTAGGGTAGAGTAGGGTAGAGTATAGTAAGCTGAAGTAGGGAAGAGCGGGAGCGAAGCCGCGAGCAAAAGCTAGTAGCGTATAAAATAGCGCGCTATAAAAATATATTCAATAGTCTATAGCGCGTCTATAGCTTATAGCGGAATTGAACATCACTACTTGCTACAGCTCTACCGACCTTGCTACAGCTCTACCGACCTTGCTACAGCACTACGGACCTTACTTCAACTCTAGTCGCTACGGGCCTTACAACAGCGCTGCGGATCGTTCTACAGCGATACGATAACTTTTACCACGCTACGGACCTTACTGCCACGTGATGGACACGGCTTTAGCGCTACAATCCTTGCTGCAGGTGCTACATACCTTATTACAATGCTACAGACCTTGCTGTAGCAATACGGACTTTTTTATAGCGCCACTTATCTTTGCTACATACTACAGATCTTGCTACAGCGGCGCTAAGAAACTTGCTACATAGCTACGAACCTTGTTAAAGCGCTAAGAACTTTCTACAGCGCTACGAACTTTGCTACAGCGCTACGGACCTTGCTACAGCGCTACGGACCTTGCTACTTAGCTATGGACCTTGCTACTGAGCTACGGACCTTGCTACAGCGCTACGGACCTTGCTACAGCGCTACGGACCTAGCCACAGCGCTACGGACCTTGCTACAGCGCTACGGGCCTAGCCACAGCGCTACGGACCTTGCTACAGTGCTACGGACCTTGCTACAGCGCTACGGACCTTGCTACAGCGCTACGAACCTAGCCACAGCGCTACGGACCTTGCTACAGCACTACGGACCTTGCTACAGCGCTATGGACCTTGCTACAGCGCTACGGACCTTGATACAGCGCTACGGACCTTGCTACAGCGCTATGGACCTTGCTACAGCGCTACGGACCTTGCTACAGTGCTACGGACCTTGCTACAGCGCTACGGACCTTGCTACAGCGCTACGGACCTTGCTACAGCGCAACGGACCTAGCTACAGCGCTACGGACCTTCCTACAACGCTACGGACCTTGCTACAGCGCTATGGCCTTGCTACAGCGCTACGGAACTTGCTACAGCGCTACGGACCTTGCTACAGCGCTACGGAACTTGCTTCAGCGCTACGGACCTTGCTACAGCGCTACGGACCTTGCTGCAGCGCTACGGACCTTGCTACAGCGCTACGACATTA
The DNA here is from genome assembly GCA_929112965.1 of Mythimna albipuncta. NCBI lineage: Eukaryota > Metazoa > Arthropoda > Insecta > Lepidoptera > Noctuidae > Mythimna > Mythimna albipuncta. Next base: position 8,585,713 of record OV815962.1, on the reverse strand, counting down.
GTTACTACAACGCTACCAATATTGATACAGCGCATCGGTGTTTTTGCACCACAATACTTGTTAACTCGCTGCGGGCTTTGCTACAGCGTTACGGACATCGCTTCAGCCATACATTACTTTTACAGGTACTACACCTTGTTTATAGTTATAGTGCGTACGCGCTCTTTCCACAGCGCTACGATACTTGCTAAATGGAAATCAGTAAAGATACAAATAGTTCCCGAAGTCTGATATTGTTGTGTTGAGTTCCCAACAGATGGCGCTGTCTGTATCATTACAAACGAAAAAGCACAACATGTTAATCCATACTTTGCTACATCAAATTGGTTTTCGAGTTTTTTTTATTTATTAATTGAAAATAAAGAAATTGTGAAACCACACTTTGTTCGAAATTCTGAAATTCCTGACGAAAGGGGATAAATAGTCGATACGCACAGAATTCCTTTGGGCCAAACAAAATAGGCATTTGTACTGATGTGATGATTACCTACTCGTTTCACTGACTATTTCGTCGCTATACCTAACAAGTCACATTCATTACACTATTAATCACAAACGAAATAGTTATAAAATTAATCACAAGATAAACATTTACAGTTCACCAAACTTCAATAAATTATAAGCACTCGAATTACCTGGAATTAAATTTTTATTATTCAATCACAAGACGAGACCGCGGGAGACTACGAAGGAGATGGTGTGACGACTTAAGTCCTTAAGATTTGAAAAGAAGTGACACACAATCGATACCAATGACAAACAGCAGTGAGTGAGACAGTACTAGCTAGCCATATTAATAATAATGTTATTATAGGTATGGTCATATCACATTGTACTGGAATCGGTTCATCATCTTGTATTTGTAGCCAATAAACCTGATATTACGGTTTTTTTTTTTGGTGTGGAAAATCATCCAATGTTAACCCCCGCTCTTGGGCGGAGCGAGAGATAGTGTCAAACTCTTACCGACTAAAAAACCCAACCCGTTCCTTCAAGCCTTCATACCGGGGCTCCAGTTCCCTTTCCGAACCTGATATTACGGTGGTGGACGAAAGTGAGAGGCATGCAAGGATTGTTGATAACCGTACCGTATGACCAGAAAATCTTGAAAACCGAAAAAGATAAGCAAATCAAGTATTTGGAGTTGGTTTGTCAACCAATGGCTTAATAATCAAAAGCATCTCTTAGAGAGACCCTCATTAGGCAGCAGGATCAAAGCCTTAACTCTGAAAGCAGAAAACTAAAGTGGCAGTGGGCTGGTACATTGCTCGTAGAACAGATGGTCGATAGGGCGAAAAGTTCTAGAGTTGCGCAAAGGTAAACGCAACGTTGGAAAGCCTCCCACAATGTGGTCACAACCTGGTGAGAGTCGTGAGCATGCGGTGGATGCGAGACGCATAAGATCGGTCGTTATGGCGACACTTGGGGGAGGCCTATGTCCAACAATGGACGTCTTTCTGCTGAAATTATGATGACAGAAAGCGGTATATGCACCTCATCAACCTCCATCGCCACTTATACGGTCCAAAATGTTGTCCTAAATCGTTAGACGAGTTGGGAATGAGTCAAAATACAGAAATACAGCTTAAGACGAGCTAGAAAACTGACTAAGAAAAGTAAAGTATTGTGAATTTTATCTATTAAAGATGGGGTGAAATAGCCAATATAACGTACCTAATCATGAAATCCTTTTGTCTCTCTATCGAACTACGAAACCAATTACGCAGTTAGCCTGGGGAAAAAATATGTTTATAATTTAATACAGGGTTATCAATGCGACTTTCATCAATGCGTGTACTTTTAAAAGATATTAATGTTCATTAAAACTGTGACTCATTGTTTTTCTACGTAAATTCTTTAGCTCTCACGTTTATTCTCTATCATATTAACCGAACGTGAACCGAACTACCGATTTGAAGCCAGCCTGGCGCATTACTTTGTGTAATTTATTTAATCACCACTGCTCTCAAAACGGTGAAGGAAAACATCGTGCGGAAATCGGCCATGTCCTAGAACCAAAAATTCGAAGACATGTGACATTCACCAACCCGCATTGGGCCCGCGTGGTGAATTACGGCCCATTCCCTCTCCTAGAGAGGAGGCCTGAGTCCCAGCAGTGGAAACATTAAAAAAGCTGATGATGATGATGAACCTAATTAAACTAAAATGAAATAAAATGGTATTCAGCGGAACCCGGTAGACTGAAGGCTGATCCCAACATAAAGCTTGGGAAAAAGCTAAGCAGATGAATGCTCCGCATAATAATACCATACTAAGCTGGTATACGCTCCCCTGGCGACGCGCCCCTGCTTCGCACGAGTGTTATAAACCTTGAAATCTTCGCTTTTCTTCTCTACAATATGCATGTATTACACACCTAAACGTTTCTCATTAATCACTCGGTCTATTGACGAAAACCTGTTCAGTAGTTTTTAAGTTTATCGCGTTCATACAGACCGATAGACGCAGCGGGGAACTTTGTTTTGTAATATGTAAGGAATTCTAGATACCGTAGGGTTAGGTTACTAGTAGATAAATACTAGGTACCGACATGAAGAAGATTTATGTGAAGCCACAATAAAGGGTTACTTTGGTCATATGATCATGATACTTTCCATTCATCCCGCCTCACCTCGTACCGCCAGCGCAAGTGAGAGGACTAACGCGTCTCCGTAAATGAGGCCTAATAATTGGTATTTGATTTTTCTGTTTTTTTTTTTTATGCTCAACTACAAACACCAGTCAGTGGCAGGAAATCTTTTTCTAAAAGCAGCGGTGCAGAACAAAATTGCGGTGACAAACATTTCAGTATGTGCAATTGTGTATCCTTATTATGTAACTTGATCGTTTCTCTTTCCACCAGATTTGAAAGGTTTCTAACTTGCCTACGTAATTTTGAACGAATTCGAAAATGTTTCTATTTGAGTGACCATCTACCTAGATTCCGATTTCCTACACTAGTCTTACCAAAGGGAATTGTGTAACCCATTTACTGGGTTGTGGAGGTTAGATCTGTATGCGGTTAGATTGTCTGTCTAAGCGACTCCACTCCACTCCTTGAATACTTAAAGTTGTCAAAAAATAAAAGGCTTGTTTTGACATTTGTATTTTGACTACTTAGCGGCTTGCTAGCTACTACTACAATAGCTACTACTACACCGGACTCCTAATTATTATTTTATCGTTACTTTCAGTTTCGTCCCAAGTTACATTCTAGGGTTTTTCTCAAATGTTAAAACGGAACTTTTAGTTTTTTATGAATTTAGTTTGGAAAAGATCAAACAGATTGATTGATTGTTGTTTCTGAGGCATAAATGTTTAGATAGTAAATTGTAAATCCTTAATTGGCTGTAACATTAGTTTATCTTGGGATTAAATATAATGACCACCATAAAACGCTTTGGTACCCTTAGTTCTTTTGTCAAAAATATATTACTTGACACCAAAAAAATTGTATTCGAACACCAAATGTAGTAAATGATAACCAAATCTTAGCGAGCAAATTAATGCGCTCTTTTTAGCCCCGTAGAGCAGGATGATACTTTGTCTAATCAACAATCTATCTTAGTGGAATTTTAGGGCACCCCGGGTCGGATAGATTTAGGTTAGAAGAAGGTGGCGGGGTCGTAGTGAGCGAGCGAAGCGAGCGAACACAGACCCCGTCACTTTCTTCAAGGTTATTTTTTTTTAAACCACCCAGAAGTAAGAGCCCCGCGTAGCGGGGCTCCGTCGAGCTGCTGCTTGGCAGGTAGTTAACCTAACCTCAAAATTTTAACTACTGATATCTCCGTAACCATGGGGTTCTGCCGATGCTTTATTTGGATTCATTTTGCTTAAATAGGATAGCGAGATGTTAAAACTGGTTATAATTTTACATTAAAATGTAGGTTTAATTTTGGTGATCATTTACTATTTTTGTCTTTTATATGTTACTATATCTGGTGGTAAGTTAAACATAAGCCGTTTATCTTTAAGTAACATTTTTGTAAAATAGCTGTGGATTTTGTGAATAAATAAATAAATAAATAAATATTTGGAAATTGGAATAAAAGTATGGGAAATGATTTTAGAAAGTAACAATTTTTATTTATTGGCCCATCTACAATGTTACTTAACACAAGCTGCTGTCACAGTATGTAGGTATAAACATAAATAACACAAAGTTCCCCAAGCGAACGCCGGCGATCGCTCTCTCGTTGTCTTTCTACTGTGTCTCTAATTACGGTATACAAAATGTTAAAACAAAGAAGACTTTGCAATCTAGAGTTACATAATTTCTTAAGTGTAGTAGTAAACAGTGTGTAAAGCTAACGCTTTATGCAATAATGGGTAGTTATTTGATGTGAATTCGGCGTTTGAATTGATGTGCAATAGTTTCAAGTCTTGTAATTGGGGAGTTAGTCCCTGAATTATGTAATTATGCGGAATGGGGGACGTAAAACGTCATAGTTATATGCATAGACGCAAAATAAAATAGTTTTCTTTCTTTCATTCTTCTTTAGTTAAAATTAAAATGTAACAACTGGTAGGAGCAGTTTACTTCATTGTGAAAAATTTTTATTTGCGCGTTTTCGAGTGAATGATGATCATGAACAATCATATTTATAGTTGCAAACATTTTAACATATATACTTACATTATAATTCGTGTACGCTACAAACATATTGAGAGACGATTTACCTTCAATTTCTGATTTAAGTATTTGAAGCTGAGTATTTTCAAGAAATGCTTTAGCTTACTCTACTTTAGTCTGAAAACCGGTCAAAATTTGGCGCAGGAATTCATCTGTTCTTAACTCAAAATATTCAATACAGAAATAGACTTTTGAAAGTTGCCTATAAGTTCATTTCAAGTATTTAACATTTGGTTTCAAACATAATTTAAGAGAAACTTTCTAAAGACTGCAGGTGAATATAGCAAGCACGGAGTCCTGGGGGGTCGATTTCGTTTCACAAGATATTTTGGTCCCAACTTCATAATCGCAGCTTTGTACCGAAGAGTCAACTTTTCAAATATTGTCGTACTAGCGACACAAAGGATAAAACCAAGAAGTTAGAGGTATCGCAAAGAAAATAATCTTGTTGAGCAAGCTTATAAAATCATTTCGAATTTCCGAAAATAATCGGAAGAAATGAATCGTCCAACTAAAAAAATCAGCAGACCCTTTTCTTCTAAACTCTGACATATTGATAAAGTAAAGGCCTAAAAACACATGCCTGTAACTTGCACTAAAGGCATGCTTTAGTGCAAATTACAGGTGGCAAGCAGCTAGCATGCCATAGTGTTAACTTGTTATGGCTCTTTTCACTTGCATACTTTAGTGTCGGCTACAGGTACATATGTGTATGAGTGTTTATCTACCTACATACTCAGTTCTAGAATTAAAAAAAAAAAAACCGAACCCCAAAGAAAACTCAGTTGGGGGGGAAAGCACGTCGTACGTCACATTACGGTATGACTATTTTAATTTCGCCGCGGCATAATCGATGCGGCTATTTTCAACTTTTTATTTTGGCGTAGTTCGCGTGTGGTCGAAGTCGCCATGATGTTTTGGCGGGAAAAATCATAAGGACAGACGTTGGCCACCGGTGCACCCGCTGACGTGACACCGAAGCAGATTTAATAACACAATTTTGGTGCCAAGTAGCCAGGATAAAATAATGGTGAGTCTTTATAATTATACTTACTTACAAACTATTGACTAACTTAGGTTACTTTAGATTTGAAAATAACCATTTCATAAATGTATTGTACTCTTTTTTTCGTTTTTGTTCTCTTTTTGTTTTTTTATTTGCTGGATAGATAATCTCTGAAAGCACTGGTTTGATTTCGAAATTTTTTTCACCGATAGATAGTTTATTCCTGGGTGACATAGGCTAGGTATATTTTATGTAAGCGGGCGAAACCGTGGCCAAAAGCTAGTTTTCATAAAATCGACTTTTGAGAGGTAATTTCACTTTTTACAACTATGCGCATATGTTATATGTTTGTACGCATGCGTTTGCAGATTAAGAGCAGGTTTCTGAATTGAGCATAAAGGTTTTCAGACTGAAGAAAAATCGAGGGTAAATCCCGCGGGCCTGGCCAAATCCGCCTAACGCTAAAATTTGCCGTAAAATGATAGGTTCCTCTTTTGTCCGTCTTTAGTACCTATCTACTCTTAAACTACTTCAAAATCGTAGGCACCTATTATTAGATACCTTGATTTCAATACTAGATAAAACTGTTACTACTCGTATAATACTTGAGTGTATGATGTCACTCATAATATTTATAAAGCATGTACATAATAATAAATTAATACGTTACTACTTACGAACTTTAGTTTTTAGTCACGGAAGCGCGAAGTTCACTTGATATCTAGACACCTAAGTCGGTATTATTGGTATTTTTAAATGTCATTCAATGTGGACTACATATCATTCGCTGATCTATAGATACTTTATGTATGTGGCTGCACAATATATAATACTGGCTACTTTCCATCATACTGATTGATCCATAGCCAGTGGCTGGAATATTTTTTTCTCCAAGCTTTGATGACTTAGAAAAAAAATTCTCCCCACCCACAGCTAATTTGTCTTGATCAAAACCATTTTATCAAGTCTCTGGACGAAGTTGCCCGATGGTGAGTGGCTAGTATATGTACTAAGAAACAGCACTTTAACCCTATCAATTTTTTTAATGTACTTGAGGTTGGTAAAAACATTAAGCAGAAACCTTTACTGAAATAAAAATATAAAAATAAAACCATCTTTTAAAAATTCTCCCCACACACAGCTAGTTTGGCTGGATCAAACTTATTATATCAAGTCACTAGATCAAGTTGCACGTTAGCGAGTGGCCATTGTGGCCAGTATATGAACTATGAAACAGCATCTTAGTACCTAAGCGATTACCTTTACTAAAATTTAAAAAAAACCTATTTTATACACACTGTGTCTACGTTTCTCATCCAATTCTCCTGTCGCAAGTCTGCTGGAAGAAATTTTGTTAGAAATAAGCAGGTCCTTTGTACTCTTTTATCTGTATTTGTTCTTTTCGATTGAAGTGTTTGTGTGTACATAAATGAATAAATAAATAAAACCACATTTTAAAACATCGCGCAAAACGGCCACGCCAATATCATTTTATTTCGGTGCTAAGTGAAGCCTATTGTTACGTGGTAGGCTTCTACGCGTAGCCACACAATTAACATTTCAAACGCGTGATAAAACTTAATAAATCACGCATTGATAGCATGGTTACACTGCAACATGATGATGACATCAAAAACTGGAGGATTAGGCATGTCTTATATCTTATCAGTGTTATCGCCCGCCATCAACTACTACCGAGATTGGTGTCTGGCTCGTGTCGGCTGCGGCGTCATGCCTATGAAATAATCCACCGCCACACTTGTCCGACAAGAACAATCATGGAAATGAAACTACGCCACAAAAAGTATTTTTGGAATAAATTATTATTTTTTTTATATAATTTTACACACATTAACAAAATAGAATAATTATAGACCAAAATAGTAACATAATTCTACAAAAACTATTAAAACAATGGCGGTCTTATAGCTGACAGTGACTGTCTGCCAGACAACGTTAGGATGGAAAAAATAAATAAAATATATACTAACTGTCGCCCTCGATTTTACCCGTGTGTTTGCTTACTTCCATGCAGCATGATGTTATAACATCATGCTGCCTTCCTCGATAAATGGGCTATCCAACACTAAACGAATTTGTCAATTAAAACCAGTAGTTCCTGAAATTAGCGCGTTCAACGAACCAAACCAACAAATTCTTTAGCTTCATAATAATATATCTATTAATAATAAAAATACATATACCACACATATACCTACTCATTTATTTATTTACCTCAAACATAACAAACTTATCTAACATCCGGACTTCTCCGTTCCCGTGGAGCGTAGTGCGATGTTATACAGCCTTGCTCGAGAAATGGGCTAACCAATACTAAACGAAAGTTTTTTTTTTTTCAAATCGAACTATTAGTTTCTGAGAAAAGCGCGTTCAACCAACCAAATCAAACAAATTCTTTACCTTCATAATATTAGTAGGTATAGATATTCTCGTATATTTATTTACCTCACGCCTAACAAAATTGATTAACTACACTCAAAGTAATGTTCGATTGAAAACCAGCGACAGGTAACTGCTACGCGGTTGTCTGGCATGGTTGAACTGTATCTATTTGAATGTTTTTATTTCACATAGGCCTACTTGAGCACTTATAAAACGTCAGAAACAGCCGTGAGCAATACAATGTCTTTGATTTTTTTTTTCTTTTTATATTTTAAGGTTTAACATAGGTTCTTGTTTCTTCATTGTGCGACCAGTCGCCGCTACCAACAAAAACTATACAGCTTTAAAGAGTTACTCACCTGGTGTCCGTTTGATTGCGCACCAATTTGGTGGCTCGGTGAGCTCGGACGTGTGGTGACTCTGGTGCCTATATGGTGTCTAGTTTGGTAGTTTAGGTACATATACAAGACGTAAGGGACAGCCCTCCACAAACTTTAAGGGCTTGCTCAGTAGACAAAACTGAACAACCTTCCACAAATTTTTTTTTCAGGAAACAAAAAAAAAATCAGCCTCACCACACAAAATGATAAACAGATTGGACAAATTGTATGGCGAGGCCGATTTTTTTTTTCGTTTCCTAAAAAAAAAAAATTGTATTATTTTACATGAGAAAATGTAAAATAACAAATCACTTTTCTCATTGACATTAATTTATTATACCGTATAATTCGTGTAAAAATTACGCGAACAATACGAATAATGGAATTACGTGTATTAATAATTCTGAACATAATTTAATCAAAGCTCAAGGATCTTTGAGCAAATTCGAGTTTTTATTGTTTGCACATGAATTTTACGGTAATTAGGTACCGAATTGTTTTTATTGTAGACGGTCAACTCGAGTTTAACCTTTCAATCGTGGAAACAAAATAGAAAGACAATAGGTGCGCAAACGCCGGCGTTCGCTTGGGGTTTAATGAAGAATATGAATACCTAAATGGGAAATATTTCAGCTGTACCTTAATAGAACATTTTAATACAAGTAGGAAAAGTTTGACCGAGCTGGAATACGCCCAAGCCGCAGGCGAGAGCGTTATGAAACAGAGTGCTAATGACTTTCCACATGTATCATTCAAAATTTTCAATACACTTATGAAATAAATAAATAAACGGGGGTTGACCAGCGACTCCTGGGGGTCGCTTAGCGCTCAGCCTGATACGATAAATATACAATAAATTACCTAAAAGGAGTAGAGATAAGGGCGGTTTGAGTGACAGTATTGAAAATTACTACACATTAAAAAACGTAATTTCGTATCTATAGTTTGATTATTTGCGGTAGTAATGAAGCAACAGAAAAAAAATCACTACCTATTTCTTACAATGTAGATAACGTGTTTATGAAATTTTGTTGATTGTCGCTTCATAAGTGTGTTAGAGAAGGTTAAACCCACGTGGGTATTTGTCTGTGCAGGCCTCGGCTCCATCTATATTAACAAAGTTTGTATTCCCACCACAGAAAAATGAATAGATCAATCAATCAGAATAAAATGATTAAAGTTAATTTATTGTACAGTTTTCATCAGACTGCCAATGATTCTATATATAAACAATCTTCGTTATCAGTTTCCGGATCATTCACTATTATTGGGAATTCTGGAAAACAAACCTTGAGTTGCCGACAAGAACTACATACTTACTTATTGATTTGTAGCAAGTTAATCATGATGATTTAATTACGTTGGCCTCTACCTACATTAGCTAAGCCTATATAGGAAGCTGTTATAGATACATATTTCACACATATTTATGTTCGTACCCCGGCTATAGTTATCGGCATGAATATTGAGCGCTTGGCGTCAGAGTGGGGATCGCTTTGTGCATTCTATACCTTGTGATGTCTATGACACGATGGCGCGGCGAGCCAAACACTGACATTCCCCGCCCTCGCGTCTCACGTCGCATTACTAACGAACGAATAAAAGCCAGCGCTCAATATTTGTGCCGATAACTATACTAAACGTCAAATAAGTATCTACTTTATAAACATAATAATCTTTACGTATCTTATATAACTTTGCATAAATAAAAGTCCTGACTCAGTGATTCATCAACGCCTAGCCTAAATCCTTGAACCAAGAACAGGTTTCTTTCACGATGTAAACAAAGAGTAATACAGGATTTTCCAAAATTATTTTTCTAAATTGATGAAACGGGTGTCCAAAATTTTTATGGAGAAATCTACTTACACACGAGCGAACCCGCTGGGAGAAGCTAGTGTAGACATTCATATGAGTAATGTTTCATCTGACAACTAAGTAACATCATGCAACTTAGGATGGAACAAACATATCCTAGCTAAGTGAATTTAATCAAACGCAATTTGTAATCATGTCAACCGAACATATAAACCAATTTTACGATTTGGTGAATACAATTGTTGCTCTTTTTCACTCTGATTGATTCCGAGAGGTATGTAGGTAAGCGAGCACTGGTAATAAAATTATGATTTTGGTTGATTGCTTATAATTACCGACCGGCAAAATGTTTGTAATGCGCGCACTCTAATGCTACCTACAATGCTCGCGTTTGCCGCCGTCCGAAAACAATCAAACGTAAGGTAACGTAACCCATTAACACGCTGAGTTCGAAAATCTTTTCTGAGGACCCTCGTACCTTTAATTGTCAATTTTAATTGGTTTAATTTTCAAGGTCAACGGGCTTAATAGATTGGCTGGAGTACCTACCAAATCTAAAAGAGAACAGCATTGTGTTAAACCTAAGAGCACATGCTTTCCATACAACTCCATTTGCCATTGGTACTTACGTTACCTTCTCCACTATAAATATAGCTATTGCTGGTATTTTTCATAATAGATTTCAAGCCATTCGCTTTCGTACATCTCAGAATATTTGTATTTAATTTAAAGTATTAGGTGGTCTGTAGCTGTTTACTTATAAAATTGGCATGATGATGAAATAAACTAAGCTGAACGTGGTGGAGTGTGATAAGGGGTAACCGGCGCAAACCAGCCGCGGCGGCCCGCTCGCCTGCCCCCGACGGACTTTGCGATACGGACAAGTAAACACATCTACTTCAACGACACGTGAACAAACATCTTGCTACAGTGAGTGCTAATATGGTATAATCACTGTGTTTGCCCATACTGCGTAGGTGTTGGCTTTTGACGGTAGCCGATGGTAATTCTGTGGTCAAGATCCCCTGGCACGTGTATAAAGACGTTCTTATTGAGGAAGATTCTTATTCCGGCTTGATTTCGACAAAATAGGTCACTGTATCTAGCAGTAAAATAAAACGCTAGATTGTGTTGTTGACTTCGATAAAACAGGTCACTGTTTCACACAGGAATTTGAGATTAAAAGTGAAAAAAAAAACTTTCACAAAACCTTCAGAATGTAACAGAAATGGGTGGTCATCTTCTGCCCATAGAAATGAAGAAAACGATACCTATTTCCTTTACTTCCTTAAAACCCTTTGACCATAAAACGCGTTGCACTTAGTATAAAAGAAGAAATGCTCTTGTTCTGCTGTTTGGTATCAAACTGGTCCTGTAAGTTTCAGGAAAGTCTATCTGAATATCTGCTTAGTTTTAGACACTACCAAGGTTTGTAGGGCTCTACTTTGAAACAACGGCTGAACGGCTAAAATAAACCGAACTTGGTATTTGCAGTTCCAGATTAAGCAAGCGTGGGGTCTGTAGCAAATTCTACCAAGAGTCCAAAAGACCCACTAAATCTTTTTAAGTACAATGAAAATGAATTAAAACTCTTTCAAATTATTTTTGCACAGGCCTCAAGAATCTTAGTTAGCCCTACAGGCAGTTGCTTACATTGTCTTTTTCCGGAATCGATTATAGTTCACATGGTTTATGGTACCTGACTTCTTATTGTAGGTACGTCCAAGTGGGCCCCCCCTAATGCGTGGGGCCCGTAGTATTTGCTACTCTTACTATGAGGCTATCCATCACTGAGTATTTGACAAACAGTCAAAGACAAAGTGTCACATACCTACTCATAGCGGATATCTTACGTGTGTTCTGAGCTGTTAGCCACAAGGGGTCCGGAAAATCATCCTCTTAATATTGCCGATCAGTTTTGAGTGTAATTCCTAGGCGCTGTAACACGCTCGAAGTTTCTTTGAATTGTATATTAGTACTAAAACATGATCTATATCTGCAATGTGGTATTTTCACAAGATCCTCGTATTTGGGATTCGGGTTATACAACCTTTTAGGTGCAATTACAATATTTAGACGCTAATTTGGTTTTGAAGTAGGTACAACTACAGTGTTATTTTAACAAACAGATTTTAACGTTACTCAATAAGTTGTTGCTGTTTACTGACAATTAGGCTGCTTAATTATAAACCCGAATCTCTAATTCGGGTCTAGTAAAATTTCACACGCAACAAGGTTAATAAAGTTTGCTATATTAATAAGGATTGCCCAGTAATTAAATAGGTGTACCTGTCTATATAATAATTTAAGCGGTAAGTAGGTAATTGGAAAAATATGAACAGACATTTTTTCAGCGTCTGAAAAGAATAATGATTGTGAATAAAATCTCAAACAGAATGACCTCGCATCATTGTGATGTCATATTTAAATCACAAATAAACTTTACATAACGACCACCTAAAATTTAAGAATGATAATAAAAAATTCAATCTGCCCTCAATAGCATAAAATTTCTTATTTTTCCCCAAATCGTCATAAAGAAGATTTAATGTAGCTATTAATCATCGCACACGTCGGCATCGTGGTATAAAGTAGGTATATTTTTATTAAGTCCTTTATAACTTTAGCACTGAGACTGAGTTAGCGTTGAAGACGACAGCGGCGATAAGCGAACCGGCTATAACCGACGCACGCGCCGCGAGCGGCCGCAGGGGGCCGAGCGCGCTCACACGCACAAGCACACACGTATTGAGCACACGCACACAGACTGCACACACAGTCACTGATAACATTATCACTCGTTTGAACAAGTATTCAATGACGCACAGTTTTGCAGTCTATTTGCTCACGGAACGGTTCTAGCGGAGAATTAGGTGCTTTGTCACGTTGAATGTTGCACAACAATGGGCTACTAGATTTTTTAGTCAATTGAAATTACTGTAATTTTAATAGGTACCGCATATTTGAAGTCCCAAAAGTCGTATCCAAAATTCGTAACTACGCCAAAACAGTCGAAAGGGTGAAAAAAACTCATAGGAGACTTCATATCTTAAATCTTAAATTTTAATGATCCGTCCTTGGTAAATTATGCATTTTACATTCATGATAATTCCTTCCCAAGTTTTGTTGTAAAGCAATAATGGGGAAAAAACTCATCATCTTCCTACCCACGTCTTTTTCACTCTTGAAGCTGTAAATAAAATCAAACTTGTAAGTTAAGAAGAAAAAAACATACCTACCTACTTTGGTTTATGTATATTTTGACAAAAGACGTACATTTCGACACTCTCGGGGAAATCAAAATTCATAGGTTACTTCCTGTTGACCCAGAATCCTGAAATTTGGCATAAAGCAAGGTATTTGCTTATAGCACAAGTAGAAGAATAAATCTGAAAACTGTAAGTTTTTTGTTACGTCGCAATTGTTTTTTGCGATTCGGAAAAATCTTACGAGACTCCATTTCGGAATTGAACTACATATTTACATAGGTAAGTTTATACGGAACCCTCAGGGCCCGAGTCCGACTCGCACTTGCCCAGTTTTTTTCTTCCAGTCTCTGCTGTTAATCGACATGCTCAATCAATGGCTCTCTTTCCCTATGGCGACACAATCCATCCAATTTGTCTCTGGCCTTACTCTAACTCTCGATCCATGTACATTATATTCATCTCTTAGCCCTCCACCTCATCACTTGTGGACTTGCATGAGCAGAAAGGGAATCGTTTTGTATAGACAAACAATTTGCCTTTTTACCGCAACTTTCTATCTTTTTTTTTCAAAGTGGATAACCATCCAATGACTTCTCCCGCTCTATGGTGGTTAGACTTTTATTGACCATAACTGCACCTGTTTCAGTTGCCCTTTGCATTCTATCTAGGAATAAGGGTTTCCTTTTCGGAAATTCTCCGCGGTCTTAGCGGGTAACTCCTTCCATCCCGTTCTCTTTTTTTAACCGCTAACTAAAAGATAATAATAGCATATCTCAAATGCTCTTCTATGTACCTATAAGTAGATAGGTTCTCAATAAACCCAATACCGTAAATTACGTAGAAACATTATAATCTTCACTTCATCTAAACGGTGACAGGTGTAAAGTTAGAACGTAGTAATCAATGATCCGGCTAGTCGGTCACGTGATTAGATAAGCTTACCACGATGATGCCTGCTACATGGGCCACCCTCATCACTGTCGAACCACGCGCAGGCACAACGGAGGTACCTCAAATTTTCCGATGACCTAGCTGATATTTTATCCTTATCAGACAGCTAGATATGTCTGTCTGGCTGATTCGAAAAAATTGTGTTTTTATCAGAAAATCTTTTACTTTCAGGCATAAAGGTCGTTTTTACGACGCAATTCCTATTGCAACATCGATTATAATCGATTTAATTATAGTTTTATAATGCCTCGTCACTAAAGTCTACGGTACGATTACAAATCGATGTTAATTTCACGAATGAAGACTATTTAACGTTAGAGTCATATACTACAACTGTGATTAACGCGATTGTTACAAAGAATTTCCGAGTATTATATCCTATAATACCTACACTGCTCGTACAGGGAGTTTACCCGGAACTTCGCAATCTTTAAGTGCTCTTACGCAGACAAAACGGATAGGTTTTATTTCCAAATAAAATAATAATAGCTCTTGCTAGAACACGCTAGAATCAAGGTCAATCTACTCTTCAATAGATTATATTTATGTACTTTAATCTTTACACGTTTACCTATCAAAGGTTAGTCTCAAACTTTTGACGGGTATCTTGTGCAAGTTATTTTTATATTTAGGTACTTATATGATCAGTTATATAAATGGTAACACCTGCAAAGCAGCATTGCAAGTAATTTACCGTAGCTACTTGAAACTCTCGAGACTTTAGACCTCTCTTCAATAAAATGACACATAGATAATTGTAAATTACTACATATTGCATAAACATTGTATCATTTGCATAAAATATCTGTGAATATATTTTATTATCTAAATCTTCTTATAAACACTTTTTTTTCTCGATCTACCTATCTTCCGTATTTGAATACGTGATAGCCACCACGACACAAACGCTTTGTTCTTGAATTTACTGTTCTGAAGGCGATTAGTAATGAGATCGTCAATAAGAACCAGTAAGAGGTCGCTTCACACCGACACTGCGATATCAGTCACCTATTGAACCGCGGCCTATCGGACCGGTAATAACTGGACAGCAGCCGCGGCAGGCGGCTTCTGATAACGCTCCCACATACACGCGACGCTACGTGAGTTTAATCATACAACACACTCAAGCCAATCTAACCCTTATTGCACAAACCAAAACAAAAAAAGTTTCAAAAACTCCAGATTTTTTGTAAAAAGGAAAAGCAATTCTAATGCAGACTCAGAAGGAGAAAATTCGAAAATTGAATGAAAGTATCATGTTCGCGGGGGACTCGTCCTCTTATCAGCGGTTGTCACTCGTAGACGTTTTATAAGTAGGCGACGCGGGCGCCCGCCACCATTGTCCGTAGCGACCGCGCGGTGACCACAACTACTTTTATTATTTGTTAGAATTCGCTTAGTGAACAAGTGTTACGATGTTAGTGTTTCCGGCTTGGAGGTCGGATTTGCCCCGGGATGGGTGCAGGGTGCCACGGTGGATGCCTGCTGAGAGATTCGCACCTTATTTTGCGAGGCCTGTTGCTTTGCCGCCTCATCCACCACAGGTGCAATATATTTTATTTTTGTTTTGAATATTCAACAAACAGAAAAACATGTTTTGACAACAAAACATTTCACTATCATTGAAAAACAATTGTTTTATAATTTTTTTTTTTTCGCAGTTGGAAGATGAAGATTCGTCCGGTGGTTCGTCGCCTGAGAGGAACTCGGACACGGTAGATATCGGCGAGGGTGTGTGCCAATGGCGCGGATGTGGCGCGCAGTTCCCCAGCGTGGCGCGGCTGTCGGCACACGTCGCGCGCGCACATGCGCTTGCACACAGAGATGGACTTTTCTACTGCGGATGGAAGGGATGCACACGACCACAAAGAGGCTTTAATGCACGGTGCGTAACTTTGCATTTTACACAAGTAGACAAACTTCAAAATTATAAACTTTTAGTCAATTTTCGTAACATTTTGACTTATTAAGTATTTTTTTTGCTTTTGTCAACAGATACAAAATGTTGGTGCATGTACGAACGCACACAAATGAACGACCACACACATGCAACCAGTGCAACAAGAGTTTCTCCAGAGCTGAAAACTTGAAGATTCATCTCAGATCACATTCTGGGGAAAAACCTTACGTTTGTCCGTATGAGGTAAATATCTAATTAATTTGAATATACAAAGAATTTTAATCACATGTTTTCTTTATAAAAGAAAAATGGTTTTCAAAATTAATCCGTATGCCAAATTCTAATTTATATCTTTTTTGTGTTCATCAGGGCTGCGGCAAAGCTTACTCAAACTCCAGCGACAGATTCAAGCACACGCGAACACACGCGGTAGAGAAGCCCTACTGCTGCAAGGTCCCCGGCTGCAACAAGCGCTACACAGATCCGTCCAGCTTGAGGAAGCACGTCAAAACATACAAGCATTACACCACAGAGCAAGTCGCAAGGAGAGAATCATCTGATGAAGTTTACAGCCCAGACACATTCTCACCTACAAGAGAAAATAGCTCTTCGTACACAGTGATAGAGCCGACATCACCGATACACGCTACCAGAGTGTACAACCCTCCCGTCAGCTCTCTATCACCGACGCTACCGACATATGCGCCGATGCTATCAGACTCCGTCCCCACAACAGTATCCTACGCCCCCATGGATCAAGTCACCTACATCAGGCCCCTTGAACCTATGTACCCAGTAAGAATTCCATCAAGTGAAATGTCTTACATGGAGTACACACAGATGTATGAGCATGCATACAGAAACTATTACTCCAGTACCCTCAGCTACCCCACATTGGGATCAAGTATTAGTGACAAAGTATTCACATATGAAGACCAGCCTCGATTGGAAGAGGTTTCTCTCAAAAAGGTGGAGGAGAGCCCTCAGATCTACAGGTCAATGGACGAAGAGATGCCTTTGAACCTCATTTGCTCAAAAAGACGTGAATACACCTCTATTGAAGATCTAGTCAGACGCTCAGACTTACCTTTAGACTTAAGTACTAAGAGTTAATATTTATTTTTAATAAACTTACCTATTCTTTATGACTTTTTGATTTTTATTTTTTTCCTCAGACAATTCGCTTTTGTGCCAAGGTACAAAGTCTATGATAAATATTAGCACCTGTTTGGTATTGTTCATCATATTCAGCACATCTTTATCAAAGTGCAAACATTGTACATACGTGCCGAGACATACAAGCGGATTATTTCATTATCTGATGACAAACCTCATGAGTTCAAAATACAATAAGAACGGTATAACGGACATGTGTTCATATTTTAGATACTGTCCATGGAAGTGAACCACTTTCTTCAACGAATTCAAGGTAATTTTTTTTCGGACTAGACTATGCAACTGAAAAGTTATATAAAGGTAAAATCTTTTGACTTAGTATGGTCATGTGAAGAGGAGAGATGAAACGAGTATCATCATCATCATCATCAGTCTTTTTAATGTTCCCACTGTTGGGACTCAGACATCCTCTCTAGGGGAGGGAATGGGCCGTAATCCACCACGCGGGCCCAGTGCGGGTTGGTGAATGTCACATGTCTTCGAATTTTTGGTTCTAAGACATGCCGGTTTCCTCACGATGTTTTGCTTCACCGTTTTGAGGGCAGTGGTGATGAAATAAATTACACAAAGTAATGCGCCTGGCAGGGTTTGAACCCGTGACCTACAACTCGTAAGTCGGATCCATTACCACTCGGCCACCACTGCTCTCACTCGGCCACCACTGCTCACGAAACGAGTATACATGTGGATGAATGGAGAGAAAAAGAGGGAGGTTAAAGAAAATGAAAAAGGTCAAGGAATGGATTGCGAGAGGAGTGGCATGAAAGAAAAGGGAGTTAGTGATCTCGTGACGGATGACAGGACAGAATGGAAGAAAACAGAGTTGTTTTCCGGACCCCAAATAACACTGCATATAGGCAGGAGAGGCTAGACTATGACTTTCTTGAAGAAAGTTGAAGTTGTTGAAATATAACCACCCCTTTGTGTGACAATCTTTATAGAACGAATAGATGTCTACAACACAACAAGACGATTAACTGTGGAATATTTTTGCCAACCGGAAAAAACCGGTTAGTTCATATTTTGTTTTGAGAGATAAGTCTGATTTAGGTGACATACTATTCACACACCAAAATAACTTTCAATCAACTTTATTCAATATTTTTGCATACACTTACAATTAATGTAATCACAATGAGTAAAAAACGAGAACATATAATCATTTTTAGAAAAGTACATTTTGTTACAGCGAAGTCAAATTTACAAAATTACATTTAGGAATATTTTTGTGATACAAGTATTTAATAATAAAAATCTACCTTATGTCGAAATCAGTTTATAAGTCATTGAAAAAGGAATATTGATTACCGGAGAGATTGGCCCGCAATGGCCGAGGACAGACATGTGTGGTAGAGCCTTGAACTTGATTAGGGCAGTAAAAAATGTAGCCTAAGCCCTGACGAGCCGCGACATGCCTTCAGCAATGGTCCCAAGTGCCGCGAGATCCTTACGCGCAGTATCTAACAAGTGAGCCATGCCCTTTTGCTGCAGCGACAGGAACTGTTTGACATCTTCTTGTGCACCTATAGACAGATAAAACAATTAAAATATATGAATACGAACGTGAGCATAAAATACTAGCATTTGCCCGCGGCTTTGCGGTGCTGTAAGCGATAGTTTCTATGAGCTATCACTATATATAAAACCTACGAGTATATCACTCAGGAATAAAGCAGCAGAAAATCCAGGCTCCGCCCTTCTGCTGTCAATGTATTCTCAGGCAGGAGTACTACGTAATTATCCAAAAACCTAATCTCTAATCACGAAGGAATCTAATTTCGTGGCGAAAATCCAAATAACACAATGAAACGCCAGCATTATAATACAATGTCGATTGAGACTAAAAGTACGCAAATTTTTTTTTTTAATTTCATGCAGGTGATAACCGCTATGGTAAGTGTTTATTATCTAATATAAATTCTATCTGCAATACTAGAAGCTTTACAGGTGCTTTACCATCCCAGAAATAAAGCGATCTTATGTGCCACCTTATATTGAAGCCTTCATGCCGAGAAAACGCAACGCTCCTGCACGCTTAACCAAGTTGTTATTCTACAATCGTTAACGCTGACGAAAAGTGATGAAACGTATGGGAATGACGTCATCTCAACGTAAAGTCGCGTGGTCAGAACAAACGAATAGACAATTCGTGGACAAGTTCACAACGTTTAAAATTGTTTCTACAATGTTTAACGCTACATCCTTTGTTATACAAACGCTAAATTGTAGAACGAGCGGCCGACTCAGGCGCGTCAACATGACTACCAACTTATCGTTTTCTACAATTGCTGTCACCGAGGCGTTACCTATTAGAGAACGGAATTCGACACAAACTGATTGTAACTTGGCTAGGGGGGCTGGGCAGAAATGGTTACAATGGAAGTGGGTACTTTCCCGAACTATGGTCTGAATATTTATGTAAGAAGTATACCTATCACCTCATCTTTATCGGCGGGTTCTATAAAAGCTTATAACATCACTTTTCTTATTTACCAGGAGACATCTAACCACTGAGTCGCTCTAAGCGAAACAAGAAATTTGCTTTTCTTGTGCCATATAAACAGTCATGGATCATTTGATAACTTTTTTTTTGTAGTTGAGAAAATCATCCAACGACATCTCCGCGCCCTTAGGCGGAGCGGGAAATAGTGTCAGTTTTATTAACTAAAAAACCACTCCTGTTCCTCCGTTTCCTTTCGTACCGGGGCCGAACCTTAGTTTCAGAAGCAGACCCTTGGCCTCAGTACGCTCCGACCCTACGATTTACTGACAACTGTTTGAGTCGCGCGTGGAACAATACGCGTCGTTGACGTCTTGGGCTCGGTCCGGACAGTCACCAGACATTCGGACGGCGAGTTACCTATTGCTCGCCGTTTGCAAGCCCGCGCCTACGGTGGACCATTTGATAACTAGCTTGTCCTTGTTTACATGACCTTTCCATTCAATAGAAAATTTGATTAATATTCTGTTCTAGCTATTAAGTTACCACAAACTAAAGATAATTATAGTAAGTTATGAAACGCCTTACCAGGATCCAGGTGATAGCGTTCGTGCGAGGCTCCTGCGCTTGCGCTGCGTTGCAGACGCACCGCGCATAGCAGCTCGTTCAGACGACCCTAAACAAAGAAATTATCAAATTATAGACTAATAAATAATAATATAATAATGATGACAATAATAAGTGAAATATCTTTATTTTATTAGCCTTCATCCTCTCTCCTAGCTTTGCTGTGCCCGACAGGGTCCATATTGGTCTTATCTATATTTTTATACCATCTATATTATGTACATATGGAATGCAATAAAGTATTGAGTATTGAGTACCTACCAACTGAAATAAGGAAGGATTTTTAAAAAATCATCGCCATGATTTAAGGGCTCAAATAGGAGCTGAAATGTTGTATGAAAATTCAAAACATTGTATGTAAATTATAATGCAAATTGCGTTTTAAATTAAACATCCTTTTTTAATGCTTTCAAAAACGCTTTATTTATACAAAATTACTGTAGGTAAGGGTAGTACTTTAAGTATCAAGTTGAAAGACAGGGTTAAAGCATGAAGGCTAAATGTTCAAGTCTTTGTAGAGCCATTAATAAGTTCTTCTAGTTTTCCTCACTTATTCGTAAAACTATGAACTGATCAGCAAGCATAATTTTCTTTAAAGAAAAAATGCTCAAGAATTGCTAAATAGTTCGGAGATTTTTAGTAAGTCTGCCTTAAAGACCAAATAATAAAATAAATAAACCATAACTACGATTTTCTATATAAAATTCAACTCCTATCTAACGAGCTGAAATTTTATATAGAAAATCGTATTTTTTATCGATAGACAAATTATCAAGATAGATGATAGACTAGATATAGATAGTACACAGATATTAACTATAATAGTATCCACGAATAGCGATGACATTACTGGCAAGTCATTTCGTTGCCAATAGAGATTAAATTGGAAGAATAGTTTACTTCATGGTGCCTTGTTTATTAATGAAATTAACTATAAATTATATATTGATAAATGCCGCAAATTTTATGTTTTTAATTATAATATTTGTAATCTTTGTGTACAATAAATCATATATAAATAAATAAATAATCAAATTATTATCATAATCATATATAATTAAACACAACAAAGAAAGAAAGACAAAGGAAAATTTTACATGACAACAACAGTAACGCTCGTACCGCTAATTTATAACAGCAAAAGGCATCATGTCATATTTTTTTATCTTGAGCAGATCTGTTGCCTAAATTCTAAGCGCCATAGTGGCTGGTGTATCGTTATAGTCGCTTTGTTTATATAACCAACTAGCTTCTGTCAGCGGCTTTGTCCGCGTGTTTCTCCACAAAAAACATTGAACCCCCGTTTCAGTCCTTTAGGCGAATAACACACGGCACTGCGTACCGCCGTGGAGGGCGGTGGCGGTGAAGCGGATTTCTTAGCGGTGCTCCGCGCGGTTAGGCGGTTTACGCACCCAACCGCGCGGATGGACTTACGCGGTTTTGACTAGTTTTATCACAGACACTGGCGAAAATGGACGCTGAAGTGGTGGCAGCAATTTAATCTATATACTAATAGTTACTAATCTATATATTATCTAGCCTAATATAAATTGCAACACGTCCTGCACAAACAATCCGCGCGGTTATGCGGCGCCCCGTGTGTAAGGCGCCGCCCCACCGTGCGGAAATCAGCGCGGAGGAGCGGTGGCGGCGAGAGCATCGCTCGACCGCGCGGTCGGGCGATGTACGTGTGTTAGTTTACCAATGTAACATGAGATCCGCTTCACCACCAACCGTGGCGGAGCGCGGTGCCGTGTGTTAATCGCCTTATAGGGCGAATTTTGGAAAATCCTTCCTTTGTGCTCCCCTACGTCATAAAAGGAGGCCTTGTGCAAAGTAAGATGCTCCTATGCCCAGTAGTTTTGGCTGTACGTTGTATGTTAGTCAGTTAGTTTCCCCTTTTCTATAAAGACGGCCCGTCCCGGCTTCGCACGGGCAATAAATATAGCCTATGTTACTCAGGGTGAATGTAGCTTTCTAATGGTGTAAGAATTGTTGAAATCTGCACAGTAGTTTTTGAGTTTATTCATTACATACAAAAATACAAATCTTTCCTCTTTATAATATTAGTATAGATAACGCCCACATCAGTACCACATGATTTGTTTGATACAAAAGTTGGGCCGTGCGTGCTAGAGATGTGGCGGTATCGTGGCGGATTCATACCTGCCTGTCTGCCTCTATCCAAGCATCTAAGAATCGATAATTTAATGATCAATCATGTGGTAATGGGCTTTACCCCGCAAATTCCAAATGAATTGCACAATAACCAGTTACAACCAGATTTATCGATTAGATAATTTTAGATATCGGGCTGTGCAGTCTTACAAAAGATTTTATAAAAATATTTAACGTTTATTCAACATGAAAAATATCAATCTATATATATATAAATGAAACCCTATTTCCTTGGTCACGCCATCACGCGTAAACGGCTGGACCGATTTCGCAAATTCTTTTTTTGTTGTGTTTGTTTTTGTCAGGAGAAGGTTCTTATGGAAAAAAAATGAAAATTACACTACCTAGGGTAGGGTAGATTAGGGTTAGTGTAGGGTAGTGCAGAGTAGGGTAGAGTAGGGTAGTGTAGAATAGGGTGGAGAAGGGTAGAGTAGGGTAGACTATGGTATGGTAGGGTATGGTAGGGTATAGTAGGGTGGAGCAGTGAATGGCGGAAGCGAAGCGGCGCGAGAAAAAGCTAGTAAAATATAAATTCTGTCGTATTCGTATTCAACACAGGGTATCATTTAAGAGATTCGAGATCATCATCACTTACTGTCGAATACCATCATACTCTTATATGATGTTCGAATCATTCTTATCACTTAGAAGAAAAGATTATGTATTTATCACAATCACGGGTCACAACAGACAGACAGTCATCTGTCACCATAGAGATAGTCCCATGAGCATTCATGACCAAGTAAGATACGGAACCGGAGCTTTAATACGCAAGTTGAGCTACACGAATACTGATAAACGCTTGCGCTGACTGGACAGATAAACTCAGAACTGTGTGGTTCTTTCTTCAAAAGACCATCTCAGACTCCTATGGTTGGATATGGTGCTCATATGATGTGACCATTACGTATATTTTAAAACTACTGTGTACTATTAAAAGAGATTTTGACCTCTGAGTTAGTTTTGGTGTTTCTCCAGCTAGGAAACATCTGCTTTATCAAGTTTTAATTGACGAAAAAATTGACGAGTAAAATTGTTTTTAAAAACCTATTTACAAAATAAATATCATTTTTTATATTACAAAGTTTCTTTTTAGACTAGTTCAACCAGAAAAAGATTATCCTTCGGAAATGTTCATTATTTTCCAAGAATTCCTGTTTAGCACATTATGTCCCAATGCTGGGTGAAGGCACACCTCTGTCCTCGGTCATTGCGGGCCAGTCTCTCCGTTAGAATCAAGCTCATCACTCCACCTTCACCTTAGTCTACCGCGATGTCGCCATACGTTTAATGGGACCCAATAAGTGGATTTTTAGCCTTGGCTTTGTCATAGGATATCGGTAATTATTATTTTCAACCTGTCCGGTTGGTCTATTTTTAAAGTAATTATAATTATTTCAAAAACGGACCAACCGACAGGTAATAAAATGTAAACAATAATAAATATATAAATAAATAATTTATCAGCTGTCTAGTACCCATAACACAAGCTCTGCAATTTCAGACTGTGTAGTAGACAATTTGACTTGTTGTTGTTGTTTATTATTGTTTTGATAAAACGTGGATAGTTTTTTTAATTATTTTTAATTTATTTATTTAATATTATAATACTATAATATTCCACTACTATCAGACAACACCGTCTATTCCCAGACAAAGCTTATTATTTTAAAACGAACAATACTTTAGTAATGTACTGACTAATAAAGCAGCTCCCAACCTTGCTGACTGGCTTCTGAACAAAACGAGAGTCGTTCTCAAATTGTTTGAAAGTATGCCAACAGTCAACACGTGAGGATATAAAGCCAGTTATTTTTCCACTTCAGGGCAAAGAACTTTTTATGTAGATACAATAAAGGAATTATGTAATTCAAACAATGTTGATCAGCACCTTATACGGCAAAGTCACTCTTTGGCAGCGTGTAAACAATGTAAACATAATAGTGTTTGTTTTCTTAATCATTGCAAATAAATTTACAAAATGATAAACGAAAATAATTGTTTTGTCACCGTCATTTGTCAAATATACATCGATTTTAATCAGATTCAAAACTAAAGTCTATATAAAAACTGGGCAAGTGCGAGTCGGACTCGCGGACTGAGGGTTCCGTGCAAACTACAATTCCCGAATTGAGGAAGTCTCGCTTTTTTTTTTTTATTTAGTTAACATATTTTATTATGCTAAACTTAAATCTTCATCTCGTTTGTATAAATTAGTAACCTAATTTCTCGAGAGATGGCGCAGTACTCATTGGGACACTCATTGTGACGGACGAGTGATTCAATCATTTTCTTAATTGCTGCCATAAGTCTGAAGCATATTATGCATTCGGGGGAAAGTATTATTTCAGAAAAAGGTTTACCGAGCAGCTTTTTCAATGAATACAAGGTACTCAAATTGTGATGACTGTGGTGTGGTTGATGATGTTTTCCACATCTTGATGGAGTGTGTCCGGAATGAAAATACAAGAATCAATGTTTTTGGACTCTGTAAAACGTATGATATTGGCATTTGTAATACAATCCTCTCTTCTCCTATGTCCGATAAAGCTAAACAATTGTTTTAGCCTTACGATAGATTGCAAGTTTTTAAGTTTTCTGTACTGGGCGATGTGGTCGCTAAGCGACAAAGCCCTTTAAACAACAAAACTTTTTTTTATTAAAGTCCCATTTAAATGAACTTAGGTTTTATTAATAAGTATTAGCAATAGACCGCGTTAGAAATACTACCATGAGCTCAGCTACAGTAGCAGATGAAGGGAAAAAATCAGGCTGAAGTGAGAGTGGATTGGCCACATCGCATTTAGCATGAATGCATTCGGACAGATGGAAGAAGATCGTCACTCAATGAACATGTGAGGGACATCTGATCACGTTCGCGGGGCAAAGTTGGCCAGACATTGCCCAAGACTGGGAAGTTTGGAAAGAGAAGAGGGCAAAGTTTGTGTCCAACGGCTGGGCAAAGGGCCCAGCCGTGGGACACAAAGTAAGCTAGCAAAAAGAAAATCTCATCCTCGGTTTCCTTGTGAGGAAAATATAAACGACATTATTGTAATTGTGCTAATAATAATTACCTCTATTTAATTTAGATATTTGTAAACCCCCAATCGCGATACAAAATGCGTTGTTAATGACCGAGCAAAAACCAAACGATTGATGAGCGATTAGACTGGTCTAATCTAAAAATAAAAGTAAATTTGACATGACTGATTCCCCGAGATAGTGCCCATATCTTGGTTACACTCGTTTCCTGCATGATAATCAAACCATTTACTTTTGAGCCAAAGTTACATTCTAAACCGGTAATATCTGGTACCACAGGTGTTTCATAAAGCTTATAAAGATACTATTAAAGACTTAAAGATAGGAGAAATAATTATCATTTTATAGTACATAAAAGTAGAAAGAAAATGTCGTTTTAAAATGCTATTTTCCTTTAGGAAACAAAATGTAATGGCGATAGAAATTATTTTAGGTAACATAGACATAGGTACGCCATATAGCAACCTCATTGTTGTTCTTTGCTGGTGTTAATTATTAGTTTATCAACAACAGCGTAACAGAGATATATCTACTTGTGTTATAACACTGTCTGGTGTCTGGAGATAAGGCGATAGTCACTGATAAGCGACCACGCGTATGGCGAATGCTACAAAAATTTAGGCAGACAAGGTCGTACTCTACTAAAATTAACTTTGTATTGTTGGCTTATCAAAATACAGTCTGATCCTGTGTGATATATAGCCTATGCTGGCTACGTACCGTACGTATTCATGGGAAACAGATATGTAGATAATCGCATGGAAAATTAATACTTCTTATGAGGTATGGTGTGGTATGTATAAGGTTTTCGGTGATTCTTATATTCTTTGTGCCGTAAGCAACTAAATCAAATTTTTATTGTAACAATAATCACGAAAAAAATAATTGAAAAAAAAAATAATTGAAAATCCGTCAGAAATTATAATACACCACATTTTTTTAATTAGTACACATACTTAAAGGGCTTATTAGAAAAGCCCTTGTTATTTTATAAGTACAATCTCAATAAATAATATTCATAAACAGCAAAGTTATTAGCGTTCAGCGGCGAGAGCCTCATAGATATTTTATAACTAACTGTCCCTCGCGGTTTTATCCGCGTCATAGGTACTGCTCCGCTTCTATGGATTGTAGTGTGATGTCTCAGCCTATAGCCCGGGCTATCCACTACTAAAATATTTGTTTACACCACCTGCTCGATAATGTCGTTTTACACGTCATACAAACCTCACTTAAAGCAAGTCATTATATACCTAGGGAGATAATGCAGTATGGCCGATCCCCAGGGAATAATGAGATTTGAATTTGGAGCATCTAGAATCGTCAACATTGTGAGTTAAAATGTAGGCGCATCGAATAAGTTGACTCGAAATTCAAACCAAAGAGTATGTAGTCACTATGATTCAAACTGGCCACTAACAAAAAAAAGAAAATAGAATATAACCTGACGACACGGGAGAAAATTGAAAACATAGAATCTTGGAGTAGTGAATTTTGTTTGTATGATGAACTTATAAATATAATACTTATATTTCTTTAATATATGATTTGGTCGACCAAATTGTCTTTTAATTATCTCACAGATGGTGTAAAAAGTAGAGTATGCAACACGGGGATAAAGCTGTCTTTGTCTTGGGCGGCTTAAATTCCTCACTTCACTCAGGTTTCTTTATTAACTTCCTTGCAATGCTCGGGAGTTAATTTTATAAATCCCTCACTATCGTTCGGGATTAAAATCAGCAACCTTCGTTTCGTTCGGAATTCAACATGTCGCCCGCGACTTAAAGACACTGCTTTATCCCCTAGTCACATAAACTACTATTTTCAGTTCCAACCAGAAGCTCATGAGATTAGCGCGTTCAAACAAACAAACTCTTCAGATTTACTTATAAAATTAATAAATATAGATTACCAGCTGACCCAGCAAACATTGTCTTGACATATAAATTATTTCGCGCCACCCGTCATTCACCAAGGAGTTTAAAAAATAGCCAACGACCTATTCCTAGACCTACCAAACACACAGAAAATTTCACAAAAATCATTGAATCCGTTAGGAAAGAACTCGATAGTAAATAATTTGACACTAGAGTCCTAACGCTAACAGGCGTGAAGCGATATACGGGCGGAAAAAGTTGTCGCGCGTATAATGTAACCCTATACTAAAATTGGAAAGGATATATCTATCGTATATTCAATATTTGCAGCCATAACCACTATGACGGTAATATTGTCCACAATATCTAATTAGTTTACTAACTACACATACTACTGGTACTCTACTCTTATCAAACAAGTTTGAGGTGCGACCTCGTATATGTATCGAATAACAAATCTGTTAATCTCACGGTACAAGGAGATATGTATAGGCAGAGGCTATATAGTCGTCGGCCGGACCATATCTATTAAGAGCTCTGCTCTGATGCAAATTATATACATAAACATTCCTCGTTTACTGCTTTTCTACTAGTGAAAACCACATCAAAATCCGTCGAATCTTTTAGGAATAAGGGGATAAACAGACTGATGCGTACATCGACTCTGGTTTCATACTATGTTAAGCTTTACAAAGACCAGAATTATCATGGAATGGGCGCCGAGATACGATTGAGAAGCCCGAGGAAGGATTAAAAAATGCTGTGTAGGAAGGATCGGTGCCCAGCAGTGGGACTAATTGGATTGAAAAAATCTAGAGAGGAACTAAGTAGGCGAACTCGTATCGCCTTGTGAGATGGAAATGTGGTTTACGTAAGGTATGTCAGGATGATGTCCGCAACAAAACGTCCAAGTGCGTATTTTGCGTGCTAAGAGTTTTCATTTCGAAAGTAAACATTTTTTTATTTGCAGCTCCACAAAATTCAAAAACGGCCTATGAAAGCCTTTTTTTTTTTTTTTTTTTTTTATCTGTTATAAACTAGTACTTGACTGCGATCCCGCCTGATGGTAAGCAGTGATGCAATCGTTGATGGTGAGGCGCACTAGTTTATTAAGAGCCTATTCACTCTAGCCTTGAAGACACCCAAATTATAATCGGACGGGAAGACCGCAGCAGGCAGACTGTTCCAGTCCTTCGAAGTACGCGGTATAAATGACGAGGCGAAACGCTTAGTCCGGACCGTAGATGTTTCAACAACGTAAGGGTGGATACTCGCCGTGCGTCGGTTTGTCCGATGATAGAAATGTGATGGCGGAATCAAGTCATGCAGTTCCTGCGCACACTCTCCAAAATGCAATCTGTAAAACACCGAAAGGCTGGCTACCCTACGCCTGTGCTCAAGGCTTTGAAGATTGGACTTAACCAAATCTGGATCACCAATCAGCCTCTTCGCACGCCTTTCCACCGAGTCCAAAGCTGCCAGGTGGCACTTTGCAGCACCAGCCCATATGTGGCTGCAGTACTCCACACACGATCGGACCTGTGCTTTGTATAAAATTAAAAGCTGTCTCGGTGTGAAGTACCGCCGGACTTTTGCGAGAACGCCTAGTTTCCTAGCAGCTACTTTGGCTTTGGACTCAATGAACCGCCCAAAATTGAGGTCGGAGGAAATTTCGACACCCAAGAGCTGAAGGCGGTCGGTACAATCCAAAGATACATTCTGAAAAGTAGGAGCCGAGGTGAACGGGCTCCTTTTGGCGGTGAACAGACACGCCTGTGTTTTGGCGGCGTTGAATCCCACCAGATTGGTTTCGCCCCACTTGGAGACTGCCTGAAGCGAGGTATTCGTACGCTCTACCATAGCCTCTCGTTCGGACCGGATTTGCTCTTTACTAGCCCGAGCACCTGGCAGGTATCTCTCTACAACTGTGCTATCATCTGCATACCCATATATACCGGGCATCAGCAGATCATTAATATGCAGCAGGAAAAGAGTTGCAGAGAGCACTGACCCCTGAGGAACTCCGGCATTAGTCGTCATGGGCTCTGATGAGCATCCATCGACAACAACTCGAAGAGACCGTTCTCTCAGGAAGTCTTTTACCCAGTTAATCAGACCAGGAGAAATGCCGTATGCTGGAAGCTTACTCAAGAGGCTAGCATGCCATACCCTGTCGAAGGCCTTCGAGACATCTAAGGAGACAGCAATTGCTTCCCCATTCTTCTCGAGGGCCTCGCCCCACAAGTGGGTGGCATACACTAGTAGGTCCCCAGTGGATCGATTGCGGCGAAACCCGTACTGTCGATCACTGAGGAGATCGTTACCTTCTAGGTATGCCATGAGGCGCGAGTTCAATACACGCTCCATAATCTTGCAGAGTATGGAGGTTACCGAAATCGGCCGATAGTTGGTAGGATCGGCACGACTGCCCTTTTTGGGCACGGGTTGCACGTTGGCAAGCTTCCAGGACTTGGGCACTATTCCAGTCCTAAACGAGAGGCGATACAAGCGTGTCAATATAGGAGACAACTCGGGCGCACAAGCCTTGAGAACAATCGCTGGTATACCATCTGGTCCACTAGCTTTATTCACGTCTAGACGACACAGTGCTCTCAGAACTTCTTTGTTCCTTATGCGAACTTCGGGCATCGAAGTGTCGCAGTGAGGTAGAGTCGGTGGAGTAGCACTGCCAGTATCAAGACGAGAATTATGGGCGAAGAGAGATGCAAAGAGACCTGCTTTCTCTCTCGCCGTATGAGCCAGTGTTCCGTCAGGTTTAACCAGCGGAGGCAATGTGGGCCGACAGAAGTTCGCTTCGACCGATTTGGCAAGGGACCAGAAAGCTCTGCTACCGGATGGCTGTGCAGAAAGCTTTGTGCCAATATGGGCAATGCGGTCAAAGCGAGCCTTCTTTAGTGCCTTTTTGTAGGACTTGGCAGCACGGTTAAAGGCTCTCTTTGCTGAGCTCAGATCCGGAGATTTGCGGTCACGAGCGTCAACCCAGGCTAGAAACGCCGAATGCTTCCGCTCTTCAGCTTGAACGCAATCAGCGTTGAACCATGGGTGAGCTGAGCTTCCGATGGGTACGTCACTATAAGGAATGAAATATTCCATAGCTTGACGCACCACATCGGACACAGCATCCGCACACCTCGACGGATCCTTAGAAGAGAAGCAGACCCGCTGCCAAGGGTAAGACGCAAAAAAGTGACGCATCTCATCCCAATCTGCTGACTTGTATCGCCACATTCGCCGTTCACCACGAGAGTCGCAGTCAAGTGGGGAGAAGGACGATACAGACTTCACCAGACAGTGATCTGAAGTTCCAAGTGGTGAAGAAACTGTTACGATACATCTGTCTGGATCGGTGGTCAGCAGAAGGTCCAGACAGTTGGCAGTATGACCAGCTACATCAGGCACCCTAGTCGCTTGCTTCACCAGCTGGGACAGGCCCATCGATACCGCAAAGTTTCGCGCTTCTCTCCCAGCATGGTCGGTCCTCTGGTACGGGAAAAGCCAGTCTTGGTGACAGGCATTAAAGTCCCCCAGAGCGACGAGCTGCGCATCAGGGTGCCGATGCAGAGCCTTATCGGCGGCCTCACTAAGGTGGTCAAACATTCGAGTTGTCTCCTGATCACCGCTGTGCGATCGATAGACACAGGCATAGACAATTTTGTCCATGCCAGTGTCCACCAACAGCCATAGCGTCGAAAGAGTTGTGTCCTCAAGGTGACGGAGACGCTGACAGCAGATGTCATTACGGACGTACACACAGACCCCGGCACGCTGCAGGAAATGATGCTCCAATGAGTATCCCGGGTAGTTGAGGTACGCCGCATCTGCCGGACATCTAATCTGCGTCTCCGTCAAGAAAAGCAAGTGTGGCTTGTCAGTCTCTAGATGGTGGTGGACCGCATCGAGATTGGAGTGCAGTCCTCTAATGTTTGAGAGGTGCACTTTGAATGAGAGGACGTGCATCCGCTGTTGACACTTGCTTCTCTTTTTACCTTTCATTGATTTTTTAATTTGGAGTGAATAGGAATGGTGGAATATGGTAGATGAGCGAGGTGATGCGATGTTAACCTCGACAACACAAACCAGAGTTGCTGTGCCAGTGGAGGGTTGATCTGGAGACTGCGGGGACGCCCGAACCCCCCCAGGGATCGCCATCGGGTCCTCTCACCCGGTCGCCAACCGGCACGATGGGGCCACCCTGGGATTTTTCGCAGTTGGCGGGGCAGCCTTTCGTGTGTGGCTGGCACACTACTTGGGCCCCCAACTACCTACGGTCGGCCAGCGGAGCACCGTGCTTCGGATCCCGCTACCCTCCACGATCAAACCTCCGACGCAACAACAACTGGTGCATCATAACCGGTATTCATCGCAACACAACTGCTCAGACCCAAATTCCACCGTACGGCTTCACCAGACATCACGCCGGAACACGACGGATCGCTTGGCGGCATGGCTTTGTCTGGTGGGTGGTAACTTTAAAGCCGGCAGCCGATGCTATGGCCTACCACCGCGTTTACTGCTCGTTTAGCACTACCCAGGGGACACGTGTAGGGTGGTCAGAAATCAAGTAAATCCTACGGACGCGAGCAGCTCATCCCCCAGCCTTAGCTAGAACTTTTTTATGATAAGCTATGATAAAAGTTACTGCGTAAAAATGCCACAGTAACGACTTTTATTATCGACTTGTTTTTTTTTTTTATAGATTGGCTCGCATTTGACCACTATCTAACCTGATGGTTAAAGCGATGACGTGGCCGACGATGGAGACGTAATAAATAAAAAGTAACATTAAGTGTACTGTTGGCATGAAAACTTTTGGCCAAGCTTTACCTTCTTAAAATACGATGAAAACGGCGAATCGATTTTTGTATAGAGGTACGCCCGCTATAGTCGCGTCAGCGGCTTCACGCAGCTATATCAAAGACAAAGTACCTACAGAGCTAAATGAAGCAAAGTCTGAAAATGATAATTGTTCTTTTTCTACCTGTACTATCGTATTTTGTTCTTACCTACAGTACAAACTTTCATAAGGCGATTATACTATAAACTTACATTATATAGCGGCGGTGCGGCGAGTTGTGACGTCAGTTCGTGTAATCGTGCTCTAGCCGCTTCTTCTTCGGGACTCAGCGCGGCTCCCACACGACCCACCACTTCTCGCCGAGCCACCACCTGCCAAACAAATGTTGCGTTAGAAGACTCAGGCCGTAAGTCAACCATAAAGAGGAACCTGAATATTAATCAAATTGACGATGATAATGAAGAATATCTGTGCCCTTTTTATACTCTGCATTAAAGATGAACATTGGTCAACCAGCAAATTTGGTGCACCAAATTGCCTAAACAAGGAACAACCCGCACTGGGCGGCGCGTGCGCAGCTCGGCCAGCTCGCCCGCCGCGCGCTGCAGCCACTGCGCCTGCAGCTAGATCTGTACATACCTGCAACAAGGTGTGTCGGCGTGCGTGCAAGCGCGCGGCCAGCTGCGCCAGGCGCGCGCTGGCGGCGGCGCGGCGCGTGCGCAGCTCGGCCAGCTCGCCCGCCGCGCGCTGCAGCCACTGCGCCTGCAGCTAGATCTGTACATACCTGCAACAAGGTGTGTCGGCGTGCGTGCAAGCGCGCGGCCAGCTGCGCCAGGCGCGCGCTGGCGGCGGCGCGGCGCGTGCGCAGCTCGGCCAGCTCGCCCGCCGCGCGCTGCAGCCACTGCGCCTGCAGCTAGATCTGTACATACCTGCAACAAGGTGTGTCGGCGTGCGTGCAAGCGCGCGGCCAGCTGCGCCAGGCGCGCGCTGGCGGCGGCGCGGCGCGTGCGCAGCTCGGCCAGCTCGCCCGCCGCGCGCTGCAGCCACTGCGCCTGCAGCTAGATCTGTACATACCTGCAACAAGGTGTGTCGGCGTGCGTGCAAGCGCGCGGCCAGCTGCGCCAGGCGCGCGCTGGCGGCGGCGCGGCGCGTGCGCAGCTCGGCCAGCTCGCCCGCCGCGCGCTGCAGCCACTGCGCCTGCAGCTAGATCTGTACATACCTGCAACAAGGTGTGTCGGCGTGCGTGCAAGCGCGCGGCCAGCTGCGCCAGGCGCGCGCTGGCGGCGGCGCGGCGCGTGCGCAGCTCGGCCAGCTCGCCCGCCGCGCGCTGCAGCCACTGCGCCTGCAGCTTCGCCTGCTCCGACTGGCAGCGGCTGCGGAACTTGATCTGCCGAAACAAACATTCACATTCAGCTGTAATTTTAATTGTTTCATCCAGTTTTACGCCGATTGAAATTATCACCGCAATATGTTGAGATTACACAACTTTAGTTCTGCTTAAAAGGGAATTATTGTTACCTCAGAAAATCCTATTATTGGCACGGGTATGTAGTTTTCAGGGTCGGGATTATCAGCTTGAGCTTGCTTCCATAGTCGCATATCCATACCTGAAATAGACAAGCATTTTTTACAATGCTATATAAATATTGCAGCTATACTAAAACTACACCTTTGTAAAACTTGTGTTATTTAAATGTACCAGGAGGCAGGAATAAGAATAATAAAATTTTCATTAAACATTCTCTTCTACGCCAACGTCAGCGACGGCGGCACAATTTCATCTGGTGCCGCTCAGCGTGACACGTTTATTTTAGAGTTAATTTTTACGTACCAGGTGGTGCAGTCTGTAGGTACTGCGCCAACATCTGCGGCGAGGGCGCCGTGACGGCGGACACGGAGGCGCATCCGGCGCCGTTCAGCGCGTTGCGAGCGTTGCCGGCGTTCAGGAACGCGCCCAGCTCCGACGCCGAGATGTGCGTGCCGCCCGCGCCTTTGTCCACTACGTAAATCACCACCTGCGACAAAGATATCGATAAATATCGTGCCTGTAATACCCAATGGAATGGATAAACGTACATCTTGTACAAACAGAGCGAAGAAATACATAGAGGTATGTCCCTTTGTGTATTCGTTTACTCTATAGGCTAGGCTTACTTAGGCCTACTGTCCACGCGTATTCGGCACTGTACGCCTGCTCTGCTAAGCTTACTTAGTAGTTAGCTTATTAAGTATTCCTAATGAACATACCTAAACTTCTTTTTTTCTAGGGTGGGAAAGCGTCCAATGGCTCCAGTCTGGGTGGAGCAGGAAGGCGTGTCAGACTTTTACTGACTAAAACAACACCTCTGTCCTTCAGTTGCCCTTTTTGTTCAAAGATTACGGGTTTCCTTTTCAGAAAAACCCCATGGTGAGAATCAAACAAAGGTTCTCACACATTAAAATACATATAGGTAGAAATAACGCACCTGTGTTTTGTTGTCAGAAACTGCTTTAACACATTCTATATTGACGGCTAAGTTTGGTTTGTTTCCCATCAAACTGTGGAGCGATGAAGTCAAAGCTTGCTGGTTGGTTCTAGAATAGAAGAAATATTTTATAGTTTTTTTTTTCTAAGTTGCGACTATATAAGAGAATCAATAACAGAAATAAGGCGTGTCGCAGATTTGATTCCCACACGGCCAAATACACATACAATATGATTGTGTATATGTCGTGGCAAGATCTTAGAAATTGATCACTTCATGATACGACCAAGTAAAACTTGCCAGATCGTTTTAAACATTAAAATTTAATGATATTTCAATCTTTTATTATCATTGAAATCCTATATCAATGATATGGCCAAAAGAGGATTGACATAATATGATCAATGTTAATGTCTAAACAATCTCAGCCAGCATTTTTGTCGGTGGGTAAAAGTAATCCAGATGATATCCCTCGCCCTCGGGCGGAGCGGGAAATAATGTCAGAATTTTACTGACTAAAAGACCCACCCCGTTCCTTTGTTGCCTTTTATACCGGCTGTTCCTTTTCTAATGTAAGGCAACGTAATTGTAAAAACAGTGGCCAGTTATTATTTCAAATAATCCGCAGCCCTGGCCTAAGCTTGGTCCCTTATACGTTACGTAGTAAGATCATGCGAGGTAACCAGAAAAAAAAACACTTTTCCCGAGGGAAAGAATTCGAAAAACAATCCTTTTCGATGGTCACAATTTCTTCAGGACGCTACATGGTGCAATAAAGAGAATTCTAATGATAAATTAGATAACTGGAATTCTCTGTGAAAAAGCTCTATCGGAATAATGGTTCGTATAGCAAACTTATTTATACGTATAACGGCTTCAGAAGTTGCTGAGCGATATAACCGTCATCATTTTGATTCAGTGGTACTGGGTACATTTCGATGGGATTTTTATTAACTTATGCACTTCAGTTTTCACAATTCATACTAGTGTTGTAAGTAAACTAAATAATAACGAATGTATGGGCAAACCGACAGTTTTGTATTAGAGGAGCTACACTTGAGGCCGCGCAAACGATATTGCCCCTGCTTCCCCGTTTCCCAGCCCTCTTATACGAATCTATCCACGCGACACCATAAAAAATGTCGTCACGGCGTTATACCCCTTCTTTTACATTTTCCACTTTGAAAGAGCTCACTACAACTAGTTTCTTCTTCTTCTTCCTGCCCTTGTCTCGTTTTATTTGTGGTCGGCGCAACACGTTTTTTTTCTTCCATTCTGTCCTTTCACTCGTCAGGCTATCATTAACTCCCTTTTCTTTCATATCACTTCTCACACAATCCATCCATCTTTTCTTTGGCCTCCCTCTTCCTTTCCATCCATCCACGTGTAAATTCATAACTCTTTTAGCAACATGCTGCATTTTCATCTCTTCTCTTTACATGACCATACCAAGACAAACGATTTTCTTTCAACCTTTCAGTCACTGGCGCCAAAATTCCCCTAATATACTCATTTCTCACTTTATAAACATATATATTGTCCATAATCAGAGATATGTAATCAATAATTACAATACCTATTTAACTAGTATTAATGTAATGAAAACGTACTTGATTTCCTGTTCAGGCTTATTGAATAACATGGCGACATGTCCGTCTTTGTCTTCGCGCCCGCCGAGCCGAGAGTAGCCCACTGCTTTGAACCGGCAAAGCGGGTTCTGTTCGTTAAGCTCCAACGGGGGCGCGTTGCGACTGTAGTAGGCTTGTCCTGCAAAAGTAATTGAGTATAATAATAGTTTGTTTCAGAAAAATACAGATTCTCTTATCCCAGAGCAAGTATATCCAAAGGATTGTTCTCATGCTTATTACAATCTAGCTTTGTCTACTAATAAGGGTGAGTTGCACCATTTAACTATAACAATAACAAAGCCGTTAACAGTTGTCAAATCGTCGAATTGACCAATAGGAGGCCGTTTCACGGCTGGTTATGGTTTGGTTATTGTTGTAGTTAAATGGTGCAACTCACCTTAAGAAATTTACTTTTATTTTTTAATTAGTATAAACTAGTGAACTTTTACCATAGACTATAGAAAATTTTGGTACAAGTGGAGAAAGTTTGACATTGTGACTGAGACAGCATTCACCAGAGCCATTGCGAGGGTGTTATAGGAGCAGTGACAAATTTCCACATGTATTAAACAACGTTTTTCAATACACTAAAGAAGATATAAATAAACGGGAAATTCGTACCTAAAAGTGGTGAGATTAGGGTGAGTGTTTGAATAAGTGCAATGATTATAAATTATCTTTATTAAGAATTGACCCAATATCAGTTTTCTTAGTCTATGTTTAGGCGAATACACTTCATTCTTGTTTTTATTAGGTAGGACTTGTGCTACATTACACTATTCACTATCACTAAACACTACCGCAAACAGTTTTATTATTTTTAGACCTCTAAGGGGTAGGTAATCATCACAGAAAAAATGTATTGTTGTTGCCTGTACTAAGTTAACATGCACAGGCTTAACACTACTTGCCTTGAGCCAACTACCAAAACAATACAATGCTGAATCAATAAATTCAATATTTACAATGTCTATTGCAATAATAATTGCAATAGACATTGTAAATATTGAATAAGCTAAGTCTGTCATATAGATATATGTTATGTAGCAAAACTTACTCATGAAAGGCTAAGAAGATGATGACCAACATATCAGTGGCCTCATAATGCATATGGACTTACCTGTGCCCCACTGTGCTTGTATAAGGTTCCACTTGGCAAGAACTTGGTCTCTCTCATCTCCGAACACACAGCAGTTGAATACAGCAGCTACCAGTGCTTCATGAGCTGATGATGGACCTTGTGGCTGCTGCTGCTGTTGTTGTTGTTGCTGCTGTCAACAGAGCAGTTGCCAAAAAGTCAGCAAAATAATCTGTAACCGCGTGTTCAGCGAGCAGTAAGATCAAAAGTGTGAAAATGTTTGAAGCACGCCACAAATCGTTGCTCATAGCGCTCTGGCATACATATGCTGCCCCGCTAGCCTCTAAGATAGAAGTCGTGACCAGGCCTTAAGGCCCTTGAGCAAAAGACCATGCCATAGCATAGCATAACATAATCAGCCTTATGATCTTTCCACTGCTGGAACTTAGGTCTCCTCTCTAGAAGAGGGTATGACCTGTTAAGATAGATGAACTATATATAATATGCATGTATTATTATTAAAATGAATACCTGTCCAAACTGGGGTGCTGATCCAAGAACATTGCCAAAACCAGTGAACCCAGTAGTTGGTTTAGTTCCAAATGATGATTGACCAAAACTGCCACCAGCACCAAATGAGGTACCAAAAGTATTAGTACCACCAAGAGTGTTGGTACCAAATGTTGGTGCTGTACTGCCAAATGTTGGTGCTGTACTGCCAAATGTTGGTGCAGTGCTGCCAAATGTTCCAGTACCAAATGCTGGTGTAGTACCAAATGTGTTGGTTCCAAATGAGGTATTTCCAAAACCTGAAGATTTAATTTAGTTGGTAATGTCAAATATAATAGCTAAATGTATCTTGCAATTGGTCATTACATATTATATACCTGTTGTAGGTTTAGCAGGAGTAGCACCAAACCCAGTCCCACCAAATAAAGAGGGCGCAGTAGAAGCCGGGGCAGTTCCTAGAGCCCCAAATGGTGCAGCTGTGAAATAAAAGAATGCAGTAAATAAGACTTTTCTTTGAAGAAAAGAAAAATTGGATTTAATTTTATTCATGTATAACTCAGCCATTGTACCAATCAATACAGTTGCAATAGTTTCAGAGCTACTGCAAGTGTATTGATAGGTTTATTAGGTTGGTGGCTGGACTTGAACCTGTGAAGTATTATAACCTGTGCTGGTTGCTGGTGCACCAAATGACCCAAAAGCCGTAGATGTGGCTGGGGCTCCAAAACCACCGAAACCAGGTGTAGTAGTAGCAGTTGCTCCACCCCCGAAGGAAAACGTAGCTGAAATATACATTGATAAAAATTTAATTAAACCTCGTTACTATAGCATCTTTTAAAGTTGTTGATAACTTAACAAAGCTGGTTGGTGCCATATTTCAGACAAGTAGGTAAATAAATAGGTAGTTTAGACATAAATGCTGACTCAAAAAGGCAGTGTGGTTAAGCACAGATTGTTTTTGATTTTAGAATAACATTAAGCAACTTGGGATATTTCCATAATTTTTAAAAA
The DNA here is from genome assembly GCA_929112965.1 of Mythimna albipuncta. Taxonomy (NCBI): domain Eukaryota; kingdom Metazoa; phylum Arthropoda; class Insecta; order Lepidoptera; family Noctuidae; genus Mythimna; species Mythimna albipuncta. Next base: position 8,546,565 of record OV815962.1, on the reverse strand, counting down.
AGTTTTAAAATGAACTTACGTTTCGCAGCAGCGCCAAAGGTTGAACTTTGAGTACTAGGAGTTCCAAATGAGAAAGCCATTCTGTTACTTGTAATTATTTTTTTGTACAAAAATGACTGAAGGACTTAACTCATTACGAAAATTTTTGGACAATTGTATTTATACTTTGTACACAAAAACACAGAGCCTAAAATTAAGTAATGTAAACAATAAATTAACAAATGTGAGGTTATTTCTACGCTGGTACAAGTTGAAGTAAATTAGTAAATAACACCGCGTTCCGACTCACGACAACATGATATTAATCTATGCATCGGTAATGGCGCGCCAATATTATAGTCGGTTGACCCGTCAATATAAAGTTTATTTAAACTAATGATATAATGAAATTTAGTACTTCAAAGCCACCTGTTTTAAAATGAACTTACGTTTCGCAGCAGCGCCAAAGGTTGAACTTTGAGTACTAGGAGTTCCAAATGAGAAAGCTCAATGTTTGTTGACCCGTCTCGGTTCAAATATCAAACGGCCCGTAAGCTATAATTCATACGTCAGTACCGTAAGCTCGTAAGCTTATACTCTTACGATTTCTATCCGCTAAAACAGTGATCAAATCGTAGATACATAATAAAATAAATGGAAATAGTTTAATCTACATCCATGGATAAAATCGGGAATTACCGTCAGTTGGAACGCGAGGTATACAATCTCTGCGTTCCGAATTGCGTCAAAAGCAATAATATCGCGAATCCAAACAACACGAAACGTCACAATATTATTACTCAATAGGCCCCTATGGTTGGATTCGCGAAAAAATCGCTTTTGACGCAATTCGGAATGCGGGGTAATTTGAATTTGACATTGATGTTTTCAATTTTTCTTTTTTTGTTTCTTCTTCACATTTTGACACGGAAAGGCAAAGGCAAAGCCATGCAGCCTTATTCTTATTAATTTGGCCTTTGTGATGTTTTCAAATTGTGCAGGGATGCACGTTTCGTTATGTGCAGCTAATTTCCTAATTTGTTTTTTTCAACAAAGTAAATGAAGGAGATCACCTTGAAAAATCTCAGTTGATCTAAATTCATGGTTTCTTCTAACCTTACTAGCTTCTAACAGCTTCACTCTCCCACGTCAAAATAGATAGGTAATCATCGTTTAGTCCTGTTCCAGGACAGTCTACCCGTGTACCAAATTCCATCCAAATCCGTTCAGCTATTTGAGGATTGACAAACATACAAAACCCACATACATTATATACCTAATTCCCCTTTTTAATGTGTGATAATTATACCACACAGCATTGGTAAAATAACCCATAAATAAGCTAGCTTCTGCGCGCTAGTTTTTAAATATTAGTTTTGGTCTTTATTACTTATGATAGGTACTAGCTTCTGCCAGCAGCATTGCCCACGTGATAGTAGTCCTTTGGGAATATGTAGGTATATTCCCAAAGGAATAAAAGTATCGCGATTGGTCTACACGATTAGTACCAAATCGGAATCCATTCGATAAACTTTCGCCACGTGTTTATTAAATAGGTACCAAACAGGTTATCTATACAAGAGGTCCTTGAACTTTCAATACAGCACTGTTTTTGTGATGCATATGAAAATAATTGAAATACCTTGGGATTTTTTTTTGATTTCACTACGATCCCACTTGATGGTAAGGAGTGATGCAATCGTTGATGGTTTATTGAGGCTATTATATACCTATATCTTGAAGACACCAAAATTATAATAGGACGGGAAGACCACAGCAGGCAAATCGTTCCAGTCCTTCGATGTATGGGGCATAAACGACGAGGCGAAACGCTTAGTCTGGACCGTAGAGGTTTCAACAACGTAAGGGTTGATCCGATTATTAGAATTTGATTGTCCCCATAGCCAATATTCACTTTCTTTATGAAACATTCTTGCTTGAAAGCCATACATACCAACGGGATCCGAAACACTTCTCAGCATTTTAGTATTGTCTTGGTTACCTTGAGTTATTGAGTATGGTGATAGAGAGAAATACCAATAGAAAATTCTACCAAATCTGTAACAAAAATAGGGGTTCCCCAAGGCTAAATTCTTTGTCCATTTTTATTTGCAATTGCCGGTTACATCCTGTTTTAGTAAGCAATCAATGTTTAAAAATAAATAAAAAAACGAAACTAGCATAAAATGTGAGCAACAATGTGTCCGGAATGGAGGTGACCATTGTGGGGAGTCATGTTCTGCCAACTCCAAAAGAGGATCAGAGCAGTATAAAGTTAGCCATGTAATCAACTATGTTATCAAGAATTGCAACCATATCCCATAAAATGTTTTTAATTTAAAATTTTAATAACTAGATATACCGTGAGTAATCAAAATATTTCTGATTTTTACAATTGCTATTATCAGCTGAGCTGTTACAAGTGGTTAATTTATCAAAATAACAATAGAATTAACACAATAATATTGCACCATATGAAAACAATCTTTGAAGACATGGGATTTGATATGAGTTCCAGTTCAAATGAAATTGAAAGATCCGCATATATCAAGAATATCTGTAATAAAATAAAAATGCCTCGCAATACAAAGAGATTATGATGAAGCATTTTTTTAGAACCTATGTCTTATCGCTATTGTCATTGCAAAATAAGACAATTCCTAACCTAAAAATCATGAATATCTTTGTGTACAAATAAAATGAAAGATAGAACAATCATAAATAGCTATTTTATTGCATATCACATCACCACTCCACCACTATCTCCAAATTCAACATGAACTGAACATTTTTTCCTTGGTGGTAACACATTGCATCACAGATGGAACATTCCAGAGGAAAATAAAATATGCTCACATCATTTGACTTTGTTAGTTATTGTAAGATACATTAATATAGAACACATTCAACAGCAAAAATGAGATAGAATTATAATTATGCAATAAACAAATCGGAGTTATGTCTTCGCCTCCCAGGGAATCCGTTATTTCTTTCCTCCAGGAGGCTGTAGTGGCTGGCCACGTTCTTTCCCACGAAGTTTTATCCCAATTGCCCTTTCTATCTTACCAAGTACAATGTTATTTGGAATGCCACGACCGGCCTCGTAATCGTTAACAATTTGAGGTTTCTCGCATATTTTAGTTGCCAAATCTTTTTGACTCATGCCTTTAGACTGTCTTCCTTGCATTATAAGTTTTCCCAGGTCAAGGGGTACTTTTTCATGACGCAATTCTTCAGTCTCTCTGTCAAGTTTGGCAGTGTTTTTAGTGGTAACATGTTGTTTATTGGTTCCAGCTCCATATTTTTGTTGAGTATCAACTGGTACGCCTTGACGACGTGCCGCATTAACTGCTTGTTCAGTCTTCAGAGCTGATGCCTTAGGTGGCTTTTTACGGAGAATCGTGACTGTATCCCAATCGGACATTTTTGCGCAGCTGTTAAAATAGTTTCACAATAAAATTACTGATGATGTGTAGGTACGAAAAATTTTCTGCTTACTTTTCGATGCGTGCCGTCTTGTACTCGCTAGGGCAGTAACTAATTCACTATTTAGGATGCCATCGACATCGATGTTTTTTTACTTATAATCGAATACAATCGATTTGTTATTGTATTAAAATTATGAAATTAGTTAAATATTGATTGCTCATGTGTTTTGCATTTTTAATAATAATATTATTTAATTTATTTACAAGCCTGTTGATCTAGTGGTTAGTGACCCTGACTGCTATGCCGGAGGTCGTGGGTTCGATTCCCACCCAGGACAAATGTTTGTGTGATGAACGTGATCATTTGTTCTGTGTCTGGGTGTAATTTATCTATAATATGTATGTATTTAGAAATATATAAGAATGTTTATCAGTTGTCTAGTACCCATAACACAAGCTCTGCTTAGCTTGGGACTAGACGGCGCTGTGTGATAGTTGTGGAATATTATTATTATTATTATATTATCGATATTACAGATAAAAAAGTTATATTTATAGATACAAAATAACCTATTAAAACATTATGCACAACTAGTATCCGACTGAAACTGGTTTTTCAACCGAAACCGCATTTCGACAACAGTCTCAGTTTCGGCCGAAATCAAAACCGAAACTTCCTTACAAGGATCATCATGTTTTGAGGGAAAAATAAAGAAAACGTTATTATAATCAGTCAGTCCTTTTTTTTATGCTTTTTAAATTTAGGTATTGATCATGAATTTTACTGCACTTGATTTTAGTTTGGGAGTAGGTAAAACGAACTGCAAACACAAGCCATGCAGTCCCCAGAGGACACGGTGGAACATACGGTAGAGGTGTGCCCCGTCTGAGCAGTGCACCGCCATGTCCTTGTGGGGGCGCTCGGCGGCATTGACCTCTCGCGTCAGACCTTGCTACAGGCCATGGTCCGTAGCGACGAAGAGTGGCAGGTGGTCGCCTCCTTCTGTGAAGCAGTAATGCTAGCAAAAGAGGTGGCCGCGCGCGTGAGGCAATAGCCCTCACGCTCTTGTCGCCGGGATTCCGATTTTGATTTCCGGCGAGGACGGCGAGTAATGGATAGCTGGCCGTCCGACCGTCCGACCATCCGGCAACCATCCGGACCGAGCTCAGGTCATCGACAGCACGTAATTTTCCACGCGCGATTCAAGGAGTTGTCAGGAACCGTTGGGGCCCAGCAGGATCAAAGCCTACTGGGGTCGAAACTATCCCCCAGAAAATACGAAAGATATCCCCCGGGGCCCTGGCACAATAGCAAAGCAGAAACAGGAGTGGGTTTTTAGTCAGTAAAAGTCTGACACTATCTCCCGTCATGTTTTTCCCACCTAAAAAAAAACACACACTAGCCTGTCACGACTTAATTAGGCACGTGGACACGGCAAAATGTCTTCGTTGCTTGCTCGAATTGAAAGAATTTAACGCGTTGAACATGACCGATCGCAGCGCAAGAACTTCCGAGTGCAGTTTTGGTTCCGGTCGTAGTTTCAGCAGGTTTGCTACCGAAACCGAATCTAAACCGAAAGTCTTTTTTTGCCGAAACTCGACCGAAACCGAAACCAAACATTCGGTCGGACACTAAGCATAACGGTTGTAAATCTCAGAAGAGGGGCTTGCATGTAATTCAAGGTTTACGAATAAATGCAAAACTAAAGCGAGTATAGTAGGGTATAAACTTGAAACTTATGGGTAAAAGTGTGAGATTTTAATATTAGGTATAGTTTGGCCATAGAAAGATGATAACCAATTATTTATCACACGTTGTGTATGGTCTTGACGTTTCGTACATAACTCATTTTTTAGGGTTCTGTAGTAAACTAGGAACCCTTATAGTTTCGCCATGTCTGTCTGTCCGTCCTCGCTTAATCTCTGTGACCGTTAGCACTAGAAAGCTGAAATTTGGTACCAATATGTATATCAATCACGCGATCACGCAAAGTGGTAAAATAAAAATAAGAAAAAAATGTTTTATTAGGGTAGCCTTCTATATGTAAAATAGGAAGTGATTTTTTTTTAATTTCAACCCTAACGTGTGATATATCGTTGGATAGGTATCTAAAAATGAATAGGGGTTTACTAAAATCATTTTTTGTTAATGTCAATAATTTCGGAAATAATCGCTCCAAAAGTAAAAAAACAATGTGTGTGTGTCCCCCTCTAACTTTTGAACCATAAGTTTAGAAAATATGAAAAAAATCTGAAAATAGAACTTTATAAGGACTTTCTAGGAAAATTATTTTGAACTTGATGGAAAGAACAGTTTATGTACAAAAAATACAAAAGGGTTCTACAAAATAATTTCTGGACTAAGTTTGTAGTATAATCGTATATGCAAGCATTTTTTTAAACTCATAAGTGGGTACACTTATTGTGACGGACGGGAAACTACGGAACCCTACACTGATCGTGGTCCGTCATGCTCTTGGCCGGTTTTTTTTGTTTACATACGTGCATCTTATTATTACTCATTTGGTTTAAAATAATGCCGAAAATAATCACTAGTTCGATGGAGAGGCTACTATTTAATAAGATGGACAAATTTAAATACGCAAAAAGTGAAATAAATTAGAAAAATGCAGAGAAAATGCGACCGTTGATTACAATAATATCATTTAAAGGTTAGTTTTTTTAATTTTTATTCTAAAAACTTGTTACTATTTGGCTATTTAATAATTGCAATATTAATCACACGGTGAATTATAGTTTTCAGGAGGTTTCGACAATGAGCAGACGAAACTCCTAATAATGGAGATAGATATATTCTTTATTTTACACCAAAATTAAAAATTACATCGGGAACTTTAAATTAATATGGTGTCACAATGGGCGGTCTTATCGCTAAAAGCGATTTTTTACTAAACGTAAACAGTAATGGACATGGAAAGTTGTATATTTCGTATGCGCGCTATCCAGCAAAATTGCAGCGGATATTCGAACGACATTATATTCCATACATAATGATATCATGTGTTATCGTTTCTTTATTATTAATTTAATAAAAAAAAAAACGATAACACACAATTTATTTATTCAAATTAAAAGAGAGAGAGGAAAGAGACTCCTAGTGAGGAGGCCTGAGTCCCAGCCGTGGGAACATTAAAAATACTGATGATGATGAAAGACCCACCGCCCACATGTGGCTCTACAAATCATTGAACCTGTGCTTTGTGTAACATTCGATGCAGTCCTGGTGTGAATAGCCGTCGCCCGTCAGTGAAGGATTAAACCGGCGCGGGGTCTGTAGCAAATTCGACGAAGGGGGTCCCTTGGTCGAATTTGCTACAGACCCCCAGCCAAGGGGCCCCCTACTACTAAATAATTAATTTAGTCGTAAGACACTAATTAATTTAGTACTTTTGGAAAACCTGGATGATGATTATATTTTTTGCATACCCCGAATGATTAGAATGTTGCTTAGGACAATTTAGGTTTTCTTCTGACAACTAATACAGAAATAGGGAGTCTTTTCGATGATGATGGCGAAGCTTTTGTGAATTTATATAGAAAAGCTGTACAGTTAAGATTTACTAATAGGATGCAACATTTCTTATTCTTTGGAAAGGTCAGATTCAGCCAATCTTTAATTGGAATAATATTTAAGATTGATCTCATCAACATGCCAACGTCGATCTTCATCATCATTTCAGCTGAAAGGCATCCATTGCTAGACAAAAGTTTCTCCCAAGAGTAACCACAACGGCCGGTCCTGTTTGTCACACCTCCATCGAATTCACGTGATCCTTACTAAAAAAAGGTTATTGGTACCCTTGATGCAAGGCCTTTCAGCGCTTTGTCTTCAGGTATCCGATCGCCATTCCAGAACTTTCAGCCCCATCAATCATCTGTTCTTGAGCTTACTGCCACTTAAGCTTATCTTCCTCGCCATTGCTCTTTGCGTAGGTAACTTAAAACCATCTGATGAGGCGCATTGTGAACGACTACGTTTCAGAGCCAAATGTCATTACGCACACGCAATGTAATATTCACATAGACACAAAATATGTAATTCCCTAAAAACCTTGTATAATAGTAGTATTAAGTAGGGTTATTAAGATTAAGCTTAACCGAGGCTTAAAATTAAGTAGTTTTAGCTAGCGGCTTCGCGCGCAGGAAGCTGCTGGCTAAAGCTACCCTTTCTAAAAATAAGATCGAGAACAATTTAAGGCTTTATGCACCAATAACTCCGTGGATTTTAAGATCAATTGCGTAAAAAGTACGATGATGGGGCAAATTCTAAGAGATCTTCTATTCTGTATTTGACTATCTCATCACATCCAAAGAAATCAGCTGTATTTAGGTTTCGTCCACTACAAAATAAATATTTTGACTATATTTTTTTATGTTAAAACATGCGGGATCCCTGAACTCGCAGGGCCCCCAAATGGGGGGGTTTGTAGCATTTGCTGCTCTTGCTACATGGCTAATCCGCCACTGAGTGTCATCTAACCTTTGCTTGTATGTTGAGTTTCCTAGCAGCTAACCTAGCTTTGTACTTAATGAACTGCCCAAAGTTTAAGAAAATTTCAACTACCAAGAGCTGAAGGCAATCGATACACTCCAAGGATACATTCTAAAAAGCAGGAGCCAAGGTGATCAGGCTCCTTTTGGCAGTGGAAATACTTGAGTTTTGGTTGCATTCAATATCACAGCTAAATAAGCAGCACATGTTTAATTGTTGAATAAACATGCATATCGCATACTTATTATTTTCATGAATAATCTGTAGAGTGAATAATCTAAAATGTATAGAGTTTGACATTTTATAAGTTAATTTCGATTTTGATATTCGTCAAATCTATGTATATCGACTCGAGTATTTCCGTTTATATCTTGAATGTCTAGCGTAGATAGAGCATCTTGTTATAAAAAAAATGTAAATGAAAAAGTGGTGAATAAATGACAGTCGCGACAGTTATAATCTATGATAGGGATCGCAGAAACGCAATAAATTATCGTAAATATCGAAATCGATATTTTTAAATAAAAATATCAATATCGATTTCGATATTTTTATTTCAAAATATCGATATATTGATATAACGGTAGCGGGACGATACGAAAAAAAAATGGTCTAATCTACAGTACAATTCACGAATGATGGCGGGCGTGAAGTTAGCCTTTGCGAACTTTCGCGCATACCACACTCTTCTCGCACACGCACGACGTCATTTGGTTCCTAAAACACGTTACTACGCAGCCTTCTGTGCAAACTTCACGGCCGCCATCATTCGTGAATTGTACTATATTTCAGTTTTTGGTTTATTTTCTCGTTTGTTTGTCTATTTTTTTGAAAAAATTCCATACTACACTAGACATGATTAGATTATTGGAATTATCAAATTGATTGTTGATTGAATTAGTTATATTCTAGACTACAATCAACTGAATCAACTCAAATTCAGAAACACGCGTGCGTTGAGGTTATAATACGGATAACGGACGGACAATTTATTGTTGAATTGAATGTTTTTTTTTGTTAGTTTTCTCGTTCTCAACGAAGCAAGAAGGCAAAGGGAACTGAGGCGAGCCCATACCGCCTAGTCAGATACACAAAAGAGTGTTAAGTGTTAAGAATGAAATTACTGAACTGTGAACTAACACGTCACATGACATGTGTCATTGACATTAAGACAGAGTTGCCGACTTAAAAACCAATATAAGTACCAAAGTAAAAAGCAGTTAAGTAGGAAACCGAAACGACCAAATAAAAACACAAAAAAAATATCGTTATTAATACAATTCCGATTTTGGAAATTTGAAATCGTTATATCGTTTAAAATATATCTCCCAAAAATATCGTTATATCGAATTGAAAATATCGATATATCGATGTATCGATATTTATTCCTCAAGTCTAATCTATGACAGTCAGTTACAGTGACAGACTACCGTCAGCCTGTCAGCCATGATAGCCTAACCTAACCTAGCAATACGTGATAATATTTTTGTTAGAAATGGCTGAAGAATTATCTGATTCAGAAGAGGAAGTATTAGTGTATGCCGAGTTTGAAGACACTGTAAATATAGAAAAGTATCGAGCGATTCACGTATTGGGAGTTGATGGAAAAAATCCTGTCATTCAAATGGATGATACGTTTTTCACAGGTTGTTGATTTTGTATGTACTCTTGTTTTTAATTCCCAACGATCATCCAGTCCTCTATAGTGTCGTCATTAATGGATGACTAATATTTAATGTTTGCCCTTGTTCGCCTTAGATGGTTATCAACTGAAGTAATATTTTAATTTAATTAAATTAAATTTATAATTTTTTATAGGCACAGTCCATTCATCAATACGCTGAAGACTAACTAATATAAGACGCGTGTTATTTTGTTTATTTAATCCTTAGTTTTACGTACATGGTTAATTATTTATAACATCTGTGCAGCAGGCACAAAGTAGCACCTATGTAAGTGACAATAGTTAAAATGGTTTTTATTTCTTTAAAATCAAACAGGAAAACATGAAAATGCTCTCGGAACATATATGTTTTTTGAAGAAGACCCAGACCCAAAGTCTGAAGACCCATTATTCGACAAATTGCCCGAAAAGAATTTAAAGTATCTGTGCAAGACAAGAAAGTTATTGAATATGGAACATGCATATGTTACTCCTAAAGAAGGTAAATATAATAAATAGTATACCTATTTCGTAATGATCGAAAATTCATTTAGAAGTGGTAAATGCTTATTAACCTTTCAAATACCATAATTAGAGACACAATAGAAAGACAATGAGAGAGTGAACACCGGCGTTCGCTTGGGGCTTAACCTTTCAATCGTGATAATTACAGACACAATTGAAAGACAATATGAGCGCGAACGCCGGCGTTCGCTTGGGGTTTAATGAATTAATTTAAGTAAAAAAATTGTGTCTAATAATTATACTGTAATTAGAAAAACAATAAAAAAAAAAATCTTAAAAAGGTTAATTAAGATGTTAAAATCATCATGAAACCTTTCCATTCTTTCTATACATAATCCAGATCCAGATAATTATATCAACTGCAAAATAAAAACATTTCCTATCATAATAGTAATCTGACTGAGGTATGTTAGACTGATCAGGGTTAAAATCAAACAAACTAGATTCTTGATTACTTTGATTGTTGAATCATAAAATTACATTGTTACTTTTTTCTGTAAACATCTGTTTATAATTGACCTCCTTTCACAGGCCATGATCTCCTACATACAAAACCTGAAGCTGACGACAACATCGAACCAGTCAATTTTAAATCATTACAAGAAGCTATTGAGAAGTTTAAGAATCGTTTTGAAACAGAGTCTGTTACTGAAGTCATAGATCCATGAGGTATGTCACATAAACATGAGAAACAATAGCAATTCAGCAAATTTTTATGTATTTTTTTTAGTTTTTGTTGCTTTCACTATTATCTGAGGAGTAGCCAAATGATGAAAGCTTGGATTGGTTTTTTGGCATTTTTTGAGCATGATTTGAGGTGACTTCGGTCACATTGCAAGGAAAGATGGTAGCAACCTTGAAAGCCTCATTGTGACCTATAAAGTGGATGAGAAAAGGCCTTGTGGGCGTCCAACCAGACCCGCACCACACTTTACAATATACAATGCCCTACACACTGCCAGAGACAAAAACAGATGATGGAATATCATATATGTTAAAGTGATGAACCATGTCACGACCCTTGGCATTGACGAATACAACGCAAGGAATGAGGTGACACATAATTTACTAAATTCATTGCCTCTACAGTTCATCAGTTCAATGAGTTAGATAAATAGAGGTTTTGATGGAACTTTCACTAACAGCATAGATTGTTAGGTTATAAGAACTAATAATTTAGGCTACTTTTACTGTGTATCTGATCTATGTTTTGGCTTTTAACTGTTGATGTGTGAATGTGAAAGTAAATTAAATATATATTAGATTCTAAGGGAATAGTTTACAAGCAAAAAATAATATTAGTGGCTTACTTTTAGGCACATAAACAAACTTGATGCGGATGAGGTCTGGGCAACAGCAAGATGTAGGTTCTTACATAAATGTTTGTTCTTAAGAATGTTCTTTTCCTAAATGTCCTGCTTGCTGTCAAAAAATAGTTGCTTTAATAATGGAAACCAGTACTTTCACTTACTTTAAAATGTTAGTATTTTTTCTCATTCATCATGATAATGCTTCACATATTTTTCGTGTTTTCTCATGTTTGTATCACCAAAAAATGCCTTTGAAATTACTTTGCTCATGCACAAGATAAGTAATTGTTTGAAGTGAAAGGGAAACTAAATAATTGTAAAGTATTTTGTCTGTATAACTTATATAACTGTGGTTGTCATAACCAGCAAAATAAATACGTAACACTTCATTGCATCCTAAATTTGGTTCCATATAAATTCCCTAAATTTTTCTTAGCTATTAAGAAAAATTTAGGGAATTCCCCGGAACTAGCCAACTATAAACTAACCCTTAGTTCCGAATTACGTCAAAATCGATTACATCGCGAATTTGACCTTTAATAGTCATAAAATCTATGGACTATTGAGTACTATTTGTGACGTTGTGCGTTGGTCGGATTCGCAATATAATCGCTTTTGACGCAATTCGGAACACTGGGTAATAGGCGGACCATCATACTATTGTTACAAATGGAAACAAGAGATGACTTTTTAAAAAGGTTTATTGGCCTTCGGCCAAACAAATTACAATTATAGAGAAAAAGGCAAACAAAATAAAATATTAGAAATAATGACGATCGCTAACTATTCGGGCAGAGCTTCCGCACACCGTGATTCCCGCCAATAAAAGATAGACAAGACCCGCCAGCCGCTTTCCGTATGTTGGACCTTCGTGGTAATCTATGGCCGTAGTGTTGCTAATCCTGAATTAAATTTTCTTCTCTAATACTATATTAATAATACGGACCTTAGGGTGGCTATGATTTTTATGAAAAAAAATATTCAATTGTGATATTTTGACTTTTAAATATCTAGTCTCTAAAGTAGCCTAAAAGGCGCCCAGTCGCCTTTCACGTTTTTTCAAACGGCGAAAAATTGTCTAAGTTGGCCACGCTGGACATCGAAGGAAAATAAAAAACACGTCATATTAAGCGGACGTTCATACAAAGCATTTTGTGGAATACAAGCAAGCTTCTGATTTTGTCAGTGTGTATTTATTTCAAAGGAGGGGAACACATCATATTAAATGAAAATAAAACACAAAACAAAAACAAGCCACGCACGCGCCGAACGATAAGCGACCTTTCACTATAAGCCAAATCATTATATCCGACTGTGTTATGAAGTTATCAAGTATATATATTTTACAACCAAGCTTTGCGGTGTAATAACTTCATTATAAGCGGTTGGTCAATATAGGCGGGGTCATAATAAACGGATTTTAATGTAGTCGGAAACAAACTTTTATTTTTGAGTGTGTCATGACCGAAAAATGCCCGTTACTCGTATCAACCCTCCTTTAGGACCTATTACACTGCGCTGAATATCGCGTGCTATCGTTCTATTTTTCATTCATAGAAAGACAGTCTAGTCTATGGTTCGACGTATCGCGTAGTGTAATCAGGATTAGACTGTCGTTCTATGAATGAAAAATAGTACGAGTCGAAATATCGTACGCGATATTCAGTGCAGTGTAATAGGTCCTTTAGTCCATCAAACGTTACGTAGTCGTCTTTGAAGAGCCACCGCGTTTACCGTAAAATGGGCGTAATGCGCGCAAAATCTGGACGATCGAACACTGATTTTAGTACAATAAATTGTGTAACTTGCCGCAACGTTTTAGCATAAGTAACTGAATAATACGGAGCAGTGGTGGCCCAGTGTTAACTTTCCTGACTTACGAGTTGTAGGTCGCGGTTTCAAACCCAGCCAGGCGCATTAATTTGTGAAATTTATTTCATCACCATTGCTCTCGACACGGTGAAGTAAATCATTGTGAGGAAACCGGCATGTCCTAGAATCAAAAATTCGAAGACATGTGACATCACCAGGGGCCCAGCTGGGTCGAAGCGTACCGGGGCCAGGGTTAGTTTCGGAAGATAGCTCGAGCCCCGGTATGAAGGTTTGAAGGAACGGGGTGGAATTTTAGTCAGTATGAGTCTGACACTATCTCCCGCTCCGCCCAAGAGCGGGGGTTGTCATTGATGATTTTCCCACCGTGCACTGGGCCTGCGTGGTGGATTACGGTCCATTACTTCTCCAAGACCAGAGTTTCAGCAATGAGAACATTTAGAGGTTGATTATGCATATGCTTAACTGAATAATAAAAAAAATCTAATCCTGTCAAATCAATTTAGCCGCTACAGCCTGTCCAAATCGACCCATCGCTATTGGAGAACCTTTTACCATTTAATACTAGCTGCTGCCAGCGGCTTCGCCCAAGTTAATGTACAAAATTGTTCCAAGGCAGCATGCTACCAAGATAAAAAGTGTCCTGTATTATTTCAGGACATGTTCTACTCATGTTAAGAAACACCGGCCTTGGATAGTCAGCTAGGAAACACCAGCCTCATCTAGTTTAAATTGATGAAAAAATGTACATACGTGTAAAAGTGTTTATATAAAACCTATTTGCATAATAAAAATCATTTATCATTTATGTACCAAATTTCATACAATTCCGTTCAGCCATTCGAGCTTGGAGAAGTAAAAAACATACACACAAACCGCTTTTTTCTGTTTAAACGCGCTAATCTTCGGAATACCCAATTTTATTACGAATAGTATAGATACGTAGGCTATACAAACATCACGCTAATAACCCACGGAAGTGAAGTGGAGTTGGTAAAACCGCATGGTATAACCTGCTCTATACTGACACGGAGTAGGCACGGGAGTGTCACTCCATCAACTTCCAAACACCGGGCTGCTACTGAGAAATTTCTCCTAATGCAAAAACCATTTACGCCGACCTGAGAATCGAACTCAAGATCTCAATCACAGCAATCGCGTGGCAGAGTATGTTCCATAATATGAAAACTACGAATATAATATTAAATTATCACACGATATCACATGTGAATGACAATGAGCAGAAAAAAAGCGAAATCATTGAATTTTGCGGGCCACTACCTATATATCTGTGGCCCTAGTGAAAAAGGATCTAACTCCAAAAATGTAACTTTACAGGAGACGTAAAAAACACTCTGCGTGCTTCAAATTCGTGTTTGACCTCGTGTGTCATTCAAACCGCTACCAAATGAAATACATGTGATGTTTTTTATAGGTAAACAATTTATGCTCTACTATTATTGGGTTATTTTTTATGTAAATTTTTTTTTTTTGAGATAGTGACTTATACCAATCACAAAATGAATTCCATAAGGGTATAAAATAAGTTAGACCCGTTCTCCCATAAGATTAATATTAATTCATGCACGTGAAAAGGGATACGCATTTGAAATTATTTTTAATAACTAATTACCTAATGGAACGAAATATTTTTGAAGTGAAAACTTCTTTAGCGGCGTTGAGCACTTTTTCTGTAATGGGTATAAAATCTTAAACTCGCGTCAGGACACGTGACCTGATCGAAAAAGCGTAAGACGGATGGATTAAAATGGATTTTTCGGAGAGATAAACTTTTTAATGTAAAATAATTGTAATAGTTTTAAAGTGTTAAATTTTTAATGTAATATAAATTGTCATGTTTGTGTACGATAGCGCAATAAATGAATATTGTATTCGACCACATAAATGATAGTACTTTTATACTGATAGAGCAATTGGTGCAAAATTATTCCCTAACCATTCCAAAATATCAAACATGCTCAACGTTAATAATCAAGTTTTCACTTCTGCCGGCACTCCCGGAGTGCAACCCGTCTTTTTTTTTCTCTTTATTTCGGTGAAAACGGATATAAGTCTAATAATATCCTTTCTAATTTAAACCATTTTTATGGACTAAGTGTTGTTGTATCGATAAACACCAACCAAATTGAAATGTGGTTGATTTATGTTAATTTAGATTAAAAAACACAAAAGAAAGTTTTTATTTCTCTGCTTAGCTTGGGGCTAGACAGCGTTGTGTGATAATTGTGGAATATTATATTATTATTATTATTATTTTTTCTGTTTAAAACAATATAAATGGACTTAAAACCAACTTGCGTAGTTTTTTTGGTGTCAGTTGAATCGTTTTGCACAAAGTAACTTCCTTATTTTTAGGGCTCGCTTAGATCTCTTTTCACCAAACGATAGAGCATTTTTAGGGTTCCGTAGCCAAATGGCAAAAAACGGAACCCTTATAGATTCGTCATGTCTGTCTGTCTGTCTGTCTGTCTGTCTGTCTGTCTGTCTGTCTGTCTGTCTGTCTGTCTGTCCGTCCGTATGTCACAGTCACTTTTTTCCGAAACTATAAGAGCTATACTGTTGAAACTTTGTAGGTAGATGTATTCTATGAACCGCATTAAGATTTTCACACAAAAATAGAAAAAAAGCAATAAATTTTGGGGGTCCCCATACATAGAACTGAAACTCAAAAATTTTTTTTTCATCAAACCCATGCGTGTGGGGTATCTATGGATAGGTCTTCTAAAATGATACTGAGGTTTTTATTATCATTTTTTTCTAAACTGAATAGTTTGCGCGGGAGACACTTCCAAAGTGGTAAAATGTGTGTCCCCCCCCCTCTAACTTCTAAAATACGAGAATGATAAAACTAAAAAAAATATGTGATGTACATTACTATAAAAACTACCAACGAAAATTGGTTTGAACGAAATCTAGTAAGTAGTTTTTTTTAATGCGTCATAAATCGAAAAAAATACACTATTATTAAAACATCGATCAAAGTTACAACACATAACAAGAACTTTTATATTATGTTCCTCACTGCTACGGAACCCTTCATGGGTGAGTCCGACTCGCACTTGGCCGGTTTTTTTCTGATCATTTTGGTATACTTAACTCATTTTCGACAAAATTGTACTTATACCCCTTTTCACTAGGGCCACAGATATATAGATCCTCATTTTTGACAACAAGGTCGAAAAGGTTATTCCCCTGTTACTGTTGAATAAAAAGTCCATAGATTACAAACAATGCATTGCAGTGAACTAAAAGCCCGGTACTTCAATACGGGGGAAAACCGCGGCAAAGGCGCAAACATATTGAACAGTGTAGGACAGTAGTGTGCATTCTTGTCCATCCACGCGTGTTGTAGGCACGCTTACAGTTACGACTTTACGAGTGTAGCGCGCTTGGACACGTAGTCGATAACTATTGGCTAATATAAGTAAGCTCGAAGTTCAAACAAACTAGTGCATGTTTTTGTTTTCATTGCTGTTCCTTTTTACTGCCAATAAACTCGTGTTGTTTCAACATTTTGGTTTGATTGTGTTAGGTAAGTGAACTTGTAAGTTTTTATTTTTTATAATAACTTTATCCAAAAAAAAAGATATCTAAATAGTTTTAATAAAAAACAAAGTTATTAAAGTTTATTGTTACTTACATAATTTATTTAATTTTAGTCGATTTTATTTGGTCATAGTTTAAATAAAATGTAAGTTATACATCCGAAATTCCGAATTTACACATTTTAATATCAATAATTTTTTCACTGTTAATTATTCAGAACCCATCAAATTGTTGAAGCTGTCTAGTATAGTCAGATAGAAAACGTTTTAAAATAAAATACGTGATCTCAAAGAGATCAAGCAAGGATAGTGAAACTACATACATGAAAATAAATTGAACTGAGTTCGGAAATAGTTGCCAAGTTATTCTACTAGTTTGAATCACTTAAACCATTTAAACATTAATTATCAAATAGCAATGACAGAAACATTTCCCGTTTCTATTTCGTAGTCGGCAGGAAGTATTCCTAGACAAGTATGGAATTATTCATAGATAATGTAATAGAATTAAAGCTTTTTTGTGGATCATTTTATTCATGTACCCAGACAATCGCACAAAGGTTAAATAATGACGTTAATTTTTCTGAAATTTTCCAATTATCTACGTAATTTGGTTAGTTTTTCTTAGGAGCCTAAAAAAAAAAGGCTTAGAAAAAAAAAGATGAATAATATTGGTATAGTCGTTTTCAACTCTAAGTTCAGCATTTCTCATTTACCACATCACACCTCATTTACGCATTAGCCACTTCATCTTAAAAACCTGTCAAAATTAGTCATTTATGTAGGATTTGAGACTCAATTCGGAAACACCCATAGAGGTTCATTTTTAGGGTTCCGTACCTCAAACGGAACCCTTATAGGATCACTTTCTTGTCCGTCCGGTTGTCTGTCTGTCAAGACCCTTTATCTCGAGAACTCTTTGAGGTATCGAGTTGAAATTAAAATCATATACTCAGGTCTCCAGTCCCTTCAAGCTGTGAAAAAATCAAACTTCTAGGTTATCGAAGAAAAAAGATACGGCCGTTTATGTAGCAAAAAAATGTTTATTTTGATACTCTCAAACATCAAAATTCATAGGGTATTTCCGGTTGACCCAGAATCCTAAAATTTGGCACAAACCAAGCAAGGTCTTATAGTACAGGTATAGGAAAAAATCTGAAAACAGTAACTTGTTTTCACCTACTACGTCTCAAAAAAAATATTTTTTAGAAAAATCTTCGAGACTCAATTCGGGAATTGTAATTTGCACGGAACCGGGAAAAAGTGTGAAATAAAAAACTTATTACAAAAAAAACCGACTTCACTAAAAAAATACACCGACTTTCGTTTCTTTTTACGATACGTTTATCGTTTTACGATCAAAATAACTTTAACATCGGAAGTCGGTGTTAGGTATACATATAAGAAACAAACAATAGCGAGAAACACCGACTTCCGAAATTAAAGTTATTTTGATCTTTTTAGTGAAGTCTTTATTTTTTTTTTTTAAGTTTTTTATTATTTCCGTCCCTAAGAATATTGTTACTAGGGCATATTGCACAATCGGTAGTACTGTTGCATACTGCACGGATTGCACCATATAGCATAATATTCCGACTTCTGGGACTCAGGACCGACCCATTTCCTATCCTAGAGGAGATCTAGGATAGGAAATGGGTCGTAACCAACAACCGGCCCAGTGCAGATAGGAGGATTTCACGTGTCTTCGAAATTTTTGTTCTAGGACAAACCGATTTTGTCAACATGTTTTTCTTCACCGTTTTGAGAGTAGTAGATAGTGACGGAATATGTTATACAAGCAATGCGCTTGTCTGGGTTTGAACCCGCGACCTACAACTTGTGAGTCGTGTAATTAATTCTAATTATTGCAAAAAAAATAACTTTTTTTTTTATTTTGACGAAATTGAGCTATTTTATGAGTGACGCGGAAGAAGTCGCGGACACCAACTAGTTCTTTATTATATCTAGCCTAAGCTGTCCCACTGCTGGGCGAAAACGTCCCTCCATTTTTTCCATTGTTCCCGGCTCTTCTTAATTCCTAAAGAATAGCTGTACTGAATATAATAAATTTCTAAGTAATTAAATTGTTTCAGTACGATGACAAACTCGGGCCGAGGTCGGCATCGTGATCGTCAGGTGAAAACCGTGGAAGAAATTTTCCAAGAAGTGAATAGAAGATACGTGCGAATTAAAAGAAAGGACAGAACGGAAAACAATTCTATTCTTTATAAAGTGCTGCATCAACTTTTAAAAATAATGCGCGAATGTGACAACTTATTCGACAGTATGAACCCCAAACTGGAATATTTAGGTAGCTACTATGATGGGATGCGCGTAGGCCAACCAAATGAATACGACATTAATGTTATTCTAACCTTCCACGTTAATTATAGTCAAATTAGTTTAGATGCCAGAGAAACTCAAAACAGTTATACAAGTATCATAATGCCAGAAGAATTCCGCAGGCTGTCGAATACTCCTGAAACTGCTACGAAAGGTTTCAAAAAGACTAAATTCTGGTGCGACAGATCTTACCGCCTGTTAGTTAAAAATTTTAGATCTTGGATGCAAAGTGTTGTAGATGCAGCTCTAAAAACGTTACCACTAGAAGATGGTAAACGAGTTTTAAAAGTCAAAAATAACTATTTTAAAATCCTCTATAAGATGTCGGGTCCTGCCAATACAATTACAATATGTTTTGAAAACGATTACGTTATTGACGTCGATTTAGTTCCAACCTTAGCGTTTCAACTCCCAAAAATACCATGTCATTCAAAAATCGATTTTGAAAAGGTTAAGAAGACAAATATTACTTATTACTTTGCAGTACCAAAACCTAGTGATAATGATTTTAGTTGGAGATTAGCTTTTCCATATCAAGAACGATATTATACTGACAATACTAATAATTTAAAAAGCGCTTTAAAACTTCTGAAGCTATTTCGAGATATTCAAGGATTTAACAAATTGGCGAGCTATTTTATAAAAACTTTATTTTTATGGGAAATTGTAGAAAAGGACGATAAATTTTGGAAAAAAAGTTCTTTAACATTTTTAGTACTTCATATGTTACAAAAATTAAGAGATAGTTTGTCAGTAGCAACAATTAAAAACTTTTGGTGCTGCGATCACAATCTTCTCGAGAAAATTAAAAAGGAAACGTGTCAAAATTGGAGTAATCGAATATCTAATATACTCAATGATATAGATAGAAATAAATCGACGAATCCGCAAATTGTTTTAAAATATTTTACAAAACAAGTTTCTAAAAATGAAAACAAAAATGGTTAGTGCTTAGTTACTAATTCGATGAATATTGTGTTTAATTATTTTACTATTCGTCACAAACGCACATTAGTAGGTATTTTAAAAGTAACTTGTATACGAGTGCTACAACGCTAAAAAAGAAATACATTTTGTTTGTTTGTTGGAAATGATACTTGCATTTTTTAAAAGCATTGTCATGTCATATTGGTCTAAAACAATTCGCTTTTCAAATTTAACCGGTTTGGGACACATCACATCAGTTGTATGGTTTCAAAGTCTTGAACATATCGCATCTCCGCTCAAAAACTGTCACAACTCAAAAATAAATATCAGCAAGGAAGCAAAAAAAATATTTTTTTAGAGTGACTATTTGAGCAGAGGTACGATATGTAGAAGTAATTATTGTTTCATATATTAAGTTTTTTGTAATGCTATATGTATAATTAATTCAAATCTCAAAATATACTCATTGTTTTAAACGTATGTAACTATTGTAACGTTAGATAACTGTAATATTATATGCATGTACCCATGTACGAAACATAAAATAAAGTTATTAACACCGTGTGTTATTTTCTACATGAGACCCTTCTAGTACCCCCTCTGTGACCATCAGTCGCGTGACGTCGTACGTGTGTCGGCGTACAGCCAAGCAGTGGAATTGCCTGCCGTAGTCTGTGTTTCATATAGATATCCTGGGTGTTTCCTGATAGCTACAACTTAGTCTTTAAGTCGGTATCCTGTCAATTCACCAAAAGTTGATTTACAAATTTTCACTTGACAAGCAACGATTGGCAAAAACACGGTTCGCAATTTCATCATTATACTAAAAACAAGTTTCCCAAATAGTTTACAAACAATTCACCAAATAAACTTTTGTTTAATAACGTTTCATTTGACAAACGATTCGTTTTATTTCCTATAATAATAACGTTTGTATATTTTTAGTAGGCTACCCGGAACCCAGTGTTTTTTAGAAACCGATCATATTTCTGATCTTTTCAAAAATATAGACGCTTATTTGGTAGCTTTTTTAATGTTAGAGAAAAAACATAAAGTTAAATATTTTGTGCTACAAAATTTAGTGACAGAAACGAATCGCCACAAAACCTACTTTATATAAGTACATAGTCTTGTTTGCCCTAACCCTAGAGTGTTTTTACTGTTCCGTGCCCGCGCAGGCGCGGAGGGGTAGGGCTATAGATGTAAGGCCGGTTTAAAACCAATCTGTTTTAAACGAAAAAAACCGTTTAAAACCAAAACAAACAAAATATTTTTTAAACCGACTTCCAAAAAAAAGGAGGTGATTTGGTTGTATATACACCCCTACCTTTTAATTAGTACACAAAAAATGGGGCTGTATCTGTAGTCTGTACCCGTTACTGATCATAATATTTTTGTATTCAAAAGTAGAAAAAACCGAAATCCTAAAATTGACCACGAAAAGGTAAATTCATCATAGATTCAATCATACATAACAATTGCTAGTAGAAAATACTGCGGGCAGTGTTTTTACATTTTAATCGTCATTAATGAATGAATAAAATTTATTCATTCATTAATGACGATTCATAATCAATAGCCTGCACAATATTTCCATAAATTGGAGACATTTTGGGATAAACACATACGCTAATAACTTTGCTGTTTATGAATATTATTTATTGAGACTTTACATAAATAATAACAAGGGCATTTCTAATAAGCCCTTTAAATATTTGTACTAATTAAAAATTAGTGGTGTATTTTTTTTTATTTGTTGCCTCAGGTCTCCGTCGTTTATGGACCGATTTGCAATTTTTTTTTCTTCCCACTTTGATATGCTTCCAGTGTGTCATGATGGAGCCGGAAGATAGGCACCGGAATTCCGTAATTGTTCAGTGTATCCTAGCCGTGTTTGGGCTTATTAGAATTGTCATAAGATGCACTTTGGCTTTAAGGTAAGTACTATCGAACTAATTTGATGATAATGATGGAGCCGGAAGATAGGCACCGGAACTCCGTAATTATTACATGTATCTTAGCCGTGTTTAGGCTTATTAGATTTGTTATAAGATGCACTTTGGCTATAAGTTACTATTGAACTGATCTGATGATAATGATGGAGCCAGAAGATAGGCACCGGAACTCCGTAATTATTCAATGTATCTTAGCCGTGTTTGGGCTTATTAAATTTGTTATAAGATGCACTTTGGCTATAAGATACTATCGAACTGGGGTAAGTCCGCTATTTTTATAAATTTGTCATTCCAACACGATCCCATTGTCATTTTGCTAAAAGTTTGTAATCTGCTAATTCATAATGATCGATCATTGGTCAGTCAATGGTCTTGTAATACAAATGTGGTAGAATGAAAATACTGAGCTTATTAAAAGCAATAGCGCAATGACGTCGTAGTGGTAGGTCACTGATCAAAGGAACTGTAATTTTTTTTGCAGATTATCGCATACGTCAGATATTCATTTGTCAATACATACGAGATTTGACGAGATTACCATTCTATGCCATTTCTTTCAATGGGGTGTCGGTGGTTGATCGGAAAGTCATAATGACGCCATTATATTAGTAGATTACCAAAACTTGTCAAAATCAACAATTATGATATCAATGATAAACCATTCTGACACTATTGTAATAGCAGACTTGAGGCCCAGGATCTGATGATGGAGCCGGAAGGTGGAAGGTGAACGCGGAAACTTTATAATAAAACACTGTATCCTACCAGGGCTTGGGTTGATTGGAATTTTTATGAGAAAAAGGTACTCTGGCTACAAGTGTATCGCAACTAAAAAGTGTGAAATAAAAAACATAATTATTACAAAAAAAAAATATGTAAGTAACTGACTTCACTAAAAAAATAATTTCGGAAGTCGGTGTTATTGAGTGGTTATGAAACAAACAATAGCGAGAAACACCGACTTCCGAAAAATTAAAGTTATTTTGATCGTTTTAGTGTATTTTTTTAGTGAAGTCGGTTTTTTTTTATAAAAAGTTTTTTATTTCCCTTTATAGTTGAAACGTTTATGTGTCTCCGTGACATCGTAGCTACTAGCCGAATGAACCGATTTTGATGCGGTTTTTTTTTATTTGAAAGCTGACTTTATCGAGATGGTTCTTAGATACAATTTGTGAAGATCTGTTCAGGTGTTCAAGGTCATCAGCTCGTTTGTTGGCTGTGGCGGGGATCTTAAACACTTAAAAGAATTAAGTGTTTGAGAACACATAAGCATGTATTGCCTAATGTTTGAAATACCCATGTAAAGTCTGTCTAATAAGTCAACCCACTTGGGAATTTTGTTTAATATTTAATCATTTAAAAAATTCGATGTTTTTTTAAGGAATGATCTCTATCTCATAATCAACCTTGATTATTGAACTCGTGTTTACTACATCAGGTTTCAAATTACTCAAGTCGTTTAACTTATTACACAGACTCTATGTACCTACATGCCCACGGTATCAAGCTAGTTTGATGATGAAGGTCGGAGATAAGAGACGTAACCATGGACTGCCTACTATTAAACCCACCCAGTTTCAGCTCATTTATATTTATCATAAAAATAGTTCCGTTCGTTTCACATGACGACGAGAACCTGATGACGAGGCCTGATGCTAGAACTGGGAATTAGTGGTTGATGGAACCTTGGAATACTTACTAGTAAACCCATCGAGTTTGGGCTTATTAGATTCGTCTTGACCAGTTCTAAAAATTTTTCATGATGACGAAGACCTGATGCTAGAACTGGGAAGAGGCTGTTGGAACCCTGGAATGCCTTCTACATAGTAAACACATCTAGTTTGGGCTCATTAGATTCGTCTTAACCAGTTCTAAATATTTTTCACTATGACGAGAACTTGATGCTAGAACTGAAAGGTGGCTAATGGAACCCTGGAATACCTACCTACTAGTAAACTCGTCGAGTTTGGGTTCATTAGACTCGTCCCAACCAGTTCTTTAGCTTTTTATAGATATTACCTATGCGTCGCGGGGATTTTAAAATTTTGCTATTATACGTGGAGCGGCTGCCTTCCATATAATCTAATGAGTGAGGAAAGAAAAAATCAAAATGAAAGGTTAAAGGTTTTTTTAGATATTGGCAGCGTTTGAGCACGCTTCACTTCAAAGGGCAACGAATTCCACAAACATTATATATCAAAATAACGCGGTGATTTTTTAGTACTGACTGACGAAAGTCATCATTCATGATTGATAAAATTGATTGACGCTTGCATGACCATGTAATGGGTACCTACCTAAAAGATTCTTGATCGATACCCTACCGATACCACCGCTATTCAGAATATTCTGAACACACCATTCTTTTTGCGGAGCGCATTGCATGATTGCATTCTTTAAATAGTAGAGGTCATAGTCTGTCTAAAAAGTTAAACGACTTGGGTAATTTTTAGGGTAAAATGAAATCGGATGTAGTCAACACTAGTTCATTAATCAAGGTTGAATAAGAGATCTTGATCATTATTTTTACTAATAATATTTTTATAAGGTTCTTCCTTAGAAAAAGTATGGAATCTCTGACTATTTTTTAAACGATTTAATATTATTAGGCAATTTTTTAACAATA
This sequence comes from Mythimna albipuncta, assembly GCA_929112965.1. Taxonomy (NCBI): domain Eukaryota; kingdom Metazoa; phylum Arthropoda; class Insecta; order Lepidoptera; family Noctuidae; genus Mythimna; species Mythimna albipuncta. The sequence goes on along the minus strand of OV815962.1, from coordinate 8,521,900 downwards.
AAAAATGCAAAAGATTTTCATTTAGAATGTACCTATTTCAGTCTCTCCAATTATATTCGTATCACAAAAGTAGGATACTTTGCAAAGATGTAACAGACATAAGTTAGTATAAAGTTATAACATAAATCTTGGATTGAAAGAGAAATCTGATTCTAAATATTCTACTACTCCGCTTACCTATTGATTCATCATCTTTAACTATAATATGATCAAAATCTGTTGTAGAAAATCATCTCGAGAAACAAGCGAATGACAATTTAAATTCGCTTTGCCAACATCAGAATTTTTTATTTCCTTCAAAAAATCCAAGTCGTTTGACTTTAAAGAAATAACAATCTAATTTTTCGACTGGCAATAGTTGTGCTGCACTGCACCCGCCCTTTCCGCCGCCATTTTATTTGTATTGTATCGCCATTTCGTTTCTTTCGTGAGATGGAGAATTGGACAAGAAAGTGAGACAGAAATAAAATCTGAATCCTTTTGATATTATTAGTCAATTATAAGTAGTTCTACGTAATTTAGGAAAATTGTAATCAGGTTAGAAAAGTGAATTAATTTCAATCAGTTCCTGTTTAACTTTTTTTAATTTTAATCGTGACCGCGTCTCACCTCTTGTTCAAGTACAATGGCGTCCGCTTACTCGTAGCGCGTATGGATATTCCGTCATCCTTTTCTTGCATATATCGACTATTCAGGAGACACTGCCTTTCTAACGAATGATCTTTTTACGAGTAGAGTAGACTGATAAGAAATATTCCCCGTTACCTTCGCACTTTGTGTTTGAGTTTCTCTTTCACGTACAATTAGCCGCGCTTTTGTTGAATGCGCAAAGATGTTTTTAAACATATTTACAATGTGTATTTTATGTTTTAACAGATATACACTATGTGCAGCTGATTGAAATTGTGTGATGAATTAATTGATGTGTCGATATGTTCACTACGAACACCGTACAAACCGGCACAGTGCCGACGCTGCAGTATCAAGAGCATCCACAAAAGTCTCAAGGCAAAAACATTGAAAACGTTCAGCAAAAGAATGCTCAGCAGACTCAACAACAACAACAGGTAATTATGCATATAATGTATACAAACCCGTATAAATACTTCACAAATAATAATACATATCTATGAAAGGTTATTATTTCAGGAAAATTTGCACTATACACTTTTCTATTTACAATAGATTGCTCTATTTACCTATTAAAAATAAGAAATGTGTATAATTATTTTTTCTCTGAGATAGAAATGTTAAATTTTTATTTATCAGTGATCAGAGAGCACTGAGTGTATTTAGTGCTCTCATAAATTTATTTCATCAGACATTTCTTTTGATTTGATTTTTACTAAATGATTACTTATCAGATGAAATAGAGAGAGAATAGTTTACCCTTTTGATCAACAAAGTACAAATTAAACAAGACTTACATTATTGATGCTATCTCATCGACAATTTCCTATCTTTTCCATCAAGACATGCTATTTTATATCAACTTTGTTTTTAATTTCAGGAGTTTCCTACATTTTGTTATACTACCAACGTGAATATGATTGGTAAACTAGGCACAGGTGCCACCAGTGGAGCTGGCAATGTGACTAGTGGTGTAAATATCACTCAACTGACCACCAGTGACGATAAGACTTGTTATATAGCCCAACCATTCTCCTACAACTATGCTTTAGTGAATCAAATGCAAATAGCTCCAAATGGAATTCAGAATACAATATCAAATATTAGTTTTAAATGTGATGTTTGTGGCCTAATGTTTGGGCATCTTACTCTTCTTAATGCTCATAAAAGAATACATGCTCAAGATACAGGTAAATGTTTTACTTTTGCTTGATTTTGATCAATAGAATTGTTGTTTTATATTTTAATCATCCAGAACAATGTATTTATATGTTACTGGGCTTCTGGCTTTGACATCTATAAGTATAATAACTCAAGTCGGGCTTTTAAAAGGCCTAATTAAATTAAACTATCAAAATATGGTGAAACATATTTTTTTATGGCCTTTTTATAACCTTAGTAGCAGTATTTGGGTCAATATACTAATAAATCCCGCAAGAAATTTTATCTTGATTTAAAATATTTGTGAAAGAGAACCATCAATATTAGCTAAAAGTAGAATGACCTTAAATGTCTGATTACAGAAAACAATATCACCGTGGTGGCAACAGGTGTAAGTACTGGGAATGACGTTGCTATGCCTCCACACATTCAGATCCTCTCCTCTGATCCCAATGAGCAGCAGCAACATCATGTACAAATTCAAGACAGTTAGTAGGCACTTATTTATTTTTATTCATATTTTTCTACTGCTAAGGAATGGTCTCACCTTCCCTATTAATTTTAAAACTTCCAATTGCATTCTCTATCTAAACAGGCAATAATATTACAACATCAGTGGCCTGTCCAATGTTCTGTGGCTTGCACCTTTAATATTTTATATTATATTAGCTATGCTGAATATTTTATATTATATTAGTTTTGCATACAAAGAATTTTCAATAACACAAGCACTGCTTCCTTTTTAATTTTGAGACTATTTTGTTTGTTCCCAAAATTCTGTTAAGCCTTGATACTGCATGTTATTTTTGCACACAAAGTCCTAATATGTTCTCAAAATAAAAGCCTTAATTTATTTAATGTTTTCATCTATGTTTCAGCTAAACCAGTTATAATAGAAAAGGTACAGAAATGTATTACTTGCGGTGGACCCATACCCAGTAATCCTAAGAGAAAGGGACCCAAGCTAATTCGCTGTGAAAACTGCATTGCACAAGATTCTGTAGACCAGAGGAATAGTCAATGTGAGTATACTGTCTCTATTTCTGTCCCTATATTACGAACCTTGCATTTCCCAAAGGGATGATCAGTCAGGGCATGCAGGATTGAAAAAAAGCAGTTTATCCTAGTGAAGTCATATCAAACTTGAGGGAAAGTTATAAACCAACACACCCAGGTTTAAAAGGCTTAGCTCACAGTGCTTTTGATGTTATGACAGCTGGACATATCATGAAATGAATTAATGTTTATGCACTAATGGACCAATACCAAGACTGACAAAATAGAAAGATTTTATCAGAATGAGAAAATGATACTTTTTTATCTTTCACAAAGACAAAAAGTATCTTTACAAAATAAAAATAACAAGCTATTTATCACTTCTTGGAAATTCGTTTTATTTTTCTTTTCTTTACATCATAAGTAATTTGTATTTGACAGTGAATGCAACCCAAATATTTGTGGCGGCGGAAGACAATGTAAAGTTTGAAGTCAGCACAGTGCAACCGACCTCCGACCCTCTCTCGACTGCGCAGACCAATCAGCAAACACAACAACAGCAGCAGCAGCAGCAACAGAAACCTCGTGAGTGTCCTTTTACGTCAATTTAAAAATCAGAAAAACATATTTAAACTACAAAAAAAAAAAGACTATATTTGGTCTTCTATGAAAGCTTCTGCAAGGGACTTTGCCTGCCTTGAAAACAGGTTTCTCTACACAATCTTTAGATCCCCATTTCATCTCCTTAGACATTGAAATTTAGTAAATCCTCTCATAGTGTGCCTACATCACAAAAGGAAGCCTTGGGCTAAAATCACATTTCTAGGCCCTGTAGTATCTGTATATTATTATGTAGGCTATTTGTTAATATGTCAGTCACTCAGTTTCTTCTTTTATTTATATAGATACATTAGACTTTAAAAAGTAACACTTAATTTGTTTCAGTTCCTGGCCACCACCCTGTGAAGAGGAGAAATTTAGCATCAGTAACAAAATGTCAGAACTGTAATGGTTCAGGCATTATTTTCGTAGGAGGAAATAAGAATAAGTTAAATAATGCAAATTTGGACAAACCATTCCACTGTAATATTTGTGGTGGTTCCTTTGCCAGATATTCATCATTGTGGTCACATAAAAAGTTACATTCTGGTGAGAAGAACTTTAAATGTGGAATCTGTGGAATTGCATTCGCTAAGGCTGTTTATCTTAAGAATCATTCAAGAATACATACAGGAGAAAAACCATATAGGTATGTAAAATCAATCATAATTTATTATTATTTACCATCGTAAAGCAGACGCTCGCGCGCGGTCCCATTCCAAAGTGCTCCGTTGCAGCTCTCCGCGCGGGCATCTGTTGCGGCGATCCGCGCTCCGCGCCTGTTTTGCTACATATTATTAAGTTCTCCATCGACACAATACATGCACTTCGTTAAAGTTGAACTAGCGACACTGCGTAGGTAATTTCCGCGACAGGAACTGTCCGCATGAACACACGCACTTGGTCACGTGACGGCTGCTCATTGTCGTCATCGACGTCCGCCTTACGCAGTTTCAGCCCTTAGAAACACCTAAAGTAAAATAATTAATTCATATTTCAGATGTAATACTTGTGGAATGCAGTTTTCACAATCACCACACCTGAAAAACCATGAACGAACACATTCAGGGGAAAAGCCTTATGTCTGTGAAGTAAGTAATAAATAATTTATCTATTGGTATTTGCTGAAGGTAAAGACTGAAATATGAGTAATAAAATGTCATAGGAATGTTACAGAAGTGGTTATATCGAAACTAAATTCGGGAGCGGAGATTTTAAATTTGATTTATTTGAACCAAAATCGGAGTTAAAGGTCAAATAAGACAATACTACACCTAAAACTAATCAAAAACACAGATGAGAGTAAATGAATTACGAACATATAAAGACCGGCCACTGCCGGCATGGCACGGCAGTTGTCGCTTTGGTATGCCGTGGCATCGTACTACTACATTCAATTGCCAAAACGGATCTTGAGCGCTCGTCGTCAGAGTGGGGATCGCTTTGCGCATTCCATACATTGGCGAGCCAATCGGCGTCGTTGTTATATACATGCAGCAGCGCAGGGAGAGAATCATGAATGACGCTATGGCGCGGCGAGCCAATCACTGACACTTCCCGCCCCCCGCGTCTCACTTCGCACAACTACAGAGACCGAATATTTAACTTCTGCGCAACTTGAAGCCAGCGCTCAAGATCCGTGGCGGCAATTAAACTACTACACAAAACATTTGTTAAATGTTTTATGTAGTTGATTGGTATTTTGAGTCTAATCCTAACTAATATTATAAATGTGAAAGTGTGGATGTTAATCACGCAAAAACGGCTGAAAGGATTTGGATGAAATTTGGCATGCATATAGCCTTTGACATGCATATAGTCTTTGACATGGAAAAGAACATAGGCTACCTTTTATCCCGATTCCTTAAGTACCTACCTAATGCGACGCGGACGAAGCCACGGGCATAAGCTAGTATGGTATATTAGGAACAATAGATTTAAGAAACTTGTTGAAGTTCATAATATTCACGATCTCGATTACGTAATTGTAAACTGATGTTTACCGTTTTTTTTTGTGTTCAATACTCACTATACCTTTATTTTTAATTGAGACTTGCCTAAAAAATTATAATGTAGTAGTTAGATTGTCAATCGATATTATTGAGTGCGTTAATGAGAGATTTGTGTCGCGTAATATGACTAAAATTGTATTTTTAGTAGTTTTTGTTCTAGAAACATTTTTATGTGTAAAGTTATGTAAAAGGTTATTGTTTTATATAAAAGTAGACATACGCATTCAGGGGTACGTGGTAGCATACGAGACCAGCGCAACAAGCAACGTATGCCAATCGGGTTGAACTGTTCCGAGGGCTCGATACCCGAAGGGTACTGCTTGCCGTCACCGCCGAATTCTGAACTCATTGAAATAAGATTCAAAATACTTAACTTGATTAGTAATACAATCCTTTGCCGTGCCATACCGGCAGTGGGCGCCGGCCCTAACATGCCAAAAACGAAACAGTGAAAGAGTAATATTGGCAGAAAGCATGGTAGGAGGGGATTCACTTTTCGCACGGGAAGGGTTCCTGTGGGAAAAGTATAAAAAAAATTGCATGCATTGGTCGCAGCCGCTGTGCATCGAACTTCGATATAAGTTCCGATTTCAATTTATCTAAAAAAAATTTCGTTATCGTATCTGTGCAACATCTCTAATGTCAACTAACACATTTGCCATATTGAGAAAACCTTTTTCAACACACGCTCGAAGTTGATACGATTGCGATCGGACCAATTCCGAACCAAATAAAGAGTAGTCCGACGACCGTAACTTTATTATTCTAGTTAAGTATGAAGATGGTCTAGTCGGAGCAACGATTTTCGAATCGAGGTCCGAAGAATCGGTCAGTATTAAATCAAGTTCTAAAGAACTATTTCCTTAAAAACGGTCAGAACTGCAGCTCAACCTTTATCAAGCGCAAGCTCATTCGTATATGGCTCTTAACTTTGGAATGGAACTGACAAATACCTGCTTAATTACTCTTAACAGTCCATTGAGAAGTGGAGCCAAGAAGATAATCGGCAATTATGCTTTCGTCAAGTCGAAGGCTCAAAAGTTTTTTTCGTGACGTGTGGTCAGTTTTCTTCCGGCTGCATTTCGAGGAATGTGCATCGAAATTTCATAATCTAATTCCGCCAAACCTATTCGATTATCGCAGCGCCAGACGTACGGTCCACCCATACGCACAAAACTTTATGGGAACACATTCATCGTGCGTACATCTAAGGAGTGGAATTCCCGTCTTGGGTCCGTGTTTCCTGATAGCTGTAACCTAGGGGTCTTTAAGTCAAGAGTGAATAGTACTTTAAGGCAAGCGTGCTCCATCGTCGACCACATCGTCGCTTAACATAAAGCCGAACGATATATAGCCGAACTCTTAACATAAAAAAAAAACGATCTTTTGGTTACCCTAACATGATTGAGTTTCATCTGAGTATATCTCAAACTGCCACTATTTAGCTTGAAAACCTGTCAAAATGTATAGTTACAGTAAGATTCGACACTTTGTTAACTCAAAATATCCAATTTGGAAACCCGCTCATTGACATGTAATACTATTATATACCATGAAAAGAATCATGAACATGGCGATTAAATCCCAGAATTTAAGATTTTTACTTACAAAACAGTAATTGAAGAATCTAAACGCAGAAACACAAGTAGTATAGCATAATCAGCCTTATAAAGTTCCCACTGCTGAAACTCGAACCTCTCCAGAAGAGGGAATGGGCTGTAATAAGCAACGCGGGCTAAATGTGGATTGGTTGATGTCACATGTCATCGAATTTTTAGTTCTAGAAATTCCGGCTTTGTCACCGTTTTGAGAGCGGTGGTGATGAAATACACCTGTCAGGGTTCATATCTGTTACTTACAGCTCGGGTATGTCGGGGCCGTTACCACTGGGCCATCACTGCTCCGCTACTAATTTGTAATTTCATAGTCATGTTATGATTCCGGGAGTGTAAGAGGAGGTATTATCAACTCCATGTTATTTACTTCCAAGAACTAATGAGACTATAAAGATTTATACAAGGGACAACGAGCAAGATGTATTTTACAAGACCAAATCCGCAACTGAGAAACCGGACATAAGACTAAAACTCAAATCATGTCGCAATACATGCAGCGGCGCTCAATAGGGCGCGCTGATAAATGATGTTGGAAAGTGAATTAAAGCCCTAATGGGCCTACCTCACTACCATCTTCACCGGTAATTTGATTATTTCTGCCTAAAGTTTTATTGTGAAACCAAATCAGATTTGATTGATTTTTTTCTATTCTATTCTCTAATAGTTTTTGCGGTTATTGTCCTTGAGCAAGGTACAGACGCTAGCGCACCCAGCGCATCATGACACATATAAATGTAATAAATAACAGTCATGTAACGATTTGACCACAGTTCTGTTTTCAGGATTTGTATAGTTATATTAGATAAATAAATGTTTGTTTGTGTATAAATATTTTTTTAATTGCTTATCTAAAACGAATTGCATTTCGCATTTTAGATGAGAATGACGTGTGTTCTGATATTACCGATATTATTTGAACATAAACAGAGCTTGTGTTGCCTACTTGCAGATTATAAAACTAAAAAACTTTGGAAGATCGGAGGATATCCGAATTTTGAACGGCCGTAGTAATATATCCGCATCCGAGCACGGCTGTAGTAATATTTTCACATCCGAGCACGGCTGTAGTAATATTTTCACATCTGAGCACGGCTGTAGTAATATTTTCACATCCGAGCACGGCTGTAGTAATATTTTCACATCCGAGCACGGCTGTAGTAATATTTTCACATCCGAGCACCGTCTGATCTGGAGTAGTAACGCAAACGGATTCTTTCAGATTCTGAATTAATTTTGCACTCTAAAATTGCGAGCCTATGTGAAGAAGTCTAAGATAGACCTCTTACCACGAGTATCTTTGTGGTAATCTTAATGGTTCAAGACAATGGCATAGTCCAATTTCGCAATCGGTACATTGAAAATAAGTTTTCAATGAAAAACGGTTGCTTCACAATAGGCTATTATCACGCGGTATAGTACTCAATAAAACCGTTGGAAAGTGCACAAGCTCGAGAGGGTTATTTTATTGCGTTTATTAGTTCCTGTGGTAACCTTCCATCATCATCAGATCTTGATCATAATATTACTGATCCGTTCCAAAGAGCTCCTACACGATGACGTATCTTATTGCGCTCAGTTCCTATGGCCACTAACCGACTCCATCACCAGACCAGCTCCATGCGTGGTATAATAAACAGCTCAATCGCTTTAGTTATAACTGTTTCAAAATCCATTTAGTTAAACCCTGCGTGACTTCTTGATGAAAATACTAAAGGCGCTATGTGAGTGCCTATATTAATTTAAGAGTCCCTTAATTTCTCATGGATCCCATCAAACAGAACTGGATTTTGATAAATGGGTTTCTAAATGATGCAAGTTCTAAGACAAAAATCATAAAAAAATATAAAAAATACAACCCACTTCCAATAAAAAAAACTAAAATTTTTAAAATAATTTTATTTTTTTTATTTTTTGGAAGACCTAGGTGGAACACTCATATAAAAAGATAATCATTGAAATCGCCTAACATTTGACGAAGATATCGCTGTCTAACTTTTATTAAAGTCGGTCAAAAATGCAAGGGAATTAAGCCACTTCATTGTTTTGAAGTCGGTTACACCTCCAAAAACGTTGAGACTGGACAAGTAGATGGACATTTTATGATAGACCTAGTATACAAACAATAAAACCTTTTTCTTTTTTTAGGTCTGTGACAAGGGATTTGCGCGGCACGCTACCTTATGGAATCATCGACGTATACACACCGGGGAGAAGCCTTACAAGTAAGTAAAGTACCTTGCATACCTTTCGTAAGGTTTTAAGCTACCTGTACAAAGTCAAGCCAAGCCCAGCTAGTTTCGTATAAACTCTGCTATAAAATAATTTGAACAGGCGCTTCGTTACGCGTAAGTTCTGCTTAGGTGCAATAGATTCCGAGACTAAATTTTTATTTTATTTAAAACTGCAATAAGGAAAAAGTTCCTAATACTTTTTACCTTAGCGAGCCTTAGCGCTTTTTGTAGGTTCATATTTGACCGCTTAACTTGTAACGAAATATTATCATAAAGTTTGTCAAAACCTCGTTACTTTTAATTTTCGAATACTAGCTAGATAAACTTCGACTAATTTTAAAAATAGAACGTTCGCATTTGCCGAAAAAAAATAGGTATCATTGTTTTATTCATTTTTAAATATGAATTGGTCGAAGAAGGAAGTAGATATCGTTACTATCGCATGAGTTGCGGTCGGTTATCGGCTATTGCGTTGCACCTGTAGTTAGATAGATATATATTCTTTGTTGTACACCAATAACAACTGTACTAATTAAATATTAGTTTCGAGTGGATCACTAATTTAAAAATCAGACTATTTTAATAAAAATTCACAGTTTTTGAATTTATGATTTGACTGGGTATTTTGTAATATTTTGTCCCAAATCTCAATTTTTGAGTTATACCATTCTTGTCGCAAATGAGCGACATCTTTATAAACTTGATTTGTATCATTTTAAAATATTTATCATGAAACACAGGTGTGAAACGTGTGGATCAGCGTTCAGTCAAGCAGCCCACCTCAAGAACCACGCTAAAGTGCATTCTGGAGAGAAACCTTTCAAGTGTGACATTTGCACGGCGGCCTTTGCAGATAGGTTCGCGCTTAAAAGGCATCGGGGGATTCACGACAAATATGGTACGCATAAAAAATTAAAAATATACACATAATGTTCGCATCTAAAGTTTAGCATTTACTGATTGGTTAATTATTATCATATATTTACAAATTATTTTTATTCCTAGGTCAAACTGCGCCGTTACCTTCAAGAATACAACAAAATCAACAAGAGCAACAGCAAACACAGAATAGTGAACAACAAAGCACCCCGGCCGTTGAAGTGGAACACCACGCAGAACAAGCACTTTGAACCTAAAAACTGCTTTGTGTTTCAAGATAATTGATAATCCCACCATGTCTTTAAACTTTAACCTTGATGACCAAGCTGGCGAAACACAGGTGACTGAAGACATAATATTGTGATACACAATGCCCAACAATAAATTCATTGGTAATCAAATGCATCAACATGTATTTCTTAACAATGATAATGATTGAATGTTCTTTTTAGTATTATAAACGCTGCGGCATTAATGACTTATTTATGTGTTCATGTTATGTGCAGGTTATTTATGTATAACGTGTAGAAATTTTCTTTTGACGGAATTTGATTTACCAGGTTATCATTTTAAAATCTGGAATCTAGCCTTCTAATTTATTGGCTGTGGATTGTAACATCGTAATATTTTTTTTAAAAGCTCCATATATTATATTCCCTTAGAGTTTATTTTTGAAAAATGTAAATAAACGAATTCAGGTGCGTCACAAAGCCTATGTGATTTAGTATTTTAGCATATCCAAGGAGATGTCAATAATTTTTTGTTGTCATACAACGTGGATGGGGTGAACTTACTAATATTAGAAATCATTCTTTGTTATAGGTTCTCTGCAATATTCAGACTAGCTGATATACAATTTACTCTTTTTTTTATATAGACGTTAATAATTATCTAATAACATTGTAGTAAGTGCAGCTCATCCAGAAGCACCCGCATCACAGTGATGCGTTTTGTAAGTTAAACCAGGAATTTTTAATTATGGAATATATAGTAAAATTTTTGTCTGTGTATTTTTCTTTGTACCCAGTCACTATAGATCGTAATAGGTAGGGCTGGTTTATGTACTTGCCATAGGTTAGAAGAATATGGATATTGCCCGATTGTTAAAATCATTAAAAAAAAAATATCTTGCCTTCGGGACTAATTAAAGATTAGCCGAGCGCTCAAGATCCGTGCCAGTATCTGTACGCGTCTCAACAAAGCGTCTACGTCGCGCGCTTGGCAAAAAGTTTTATAGCGTGCTGTGGACGTAAAATTTACAATGTCGCATATCATGCGCTTATTGGCTTACGACCTATATATACAAAGAGAATGAAATTCAATTAAATCCTGTAGCATCAGCCGGAATCCCGTGAAATATCCATATTAACATCAATGTTTGCGGTTAATGAACCTAAATAGTCCTACCTATTCCGATCACTGCTAGTCACACATAATGATCCTGACGATTACTATTTGTAAACCTTTTGCTACATATGACACATGCCTCCCGTTTTAGGTTTAAGCGCGATTATTGTTTTGACATTGGGTTCAATGCGTTATCATTATCCCATTTAATTAACAGTGGAAAATAACTTCACAATTTCCGTATCATGCAATTTATAGTATAATATCAATATATATAAGGGCCGAGTCACACCGGAATGGCAGCGGCTGGAGAGGCTAGAACTACCAACAAGATGCGCGTGGTGCGCGCCTAGCCACCTTTTCATGCTTTTCAAACGATACTAGTCCTATTAGTACCTATGTCGATAAGTTTAAAATAATTTTACACAAAATGCTCGCCGCGTCGCTACCATTCCGGTTGTGACTCTGCCCTAAAGCAGTCACGCTAATGCAAATCATTATTTACTATTGCGAACCTAATCTTATCAAAGTTCCTTCATAAAATAGGAAGGTTGCTTAACCCCAGATAGATAAACCAACCGGCTAGTTGACAGTTGAATCATCAAAAACATTGTTCGTTGTCAGCTATAATAATATTCCCACTGCTAGGACTCTGGCTTCATTTCTAGAAGAGAGAATGGGCCGCGGGCTCTGCGTTTTTTTTTTTCGAAGTTTTGGTTCTAGGACATGCAGATTTCTTCATGATGGTATCCTTCATCATTTTGAGAGCAGTAGCAACAAAATAAATGACACTAAAATAAAGCGCCAGCAGCAGCTATAAGCCCAGGCAGAGTTTCAATTCAACGTACGACGTAAAACTCGCAAGTCAGGGACGTTATCACTGTATCACCACCGCTCGGTCGTCTAGTTTGGCGAAGATAATTCGGAGGTTCGATTCCGATAGATTGTCCACTTCCGACCCCGATTTTAAAAACTCCGGTAGCCACAATACCTACTAGTAGTTTTAAGGGATGGTACTGAAGTGGGTTTATCAGATTTAATTGGATATCGAGTTTTTTAACTTAGGTACTTGTATGTATGTCGAAATCATAACCAAAATCCGAGGTGGTTGAGAAACATCAAATTAAAAGCTAATAAAAAAAAATGTGTATAAATCAAGTGTGAACTCTTGAGAGTATGGCTATGGCCGAATCAAAAGAGTAGATAATCAAGAGAAGGCACAGGGGGAAAAGGAGACACTAAGGTAAACTTGTTTGTACAGGTACCGGCACGGATCTTGAGCGGACGGCGCTAGAGTGGGGATCGTTTTGCGCATTCCATACATTGGCGAGCCAATCGTCGTCGTTGTTAGATACATGCAGCAAGCGCAGGGAGCGAATCACGAGTGACGTCTATGACACGATGGCGCGGCGAGCCAATCACAGTGGCCAATCACTGACACTCTGCGCGTCTCACTTCGTACCACTAAAGAGTCCGAATATTTGACTTCTGCGCAAATTGAAGCCAGCGCTCAAGATCCGTGTCGGTATATGTAGCTGTACCTCCGATATAAATTCCAATCGAAAGTTCCGAACTGTCGGAATTGAATTCTTAACATCTCTAGTAGATTCTATACTCTGTGCCTATAGGTATAGTTATTCATCAGATCGGCTTTTGTGGGAGGAAAACCAGATAAAAACTATCCTGACTATGCGGATGCCTGGTGTCATGAGTGGCTTTGCCTACGAAATATAACAAAGTCGCCCAAAATGCGTTCCAAATAAGAATAGGATCGATTGCCATATTGCGACATCACGTCATGCTGTCAAATAGAAGAAATTGCGTAGGGTGAGGAAAACAAGCCACCTAATGGTGCGTTTACACGTGGGCCCAGCCTCTGCGAACCACCATCCCTAGCCAACATGTAAACGGAGTCACACATTTGTCATTTTTGGTAACGACTTTTTCTTCGGGTTTCGTGAAAATTAAAGCAAAAGAAACCCTTTATCCTGCTGTTACGGTTTTAAGTGGAACCTGGCTTGGTTATTTACTTACTTTTTGAACCAAGCAGTTAGAAAGATTGCCTATCATATCGTGTCAAGTTTAATGTCTGTATTGTGTGGTGTGTTAGTCGTACCTCGCCTGCCACTCGCATCTAGGTCTATGACCCAGAGATCAGTTTCAAGTAGGATGCAGGTTCAAAATCGAGAAGTACACATTTTGATCGGCACTAAGCAAGTGCAATGTTATAAATGTATTTCAATGAAAACATTGATATGTACATATTTTACTTGTGGTTAATTTTGGGATTAGGCGCACAATGCCACATTCGCAAAATGACATATTGACGCAAAATGCCACATTCTCAAAATGCCACATTCTCAAAATGCCATATTCTCAAAATGCCATATCGCAAAACGTCACATTAGCAAAATGCCATCTTCGCAAAATGCCACATTCGCAAAATGACTTTTCGCAAAATGCCACTTTCGCATAATGCCAAAATGTCACTTTGGACTCAGAATTTTTTATTTGGATGTTAGTATGTTTTTATGAAAAGCCATCTGGCTAAAACTTAATAACTGCTTGATTACAAGTATAGCATGCAAGATACATTGATTGAATCATACACTGATGAATTTATTATATATATCACTGAATACTTAGTTAATTTTTTTTGTTAAAAATGAGCTAATTTGGAATGAAAAACTAATTAGTTTATTCACAGAGTAAATAACATAAGTGTAATGACAATATTTATATCGGCCACCTTTTTTTTATGGTGGGGAAAATCATGCAATGACATCCCCCGCTCTTGGGCGGAGTGGGAGATAGAGTCAGACTCTTACTGACTAAAAGACCCAACCCGTGCCTTCTAGCCTTCATACCGGGGCTCGAGCGCCCTTCAGATAACCCTGGCCCCAGTAGGCTTCGACCCAGCTGGGTCCCTGCTGTTGCTGACAACTCCTTGAGGTGCGCGGGAACAGTACACGCCGTCGATGACTTGGGCTTGGTCCGGACAGTTACCGGACGGCTGGACAGCGAGCTACCCATTGCTCACTGTCCGCAAGCCCGCGCCTACTATTTACGTGGCCGGATATCGGGATCAGAATCCCGGCGGCGGCGGCGGCGGTGACAACGCCGTTGCCTGATGCGTTCGGCCTCCTCCTTTGCGAGCATTACTGCTTCGCAGAAGTCGGCGACCACCTGCCACTCCTCCTCGCTCCGGACCATGGCCTCAACCAAGGCCCGGCTCGAGAGGTCTCCGCCGCCAGTCGCCCCTACGAGGGCGCGGCGATGCTCCGTCCAAGCAGGGCACACCTTGACTGTGTGCTCCACCGTGTCCTCCGGGCATTCCGCACAGTGGCAACACCCGGGCGTCACTTCCGCACGAATCCGGTGCAGGAAACTCCCGAACGAACCATGTCCGGTGAGGACCTGCGTCATGCGGAACGTAAGGACGCCGTGAGGTCTTTCCAGCCACGCCTCAAAGAGGGGACTTACCGCCATGATTGTGGCGTGCCCATATATCGGCCACCTGGCAAAAATTTTAATAATTACTTTACATTTTTATTTTATGTTCAAATAAATAAAAATGTATAAATGTGATCAAATACTGAAAAAAATTAATTGGTATTATTTTTTATTCATTCATTATAAAGTCCAGTGCAAGAAGTAAATCAGTAATTTTAACAATTTTTTTATTTTAATTTACGTTTATCGCACATTATGTAATATTTATTAGATATTTTTTTAGAATGTGTCATTTTGAGAATGTGACATTTTGAGAATGTGGCATTTTGCTAATGTGGCATTTTGAGAAAAGTCATTTTGCGAATGTGGCATTTTGCTAATGTGGCATATTGCGAAATGTCATTTTGCGAATGTGGCATTTTGCTTCAGTATGTCATTTTGCGAATGTGGCATTGTGCGCCTAATCCTAATTTTGACACGTCAAAACCAAGCAAGCACATGTAAACAAAATAGGTACATGAGATTTATTTAATTTGGGTTAAATAAAAAGAAACTATGTACATATAAAATTAAGATTTTAATGTATAAATCACTGATTAAACTTAAAAGAACCTATTACACGTGGTGAAAGGTTATAACGGTACTATAGTTTACTCGTAAACCCAGTTTTCGGCAGCTGGTGTCCATCCGACGACTTCTTTCTCACCAAACCAAAGGGCGATTTCCTTCTGGGCGGATTCCACACTGTCAGAACCGTGGATAATGTTGCGGCCAACTTGAATGCAGAGGTCACCACGAATTGTACCGGGAAGGGAATCAGCTGGGTTTGTAGCACCAAGCATTTGACGGCCGGTTTTCACTGCATTAAGGCCTTCCCACACCATAGGAACAACTGGTCCGGAACTCATGTATTTCACTAGACCAGGGAAGAAGGGCTTGGACGACAAGTCACTGTAGTGCTTTTGCAGTAATTCTTCAGATGGCCACATGAATTTAAGCCCGACCAACTTGAATCCTTTCTTCTCAAAACGCTCGATGATGGTACCAACAAGTCCACGTTGGACTCCGTCGGGTTTAATCATGAGGAAAGTTCTTTCACGTTGTTCCGCCATTATGACTTTTATCAACGTGCAGCCGGCGCGTCTGAGGTGGATTAGAAGGTAAATTAAAGTGGCAATCATACGAAAGAGGAAAATGTCGGGTCGCGTCACACAAAGTCACCCACAGATAGTAATATACCTATAACATAAACGCGATCAGGGTTTAACGATGAGCATCTACATTAATTGAAAATGTAGATTTTTCAAGTAACAAATAGTCTGATAAATAATACACATTATTTGATAATTATAGCATGGATTGCGCATATTGAAATAACTAAATTTATATGGACTATGATTTAATACCATAATCTATTATAGCCTAATCGCGCTCCTAGTAAGAGCCTGATCGATCCACTTCATTACATATTTTATTTTTTAAATGGCAAGACTGCTGAGACGTATTCTCGATAGTTTGTCAAATGAGAAAAAGAAAACAATTTTTTCCAGAGCATGGATTTAAACATTATCATGTACAATAGTGCTAGTGGCGTTATCGATCGCCAATCACAATCGTAATGGAAAATATCACATCATCATACTAATATAACTCACGAACTGTCGCCTGCTTCTTCACACTCGAACTACACCCTACCTTAACCTGGAATAGCGCTTAGTGATACAGTGATACTTTTAAATCTCCCAGGTTATAGGTATGATCATTTTCTACTTTCACTGGGGTGAAGCCGCTGGTAGAAGTTACTGTTATAGATATCACGATTTAAGAATCAGAATCAAAACTTTTATTTCAAATAAGCCATTTATAAAAACTGTTGAATGGTTAACAAGTCATGAAGATTGTGTTAAACTAGCCCTTCACAGCGTCTTTAGTTACTGCTCCACTTCCGTGCGTTGTAGCCACAAAACAATGCGTTATAATCATCATGAACCTAGCTATCCTATCAGTACAGATTTTTTCAATCTGACTGGCAGTTATAAAGTTTAAACAAACAGAAAACTATTCCACTGTATCAACTGTGGTTAAATAAAAGTCTCGCACATATTTTTTATTTTTATTTTTCCGTACATAAGTATTTCTATTGTATAGGAATATGTGACGTACGAATAAACTTTTTTTTTCTTTCAAACTTTTTTTCAGTCTGAACTTAGTATTTAAGATTCGCCGGCAAAATATAAGATTTAGGTTATGAATCGTACCAGTAAAAGGCCAAATTGATGATTAATTGAATCACTTAGGTATATAAAGTGACTGCTTCCCATGCCTCATTCTATGAAGCAGTAATGGGAGTGAGGGAGGTAGCGGGAAGCGTGAAGGAGAAGCAATCCTAAAGCACCAGTAGCCACAAAGGACGCACTGTGGGAGCTCTATTCGTCGTCAGTGTTTACTTCGGTCGGCCTCGGCTAATATAGACAAGCCGGAGATAATGACAATGTTTCCCGGAATATCGTGTGGGTGTGATCGATCATTATTTTTAGCCGATATACGTCCACTGTTGGACATAGGCTTCCCCTAAATGTCGCCACAATGAACGATTCTTTGCGTCTCGCATCCATCGGTTTTCCGCAACCTTCACCAGGTCATCGGTCCACCTTGTAGGAGGCCTTCCAACGCTGCGTCTTTTGGTACGCGGTTGCCACTCCAGAATCTATCAGCCTCAATGGCCATCTGTTCTGCGAGTAATGTGCCGTGCCCATTGCCACGTACGTATGGTAATTCTTCGTGCTATGTCAGCAACGTTAGTTTTCCTGCGATTAACTTCATTTTTGATTCGATCACGCAAGGAGACCCAGAGAATAGCTCTTTCCATTGCCATTTGGTTGACTTTAAGCCTTCTTCAGAGGCCAACTGATAACGACCACGTTTCGGAGCCATATGTCATCACTGGCAACACGCACTGGTTCATAGACTTTCGTTTTGAGATTGAGACACAGAGGAATGTTGAACGAAAAGATACCGCATAGCTTCCCGATCGCTGTCCAGCCGAATTGTATTTGACAATATAAACTCAACTTTGAGTTAAGCTCGCCTATGTACATGAACTCTCCGATGTCCACATATTTTGTTATCTATCATGGTGTACAATAAAGAATTAAGAATGACGGTGGACCTCTTTCTCGAAATCGTGTGATCGATAATGCCGAACAATTCGCCACAAAACTGCCTTGCGGATTGTATGTCTCTTAGTCTGATTTATCACCCTTGGTTTGTTGCGGCAAAGTTAAATCCACCGGCACAGACTGGAAGACCTAAGGCTCATTGGGGCACAGCAACCCCACTACGACCTCAACGTATTATAAGCCCGCAGGATCCCACTGCAAGACATCGGCCTTCCTCCCTTCTTTCCACTTTTTTCTGTCTTGGGCAATCAGGAACCCACTCCTTCCAATCCAATTCCTCTCGCCATCTCCTTTTGGACGGAAATAAAATTTTATGGTCAAAAAACGTTTAGTTTTTATTGAAACATATACAGGTGACTTCGTGATCAATTACAAGACCACACGCTTGCATAAAAGCGTAACAAATTTTAGAACCAACATATTTAAAACCCTTCTTTTTTAAGGCTTTCGACAATGCGATAGATATTGGTATTTCAGACGGGATTTCTTTGTAGTGTTTCCAACTGTTGACTATGGGTTTTTGGTTCACGAAGCTCCAAACAAAATTCGCAAAATCTTCGCCTTCGTTTTCCATTTTTACAAAACACTTGGAATTGTTTATTATTGCCTCTATTTTTCCTCTATGCCTTACAATTCCTGAATCTGTTAGACATTTGTTCACATCTTTTTCAGTTAATTTTGATACTTTATGCGGGTTAAACTTAAAAAATACCTTCCGGTAATTTTCTCTTTTTTTCAATATTGTTAACCATGATAGGCCGGCTTGTTGTCCTTCTAAACACAACATTTCAAACAAAGCATAACTGTTATGTTGTGGTTGTCCCCATTCTTCATCATGATACTTTATGTAAAGTGGATCTTCTGTTAACCAACCACATCGGATAACTTTGTCTTCTGCCATCATCACATCACTGTTATCACTTGGTGAATTTTCTTTAGTAAATTGTATTTATGTAGTACCTATTGTATCGTGATAAAGGAAATTATTTACTTTTGTTAAACTTTGATGATTTCTATTTCGTTCGTAATATTTGATAGTTATTATTAGTCCTAAGAAACTCAAAACTGTTAAATCCTATTCCTAACCTAACTCTTAATTTGCCACAGATAAAAAATTGTTTATAATAAAATAACAGTAAGGAACAGGGAACAGTTACTTCAAGGATCCCATACTTTTGGCTTTGCCATAGTTAATTGTTATTAAATTGACGGTAAGTAACATAAAATTAGACTTGAATGTAGTCATGCATGACTAATGATTACATTTTTCGAGTTTATTTTTTGAGCCAACATTGATAACTACATGTATGCTAAAATCTAAACGACTCAAAATAGTCAATAAATGGAGTGAATAACAGGGATACTTTATAAAAAAAACAATTTCTACCATTTACTTAATGTTATATTGTGTGCTACTTTCTGCGAAAGTTATTCACAGTATTATACAGTAATGAATCACCTTCGTAGATTTATTGTAAAATATCAAAGTCAAAGTCAAAATCAATATATAAGTCAATATCATACATGTAAATAGAGATCACAAATAATAAATGACTTGGACATTACAGTAGGCAGACAAAGCGATGCGGGCGCCCTACACAGGTCTACCCATTTTACAATTATAGAGATATTTAAGTCGCACTGTGGCTCTACCTGCATTGCAGCCAATCTTTCGCCCACCCACGTCACATATACCCCGTAACCCTGTAGCCATTTCATAAATGAGACGATCCAGACGATTTTTTTTTTACTTCGGTAAATTATGAATACCTCTAGTCTTGCAGTACTCGCATCTCACTTCCAACTTCTTTCTATTAATGTGCTACATTGGGTTCTGTTTGAGACATTGTTATCTCAGTGTGTTATTGATATGCACACAAATAAATAAATTTATAAATATTCTAACTAACTTTCTTGTTGACTGTACATAGAGTGCTCCTTTCGTTTCGTTTCAAGCTACAGACTATAGATATCATTTAATCAAAGATGCGTATTGATTGTTATACTTTGATT
Organism: Mythimna albipuncta; assembly: GCA_929112965.1. NCBI lineage: Eukaryota > Metazoa > Arthropoda > Insecta > Lepidoptera > Noctuidae > Mythimna > Mythimna albipuncta. The sequence continues at coordinate 8,501,783 of OV815962.1, read as the reverse complement.
ATATTAATAAACTTTCTAACAAGTCACAAGGTTGTTTCACCTACCAAAGTATCGTAAAATTGCCATTCGCATTGCAGCCATTTTAAGCAGTATTCAAAGTATTCTTTCCCCTTGACGAACACTCTAACTGTACTTTTTAGTTTATTTTATACATCGGCTAAAATCTTAGAGCATTTACCTTGGTTTAATACTGGCTAAAACTTATGTTATGTTAATAAATGCTTTTATAAACTCTGGGTTTAATCGTATAAGCTCGGTGTATTTATATTTAAGTATCCTGTACAGACTAGCCACTTGGGGCCGCCATCATGTATCTGTGCTAGTTTGGACTGGTGGTTGCATCTGTGGGGTTTAATATATCTTCGTGTTTGTGGTCCAGATACCAAACTGTTAACGAGCCTTATATTATCATCACTCAGAGTGCCATCTGCTATTTGCTGCAAAAGTGGCATATACTCTGGTTTTGATAGTTCATTTGTAATTCGGGTCATCTGAAAAGACGAAAAATATAAGCTAAACACTAAAAGTAACATTCATAGAACTCTGAACCTCTCACAGGTTTTATCAATGTCAACAGTATCTGGAAGCCATGGAACCGTTTTTAAATCCCAAGATTGAAAAATGGTTAGAAAGTGACGTTAATCAAATGGGTGATAATAAAAAAGTGTGATTATTATAATGTTTCAGCCTATATCATTCCCACTCCCAGCCCTGGCACACACTAAGTAAAATGGATACTTACCACTATTCTTAGCTGGGCTTCTGAAAGAGGGGTTGCGATTGGACCCAAAAATATGACACTGCTATTTGACCCAAGACTTTCTGGATCTACCGAGATGAGTCCATCATCACTCCCATTACTCTTTATTTCGTCATTTATAATTAAGAACATATGTTCATTAGGCATAGTTTGTAAGAAGTTATGCTCTGGTTTAAAAGGCTTTTGAACTATTTCTTGAGGCATTATGTCATTTAACAAGGCTTTGAGTTTAAAAGTGCTTTTGTCCTTCTTTTTCGTCGGTTTACTTCTTTTACAACAGAGTGTTTTTAATTGTGCAACAAGAACATCAAATAGCAATTCTTTCTTTTCATCTTCATCGTCATTTCCACTATCTGCCTCCACTTCTGAGGGACGGCTATATAATAGATTGTTCAGTTTTTGTACAGCAGCATCCTGGGGATCTAGGACACTATTAACAGAATAAGGGTCCACTTCTTTATTTTCTAACCGAAAAAAAGCTCCGCTTGGTTTAGGTTTGTCTGAAACTTTTTGAAATCTCTTATTTTTTTTATGATTTTCGAAGTTATCATTAAATGCCGAAAAAGTTTTGGTCGGTAAATCCGCTACTGTCTTAAATTTTTTTGCATCTTTTGATTCTGTAGCAATTTTGACTATATCTTTCAAATTATATTCAATCTTATTAGGTTGTTCACGAAGAAGCTTAATAAGTTCATCGTCTGACAGTTTCGAAAGGAGATACGTAACGTCGCCATCTGAAAAAGATAAAAATTACTAAGAAAATCTCGTCTGTTCGGGTTATACTGAATATCTCGAAGTTCTATAATAATAATAATCCTTCCGACCAAATCTCGATCACGGTGACCATTCTCAATGGATATTAACCAAAAGTGCCTTTTTTTTTTTTTTTTTTTTTTATGGTGGGAAAAAATCATGCATTGACATCCCCCGCTCTTGGGCGGAGCGGGAGATAGTGTCAGACTCTTACTGACTAAAAGACCCACCCCGTTCCTTCTAGCCTTCATACCGGGGCTTGAGCGCCCTTTCGGATAACCCTGGCCCCAGTAGGCTTCGATCCGGCTGGGTCCCTGCTGTTGCTGACAACTCCTTGAGGCGCGCGGGAACAGTGCGCGCCGTCGACGACTTGGGCTTGGTCCGGAAAGTTACCGGACGGCCGGACAGTGAGCTACCCATTGCTCACTGTCCGCAAGCCCGCGCCTACGGTGGCCGGAAATCGGGATCAGAATCCCGGTTGCGGCGGCGGCGGCGATAACGCCGTTGCCTGATGCGTTCGGCCTCCTCCTTTGCGAGCATTACTGCTTCGCAGAAGTCGGCGACCGCCTGCCACTCCTCCTCGCTCCGGACCATGGCCTCAACCAAGGCCCGGCGCGAGAGGTCTTCGCCGCCGATCGCCCCCACGAGGGCACGGCGATGCTCCGCCCAAGCAGGGCACACCTCGACTGTATGCTCCACCGTGCCCTCCGGGCGTTCCGCACAGTGGCGACACCCGGGCGTCACTTCAGCATGAATTCGGTGCAGGAAACTCCCGAACGAACCATGTCCGGTGAGGACCTGCGTCATGCGAAAGGTAAGGACGCCGTGAGGTCTTTCCAGCCACGCCTCAAAGAGGGGACTTACCGCCATGATTGTGGCGTGCCCAGCACTGGGTTGCGATAGTCGTTGACGCCATTTCACCATGAGATCCCGCCGGAGCTCTGTCCGCCATGCCGCAACCTGTCGCGGCAGTGGACTTTCACCCCGGCGTTGCATCTCCACGCGCATATCGTGCATGTGTGCAAGGACTGTTGCCTCCAGATCCCACGGTGGTAGGCCAGCCAGAAGGCTCGCCGCTTCGCGGGAGACCGTGCAGTATCCCCGCACCATCCTTATTGCCATGACCCTCTGGCAGGCGTTCAGTATGGCCGCCGGTTGCTTTTTCAGCGACGGCGCCCACACCGGCGCCCCGTAGAGGGCCATGGACCGAACGATCCCCGCGTAGAGCCTCCGGCAGGAGGCGTCTGGACCCCCAAGGTTGGGCAGGAGCCGCTTGAGAGCGGCCCCAGTCCGGTTGAGTTTGGGAGCCAGACGTCGGAAATGCTCCACGAAATTCCACCGGCTGTCGAGGACGAGTCCCAGGTACTTCATCGTTGACCCGACACCGATGTGAACTCCTCCTACCGTTAGTTGGGAACTCAATGGCGGTGCGTTCCGAGGGCGGCGACCGTGGAAACACATAGCCTCGGATTTGTGAAGCGCCACCTCGAGTCCCAACTCCTGGATCCTATCAACGACCATCGCAACCCCGCGTGTCGCTAGAGCGACCGCCGCCTGGTACGACTCTCCCTGCGCTAGAACCAGCGTGTCGTCTGCGTAGCAAACCACGCTGACCCCGTCAGGGAAGTCACCGCGCAGCACGTAGTCGTACCCGATGTTCCACAAGGGTGGCCCTAGTACCGACCCCTGCGGAACACCGCACGACATCTCTCGACGTTTCCAGTCTTCCTGGTGACCGGGGTAGACTATAAATCTATCCGACAGATAGGCCTCGACCACACGACAGAGGTATTCGGGCACCCGGTGGTACCGGAGTGCCCTCCGGATCGTACTCCAGGGCAGGGAGTTGAAGGCGTTGGCAATGTCCAAGGACACTGCCACGACACACCTGCCCTGGGACACCGCAGCCCCCGTCGTGAGGGCTCGCACGCGCATGATGGCGTCCACCGTAGAGCGTATCCTGCGAAAGCCGAACTGTCCGTCCGAAAGGTCCGGCCCCACCCGTGTTAGGTGCCCGACGAGGCGGTTTGCAATGACTCTCTCAAAGAGCTTGCCCACCTCGTCGAGCAGCACAATGGGCCGGTACGCGGACGGAGAGTCCGCAGGGCGCCCTGGCTTCGCTATGAGGACCAGTTTCCCCGTCTTCCAGCAAAGTGGGAACTGGCCCCTCTCCATGCATGCGCTGAAGAGCCCTCTCAGTCGAGGCCCGAGAGCCTCCATGGCCAGGACCCAGGCCTTCCCAGGCAAGCCGTCGGGTCCTGGGCGGTGTTCTTGGCACTCAGCCTTCGCACCGCCACTCTCATCTCTACCTCGGTCACCTCTGGAGCATCGTCGTCGTCGTCGCTATTGCGGTCCGCGTCAGACACCACTGGTGAGGGCGGAGCCATGGGCGGGGGGGAGTGTTGCCCCCGCGCAGGGAACAAAGCGTTCACCGCACCCTCCACGATCTGGGGCCGGAGACTCTGAGTCAGCGGGGGAGCCCAGGGGCGGAGCTTTTCCCGTACTGTTTTGTACGGGCGCCCCCACGGGTCCGCGTTCAGAGACCAACCAAAAGTGCCTGAGATATTTTAGTGCAAATACAGGTGCACTACTCTCAGTTCCTTTACTCTCATAGTTAGATCCCATACGACTTTATAGAGATTAGCGGCAGGACCAATGGCTTTTCTTCGCGGAGTGGGAATCCATTAAATACTTCTGGGTGGAGTTAGAGGGAGTATCAGACTTTTACTAAGTAAAACACAACAGTTTCTATTCCTTCATTTGCCCTTCAAGCTTCAGTCATAGTAATTTTTTGAATATCCCATAGCCCACCAACAGCTTTACATGCTTTTATTTCGAACGATATGCGTTGAAGATATAATGCATAAGTTTATTCTACCAAAATATATGTAGTGTACGTAGGTAGAGTAATCTGGCTATAAGTCAGGAGTGAATAGTTAACTGTAAGTCAGACTCTATGCAAACAGTTTACTGCTATCAATATCAGTGGTGAACTGTTTGCATAACTAATTTCGATGAATAATAATTAATTATTCTACGAAATAAGGTATAACCTGCCGAAATTCAGAATTCTTCATTGTTGACTTACCAACGTTTTTTAGGATCGTGGACTTTGGCAAATCTTTTTCATGAGGCAAATACCCTTTGGAGACTATGTACTCCGAAACATCGTTTTCAGCTTCATTCCCGACCAAGTATAGAGGATTTTTATTCAATAACGCCATCGACAGCGCTGTTTGTATCTGCAAAAATGTTTCACAAAAGATTTTGGTGGAATTATCATTTCACATTATTCGAATAAAACAAAGATCTAATCGAATAATGAAAAAAAATAGATTTAACATATTTCTATTGTATAAATATGCATATTGTATATGCTTGGCTGTATAAGTATTTAAAAAAATATTTAACTTACCCAGTAATAGAAAAATATTATCCGATGTTCACTTAAATACGAAAACATGTTTATTTCCCAGAAACATTAATACTTATGTGGTCAGTGTAAGTTTAATTTAACGGCTGAATGCTCAATAGCTTCTTTCTCATAAAAAGTAGTTGCCTATCTTGTTAATGTTTACAAAATTAACAATGAACAAGCGCTCGTTAAAAAGTTTACGACCGTGATAAGGAGATTCAGTCATGTTGGATGTTGTTTTAAGCGCGTCAAGGGCTTGGTTGTCATTTTTTCTGAATTCCATCCAGCTTTAGCAATATTTATCTGCAATAATTAGAGTCCGTCTAATGAAAGCGTGACCTGAGAAAAGGAGGTTACAACCAAAAATTTTGAATGTGGTATTATTGAAATAGTAGGAGAAAAAAGTTTTGATACTAGAGTATTTTTTGTATTTAAGACAATTTTAGAATAGTTGTATAAGAACTTAAATCCTAGTCAAAAACATGTGTGTAGACTTAATTATTTGGTGGGTGTATGGTAAATGTCAATAATACACAAGATGTTAGATAATATTCCAAATTATTTTATCTGATCTCTTAAAAGTCGCTATAATATATTTAAATAATATTCTTTATTTTCCATTTGGCGTTCTGGCAAGAATACCAAGTGCACAACACCGTGATAGTCAAATAAAATAGTCAAAATGATTTCAACTTCATCACATCGCGTCAACACCATTAATGTGTTTCAAGATTGTTGGGTTGGAATCGATTCGTTTTAGCATAGAGAAAATTTAGATATTTTGGGATTAGTCAAGTGGGAACATGTTTTATACTCCAGTGATTGTTTCAAATGATACGGATCGACTCGTGAGACACAAAAAGTTCAGCAGCTGGTGCAGCAGCATCTCTCTCAAACTTGAACTAGGATTTTCGCGATTTTAACTTCAGTTGCAGACTTTCATGCACTACCAGACAGAGTGAGGCAAATCTTTCATTACATCTCAACTGCTTTTGAACGCATTCTACCACTCACTAGCATGTGTTTTTGATTAAGTCGATTTACCAAAAGCCTTCGTTGTTCGATGTTTTTGTCCATTATGAAACTCACAATATGTCAGATTATCTAAAAATATGAGAAAAAAAATTTCATTACATCCTTAATATAACTATCTAATAATATTAGTCGACAAGGATCAAGATTATAACGTCATACTAACTTAAAAATCAAAAATCGTATGTAAACAATGTTGGTTTTCATTGAAAACACCTTCTTTCTCTTCTTGTTTTTGTTTGAACTTATTAGCCATAGTGTGTAGCAGTTTTTGCACGTTACTGTTTATTGTTTTTCCCACAATTAAGCAATTATTCTTGAAAAATAAATATCAGTTTCCAAAAACTGACAATTGCAACCATAGACTTTGACGTGATTTTTTTTGGCAAAACAATGTTGCCAATTTAATTTTAAAAAAAAACTCCAGGTTACGCTTTCAGTAGACGCACTATAAGCACCTTTTCAGAATTTCGGTAATAGATACCCATTGCATGTGATTTATTTAATTCAAATATTATTTATTTAATATGATGACTGTGATGAGTAGGTACCTACCTCTACTATCTTTTTTAAACTACAAGTATCCGTTCCTATCCCCTACCTTTAATTAGAGACCAATGTTAACAATAACACATACATAATTATAGGTATCTACTTCAAGTTTTCGAGCCTTGCTCATTTGCAGGTTTCATAGCGCAGATACATAGGTACTCGGAAAAGACCTAAGAAAGACGGAAAAACCTTGTGAAGGTTTATCAGTTGACCGTACAGTAGGTATTAAGAACACCAATTTGATTAAGTAGCTACATTTAATTTAGAGTGACATTCTCAGTCTGGGGATCCTTTCGATAAAAAAAGTTAACGAGTGCAAAAGAAATTAAACTATTTAGTCTTTATTTTGTAAAATCGCACGTCATTTTAAAGGATCTTTATCATCTCTGCGCAAAAGTTGTGGTTGTCTTAATGTATTATGTAAATCGAGCATATCCATGGACTGCTAAGTTAAAAGTTAAGTGTTAGAGACCGCGCAAACCACAGACTTTTAATCGGCCGATAGTTTGGTTGGTTGCTTAGAATAATCAGTATGAAGCTGTATGGAAGTGCGCACACAAAACGATTCAGAATCGGCCGACAGAAAGATTTAGCTTCATACTGATTAAGCAAACAACCAAACTATCGGCCGATCGAAAGTCTGCAGTTTGCGGTGTCTCTTATTAGAATAAAATAATTTGAGAATCCAATTCATTTTGCGGGATTTTTTCGAGTGAAGTTCAGTGGCTATTTTAATTATTCACTTAGGCTATTTTGATTCTTAGTTAGCATTGTTTTTTTTTTTTATAGTATTGGCTACTTTTACGAAACTTGACGAAGCTGACTCGATACATTTACTAATTACTGCAAAAATGAAAGAATGTTTTACATGAGCATTATAATAATAATTGAACTGATACGAGACTTCGAAGATATGGTTTAAACGACTCAGTACCCAAATCAGAAACATTATAAAAACAATCAATTCGTCGTTGACCATAGACGATTTCTGATGCTGTCAGTGTCAGTGTAGTTAACCGATATTTGATTGACGTTTATTTATTTTGTTTTTTACAGAACTGTTGATTTTGTATTTTCACTGATATTAACAATGAATATTCCTTTTCCAGTGTTAACTCCTCGACTAGTGGACCCTTTGTGGTTTAATGCTGATAGTCCATGTGACGAAGAAACAGAATTAACTGCATTAGAACAGGCTAATCAACATTGGGCAAGTATTGAACCATTCGGGCCGTTATCTTGTATATTTATCGATTTAAGTATCCCATTGCTAGGCAGCCAACGATTACAGTGAGCGTGCCTGTGGAGCCCAGTGTGGCCCAATTTCGATGCCTTCGTTGTTTTTTTTCTTAATTTTTAAGTATGTAGGTAGTTAGGTTATTATTGATATTTATGTCGTTTATTCGATTTATTGCGTTAGCACAGTGAAGTAAATTCATTGATTGATGGTTTTTTATAGTTACCCGCCCTATGGTTGAGCTGGATTACAAATTCGTGTGAAGGAAGGTCATGAACTATGAAAGTACTTCAGGAAACATACTTTTTGTTTTTAACAATTGTTTTACATTTGATTGGTTTAATTACAGTTAAACTCGATTGGACAGCAGTATATGAAGAGGGCTCCTCTGGGCAAAGCTGACCCTGAGCCGATGGAAGAAGAAGCTGACACCGATGAAGAAGAAGGTACAGAGGATTTTTATATAGTTTGTCAGGCACTCAGCGAGAGTATTACTTTGTTCATATCATTCTTCACGCAATCATCCATCTTTCCTTTGGCCTCTCTATCCATCCACATGTACACTCAACTCTACAGTCATTGGGCCCCTTTCAAACTAATAATAATAATTATTCTTTATTGGCGTTTTTTGATAGGAAATCATTCAAAAACTTCTCTCACTGACATCTCTGGCTCGGTCTAAATGGTTACAGGACGGTCTGACCGGTAGTGTTGTATGTATTGAGTACCCACTCCACGCCGTCCGCAAACCTACGCTTATGGTGGCTGACAATTGGGGTCAGGATCCTTTCCTTCACGTGCTGCTGCTTCCTTTGCTGGCATTACTGCTTTGCAGGAGGTGACCGACTGCTAAACCTTTTTTTTATTTGCGCTGGGCCGAGGCCTGAACCAGGGCCTGGCTGCATAAAAATACTACAAAATACAATTTTCAAAAATAGTGAGCGCCTCTAATATTCTGACTTTATCCATTCTCGTCAAAGCACATATCCGTCTCTAGATTTTAAATGCTCTCTAATTTTTAGGGTTCCGTATCCAATGAGTGAAACGAGACCCTGTTACTAAATAAACCAAATATTTAAGTATAGAACAATATCGTAATTTTAAAATTGAAATTTTGTATAATACTGACTATCTGAAATTGAATTGTATCTGAAACTATGCTATTGAAACCTCAAATAAATTTAATAAGTACCTATAAAATTTTGATGGTCATGGTTTATGCACATCTCTTCCTAAATATTTGTACGCCACCATATGCGGATGAACATGCCAGAACGCAAAGGGCAATTAAAGGAACACAAGTATGTTTTAGTCAGTAAAAGTGTGACACGCCTTCTTGCTCCACCCCGAGAGTGGGAGGGGTTATTTGATGATTCCTAACGAAAAAAAAAGCATGAAATGAGACGCACATTTTCGGAGCACATGTACCTTATCCATAGGTTCAAATTTCCTTTGGTTCTCGCAAAATTTGCACTCCATCAGTCGTAGCTATAGGTAGATCGATAACGCGTACCTAAATAAATCCAAAGGCTTTTTTCCTTCGTCTAACCTATAACGGCCCGTTGACGACCTTGCCGCTGTGAGCGGTAGCTAAGCGCGGGGCGGCGAGCGGTAAGATCAAAAGTATGGAAATATTTGAAGCACGCCACGAGACGCCGCTCATAGCGCCGCGCGCCCGTGCACCGATGCCGCTCCGCTCGCCACTGTCTTAGTGGCGAGCGGTGCGGCAGGTGCGGCGAAGTTGAGAACAGGCCATAAAACTAGAGAACTTGATTTAACAAAAATCTGATATTGTACCTTCTTGTTCTAGGAAATGATGAATCAGATGAATCAGAGGAGTCGCATGATGAAGACGAGGAGGAGGATGTTCCGGCGTCATACTCTCCTGCACGCAACAATAACGAACTGGAGCCCGACAGCCTCGACGACCTCAATGATGGCCCTGACCTCAACACCTCTGACCAGAGTGCACTCTGGCCCATACAATAGTGCTTAAACTGTTTAGATAAATCTATGTTATTTCATTGAGTGTACAATCATTTGTTTGGATACAAAGGAAGACACCAAATAAATGTGGAAAAACGGTTATTGACCCTCCACATATTATTGACATTCTTAATTTCAGAAACGGAATTAAAGACGTAAAGCCGTCAGAGTCGACATTTATCGTGATCCTTTACCTTTTTAGCCGACTTCGAAAAGGAGGAGGTTCTATGTTCGGCTGAATGTTTTTTTTTTCTAAAAAACAGTTCATTGATGGTTTTTCGGGTACCTTCGATATATTGGAGATATTAGGAAAAGGACAATTGTACATTATTCTAAGTTTATCTGGCGCCTTGTATAGTTTATGTTAGTGAAATTAATTATAAATGACTAACTTTTTCCTAAATAGTGATTTAACAGGAACAATAATAGAAAATCATGACTATATCAATAATTTTATTTTAAAACTTATGAATAAATAATAAGTCGTAAAAGATAACAAATTGTAACATTATTTCATAAATACTGATTTTAAAATACACTGGAGACATCAATTATTACATCAACCACTCTAGCTAGCAATGGTCTCATATTTTCTCGTGGCACAGTCTTCCATTTCCTTGCAAGACATTTCTCAATGAAATCATGCATAGATTTTGGATCTGAAAAATAAAACATCATATAAATTATAATATTTATTCAAATGCTCACCAAACAGCATTATTTCAAAAGTATCTTAAAATAATGACAGCCAAATTATTTTTCTCAATCCATCATCTCCAACAGATATATTTTCAAGAGTGGCTAGGTTACTTCTGGGTAAGCATGCTCAAATTGTCGATCACATCATCGCTTCCCAACAGATGAAATAGTGATCAAGCGCGAGTCCATCAATAATAAAAAAAAATCGTCATGAACTTTTTTTTTTATAATGGATAGGCTCGCGTTTGACCACAATCTCACCTGATGGTAAGCGATGATGTGGCCGACGATGGAGCACGAACTTATCTTCACATAGTATTTGATAGTATAAAACAAAGTCGCTCTATGCGTCTGTCTGTTTATTCGCTAACAGTTTTCACCAACAGAAAGATTAATAATCAAGATATATTATCTCAGGTCACAAGGGTATAAGCTCAGAGTTTTCCTGTGTGATCACAATAGGAAAGATACACGCAGGAGAACCAAGTCTACCGTCATATCCCGAAGAATCACCAAACTTAGGTGGCAGAGAGCTGGGCACATTGCACCCAGAACCGATGGTCGAAAGGGTCGAACGGTTCTAAGTGGCGACCACGTACTGGAACACGCAGCGTGGGTTGGGCACGCTACAATTATGGCGGTAAGTTCTCTCTTTGAGGCGTGACTGGAAAAATCTCACGGCGTCCTCACTCGATGAGAGGCGCACAAGACCGGTCGTTATGGCGACAATTGGGGGAGGCCTATGTTCATCAGTGAATGTCTTTTGGCTGAAATGATCATTATGATCTCAGGTAGTAAGTAGCCGAATCGCATTACATAGCAACAGACCGTCATACCTTTATAGCGTACGCCGTCTATTAATTATTTATTTCTTACCTGACGCGTTAGAACAATTTGCAATGTTTAGCGTGAAAAATATAGCGCTTCTTTTGACCAGTGGATCATATTCATCGCAATAGTAATGGAAGGCCATTGCGAGGTCCGAGGGCACTGCGTCGATCTCTTTGACAAGCAACACACCGGATCTGTCAACGTCTTCCCGGTAGCGCGAGATCAGCTCCCCGTGTTCTTGCATATCGAGGTTGGAGCTTTCAACGACTGTGTGTCGTATTGATGAGATGTCGTTACCTGAAAATCAGACATAAACTTAAAAAAATATTATTTTAAAACCGTTTTTTACATCCTTAAAAGTAATTTGAAAGAGCGCGGTAGTTAAATAATTTTTAACTTCAAATTCATTTATATAAATGTACAATACATTTATATAAATGAATTTGAAGTTTGTAATATCGAAATAACGGTTTTTTTTTTACTAAATACTATAACAAGAGACGATTTTAAAAATTTAAGAGGCCGGCGAGAGATGAATTTTCATACAAACGTAATAACACGCTCATTTACAGTTGGAGCATATTTCCAGCATATTATGATGATATTCGGTTATAGACAATATTTATCTAGGTTCCTAGGTCGAGAATATTAGAAATATTGTTATTTTTAATACTGAAAAAGCCAAATGGCAAACATACAAACGTAATACCATTATTACGTTTGTATGGAAATTCATCCGTCGCCGGCCCCTTAACACATTTCAACTGTGTATTTGCTATACCTACTTATGCCTGTATGACACGACGCAAGTGCATCAAGTACTTCCCCCGCCCAATTCCCGCTCCCTACCACTATTGTACTATACTATCGCTTGCGTCGCATAGACTTAGTAATATTTAGGACGTTCACTTTAAATATTATTATTTTTCGTTCAGGGGCAAAATGTCCAATTCCCAAAATGTCCAATCTTTGAGAATGTAGTAAATTTGTTCAATAACTAATGTAAGCGCTTTTTTAATACTTATCACAAATGATAAATACAAAGTACTGAAAGAATCAAAATAGGTTTTATTTATAAATAACCAATTAAGACGATAACATACCAGAAATCACTGTTTTTGTCAATCTATACATATAGTAATAAAATCGTAGGAAAGTCAAAACTGTACATTGAATATTTTTTTAAAAGAATACTTGGGGCGTGATCTACAATCGATACCGAAGCCAAAAATATAGTTTTTAGAATTTTTGTCTGTTTGTCTGTATGTATGTCCGGGATAAACTCAAAAAGTACTGCATGGATTTACTTCAAATTTTGCATGAATATTACTAAGAGGTCGGGTCAACATATAGGCTACATATTATCATGCTATCACCTACGGGGGAGGAGCTGTGAATCTTTATTTTTCTTACGCATTCTATGACAGCGTGTAATATAAGGACGCAAATTTAAATGTTGTTTTTGAGTAAGTCATGCTATTATCTAGCTTTACACTATAAAAACTACGCCATTAAAGTAACTTGGGCAAAGAAACATAGTTTAATGAATGTTAGTAGTATAAAATCAATTTTAAAGCAGCGCTATCTATGAGATTTCATCAAAATCAAATCAAGTTGTATGTTAACAGTTTTTGGAAATTAATCATTTAAATTTGATCATGTTGGCGAGGTTAGTAGTTAGTTATTCTTAAAATTCATAGATGGTAATGTGCATTTTCTTCATATTATAGTTCGTTTTGACAAATTCAAGTTCCAACAAAACCCTCAAAATCTTGATCAGAGTTGAGGAAGACAATTTAAAAAAAATGCGGTGTTAGGTATTACATGGTGGCATTTCTCAGACTCTGTGAAGTCGACCAGTTTGCGAAATCCCTTACGTATGACGTGGTGCCTTCATATTACACGTACGAAAAGCAAACAGGTGTATTCAACCGACATCGACGAAGAGGTGCTGTGAAAGGTTTTCGGGGAATTTTCAAGGACACCGCATTGTGTAGGGTTTAAATCGTGCACCCGAATAGTGGCAAATGCTATTTTTTGCGGTTGTTACATCACACTGTCCCAGGCCCAACGTCTTTCGCCTTTCTGAGGACATTTGATGGCGTGGAGTATCCCACTTACTGCGCAGCCTTTTGCCTAATTGGGATGACACCCTCGCGGAGACAAGCGTCAGTGACAGTCCCAGCCACATGCGTCATCTGCTTGCCGTCATCTTGGTGTTTTGTGGAGTCGCGAACCCGGTAGCTTTGTGGGAGAAGTATCGCCATCATCTGTCTGAAGATTTTCTACGAACTTTGAGGCGTGCTACTAGAGACGAAGTCGAAGTAACTGATGAACGCGTGCTGAACACCTGTCTCATTTCACTTCAAGATGTGGTCATTTCTATCGGCGGCAATCCACTGATCGAATATGGGTTACCAGCTCTCCAATCATCACCACATCAAGACCGTGGAAATCGGGAGTATAACGCTGAGACAAATTACGATCCGGGCGAAATAACCACCATACGAAACTACCATGTCGCTTTGTTCTCTTGAGAGCAAAACCAAATTTATGACACTGTCCTTGAAAGCGTTGGGCAAAACCAGGGTAAAATGTTTTTCTTGGATGCTCCGGGTGGAACAGGAAAAACATTTGTTACCACTGGCATACTTGCAGAGGTCAGGAGCCAAGGCAAAATTGCAATTGCTGTAGCGTCGTCGGGAATCGCTGCCACACTGCTTCCGGAAGGCAAGATAGCACATGCCATGTTAAAAATTCCCATCGATTTAGAGAGCGCCAAAACGCCTGTTTGTGGTGTGTCACGTAACAGCGATCAGGGACACGTGCTCAAGGATTGCTCTCTGATGATGAGTGTACGATGGCCAATAGGAAGGCAGTTGAGGTTGTGGACAGAACCCTGCAGGACATCTGCAGGAACTACCATTTGATGGATGATGTCACAGTTCTGTTCAGTGGCGATTTCCGGCAAACACTTCCCGAGGTGACCCGGGGATCTAGGGCTGACGAGGTGTATGCTTCGTCGAAACGATCTTCGTTGTGGTCACGAGTTCATACACTGCGCTTGACCATTAATATGAGAGCTTGGCTCGGCGGCAATGCACGTGCTCAAGAATTCTCCGATGTCCTTCTAAGTCTTGGCGAAGGCACTCTACCAGAAGGGAGAGGTGGACAGGTTGTGCTTCCAGAGTCTCTCGGTAGAGTGGTATCCAGCTTAAAAAAACTCATTCACTGTGTTTCCGGGGACATCAGTCGTATACCGCACCAGCAATTATTTATACCACGCATTCCCCTCATAACCCATAACTTCCCGTTCCAGTTCAAGCGCGTACAGTTCCCCGTGAGTGTTTGCTTCGCGATGACCATCAATAAGTCGCAGGGGCAGACACTGAGAGCAGCGGGTGTCGACCTCAGGACGAGTTGCTTCTCACACGGGCAACTGTACGTCGCTTGCTCCCGCGTCACCAGTCCTGACTCTCTTTACATTTTGGCTCCTGGTAGTATAACTACCAACGTAGTTTATAGGGAAGTCTTGTAAGGTATGATACCTTTATACGTATTTTTACTCTTTTGTGTCCTGGAATGTATTCCTGCATTATTTTCTCTATTTCCTTCAGTCACATCTTATGACTGAACTCAGCAGGATTCCCATATAACGCTCTTCACTAGAGTCCGTCTAATGAAAGCGTGACCTGAGAAAAGGAGGTTACAACCAACAATTTTGAATGTGGTATTATTGAAATAGTAGGAGAAAAAAGTTTTGATACTAGAGTATTTTTTGGATTTAAGACAATTTTAGAATAGTTGTACAGGAACTTAAATCCTAGTCAAAAACATGTGTGTAGACTTAATTATTTGGTGGGTGTATGGTAAATGTCAATAACACACAAAATGTTAGATAGTATTCCAAATTATTTTATTTTATCTGATCTCTCAAAAGTCACTATATAATATTTAAATAATATTCTTTATTTTCCATTTGGCGTTCTGGCAAGAATATCAAGTGCACAACACCGTGATAGTCAATAAAATAGTCAACATGATTTCAACTTCATCACGTCTCGCCAACACTATTAATGTGTTTCAAGATTGTTGGGTTGGAATCGATTCGTTTAAGCATAGAGAAAATTCAGATCTTTTGGGATTAGTCAAGTGGGAACATGTTTTATACTCTAGTGATTGTTTCAAATGATACGGATCGACTCGTAAGACACAAAAAGTTCAGCAGCTGCTGCAGCAGCATCTCTCTCAAACTTGAACTAGGATTTTCGCGATTTTAACATCAGTTGCAGACTTTCTTGCACTACCAGACAGAGTGAGGCAAATCTTTTATTACATCTCAACTGCTTTTGAACGCATTCTACCACTCACTAGCATGTGTTTTTTATTAAGTCGATTTACCAAAAGCCTTCGTTGTTCAATGTTTTTGTCCATTATGAAATTCGCAATATGTCAGATTATCTAAAAATATAAGAATAAAAATATATCATTACATCCTTAATATAACTATCTAATAATATTAGTCGACAAGGATCAAGATTATATCGGCATACTAACTTACAAATCAAAAATCGTATGTAAACAATGTTGGTTTTCATTGAAAACACCTTCTTTCTTTTCTTGTTTTTGTTTGAACTTATTAACCATAGTGTGTAGCAGTTTTTGCATGTTTCTGTTTATTGTTTTTCCCACAATTAAGCAATTATTCTTGAAAAATAAATATCAGTTTCCAAAAACTGACAATTGCAACCATAGACTTTGACGTGATTTTTTTTTGGCAAAACAATGTTGCCAATTTAATTTAAAAAAAAAACTCCAGGTTACGCTTTCAGTAGACGCACTCTAGCTTCGTTTGCGAAAAAAACTTATATTATAATGCTATTTTAAAAGTTGTTTATTTATAATGCTATAGCGACACTGGCACCTTAGGTATTTTTAGTGCTGTAGAGGCTTCACGCAGACGACGTCGCGGGCAGCAGCTAGTATGTAATAAGTATATAAAAATACAGTAATCAACATCAATTTTTTTATAATTATAAATTAAATAATTATAATTTTTTTTTGTGGGTAAAAGTCATCCAAATGATATCCCCCGCCCTTGGACGGAGTCGGACTCTTACTGACTAAAAAACCCACCCCGTTCCTTTTTGCCTTTCATACCCCCCAGTACTGTACCAGTACCTCGGTCCGGACAGTTACCGGACGGTCGGACAGCGAGCTACCACGCTCGCCGTCCGCAAGCGTGCACCTGCGGTGGCCGGAGACCGGGATCGCAATCCCGGCGGTGGCTGGGGCGCTGTGAGTGAGCGCCGTTGCCTGATGCGGTCGGCCTCCTCCTTTGCTAGCATTACTGCTAGCAAAGGAGGAGGCCGACCGCATCAGGCAGCATCATGCAGGAGGCGACCGACTGCCACTCCTCCTCGCTCCGGACCATGGCCTGTACCAAGGCCCGGCGCGAGAGATTGCCGCATAAGGACACGGCGATGCTCTGTCCAAGCGGGGCACACTTCTACCGTGAGCTCCACCGTGTCCTCCGGGCTGTCCAAAGAGTGGCGATACTCGGGCATCGCTACAGCACGAATCGGGTACAGGTACCTCCCGAACTGACCGTGTCAGGTGAGAACCTGCGTTATGCGAAAGGTGAGGACGCCGTTAGGTCTTTCCAGCCATGCCTTATCTTGGTTATTTATTATTGGTCATAAGTATTAAAAAAGCGCTTCCTAGACTTATTGAACTTTGCTACATTCTCAAAGATTGACCATTGGACATTTTGAGGATTGGACATTTTACCCCTGAACATTATTTTTGTATGAAAATCTGATAAACTAAAATATGTTTCTTTTTTTAAACTCTATGATGTTAGTACCATAGTCATGAGAGGTTGGCAGTGTTTTACAAATAACCCTGTATAGAACGTAGAATGGACAAACTCAGAAGAAGTATGAGAAGGTCAAAGCAGTAGCAGATTGTTTGAAGAATGCAGTTTCCTAGCGTGTGAGAAGCAAAGATATTCAAAGTGATGTATAAGTACTAATAAGTAGTAAGTATCTTACGTAAAAATCTTGCGGCAGTATACGCAACTTCATCTGCGAACTTTTCGAATCTCACGAAGTTGAAATTGTTTGTTTTACTGTTGTATACAAACATGAAGGAGCCGGTATCCATTCGTGAGAATATTGTTGATATACCTGAAACAATGCAGCGAATACAGAAATAATTATACATCATCATATCAGCCGAAAAACGTCCACTGTCAGAGATAGGCCTCCCCAAGTGTCGCCACAACGACCGGTCCTGTGCGTCACGCATCCACCGGTTTTTCGCGACCCTGATCAGGTCATCGGTCCACCTTGTCCTATACATTACTAATTATTAATTAGTCAAAAAAATGGGGCTCTATCCGTAACCGTTATTGATTATATTTGTTTAGTCAAAAGTAAAACAAAAAACGAAATCCCAAAAATTGTTCACGAAAATTTGTCATAATTAGTAAATTCTTCAATTGAATCAATATGAAACTATTGGGACTAGAAAATACTACGTGCAGTGTTTTTCCATTTTGGTAACCGGACAACCGGACGGTGAGCTACCCATTACTCATCGTCTGCAAGCGATGCAGCACTTAACCCTTTAAACGCCGACACCGTAATATTACGTGTTCTGAAAACAGTGCACGAATCGCCACACACGTATAATTACGTTATTTTATTGGAAAGGTTCTCATAGTGCACAAACTCCTTAGAAAATATGTCAGTTTTAAGGTGTAGGGTATAATCTTTATTGTTATGGAACTTTTTTAATGTTTTGAATGATAAATACTGTGAATTTTGGGATTTAAATACATTGTGATCACTGATCTCCTTGCTTGTATCGCCAATCACGTAATTTTACGAATACTAGGGATGGGGCAAATTCGTAAAATACTTTATAGGTTGGCTAAGAATAAGCAAGGCTCTTTAGAAATTACTGTCACTATTTACAATGAAAGTGGGTACTTTCATTACAAAATAACCATAGTGTTACTCTGATATACAAGTATCTGTACACAATAAAATGTATTTAAGTTTAAAATTATTTAATTTTTACGACAAAAATATAAAAATCTCATTACGCGGAACCTCACTAGTGCAGACAGTCGCCGGTCGCAGTCACCGTAATATTACGTGCGGCCAAGGAGCTTCAAGGTTATATCGCACTGTATTGTCAGTTGCCTCAGCGCCATCCCCGTAAAATCACGTGAAAGCTGTATCGCTCTGTGCAACTAGTGTTGTAGGAGTTTTTCGTGTTATCGTGTAGAACTTTAAATGCAAAAGAAATGCTGGAAGACGAAGAGTTATTAAATATTTTGCGTGCGACGTGGACGTGCGTCATGTCGAGTATTGAAGAATCGCGGTCTACGTCGCCTTCGATTTTGGGTCCACGTAAAATTATTTCAAATAATACTTCAAATAAATCGACGCAGACTAAACGAAATTTTGTCCACTACGCCCAGTTAAAAGATGGTAATGGTGTGCTTTTATAAACTTGCCAGACGCAAACTTTTTTGATCAAAGACCAGGTGATCCACGCAATGAATACTTCGCGTCATTAATAGCTTTTGAGCTGGAAGCTGTACGGCCTGAAAAACGTTCAGAAGTTTACATGAAAATATTAAATTTAATACGGCAAGCTCGTGGAGAATCGTCACCAATAGAAAAACGAACGTGCCCATCTCCCGAGTACTGATTTGTGTTAACGTAGTTAATGACTGAAGACTGAATAATGTTATATTATTAATTAAGCAGGTAAATAAAACATTGATTTTATTTCTGGCTTTTTATTCATGAAACCTCAAGAGAACACCAGTGTCCGCAAACCTATTGTCTTTCTATTGTGTCTCTAATTACGATAATCGAAAGGTTAATATTGTTAATAAATAATTAATGCATCGATATTACGTATTCCCAACACTATTCCAACTTATGTCTAAAGTGACTTGGCGCTGGAGGTCAGTCAAAGGTATCAAAATCGTGGCGGTTAAAGGGTTAACATGCGTTTAATATTTGACGAAATCGTGAGCAATGGATAGTTTGCCCAGGTCGGCGGCGTGTCGTGTTCAAAACGCGCGCCTCCAAGAGGTGTCAGTAAAATTGACGGGCCTCTCTAGGGCCGATGCTTACTAGGTCTGCGGGATTATTCGAAAGAGACCCTGGCCAGCAAAGGCTATGAAACGCAAAGGGCAACAGTAGAAACATAGCTGGGGTCAGTAAGTCTGATACTTCTTCTTGCTTCAGCGAAAGTAGAAGTGGTTATTAATAATTTCCTAAAACAAAAGGTCTACTTTAAACGTAGAATGGCGATTTACGACATTACTTACCAGTTTTTAACTTCAATATAGAATCATCATCAATGTTATATTTTTCCTGGAGGATTTTCATATTGTTTTCAAATATAATTTTATCATGATTCACAGTTTGTGTTGATTTATCTTGAGTGTTTGTTGTTGATGTTATCATATTGGGATACATCCAGTTCACCATAACAGCTACAATAGCTATTATGAGAAAGGCATTTCGTACTGTATTGCTGGACTGGGCTTGGCTGATTTCTCTTGACGAAACCGACAACCTCTGTAGGTGAGGTGACGGTTCTATGGGGTGTGCGCGTTCAAGTGTAACGCTCCTATTACTCCTATTACTTCTATTCATAATATCGTGATGACTTTCTTCTTCGATTCTTGACTCTTTCATGGAATTAGTAGAGAAGTTTCCTTCAATATCAGAATCATCACTGTAAGACAAATGTGACGGGAGAGTTGCAGGTAAAGATTTTGAAAGCACATGGCTGCAATGAAACACACATAGACTTTTCACAAAAGCTTAGTCACACAATGAAACAAACAAAAATATGATGAGTGAAAAGCTCAAGATGATATACTTTAAGTTAAAAGCAGCAGCAATGTGATTTCAAAATACTTAAAGAGTAGATGCCACAATATCATTGATAAACGAGATGTTGTGACAATCTGAAAGAAATATAGTTTATGCAATGACTGCTAAAAAGAAAAGCCTGGTATTATACAAAGATGTTAGAACTTTTTTCTGCGGCAGCTGGTTCAGTCGCAATAAGACTAACACTACTAGGCCTGGTCCGCTTCACCATGTTTGCTAACAGATAAACATTGTTTGCTAACTGAAAAGGACGATGCCTAACAGTTTTTGTTTGCCGATACGAATGGGTAACATGTTTTAATAACATGTTTTGTTAGAAAATTAGCGCAGCGGACCCGGCTTATACGTGTATATTGGTTCAAGGACAGTATTCTGTGAATGCTTAGTAGCGTGGTCGGCTTTATTTTGGCTTACCTACGTATTTCACTTTTATTTTTTGTACCTCCTTTGAAACTGGAGGATCCTCCGCCCAAATGGATGTTTTGTCTGATTTGGGCAACTGCCCGATATGGTACATGATTCGGGCTGTAGCCCAGATCAGACAGAAGATCGCGTAGAGACTTTAATTGCGCGATGCAGGATTTCGTTGTTCATTTCTTATGTGCTACCGTAGATGTGCTTACTTAATAACTCCCCTCCGAAGATCGGAGATAGATGGTATTTTTTTAATTATAGAGGTGTAATTTTTTGGTTTGTACCACCAAAAAGAAAAATTTCAAAACAAAAAGAATTGATTACTTTCAACAATCCAATTTGGACCCAATGTTATTTTGGCCAAAAAACATTGCATATACACACACCACTACACTACAGCATACCATTTGAAAGAATGTATAATTTACTAATTGGTCAGTATTCCAGGGTGCATTAACATTATTCCTAAGTACCAGTTGTGGAATCTTTGTATTATTTTTATGATATTAGAAAAGATTCCTAAGTGGGCCAGGCATAAGTCCATATTAACATGAGAATATGCATAACTATTAAAATTTTGTTAGGCACTAATTATGTCCAAGGACCAATATGTTCGTATGATTTATAGAAACAAGGCAAAATGAATGAGCAATGCTGTATGATAAATTATGGTCACAAATCATAAATGTGTATTTCAGAATAATTATGGTTTTGTACTATATTCTGAAATAACACATTTATGTTCGAATATGATAACAACAACCACACAAAGGGTAATGACTCACGTCTCATCAGTATTTTCCTCATCCTGTGAATATGAATTACTCCTTGGTAACTTCTTTTTTCGTATTGATAGTGGGCTCATTTGACGAGACATTTTGCTGTAAAATAATTTTACATATTTTTGTAGTTTAGAAACTGATTTCTGATTAAGGAATACAAAACATATATAATATAATTATATATATTATATTTGTATAATTTATGCAGTATGTGTGCAGTACTAACATTAAAAGTAATAACTGTAATAAGAATAATAGAAACGGCGTAACTAAACAGTATATTTTATTAAGATGAATGTGGTAGGGTAGCCCATTAAATTCGCTTGTTTTTTGCAATTTGAAGTTTATGGAATAGTAAGGTAAAAAATTGCAGTAACAACATATATGTATTTACATGATTATACTTATTAAAACCATATACATAATTTTTTAACTTATAGAAGAGCTAAAATGTACCATTTTAAATCTGATATTGAGTTACTAATTGCAAAAAATAATTAGAAAATTTGTGTGCCCTAGATAATTTAGTTTTTTATCTTTACAGTTTAGCCATTCATTTAAAGACTTGATACTATTACTAAAGACAAGCCCTTCCAAAAAATAAAAAAAATGTTATATAATTTTATCATTCTTAGCAAGACAGTAGTAGTTCATTACCTCTGTACATTGTCGACTACATCTTCTCCTTGTCTCTGTGTACTTGGTCTGGCATCCTTTTCAGTCCGTTTACTCAACGTATCAACTCCATACCTCCCCATTATTTCATTCACTATTTGATTGTCAACTCTATAGTTATGAATGGGCCGTCGTGCTGATGGACCGGAAGGAACCCCCCCTTTCTGGAAAATATAACATTGGTTTGGTAACTATTGTGTAGTAGTAACCACATTTAATCATTAATCATAAAATTAGGATATTATAATTTATATTACTTTTGCTTTTAGCTACAATTAATGTTGTGATGTCCTAGTGGTTAAGGCACCTGCTCCTAATCGATGGGATTGCAGGTTTGAGACAAGTGAATTTGTCAATAATTGATTATATTTTTTTTTATAAGTTTATCTAGGATTTTACTGCCTCCGAAAGTATGGCAAGCCATTGGGCCCCGGTAATGGGTCATTCGTAGATCACTGTCAAAGATATATAAATAACAACTGAGACAAACAAGAAGTCAGATGCCAAAAAGTCTAATCATCAGCCTATCCAAGGAGTATAGTGTTGTGCAGTAACTTGATTGTGGAGGTCTGATATGCAGTCGCTCCATGGAAAATATAGGTATTCAGCTGCATCTAGTTAGACTTGAAGTCGACCCCAAGATACACTTCATCCATCCGGTTAGGTAGTTAACTAAATGTAAACAAACTTAACTTGTCTTTTATGAAAGAAATTGTCTAAAAAATGTATTTAAAAATGTTTACAATTAGGTATTTACCTAAACCGATGTTAGGTAATTAACTAAATTTAAATAATCTTTTTATGTGACCTTTTTAGTTTTTTTTTTTTACTTTTTATGTGTGTAACCGATGTTAGGTAATTAACAAAATTTAAAAAAAAATTATGTCTTTTATACTATTTATATATTTTATAAAAAGAAATATCATGATCGTTTACCTTTAGTGATTATGTTATTGGTTATTGATGTGATGTTATTAGTTATTGTTGTTATGTTATTACCTAACTAAACCAATGAAATAAAGTTGGGAAAAGGCTAAGGACTGGAGATGATATTTTTAGCTACAATTAACCTCTCGAATACTGTATTTAGAGACACAACTGAAAGATAATGAGAGAGTGAATGGTGTTTGCTTGGGGTTTAATGAATTAAGAACCTAAATTATTGTATATGTTTTTTGCATAGGTCCCCCAATAACAATGTATAATCTGCATTATAATTGTGATAGGTAGATGCTCATAGTTTAAAACTGTTATTTTTTATTACCTATAGTGCAGCAACAGAAAATTGCAATTTAAATGCGTCAATAGTTCTATGTGTACATTCAAATATGCAATCCCATAATAACTAAACTTGTTGTGTCTCTGGGGCGGATTAAAAAAAAATATCCTGGTATAAAAATTTATGCATATACAATTGCCGTCACGGATCTTGAGCGGTTGCGCAGAAGTCAAATATTCGGTCTCTTTAGTGGTGCGAAGTGTGACGCGGGGGCGGGGAGTGTCAGTGATTGGCTCGCCGCGCCATCGCGTCATAGACGTCACTCCTGATTCGTTGCCTGCGGTGCTGCATGTATCTAACAACGAAGACGATTGGCTCGCCAATGTATGGAATGTGCAAAGCGATCCCCGCTCTGACGTCGAGCGCTCAAGATCCGCTTTGGCAATTGTACCTTCGTCTAACTTTCCTTTCTATTTCTGTAATGCATAAATCACCGAACACATATTTGGTTATTTTTTGTTACACTTATCTCAAAAAAATATAAAAAAGCTTACCCCCTCTAGTCGATCACTATTCATTTATTGTTATGAACTCTCGAAGCCTGCAAAAGTAAAAATCCGAATAAACCAAACGTTACTAACGATTCAAAAGAATACATTATTGTTTAACTTTACACAAATATTATTTTAAATAAAATAAAACGTACGTTGCTCGTAGAACATCGTTTCAGAAAATAATGCAAATAATAAAACTCGATAAATATCTCAAATGTCACTGACTTGTCACTGACATGACAGCCAGAGACAGAATTGCCAACTTCAAAATTTTGACTGATATATCCATATCTTAGCCTCGATAAATCGAGGGCAATTTTAATATTTTTATAAATATCGATACATCAATAGGTATAGGCTCGGCGCAAATGGGCCACCGACCACAGCCACCGGTGTCTGTCGCGCGCTACCGCCACATTTTTAAAAGTGTCAGAAGCGAGCGACAGCCACCGCTGCACCGGTGTCTGGAAGCCGCCACATTTTATAACCCGCTCGTTGCTGCGTAGTCTGAAGATGGATTCTGACACGGAAAGTTTGCTCGCGCTTTTGTTAATAAGCAGAAGCCGTAGACGACGCCATCGCCGCCTGTATTGGGTGCATCCAATTTTAACTGGTCCTACAGTGAAACATAACTTGCATTTCGATAATCTACAAAGATATCCAAAAAAGTTTTTTAAATATTTTCGAATGAGTTTGACTACATTTCAAGAACTGCTGTTGTTACAAGATGGATTAATACGGCAAAATACCAATATGCGGCAAAGCATCACCCCTGCAGAAAGACTCGCAATCACATTAAAGTAAGTAAAATACATTTAATATTTTAGCATTTATTATGATGCCTTAGGAGCGCTATGGCGCGGGACTTAGAAAATTTTTCGAATTTTTTTTTTTTTCAAATAGGTACCATACGCTTATAGGCACCATGAGCCGTGCAGAAAACAAAAAAAAAAAATTTCAGGTTAAAAAAATTTTTGGGACTTAGAAAATTTCTCCTTACTTTTCACCTTGAGTACGGTTAGGGGAGAGCAGTGGTGGCAAACACTAAATAATATAGCCCGAGTATTGAGAATTCCCAATAATTTGCGTATTTTTAGCAAAGTTGAGGTAGGGGCGAAACTTTACCGTAACGAGAGCCACTTGTTATGGAAAAATTGAAAAGTCCCAAAAATTTTTTAAACCAAAAAAATTTTTTTTTCCTTTTCTTTGCTTCTCATAGCGCCCCTAAGGATATACTCCAACTCCTAAAAATCCGCCCCTAAGGCTACCCACTGACCGGACAGCTTCAACATATTGTAATAATCTTAATTAACTGTGACAATTTGACCTTTCAATCAATTTTTAAATCATCATGAATTTATAATTTTCTATGATTCGGTATCAAACATATCTTCTATTATAGAACTATCATCCAAAGAATTGTTAGAATAATTTGACAATGCCGATGGAGAAGAAATTGAAGTTGACAGAGCAGCCTGGTTTGTTATATAGGCATTTGTGTTTTGTGAAGAATATCCTGAGTAAGATGTGTAATTATGAATAGGTTCATACATTTTGTACTTCTTAATCAACTGTAACATTTCGCCCTTGAAATCAATTTTAAAAATTATCATGATTTTTTCTAATATCCGGCAAGACTGATATCAAGAAATCTTTGTCAGGATCTACAAGTTCAGGTCTTTCATATTTATTTTTAAAATTGTCTGATAGGTAGTTGCTTCAATATTTCGTCACAGATTACTGAATAGTTACTACGTAATTCGTTTTCTACTTTATCAATATTTCTTTTCGTTGCCCTCTCCTGGAACCTTCATTTTGTTCTTGTTGTTGTTATAGTCCTGAATCATTTTTTAAGCTATTGCATAGCTTCTATCGCGGGCCTTGAGCGTGGAGACCGAATCCAAAAATTCCGTAACGAAAATAACCTAACACCCCCCACTCATTTGTTTTTTGAGCGTGGTGACCGATAAGAAAACAAATGAGTGAAAGCAGCTGTTGGCGTTTTGGATAGGTGGGGTTAAGCAGCTGTTAGCGAGGTCTGGTTTTTAGCGCAGGCCACACCGCCAGCTAGCGGGCGGGCGGGCTAGGCTGGCGAACATCGTTTCACCTCTTTACATACTTCGGTTCACACCGCGAGCTATCGACGAACCTAACGAGCTAAGCTAACGAAATATCCGACGATTCCAGCGAAGCTACTCGTTCACCTCGTTGGCGCGCCCAAGCTTCGCTAGCTTAGCTCGCCCGCCAGCCCGCTCGCCCGTCGTCGACTAGTCGACGCTCGTCTTGATGACGTGCATAATGCGACTGCGCGCAAATGACAATGGACAGATAGAACGCTAACTTCTCGCTCTCCCATCCGCGCCCGCTTCGCCCGCTTAGCCCGCTTCGCTCGTTCGTCTGTCCGTAGTTCTCGGTGTGGACCCCATAGTTTAGCTCGCCAATATTTCGCATAGTTTGTATAGTTTCCTTCGTTCGCTTCGCCCACCCGCCTAGCCCGCCCGCCCGTTAGCTGGCGGTGTGGCCTGCGCTTTTGATGGAAGAGGTTAAGCAGATGTTGGCGAGGTCTGGTTTTGGATGGAAGAGGTTAAGCAGCTGTTGGCGAGGTCTGGTTTTGGATGAAAGAGGTTAAGCAGCTGTTGGCGAGGTCTGGTATTGGATGGGTGGGGATAAGCAGCTGTTGGTGAGGTCTGGTTTTGGACGGGTGGGGTTAAGCAGCTGTTGGCGAGGTCTGGTTTTAGATGGGTGGGGTTAAGCAGCTGTGGGTGAGGTCTGTGTTTGAATAGGTGGGGTTAAGCAGCTGTCGGCGTTTTGGATGGGTGGGGTTAAGCAACTGTTAGCGAGGTCTGGTTTTGGATTGGTGGGGTTAAGCAGCTGTTGGCGAGGTCTGGTTTTGGATGGGTGGGGTTAAGCAGCTGTTGGCGAGGTCTGGTTTTGAATGGGTGGGGTTAAGCAGCTCAGCTAAGTTGATAAAAAATGCTATGCAATAGCTTTACCGCGGCAGTCCCCGAGTGCCACACGTCTTTTTTTTATTAATCTCTTCATCATCATTTATATTAATCTCTTGATCTGTTGTAGGTCTCACGTTTTTTTGAAAAAGACAATTGTTTAAAATATATATCTTCTTTCCTGCCTGATGCTCCAGATCCGCTTTTCTTTTGCTTCCCAAAAAACTATTGCGGTGACTCTTCCACTTTCGTTGTAAAGTGGCAGCTGTAACAAATCGTATTATTATTCAACAATACTGTATTTAACCCATGTATGCCCAGAGAGTCGTTTTTGTCCTGAAAAACGAGTTGAAAAATAAATGATTTATTTGTAATTTTTTACACCACCTGCTCGATAATGTCGTTTTATACGTCATCCAAACCTCACTTAAAGCAAGGCATTCTATCCCTAGGGAGATAATGCAGTATGGCCGATCCCTAGGGAATAATGAGATTTGAATTTGGAACACCAAAAATCGTCAATATTGTGAATTAAAATGTATGTGCATCGCACAAGTTGACTCGAAATTCAAACTGGCCACTAACAAAAATAGAATAAAACCTGCTTACTGACGGGAGCATTATAGAAAATTGAAAGCATAGAATCTTAGAGTATCGTCTGTTTAATAATTCAGCCGACTTGGGAATTTTGTTTAATATTTAATCATTTAAAAAATACTTATATTCGATACTTTTTTTAAGTTTCTTCTGTTAGTTAACAATGATCTGTATCTCATCAACCTTGATTATTGAACTCGTGTTGACTACATCAGATTTCATTAAATAATAATAATTACCCAAGTCGTTTAACTTATTAGAGAGACTCTACCTAGTGAATTTTGTTTGTTTGATGAACTTGTAAATATTATACTTATATTTCTCTACTAGATAATTTAGTCGACCAAATTTTTTTTTAATTATCTCACAGATGGTGTAAAATAGTAGTTTATGTGACTAGAGGATAAAGCAGTGTCTTTAAGTCGCGGGCGGCATATTAAATTCCGAACGAAACGAAGGTTGCTGATTTTAATCCCGAACGAAAGTGAGGGATTTATAAAGTTAACTCCCGAGCATTGCGAGGGAGTTAATAAAGAAACCTGAGTTAAGTGAGGAATTTAAGCCGCCCAAGACAGCTTTATCCCCGTGTTGCATACTCTACTTTTTACACCATCTGTGAGATAATCAAAAGACAATTTGGTCGACCAAATCATATATTAGAGAAATATAAGTATTATATTTACAAGTTCATCAAACAAACAAAATTCACTTCTCCAAGATTCTAGTTTCAATTTTCTATAATGCTCCCGTGTCGTCAGTACCTACGCACGTTTTATTCTATTTTTTTTTTTGTTAGTGGCCAGTTTGAATCATAGTGATTACATACTCTTTGGTTTGAATTTCGAGTCAACTTGTTCGATGCGCCTACATTTTAATTCACAATGTTGACGATTCTACATGCTCCAAATTCAAATCTCATAATTCCCTAGGGATCGGCCATACTGCATTATCTCCCTAGGTATATAATGACTTGCTTTAAGTGAGGTTTGTATGACGTGTAAAACGACATTATCGAGCAGGTGGTGTAAAAAGTAGAGTATGCAACACGGGGATAAAGCTGTCTTTGTCTTGGGCGGCTTGAATTCCTCACTTCACTCAGGTTTCTTTATTAACTCCCTCGCAATGCTCGGGAGTTAATTTTATAAATCCCTCACTATCGTTCGGGATTAAAATCAGCAACCTTCGTTTCGTTCGGAATTCAACATGCCGCCCGCGACTTAAAGACACTGCTTTATCCCCTAGTCACATAAACTACTATTACTTATCATACGTAACTTAAGGTGATACCTCGGGAAATTCAAATTTTTTAGGGGTTTTTTTTTATTGCGGCTGAACTGTTATATCTTTTACTAGTTTAAGCTATTTTGCGAACATAAACAATAATTTTCTGTGTAACCCTGTTAATACATGACAACACACACACATAATAACACTTTGACATATTAATTCAATGATAATTTATATGATTTTGACATTTCTAGTTTCTATTAACTAAATTATCACAATTTAATGTAATTAATTATTTATAAAACTTTAATATTTGTACGCCCTTGTGGCAGAACGTGCCGAGACTGAATGTTTAAACCTAAGACCATGTAATGTACATACCTACCACGTTTTAACAAATAAATGATTATAATTATGAACCCTGTATCAATTTTTGAGATTGGTTCTTTCTATTTGCTGGAATGGTGCAGAAACTGTACAAAAAAGTTTCTGTACATTTTCTTCAAAACTAAAATACGAAACTTAAAACAGCTTTACTTACACAAAAAATAGTTATTTAAGTTCGCAAAATAGCTTAAACTAGTAATATTATATATAACAGTTAAGCCGCAATTCATAAAAAAAAAACATGAATTTTCCTCCAAATCGAGACGTATCACCTAACGTAGAACTTGCTATTTGTTTCAGGTACCTTGGCACCGGATGATCATTTGGAGATTTTGAAACGACTTACAATCGTGGTGCATCCACAGCGAGAATGATAGTCAAAGAAACATGTCAACTGATTTGGAATAGGTTGACAGCTATATGTATACCAGAACCAACGATACATATGTGGAAGGAAATAGCTAGTGGATTTCTACAAAATACTAATTTCCTTGGCCTAGGTGCTATCGATGGGAAACATATAAGAATTATTCACCCATTCGACAGTGGATCCTTATACTACAACTATAAGAATTACTTTTCGATGGTACTTTTGGCGGTTTGTGACTCTAATTACCTTTTCACATTCGTGGATGTTGGTTCCTATGGCAAAGCATCGGATTCAACTGTATTTAAAGAGAGTGAATTATTTAAAACGATTGAAGACAAATCTATTAATATACCTCCAGAAAGACCAGTTGGTAACCGTCAAGCACTAAATTATTCATTTGTTGGTGATGAAGCATTTGGTTTATCCGAACACATGTTGCGACCTTATGCTGGAAGACATTTGTCTTTAGATAAAAAATATTTAATTAAAGACTGAGTCGTGCTAGGCGCTGCATAGAATGTGCATTTGGTATACTTTCCAACAAATGGAGAATACTTCATCGCCCATTAAATACATCTGTTAAATTTTCAGGAGATATCGTAAAAACGTATTGCATTTTGCACAACCTTGTTCGTAAAAGAGATGGTTACAATTTCAAACGCACGCTGAATGTAGTCGGATTACATATTAAAAGATTATTTTATGAATGAAGGATCAATACCATGGCAAGAAAACAGAATATGAATAAACACGATACAAAGTATTTAAAATGTTAACTTACCTGCGGTGTTTTTTCCCTTGCTACTTTTGTCCTTGAAATTGTTAATAAATAATTCACAAATCTCTTCCCAGCCTTTTACTTTCTCATTTCTATTGCTGTACA
This sequence comes from Mythimna albipuncta, assembly GCA_929112965.1. Lineage (NCBI taxonomy): Eukaryota > Metazoa > Arthropoda > Insecta > Lepidoptera > Noctuidae > Mythimna > Mythimna albipuncta. Next base: position 8,471,535 of record OV815962.1, on the reverse strand, counting down.
GATCAGAATTCAAATCCCAAACAGCGGGACGTGAATGGATTTCCGATATGAATGTATCAACATCCATTGAGACGTCGTGGTCCATGATGGTACGCGTGCGATACGTAGAACGTCGGACGACGGACGGTTAACTGTGCGGGGGGTGGAGCAATGCGACAGTGGTGGGTGTCGGCGTTTTGTGTAGTGACCACTAGTGGCGTGTCGCGGACACTACTGTAGCGAGTGGTCGCCACCGGATACACGTGTGCGGCGCGTCTATACAAAATACACTAAAAAGTGTGTTAAGTCGCCGTCGGTGGCCCATTTGCGCCGAGCCATATGGATATTTTTTATTTACTGCCGACATCCCAAGTTCGCAGCCGCCGCTTACCACCCGCGCTTTCACTGTGGCCACCAAAGATTTTATATATCCTACTAGGTACTTACTACCCACTACCACTTGTATTAATCTGTGACTTGTATGAACTCACTATGGCGTGAGCCGCTTCCGCCGCCCGTGTGTCCACTGTGAACACTCAAAGGAAGTTCTTTTATTTGAGATTGCCGCGCCGCGCCCGCCCCGCACCCGCCGCGCTTCCACTGTGACCGAGCACTATAATGGTTCCTACTTGACTACGGAATCCTAAAAATGTAAAAGAAATATAGCGTAAAGTTGCTCGTCCTTTTTGAAGTCGGTTAAAAAGTTAGACATGCAATCTCATCAAATCGAATCAGCATAATTCGCCTTATAATGGTCCCCAACTGCCTAGACTCAAACCTTATCTCCAGGAGAGGCAACGGGCCGTAACCCACCCAAGGGCGGATCCAGAGAAGGGGTCATGGGGGTCATGACCCCCCCCTGGGCTAGGTCCAGGATCTAGGTGGACCACTAATTTAAATTGTTAGACAATGTTTTTATATTTTTTTTGGCGCACTATAGATTTTATGTACCTAGTTTTTACCTGTGTTTACTATTATAAAAATTAAATAATAACTTCGTGTGACTTGACCATGTCTATGTCACAGGGCTGCTCTCAAGCGGCTCCTGCCCAGCCTTGGAGGTCCAGACGCCTCTTGCCGGAGGCTCTACGCGGGAACCGTTTGGTCCATGGCCCTATATGGGACGCCAGTGTGGGTGCCGTCGCTGCGTCAGCAACCGAAGACCCAAAGGTCCGAAGGTCACGGCAATACGGATGGTGCGGGGATGCCGTACGGTTTCCCACGAAGCGGCGAACCTCCTTGCTGGCCTACTACCGTGGGATCTGGAGGCAACAGTCCTTGCACACATGCACGATTTCGACACGACACACCATTGGGTTCCCAACTAACGGTAGCAGAAGTTCGCAATGGCGTCGGGTCGACTATGGAATTTCATGGAGCATTTCCGACGTCTGGCTCCCAAACAGAACCGGTCTGGGGTAGCTCTCAAGCGACTCCTGCCCAACCTTGGGGGTCCAGACGCCTCCTGCCGGAGGCTCTACGCGGGGATCGTTCAGTCCATGGCCCTTTACGGGGCGCCGGTGTGGGCACCATCGCTGCAAAAGCGACCGGCGGTCATGCTGAACGCCTGCCAGAGGGTCATGACAATTTGGATGGTGCGGGGATACCGCACGATTTCCCGCAAAGCGGCGAGCCTTCTTACTGGCCTACCACCGTGGGATCTGGAGGCAACAGTCCTTGCACATATGCACGATTTGAGCGTGGAGATGCAATGCCGAGGCGAAAGTCCGCTGCCGCAACAAGTCGCGGCATGGCGGACAGAGCTCCGGCGGGATCTCATCAGCGAGTATCGCAACCCAGTGCTGGGCAAGTGGGCAAGCCACAATTATGGCGGTAAGTCCTCTCTTTGAGGCGTGGCCGGAAAGACCTCATGGCGTCCTCACCTTCCGCATGACGCAGGTTCTCATCGGACATGGTAAATTCGAGAGATTCCTGCACCGGATTCGTGCGGAAATGACGCTCTGGTGTCGCCACTATGCGGAACGCCCGGAGGGCACGGTGGAGCACACAGTGGAGGTGTGCCCCGCTTGGGCGGAGCATCACCGTGCCCACGTAGGGGCGATCGGCGGCGGCGATCTCTCGTCTTCACCGTTAATAAATTACACAAAGTAAATTGCCTAGCTTGGTTTGAACCCGAGAATTATGACGTTGGGGTCAAAAAATCTTTGATCAAAAACAAACGAGTTAGATGCGAGATTATGGGTAGTTTAAAAAAAAAACAAATTGATAGAGACCTCAAAATTTTTATTGCAAATTCACCAATAATTTAAATAGCTATAAAATAAAATCATACTTTTAATAAAAAATCAAGGTACCTAAAAATCCAGTAAAAATATAAATGGGATTCAGAGGAGGTTGTGTTCCTGAGTTATATACATAGGTCAGTCTATGACGACGAAGTGGACGGGCTGCTACGGTACGGAGAATCGGCGACGGATAGGCTGCCAGAGCTGGTAACCCTTGGTCTTCATTCTTTTTTATTTTTTCATCAATCCATGCCTTAAAAGTATAAGTTGGTAAAACATCTACCATCCTTTTGTTTACAGCATAAATGGACGACATTTCTCTGGAGCATTCGTCTTGACCTTTAACAATAATACCCATAAGCTCTCCATCATATATCACAGGGCCACCCGTGTCTTTGAAACACGTGACTACCTTAGTTTCAACGCAGTCAAAAAATACTTTCAAAATGTCTGACATTTCGTCCGGGGAACGGTGTTCCATGCCTACATACTGAAGACGTCTCGTTTGTCCAACATCAGCATTCAATCCAAACCCTATACCTTCTAAATCGACGACGCTGCGAGGGTTTGTGAAATTACTGAGAATAATTTTTGTTGCAATGCTACTGTTATGCTTTTCGGTGTAAACGACACCAACATTTTTCAATGAGTCCGTTCCACTAAAGGTAGGGAATCTTTCGGTTTTTATAACATGAAGTGATATCGATGTTACGTCCTTCTTGTCAGTTGTAGTATTCAAAAGCACGTAACTTAAAGCAGATTGAGTGCAGTGAGCTGTTGTTAATATCAATCCATTGGAGATTACAACACCAGAACATAAATATTCATTTTGTTGAGACATTATAGCGGCCATGAATGGAAACTGCTGGTGAGAGGCATCCCGTATTTCATGCATTTGACTACTTTGTCTTCTCGTGCACGTAATGTTATTGGGTTCATTTTCAACGGGGATGTCCAGGGATTCGTCTTTCGAGTCATCGCTTGTTTCGCCGTTGTCATCTCTGTTTTCGTCCACACTTTTCTTTACATTTTCTCCAGCACACGTAGTTATAAAACCAAATACAAACACAACGGGAACTAAATAATTATAAAAAACGTATCCAAAATTCATTATCAAAAAGAGTTAATTCTTTTTAGAAAAATGAAAATTTTCGTTCTTTTTTCATACCTACCATGTCACAATAATTTCTTTCTTTAATTTAATTTTGTTTAGCAGCCAGCAAACTATGTCATTCACTCTTCTTTTTTATTATCTTTGATATAATTAGAACAGGTTTGTTTCCTCTTTTACAGCGTCGTCTAGACGCGTCTGAGAAGAATATTTATAATTAAATAACGCTTGGCTGAGGTACGATCCAAGCTGGGGTAGGGCGCCTAACAACTCCACCTCCATACGTCGCGGAACACGAAATGCGTCCATCGGTAGTTTTGAATTGGCAAATTGCAGGTCGTCAGCCGCTGCTGAAAACGCTTGCGTTACATCTTGCCCCTTCTAAGCTGTACGTTTCGAAGTTACATCATATCACACCACGAACCTTGAAGAGATCGTAGTGTGTTAAGACGAACTGGACTTTGAGAGTCAAGCAGTTGGAGCCGCGCCATAACACTAATTTAAAGTCGTTTGTGGTGCGGGTGCCAACTCATCATTTGGACACCTTTCGTCAAGGAGAGTTTTAGCCGAAAGGTGTCCTGTACCGACAACTTTGTCGAAGGAAACCGACCTCGCAACGAAATACAACGTCGCCGTCACTTCGTGTGCATTGTGCAATAGTTTAATTAATAAGTAGACAAGTCATATTATATTCATACGAATTAGTTTATTATTTTTAAGATTATTTTATGAGCCATAGGAGCCTGAACTAAACAATTATTATTTGTATTAAAATCAAAAGCTTACAGTGCTACCGTTATTATTATAGTTATAATTTCTGAGTAGGTCAGCCTAATTTTTCTCCAAAAATGAAAGTTGCCGAAGTTATGTACGACAACTGTTTATGGATTCATGAAAACATCAGATGGTGGGCGGTGGGACTAACTCATATATTAAAATGATTTTATTACGTACATTTACTACTATTTTGCACATATCCTGAAATTTTTGTATCTCACACTGCATAAACGGAATTTCACGATAGTAAAGCCCGCTATTATGATGCGTCATAATGGCATCGCTTCAGCATTCGGATCAAACCAGTATTTGGTACCTCCGAATATCCACAGTAGGTGACTGAGATATTAGTAGTTTTTTTTTTTTAATTTATGTTTTGACATTTATCGGTTGTCTTGTTATGGTCATGTGAAGAGGAGAGATGAAGCGCATATTGAGTATACATGTAGATGGATGGAGAGGAAGAGGAAGGCAGAAAAAAAGATGGATGGATTGTGTTAGAAGTGATATGAAAGAAAAACCGGCCAAGAGCGTGTCGGGCCACGCTCAGTGTAGGGTTCCGTAGTTTCCAGTCCGTCACAATAAGTGTTCCCACTTATGAGTTTAAATAGGGGGGCCACCCTAATAAAACATTTTTTTCCAATTTTTATTTTACCACTTTGTCGGCGTGATTGATATACATATTGGTACCAAATTTCAGCTTTCTAGTGCTAACGGTCATAGAGATTAAGCGAGGACGGACAGACAGACAGACAGACAGACGGGCAGACAGACATGGCGAAACTATAAGGGTTCTAGTTGACTACGGAACCCTAAAAAGGCTATTTGTTACGTTGACATACTAAATACGGAACCCTAAAAATGGGCCCACAAAGGACGGTGATAACTAAAACAGTATGTAAGTAGTAGAAATTTCAGCGATTGTGCACTCGTAAAATTACGAATATATTTAAGAAGCAACGATTTTTTACTACGGTAGGTCATGAAAGTCATTACGCAACGCCATCTATGGAACCATTTATAAACTGGTTTTTCTCATAACATTTTGATAGATGGCGTTAAAAATGAACTTTCATTTTGTTCTAAATTGCCTTAGCATGTTCCTGATAGAAGTTTGCTGTAGTAATACCGCCAATGGCAAGGAGAGACTAACCGGACAATTCGATAATACCCGACCCCATCAACTCAGGGAAAATCCTAACAGCGCGAACGCGAAATAGCCCAAAGCCAGCCAGCGCCATCTCTCGGGAAATTGGGTTATTAATTAATAAATAGGTACCATAAGAAGTTTTCGGTGGTAATTTTAAATTGCGAGAACCGATTTTAATAATTCTTTTTTTGTTTGTAAGAAGATACGTTCAGGATAATAAAATATGTAAACCAAGTTAAAAAAATGCTTGCTTAGACGATTATACTACAAACTTAGTCCAGAAATTATTTTGTAGAAAAACTGTTCTTTCCATCAAGTTCAAAATAATTTTCCTAGAAAGTCCTTATAAAGTTCTACTTGTCAGATTTTTTTCATATTTTCTAAAGTTATGGTTCAAAAGTTAGGGGGGGGGGGGACACATTGTTTTTTACTTTTGGAGCGATTATTTCCGAAAACATTGACATAATCAAAAAATGATTTTAGTAAACCCCTATTCATTTTTGATTACCTATCGAACAATATATCACACGTTAGGGTTGAAATTAAAAAAAAATACTTCCCACTTTACATATAGGGGGGCCATCCTAATAAAACATTTTTTTTCAATTTTTATTTTACCACTTTGTCGGCGTAATAGATATACATATTGGTACCAAATTTCAGCTTTCTAGTGATAACGGTTACAGAGATTTAGTGAGGACGGACAGACAGACAGACAAACGGACAGACAGACATGGCGAAACTATAAATAAGGGTTCTAGTTGACTACGGAACCCTAAAAAGGGAGTTAGTGATAGTTTGACGGGTGACAGGACAGAATGGAAGAAGAAAACGTGTTGCGCCGACCCCAAGTAATATGGGATAAGGGCAGGAAGAGGAGGATGTTTTGACATTTTCCACGCCTGAATAATTACCGAGCAAAATTACTTCTAGTAAAAAGTTGCAGCTACATTTGTTACAGGCGCAGCGCTTTCTAATATTATTCTTTTGACGCAGTTATGTCTGTTTTGTTTACATGAACAGGTTAAGGATAAGAATTACATAATTTATTATTACGTCTTTAAATATATTTTTTCAAGCTAAGCGCATAAAAAACCAGCACCGGTGGAAAAGAGATGTAAGTATGTATCTTAATTATTAACAATAATAAGTTTAAAACAAAAACCAGTTGTTATAGTGATTTTTTTGTGTGAAAAAAATTCACACAAAAAAAACTGACTTCTCTAAAAAAAAAAACACTAAAACCATCAAAGTAATCTTAATTTCGGAAGTCGGTGTTTCTCGATATTGTTTTTTCCTTATTTAACTCAAACTTCCGAAATTAAAATTATTTTGATGGTTTTAGTGTTTTTTTTTTGTGAAGTCGGTTATTTTTTTTTGTGTAAAATTTTTTTTTAACCATTTTATTGCTTTATTTCATTCAAAACCTTAGATTTTGACCAATAAAAATGGCGGTTTTTCTTGATAAGTTTATAAAATCCAATTATTAAAAAAAAAAATCAGTGAAAATCCCGTGCAGTGAAACTTTCCTTCTTTATCTATAAATTAATGGTATAAACTTTATTTAGTTAATTTTCGTTTTTAATCTATTGTGTCTCAAACCAAAAGCATAGAGGTGGGTCGATTTTTTTGCACGCAAGTGTATCGTACACTTAGCTGATTTATATTAAACAATAACGTTTTTACTTCATTTAGATTTAAATAACACATAATAATACAAAGCAAGAAAAGTCTTTATTGATACGCAAATAAGTTTTTTTTTTTTTCTTTGTAAACTGTAAAATCAACATTTGACAGATTGTGACCGATCTTGTTTTTTTTTCTCCTCTTTTGCAACGCCGATATCGATTGACTATTCCGCCAGTTGTCATGTGGTGACGGTGGCGCCCGCCATGTGGTGAACCGCGTCGAACTTTGAATTTTGTGGTAGATCTACAATGTTACTGTTTGTAAGGACAACACAATGTTTGTTAGTGAACATCCATTAAAACAAAATATATAATATAATGACATCACAGTTAATATTTTTTAATACGAATACGACCAATCAAGGTTATTGTCTGTGCGATAAAAGAACCGTCGTGGCGTAAAGTGAAAACAACATTAAAGATTTTAAGTAACAACCCAACCCAGCCATCAGTCAAATGCAAAACGTCATAGAATGTTGACACCGGTTTGTTGATTATGTTATTTTGTTATAATTTTCAATTGAAATCTTCAAAATGTGATAAAAAATTTCACCGGGCTGCAAGGAAAATAATATTTAATATATTACAGTTTTGCCAAAGATAACAATTGGCAAATCACACCATAATTGATCAAACCAAAGTCACGAACTTGGGAAACATTGGTATGCTGTTTTTTTGGTACGTAACACTTTTATTTTAATCTTTTTAGACTTCCTAGGTAAACTCCAGTCCCAGTTATCTCCAAATATATATAAATTAAACGGAAATTCATTTAAACATGACGATATTTCTTTATTTTGTTTTGGTCAATATTTTCGATGGCTAGTATAAAGAGTATTGATACTTTAAATTTATAATGCGTTTCGACTAACTAAGAATATTTCTTTTCAGGATTGAGTAAGGAAGGAAGTAACTAAAATAAAAAGGGCAAGTGCGAGTCGGACTCGCACACTGAGGATTCTGTACAAATTTACCTATGAAATCGATTCCCGAATTGTGTTACGAAGATTTTTCCGAATAGCAAATTAAATTAAGATTTTTCCCTGTACTTGTTCTATGAGACCTTGATTTATGCCTTTCAGGATTCTAGGTCAACGGGATTCGGGTTTCTTTGATTCTCTTGAGTATCGAAATATACGTATTTTTTCCGACATAAACGGCCGTATTTTTTTTCGTTAACTCAGAAGTCTGATTTTTTCACAACTTCAAAAGACCGCAGACTTGAGTGTACGGTTTTAATTTTAACTCGATACCTCCAAGCGTTCTCGAGTTAAAGGGTTAACAGATAAACAGACGGACAACCAAGTGATCCCAAGGATCTTATATACGAGATGATCCCTTATAGGCTAAATAGATTTTTTACGAAACAACATTACAAATTCTGAAGTGTACTTTATTTTCATAGTCATTAAGTTCATATTTTTCATTGATTAGCAAAAGGGAAAAATGTACTGAGGAAGACAACGAGAAAGTGGTAGTGTGTCCCGTTTTTACCTTAATATTTAACTAGGGAGTACATAAACTTGCTGTTAGCTACAATATTCTAGTCAGTGATAATAGACCGATCCCAGCCAAAGTGATAGAACCATTTTCGTTGGAACTGGGTAAGTGGTCATTGGTGGAACCTACCTAGATAGGCAGTATAGCAGTTTCTTCACGCTATTTTCCTTTACCGATTCCTGTTTGCATTTAAATGTCCATCATCATTACAATGGAAAGACGTCCACTGTTCTACATAGTCCTCCCCCAGGTGTCGCTACAATTAACGGTTTGTTACTCATAACGCAAAAACTTATAAACGGATGAGTTTAATGATAAACGTTGCAATAATATAGCTTATAGCTGTGTCCCGCGGTTTCACCCGCGTTTTTCTCGTTTCTGTGGAAATACCGAGATAAAATATTGAATATAATTGCCTCCCTCAATAAATGGACTATTGAATATTTAAACAGTTTTCAAATCAGATCAGTATTTCCCAAGATTACCGCGTTCATAAATGTATTTATTATACTCTTCAAAGATCTTATACTTATAATCATCAACAAATATATTTCGAAAAAGATTATTACAGGATTTTATGTTGATAAAAAACTCTATGGCCCATAACTCATTAATAGGTACCAACTTACACACGTGATAACTTTTAAACGAAATATCCGATTGAGATGAAACAAAAAGTATTTTACTTCTACATAAATACTCTTGATAGCATAATGCTTAATTTCGATAAAGATTAATATTACGATACATATTTAACGTAGTTTTTTTTCTTCAGACGATTTAATAATTATTTTGAACACAAAATCGGTTATTGTGATTAAACCATGATAGCTAGATAAATGTTCTCGCGGACTTTTTTGTAGGTCTTAATGGGATCTACAACCCCGTAGTACATCATTTTGTTCTATTGTCAATAGTTTTTGCAGCGCACGCAAAAATAGGTTTTCGATTTTACACCTTGTGTTACAAAATAGCAATTTTATTACGGATCCCTAATTTTTAAAAGAAATAAACATAGCCTATAGCCTTCCTCGATAAATGGACTACCCAACACTGAAAGAATCATTCAAATCGGACCAGTAGTTCCAGAGATTAGCGCGTTCAAACAAACAAACAAACAAACAAACAAACTCTTCCGCTTTATAATATTAATAGTATAGATAACTAGAGATGCGCCGAATATTCGTTTGGTATTCGGTATTCGGCGTATTCGGCATTTTTGCCACTATTTGTATTCGGCCGAATTATTCGGTTTTAGTGTCTAATATATTCGGTTTGAGTATTTCTATTTTCCTGGCTACATGACATGGAATAGAACTGAAAGACAAGCTTCTTATGTAAGATATGTTTATTATAAGTTAAATAAAACTTGTGAAGAATGTGTTAAAAAGCTAATACCTGAATGAAAGCAATCAAACTTGAAATCAACATTTATTTTAACATATTAAGTCCACATATTTATTTCTTGACCTATAGTTAACATTCATTTTAAAACTTATTTCAACGTTTATTTTTAAGCCCTAGCTCTATATTCATTTTACTATTTATTTCGAAACTTAAAAAATTAACATGATATCCATACTTTTTTTAAATTTATATTAATATAAACTTTTATTTTTCAAACTCAGATCAACATTTTAAAGGAGATGTTTCATTTTTCTATGGGGCTCCGGCCATAACATGTACATTTTACCGAAGCTGGGAAAATTACCCCTGAATAGAATAAAGTAACATTTTTTTCATAATATCAAATAAATTTTATGCACACGATAAAATTAAAAACTGTTTGACGTTTGTCCAAATATTGAAGACAGCCATGACAGGTTGTAGAGATGACATTTACTTAGTACTTTTTTTTTTATGGCAATTGAGTCGACTGCGACTATTCTGCCAGTGTCACGTTGAGACGGGTACTTATTCTCATCTATGCTTGTCATTGTCACTGTCAACAAGCGGTTTTGCTTTTAAATATTTTTGTGGCATGGGTTTTTGATCTTTATGCTAATCCATAAGCGGTTATTTTGAACTCGTTCATAAACACATTAATTTCAAAAATGGAGACTAAAGATTGTTACAACGATAAAATCGTGATACTTAATTATGTTTACTTAAAAATATGTCCAATAGGATAATAGTTTATTTTTAACACCACAAGAACATACGCATTTTTATTTATTTTATACGAAACATTGATTTGATGGTACAATATGCAAGCAAACAAGACGCCATGTTGAATAAAACATGGCAATAATTGAAAAACTATTTTTTTATTGTGCACAACAAATCAGGCTCAAATTCACCAGAGAATATTTTTCCCGAATTTGTGGTATTTTTTCCTATTTTTTGATATACTGTACTTCTGATGGCCAAAAATGAAATATCTCCTTTTAAACGAACATATTTACGTGGAAAATTATTATAAATTAAAATATTAATCAATAGACACTGTAATAGAGATACCTTATAAAATGATAACTAAGAATATAAAATAAGAAATATATAATAGAGGTCAGAAATAAAATAGAACAAATACAAAAAGGAATATACATATTCTAATATTTAAATTTATTAATGGTAAATTATGGTGCAGAAACACCAAGCTCTCGGCCCTCTCCGGCAAGAGTCTATTGCGTTTTTCTTCACACAGGTTCCCTGCTTCCGAAAATAATCGTTCACTGTATACACTACTACCAGGAGCACATAGAAACACTCTAGCTAAATTAGCTAAATACTGACTTATACTTTGCCCACCAATCAAAAGGGCTCTGGTTTCTTGGTAGTAATCTTTCAGCTTCATAACTGTCCAATTCCACGGCGATTGGGCTTTTAGGATCTTCCGAAATGACAGGATTCGTCGAGGCAAGTTCTTCATAACAATTCCAAAATGTCACATGAGATTCCTCTAAAAAATTTGAAACATTTTGTGGAGGTCTTCCTCTGTTTGACTTTGTAGCTTCATCTTCGCTTTCAGCATCAGGGTCGCTTCTTTGAATCGCTTCTAGAAAAAGCTTTCTTCTTACCAGTTCATAATTTTCATTAAAACTGAAATTAATTCTGTTAATTCGTTTTAACGCGGGAATGCAGTGAAATGGTAAACCGAATAATTCGGCCGAATATCCGGTTCGGTAAAGATTGAACCGAATACTATTCAGTATTCGGTTATTCGGTGAAACCACTATTCGGCGCATCTCTACTTATAACCTATTTTTTTTATAAGTTTCATCATGTGAGCAAGTTTAATAAATAGGCTACTAATAATATAACTGCGAAAGTTTGTGAAGATGGATGAAGATACTCGTATATATGGATGTGTCGTGCAAAAACTACTAGACAGATGAACTTAATCATAAACATTGTAATAATATAGCACATAAGCAATAACTTTGCAGTTTCGTTAGGTCAGCAAATTCAGCCAATAGGATAATTTTTATTATAGGGTGAAGCCGCTGGAAGAAGCTAGTCTAACTAAGTTTCAAAATATCAAGATTTAACAGTCGCACTATAATGACGTCACAATGTTGCTTATACAACAAAAACGATATTTATCTACAGCAGCGCCCTCAAATCCCACGATGGTTTACTTTCCGCACAGACTCTATGGCTTTTCTATTCTTATTTGGATCGCAAAGGCCAAAAGGCCATGCCATAAAATTGGAAAAAAAAAAAATTTGGATCGCATTGTACATTTTAATTCCATGTCTTTTTGTGACATTGACAACATCAAGTGTTATGTCATGTCAATCACAAATGACAAATTCATTGAACTGCACAAACTGGCCACAGACAGCGAGTCAGTTTATCACTTGTGTTAATTTCGTTTTGTGAGTTGGCCAATTTCGATTTTTTTTTGATATACTACTTTGAATTAAGTCAATAAAATGTCGAAAAAGAAGGGAACCAAGAAAAATCAAGACTTCGATGATGATTTTGAAGAGAAAAAGACTTTATCTAATGATCATGAGGTAACCTCTAAAAGTAAGGGAAAAGGGAAGAAGAAAGGTAAAAACAATGCAGGTGATTGGAGCGACAGTGACGAAGGAAATGTGCAGAAGAAGGTCATAGCGTCCGATGACGAAGACGTACCCAAGCCAGCGGCAAAGAAATCTCAAAAGAAAGGTGCACATATGTTTAAAAAAACCATTGCTTTAATTTGCATTCAAGTAGAGTCATCGCAGATCGAAACTAGAAATGTTGAGCACAGTTTTAATTTTTTTTTTTTTTGTGTTCATAACATAACATGAAATTTACCAATTTTCATGTGTGTTGTTTTCTTACAATATGTGATACAAAACAAATATCTTACAGCACACATTGTGTCTTTGGTCTCTTATGGCGCTCTGTCATCATTTTAGCAACATGAAAAATTAAAATTTATAAGTTTATGTAGAGGATAATCACTGTAACTACTAATAATTACAATGACCAATCTGTTTCTCAGTATTTCTGGGTCAAGAGACTTCAGTCTCTAATCAGTAATCTAATGGTGTCGACCTCATCTAGCATAAACTGACAAAAAAAAAAAATTGACATGTAAAAGTGTTTTTTAAACCTATTTACAAAATAAATATCATTTATCATTTCTAAGAGTTGCAACTCTTCCACCAATAGATTGCTGATTTATCACTAAGTGACATAGGCATTATTTTCTACTTTTTTGGGTGTGAAATAATGAAATTATAATTCTCAATAACTATTGTAATTTTTTTCAGTTCATCAATCAATAAAAAGCATATTAAATTTAACATATATTTCAGGTAAAAATAAAAAGAAGGGCCAGGACTCTGATGAAGAGCTAGATGATAGCAAATCAACAGTTAGTAATACAACAAATGTATCATCAAAGCCTGCTGCCAAGTCTAATAAAAAGAAGAAAGGTAAGCAATTAAGCATCACATTCATAATACCATTTTATAAACTTTCTATGCCACAGGCAATCTTCACAAAGCAAAGGTAATATATGTAGCATCATGTAAATAATAAAATTGTATTCACAGGTATTCTTTTGTAAACAAAAAATTTAAAATTAAAGCTTATTTAAACATTTATAACTTACGTCTACTAGGCAAGCGTGTTCCATCATCAGCCACATCATCGCTTACCATCAGAGCTGGGATGTCCACCATGTGCTGGTGGTGCAACACCATACGTCTAGTGGTCTGATGATGGAAGTTTTTCCTATTTTACCAATAATAAATAAAAAAAAAATAATAATATCCATGACTAATCAAGATGTTTATGACTGTTTCATAGTATATGTACTAAAAAGCCAATAGCTTATGACCTATTATTGTCTCCTTACTCTTACAGGAAATAGAGAAGTGTTCTTGTTACTAGGCAATATATAAAATGCATATGCTTCATTCATCCAATATTATCATAATTTGGCAATGTTTCAACATTACTATTCAGCCAATGATGTTAACACTAATTTTTGTTAATAGGTAAAGGTAAGATAGATGAAGACTGGTCCTCAGAAGCTAGTGATGTTGAGCTCAAAGAAGTATCTGAAGAAGAAACTGCAAAACCTGTTAGTAAAAAGAAAAGTAAGTGTTTATTATATTAAAGATAAAATATTATTTAATTTAAGAACATAATTACGTAATAGTTATCTATTTATGGCTTTGGTGGTCTTTGTATTATTATATATTGTGACTCCTTAAGGTTTCTACTTATATAGTCTCAGTTATTATTTACGTTATGGGTAAGCAGAAGCCAGGAAAGATACCAGTTTTGCTTAGAGTATTAGTGTTACTAAGAAAGTGGGTTATAGTGGTTGCTTTGTATAAAACATGGGCATTCAATCCAGGTTCCTCTGGTTAGACTGCGAGCTGGCCAAAGTTAGTTGAGAAAAAGTTTGGGAAATGATGATGATGATGATAATATAAATAGGTTTCACACCATTTGCACCGTCACTTCTCACTCAAGTTTCTCTGGAAGACCAGTGTCAGATTTTTTTTTAGTGGTGTATGCTGATAACTGCCACCATATAAATATCTTTCTTCCTTTAGAACTCGAGTTAAAAGTATTATTGATGTAATTTTGAATATATTTTTCAACTTTGCAGCAAAAAATAAAAAGAAAAATATAGAAGCTGAATCATCAGAAGATGAGGACCACAATGACTCGAAGTCGGTAGTCAGCAATGTTTCTAGTAATCAAGCTAAACCTGCTGCCAAGTCAAAGAACAAAAAAGGTGACTATTCTTTTTCATAAAAAGTATGCATTTTAGAATATGTTCGAAAACACGAATAAGCGATGTTTATTTAATATTTAAACTAAGTTTACCGAAGTGTACTTTTTCTTATTTACGAATAATTGTATACTTATTAAAAAATAGAATAAAATATATCACACTATTTAATAGTAACAACGTCATGTGTGGGTTTTAGTTTATAAAATTGTTCTACTATTTCAGGCAAAGGCAAGAAAGAAGATTGGCCAGATGAAGACAGCGACAAGGAATTGAAAGTAGAACCTTCAGAGGATGAGGAAGAAATAGTTATTCCAGTAGTTAAGAGTAAAGGTATAATTTCAAAGAATATAAAATATCAAATACTACTGGTGGATCACTGTTTCGCAAGGGTGTTAGAAATCTTTGAAATTCACGACCTTTCTCATAAATTACTTGGTTGATTGTTTAAAACTGCATAACAATCATTTAATAGATTTTTTTTTCAGTAGATTTTGAGTTTATCGTTCATACAGACGCGGTGTTGCACTTGTTTTATAGTATAGGAAGAAGCTTTTTTTTCTAAGTGTGTTGATGACAATTTTTATTTTCTTTTTTACCCGACTACGGCAAAGCCATAGGAGAGTTATGATTCAAATTAAATTCCTTGCTTGCCCTAGTACGGCTACGGCACTGCCATGAAGAAAGAAGGAAGATTACTAAAGTAACTAAGATGGTGTAACATTACATCTAAACTGAGTGTAATGTGATAGTACCTCTGTTTTCCTATTATCTTTTCACAATTCAATGGATTTAGATAAAATTTCGGGATACTTACCATGTTTTGAAACATAAGATACTTTTATCCATGGTGTATATACCCTTGGAAAGATATGCGACTATCACGCGTGCGAAGCCACGGGCAAAAGCTGTAAAATTATATTCTACAGTGAAAAATACATGATTAATTTCTTCTCACAGGTAAAAATAAAAAGAAGAACAATATGGATGATTTAGAGGCTGAATTAGCGAAGTTTGAAGTGAAGGACCCTGAACCTGAACCAGAACCAGAAGTAGAGGAGCCACCTCCACCAGCGGTTAAGGCGAAGGTATGCTCATTTTTAAAAGGTTTATCATTCAACATATAGCGATTTTGCCTTACGTCAATACCAGCCTGATTTAGGTACAGTGCTTCTATCATACCAAGGCGAGTTGATATTAGTTTACTTTACTTTTTTGTTTGCACCAAGTGCAACCCCAGTTTGTGTTCAGGCAATCCTGGTCCATTCTAGGTTACTTGGACGAAATCGCCTGGTGCGATAAAGGTCGCCAATTGTATGGTTTTTATTATATGGTTTCCTTCTGTTAATTTATAATCTTGGTGTGCAAAAAGTATATCTATATAAAAAAATTGTAGTGACATAGAAAATAGCTTCTGCACACAAACACGTATCTAAGACCATACATACGTAAAATACAATATGATAAGATGTGCAGGTAATTTAGTTCAACTGTGTTATTTTTTGTTGCAAACAGGAAAAATCCAAAAAATCTAAAAAAGAGGAAGTTGTGGAACCAGCTGGCTCAGCTGACGAAGCATCAATGGAGACTGATGATAAAGTAGCGGAACTTAACGACAAAGAGAAGGAAGAACCGTCAGAGAAGAAAATGAGCCACAAAGAGAAGAAAAAATTGAAGAAAATGCAGGAGTATGAGAAGCAGATGGAGTTGCTGACCAAGAAGGGAGGTCAGGGTCACAGTGACCTTGACGCCAACTTCACTGTCAGTCAGGCACAGAAAACTGCTGGTATGTAGTGAGCTTGTATTTACATTTTTTCAAGTAATTATTAGTTTGGTAATTTTTTTTGCATCTGTCAACCCCAAAAAAAAAACTGATGCCATGTTTAAATATTGCCACTGCCCTTTAATTGACTGTACATAATATCTATGATGTATATATTTTATATAGTATGTATGTATGTTTATGATCAAATTTCAAAGGTTTTCAACTGCCCAATGTTCATTAGGGTTCCGTAGCCAAATGGCAAAAAACGGAACCCTTATAGATTCTATTCTATTCATTCTATACTGTTGAAACTTAGTAAGTAGATGTATTCTGTGAACCGCTTTAAGATTTTCACAACAAAAAAAGAAAAAGAGCAATAAATTTTGGGGGTCCCCATACTTAGAACTGAAACTCAAAATTTTTTTTTTCATCAAACTCATATGTGTGGGGTATCCATGGATGATAGGTCTTCAAAAATGATATTGAGGTTTCTAATATAATTTTTTTCTAAATTGAATAGTTTACGCGAGAGACACTTCCAAAGTGGTAAAATGTGTCCCCCCCCTCCCCTTGTAAACTACCAACGAAAATTGGTTTGAACGAGATCTAGTGAGTAGTTTTTTTTTAATACGTCATAAATCTAAAAAAAATACACTATTATTAAAACATCGATCAAAGTTACAACGAACTACAAGAACTTTTATATTATGTTACTTGCTGCTACGGAACCCTCCATTGTTGAGGGCAGTGGTGGCCGACCTACTAGTTTTAGGCCGCGGGTTCAAACCCTACCAGGCACATTACTTTTTGTAATTTATTTCATTACCATTGCTCTCAAAACGGTGCAGGAAAACATCGTGAGGAAAGCGGGATGTCCTAGAACCAATAATTTGAAAACATGGCATTACGGCTAGGCGGCTCAATGCCGGAGTCTGTGAGAGGAGGCCTAAGTCCCAGCAGTGGAAAAAATCAAAAGGCTGATGATGATAATGATAATGAGTGTTTATTTCAGGTCAAATGGCAGCCTTAGAAAACGCGGTGGATATCAAAGTGGAAAACTTCTCAATTAGTGCGAAAGGCAAAGATTTATTCGTGAACGCTAACTTATTGATCGCGAACGGTCGGCGGTATGGTCTGGTGGGCCCGAACGGTCACGGGAAGACTACGCTACTGAGGCATTTGGCGCAGCGTGCCTTCCCTCTCCCTCCCCATATAGATATATTGTTGTGTGAGCAGGAGGTCACCGCTAGTGATATGAGTGCCGTTGATACTCTGCTCGAGGCTGATGTTAAGAGGACTGGTAAGATTTTCGAACTTATTTATACAGAGTATTTATAAAGAGGTAATATTACCGAGAGAGTATACCTCTCTCGGTAATATCTGAAACTACTGAACGGATTTTGAAAAGTCTTTCTCTATGTAGCTGCACTATCTTTGAGTGCTACAAATTATTTTCATATCATGAGTTTTGCGGCTGAAGCTAGTTATATTTTAAATTTATATTGGATGAAGTTTACCAGGTAAACTAGTGAAAATGTTCACTAGTTTGCTGCGATAGCGAGCCGACAATTCATAAAAAAGCTTTTGGTTCTTATTATCCTTATAGTCTGATGTGACATTCAAATGAAATCTTTTCGTTTTAGAATTGCTCAAGGAATGTAAGGAATTAGAAGCTTTAATAGAAAAAGGAGATCTCAGTAAACAAGATAAGTTAAATGAGGTAAGTAGCAGATATTATGATTACCTGTCTGAAACCCAGTAGTTGTTAAATTTTCTAAAGTTTTTCTTGTATTTTGTTGGTTAGTGTCAAGTTGTACAAGTTCCTTTTAGTTCAGTTAACCCAATAACTTTGTCTTGAAATAGCCATTCAATACGATCAGACGAACTGAGAGTGTTGCGTTCAGTGTTGATGATTTTAATGATTATAACCCTATTACGTATCACAGCCGCTAATCGTATTTTATAAATATACAACTTAACACTGGCTTCCTAGCCACTAACACTGTTTTCCTAAACGAAAAAAAACTTAAGAAAAATTGAGTTTCGCTAGCGATCCTGGAACTTCCACCTTAACAGGTTTGTTTCACAGGTGTACGCGGAGTTGAAGGCGATAGGCGCCGACTCAGCGGAGCCGCGCGCGCGCCGCATCCTGGCGGGTTTGGGCTTCAGTCGCGAGATGCAGGACCGAGCCACCAAAAACTTCTCCGGAGGTTGGCGTATGAGGGTGTCACTCGCTAGGTACGCTAACAATTAAGTGGCAACTACATTAGACTGACGCACACGTGGGCGACGCCTGTGTTGTACGTAGAGTCGCATCGCATTGCATCGCGTGGCGTGGGTCTAATGTAGCTCTACAAATCTAGTTGCCATATAAGTACATTTTATATGGCAACTAGATTTGTAGAGCTACATTAGAGAGGAGACCCATGTGGTCCTAATGTAGTTTTACTTTTGGTCAGTCTGTTCTCTATTAGCCTGTGTACTTGATGGCAATGATCTGTGAAACCGATTGTTGAGATGCCTATCTATGGTGATGCTGTTGTCCATTTCCAGGGGTAATCATTTTACATTTTTGTCAAATGAAATCTCTGGACGTACTAATGTCGCTTGCTTTTTTTTTATTCCGGATAGACATGGAATTTGCCCCCTGAATAAACACTGTCCTATTTGTTAATCTAGTATATGGTTTACTTGTGTGCGAAATCCGTTCACTAGTTTTTTCCAAATTCTTTCAGTTGGTAAGACATGAATTGCTTATAAAAACTCAGATAAACAGGGTATAAAAATATAATATAAAAACTCTTCATGCAACAAAAAATTTATGTGGAAATACCACATAAAGTTTTTGTTGCATGAAGAGTTTGTTTCAACACCCTAATCTCAGAGGCCCCTGGTTCTAATAAAATTAAAAAAATCGATTAGTGTTAGATAGCCCATTTATCGAGGAATGCTATAGGCTTTATAACATCACGCTATGATCAATAACAATGAAGTAGTAACAAAAAAAGCAAGTGACACCGTGGGAGACAGTTAATTAAATTTTTAGTTCAATATTGAGTATAGATTTATTGTAGGTTTTCCTTTATATATTATTTATTAAATTAATTTCTTGTTATTTCTAGAGCTCTTTACATAGAGCCGACGCTGCTGATGCTTGACGAACCTACGAATCATTTAGATCTGAACGCTGTCATTTGGTTAGACAAGTAAGTGTAGCCATTACATCTCTAATTAATGTTGCTGTATTACAATAATATAAAAATGAAATTAATTGTGTTTAGTACAATGCTAAACAGTGGTAAAGGCTCTGGCTCACAAATTGTACTTTGTGGGTTCACACCCTAACAGTGGTCATATGAACAGGACAAGAAGTGATGCAGAAGTGAGGTTTTAGTCCGTAAGACTCTGACGCTGCCCAGGCCTGCTTGCTTGCGAGGCAACATGAGCATTCATGAGAACTTACTAGTCCTGCCCAAAAAAAAAAAAGTACTGGGCCCGTGCGGTGGATTACGGCCCAATCCCTCTCCTAGAGAGGAACTCGGTCTCAGCAGTATTATAAATTTGAGTTTGTACACACAGTACATTACTACCTATATATAAACAACATACTGTTTAATCTCCATACATCATGCTATAATATAGTATCATAGTCCACAGTTTCGGGCGTCTGGTATATGCAAAAATTATTTCCTTTAATAACATTAGGAATACAATATCAAATCTATTTCAGTTACCTCCAAGGTTGGAAGAAGACACTCCTAGTTGTGTCTCACGACCAGTCTTTCTTAGACAACGTGTGTAACGAGATCATCCACCTGGACACGCAGAAGTTGTACTATTACAAGGGCAACTACTCCATGTTCAAGAAGATGTACGCTCAGAAGAGGAAGGAGATGATCAAGGAATATGAAAAGCAGGAGAAGAGGATTAAAGAATTGAAGGCGCATGGACAGTCTAAGAAACAAGCTGTAAGTTCAGTTATTAAGATGCTAGTTTGTGCAGCGTTTACGCTCATGTTTAAGTCGTAAATTGTTTCGTAGTTACTTGCCTACTGAGGGGATAAAAAGTATCCTAATGTCTACATACGACATGGGCTAACGTGTATCAAATTTTGTTTAAATCATAGTAACATATAATTATGTGCAATATTATATTATGGCACAAAACAAAAATATTATTTATTTATTTTTTCACTATACGTATATTGTGATGGAACTCTTAATTTGCCATCAACAGGAAAAGAAGCAAAAGGACGCGTTGACTCGCAAGCAGGAGAAGAACCGCAGCAAAGCGCAGCGCGAGGACGAGGACGCGGCCGCGCCCACCGCACTGCTGCAGCGCCCCAAGGAGTACATCGTCAAGTTCTCCTTCCCCGACCCTCCGCCGCTGCAGCCGCCTATACTTGGACTACACAGTATGTAATAGCCATGTCGCAGCCATTTTGTATCTTCCTAGCCGTTTTGTATTTTGCCGGATTATAATGTAAGCTAGCGACACGTCCCAGCTTCGCATGGGTTCTAGAAATTTTTCTTTAATACTCTGAAGTAAGAACAGCACTGCGCATGTGCCACACACGCCGATCTGGGCGCGTCCGCGTCGGTCGCCATACATTTTATATGGAAACTAGACTTGTAGAGCTACACTTGATCCACGCCACGCGACGCTGCACGTGTCAGTCTAATTTAGTTATAACTTGAAACTTTCCTCACGAAGCACTCTGTCTTTAGGTGAAGAAACCCGCATGAAAATCCATTCAGTTGTTTTTTAAGTTTATCACATACATACAGACAGATGCAGTGGGGGAATTTGTTTTTTTATAATATGTAAGGATTCAATTAACTGTTGAAACTTGGCAGGCTTTTAATCTATACATATAAATAAAATTGGAGTGTCTGTTTGTAATATTGAAATAACTGCTTTTTACTACATGCTATTACCATAATGCTGCATGCTATTACTATAATATGAAAATATATATACGGTACATACACCAGAATAACATTTTTTTACAATTTTTGTCTGTCTGTCTGTTTGTCCAGGCTAATCTCTGAAATGGCTGGACCGATTTTGACGGAACTTTTTTGGCAGGTAGCTGATGTAATAAGGAGTAACATAGGCTACTTTAGTTTTAGAAAAAAATAAATTCAAAATCCTGTCGTCCACGCGAACGAAGTTGCAGGCACAGCTAGTGTATCATAAGTGAGATATACTTGTGTACAAAGTGATAATCAAAATAAGGTTTCTGAAACACATTATTTCAAACCTTTACTATCCGCAACACCTCATCATTGCACCAACTGCAACTATAAGTAGGTAGAAATTATCTTACCATAAGGTCATTTACAAGGTTTTTTAGTAAAACACTAACAACTTCTCAGAGCTATGTTACTAACATAAACAACAACTTTTGTTCCACGGCTATGATGTTAGTAATACTGTCCTACAAAGTTGTTAGTGTTTTGCAAATAACCCTGTATAAGTGGATCACCTTCAGTAAAATGGGGTGTATAGAGACTTAGGGGTGAATAGAGACAAAACTTTAAAGGGCATTTTTTCGATATAATAATATTCCACAACTATCACACAACGCCGTCTAGTCTCAAGCTAAGCAGAGCTTGTGTTATGAGTACTAGACAAGTGATAAACATACTTATATATTTCTTAATACATACATACATATTATAGATAAATTACAACCAGACACAGAACAAATGATCATGCTCATCACACAAACATTTGTCCTGGGTGGGAATCGAACCCAGGACCTGCGGCATAGCAGTCAGGGCCACCAACCACTAGACCAACAGGCCAAAATATTTGTAAATGTTTTCGATATTTGTATATGTTTTGCAGCTAGTTAAATACTATATCAATTTATTAATGAATTGTTATTCTAAAAAATCGATGCTTTGTTAGAGACCGATATTATGGTATCAAAGTGAAAAACCAAACCAAAGTTTTGTCTCTATTCACCCCGTTTTACGGTATACATGGATTCTGCAAAGAAACTCTTATTGGCTGTAAAATTCAGTCTACTAATCATATCATATTGAAATGTGTTTGACTATTTCTTAGCAAATGTTTGCCTGTTCAAAATAAACACCATTCCATATTTAAAACTTACTTTATTTCTCCAGATGTTAACTTCAACTTCCCCGGCCAGAAGCCTCTGTTCCGTGGCGTAGACTTCGGTATCGACTTGAACTCGCGTATCGCCATCGTCGGCCCCAACGGAGTGGGCAAGTCCACGTTCCTCAAACTTCTTGTGGGGGAACTATCGCCCGTCCAAGGAGAGCTCATTAGGAATCATAGACTGGTAAGTAGACCTATTTTTTCTAGTATTTTTATGGTTTATCCAGGTCTGAGTAATTAATCTATAGAGGTATTTGGAAGATGGTTTTAAGTCCCGCAAACCACCTTGCAAAGGAAGGATTCTCAAATTAGACAAGTTTTGTGTCTGGTGGACAATTGCTGTTTTAGTACTTCGAATGAAGAAAAAAAGAATGATGCGTCCGTGCGTCAATCAAAACTACTTATATCCTATTATTATTATAGACGCGAAAGTTTGTATGGATGTTTGTTAATCTTTCACGCCGGTAGATTATGTCCTGGAATAGGATATAGGATACTTGTTATCCTGGGTGTATGTGCCCTTAGAATTATTTTCGTCAAATAAGTGGGCGAAGACATTGGCAGCAGCTAGTCTTATATGCTTTTACCACAGAAAACAAAAAAAAATTTGGAGTTACACACAATTTAACCCAAAAATTGCTTCTAAATTAATGATTATTTATTATGTAGCGAATAGGTCGCTTCGACCAGCACTCCGGCGAGCACCTGACCGCGGAGGAGACTCCCGCGGAGTACCTACAGCGGCTGTTCGGGCTACAGTACGAGAAGGCGCGCAAGGCGCTCGGCACCTTCGGGCTCGCTAGCCACGCGCACACCATCAAGATGATGGACCTCAGCGGAGGGCAGAAGGCCAGGGTCGCGCTCGCTGAGCTGACGCTCATGGCACCTGATGTCGTTATCTTGGTAAGATATCATTTATTCTGATGAATAGACAGGTATATAATTATAGTTTGAATATCATAATAAATTAAAGCCGTACAAGTTGCTAAGTATTGATCAGAAAAAGTATAGTTTAGGAGCATTGACACGATAAGAAGATAAATTATAATTAGTAACTCGAGTTAAAAGTGTAACAGTGGGCGCTATTATAGACGTGCATCAGCATCTTGCAATGCTATCTCTCAAAAGTTTCGTATTTCTTGATTTTTGACGATTTTGGATCCCTAAAAATGAAGCCTTGACCACGGAGTCATATCTGTAACTTTCCAAATAGCTATTAATATTTTACCCTGCGTTCGAAAATTCTCTGGGATTTCCGAACCGATCGAGAAGGGAGTACTGCGACTACGAAATCCGTTTTTAAAAATAAGTCTGATATTTGTCGCGTGTTGCTACAAGCTCTCAGAATTAGTTCATACCTTCTTAAAAAGATAAGTAAGAACCACAGTATCAAGCCTCTTCTTATCCTATTGTCAGTGTTTTTTCTACTTTCTTAATCTATTGATAATATATTGATATCACACATTGTTGTAACTACAGGACGAGCCTACAAACAACTTGGACATCGAGAGTATAGACGCGTTAGCCGATGCGATCAACGACTACAAGGGCGGCGTGGTCATCGTGTCCCACGACGAGCGACTCATCAGGGAAACCGATTGCGCGCTCTACGTTATTGAGGATCAGACTATCAATGAGGTACAGTTCTTATTTACCTTTTTTTATTTTTCATAGGGTGTTTCCACACCAATCGATCGGTCGGTCTTGGTCGACGTTGATGGATTTTGGTTTGGTAGCTTTGGAGTTATAAAAACTATTGTCAGACGTCAATCGATCCATTCTACAATGCGTTTCACTTAAGAAGTTCCTTCGGCGTAATGCATCCATCATTATCTTCATATTAAATGAAGATAGTGATGGATGCATTGTTCCACATATTATTTTAATAACTTAATATCTCCCGTTCTGTTCAGGTTGACGGCGATTTCGACGACTACCGCAGAGAGCTGCTGGACAGCCTCGGAGAAGTTATCAACTCTCCTTCGATCATCGCGAACGCAGCGGTTCAGCAGTAAACCAACCGAATACACACAACCCGTTGTACGATTTGTTAAGATTATTTTGTTCGTACTTATTCTAGTTATTTTATTGTCCAAATATTTTCGTAAAAGATTGTATTTATTAGGGTTGTAATTGTAAAGACATGATAGATAAATTCTTTGTAAGGCCCCGTGCACACTACGTTTTTTAAATGTGCCGTTGACGCGTGTTTGTAGCGATACAGACGCGATACACACTCGAGCCTAAAAAGGCTACAACCTTTAATAGGATAAAAGCGCGACGATGACGCACGTTTCTAAAACGCGCGTTAACGGTGCGTTTAAAATACGTAGTGTGCACAGGGCCTAAAGTGTTGTAGGTAGGGTTGTCACCACGCACATTGTTTAGTATAAAGGACCGTCCATGCAATTTCAAGAAAGTTCCATTGAGGGTAATGTGGACTGGACTGCGTTAAGAAGGTAGTGCAGTAGCCGATCTGTTTTGTAAAAGTCTGTGTGCTGCTGCAAACGCAGTTCCAAAACTTCAAGAAAGTCAGTGATGATCTCCGATAAAAATACAATGTGTTTGGTGTGTATCTGCGTATTTCGCAACGTTACTCGTACGATTGACTGTTATTCATTCATCATTTTAGATAGTTCTTCATATAAATGTCAAATCCACAAGTGCCATTAGTAATTTTGACAAATAGTACAGCTCTATTATTGTTGAATATTTAAAAAAAATACTTAATAAATCAAATTACTGTTTAACGTGGTATCACACATGTTTCTTCAGAGAATGAGATTATTTTCGTGTCACACAAGTGCCTATATCAAGCACATCAATACTGCCCCCTTATGGCTTAAAGCGAGCATTATATAAAAGTGTAATTTAACAGATCATAAGGTATTATAATTTATTTACAATTCAATTGAATTCTTGCAAATCGCATGTTTTTATAAGGTTTTAAAAATAGTTTAAAAATTTCTCATAGACCTACCCTGGCAGGTTCAGCAGTTACAGCAGCAGGTTTTATGTAAGTTATATTACAAGTAAACGGAATAAAGTTAAAAAGGTCAAATAAATTGGATATACAAACCAAATGAAATAAAAATATGAATGTCAGTAACAAAGTCAAAATAAAATGTCAAATTAAATTAATTTAAATGTCAAGATAATTTATTTAAATGTCAAAATAAATTCTTTAAACGTTTACATGGCGTCTTCGTTTTTATTCATCGTGCGAATTAATAATTAATGGTAAGTTTATCATTGATCCATGTCATAAAAACAATGTAGGAAAAATAGCGTAACTAGTTTCATGATGAATGTCTTCCAATGTTTTCAACTTCATGATTTCACATATCATAATATAATTTCTCCTAAAAGACCATCTGGCCCACTAGGGTCAAGTGCCACCATCGTTTCAGCGCTAGACAAAGACAGCGCTATACCATGGGATGCAAATAAGAATAAGACCGATTTTTTGCCACATTGTGACGTTATAGCTGTCAATTCAAAGAAGTCGGGTAGGCCTAGCAAGCAAAACAAGGATTTAAATTGATTTCCGAATCGTAAACGAAGTTCTAGTTCTTCAGTTCCCCTCATCTCAGCATCACTGAGAGGAAAGGGCGAATTGATGCCGACAAGAAAATCAAAAAGAAAACAGTTTTTTTTTCTAAACTAAACAATAGCGTTTTTCTTCATTTAGATTTAATTAAAACACGGTTAGACAAAGTAAAAAATAGTTATTGATACGAAAATTAATTTTCTTTGTAAACCATACTTTTCAAGTAACATTTGACGTTCCTATTCTTATTTGTATTGCATTGTACATGACTGGTAGCACCGTACTATTTTCACAACGGAATCGTAATAAAATTAATACTTTTAATACAACCCCGGGGGCCCGGAATGTTAACTTTATCAAATTAGTATATTTGTCAGATACAACAAAAAAACATTGAAACTATAGGAATTGTCATGAATCTGTAGTTCAATTATATCAATTGTTATTAGATCAAATTAAATGACATACTATTACACAGTGTA
Source organism: Mythimna albipuncta (assembly GCA_929112965.1). Taxonomy (NCBI): domain Eukaryota; kingdom Metazoa; phylum Arthropoda; class Insecta; order Lepidoptera; family Noctuidae; genus Mythimna; species Mythimna albipuncta. Next base: position 8,444,965 of record OV815962.1, on the reverse strand, counting down.
ATAAATTGCTTATTTTAAAAATCTGTATAGTTTTTGTTTGTTCCTGTCGATTAGTCATACTGTGTTGGGCAATGTTTCCAAACGGCTATTGAATTTAAATGTAACATATTTAAAATATTTATATACATTAATAAATTTTGTTACAAAATTATATATATTCTTTTTTATTATTTTACCCAGAATAATTTATCGCGTCGCGTAATGAGCTCATACCTAAGGGTTAAGAATAGACTGAGAGCTTTCTGGTGGCATTGAATAATGAACAGCTTCTCGTACAAAAGGTAGGAGTTGGAAGGATGAAGCAAAGAGTATATAACCGCTACATATAAAACGATATAAAATGGTATAGGTACTATTTTAAACTACGATTTCTGATACTCGCACGTTAATATTAAGAAATGTTTCTTCGAGAAGTCAAATGGAACACAACCAGTCACAACAGTAGTGTATTGCTCTAGGCCAGATATGGCGAACCTTTATTGATGATCGTGCCATTAACTATCTATCTATTATAAAAAACATAAACCATTATTTTTTTCAATAAATCACCTACAAAATATTCGGACCCTTCCTCCAAATATTTTGCTTTATATAAAAAAAAATCGGCCAAGAGCGTGTGTCCCGTCCGTCACAATAAGTGTTCTCACTTATGAGTTTAAGAAAAGGCTATTTGTTACGTTGACATAGACATACTAAGTACGGAACGCTAATAAATACGGAACCCTAAAAACGGGCCCACAAAGGACGGTGATAACTAAAATAGTATGCAAGTAGTAGAAATTTCAGCGATTGTGCACCCGTAAAATTACGAATATATTTAAGTAGAAACGATTTTTACCACGGTAGGTCATGAAAGCACGGAAAATCTTAACATCGACTTTTAAAAATATGACGTCATTACGCAACGCCATCTATCGAACCATTTGTGAACTGGTTTTTACCTTCACATTTTGATAGATGGCGCTAAAAAAATGAATTTTAGTTTTGTTCTTAATTGCCTTAGCATGTTCCTGATAGAAGTTATAAGATAATACCGCCAATGCCAAGGAGAGACTACCCGAACAATTCGATAATACCCGACCCCATCAACTCAGGAAAAATCCTAAAAGCGCGAACGCGAAATAGCTCAAAGCACAGTGCCATCTCTTGGGGAATTGGGTTACTAATTATTACATAGGTACCAGAAGAAGTTTTCGGTGTTAATTTTGGATTGCGAGAAACGTTCAGGATAATAAAATATGTAAACGAAGTTAAAAAAATGCTTGCATATACGATTATACTACAAACTTAGTCCAGAAATTATTTTGTACAACCTTTTTCCCTTTTTTGTACAAAAACTGTTCTTTCCATCAAGTTCAAAATAATTTTCCTAGAAAGTCCTTATAAAGTTCTACTTGTCAGATTTTTTTCATATTTTCTAAAGTTATGGTTCAAAAGTTAGGGGGGGGGGACACATTGTTTTTTACTTTTGGAGCGATTATTTCCGAAATAATTGACATTATCAAAAAATGATTTTAGTAAACCCCTATTCATTTTTAAATACCTATCCAACAATATATCTTTTTTTTTACATATAGGGGGGCTACCCTAATAAAACATTTTTTTCCAATTTTTATTTTACCACTTTGTCGGCGTGATTGATATACATATTGGTACCGAATTTCAGCTTTCTAGTGATAACGGTCGCAGAGATTAAGCGAGGACGGACAGACAGACATGGCGAAACTATAAGGGTTCCTAGTTGACTACGGAACCCTAAAAAGTTCAATTTGGGAATGTAACTATTTACATAGGTAAGTAAATTTATAAGAAACTTTCAGTGCGAAAGTCCGACTCGCATATGACTAGTTGTCGTGTTTATTACTACTTAAAAGGAAAGAGAAATTAAAAATCTCAATTCCGCAAATTCCGCGCGATCCGCGGGATTACAGATTTTAATCCCGCAGGCATGCGGTATCGCGATTTTGATGCGGGATTAGATTCCCTACTTTCAAGCGTAGGTACATTTTGCTGCCGACGCGCTACGTTCGATTACGTAGTTTTAGGATTGACGCTACGCCAATCGTATAGGACTGCGCTACGAGTTGTAGGTGCTGGCGCTGTAGCGTATTAGCTATCTGCTACGACAGCGTAGCCAGTTACGTCGTAGCACTCATAGCAAACGTGTGAAATACAATACGAATAGACAAAAACGTATTGATTGCAATATTTGTTTGGTATTTTATTTACTATCTTATATGAAAAGGAATTCATAGATACTACAGTAGAATGGGAGACCTATTTTAAATTGGCATTATGAAATATAAACGTCACTACAAAAACTAGGTAACACCGCGTGTAACATATAATAAAAATACCTTCGAGTAAAAGCATTTTTAACCTTCGAGTAAAAACTTCAAAAATAGAGGAGATTCTCAATTCGGTTGATTTTTTATGGTCAACTCCGTCCGTTCGTCAGTCGTAGTCGTTGTAACTCCTTCATTTATGAACCGATTTGCAAAATTATTTTTATATTTAAAAAGATTATGTTTCAAGGATTTACCATTTTTTTTTCAAAACTCAGTTCTGATGATGAAATCCATGAGGAATTGAGGATATAGGCATACATATAGTGATTTTGGTATTTTTATCGAGAACACAAGCATATACGGTCAGAAAGTATCATTTGACAGTGATAATGATAGTCTAGAATGGAAGTAAACGTTAAATCTTGTTATTCATTTGTATTTTTAACCGACTTCGAAAAGGGGGAGGTTCTATGTTCGGCTGAATGTATGTTTTTTTTTTTTATATTATATGTTCACCGATAACCGATGTTGAAAATATTTTTTTTGATTGAAAGGTGTATGCTTCCAAGTTGGTCCCATATAAATATTTTTATGATCTAATCATGAACTTCGAAGATATGGAACAGAACTCCTCATAGGATCACAGCAGAATTGTCGTAACAAGTAAAATTGCTCTGTGTATACGTGTAAGCGATGACTGACTGAAAGAAAAGGGGGGGGGGGGGGGAGATATATCGAACCGATCTGGTGATGAAGCCAGAAGGTAAATTAATGTAATCTAACTGTGTTTGGGATTATTAGAATCGTTATGAGATGTACTCTGGCTATAAGGTATTTAAGTTTGGCTGACGGGTACTTTTTAGTGGTGGTACCGTTACTAAAAATGAAAAATAAAAAACTTTTTACAAAAAAAAATTAAACCGACTTCAATGTAAAAAAACACTGAAAAGTACAAAATAACTTTAATTTCGAAAGTCTGTGTTAAATAACTTAGAAACAAAACTATCTATTATAGAAACACCGACTTCCGAAATTAAAGTTATTTTGTACTTTTCAGTCTTTTTTACATTGAAGTCTGTTTAAGAGGCCTTTTACAAAAAAACGCGAAATTGCAAGTGTTCGACGTTGAAATTGTATGTTTTACGTTCGTTAAATGAAATAACAATTATTGTCAAAAATAGTTTGTTTTCTCTACTATATTAACTATTTAACCGATTTTAGATAACTTGTTTAATTATTTAGTAATAAACTTTCTTCCGATGCATGTTTAGGCAAAAACTCACGGAGACGTGATTTGGCAGCTCTAATTTGGAGATTCTACTGAATATCTACCACCAAAACTAATATTAATTAGCTGTCAAATATCCTTAACTTCAAAAATTATTGAGTAGTTTTTGGTTAAATGCCTTTTGTGTAAAAAAATAAAAAATCTACATAATTCAATTATCGACCGAAAAGGCTTCGAAACAAGCCCCAATATCTCCAAAGTTCTACATTATTTAGGCGTAAAATTTATACCAAAATAATCAACAACATTTGCTTAAACTATAGTATTATTTTTATTTTTTTAATCGCTACTATTATTTTGTAATTAAATAAATAAAAATACTATATATTTCACTGCGCCAGCCATCCGCGACTAGTACCGCGCGAGCGCTTGTCGAGGTCGGACCTATGTCAGTTTATTTCCCGCGCGCCTTCGTTCCGATACTAACATTGTGTGCGCCGATTGTCGCGTAGACGCTACCGCATTGCTGTTGTGTGCGTGTGAACTACGAACGCCGTTTTTGATCTTTGTATCTATTTTCTAACGGTATTCATTATGTGCAAAGTTCACATATTATTAGTATACCAGATAGTCGCGATTGGAACGAAGTTCCTTATCGTGCATTGTGAAAGGGGGGGCTAGAAAAGTTGATTTATATATACTTTTATCAACTTTTCGATATGGGTGTCTTTTTCATGATTTTCGAGGGTGTTGAAGCCGATAGTTCTGTCAAAATGTGAATCCAAGATGGCGGTTCCAAGAAATTATGTACTTTTTGATATGGGTGTCGTTTTCATGTTTTTCAAGGATGTTGAAACCGATAGTACTGTCAAAATATAAATCCAAGATGGCGGTTCCAAGAAATTATGTACTTTTTGATATGGGTGTCGTTTTCATGGTTTTCGAGGGTGTTGAAACCGATAGTACTGTCAAAATATAAATCCAAGATGGCGGTTGCAAGAAATTATCTACTTTTTCGATATGGGTGTCGTTTTCATGTTTTTCGAGGATGTTGAAACCGATAGTACTGTCAAAATATAAATCCAAGATGGCGGTTCCAAGAAATTATCTACTTTTTGATATGGGTGTCGTTTTCATGGTTTTCGAGGGTGTTGAAACCGATAGTACTGTCAAAATATAAATCCAAGATGGCGGTTGCAAGAAATTATCTACTTTTTCGATATGGGTGTCGTTTTCATGTTTTTCGAGGATGTTGAAACCGATAGTACTGTCAAAATATAAATCCAAGATGGCGGTTCCAAGAAATTATGTACTTTTTGATATGGGTGTCGTTTTCATGGTTTTCGAGGGTGTTGAAACCGATAATACTGTCAAAATATAAATCCAAGATGGCGGTTCCAAGAAATTATGTACTTTTTGATATGGGTGTCGTTTTCATGGTTTTCGAGGGTGTTGAAACCGATAGTACTGTCAAAATATAAATCCAAGATGGCGGTTGCAAGAAATTATCTACTTTTTCGATATGGGTGTCGTTTTCATGTTTTTCGAGGATGTTGAAACCGATAGTACTGTCAAAATATAAATCCAAGATGGCGGTTGCAAGAAATTATCTACTTTTTCGATATTGGTGTCTTTTTCATGTTTTTCGAGGATATTGAAACCGATAGTACTGTCAAAATATAAATCCAAGATAGCGGTTGCAAGAAATTATTAAATTTTTCGTCATGGGTGTCGTTTTCATGGTTTTCGAGGGTGTTGAAGCCGATAGTACTCTCAAAATATAAATTCAAGATGGCAGCTGCAAGAAATTATCAACTTTTTCGTCATGGGTGTCGTTTTCGTGGTTTTCGAGGGTGTTGAAAACGATTGTACTGTCAAAATATAAATTCAAGATGGTGGCTGCAATAAATTATCAACTTTTTCGATATGGGTGTCTTTTTCATGGTTTTTGAGGTTGTTGAAGCCGATAGTGCTGTCAAAATGTAAATCTAAGATGGCGGCTGTCAGAAATTATCAACTTTTTCGTCATGAGTATCGTTTTCATGGTTTCGAAGATGTTGAAATAGTGCTGTCAAAATGTACATAAAATAGGATAGTATTTTTTTGGAACGAAGTTATGCGACTACGATAAAATAAATAAATGAATGGTTTGAATAGGTATGTTGAAAATAGTATTATTGAAGTGACCTGATGATGATGATGGAGCCGGAAGATAGGCACCGGAACTCCGTAATTAATCAATACATTGATTAATTACGGAGTTCCTACCTACCCGTGTTTGGGCTTATTAGAATTTTCATGAGATGCACTTTGGCTATAAGGTACTATCGAACTAATCTGATGATGATGATGGAGCCGGAAGGTAGACACGGGAACTTCATAATAAAACAATGTATCCAAGCAGGGTTTGAGTTAATTGGAATCGCCACGAGAAAAAGGTACTCTGGCTGTAAGTGTATTGCCACTAAAAAGTGTGAAATAAAAAAACTTTTTACAAAAATAAATAACCGACTTCACTAAAAAGAAACACTAAAATCATCAAAATCATTTTAATTTCGGAAGTCGGTGTTAGATAAGAAACAGACAATATCGAGAAACACCGAATTCCGAAATTAAAATGTTTTTGATGGTTTTAGTGTTTTTTTTTATTGTAAAAAGTTTTAATTTAAAAACTTCCAAAATGTTGACATGAATGTCAATTTAGGTGCGGTTTCGGTGGCGATAATAACTGGCATTGGACTTACAAATCTAAATGAACAGTCTGCTTCGATGGATTTGCCTACCTTACCTTTCCGGTTATTCAGCAAATGCCATGACAAAGTAGCAAAAATGTGGAAGAAAACTGCAGAAATAACAATGACACAAGCGGTTGAAAAAGAAGCTGAAGCTGCAAAACTGCGTGGCGATGTTAACAGTGCGGGTATACCTACTTTATGATATGATAAATATCTGATTTTGGAGCTAAATCATATTTACGTGAAGACCTTTGAAATGATACCAAACACGACGTATATATCTTTATTTTTTATAATGGTTAGGCTTGCTTTGTACGTATAGGGTGTCCACCATGTATCGGTGGCGCAACGCCGTACGTCTTGTGGTCCGATGATGAAAAGGACTTGGCGGAATTTAATTGTGTAACTCTAGTGCACACTCCCCGAAGTGTAAACCATAGAAAACAGACAGGCTAGCAACTCGGCGTCGATGCTAAAGACTTTGGAGTTTTGACTTCACAAGAACATCATTGCCATCTTCTTGGCACGCTTTTCAATAGACTCTAGTGCATCCAGCTGGTATTAGGCTGACCTATCCCAACGATGAGAGCAGTACTCCATACACGATCAAACTTGCGCTTGATAGAGGTTGAGCAGCTGTTCCGGGGTGAAATACCGTCTCACCTTTGATAAGATCCCCAATTTTTTTGGCAGCTAGTTGGGCTTTTGCCTCGATGTAGGAGCCGAAATTAAAGGTAGACGATAGCGTTACCCCAAGAAGTTCAATGTGGTCGGTAATTGGCACGGTTACACCCCGGAAAGATGGAGCCGGGTGGAATTGGCTCCGTTCAGTGGAGAAAAGACACGCCTGGGTTTTCGTCACATTAAACTTGACCAGATTGGCATCGCCCCATTCTGAGACTGCCTCTAAGGATGAGTTCAAGCGTTCAACCATAGCTTCTCGAAATGACTGGATCTGTGACCCACTAGCTCGTGCGCTAGACACATATCTCTCAGCAACAGTGCTGTCGTCTGCATACCCAAAAGTTTCGGGTTTAAGTAGGTCATTATGTGCAGCAAAAACAGTGATGCCGAGAATACCGACCCTTGAGGAACTCCGGCATTAATATCCATTTGACCGGACGAGCATCCATCAATTACCACTCGGATGGATCGATCCCTCAAGAAGTCTGCGATCCAATCACACAGACCAGTGGGTAGACCGAAGGAAGGAAGTTTAGCAATAAGGCTTTCGTGCCAGACCCTATCGAAGACCTTCGAGATATCAAGGGACACGGCAAGCGCTTCCCCATGCTTCTCAATGACCTCGCTCCAGATGTAAATGGCATACGTTAGAAGGTCCCCAGTAGCCCGATTTTGATGAAAGCCGTATTGCTGGTCGCTGAGGATGTCGTTAGCTTCCAGGTGTGCTAGAAGTTTCCTGTTAATTACCCGTTCCATACTCTTACAGAGGATGGACGTAACAGAGATGGGTCGGTAGTTTGCCGGGTCAGCTCTACTGCCCTTCTTGGGCACAGGCTGTACTAGGTTTGCTTTCTCCTCAGCGGTGTGGGCCAGTGTCCCGTCGGGACTCAGTAGTGGCGGAAGTGAGGGACGGCAGAAGTTCGATTCAACCGACTTTTCCAGGGACCAAAACGCTTTACTACCAGCGGGGTATGAAGCAAGTTTGTTCCCTATTCGGCTAATGTGGTCGAACCGAGACTTTCTCAACATCTTTTTGCACGAATTGGCAGCCCTGTTAAAGGCCTTCTTCTTAAGAGTCACGTCACTGGCTTTGCGCATACGAGCATCGGCCCAAGCTTGGTATGCCGCATGTTTTTTCGTGTCGGCGCCAAACCAAGTTCGAACTTGGTCCGACATTGCTACGTCAGAGTATGGGATGTAGTACTCCATTCCCTGTCGTAACACATGTGTCACGGCATCAGCGCACGACGATGCATCCTTCGAAGAAAAGCAAGTGGGCTGCCAAGGATATCATGCGAAGAAAGACCGCTTGTCATCCCAATCTGCTGACCTGTATCGCCAAACCCACTGAGTTCCTCTAGGACTAGGATCAGGCGAGGAGTAGATAGACACAGATTTAACCAGATAGTGGTCAGAACTGCCTAAAGGCGAAGATATCGACACTAAGTAGCGGTCTGGATCTGTGGTCATTAGAAGGTCCAAGCAATTGGTTGTGTGCGAATCCACATCAGGTACCCTCGTTCCCCCTAGACCAGCTGGGTGAGATTCAATTCCAGCGCTAGCTTCCGCATCTCACGACCAGCATGATCTGTGCACTGGTATGGGAAAAGCCACTCTTGGTGGTGCGCATTAAAGTCCCCCAGTAACACCAGTTGGGCGGAAGGTTACCGCTGCTGAGCCGCATCTGCCGCCTCACTCAGATGCTGTGTGAGCCCGGACGTCTCCACTATGCGAACGGTAAACACAAGCGTAGATTATTTTATCTAGGCCTGTGGCGACCAAAGCCCAAAGCGTTGAGAACCTGGAGTCTTCAAGATTGCGGAGACGCCGATAGCAGATGTCGTCCCGGGCATACATACATACGCCCGCGAGTGGTTTGAAGTTGTGCTCCAAGGTAAACCCTGGGTATGAAAGATACGACACGTCGGACGGACCTCTGATCTGCGTCTCCGTAAGGAATAGTAGAGCTAGTTTTTTCAGTCTCCAGGTGGTGATGGACTGCAACGAGATTTAAGTGCAGACCTCGTATATTTGAGAGGTGCACTTTATGAGAGAGGGCAGCCGCTGTTTAACTGTACTCTTTCCATTCCTTTTCATAATTTAAGAGTGAATGGAGGAGAGGAGAAGGAAGTGAAATGGGCAGCCACGCTGCTAACCTTCAGGCACGCACTGAAAGGACGACATCATTAGGAGACTATCTTTTTTTTTACTTTTTTACACAAAACTTTTTGACCACGAGAGGGCGCCACATTGTTTTTTTAATTTTTGCAAAGTACCGGTGAAGCCCTTTCAAATGATATTAAACACGGTGTATTTATCTTAACATTTATCACATTATCTTTTGTCCGCTAGAGGGCGTCACTTTGAATTTGAGCAACATATTGGAAATACACAACTTAAGCCCTTTCAAATGATACCAAACACGGCGTATTTATCTCCATTTTTATTTTTAACACATTACTTTTTGTCCGCTAGAGGGCGCCATATCGTGTTTTGTGACACGTCACACAGCATATGTTCAGCGAACGATTAAGACTGTTCTAACGATACCTCATATGTCGAGTTCTGATAAGTAGATTAGGAGCTATAAGGAACAAATGAACATACTCACAAACATACATACATACATAGCCTGTCAAAATCGTAAGTTCCCTCCGTTGTCGGGTAATAATTAAAAAAATACTCTCTTCATTCTTCTCTTTCTATAATTAATATATTTGTTAATTAAATATATTATATTAATAATATTTAATTTTCTGTGAAATTGTTACTACGAGTATTTTGGTGAACAATAAAGTTTATTCTATTCTATTACATTTGGTTGATTTATTTATTAGAATACGTTGCAGCAACCATACTACTATAATATATACAATTAATACAATTAATACTAATGCTATTGACTGTAGATATTATAATCGATTACTGCATAACAATTAAAAAAATTATGTAAACATGGTTTATAAAAAATAATATAAGAAAAATCAATTAATATAAATTCATTTTATAAAATTGAAATAACACGTCAACAATTTCCACCTACTAACCTTCATCCTAAGAAACCTTAAGTTAAGTACGGAAAAACCAGATCGTTTAGTCGCCGTATTAAGTGCGAGCGAGAAGTATGAATGAAAGTATCGGTGGCGCAGTTAGCCGTCCGCTCCAGCGCTCGGTGCGTAAAATACCTAAACTTGCGTAAAGCCGAAACGTAAAAGGACTCTTAAATTGATACTTTTATGAAATTATAAATCTTATATCCGTAACCGAAACTACCGTAAATAGCGGGTAATCCGAAATATTTTCTATTCGTAACCGTATCGAAACTGGTATAATTTCTGTATTCTCTTCCAGATCTAGGTAAAATTTATATACAACAACCTTGGTGCAAACATTTTTTTAATGTTTTGAATGTGTCTTGCTGTATTGCGTATCCCATACAGCCATATGAAGTAGCGGTTACGACTTGAGTCGACATTTATTGTGTCGTAACGGAATTTATTTGTAACATTGTTCCGTAGCGTAACGTCGCCGTGTCGACTTGTGAGTCGACACCGTTTCGAAAAGTGGGGAATAATCGTAACAGAATAACAGTAACTTTCAGTCACATTGTGACGTCGCCGTGTCGACACGTCGCGACTGGTCGCGACTTTTATGCCCTCACTTGCATCGTACATTCAATCATTCATTTTTTCGTTGCGTTCATTCTATACTTGTCAATTTTTATTGTAATTCGTTCGTTTTTGTGAATGTCATCATAGACATAAATCTTCGCCGCCATCAGAAAAAAATGAAAGTATTTATTTACGTATTTCTGTGATAAATGCATCTTAGTCGATCGAAAATCCTCTGCGAAATTAAATGTATCGTGTAGTTTGATGTCACTATAATAAATTAACCGATGCGCCCTTCTGATTTAGTAAAATACTTAAAATATTTTTTGTTAATGTGGTTGTTTTCTATTAAAAAATTACAAAGTATCGTATTTCCAAGCATTGCAGAAGATTTTATTGATACGGCCTATATAAATTTAACCAAAATATATTCTAGAATACTATAATAATAATATAAATTGTGTAAAATGATGTGGATAATTTTGTATCTACTTGAAAGATGAAACCCAACACAATGTTTCGTAACTGTGTTTACATGTTTCGGCAATATGTTAAGTTACGTTACAGTGTGACTGTTTTAACAAAATGGAGTTTTATTATTTTATGTTTGCAGTGGTTCTCAACATGCTGTAAAGTTAGTTTTATCAAAAAATTTAACTAGTGAGGAAGTAACTGCCGTGCCTGAAGGATGGGTCGTAGGAACATACCTATACTGGCCTCGTGCACTTAAAATAAACTTTCAAAAATCGTAGCTTATGACGTGGGAAATATGGTCCTACGAGTGTTTCTCAAATAATCCTGTATATTATAATATTTTTTCAATAAAACTTGCTTTGGTGCTTTGGTTGCTTATGACTCATAGTTAAAAAATAAGTAAATAAATCAGGTAGTAAGACTGATCCCTCTAATTAGAGCTCTGCTATAATTATAGAGCAATATTTGTGCTTCCAGCATTGAGTAAAATCTATGAAAAAAAAACATGCTCGACCAGATGTTATCCCACTTTAATTGGAATAGGATTTTGCATAGTCATCAGTTTGGCTACACGAAAGGAATGTCAACGACGGATGCAGGACTGAAACTTATCAGTCACATTTTAGAATCCTGGAAGAAGTCCCAGGATGATATTAGCATATTCTGTGACTTCTCAAAAGCATTTTACTGTGTTGACTCTACTATACTCTGATCTGTAAATTACATCATTAAGGAATTCGTAGACGAGCTGCTGATCTTGTTTTTTTTCAATTTATCCTACAGGTAGCAAAAAGTATCCATAAATGGGGTGACGTCGTCGGGGTCTTTAATAAGGATAGGCGTGCCTCAGGGTTCAATTCTTGGCCCTTTCCTTTTTCTAGTAGTTTATATTAATGACCTTCCTTACATGATGAATAATTTATCAGATATAATTCTATCTGATGACACTTCTCTTATTTCTAAAGTGGATAGAAAAGATACGGATGTCTTGCGTGTCAACGAAAGTCTGGCTGTTCTTTCGAAATGGTTCGCAGCTATTAATCTCTTACTAAATGCAAATAAAACTAAATGTATAAAGTTTTCATTACCGAATGAAGAAAAATAAGGCAGTTGACAGATGTCGCCACAGCTAAATTAGTTTACTATGCCTGTTTCCACAGTTTTATGTCTTATGGCATTTTATTGTGGGGATCTGCAGCTGATGTAGACTCAATTTTCATATTGCAAAAGAGAGCAATCAGGGCTATTTATAAAATGGGTACTCGCAAGTCCCTCAGAAATAAATTCAAAGAAATCGATATATTGTCACTGCCTTCTCTTTATATCTTAGAAAGTGTTTTGTATGTCCGTAAAAACCTAGAACTTTTCAAAATTAGAAGCGATTTTCATAACATAAATACTCGTTGTAAACACGAAATTATATTACTCCAATTTTTAGTAAATGGCTTACGCTTTTATAACAAGCTACCAAAAGCGGTGACTGAACTCAGCGAAGGAAAGTTCAAAACAATGGAAAAACACTGTAGACTCCACGAATTCTTGGATTACTTCATATTTGACTCACTTTTTTAAAACGATTATTTTTATTGTGCTTTTGAATACAATATAGACCGGTTTACACTGTTCTTAAATAATATCCATTAATACGGTAATATGAAAATATCGTAAGAACAACCACTTTTTTTAAAAGAGTAACCATGGAGTTTCTTGCCGGTTCTTCTCCATAGGAAACGACCAATTTGGAACCGCGCACTAGCTTTTGATGTTTTATAAGTGCCCATGTAGGCAGTGAAATAAAAAACTTTTGAATTTGAATTTTGAAAATATCAATAATTTTATTAAATACAATAGCACACTTTGAGAACCCCGGTTGTTTTCTGTTTGGTCAAATCCAACACTACAGTATCGTAACTGTTACTACACTTGTGTAACTCCAAAAAATACTGTAGTTTAGTTTCGACATTGTGTCGATAATTTAATTTTAATATTTACACAGGAATTCAAAGAAACACAATGTGTCGTAAATAATTTAAGAAAAAAATTGTCGTAACTTGTTGACACAGATACAACACTTATTTACTGTAACATTTTTCAGTACAAAGTGTTGATATCGTTCCTACACGCTGTAACCAAAATCCGCATCGTTATTAAGTTTCGTAACAGTTACGACATTGTTACCTTGTCTTGCTAATCTGTGACTATTTGAGAATTTTGCGACCGAAAATGGTTGTATGAGATTATATCCCTGTGACCTTAGCTAAATGGCTCATGGTGGTCTGCCTACTTAACTTTTAAGACTCGACAGGATATGTAATCCTATACTTAAGGCCACTTAAGGATTCCGAACGGAATCGTGTGTTTGTTTGTCCGTCTGTCACAGCAGTTTCGCTCCGAATCTAAAATCAAAAATATCCGATTATTGTTACTTTTGAATATATACAATTTAAGTACATAGGTAATTATTGTGACATTGATGTACCAACACCCTTTTTCCGGATTTGGTACATCAATGTATTATGATGTTTTATTATAAGTAATCATATGAGTAGGTACTTATATTATTAGCTTCCAAAACACACTTACCAATATCTGTGGGTTTACAAAAACAAAGATTATACCACTGAATTATTACTTGTGTCTAACAAACTCGGTTCAGTTCGGAGCGTAAGTTTTTTCCTCAATTTGCCGGCAGCCTTTCGCCCCTCCATTACAAACTTCTTAGCTTCATTAGAGGATTTAAAACGCAAATTTCCTTTTCGATTGTAACTTTTTTCCACTTCTTGAAAGGAACCTTCTTTTAAAGTTGAAAGAAAATTAGTATCCTCCCCTTTGAGGGGCGAGCGCGTCTTTTAAGAGATTCATTTGGATACTCGACTTAATCTGCTAGAATAATAATGTTTCCGCTGCTGAATACTTGTCCAATTACGTGAAAATATTGTGCACGTTCTTTTATCTTGTTTCAGAAAGGATAGATTGATCAGAATCTATGATAAAAATCAGTGTTTGTCTGTAAGCGTAATTAGCATAATGTTGTTTTATTTGACGAATAGAGTTATGCGGAATGACGGTAAAAAGTTGTCTTTAAAAGTTACATCTAACGACTCAAACAAAAAAAAACACATATGGGTACATAAGCTAACCAAAACAAGGCCTAAAAACAAACACCGCACGCAGATTTCCTCTGCACGCACGCTAAACACATTACTGCGAATTATCCACTAACAAGCTAACAATGAGAGGCTTATCATCACCGCAAGAGCCTATTACTGTCTAGAGAGCATTCCCGCCCCTTCTTACGACGTCACGGGCCCCTGCTACCTTGTCACACTAACCATCCCACGCATGAAGCTAACAATACGAGGGGACGACACTACCATCTCACTGCGACAGGGTTGTAAAACTTCTCAACAGAATAATTTCGTACAATGTGTACACAATAGAAGCGATTATACTCTCCCCCGCGACATGATTTTATTTGTGCAGTTATTGCGTCGCCGAAAAGATATTTAAATTTCATTAGGTTTGTTTTACACTTAATTTGTGAGGGGAGTGTTTTATTGTATCGTAGGGGTGGGGCCCCGTTATTGCTACATTTGAATTGCCCTCTGTGTATTTCGACGGCGATTTGAATTTAAGTAGATACGTGAATCAGATAGTCACCCTATTACAGTGTTATCTAGCTATTGATCACTTTTAAACTAAAGATTAGTGCGCTAACAACTGGCATGGAAGTTTCGAATATCATGGATAAAAGCAGTGTTAAAAAATATGGAAGTTTGATAGGTCGTACGAGCGTTGTTTTAATTCTAAACGTGGGTAAAGTGCTGACCCACCGGCTTACGTATTTATGGAATGGGTAGGTAGTGGATGCGGCTACCCACTACTGGTCTAAGTGGGGATATTTCGCAGACGCAGACTCCATTAGTGGTGTTCGCCGGACTGTCACAATCATTTTTCTTTCCCGCCGCCGCTAATTCTCAGCCGCGGTTCGCTGGGCATGTACGCCAATCTACATTTTTGGTCCTTTCACAATTTTATTTCCTTAGTTAGCCGGTAGGTACTGTCAAGTCCTGTAGAATTTGATTCATCAGTATCCTTTATACATTGCACTGTACATGATTTGTTTAGTTAGTGGTGCAGAATTGCGCGTCGGGAGTTGCAGGCCGATTCCCTATGAACGTCAAGATGACGAGATATATCTACTACTAGCTTTTGCCAGCGGCTTCGCCCGCGTGAAAGTAGGTTTCTCCATACGAACTTTGGATCCCCAATTAATTCTCTTAGAGGGTTAATTTTGGAAAATCCTCTCTTAGTGCTCGTGATATGCATGCTACGTCATAAAAGGAAACCTTGTAGAATATTTCACACCCCTAGTTCCCGTAGTTTCGACTGTGCGTTGATATATCAGTCAGTCAGTCCGTCTCTCCTTTTATATACACCGCTAAATTTTCATCGTTTTAATCCCGTGGAAGGTCGGTCCGGTACATGAACACTATCGATTTGTAAAGATAAAATTAAAAAATAAAGTAAGTACCTTTTTTTCAAAACTCAGTACTCTCAACTCTGTACGAAATTAATTTCTTTAAGAAAACGTCAGTCGAGCGAGTCCTGTAGGTAGTTTGTACGCAACGCCGACTACTACCTACGGGTCATTCGACTCGCTCAGCTGACGATTAATTTCGTACATGTGTAAATTAATACGAGTTTTGAAAAAAAAGGTACTTTATTTTTTAATTTTATCTTTACAAATATGTTATATATAGTGTTTCATGAACGCCTAAAAATATGTATAGGCGTTCAGTTTGACAGCACGGTTAATGCAGTGGTTGTTGCGCTGTGTCGCGGGTTCGATTCCCGGTACAAATATTTGTATGGCCTATAAATGGTGGTTCCTTTTCTGGATGTATTGTGAATGTGAGTTAACATGTCTGTAAACGCACCCACGACACAGGACTAACTCTTAGTGTGGGGCAAAGTTTTAATTAAATAATAAATTAATAACATTTAGGCAGATTTCGTTTTTACAGTTTTTTTTTTGGAAATTATCTAAAACGACTTTATTTTAAGTGATGAAAATGCTAAGAGCCAAAAAGAAAAAGTATCAAGATGTCGTCGTCAGCGGTGTTTGCAGGGAGGCTGATATCGACTTTTATTACTCCAGAGGGGTTGGTCATTAGCGGGATAAAGCGGCCGCCACCTGATAAAGTGCGTTTTGTTGCTCACTTGCTTATTTCTCTGTTCTATAAAGCTGAATGTATTTTTTAGGGTTGAACTTTTTACCCTTGAGTCAGGTCAGAACGTTATTTATCGAGAGCGGTCTAGAGTGGATTTTGTATAGGATCTTGAATTAATGATTGTGAGTATTATTTTGGGATTAATTCATTAAACCCCAAGCGAACGCCGGCGTTCGCGCACCTATTGTCTTTCAATTGTGTCTGTAATTATCACAATTGTAGTTGGTACTGGTAAAGGTTTTAATTTAAATAGTACAATTGTTGCGCAGTCACCTACACGTGTTTTAAAAATTTCTTTTTTGGTTTTCATAGGTCTCCTAATTTAATATAATATAACGGCCTTATAATGTTCGGCAACTGTTGGGTGTCAGGCCTCTCTAGGTGAGGGATTGGGCGGTAATGTACCACGCGGCCTAGTGCGGGTTGGTAGATGTCACATGTCTTTGAATTGTTGGTTTTTAGGACATGCCGGCTTCCTCATGATGATTTCATTTACCGTTTTGAGAGCAGTGGTAATGAAATAAATTATAGAGTAATGCGCGTGGCTGGGTTTGAACCCGCGACCTACAACTTGTAAATTGCGGCAGTTACCACTCGGCCACCACTGCTCTCCTGATTTCATTGAAGGTAAATTCTTACACAACATAAGTTCATAGGTAACTCATTATTTCTTCATAGGCAGAGGGTGTGAATGAAGATTGCCATAATGAACTTACTCTGAAATTAGATACTGAAGACAACAACAATTTACCCCAATGGTCACGTAGTAGATACTGCTAGTGCTATCTTCTATCGTACAAACTTGTAACCCCCATAAAAACTTGTCTAAAACTCTATCCCACCACTAATGAAGTTCCACGGACTACGTCAGGTTAGTGATATCATTCCGTACGTGAATTTAGTTAGAAATGAACAATAGTGGCAGTAGCGATTATTAACACTTTACCCGTTCCTCCCCACTCGTACTAAAATGATTGATGAGCCGGTGTTGCCAGCTCCTATGACTAATAGTGTAGTGCCATATGATGGCGCTGCTGGGAACTAGCAGCGCTCATAAACAACGTTATTATTTCCATGGATAAGTGTCATAGGTTGCTCTAATTGAGAGAGTGATATTAATTGCTGTTATTAGGCTGTTATGTTTTCATTTAGGGCTTGCTTTCTTCTTTGGAGTTCTTGTTAGGATGGTAAGATGAACTTGGCTAGGCATGTAATTTTGGCAATCGTCTTCTTGGTAGGTACTCACACTATAGCAAAATAAGAAATATTTTCATTGATGCTGAAAGGATTCACGCTGTATTATTTACGCAACCTACAGTTTTACTATCAAAACAACCTTGTAAAGTAAATTTTTGATCCATTGTGGCTGGTATTTTCTTGGGTTTTTCCTTTTATTTGTTTTCATAGAGTAAATATCTAGTTGTTTTTGCACAGCATCAGTGTATTACGTAGTCGGCCTCACCCCAGTGTGCTTTGGGGCGCAAAATCCCGGGTCGGGGCAATAAACGCGATTAGACAAACATTTCCTGACGCGCGCCACTTTTTCTAAAACTTAGCGAATAAATCAGATCGGTGGTGCGTCGCAGTTTTCTCGTCGTCTTGCCAAATTTATGTACCGATCGGCCCTTTCGTATGGAGATGTGGCTCGCTATTTACATATAAATACCTCGATTATTTGAATTATTCAATCGAGAGGGGGCGGCGCTGACAAATCACTTCCTAAGAGATGGCACAAGTCGGTGGGCTGGAGATCAGCTTGACGCGTGTACTCGTGGATACGTCTCCGAGCCCAGGTCCTATAAGTTTTTATGATGTCTACTTAACATTCTTGGATTTAGTTAGTATGACTTAACTGTGTTGTTAGATCTATTCGATTTATCGACTTCTATGTCGTCGGTAAGTATCAAATGTTTTTCTCGATGTTTTCGTAACATGTGATGTGTTTGCGTCCAGACATAGGTACTACAGTAGCGTCAATAGTACCTATTTATCTCAACTCTATAAATGGTTACGAGATAAAATCATTTAGTACACTAACATTTTATGGCTCAAAACTTTATGCAGTCTTGTGCAAATCAAGTCGTCTTGGCTCGGAATGTGATGTCAGTCGGAAATATTTTCCGTCGCAGCTTGGTAGAGCTGCCAATATTTTAATAGTTTGAATTTACATTCCACAAAAGCAAACGTAGCATTACTGGGTATATTTCCTGATTTCAAAATTAATAGATCTGGTTGCAGTCACAGTTATTTATCTTGGCTGCAAGTAAATAAAAAGCGAATAGCTAACTAGTCGGTAGCTGGGTGTAGTTTTCCCGCAGTTTTATGTCCTCTCACGTGCCATTTAGCCGGGGAAATAGAAGTTTTTGTATGGAAATCGGACGCACTAAACCCCCGGGCCTCGGGAGCGCTCCGCCTATTGTTGCTACGTAACAACCTCATAAAAGTTTATCATTCGCGTGTAAAACAAATTCCGCTGTTATTTTTTTTTGCAAGCCCTGGGTCGGATGCGGGATGAAGATTATTTATTCTTAGGATATTTGTATAAAACGTGAATAAGTATCACACATTGTTCAATACTCATACCAGATGTAGGTACTTAATCTGTGAATGGTGAATAGGTCAGTCCTAAAATCACGAAAGATGTCAAAGATCTATCATACTCGTATAACCATATAACAGAGAAAAATAATATTTCTAGTTTCAATTTTTTATCTAGTGACCATAGTATCCTTGATGATGCCTCACGTTACTTATGGATGTGAAGTCTTGAGCATCGAGCTTGTTGCTAGCCTGTCGGTTTTCTATTGTGGCATTAGAGTGTGCGTCGGAATTGCATAATTTAATTCCGCTAAGCCCATTCTGTCATCGGACCTACGGCGATGTACCACCGGTGGGCATTCCACCCATACGTAAAAAACGTTTTGGCACACGTAGTGCGAACAGTTAAGAAGTGAAATTTTCTACCGGAGTGTGTGTTTCCTGCTGGATAGTTAGCAGGTCATAGGACCTAGGATCTTTAAATCAAGAGTGAATATATTACTTCTAGGCAAGCGTGCCCCATCGTCAACCACATCGTCGCTAAGCATCTAGTGAAATAGTGGTCAAACGCGAAGTCAT
This sequence comes from Mythimna albipuncta, assembly GCA_929112965.1. Taxonomy (NCBI): domain Eukaryota; kingdom Metazoa; phylum Arthropoda; class Insecta; order Lepidoptera; family Noctuidae; genus Mythimna; species Mythimna albipuncta. Next base: position 8,425,594 of record OV815962.1, on the reverse strand, counting down.
CATAATAAAAAAATTGCCTATATCGATAAACAGCCATCATCAATACTTTATGGCAACACGATACATTTGAATCTCAAAAATACATACCTTACCCTTGTAAACGTGTCGCCTGATAAGAATCAGTGTATCCTGCTAAAATCCCTCGTTATGCTCTTGTTACTGTATTTATATCGCTAATCGCGTTATTGTCTCGTAGGAACATTAGTTGGGCGCAGTGGTCGAGCGCAGGGCGCCAGCCGTTACATCTGATAAGACCATTTGATATGCTAATAGTAGTAGCGAATGTTCCCGTAATGAGCGTGCGACGGTTTAGCGCCTGCGATATTCCCTTTGTGCTCGATGAGGTTTTTGTAAAGGAATGACTTCTATGTAATTTTCTGCAGTTAGCGGAATATTTGCGCGAGGCGTGATTATGAGTCTGGGTTCTAAAGCGGTTTGGTGAGGAATTGTTTTTATAATGGATCCCGATGCTTTAAAACACTAAACTTCTGGTACCTAGCATGATTTATAATGTCATTTGTGAAGGAGGTAATTCTTTCAATCCGAGAGAATATCTCATTCATCTTGTCTAGTTTTCGTACATATCTATTTTGTGTCGTAAGCCACTGGGCGCAAATGAGTGCCTCTAATACATTTATTGATCGGAGGAAACTAAAATGCAAATAAAAATATCAAATTGTAAAGAAAAAACTAGGCCAAATGAATGAGATATTCCTTCGCTGGGTTTCAAAGAATCAAGGACCTAGGACTATTTTAATTTAAACAAAAGGAAAGAACCGCTTTGTATATCTATAGAGGCGTTATATCCTTAAGAGAGATTCATGTTACATAATTTATTTATATTATATTTAATCCATTGAAAGCTTAAAAATAAACGTTCTTCACACATGCGTACAATGAGCCGTTAGTGCACGACTAATATTGGCGGATTAAGATGATATCGCGGGAATTTGACGCGCGTAACCGCCGCGCTCTTCCATCGACTGATCATCAGTTACCATCTAATGCGGTTTAATGCGCTCTTTGTTCACGTTACGGTATTATTTGCAGCATTTACCACAAGATTTGTACTTACAGATATTGCTAAGTAGACCTACTTTGACATGTGTTCATAAGAACCCTAATAAACAGAGTTGATTGATCTAATTTGTAAACGTAGATACTTAAAGAAAAATCGGAGTCATCTTAAAGTTGGCCATAAATAAATTATGAACTCTTACTACGAACAAATAGGTATTTGCGATCACTTCCGATCGCTTTGGCTACTGATCGCGATCAAATCTCTCCGGCTACTTTTCCACCCTCTCTACAAAGTAAATCGCATTTACAACGTTTCAACCTCGCTAACATGTTAAAACAGAACTAATGGACATTCGCTCCAGTCTCAGGCCGCAGGAGACGAATAATACAAGTAAAATGGTCCCATCTCCACGCTTCATTAATTTTATTGCCCCGAGGCGCTCCCGGCTCAAGTCGGAACGCTGAGCGCCGCTGGCGAAAACACGCCATTATTCTATGTTGCCAGTGACTTAAATTAAATAAACACAAACCATTATGCGTATATCGAAATGCACTCACTTTTCTATTGTCTATGCGACAACTGTCAACATTTTGGCGCGTAATCTTTTTCATGTAGATGTAGTGTGGCTAACAATGAGGTTCTACTCTAATGTAATGGAGATATTAGCGCGAAACCGTAGCGGAATAATTTCGACATGGTTTTTTGTGTGCGCGCGACACAATAGGATTATTCTCCATTGATCATTGCTTATTATAAGTAGTTGTGGAGGGTGCGTAACATGAAAACTAAATTTGGTTTATCGGCTATTATGGAAAGTAGGTGTTAATGTTGAAAGAAATTTATGATACGATCGTGACTTCTACTGTTTGCACAGTACTTCATGGTAATTAAGCTGATAGAAACAGCCGTTTTTAATGAATTATACATTAGATATTCCTAGCGGTAAGAATCTGATTGAAATCATACTGAAATACTTTATAGGTAGGTATCTAACAAAACAACGAAGTGGGTTCTACGTATTCTTAAACAAAACAAACAATTCTTCTGAAACAAAAGGTAATGAGGGGTAAGTGGGAGTTATCTGGCCGTAAACTGTTAGGCCTGGAGTCGGCAGAGCGCGGCGAAGGCTCGAAGGAGGTCGGTGGAGGAAACCTCTCACAATGCCCTCAACTACTAATGTTTACTCAACTCCGAGTGCGACAAAGGGCCGGAACTATTGTTTGTTGGAAAAGCTTTATTTCGCTACCCTCGACGCTTGCCGCGACAATAGGTTACCCAACTTAAAAATATATTATCTTACTCGACGTTAGAATAGTATGAACATGGCTAGTAAATTTTTACAAAATAATATAATTTTATAAAAAACTTACGCACGGTACCTACCTACCTAGTAAACAGTTTGCAGTCTCTTCGGACTTTACCAATGAATTTTGTACCCTCCCGACATTATTCATATTTATATGATTATTAGAGAGAAACCCTTATTTTTAAAGAAGTTTTTCTTTTATATTTTAAGAAATAATAAAAACAGATTTTTTTTCTGTACGGTACATAACAAAATATTAAGAATGCTGTCACATCCTCACTAATTCCACATCCGGACGGAACGGGGGCGCTGGAGAGTTGAAAATTATCCTTTTCACGAACGACCTTAAGCATAATAGAGAAAGCACTTAAGCCATTTTCTCCGCCTTTGAGTGGCGTAAGCGCGACCGTTTGCTGGGGATACATCTCGTGAGCTAGAAAATCAGCCATTATAGTCGAGTTTCATGAGTTTACCGTACGAGCCGGGTGCGGGGGCGGGCTGCTCGACCAGCGTTTTAACCTAATGCGGCTATTGGGCGGCGCTAACGGCAATTAGGCTACATGCGAGCAAATGGATTGTGCATTACCGAGGACATGGATTGATTTATTGGCTAATAGAACACGAACCCAATATTCAACCGCAGCGTAAGTAAGTACGTTTATAAAGGCACGAATCGCATATTCAATTAGAGTGGAAACTTTCAACCAGCTGGGACCCGACGATACAGTCATTACAGCATGACCATCAGTCAATCGTATCAAGTATTAAACGCGTTCAGTAGCGTGACCTGAAGTCGATTGCCAATAAAGCTCGAGCTACATTCCTACAATATTAATAGCTTTTCAGAAACAATACCGAGTCAAATTTTCAATAACTGAAATGAAAACTCATTTCCCGCAACGGGAAAACTCTGATGTCACGCGATTGAATAGCTTATTTGTGAATGTATTTGGACTTTCTTTTATACAATCCGAATATGCCCATAAATTGGATTCACATGATCTTATATTAAATTCATGTCCCTTAGAATCACTGCTCTTTATATCGAAGTCATGTTTTTTGATATTCCTTCACGTAAAAGATCGCATCTGTTAGTGGCCGGGCATCTAGGTATCGACCTATGAATAATAAATGTGTCGAGCTGGCCGATTGGGGAAATTGAATTTTATAGTTCGTAACACATTCGAGGACAGATGTCACAAAATGGCTGCTCGGCGGCGCCGGCGGCGGCTACGTGCCGCGTAATCGAAATGTCAAATAGAAATCAAAATTAGGTCGATTGTAGTGTTAATAATTAAATAATGACGGGCTAGGTGGCGGTCGGCGGCATTTGTACGCATTAACGAGGGAGCTTACTTCATTTATAATGCGAGGGAAGGTGCGAGCTTCATTTTGATTAACAGAGTTACTTCTGTTTGGGTGGACAATTATCGGTCCATTACGCTGAGTACACAATGACCGGTTTTCCATTAAATTATTGAGCTCTATTCAAATGTCGCTTACGGACTGATACATATGGCTCGTTTACACACATGCCACCTAAATATATATAAATACCTTACTAGTATATTTACAAACGTATTTTAGGTGATACTGTTAGGTACTTAAGTTAATTGAGTAGATTTATAAGAAGAGAAACTGAAAGTTATAGCCAAATAAAATTGAGATTAGCTTTCAGTTTTTCATCTTTCGCGAAGAGTTTAATGATTTACAGTGCTATCCCAAAACAAAACTTCTACACACGCGCCAATATTAGTATGTAGGTATTGGATCCGGTAGACCTCACTGTAAAAGTTCTACCTACCTAATTCGTGCACTTAAAACACAAATAAGCAACTTAAATAAAGAGAGCCTATAATCAAACTCCAACAGTATCGTATAACAATACCGAATTCAATTTGCTTTACAGCTGATATATTGTCGTTAATTGATTTCCCCTCAGTGCCCTGCTCCCTTCAAGTTCTGAGTTAGATAAATTCGTGCTATCCGTTTACATCATTAAATTTTATTAGTGGCAACACAATGGCGGGGCCATTCGCGCATCTACAGAGAGAGGGACTTTTCCGCCGGCAATGGCGTCCCCGGCCAATTCGTATTTCCTTTTGGCGCGAATTAAGCAGGCTATTAAGTCGGCTTTGAGACGTATGACGAATCATAAAGCCGTACGGACAATAGCGACGCATTCACATGAAGATTTGGACGATTTGCAATAAAATAATCTACTTTTTATTTCCAAATCTGGGGAGTCGTTTACGTTATTTAGCCATTTCCACGCGTTTTTCTCTATAGCATTCGATTTCCGGAGGAAATGTGAGTAGTCAATTGCTACGTAGTAAGCAATAATACCAACTTAAACCAATGCAGTAATCAATAGATATAGTAACTGCATAATTGAGAACTCTCAGGTATGTCACTGTGCTTATGAGGTGTGTATTGATAAAATTTAGATAGCTATGTATGATTGTGTTTGTCAACGAATGAGTCAATTAATCGCTTCACGGAGTTAGTTGAATTACTCTGTAATCTTCAATCTGTCCATCGCAATCATTATTCGATTAATGGAATTCAATCTTAACGCTGTCATGTTATAGTTGCGTCACCTAATAGATAGATGGCGTGTGCAGCAGTTATTAGTGTTGCCAGAGTCATAATCTGTCATAAATGTCAAGCAAGCGAGGCGATGCGACGAGGCTATTATTTCGAATATTATCGTCATTTCAATTCTTAGGCTAAACAAGTGGTCCTCTATCACCCATTGTTACGGAAAGTGTCACGCAATCAAAATTCTTATACAGAAAATTAAGTTTTGAAGGTTTGGATGAGTTCCTGCCACAAAACTATAGAATTTCACTTAGTCTAAGATCCGATTAAGAACGACCTTCACCGGTCTGTTTAATGGATGAAACGTATTTTATTATAAAGGAGAATGAGCAACTTACTATGGCACTTGGTTGCGCAACTTTTGACTCAGTATAGTAGTGAAAATTAGACACAAAAAAGGGTTAGCGTCATACTTTAAAACAAGGTTAAATTCAAACTTAAATATTGTAGGGCTTTTGAAAAAAAAATAACTTGTGTACCTGTTGAGGTTATGTACGTTAGGTTATGTCACCAAGGAATCCGTTGCTTCTCTGATTTGGCATCTAGGGAGCGGGTGTGCTAATAAAAGAGAACAGTTCACACAGCGCGACATGTTTTACGCCTAGAACAAATCACCGTGAACGTAAAAAAATGTTTTAACAATACACTTCGCAGCACACGCACAAAAAGAGTCGAATTGCTCGATGTAGGAGATAGATTTGGAGGAATCCTAAAACTCAACTCGACACGAATTTATATTTGTTAGCAGAAAAAAGCTGTTGAAAAAATCGGTTGACGATAAAACGATAAAATATTAAACGTTTTTTTTAGGCATAATTTAAAACAAACCAACATTAGAATAGGTATTGAATACTTTATTTCTATGATTAAAACACATAAATTTAGCTTTCTCTAGAATAAATCAGTCCGTTTCTCGTATAATAGGTATGCCATCCAGCTTGGTTATTTGTTGGAGTCGAGTGGAGGCCTGGTTGCGCCAGGTGTCAACATCTGGTTGGGCGTCAACTATCGGGTTGCCTATGAAAACCAAGTCTCTGAGGTTGTGACACTCCTGCAAAAAACTAAATGTTTATTATCTTTCTATACCTACTAATATAATAAAGTAACGTAAACGTAAAGTTTTTTTTTTTTTTGTTTGTAGGAATTACTGGTCCGATTGCTAAAATTCTTTCACCAATAGAAAGCAGCTTTATTCCTGAGTGACATAATTATGCTATAATATATAAAGCTAGTCTTCAAATAAACAAGGAATATCTTATTTACATTTTACAGTTAGGTATTGACATTTTATGGAAGAAACTCAATAGTAAATGCAAACTAATGTAGGTAGTTTAGAACTACATAAAAAATATCTTCTATTCAATATATTTGTGAAAAATTACGTTATGTATGTATGTCTCGAATATTTGTTTTCGTGCCCCTTGTTTGATTGTTGAAGTCATGCCACGCCTTTGACAGAGCATGCATGTGGCTTGCTCTGTCAAACAGAACTGCTCCTGTTGCAATAAAGTGTAATAGGAACTAATTTTTCAAATCCTTTTTAACAGTTTAGTTCTCACTATTTTTTATGAAATATTATGCAGTTAAACGACATTTTTCAACACACTCGTAACTATGTTGAAAAATGTCGTTTGATTAACATAGGCAATTGTCATTGCTGCTTTTCAGCTCTAAAACGGTCTTGCTTTCGACTCGGGCGTTTATCTCGGCTTCTGTAGTAAACTTTGTCTATTTGTATCAAAATGAAATGATACATTTTGATACATACGAGTAGAAGCGTATTTTTTAATGTTATGAAAAATTGTTCGGGATTAGGCTATTATAGTAACGAGGACAAATAAGGTTCTGTTTTATGGAGTATGCCAACCAGGGCTGCGGGATCGTTAGAAAGAGTTACTGCGGCCCTGGAACGCATTGTAGAACAACTTAAAGAACAGAGGTGGGTTTTAGTCAGTAAGGCCTGACACTTCCTTTCGAGTCTCGCTCCACCCAGATCGGGAAAAGTTATTTGATAATATCGCATCTCAAAAAAATGGTAGTGAAATTTTTAATTGAAAAAGAAATGAATGCATTGTGTATTGACCAGATAATAAGGGAATTGTATTTTTCCTAACATAATCATTTTAGCCTAAAAACGTCCACTTTTGGACGTAGCCTCCCCAAAGTACTTATCGCCACCCCGACCATTCCAATCCTCGCATTCATGGAATTCTCCCGACCCTCACCAGCCTAACGACCGCCTCCCAGCAACCAAATCCGAATAACTGGGGTCCATGTGAACTATTACTTGTGAATGATAAAACCACTATCTTGTTACACTATCACCACACCATTTAGCCCCTTAACCGCCTGTAAGATCAGCTAATGCCAATTTAATTTACATGTGTACAGAAAAGTTGTTTTTTTTATTGAACAAGCAGGAACCCCGAATGTTAGCTAGTATGGCCTGGAGAACATTCCTACAGCTGAGAATCGAGACACACCTTCTCTCTCTGAGAACGAGTAGGCTAGGTAGGATAGGTATTTAAAAATGAATAGGGGTTCACTAAAATCATTTTTTGATATGTCAATGATTTCGGAAATAATCGCTCCAAAAGTAAAAAACAATGTGTCCCCCCCCTCTAACTTTTGAACCATAAGTTTATAAAATATGAAAAAAATAAAAGGACTTTCTAGGAAAATTATTTTGAACTTGATGGAAAGAACAGTTTTTGAACAAAAAAGACAAAAGGGTTCTACAAAATAATTTCTGGACTAAGTTTGTAGTATAATCGTATATGCAAGCATTTTTTTAAACTCATAAGGGGTACACTTATTGTGACGGACGGGAAACTACGGAACTCTACACTGAGCGTGGCCCGACACGCTCTTGGCCGGTTTTTTTTAGTGTTGTACGGTTGTGTTTCCATACGGTTTTAAAAGCAGTTTTGCGGTTTTGAAATAGTGGCTTGACGAAAGATCTATACTAACAGTTGACTTAGCCTACTGTCCATGGACGCGTAGCTTCATTATATTCTTGAAAACCTGCCGACGAAGCAACAACTTCGTGTCGTTGTGCCATGCCGTGCCGTGTTGCCACTTTGTCGACACAGTTTCATAGTTTTGTATGTAAGATGTGAGCAGGCGTGCAATGACGAATACGCGTCTATGAAGCTACGCGTTCGTGAACAGTAAGCCTGAGTATACTGTTGAAAATACGATGCATCTACGGAGATGTTCTTAGGAATTTCAATAGAAAACAAACCTGTAGTCTATTGAACTCCACCCATTCCTTGATGTTGTTGTTTGACATATAAAGAACCTTTAAATTTTTGAGCTGTCCGACACCTTTCAGTTTATCCACTGGGTTGTAGCTTATCCACAACTCTTCTAATGTCTCTGCCACAGTTTCCTGAAAAAATTAAAAATAGATTAAGAGCAGGTTGTAGTCACAGAGTATTTTGTAAGCACTGCAACTGATCTGGATTTCGTATCGATTTCGCGGCCCTGTAAAAGCGATTTTATTTTTATACAAATAAAAAAAAATAACTATTCAAGATTTTTGTTTTAACCAGACCCTTTTAAAACAAGTTTTATTTTATGTAACTTAAAATATTTTCGTGATGTAATGTCGTAGATATACACGTTTGAAATCGTAGTTAGGGTCAGACCCATGTTTATTTTTTAACGAAGCAACTAATTTATATCATGTTTTGATTTTTACCAATCGGTTGGCTATATGGTTAATCTTATTAAAATAATTTTTCAAGGTATTCTCTTTTATATTTTTGGATTTCCAGAAGTTCAAAAAAGTTCAAACTTAATAAAACTAGCCCCTAATAAAGTTAATATATCCAGCAAATGTATGGTGGGATTTATATGTCATAAATCTAGCATTAATTACTAACTTGCTACTAGGTGATAAGAAAGGGTAGCTTTTGAATGTGACTAAGTAAATGGATAAGGCGATACATCTGTCGGTACTAATATTATAAAGCAGAAGAGCTAGTTTGATCGTATATTTGAACATCGTAATCTCAGGACTTTTAATACAAATTATTTTTTTTAGTTTTGGATTGCTCATTTATCGAGGAAAGCTCTAGGAATAATATAATATCGCGCTATGACTTAAAACATTGTAGGTCGCGGGTTCAAACCCTGCCAGGCGCATTGCTCTGTGTAGTTTATTTCATTACCACTGCTTTTAAAACGGTGCAGTAAAACATTGTGAGGAAACCGGCATGTCCTAAAACCAAAAATTCGAAGACATGTGACATTCACCAACCCGCACTGGGCCTACGTGGTGAATTCCAGCCCATTCCCTCTCCATGAGAGGAGGGAGGCCCAAGTCCCAGCAGTGGGAACTTTAAAATGGCTGATAATGATGAGGCTACGACCAATATGAGCGGACCAAAGACGTAGGTGAAAGCGCGGGGGACAGCCAGTTTTGTATAAAAATTACACGCAAGACTTACCACTCCTGATAATGATTTTATATAATTTCGTCCAACGGATAAAATTTTAAGACTTTTCATTCCAGCAATACCGGCTATTTTGTCAATCATGTTCGATGATAGGCTTAACTTCCTGCAAATAAAAAAGATTGATTCTTTGAAACCTAGAAAATGTCTCATTCATCTGGCCTAGTTTTTTCTTTACAATTTGATATTTTTATTTGCTTAAAAGTTTTCCCCGATCACTAAATGTATCATAGCACTCATTTGCGCCAAGCGCCCAGCTTACGACACAAATTAGATAGGTACGAAAAGTAGGCTAGATGAATGAGATATTCTCTCGGTTTCAAAGAATTTCCCAAAATACTCTATAATTGGTTATTTGACTGTGTTTATTTATGAATCTTTTATATTTAGCAATAACACTAAAAATAATTCCGTTCTGATACCAGTATCAAAATTGGTAGGTATTTACCAATCTTGATGCTGGTTTCAGATAATTGCTTTGCGTAATTGCAGCAATTAATTCAAATAATGGTATGAGGAAGTGTAGGGGGTGGGAATATTTCGTTATCTCTTTTGTACACACGTAGGTAATCCAATGGCGGTGACGTCACATTTCAATGACGGAAATATGTAATACCAAAATTACAAGCACCTACATCCTACGTTAGCAATTTTCGACGGAAAAAATAATGACTTACTCGCAAGCTACTAGAGTAGATAGGGCTCCATCCATCTTTTCTATGGGAGGCCACTGGAACTGCAGCTCAATGACTTTGGCTTCTGCTGCGTTTTCTCCTTTCGCCTTCTCCCAGCGAGCTATAGCTTCCTTGCACGTGGTTGGCTTTAAAGCTGCCATAACTGCTAGTATTTACTGTTTGAATGAAAGGAATAACATCTGTAATCTGCAGACTTTGGCAGTAATTTTCAAAAGGAACTGAAACTCTAAGGTACACTGTCAGGTCCAGGTTTTTAACCGGCTAAAAAAAGAAGCAGGTTATCAATTTGGCGGAATCCTTTTTTTGTGTCACGTTACCATTACTCGAAGACGCCTGTACTGATTTAGCTAATTATTCGAGAAATCGAGTTGACTCTTTAAATTTTACAGATAGGTGCCTAGGCTTGTAATAATTATATTCTATAGGCCACCTTACTATTGAACTTGCAAACTATTTATGTTTACCACAGCTAAAAAAATGTTGTTCTAGTTTTAATCGGAATCTAAGCGGAAAATGCATAATTGCATTGAACGCAAGTATGCACATTTTTTCTTTTACCAAAATGTGGACCAGTTCACGTTCTGATCTTGATTAGAGACCGCGTATTCAAAACCATTTTTTTTTATTGTATAACGAAGTGCTTTTAACAACGACCCCATCTGATGGTAAGCAGTGAAGCAATCTTTGATGGTGAGGCGCACTAGTTTATGAGCCTATTCACTCTAGCCTTGAAGACACTCAAAATATAATTGGACAGGAAGACCGATTTATCATTGTCTAATTTATTGTAACTGGGATTTATACTTTAGTCATTTAATTTAACAATTCACTTCTACCAAACAAACCATATCCTATCAACACTAGAAGGTACCATACCAACTTTTTACAGATTTTTTTAACAACATCACTAAAAAGTGCAAGCGAACTTCAATTTCGGATGGCGATATTCAGTAACGAAGAAACAAAGCGAGAAACACGACATTATAGAGTTTTTTTTTAAATCGACTTTTTGTGGCAGTGTGTAGTAAATTAGCACCTACTAGACAGTCGTCAACATCTGCCGACCCCTGCTTGCTCCATGTGACTTGAGGTCGGCCAAAAGGCTTTCTTTTTCGTCTTGCCAACCGTCACACTAACAATGGTTTAGTTTTCATTCACACGCTATCTATCCTTATTTTCTTTGGTCTGCCACTCCTTCTGTATCCATCCCAGTGATCCATCCACATTTATATTCATAACACTAATTCTAATTTATAACGTTTCGCCCCTCCATATAGTGATTGGTAGGTAAATCTTTTGAGAACAATAAATATCTAAAACCATATCACATTAGGTATCCATATCAATAAACGATTACTCTACCACGAAATTTTCTGTCATTGTAGATATTGAACATAGTGTAGAAGAAATTGAAAATCAAATATAAATACTTTGTTACCTGAGACAGTCACTTTCTTTATTTTTAGTAGTTTAGGTAATTTACTTTCTAATGGTTTTTTATGAGCAAGGAGCTAACTATAACAACGCTGACATTGACATCTTGTCAAATATGGAATAAATAACTTGCTATTCTATTTTTTTATATTAAATAATAATTAAAAGAGGTTTTTTTCTTTCGTTTCCGTTTATACATTCTACGCCCTAAACTTTGTCAAAAGCTTGCGCGAGATCCAACAATATGATGGCTCAAACTTCCTTATTTCCGAGAGTTTACTTTTTAATAATTGAGTTTGTTATTCTGTGATATGATAATCTATAATATAAAAATGAATCGCTAAATGTGTTGCTAAGCGCAAATCTCGAGAACAGCTTAACCGATTTTGCTAAATCTTTTTTTGCTGTTTTTGTTATTGCGAGAAGGTTTTTATGAAAATTAGGGTAGTGTAGGGTAAAGTTGGGTAGTGTAGGGTAGTGTGGGGTAGAGTAAGGTAGAGTAGAGTAGGCTAGAATATGGTATAATAGGGCAGAATTGGGTTGAATAGGGTAAAGTAAGTAAGGTATAGTAGGGTGGAGTAGGGTAGAGCGGGAGCGAAGCCGCAAGCAAAAGCTAAAATAGGTAATACCTACCTAAACACAAACTGATCCGTAAAATTATTCGTTTTATCTAGGTTTGTAATATTACCTAGTTATTTGCCAATGTGGCACTAGATTAATACCTTTTTAAAATGTTTTTTAACGGAAAAGGAATCCGTTTTCTATCTAACATGAAAAATTTTATTGTTTGTACCAGACATTCAATTGTTTGTGGGAGCAGTGGTGGCCAAATGGTAAAGGCCTCGACTTACGAGTTGTAGGTCGCGGGTTCGAACCTAGCCAGGCGCATTACTTTGTGTAATTTATTTCATCACCACTGCTCTCAAAACGGCGAAGGAAAACATCGTGAGGAAACCGGCATGTCCTAGAGCCACGTGACATTCACCAATCCGCACTGGGCCCGCGTGGTGGATTACGGCCCATTTCCTCTCCTAGAGAAGTGGCCTGAGTCCCAGCAGTGGGAATATTAAAAAAGTTGATGATGATGATGATGATGTAACAGACAGCCAAGAGGTTTTATTTGCAAATCACGCCAGCAGCACTGTACAATGACACAACCAGTCCAATGTGGTACCTATTCAATTATTCTTTCCAATGAAACAAACATGTAACTTATTGACTTTGAAAGCCCCTACATATTGGTAGGTACACAGAAATCATAGCGTGTTTGCTTTAAATAAGAGAAGGGTGTTAGTACGGCGGGCAAGCGGGGTCGTCCCGGTTGGGCGCCAGTAATCACGACGACTCGCCCTCACGCCTCCGCGTCCTTTAGCCCCCGCGCCATTTTCCCTGTGTGCCCAAACCGTGCGTTTGCTGAATTTCAAGTGTACGGATTTAGCGGTTCTTCCTTTCAATGGAGTTTATGTAAACAGGGTAAGTGTAGGTATTTTTGAAGTAGATAAGGAGATTTATATTATGTTTATTGCTTATGCACAGTGCAGGCATGACCTACCCGAAAGGTTGGAACCGAAGGTATGTGATCTATGTATTTACCTGAATATTGTATTGTTAAGTCATTATGATTATGCTGTTCTAAATCAATTTGTAACTTACGTAGGAGATTTTATTTCAAACTTGAAGTGGTAGAGTCTGTCTAATTAGTTAAACGACTTGGGTAATTATTAGGATTTAATAAAATCTGATGTAGTCAACACGGGTTCAACAATCAAGGTTGATTAAGAGATAGAGATCACTGTTTACTAACAGAAGAACCTTATAAAAAGTGTCGAATATAAGTATTTTTTAAATGATTAAATATTATACAAAATTCCCAAGTCTGTTGGCTTATTAGACAGACTATGCCTACCTATAAATAACCTAATTATGTAAGTTTTATCTAATATTTATGACTCAAAACACAGTTTTTTTTCTATTACAATACAAATAACAGATAGGTGGGTAGGTTAACCCAATTTAAAGTAGGTAACCACCTGCCTGTCTGAAGTGATAAACCATTGGAAAGCATGAATTAATTGTTGTAGTCCTGTATCTACCAACCAAGTGCCTAATAATCACATGTTTTTAGGTAAGGAGGTACAGACTTCACCCACGGCTATAGTACAATAGGAGGTCAGCCGTCACGAGTTACGAAGATTTTTCCGAATCGCAAAAATTGTTTTTTTTTTTGTTACGTTTTAACACAGTTTTCAAAATTTTACCTAAGTATATTAGTGCTATAGACCTTGCTTCATGCCACAGAATTCTAGGTCAACGAGAAGTACCTACCATAAAAAGTTTGTAACTTTATCAAGATTATTGTAATTTAAAACACTCTCATCCACCGCATTCCCCTGACTTCGTGTCAGGGGAATGCGGTGGATGAGAGAGGCACAGGATCGGTCGTTGGCGACGATGCTTGGGGGAGGCTTATGTCCAAAAATGGACGTCTTTCTCCTGAAATGATGATGATGAAGAAAACATCCGGATCCACTTTTCCTTCAGAAAAATAGATCGTCATAAAATAATCCCAAATGAAATCCATTAAAAAAGGCATCTATTTAACATGGGGTTTTAAATTTAAATATTTGTTTCACCCCATAGACGGCACAAAGGGATATTTTGGCGCCACGCGTCGCCACGTGATCTGTGCGTAATTCGCATCATCACTATGTTTTGGCCACGTGTTCATAAGTACTCTGCTTACAAAATACTTTTACACTTTAAGTTATAATAGGTTGTATTAGCAGGGGTGTGTATGTTTATTCCTTGGGAAAATTATTGGTTTAGTTTACTTATGACTGAATAAAATCTACTTCGGCATTAGTTATGTTTGGCTCGGTTAGGTTTCTCGAGCAATGGTCGTAAGTTCAATTTTGGTTCCCATCCTGTTACACTTTTGAAAACTACGCTGGTTTGTATAAAGTATGATTTTCTTGTAGCTTGTTAGCCTTTTCTTTCTTTTATTATAGTCAATCGCACATCAGTAGATCAAGACTACGATGGCTTACGTGAATATAAAGCTGATATATTCATTAACCTTTCAATTGTGATAATTACAGACACAATTGAAAGACAATAGGTGCGCGAACGCCGGCGTTCTATTGTCTTTCTATTGTGTCTGTGATTTCCACGATTGAAAGGTTTAATTATACCAACGAATTAACCAGGTTCTTTTAGCAAATCTTAAGAAATGGTACATAACATAAAGAAGGAAAGATCTGTACATTAATTTATAAAATAACGTTTTTATAAACAGTAATGATTAGAGTATAGTTGGTACATTTCAGAACGAATATTGTAAACGTCATCCAATCACAACAAAACAAACGTCAAAACGTGCGTATAACCTCAAATTAATGTGCCTGAAAACGTAAATATCTTGTGAAATTGTTAAATATGGATGATTTACAGTTGAATATATCAGTGCCCAAGAAGGTGAGTCTCAAAAATATTTGATTCCTTTAATAATCCTTATAGGCTCGGTGTTAACTCGTTTCTTTTGTTAGGATAAGAAAAAATCAGGTGCTCCTCAAAACAACGCGGGAGAATACAAGTTTATATCTAATCCAAAGTTCACGGGTAAGACCATAGCTAGGAAAAGACCTCAGAACTTAGCTGCAACAAATCGTGCAGTGATAAAAAATGCAGAAGGCCCTCCTAAAAAGGTGGCGAAAGTGTCAACTCCTGTGGTGGACAAATCTGATGATTTGGGTGCTAAGCTACGAGATCTCAGTGAAAACAAAGGAAAGTACCGGGGGAAGAACTACCAGGATCTCAGTGACACAATCCAGTTAAAGCAAAACAAACCCAGGAGTGGTGGATGGATATCTTCACTATTTAAGAACAACCCGCAGGTGCCCCGTATTGGACAGCGGGCTATCAAACCTATTGTGGAGCAGGTCTTTACAGGCAAGACTTTCTCAGACCTAGATATACATCCACATAGTGTTGCAAACTTACAGCAAAACATGGGATTGAAAGAACTTATGATGGTGCAACAGAATGCAATACCTGTAATCCTGCGGGGCCGAGATGTTCTCATAAGGTGGGTTTAAATTATAATTTTGCTATATAACTTATAGTTTAGTACTTAATATATATTATAATATTAAATTGCATAATATTTGATATGATGCAATTATAATTATGCAATTAATTTTTTAGTACCTAATCTGTTCACATTTGCTGTATTTGAGTAAACTTTACCAAAACAATGTACCTATTTAAAGATAGCTGCTATTATTTATTTTTTAGTATTTATATATTTATACCTATTTTCTTAATTAACTGATAATACATATTGTTTTTATTATTTTGTAACTAGGTCACAGACTGGGTCAGGCAAAACGCTGGCTTATGCGTTGCCAATTATAGAGGGGCTACAGGCCATAAGACCGAAGATAAGTAGGAATGATGGTATTCGTGTCATTGTGGTGATACCAACCAGGGAGCTTGCGGTGCAGACATATGAGCTATTTATTAAGCTAGTCAAGGTACATGATACTGTTTAATTATTGTTTTATTTTTAACACTTTGATGAGAAAATTAAATCAAACTAGATACTACTACTTGAGAGATTCTCACACTAGCCAAAAATTCCCCCAAATTTTCTGGCAAATACTGCTGGAAAATTTTTGGGGGAGGTTTAACCTTTTTTTAAAGGCAATCACAAACTGGATCTCGAACAATGGTAACAGTTATGGGGTTGGCACAGAAAGAGACGGCATGATGAGTTGGATTCTAAAGGGGTGGTCAGATGTAACTAAGGACAGAGAAAAGTTGAAGAACTAAGGAAGGCCTATGCCCTGCTGTGGGACACAACACACTGACTGTTAAACAAAAACATAATGTTTAATAATTACACTCATGTTTAAAGTATGTCTGTTGGATAAAGTTACTCTAGAAAATAGTAATGCCATTATGGTCTAGTCATTTAGTGCAATTAGTTCATTATTATGGAAAAATGATGAAATCCAGGTATAATCACTAGAAAATAAGGTTACTCATTCAAAGCAGTACAGTTTTGTCTGATTTGTTACAAATTAGACTACTCAAACTAGTTGTTATTAGTTGTTTCAAACACCTTTTTAATACATATTAATAACAGGATTGATAACTGCACTCTGAGGTGAAATATAATCGGACTGGAATAATTAAATCAATTAATTTGGTCAATTTTATCCTTAGCCATTTCATTGGATTGTGCCTGGTCTGCTAAGTGGAGGGCAGAAGAGAAAGGCTGAGAAAGCAAGACTTAGAAAAGGTATCAACATATTAGTTGGCACCCCAGGGCGCATCAATGATCATTTGAGACACACTGCATCTTTTAACTTTGCCAAGACAGGGTAAGTGACACTGACTATATTTTACCTGGTTTAAAAAGCTGCTTATATCTATTATTTATATATATAGTTTATTATTCAATGATTAACCTCTCAGGCACAAATGTAACAAATTCGGTACACCTCAGTACCAGCTCACTTAAACCTTATTTTCACATAATAAGGTTTAATTTAGCTGGTATGAGGTGTATTGTATTCAGTACACTGGTGCCTGAGAGGTTTACTTAGTTTTTACTCACTGTCCCAAGGGACAAAATGTCGCTTGCTACATTAATTAATTTCTGTTTAATTTTTTTTTTTGTAAAATTTATACTAACACGAAATCCGCAGATGTTTAGTCTTGGATGAAGCAGATCGTTTATTAGATATGGGCTATGAGAAAGATGTAGCGGCAATCGTAAAAGCAATCGAGGATCATAAAAAAGCTGCTACGTACGATCCTCTAGCCCTTATAAAACAGAATATAAAAAAGAAAATTCCAGATGAAGATGATACTAAAGTATCTAGTCTTAACGAAAAAAATGAAAGCTGTGAAGCAAAACCGGAGGAGGTTAAACATCATTTGACTGATGTATTTTTGTCAAAAGAAAAGCAAACAATATTGCTATCTGCCACTCTTACAAAGGTAATGTGCAAAATGATTTACTTAGTCTTATTACTTGGCCTTTATCATTTCATATTTACAAAAAAAACATACTTTTTTTAGGCTGTTGAAAATTTGGCTGGAATTACTTTAGTGGATCCAGTCTTCGTAGATACTTCTGAAGGCAAGGCTGTTATTGCGGATTCACTAAAAACCGCTTCAAGTAAAAATGTACCTGAATCGAAAAGTAAACCAGAAGTTAAAATTACACCCGAAAAGCTGAAACCAGAAAAGTCCAAACCAGTGAAAGAAATTGAGGAGAAATCAGAAGAAGAAGAAGATGATAAAGACGAAAGTGATGAAGAGGGAAAAGAAGATAACGAAGATGAAAGTGATGATGAGGGAGAAGATGAAGATGAAGACGAAAGTGATGAAGAGGAAGAAGACGATGAAGATGATGAAGAAGAAGAAAAACCTCATCTTGTCGAAGAAAAGAATACTGAAGCTAGAAGAGGTAAGTAATACTTAATAACCCTCTTTTTAGCGCAGTCGGGTAACAATCAATATTTTGTTTGTTTGTTCGTATTTTACGCGCTGCCATCATGTCCGCGAAGTCCGCTAACAATATTACAATTCTTTTGAACAATATTTTAAATTGATTTTTATTACTCTAGGTTTGAAAGCATTCACTGGGCTTAATCACAAAGAACTATTCAAAAGTGAGGGCACTACACAAACTAGTGCTGCAGCGCCACCCAAAGTTGAGGCAGCCAAAATTGATGAAGACAGTGACAGCGATTCTGATTACGAGTACTTCAAAGCACAAAAAGACCACGAGCTTAAAAACCCTAAAGTAAAGAAAGACGATGGAAGTGAAGAAGACGAGAGTAATGACGATGAGGATGAAACAGCCCCAACTATTAACACTTTCGCAGCAGCAGTAAAATCAGCGGTAGTAGAAGACGAATTAGTTTTGCCAGCGTCGGTCAATCAAACTTTCCTTGTGGTTCCCATGAAATTAAGGCTAGTCACACTTGTCGGACTTATAGTCGAACATTGCATTATGAATAAGAGAGGTGGTAAAATGATCGTTTTCGTAGCAACGCTAGAAATGGTCGATTACCTTTCAGATTTAATAGAAACTGCGCTAACAGGGAAAGATGCCAAAGTTAAAAAGAAAAACAAAGTTACATCTAAGGCAAAGAAAAGAAAATCTGGCGATGATAATGTTGACGATGTAAGTATATCAAAACAAGGAAGTAATTATAGTTTTAGTGAAGTGTAAACAATGACACCGAACCTAATACCTAAATACATTTCTTAGGACAAAGATGCATCATCAGATGATTCGGATGACTTTAAAGTGGAATATGAAGAGCCTACTGAAGGAGGTCTAGTGCCCGTTGACTTGGATATGTTCAGTCTTCATGGATCCATGCCTCACGAACAGAGAATGGAGGTTTTCAAGCAGTTCCGTGCTGCTAAGAATGGAGTTCTTATTTGCACGGTAAGTTGTATGTTCCGATTATCGTTGTGGTATTGTTATTTAGTTCTTTGCCACATCTTTTTTCAGCTCTATTTTTTTTGGATTAGAATGAAACAGCGCAGTGCGGAAGCAATCACAGAAATGTTGCATTATGTTTTATTGTATTTTTCGCGTGATATTATGTCGTAACATGCTGCGAGTTTACTAAAGATTTGTTTTATTCCGACTTGTATGCACGGTCAACCTCACTGTTTCCAACATTGTCTTCTGTTATTACCGCGTCCAACACGTGTAATTCCGATCTCTTGAATATTTTTTAATCGTGTTTACGCGTACAATAGAATTTCAATTTATTATCTTCGAAAACGTGCTACCAGATTAATCATCACATTCTTAGTTCAATAATGGCGTTCGTATTCCCGCTCACCTTTGTCGCTGGCTATTGTGGCTGGTTGCCTATTAGCTGGTCATTCATCTAGCTCTCTGTGCGCTCCCACACCGCCGCCACAATACGCGGCGATTATGTACTATTATATGTGTTTATTACATCTATCAACGCCGACATCGGTACCTTACTGCTACGGTAGGGATTCTGATTACAAGTTTAATGTGTAAAATTGTTCATTAAATGTCGTTCTAGACACTAATACAAGGTTGACCATTTTTTCACTTGTTTTTACTCGCTGAATAGGAATTCTGCATCTCATGTAAAGTCGATTTAATGAAGTGGAGCCAATTGGTTCTAAATTAGGATTTCGTTTTTATAAATCCTTACCCTTTCAAGATTTTTTTCCTCGGTTTGAATATTAACCACAAGAACTAATACTCCATTAATGATGCAACAAAAACTAAACGTCTTGATATTGCATCTATTCCAGGCTTTATAATTAGTAATCGACTACATGTTTCAAAGGATTATATCGCAGATTCCGTAGAAAGCGTTCTATTATCATTTGAACATTTTCTACGGTTGGTCAGCGTTGGAGGTGAAGCGTAAAATAATTTTCTAATCGTGTAATTAGCCACGACGAATACGTTGTACGTGGTAGTGTGTTTTTAATTGCATTAATACAGCAATAGCGGCGGTGTAATGTCCTCCATAGTGTAGATAATGACGGCGCGAAGGCGAGATGCTATCGGGTTTAATCTCGGTCGCAGCGGGCGGTAGCTACCGCGGCGGGGCTCACTCGCTTACGCGACAACACGCTTCTGTGTCCTATAAGATACACTGACTTTTGCAAGCGGATTTGATCTAAAATCTTTTTGTATTACTATCTATTCAGAACACTTTTTTATTGCATCCGAATTGATGATCTTAAGCCAAGTAAATGCCTGGTAATTTTCGGAAGACTCCGATGTCTTTCGAAGATTAATCAGGACCAATATAAAAGCCGATACAGAAAGGATGTTTTCAGTATCTGTGGATAGTGAACATTACTCTATCAATTTTATGATTCTGTCAGGATGTCGCAGCCAGGGGAATAGACGTGCCTCGAGTTGACCTCGTCCTACAGTTCTGCGTTCCGGCATCAGCCACCGACTACGTGCATAGGTATGATTGTTTCAATAGTTATTATATCCTTTTACCGCTTTTAATCGATTATATTTCTTATAGCTCTTAACTGGCAGTTTTTTTTTTTCAGAATTCAAACTATTTTTTCAGAAACTATTTTTTTATTTATCTCATATGCAAAAGTTCTCTGGGCATTATTAGAGGAAGTTTCCTTATCTTATATCCGAGTATCCATACACCACGCGACTTCGTCTGTAGTATAGAACAGCCGCATCAATTGGGTACACTCTCAAATTAAAATATATTAGAAAAGAGGGAAAAGGGAAATCAGTTGATGATGTTCTCCATACAGTCATAAACCGGCCTATTATCAGTATTACTGGCAGGCAATGAAGATATTTTTGTTTCGTCAGGGTGGGTCGCACAGGGCGCGCGGCTCAAGTGGGTGCCGCCGTATTGTTCCTTCTGCCCAGCGAAGCACGCTTTATTAGGCATTTAGAGGAGAAGAGGATTAGGTGAGCTATATTTTTTTAAATAATTAAATTTCAGCATGTTAATTTCAAATTGAATTGAAAACTTTTATTGCAGACCAAGCACACGATAAAGATACAAATCCATATTATGTTAGTAGGTGAATACTTCTATTTATGTTAGTAAAATTTAAAATAATTTTTTTTTGGACATGCATGAGCGAACACTGCCTCAGTATTTGACTGTCCACTTTGTCCGCCGTCACACCTAGAAGCGTGTTGCTGCTACTCTTTACCCAAGACTATAGAGAACCCGTTCTTTTGTGAAGCACCGCTCCGAAGCCATCCGTGCTGTGGTCGACGAACATGCTGGAGCCCTAACGCGTTGTTGTACTGGACGCGCAGAGCTCTGTAGGCTTTTTAGGGTTATTAGGGCTCCACAGATTGCACGTAATGCAAAAAACAACATCACTTTGAAACTTCTGTACGTTATACTTCGAGCTTTCAACCACCTACACTGCTACTGCTGGTAGATAGGTAAAATTTTCTACCGAAACGTGTCTTTTCCTCGTAAAATTATATATTTAAGTATTTTCCCAGATTGCGCCAAGGAGATGAGTCGCGAGCGCTGGAAGCTCTGCGCACGGTGGTGCCCGCGGCTGCGACGCCGCAACGCGCCGCGGTCGCCGTGCAAGCGCGGCTCGAGCACACCGCGCACACCAACAGAGACTGGCTGCTGAGAGCTAGCAGAGGTATGTTTAACTGTTGAAAAAAAAAAAGATGAATGATAACAAATTCATAGAAAATCAGCGGTCTAAACATACAATTAACTTTTTGCGTGCATACTCGTAGTTTAAAGAAATGCAAGTGTCAAGAGTTGGCTCGCGTGTTGCATCTGGAATTATTTATTTATTTCAATTACTCTCTATACTTACAGTTTAAACTAACACATGCAGAGAATCAACATAATTATCATTAATAGCTAGCCCCGCAAACGTTTTGCCATATAAAATATCAAAGAAAAAAAAAACTCTTAGACCTACCAAACATACAAAAAGGAATATAAATCGGTCAAGTCGTTTTGGAGGATTTCTATAAACAAACACTGTGACACGAGATTTTTATTTATAAGATAAAACGAAGATGACTGAACACGGCACACTTTCATAGACAGAGAATATTTATTCCCAGAAGTGGGAACGGTACAGTCACACAACTATGCTATCAAAAAGATGAGTCTACTGATTTAAATCAATAGAATCGTCTTTTCAAACAACCCTTTTCTCACTTAGCATACACATCTTGGGTGCGTTTCTACGCGGGGTACCCTCGCGACGTGAAGGAGTACCTGGACTCCAGACAGCTACACTTGGGGCATGCGGCGAAGGCCTTCGCCCTCCGAGACGCCCCCGCTACGCTCGCCCGACGGGTCAAGTCCAACCCGGTCAATAAGGACAAGCCTAGCAACAGACTAACTGTTCATGAAGATGAGGAGAAGAAGCGGCCAGGGTGAGCATTTGACGTTTAATTATCCGGCTCTTTTCTGCCCGTCACCGTTCTGGACTCGCCTGAGGACACTCAGGCGAGTCCGACTCGCACTTGGCCGGTTATTTTTCTTTTTATAAACTGGAGCCATCCCTACGTACAATCTGCTTTTTGGTAAACATGATTTTATTACCAACTAGATGTTACTCTTCGTTCGTGTGGAGTTTAAGAACTTTACTTTCTGTTAGTGTTAGATGTTACTCTTCGTTCGTGTGGAGTTTAAGAACTTTACTTTCTGTTAGTGTAAGTCGCCAAAATCTATACATCCATTTCAGTTTCAGTTTCGCGTAGGTAAATGGAAAGTAACCTAATTTACTCATTATAATATTCGCTATATAATATATACCTATCAGTGAAAGTCCCGTAAAATTTTATTAAACCGTTTCGAAGAAGTTTTCTGTAGTGCTTTTTTTTTAAAGATCTTTCTTGTAGAGAACTTTCATGTAATGTACTTACACTGTGTTTAGTAAAGAAATCATATTTTGATTTTACAAATAGAAACTTTAATTTTATTTATAGGTTTATTATTTGTATGTTATTTTGCTAATCAAATGTTTCCTACACAGGTTCCCAAAAGCAAAGTTCGGGTCGTTCGGTCCTCGAGCATCGAAACAGAGTTCCATGCATACAGCGAGCGAATTCGATAGCGGGCTGCCCTCTGCCGACCAATCGCAACCGAAGAACAAGAAAAAAAAGAACAAATGACATTTAAATAACATAAGTCATGCGATTTAATATTAAAAAGGACCTTTGTAAATAAAAACCATTAACGATGCAGGTATTTATGTAGTTTCATTCGAACACCGTAATTGATCAACATTTTTGCTTTATTTATTCCAAAGAAGGTAACAAATGAAAGATGGAGCTCGTCCAAAATTCTAATCGCGGTCGGCTAGAGTTAATGGAAGCGCGCCCGATGCGATGGCTACCGTTTTCATATTTCTGACTCACGAGTGACTCGAATGAAAAATGATTTTAAACCATTACCGTGCCCCGTCCGGCCTTTTGATATTTAAATTTTTTTCAAGCGGCCGTCATTATCGTAGAATGATTTGCGAATTTCGCCCCAGCTCGCGGTTTTTGTTTGTCTCTGAACGAGTTTTTTGTCGCTCTCATTTACCATGTTTTTATTGCTGCATAATGACAAATTAAAAGAGTATTGTGAGGCTGTTTCATGCCGCATTCTCTCTTTTCAAGGTTGAAGGGCTTTTCATTTTGAAGGCGGGTCGAATGACTCAATCGTGACATATTTATCTTAAAGATGCCGTTGTATTGATGCTTGAGTCATAAAACATTTAGTTAATATCAGTGAATAGGCGCCGCTAGACGTAGAACGTGTCTGCTTTCAGTTCTCATGGCTAGGTGTTTTGTGTCTGAACTTTATTTTCTTTTTGCAATATGTTTTTCCGTGTTTCTCACCATAAATTACGATTGTCAATACGGGCCAGTAAGGGGTCAAGATGCATTCAAAATGCACATAGCTTTTGATTTGCTTGGATCGTGTGTAGGTATCGGTAAATTTATAGATAGGATCGTTTACAGTTCTGAAACGAGTTTTCACAATA
This sequence comes from Mythimna albipuncta, assembly GCA_929112965.1. Lineage (NCBI taxonomy): Eukaryota > Metazoa > Arthropoda > Insecta > Lepidoptera > Noctuidae > Mythimna > Mythimna albipuncta. Next base: position 8,401,534 of record OV815962.1, on the reverse strand, counting down.
AACTGTGTGTAATGTAACGTTTTGTGTCTGCGAAGCTAGTATAGTTGTGTGGCGTGGCTTCGCGCGTCATTAAACAGCACATTTGCATGTCGGCCGGCGCCAAAGCTCGTGAAAATGCCTTTTCATTAGCATCAGCTCTACTGAAAAATTGTTCTGGCAGCCATTGGTTGCTATACGAATTGGTAATGCCGAATGATTTATACAAATAATTAATTGGCATTAGGCCGTTGTTTTGGAATTCTATAAACAATTCATTTATCGTCGGAAGAATATGTTCGCGAGGTATTAGCGGATAAGCTAAACTCTATAGAGCATTACAGCCTATTGTTTTCGTTTATAATAGCGTCATAGATTTCATACATTTAATGCTGCACATGATGAGATTCTGTTTATATTAGGTAGATACCACTTCCTCAACGATTGAATTGTTAAAATGAATAACATACTGTATATCGAATCTTGATCGAATAATTCGCTAGTGTCGATTGTCGAGTGCGTGAATTTGATTGATGTTCGGGAAATGTATCAGATTAAATAGATTTATGCCGACATAGTGGCTGCTTTCACGGTGAAGAATTCTATTGAACGAGTCGGCGAGTCAATTCGGTAGGACAATGAGTCGAGCGTGGTGGCCCGGCCGGAGCTCTAGGCTGGTGAAACGCGTTCCGAAGTATGTTGCCTTCATTTGGTGGAACTCATAGAGGTTCTATTTTTATGTATCTTGTTGAGTTGTCTTTGGGAATTTTATATGAGCTTAAGTAGCCGTTTATCGAAAAGTAAAATACTTTATACACGTGTGACACACACGCCGATCTGAGCGTGTCTGTCTTCATATATTTTATATGGAAACTAGACGTGTAGAGCTACACTAGATCCACACCACGCGAGGTTGTTCTGAGTAAAAATCAGGCGTGCTATTAAATATTGCATCTGACCGTCTATTGTGTTCCGTCATTTTGGTTTTTTTTCTATCTCTACTGCCATAGTTTAAAACTTATTTTATTTATTTACGTGTAACGCTTAATAGGTAATTAACGCAGTATCAAGTCTATGCATCAGCGAGGCAGTTGGTCTATGGCGCGGGCGGGAGAGTCAAACGCGCCGCGTCACGACCCACCGAATTATGGCCACAAAGCGCCGTTGATACCGAATATTCCATATAAATATTGAGCTAATCGCCCTTTCAATGAAGCGGCCCGCTTTTTATTAATAATTGATCGCGGAGCGGCGAGTCATGCGCCTGTATTGTGTAGACGAACATATTTTTTGCTGTAACTCATTAATGATCGAGTCTAACACATGACGCCGAGGGCGTACTCCCGCCAGATCGCGCAACTAATTTTCGATGAGTCCAGGATACACGTCAAATAATGTGGAACTAATCTTTGTTTGTGCTACCGATCGCCGTTAATATTTTTTAGAAGCTTCCAATATACATATAGACCATTACAGAACTTGGATTCCCTCAATTCTAGGTTTAAGAACTTTTCGTACCAAATTGTGACGAGTGTGGCACAGTAGAAGATGTTATACACCTATCGCCGGAATGTGTCAGATTTCGATCCGCAAGAGAAGAATTGTAGGGAAACATAAAATTACGATGTTGGAATTTTTCATCATATTTGTTTTATCGACACTTAACTCCGAGGCTGTTTAAAGCTTAAGTAAGTTTGTGTTGTTAAGTTTTACCATATAAGGTCCGATGGGATTGGCATGTAAAGTATAAAAGTCTCTAATTCAAAATAAGAGAAAAATTGCATTGTCTGCAGCGTATGTATGTTTAAGATAAACGGTTGCATAAACTCCTGTGATAAATATTTATTTGAAATATTCAGTCTTTTTCAGAACAATGTTTACCATGATTTATATCTTTTAAAGGAACAAAAGATAGGAAGTATTATTTTTAATTGGCTCATTGTATTGCCATAAATTGAAACTCCAATGCGTTTTTAACCGACTCGAGTATGGTTACACATTGCCTAATCGGCTTGAGAACTTGGAGGATTAGTTAAATCTCATTACGCGTTGTTTCCACAATGTTTACCAGTGTGTCGTCACTTTCATTAGCTCTAATAAGTGCTTGGTTCCGATTATTCCACTTATTTAATTAAATATTCTCACACGTTTCATAAATACAATAACTTTTAATTTTTAAGTATTATGAGTGCACCGCTTACCGGCAGTTAGGTTAACAGTAACAGCGCCGTGGGAACTCGGCTAAAAGCTGCCAGTCGCCATACGTTCAGGGTTAGCTAGGATTTTTACATTTTGCAAATGATTTTTCTCATATTGACTAATGTTCTAAATCAACCATATTTTCTACTAGCTTTTGCCCGCGGCTTCCTCCGAAATGAAACAGTTTACTATCGCTGCAAAAATTTTAGCCTTAAATGAGCCCTGGACGCAAATGGCCATTGAAGTGACAAGGGTAGGTTTTAGTCAATAAAAGTCTGTCACTTTCTCTCACTTTACCCAGAGAGGGAGAAGTTTTTGGTTGATTTACCACCCCGAAATATAGTGTAGCAGTAAATTATGAGTCTTTTATCGACATAATTATAACGCCCGTACCATTTTAACTAAGAATAGCTAACCTGTCAGTTTTTTTCCTGATAACGAAACGGTTACAAGCTGATTCTCTACTTTTTCTCATACATCTTATTAGGTATGCTAAAATAAAATAACAGTGGACAATTTGCATGTTACAATGAATCGGTTAGTATCCTAGCGGGCTGGTCTGTACAAATAGAGTAGCGAAGGCTTGTCGCAACCGACGACCGATTAATCGATTCCCTACCGATTTGTTGGTGTCGAGTGCTGATAGTCTTCTTTGTAGGAGCGATAACGGATGCTTTTTACATAAAAGGTTCTAAAACTAATGTTGCTTAGCGTCTAAGTAAGTAGCTTTGTCAAGATTGATGGAGTGCGCCATTGCTTGGTTATTTTAGCGGTTTGAAATATCGTACAGTCGTCCTGTTTCTATGTTTTCTCCTAGTTCCAAGTTCTACGGTCCATTCGAAGCGATGGCTGAAGTGGTGGGAATCAGTAGACTTTGAAAGTGTTTTCTTTTTAGGCATTAAATGTAGGTAATTAAATAAACAAAGGTTAAAATCTAAAACGCAAACCAATTTTAATTCACCATTATATTATTCAAGGAATATGGCGACGATGGATGTAATAAAGTTTACCTCAATTTGTTAGGTATCGGCGCCATTTTTTTTCCTCCTTTTTAATATTTTTCAGTTCGTTTTCACCTTAGTATTGACCCCCTTTCTGGACGTGGGTTTCACTTTTTAGACTGTCTATCTATCGTTTCTTTCGTTTTGTCCCCCTCTTATGGCCTTCAACTTTCAAGCTTGTCTAGGCAAGCGTGCTCCATCGTCGACCACATCATCCCTTATCATCTGGCGAGGTAGTGGTCAGATGTGTGCCTGATACAAGTACCAGAAAGTGAGACAGAGGGTAAAAGAGTGTCATATCATCACTTACCATCTGGTGAGAGATTGTCTTCACATTGTCCTCATTCTTGCGCATCACATACCAAAAAATGAGAAACGATACCTTGACAACTGGTTTTCACAACTTTTCTGCCACTGATACTACTTCAAGAGTGTCATTAAAAACCTAGAGCTTTGTGACATTTTTCTGACCAATTTTATCGATTGCCGCGCCGGTCTGACTATTCGTCTGTGCACTCACTTAACTACAGAGTACTTATAGATACGTGTCTATTGAATTGCTAATTAGAAAACGCATTGGATATTCAAATGGGTACGTTATGTGCGTATGGAGGAAAACTATAAGCGTTTTATGATATCCCGTGGTGGTGTTGCGTCATCTCACTTCCTTTGATTTACTGACATTCGCCTAGATACCTAATTAAATGTACTGTCGAAGTAGATAAGCAGGTACACTTGGTTATCTACAATATTTTGTAATCATAAAATTTGAAAAAAAAAAAGATGTTGACAGTGACTTTAAAAAAAGAAGTGATGGTCTAGGTTACCATAGCTACTACTGATATGTCCTATTCTTATGCTACCCGTAGGGGTCCGGCAGGGTCGAAGCCTACTAAAGCCAAGGGTCTGTTTCTGAAAGGAAGACTCGGACCTGGTATGAGAGGCAACGAAGGAACAGGAGTGGTGGTTTTTAGTTAGTTAATTTCCGAGACACCCTTGCGCCCCGCCCAAGAGCGGGGGATGTCATTGGATGATTTATCCACCTAAAAAAAATCCTTATGCTCAGTAACCTTCCGTCAGCTACTTCTAGGGCCATAAAACGTTCACAATGTTTTAGGAGAGGTCATAGTGGATGGCATACTATGCTACCACAACTCTTTGAAATATATCTCTATCCTTATGCTCAGTAGCCTTCCATCAGAGGTTCTTCTAGAGTAATAAACCGGTGTTTTTTTTTTTAATATCAGAGACTTTGAAAACCTGCTGTCTTTTTACAAGTAGGTACCCAGAATGATGAGAAAAATCAAATTCTCAAAAATATAATAAGGAATTCTGTATCTATGAATTTGAACATAAAGATCACATGTCTACAATATATACAAAACTGGAAAATCCTTAGCTAAGCATCATCGTCATGGCCACCGCAGCCGGCGCACAGTGTCATTGTTCGCAGATGCTGCCATCTGATTATCGTTATTGTTTCAAACCGGGAAACAGCTAACATTCACTCCATTTAATATAATTGAGCGAATGAGAAACGTTATCAATTATAATTGTTACGACGCATACTTTTAGTAGAAACTCCATTATAAGCGTTTTCCATAGAAAGCCTCATAGAGTCGCGCCGCGGCGGCGCTGTCGCTGGAAAAACTTCTTGTTAAGAAATTCTTTGTTAATGTTAAACACTTCACAACAATCACAGGCGATAGTAAACGAAGTGCAAAATATTGTTAATTAAGTTCAAAACGAACGACGAACTTGATAGATTCTACCAGAATTGGCAAGAAGAAGCCCGGGCGCGCAAAAGATGGAAGGAGTGTAAGGAGGCCTTTGCCCAGGAATGGGACAAAAAAGGCTAAATAAAAATAAAAACACGTTTTTTTGGATTAACGAGCTTACGCACAAAGTAATTTGAAAACTGAATAATTTTACATAATGACGGTGCCTATCTACGTAAATAACAGTCTCAAGTAAAAACTGTGGATGATAGCAAACAGATCGTGCAAAATAGTTTTTAATGTACGTTTAAACAATGAATAATAAAATAGCAATTGCATCGCGAAGCAATATCGGTAGACTTGCGTAGTAGCTAATGATGTGGAAACAGACGGACAGCCACGGTCGGAAAAAACAATAGGCCGGAGCAGTCACTTTGTACAACACTGAATAATAGCAAGAAACAACCGTTTTACTAGAAATAATCACGGTGTAGGTGGCAAAAACAAGCTATTAATGGTACGTTCGGACCCCACTTGTTACTATTCATGAGCAAATTAACGGCAGAGCTCTCACACAAACGTGGCTGTACACTAAACACGTTATGAGAGGGGAAAGCGTATCGTAAAAACTGATAATATTGTGATTGCTATTATTGTTAAAGCATGTTACTTTGCTGGATGTGTAAGGAGGGACAATTATTGTATTTAGACTGATGCTTTGGGCGAATGACTAAATTATTGTCAGCTGCTTAATCGATCTCCATATAATCGAATATCAATTATTGATCGTCCACTATAAATTGAACATTTAAATACTCGAACGTTCTTAATATCGAATGGACGTTCAAGATACCGGTACCGGTATACTCAATACGCCGTCTTCAAAATATCGAGTGTTTGTTTGATCGAACGTTCAATGTATCGCACACTCATTCTATCCATATATGAATATACTGAATACTTTTTATATAGATTAAAAAAAAAAACGCACATTTACACTGGTCGATCAATTGATGTTAAATTATTTGGAATTCGATTTGGCATAGTACCCCATTGTCAGCTCCCCAATTCTGCTAATGCAGTCAGACAGCTAAGAGCTTTTAACTTTCAGTGGAAATTCTATTTGACTAACAGATTTCTGTATTCTGCTTATAACAGATAAAAAATAAACAACAACCTATTCAATTGCCTAGTATCGGTAAGAACTTGTAGTTACAGTTGGTGCCGCCGTAGAGTGGATATATTGTCATGTTTTGTTGCACCATTTTTTTAACAGATTACGTTAGGGCACGGTAGTGCCCCCACCAAGGCAAGCAAAAAATGGCACGGCATAATAATAATTATTCCACAACTATCCCACTAAATAATAATACTAAACAACTGATACACATATTTATAGATGTATTTCTAAATGCACACATATTATAGTTAAATTAAGCCCAGACAACAAATGATCGTGATCATCACAGAAATATTTATCCTGGTTAGGAATCGAACCCACGACCTCCGGTATAGCAGTCTGAGCCACTAACTCCTAGATCAACATGCCTGCAGTCTTACAATTTTTAGTTTACAATTTCAGTTCAAACTTAGGTATTTAAATTCTTAGACGTAATCCAGGAAAGTGTTGCAGAAGCCAAAGAAACCTTTTATGAAACGATTTCACTTGGGTGTAACCTGAGAGCTGTGTATCAGTTGAGCGGAGCCTGCGGTCGCACGACGATACAAAACACTGCGAAATTGCGCGGGCGCATAACCCGTAACACACACATAGTTGCAAGGAACGTAAGCTGTCATATGTGTACTGTGCGCTCTTAATATGGAGGTAAGTGTAGCTTTTTGCTGCGAAATAATTAAGTATGTGGCCGAAGCAGGCAGTTAAGAAAAGCTTGCGTTTGTCCGAGTTAGCTTTTTTGTTTCTTGAAGTTGTAAAATCATACCTTTATTAGATGAATTTCGTTATTTAAAACTAGCGTAGGTTTTCATCTGTCAATTTCGACTTTACCCCGGTTTAGATCTTAAATTCATATCGCACTTTTAACAAGAGACATTATTAATAGGTATAATTATTATGTCCATCGAGGTCTATTTTTTTTTCGTGAAACCCTTGAAAATACTTCCCGCGCTCTTGTAGAAACGAGAAGGAGTGTCAGGTTTACTAACTAAACCCACAGTGTTCTTTCATTTGCTTTCTGTGGGGGCCATGGTAACTTTTTTTAACAATCTGCAGCCCTGCTAGGCATCGGCCCTAACAAGCCCTGTCAACTTTGCTGAAATTTCTTTAAGGCACACGTGGAACACAACACGTCGTCGACCCTGGCTTGTCCTTACCGGACGGGAAGCTACCTATTGCTCACAGTCCGCAAACCCTACACAATAAAAAAAAAATTCTAAAAGCTTTGCTGACATTGATATTCCCTATTACGAGTAGCACAATTTGTATCAACAAGAAGCCTAATATTTTTAAATGTTGTCATTATAACTGTCAGGCCGCATACCTCATGTTCACGGCGACTGAGTAGTACTGCTGTGTGCGGCTAGGTAGCCACATCGTGTATCACTTTACCCGTCACTGATACATTAACCAATAGTTTAACTTGATCATATCGATTTACTTCTGCCTTCGATGTAGCTTCACTGTCTCGTTTAAAATGAACATGTGTTTCTAATGTATGTAATTATGACTTGAGAGGATCTGCGATAATTTCTCCTACTCAACTTTGCATTAATATTAAGATTATATTAAGTGAAGCATAAACTAAGTGAGGTGGTGTGTCTAAGTGTCTTTTTCTTTTTTTAGTGTGATTACTAGAGTGACTATACGTTTTTGTATTCAGAAATAATTTCTTTTTTTTGAGCTGGGTATCATCAATTAGCTTCAAAGCCAGAGGGCGTGTGATACCTTTACTGACTAAAACTCCCGTTATATACTTTAATTTTTCCTTTGTGTTCTAGGGTCACGGTAACTCTTACAGACGTTCCCTAAAATAATGGCATTAGGTGGGCTTATTTGACCTAAATAATAATGGTTATTATTATAATTGTATTCTATGACATCAGTTTTCTGATTAACTTTATAGATACGAATTTATGGATTGGCAACGGTATTAAACTCAGCTTTACCGAGGACATTAGAAATATAAAGGGGGTAAGTAGACTATGAATGAAGATGAAACTGCAATTGATTCAAGTAGTTACTTCCAAAAAAAAAATATCATCAGTGCATATTTAAAAAGTAGTGTTTGTCTGGCTTATAATTATGTATATTCAGATTACAGTTATAAACTGTGAATAAGCCCTCTTTCCTTTGATGCAAAGGATGACAACATAATAGTAATTTAATTGGTTATTATTGTTCCCGAAAAAGACATCAACGCCGCGTAGCAGTCTACGAGTGGCCTACGCCGGCTACGAAAAATTTTGTTCAGGTAAGTTATTATTATTATCAACTAGAAGAAATCATGTTATCATGGATCTTTGATGAAAGCAAACAATATCTTATTGTACCGGACACTGAATATCACAAGTTTTCACTCCAAAATCGAACTTCGTACTACCGTTGTATCTTTTCAACCGACCGACATAAAGGTGTATTAGCAGTTGATCAGTGTTTAGTCGAGATTACGTCCGTTTACCAACCGAGCCGCGGCGACCACAAGCAGCCGAGCACACGCACTCACACGTGGCCGCTCGTCAGTTGTCATGCGTCCACACAATGGTGAGCCAGTGTGGGTGCAGGCAAATTGTGAAATTAAACATGTAAGGAAATTCTATTAGAATTTCTGCACGCCTGATTGGTTGCGAAGCTAATACTGCTGTGAACAGATAATTCTTGGGTTCTGTTTCAGTTTCTGTTAAATTGTTGGATTATAGTTTAAAGTTTTTCTTTTTTTGCTCGCTCGCACTTGACTAGCTATCTCACTTGATGATAAGCGATGATGTGTACGACGATAGAAAACGATTGCGCATAGTAGTAAACTATTCGATCACTCTTGACTCAAAGACTCCTAGGTTGTATAGGTTCTAGCTATATATAACCACAGACTTTGGTCAGTTTTTATTTCAAGCATCGAAGACTGATATTTGTATTATAAGATTAACTTTTTCCCGCAGCTTTGCCCGCGTGCATTAAGTGTAGCCTATGTCATTCAGGAATAAAGCAGCTTTCAATTGATGAAAAAATGTTTAACAATCGGACGGTACTTTCAGAGATTACCTCATACACACCAAAAAGAAAACAAAAAAAACAAGCTTCACTTCTTTATATTATTAGAATATAGATATGGATGTGTGAGGTTTAGTAATTATATATAGATAAAGCAGGATAATATTACTTTCATGATATTAATAGCTCAGTGTAATCCTGAAAGTCTACCTTAGTCATTGTTTTCACTTTAGTTATAAAGAATACAGTTGACCTTGCCATTATTCTTGGTCTAAAATGGGCCACTAACAAAAAGCTGCTGTTACAGACTTGTTGATTATGTAACTTTTTGTTAGTTTTTTCATTCTTTTTTTGAATGTTGCTTTTTTTTACAAACAGTGGTCACTTCTGTTTAATTTTACATTGATTTGGTTTGTATGATTGTAATATTTTCCATTTTATCCATTATAGCTATTGATATATTATAAGGAACGAAACGTTACGCGCTAACGTTGCTATCAGAAAACCTAGACTCTGTGCACAACTATAACAACTCGAGTGAAATGTGATTGGTTTTTTTGTTTTTTTATTTAACGCATAAAAGCATATGAAGGCATTTTGATAACCTTTATTCACTTAAAAAAAAAACAAATATTTTTAGACTTCGCGAAATTGAGCCACGGGGTTTAATTTCAGCCATCCACGCGCTAGAGGCGTCACCTATCTTCCGCTGTTTTAATTTAATCTAAGATTATATCCCTGTTTATTACTGAACATAAGTTATTTCATTTGCAAACCACCCTAAAACAAACAGTTCACTTCCACCGCATACAGCTACCATCTACATATATTTGAATTCTTGTTCACTGAACAACGAATGAAAGACTGAATTCTAATCTAAACAAAGTGTGGGTAACACCCGGTGCGATGGTTATCTTGTTTAATAGAGTATGTGAACATGATATCCAGTTGGTATTAGCCACTGGGCTCTCAACTCATTGGGCTGACGTGAACGCAACTCCGCATCGAGTTGACAGGACGGGACGTTGCGGTTTCAACCACTTGCGTTCAAATGATTTTGTTTTTAATTGCCCGTTGATTTATATTAACAGACAAAAGCTTCTTGATTATTGGAACAAATTAGATTGCTGTAAAAACATTGTGCTTTTTGCTGCTTTGTGACTAATAACTGTGAAAAGATGTTTTTTTTTGTTTTGGTTTGTTAGTATTGATTTAAACTGACATATTGACAGGAATATGTTATCAACAGAATATATTTTTTTCAATCGTTGGTGATACCTTCTTACTATATTGGAAAATCGTTTTTTAATAATAATTATGTAGTTATTATTATTAAAACTCACTGCGCACGCAGTACGGTTGGGGAACTCACTACCGCCTGCATTAAGGGCTGCTAAACACTTGCAGTTATAAAAAAAGAGTGAAAGAATACTTCCTATTTCGTCGTCGTTGCTTGTATTATTCAGTATGTATTATTGTGATATTTATTCTACTATGTGTGTGTATATATTTATGATATTATAGAGATGTATAAATAAGCGTACCTATTTTTCTGCTTCCGTCTTCTTTTCTTTTATTATATAAATGTGTACATGAATTGTTAAATAAAAAAAAAAATCACATTTATCGACATTTTGCTCAATCAGAGTTTCTCTAATAATGAAACAGAAGACTCTTAAATGAGCGACCTTCATTTGTTTTCCTGGAAATACGAAGTAAACGAAAAAACCTTTACCAATAATTTTTTTATCGGTTCCGATCTTCATCAGCACCCGCGTGACTCGCTGAAGCAGCCCATTAGCACTGTATTAATAAGTGTAATGGAAGATTTATTCAAATTATTACAGTAATCTGATACGAAGAGTGCATTGATATCGTCACATATAGCCATGGGGCGTGACGTTATGTTTCTCGCACCACTGCGCCACAACGAGTTTAAACGAACGAAAAATCAGACATTCTGTAATGAACACCTACAATGGACACTCGATACCAGAAATTATGAGGGTGTAATTATCTTATGATGCTGATATTATATCTTTAAAAATCATGTCGAAAATGATATGACATCATTTTAGCGAGTTTTTTTTTAATCATGCATTATTCTTACGTTATATATTGTGGTGTGTAGCCGTGTAGGCATGTCAGCATTAGATGTTCTGATTCTTTTAATGATGACTTAAGTGATGCTACTAAAATATTACCGCTCATATATACCCGCCAAGTTTTCTTCGTCAAGCTGTCAATGATAATAATTTATTTATTTACCACTAGCTTTTGTCCGCGGCTTCGCCCGCGTGGCATTAGGTACTTAAGGAATCGAGATAAAAGGTAGCCTATGTGGTTTTCCATGTCAAAGGCTATATGCATGCCAAATTTCATCCAAATCCGTTTAGCCGTTTTTGCGTGATTAAGTGACAAACATCCAAACATCCATACATTCACACTTTCACATGTATAATATTAGTTAGGATTGATTGTTCATTATTGCAGCAAGTATATTTAAAAGCTACAAATCAATGCAATCAACACAATTCTACTAAATACCCGGAAGTTAGGTACAGAATGTTGCCAAATAACAAACACATGGTTTAGTTGATTCTCAAAGGCTAGCGTGATACGCCGCAGGGATTTTGATAAAATTGTTTTTTCACAAAACTCCTAGATTTGTTTTGGAGAGTATGAAAGAATTTCGTAGGTTCCTACGGGCTAATTTCGTTTAGCAAAAACTACAGTCTGTTTATGACATCTGTAGGTATACTTATTCTAAATTGATAGCAAATTCATAACATTTTAAATTTGGTTTGTTAGAACATTTATTTTAGTTTCCAATAATCCAGACTTTTGCAAAAATACTAGAGTTTTCGTGAAGAAACGAATTTCCAATTATCCTGTCACACATAGGTACGAGTAACTCGATCAGCTGAGATCGGCGCGCGCGCACCGGACCGAGCGACACCGTCTTCCTATTCCTACTTCTCAGCTTACACCCGGTAAACGGAGTTTGACCAAAACATAATCTGTGTTATTTAACAGTTTGTTGCGTGAGACTGTTTACTTCAGGTAACTGAGACGATCGATAAAACAGAATGGAGGCCATTTAGAGCGGTGTTTAAAATTATACGATTGATTTTATAGACATTTATTTAGTCCTAGGCCACAAAGGTCCTGAGCCCTAGACCTATGCCTCATTGGGCACCAGATAAGAAAATGAATGCAGCTCTGTAGTGTGTACCACGCCGGACCAGTGTTGGTCACGCAGTCAACCATTTTTTTTTTTTGAGATGATGACTTGTCTATGACGGTATGGCGACCCAGTGAGGTACGGCCCTTAAGGTACGGTACGAAATCTTAAGTTTATGTTTATAAATGAGAGGGAGAATGCCTAGCTGACTAAAGTAGCACTCGCATTAAATCTTGGTAAGCACTTAAAAAATAATTTAAAAACGTTTAGTATGAACTGAAATATGAGCGAGTATATGAAAATTGTTTATGCATATTTCAACGGGTTTTCCATCAAAATGGCCGTGTACTCAATGTTTGTCGGGCTAAAGTCAATAAAATGAACGCTTTCATTTACAAGATTTGTAAACATAAAAGGGTAAATTTACATTTTGATATTCGCAAGTGCTTCAGGGACTAAAGTGGCGTTCTCTCCCTAAAATTTTAAAACATCCATTTGCATATGCTTTGAGTACATAAACGACACTTTCTGGAGCACTTTCAACTGTTGGTAGAGGGGAAGGGGGGAGGTGACGCAAAGCAGGAGAGGGGGCAGATTAACGGTTTTAATTCATACAAACTTGCTTCTGATATGATCGTCGTCGGTTCATTTTTAGTTTACAAATAATAAATATCAATTGCCTTTGCATCCATTCATAGTGTTGTGACATCTATGACGTCACAAAAGAACTAATCCTGCATCGTGCTATTAAAGTTCTCCTCGCGACTTGAACATATAGAACAGTCTGAAATCATCTATCGGGATAATCATATAACACCCGTTTGATCGGAGGATTCTTCCTTTTTAACGGAGGTTTGCAAGACTTTACTCTCTGTTCCGTATACCTCCAAGATACTACACACAGCCAAACATGTGTCGAACCCAACTAATCGACTCAAAACACTAAAGAAACACAGCTACTTTCAGCTCCGTTCACTAAAACGCTAATTTACATGTGTTTAGCTTTCTGAAATCGGCACGAGGCACGAATGAGGAGCTCGGGGTGAAGCGTGACGGAAGAACCGGCGGCCTGGGGGGGGAGGGGTAATCAGCGTAATGCCAATCATGCAAATGCCGAGATCCGACTGAAAGCCTCAACCGGCTTGTTTCAGGAGTTAAAATGGAGATCCACTTAGCGGGCTACGCAGCTCACATACGCAATTGATGGCGCCGCCAAAGAATTGAGTCGCAGAGAGGACAAGATAGTTGTATAAGTAGTTGGTGACTTTAAACTTTTAAGAAGTTTTAGAAACAATGTTAACTTTTCATCTTGAACGGTTTTGGTTTTCCTTTATTATCTTTTGACAGCAAAATGTTTTAGTTTTCCTCAAAAACCATTATTTTCCAGTAAGTTTACCTTTAAAAATAAAGTTTTTCAGTGGTACTGATTATATATTATAGTCAGTAATCAATTACTAACCTAGTTTTCGAAAGTAAATAATTCACAACTAAATATTTTATTTCTCTTGACTCCTGGGACATATTCCGGAGCGCTTCAGTTTACTGATTAGTGTTGGTCTGAGGAACAAAATGCACAATGTGTGCATACTGGGCAGCACTTGGTCCAATTCCCTTATAAAGATTGGCAATGTCCTTTGACGCCCTCAATCACTAATTAGATCAAATGATTGAAGGCCATTAGAACACTGTTTTGGGAAACTAGAATAAATGATGATTTTGTTTCATACTATATAATGATTTGACTTTTCAAATACCGCAATTAGAGACACAATAGAAAGACAATGAGAGAGCGAAGACTTGGGGATTAATAAATTAATCTAGTTTTTATTACAGATTGGAACCCTTTCTTGGGTATAGGCCTCCTCCAGCTTATTCTAGTTTTCTCTATGTGCGGCTTCTTTTATCTATTCTTTTCGCGCTATTGTTGTTATATCGTCTGTCCATTGTTTTTTTGGTCTCTCTTGTCATCTCTTGCCACTAGGTCCTGCCCACCGGGTTGCCTCTATAGTCCATCTGTAGTCGGTATAACTAGCTAATTGTCCGACCCATATTTACTTGAAGAGTTTGAGAGCATGATGCAGAACATCCGTAAACCTTGTTTTCCGTCTTATGTATTCACTTCGGAGTTTTGGTATTTTTTTATTTTTAATATAAATACTTCTTTCTATTACCTGTTTGATGAAGCACATCTATAAGGTTTAGTCTATGATAAACCCGCGAACGAAAACAACGTAGCCCGCTCCTAACGAATTTAAACCTGGCTTAAACTGAGCTGTAAGCTCGCTAATTGAGGATTTGTAACACGAACTCGCCTGTTTTGCTTTGACGAGATTCACGCTCAAGACTTCTTGGAAATATTTTCTCTTGAAATCATTGGTAATTGAAATACTCAGAAGACCTCAGGAAAGAGTTAGCATCTTAATCTTCCATAAGCAATTATATTTAGTGTTGAATAAAAAAATTGAGATCGAATTTAGTTTTTATATTTTTTTCTCTAGCTTTTTGTAGTTTACTTTATGAGGTACCTATATCTTAAACAAAATAAGAATGTATAAAAAGCAAGATATTGCTTAACAGTGACTGTTAGACCATAAAATAATCTTCATAACTGTTATGTAAATATATACATTAAATTATTGATAGCAATGTAAGATAGAAACCTCTCAAAAAGGAAGAAAAACCAGTTACCGAAACAAAATACCAAGTAGGACTTGTCAAAAATAAAAACATCGAGCCTCTTTAATATTAAACTCAATCGTCATCGTGTAAAGCATCTACAAACAGTTGCTAAAATATCAATTCACTTTCATTTACACTTTAATCAGGGCGCTTCGTTTTATTCTCAAATATTTTCCATTAAAGGGTGCTAAAAGCAACATGGCCGCCTTTTCCCGCGCTTCCCGTTTACATTTCGTATTCAGAACGTGCAATCAGAGAAGAGCGAGCTTCGCTTTAATGTTGTCACTTTTAAATATTAAAATTAGATTATTGTATCGTGACAGAAGTGTCGCAAATTGATTTTAACGACTTTATCATTATCGATGCGGCGTCGGCGACGACTGGAAATAACGGGTTAGGTACTATTTTATTATATTACATGTAATCATGTAATAAAATTCATTTTACTATTTTTTTTTAATATGAACAATGAACATGCGGATATTTTATTATTGAGTAAGTCAAAATAATTGCAATTCATAACAGATTGGTTATTTTTTCATTACTTTGGTCACACCTTTAAAATAGGAGATATTATCATTTAATTGTTAAAGGTAGAGTCGATTAAATCAACCCAAACAAGGAAGCGTATGTTTAAAGACTATATTTTTAAAAAGCAAATTTAAAACATACCATTATAACTAAGTGTACCTAGGAACATAAACTTAAGTTCCAGTTATAAGTATTTAGGTACCTAAACAAATACACAAGATCTACTTAATATCCAGTAATTCATTCCATTTCTATTAATAGTAGTAGCAAATTGTGTTACATAGATATTCACACGAAGAACGTATCGCAACAGCTTGTAAAAGCAGTGAAAAGCTACGAATTATATAAATTAACATATCAAACGCGCCTTCGTTATTCGCTACACCACCCTACTGTACCGTGACCAAGTTATTTTGATACTTGGAAAGACAACGTTGTTTTTTTTTATTATACATAAGCTATTCGAAAAAGTCGAGCTTAAAAATTAAAATGAAAAGTGAAAACTGCTTGATAAACAATGTTAATATTTCTGCTGTAGATATGGCTCGTACCTTCTAAAATAGTTTTATGACTAAACTCAACGTCAAAGTACCGGTAACCAAGCGGTGGGCTTTTTTGACGAATTTCATTAAAATTTGTTGACGTAAACGAATGGTTCCCATCAATTAACTTTGTTGCTAGACGTCAAATACTTCGTTTTACAAACATTTTAAACTTTACTGTGCGAAAAGCAATAAACCATTGTATGAAATTACAATGAAATCTCACGATAAAAATATAATTGAGATTGCTAACCTAGATCTAACGTTTAGAAAACAAGCTTTATCTAATTGAAGCCAAGCCACTTGAGGCACAATGTCCTTCTGTTGGTAGGTACAATAGACAGATTAAACGCAATATTTAAAACAAAACACGGTTATTTAGTCATTTTGAGAATATTACGTAAGCGCGTTTAAATGCAATCATAATAATATAAGGAAAATGGATAATCAAATGTTGAATAGTAATATTTTTTTTAATATAAATACTATATTACGTACTTTTCTCTTTTGTGACCGTTTGTTTTACACACGTACAGCATACGTATTCATCGATCGTGAATATCATTTCAGCCGAACGACTTCCACTATAATAATAATATTCCACAACTATAACACAGCGCCGTCTAGTCCCAAGCTAAGCAGAGCTTGTGTTATGGGTACTAGACAACTGATAAACATACTTATATATTTCTAAATACATACATATTATAGATAATACAAACAGAAATAGATAATTACACCCAAACACAGAACAAATGATCGTGCTCATCACACAAACATTTGTTCTGGGTGGGAATCGAACCCACGACCCCCGGCATAGCAGTCAGGGTCACTAACCATTAGACACATGCCCTCCTCCAAGCGTCACCACAACAACCGGTCCTGTGCGTCTGGCATCCATCGGATTCCTGCGACCCTCACCAGGTCATCAATCCACCTTGTGGGAGGCCTTGCAACTCTGCGTCTTCCGGTACGTGGTCGCCACTCCAGAACCTTTTGTCAATGTGTCCTGCCCATAGACACTTAAGTTTGGCGAGTCTTCGACTTATGTTGGTAACCTTGGTTCTTCTGCGGATATCTTCATTTCTGATGTGGTCACTCGAAGAAACTCCGAGCATAGACTTTAAGTCTTCTTATGATGCCCATTGTAAGCGACCACGTTTCGGAGCCATAATTATGTTATCACTGACAACACGCACTGGTCATAGATAAACTATTTCAAATGCATCGTCTTTCAAAAGTATCAAGAAGGTTGAAGGTTGCTAGTAGTAGCGGGGTTGCATTCGCAGAAATAAATGACATTTTAAATTGGAACGAGTGTAAGTGCAACCCTCGACGCTCAGTGCCAACTAGTGCCTGAATTATTTACATCTACGTGCTATAGGTGTGAAGAAGGGGTGGTATTAAAGCATAAGCTTTTGTATGTAACACTGGGAGGTGTACAAAACAGTCTGTGGTCGATTGAGATCGCCAACTTGTAAGAGAATTTAAAGCTACTACTGGAACACTGAGCCAATTTTATTGGTCTGGGAAGTGAAATTCTGTGACTAGATTTGAACTCAAATACTTTTTTTTTGGTGGGAAATATAATGACATCTTCCGTCCTTGGACGGGGTGGGAGTTCATGTCAGACTTTTTACTGACTAAAAACCTCACTCCTGTTCCTTCTTTGCCTTTCTTCTAGGGCCCAGGGGTTCTCTTTCGCACCACCCATGACCTTAGAAGGCTGCAGCCCTATTGGGTACCTTCGAGAACTCAAATACATGAGCGTAGGTTTAATGCTCTATTTCCTAGATTCACAATACATTGGTGATGATTTGAATGAACTTACTTATGTACATATATTTACATATTTACTAACTATAATGTACTTAAGCGCTGGTTTCCAGTTTATGTAAGCAAGTTCAACAGAACATAAGCTTACCTAAAATGAAATATGGATGAGCCGAGAGTGCGACCCCGGGGGTGTGTCCTGAGCCTACCTCGAGGCTTTCGTTAAACGCTGCTAAACGTTTGGGCGGCCCGCCCTACGTACTTCGATACGATAAAGTCACTTACAACACCCTTCATCCCCAAATTCAACTCTAACTGACAAAGCTTTAAAGTTCATTTTTGTTTTAGTGGTATACTTGTGGGACTTTTTCTAAGTAAAAATGCACTAATGTCTCTACGTATAGTTTAAACGTTTGTTCTACCTATTATTTGTTAGGGCGTTACTGTTTCCCCTTGTATGTACTCAGCAGTGATTGCAGTTTTATGTACTTTCTTGAGTTGTAATTTATGTTTTCTTAGAAGCAGCTACTTGGATTTGGATTGCTTACAGGAAATGATGCATTCTCATCGTCTATTTACTTAGTAAACTTTGTTTATAAGAATGTGTGTAAATAGCTTCTTAAGCTTCTTCCTACAAACTCATACAACTCGAATCCTGTGTCATAGGAGGTGAATTTTTGAACATCGATTCTTAGCGCTGTGTCATAATAACTAAGTGCTTAATTTCAGTGTAATCCGGTCAGTGATTTGAATTGTATATTGATGGACCAGTCACCAGCAGGGTGACAGGACAGAATGGAAGAAGAAAACGTGTTGCGCCGACCCTAAGTAATATGGGATAAGGGCAGGAAGAAGAAGAAGAAGGACCAGTCACCAGCAACGGTGGCCTTTTATATCTTCTATCTATAGGTGCGAGTATATATAATTATGTGAGAGGAGAAAATCTGACTGGCTTATGAATGATAAGTTTTTTTTTATTGACTCTTGGATTAATTTTGTCTAAATAATTAATTATTATTATCAACGCACTAGAAACTACTGAAATTAGGAATGTAAAATGTTGCACAAGGCTTCATTTTATATTCTCAGTTGCCTTTTTTATGAGGACTACGGTTAGCAGGTTCTAGTCCTAACTGGTCCTGTCAATTTTGATGACATCTCTTTGAGAGTGTGTGGAAACAACGCGTTGACGACTCGGGCTTGGTTTTTCCTGGACGGTGAGTTATCCATGGCTCGCCAGTTGGACGCCCGCACTAGCGTTAGCCGGATATCGTCCTCCGCGTCCTGACGTTCTATACCTACCCTAAGGGCTCCCGCACACGGGCCACCGGCCACAACCACAAAACGCCGCCACTGGCATATTTCCTGTATTTTTCATACATTTTATATAGACTCGCCGCACACGGTTGGCGCCGGTGGCGGCCACACGCTTCAAATCGTCGCAGCTTGCATCTTGTGGCTCGCACCGGCCACTAAACGCCGACACAAAAAGCCGCCACACGCCACACTTTTTAGGATGGTTTAGAAGATTATCGAAATGTTCGTTGCATTTGTTTACATTCGTTAAAATTGGATTGTATCCAATAACTACGGTTTCGTCTTCTACGACGACGTCTTTTTATCAAAAGTAGCGCAATTAAACCTTCTTCGTCAGAGTCCATTATGATACTGCACGCAAACAAGCAGCCACCGACCGCAAGTGTCGACCACCGGCCACAAGTGGCTGTCGCGCGCTTCAGCTACCTTTGTAGCCGCTTCTAGCTTCTAGTGGCGGCGTTTGTGGCTGTGGCGAGTGGCTCGTGTGCGGCGACACTAAGGTACTAATGGTATATAATATTAAATATCATAGTCATTGAATAGGAAGGCATCATCGATCTTTGTGTTATGTAAACTAATTACAATTCCATAAAAATGCGTCTCAAAGGCTGAAAAGGGAGCCTGCAATCCATCGCCTTTTAACATCGAATAATTTCCCCATTCAAAGTATCTTCTGCGTATAATCACAGTAGAAAACCATACAAACTTCCTTATTATCGATCGCAGTTTTAGACGGTACACAGTGTATCTGCAAAGCGCTCATTGAGTGGCCAGCGGTCGAGCGGCGGCTAAATGTCCTCCCCCTCTTCTCCCGCGATTAATAGCCTCTCGGAAAAAGTACGTGCATGACACAGGGACGGCTCCGGTGCTAAGATAAATACTAGGAAGCAAGAAATTAATCCAGGTATTATTTTTATATATATATATTATATATAAATGACTCTCCTCACTCTGGGTGTAGCGAGAAGGAGTGTGTGACTGACTAAAACTCTGTTCAGTAGTCTTTGGCGGTCTAGGTCCATGGTAACTCTTTCGAACAATCCCGCAACCCAGGAGCCTGTGAAATAAAGTAATAATAATTATTTAATTTGGATCATAATCCATTCATTAAACCAAATAAACACTGTAAAAATGATAAAATAAAACCGATAAACGTAAAATTGTTAGTCATTTACATAAAACCGATAAACGTCAATTACCTGTCAAACCTGTAACACCTGTAGTAAAAACTCCGAAAATTGCTCATTTATTTTTACAAATATTTTTTGTTCTATCGCATTTTCAGTTATATAAAATAGTACCCATAACTGTCACTCGTGTAAACTGGCAGAATTTTCGCTGAATTTTAATAGTTAATTACTAATGACCATCTAGTAAAATGCTTCTGGTTTAATTAATATATAATTTGGTCAGACATTCAAAATACGTAAATCTCTTTTCTGCCATAAATCTTTTTTCACACCGTATGTTTATTTTGTAAGTAAGTCTAATAAATATTTTTAGTCTCTAGAAGGCTGACAAGGCGTGACAAGACAAATTAAAATATACATTAATTAACCTTAGGCTTATTTTATTGTTGTTGAAAATAATTTGAAATCTTTAGATTTTTCAATAAAATTTCATCCCTTGTCTTTGCCTGTCCGGACAAATGCTAGGTCAAATAAAATAAGTGCTCGTATATTTTAGTGTCTAACTTTGGCTAGAGGCCAGATTGAGTGACCAATGGGTAGAATGAATCAATAGTGACAACTTTCTGATAGAAAAACAATTTGGACTTAAACCAAATATAATAACAAAGTATTATCAGATCCCACCACAGGGACTCAAGCCTTCTCTCTAGGAGAGGGAATGGACTATAATTCACCAAGCGGGCTCGATGCAGGTTGGTGGATGTCACATATCTAAATATCTTCGAAGTTTTGGTTCTAGGATATGCCAGTGTTCTAACGATGTTTTTCTTCAACGTTTTGAGAGCAGACTTTAAAAATCGTGGTATATTGTTTTTCTAATTGATTTTATGATACAAAGGGATGTTCGTATAAGAAATTTATAGAACCTCGAATAAGAATTTACAATAAGAATAAGTAAAATAATGTCTTGAGTGAGAGTTACGAATAGGTAGCAAAGATAAATTATTACCTACTAGCTTTTGCCCGCGGCTTTGCCCGCGTGGCATTAGGTACTTAAGGAATCAGGATAAAAGGTAGCCTATGTTCTTTTCCATATCAAAGGCTATATGCTTGCCAAATCATCCAAATCCGTTCAGCCGTTTTTGCGTGATTAAGTAACAAACATCCAAACATCCACACTTTCACATTTATAATATTACTAGTTAGGATAGGAATTATAAGATATTATATTTCCTAAAAAGTTTAAAAGCTATACATTCTATTATTTCAAACCGCGTGTCTCAGTTAGTCAGGAAGATAATAAACATAGACAATGTGTTTATAAAATAATAAAGGCATGGAGTGGGTTTCCAACTACGTGCCTGCTATTTTCCGCCCCGTAATACTCTGGCCCTGACTAGATACGACTTTTTGCATTAGTCAGAGGTGCTGCACAGTTTTATTCGCTAACCTAAATGGTTACTTGTATCGCAGAAATACGATGACACTCAACTGCATTTGTGATTAGGGACTATACTATAGATTGAGAGGTAGTGGAGATATTATTTTGCTTAACAGTAGTTTTTTCTATTTTGATAAGTCTATATTTTATTCGTTCGTTGTATTTGTATAAATAAAAATACAGCAATATTTAAGATGCATATTGTTATTGCAAAATCTAGTATAGATCTTAGTAAAAAAATAACTAGTTAAATTTATTTTGATACACAATAAGCTCTGCTCAGAATCATGTAGGTAAAATATTTAGTTTAGAGGATTTCTAAGCTATTTTGTAATGCGTTAAATAATGGTTTAGTAAGGGTGCTGATGATGTTAAGTCGTACCTTATCGTTAGAACATAAAGTTTTTTTTTTTTTTTGTAAGAGGTAATCTCTGAAAGTACCGGTCCGATTGCTGAAATTTTTTACCGTTAGAAAACTGTTTCTGAGTGACATTTCTGAGTGATGTGCTATTTCTGAGTGACATAGGCTATATTGTATGTACGCAGGTGAAGCCGCGGGCAAAAGTTAGTTAATAATATTTTAATAATATTACAGGAAATATCTTCCACCAATATACAGGGTGGCCAGAACATTGACGTCCAAAAATAAAATTTAGGTCCCTCGTATCGTGGGGTATCCGAATCACCCCCATGTATGTTCAGCGACTTTTCATAGTTTTCGAGTTATGAATTTTTTTCTGATTTTTTGAGAATGATCGACCTGACCAATCTAAAAAAATTTAAAAAAAAAAAGTTTATGGCTTAGTCGAGATTTTTTTTTTGCAAATGAATCTTCATGAGTAGTACTTTTATGCATAAAATAATCAGCTTCGTAACTGTGATGAAAGTTATGAAAAAATTGGTCTAAAGTGAAAAATTTACGTTCGTGAAATTATGACTTAGCTTTTCAACTTTAAATAAAAAATTTAAACAGGAGATTTCATGGCTCCTAAGTAGGCTTCAAAAATGCGCCAGACTCTCAGCTTTCAGAATCATAAAAAAAATTGCACTTAATGGAGCTACTTTGGCTTAGATCGGCCTTCAAAAACTGTGAGGTAGAAAATTCTTAAAATTAGCCACATGACGATTTTTTTTTTGCCTATTTTCTCGTTCCTAAGGTTAATTTATGAAAACAAACGAGAGTGAGAGAGATAGCAATAATTCGGTCTCTTATCCTCTCAGCCCATTGTTATTGCAGGTAAAAGAGTAGCGCCTTCGTTTACAACCCATGGTGCACGAGAAAAGATCGCGCGAAGTTTTTGAATCTTAGCTTTTCTTGCAGTCATTTTTGGTTAGCAAAGTATTCGTCAGATGGCTAATTTTAAGAATTTACTACCTTTTTTTGTGGTGGGAAAAAATCATGTATTGATTACCCCGCCCTTGGGTGGAGCGGGAGATAGTGTCAGACTCTTACTGACTAAAAGACCCACTCCGTTCCTTCTAGCCTTTATACTGGGGCTCGAGCGCCCTTTCGGATAACCCTGGCCCCAGTAGGCTTCGACCCGGCTGGGTCCCTGCTGTTGCTGTCAACTCCTTGAGGCGCGCGGGAACAGTGCGCACTGTCGACGACTTGGGCTTGGTCCGGACAGTTACCGGACGGCCGGACAGTGAGCTATCCATTGCTCACTGTCCGCAAGCCCGCGCCTACGATGGCAGGAAATCGGGATCAGAATCCCGGCGGCGGCGGCGGCGATAACGTCGTTGCCTGATGCGTTCGGCCTCCTCCTTTGCGAGCATTACTGCTTCGCATAAGTCAGCGACCGCCTGCCACTCCTCCTAGCTCCGGACCATGGCCTCAAACAAGGCCTGGCGCGAGAGGTCTCCGCCGCCGATCGCCCCCACGAGGGCACGGCGATCCTCCACCCAAGCAGGGCACACCTCGACTGTGTGCTCCACCGTGTCCTCCGGGCGTTCCGCACAGTGGCGACACCCGGGCGTCACTTCCGCATGAATCCAGTGCAGAAGAATTTTCTACCTCGCAGTTTTTGAAGGCCGATTTGAGCCAAAGTAGCCCCATTAAGTGCTATTTTTTTATGATTCTGATAGCTGAGAGTCTGGCGCATTTTCGAAGCCTACTTAGGAACCATGAAGTCTCCTGTTTAAATTTTTTATTTAAAGTTGACTAGCTAAGTCATAATTTCACGAACGTAAATTTTTCACTTTAGACCAACTTTTTCATAACTTCCATCACAGTTACGAAGCTGGTTATTTTATGCATAAAAGTACTACTCATGATGATTCAGTTGCAAAAAAAAAATCTCGACAAAATCGTGTACTTTTTTTTTTTTTAAATTTTAGTTTGGTCAGGTCGATCATTCTCAAAAAATCAGAAAAAAATTCATAACTCGAAAACTATGAAAAGTCGCTGAACATACATGGGGGTGATTCGGATACCCCACGATACGAGGGACCTAAATTTTATTTTTGGACGTCAATGTTCTGGCCACCCTGTATATCACACACATTTGAAATTTTAAGGGCGTGAAGTGGGTGACATAATATTTCTTATTTGAGAGATTAAAATTGCGATTTAGATTTTTCCATTTGTGATCAAAGGTTGAGCGCTTCTGTGGCGTCGATTTTTTGCACGCCTAGTTAATAAGCGTCTACTGGCTCGTGAAATATTACAAATTGCGTCCCCCCCACCCCTCGCGTCTGTGCACCCCCTCTACTTTCACACTGCCTTTTTCACGCTGCCACGTCAGGGGTACTCGATCATCAAGTGTTAAATTAAGTATTTTGTATATGTACTTAATAGCATTTGATTTTTTTGCGTAAGGTTATTAAGTTCTTCAAATTTGATATCTGGAAGTGTCATATACTCGTACCTAGAGAGTGCTGCCAAGTGAACGACAGCACCATTATACACAATAATAATAATTATCTTACCTTGTCTCCTTGTCTATGAAATTGTCGTTTTATAAAACTGCACCATTTGAACTGTGATATCTTCAGATTTACTTGGAATTATAAGTTTAAAGTGCGTGACGTACAGGAGCGGTCGTTATGGCGGCGCTTGGGGGAGGCCCATGTCTAACAGTGGACGTCTTTCGGCTGATATCGTGATGATGATGATATCTTTAAATAAACTATATAGACTATATATTATTCCCGTTGTTCTAAAATTAGTTAGATATACTTTGGTTTTTGTTTTTTCTGTAATAATGATTCATTGATATCATTTTAAAATAAACAAAATCGCGCGTTTCTATTAAAAAAATTGTTCTTATAATTTGTTTTAATGAGCGAACGTGTTTTTCATTAATATGAATAATGAAAAACACATTTTTTGAGATTTCATTTTAATAAATAATTATGACGTAATACC
The DNA here is from genome assembly GCA_929112965.1 of Mythimna albipuncta. Lineage (NCBI taxonomy): Eukaryota > Metazoa > Arthropoda > Insecta > Lepidoptera > Noctuidae > Mythimna > Mythimna albipuncta. The sequence goes on along the minus strand of OV815962.1, from coordinate 8,376,511 downwards.
GCCATAATTATCTCAGAAACAAGAAATCCCAAAGAAACTTGTTACTTACCTACTAGCAAGATTTAAAAGAACTGGGAATAATTTGATTAGAATTTAGAATTCCAAGTAAATCTGAAGATATCGCAGATATATAGGTGCAGTTTCAAAAAATTACAATTTTTTGATACAAAACTTCAAAAAGGTAAGGGAATTAGTGAATTGAAGAAAGACCAGAAATATGGTGGCTTCAGCTTTAGCGAAACCTGTCAATGTTGCTGACATGTTTTGAGGCGCGCGGGGAACTTTTGGTTCTTATCGGATGGCCAGCTACTCATAGCTAGCTTATTATTATTATTATAGCTCACTGTTTACAAGTTAGCGTCATCTGTGACCAGCCTCCCTAGCCAAGTTACAACCGTTTCGCTTGCGTCGAACGCTTCGAGTTGATTTTGCCGCCAATTCTTTTGTTCTGACCACGTGACTTAGCGTTGAGATAACGTCATTCCCGTACATTTGAAGCTTTCTACTAGCATTAACTATTGCAGATTTGCAACTTGGCTAGTGTTACAGGAATCGCCATACAAGAACTATCAGAAAGTGGGTCTAAAGCTAGGGTTACATTACTGTGTTGTGTCGTGTCGTGGCGACTACTGACGTTGTCAATTGGCTACAAAGCTTTAAATGATGTCACGTAGGCTTGAACAGATTCGTTTGATTGGTGCATCCTACGACAAGACAAACCTCGACACAGTAATGTAACCCTAGCTTTAGTCCTATATCTAGCTAAACTATTGTTCAAGTTCAGTGTAGTTCAGGTTTGGTTTTAAAAATAATCTTAGCGACATATCTCGAGCTCGACGCAAATCGCAGTGTATAGCGGATACTTAGTACAAGGTAATTAGATTACTAATGTAACTTAATAGTGAGAGTTGCATTGCCATTTCCTACATTACAATAATAATCCATTTCCTTTATCTCACTTTACATTACGCGGGAAGATTGTGCGTACGCGTACTTGTCAGCTTTCCAATTAGCAGGTGGGGTAAATGTTTAAAGGTGGTTAAAACTGAAGTCTGTACTTATGAACTTATTATTATTTGATTGGTATTTTGTATACCGGATAATTGGATTACCTTTTAGTAGGTACTTTTAGTATTGGCTGTTATGATAATCCAATACTAAATTGGAGGAAATTGGATTACTTTAGTATGACATTATGTACATTATCTAATTAGAATAACAAGTGACTTATTGCTTATTACTTAGGTAATGGTTAAGTTTTGCCAAAAAGAAGATTAATTAAAAGAATATTCATTTATAGAAAAAATTGGTCAAATGCGAGTCGGACTCGCGCACTGCGGGTTCCGTACAAACTTACCTATGAAAACAGTTTAATTCCCGAATTGAGTTATGACAATTTTTCCGGATTTGCAAAAGCCTATTTTTTCCTATACTTTTGCTATGAGACCTTGCTTCTTGCAAAATTTCAGGATTCTAAATCAACGGGCATACCCTATGAATTTTTATATCCTTGAGTGTCAAAAAATACGTTTTTTTTGCGACATAAACGGCTGCACCTTTTTTTCGTTCACTCAGAAGTTTGTATTTTTACAGCTTCAATGGACCGCAGATCTGAGGTTTTAATTTCAACTCGATACCTCCACGCGTTCTCGAGATAAATGCGTCCGCGTGTGTCTTGACAGACAGACAGACGGATAACAAAGTGGTCCTATAAGGATTCCGTTTTTTTCGATTGAGGTACGGAATCCTAAAAAATTCAGCCTAGGCACATAAGCCGAAAATAGGGGTCAACCTCGGAGTACGAGCGAATAAGTTAGAGTAGGTATACCATGACTTGGACCTTTTTATTTGACCTTGTAAGACATGTTTCAAAAATTCGTTCCTACGATAGACCATAGTCATAGTTCCTCACACTTCATAAAGAGTGAGGAATGATGACAAAAATGGAAATGATTGACTGCTGCTCTGAGGATCGCAGGTTCGATTTCCGCACGTAACATATATTTTTATTGCCTGCAAATAGGTTTTCCGGATCTGGGTGTTTTGTGTATGTGAGTTTACTTATTTGTGAAGGCACATACGTTACAGCAGTTATTCCTAGTTGGTTCGTCAAATCGTTGAGCTCCTTAGTAGATCTAAGTTGAGCTACACGAATAGTCATAAATGCTTGCACTGACTGGATAGATCCATTCAAATCTGTGTGGTTCTTGTAACTTTTTAGCATTAGGTATATGATTGCTGTATGAACTTTAAAAGAAACTGATCTTTGAATTGAAACGGTTTTATTCCGGCCGCATATAATTTGAATTTATAAGTCAAAGCGTTTTACAAAAACATTTTTGTTTTTAAATAAATATTATTTATCGTTTACCTCTTATTAACACAAGACAAGCATTAAACACAAATGTATAATAGGCGGTCTTATCGTACAGACAATCTTTGGATGGACTGAACGAATGGAAGTAGATTTAAGGTTGTCAGTTTGAAATACGTAATATAATACCAAATAATATACTTGATGGCCCGGTTGGCGCAGTGGTTGAGCGTTTGGCTGCTGCGCTGCGCGTCTTGGGTTTGATTCTCGTACAGAACAAATATTTGTTACAGATAAGTGTATCATGTCTGGGTGTCTTGTGTTTGTTATTTTACATGTTTGTGAACGCGATACAAACCATAGGTTGTCCGAAAGTGAGCCCCGGGGTCCTGGCACATAAAGCAGAAGAACAATTAAAGTCATAAGTAATGCTTCTTCACCATTTTGTTTAACGTCGTTGGTAGCGTTTGAGCACGTTTCTATAGGTTATGCATTCCAAAAACAAGCTATACTTGAATTGTGAAACATTTGTCAAAGAACGAAGTGGAATGCATACAAATACGAATAGTTTTAGATTTTCCGATGGCCTAGAATTTGTGTCGTAAGAGCTGAAAGCGTTCTTTAAGAGTACATTGAATGTATCTACCTACAGAGAATAAACTCGGATTAGAGTACCAAACAAGTGAAGCGTAGCTCAACGGTTTATTAGTTAACATATCAGATTCAAACAGAAAATCTAACCAAATAACGTCATAACGTGATTATAAAGTTGCTTTTGATTAAGTTCACTTGTTATTTACGCTTCCTCGATCGCTACTTTGGGAAGGTATTATAGTAATTGAATTGATTCATTACTAAATCACTTAGGTAGCGATAGAGCCAATCAATTTTCTTAAAGGATAACTTTATAAAAGCGACCGGGTCCCCAGGAATTGGGAAAGTGAATTAAGCGCCCCACAAACTGGTTATATCAATCATAAACTTATTCGATTAATTACGTTTTGCGGAGTTAATAGCGACATCTAATATCGGGCGTAGTGATGTGCACGTCATTATATCGATATTTATGTGGATAAGTTACTTACTGAAACTGTGCTTGGATTTTACTTATTGAAATACTGTTTACATTTTTAATTAAAATAATAATCCCATTTTTTAATGTTTTTATATGATTTAGTAAAAAAAAATATTAAAAAAATTGTTTTGGTGTATTATAAAATGAATAAACAGAATAATAATTAAATCATTTTATTTCATGTAACAATAAAAAATAATTAAAAACCTAATTAATAAGTATGTACCTATATATTTATGGGTTATTAAATACAGCATACCGACTTATCGAAATACGTAAAAAACTGCTAGTCTCTCACTATCTTTTAGATAGTATAGTTCTAGTACCAACTTGTTTACTTTAGTTACAAATTATTTCAGTTGTATGTAGTACTATATGTAAATACATTTAACTGTAATATAATAATATGTACAGACGATTAAAAAAGGCTAAAAAAAACGGGAAAAACTCACAGGGCATCAAAAAATTCGTCCACATCGATGTCAATGGGAAAAGTGCCCAGAACGCTGGCAGCATTGCCACGCTGGATGGCAATGCTGATTCGTTGACTGAAGAAGAGTCCAGCCCTCTGGTCACGCGAAGAGTCGACCAACTGTTTGCTGATATCCCGGACAACTCGATGAGCGCTCGGACCCCATGGCCCTAGAGTTTCAACCCCAAACGGCTCAAACACATAACTTCCAATGAGGTTATTATATTTACGCCGTTTGAGGTTTTCTGCACCTGCAGCAGCCGCCCCAGCACAGCCCGCCGTACTCAGAAGATGGGATGGCGCAAGGGTGTCGACACATGTTGCATCCCACACCAAAGGCCTACCCAATTTCCAAGGCATTATAGTCATCCCATCTGGCCTCTTCCCATCGTCACGTGCCAAGCCATTAGGTTCTAAAACAGCTGGCACCCCGGCGGTGACAAGAGCTCGACGGATGATGTCATTAATACTGGCATGCCGTGCTATCCGGCCAGCGCTTCTGCTGCAAGATAGGCCATGGTGTCCGAGGCGGTCGACTGCTTCGCCACATTCCAGCGTGGCAATGCTGCCAGCGTTCTGGGCACTTTTCCCATTGACATCGATGTGGACGAATTTTTTGATGCCCTGTGAGTTTTTCCCGTTTTTTTTAGCCTTTTTTAATCGTCTGTACATATTATTATTTTAAGTTTGTATATATATTACCTAGTAATTATTTATAAATTATTAAATTAATTAAACTTTAATATTAACCTCAACACTGCTACTAATACCTTTATGGAACAACTAGTACTTAGTAGGTATCTCAAAAAGCATTCAAGTTCTAAATGAAAGTCATCTAGATGAGGTATGGAAACCTCTTTATTAGAAAGCTCAACCATCGGGACGATGCGATCTGCCAAACATGATCTAGCTAGTTCATCATTTCTGCCATAAACCCTGTCTCGCAACTATCGACAGCACAGGTGCAACACTATTGGGCCCGTTTCGGCGGTGTCATTAGGCAGGCTGTGTTAATGATTAATGCGGCGCCGGGCTCACACGGCCCCCTCACCCCGCGTGAATAAAACTCAAACCGACACTTAATACAGCTACCCCTTTCGCCAGGATTCGGGATCGCTGTCCTCAACCTTATTTTTATTTGCCAATGGACTCAGTGCTCGTTCGTGACTAGCCCCGCCACTAGCGCAGCCGCTGGATTGCTTACGAATTGGTCGAGCACGATTTTTGTATTGCATTAAGCGGTTCGTTGATGTATGAGAGATCGTGGATCGGTAATGGCGCCTAATACTGATATTTGATTTTGATATTACTTGAAAACAATCATTTTTGTACAACTTCTTTCATGTTAAAGGTGTGCAAACGATAACAGCTTATGTAAAAGGGTGCTGTTGATACATAAAGGATAAATAACATGCTCACTTAACAACAACTTATGCAGCTTGCACTTTTTGCTTTTACATTTTAATTTTGCAATCAAGTGGACGTCGGTATCTCGCAAGCAATTATTCGTAACAGCTCGCTCCGACGTCGTATAGGTGTTCGGAGGACGAATTAAAAGGATAAGAGAGCCGAAGCAAGGTAGCAGGCAATTAGTCGCAGCGGATGATGGATGACGCCCTTCGCCGATACCCCGTGATGGACACAAAACGAGCAAGAGCACATAACTCATTATACGGCCATGATAACGCGCGGTATAAAGTTGTAGTTAGATACGGAATATTCGATGATTACCCCGCACCCCGCTCGCCGCAGCCCGCGCTTGACGCAGATTACATTTTTAAAAGGAAGTCGGTGTAGACTTTTTGTTTGTTGACTCCTTTCGAGTTGTTGTCGTGTAATGCTCTTTTAATTTAGTTACTGTAATAAATAGTTCTACGGCCATGGGCTGGCTTTTTATTGATCACGCGTTTTTCTCGTACGTTATATTTTTGTTTCGTTTTCTTTGATCGTGTACCGTTACTTAATAGTCTCGATTAGTTCTAGTATAGTGGTTAAATTGATGAAATTATAAATTGTGAAACTCAAAAGACTATTAACCAGTTAACAGTCTCTTATGATCTTCAGTCAATTTCAGCTTTGAATGACGAAGAATAATTGAGACAATTTATTGCAGTCTTCTGATTTTCTACAGATTTTCTCTTTCTCCGCTTGCCAACTAAGTTCCATATGCAAGCACTGAAAGAGCTTAACACCAAATTGTGTTCTATTGGTGATGACGACACCAATACATAAAAAGTCCAAACTGTTTACGTTTGACCACGCTAGACCCATTGATTTTCAGGCTGCTTATCCAAAAGCTTCAATTTGGACTGTTATTTACAGTCATTCTCAGACAAACGACAGTCGTCATCTCGTCATTTGTGCGTAAGGTCGCGTAAGTGCAATAAACGCGAGGGTGAGGCGGAATGACCGAATGACGCGCATCGGACACGGCGCGGCGTAAGACAGAGCCGGCGCATTACGGCGCATTAGAGCAGGCGCAGGTGTCCGCCGGTTAGACACGCTTCTGTCACACTCTGACCACTTATAGTAAGATGAACGCGAACCACTAAACTGAGGTTATGAAAAAGGTAATCTACTAATTTGCATAAATCGTGCTTTTTCAGGTAGAATATGATAAGCGGCAGTTCGCATTTTTTGCAGGAAAGGGTTATCTCTTTCCTAATTAATAAGTATTTATGATAAATATGTCAATAATGACTAATCTAATAGATCTGTTGATGTAGGTATGATTAAAAACTCTTAACATTTTTAGAAAGACATTTTATATTCTCTCTTTTATTTTTTGTTAAATTGTGACCCCACACTAGGAACTAGTCCTTGTATTGTGGCTGTATTCACTAACATGTTAACATTCATAAGACACCTAGACCCGGTACAACATCTGTAGACCATACAACCATTTGTTTTGTACGAGAATTAAACCTGCAGCTTATCAACCAATACTGTGGTATGGTAGGTATGTGTGTGTTGTGTATTACAGCCAATTGGTCTCGACCAAAGCTTCAAGTCTGAGGCTTCTAAAAACTACCTTTTGAATTTCATAAATAATGATTGCATCACTGCTTACCATCTGATAGGATCACAGTTGAGTAATGGTTTATATCAAATAATAAAAAAAAAATCTGCAAAGCGTTCATTCCTCTAAAGTCTGAGAAAAATATTATGAAAACAGAAGATTACTATTTGTGAAAAGCTCGAGAAATTCCTTGATCAAAATAAAATAAATCAATGGATTCGAACTCGTTGGATTACCATACAGGCGTAGGTACTAGGATTGATGAACGGCTCCTAGCAACCATGTTGCTGACTGGTTATAATGTGTGATTTCTGAAAAAGAAAAGTAGATAAATTACTGATTCGCATACACAGATATCACTGTACGTGTAATTCTAAATTGTGAGGTGCAGGGAAGGACCTCACCTATTTATTATCCGGGATTTATTCGTTTATCGAGCCTGTTCTATGTGTTTAGGTTGCATCCATACACTAGGAAATTATCCTCGTTTTATTTGTTGCACCCTGAAGGCAGAGAAACGCAGTACACTTACGAGTTAGTTGGTTTAACAGGCTGAAGTTAAAAGTAAACTAACGTGTCGATCCTTTTCACTACAAATGGCGTAACTCCTTACATACTTTTGTAATTAGTAAAAAACGAAAAAATTTTGCTAAGAAGTGATTGAGTGCTTTAAATGTTTAGGGTAGTAAAAATCTCATCAGGCGGGATCACAGTCAAGTACTAGTTTATAACAGATAAAAAAAAAACCTTCTTTTCACCATAGTGCAATTCTAAATATACAGATTGAATGATCGCGAAAAACTAAGTAAAAGTGCATGAAAATAGGATATTTTGATACAAGTGGAGAAAGTTTGGTAATGTGACCGGGGTGGAAATCACCTTAGCCTTAGGCGAAGGTGTTATTGAGCCGAGTGCTGCTAACGAGGTTTTTCAATACACGAAGAAATAAATAAACGGGAGATGACGCGCGACGGGTCACTTAACTTCCAGCCTGATACCATAAATAAAACAAATTGTGAAAGAAAGAAGAAAGAAAGAAAACTTTGAAAGGCTCGCCTCTCTCGCACTTTTCCGCACTAGTGCAGAAAATAGTAAATGGTTCTGTTGATAAGACCGGGTTTTCGAGTAAGTGTATTGAAAAGTCCATTTCCCCAAAATGATGTTTATAACCTTTGTAGCGGAAAGAGTCGATGTATTTCAGTACGAGTCCATTACTGTGAATGATTGAGTAATGTGTACCAACTGAACAGCGTTCAATGAATAACCTTCCAACTGACAATCTGGTCATTATTTGACAAGAAAACACGTTGTAGCACTCTCAAAATCACTTAAATGAGTCATAATTTGACAATAACGGGTAATAAAGTGCGTCTAGTAGCAGCTACCGACTGCTACCGGTAGATGGACGTAGATCGTAGGACACATCAAACAGTTCTTACGTAAATGACGCGTAGATAACCGATGCGTTACGAGTCGCCCACCGGTTACGCGCCCACTACGTAAAATGACCCATCCACTGGTACTTGGCACCTGTAGGGTTGATCAATTAGACTTATGTGAATTAAGTTTCTTTTGAATAAAAGTAAAAAAGTTGAGGTGTTTTGATAGTAAAATAGTTACAATGATATTAGTTATTAGATAGGATGAAGTAGGTATCACATTAATAAATATTTTAAAGTCGGGGTTTAGTTGAAATTTGGGTACATGGGTAAACCATGTCCTGAAATAACACTATGATAGCACTTCTTGTGAATTTGCTATCTCGTCTCTCCACCACCTTTGGTTAACTGGGCTATCAGGACCGGCCTCTTCATTAAACCCCAAGCGAACGCCAGCGTTCGCGCACCTATTGTCTTTCTATTGTGTCTGTAATTACCATGATTGAAAAGTTCAACTGGCGAAAAAATTTACGTGTGAAAGTGGTTTTTAAAAAACCTATTCGCAAAATAAAATCATTTATCATTGATGAACTGGTCTCTATAATGCCTAACGCCTTTGTACCTTCGCGTTGTATGAAGTTTAAAAAAAAAACAACGATTTTTATCCCGGAAATAGGTTCCCTTGGAACAATTGTCTACTTTTATGCAGACAAAATCGCAGGCAAAACCTAGTATTGGATATACAGAGTACATAAACATATCTAGTACCTACTAGTGAACATTTTTCATTCTCTTTCAAAGAATACAAGACTAGTTAGAAATCGAACAATATTTGCTTTAGTGGCACCAGTGACTGAAAAGTTGAAAGGGAATCGTTTATCTTGGTATGGTCACGTGAATAGGAGGGTTGAAACGTATGTTACTGAAAGAGTTGTGTGTGTGTGTTGTAGTGTTAAGGTGTGTTGTTGTGTGTTGTGGTTTGTGTGTTGTGTATCCTAACTGTGTAGAAATATCAGCAGGTATACATGTGAATGGATGGAGAAGGAGAGGGAAGTCAAAGCAAAGAACGGTTTATGAAGGAAAGAAAGTAGGTGATAGCGTGACGTTTGACAGAGTAGAAAAAAATAACGTAAACCTCGTAAAACCGACCTCAAGTAAAATGGGATAAGGGCAGGGAGATGACAAATATATAACCATTTATTATGGTGTAGATAACTGTTTTAAACCCCCGACTAAAAAGAGGGTGTTAAAAGTTTGAGGTGTCTGTGTGTCTGTCTGTGGCATCGTAGCGCCTAAGCGAATGGACCGATTTTGATGCGGTTTTTTATTTGATAGCTGACGTTATCGAGATGATTCTTAGATACAATTTATGAAGATCTGTTCAGGTGTTCAAGGTTAGCAGCTCGTTTGTTGGCTGTGGCAGGAATCTTAAACACTTAATGGATATATCCTTCACTAATGAACATATATATGTTACCTAATGTTTGAAATACTCATGACCAGCTTGGTAGCGCCGACATGTAGGTAATGCCGGCGCTACCAAGCTGGTCTGATGATGGATGTTGGAGGTAAGAGACTTAACCTTGGATAGCCTATCAATAAACCAATTGAATTTGATTATCCTCATTAGATTCGTCTTAACCAGTTCTAAACATTTTTCATGATGACGAGGACCTAATGCTAGATCTGGGAAGTGGCTGATGGAACCCTGGAACGCCTTCTAGTAAATATATCGAGTTTGGGCTCATTAGATTCATCTTAACCAGTTCTAAATATATATTTCATGATGACGAGGTCCTGATGCTAGAACTGGCTGGTGACTAACGAAACCTTGGAATGCCTACTAGTAAACACGTCAAGTTTGGGCTCATTAGACTCGTCTTAACTAGTTCTTTTACTTTTTATAGTTTTTATTTGTCAGTTTTTTTTTTAGATTTAAAATTTTGTAATTATCTATAGTAGTATTTTTACATTTTGAGCTTGGCAACCCTATCCATATACGAAAGATACAATTCTTTACAGTATAATGTATTTAAATGTTTCCCCATAAAAATATTGTAAGCCATGGAAATATAAGCGTTCGTTTCTAATGAAGCAATTATCTTTTGTTAGTTAAAGCTGTTAGAAATAACTGGAATTTAATGGTGTTGGCAGCTGTTGCGGTGCTACTTAAAGTCATTGACTATTTTTAATATTATTCCTTACTAGCTTTGGCGAACGACTTCGTCTGAGAAACAATCGAAATTATCCCTCGCAGTTTTTTTTTTGAGGTGAGAAATCTTGAAATTACTTCTCCTGGTGTAGGGTTGAGCGTGAGTGCGACTTTTACTTACTAAAACCCATAAAAGGGCTAAGGTGGGGTTCAGTTGCCCTTTGTGTTCTAGAGCCAAGGTGACTCTTTCTAATGTTCCCACAGCCCTAACCTGGTTCCAAAACTAAACACAACTAAAACTGACCACTACTAACTAGTACTAGTCCTCCTAGCTTTTGCTTTGTTTATGTTTTGTTTGCTGATGTTTGTTCGCGAGAAACATTACCTACGCGCCATCGGCTTTACCTTTACCTGACAGCCAGACGGCGAGCTACCTATAGCTCGATGTTCGCAAGTCCGCGCCTATGGTAGTCGGAAATTGCTCTGCGACTCCCGACACCCAAAGACTTTTCTCCGGCGGTGACTGGGATTTGAGGATGTCCTTTCCCTCACGGTTGCGACCATCTCCGTCGCTAGCATAACTGCTTCGCAGAAGGGTTTGACCGCTTTGTCCACTTCCTAGTCTCTCTCGCTTCGGACCATGCCATGGCCTAAAGGCCCTGAACAAGAGCCGGACGTAAGAGGTCGCCGCCGCCAATCGCCTTCACGTAGATAAATGGGTACTTACTACTGCGCCACAGCGGGGCAGACTTCGTCATGGTTTCACCCGGATGTTTCTTTCGCCTGAATTCAAAACACGATGAACCTTTCGAACTGGTCCTTTTCGGTCAGTACCTCGCAAAGCGGAAAGTGAAGAAGCCGTGGCGCCGGTCTGGCCACTCTTCAAAGAGCTACTGCCGTGATTACGGTATACCTACAGAAATGTAACTGTATAAAGAAAGAAAAGAAAGAAAAGTATTAATTTGGCGCAAAAAACATCGTAGACAACAAAAACTTAAGACAAACACAAAACAAACCACAACATCCTATTCCCTAACACAGGCTTGTTCTGCTCATGTTCCCATCCATTGGGAGAATTGTTTTTCAGCCTGCTTATTGATACTTTAATGAACCAACAGGCTTACACATTTATAAAAATAAAATATATAAAATGGAATAAAAAGCACATGATTAATTTGAGAAATTCATTAACGACCCTCGTGGTATTGTCTCTAAGTTATCAGTTGACGAATCAATTATTAAAATACTATAAATTTGAATAATCAGCCTCTAACATTTCTAGCTAAAGTTTAAAGTGATTTAAGCAATCAATTTAAACCAAGATTATCTAAAACAAGGCCACACTCACACTTGAAAAAATAAATCAGTACGAACAATAAAGCACGTTCCCACTAAATGTCTGTTTAATCAGTCGTACTCTGTTTAAATTAATAGTAAATAGTTCAATAAGTTGTGTCGATAAAACGAACAGAGCTCTGTTATCGGCCGCCATAAAACCTGGCCACGCCACAATTTATCACACGTTTACACATTTAATTGTCTGTAAGTTCAACCTTATTCGTCAATAATGATAATGCCGCGGGAATATTTATTGGTTCGTATAAAAAGGTTGTATGATATCCCGTTGGAGTAATCTATACTGTAAAGTTATTGCTACAAGTCATAGGCTGTTGAATAATGCGCCATTCATCATATTAATTCGATCATTAAAACTGTATAGTTTAACAGAAAAATAAGAACATACGTCTAATTCAATTACGTACATGCGATTGTATTATGTTGCTTTTAATCATGATAGTGTACGTTTCAATGTTCCAGATCTCAGTAAAAAAATCCTAGCTTTACGTGAAAGATCAAAAATATACGTAAAACAAGTAGCTCTTTATTGTATAGTACAAGTTTTTGCCCACGACTTCGTTCGCATGAGTGTCGGTTATATTATTATTATTATTTTATTGATATGAACCAGTGCTTGACTGTGATCCCACCTGATCCTTCGACATACGCGGTATAAATGGTTATATTATAGCGAAGGCGAATTCAAAGCCGGATAAAAAGTAGCTTATACTTCCTTGGGATTCAAGTCTTTGTAACAAATTGCATCAATATTGGTTCAGTAGTTTAACCATGAAAGCGTGACAGACAGAGTTACTTTCACATTTATTTAATCGTATGGATTCATACAATTGAAATTCTGCAACTTCATTCAAGAGCTTTTTAATACCTACATCATGCGTAAAAGTAATGGCTACACACAATACATATTTATTTGAACAAACAAGCAAACTTTCTTTAAAATATTTCCTGGTAAAAAGCTTGTACAAAGGCGAAGGTCGCAAGATAAAGACTAAGTATGTTTGATTTCATTATTCTTGGTGACGAGTTGACAGAGTGACGGTAATGCCTCGCAGCACGAACGTCCACAATGGCTGCACTAATACGCGAATTACTTCGTTCTCCATTTGATTTGGTCTCATTACTGGCTCTCCTGCGCAAGATTCGGTCATTTGTCATCTGTACGAATATTAACGTCACACTTTCACCCAATTTGCTGGTAGTTTTGTAACTCGACGTTTTGATTGGCCAGTCGCTGAAATTACAGTAATTCTTTTATTTACAATTATTAATATTGTTGTTGTAATGACAGAAAATTTGCTATTAAATGTAATTTGATTACGACAGGCACACGTTAATGTATGAAAAATGTTGTTTTGTTGTAGGTATACGACGTGAGCAGCTGGGTTTCCGTAATCTTGACACATTGACTCTCTAACCCTTCTTTGTCTAAAATCAACGTAATGGTTCTCTAAAGATGGCATTAAACAATTAATATTTTAATGATTGCCATATCATTCGATCAACGAGCGTCTCTAAAACTTACCTCTGCGTTTTGCTTTGCAAGCTGTACGCTTTTACTGCTACAATTTCAAAGTTAGCGAACGCGATTGTAAAGGTGAAATTATTGTTTAAATTTGATCAGAGCCAAACGTTGTACTTAGTGAAGTAGTAAATTGATAAAAGAGAGAAAAACTGTCTAGATTTAACATAATTCACACTTGTTATCTGGTCCCGGGCTGAGTGCACAAGGCGGTCGGCTCGGCGCTCCGATACCGCGCTACATGTACTGCCGCAGTATGTATAGTCCGGCGCGAGTACACTCGAGGGTAGATTGTGTTCTGCGGTAAAGCGATAATTCAGCTCAATCTATGTCGTGAGCGCTCGCGCTTTGTTTTATCCGCTAGCTTCTGTGCGCCTTTATTTAGAAAATTGATGAGAAATGGTTTCCATTACGATCTACCGCCTTATAAAAGATATTGCTACGCCGGATTCGCTGTACGTTTGTTCCGAGGGAAAGGAAATGAACGCAAATTTGTTTTCGTGATTGCTAGCTTTGGAACGAATATCGAATTGATATCGATATCATTTTCTTGCGCAATCGTATTTCTCATTAGGTATTTATGTGTGACCCCGTGAGAGCCCTTCTCTTCCTCCTTGATCATCGATTGCCTTCGGTTATACAATAATGGATACAGTAATGTGCGTGTTGGACTTGTCGTTATCGCTCGTGTTGATGAATGTCAAGGGAAACTAGACAAAGCTTCGCACGTAAGTAAAAGATTTTCTTGCATAACTCATGAAATTCGATATGTAGAGGGTACGCCTTTGAAGAGTACTGCAATGGTACAAACAATTTAATCTCTTGATCGAAATCATGTGTGAAGTCAATTAGGCCGTATATAAACATAACTAAATAATAGTAACATTCCGCGGTAACCGGCCGGCACTAACTATGATGTGCGCTCTAAACAGCTCCGTTTGAACGTGCACCGCTTCCAATTTGCGTGTGTTCGCATCTCACCACGGACAATCGCTCGCAAATTGCCCGGCCACTGATTGCCCGTCGACGTTTATCAATATTGCAGCTACCATTTCCAGCGCGCCGTCCCCGCTATCATGTCATAGATTGAGTAATTGTATAGGAAACACGCGACAGATGAAAAATTAGACGCACGAAACAGCTCTCTTGTCGCTTTTGTTATTGATAATTAAACTAATCATAACTACAAAGAAGCGCCTATCATTAATTAAGTCGGTCTGTTTTACAAACGCTACTCACCAATAACCGTGACCTGTTATAATCAATAATTACAATATAACATAATGTAGACGCGGAACTAATGATGCTGTTCCTACTTTTACGTGACGAGGAGAGCGCTCAGCGGGCCACCACTCCGCCACATCAGGCATAAAGCCGGGGTCATCCCACACAATAGTGTTACGTTTATCGACGTGTCGAAATCAAGCATTCAAAGTCGATACCGAAAAAAAATATCGATTTCCGTAAATAAGCGAGTGTGGCACATTTATAATAATGATGAATGGAGCATCGGTTGTTGTTCGCGTCGATATTGCGTATCCAATCGTGCAACCGCTCGAACGCCACTCGGCTTACATTCATTGAGCGCTAATTGAAAAGGAATATCATCACACCACATCCTGCTATAAATCTAATATAAATTGGGGCGTACTTGAGTTTCTATACATTTATTCCACATTTACAGTTATAAATCAATGTTCCATTCTTGGGCAGTCTACTAAATCTTTTGCAGTTTTGGAAGATTTATATGAAATCTTGAATACCCATTCTAATCTAAAGTCCGTTCATAGTATTTATGGATGCTTTTGAGCTAATGTTTCTGGCATTCGATATAAAGTTTCGCAATTGGATGTTATTATCATAAACAAAGGTTGATATCTGAGTAATCGATTAGCGATCGATTGCGTGGCGTGGCGTGCAGCCCGGCACGACGCAGGCGCGACGCCCGTGCGCCAAATGTCGCGTTTGCGGCAAGCTACCCCCGCGAGTCACAACCGTGCCTAATCGACTTGTGAACACTGTACTCATGTTTTCATAATACATTGTGTGATGATAGGTCATTAAATGATCGACATTTGTGGAATTTGTAATCGACACCCAAACTTATAAAAAAGTCGAATGAAATCGAACGTACTAAACATTCGTCTTCCCTGATTGATTTATCTTTGCCCACAGTGCTTTACCCATAAAAGCATAATCAGCCTTGTATTGTACCCACTCCTCGGACACAGGCCTCCGGACGAGCTCAGTGCGGAGCGGATTCAGTGCGGAGTCTCATGTCTTCGAATTTTTGTTTCTAGGACATGACGGTTTTTGCAAGACGTTTTCCTTCACCATTTTGAGAGTAGTGGTGATAAAATAAATGACACAAAGTAAGGCGCCCGGCTGGGTTTGAACCCGCGATCGACTACTCGTAATTCGGGGCCGTTATTACTGGGCCACCACTGGCCACTGCTCATCTATTTACCCTGTTCGCACATTTATAAAGTCCGTGCAGAATGGTGTCGTATACTTTAAATATTAAAAACTAGCATTTGCCCGCGGTTTTGCTGCTACACATAAAATATAACCTATGTTACTCAGGAATAAAGCTGCTTTTTATCGGTGAAGAAATTTTAGCAATCGGGCTAGCCAAGTTACAAGCGTTTCTCTTGTGTCAATCGACTCGAGTTGGCCACTCCCCCAATTCTTTTGTTCTGATCACATGACTGAGCGTTGAGATGACGTCATTCCCGTACATTTGAAGTTTTCTACTAGCGTTAACGATTGCAGATTATCAACTTAGCTAGGGGTACAATACTTTTAGAGATTATACTTTCTACAATAAAAAATAAAATCAAGCTTTACCTCTTTAGTACATTAGTGTAGAAGTGTACTTAGATGTTTCGAAGAACTTTCGATGAGTTAGTTCGTAAGTGGAATGGCTCCTTAACAATTTTTAAAATAAACAGATATGCTTCGTTAAAGGTATTTAAAACGAACTCATTCTTCTATTCCTACGTATCAATTATAAAAAGCTCGTAATTGTCAAACGAGAAAGTCGCAGCTCAACGGGCCGTGGAACAGCTGTTCCGTTCGGGGCAGGCGCAGGCGCACCGAGCGCGGACAAAAGGACCCACAACAAATGCACTTCCAATTCGCATCGCCACTAATTACGTAATTATGGGGGAGGAGAGAAAAAAAAACAGAATGGCGAGCATTCCCTGAACCCGCGCTCGACACATTAGCCCACGACATTTCTTCACCGTAATATTTTTTTTCCCGCAAATTGAAAGTCATGCATGAGTGTTTAAAATATGAGTTTGATGACTAAAATGCTTAATTACGTCGATGTAATAGTTGGTTCTCTTGTTGGATTGATGTAAGCGGCGAGTTCATTAGCTAGCCGTTTGTTGGATCGTACTGTCTGTGTCTAGAATACTGAGTGGCTTGTATAAAAACTGGGTGTTTATTGAATGTGTTTTTTTTTGTATTGTTTTTAATTTATTTTAGTATTCGTTGGACTGTTGTATTAAGTATTTAGATATGACTACCAACGGAATTGTATATTGAAACTCAAAGTATTTAATTCAATAAAACTATTTATGCTTTTGAAGTTTCAAGGAGTCTGCCAGTTAGAACATTAGTTTTAATATTATGTGAAACTCGAAACACGTGTCTAGTATTTTTATGCAAATAAAGTATCTATGTACACAATTTTATAACTGTATCACGAAAAATCACGTTATAAGCTTGTTATGTCAGCAAAAATACATAGTCACCGGGCCATCCAGGCGACTGAGATGTTATTATGCACTTGCACTCAGCTGTTTGCTGGCGCCTGATGCCCGCTATGACCTGCCGTGATCTGTGTTGTACTTAGTGTCGGTGGTGTCCGTTTAAATATTTTTGGGAAAAAATATAACATGGAATCTTACTATTGGAATCCATTCAGTTACTGATTCTGAACAAACTATGTGTATTTGTACAAATTAAAAAAAAAATCTTAGAAAAATAATAATAAGGTTCTCAGCTAAGTATAACAAAGGTTAGCCAGTCTTTCTTGTATAGCTAATTAGCTTTACATTTGACAGACTGTGCCACAAAACTCCAAAACTAAACAAACCCAAAAAGCATTCTGGAACAATTTCAAATTTTATCATAAACGTTATTACTTTTTTACATTATTATGTTAGCAACAAAAGTTAATTGTTGTCCTTATCGCTCGATCGACGAATAGCTAATTAGTCGCACTCACACAGACACACTACACCCGTCTGTGCACTCCACACATGTGTAGATTCAATGGTCACTGGACACAAATGCACTGCTGTGTCGTAATATTATGCTTGTCCGTAATTTATTATATCATCTATCAGAATAAATTAAGTTTCGCGTTTTGTCATGTGTGGGAAGGTGGTCTATTTTACGAGTTTTTTTTTTGTTCCGGCTATCTAGTTAGATTTTTAATTTAGCGTTGGCATAATGGTTGATGTCGACTATTTATAGTACTTGTATTAATTCATTAGTATATATAACGGCTAAAATCTAGAGTTCACTGTTTGACTTATAAGTTGTGTTTGTAAATTGAGATAAGACGGTTAAGGGTTCCAGTAAAATAAATCGTCATCATTGTAAAAATAAACGTCAGCTTTTGGATTACTGGAGCAGTTGCTTGGGGTATGAAAGTTTTTAAATCATGTCTTGTGGCCTTTACCATTTCACAATAATTCTTGGTTATAGGCCACCTAGGACCAGGAGTGTGATTCTGTAAGACTTCATTCTAAACTTCGAATCTGAATCCGCTGTGAGTTTATTGATTGGCATTCTAAAACTCGGTTGATAATTCGAATCTACACTAGCGCTACTCTTGCGAGCGTGTTTGCGAGTTGAACTAAACTGACCGTGAGATTTTGACAGATAAAGTATGAGATGACGTAAAAAGAGGCATTCTATAAGGTAATTCCCCCGTCACTTCGACTCTCACTTCGCACTCGAACCCGATTCAAAGTGTCAAATTATAAGCATCTATTTTACGAGTGAAAATAGAAGAATTCATAGTTAAATAGTGTTTAAATAAAGTTTTTAAAGTTTTAAAGTGCATAAGTGCCTACCTACTTAAGCGATAACGATGGCAAGAATGTTTTTGTTTATAACTATATTAGAAGAAGCTCATGCTTTGGATAAACTAGAAAAGCTTCGACAATCTACCAAAATTCGAAGTTTATCTTTATTAACCCGCGATGACGACTATGTGAGCGTGTATAGATTGTCAAAGGAGCTAATTGACCAACTGGAGTATGAGTTACTGCCTCTGATAAAGCCCACAAAACGTCGAGGCAAAGGACTTTCAACTCGTGTAAAAGTAAGTACTACATTTTTACTAAGTATTAAGTTAATTTTGTAAGTATTTACACAGTTTATAGCTGAAAGATTTGTAACCAAGCAAACCATAATAAGAAAAACACTTCATAATAAGGAGTATTCCCTTTAGGTTTTTTCCCTGCTAGCTATTTGTTTTCATGTTAGTCTAAGGACTCTGTACTTATAAATAGTTATTGGTATTCTACGAGTATTATGCATGAAAATAACTAAATTGGTTCCTATTTTGTTTTTACTAGATCTAGATTAAGTCGGTATTTAATTTTTTTATTGATTTATTGTTTCAGTTATTATGCACCTTGTCATTCTTGGCTAATGGCAGTTATCAGAAAATAATTAAAGAAAATATAAGAACATATTTATCGCAACCATCAGCATCTCGTTGCATAAGTGAAGTAGTGTAAGCTCTAAATAATCCTACATAGGAAAAAAATATATAAGGTTTCCTCAAAATATACAAGAAAGACAAATGTTAAAAGAAAGGTTAGTAGGTATTTTATAATTAAAGTGACCCTTCGACTTTTACATTTCTTGTGACAGTTACTCATGTTAGTGTTTACTGTAAATTACAGGTTCTACAAAAAGTTTGGCTTTCCAGCAGCTCTTGGGTGTATTGATGGCACTCTGATGGCAATGAAAAAACCAGCAGAGAATGAAGAACGTTTCTACTGTCGCACAGGCTACCATGCAAGAAATGTGCAATTGGTAAAATGGATTTCAATGTTGTTGTCGATTATCATTAGGTATTCAATTAGTCTTTTTAATATTCTTTTTTTCAGATAACAGATGCAGATCTAAATGTTTTAAATGTGGATCCAACATATGGTGGCGCTACTCATGATAGCTTCATTTTTAACTATGGTGTTATAAAAGCCCACTTAGAGACATTGTTTTGCTTGGTAAGTTAATCCCTCCCTGACTCTCCTACTTCAGAAAATAAATCTAATTACTAGGTATAAAAACTACATACTTATTTGATATTTATTATTTTTTCAGGTGATTCAGGATATGCTCAGCGCGCCTACCTTATGACACCAATTAGTGGTGCTGAAGATAATTCCCCAGAAGCTTTTTACAATGACCGTCATTTAATTGCTCGCAATTCAGTAGAGAGAACAATTGGCCTCCTAAAAGGACGATTTAGGTGCTTGTTAGTACACAGAGTGCTCAACTATCATCCAAACGTAGTTGCAAAAATAGTTATTGCATGTTGTGTTTTGCACAACATGTGCAATCGCGCAGGAATACCGGAATATACAATTTCAGAAGAAAGAAGAGAGAAAAGAAGAAACATAGTAAATAGGCTTTGGCGTTCACGTCATAATTAATTGATTGGTGGTGTCGTTTATTGTATGTATTCTGTGGTGTATGAGGCGGGTCTTTCAATAAAACTGCGCTAGTATTTGTTAAGTGTTTAATTTAAATATCAAAAAAATCTTAGTTTAAAAACTAAAACACGACTACTACTAAAAATAAAAATAAAAACAAGTTCCATCAAATCGCATCATCACAATCAAGTTATATTGCTACACCCTATCTCTATTCATGGCTTCTGCCACAGCTTCAGCTAAAATTTTATCCGTGTCTGCACTCCTCTCCAGAAAGGACTGCAAGATCTGTGCATTTGATCTTTGTAACTCCAGCTGCTGTTCTTTCACCCTCAAGAATCTCTCGGTGGTGGTGGAGAATTCCGTTCTTCGTTGTGACGGTGGAGGAGCAGACATGTGACGTGATGCTAAAAAGAGAACACCTATTACTACGATGCGTTAATAAAAACTCTTAAATAAATAGCAACGTTTCGTTGTCGTTTGTTTCAAATGTAAAGTTTTGATAGTTATTTTTAGTTTATACTTACACACAGAACCACCTCAACTACCACGAACTGTCCTGGGGCGGCGAGAAGGTGTAGCAACTGAAGCTGCGTGATGTGAAGCTAAAAAGATAAATATTTACATAACTTATATAAAGGTCCTTTAAGTTGGCAGCTCTGTTCCTAGTACCTTTAAATTCAAGTTTTTTCTAAATCAAAAACCTACTTAGGTACAAAATAAAAGTAAAAATCAACCCAAATATATTATGAACTGAGTTCATCATTGATCATGAGCAAAGCTTTTTTTATCAGACCAATTATAAAAAATGCTGTTATTAAATACACATGTATTATGTATTCAAACTAGTTACATTAAAATCTCCATTTTCTTATTATAGTCAAGAATTAAAATTAACTTAAAATTAAAATAATATTATATTTTTATGAAATCAAGGAACACACTTTAAGCCAAAATCGTCGCACATTTTAAGTGGTTTGGTTTAAGGAATGTTAAGTGGTTCTAACATGTAAAAAAAAGCACTGCTAACCTTAGTCCAATGTTTGTATGTTTTAATAGTGCCACCTATATTATTTAGGCGCACGGCTAGTTCCTCCCACTGGCGTCGACTTCGCTCTCTGGCATTTTGAGTTCTCAAGAAACCCTTTGCCATGCCAGGGTTTCTTTCCACAAACTCTACCAGAGTTTCAATCTGACCCGACGATGGGTGAGAGCAACGTGTCTCATTTGGACTGAAACATTATTGTTGGATTAGAAAACAAAATAAACACTTCTTTAAATAATATTATTCTTGAACTTTACAACCAGAAATATAAACTTACTTCATGATTATTTCACAAATAATATCGGCACTGAACGATCAAAAAACAAACAAAACGTAAACAAAACAATGCAACGTCAAACGTCAAGTCAATGAAAATATTGTCCACAGATTATTAATGATATTGTCTCACGGCACGAATTTAGAGTTTTTGGTTTTTCTTTTACTTATTAGCTGCCTCAAATTCTATAAAATAAGATATTTTAATTTAAACATCATAATAGCTAAAATTCTGTGTCAAAAAATGGTAATATAAAAAACCGATAAATCTCAACTTACATTTTGTTGAGTGTGGCAGTCACTAGTACAGTATTGGTCGCTTCGGAGCTCACTTCACTTCGCAGGTGCCTAGGTGATGCTTACAGAATGCAAAATCAAGGTCATTTTGAACCTTATGCGAAGTGAGAGCGAATAGCGAAGTGAAATGCGAGTTATTGTATGAATTTTACAGAATCGACGTACAGAATACCAAATTAACACTCCCCAAATAATTTCCTCGGACCTAAATATAAAATTAAGAATACTTAAACCAGCTTTCAAAATTACAAGACGTATTAGAATCGCTAAACACAATTTCGCCAAACACGGTGTTTACGATCAAGCTGGAAAACACTACGTCACTCTTCCTAGCCGTGTGTCTATGTGTGTTCATGTGTTGGACACACACAGGTGCGAGCGTCACCTGACTCCGTACTCCGTCGGAACCGGCCACTTCCGGCGGACGCGGCAATTACCGACACACCACACATGCACGCACCGATATGCCCACTTACACGTGTGTTAAGAAGCTGCCAAGCTAATTGTTTAGCGACTAACGCTAGATGTACTGTCTGCCGCATGGCTAGGTGAAGATAAGTAACTGAAAAACCTAAAAAAAGTCTTTAGACAGTTATATTGTGTTTATAGTTTAGAGTAGGTACCAAATGGGACCAAACAGGAACCTCGGCTAACTCAGTATTGGTACTTTAATAAAAAAAAAGGAGGAAGAGGTAAAGTTCATTTTTTTATTTTTATTTTTGTAGGAGGTAATCTCTGAAAGTATTGGTCCGATTGTGAAATTTTTTTCACCGATAGAAAGCTGCTTTATGCCTGAGTGAGATAGGCTACTATTTTATGTATGCGGGTAAAAGCTAGTTTTGAATAATTAGGTGTCTTTGATTGAAATACAGAGAGTTGCTAAATTTTATTTTACGCAGACCAATGATTTATTGTAGTGACGATTGCAAAAATCGACCATAGGTACTGAATATCTTGTTTATTTTTGAGATTTCAGGGTTCGACCCTTAGAAATGTTTTCAATGACCACGAATAGATTTTCAGTTCAATTACATCATGTAAGTAGGTACGTCGTAGGTATGATAATGGAATAACGTGGCAGCAGCTTTACGTGCGGTTGACTGTACTTAGTGTTTATCTATACTAAGAAGTAATAATTAATTACACTAACCTTATTGATGTTGTCCTTCTGTAAGGTCAATTGCATGAACTTGGATGGTGAAAAACCAGTGAGTAAAGATTTGATGGCACGTGCAGAAAAGGATTAATTGATTAGGTAGCTACCTCGTTGGTATAGTCTGCGGATAGATGAGGTCCTGGGTTTGATTCCCGGAACGAAATAAGTCTAATTGAGATATTTTTCACCTGAATTTTTTCGGCAGCCTCTATTACAAATAAATTTAGTATGATTGGTGAAATTCGGTAAGTACTCGTATACTTAATAAAGCAACATGTTATGTTAGATTAGTAAATCAAATTACAAGCCCCTGCCGCCGGGATCCCAACCCTGATTTCCAGCCACCGTAGGCGTAGGCAAACGACGAGCAATGGGTAGTTCGCTGTCCGACCGTCCAGTAACTGTCCGGATCGAGCCCAAGTCGTCGACTGCGCGCACTGTTCCCGCGCGCCTCAAGGAGTTGTCAGCAACAGCAGGGGTCCAGCTGGGTCAAAGCCTACTGGGGCCAGGGTTAGTTTCGAAAGGTAGCTCAGCCCCGGTATGAAAGGCAAGAAAGAACGGGGTGGGTTTTTTTAGTCAGTAAGAGCGTCTGACATTACCGCTCCGCCCAAGGGCGGGGGATGTCATTGGGATGATTTTTACCCACCAAAAAAGAAACTCCTGACTTGTTTTGAGAGCAGTAGTGATGAAATAAATTACACAAAGTAATGCGCCTGGGTTGGGTTTGAACTCGCACTCTACAACTCGTAAGTCGGGGCGGTTAAAACTCGGTCACCACTGCTCTAAAAAATAATAATCGTAATCACCTAGAAAATCAACATCATAATTAGAGCGATATGGTTATTTGAATCACGATCAAATCGTTTGTTTTAACTCGTCATTAATTCTAATGATTATACAGCAACGGTAAAAACGGTAGCATGAATAAATAAACTGCATTTCATAGAATACAAAAGACAAAAGTAACTTGCTTTGAAATAAAAGCTTTTTGTACTTTATATAAATAGGTTATAGTTACTGTATTGAAGTGAAATGGCTGATTAAGGGCCAGTTGCACCATTTAACTATAACGATAACCAAACCACAACCTTTGTTATCGTTATAGTTAAATGGTGCAACTCACCCTAAGGCGTTAGCGTTTGCTTTTGAGGTGGGGAAACATCAAATAGTTTCTTCCACTCGGGATAGAGCGAGAGAGAGAGTCTGATTTTTTTTTGACTATAAACCCACCTCTGTTCTTTCAGTTGTCCTTCGAGTTTTAAGGCCACAGTAACTCTTGCGAGTATGTCTCTATCTATATATCTCTTGCTTATTCGTCATTTTAAAAATAGCTGAAATCGATTTATTAGCTGATTCTAAACAAACTAAGTAGTTTACTATGTTACATATATATTGTTTAGGACTAGAAAAATAATTACAATCAAGTCTATAACGGACATAGGTTCCTTTAGGTCCCACGAGAAAAAGTTTGTTACCAAACAAGTACCAGTATGTTTTCCAAATTCAGGTGAACTATGAACTACTTCGTTACTTATTGACATGAGTCTCAGTGAAAAGCACTACTGGACTGAATTTTCAGCCAACTTTGACTGAAACATGACAAATAAAAGAAAATTGGCACCTTTTGTTTAAACTTTTTATTGGTTGGTTTTTTTTTTATGTTGGGAAAAAATCATGCATTGACATCCCCCGCTCTTGGGCGGAGCGGGAGATAGTGTCAGACTCTTACTGACTAAAAGACCCACCCCGTTCCTTCTAGCCTTCATACCGGGGCTCGAGCGCCCTTTCGGATAACCCTGGCCCCAGTAGGCTTCGACCCGGCTGGGTCCCTGCTGTTGCTGACAACTCCTTGAGGCGCGCGGGAACAGTGCGCGCCGTCGACGACTTGGGCTTGGTCCGGACAGTTACCGGACGGCCGGACAGCGAGCTACCCATTGCTCACTGTCCGCAAGCCCGCGCCTACGGTGGCCGGAAATCGGGATCAGAATCCCGGCGGCGGCGGCGGCGGCGATAACGCCGTTGCCTGATGCGTTCGGCCTCCTCCTTTGCGAGCATTACTGCTTCGCAGAAGGTTGGTTTAACAACTTTGTAAAGTTAGTAAAGTTTCATACCACTAGATTTATTTTACACGTCATGTAATTTTATGACATTACTATGTTGTTATTTTTTGGTGTCACTATGTAACGTGCACTGCGCAGATTGTTGTGTTTTATACTAAATCACTCGAATCCTGTACCCCTAGCCAAGTTGCTAATCTGAAATACTTAACGGTAGTAGAAAGCTACGGGAATGACGTCATCTCAACGCTCAGTCACGTGGTCAGAACAAAAGAATTGGCGGCAAAGTCGAAGCGTTCGACGCAAGCGAAACGGTTGTAACTTGGATAGGGGGGCTGTTTCTATTTGTTGTATGAAGTCTACAATTACATTTAGTTTTACCCGTTTATATTGACTTTGATGACATTTGTTTCTTGTTGTTTCAGTTTTTTCTTATTGCTTACGCTACAGCTTTTGTCCGCGGTTTCGCCCACGTACACATAAAATATAGCCTAGGTCACTCAGAAATAAAGCAGCTTTCTATCGATATTTTTTTTTTGCAATCGAACCAGTACTTTTAGCGATAACCTTCTAGATATAAAAAATCATAAAAAAACAATTTTACCTCTTTATAATTTTAGTGTAGATTTACTACAAATAGATATTTATTTACCCTAAACTTAACAAAACTGATTTGCATCCGTACATTAAACGTAAGATTCAGTTGAAAACTATCGTCAGGCATCTGTTAAGTAGTTATCTGGCATTTTGCTGAACTGAATCTCTTTGGAGCAACTGTGTGAGGTACACAATACTATTGATTTTAAATGAAGTTTATTAATACTTTTTCCTATGTTGTGTATGTTTTTGAAATAAAAATGGTTTTGATGTTTCTATCCTTGTTATGATTACTATAAATTTTATTTTTATTCTATTAATGTTTATTTCAAATGACGCTACTAATTTAAATTAGATTTCGTTTTTAAAAATAATTATTATTTTTTGTCACGATTCAAATCTTTGACGATATTTTGCTTGCCTACTTTAAGGTCGATTGTATCAGGATCACGACCCTTTGCAAACACCTTATTTTATGTACATAGATATTCACAAAACAAATAAACGATTTATTATTGTTATTTCTTTCTTTTATAAAATGACGTGGAAAAGTAATTAAATGATAAATATCATTCATCATTTGATATTTGTAACATTACCTTTAAAGTCAGTTCAGACAAAAAGTAACGAAGCTTAAAATCAAAGTTCATTATTCATAATTTCATTTCGTTAAAGTGAAGTTAAAACTAAACCTGTTCGTATGATAATTAAACCTCCTTTTATGGGAGACTCATTGTTCTTGTTAATTTTTTAATCGATTTTTAACGAAACAATGAGTTCTCTAAGGTGAAATTTTCGTTTAATTTGACAGGTTAGTTTACTTTACAAACTTTGGATATGTTTAAATGCTTTTGATATTTCTGGGTTGAACATGAAAGTGAAGTACTTAAGGAAACAATTATAGAGTTAAAGCTTGCGCTTGAGACTTTACTATGACAGTCTCAATAACAAAAAATAGTAATATAAAAAAAAAGTTTATTCTCTCTCTCAACTAATATTTTTTCAGTTCGTATTTTTGTGGTTCGTGGATCTCTATCTAATCATGAATTTAAGCCCATAATTTAACCTTGTAGATATAACAGTTTGGTTTTTATTTATATAGACAACATTTAATTGAATTACTAAAAAACCTACATGAATAAACAACACAACCTTTCTAAACGTAAATATTCTTGTATTCCACATTTAACAGACGTGAGTGGCAAATGAGCGGTTTAAAAACGGTGATAAAATCCTTTGGGGGGCTACGGTCCGGCAAGGGTGGTTGTGGGAGGTGGTGGGTGACCGAGGGGGGAGGGTCGCGATAACATCGCGATTACGCGCTACAAAACGGACGATATCGCGCGCTCATTACCAACACAGGTTACCAGCATAATGGATATTTACAGACCATCTCGCTTTTATATCGCCAATATCGTAATACTCGCGATCATTAAAACTTTTGTAAGCTTTGAGATTCAGTCGCAGGGAAATAGAAGGGAAATTTAGTGAAACCGTTCTTAATATTTACCGACAGATTTTACGTGCTAATTAGACCAAAAAACATTTTAGTACGGCGTCATAAAAAAATGTTTACCGTACCTAGCGTACTCATACGAATTAAGTTGGGTATGAAAAGTACCTGTTTATAAATTCCAAGTACCTACCTACCTACGTCCAATGTTTAACTACCGAATCAATTACGACCTTTATTAAAAACAATTTAATATCGTAATAATAAAATGACACGCGGCCGCCGCCCGGCCTGGTTCGGACGCAGCTAACCGCGAAACGTCCATTTCATTTCCATAATTTCACAAAATGGCAGATTAAAATTCGAAAACAGCGCTGACAATCGCGCCGCGACAGAACAATGCGCCACGGCGCGCTTCCCGCGCATTATCCAATTTGCTTGTCAAAAACGTTGCGCGAGCGCATGACGTGACGCGATACCTAGCCAATCACAATAATAAAAGGCCATAAATGGTACACATTCTGTATATAAATGTAACGAAACTAATTGGTCTTGTAATAACACGAGTTACTGACTTAACTGTATGTTCTGGTTGCATAAGGCATCATAAACAGTTATATCTCAATCAGAACGTGCGTGGCACAAATAATACGGGGTGGATCAATCGATACAAAGAAATTAATTACAAAGAAGTGCATACAAAGCGTGCAGCGAGTTATCGCGACAGAACGCGACGCGACTAAAATGAAACGACTAATTACCCAGTGGTCGCGCGATAGCATCTCGTATCGCGCACCGCGCCGCCGCGCCTCACCGCGCGTCCGCGACCTCACCGGCCACACGGCGGTTTTAAACACAACACTTTGTTAATCATTTTGATTGAAATGAAAGGAAACACAGACTGACAATTAAAAAAAAACAATGTAAGCCCATAAAGGTAGATATGAACTTTAAATAGATAACTATGCAGTATTGCTGCACGCATCCGGTGAATTAAACTTGCATAGTTAGGTTTAATTTCATGAGTTTGTAAATAAAATCATTGTAATCATATCGTAGGAAACTTGTGGTACAGTGAGTGTGGTATATAATTCAGCTTTAAATACACCACAAAAACACAAAAAAGATTTCAATCAAATTCCCAAACGTGAGTGGTCGAACGGAAAACAGAATAAAATAAAAAGAAAACTTTCATTCGTCCTTACGACTGTTATTATAAACGCTACTCACCGCGATACGCACATTTGTAATTAATAATGAATTAGTATAACAGTGCTTGGTAATGCCTAATATTTTATTATTCATAGTGATTTTATTCGTGTAGCAAACGCGCGGCCGTATCGTTTACGGCGCGACTAAATGCTACGGTTAATTACGACGCGATAGAATCGCCGGGTGTAAAATAAAAATCACTCCGCTTTGCTATTCAAATCGCGGTGTCTGTGCAATTAAGTATCTTAAGTGCGAGATATCATTAACTGGAGCGCTCCTGTTCCACTTACTACCACTATTGCGTGCAAATAAAATGTCTTTATAATCAATTAATGCTATAATATAATAGCGTTTATGCAGCACTTAGCCGTTACGGTGCGTAGGGCTGCTTCAGTGCACCTAGTCTCTAAAATTCCAAATAATTTACTTTTTTTTTCGTTTATTCGCTTATATAATATACTCTTTAAATACGTAAATACAAAATTAATAAAAAATCGTTTAAAATATAATATTTGTCATTAATAATATTATTTATTTATTTATTTATTTAACAATTCATGTACACACTTAACTTATATAAGAAAAGAAGACAGAAACAGAAAAATAGGTACATAGGTGATGCTTATTTATCCTCTTGTTTGACTACTATCTTAGCTTCTGGTAAGAGATAATGTGATCGGCGATGTTACACGCGGGGGTTACATAGAAGTACTAACCTTTTTTTTATTTACGTTTGATTTTAAGAGGTTTCCCCCTATGTCGTAGCTATCAGGAAACACAAAATCTGGTAGAAATTTCCATTCCAAACTCCTCACAATAAACGTGATCTCAAAACGTTCGAGTTTGTCATATAAGGTTTGACTATGATGATGTGAAGTTTTATTATGATTAATTATAATTTGTGGTTTTTGTCTAGCTAGGCAGTTTTATTGTGAAGAAATATTAAAGTTTTGTGTTCTACCACACATCTTAGGTAGTCGCTCTACGAGGCACACATGCAAGATCGAGGGTTTTTGGAAGAAATTATGGTGTTGAAGAAATAAAACCACACTGTAAATAATATACTGATGCATTTACCTGTGTTGTGTTCTGTCCCAAAAGTATCGCTAATAATGTCATTCATATCTAAAGAATATAATACCACCTTTTGAGGATATAATTTTCAAACTCCGGGGGTCCTTCTATTTCGGAAAATACAAGGCATATTTGGAATTATATCCCTAGTTCTTTGGCTTGTTTATAGTTTATTCTTTTGCCGGCATTAATTCAGTTCCACATGTAGTTATTACTATTCGTGAACATATAACACAACGATTCGTGCTTCCACGCACTTTTTTTCCGTTCGACAGAGACAGCTGTTGCATTCGGTTCCATTAATTCCAATGATTATTGTAGAGTGCCAGTAATTACAACTAGAACGAAGAGTGTTTGAAAAAACCAATTTAAAATAGTACTTACACATGCCTGTTATGATGTTTTTGCTAACTTATCGATACCAGACGTTATGAATTACTTATGGTGTGAATGTCTTAAGAAAAAATATTTTAAACCTGATTATGGTATCATAATCAGGCTGCAACGTTCGTGGATTAGAGTTTTAGTTTTTTGCAATAAAGATATTACTTTTACAACTAAACTGTTGCCTTATTAATCATGAAAAAACAGTTGCTTGCAGACGATGGAAGGCCGTAGAAGAGTGAGATATACGAAAAACTGACATGATCATTACTTTTATGATGAAAATAGTAAGAGACTCATTTTAGGGACATAAATTCTGTACGCAAAAGTAGTTTCGTAATATCCAAAATCCTGACGAAACAAGATTGTATCACTTACCATCAGGTGGGGATGCTGTCAAACACTAATATATTTCGATAAAAAAAAATAGGCTCAAGACATTCTGTCAGCAATAAAGACCATTCAAGTTCCAAAATGTATGAGATGGATTTCATCATCATCATCATTTCACCAAAAAACAATCAGTACTGGACACCTCACCCAAGAGCCGCCACAACTAACAGTCTTGTGCATCTCGCATCCATCAGATTCCCGCTACCCTCACTAGATAATCGGTCCTCCTTCAAATGCTGCGTCTTCCAGTACGAATTCATCACTCCAGAACCATTCAATCGCATCCACTGTCAGTACTTAGATTATTTATTTTAATCGGAAAACAAACAGTATTAACAACTAACAAAACAACAAATTATGCAACTATTAACCAATGACATGTTTTCACATTTAATTATCTATGAAGAGCATGCTTGAAAGAGAAAAAAATAATAAATAAGAAGTCATTATGTTTGTAATGTCTTGTGATCTATTCAAAACTTTCTTGATCTTCGGGAGTCAAAATTGTACGTTGAATGAAGGTTGGTAAACATCGCTTAGCATTGTACTGTTACTATAAACTGCAGCTTACAAAGGATATATTTAGCTCCACATTTAGCTACATCCCTGTTATGCAGATCCTGTGTTAATTCACACACTGCATTGTAACAATGCATTAAGTGCATACAATATGAACCGTTCTGCTGTTTTAATGGCTCCCATTAGCTGCGTTTACGTTACCGGCCTGATTAATATGCTAATGTATTGTACATTAATATTTTAATATCCCTGTGCGGTGTCTGAAATGTGGTGTATCCACTTTCACATATCGTTACTCTTTATATCACACCTAAATGTGTGCGAAAGTACGGTTAGGCTTTATGGTTCTGATGGTAATTAGGCATGGTTGTAAAGAGTAAGATGGTCATTTTATCAAACGTTGAATGAAGATTCTTAAGATCTTCAAGTGTACAAACAAAAGCATGATCAGCTCACACTGACTTAATCTCTATGGGAAGCAGATAAATCAGTTAAGTTGGAAAAAATGTTATAAACTCCATGGATGATGAGAAATAAGACACAGAAAAACTCAAAGCAATGCTTACTTTTTTATTGTACATAGGCTCGCGCTTGGCTACTACTGCCACTGTCAGTCCAGTAAACAACTTCTTTATCAAATGAAAACAAAAACTCAGACAAGCAGACAAGTGCAGTTCTTCAATCTTTATGTTATAACGTCATGATTACATATTATATAAACAAATTCCGCATTCCGCAAGAATTAAAGACTCAATATTTTCCCACTGCTGTATACTATAAAGTGTTCATAATCTATCTTTAAATAAATTTGTCTTTACACAGGTGATTTTTTCAGCAGATGTTGCAGATAATTGTTATCTGAAATATTAAAAGTGAGACAAAGTTACTTTAATGTATTTGTTGTCGAGTTATGCGAATAAAGACTTTAAAGATATGACTTATTTGACTTAAGTTTCTGTGTCCCCTAGATGGGGCAGAGTTCGTTCACAGTACGCCGCGTGCTTCGCGTTTCATTTCGCTTCAGGTCTTCCCTATGTTCTTACCTCTGCGATGACCGATCGTCGCCAGGTCTGCTTCGGTCGACCATGTTTACACTTTCCTTGAGGATTTCAGCCTGGGGCTTATCTTGGTACATTTTCAGGGTCCCTTCGGAGTTCGAGGCCGATCCAGTTCCATTTGCGGCGTTTGATCTGTTGGTCGATAGAGGTTTCACCGCAGCATCTCTCATCATGTCTAGCTATAAGTAGATATATGGCTCTTAATAGTGTGGTAATATATTTCGGTCTCTAGTAAACATATTTACTACCGTTCAACGTAGTACCGTTCATCGTAGAAAAATTAAAGATGGCGTTATCAACCGATATAACCCAGAATTTACCAATTTAGTTGCCCACATAAGCACACTTTTTTGCTCTAAAATTTGTTGATGTAGAACAGTTCACTACTCAAACATGACGTGTATACTCTATCGCTTTCCTGTTCCAATAAAAACATTGCAGCCCTTTATCCTACATCGATCACAAATACAGTTACACCGAACTAATGCTGGCATTAGTCCGTAGTAATCGTTGTCTGTTTGACTTCGCCATGTATCGATAAGAGCTGGACACGACATTTTTAAACACCACACAACGATTTATGGACACATTCGAAAACATTTGAATTCATAGAAATGTAATCATTTGGCAAAGTTTACATAAGTGTAGCTTTATTTTGAGGTTTATTTAAAGAATGACTAGTTTTGCATACAGGTGATCGACTTAATTAAGTCTTAATTATCTACAAATGACGGTTGTGTCCTTGAAAACAAAGCAGTTTATGATCGATCGCTTCCAGCCCTTAAATGACAACGTCAAAGTTTTTTAGTGAGTCATATAGCATTTTAATGTTTGTGTAGTTGGCTCGCTGGACAAAAAGCCTAAAATCGCTTGTAATCAGTAATTACGAGTGGTGGCGGCGACGGAAACAGATAGGGATCTACAACGCAACGGCGCGGGCGCCGCCGCTGCGCGCTTGTTGCCCATTGATTTAGTGCTAAACACTCGTTAAATGCTTTAATATTTTACTTACAGTCGGTATATGGAACATACTTTGATGAAGCGCTTTTAATTTTTTAATTGAGCGGATTATGCTTTTTTTTTTTTGAATAAGAGCCTATACAAAATCAGTATACATGCTGTTCAATTACTTTATGAACAGATGTAACAACGGAGAGCAGTGGTGGCTTACTGGTAACGTCCTGGACTTACGAGTTGGTCGCAGGTTCAAACCTAGCTAGATGTATTACTTAGTGTAATTTATTACATCATCAATACTCTCAAAACGATAAAGGCTTTCCTTTTGAGGCGGAACTGTCAATTCCTAGAGCTAACAATTCGAAGACGTGTGACATACACCAATCTGCATTGGTACCGCATGGTAGATTAAGGTCCATTCCCTCTTCAAGGGAGGAGGTCTGAGTCCCAGCAATAGGATCGTTATAAGATTAATTATGCTATTCTATGCTAGATGTAACATAGCTGGCAGTTTCTTAAATCTCACAACATAACTCCATGCATTAATTCAATCTTCACGTAACAGTTAGTGGTTACTGGGGATTACTCAAAATTGGCACTTTACACAAGTGATGTTAAAACCCATTTCGATGTATCCGGGCCAATACGACCATTTCGACAGTTAATCTACAAATATAGCTCTCAAAATGAGTAGTAGTCGTTGATTATCGCACATTATAGTTAACGACCGCTATGCATCTTAAGTGAAACGTATTTGGGTAAGTACTTACTGAAAGCGCAGGAAAACATTAGTAGGTGAACAGCATTAAAATGTTAAATGTTACGCGAATTGAGGAAGCATCAGCCATAACTCACTCAATTAAACAATCTTTTAACGGCAACAATGCAATGCGAGGAAGTCGTTGAAGTATACTGACCATAGATAGCATCGTGTTTTTTTTTCCTACTCATAACAGATTCGTAGACTATAGATACAGACAACAGATAAAGGGATAAGTTAAATGCCAATTAAATTATATGTTTTATTACACGACATTCTGGTGCGGTCAATGTTTTCTAATTAAATTATGTGGTAATAAACATTTATTTCTGTAATTATTTCGTTTTATTTTTTGGGGTTCGTAACGATATCAACTTTTAAATTCACACAATATTTTAAACTAGCTTTTGCCCGCGGAATCACACGCGTACATAATATAAGTATTAATAATAGTCTATGTCACTCAGGAATAAAGTATCTTTCTATCGGTGAAAAAATTTTAGCAATCGGTCCTGTAACTACTTTCAGAGATTATCTCTCACAAATAAAAAACAAACCTTACCTCGTTTTAATATTAGTGTAGATTAAAATTGTTTGATTGCAGTCTGGCTTGTCAAAGATATGTCTTAAAAAATAAAAAAAAACGGAATACGAACGTATCTTGAGGTCGAACTTCACCGATCATAAATTTCACGCTATAATTTCGTACCTTTAGTCAGGTATTGATTTCAATCAGAAAATACTCATTTCGCTATAACTGTCAGCAAAAAGTCTTCGTGTCTGTTGTGATTAAACATCGTTTAAACAACATAAATATTAATACAGCACGAGTGGGTATTGGCGTGGCGTGGCGTGATACCAGCCTAGTTTTTATGTAACGCGTTGTTCCTACGTAAATATGTGTAATAAATATACTTTGCATTTATACCCTGTTATTATATCAGCTCCAACTTTTTTTACTGTAAACGATTATGTAAAAAAACCTTTCAAGTAAACAGTTGAACTTAGAAATTATAAATTTATGAGCGCCTTATATTGATGATATGGTGAAGATTGTTAAAAGCAGTCGACTGAATTAAAAGTAAAGCTGATAAGTTACGCAAGCGCTGTGAATAGCTAATTGGATATTTCTTTACTGCCCCCACAATGCAGGTAGCAACGATCCTATCGTTCCCAATAAGTTATGATGAACATCAAGCATCAAGGAAAATATGTTTGTATTTTCAAAGTTACATGGCTGTTGATCGTGGTCACTGCGTTACCCCAGCGCGCTGAAGCACGCAATGCTTTGTAGAGGCGATTCTAGAAAACGGTCGTTTTGCGATTAGATCTGTGCAGGAGGAAACACAAGGGTGTGCAGCGGTGGGGGGAGGGGTGCTGTTAATTGCTCCGTTTTGTGAACACGGTCGGTGGCGTGCCCCGTGGGCAATCAGCGGGCTCTGACTGATTGCTTTTTAAATAGGTTTTATGCCCGCTAAAAATGTTTCGAAGGAAATCAAAGAGAAGTTTTCGTGAGGGCCGATTGTGTAAACGCGACCGAGGACAAGTTGTTTTATAAAACGCGAATCTGGCGTGACGGCCGTGACGTGCCTACGACGTGCGTACTCTACGACTTTATAATTGTTTCAGTTTCTGACGAGCCCATTATGTTAAATGTCAAATTATTAAAACAAAACAAAGTACCGTGGAAAATGAATTCGAACGACAAGAAGTTTACTATAACAAGGATGTCAAGAGTCGATGAAAAGTGGGCATTAGTCGGAAAAAACTGAGCGAGCGCAGTAATAAATTGGCGTACACATAAACACTTTTATTCGCAGACATAAAGTTACATAGCGTGCAATCAGGACGTTGCACATAGCGCGGTATATAGGCTCATATTCGTAACAGCCCTAATGGAGCAGTTGCAAAAGGAGATAGCACACACAATTTAACACGGGCCTGTTAACCGAGTGAGCCGATGGCGTGACACAGCGGAGTTAGCTCCACGCCGCGTGGCTGCCCGCTAGGTGTTTGTTACAACTGGTAAAGTGCCACGGAGAATGTATTAAATTCGCTTTTATATAGTACTCCTAATTAATCTTTACTTTAACCTCGTTTGCCTCTGTTTGCTTGACCAATAAATTTGCATGTAATAGCTCGATTGGCGACTCTATATTTTATGTCGTTAAACTTGTCACTAGAAATACGAGTTCAAGTAACTGTTGTTGCCGTCGTATATGTAAACATGTCAAAATTATTAATTACTGAATTTCACCTCCTCGTGCTCTATTGAAACCAATTGATAGAGTGCATTATTCTTTAATTTGGTTAATAAACTTAATAACTGTCAAATATAAACGTCATTGTAATACAAAATCGTAAGCGAACGTCTATGTAAAAGGTAGTTTTATTCCATTTTAATCCCAATAATAATACCACAGGTATTTCTTTGGACTCATAATTTATTTTGATTAGATTTGACTGAACTGACGGCACCAAATTCAAGTTGTTGGTATTCGTTTGGAATGGAATTTTTTTTTTTGTTATTAGAATGGTATAAAACAAAAGCTGTGACAACGAAAAAAAACAATTGCTATTTTAATTGACAACATTTTAATTACAAAACACCACAAAATCTATGGGACATAAAATGCCACATCTCGGATTGCTTAAGTACATCGCTGTGTTATTACTATTATAGCATTAGGTACTTTATTACATACATTTAATACTTTAAGTTGTGTATTTAATACTAACAATACATACATCGTATATGAATAGTTATATATTTATATTATAATATACAGTATGTTTGCACAATGTCGTCGACTGGCGTTCCGACCCACTAAGTACAGTACGGTGCACTTCAGTGCCACATCATAATACACTCGTCACAATATCACTCATATGAGATTCATTTGTTTGTCACTAGCGACAGCCAATATATCTTTGATGCCAATAAATGTTAATGTTTTATTTCAAATAAATGTTGTGTACTGGGATTCTTTTGCATGAAAAATTCGAAGTCCAACACTGATGATGTTTAAACCAGTAATTTAATGCAGAGTTGAGTTGAAGTCACCAATGGTGGATCCACACGGTACAACCCTAGCACAAACGTTTATAGAGTTTTATGGAATTTTGTCCATGCAACATAAGAGTGTAGACCAAAGAAATGTGGAAAATCAACGTTTGTTCTATAGGTACTAGCTGACCCGATAGACGTTGTTCTGTCCTAAATAAGAACGACAAATTTTTTCATCCATAAGAATTTGGTCTTGACAATAATAAACATAACAAAAAAGAATTAGCGAAATTGGAATTGGGTGACGTGATAGAGATTTATTTATATATAATATCTAATAGTTTTAGTCTGTTCCGTGTGGACGCATTTTAGCTATTTTAATCTGTAAAAAACAAGTCATATCTGTCAGAAAACTTGTGATTACGACTTAAAGCAATCCTCTCTCCTTGAGTTGAGATCGCGAATCGGTAATCGTAGATCACTGATATTATTTATAACTCAATGGAGAATATCTCTTTATCACGAAGATGCAACACCGAAGCAAACCTTGTGGAACATTTCTTAAATATAAATTAATCGATAACGGAATGTTTGAATTCCAGCCTATTTATCTCTATTGTAACTTACAAAGCTTTGTCTAATCACTAGATTATCAATAAGTAGTTAACACGACATCAAATATATTTTACACGTTCTTAATATCAAATCTGGGCTTATAATATCACATATCTCGGACAGGCAATGTCCGTCTCAAGGAAAGAATATTCGAAATGTAATATATTCGAACAAGAAATTCTCGTGCAAAACAACAGTGCAGCGGACGAAAACCGAGTCAAGAGAAACCATAACCAAACACGTGAGTTGACCGGGAAATGGCTTCTTTCCTAATATCCAAAGCACTCGTACGTGTAGAGTTTTTCACTTTGTTAGATTTCACTTTTGTCTTTGAAATGTCAATGTCACTTTGGATGGAATGTGTCACTCGTGATGTGTAAGGGTTAGTTCACATTATACGTGTATGGGCTCGTCATCGTCTTCGTCGTCGGAGCGCCTGTCTGCGGGGGTGTCGGGTGGCGAGCGGTGCGGCGGCGCGGGGCTGCCGGGGTCGAGGTCAGGCGATGGCGTTCGTCGGGCATGCGCGTAGTAGCCCAGCGCACCCAGCGCCGGCGCACCTAGTGAGCCCAGGTGTGCTGACGGTCCTGGCAAGCCCAGCCCTAGAGGTGGGACGCCGCCTAGTGGCGCACCGGGGTATAACCTGGTAACAAAGAACAAAATGGTTTTAGTATTGGAATATTTCTGAGTAGCGGCCGTGCCAATAGGTAAAAGATAGTTAACGTTTCTGACGGAAGGACTTCAGGTTTACAAGACTGTGTCAATCTGATATACAGTTAATCAATCTGATATCAAGATAATCTTGCATATAAAAAGCCGAATAGTATGTAAGATGTGTATTATTGGTTTCTTCAGCAATGCTTGACGACATCAAAGAGGAAAACTGTTGTCCCAAAATCAACATCAAACTTACCGGTAAGGCAAGGGCTTCTGCAGCGTGTTAGCACTGGCTGACGCAGCCGCCGCCGCAGTGGCTGCTGCTTGCCGGTAGTACAGGTCGGCAGAGGGCGCGGGCTGCGCGGGGTACGCCGGCACCCCAGGCCAGTACCCGCCGTACAGCCGCTGGAACGCCGCGTAGTTGCCAGCCTCGGCTAGCAGTTCTAGTCCTACTGCTGTTTGGCGCTTCCATTTTGTCCTGGAGAAAGAAAAGGGTGGTGAATAAAGGTGTTGTTTTATTGTGCAGATATGTAGTTGAATCCTCTCACGATGTCATCCATAATCAGATTAAGTAATCTGGTAGCAATAAAATATGAGCTAGGTTGGTTTTGGTAATATTATGAAGAGTAGTATATACGTTCATACGTACATATTTCACGTTATATACGTACTTATTTCAGCAATATTGTCAGAAGATGCTTTCATGCAACTGTACAACGTTTTAATGGATATTTTTTTTTTTCGTAGACAGATAAAAAAACATGAATAATAAAATCTAAGAGCATCATAATAACAACTATTAAGAAATGAAATAAAAAAATTGTCTCAATTGCAAAAAGTTCGATTGACAAAAAAGATCACAGTCCATTTGAAATCGAAATAAATCGTTATGAGAGTCCCACAAGTACAGATTTATGTCACATTACAAACTTAAATGGACTCTAAAATTCTGTGAACTGTCGTTTACGGACCCTACGGCGATAGATCACGCGATGTGACCCCAATCGTCATCAAATTTGTCACAGTACACTCGAGAACACAATAGAGATACCGCAATTGTGAAACTAATAAAAAAAATGTAAATAAAATAATAAATTTGACAAAACGTCTTGGGCACTAGTGGAGTCGCCGAAGCGTGGTCGAGTACTTTAATTTGATTTATTTGAAAAGGGTAAGCGCGTATAAATTACGCTACAATACTCACGGTTATTACTTTAGTTTACAACTGCTCTGTCCCACAATGACATTTAGCAAAAAGTTTAATGGTTGCGTACTTGCAAAGAATGATGATCTCAACTCTATACGACTTTTAAAGAGAGACTTTCTGCTTGAACTACAATAAAATTTTATTTTCAATTGTATGTACTGTCACTAAATTCTTTACGTGTCTCACGAGCCCTGAAAATCGCTCAAATATATTCTTTAAAATAAATATTTTTTTAGGGTTTTTATGTAAAAATGTAAAAAAAAAGATTATAAAATGAACTTTCGTCTTGCTAAATAGTGTAGTAGTAGTTGTATTTTAGTCCCCTTATTTGTTTGTATCGAATTATATTTTTTTATAAATAATATTAACTCCTATTGAAGTTTGTTCTCTTCATTAAAATTTGTTTGATAAATGCAACTAAGCATTGAAAATAATACAAATAAAATAAAAATAGATGTCTATTTCTGTATTTCGCATTTATTTTCCGCACGCATCAAACAAACAAACGCATCCCCATTTAAAAATTTAATATAATTTCGTTGTGGGTCCTCGATTAGTTCCGAAGTGGTTGTTATTGTGATCGAGTGCGCGTTTTATTAATTCGTGGGGAGTCGCTCGTCGCATTATCATCGTTATTATTAGTCGCGTAGTATGCGCCCATTGTTAGCCGCACTACAGACGCTTCACTGGCCACCTCGTTAATTAATTTCTATAAATGGATCATTTAATTTTATTAAATGCAAATGAGGGGGAGTCCATATTTAATGCTCGTCATTGGTTTAATTATATTCATTTTTTTGTAACCCCATTTATTATCATCTGTCTAGTTAATACATATCCAGCATCACAATAGAAGTATTGTAGCATCAAATATAACGTTAACACTTTAAGCCGTATTAAACTCGATCCTAATTTAAATACTACACTTTAATTATCAGTAGCTGACAAATGATCGATAGAAAGCTGCGTTCTCATTAATCATGATATTATGACGGCTCGCTCTTAGTGTACGTCACTCGAGAGCACTTATTTAATTGTCAAGTGCTGAATGAGGGGCAATCTGCTCAGTGACACTATTCTTTTTATTGCCGCCGCGGGCTACGAACAAAAAGCTCTCGGAGCGCACTTAAATTTGGACTGCCATCTCAAGTCGAGACCTCTCCACAGACAATACGCTCCTCTCTGTCTAACTCGAGGGCGCGCGCCGAGAACACTCTTCTCCGTCCCTGTCCCGCCGTCCCCCGGTGGAGTCTGAGTACGCCCCGCCCAGTGGTTTAGTGATTTGATGCTGCGTGAACTGATTCAATTGTTGTTCGAGGAGACCCGTCGAAAAACGGGCCTTAACAGCTCTCGCTAAAGACGAAAATTGTCCGTTAAAATGATCCCGCTTACGACCTCTCCAGGGGGGAGGTTGTTTATCTCAGTTTGCGTTTTTCAGCGACGTGATGCGAATTCGGCTTGTATATCCGGCAAACAAAGAGCACTTTCATCGATCGCAGCGAGTCGCGGCGCGCGGCCGCTTACGCTCTTAAGGTTCCGACGTCCTCGGGCCCAATTTGAGCTTTATCGAACGTTATTTATACGCTGCTTAGAAAGTTTCAGAAACATGTTTGTGTGAGCGCTCTTATGGGAATTGTTTGAAGTTTAAGCACCTTTATTGTTGCGAACATGACACATGTCTATCTGAAATAATTTTTGAGCCTCCGGCGTACAGTGGCATTTAAGATGGTTTTGGAAGGGTTTAAGGAAAACTGCTTCAGTCATTTTGTTGGAGTAGTGCCACTTTTGCCCACTTATTTTAAATATATGGCTTTTACACTTGGCTTAAGCGGAGGAGAGAGGACTCATGGCCTGCTTATAGTATCTAAGTACATATATTAATTACTGCATCAAATTATCTCTTATTATGAAAACAAAATGTTTAAAATTATAATACGTTAAGATACATACTTTACGTAGGTACTACCAAAAGCTATTTTGGGAATAAATTGCAATTTAATTTGTAAATTATAAAACACTTTAGTATATTACAACCATTATAATTTATTGTTACTCGCAATCTTGTTTTTGCAGTTATACTCGTAAATAATGTGAACTTTTTTTGATGTGATATCTACCTACTAATGATGTTCGAATGGTATTTTAAAAACTGAATACGAAACAAAATATATTTTGATGTTATAAATAAAACTCAAGTTTAGCTGTCAAAACAATTTCAATGGTAGGTAGGTACAGCAGATAATCGTAGCAGCTAATAAAATTAATTACTTAAACATTTAGATTCTCATCTTATAATTTCATATGTAAGAATAGGTACCAACCTATAATAGATAGACATCAAATTAATATATAGCTGTAGTTTTTTCATCAGTACTTCTATATAGGGTTTAGGACTGGCACAAAATAAATAAAAGAAAGTCCAGTTTTCATAACAAAAATGATGATCAGATCGTACTCCTATGTAGCTGCAGCCAACGGCTACACCCATGTGATAGTAGAGAATTATCCTAAAGGAACATACTCCCGGAATAAAAAATATCTTGTGTGCTATTCCCAGACATGATCTACCCATGTGCCAAATTTAATCAATATCCATTCAGCCGTTCGAGTGTGAAGAAGTAACAAACATACACACTCACTCACAACCTTTACCTTTATAATATTTATGTAAAGTAAAATAAAAATTTGATAGGAATAAATCATACTGCTTAACGTGCATAAGCCTTTTCATCATACTATCCATACAGCAGCTACTTTTAAACCTAGTTTCAACAAATATCTAGTTTTGGTTTTCACGTATTTGAACTAAACTTTAAGATTTCTTAAATCGGAATATAGTTTCAAAAAAGTTCCAAACTAGAAATACATGGTTTCAAGAATGTTTCGCTGTTAGACTATTATTTTTCTTCTATCACAGATAAATTTTATAAACATCTTGGGGTTTTCATACAAAGAAACAGTAAACTAGAGTTAACTTTGTATATCTCATGAGACCTTTGCTACACATTGAGGCAGTTACATACTGGCTTAAGTTTATGCTATGTCAAAGTTAAAAATAGTGTAGAAAAGGTGTGCTTCAAACTTTTAAGCTATTGCATACCTTCTATCGCGGGCCTTGAGCGTGGAGACCGAATCCAGAAATTCCGTAACGAAAATAACCTAACACCCCCCACTCATTTGTTTTCTTATCGGTCACCACGCTCAAAAAGTGTAACTTCAATTAATATCAAAGAAAAAAAAACAAAGGAAAGAAAATACTGCATAAATAAAATAGATAAATAATTATAATTGCATAAGTTGTTAAAAAATGCTATGCAATAGCTTTACCGCGGCAGTCCCCGAGTGCCACACGTCTTTTTTTATACTTTTGTTATTACCGCTCGCCGCCCCGCGCTTAGCTCCCGCTCACAGTGGCAAGGTCGTGATCAGGCCGTAAAATGATACGATATCAAGTTAGTTTGTTAGGAATGTGTGCTGCGTAGAAACTCGTAGTTATCAGGGCAGGATTGGTTAAAAGACTTACCGTAGCCCTCGCAAAGGGCAATTGAAAGAACACTGAGGGTTTTAGTCAGTAAAAGTTCGATACTCCCTCTCGTTTAACCCAAGGCGAAAGAAGTTATTTGATGATTTTTCACGCAAAAAAAAATGAAATTACTCATTGAGTCGTTTTAATAGATGTGTATTTTTTTTTATTAGACTTATTTATGTTAGGTATTGTACACTAGATCCTACCCTCGAATGTCATCACTCTGTCACCTAAAGGTTTTTTTTGGGAGAAAACTCACTGTTGACTTAAGCTCGCCTTTGTACATGAATTGTTAAACCATTGTGCACTATATTTTATTAAACTTTTATGCATGCAACTAATTTCAGGCTGGGGTTTCACCAGCGTGGAAGTACGTTTCTCCACATAAACTTTCACGCCCAGTTTCGTTACCTTAGGGGACGAATTTTGAAAAATCCTCTCTCAGTGCTCGCCTTCGTCACAAAAGGAAATCAAATTTCACGATTCTAGTCCCAGTAGTTTTGATTGTGCGTTGATATGTCACTCAGTCAGTCAGTTGTTCATTTTATTTAAATAGATAATGAATAAGAAATTAGATTATCAAGACCAAGTATATTTAACTGAGTATTTCATTTTATGGGGATTGGGGTTGGGGGCACTAAGTACTACGTTGCTGCGGCATCGTTACGGATATTTGATTGTCAAATTATTCAAAGATTGACTAATAAATCTGGTTTCCTTAGTGTTTTTTTAATGGTTTATTCAGGGAAATTTACATAAATATTTTCACATAAATGTTCAGCCAAGCTGCAGTACAGTTTGTACGCAGTGCTCTTGTGGATAGTCTTCTTGATTAACTAATTAAAAAATACAGTAAAAAACATTATAGATACTGGAAGTGTGGTAAAAAATATTTTTTTCTGAGCACACGTCCGCCAGGCCAGCAAGAACAGCACTCGCGTACAATTCAATTGTACGACCGCCAGCACCTACATATATAGTCATCAAATCACTGCAGCGATCTAGTAGGTACTCATTTTTCTGATTCTATAAATAAGTGGGTAGGTACGTACTTACGAGTTTTTCGTGGGATATTTTTCGAGTGAAAACAAGCGGCTATTTTAATTAATCGCATAGTAAATATGCGTGACGTAAAATTGGTGTGGTTTTGTAACGCAAGTGTTTAAACAACTGCGATCACAGTGAAATGAAGCTGAGAATTTAATTATAGTGTTGACTAATTTGACTACTATTTGCTTTTATTTGCCATTTACTACCAAATACTGCAAAAAAAAAAATCAATACCGTTAAGATTTTCTAATGAAAAAACATACTATAATTAATATTCTATGTAAAAAACAAAATATTTTCTAAACTTTATACTGTCTGAATGCATAAGCAATGCAAAGTCAAAAGAAGAAAGCAAAAACGATTTAGGACGATTTATTCTTTCTCTCTTATCATAGACATTAAAATTATATGTAAGTATCAATGTTTACTCCGGATTCAAATGAAAATGCCGTCAGAGTAACATACGTAAATAGTCGGTAGATCAATGGATAAGATAAATTAGCGAATAACAGAGGTAGGAAGATATCATTACATTATTTATCAACATTTATGAGTATCGGATGAATGCAAAAACTTTTCAAATTATACATCACAAAGGTCATCTAAACTATTATATCTATTTGATGTTATTATTCACTACCGTAGCCTTACAAAAACCGTGAACTATATTTAATTGAAAAAATAACAAATGTAGTAATATGTCTGCTAAAATTAAACTACGTAATCTTATTTTAATGAACAACTATGTAGGTATACAATAAAACATTTCCTGCAACTCGAACGTTCACTAATATCAGATTGCATCAGAGCCAGACTTAGGACTGCAAAATTGCTATAGAATGAATAATCCGCCTCGCAATCCGCTTATTAAAACCCGACCAAAACTGAAATGGCATTTGCAGTATAATGATTAGTGGTTAAATGATAAGCCGGGCGACCGGAGCGTCCTTGCTTCGAATCCCGTGTCTCTGCTGTGTAATTTGGAAGGGTTCGCTATAAGCGATTAGTCTGGTTCTCGGTAGCTACGCGGAGTCGCGGAACCCGCGCATTATGTCATTAAAGATGTGTAAGCACACGTACGGAATTTTAATAAAGCTGCCGACTATTTAGAATGCTAGAATCAATCAATTGAACAATCTATTGTTTAAAAGCACGCGCCGTTCCAATTGTTCGATGTAATTTACAAGTTATCGCCTTGTTAGTCATTCTTTAGGTACGCCACGGTTTGTAATCGATGAGGGAGACTTAAATGCTGCAATAA
Organism: Mythimna albipuncta; assembly: GCA_929112965.1. NCBI lineage: Eukaryota > Metazoa > Arthropoda > Insecta > Lepidoptera > Noctuidae > Mythimna > Mythimna albipuncta. The sequence continues at coordinate 8,331,975 of OV815962.1, read as the reverse complement.
TAGGAAATTACTGCATATTAAACTACATGCCCTTCGTGGGTATATTTACAGCAGTGTTCATTACCTGTAAGTATCTGTTTCTTACACGTGAACTTCAGTTTTGTATGAACTGAAATATATAAGTAAACTGCTTCAATAATATTATTGGAACGAGTAGGTACATAAAGAACTCCATAAAAGATGTTCTAACTATCTTATCTCCTAAACCTTCTCTGACTAAAGCCTCTTCCTCTCCGTATAGACAACATCATCGCTACACACTAAACGAAACCAGAATTTCGAACAAAATCAGTAGTCGTGCGTATCCAGTGTTTCAAGTGGTGTGAACCGACTCCACGTAGCTGAGTGATCGGCGGCGTTTATACAAATGATACAAATTTACGAGAAACGCTAACCGTTTAGTCTCTAAGAAATATTCGCACTTACGCGTACGTTTCAGTTTATGTATGGGAAAATGATCGGCAATTTCAGCTGTTTGTATATTAAGTGAAAATGATATTGTGTTTTTGCAAATCTAGTGTGTTATCTACCTAGGTACCTAATAATGATTATTAGGTACCTAAGTAGGCATCACGTTTACTCATAATTAGGCAGGCACGTTTGTATTTACTTACGTTTTTTTTTTTCAGAAATATACAACTTTTTTAGTCTATACATCTGTCCCTATATTTCTATTGAATCTAAATGAAATCACTTTGCCTTAAAAGCTTTTACATAATATTTCATAGTCTGTCTAAGTATGGCCTGGAAACTTTGAAATGTCTAAAGTGTTTCTGTAGTATCGTCAAAATCAACTTTCCGCACACTAAAACTATAAAACCAAGATCTACAACAATTCCCTTGAACATTACGAGTCGACTTAATAACAGGCATAGCCGTGCGACTGAACTAGTTGCAACACAGGTAGGTGTTGTTACGAGCGTCATTACAGAATACGTCATTAGGTAATCGCGATGGATTACACGTTTCGACGACTAAACGCCGATAAACGACATTTTGTTGACGGCCCCCGGCATATTGTGCATTCACGATCGTTCCAACAAAATATTATAACTATCGATGAATCAGACAATGTAAGTTCGATCAACTATGTAAGTTCGATGTCTAGTTTTGTTTCGTTCGATTAAAATGCTATTTTAAAACGATACACGATGGTTTGTTTACGTAGATAGGGAGACAAATATTTGAGGCTTTTTGTTTGTGTGGAATGGGTCCATATTTTCTTTGAAGAATGTAGTGACATTTTACCAGTAAGAACTAATTTTAGTTTGTGCTTTATTGCAAATCTTTCAAGTAAAACTCAAGTAAGAATCAGTTTTCCTTTGATTTATTAAACTAAGATCTCTTTTTTTTAATAATATAATCCAGTGGTTGAATGAGATCCCATCTGATGGTAAGCAGAGATACAATCGTTGATGGTGAATCGCACTAGTTTATTAAGAACCTATTCACTCTAGCCTTGAAGACACTTGATCTATATCATCTGATTTTACAAAGCTTTTATTATTGTTTCCGTTTATGCCCATGTTTTCAGAACCAAAAATGTAAAATTCTCGCGGCATTTTCAGCTTTAATTTCAACACGACACGTTTAGCTCTCAAATAAGGAAGCTATTTGAAAACAATTAAGTAAACACACACCAGTGGCCGACGAAGCAGATTGTCGGCGGTGTGGCGATTAATAAGAGGTGTGTGAGACGTCGGCGCCGGTCCGCCGGTGACTTGCAGGCTTTGTGATGAGGCCGAGAGCCGACGGTCACACGGTGCGAGAATGACTTAGGTGAGCACTACAGTTATACACTGTATCAGAAGTTAGAACTTTGTACTTCTTTCTGAATCTTTTCAAGTGCTACATGAAAGTGGGTAAATAACTTTTAAGTAACATTACAAAGCTACAATTGGTATAAGATAAAGCGGGTGACAGTTATCGGATTCATTCAATACATGTAGCTTCTTCTTCTTTTCTGTCATTATACCCATGCTATATAAAAAAAAAAAACCTTAGTTACGGATGTAGGTACCTATTAGAAAATTGACACTTAGTACTATTGGATCAAAATATTATTTCTTCAGGAATTCACTACAAAGGACTACGTTTATACATCGTACAAAGGTCTACACGTACGATCTAATGTTTTTCTTGGAAATTAAAGTCTTCAGCTTATAAACTACAGTGATTCAATGAACAGACTTAACCTGAAAAGCGTTACATTGTGGCAAGTAATTCTCCTCGGCTCTTACACCTGTCGCGTGGGAATGTCAGCACCTGGGACACTTATGTTGCTAACGCTACCATCAAGCTCATACCGACGTAGCAACACTACATATTACTGATCTAATTGCGAAAAATACAATGTAATTTAAAATGAAACGACCACTCTCTCACTAATTACAAAATTGGCGAATGTGTGAAACAAATTATCTAATACCAATTAAAACTGATCGCAGCAAATAATCAAAATGATAATGTTTTTCATTTAAATAGTTTGTAGAAAATCACTAAGCAAGTAGGCAAGAAGTTATGTAGCTATGTAATTATTTATAATTAAGCAAAAAGCAAACGGCGTGTCTTGTAAATAGGTAATTAAAATTAATTGTTTCACTTTGGGTCATTATTAAAAAGCTTTGTGTTTTCCACAAAAAATTAGAAGTAACCATTGTTCAAAAATAATCCATATATTAGTATAATTTATTCCGTATCCGGGAACCAGAAAATCGGTGCCTATTATTAGTAGGTAGTGGCTCTGTTCTATTTGGGCAGCCGCTACAAAAACCAAAAACGGAAAGTGACCGCACACAAAAGCCCATTACATCCTTCAATTAACTACGATTTCACACCCTTTCACGAACCGAAAAATCGAAGCCCAAACATTAGTTTAACCGAAATTATAGAAAATCAACAAAAACTGCCACAAAAAGGTGCAGACGCGGCGGCGTGGGCGTGAGCACACCGTGCGGCGCCTGCGCTGGACTTGGTCCTACCGACAAACGGATCTACTTGCAATCTTATAGTTACCAGGAACACACGACTCTAGACTGATAGGTATCGTAAGAAACAATAGTCACAGCATGTCTCAACTTAATTGCTTTGGGCTACCGAATCGAATTCGACTAGAATCAATCGGAACTTGCACTTGAATATTTTGTTAGACTGTAACGTACGAACAAAATCCCAATTCACTACTGCCTATTACTACTGCTTAGATAGTCTTTAATGCAGCCCAATCTTGATTAGAAAGATGGTATTCAATCAATAGAAAATTAGTATAGTTTGTTATTAGCTACCGTATCTTTTTTATAGAGAACCCATCGAGGGCGGCGATTTGACCCTAATTACAAACGTTTGTTTTTGAAATAGCCGCCGTACTGTTGTCCACAAAACTCCTTCAACGATTTTTTTTTTTACAATTTATAAATAGCACTTCAGAATGTAAAGAATGGACAACTCATTGTAGCTATAATTCTGTTTATAAGGTTATATTATTTTTATGACTTCATTGCGAACTTGAAACAAAACAAGTTTGTAAATTTTTTTAAATGATTATCGTTTTTAATTCGTCTTTTGCAGTGGATAAAAAAAGAAGGTTTCCATAAACAATCGCGTGTACTTTTAGGAAGTAAATGTTTAATTCGTTTGTAATTATATAGATGGAGATCGAGCCTAGTTTCGGGCAGTAGCAGTAACATGTCGACGGTCCCGCTGACTCAGCATTGCTCTGTGAAGATCGCCGACTATCTCACGACCACTGTCGGCGATTGTCCCAAGTCACTAGCGTTTAGCGAGTTGTTGGGTATATTGGGTATACCATATGGTTTTTAAAATTAAACGATCGAATCCGTTGTATTTATTAAAGATTGGTTTCAAATTTTAAGCACTAGTAATACTATTACTTTCGGTAAACTTTATATCCTAGTACATACTTATGTATTAGATTTAATGCCTTAGGCATTTCTACCAGTCGACCTTATATTAGTTATGACACAAATGTCATACCTGGGATGACTTACGCAGTCTTTTTATTATGAATGTTTTATAAAAATACTAACTTCTATCAGCGCAATCAGCGCTTTACCCACGTGAAAATAAACCACGTGAAGTATACAATTTTCCCAACGGATCATACCCTAGGGATAAACAATTAAAAAAGAAAATTTCACCCAGACACAGAACAAATGATCATGCTCATCACACAAACATTTGTCCTGGGTGGGAATCGAACCCACGACCTCTGGCATAGCAATCAAGGCACACTAGACCAACAGGCCAGTCGTTCCAAGTTTGATGGTCCTCTATTGTTATATGTTGAAAAAGGTCGTCATCACATAAGTGGAAGTCTTGGTCCTAGGTTACTCTAACTATATCCATCTTCGAGTGTATACCGCCAAGCGTCTATGATTCGGAACACAATCGTTTAAAACATTACCCTCCTATTGACCTCTGCTACAGTCGGGTAAAAATAAATTGTTAGTTAATTGTTTTCTTTATCCTACCTCTATGTTACGTACGAGAAGTATTCGTATTTTCAATTTACTCCTGATCATAATAAGGTTTAGTACAGGAGATGGGTACAGAAAATTCATCAGGTTTACTATCAAAAGTATCTATAATAAAAATGGCACATTTGGCCTATTTTCTAAGTCAGGTAATTATGTTAAAGATTTTATGAGTATAATAGGCTAGTTGCCTCAAAAAATGAAATTATTCCGTCTTTTAAATTGTTCAAAAATAAGGGATACGTATTTTTTTATTTGTAAATTAAACCAAAAATGACAAAGATATATCCTATTAAAGTTACGTGTAACGTCACGCCGTGCTGCATTTTTTCGCACAGGGTGACGTTACACGTAACTTTAATGGGCTATATCTTTGTTATTTTTGTTTAATCGAAAAAATACGTGTCCAATATTTTTTATAATCTAAAATACGGACTAAATAAAATGCATTATTTTGACCCTGAAAACTACCCTATTGTGTAAATAGAAAAGAAGGTATGAAACCCATGTTATTAAAAGAGTTCTGAGTATGCATGTAGATGGATGGAGACGAAGGGGGAGGCCGAAAATAAGGGAGCTAGTCATAGTGTAACGGGTGACAGGGCAGAATGGAAGAAAAGAACGTGTTGCGCCGACCTCAAGTAATATCTTGTCACAGTTATTACCGTACTATCAGATAATGAACTACAAATTACAATCAATGTGCGGAAATTTTAGTTTCGCAGGTTAGCCTGGATTCACCTTAACAGTCCACCTAAGAAGAACTGAGGTTCGAGGTTGATTATAAAGTAAATAGGTTTTAATTTACTATCACAATACCTATCAGCAACAATATAATAAAATAGTAAAAAAATGGATTGTTGATGTTTTAGTTTAGTATTTTACATAGGTACTAATAAAACCATTAAATTATAGTATATCAATGAATAAAACAGATAATAATAATATAAGTACGCAAAGTTGTGTATTAAGAATCGGCTACTGAATCAAATTAAGCTATTTTTTAACCGACTTCGAAAAGGAGAAGGTTCTATGTTCGGCTGAATGTACCTATGTTTTTTTTTTTATGATAGGTAAATTCTTTGCTCAAAAATAATCGGGAATTATTCTATGATGAAAACTTAACCTATTAACCTATTTGGATAAATTCTTAATCGCATCACTAGTGGTTTGTGTATGCGTTCGTAAGAGTATGTTTTTGATAATATATTTCTTGAAATTAAAAATTTTAATGGTTAAATTATGTTTATAACTTAATTTTATATAAGGGTATACATTTTTCCCATTTAATGTTGTATAAAGTACTATATTTTAGATCAATAGCTAGGTGATGAACTTGATACTTTTTTTTTTTTTTTTATGGTGGGAAAAATCATGCATTGACATCCCCCGACCTTGGGCGGAGCGGGAGATAGTGTCAGACTCTTACTGACTAAAAGACCCACCCCGTTCCTTCTAGCCTTCATACCGGGGCTCGAGCGCCCTTTCGGATAACCCTGGCCCCAGTAGGCTTCGACCCGGCTGGGGTCCCTGCTGTTGCTGACAACTCCTTGAGGCGCGCGGGAACAGTGCGCGCCGTCGACGACTTGGGCTTGGTCCGGACAGTTACCGGACGGCCGGACAGCGAGCTACCCATTGCTCACTGTCCGCAAGCCCGCGTCTACGTTGGCCGGAAATCGGGATCAGAATCCCGGCGACGACGGCGGCGGCGATAACGCCGTTGCCTGATGCGTTCGGCCTCCTCCTTTGCAAGCATTACTGCTTCGCAGAAGTCGGCGACCGCTTGCCACTCCTCCTCGCTCCGGACCATGGCCTCAACCAAGGCCCGGCGCGAGAGGTCTCCGCCGCCGATCGCCCCCACGAGGGCACGGCGATGCTCCGCCCAAGCAGGGCACACCTCGACTGTGTGCTCCACCGTGTCCTCCGGGCGTTCCGCACAGTGGCGACACCCGGGCGTCACTTCCGCATGAATCCGGTGCAGGAAACTCCAGAACGAACCATGTCCGGTGAGGACCTGCGTCATGCGGAAGGTAAGTACGCCGTGAGGCCTTTCCAGCCACGCCTCAAAGAGGGGACTTACCGCCATGATTGTGGCGTGCCCAGCACTGGGTTGCGATAGTCGTTGACGCCATTTCACCATGAGATCCCGCCGGAACTCTGTCCGCCATGCCGTGACCTGTCGCGGCAGCGGACTTTCACCCCGGCGTTGCATCTCCACGCGCATATCGTGCATGTGTGCAAGGACTGTTGCCTCCAGATCCCACGGTGGTAGGCCAGCCAGAAGGCTCGCCGCTTCGCGGGAGACAACTTGATACTTTTGTATGTAAGCTAATCGACCTGGGATAATACTGAACGAAACAACAACATGTATTTGATTAATTTCCTTGTAATTTATAGAATTATTATCATTGTTAAACACGTATGCACGTAGGTACCCTATTATGTATATTATTAAAATCGCCTGAAAATATGTGTGTGTACAATTGAATACGTATTATTTTAATAGGACACCACTCTATGCCATGTGGTTAAAAAAAACTGTATGTACAGAATCGGTTAATACTGCTACCCATAGTACCTACTACCTACTACTACATAGTAAGTACTTATAAAATATAATGTTTCTATAATAGTTTTGTCTCTTCGTTATTTAACACCGACTTCCGAAACTAAAGTTATTTTATACTTTTCAGTGTTTTTCAACATTGAAGTCGGTTATATTTTTTTTTGTAAAAAGTTTTTTATTTTGCACTTTTTATTTAAGGTACTACCATTAAATAGTACCCCTATAACTTATAGCCACAGTGCATCTTATAACAATTCTAATAATCCCAAACGATCCCACGGTTAGATTACATTAATTTTTTTTTCTTCTTGCTTCATCATCAGATCAGTTCGATACACCCCCCCCCCCTTTTCTGACAGTCAGTCATCGAGTACACGTATAAACAAAGCAACTTTACTTGTAACCACGGTTCTGCTGTGATTCTATGAGGAGTTCTGTTCCATATCTTCGAAGTTCATGACCAGATCAACAACAACAATATTTCTATGGAACCAACTTGGAAGCATAACCTTTCAATCAAAAAAGTTATTTTCAAAATCGGTTTACAATTGTGAACATACATAAAAAAAACATACATTCAGCCGAACATAGAGCCTCCACCTTATCGATGTCGGTTAAAAAGTATTTACTATGAAACTCCTGATTTTTTTTAGTAGTAGTGCCACATATTTGAATTCATAAAAATTGGTGCTTCAAGCAGCTTTCTTTCAGGTGATTATTTTAAACCATACCAAGACACGTTTTGTCTTTAGTTTAAGACAAGAGCATTATATGTCAAACAGTTTACAAGTGTAAGTAAGAATTGTCAATCGTGGTTTTAATCATTATCATTATAATTATCAGCCTTTTTAATGTTCCCACTGCTGGGACTCAGGCCTCCTCTCTAGGAGAGGGAAATCGTGGTTTTACAGCTGACAAATACCTTACGAGTGTAACGTAGGTAATATCTTGCTAATTTGGAATTGTTGATCAGACATTCAAAATCCGGTAGGACACAAGTTGTCGCAGCGATAAGTCCTCACTTTAAGGAGTGGTTAGAGAGGTGCCATGAGGCCCTAACTTTCCGTTTGTCATCACCGGACATGGGTGTTTTGGGAGGTTCCTGTTTCGAATTCACCGGGAAAGACACGATAGAGCATACGGTGTAAGTATAGACGGCGACCTCTCGCGTACGGTTGGGTTCAGATCATGGTCTGGAGCGAGAGCGAATGGTAAATGGTCACCTCCTTCTTCAACGCAGTGACGCAAACGAAGGAACGGGTGAAAAGTGTGAAGGAAAGAACATCCTTTCAGCCCAGTTGCTGCAGGAGACGCCTTGTGCTTCGAGTCAATTTCCAGCTAAAGTTGGGGACAGCAAACAATGGACAGTTCGCCGTCCGTTGAGGACCATGTCGAGTCAACAGCGCGTTGAGTTCCGCGTGCCTCAAAGAGATGATAGCAAGATTAAAGGGCCTCGTTAGGGCCGGGGTCTGCAGGGTTCTACGAAAAAGTTACCGTGACTATGGACACGTAACATACATTGTATCTATCAACGCTATTGGGAAAATCTACACTAACTAATATTATAAATAAATCAAGAAAATAAAAAAAAACAAACATTACCAGTTTGTTTTTATATTTTCTTGATTTATTTTTTGTTTGTTCCTAAGCTAGCTAAACTCCGAAAGTACTGGTCCGATTGCAAAATATTTTTAATCGATAGAAAGCTGCTTTATTCTTGAGTAACATAGGCTATATTTTACGTACTTACACGGCGGAAGCTGCGGGTGAAAGCCAGTGTTCAATTAAAGCATTTCTCCTGAAAAAGAGTAAACAATGCAGAAATAAACTAACCTTCTATTCTGATACCAGGTCTTGACCTGCGTATCCGTGAGTCCTAGTTTGGCCGCCAGTTCCATTCGGTCCTGGACGCTGAGGTACTTCTGTCTCTCGAAGGACTTCTCTAGGGTCTGCAGCTGGTGGTCAGTGAAGGCTGTCCGCGCCTTCCTTTGTTTCTTCACCAGCCCTGATGAGTCTCCCCCACAGCTTTTGCTTGATACGTCATCTGAGTCATCTTTTACACCTGTTGGAGAAGAATACATTAGACTCAAGAGACTGGCCTGAAATTGATGTTGAGAAAACATTAAGGGAGAAATAAAGCCAAACTTTTTACTGTTTAATCCAAATTTTGGCTGAATTATAAGTAAATAAATGTTATAAAATAATTTATATGTAATTCAAAAAGTAATGTTTAGGACACTTAACATCGATTTATTCATTTATTCAGTATTTTATGAAAGTTATAACTATAAAATTAAGTATAACTATATCGAAGTAGTTAAGAATATCAATATCGAATTATAATTTTAAAGTTTTGATAGTTTTTCAGTTACGACTTTACGGTTGAAACTGAGAGAGGACCGAACATTCAGTTACGGCTGCAATTCGTGTTTTAGTTGGAGTCTAAAATTAGGCAGGTTGCGAGTTACAGCTTTTTTAAAAGCTTTTAAGAAAACCAAGGTAACAACCGCGCAATTAGGTAAAAATCTCAAAAAGTAGGGCACTAGTTTTTAAGATACAAATATGGGCAAGCTGGGGACATTCTCCCTGGATCAGCTATCTAAATACATTATAACTTTTGAACCTTTGACCGACAAATTGTGATATTTGGCGCCAAATTAGCGACTAAATTTTCATATTATCGAAAGACCCGTGATGGTCGGCAAGCTAGTGACAGCTATACATTTATAAGCACTTTTAGTCAAGTTTCTGACTAAATATATCTGTCTACCTACTTTGCAAAGACTGCTTAATTATGATTTAAGTCTACGACGATAATCATATTTAATCCTCGAACAAAGCCTCAGTCATCGACCTCACTGAAACGTGTTTCTCATTAGAGAGTGCTTGTCCTCGCCACCAGTCACCACAGAAGCCGTCCCCAAAGAGTCACGGTAGGGCTTCTTGCGGTCACTGGGCCTCGGGCGCTTCCTTCACGACACTGTCTTCCTTACATGTTCGGCCTTTGTCACACGCTTGTGATTTTAACTAAATAGTACTAGTGCCGTGTGCCCTACAATACAGAAGATGATATGTTAAAATAATAGCAGTAAGTATTTTTTTGTAAAAAATTTTACAATATCGTCAGATAGATATATTCTTACTTTTTATTGTACACTATCGAAAAATTACAGTAGGAGCTTTGTGGAAATACTTTGGAGTTAATTTGTCCACATCTTGATATTTATAAAACAAAGTCCCTCACTGAATGTGCCTGTCTGCCTTTTCGTGATAATTTTGATAAAGCTACTGAACGAATTTTCTTGCAGTTTTCATAAATATAAATGATAATTCATAAGAGAAATTTAAATGTATAGAACATATTATCGTAGAGAAGAACCGAGAATTTCAAGGATTTGTAATAACTGACAGAAGCTGACCGTCGTGACCAGATCTTAGAATTGATATGGCCAACTAAAACTGGCCAGATCGTTTAAACGTTAACATTTAATGATATATCAATCCTCGTTTGGTCATATCATTGATGTGGGATTTCTATTATATATATAAAAAGGTCTTAAAGAAAGCCACAATCAATCGATTTCAGAACAGTGGTGACTAAATTAATTACACAAGGTAATGCACCTGGCTGGATTTGACACCACAACTTTTAAGGCCATTAGCACTGGGCCACTACTGCTCCGATACTGCATTCATTTTTTAAATTCGACTATCGTCATTTGTTTCAACTAAAAAGGCACACTACATGAGAACCTACACGCATCAAACTATTGGGTATATTGTGGACTATTGTGGTTTCAAAATAAATTCATCTGTCTGGGTCTCTCTTACACATGATAATCATGTTTGTGTGTGCAGTCTACGAGACTACGATACGACGTAGCTCAAAGACGACACACATCGCTAAACGCACTATGGTAAGCGGAATTCAAACCAACAGCCTAAGTGCAAAAGTTTCAAAAAGAAAATGTTTGTTTTTATTCTTTGTACTTAATCACCTTGTAATAAAACTTATTATGTGCCGAAAAGTTTCGTTAATGCGATATTAAATGTTTGTGTATTTGGTGTTTTTATGGCTTATAAATTCGCAGTTCACGGTAAATATTTATAGTTGTTTCTTTTGCTTATTGTAAGGTATATGGGCTCATAAAAACGTTAGTGTATTAGAACTTTATTGGTCGGTTCGTTCGTTTGATGTGCCAGGTTTACAACTGTGCTTATAAAACGAGATAGAGTTTCTCAATTGAATGGTAATCGAAATATAAGAGACACAACTGGAAACGAGTATTAGTTCCCAACATATCGAGTTTTATGAATAAATCTGTGAAACAAACATTTAAAACTAAACCTTTGCTAAAACTACACAAGTTTGCCACATTCACGCCCACGCACGTTTCAGTTTTCTGGACCATAATACTACAAGAAAAGCTCCTTATCTTCAAGCAGGTAATATCCTCAAAGTCAACATAATATAATACGTGTTAAACACGGTGAGGAGACAAAGGATTAAGTGTATAATGCGCGAGGAATTAGCGCAGTGGAGCGGTGGTTGCGGTCGCGAGTTGCGGCCGTTGCGGCTTGCCACCCAGGTACGCGTTCAGCCGCCAAGCTCGGCTGTAACGTAAACTGTCACGTTTACGTTAACTATTCGATGATTTGATAATCGTTTGCCAGTCAATAAGGAAGGTGGGTTTGCGTATTATTTAGATGATTTTTTTATTGGAAAATTATAAATACGTAGTATCGTAGACTGACCGTAGACTGTTAAATTGGCATTTATAGATTATGTTAATGTAATGCGTGGATTCGAACATGTGCTACTGTATTTTGAGATCTAAATTTTTGGTATAATAAACCTAAAGAATTAAAATATTAAATATAATAATATGTCTTTTATTTTCTTTGCACTAGGTCAGTTAAATTAGTCATTGCTAAGTACCAAGCGATTTAATTATTTGTTTTTTATTCAAGACGTTATTGTAACTTATTAGACTATGCAAACAAGTCTAATTATTTTACCATTAAACGAACAAAGGAGCAAATCTTACGTCATTAGCAAGTACATAAATAAAAATCATTCTATAGTAAAATGTGCGGCAATCAATTTGCAGATCAAAAACAACTTTGTTTTCAATTAGAAGCGGATAAAATGTTAACACACAAACGTTTTCCGTAATAAACAACCTTGGATATAAATTGCTCGTTGGTGGTTCGAGCAGATTTTTTACCAGCGACCCTTTAGCCGTTTGTAATATTGAGTGTAATTATGTACAGGCAAGCCATTAGGGTACACCGCCGTTAATTTATTATAATAAGGTCCAACTGCCGACTGCACTTACTCGACCGTGAAAAATATTATCATTAGTGCCCAGTAATGTACCACACAATGCACACATCAGGCTACTGCCCTTATCAAGCTGCTCCCAAAGTTTACATAAATACACGGCTCATGAAATATTCGCTGATATAAATATTTTGTATCATTTTCCTTTATATTGTTATGCGTTAACACGCGGGTCGTTCGCGGAGATATGAAAACACTATTAACAGCTAGAATTGAATGAGAACTTCATTTAGCTGCAGCTCTCGAATGAGACCTCCGATCGATTTGTTCTCGTCGATTTCACAGCGGCTGAAACCGCTTTGCATATTATTATCCAATTCACAATCTACATGAACACGGATTTCAATCGGCTAATTGAGAAATCGGTATGATGACGTGACGCAAATGCTAAATGGTTCAGTTGGCAGCAAGCAGAGACACACGATCCGAGAGGCGCGGCGGTGCGGCTCGCTCGGCCGGCTCCGCGCAACACTCGCTGTTGACGATCATACCGAGATCATTGAAAACTATATCGAATGTCATTCGATCCGTCGTGAGTTAACTCATGTAGTTACATAATTGGATTAATCTAACTACTGGGAATTCCATGTAACACCGTTTGAAAAACAATGTAAATGTAGGCTGATAATATAATTTTAATAATACTCTGACTACCTAAATGTTCCTATGTTGACGTCAGATCGGTGTACAACACAACTGGTTCACCACGGCATGTTACACTAGTACCCCACCATACGACACCCCACTATTTAACTTCTACAGAAGCAATTTCCTCATGGTGTCCCCTCGCCTACAAACAGCCGAAGTTATTCCGTATACCTCCAAATCATAGGTATTATTAGCTGTACTTTATTTAATAACAGCTTTGAATCCGCTAAAACAAACCCGTTCAATAACTGACTATAATAATTGTGTTTTTTGTCGTCGACAAAATAATCAGTGGTTCGACCTCTGTTAAATGTGAATATGAAACAATATGCGTAGGAGCGGCGTGCTAATGGGATTATAATTGAAATTATGACTTATGCCGTCTCCATATCGGCACTCAGCAGCATGAGTGATGTCCACTGCGGGATTTGTGTGCGAGAAGTTGGTTGAAGAAGTAAGTGACACTGTAATGGACGCTAATTGATATCGCACCATATAAGGTATCGTGTTGAACCACTATATAAAGCCGGCTCTAAACGGCCTCGCCTGGCTGTCTATCCGCGCAATAACTCTGAGAGGACAATCTATTACCTACGTACATGTATCCATACACACAAGTTTAGGTGCTAATTGAATATTAAGTTACTTAAGTACGCGCGGTTGATTTCGAACTAGTTTTAATTATTCGATAATTATAGCGATAGTTCGATTAACAAATCTGATAGTGAAGGACGTTGTATTAGTACTTGTCAACCGGAACGACACGCTAAAAGCTTTGTGTAGTGACACGCTACCTATGTACTATTCGTGCAGTAAAATATGTAGGTGCGTTATTTTTTTGAGTTTGCATTTTTATTATTCAAGATTTGCAACTGTTATTAAATCCATATATGTAACTTACATATTAACTAGACTAAGTGTATAATCATCATCATATCAGCCGAAAGACGTCCACTGTTAGACATAGGCTTGGGGGACTAGCGTCGCCACAACGACCGGTCGGGTTCGCAGGAATTCGATGGATGCGTGATGCCCAGAACTAAGTGTATGTAACACAAAAATATAAAATACACTCAAGCGCCAAGTTAAAGTAGAAGACTGGCAGCATTGCCTCGTTGAATGGCGATGCTAATTCTTTAGTAGATGGATTTTACATTGGAATCAAATAAAGACACGAAAATATTGAATAACACACACATTCAATTAAATTGAAAACCACTTTATTGGACGTTAACGTTATTAACATTCACTATAGTGTTATTTCAAAATCGAATAATATAAATCCCAATTAAACTTAAAAGCGAGTAATAAAAACTGCATCTCCTATTTTAATTAGGTTTTCAATGTCCACAAAGCTATACAATGGTTATAATTTATATCATAAGTATTATTGCAGTTAATTAATTAAAAGTATTAAAGTAGGGGTGTCCAGTGATATTGAATTTCAAAGACAACCTAGATTAATGAGACGGACAGCTGGTGATAAGATCGTCGGAATTTATGCAAGGCTGCGTACCTTGAGGCGACTGAGTTATTTCTAGATTCTAACAAGAGAATACAATAAAATTGTTACGAGATATGAAGATAAAGAAGAGTAGACATTTTGGATGGGATAGGCCGCGGTCGATAAGCTGCGATAAAAACATACCCTACATGGATGGAACTGGTGCTGGCGCCTAAAATGTCGTTATTGCTCGGAGTGGGCGTAAAGAACATTCAGCGGCTCTGTCTATTCCTTCTCAGATAACAAGTGTAACACTTAATAAACAATGACAAGGTAACCGTGAAGCAATAAATAACGAACATTATTTAAATTAAATGGCTGATCATCATGGAATACTGTGGTCTTGTAATTACCTCCGTCATCAGACGTACGCAAAAGGAGAAAATTGCCAACAACTGAATAGGAACATCGATCACAACACAATGATGACTTAACCTAGAAAGAAGAGCTTAGATTTATAGGCTTGTCAGCCGTTTAATTAACTGTAATCCCCTGTAGGAAATTCATTAAACAATAGATTGTTTTAATCACTATATAGGTACTCCCACTCTTAACTACGTAATTAATATAATTGTTCGATTAGTGGGAATTATTTTCTATTCATTGCTCTGTGGGGACGTTAATCAAACATGAATTACAGTTACGATAGCTGAAGTAAAGTTAAACTTTTTTATTAAGTATAATAACTGCTTAGATAACCTCCTGGTTCTTAACGACGATATTCTTGAAACAAAGGAAATAATTAATCAAATTACAAAAGCGACGGATTGCAAAATATTTATTTTGGGTACAATTACATAAAGTTAGAACGTCAGTAGCGTTGCAGTGTAATATATATCTAATCTAATGGCAATTAAAATCTAAACCGGTAGCGAGCAACTAAATAATAGTCTATATGCCGTTTATACAATTTGCCTAATTACTGTAACGCTTGCTTTCCAGAGCGGCGATGCAAGAATTATGATGCGGACACATGCCATGAGCGACAGCGGTTTCGACAAACTCTCTTTTTCAATCTTTCCCACAGATCATAGAAATATATTTTATATACAACAATAATTTTTAATTAGTACAAATACTTAAAGGGCTTATTAGAAAAGCCCTTGTTATTATTTAAATAAAGTCTCAATAAATAATATTCATAAACAGCTAAGTTATTAGCGTTTGTGTTTATCCCAAAATGTCTCTCAATTTATGGAAATATTGTGCAGGCTATTGATTATGAATGAATAAATGACGATTAAAATGGAAAAACACCGCCCGCAGTATTTTCTACTAGCAATTGTTATTTATGATTGAATCTATGATGAATATATATGCTTTTCGTGGTCAATTTTAGGATTTCGGTTTTTTCTACTTTTGAATACATAAATATGATCAGTAACAGGTACAGATACAGCCCCATTTTTTTGTATACTAATTAAAAAGTAGGGGTGTATATATTTTGTCCTATTTCTGTTCCGAAACCTCCAAAATATGTTTAAGGAAAAAGATCGCAGTTTTATCAATTCTCTATTTATAGTTTACTTGCGTCATCGAATGAAACACGTTCCTAAAAAATCGGCAGTCCATTAACAGATTATCACAAATAAGAATCTTAAGGAAAACTCAGCCCTGGTTTGAAAGGCAAAGAAGGAACAGGAGTTGGTCTTTAGGCAGTAAAACTCTGATAAACCCTTCCGATCCGCCCAAAAGGGGGAGATGTCATTGGGTGGTTTTCCCACCTAAAAAAAAACTGCTACCGAAAATAGGTGAGATTTTGGACGCAAATCGCTTTCTCTCAAGCGGTGTACGCTAACCCTTAATGAATTGATGCACAATGGGCGCGGGCGCAGGCGGCGTGTGAGCGGCGCGGACGCTGCACAATGCACCGCGCATGCGCGTTATGTCACGACTGTGGCATAACACGCGCAATCATAGGCAAGCAACCCATGTTCAACATCAGACAGTAAAGAGATACAAAGGAGATTTGTGTTTTTTTTTTCAGCGGACTTTTCTTGATTCTGATTATGGTCGTAAGTTGAATGCTCCAGGGTAGCCCGCGAAATTTAAATTTTCGTACGTTTTTTTTTTTTAAATTGTTATAACCTAGTGCTTGACTGTGATTCCGACTTGATGGTAAGCAGTGGTGTAATCGTTAATGGTGAGGCGCACTCTAGAAGGCGCCAGATAACCATGGAATAAGGTACATTGGTCTTTTCCTAATATCTCTGTGTAAGTACCCCAAAAACCAACAATGAAACGCATTTCAATACTAGATCATAAAGGATCACGATACATGTCGATTCAAAACAGCTGTGTCTTTATTCCCGTTTTTTAAATTAAGAATGTCAACAAATATAGAAGGGACAATGACCGTTATTCCCGGTAATCTGGCGCCTACCTTAGTTTATTATGAGCCTATTCACTCTGGCATTGAAGACACCTAAATTATAATCGGACGGAAAGACATTTGTACGTTTTTCACACACTAAGATAAAATAAAAATGTATATTTGCGGTAATAACATATTATATGTATTTACATAATTATACTGGTTGTTAACTCTCTAATTTAGAAAAGAGCTAAAATGTGACATTTTAGTAAAAACTAGACGTTAAACCTTGTATCTAAGTTAGAGATTTCGTTTGGTATTAGTTCTCAAACTAATGCCAAAGAGAGATACTGAACTTCGAATTCTGAATTAAGAAAAAAAAACAGAGAGGAAAACGAAGAAGGTTTGTGCTAAAAGGTGGGGTGACTTCTGAGTAGTTTTTGATAGGCAGCCTTCCTTTCCCCACCTTACTCGTATTCACATCAATCAGACGTGAGTTTCTTCAAGAGAGGACGGAACCCGAAGTCATGCTAGGACCTTCATAATTCTCCCACCGTTTTCTCAAATTATTTACAAGATACTTCTACCATTAACCTTTCAATCGTGGAAATTACAGGCACAATAGAAATACAATAGGTGCGCGAACGCCGGCGTTCGCTTGGGGTTATGTATAAGATTCAATGGCGCGTCAACGGCTGAATGCTTAGATTGAGACATAGAATTGCTTTTTACCTCGGAAGTAAGTTCCATTGAAACTATTTTTTTTTTCAATTTCAATGGTTATCATAAAATTATATACTTATCACTTTGTAAACTAATACTTACTTTTCATGGCTGTAAAAATCTGACGTCTTATTTTAAGACCAAAAACAAACCTATTTTAAATTCGAATGACAAGCCACCACAAATATATTCTGTTTGTGTGTTATAAGTCTTTTTTTTGGGTTATTGTAAACTCATCACAGTTAATGAGCCGAAAATTTGAAAATTTCATATAAAAAAAATATAAGAAATTCAAACTGACGAGTTTACAATAACCCCCTTTTTTGGGTGGAATAAAATTGCTTCTCCTGATCTGAGTGGAGCGAGAGAGAGAGTATCAGGCTTTTACCAAGATAAACCCATCTCTGATGCCTTTTGCATTTCAGGTAAAGCTTTCAAATAATCCTGCAAGCCACTGGTGGTAGTCAGTGCTCAATCAATAAAATCAAGTCAGGGTCGCGGGAATCCGATGGATGCGAGACGCACAGAACTGGTCATTGTGGCGACGCTTGGGGGAGGCTTATGTCCAACAATGGACGTCTTTCGGCTGAAATGATGATGATGAAGAATGAAATCTATAGTGAATTTTTCCTTTTAACATATGATACAGTTACACAGTTGTCTACTAGTTGTGGAGCCTCGTAGAACCCTTTACAGCATGAAAATATGTTTCTGTGTAAATAATTTAATTGAATGGAACCAATATAAACCAGTAGCGGGTGTAAACACGTTTTACATTCAAGCTGGTCCTTTGCTAAAGATAACTAGAAGAAAATTGTGAAAATCTAATGAAAATCAATATTGTACTGCCTCATAAACTTCAGAATAAATTATGGGATTACACGTATATTATATGAGTATATATTATGGTTAGTGGCCCGGACTGCAGGCTATGCTCGAATCCCGCCCGAGACAAATGTTTGATGAGCACGATATTTGTTCTATGTCTGGGTGTAATTTATTCTATAATATGTGTGAATTAAGTAATATAGAAGTCGGTTTTGTCAGTTGTCTAGTACCCATGCAAATTCTGGTTAGTCTGGGATTAGATGGCTTTGTGTGATAGTTATGGTTTAATTATTGGAATGACTAAAAGTTCATATTGTAGCGAGATTACGTTTGAAAAGAGAGAAGTTATAAACCTTATTATGACCTCTCTCTATGCATCTCTAGCATAGAGAGAAGTTATAATAAGATTTTTATAAAAAGGAGAAAAAAAAGAAGTGAGATTTAGTCAGGTCGGGTTAGGACAACAAATATGATGTTAACGTTAACTACCAACAATTTTAAACAATACAAATGAAAAGAGAAAACTATCGAGGTGAATAGATTTTTTTCACGTTACTTTTTTTGGATTGGTGAAACATCAAAATGGTTCTTCCCGCTCTGGGAAAAATAAGAGGATTTCATTTTTTTATTTATTTAGAGGATAAAATAGTTTGATTTTAGTCAGTAAGTGTGCTTTTAAATCCACCTCTGTTTTTTTTAAATTACCTTTTGCTTTCCAGAGTCAGGTAAATCTGTTGAAAAATCTCGCAACAACTTTATATAAATAGAACAGAATATTTATTAAAGACGATAGAATATCATCCAGTGATGATATTGCTAGAAAAACGCGGTTCGAACATTAACTTGGAACAGAGTTAACAGTAACTATAAGGTACGTTAATTTAATCGTTCACGTAAGTCAATACATGCTGCTTAACAATGCGGTGATTTTGCGCTAGCACCAATTACGTGCAATTGTGATTAATGTAATTGTTCGCTTACAACATGCATTTTAATATATTTTCCCTGGTAAAGAAAGGCAGAAAGACTAGCTGGGCTAATTGAATCCGGAAACGCCATAAAATATTAACGATTTTAACTTATTTCACATACTTTTATGACTAAAACATAATTGAATGCGAAAGCGTGAAAATAATGGTTTTTGACGCAGCACTTTAGAATCGAAGAAAATATTAGTTATGCCATTTCTCATCCAATTTCGTAACAATCAAGAATTAAAAAGCCGTGCTAGAAACCACGTTTGTGGACAACTAGCTGCGACCAGCGGCTTCGCCTGCGTAAAAATAGAAAATTATACCTAGGGGTTTTTTTTGGTGGGAAATCATCATCCAATAACTTCTTTCGCTCTAGGTTGGAACGGGAAGGCACACCAGACTGGCTAAAACCCATTCCTATGTTCTTTCTTTGCTTTGCGTTCCAGGCCCCCGGGTTTTCCTATCAAAAGGGTACAGTACAGTGGGCAAATTATCCCAAGACTATGTGCCCTTGGGATAATTTGCCTCCTGGGGCAGTACTTATGTATATACAGTGCAATGAGTTTCTAATTTATGAAATAAATATTATTATTATTTATACATATTTCTTTTTTTCCTGGACCTTTGGACCTTATTATTATGTTCTTGCTGGATATAATACATGATATTTATGCAATTCCAGAATATGGTTTACGCAGGTGCCTTTTAAAAAAATCCTTTCATCTTTTTGTATGATGGAAAATAAAGAAGTAAAAACATACAAACTCACAAACTTTAGCTTTTATAATCTTAGTGACACTGGGCACCAAAAAATCCACATTCATATCAACTCTGCATGATTAAACATCCAACTAAACTTCAAAAAAGGGATGTAACGCTTCATCATACAAAAACATATCGATATCAAATGTATCGAATACAAAATAACGACGTATCAAAGCGATATCGTTTCGCGATATATTCGGGCCAGTCGATGTGAAGTCGGATGAAAAATTATGCATTTTCCAATAGCTTTTCTAGCTACCGTTCAAGTGGACATTGAGAGGCCATTACACGGTGTGTTCACACAAGTTACGTGCGCATAGGCCACGCTAATATCTACGTAAGTACCAATGAGATAAGGTTCGATAAGCAATCATAAATACCTACTTGTAAACTTGTAATGTTCTTGCTCTACATCTTTTGTTCCCAGAAATCTAAGATGGTTTGGTATCACGACGCTTTCAGTCTTTGGTTTGAATATATTTCTGTTGTTACATAGGATTGGTTGATGTGGATTGGTTGATGTGCGGGTTTGTGAATGGGGAGCAATGTGTAACTCACAATCAGCCTTTTTAATGTTCCCACTGCTGGGACTCAGGCCTCCTTTCTAGGAGAGGGAATGGGTCGTAATTAGGGCTTTCAAATACCGGATTTTTTCAATACCGGTATCAATACCGGTATTAGAATTTTTAATACCGTGATCCCGTGATCACGGTATTGAACTCAAGGTTTCTTTTTTAAACTAGTGCTTGACTAAAACTCTGTCTCATAAGAACTTTAATTAGGAAATTAATAAAATCATTTAAATATTTTTGTTTTCGAATCAGTGTTTATTCTCTCTTAACCGTTCTAATAAGGTTCTAGTAAGCATGGCGCTGATTGTTTACCGGCAATTAGCAAATAAAGTAGATTAAAATCATATATCTGCGTAAGGTTTAGGCTTACTTGACGCTGTAACTTTTTTACTACATTTCTAATAAGGTTAAGACGCAGTTCTAACGTTCAAGTAAGCATGGCGCTGCCGTACCTCTAGTTTACTGGCTCATTCGATTCGTACCTAAACTGCCCTTAGAGATTATATTAATATCTCATATGTAATTGTTTTACCAAACTACCAATTAAATGTATAATTTTGAATTATTTCTTCGAACACAAACGTAGTTAATAAGTACTAATTAGGCTAAATTAATAATATTTGAAGTTAAAAAAGAATGCCACATCCGAACCGCAAAAATATTAAATTTTTACTTTTAAATTGTAGATCTAACGGATAACGTGATTCGTTAAAGTAAAAATGATATTAAACAAAGTGGAAAATGTCACAATTTTAGATGCTAAAATACAAGTATTAATATTATGTATCATGTTGTTCGTCAAGATTACAAACTTATCAAAAATACACAATGACCAAGTTCACACGCACGTGTTACCCGGGCGCCTTTGCGATACTGACTAACAAAACAATAACTTCGTATAGGGCCTATTACACTACGCGTTATTAAGACCATTTTAGTCTATGGTGCGACGTATCGCGAGAGTTGGCGCTTAATACATGTGTGAGAATAATATTACATCGTAATTTATATTATATTATACAACTTCTTACTACTTATTACAACAAAACACAATAATATATATTAAAGATTCTAATACCGTAATCACGGTATTGGCTCGTCAATACCGTGATTGAAAAAAGAGCAAAATATATCCGTGATCACGGTATTACGGGATCCCGTAATACCGGTATTGAAAGCCCTAGTCGTAATTCACGCGGGTCCAGCGTGGGTTGGTGAATGTCACATGTCTTCGAATTTTTGGTTCTAGGACATGCCGGTTTCCTCACGATGTTTTCCTTCACCGTTTTGAGAGCAGTGGTGATAAAATAAATAAGACAAAGTGACGCACTTGGCTGGGTTTGAACCTGCGTCTTGCCTTTGTCACTTGGCGACCACCATTGCATCTGAATCTTTCCAGCCGATTGATCGTAAAGGAATAATAAACATACAAATATACATACATTCACAAACTTTTGCCTTTAAAGCAGATAATTTAATAGTCGATACTGTGAATCAGCAGTGGACGTCTAGTGTAACTAATAACGGTGAGAGATGTTATATAACATGGATAGTCGATTTAAAGAAAGAAAGAAGAAAGATGCATTAATTTGGCACAACTCAAAAACTATTTGGGCGTACACGAATCAATAAAAGAAAGAAAATAGTGTATCTGACGGTTGCGCCCAGAGACGTAGCTTGGGCTAGTTTAGGCGTAGGTGAAGGCGCATCAGCGAGGCTTTTTTCTTTCATTAATTCAAAAACGGTACAGCTTCTATTACAACCCAGGGTTTGACCACATCGTCGCTCAAGTGGTTAAAAGAGAGCCTATCAATTGTAAAAAACTGGGCAAGTGCGAGTCAGACTTACGCACTGAGGGTTCCGTGCTACAATTCCTGAATGAAGAAGATCGGAGATTTTTCCGAATGGCAAATTTTTTTTTTGTGACGTGGGTAACATCAATATTTTTTCCTATACATGTGCTATAAGACCTTGCTTTGTGCCAAATTTCAGGATTCTGGGTCAACGAGAAGTACCCTATGAATTTCGATTGAGAGTAGGTATCAAAATATATGTTTTGTTACGACATAAACGGCCGTATCTTTTTTATTCGTTAACTTAGAAATTTGATTTTTTCATAGCTTGAAGGGACCGCAGACCCGAGTATGGTTTTAATTTCAACTTGATACCTCCACGCGTTCTCGAGATAAAAGGTCTTGACAGACAGACAGACGGACAACAAAGTCTTCCTATAAGGGTACCGTTTTTTTTCTTTTTGAGGTACAAAACCCTAAAAAAACCTCGTTCTTAAAGAGGCGAAGGCCTCGTGCAACCTCTTTCGGTGCGAGGCCGTGGGCGAAGGCCCACATCGCCCAAGCGTAATTACGCTGCTGGCTGCGCAAAAATAGATCCAGTTCAGCATAAATAGCAGACAATTAGTGTCTGAAGCTGGTTTACAACTGAAACTGGGCTTGTGACGTAATGAACGTCAGTCAGTTTTGTAGTGTATTTTTTATTTATTTCATACTTACTAGCTTTTGCCCGTGGCTTCGCCCGCGTAAATAAAATATATTCTATGGAATAAAGCAGCTTTCTATCGGTGAAAAAAATTTAGCAGTTGGACCAGTACCTTTAGAGATTACCTCCTACAAACAAAAAAACATAAAAACAATGTAGATGTAGATAAACTAGTACTTGACTGCGATCCCACCTGATGGTTAGCAATTTTAATAACTAATGAAATGTGTTAAGTGTGATGATAGATTATATTATGGACGAATGTTTGAGAATTGATACAGTTACAATAATATTTAGGATTTAAACATGAAGTTTCTATGTCTTGGTCATATGGGAAAAACGAACGAAGTCAAAGGTAGCGCTTTTTAATAGAAACGGTTAATATACTCACTTATTATTAGAAAAACTTCTTTGAAAGACTATATTTAAGTTACAACTATAAATATTGATATAATTTACTAATGCTCTATTGGTAAACTGTAACTATATTTACTTTACATACGTGTCGTAAGTGTCGATTAAAAATTGAAGTAGTTAGTTTAAACAACTTTTATGAAAGCTTACAAAATATTTTTCCACACACTTACTCGAAAACTCGCTCTTATCCCACCGTTTTTAGGCACAATGTTTTCCGCACTAGTGCAGAAAAGTGCGCATGCTATCTCCAACCACAATTTTATTACATTTATCGTATCAGGCTGGGCGCGTCGACCCCCACAAGTCGTGGTCAAACGCCGTTTTTGTCATTTCTTCGTAAGTGTAATGAATAAAGTCATTTGATAGACATGTATATTTGTTGCTGCAGCCCTCGGCATCATTAATACACTGGCCTATGGCTCGTGCGAATTCCGCCTCAGTCGCAATGAAAAACTTCTTGCACTTGTATCAAAATGTACTATTATTGTTAACTTATCGCATACAGCCGCAATTAAGCAAACTAATCCATTAAAAATGTAACGTAAAGTGTCTTATTTCAAAATTCGCATATAAAGTGTGAGCGGTTACCTACGGTTGTAAATTATAGCGGAATCTTAAGATCTAGAAAAATAAATATTAGTCACTGTCTGTTTATGATTATCTCGGTATAATTCTACCACTTAACACTTCGTTGAGCTTGTTCATCTGCTAGCGTCTAAGTAGATGGACTAAATTGACGTACTTATTTACTTTCAAGAATTCTTTGATTTTTCTAATAAACACTCAACTTTTAGAGTTCCGTATCCAAAGGGTAAAACGGGACCCTATGACTAAAACTCCACTGTTTGTCCGTCCGTCTGTCTATTTGTTTGTCATCAGGATTTATCTCATAGACAGTTGAAATTTTCATAAGTGATGTCTGTCTGTTGCCGCTATAATAACAAATACTAAAAATAAGATATAATAAATAATTAATTAGGACTCTCATACAACAAACGTGTTTTTTTTTAATAGTTTTTTGCTACGGACAATACGGAACCGTTTGTGAAGTGAGTCCGACTCGTACTTGGCGGGTTTTTTGAAATACACACGCATTAAAACAGATTCGATTTCTCATTAAAGCTATCAAAGCATATGGTTGACAGTTGTAACACTACTACAACTAAACAAACTTTAAATAATCCCCTCTGGAAAAAAAAAGCTAATCACAAAGTCTTGAGAAGAACCTTTATATTTTAAATCGAACCCAATTTCACAGCTCGCATCGCCTGTCAAATGTGACACAAAGCCAATCGCAGCCGTATTATGAGAGAACTCAAACTGACCCTATTTATATCAATGATAATCTATTTATTGTCACAATAAAAACTTTTGATGTTATCAACTCGCAGTGATGAAAGAATCGTCACCTTCCTCTCATCCTTATCGCGATGCCAAAAGTCACGTTATATTCCAACCTCTAAGCTGATTCGAACTTTATTTTTTAGTAAATAAGAATTGTATTGGCTTGATGATAATTTTATGGAAGGTAAGCTAAGCAGCTTAGTGATTCGATGGTGCGGACTCGAGGTGAGGCTTGCCTGACGTTTCGAGTGACGAGTCGATCCAGTGGCATCGGTTGTGCACTATATGTACAGCCAACGACAAATAGCTTTTGACAAATAATTAAATTGTAGTAATGTAATCGTGACTAAGGAAACCGGGCGGGATATAAACACCTGTTAAACATAAAACACCTTGCTATTTGATATGCGCGAAAATGTATTTCACAACGACTAATAGCGCAAAATAAACCTTTGCAAGATATTTTGCTGTGTTCAGTTCACGTGATCACTGATAATAAATAAGTTTTGCAATGAAAACTAATCGCTTTGCTCGCTCAGTTCAGATAAGATACTCATTTAGTAATGTCAAGGAAAACACGATATTTGTGCAGAAAAATTCGAATATGCATCGTAATATGTTTATTTCTTTGCAGTTTTTCTCTCAATTCATAGAAACCGAACATTCAATTTGATCGTGCACCTCAGTACCCTGTCATTACTCATAGATTAATTACTTAGTTAAATCGTCTTGGCTTGTATGGTCACTAATTGCTGTAAACGTTGTGTTTTTTTTTTCACATTCTCGGTAAGTGGGTTTTTTCAAATTACGATGCCAGAGGTTTTGTATTTACAGTTGCATGAAACGTTTAATTGCCTCCAACGGATGTTAAATACAGTAATTGGGAGGTAAATTCGTAAGATAACGTATACGTTAAGAAATATAATAAGCATGGGGTGTCTTTGCGTGGCCTACGTATAAAAGAACTTGATGGTCACACGAAAATAAATATGGTAAACAATACATATAGTTGTACTCGACTGTACGGAGCTCATACAGATCTGTTGGATTTCGGTGAGCTATTTTAAAATTTAAAAAGCGAACGTAGCTTGACATTTGACAAAAGCTGATTATGACGTCAGTTTTTTTTCTTTTTCCCCCGTGACACCGAGAGTCCTTTGAGCCAGGATTAATTTGGTCCGTTTTATAAGGGCTTACTTATCTCAAAGCCGAGTGTTAGGAACGGGTTGTATTTATCGCAAGCCATTATACATTTTATTATTTAATTTATTTAACGCTTCGGGTTTAGCCGCTTGACTATTAAATCGTCGATGGGATAATGCGATCTAAACTCAAACATTACTTAGTCTTAAATGTGTTGTTTTGTTAATTTATTTATATTGAACTTTCTAACAGCTCGTCTATGATTAAAAATGGTTTCGAAGATTGGGATATTAGTGGTATCTAATGGTAATGTTGTTGAAGACATAACCAATAAAGAAGAGTTGATTTTATTAGCTGTTTGGATGATAAAATAGGATCGTATTAATTTTAATTTATAGCAATTTAAAAGATTTTATGCAAATAACGCGTGTTGTATAAAATCTTTATAACAAGCATTTGTCTTAGTGTACATTAATTAGTTTGAAGCCAAGACGTATTAAACATTAATGAGGAATTATAATGAAGCTGGGATTACACGGTCGGAGGCTTTAAATTAATAAATTATAATAATCATATGCAGTGCCCTTAATACGCCGCTTTAAGTGCCCACTAGTTTATTGAATGTAACTTTCCAATGTTACACTTAAAAGCTTTGTGATAGAAATGTTTTAATAAAGTTGTGCTTTTATAAGACTTGTTGCAGCCTCTTTGTGTTGATTAAATAGTCATACTCGTAAATTGAATGAACTGTCTAAAAAAACTACCAACATACTTATAGAGTTTGAAGATAGAAATGATCATATCTTTTTTTAATAATTAATTGAAATGATTTGGTTCACTGAAGCTCAATTTTCGGATTTTTATTGTCAATCAACGAATACGTATCAATTTTGTAGCTCCAATCTGTTTTTCTATTCTTCATTTTTTGAGCTTTTGTAAACTGTTCCACTATAAAAAAAAAGTAGTAGATACTGCATTCGTTCAGTACTGTATCGTACAGTGTTAATTAATTAGTTTCAAGTTAGACCTGCAGATAATTATCTAGGAACAAATTATGAGAATTATAGACATAGGTTTGGTTCCGCATTACAGTCCGCAATTTTTCGCATGTCATTATTATTTCATTTTTTTTTTGTTAATTATTTATATGGTAATAACTGTTAAGAACACTTAATTCAATAGTGTTTGCTAATAAGCCTTCGTTTAGTCGTAAAAACTTTGAATAGTTTAAGTTCTAATTAGGCATACACATTAAAGTTTCCGTAATATTTATTAAGTTTAGACACATTTAACGCTCGGTCATTGTTTTTTATTTAATATAATAAAATGAAAACATGTTTTTCTACTACAGCCGTGACTTTGGCCTATACTGTGTGAATCGGTCTATTTGAAGCTTAGCCGAGTCTTGTTATTCGTTAATTGTGTTCCTATTTTTGTTTGCATCCTTAATTCTACATTAAATTGTTGTGAGTTCACGTAATGAGAATGTCTTTTGTTTTAATTTAATTGCTGATTTTACCTGACTTCCGAATTCTAAAGTGCCTTTTTTTCAAACCAAATTTTTTTGTAGTCTTAGACGATACTAAGGGGTATGGGTTTTCATGTTTTTTAAAGTCCGTTTTATTATTGACTAGCTTTTACCCGCAATTTCCCACTTTTTTTTTAAATAGCCTATGTACGTCTCCAGGGTCCCGACTATCTCTGCATCAAAATTCATCAAAATAGGTTTTGCCATTTAAGCGTGAAGACGTAACAAACAAACAAACAAACTCACTTTCGCTTTTATAATATTAGTAAGGATATTATAAACGTTTAAGTAGGTATACTAACTAAAAATTTAAATAAAGTAATTTAAAGATATTCTTTTGAAAGGATAAATCCAAATCTTCGATATTCAAAGTTTAATCAAAACAATAAAATTGAGAGTCACACAGAATTAGTGCCGCTCGGTCGGGTGGCATCGGAAGAGGTCGGTTGTGACAAAAGCCACCGGATCGGGTTGCATACCTCCTCCCCCCCGGCCTTCACCGCACGGACCCCCCCGACCCTCTCTCATATGCACCTGCGTGACGTTTGACCCTAACAAGGTCGAATAATAACATTGTAAAGACATTTGAGAGGATTATGTTTGTTTTAGTAAAATGGCAATTTGTAAAATCGACTTTAATTAAGAACTTTGAGATAACAAATTCTGCTTTTTTTTGCAAAAAAGAAAAAGAACCTGCTGCGGTCTTCCCGTACGATTATAATATAGGTGTCTTCAAGGCTAGAGTGAATAAGCTCTTAATAAATTAGTGCACCTCACCATCAACGATTGCATCACTACTTACCGTCAGGTGGGATCGCCAAGCACTAGTTTGTATCAATTAAAAAAAAAGAAGATCGTATGGTTGTCAAGAATCAAGATTAACATACAATGTAAAAGCTAATTAGAAGGTAGTACCCAAAAATGAAACCGACTAAATAATCAATTTCTTCGCATAACTTTATTGCAAATTAAGATATTCGATTCAAGTCTATCAAATGTAACCGTGCCCAGTTAATTCACTCAATAGATGATACATAATAGTTTTGTGAATCTGTGGGTGGGACAAAATAAGGCATTCAATCTAGTTAATTCAAATTAGGATTTCTACAAAACTTTTGTGTTATGGATACAATGTTTTACACCAATTTAGCCATTTTTACATTATGGTGATTGGCGATAAAAAGTTGCATCTTTGGTGGATAGAGCTGAATCACCAAACTGTGTAGAATGCAATTAATTGGACGTTTGATGATGTTATTTATACTTTTATATATTCTATATATATATTGAATAGTGGAAAGTTTTGTACTTTTAGATTTTTGTTTGTATAGTGCGTTGGGGTAAGATCGGCACTGGGGTAAGAACGTATAAACAAATTATGCCACGTCATTATGTTCCGCCTTGCATAGCAATGTGGATAGCGTTAAAAATAAAGCTAAATAAGCGGTATAATTTATTTATACGTTCCTAACCCAGTGCCGATCTTACCCCAACCCACCTTAACTAATAAACCCAAATACTACTGGACCGATTTTTATAATTATCCGATAAAAAATACGATGGATGCGAGACGCATAGAACCGTTCGATTTGCCGACAATTGGGGAGGCCTATGTCCTACAGTAGACCACTGTCAAGTTGAAATGACGATAATGACAACAATGAGAGCCATGTATGAGTTTATCAATAAGAAGCACTGATTGATGTGTGCATTTCGTCGTAAAATAGAATATATCTTCCCCTTTTTTATCGAAACAATCAATCTGCCAAGACTTTTTCCAATTAGGTAATTGTTTTTAGTGTGGACGATCATCTAATGACTTCTCCTGCTCTAGGGTAAAGCAAGAGAAGACGAAGCAAGAGGAGGTAGTCAGACTTTTACTGACTAAAACCGCACCTATGTTTATTCAGTTGCCGTTTGTGTTCTAGGACCACAGGTTTCAGAAGCACGTACCTCTTTGAGGCGCGCGTGGAACAACTACGCACCGTCGACGACTCGGGCTTGGTCCGGGCGGATACCGGACGGCCGGACGATGAGCTACCCATTGCTCGTCGTCCCCTAATCCATGCCTACGGTGGTTGCCCACTATATTTGGATCGATATTCAGACTAAAAGGATGTAGCTGAATACAAGTCATCCCATGTAAAATACAGGGGGCCTTTCTGACCTCAACAACCCATTACCTGAGACAAGACAAGACTGTCAGTATCAGATTTCCTGGCATCTTACTATCCGTAACGACTGTTAAGGGTCTTCAAATGACCACTGAAAGCTTAATTTCTGAGGAATTCTCGGAGGAACCTGAAAATGATAAAAAATATATTCAGCCGAACATAGAACCTCCTACTTTTTGAAAGTGATTAATCTCCTAGCCCTTGTACCAGCTAACTTAAAACTTATTACGTAAAAAATAAGGTTTAAAGTTAGCTGTTACGAGGTGTAACGAATTCGGTACACTAGGGCCCGAGAGGTTAAAAATGGTCAGTACCCAGATGCTTAACCTTATTACTTTGCCAAAATAAAATCAGAGAAAAACTTTTTTTAGTCTATTTTTGTAATATTTCGATTCAAAATACAACTTGTGGTAGCGTATTTAGTATAAGTATTTCGTATTTGCTGAAATGCGAACTCAATGAATGAAATTCAAAAGTTATAAAGTTTTTGCTTACTTTCCTAGATAGTCAGCGTCCTTGATTTTATTTTTAGACTTGCTTTTTTCGCGTGTTCTCACCCGTGGCCTGTTCTAAAAGCGCATTCATTCCATGCAAAAACCTAGGTGATGCTGTAACTTTTTATCATTGTACGATTTTTTATAATCTGAACTGTTCTTCAAAGGACAACCTCCTATAAATACAATTTACTCGTTGTATCTTTATAATACGAGTTAACCGCAAGAGAACCAAGCTTACCGACATAACTCGATGGACCTCCAAACTTAAGTGGCAATGGGCAGGGCACATTGCTCGCAGAATAGATAGTTAATGGGGACGAACGGACGGTTCTGCAGTGCATGCATAAACATAATTGTGTGTGTTATAGAACAACTACATCGACTTATTTAGAATAGCATAATCTGCCTTTTAATGTTCACATCTACTGGGACTCAAGCCTCCTCTCTAAGAAAGGGAGTAGGCCGCAATACATCAGTGCGGATTGGTGAATGACATATGTCTTCGAATTAATGCCTGAGGTATTCTCCTGTATTTTCTGTTCTATGAGCATTCTCTACCAGTCAACCAATCACAATCCAAATAGGACATGCTATGAATAAATAAATACTAAGTATATTGTAAGAGCAGTGGTGATCGAGTGGTAACGGCCACAACTTACGAGTTGTAGGCCGCGGATTCCAACCCAGCCAGGCGCATTATTTTGTATAATTTATTACAATACCACTACACAAAACAGTGAAGGAAAACATCGTGAAGAAACCGGCACGTCCTTGAACCTAAAATTTAAAGACATAATATGTGACATCCACCAACCCGCACTAGGCCCGTGTAGTGGGTTACGTTACGGACCATTCCCTCTCCTAGAGAGGAGGTCCGTCTCCTAGCAGTGGGAACATTAAAAGGCCAATTATGCTATTCTTATGCTAAGTATATTGTGCTGTTATGCTGCTTGCTATTTTTTCAGTTGCCTTGAGCTACAGCCCACTTAACTATGAGTAAAACTGGTCCAGTGATGATTCTGTACTAAGAATTAATTTAAATTCCTTGCTTGATTCTTGACTGACACTTAACCATAACTAAAGAGTTTTCATGACATTAATATTTATGCTATTCCTTAGTGTAATCATCTGATAAAGGAAATAGACTTAAAAAATCTTTTTTGTTGGTAAAATACGTAAAATAATTACTGTCTTAACTGCAAAAAAAATATTTTCTGTCTTTATCACAAAATACTTACTACAAAATTGTCAATCTTACTAATAGTATAAACGCAAAACAAAATTTGTTTGTTCGTAATTTTTTCACGCTTAAAACTTAGAATCGATATTATCATTTGCATACACGTTGTCAGGGGTATAAAAACACAGAAAACACAGGGTACGTCTTATCCAGAAAAGAGTAGTGTTTCCGAAGAAAAGAATAGTCAATTTAAACACTTATGGTGATATATGTCTTTCAAATCATGATTTATTTATAGACATTAAACTTCTACTTCCTACATTATCCAAATACATAAATTGATTTGCAAAATGTAAAAAAATGCGACCAAAACCGCGCACCAAAACTAGTTAGATTTTATATGATCGCCAATTCCAAATTATATTACGTTTGAGAAACGCAAACAGAACTTAAAGTTTAAGTATCACTACTATTTATAATCCATAATATTTTATATCAGAACACCTCTAAAATTAATACTAACAAACATACTATCGTCAGTAACTTGCAGCACATTTAACACGTAAACTCATTATATAAGTTAACTTGTTCATCACAATCGTTTCGGAGTAAAGTCTCCATCTAATAGACAGACACCGAGACATCGCGTGACTGCGCCGCACTATCGCGGTTCCCAGCAATCGAACTAGATCAAATTATAATACCGTGCTCACCGTGCTAGTCCGTGATGCTGGTTTCATAACGAACAGTGTACACTGTGTGAGTATTATGAAGCTGGCCGGAAAACGTTTAGTGTCCGAAGAAGACAGGAAGAATTAAATATTGTCGCGTTGATGTCTTTTCTTAAATCTTAAGTGCTACGACGTAGCACTCCTGTAGGCGAATTTCGTTTTTTCGTAGCAACCCTTTGGGATTGTTTTTGTTTGAGTTTTTTCAAGATTCACTTTTAGTTTTCTTGTTTTTTGGTACTTTTATTTACCTGTTGTTTTATTTCCTTATTTTTGTAACACATTACGGCAGATATTATTTTAAAGTTTTCCGCAATATTAGGTATATTCTGCACATCCACTTTACTTTTTGCAATGACGATTTATGATAGCTAATGGGTTTGTGTGTTATCCAACTGTCGCAATATATTAAACTTATCACTGGAAAAGTCAGATGTTAATAGCTAAGCAGGTATTTATACATTCTAGCTATTCTCGTTAGACTAAATGTAGGTAAACATTTTTTTTTTTTTAGTTTCAACTATTTGGACACATCTACGAGTAGGTAAGTTATTTAATTTACTATGAATTACAATGGATTTAGGTAATTTGATGTAAGTTAGGTTAATGTAGGAGACCTAATTAAAGCAACAATGGTCATTCATTGTTTATCAAATACCACAGCCACCACCAAGTACCACATTAATGTTATGGTGATATTTGATCTAAAAATACATAATCCACAGTGGCTTGTTATGCTACCTACCTGCCTAAACTTTTGAACCTGCCTAAAGTTCTTACTACGTATATTAAATAAAATATAAAATATCAAGCATATCGTATTTTTGGCTTGGCACTCTAAGCTCCAGGGCTAAGATTCACAGCAGGTGATTACTTGAGCCATTAGCCGCACATGTAAATAAGCAGAAAAACAACTAACCTGGTGAATCAGTGGCGGATCTGTCGGAGTCCGAGTCCCGGTGCGCGCTGAGGTCCCTGGGGGGCGCGTCCAGGATGTCCGTGATCATGAAGCGGGTGCGCGGCGCGCGCTCGCGCTCGTCGCGCTGCACCGTCATCGCCAGCGCGCCGCCGGCGGGGCCGCCGCCGCCGCCGCCCGCAGCCGCCCCTAGCGCATCCAGCGCGGGCCACCCCCGCCCCACGCACAGCTCGATCGCCCCCAGCTCGTCACTCACCGTACCATCACAGTCCAAAATAATACTAACAAATATGCAACTCTAGCAGCACTTTGTCAACAGTGTTTTCGAACGCGCATCGCCGGCACACCAACGTTCAGTCCTCCTTCTTCCAAAAGTCACGTGCTCCCGAATTCCGAACGAGATAAGTTTGTTTATCACTTTTCCTTCCGAATGTTTGCAACGTCTATTTTTATTTATTTATTGAAAGTGAAACCAGATAATAGTTACGAGACACACCGCAACAAAGTTTACACACTTGTAGTTCTCACGAAATAAAGTTTAGTGCGAATCGTCTCGCGCAGAACTGTTACGAATGCTCCGTGTGTCGCGCGGTGCGGGTCGCGTGTGACGTGCGCGGGCGCGGAGTGAGCTCGGCGGGCGCGGCGCGACTGGCGGCGGCGGGCCGGGGGCGGGCCTGGCGGGAGGCGCCGCGCCAGCCAACCGCCGCGCGGCGCCGCGGGGCGTGCCCCGGCCATGTTGCCTCTCCAACTTAATGCTCTTTTTACCAACTCGCCGCCGGGAGAAAGCTCCGCGCGGATTTAAGCTTTTATACGTGGATAAAACGCTTTTATAGGAAAATAAAGCGTTCTCGCAGCGGGATATCGCACTTTATGACGGCATTTTACTGAAAGTTGGCGACACTATACTCCAGTAATTGGTTCACGCCCGCCAAATTGAGGCTAGCGTGTCAGCCACCGTAGCTTTGAGCCCGAACATGAATAACTTATATTTATGATACAGACTCGTTAGTTATTTATCTCGTGTTTTAAAAAAGTACAATTTGATATAAAATATTTTTGAATCAAAGAAATACCCATTTCAGTATTTGCAATGAATGAAATACCCACGCCATAGCTACAGTATATGTGTGCCTACATGTACTTATGTATTTTCGTAAAGTATAAAAGAAGAATTTTGGCGCCGGTAACCTAAAAAGCAGGGGATACAAAGCAATAGATCACAATTGAATAATAAAGGCGAAAATTAGTTGGTATGTTTGTTACTCCTTGACGCTCAAAAGGCTAAACAGATTTAGATGAAATGATAAATTTCTCGGAGACACCATGTCCTGGAATAACCTAAAAATACTTTTTGTAACGGGAATATGTTTCCTGTAGATCATTTTCTACTTCCACGTAACCAAAGCTGCTGGCAGAAGCAATGTGGATAATTATATTGGCAAGTTAGTTATTATTAAACTTCTTCTTCGTAGGCCGAACGGTGTAAATAATCTAGACGCCTTCATAAGTTAAGGCAATTTAATAAAGAATTTCAGAAAAAAAATCACACTCTTGAGGTTAGATCTTCGACGCATAGGTTAGCCAAATAAAATCGTAGCATATAAATATACATGTTGATGTAACTTATTTTACAACTAACGAAAAAGCAAATTAAAAACAATAGGTACTCATTAGTTACTTATTAAGGACTGGAGAACTATTTTTTACTTATTTTTCTGTTTTTTTTTTTTAATTTAATTCTAGATTTTTTTTAAAAAAAAGGAAAGTCTAATGACGAGGGAGGTAGCTGTCTCCCATGTTTTTGGACTTTCTTGAGACTATGCCCACCCTTTCACACCAGTTCTCGTAATTTTAACTGATGTAAATAAATGAATAAACCTAAGCCAAGTATTGTAGTATTGTTCAAGTTCATTATACTAAGTTTGAGGGTTTTTAATCTTGCTTGCGTTCTCGTAATTATTCCTCTTCGAATTTTATTCTTCATACTTTATGTTGGCACTTAGATATTTATTCAAACAGCGCAGAGCTTGGGCGCTCCTTAATTTAAAACAATACATTTTCAATTTAGGAAATCATTCAATTACTGCCTCCACCCAGAGTGAGAGGGCGTGTCGGACTTTTACCGACCAAAACTACACCTGTGTCTTTCAGTTGCCCTTTACGTTCTGGGACTACGGGTTTCCTTTGCAGGAACCTCCCGAACTGGCCATGTCCGGTAAGGACCAGCGTCATGTAGAATGTGAAGACGCTGTGTTGCCGCTCCAGCCACTCCTCAAAGAGGGGATTATAGCGTGCCCAGCACTATAAAAATTGGGTGACCTATATTAACCTTTCAGATACCGTCAATTTGAGACACAGTAGTAAGAAAATAGATGCGCAAACGCAAGTACGCTTGGGCTTTAATTTTTTTTTTTTTATAAAAATTAAAACTTATTCTAAATTCGAACAACACCCTGGTAGTTATGAGAGTTCATTACTCATGTAGCCTTTTTTTGGGATGGAACATAATAAAATTTCTTCTTCTACTCTGAGTGGAGCGAGAGGGAGTTTTAGTTTTTACTGACTAAAACCCACCTCTGTTCTTTTAGTTAGCCTTTAGGTTCTAGGGCCGTGGTAACGAACAATCTTACAGCCCAATCTCATGTAGCCTTAAGTCACAGTATCCAATGCTTTTAAAAATCGCTATTTCTTATAACACACATAATTTTGTGAGGCAAATATAATTTTAGTTCATAAACCTTTCAAATATAAATTTAGACCATTACTGACTGAAATTGTTCCAAATTATTTCTTTTTTACGTTTTAGGAAAACTTACAGACTAATTTAATATATAAAATTCTCTAATGTAATTTTTGTGTATATTGCAGGTCTAAGAATACTTGTAGATCTTAAACTACTTTTTTGTACACCTTTTTTTATGGTGGGCAAAATCATCCAATGACAACCCCCGTTCTTGGGCGGAGCGGGAGATAGTTTCAGACTCTTACTGACTAAAAGCCCACCCCGTTCCTTCTAGCTTTCATACCGAGGCTCGAGTTCCCTTTCGGATAACCCTGGTCCCAGTAGGCTTCAACCCGGCTGGGTTCCTGCTGTTGCTGACAACTCCTTGAGGCGCGCGGTAACAGTGCGCACCGTCGACGAATTGGGTTTGGTCCGGACAGTTACCGGACGGCCAGACAGCGAGCTACCCATTGCTGTCCGCAAGCCCGCGCCTACGGTGACCGGAAATCAGGATTGGAAACCCGGCGGCGGCGGCGAAAACGCCGTTGCTTGATGCGTTCGGCCTCCTCCTTAGCGAGCATTACTGCTTCGCAGAAGTCGGCGACCACCTGCCACTCCTCTGCCAAGGCCCGGCGTGAGAGGTCTCATCGCCCCCACGAGGGCACGGCGACGCTCCGCCGTAGACGATACTGAACACACACAATTTCACAATTTTTTTTTTCAGGGAGCGAAAAAAAATTCCGCCTCACCATACAAAATAATAAACTTGATTGGACAGTTTGTATGGACAGGCCAAATTTTTTTTCTTTTCCTGAAAAAAAATTTTGTGGAATGTTGTTCAGTATCGTCTACTGGGCAAGCACTTAAAGTTTGTGGAGGGCTGTCCCTTACACCTTGTATATATCTATTTTATTAATAGAGCTATGAATAGAGGTTATTTTAGTTATAGAGCTGCGATTATTAAATAAAATTATAATGTACACATTAGACATGACTAGTAAACAAATAGAACAAGTTAGGTGAAAAATTGATGTTATCTTAGTTACAGAGGTTTACTATTATAAAATTAAAGAAAACAATTTAGAAAAAGTATTATTTTAAATAATGTCATAGGTTTGCTTTGTCACACTTACAGAGGTAATTCAATGCTAAAGTATCAGAGCCTCAGCATGAACTAGGGAAGTTCTCACTTACCCAGGCCCCACTAATAATAATAAATAATTATATTACCGATTACCAGCTTCCATGCAGCGTAGCAGCATTGTTATATATATTTAAATATAACATCGTTATTTTATTTACCTGGTTCACTAAATAAACCATTTATAGTCACAAATCGTCCATTTTAAAGTTGAAACAAAAATATATTTATGAACAATTTAAATATTATAAAGGTATTTGTAACGATCAAATGCTATCGTTTTCCTGTGTTTTGCGGTCTTATTTAGGTAGCAGTTTACTCAACCAGTTAATATTTTTCAGAATAAACATACCTATCCACCATTTTAATAATTTATTTCCATTTTAATTATTTATACACGTC
Organism: Mythimna albipuncta; assembly: GCA_929112965.1. NCBI lineage: Eukaryota > Metazoa > Arthropoda > Insecta > Lepidoptera > Noctuidae > Mythimna > Mythimna albipuncta. Next base: position 8,294,556 of record OV815962.1, on the reverse strand, counting down.
CATATCATCGTTTGGATTAAAAACATATGTTAGTAGGTAACTGAATAAGATAAAAATAAACCTCAAATATTAAATTCAATTTTTTTTAATAAAAAAATTTAAAATAAATCTTTAAATGCTTTAATTTCAATCTTATAAATTAATTAAAACTAGTTCTAGGATTTAAAATTTTGAAGTATTCCACATAAAAAAAATTGATAAATCACTTGAAAGTCCAAAATTTACTCATAATAATTATAAGATAATCTAAGTTTGCCAGATCCCAGATTTTACTTGCTGTGCTAGTTACATATAGCATTCTTCGACCTTTAAAACAATAGAATGTTCTTCTCGTGCAAGTATTTTACTTATTATAATAAGAAGCTATGAATTTTGTAAGAAAACTTAGTTCTAAACCATGAAAATGACTTCTTACGCTCTAGGGTGAAAAGGGCATGTCACCCACTTGTGTCCTTCAGTTTGTTTTTTTGTTCCAGGACCACGGGAAGTCTTGCAAAAATTTATGCTGCCCTAGGTTCTTGCAATTTTCACTTGTCCATACGAAATTAGAATAGAATAGAGTAGAGTAGAATAGAGTAGAGTAGAATAGAGTAGAGTAGAGTAGAATAGAATAGAATACAATAAAATTTTATTGTACACCAAAAAGTAACACAGTTTGTACAGAAACTATAATTTATGGGTACAATGGTGGTCTTATCGCTGACAGCGATATCTTCCAGACAACCTTAGGATGGATAAGAACTTAAAATAATACAGAGACAGTTCTTCTAGTAATGTAGTTAAAGGCCTCCCTCTTCCCTATCATTATTTATCTCTTCATCACAACAATATTTTTAGAAGGCCTGTTAGGTGATAAGGTAAACTAAGAATGATTAGTATTAGTATTTATTAGTTTATTATTTTAGTATATATATATGTATTTTATTATTATAAATAACTTGTTTTATATTTTTCCGTTTGATGTATCTGTTATTTGTTTATTGTACAAACCTACCGCAGTGTTGTCTTTTTTAACCTAAAGGTTGACTGGTAGAGAATGCCTTGTTGCATTAAGTCCACCAATGTACCACTACTGTACATGATGTTTAAATAAATAAATTGGAATTCCCTGCCCAAAACTGTGTTTCTTTATAGCAACAACCTAGAAGTCTTTAAGTCAAGAGGTAATGGGTTTCCTCCAGGCAAGCTTGATCCAACGTCGATCACTATTGTCGCTAACCATCAAGGGAACTCGAGCCCCGGTATGAAGGCTAGAAGGAACGGGGTGGGCTTCTAGTCAGTAAGAGTCTGACACTATCTCCCGCTCCACCTAAGAGCGGGGGTTGTCATAGAATGATTTTTACCGCCACAAAAAAAAGACACAAACGCTGTTTGAATTCTGTTTTTTCAGGATATTTTGAACTCTCATAATCGCATAAAGTATCTAGATTACAGCACTTTACTTCTTTTTTTTATAAGTAAAAAATCATCCAAGACTTCTCCTGCTCTAGGGTGGAACGAAAGTCCTGTCAGACTTTTACTGATTAAAACTCACTCCTATGTTCTTTCTTTGCCTTCATTTCAGGGCCCCGGGTTTTCTATAGCACAACCCATGGTTCCAGTAGGCATCGACCCTGTTGGGCCCCTACAATTTTGCTAACATTTCCTTGAGGTGAGAGTACATTACGTGCCGTCGACGACTCGAGCTTGGTCTGGACGGTTTTCGGATAGCCAAACGGCGAGCTACCCATTACTCGCCGTCTGCAAGCCCACGCCTTCGGTGGCTAGAAATCGGGATCGGGAACTTGGCGGCTGGGGCGTGAGGAAGGCCTTTCCATCACGCTTGCGGCCGCCTTCATTGCGATCATTACTGCTCTGAAAAAGGAGGCGTTTGGCTTCCATTTCTCCTCGCTTCGGATCATGGCCAGTACCAGAACCCGTCACGAACTTTACCTCTGAAAGAAAGAAGAATATATTATATTATGTAAGATATGTTGAGTGTCCTAATAAATTGTTGAAGGTGTGTTGGCTGGATTTTTTCAATTACTATACTGACTATTTCAATCATTCCATGGTGTGGTTGAGTTTGAGATAAACATTGGTGTAATTTTGTATTTCTAAGGTCTATCTATCTCGATAATATGTGGAATCATTGAAACAGGCGCGATCTCGATCAAAAGGAGTTGAGAATTTTATTTTCCTTACCAGTTTTTTTTTTTCTTATACTGTATGAAAATCTAAATATTTTTTAAACTTGACACTAGCAAATGCAAAATCAGTGCAAAGCTAAAGAAAAAAACATTATTTAGTTTAGTTCCACAATTATCATTACAAGAAAACTCGTCCCGTCTGGCATGCTGTACCATGGTGCAAATATTTTGCACAGAGACTAGAGAGCCAAACGATGGACGAGGTATCATTTGTTATAATAATAATAATAATGGTTTATTGTTCAAGAAAAAATATACACTTTTACATCACTGGTCTCCACACTAGGATTCCCTGTGTCGTGGAGACCAGTCTCTTTCATCATATTTCAAGAACACATACAAAGAAGAACATAGGATAATTATGTTAAATATAATACATGAATATTTATGAGAAGTATACATGGCATCTTGCAAAGTGTGTAAGAAAGTAAGGAAGTAAGTTGTATGGTGATGGTGGGTGTATGTGTGTGACGTGAGTAGGTGAATGTGTGTACGCGTGTCATGTCTCCAAGATCTAATAGAATGATCATGACAGAGTATATAAATAGTATAAATATAATATTAATAAATAATTAATAGTTTCTCTGTGTATATAATATGTGTAATAGTTTATATGCTAGTTTACCTCATCGCAGACACCGATTCCATCAAACTTTTTTCCAATTGAAATATTCAGGTTTTTGAATACCTTTAACTTATTAGACTTAAAGGTATTAAAACTCTTCTCTAAAGTAATCAAACTATTTCAAAAATATCCAAACGATTAGTTGATATTTTGCGTGACCCAAGGGCTGGTTTTACCTCGGCTAGAGATTTAAGCATTGCCATTTAACATCATCATCATCATCATTTCAGCCAATACACGTCCACTGCTGGACATAGGCCTCCCCCAAGTGTTGCCACAACGAACGTTCCTGCGCGTCTCGTGTATGTAACTTAAATTCTAATAATTTAATTAGAATTTTATTGAAGACATTAGGTTACTCCTGTGATAGGTTATTCAAGATTATTTATTTTGCTAAAACACTAGTATAGTTTCGCGGGTGTATTCACAAATATGTAAACTAACACACACAAGACACTTAGGACCCTGAACAGTTTTTCAACAATCCTTAGGCCAACTAACAAGCACCGCAACAGAACAATGATGTAATTACAATATTACCATTTTTCAGTAAAATCCTTTAAGATTTAAAATAAATATTTATTTTAATGTAGATTTAATGATGATGATTATACCAACACTCATCAAGAATAAATAATTCAGCACAAAATTCTGGGCTAATTTTGTAGACAAACGCACTAAATTAATAAATTAAAACCGGCCAAGTACGAGTTGGACTCGCCCATGAAGGGTTCCGTAGCAGCAAGTAACATAATATAAAAGTTCTTGTAATGTGTTGTAACTTTAATCGATGTTTTAATAATAGTGGATTTTTTTCGATTTACGACGCATTAAAAAAAAACTACTTACTAGATTTCGTTCAATCCAATTTTCGTTGGTAGTTTTTATAGTAATTTACATCATATTTTTTTTTTAGGTTTATCATTCTCTTATTTTAGAAGTTAGAGGGGGGGGGACACACATTTTACTACTTTGGAAGTGTCTCTCGCTCAAACTATTCAGTTTAGAAAAAAATGATATTAGAAACCTCAGTATCATTTTTGAAAACCTATCCATAGATACCCCACACGTATGGGTTTGATGAAAAAAAAATTTTTGAGTTTCAGTTCTAAGTATGGGGACCCACAAAATTTATCGCTTTTTTTCTATTTTTGTGTGAAAATCTTAATGCAGTTCACAGAATACATCTACTTACAAAGTTTAAACAGTATAGCTCTTATAGTTTCGGAAAAAATTGGCTGTGACATATGGACGGACAGACAGACAGACAGACAGACATGACGAATCTATAAGGGTTCCGTTTTTTGCCATTTGGCTACGGAACCCTAATAAAAAGGCGATGTTGGTTTATGTGTATATTTACTACTTCTTCACACTCAAACGCCTGATCGGATTCGTATGAAACTTTACAGTTTATAATATGTAGCCTATACTTACCTCAAAAGAACACAGAGGCTATAATTTATAGAGAAAGAAGTACTAAAACCACGCTAGCAAAGCCGTCAGTAAAAGCTTGTTGTTTATAACAGTAACCACGATTTCGACTTAGGTAGGTCCTGTAAGTACCTATTTCAGCGTGCTATAAAATTTTTGACCTCTTTTAGATCTACTATTAATATTAGACATTAAAGACCAAAGTTTAAAACTACAGAAAGTTGAAGAAAATAATTTTACTTTACGATTATAAAGTAACGCTTCTGTGCTACTTTACACTTCTTGCCAATTTTATTTTACCCACAGGTAAACCAATTTCAAGCATGCCAGGTTAAAATATTATGTTCGTTCATATGTACCATTATAATAAATAACATTTTCCTACATTATACTTAGTCCATTAGATCACCGAATGTTGGTGCTAGATTGATAATTGAAATACATACAAGAAAAAAAGGTTTGACACTTAAAGAGGTGGTGAATGTCACATGTCTTCGATATTTTGGCTCTAGGACATGCCGGTTTCCTCACGATGTTTTCCTTCACCGTTTTGAGAGCAGTGGTAGGTGCCTGGCAGGTGAGTGGCCATTACCACTCGGCCACCACTGCTGCTACTAGTTACAACGATTTCTAGATATTCCTATACTTTTACAAAAGAACATAGGGTAGTCAGACTTTTCCTTGGAATCACCAATTAACTTTAGCCTATTAAAGCTAGGCTATCCAAAATACATTTAAAGTACTAAGTATACTGTTATGAGTAGCTTATATTTAATGCATTCTAATTTTAAATCTTTATAAAAGTAGTAGGTTCTCAATTGCTGCCGAATCTTTTATTTTTTTTCCCCGATTACTCTGAGAAGCCTCGCGTTATTATTTGATAGGGTATAACTGATCAGGATTTGATGACGCAATCCAGTAAAAGTCGAGGGATCTCTTCAAATACAGCCAAACTTGTAATGGTTACATCATATTACTATAGAACTTGCAAACTAATTTAGGTTATTTAGAATTAATGTTATCTTTCATCGATAGAAAGCTGCTTTATTTCTGAGTGACATAGGGCCTATGTCAATCAGGAATATAGCAGCTTTCTATTCAGCTTTCATAGGCTGTATATAAAGCGGGCAAAGCTGAAGGCAAAAGCTAAAAAAAAAGTTTATTTCTCACTATTACAAAGAGGGTACAATACATTAACAAGCAGTAATAACAGCTAGATTTCCAAGATTAAGCAACACTTGCTGAGGTCCGTTTGTGGATGGGTGAGCATCTTAACGTATCGAGATTCACTCACATTCAACCGTTGGTCTCGACTATCTTTTATAGCCTTTATACCTTTACAAGTCGTTACGGGTAGTCAGGCCAGGCAATCTTATACCAGTCTTGCCAAGAGGTATCGTGTTAGCCAATTCTTGGGGTGTGGAGATCAGATACTGGTAGGTAGTGGCTTCTTATGAAATACTGAGATCCAGCTGCATTCAGTTTGCTTGAGGCCGACTCCAAATATAGTTGGAAAAAGACTAGGCATATTGTAATAGTTGTTGTGCTCTATGATTTTAACAAGAGAAATCTTGAGCGATTGGCTGATGCGCTGCGAACAAATTCTTGTATGGCTTACAGATAGATGTTCCGAGTCCAAGTATCTTGTGTATGTGAGTTTACATGTTTGTGAACGCACCCATAAACAAACTAGGTATTACAGGAGTAATACCTAGTGTGGGGCAAAATTAAAAAAAGGCACAAACAATAACAATATTTCATGAAAAAAAAATGGTTCTCGTTAAATTACATGAAATATAGAGTCGTGTTCTCTTTCCAGCCAGCTATTATAGTGAAAAGTTCACATGTCCCTGGCAGCTACACAACAATGACGTATCGGGTTTAAACAACAATAATTGTCTCTGTTGAAATAAAAACCGTTTTTAATCGTTTTCATGGGGTATCAAAGAATGATACCCAACGGGTGATGTTTGATTTACATCTCTTTATTGTTTTTTAATAGTTTATTTAATACAATTTGTGTTATTACTTTTTAAATTATGCTTTAATGATGATTCTTTATTTTTATTTAGTAATTAATGAAACTTTTATTATCAATGTACTTTTTTTATGATACTCACGTTAGTTTGATTATATTGTGTAATTAATATATGTTATAATTTATATAGTTTTATTAATGATTGCAGATTGATAATAGAGTAGATAAGAGATTTTAAGTAGCCAAATCGTAATCACTATAGTTTAATCTATTTCTTTATGATACAATGATTGTATAAGTATCTACTTAATGCATGAAAAAGTTTTTTTTTAAGTTTATTTTGTTTGCAACTAGTTAGTAGGCAAGAGTCGTTACTCAAAGTTAGGCCACGTTTTCCAAGGTTAATTTGAAGATGGGTGACTGACAGTCTTTCGCGCCTCGGAAAATACATCAAGCTGTTGATCCCGCCTAACGTTTGTAGATATTTCACAGTCGTTACTCTTAGAATAAAGAAATTCTGACACCAGTCTAAAGGGTATCGTGTTACTCAGTTACTGAGTTGTGGAGGTCAGGGAGGCAGTCGCTCCTTGTAAAATACTGATATACAGCTGCATCTTGTTAAACCAGAAGCTGACCCTAATACACTCCCCTACTTTTTTAATTAGAACAAAAAATGAGGCTCTACCCATACCCATTATTGATAATATTTATATCATCATCTTCATCATCATATCAGCCAAAAGACGTCCACTGTTGGGCATAGGCCTCCCCCAAGCGTCGCCATAATGACTAATCCTGTGTATCATGCATCCATTGGATGCGTAGTATACTTGTATAGTCAAAAATAAAAAAAAAAACGAAGTCCTAAAATTGACCACAAAAATTTGTTATAACTAGTAAATTCATATATGAATCAATTACAAAAAAAAACCTCTAATAATTTTGCTGTTTACGAATATTATTATCGAGTCTTTACTCACAAGACTTTTTGTATTAAGCCCTTTAAGTATTTGTACTAATTAAAATTAGTGGTGTAGATTTTTTTAAATGGAACAATCAATGACATCCCCTGCTCTTAGGCGGAGCGGGAGATAGTGTCAAAATTTTACTGACTAATAACCTACTCCTGCTCCTTCATTGCCTTTCGTACCGGGGTCGAATCTTCCTTCCAGTAACAGATTCTTTTAAATCGACAAATGTTTGAGGCGCGCGTAGAACAATACGCGTCGTCGACGACTTGGACGGGTACCGGACGGTCGGAAGGTTAGCTACCCATTCTTCGCCGTCCGCAAGCCCGCGCCTACGGTGGCCGGAAATTGGGATCAGAATCCCAGCAGCAGCGGGGGTGTGAGCGCCGTTACCTCACGTGTGCTGCCTCCTCCTTTGCTAAACTGCTTCGCAGAAAGAGGCGACCGCCTGCCACTCCACCTCGCTCCGGATCATGGTCTGTACCAAGGCCTGGCGCGAGAGATTGCTGCCCGATCGCGCCTACGGGGACAAAGCAGTGCTCTAACCAAGCGGGACACCTCAACCGTATTCTCCACCGTATGCTCTGGGCAGTCCACACAACGGTGACATCAATAATCCGGTGCAGAAACATCCCGCATAGATATGTCCCATGAGAACCTGCGTGACTGTGACCCTGTGAAACCCACGCCTTTAAAGCCGCCTTTTTTATTTATGTACCAAAGTATTGGTTATATTTATATAGGTTATATTTATATATTTATTTCTTTAAGTATGTTTTCTTTACCATCATCCGTGCGTCACTGCGGGGTGCCAGCTGAAAACCAGCGCTGGGTGTTTGACGCCCAGCAATTACTGAGTTGGTGACCCTTTCGGTTCAGGCACAGTCACTGCAACTGTATTGTATATCTACCATTTTTTAATTTATTATTTTATGTTGTGGTATATTGTATTGCTTGCGCCGGATAAATGCTATTCTATTCTATTCTTAAAGAGGGGACTTATATCCATAATTTATGTCATGCCCAGCTTGCAACAGTGGCTGTGGCCATTTCACCATGAGATCCCGCCGGAACTCTGTCAGCCAATATGAAGTGACACCTTGTAAATAAGTAAAAGGATATTTAAGTTTTTATATACAATATTTCCATATTTTCTATTAACTTTACTTATTTAAAAATAAAACTTAACTATATATGTATATATATTTAAAAAATATATATATGTTTGTATACATTTTTAAGATGGTTTAGTAATTTCTAGTTTTCTGTAGTTTTTTTTTTTTTGTGGATTTCTTTATTAGGATTGTTCCTGTCAATAATACCTGGTTGAACTGAATATTTTATATCTGCTACATTATACATTTATTTAAGATTCGGCTGCTTATTTGAAAGAGCAGGATATCACGGTCCTGCCCACCTAGCCAAGTTACAACCGTTTCGTGTCGAATGCGGTTCTCAATTGTTGAAAACGTAATAAGTTGATAGCCACTATGACGCGCCTGAATCGTACCGTTCGTATAACAAAGGATGTTGCTTTGAACATTGTAGAAACAGTAGCAACGATGTGAACTTGACTACGAATTCTCTATTCGTTTGTTCTGACCACGTAACTTAACGTTGAGATGGTGTCATTCCCATACATTTGGTTAGTTTTCGACTAGCGTTAACAATTGCAAATTATCAACTAGGCTAGGGGTGCTTGTATACAAAGGGCAACTGAAGAAACAGAGGTGAGCTTTAGTCAGTCTTACACTCCGTTTTGTTACACCCAGAGCGGGAGAAGTTATTTGATAGTTTTAAACCTAGGAAAAAAAAATCATTCAGAATATAAGATTACATCGGTGTATTGTGAATGAAGTCTTCTTATCACAATCCATAAAAATGAAACGAAGAAAAACTGTTTTTAGACAATTATTTTTTTATCAGAGGGCAAAGGTTTTCAAGCCCTTTACTCTTTTGATAACGTGTAACACATTATGTTGCTCTAATTCTTCAAGAACACATCAAAACATGTTGGCCACCGCCACTCTGTCTACTATATCACATGAATTAAGAAGAAACTTTTTTACATAAAATAAACCAGTACTTGACTGCGATCCCACTTGATGGTAAGCAGTAAGGCAATCGTTGATGGTGAGGTACACTAGTTTATTAGGAGCCTATTCACTCTAGGCTTATAGACACCTAAATTATAATTGGATGGGAATACAGCAGCAGGCAAACAACAGTTTGGAAATTTGACTCTTTTTCTAGAGAAAATCTTTGAAGCACAGAAAAGAACATGAGGAAAGAGACAAAAAGGTGAGTAGCTGAATATCTTCAATCCACCTATGATCTATAGTCACATTTTACTAATTAGCTCAATAACTTTGATGCAGGACTAAAAGCCAGGTTTTACCCATTTTAAATTATTTTGAACCTCTAGAAATCCACAAATATAAAAGAAAACATCGTCAAAAAATACTTCATTAAAAGGGTGTAGCAGAATAAAGTAGGGCCAGCGGCCCCACGAGGTTTTGCCAAAATAAATTATGGTATTATATCAGTGACATATATTATTACTGCTGACGTGAATTTAGCCTTCTATCTCACTTCGTTACGGAGATAATTCACTAAAATTAAAAATTTTCAAAATATTTTTTTTTCTAAAACTATTATAGCTACACTTATAAAACTAAAACGGTTTATTAGAAAATAAATAGTTCTACATTATATATTTTTTGTAGATTTTATTTACCTTAATTACTATTTGAAAAAAAACATAAATATTTTTTTAATTTTTTATTTATAGTTTACGAAGAGGTACAATCACAGAAAAAATATATAATATAGATCACTATGTCTAGTATTATCACTAAAAATTGCATTAATATCAGATGAGTGCAACACATTCAAAAAAAAATTTAAACTGATCATGACCATCCTGGCTAATAAGGACTTTACATCTGTCTTTTGAATAAACGTTCTTGTAAATATATATGTCATCGTAAAATAATTGTAAATACCGTTAAATAACAAACCGTTTTAGTTTTATTATTGTAGCTATAATAGTTATTGACAAAAATAATTTTGAATAATTTTCATTTTAGTCAATTATCTCCGTAACGAAGTGAGGTAGAAGGCTAAACTCACGTCAACAGTAATAATATATGTCATTGATATAATACCATACTTTATTTTGGCAAAACCTCGTGGGGGCCGCTGGCCCTACCTTATCCTGCTACACCCTTTACTATATGACAAACCGCTGGGTAAAAATTAAAACATTATATAAATTAGTTGGCTCAATGATAAAAAATTGGGCAAGTGCGACTCGGACTCGCGTCTTGAGGGTTCCGCACAAACTTTCCTATGTAAATAGTTTGCAGCCCTAAATTATCAGCCCATAACGTTTCAACTATTGGAATTCAGAACTCTCTGTGGAAATAAGTGACGAGGTGATGATGGCATCCCTCACACGGGCAACAATGGGCCCGTGTGAGGGATGCCATCATCTCCTCGTCGCTCGATATCATAATATTTCTTCAAATATGTCGTTCTAAGACATGCGGACTTTCTCACGATGCTTTTTTCTCCATTTTGAAAACAGCGGCTCCGAAAAAAATGGCTTAAAGTAAATTGCCCTCCTTGATAACTCTTAGCTGACTTGTGCAGGTACAGGCATAACATAATATGACGCCGGTAGCCCGCGAAGGGTTAAAATAGATCCAGACATGTTAAATACAATGTTATTTAAGTTGCTTCGTTAGCTGTGAGTGAAAGGCCTCCCCCGAGTGTCGCCACAATGAACGATCCTGTGCATACCGCATCCATCGGATTCCCACAACCTTCACCAGGTCATCGGTCCACCTGGTAGAAGGCGTTCCAAAGCTGCGTTTCCCGGTACGCGGTCGCCACTTCAGAACCTGTTCTGCGAGCAATATGCCCTGCCTATTGCCACTTAAGTTTGGCGATACTTCGTGCTATGTCGGCAACCTTGCTGTGAGTCTATCAAACATTATGTTGGATAGGTACATATCCAATTTCCAAACAGCCATTTTAATAATATTTTGTGATAAATGCTACTATGAAATATACTTACCTGTGGAATCGGAAGTGCAGACTTATCAGGGACTTGTAGATTTTATACTTTAAAAATTTAGCATCTATAAGACTTTTTTACTAGAATTAATTAAGATTTTTATTTTGGATAATGCCTAGTTAGGGCGATTATCAGACTGCCACGCACCAACGTGCGTACTTGCGATCTGCACTCCCGCACGCCCGCGCGTTTTGCAGATTCACACAGGCTCTGACTCATTTCATACAAAATCACGCACGGCACTATTGGTCTCGGTCCGCTATACCTCTCATCCCGCCCCACCTCCACGCGCGTGAATGCGTGTTTCTCCGCATGCAGCGCGTGATCTGCATGAACGCACGTGGATGCAATTTCGGTGTGTTGGACTGTGCGTGTTTTTTTATACAAACGGAGATACTTACAAGCAACGGTGCGTTGTAGTGTGATAATCGACTAATTTGGACATAATCTTGATGATGGAAATATCACTTTGCATCGGGATCAGCACATCATCATTGACAGGACCATTGTAGCCAATAAGCTTGAAGTACTGTTGGCGTACCGAATCGAATGGCGTATAATATAAATAACCGTCGTCGGTTATATATAATTATTATAACCGTCCCTCATGACGAGGACCTCGTGAAAGCCGAAAAAGATAAAAAAATCAAGTAACTTTACTTGGACGGGAGATTGTTGACATGAGGGATGTCGACTTAGCAATCATTGTACCGATAGTCGTGCCAGCCTAATAGACACGAGCCTCGACCAACACCTTAGGAGGCTCACGTTAGGTGGCTGGATTAGGAGCTTGATTCAGAAAACGGTACTTTTAGACACGGCTCGAATTTTTAGGAGGTTCCTTTCTGTGGAGCACCGACTGCCGGTAGCTTGGACTATATTCGTAGGGATATCGTAGGGACCAATATCTTTGCCTATTTTCGTAAATACATTTTTATGTCAAAAATACTTTACAAATAAGGTTATATATAACAAAGGAAATACTTAAGTCTAGATTTACAATTAAACGTATGTAACGAAATTATAAATATTAATTTTACTATAATAAAGTTTTCGATATCATCCTAATTGTGCTGTTTGTGTCAGAGATTCAATTTATTTATTGAAAGCTAGCTATTGAGAATATCCTAATGGGATAACCTTAGATCACTGCCTAACTAGCAGCTTAGCCCTCGAATTCTTGTTCACCTGCTTCAGGTAACTAAGTGAGGTTATAAGAAAAGTCAATAAGCCCAAAGCTTTGCCTTATTTAGCGTACGCAGTACCTACCACAACATCTCACCATCGAGGAATTAAAGACATTACAAATGATAAATGATATTTATTTTGTAAATAGGTTTAAAAAACACTTTTACACGTCAACTATTTTTCGTCAGTTTATGCTAGATGAGGCCGGCGTTTCCTATCTGACTACCCTGAGAAGAAACACCGAAACAAACTCAGAACAAAGTTATCTTAATCAGATTAATTGAACAAAACCCGACATCATTTTAAAAAAATAGCTCTACCCATTAAACACTTGCACTATTAAGACTAACAAATAGTTTACTATTATATAACAACACGGAAATTAATATGTAATTTCCACATTTGCAGACGAAATACCGAATACACTAATATAAACTTTAATTCTTATATCGTGCAATTCGTGCATGCTCAGTGCAACTCGTAAAGAGCACTAATGGCCGAAGGAAAAAACGGCAAAGTGCTGCAATTACTGTTAGGTCACAGTAGAGCGACTCAGACGCAGCCAGCGATTATATACACAATTAAAACTACACACACGAATACAATATCTTTAACAATAGGATCGTGTAGTTATGTCATAAAGAAGAAGGCGATTCTAGTCTTCTTCAGCACGAATATACCAGGGAGAGAAGGCGTTGGGAAGGATCGAGTTAACAAATCGGGTATTGGCTTATATTTCATTTTGTATAATATTTAAACTAAACCACAAATAACGCAAAAATAATATAATTTCAAAAAACAACATCAAAATTAGTTATTCAATGACGCAGCAATTTAAATTATTAAGTATTTCAAACAGTGGTATAAATCAGGTAGTTGGAAATATCGCACTATCTCTAGTGTGTACATACGTTAACTAATGGTGATGTCACATTTCATTATAGGCATCGTTATCTGTTACTTGACAGTTTCTTCTTCCAACTTTAAAAGATTATTAAAAAATATTTAAATTTGCGATTTTGCTCAATGTCACATTTTAACCTCTCAGGCCGTGTGCACCGAAAACGGAACACCTCGTACCAGCTAACTTAAATCTTATAACGTAAAAATCCTGAGTTATTTTTTTTTTACAAAATAAATAAGTATTTGTATTGTATTTACATTGTAATTATTAAAAATAATTCGTTACTCTACATAAACAAACAAACTTAAACTATTTATACTAAAACCTAAATAAATACCTAACGTATATAAATAAAATACAAAAACACAAAGTGCACTTAGGCGTCGAAGTACTCCTCCACATCGCTGTCATCCGGGAATGTGCCCAGAAGACTTAGTTAATACGTTTATTAAAAAAAAAACAATATCTATAAACTATTTACCGATTTAAAAATACGCACAATAGTCCATCATGGACCAAGTGCGAACCAAACTCCGATAGACTAAAACAAAACATTTTTATCCAATTAACATATTTCTATTTTTTAAAGCTAACCGAATTGTATACTTGCACACTCATTGCAAACAGCAGTAAGTAGTAAATTTTACGTTCCGTTACAAGTTAGTGTTATGTATTTTTAAAAAGTTTTGGCTATGCCTTATATGTAGATAACATTCATATCATCGAACTTGCGCCCTTCATCTGCTTCCTAAGTGGTGCACAAAAAAGCTAAACATTATCATACAAATGTTCTATTAAACGCATACGAACCTAGATATTTTTACGCCATTTGTGTAAAAATATCTAGGTTCAAATGACTACACTAGATCATGCACGTCGCCTGAGGGAAGTAAGTATCTATAATTGTTTTTATCACATCATAGCTTATATCGATGGATATTTATAGCACGACTGTAAACGACAAGTTCATAATGAAGTAATCGATAATATTCCTCATACTTGACGCTTCCATTACTACAATACGGGTCAAGAGAACCATTAAATGAGTTATATGGAATAAAAACAACTTCTTCCAGCGAATTCCATCTTTATACTGCATTTACAATTTTCATTTCACGCTCGCATGAACCTTTAATCGCATGTAAGGCTATTTAATAGTACAAATGCTCTAAGCGTTTATTGAAAGTAGCAAATATGTGTGCATACACTCACACACTCATACCTTTTTCACGTGAAGAAGTTGGCTATGCGATTCATAAGATATGTTCACAAAGAACACGAGTGTTGTTTGTTCAGGTTTGAGGTTATGGCGACACGGGGTGAATGATCAACATTGTGTTGTACAAATTGTTTTGTAGAAGAGGAAAAAAGTCAGGTGTGTTATGTAAGTTGGTACTATTCTGGGGAATAATGATTCTAACAAGTTACAATTTGAATTATTGATAGGCCAAGTACGAGTTTATCACTATATCCCCTTATGGTTGACAATGGACGCGCTTGAATAGAAATAACCTATTCAGACTTGACTTAAAAGTCCTCCGAGTTGTAACTATCAGAAAATAAATAAGTCATAGAGAACACTAAACTTGTTGTAGCGGTGGGCATTATAGTGGTTCGGAGTTACCAAAATTAAGACCTATCTCAAAAGCTTTTCACTAATTTTAGCATCCACATGTTCACTTGCGTGGCTAAGCCTGGCGTCGTCGTTGGACGTCGCACCGCATCTCCATTGTGCGCAGGCGCAGCTAGGCGACAAAGCGAGTGTGCGTCGGCAGTAATTTCACGCTTCCCGCCGCCCGCCATCACCTGAAAAACTCTAATCACTCCACTTTTATGGCTCCTACTCGCAATTTATATTACAAATATGATAATTTTAAATGATAATAAATTTATTAGCCGCTCGTTCTCGGCAAACTAGAGCGTTTATCGCGCGTTTCCGTTCTCAGTATCGAGGCGCGTTACAGTTTTTTTTTTTGCTATCGATTTCCAAGGAATCGTTGCTTTTAATTACTATTGTAACGTTTCTGCACTTTTCCGGTGCGGTCGGTCTTTCATGTGCCCCCTTTGTTAATGATGTCTTCCAAAAATACGGCGAGGTTAGGTACGTCATCGGATATTACTCCGGAAATGTTATCAAACGTGTAGCCAATCAGTCATGGTTTCTTGATATCTTGGCAATTTCTACTTCATTCATAAGTTAAGAAATTATTATTATAGTAGTTCATTAATGTATTATTTGTAGACCGTCTGGCGACGTTTTTTGCTGCGAAGGCGATAATTTCAATGTCGTTTTTAATTTTGTTGAATACGAAGTCAACAACATAATAAAAGTTAGATTGCTTTATAAAGTTCAGAACTACAATGAAGGCGAATATCACCTTAGTATAAGTATATGATGGTTTACTATTATAGTAGCTTATCTCATTAAAGTTTATTCTTAGATTATGTGTGCATTTTTTTCTGTGAGCGTGAAGTATTTTCTACAATACCCAGCGCTGCAAGCTTACGCACACAGGTAAGAAGTGTATGTAAACTTACACACACATTCAAGACCAACCACCGCCTTCGTGATATAACCTACTAAGGTATTAGCCAATTTTTTGCTAAAACAACTAGATAACCCTCATAGGATCCTTTGACATTATTCTGTTGTCCGTCCATAATTACAGGTCCTTTTTCTAAAGGACGCGTGGTAACAAATAATCAGGTCTGCTGCCTCTCGGAGCTGTGAAAGAATAAAACTTCTAAGTCTAGGCCGTTTATGGCGCACATTTTAACGCTCACAAGAAAATCAAAACGTATTAGAGCACTTACCGTTGACCTTAAATTCTGGAAAGGCCTGAAAACCGTGAATTCGTAGTAATAATGACTTTTTTGCAATAGGCTAGTGGCCGTAAAAATGTAATTAGTCCGTCTTTTAGATTGTTCAAAAATGAGGAACACGTATTTTTTTATTTGTAAATTAAACAAAAAATGACAAAGATATAGCCCATTAAAGTTACGTGTGACGTCACGCCGTGCTGCATTTTTACGCACGGGGTGACGTCACACGTAACTTTAATGGGCTATATCTTTGTTATTTTTTGTTTAATCGAAAAAAGAAAAAATACGCTCCCAATATTTTTTTAATAATCTAAAATACGGACTAAATAAAATGTAACTATTTTGACCCTGAACACTACCACATTTGGAAAAATCTTCATAATTCGATTCTGGAGTCGAATCATTTACATACCTAAATAAGCTTAAGGCACGATAAGGTAGACCGATGACCTGGTGAGAGTCGTGGGAACGCAGCGGTTGCACAGGACCGTTCGTTGTGGCGACACTTGGGGGAGGCCCAGCAGTGGACGTCTTTCGAAAGATGATAATAATCCCTAGTGCGCGAGTCCAACTCGCACTTGACCGGTTTTTCTTGTACCATGTCCAGATTAGTCCCTGTACTAGTTCTGCATTGTTTTGGAACATCAACGTGAGCCAAACCTACAACTTTGTAGCTGTAATATTCTAGATTCCAACATTGCTCTAAGATTATGATTAGTCGCGTTAGATCACTGTCCTACATGATCATTCTATTTATTTATTTAAACTTCATATATACAGTTATGGTAGGTACATAGACGGACTTAAAACAACAAGGCATTCTCTACAAGTCAACCTTTGAGTTAAGGCGCTAGCGCCCGATAAGTGTCATAAAACAGAGACTTTCTGAAGCCTACTCCTCGGTAACGGCCAGGTACAAAAATATATGTTTATTAAAGATTCATGAACAATATTATCAACATCTGATTTTTTCGTGCTATAAATACTTTTGTCTAAAAAAAATATTTAGCAATTTTGCAACTTTTCGCAACTTTTCCCTACTCCTTCGAAACGGCTTGGACCTTTACAAACATTTTTACACATAAAAATTGGTGGTTAAATATTCTTCAAAGTGAACATTGCATATGTAAATCAATCAATATTTCGCAAAGAAAATGGATTTAAAGCGCTTTCCGGGCGCTGCTGGCCGCAAATAAATGCACAGATTTGCGTACTGCCGCCTAGGCGAGTACGAGAGTTGCGGCCACATAATTTCGGTCAGATGGCTCAAGGGACTATAAGCCTTAAAAAAGGCAATGCCGACAATAAATACAAAACAGATATTTTAAATACAATGAAGCATAGTTAAATTAAGTTACTTATAATAATAAAATGCGTAAATGATGATAATGTTTGATTTTTCAACCAATTATTAGGTACATTTCATCTAGATCAGCCCGTAAGAAAAGCGTAATTTATCCGTAATCATGCGATTATCTTGGAGATGACTATCATTTCGCATGCAAGTATAATCATCACCGCGGGCGCAGCTAACAAAATCAATAATTGTGTAGATATCAAATGTATTCCCACGTAATTGTTGTGATCGAATGACATAATTGTGTCGCGAGTTGCGGCTGCGCAACGCACCCCGCTCTCCCCCTCACAGTACCGTCAGCATACTGACAGCAAACAGGTACTTTCTTTAGTTTTTTAATGTTGTGCATTCAAATTCTAAATTTTCTTCTTCTATTTGCGAATCAATGTATGACTGAAAATTCTCAACATGTATTGTAGGTATTATTATTATTGATAGGCGTTTGACCACCATCTCACCTGATGGTAAGTGATGATGTGGTCGACGATGAAGCACGCTTGCCTAGAAGTAACCTATTCACTCTTGACCCCTAAGGTATTGGAAAGATTAGCGTAGCAAACACTATGCAACGCAATTTGAATTACAAAAACAAGTCATACTAGGCATCATTAACATAAATATGAAATCTATACAGCATGCGATTATTGTCCATTATTAGTTTTCTCATTTAACTCAACGGAAAATCACTCAAATATCAACAATACAATCTGAAACCTTACGTTGGCTACTGCTAACTACCTACCTACCTGTAAGTGTTTACCGAAGCAAGTCTTATTTCTACAAAAAAATACCTAATTAGTATAAAACTAATTTGTCCATTTAAAATTAACCGTACCTAAAGATCAGCAGCATGACATACGTTAATTAAATATTATAACTAATTAAACAAGGCTCGCAACAAATAAAATACCTGACAGCTAACTCGCTGACCGTACTCTAATTGCAATAATTACTCATTATCAGGAAGCTTGGCATATTAATTTAGAGTTTTTACTTCAGCAAGCTTAACAAATACTTATTTAATTGCTCGTCTTTGTTCCACCAACATTATTAGGTTGGTGACGCAACACGGTTATACAGTATACTAACATCACACAATTTTGATCGTTGTGCAAGCAATCTTGAGAGGAGTAAAAAGTTGACGTAGTATTGCGAATGCGTGTGCGAGACAGTTCGCGTGCTCGCGTACTCTTAATCAGATATTCTTTGTTGTGTCTAGAAGTGATTCGCTGACACTATCGCCGCCTTGTAAATGCACTAACTTAGTTATAAAGCCACTGTTAGGTAACCACGGCACTAATTTCTTTTTACGCGCCTATTGACTATTTCCCTGACAGTTTAATAGGCTGTGTAACCCACATTAATGTTTACTGTTCACTTGCAAATGTAAAACTATTTGATACTTGCTCATATAATTTTTTGTCGTTTGTTCAGTAATTTATGTCGAGGTCCGTTTTTTTTTTATCTTTCCTATTACTGTTGCGGGTAGTTAAGTTGAATCGGTAATAAAATTATATCCTTCAAAAGGACATGTGGCGCAACTGCCTATCTACTTATATTGAGATGGTAAAACAATCGTAATTCGAAATAGTTTCTATTGTAAAACATACCGTTTATGGTTACTAGGTCTATTTATACGTTTTAATTGGTGCGACAGTTTCAATTATGATATCATCTCCGTGTTAATGTTGGAACTAATTTATGGTTTCCATAGATTCGGTTGCTTAATTAATTTTATTATATTTTATTTATTTCACAGGATAACCTTTAGTCCAGTCATATAATATTCTATTAACAGAATAATGGCTTGATTGTCACAATCATATTAATAGAATATTACATAATTATGACAGAATTATTTATGGTATGGTTTTAACTAAAAATATTAAGTTTTAATTATGTTGATTATATCATCCCTGAGAGAGGCTGCTGGTTTTTATTATCATAATTAAACTCTTACAACATCGAATGTCACCCAAAGTTTTTTTTTTTACTTTTTGTATGACCGTAATCCTATTATTTTGGTCTCTTTCTATCACTCAAAGGTTTGCTGGGAGAAAACTCATATTTGAGTTAAGCTTAGCTGGAGATATGTAACCAGGATCGTCAGGTAAAATTGAGGTGGAGCACACAGTCGAGGCCACACAGCATCGCCGTGCCCTCGTGGCGGCGGAGACCTCTCGCGCCAGCTCTTGGTTGAGGCCATGGTCCGGAGCGAGGAGGAGTGGCAGGCGGCCGCCGACTTCTGCGAAGCAGTAATGCTCGCAAAGGAGGAGGCCGACCGCATCAGACAACGGCGCTCTCGCCACCGCCGTCGCGCGTCCTGATTTCCGGCCACCGTAGGCGCGGGCTTGCGGATAGTGAACAATGGGTAGCTCGCTCGGACGGCCGGACGTCCGGTAACTGTCCGGACCAAGCTCAAGTCGTCGACGGCGCGCACTGTTTCCGCACGCCTCAAGGAGTTGTCAGCAACAACAGGGGCCCAGCCGGGTCGAAGCCTACTAGGGCCAGGGTTATTCGAAAGGGAACTCGAGCCCCGGTATGAAGGCTGGAATGAACGGGGTAGGCTTTTAATCAGGAAGAGTCTGACACTATCTCCCGCTCTGCCCAAGAGCGGGGGTTGTCATTGGATGATTTTTCCCACCAGAAAAAAAAGACGGGTTGCGCTCCGGGAGTGCCGGCAGAAGTGAAAACTTGATTATTAACGTTGAGCATGTTTGATATTTTGGAATGGTTAGGGAATAATTTTGCACCAATTGCTTTATCAGTATAAAAGTACTATCATTTATGTGGTAGAATACAATATTCATTTATTGTGTTATCGTACACAAACATGACAATTTATATTACATTAAAAATTTAACACTTTAAAACTATTACAATTATTTTACATTAAATATTCTCCGTCTAACGCTTTTTCGATCAGGTCACGTGTCCTGACGCGAGTTTAAGATTTTATACCCATTACAGAAAAAGTGCTCAACGCCGCTAAAGAAGTTTTCACTTCAAAAAGATAAAATTGAGGGTTTTATGTAAACCGATAGAGATATAAATGAATTTTAATTTTATTAATGAGTAGTTTATTTACTTTAAATTTAATTATATTACATTCATATCTATCAATTAGTTTCCAAAAAACTTTTAACTGTATCTGGCGACCCTGGTTATTTATCTCATTTGTTGACTGTACATGAAGAGTTCATGTACGTTACTCGTCTTGTTAATTTGGTGGACCTTTATAACAAATATATATAAATAAAAGACCAAGTCCTGACTTATGTGCTAAACCTAAACTTGCACTGAGATTTCTTTTATGATGTACGAGTATACAAACTGTAAGAAAGAATGAAACAGGGGTCCAAAGTATGTATGTAGAAATCTACTTTACAATGAGCAAAGCCGCTGGCACAAGCTAGTGTAATATAAATAGATGATTGAAAATGAATTACATTATTATCGTTACTCAAAATGAGTCCTGTAGCCTGATTCACCTAAAATCAAACAAGCCAAAATATCGTTGAAGTTTTATAGTCGTTCGATCGAAGTCCTATCCAAAAGCGGTATTCACGATCTATCGACTTATTTCCAGTTACATTAATAAGTATTCCACCAGGATAATGTAAAACAGTTTTTTTTTTAAATCGACGAATTTCAAACGACTTTAAAATCGGTGTCGTTCAAACTCGACTGATGGATGTGAATACGGAAATGGTCTAAACGACTAAATCGCTACGATATCGTTACGGATTTCATTATGTGAATCGGGCAACTGAAAACTGCTCTGTTATTGAGTAAACTCGGCACTACAATATTGTTTGAAACCGAAAGCAACGCACGTAATTTCGGCGACTCAACCACCTTATTTTCATACTTCCCACTGCTCACCATAATGTTACATCGCTTTAGGCGTTTTTCAGAGGCCGGAACACAAACATAAAACCTAAATATAGTCATTAAAAACAATTCACCGCTTGATAAATCAAATAGCAGTAACGTTATGTACAGACGGTCACATAATGTGTACTAGTTATGTAAGAGATCACCATGAACGTCAGTACGAAACTTATGTTGAGCAATGTACGCCTCGGACCGTGAAAATGTAATGGCATGTGTGCATGCCTATTAATTTTGTATCTACTTTACTGTACAGAACTGTGGAAAACTAGGCTATTTGAGTATTTTAAATTTTTTAGGGTTCCGTACTTCCGTTGGCAAAAACGGAGCCTTTATAGAATTATTTTGTTATCTGTCGGTCAAGAATCTTTTCTCAGGCATTCTTGGCTGTAATTATGTAGCAGTGAAAAAGTGAAAAAATCAAACTTCTAAGTCGCAATTTTATGATAGGGTAGGTTTATTTATTTATAGTACATAATATGTATAAAGCAAAATCTTAGAGGTACTGTTCTAATTGGCATCCATATGCCAATTACGGGTAAACAATATTTACCACACAGTACATATATAGACGCTTGCAAGGAAATCAAAACTTATAGGGTATTTCCCGTTAACCTTAAATCCTGAAATTAGGCATGTAGTAAGCTAGCTCTCGTAGCATAAGTAAAGGAAAATTATGAAAACCGTTTTGCAGTTAAACATAATTACATTTTGCAATTCGAAACATTTTTGAAACTTGATCCGGGAATCCCGTACTACCGTACCGTATACCGTACCGTATTATTCATTTTGGTTAGTTAGGTTAGATGCAAATATAAAAACAAATAATGTTTAATATTTATTTCTATACAAGTGATTTGTAATAACAAATAAAATAATTCATACCATAAAAATAAGAATACCTACTCCGCACAATCTTTAAACCCAATAAATTGTTCTATTGTAGTTTTCAAAAACTAATAATGACAGCCTTTATTATTAACTTAGTTTACTATTTGTACTTTCAAGTGAGGTTTTGCATATAAACGAAAGTCCCACTTTTCACCCCCTTAAAGATTCAATTTCAAAAAACCCGTTTTAATGCTCGCCTACGTCATAAAAGTAAGGTTCGTTCAAAATTTCAAGTTTCTTCTCCCAGTAGCGACTGTGCGTAGATATGTCCATCAGTTAGTTTCTCCTTTTATACAACATTAGCACAAAATATATAGATACAGAAGTCAATCTACATACAAAGCGCGCTTGAGCAACGCACACAAAGACACCACTCACAGACACGATGTCTCGGTCGCTTCTCGGATCACACGTCGAACAATTCCGGCTCAAACGCTCATTAGTGTGCGTCCGCCGAGCGTAGGTATAAAAAGTGGAGTACATACATGAAATTGTCTTCTGTACCTATATATTTTGTGACATTAGTTTTAGTATATGCGAAACCCGAAACCCGAAACACGTGTCTAGTATTTTTATGTAAAAATCTATGTACAATTTTCATAACTGTATCATGAAAAATCACAAAGTTATAAGCTTGTTATGTCAGCAAAAATGTCACCGGGCACCGGGTGTGCAACTTGTGATCTTTTTTTTTAAATATTTTTTAGGAAAAAATATAACATGGTGTAAAAACTATTGGAATTCATTCATTTACTGATTCTGAACCAACTATGTTGAGGTTTAAGATAACCGAAGAATTATTTTATTTATTAGAATTTATTTATGTATCCTTTATTGTACACCAAAATAATAAATTACACATTTGAGCCTTATATTTAGAACATACAATTGGCGGCCTTATCGCATTCCGCGATCTCTTCCAGGCAACCTGGTATGGAAAGAGATTGACTTGACATAAAATGGGGTTGCACATGGTGCATTACAAAACAAGTTAAACAATTATGTCGTATACATAGAAAATATTTATTTTTTAAGGCGCGTAATCATCAAATACTCACTACTGACTGACTAATATTAAAATATCTTTATTTAAATTAATATAATTATTATTTTTAATAATTACATTGTCTACCCCAAACACCAGGGAGAGTGAAAACCATATGTCCTTCAGTTGCCCGTTGCTACCTTTCCTCTACCAATCATATTTATTTAAATAAAACTACGGTATTCACACATTGTAGGTACTTAATGCGTTTGGTATTTTTCTGCTTCAATACATATTTCTGTAGTAGTTAAATGATTTTGAAATTTAAAATAATTATTAAACATGCAATCTACACGAGTAGGGTAAAATGATTCGATAAAAACATCATTGTTTCCTTGTACAGAACAAGCTCAAAAAGTTAATACTAAACCGCACAAGTATTTTTCTTTCCTGAAAGTGAGCTGAAAATCCCAATGTTTCCTTATACAAAATCAGCTTAAAAGGTCAAAATTATACTGCAAAAATGTTTACCTTTGAATTCTTAGAATCCCTAAGTCATGCCTCTACTTACCTACATGTACAAAAATAAATAAAATAAGTAAAACTTATCTAATTTCTAACAAAGCCGAGATCACTCAGCGCTACACTTACGAGAACAGTTAGCAATTACACTAATTATACCTATACGTGCCTAAATTCCACTTTCCACGGCGATGTTATCTAACACACTATGTTTTATGGCTAAAAATTAATTAAACAGCTTCTCAAATTGAAACTAAAATGAGCGCATAGGTATATGAAATCAAACAGTCACATGAGCATAAAATTGGTATTTAGAAGCGGTGCGGCCGGAAACGGCTCAGACACGTAGAGCGCGCAACTAAATAATGAACAAAAGTCATTATAAGTGGCGAGATGGTCGCGATAACGCGGCGGTTAGAGTAAACGCGCTTTTTTACGTTAATTAAACTTACTTCTGTAAACGATGATGGTCTCATTATCTGCATTAAGCACCGCTCGCCGTTCGCGGTGCTTTTTACGCAACGCTGCGCGTGCGCCGGTCGTCCAGCTCGCCAGCGCGTCGCCGCGGGTTGCCGTGTTCTAAACTCATTTCGGCTATTACAGTTTGTCGTACAATTTAAAAACAGAACTCCCTTTATGAGACACAGAACGGAAAAATTGTGACCGTTTTATAAAAAAAAAAAAACATTTTAAACACATCTAAGTATTGTTAGAGCAAAAAAGTCTCGTCAACATGCGACTGTTTTCGACCATTATACCCCAAATAGCGTCTCGTAGTGGTAAGTGATACGTGCTTGGGAGCGGCGCAGGCGCAGCCGCAGGGTCGCGCTTAATAGCCGGTGACGGCAAAGGACACATGACAAAAACTCTCCTCATTATCCGCTCTATGACAATTCACCTCCATTTATAATGCTATTAATAAAATAATGGCTGGCAACCACAATAAGAATTTAATTCAGCATCAAACAGACATTAAATGTCATTTTATCGGTAAAAACCACGTTTGTAATAACCGTTTTGTTATTTTTTTAATAGCAATATTTATTTCTGCATTAGAGTGTCATGTAGTACATCCGCGTCGCGTTCCTGGCGTCGATTTATGTTCTATTGTTAAAAAGTGTTCATTGCATAATTGTATTTATTGTGATTACCGCCAGTTGGTTGCTTCCCCTCTTAAATAACCGCTTGTAGTTAGGTTTTGCCGTAGAACCGCTCAACTGTTCAGTAGACATGGCGTGATTGATATATTTGGTTACTTTATGTGTTAGTGTTACGAGACTCGTAAAGAGTGCGTAATGGATTTCAGAAAAAAAGAGGTTTTTTGACCATTATTAATGTTTTATTACACCCCAGAGTGGGTTTTCATGCAACATTCGTGTCTCACAGACGTTTGTGCTCACAAGCTTAACTTTTCGCCACGCCAAATAAGCAAAAGCGTAACTCGGGGATTTCATCCTTTAACAATACAAAATAAAAAATAGACAAAACGTTCTTATAAGATTTATTAGCGTTTAAGTCCGTATTAAAGTCGTAACGGTGGCGTGCTGGGCACATTTTGCCAAAGGTTAACTCCTGAATTACTCCTCCCGCTCTGAGTAGAGGGAGAGGGGGTGGACTAAAACCCACCTGTATTCAAATAACCCTTGCGTTTTAGGGCAACAGAAACTCTTGCGCTCAATCCCACAGCCCAAGCTTGCTTTACCTGGCCCAACAAACCGTGTGACTGTACAACAATTTTCCTAGTCACATTATCATGGTTATTATATTGTATAATAACACTAACTCGCACAGTATTATTACATTTAGGTCGTAATAAACCATGACTGCCCATGGCCTGGCTGTGAGGTAACACTTTTTGCATTAATGACTTCGCCAGCATCACATACTATCGAAGGCTGGTCGTTATGTTCCTTATTCATACAAATAAGCAGATTTGTTATTACTTCAAAGACCATATCGGTTGAGTTATTCAAAGAATATTGCTATAAAAATTTAAAAGAACTGGAAAAGAAAATTCAACATATTGTAAACACAGCAAAAACCTTTTTCTTTACATTTAATGGAAATTCTATTCAATTCAGAAATATTTTATTTCACATAGACCACGGTTCATTACGGACCACCAGACTCGTGCTCGTTTGGACTACGTTTTCTTACGGCCTAGGTCTGAAATAAAGTTTGTATATTGGCCTACATGGGCAGCTGTGCACAGTTTCAATTAGCCGTTTCCTATAGAGAAGGAACAGCAACACACTCCACGATGAAACTGCAAAAAAAAAAATACCTAATTTTCTTTTTGTGTTAGAAAAATCATAAAATGTCATCCCCGCGCCTTTGGGCGGTGCGGGACATAGTGTCAGACTTTTACTAACTAAAAACCTACTCCAATTCCTTCGTTGCCTTTCGTTCCGAGGTCGAATCTTTCTTTTAGAAGCAGACTCTTGGCCCCAGTAGGTTTCGACCCTGCAGGGCCCTTCGGTTTGAGAGGACAGTGTAGAACAGTCGTCATAGTACCAAAAGCTACATTAAAATGATTAAAAATAAAGTCTGAAGAGCCTACAGTGTTCTCACATTCATATTATAAAAAGAGGCTATGTAAAATGAAACCAGAAAGAAAATCCATTCTTGTAAAAACCGCACACTGTCGCTTACGATCTTCTTCCTAAAAAGCGTCGACATTTCCAATAATGCATCACACAATCAAAACCAGTCACAAGCGAAATTTTCCGTTTACATTCAAATTCGTATTACATTAAGCAGTTGACGTCGCTCGGGGCAAAGGCCAGCTAGAGATGAGGGGTAAACATAGAATCAGGGAATCAGGCTACTTATTACCCAGCGCGTTAGTATGCATGGGTTGGGAGCCCTGCGCCCTGCTGCATTACGCCGCTCCGTACATAAACGATGCCTCCATTTACACCTAACTAGATTCAGCCACCCGGCACTCGGCATCGCACCCTTGAATGCAGACCGACTCAATTTAAATTTTATTACGTGACGTCATGATTCTGTTTTGTTTTAGTTAAGTTTTATTGGTTTTAGATTGATCTGTTGCTAGGCATTGCATTCGTTTCATTATTTTTGTCACATAGACCTACATCGGCACTTATTAAACTTTCAATCGTGGAAATCACAGACACAATAGAAAGACAATAGGTGCACGAACGCCGGCGTTCGCTTGGGGTTTAATGAATTAAATGCCAAAAGTTAGTGCACGGTCGTTTCCTATGGTGAAGAACAGAATAACCATGGTCTTGCGACTATGGTTATTCTTTAAATAAAAATGACTTGACCATATTAGTAGATATGAGAGGACATTAAAGACCAGTTAAAATTGTACCCAAAAGCACAATAATTATAAAAAAGACTACATAAAACGATATTACACTAGATCGCCTAAATTCAGGGGCACATGTATAAAAAAAAATCATAACACGTTTTGATTAACACTTATAACTTTTGATTATGACAACAAAAGTACACGTAGCGGCTTATTTAAAAAAAAGAATTAATTTGTCGTTTTAAGACTTTCAAATCCCTCTATAAAATTCTAAAATGTAACACGCTATTGGCATCCTGGTGAGGTGGCGATGATCACTTTCCGTGCGCTTTTCTTAATGTCACGAACACACAACTTATTTCTGTTCATTTGCAAGTTGAATAACGGTATCCAAGAAGTTAATTGACCAACACATTAATTAGTGTCTTAAGTACCTACAGGCATGCACTTCATTGTCTAAGCCAGACCCCACACGAGCATGTAGAAAAGCAATGAAAATAATTAAATGCTTGACTGAGAGATCTGAAAGATCGTTTTTCATTGTTTTCCGAAAAAGGGAACCCATTATATATGTTTGAAACACATTAATGGCCTAATGATACATCATAACTGACAGTAATATCCAATTTAACTGCAATAGAACTGACATTATTACTAAAAATCGTGTCCGTAAACACTGTAATTCCGATCAAAAATTTCGAAACGAGCCATTTCATTTTGACTTTCAAAAAAGCATTAGAAAAAGGTTGACATTCCGTCATTTTCTCAGGGACATTTCTTCAAATTAAACTATTATTAGTTGGCGATCACGTCGTAGGATGCTTTTAATATTGAATTAGGGGACCCTGTGGTTACAGCGCCCTTAATCGGGCTTCGGACGGCGTTGTTCGTGTATTAACGTTATATCCACAGTCGTGTAATGGCGTAAGTAATAATAAAGGCCAAATGACACAAAATATTGTCAAATTATAGGCTCTGAAAGCATGGGTAACCACTTACAATGTCTGCCGTTGATCCCTGCGTAGCGTCAACATATTAAATACATGTCCTTGCAAGGATTTATATATTTTATACCTAAGTATTTTTGTAGTGCGGGTGGGTATAGATTTTTCAATCAAGATTCAACAAAGTTCTGTATCTAATAGAAAATTATTAAAAACTATGAATTATGTTTTTCCTAATCCTTATTATTTATATTTTCGGATCAAGTATTTTTTATTCTTTACTAATTATATATTTGACTAAGCAGCAGCTAAATCTTGTTATTTGTCCATTGTCTTTTTATTTTTTTTTTATTCTAACCTATATTTTAATTCTACAATGTAGGGTTTCTTAATACACATTTGCAAAGAAATAACAATATTAAAATATATATATAAATATATATATATAACTTATTTAATCGGAGATTAAGCATTTTTTCTGCGATCGCTACACCACTACACTTAATTATGGCTATATCAATAGTTTTCCTTTTTGGGTGCACGAAGGAGATACAGAAATGGCTGTGTCATATTATTTTAGTGGATGACGCCGATCGCATAACTAACAGCTGCAACGAGTCGCCGCTGATTGTAGTGTTTAGTCTCGATACGAATCGATTTCATACGATTTGTATCGAATGATCCCATCGTAAGCTAATAGGAGCGATTCTGGTATATTTTTCGGCTCTCCGACCGATGATTTAGTTCGTACGTGATGTGCTTACACGGAAAATAAATCGTTTGAATCGTATTATATTCATTCGTATTATTAAATGTCCGTTTCTGTGAGAATTTTCGAGTTCGCCTACGCGTCGGAATGTACCGTGGATTAATAAAAAGCGAGTAGCGAAACCATTGAACGAATAAATTGCTCCGGCTTTTGATGTTCTATTATGAGGGATTTGACTATTAAAAACTTAATAACTGAAGGTTTATAATCGTATTCAACCATTACGATCTATGTTCGCTATTCTTTGGAAGCAGAATCAATTTTTCGTTAACATATCATTAGACATCGTGAATATCATTCAGACTTTCGACTAATGTTTTATTGATATCGATTTTCAATGTCTTGAAAATAATATTTAATATTATTAGTGCCTTAAGATTGAAGTAGTACGTTGATTAATAGACCGTCGAAGGTTAATCGACGGATTGGTTGAAGAATTAATGCTTTCACATAAATAAGGAAGCACCATTCACCAATTAAATAAACATAAAATCCTCGAACAAAATTAATCGTTGCGGACTTATCTTTAGTGTAAATAAAACTGGTCTCGTAACCTGATGCATATCGATGCCTCTCGGGCCCGATTTAAATCCGATTTGTTTACTCATTCGATGTAAGACCGAGAAGTATTATCGCACTCACACTTGAATATAATGTTAATTGGTTAATTAGTCTGTTTATGAGTGTTGAAACAAATTAATTTGAAGCGGGCGCGGAGCGGCCATCTAATCTGCTTGGCGCCTCTGCGCACGCCCCTGTTCAAACTTGGTTACACATTTTTTTTAAACATAATAATTTTTTTTTCCTTCCAAAATGTAAAAAACAGCACAATGACTAAATAACATTACAACAATTCTCATTAATTGTTAGATTAGTTCAAAAACTAACTTAAACGTTGCTTCCAGAAGATGGGCCGGTGTAGTATGTATTTTATTTACTCAGTTTAATCTTAGCTAAGTCGGGTAGACTTAGCTAAGCTATCTCTGCTTTTCTGAGATAATTTAAAAGTACGTTTCATGTTATGCGTTGCGAGAATTAGCCATTTGTTAGTTTCATAGGTCAAGAAAGTAGTCTGCCAGTGCAAGTTCTCTTGTGTTTTATGTACATTTCTGTGTTCCTTGTCTGTGGCAACATTTGGATATTATTTTTCTATCAGCCCACTGGATGGGCTGACTACGAGTTTTTTTAACGTTAACGAGATCGATACATTTACCGCGTTTGGCTCTCTGATTGGCTAAAATCTCGGAGTGGGCCAATCGGATTGGCGCAAGTCACAAACGTGTTGACCGCCTTAACGTAAAAATAACTCGCACTAGGCACTTTGCTATCAAAACGGAGAAAACATCATGAAGAAAACGGTCCTAGAACTAAAAATTCGAAGACATGTTACACCCAACAACCCGCACAGTAGGTACGCGTAGTGTGTAGTGGCCCATTTCTCTTCTCTTAAAGAGTAGGTCTTTGTCCCAGTGTTGGGAATACTACAAGGCTGATAATGCTTATACTTACTCTAGGTTTTACTCATTACAGCTCAGCTTTAGTCTACTAGCTCAACTTTATCACATGAAGAGTAAAATAACTGGACAAGAGACCCACATTTGCCAAGCTTTTCGAAAGCTCATAGATACAATGAAACGTCAATAATTGTAACTTTATTAAAAGTTATTGGAGTCCCCCAGTCGGACACTACTCCATCCGTCCGGTCCGGCCGAGGTGTCACAAGTCGGGATACAGATAACAAATACCAACTTATTGAGTGCCACTAAAAATTTTTCACTTGAATTTAGAACCGTATTTTTAGCGTGATAAGGATCGTGGTGTGTTTCAGTGTGTGTAAAAGTAAGTTGGTTAAGTTAAAGGTACTTAATGATACCTGCTCGGGCCTGATGACATCACACGCAGTATTGTAAGTGGAGAGATAAGAATAATTCAATAGGTACCAAGGATTTCGATGACACAACGTTTGAGTGGTGGTTTTCATTGATTTAATCGATGTGTACAACGTTTACTTGTTCTTTGAAAGGTGTTTTTCAATGTACCTGTTGTGTTGTGACTGTGAGTTCACTTTATAAAAAAACTTCTTCTAGTGAAGATGTATCATCTTTTGTACTTACCAATCTACAATGGTGTAATGTCTTCAAGGTCAAAGCGAATAGGCTCTTAAAAAACTAGTGTGTTTCACCATTAACGATTGCATCACTGCTTATCATCAGACGGAATCGCAATCAAGCACTAGTTCATATCGCTCAAAAAAAAAAAACAGAAATCTATAAATGCGCATGTATTAAGCGAACATACAATACTCTTGCGTCATTACATCTTCCTAGTTCATCGTGCTGGTACTACCACTGCAGGTACGGGGAACCTCAAGCGGCAGAAATATATCAACCCCGTCGGCAGTTACATTTTCGAGCCGTTTTGGGCTTGAAACTCTTGGGCCGCTTTGTCCGAATGCTCAAAAACTATTTTTTTTTCCATAATTTAAGTTTTTCA
This sequence comes from Mythimna albipuncta, assembly GCA_929112965.1. Lineage (NCBI taxonomy): Eukaryota > Metazoa > Arthropoda > Insecta > Lepidoptera > Noctuidae > Mythimna > Mythimna albipuncta. The sequence continues at coordinate 8,263,231 of OV815962.1, read as the reverse complement.
ATGGTTAACACATAGACGAAATAGTTGTAATGTAACGTAGTAGATTGACCTTTCAGGGGTACTATTCTCTAAGAAAACAGCCTTGAGCTCAGCGCTGGCACAGAGACGAGTCGTGAGCGCAGTATATTGAATTAACAATCCAATTTTAAGGGGCATAGGGTAGTTAATTCAATGTACTGCGCTCACGACTCGTCGCTGTGCCAGCGCTGAGCTCAAGGCTGTTTTTCTAGAGAATAGCACCCCAGGAGTTCTAAACATATTTCAGGAATCTGACAACACAATCTGAGCTTCAATGTTGACTATTGTGCTGCTACAAACCTTTAAAATAATCGGGAAAAAGTACAAAAATGTAAAGTGTAAGCCACTTCTGAAAATTATTAATTCTATATTCACAGAAGACTTCACATATCACTGCAAAGGCCTACCTCTAACTACTATTATATATCTCCAAAATATTTGTCATTCCATTTAAATCTATAAAAACTTCGAACTTTACCTCTAAATTCAGCGGCCAAGTGTCAAAGTTACGTCGAACTGATCCCGTGCAAATACACCGACCCTACCGATTGATCGTCAGCAAAACAAAGCTAATGTCGTGTTTGTTCGCCCAGGCCAATCAAACAGGGCACATTGTCCTATGTCAATAGTTAATGTCAATATATAATCGATATTGGCGCCCTCAGGGATGAGGCGCCGGTATTGATACTGGTATGAAGCAATCCAGAATCGAATTTAGATTAAAATTGTCTGGTATTCGCTATCAAAGGGACTTCGTCTGTATGGGTGCGGGGTTATTCTAAAGGATTACTGTGACCCTGGAAAACGAAAGGCAACTGAAGGAACGCATGTGGTTTTTAGTTAGTATAAGTGTCAGACTCCCTCTCGCTCCACTCGGAAGAGTAAATCTGAGACTGAGGTGAAATTCCTTTTCTTCCGGCAGATATTAGAATGTCCTGAAACAGAACTATCTATGTTAATAAAGCCACAGTTTCATCGTGGTAAATCTTCGTTAAGGCGTTGTAGGTAAATTCAAGGTAAGGTGTTAAAAGTCACGATCAAAGATAAGTAACGTCTAATACCGTGAAATTAGATTGAAAACATTTGGCACAAAATGAACAATAAAATCTCGTTTTCACAAGTCCACGCGGAGGCAAACTTTGAAAAAAAGGATTGATCTTCATTAGTGTGTCTCCATCTAGTCCGATGCATGTTAACAACAGTGCTGTAGGGGTGGGGTGGTGCCAGCGATGCCAAGGTAGGTACAGTGTACAGAACCTGGACGAGCACAGAATTGATCAAACCAGGGTCTAAAATGCTTGGTAGTCAGCAGCATACATACTATAACTATTTTATCATTGGTAGAATGTTAAAATTTTATCTATTAAGCCCTATCTATCACACCAGGCGCAAAAAACTAGTTACGCCACTAGGTCCGAATCATCAAATTAAGTAGGATGCTGTATATATAGAAGAGCGATGAATAATATATAGACACTAAGGAATCCAAATGAGTAACAACAATTATTTATTTATAATTTTATTTCTAGATAATAAAAGAAAAATCCCACAGTGCATATTTCAAGATTTAGATTAAATATAAATAGGTATAATAACAACGCTAAGCAGAAGACAATAAGTACCCAACTAGACGTATTACCTTACACGTAATCACGAATCAAAAATGACTTCAATATGGAAAATTACTTCTTAGTTATTTTACAAGTTATAGTTGACTTCGTTCCTAATAACAAATAATAGATTCTAAGGCCAATGCAATCATGAGAAATCATTACAAACAACATTAGATTGCTTGCAATTTATAAAATGTGGTTACATAGGTAATTATCCATGTCAGAGTATCTATTTATCTATGTAAGTACATTGCAAATTACCTATATGTTAGTAAATCATCTGACTAGAGACAGATGCAAGGCCGCAGCATCAGTTCCCACAAAGACCGTAGTAATCTAAAAAACTGACATCGAATCAGGTTTGGTAGGTACCTGCCATTCACATAAAACTGGAAACATAAACAATTTATCGAAAAGACAAAAAAAAAGTCGTAATTTAACTTCCCCACATTTCATTTCCAAATTAGTCGAAACATAAAAACCCATGAATGAACTCTAAACAATCCCAAATGGTCATTTAGTGCCGGAAATGACCCGTTTGGCAAATAAATCAAAATTGCACTAGGAACGTAAACGCAGCGATTAGGCGGCGCTTGCAAAGGACCCCGTGACGCTGCTCACTCTGCGGCTTATTTATTAATTTCTCGAGAACCCAAGGGCGGGTCCCACCGCTCTAATTGTGCCTAATTTGAGACATCTCACGAGATCCTGAGGCTGTGGCTGCCAAGGAGGCTCACGTCGCCTGAGGCAATATTTGTCATACAACTTATTCCACTTAAATAAGAAGAAGTGATCTAGGCAATCTATTTTTTGTCATGAAGTGAACACAAGAATTGCGAACACTAAAATATTAACAGTATATAATAATGTATGAAAGAGATAGATTTTTCACACGTTATGAAAATAACGAAGATAAGACTGTCGAAAAAAAGACTGCCGTAAAGTCTACTGGTCAGAGAAACAAGGAATTATGATCCGGAGTGGTAAATTTATTTTTTATGCATGTATAGGTAATTTTCTAATTAATGGTGGCCTAAGTCCGAGGATGTCAGTGACCCTAGCTGTCCGTCAGATGGCGCAGCTCCGATCCGTCGGCCGCCAGGGCCGGCGACGTCATAACTTTCAAATGTTTGTCACACGCTACAACCCATTCATAAAATGCTAATGCGATTAGTTCCGCATTGTTTTTGCTAAATTTATTGCCCGGAGCGACAAACCCACCAACCTGTTCAGCTTGTGCCATTAATTTTATAATTAACACCTGACAAAAACATTTAATATGAACACATTATGCTAATGAATATACGCCTTGGAACGCGACAACTAACAACATTACCCTGTAGTTTTTATGACATTCACATACATTTATTACCTAACTACGTTCACAGCGAGGTGTTAATGGATATCATTTGGCTCACACAAATAAATAAGTGACTTCGAACGGACATCGGGACTCTCAATGGATATCTCTAAGTGAAATGAAAACGGATATCCAAAATTGGTACAATAAAACGCTTAGGCCCAATAGGTTTATCGCGTCCACTTCCTACAGCCGCTCTAATAACCAAAACAAACAACAGCGACGAACACAAAGGGAGGCAAAATAAGTCCAAAAAGTGCTAATATAAAAAAAGTGTGCCCGTTTTTATAAAAGGCAACGAGTAAGTGTGAGGTCGGAGCGAGGAATGTTGGCGCCTGTCTGAGTACGTATACCTGTCCGTTTATCAATGGACCACGGACAATAAGGTGAAAAAAAATGTGAAAGAGTATCAAAAAAGCGCTTCATCAAACCGATGCGTCCGGCAAGGGTTGTCGCGCTATCAACGGTTATCCGTCCGTTACTGTCACTTTATAATGCGCCCACGATCATAAACGACATCTTTGTTTAAATTACGACGTATTGTTGTCATGAGTTTGATCATTAGTCAGGATGATGCCTTAGGACCTACAACATTAAAGTTTGTACATATCAAAATCGGAGTAAAATATAGGTAAATCTCCAGCCTACGCCATTCTCTTGTAAATATCAATACAATTTCTGTATGAAAACAGAATAGAATTCTACATTCCTTGGGCGACGTCAACAATAAGTTTTCGACATTGTCGCGTGTAGGCTCGCGGGCAGAACTCGCCACCCCGACGTGGGGCGACATAAATATCCCGAGTAAAGCCTAACACAACTCAAGATGAACACGACAAAACTGATAAGGTCCCGCCACGCTCGCCCGAGACATCCCAATTTAGTGCCGGCCCTAAGATAACGCTATTATACAGCTTTTAACTATACGGACGATACGCTAAATGTGTTAAAATCAACTTATTGCGTGTGTTTTTAAGGTAAAAGAATTTGTAAGTGAATTGGTCACCTGCGGATATGGTGCGTGGGTTAAATGAAATGAAACACTCGACAAATAGATTCTTATTGATTTTTATTTATGAATATTTAAATAGTAGTTTAAATGTACATGGTCCATTTATTTTTCCATTAATGATTTGATACTACTTAATTAAGACTAACGACATAATTAATTGAACTAGGTAAATACTTATATAAAGCAGTTGAAATCATTCAGATAAAACTGTGTTAAAATTAGTCTATTAAGTGCGTAAAAAAGACCAATTCGGGCACATTTTGCAAGTAGATTAACAAAACTTTTCGTGATGGTAAGAACCTATATCCACGTTAGTTTTATTTTCTTCAATGAAAGTTTTTTACCTTCTACGAAACGGCTATCAACTTATGACTGAGAATAAAGAAAATACAAAGAAAAAATATTTTTCATTCAGCGGGCTTTTGTCTTGATATTTTTTATTATTGCTTTGCTTTTCAAAATGTGTGTTATTTAATAGTACATTGTTACACTAGGGGTGAAAGTAACTCATTTCGTCCCGAGAAGGAGTTGGCGGGCGAGCGAAGCGAGGTCGCTAATTCGAGGGGTTAAATGGGTTACTTTCACCCCGAGGTAAACACTGTGCTTTTCATTACGAATACGAGGAAACTAAAAAATAAAATAAAAAGTTTGTAAAACCTGAGTCGTCGTACCTATGATTTTAAGTAGGTATCTTTCTTCTGATTTAGGCGGTAGAAGGTATTCCACTACTGCTTTAGCCTCTTCTCTTATGAAATTAGGCGTTAAATCACTATTTTAATCTGATTAACATAACGTGTGTACAAATCTCCGTTGTACAGAACCGTAAACCAAACTCGAAAAAACCAACGACTGATTGCCATTTTCCCGCCATTTTGTTTTTTTTTCTGCGGCCGGCCAGTTATTCAGCCTCATTAATGAAAAATTAGAAATTAATTATAATCTTTTAAAAATAAAGTATTTTAAAGAAATAGTTGAACAAATAAATCACTTAAAATATAACATTATTTAATTAATACTTGTCTTTAAGTTATTTCAATTTTGTATCGCGCTGTGAATGACTGGCTGTATGGAAAATTGGAACATGGTTCAATAGAAATGTGAAGATGGAACTAGTTTTTTTTTTAAATAATTTGACAGCTGTCAGTTGTAAAGTAAAACTCCCTAGGGATGAAAAGTATCACTTTCAGCCCGCTCCTCAGGCAACTTCAGACCTACTTTCAGAGTATGAGTAATGAAAAGTATTTTTGCATACACACATGCATACCAGAACACAAAAACTTTCACCCTTTTAGTGAATAGGAAGTCAATTTGTCGCTTTTAAACAAGTAATATTCAAATGTTTTGTATTATTCCAATGTTTGCCTGTCAAATGTTTTAGAAACATCATTGTGAAAGCTGCATAATATCATTGCTAATAAGTTTCATAACCATTCCATAGAATTATGTAGGTAGATAGAAAGTTAATATTTCGAATAACTTAGCCAGCAATCTATCACCGATACGATAATAGAGCTTGATTGACTGCGATGAACAAGTTACTAATTTATTCAATGAATTACTTAATTAAACGACATTGGCAGTCATGCCCGTGCCAAACCAGAACTCCTAACTCAACTCTTGTATCTAATTAATGTTTAAATAACATTCATAACCATGGAGCATGACAGAATTTATTATTTACTAAATACAGGCCAGTTTATTTTCTACCAGGGCTGTGATATTGTTCAAAAGAGTCACCACGCTCTGAAAAGCAACTGAAGGAACACAAGTGGGTTTTCAGTCAGTAAAAGTCTGACTCTCCCTTTTGCTCCACCACAAGCTATAAGTATTTGATATATTTCTGTCTCAAAACAAGTCATCATATAAATAAGTTCATAATTTGTAGGTAAACCAAACATAAGCTGTATGTTACAAAACTTCCTAGAAATCTACTATTTAAACTAGATATAATATAAATAGATAACCAAAAATAATACTAATGCAAATGTAAATTATGACACTTTAAATAGAATGTTTAATTCAATTAAGTATTGTCCGCTCTTAACTTATGGATATCTAAACCAGCTGATATAAATTTTATATTTATGAGGCGACAAATTATCTTAACATAAATAGCTTATTCCATTTCAGTATAATCGTAATGCTGATGGCAACACTTAAAATGTCGTAATATTTCACGGGAAGCGCGGAGCCGCGGCGCGCGCCGTGTGCGTCCGAAGCTCGAATTTCCGTTTAACTAATTGAGCGAAAACGACACAACGAACTCCATTCAGCGTGGAACTAATGAATGGCCCTCGAAAAAGCCAATTTGTAGTTTTTTTAACACTTCAATTTGTGCCGTAAACCCCAAAAAAGGCTCGACCAAAACCACAATCGAATTAGTGTCCCTTGTTCCGTAGATTAGAGGACTGTCCACCTCTTATCTCGGTCGTTCGTTATTTTATTGGCTTGTATAGAGTAAGTCGATAAACACGACGCATAATGGCCCATAATGAATCGTCCTCGCCAGCGGTTTGACTAATCATAAAGGTTTTATGGGTGTCGTTTCTGAAGAGTCGCTTTATGACGCAGTGCTGGCTCTCGACTCTCGACTCTCCACCCCGACGCAATAGCGCATTTGTTGTATAAACAGACTATAAAACTATCACCAAAACATTTTTAAATCTAAACTGGTAGAAATATGAACCACTTATTTATTTTATTATTTAATATAACACAACCTTTTTTGTAAAAAATACACATATCATATAAAATAATTGCATACCGCAAGCATTATCGTTTAGATGGTAGGCTCTACGTATTCGCAGAAAGCTTTTGTTAGTCGAAGTAAACATTTCAAAAGTCAGTGTACGTATATCCGACTACCATTTTGTGTATAACATTATCATATTTAAACTAAGCTTACAAAAGTATTAAATTCTGAATGTGTTACATAAATTAACGATGTGTAATTAAAAATTATTGCTGTGAGCTATTATCTTTGCATAAATAATTGCCCATAATAAGATACATTAACATCAAAGACTCAAAAAACTTCCAGAAGACATGAATTACTGCATCTACGATTCGAGAAATTGATAAAGATAATGTTTAAAATACGAAATTAGATACGCTCTAAATACCGTTTATTGCTACAAATTACTCTTGTAACCGTTTTCCGTACAGCCACTATAACAACTGCGAACAAAAGATTTGTTGCCGAAATGATCGTAGGAACAGTCGACAATGGGTGACACAGATGGCTACCGACCACCGTCCCGTCCCACTACACTGGCTACATATAACGAGACACATTAGTATCATATTAATGAATATAAAATGATGTACAAACCGCGTAAAAGAGCTATTCATAAGTCGAATTAAAAGTGAATTAAAATGTCTGAAATGTCAAATTGCGAGGACACAAGGCTTATTAGTGACGAATGCGGTTCGCCTCCTATCAGAACGTAGCGTAATGTGAAATTGAAAAAGACAAAAAAATAGAGGCACGTCTATAACCTTACAAAAACTATTTAACTATTCATATTTTTTGGTTTTATTAGAAATTATTGAACTCAATAACTATGAGAACGATTTAAAAAAATATAATTTCACTAGAAGCATATCACTGAGTGACATATTTCTAGCTAGCTCGTATTGACCCAGTACTGCGCAAAAGCCTTGATCCATCCTCGCATTCTCTTTCCGATTCCGAAAGAAGACATCCAGTGGTTCGTCCCGCTACCTCCTTCATGGTCTACCGCGACCCCCTGTCGCTGCGTGTGGACATCATTCTTCTGTTTTACGAGCCCTCAGCTCGTCGAGAGACATAAGATTTTTTTCCACGCGGATGATACAGCTGTCAGAAGCTAGTTCGCTATATTTTGAAAGCATCACAATATCTGCCCATAGAAATGAACAAGTTTCTTCAAGCATCAAAATTATTACGGAAAGTCTAATGGTTTTTTGGGATTATCTATAACCTTCTTGAAAAAAATTGTGACATTTATATATTACAAATTAATAAACATTTCAATGAGCAAAAGCAGCACCCATTTCCGATAGATCCTAAACTGGGAATTTAACAGAACTCTAGCTTATAATTATGAGTAAAGATTTCAACAGATTCTATTCACACCTTGAACTGCGGTGTGACACGCGGTCACGCTATTGGAGCCTATGCTCGTGAAATAGATGCCGCTCACTCGCTTTGCCACTAATGACTTCCTGTATTTTTTCATACGCCAATTATTTCCCGTGGGTGAGCAAGCCGAAGACAACATGTTTTTTTACCAATTTTTGTCTCAAGTCAAGTCCATTTCGATTTAATTTGCTAGTTCTATGGGAGGTAGTTTGGAGCCGTATAACTCCATGATTACTAAGATGTTAACAGTTGTTCGGCAATTTTCTATCATAATTGAAATTAAAGTGTTATAGAATAGTTATTTTTATAGGTACTAAAGACAGTCATATTTCTTCATCCTCTTTATTATAAGTCTCCTCTCATGGTAATAAAATGTCTAGGTGTTTGATAGTTAAGATAAGAAATATTTTATATTTAAATGCTCCAGCCTCAATCTTGACTATCTTTATGAATTGAAATGTCGATCTGCTCATGTGGCCCGATATCTTAACAATTGAGAGGGGAATGCGATCGCCTAATACGGTATCTGTTTAAAACACGGTAAATGAATTATAATAAAATCGCGGCGGTCGTCATCGGAACAAATGTGTCGGAGATGTCGCCGCCCACGCGCCCGCTATGTCGCACTCGCCACGCTTTTTTATATCCACGCTGGCAAGCCTTTAAGTCTTCACAATAAACGATTAAAACATTATTTAAAACTTATAACACCACTTTTTAGTTATTTTGTAATAAGCTGAAATGTTATTTGATTTGTGTAATATTTTTACCGAAATTAACATCGCGAGAGGTAAGTATAATATGCTCGAGTCATTGTTCGGAGGATAAAAAAGCAAATTGTAACATGACAGTTAGTCAAATTTATTTATTTTTGTTATAACACATGGTGTATACAATGAAAACGGGCGTGACTCGTACCATTAAGGGCCCGAAGCTACGGAAGATGACATTAAAAAAATTCAAAGCAATTTACTTACAAATGACAAATAATTATACAAATTATGTATAGGTATGATTACTGCTTGTTTGTGGAATTATTTGCGATGCGTAGTGCCGAAGTGAGCACGTTTCGCTTAAGTATTTAAGGGTGGGTTTAACCGCAAACAATTATGTGTTATGGGGGAGTAATAAAATGACATGCGGTCGAGTGAAGTCGCTCTTGTTAAAACACAGGCAATGTTCCGCCATTTGGTGGCAGTTAGCTTTAATTGGAGCCGATAACGTTAAATTAAGTCAGGTGGTAGCATTCACATAGCTAAATTTAGCAATAGCAATTTCCCCTTTTAAACTAAGTACAGATTGAAGTAAGGTACAAGTGACAGTCGTTCAAAATTCGAATTCGAATTCCTAAGTCTGTTTATTTTATTTTAGGAAAAAATATTAGGTATCAGAGTTATTATCACACCATTTATCTTCAATATTTAATAATTTCTTTTCTAACTATAAAATTGTGTTTCATTCAACATAATTTCTTGCTGCATAACCAGTCAACTATGAAAGATTTACCTAACTACAGCTAATAGCATTTCAGGCATCAGAGGCGTTGAATAACTGATCGGCTAACTGCTAAATTGAAAGAATAGGGAGCAGTGAAAAGTGGAACAACTAAAAGGAACCAATTAGATACCTACATACGTACTCGGCTTATTTAGAATATTTTTGTTTTAAACACCACTATTATTTGATTAGTACAAAAAAATGGGGCTTTATCCGTACCCGTTACTGATCACAGTGATCATATTTGTGAAGTCAAAAGTAAAAAAATGAAATCCCAAAATTGACTAACCCCAAATTTGACAGAATTGGCAAAATCAAAAAAATTGCTACAAGAAAATACTACGTACCGGGTTTTTCCATTTCGATCGCCATTCACTCCGTCATATTTTTTTTTTGTTTTATTTTTTTTATTTTTTTATTAATTAATAATTGTACATTATTTCCATAAATTGAGTAAGTTTTTGGGCTATACTTAAACTAATAATTTTTCTGTATATGAATATTATTTATTGAGACTTTAGTAAAATAATAATAACAAGACCCTTTTCTAATAAGCCGTTCAAATATGTGTACTAATTAAAAATAAGTGATGCATAATATAATAATATAATATAAGGGTTTACATTAACGAAAAAAAATGTTTTTGTGAAGAGTACAGCCCCCCTAGCCAAGTTACAACCGTTTCGTTTCGATTCTCTTGCGTCAAACGCCTCGAGTTGGCCACGCCCCCGATTCTTTTGTTCTGACCACCTGACTGAGCGTTGAGATGGCGTCATTCCCGTTCATTTGAAGTCTTCTACTAGCGTTAACAATTGCAGATTATCAACTTTGCTAGGGGTACTGGTCAATTAGTCAATAGATATTACCTACTGATAAAAGCTTGAAAAGCTTATCGTATAGAACATCTAAATTAACTATAATGTACTTACCTAATAAAATACGATTTCTTCTTGTATTTTTGTAGTAGCATTGTTTATACAACTAAATCGAATCGAATGAAGTTTTCATTTTTAAGAATACGACCACTTAAACGTTTTTTAATAAAAGAAAACCAAAATTGGGTCAGCACCAGAAACATAAAAACTAATCAATGGCTGAAGCCTTAGTGGTACGAGTAAAATGGAGAATTCTTCAATACATTGGAGATTTAAGCGAAGGAAGCAGGCATACTGTGATAGTTACTGGTGAATAGGTAGCTCCGGCACTCGTCCGGACCGAGACCACGTCGACAACGCGTAGTGTTCCACGAGAGCTCAAAGAGATGTCAGCAAACCGTATAGGCCCAGCAGAGCCCGCTAGAACCGCGGGGACTTTTTGAAAAGGAAGCCCGTGGTCTTAGATCACAAAGGGCAACTGAAGGACACAGCTGTGATTACCCACCCTAAAACAACGGTATTTCTCAGCAAGCTAAGCAAAATTGAAATGTGACTTTTGACAAAGAAACGAACCCTTGACATAAATAATATAATCATAATCTTGCAAGTAAACCGTCTATCTAATCAAACGAGGCTAGACCCTCTCCCCCTCCCTCACTAGAAGGGAAGCGAAGGAGGAGCAAGTGCTACTTCATAGTAAGTAAGCGATACGAGTCCTTACAAATAAGTATGGGTGCCGCAATTACAATCGAACGTGGCGGGCTCCGTCACAAGAACAGCGAGTTCAACAACTCTTTTTCAATATAAACGAGTGAAGCAAGCGCCTCATTTACGCTCGACGCACTCTGCTCATTAAGAATCGCGCTTAGCTCGCTCGTGGTGTAGATAGGCTCGCTTCGCTCGCTTGCCATGAACTGTGATACTCGAACGAACATGAAACTCGATACGGCTAGAGGCTTATTTAGAGCAACCTATCGTGAGGATCATTCAGCTTAGTTTTGTTTAGCCACTTTCTTGCGCTTAATTAGATTATAACTGTGGCTATTTTGGTTGCACCAAATTGATTCTTGAAATTAAAGTTATTTTATATCTACTGTATGAAAGAAATAATGATTTTCCACTGGTCCATAATTCAATCAATGCCGAGCTCAAAGAACCATTTTAAGGCTTTTAAATCTTACCAACTGAATTTCAACAATCATTATTAAAATAATCTCCTTCGCTTTAAGCAAAACAATTGACACGAGCACATAGCGATTATGTACGAAACTACGAAGTTCACATAATGGCTGTGCGCACACATGGCGCGTTGAATGAGCGCTCAGGTCGCATGCGCAAGCGGCGCGCGCACGTCTGCGCAATGAAGAGAGCCGACCCAATCGCCGGGACGTGACCGCGAGCCTACGACGCAGGATAATGCTAGGCCTGTCTATGGTTGTCAGGCAGAACAGATCTGACCTATACGACTTTATAAAAAGGTTCTCTTTGGACTACCTATACTCATCGAAATTAGTTCAAAAATTAGATACGATAGTCTCATGAAGACTGGTCGGTCTTAAATGTGTGTGTGGACATAAAAGACCACACACATGCACTTTATTTTAGTGCCCGTAACCTATTTTCTATGATGTCGAGCGCTCCGAGCCCATGTAGCCCATACACATACGTCCACGCAAAACCAATCCGCCTTTATGAGTTAGAACAACTCTATACTACAGGCTTATAATGACAATCATAATTTTATTTATAGCAACCTTTAGGTAGAGCGAGATGGAGTGTCAGACTTTTACTGACTAAACCCACCTGTGTTCCTTTGGTGGCTCTTTGTGTTCCAAGGCCGCGCTAAGCCTAGAACTACATTAGATCGAAGCACACTTGTAACATGCTTGATTTGTACGTAGAACGACGTCGCATGGCGTGTATCAAGTGTAGCTCTACAAGACTAGTTTCCATATAAAATGTATGGAGAACGACGCGTCCAGATCGGCCTGTGTGGTATACGTGTGTGCAGAGTTGCTGTTTTTTTTTATTTCCTTCTACCTTACTCTTCTGAATAATTCTGCAGCCCATACCTAGCAACCCTAGTCTCAAGACAGATATTATAAAATATGCTATAGCAAATTAATACGTGTAAATGTCGTCTTAATATCACAAAATTGTAAACTCTATGCTGCACAGTAATGCTAAGACATATGTTATTTTCAGCGTTATTCACATAACATGTTCAGTATGATTACCTTGTGTTCATGAGTTTTCAAAATGTCCTTTCATATACTTTAGGTCCTCCTCCTTGCGTCATATTCCTCAATGATGTGTGTCGTGACCTCTCTGCTTTATCACTTTAACCTTTATGATGTTCTTCCATCTGTTTCTGTCTCTGGCGGTGTGAAGGGTATTTGTACATCGTAGAGTCAAGAGCGGTGTGGATCTGGTCGGACCAACGTATTGGGTTGGGCCATCCACTTTATCGGTCACAATGAGCCTTTCGAGGTTGCTACCGTCTTTCCTTGCAATGTGACCGAAGCATTGTAGAACCTTGCGAAAACACTCGGACGACAGGCGTGAGGAGATTTTGAAAGGTAGTTCATAAAAAAAACAGCTTTTTTACCCTACTGTGCCAGGAGGGCTAAAATGCAATAAGATTTTTAGGGTCTAGGGAGTGCCAAAGAAATATACATACACTAGTGGTACCTACAGACATTGCTAAGCTAGCTTCTCATAAAAAAAAGAAAATTAAACCCAGCAGCACCACGTACTGTTAATTGTGTTTTTAACCATCCGAGGACCCATTCAAATATACCCACAATTTTTTATCCAAATCGATCAAGCCGTTTAGGAGGAATTAGATGATGTATGTCATACAGTTTGGTATTCTAAAATCAAATCTACAATATTAATATAAATATAAAAGTAACTCTGAGTATGTCTGTTACCTCTTCACATCTTATCGGTTGAACGGGCTTGTATGAAATTTGGCATATAGATAGACCATGTCCTGGAACTGGATAAAAAATTGTTGCCGTCGGGGCGTCGTCGGTAAAATATTAAAACTTGTTCCGGATAGTGTATGTGTGTGTGCTTCACATAAATAAGTTGAGTTTAGATTTCGTCACCTTACTTCCTTGTACATTTAAAATTCTAGGATAAAAGAGACGAAATCTATTTCCCTGTCCGTTATCTACTGGAAACTTCCCAGTGAATAGGAACACTGGTTCAATAGCAACCGAACAGAGTAGACGAAGAACCAAATTCCCACATCCATAGGTACCCTAAAGTTTTCCCCAGGAGGTGGAAAATTACCATTAATCTTAGAACTTCGCTACGACTCTGCCATTCCACCTGAAGAAAGAATAAATTGCGACGAGCACACACAGATGGTAGGTCCATCCGACTTCTTGAAATCCCAAGAATATATCCCCGCCTAGACGCAATTTGCAATGGCCTATATGGAAAGCACTAAATCGGTTGAGGACCCAGGTAGGCTGCTGCAAACACAACTTGGCACAATGGGGTTCTATAGACCCGTCGGATCCTCAATGTGAGTGTGATGCTCCTGTCCAAAACATGAGCAACACATTAGAATGCCCCAAGTGCCCGTAGACCTGCACTTTAGAGGATTTGATGAGTGCCCCTGATGCTGCTATTAATGTAGCCACCAACTGGGCCCAAAAAGTTTGACTAGTTTTGACCATCGAAATGAAAAGAAGAAGAATTTGACTACATTTCTGCCAACCGCATTTCTTGTTTAATTAAAGTGTAGTAGAGACTGAACTAATGTAACGATAATCACTTTCAGTTCGTACCTTAACATTCCATTGGTATTCCCCACAGTTTTCCTTATTAAAATATGATTTTTAGAGTATTACGTAGGCAGTACCGCCACATTTAGTGTAGCCAACAATGGTAGCCAATCATTGGTAGCCAATAATATTCCCGTTACATGAAGAGGAAATGTTTTTGATAAATGAAATACCTATACATATTTATAAGATTATTATAACCAAATAGTATGAATGTTGACGTACTCGTATATTATTATAGGTAGAGTTGATACCGAAAACAATGGTACGCAATTAAAATTGTAGAATATTAATTACAAAATATCCGTGAGGTTTAGTCAGTTTATAAAGGTAAATGTTAAAAAAACATATTTCTAAATATCAATTTAATTCAATGTTGGTACAAACACATGATGTTTGTTCGTAGGTAAAGTCACTAGTACCTGTGGGCTCCGTTTTAATTTCCGTAATGGCTATCGTCGGTGGTCCATTCAGTTGTTAATGATTAGACGATTCGTACAATAATAACGTGTTTCGCTTTCCGATCGATATTTTAATAACCACTTTGAGTTTTATGTATGCGTACAACGATTAAGATATACTTCGAAAGCTTAACATCTGAAAAATAAAGGAGGAAAGTAGAATAACAATCAACGTCCGCTGTTGTATAATTAGCTTATCTCGTGTAGATCGGCTAACAACGCGAGTCGTGCGCGCGCGCATTGGTGAGTGCCGCACCAATGGCCGCGCGGCGATCGCCCATCGTCCATCGTTAGACCATCGATTCTTTTTGGTTATTACAATAATTCCGACACGATTGCATCTAATTGCGCTGGTTTCCGACGATCGTGGACCGAAGACAAGGAATTACGGATTATCTACGTAGGTACGTACATGAAGGCTCTTCGAAATTATAGTAGGTAAGATACGGAATGTTATTGGGAAATCGGAGCTTGTTGAGGGAAGCGTATCGCGTCGATAATCTTAACACTGCCTTATTAGATATCATTTTGCGGTACGTGGTTCCCTCGCCATCGTTTGCAGGCAACAAATGCCTGCAGCCGACGGCGCGAACTGCTCTTACAGCATGTTACAGGGTAATAACAACGCTGAAATTGGTTCAGGCGATTTCCTTCTCGTTAATTCGATGCTCGCCTGTTTAATGATAAAATCACTATAGATAAAATTTCGCTAATGGAATCTGGAATACAGAATGAAATATAGAATTCTATTAAGGAAAAGATGGAACCATTATCGGATCACTTTGTTGTCCGTCTGTCTTTCTGTCTGTCAAGAACTTTTATCTCGGTAACGCATGAAGGTATCCAGTTGAAATTAAAACCACCTACTCAAGTCTGTGGACTCTTGAAGCTGTGAAAAAATCACTTCTAAGTTAACGGAAAAAAAATACGGCCGTTTATGTCGCAAAAAACGTTTCAACACTCTCAAGGGAATCAAAATTCATATAGTACTTCCCGTTGACCCAGAATCTTGATATTTGGCAAGTATAGTCTTATAAAACAGACTAAGGAATAAATCTGAAAACAGACTTTTGAGAATCAAATATATTTAAATGTGTAAGTCTATACGGAACCCTTACTGCGCGAGTCCGACTCACACTTGACCAGATTTATGCATTTCCAAATTTTCTTCTTCTGCGTAAGTATACTTGCAAGGTTACGCATGACGATCACGACATCGCAGTGCACGCTGGTGTCCGCCAGGGCTGCCTACTTTCGCCGCTTCTCTTTTTTTGTGGTTCTTGACGGAATAATGCTTCGCATCGCCGATAACGGGCGCCGCAGGTTTGAGTGGGGATTATCCAACGTTTTGAAGGACCTAGATTACGGCAATGACCTATGTCTCCTGATTCATACCCACGCCGACATGCAAGGAGAGTAGGAAGATTTAAGTCGGTAGATGCAAAAACTTGCCTTAAAATAAACATCCGAAAGACACAACACAAGAGATGAGAACGTGAGGAATCCCGCACTGGTGAGGTTGAACTCAGAGGTTGAACGCGTACACCTAGGAAGCATCGTGTCAGAAACCGGAGGTAGTGACGAGGACATCACTTCACGGATCACCAAAGCCCGAGCAAGCTTCGCGCGGCTGAGACCTGTTTGGCAGCCGCGGAAACTGACCATAAGAATAAAACTTAAAATATTCGGGTCAAATGTCAAATCTGTACTGCTCTACGGGTGCAAAACGTGAAAAATCACAAAGGACATCTTAGGCCAAACCCAAGTTTTCGTCAACCGCTATCTCTATCGCATCCTTGGAATTAACTGGCCCAAGACAATATCCAACGTAGAGCTGTTGGAAAAATGCTACGAGACTCTGATGGACCGCCAGATCAAGCGTCGCAAGTAGAGATGGATTGGCCACACGCTTCGGAGGAATTCCGGTCACATACACAAGTAAGCGTTAGACTGGAATCTGCAAGGAAAAAGAAAGCGTGGCCGTCCCCGTCAGACCTAGCGTCGCACCGTGTTGACAGAAGCAGCGAGCAACGGCATGACGTGGAGCGAGGTGAAGCATGAAACTTAAGACCGTTCGCGATGGAGGATTACTGTGCAGCCTTCTGCCATAAAACATTAAGAGGGTCTCATAGCATAAGTATATGAAAAAATCTAAAATCTGAGAAACTAAGACACAAAAAAAAAACTTTTTTGCGATTCGTAAAAATCTTTGAGTCTCGATTCGGAAATTGAACTGTTTTTAACCGACTTCGAAAAGGAGGAGGTTCTACGTTCGGCTGAATGTGTGTGTGTTTTTTTTAATGCATGTTCACGGATATTTCCGTCAATTGTGGACTGATTTTGAAAATTCTTTTTTGATTGAAAGGTTATGCTTCCAAATTGGTCCCATTGAAATATTGTTATTATCTGATCATGAACTTCGAAGATATGGCACAGAACTCCTCATAGAATCACAGCAGAACTGTCGTAACAAGTAAAATTGCTTTGTTTATACGTGTAGTCGATGACTGGCTGAAGGAAAAAGGGGAGGGGATGTATCGGGCTGATCTAATGATGAAGCCAGAAGGTAAATTAATGTAATCTAACCGTGTTTGAGATTATTAAAATTGTTATAAGATGCTCTCTGGCTATAAAGTATTTAAGTTTGGCTGAGAGGTACTTTTTAGTTGTGGTATCATAACTAAAAAGTGTAAAATAAGAAACTTTTTACAAAAAAAAAATACAACCGACTTCAATGTTAAAGAAACACTGAAAAGTACAAAATAACTTTAATTTCGGAAGTCGGTATTAAATAAAGAAGAGACAAAACTATTATAGAAACACCGACTTCCGAAATTAAAGTTATTTTGTACTTTTCAGTGTTTTTTTTAACATTGAAATCTGTTGTATTTTTTTTTTTTTTACAAAACATCAATCTTTGAATCGCTGTAAACCTATGTCATGTTCTAATCGTGCGGAGAACAAGATAGAGGAACATACTATAGATGATCATGAGGAGACATAAATGTCGCTACCGTCTAAACAAATATATCACACTAGCTTTTGCCCGTAGCTTCGCCCACGTGATATATAGCCTATGTTACTCGGGAATAAAGCAGCTTTCTATCAGTGAAACAAAAATAGCAATCGAACCTACAAACAAAAAATACAAAAACAAACTTTAACACTTTATAATTGTAATAATAATTTACGATGGCGTGGCCCCCGTCTCTTGCTTGATCCAGCCTGAACCACTGAGTCTGAAATTCACATTATCCAAAATAATATTCCTTGTTTGATGAGATTTTTCTAAATACAGTATTTTATTAAAATGTCTTATTGTTTATCTCAATAACAATATTTCTTGATTTTACTTAAAAAGTAACAGATTTTCACTAGCAACCCTCACCCCTCAGGTTCATAGTGAGGGTTACTTGTGAAAATCTGTAACTTTATGTAAACTTTAGGATAATTATAACTTTGGGATAATTAATTATTAATAAAATTGATAACATTATTTCTGAGTCGATAGTACATACCTATTACCTATGCTTTTTACGTAACCTTCCTCCGAAATTTCATGTATTCGGTATTAGTGATTAAGGAATTTTTAAGTTAAAAGTTCTAATCAGGAATGCGTTAACTTCACCCTGAAGACGCTGGTTAATTTGTAACAAGCGGAGAGGCATTAGCATGCCAGTCGAGCTCAGACTTAATGGCACTAAGATGGCAAAGCTTCGACATTACCCGGCGTCAAAGGAACCTAACTGTCAACTAACTGCTAATTAACTGCGTCCTCACTGGCGGCATCTACTTCCCACAGAGTGCACAAAGTGCACACACACATCTACACTCACCACACCGCAAACTATTAAACACTAAAGTCGTCCGAAAACTTAATCTACTTTGGAACATACAAAAAACAGACAGTTATGCTCTAACGTTCAGAAAATCATAACAATGGATCTTAACATCAGCATCAATTTAGCAACGGAGGTTCAAAAACTACAGCTCGCGAAGGTTGTAGTAATGTTTTTACCGGCGTTTTATAGCCTCATCGCTAGATGGAATGGAACCGTCGTACATAATCAAACCACATGCGGGGCAGTAATTGCCTCTATATTCAAAGACCCCGCTCACATCACGCCGTATAATGACAAAAATAGTCCAAAAAATACCTCCGCATATGAGATATTTTTTTTCAGAGTTCGCGCTCTCGCACGGAGCTAAATTACGAAATAAAAGATTAAGTTAAAAGATCAATAAACTTAATAAATGATCTCAATAATTGTTGTATTACGGACACAATGGAGCGGCGTCGTGAAACGTCATTAAGGCGCGAACATCATTAATTTTATTCGCGGCTTTCTGACGTAAAGGCAATGGCGTCTGTCAGATTTGAAGAGCCGCGCAGCCGCCACCTGTTGGTAGCGCGGAGAATTAGACATTGAACCCCGCGGCGCGTTCCACGCGATGCTGCCACTGGAATGACTCGCCACTAAATTGAAGGACCATTCAATCGTAGAAAACACGCGTTTACAATATAAGAAAATAAAATTATTCATTTAGACTGTTCTTTGTTAAGCTGCACCATAGAACTCTGAACGCCTGCATAGAAAATGATTGCAGAAATATTTTTTGTGCTGACACTAGACGCAATAAGAACTTAGTTACAATTTATGTGTTATTCGATTAGGTATTAATCTATCAAAACCATCTTCTTAATTAGTTAACGCTTTGTTTCTATTATCCATTCGTTATAGTTAACTTTGTAATTCATTCTATTTATTCGAGGCGTCAATGTGGAACCCAAAAAGATGGCGGCCAAAAAAGTTGGAGCCGCCTCTTGAGATTAGATTTCTTTTTGGTAGCTAATTGCGTTTTATCAAATTAAAGCTATTCTGCCCGCGGCCGAAGCGAAAATGATTGATAATGTTTGAGGAGCACCGGTCCCACTAGTTTTACAGAATAAACTGTTTTGATTCATATTAATGTTTGCCATTTGTCTCGTAGATCATCCCCGGGCTAAGATATTTTGATTTGTCGTTTTATAAATGATGGAAATTAAATTTTGGTATTCAGAACGCCTAAAGTCTGCAACAAAAAAACATAATATACATGTTTTACGCCTACAAAAACTGCTCTACTTGGCTGTGTGATAGAGTTTTACTAGCACTAAAAACTCGATTTGTATAATGTAACATAAGATATTTCCTTAAAAGTAATGGGTACATGGTATATGAAAGGCGATGCACTGATTGGTGGAAAGACTATTAAATGTTATTTTATGTAAATTTTTAAATGTTGTTAGAGATGTTGACCGGTAGCCGAATAAAGCCTCAGGCTATAATACATAATGTAGGTATGTACCAAAATCTTGTAGCTACCGGTCTAGATATTAGGTACATTAAGGTATCGTATTTTTTATTTGAGTTGGTCTTTTATTATACCTCTTTCATTTTAATATTGAGAAACTGATTGTCATAATTGCAACAGTTTTTTGTGTTGATACTTCATTATAAAATCTTTGCATTATTCTTACATGGGATGGGAGGAGTTTTGGCAACGTTTTTTTTCTAGAAACATACTTGACTACTTGTAGGCATGTTTTGGACGATTAATATTACAATGTTAAACTTAATAAGGTACAGTCACACTTTGCATTTTAAATTTTTATCTGTAAAAGCAATGGTTATGGATAACCTATTAGTCAAATCAGCCGTCTGCTAATTTGATTTCTAATATCTAAGTGAAAGCTACCCTTTAGCATATTAATGGCAACACTTTGCACCCGCTACAAGGCGAGCTGCGCGGGCGCAGGCGCGGCGGTCAGAGGGCAGCGCAGCCTCGTCTGGCATCATTTCAATCATTAAGAAGTTCGGCGGCAGACACAAAGCGGTGATTGATGCGCCGTTTACCAGCCGCGGTGGCACCGGCCGGTAAAAAACGACGCTTAATTAACTCGTTTGGCACCGCCGCTCATTAGAATTATTAATCAAACCGAGGCGGGGCGATAGCGCGAGTATGATGTATTGAGCTTTGATTACATTAACGCATTTGGCCGGCAGTAATTAAAAGCACGCTGGGATATCCGCGGATGCCGATGAACAAAGGCCTGTGGTTTAGGCAACGTCAATTATAATAGTTTTAATGGAAGAAGAAGAAAAATGATTTCGCTAATCTAATCGCAGTCGCAGGTGCCTCCACCTGATTAGATATCTGTTTTTTTTTTAATTGTTGTCTCAAACTAGGTGTTATTCCTGTATCGTGAGTGCGTTCACAAACATGTTAACTCACATACACAAGACACCCAGACCCTGAGCATTTGCTCA
Organism: Mythimna albipuncta; assembly: GCA_929112965.1. Taxonomy (NCBI): domain Eukaryota; kingdom Metazoa; phylum Arthropoda; class Insecta; order Lepidoptera; family Noctuidae; genus Mythimna; species Mythimna albipuncta. The sequence goes on along the minus strand of OV815962.1, from coordinate 8,242,161 downwards.
GTGAGACAAATGTCTGAAAGCCATATTTGTTTCGCTGAAATTGAATTAACGATAGGTACATAGTGCTGCAGTCAATCGCACAACTACTGCACCAGCCTTTAAATCGTCGTCGATTATCACCTGCTTAGGCAGAATGCAACTAAAACATGGAAATATTACGTTAAATGTCTTATTGTGCTGCTTACAATTACCTTAGCCATCTTCAAGCGAGTCATAAACACAGTTAAACTAAGACATAATCAAGTAACTGTGAAAATAAGATAAGAACTATTAATAAACTTCTGTTATAAATGCACATGTTTTGTTCGCAGCCTATCTCATGCGAATCTATCTCAATCTATAAATAATAATAAAAACATTTAATGTGAGACATAATTCTACTGCTCGTTAACTTCATAAAGATATAAATCGTTAAAAGAAAACATTTTCCTATTTGTAGGTAATTGCTCTTATGGCTTCTTTTGTGATATTAGAAGTATTAACAAGTAATTATTTGATTGTATCTCCACTAAATTTATTGTTGCCCACAAGCCGTGAGAGACATTTAAAAGGCAAATAGAAAAGGCCAAGAAAGTTAAAAAAAAACTACGTAAGTAAAATGGTTATTTTACTTTTCATTAATTTTATTTGAAAAAAAAAAGAGCCAGACAATTGCCAATTGGTATTTAATTAGATTAAGTTAGAAAAAGCTGTTAAGAATACAATTAAGTTTGTCTATTTATATGTAGATTAAGTGTTACAATTTTAATATTTGGAAGAATTTTAGCTTCTCAGCATGCTATAATTACTGAAATGAAGTTTTTCACAAAAAAATTTCGAATGAAATTCAGTGATCTTTTTAAATATTCAAAAATTGATGCCTAGTGGTAAAATTGGCGTAGTATTGAATATTATTGACTTTTGTTATGATTTATTATTTATTTCAATTTGTGATTTTGACTTCTATTTATTTCTTTGTTTATTTTGTATTTTCTTTTATATGTTTGACATTATTTGTCTTTTCTTTATAATTTGTTGACTAAGTATAATGTAAGACTATATGACTTGTAAGAATCCCTTACCAATAAACTACTATGACTATGACTATTTCAAGTGTATGGACAAGTGGCTGATAGAAGTAAGAAACTATTGAAACAGGCGTGATTTTGGTAAAATAGAGATAACAATTTTAAAAACTATCTCAGCGAAGTTTACCAAGAAGGCTGATTAACAAACGATACATTTGCTGCCAAATTCTTCGAAAACATTAGAACTTGTTACATCCGCCTTCTAATGGTGAACAAAGTGAATGAACTCGTATACCTACTCTATCAGAAACGAAATACTTTCTAATCTTGAGACTGGCTAAATTAAATTCAAAATCGACCGAAGACAAAAGAAAAATCTACTGAAAAAACGGGATTAAGAATTTATAAATCTGAAACCTTTATGGACTGGGTCGAAGCCTACTGGGGCCAGCGTTAATTCGAAAGATAGCACAGGCCCGGTACGAAAAGCAACGAAGGAACATGAGTGGGTTTTTAGTCAGTAAAAGTCTGACACTATCTCCTGCTCCGCCCAAGAGCGGGGTCATTAAATGATTTTCCCACCGCGACAAAAAAAACCTTTATGGACACAACATGAAGATACTATACAAAGTTTAAATAGGTAATATTAATAAAGTATGAATGTTGCAGTAATTGTGTATGTGTAAGATAAGTTACTCTAAGGTAAATAAGAGATCTGCAGGAGAACCACGGTTACCGACATAGACCAAAAAATCACAAAACTTAAGGCCACTTTAGTTCGACACTTCGCTCGGGTCGCTTCGAACGGTTCTGGAGTGGTGACCAGGTATCAGAACACGCAGCGTTGGAAGGTGGACCAACGGCCTAGTGAGGGTCGCGAGAATCCGATGAATGCAAGTTACACAGGACCGGTCATTATCGTGATACTTGGGGATGGCTTATGTCTAGCAGAATTGCATGACTTGATTCCGACATCTCATTTCTACCATCGGACAAACCGACGCACGGCGAGTATCCACCCTCACGTTGTTGAAACATCTACGGTCCGGACTAAGCGTTTCGCCTCGTCATTTATACCGCGTACTTCGAAGGACTGGAACAGTTTTCCTGATGCGATCTTTCCGTCTGATTATAATTTGGGTGTCTTCAAGGCTAGAGTGAATAGGCTCTTAATAAACTAGTGCGCTTCACCATCAACGATTGCGTCACTGCTTACCATCCGGCGGGATCGCAGTCAAGTACTAGTTTATAACAGATAAAAAAAAGCAGTGAAAAGAAAGAAAACACGTTTAATTGATATACAGGACAATTATAATATAGAAACTTAAATATTTAAACTTAATATATGTATATTAAGTTTTTAAACTAACAACATTATGTCTCACGGCAGCGCCAAATAGGTCCAGTTCAGCGTAATGCCAGGCCATTATGTAGCAGTTGCCTGACGCTGGTTTTCAACTAAACCTTACTATGAGTCTACAGATGTTAATCAGTATGTTCTAGGTGTAAGGTAAATAAATATATGACATGTTTATTATTATATGTAGTGGACTTCTTTCGACTGAAATTATGATGATGATGATGATGACTTACAAATCTTTATATTTAACAAAGCCAGGTAGATAACCAATTAAATCAACTGTCCAAAAAGTACTTGTTGCCGCTCTCCATTCAGAAAAATGTAAACCATAACCCATCACAGTTTTATATAAACAACATTATCACGCGAGCTTTCCTCAGTCCTACAAGTATATTCATATGTCGTGTTGTGCGGATCCCCTGGTGGGCCACGGTGGGCGTGAAGCCCCGACGAGGCGCGATCTAATCTCCGAAGATAACCGAGCCACATAAACTAGCGGCAACGCTGCGCTGGCGCACCTCACTGAATGTACCGAGGTACTGGAACATTTAATACTGATTTTTATATTCTGGATAGAGTATTGTGTTTTGATGACTTGCAAGTTGTTTTGGTTTTATTTCCGAAAGTAGCTCAAAATAATATTTCAATTAGGAAAGCATTTCTGACACTCTCTGAGGCCGCTGTCTTGGTATCCTAAGACAACACTAAGTTCGAGATGGACTTATAAATGTAAAATATAAGAACTAGATCAGACAGAATATCACTTTAAGGAGAAAAAGATGCATCCCGACTGAGTTATCTAAGATGACATCCACGTGAATACTTTTATCTATCAATCAATTAATAATTTTAAAAACTTATTGCACATCTATCTACGATAGATTCATAGACATACACCTTAGCACCAGAGGCCCTGTTTAATTAAGAAGACAAGCAAAATGTGACATAATGATGCAGTTGACATCGGGGATGTTATGGAGCTCCGTAACCGTAATCGAAACTATAGGACATCCAAAAAAAAAATTCGAAACCATAACCGAAACCGATAGTGGGTAGGTAAGTGGTCCAAAATGCAACGGGGACCCGGTCTGACGGGACCCCCGATCCGAGAGGCCGCGAGCTCTGAAGAAGCTACCCGATATTTTACAAAATTTGTTAACTTACAACAACAACACAATGACAATTTTCTGGGGCCCCTTCAAATGTATTTGCCACGGGCCTCAGCCACCAGTGCCACATCCATTGGCGTAACTATACCATTATAATTACGCCTCTGGATATATGTAAAAATTTCAGATATGGGAGTAGTCTAAATGACAGGTTACGATAGATATTTGTTTGTCTTGATATTTTTATTTTACTTTCAACTTTATAATATTCGTAACCAAAACTATCAGAAACTAGCGGATAATCCAGAATAATTTCCGGAACCGTATCTGACATTGATATAAAATTATTCTCATGTCATAATTGTCATTATCCATAACATCTTTATTTGACTTTGAAATAATTATTATCTATGGGTATACATAATAAGATTTTTACTGACCTATTTATAATTAGTTTAGATAATGTTTCGCTTCATCTTCAAAAAAAACACGCCTGGTTTTTAGTAGCATCAAGTTTAATTGATCAGATTAGCATGGCCCCATTCTGGGACTGCCCCTAAGGACAAGTTCAAGCGTCCAACCATAGCCTCTCGGAGAGACTAGATCTATGACCCACTAGCTCGCGCGCTTGACATGTAAATCTCAGCAACAGTGCATCGTCTGCATACCCAAAAGTACTGGGTTCAAGGTTGTTTATGTGCAGCAAGAACAGTGTTGCCAAGAGTACCGACCCCCGAGGGACCCCGGCGTTAATATCCATTTGACCCGACGAGTAGCCATAATTTTTTTCTCTCGAATATCCGTTGGTTTCCGATACGGTGGTCTTGATTGGCCAATGTTCCTAATTGAATATTTTAAAGAACATACCAACTGTGTAACATTATGTAACGCAATAAAGTATTGAGTATTCATTTTATGCACTATTCTATTAATCCATATCGTACTCTATCATCGTATGACAAATTGTAACACCATTTCAACGTAATAAAATTACACAAATTAGTTATATTTTGTACCTACTTTATATTCAATATTCACAGATTAATAAAACAATCAACTAAAGTACGAAACACAAAACACGCTGTCATGTTACATCTAATTTGAATTCAGTCACTTTTAGAAAGTTCCAACATAAGTGTGTCTATAAATTGGTTGATTGATGACACAGTTATTAGCCACATTTTATAAATTAGATACGCGTATGTATGTAGGTAAATGAATGTAGCACCTAATAATAGATTTAATGAGCGCACTCGACGTCCAGCGATGATTTATTGTCCGATATAAATTGGCAATGGAGTAACGAAACACTCATGTAATTGGTTATGCGTGCCTTGTTGAGTGTTACTAATTCCTGCCAGGCTCTATTTCCCAGAGGTATAGTTCACTTGGGGAATGCAATTTGCTGCTGCGAATAAAATAATCATCTTATCCTAACATGTAGAACTGATATAGCTTGAATGCGTCGCCGACTAGCAAAGATAGCGGGACAAAATGGACAAAACAATAACCAATCAAAAATCTGGCAGTCACGGGTAAATACAATGATGCAGGCTGATAGTTAACAGTATAGTAACATGAAGTTTTCATTCGACATCGCTAACGATGTCAATTTCAAATAGTAGCGATAGTTGGCGAATAGTACAGAACAGACTATTCGCTAACGATTCTATGTATGTAGAAATCTATCACAATGTCTAAATCGCACGCCTTTGACGACAACGGGAACGCTGCGTCTGCGTTACGCTACCGTAGCGACTACGCGGGCCTACAAGTATCTACGAGGCTACAATGTCTAAGCGGGCCTCAACTACTTCTGCACTGTTTCTGTAGTATTTACGCGGACCTATGAAGCGACTCTGCTACGCTTTCGTAACGACTACGCGGACCTATGCAGCGACTCTGCTGCGCTTTCGTAGCGACTACGCGGGCCTACGCTAGGCTACGGTTGCACTACGATACGTTTAACTAACGCGGTAGGCGTTAGTCTAGTACAAAGTTACAAGATATCGTCATTGTGCTTGTAACTTGTAAACTTTAAAATATAAGCTTGATATATATTTAGATAAAGTTTCCTAGATTTAAATCTTTTGATTTCTCCTTCTGATTGCGTTTTAATTGATCTCTAATGTCACAAATTCTGACTTAGTAAATATTAAACAATAGTGACTTAATTCTTACGACTTTCTTGAAATCAAAAGAAACAACAGATGTCACACTTCGTGCAACGCAACAAAGGAGGGTAATCAAATGTTCGATACAAGAAGCGCGTGCGCACCTAACCGCAACCCCAGGCGAATTCTTAGTATTTTCAAGAAAAATGCTACCTTAACACATTAACATAAGGTTTATTTTCGATTGGATGAGGGAATGGTAACAATTTGCAAGCAGTTGATGGATAAATGCAAAACAAAGGACACGCGTCTGTCTTTGTCTTTAACCGCACAGGATTCGAAAAGCTTGTGGTCCAACGGTAACACAACACTTATGATGTATTAACCATTTCGCAATTGTATAATCGTATTTACATTACAACCTTAAAATATTTTATGATAGTACCATTTTAAAAATAAGATGATTGATTGTTAGCAAAAACTACACCCACACATATTTACAATTTTAATTTTTAATCCTCAATGGTTCAATAAATAAAAAGGTATAAGCGTAGCCAGCCTATAACGTTTCCACTACTAGCATGCAAGTTTCTCTCTTCTCTCTTTTTTGACGTGACAACGTCTTAAATTAGGTTGCGGCTGGGAGTCACTTATGAAAAAGTGTAACGCTCGGTAACGTTACGATGAGTCACCGAACGAGAGAGAGGCCCGCCGAATGCCTTGCGTCTCTCTCCCACTCAACTATGATCAAATTTGATGCAAAATTTGTGCAATTCTTATTTTCATTCAATTCCTTGTTCCTATTGTGCAATTTAATTATATTCATATCAATAAATATTCTACCGAGAAAAAGACGTTGTCACGTAAAATCTTCGCCCGTAAAACCGACTTTACAGGCAACCATTTTTTTTCTATAGTTAAATAAATGCTACAGGTCTTGCCTAAAATACTTAGGTACCTGCCTACTGCTCCGATTAAAAGTCTGAAAACCTATACAATCAACCTAATATTATAAATTAATGAGTATGTTTGTATATTGTTACTTCTTCATGGCGGAACGGCTCAACAGATTTGGAGGAAATTTGGTACACACGAGTAGACCATGTCCTAGCTCGTAGTTTGCTTTTTGTCCCGGGAATATAATACTAGTGTTAACTGTATATAAAATCTATCTACGTTATTTATATCAAATTAAAATTAAAGTGTTAACATCACACTAATATCTATTATAAATATCTTTGTATATAATTATTACTTCTTCATGCTCAAACGCCTGAATGGATTTGGATGAAATTTGGCATACGAGTAGATCACGTCCTAAAAAAGAACATAGTTTACTTTTTATTCCGGGAATTGGTTCCCTTGGACTAATTTTCCGCCAGCAAAAGCCATAATAGTATGTTTAATAAAAAGAAATAGATACTTCGACTTAAATGAAACCTTTAGTGCAGCGTGTGTATCTAGTCTTAAGTGCCTGTGTTGTACCTATGTATGTGTAATAGAAAGAGATCCCCTATCTTAGATTATAAGCTTTTATTATAATAAAAGCTATTATAATAATAATTATAAAAAATAATTAAAAGGAGTCAATGCAAATCCGTCACAAATAGCTGTAATTCTAAATTTTTGTTAAACTTTTCCACAGTCGCCAATTATTTAGGTGGGCCAGTCTTCCATCAAAACATGTTCGTGCTGAAAGCAGCGAACTGGCGAGGATTGATTAGTATTATCACATTACAAGGAATTGTCTCGTCGCAGTGAGGACGAACACAGGAAGTCGCTGTTTATTCAGTTCACCGTGTGGTCATCGCGACTGCGATGCTCATAGCGCAAGGATCGGTGGATGAGTCATTTTATTCTAGTTTAACAGATACTAGTACTTTTTTAAGTTTATCTAGGATATTACTGTCACTCCTTGCCTGGGAAAGCCCATAAAGCCTTTGGTCCCGATTGTCATTCGTAGTTCTTTGAATGTCATTACGGGTAGGTCAGATGCCAGACATTCTGATCATTAGTCTATCCAAAGATGTGCCCAGTAACTGGGTTGTGGACGTCTGATAGCAGACACTCCATATAAAATAGAAGTATTCAGCCGCAACCGCTTGCATACTAGTTTAGAAAAGACTAAGGAGATTAAAAGATCAATATCTACTTGTATATTTAAAGTTCTAGATAAAAAATGAATTTCTTTATTTGTTATACAGCTCTCAAAATGTGTATTACAAATAGATGAAGCCACTGGCTCCAGAAATACAGGCACCTAACCTAACTCCACCTGATTTAGGTTAGGTGCCGTACAAGGTTTCAATATTTTGTAGCCCATTTATTTTTAGGTGAGATTATCATAATTCTATTAAAAAGGCAGTTGCATTGTTTTGTATGAAATTATCATCACGGCCCGCGGCGTTGCAGTGATTTGGCGATTATATTTGTCTAGCACTGGACGTCTTACATCAGATCAACACTGATGCTGAGAGAGGAAAATGTCTAAAATTCAAATGTAACCTCAGTAATTCGTTCTCTAAATAAAGCAGGGCTTTGCCCTTTTATCTGATAATATTCCCGTCTGATTATAATTTAGGTGTCTACAAAGTTAGAATGAATAGTGTCTTGAAAAACGAATGCGCCTCACCATCAACGACTACATCACTGCGTACCATCCGGTGGGATTGCATTCAAACACTAGTTTATATCATTCAAAAAAAAACATTCGCCTTGTCCTATCTTCGGAGCTGCGCAACTCGAGTTAATCCCGGCATCGTTAGTCGCAATCAAGTCATTCAGTTCATTACCGCAGTTGCCTGTGCGCAGCCCAGCTCCCGACATGTCGCCGACGATCACGTTCATTGTCACAGGTATTTCAACACTTTTTTTATATCCTTGTTTATTGTTCCTTGATTCTGCTAGAAAAATCTCTATTTTGTTGTGAGATACGCTCTGAGTCAGCACGTATGCTAGAACGTCATCAATCCTTCTAGTTACCTAAAATGCATGATGAAGTGACTTGGTCTGTTCTTTATTGTAAAGTGACGTTATACTTCTGTACCTAGTTCCGCCAATAAGTTAAAAAGATGTCGAATCGTTTCTAAAACTTTGGTTTATTTGACAACGACTACATACGACGTGCTCATATATTTATGAAATATTTATCTAAAATATTTATTTATTTATCTACAATAGAGAGCTAAAGATTTTTTTTTTTGTTTTTATGCTTTTTTTATTCGTAGGAGACAATATCTGAAAGTACTAGTCCGATTGCGAAAATTTTTTCACCGATCGAAAGCTGTTTTAATGTGACATATGTATATTTTATGTATACTTACGCGGACGAAGCTACGGGCAAAAGCTAATCTAAAATAATTATATTCACCCTCTACCGAAAAACTAATATTTTTTAAATCATCAAAACAAACTAAAAACAATCTAACCTCCTCTGCATCACTTTGGATAGGCAAAGTGTCCAAAACACTGGTGGCATTGCGATGCTACGTATAGCATAAGCATGTTCGTAACAATACTGGTCCTCCATCAACATTAAAAGCCAGTCACTACACAACCACAAGAAATGTCAACAAGACGTTAAGAGAGGAACTTTAATAGTTATAATCGATCTTCATAACGTTTCAATATATTCTTTATTCAATAGTCCTAGCATTTAACGCGGCTGTGGACGCCGTAGCGCATCATTCTCACGAAAAACCCGAAAGACACGAGAAGACAGAGAAGACACACCCGACCTGCCAGGACTTCACCCACGGCCTCACCTTCAATGACAGCCAAGCCATTGGATCCTGGCACCTGCTGCACTATAGGACTGAGAAAACAAACGGAGCAGGGGATTCGCATTGTGTTCAATTCAGTTTGGTCAACGATCAGGTACGGACAGTGTTAGACTAAATTAATAAAGTATTGGGTCAATATGTTATAAGATTATTCGAACGACACCGTCCCTAGAGTGCAAAATATTATTTGCACACTCTTTTTTAGTAAAGAAGAGTCATATTGAACTTAAACCAGGTTCAGGACAACGAACCATAGTAATCGGTTTTATAATTACGTATAACATTAGTTTTAGTATTTTTATGTAAAGAGTCTGTACATAACTGTATAATGAAAAATCACATAGTTATAAGCTTGTTATGTCAGCAAAAATACATAGTCACCGGGACATTCAGGCGACTGAGGGGTCATTTTGCACTTGCACCCAGCTGTTTGCTGGCGCCTAATGCCTGCTGTGACCTTTGTTATACTGAGTGTCTGTGGTAACCAACTTTATGACATTTTTAAAAAATTTTGGAAAAAATTTAACATGGTGTAAAAACCAAAGGAATCCATTCAATATCATCAAGGACAAAATAAATTCAGGTTTCGCATAAACTAAAAATAATCCATATAAATAAGTCTCAGTAATTTTATGGCATATGTTTTGTTTTACTTTGTTGACTGCCGATTACGAAAAAGGTCAGCCAATTTAGATCTTTCCGAGTTCCTTGTGTAGTATCGTTTAACTAGTAACTGCGCAGTTCACCCACTCATTGCCGACGGCTCACTAGTCATAGCTATTAGATTTGTCAAGCTCTATGGAAAATATCTCGATCAAAACTTTTGTTTATCTTCCTTTCTGGATTACCATCCAATCCTGCTTATATCTACTGCATAGGTGAAATGGCGGGCTTACTTCAAGTGAAGTTGAGTGATTAATGTAAAATTGATATAATTTTGCGCCTCAACTTGACTAAATGTGAAATGATAAAATGGAGCTGAAAATTTTATTGTAGCCTACTAACTGACCTGACAGACGTTATCCTGTCTCAGCAATGAATTGTCAAAATCTTAAAAGTCAATTAGTTGTATTTTTCTGTACAATTTTCGTAATTTTTCTTTCCGTAAGAACAACAACAACAAACAAACAAAGAATTAGCGAAATTAGTCCAGCTGTTCACGATTGATGACGTGATCAAGGGAAAGACAGATTATGGTCCTCACAATGACCAGCACAATTCAATAGCCATTAGGTAGGTTGGTCACACTATTCTTAAAGGGCTGTCGCTCAAACTATTATCTTCATACACTTATCACCACACAAATTTGTTATAAATAAATTATTATTTGACTGGCCTGTTGGTCTAGTGGTTAGTGGTCGTGGGTTCGATTCCCACCCATGACAAATGTTTGTGTGATGAGCATAATCATTTGTTCTGTGTCTCGGTGTAATTTATCTATAATATGTATGTATTTAGAAATAAATAAGTATGTTTATCAGTTGTCTAGTACCTACCCATAACACAAGCTCTGCTTAGCTTGGGACTAGACGGCGTTGTGTGATAGTTGTGGAATATTATATATTATTATATTATATTGTTACTTCTTTATCTTCATCTCTACATAATATAAACAAAATCGCTTTCTGCATCTGTCTGTTTATCCGCTAACTCTTCCCAAACCACGCAACGGTTTGATGCGGTTTGGATACGGTTTTCACTAATAGAGATTGAATTAATAGAAAGAAACAAGGAATAAATCTTCCTGTCCGATTATAATTTAGCTGTATACAAGTCTAGAGTAAATAGACTCTTAATAAACTATAACTCTTAATATCGTCGGTCACATCATCGCTTACCATCAGGTGAGATAGTGGTCAAACGCAAACCTATTCATAATAAAAAAATACTTCACCCTCACTGATTGCCTCACTGCTTACCATGATCACAGTCAAGCACTAGTTTATATAATTTAAAATAAAATAAAAGCTAGAAGTCCCTTTATAATTTGTAGCCGAGCAAAACTAGGGGTGGGTCATTCCCCACTCATAAATCTGTAATTTCAATGAACAGGAACGAAAAGACTTGAAGGAGCTGCTCGAAAAGTTCGTGGAAAACCTGAAATGGAAGAACCTGGTCTTGAAAATGCAGATCCCGTGCGCCAGTCTGAAGAGTAACAAGACGCGTGACTACTACCTGGAGAAACTTGAGGATGATGGGTCGTACAGGACCCTGCAGATGCCTCCGTCTACAGGTAGGTAGATCACATGAACTAACATCATACTTTTGGGCCGCGAGAACCTTTTAAAGTAGTTACCGTAGCCTTCGAACGCAAAAAATGTAGAAACATACTCGTAAGTATGTTTACTGAGTTTAAGTCTGATACGCCATGTCACTCCACCCTAGATCGAAAGAAATCATCGAAAACTGCATAAAAATTTAATCCCTTTGATACAATCACCAGGTTTATGATATGATAATACATATTTTTTATCTCTCTCTCTCTCTTTTTGATGTTTTAAGGTTCAAAAGTTTGGATGAATTATAGTCCTGTGTTTGCTGACAATATGCTTTATTTTGATCCCGCGATGAAAGTCTCATGATGATTTTCTTCACCACTTATTTGATGGACATTTTTGTTGTTCTACATACTTATATATTTATAAACGAAGTTGTAACTATCATTATAATCACTTACAGTTTTTTTTTTTTCAATTCCTTTATAACAATACACCGTCGTTGATTTCGAGCAGGTGAATGTAGAATCATTATGATGACTACACCTGTCGTATTATGAAGTAGGAGGATGAATTTATTATACTAATTAAACATACCTATGTTACAGCTAAGCTAGACCTGGCCGAGTTCCACCGCTACCCTATGCGGCTGAAGGTCATCGAAGGACAGTACCTCGGCATGATGGACTGCCATGAGAAGTTCGTCTTCATCCTGGGCAAACAGCCCCCAGAAGGCAAGGAAATCGACGAGAAGCTAAAGAAGATGATCGAAGTCTACTGGCCAGAGGAAGCGTAATTTTATTAGTGTTTATTTACTTTTTAGAGGATCATAGGTATATTAGTTATTAGGTGTAGTTTTTTATACCATTTCTCGATTAGGTAAATCAGATTATTTAATCAATTTAATGTAAAATTGGTTTATGATTTTATAAAATAAAAATTAAAAAACTTTTTTAACTTTTCTCAAAAATACTCGTATACCAATTAGGCCACAAAATATTTAATAGAATTCTGACTATTTTCATTTTTGTATTAAATGGCCAGTAAATAGTTACCTAGATATTTGTTTAATTCATAGGGACCTCGCACTTTTTCTTATCTATTTATATATCTACTTAAAACTCATATCGGCCCCAGAATTTGATGTCGGACATATCTAGAAAAACATATAACTGTCTAACTGCGAGGTTCTCTTTACTCAAATAACCATCACGTTAAATTTATTCATTATAATTAAAAAAAATAAAAGATTTTTGTTTACTAAAAAAAAAAATTATAAATCTTTAGATAGACGTTCGACAACTGCAAAAATACAACCAATTTTAATAGCGCCTTTAAACTTAGTGCGTTATTAAAAATCTGTGTCCGACACAACTGCATGACACACGATATACAAACAATAATAAGTATAATTGCTGTAGTATTTCCGGCAGGTTTAGGAAATTAGTATCGAAATAATCACAAAACCAACGGACCCATTACTTTGGAAGTCACCCCCCTGCGCAACCCCTGCGTTCTAAAGCACCACTCAAATTAAGTGTGGCTCGATCAACAGTCATTTTCGGTTACAATTAACCACACATTTGAGTGAAAAGTCAACCACCCACTCCAATTGATTTATTGTGTCCTACGAGTTCCGCCATTTTGTGGCGGATGTGTGTTACAACTAATTGTTATTCACTGGAAGCGCTATTTTATGTTCCTTTTTGAAAATTTGCACTAAGATATTTTTGTTAAAGATACAGGAATTTAGAAAATAATTCGAAAGTTGCTAAAGTTAACAAAAATTCGTAGGATAGGGACCTGCTAGTTTCCTTTTCATCTCAAATTCAAATCTCTTCAGTCAATTTGCAAATTGCAGTAATTACTGTAAGTATCTTAAATCAGGTAAGTAGGTCTGCAGAACAAGAATTCAAGTTCTTAAATAGATGGCGGATAATAATATAATGTCGAAATTGGATCCGAAGCATAATGATATTGAAATATTTAGTAATTTTAAGTTTGTAGTTTCTGAAATGTAAAATAAAGACTAAGGTCTTTATTTTATATTTGACCAAATAATTAAAAACAGTTGTCCAAAAAGCAGACAAAATTATTAGATGTAAGAATATCTTTTTCCGTAGTCACTAATTTGTTTGTGCTAGAGAACTATTCCGAGTACGCTTGCGCACGGCTAAAAACTGCGCTCGTCATTCCACGGAATCGTACTCGGTGTCGCATGTCGTGTGCCGCGAAGGGTGCAACGTTGTTCATTTGTCTAAACGCAGTAGCGTTTTGAAGGGCCCTACGCGGGGGCTGGGAAAGTGTTGCACTTTACAAAAAGTTAAATCGCTCCTCGAAAGTTCGAGTGGCGCTGCCTGTTTCGGTAACCGTCGCCCTTTTGTTTAATGACGAGTACTTGACTTCACTACACATTTAAATGTGGTTGTATACAAAACCATGTACCTACATAGTATAAGACTCTATTAGATACCTACACAAAGTTCGTCGTATATGGTATTAACTAGTATCTATTATTTTATACAGTAACTTCTAACGTTACTGTGTAGAAGTTAATTCGTACTCAGCAAAACCATCAAATAGGTACTACAATGTAATCACTTTGTAAGTTTTTAAATTACACTCTCCTCGAGTTATTATGTCGAAATCGACATGAAAACCTGGGTCACGTCGCGGTCGTATTATTAAAAGTTCAAATAGTAATAACCGCTAAATAAAGCTGATAGGCATCGAGAGAGAAGAAATAACAATAAAGAATGTAATTTCAGGCTGTTCGGGGACTCTATCGATGGCAAACTTTTTCAATTACTGTGGCAGGGCATAATTATCGTAACAGCAAAATAATAATTGTAATTACACGTCTACCTACTGTTAGAGGAAGTATCCCCTACTTAGAACAAATGAGAAATTAATGTGAATTTTATCCGAAAAAAGTATAAAATGGTGCTATTTATTTAGAAGGCCATGTTGTACTTGTGTACTTTCTAGTAGGCAGATGAAGTGGAAGCAATAAAACTATTGACGAGTTAATATCAATCTGCGGAAATCATTTAAATGTTCCAATAGTCTCGCTATAAATCAATGCGTGCAACACACGACCGGCGCAGCGCGGCCTGTGGCGTGATTGAGCCACCGTTTACCGCACACACACCTGTAATTACTACATATACTACTCGCATGTTAATTGTTGGGAAAATTCGGAAAGAACGTAATAAACGAGGGTGACTTTCTGACTTGTGGGAACGCGCCTATTGCCAATTAAATTAGACAACTGTTTAATTATATCTCTACCGATTCTTACTGCGGCTAATTCGAGGCCCATGTAACTGTCACTCGCGACTCGTGTCAGTAGCCGGCTAATTAGGGATTGTTATCGACGAATTATAAGGCGCTTTTACAATGTGGGGAGTGATTTAATAAGTTGGTAATGTTACAGAAATGAGCTGATTTTCTTTAATTGGAGGCCGTTAAACGTAGTATTATGAAAGATTTGAAGTTTTTCCGTGGTCTAGTTTTACTTTATTATTTTGTAAAAGTAGGTTATAAGTTTATTTGGATGTTAGGTATCTATATGAGTTTATGGGTACATCACAATTGCGGCAGTTTCCATCTTTGAGAAATAGCGGGAGTGACACCAAGGCGTCCTTGCCTCCCGCCTGTTGAAGGTCCTCACCGGACATGGAGAGTCCGAAGTTCCTGTTTTAGATTCTGGTGGAAAAAACGCCCGGGTGTCACCAATGCACCGACCTCGTCTGTAGGATACAATGAGTCCTACGGTGGAGTGCATCGTGCTTGGGTGGAACGCCGCGGTGTCTTCGTGGAGACCTCATAAAAAAGTATATAAGTTTATCAATTTTTAAAAACAAAAAATCTGCTAAGTAAACAGACAGACTTTAATACAGATTAGTTAGGTAACTACCTAAATTTTCTAACTGCGATATACACGACGCGACGGTCCTACTTACGTTTACGTAAATCATAAAAATTACGCACCGCCTAGAAGGTAAAAAGCTGACGAAAATAAACTTGTAAAGCGTGGTTCGTTAAGGTAGGGTAACATTTAGTAGCGTTATGCAAAGCTCCGCCGGTACAGCACCGTTTAGCACTCGTAGTAAATTCCTCAGATTTGCATAGCTAATCGGCTGGTTAGCTACACGCACGCCGCGATAAGGGAAATATGCTGTTCAATGATTTATATTCGGCACTTCGTAGGAAGGTATTAAGTAGCTACGTTTATTAGACATAACAAGGCAATTTGTGGCTTTCGTGATAATTAATTCGTATTTAACATGGTAAGTTCAATATAAAAACTTTTTTTAACTTTCATTCATTATGTTCTAAATTTAGTCTACCCGGAACTACTTAACTAGGTCAGATACTGAAAAACTAACTGAAGATGACTATCACTAAAGACAAAAGAAATCCACTCAAATTCAAATCCATTATAAGGCCTATAACAAGACTTTTCAATATTACACAGTAGATCTGATGACGGGCACGGCAATCAACAACAAACGACTGACTACGACAATTCTCTCTCTAATTTTCGATAGTAATAGCATATGAATTACAATCCTTCGAGTAACAAACCGAGACTAAGTGCAGCCGAATGTTTCCGTCGCCCGGGTCCGTCTCGCGGCCATTACGAGACGACGCCGATACAATTACCAGCCACTGAATAATTTGATAGGGAAAATGATTGATACAACAATCACACGTAATCAGAATCGTGTCGGTGCGATTAGGCCCCCACGTCCCGCGACACAGGGCGCCGCGCCGCCACAAACCCGACAATTGCTCACCGACGATTTAATCAAGTCCCCGTTCCTAATGGCTTTCTCTCTTCATTAAATTGTAATAATGGACGCTGTTTTTGTCTTTGCGGTGGATATTGGGCGTGGCCAGCTTAATGCAGCTAATGATCTCCTACCTACCGACCTCTTGATGTTATTGAGAACAAAGCTGCCTACCGTTATAACCAAAATTATTCCATTCTTAATTCCTAATTGCCTTGCCTTCAAAACCTAAAAACGTCTTGACGTGCAAAAACGACTTTGATGTATATCTGAGTCACATTAGCACCTAAATCATGATTTTAATCAGCGCTAAGTTTTACGAAGTTACCTAATTTTATGTTGAAGAACTAGCTTGTTCGGAAACGTTTTCACGTAGTTAAACGTGCTAGTCGACATGCGATTAGACAATTAGCGAGAACACCCGGGGGTGGAAACAATAAAAAATGAAGTTAGTTTACAAAAGATTAAGCGTTCACTAAAACACAGATTGAATATTCTTTGTAACGCAAATTGTCTATTATGCCAAGAAAGACGGTAGTTAAAGTTTAAAAGCATTAAAACACTTTCCTGGAAATGATGTAGCTGTATAGAAAGAAGAGATGTAGGTGTTCAAGGTGTGCATAATGTACCAGGCTTCAAGTACCTACTTAAAACTTTTTAAGCCTCCTTTATTTCAGAAAACACGATTTTGAAGAGAATTTTGGACTCCCAAATAAAAAAGGCTAATCCTGCTCCTGCACTCAACTAACTACTAGTATAAAATAGCTATAGCTTTCCTACCTTCTTACACGTTAGAAATATAATAGGCAAACAAATACATAATGATTCCGTCGAACTATTTTATGTCTACTAATCTTAATGGCAAAGAAAATGTGCTGGCAGTCTTTTTGGATTTTGCAAAAGCTTTTAACAGAGTCTCTTCCCACTTATTTTAGAGTAACTGGAACGATTTGGAGTGAGAAAAACACAGCTTGTTATTTGCAATCGGTTAACCTAAGTGACAGCAGCAGCAGCAGTGTGCAGTGATGATCTTGCATCACGTATCGAGTACCACAGGGCATTATCATTGGACCAACATTGTTTTTGACAAATATCAATGACATCTTCAACCTCAAAGTAGGTGGTGGTAGAATCACTGACTTTGCGCATAATACGACTCTGCTTTTCCAGGTAAACTCATGAAAAAAAATATAAACGCAAAAAAAGTAGTAAACACTCAGCAAGGTTACGACATTATCAACTATAGGGATCTACCTACTTGAGCATTTATTTATTAAAACTTCATGCAACAATACTAAGCTACAAAGGCGGAATTAATGCCAGGCAATCTCTACCAGTCAGTCAAAGGTGGTTGAAAGACAATACGGCAGGTGTAGATATAAAAAAAAATAAGTGAAGTGCGAGTCGAGGCAAGTCGAGTCGCACACCGAGGGTTCCGTCTAAACTTACCTATGTATATATAGTTGCCATCACGGATCTTGAACACTTGGGCAGAAGTCAAATATTCGGTCTCTTTAGTAGTGCGAAGTGCGACGCGAGGGCGGGGAGTGTCAGTGATTGGCTGGCCGCGCCATCGCGTCATAGACGTCACTCCTCATTCGTTCACTGCGTTGCTGCATGTATTTAACAACGAAGACGATTGGCTCGCCAATGTATGGAATGCGCAAAGCGATTGCCACTCTGATGCCGAGCGTTCACGATCCGTGATGGCAACTGTAAATAGTTCGATTCCTGAATCGATTCTCGAAGACTTTTCCTGATTTAAAAATAGTTTTGTGATATATATCTAACTACAAATTTTCAGTATTTAAACAAAGCATAAAAGTAGGCGTGTGTAACTCTTTGCTGTTGGAACACTGAAACACTCTTTACTTTTTAAAATTCAAATTAAAACGTAAATAGTATAAATATAATGAATGAACTGAACTAAAAAAACATCTGCTTTAAATGATTCTCAAATTAAAATTCTATAAATTAAACTTTTAGATTATGTCGCAACATAACAGATCACGATTGTGTCTGTGTTTGTATATTTTGAGCCGTTGTTCCAAATGTTCCGTTTGTATCATGTGAGTCGATGTTTCAAACGTTCTGTTTGTGTCTCTTTAGCCATTGTTCCAAATGTTTCGTTTGGATCTGGTGAGCCAATGTTTCAAATGTTCCGTTTATATATTTTGAGCCGATGTTCCAAATGTTCCGCTTGTAACTCGTGAGCCAATGATTCAATTGATCCGTTTGTATCTTTTGAGCCGATGTTCCAAATAATGCATATCGCTCTTTCGAAACATTTCAGTGATTCAGATGCAAATGTTTTAATCGTAAAGGTGACACACTTTTCCCAGGCCTACATAAAAGGTCTTGACAAACGAAACACAAGGTGATCCAATACGGTTTCCGTTTTTGCCTGCTGAGGTCATGGAAAACTAAAAAGAAAATATTATTAAGAAAACAATGGTACGAAAGCCGTCTGCTGGCGCCTAATACCCGCTATGACTTGCCGTGACCTATGTTGCACTTAGTGTCGGTTGTGACCTTTTGAAATATTTTTGGGTAAAAATATAACATGGTGTAATAACTATTGGAATACTTTCAGTTACAGATTCTGAACAAACTATAATCAGGTTTTGCATAAACTAAAAACGTTGTTTAAATATATATATAAAAGGTACTTTAAATATATATAAAAGCAGAAACTGACTCACTGACATATCAACGCACAATCAAAACTACAGGGCCTAGAAAGCACAAGGTTCCCTTTTATGACGTAGGTGAGCACTAAGAGAGGATTTTCCAAAATTCTCCTCCTCAGGGTATGAAACAAGATTCCAAAGTTTGTATGGAGTAATCATGCATGTGTGCAAGGAATGTTGCCGCCATATCCCATGGTGGCTGACCAGCAAGGAGACTCGTCGCTTCGTCGGAAACCGTAGGGTAACCCCGAACCATCTGGATGGCCATGCCCTCTGGCATACGTCAAAAGACGTCCCGTAAAGAGCCATAGGCAGAACGATACCCGCGTAGTTTTGTTTGATGTTGGACTTAGGTTTCAGACGCATTTCACGCACGGCTAGAATGAT
The DNA here is from genome assembly GCA_929112965.1 of Mythimna albipuncta. Classification (NCBI taxonomy): domain Eukaryota; kingdom Metazoa; phylum Arthropoda; class Insecta; order Lepidoptera; family Noctuidae; genus Mythimna; species Mythimna albipuncta. The sequence goes on along the minus strand of OV815962.1, from coordinate 8,222,700 downwards.
GAAATTAACGTGGGTAGTGGCATAATTTTGTTTTTCAGGTATTTAAAAAATGTATTTTCATTACTCATACTCTGAAAGTAGGTTTGAAATTTTCTGAGGAAAACAGACTAGCTCTAGCTAGTGGGTTGAAAGTAATACTTTTCATCCCTAGAGAGAAACCAGGAGAAACGCTTTCAACTGACAGCTGTCAAATAATAAAAAAAAAAAAACTAGTTCAATCCTCACATTTTAATTGAACCGATGAATTGAACCATGTCCCAACTTTCTATACAGCCAGTCAATTACAGCGCGGTGTAAAATTGAAAAACTTAAAAATATTATATTAAATATTATAGAATATATTTTTATAATGACTTATTTTTTCAACAATTTTTTTTAAAGTAGGTACTTTAGTTAAAAATATTTTTTTTTCAATAATGAAAGTGAAAAATTACGCCTAAATAGCTGGCCGGCCACACAGAAAAAAAACAAAATGGTGGGAAAGTGGCAATCCTTCATTGATTTTTTCGAGTTATAGAATTTTGTTTACATTTCCGTACATCAGCACGATAACTTTAATAAACTTAGATTTAACGTCTGATTTCATAAGAGAATAGACTAAAGCAGTAGTGAAATAGTAGGTACATTGTTACACTAGAGGTGAAAGTAACTCATTTCGTCCCGAGAAGGAGTAGGCGGGCGAGCGAAGCGAGGTCGCTAATTCGAGGGGTTAAATGGGTTACTTTCACCCCGAGGTAAACACTGTGCTTTTCATTACGAATACGAGGAAACTAAAAATAAAATAAAAAGTTTGTAAAACCTGAGTCGTCGTACCTATGATTTTAAGTAGGTATCTTTCTTCTGATTTAGGCGGTATAAGGTATTCTACTACTGCTTTAGCCTCTTCTCTTATGAAATTAGGCGTTAAATCACTATTTTAATCTGATAAACATAACGTGTTAATACAAATCTTTGTTGTACGAAAACGTAAACAAAACTCGAAAAAACCAACGACTGATTGTCATTTTCCCGCCATTTTGTTTTAATTTTTTTTTTCTGCGGCCGGCCAGCTATTCAGCCTCATTAATGAAAAATTTGAAATTAATTGTAATCTTTTAAAAATAAAGTATTTTAAAGAAATAGTTGAACAAATAAATCAATAACATTATTTAATTAATTGTACCTACTTTCAGAGTATGAGTAATGAAAAAACTTCAGTACCCAGGAATCGCACTACGAATCCCAATGTCTGCTAAGGTCTCCTGCAGTGGTTGAGGCGTGAAAATTGACACTCCCTTACGTTTTCTGCCACTTTCTTCGCGCACATCATTCTTTAGCGGAAGCAGGTGAAGACTGCTGTCTGTATTGGATTCTTATTCTTTACCATGGCCTATACCAGGACCGGAAGCGAGAAGTCGGGTTTTCGAGGTGTTACTCGAGACTGATCAACGTTGAGCCCTTATCAAGAGTATGGTCGGTTTTGAGTAGTATTTCTGAGTGTGGACTAAAGATTGTGAGATGTGGATGACACTGGTAATTGGTCGGACAACACCAAGACACAACTTTGTTTATTTACTTTTATTTTTTTAGAATTTGTGAAACAGTTTAGAGTACTATTTCTGAGAGGCGAGGGTGAGAAGAAACAGTGAACAAATTTGTGTAATATCATTTACGGCATAACAGTTGTTTGTAAACTACACGACAAACTATTTCAACATTTTATTTCGATCAATTTAGCCGTAACAGCCACGCACAGACTGTTGTATATGGGGTCGAGCCGTCGCCTAAGCCTAGTCTCCTACCGTTGGGTTTTATTTTATCTACACATTTTCTTATGGACATTAAAAAAAATGTAAGCGGGCAAAAGTATGTAAAAAAAAATCTTATTTACTGTGAAGAAAAAAACAAAATATAACTTCCTTCTAAAAAATATTGGGATTCGGACACCCTTCGTGTTATGAACCCACTGTCCTACGGTCTTCGATAACTTTCGTTTAAAATAGACGTTTTAAATGACATAATTGACTGATTGGCTCCTTAGCGATAATTACGACCCCGCTCCTTTATAAAAAAAAAGCGTGATTATTATGTTTCCAGAGTTAAATTTATATTAACTAAATAACATGCAATTTTATGCATTCAATTACGAACCTTTTAAAATCAATATTGCTTTCCTTCCATAACATACGGCGTGATAATAAGTAGCCTAAAGCCTTCCTTGGTTTACAAAGAACATTTTTGCTGAATTTCTATTCAATCTATCCAGTAGTTTTGGCGTGAAGCCGTACCATACACACAGACAAAATTCTACAGTCACTTTTTGTCATCAGTTACTTTTTTCTAACAAAAGTCACTTATTTTTCTAGAAAAATCTCAATGTACCTACAGTTTTTCTTTGGTTAGTGTTTTATTATATGTATAGAATAATCATCATCATCACTATCATTTTAGCCGATAGACGTCCACTGTTGGACATAGACCTCCCCCAAGTGTCGCCACAATGCACGATCCTGTGCGTCTCACATCCAACGAATTCCCGTAACCTTCACCAGATCATCGGTCCACCTTGTAGGAGGCCTTTCAGCGCTGAGTCTTCCGGTACGCGGTCGCCACTCCAGAACCTTTTGGCCCCAACGAGCATCCGTTCTGCGAACAATGTGCCCTGCCCATTGCCACTTAAGTTTGGCGATTCTTCGTGCTATGTCAGCAACCCTGGTTCTCCTACGGATATCTTTATTTAAATAATAGCATTGTATAATGTAGAAGCCCTTTTTTTATTTGTGAATGTGAAGTACCATGCAGCATTTCTAGTAGGTTACAACTTGTAACATTACGAGCACAGCAGTTGAGAGTTTGCTATGCTCACTCAAATGTCTCGATGATGGTGGCACATGTTATTGGATCATTTAGTTCCCTATAAACTATGTGAAATAAGCAATTCTCTTAGCAAATATAAGCAATTTTCAGGCACAATTTCAAAGCTAAATACGACTGTTGAACGGCCATTCTGACGTTAAGAGCATTCATAAAAAAAAAATTAAGGCATGCCATGTTTTGAGTAGGTCTATTATGAACTTTTAGTAGGTAATCATTCTTTTTATACTTGCTCTAAAATATTGTCATCCTATTTTATTGACCATATCTATAACCAAAGCACGAGTTGTGCTATAACACTGGCAATAATTCTGGTTATATTATCAACTTTTATAACCCAATACACTAATATTGCCAATATATTTACATTTATCGGTATAACTGAAACCATTATGGACATTAACCCTTTCAAGAAACTCCCGGACCCTTGACAATAACAGTCCATATTTAATGATGAATAGTGCTCTACAAAGAAAAATAAACAAGATTTATATTTTTATTTACACATTTATTACAGTTGTATACAACAGTACACAAATATAAACAGGTCTATAATAATATTTATACATTTATATACATGAAATAACCTGGCGCGGGACCATGATGCTAAAGGAATGTACGAAAACTAAAGTGTTTTCTTAGAAAACAAACTAAACAATTTGGGGTTAATTAACAAAAAAAAATGAAATAAGTAACAGATAAAGCTTGACTAGTCTTGCGGCACGTACAGACGAGAGGTCGAGACGGTTGAGATACTTTAGATAAGTCAGTTTATAAATGCGCTGCCTGTACATACATAAGAATCTCTTTGAACTCGATGCATTAACGCCTCAGTGCTCCCGTGCCAAGTTTTAATACTAAATGCCACAATAACACGTTAAAATGTGAAACAGTTCATTTCTACTTGAAGGCGCAATCATTTTATTGAGTAGCCTCTTCTATCACAAACATGCCAATATCTTACTTATAATATCAGTCGAAATCCGACAGCTTGCTTTCTACACATTTACTTCCAGCATAAGGACATACAATTTTAAGTATTTATATCAATTGTAGAATTGAATATAAGTCATAAATATTGTGTCGTTACTTCCCATACATCTACGTGATCGCGTGCTTGTGCTGTAAATATATAATTGTAACGGGTAAGTACAGACACAATCTAATAGCTTTACTTGGCTAACATGAGACTAACACAATTTTCATAATAATAAATTTGAAGTATTTAGACATCAAGGCACGTTGGTAGCCCAAAACGCGACCAGTATTTTAGTATTTCAGTAACTTACTACATTAGTTCATGAAAGTTCCTCACCTTACAACAATTACGTTACGCATTCAGCAAGCGCTCATTTATTTATCGGCTCATATTAGGAAGGTAAAAAAATTGAACTACTTCGTTTTAAATTATAAATGTAAATACGAATTTCATCGACTTTAAGTCATTAGTCAATGCTAAGCATTAAATAATTGTAAGCAATATAGGTACATAGTAGGGAACATATTTACACAGACGCTTAGTATCACAAGATGGCGGCGAAGATCGGGCGCGTTCAAAATGGCCGTCCGTTTTGCGGCCGCTCAGGCAGCTTCGGCGGCATGTTCGGCACCGGGCGGCTATTAACATAGAATATATACATTAAAATCTGCTTGAACATCAAACAAATACAATGCAAATATTATTTACAGTGAAATCTAATTACGCAGGAAATGTACCATGATAGTTTAACAAATAATTGTGGACTGGGCCACGAGGAAATTAGAATGATAATGAGAAGGTTTGGTTAGTACGCAGACAGATAAGCATAAAGCAAAATGGGAAACTTCACGAAATGAACGAACAATACCATGCACCGTCAGCAGGAGTTTTATGGATAGTAAATCAATATTAAATCCTATCCGCATACAGAAGTACGTTCGTGTCACTATGCTACTGTTCCAAATAAACTATGAAAGAGCAATGCTTATACTTAATTAATACGTCCTTAATATGTACACAGGCTTTCAAGTATCAATCGCATGCACCAATACCTAGAACCGGTACCTAACGCAAGCACAATCCTACGTAACGGTTCAGCAACTAGGTAAATATTTCAATAAGAACAAAATTTATATACCTAAATACATGGAATCAAAAGTAGTCATTCCGTTTACGTTAACAAATAATAATAATAAAAAATAGTAAACAGAAAAATAACGATACAACATTTAAGTTTCTGTGAATAAAACAGTACATTAACTAACATTAAAAACACAGTTTAAATCAAGAACTATCGTCGTATATTGAATTAACAAAGCAACCAAATTCTTATTGAAACATTTGTCATGTTATTCAAACTCGGCTTACCTAATATTACATCCTGTAGATATTATTATCCGAAACTGTTAGTAACATAGTGAAGCCAATGGGCATTATGTTTGCCAAAACTACTGGAATAAATCAAACGTCTTTAGTACACATATAGCATTTAATTACTCTATTTATACAGCATAAGATTAACAATATTCATAAACTATATCAAATCCAACAATCACTGCCTATACCTTTTTCGATGGTACTAACGCTATTAACAAGTTAGAGAGAGCAAAACGTTTAATGATCGATTACTTTTGTATAGTGTTCAGCTAATATTGATAGAGCAATGAGTACAGCGTTAAACACTTCATTACGGTAGGAACTCGGCACGTCGCACGCGGCGGCCGCATCGCTCGCTCATCTTGTCTCACCGCGCCGCGACTCCGCTCACATATCAACCGTGGCCAGTGGAACCACTCCATCATATCATGTTCAGTGTCGATTCTTTGCGATTGACGGATACTCACAATAGTTAACGATGAAAAGTGGATGCAAGATGATTCCAAGATTAAAATATCGTTAAGCTTTATTTAATATTTTTTAATAACGAATTCATATTGTATCACCATCAATAAAATGTTCTAATAATTGACCAAAGGTATTGCTAACAGCAACAATATACGAGACAACTGCTTTGGTCTTATCCAATATAAGTACAATTAATTTTACATACAAACTTTATCGATAGATATATCGTTACGAATTCATAAGTAACGGGTTACCAGTGTCACTAGATACCAGATTATACTGACATAGTTGTAAATATACAACAACAATCAAGCTGGGTATAATTTAGAGTAAATGCATAAACGTTAAACACGCATCGTCGCTACTGGAGACGGAAAGAGATTAGACGAGCGTATCGAAGTTCTAAACTACTGTAACACCTAGACACTGACGTGATACATGTTGCAACGACTGTTACTACGCAGCTAGTTCTACGCGACAATGGTGCGGCAACATCAACAAACTGTAATCTTGTCTTTAAATAGTGTACAAACAACTCTAGCACATTACAAAACAATATGATATGCTCGTGGACTCCCTGCCGAGCGTCGGGAGCCCGTAATGCCCTCCGCGAAACAACTCAACTATATAATCCCAATATACACCTATATTAAGCCACTGAATGTAACATTTACAATTAATCGTAACATAAATTTAATTATAATATTTCATAAGTAAGTATAATACGTAACCCGCGGCGCGAGTGCCTCCGCGCTCTAGTATACGTATGCATAATTACATAATCATGAAGCGATGTGAAACAATACTCTGTTCACAGTTAATACTGAACAATTTAGTCGTTCTATAATTTTGACGCTATACATTATTAAGTTTTTTTTGTATAAATCTTTGGGTAACAACCCTAATTAATTCTAACCTAAATTCCATTACATAAAGTAACATGTACGAAAAATGTAGATAAGTCTGCAAGTGCTCAATGTGATCATTGGCCGATTTTCACCTGTCACATTTCATTGAATACCTTGCAAACACATCTTCCCATATCGAAATATAACCATTGGAATGTACACAGAAAACTATGCCAAGAAATTGGTAACAATACATGAGTTTTCATTACGGATATTTTTTTATGTTGTTTCTGATACAACGTTTTATATGATGTGTGATCTCCGTGATTTTGATATTGTGATGTTTGAGCAAAACTTGAACGTCAGTTTTGAAATGATTTGCGCTGGATATAATATACTGGAAATACCTAACATATATTATTTAAATACATAATAATGGTATAACCCTAAGGTAACGTTGTTTATGTATCACAAGCGGAGTTGATGTGCAGCGTACAGTGTTACACAGGCACATTGGATTACATTTACAATTTTGGACGAAAAGCAATGTAACACAACACTGCGTTCTATACCCAGATTTGAGAGGTTTAGTTCACACTAAACATTCAAGCGGTTATACAATGTGCTCTGATTATGCTTGGATTAAGTTATCTTGTAAAACATCATAAGCAACAGAAAATCTCATAACCTCTAAAACATCGCTTAAAGATTCGAGAACAATGCTTAAACAGTAACAACTAACATACAATTCGAAATATATTAAAGAACGTTGTTTAAGCGATGTTTCAAAAAGAACACATTTATAATACGTGTTCGATCATATACAGAAGTTTTATATCAAGGAGAAAATTGGTTACTAACACAGACCTTATTTGCAACAAACATAGTCACTTCGAATAAATTCATGTTTTATTATTAACCTTATTCTACATAAAAGTATCTAACTAAAAAAGTTTCTACTGGTTCACACATTTTCTAACGTGTTTTTTTTTTAACTAGAAAATAGTGTGATACCGAAAGTCATGTCATTTGGGGCAGTGGGGATAACAATATTGATATGTCCGCGAGGCTGTAGTGTATTAGGAATGTCAATACTGATATGTGTCAGTGTATGGAGACAGCGGCTAGTCGAAGTGACGATGTTTCCGACAAATGCGAGGCGTATACAATCGTAACAGACAACATTGTCGTGTTTACTTGAATCTGGCGAAGGCGGAGCTGAGTTCGTTGATGGCGGCGTTGGTGACGGCCTGGCCCACGGCCTGGTTGACTTGCTGGCGCATGTGCGGCGGCATCTGGTTCATCACGTTCATGGCCGCGCCTGCGCCCGCGGGCATCGCTCCTCCCGGCCTCCTATTTGGTTTATTGTGAACATTTTCTTTTCAAACAAAACAAAAAACAAACACAAGCAAAATGAGGGGGAGTGGGGGTGATTGTTACGATCTAGTCTCTCAAACATCCATGTGGCTACACAACGATTGTAATTTAGTCACCGTTTTTAGAAAATTTTACAAGAGAGCATACCCGAGCTACTTCATGATACACACAGACGAGATAGTTACATACAAAGAGAAAGTAAGTGCGTATATACTGTAACGTAACAAACGTCAGTGAATTTTACAAAGCTGTCACAGCTTCTCTGTAAGACATTTCGGAGTAACGTAACCGCCATAATAATGCAAGTTTATCATTGAATGTGGTGAAGTATACTGACACACAACTCTTACAGGGTAACTGTGAATGTAATTATTAATACACATCACTACTACAAATCACAACGGTACACTTTATCGACATCTTAATCCATCTAATTATTTAATGCCTTGAAAATAATAATATCTAGTAGTTAGCTAAACATCATTTCGAATTTCATCAGAAGTATTTCAAGCAGGAATACATAGCACTAAGATTTAATTGTAAAGTGTACCTACTTAACAGTCGAGTAGTATTTTCGTGGCGACGGAAAACAGGGTTTGACGTATGACCACAGGACAACTTTGTTTCTTAAAATCATGAAGATCACACAAATTAGTGCATAAAGCATGCGGTGCTCCGATAATGTTAAAACATTGGTAAATGAAAGTTAACATATCATGAAGTTAACACCTTTTTGTTAATTACACCCGAAAACCAAGAATTAATTATTGTTAGCCTCTCTTTTCAACTGATTAATTATCATCAAAATCACACAAATATTGAAAGTAACTAGTCTTGCTTAGACATTTATAATCATAATATTATAAATCGATAATGTTCATGTGGAATATGTATCGGTCTGTGGGCAGCCTGTACTGTTCGAGGAGTACACAACCAGTTTCATCAAAAATATAACATTCGGAAAGTTCAATATGGAATAAAATATATATGTATAAATAAATAAAATGTTCAACGTATATAAAATAGGTTTCATTTAACGATCGGCTGCCGGCAGAGGATTCATAAACGGACAATATTATCTTTAATTTGTATTCTACCAAAAGGTAATAATAAATTCCACTATTATTTCAATAATTTTATGGAAGCAATATTTTTTTCATACGTATCATAAGTATTGATCATTTACATGTCTAATAATAATAATAATGTATATAACATATGTATAATTTATTTATAATTTGTCGATATTTGTTAACTTACTACAGCCTCGTAATAAATCCTTGAATCTTAGAATAAGTGGATCATACTGATTAGAGGTTAGTTTGGCTCGCGATGTTCATCAATTACAACAAAATTTTAGGGTTAACGTTGGTATACTAATGTAAAAGTGTAATAAGTTAACAAGTTCGTAGTTAGTGCCTTACGTCGATACGTAACTTATGTTAGTGAGTTAGTGCGCGCGCCGGGCCGCTTAGCGCCGCCTGCGAACACATACACACACTGCCTCACTCTGCATACTTCATTTATCTATATTAGTACTACTACACCTCAGAAAATTAAACACAACCGGATTTATTAGAATGTATGTTCCCAAACCATTACTGTCCTTTATGAATATTTTTGATAACGTGCATATGTAATGCATAGTCAAAATTACGTTAATAGATACTAGTATATAAAGCAGAATACATGTTTACTGCAAATTATGGCTGTTACATCACCCACACAAATGCCTCCTACAGTACCAAAGCAAAGCTCATACACCGATAATGCCGCGGTAATATAATTTATGCTATTCATACTGACACAAGGGTCGAGATCAATCGTCAAGTCCATTGTGTGTGCTCTAAAACTTCCAACAAAGAATACAACCCACTTTTCTCCCAGATCGTATTAATTTGGTTGTATCGAACTCTAAACTCAAATCAATGCAATAACAAAAGTTAAGAGTAGCCTCCGCTCAAATACGTAATAAATTAACATGGAATCAGACAAGTACAGGAACATATGTTACGAACATCTTTTCACCATTCAACTGCCTCTCAATTTTTATGGGTGACGGCTACAGTTAAATGACAAATCACAAGTGCTTTACGGCCAAAATGACAATGTATCTCAATCCAAATCTAAGAAGGCTGCTTGTAATTCTTCCCCGAATAAAAACTTGGCAGACTACTGTTGATTGGTTACAAGCAAAATATTGTGTTCAAGATTCGGATTGAGATACATTCTTAATTTTGGGTATTACCAAATACCAAACGGAGACCACCCAGTTCTGTCGTTAGAGGGAAGAGAGAATGATTTCCGGGGGAAGAATTTCCTCAGGATAGAAGAGTTATACTCACGTGGGAACAAGTGGCGCGGGCAAGCCAGGTTGTTGTGGTGCGGGGCGGCCCGAGGGCGGCGGGGGCGCGCCGCCGCCCGGGCGGGACGGCAGCGGGGGCGCCGGCCGCCCCGCGCCGCCCGGGGGAGGCGGCGCTCCGCGGCTTCCCATCGACCCTGCGAATTCACCTCCATCTTAACTCGGCGTGTTCGCCTTTCAGTGCATTCATAAATCAATTGGTGAAGTGCCGACACCGCGGTCTCCCATTCGGATTCTGCATGCAGCTGAAGGCGACTCTTGATTCTTTACCAAAATAGTTTAGAATCAGAGCTCTCAACACCGTACAACTTTATTCTCCCTAAACCTAGCGGTTTAGAGCGTTGAGCGTCAGACGGAGATCCGAATGAGATGTCATAACAGTCACACGTATTATCTATTTTTTTAAGAATCATGCACATAATAGTTGTAATGAAATAAGGACTGTTCATTAGCTCCACCAACTACGCACGGGTCATCCTGCAGGTGGTTGAAGAATACCTATTTCTTACCAACAACTGATAGGCTCAGGTTTAAACACTATCACACATGATGATTCATCAATGTGAAACTATCACTCTTTGTTCATACAGCAACAGCAGTTTTTCTTTCGAGTTGTAGTTTATGAATAAGACGGATAGAGTGAGCTGGGCACCAACCTTGCTGCGCCGGCATGGCGCGGCGCGGGCCGCCGGGCGAGGGCGGCGACAGGCGCGGGTTGGAGTCCAGGCGGCTCTCGAGCCAGTCGTTCTTCACGGGCGGCGGCACGGGCGTGCTCACGGTCGCCATGGACACGTCGCCGATGATCCGTAACGCTTCCTTGCATGCGTGGTACATGCGTAACATTTCTTCGCGTTTAAGTGCTTCTTCGGGAGACTCTTCCATCATTTGTGACTGTAAAGATAAAGTAAAAGATTTTGTAACAACTTCTATAATAGCAAAGGTACCTAAAGATCTACCTAAAACTAGTTCAATCTTGTACATTAGCCAGGTCCACACGACAATCATTGGAAGATGTGAAAAACGCGCAAACACCACGCGCGTTCTGTACCCAGATATTTGCCAAAACACTTAATTATTACCTGATCACCGGAAGCGTAAAGATGTGCGAGCAGCTCCCCATTGATAAAGTCTTTGGCATTGTTGATGATCATCATCATGATGGTCTTGGGCACCAGATCCCGTGTCGTCTTGGTCACGATGCGCATGTAAGAGTCGACCAGGTTCCGGATAGTCTCCACCTGTCGCTCCAACTGAGGGTCCATGCTACTTGTGCCGGAGCTGTCTGAACTCTGAAAATATAAAGTCCTTCATGCAATAATAGCTTTTATTGTAAGTTTCGCAGACGTCTTGAGCTCTTGAGTCCCAACGCCGCCGTCATGGACCTCAACATTGTTGAAACAATTTTGACACAAAGAACAGTGACACCTTAAGGCCAAATAAAAGGACAATATAATTACAAATTCCAGTATCCGTCGACCGATTTCAGAGGTGTTTTAAATTCTAAGCATTCTCATGATGTGATCATTTTGCTTGCAATGATGAAAAACTACTACATATAACATTTTCTAAATATTATAAACGCGCTAAACATCAAGCTTTGTTTGTAGCTTACAAAAGGAATAACTTGCTAAACAAAAGAGGTATAGAATAAAATCTGTTACAGACGTATGAACTTGACACACTGTGGCGTGAACCAGCATTGTCGCGCTTTATATCGCAATTGGTCTTAACGCAAGGCCGAGCGAACCACATGAGACGAGATACAGTACGGCTTTGCCAAACAATTCGAAATGTTAAATAAAAATCCATCAAACCAAACTTATTTTCAAATAACATGCAAGGAAAATGCGTTTAGACATAACAGTTTGTTTTTTTTTTATATATATATAGATATAAGAAACGGCTTTTAGCCAGCAAGAATATTGTTTGATCTAAACGCACCTTTCTATTAGTAGAAATCTTCCAGCATCGAAGATAGCAGTTGCAGTTATAGTAACAAGCTTGTTAAATAAAATTGCTTCCTGTGTCCATCAAACTGTCCACTATTTGTAATATTAACATAGAATCGTAATTAAATTTCAATGCGCTATAATGCGCTGTCGGTAACGCACAAAATCAAAACATTATCTGACTATTTGAAGAGTATACTTATAAAAACTTATATTATGCGGTTTGTATTCATAAAATAAGCGTCGTTTGTTCTATACAATAACCAAAAGAATATTCTGTCACGGCATGCTCCACCTAATGATGTCTACTTGTAGATAGTATTATTATGTAAGTTCAAAACAATCAAGAGATCTAACGACAATATTAGTGGTTACGGTTAAACAGCAGACCATTTGTGTTCTGTATGATGCAAGGTTACAATACTACCATACTCACCACCCACCAACCAGACAATGGATCGTGAAACAAATGAAGTCAGTGCTACAAATAAAATTCACAACCAAAACCATGTTACTGGACGTTTTATGATGCTCCCATATGATATGCTTTACAATATGATGCCCAGAGCTATCATTTGTAAATTATTAATTGCACATGCAATCGTTTATAATACAAATTGATAACTACCGCCTAAATATATCGCACATCACCGTTGTAAACAGGTCAAATCCAGCAAACAAGCTTTAAAATACGAGTCACTTACTCTTGATTTATTTCCACCCAACCCCAGTGAAGGCGGAAATAACTAAAAAATAAAAACATAAACATGCTAAAACAAAATTGAATTAAACTTCCACAGAATTATCAAAGTTACAATAACTAGGACAACCGCTCAGAGTCTTGCCGGTAATATGCTCAAACAAACGAAGCACGACATCCAGATGTTATTCCTACTTACAAGTAAAAACAGATATTAATCGTGGTATTGTTGTGGTAGGTATTGCGTTAATACAAACAGTTGTTAGCAGTGGGTGGCGCATACATTATGATAATGAAGTGCATGTGACACTAATATTAAAATGACAAAACAGCACTCTACACGTCTCATGCTACATCGGCTAAAATGTATTTCAAGAAAATTAATTCCATATTAGTTAGTTAAAATATAATTAATTTAGAGTTATTCTTGAAATCCACATCGGGCGCAGTGTTAAATGTGCGGCCATCGTGTTCTGTGTGATCTATGTACTTGTGTAAATGTTTCATAAGCCTGTATAAACGAACCTCATTTCCTTCACTCTGAATAGCATGGCAAAACAACAGATTTTATAACATAAAACTGACATATAATAGGTATATTTAAATATATAATTCATATATCAAACACCATTATTATAAAGCTATATAAGAAGTAAATAAGCTCAAAAAGTAAACATAAGTTATGTCCGCAATAGTTTGATTGTGGGGATAAATGTAGAGGGGGTAAGAAAGATTGGAATAATAATAATACATAAGAATACAGGCAATACATAATAATATGATAAACATTAGCTATGTTCACCTCGTCTCCGTTGGCAGCTTCGGACGTCTTTTCAGGGTAGACTCCGGCGCGCAGGAAGGAAGCCTTCCAAGAGTCGACATCGTCTTGTGTTTCACACGATAACTCTAGTTGCTTGTAATCCTGTAAAATAAAAGTCAAACTAGGTTTAATATGTCCCATTCCTAGCACAAAAATTATTTATTTAAATTGGATTGAATTGGAAGTTATAGCTGTATTAACATAAAAAGTAAAATACAAAAGGTACCATCCGTTTTTCACAACATAACGTTTATGTCATAAACACCTAGATGACACACACATGACCAAGAAATCGAATACATACTGTTTAGCTGATATCAGAATGTATCTCGGCAGAAACTCAGAAACTAGGACAGGGGACTGGAAATTCTCTCATCATCATTATAAATTCAGCCGAAAGACGTCCACTGCTGGACATGAACTTCCCTAAATGCCATATAGACCGTTCCTATGCATCTTGCTTCCAGCAGACGCCTGCAACCCTCACCAGCTCTTCGTTCCGTCTTGTCTAAATAAAAAACCTTATCTCAATAAAAACGTATGACATTGTTTCGTACCTTGTAGACGTTCCTGCCCTCAGGGTTGAACAGCGCGAACATGTGCCGCCGTGACATGAACCCTTGCTCCAGATCCCTCAGCTTCAGTCCATCCAGAGGCAGCATGTACTTCTTCTCTCGTTCTTCCTCGTCTTTGAACCAGGAGATGCTCTCAGCAGTCAACACGAACCAGTAGTCTTTGGAGCCTCCTGGACAGGTAAAAACCATTCTTAGTCATGTTTTCTTTTATCGAAATAATCGTATTTATGAGGGTCCAGCAAGATTTACATGCCATTTATGTCGATATTCTTTCTCGTATTAATTAGGTAGGCTGACTGGGCAATGTGCAGAAGTTAATTTAGCTTTAATGAATAGAAAATACCAAATAGTTTCATGTACATTTAAATTTCGCCTACCTAGGTTCCTTAGCAGTCTAGGTACTCAGTGACGTTCTTCTTTAAAATATTTAGTGTCCCGCACACGGGCCACAAAAAAAAGTCAATTCTAGCTTTTTTTTGTGGCCCGTGTGCGGAGGTGCCGCCTCAACAAAAAAAGCTAGAAGTCGCTTCTAGCTTCTTTGAGGCTTTGAAGCTGTCGCGCGCTTCGCTTTTTTTGTGGTGGCACCGCCGTAGAAACAGTGATGCAAGGTGAGGCGCACTAGTTTATTAAATTATTCATGGAACCCATTACTGTGATAACTACTTAAATTACATTTTTTTTAAATATTATTAACTAGCGGTTCGTCCCGAATTCGCGCGGGGAACCAATCAGGTACCTACCTACATATAATATTATATTACACAAACCACCTCCCACTTCTAGCATCAGGTTCTTGTCATCGTGTGAAATGTATAGAACTGGTTAAGACTAATCTAACGAGCCCAAACTCGACGGGTTTACTAATAGGTATTCCAGGGTTCCATCAGCCACTTCCCAGTTCTAGCATCAGGTCCTCGTCATCACGAGAAAGGTATAGCACTGGTTGAGACGAATCTAATGAGCCCAAACTCGATATGTTTATTAATAGGCAATCCAGGGTTACGTCTCTTACTTACAAGCACCATCAACAGATCAGCTCAATGGCACCAGCATGTACAAGAGTATTTCAATATTAGGTCACAAATATGTTTAAAAGTGAAGTAAATACCATTAAAGTAATACCAATTAAGTGTTTTACATCGCTACCGCAATTAACAAACGAGCTTTTGACCTTGAACACCTGGACAGATCTTCAAAAATTGTAGCTAAGAACCATCTCGAATAGGTCAGCTTTCAAATAAAAATCCGCATCCAAATCCGTCCATTCGTTTGGGCGCTACGATGCCACGGACAGACACACAGACAGATAGACACGTCAAATTTATAAGGCGCGTAGATAATTCGAGAGCTCTTTATTCATATCGCTTGTCTCGCTCTCGCACCTGCGTCCACGACGCCTTCCGAGAGTAGCCGAGCGTGTCTAGGTAGACTGTAGTGATACTCTAGCTAGGGTAGTCTCGCTAATGTGTACACGTCGTAGATTGCCCTATGAGACTCGCTCTCGCTATTTTAATCTATCGTGGACGAGGCGCTTTATAGCACTCCTCTTTTCCGTCGGGGGTTAAAAAGTAAGTAAATCAATTAAGTGCCCATGTAGGGCACTAAATAACAAATTGGATGTTTAGGTTAGAAGAACGACATGAAACTCCATCACCAATATCAAACATGTTTAGTTGTACATATTGTTAAACACAGTGTACATTGATTTGGGTCGTTCATATCATGATGTGGCCAATGGGCAACGTCTAATCATGTATTGCCACCATTACATGAAATGATTGGTCTTGCATCAATTCTAAGATCTGGCCACGACATTTATATTAATTCCTGTTATATTATTTAACTAACTCACCTTTCATGATTCCCAAGTTGTGAATGCACATGTATCCTTTCCTGATGACTTGGTTTCCTAGTGCGCGATGTCCTGACTTTGTAGAGTTCTCAGATTGATTTTGAGCACTGTAACAAAACCAGTAATTTCAAAGATCTTTAATTCTATAAAACTAATAGTTGCATATTTACTATTATACGCCTTCCACTGCGAAAGAGTAATGTAATGAGCAGGAAATAGCTAAGCGGATCACAGTAAATACTCTATGCCTTATAACAAGACTTGTAAGAAACTGGGTTTTGCCTTCCATTGCCAGCGGGTTTCGAGGAATGAGCTAGGCAGGAAATGAAATGTGTCAGATGAGTGAGGCTGTTTGCTTTCATTTTCAGTAGGTATTGCGGAGTGAGCGCCTGTGCTAGACGGCTCGCTGGGCATCATCACAACTTTGTAATTTTCTTCATGGTGATATCTGTCAATTTCAGTGAAGATGATTTCATCAATACAACAAATAAATGCTACTCTACAGGTATAATAATAAAAAAAAAGCTTAACAAACCCGGATGGTTGATGAGCAGCCATATTAGAGAGAGACCTGTTAAAAGGCGATTTACTACGATTTACAAGATGAATATTGCAAAAAAATATTTCAGGGTCATTAGTAATTTTGAAAAATGACTGTCACTTATAATGTCGCGGCGACGTTTGGAAGGGGCGGGGTACATGCACAGTCCGATTAAGACTAGTTGCCAACAGCATGAAACAACAGACTCCTTTGTACTGGCTCAGTCAGTTCCTCTCACTCGCTTATGGTGGAAGCATTAATAATATTAATACACGCTCAAACTTGGTACAATCAGACCGGTTCGCTGCCGAAAACCATAATTATTATAAGTTGAACCCTGTCTGCCTAGGTCCACTTAAGGACACGATATCGAATAGAAAATATTGATACTGTACTCATGAGCAGTATTGAAAAACTAAGTATCGTACTAGTAAAAGTGTGCCTTTAGCTCTCGCCGGAACCCCTATACCGATCTGTTCAACTTACGACCCACGGACGCCCTCTCTTTTTTACGGTGGGAAAATCATCTAATGACATTCCCCGCTCTTGGGCGAAGCGGGAAATAGTGTCAGACTTTTACTGACTACGTGCAATTTAGCTTCACTTTTCTTGGACTGACCGACATTTGACTATTCAAAAGTGCCTGCAAATGGTCTATTTAAAATAAATGATTTTGATATTTGACTTTTTGACTTTTGACTATAAACCCACTCCTGTTCCTTCGTTGCCTTGGTACCGGGGCTGAGCTATCTTTCGAAACTAACGCCCCAGTACCCACGGATGCCCCTCAAGTTGAAGGGTAAAAATTATAAGTCCGTAATAAGACCTTTCATACTGTATGGATTAGAATGTTGGGATAAATTGAGAACTGAGTATATTAGAGGAAGTTTTAAAGTGGTGCCAGTAACTGAAAAGTTGAAAGACAATCATTTGTCTTGGTATGGTCATGTGAAGAGGAGGGATGAAATGCATATTACTAAAAAACTCCTGAGTATACAGATGGATGGAGAAGGAGAGGGATGGGTGACAGGACAGAATGGAAGAAAAAAGGTGTTGTGTCGACCTCAAGTAATATGGGATAAGGACAGAAAGAAGAAGAAGACTCGTAAAAGTATCGAAACAAAAGTATCAACACTACAAAGTATCAAGTACTTTTCTTGGTCGTTATGCGCACACTACTAGGAACACGGTATCAAATTAAAAGTATCGATACTTCAATTTATCGAGTACTTTTCTTAGGTCCTTATGCGCACACTACTAGAGACACTGTACTCATGAGTAGTTTCGAAAAAAAATGTATTGTGTCATGACGTCAATTTCAGTCAGTGACAAAAGTTATACTATAATACTTTTAAGATGTATTGGATACTATACCAGTCTAAAGTATCGAACAAAAAGTAATCTAAATCAGTATAGAAAGGAAAATAGTCGATGCCACACAATATCGATACTTTTTTCATGTCTTTGTCCGCTAATCTGCACATCGGATATGTTTAGCTCCGCACCAAATCTATACGTTTAATGGGCTTTGTCCGACTCCTCTGGTCGTATACACTACGATTTGTCGGGTGCGAAAAGCCGAGCGAGGAAGACGGCAGCGCGCGCGCCCATTTTCGTCACAAAAGAAATTGTCACCGAAACCAAACAAAACCGAACTTCTATTTATTTTATATAATTAGACTTTCCAGAGATTTTTTTTTTAATGCGGTAGGAGGTCCGTTCCCTCATGCGTGCTACCACCTACTTCGCTAGCATTACTGCTTCGCAGAAGGAGCCAACCGCTACCCAATCCCCCTCGCTCCGGACAAAGGCTTGAACCAGGGGCCGCTACTACCATAATTTTAGTTTGATGGAACAATGACGACATGACGACGACGGACGGTGTGAACTTGACGGCGTACACAAAGCAACTGTCGGATCCGGTCGTCTGTTACAAGATTTGGTCGGTGGAGTTGGTCCGTCGAACTAAATTTGAGCGTGTTTTAATTTTGTGTTGGGAGACGAATGGAGTCCGTTGAAAATCCGATGACTCTTCAACCACTCTCTGTACTCGTTCAGTCTGCTCCGTTCATTCTTTTGCAGTGGAAGCCCTTCTACAAGATTAATTTTTCGTCTTTCTGTTTTCTAACAGGAAAATAGGAAAAATATATTACTTGGCAAATCCGATGAAATCTTCATGGTTTGTGTTCATGTAGGCAAGCTCGCAGTCAATCAGCAATACCAATTGGTCCTTGCACATTTGTTCGCGAGAACGAACGTAAGACATGATAATGCGCTCCGTCTCTTCACGCAACCGGGGGTATCGGGACATCTGGAAAGATCGGGTAAGTGAAATATTCACGACGGAAACTGACATCCTGTGATAATGAACTTTGCTCAGATTGTTAAAGTCATGTGCGAGCTCGCACACAATTTGAAAGGCCGAAACATCTAAAAAGTAATAAATCTATGAAGCCCTCCCAAGCAATGAATTTCCTTACCCAAATATCTTACGGCGAACTTCATAACTGTCGCCAATTATTTTTTTCTCTCTTTCTGAATATAATGAGAGCAGTGGTGACCGAGTAGAAACGGCACCGACTTACGAGTTGTAGTTGGTTGCGGATTCATACCGGGGTCGGTATGGCGCATTACTTTTGTTTAATTTATTTCATCACCACTGCTCTCAAAACGGTGAAAGTGGATTGCTTGATCATGAGAAAACCGGCACGATATAGAACCAATTTTTTTTTTTGTAGTTTTTTTTTATAATAGTTAGGCACCAACACGGACTGGGCCTGCGTGATGGATTACGGCCCATTCCCTCTCCTAGAGAGGAAGCCTGATTCCCAGTAGTAGGAGACATTATAAGAATGATTATACTATTTTGAATAAATGTACAAAATCAAAATTACCCTTTCAGTGCAGATACGAACGACGTTGGAGAGTTCGGAGACGACGAGGTCAACGCACTTGAGACTGGGTTCCTTCAGCCGCGCAATCTGTTTCTTTACTATAGCCTCGAACGCCATGTCCGGAGTGAACAAACCCACCTAAGGAAAGCAACGATATTACATTACTAAACTTAGTAAAAATATATGCCTGAATACCTCTTATTATAAACAAACTATTAAGGTTTGTAGTCCCATGTGAAGACTTGGTTTATTAAGAAAAAAATGGTCGATTTCGGGTTGCGTCCCTAAAGTCCTAATAGTATCGTGGTGAGTATACCGACGCCCTCAGATCGGCGTATCTGGCCCACGTGTGCGCAATGTAGTTCTAGTTTTATGGAGATCGAAATAAAGGACTTTTCGATACGCTCAGCAGTTTAGTTTGCGATCACTAAACTAACTAGTATGTCCAGGTATTTTTTGTATGTAGTTAGTTACAAGCAGTGAATACTTACCCTAATACCGTGAATATTCCTAATAGCGAATGCAATCTCTCTACGGAGCTCTTTTTCATCAAACTCCATTTTGACAATCTCGAAGGGGAATCGTTCGTGGAACAACCGATTGATTTTCGCACCGCCAGAGAGCTCGTTGGTGTTGATCTGAGCTGAGCCGGAGCCTTCGATTGTGCGTTCAAAGTCCGTTTGCAATTGCTGGATCATTCTGTAAAGTGAAAGGAAAGGTTTTAACTTCGTAAGGTTACAAGTCTTAGACATTTACAACACTTCTTTGTTGTAGTTCAAAAGGGGTTTAATCTTAATCAATATTTTTTGCAAACATAATTATATGTATAACTAGAGATCCAAGCAATTAGGTATTTACGTGTATTTATTTTTGTACAATTCTTTATACTAAACATATATTCTCGAAAAAAAAAAGGTCTTTCTGAAAACAGCATCAAAATTGATTATTATAATAGACGAAGCAGCAATTGGCTTTTCAAATATTGTTAAGGAAAAGTGAGGGCGAGGTCGGAACCTCTTGCTTTCTGAGGTGAAAGCGCAAGGAGAGCCTGTGAAATTAAATTTTCTTAAGTTTTTTGCATATTCCAAGTAAAATTAAAATATAGGCTAGCGATTGGCGAGCGACTTTTTCATGATTAATAGGCATTTAATAGTGTAAGACGAACTGAGAGAGTTGTATTGATGATTTTAATGAATGTATTACGCCCGCTTATTATATTTTAAACAAACTACAACATGACTTTGATTTGCGATATGAAAAAAAACTTAAACATATTTGAATTTTCTAGGCTACCCAGCATATCATTATACATTATGGCAGTGGCGTCAAATTTCAGTGTGTACATCTTTATTCTGTTATTAGGCAGTTTCTCCTTCCACCTGGTTAGAAATGTTTTAACTTAGGTACTCAATGTATTACTTAGTACTCAGCTATGAACAGATTTGAAAAATTATTTCTGTTTGCGAGTTTGAATGTTATTTTTTGAATAAATAACAATAATGAGTGAACAACCCAATTTCCATAACTTAAATCCAATAGGCATTATAAAATACAATTTAATAAAGTAATACTCACTGCAACATAGCCTTAGTCTTGATGGAGGGGTCATCAGGTCGGAAGTGTTTGTACTGGTCGACATCTTTTTCGAGCGTGAGCAATTGTTTCTGCAGTTTATCTCGAAGGCCGGGCAGCGTGTCCCGGATGTGATTGGTCAGCTGCTGGTTAAGTACGCGTTGCAGATATGGGGTGCCGAGCCGGTCTGCCAAATGTCGGTAGGATGGATGGCTGTAATAAACGAGAAGAATTTATTATATTTTTATATTTCTTTGTGTGAAGCAGGTCGACCTCAAGACCGAGGCGAAGGTGGTACAATTACGATAGATCACGTTTGAAATGCAAACTTTGCCAGAGGTTCCACAAGACAGAGATTTAGAGCGACACACGGGATGCCTTTGCCCAGCGTCCATTCACTGATTGCTAGGCAAAGGCTTCCCGTACAAAAATAAAAATTAACTTCTTGAAAAATTATTAGTAGTCACTACGTACGAAATAAAAGCCGCAATCAGCTGCGCAAATAGCTATCACGCAATCAAACTGAGTGAGTTTTAAAGGTTTAAGTGAAAAACTCTCTAAGACTCATTTGACTAATAAGATTTTATGTGGGGCAACTCGACTGACGCCGACAGAGTTTTTAAACTTCAAAAACGTTGCATTCGAGTTCTAAACAAGGCGTGGTTCTTAGACAGTTGTAAACCATTATTTCAAAAATATAAAAGTCTTCCACTGCCCTGTATATATATAAAAGATATTTGCATTTTTACCAAGAAGTACATGCAGTACTTTAAGCAACGTAGTGAGGTTCAGCCAAGG
Organism: Mythimna albipuncta; assembly: GCA_929112965.1. NCBI lineage: Eukaryota > Metazoa > Arthropoda > Insecta > Lepidoptera > Noctuidae > Mythimna > Mythimna albipuncta. Next base: position 8,200,735 of record OV815962.1, on the reverse strand, counting down.
CAGAAAAGGGCTAAATTCCATAACTTATTGCATCAACCAGCCAGTCATAAAGATATTTATAAGAAAAATGTGTATAATATGTGTATATTGATTTATAATAACATCTCAAATGAATTAAAATTGTTACAGGGTACAGTATTTGAAACAAAATTGACAGAGTGGCCACAAAAAAACTGTTTATATAGTATTAAGGAAGTTTTGGAATTTGGACATAAAAGTGTATAATTTAATTAGTTAGTTAATGTTGACGATAATTTGTATGTAATAATTTAAATAATAATCGAATTTATGAAAATTATAAATGATGATAATAATTTAATTGCATGAAATAATAAATATTTTAATGACATAAATATTACTAATTTGCATGCTTGCTTGCAGGCTGAATACAGTGACTTTTAGGTTATAAGATCTATCCTTGTAAACAATGTATTTCTTGCAAGTAAAAATTTTGATTTGATTTGATTTACCAATAAACACGTATGAATGCATTCAAAATATACATTACTTTCTACCAGTGGGTTTGCCAGCGTTATCTCAAGGGCGTTCGCGTCCTCTCGGAACAAAAGGTCCTCAATCTTATGTGGTAATCCAGGATATGGTTTATCCGTATGCATCCAAATCATAATGGAGGATCGTGAAGGAGGAACAAACATACATAAAAACTCTCGAGTTTATAATTATAATATTAGTGTGATAGAAATGTTTCCGTAAAATTTATTTTATGCTGAATTCTTATTCAAATAGTTTCCATAATTATATATACTAGATGAAAACATGTCATTTTGGATGCTAATTCAATTAATTATAATAATTGCCTATAAATAAGGCCTAGGCCTGATTTATCAATAGCCAGATAACTGTTATCTAAAAAATAAATATGGCAGTCTAACATATTTTCTATGATAATAGTTAATAAAAATCGGCCATTACTCAAACATTTATCCTTGTTTTAATTAGCAAAAGTCTGACACGCCCTCCGACTCCGCCCTAGAGAAGAAGTCGAAAAAAATCTTGTTGATTCTTATTTGTATAATCAATAAATTTAAATTAGCTGAATATTTATATTTAAATATTTAAAAGAAATATTGTATAATAGGAAAATTAAAATGACCTAATAAGTGGCTATCATCTCATAAATTGCAAATGCAATCGACGATGTGCGGAAGTAGGTCAGTCCGATAGTCGAGAGCAACCTATGTCTATCGTTTTATATTATGTTGCAACTTCTCGTACAAGTGGCACTCGGGCCCGGTGACGTTGTCTCGATAAGTTTTTACTATACGGTGATGAATTGTGGAGGACATGACTCATTGAGAACGAATCCTTTATAGTATGACTCAGTTTAATGTCTCGGAATCACTGTAATCTAACATTTCCAAATATTTGCCAGTCTCAAATTTACTCGTTTTTTTTTCTAATACTTTATAATTTGAGCCAGGAGCCTTACTATGACGTATTAAAATGTCAGTCGCACAAGCGAGAAATAGTGATGGAGGTATACACCCCATATAGATCAATCCCTTTAACAGTTCAGTTTAGGTCGTCAAATGGATCGCGTTAAGACCTTGTGGTAGGGCCTCAGATATGCTCTTTGAAATTTTAATGCCAAACTATACTGAAATAGGTGGAATTCGTACCGACAACGAAACTCTTGAGCTATTTATGCTTGAAAAAGAACCTTATGATTTCAGCCGAAAGACGTTCACAGTTGGACATGAGCCTCTCTCAAATGATGTCGTAATGACGTGTTCTGTACGCATTCATCGGATTCCACCGACCCTCACCGGAGTCGGGGGTAGAAAGGTTGCCAGACCATTTTTTCGTTGTACTTTTTTTACAGAGTAGGGTTTGACATAATCGCCACGCTAGGAAAACGGGTTGGTGAACGCAATGGTTGTCGCAATGCTCAGAGAATGCTGCTGCCCATTGTGTTTACCTTAGTCGCATCTTATGGCACCCACGGCAAGTGATGGGATGGTGCTATTCTTTTATTCTTTACATGCGACTCCATACGGTAACTAGTCCCAGTGTTACATCTGGAACAATCATTAAAACTACCTAGTAAGTTGCTTTCGCATACCTCAGAAAGAATTTCCTCTCAGCAGCCAATGCCGCGGTGATATCCTTGCGTCCATCGATATCCTTCTGCGACCGATTGACAACGCCAATGTAGCCACGCCGCAGTGGCAGCAGTTTGTTCTCAAGCACATCTCGTGCATCCGTGCCTTCGTCCATCAAGTCCAGCTTCGTGATCACACCGATTGTACGGAGACCTGTAGTAGCATCAACATATTTTTAGCTTTCGACATATTTAGAGCGTAAATATTTGTGTTCCATAAATGTATACTGCGGGAATCGTTATAATGCCTAAACTTCTATAATATGCTAAAAAAAAAGACTATTTCAGCTTGAAGGTGAAGGAACTTTAGAAGCAAAAAATATATATAAAAAGAATTTTAAATTTAAACAAAAACTGAAAGGTAGTTAGTCTGCAGTTACCAATTAGGTAAGTAGGTACTTATGTAGCAGACCAAATACTGAGCATCATAGCATAATAGAAGGAAATGCTCACTCGCTACTAAATTAATTCGTATTGATAGTATGGATTTATTTATTTGCTTAATCAGGCTTATGAGCCATTTTCATAGTAAAAAAAAAACTTTTTGTCAACTAGCCTTGTGGGTCGACTTCCTTTGCAAGTTTCAAGGCATCGCTGTTTGCCAAATCGGTGTTAGCGGGCGTGACGGCGAGGATGAGGCAGGATTCACGCCTGATGAACTGGAAGATCATCCCTTTGATCTGTTGCTCGATGTCTACCGGCTGGTCGCCGATAGGCACCTTCGTCAGACCCGGCAAGTCAATCAGGGTCAAGTTGAGCACTGGAACGTAAGGAAATTGCCTACAGTTTCTATCACTATGAGGAAAATAAATAAGTTAATTCATGAAACATTATTCAACATTGTTAATGGACATAATTAGGTCATTGACATTAGAAAATATTAAACTTAAAATGTTATACCATTGTATGACAAACCGCCGCATGACGAGTCCCTACAAACATAATATATCATTAAGCTAAAATTTAACGTTACTGTCAGAAAGCATGACATAGATACCAACTTAAGCGTAAAAGCTAATTTGACCTATAAACCTGATGTGCGTGCCAAAATATTTCTTATCGTCTAATCTTAAACAACTCGGAAAGTTGCATACGTTCGGCCGCACGAAATATGTATTTGCAATTGAAGAATAACACAAGGTCATTGTTATCAGTTAACTTAATAATTAACAATACATACTGTTTAACAACAAAATCAATGTTTGCAATAATAGTGTACATTATTTACTTTCAATTTAGCGGCATTGACATAATATATATTTTTGTATAAATATTTATTTTCCTTTGAAAGTATACTAATGAAAATGAACGTGGACAAAAGGTGTAACATTTTGTACTGTATTTAGAATGTTTGTTACAATAAGAGAAAACAAGAATTTCTGCACTGTACCGATCAGTAAAATAGATAATATTGTATTACATGATAAGGGTAGAGATAACGTAAGATTTATATCATTTGATGGTTTCAGGCAAACCTCGTAATCGTTGTACCAATAATACATTTTAGTTCTACGTTCACATCTGTGCAGATTTGTCATGACCTTCACAACAATAGGTAATTAGGTGCCCATTGTTATTTTTTTCAGGAGGATTGTACGTACATTCGTAAGTAATAAGAAGCCAATCATTTTGTAGACGTGAAACCCCGATAAGTGGAATTGTTGTGCGTAGTCTGAGCATTCCGAGCATTTAAGATAATACCTAACAATTAGCGTAGTTAATGCTTTATTTGTGAGTTAATGGAGAAACCTATTGATGTATGTAACGGTAACGTCATAGGAACATCGTCTATATTGGTATTGATGATTGTGTACTCTTGTAAGTACAAGAGTGCAAGAGCACGCCAATATGTGACCGACAAACTGAGGAACGTCTACTATAATTTCTGCATTTACATAGTTTTCTTCCATTATTGTCTCCATAGTTATAAACACTACACATGTATATATTATATATATATTTATTTTATTTCATGTGTAGAAAGACATAATAATACACTTAACTGATAAAACCTAAATTCTATTATTTTCATTCTGTCACCACATACTGCCAAAAACTGACAAGTTTAGAAGCATGAAATTTCGCACAAGAGTTCCTTGTTGCATAAAACAATTTAGCACAAAGGAAATCTTTTCTTTTAAAATCCCTAAAAGGCTTACTTGGGGGAAGGTTTTGACGATAGGAACTACCAACAAGTACATGAGTAAGTACATGCTAGATTGTAGTACGATTAACTAACCATCAAACAAACATTTATGTTATGTAGGTCATTATCAAACTACACATAGAATATCAAATAAGCAGAGTTATAATCATGATATTGCATAATTAAGATGACTGACTACACACGCATCTATTGCCAGTACAACGTAGTACAAACTACATGGTATAATAATATAATCGTTTTCTCTCCTTATAAGTAGTGGAAGAAATATTGTTTCTACTGACATATTTTTTCATGAGTTTTAGCGGAATATCTAAGAATCCAATATATATGTAAAATATATATAGATAACTAGGTTTCGCCCACGGCTTCGCCCGCGTGGCATAAGATACTTAAGGAATTGGGATAAAAGGTAGCCTATGTTCTTTTCCATGTCAAAGACTATATGCATGCCAAATTTCATCCAAATCCGTTCAGCCGTTTTTGCGTGATTAAGTAACAAACATCCACACTTTCACATTTATAATATTAGTTAGGATAATGAACAGTCCGAATAAGAAATAACACACTGCGCTCCGAAATGGATATAATAGACGTGGGTAAAAAGGCTATCAGACCCAAATGAACGCTGGGCAAGAGTCGCCTCGCGGTGGATTCCTGCAGATGGAAGGGCCGTCGGCGTCGAATGGTTTCAGACGGCGAAGGAAAAAATGTTTGGTTGGTCTTGGGAAAGGCCTTTGCCCAGCAGTCGGAGAGCAATGGCTAGAGAAAAAATCAATTTGAATGACCTTATCAATGAACGTTCAATTGTTCCTTAGCAAATGGGCACAAAAACCTATAAATACATTGGCAGTAAACTGATAATGGAGTACATTATTTTATTATCAATTCACTGGATATTGGCTTATCTAAAGCACATGATTAACACTGACTCATTATTTATTACTCGACCCAGGAGACATCTTCGTCACACATACAGTTAGTAGGTTTTACGCGTTGAAATTTCCGATAAGGTTTTATTTTAGTATCGTGTAACAACCACAGTTAGTTTATTGATGATTTTGCGAGGAATCTTGATTGTCTATCACATGATAAAGTATCTAAACAAGAACCCTAGGTCGTCGATTACCTAAAAAGATAGAACTTGTCGAATGATAACAATTTTAACGTCTGAGTCAGCCTCAATCCTATTGATAAACCGAAAAACAACGTTTTAAAGTTTCATTAATTAGTCTGAAATGGAACTGTAATTGAATACAACGACAATGTGCCTCCGTGAAGATACCCGTTAATGCGTCACAAAATAAAACCAGAGCAATCTTCTTTTGTTAGCTAAGACCTATAAATAAGGTAAGTCAAAGGTGAACGACTGTGGCCTTGCATCACCATTGATCTTGTAAGTGGGTACATTCCCTTTTGTCCATAGAAGTACATATTTACTTAATACTGCGTATAGATAAATTGATGAATTTTGATCGACAATGTTTTGCTGTGACTCCTAAACAAGAGGAAACAGTAAAACATAAAAGTCGTTATTGTGTACGATAACGAGTGTCACGCAATTGTCGGCCAATGACTTCGTTAAATTGACAATCTATAACGTTACGCATGCGTATGAAGATGCTTCCGAATTCGTCCTAACTTTATTTTAGCGCGTCTCTTGACGCTCTCCTGATCCTCCTGACAGTATGTAACCTCGGATTTTATCATCCGATATAAGCTACATGTGGCTTATATCGGACTGATGTAAGTAACGGCCCCTCAGACTATTTTATCTATTGTGGATAATGTAAAATATAATTATAACAAAAAGCGATTAATTTTATCTCTCTTTTGGGAATTAAGTCATTGAGATAATATTTTACCACTTTGAATCTTACCATTTGGGGAATATACACGAAGATTGATCGGCACTGGTGATATGCCCTTGTTGGAACCGGTGATACGATCCGTTTCTGATTCGATTTCTGCACGTACTTCATTGAAATCAACGAACTTCTTGCCTTTGCAATGCAGAAACTCCGCATATTCTAGGGAAAAAAAGGAAATAATTGTATTGTTATTTCTGCCAGTGTTTTTTTTTTAATTGGGAAAACTACGTGAATCAAGTTTGGCTTATAGCGAATTAAAATTGTAAACAGTTGTTTAACCCAGCATATTAAATTAACAGATGGCCAGCCCATCGTGCCCACCTGCTACTGCCGTCTTTTCCGAGTCAATGAATTTCCTTGGTCAATTAACTTTATGAATAACGCTATTAACACAAAGATAAATAGCTAATCAGTCTCATTTTGTTTTGCTCTTATATTCAACGTTTATGATAAGTGTTGTAAACAACAGAACAATAAAAATGCCTAATTTGGATTTTCAAATAACAAACTGTAATTACATATTTTTTTAACAATATATTTGTCAAATAAAAGTCATCAGTCATTAAAATACATCACAAGAAGCAAGGTTCCAATCATGCAGAACGGAAGGTTAGTGACCTTAAGGTACGTGACCGGAAAAAATTATCACAGCACAAAATATACCAAATATGCAATGGTCTCTATAATAATAATCTTCTTAAAACACTGCCGTTTACACTGTTTATTTGGACAAAGTAGACACACCTACATGAGTACAGTAATAGGCACGTATTAGTAAACCAATTAGTTGTTTTAAAATTCAGAATACAGCTGAAGGTTAATGATCACATTTTGCACAATAACGAACTACATCACAGCCAGATATAAAAATATACTGACGTACTGAAGATAATTTTCCTCATGAACAGTAATGTTGATGTAACACCACGTTTTATCTAGTGAACCTTAATCATTAGGAGTACCTGCATTTCCATGTATAAGCTGCAAAATCAATGGACGTCGCGTTACTATTCCGGAACCTCGGGGAAGGAAATCCCTGAAACCAAACAGATCTCATTAAGATCAAAACAAAGAAATCATTTGCAGCTGTAGGATATACATCTGAATCTGTATCAGCACGCGAGTCCAAGGTGGCAGCGGTGCTGGTTACCTAGGCCAGGATGCAAGGTATAGGTAATGACTACTTAAAATTAAAACTGCCTCTACTGAATCTACCTTGATCTATCCGAACAGAAAATGAAACATAAAGTAAAGATGGTTGATGTCACGGAATTAACGTAGATGTAATCAACTAATCATAGCGTACTATGAGTCACAGAAGGTAATACCTACATGCAGTAATAACAGTGATTTCATGAAAAAAAAAACGTACTTGACGCGCATTTTGAACAGGCGCATAATTTACGCCGTAGAACATCTGATAAGGTTGCAGATTTTTAATTTTAAATGCCTTGTCCCATAAAAGGCAGGCGGTTCTTAGATAATAGCACCGAAATGCATCTCATTCGTGAGACAGCCTCACAAGCAGAACCGTTGGGTTCAAGAGAAGTTAAATAAGACCAACCTAAGGACTACATTCCCTGTGTTATGCACATGCAATTCCTTTTATTTTCCAAAGCTGTCAAGATTGCTGATAGCCTACCTATAAAACTTGTCTTTGAAATTCATCACCCGTAGGTACAGTCGACATAAGGGATGAGTCCCCCAACTATTCAGATATAGTTGACGTTTTCATGGAAACGGATGAACAGATTTGAATGAATTTAATTATGTTTCATTCAGAAGCAAGTCCCCTTTTTGAGGAGTGGCTGAAGAGGCGTCACTGTGTCCTCACCTTCCGCATGACGCAAGTCGTCACCGGACATGGTAAAATTAGGAGGTTCCTGCAACAGATTCAGGTGAAAGAAAAGTTCGGGTGTCACCATTGAATCCGTCCACTCAGTACGCTCCGATCCTGACGTAGTGGACGCTTAGCTTTAATGGCCGGTGCGGGCCACAAGAAGCAAGCAGCGGCGATTTGTAGCATGTGGCGGCCAGCGGCATTAACCGTGTGCGGCGAATCCATATAAAATATATGAAAATTATAGGAAATATGGCGGTTGTGGCGTTTTGTGGTAGTGGCCGGTAGCCTGTGTGCGGCGCCCTTATGGGCCTTATGGCAGCCACGTAGGATGTCATGAGGGCGGTGTTTTTGTAGAAGTTTGCTTCTTTTTCCTTTCCGAGTCAATGATTAAACTCCTTAGAAAAAAAGAGCCTTCCGTTATTTTTCGTACTGCGATTCTAGACTCTCGGCACACCCTGGACATGCTAGTACTCGGCAACGCAGATTCTAGCTGCCAAATCCTTTCACCACGATAATAAACCCAAAAGTTTACATTTCTGTACTGAGGAGAAGGTATCTATGCTGTGGAAAGTCATTCAAGTCGACGGTTAGAACTTCGAAAAGGTAGGTAACAGGAAGACAGTAGGTTGGGGGCGAGCGTAAGCAGCGACAGGGTTTCTCGCTGCCTAAAAAACAGTCAAACTTGTTATGCCATATAGTGCAAGTTGGCCGCTACAAAGATAATCTGGCCAAATGAGGTTTCCTTGACCCATTGCAAACACAATGCCAGTGTGGAGCCCCTTAACAGGATGTGTGTCACCCCCAAGTGGCTAAATATTGGTCAGACAAATATTTAAGTCAAATCGACACGAAAAGAAGAAGTGCAGGGAGACACTTCTTATATTATGGATAGGGTCGCGTTTGATCACTATCTCATCTGATGGTAAGCGGTGATGTCGCCGACAATGGAGCACGCTTGCCTAAAAGCAACCCATTCACTCTTGACTTAAAGACCCCTAGGTTTTAGCTGTCAGGAAACTCAGATTCTAGCAGGGAATTCCAGCTTTTAGTTGTACGCATAATAAATGTGTTCCCAAAACACTTTTGTACGTATGGGTGAGATGTCCACCATAAACCGGTGGCGCAAAGCCGTACGTCTTGTGGCCCGCTGATGGTACGAACTTGACAGAATTAATGTGTAATTCCAATGCATACTCGGTACGGTACGGTATTTGGAAGACCCAAAGATGAGAGCAGACATATGAAGACTAACAGTCAGGAACTCAGGATAGTACCTACATTCATTCAACGTTACTTAACGCGCCATACCATAAACAGAGCGAGCTTGGCACAAGTTTCTCGGAACCATGGATAGGATTACGGCAAATAATTTATACGAAAAAGAACTGGATTTAGTGAAACAGTGAAGTGGTAATGGGCTGGCCTAGGAACAAACTTGCCTTAAAGGAGAAAAAAAAAACGTAGTTTAAACCGACGACTTTAATATATGTTTCGGATTGACTGAATGTGGGAGAACCAGGTAGCGAGACTTTTGGTTCTATTAAGTTGTTCCTTATGCAACTAAATTAAGTCTCGCAGTGGACCAATGTTGATGTAAACAACACAATATTCATACAGTTACCCTTACGAGTTGCGTGTTTATCGACACCAAATCAAAAATAAATGACTATACCATATTTATGTTCTTTATCACCACAACGAATATTGAAATTGTCTGTACAATGTTGGCTATTACATTGGCTTAAAATGTTATTGGTAATATCTCCCTTGGCAACTGTGGGTAGACAACAGTATATGCGTATATTTAAATGATAGAAAAGAAGCATGGGAGTCTTTTATGACAGTCAGGCATACTTTTTAGAAAACAGGTCTTCACCGGACATGGTAAGTTCGGGTGGATCCTATTCCGGATTCAGGCGGAAAAAATGCACGTTTGTCACCATTGTGTGGACCGTCGGCAGGACACACTGGCGCATACTATAAGGTGCAGGTGTGCCCTGCTTCGGCGGAGCACCGCCGTATCCTCACTGAGACAAGCGGTCCTGTTTCAAGCTATGGTCCAGATCGAAAAGAAATGGGATGCGGTCGCCTCCTGCGAAGCAGTAATGCTAGCGAAGGAGACGGCCTGAGAAAAGTGTGACGTATATCCACACGCCCCAGCTTCAGCGATAAGAGGTGCCCCGGGCGTAGAAATTCGCCGAGCCATCTCAGGCCACTGTAGACGTGGTCTTGCAGACCGGCCGTCTAGTAAGAGTCGAGCACAGTCGTCGACGACGCGTCGTGTTCCACACGTGCCTTAAAGAGATGTGAACAAAACTGTAAGAGGCCCAGCAAGGCGGATACCCGCTATGACCATGGGAAAAAGAAACCCATGGTCCTAGAACGCAAAGGGGCAACTATAGGAACATAGGTGGGTTTCAGTCATAGGTCTTTATGAAAAGTAAAGAGTTTTCACCACACTTCGTGTTTTAACTGGCAAATAAAAAGAAACACCAAAAACGAATCATTCATAGCAAACAAACGCAAAATAATATGAGAATTCTATAAACTTCCCCACTGTTGTATTAAATATGGCATAACATAAAATTATGAGCTAAATATCAATATAAGTTCTACATTTAAATTCTGTGAATCAAATACATACTACAAACATAGCACACATCAAATACTATAAAAGCAGTTTATAGGGCGAATTCAATATGCTCTAGTGTTTTTAACTATGTATTATAATCATTATTTTATTAGATGACTCTTTGAAGACGAAGAAATGCAACACCAACCCCTTACAGATTAAGATTATATTAATACAAACTTTATATAGTTTTAATATTTGTTTTCATTTATTCAACCACTATTTATATTTAATAATGGTAGGTCACAATATTTAATTGTTTTACCTACTATCTATTAATAATAATTTATTTATAATAATATGTTACTGATTATTTTAGACATAAATAAAAGGTGAGGTAATAAATTGATGGATCATCAGCAGATTATGTATTACACAGGTTTACTGGTTATTGCTTATTTTTTTGTGAAAAAATACTGGATTGAATGAATGAATTATATTACTTCCAGTACCTAAAATTGGAAATAACAATTTTTGTACCATTTCCATTCAAAATGGCAATCAATGCTGCCGGTGATATGGAGGACTATTTTACTACCTAAATGTATTTGTGTAATATGTATGTATGTACATAGTTCATTTTAATGTAATATAGTTAGTTAACCTTTCAGATACCATGAATTTGAGACACAATAGTAAGACAATAGATGTGCGATCTCCGGCATTTGCTTGAGGTTTAATGAATTAAATATTGGTATTAATTTGCCAATTAGTTTTATTTAAATAATATGTAACACTCTTTTTAACCTTTCAATCGTGATAATTACAGACACAATTGAAAGACAATAGGTGCGCGAACGCCGGCATTCGCATGGGGTTTAATGAATTAAATGTATTTATCTATAATGGTTCACTATTACCTATTTTTTTATATATTAAAATCACTGTACCTTTCTAAGAAAACTCTGTTATAGACAGATTATGAAACAATGTTCAACAAGCAGAACTCTCTGAAATCAAGTTGTAATTGTAGAATACTTTCTTGTTAACAAAAATGTTCCCTTTTTACTGTTGGATATATTTGATCCTAGCTTCTGTGGCTTTACCCGTGCAAAAGTAACTTCATACAAATTTTAGATCACCAATACATCCCCTTAAGGGGTGAATTTTAGAAAATCCTTCTCTTAGTGCTTGCCTACGTCATAAAACGGAAACCTTGTAAAAAATTTGACCATCATAGTCCCAGAACAGCTACAGTACGACCACAGCTGTACGTTGATATGTCAATAAGTCAGTTTCCCTTTTTATAAAATATCATTTATAGAAGACTATTAATTCATTAAACCCCAAGTGAACGCTGGCGTTCGCACTGTCATTGTCTTTCTATTGTGTCTCTAATTTACGGTATTCAAAAGGTTAATTACGTAAAAAAACTATAAAAAAAACTTGTGTGGATAAAAACATAAGATAGCAACAAGTTGTACTTTGCAGTTATTAAGTTTACATTGCCCTATTGAATTCTTCTAACCATTTACAGGTACTAAGTAATGTAAACCACTAGATCAAAAAAAGAAAAATATAGTACACTGATTAGAAGTATGACAATTTTTTTTATGGTGAATAACTGCTTATTAAATATATATAATAAATTATATTTATTGTATAATTTACTTGTACACATATTTTTCCACCATTTTAAAGTAGATAAAGCCAGTGTTTCCTAGCTGACTACCCTAATGTATAAAAGTAATAGTATAGCCAAAGAGATATATTTATTGTCGAAAAAACAGCATAAGAAGATCCTCTGACCCTTCCATTAAAATTTGCATCACATTGACACTTCCAAAAAATGGCAATTTTAAAACCATTTATTGAAGACGTTTTGGAAACTGATATTGCACCGTAATTTCTAAGTCAGTTATTTTACATATCTGCAAAAGGTTTGTTTTTATTCCTCCCATTTTTATTACATAATTGGTAAAAAATCTATTTGTTATCTAGCATGTCGTTTGAACAAATACTTTGCTTTGCAGAAAAGTCCTATATAATTCTAATACACTTCACTATTATTGTTGTTTATAAAGGTTACAATATATGACTCATCACAACACCTGTATTGTTATGATATAAAATCTCTGATTTGCTTACAGCATTGCTCAAGACAAATGTAAAGTAATTATTAGTAAGTACCAAGGAAGTGGTCTATTCCTGCAGACAATACTGTACATAGAACCAATAAATCAATGGTCTTTACAATAAACAAAGAAGGTATATACATACTTCCGATGTCTTCGGTAAGAATGTTTTATAATTAACAATACCATTTCCTACTGGATACGACATCTTACCTGCCTACAAAGTTTTCTAACACTGAACTCTTTCCTGCAGACTGACCACCCACAACTGCAATTTGGGGAAGATCTAAAGACATGTGCACGCCCATTTGCACAAATGCATCTTGCAATTTGTTTACAACAGGGATTAGCTGCTGCATTCCGAAATTTCCAGCCATTTTTTCTAAGATACATTAAACTTTTATCACTATTAAAACACTAATAACACTTGCTCATCATCAATTCATCATCGATAAACTAATTTATTTTTCAATATGGTGGTGGGTGGTTACGTTACGTTTCGATTCAGCTTGATCCGACTACTGTCAAAAAGAAACAAAGCGTAGTGCAGAACGTTTCAAAACATTCTCGGTCTCTGTCAGTAAAATAACGTGCTTCAAAATTGATTTATAAATGTACTTGTAAAAATATTTGGCAGTTAATCTTTTTGTGTTTAGTTTTTTCGTATAATATGTTTAATTGTTATTTACAAATTGAGCATATTCTTTAGACTAATTATTTCAATGAAGTAGTATACCCTTCGCAACCATTGACATTTGAGCATTACTAAATCAATACTGCTCGACATGCGCACTAAATCTAGGCCAGAATATAAAAATATATATTTTCGTGGTAGATAACATTTTTATCAATTTAATTGGAAAAACAAATAAATAGCTTTTGAGAATAATTAAACGCAAAAATAAATCGTCAAGTTTTTTAGTTGCCATCAGAGAAATATAACAAATGTGTTTATAAATGCTATTATTCAAGAAAATGACATGGCTAGTTATCAATACCAGATATAGATTTTTATAAACTGTAAAGTACTTGCAATAAAATGAATAGTATTTATTTTCGAAGTATTTTAAAATGTTAAAATGAACTGTATTCAATTGCTAAAGAAAATGTTTACTTATTCCTTCGGATAATTACGTAATTCTGTATTATTTTCTTAGAACAGAATATTATATGTTGAGTCCCTAACAATTTAGCCCAATTTTTCTATGTTTAAATTATGTACTCGGTAATTTGGTTTATTTTAAGATCATAAAATCATGAGTGGATTTTGAAATAGAGCTTAATGAAAACTTTGTGAATTGTAGCAAAGCGTAACCATTAGTAATTAGTTAGTCTGCTTACATCAAAATTATAGTAAAAAATTTACAGACGGACACCATTCATGCGTAATAAATCACTTACCTGCCCACAAAATTTTCTAAAACCGAGCTTTTCCCCGCAGACTGTCCACCCACTACTGCTATTTGTGGCAAATCCAGCTGCATATGAACACCCAACTGTGTGAAAGCATCTTGCAGCTTGTTAACAATTGGAATCAATTGTTCCATTCCCATATTCCCGGCCATGGCTGCCGGTTTTCTCAAACACTCCTCGTATTATGAGCTTCTCCGCAGATCCTCGCCTACTGATTTTTCTTTCATCAATATGGTGCAAAGTTCTCGTGCGCAGGCGTAAATACAGAGAAAACTTGGAAGCAAAATAAGCATATTGATATCTCTATAATAAATATTTTTATGCCTGGTAGTGTTAGGATTCATAATTATATGAATAGCTCAAGGATCTTTGCATAAATAAGTAATATTCAAAATCATAAGAAAAAAAAAAACTAAAACTTATTGAACAAAATAAGTTTTATTTACTAAGTATCGACCGAGCTTTTAATCGATGAACCCATATTTTTTTTGCAATCGCCGAATGCAGAATTTGTCGACATGGTTCTTAAGAAATTAAAGTAGTATATAATAGGTTCAATAACAGTTTATAATATTGTCTGTGCGATAAAAGAACCGTCATGGCGTAAAGTGAAAACAACATTAAAGATTTTAAGTAGCAACCCAACCCAGCAATCCGTCAAATGCCAAACGTCATTTAATGTTGACACAGGGTTTGTTTATTATGTTATTTTATTGTGATTTTTAATTGAAATTTTCAGAAATGTGATAAAAATTTTCACTGAGCTGCAAGAGAAATAATATTTAATATATTACAGTTTTGCCAAACATAACAAATGGCAAATCACACCGTTATTGATCAAAACAAAGTCACGAACTTGGGAAACATTGGTATGCTGTTTTTTTGGTACGTAACGTTTTTATTTTAATGTTTTTAGACTTCCTAGGTGAACTCCTATCCCTGTTATTTCCAAATATATATAAATTAAACAGAAATTCATTTAAACATGACGATATTTGTTTATTTTGTTTTGGTCAATATATTCGATAGCTAGTATAAAGAGTATTGATACTTTAAATTTATAATGCATTTCGACTAACTTAGAATTTTTCTTTTCAGGCATAAGACAGTAAGGATACAGTAACTAAAATAAAAAAGGGAAATTGCGAGTCGGACTCACGCACTGAGGATTCTGTACAAAACCTATGAAATCAATTCCCGAATTGAGTTACGAAGATTTTTCCGAATCGCTTTTTTTTTGTGGCGGATCCACAAATTTACTATTTTCAGATTTTTCCCTGTACTTATTCTATGAGACCTTGATTTATGCCAAATTTCAGGAGGTCTTCTTTTCTAGGTCAACTTGGTCACAACAGGTCCCTTTGAACTTTGATTCCCTTGAGTATCAAAATATATGTTTTTTTGCGACATAAACGGCCGTATAATTTTTTTTTTCGTTATTCAGAAGTCTGATTTTTTCACAACTTCTAAAGACCGCAGATTTGAGTGTGTGGTTTTAATTTTAACTCGATACCTCCAAGCGTTCTCGAGTTAAAGGGTCTTAACAGATAAACAGACGGACAACCAAGTGATCCCAAGGATCTTATATACGAGATGGTCCCTTACAGGTTAAATAGATTTTTTACGAAGCAACATTAAAAATTCTGAAGTGTACTTTATTCTCATAATCATTATGTTCATATTTTTCATTGATTAGCAAAAGGGAAAAATGTACCGAGGAAGACAACGAGAAAGTGGTAGTGTGTCCCATTTTTATCTTTAAATTTAACTAGGGTAAACATAAACTTGCTGCTAACTACAATATTCCAGTCATTGTTAATAGACCGATCCCAGTCAAAGTGATAAAACCATTTTCATTAGAACTGGGTAAGTGGTCGTTGGTGGAACCTACCTGGATAAACAGTACAGCAGTTTCTTCACGCTATTTTCCTTTACCGGTTCGTGTTTGCATTTAAATGTTCACCATCATTACAATCAAAAGAAATCCACTGTTCGACATTGGCCTCCCCCAGGTGTTGCCACAATTAACGTCATTACGCAAAAACTTATAAACGGATGAATGTAATGATAAACATTGCAATAATATAGCTTATAACCTATATTTTTGCTAAGTTTCATCACGTGAGCAAGTTCAATAAATAGGCTACTAATATTATAAATGCGAAAGTTTGTGAATGATGGATGGAGGTACTGGTATGTATGGATGTGTCGCGCAAAAATTACTAGACAGATGAACTTAATCATTAACATTGCAATAATATAGCACATAAGCTATAACTTTGCAGTTTCATTCGGTGAGCAAATGCAGCCTATAGGATAATTTTTATTATAGGGTGAAGCCGCTGGAAGAAGCTAGTCTAACATAGTTTCAAAATATCAAGAATAAACAGTTGCAGTATAATGACGTCACAATGTTGCTAACATAACAAAAACGATATTTATCTACAGCAGCGCCCTCAAATCCCACGATGGTTTACTTTCCGCACAGACTCTATTTATATTGATTCAATCTATGAAGACTGCCCTTTATATGTCAATGGCCTTTAGAAGAACTGACTGATCCAAGGTTTTTATTTGATTAGACTTGTGCATTGCATGCACATTCTTAAATTAGAACAATATGTCATCAATAACGACTTAATCTTTATTGATGTTCCATTTGGAATTCAGATTCGGAATAGATCGACCCTCGTTAAACTTACTATTTTCGTACTTACTATTTGGGCCACTTTTTGCTCTATGATTTTATATTTTGCAATAGCAGTCATTTTATTCGTCTAGCAACCTTCTGCATAACTTTGTCTGTTTATCCACCAGAGAGCGCTGTGTGTCGCGTCTTTGTGACGTCACGCTATTGATTGTAAAAAGGAAGGAGATCGTCTTTTGGAGACGCCATCTTAAAATAAAGTGATATAAGTTTTTGGTAGCGTAGATTATAGTTTAAATCTAAAGTAATCTTCTTTAATAAATTAGCAATCGAGCTTAGGTAATTTTTATTCAGTGATACCAAGTGTAACGGACCAAGGTACTGATGTATTTTGCTTTTATTGTTTTCTAGAAAGATAAAAATTAGTTTATTTACCGTTCTTTTACTTCAATCTTGTTAGTACCGTTAATTTGAGCTACATAGTAGAAAGTTATAAAAGTATAACGGATAAAACAGTGAAATAAAAAACGTAAGTGAAATTATTAAATTCATCGATCCAGCGTTCATCAGACGGATGTAACACGTCAATAAACCTTTGAGGGCAGGGCTCCAATTTATTGTTCTATCAGTGATGTGAAAGTGTTTTGTGTTTCAGTGAACGTAATCAATAGTGTGAATATTACTT
Source organism: Mythimna albipuncta (assembly GCA_929112965.1). Lineage (NCBI taxonomy): Eukaryota > Metazoa > Arthropoda > Insecta > Lepidoptera > Noctuidae > Mythimna > Mythimna albipuncta. Next base: position 8,183,283 of record OV815962.1, on the reverse strand, counting down.
TGTGCTTCGAAGTAGTATTAATGTTTCTTGCTATTACTAATATCGGAATGGAACGGATTACATTGAAGGACGATTTTGTCTTTGGTCGTGGCTATTTGCTTGTGATTACAGTGATTTGCGTTTACTGTGTGGTCAATATAGTGAGGTTTTCGCTGATTGCAGTTGGTGGTCGTTGCGAGGGTGATCTCCTGATGGTGTGTACGTCGCAGCATGTCTGCACTCTCAACGCCGGGCGGCGGAGGCACTACGGCGCAGAGCAAGCCGACGTCCGGCAAGCAAAAATATCAGAAGTTGGACATCAATAGCTTGTACTGCGCCAACAGGGTGAGTATATTGCTCCTGATCCATATTCTTTTGAGTCAATGTCAAGAGAGTACACGCCCACCAGTACATTCCATATGACCTGAATTATAGTATCAATTTATTGTCCTACCATAAGTGTTGGGTACTCTTGAGAGAGCTGGTAATTCTACCATACTTATATTTAATTATTTTGTATTAACATAGGAGAATTGTCTGTCCTGGAATTTGATTTACCTTTAATCATGCTACCAAGCTGCAAACCAGCAAAAAATAATTGCAGTAGTCACAGTTGAATAAATTGACCTTCAGCTGCCTTGTGCATATCTAGTTGCAACAGTGAAATAGACAATGACCTTGTTTCATAGTTTGCAATTTTAAAGATTAAAAGGAAATGAGCATGGAATTTGTAATATAAACTAACAATTTGCAATTAAAAAGGCAGCTGTTTATTACCTGACAAAATGTTGTGAAATAAAAGTGATTAATTTTGATTCACCACAATCTTTTACTCACAATCTGCACTTTCTCAACTAACATAATTTTTACTGTATTTTAGAACGAGAACTCGGAACCGTCCTCAGTGAAATCTCAACTAAGCCGCAAACATGGAATGCAAAGTCTTGGAAAAGTACCTTCAGCTAGGCGGCCACCTGCCAATTTGCCTTCTTTAAAAACTGAAACTGGTCTAGACCCTAATATAAAGTAAGTATGCTTATGTAATCCAGTCAGTGATCTCTAAAAAAAATGTACACAATATGTGTGAGTGATAATTGGGTACACATGTGCTTCTTTTCTTTTGGTCTTTTAACCTTTCAATCGTGGAATTTACAGACACAATAGAAAGACAATAGGTGCGTGAACATAGGCTTTCGCTTGGGGTTTAATGAATTAATATTCTTTGTCCAACCAAAGCTTATAACAAAGTTGTTATTTGTACATTACACTTCACTGTAGATAGAAGAAAGATTATACTTTTATAAAGAGGTGAATGATTCTGTGATGAGTTTTTTGACCTATTGACATGTACTGACTGAAGCAATAAACTTATTTTCAGCTCTATTTCTGCTGTTGCTACAACTGTATCTACAACCTCAACATGTACCTCTCAAACTACAGTGAGTAATTTAAATTTATATTATCATATTTTGCTTAGAATTTGTTAAACAAAGGTATGTTACTTCAGGTGGTATAAGTTTTTATTTTTTCACCAGTCATTGTTAAAATTGTTATGATAAAAGTTCATTGACTTCTATGTTGTACCTTTGTTTAGTTGAATTATCTATACTTTGTAATATTTTTTATGTGAATAATAATGGAAGACGTAGCGTTGGAAGGCCTCCTGCAAGGTGGACCAATGACCTGGTAAGGGTTGCCGGAATCCGATGGATGCGAGTCGCACAGGACTGCTCATTGTAGCGACACTTGGGGGAGACTTATGTCCAACAGTAGACGTTTTTCGGCTCAAATGATGATGATGATGATGATGATGAATAATAATAATTATTATTATTATTGCTTTATTTTTTCCATACAATGTTTATATTTCCATATTTTATGTACTCATAATTATTAATTATTGTATGGTAGAAAGCCTCCTCCATCTTTTTCCATATTTCTTTATCTGATGATGATAAATGAGATGATGAATAATAACTCAAGTCAATTATGTCAGTCACTGTAGAATATGTAAGTAATTAGGCATATGTGCTTCCTCAGTCAACAACGTCGAACAGCAGTGTGGTTGCTGGTACTGGACCCGGCGGATGGGTGGCACTGCCACCACCATCGTCCCCACACTTCCGCACAGAGTTCCCTTCATTGGAGGCAGCTGCCCAACCTTCACATCGGTCAGCAGAACATGCAGCAACACAACCACAACTGAGACCACAAAGTAAGTTTATTAATATATTGAAACTAATGTAAAACCTAGTTTCTATTATTATACTTGTGGTTTTCATCAAATTTTTATATGGGTTTTTTTATCATATAATGTTTGTCTTATTGTAAAAGTATTTATATAGGTGAGGTCAATGACCCCATAAGCCTTGGGGAGTATTTCAAGTACTACTACAATATGTCAGCATTATTATAACTGCCATTGAAATGCCCCATTGTACACTGAATTTCAAATAATTTATGTAAATATCAAGGACACTGTTGCAAAACATCTTGAATACTTTGCCTTACCTTTCTTATTAACTTTGTTGCAGCGGAAGGCAGCTGGACGTCCGGTGGCACGGCGGGCGTCCGCCAGGATGCCGCGTCGGCCGGCGCCGCGCCCGCCTCCGCGCCTGCCTCACAACAGAGTCCTGCTTGCCTCCCGAGATCGATTTTGCCATCCTTCGTACGTATTGCAGTCACTCGATTTAGATTGAGCTGTACTTTTGGTTGAAATAAAAATAAAATGAGTAATTTTATGCATAGATGAAAGGTAGCAGTGGTGGCGGGCTCGGGATGGGCACCTTGGGAGCCCTGCGGGGCGGCGGCGGCGGCGGGGCGGGCCAGGCGCGCCAGCCGCCGCGCGCGCCGGCCACGCCGCGGGCCGTCGAGGTGCTCACCGCGCGCCCGATCCTGCGCGACGATCAGATCTCTTCGCTCGATGACATCTCCCGCGACGCCGGCTGGGCGCAGCAGGATGACATCGACTATGAGTAAGTCGCGTCACAACTCCACAAGGAATTGTCCTCGGTCGGACTAAGACTATACCTTCTTCGTTTTTCATTACAGTCAGAAGCTGGACTTCTCCGATGGCGAGTCTTCGGCTCCCAATAAGGGGCACGGTAGAGGCGGCGGAAACCGCGCGAGCGTAGATAGCGAGCGGACCGACGCTAAGCTTCATGAGCCTGGAGATGAAGACCAGCTTTGGGCAGAGCGTCGGCAGAAGCAAAGTAACGAGGTAGCTCAGGCCGTCGCCCGCGCTCGCCAGCGCAAGGAGGAAGAGCAGCGACGGCAGCTTCGTGACGCTTCTGCGCCTGTGCCGCCCAAGGACTCGCGCGACCGCATAGACAGGGGGCCCGACCGAGACCGCAACGACAATAGGGAAAGAGAGCAGGACGGAAGAGAAAAGGATAGGGGTGATAATAGAGACCGGGAACGTGCTGACAATAGGGATCGCATGGACATCAGAGACAAGGAGCGTATTGATCTACGTGATAGAGAAAAAGATCGCGTCGAAAGCAGGGACCGCGATCGTATTGATAACAGGGATCGGTACGATAACCGAGATCGTGAACGAGACGTGAGAGACCGTGATCGTGACCGCGAGCGCGATCGCGACCGAGATCGCGAACGTGACCGTGAACGAGATCGTGAGCGTGACCGTGAACGCGACAGGGAACGTGACCGTGAGCGTGATAGAGTTGATAACAGAGGAAATGATCGAGCACGAGTTGAAAATAGAGATCGTGCAGAAAGTGACAAAGAAAGGTTGGAAACACGCGATCGAGATCGTAACGAAAATAGAGATCGCAATGATAATAGAGATCGCTTGGATCGTGATAGGTTTGACAGGGAACGAGACCGTTCAGACAGAGACCGCGATCGAGATCGTGTAGACAGAGAGCGAAACGATCGCGAGAGAGACCGCGATCGTGAACGTGACTTTAGAGAAAGGGATCGCGACTACGGACGTGACCGTGACCAAACAAACCCAGCATTTTCTAAAACGTTCCAAGCAAATATACCACCGCGATTTTTAAAACAACAGCAAAATAGACAGCAAGACGATCACAAAGGCTGGGCATTCTCGGGGAAACCAGCGCCGAGGCGTCAAGAACCGCCGTCCTACAATGCACCACGACATGCACCGCACAATGGCCGTCGTTCCTATTCACGGTAAGATATTTCATCCCAAAGCGCAAGCATAAAGCAATTCGAAATATCGCGTACTCACATTAAAGTTACTTGTTCTTTTTTTTCAGGGATTATTCAGACCGTGAAGATGACTTTAGAAGAGATCAAAAAGATGGACCTGGGCCGCAGTGGCGGTCTGAAATGCAAGATTATGAAAGATCTGGCCGTGAGTTAGACAGATCAAATTCGAAAGATTCATACAATGACTACAAAGACAGGAGAAATGAATCTGATAAAAAACCAATAGATACTATTGAACCTAGCAGTCGTACTGCTGCTGATAAATTAACAGAAGTATTTGAAAGGAAGAGCATAGGACTCACTGAGCCTTTCGCCTCCACTGAGTCGTCATCTCAGGCGCTTACTTCTGAGCGACGCAATTCTCCTCCTTCGAGTTTATCGCAAAGGGAGTCCATTGAAAGAGATTTTGGCAAGACATCCTGGGCTGAAGTTACTCAAGAAGAATCTAGTAACTCCAGTCAACAGAAGGCATCAGTAGACAAAGTCTTAATAACGAAAGATATCGAATCAAACCCAAAAGAGGCTCATGACCGCGACAATGTGAATGATGATACGAAGCGCAGTTCTCAACCGCCTCATGCTCAACAATCACAGATCGCATCAAATGTCGCGACGAACCCGCCGACATCTCAAGCTCCAATTCAAAAGAGTCAAAGTAATCACGCCACTAATGTTCAATCTTTTGGACAAAATCAACAAGCACCACAAACAACCTTTCAGTCCCAAGTACCTGTGAGCCAATCTCAAACTTCTTTCACAGATAATCAATGTAAACCTCCTTCTCAAACTGTTCCTAAACACCATAATCCAATTGAATCATTATCCAACACTTCTCAAATACAGAAACAAGCACCTGAACCCATCACACAACAGAATATTACTAAACCAATGTTTTCATCTCAAAAGTCAGAAAAAGAACTTTCAGAATCAGAATCAATAGCTTCTAAGTCTAGCACAGACCCCTCAAGCTTAGGAGGAATTAAAGTTAGTGAAACATACTCTGCAGAATCTCTTCATGCTAGTGCAGCTATCCAAAAACGTTCAACTGATGAAAAGAAAAACGAAAGAGTCAGCAATGAGCAGCTAAATAAAATTCCTGCTAAAGAACCTGTTGAACGCAAATCAAGTGGGTCAGGCTCTGAGAAGAAAGGCAGAGGTTACCTTGGAGGTGGGTATGCTGTTTACAATAGAGGTTGGGGACCAAGACGACGGTCTCATCGCAGCTCACGATCCAATAACAGAGCCAGCGAATCTGACGGCTCTACTGATGGTGCCCCTAACCCAGAGCGCAAAGAGAGACGAAGAGCGCCTCGAAGCCCCCGTGGTCCTAAGAATCCTCACGATAAATCAGATGATGCCAATCGGCCTCCGACTATGGATCAACCGCCACCTGTAACTGATGGCATGGAAAACCGAGAACCTTTTGCACCACGCGGGCAACCATCCCGACGAGGACGAGGGGGATTCCAAGGTGCCTCGCGCCCGCCTGCTCCCGCTAAACGAGTAACTGGATATGGACCTCCCAATACCAAAAGCCCATTTAGCCAGGCTAATCGAGCAGTAAAAGATGATGAAATTAAAGATATTTCTCAGATTGATGATAAAATTAAAGGGAGTAATAAGTCAAGAGCAGGGTCATCTACCGGAAGGGGTCGCGATCGACGTCCGAAAGGTACAGGGCCCCCTAGTGGTGAAGATGAAAATTGGGAAACAACATCTGAACATTCCGAAGGTGGTGGTACATCTAGTCACCGCCGTCCTGTAGCGGGAAGACAATCTGGTCAATCTCAGAAAGGCCAAGGCGGGCGTAATCAAAATTCTGGTAATCGTCAAAACAATGGACGCAACCCTCAATCCAATAAAAAGGATGCTACGACTGATAATAAAACTGGTGATATTACAGAGGCTATGACCGATCTTAAGCTTAGTTCTGGAAAAAAAGATGAAGAAGTGGTAGATGATGGTTTCCAGGAGGTTCGGAATAAAAAGAATTCTAAAGATGCGAGAGGTCCCACAAAAGACGACAATAATCAACATGCAGCAAAGCAACCTAGATCTCATTCCAATCAAGGTGGTGGTAGAAATGGATCAACAACCAGAAATCCTAATGATAAAACAAACCCTCGTGGATCAGCTCCGGTATCCAACAAATCGAATGCTCAGTATGATCGCCCTCGTCAGGCTAACTTGGCACCGCGTTTTGTCAAACAGAGACAGAAGCAACAGATGGGTTTGGTGTCCGGTTTCGGTCCCGACACCGGAGCCGCGCCTCCTCCGCCTCCCGTCAACGCATGGGATAAACCTATATCACAAACACTACGTGGTAATGTAGAAGAACCTGTAGAAACAGTAGAGAACAAGTCTGCACAGTCGAGCCAACGTAGTACACCTGGAGATACTCCAGTTGACACTAAAACTGCTGTTCAGCCTACTTGTACTATTGTTGCTGATAAGAGTGGTGTGCTAGATGGAGCTACACCTCCAGTTGAAACCATTATTTTTGAAAACACTAATTACAAGACTGCTACACCAGATGAAACACTACAGCAAAAATATCAAATAACTACTCCTATTCCCAAAACTCAAGCAGAGGAAATAAATGCAGAATTAGAAAATCGAGCCTTATCATTCAATGGTGAAGTTAGACCACGACCAAGATCTATACAAGAACTTATATCTGACAGACCAGTAGTAACTGATGCTGAAGCTGCTGGTTTAGGTCTACAAATGACATTTGATACATCACAAAAACCAGAAGATTCGTCTGATATGAAACTCGATTTTGCTTTTGATTCTGACCTTGGACAATTGACAGAAGATAAATCTGCGAAATCTCTTGGCTTGCCACGGGGCGTACATATGAGCACATCAAACACAATTTCTCCACTGGCAGCTGATCTCAATTTAAAAATCGCTAGTGTTAAGAAAGTTTGGGAGATGCCTGCAGTAGCAGAAGGCACCGAAGAAATACAATTCGCTGGTTTTGAAGAAAACAATACGGAAACTGCTCCACCTAACGTTTGTAAAGTGAAGCCCACTCAACAATTACAGTCGCCACCGCCCCAACATTACAACCACGTCGGCTACCAAGGCGGCTACGGAGGCCTGTCGGTGCCGTCGCCGCCCGCCGTTATGTTCAATTCTTCCCAGCAACTGTTGAGTTCTTCGCAGCAGATGCCGCAACAGAGCGGTCTGTACGGAGCCTTCCTTGATCAAAGCCGTGGTCAGTTCGGCGGGTTCCCAGGCACCCCGTACGGAGCCGGATCAGCCGCCCCTTACAATTATCAACCTCCTCCGGACATGTTCCAGAGTCTACCAAATCAATATCGCATGGTAAGAACATAATGGTAATAATTTCGTAATAGCATGATATGCTAAAGCATGCTCAGTCATGAAATACAAATTATAATTTTAAAATGATCGAAAACATAAGTTTGTTTTTGTATTTGAACATGAAACATTTACTGAATACTTTCTATTTTACAGCATAGTTTAAATATTTGGGAGTATTTACGGCAATAATCACGTGTATTCAGTTGCCGACTTGTTCCAGGCTCGAATTCAGTCCTTAGTCATGAAAGCTTCGCACAGGTCATAAAACGGACGGTGTATTTAATACTAGCTTTTTGTGGGTAATAATACGAAACTCATTGTTTGTTTCATGAAAATAGAACTGATTTAATATTTGTTTCTTTGTTCACTTCTTTATTTTTTGACCATGTCAAAGTCAAACGGAAAGTTATGGAGTAACTACATTTATTCAGCTCCACTATTTTGGTTTCAATTTTTCTATACATCGCGTACAGCATGGTAGGTTTGTGAAAGGCCATCATAGTGTACGCTGCGGAACAGCATTGAACACATTGAACATTTTGGTCTCATTTCAAGCCTTTTGCCTCCAAAGATGAATTCACGCGGAAAGCTGAACATGTGTGTACGCGTCTCCATGCAAATCCGAGATTTTAAATGAACAAAAGCTGAATTGAGCTGAACAAATGTAATTAGTCCCTTATATAGCCACCAGAAACTGATTCCATGTTGAATTGTGTTAATAATGTAAAATTTTTGTTTCATCCCATGTCCAGGCCGCAGCCGCTGGTGGTGGTGCAGCATTCGGCCAGTCGGGCCAACTGGGTAATAGTCCCAGTACTGTTCTAATCTCGAGCACTTCTAATTCTCTCATGTCAGCCACTGTCAAGCCTTCCACTCAACAAATAGGCGCTATTGGTGCGTATAACATCTCACAAATGAGAAAACAGAAATGAAATCTGATATAAAAACACAATATATTCTTTTTTCAAAAGGGCTGAATTAGTTAATAATTATTATATTTAAAAAAAATATTAGGAACAAAATTACATTGAAATTATAATTATGTTTATATAAATTTTATAAAGACTCGACGTCCATTTATTTGATATTGTTTGAATTGGATATGAGAATCAGAACCATTGATAATTTACAGGCAGCAAAGGTGGCGGCGTAGGCGGCGTCGGCGGCGTGAGCACGTATCAGCAGCAGTACCTCGGCTACTCCGCGCCCGTGGGCGAGGCGCCCTACTCGCTGCCGGGGCTGCTGCCGCGCCCCGCGCCGCCCGCCAGCTCCTACTACTCGCCCTACCAGCCTCCTGCCGCGCCCGCACCCACCTACCCACTGCAGTTCACGCAACCGGCGCAATCGGGGGCCTTCGGTTCGCAATTCCTGTCATCGCAGCTGCAGGTCGCCGCGGCCGTGCAGCAGATGCAGGTAGTTGGCTGTGCCTGCAATTTGTCCATCTCCTCGATACAAAGATTTACGAAGACTATATCTATAAGTAAACATTTGCAGCAGCAATATCGCGCACCACTGCAACAGCAGTATGCGCCGCCGCAGCCTCGGCCGCCGCCGCAGCAGCTCAAGAGTCCGCTGCACGAGCACGCCAATGGGTTTGCGCCGTTGTGCGACGCGTCGTCGCCAACGCCCAAGGGCGCTGCCAAGCCGCAGAAGCCGCCGCACTCGCCGCCGCAACACAAGTACCATGCGCCGCCCCCGCATCCGCCTCCAGCTCACACTCCGCATCAACACCACCAGCAACAGGTTAGCTATGATTGATAATCGTGACAGTCTCCTAACCCAACATTAATCTCATACTGCCATTTTGAAAGGCGCTGGAGTAACACTAATGTGTAACGACACACCAGCCGAAAATTTGTGATATATTTTGTATAAAATTTTTCGGAACGAGCACGTTCATACAAAATATACTTTTAATTTTATACTAAAACTAAAATGACTCGTAACTTGTGATTATTTTACGATGATGTAGATGGTGAGCGGAGGAAACAACGGGCGATGCGGAGGCGGCGGCGGCGGGGGTGGCATGGGGCGCGGCGGCATGGTGGCGCCGCGCTACCCCGCGCCCATCGGCCAGCGCCCGCACGCGCCCGCGCTGCCCATGTACCGCGCGCCGCCCGCGCAGCAGCCGCGCCAGCACCACGCGCCGCACCAGCCGCGCCCCAACCTCTACTACCACCAGCACCAGCGCAGTTAGTACCTCTCGCGCAGCGCCTCGCGCCCGTGCGGCCCCAGCTCACCCACTCCCACTGTGTGCAGACGGCGGCGCCGGCGAGCGCGCGGCGGACGGCGAGGCGGCGCCGGGCGCGGACGAGGCGGGCGACGCGGCCGCGCCGGACGCGCCCGCGCCCGCCGACCTCAAGGCGGAGTGAAGGGCCCAGCGAGCCCCGCTGCCTGCCGCCCCGACCGAGTGCCATCGCCGCACCCAGATGAGACACACGCCGAACCCGAGCGCGGCGTGAGCGTCGAGACGTCGCCGACTTTAGATTTTCGGTATTTTAATTAGGACGTAAATTATGGAAGTGATTCTGAGCCGTTCGATTCGCGGCGCCCCGCGGCCGCCGCCGGGCCGGCCGCGTAGATGCGCGGCGCGTTCTGTTCGTATGTAAATATGTCGATCGGACGGCCATCCGACTCCTTGACTGTTATATTTAAGTATATATAGACGCGACCGGTCGGCGGTTCTGCTGCGACGACCGGAGTACCCCGGGGACCGCGCGTCCTTGTCCGATGCTGCCTCGAGACTTCTCATTAGTGAATATGTAGCTACGGATTTTGCAGAGCGATTGTCGATGCGATGTAACCGAATAATAAATATAATTTGGAGCGCAGACGACCGAGTGCCGCTCGGCGCGTCTGCCGATCGACGCAGGTTAACGCTCCATGTATCATAATCAATTAATATTATTATATGCGAATAAAATTATTATGACCGAATCTTAGTTTTTGATTTATTCATCGTTTAGTCCATGGGTACTCAAACGATGGGTGCTTATAGTAGCTCGGACACCCCATTTTAGGGCTATGTTTCACTGGGATACCATAGCAGCGGTGTCCCGGTGAAAAATAGTTCTAAGCTACCAAACTCGAGCACGTCAGAAAATCGTATGGTGAGAAACCTTGCAGTTTGTAATATACCCCTACCACATATGTGAATCCTAAATATCGTAAAGTTCGATGAGGGCAGTCTGTCAGATAAGTAAAAAAAAAACAATCCTCAGAAAAACGAGCGCGTCAGTCATTATTATTATCTAACAATTTGGCAAACGGGCGTGTGATAAAATATAATTATTATTCGTTTATTCCGTTTTTTTTTTACCACGCTTGCAAAGATAATTTTGTTGGGAATAGGGTTACCAGATGAAAAAATCAAAAGTCCGGAAAAAGGGCCCGATTTCCATTGAAACGTCCTGAGATTTTTTACTGTTTGAAAATTTTTTCATACTGCGTATCTAACTCGTGCTATGCACATCGCACTCAAAGTGGTGGGGGTGGCAGCGGAACCCCCGTTTGCCAAAGGAAGATTAATTGTAGTTTATTTACTTTTTAGTAAGTAATTTGTTTTGTGTTTGAAAAAAAATATTCTCATTTCATTAAACCCCAAGCGAACGCCGGCGTTCGCGCACCTATTGTCTTTCAATTGTGTCTGTTATTATCAAGATTGAATGGTTAATTAGTTTGAGCTTCTGCTTTTAAGTATAACACAAGCAGTGTTTTATTGAAAATTCGAAAAATCCTGAGATTTTATGCGATTTGCAAAATCCGGCCGCAATCCTGAGAAGAGGCCAAAAATCCTGAAATCTCAGGACAAATCCTGAGATATGGTAACCCTAGTTGGGAATGTTAAAAATTTTCGCCTATCGATGGTTTTAGCTGTATCACCCCCATGAAAACTGACAGATTATAGATTTTCGTAAGGGTCAACTCACACCGAAAGAGCGGCGAAGGGCAGCGCAGTTTCAGTGTCATATGAATTTTAACTTTATTTTCATTTCTATAATACTTATTATCGCATGAGAAACACGAACGAGAGAATTCCCCGGAATTCCTGCGGCGCCGCGGGCGTCCGCGCGGCTCGTTTGAGTATCTTCGAGTAGTAAGTATTATGGTAATGGTAATAAAGTTAAAATTCATATGAAACTGAAACTGCGCTCCGCTTCGCTGCCCTTCGCCGCTCTTTCGGTTTGAGTTAACCCTAATCCTGATGGGATTAACTAGAAAAAAAAAAGAAAATCATTCGCGCCCGAGTATTACGAAGTGACGTTTTTTTTTTTTACATAATTGGAAATCCTTATACGCTCGCACCCCACTAAAATGGAAGTTTTTTTTTCCGTTTTATAACCTAATCTTCACAATCCAATATAGGTCTCCATGACGGTTTAGTAACTGCAAATTTAGCATACGGATGGATGATGACGGATCGGATGGGAAGACCGCAGCAGGCAGATTGTTCCATGGTCCCAGTCCTTCGACGTACGTGGTATAAACGACGAGACACAGAGCTTCATCCAAATCGTACAGGTTTTAACAACGTATGGGTGGAAAAGAATACAAGCACACGAAGAGAAGATGCCCGAAAGGATCACCTGCTACTCCAGAACCCAAACCAAGCGAACTGAAGCACACCTAAGCAAAGGGAAGGGGACAACTGATAAATAAATATATTCCTAAATACATACATATTATAGATAAATTACACCCAGACACAGAACAAATGATCATGCTCATCACACAAACATTTGTCCTGGGTGGGAATTGAACTCACAACCTGTGGCATAGCAGTCAGGGCCACTAACCACTAGAGCAACAGGCCAGAAAACTGAAGAACTCATCCTAATACTTATATAGGTACAGTTTTAATTTTAACTCGATACCTCCACTCGTTCCCGAGATAAAGGGTTTAACAGACAGACAGACGTGATCTTTTAAGGGTTCCGTTTTATCCAAAAATGAAGAAAAAGAGTGTTTATTCAGAATTAGGAATTATAACAGGAGGAAATAAAAAAAAACTGCGACGGATGATGAGAAACTGTTTTAATAACTTAGCGGTATGAATTTGAGTAAGCGACAAACGTTACTAAACTAACGACAAAATATTGATCAATAATAAAATCCAGAACGAGCTTACTAAAAGTGGGTTATTGAAATCCTAGCTAAGCAACTAAGTTAGTAGCTAAGTGAGCGACTAAACTAGTAAGTGTGCGACGAAATTAGTAAGTAAGCGACTAAATTAGTAAGTGAGCGACTAAATTAATAAGTGAGCGATTAGAAATAAAATTGAGGTTTTAATTACATTAACGAATTACAAAAAAGTTCACTTCAAGAAATGTTTTCACCATTGTCTAAATATCTAGTCGTAGGTAGATTTATCATTTTGAATTGGGTGAAATAGGTTCGGTTAGAACTGTGTGACCAACCACTACGTCTAAGTTGCTCGCAGATTTTATTTCACCATTTTCTAATATCCGGGTTTTCGCAATATACAAATTACCTTGTGACATACATATAAAACATAAATATCGACATTTAGGACATTCAATACTCTTTACTTCGGTATTTAGGACATTCGAAATACTTTATTAAAGATAAAATGCCGCTCAGTAAATTAATAATTTGCTAAATTTAAAAAAATGCTAAATATTATGAAGCTTTTCTTTATTTATTTAGCTTTTTTTTTTGTATTTTAATTAGCTCAAATTGATGTTTGTAAGTTGCTGTTCTATTGATTTCTCGTCACTCGCAGTCAGTCGCTCACACACTAATTCTATCATCTAAAATTTTAAATTAATTACTTTATCAAAACTTTAATTTACAGTCACTGCAGGTTTAAATACTACTGGTAAAATCTACAAGTCCGTGATAAGGCCTGACATACTGTATGGATCAGAATAAATGAAGAAAGAAGATTGCACGTAGCTTGAGGCGAATCGTGAAATGGTTGGGCTTTGGGCTAACACTACTTGGGGGCCCACCTTAATAATCAAATTAATAATTATTTTGTCAAAGACCGGTTCCTTCCTATTTTTCTTAAAGTGTATCTCTTCAAAATTGCTCGATCAAAGGAGAAATGTCGTCCCATTACCAGGGCCGGTTTATGCACGTCGGGGCCCCTAGGCAATGCACGTCTCGCCCCCCCCCCCCTCCCACCCTCTTCTAACTTCTTAATATATTGTGTTTAACACAAATTTATTCATAATTACGTTGTTTTTAGGGTTCCGTAGTCAACTAGGAACCCTTATAGTTTCGCCAAGTCTTTTGGTCTGTCCGTCCGTCCGCGAATAATGTCAGTGAAGTGTCACTGAGATTATTCCCGGACGAGACGGTTGGGGTTTTATTTTACGCGACACCTGAATATGGAGGAGACCGCACGCGTGAGGCAACGGCCCTCACGCCTCTGCCGCCGCCGGGATTCTGATCCCGATTTCCGGCCACCGTAGGCACGGGCTTGCGGACGGCAATGGGTAGCTCGCCGTCCGTCCGTCCAGTGGCCGTCCAGATCGAGCCCAAGACGTAGACGGCTCGTATTGTTTCACGCGCGCCTTAAGCAGTAGTCAGAAAACCGTAGGAGCCCAGCAGGGTCGAAGTCTACTGGGGCCATGAATGATGCGAAAGAGATTCCTGGGGCTTTAGAACAATGGTATAGAGAGAACAGGAGTGGGGTATAAGTCTGACACTATCTCCCGCTCCGCCCAAGGGCGCGGTGATTTCATTAGATGATTTTCCCACCTAAAAAAGGTCACGGCAAGTCACAGCGGGCATTAAGCTCCAGCAAACAGCTGCTGGCTGCAAGTGCAAAACGACTACTCAGTTGCCTGGACGGCCCGATGACTAGTGTTTATGCTGACAACTTTGTGATTTTTCATGATACAGTTATGAAATTTTGCACAAAGATTCTTTACATAAAAATACTAGACATGTACTAAAACTAACGTTGTATATGCGTCTAAAACATTACTAATTATTAACTCTTATTACTAACTATATTCAATTGTTATCTAATGAGTAGGTATAGCTCTAGCTACTCAATTTTTTTTTTTAATTTATTTATTTCAGTTCCCTTGAATCCTAAACCTTTGGAAGGCGTAGGTAAATCGCAGGGGCGACTTAGATACTTAATGTAACGTGGTACCTACCCTGTGGTGGTACCAACACAACCTATGTACCCAACGGACGATTTTATCCTTACGCGCTATGCAATAGATAAGCAGACCCAAGGACAACCCCCGGTTATTGAGAATCTATTGCGATGTTATCGCTAATGTGTCTTAATCAGTTGAGAGTGCAGAATAACTTGTTAATCTGCAGATTATCTGATCGAGTCCGTTAAAGTGGAAAAAAATGTTTAATTTCTATCAAATTATCTAGGTAACGGTCAGGCATACGGTATAGTTAGGTATAATATAGGTTCTTAGCCTGAATAAAAGTTATGTAAAATGTATTGTAGCTGTATACAAAGGTTTTTTTGTGGCAATAAACTATAACTTAGGTACTATTAAAAAACATTCGAATTCATTGTAATTATTTAATTTCTAATAATACATTTATTTTTATAACCACCTAGCTTGACAGGTAGGGTAGGGTGACAAATGAGACAAGTGTTTCACACTCAATGTCTTCCGCGATTTAACGATGTAGAATCCAATCCCGATTTCGATGCGAGATTGGATTACAGTACAGTTCAGTTAGCTGCTGCTACTAGGAAATTCTTGATGGGGAAAACTAAATTTGTACCTACAATTGCCATCAAGGATCTTGAGCGGTTGCGCAGAAGTCAAATATGTTGTGCGAAGTGAGACGCGAGGGCGGGGAGTGTCAGTGATTGGCTCGCCGCGCCATCGCGTCATATACGTCAGTACAGTATTACAATATTTCCTATTGTAATACTGTGACGTCACTCCTCATTCGTTCCCTGCGTTGCTGCATGAATCAAACAACAAAGACGATTGGCTCTTTTTATATTTCTATGGGCTCACCAATCTATGGAATGCGCAAAGCGATCCCTACTCTGACGCCGAGCGCTCAAGATCCGTTTTGGCAATTGTAAAACGAGTGTTTCGTCGAGTTAACATAGCAATTAGACTAGAGTTCAGCTTCACACGGGTTGTTATCTTTGAAATTCTCGGCTTTTCTCCACTGATATAAACCTTTCCAATGAATCACTCTGAGTATTGAAAAATATCGCATGAAAATACGATCTTTAGTTTATCGCGAGCCGACATACGCGATGGAGCACTGTTTTATAATAATATAAGGATAAAACGAAACAGTAATATTTTTCATAATATTAGGTCAATTCCGGTGCACTCGGGGAATGAAAACAAAATGGTATGTTTTATGACAAAAACGATCCGTGTTTGGCTGAGAGCCAAAACAACTTCGCCCCGACTGAGGGCTATCGAGAAGCCCCGGCTCGGCCTCCCGCCGAACTGGCGCCAGCCTACAGTAGGGAAAGTACCAGAGCTGATTATGATCAGTATTGCATATTAGTAAGCTGCACCTTAAACATTAAATAGGTAAAATGTGTTACAAAACAGGATCAGTACTTGCCTACACTAGACGCCTTGATGCTTTTTTTTCATTATGCCCCACTAAGGAATAATCCCTGGGCATGGGTGCATTCACAAACATGTATAAAGTGACATACTTACTTAAGACACCTAGACCTGGAACACCTATCGGTAGTAGCCTATACATATACTCGTATTTGCCCCATGCGGGAATAGAACCCGCGACATGTAGCGCAGCAGTCAATCGCTCAACCACTGCACCAACCGTGCCGTCAAAATGTTATCATTGAAAGTCAATGGTAACATTTTGACGGCACAACAAAGGGTTACCTTGCCAATCGTAAAATCTCTGGAAAATCAGCTGAGAATCTGTTGGAGATCAGCTTTGAGAGCTATTAGTTCTGTTCCATCTATATAAAAATCAATGTCAATTTTCGTTGTAATTTTATAACTCAAGAACGGGCTCACCTATCCAAACCAAAAGTTTAGGCTTTGTTCAGACTATTTAGTAGATGGTTTATGTGAAATTTGGTAGGGTAGAGTAGGGTATAGTAGCGTGGAGTAGGGAAGAGCGGGAGCGAAGCCGCGCGGGCAAAACCTAGTAGTATTATATTTATAATTTTATTTACCTATTTCATCTTAATTTACGCTGCAGAAAATTTAGCATATATCAATTTCACCTTTGTGAGCAACGGCGCCGTGGCTTAGTTGGTTAAAGCGCCTGTCTAGTAAACAGGAGATCGTGAGTTCGAATCTCGCCGGGGCCTTCAATGAGTGGTAGTATTTTGTGATGCTTTTGTTCAACGTTATTGTGTACCTATATTCTATTCTAATAACTGACGTGGCTGTATACATAGTCCGGTCGACATCCGAGGTTACAGTTATTCACACCCAGCTGGAAATTGCTAGGATTGTTCAAAACACCATCATAAATCAAATCTAAAAAGTCCTCATCGATCCGAAACCTGGAAAAAAAAGTAATCGGTGTCAAATGTCACAAAAAAGAGTTTTTCGTGATTTTTAGCAAAACGGTAAGTTTAATCATAAAATTAGCTAAGACAAAATTGTAGATCTGATAATTAGCTACAAAATTGTTGAAAACTTTTTTTTCTAAGAGTTACCGTTTTTGAGATATGATTATTCAAAAAGTTGAAAGAGGTAATCGTCATAATATGCACACGTTTCACGTATGTATTTCTGTCTGTCGGTGTATCTGTCTTTCAAGACCCTTTATCTCGAGAAAGCGTGAAGTTATCGAGTTGAAATTAAAATGCTATACTTAAGTCTGCGGTCCTTTGAAACTGTGAAAAAATCAAAGTTGTAAGTTAGCGGAAACATAAGATACGGCATACTTATGTTGCAAAAAACATAAATTTCGACGCTCAAAATCAAATTTCGGAATCAAAATTCATAGGTACTTCCCGTTGTCCTAGAAACTTGAAATGTGGCATAAGACACGGTCTCATAGCACTAGTATAGGGAAAAATCTGAAAACTGTAAATTTGTGCTTACGTCACAAAAAATTAAACTTTTTGCGATTTGTAAAATTCTTTGAGAGTCGAACGTAAATTGAACATAAACGGCCGTATCTTTTTTTTCGTAAACTTACAAGTTTAATTTTTTCACAGCTTCAAGACAGGACAGTCTTGAGTATATGGTTTTAATTTCAACTCTATATCTTCATGCGTTCTTGAGATAAAGGGTCTTGACACAGATAGACAGACGAACAGAAATACAGATAGACAGATAGACAGACGGACAACAAAGTGATTTTTAAAGAATCACTTATTGTCCGTTTATTCCTTTTGAAATGCAGAACTTGAAAAGCACAGGAGCATGCTCACGTTTTCACACCACCTTGGAGGGAGCTCCAAGGTGGTGTGAAAACGTGAGCATGTTATGACGATTACCTCTTTCAACTTTTTGAATCATCATATCTCGTAAATTTTTTTTTCCTAGTGTCGGATTGATGAGGACTTTTTAAATTTCATTTATGATGAAGAATTTTCAGCTGGGTGCGAATTATTGTAACCTAACCCTTGTTATTTGGTCTAAGTTGACTGGACTAACAGGATGTGTCAGGTCTCCGCCAACGGCTTGCTCAGTAGACGAAACTGAACCACCTTCCACAAGATTTTTCAGGGAACGAAAATAAAATTGGCCTCTCCATTCAAAATTTTAAACTTGATTCTTGGACAGTTTGTATGAAGAGTCCAAATATTATTATTCATATTTCCTGAAAAAAAATCTTGTGGAAGATTTTTCAGTTTCGTCTACTGAGCAAGCCTTTAAAGTTTGCAGAGACCTGTCCTTTAAACCCTATATGATACAATACGACATATATTATCTAGGGACTTTGCAATCTATACATACATATAAATAAAATTGGAGTGTCTGTTTGCAATATTGAAATAACTGCTTTTTACTACATGCACACGAATATATACGGTACATACACCTAATAATAACATTTTTTATAATTTTTGTCTGTTTGTCTGCCTGTTTGTCCGGGCCAATCTCTGAAATGGCTGGACCGATTTTGACGGGACTTTTTTTGGCAGGTAGCTGATGTAATAAGGAGTAACATAGGCTACTATTATTTTAGAAAAAATAAATTCAAAATCCTGCAGTCCACGCGAAAGAAGTCGCGGGCAGAGCTAGTTGTTCTATAACTACATAGGTAGGGAAAACAGATAGGTACCGAAGTACGGGTGCCTGTAAATATGCAAGTGTTTTGATGATATCCTGATGAGTGTTGTTGTTGCGAGAAGTGGTGCCTTAGTCACGAAGTTGAGCCTAGCCTATTGAAAAATTAATTATAGATAACATTGTTTTGTTTACCCAAACGATGACATAGCATGGTAGGTTTTCCCCGATTACCAAACCCATTTATACTCGTAATAAGACTATAATTTATTTAAAGTAGAACACTGATTAAATTATGTTGAGTTGTTATCCTTATTGATTTTGCAAATAAATTGTAGTTAGGTACAGTGATATGTAACTATAACCACTTAAGCGTTGTTGTTTTCATTGGGTTTATCCATTAACGTTATCAGTACGAAAGAATTTCGTACTAATGGCGCTATTTTGTTGTATCTAAATAGTTATATGTAATAGGTACATTTGTGTATTTTACTGTAACTATACATTCGGTTATTTGTATAATACTAATACGTAGGTATATATAACCTTTCTGGGATCATATTCATGATTATAAAAAAAAACTTCTACTAGGAGACACCCTTTATTAGCTACAGAAAAATCCGTTTACAATATTTTCTTCGGGTAACTATTGCATTTTGTGTAAAACAAAGCAGCCTAAATACTAGATACTATCAAACCTTTATAGTTGGCCTGAAAAAAAGTATTTTAAAATCATAAGTAGCTACTTTCACCCCCTAGCTTAGCTATTAGTCTTTTACAAATAACCCTATATAGTTATAGTAAAATACACAAATGGAAGTATAGAAACAATTAGTTTAATAAAAGTTCAGGGCGGGTCAACAACCAGACGGGGATGCATTGCAAGTGCTTTGTTCCGAACCTGGAGGGCGCCTGGCCATTTACCCCGAATAATATACCCGTTCACGTCAGTTCAACAACAAACTTGTCTATTTCATGTTTTGTTTTATCACAACACGGTGAAGCTGAAGGATATCGATCATCAAAAGGTTTGTTATCTCAACAAGGAATTGCCAGCGGAAAAACAATGATTTTCAATTTGTCAATATTTTACCGCTTCAGTAGATATACTTAGGTACTTATAAATACAACACAAAATAAAATCTATCTATTTATTTGTATATATCAATTAAAAAAAGAAACTGACTGACTGACATACCAACGCACATCTAAAACTACTGTGACTAGAAACCTGAAACTTTTGCAGTTTCCTCTTATGACGTAGCTGCGGAGGTGTGCACTAAAAGACTTTTCCAAAAACCACCCGCTAAAGATATACCTACAATAGGCTTCCAAAGTGTGTATGAAGAAACCTGGTAAGATATTTAAGAATAAATAGTTAAAATAGATAGTTATGAAATATATACCGTAGCGCACACGTGGGCATATTCATATGCATGAACCCCGACATTAGTGGTGTAATCAGTGCAAGTGTTGCTGATACTATACCACCTGTGACGTCACATCTATACATATAATAAATCTGTAGAAATTTTTAGTTGTGCGCGCATCACGTAAAATGAACGAAATCGATGTAGACAACTTTCATGCATTAAAATTGTATGTAACTTGATTACTTAGACTTTATTTCATCGCAAGCTATTGATTATATCGACAGATATAGGTACTACATTCACTGATTGTTAGACGATACGAAGTTCGCCGGGTCAGCTAGTAGGAATTAAAAACTTAAAAATCAATTTCAATACAACAATTTATACAACAGTCCGAAATCAGACATTTGCCCGGATTAGCCATAACACCTGCCTGTTCGGAGGTTCCTCCCTTATCATCGAAGGTTTGCGGAATCTTACGCCCTGTTCCGCATCATTTCAGTCGAAAGACGTCCACAGTTGGACATAGACCTGCCCGAGTGTCGTCACAATGCACGGTCCCGTGCGTCTCGTATCCATCGGATTCCCGCCGGAACCCTTACCAGGTAATCGGTCCACCGTGTGGCTTTCCAACGCTGCGCTTTTTGAACGTGTACCGTGGTACGCAGTCGCCACTCTAGAGCTTTTTGACCCCAACGGCCATCTGTTGCATCTGCGAGCTATGTGCCCTGCCCATTGCCACTTAATGTTATCATGTCCAAATGGTATGGAGTTTCATCAAACCCTGGACATAATTTTATTCAGCACGAGAAAAGAAAATAATTCATGTTATTATTTACGTCCACAACGATGTTCTCGCCATTTGGCAAACTCAATAATACTCGGCAGGGCACGGCAATAATAAGTAATTTGATGGTGTGGTTTTCCCTATGCATGTAAAAATCAATCAGGCTCCAATGCAATGATTAATAACAAAATTGAGTCATACTAATTGGGCGTTAAGTACGTCATTTTCTCGGAAAACGAGTGTTGAAGTGAGATGCGATGGAAACATGGAACGTATCGGTTCTCGTTTGACCACTTTCTCACCTGATGGTAAGCGATGATGTGGTCGAGGATGGAGCATGCTTGCCTAGAAGTTACCTTTCGTTCTTGACTTAAAGACGAAGAGATTGGAGGCTCTCAGGAAACAGATCAGATAGTAAAAGTTTTCCCAAAACGTGTAAGTATAATGGTGCATTGCCGTACGTCGACTGACCCGAAGATGGAACGGGCTTGACGGAATTTAATTGTGCAAAACCGATGCGCACTCCCCCCAAATGTAAACAATAGAAAACCGACGAGCTAGCAAATCGGCGTCGAAGCTCAGATTTTGGAGTTTTGATTCGATGAGTGCATTATTGCCGATTGCGTTCTTGCTTCTTGGCCCGCTTCTCAATTGACTAGAGCGCATCATGCAGATCCATCCCAAAAATGAGAGCACTCTCTCTCCTACTCCATACATGATCGAACTTGCGCTTGATAAAGGTTGAGTAGCTGTTCTGGGATGAAGTATCATATCACCTTTGCTGAAACCCCGATTTTTTGGCAGCCAATTGGTATTTTGCTGCCGTTGTACGTGCGCGCCAAAATTGAGGCAAGACGTCAACATTACCCCAAGAAGCTCAAGATGAACGGTTATCGCCACGGTTACACCTGGTAAAGATGGTGACGGGTGGAATTGGTTCCGTTTAGTGGAGAAAAGACATGGTTTTGGCAACATTGAACTTGACCAAATTGGCATTGTCCTCATCGGAGACCGCTTTCAAGGACAAGTTCGAATGCTCAACTCTTGGAGATATGGATCTGAGACCGACTAACTCGTGCGTCGGACACGTAACTCTCACCAACAGTGCTGTTGTCTGCACACCCAAAGGTACCGTGCTTAAGATTGTTGAAGTCATTGCAGTTTCTTGGTTCCAAAACGTCCACGCCCTCGGCTCGGGCGTGTACTCTGTGTCGACTGCAATGACAAACTGTGCATTTGCATGAAATCGTACACTAGTAGATTATGTACCTACTCATAAAGGAAAAAAAAACGAACCATGGGAGATGGGTGCCTAAGCGCAATAATTCGCATTGCGTGCAAAGTAAAAAAAAACCTACCTCGTACGTCAGTTTCTAAGTTATCATGGTCCATGTGCATAACATCCTTTGTCCATTGATGTTTTGGCGCTAATGATTGATGTTTTGACCTAATTGGTGATGCTAATAAAACTAAGTCTAACTGAAAACATTTCAAAAACGTTTTTTATGCCTCTGAGTGTATTGTACATAATTTGTTGTAATTTTATTTACTGAAAACAAAGGAGAGATAGGACAGATAAATTTTAAAATGTTTGCAGCCACAACTGTCTCCTGACTGATGATTCAGAGGCCGTTATAATAAGCGCAGCAATGTGAAATTGTAATTTACTCATTTATTTAGTGGCTTCGAGTCCTGCCAATCCCGGCAAGGTCTGACAAGTTTAGTATACAAGTTATTTTTGTAATTCCACAGTAGGTACCTAGTTTTACCTTGTTATTCCTAACAATGGAGGACAAACCTGACTGAAAAACTTGGCCATTTTCGGAGTGCATTGCGCTTTGGTTTTCCTTAGGAATGTAAATGAGACAATGGTTCAACAAACAAAAATAAAAATAAACACAAACTTTCAATTGTGATAATTACAGACACAATTGAAAGACAATAGGTGCGCGAACGCCGGCGTTCGCTTGGGGTTTAATGAATTAAAATGTCATAGATTAAATTCACCATAGGTAGGTATATTATGAACTCTTCAATTATTTCTTAATTGAGCTTATTGTGGCTCTAGTTATGAAGAAACAAATTACAAAGAACAAGAACGCTGAGCACAGCTAGGAAAACAAGTATTACCAGCAACTAGCAAGACAAAGCTAAACTGCCTTTGTATTGTATGTATAGTAGAGTGAATCAGACAGGCCAGTGGCCACTGTCGCCCGCCGCCAGCGGCAACGCAACGCGGTCCCAGCCAGTTAGCAGTCGACGCGCGACTTGCTAGCACCACCGTAGCGCGCTTCACAATCGACTGCTTCGAATGTCAACAAACTTTCACCTCGGCATCGGCAGTAAATAAACAAGGAAATTCAATAAACTGTTTCATTTTTCTTATCGAATTAATTTCTGTATGTACGTAACAAATAACTCGATAAGTTCAAATTAATAAGTGTAATTATAGTCGCGGTAAAGTGATGGTGTTTTTTTTTTGCTCGATGTGTAACAATTGAAAATATCACAGAAACGCTGGACGCCAGAGACTCGGTCGTAATAAAGTTTCATTGCATCACAGCAAGCAGTGTTGATCATTAAATTGAATGAATGTTCCAATTGTGCAGTGACTAAATTAACTAAGTACCTGAGGCTCCTGAGCGTTGATCGACCATGGGCAAGGATTATGGTAAGTTCGTGTTATAGAACTCATATTCCAATGAATGTTAAAAGTTTGATCTAAATATTCGAATGAATATTTCAGATCAAACTTTTATTATAGATAGTGGAGATATATTGTAGGTAAAGATATTTTGTGTGTTCTTGAACGAGATCAAATAGTACCACAGAGCGCTTAGAAAAATCAAGGTATTAACTATGAAGTTTAAAAAAACAAAAGTTTAAAAGGCACTATACCCATGAGGGTAGACTTCTAACTCCTGTCTGCTTAGATATATTGCAGTTGATTACTGAAGAAAAATATAATGTGAGACTGCCCAATTATTTTGAAACCACAACTCTATGCGGTGGTGATCGACCATTACATTTTCTGCCTACTACAATTTTAGATTTCTATTTTTGTGGGACCAACATGCGATCGCATAAAAACTTTGACATTTGTTTTTGGTTGAATGCACTGAATGGAAGGTACCGGCGTTATTTATCCGAGTACCAGATTTGAGTGTTCGGTATCGGAATTCTTTTATGAAGAGAGTAACAAGAGACCGAGGATGTGCAATTCAATGGAAATCCATTACAATGGAGCAGATCACTGAACTGTACACACATTATGCTTACATTCTATGTAGACTACTTGATGGATATGTTCTGGTAACACAGTTACTTTAATTAAAATTAATTGAATTTTCGGCAACCAGGTAACATATATTGCACCACAACCACTGTATCTAGGGTTACCTTAAACACCGCTAAATTTTAATCGTTTTAATCCCGTGGAGGGTCGATCCGGTACATGAAACACTATCGATTTGTAAAGATAAAATTAAAACAATAAAGTACCTACCTTTTTTTCAAAACTCGTATTAATTTACGCATGTCCAAAAATAATTTCTTTAAGAAAACGTCAGTTGAGCGAGTTCAATGACCTGTAGGTAGTTTGTACGCAACGCAGACTATTAACTACAGGTCATTAAACATGCGTAAATTAATATGAGTTTTGAAAAAAAGGTACCTTATTTTTTAATTTTATCTCTACAAATCGATAGTGTTTCATGTACCGGATCGACCCTCCACGGGATTAAAACGATTAAAATGTAGCGGTGTATATATCAAGATTTGTCCTGAAATTTCAGGATTTTTGGACTCTTCTCAGGATTGCGGCTAGATTTTGCAAATCTCATGAAATCTCAGGATTTTTAGAATTTTCTAAGAAAATAAATTACAGCTGTACCTAAGCTGTAACTTAAAGGCTAAACAAATTAATAAAAACATCTAATAAAAAGTTAAATAAACCAAATTAATCTTCCTTTGGCTGCCACTGCCACTCGCAGGCCGCATTGTGCGATGTACAACGTATGACATAGATCCGCAGTGTGAAAAAATTTTCAAATTGCAAAAAATCTTAGGAAAATTCAATGAAAATCGAGAATTTTTTCCGGACTTAAACTTTTTCATCTAACTGTATCAAATGTTTTCACTAAGTTTCAAAATGTATGTGCTATGTGCGTTACAGTGGCATGAAATTATCTTTATTTACTTATTTAGGTACACAGAAGATAAATTGCGATAATTACATTCGGTGATATATGCACAGTCGAGGTGTAGGTTGGCAAACACAAAAGTGTAACAGTTATTGTACGAGTATGTGCGACCGTGGCTGATAAATTTATTAGATACAGCACTTGTTATCCAAGGTTTGCTTTAACTAGGTGTAATACTATGAAAGATCCAAAGAGAATGTACCGAATTATAAAACGAATTTTTAAAGCTTCTGCCACTGTCTTCACCCGCGTGAACGTAGATTTATTCAGGGATTACTCCTACAAACAAATTTAAAAAGGAGTGGTCAAAAATGGGCCTTTATTGCGAAGAAAATTGAAACCAATTAGATATGGTTTATAGGAAAGTTTATTTGTTACGCTACTCTAACATGTTTCAATATGATTTTTTAGGCCCCGTTAATTCCGCTCCTAAGACGACTGACCGTAAACACCTGAAAAAAATTTATTCCACTCCAACCCAGCTGAGGGAAAAACCTTAAGGAAAAGTAAACTTAAGTATTTCCTACGTCCTTCTTACTTTGCCATAGAGGATTTCCTGTTGAAACAAATAGCAGTTTCGATAATATTTTGCCATGAATATGAATGTCGCAACAAGGCCGTGTGGACCGCCGCCGATGTTCGCTTTAGCTCGTGAAGTTGCGACACCGGTTCATTTCCCGGGAGATCAACCTTGAGAAAAATGTTAATTAAACATTAAACCGGCTCCCATTATCTTACAGGGTTAAGTTTTATTTATTGCCTATTTTAGGCACTTCGTCGTGTACGCTTCTAAATCTTCTTCTACACCGGACAGGCCTGTCGGAATTGAATGAATCCAGAGCGCAGGCTGTCAACTATCTGCGTAACCAAATTCGGCAAAGCTACCTTTTCAATTCTAATAGACCTGTCAAATGTCAGATATTAGTAGTGCTAGTGGTCGCTCGAAATGGCTACTTCGTAGGCTATTATCGTTGGCCATACCTGCCACAGATACAATACTTAATATGTCCATAACCAGTTCAAGTTACATAATTTCGGAAAAATTTTGGGCAAATTAGATGCCTACTGTTATGTTACCAACATTGAATACTTAATAGCTGTTTACCACAGAAGTGATATGTGCTATTATAGAATGAAATAAAACCAGTAGTGGACGAAATTATTATGATAGCTTCCTATAGGTACTGCATAAGTGCAGAATCACTGATCGTCGCTACATAACACTGCTAAGCTATGAATAGTATCGTTTGCATAATTAAATTATATGCGACTGGTCACATGCATAACTTTATAAATAATACTCTTGACATTGATCTTTTTTTTATTATCTATTCATATGAATTTTATAATACACACTAACACCTACTAAAGTAGTTGCCTACTAAATAATATCAATTGAATAACAAAACAAACGTTTGTGGAAACAATACTTACTAAATTGTATCTGTAGATGCATTGTAAGTTTCCAGTTGTGCATAGCCAAACCCTAATTATTGGGTAATCATTGAATATCTGTTAATAATTTTGTATATGATCGATTATTTCCGTATATAATTTCCGTTTATGATTTCTAATCGGTTAAATGAAACGAGGATTTAGATACCTTTAGAAGCAGACTGTTTGTATAAAGCCGATAGGATTTTTATTCATTATCACAATCATTTGTTTGTATGTACGGCTTTTTATCAATCAACTTATACGTATGTCCTGATCCTGATGCCTATCAATTAGCTGATTTGCTGTATTTATCGATCATTATCACTGCTGACGCAGTTTTGTACGTTTATATGCTCATGGCTCATAAATATAAATAGTTGGGTTATAAAATTTTGGTACAGACAGATCACCGTTGAAGTACTTGATTTTCTTGCAAGAAGACTGATTTCTGTCCCAATATTGAAAAACTTGTAAGTATACGATGTAGTGCAATAAATATTATTACGTTAGTTAATCCACAGTACCTACTTCATCAAGTAGATATCACGCCTGTTGTGTCTTTGAAATGATTATACAATGAATCATCGGGGAAATTCTAAGGTTAGAAGGTCGAATGTGCGTGTTTATGTTATGCACGTCGCGGCTCAGCGGACAGCGCTAGCGCAGCATTAGTTCATAGGTTGAGCACGAACAAGTGTCAGGACGAGGGAAGCTACAAGGCATTTTGTTTGATAAACGTGACAGAATGTGTGAGCTACTACTACTAGCACTTTAAGATTGAGTTAGTAGGTACTTAATAGTTAGGTAAGTACCTACCAATTAGTACAAGGACAAAAATAGTTTTACCATAGTAGTTCTTGAGAAAATCGATCGATTCGTAACTATGAGGGACGACGGTAGACACATATCCCCCCGTCCGCAGGATAACATTGAACGACGAAAAAAGGGAGCCTACCTACATACATCTATTTACAATATACAAATTGTAACGTTATAATTTGTGATTCATTTTGTAAAAAATAATTGAAACACTTGTATTTACTGAGAAATCTTCAATGATTACTACAGTGCTCACGGTCCGCAAGACCACGACACCACTACATTGATTCATTTTGATTCTACATAACTTCGAGGTGCTTGTCGCCTGGCTCAAACGTGAACATAAAATGAATACTCAGCAAGTCAATAAATAAACAGTAATATTACATTAAAATCAAAAGAGTGCTTCAGTAGTTTACGAGATACAGGTACTGCCATTGTAATCGGTGGTTTGGCGAAGGACACAGTGTTACTTTTTTATTAAAAAAAATATAATAACTTTATATTTATCGTTGAAGTTTTTGTTAGGCGACCATCGCGTCGGACGGGCTCTCCTTTGATCGTTATTTTATTGCTCAATAGATATAGCAATATTTGCAATATAAGGAAGTAGATACCGCAGGTACGTGATACTTAAACAGTCGGCAAATAGTTATAAATAGAGAAAACCGCAGGTGCTTTACGACTTTCTAAATCTCCCGGTCCGTTTTCCATGACGCATAAAATATTGCACATTGCATATCGACGTGCTGTTTATATTTCCTAAATAAATAATTTTAAAATAGCTCAACGTAGATCCTACTTAGGTACTTACCTAACGAATACTTCCTGAAAATCTATATTATTGACCGTGCTGTTATATGTATCTAATGTCATCCGGCCAGAGAAATAAGTGCCAAGAAACGTGGAACTGAAATAATGTATGTAGGAGGCACTTACTATTTTTCATCTAATGTTACAACATGGTTTTTAAATCGATAAAATTCAGGTGATAGTTTAAATCCGGAAACTGTATGAAACAATAACAGTCTTGGATAAAGGAGCAACTATGGATAATTTGCAGTTGTTCTCATTATATGAATGGCTTATCAAGGACTATAATAGGTACACTTAACACGCAATATTCCACTTAAGCACTGTACATACACTTTTTAAAGCCATCACTGACGCATAGACTTTATCTATGATGCGAAAAGTACGTCCTCCTTATGATAAACCATTTTAATTAAAAAGTGATTAATAAATGAGTCATATTAATTGTTGCATGAAAATGCACACGACATCAAGCGTTGCTGGTTGGTCAGGGTTATTTCTTAGAGTGGATAAAATGTATGAATTACTTGAGGGTTTTAGGTGGTATGTTAAAGAATTTCCATCTTCTTTAGCCATATAACCATCATAGAGATATACATGGGCACCGGGAGGGCGGTGCAAGAAGGTATCCTTCAACCTCCTGGTTTTCAGTAACAACATAAAAAAATATATACAAAGACTCGTACTAAAGAAACTAGCATAGGTATCCTATGCGAGATACTGTTTTCGAACCCTTCGCTAGCTTATGTATAATTTCTGCATGAGTCGACCAAGTGTAAAGAAAACTATTCGAGACGGTATTCTCAAGATTCACCCCTCTGAAAGTAACCGTGCCTGTCAATCTTGGAATGAGTGCGTAAATATACTATGAGCAAGATTTTAATCACAATGTGCCGGATGTTGTAGAAACGGCTAGAGGAAAAAAATAGGACTAATATATTTTTTATAGCTAAGGAAGCCACTAATTTAAACATGTTTAGGTTACCTATAATACCTATCATAAAAATAAATAATATTGTAAAATAGAATTCTCTAGGGAAATGGTGGTGAAATCTGGATAACGCTGCGCTCGCGCAGATGTGTTGAGTTTGCCAAAAACAAAGTGGGGTCTGTAGCAGTGGCTAAACTCGGGCTGTGGGTGTTATTGATAAAACTGTATCGGAATTGAAATAATATAAATTTAAAATTCACAGAAGAGTTGGCAGTAGACTCTTTAGGATTCTTGGATCATTGACATTAACCTACTAAAACGTACCTGCCTACTAGAGTTCCTAGGAATCTAGTTATGTGTTATGTCTTGAGAAAATAACCTGAAGCTAATAATTTGTTAGAGCTGCGCTCCATGGCACGGTCATTAAATTTAAAATAACTAATCTTATTGTATAACTTACTACAGTAGACTGTGCTAACTACATATTACAATTTAGTACGCCAATTTCCTTACGTTATGAACAAAAATAGGAATGGTCAGACTCGAAGCAGTTATAAAACCATTTACAAGCACTTTTTAATTATGAAGATGTTAGTCAGATGTAGTAGTAGTAATATTTTGTTAATTTGTTGATCTTTAGCCAGAAGTAAAAAACCGGCCAAGTGCGAGTCGGACTCGCCCATGAAGGGTTCCGTAGCAGCAAGTAACATAATATAAAAGTTCTTGTAATGTGTTGTAACTTTAATCGATGTTTTAATAATAGTGTATTTTTTTCGATTTATGACGCATTAAAAAAAACTACTTACTAGATTTCGTTCAAACCAATTTTCGTTGGTAGTTTTTATAGTAATGTACATCATATATTTTTTTTAGTTTTATCATTCTCTTATTTTAGAAGTTAGAGGGGGACACACATTTTACCACTTTGGAAGTGTTTCTCGCGCAAACTATTCAGTTTAGAAATTAGGAACCTCAATATCATTTTTGAAGACCTATCCATAGATGCCCCACACGAATGGGTTTGATGAAAAAAAAATTTTCAGTTCTAAGTATGGGGACCCCCAAAATTTATTGCTTTTTCTATTTTTGTGTGAAAATCTTAATCCGGTTCACAGAATACATCTACTTACAAAGTTTCAATTGTATAGCTCTTATAGTTTCGGAAAAAAGTGGCTGTGACATGCGGACGGACGGACAGACAGACAGACAGACATGACGAATCTATAAGGGTTCCATTTTTTGCCATTTGGCTACGGAATCCTAAAAAAGACTCAATTATACTCGTATTAACGATAATATACAAAGAAGATGCCTTTAGGACTAGATACTAATTTTTGAACCGCCAATTATTTTTGGTTCAAAGAGAAAGTATTGGCATTTTTACGACGTTGATAGATTCTTGAGTTGGTTTAATTTAACCGTTTCCGTCGTCGTCGTCGACATCGACGTCAAGTACTACAAGGAAAAGGTATTTCCATTTCCATAAAGGATGGAATTTCGCAATCACGGAGATAATCTTTTTGAAACGTGTCTGATAACCTTAGAATGCATTTAATATTAAATTTTCGTAATACTCGCTAAAACCACCTAAACTAATAGTAGTTTATGTGACTAGGGGATAAAGCAGTGTCTTTAAGTCGCGGGCGGCAAGTTGAATTCCGAACGAAACGAAGGTTGCTGATATTAATCCCGAACGAAAGTGAGGGATTTATAAAATTAACTCCCGAGCATCGCGAGGGAGTTAATAAAGAAACCTGAGTGAAGTGAGGAATTCAAGCCGCCCAAGACAAAGACAGCTTTATCCCCGTGTTGCATACTCTACTTTTTACACCATCTGCAAGATAATTAAAAGACAATTTGGTCGACCAAATCATATACTAGAGAAATATAAGTATTAGAGTCTGTCTAATAAGTTAAACGACTTGGGTAATTATCAGGATTTAATTAAATCTGATGTAGTCAACGCGGGTTCAATAATCAAGGTTAATTAAGAGATAGAGATCATTGTTTACTAACAGAAGAACTTTATGAAAAGTATCGAAAAAAATGGTTGCCTGTAAAGTCGGTTTTACGGGCGAAGATTTTACGTGACAACGTCTTTTTTTTTCCAACGCCAAGAACGTTCGAGAAAGACAAAGACAGAGACACAAGCATGCGCCGATTCAATGCGCCTAATTCTCTAGTGCTGCGCGCGCGGCAGACCGATCATAGTTGAGTGGGAGAGAGACGCAAGGCATTCGGCGGGCCTCTCTCTCGTTCGGTGACTCATCGTAACGTTACCGAGCGTTACACTTTTTCATAAGTGACTCCCAGCCGCAACCTAATTTAAGACGTTGTCACGTCAAAAATGGTTGCCTGTAAAGTCGGTTTTACGGGCGAAGATTTTACGTGACAACGTCTCTAGTGCTGCGCGCGCGGCAGACCGATCATAGTTGAGTGGGAGAGAGACGCAAGGCATTCGGCGGGCCTCTCTCTCGTTCGGTGACTCATCGTAACGTTACCGAGCGTTACACTTTTTCATAAGTGACTCCCAGCCGCAACCTAATTTAAGACGTTGTCACGTCAAAAAGTATTTTTTAAATGATTAAATATTGTACAAAATTCCCAAGTCGGTTGACTTATTAGACAGACTTTATACGAGTATTTACAAGTTCATCAAACAAACAAAATTCACTGCAACTCCAAGATTCTATAGTTTCAATTTTCTATAACGCTCCCGTCAGTACGCACGTTTTATTCTATTTTTTTTTTTTTTGTTAGTGGCCAGTTTGAATCATAGTGATTACATACTCTTTGGTTTGAATTTCAAGTCAACTTGTTTGATGCGCCTACATTTTAATTCACAATGTTGACGATTCTTGATGCTCCAAATTCAAATCTCATTATTCCCTAGGGATCGGCCATACTGCATTATCTCCCTAGGGATAGAATGACTTGCTTTAAGTGAGGTTTGTATGACGTATAAAACGACATTATCGAGCAGGTGGTGTAAAAAAGAATTTTATTAGGTAGGTAAGGTAGGTATTATGGATTTTATTTGGCTCATGAAGACCACAGTAGATACCTATACCTACTACCTATTTTATTTCTATGTTTGTTAATTATTTATCAAATCTACTTTAGTTAATCCTGTCAAACTTCCTCACACTCACTCACACCATTTCACAATTCAAATACTGACTTTATATCCCTCTGCTAAAGTAAAACTGTGACAAAAAAATTAGTCATCAAACATTCATCATCCATAGTATAGCTATAGCCTTCAACAGACGGTCAAGGTAACATTTAAAATGGATCAGACGACCATAGACTAGAAATTAATGAACGAATAGCAGATAGCCGTATGAACTGTCCATTTGTTCATTATACTTACAAAATACAAACGCATGTGACGCATTGTTTGGGTTTTCCGTGAACGCATCGGGTGCCGTTAAATTGTAGATAAGTGTGTACTTGTTGTTGATCTTCATGTTACAAATCTGTTTTGGCATTGGTGCGTCAATTTTTGTTTTGTGTTAATTAGATATTTACTTTTATTAGTTTTACATAATTAGGTTCATATCTACACTAATATCTATTATAAAAAGGTAAAGTTTGTTTTTTAACCGACTTCGAAAAGGAGGACGTTCTATGATCGCTGAACGTATTTTTTTTTTCATGTGTGTTCACCGATATCTCGGTCAATTGTGGACCGATTTTGAAAATTATTTTTTTGATTGAAAGTTTACGCTTCCAAGTTGTTCCCATGGAAGTATTGTTATGATCTGATCATGAACCTCGAAGATATAGAACAGAACTCCTCATAGGATCACAGTAGGACTGTCGTAATAAGTAAAATTGCTTTGTTTATACGTGTAGTCGATGACTGACTGAAAGAAATGGGGGAGGGGATGTATCGAACTGATCTGATGATGAAGCCGGAAGGTAAATTAATGTAATCTAACCGTGTTTAGGATTATATATAAGAATCGTTATGAGATGCAATTTGGCTATAAGGTATTTAACTTTGGCTGAGGTGTTATTTTTTAGTGGTGGTATTATATCTAAAAAGTGAAACTTATTTTTCTTTTTTTAAATACACCCAACAACAATTTAAAAAATAAAAACACTGAAAAGTACAAAATAACTCTAATTTCGGAAGTCGGTATTAAATAATGTGGTTGTCGGTGTCGGTTGAATTTTTTTTTTGTAAAATGTTTTTTATTTGTTTTTATGTTTGGTAACCTCTAGAAGTAGGTACCTACTGGTCCGATTGCTTAAATTTTTTCACTGATAGAAAGCTGCTTTATTCATGAGTGCAAGTACGCGGCTGCAAGGGCGGATCCAGCTTTGGATAGTACACAGTCGTAGCACATAGTCGTGTTTTTTTTTTGGTGGGTAAAATCATCCAAATGACATCCGCCGCCCTTTGGGCGGAGCGGGAGATAGTGTCAGACTAAAAAACCCACCCTGTTCTTTCTTCCCTTTCGGATAACCCTGGCTCCAGTAGGCTTCGACTCGGCTGGGCCCCTGCTGTTGCTGACCACTCCTTGAGGCGCGCGGGAACAGAGCGCGTCGTCGAAAACTTGGGCTCGGTCCGGACAGTTACCCTTTGCCTGCGGTCCGTAAGCCCGCGCCTGCGGTCACCGGAAATCGGGATCGGAATCCCGGCGGCGGCTGGGACGCTGTGAGCGCTGTTGCCTGATGCTTTCGGCCTCCTCCTTTGCTAGCATTACTGCATCACAGAAGGAGGCGACAGCCTGCCGCTCCTCCTCGCTCCGGACCATGGCCTGTACCAAGGCCCGCGAAAGACCGCCACCGCCGATTGCCCCCACGAGGGCAATGCGATATTCTGCCCAAGCGGGACACCTCCGCTGTGTGTACGAATCCGGTGCAGGAACCTTCAGAACTTACCATGTCCGGTGAGAACCTGCGTAATGCGGAAGGTGAGGACGCCATGAGGTTTTTCCAGTCACGCCTCAAAAAGGGGAGTTACCGCCCTAATTGTGGCATGCCCAGCACTGGGATGCGATAATCGCTGACGCCATTTCACTATGAGATCCCCAGAGCTCCGTCCACCATGCCGCAACTTGTCGTGGCAGCGGACTTTCTCCCCCTTCGTTGCATCTCCACACGCAAATCGTGCATGTGTGCAAGAACTGTTGCCTCCAGATCCCATGGTGGTAGGCCAGCAAGGAGGCTCGCCGCTTCTTGGGAAACCGTACGGTATCCCCGCATCATCCGTATTGCCGTGACCCTCTGTCATGCGGTCAGCTGGGCCTTCGGTTGCTGACACAGCGATGGCACCCACACTGGCGCCCCATAAAGGGCCATGGACGTCTGGAGCCCCAAGGCTGGGCAGGAGCCGCTTGAGAGCAGCCCCGTCACATAGTCGTGGTCAAGTCACACGAAGTTATTATTTAATTTTTATAATAATAAATACAGGTAAAAAGTAGGAGCATAAAATATAAAAACATTGTGTTTACCTAATCATTTTGATTAGTGGTCCACCTACGTCCTAAACCTAGCCCAGGGGGTGTCATGACCCCCATGACCCCCCCTCTGGATCCGCCCATGCGCGGCCGTAGCCGCGAGCAAGAACTAGTAGGAAATAATTGAACTTTATTAATTGCAATATCCGAGAATCGGTGTAGGTTTCTACTCGTACTTACGCTGATAGGTACTATTGAGTCGAGTTCGAATATAGTCGACTAGCACTTTGCTAGCAACTTCATTAGCGCGAATAATTATCATTAAAATTTTAACACTCCTTCAAACCATTTTTAAAAACTAATAATGTTAGTCTTTATTAAAAGAATACCAGCGCTGCGTTATTTATTCACCTCTTTATGGTTTTTTTTTTTGGTGATTAAATATCATCCAAATAACAACCCTCGCCCTTGGGCGGAGCGGGAGATAGTGTCAGAGTCTTAGGTTCAGTTTTCAGTGCTTGACTGCAATCCCACCAGGTAAGCAAGTGATACAATTGTTGATGGTGAATCGCACTAGTCTATCAACAACCTATTCACCTTGAAGGCACCTAAATTATAATCGGATGGGAAGACTTCAGGCAAATTGTAGAACAGTCGTTTGATGTACGTAGTATAAACGACGAGGCGAAACGCTTAGTCCGGACCAGTCCGGACCGTAGAGGTGTTAACAGCGTAAGGGTGGCCACTCGCCGTACGTCGGCTTGTCTGATGGTAGAATCAATGATGACGGAATTAAATCATGTAATTTTCTATTTTACATTTTTTTGTAGAATTAGCCTCTTCGCACGCCTTTACAGTGAGTTCAAAGCTGCCAGATGGCATTTTGCAGGACCAGCCCAATGTGGCTACAGTACTCCACACATGATTGGGCATAGTGCTTTGTATAACACTAAAAGCTGTCCTGCTGTGTGAAGTACCGCCGGACCTTAGCGCAAATGCCAAGTTTTCTTGCTGCAACCTTGGCATTGAACTCAATAAACCGTCCAAAGTTAAAGTTTAAGGAAATTTCTAATCCTAAGAGCTCAAAGAACGCTTTGAGCTCTTAGGATTAGAGAGAGAAGAGGATTAGAAGAGAATGTAAGGTACTCTAAGGATAAATTCTAAAAAGCAGGAACCAAGGTGAGTGGGCTACTTTCAGCGGTGAACAGGCACGCCTGGGTTTTGGCAGTGTTGAATCCGTTGAATCCCACCAGGTTCGGGTTGTGAGTTGTGAGCAACTGAGAAATACCTAATGGAAGTTTCGTTTTATGACGTAGACGAACATTAAGAGAGGTTTTTCCCAAAATTCGGAATGAAACGGGGGTCCAAAGTTTGTATGGTATGGCGAAACTCACTTTGATGCAGGCAAAGCCGCTGACAGAAGCTAGTAGCTTCATAAAACTAGTGTACGTTGTGTTTATTTGCGGCACACGCGACTCGTCCGCTGATCGGCTGCTCAAGACGTAAATAAAGTTACCGTCACCGCCATTCACACTGATATTCACATTAGGCGTCGCACACTATGCATCACATGAAGGCGGTAACGATTAAATAATAATACCTACAGACTTCTTCTTAACCGGTTATTCAACATTGCTATCATAAAGATACAGGCTATATGGTAAACCCCTCTACACATGATGTTATCTCTTGCAGCAAATAGCTAACACAGATAAAACCCGTCATATTTTGCGGTGACCCTAAGGTTCACCGCCCATATACCTTTCGATAGCGCGATAATCTGCATGACAGAGAGTGCGGCAGTGTTTCTAGATTAGGTTAGGTATTGTACAAAAAATCAAAACATTTATCTACTCGCGTAGTCCTTCGTCGTTTCCGCTGTAAATAAGATAAGCCGAAAATGACACAAAAATATAAATGACCGCAATGCAATTTAATAAAAACGAAAACATTGATTACTTATTGATATGACTAAAATAACATGTTATTTCGCTTACCGACACTTAGGTATACCTTACTATATTTACCTATTGTGTATTTAATTTTTCACATGTCTAGGCTCACCTTCACATGTGAAAAATGAAATACACAATTACACAAAAACTATACGACACCATTGTATTAATTTAGCTATGGTGGCACGGTGTGGAATACACCTTACATCATGGTTGTGTCACGAGTAGGTACCGACAGTTTACAACAAGACACTGAAGCGAACGCATATCTATAAGATTTGTGAAGTGCTATAACAGTTTTATTTTTGTCGTTAGTGTCAAATCCGGTTTTCTAGTGTACATTTTTGTTTTATTTATCTCGACAGTGCATTACAGTAATAAAATAGTGTACCAACCCGCGTAAACGTAATACTAGTGCTAACACCTGTGCCCGCGTGAAAACGCTCTTAGTTTTCCGAAATTAAAATTACACTACGCTCGTCTTGTAATATTCATAGTGAAGTATGGATGAATGGTTTTCTCGATAGGAACTCCCAATATCCAGTGGCGGATTAGTCACGTAGCAAGAGTAGCAAATGCTAAGGGTCCCGCGAGATGCCACAATTATCGAGATATCATCACTATTTTAGAATTTTACCTTCAAATCTTTATTCACAGCAGCGTTTACGCAAAAAATCATCATCAAAGTTTTTTCAAAAGTACTATATTAATCAAAGAAGTAATTTCCTTGAATTAAATGAGTGTTATGTTAAATGACGAAAATAACGTTTTTATTATATAATTTTACATTTTTTATTTATTTATTTATTGGCACACCAACAGCATTACATACAGAATTTTGTAAAAATAACATTAAAAAACAAGGCACTGGTATGCATGCCTATTACAGGTATGCACAGCTTACACCAAATTATTAAAAATTACCAATTAACCTTAATTATTAAAAATTACCACAAAAAAATTAAATATACAAAGAGGAAAAAAAAAAACATTTTGATACAGGTGCAGAAAGTTTGTCATTGCGAGCGGCTCAGAATTCGCACGAGCCACAGGCGAGTGTGTTATGGAACCGAGGGCTGCAGTGACAAATTTGCACGTGTATCAAACGACTTTTTTCAATACACTTACGAAGAAATTAATAAACCGGGGTTGACGGGCGACGCGGGAAGGTCGATGCGCGCCCAGCCTGTTATGATACCTAAATGTAATAAAATTCTGGCGGAGAAGAGCACGCGCACTTTACTGCACTAGTGCGGAAAACAGTATACTACGTTCCTGAAAGCTGTGCTGTAAGAGCGGGTTTTCGAGTAAGTGTATTGAAAAATACTTTAAGTATCTACCTTTATAAAAAATGGTCTATAAAAGAGCACCATGGTTAAATTTGCTACAGGCCCCGCGTATGCCAATACCATTACTAAAATGACCAAAGTTCATAAGAACTTGTATATACGTACCTAGGAACGTATATCCAAGTTCAAGTACGTAATAAATAAGTGTTTGGCAAGGTCGTAGCAATGTCATGCTTATGGTATTTTGATAAGTGGTTACCTACATTGCGGAAAATACAAAACCTATAGAAATAAATGGAAATCTAAATTAGTTATCCATTGTACAAAAAAATATGTTATTCCGAAATGGAATAACATTTGGTTTTGGTACGTTGTGCCTTAATAAAGAACAAGATTATTAAGCGAATGAGGAAGGAAAGTCACTGTTACCATGTAACACTCAAAAATATAAAAAAAAACTGGAACTACGTTATTAACGAATTTTAAATTCATCACATGTAAGTACCTAAATCACAAACAAAAGGAGCTATAACACGTGTTAAACTGGATTCATTGGCATACATAATAGTAGTTTATGTGACTAGGGGATAAAGCAGTGTCTTTAAGTCGCGGGCGGCATGTTAAATTCCGAACGAAACGAAGGTTGCTGATTTTAATCCCGAACGATAGTGAGGGATTCATAAAATTAACTCCCGAGCATTGCGAGGGAGTTAATAAAGAAACCTGAGTGAAGTGAGGAATTTAAGCCGCCCAAGACAAAGACAGCTTTATCCCCGTGTTGCATACTCTACTTTTTACACCATCTGTGAGATAATCAAAAGACAATTTGGTCGACCAAATCATATATTAGAGAAATATAAGTATTATATTTACAAGTTCATCAAACAAACAAAATTCACTAC
The DNA here is from genome assembly GCA_929112965.1 of Mythimna albipuncta. Taxonomy (NCBI): domain Eukaryota; kingdom Metazoa; phylum Arthropoda; class Insecta; order Lepidoptera; family Noctuidae; genus Mythimna; species Mythimna albipuncta. The sequence continues at coordinate 8,144,702 of OV815962.1, read as the reverse complement.
TCCAAGATTCTATAGTTTCAATTTTCTATAATGCTCCCGTGTCGTCAGTACGCACGTTTCTATTTTCTTTTTTTTGTTAGTGGCCAGTTTGAATCATAGTGATTACATACTCTTTGGTTTGAATTTCGAGTCAAATTGTTCGACGCGCCTACATTTTAATTCACAATGTTGACAATTCTTGATGCTCCAAATTCAAATCTCATTATTCCCTAGGGATCGGTCATACTGCATTATCTCCCTAGGCATATAATGACTTGCTTTAAGTGACGTTTGTATGACGTGTAAAACGACATTATCGAGCAGGTGGTGTAAAAAATATTTAATAGACGAGATGCTGAACTACTCAGTTCAGCATCTCTGAATTCAATAATAACCGGTATGCAGCTCGCTAGTATAAAAGAAAAAGTAAACGACTACAACACAGGTTTTAATGCACGTGTTTTGATAACATTACACGTTTGACCAACTTTATCAGTGTTGCGTGAATGCGATCTACCATGAAAGATACAATAGACTTCTATTTAGACTTGTGTGAGTCATGGACTATTCATAGTATATCTGCTGTTCGCGTAGGCTGTTAGCGGTAATCTACATTGTTCAAATAGTAAACTAGATTGAGGATGCAACTGAGGATCTAAGACGGAGCAGTGACGAGGACTCGTCATATACCGCAATGATCAGCCTCCGGTATTTTTTAGTCGTTAATTTTTCATTAGCGTTTAGTATTTTTTACACCATCTGCTCGATAATCCCTTTTATATGTCTTAAACAACCATCGAATAAAGCAACTAATCCTGTCCCTACGGAAATACTGTAGTATGGGCGATCCCTAGGGAATAATGAGATATGAATTTGGAACGACAACCATTATGTTGAAAAAATAATTAAAATGTACGTGCATCAAATAAGTTTACCTATTCATAGATCAAACTGGCCACTAACAAACAATGATCAAATTTCTAAAACAAAGATGAATAAAGCGGAAGCGTTATAGAAAATTAAAACTAAAATTATAAAATATTAGAGTAGTGAATTTTGTTTTTGTTAGTACTTAGTTAATTTAATTTGTAAATAATACTTTAAATATTTGTCTAATTTAATTCATTAAACCCAAAACGCCAAGCGAACGCCAGCGTACGCTCTCTTATTGCCTTTCTATTGTGTCTCTAATTACGATATTTGATAGTTTAAAGAATAATTTGTTTTAGGAATAAACTCAAAAGCTACTGTGCCGATTTCAAAAATACTATTGGAAAGCTACATTCATCCTGAATAACATAAGCTTGCCTATAGCACTATACGAGTAGGTAGGTTGGTAGGTAATAGTATAAGTTTCGTTTCTAATTATGATTCATTAAATTAGCACAATTCCCATACATCAGAACTCTCGTGAAGTAAACATGGTACCTTATTCAACTATTAACAGGAAGCTAAGTGTAAATCTAGGGCTTCTCAACAAAGGAACACTTGTAGGTAGAATGTAACTAATATAACATAAATATCTATAGTAGATTAAACTAATAAGTTTACGTAAGAAATAGGATCTATTCGGTTTAGTATCTATGGTAGGTAAGTAACTAGAATATAACTATATACCGTAACAATAAAACAATATAACAGGAAATTAAGCACAAATTGATGTAATATGATTAGGTAGGTTTGTTACCTATATAAAAAATTGCAGTAGGCCACAAAATCACTGCAATATCAATTAATAATCGTACCAGTGGCGTAGCCAGTCCCAAAACTGGGCGCACGTCGGGGCCGGTAGCCCAAGGGGCCAGTATCACAAATAGGTAAGGTGGTAGCTACGCCTCTGTATGGTGCTTAATTAATAATAATAATAAATGCTTTATTTTCAACTAGGCACGTCTATATGTCAGGAGTCAGCGCCCTCCGAATTTTATTTCGACTTAATTTACTTCTTAAAATATTTTTTTTATCACATATTAAATTTGAAAATTGAAGTACCTAACCAACTAAATTTAAACAATATTCCAGGGAAATAACTACTTATCTACGATTAGTCTATTAAATATTTGATAACCATGATATTGATAACACAGATTAGAGAAACAGGTCAAAATATACATCCCTATCTACTTGCAATTATCGTGTGACAATGAGAGTGTTTATGTAGAAGGTCATGACGTCAAAGCAGTCAGCCCACATTAGCTAATTACCAATAACGTACTTGTAATTACAGCTATTTACTTAAATACTTGTAGAATATCACAGCAGCTTGTTTTTAACTTCAGTGTCACTTTATGAGTGGTCTTATCATCGAATTTTTTTTCTGGCTATATTAATAACTCGCTTTTGCCCGCAGCTTCGCCCGCGTGCCTAAAATATAGCCTATGTCACTCAGGAACAATGCAATCTAACGGTGAAAAAAAAAATTGCAATCGGACCAGTATTTTCAGTAATCGCCTCCGACAAACAAAAAAACAAACTTTACCTCTTTATAATAGTATATTCATTAATTAATATTAATAATAACCTACTCTGGTTTGTTTTTTGATAAACTTGGGCAGACCAAAGATCAGAGATACGGGGTCCTATTCTGTAGGTACTGGAGTAGTTTTTATAACACCTATTGTTATATTATCATAACTGTTAATGATATTTTAACTTATGTAGGTACAGCAGATTTTTTATTGAATGTAGTGAATATCTAATGAAAACTAGACAAAAATAACTAAACGGTTCCCTCATTATTAGTTACCTACCGTACCTATTAACGCTGAAAAAACATAATCATAACGAACTACAATAAAAAGCAAGTTAGCTATTGATGCTATGTGATACTTATAAGCGCATAAATATTATTTAAGTAGAAACAGAAGGCAGTCTACACGATTTTTTTTTGTGGGTCATAAGATTCTCCCACTATGAGTGGAGTGAGAGGGAGTGTCACTTTTATTGATTAAAACCCACCTTTGTTCCTTCAGTTACCCTTAGTGCCACAACCCAGGCAGTCCTAGCGGTCGACGTTTCTATGTGAAAATGTGGCAAGATAATAATTGACACAGATCGATAATACCTAGATAATTTGTCAGTAAGTACCAAATGAGTAACATAGTTATAGCTTATAGCCGAGAAAAGACGAAAATAATGCCAATACTGTTAGAATGTGACCGCTATGCATAATATTACAATCATGTAGACTTGTCGACTGATGCTCACAAGCCGAAGGATGTCCACATAATGTTGTCCATCTATTACTTAAAAATAAATATAACTACCTACATTAAAAAGGCTCTAAATTAAAGCACAGCATAATTTTTTCAACTATAATTCAGTGGTACCTAGATACCAAGTCGTTTATTTCTTACTTTGATACCACTTTGATTTCTTTATCGCGGTCTGGTAATGATACCATGACGCCTATTACAATGTAAAGCTTGGGAACGAGAAAGAGGGAAGGAGCTAGACGCACTATAAAGCTCTATCCTTTAACAATTCAGTTTGGATTGTCAAATGGATCACGTCAATAGCTCGGGGTAGGGCTTCAGATCATGCTCCAAAAGAGTGTCGATCTGAACTAAACTTCGGTACTTCAGTTAAAACTTTTAACATTAGTTAAATTCAAAAGCAACTTTCATATCAAACACAACACTTGTTTACATCAATGTTATATTATTTCTGACAGTATCATTTTGAAACCTTTTGCCATTCCTACGAGCTACGGTAGGTATTTTAGTTCTTGCGGACCATCAGACCACCAGTGATCCGCTGACCACAGGTTGGAAGCCACTGAGCTAAATAGACTGTGACCACCGACGACTCTAAAGGTCGGTCTACGCTAGAGGAGCCGAGTAGGAACGGAGCACGAGTGAAACACGAGTCAAGGTCAAATTCGTATTGTGTCGCTCGTAATCTCTGCTCCTCTAGAGTCGGTCTAAACTACACGTATTTGAGCTCAGTAGCATAGCTAAAGGCGGGCGAAGTGGGCTCTCGCCCTCGCTCGGACTTCGCACAAGCGAGGCTCTTTATGAACGAGGGGTTTTTATAATTAAAAGGCTCGCGGTTGATCACTATTTCACCTGATCGTAAGCGACGATGTGATCGAGCACTGGGTTGCAACAGTCTAGTTGCTGTTTCGTTTTCGAATTTATGAAAGTAACAAGCCTGTCAGATGTGCCTTTGCCCACGTCTATTAGTCCACGCTACGCCTCTGTTTGAGCTTGGCTTGTGCTCCGCTCGTTCTCGGCTCTAGCGTACACCCACCTTTACAAACAGCTAGGCGATTGATGATTGCGTAAAAAATATTTAACTCGATGTTCGCATGTTTGGTAAGATCTCGTTACTCGGTAGCGTCATGACTATTTATTTCTTCAATGATATCACCGAATCTAATAAGTGGTTAACTTAAGGCGCTGTCATTCGCCAAAAGCACAAACATTGCTGGTACCTACTACTCTCAAATATACAGCGTTAATTTTTAGTGTTTCATGTACCGGATCGACCCTCCACGGGATTAAAACGATTAAAATTTAATGGTGTATAATAGTGTTGACCTGACTATATTTTTGAGTAGGTATGTAATTGGCTGTTTCCAAAGTATGTAAAAAAAATATCCATGTAAAATGTAAATTGACATCAACTTTTCATTTTTAGGGTTCCGTAGCCAAATGGCAAAAAACGGAACCCTTATAGATTCGTCATGTCTGTCTGTCTGTCTGTCCGTCCGTCCGTATGTCACAGCCACTTTTTTCTGAAACTATGAGAGCTATACTGTTGAAACTTTGTAAGTAGATGTATTCTGTGAACCGCATTAAGATTTTCACACAAAAATAGAAAAAAAAGCAATAAATTTTGGGGGTCCCCATACTTAGAACTGAAACCCAAAATTTTTTTTTTCATCTAACCCATGCGTGTGGGGTATCTATGGATAGGTCTTCAAAAATGATACTGAGGTTTCTAATTTCATTTTTTTCTAAACTGAATAGTTTGCGCGAGAGACACTTCCAAAGTGGTAAAATGTGTGTGTCCCCCCCCTCTAACTTCTAAAATAAGAGAATGATAAAACTAAAAAAAATATATGTTGTACATTACTATAAAAACTACCAACGAAAATTGGTTTGAATGAAATCTAGTAAGTAGTTTTTTTTTAAATGCGTCATAAATCGAAAAAAATACACTAATATTAAAACATCGATCAAAGTTACAACACATTACAAGAACTTTTATATTATGTTACTTGCTGCTACGGAACCCTTCATGGGCGAGTCCGACTCGCACTTGGCCGGTTTTTTTTTTATCCCGTTTCACTAGCCTGCGGTTTACGTACGGTCATAATTGCAATCCGACAGAGAGCGCGTTTTAGCTCATGTACACTAACTACAACCTCGGTACTCTTGTACTGTCATGGAGTATTTTTGTACTCAGTTGGTCATACAATTTGTTGAAGTAAAATCGCGTAGGTCACCGTCGGCGCCTGATAAATCCACGAAGATATGAGAATACCCTTTCCAAACACTATTGAAACTTAAAGCAAACATTAGCTCAAGACTATTGGTTGATTAATCCTTATCAAAATCTGCAGCGATAAGCGTGCACGATTCGACACGACGTCGTACCTCGTAGATTATGTGATTGAAACTGTATAGCTTTAACTAAAGTTGAACCAAGTGGGCCGTTTTATGACTGTGATAGCACTGTTCAGAAAAACAAACATGACAAATAATTAACAAAATGGGATTCTCTGACTGCTGCATACCGCCGAAAGAGTCCAGTAAGTTCTAGCCTTATACTAAAATGTATTTATTGCAAATAAGTAGGTCTCATTTATAGTATTGTAAAATAGGCTTAAGTACTTAAAATAGTATTATCATTATTCCATTAAAATTATTTACTATCATGAATATCTACTAAAACAATGATTTTTGATAACTTTTTCCTGTTTTCAGCGTAGTTCCTAATTTTATAAGGTAAATTAAATACTCTTATAACCACACATCAGGTACCTACTCTAGTACTTTATATTGATACCGATAGCTGATAACATGTTTTAGGCACAGTTATTTTGTGAGACAATGTTACCTGATAATGAATTAGAGGAAAACCCCGCTTAAAAATGTTAGAATGCAAAGAAATTATAATTATTAAAAAAACCTACCGAATAAGGGCTCAAGAGGCTTTTTTTTCTTACTGCAAGCCAAGCATTAAGCCAAGTATTACAGTCTAGTCAGGTCTTATAAGTATAGACAAAGGTGTAATATTATATTCATTTCGATCTAAACAAATACGTCGAGAGGCTGCTAAGTGTTTTGAAGCCGCTAGTTGATATGGTCTGATAAAAGTTGATTACTTTTACAAGCTTTTACCGATACAGCAAAATATTAACCTAGTTTTGTTATATTTTTCAGGAGAGCCGATCCGGTACGATCCGAACTTCAACGGTCCCATCCACAACAGATCATGCACGGACATCATTTGGCTAATACTGTTCATCCTCTTTCTCGGAGTATGGGGATATGTCGGTTGGTACGGTAAGTAACCTAAGGTAGTTAATCTGTTATTTTAAAATATTTTTGTAAAAACAAACTGAAATAATAACTGGAACAACAAGTTCTCAAAAACATTAATATCTACGTGTATCTGTAAAAACCATTAATCAAATTGCAGGTATGACTAACGGCAATATCCAGAAGCTTCTTGCCCCCATCGACTCGCGGGGCTCGCACTGCGGTTTGGACTCCGACGTGAAGAACAAGCCCTACCTCGTATTCTTTGACATTTCCAAATGCTTGCAACCCGGCTCACCCATCGTTGGATGCCCAACGCCACAGGCAAGGCTGTTATAATTATGTATAATCAATTTTTAAACGACTGCCATCCGGCCTCCACAACCCCGTATTTCGGTAACACGATCACAAACTGGGCAAGTTTGATGTCTGATCAAAAACGTTTTTCAAAATTCCAAATATGACAGGAGGGACAAAGAGCTCAGCCTGCATTTTGAGGCACGGAAGACTTCGGTGTGTAATGTATGGTCACGGTCACACATCAATCAATCAAATATGCACGGTTCCAATTGGTCGTTTCCAGTCATGGTTTGGAATAGAAAATAATCTATGAGTCTGCGCCCGTGAGCCTAATGTTCAAACCAACTTACCTATATCAAAATAAACCTATTAATAATTGTCATAATTATAACATTAATGAATCACTAATGAAGTTAGTTGATACAAATATTTAAAAACACATTGCAAAACCCTTGTCATGAATAAAAAATATATATAAAATGAAATTAAAACAAAGATGGATTCTTCAGCCGACCACGAAGATGATTATTTAGTGTTATTTAGCCATGAAATCCTCGCTTTAAAGTTCTTTCTCGTTATTTTCAGGTGTGCGTAGAGCGGTGCCCGACAGAAACGATACTATTCAAATCTCAAATGACTCTAGCCAATTTTGCTCAACTAAAGCCGCACATGGTGTGTATAAGCACCGTTGATGTCAATGCCTTGACTTTCGAGAACGCAATGAAAAAAATTGACAGCGAAGAATGCGCTAATTATGTTTTACGAAGTCAAGCAGGTAATGTTTCAGTTCTTACAATAATAACTAGGTAATTGTTGTGAAAATGACAGATGATTGGGTGTCATGGTTTGAGTGAAACTCTGCCACTAATTTTCGTGATGCTTATTTGGACCACGTGGTTTGATGTGTGGCATGTCCCTCCGGATATTTCTATTAAGACTGCTTGACCTAACTTTGACCTGTGTTAGATATTGTGTGTTAACTACACTTCAGTGTTATCCCGTTGCATCGGTGATCTGTCGACTCTACAATGCGAGGGGGACAGCAAGACGAGTCTGAGGGCATTTAGCCCCGTGACCAGCTGCGTGAGGAATCCTAACGAGGCGCGCAAGTCGCTGGTGAACAGAGCCACGGCGCTCGACTCGTACGTGGGCTGGATCGTAGCCGGCTGGATGTCCTTCTTCACTAAGACGGACGAACGCGAAACCCACATTGTAGGTAGCCGCGACTCCACCGCGCATGACCTGTTGCACGTGTAGAAGCTAGAGACTAACCTTCGTGCATGTGCACTTTTCAGTACTGACAAACAACTAAATACTAATATTGAATGGTCTGTGTGTCCTATTCAAAGTTGTATATACATAACTACGTATTACCTACTTATAGTTTCACTCAAGTCACAGCTATTTCACATCCACATGTATTAATGAACTATAACTCATATCACCTATTCACTCATTAACATTGCGGTCGTCATTGCTGTGCATGTTCGGTGATCGGAGCAGTGATGGGACGGTGTTTCGTGGACGTTGGCGAACTGCAGAAAATTAAAGAGGAAATGGGGAAATTACCCGTGGAGGAGGTGATCTCACAACAAGTAAATCTGGTGCAGTTCCAAGAGGTAGATAGAACACATTTGTAGCTCATTACCTACCATTGTTAACCATTAATTATTCATTTCTTTCGAGTTTGCATGATAAATTAAATAATTACAGTGGTTTACAAAATTACTTTTTTTAGGGTTCGTACCTAAAAGGAAAAAAACGGAACCCTTATAGGATCACTTTGTTGTCCGTCCGTCCGTCTGTCTGTCTATCAGACCCTTTATCTCGGGAACGCGTGGGGTATCGAGTTGAAATTACTAATTATATTAAACCATATGGATCTGCAGACTCTTGAAGCTGTAAATAACTCAAACTTGTAAGTTAACGTGAATAAAATATACTTCGATTTACGTGGCAAAATGGTACATTTCACTACTCTCAAGGAAATTAAAATTCATTGGGTACTAAATAAAAAAAGTAAATTCTCTTTGACCCACAAACCTGTTTGGCATAAAGCAAGATCTTATACCACAAGTATAGGAATACATCTGAAAACTGTTTTGTTGTTACGTTACAATGTTTTTTTATTCGGATAAATTTTCCGAGACTCCATTCCGGAATTGAACTATTAACATAGGTATGTTTGTACGGAACCCTCAGAGCGCGAGTCCGACTCGCATCCAGTTTTTTTAATTATTATTTTATGCCGACCCCAAATAAAATGGGACAAGGGCAGGAAGAAGAAGAAGATTTTATGAACATTGCCTTGCCGGCGCACGCTACGATCCCTGTATCGGTCGTCGTTACATTCACAAATGTAAAAACTCACTTACATAAACACCTAGATCCAGAACAACTATCAGTATTAGCACGGAACCGTATGTATTAGGCCATAGGAATATTTGTACCGTGCGGAAATCGATCCTGAAACTACGATTACGCAGTAGGTTATTTACGAATATCGTTCACCGACGTTCAGTATTTTGGAATATCTATTTCAAATCTAAAACTTCAACTCTTATCATCATTGTAACCGGCGAAAACATGTCTGTAAACAATGGACACGTGATCACACGTGAGCAAATCAACAATAAAATGAACGAGAGCATCACATCAATTATTGCTGTGAATTGTTTCATCAGTTTAAAACCACTGTTTTGGACTAATTAGTAAGATTAGTCTGTAAAGTAAATACGTAGTAACTGCACATAATGTAACTTTGTAACACATCATATTGTAGATTATGTTATTGTTACTTCTAAGCTCATTTACCATTAGGTACCCTAAAGTAGGGTCACTTTGGCCCTGAGGTAAAGTTGTAAAAAAATAAAAGGCTGGTTTTGACATTTTCGACTGGCCTGTTTGGTCAAGTGGTTAGTGACCCTGACTGCTATGCCGGAGGTCGTGGGTTCGATTTCCACACATAACAGGACAAATGATTGTGGGATGAGCATGATCATTTGTTCTGTGTCTGGGTGTGATTTATCTATATTATGTATGTATCAGTTGTCTAGTACTCATAAAGTCATAACACAAGCTCTGCTTAGCTTGGGACTAGATGGCGGTGTGTGATAGTTGTGGAATATTATTATTATTTTTTGTATGTTGGCTGCCTAGCAGCACTAGCAGCATAGATATCCGTGACTAGCAGCTTGTCCGGTGTAGTGTAGCTCTAGCTACTATAAAGTAGCTAAAATAGCTACTACTGCATCGGACCCCTAATTATATTATTATTGTTTCTTTCAGTTTCGTTCCAAGTTAGTTCTAGGGTCTTTCTCAAATGCCAAAAAAGCCTTTTATTTTTTAACGAGTTTACAAGCACAGTAAACACAGAGTCCCGTGTTCCCATTGGTTGATAAGCCAGAGCCAAAGTAACCCGACTTCAGCTAACCAACTTCTGCTAAACTAGCAACATCACGGTAACTTTTCCTTAGCTTTGGACTAAACTTGGTAGAGTATATTATGGTGAAGGTATTGTTAGATTTACAAAACATTTCATGTTAATAAATAAGTACCTAACTAAATATTTATATGTTTTTACGATTTTATTATTCATCATCAAATTTTATCCGTGTTAAGTGGAAGTTTAGATTTATCGAATATAACTTGTGTGTATCAGTTGTCGGCGCAAATAGTCCAAGACTTGGTGCAGTCACGGTGGTACCTGCTCGGCGCAGTGTTCGGAGTCGTCCTCTTATGCTTCCTGTACATTCTGCTCCTGCGCTGGGTAGTCGGGCCAGTCGTATGGGCTTCAATCATCGGACTAATCGGTCTAATGGGATTTTGTAAGTATATTTCACGATGTTTTTTTTTTCCTTGTTCAAAAAACTATCTCACCTCCTTGCGTCGTATTCCTCAATGGTCGTGACCGCCCTGCTTCATCACTTTTATTTTAATGATGATCCGTCATCTATTCCTACTCGCATCTGTTCAAAAAACTTGAAAAAACGTTTCAAAAAATGAAAAATGGTTTAAATCAGTGCGAAAATAAAATAAAAAATGTTTATGTAGGTAGATACCTACCTACTACAGATGTTATCAAAGAGTCCGCCCGGGTAATAGTTTTATCGCCAGTTCGGATAATTCCCGCATTGTTTTTATTATTTTCTGGGTATTTTATCCGTATCTTACATCAATACTCAAACAGTACTTACATTATGAAATGTACCTTCCATGTTTTTAATAGATTTGTAGTCAAAATAGGCTAGGTACCTACCTACCTATGTAAAAAAATATAAGAACCCCGAAGCGACGGATGAAGACACAATTACGATTTATATTCCAACTCTCTTCTTTACAGGCGTATACTTATGTTACAAGAACTACGCATATTACAAGGCAAACCCATCGATAATGCACCAGACGACCAATCTCAAGGGCTATGCAGAGTCCATATTCAGTAAACCGGAGACCTGGATGGTGATCCTCATCATAGTGGCCGTCTTGCTACTGATTCTGGTGTTAATTGTCATTTTCCTACGAAACCGGATCGCTATTGCCATTGCGCTTATTACCGAAGGAAGCAAGTAAGTACATTCTGGGATCTAAAGGTTAAGTCAAGTTGCATACAGTTCTGTCGGTCGCTCTCACGATTAGTGATGCCAGGTGTCCCAATATGCGCGGAAAGTTCCGATTTTTAGGGGCCTAGGGACACGTCCCGATTATCCCTTGATCACTGATAACTAGGTCTTCATCTTTAGTCTATCAAACTTTAATACTTATAAGTCTCGTACTTCTGTATGAAGCTTGAAAAGAAATCTTAGCCTTTCTGAGATGAACCGCTCCTCGACAGGCTTAGGCTGTTTATTGTTTTTTTTTGTGGCAATTATAGCACAGCTGTCTCGATTTAAATACTAAAATTTCGATTATTATCATCTTTCATTCCAAATTTTCACTTACTGGTCTTGACAACACTACTCACGACCCGTGTCACGTGTGTTAGTAAAGAATACAAGAACTTATCACTTACCTCTAGTAGAATTATCTATTTTCTTATATACAAATACATTAACAATTTCTTTTTAATATTTCCAGAGCTGTGACTGCTGTAAAAACAACAATTTTCTTCCCGATATTCCCTTGGATCCTTCAGTGCGGCGTGATCGCTTACGGCGTGTTTGTGCTCATGTACTTGCTGTCGATCGGAGAGCCGGCTTTCAAAACTGTTAATTTGCAGAACGACACAACGTGCCAATGCAATGACATAACTGCTCATTATAGTAAGGTACGGTACGATGATAGTGTAGACTATTAACACAAAATAGATAGGTACATGTACTTTACTTTTCATGACTACGCTCGATGGTTGCGCTATGTCGGCACCGCTCCGTCCGAGCGCGCTCAGGTGTGGTAATAATTACATAATATAAATTGTAAAAATATTAGAGGAAATGCGAGCTTTCCCTGCGCGGGCTGGTGACCACTGAGGTACTTACCCTACCTACCTAACTGTTTTGCGTTACCTTAAAACAAATCATCAAAATATAAGCAAATACCTACTTACCTCTCTGAAACAACTGGTTACTTAAAAAACGATTCCTAATTTACCAATTAATGTTGAATTTAGACAAGCGTCCACTGAACAGTTCTAGCTTATTTTTGTTGCTCCAACAATAGTGCACAAAAAAGTTCACAGACGCACGTCTCTCTGACGGATGGCACTCGCGCTCACACTGGTTCAAACCGGCGGGCTGAGATATCATCCCCCGTGAGCAGTGTCTACGTGTGCGTTGCTCGAGTGCGCTTTCTATGTAGATTGACTTCTGTACCTATCTATTTTATGCCATTAGTGTACTAAGCTTTTCTGTGGTAGGAGGGTAGATATATGTCTACCACTTAACTCAAAAATAATCGAAATCCACCCCACACCGCACTGTTTACTCAGTTGAAACAGTATCTAGTAGTAGATTTACAGAAAGCTTGGTGACTATGATATAGCATCATCCATGCCGTACCACGCAACTTCTTGTTTTTAAGTCCTTGGTGCCTTTACTCTCCAGACAAATTCTTATTAATACTGCCATCATTGTCAGCACAATCGACAAAGACTTGGAGCCGAACCACCCTAAGTTTCTACTAAAGATCTTGTTTTGTTTTAGGACAACGAAGCTTGCAATCCTATCACCTTCTTGACCGGGTGTTTGGATAAAGCAGGAGGAGCCTGTAAACTGGCCACGTGCCACTTCACAGGCCTGGATAATCCCCACAGCGTTGTCTACTTGCACTGTTAGTATCCTCTTATTAATTTTAACAATTTTGTTTAGTAAACCTGTAAAACTATAAAGGTCGAGGTGTACTCGACAACAATGCAACCCAGTTGCAAATCTAGCAAATGCCCCAAGAGATAAATTTAATTAAGGAACAACAAAGCGGCGAATAAAGTCGGGTGGAAAACCGGTAGACGTACGTTCCTCTTGAGTGAGTATGACTCAAGAGGAAAATGCTACAGACTTTAAGAAGGGCGACCATACCCTACTTAACAATGACACGACAACTTTCTTCTAAGCCATGTACGAGCTGTTTTCCTAAGTCCTCACCTACGGACTTCCGGCCCTCCTCACCGTAGACCACATTGATGATGAAATGATAATGTTGAGTGCACTAGACAAGAATCTCATGCACCATGCGATCAGGAATTCCAGCATCTCAACCATTTACGTAAATTAGCGAATTAGATTTTTTTCAGTAACGGTGTATTTATTGAACTTAAGTTGCAGTGGGCAGGGCACATTGCTCACAGAACAGATGGTCGATGGGAACGAAAGGTTCCGGAATGGCGAACACGTACCGGAAGACGCAGCGTTGGAAGGCCTCCCACTAAGTGTTCGGTTTATGAATGTACCCAGAAAACTGCAGTCCGCGCGTTTTCAAAGGTTTATTTATAAATAAAAGTTTACTTGCTCTTAAAAATATATCATTTTCCCCAGTGGCTAACTTGCTGGCTTTCTTCTGGACGATGTTCTTCATCAGCGGCGTGTCGGACATGATGCTCGCTAGCACATTCTCCACCTGGTACTGGACTTACGATAAGAAGGACCTTCCGTTCTTCACTCTTACTTCTGGTATTTGCCGAACATTACGGTAAGATGTAGTGTTATTTAAATGAGTTTTTAAAATGTATTTTTAGGCTTTCTCTTCACTATCGCGGCCATATTGCTGAGATCGAGGTACCTGACGCCAAGTATATCAGTTTCGGACCATTTTTATTCCAATGTTCATTAGGAAAAGGCTGCCAGTTTTGATTTCCAATGAAAAGGATTCCCTTCAAATACTCTTCGCTCGATGTACCTATCTTACGTGTGCTAAATGTATCACTTCTTTAACTCATGTTCCAGGTACCACCTGGGAACCGTCGCTTTAGGAGCGCTGATCATAGCCATAGTGCGAGTAATCCGCGTCATCTTGGAGTGGATCGACCAGAAACTCAAGAAGTTCGACAACCCGTTTACCAAGTGTGTAATGTGCTTCTGCAAATGCTTCTGCTGGTGCCTGGAGAACTTCCTCAAGTTCATCAATAAGAACGCGTATATTATGTGCGCGGTCCACGGACATAGTTTCTGTAAGAGCGCGAGAGATGCTTTTTCGTTGCTCATGAGAAATATCATCAGAGTAGTTGTCGTAGACAAGGTACGTTTTACACAATACTATAATTTTGAAATTAGATCAAGTTTATTTGTTCATCGTTACAGAGCCTTGGATCTACAAAATAATTTTTATCTTATCTACTATCCATCTATTAGAATTTGGTATCAACACCAAGTCCGTAGTGGAATCATTTTAAATATATGGAAATTTGTAACTATTTTATAATTCAGTTTGTTTGGATGGCGGTCCCCAAACTAAGTTTAGATACATTGATTTCGAGATTGCAGAATCTTTTGATTTATGATATTCTTTGACCACCAAAAATATTACAACTATGCCTAAAACTGACGATTTTCCTATATTGAGAAGTTCATGTTTTATTTTGATTCATTTAATGTGACATATTATTTCCAGGTGACAGACTTCCTGTTCTTCTTGTCCAAGCTGTTAATATCCGTGGGAGTGGGTGTAGGCGTGTACTACCTGCTCCAGTGGAAATTTGTCTATGAGGTGACGCAGGGCCAGCCTCTGCACTACAACCATATTCCCGCCATCATTTTGAGTATCGCCACCTATCTCATTTGCACTATATTCTTCAACGTCTATGAGATGGCTGTTGACACATTGTTCCTTTGTTTCCGTAAGTATCCGATACACGTAAGAACGCAAGTGTTCCGTACAAGAAAGCAAACATTTCTTTTTTAATTCACAAATATAAAGTGTTTACAACTTGTTGATTTTGTTTTCAGTTGAAGACTGCGAAAGAAATGATGGTTCCCTAGAAAAACCATACTTCATGTCGAAGAATCTTATGAAAATTCTTGGAAAAAGAAATAAGAAATTATGAAGTGCCAAATATTAGCGTATGTGTATTTTAAATGTAAGGAGTAAAAGAATAAGTTAACTGTGTCAAACTTTCCAAATATTTGTCACAATTTTTACTATTACTGTATTTCAATTTACATTTTTATAGGATTTTTTATAATATTTCTATTTGTAAAATATTTTACTGATTTAGATTTGTACTCTTTTACAGTATTGTACCATAGTTTATAATATAAAAAAAACCAAAAAATAATTTTGTTATGTACCTTTAAAAAATTTATAATGATGAATAAATCGAGAAAAAACTCCACTTTTATTATTTGATTAGTGGTTTGTGATAATGCAAATAAATCATGTGAAAGGAAACTGAATTTGTGTTACTAAATAAACTACTTGGTAAAGAAAATCATTTGCAGGTGATAGAAAAAGAAATAATTAAAGATGTAACCTGTTATTCTTCAATAACATAGTTTATTCTGTGCTGGGTTAAGAACGCTACATCAAGCATAGCTTCAGGATCTAGCAAATCTTTGACATCATCATATTTTAAGCTCTCTTCGTATGCAAACATGATGCTTGTATCATCCAGCATCATTTTAGAAGCTGCAAGTGCCATAATGCAATTCTTCACTCTTGCCATTGTTTCTCTGTCAGATCTGCTAACAGTCTGTAAACAAACCAACAGAATATTGCTCAAGTATATCTATATAAAAATGAACCCCTATTTCTTCTGGTCACTCATAACTTAAGAAAGACTGAACCAATTTTACTAATTCTTTTTTTATAGATTTTAGAATAGAGTAGTCAGTTAACGGGAACAAGCTTGTTATAAAAAGAAATTGCTAATTGCAAGAAGTATAAAAGGTGGCAGTCTCAAAACGGTGAAGGAAACATAGTGAGGAAACCGGCATGTCTTAGAACCAAAAATTCGAAGACATGTGACATTCACCAACCCGCACTGGGCCTGTGTGGTGGATTACGGCCCATTCCCTCTCCTAGAGAGGGGGCTTGAGGCCCAACAGTGAAAACAATAAAAAGGCTGGTGATGATAAAAAATGGCCCCTGATTCTGTCCTAAAAAATACAAAATAATAAGATTTCCAACTGGTTTTGCTGGTCAACTTACCTGTGATTCAACATTTACAATTTCATCTTTGTCTCCTTCAACCACATTAGCTTGTTCCGCTGGGCTGATCCAAATGTAGCCATTGTTACCAATGATTACTGACACGCCACAAGGTAGGTGGTGGAAATGGTTCTTTCTGCGTTTAATATATGATGGAAATACTTTGATCAATATCCCTTGTGATAACTGAAATTAAATTTAGTAAGTTGTTAATTAAGTACTAGCTGATGCCCGCAACTTCGTCTGCATCAGACTCGTAAAACAGTACAATGCCATATGGTCACAATTTCAAGAAAATTTCTGAAAAGTAATATTAACCTAAATTTCTCATTTTAGCAACAGCCACCAACATCAATTTCAATGGTAGAACCATTAAAATTTCGTGAAAATCGGTCCATCTGTTGCGAATCCTTTAATTTTTTCTATGATCTCCCTTTCACCTGACCGTACCGAGATAAACAACTCCTTTTTAACTTTTCTCTAACTGGTGCTGACAAATGACAAGGTTAAGTTGGATTTGGATACAATGCTGATTAATAATTTAGGTTTAGTGCAAAAAACTTTGTTTTGAAAGTTATTTAAAAAAATATTTCAAAATGTAATTAATATGCTGATAAGAAAAATAAACGGAATAATAATAACAGGGCTACCTTGCCATATTTCAAGCTGCGGGTATGCAGAGAAAGTGAACCATCTGAGAACACACTCTGTACCTCTGCGCTGATCAGGTCTCCTTCCTGCAAGTGTTTCCTCATCATCTGTTCATCTTCTGCTGATCGCCGCCTCTGAAAGAAAATAACAATATTTCTAATAAGGTTGACGCTGAAACTGCAAAATTTGTCACTGTTTCTTCCCTATAAACAAAACAAGCCCTACAACTGATTATACTTCAGTTGCGTAGAGTCACAGCCATTACAGATAGCTACTGGTTCTTTAATGAGCACCTCTCATACGAGTTACAAACAGCCTATGCCTAGGCCCTGCAGAAGCGTGCATGGAGGAAAACGGGACAGTAGGTCATCTGCTTCTAATCATCCAGTGACTACTGGAAACAGGGCAAAATTCTTTGAAAACCCAGGTACTCACTGCAAAATGATCAGGTAACACAAAGGTGCTGCTAGTCTTCCTTGACAAGCAGGGGTGGATATACAAGTTTATCATTTGTTAAGAACTAAATAGCAATATGTTAACTCATAATTTATAAAAGAAATGATATTATACATGGTGGACCTCTTATCTAAACAGACAATGTTTTGTGACAATATGTTATTTCCAGGCAAGTATGCTCCATCATCTACCACATCATGGCTTACCATTAAGTGAGATAGTGGTCAAATGCCAGCCTACAAATGATTTTTTTTTTTAAATAAATATACAAATAAAATCACATACCAGTTCTCCACCAGGAAGATTAACAGCTGATAACTGAAGTACAGAGTCCAAACGTGAATTAGTATCCACCTTCCACCTGCGCTGTTGCACTTCAAGTACTCGTCCAACAATAACGTCACCTATTTCACCAACATAACGATTTTTTCTGGGACGGATACATATCAACTTGTTTACTTTTTGCATAACTCCAGCTACCGCAGCTTTGAGAGAATCATCTACTGCATAAGTACCATGGCCACTGCAATAAAAAGATTTTATTGAAAAATAAATTAAGAATGTTTTTATTATATTTACAGCATTGTAATTTCCGATGATAAGCAAATCTTACCGCATGAAATCTTCCATGCCTGTAACCACCTGGCCAGGCGTGTAAAATCGAGGTAAATCATTATTAGTAGTAACAGAATGATTTACCCTTTCGGATGCTAAACGTATTTTAACATGGCTCGTCATTTTTGGACTACAAGGTACAAGTTAATCAGAATTATTAGAAAACGTATTTGAAACTAATCAAAACAACTTCAACTTCAACTTCAACTTTTAATTAATGGCCTTTGTGGAAGAGACACCACAATTTTGCCAATAACACGTGCGGGCTGTTAATAAACCATCAAACGTTGGAGAGTATTTAGCGTGAATTAATAGTAAAAAATTATATCTTTCTTGTTAATGAATTAATGAAAGTAGAAAATAAAAGAATTTCTTCGCAGATACAGACTGACAAGTGACCACAGATTAGAGAGTAGTACAAGTGACAAGTCCTATGACCACAGATTATGACCAGTACGTGACAGAGAGAAAATAAAAATATATAAAAAGGTTATAAAAGTTACAACTTAATTTTATTAATTTCAATGAATTTGCATAGTTTAAATATAAAACGTGTAAACACAAAAGGTAGAAGACATTTGACCGAGGTTGGGCGCGGAATATGAGGAGGAATGATTTCATGAAGAGAGAAGCGCAATTTAGGACAGGAGAAAAATAAATGGTCCACGTTTCCTTCATCCAAACCGCATTCACAAAGAGAGTTATTCTTAATTCTAAGTTTGGCCAAGAAATGAGGAGAGCAACAATGATTTAAACGTATACGACAGATAGTTGAGGTAGTGGTTTTTTTTTCCAATTGATATTTGAAGAACCAAGGTTTGTGGGGTATCTCGGGTTGTATATCTCCATAAAATTTACCCTTTATGGACTTAGAGATTTGCCATGCCTTAGACCAAGATTTAAACATGGTTATAGGAAGAGTAGAACAAATATCATGGGAATAAATTTCAGAATGGGCAAGAGAGCCAGAGAGGACTGCATTTTTGGCGCATGAATCAGCTGACTCATTACCAGGAATACCGACATGACCAGGAATCCAAGCTATGACAACATTAATTCCAAGTTCATAACATTGAAATAGCAAATCTCTAATTTTTAGAATTATAGGGAATCTTGACTTAGATCTAAAAGGATTAGATAAAATGGCTTGAAGACAACTTTTTGAGTCAGAAAAGATTATGGAGTTATTTAACTGATGAGATTTAACAAATGAAATAGCTTCAAAAATGGCAATTGATTCACCTGTAAAAACAGATGTAATAGAAGGGCACTTAAAATTTAGAATAATTTTTGTATGAGGAATCCAAACAGCAACTCCTACAGGGCTGTCATCGGAGACTTTGGAAGCATCAGTGAATATTGTAGTCCAGTTATTATAATTAGAAGAAACTTTTTGGACAAACATCGTATGAGGTTCTAAGGTATTTTTGTTAATTCCAAAGTCCAAAACGATCTCCGGTTGAAATACCAGAGCATTATAAGGCACCGAGTATAGATATAAGATGGGGTTTTGAAAAAGTGGGCTAGAAAGACGAGTGAATTGAAGGTAGGCACGAAGAAGACAAGGAAGTTCAATATTCGAACGACGACTACAGGAGTCAAAGATGGATAATAAATGGTCCAGCTTACCAAGAAGGGGATGTTCAGAATTTTGTACAAGTTTAAAAATAAATCTATTTGCTAGAAATTGTCTACGAATCGAAAGAGGAGGCTCAACACACTCAACTTGCATGGCATTAATTGGGGACGACTTCATCGCCCCGAGAATAATTCGTAAACACTTTGATTGGATTTTATCAAGTTTTTGAAGGCCAGATTTATTACAAGGATCTAATAGGAACATACCATAATCAAAATGACTACGAACTATTGCATTGTAGATCAGTTTTTGAGTATAAGGGTGAGCACCCCACCAAACACCTGAAAGAGAGCGAAGAACATTAACGTTTCTTTCGCATTTTTGAGAAACAAAGTCTGTGTGGGCAATACCTGTTAATTTTGAATCTAACCAAACTCCTAAAAATTTAACATTGTCCACCTGAGAGATATTTTCACCGTTAACTTTAATATCAACAGGAGGAACAATCTTTTTTTTTGTAAACACAACTACAGAGCTCTTAGAGGCTGATAAGGATAAACCGTGTTTTAGAAGCCAATCAGATAAATATCCAAGGGCGGAATTATGACGGTTAGTAGCCTCATCTAACGATTTTCCAGAACAGTATAAAGCTAAATCATCAGCATACTGCAATATTTGACAAAATGAATCAGTGGAAAAATGTAAATCATAAGTATAAAGGCTGAATAAGAGAGGACTTAAAACTGAACCTTGTGGTAAGCCTTTCCAGATAGTCTTAGTGGGAAGAGAGGAGTTTTGATTTTTAATGGAGATGGTTCTCTCCATCAATAGATTACAAATAAAACGGACCAATTTTTTAGGAACTTTCAACTGATGCTCAAGTTTATCCTTTAGCACCGGAAGTAAAACATTATCGTAAGCTGACGCAATATCTAAAAAAACTCCTACTAAAAACTGCTTACTTATCAAAGAAATACGAATGTCAGAAATTAATACACTAAGACTATCCATTGTGCTCATACCTTTACGGAATCCAAACTGGGATGCGGGCAACAAATTCCTATTTTCCACCAACCACTCAAGTCTATGCTTCATCATATGCTCTGCAACCTTGCACAGAGTAGACGACAAAGCAATAGGCCTGTAGCTATTAGGGTCTGACGGGTTTTTTCCAGGTTTAATGACCGGAATTATTATTTGGTGTTTCCATGGTTGAGGAACCAAACCGGACTCAAAAAAGTTGTTGACGAGATCTAAGTAATAATGTTTTGTACTTCTTGAGGCGTTTTTTAAAAATGAGTACGGGATCCCATCTGCTCCAGGAGAGGAATCAACAAGACCGTCAAGTGCCGTTTGAAGTTCAGAAAAAGAGAATGGGGCATCAAAATCATTTTCGGAAGTAAGTAAAGCCGGAGGAGAGGCAAAAGAGTCCAAACTAGGAACTGAAGGGGGAGCCAGTTTATCAGAGAAAGAATCAAGCCAAGAAGAGGGATCGTTAGCTGAAATGTCAACAGAATTACAAGATCCTCTGTATCTCCTGATTTGCTTCCAGATTAACGAAGAAGGGGAACAGGGAGATAAGCTCTGACAGTAGCGAAGCCAACCTTCTTTTTTCTTTTTAGAAAGAAGTCTTTTAGCAATGGCTGCTTTTCTTTGATAAACCAAAAAATTCTGAAGGGTCATTGAATTTGAATAATTATCCTCTGCTATTTTTCTTTCCTTGACAGCAGAAGTGCATTCTGAATCCCACCAAGGAGTTGAAACTTTGAACTTAAAGGGTTTTTTAAGAGGAAAATTATCATCAGCACTACAAATAATGGCGTCTACAAATTTAGAATAACAATCAACGAGATTGTTACTGTCAGGAGGGGGAAGAGAGACTAACTTAATTTCAAGAGAATCAGAATAAGAAGACCATCTTGCATCATTTAATCTATATTTAAGGGAGGGGTTAAAATTACGCATTGGTACTACTCTATCGGAGATAGATATAATAATAGGAAAATGATCACTACCATAAGAATTAGGCAAAATATTCCAGGAAAGAATGGAAGCAAGAGAGGCAGAGCAGGCTGTAATATCCACAGCTGAACTAGGGTTTTGAGTAGGGCGAACTCTCCTCGTGGGGGAACCATTGTTAATAACACACAGATCCACTTCATCAAAAATTTCAAGGAGGGCACGACCAAAGTAATCATCATGGCTCGAACCCCATGAGCGATGGTGAGCATTTAAATCACCCATAAAAATTATTGGGGAGGGAACTGAAGCAAATATACATAAAAGGTCTGGAATTAATCTAGAATGAGGATGAGGAATGTATGCAGAGAGGAAAGTTATATTAAAGGCCCTAACAGCAACGATATTAATGTCTGGAGAAATAGGGGGAAGAGATATTAGAGAGAAAGGAAGGGAGCGCCTAACAAGAAGGGCACTACCTGCATACCCGTCAGCCCTGTCACTCCGAAGACAGGAGTAACCTGAGACCCGAAAGTGAGAACCAGGCACCAACCAAGTCTCCGAAACGGCAATGACTGAGGGGTGAAATTTATTAATTAAAAATAAAAGTTCAGGCTTCTTCGGCCGAATGCTTTGACTATTCCACTGAAGTGTGGAGACTAGATCCATTATTTATATTAGAAATAAGCAGGGAAAGTTTTTGGGCAACGTGGGGCGGTACAGAGGAGTTATTACGGGAAACTAGACTAATAATAAGCGATAGAAGTAATTCTAAAAGGCTATCCTCTTGAGGGGACTTTGGGGATGAACAATTTTGAGACTGAAGAGAGAAGCCATTGGGAAAGGCTGAACGATCCTCAGCAACGATGCTTCTGTGGGCAGCTTTGTCAAAAGACTTACCTAGAGGAGCTCTAGGCTTAGGGGAAGAAAACACAGTTTTTTTATACGAGGTAGTAGGAGTAAGGCTAATAGGTTGGGAAGAGGAGGAGGAGAAAGAAGATTGGGTTGGAAAATTTTGAGTAACTTCGGAATAAAGTTTTTTGACATTAGGAAGGGATCGTGAAGCCTCTTCATAGGAAAGGTTTTCCTGCGACATTAATATTTTAATTGATTTTTGTCTCCCTTGCTCGGGGCAGTTACCATAGATGGCAAAATGGCGGCCCAAACAATGGATGCAAGACGCCCTGGCCTCTTCCACGTCACAGCTGTCACCACTGTGGGGTTGCGAGCACTTAAAGCACCTTGCCTTGGAACGACACTGTGCCTTAACGTGCCCAAAGCGGCAGCAATTTAGACATTGAATTGTGGGGTATTGATAAACCTCCACTGGAAGAGAAGTGTGATATAAGAACACCCTTTGAGGGAGAGTTTGTCCCTTGATCGTTATAACAATTGTTTGTGTAGGGATCCAGGAGGTCTTGCCATCCTGTTTACTTTTTCTGTTTAATCTTCGTGCTTTTAATATAATTCCGCACCCATCAGGAAGAATTACCGAATTTACAAATTCATCCATCGACATATCGACCGGCACTTGACGGACGATACCCATTTTGGTAATGTTGTATGAAGGGATCTTAACTATATATTTTGATTGAAAAACATTGTTACAAAGAAAATTGTTGGCCGCCTCACCAGAGGTGAATTCGACAGAGATTTTATTTCTGCCCACTTTTTTAATACCATCCCTGCAGATGTTTTTAATGTTGTTTTGTATTAAAAATTGGCCAAACTTAATTGGACGAATAGATGTCCCAGCAGAAGGGTCTGGTTCGGCTCGGGAAACGTGGACAATAAAGGGTCCTTTATCTGTGTTAGCGTAAGATTTTATGCCCTCTACCAAAGAAGAGTGAATATAAAGTGTTTGGATGGCCGCAACAGCCATGTCCTTATCAATAATAGGTTTCTTGGAAACAACCTCAATTGTTTCTGGGTCAATAAAAATATGGCGTCGCTTACCAGGCGCCGAGTTTGAAGTTGGGACAGCGTCGGGAGGGTCAGGAGGAGCAGGAGGGGGAGGAGGTTGGTCCATGTCTATCTAGGAAAAATTAAATTAATGAAAAAATAGCCCTGAAATCTGCGAAGAAAAATATATCTAACTGTTATTTTTCTAAAAAAGATTTGGAAAAAATTTATCACTCCAACACGACTGACAGCTATCAATCAAAAGCCTAATCAAAACAAGTAAACAACACGCTGCCCAATAATTTTTCTGTTTGATTGACAACTTTTGGCATTGACACTATTCTTAACGTTCTGAATTGCGAGAAAAACATTAAATTGCGAATCCGACAAACGCTCAACGTCCTATTTAATATTATTACTAAAAAAAAATCATATTGCAATTATTTAGTTCACTCTAATCTGGCAAAAACTATATTTTAAGGGGTCAAAAAGATAAAAACAAACAATAAGTAAAGTACCTAGTATAGTCTGTAGTCAATCCCTGCGTTCTGAATTGCGATAATGATAATATTGCAAATCCGACTAACGCGCAACGTCACAATTATTACTCAATAGCCCTTATTTTGTGACTATTTAATTTGGTCGGATTCGCGATATAATCGCTTTTATCGTATTCAGAACGCTGTTTGTTTGTCAATGTCAACTTGTCAACACTGTCAAAAATCTAAAAAGTCAGGTTTCGTCACAGAGTACTTTGCAACATGGATTTCGTTTCTTCAATAACATAAAACAAAAATTGTTAAACGAACGCTCAAACATTGGAAAATATCATACTAAAAAATGGCTGGAATGTCAGCTGCAAACAGCGCGCCTATAACGGCCACCGACAGCTTATCACAAGCGTTGAAAGCTAACATTATTCCGAATCAAGAATATCTACTACAGGCAGGTCCTTCAATCTATATTTTGCTGAGATTCACTCAAGTCACTTACTTGTTAATATTGTTATTGTAATGTTACGTTTAGGGCTCCGTTCTGGATTCTGCTGTAGAGGTATTGCTTCATCGGCTGCGTGGCTTGTGTGATAATGTCGACGCTGGTCCAGAGACCTTTGATGATCAAGAAGTTTGTTTCAGTTTACGAGATCCCAATCAACAGGTAAAAGTTATTTATTAATTATGAAAATATCTACTTATGCTGGTATTGATGAAAGCTTTAAGAAAATCAATTTGCTTAGCCTTGCCCCAAACATGTTGTGGTAGGGTTCCTGTTTATACAAATGCAGTTGAAATGAGATTATAATACATAATTTATTGTTAAAATTTTCAGGCAGCACCATTGATGCTTCGAGTTAGAAAAGCTCTGGACTATCGTGATATGCCATTCCAGCTCCGATACATTGGTCAGCCAGACCTGGGAGACAAGAACAGGCCGACAGTAGTTCGGTCAAGCCTTGATATTGCTTGCAGTGGAATGCTTATAGACTTCCTGAATGAATTAGGATGCAGAATTGAATTTGAATATAGTGTTAAAGGTAATATTTAGTCAAATCTATTATAGACATGGTTTGTAGCATTGTTAATGTATTTTTTTTTTATGAGAAAAAGTTTACTTTGTACCTTTTTTTGTTAATGTTAGGTGGATGTATGTAGTTGCTGGATCTGATATGGTTAATATCTTCTGTTTTCTCTTTGTTATGTTAGATATTGCCAATGTGTGCAAAGACACATCTAAATTCTATATGATTTTATAATAGTTATTTTCGTAACTTGTATACAATTTGTTACAAAAATAACAGTATGGAATACTATTAATATTTTGGCCTTGTAACAAGAAATATTATATTATCTAATATATATTCTTACTCATATTATTATGGTTGTGCAAAATCGGCTAGCAGATAAAAGACTCTTAGAGACAAAATAAGTTCATTTAAAAAATTTGTTCACTGCCTTCAATGAAGAAAATATTATAAATTCACCTGAATTGTTTAAATAAAAATCTCATTAGCACTAATGTCCACTTCTTTTGAGTGTACAATTTTTTTTATGGTTCCTTTTTTTTGTTGTATAAATTAACCTGCAATCAGTTTCATATACTTTTAGCAGGTGTGTTGAAATGTCAGGGATCCATTTGGTTTTTCATTATTATTTATTAGAAAGAATGAGGGGAAGCCTTTGCCTAGCTCAGGGACAGCGGAGTTGTGAGATATAATATTATGTAATATAATTTCTGTACTTCATTGCAGGGTACATGTTCAGGAAAGGACGCATGAAGATAACAGTTGCAAAGGTGTTCAAGATATCCCAAGGATCAATGCCCCCTGAGCCTATATCTCAGAGTTATCTAGTGGAATTATCTGTAAGTAACAATTTTATGACGGTTGGAAGTATATCATATCAAATATATGATACCAGTGATTCCCAGTTGCAACTCAGCTGGTTTCCGAATCACAGAGATAAGTTATGTCAACAGATATGTTGGATGAGGATTTTAGAATTCTATCCTAAATACTGCTTCACGAAAATTTTATGGCAGGTCTTCCTCCCAATCTCTCAGCAGAACATGTTATAGAATAATAAAATTCATATGACTGGGTGTCTTTGTGTCGTTGGCACAACATTGATTTCAATGTTTTTGGTCAAATGATTATCCAATTTCCTGGCATCGTCAGTAGCAGTGCAGAGGGCACTTTGGCTGCATGTTTTGCGTAACAAAGATCAGGATAGAGAGTGGAGTACAGTTGGCAATATGGTTCCACTTCCAGACATCAAAATAGCCTCACTTTACAAGGTTGTAGTCACATTATCCTACTAGGGTTCTGAGGTAGTTCAGTGACTGCCATGTGCTGCACTGGAAAGTTATACCCTGAAGAAGATGCTGAATTACTGATAGAAGTTAATGGGTGGGGGAAATGTGTCCAACCAGTTTAGGTTTCCTGGACACGGTCCATTTTAGAACATTGTGGGTGCTTGCTGGGTTACTGTGCAGCAGATAGCACTCATGACAGCTGCAACAAGTTGCAAGTTTGATTAATATTAAGTTAAATGCAGTTCCACTTTGCAATTATTCGTTTTTTAAGAAAGAAAAGCCAATGTGTTGAAATCAACACCAAAATATAGTTCCTTGGTGGAAATGCATGTGTCTGTGTGCCTAGATTGAAAGTAACTATAATAATTTGTATATTTATTGTTCAGGTGCTAGCGCCACAAGGCCAGGATATGATAGCTGACGACATGCGCGCATTCGCTGACCAATTGCGCCCCCTCGTGCAGCTGGACAAGATCGACTACAAGCGGCTCGGGCACATGGCCGGCACATAACCCATGTTTCTCGCGCCGACTGGCCTCACACTGAGCGACGCGGCGTCGTGGACACAGATGTAGGTTAGTGTGAAGCCAGCCTCTCTTGTGGAAACAAGTGGTAACCCCTTAATAGAAATGGACTTTAATTTATTAAGCATTGTTACTTAAAGAACTGTAAAAACATGTGCAGAATAATCAACTCTAATGGTGTGTCCAGACCTGGCGAATGCGACGCTCGCGGACGGCGCACGGCTCGTTCGTACGAAGCGCCGCGCGCGTGTCTTACGAACATGAAACGCACGCGCACAGTTCGCAAGCGGCTCGCGAACAGCTCGCGAGTGGCGCTTTGGCCAGATCTGGACACATCATTACGTATTGCAGTGCCTGAACAAGTTAACTGCACACAAAAGTCTAAACATGCAACATTATCATAAGCAATTATTTGATAACAATTAGGAACCGATGTACAAAGTAATACGTCATTTTACTGAGCGATAATAATAATTAAATTCAATTTCTGTTTATTTAAGCAATAGTACTTTGAAATTATAACTTAACACTAAGATATTATTAATCAATGTCTATGGTATTCAGTAATTAGTTAAGCTAAACCAATGTTTATATCAGAATAAGTTAATATTGAGGTGGGTTATTTGTGTAACTGATTGATCTTTCTGTACAGAATGAATGACAGATATTTGTCTAGGAATAATAGGTTTAATTTTATATAATATCAGCGAAAATAAAATAATTTGTTATTATATAAAATCTGGGTTCTTTTTTGAATGTTTGATTACGATGTGATCCTCTCCATAGTCCTCATCTTCGTGTTTGTATCCGTGAACGTAAGCGAAGTTCCCAAAGAACAGACACTTTTCGTATTTCAATGGTGCAAATTCTGAAAAATATTTTTGATATAGACTGTATATTATGTAGGCAGGTCAATCGGTGAATCGTTTGTTTGTTTGCCACTGCCAGTCTTATTTTGTATAGCTACAAAGGTTTTCAATAAAGTCAAACTGCAGCAGATCGTACACGAAACTTGGAGACTAAATTTACCCTCAGCTAGTGCTAAGTCTATGTAGACTAATCTTATTGTTTCTCTAGCTGTGTCTATTCTAAACGTAA
The DNA here is from genome assembly GCA_929112965.1 of Mythimna albipuncta. NCBI lineage: Eukaryota > Metazoa > Arthropoda > Insecta > Lepidoptera > Noctuidae > Mythimna > Mythimna albipuncta. The sequence goes on along the minus strand of OV815962.1, from coordinate 8,116,761 downwards.
ATTAAGGGGTTTGAAACTAGGTGATGCCAGAGATATCTTTACGTAGCAGGGCACTATCAACCCTCCTCAGTCCTCATCCTGCCAACAGTGGGTCACTCACACCCTTCTTTCAATTCGGAACAAAATGCCACCTACCTTGCCTTAATTAGACAAATGCACATCAAATCTTGCATATTGAAACTACTACTACTAAAAATAGTTCACGATTTCAGCAGTTGTAATTGACAAGTGAACTAAAATGTATGATTGTATATAAATCATGATTGTAGCAAGGCACACGCACAAATCATGGAAACGCTAAAGAAACAAACCGGTGGCTTCTATGCAGTTGTACAAGTCCATTACGCAGTGGTTGTCGAATATATGCGTGGCGTTCGTCAAGAAGTCGAACGCACATATCTTTTGGAAATACGTGGGACAGACGCCGCATCTGTGGGACGTAATAAATGTATATTTATTCAAGTAAATAGTCGTTTGACCTGAATTTTAAACTTTGTTGTTAACGTGATAAAACAGTTCTGAATTTGATTGAAATTCAGAACTGATGTTCACCAACGACAGGGCTAGGGGATTGCTCGAAAGAGTCACTGCGGCCCTGGAACACAAAAAGCCAGCCATGTCGGGTAGGTATTGGTCAGTAAAAGTTTGACGGCGAACGCTGCGTTGAGCGGGCGCACGCGCACCCTACCAGTCGCGTGACGTCGCGCGTCTTCGAATCGTGTTTCGTGTGCTCGGGTGTCGCTATTTCAACTTTAACGGTGTGCATGTAGTCATATCTATGGAGAACTTTAATGTATTATTACGTAGCAAAACGAGCGTGGAGCATGGTCGTTCGCCTGGGCGAGCCTCGACGGAGCACTTATGTGACTGCGCGGGCGCCCTCTTAACGCAGCGTCGGTCCTGACGCTCCCCCGGAGAAATTACTTGATGATACCACCCTACCTTAAAAAATAGTCTTTCACTGACTGTACTTTCCCTAATCTACTGTTAACAAATTCAAAAGGGATAACATAAGATCTATTAATGAAGATGACTTTGCATTAACTGTCGTGATTGCCGATACCGGGCGAGTATTAATGCAAGTAGGTACCAATACAATTTTTTCAGTGTATTTTATATTATGTAATTTCTTCCTAAGTTTATCTAGCACATTACAGGCGCCCCGTGCCTTAGAAAGCACGAAAAGCCGTTGGTCCCGGTTGTCGTAGACCTTTGACAGTCATTACAGGTAGTCAGACACCAGAAAGTCTGACCATCTGTCTATTCAAAGGGTATCGGTTACACTGAAGCCGACCCCAAGCGGTGAGACAGGGTTAGGAAGAAGATAAAGACGATTTTCCATTAATAAGGTTGAATATACTTTTCTCCGAAAGTAAACACAATATATATATATTTACATATCATACTACCTGTGGCCATCTGGTGCAGGTTCTCTTTTGTAGGTGAGTGATTTTAAGGGTCCATAGTCCTGTGCTTCAATTGCACCTGTTCACAACAACAATTCAAAGCACATAAATAAAACATGGGTAGCAAGTAGCAAGCAATGGGTAGCTCGCCGTCCAACTGTCCGGACCGAACCCAACTCGTCGACGGCACGTAGTCTTCCACGCGCGCCTCAAGGAGATTTCAGCAACCGTAGGGGCCCAGCAAGGTCAAAGCCTACTGGAGACATGAGTGAAATAAAACCCCCGAGGGCCCAGGAACGAAGGCAGAGAAGGAACAGGGGTTTTTTTTTTGTCAGTAAAAGTCTGACACGCCCTTGCCCCGCCCTAGGGCGCGAGATGTCATTAGATGATTTCCCACTTAAAAAAAGTATCCTAAAATTAATATTAATTAAAAAGTGTTATACTCTACACTTACTGAAAACAAAAAAAAAGAACCACAAATCCAATATTACATGCATAGTTTCGTAAAAAAGAAATTATTCGACGTAGTTTTTGACTTTCTTATCATTTAATTAAATGCTCATATGAAAATGATGAGATCAAAATAATTAAATTTACAATGAGCTACCAAGTGAATGTTCTTTGAGTTTTCTAATCTTTGAGTGGAGTCGCAGATGTGTAGCATCTACTTGTCGACAGTTATTTATTATGCAACATTAAGAACAGGTCTGTGAAAGAGTCGAAGTTGGTCATTGGTTTTCTAAGTTATAATGCGTACTAACGACGCGCCCCAGCTTCGCACGGCTGTTAGAAATCTTTAAAATTCTCGGCTTTTCTTTACTTTAATCTGCTTCTAATATACACCTAAACTTCCTTATGAATCACCCTGTCTAGTAGTCAAAACCACATGAAAATCTGTTCAGTATTTTTTTATTTTATCACAAACATACAGACAGACAGACGTAGTGGGGGACTTTGTTTTATAATACGTAACGTCGATAAGAATGTGTAAGCTGTAAGAAGGCAAGGTAGTGATGTGGCTACTTGCAAGTGAATCGCAACGAACGTGAGCGGTATCACGATGCCGCTGGTGACTCACTCGAAGCTGCTCCGTCGCGGATCATTATTATAATGAGATGCACACCCCCTGACCTCAAGGTGTAGATAAGACGTGCCAACTTACCAAGTCCTATAATTACTATTTCTGTTACTGACTGCTGTTTTTGTATTGACCAGATAGCGGGAAAGACCGGCTGACAACATGATTACTTCATGCTAGGCAAACGGTGTCTCCAGCAGCTTCTAAGTTGATTTTGTTGTTTGGAAAATACGTTTTCTTAATTTAAACTTGATGTGAGTATCTTGGCGAATAAATAGGCGTAATTTATTGTGCCACTCGCGGTCTAATGGTTCTCCATGATGAAGTGGTCCTGTTAAGAACGTTATGGGCAATTCAAATACCTATCAAGAAAACCCAACGACTCCTGTCAACATTGATTAGACATCCTTTACGCACGAATCACGATTACTCATTATTATGCATCATGCGTACACACTTATGAACATAGCAAAGGCGCGTAGGCCGATCGGTTGCGTGGGTAGCATGACAGGTAGGTGCTGCGAGGGAAGCGGGCGGCGAGGATGCGGGGGGAGGGGGTCGTGGTGTCCGCACCAGACTCGCTGGCGCTGCGCAGCCGTGCCGGTTTACCTTGACGCTCACCCAAGCTGGAGGGCCCTTAAATACTGATACTTTGGTACTTCAGATAACTGCGTTCGAAACTCATGGTGATTTGCCTGAATTCCAATTGCCACTTAGTTGTAGAAATGTTTGTGTGCGACTTTGCACACATTCGGCTTGTTGACGATGAAGCAATGCAAGTAGCAATGATAAGTTCGCATCATGATAATGGCTAATGAGGCTTGCAAATCAAAATATAATATCATCCAAAGTCTAACAGAAATAATCAACAACTTCTCGTGCATGTGAGTTGGCATGGTGATTATAACGGGACAGTTTAGTTAGAGCTGATTTTAGGAGAATAAGCAGCGCTCATAGGTACCTACTTGTATCTCTGTATTCCTGCTAAACTTACAATATACGAATTTACCGGTAAACTGCAATAACGGAAAATTATGAAGAAAAATGGGTAAAAGGCAGTACGTCAATCATTCATTACTCATAAAAGTTGGTACCTACCTACTAGGTACTTCTTTTAACAGTAATAATTATAATTATAGTCTTGGTGAATGAATAAAAACAAAGGATGTTCTTACTAAGGTACGTATGTATAGCGTAGGCGGTCACGCGGTGCCCGCGTCACTTGAATGGCGGTCTGAAGGGAATGGGCGCAGTTTCCATGGTGGGTATCGGCCGGGTGTGGGTGTGTAGCTTGGCAACTAGCCGCTACTTATTATTGCAGATAATATTGTGCAATATTATTCTAATTTAGGTAGTTACTGTTAGCCCTCACAGATGTTGTAGGTACAAGGGTTCCGAGGTGGTCTTTTAAGTGGTCACGGGATCCAATCCCTGATTGTAGGTTGATCTCCAGGATGGTTTTAAGGAGGTAAAAATTTCACTTTCCCTGGTCTTTTTCTCAAAAGTGCTCATGCACTTTTTGAAGGTTTTCACCCGATAGCATAAAAAAGGTAAGTACTTACACAAACACTTGCGTGCACAAGTACTTCATTCACACTCGGACAAAACAGCATGTTGTCTTTGCTGGTGCTTTTTAATTATTAATTATAATGGCTCTAACTTAGAAAACTTCTATCCAATACGAATTCGGTGTTCGAACCATTTGTTTGAAAGGTAGTATCATAGTTGTGTTCTTTGTAAGGTGTTCGTCAGATGCCTGGTAAACAATCATACAAGATTATCTGTTTTGTGTGCGCGGCCTACGCGGCTACGCCAAATTCTTCAGCGCTACTAATCTTGACAAAACTCGTCTCCACAAAATTTAAGTCAATCTACTTATAATAACTTTTACTACCAATAGCTGAAGAGATTTAGTTAGAAAATAAGTTCAAACTTTGAAAACTTTAGGCAACTTGGTACGGAACAGAATTCAGCTGCATCCGGCTAGGACCAAGCTGGCTCTAATCCAACAGAGGAGAAAGCTGACTAAAGTTATGACAAGGATCATACAGATCAAGTGAATTTGGTTGAGCGATTGACTACTAGGTTGCGTGTCGCGCGTTCAAGTCCTGCACGAAATAGATATTTGTTTGGCCTGCAGATAGATGTTAGCATACAAATAATGATTGGTTGTCTAGTGTATGTGATTATACATATTTGTAATCGCAACCACGATATAGTCATTCCTTGTATGGGGCAACATTTTATTTAAAAAGTATTAACATCCTAGTGTGACATTCGACTCTCTTGAAGTTATACCTCAGGGAAAACGGCGCGATAGGTACACACATTTATACGCCACTTTACCTATCTACATTTAATCAATTTGTAATGAAGTAGCAATTAGAGGCAACTGATTAAAATTAACAAGTTAAGTGTTGTTGCTTGTTAATTAATTATTTATTTTCTGTTGTCAACCCAAATACCTTACCGGATTATCCCACAGTCTCTCGCATCCATTCCTAGATTACGAATAGAAGTACTTACCTAGATAATCCTTATTTCTTATAGAGTAAGATCCCAAAGCCACCAGACGACTCGTATTTTCTGACGAAGGAAATGTGGATTGAGTACTGCTAGTATGTATGTACTAAGAACGCATGCCTACCAGCTAGCTTGCTTAGACGGCCAATTTTCAGGTATCAGGTAATCAAGGTAGGTACATAAAAACAGTACTTACTTCACTTAAATTCTCCAAGCTGATTTTTACGTATATTTTAGGCAATATGTTTAAAATCAAGTCGCCAATACTCCCAGACACATTCCGTGGGCCTTATTGCTTTACTGACGCTTTAGAGCTCCCAAAATAATGACATAACTTCACGTAAATTCTCATGCATTTCTCACACGTTTTTTTCTTCTATTCTGTCCTGACGACAGAATAGAAGAAATAAAAGTGTTGGGCCGACCTCAAGTTACACCTATAGGATAAGGGCAGGAAGAAGAAGATTGTGTTTAAGATATTGAACTCCGAAAGTTATAAGTAAAGGACGAAGAAGACTATTAGACCTTCCGTAATTTCAAAGCATATAACAATGCGCATTGCATGCACATTTTTAGATGACTCGAAAAAATGTTCATTGTATTGATACTTTAGAATTGTTTATCAGCAGAAGTGGTTAGGTACTTCATGATGTATGTGCCTATAGAATACAGATTGATAATCTTCGTTCATAAGATACCTGCACTGTGCATGGCAATGTAACTTGAGCATTTGACCTTCAACGGTTCGCTGGCTTCGTGTCTCTGAACTTAATAACTCAAGAATGCCCATAATAGTAATTTGCTCTTAATCATAAGGACAGGTCTGCAATTCGCGGTACGTGATACTCAATATTTTACCTACCTACCTATTTAGCGCTTAAAAATATTCTTTATTTAAATTAAAATTTTTGACTGACCTACCAACAAAAAATCCTATATACACAGTAAAAAAAAATGAGCTCGATTTTGTCTAACTTTGGGCGATCAGATTTTCTTTGAACTTTGCACACCCATCAAAGACCGATGACAATGCAATAATCCGATTTTTTTTGGTGAGCAATCATCCATATGACATACCCCGCACTTGAGCGGAGAGGGAGATAGTGTCAGACTGACTAAAAGACAAACCCCATTCCTTCTTGCCTTTCATACCGGGGCCGAGCTTCCCTTTCGGAGCTAACCCTAGCCCCAGTAGGCTTAGGCGACCCAGCTGGGCCAGTGCGCGCCGTCGACGACTTGGGCTCTGTCCGGACAGTTATCGGACGGTCGGACAGCGAGCTACCCATTGCTCGCCGTCCGCAAGCCCGCGCCTACGGTAGCCAGAAATCGGGATCGAATCCCGGCCGCGGCTGGGGCGCTGTGAGCGCCGTTGCCTGATACGGTCGGCCTCCTTCTTTGCTAGCATTACTGCTTCGCAAAAAGAGGTGACAGCCTGAATCAATCTTGATATTATAAGCAGAAAATTATTTTCTGAACGTATAAATAAAATAATTACCGGTAGAAAAATTGAGATATTGGAATTTAGAGCTTGATTTCAAAACCTTTATGCGTAATCTGCGCATGTTGTACCATCGACCTGCTTGCACACATGACTTAATTTTTATCCCCTTAATATTTTTATCACATTCGGTAGAAGTGAAAGATAAATGCAGTTTAAAATAACACGTGTTTTTTAGTACTGTATTTATTTTTAATACTTAAGTACACATATTGCTATATAATACGTACTATTAATTATATTGTTTTTTCGTTTGTTTTGGTTTGACACCGATTTCTGTACTAGAAAATTATTTACTTAGGTATACTAAAAAATATAGCTCACATCTAAGTGAATTTGTATTATACAAAATTAGGGAGGCTTTTTTAGCGGTGGGAAAATCATCTAATGACATCTCCCGCTCTTGGGCGGAGCGGGAGATAGTGTCAGACTTTTACTGACTAAAAACCCACTCCTGTTCCTTCGTTGCCTTTCGTACCGGGGCTTGAGCTATCTTTCGAATTAACCCTGGCCCAGTAGAGTTCGACCCAGCTGGATCCCTGCTGTTGCTGACAGCTCCTTGAGGGGCGCCGGAACAGTGCTCGCCGTCGACGACTTTTGCTCGATCCGGACAGTTAACGGACGGTCGGATAGCGAGCTACCCATTGCTCGCCGTCCGCAAGGCCGCACATACGGTGGCCAAAAATCGGGATCAAATCGAAAGGTGGCTGGGGTAGCGCCCCAGTTAAGGAGGCTTTAAAAAAGATTTGATAAAGAATTTATTTATTTATGCAGAATGTATTATTGCACTTTTGTTTCGATGTTTGGCTTTTCAGACTTTTATTCTAATATGATTCATTTTTATTTAGTTTTTTTTATTGCTATTCTTTGAAAATATATTTAATGCCCATGATTGATGCCAGCCTAAAACTGTGAATTGAATACCTACCTAAAAAATAAATGTTCTTACAGCATTTTTTCTTAGTACAAAAAGAATATGAATTGGTTCGTTAGTGCATTACTGCGTATTTCACACAGTATGCGTCTGCCGCCTTCATTTAGATCCAGCCCGAGCACATTCGTCGTGGCGCTTGGCCGCTTGCCTCTTTCGGCGAAGTGTAAACTCTACCTGCGCTGCGCCTCCTACGCCTGCGCGCATTTATTTCACAGATGTCCTAACTCATACATTGTTTTTTTTTTAATATTATTTATCACCTTTGTATTCCTCATAAGATAACACTTGGTTTTAGTACATACTGATACTATATATATTATTACTTACCTCATACCTATCAATGTAAATCATCAGTTATTGGATTGGCAGCATTTTTCTTTAAAACTTTCTTAACCTATGTTGGGAAAGAGCTAAAGCAATAGTTAACTACTTTATAGTGCTTCCGTGTAATATACCTAGCTGTAGCGCCACCTCGATTGATCTATAGCCATCTGTAACTGTTTTTGATGTACTTACGTACTAATCAGTAGTCTACATTTTTTTAATTTTTTAAATGCAACAGTTATGACCACATGTGTTTTGATATATTTGAAGACTAGTTCGAATAGGGTTGGTAATTTTTTTTTTATCACGTCTACATTTTCAGTTGCATCTTAGTAAAGATTCTCGAAAATTGTTTGAAAAATATCCTTACATGGTAGATAAGTACTGATTTTATGAAAATTTGGAATGGATCGTGCTTATCTTATTATGTTTATTTTCTAAGTAATTATGTGTAACATCCCGGTAATTTTTGCCTGATCACTTAAAAAAATATTCGCTTGAATCCTTCGGCTCGAAGTAAAACCAAACCCTAAGTTTTCGTTTCGAATGCAAACAAAAATGAATTTAGCGGTGGTACAGGCGTGTCTTTGATGGTACTACATGCAACTATTTTAATTGTATTGTAAACTTTTTTTTTATATCAGTTGCCCAGCTAGAGTTCTGTTGTTAATTCACTCAGGATATCTAATTTAGTTTATTTTAGAATTCTCGAAATATGAAATTCAGGTAAACAGGAACCAAAAACGTAAATAGATGTGTACTTTTGCTTTAAGGTCAAAAATCTCTAAAACGGTACGTGATATGGACTTTTTAACCGATTTCGAAAAGGAGGAGGTTCTATGTTCGACTGAATGTGTGTTTTTTTTTAAATTTAGTTATGTAGGTATGTTCAACGATAGCTCGATCGGATTTTGAATTTTTTTTATTGATTGGAAGATTATGCTTCCAAGTTGGTCCCATAGAAATATTGTTATTATCAGATCATAAACTTCGAAGATATGGCACAGAACTCCTCATAGGATCACAGTAGAATTGTCGTAACAAGTAAAATTGCTTTTACACGTGTAGTCGATGACTGACTGAAAGAAAATAAGGAGGGGAGGGAGGGGATGTATCGAACTGATCTAGTGATGAAGCTGGAAGTAGTAAATTAATGTAATCTAACCGTGTTTGGGATTATTAGAAACGTTATGAGATGCACTCTGGTTATAAGGTATTTAAGTTTAGCTGAGGGGTACTTTTTTGTGGTGGTACCATAAATAAAAAGTGAAAAATAATTTTTTTTTTACACAAAAAAAAAATAAACCGACTTCAATGTAAAAAAAACACTGAAAAATACAAAATAACATTAATTTCGGATGTCGGTGTTACATAACGAAGAGACAAAACTATATATTATAGTAACACCGACTTCCGAAATTAAAGTTATTTTGTACTTTTCAGTGTTTTTAGGGTTCCGTAGCCAAATGGCAAAAAACGGAACCCTTATAGATTCGTCATGTCTGTCTGTCTGTCTGTCTGTCTGTCTGTCTGTCTGTCTGTCTGTCTGTCTGTCTGTCTGTCTGTCTGTCTGTCTGTCTGTCTGTCTGTCTGTCTGTCTGTCTGTCTGTCTGTCTGTCCGTCCGTCCGTATGTCACAGCCACTTTTTTCCGAAACCATAAGAGCTATACTGTTGAAACTTTGTAAGTAGATGTATTCTGTGAACCGCATTAAGATTTTCACACAAAAATAGAAAAAAAGCAATAAATTTTGGGGGTCCCCATACATAGAATTGAAACTCAAAATTTTTTTTTTCGTCAAACCCATGCGTGTGGGGTATCTATGGATAGGTCTTCGAAAATGATACTGAGGTTTCTAATATCATTTTTTTCTAAACTGAATAGTTTGCGCGAGAGACACTTCCAAAGTGGTAAAATGTGTGTCCCCCCCCCCTCTAACTTCTAAGATAAGAGAATGATAAAACTAAAAAAAATATATGATGTACATTACTATAAAAACTACCAACGAAAATTGGTTTGAACGAAATCCAGTAAGTAGTTTTTTTTTAATGCGTCATAAATCGAAAAAAATACACTATTATTAAAACATCGATCAAAGTTACAACACATTACAAGAACTTTTATATTATGTTACTTGCTGCTACGGAACCCTTCATGGGCGAGTCCGACTCGCACTTGGCCGGTATTTTTTACATTGAAGTCGATTTAATTTTTTTTTGTAAAAAGTTTTTTAAATACGCCGACAATTACCGCCTTTGATGGGTTTTTGTAAATCAATGTTTACAGCTAAACACGAATGGACTCCAAACAATAAATTCAATCTTGCATGCTATTGTATGAATACAATGTTTACACAAATAAAGAATATCTTATCTTATCTTAAGGCCACCCTGTTGCAGTTTGGCTGTAGACTAGTGATCGTTGTCTTGTTATTATATCACTAAACAATACACGGTACTGGGTACGAGTTTATGCTGTAGGTAGATAATCTAGTACCTATCAAATGTGCCAATTACTATGAACTGTTAATTGTTTAGAACGCAGTCACCTGCCGCCTACCGGAAAAGTAGGCGTACACAGAAGTTCCAAAATTTCAAGAAACTCTTCTAAAGAGTTTCTTGGAAGACCCTTGTCCGACCATTTGGTGTGCTATTTGGCCACCAAGTCAATCTAAATTGGCATAAACTTACAAAAATTTAAAAGATCCACAAAATCTGCCATTATTTAATGCATAATACACATCAATTCTACTTAATTAGGTACCTACCTACTTTAAATAATTATCTAAAATGTTCTTCAAAATGGAAAATATCAACGCGTGCGTCGCTATTTACATACGAGTATTCTAAGTAGAAATTGGAAAGCGTATGGCATGCGCATTGAGCTAATTCTTTAAATGTCCATTAGTCATTCAGGAGAAACCTAGGCCCAATGGTAATTCATTCAGTGGATTAGACAACTCTCCATATAAAGTGCGACCCACCTCACCACGCCGGGCAAGTTGCTGCGTAGCGGCGAGCCGTGCTCACTACTCGATAAATTATCTACTCGCACCGACAACGCACACATAGCCGGCATCACACCTACTTTGACACACGTATTTATATGTAACGCCAATACATTATCTATGTAGGAGTGCTGTGATGCGTCTACCCAGCACGAGCATCGAACATAATATTCCTTTGTGTGGACGATATCCACATGATGCTTACGTATCAGTTTGATTCAATGACTGGTAAGTTAGTCAAAGATAATAACGCTTGTGGCACTAGCACTCGGGCGACATCTTGGCATACACCGCTTTTATATCTTCCCAAAGTCATAATTATTTCTTCTTCGATGGCAAAAATAGCATCAATTCTTAAGTAAATCCCTAGCTTGGTGGATACTGGAGTATTCGACCACAGCATTTCCGTCCACTGATGCCATTCCTTATCCTTATTCTTTATCCTTACGTGAGCAGATCAGGGCATATGGCACAAAGAACTAGGGTTCAGGTCTGAGGAGAGACGCCGCACAAACACTGAGGATTGGAATCGTCCGAGAACGAAATCTGTGGAGATTGTCTTGATGGTTTAAATTCAGATTCAGTACTTTTGTTTTTAGCTTCTATTCGGGTATAAAGCAATCCATCTCCAGTTTCTGATAAACCTAAGTCATCTAACATAGGGTTATAATTTATTTTCTGATTGCATAACGTAATGAATGCCTTTGCTTATGTTCGTCACGTGTATCGTAAAAGTCGCCAGTCGTCTCGTCACCCTGTTTACTGAAAGTGGATACGCATCTTTCTTTCTTGACCGACACTTTTCTTGAATTCACTTCGCGTTGTATATTAAATTTTTATTCAAATATCCACTGATATTTATTACTATAGAAAAATCGTTTACTGTTATCTTGGTTCTGGAAACAGTCGGTCGGTACCAATAACATAAATTAATTTCATTCTGTTAAGGGTAATTTTCTGGTAAGGGAAACTTTCAAATCCTGATTATTTTGAGCAAAGTATGTAACATCATAAAACTATCTTCTATATTCATTAGTACATCAATTAAATTTTCCCGTCCAAGAAACTGTGTCGTCGTATCAACTGCCAAATGTCAATGTGTGCGTCACCATATCGCCGGATTCGTTTTCTGAGAAGCGGTGGCGCGGGCGCAGCGGCAGGAGGTGCGGCGAGGAGCGCGAGGGGCACGGGCCGGCGGCGTCAGGCCCATAATAATGCGGTGGGGCGGAGGCGCGGCGCGGAGCCCGGGCGCCGGCCCTGCCAGACAAGTTGTCGCTGAACCCCGGAACCGATATTCAGTGGCCTCCCTTGCCCCGCGCACCGCCCGAGCAGCAAATTACTTGGCGCACCCAACTTCTTAACTAACCAGTTTAAAACCTATGTAGAATTGGGTATCGATAACGTCATTATGATCTCAACGAAATTTTATATGAAACGACACAAGAAAGTTATTTATTTAATATACATAATGTACCAAGTTTTTAACGCCTTGCGTTAATTCGTGTGCACCATTTTGCATAACTAAAGCGATGGAGCACACTGAGCTACATATACAAAAAACTAAATTTATCTATTATTTTAATTACAAATTGACGTTAGAAGACAATATAAATTTAACTTACAAGAAAAACCGTTTAAAATTCTCAAGAATCGTCGTTGAAGGTAACATATTCTTGTGGAGCATGATTTTGTGCAACACTAGCACCCTATATTAACCAACCGGGCATACTTCCACAATGACAACGAGCCTGACTCATTCTTTGTTTTAAACTGGGTCATCTACTCCATATGGATTTACTGCTAATTGATAAGAATATCTATTTTGTAACTATTCAATAAAGTCCCTACATTCATATTGAGTAATTTAAGTACTTATTAAAGTTTATGACGCAAGACCAAGTAGCACGGTGGATTACGCTTAAATCTGTGCTGTAGTTGTCCTAACAAAGAGGATTAATATATCCAAACAGATTTGGTGGTCGTGCGCTATCATGTCAGTGGCTCGGGCTTATCAGGGCTCAAGGTAGAAGATCCTCGTTGCGCCACAGATATTTATGACTCCGGTGTCAGAGCGTGCTGGCGCTCGGGTGGTCCGCCCGTGTGGCGGAGCCGCACAATCAACAGGAGTTTATCAAGAGGGCAACCGTTAAAAACTCATGGAAACTGATATGAACCCGTTTTAATGATCTCCGCCTATAGCACTTGCTATGATCACAAACAAGTGGATGAAGTCACTTACAGGTTTATATGTTTTGTATTATTTATCTGTATATAAAAGGAGAAACTGACTGACATACCTACCAACGCACAGCCACAACTACTGGGATGAGGAGTAAGATATTTGGCACAAGGCTTCCTTTTATTCCAAAATTTACCCCCTAAGGGGATGTAAGAAGGGTAAATGTTTGTAAGGAGAAACATACTTTCACGTGGACGAAGCCGCTGGCAGAAAATGGTTTATTTATTAATTTATTTTGTGCCTACGTGCTTAGTAACAATTTACCCAATCACTCTCAGAAAACCTGATATGATGTTATAGATAAAATTCGTAGAGAACACTGGGAAGACTTCTTCTACAATGACTACATGGAATAGGAAATTAGCCTGGTAACGATAAATTTAGAATGCCAAAAATATTAACTTGGCACGTTGACATTCGGTAGGTGTAACAATGCCCACAAGAAGAAATGTAAGTGATTAGTGCTTTCATTGGCACGACTTTATTTGCGTCACGGTCGGTCGTCGTTCCTGAAACTGCGTGAAAAATGTCCACTGTCTCACATTGACCCTTGTCATGAAGGTAAAGTTCACTACGACACGTTCGCTCGAGACAAATTACTCTCTCAGACATTATTATGAAGTACTTTTATAAATATTATGGTAAAAATAGATTGATTAATTCTTGATTCATTTGGTTGCCCTTAGATAGATATGGCGTAAATGTGAATGTTGGCGTATTAGATATCATAAGTTTTTAACCGAACTATAATTTAAAAAACTCGTAATATTTTAGCTTTAATCATTATATCTTCCTCGCCTTGTCCCGTGTTATTAGGAGTCGGTGCAATACGTCTTTTTCCTCAATTCTGTTCCGACTCTTCTGTCTTATCTTCTCTTTTGTTATCACTCCTCAAGTCCTCACGCAAGCCATCCATCTTTTCTTTGGCTTCCCTCTCCCTCGCCATCCGACTACATGATGTATATTTACTCATAACTCTTTTGGTAGGTGACATGCGTTTCAACTCTCCTCTTCACATAGCCATACCAAGACAAAAGATTTCCTTTCAAACTTTTCGGTCACTGGCGCCACTTTCAAACTTCCTCTCTCATATTTATTTCTCATTTTATACATTCTCGTCACACCACACATTCATCTCAATATTCTCATCTCCGCTACATGCAATCTTTTTTCATCCGTCTTTTTCACAGCCCAACATTCTGATCCATACAATATGACAATTCTCACGGACTTGTAGATCGTGCATCGTGTTCCAGTGACCATCCGATCAACTCAGAATGGTTGAAATGGCGATACATTCATCCATCCAGAGTTGATTCGTGTTACGTCACGGTCCACCTCACCATCCCCTTGAATAAGCGACCCGAGGTACCGACAGTCTGAACAGATCAGTATGGGCTTTCCGGCGGGAGCTAAGGGAACAGACCGGAGTGACCGTGGAAATCGCAAAACCATTATTCCGTTTTGATTCTAATTAATTTTAGGCCTAGTAGATTATGCATCAAGCTGCAGTCTTATTTCACGGGCTTCATATTAATTCCAGACTGTTTCAAAGTAAAGATTGAGAGCAAGACATAAGGAGTGAGACTCACTTATGAGAACGCGAGCGGCGAGCGTTTGTCCCACCTGCATCTGATTCCCGCTGTTAGTTGTAGGGCGTAGAGTTAAAGTTTTCATACGATTGTTTAATTGAGGTTCCGTATTCAAATCACATTTTTGAACAGCGGGTTATAATAAAATTCATTACAATATTTTTGCCCGGCTCCAACCGGTAGCAGCAGGGGTACGACACCGAGTACCGACCCAGCGCGACGGGTAATGAATGAAATTAAGTAATTTCGTATGACATTTCAAGCACAGGAAATATAAATAATTATTAAATGCAATAAAGTATCTCTAGCCCTTACGCTAGGATACCCTCAAGATCTTTCGTAGTTACTGTTTCGCTATATGTTCAGTTCATTAATATTTTATTTACAAAAATAAAAATAAATTTAACTTTTCTTGACTAAAGTATTACTACTACTACTACTACTAGGGAGACTAATGCTTACTTATAAGGTTTGTGAACAGTGTAACTAGCATAGTTTGTAATATTAAAGGGGTGTGATATGCTAGGGAGTCACTGCAAGACGTTTGAAAGTAAAGGTGTCAGGAGAAATAATAGCCTCTCTGTGGGATAGGTACCGACCGACAGGACCTACAAAAGAAGCCCATAAGATGCCCCTTTATACTTGTTTAAGTTTTAGCAAGATATTATTCTATGCTGCTGCACCCTATAGCAAAGTACACACATCTGAGGGTATTGTGGTCAGCTATGTTTCTGAGTGTTTTACCTATAAACATTAGTTTACGAATCCCAAAAAGTGACAGCATCTGTTTATTTGATCCAGAATAACCGGTTATTCATCAAGGTGCCGAAGTAATATTGTCAACTTGTTCAATCTCGATACATTGATAAAAATCACTGCTAAGGTGCTTGCAAGAGTGGAGATTGATTCTCAATACGATTAGATATTTTAAATGCGAGATATATTTGGTGTTATTAATAATAATAAATCTATATATACCTTACAGACTAACATGTATAGAGTAAATAAAATTTATCGTTAGTAAAAAAGACTTAGGACTATGTTAGTAACACTTCAACATTGCACTAAGTTCCCTTGGTGCTATTCTGTGGCACCAGCATGAGGGGCAGGAAAGTGTTCGGGACTCGCACCACGAACGCCTTGAAATTGACATTTCGGTGCGACTCCAACAGCTGTACCCTAAATGCATACTTCGTCTTTTGGTGCACATACTCCACTATATCTTCCACACTTGTGGTGTGATGCAGGCGGGATATGTACACAGATGGAGAATTCGGCGAGGTGGCACGCTCACTCGCACCAAGCGTAACTGGCTTTGCCGCAGAGATTCCATTATTATTGGCATTTAACGTAAGAAAGTTTTGTTGCAGTTAATTCAACACTTTAGCTAAGCCCCTCTGAGTGGCACCAACGAGTCCAATATTATTGCTATTGAGTACAATACGCAGCCGTGTCATCCGCGAAAGTTAGAATCTTTCCATTATACTGTATTAAAAGGTTACGAAGATCATTAATCTAGACTAGAAAGAGAGATGGCCCGAGCATGCTTCCCGGAGGAACAACAAACGCGAAAGTGCTTAACAGATTATTTGCTTATTGCCTTTAAATTTTACTCTATGTTGTTGGTTTGGGAGTGAAACCAGTTCAGTGATAGATACCGTATTCCCATTAACGAAAACCTTTGCAGTAGTATCAGTCGAATCATATTGTAGAATGCCTTAGCTTATAATTTTTGTAGTTCCTTCTGGATCAGTTAGAACAAAGACGAAGGAGTTCCCTGTAGTGGTAGTGCTATCTCGTCTCGTATTATCCACCAGTTGTTTGTAATTCTAGATCAGATAGAACGCTACCTTGCATGTCATTTAATTAGGAATTAATTACTTTTAGGTTTGCATGACATAATTTTACGTTATCAATTAGGTGAAGTGAAATATAATTTTTAGTTGCACAATCTAAAACAGCGACTATTCAAACGATTTGTCTTAGTACCTATAAATGCACTTAGAATAAGAACTAAGCACATTAACAAAACCAGTAAATTAACTGTCCCTAAGTTATAACACAAACTAATGGATACTAAGAGATCACCATTATAATATAGCATAGCATACTCAGCCTTTTAATGTTCTCTAGGAGAGGAAATGTTTTTTTTTACTTTTTTAATAGTTTCAATTATACGAGTAATGGTTGATGATGATTGAGTTTATCGATCATCCTTTCATCCAGAAAAACAAATAGTAGATTGACTTATGTGAAACACGCTCACAGAACTAAGTTTTTTGACTTCACTGTAAACTTATCTTTTTCTTGATTTATAAAGGGTCGGCTCTTATTTGTTACCCGGCATTGCGAGAAGAGAACTAAGGTTTACCTCGATTTTAGATTGAGGTAAAACTCTTACGTAAAAGTCCTCTTCCAAACCCCGTCCATGTAGAGACACAGAGATGCTTATGTATAAGTAGGTAAATAATAAAAAACATGGGGCAAGTAACTTTATCACGATGACCTATAAACGCAGTCTTAAAGCAGTGCATTACAAGCATAATGTAAATACTAACAAACAGTATAAAGTATAAACACGTTAGACTAAACGACGGGACGTGATGACTAATAGAGCTAGTAATATTCGTAAAAACTGGTGATGTGACAAACGACACATACACCATTATTTTGGCACCAGTCGCATGTACGTCATGGCCGGTCATCGGTATTGAAAAATTCTTATCTCATTGACGTTTTCATATCTTGCGTGTTCTGTTTCACAACTCTTTAATAGGTAAATATTGCAATATAAAAGGTATTAGTAACCAGTAAACAATGTGACTGTTTCATATTTTGTACATTGTAATGATTTGGGAAAAAAAGAAAGAATAGGTACAGTGTAAAGAAATTAAAGGATTAAATTTATGAAGGTACTTACTATGCTAAAGACGTAGTGTATGTGTGTGGTACCTATCTAGGAAAATATAGTTTTCTAGAGACGTGTCCCAAAGGATGTTTTCCGTTACTTTCAAAGTAGGCACAATACTGAGAAATTCCAAATAATGATCTTATCCCAAATATTAGTCTAGACAGCCTTAGGAACTAAGGGCTACATTTCATTGGGACACCATGGCGGCGCGACCAGTTGCGTTGTTGGTGTCCCGGTGAAATATATCCCTAAGCCACCAAACTAGACACCAAAGTCACCCAGAGTGGCCACACGTCCGAGCTGGTCGCGCAACCAAACGGACACCATGAGTAACTCTTTATAGAGCTGTATACATTTTGTTGGTAACAGCGACTGGTCGCGCCGCCATAGTGTCTCGGTGAAATATAGCCCTTATAATGCTAAGCTAGTGACAGATAACCTTGACCGTCAGTGTCATCTATCTGCCGGTCAAACTTATTACAACGGCTATCTTCGCACATCATCATAGCAACCGAGAGTGGTTCGCGTGCACCGTCCCATTAGCTCGTTCATTACTGTTTAGAGACGTGCTTGAATACATGCTTCCCTTCCGGCATGAATTCTAGCAAGATCATCTGTCCCATAGCGTTTAATCTATTCGCTATGCACTTCAAGAGAGTGATTATCATCATTTTTTTTTTAAGGCTGACTTGATCTACTTTTTAATCGAATTTGACGAATTAAAATTATTTAAATGCAGCATCTCCTTAGAAAACGGGTTCTATAGATACCATGATTATTGCAAGTAGAGAATAAAAGATCTTTGAAACTTGTCGAAGATTTGCTCTACTTTAACTTGCAAAATGTACCTATTACAGGTTTTATAACAGTCTGAGATATAGTACCTACTATATGTATATTACTAACACCTTCTTCGACCTGCCCCGGATCACACCTGCTTCTTTGTTGAGGAGGTTTTGCTTGGATTTGTAACATTAATTAGGCGTGAAAGAACATGTTGTAACACCTCTGCAATGAATGAGTGTCCCTACAGTGTTCGGTGAATGATATGTTTGATCCAAATTTCGGGTTTTGGCTCAAGTTCGTCAAAATTAATTCTAAAATACCTCGTACACTATCTATGATTAGAATGTCATAAATGTACAAATAAAAAAAAAAAAGTTGAATAAGGTTAACATTGCTATTAATGTGCCAAACGGTACGAAGAGCTCGAGCTACATTATCAGAGGTGCCGAGGCTGGAGTCAAAGGGCGTGCTGATTGCGTTACACGACTACACAACCAACAGGCGTGTTTACAGAGAAGAGCCGTTTCAACGTCGCCGACACCTCTCTGATCTCACCGAACAGCCGCTATCAAAGCCAGACGACATCAATTAACAGAACCGGCCGGCTTGTGTGCCTTTCAAAAATGCCTTGTTTTGAGGATGATCACGTGATTACTTTGTGTCGAAAGTTTAGGTACCTAGATACCTATACGAATGATATCATTAGTACAGCTCTAAAATTCTACGTAGACCTCAAAATAACATTCACAAGAAAACAATTTGGCTGTGCTGTGCGCGCAGGATATGTGAACGGACTCGTCGGACGGTCGGCCGATGTGAGCTCGCTGAATATTATAATTAGTCGAAGCCGGTGTGAGTAATGGCGTCGGAAATAACACGCGGGCGGCGTTGGCGCCAAGCGGAGCGGCCATCGAGCACCGCACACAGGCGAAGCGCGCGCGCAGCCGCGCATCCCCCCCGAGCTGAGCGCGCAGCGCGCCGCGCCGCCGACCGGTCTGTCTTGTGACTTGAGCTATTTATGTGCTAAGGAGTGACGTGACTCCGAGCTGATTTATTTAGGAGATCACCTCACGGAGACTTAAAGGTTGCTCTATTATTGTTATAACTTCAGGCCCACTGTTAGACATCTGACATGATGACATGTACCTACTTAATGCAGATGAATATTATTTTATATTCTATTATTATTTCATAAATTAATATAAATATTTTGTATGAGGTCATTGTAGACTTGGCAACTCAAATCTACAAAATGTCTATTGAAGTTATCTTTAACTACTGCCTTAATAACTTGCCCAGTAGTTAAGAGATATCTTGGATCGTACATACACCTACATTGCAATAGCGCATTGCACTGTATAAGGCTTCTTAGAAACTAGTCCTAGTATGCCTAAGCTACCAGCTAAGTATTGGCAGTAAGTACAACAAACCATTTACCGTTCATTTAGTTTTATTACATGGTGAGTTGTTACATAAACTTACATATATTACGTATTGCCGTGTGCATATTATTGTGTTCTATTCACGCATGAGTCGTGAACTCGTGAACGAAATGCATTGGTTGAAATGCTGATAACAATCAAAGTTAGGAGTGAAATAATAAAGGTGGAAGGACCACATTCCATTTATCTGAGTTGTACCCCAACAAAGCAGTGAGAGTTAAGATATTTCTGTGTGATTACGACTAGCTGAACTGGACTCTGACATCAAAGCAAACCATATTAGAAATCGAGGTGCAACGCGTAGGCACATTCAAACATCTTAACATTTAAAGCAATTTCTGGAAGAGGCAAACAAAGGCACCGCGGTTAATTAGTCGGTGTTTGCACTGAAGAAACAAACGCGCTCTACGGACAGACAACACCAAAGTGAATATCCTTTATGCCGACACGCACACATCCGGAAACTAAACAATTATAGTAGTCATGGAACTAAGCTTAACAAAAGTAAGAATACCGTTCCGGCAGTCATGCGGAAAAACGGAAAATAACCTCACTTCAGTGCTCAACGTGTACCTAAATGGTAGGTAAATCAAACTCCTTCTGGGTGTATCCCACTTCAGATAAAAAAACAACTTGGGTTTTAGGTACGATAAAAACAAATAAAAAATCATATCAAAGAATTAGTAACCTAAGATTGAAGGCATAAAGATAATTTTGCAATGAAAAATAAAACAGATCGAAGTGTAAGTAACTAGCTAAATTGCAGGTCTATTCTATCTCTATCTATTGGTGACTGGCTAACAGTTCGTAAATAAATCATATAAAACTTAACAATTTGGGAAACTCAAACTGTGGGGGGACAGTTTGAGTTTCCCAAATTGTTAAGTTTTATATGTTCCCCAATGAAGAACTCTAACGAACCCTCAAACGAGGTGAATAGAAACCACACATTGAAGGGAATTTTCATGTCAAATAAAAAACAAAATGCAGCATTTGACTACTCCAATATATGAAAGAATTGTAATTTAAAGAAATTGGTGGTTTGTTAGAAATCGATAAAAATGTACCAAAGCTAACCAAAGAACCTATTCAAAGTCTTGTTTATATTCAGCGTATGGGTGCACAGTGTCACAATCACAATACATCGTATGGAAACGTTTCACTTGTGGGTATTGAAAGAGTTGCGGACGGTCCATCACCTGAGGGCACTGATATTTGATCATGAGGAAAGCACTAATATTCGAATTCAAAAAAGAGTTGAGAACGTATCAAATTCCACATGATGAATGCCTATAAGTAAGTCAAGCTGGTTTGTAGCCTTTAATAGAGTTTGTCAAATACAAAATTTCAAAATCTTAAATCGAAAGTTCGAAACACTAGCAAGCAGCAACAAAACAAAGCGTATCTAACTGTAGCATATGATTATTTAACTTTGTTTTTTTTTGCGGGGACAAAATTTTTGAAGCATCAAGCCTTCTTCTATCACTCACTAGTAATGCTAGGTTTTAGAAGTCACTATAGGACCAGTTATAGTACAAAATCTTTTTGTGTATGACAGACAAGTCATGTAGGTTTTAAAAGTCAGTTTAATATTCTCAGACATAATCTTTAAAACTTTTATTCTTTACCAATTTAGAAAAACCCAGATGTTCGTTACAAATAAAAATTTAAACAACATACGAAACTGCGTCAAGCCTTAAAATGCAAACGTACAAAGAAAGACTATTGTTATATGACCCGTGAACTATAACAGAGAGTGTATCCTGTGCTCGCGTGTGCCAAAAATATCCTTGACTTCATAGTAGAAGCCGTGCCTACTTGCTTTATGGGCCATCGCGTCGTCCGGCAGAGCATCGTAAATATCACACTCACATCTGCGAATGCAACGCGAACACTAGGTATTATGCGGCTCGCTAAATTATCCGCCTGAGCACGAAAACATGGCGAAATATTCCAATGCGTCAAAGAGACGTCAGTGGACGCAGCCGCTGGCGTCAGTGACCAGTGCCCGGCCGAGACACAGAAATACTTACAGGTCCTAAAGCATATTTTTAATGTGAGCTAAAGGGAAACATTTGGCAACTTAAGTAGTTTGCGATTATTTTAAGCTCTGACATGGTTTTCAGCTTTCAAAGATTCCACTAGAAATTTCTTTAGGGATTTTCTTAAATTATTTGTTTTCGCTCTTCACTTCATTATTTTTGTAATTTCTTTAAATAACAATTCAGTACAACAATGCTAGAATTTTCCACTTTTCAGTGTTTTCTTGTTAGACTATTCTGCCACGATATTTACTAACATGATTACACTATTTTGTATTTTTCTTAATCCGACACCGATCCACTAACTTCAGCGCCCACTTTCTTTCTCATACGTCTTCTTTTGAATTTCTCAAACAACCTGTTTTCTATTTTGTGTTCTTATTTAATATAGAACTGGCCGTTTTTCTATGTGAATATGGTTATCAAGATTTTACGGTTCAAGATAACTTTTCAGTATTCATTCAGATCTTTACAGTTTTAAACCATTGTAATTACCCTAACACTTTTTACAAAACTTTGTTTACCCGTTGAAAACTTTTTGATGTAGCATTGGACGTACACGTACCTGCAGCTTTCTTATTTTTCACTTCGCATACATTTTCCAACAGTTAAAACCAGTTATAGATAAGTTAGCCGAACAAAGTTCTCTCGAATAGATTGTTAGAAGTGTCTCCAAGTTTGCTTAAAGTCTCTCAAGCTTGTTTCCAAAAGTAATTTTATTGTTCCCTAGAATTGGAATATAGTTTAACAATAGATTAAAGTGTTTAACATTTATTTCGGCGAACAAACTTATCTAAGGCTTAAGTCGTATATTCTGGATAGGTAAGGTGTCATTATCCCACTGTGTAGTCTGTGTAATATATGTAAACCTTAGGAAAGCTTTCAAAATCAGGGCGCCTATAATCCAGTGTCTTGGATAATCTGATAAGCTGCGATAATTGACCGAGTTACCTTGTGGTAACAGTGTATTGCTTGGACACTGATTATGTAACATCAAGTAATAGTAGACACTTTTATTGTGAGTCATAAAAAAGGCTTTAGTTTAGGACTAGAAGTCGAAGATCACTGACAGATCGCTCACAACATATAATGTACATTTAGTAAATTCTAGAGTCAAGAGAGTCTCTTATTATTATTTAAAGAAAGTTGAAAATGAGGGAAAATACTTGAATCTTCCCCCAAAAGGTAAAAAATGACATTTTAGAGTTTTAGAGGATAGTAAATTTACGGATTTATTTACTTATTTAAACTTCATGTACAATAGTGGTACGTAGGTGGACCTTATGCAACAAAGTATTCACTACCAGTCAACCTTTGGATTAAAAAAGACAAAAATGTAGTAGGTTTGCACAATAAACAAATAACAGATAGATACTTAAAACAAAAAAGTAAAGTAAAATATAATAATAAAATACATATAGGTACATGCTTGAATTTTAAACTAATAAATACTATGAAAAATATCAAATCATGAAGAGAAACTTCTTAACAATTATGACGAAGACAACTAAGGTTGAGAGGACTTCAAGTACTTGTTCCGAATTTTACATTTGAAGGAAAATTTACTTTCTGCTTTTTTGATAGAGTTTTAGGGTGGATATAGCGTAAGAATTGGACATAAAGCCAGTACGGTGAGAAGGAATATGAAGAAGCATGGTTTTGGATCCACGAAGATTAAGATTTACCATCGTCTAAAATTACAACATAGGGATGAACAAATAAATAATCTAAGATATATATATAGGTATGTTAGATATGTTAAAGTCTCTACATGCATCTGCATGGTTCTCTTAAGATTTGTTTGACCATTACATGTTTGCGGTATGGACTTTAAAAGATACTTTGAACCCTGAGTTTGTTTCGGTGTTTCTTTTCAGGGTCAGCTAGGAAACACCGGCCTCATCTAGTTTAAATTGACGAAAAAATTGACGTGTAAAAGTGTTTTTATAAAACCTATTTGCAAAATAAATAATTATTTTATTATTAGTTATCATTTAGTACCGATATCCATGATTTAAAGAAAATCTCCTCTTTTGTGGTTACAACAGGAAAATGAAAGAGTTTGTTAATCCTACATCACCGCGTCAAAACCACGACGCGGAATTGATATTTATTAGTAGGACGAGTAGTACATTGTACCGCTGGCTCTATTTTGATAAATCATAGTAGGTATGATATATGATTTTACAGTTTATGGCCCGAGGACCTAATGCGAGTTTTTTGACTTATTCGATAGAGTTTTGTGTTAAATCGTATGGAATAAATATTTTCCTTCCCTTATCGTCACCAGACGCTGCTTATTCAGTTTTAGTACACACTAGCCTTTGCGGTTCGCTCCTGTCAACTGACTACTCTATTCTAGCCATTCTAGGGTCTCTATCTAAATCAACTCTAATCTACCCTACCCTACGCTACATACCCTATGCTACTTTTCTACCTACTCTACCTACAGTACCTACCTACCTACTTACCCTACACTAATGATGTTTTTTTTTTGCTTTTTAAACTTCCCTGTATGCTAAAGAACATGACAAAAATATATTAAAAATGGTCCTCAGTCATTCTTAATTTATATAGCGTCACCAGGAGAAATAAAAGTTCATTTTTAAGTATGTATACATATAGATTAATGTTTACGAGTACTTACGTTAAATATCTTGCGCTAAAGCCACCGAATGCGGTTTCTGGTCTTCCTGATTTACCTGCAAATCCTACAATAGTCATGTTAGCTTAAAGAAATTAGTTCCTAGAAGAACACAATTGTCATAAAATCTTGTCTCACTACTGTCCGCCGTTCCATTCTGATCTCTCCAAAGAATTGAGTAAGCAGTGCCTGTCCATTTGTCACTATTACAAGATTACAAGAACAAATAACAGTTTTTTCTAAAAAAATTGACGGCACGTTTGACATGTTTGTGAAGTGATTGGCTACTGCGTCTGCGCGGTTTTGATTCCCGCACGGAACAACTTGTAAGGCCAAGGTACAGATATTAGGTCCTAACCTATGAAATGAGCGGTTTTGAAACAGGTTACTTTTAACTGCGATTTATTCGTATTTACTTGGAATTACAAGTTCAAATATTAACAATCCGTTATTCTTTTTTCGTAGTTAGTTTCTTTGTATTTATTATTTCTAGTAACATCGCTGTATTTACAACCATTTAGTATCTAAACTAAATCAATTATTCAGTACAGTTTGTCGAGTTATGAAAATATAAAATATCTATTAGACAGTTGCTTTTTAGGGTTCCGTAGTCAACTAGGAACCCTTATAGTTTCGCCATGTCTGTCTGTCCGTCCTCGCTTAATCTCTGTGACCGTTAGCACTAGAAAGCTGAAATTTGGTACCAATATGTACATACATCAATCACGCCGACAAAGTGGTAAAATAAAAATTGGAAAAAAATGTTTTATTAGGGTAGCCCCCCTATATGTAAAGTGGGAAGTGATTTTTTTTTTAATTTCAACCCTAACGTGTGATACATTGTTGGATAGGTGTTTAAAAATGAATAGGGGTTTACAAAAATCATTTTTTGATAATGACAATAATTTCGGAAATAATCGCTCCAAAAGTAAAAACAATGTTTCCCCCCCTCTAACTTTTGAACCACCTCTAAGTTTAGAAAATATGAAAAAAAACTGAAAAGTAGAACTTTATAAGGACTTTCTAGGAAAATCATTTTGAACTTGATGGAAAGAACAGTTTTTGTACAAAAAGACAAAAAGGTTCTACAAAATGATTTCTGGACTAAGTTTGTAGTATAATCGTATATGCAAGCATTTTTTTAAACTCATAAGTGGGTACACTTATTGTGACGGACGGGAAACTACGGAACCCTACACTGAACGCTCAGTGTCCCGACACGCTCTTGGCCGGTTTTTATTTTTTCTTGATTCTCAGGTATAAGTTTTTTTGTTCATAATTATGAGTACTGCCAGTGTCTTCATTTATTGTTGTATTGCCGTCTCCACTTTGTCTAGTGTAAGTAATGTTGTAGAGTAATGTGGTAGACTATCAACCACTAAAATAGTTGAGAATTTCTGCCTTAACGTATGAGAGAACATGACAACCCTACGACCCAAGCTTCCTCTACGTTCCTGTGAGTTCCAGTGGTTACGTGTCTTAATTGTACTGAATCAATTATTTTAATGAGCAGTAACCAGTAACTGGTAAGTGGTGGAGTTTTTTCTCGTCTATTATCGTGGTTGTGGTGGCCCTACTGCGGCATATGATACAGGCATTCCGCATGTGTTGCGGGCATGCGACGCGGACGGGGACCGCGCTCGCCTCGTGCCACGCCGCCTTCCGCGCCAGACTGCTCGTCGCCATTACGTTACCCCACACCGCAAATGTACTCAATAATAAAACAACTAACTTTATTGTTTCAGTCTCCCCGCTGAATGCTTTCGTTGGAAAATAAGACCGTAGTCGCTCTGTGCCTCATAAAACACGAACTTAGGCAGTACGTAGAAAACACTGGATCCGTAGATAGATCAGACTATTTGAAGATTAACGAAGTTATACATGTTTCGAGGGTTTGTCTGACTGTCAAAGCTGCTTTTTTGAGAAACTAGGTACTGGTGTTATTCGACTTGGAATTTGGAATGGTTATAAATATAAATGCTTGTCCACAACATAGCAAGCATTATAAAAAAGTTATTTTTATTGCATTAAAACTGGCATGGGGATTACAATTTTTATGTGGTATACCTGCCTGAATTTAAGATGAAGTACTTTACACATTACAAAATATATTTATTTATTAAGTAATGACCTCATACTTTTTGAGTTATTGTGAAAAATATACGTTGACAAAATGTGTGATACTCCCATAAAATAATAATATTAACTAAAAAAAAATACTCTAAATTGTAACTACTTTTCATGATTAAAAGTAACAATTAATACTGTTTTCTCAGAAAACCCAATTCTAGAAAAACCCCAAATTGGCATTTCATGATGATGATGACAGTATCTATTAAGTACACTTTTCTGTTTTCACTAACACTAGGTGACACTTAAACGAATACTTATATAATATTTGCGCTGATGAATTTTCAAAGTTCGGCTCAGCGCAGAGCCGAACTTTGAAAATTCAACAGCGCACCTAGTGTATCTACGTAGGTACGATCTTTTACATGGATGATCCACGTCTAAGATGAATAAGAAAAATAATTTAAAACTATTGTATCAGTCGAATCATAAATAAAAAAAAAGTTTCATTATTACTCCAATAATTTTTAAATTATTGGAGTAATAATGAAACTTTTTTTTTTACAAACATTACAAATTACATTTTACAAATTTATGGAAGATGCCTGTGTGTTTTGTCACTGTCAGTGTTGTTCATTGAGAGACTGGTTATACTGCAAATATTTTTTCATGCATGTTATCTGGACCACAAATCGTTTGTTATGGACTGTTATTTTATTTCAATAAAAAAATAGTACTCAGTTGCGCAGATTCAGATACAATTTGAACTATTGGAACAACAACAACATTTCTATTAACGATTAATATTTATATTTTCTAAATCTATACAAAAAAAATTCCATCCCATGTTCAAAATAAAGTTTTATTTCGAAAGCAGTTTTGGTGCTATTGTAAAAATTTTGGCAAACATTTTTAAATGATGGTGATTGCACTGCACCTTTGTCATTGCTAGGACATCATTTTCTTAAAGATATCAAAGAAAAGATTTTGTCAATAACTAAGTTGTCTTAAATATTGAATATCTTGAGGCTGTCCTCGCAGCCTCACGGATATCCACAACACCACCTTGAACGACGAAAAAGGAACACGCTTAGCTTTCTAAGCATACAAACAATTATTCCCTTTATTACTGATTCATTTCGTATCAAAGTCATAAATGAGACTTTTACACATTGGCGCACTCAATCGGCAAGACCTGATATCTATTTATTTTGTGGCGATATTGAATGCCGGATGTCGAATCGGTCAAATCCAAGTTTGAGGAGCTTACTAACCTAACGAAAATTTGTAGCCAACAAGACAAAATTTAAAATTACTCTCAGCACTCAAAATCTAAAATTAGTGCAAAAGCAACTATCACAGTTTTTAATAAAATGATAATTATGTATCAATGTATCTGTAACAACATGTGCTTATAATATGTAACATGCCATTGGTGGTGTAAATTTTATAAGCTACTACAGTTAGCTTGTAAAATTTAATACCATTTCATTGAAAACACTCTGAGAGTTGATTTTTGACCATCTTATTATATTTGTAGTACCATGTATTATAAAATTTAGTATTTCTTAGTAGTTTTTGAATGTGCCTATTTGTTTCCATAGTAGTGGTTAGAATTTTATGACATCTCATACGACGCCTGAAACAATAACAAAATATGTTTGCTATCTATTTTTTGAAGTTGTCTTGTAAAGGCTTATCGCCTATAAAGCTCTCTCTATCTTTTATTATTTTACCTATCTCATTGGTTTTGCCTATAAGAGTATTATGTTACTTTGCCTTTTTTATGAGGTGGGAAATCATCAAATAACTCTTCCGGCCCTGGATGGAGCGAGACTTTATAGTATGACTGATACTCATATAGTATGAGTATTAAACTGATTAAAACCCACCTGTCTTCCTTTTGTTGCCCATTGCGTTCCAGGGCCACGGTTACTCTTCCGACCAATCCTGCAACCCTTATTACCATGCCTAAGAAATAATCATACAATTAGTATAACTACCGTATTTTGGAAGCTATCTTTGGTATATGGAAGTACCATAGATAGCAACCAGTAGCGTTGAAGATGTTTTCCAGTCATTTCCACGTAGAAGATATTGTTACGTGGTGCATTTTTTTAGGTTGTATAAAGGTTTTTAATATCTAAACCGACTCATTCAAGTGTACATAAAAGTGCTACATCCGTGAACCTCAATTAACAAACTAATTGAACTAACTGTAACTAAGCAAGCCTTTATCTTAGTGAAGCTCAAATAAAATGTCCAAAGGATTTGTACTAAAAATGTACAAAAGTTGATATTATAAGAAAGTCGAGTAGTCGATCAAGACTGCTCCATTCACAAGAGAAAAAAATATCTGATAGTTTTATGTAAAACATAATAGAATAGGGGATTACATCAGTCAGGTAGGCAGGCGGATGGCGCCGGCGCTACCTGCGCCTAGAGCAACCAGTGGATTCTTATCTAATGAATTAAAATACGTTTTAATAAACAATCCTCTTTATTTATTTAATAATAATAATAGAAGTTATAATATTTATTCTTTATAAATGTAGGTAAGCTTCATAAACCCCACATATAAAAATACAATCTTAAACTTTATACACAAAATATCTGTCATCGGGTGATGACGGCATAATGCACTATGGCGGCGTGAACATTAAGGCACGATGATAGAGGGCTAAGCCCCAGGCGGCGCCAGGCGGGCGTCGGCGACTAGATCACAGGAGTTACGGAGCAGGGCTCCGGCGGCACACTCTCATCTGAGCGGAGCCGGAAAGGAGGGAACTGGTGAACACCAGCGCGGTGCGGAGCACGCAGCGAGCGCGCAGCCCGCCGCACTCTGCACTGGCACGAACGCTGACACATGCACGCCGCTAGATACAGGCAGCGATGCTAGCGATGGCCGCTTTTCTTCTTCGTCCCCGAGGAGATACGGCCGGAATAGTTTAAAAGGCTTGCGTGGTGGACAAGGTGCCGTGGGAGGCACGTATGCCGGTTGAGGCGCAGGTGGTGGTGTAGGTCGACGTACTGACAGGTCGATAGGCTCGGCAATTTGCATAGGCACAGGAATAGGCACTGGTACTGGTAGAGGCGTGGGCACTTGCACCGGTGTGGGTACGATCACTGGCGGTGGTGTAGGTAAGCGAGCGCTCTCTGGAGACCCGGCTGCGTACGGAGGCGGTGACGGTGCTGGCTGCGGCGCTCGCCTCAGGAGAGCCGCTCGCAGTGCAGGTTCCGCTTGAAGCCACTTTTGGATCTGACGACGATGTATACCGAACTTTCTGGCTGTAGCGCGTTGATTTCCGCGACATTGAGCGTCGCGTCTATACGCTTCGAGAACTTGAAGCTTAAATTGTGGTGGGAAGATACGGCGGGAACCGGCGCGGCCCTCTGAGCGACGGTCTGAAGGCGCGGGGGCCGGGTGCGTGTGGGCGGCGGCCATTCTAAGGAGAATACGTGTGCGCGTGGCGGTTGACGGCGCCGAACTGACTGTGGCTGCTCTCTCGCCTCGGCACGGCGCGGATGTTGGTGGCGCGCCGCTGCCCGTCCAACGTGCGTGAGTGTGCGACGTGAGTCTCGTATACATATAAAACCCTGTTCACACTGGTACTCTTGGTGGACTTTTTATTTTTTTTTAGTTCAATGTTTATTTTATTTGTACTTTATTACTTTTGCATTTCCAACTATATTTTGACGAACGCGCATGATTACAAATATCACATTTGTTAGTGTTTATAAATAATCGATTAATCATAAAATCTCTACATAGAGTCATAGAATTATTGTGTTACTGGATAATTATAGAGACAATGGTTACGAATTGTTCCTAAGATGTAAAACTTGTGAACATGCATTTCAGTACTATTACTTTCCCGGAACAGCATATTGTACCAAAATAATTTATAAATAATGCGAAACTTGTAAAATAAAAGGGTATCATAAAAATTTACATGTGTACGTTGCTTTAGGCAGTAATCTCGCCTCATTCTCGGCGTGAAAAAATGCCGCAAGTGGGAGCCGATAGCACGTAGCGCCACCATTTCTATCTCTTTCGAACTTATAGAACTTCTCATTATAGAAGAAGACAGACAACGTGCCCTGCCCCGGTCGCTGCCACATCCGTTTACGAAACAAGTTTGCATGCGATGTTGCCACTGTGTGCGCGCGGGCGGCTCACGAGCATCGAGGGGTGCGGGCGGATAGGAATGCGCACGGAACGGCAACGGCGCCGACCGTGGCAGACAGGGTGTCGCCGACTCGCCGCCGTAGACAGGCCGTCGCTCGGCGGCGCTAGCCCCCCTTACACCCGCGTGCACCCGTCCCACCCGCAACGCACATCAACAAGTTATTTCGGCCCAGCCTGTTGCGTTGCTATAAGATCTCAAGTAACATGGTTTCAGCGGGCGGTTACGACGTTTTGGGTTGCGTTTCAAACTTAGCGCCATCGCTGTTTCGAGGAAAGTTATTTTTTTGTTGAGCGGCCGCCTGCTGCGCCTGCCTCGCTAGCGTCCGGCGACCGTGAAAATAGCGATCCAACTCAAAAAAGGACGGCACAAATAATTTTTAAATTTTAAAAGAATTATAAAAATTATAATACTTACCAAATATATTTTTTTGGAGTATGGAAAAATATGCTGATTGAGAGATACCTATTGACTAAACATAAATGTATCGCTAATTATTCGAGGTCGAAGGAAGAAGAGCCATAAAATCATATTTTTTTCTCTTTCGTTTTTAATAAACTACTTATTCTTTTTTTTCTACAGAACGATATCCATTTGTGTAATGCGTAGCAAATATGTTATAGGTACGTCATTTGATTTACTTAGGTGTCCTAATTAATTACTAGGTAGGTAAGTACCTTGCTCCTACCTGATAAAATTCTTTTGAAACTGAAATTTATTACTAATTATTATAATCCGGTCCTGATATCGATACCATTTATCGTATTTTGAACATCTTTAACCGCTTGCGTTGTTACAAGTTTTTTAAAAAGTATCCTATGAAATTATATGTTTCTGGTAAAGTTAAAACTGTCAAATTTTTGTTACGAAACTAGAGAAAGCTAAAATAAAATAAAATAGAACGTATAAGTACCTACTCAAAAGTGCAAAAGAAAAAAAAACGAATAATGTGTTCTATATTTATTAGATTCAGATTGTTTA
The DNA here is from genome assembly GCA_929112965.1 of Mythimna albipuncta. Taxonomy (NCBI): domain Eukaryota; kingdom Metazoa; phylum Arthropoda; class Insecta; order Lepidoptera; family Noctuidae; genus Mythimna; species Mythimna albipuncta. The sequence continues at coordinate 8,085,098 of OV815962.1, read as the reverse complement.
GGTGGACACCAAAGGAAAGATCGTTTAGGTACGTTAGGTTTAATTACATATTTGAACGAAAAATCATTAGTATAGTAAATATTTTTTTTTTACTCGTAAAACTTAAATTAAATTACCTAGTCACTAATTTTAATACCTACTTAAGGAAAAATAATGTAAGATGTGTAACTTTTTTAAACTGTTGTCTTTATATTATAAGTACACTAGCTGTGCCCGCGACTTCGTTCGCGTGGACTTCAAGATTTTAAATTTATTTTTTCTAAAATAAAGGTAGCCTATGTTACTCCTTATTACATCAGCTACCTGCCAAAAAAGTCCCGTCAAAATCGGTCCAGCATCTCTGAAATGAGATTAGCCCGGACAAACAGACAGACAAAAATTTAAAAAAATGTTATTTTGGTATATGTACCGTATATAAATTCATATGCATGTAGTAAAAAGTAGTTATTGCAATATTATAAACAGACACTAAAATTTTATTTATATGTATAGATGAATGTTCTATTAATAAGGTTCGTTCTTAGGCCTTACAGCTGAGAGTAGTGTAGTCAGGTCCTCAAGGGCTAGGGTCTCTTGTGTCGCGACATAGCATAATATATATAGTTCAGTATATATAGTTCAGTTCAGTTGAAAACCAGCGTCAGGCACTAGTTGTCTGGCTTTCATGCTGAACTGGACCTATTTTGGTGCAGCCATGAGGCAGACATCAATGATATTTTTATTTTTTTTTGCTTCTTTTATTTTTGATGTGTTTATTGTGTAGTATTGTGTTTAGGCCTTGTGTTGTACCAAATAAATTATTTTTCTTTCTTTCTTTCTTTCTTTCATATATATTTATATATAATATAATATTCCACAACTATCACACAACACCGTCTAGTCCCAAGCTAAGCAGAGCTTGTGTTATGGGTACTAGACATAGAGCAACACAGGCCACCGGCGAACCGGAGTCGCCGGTGGCCTGTGTTGCTCTATGGTACTAGACAACTGATAAACATACTTATATATTTCTAAATACATACATATTATAGATCAATTACACCCAGACACAGAACAAATGATCGTGCTCATCACACAAACATTTGTCCTGGGTGGGAATCGAACCCACGACCTCTGGCATAGCAGTCAGGTCATAGGTTCAAAATAAAATAACGTGCGCACTATATTTTTAAATAATAAGACTCTAGATATCCTAAAAAATGTAAAGATAATTTATAGCTTAACAAGCTTTCAAGCTAGCTTGGTATTTTTAGCTTTAGGATACCAAGAGTAACAGCAAAATCATAATAACAATAATAAAAATACGGTATAATAACACAATAAGTATTATTAATTTAGGTTAAGCCCTGAGGTGCCCTTGAGTCACGGAACGGAACGGAACCCTTGCCAAAAGATTTTTCGACCAGTTAGCTGAAGGGAAAAAAATAATTCTACGCATAAATAGAAGCGAAATTTTAATTCCGAACGCGATGGCGATACTCGTTTCCGGGTGAATTATACGAATTACTTATTATTTGTAATAGAAGCAGATGGGTGGGTTTCTAAGAATCTACTAGGGACATAAGTGGGTGGAAAGTCTATAGGTACATAAGTATCGGGCCCACCTGTTCTTAGACATGCTTAACTACGTGGGTTACCTAAGTAAATAGTGACAAGAGTTGCACAATACAGTACATAATTATGCAGATAAGTAGGTACAACATATTAACATCGACTCATCTAGATAGCGATAGCACAAGATCAAGTATGTTTAGTGCTCACGTCATCGCCGACCGAGCTTGGAGGAAAACTCTGGTATTTTCCGATGAGTACTAGGAACTGTGTGACGGATTAAATAAAAAAATGTGATCTGTTGTAAGGAGTCTTTGTGATATTACATCATAGGGTACAAAAAACTGGCCATATTTAACTACGTCAGTTGAAAATTTAATATTAAAAATGGATATGATATAATTATGTTGTTTACTCCTTCACTCTCAGATGGTCGAGGGTCGAACGAACGAATTTGACACATGGACACAGAATAAGTAATAGTTTAAAAAACACGGCTAGAACTCTTGGCTGGTACAGAACATGGACATACATTTTTTACCGAGACTATGTTCCCTTGCGATAATTTTCAACTTGCACGTGGGCCTAGCCGCCAGCGGAAGCTAATTGGTGATTAGGTACAAAGAAAAGAAAGAAAATATGTTTATTCCGCCTAAATAGACGCACAAATAATTACAACATCAATAATACAAAAATATAAAATATAAAAGTCAGTTTCCCTTGTCAGGCCAATGTGCAAATATTGCATTTTGTATTACAAAGGCCAGTTTCTTTCATTTCATTTCATTTATTTGTATACCATAATGTGATTAACAGAGGTCGGAGTAGGTAGATTGATTTTATATACTTGCATCAAGAAATTATAATATGGACATGCCATTTTATCCATAATGTGCGGGAAGTACCGGAAAAAGTTTCGGGATTGGAATTATGGAATAAAATAAAATAAAAAACATACAGATAGGCTAACAAAATCGTTTATTATATGAATGATTGATTGAATCCAATGAACAATAATTTTTAATTTGTATAAAATAAAATACTGATTTCTTTCACACTGGCAGCGTAGATTGATATTATTAATACGTTTTTCACCTTAAACACAAATTCGTGCTAATTTCAAAATTCCGGAACAAATATCACAATAAATATGAAGTTCCGGTATTTTGGAGGCATATCTATATTATCCTCTACGTTTGACGTCAACGACCTTAAATCAATCTACCTACTCCGACCTCTGGACTGATTAAGGATGTTACAATAGCCTTAAAGCTCAACCTCATCAAATAAAATATCAAAAACGAATTAAAATAACCAATATCAAACATTAATCAAATTAATATACATCAAAATAATAAACAATGTCAAACTTACAATGAAATCAAATTACAATCAATTCTTCAGGGACTTATCATGGCGTGTTAAAATGTCAGTCGTTCAACCGAGAAAAAAGGATGGAGCTATACACCCTATATAGCTCCATCCCTTTAACAGTTCAGTTTAGGTAGTAAAATGGATCGCGTTAAGAGCTCGTGGTAGCATTGCAGAACATTATTTTTACTCTACTCTTTATTTTTACTTTCGGGACTAAGATCCATCTCAAATGAAATCTAATTCACGTGTACATCTTCTATACATACATATAAATAAAATTGAAAAAAAAAAACCGGCCAAGAGCGTGTCGGGCCACGCTCAGTGTAGGGTTCCGTAATTTCCCGTCCGTCACAATTTGTGTACCTACTTATAAGTTTAAAAAAATGCTTGCATATACGACTATACTACAAACTTAGTCCAGAAATTATTATGTAGAACCCTTTTGTCTTTTTTGTACAAAAACTGTTCTTTCCATCAAGTTCAAAATAATTTTCCTAGAAAGTCCTTATAAAGTTCTACTTTTCAGATATTTTTCTTATTTTCTAAACTTATGCTTCAAAAGTTAGAGGGGGTCACATTGTTTTTTACTTTTAGAGCGAATATTTCCGAAATTATTGACATTATCAAAAAATGATTTTAGTAAACCCCTATTCATTTTTAAATACCTATCCAACAATATATCACACGTTAGGGTTGAATTTAAAAAAAAAAATCACTTCCCTCTTTACATATAGGCTAGCCCCCCAGCCTAATAAAACATTTTTTTCCAATTTTTATTTTACCACTTTGTCGGCGTGATTGATATACATATTGGTACCAAATTTCAGCTTTCTAGTGCTAACGGTCACAGAGATTAAGCGAGGACGGACAGACAGACAGACGGACAGACAGACATGGCGAAACTATAAGGGTTCCTAGTTGACTACGGAACCCTAAAAAGAAAATAGAATAAAACGTGCTTACTGACGGGAGCGTTATAAAAAATTGAAACTATAGAATCTTGGAGTAGTGAATTTTGTTTGTTTGATGAACTTGTAAATATAATACTTATATTTCTCTAAATGATTTGGTTGACCAAATTGTCTTTTAATTATCTCACAGCTGGTGTAAAAAGTAGAGTAGATATGCAACACGGGAATGAAGCTGTCTTTGTCTTGGGCGGCTTGAATTCCTCACTTCACTCAGGTTTCTTTATTTACTCCCTCGCAATGCTCGGGCCGACTTAAAGACACTGCTTTATCCCCTAGTCACATAATCTACTACGAGTATTATACTTTTCCTTGTCAAGACTAGTGATGACCATTTCTGGGAATTTGAAAGCACATTTGGGGTTTTACCTGGTAAAAGTTTCTGGGACAGCTGCCAATATTCTCGGTAGGTACTGAGCGATACAATAATATCATTATACGAGTAAAAGACAATCAAGGAGAATCACAGCACTTTAGAACACTTTAAAAGATAACGTTATCATTGGTATTTAATCGCAAGGTGCAAGTTCTTATATTTCATACATGTTACATTACAATGTGAAACTGTTATTTGTAGTGTTACAAAGAATACGCGAGCAGTTTCCTATGACTGCGCTCAGGCCATTTAAAGAATGTAAATACAAATACGCCACTCAGGCATCGAAGTACTCCTCCACATCGCTGTCATCCGGAAATGTACCCAGAAGACTAGCAGCATTACTACCTACGTTGAATGGCGATGATCTTTGAGTGAAGAACAAGCCAGCCCTCTAGTCACGCAAAGTGTCGATCAGTCGGAAATGTTATAATTATTAATTATTAGTTAATTATACTAATATAATTAACTAATGTATTAATACTAATGTTAAAGAATTGTCATAAGTACGGTCCAGAAGCAGCCACAACGGCCACAACCACATGCAGGTCTCCTTTTTTTCATTCTTTAAAGTAGTTTAGTTCATACTTAAGTCCTCCTAACCTCAACCCGCTTTTTAACCGACTTCAAAAAAGGAGGACGTTATCAATTCCGTTCTATTTTTTTTAAATTGGTCGGAAAAGTGCTACGATGTAAAAAAAAATATAGGTACTTTTACTTATCGCGTATAAATTTTGATCTTGATCTTTCCCTATGACCATATTTTTTAACAAAATGACGTACTTATTTAGATTCCTTGCAAATTAGTAAGTAGATATGAATATTTAAAGAATAAATTAATTCCTAGAATCTATATAATAAGCCAAAAACTTGGTTTAAAGATCTCTAAGTTAAGTAAGAAGCATCCCTTCTTCTTGACATTACAATGCTGTCCCAGTGCAACTCGTAACTGCAATTTTGGCGCCAGGTTCTTACCAATGCAACATAAACGTTATACATATCTATCTATCTATCAATGCAATGTAGCAGAACTCGTAACTCTACCTACCAAACTAACAATTACTTAATCTACACTGTGCGATACACTCTGCAATTTGTCCTTTACCCGATACAACGCTATAATGGACTTCTATTCCTAGTTAATTTGCTGAAAAGAGAAGCAAGTTTTAAGTCTATCCCGATTGAGGATGCACGCTGATCTGCGCAAACCCACTTTTGTGACGAAAATACTTTATAAAGTTATTACGCCCAAAGAGCTTTGTGTGTGACATTTGTTTGGTGGGAAATTATTAAATAAGTTTTCCCTTTAAGGGAGCGTTCAAGTATTACGTAACGCAATTTTCGAAGATTTTAGACCCTCCCTCCCCCCTATGTTACGCACCGTAACGTTTTTCTCCCTAAACGTTACGTAATATTTAAGTGACCATTAAAGTCTCAATTATGTTAACGAAAGGTTTGCCAACTTAGGAAACAAAAATAAAAGTAACGTACAATACTATTGAGGGTTTCCTCGTAAACGAAAAGGGTTGCTGATTTGGAAGATTCTAATTCCCTAGATTTTTATTAAAAAAAAAAAATGTTACGTAACGCGTTGTTTAAATACTCCCCCTCCTGCCCGCGCCCTTGTAACGCACCGTAACGTTTTACATGACCCCCCTCCCCCCAAATTGCGTTACGTAATACTTGAATGCTCCCTAAGTGGAGCGAGTGTGTCTGACTTTTACTAACTTTGAAACCCAGCATCGTGTTTTATATAGCGCTTTGGTGCAAACCAGGGTCACGGGAACTCGCTCGAAGAATCCTGCAGCCCGGTTGTTCTTCCTCTTATCGTGTCGATGGCAAAACTTATTAAATTCATGCCTTGCCCAGTATTCGACCTCGGCAAGCCCGCTTGTTTGTTATAATTGAGTATGTTTTTCAGGAAATATCTCTGGACAGTTTCAGCTGTGTAAATAGATGAAATGGGAAAATAGATAAAATGATAACCTTACTGTGTTCTTGGCAATAATTCGTTTTAGGAATGGGTTTTTTTTTACTTTAGACGTAATAGTTTTTTTTTTAACTTTACATAGGTTTATTTAATTTTTAATTCAATTCAATTAATCTAATAAATAATCACTAGGATGATGTCAATGATGTCTTATTACCATTCTATATCGTTGAAAGATTTAAACGGTACCTAAGATTTGTGATGTAATCTGCTTGCTACTTAGAATGTTTCAGATAATTATATTCTGCGAACGTTTGATGTTTGCAACCAACTAAAAGAACGGTAAGCAAAAACTTGACAGGTGGGTATGTATGTACGAAGTTTTTTGATGATGTGCTTATTAAGAAACATGCTATGGTCGACTCCATTATATGGTACACATGGCTCCACCTACTTATCTATGTTACCATGTGGTTAAAGTAGCTTTAGTAGCAAGGTACATATAGGTAAAGTACATATGTACCTGTCATCTATGGGCTAACATCATAATTTTTATGATGAAGTACCTAGTTACTACAGGGTTGTTGAAACGGCTGTGGAGATCTAAGATGAATCAAGTTCCTTCAATCTTTATAAATGAGCTACAACTACCACTTTCTGCCTTTTTTATTGAGGTGGGAAATCGTCTAAAGACTTCCCTGCTCTAGGGTGGAACAAAAGGTCAGTTGCCTTTTGCTTTCTAGGCCCACGATCACTCTTTCAGCCGTCCTTAAAGCCTGAGAAGGCAAAAAAATAGAACTGTCTGATTGACTTCAGATTCACGATACACATTGTATTCTCTAGACTTGGCTTTACGGATATACTATAAAATGTAGCTGGCCTTTGAAAACAGGTCCAAAAATGGCATAGAATCAATTATTGTGGTCCAGTTTTTATTAGAAATGTTAATGAAGCATTAAATAGCAAAGCATCAAAGATATATTATAATGTAATTCTGCCATCCATGGCCAGACAGATATTTTAGCGTCAGATAATGTTACAAAACAGCAACAGGATGGTGACAGTAGAGCAAGAGCCAGCAAACCGGTGTGCGCAAGCGTCGTCGCCGCGCCATCACCGCTCATTCAACTGCGGACCAAATTCGCTTGATTGAAATTAATCCATGCTAATATGAGGCCCCTCCAGGCGACAACCGCTCAGTCCAAAACGAGTTCTACACTCGTTATAAAATATCATCAACGTAATCTCCCGAGTGAGATAAAATTAATCGAATCAATAAAAATAAAACTCGATGGCTATCTATAGTCTGTTATTATTCATAGGAACGATTAAAATATTGCGTACAGTTTGCAATTTTGAATTTGCGTCGTACATTATGTTACCAACTTACCACTAGACTGAAATGGAATACTGGATTAGACTGGAACACCGACTTGTGCCGAATAGTGAAGGCACGGTGTTTTGTGTCTTGTTGTTCAATAAGTAAGTACCTAATATTGTTGTTGTAAGTACTTGTAAGTACGGTACCGATAATATTCGTTGACTAACTACCTACAACTGACAGGCAAGGTCATAGTACTCAGTAATTTAATCCACCATGACATCATGGCGTTTGTAAAATATTCCACTGAGCTGGCTTTAGTTTTTGCATGGTGCCACGCCATGCCGCTCACATCACATTTAGACAGGTTAGTTAATTACGACGTGGACGACGAGTATTAACTTAATGGACCCCATAGCAACAACTTTTATGAAGAAGGCTATGTGTAGAACCCCATTTTTTTACATTGCGTTTTATACATTGATCGGTCAAATATTATGCAGCTTTTTAAAGCTTTTACTGCTAGAGGCAAATAGTTTGCGAAGATGAAAGGTTGAATTAATCCAGAAATGACTCCTTAGTGTAAGTATTTACCATAACAATTTTATGTAAGCTAATAATGCAGTTGACTGTAACGATATACTTAATGTGAACTTGAACAAAGAGTACAGGCCGTACTGAGTCCAATACTCAGTACGGCCTGTACTGAGTATTGGACTCAGTTATTACCTCGAGATGGATTTCAAATCTCAGAACTTCGATGACGCTGCATTCAAGCAAATATTGAATTCAGATAAATCAAAGTTTTCTACTACATATTTACACGAATAAAACACGCGACTTTAGAATCCATTAACACAGAAGATTCCACATGTTGACCACGTGTAAGGGTTCTTGACATTTTCAGATATTTTGTGATCATTATAATGACTGTGTTTAAAAACTAGAATATTATTTTCCTCAAATGTGTTTCGTCTTAGAACATTTGAAAGCCCAACACCAACCCAGAGAGGCAAGACAAGCAGTCGCCGCTCATAAAATCAGCTAATCAAACCTACAGACACATCGACGCCGCTGCCTGCTCGCCATACCAATGAGTCTTTCACGATAACGAAGTGGTTTATCTACCGTAGCAACATTTTGGATTCTGAACTCTGCTTCCAGGCGATACAACACTAATTTGAAAATCATGCTCCGAAGCTATAAAATACTTCAGTCGTAAACCTAATCCCATAGCAATAATGACTTATATCAAATGTGTTGCGTTCAAAACTGATTCCTTAGTTGATCTGGGAGGGTATATTTTGTCGTGGCGTATTTTGCTGGAGTTTGTAGAGATTTAAGTGTCAAGCACACGTGTGTTTCAAGCGTCACCCAAATGGGGACCAGTTAGAGTTCCATAATATATCTCCTGAGATCGTAGCATTGATAACTGTATCAATACCGGCCTCTGTCGGGACTTAATGGGCTGTTTCTTGCTTCGTTAATATCTATGGGACTTGTGAGACACATCCTGTGGAGCGAGTGTTTTAAAACTGTTTATAGCCTTTCTGGGAGAATGTTTTGCACTGATAGTTCTCTAAGGAATACTCATCTGGTTGAAAGCATGGGATCTTCTTTAAAAGGAGGATCTACTTTAGAATTCAGGTCATAACAAATTCACAACAAAGAAAACTATTTCATGAGGAACATCTTGACAATTTATATAAAAATTTAAAACATTTTTTCAACATCCGCCTCGATAAGAAACACACTGGGCAGTGGACACAGCTCTCACTCTCATAACAAATGCGCTGCGCGTGCGCCAATCAGTTTACCCTTCCGATTAGAGTCAATAAGCACTAGGCAAGCAGTCGAACGAGGATTTACTTTTAGCAGACTGTTAATAATCCGACATTATGTAGGATATGCATTAATATAAAGCTCTTACGTCAGTAATCTCGAAGTGTTCGGAGCATCATTATCATTTGACCTTCTCTTCGTTTTGGCTGCTTTACCTCGTTAGTCATTTGTTTTATATTTTTGTTTCGCACACATAACATGTCGCAACTTGTCGACGTAGAACGATTGAAAGCCGCGGATGTCCACAAAATTTTGATTAAGATCATTATAAGTAGGTATGTTCTTTGACAAAACCATTTCCTTATGTCGTGTGCTTCATTTAAACCGTTCGAAGATATTATACTATAAACTACAAGATATTGAAGAGGATTATACCTATATCTCTGGTAAACTCACTTTGTATTAGCAAAATTCTAATATTCTAATATATTACTTGTCAGGCATTAATAAAAATCCGGTTCCAGAAACAAAAGAGATGCAGTTTGTTCTCCATGAAACTTTCAGTTCACTTTAAATGGTAGTGCCACGACTACATTGCGTAGTGGCACAGTTACTCAGTTCTACAAGCGACTCATATAACCTCCAATATGTTATTGGTGCCTGTGATTCAACTTGGGAAAATTGAATCAAAATGTTAAATGCATCTTGTTTTAGAATATCTCAGTACTGTTTACATTTTCCTTCTGTTGGCAGGATCTGGTTGCAATCAAGTACGTATGATTCACCTGCTTATGTAAACTCCATGCAAAGTGCTCCACGTATGTAAGGAATAGTAACATGCTTTGATTTCAGTACATTACTCATCAGCCATTGGAGCATTGCGGTTTTGATAAGAGTTAGAAGAGTGGTATTTTGATACATGAAATGTGGAAAAGTGATGAAATTGAAAGAAATGCTATTAAGTTTATAATTTGAATAAAGTATTAGTTGATTTACAGTGGATGTGAAGATGTGGCGAGACGTTGGCGTTGGTGCGGGGCAACCGGTTTGTGGTGGTGTCGGCTCACCTGCGCGCTTCCTCTCGCGCGCCGACCAGCGCCGCCATCGCGCCAGGTAGGTGCCTACTTACACAAGGTTGCTCGCCTCATTCACGACCACGTTAGCTTTCTACGACGCATACATGAGGAAAACTTCTATGTTAATTACATAAATTCATAATAAACACTACGAAATTCGTTTAAATCATCCAGAATGAGGCAGACACGTGTTTATTTATAAGTAAGTACTGTCTACTCTGTATATTAGCAAATCATCGGTTCTGTGTACATATGTTATCATTGACAGTACTAACACAACTGTTAACAATTTAGCGCTAATTATGAACCAAATAGATTACGCTTCAATTAGCAACTATGAACTGTGTTTTTATCTGACAGACAATTTGACGCTTAGAGCAGTTCAAGCCCTTACTTTTGAATTCAACGTAGGTACTATTTTATTAATGATATGAGATTTTCTGAAACGTTAAGTAGTACTAAATAAAAGTAAAATATTGTGAGGAGTGTTTGAATCTGCTGTTGTGTTATTATTTGAAAGATATTTTAATGAATGCGCGTGGGACGCTACACTTGGTCGGCGCGGGCGCAATCACGCTTGGCGCCGCCTACAACTACGGGCTAATCATGGTTTATGCTAGACTAGCCGACAGCAACGAACCGTTATCCTCTAGCTAGTGCTGCGACCTATTTTATCTAATTTGTATTTATACACGCATTTATTTACTTGCAACACAACATCTTGGCATTATCTAACTGTCTCAAATAGAGTTCGTTATACCAATAACAAAGGAATAATATGTAATACATACGTATTTGTCGCGATTTGTTATGTAGGTTATTCGTATCATCAATAGCAATAGGTATCTGGTATCTAGATATACATAAAACATCTGTGAATAATACCAGCGATAATATTTACCAAAAGAGACGTCTTTAGGTCAACTTTAGAATAATACAGCCAGATCATTCGGTAATACCCGATGCTGCTGGTTATCGATTACAGATCATCGTAAATTAAAGAAGGCAGTACGACAAATGTTTGTGATACAATTTTGCAGTCATTCACCGACACAATCACACTGGGCGCGATTGCATCACGTCCAAATATAGCGGTCACGCGTTGATAGAGCGCCAATCACTTCACCCAAGTAGCAAGCAATGCATCGATTAACGTGGATTTGGTTACGGACAGCGTTCATTGCTGAGCAATAATGATCAACTATATATTGGAGCATACTCAACAAGTCATCGATATCGCATTTTGATATGGCACAGTACAAGTGCACTGACTTATTTTATTGTTATTTGTTATTATTATTGATGATTCTATCAAGCTAATAGTGATGATAATTGGGGATGTCCTTCAGGCACTGTTCCACCAAACGATAAGGTTTACACTTTCTCAATGATCGTGGAAACGAAAAAGTGTTCTGTTCTGATACTAGTAGGTTAGACCCAAGTAAAATCAATCAAATAAAAAGACAATCTTACATATAACTCTAACTTGTACTTTACAAGGTCAAATTGTAAACTTTATCTCTATAAACACAACACAAAATCTCCTAACTTGAGTTTATTCTCTTCCGAGATCAAATCCGAAACCATCCGTTATTTGTAAATGAGTTAAGTACTAAAGCACTAAGGTTATTAAGTTGATGCCTGCTGATGTAAGTTCTAAACTTCGGTTTATCGAATTTTGTAAAGTTGATAGGTAGGTCGAGTATACATACTTGTGTGTGATCGAAAGTTAGCACAGTAGGTTGCTATTTGATTTGTATGTACTTAAGCTGAGCAGAATAAAATATCAAGTTGTAAGATGATCATGCAATAAATTTTCACTTAATTCCATATTATTATTATTTATAACCAATACAACGGCTCTATAACACCTCATTTAGTTATTAAAATATGCGGTTTCGCTTCGCACCTGAGTATGAATATTTTATGCCCATGCATTATGACGACATTCCTTTGTAAAATGGCGATGTTATTAGCTACGAGTATAAGTAAAATATATTAAGGGATATAATTAGTGGGATATTTAGTCATATCATGTTCATAAATGAGGAAGTTAACAGGACTAGCATTTTATTGATTTCATTAACGAATCCCACTCTTGAAGTCCTGAAGTATACATCCGGTACATTTCCGAGTAAACAATCTTATTGTGAGTCAAGCCATGTCTTGTTGTTAGAACGTAAAGGGAATGAGTACTTATTGTTATATAGAAATATTGATAACCACGTGTGTATTAGAGTTCATATCACCACGAGTAGGCGCCTACGTGCGGTAATTCGCGTTGCCAATTATTACGCAGCAGCTTTAGGTAAATAAAATATATCTACCAGGGTACGATAGATAAGCAACGTACCTAACACTTGACGCACAGTAGTACGATGCTGCAACAAAGACAATGAAATAATAATCATCGTGTTTGATGACTAATTTACTTCGATTCTTCCAATTTAAACGACTGGTTTTATGAGCACAGGAAATCTGTTCTTCCTGTCGTTTAAAAATGAGATTAAGTTCCACAAAGAATTTAATCAATAGGTGCAATATTTTAGGACGATTATCTATTATCTGATGCTATGATAGAATCAATGAATAAATTGAAAAATTATTATTACTCTTATCAACAAGGCTTAGTTGATATTTTCTAGTATAATCACTTTGAAATCTATAAAATAGGGCACAAAATAGCTCTTCATTTTGTAGTTCCCTGTTTCCAAATCGTAGGTGAAACGAATATTAAAACTTGTCATTTACCCAAGCAGTCAATCAGTACCTACCTAGTTAGTCCTTTCAGCCCACCATAGCACCAGTTCAAAAATGGCAGGTAAATGTAATTCTTTTCTGTCACGCTAATGAACTTGATGCGATGGCGATGCGCTCGGGTGAACGTTGTGCAAGTGTAGCGGCGCGGGTGCGCGTGCGCACGTCACCGATCGACACGCGACGCAGGCGCCATTACCACTCACCAGCTTGACTCAAGCCGGTGCCACGCCATCGCGCCATCGTGCTATCGCCAGTTCACACCTGAAGACAAAAGAATGTAAACACGTGCACAGTTAGCAATCTTAATGAATCTACTGTGTCCCTAACAATTCTTCAATTAATCAATATATAGTTAAATCTTATTTTGATATCATTCCATACCTAACTTACTAATACCTACACAAAGAGAACACGCAAGAATGCAAGCAGAACGAATGTTGTTAATTTATGGTTTATGTATTTTAATTAACAGATATCTTTAGTAAGCCTCGGTTGAGTTAGACCAATGCATTAATTTAAATGTAAATTGCAGTCTAGATTATTTTAGTCCACTCGAGCTAGATAAATCTGATCTAGATAATGTGTACTGTGATTATCTGTCCGAGTTACCTCGGTAGATTTTTGCAGCGATTGTGCAACGGTGACGGTGGCGCCTAGCCAGCCGACGAATCATGGCCATGCGATGCGTTGCAACAAGCTATTTGTAGATGCGAACTACTCGGCTCCGCTGTCCCAATATTTAGCACCTTCAATCATCGCTGCTTATAAATAGTTATAAACGTTTTATTAAGCCTTGCACTACGTAGTGTAAATTACTAAAAATATTAATTGGTACAAGTGCGTAACCTGTTTTATTGTAACTATCTACATCACGTCATACTAGTGCACGGTGCAGTAGCACACCGAGTAGATTATCGTGCCATATGTATGGCATATACAAGACCGAGGAGTCTACAGGCGGATGTAGATAACATTTCGCTGCGTTGACATCATTCAACTAAAGTTGCAGAGCCGATATTGTAACTCAAGATAACGGGGGAAAATGTAACCGACAGTAAAAGGAACTGGAATACTAGTGCGCAATTGTGTGATTGCGTAATGTTTCCTGATGCGTCAATTTTAACTTGCTGATAAATATTGTCGACTCGATGCCCTCGCTAGATCACGCATCATGGACTTAGTATCTATCTATGCTTATCTCTTTTTAATTACCTACACATTTGTATGTTATACGTAGGCACCTAAAACTTTAATTTATCCTTTGGATCCGATAGGTCAGTATTCAGTGCTTGAAACACTTTCCATTTTCTTTTACCTTCACGATTCTAGCCCATAAACTTAACGGAGATAACTTTTTATTTAACCTTCTAGAGACTTTTAATAAGTTTGGTGTCGTGTTTCGTGCAGTTTTTGGGTGAGGCGGTGCGGTAACGGGTGGCGCGGCGCGGCCTGAGAGCGTGGCGTGGTCGTCGGCGGCGCGCGGCGCTGCTGGTGAGAGGAAACCTGTTTGGTCGGAGAGCTGATGCCGATCGTGGGCGTCTGCCGAGCCCGGCCACACCTAATGCTAATGCCTCTCAGTAGAACCATTAAACGTCTAATTGTTTATAATACCGTGAAGAAACACCATGCTAGTCAAGAGTTGCTAGTTGTAGCTCTTGCAATTGTACCGCTTGGTGAACAAAAGACCTATCAAAAGAAAGGTCTCAAAAATCTAAAATGTTGCGAAACAATGAAAAAGCAATAAATTGAGGAATGGCGGCAAAATCTTCACCGACATTAGAACAGGTTGTGATTATGTTTAGAACTTAGGCGGGTTCGTTCAAGGTGGCACAAAAAATAAGGTGCCAATAAAGGGACGGAAACCCATTGTTTGACTGTTATTCTGGTATCAGGAATTTCGGGGAAAAAAGCGAAGAAGCTAAGGGTCTATTCTATAGAGTCGGGCGGCGAGGAATACAATAGAGTCCTTTGTGAGCGCAGGCGCCGATCGGTCTGGCGGCGCGGGCGCACGGAGCCGCGCGCCGCCGCCGCGTCTGGCGCGCTCGCGAGCCGCGCTCACTCCGATACGTATGTACTCGTCGCTCTAGCGGGCGCTTTGTCACGCACGTCCACGATCCTGATATGGCGGCGGCTGCACTAGAGCCGGCGCGCGCCTGCATCTGCATACAATACGACACTTTATCCCGCTGCGACCATCCTCACCCGTCAACCTGTAGAGCGCAACGCGCAACATGATAGAGCGCAGCGCCCTGTACAACCAATTTAATCCGACACACAATGCGTGCTCGTCTTTCACTCAATACCAGAAGCTGAGAATAAATATTAATTAAATGACGCTCCGCTTTTAGGATTAACTCAACAAACGTTACCTACAGTAGATTTGTGGTTGGTTACGAGAAAATTGTCTTGGATTTTAGCGGTAGGTAATTTTTAATATTAATTCGCCTGCGTCCGTAAAGCAATACAAAGCTATAAACAATGTTCCGGGGTTTACATAAACCACGTGATTCAGCTCCGACGTCACACATCACACCACCAGAACTTGGCCTATGAAATGCGACATGTCTGAGTCAACGAACACGAAGGACGTGCACTGACGCAACTAACTGCGCGGCATACCTTTCTGTTCCTGTCGATTGCGCTTGATAACATACTTTACCGGCTAAGAAATTACTTATCTTTCTCATGCGTCAGGAATGTGGAATATCTGTGTACCTACCTAGAAGGTAATTACCGTATAACTTCCGACCGCGCACAATGATGTACAGATGGGTAGCTGGTAGCATACCGACTGGAAAAAGACGTCATTTGAAGCCAGAAACAGAAATAATGAACAAGAAGAAATGTTCACTACAAACCAAAAAAAAAAACATTGAATGAACGACTACAACAATGGTGCTATTCAAGACGATTCAAGAGCTATCTATCACCTAATGCAAGGCGAATAGTGTGCTCAACTGACATAAATAAAAAAAAAAATGTTGCTCGCAAGTTGGATGGTTAGTTTTGATTTATCAGCTTTTTCTTGCAAAGCAAAAGAGTATAGCCCGTAGTCTTGAGAACGGTTACGGGCTGGACAGGCCCATGTGCCGAAGTTCGGACCGTATCTAAATACGAATAGAACAAGGTGGGAATGGAAACTTGGATACGTCACGCGTGAAGTGGGATGACGTCGTCAAGGAAGGAAGTATTGGAGACCCAACACCGGTAAAATTGAAGCAACGTATGAAGGAAATCCACCATACCTACCTAATGCAACTTGTATCCACAGACCACTGTGTTAGGTGGATACGGTTTATAGAAGGATGACAATGAGTGTGATTATCGGTGTTAGATATTTGTTATACCGAATGCTGAATTTAAAACCAAAAAGTTTTCAAGTTCCTCTATAGTTTAGAAATATTACTTAAACTTAGTTACAAATTAGCAATTAAATAAACCTTAAGGGCTTAAACAAAATACAAATAACTTCAACAAAGTGTAACATGAAAACACAACAACCCACAACTGTATCTGTTCGATCGAGAGCAACCAAATTCAAGGAACCGCGTAATCAGATACTCATGCGGTTATTATTGATACAGAACACTTATTCTCAAGTGTACGTTACATACTTTGTCCATAATTATAAACAGTTCTATATTGTGTATATGGTCTTAATTACAACGTTAGTAACTACTCTGAACTTACATATGAATATTATAGCCGTTAGATATATATAAATTGGTCAGGACTGTGCATTCGATAGATTCCAAGAATTGACTGCATGTAGGGTTGCCAAATAAAGTTTTTTTAATATTAAACAGTACTTTAGAAAAAATAACAGTTTTATACAACAATTTTATTTGTTTATTGATTTAAATACATATTTTTGAGCTTCTTGTCTTTTTTAAAAACTTCCTATTGCTCATGAAATTATAACTAAAATTAAAATAAACGAGGAGCTCATTCGACTCGTTCTGAAACTCTATTATTGTAATTTGATATAAAAAAATGTCTGATCGCCTAATAAGACTTACGAGTATAGTGTTATTTATTTGATGCTGAAAACAGTATACTTTATTTTTGTTCAACAGTAAAAAGTATAATGTACTGAGAAACAGCATAATACTGTTTTTAAAAGTGCCAACCCTAACTGCATGGTGTCGCTTGGCCTTGTGACTATCGCGAGCGTTTTTATTGTTTATACGTTTGTACTTCACAAGCCTTTGTGGTCAGAAGGACAATAAAATGTTATTAATGAGTACCTCTAGTACTTCAACCACTGAATAACGACACATGGATTAAATTGTTTTCTTTAATGTAACAAATAATTCTTACTGTAAAGATAGTAAGTAGTCACATTTAATTAAACACATGGTAAAGTAAAAGCAATAAGGATAATTACAATAAATGTTGTCACCAATCTATAAATATAAATTTAAATGAATCCCTATTTCCTTGGTCACGGCATCACGCGTGAACGGCTGGACCGATTTCGCTAATTCTTTTTTTTGTTGTGTTTGTAATTGCAAGGAAAAGGTTCTTATGGAAAAAAAAATAGGGTAGTGTGGGGTAGAGCAAGGTAGAGTAGGGTAGAGTCGAGTAGAGTAGGGTAGTGTAGGATAGAGTAGGGTAGAGTAGGGTGGAGTAGTGTAGGGTAGGGAAGAGTAGGATATAGTAGGGTATAATAGCAGCGAAGAGCGGAAGCGAAGCAGCGCGAGCGAAAGCTAGTTATGTCATAATTTTTTTATTATATTTATGCTAACACTTAGTGGGAAGAACTGCCTTTAGGAATAGGTACGAGTAGTATAACGTCATAACCTGAAGACATCACAATATCTTTTCTTTTTTATTTTTAAGTTTATTCTCCACAAAAACCTTAGGGTTCCGCAAACGATTCCAACATAAACAAGTATAACCCAAAAATTGAAAGAATCGATCCTTAAACAAATAAAACTCATCATTACTTAAACATTAATAAATTAATATAGTTAAATGCTGCAAGCAAGATTCAAATATCTTGAAAATACCCTTCGAAATTTTGTTGCTATGCACCCCTGAGTTTCTATTCACCCCATTTTACCGAATCTTCATGAGTAGGCTTTTCAACTAATCTGGCAACTAATTCTGCTGCTGCTGCTTCTTATGCAAAAACATGCAAATAGTGCGTAGATTTGTATGATGTTAGAGACTTCATACAAATCTACTATTGTATCTATTTTGTAACCTCTGCTGGACTAACGCGGACCAATTCACTATCGGAGATGCACTGAACTCTGAACCACCTAAAGAGTCGCATACAACGAGTCAATCTCGATAGGGACCTGACTCTGCATTACTCTCAATTTGGCTACATATCTGATTACATGATAAAAGAATAAAAAACCGGCCAATAGCATGTCGGGCCACGCTCAGTGTAGGGTTCCGTAGTTTCCTGTCCATCACAATAAGTGTACCCACTTATGAGGTTAAAAAAATGCTTGCATATACACTTTAGTCCAGAAATTATTTTGTAGAACCCTTTTGTCTTTTTTGTACAAAAACTGTTCTTTCCATCAAGTTCAAAATAATTTTCCTAGAAAGTCCTTATAAAGTTCTACTTTTCAGATTTTTTTCATATTTTCTAAACTTATGGTTCAAAAGTTAGAGGGGGGGGGGAACACATGGTTTACATGGTTTTTTACTTTTGGAGCGATTATTTCCGAAATTATTGACATTATCAAAAAATTATTTTAGTGAACCCCTATTCATTTTTAAATACCTATCCAACGATATATCACACGTTAGGGGTGAAATTAAAAAAAAATCACCTCCCACTTTACATATAGGGGGGCTACCCTAATAAAACATTTTTTCCAATTTTTATTTTACCTCTTTGTCGGCGTGATTGATATACATATTGGTACCAAATTTCAGCTTTCTAGTGCTAACGGTCACAGAGATTAAGCGAGGACGGACAGACAGACAGACGGACAGACAGACATGGCGAAACTATAAGGGTTCCTAGTTGACTACGGAACCCTAAAAAGTAAGTTTATTCACTCGCGTCTAGCCATTCTGCCGTCGCGTACCAACGTTTCAGATGCTTAGACGCTACGAGAACGCTATAGTTTGTATTTTGTAGCGAAACCTTGTAGGACGTTACAAATCGTAGTCTCAGGCCTCAGCATACCATTTTCTTAACAGAACAATGAGTGCGTAAGAGTTTTACCGTATTCATGCTGCGTAAACAGTTACGCATCGTAGTCACAGCGACTACGCTGTAATTACTAAGTCACGGAACTACGCGTCTGCACAGAGTAATCTCGTAGCGGTTATGCCGTCGCGTAGCCGCGTAGGCGGTTACACATCGTAGTCCCAGCGTAGTAGTTCTGTAGCAGACGCGTAGCGGTTATGCCGTCGCGTAGCCGCGTAGGCGGTTACGCATCGTACAAGACTTCAGCGTAGTAGTGCTGTAGCCGCGTAGCGGGTTCGCCATTACGTAACCGCGTAGACGGTTACTCATCCAAATCCCAGCGTAGCAGTACCGTAGCAGACGCGTAGCTGTTACGACGTCGCCTAGCCGCGTAGGCGGTTACTTATCGTAATCTCATCAGCGTAGCAGTTCTGTAGCAGATGCGTAGCGTTTATGCCGTTGTGTAGCCGCGTAGGCGGTTACGCATTGTAATCCCAACGTAGTAGTCTTGATAGACGCGTAGCCGTTTTGCCGTCGCTTAACCGCGTAGACGATTAAGCGTCAAGTCGCAGCGCATAGGTAGCCATAGTAGCGCATAGCTATTGTATAGCGCACAGGTAGCCATACTGGCGTCGCGTCGGCAACTCGGCATCGCGTAGCATAGCAGACATGTAGACGCCGCGCGAACATGTTAACGGTCGTTGCTTAAAACGGATTCGGAATAATCTAAGAACGTGTTTTTTTTACAATGAAAATTATTTAAATAATAAGTAATAAAAATACTGTATAGTTACTGGAGGACTTCTGATAGACTGAACTCTACACATCTATCTAGCTCTTGACAATTAACAGAAAATACTAAGAATTTTATTTTAGTTTTGTTAGAATTTTTTTTTTTTTACTATTAATACTTACAGTTTTCTAAGTATTTTGATACCTATGTAGTGCTACATGTTGTGAAAAAGCAGCAGCTTTTGTCGGTCAGTTGCCCACCGATATATATCGGTAATAAAGCGTTGCGTTCCCGCAGCGGTATCTACTCGTAAGTGCGCCGCACCGCAGCAGCTATTTAAAAACGACTTAAGGCTGAATCGGAATTGCAGAAACCAAATCACCGTACACTTTAAACTGTACGGAGAATATTCTAAATGGTTCCACTAGATAGCCTACTGTTCTGAATTCCCTAGCAGTCGATCTCAGTGGCTGCGCTAGTCCTTGTGTTATTCATCACGCGTTATATTAGTTCATCGGTATGTCCAGTACTGTAGCCAGGTACGTGCATTCTATAATAGTAGGTAGTTGTTTACATTATTGTGCAGTTAATTGGCTCACAGAGTCAGACCATACGCCGTATAAGGCAAGTTGCCGAGAATCTAGTCCCACAAGTCGAAGTGCGGCGCGGCGGTGGCGGCGGCCGGCCAACCGCTTTCATCATGCCACGATTACTTATGTCAAGCATTATCCTTTTACAAGTCGGTATGCACAATGTTGGCATGACGTGTATGTGGATTGTGCACAACCACTTGGAAATTATCGTCGTACACTCCCATAACTTAAATAAAATCAACTCACACGATCGTGTAGAAAAAAAACAACAGGTATCTATGATATTCATGACTTAGGTATGCCAGATAGCTTGCTTGTGCTGCATTCAGCAGTATTTTATCTAATAATACGATATGATTGTGTTATAATAGACGGCCGTGGTATACTTTTTGTTTCACTTAAAAAGAAAACAAAACCTCATGAACGCATTCCATAGTTCCCGGCCTTCCGACCCCGCCCTCGCATTCCATCGAGATAGTTGAATATAACGATAGTTCACTCAGGGATCAAACCTCGACAAAAAATATAGATTAATGTTACCAGAAATACCTCTAAATAGCCCCTTCAAGTTCTTGATTGCAAATTAATATCATGTTACCAACGGCTAACACCTAATAATTATAACATTCCGTTAATTTCAAAAACAGTATTCCATGAGATTATTTTTTATCAACGTTGGAAGTTCTGTCTTAATAGTTTTAGTCATGTGTTAGTTTAGATTTTGCATAGAAACATCTGGCTCGCACGACTCTTCTCTCTTCTATGTAGCTACCTAAATGCCTTTTGGAATTAATTAGCCAATTAGTTCGTTCCAAGAGGGTGCGATACCGTTTACTTGTAGTTTTAAAGGATGTCATTTCACTTCAGTTTTTGCAAGCAAATTAGGGACATAATAAAACACAGGATGAGCCGGGCATGTAGAAAGATTTCATGGTTCCAAAAAAAACTAGATTGTATTGTTCGTTCACAGTATTATTCGGCACGTTGGCTTGGTTACTCTAGCTCCAACCTCATGGTATAGACTTTATAATAAATTGGGTCCGTCCTACAAATTTTATGAAAAAGTTTCCAAGCCCGGGGAGTTTAGAAACTTTTTCATAAAATTACAAACAGAACATACGGCTTGACCTATTTACTGCAGTTACAGATAAAATGGAAATAGGTAACTGTAAAAAAATATCAGCTATTTTATCCCGAAATTCGGAATATATGTGTTATCTTCTATAAGTACATAGAAAATCTCTAGAAACATCGTTTTTGTACGTCGATAATATTTCCAATAAAAGTTCCAGCGTTTTTGGATTTTTCTTCTGTTCGTTTATTTAGTTGTGCACGCAACACGTAAAATGTAGGTAATGCTAATGCTAGTTAAATAACTTTTATACATACAAATTGTTTGTGACTTGATGTATTACTGACTTAGTGTTTGTTCCGTCACAATCGGTCAAAAGATACAATTACGAATTTTATAAAATGATCAAAAAGTAAAAAATACTACACACAGTTCAGATACTCGCAACGCAACGCCATCTAAAGACTCCAAATAGAACTAATGATGACAGTTGAACTTTATATTTGATAGATGGCGTTGTGCGTTTTATGTATTATTCGGATAGCGGAAAACCTTCGATCAGTGGCGTAGCTACTAAGGGGCTAGGTGGGGCAGTGCCCCGAGGCCCTCAAGCTCAGGGGGACCCCAAAACCTGATTAACAAACCGCTTATTGAATGAACAAAAAACTCTACAAACATTCTGGTGATAGCGGCAGGGAATCAGATAGTGTGACCACTGCAGTATTAATTGAAAAGCCTACTCATGAAGATTCGGTAATTAAGCTGTGAAAGATATCGTTGCCGATCATATTAACGACGATGTCTCCATATCATTGTGTGTGCATGTTAGTGAGAAATCTTCCTATAAGTTGGGATTTATACAAAAGATAAGATAGCCTTACATTTTTTAAATATGTAAGTATATAAATATTTTTTTTACACCACCTGCTCGATAATGTCGTTTTACACGTCAAACAAACCTCACTTAAAGCAAGTCATTATATACCTAGGGAGATAATGCAGTATGGCCGATCCCTAGGGAATAATGAGATTTGAATTTGGAGCATCTAGAATCGTCAACATTGTGAATTAAAATGTAGGCGCATCGAACAAGTTGACTCGAAATTCAAACCAAAGAGTATGTAATCACTATGATTCAAACTGGCCACTAACAAAAAAAAAGAAAATAGTACGTACTGACGACACGGGAGCATTTTAGAAAATTGAAACTATAGAATCTTGGAGTAGTGAATTTTGTTTGTTTGATGAACTTGTAAATATAATAGTTATATTTCTCTAATATATGATTTGGTCGACCAAATTGTCTTTTAATTATCTCACAGATGGTGTAAAAAGTAGAGTATGCAACACGGGGATAAAGCTGTCTTTGTCTTGGGCGGCTTAAATTCCTCACTTCACTCAGGTTTCTCGCAATGCTCGGGAGTTAATTTTATAAATCCCTCACTGTCGTTCGGGATTAAAGTCAGCAACCTTCGTTTCGTTCGGAATTCAACATGCCGCCCGCGACTTAAAGACACTGCTTTATCCCCTAGTCACATAAACTACTATTAAAATGTAAAGCCTAAACAATTTAGGGGCCCCAGTTTGTTTTTGCCCAAGGGCTGGTCAAAAAAGTTTTGGTTAATTGGTTTTAGACTGTTGGATTGATTGAAGTACTTACGCGAAGTGAAAATTCTATTTGAAATTTAATAAGTACTTTTATTTAATTTTTAGATTCGTGTTATCTATTTATTCGTTCATCTTATATATAAAATTCTCGTGTCACAATGTTCGTTCCCGTACTCCTCCGAAACAGCTTGACCGATTCTCATGAAATTTTGTGAGCATATTGAGTAGGTCTGAGAATCAGCCAACATCTATATATTTTTCATACCCCTAGACTAAGAAATAACTTAAAAATTATTTATATGGAAAAACAACGTTTACCGGGTCAGCTAGTGTTTTATAATATTAGTTTGATTTGTTGAAAATCGTCGCATATTGCTTATTTCAGATTAAAAATATCAAAGTTTCCACACAATGATTTAAGAATAAATTTGTTTTTCTTGAAGTATAAGCTTAGTGATTGTGCAATCATTAATCAGCCAATAAGATGCACTCCCTGTTGAAAACAGCACCGGATCAAAATGTGAAGGCGTTGGAACAGAATGGATGTGCCTTTCGCTCAGTTGGACAATCAACAAATAACTTCTCCCGCTCTGGGTGGAGCGAGAAGGAATGTCAGACTTTTATTGACTAAAACCAGCCTGTGCTCTTTCAGTTGCCTATAGCATTCTAGGATCAACTCTTCCGAGCAATCTCATAGCCTAGTTTCAGGATAAAATTCTTGCGTCTGAAACGTGTAGCGTAGCGACATCTATGCCGCCCGCATAGGAACTAAACTACAAAATTCTTGATATGCGGTATTTATACGAGTAGATCTCAGCGCGATTGTACATACATCGGTGCGAACCATTTCTTCTCCCTTTTTAACCCACTTCGAAAAGGAGGAGGTTCTATGTTCAGCTAAATGTATTTTTATTTTATATCAATTGTGGACCGATTTTGAAAATTATTTTTTTGATTGAACAATATTTCTATGGGACCAAATTGGAAGCATAACCTGCTTTCAAGTTGGTCCCATAAAAATATTGTTATGATCTAATCATGAACTTCGAAGATATGGAACAGAACTCCTCATAGGATCAGTGCAGAACTGTCGTTAAAAGTAAAATTGCTTTTTTAACGGACTTCGAAAAGAAGGAGCTTCTATGTTCGGCTGAATGTATCTTTTTACACCACCTGCTCGATAATGTCGTTTTATACGTCATACAAACCTCACTATCAAGTCATTCTGTCCCTAGGGAGATAAAATGCAGTAATGCAGTATGGCCGATCCTAGGGAATAATGAGATTTGAATTTGGACCATCAAAAATCGTCAACATTGTGAATTAAAATGAACGTGCATCGAACAAGTTGGCTCGAAATTGAAACTGGCCACTTACAAAGAAAAATTAAAATAGAATAAAATGTGAAACTTATACGGGAGCGTTACATAAAGAAAATTGAAACTATAGAATCTTGGAGAGTGAATTTTGTTTGTTTGATGAACTTGTAAGTAAATATAATACTTATTAATATATTTCTCTAATATATGATTTCATCGACCAAATTGTCTTTTAATTATCTCACAGATGGTGTAAAAAGTAGAGTATGAAACACGGGGATAAAGCTGTCTTTGTCTTGGGCGGCTTGAATTCCTCACTTCACTCAGGTTTCTTTATTAACTTCCTCGCAATGCTCGGGAGTTAATTTTATAGATCCCTCACTATCGTTCGGGATTAAAATCAGCAACCTTCGTTTCGTTCGGAATTCAACATTCCGCCCGCGACTTAAAGAGACTGCTTTATCCCCTAGTCACATAAACTAGGTAGGTACTATTTTATACGTGTAGACTGTAGTCGATGACTGACTGAAAGAAAAGGGGGAGGGGAAGTAGGTATCGAACTGGTCTGATGATGAAGCCAGAAGGTAAATTAATGTAATCTAACCGTGTTTGGTATTATTAGAATCGTTATGAGATGCACTCTGCCTATAAGGTATTTAAGTTTGTATGAGAGGCACTTTTTAGTGGTGGTACCTACCATAACTAAAAGCGTAAAATAAAAAAACTTTTTGTGTTAATGTTAGTTAGATAGTTTATGTACCATTGAAGTCGGCTATATTTTTTTTGTAATAAGTTTTTTTTAACAGAGGTTTGTGGGACATTACACACTGTTTCGCCCTCGACTATGAAACATCAGCTACTAGAAACTGCCTGTGCCTCAGCCGACAACTGTAGAAGGCAACATCACGACGCATTAAAAACCGTCGATCTCCAATCTCCGGAAGGGAATGATGTAACATCTATGGCGCGGTTGTCAGCTGACCGAAAGCAGAGAATTATTAACATAATCAAAGTTTCTCATTGAATAAAGTTAGAAGACTTTATTAATCATTTTATCGGTGATACAGTCAGCCTTCACTAGTTATAGTAATCGTATTGCATTCGGTATATAACCTCCTTTAATTTTCTATAGCGGTCAGTTATGTCACGTTCACGTCGTACTGGTAAAATTAGGTATTGATTGACTGAATTATTTATTGAAGTATGTGTGTATTGAATTATGTGAGTCTATCGTTGTCGAAAATCACAGTTATTTCAATTCAATGTTAAATTCAACAAAAAACTAGAGCTACGAGAACCCAAAGAGATTTAAAGAGATACAATAGAGCGGCTATCAGGAGAAATGTCTTAGAAAAACTGTCATCCTATCTCTCAGTGACGCTATCTAGCTTTGAATAGCAATAACGCGAATTAAATTTGTCAAAATTTGTATAAATTTCACTATTGCTCGGTAGGTGGCCAGTAGCTTTACCATGATATGTTAAAATGTCAGTAGTACGAACGAAAAAGGATCAAACAGTTCGGTTTAGGTCGTAAAATAGATCACGTTATGAGCTCGTGGTAGAAGCTTTAGTGTGTGCTAGTGGCGTAGCTTGGGGAGGGGAGGGCGGTGGGGGCCATGGCCCTAGGCGGCATACGAAAGGAGGCGGCAGAAAGCGCCAAAAAAAAGGTTAGATATTCCAAATTGCGAGCGCATGTCGAGTTGATGTCGATGTTAAGTCTACCCTGCGTGCTGCAGCAGCTATATTGCTTTTTATTAATCCAAGTTTATTCTCTGACGTAACAATGTCGGACCAAGCTCAACCATGACTTGGCACTGAGTGTGTTCACGCTGACGCGATTAAACACGTGCATACCGACCTTGGGCCAACACTCGTATGCGCAATGATAAGGCAAGTGACGTGACTCTTAAGGTGTTGTGGAGGTCTCAGTTTGACCATATTGGCCGAATAGGGAACAAACTCCGTTGGTATTAAAGCGTTTTAGTCCCTGGCAAACTCGAGTGCATCAAACTTCTGCCGTCCCTCACCTCCGCCACTGCTGAAAACCGGCGGGTCCCTGGCTCACACCGCTGAGGAGAAAGCAAACTTAATTGCCCCTCTTATTGCGGAATCTTCGCGTCTGAATTCCGGTGACGCACCGCCCCCTGTTTCTCCTGATGGGTACGTGACGAGTAAGTCGGATATTCGTATCCATCAGAAAGACGTTCGTAAGAATAAAGCTAGTGACCCCGATGGGATACCTGCTGTCATTCTTAATACTGGTGTTCTTAAACATAATAAACAACTAAAGGCGGCGTATTTCTGGTCAACCCCAAGCGGCGAAAACCCACGCTACGCCACTGGTGTGTGCTAGGTAAGGTTAAACTTTTCAGCAATAGATGGCGCTATCATAATATCAGCAAATGTTCCAGAACTATTCATGGAAATTGTTGAATTTTAATTAATTACTGCGTAAATACCAAGAATATTTACGAAAATGAACCTAAGTTAGGTCCAATAATTTTACCATAACCAGTTTTGCAATAGTGTAATGCGCATCTCGGCACATTTTCTCAGAAAATGATTTTCTTTTAGTGCCTAAAGCGGATACAAACACGACTTGACGTTTAGGGGTGTCATACTAGACTGAGCGACTTGTTACTACCAAGTAACAAGTATCGGTTTGGACTTTTGTTCGCTATGTCCTGTCTATTGGTAGTATATATTTAATGTCTTTGCGAGAACCGAAAGTTTGTTTTGACAACAAAGTCAAGGCGGTTATCACACTGGCACGCACCACGCAGCGTAGCGCGTGAAAACTTATCTACGCGCGCGTACTTACGGGAGTGCAGATCTGCATCATCGTGCGGGTTTTTTATGCACACACTCGCGGTGCGTTTTGTAAATTCACGCAGGCACGCACTCATTTCACACAAAATCACGCACGGTACAGTGTGCCATACCTTGCGTGTCGCCTCGCACCCACGCGCGTTAGTGCATATTTCTCCGCATGTAAGTGCATGAACGCGCGTAGATGCATTTTCAGTGTGTTGGAATCATTGAGATAGATTGGACTGTTTTCTATACAAACGGAGATACTAGCGCCATCTATTGGTCATCATAGAAACCAAATTCTGTTGCAAATTCGTAACCTAACTACAGATCAAAGTACCTACTCTATGCAACAGATGACGCTAAATTATAAGAATTAGAACTCATTTACTATCTTTAGCCAGAAGAAACATAAAATTAAAATAAAACCAATGTGGGAACTTTCAACAATTTATTATTTATGCCACATCCCACACTTCTTCGAATGCAGTACATAATTTAGCACAAGTTAAAGCAGCTGACAAAGGATAATTACTGATTGATATAACTTCTTCTGAGTAATCTACTTCTACTTTACCATGAGCCATAGCACCAATAATCATGACTATAGGCTCATCTTTAGGGACTAACTCTCTACAGTTCTTCACAACTGTAGAACTGAAAGACATGGTCACTTTCCTCACACCAACAGGTAAATGTGATGTAACCGGGTTCTTTATAACCTTGAGCAGCTTCATAGGGCCGTCTGAAGCTCTTATTGCAAACTTGTGAAGAAGTTGAACTGGAAATTTAAAATAAATGTCTTAAAATAATTGTAACAGATAAACTGGTAGCTTGACAAAATAGCAAAGACACTACAACCAAATGTACTGACTATGTGATTTACTACACTATTACATCAGTGATTATTTTATTTTATTAGGAACTTACCCATTAAGCCAGCAAATCTTTTAAAAGTTCGTGGAATTCTAGTTTGTGGGTTTATTTCTATTAGAACATTCTTCTCCGTGTGAATGTAAACTTGCAGTAAGCCAGCTCTGTTCAGAGGAGAGTCCATTAACATTAAAAGTGATTGATGAGTGATGTCAGGTCTACATGATCCAGGATCTCTATCATTTTTTCTCAGAATATTTGCATGATCGTCACAGTTTAATAGCTCAAAACTATTACCAGTCTGAAATCAAAACAGAAGGTTTATTATCCACACGAAAAAATATTGTTAGAAAGAAATAACAAGTTTGGGTTTTGCCTACCTTCACCGTCTCCAGCTGTGCGTTTTCCAATATTACCACAAGACGTTTTTCTTGTTTTTTTATATGTGAAGTGACTAAATGTCTCGGTATCGGGTCAAATTCAAATTCATCATCTTTCGCTCCAAGTTTCCTTTTCTTTCCCATGATTCACGGGGTCTTTAATACAAAAACAAAAAACAGAAGTGTAACTGCTTTACAGTAATTAATTATTGTCGAAATAAAGAACAATTTATTCAGTGTCCTAAGGAATTGCAACGCTTATTTCTAAGAAACAAGTTTGGCAATAAAAGCACGTGTTTTTGACAATAAAATTGACATTGATTGACATATCATGGAATTTGACATTGACATTTTGTTTTTACTTCGCCTTATTTGAACAGGCTGAAATCTTAGACTAAATCACCTCATTGTTATACGATGCAAGATTTTTTATACTTTTGACGGGTTATTCCCAGTTGTCCCCACTGTTAACGCCACCACTGCTGACAAATGGGATTTCTTTCCATAAAATGTCCCATTTGCCACCAGTGGTGGCGTCACCAGTGGTGGCAATTGGGAATGCCCACTTTTTTTATTCCCAGTTGCCACCAGTGGTGACAAATGGGAAAAATAAAATGATACGCTCCATATCCTCCAGACTAATCAAGGTTTTATTCACAATAATTTACATATTGTCTACTAAGGATGTCACAGATTTACACTTATGTATACAATTATACAATCATTTACTTCGAATTTTCTAATTTACATGAAATAAATCAGGCAAGTCCAATTTTCTTTAATACGTAATCCTGTAATGCCTAGGGTTTTATCACAGAGTTACAAGCTTTAATGATCAACTTTCTTATTATTATTTATCACAGATCAGTATATTATTCACAATAATTGACGTTTAATAATATTCTAACTTACCTAAAACTCTTTAGAATCGTGGCATCATAAATTAAACCAAGCAGTAGGAAAAAAAACCCAACATCATACATTTTCTGAACACCTTGGTCAAGGATTCTGGAAGGTGTCTGTAAGAATATGATTTCAAATAAAATTAAAACAAGGCAGAAAAAATATGTACTCAATGATGAGTTCATTCAAGATATTCAAATGCAGTTCTTGCATGGAAATATGACAGTAGGCCATTGTTTAGAACCTTTAAGGCGCTAATTTTTGATAAAAATAATACCCAAATCGAAAAAATATGTCAAGTTAATTATTGTGTATAATAAGTTGATCTGTGATATGAAAAAAAGAAATATAATTTATTGTAAATACTGCATTGATTAATCTGTGATAGACCATCTTGGAAAACAACTGAGTAAGATAATAGCTGGTAAGTTAGAATATTATAAAACGTCAATTATTGTGAATAATATACTGATCTGTAATAAATAATAATAAGAAAGTTGATCATTGAAGCTTGTAACTCTGTGATAAAACCCTAGGAATTACAGGAAAAAAAAATTGGACTTGTCTGATTTATTTGATGTAAATTAGAAAATTCGAAGTAAATGATTGTATAATTGTATACATAAGTGTAAATCTGTGACATCCTTAGTAGAGAATATGTAAATTAATGTGAATAAAACCTTGATTAGTCTGTGCAATGTTTTATTTCTCTCGTTTTGTGTACCGTACTAATATGGAGGCGTATCATTTTATTTTTCCCATTTGTCACCACTGGTGGCAACTGGGAACAAAAAAAGTGGCCATTCCCAATTGCCACCACTGGTGACGCCACCACTGGTGGCAAATGGGACATTTTATGGAAAGAAATCCCATTTGTCACCAGTGGTGGCGTTGACAGTGGGGACAACTGGGAATAACCCCTTTTGACCGAGTCAACCCAAGGGTTCTTGGTTCTTGTATTACGGACTAACCGTCACCTTGTGTCTGCCCATAGATTATACACTTATACTGGTATGTCTGCCTTTTGCCATGTTTATCTAAGGCAGCCACTGTGTAATACTTGTTTACTGTTGACCAAAGAGGCCAGCAGTAAGCGCGTATGACGGCATGCAGCTGATGCGACGTGAATGATATTCTTGATATTCAGATGATTAATCAATGATTTCAATCACTTGAATTAATAAACTAACTGCATGCATTCTAACTAAACGATTGCATCACTGCTCAACTGTATTTCTAGCAATTTTTTTAGTGACTTGTAACATTTGATTTGGCTACACTCTCATTTCCATCCCTCGTTCCGAATTGCGTCAAAAGCGATTACCTACATCGCGAATCCGACCAACTCACGTCACAAATAGTACTCAATAAAGCTGGCGCAAGATAATTTGGCGCGTGGCCGAAATTGGAAACTAATCGTTTGACGTTTATGTCATGTGTCGGATTCGCGACATAATCGCTTTTGACGTTATTCGGAACTAAGGGCCAGTTGTCATTGTCAGTGTCATCATAAGTCAGCGAGTAGCCCCCTCACCCCTTCACTTTGTTATCGAAATATATACTGATTACTGCATTACTGCGAGTCGCTTTTTAGATTTTTCTCTTGTCTTTCTACTCAAACTGGATTTTATCAATTGAATTTTGCGATAAAGCTAGTTCAAATAAAAGCTCTCGTGATTCTTCATGGCTAACGACAGAGAAGTTCTACGTGAAATATGGGACGGAAAGTTGCCAATTTGTTTTCAATTGGCTCAAGAAGAAATTATGGAAATACAACAACCTGATGCATTTTATGTGATGGTCCCTAGACTTAGCTACTTCCCTCTTGTAACAGACAAGGTAAGTTGTAATTATTTACCCGAAAAAAGCTTGTTGAATAATTATAGTTTTATCTCCCGTAAAATTACTGATTGAACGCCGTATTTGATATTTTCAGATGAAAAGACATTTTTTACGCTACATTTCTCAAGAAAACTCTGATAGTGAAATGTGGTTAGATTATAATGGTCAGCCACTCAAATGGCACTACCCAATAGGCTTTCTTTACGATTTGTTTTGTGGAAACGACCCTCAACTGCCCTGGCATCTGACTGTGCACTTCACCAAATTCCCTGAAGATGTTCTTCTCCATTGTACTAATAAGTAAGTGTAAACCATTAATAGGTACTTACATCTTATACATGTCTGACCCTATAATGGTGTTTTAAGAAATATGTGCAAATTTGTTTCAGAGATGTTGTGGAAGCTCATTTTATGTCAACTGTAAAAGAGGCTGATGTTCTTAAACACAGAGGACAAGTCATGTCGACGATGCAGAAAAAAGATCACAACCAGTTATGGCTTGGTTTACAAAATGGTAATTACAAACCTTAATTCACTAAACCCCAAGCAAATGTGTTCACTCTGTCATTGTCTTTCCACTGTGTCTCTAATTGACAGTATTGGAAAGGTTAATTATATTGGGTTTACATTTATTTTTGTACATAGCTGCTTCTGCTCTACTATGCAAATGATGTTTTAATACTTGGGAATTATTCACTTTTTTTTCTACTTGTTTCAGACAAATTTGATCAGTTTTGGGCAATAAACAGGCGACTTATGGAATCACATGGAGATAATGAAGG
This sequence comes from Mythimna albipuncta, assembly GCA_929112965.1. NCBI lineage: Eukaryota > Metazoa > Arthropoda > Insecta > Lepidoptera > Noctuidae > Mythimna > Mythimna albipuncta. Next base: position 8,052,885 of record OV815962.1, on the reverse strand, counting down.
TTTTAAACACATTCCTATAAAGTTATACTCAGATGATGGAACTTGTAGTCAACGCCTAGTCAGCCCCAAGAACAATGATGGCAGTAGGAAGACACTGCAACAAATGGTTGCTGAGCTGTACCCTGACAAACATGATGGTTTGTTAAATTCTTTTTTTCCATGTGATGGTTTTACGTGAGATGCATGTATCTTGCATGAAGCAATGTTAAATGTATGTAAATATTTTTGAAAAGAAACCTGTGGTACCAAAAGAAAATTTGTGAAATTTATTGAGTGCCTCTCTTTTCTTTCAGTACAATTGAGAACACATGGAATAATAATTCCTGCAGATACACCACTACAATGGCTCTCTGAGCATATGAGTTATCCAGACAACTTCCTGCATTTGTGTGTATTCTAAAACTGCTTTATATTTCTTTATTTTCTAAAGCTATAAGGTAAAGTGTGATTCCTAGTTAACAATGCAATCCAATTAAAGACTATGTTATATTTTAATTGTTTATTGCAAGAAGTCACTTTCAGTGCTTATAAAAAATATAGTTTACACATAGAGAGAACATTTCTTATTTATTGTTTCTTGCAAAAAAACATTTAGTTTATTAAGTTGAGCTATTATTTACAGATCATTTATTAGCATGTAAAATAATTGAAATAAAAGTTAGATCCCAGTACATACATAGCAACTTTAACAATGAATAAATACATGATTTTTCCCAAATGATGAAAACAGTTTTATAACTCAATTTTTAAAAAGGTATTTTTAAGCTTTATTTACGGGGACTTGGTCACTTAAAAAAAAATATTTACACAAATCAAATGCATATTAAAATGCTCCTTTTTTTTAATAACAACTATTTTGTACAAACAAGGTTTAAAGCTAAATAAATTATTAACTCAACAAATAAAAAATCTGTTGAAAATATCACAAGGTTACCCTTAAATAAGATAGTGATTATAGCTCTATCTTCCGTTTATGCTTTTGAATAATATAAGGAATGTGTCTCGTAAATCGCTTGCAGCCATTGTTAGCAAAGATTGGCTGGTCTTCGTTTGGCCCATATGTTATAACAGATAATGCTTCCCTGTAAACAATGTAAATGTTATTTTAAGCTTATTGTAAATAAAATATTATTTAATTATGACTGTGTTTAACAATCACATTGAAATAGTTGTTACTTTTATTTAAAATAATTTATATTTTACAGAAGTACATACAATGGTTTTTCTTGTAATAATAAAATTTAGAGTACTTACGTCATCATTTCCTCAGTAGGATGATAAACAGCATGTGAACGAAACTCAGCCAGGGCACACATTTCTACATGTTGCTGCTCCAATGGTAAAAATGGCACATAATGGTCAATCAAATGATTTGCTATAGCAGCTGCCTTTTCAAACCCTCCTGAAATATTTAATTATTTTAGGTGCTGCACAAACGCAGACACTGTTCCAGTTACTGACACAAAACACTTTTTGTTTATCATTAGTATGTGTTAAGTGGAAGCGGACAGTGTGTAGTCAGTGGCGTGCCTGCCATAGAAGCCAAAAAGCCTGGCTTGCCCTACCAAAACCTCACCTAATTCATAGAACACGACCAATCAATTAATTATCACAAAAATCTAAACTTTAAACTTCGCGCGCTTACGCGGTTACGCTAAGTTGCCACTGTGTTATGTGAAATTCAAAAATCATTCATAAGACGATACCAGGGCGAAGCGAGGATGCCATTCTGAGCGAAATCTCTCCGATCTCACTCTAACACTTAACAAAAGAAAGAGATGAACACTAATGTGTTGTTGTCTTTTTCTGCCTCAAAGGCTTTTATGAGGCTTTATCTTCTATCTCAACTTTTGATATAAATACGTCAAATTTTGAGTGTGTGTGGGTGTAATTTGTTATTGTGTGCAAATCCTCGTCGAACATTTTGTTCTAAAAAAAAGCAGGGCTTTGGTAAATTTATGAATGACAGAAATTTTTACGCATATTATAATACGAGGCGCCCTCTATGACGCGTAAAGTTGTACGAACTAAAAAGTACTCAGTTCAAATTTGCTTTGATCGGTTATCGTGTTGTACGTAATTATTGTTTTGTTTTCCGTCATTTAACAGTTTATGAATTCGGAAACTATACTTGTGGTTGTGTGTGGATATTATTATGTGTGGAATTGATATCAATGGCCAGGTAGGGTTTGAGTTTTAAAGATAAATATAATCTTGTAACTTTACTATTTTGAATATTTCTCAGAAAAGTTAATAACAATGCTTGGAATACATCAGGTATGACTCAAATAACTTTGCTAGTGCCATGAAAATTCTCAAAAGTACCTACTTGAACGCTGTTATTTCCTTCTTTATACATGGCTTTGACTTTGACTTTGGTAAACCGCCAATAGAAAGTTGGTTCTCTTTCTCGACAGTTAAGTGATAAGTGTGTTTTAAAAAAGCGAACAACGAAAAGCTACCGCTGTTTCAATTGTGAGTATTTGCCAATAATATTACATATTATTATAACGAACAAGTGTTTGAAACACCAAGATTTAAAAAAATATGTATTAGTTACACATTCATAACTAGATGGCGTTGGCGTCAAAACAGTAACATTAGATCAGTACCTAGTACTCGGTTGTTTTATTTCACACTCAACTCAACCTTACATTAAATATTCATTATGTTCAAATTAATCGTTATAATAGTATTGGCTGACCATCCCGGCCGGCCGGTAGGTACTCGACAACAAAAGCGGCTTTCCGAATTATCTTTGATTGCAATTGAAAATCAGCTGTTGGTAGAATAACGTTCACAAACTTTTTACGCTGGTGTAAGTAATACAATCATTTTTAAATAAAGATAGACAATTTGAATTAGAATACGATTTTTTTTTTTTCTATTCATGTACCTATTCAAACTTTACGATTATTGGTATGATGATAAAGTTGTTGTGGTGAAGCTTTTGTTATCATTATTTATTACTTACTATTAACATTATAATTGTTAATAGTAGTGGAGCAATTCAGAAAAATCAGCATTACTGCACTGATGACACGTGGTAGCACGAGATTTTTTTTTAATAGGTAAGTAGTAGTTAGGTCAAGATTCCTTGGCTTGCCCCATGTTAAGGCATCAGGCACGCCACTGTGTGTAGTGTGTCCAGTTGGACACAAAAAATGTTTACGTATTCGCAGGGAGTGGATGATTTCATACTGATTCTATACCTATATATAGTAATCAAATATTCTTCAGTAGTTTGTATCTGACACAAGACAAATTTGCGCCCCGCCTATTTATAACACTGTCCTTGCATGTTGAAGCATCAACATATTGTCTGTGCTGAAAGTTATACTTACTGACAGCCTTTTTGCCAAATCTGTCTATGAGGGTACAGACAATGAGACCTTCAGAAGTTTATACACAGCTGGAAATATAAAACAAGTTTGTACAAACCAAATAACCTTGAAAATATGCTGTCCTCCTTATAATTGGCTCAAAGTCATGAAATGCAACATCATTCCTTTTAACACCTTTCCCATACAGATCCAACAGTTTTGTTGCTATTTCTTGACCTCCAATATTTGATATGAATATAAAAATACTATCTCTGTAATAATTAATAAAGAGAAAATATATTTAATATGTATACAATGGTTATAAAAATAGTAGTTAACTCTTTGATACAATGATAAGTGTAAAACTACTGCAGATATGGACAATGCAACAAGTCTTTAAAGTTCCCATTTAAAATTTTTTTTTTTTGGTTAGTAAATCATGTAAGGACAACTCCCGCTCTTGGGCGGAGCGGGAAATAGTATCAGTCAGACTCTTATTTGGTTCGGACTTCGATCGAACGACTATAAAACTTCAACGATATTTGGCTTGTTTGATTTTACGTGAATCAGGCTATTGGTCTCGGTCCGGACAATTACCGGACGGTCGGACAGCGAGCTAGCCATTGCTCGCCGTCCGCAAGCCCGCGCCTGCTCTGGGCGGAAATCGGGATCGGAATCTCGGCGGCGGCGAGAGCACCATTGCCTCATGCGGTCGGCCTCCTCCTTTGCTAGCATTACTGCTACGCAGAAGGAAGCAGCCGCCTGCCACTCCTTTCTCCGGGCCATGGCCTGAACCAAGCTGGCGCAAGAGGTCTCCACCGCCGATCGCCCCCACGAGAGCACGGCAATGCTCCGCCCAAGCAGGACACACATCAACTGTGTGCTCCACCGCGTCCTCCGGGCGTTTCGCATAGTGGCGAGACCCGGGCGTCATTTCCGCACGAATTCGGTACAGGAACCTCCCGAACTTGCCATGTCCGGTGAGGACCTGCGTCATGCGGAAGGTAAGGACGCCGTGAGGTGTTTCCAGCCACACCTCAAAGAGGCCAGCACTGGGTTGCGATAGTCGCTGACGCCATTTCACCATGAGATCCCGCCGGAGCTTTGTCCGCCACGCCATGCCGTGACCTGTCGTGGCAGCGGACTTTCACCACAACGTTGCATCTTCACGCGCAAATCGTGCATGTGTGGCAGGACTGCTTCTACATCAAATTTTGTTAGTGGATATATCATAGAAAACAAAATTTGAAGTTCAGTCTCAGAGATAAAAATAATGCAAGAAGGCATTGAATGATTTCCCACCTAAAATAGTTAACAAAAAGTTTAGAAAGCAATTTCATAATAATATAATATAAAAATACTAGCTTTTGCTCGCACGAAGTCGCTCCCGCTCTCCCCTACTCCACCCTACTATACCCTACCAAACTACACATAAACCATCTACTATTAAGTTCAAACAAACCCTAAACATTTTGAACTATTTAAGTTCAAACAAACCCTAAACATTTTGGTTTGGATAGCTGAGCCCGTTCTCAAGTTATAAAATTACAACAAAAAGTGGCATTGATTTTTATATATATAGATATAATAAAAATGTATTCTGAAACTAGGGAATTAGCACAGTTAAATATAAATTTCAAGTTAGAGAACAGTAAACTCCATAGTTATATATTATTTTGTTGACTTCCTAAACCAACAAGCAATGCAAATTTAAAGTGGTTGTCTGGTGCGGTGTGTAAAGTGTAAACACTATGCTTACCTATAATCAATACCATCCACAGCATGATGGTGATCAAGCATTGGTTTGATGGTGTCCAACACAGAGGGACACATGTCATGGATTTCATCAAAAATTATAAGTGACCTTGGACATTTTTTCACAATCCTATTTAAAGTTTCCACCAAGTCTTTCTGAAATATCATTTAAATTTAAATAATGATGATAGAGTTAACCAGCATTATTGACCATGATGCACTATATTATAACTTACTTTTTTCTGCTCCAAGGCAGAACAGTCAAAATCTTTTTTCCCCATAAACAGCTTGACATATTTGCTGTGCATACCTTTAGCATAAAGTGCTTCAGCTATCATAGTAGCTGCATAGTTTTTACCAACACCTGGCCAGCCATGGAGGCTTATAACTAATGCCTTTTTGTTTTTTTTGTTCTCATCATGTACTGCTTCTTTGTGTGCATGCATTATATTAACTAATTCATCAACCAAGGGCTGCCCAAACATTCTTAGAGATAATGATGATTTTAACTCTGTAAATAAAAAGCACAAGGTTATTTCAAACTGTTTGATTTCAAGACTTAATTTTATTGTTTAGATTTAGAAAGTTAGTAAATACTATTAATAAGGTAGTATGTATGTGTCTACTATTGAGAATTAAAAATAATAACACAATTTAAATAATAAATATGATATCTAGATTAATTAAGATTTCTACTCACTATTTATATCAAAAGGAACATGTTGATCGTTACAACATTCCACATACCGACAATATGTGTTATCTTTTATCGTATTCCATTTGTACCATCCTGCCGCAATAGCAGAAGTACCAAGTAAGGACAAAGTTATCAATTCCGACAAGGCACATTGGAATAACACTAATAAAAATGGTAAAACGATGAAGTAATTTTTGAATAACATTTTGAAGCACGGAGTTTTTGACGGGCGGGAGTAAACCACTTTTAAACACGTTATTTTTACACGACTTAAATCACCTTGATGTTTTACACCTTGACATTTTAGAGTAATTTTTACTACTAAAAGCAAATTAATTTTCAACTTTGTATTAGAACCTTTTATAAAATTAAGCAAAAAGTTAACCAATTTCGAATAATACTGCTACTATCGTTAATCTATTGACATGACATTTTGTGACATGAATGACAATTGACAATGACAGCATCAATTTTCAGTGACAGCACTGACAACCAGAGTATTGCCAGAGTACCCTTTCTTTTAATCATCATTTGTAAATTGTAATCTTCTTCCTGCCCTTGTCCCATCTCATTTGTGGTCGGCGCAATAAGTTTTTTTCTTCCATTCCACCCTGTCACTCGTCATGCTATCACTAACTTCCTTTTCTTTCATATCATTCTTCACGCAATTCATCCATCTTTTCTTTGGCTTCCCTCTCCCTCTCCATCCAAAAATGCCAGGCAGTTCAACTTCAGCCCTGCTATAAAAGGTCATGGTAAGCCCCCGTGTTGTGATTCCAGACCCAACCACGACACGAAACGGAGATTTCACTATGGCACAAAATGGTTATTTTAATTGTGTTTTATTGTGCCACTTGTACCAGGAATTTGTGCCTTGTACTTTTTGAGTAATAAGAGTACGATTGTGGTCGGGCTGGAGATCACGGTTCCTGACGCGACCACAACCAGATCAGATCTAATAAAATATCAATAGTGGGAAGTTACTGATTAAGCTAAAAATAGGTATGTGCCAAATTGTGCCTACGGCACACGAAACCGACCACAATCGTATTCTTATTACTCAAAAAGTACAAGGCACAAATTCCTAGGATAAGTGGGACAATAAAACACAATTAAAATAACCATTTTGTGCCATAGTGAAATAGCGGTTCCATGTCGTGGTCGGGTCAGGAATCACAACACAAGCCCCCTGGGCACACTGGGCACGTGCCCAGGGCCCCGCGATCGATTGGGGCCCCCTGCTCTATCTACTCGATTACCAAACGATAAACGGAAGCTACTCTACTCGGGCCTATAAATCAGGCTCCCCGATTCCAGCATGTTCAATAAATTTGAATTAACTTAATCATTTTTTTAGCTTAACCATTTTGCTAAACTCATATCTAGAAAAAGGGTACCTCTTCAAACAGCATACATATTATAAGTCTAATCCTGGTATACTTATTATCTAGCATTGTATAGTCGGCCTTATAATGTTTCCACTGTTGGGACTCAGGCCTCCTCTATAAGAGACGTAATCCGCCACGTGGGCCCAGTGCGGGTTGGCGAATGTCACATCGAGACCGACAGACCGAGACGATTGTAACTTTGATTTTTCAGTAGAAATTAGAATACTGTGGTTTGATTGCCTTTCATGTCATCAAAGTTTTTTTTTTTTTGGCGGGATTTCTTCGAGTGAAGTTTATGTTTTAATTAATCGTAAGTTGTAGTGTTGCCAGGCTTCGTGATTTTCCAGAAGCTTTCCTGATATTTGTGTTTTTAAATAAATATATAAGTACTGACTGAACTAAGCGTAAGAAGGAACTATCTAAGTCTTCTGGTGTATCATATACAAGTTCCTTGGAGTCTCCTTAAAAAACTAGTAATATTTGTATATTATATCTACCCTAATTCTAAGAACTAAGAGTATTATTGGAAGGAGTGGAGAGAGGCTTTTGCCCAACAGTGGGACAGTATGGGCTAGATATAAATAAATATCCTAACAAGTATTATAAATGAGAAAGTGTGCATGTTTTTAACTTAATCACGCAAAAACGGCTGAACGGATTTGGATGAAACTTGGCATGCATATAGCCTTTGACATGGAAAAGAACATAGGCTACCTTTTATCCCGATTCCTTAAGTACGAAATACCACGCGGGTGAAGCGGCGGGCAAAAGGTAGTAATTAAAAAATAAGAGTATTATTGACTAAAAAACAAACCCCGTTCTCTCTTTGCCTTTCATACTGGGGCCGGACTTTCCTTACAGAATCCGGTCCATGGCCCCAGTAGGCTTCGGTTCTGCTGGGTCTCCACGGTTTGCTGACAACTCCTTGAGGCGCGCAGAAACAGTACGCACCGACGATGACTTAGTTGTATTAAAATAAACGATATACAGCGTTATTTGTAAAACACTAATAACTTTGCAAGACTGTTTAACTAACATCATAAACAACAACTTTTGTTCTATGACTTATGCGTTTTGAAGGGAAACCAGATATGACTTTTTACAAAACATAATATTTTTACCAAAAATTAACTTTCAAGATTTCTTGGTTCTATCTTACACATTTCAACTCTGTATTTGGCTATATCTATATACGCCTGTATAATGCGACGCAAGCGCGTCAAGCACCCCTACATCCTCATTCCCTTTTCCCTCCACTATTGTATATCACTTTATTCGCATAGACCTCGTAATATTTAAAAGGTTAAATCTAAATAATTTTGTTTTTGTATGAAAATCTGATGAACTAAAACATGATACATTTTTAAAAGTCATAGAACAAAAGTTGTTGTTTATGATGTGAGTAACATAGTCCTGAGAGGTAGCCGGTGTTTTACAAATAACCCTTATAATATATAAATATTAAATACATATTTAATAATTGATCTCCTGATATTTCAGATCAGTCTCCTGGTTTTTTATATTCTTATTTCCTGGAATTTGCGATTTTGGTCTGGCAACACTGGCATATTGTTGTGGTGTAAAATTGGTGTAGTTTCGGGTGCCAGTGCTACTGGTAATTATGTGGACGTGGAATCATCGAAGCAGACCCAATCTCAGTAAAATAGAGCCGAGAATTACTATCAGTGGGACCGCAATCAAGCACTAGTTTACAACACAGGTTATATTAGATAAAAAAAGTAGTATTTTTGGCTACCTCAGCGAAGTTTGCCCAGAAGGTTGGCTTGATACATTTGCTGCCAAATAATACTATAAAAAACATTGAACAAGAATGCGAACACCCATATTCTAATGGTAATCTAGTGAATTATTCACAAGAAAAAAAAATAAAGGCTTAAAGGATTTAGTATCAAAGCCAAAATCATTAAAAAAAAATATCTTGGAAAAACTCTTGGATTGGACCAAATTGCCAAAATAATAGACAATGAACAATATGTAATGGAACATTAAAGAAAGACAGCAAATTATATTTTTACACGAAATCTCGATCCCTTCTAATTAATCGAGAAATCACATAATGGCAACGACTAAATATAAGGTTGAGTCAGGAGCGCAACTACTAGCAAGACTGATTAAGAAGCCAGTTATCGAAAACTTTTACTCAAATTTATTCCAGCCTGGACTAAAAAACGATGATGTTGTTGAAGTATTTGGTAATAATTCTTCTGCTTTATTGATTGATTTGATAAATGAAGCATTGGCACCTAGCAGGTCTAATGAAGAACCAATAGGTGTCTTAGTTTTTAACACAGTTGGACATTTAGACTACAAAGAAATTATAAATGCATTGAAAAAAAAGATAGTATCATCATTGAATACTTATTGTGATGCTGAAGTAGACACTGTTCTTCATAAAACTCTCAACAATTTGTTTATACTAGATATTTATGATGCTACACAGTTTTATACAACAATTCATAATTTGGAAAACATACTAGCATATCATCAAAATATTTCATTGTTAATTTTTGATACTCTAACAGCATTCTATTGGTCAGAACAAGGATTAAAAATAACAAAGATGGATTTATATATAAAAAATGTACTTAGAATGATACAAAAAGTTTCCAAAGAATATAAAGTAATAATAATATACACAAGACCAGGATATTTTAATTCAAGTAAAGATTCAGGAAATATCGGTGAAGTTAAAATCACAGAAGGCATTAATTTTAAAGTACAGTTAGTAGATAATATTAGCACAGGGGCATGTGAAGTTAATGTAACAACAATTGATTCATATTATCATAGGAAATATTTAAGTAATACAGACAATGAAATAAATTGGCAGTGATTATGAATTTTCTAGTATTATTTTTACCCAATTTTAATTATATTAGATAAAAGATTTAGATTACATAGAAATAATAATATAACTATCAATATTATTGCTCATTGTGCATTTAACATAATTATTTATTAATGTGCTTAAAAATGAGCATCAAATTGTATCTATTAAATATTATCAGTTCTATTTAATTAGAACTCATGTTAAGTTTATGGAATGTCCTAATAATTTTAATTTTATTTAAAAAAGACTAGTTTTTTGACGTACATAATTGCTTCAAGTATCTAACAATGCATTTTAAAATGAATGATATTCTTTAAAAAATTTAAGTCTAAAAACTTTTTACCATAAGAAATATTATTTATCAAATCTATTTTTACTCAATCAAGTTCCTTATATAAAATAAAAATGTAAATGTATGTATAATACTGAAAGAGATCACAAGAAGAGATTCAGAAAATACTATAAAAGATACTTACTCACTAGGAATACAACTAATCACATCAGTAAATAAATCACATACAAAAAGGCAGCTAGACCATGACTAAAATAATTAAGATTTTCCCACTTACTTATAGTATGGAAGTATGAGTAACCTGATTCTTGCACTGAAAATGATGCTTCAAACATCACACCTAAATAAGCAAGGTGTATGATAGTAATTATAGAAAATATAGTGTTTGTGAATATAGCAAGTATACTATTCTTTTTAAATTTATGATCACATTGTTTACTGCAAGGATTTGCTAAACAACACACCTCCAGAGTTGACGCTACTTTATAGCGAAGATTATACTCAACATATGAGAATGTTCCAATACTGAGAAGAACTGCTGAAAATTGGAAATTTAAACCATGGAGTAATGATGACACAGTGTAAGTAATAAATATGGCTGTAAACTGACCATATGGCTGGCAAGTTTTAAAAACATAGTTTTTCAACCACTGATGCATAGGCATATTCCAATAAATCACCACTTGGACTAGAGATCTTGGCAATTCAATGAAAAATGGTTTGGTGACGTGAACCTCAGAGTGACAATCATTTGTGAGTCCAAATCCTGCACTTATCATTGATACAATAGACAGACTTGACACAAAATAGTGTGACATTCTAAAAGCTTGTGCGTCTCTATATGCTGTTAACCATTTGGGCATTTCATCATCAATGTACCATGGTACAATACAGTTAGACAAAACCAAGAATACCATGGACAAAAACAGATTTATCACTATTATTTTAATCCATCTTTTAGACAAAAACTTAACTTCAAGGTATTGATTGTAATTGTGAAATGATATCCATGGGCCTAATATGCAATTAGCTGGACAAAGTATGTACCCTCCAAATTCAACTGGGTTAAGCATTCTTTTGAATAAATCCCTGTCTAGTTCAATAGCTACAGAAATAATCTTCATAGCTGCTATCATCTGGATACCCCTTATTTGTTGCCACATTTTAGGATTCAGTACATAAAGTTCGCATAATAACAAGAATCCAATAACAGTTATAGACATCAAAAGTCCCCTCCATTTTTTTGTAATAAATGATATTAATATCATAAATACATAAGCACCAGTTGTAAGTCCCACAGTCCATATAAATGGGGGTCCTATGTTATGGTATAAAAGAAAGCTTCCAATAACTAAGCTTAAACTATGACGAACGTTATGAGGCAACGGAACAAACTGTATTATTAGACGCAGAGTTACGTTAGCGATGATTAAATCCTTGGCAAATCGGAGGCCTTCATATAAAGTGGGTTCACCACACAACGCTATGTACGTCCAAGCAGTTTCAGCGTATTCCTCATCTTCATCCATGTTTTGCTGCCGGTATCAAACCGGTTTCTTTGTTTTGTCGTCCGAAAGATTCGAGCTACTTTCTCATGATATGATTCTCATAATAATAATAATTCCTTTTGCTGTTTACCGATTGCTACAGCTTTAAATATAAGATAACAAGTGCTTGAGATTTCAAATATTTTCGGCACATAATGAATGCAATGTGCATTTCGATTATTCTTCTTATAATGTCATCTGATGTCACTGTCACAGATGACACAGATTAGAGAGCGTAGTCACTGTCCCTGCGTTCCGAATTGCGACAAAAGCGATAATCTCGCGAATTCAACCAATGCTCAATGTCACTCACCATTAGTTTTTTTTTAAATAGGTATGGCAACTTGTTCTGCCAGTATCCTGTCGTGGGGGCTTACCATGACCTCTTATGGAAACTTTCAATTCCCAGTGAGTCAAATTCCTTTCAAAAGCAGGTCTGCTTCTGCACCGCCAAAAATCGTACCATGATAGTTCTAAATTTGAACGATTTTTGTACAGAGGTGAACAGTTACGCCTGAAGATCGCTTAATTTGACATTACAGACGCTCAAAAGACGGTCATCTGCTGTCAAATAACACGCCATATTACAAAAAGTCTATACAAAAAAAACCGGCCAAGTGCGAGTCGGACTCGCCCATGAAGGGTTCCATAGCAGCAAGTAGCATAATATAAAAGTTCTTGTAATGTGTTGTAACTTTGATCGATGTTTTAATAATAGTGTATTTTTTTTCAGTTTATGACGCATTAAAAAAAAAAAACTTATTGGATTTCGTTCAAACCAATTTTCGTTGGTAGTTTTTATAGTAATGTACATCATATATTTTTTTTAGTTTTATCATTCTCTTATCTTGGAAGTTAGAGGGGGGGGGGACACACATTTTACCACTTTGGAAGTGTCTCTCGCGCAAACTATTCAGTTTAGAAAAAAATGATATTAGAAACCTCAGTATCATTTTTGAAGACCTATCCATAGATATCCCACACGCATGGGTTTGATGAAAAAAAAATTTTTGAGTTTCAGTTCTATGTATGGGGACCCCCAAAATTTATTGCTTTTTTTCTATTTTTGTGTGAAAATCTTAATGCGGTTCACAGAATACATCTACTTACAAAGTTTCAACAGTATAGCTCTTATAGTTTCGGAAAAAAGTGGCTGTGACATACGGACGGACGGACGGACAGACAGACAGACAGACAGACAGACAGACAGACAGACAGACAGACATGACGAATCTATAAGGGTTCCGTTTTTTGCCATTTGGCTACGGAACCCTAAAAAGGTGAACGAATCTTGAGCGGATTTGGTAAACGTCACTTATCAAGCTAGTTACAGGCCTGCTATAACGAAGTCATAGTACAAAAATGCCGGACAGTTCAACTTCAGCCCTGCCCTAAGTGGTCATGGTCAGTCCCTTGAGAGCTATACGATCTAAACGAAGGAATACCTACTAACTTATGAAAAGACTTGAAGGTTAGGATATGTAAAACAAAAAATTAAGAGTAGAATGCACAGGACAATATTTTATAGCTGAGAGGTAGAAAGAAAAGGATCAGGTTTCACAGTCATGTCACTGTTTTTAACCTATTGCATAGCTTCTATCGCGGGCCTTGAGCGTGGAGACCGAATCCAGAAATTCCGTAACGAAAATAACCTAACACCCCGCACTCATTTGTTTTCTTATCGGTCACCACGCTCAAAAAGTATAATTTCAATTAATATCAAAGAAAGAAAAAAAACAGGAAAAAAAATACTGCATACCTAAATAAAATAAATAAATAATTATAATTGCATAAGTTGATAAAAATGCTATGCAATAGCTTTACCGCGGCAGTCCCCGAGTGCCACACGTCTTTTTTTGTTTTATAATTTTTTTTAGCTTGGACGCTCGCGGCGGGTTGCTCAATTGAGTATTTTGATTTAAGAACGTTTCAAACCATACCTACTGAGCCAAATTTTGACAGGTTTTAATAGTCTAAGATCCCATTAAGAACGATCTTCACCAGTCTGTTTAATGGATGAAACGTATTTTATTATAAATTTAGTGTATTAAATAATATAACGCGGGTGGGTTGCCTAAGAAATTCCTTCTATTCTATTCTATTCTATTCCTAACCTACCTGAAAGGTCACTTGTGGTAATTGACAACGCTCCGTATCACTGCACTCAAATAGATAAAGCACCTACAAGGTCAAGTATTAAACGTGACATGCAGGAATGGCTGCGAGAAAAGGGAGTATATTTTGAAGATACTTGGACAAAAGCTGTATTATTTGAATTATTAAACAAAACAAAGGTCAAAAAATATGCCGTTGAGGCATTATTAAAATCTCACAATCATGAATTGCTAAGATTGCCGCCTTACCACTGCGATCTCAATCCGATCGAAAAAATGTGGAGCCTTGTAAAGAGATGGGTAGCGGTAAAACGTTGGCCTAGATACAAAAGAAATTGTACGCCTAACAGAAGAGGCTTTTGAGACTGTTACAGCGGAAGATTGGGCAGTTCAATGTAAACATGTACAGCATTTGGAGGAAGAATATTTAAAAAATGATGGTCTTATGGATGAAGCAATGGATCGATTTATTATATCCACGGCTAGTGATAGTGAAACAGAATCTGATTCTGTTTCTATTCACTCTTCTGACAGTGATCATAGTATAACCGATCATAATTATTCAATAAAAATTTGAATAGAAGTTGTAATTAAAACTTCTATTCAAATTTTTATTGAATAATTTATATTTATATTATATTTATATATATATTTTATTTTTCTAATTTAAAGTTGGTCGAACATCTCCATTTTATGTTTTAGAAATTACAGGAAGATTTATTTTTCACTAATCTGACCTTAGCAGTATGGACATCAAATGGTACCTATTATATTAAAAATACATGCTAATAGAAACAATTTTTTTCTTATCTAACTATTCGAGTAGGTACCTAGTTATTAAAATGAAAGTAAATAAACTATAAATTATTTCCCCTGATTTCCCCATATTTAACCACGGCAACATTATGTCGCGCGAATACAGCGCTGCGTCTGCGGGACTTCTTTCGTGAAATGGACTCTATAATAGGGTTTGAGAAATCTCAACTTCAAATACTTAGATCAGAAATTGGGTTTAAGTCTTTTAAGCCGTGTCTTCGTCTATGAATACTTCATTAGTTCACCATAAAAGATAATTCAGACGGTGCGAGGTTCTCGTCTCAAACCTACGATAATCCAAAGAATTTAAAAGTTTCTTCGTCTAATTATTTGCTCATCCACTCTGGCGAGAATCACCTAGTCATGGAATATTACTTTGTTCGTGCAAACAGAATTTTTAGGCAGTAATCGCATTTCGAGTTTTTGTGAAAGTTGCTACCATGAGAGCAGTCGCGCGAGGGAGTTCCAATTAAATAAACGAACTAAAATTTAACTAAGCAATATTAAATCAAATGTTTTTCAATATTTATAAGAAAACCAGAAAGCGTTTATTGTTTTTACTCATACTTATGGGTATTTAATTGGTGCCCACATTGGGCATTTACCTGGTAAAAACCCAATGGATATTTATGTACCCACCACGTTCATCTCCATGTATGTTTAAAACGTAGACTAAAAATGTACTCTGTGACGTAGACAGAGAATATAGGTTTAAAACGGTTCCTTTAAAAGCTACAAGCTTTTAAAGTAACCGTTTTAAACCGTTTTTTTTTTAATGTTGTTTAGAGCTGAGCTCAAATCGGTTCAAACCGATTCGTACGATACTTGTATGAACTACAAAAAAAATTACGAGATCGTGTTTATAAATAAATAAAAATAAAAAAAAATAAAATAAAAATCTTTTATTCTCAGGCATCGTTGGCCCATAGGGTGTTAGTATTACAAAAAAAAACAACTTACAAAACTATGTTAGTAATAGTAAACAAAAATAAAACATAAAACAAATACAATAAAACACAGCATCTACTTTGAGGAAGATCCATCAAGCGGCATGTCTGACATGTAGCTTGATAAACCTATCCTTTGTAGGCCCGTCCAACCTTTCCGAGAAAACCCTCAGGACGCTGTTTCCGCTCCCCCTTAACCTGCGCATCGTTGACGCTATCTTTTTGCGCATGATCGCGAAATAATCGTCTTCAGTGTCTGCATCAGCGAACATCCCTGATGCACTACACCAACTCGGAAGCCTCAACAGCGCCCTGAAGGCATTGTTATATTGAATGCCCAGTGCATTGCCTGCTTTTTGGGTATGATTAGCCCACAGACTGCTGGTGTAAAATATTTGGCAAAACGCTTTGAACAAGGTTATTTTAACCGGTACTGAGCACCCAGCAAATCTGCGAGCCAGCATGTTTCCCCTCACAGCCAACGCCCTGCGCTCTCTTTCCATGTCAGAGTCATCTTTGAGATCCTCCGTAACAATATGTCCCAAATATTTAAATTTTGTAACCCTCTGCAAAGGTGAACCATTTAATTGTACGGGAGGAACATTTGAAGGACTTTTATTTTTTCCTCTAAACACCAACAGTTCACTTTTTGCAGGATTATATTTTAGGCCATGCTGCTCGGCGTATCTCTCACAAATGGTGAGCAATTTCCTAAGTCCACCTACTGTGGGGCTCAGAAGCGCCATATCGTCTGCATAGCTTAAATTATTTACACTAACTCCGTCTATGTGACATCCGACATGAGTGCTGCTGAGCTCAACAAGTAGGTTGTTAACATAAATGTTAAACAGTCTCGGGGATGTAAGACCACCCTGCCTAACTCCACATACAAGTTTATACGGGTCCGACAATGTATTCGACCATTTCACAAAATTCCTCTGCTTGTCATACCAGATAGATAATATTGACACCAGTGCAGCAGGAACTCCCGCCTCCCGAAGCTTCTCCCATAGTACTTTATACGAAACTAGGTCGAAAGCTTTGGAAAGGTCCAGGAAACACGCATACACTGGTGTTTTTCTGTCCGTATAATATTTAACAGTGTGCTTCAATGCAAGTATTGCACTCTCAGTAGACAGCCCAGCACGAAAACCAAACTGAGTGTCATGCAGCTTTGTATATCTACTGAGGTGCCCATCAAGCACACTGTCAAACACTTTAGCTATCACAGTTGCCAGTGAGATTGGCCTATAATTGCCCTTGTCTGCTATGTCTCCTGTTCGATTTTTTACAATAGGTACAACTAATGTATCCAGCATCTCCTGTGGTAGGTAAGAATGCCCAACACAAAGATTAAAGAATAGCGTCAATACTCTTGGTAAGTGCAAGCCAGCATTTTGAAGGTGCTCAATGCTGAGTCCATCATGACCAGGAGATTTTCTCCTCTTCATATTCTTAATTACGGATATTATTTCTGTACATGTAAACCGGAGGGGTGTTCCTGGTCGATAGGTCTCAGCATCGTTCACTCCCACCACTGGGTCAAGAGGTGAGCTCACTATAAACTGTTCTCTAAATATATCAGCTATTTCAGTGTGGTCACTCTCACCCTCCACGGTTACCGGTAAGCTTGGAGAGATATTAAGCTTTTTAGTGCCTTTCCAGAAAGATGAAAAACATTTCTTAGAATGAAGCGAGGCCAATATATCCATTTCTATTTTTTCTTGGTTCTTAATGACCCATTTCAATTTGGATTTAAATATCTTACGGCTAAATATCATATCCTCATAGATAGGCCCACTACTGGGTTCCCCATACCACATCCACAGTTTAAACTTAGACCTTGCCTGAGTATGAAATTCTTTAACATGCTTGTTCCAGCCTTTTATACCTTTCTTTCTAACAATGTCTTTGGAGACTCTGTTTACACTAGCCGCCTCACTTAATATAGATACAATATTTATATACATTGAATGCAATAATGACCTATGATATGGATTATCACAAAAATTATCAGCACATAGTTCAAACTCCTTAGGAAAATCTAAACTTTTTAATTTATTGTTACACAGACACGAGTATTTCTTTATTTCATCAGCACTTCTGTCACCCCATCGAACACCGTTAACCTTTCAATCTTGAAAGTGAAATGTCAAAAGTAGTGTCGTCAGTGAGCGCAATAAACAAAATGGCGGCGAAAATATTACTTTTTACTAAAAAAATTATAACTGCATTATAAAACGACATTTTATCATTCTGTAAACGTGCTTTCACTAATAGATAAATTTCTTTTCTACCAGGCATCAAAACCAAGTGATCACCGATACAGAATATTTTCTCTACGAGTTCAAATTTTAGAAACCAGATTGTCGAGAAAATTTCAAGAAATATATGAAAACATAAACAAAATCCGTAACACAAGGGCCTGTGTTATCTAATTATATAAACAATTCGACAAAAGAGCTCGAGATGTTTACAATAACACCACTTGAAATTCGACCCGACTAAGCATAAAAACAACTAGAGATGCTCCTTCACTTTTTGTTAACTTCATCGATAGTTGTTCTATCTGTACGGGATTTTGGTATTAGTGAATAAAAACACAAACTCATGAAACATTTTGTTTTATTTACAACTAGTTGCTGCCAGTGGCTTCGCTAGCGTGATTGCAGAAAATTAAAAATACAAACACATGAAACATTTTATTTTATTTATAACTAGTTGCTGCCAGTGGCTTCGCTCGCGTGATTGCAGAAAATAAAAAATACAAACTTATGAAACATTTTATTTTATTCACAACTAGTTGCTGCCAGTGGTTTCGCTCACGTGAATGCAAATATTCATTTCTTTCACTATCATTCATCACACGTTCTTCAGGGGACACATACAAAGCGTGGGCATCCGGGGTCCAAAAATTGCCCACGTCGACCTCCACGATCACTTCTTCGTGGTCGATGTCGCCAACTCCAGCGTCCAGCGGTTGGCCATTCTCCCCAAAAATCTGCAACACCCTGCCGTGCTCAGGTGCCAGTACACTGTAAACATAAATACTTTTACTAAATTTATTTTATATACGTCCATATCGGTAAGATGACTATTCATAATTAATATCAGTAGATAAAAACTTACGATTGCGGCGGCACCACAATACCACTTGTGGAAAGCTCCCCATGCGTTCCGGCGATGAACAGCGATGCAAGACATCCTGTGTACAAAGAAATATTTCCATGCAAAAAATTCTTATCAAAATGCAATAAAAATACAGCTCACAAATTATTATAGTAGTAATAATAAGGCAAACATTACAACCTCATCGTCGATGAACTCATCCTATTCATCGCCTCTCGAGGAGAGCGACGTCCGGATCTTCCTGATCGTAGAGCAAGTCCAGGAAGTCCGCAGGAGGCTGCTCATTCACTCTCTAGTTAGACATGCTAAAAAACAAAAAGAGAAAAAAAAATACCAAATTATAATAATAATAACCCATATCTACCACTTAACGCCGTCTAGTCCCAAGCTAAGCAGAGCTTGTGTTATGAGTACTAGACAACTAATAAACGTACTTATTTATATATTTCTAAATACATACATATTATAGATAAATTACACCCAGACACAGAACAAATGATCATGCTCATCACATAAACATTTGTCCTGGGTGGGAAGCGAACCCACGACC
The DNA here is from genome assembly GCA_929112965.1 of Mythimna albipuncta. Classification (NCBI taxonomy): domain Eukaryota; kingdom Metazoa; phylum Arthropoda; class Insecta; order Lepidoptera; family Noctuidae; genus Mythimna; species Mythimna albipuncta. The sequence continues at coordinate 8,033,476 of OV815962.1, read as the reverse complement.
TCCGGCATAGTAGGCAGGGCCGCTTACCACTAGACCAACAGGCCAGTCAAAAGTATTGTAAGTATAAAAACATTAGTACTTATATAATAATTTTGTTTTATAGAAAAAAAAAAAACTATAAATTCATGTTAGAGCTTTAGAAATAACAAAGTTATCATGCAAAAATAATTATAAAATAAATATAAAATACTGCTATCACTATCAATGATGACAAAATTCCATCGACATTTTTATCGACATACTACGTTTCACTAGTCAAACCTTCAAAAAAGAACAGTTTCAAACCAATTTTGTACTTGGACATATACAAATAAGGACTAAAATGGCTTGTTGGATTTTGAAGGGCAAAACAACCGTTACGGGTGCTTTTTTGTCAAGATTTTTTTTCACTAAAATTGAACAAAAACGTTATTCTTTCGTCATACAAACGAGTATAATTACTTTTTACAATAGTTTCATTACATTTACTGTTAAAAATCATCATAATTTACACGGAAATCGGAAAACATGTTCACAAACTATAACGGCTTTATGTAAAGTTATAACAATGTATTTCATGCAAATTATACTCTAAATAGAACCATTATTAGCAAAATAATAACTTTACAATACCAAACAATACTTACTTGAGTAAAATCAGGTAGAAAACACACGAAAACAACAAACAAAATTCCGCCCGCACCGAAATTATTGACGAGAATGTCAAGCCGAAAAAAAAAAAAACTGAGCATAGATTATGAAATATAATGCGTTCAACCTATAGGAAATTTATCCAAGAACGTAAATATCCAAACTTGTTCATAGAGAAGTAGTCTGTAAGTTACCAAAAATAAGGCTTATAATGAAGTGGGTGAGAGCGAACGCCGGCGTTCGCTTGGGGTTTGACGGAATGGCGCGATGACATTAGCGCGAACGCCGGCGTTCGCGCGGGGATTAAGCGGTGATTTAACAGAACAAGTTTTTAATCTGATAACATTCACATCACATTCTATTTTCAAGGGAAAATGATCTGACCAAAACGTATCATATATAACTTCAATGTTTAAAATTGTATCAAAATGTAGAAACTCTCGTAAGGAAGAATCTTTTTATCATGACTTTGCTGTGTAAACAGACGCAGGACATTATCACTTAGTAATAATTGGTTGCGAATCTCGTATGATAATTATAATCATAGGCGAGAATTTATTTCTTGCTTATAAAGAAACATTTTGATACGATAATGTTATGGTGATGCGTACAATTTCTCGACCCAAAACACGTGAGAAACTCTGCCCGTCTAAATGGGCTTTTAAAATGCGGTTGCAACGTGTGATAAATAGTAGTGGTCAGTGTGTGCAATGCGCAACGGTGCAACACATTAGGCGTGAGAAAAATGTGTCAACTTTACGATTGGAACATTTGAATCTAAATCACAATCACTGAAATGTTCCAATATACTGTTATTAAGTAAGTAACATTTGGAACATTGGCTCAAAAGGTACAAACAGAACATTTTTAAACATCGGCTCACTCACAAGATACAAACGGAACATTTGGACCATCGGCTTAAAAGATAGAAAAGGAACATTTGAAACATCGGCTCACAAGATACAAACGGAACAGTTGGAACAAACGGCTCAAAAGATACAAACGAAACATTTGAAACATCGACTTGTAAAATATAAATGTTATGAATCGTGAATATCGTGATCTGTTAAGTTTCGTCACACTGTAAGTTTTATTTAATTTAATTTTTAGTTGAGAATAATTTAAAGCAGATATTTTTAGTTCAGTATTACATTATTTACGTTTTAATTTGAATTTTAAAAAGACTGCTGGTCCCTAAAAGTAGTGTTTCAGGGTTCCAAATGTTCCAAATTATACATTTAAAACATTATTGATGTTCCAATCTTTCGGAACACTAAAATGGTTCGGAACTGTGAGTCAGTTCAGTAAAATAAAGAGTTAAACACGCTTACAATACGTTATAATAACTAGCTAGTTAGCCATCTCTGGAAAACTTCGCTGAGGTAGCAAAAACTAAAATAAAATTCTCAGCAATTCTCTGCTCCATTTTACCGAGATCACGCCTATTTATTTGATTCTACATATTTTCCAGTTGCGCAAATACCTCAAGTATCAACTTGAGATACAAAACTACACCAATTTTACATCACAATATCCACTATGAATCAATTTACGAATAATTAAAACAGCCACTGAACGTTACTCAAGGAAATCCCGTCAAACACCATCAAATAGATGATTAACTTCGAATTGACTTCAAAAAATCTTGCAACAAGTATTTACGAACGATGCATTCTTCGGAAGAATGCATATTCTTCCCCCATTTTGTAGAGCGGAGAGCCGGCTTTAGCAGTTCCATAGTTTAGTTGCCATACCAAAATGTATGGTACTCTAATTGAAAAATTGTTCTTAACAATTTTTTTTGTGATGGCAACATTGAGTGTGAAGTTGCATTGATTGGGATGTTGTATTTTATTATTTTACTGTTTTAATTGGAAAAATATCGTCATCAGTGCTCAAAGGAATAAATGTGATACTTATTTTTATATCTGCCGGGTGAAAACTTCGTTATTGTGTATTGAATTACTGTGTACTATCATTGACATTAACTTTTCTGTGAACACGGAGTTAGCGTGTGTAACTGTTTTGTAAAAATCAATGTGAAATGTGCATTCAGTGATAGCTGTTTTGAAAAGATGGCTAGTCCGTCTCCTCAGAGTAGCCCAATGCCGCCACCGCAGGCACCGAGCCCTATGGGTCCACCAACTCAGAGTCCGGCGCCACCTCAGTCTCCGCATAGCCCTTACAACCAGCAACATGTCAATGGACCACCGCCGTCGCATCCGTCGGGTGGCGGACAGCCTCCGATGCCCAATCACATGTCGCCGTCAGGTCCAGCGCATCCAATAGCGCCAAACTCTAATGGCCCTCCTGGTGTGCCTCAACAGCATCCTGGTATGCCGCCAAGTGGACATCAAATGCCTCCGCATATGGTGGGCCCACATATGCCAGGACCACCAGGTCATCCATTAGGTCCTGGTGGTGCTCACCCACCTGGACCCAATGGTCACCCAGGTGCACCGCAACATCCAAACATGCCAGGGCAAGGTCCACCACATGGATATATGCAGCATCAAATTGGACATATGCCACCAGGACAGGTAAAGGTTTCATCAACAAATATGTTATTTTATAAATAGTGCCAATATAAGGTCTTCACATTGTGTTATTCTACAGTAGTATTGTTACTTTAACCTTTCAAATACTGTCAATTTGAGACAATAGTAAGACATTAGCAGCGTGAATGCCAGCATTCGCTTGGAGTTTTATGAATTAATTCATTAAATGTCAAGCGAACGTCGGTGTTCGCACACGTATTGTCTTTCTATTGTGTCTGTAACTTCCACTATTGCAAGGTTAATATTGGTGATGCCTATGTTTACATGAAAACTATGATGATTATAATGGTTTTATATTATACTTTACTCATGTATAGTATCGGTGATGCCTTGCTCTATTGAAATATTTATTCTAACAAATGTAGGTTGGACTGTTGTCATATTTTTCTATATGGCTCTTAGAGATCCTTCTTCAAACTTATAGCTATAAAAATATGTTCTACATCGCTTAAATATGACAATTGATCAACAAAATCAAACTTTATTTTGTGAATGGCATTACATACTATGCTATTGGAACTAACTGGTACAATATTTTATATCAACGAAACACATAATATATTTATAAATATAGCTGTGGTTGGAATGGAATATCTAATCTGATGGCTGAATAATGGACTATAGATACTGTTAGACAAGAGTATTATTTCCTTTATCATAGTAGATAATTCTTTTGTCAGTGGTTGTATATCTTTAGCAGTAGGATAAAAGTGTGTGAAATCTTCTCTCATGTATATTGTGTAGACTACAGGGGTGTTAAGTTTCTTCTTTACCCAATCAGCAACATTACCAGTGAAGTTATCTGAAAAATAAAAATAACCATACATGTAAAATATGATACAGTTTAACAAAATTATGTAATAATTTGTACATAACATTACTCACAGTAGTAATGTGCTGTTGTGCCATAGAAAAAGTTTCTACTGTGCTGTTCAACAACTCTATCATGCACAGATGATAGTATTTCCAACTGAAAAATATGATATAGGATCATTCCATGTAATGGGTGTAACAGATTGTACACTTTTAATCAGTAATTTAATAATGTTTTTCAATCATGTCAATTAGAGACACTATAAGAAAGACAATGAGAGTGTGAACGCCGGCATTCGCTTGGGGTTTAATGAATTAATCAAACGCAAGTACCATACTGGTAAATTCAAGTTTTCCATTAAGGTTCTTGCAACTGATTTTCTCAAAATCTAAAAGGTTTTTTAAAAAACTTATAGCAGTGTCAACTTAGAATTTAGGCTACAAGATTGTTAATTAAATTATAAAAAGAATACACTTCCCTTAAAAAAACATTATTATAAAACATAACTTACTATTGGTTATTATAAGATCATCCTTAAAAATACTAACCAATGCAGGGTAATTATTACAGCTTTCATGACCATTTCCATATGGTATTGTTATGAGGTAATCAAAACTTCTCACATTGATGAAAACTAACATTTGAAGAGCAATGCTATTCAAAAACTTGGCCAGCCCTGCCGTTTCAAGCTCAGATAATGTTTTAGGACCAGAGTAAACTGGATCACATTCTTCATTTCTTACTAAGAATATAAAACATATGTTACCAGCAAACTGTATAATCTGGTATTCTATACAATACCTAGGCAATGTATAGAATACTTAAAATGTGTAGGTAATATATGAAATATTATATATTTTATACTTTGGTTAGGTATTCTATACAATAATGAATGAGCTAATGTGCGTAAAATACAAAAATAGGGAAGGAGGTGATGTCATTTTAGTGCCCTCCGATATGGATAGGTTAGATTAGAAGGCTTTTAGCCTTGGTGGTTATTTCATTATAACCACCCAGAAATAGAAGCCTTGCATTAAATGATAAATAAATGATATTTATTTTGTTAATAGATTTTTAAAAAACAATTTTACATAAATTTTTATTTACATCAGTTTAAACTAGATGAGGCCGGTGTTTCCTATCTGACTGCCCTGAGAAACACCAAAACAAACTCTGGGGTCAAAGTCTCTTTTAAAGTCCAAACAGTAATTATATATTGGTCAAAATCACATGAGAACCATGCAGATTTATCTGAGATGGTCTTTTGAAGAAAGAACCATACAGATTTGAGTGGACCTGTCCAGTCAGTGCAAGCATTTGTCTTGAAAAACAATACAAAGGAAAGAACATTTGGAGAGGCTGCTCAAAATACTCAAATTGTCAGACATGTAAAAACTACTGAAAGGAAAAATTAAAAGCAATCAACATAGTTCTCACATACACAATAAAAAAGGAAATATGAAGTTTACAAAATACTTAGAAAAGTAAATTTTTATGTCTAAAATTCATTAAAAAAAAATTACATTTATGTCTAAAATTCATTAAAATCAATCTTAATCATCTTCATTAACAGCCTGATCATCGTTAAATTTGAACTTGGCAGGTTTTCATGCTACATGTAACACTGGATGAATTAAAATAAAAAATGAATGAATTATAATTAATTTTATAAAATTAAATTAACCTGCCAAGTTCAAATTTAACGATGATCAGGCTGTTGAGGAAGATGATTATGATCGATTTTAAAGTGCATCTAAACTTGGCATTGGTTTGGATTTCAACCCTTTTTTACGCGAACAATTAGCCGATAGGGACTTGGCCCCCTTTTTAACAGGTATGTTTTTAGTGGGATTAAAATACTTCTTTTCAAGAAATCGTAACCATTTTTTTCTTTTTGTGCCACGCCCGCGTCCATTGTTAACCTTAGATCGTATTTTCATGGTTCATAAATATTTTATTAAAAACTAGCTGTGCCCCGCTGGTTTCACCCGCGTTTTTCTCGTTTCCGTGGACATACCGAGATAAAATATTGCCTATAATTGCCTCCCTCAATAAATGGACTATTGAATATTTAAACAGTTTTCATATCAGATCAGTATTTCCCAAAATTACCGCGTTCATAAATTTATTTATTATACTCTTCAAAGATCTTATACTGACAATCATCAACAAATATATTTCGAAAAAGATTATTACAGGATTTTATGTTGATAAAAAACTCTATGGCCCATTACTCATTAATAGGTACCAACTCTTAACATCTTACACACGTGATAACTTTTAAACGAAATATCCGATTGAAATGAAACAAAAAGTATTTTACTTCTTTATAAATACTCTTGATAAAATAAAGCTTAATTTCGATAAAGATTAATATTACGATACATATTTAACGTAGTTTTTTTTTCTTCAGACGATTTAATAATTATTTTAAACACAAAATCGGTTATTGAGATTAAACCATGATAGCTAGATATATGTTCTCGCGGACTTTTTTGTAGGTCTTAATGGGATCTACAAACCCGTAGTACATCATTTTGTTCTATTGTCAATAGTTTTTGCAGCGCACGCCAAAATAGGTTTTCGATTTTACACCTTGTGTTACAAAATAGCAATTTTATTACGGATCCCTAATTTTGAAAACAAAAAAACATAGCCTATAGCCTTCCTCGATAAATGGACTACCCAACACTGAAAGAATCATTCAAATCGGACCAGTAGTTCCAGAGATTAGCGCGTTCAAACAAACAAACACTGCAGCTTTATAATATTATATTATATATATTATATTATATATATATTAGTATAGATTATCTCATGTACCTGTTTATCTCTAAACAAATAAATTAAGATACTTACTTATATCTTTGCTAAAAAACCAATTTCTGTCTAGGTTTATTCCAATAGTTGATTCGTTTTTGGGACACATTTTTTTTGTAAAATACAATTTTCTATTTTGTGTCCAGTAAATATCCTGCAAAGTGGTGTCAAGTTACATTACATTTGCCACAATCAGATGAATTAACATGAGTAAAATTAGTTACCTTGTTGGTTATACTATATTCATATCCATCAGGATTTATGATTGGTAGAACATAGAAATCATAATGTTTTATCAATTGCTCAAGATGTAGTTGGTGTTCTAAAATGTAATTAATAAAGTTGAAAAGGATTGCTGGAGATAACCAGTCTCTTCCTTCTTCGCCCCCCATGAGAAATATAGCTGTATTCTTTTTTCCCGTAGATATCTTTAACACAGATATTTCTCTTTTCTCGAAAGTTGTTGCTATATAGATTTTTCTTAAAATTGGAAACTTTTGCAATTTTAAATCAACCCAAAGCATGAGTCTGTCATACCTATGAAATTCTGTGCCCAAATTAGGCATATGTGTATTGTATGTAGGTTTTACAAATTTTTTCTCTATGTTTGCGATCCTATTAAATAATAATATTGTTATTGTCTCATATTTGTCGTTTAATCCATAGTTTTATATTTTTTTATGTTTTATTACTTACAAATTTTCTTTTGGTATTTTAACATATTCTATATCATTGTCTCTCATCTTATCTTCGAAAAATTTAGTGCAGCATCCACCAACAATGATATTCATAGGTAAAGCAGCTTGATTAGTAACTCCATTAAGAAACACTATGTTATCATTTCTAATATAAAGGAAATATAAGAGGGCTCTTTCTCGATAATTAAATGCTGTCACTTCATATAATGAATAATTGTCACTGAGTAATAAACATGTTATTTGTGATACTAACATGCAGAAATAAATAACTAAAACATTCGCCATATTATTATTAGTTGGCATATATGCATCTTATTCAGTGAGGCTATGGCACCAACCATAATGAAAAATATTTAGTTTAAGAAGGTAAACAATGTATGCCTATAGACCATCCAGCCAGCATGGAATTCAAATAGTCGCCGTAACACTCTTATCTAAGAAATTATTAATTGGACACCACAGGCCCCGATGCCTATGGGAGGAGGACCGCCGCCTGGTAACGGTCCACAAGGTCCGCCGGGCGCTCCGGGTGGCCCGCTCCAACTGCCGGGCCCTCCGCACGGGCACCCGCAAGCCATGCCGCCCTCCGCACCGTCACACCACGCGCCGCACCACGCTATGATGCCCGGCCAGGGCCCGCCGCCGCACGCCGCCTCACCTGGCTACGGCGCCGCCACGTCCCCGGCGGGCGCACCAGCAGCGGCCCCGCAGGCTGGTGCGCCCCCCCACCCGCCGGCTGCGCAGACGCCACCGCACGGTCAACCGCCACCGAGCACTTCCTCGGCCAACGGCGCTCCCCCTGCTTCGTCTCCTATGCAGGGTTCACTACCGGCGCCCGGGCCTGATAATTTGCACGCAATTCAACGGACCATTGATTCCATGGAAGAAAAAGGACTACAAGAAGACCCGAGATTTTCGCAGTTGCTAGCTTTAAGGGCGCGGTCAAACCCCCAGGACCCTGGCAAGGGATTGTTCAGCAACAACCAGCTCTGCCAGCTGAAGTAAGCATTGTGATAACAATCGATCATTTTCTACCTTCGTGATTTGTTACCGTTCTCATCCATTAAACATCGTATTTTAGGGCGCAAATAACAGCCTACCGAAGTCTCGCTCGAAACCAGGCGCTGTCGCAACAGATAGCAATGATGGCCGCCGGCAAGCGGACTGGCGAAGCGCCGCCGGAATGCCCAACACCACCCGCGCAGCCGCCCTACGAGGTGGCGGGCTCCGGAAGCGCTCCGGCGGGTGCCACGGGAGGCAAGGCGGGTGCGGGCGGCGCGGCGGGGGATGCGGCGCGCGGTGGCGGCGGCGCCCCCCCGACGCCGCTGCCCATGACCGGTCAGATGGCTCCACCGACGCAGCTGACTCCACCTTTGGTGAATCCGGTAGGTTTCGAACCAGCTAGACAATATCTGATTTACCAACCCATATTATCAACATCTGCTAAGCCTTTTCCTGACTATGTTGGGGTTGACTTCCAGCCCAACCGGATGTAGCTGCATACTAGTATTTTACATAAAACGACTACATGATCTGGCGGATAGTGCGGTACGATACTGCAGCCGTTACGACTTACTTGCTATCCGAGGCATGGAGCTAAGCTGCCAACATTATCTAACTAGTACATGATGTAAATTCCGCGCTATCCGTCCATAGATTTGGTTGCACGTAAATTTGTATGTGATACAATTTTCAGTCTGTGCTGGAACTAAATGTGTATAACTCCCTTGCAGCCGATGAGCGGCGGGCCACCGATGCGGGGCCCCGCACCGCTGCGCCCGCAAGCTCCGGGCTCGCAACCGCAACATCAGGTAACACCGTTTATACAACACTATTTTTAGTATATGCGAAATCTGAATATAGTTTGTTCAGAATCAGTAACTGAAGAGATTCCAATAGTTTTTACATCATGTTATATTTTTCCGTAAAAATATTTAAAAATGTTACAAGTTGGACATCACCGACACTATGTACAGGGCGGCCCAGAGAGAAATGCACTTTTGATTTTGCGCGCATTTTTAAACAACAACATGGTGGCGTGCAGGAGTTGTGTCGGTATAAAGCGCGGGCTTTATAATTTTTGTTACCATAGGTTGTTACACTATAGCGCTGTGCGCGTTTTTTAGCCGCGCATTTTATGAGAATACTCGATCTTATGTGACTTTTCGACGACTCTACTGTGCATAATTCAAATTGCGGCGCATCAGTGAATGTCCAAGCACTAATTTAATTAAGCAATGGATTGAATGATTTGAAAGGACAAGAACAACGGAAAAAATGCAGCCTCGCTGTCGTCAAAGAGTATCACGGGCCGACGAAAACATTTAGCGAGTTCGTGAATTTGTACGCGCGAATGCCGGAGCGCAAAGTTCATCAACTTTGTGATTGTTTAGATCGACATTGCAGCAAATTTTACGGCTTGATTTGAAATAACATCCATATAAGATACGGTTGGTACAGGAACTAAAGGCATCACACTTCGAATCGAGATTGAGATTTGTACATGAAATGCGCAAGTCTCCACAAAAAATAATTTTAGGCAGGGTTAACAGCTCCTGGCTACCAAAAAGCCCCGATCTCACTCCAGCAGTCTTCTTTATGTGGGATTACCTTAATAAAAGAGTACATTCTGATAGCCCAACCACCCTGCAGCAACTGAAGTTGAATATTCGGCAAGAAATGGAATCCAGTTCGAGGATAAGTCCAACAAAAGTTTTCCAAAATTTTGACACCACATTGGATGAATGTTGTAACCGCCAAGGAAATCACTTAGACGATGTAATTTTTATAAAGTAAATTTAAAAATAAATTTCATTTAATTTTCTTTAGATTGAAATAAATAAAGTTTTTCAAAATCATACAGGTATTTTTTCCTTGAATTTTCAAAAGTGCATTTCTTTCTGGGCCACCCTGTACAACACAGGTCACGGCAGGTCATAGCGGCTATGAGGCGCCAGCAAACAGCTAGGTACAAGTGCAAAACAAAATCTCAACCGCCTGGATGGCTTGGTGACTATGTATTTTTGCTGACATACCAAGCTTATCTTTTTGATTTTTCATGATACAGTTATGAAATTTTGTATTTTCTTAATTGATATAAACAACTGCTTGCGATCCCACCTGATGTATAATTATAGATTCTTTACATAAAAATAGACTAATAGACGAATAATTACGAGCATCAGAAAAAGCATGAGTAAATTCTCAAAAAAAGTGCTCGTTATAGTGTGTACGTACAAGTCACCCTCTGCAATTTCATTGTTGTAAAATTAAACAGCCGGATTATTTAATATAATACAATTTTTTATTTTGATAATCTTTCACGCAAGTTATGTAAATTTTGTCGTCAGAATAATTTAGTTATGGCATGTAATAATGCGCCGAGAAAAAGTAGTCAACCTTTCAATTCTTTTGGGCATATTCGGTCAGCTGATGCTTGACTTTCATAAATAACAAATCAGGTAATTTATTCATAATTTTTTATTACAGATTTATTGTTTAACATCATTGGCACGTGGTTTGGTTAGGCAACCTCTCAGGCCTATGTTAAGAACATCATAAACAACAACTTATGTTCTATGACTTTTAAAAATGTATCATTCATTGGTTCATCAGATATTCATGCAAAAATAAAAATATATAAATTGAATGCTCTAACTGTTACGAAGTTTATGCGAAGCAAGCGATAGTACAATAGCGGAGGCGAGCGGGCATCGTGCAAGGGAGGCGTAGGTTGGTACAGCAAAATAGAGAGGTGAAAATTACTACATTACAGGGCAAAATAGAAATGTGGTAGATAGAACGTCGAAATCTTGATGGTTTGTTTTTGGAAAATTTATTATGTTTTGTACAAAGCTATAGAACAAAAGTTGTGGTTTATGATGTTAGTGTACAGTCGTTCAACGTTGTTAGTGTTTTACAAATAACCCTGTATAATACATTATCTGGCATAAATTCTTTATTATCATTAAATACCAGATGAGGGAATATATTTCTTATACCGGATCTTAGATCAATTGTATTACGTTACATGTTGGTTACATGGAACAGCATCATACAATACACCAATATAAAATACAAGAAATACCTAATATTACCATTATATGTCATCTATATTAACTTTAAATATTTTCCGCAGCCGGGCGTACCTATACCAGGAGCGAAACAGAATCGTATAACCAGCATGCCCAAGCCAGTAGGTATTGATCCTCTCCAGATCTTAAATGAAAGAGAGAATAGGTAAGTAATGTCTGTCTTATTTTTTTTATCAGTATTTTTAGATCGTCAAGAAGTGATTAATTTACCTTTTTTTTAATAATATTAGGATAGCAGCGCGCATCGCCCATCGTATCGAGATGTTATCAAACCTACCAGCCAATATGCCAGACGATCTCCGCTTACAAGCACAGATCGAGCTCAGGGCTCTTCGAGTTCTTAACTTCCAGAAACAATTACGTTCTGAGGTAAGCCAAATAGCAATAGTTCGGTATACTTGAGCAACACAATGCATGCCCGATCAAGAAGAAAAAAATTCTTTAGTGTATTTATTTATTCGGCTCACCAACAATGGTTACTTAATAAAAATTACAAAAATACCTACTTCTCTTAAATATAAAATGTCATAATTTTTACTGGCTATTCAGTAAAATAAATATGGGTAATATATACACAGCAGCAAAAATGGAGAAAACAAAATAAGTTAATGTTTTTTTTTTTTAAGATTTAATATATCTAATAAATCATAAATATTTTATTTAAATTTATTTGTTTATTTTATAAAAGGAAACAAAAATATAAAATTTTTAAAATTGATTGATAAAAATGAGAATAAAATTATTTTCCATACAAACATACATACAAATTCTACAGAAAAGTTAAACGACTTCCGAGGAAAATGATTAAATCACTTGTTAATGGGGCTGTGCTGGGCCTAATAAATAGGTAATCAAAACAGTGCGTCATAAAAACCCATTTTTAGAAAATTCAATCCCGCAGGCATGCGGGATAGGGTTCCCTAGTTGGAACCAACCAATGAGTTATCTTTAATATAAATACGCTCAGAATTGAATTTTCAGCGATTTCGGCTTCTATTTTGCATTATAATTATGTAATATTACTAGCAGTATGCTAAGTGCAAGCATCTTTCATCTGGAAATTTAAGTTCTATTTCATCCATCGGATTTTTGGTGGCACTTACACAATGATAACGAAATGACACAAAATCTTAATTATTCATAAGTGCTCCCCTGTCTAACTTGCGGTAAAATAATAGATCCTGGGTCAAGTACGCCGCGACACGACGCTAGAGACGGCGGTGAACATCAAAGCGTACAAGCGCACGAAGCGCCAGGGGCTGCGTGAAGCGCGGGCCACCGAGAAGCTGGAGAAGCAACAGAAACTGGAGGCTGAGAGGAAGCGGCGCCAGAAGCACCAGGAGTTCCTGCAAACCGTGCTGCAACATGGTTAGTCACTATGTAACATCACGCCTTAATTCCCTGAAGGTCTAGGCAGTGGAAAATGATCCTTACTGTCGCGATATATTCGTCTAAGGCCATCGCATGGTGTACCGATGAGCCTATTTGTTTGTATCATTTCAGTAATACAAGAAGTTACTGCAGAACTATTAAATCACAGCGCAAACATTAGGTTTTCCGATGCCATTGAAAAATGTGCGGTTATACTTTTTGTGGTTTAGTTAGGCTAACATGCGAGCGATCCCTTGTAGACCCAGGAGTTTGAGGCATTAAAAATCGGAACACAGAAATACTGGTCAGCTCAAGAAATGAATATGACAATATTTTTTGGGAGTTTTCGAGCACCCTCACTTGGGTTGCACTTGAATGGTCTTTATACCATTATGAATAAAGCTCATAGTTCAAGATCTTTTCGGGTCTCTTCTCGTTGAGGGATAGCTGTAGTTATCATAACCAGGGTCAACTATGCTATAATGCTATGTTTATTAGTTTCTGCTACATTTTTCTAAGGAAAGGAGAATTGGAAATCATAACTCTAACAAGACATAAGAATGAGGCTTTGTACTGTATCATACTAAACTCTACTGCTTTATTTCAGCCAAGGATTTCAAGGAGTACCATCGCAACAATGTCGCTAAGCTATCGCGCATGAACAAAGCCATCATGAACCACCACGCGAACGCCGAGCGCGAGCAGAAGAAGGAACAAGAACGTATTGAGAAGGAGCGTATGAGACGGTAAGATAACCATTTAAATGATAACTTATTCTACTGACGTTGTCAAAGTTATGATAGATAATTAAATGCACACTTACCCGAGCCAAACACGTCGAAGGAATCGAATTTTAGAATTCTTTATTCTGGAGTCCTTCTAGATGTGGACAATTCGACGCGGTTAGGTGTGCATAGTTTCGTAAGATTTATAAAAAATTCTAAATTTTTTTCTTTCCTTTCGTTCGACGCGTTCGGCACGGATAAATTTGCGTTCACCTTTAAAGTAAATGTATAAAATAGAGTGTGTCTATAGTTTCTAATAGGATTAAGATATTCAATAAATAAGAAAATTGGTCCTTTGGTACAACTTTACCAAGGACAGAGACGTGTTAAAAACATGAGTTTTACTCTCTTTAACTGACTTAAAAAAAAGGACGAGGTTCTGAATTCGTGTGTTTATATTTCTGAATTAAATTAACCAATATAATCTCTCGTTGTTAATCGTAGTTTGATGGCGGAAGATGAAGAGGGTTACCGTAAGCTCATTGATCAGAAGAAAGACAAGCGTCTGGCGTTCCTTCTGTCGCAGACTGACGAGTACATCGCCAGCCTCACAGAGATGGTCAAGCAGCACAAGCAGGAGCAGCGCAAGAAACAACAGGAAGAGGAGCGCAGGAAGAGGGTTGGTTTTGAAACATGCTGTACAAATGTAGACTTACACTACTCTATATTCTTTCCCCTTAGGGTATTGGCCAACGAAAAATTTTGTATCGTTACTGTTGCCCATTTTTCGCATTTGCAACGAGGATCTGTATCAGGTTCCGGTCAGCCCGGAAGCAGCTGGATATCAGTATTTTATATGGAGCGACTGCCCATTGGATCTCCACAACTCAGCCTCTTGGCGGACATTCACCAAGCATTCACTAGTCATTCACTACAGAACAGAATGAAGAAAGGTCCACAAATGACTGCCGGGACCAAATGTTTAACGTGCTTTCCGAGGTACGGAACAGTCTCAGTATATTAAGATGGTCAGCCATCCGCAGACCGACCTCGGCAACCACTGGTCGTCAACTCTTGCGACTGTTATTATTCTAGCAATGAGCTTCGGCTTGTTCGTCATCCAAACGCAAGCCTATCAATAATAATAAAAAAAACAAACAAAATTGAAGACTGGTCTCGTTTTATATTATATGTGTGAATATTCCCTCTTTAATATTTAGGTTAGGTCGGGACGTCGGACTGGATTCAAAAGAATTTTATAAGTTAAATTGAAATAGTTTATTATGCAAATGCAGAAGTCGAGAAAGAAGAAGCTGTTGGAGGGTGGCGAGATCGATGCTATGGATGACAGTTCGCAGACCTCCGACTCACGCGTTAATGTCATGGATCCCAAGACGGGCGAGGTGAGAAATCATAAAATAAGGCGAAACTTTTAATTACTAAAACACACCTATGTTCCCTCAGTTGCCTTTTGCATTCCAAGGCTATGATTACTCATTCGAATAACCCTGTAGAATATAATTATACCTTACATTAATTTTTTTCCTTACCCAGAAATATGCAATAAAAATGTTCATATTAGCAATCTCTTCGCATTAATTTGTTTATTTGGTAAGACTCTAAAAGCTAATTAGCTAATCCGTGGGTTTCAAATAGCTTGGAAACATTTAACCTGTTCAATCAATTCTTGAATGACATATAAATAAAAATCACGCCTGTATTTCTCAGTAATATGTTATCAAATACTTGTTTGACCCTGTAGATACTGAGGGGAGAAGAAGCGCCGCTGTTGTCTCAACTGAAGGACTGGATGGAGACACATCCCGGCTGGGAGGTGCTGTCCGACTCCGAGGACTCGGGAGATGACAGCCAAGATGACGATGGTAAGAAAGGTCTCGAAAACTGAATATTCATTTAACTACCTAGGTAAACGGCGACAAATCAATTAGATACGCTTGTGTTCTTTCATAACACCTATAAAGCAAGCTATAAGTGCTAAAATCACACTATTAAAGGGTTCAGCTTAAGTTATCTTTGGAAAGACACAACTAAAGTAACACAAAAAATTATCTGGATTTATCAATAGTAATATAATAAACAACACACATAAATGTGCCGCATTATTGTGTTAGCAGAAAAGAGGCGAGGCCACAGAGACGAAAGGAGTGACAAAGAGAAGACGGATGAAGAGAAGGCGCGGGAAATGATCAAGAAGGCCAAGGTCGAGGACGACGAGTACAAGACAGAAGAACAGACCTACTACAGGTATGTTCTCTTAGTGCAATTCTGGCTAATTCGTCGGTACAATAGCCAAGAGTCAAAATTGTAGAATTATAAATTGTTTACTATTTTTTTCAGCATTGCCCACACAGTCCACGAGTCTGTCACAGAACAATCTAGTATTTTGGTTAATGGAAAACTGAAGGAATACCAAATCAAGGTACAGTTTCGAAAACATTATTATACCTTATTATGTTTCGTTTTGTCACATAATGAAATGTTTTAATTAACTTTTTAGGGCCTGGAATGGCTGGTGTCACTGTTCAATAACAATTTGAATGGTATTCTAGCAGATGAGATGGGTCTCGGTAAGACCATCCAGACTATTGCACTGGTCACCTATCTTATGGAGAAGAAGAAAGTGAATGGGCCGTTCCTTATTATTGTGCCACTCAGGTAAGCATAATCAGCACTTTAATGTTCCCAATGCTGGGACTCTGTTCTCCTTTCTGGGAAAGGAAATGAATCGTAACCCGCCACGCGTGCTCAGTGCGGTTTGGTGGATGTCACGTCTTCAAATAACTCTTTGATTAACACTCCAGTAAGATGGTTTTCAAAATGGCTATTTTGACTTTTGTTAATTACTGTACTGATGATGATCCTTGTCATTTAATGCTTCACTTAACTCACCAAAAATCTGTATTCCACAAAGGCTTAGGCTAACGTGTGCTTATGTTCCCATTTTCTCTCACAAAAATATGATTTTAGACTTTTATGGATTTCATTTAGGTCATGTTAATATTTTCGACTGTACCACACATACTGATTTAGCTGTCCAAATTGTGCATCGAATAGAAGGAACTTGATGACCTTATTGTTTTCAGTACTCTGTCCAACTGGGTGCTTGAGTTCGAGAAGTGGGCGCCCACAGTGTCGGTGGTGTCGTACAAAGGCTCGCCGCAGTCGCGCCGCCTCGTGCAGGCACAGATGCGCTCCACTAAGTTCAATGTGCTCCTCACCACCTACGAATACGTCATCAAGGATAAGGCTGTACTGGCTAAGGTAAGTCCGACTGTAATTCAAGGTGACAGCCAGCGACAAATCAATTCTCTCTTTCTCTCAATTCAATCTTATTTCAATTCAGAGCCGAGCATACTAAACAGTACTAAAACTACAATGATGCGCTATCCCTCAGGTGCAATGGAAGTACATGATAATTGACGAAGGTCACCGTATGAAGAACCACCACTGCAAGCTGACACAAGTACTGAACACGCACTACATCGCGCCGCACCGCTTGCTGCTGACGGGAACTCCGCTGCAGAACAAGCTGCCTGAGCTGTGGGCGCTACTGAACTTCCTTCTGCCGTCTATCTTCAAGAGTTGCTCAACTTTCGAACAGTGGTTCAACGCTCCTTTCGCAACTACTGGTGAAAAGGTGACACTTTTTTTTTTTAATTAATTCATAAACTCAAGATAGATTAGAGGACCCTCAATAAATTGATAAAACAAATCGTGGGCTTTGTTCCAATAAAATAATTAAATATGAAGTCTCAAGTTTCTTTATGAGTTGGTATGTCCAAAATAAACGTCTTCAGGACATACCGACAAATCATTCATCTTCAGCTCACCACTTTTTTAAAGAATATGCGATAGTGATTTCGAATAATATAAATTGCGTATGTTACTAGGTGGAACTGAACGAGGAAGAGACGATCCTTATCATCCGTCGTCTGCACAAAGTGCTGCGTCCGTTCTTGCTGCGAAGGCTCAAGAAGGAGGTGGAAAGCCAGTTGCCCGACAAAGTGGAGTACATTATCAAATGTGACATGAGTGGACTGCAGCGAGTGCTCTACAAGTAAGTGCATGCATGTGTTTAAGTAAAAAGTGAATTAGTCTATTAGTATAATGTTCAATCACCTGGGGGGATGAACACTCCAAATTGTCTTTGTTTATATTATTTTTTATCTTTTTACATTGTTTCGATATTAAAAAAGCAGATCTCAAATGAAAAATCCTAAATCAAAAGACAATAGGGTAGTTTCCAGGGTCAAAATAATTACTTTTATTTAGTCCGTATTTTAGATTAAAAAAAAAATATTGGACACGTATTTTTTCTTTTTCGATAAAAAATAACAAAGATATAGCCCATTAAAGTTACGTGTGACGTCACCCCGTGCGAAAATTTTTTTGGTTTAATTCATTAAACCCCAAGCGAACGCCGGCGTTCGCGCACCTATTGTCTTTCAATTGTGTCTGTAATTATCACAATTGAAAGGTTAATTTACAAATAAAAAACATGTGTCCCTTATTTTTGAATAATCTAAAAGACTGACTAATTAATTTTTTTACGGCAACTAGTCTATTTAACGGTTTAAATTCTCATGGCCGAAATCCATAAAGCTAGAACAACTTTAGACCGAGGTACACGTGTGAGTAGTAAAGTTCTACCTTTCGTACCTAACGTCATTATCTTATCAACAGAAAGGAAATCAAAGTTATTATTACACAGGCACATGCAGTCTAAGGGAGTCCTACTGACTGATGGATCAGAAAAAGGCAACAAGGGCAAGGGCGGCGCCAAAGCTCTGATGAACACCATCGTACAACTGCGGAAGCTCTGCAACCATCCCTTCATGTTCCAACACATCGAGGAGAAGTTCTGCGACCACATCGGTACCGGCGGCGGAGTTGTTTCTGGGTGAGTCTTGTACTAATCAGCTGTGTGTTTTGTTAATAATGCTTTTCTTTCTCACTTGCTGTAAATTTGGTCCATGACAGTGAGTCACTCTTAGATCATAATAAACCTGTACACCAGAAAAAGTGGCACTGCTATAGCTGTGAATGATAGGCTTTTTTCTATGTGTCAGGATCGATTGATATGTGTATTATGGCCACACATAAACATCATGATTGTTTGGTTTGATGGGATACTAGTATTAATTAGCTATACTTGGTCGCGAGGGGAAATTACTTGTGGGTGGCGAATTTAGAAAAATTCGTCTGAATGTTAGTTTATCATGACTATCTTCATCATTTTTTTGGGTGGGAAATCATCCAATAACTTTTCCCGCTCTGGGTGGAGCGAGAGGGAGTGTAAATCTTTTACTAAATAAAACCAACCTTAGTTCCTTTAATTGCCCTTTGAGTTCCGAAGCCAAAGACATTATATATATACTACCAATAGACAGGACATAGCAAACAAAAGTCAAAATCTAAAACTTGTTACTTGTGAGTAACAAGTCGCTCAGTCTAGTATGACACCCCTACACGACAAGTCATGTTTGTATCCGTTTTAGGCACTAAAAGAAAATCATTTTCTGAGAAAATATGCAGAGTTGCGCATTACGCTATTACAAATCTTGTTATAAAATTTTTGGACCTAACTTCGGTTTATTCTCGTAATTATTCTTGGTATTTACGCAGTAATTAATTAAAATTCAACAATTTCCATGAATAGTTCTAGAACATTTGCTGATTTTATGTAAAATTTAAACAAATTTAATTCGCGTGATTGCTATTCAAAGCTAGATGGCGTCACTGAGAGATAGGATGACACTTTTCCTAAGACATTTCTCCTGATAGCCGCTTCTAATGTATCTCTTTAAATCTCTTTGTCCGAAGCCGTGGGGCCGCTCTGGAAATTTAGTGATGATAGTATCTATCTTTCTATCAGTGAAAGAACAATTTGTCATATCAGAAGTACCAGAACTTTTTACAAACAATTTTGAATTGTTCCAATATTTACTACAGAATTTCTAAATTGTTGTTTTTATTCACAGGCCCGACCTATACCGAGCGTCTGGTAAATTCGAACTCCTTGATCGTATCTTACCGAAGCTCAAGCAAACGGGACACAGAGTATTAGTGTTCTGTCAAATGACCCAGTGCATGACCATCATTGAAGATTACCTTTCATGGAGGGCTTTCCAATATTTGAGGTAAGATTCTGAGATGTTAGTTCAAATCGTGTAGTGAGTAAGAAACCAATTGAAGTGCATTATTTTTGACATCGTATTATCTCTGGATAAAATCTCTACTCTCTATATGTATATAATAGTTCGTAATATGATACTACTTGTCACAGACTGGACGGTATGACGAAGGCGGAGGACCGCGGAGAACTACTGAAGAAATTCAACGACGTGGGCTCGGAGTATTTCATCTTCTTGCTGTCGACGCGCGCCGGCGGTCTCGGCCTCAATCTGCAGAGTGCTGACACTGTCATAATATTCGATTCTGACTGGAATCCACATCAGGTACTGTATTCATTGAAAACGTCAACTTAGTTTAATTAATACAATGTAAAATATTATTTAATTTTGTTCCTAATTGTAACAGGATCTCCAAGCGCAAGACCGTGCGCATCGTATCGGACAACGTAACGAGGTGCGAGTGCTCAGGTTGATGACCGTCAACTCTGTGGAGGAAAGAATTCTTGCAGCTGCTAGGTATTGCCCATGTAAAATAAATTCACAACGATTTTCTGATATTTTAGAAAATTATGATTTTTAACACCAATCTTCCATTTAAAGATATAAGCTGAACATGGACGAGAAAGTCATCCAAGCTGGTATGTTCGATCAGAAGTCAACAGGTTCGGAGCGTCAACAGTTTCTTCAGAGTATCTTGCATCAAGACGGAGATGATGAAGAGGTTTGTAAAAATATTTCTGTCAGAAGAAGCATTAGCTTAGCATTGCAGGATAGGAATAATTTCTTAATGATATGTTCAATGAATCATTACAATTATTTAATTTGTAGGAAGAGAATGAGCTACCAGATGACGATCTTATAAACGAGATGATTGCGCGGTCAGAGGAAGAACTGGAGATATTTAAACAGATCGACATAGAGCGCAAGAAGAACGAGACCCAGTCCCGACTTATAGAGGAGTCTGAGCTGCCAGACTGGCTCGTCAAACATGAAGATGAGGTCGTGTGCAACAAGGTAATTCATATGGAGCACTGTCGTTCTAGGTACTTTTTGTACTGGAGACTCCTTATCATATTCTTTCTTTTAAATTTTCCTTCATATCATTAGGATTATCATAATCGCCGTTTTTTTTTTTGTTAAATTTCCTTTTTACTATTAATAAGGCTTGAATTGCGAGCATGAACGATATTGGTACCCAAATCGGAAAATGTAAATCAAGACTGTTTTTCCATAAAGCTGGGAACTAAGTTTAAATTTAGCATCAAAATTTTGTGATCGTTGATATCGTTTAGTGTTATTCAACACTTAATAAAGATAATGATCACTTTGCCAGAAAATATTCGGTGTACATGTACCTTCTCTGTACTTCACGAGTGGTCCTAGGCATAGACACTATGAACAGAGAGTACTAGGTGCGCCATAGTCCAGACAAATACCTAGTAGGCATTCATTGAAATACACCTCGTGTACCTCTATGCAATATAATGTCTATCTAACACACGGATAGATTTATGAGATTCAATATCCAAACTAAGTTAGTACTTTGGCATGTTATCTACTGGTAAATTGATATTTATGTCAACAGTTCAGAACAAATCTCGCTACGAATCAGCTGCGTTTCCTTGTGTTCCTCCGGTCTCAAATATAGATATGTATCACTGAAACAGACTGGTTTGTTCAACAGTGTTTAACTCTGGTGGAAAATAGATACATAAACATTTATTATATTTTTTTTAAAGTCGTGCAAGAATCCTGTGTTAGTGTGGGCTAAAATAAGGTTTTCACGTTTAGGGTCATGGCTGGAACTACCTGGACGAGGACGAAACCTTAGGACGCGGTTCACGGCAACGCAAAGAGGTCGACTACACGGACTCGCTCACGGAGAAGGAGTGGCTGAAGGCCATCGACGACGAGTTCGAGGAGGAGGAGGAGGAAGATGATGACGACGAAGTTTTGGACAAGAAACGCAAGAAAGGACGAAAGCGACGGTAACACGGACATACGGTCCTCAGTCGACTTTTTTATTTCATTGACTGAAAACGGCTGTTTGTCTAGTTTTAGTCTTGTTTTAGATATTAACTCTAATGTCTAAATACTATAAAAAAACACTGTTTTCGACTACGTCAAGTACTATTAAAAACAGACAGATGTTTTTCGAAAAGACTGATTACACGAGAAAGGTTTCTGCAAATATTAGCACCAGCGCGAAGGCAGGGCGGGTCGAACTAGGAAATTGATCAAAATGACACTAATACAATTCGAGCTTAGTTTTATAGCCAGACAATGTTACAATAACCAATGAACTCAATTTCACAGCCGCCAAGAGGAATCCGAGGAAGAAGAACCACCGAGTTCATCTAAGAAAAAGAGTAAAACAGAAATAAACCAACAGAAAAAGCGATGGAAGAATATCATGAAGAAAGTTATTGATTATGCAGATGAGTAAGTGAGCTATAGTTTATTGTGCATTTGATGAATGACATCGTTCTTATTTGCCACACTCTCCTTTAGATTCACTATTATTTACAATAATGTAATGTTTCAGGGCTGGACGTGTGCTATCTGAGCCGTTTATGAAACTTCCTTCACGCCGCGAGTTGCCAGATTATTATGACGTTATCAAGAAACCCTTGGATATTAAGAAAATTATGAACAGAATTGAAGATGGCAAGGTAAATAGATGTAACTAGGAAACATTAATGATGTTACGAAGTTACTGAGCTGCACAATGTGAATGTTTGAAATACTAATACCTCATTAATATTTACTGATTATAATAGATATCTATGTTCATCAACAGTATGTCGAAATATCAGACCTCGAACGTGATTTCTTCACGTTATGCGCCAACGCCCAGACGTACAACGAAGAGCAGTCGCTGATATATGAGGACTCGGTGCGCCTGCGCAACGTTTTCATTGAAGTGCGACGTCGCTACGAGACCGGACAGAACTCGGACGATTCAGACGATAATGAAAAAGGTCAGAACATTGCTTGGCAGGCAGATATTTCTCTTAGCATGTCGTTTTTAACATAAGTGGCAAATTATTTTATATTGGCTTATCTAATGTGAAAGTTTAAAAGAGAAAGGTTATTAATGTAAAATTCTGTAAACAGATGAAGATGATTCAGATGGCGAGTCTAACCGATCTGTTAAAATGAAGATCAAGTTGAAGGGTAAGAGCAAGAGCACTCCATCCAGGAAGCGGAAACAACGAAAATATGTCTCTGATGACGAAGATTATGAGGAGGATTAAACTCAGTGTATCCACCCTTCTAAGGGTAATTTTTTTGAATAGCTAGAAAATATGGCGATTTGACAGATTTTACAAAAAAATATGTCATACGACCATATTTATTTATTCTTTAGGTAAAAGTTAGTAGGAAGATTGAAAAATTGGTCCTAATACTAATAAATGTTTGATCAATCACTTATTATAAAAAAATATTGGTATATACCATTTTAGAATACCGATAAACTAGCCTTCAATGATTAAATTCAATTATAATTATCGCAATTTTGACATTTATTAATTAAATATATTTCAATATTTTTATTTTTTTTTTTGTTAGAATCATACATTTAATTGTTTAACTTAAAAATACATGTATTTATTTAAACAATTTACAATGTCAAAGATACAATTAAAATCAAATACAAAATGTCATAAATAAATAAACCGTCAAACATCATTAAATAACCCGCCCCTGATCATTCCCGGTGCAAAAGTGCCCATGACACTCGCCGCATTTCCCCGCTGAATTGCGATAGCCAACCTTTGCACCAAGAAAGACCCGGACCGGGAGTCACCTGTTGCCTCCCCGAGCCTACGGCCCAAATCCCCCACAAAACACTTTGCCTCCGTACTCCAACTGCCCAGAGTCTCCACAGCAACCGGCACAAAATGGTAAATCTGCTCCAAGGAAGCGTACTTCAGCCTTTTTTTAGAGCAGGCATTATTTTTATTAGTAGAACCAATTAAGTATTTGTTACATTTAATTAAAACACTACCTACTTCAGCTTTTTATACAGTGTAATATTTTTAAGTAGATGCGAATGGTCAAATCTGAATCCATATGAGAAACAGTCTCTTCAAACACTAACATGAAATTTTGACCGTTAGCATTTATCCAAAAGGCATATTAAGCTCATTTTAATGTTACTTAACAAAAAATAGTTATGCTGAAAATGTTACGATAAATGAATGATCACAGTTCCCCCATATCTATTACAGATTTTCCCAAACTGTCCCTATTAAAAAAAAAACACCTAATTAAATAAAGTAAAATATTATCAGAAGGAAATTAGGGTATTCCAAGTAGTGCATTAATTTAGTAACTTGTAATTAAGCATATTAATAGGAATAAAATACTTATAGTTAAGCATTATTTTCCTTACTTATTTTACTTAAAAAATATTCAAATTCAAAGAAACTAGAGGTAGGCCTGGATGTAACAATGTTTCAACTTGGAACATTTATGTTAAGAAGTCCATCAGGTAAAATAACTGTGAATCTAATTGAATCTTATTACTTGCCTGAATTCCAGGTTACATTAATGTTTACATTTTTATGGCAATGAATATTAAATCCTTCTATTAAAGTATAATATTACCTAAAGTAAGACCTAAATTATTTGACTAACACTAATATTTTTACTACTAGACATCAAAACAGTGTTGTTGGAAAATAGGTATGTAGGGTTTTATGTATGTGCTTTGGCATCAATAAACAAATTTCTATGTTTAAACAGTGTTTTATTTGATTAAAAACTTATTTAGATGTGCTAGGTCCATTTTCATTAGTCTTTTCTGAATGTCTGATTATAGTTTCTTTCCAGTCTGCCCATTTGTAATCAACTCCATGAATAGTTTTCATGTGTTTGTTTAAACTAGGACTGTAACTGAACTTTTGGCCACAAGTTG
Source organism: Mythimna albipuncta (assembly GCA_929112965.1). Taxonomy (NCBI): domain Eukaryota; kingdom Metazoa; phylum Arthropoda; class Insecta; order Lepidoptera; family Noctuidae; genus Mythimna; species Mythimna albipuncta. Next base: position 8,008,687 of record OV815962.1, on the reverse strand, counting down.
GACATGTGTATGGTTTGTCGCCGGTGTGTACTCGCAAATGTCGACGAAGGCTACTCTGTGTATAGAAGCCCACATGACACAGGTCACACTTGAAAGCTCTATTCCCAGTATGTCTGAAACAGAAATGGACAATTTATGATTTGTTTTGAGTAGAACATATCAGAAAAAAGTTAAAATTACAGTAGGATGACTGCTTTCTTTTCACTTTTTTATTATTTTAATTAAGATACTTAACCTTTTCAAATGAATAATTAGATTCTTTTTAGTATGGGTTTTGTATCCACACAAATGACATTGTAATTTCTTTTCTAAACTATGTTTTTTTCTGTGATTATGTAACTCTGCAGATGTGACGAATGTGTCTCCACAATCTTCACAGTTATAATTACATATCTTGTAATGTCTGTGCATGTGAGCTTTAAGCGATTCCTTCGATTTTAATGATTTACAGCAAATACTGCAAGAGAAACTAGCACTCTCGTGGACACGCATATGTTTTTTCATTGAAAATGCATGTTTAAACTGCTTTCCACATAAACTGCAAGTAAAATATGTGGTTGTACTATGTGTTTTACGATGAGCGGCGAGGCTCGATGACTGAGTAAAACTTTTTCCACATTCACAGCTATATGGCCTCTCTCCATTGTGGGTTCTCATGTGACTTACTAGAGTCTGGCTGTGTGGTGTAGAGTATGAACATGATGTGCAATGATATCTTCTGGCTGCACCAAATCCAGACACCTTACCAATATGCTTTCTTTTTTCATGCATAGATTCATTATGTTTCAAAAGTGTTATCTTAGTTTTTAAAACTTTGTTACACATATTACATTTAAAACTATTATTTTCCTTTATTATCTTGTTTTCATTTTTCTCTGTATTTTCACTGGCTTTGGAATAGAGATCATTGAATTCTGAAAAGTCACTTGGAAATGGACCTGTGTCAGAGTTTTCATCATATATTGGAGCATTATTTGTTAAGTTTTTCTCAACTTTGAGAGTACTTCCTTGTAAATGTTCCTTGTAATATAGTTTAATCCGTTCATTGAGTGTAACACATTTAAGCCTAAAGCTGTTAGCGCTGTTTAATTCTTGCAAGCAGTCACCACATATTAAAAATGGCATGAATTTGTCATTAGTTAAAGTAACTTGAAAACAAAGATAGATTCTGTTTAAAACTTCTTGAGATTCAACACTTTCTGAGAATAAATTGATACTTTCTGTATTATTATACTCTTTGTTTTCTTTAGCATTATGCAAACAAATTCTACACAGTCCTTGAATGTCTCTATCAGAAGGCTTAGTAATAGAGTATTCCATGCTTTTGTATGTTATTGTTTCGTAGTTTTTATTCCCAACACAAAGTGTACTTTAATAAACTGTTTCAGGTATGTCGTATATATATATATATATATATATATTTTAATACAATATGCTCGATTAATTTTATTCTTTCAGTTTAGTTGGGCATAACAATTACTTGAACAGACACATGAGCTCGCTAGAAAAAGAGATATCATAAGTTTTGCCATATTTTTCTATGTGCATAGAAAAATGGCCATCTAACGCAACGGGTTCACGGGACAGATACCTAGTTAAGGTTAATATTTAATTAAATTGTTTTTCATTCATCAAATTAAATATCAATTCGAAACGATTGTTTTGTTTATGAAACTTTACCATAACTTGACAATCACAGAATGACAATCAATGACAATGACAGAATACAATTTGTTTTTTTTTTTTTTTGTTTCGTTCCGTTTACGGAACTGGCTAAAGTCACAGACCATGCTGCCAAGTCATTAGTTTAAATACAATTTGACAATGCAGCAGTGTTGTCAATTTTGTTTTTTATGTAATATTCTGGTCGTGGATACTAAATTCTTTAAGCATTTGTAAGAAGAGTTTCTCTTTTACCATTAAAATCGGTCAGTGAAAAAATACATTCATTAGTAAATGTATCAAGTCAAAACCATTATTATGTATATATCTTCTTGTAATTAAATAAAATAACCACTAGCTAATTATGACGTTAAGTCAAAACCATTTGTTCTATTTTACCGTGATCGCGCTTCATACGCCCCTAAGACGACCCACTGACCCTTCTTTTACTCGAAAACATATCGATAAAAACCGATATTGAAGCAAATACAAATTAAAAACTGGTAATCGAACTCACGTCCTCCGATAAAGCAGCCAGGGCCATTAACCGTTTGCGTCGGATTGGGCGGAAGAGTTTTCGTGTCCTATTCGCCAGGGTCGTGTTTGCGTTTGGATACTCCATCTCGTTTAGGGTTAATTGACTTTCTATTGTAATGACCCCTGTCATAACCGTGCTCTTGATGTGATGTACTCCGACATTGTGGCCGCCCTTCGGGCTGCGTCCTTGGCGGGTCGAGGGGACGTCATGGGGGGTGGGAGTGGTGCGCGCATACTGGGCTGGAATGAGCACGTGAAAGGGGCTCACCGGGAGGCTAGAAGGAAGTTTACGGAGTGGATAGCGTGCGGTAAACCGAGATCTGGCTTAATGTATGATGATATGTGTACTAGCAGAAGAGCTTTTAAAGCACGATTGAAATGGTGTCAAAATCGTCAAGAACAATTTAAAATGGACAATCTTGCTAAGAAACACTCCAATAGCGATTTTCGAGGCTTTTGGAAGAATGTCAATAAACTTAACGCCAGGCCTGGACTTCCGGTGAGCGTCGAGGGGGTGAGTGATTTGAAAGACATTGCCGAACTCTTTAAGCGTCAATTTTCAGTACAGTCACCTTTGGGTCCGCCGAGCGAGGTGTTCAATGAGGAATTGCCTGAAGGTATGGTAGGTCTGAGGTTTACGGCCAAAGATGTGGCTGTTACCAGTCCAGGTCATGATTCTCTATCCATTGAGCACCTGGTTCACGCTGGTCCACATATAAACAGAGTTTTAGCGATGTTCTACTCGTTATGCGTGAGCCACTCTTATCTTCCGCCGGATCTTATGAAGACTGTGGTTGTGCCCGTGGCTAAGGATAAGACTGGGGACTTAGCTGTTGCGAGCAACTATAGGCCCATTTCCCTGGCTACGGTTATAGCAAAGGTGTTTGACGGTTTGCTTAATACACAGTTAAGTAAATATATATCTCTACACGATAACCAGTTTGGATTTAGACCTGGATTGTCAACGGAAAGTGCCATACTGTGTCTTAAGCATACCGTCAGATACTATAATGACCGTATGACCCCGGTGTATGCATGTTTCCTCGACTTGTCCGGAGCCTTTGATCTGGTGGCGTATGACATTTTGTGGAAAAAACTTGAGAGTACCAACCTTCCACGTGAACTTGTTACCATCTTAAGGTATTGGTACACGAACCAGGTCAACAGTGTCAGATGGGCGGGAGCAGTGTCGGAGCCATATCGCCTGGAATGCGGCGTGAGACAGGGCGGACTGACCTCGCCCACGCTTTTCAACCTTTACATGGACGCGCTGATCGTCGCGCTGAGCAGTGAGCATGTCGGCTGTCATGTTGATGACGTATGTGTCAATAACTTAAGTTATGCGGACGACATGGTTCTGCTTAGCGCGTCGATCTGCGGCCTGAGGAGGTTGATGGCGATGTGTGAGGGTTACGCTGTTTCTCATGGACTTTTGTACAATAAAAGAAAAAGCCAGTACATGGTCTTTGAGGCTGGTGGTGCTAGGTGCTCGGAAAATGTACCACAGGTATGTTTGAATAATGTCCCCTTAGACAGGGTAAATCAATTTAAATATCTTGGGCACATAGTTACGGCTGACCTCAGAGATCATGCTGACTTAGAACGGGAACGAAGGGCTGTATCTAAGAGAGCTAATATGCTGGCTCGCAAGTTTGCGCGGTGTTCGGAGGACGTGAAAATAACTCTTTTTCGGGCATATTGCACGTCCCTGTATACTTGCAGCTTGTGGGCTAGCTACACACAGAAAAGCTACAACACCCTTCGTGTCCAATTTAATAACGCCTTCAGGGCGGTGTTGGGTCTGCCTCGCTACTGCAGCGCTTCGGGTATGTTCGCATGGGCACGGACGGACTGTTTCCATGCGACCATGCGGAAGCGTTGTGCGTCACTTGTGCGCAGAGTGCGAGCCAGCTCCAATACCGTTCTGAAAATGATAGCGAGTAGGTTGGACTGTCCTTATTTGCGGCACTGCTGTGACAGACAAGTTACATACGGTGTCGCTTATAAGAGAATAAAATAGTTAGTTTAAATGCAATAATTAATTTGACGATTTTTATTATTATTTTTAACTTTATTTTATTTTAATTTATTGAATTTTATTGATTACTTTATTTTTACTTTACTTTATTTTTATTGACATTGCGTAATTTATTGTTATTTAGGATTATAATTTTATTTTATATGGGTCCTTACCTGAAATAAATGAATTTTTTTTTATTTATTTGGCTCTTCAATCTCCACAGGTGACAGAAGAGCTGACGAAATGTAGTATTTGGCCGTGGATGCGTGAACCTGACGGAATATATCCGACGCACGTAGGCAGGTAAGAGCCGGTATGGCACGGCGCTACGGCATGCCGTGCAGAAAGCCCAGCCACTCTGGCATCAATCAGTTTTGCTAATCTCTTGCCGTGCTCGGTCAGTGTAAGACAAAAAAAAAACGCGCGTGCAAGTGCGCCTTTTCTCAGCCGAAGGACATCCACTGTTGGTCATAGGCCTCTTTTTCTTTCTCTCTTTGCGTGATCGCATCAGGAATTAGCCTAGCCTTTTCCATTGCCGTTGAGGTAACTGAAGCCTTCTGATAAGGTTCATTGTACGTTTCAGCGCCATATGTCATCACTGGCACCACGCATTGGTCATAGAATTACATTTCGTCTTGAAATGTAATTCTACTCTAAAACACTGTTTTATGTTAGTCGAGAAGATAGCGCACAGCTTCCGGAAAGCTTCCCAGCATAGCCGGAATCGACGATTGACCTCTTTCTCAAAATTAGATCTACCCATCTGGATTGTCTGTCCCAGATAACATAAGCATCTACAACTTCGGGTGTAGTCTACGATCTTGATCGGAGTGCTACATGGTTAGTTTTTACCATGAGTTTGGTTTTGACAATGTTCATTTTAAGACCATTTCTTTTGGAAACTCTACTAAGGTCATCGAGCTCCCGCGTAGTCTCAGCCATGACTACTATACGCCGGCAAATCGAAAGTCTATCTCCATGCAGCCGTAAACAGTTTCGGAGAAATTGTCTTCCCGCTGCAGAAGGTTAGGTTTCGTGTTCCGGTCCCGAAGTCGAATTGACATTGTGCCTGCAGAATCAAAAGCTTTTTCGTAGTCCACAAACGCTAAGCAGAGAAACAAGTTATACTCCTCTGCCTTCTGTATAACCTGCCGAAGCGTATGAGTTTCAGTACCTTAGACCACATTACTGAAACCTTTTCAGAATCCAGCTTGTTCGGGAGGCTGGAAGTCGTTGAACCTGCGCGCGAGACGATTCATGATTACTCTGGAAAAGATGGGCCTGTAGAGCATTTTCACCCCTTTTAAAGAAAAGTACCACCACACTTCTGATCTATGCTTGTGGCGTCTTTCCCTCACGTATGAAAGGACCACCTCTAAAAGATCTCCAGGACCGGTTTTCTTCAGACTTTTGATTTTGGTGGACAATTCTCAATAGATATACGACTTTAAACTAAAATATCTCCTAAAGTTACCAAGATATTCTCAGGGCGCATAAAGATCTGTGTAGTTTAAACTTTCTAGTTTTGTACCAGGTCCCTAATTTTCACGAAAACTGAAGGGAAAATTTACCCACCAAAATTGACAAAAAATGCACTTTGTTGATATTGACCTATTTCCATCATTTATCTTCTGCTGTCAAAAATCGAGTAAAATAACAATGACGACTTATTTTGATGCATGTAATGTGATGTTAGTACGGTAAGATCTTTATGTTGTTACAAAATTAACCTGCGACCGAATAAGCCATATTTGCTTCCACGCTGCTACAATGCCTTAAAAGCCAGCCATACACGTTAGGGTGTACCTAACGGGTATGGCTGCACGATTATACCTGTCAGGTAAAATTTTATGGAAACCTGCGTTGTGCAACATACACGCTCCTATTTCATTAAGGAGTGGCTGGAAAGACAACACGGCACCCTTGCCTTCCGCATAACGCAGATTTCAGCCTTAGTACAGGGGTGCTATTCTCTAAGAAAACAGCCTTGAGCTCAGCGCTGGCACAGCGACGAGTCGAATAACAACCCAATGCCCCTTTACATTGGATTGTTAATTCAATGTACTGCGCTCACGACTCGTCGCTGTTCCAGCGCTGAGCTCAAGGCTGTTTTCTTAGAGAATAGCACCCCAGGCCATTTCCGGAGCGACGAGGAGTGTTAGGCGGTCGCCTCTTTTTGCGAAGCAGTAATGTTAGCAAAGGAGGAGCACAACGCCCAAGGGCGTGAAATGTTGAATAATGATTTCCCAACTAAAAAAAAAGATGTTAATCTTTTATTACTCTTGTGTCTTATTGAGGTTTTAGTAAAAGGTAAAACTAGGTATTTTTTTGCAGTGAATATCTTTTGCGTGCTGTATTATTGACGACTACGACACTTACCGTTTGGTGAGATAGTGGTCAAACGCGAGATAAACAAAAAACCCTTGAGCTACGCTATTGTCCCGATACGTTTTGGAGTACTTATATTGTGCTCGAAAGCTATCAGACGGTTATTCAATCAGTGATTTACTAAATCTTTCATTATTGTACTAGAATTTCGTTATTATTGAAGGTTCGAAAAGACCCAACTTCCTCTTAATAAAATGAGTATTATTGTGCAAAAATATAGCAAAATACTTGGCATAGAGAGCTTACTTTCTTTGATACCAGTTTTTCTGGAAATCAAATTTTTGAAGGCAAAAATTCAATATCTTAAATCTGTGTTGCGTCATATCATACAATATCTAGTTTAGTAGATTTTAAAAAATCTATACAAGTCACGTTTTTCCGAGGACTGGAGGTACGAGTCTCGAAAAAGTGGAAAAATCGTCAGGACTCCCGGACACACTACAATGTAAAAAAAGGGCAAAAGTTCTCCACTCCATCCAATTCCACGTCAGTGGACAAGCACCCTTAAAACCGAGTGATTTAAAAAATGAGTGAAAGGGCTCAGGTTAAAATGAAAATACATTATTAAAGCGCAGGGGCATATATTGTTATTAGTGCCTACGCTTCTTGTTGAGCCTGAAGCCTCTTGATGTGGGATGCCTTCTTCTGCTTGATCCTGTTCTTCCTTTCGGCCAGGGTCAGCTTGCGCTTGTTCCAGCGCTTCTGCTTGCCAGCATCCTTCGGCTTGGCTTCCTTCTTTGTGTGGGATGGGTCTGCACGGATCAATTCATGCGCTTTCTTGTAAGTGGTCTCAATCTAAAAAACATAAAAGAACAAAAGTTAATAATTATTAAATTAACAGGGTGTACAGTGTACTGTGAGTGCTATAAATTTGTAGCAATATTTTAGTACTTAAAAAATTATGGAATATTTTAGGTGTGGAAAAACATTGCAATAATATTGTCCAATTTCGACACTATTCAAGTATGTATAAAAGAACAGTAATTTGGTTGGACGTGTATCCAATAAAAACTTCCCACTGCTCTCCTTGCCTTTTTGTCTGATACAGATAGATCTATGATCTCTTTTAGCTAATTACAAGTAATGCCCATGAAAAAAATGTTTGGATTTATAAATTTGAAGTGTTTCAATGGGAATAATAATTATGGGACATAATACTTACAGAGTCGGCAGTTACGCCAAGTTTGATGTATTTGCCAAACTGTCTCTTGAATGAATCTTCATCATCTGCTTCAAGACTGCGCATGTATTCAGCCACGTGTAGACCAAAGATGTGTGCTCTGTAAAAATGATTTGTTTTTTAAATTATATTTTACATTCACTATCTGCATCAGTACAGTTGTCAATCAGTTTTGTTTTAGTATTTTTATTTATAGTTAGGGCACTTTCAATTTAGACATTTCATGTCGGACTGCCGCCGCACGTTTACCGTGCCGCAGCCGGCCGGTTGCAGTATGATTAAAGCACCGCATCCGCATCGCCGCAGACCGTCAAAAAACGCATTAATTGAAAGCACCCTTAGTTCTGAAGAATGGTTAGCAAATTCTTCTTATGGTTGTACCATTTGAACAACATCCAGCAAACCTGGGAATCTGAGACTTAAAACATCCAAGTGTGAAGGTGAAGTGAGTGATTATCAAATTTGCTTGCCAATACCATGCTATATTTAGAGATTTCATTTTTGCTATTTTAATTTTATATTAATGTTTTTAAGACCGGTTACAAAAAGTTTGAATCAAACTTGTTATCACAACCAAAAATCTTAAATTTTACTGTTGCTCCAATAACGCTGTCTAAACAACAGATAAACCATGATTCAGAGGATGAATGGAGCTACTTTATTCAAAGTAACCTAATAAATGAAAGAAGAATTAGCTCACCTGTGTACTTCAGCATTGAATTTCTTTGCTTCAGCATCATAACCTGGGAACCTCTTGATTGAGTGAGGAACATTCAGGCCTCCATCAACTGCACCCTTCATGGCTCCGAACACACGAGCACCAGTGGTGGTGCGTGCCAGACCCACATCAAGGTAACATCTAAGATACACAGATTAAAAAATTATACAAAAATACTTTTAAAAATAAAGAATATTGTATGACAAAAGAAATAAAATCAGCTAATTACAAAACAACAGTTTTTTTTTTTTCAGACCGCCCGTAATTACTTCATCATAAAAAAGAATTATTTGTCAACAGAAGTTAGAAGAATGAATAGAAAGTAAAATGTTTGTTTGCCCAATTAACTATGGATACTTAAAATGTCATGTAAATAATTATTACCTGAAAGCGCCTGGGCCATTGTCGACCGGTTCAACATTGTATTCGTCACCTGTCACTTCAGTAGCGCCACTGTATAGGGTGTCAAGGCCAAGCCTCTGGAGCAGTCTTCTTGCGAGCAACAAACCAGTGCAGTAAGCAGCAGCATAGTTTGTCAACCCAACCTAAAAATGAACTATTCATAATTATATAAATCATTTTAATTATTTAAGGATCACAACAATGATTATTAAAAAGAATCAGTATTGAACCGTATAACAACAGGGTTGTATGAGTTTGTACGTCTCTTCAGACCGCCCGTTCAAAATCATCATTGTAAATACTGTTTTCATAAATAATATAGTACTAGTCATGCAGTCAGCAGATCATTAAACTAATCATGTCTAGAACAAGACTATGATGTATCTCCAACTCATTTGGGTAAAATAAAATTTGCTTCAATTCAGCAAATACAACCTACAATAATTATGACTGTAAGGAACCATACCTTGACGCCGTAGCGTGGCAGTTCGTGGGAGTAAGCAGCACACACAATGTGGTCACCTTCAATACGGGAGTAAGCCACCTGGCAGGTCACGTCCTTGTTGGACAGACGGACGATCAGGCGGTACTTAGGAGTGTTGTATTTATTCTTATCCTGTTATAAAAATTACTAAAATTAAATCTTAGACAAATGAAAGTAACATAGTAAAAAAAAATATGTCTATAAGTAACTTACTTGAACAGTCAGGCGTTTACGGGCATAGTAGTCTGTCTTTCCCTCACGACGCCTCTTGAATTTAACTTGATACCTCTTGAAGTACTGCTTGTTCTTCACAACTTTCACGAAAGCCTAAAAACAATGCTTTGTTTCAATCAAGTGAGCCTGACAAATAAACACTGGTGTGCGACTTGTTTTAGGTTATCAGAGACACTTTATAATCAATAGTGCTACAGTCTAAAACAAAATCAAAGTTGTAATTCACATAAAACATGGAAATACACATCAATCTTGCTTCTCCTGCAGCATCAGATGACGCGCATGTGTCGGTGTTTCATCATTTAGGTTAGAAAATAAGACACTTAGGCATTTAGTGAAATAAACGATTATTGTCATCAAAAAGACTATAAATGAGTAAATGAGCAACGATAATACTAATAGAATCTGCTAGAGATACAATGTTATTGACCCAACTAACAAGTAGCGGAAACTTCTTTCTAACATGGCAGATTTATCAACGTATATTTTCACAATCACAGCTTGAAATATCAGCAACGTTTCATAATACACACAAGATTTAACCGCACTAAGAACTATTGTAAATATTTTAGCACCAAAGCTCACCATTTTTATTTATTCCTAAATATATTTAGGAATCGGGCGTCCGAGTAAGGACACCACCGGAAAAAGAAACTTTTTTAATAAATGACAACTGACATTTTCTGTTATGTTGCCAGCTCATGTAATTCAAGAGGGGTAAATTCAATTCTTTCGTAAATTGGAACACAGAGCAATGCGCAAATGGCGCCACCCCTGATAGAGTCTCTGCCTAAAAAGTCAAAGGACTTTGGAATTTTAATATTTTTTATAATTTTAGTTGAGGTAATAATAACATTTCTGAGGAATTATAAATTAGGTCAAATTGTCTAGCGTTTTCCGTTTATGGTAAACAAATTTGATGTAGCGAAAAATTATACCCTTAGTTCCGAATTACGTCAAAAGCGTTTGTAACGCATATCCGACCGAATTTAATATTCACAAAAAAGGACTAATGCGCAACGTCACAAACAGTACTGTTTGTGACGTTGCGCATTAGTCCTTAAATTCTTCAGATGAAAGATCTTGGAAAGACCGAACTAGTATTGGGTATCAGAGTGACTCAAGAAAACGGATGGATCAAGATTGACCAAGAGGACTACATCAGAAAAGTTCTCAAGACTTTTGAGATGGAGAACTGTAAACCTGCTTCTACTCCAATGGAACCTGGACTGAGGCTCCAGAAGCCAGATGGAGAACACAAACCAAATGAGAAGATCCCCTACAGAGAACTTATAGGATCACTCATGTATATAGCTGTTTGTACAAGACCAGACATAGCTCAAGCAGTGAACTTTATGAGTCAGTTTAACAACTGCTACAAGAAAGCTTACTGGATAGCAGCAAAACGAATTCTTCGGTACTTGAGGAACACAACAAATTTAGGTCTGAAATATGTTAGAGGCAAAGCTTGTGAAATTGATGGTTTTGCAGATGCTGATCATGGTGGGAACATTGTTGACCAGAAATCTTTCTCTGGATACGAGTTCAAGTTAAGTATAGCTATTTCCTGGAAGAGCATGAAACAAAAGACAGTGGCTTTATCTACTGCAGAGGCAGAGTATGTAAGCCTCTCCGAAGCTACCAAAGAAGCTGTGTACCTCAAAAGATTCTTGAAAGAACTTACAGGTATACATAATACGAAGCTGTGTATGTACACAGATAGTCAATCAGCAATGGCTATAGCACTAAACCCAGTGCATCATCACCAAACCAAACACATAGATGTGCGGTATCATTTTGTTAGGGATACTTTGATCAGTAACTCGGAGATCGATCTGAGATATATTGAGACTAACAAAGTGACAGCTGTCTGCTGTCACTTTGTTAGTCTCAATATATCTCAGATCTTTTAATAAAAAGTTTGCCGAAAAACAAATTTGAATTTTGTTCGAAAGAGATGGGTGTCATATTATTATGATGCTAACCACCATTGAGGGTGTGAAAGGTGTGAGGGTTTGGTTGTACAAGTGAGGGTAGCTGAAGAGTATGAAAGAGTGACGAATACGATTACAACCTCTTCTGACAATATCCGACCGAATTTAATATTCACAAAATTTAAGGACTAATGCGCAACGTCACAAACAGTACTGTTTGTGACGTTGCGCATTAGTCGGATTCGCAATATAATCGCTTTTGACGCAATTCGGAACGCGAGGATAATTTTTAATATTGATGAACTAAAATCTCCAGCACGGACGTACGTCAAGATGGATCGTGCGTACGGCGCTTTTTGCATCGTGCATCGTGTATGACCTTGGCGGGACGTACGTCAAGATGGATCGTGCGGACGGCGCTATAAGTAATTTTACCTTTTCAAATAATTATAGTCTGTCTAATAAGTTAACCGACTTGGGAATTTTGTGTAATATTTAATAATTTAAAAAATACTTTTATTCACTGTGTTAACATTTATTTAATCTTTATTTATTATAATAAACATACGTACATAAAAAACTTAACACTAAATAAACTATTTATACTAAAACCTAACTATGTACATAAATATAATACAAAATGACAAAGTACGCTCAGGCGTCAAAGTACTCCTCCACATCGCTGTCATCCGGAAATGTGCCCAGAAGACTGGCAGCATTGCCACGTTGAATGGCAATGCTAATTCTTTGGGCGAAGAACGAGCCAGCCCTCTGGTCACGTGAAGTGTCGATCAGTCGGCGTGAAATTTCCTTGAAAAGGAGACGCGCACTCGGACCCCACGAACCAAGTGTTTCGACCCCAAACGGCTCAAAACTGTAATTACCAATAAGCTTACAGTATTTGCGCCGTTTAAGGGTCTCAGCAGCAGCAGCGGCAGCGCCAGCACAGCCTGCCGTACTTGGAATATGGGATGGCGCAAGGGTGTCGACACAGGTTGCGTCCCACACCAGAGGCCTACCCACCTTCCACGGTACCAACGTCATACCATCTGGTCTCTTCCCATCGTCACGTACCAAACCATTTGGTTCTAATACGGCAGGTACCCCGGCGGTGACAAGAGCTCGACGAATAATGTCGTTGATGCTAGCGTGTCGTGGTATGCGGCCTGCGCTCCTGCAACAGGACAAGCCATGGTGTCCGAGGCTGTCGACACCTTCACCACAGTGGCACCGATGTGGAGCAACACAAGGTGCGCCTAAGCATAGCAGCTAGCCGAAACGAGGCGTCATCCATCATAGTGCCTATGGTGGATGACGGGAGTGCCTGAAGCTATAAGCCCGACTCCCATTCCCCCACAGCCAGCAGACGCACACGCTCAGCAGTACTTGACGACGTATTTAATAGGTTATTCCGTACAATACTGCAGAGCGGCACATCCCACCGTCTCTGTGAGGACAGGTTGTCGGGCAAATCCGTGTTGGGACAAGCCATTTTCCAAGCGTTCAACGCATCGGACAAGCACGGTACCTCAACATCAACCAGTGAGGAAGATAAAATATTCCTGGTTAATGTTTCAGTACTGTGCACCGAGGAGAGGAAAGCTGGTAAACTTATACTAGAAATTTTGCGGACGCCGAGGCCACCTAGCCGGATGGGAAGCGTGGCTTGCTGCCATGCTCGGTCGTCCAAGGCCACATTTAGAATTGAAGATAATGTGTTCCTAATAATTTGATCGCCTTTTTCTAAGTTGCGGGTGCTTCCAAAGATGGGAAGCGCGAAGGCTATACGTAAATTTAGGCCCAAAACAGCAGTATCGAATGAGTGTGAATGCCGAATGCATGTTAATTTTGAAAAGTCTTTCCGAGACGTCATTAAAATTTTGTATCTTTTGTTCAATGAAAGTTGGAAAAGATTCATCGAAAATTGGGGAGCCCAGGAGGTGAAGAGAATTTCTATCGGTGATTTGTAAATTGGGTGCTATTGAGTTAAATTTTGCTAAAGTCGTCTGTCTGTCAGTCGTTTGGGGGAGGTAAATTTCACATTTTGAAAGGTTTAATTGTAATCCAATAGAAGAAAATTTATTTTTCAAAAAAGTTTAATCTTTTAAGACCGTGTCTACATCACCTCCCAGGGTTCCGTCATCCAAATACCAGTTATTAAATTTAGAAATTAGCTGCCGAATGATAGGATTTATTGCCAAACTGAAAATGACTGGCCCCAGAGGGTCACCCTGTTGACAGCCGACGGCTGATTCCAAAAGGTTTTCTTTGTACAGTAATTTGGAGGGGTGTCTATAGCATTGATAAAGGAAACTGTAAATTTTGGGTATTTCTTTTTGAGTTTCTGTCAACAAGGTGTCCCTGTTCACGGAATTAAAGGCATTCTTAATGTCAACCTTAAGAATGACTTCACCTTCGTTGCTGTTGAGGTAAGTGGAAAGGGCATGCACCGCAGCCTCACAGCCCCCTTTGGATCCGAAACCAAGCTGCAGGGGCTGAAATTTGCTGGCAAGTTCTTCATTATAGAATGCGCAGCAAATTTTGGCTGCGATGCGTCGGAAAGTAGACCCTACGGCAATGGGACGAATGCCACCATCCTTTTTGCCCAAAGCACAAAGGTTTGCTCCGTACAGGACATCAATGACGGCTTCGTTCACATTGCCGCAGAGCATGAGATTGATGAGGGCCATCAGCTCCTTCAGGAGGGACTCACCAGCTTCCCCGGCGCCTGCGCACATCAGGTCTTTAAGATGCTGCGGTGTAAGGCCGTCGAGACCGCCGGCGGATCCATTCCGGAAGGAGCACACGGCCGCACATACTTGTTGAGCTGTAATTTGAAGGGAATTGGTTTCTGAATTGGGAGGATCGGGGAAGGTGAGATCATCTGCCGGGGCGGGGTGTTTACTCTCCAGAGCCATAAGTGTCTCTGGACAGTACGGCACAACCACATCGCTGCTAAAGATAATCCTAGAAGTGCCTCGGATATCACCGTCGCCTAGTTAGGACTCCACATGATGCATTAAACCTCTTTGAGGGAGGTGTGATGTTAATTTTGGTTCGAAACTTTGGGCCGAAATATCACAGTTGTCTTTGATTTGAGCTGTTAAAGTTTTTTTTGTTGCCAAATTTTTTTGCACATGTAGAATCCTAAACGGGAAGGTGAGCAGTTGTTCCCAAGCACTCAGCGAGTTCTCTCGGACGGCGAGGCGGACACATCGTGCTAAGTTTGAAGCAACAGATGGTCTCGCACCCCGAGGAACTCGTTTTAAAACAGGAGTAGTAGTTTTAAATTTTGAAAGCGTCTTCCACATAGGTTGAGGAGAAGGATCAGGTGCTAACGGAGTGTTTATTATTGGAAATATTGAAGGTACATTGTGGGGTTTATGCTTCTTGCCCAAATGTACCTTCAAGCCTCGCTCACCCTTGAAGAAGCGTGCTTGGGGACAATGAGGACATCTTACTAAGACATCCAGCGATGTGGCAGGTTGACTGGCTCCTCGTACGGCATCACTACTATCGTCACAGTTATATAGCATTAAAATACTAGTATTAAAATGCTGTACTTACAAATCATTGTAAAACTTGATTTTTTTTTCTAAACCTATATAAAATGCACTTAAAACTATATGTACACTGCACGGACTAAATGACTATACAATGTAAAACTGTTAGAAAATACCTAAATTAAAAACACAAAAAAATATCACCAAAAAAATAGTGTCACTGTCACAAAGTCACAATAATGTCGGCTGTGGCGCAGTCACCCTGGGTACTGGCGGCTCCCCGTGCATACAAGACAACCTTTTTTAAACGTAGGGCTGCTTAGACTGGGCTCCAGGCAACGCTCCGCCTTTCCTTATAAAGTCTAAGGGCCACCTTAGACTAATATTTTTTTTGGCGTCTGAACAAAAATATACGCTTCGCCATTTTTAAAAGATAAACGTTAAAAACTGCGTTATATACGATATTGGTGATTGCAGCACTTTATATTTTCACTTGCATATACTCGTAGGTAAGTACAATCAGCCAAAAAAAGAAGCAAGGTGAAAACGAATGTCAGATTATTTCATCCTGAGCTGTGGTACTTAGGGTCGGCGCAAAAGGTTTCAATTTTTATTTCCTCAGTTAGTTCGTCTTGTGTATACTTAACGCCATACCCATATTATGATCAACTATTAGTAATTATAATTATTTTAATAAATAATTAAAAGAAATATTTTTCCTTTGACATATCCATTTGACATTCTGTGTTAACATTATCAATACTTTTTATAGGGTTCTTCTGTTAGTAAACAATCATGATCTCTCTTAATCAACCTTGAATGTTGAACCTGTGTTGACTACATCAGAATTTATTAAATCCTTATAATTACCCAAGTCGTTTAACTTATTAGACAGACTCTATCGCAGTGTTTTTCTATTCACAAGTAACCATGTTTTTTAAATTTTAGTTTCTTAGGCAATTACAACAAGTTTAAAAAATATGTTAAAAAAATTATAACTTTATTATCCTGTGCCACTTTTTTATTTAGTGTGGTAATCTTTGGAAGCTAAACGTCAAATAATTAAATTCTTCGTTATGGCTTCCTCCTATTCATATCCTGAATTATTTTTGGCGGGTTTTATATTTACCTTGCCATTTTTATACGAAAAAAGTAATCTATTCCGATATTATTTGAAATTTTTTCTGTACTACGCTTACGTGTTAATAACATGTACGGTGCTCTTGCCTGTAGTGTTAATATATCCTCGCGACGTAACAAACCTAATGTAAGATATCGATTTAATTATTATTTCGTGTTAGCTAATATCTAATAATACTATTCAAGAATGTTCTTTAAGATTTTTTTAATATAATTTGTTTTATTCACAGAGTTGCTTCCAGATTTTGTCGCTATGCCTCACATATAGTAGGTATAGAATGGGAATTGCGGGGAATGGAACATTGGAATACCGAACAATGCTACATTGTCATATCTAATCATCAAAGTTCGTTAGACATATTAGGTATATTCATTTCGACAACTATTTTTGCGCAAATTCTACTAAATTCTACGTTTTTCGCTAATAATTTTCTTGTTAAATACTAGGTATGTTTGAAATGTGGCCTCGCATGAAACGCTGCACTGTGGTGGCAAAGAGACCTTTAATGTTTACTGGTGCTTTTGGATTTGGTGCATGGTTGTCTGGTCTTGTATTCATTGACCGGTTAAGAACGGAGAAAGCTCGCCAACTTATGAAGGATGCAACTGCCAGAGTCATTAAAGAAAAAGTATGTATTTTTACTGACCCTTTTATTCTTAATCTTAAAATATTAAAATATAATTTAAAAATATTTCTTTTTAGACAAAGCTGTGGATATTTCCTGAAGGGGCAAGATACAACAAAGGCAGTATACAATCTTTCAAGAAAGGAGCATTTTATTTAGCTATTGATGCTCAGATACCAATAATGCCAGTTGTCTTTAGTCAATACTATTTCTTAGACAGTGAGACAAAGACATTTGAACCAGGTGTGTTAATTAAATACATTGATCACAAATGTTTTTTTAATCTCAATTTTTTTTAGAGCTTTAATAAGTGCTTAAATATTTCTTATTTATTAATTACAGGAAAGGTGGTCATCACTACATTGCCTCCCATATCCACAAGTGGAATGACAATTAATGATGTTGAAACTTTATCTGAAATGGCTCGCCAACAAATGATTGATGTTTTCCATGAGAGTTCCAAAGATTTAGTCATGCAAAAGAAAATTGCAATTTAAACATTTCCCTAACCCACCTTACATTCCATTGGCAGAAATGATATCTAAAAGTATTTCCTAGAATCTCATCCTAGATATTTAAGCGCTATTTGAATTTATTTCAACCCAATAATTTTGTCAATTTGTGACTGGGAATGTTTAAAATTGTTAGAATGTGAGGTATTTGTTGTTTGTCAAAACAACATGAACAAATGGACGTGTGATATTTGAAGACAAATGCCAATCATTCACTTTATTTACTCCAAGAAGCCATAATGTTAATTAATTTTAAGATACCATTGTTCCTTTTTTAATGTTTTATCTAGTCATATTTTTTTTTTATGTTTTATCTAGTCATATTTTTTGTTTGTACCTATGTATTGTAGAAGGTAGTTTATTTATAAGAGGATTATTTCCTATGTCTTTACTAGTCATTATGTATTTATAAGTTATACCTACTCACCATTAAGTTGACTGATACTATCCCAAAATGTTTGATCTTCCTTTTTGCTCTTTAGAATGTTTTAATCTAAGGTAGTATTTATATTGTAAGTTATAAATGTAGCAAGTCATCAACCAGTTTCTGCCAGTGGCTTCGCCTCCGTGACTATTGGTTATTGTCGATGCGAAGTCGAAGACCGATAAAAGCAGCCTATGTCCTTCCTTGGGGTTTAAGCTTACCCTATCAAATTTTCGTCAAAATCGGTTCAGTAGTTTAACCGTGAAAGCGTACCAGTCAGTATTGTTATTTTCACAAAACTTAGTCACAAAGAATTGAAAAAAAAAATCACGTTTGTATGGGAGCCCCACTCAAATATTATATTCTGTTTTGAGTATTTGTTGATAAAACGGCAACAGAAATAAATCATTTGTGAAACTTCGACTGTCTAGCTATCACGGTTCTTGAGACTGACAGCCGAGTGATGGTAATGGGGTCCCGTTTTTACCCTTTGGGTACAAACCCCTAAAAAAGCAGGCAGTTAACGTTCCCAGCATAGCCCTTGCAAGTACTGGCCGGACGGCGCTAACCCTAGTCGGCGCAAGCAGACTAGGTTGAAACATAAGTTTGCCGAATCGGAAAAACAAGCGCAGACAATCCGTGCGGATATGAATTGGCAGGTATGAGTTAGTGTTTTCAGACCTGGGCCAGTTGCCATTTTTCCACATGAATGCTCTCTTTGCTATACATATCCTTACCTACATATTTAAAACTAAACACCCCCACTGTGTCTATCTACATGAACGCAATAAACTCAAAAACAACTGAACAGATTTTCATGCAGTTTTCTCGAATAGACAGAATGATTCTTGAGGAGAGTTTATGTGTATAATACATGTATTATACACATAAACTCTCCTCAAGAATCATTCTGCATGAATATCATATTCTTGATAATCATATTGCATGAATATAGTAGAGAAGAGTCGAGAATTTCAAAGATTTGTAACTCTCTTGCGGACCTGAACCAGGTCTCTTGGAGAATATAATATGACCTGCTCATTGCACTATCTATGCATAAAAGTACAATGTACAACAATAAGATAGTGTGCAAAAAGAACACAATAAATTGTATGCATTTCATTGTGTTCTACTTCGCGATGTATCTAAAGCTGCGTACAGACTGCTGTAACGTAACATGAAAGGAGCGCTTCAAAGTTCGCACGAATCTAATGCTACGTCTACATGTTGGCCCGGCCTCGACGGTTTGTTCCCGCTGAGTTACACCATTTTGTGTCACACTGTTACCCATTGGGAAAAAAATTACCGATTAGTAACACTGTAACTCAAAGCCACATTTTTTTTCCCATCAATTTACACTGTACGTAATAGGGTTACATATCGGGAACAAAATGTCCCAAAGAGTTACAGAACTTTATTGTTCGATTATTTATTATGATGAAACATCAGATGTTTTTTAAATCACTAATACATTTTAAAAGAATGTGAAATTATGTAACTAATTTTGAATTTTGTTATTACTAATTCCACTTGTAGGCATTTGAGAAATTTCTTTAGGGTGGAAAAATACTCGAGGTAAAAACACTTGTGAAATTTCAAAGAGTGGAAAAACACTTGTTAAATTTCATAAGAGTGGAAAAACACTTGTGGTAAAAACACTTGTAAAATTTTATAACACTGGAAAAACACTTGTGGTAAAAGCACTTGTAAAATTTCATAAGAGTGGAAAAACCTTTGAGGTAAAAACACTTGCGTAATTTCATAAGACTTGAAAAACTCTTGAGGTAAGGATTCGTCATGTCTGTCTGTCTGTTCGTATGTCACAGCCACTTTTTTCCGAAACTATAAGAGCTATACTGTTGAAACTTTGTAAGTACTCTGTAAACTGTATTAAGATTTTCACACAAAAATAGAAAAAAAAAAATACATTTTGGGGGTCACCATACTTAGAAATGAAACTGAAAATTTTTTTTTTTTTCATCAGACCCATACGTGTGGGGTATCTACGGATAGATCTTCAAAATTGATATTGAGGTTTCAGAAATCATTTTTTTTTTTTGACAAAAAAATGTGGCTTGACAAAAAAATGTGGCTTTAAGTTAGTGTTACTAATCGGTAATTTTTTTCCCAATGGGGAATAGTGTAACACAAAATGGTGTAACTCAACGGGAACAAAGGTAATTTTTTTCCCAATGGGTAACAGTGTAACATAAAATGGTGTAACTCAACGGGAACAGAGGTATTTTTTTTTCCCAATGGGTAACAGTATGACATAAAATGGTGTAACTCAACGGGAACAGAGGTAATTTTTTTCTTTCCCAATGGGTAACAGTGTAACACAAAATGGTGTAACTCAACGGGAACAGAGGTATTTTTTTTCTTTCCCAATGGGTAACAGTGTAACACAAAATGGTGTAACTCAACGGGAACAAAGGTAATTTTTTTCCCAATGGGTAACAGTGTAACACAAAATCGTGTAACTCAACGGGAACAGAGGTAATTTTTTTCTTTCCCAATGGGTAACAGTGTAACACAAAATGGTGTAACTCAACGGGAACAGAGGTATTTTTTTTCTTTCCCAATGGGTAACAGTGTAACACAAAATGGTGTAACTCAACGGGAACAAAGGTAATTTTTTTCCCAATGGGTAACAGTGTAACACAAAATCGTGTAACTCAACGGGAACAGAGGTAATTTTTTTCTTTCCCAATGGGTAACAGTGTAACACAAAATGGTGTAAAATGGTGTTCCCGTTGAGTTACACCATAAAAAAACCATTAAAATAAAAAAAAGACGAGTGGCACTCGGGGACTGCCGCGGTAAAGCTATTGCATAGCATTTTTTATCAACTTATGCAAAAGACCTCGCCAACAGCTGCTTAACCCCACCCATCCAAAATCAGACCTCGCCAACAGCTGCTTAACTCATTACCTTGCTATCATCATGAGGCGCAGCTATTGCATAGCTTCTATCTATGCTCTTCTATTGCATAGCGGGCCTTGAGCGTGGAGACCGAATCCAGAAAGAAATTAATTGAAGTTACACTTTTTGAGCGTGGTTACCGGTAAGAAAACAAATGAGTGAGGGGGTGTTAGGTTATTTTCGTTACGGAATTTCTGGATTCGGTCTCCACGCTCAAGGCCCGCGATAGAAGTTATGCAATAGCTTAATAAAAAACTATATTAATTAAATAAAACCATTGAAATCCAAAATCATTTTTAATAAGTATAATGGTTTAGAATGATTTTAATGTTGCTGAAGACATAAAAGGTACATAAATCATTGCAGATACCATTAAATTTATAACTGTAGGCATAATATTTTCGTCAACATACTTGAATTATAATTTCTATCTAGATTATTTAAGTACATTGCTACATATACCCTCCAAAAATACCGCCCACCTACTGAGTTTTCTTTTTAAAAATACATGGTCAATGTTATAATCTTAAATAAATAAATCTAGCACTTACTCCTAAAAGCACAGCTTTAGCTTATTGTCTGAAATTTAATTTTGAATTTATAAAAATCAGTGTACTATATAGCACAGATTTTTTTAAATTCGAAGTTAAATTTCAGACAATACGCTAAAGTTGTTCTTGTAGGTAATAGGAGTAGGTTATGAGCGCACAAAGAAAGTTCTATTTACGTATGTGTGTGTAAAACGCATAAAGTAGTTTATGGGGACAGACTAATAGATGGCACCACTGCGCTAGGAGACACATTTATACTGTATACGTCAAGATCGTCTCTCTATCTCTCTATTTATATTTATTGTACTCTGTGAAAAAATGGCAACTGAACTAATGGGCGCGAAATATATCGCCACACGTCGAGAAAGCGGTAGGGATGCGCGTGTTAGAAATAAACAAGGGAAAACCTATATTGATATATATTTATATCTACTTAGATATCATACTAAAATGTCAAAATAGTTAACGGTTATTTACTGTGTATCAAAGTTCCTATGACTGTGGTGTGCAAGAGGGTTTTATGAAGAAAGCACAGAAAGACAAGACCAAGTTTTTATTTTAAATAGGCTTGCCAATTAAGGTACGATTCCGAACCACGCTGCACGCAGCAGTGCTGCCGCAGCAGTGCTGCCGCGACACTACTGGTTCCCGTACAATTTCTATTGGCTTATATGAGATTACATTCCGAGCTAGGCAGCAATGTCGCGGCAGCAATGTAGCGGCCGCACTGCTGCGCGTCAGTGTCGCCCTACCGCCGCGACAGACCAGTAGTGACGCGTATGCCGCCGCAGCAAGAGTACCTACTTGAATGTTGACACGTAAATTGACAACAAAAGGATGAATTTCTCTGACTCAGAAGAGGAACAGTTAATTAACTATGTGACTTTATATCCAGCCCTTTACGATAGTATAAATAAAAGTTGGTCATCAATCGACATCTTGTCAACTCAAAGTAAACTAACGAATACACAACAACGCATCACCAATTCACCACGAACAGAGCGACACTGCCGCGTTGCTCGGAATCAGCGCGGCAGGCAGCACTGCTGGGCAGCACCTTAGTGGCAGCACTGCTGCGGCAGCACTGCTGCGTGCAGCGTGGTTCGGAATCATACCTTTATTCGAATAAACTACTGGCTCGTTCGGAAACTAGTTCTTCGAGGTGATGTACGGCCAAGAAACTCCTCGGAAGCTCAGATATAGTATTTTACAAACACATTAAAACAATAGTTAACAATGACATACTTAGAAAGATAAATCACAGTATAACAAATACCTACACAGATTCAATACAACCATTAGCAATAATATAAAGATATGCTATTGAATAACTTGCGTGAACTTAGGCAGTCCGAAAATGTCTAACTGCTGAACAGCAAGTAAGAGGACTTTAATAGAAACTAATCGTATTTTTAAGAAAGACCCGACGTTTAAGTGTCAAACCTGTGGGTTGACACTTGAACATCAAATATCCTTCCACCTTCTACAAATCTCAGGTTGTCGGACAACACACAACTTTTTATATTATACGAGTAGTAGACATAAAATCTAAGATATATTACAAAGATCATTAATAATAACATAATAATTAAGAAGATTATCATCAATTACAGCTTTTTATAAGTTTAGCGTTTTATGTCTGTAAACACAACAATATTATCTTTGGCAGGTACTTCAACATTAGATTTAAGCGTCACAAATGTTACCATTATTAAAAATCAAAAATCAATCAAAATCAAAATCATTTATTTCAAATAGACCATTTGCAGGCACTTTTGAATAGTCAAATGTCGGTCAGTCCAAGAAAAGTGAAGCTAAACTGCACGTTCCAAAGAGTAGGTCTCTATGGAGAAGAACGTGCAAGAAACTCCATGGACACTCTTTTAAATCATATTATCTGTTACATATAATGCTTGGTTACAAATTTTCATGTTGCTTCTATTGTGTAAGCACAATGTAGATAATAAAATAAAAATAAAAAATAATAATAATTAAAAGGTACAAACTGAATTAAGCCACTGGCAGCTAAGAAATGACCAGTCTCAACTGACGGCACCCGTTCACGAGCATGACGCGTGCATCAGCCCCACTCAGCTCAACCATTTTTAAGGGAACCGAATGACCCAATAACATGTGCCACCAACAGCAAGACATTAGAGTGAGCATGACAAAATCTCAACTGCCATGCTCAAATGTCTAACGTACATGATGTTTTCATATATATATTGACAAGGCACCGTCATGATGTTAATATCCTTAAACAGTTCCCTTACAGAATCGCACCGGCGGAGATTGTAAATAGCTCTGATGGCTCTTTTCTGCAGTATAAATATTGATTCGATGTCTGCAGCCCGTCCCCACAGTAAGATACCGTATGACATGATACTATGAAAATAACTAAAATAGACTAGCCTAGCAGTAGGTATCGACATCCGTAAATCGGCGCATTTTTCTAACAGCATATGCAGCCGAGCTAAGCCGTCCTGCAAGAGATGTTGACCCCATTGTAGCCTAGAGTCAAGCGTAATCCCCAAGAAAACTGTTTTATCAACAAATTCTAGTTTCTCATTGTTCAATACTATGTCGTAATCACTTCTTTTGACATTTGGTAAGGAAAATCTTATGCATTTAGTTTTTTTTTCCCTTTTAGAACTAGATTATTAGCAGTGAACCAGTTTTGGACCTGCAATAAGGCGTTATTTTCATCGTCAAGATTATTAGTCCTTCTATTTATCTTAAAAATCAAAGACGTGTCGTCGGCAAACAACACCATATTAAGTTTATTTTTCAACAAATAGGGTATATCATTAATATAAACTAAAAATAAAAAACCGGCCAAGAGCGTGTCGGGCCACGCTCAGTGTAGGGTTCCGTAGTTTCCCGTCCGTCACAATAAGTGTACCCACTTATGAATTTAAAAATATGCTTGCATATACGATTATACTACAAACTTAGTCCAGAAATTATTTTGTAGAACACTTTTGTCTTTTTTGTACAAAAACTGTTCTTTCCATCAAGTTCAAAATAATTTTCCTAGAAAGTCCTTATAAAGTTCTACTTTCAGATTTTTTTCATATTTTCTAAACTTATGGTTCGAAAGTTAGAGGGGGGGGGGACACATTGTTTTTTACTTTTGGAGCGATTATTTCCGAAATTATTGACATTCTCAAAAAATGATTTTAGTAAACCCCTATTCATTTTTAAATACCTATCCAACAATATATCACACGTTAGGGTTGAAATTAAAAAAAAAACACTTCCCTCTTTACATATAGGGGGGCTACCCTAATAAAACATTTTTGTCCAATTTTTATTTTACCACTTAGTTGCTGTCTGTCATTCAAATACGATTTTAATAAGCTTAACGCTGTTTTGCCTAGTCCGTTATGCTCCATTAAAAAACTACTAAGAATATACGTGAAAAATGAAAATTCTTGATTTAATTACGTCGTAATAATACAGAATCTAACAAGCGCATGATCGACACGACTAATTATTTTAGTGTTGGGATTCCAACATTTAATTATTTTATGATGAAAAGATTAATGTTAACAGGGATGAATTTAGTTAACACTACAAAACTCTAAGGGTGGCATAATAAATTAAACAATGCCTTTGGAAAAAAACAGTAAACATAAAATGAGTTATGTACGAAACGTCAAGAACACAATTTTGAGAATACCTAATTTTTTTTAAATGCTGCCATACACAACGTTTGTTAAATTATTCGTCGTCATCTTTCGATGGCCAAACTATATCCGCTAATCACCATTATCTAAATTTGAAACGTATATTTGGCATTTTTCAATGCCGCAAAATCTCTAGAAGGTGGCCTACTGTCACAGAACCTTCTATTAATCCGAGCTGTGCCTCTTGTATAAACTCATCATTGAGTACAGTGTTCCGAGAACGTTTTCTTTTTGACGCCATATTATTTTTATTTTGGATATTACGCACAGCATAAAGGGAGGAATCTTCCTTGAGCACGTGCAAAAGTTGCATCAAATTCGGTGTTTTTTTTCCAACGGCTTTGTTTAATTTATTATGCCACCCTTCCAAAAAGTTTGTAGTTCGATGAGTATCACCGTATACACACCACACTTTTATAAAATCATCGAGTAACCATTGATTTTCCATGTATTTGATAAACTTTTTGATCTGTTTATCTTCGCCAACCATACCGTATCTCTGATAAATGTAAGCCCATCCTTCCAAAATTTTATCTTCGGGCAACAATGGTAAAACAGCACAGAGCCCTACCAGCCGCTTTTTTCTTGGATTCAGTCGGTCCATCTCTCTGCCTTTTTTAAAAATTGCTTTATTATAGTGGAAATAACATCCTTTTATAATGGCCGAAGGAAAAACTATAGCAATAGCCTTCATCGCTGCTTTTTCGTAGTCCACTTTAAATGTAATAGGGAGCCAATTAGGTACTTGGGATAGTATTAACCTAAACAAGATGACGTAAGTAGATGTAGTCCGGTCACTTAACAAAGCATATACCAAAGGTATAATATTTGTGTGGTCGACGGTGCTACCTATATCTCCGTGTATCGTGTACACTTCAGCAAAAGGAGCGGGACAACTTTTAAAGGTGCCATCACCATAAAATTCTGTCAATCCATTCATGGTTTGCCTCGATTCTTGTGCAGAAAATACCAAGATTCGTTTGTTGCCGTACAAATAATCGGCTAATAGAAAATCTTTGTATCCAAATGGCACCTCGACTTCTTGTACATTTTTACTCTGCAACTTTGTCACTTGTGCTGCATTATTTCGATGTCGGTACAAAGAGTTCTTAATGCTATTGAAATTCGGAATTTTTGTTATAATGTCTAGCCCTGAGTCTTTTAAATTCGCAACCATACTATTGTATGATGTTGGAACGTTGGGGCATTCCGGTTTGGTAAGTTGATGTTTTAACTTGTCGAGCGATTCATCAATTTCATTCTTTGCAAAATCTGGCTTGCATGATGAGGAATGAGCGCATTCATCTAATATTCGTTGATCCTATAATAAAAAATCGAATTATAATACAATTATAATTAGAAGGCCCGACAGACGTGGTTATAGGTACGCTTAAACTAAAAACAAACAGGCCAAGTGCGAGTCGTACTCGTGCACGAACAGTTCCGTATCATTATCTATAAAACGGCAAAAAAATCACGTTTGTTGTATGGGAGCCCCCTAAAATATTTATTTTATTCTGTTTTTTATTATTTGAAAAAAAAAAACATCTGTGAAAATTTCAACTGTCTAACTTTCGCGGTTCATGAGATACAGCCTAGTGACAGACGGACGATAACGATCGGCATCGGCGAATTTCAAGGTCACATGCGCTAAAGTAAAAAAGACCTAATGCCATCCCCACTGCGTGCCGATGAAGACCAGTGCCGGGCAAAAAATGCAATTTGAAAACTATCGGGCAAAAAATGCAATTTGAAAACTGAATCATTTTATTTCTGAACGATGCAATTTATTATTTATATTAAATTTTAAAGAATATTTGGTAAGTATGTAGGTACTTACTTTTATTCTCATAAGCCCTTTGCATATCTTTCTTTTTATGCACGTCCACACTGTCAAACCACTTTTGTGTTTTCTTCTGGCGTAGTACTGATGTCCACCACGCAAAAGAATAGTTCCTCCCTTTCTTTTAATATACACAAACTCACTACGTGAACTACCACTAGCAACTTCCGACGGCGACATGGTAGATGATCGGGAAGAAAAACAGAGCCTGTTTTCGATTTAGTATGAAAAAGAGCATCAGCGTTTATTCACGTTTATACAGGATGTGGCGTAAATAATGGATAACCCTGACACTGTCGATTGACCAGATTATCATCTATCATTTACACCACTTATATCACCATATGCCCATGGATGTCCTAATTATTGATATTTTTGATATTTTAAATAAAAATCGTACTTACTCGTATTATTGACCAATTGCTGGTTGAAGCCTCTAAAAGAGACTTAAAAAAGATACCATGCAAAAAAAAATTGTATGCGATAGTGTTATAGTATTAAAATTATGAAACTAATATGATTAAAGGCAATTTTTATAAGTAGTAAAAAGGGTTTTTATTTGCATAGTACATCAATTATCGTCATCTCAACATAAGAATATTAAGTGTAATTCAAACGCCCTATGTTATTCCTCTTTAACTAAATTTATTTAAAATACATCACAAATATCATACCACAATTTCTGTTTTATTATATTTATTAATTTAATAATTATCTGTATTATATTACTTACAAAAACTAGACTATAATATATATTTTAAAAAGGCAATGTAATACATATATACATATCGATTGATTTTATCGATAAAGTCACGCACTAGTTGGATAGCGTCAAAAGTATAGGTAGACTAACGAATATTCCAGAAAAGCTAATAGCTGAGAAAAGAAAATCAACTTTGTTTTGATGTCACTAAGGACTAGTTTTGTTTGTATACCCTGCGCAATGTTTCACGTAATTTAATTTTTTCATTTTAAAATAAATCCGAAAATAATACTTTTTGGTGGTATGATACACCTCCATGAGTTAGATTTTTAGTCCGACTATGGTTTTTAAAGTACAGTTTGGGACAATAAGGCATTTTAATATTATTTTTCGTTAATTATTATGTTGCGCAGTCTAGTTAGAGAATGAGGGCGCTTGAACAGCAAGTGCGCAACGCGATTCTTACTAGCGGCGACAGTGCCACGCCTACTTACTTCTTCCACTGTTTTTACTGTTCCGTGCCTAGCGACCGATGAATTTCCATACAAACGTAATACCACGCTCATTTGCAGTTGGAGCATATTTCCAACATATTATGATAATATTCGGTTATAGACAATATTTATCTAGGTTCCCACGTCTTTCTTTTTTAAAAAACCAAAAAGGAATTTAAGCGAATTGTATTTCGCACTTTTTTACAGCGTAAATGGCAAAACATGCCATTTGGCTTTTCCTGTATTAAAAATAACAATATTTCTAATATTCCCGACGTAGGAACCTAGATAAATATTGTCTATAACCGAATATCATCATAATATGTTGAAAATATGCTCCAACTGCAAATGAGTGTGGTATTACGTTTGTATGGAAATTCATCGGTCGCCGGCCTCTTAATCGGCCACTGCAAACGAAACAGGAACCAATTTCACATGAAATTGAGTGACACTGATGTTTTGCCGCTACTGTAATCAGGAGAGGGAGACGCCTAAGCACCTTTTGTGTGAATGCGGGCCCCTTATCCACAAACACAGTGTCCATCTAGGCCGACACATTATTCGCCCGGAAGAGATTAAAACTCTAAAAGCTAGGAGTATTCTAAATTTCTTGGAAGCCTCCGGGCTAAAAGAGTTACTCTAACAAGGTGGCGAGTCACAATAGATCTTTTAGGTCGCAGTGACTACATCCTCTACACTACGGGTGATGCATTAGCCCCTTATCTTCTAAATAATAATAATAAATAATCTTATAAAATCAGCTGCCATTTCTTCAATTGGTGACTTTTTTTCATTCTGTTTTTTTTTTATGTCACTCCTGAATGTTTGTATTATCAGACCACTATCAAGTTTTTTTATTATAATCTAAGATAACATCACAAAAAATATTTCATTTCAAATTTAAAAAAAAAGGAAAAACAGTTTTTGGGCCCCTGTATCTATAAAAAAATGTACTACTATGCGGTGGCCCATTATTTTTAGGGCATCAGTCTCCGGGTTATCCATTATTTACGCCACAGCCTGTATAGAAGGTGACATTAAGTCAATCAGACTACAGATACAGATAAAATAATATTAATCATTATGGCACGTATATAAATTAAGTAGGTACTACACTACAGAGGGTAGTTAAAAAACCGGCCAAGAGCGTGTCGGGCCACGCTCAGTGTAGGGTTCCGTAGTTTCCCAACCGTCACAATAAGTGTACCCACTTATGAGTTAAAAAAAATGCTTGCATATACGATTATACTACAAACAGTCCAGAAATTATTTTGTAGAACATTTTGTCTTTTTTGTACAAAAACTGTTCTTTCTATCAAGTTCAAAATAATTTTCCTAGAAAGTCCTTATAAAGTTCTACTTTTCAGATTTTTTTCATATTTTCTAAACTTATGGTTCAAAAGTTAGAGGGGGGCGGGACACATTGTTTTTTACTTTTGGAGCGATTATTTCCGAAATTATTGACATTATCAAAAAATGATTTTAGTAAACCCCTATTCATTTTTAAATACCTATCCAACGATATATCACATGTTAGGGTTGAAATTAAAAAATAAATCACTTCCCCCTTTACATATAGGGGGGCTACCCTAATAATTTTTTTTTCCAATTTTTATTTTACCACTTTGTCGGCGTGATTGATATACATATTGGTACCAAATTTCAGCTTTCTAGTGCTAACAGTCACAGAGATTAAGCGAGGACGGACAGACAGACAGACAGACGGACAGACAGACATGGCGAAACTATAAGGGTTCCTAGTTGACTACGGAACCCTAAAAATGATATTGTGGCGTTACCTACAAAATAAACATATCCACTGAATTAACCACATAATGATATGCTTTGTGAGGAACGGATTCGATTTCCGGCTGGTCTAGTACAGATAACATACTATGAATATTGAACCTGGTTTGTAAGAGACACTCGTTATTGTGGGATAATAAGATTCTTGTCATCATGTGAAATGTATAAGTAGAGTTGGTTAAGACGAATAAAACGAGCCCAAAAACAATGCTCCATTTTTATATTGCTGGACTTTGATATATTAAAACTGTTCATGTAAAAAAAAAACGGCGGCGGTAGACTTTCCTAACGCCGTTTTTTTTCACATTCTTCCATCATTTGAAATCAAATTTTTCAAATACAATCAATATTTTTTTTTTTACAATTTTTTAACCACAACTCAGCCCCAACGACGACTTAAATACTTCAAGCCATTTATGATCTAAAAGCTCGTGGCTGTCAGACTTTCGTCATTTTATAAAAGCTGATAGTTTCTCAGTGCATGTCCTCAACATAGGTTTTTCCACCCATACACATTTTCACAAGTGTTTTTCAACCCACACAAATTTTCACATTTGTTTTTGCCAATAGTGTTTTTCCATTCATAAAAATTTTCACAAGTGTTTTTGCCTATAGTGTTTTTCCACCCATACAAATTTGCACAAGTGTTTTTACCAGTAGTGTTTTTCCACCCATATAAATTTTCATAAGTGTTTTTACCAATAGTGTTTTTCCACCCATACAAATTTTTACAAGTGTTTTTGCCTATAGTGTTTTTCCACCCATACAAATTTGCACAAGTGTTTTTACCAGTAGTGTTTTTCCACCCATATAAATTTTCATAAGTGTTTTTACCAATAGTGTTTTTCCACCCATACAAATTTTTACAAGTGTTTTTACCGGAGTGGAATTACTGCAAGAAGATGTTACTTATCGGGAACACAGCGTTCTGTTGAGTTACATTGTCAATCAAAGGGCAAAAAAATGTGGCTTTGAGTTACAGTGTTACTAATCGGTAATTTTTTTCCCAATGGGTAACAGTGTAACACAAAATGATGTAACTCAACGGGAACAAACGGCCTCGACCAATCGCCATTGTGTTAACGGGGTTTCCCCGTTTATACAATGACTACATAATAGCGATTGGCCGAGGCTGGGCCAACATGTAGACGAAGCATAACATATTGTATCTACTTGCAAAGTTTTAAATGCTCTATTCGCGCGCGCAAGGCGTCCACACAATGGGAATTGTGTTAAATTGCAAGTTACGTTACAGCTATCTGTACCCGGCTTTATTTTTGCGCAAAGCATTCACTTTGATCACTGGCACTAAATAAATATTGTATTCTGCCACCAGAAAAATTAAAATTTTGCCTAAACATTTAGTTTGGGTATGATGTTTTATTGAAACAAGTTTATAGAATCTTAGATAAATATTTATTTGGCTAAGCCAATGAATCTATATTGCAATATAATTATTGTTTGGGCTGTGTTTGTAATGATAGGTACTATACAATAAGTGTTTTGTAAGGTGAGGTTGTGAGTTAGAATTTCACATAGTTTCACCTAACACGAAGCTTATAATCTTAAAGCAATTTAGATAAGTTGTATTTAACACCAATTTTATGTGTGACCATATTTTAAAATAAATTTAATGTGACAAAAATTGATATTTCTGGCGTTTATTAGTAGGTACTTTGGGATTTTAGCAACAATATCTAATTAAATATTGCGATGGAAGAATATCGCGCTGGAAGCTATAGTGGCTTTTACTCAGCGTGAAGGTTGCAATGCCAGAAACTGATAAAATCAGCAGTTGTGCTGCTCATTTTTTCTGATGTTAATTTATAATTAATCCTATATTAGAGAAGTAGGAATCAAAAACGATATAATTATTACGAAGCGTTATTTTCATATTTTACTACTACCTTAAATTCTTCACAAGTACCTACTATCAACTATTCAGGTATTCGTTTACCCTTCGTGCATATGATATACATTAATCAAATCTAAAGGTATTAAATATGTGTTACACATAATAATGATACAACATAAGTTATTGTAATTTACACAACAATAGCCTGCCACAGGTATTCTACTAAAATTGCAACAACATGTGATCAAATAGTACTTGTGCGAGAAAGAAACCAAATAAATAATTCCACATTATAAAATAAGCAGTATATTCTACCCTATTCCAAAAGGTGTGGGCATATATATAATATATACAAATACTTTTGTATATTATTTTAAAGTAGTTTTACATTAATAAATAATGATATTTTGATTTATGTCCTATAAACCCGGCTGCGCCACGCTAGAACGCGTCTTTGGTCGGCCACAGGTACATAGGACAGCTTGAAGCAGTCGGGATGGACTGCTTCAAGGTGCGACTGCATAGTGAACTACAAGTCTTCTACGTACACACATACACGGAACCACTCGAGCAGTTGCGACTGATTCGGGCCGGCAGCAGCTTAGTGAAATTTCATCGAGCGTTTAAGCAGTCGCCACTCCAGACACACTAACTGCTCGAGCTCTCGGCTGCTATATTGCAATAGGTATTGGGTGAGCCCACAATTGTCTATTTCTTGGCCGTCGTCTGAGCAAAAGTAGCTGTAGGTACTAGTCCGTCTTCCTCCATGTTGCTAATGATTTGAATGAAATTGTGACTTGTTGAGCAGTTAATACCGACTGCTGGAGTAGATGGCATGAACTGCTCCAGCAGTTAAAACTGGTAGCTTCAAGCAGTTGACTCTGACTTGCAAGAGTGGTCTGTGTATGATGGTCACTGGTTAACTGTTCGAGCTGTCCGTTTATGGCCGGCCTTAGTCAAGTGAAATAGAGGGAACAGGGGCGCGTACCAAATTCAACGGTACGTTATCATGACTACCAGCTAGGGTCCGGAGTGAGAAGGAATGGTAGGCGGTCGCTTCCTTCTGAGAAGCTGTAATACTAGCGAAGGAAGCGGCCGCACGCGTGAGGGAACGGACTTCGTTATGTATGCCCCAGCCACCGCGATCCTAACGCCGATTCCAGCTATCTACTGTAGGCGTGGGATAGTGAACGGCGAGCAATAGGTAACTCGCCGTCCGGATCGAGCCCGAGTCGTCGACGGTGCGTAGTGCTTCACGCGCAACTCAAGAAGGTGTCGGCAAAAATGAAGGGACCCAGCAGGATGGAAGCCTACTGGGGCTATGGGCTCTGGAACGAAGGCAAAAAAGGAACATAGGTGTGGGTTTTTGTCGTTCGCGCACGCGTAGCCTCTGAAACTTAGAATATATATTTGTTGCGTCTTGTCACAACTTACAATGCTAGTAGTCGCTGGATACTTCGGAAACCCAGGTACCCTAAAGTACGATAGATCGACTTGAGCTGCGTGATCGCTACGTGTTTACGATAGGTACGGTTGCTATTCGGTGGCAGATACTGCGATGTCGCGCCGAAAAAATTCGTCCTCATACATATAAACCGATAAATATGTAAGCCAAGGTTACAAATCATTGTAATCATTCAAACCAGAAACATTGCTTGATTAAACATACAAATACGCTGGAAATTACTCGAACCTTTAGGGTCAATCCCCACTAAAAGAGCAGCGGCCGTAAGAGCAAGTGGCTGAGCGCGGCGCCGCAAGGGGCAGTGTAGCGCCGCGCGGGGCAGTGCGGCGCCGCGAGAGGCAGCGCGGCATCCCGAGGCGCCGCAATGAGCCTCCGCGTGGTAGCTTTGAAAACTAGTGTGCGATCTACTTCACTCAAGAAAAGTTGTGTGGCAATAAATATGGTGGATTTGGATTTATGTATCATAGCACTGGCTGTAGAAGAAGAACAAGAAGTAACAAACAAAACGGAAAGAAAAAGGAAAAGAAAATTTTAGGAAATGGTCGCTCGCGCGCAGCCGCGAGTCTGTCAGCTGCACCGCGGTCGGCCGCACATCAGCTAGCTGCCCCGCGATCAGCCGCGCGGCGCCTCTTTTGACTAGTCGGTAGAAGGCTCGTGCAGCCTTGCGACGCCACGCTACCTCTCCTTTGCCTTCAAATGACTATGAACTTTTTAATCACGTAGATAAGATTCAAAATAGTTTGTAATATTTTGCCTCAAAAAGACGCTGCCGGCCGCTGCTCTTTCAGTGGGAATTGACCCTTACACTCAAATTATCTTTATGATTATGTACACCTTGTTTATAAAATGTAAAAGTATTCAAACACTCTTTATTGCTTGGAGATTTCTTAAATATACCGTAACTATAATCTGTAAATCTGCAACATTTCGGTTCTCTATTAATCATTCCAACCCTCGCCCCAGCCTTCATTCTCATCTACATTTTCATCTGGAATAAATTCTAATTTGCTGCTTACGTTTTGCGTACCGCTATTTTGAGCAATATTTACAATGGTCGGTTTCTCTATTACAGGAGTCATATCAGCAAAAAAATCGAATTCGTCTGCATTCTTTTTGGAATCGTATTTTTGATTTTTTATGTCTAGCTCAGATATATCTAAGATATTCTTTTTTGCTTCGATTGCAGCTTTTTGTAGTAACGTGGTTCTTGATTCGGAAACAACTTTTAAATTAGTGATTGAGGTAGAAGTACTTTCTTCATCTATAGTTTTGACTAACTTTTCATGTGTACTATCTACATCTAAAATTGGAGATGCGCTTTTTGTTGTTATATGCCGATTATTTTCCCAGTCACTCCAATCATCTTCACTGTCTCCTCTGGTCGTATGTAATTCTGTTGCTATAATCTCGTCATCTATGGCTTCCCCACCAACTGGGGAAGGTCTTTCATTTAAAGTTTTGTCAAAAGAAATTAGTTCATTTCTATCGTTACTTTCGTAAATTTCTCCAGAACATGGCAAATCTCGGAAAGACTTACTTGGCAGAAATACGCTAGTTTCAGTTACTGGAGTGGCTCCTGGTAACAGGGTCTTTGTTTTTGAATTTGGTCTGCCATCTGAGAAAAATTTCGATCTCTTTCCTCCTATAACAGTGCTAGCTCCTAGTATTGGTACCAATTCACTTAAACATATCAGTGTAGCTGATACTAAACTATCATCTATATCCTTGATGCCCAAGAGTAACTGCAACAAATAAGTAAAAATAAATACAGATAATTCAACAAAAATACTAGTGCAGCCAGTATTTTGTTTGGGATATACATAAGAATATGTATTGCAGACTCCTCAGTTAGTATTTATCATGCATGGTACTACTGGTTTTTTCCATAATAAATAGACAAAATAACCTCTGGAAGGATGTGTTGAGAGAGCTCTTCATGTGAGAATACATGAACAAACTTGGAAAAATGTCTCAAAAGAAGCATCCTGATTTGACCGTCTCTCACTCCAAATAACTGCATTAATCTGGGTTTAATATGTTCTTTGAAGACACCAAGACTGAAAAAACCTGGTACTTCTCCATTTGGTGTGCGGTCTGGAAATTAAAAGTTTTATTTAAAATAAATGTCTCTAGTCTTTATAGATAGTTAGATGCAATATTAACCCTTTAATAGCCTACGTCAGATATATCCCATAAACACTCTCGCGTTTATTCCGCCAGGTGGCACTCGCGCATAGACGACCAAATACTTCCATCTTGTCACCTACAAGGATTGAAGAGCTAAACGACATGGAGTACCTAGCCGCAAACACACGACCCTGGCGAATAGGAAACGAAAACACCCGACGGCCCAATCCGACGCAAGAAATTAAAGGCTTAATAAAGGATAGTAAAAACGAGATAAGTATAGATTATTACCATTTTTAGGTTTAAGAATAAAAGGAATGACATCTCTTCTTGCTGTTTGGTCTAACATTGTAAGCCTCGAGAGCAAAAGACCTCCTAGTTGCTTTGCCACAGTTTCTTCATCATAACATTTAAGATTGTCCAAAATATTAGAAAAAAACTGGGTCTTTTCCTCTTCTGAATTTAAAGGGAGAAAATTGAGAAATTTATAGATAGAAATAAATTCATGATTAAAAAAGTTATGTAGCAGTATTTCAGATAAGTGGGGCCTTTGGGAAGGATTTTGATGCTGCAAGTAATCTCTACAATATTTCTTGAATTCTTTTAAGTGAGGAACTTCATCTGAAAATAAAGAAAATTATTACACATAAATAACAAGAAGAAATAAAGATCGTTTAACACAGATATTATGTATTAATATACGTACCATCTTTGCAGTCTTTGAAAACATCATCAACCAATACAGCAAATGCATATTGATCCACTTTTGTAGTAATCTCATAGGAATCTTCATTTGGATCAACTGCTTTATCATACCTAAAATATTACGATGTTAACGTTAGATTTTGCATAAATGTAATTGTAGGAACAAAACTTCTTTTTTTTATTATTATTTACTTTTCATTTCTTGAAAACGAATTTGTCATTCCAGTTTTTAAGAAATGAAAGAAAAAAGGAGTTAGTGATAGAGTGATGTGTGATAGGACAGAATGGGAGAAAAAAAAATGTGCTGTGCCAACCCCAAACAAAAGGGACAAGGGCTGGAACAAGCAGGCTCTTTATTTGCTTTCACCTGTGGCTTAACCTGCAGAGATCATGCACTGTATAGCTTTCAATCATAGCAAGAATTTCAAAATGATCTAAAGGGAACGTAATCCCAGGACAAAAAGTATTGTATGTGTTATTACACCACATGGTTTACCAATTTTCATTGAGAAGCCGAAGAGTCTGAAGAAGTATACCAAAAGATTTATTGATTAATTCTACCTGTGAATCCTGGCATGTCTTAAATAAGCTGCTGTCAATTCAGTAAAGGGGCACAGGTAGTGTAATCCCCCCAGTTTCCATTGTCCATCTCCAGTAACATATATTGCTGACACACTCACATTATTATGGGACATTCCAGCCTACAAATCATATTGTATATAAATGTAATAGAAAGCTAAGATTGTATTAGTGTAATATTGGGGACCTGGCCAAGTCTGGCACAGTTTTTATAACTTCAAAATACATGACTTCACTTTATAAATTGTACAAATAAATACAATTATTTAATGTATAAAATTGCAAGAAATTATCTAAATAACTAGATAATATTTGAAAGAAATATGTTTGCTTACAGATAGACAAAAACAGTGACTTTATTTTATATTATTTAGTAGTGATAGTAAGGTATAATATATGAACTCAATTAATGAAAACAGTCTACTAGTACCTATGCAAAGATTCAAAACAAATTATATACCAACCTGTTCATGAATAAACACCAAAGCTCTTAAGATGTTGTTGAGTCCTATGCATATCTGCAGTGGTGTCAAGGATGGCAAAATGTGTGACAGTGGCTGCACAAATTCAGTGGCTAAATGCAGAGTAGAACGCTGTTGCCAAGCGGAAATGTATCGTACAATGCATGGATGACGGTACTTCAGGAGATTCTAAAAGGGCAATTAAAAATGTTATCGACTGTAACCATCAACAAAAACGTTTCTATACTATTGTAATACTTACATTCGAAAACTTTTCTAGTGGTGTGGATATTGACCAAAGTGGGCCAACCGCAGCTTCTCCCTTGAAAACAGAAACTGAGCCGTCTCCTTTTAAGCTGAAATATCTGCAACTATCCTTAATTGTAGCCTGATAGTGGCTCCAAAAATCGGTTATCTCTATTGCTTTTTCTTCGATTTCTAGGCCACTTAACTGTGAACTGTCGTTACCCATCATTTAGGATTTTAACTATCAATCATTTCAAGTTTCAAGTACTACATACGAACGAGAACTTTTTAATTAATAATTAAATTCAGAGAAACAACATATATATTATCTACTCTGATAATATGACAGCAACATTCAACGTGACATTTCGAAACTCGTCAAAAAAGACAGTAACTTTCTTTTAAAATTTCTTAACATAGCTGCTGAGGCTTTTAAGTTATTTCGGCAAAGGGCCAACGCTGCGTTACGCGGTCCCTTACAAAAGCACATCGCGGCGGCTCATCACGATGCACGGGCTGTTGTGTACCTCGAGCCTTTTTGCTGCGTAACAATAGCAAAGTTCTCCATTGATAAGATGTGTTGTTTCATTTTGTATTTCCCAAAAGTGTAACCGTGCAAGGTGCTTACCATGACCTCTTATAGAAATGTTCAATTCCCAGGGAGTCAATTTCCTTTCAAAAGCAGGTCTGCTTCTGAATCGCTAAAAATCGTAATATGACAGTTCTAAAGTTGAACGTCGCTTGAAGATCACTTAATTTGACCTTACAGACGCTCAAAATACGGTCATCTGCAGCCAAATACAATTGCCGGCACGGATCTTGAGCGCTGGCTTCAAGTTTTTGCAGAAGTCAAATATTCGGTCTCTTTAGTGGTGCGAAGTGAAACGTGGGGGCGAGGAGTGTCAGTGATTGGCTCGCCGCGCCATCGCGTCATAGAAGTCACTCATGAATAATTGTTCCCTACCTTGCTGAATGTTACATCTAACAACGACGACGATTGGCTCACCAAAGTATGGAATGCGCAAAGCGATCCCCTCTCTGACGCCGAGCGCTCAAGATCCGTGACGGTAATTGTACACGTCTAATATCACGCCATAATACAAAAAGTCTATAAAAAAAAAGGTGAACAAATCTTGAGCGCATTTCGTAAACGTCACTTAGTAGGCCGGGGCTTACCATGACATGACCTCTTATAGCTGGGCTGAAGTTGAACTGCCCGGCATTTTTATACTATGACTTCGGCCGGCCTATAACTGACCTGCTATGTGACATTTACGAAATCCGCTCAAGATTCGTTCACCTTTTTTTTTGTATAGACCTTTTGTAATATAGCTTTCTAAGCCCCCAGTTAGTTGGTTTCATTAGATTTTTATGTACTCTGTGGTTGTTGGCAACCGTTTGGCAACACTATCTACAGTTGTGTTACTGTCAATCAAGCAGGTCTGTCAGTCAGTGTCAAATGGTTTTCTAATTTAGGTGCTACTTGTAGCAAAAATGGCATCGAGTTTACTAAAAAAAGCTATCTTTTCCAATCCTGCCACTGTGCGGAAGACATTTGGAATAATTTGCAATGCTACACGAAACCGTAAGAATAATAAATACTCATACTGTTCGTGTTTATCTTAATTATTATCCTGTGTTGTGACTGTTACGTCATTTCATTTTAGATTGGAATTATCAATACATGCCCGGTCCGTATCCTAAGACCCTAGCCGAACGCGAGGCTGCGGCAAAAAAATATGGCATGACTATTGAGGAGTATCAACCGTATCCTGAACAAATGGGCTATGGAGATTACCCAAAACTGCCTGATATTGGAGAGGATTCTAGAGATCCACACTACCCATATGATAATCCAGAATTGAAGAGAAACTTTAATGAACCTGTGAGTCTTAAAATTTTTAATTATTTGATACTGCTGCCTTAGGCCTATCTTTAAATGATATATATTTATTTTCAGATTAATGCCAGGATGGAAATATTTGGTGGTGACCGTTATGATCCATCTATGAAGAGAAGGTTCTCATTGGCTCACCAGTGGGCATGGTTTTTAGGTGTTGTAGGAGGGTCTTTTGCAATATTCTTCTTTCTAGAAGATTATAAAATTGGAAGGCCTGTTACAGCTAAACAATATCCAACAGCTGGACCTCATTATTTATTTGAAGCTCAGTAGAACAGAAACTTTATTTGACTTTTGTTCAGGTCTGGAAATTTAGAACTATTATTATTTAAATTAGACGAAATAAAATATTTGAGTTTAATTATTTTGTTTTTGTCCTTCACATTTTGACGTGACAACGTCTTAAATTAGGTTGCGGCTGGGAGTCACTTATGAAAAAGTGTAACGCTCGGTAACGTTACGATGAGTCACCGAACGAGAGAGAGGCCCGCCGAATGCCTTGCGTCTCTCTCCCACTCAACTATGATCGGTCTGCCGCGCGCGCAGCACTAGAGAATTAGGCGCATTGAATCGGCGCATGCTTGTGTCTCTGTCTTTGTCTTTCTCGAACGTTCTTGGCGTTGGAAAAAAAAAGACGTTGTCACGTAAAATCTTCGCCCGTAAAACCGACTTTACAGGCAACCATTTTTTAATATAATTAATTATGACTTGCATTGCACCAAAATTTTGTAGGTATACAAAGTATAAAAAGAAAACAAAACTTGTTTAAATCCTCCTTATCTATAAGTATAAATAAAATTGGAGTGTCTGTTTGTTATATTGAAATAGCCACCTTTTACTACATGTATAGGAATGTATATACGGTATGTACCTAAACCAAAATAGAATTTTTTGCAACTTTTATCTCTGTCCCATTGTCCGGGCTAATCTCAGAAATAGCTGGACCGATTTTGATGGGACTTTTCTTGGCAGGTAGCTGATGTAATAAGTAGTAACATAGGCTACTTTTGTTTACAAAAAAATAAATTCAAAATCCTGTAGTCCACGCGAAGTCGCGGGCACAGCTAGTACTTTTAATATATTTATATTTTTAAACCTTTTTTTTCTTATACAATCTGTTTAAATTGGATGCATCAAATAATAATATTCCACAACTATCACAGAACGCTGCCAAGCCCCAAGCTAAGCATAACTTGTGTTACAACTGGGAATCGAACACACAACCTCCAGCATATCAGTCAGGGCCAATAACCACTAGACCAACAGATGTCTATATGGATTGATATGGATGTAAAAACGCATGGGTGTATGATACCCATATTTTAGCATGGGTATTTTATATTTGGCTATAAGAAAAACGATTACCAAGCTGAAATTGGCAAAAAGAATTTTCCTTTATTACCTACAGGAACAGTTTGGTTACAGTTTCATGAAAAGATCTTCGAAGGTATGAATTAACATAAAATAATTACATTTAAGATTTTATTTATAAATACTAGTAAAATATTCATCTTCCAAGTCGTAGAGATCAGCTGCAATATCGTCACGGAGAGACATTAGTTTCTGGTCACATTCTTGTTGTTTTGTACGGAATAGTTTCGAATTTTGTGTTATGGCCTCATTAACTGATGGGAAATCATTCAGTATTAAATATTGTTTTATATCTGATACCAGCTTCATCAAGGATTCACCAGCTCTCACTAAAATAGAAAAATAACTAGTTAAGATTTGTGACATCTGCCTTCTTTTGTTTTGTTGGTGACACAAGCCCACGGAGCAAAAGCCTAGATTGAATTTAGTTGATTTTAAACTTTGATTTCTGAGTAAAAACCATAACATATTAAAATATATTTCGTCAGTTAGATTAGCCAAAAATCATTGAATGTTTTTCCTTTATCAAGTCAATTGGCTTGTTATACAACTAACTAGAAGTAACAAACAACAGTAATGTTTTTTGTTACTTCAATTTAAAAAAGTCACTGCACCACTGCTGGTAGGTGGGATTGCAGTCAAGCACTAGTTTATACCACTTAAAAAAAATGTGATTACTGCTTATATAGTGTTTGTACATTACAGTACTACTTATTTATTACAAGACTAACTACTAAGATGGTTGAAACAACAAAATGGAAGAAAAAATGTGCTGCGCCAACCGGATAAGACAGGATAAGGACCACATGATAATGATGAAGCACCTAACTAAAATGTTGGATAAGTTAATTAATAATGAGTTTTATAGGATTTGAATATTGTAAACAGTATTGAATAATACAACATGCCTTATTTATTATGATTATAAATATTGCTATTAGATGAAATTACCAATGTTAGCAGCTCGGACTTGCATTTCAAATGTATCTTGTTCAATCTGTGTCATTCTGTTGATTGAGAGTTGATTTTCATTTTCAAGTTTTGCAAGTTTGATGATTTCTGAAAATAGAAACAAAGCAAATAATTTACAGGCTAGATTTTCATTAATTTTTCAATCATGGAAATTACAGACACAATAGAAAGGCACTAGGTGCGCGAACGCCGGTGTTCGCTTGGGGTTTAATGAATTAATAAACTCAGCACAAAATGTATAAAATTTTATTTCATGTTCTTAGGAGCCTCAGACTTTAGTTATAGTGGGATTAAATATTCCATAACCCAACCTATACTTTGGAGATTAAAATATTAGGTTTTAATGTCTAACTCTAGAATCATGCACAAATATCAGAATATTGACCTTACGTAGGCTGCTTATTTACAACAGAAAATTTATTGTGAACTCTAATATTACTAGAATGCATTCAGGGTTTTTCAAATAGTTATAAAACATCAAATGCAATTTCCAATAAACAGGTCTGGTGCATAGCTACTATCTATAGCATGTTAGTGTGTGAGTGTCACATATATTGTAATTAGGTGCACATGAGGATCTCATACTGAGTTATAATATATTTCACTATGTGTTAGGTGTGGTTCTAGGGCTGCTTATGGTCTTATCAGTAATTACAAGTAATTACCTCTCCAGTCTTTCTTGCTAAAAAGTATTGACTCAATCGACAGATATCAATCTAAATGAAGTGATAAAAGAACAAGAGCAGAGGCATAAGTTTACTTACCATCAAAGTTCTCTAACATACTCTTGACATCTTCTTTTAAGCGGGTGGTATATGATTTTAGCAGTGCTTCCTTATTTTGGGGCAAATTTCTTTGCATTTTTAGTTTGATTTATTTCGCAGGACACAGTTCTAAGCCCAATGAAATTTTAGTTTGATTTATTTCGCAGGACACAGTTCTAAGCCCAATCCAAGCAAATCAACAGTAAACTGAGCAACAGTAAGTAAGGTAAACGTAGCTTCAACTCTTCAGTAATGGCACTTGTGGAAGAGTCACCGCAATTTTGCCAATAACACTTGCGAATTGTTAATAGACCATAAAACGCTAGAGAGTATTTAGCGTGAATTAAAAGGTAAACCCAGG
This sequence comes from Mythimna albipuncta, assembly GCA_929112965.1. Classification (NCBI taxonomy): domain Eukaryota; kingdom Metazoa; phylum Arthropoda; class Insecta; order Lepidoptera; family Noctuidae; genus Mythimna; species Mythimna albipuncta. Next base: position 7,966,109 of record OV815962.1, on the reverse strand, counting down.
TAAACCACAAAATTCAAAACAACTTTTTTGACAATGACCTTAGTTCCGAATTACGTCAAAAGCGATTAAATCGCGAATCCGACCAAATTTAATAGTCGCAAAATATAAGGACTAGAGTCTGTCTATTAAGTTAAACGACTTGGGTAAATCTTAGGATCTGATATAGTCAACACGGGTTCAATAATCAAGGTTGATTATGAGATAGAGATCATTGTTTACTAACAGAAGAACATTATAAAAAGTACCGAATGTATTTTTTAAATGATTAAATATTATACAAAATTCCCAAGTCAGATGACTTATTATATAGACAGACTATAAATATATGATAATAAGTACAAGTATGTAGTATATACTTGTACTTGTAGATGAGAATAAGTACAAGTATATAGTATATACTTGTACTTATTCTCATCTATGCTATAAATAGTCTGTCTAATATTATAATATATTATTAAATATTATTGAGTACTATTTGTGACTTTGCGCGTTGGTCGGATTCGCGATATAATCGATTTTGACGCAATTCGGAACGCGGAAATTTACGCTCTTTGGAGAAGTGACAACGTTTTTTTTCGCCATTTTATGACCTGGTAACTGAGACCTTTAGGTTAGATCTATATTGTCATTGAATACTATAGAATACGGATGTAACAGATCCAAATTTTTTATAGCATTTGACAGCAAATATATCGATTCGGTGTGATAAAAATTGAGAGCAAACTTCTGCAACTCAGACTCTAATTAGGGTTCCGTAGTCAACTAGGAACTCTTATAGTTTCGCTATGTCTGTCTGTGTGTCCGTGCGTCCGCCGCGGTCGAATCTCAGTGACTGTTAGCACTAGAAAGCTGATGCTGAACGTACCTTCTTTCAAACAAAAAAAAAAGACGTGTGGCACTCGGGGACTGCCGCGCCGCGGTAAAGCTATTGCGTAGCATTTTTTATCAACTTATGCAATTTTTTTCTTTGATATTAATTGAAGTTACACTTTTTGAACGTGGTGACCGATAAGAAAACAAATGAGTGGGGGGTGTTATTTTCATTACGGAATTTCTGGATTCGGTCTCCACGCTCAAGGCCCGCGATAGAAGCTATGCAATAGCTTAAAAGAATTATTAAAATCGGTTCACGCAATCCAAAATTACCACCGAAAACACAATTTAAATAACCCGTTTAGTTTGTATAAATTAGTAACCCAATTCCCCAGGAGATGGCGCTGTACTTTGGGCTTCTTCGCGCTGTCAAGATTTTCCTGAGTAGTTGGGATCCAATGGAGTCCACAGATTACATCATAGATAATACATACATTTGATAGGGTTACGGACGGGTATTCGAGCTATTATATTGTCGTATTGTTCGGTTGCGCTTTCGTTGGCATTGGTGGTATTTGTTCTTGCTCGTTGTTTGTCGTTCATTGTTTAGGACACTTATTGTGACGGACGGGAAACTACGGAGGAACTCTACACTGAGCGTAGCCTGACACGCTCTTGACCAGTTTTTAGGGTTCCGTAGTCAACTAGGAACCCTTATAGTTTCGCCATGTCTGTCTGTCTGTCCGTCCTCGCTTAATATCTGTGACCGTTAGCACTAGAAAGCTGAAATTTGGTACCAATATAAAAAAAATGAATAGGGGTTTACTAAAATCATTTTTTGATAATGTCAATAATTTCGGAAATAATCGCTCCAAAAGTAAAAAACAATGTGTCCCCCCCCTCTAACTCTAACTTTAGAAAATATGAAAAAAATCATAAAACTAGAACTTTATAAGGACTTTCTAGGAAAATCATTTTGAACTTAATGGAAAGAACAGTTTTTGTACAAAAAAAGACAAAAGGGTTCTACAAAATAATTTCTGGACTAAGTTTGTAGTATAATCGTATATGCAAGCAATTTTTTTAACTTCGTTTACATATTTTATTATCCTGAACGTATCTTCTTTCAAACAAAAAAAGAATTATTAAAATCGGTTCTCGAAATCCGAAATTACCACCGAAAACTTCTTCTAATACCTATGTATTAATTAGTAGCCCAATTCCCCAAGAGATGGCGCTGGGCTATTTCGCGTTCGCGCTGTTAGGATTTTTCCTGAGTTGATGGCATATAAAAATGTACTCTGTGGTTGATGGGGTCGGGTATTATCAAATTGTTCGGTTGGTCTCTCCTTGGCACTTAAACATTATTACAATGGCCCCCAAACTAGGTGGTGCCTGTATCTTGGGGACCGGAAATGGTTCGATAGATGGCGTTGCGTACTGACGTCATCTTTTTGAAAGTCGATGTTAAGATTTTCCGTGCTTTCATGACCTACCGTGTTAAAAAATCGTTGTGACCTAAATATATTCGTAATTTTACGGAGTGCACAATCGCTGCAATTTCTACTACTTGCGTTGCATACTGTTTTAGTTACCACCGTCCTTTGTGGGCCCGTTTTTAGGGTTCCGTATTTATTGGAGTTCCGTATTTATTGGAGTTCCGTTCCGTACTTAGTATGTCAACGTAACAAATAGCCTTTTTTTAAACTCCTAAGTGGGAACACTTATTGTGACGGACGGGAAACTACGGAACCCTACACTGAGCGTGGCCCGACACGCTCTTGGCCGGTTTTTTTATTTTTTGTTGGTCTGAGCTTTACGATAAAATTCTCACCTCGGTTTTACCTAGATCGCGCCTTCAATTATTTCACATATATTTTGTAGGATAGCGTGTTTTTGTTATTTACGAGAATCGAATCTGCGACACGTAGCGCACCTTTTTTGCCTTTATTAGCTGTACGTAGGTACCAAATAAATAATGATGTGCGAGAATTATGGGTATTCTGATGAAAATCAATGACTGGATGCTCAATGCAAATTAGTTTTTAATAATTTTCGGTGTGAACAATATATTTTACAAAAACAAGTGAAGACAAGTGACAAATAGAAGTGTCATATTTTTTCATATAATTTAGGAAGCTTGCAAGAAGGTTTTATCTCCAACATTTCCCCGGGCGTTGAAACCAATGGTTTCAACCAGATTCTGAAGACACAGGCAAAGGGCAGATTCGGTTGAATGCCCGTCGAACGACTCCAGTAGACGTCCGAATGTCAGCTACACGGGCGATACCATCCGTTCCTGGATGAACAGCCACGATCCGTCCAAGTCTCCACTTCAACGGAGGAAGATCGTCTTCCTTGATCACCACCAAGGAGTTCAGCATCAAGCCATCCTTGCAGGAACGCCATTTGGAGCGTTGTTGCAATTCTGCAACATACTCCTTGCTCCATCTGCTCCAGAAATGCTGGCGAAGCTGCTCGATCCTCTGGTAACGAGACAGATAATTGGCAGAGCTATCCTGGTAATCAGGTTGCGGCAAAGAAGTAAGTGGCCGTCCCACAAGAAAATGTCCTGGCGTGAGCGGAGTATAATCTGCAGGATCTGAAGACAACGGCGTCAATGGACGAGAGTTCAAGATGGCTTCAATCTTGGTTAGTGTGGTGTACAGCTCTTCAAAAGTCAAGTTACAATTTCCCAACACTCTCTGAAGGTGATACTTTGCTGACTTGACACCCGCCTCCCAGAGTCCACCGAAATGTGGGGTGTAGGCGGGAATAAAATGGAACCTTATTCCGTCGTTTGCTGCACTTTCACCCAAGGACAAACTATTTAATTTTAAAAATTTGGAAAGGTCGTTGTATGCACCGACAAATGAGGTACCGTTATCGGAAAAAATATCAGCAGGTTTACCTCTCCGAGAAATAAACCGATACAAAGCCAGTAAATAACTATTGCTAGTTAAATCACCAACGAGCTCCAAATGAATGGCCTTGGTTGTGAAACAAATAAAAATAGCGACATACACCTTTACTAACCTACATCCACGGCCCTGGCGACTAGCACACATAATAGGGCCAGCGTAATCAACGCCTGTGCTTTCAAAGGGATAACCTGGACGAAGGCGTTCTCGTGGTAAGTTACCCATTAAGGGAGCTACAACCTTACCCTTCATACGGTGACACAAAACACACTTATGATAACAGGCTTTCGCCAACTTGCGACCTCCTATTGGCCAATAAGTTTCCCTAATGGAAGCTAATAATAATTGTGGGCCAGCATGCATCAGCCTTTTATGCTCAAAATTAAATAATAGTTTAGTGAAATCATGAGTGGACTGTAATAAAATAGGGTGTTTCTTACTATAAGCAAAATTAGAGTTATCGAGACGTCCTCCTACTCGCATTACATTATTATCGTCTAAATAAACATTAAACTTTAGAAGGGCGCTCTTTTTAGGTAAACTCTTTTTGTTCAAAAATAATTGGTATTCAGAAAATGACTGAATCTGACTCTTAATAATGACAAGAGTTAGTGCATCTTGTACCTCATCATGTGACAAGTATTTGGTTTTAGGGTAATGCTTTCTACATGACTTAATAAATCGTAATACGTAGGCAACAGATCGTACGAGCCGTGTGTAATTGGAATAACGCCTAAAATCAATTAAAACTTCAGGTTTCGAATCGTTTACAACATGTAATATGATTTTAGGTCGAGTCTCCGGTAACGATTGTAGTCCTGGGCTCGTAATTTGAGAAGGCCATTCAGACGAATCTAGTTTTAAAAAATCTGGTCCTTTCCACCACAGATCTGACTCCTGCAGATCACTAATATCCATGCCACGAGATATTAGGTCTGCTGGATTTTGATCTGTTGGGACGTGCCTCCAAGTACAGTTACCCGACTTATCCAAAACCTCAGCAACGCGGTTGCGCACAAAGGGCTGAAGTCTGGTAGGCATCATCTGTAACCATCCCAAGACAATGGTTGAATCAGTCCAACAATAAACCCGACTGATCTTCACTCGAAGTGAGCTCATCACCTTCTCGTGAAGACGAGAACCGACTACCGCACCACATAACTCCAGTCGCGGAATTGTCGTAGGCTTGATGGGAGCAACTCGACTCTTTGCCATTAACAAGCGAGCCATGTACTCACCCTTAGCATTAACACTGCGAATGTAGACGCAAGCACCGTACGCGGACTCAGACGCGTCTGTGAAAATATGGAGTTCTAACTCCGTAAATGAATTGCAGACTACAAGTCGCGGAATGCGAACATGATTTAAAAGAGGTAAAGATTTAATAATAATCTCCCATTGTTTACAAATCTCATTAGGTAATGGTTGATCCCATGATAATTTATCTAACCACATTTTCTGTAGCAAGATCTTCATAGTAATAACAATAGGACCTAACAGACCTAAGGGATCAAAGATTCGCGCAATAACGGATAACAAGTCACGCTTTGTGTACCTAGTCGAAGATTTAGTCAGACCTATAGGAAACCCTATCTCATCAGTGCCGATATGCCAACAGAGACCAAGCAACTTTTCTGGCTCATTTTGTCCAATGTTCAAATCGTATGACGCAGGGACAGCATTCGACAATAATTGAGAATCATTTGACTTCCACTTTCTCAATGGCATACATGCCGACGCAAGCGCTTTGGTGACTTCAGTGCGAATGAACTTTACTTCATCTAAGTCATCCCCTCCGGTCAGCAAGTCGTCGACATAGAAGTCATGTTGGATGATTTCCGATATCTTAGGGTAGGAACCCTGAAAACAAGTAGGACTCGACTGTAGGAACAGTCGAGTCCTACTTGTTTAAGGCATCGTGTCGCAAGGAATGGCGCACTGGCCGTACCGTACGTGACGGTGTTTAATTGATAAACATTAATAGGATCACTAACATTATCACGCCAAACAATCTGTTGTAAATATCTGTCCGACGGGTGGACGACTATTTGTCTATACATCTTCTCCACATCCGCAGATAAAACATACTTGTGGACTCTAAAGCGAAGAAGTATAGACAATAGACCGTCCTGTACGGTTGGCCCAACCATCTGTAGGTCATTAGAGGACACTCCCGTCGAAGTAGAAGCACTAGCGTTGAAAACAACACGAAGTTTGGTCGTGGTACTCGACTCGCGTAAAACTCCCATATGTGGAATAAAATAACCCAAACATAAATTAGGTTTATTAATTTTTGTCATATGACCAAGTAACTCGTATTCTGACAAAAAGTCATGATACATTCTACTAAAGTTCGTCTTAACCTTTAATTTACGCTCTAAAGAATGTAAACAATGTGTGGCTTTATTAAAAGAATTTCCTAAAATTGAAGGATCTTTCTTAAGGGGGATGCGAACACAAAAACGACCATCAGACAATCGTGTCGTATTTGTAACGAAATTGTCTTCACACAATTTCTCTTCAGGCATATAAGAATTGGAAGACTTCGCATTCACCTCCTCTAATTGCCAAAACTTTGTCAATTCTGACTTGAGGTTTTCCCAGTCACCATCGCTGTCGGCAACCATTTTAGACATATTGCACTTTACGTCATTCGTCAGCAGTGAGATAGTATTCTGAGTAATTGGACCGGAAACTATCCATCCTAGACGGGTTTCACATAATATTGGTTTCCCGGTACCTAACTTTAGTCTTTGAGATCCTAACAAATCCCAAAAAAGATCAGCGCCGATTAAAATATCAACATCGGCAGGGTTATAAAAAGTAGGATCAGCTAAAGTAATATTCGAGGGTAAGTCGAAATCAGAAATATTTATCTGACGACACGGAACACTACTCGTAATGAACGGAAGAACAAAACAATTTAGTTCGAATACAAAGCTATCATCTAATGGCGTACCCTTAACCCGACATATTTTACCTACGTGCGAAGTGACGTTATTGATTCCAAGGATTGATCTATCTACCTGGCTAGTTTTTAAGTTAAGTTTATTGCACAACCTATCTGTTATGAGTGAAGACGTGCTACCACTATCGAGCACCGCGCGAGCGAGATGCACACACCCATTGTGGTCTCTTAATTTGATCAAAGCGGTTGATAACAACACATCTCGTTGCGTATGACCACACGGAGATGCAATGTTTGCGGATAAAGCTACGTTATTCGTTTCAGTCGTAGCAGACAAGTTATTCATCGAATTACCACTAGGTGTATTCGATACAGTGCCATTAGAATGTACGTGAACTAATGTGTTGTGCCTACGTTTGCATAGTTTGCAGCCTGGTTTTTTACATTTGTTAGCATAGTGTCCGGAACGAAAACAGTTAAAACATACCTTATAACTAGGTAATGATTTGAGACGGTCATCGTTACTCAATGCGAGAAACTGTGGACAATTATTTAATGTGTGATCGTTGTTATTACATTTAGGACAAGGTTTAGAAGCTGAGTCAGTGCTAGAATTGATAGGAGATTGTGCTACCATTGACTTGATCTTAGGACCTGATTTACCTGGTGATTGCGAATAATGATTGCGGGGGAGTTCCAGGGTCTCGATGAGGTCGGCTCGATTGCGTAAGAATTGCATAAATGCGTTAAACGTGATTAAGCCATCCTTGTCTATCCTACCTTTGCACTCCTCCCACTCACGATAGGTTTTTTGATCAAGTTTTCGTGTGACAATGTAGATTAAAAGTGTATCCCAGTGTTTCACAGGCTCCCCTAATGACTCTAAAGCTCGCAAGTCTTTATTTAACTGATCGATCAAATTCTTAATGGCAACAGAAGATTCTTTTGTAATTGATTCAATAGTAAATAATGAACTTATATGATTCTGAACCAGTAATCTTTTGTTGTCAAACCGATCACATAACAATGACCATGCCACAGAGTAATTACTTGAAGAAAACTCAATGGATTTGATAACTATAGCAGCTGTTCCCTCAAGTGATGCTCGCAAGTAGTGAAACTTATTGATTGCGTCTATGTCATCATTACAATGAATTAGGCTAGTAAAGGTGTCGCGGAATTCAAGCCAATTACAATATAATCCGCTAAACTTTGGTAACTGAATCGTTGGCAATTTAACCGGCTGCTTTATGCTAACACGAGTACTTTTACAACTTTCCATCGATTTATTATCTTTATTGTAGTCAGTCAGAATATCCTGGGCTCTAGATAAGGTTTTATAATAAATAGACTCAAACTCGGAACGCTGAGAATATTGTAAGTTGATGTCGTCAACAATGCATTCTAGACGTAACTGTACCTCATCATACTGCTCATACAACGCCTCTATCTTGCCCATGCGCAACTGCAACTCGGACACATCACAGCTAGATAGCTCCTTGTCCTTGAATGAGTCCAGAAAATTGAGGAAACTAGTCAAGCGACCTTTGAAGCTGCCTCGCTTCTTAATTAAATCCTTTTCTTCAGACATTCTGGGAGACGAGTGTTGTCAACCTGGCATTGATACAGGAATATAAAAATTAAAACAACAATATAATTTCAATAATTATACGCCTAGCTGTAGTCTATGCCCTTTCTGACTGCTAACTATAATTTATAACAATGACTTGTACTAATATCTAACACTCAAATATTTTTATTATGTCAAGATACTTGTTAAAATTAATACCACTGTTAAGTAGTTATGTAATTAGTTACAGCTTAATATAATGTAAGTTTAATAATGTAGCAAAATAGCTAACTATACTGTTAAAAGTATGAGTTTAAACTTAACATTGCTGTTGAATAAAATACTAATCACAATGCAACAAAGTACCTAATGATTTTACTCAAACACAATATAATTGGTAATTTAATAAAATAGTACTGACCTTAGTATGACTACTTATATATACTACCTGAGTGTTGGGTGACGATATTAGCGTAATTATAACTGTACACCACTAACTAACTTGCTTGAAATCAATCCAGTTCTCCAGCAGTGAACTCATGAACCTCCATTCAGCGTGGAAGTCAGTCTCTATTCTTTTTCTTGAAAATAATCGCTGATCTTCTTAATTATATTTCATCCGGCTCGAAGGACCATGTGCGAGAATTATGGGTATTCTGATGAAAATCAATGACTGGATGCTCAATGCAAATTAGTTTTTAATAATTTTCGGTGTGAACAATATATTTTACAAAAACAAGTGAAGACAAGTGACAAATAGAAGTGTCATATTTTTTCATATAATTTAGGAAGCTTGCAAGAAGGTTTTATCTCCAACAAATGAAGTGCTCAAAAATTTTCGAGGACTTTGAAATAAAAAATAAAACATGAAGACATGTGGTATTTTTATTTGGTTAAATCTTTGAAAACGATTTTGGAGAAGAGTAAATCGTTAGTTTCACTATTTAATTTGTTGCGAAAATCTAGCATATTCTTTTAGACGAAGAGCATTGATATTGATGAATCCAGTACTGTCTTCAGGTGAGAATCCTCCGGCAACATCCATCGACACCAGATCTTTGTTATACAAACTCGCTGAGCTCTTTCTTGCTAATATGGTAACTGTAATAAAAAGATAATTAGACACTAGATACCTTTTTAAAATAAAAAATTAAACAAGTGTCGACGATTGTAAATTACCATTTCCTTTATATATTTGAACTGTAACCATTCCGTTCACAGTTTCTTGAGACCATTCTAAGCATTTCCGCGTGTAGGCGGCTTCGGGTGAAAACCAAAATCCGTTGTAAACGAAATCAGCCATTTTCTCCTGAAGATATTTCTTAACTCTGTAAGTATAAGTAAAGTTTTAGTTTCTCTTCCTTTCCTATTTTAGATATTATTTAGATAGGTATTTTACCTTAAAACTTCTTTGTCAAGAGCGTAGGCCTCTAGATCTACATGGGCCGCGTGAAGAATTGTTCCCGCAGGTGTTTCGTATAGCCCCCGGGACTGCAGAAATAGAAACAACATTCAACAACAGATTTGTTGAATGTTGAATATAAAATTTTATTTTAGCTTGTAAAAAAGTACTTAGTACCTACTTATGCAACTTATTATTATACTGTGCAAGAATATAATTACGGACAAATATCAAGCAAAACAAAGTGTAGTCCAAAGATAAGGAGAAGTTGAGGAAAATAAACTGTAAAAATACATTAATGATGTCAATTAAGTAAGTAATCGTTAACCTTCAATCCTAGGAATCGATTTTCCACAATGTCGATTCGTCCAACTCCGTGCTGGCCCCCCAACTTATTCAGGGTTTCCACTATAGCGAGTGGATCGGTCAACACAAGAGACTTCTCGTGCCCACTAGGAATGCGAACGGAGACAGGTAACCCTGTTGAATTGTACATAGTCCATACACTTCTTTGTCTTTTTGAATGAGAAGTAGATACTTGTTCCAGTGAAAGTTCATTGTTCACTCACCCTTTTCAAAATTGATATCAATCGCACTAGGATAGTCTTCAGCTTGCCTTAGATCTCGAGTAATTTTGAAAATGCCATTTGGTGGAATTGCCCCTGGATCCTCAAGTACGCCGGATTCGTAACTGGATTAATAAAGCAATCTTTAAAATGATCTAAACAGGTTATTTTAATATATGTGTAGTGTAAAGGGTTCACAGCCGTACTTTCATTGCTTTGCCCCCGATAGGAACCTACAGGTTACTATAAAACTTATGTCATAATATTGTAAAGGTCACAGTGGTAGAGGGTACTAAAAATAGTTGATCAAATAGAAATTAGCTCTAAATACTAATGAATTGAGAAGCTATGTATTTGAAAGAAAGCAGATTCGACTTTTTTCAGTGATAATTATATCTTTGTTGTTTTTAAAGCTTAAAGGTTATTTGAATAGCGGAGGTGAGCGGGATCAGATGGCGGGGTGCTTGATGCACTTGCGTCGCGTCATACATATGAAGGTAGGTATAGCAAAATACAGAGTTGAAGTGTGTTAGATAGAACAACGAAATCTGTATGCGAATCTGTGTGGTTTGTTTTTGGTAAATGAATTATGTTTTGTAAAAAGTCATAGAACAAATGTTGTTGTTGTTGTCATTATATGTTTTATTTTGCCGCGGGAACTTCAGGGACTTCGTTTCCAAAATGGCAGATATATACCTATAGGTTCCTATCGGGGACTATTTTACTATGGAATTACACTAAGTTTCTTTTTACCTGATGTGCATAATATTCTCGTCAGTCGACCAGGGTTCCTTGGGAGTTGCTGACACGGGGATGTTTTCCTGTTTTGCAAATTCGATAAGGTCACTACGACCTTGGAACCTTTCGAAGAATTCTGGAAGCCGCCAAGGCGCTATCACCTGGATAGAGCGATTTTTAAGACAAACATTTACTGTATATTGTTAAATTTTAAGTCGTAACTTATACTCCATTCACAAAAAGATAGACATTTAAACAAATTTTTTACTGCCCGTACAACCGATTTTGGCTTTTATTGCTTGGGTAGCATGACAAATAGCAGATGCAGCAAAAAGTCCATCCCTATGCCTATCCCTGAAAGGACAGTAAAAAAGGGGATTTGTTTACATGTCTAATCATATTACGAATGAATTATAGTTTTACTTGACTTATTCTTATTTACCTTTCCTTCGGGCCACAAAGAGTAAACACTGAGCTCAAATCTGACTTGGTCGTTGCCCTTGCCTGTGGCCCCATGAGAAATGTATTTAGCTCCAAGTTTTTTTGCAGCATTCACAAGGCCTACTGAAATACATGGTCGTGCGAGAGAAGTTCCCAAGTAATATCGGCTTTCGTAAACCAGACCCATCTGCACTGCTGGCAGCATATACTTGGATACGAATTCTTTACGCAGGTCTTCTACTATCACCTAAAACAAAATTGTTTGATCGTAAAATATGCTCATTTTTGACATAAGTACCTAGGTACTATGCTCGTTTGGTCTACTTTCTTTAGACTTTTCATTATTATAGAAATCCTATATCAATGATATGGCCAAACGAGGATTAACATATCATCAAATGTTAACATTTAAACGATATGACTAGTTTTAGTTGGCATGGCCATAATATGAAATGATCAATGTCTTTGATCAGGCCACGACATAAATACTTACGTCTTTGGCTCCTACTGCCACAGCCTTCTCCTTAGCTTTTTTGAAATCTTCATTTTGGCCAACATCGGCCATATAGCATACTACTTCATAGTGTTTTTGGATTAACCTGCGAGAAAAATTAAGTTACTAACCTGACATTATTTAAAACTACTGACGAGTTGTTATTTTTCACTTAATCGCAAATATCATCGCCCTCCCGCTAACTGTCCTATCTCACAAACTGGCGTATCTGCACTAATATTACCAACGTGTTCATAACATTATTTTGAATAAATTTTCTCTAATCGTCGTATCTGTGTCATTTATCGTTTATAAGATAATCACGTATTTTGTTTTGCGAAGTGCCAAAAAAGGGAAAAAATACCCATACTACCTTCGAACCTTAGGGCTTTTTCAATAAGTGTTTTTTTTAAAACACTTATTGATTGATTAATAAAGCTACAGCTAACGCAATTACAGAAACATGATTTTAACGCCCGAACGAAAAACGGTTGCCCTGGAAAAATATCAATTGCTAGTTAGGACAGTTAGCAGGGAAGGTGACGATATATTTCCTAATATTCCCAATCTAATTTAATTTTTTAATTTATTTATCAACCTATTTTAATTTCATAATGTACCTAATTTTCTTTAGGCAACTGATTTAATTCTGAATGTTTCTTTTTATTTTGTTTCAACAAAATAAAGGTAGTTGAATCATTATGGCACCACCTAAATTCATACTTTTCTCTTCTCTCGATTTATTTGACGACCTGTGCGAGAATTATGGGTATTCTGAATGAAAATCAATGATTGGATGCTCAATGCAAATTAGTTTTTTAATAATTTTCGGTGTGAACAATATATTTTACAAGAAACAAGTGAAGACAAGTGACAAATAGAAGTGTCATATTTTTTCATATAATTTAGGAAGCTTGCAAGAAGGTTTTATCTCCAACATTTCCCCGGGCGTTGAAACCAATGGTTTCAACCAGATTCTGAAGACACAGGCAAAGGGCAGATTCGGTTGAATGCCCGTCGAACGACTCCAGTAGACGTCCGAATGTCAGCTACACGGGCGATACCATCCGTTCCTGGATGAACAGCCACGATCCGTCCAAGTCTCCACTTCAACGGAGGAAGATCGTCTTCCTTGATCACCACCAAGGAGTTCAGCATCAAGCCATCCTTGCAGGAACGCCATTTGAAGCGTTGTTGCAATTCTGCAACATACTCCTTGCTCCATCTGCTCCAGAAATGCTGGCGAAGCTGCTCGATCCTCTGGTAACGAGACAGATAATTGGCAGAGCTATCCTGGTAATCAGGTTGCGGCAAAGAAGTAAGTGGCCGTCCCACAAGAAAATGTCCTGGCGTGAGCGGAGTATAATCTGCAGGATCTGAAGACAACGGCGTCAATGGACGAGAGTTCAAGATGGCTTCAATCTTGGTTAGTGTGGTGTACAGCTCTTCAAAAGTCAAGTTACAATTTCCCAACACTCTCTGAAGGTGATACTTTGCTGACTTGACACCCGCCTCCCAGAGTCCACCGAAATGTGGGGTGTAGGCGGGAATAAAATGGAACCTTATTCCGTCGTTTGCTGCACTTTCACCCAAGGACAAACTATTTAATTTTAAAAATTTGGAAAGGTCGTTGTATGCACCGACAAATGAGGTACCGTTATCGGAAAAAATATCAGCAGGTTTACCTCTCCGAGAAATAAACCGATACAAAGCCAGTAAATAACTATTGCTAGTTAAATCACCAACGAGCTCCAAATGAATGGCCTTGGTTGTGAAACAAATAAAAATAGCGACATACACCTTTACTAACCTACATCCACGGCCCTGGCGACTAGCACACATAATAGGGCCAGCGTAATCAACGCCTGTGCTTTCAAAGGGATAACCTGGACGAAGGCGTTCTCGTGGTAAGTTACCCATTAAGGGAGCTACAACCTTACCCTTCATACGGTGACACAAAACACACTTATGATAACAGGCTTTCGCCAACTTGCGACCTCCTATTGGCCAATAAGTTTCCCTAATGGAAGCTAATAATAATTGTGGGCCAGCATGCATCAGCCTTTTATGCTCAAAATTAAATAATAGTTTAGTGAAATCATGAGTGGACTGTAATAAAATAGGGTGTTTCTTACTATAAGCAAAATTAGAGTTATCGAGACGTCCTCCTACTCGCATTACATTATTATCGTCTAAATAAACATTAAACTTTAGAAGGGCGCTCTTTTTAGGTAAACTCTTTTTGTTCAAAAATAATTGGTATTCAGAAAATGACTGAATCTGACTCTTAATAATGACAAGAGTTAGTGCATCTTGTACCTCATCATGTGACAAGTATTTGGTTTTAGGGTAATGCTTTCTACATGACTTAATAAATCGTAATACGTAGGCAACAGATCGTACGAGCCGTGTGTAATTGGAATAACGCCTAAAATCAATTAAAACTTCAGGTTTCGAATCGTTTACAACATGTAATATGATTTTAGGTCGAGTCTCCGGTAACGATTGTAGTCCTGGGCTCGTAATTTGAGAAGGCCATTCAGACGAATCTAGTTTTAAAAAATCTGGTCCTTTCCACCACAGATCTGACTCCTGCAGATCACTAATATCCATGCCACGAGATATTAGGTCTGCTGGATTTTGATCTGTTGGGACGTGCCTCCAAGTACAGTTACCCGACTTATCCAAAACCTCAGCAACGCGGTTGCGCACAAAGGGCTGAAGTCTGGTAGGCATCATCTGTAACCATCCCAAGACAATGGTTGAATCAGTCCAACAATAAACCCGACTGATCTTCACTCGAAGTGAGCTCATCACCTTCTCGTGAAGACGAGAACCGACTACCGCACCACATAACTCCAGTCGCGGAATTGTCGTAGGCTTGATGGGAGCAACTCGACTCTTTGCCATTAACAAGCGAGCCATGTACTCACCCTTAGCATTAACACTGCGAATGTAGACGCAAGCACCGTACGCGGACTCAGACGCGTCTGTGAAAATATGGAGTTCTAACTCCGTAAATGAATTGCAGACTACAAGTCGCGGAATGCGAACATGATTTAAAAGAGGTAAAGATTTAATAATAATCTCCCATTGTTTACAAATCTCATTAGGTAATGGTTGATCCCATGATAATTTATCTAACCACATTTTCTGTAGCAAGATCTTCATAGTAATAACAATAGGACCTAACAGACCTAAGGGATCAAAGATTCGCGCAATAACGGATAACAAGTCACGCTTTGTGTACCTAGTCGAAGATTTAGTCAGACCTATAGGAAACCCTATCTCATCAGTGCCGATATGCCAACAGAGACCAAGCAACTTTTCTGGCTCATTTTGTCCAATGTTCAAATCGTATGACGCAGGGACAGCATTCGACAATAATTGAGAATCATTTGACTTCCACTTTCTCAATGGCATACATGCCGACGCAAGCGCTTTGGTGACTTCAGTGCGAATGAACTTTACTTCATCTAAGTCATCCCCTCCGGTCAGCAAGTCGTCGACATAGAAGTCATGTTGGATGATTTCCGATATCTTAGGGTAGGAACCCTGAAAACAAGTAGGACTCGACTGTAGGAACAGTCGAGTCCTACTTGTTTAAGGCATCGTGTCGCAAGGAATGGCGCACTGGCCGTACCGTACGTGACGGTGTTTAATTGATAAACATTAATAGGATCACTAACATTATCACGCCAAACAATCTGTTGTAAATATCTGTCCGACGGGTGGACGACTATTTGTCTATACATCTTCTCCACATCCGCAGATAAAACATACTTGTGGACTCTAAAGCGAAGAAGTATAGACAATAGACCGTCCTGTACGGTTGGCCCAACCATCTGTAGGTCATTAGAGGACACTCCCGTCGAAGTAGAAGCACTAGCGTTGAAAACAACACGAAGTTTGGTCGTGGTACTCGACTCGCGTAAAACTCCCATATGTGGAATAAAATAACCCAAACATAAATTAGGTTTATTAATTTTTGTCATATGACCAAGTAACTCGTATTCTGACAAAAAGTCATGATACATTCTACTAAAGTTCGTCTTAACCTTTAATTTACGCTCTAAAGAATGTAAACAATGTGTGGCTTTATTAAAAGAATTTCCTAAAATTGAAGGATCTTTCTTAAGGGGGATGCGAACACAAAAACGACCATCAGACAATCGTGTCGTATTTGTAACGAAATTGTCTTCACACAATTTCTCTTCAGGCATATAAGAATTGGAAGACTTCGCATTCACCTCCTCTAATTGCCAAAACTTTGTCAATTCTGACTTGAGGTTTTCCCAGTCACCATCGCTGTCGGCAACCATTTTAGACATATTGCACTTTACGTCATTCGTCAGCAGTGAGATAGTATTCTGAGTAATTGGACCGGAAACTATCCATCCTAGACGGGTTTCACATAATATTGGTTTCCCGGTACCTAACTTTAGTCTTTGAGATCCTAACAAATCCCAAAAAAGATCAGCGCCGATTAAAATATCAACATCGGCAGGGTTATAAAAAGTAGGATCAGCTAAAGTAATATTCGAGGGTAAGTCGAAATCAGAAATATTTATCTGACGACACGGAACACTACTCGTAATGAACGGAAGAACAAAACAATTTAGTTCGAATACAAAGCTATCATCTAATGGCGTACCCTTAACCCGACATATTTTACCTACGTGCGAAGTGACGTTATTGATTCCAAGGATTGATCTATCTACCTGGCTAGTTTTTAAGTTAAGTTTATTGCACAACCTATCTGTTATGAGTGAAGACGTGCTACCACTATCGAGCACCGCGCGAGCGAGATGCACACACCCATTGTGGTCTCTTAATTTGATCAAAGCGGTTGATAACAACACATCTCGTTGCGTATGACCACACGGAGATGCAATGTTTGCGGATAAAGCTACGTTATTCGTTTCAGTCGTAGCAGACAAGTTATTCATCGAATTACCACTAGGTGTATTCGATACAGTGCCATTAGAATGTACGTGAACTAATGTGTTGTGCCTACGTTTGCATAGTTTGCAGCCTGGTTTTTTACATTTGTTAGCATAGTGTCCGGAACGAAAACAGTTAAAACATACCTTATAACTAGGTAATGATTTGAGACGGTCATCGTTACTCAATGCGAGAA
Source organism: Mythimna albipuncta (assembly GCA_929112965.1). NCBI lineage: Eukaryota > Metazoa > Arthropoda > Insecta > Lepidoptera > Noctuidae > Mythimna > Mythimna albipuncta. The sequence goes on along the minus strand of OV815962.1, from coordinate 7,949,117 downwards.
ACTGTGGACAATTATTTAATGTGTGATCGTTGTTATTACATTTAGGACAAGGTTTAGAAGCTGAGTCAGTGCTAGAATTGATAGGAGATTGTGCTACCATTGACTTGATCTTAGGACCTGATTTACCTGGTGATTGCGAATAATGATTGCGGGGGAGTTCCAGGGTCTCGATGAGGTCGGCTCGATTGCGTAAGAATTGCATAAATGCGTTAAACGTGATTAAGCCATCCTTGTCTATCCTACCTTTGCACTCCTCCCACTCACGATAGGTTTTTTGATCAAGTTTTCGTGTGACAATGTAGATTAAAAGTGTATCCCAGTGTTTCACAGGCTCCCCTAATGACTCTAAAGCTCGCAAGTCTTTATTTAACTGATCGATCAAATTCTTAATGGCAACAGAAGATTCTTTTGTAATTGATTCAATAGTAAATAATGAACTTATATGATTCTGAACCAGTAATCTTTTGTTGTCAAACCGATCACATAACAATGACCATGCCACAGAGTAATTACTTGAAGAAAACTCAATGGATTTGATAACTATAGCAGCTGTTCCCTCAAGTGATGCTCGCAAGTAGTGAAACTTATTGATTGCGTCTATGTCATCATTACAATGAATTAGGCTAGTAAAGGTGTCGCGGAATTCAAGCCAATTACAATATAATCCGCTAAACTTTGGTAACTGAATCGTTGGCAATTTAACCGGCTGCTTTATGCTAACACGAGTACTTTTACAACTTTCCATCGATTTATTATCTTTATTGTAGTCAGTCAGAATATTCTGGGCTCTAGATAAGGTTTTATAATAAATAGACTCAAACTCGGAACGCTGAGAATATTGTAAGTTGATGTCGTCAACAATGCATTCTAGACGTAACTGTACCTCATCATACTGCTCATACAACGCCTCTATCTTGCCCATGCGCAACTGCAACTCGGACACATCACAGCTAGATAGCTCCTTGTCCTTGAATGAGTCCAGAAAATTGAGGAAACTAGTCAAGCGACCTTTGAAGCTGCCTCGCTTCTTAATTAAATCCTTTTCCTCAGACATTCTGGGAGACGAGTGTTGTCAACCTGGCATTGATACAGGAATATAAAAATTAAAACAACAATATAATTTCAATAATTATACGCCTAGCTGTAGTCTATGCCCTTTCTGACTGCTAACTATAATTTATAACAATGACTTGTACTAATATCTAACACTCAAATATTTTTATTATGTCAAGATACTTGTTAAAAATTAATACCACTGTTAAGTAGTTATGTAATTAGTTACAGCTTAATATAATGTAAGTTTAATAATGTAGCAAAATAGCTAACTATACTGTTAAAAGTATGAGTTTAAACTTAACATTGCTGTTGAATAAAATACTAATCACAATGCAACAAAGTACCTAATGATTTTACTCAAACACAATATAATTGGTAATTTAATAAAATAGTACTGACCTTAGTATGACTACTTATATATACTACCTGAGTGTTGGGTGACGATATTAGCGTAATTATAACTGTACACCACTAACTAACTTAACTTGCTTGAAATCAATCCAGTTCTCCAGCAGTGAACTCATGAACCTCCATTCAGCGTGGAAGTCAGTCTCTATTCTTTTTCTTGAAAATAATCGCTGATCTTCTTAATTATATTTCATCCGGCTCGTTATGGACCATGTGCGAGAATTATGGGTATTCTGAATGAAAATGAATGACTGGATGCTCAATGCAAATTAGTTTTTTAATAATTTTCGGTGTGAACAATATATTTTACAAGAAACAAGTGAAGACAAGTGACAAATAGAAGTGTCATATTTTTTCATATAATTTAGGAAGCTTGCAAGAAGGTTTTATCTCCAACACGACCTAAACTGAACTGTTAAAAGAATAAAGCTAAAGGGTGTTTAGCTCCATCCCTCTTTCTTGCTCGCACGCTTGACATACTTATAACACGTCATGGTAAGGCCCCAGAAGACTGATATGGCGCACTAGCTTATAATGACAATTTTAAAAGATCTATTTTAATGTATTGTATTTTTAGAAACAATATTTTCTGTACTATTTATTGGTACTGTAACCGGGGCAGTCAGTTTTACACTTTTACCGCTAAACGGGTTGCTATAACTAGATACTAAATAAAGGATTGGATCATGGGAACTTACTTTGACTTCTCGACTTTGAAAATATGGCGGCCCTAAGCCTATACAGGGTGTGACGAAAAATTCCAGGATCCGTGGTGTTCGTTTGTGCGTCGATGTCAAAGACACCTCGTAATAAAAAGACTCGCGAGAAGATAAGGTTGCCGTTTTAAATAAATAAAAAAAAGAATAAAAAGGTAGGATCAACTTTACCATTTTAGGATGCAGCTAGTATCCAGCCCACCGGAATAGGCAAGAATTACAAGATCTTTCGCCATGATGTTTACTGAGCGACTGTTTGCAGACAGTTGATAAACTGAAAGCGACGATGAACTATACGTATGGGCTGATAACCCTGAGGTCAACACAATAGTGAAGTGTCTTAATGTCTCATTGTGATATTCGATCAAACACAATTTAATTACGTTGAACGTTAGAAGTTTCGTTTTCCCATATTGCTGCTGTGCATGTTGTATAGCGTTTGTTGCAGTAGTTTCAGAACGCCCAAACTTAGCAAAAACTATGAAAAAGCTTCAATATCCCATTACACGATCGCGTCCTTTGAGACAGTTGCCTGCCAACATTTGCACACCACTACGATCGATCGGTACTTATCTGTACTTAGGAAACTTGGTTGTTTATTATCGAGATCGCATCACTCGCACAATAAATGATAACTTGCGGATATTGCTCTCATGACATTGTTAGTCACATGATTATTTTTTTCCCAATTAAATGATTACAAATTACAAACAATGCCGACTTATCTACTATAGGTATATTACTAGGTACTTATTTATTTATTTGTAAACATAATGCCCAATCCCCTAGATTGGGCATTCAGGTTATGGATCACTTTCATACTATTCTTATCAAACTTACAGCTCCAGTGGCAAAGTCCAATATAAGACTGAGGTGCTCAAGAACATACATTCTGATGACGCCATTGAAAGTTTTTCATAAAGAATAAACTAAACAAACGACTATCAAGTGCAGCTAAGCTATGGATTTGTCATTATTCAACAAGGTTTAAGATCAATTAAAAATCGTTATTGTAGATGATTAAATAATTTAATGAAATTGTTAACAATTAAATACTGATATTTAAATTTATGGTTAAACTGGCTATTAATACGAATATTCCCTACATAATTGCACAATCCGTCATTAACACACAATTCATGCAAATTGGTAGATTTTACATTTTTAGGGCTACAGTGGCCAGATACAGAGGGACTTGTAATGTTTGATCAGTGAACTACATCGAGTTATAGATAGACATTATTATTATGAAATGTAATTGTAATCCCCTATCTAGACCAATACTACATATTATCTTATGAATACATTGTAAATCACCAATACGTTAAACGTACCTAACATAATTCAGAAAACTTGAAGAGGTACACACTAAATCAAAATTTCAAGAGTAACATGTAACACTGTCTAACAACTATATATCGAGATAGTTTGGAATGTATCAATGTAAACGCATCTGATAATATTAGATAAATATTAGTAAAACACGCAGAATAATATCAAAGATAAAATATATATGATGATGAGTAAATTTCTAGCGTGTCACGAACTACTTGCAGTGCGTCGACCATGCGACACCGACACTCGTGGTACGTACAAGGACATTCGAAGGTGCAAGTTATAAGAGCAATCGAATCCTGTCAACAAATTATATCTATGGTTAATACTCGTTAAGATTCTAACATTTGGCATTAAATTAACTGCACAACGGTCTTCGGAAGCGAAATTTACATCTAGTACACATAATGATAAAAGACATATACCTTACCATAGTATAGCAGACAATTTAGTTCTTAAACTATGCCTACAACTTCCTGAAATCGTTATCTCAATAGAAATTTTAAATGTACCATAATTTAACAATAGCGTGTCATCTGAATCAGTCTATATTAATAGTACGCAAACCCATGCCACGCAATGTATAACATTCCTATAAACAACAAAATAATACAATTGAAAATCTTAAAAACTAATAATTCTGATTGATTTAATTATTTTTTAAATAAAATTCAACAATATAAACATTTCGATCATTCTGTTATACAACAAAACGTAATAGTATGATAAAACATAATTACAAAGCACATTTGCACTTATTTTGATCTTAAAATTTATTTAAAATACTAAGTTATTATAGTACACGAAATTTGTATTCGAAAACAACCTTTCTGTCATCGTAGATAGAGGTACTCTGACTTGTAAGTAAAAGCAGTAAATAAAATAATGTGGCCCTTATATCAAATTAAGTTTAGCCATTAGTAAGTGCATAGTTATAATATGCTTATATCACAATAAATAGTCGAAGTACGGTAACACTATGCTAAAGTTGATGTAACAAATACAAAGAATTCATGTTATTTTGAACACGAAAAGGGCCTAAGCGTTTGCTAATTTTTACTTCGACAACTAAAAACCAAGTTATGGTGGCGATATTAACTTTGTAAGTTTATGTACGTCAATAGCAGATTCGTGAAATGTCGATGTTTAGGCGGTTAGAGAGCTGAGGTCTGACAGGAAGTTGTCTGGAGTCAGTATGTGCGAGGAGCCAATGATCACCTCCCAGTTCTTAAGCGCGGCGGTCACCTCGTATGCGCAGCGGATTTCAGAGAAACAAACACCTGAAGTAGAAGAAAAGACAAATTTACCGTACGGTACATACCATACTCTTTTTGGAGTAGTTTATTGTAGAGTTTCCTAACCTGGGGTCCACTGAAGAACATAAAAAATATATTTTCTTCCAATTACATGCTACATTCTATAAAAGAATTAATATGTCTGGATGTTTTAGCAAAAAGATCCGTGACGATTGTTTTGTTGGAAGTGCCTGACGTAAAAAAGGTTCGGACAGGTGGCTCTGTTGTAAGAGATTTCAAGAAGGCTAATACTCAAGGCGGAGAAAAAATGTCTACACCAATGGGTCAGTAGGCACACAGTCTATGCTAGGGCCACTGGGTTATTCGAAAGAGTTACTAGGGCCCAGAAACGCAAAGAGTAACTGACTGGACACAGGTGGGTTTTAGTCAGTAATAGTCTGACACTCCGTTTGATGATTTCCCATTAAAAAAAAACAATAGTGACTGTTTGTCTTTTTGTTGCGTCTTCACTTTTATAAATGATTGATTTCGATCATTAAATTGCAGACTATCGGCTTTTTATTTTAAGCTCTTAAAATCCATCCTCTAAAATCAAATTCTTTTATTTCACAAAGGCCTTCATGGGCACTTGAAGCTAGTGTACAGTTCCAAATTGGTTGTTTACTATGAAGAACCGGCAAGAAATTCCTAGTTACTCTTAATCCTAAGGTTGTCAGGTAGATAGACCGCCATTATACTCATAGATTTAATTTAGTGTAAAAGTTTTGTTACTTGATTGGTCGCGTAATTGTCCCTCAGCTTTGGGGAGGGCTTTTAGTCAGTAAGAGTCTGACACTATCTCCCGCTCCGTCCAAGAGCACGAGTTGTCATTGTATGATTTTACCCACCATAAAAAAAAGGTACGTGCATTAGACTTTTGAAGCCGGGAATACTTTCTCTTGGCATAACTTTCGACTTTTACACTTACGAAGACGCTGACAGAAGCTAGTTATTAATACATATATCTTAGATGAAAAATCACATGACAGATATTAAGATTCTCACCTCCGACAACGAAGACGATGAGACGTGGCACATTCTTGATGGTCTGCTGTGCCTTGTCCTTATGCCAGTGTCCATAGCGCACACTGAAATTCAAACAAGTATTGTTACAAAGTTATGACGAAATAAGTCTTAGACCACCACCAAGAAAATTACAATGTTGATAAACTTTAACTTCCATATTTACCTAGTTGGTGCCTGATATCCAGAGGTTTGTGCACGACCAGCCAAGAACGGGAAGTGACGTTGGTCCAGTTTATCTTCAATGGCGTCTTCCATAATATCCTAAAACAACAAGATAAAAAATTATTTCTCCCTTAGTCCTTGCAGTGATTTTTTTTGTAATAGTTTAGCGAGTGCCACTTACTTTGATAACAGGTGTCCATCTTGACATTTGGTATGTTTGCTCTGTGATCCTTTCCTTCCTGGGTACTTGGTATTGTTTCTTCCGATTCCCCTGTATAATGAACATTACATGGTAACATTAATTGAAAATATTTAATTAGGAAAACTTAATTAGAGACCCATAATTGAAGCGACTATTTTACACAACAATTAGTCACAAAATGTGGGTTAGACAAAAAGAAATAATTAAATATCCAAGGTAAGACAAAGAGAAATTAAACATAAATTCAAGACATATTCAATCAGTATATAGTCAAAAATAATATATATATATAGTGTTAATTTTTGTTTGATCTTGACTCTTCAGACTTATTTATCAATTTGATTGATGATTCATTTAGAATCAGAAGAGTCAAGGTATGGTGTTTTTTTTTATTAAGTTTATCTTGGGCGCATCAATGGGATTAGGGGAACATCAATCACAATACAATATGTTAAAACAACACAACAGTAAACAAAAACCATGCTACATGCAAAAAATACATAAATATATCTATATATAATAAATATACATCAACAACGACATTGAGTCCCAGGTTGGCGAGGTTGAGCAGCGTCTGCTTGTCGGACGGCTCCAGCTGCGCGTGCGTCACCAGCTTGTTGAGGTTCTCCTCCGAGATGCCGTTCTTGGACATGATGTACAGCGCGATGATCCGCATCTTGTTGAAGTTTATCACTGCCTGAAAGCAGGCAAAAAGAAGTGATGTTGTAACTATAATTATTTCCTTGATCATCGTTTTTCCTAATATATTAAGATGTGAGTTATTGCACTAACTTTAAGTAAAAATGATGATGCAAGTAGATTACAATGATAAAGAAATGAGGTTCAAAAGTTATCTTACACCAGTATGAAAAGGTTACTCAAAACCAGTACTTTTCGTGAGATACATGTCCAAAGAAGACTTCAAACATACCTGGTCAAGTAACACGGGCACAATACTCCTCATGTGATCTTTGATCTTCTCGCCCTCAGCATCGGTGCCCATAGCTAGGTCCTGTGGAATCATAAATTGAAATTTATTGAATGTTGTTTTAACATGAAGATTTTTCAACACTCTTCAGCGCTTATTTGGGTTCATTAATACTTGACTTGTTGAGATCAAGAATATTTATTGAGTGTTTATAGATCATATTTAGTTGGGGGTCAGTGAGACTAGGGCAAATGTAAAGATTGTTGCTTCAATGGCTTGTAAGATCATTGCGACAGAAAAACAATCGAGCAGATGAGCGAGACAAATAAGCGATATTTTAGAGCCTATAATTATGGAACCCTAAAGAAAAACTTACTTGTTCAACTTTGCATAGTTTGTCGACATAGCCTTGGTAAGACTTCATGCAGTCCTCAGCCAGGCGCAGATGAGTGGCGTACTTGGACAACTCCTTCTGGTACTGAGGCATCTTCTTGATCATCTGGGATAGATCTCGCATGGACTGCTTATCACCTACAAAATCATTAGAGAATTCAAACAGACTCTTCTAAAGAGGAAATAATTCGTCATTCAATAGAACTGCCTGTTCCAAAACTGTACAGTAAAATATTTTGTGTTTCCACAATTTCCAAAAGATTGTATATAACAATCTTTTGGAAATTTTAAATTCTTTAATCCTAAGTACTTAATTTGGAAATATCAGAATTAAAAAATTAATTCGGATATAATTTATTGAGTCCGTCACCTCCGCCCATTCGTTTTGACTCGGTGAACTTCTTCAAATTCTTAGTAACCGAAGTAGACACGACAGCAATGTGCTGATGTCGAAGTTCCACCCATAGCTCATCATTCTCATCCAGCAACACTTCCTTCATGTTGCCTGAGGAGTCGTATCTGGAATATAAGAGAAAAGCATCTTAAGAAACAGCTTTTGAACTGATGAAACAGACGCAACTCCAAGAGAGTTATGATGGTTTTAATTTTATATTTCGTAACTAGTCTTCTTTATAAGATAAATAACGAACTGAACTGCACACTGCAAAAGATGTTGTCATGATATTACTTCAACTATATTATAGGACAACAGTTTAACCAAGACATTACCTGAGACAGCTCGCTATCGTCGCTACACCCGTCCATCCCGCGTTTCTAGTCGCAATCTCAGTAGCTATTGTTATACTTTCTATATTAAAAACTAAAAAATAATAATAGAAAAATAAACTCACTTATAAACGTCATTTTCGATAGGCAAGAGATCGTAAGCCATGGCTTGCAGGGTGAGCTCGTGCAACAGCGGCGATACGCAGTCGAAGCCGCGGTCAATCACCAGCAACTGGGAGCGAGCTTTCTCGGGACCCTCGCCCATTGTGGGCTCATCAGCCTATAGAAAAAAAAAAAATAGGTACAGTTAGGTATTGTTCTATAACAATACGCAATCAGTATGGTGAATATTTAGATTTATTAAAGCAACTATACTCTGTTTAAAATAACATTAGAAATTTATGAGAACCTTTTATTACAGTCTGTTCAACCGATTTTGATTTCTATTACATTGGTGGCGTGACAAATGGTGTCTGCACTCTGCAGTAAATAGTTTGTATTGTAACCACTTTTTTGTTTTTATTGCCATCCTTATGCCTACGAAATAGAAGTTAAAATCGGTTGAACAGACAGTAAAAAAGGTTTCTTTAAATTTCTATTCTTAACGCGAATAGGGTATTTGTATATTTAAGTGTATAGGTTCTTCATGTCAAAGATGAAACGCATGTTGCTAAAAAAGTTATGAGTTTACATGTGGATGGATGGAGGGGAAGAGGGAGGCCAAAGAAAAGATGGATGGATTGTGTGAGAAGCAATATGAAAGAAAAGGGAGTTAGTGATAGCGTGACGAATGACAGGACAGAATGGAAGAAAAAAACGTGTTGCGCCGACCCCAAATAAAACGGGACTAGGGCAGGAAGATGATGATGATGATGAGGTTCTTCATGTCAAGCTCATATCACAATTTCAATCAAATCTATTTCAATGACATAAAGATCATATAACACAGTATGTGGTGACTAAACCTGCATATGACTCATCTATCACTCTAGATCATTTTAACTGTTACTAGTTTTTTAAAGTTTAGAATTAATTTGTTGAATATGACATTGATTTAATTTACCTTGTAAGCATCAAGCTTCTGTTGGATTAGCTGGGCCAGCTCCACATTGCGTTCCCAGTCACTGTAAACAAGTGACAATGTATTACTTTAGTCAGACACATTCTGATACTATATTGTTATGATCTCATATCTAAAGGCCAAGTAAAGCTGGCAGGTGTCTAATGTTATAAGCAATTGCCTTTTTAATGTTTGTAAAAGGTTATGTCTGGAAGTACCGATTAACTAAGGCTAAGTGTATACTTTTTGTATGGCCATGGTCATAGAACCGAACCTGCGGCAAAAAGGTAATCAGTAACATTGCTGTAATTTTAGTCTTAACACCAACCTGCGGTATCGCACAGAAGGGTACTCTCCGAGAGTAGCGCACAGCGTGGCGATCTGTTCCGCGATGCGTTCCATGTTGGCGTTGCGAGTCTGCGCCAGCGCAGGGTTGTACATGCACTGGAACGTCTCGGGAGAGTCCAGGGAGAATACCTGACGATGTAAAGTAAAACATTGATTATTTGCCATTATGCACGTCAAAGAGGTGCGTCCAGATGTAAAGAGTCTATTTTAGTCTGACTATACACTTTAATTGTAAAAGAATAATATTTTTTAAAAGTAAGGTAGGTTCTTACTGACCTGGCTTTCATAAGGCAAGAAAGCAATGTTAATTTCCTTCAATGTTTTAATTTTCCTTGCTGCTGAAGACTTGCAGAGTTCATTGAATAGTTCTTCTGGGCATACTAATTAATGGCAGCGTGTAACAAGTGTTAGATATTAGTTTTAAGGGCAAACTCTATCAGTTTTTGTAGGTACTAGATTAAAAAAGAATCCAGATGATACTCCCGGAAATTGAGTCCTTTAAAATTGTTGCATGTAAATGATGCAACAAATTATAAATGGCTCTATATGGTTTTAGTTTTTGAAATGATACTATGAGTTCCACTTTAGTTTGATTGAGTCTCCCTTCTACAGAAACAATAGAATTTGACAAACCTGCTGTTCATAAGGAATGAAAGCTATGTTGATTTCCTTTAATGTTTTGATATATTTAGCTACAGGACTACGTGATAATTCGTCAAATCGAGCATCAGGACAAGCTGTAAAAATAGAAATCCAATTGCAAATAAAAATGAAAGCATACAGAAATAAAAAGGCAAGCTAAAAGAAAATAATATTTGTTTTTTCTTATATTTAATATTAAAATATGATAACCTATATTCCTTACTTCATTTTATTTACCCTGTAATGGAAATTATTGATTGTTGATCATATTTTAAATCCTGTCCATAGAAATGGATAACTTGTTTGAAGAAAATCCTATAGTCATTTTGAATTGACATTCGTAATTTTATTTTGATTGATTTCTTCTTTTTCACAATGCTATAAAAATATCTTTATACATAAAAATAATTTAGTAAGTTGTATATATGTATGCATTTTTGTACAGCACAATGATTTTATATAAAAATAATTTTAGACACAGAATAACTTGCATTTAGTGACCAGTGACGTTATATCAGTCTCTAAATTATATAAAATAGAATGTTTTCTACCTTCAGTGAAGAACACATGAGCAGCACGGTACATAATACGGTTTCCCACGGAGAAATCATTGATGAGGGCATGGACTGACTTCTCAGAAGGTGTGATGAGGTAGATACCATCCATGGTACACAGCGGCTCCCTCTTCTTATGGATGTCCTCCACCACTGGAATATTTTAAACATTTTTTTCAATATTATTTTTATTTTTTTTTATTTGATTTAGACCACTGTTTATATTGCTACAGTAGAAACTTACTGAAATGCTAATGAGGAAAATTTGTTGATTGTGTTTATAAGCTTATATAATTTGCAGGTTTGTTTGAAAGAGTTACGCAAAGGGCAATTTTATTGATGAAATATTGAGGGTTCTAGCTAGTAAAAGACTAGCACTAGAAAACTTACTTGATAGTTTTCTAACTTCCCCTAAGATATGGAAAAATTATGACACTGCAGCTGGCAACCTATTAGTTTTTCCTCATTCTTGATGAAGTAAAAACATACCCAAAGTAATACCCCAGTTGCTCATTATCGCTCAATAGAATTTTAAACTTTGATCAGAATTCTTTACAGAAGTAAGACTAACATTACAACAGCATCTACATTAATTATGTAATAGCAGCACAGATTGCAAGTTATCCAATAAATAACCTTGATTGAACTAAATATACTTACAGGTAATTCCCTCTGCAGAGATGTCGTGCATTTTGCAGCAGGCTGATACCATGCGCATCGACAGTTGATCCACCACCAAAACACGCCATTCTATTTTATCCTTTCCTTTTGACCGATACCGGATCACCTCATTCATAATCTCTGCAAAGAGCATTTTGCCGTAATAAGGTTCATTATTATAAAATAAGATTTTGTAACTAATGTACCCAAGACATCTACTGAATACATATTTCATTTTATTTTTTTCTGATTTAAACTAGTGCCTGACTGTGATCCAACCTAATAATACAACCTTTGTTAAACCATGATTAGTGGGTGATGTCTATCTGCCCTATGTTCTGTTTTCAGGACCTTATCATTTGTAGTTTCTCCTCTCAAATAATTAAAACTAGGATACAAGTTACAACAGTAATAATGTTTGCATCATGTTATAATAACTTTGTTAATTTTTAATTCTAATATAGATTTTTATTGAAAAGGTCATATCTGTGAACTTCAAGGCAAATAGAGTGCTGCATTAGTGTGAAGAAAGACATTGCAAAAATAAGTTTTCTATCACAAATGAGTCATTATAATAATTGCAACGGAATACAATAAGAAGTGCCTGAAAACAATACATTCAGGTTCCCTAATGTTCGTAGCCGCTTCGTGACGTATGAAGCACCCCACCCCCCAGCTCAAGTGACACAAGAAAATCAATAATATGTGTTAGGCTTTTCAGTCTCTTCATGTAACTTTTTTACACATATTGTAATACTTTAACAAATATAATAATGTTTTACCGATATAGTACCTATTCTATAAACACGATTTCTTTTCTTTGTCTAATTCTATTAGTTACAGGAACCCATTGTTTATGCATATTGGGTATTTTATAAATGTAGGATATATATAGCGAAAAAAAATCGTTGATAAGGTCAGCTCCAAGCAATTTCAGATAAAAATATCAAAATAATTCAACCAAAACACATAAAAGTATTAGTCATTGATAAGTTGATATCTGATGATGGAATGATATCATTGAAAAATACACAATGAGCATGAAAAATATACTCCAACACATATTGAATATTTATCTTCCAAAATCGACCGTAATTAGTTGTTTTATGCGATGAATTATTGCTAAAATCACATATTTTTAAACTCACTTTGCCCGACAAGTGCTTTGAGAGCCATCTTGAACCGTAGACTAAAGAGAATTGTGGGAACTGTCGTCTGTCAAAGAAGGTAAGTCGAAGAATCGCGCGCTCTGTTACACGAACTAAATTATTTAATTATGGTTTTACACCCCCCTTTTTTTGATTACCAATATTTTTTTTTCATAAATATCTGCTTGAACATGCTTATTTTGGGTCTTTTCTTACCGCCGTATCGCTTATATTTAGAGATTTTACGAACATCGTCAGAGCCATACATCATGCATGTTCAAGAGCCTTGAAGCCAAAGCTATTTATCTATGGCTTTAAATGTCAACTATTTTGTTGTTTTCGAATTGTTTGACAGAATCATTTTGTATTCTAATAGATAAAATACTTTATATTGTGTTGATTCTCAAATCAAACATAACTACTTTGCTAATGTGGATTATGCAGTATTATCCTAACATTTTTGTTACATGTATGGGAATAATTTGAAACTGATGTACTTATTCGCTTCAGATGCGCGCGCATTTTGATAACATGAATGATAAGGAGGCGGGTCAATAAAGAAGTTATAGAGACAGAACATATTGCTATTTCACTCTCCCTACAGTAGAACGGAAAACAGAATGGAAACGTCAATTCAGTTTTTTCTGTGGTGGTATCGGATGTGGGTGTGTTGATGGTTAGCGATTCAGTGTAATTATCACGTGCGCGTGAATTTTCAAAATCCATAACATAATATAGGGCACAGAAACGGTTAAACAGTTAAGGTAAATATCACAGAATTTTTAACAAAGTGCATTTTATTTTAATTGCCGATTTATAAAATAGGTAGCCCATTGTATAAGTATTAGGAACTAACACAATGTTTGAAAATAATGGGGTTAAAAATTTTAACATACCCTCAAATAAAAAATAAAAAATTGTTTTTTTCGTAATCATTGATCAAGTTATGAGGTGTTTCAAATTAAGCTGAATACTAGGTGTATATTAATTAAATTTAATTACTTATGAACATAAGTATCTACCTACATACTTAATATTTAGTAACAGAAAGTGCTGTATTCTTGCCTGTCTAATAACTATGCGGTATTTATCACATATTTTAGACTGGAAAAATAAATATTCATTTTGAGGTAAAATTATCTAATTTTTCGGAATGCATGAGTAAAACGTAATAATATTCCTACAATTATTTCTAGTTATTCTTAGTTGAACTTAATTTAAAAAAGCGCTCCAGAATGTGAGATTTTTCAAGTCTCCTATAAATAAAAATCGCAACACGCAGGCGAAGAAAATAGATTCCAAATGTGCATTGCTGAAGTTACTGAAGATAGAACATTTCAATTTTTATCTTATTGTACCTATGTACCGCTGCAGCGCTGCTATTTCCAATGATTAACATAGTTCTCTTTTTATCGGCAGCTGGTGAAAGTGTTGTGTGGTGGAAGAGTCCAATGCTTGAAGCGCTTGATCAGACAAGGTGTTCGGTGTACAGTGAAATGTAAAGCTATGTATGTATCGTCCGGGACTTTTACGAGTGTTTGTTTTTGAGAAGTGATTGTGGGCAAGATGAGGAGTGGTGATCAGCTGGTGGTGATCTCGTACCCCTGCCGCGCCGAGGGCTGGCTCGACCGATGTGGTAAGTGCAAACTCAGTGTACTGTGTACATGTTTACGTACAGTTACGCCTGCTATTTTTACCGTGAAATTATTCGCAAGTTATTTGGGGCGCTTTACGTAAGTGCTCAATCAGTGACATGTATCATGTATGCAAGTGAGTAAGGTCGAGTGCTTTGCCAACTACATACACCTGTCTCATGTAATTTGATGGAAATTATTAGGATAATGAAAATCTTTTATACTTACAATTTAATAACAGTCTAGAAATCTACGCTGAAAACTACAAAACTGCATTTTCAGAAAAATATTTTCTCTATCTTATCTCTAGCAAAAATGAGACGTTTAGAACCCGAATTTATGAATGAAAACGTTTCAAAGATGACTAAGAATCAGGAACTATTGCGTGAATTGATTTTGATTTGTGGCCGAGATGTTGTGATTGTGTTTAATTGTCGTATTGCACAACAGTGGGTGTCGGGCGTCCCACAGGCCACAGTCATGCCGCCGTCATCCGGCAATTATGTATTGACTTGACGCGAACCTAAATAATTGTTTAAGTCTTAAATTGAACCACGTGCGCAATGCTTAGTCATTCTGATCATCTGAAGAGATTGAGTAAGCGCTAAAATTAAAATTACCTTAATTGATATGAGTCTACGAAGTATTGTATGAATACTTATCTTATCTCATTATTCGTATCAACAAAACAGTACAGTTATGTAAATGACTAGAAAAGAAATATCCATCTAGAAAGGTTCTTAGCTATGCTAAGTGTTCAAACAAAGCTTTTTGCTACGTCCAGTCACTCTCGCGTCAATCATAAAACTTTTTTCACGTTTAAACACTGCTGTTGCCTTTCTTTTTTAGAACAGGCTTTGTTAAGAAGCCAGGACCTACCTATTTCGTATTCCGAAGCAGTAGGTAATTGGAAAGCAGATCAATTCCAATTTTAACCCGAGAGCCTGAGTTATGTTTGTACTTGTACGTATCTATCAATATATTATTTCCGCAATTAGCACTCTTCTATCGTTACCCGTTACGAAAGGTTAACAACATCTCTTCCACTCACTGACAAGTTAGTATTTACTACTCTCTGTGAGTACTATAATAATAAAATCACTAGAGTAATTAATACAATGACGGACCTTATCGTCAAGAGAGTAGCAGGTCGTTCGCGTATGGCCCACTTACAGTGAAAACTATACGCCGCTCTGCGGTTTCTATCGAGTTTCGGTCCATCAGGCTGGGACCAATTGACTCACTTTCTAGTCTCAATTAAGGGACTGGTATCCGTGAGAATGATTAACGCGAAGTGTCAGGAAAAAATGGGATAAGATAGCTTTGAACTTAGATGTGAACACGGTTGAATTAGCTTGATGGATATACGGTGCATGTGAGCACTGGTGGCCCAGTGACGATGGCCCCGACTTACAAGTTGTAGGCATGTCCAAAAATTCGAAGTTATGGCCTAGGCCTGCGTGGTCGATTACGGCCCATTCTCTCTCATAGAGCAGCGGCCAGAGTCCGGTTCCGGAACTCTGGATAATGAAAACATTATAAGGCTCATTATGCTATTTTTTATTATTTATCAGGGTGGTTTCTGAACTTTTTAAAATAATCTCTATGTTACATGATACTCTGGCCTAGATTTTAGAGTTCGTTCTAGTGCAAGTGGCGTCATAACTTTCAATGATGCGTGTTTTGCTCTCATGGAAGCTCTGATTAATCTCGCTGTCTAAGTTCCCACAACGTGTTACAGCGCTTATAAATATTGATCTACCATACATAATCGTTCACTGAGGCTTAGATAGCTGGTTTTATTGATTAGATCGACGATATTTCGCCTAAAATCCAGTTAATTCGAACAAATAATGCATTACACGGACCAGTGAGCATCTAGTGATAGACAGGCATGTTTGTGAAGCCAAGTGGATCATTATTGCATATTTTCTTACATCATTACAATACCTACTGAATACTAAATTGTTTACATTATTCAGTGATATGCTAATAAAATATTCAATTCATCATTATTTTTACGCATTTGCACACACTAGATTTATGTAGAAATATTAGAATGGTAAAAAAGTTTAGTAATTTAGTAGTAGTAAAGTCTGCTAAATAAAATAGGTTTATTTTGGAAACAACTTGGATGGTTCACTTCATAGAAATATATATCTATGGTTCACAACACAGAACACAGGAATCGTGTTCTGTGGTTCACAACCTCTACAGGTCTAACTGAAGCCTGAGAGACAAACCCTAAAAAAACCCGTCGCATCCTACTTTCTTTATTGGTTCTTTATGCTTTTAAAGTAAAAACCATAAAAAATATTACGTAACTTTTAATTTGATTAAACTCGGAACTTTCTTTTTTCTATGCGCTGGATGCTGTAGTCGGAAGGTATCGGGAATAGGTTTTTAAAGGAGTGTTTACTAACCTCCACTGATCTATAGTGAAAACAAACCATTGACACGCGTATCAGGAAGAGTTTCTAGTGTTGTTAAATTAGTCATGTAAAATGTAAGCCAACGTTTTCCCTTTGTTCTGCAGTAATTGGCTTCCAATCTGAATGATTGTTATGCCTATGCCTCATACATACATGCACCTTTAAGAACTATAAATATTTTATGTGTAGGTAATATAATATTGAGAACCTCTGAGTCGCTACGGGAATACCAAGACTTTTGTTGTTGTAAAATACATTGTTTTTTTTCCTAATAATTTGATACGACACGAAGGTATTTGTGAGTCTATAAACAATTAAAACTCATACTTATAATATGTTTTCTCAACCGTAGATTATTTTTTTTTAACTTTTCGAAGTTGTTGTATTAAAATAAGATTGTAAGCCTAGTTTCAATTTCTATGTAAATGGTAGTTGGAAAACCTAAACATGAAATACTACTCTGTGTTGCAGATTTGCTTATGTACATCAAAAAGTAACTAAATCATTGGTGATAATTCATCAGGAAAATTTACTGTTAATTAAATGGTAATTACTGTTAAAAAAATGGACAATTGTCCAGTCACTTGTATTCAACAAAGTAATATTTAATTTTTTTATGCGCTACGAGGGAAGTGCTACGCCGCGGCTACGCGCTTGTTCTCAGGTAGGTAGTACCTTAAGTACCTATCCCTTTATAGTATTGTGGATTTTGGTCCTTTTTACCGCAACGTCAGTGTTACATTCAAAACCACAAGTTTCATGGTAACTTGCTTCTCTGATATATGCATTCATTGTTTTATTACTCATTTTTATATTACATAGCAAAACTGGCAACATTGCGCTATGACGGGTAGTATTGAATTCAAAATGACGCTTTTGACAATTTCTATGAAATCTTTTAAAAATAGAATACGTTGGTTTTTGTTTGCCTATTTGCTTTACGTTTATATATTTGCAAACAGGATATTTATGTTTTATTTTTTAACAACAGTTTGTTTTGGTTTGTATTAAATACTAGGTATGTCGCCAGATAATTTTAAACTCCGTCAAATTACAATAAATCTTGCAACGTTAATATTTTCAAAATAGGTAGATCGTATCGAAAACAAAACAAACTCAACAAAGTTTTAGGTATATATTACAATCTAACAATGTTTTATCGAAACACAAGATTTTATAATTTTACGAGTTCTATTGAGAATTAACAGATTCCACAATTACAAATTATAGTAATACTGGTTACTGCATAGAAACTAAAATTAAACAAACCGTGTTACATAGATTGCTTTTTACTTTTTAATTACGTAGCCGTTCCCAAAATAAAAACATTATACATGGAACTATGTACCTATGAATATGTTAGTTTAGTTTAACTATAATGCCTATAACATCCCATCAATCACTAGCACGTCTGGACGCGGATGCGGATGCGAGGACCATTCACCTTGATCATCGGACTAATCTATTTGAATTGGTTCTGCTCCGATTTTTCGATTATTTACATCACATAGCGTCAAATCTAATTTTCACTACTTGGCAGACGAATAATACCTAATAATTTTACGGTAGCATAATAATAAAGCAGCTCTGCTGTGCCTTAATCAAATTAATGCCTATTACCGACCTATTCAGTCAGGCCATATATAATGTTGAAATCGTGGACGAGTGATGTCATACCGTGCCCTTCGCAGCTTGTTTGTTTGTGACTACCCACCATGCTAAGATGAATAATGGATATTATTTAGGCGAGAAATGGTTAATTAAAATATTAATTCATCTTTTATTATAAAAACCAAAGACAAGTTAACGACATGCCATTGTTTGACGGAACGACAGGTTCAATGACCACGCTGAAAACTGACTTCAGTGCGCTAGTCAAGTGCTACTTTTTTGTTGTGTCTACATTCGCAACATTCCTAATTTTATTACAGAGTTTTCGAAGTTAATTGCTAACTTCTTACGTTAGGTACATACTTAGGGTAGAGCAACTTAATGAACCCACCGAAATCAATGACCTAAATACAAGTAACACGCAGTCGTACCGAGAATTACCTAAACGAAGCCACGTCATGGAATTTGTATTAAGAATATTAAATCAGGGACTTGCAAGTTATACTTATGTGGTCTTCGCCTCAAAGACTATAATGGCTAACTCAGAACCCTTATCCATTGACATTTCGGAAATTAATAAATAAGCGTTCTCCTTTGAAATCAGGTCAATTTTCTACCAAATTCTGAAAGGAAACCTCTGACTAAACTCAGTGCTAATGTAATAAACCGTTCCGTAAAACAATTAGCGGTCATTAGCTTTTAAGCGTGAGAAAAAGTCGCAAGTTTATCTGATAATATCTAATGTAAAGCTGTATTTATCTCAGATTACATCTCTGCTTAATGTCTAGATTTCGACTTGACCGGATAAGTAAGTCGTGTATGTTTATAAGCTGATTATAATCCAATGGCTATCAGATTATCACGAATATCGGCGATTACAATCAGTGCCATTTTGAATTAATGTCATTTATATGCAAATGATGTAGAGATCGTCATTATATTATTATTTTATTCCATCGGTAATGCATACTTGTGGAACAGTGACAACAATATGGTAGTTCCGTCCTGTTGGCGACGAGTAATACATTCTCAGCGTGACGAGAGAAGCTCCGTTATTTTAATACTGACTTGGATAGAGACCGGGCACGTGCCGCGCCTTCGAATGACATTCGGTAGAAAGTAAACTCTCGTAGGCACATCGCCTCGGCGCGATGAGCCACACTCCTCGATACTACAACTCACTTTACGCCAACCAGAACAGCAGAGAGCATTGTTTTATTCTCCACAGTGACATCTCAATTTCGTGAAATTTTACCACCGACTTTCTACAACACGCCTCCCGTAAAATAAAAATAAAATAAAAGAAACTGAAGTATTTTCGCGTTTGATGTATTTTCACACAGTTTACGACACAATTAACTAATGATCATACCGTTTTGCTAATTGCTCGGCTTTGTTTGCGTTAGAAAGTTGATAATATTGTGTCAGCTTCCAAATTCTCATGCGTGTCATTCCAAATTTTATTTGGTTTTAATTGTTGTACTGTATCTAAAGCACTATAATTAAACAATTACTTTGTAGCAGTTTTCCCCGAAACGTTGTAATTTGGTAGGTCGTCCTAGGGTGAGTGGTAACAATCTAATGAATGTTCTGGTGTGGGGGTCCTTTCGAATCGCGGGGTAATTACTATCCACCCCAGGGCGACGTTTCAAGGGGCCCTCAGGAGTTTTGGGAATAAATCACTACTAACTCGGCTTAGCTGATCACGCTATCGGAATCCCAACGAAATTGATTCTCCTTAACGTGACTGATGAAGTTACTACTTGGGACGGTGCCAGTGTAGTTATGAAGGTCTCACCACTTAGCAAATTACAATTGTTTGAATTGAAAGTCTAAGAAAAAGATATTTTTTGTAGGTCATATAGACATTTATGCTAGACATTTATATCTATTTGACCTACTTTTCATGCCATGCCATTTATTATTTTATGCCTAGTAGCTCCTTGTGTCGAAATTATTGTCAATTCTTTCCTATAAAAGGTAACAAGCTTGACAAATCACACAAATGTGTTGTGTAAAACGTAGAGTATTTAACTTTAAAGGTATTCCGGGGCTTGGTTATGTTTCATGTTTGGGCACGCCAAAAGGACAGTTCATCTGTGTCCACACCCGCCTTGCATCACCTACAAACAGTCGAGTATTGCGCAAACCGGCAATTCCTGGTAACAGCCAAGCTGAGTAAACAAACCATTATTATTGGCTTTTCTAATCCTCATTCAGTTTAAATACCTGTTAGCAAGAGATAGACTTGAGTGTTCAAATCAAACAACTTATAAGATAATGCTAGTGCATTTATAGACGTTGAGTTTAGATTGTTACAAAGCAGGTCATTGTTAGCCGTTGTAAGTATTCTCCAGGATTATTGAGTCTTAAATCAAGGTTATAGCAATGAGCCAATTTAGAAAAGTATGATCCTTTCCTAAATTGGCTCTTTGCCGCAGCTTTGTATACCTACAGTGGGTGATTTAAATTAATACTAGCTCTGATTGATCTTAATTGATAAATTTCGTGTACCAGATTCGGTAGTATCTACATACTACCTACGTAGTGTTTGGAATGTCCTTTCAAGTTGTTCAATCCACAGACAATCGCATTTCTATTGTATTATTAGTACTTATCTACCTTTCAAATAGTCTTTTTGTAGGTTCAACTTTTCCATTACGTGATGTGCCCAATTCGAAGCGTAATCGCCTCAAGGTGTAATTACATGTTACATAGGTCATTGGTCGGGTACAGTTGATTACGTATTGAAATAAATTGTTTGTCTATCTAAAATAAAAATATTGAACGTCTGATACTCCAGCCTGAAAAAAGCAACGGCTGAACTTAGCTGGTGGGCGCTGATTGGTCCTCGTCGCATTGTTAAGAGTCGCCAACTCGAGCGTAAATAGAACGCTATTAAGAAAATAGAACACACAAGAAAAGTATCATTTCAGCCACATTAATGATATGATAAATGAGAAGTACAGGCCTATCATTCAATTAGAGGAATAGTGAGGTCATGGAGTATCCTCCCACGGTCATAGCTTATCAACAGAACTGGACCGGGGTCGGCGGCCAGCCAGCCAGCTACGTTAATGTGACAACGGCAACCCGTTTCTAATTGTGATTTTACGTGTCGGCTGGACATTTAGCCTCAATCTGATGGATATCAACCCATCCGTCCAATAAATTGAGTTAATCAGCTATCATTGAATAATTGAGAACTGTTACTACGTTAGTGTTTCAAGTAAGATTCCGTGAATTATATTATCGCATCAAAAAACCAACACAGATTTTCTATTAAAATAATAGAATTAATGTTAAACATATTCTTTGAATATCTTAAACTACAATACTTTCTTAATAACAATGTGCTAAAAAAAAACACAATAAAAATGTTTGCTAATTAAATAAAAGCTGCTTTTAACATAATTTCAATAATGTATTATGTAAATAAAATCAAACTAGGTATCATTTTTAAATAATAATGCCATTAAAATGTATCTATTTCTAAACATATACATATTATATGTTAATTTAATTGTCTACGCATTCAATTTATAGTTGCATTAAATAGAGGCACATGCCAATAATATGGTTGGTGATGATTGTCGAAATAGCGTGTGCAGATCGCGTCGCGGACTTTGGGGTCGCAGACAGGTGGAGACGAAGAATTCTTGACCACATATTACGTCACGTAGATGCGTACACAAACCAAAACGTGTTTATAAAAGTTGTCGTGAAAACGCAACAAACTCGTGGTAGACTGGTGGTCGTGCCGGCTCTTGATATATTTTTACTTTCACACTTTCAATCACGATAAGGCGTGCGACAAGTTTTATTTCTTCGTTGGTCGTCGAAACCGACTGTTTTCCGTGCCAACGATTTCGTAAACTGCAGTTTTGTAAAGAATTTTTATGTTGCCTCGCGTAACGTATTATTTGCCCTTGTCAGTGACGTAGATGTGTGGATATTGCGATTGAGAAAAGTTTCATGTGTTATGCAATATTTAAGGTATGCGAAGATAGTTTAAAGTTGGAGCTTGTGAAGTCAAAAGTTCCGCATTTTTTTTACTGATTGTTAGCGAAGCGGCAGATTAGATTGTTGGAGATGTCGAATTCCAACGAAGCAATTTTAATTTAAAAAACGTAAATGACGAGTTTCACCGACTGGAAACACACTCTTTAATTTTCCGACCGATAACTATATCTAATTAGTGTCACAGGATAGGTTTCCAATTTCTATAATCCTTGAGATCTATTTCAAAGCTCAATGTGCGGTGATCGAAACCGAAGAATGTGCTGTTGATCAATGCAACGTGACTTCGTGCCACTAGATCGCATATCAAGTTTCTTTTACACTTGTTTTTGTTCGAATATTATACAAGTTGTCATTTTGGGGACCATTAACATAAACTAATACTTCAAGAACAATAAGTAGGAAATAGAAAACTCTCTCTAAGTTTGCACACCTGTGCTTTTTAAAACTTGATTCCAAGGACCAGTTTCGCAGCAGGTACAAAAAATTAAATGAATAGATCGTGAGTAATTTGGTTTACAAGAATCCATAGATAGTGAAGCATTCTATAGTACCTACTTAAATCTAGTCTTTTAAAATTTGTAAGCTTTAGTTATGTAAGCTTTTCCACATGTGTCTTCCTTCATAATAAAGTCATTTGTTTACACAGCTAACGACGTAAAAAACTTAAAAAATATGCACTCAAGTTATATAACCATGTTACGAGTAGTTCTTTCATAATTTAATTACACACCTGTACCAGATCCGTCAGATAATATTGATTGTAACTGTTATGCTCGTATAAACGACGTAATTAAAATGATAATATAATAACATTATTCCAGTTTTGTTATTAGTTATATTTTTTACTTCAGACCAATTATATGAAAGCGTAAAATGTAAAATTGCGGGATTTTCGAATCAATGTGATCATTATAATATTATTATGTGCATAGATATTTCTTCTGTATTAAAATTTAAGTACATAATTTTAATAATAATAACGTGCCTATATAGTCCGTAATATTCATACGAGTATATAAAAAACCACACGCACAAAACATAACATTCAAAGTTCAAACATTAAACTTTTCAGTGTTTTTTTTACTTTGAAATCGGTTTAATTTTTTTTTGAAAAAAGTTTTTTATTTTTCACTTTTTATTTATGGTTGCACCACTAAAAAGTACCCCTTTAACCAATAGCCAGATTGCATCTCATAACGATTCTAATGAGCCCAAACATGGGTAGATCCCATTAATTTACCTTCTGGCTTCATCATCAGATCAGTCCGATGCATCCCCTTTTCCTATTCCTTCAGCTAGTCATCGACTACACGTATAAACAAAGCAATTTTACTTGTTACGACAGTTTTGCTGTGATTAGGAGTTCTGTGTCATATCTTCGAAGTTCATGATCAGATTATAACAATATTTCAATGGGACCAACTTGAAAGCATAACCTTTCAACAAAAAAAGAATTTTCAAAATCGGTCCACATTTGACCGAGATATCTCTGAACATATATAAAAAAAAACATACATTCAGCCTAACATAGAACCTCCTCCGAAAAGAAAACCAGATCCTTTAGACCTAGAGGTCCTTTCAGATACCGTCAATTTGAGACACAATAGTAAGACAATAGATGCGCGAACGCCAGCGTCCGCTTGGGGTTTAATGAATTAAACTTAGTACCATTACTTATTCTGTGTTACTATTAAGCTTACACATCCCACGTACATGCACTTACGTAAAAGTTGTGAATAGCTTCAGGCTATGGATAGTTAGGCTGTCAGTAGCATGATTCAATGATTTCTATTGTAACAGGTTGGCGTCCAAAATGCCAAAGGTTGTATCAACATACTCAATTAGATACCTGTATGTCAATATTGAATAAAGCCTGGCCTCCACAAAGCGTAAAATCAATACGGCTGTAAAGGTGCAAAACAATAATAAGCTTTCAGCCATCATCGATATTCCAAAGCACATTACATTTCCATTTCCGTTTTCAGCCGCAATTCCGATAATTCCGGCTGCGCCGTTTGCAGATAATTAATGTATCGAAAATTGTTCGGTGCGACATTTAAGCTCTAGTTTAAATTCAATATTAAAGCTGGCACGTTATTTATTTATTCATTTATGTACATAAAAATACTTACAAACGAAAAGATCAAATACAGATAGTAGAGCACAAAGATGCTGCTTACTTCATAAGAACGATTTCAAAGAACGTTCAATTAAGTTATGGGGTTTGGGCTTAAAATAAAAAAAAAATAATCAACGGTTGTTTAACGTATACCTGTGTTAAGTAACAGTAAATAAATGTACACATAAATAGATAAAATACATAAAATAAATTATAAAAATACGTATATCTATAATAATCGCTGAATCGCTTCTGTCTGTCTGTATGAATGCAATAAACTCAAAAACTGTACGGATTGTCGAATTTTCACCAATAGACAGTGATTCATGAGAAAGATTTGAGTGTACATGCATATTATAGTCGCTGGTAATAATGTAGTTTTACGGAAAGATAATGTTCTTTGACTAGCTTTTTGAAGACATGTTTTTAGCGTCACGGATGGTCACGGATGTTAGCTGGAAGAGAGTACCACAGTCGTCGTATTACATGAAAAGAGAAGGCGTTAGAATGGAACTGGGGTTTATGGGATGGGTATTTGAGGTAGGACTGAGAACGAAAAACAATTGCGTAAATAGTTAGGGTGCAAACCCTGGGTACTTCTGCATAGCATTATGTACATCCAAGTTTAAAAAAGATATACAGGGGCCACGTGAGGCCCTTGCGGAACTGAGAGATATGGTCCTATATCCTTTTGATAGTTAGTGGTAAATTATTTATATAATAGCTTCTGCTAGCGGCTTTGCCCAAACTACTTACTTCGCATGAAATTAGAAAATTATCTCAAGGGGACTTACTCTCAAGATAAAAAGTATCCTATGTGCTATTCCAGCACACGGTTTGCCCGTGTCCCAAATTTCACACAAAACCGTTCAGTCATTTGAACAAGAAGGTATAACAAACGCACACACACATATATACGAACTTTCGCTGTTATAACTTTGTGATTAAAGTGCAATGAGCAAAGTGGCTTCGTTCGTTCGTCATTTGCACTCTTTTGCAAATGAAAAATTTATTTCGATAAGTTTATTGACCGAATCGAATCTGGCCGGACCACTTTGGTAATACTGTTACTTATTAGATTCAGCTTTATTTTTTACCTATAATTTATACAAATTCATGTTTGACAGACTTCGTTTTTCACTGACGAGAGGATGCCTGGGATGCGATCAAGCGCAACCGTTGTTGCTAGAACAGTATCTCGTGTTACGGTGAGAACTCGTCACAGTGACACTCCGCGCCCTCATGAGCGTGGGAGGCTGGCCGCACTCAACTCTTATTAATTTCACATTTACCTTTCAATTACACCGTTCTTTGATTGTGATTTATAATAATAATTATACGCCACACAACGGATTGAACGTAATATCCATTCATAATGTGCGTTTTTATTTCGGTGTACGATGTAGAAATGTTTAAAAGGTTTCGTGACATGGGTTCATAATGTTACGTGGTCGAATATGTTACTGACCTTACGACCGTAATTATGAAGTTTAAATCCAGTGCGTATTGTATAAAACTTCGCTTTTTGTAGTATAAAAATTGTAGAGACCGTTGTTTCATTTTGTAGGTGTTTGATGTTTTACATAGCAATGTTAGGTACACCAGTAATTCCGTCCGACAGCCTGCATGCATGTAGCATTCGAAAATGATTAGGCGAAGTTTAACGGGAACTGTACTGTTATTATAGTCACGCAATGGTAAAGGGATCTGGAACAGCTAAGCTACGTGACCAAGCGTGGGGAAAACCTAGTTCTTGCCTAGTTCACACATATTTCTTTAAAACTGAAAGCGATATTTTTATCGTTTTATAAATCCAAGATTTATGAACCCATCGAGACAGCTATAGTATTTATGAATAGTATGATTTCACAGGTTGCATGGCATGACATCATCCTGTGAATATTTTAGACGTCATTAAAGTCCTCCTCGGGCTCTTTGCAGCGCGTCACGGGGGACGCCCTTGCATAAATCCCAGACAACAGGCCTCTTTCGCTTCTCGCCCTCCGACCCTCTGCGACGCTGCGGCGCATTGTGCAGGGGGCAGCGACCGTCACATAGGAAGCTCTCCCTCGTCGCCATGACAACGCCACTTCCCGCGAATATTGACAGACGCGAAGTAGACAGAGCGAAACAACCCTCACCCGCTGTGTCACATGCGTGTCTGCCTCCAATGATATATTTTTACAAGAATTAAAGTCCCCACAATGATGACGTGCTCATTACTGATAAGGTGTCTTTGCCATTGTGTGATTCGCAGTGGGGAGTTTATTGCCTCCATTTAAAAGTGTTAATGCATCTGCCATACTTGCAAACATAATTTTAACAAGGGTTAATTCGGTGAATGCTGGGAATT
Source organism: Mythimna albipuncta (assembly GCA_929112965.1). NCBI lineage: Eukaryota > Metazoa > Arthropoda > Insecta > Lepidoptera > Noctuidae > Mythimna > Mythimna albipuncta. The sequence goes on along the minus strand of OV815962.1, from coordinate 7,922,286 downwards.
AATTTCTTTTGAGTTTGCTGAATACTTGTAAGTAACATATAAATGACCAGTGGAAGGTATTCTGTGCAACTAAAAACGTCCATTATATGCATTTGGGCCGACAGCACAAGTCATAATCATTTTGAGCATATTATGATCAAAAGACACGAACGGATGAGTTTTATTACGGGACCCATAATTTATAATGTGTTCCATGCTGTGAGCTTCGGGTTACTTCCTGATTGCGTATTTTGTTGCAATCGTTGAGACAACATTTTGAATTTAAAAAATTAGAAATCCTTTTACAGTCTTATTGTTAGTTGCCTAAATTGAATAACGAATAACACCACACGTGTTTATTTCTGTCTCTTTATCTATAGTCCGTCTAAAAAGTCAAAGGATTTGTAAACTTTTAAACGAATTTAAAAATTTGTTATATTATTACATACAATACTTTTTATAATATTCTATTAGTAAACAATGATCATCTCTTTCTACATCAGATTTCAAGAGTTTGATTATTTGATAAGATTACCCAAGTCGTTTGACTTTTTAGACAGACATTATCCATTTATTTCAGTGACATTTACACGAATATGCTGCACTGAGTACAATGAATGGCGCATTGACGCATCTTGCATTAGAAATTCTTGGAGTTATGAGCGTAGAATTTAATGATATGTAATAGAAATCTATTAATTCGTTCTACAGCCGATAGCTGCGCACGCTGACATTTACTTTGCATTGATTTTAGAATCTAATATTCATGGACTTGGGACATAATTTGGCATTAGCTTTTTGCGTAAAATCACAAACAAGTTAGACTGCGAGGGGTTGTCGACCTTGCTGTATTGATTTGGCAATAAACTCACAATGAATTAGATTCGGAGAGATAATATAACTTGTTAATGTGTGATTTATAAACATACTGTTGAATGTAACGATATTGTCGTCCCACTGAGCCCTTGACACGGATATTGAAATGCAACTCAAAGTCAGTGGACTGGATTGTAAATAAACCGCTGCGTCAGCGATGACTACTCAATATGGACGCGACGACTGTATTGGCGAGCGGCTGGCTTACATACAAACTAAGAAGTCAAATAACTTGAGAGTAAATGTGTTTACGGATGTGCTTTGATACCATTTTTAAAGGAAACTACGATTTCGGGACTTTTCGTAGCAAGGTCTACGCCACCGCTACGACCGCTACGGGTGGCTCTACGATTTCGTAGGCAGAACAAATCCGGGAATTGATGGTGTGTTGGTTTTTCTTGAATGTAAAATAAATATTTGCGCGTCTCGAGTTTATTGATTCTCGAATCACATTTTATTGCTGCTAAAGTTTAGTAAATAATAAAATAGAAACGACCTAAGTAGGTACACTACTATCGTATATTATTATTTTTCAGTACCTAATCTGATTGGTTTGGGATCAATTTTGGTTCAAACTAAAAGAAATTTAGACCACGTAACATTGAAATGGATTGAAGGTATTAACATGCCTATATTTCTGTAGAATAAAGGTGATATTTTCTATATAAATACAATAATATTAAAACTGAAACTAGGTACACAAAGTACTGGCTACGTACAAACATGTTGTTTAAATATAAGAAGACGGACGGCATTGAGCGTATATCGTAGGTACGGAGAATCTATTAGTGTAGGTACTAAAATCATAGCCTTTCCGAAGGTCTGATCTAGAGCTATTTCAATTTACGAGGCAGACGATCTCAGCTTAAATTGGAATAGGCTTACTATGCATTATGGCGCTATGAGTCTGGGCTGGGTATATGTGAGCTTAATCTGCGTCGTTCCGGTTAATCGCTGAGTGCAGGCGGCGCGGGCGGTGTCCATCCTAGCGTGTAACGTAATTTCTCTCCGGAGGGACTGCCGGATGCCGCCCCAGCGCTCATCCCTCCCTCTATACATACCATTTTCATGAAATGAAAATTCAAATTTTATGCAATGTAATAAAATGTGCGTCTGCTTTTCCTTTTTGTTATCCGTGGCTGGATTCCGTTTACGAGTTCACCGTTATTAAACTGGTAGGTTTATTACCTAAGTATAATAAACTGCAGTTATTAATATTGTCAGCTAGACCTTAGATTTTGTAATAGGTTATTTTAGTCTCTGCAGGTTGACAAGAACTTGTATGCGTTTACGTTTTCCTGGTAAGTCATGTGTACCTACTTCGAGTAATTATGATTCTAAGAACATTGTGCAATAGAAAAACATTGGATCGAAAGCAATTCGATCGAAAAAAATTGGTTTTGATTGTTACCTAAATATAATCATGTGTGGCCTATTCATTCATCTCCAGGCGGAAACATAATGAATGTGGGATGGTTGTCCTACTGCTTGAGGCTGTTAATGTTTCGGCTTATAATTGTGGTACTGTTACATTAGCGATTTCCCTCAGTTATTTATGACTTGAATGCGGGAAGATAAGTTATCTAACTATTTTTCTTGTCTGTCACGATTTCACGAAACGTGAAATTGTGTAAATCCAATTACCCAGGTACTAGGTACATATAAGTAATTGGCTAAATTGAATTAAAACTAATGGTACCATTCGTTTTTATTAATTAGGACAGTATACAATGACTTGCAGTTTGCGTAATTTCATTAACATTATGTATTGAAATGCTCCAATAACAGCCCAACCCGTTGAGTTTTTGTTGAACTATTGGTAAATGCCCACTATGCCCAGTGCTCCACATAGCAAAAGCGCTTTGTAACGCAATCTGTTGAATAGACTTACATTCGACTTCCGTGTGGATCGCTAAAAATAAAGAATAAATGAGGCAAACTGTAATAAATGTGTGGCTCCATAGAACATAATAGAGACTATGATGCATAATAAATATCTTGAATATAAGCTTAGGTTTATAGTTCGTAAGTCGTAAATGCTGGTGTTAATTAAACAGGTGTGTTGATATGCTATTGTTGCTATATTTAGTAGTGGACGACTTGTTGTCTGACACGTTGAGCATCGCGGTCTCTTATACAACGAGATCGGCAGGATTTGTATGTTGTTCGTTAGAAACCTTAGGAAAGGAAACTCATTTCAACTATGAGCTGATTTTCAATGTGTTTAAAAAAGAAAACAACTTAATTAAATATTCTTCGCTAAATTGAGAAACGATAAGGAATGTCAGGATTTTCCGTCCTTTGGTTAATGAAATACGTAAATAGAAGCTTTTATCTTTTACACGAGGATGAAAAACCGATATAACATTTTTATTTGGTCGTATTTAAGCTTTCATTGAATAAAAGCTCTACAACAATAAGAATCGATTTATGAAATCAATTTGGCAATGTTTTGCTCAATGGCATAATGACTCTACCTGCAAATTTATTCATAAATATTCACGGATACTCTTCTTAATATCTTTATACCAAATGTTGTGTTAGGTACCATACCGCAAATGTCGAAACGTCCGCCCGGGGTCATCAAAGGCTGCTTCACACTAATTTGAATAGAGACACTGTTTATGAATTCAAAACAGTTTATTGCGTGACGCCCACAAAGGATGCATGCATATAGTCTTTATATTATTGTTCATCCGTTATGTGAAGGACAATTTGTCGAATAGCGAGCCTTCCATACAATATTCAGATTTGGTCATCAATTCGAATCTATCTCAATAAGTAGTAATTAATAGTTTTTAAATTTTTGAAGATACTACACGTGTTTGAAACGATCTCACTTTGGGCTATCAACATGTGAAGATATCGAACAATGTACCCAATGTTAGACGCTCCACATTTTCCGAGAATAATGACCTAACTATTCAACGAGCATTACACATATCAATGAACAAGAGTGTTCAAAAATCGCAAGCTCTACTGGCTGTGCTCCTAAAAGCGGTCGTGACGATGTGTAAAATAAATACGCGCTAACGGTACACTTTGTTAGTGAGTGATGTAGGCAAAACTGGAGTTTGTGAAGGATGGGTGAGGACGAGGAAGGATGGCCCATGTCCTGCCGCTGCGATACCCGGCCGGACGTGTGGGGCACCTCTAATAGAGTGACCTCATCGTAACGGTTGCGCATTCTAACCGTGAGCAATGAGCATGTTTTGGTTTTAAGCTGAGCCACCTGTTATTTGAACTCATACATACATAATTGTGTGACAAAGTTTTGTTAGTAACATTAAGGTTTATTTACCTATATGTTGAATGTAGACTTCGAACACGGTATTTGCTAATGGTATAGTCTTGTCTTTCTTGTAGAGTGTGTTATGACTAAAAGCTTGCGTGTGTGAATGTATCTTGTGTGTATGAAACATCCAGTTTCACACACACAAGATACATCGCAACTAGCTAAAAAAAAAACGTATCTTAAACCTTCTTAAAGATTGTACAATCTTAACTTTGATCAGAATCAATTGCATATTGTGAATCTTTTTAAATTCTGGGTATCTACACACAGAGCACAAATAGAAAAGCAATAACTTATCTTTCCTTTTTATAGAAAACTCTAGGGAAATCATTTTCGCACATGGCGAGAAAAAATAGAAAATGGAACAGGCACAAATAAATCAAACTCGGAAAAAGATGGATGATGGAGATTGTGTTTTATCTGATCTAATAATCACACTAATATTGTAAAGGCGAATATTTGTGAATGAGTTTTTATGTTTTTTCTTCATGCTGGAACAATTAACGGATTTGGATAAAATTGGCACACACATCACACATCCTGGAATAGCTTCCATTAAGATATTTTTTATTCCGGGAGAATATTCCCTGCGAACAATTTTCTACTTTCACGCGGGCAGTGCCGTTGGTAAAGGTCAAAATAATTTTCTTCATGGTCTAGAATATTTATTATAATTAGAATTCTAGACTATACTGTCCCGCTGCTGGGCAAAAATTGTTCCCGGCTATGAGTCACTTTCTTGCCAATTTCTAAGGAAGACATCTAAGTCGTCCCGCTATGGAATAGAATTTTCTTTTTGGTCTGCCGTGAACCCATCGTGCGATTTCAGAGCACCAACTTTGTGTTTTATTGGCCTACCGCAAGATCGACGTACAACTGCTATACCCAGCCCAGTCCCATTTAAGCTGGGCAGCCTTCTGATCCACGTCAATGATTGCTTTTTGGAGCGCAGTATAATGTTTCTAACGCTATCCGTTATTTTAACACCTAGTATACTGCGCTCCGTAGCACGTTGCCAATCCTTAAGATTTGAGTTTTGGATGTTGGTCAAAGACCAAGTCTGTGCACCATAGGTCAAGATGGGTAGAATACACCGTAGGTACCTACAATTGCCGTCACAGATCTTGAGCACTGGCTTCAAGTGGCGCAGAAGTCAAATATTCCGTCTCTTTAGTGGTGCAAAGTGAAACGCGGGGGCGGGGAGTGTCAGTGATTGGCTCGTCGCGCCATCGCGTCGTAGACGTCACTCCTGATTCGTTCCCTGCGTTGCTGCATGTATCTAACAACGAAGACGATTTGCTCGCCAATGTATAGAAGGCGCAAAGCGATCCCTACTCTGATGCCGAGCGCTCAAGAACCGTTTAGGCAATTGTAAGTCTAGAATAGCTAGTAGAAAAGAGACTTGACTAAAACTGGTATGAGCTTCTGCGAGAATTAATTTTAACGTGAGAAGCTCTTGACACACATCTTATGAGCTCATGCGTACTGAGTCACAAGCCATTTACCTGAAGGTCAATAACATGTTTTAATAAATTTATCAAAGTGCAAGGAAATATCCACGGAACAGTGTTCCGTGGAAATATATCGTTGTCCCCTTGTTTTGTGTTTGCGTCATTATCATATAAGCCGGTCCTAACTGAATTTTCTCTAGTCTTATTTGATACAAATATCACAGGCGCAATCACATCGTTATAGACGAGGGCGAATTGTGAGAGATGCTACCTACTTAAATTACACACATTTATCTTGTCCGGGAATCGAACTTGCTACACAGGCAGATTATCGCCGATACCATGCATTGTAACAAATTTTGGTCAAATAAAGTAAGTAAATGCATTTCACTTTATAACTATATTTTTTGTGTTTACATCTGTACAACTGTCAATTATTTATGATTATTAATATTATTGTTTACTTATTTACTACATTAAGCTTTGAAAAACGCTTTGTGTACTGCCATCTAGCATCTAGTAAGTAAACTATAACGAATGAAACGTCAAGGTGGTTTTGCAAATGTGCCACTAGATGGCGGTGTACCATGTATTGTATTAACGTTATTTCTACTCGATGATAGATGGCGCTAGCGTGCAATCATGCTGCAGCTTGTTGTTTTCTGTTTTCTTTTAAATTTTCTTTTTATTTTATTATTATTTTGATTAAGAAAGTCAAAATAAATTGACGCCTTTTAAATTGAAATGATTTAGTTTGATAACAAATTGTTTGAAATTTTTTACACATAGCATATCTATTATAAAAAAAACTTTTTACGAAAAAATATATAACCGACCTTTTCGAAGTCGGTTAAAAATGGTTGACAATATAAAATATGCAAGTATCTTTAAAATCATTTTAACTCATATTCACAAATAACTTTCTTAGGATGGGCACATAGTGACTTCTATCAACCATTAACAAGTCCGTTTCTCTGAATGTACTTAGATATCACACGTACCTAATGTGGTGACCACATGTGAACAGCTTCATGGTTCAAAATGAAAACATGAAATGGAACATCACATCATACCTCTTCTAATAGCTCTAGCGCTTTTGTTTGCTCGGTCAACGACATCGTGATTAAAATATGATTTGTAAAGCATCTATTTAGTCCCTGTGGGTGTTATTGTTCGTACTAATTGGCGCAGGATTGAGGAACTCTGCGAGAATGCTATTCGCACTGCGCCAGACGCCTACGTTCATTTGTATGTTTGGCGTGAAATATTCTCTGATTTCATCCTTAGATAGCGGTAATCCTAAAATATTGGTGTTATTTGTGAAGGCGGAACAATAAATAAAGTTGGAGCTATTTATTCTTGCAAGTACCTAAGTACCTCTTACGGACCGGTCACTGATCTTGAGTCTTGCTTGACATCAACACAACATTTTACAAGTTAGTGAGAGATAAGTGATGATGAATGACACGTTTTAAACCAATGTTGGAACAATAAAACTTTCAAGCTTAAAACAACTTTGGACAGCTGGTTCGGTTTCTTTTTCAGTTTTTTGAGATGCACGTAATATTTCGTAATATCGATTTAAAGATGGTTCTTTAAATCGATATTCCATAGGCTTCTATGGAAGAAGTTCCATAGGGGCCTATCGGACGAGCTTTTTACTTGCATCACTAGGCAGATCATGTTGGATCCGCATTGTAACACATCGTGTAGAACACGTTAAGCCTCTAGCGTTGCGACCTCATTGGTGTCACAAGATGTCACTACCATTAGCTATGTGCTACGTACACCCTGGCTCATGTCTACGTGAGATGCCTTTCCTTTTGATAGAAAATTGTGATGTATTGAAATTGAGGCTGAAGACGACGTAAACAAGCAATATGTATTCATTCAAGTCCTGCGTTTATATAATTCCTGGGTAAGGGCCAAGTTTACTATGTAACTTAAAGTATTGAATAATGACGAAGTATCATGTGTAGAAGACAGTGTCATGATTATAGATAAACTAGTTTCTACCACTGGCTTCGTCCGCATGATGGTAGGAAATTATGCCAAGGGTACATATTCCCGGGATAAAAAGTCCTACATGCCGTTCCAGGGTATGGTCTACCCGTGTACTAAAGTTAATCAAAATTCGTTCCGAAAGTGAAGAAGCAATGAATTACACACTTGCAAACTTTCGCCTTTTTAATATTAATGTGAAATGTGATGCGAAAAAATAAGCGTTTTGAAAAAGTTTTGTTCGATTACTTACCTACTATTATTATTATTCAATTTTATAGATAATATTTTTATGTTGTATATAGGTAATTTTAATTGTTTGAAATTGTATACAAATTTGCACCATCTGTGTTAATGTGTATAATTTAAATAATTATTACCAAATATAATATAATCTAAATAATTATGATAGTACCTAAAGTAAAAGTTTGAGATGAAATATTTGATGATCCAATAATTGTAAACGATTATTTATTGCATGGCTTTTTTCTATTTTTTTATTTTATTTTACTTACCTACTTTTTGTGCATCTGTTGTAGAATATGGAATACACGGTTTATCCAAAGATCATTGGATAAACCGTGTCTATTGCGAAACTTAGTGTGATTTTTGCTAAAGAGCCGATTATTGAAATCTAGGTAATTGTCGTACACGTACACGAATCTGCAAAAAAAAAACAGCTCGTCTTATACATATTTATCGCAAACAACGATAGTATAATGAGTATGAATGCTCAATGGCGGATGTAAACTTAATGCACTGACGGATGCGCTGATAGGTTAATTACTTGCGTTCTGACCAACCAGACAGAACCAAGATGTCATGTATTGACCATGACCCCTACAAGCTTAGTGTAGTTATTGCCACTGGAATCAATCAAATCGACATGTCTGGTTATTTTTTACTTTCAGTATTAAATCCACGATTTCCTTACGATTTGTTTCAGATTACATGACATAGCGAGGTAGCGTGTCAGATTTTACTGACTAAAAGCTACTGTGCCTGTCCATTGGTTTGTATTTTATGACCACTGTTTCCCTTTCGGGAGTTCCCCGTGATCCTATCGGGACCGGTAGATCTTACGCTGTGTGTATTTTCCACTGAGTGATAAAAATAAAAGTAGTATCATTTTCCCTTAGTTTTTATTGGTGTTACGGTTTAGGCAACGAAATCGTACGAAATTCATCAGTCACTTACTATCATCTTTCTTATACCATACTTTAGACGAATTTACTTTATGTAAGTTAGGTCTAACCTAGTTTGACTCACAGATCTAAAAATTGTAAGGTTTAACCTAGATTGACTCACACTATCTAAAAAATTCTAATGACTCCTTTTCAGTTCTGTCTGACCACGCGCCTGACGTAATGTTTTGTGGTTGTCGATGTCAAAATAGAAGAATTAATGAATATTGACAAACATAATGACCAACCATGAGGTCACAACTAATTTAAGTGTTTATATCAGGTGTTTTGGATGATTTACTAATTTCTCAATGTACCTTGGGTAGTATATTGGGCTACGGAATTGTTTGAAAGAGTTTAGTGCTTGACTGCGATCCCTACTGATGGTGAGCAGAGATGAAGTCGTTGATGGCGAGGCCTACTAGTTTATTAAGAGCCTATTCAGCTGTAGCCTCGAAGACACCTAAATTATAAATGGACGGAAAGGTCGCTAGTTGGCTGGAACGCAAAGGGTGAACTGAAGGAACACGCACACCTGTTCCTGGTTTTAGTTAGTTGTAGACGTATAAGTTCTGACACTCGCTCCAGCCTCACCCAGTGCCGGAGGAGTTATTTGATGATTTCCTATCCCAAAAAAGGTAGTTTATTGTAAAATATAAGCTAAGTTTATAGTACAAGTAATAAGTGAGGTAGGCTTTTTAATATCGGAATATGAGTTAATTAATTAAATTAAAGCTCTCGTATTATCGTTAAGCTCTTCGATTCGGAGAGTTTATTAAAATAGTCTCTTTAATAATTTAAACAGAGGGTGACCAACAGAATATGAAATGTCCGGAACTATTTACTTAGGTGACCTACTGTAAACTTCAATATTGACGGAGCAATGACGAGTAACCATCTGCTTTGGAGTTCTCGGCAAACAATCGCTTCCCGTGTGAAACGTTACATCTATGATCAGTTACTGAGCAACATTGTATCAATAGATAATATCATATGTTTTAATTGATGCTTCGTTTAAAAGTGGTACCGTAAACTATACTGCTGCGTTTCTTTGAACTTGAATTATGAAGAGCTGTTGATCCGCCAGAAAGGTCAACATATCTCGCAGAATAAGCAAGTTGGAGTGGTAATGGGCTGGCGATATTAGCAGTAGGATCAATGTCGGTCATGGTAGACCGTGAATTGCGAAACTGAACGTAGGATGCCTGAGGGAGTCCTACATTTTTTATTTTTTACAGTTTCACTACGTGCAGTCTCGTTTTGGCTAGGTTTAGCGACGACTTGCACGGGGTGGAACAAAGGAGCTGCAAGAGTAGTTTCCTAGAACTGAGATGTATGTCGATTGTTAGGCCCAAGCTAACCTATGCTGCTGGGCAGACTGATTATGACGATGAGTTGACCTGCGTTCAAGAGTTACTTGCTTGCTGCAGTGAAATTTGTTCGATCTGGTGAGGATCGTGGAAATTTGATGGATGCGAGACACACAGGACTGGTCGTTCAGGCGATACTTTGGGGAGGCCTATGTCCAGCTGTGAACCTCTTTCGGCTAAAATGATGATGGTGATGATGATGAAGGACTTAAAGACTATGGTCCGGTTTCGGAAGTGAGTAATTGGAGTTGAGAAAGCGTCAAAACCCTGCTTGAGTGCAAAAAGAAAGGTTTCTTGACTGAACTCTACTTTTATATTTTACTTCAGAAATGGGGGCTGCCTTCCTAGGAGGCTGCGGGATTGTTTGAAAAATTTACTTCGGCTATGGAACGCAAAGTTTAACTAAAGTGACAGGTGGGTTTTGGTCAGTAAAAGTATAACCTCTCGCTTTATTTATTTATTATTTATTAAAAACTTCATGCAACACATAGTTACAAAGGCGGACTTAATGCCTTAGGCATTTTCTACCAGTCAACCAAGGATGGTGAAGAGAAAACATGGCATGGCATGGCATGGCGTGGATGGCTTCACACAGAGCACGAGAAATTAATTGATGATTTCCGACTCAAACTGTTACTTTAAATTAGTTTTCAGAGCTATCTAATTTTAAAAGCTCTCTCCTTTTGTAAAAGCTCTTTATAGTTCGTTAAATAATATATTTATTAGTTTAACGGTACAGGTTGCAGTTCGATACTATTCTATACCATTTTATTATAATGTCAACTCGCGAAAACAACTTTCATTAATGAAACGACTCATTTGCATTGAAACTAATTACGAGAGCGATTTCAAAAATTCTTCTGTAAATGCGCCGAATGAATGTCAACGAAAAATATGATTGTACGATTAGTAAATATAGAGTATGAACTGTAATTGTACAATAACGCGTCAGTAATCGTCGCGGCCCGTAATGGCCCAAGATAAGGGGCCTTTGACTTTTCAATTAAGCTCTATTAAGCAACACAATACAATTTCCTTGCACAATTGCTATAAACGCTCAGTGTGAAATTGCTTACACACTGCATGTTCATTTGTTTGTACTATTTTTATCTCGGCTTAACAGGCATCGGCTGTTGTCTCTACCACTTTGGATCCCAAGCGGTTAAATGCAAATATATCAGAACCGAACCGGTCCACCGCTCGAAATCAACGATAAGGTAACGCTTATGTGCCAACTAGCAATACAGTGCTATTACAAAAACTTTTTGACACTCTGAATTAATAGACGAGATTGTGGGGACCGTAACGACCCCTATGATACTTGTACAGAATAAAAATAACATGTATCTGCCTGCTATTGTAAATCTCTGGATTCAAAAAGCGGTGTAATGATGATGTGCCCCCGTGTGCTCCCTAGCCCTAGTCGATTGTGAAGCTAGGTGCGCAAACTAGTTTAAAAAGTGTTGACAACTGCGCTTTGGTTAGGCGCGTTCAATTCAAATCCTTTGTTGCGTGTTTAATAGATGATATGAATTCATGAATATCAAATGGAATTTGGTTGTGAGTTGAAATTGGTGTCCCTCACGAGTGGTAACGGTTCGTACGACGGCGGTGACGAGCGACGTCGGGGACCAGCTGCGAACAGATGAGCGGTCTGGGTGAGCCGGCGCCCTCCGCGCAGGCGCAGCCGCCGCGCAGCGCGCAGTCGGTGCGAGCGCGACCCGCCACGCGCACCTCTGTCCCGCGTACCAGCGAAACGAATACAATCGAAACATTCGAATGAAACGGTCAACTGTCCATTGTCAAATTGAAAAGTGACAGCTTTATGTCCAGTGTCAAGTTCAGTGTTTGCGTTCGGTAGGAGTTTTCTAGCTTTCGATTGTTTATGTTTACTACTGTCGGTGTCTCATAATCGCATGTCAATTTACGGATTTACCTTATTTGAAAGTATTTAAAAAGAAAATGTTTTGTATATTCATGCGCTCAATTTATCGGATTGTTTACCTACTTCGTTCGGTTTGGTGTTGACTTGTCCGTGTGCTTATTGATCATGGTAACATTCTCGTGTTTATCTACTTGCTTCGTTAGTGCTTCTGTGTTCAGATTCTAGTAGCTTTTGCTGTAAACTATGTTAAGTTACAAATAAATTAAATTCTATGAAATCGTGTGAGACGGCACGTAGGTAGATATGAATTTATGTGACATTGAGGAAAAAGTTTTTCCGTTGAATGTTTACTCATTACACTGTAAGTAGAGATTGATCATGAAATTCTAGTAAATTGCTACAAATATAGTTATAAACCAAATAAGGTTAGTAAGTACCTAAGACATGGAAACTATGTACAAATTATCCTTGTCTTACTTGTCTACATTACGATCCTTCCCTTTATGTTCTGTACTTCGTAAGCACCGATAGAGCAATAAATTTTAATCTTAAGTTTGAATCAGACCGAAAAGTGTTCTTAGAGACAGTTTAAATATTTTGCTTTGATTTATTTTTAACAACACCCAATAAGTAATCAACAAACTACGAAAGCTCTTGCTTACGCCTGTTGCTACGCCAAGCCCGAGGGGCACTGCTCTGATAGTGCGAGTCTATAAAGTATCGATATCCGTTGCTAGGAGCCAGGCAATGCCAACAATAAACCTGGTTTATAATCCCCAATAGTGGCCCAGTGGGTGCAACTCTCACCGCTACTTACCATGCAACATCTAGAGGTGGCCCCGCATCGCGCGTCAAACCTCTCGGGAGCTTTTCCAAAGAGGCCACGATTGTCTATGACTAGGCCAACTTTCCTTGACAACATTTCGAATTTCGAACAGCGAAATGCTAAATTTTTATATTTACATGTTCATTATTAAAACGATGCGCGAATAACTATAAAATAGAAAGTGAATACCAATTTCATTGATATTGGGTAAATGGGTAGCCAGGCGAAAATAAATAGTTGGTGATTAATTAATGGTTTAGAAAAGTTGTATTGCGTGTTAAGGCATCAATTAAACAGGATTGTTTTCTTATAAGAATCATAAATCTCAAGCTATTTTATTATATAAAGTCAAGTTATTGGGTACTTTCTACCTTTATAATATTGATAGAGTCTCGTGAAAAACCTGCGGATACACTTATGCAATCGTTTTCATAAAATGTTAAGTTAAAATAAATCGTTGTTGCAGTTAAATACAATATTGTCACTTAAATAGAGAAAACCTCATAAACGCGAAAGAGGTAATTTTACAGGAAGAAAAACTACACCCAGTAAAATTTTATTGCAAAGCTTATTTAAGCTTTTTTTTCTATATTAGTTTGCAATTTAGATACGATAAATGCAAGTGTATTCAACTTGTATATTTCAAGTTTTAATCGCAAAAATGTCAAACGCTGCTTGCGAGCTTTTCTTAAGAACTTGCAAATTTACGAGTATCATCATGAACTGTTATTAATAAAACAATATATATATACATAAATAAACATAAAAATGACCAAAATTACTTTCCTTTTTCGAGTATGATGCATGACATTGATAACGTTAAAGACCAATCCACGAATAAAGTAGTTGAAGTCATGACTAAAACATGAAATCTTCTTGATATGATTGTTTTTATTAATTTCAATACATAGTATAAATTATATTTTAAAATATTTAGATAATTTAAAATAATAACCATATAAAAATAGAAAAAATGTATCGCGTTGGTATGCGGTATCGGGAATAGGGTGTAAGCTACCGGCGCCGGCGGTCATTGCTGTCCAGAAGAACCGCTTTCTGAATCGAGCTTTTGATCTAGCTGCTTAAAACGACAGCCTCCTAAGATCTTGGTCAAGGTTCATGATTATTAAGCTATTGGCTGATTTTATTGTTTTTATTACCTCGTAACTCCTACTGCTGGACAAAGCCATCCTGGAGGCTGAAAGGACGTCCACGAGTTTTCATTTCGTCTTTCCAAGTCTTAAGCAAGGAACACATCCAGGTCGTCCCGTCATCCCCTTCATGGTCTACTGCGGCCCCATGTCGCTGTCCACCAATCCTGTCTTTTATGGATCGACAGCTCGATTTGATATGGTAGTCTACAAAAACAATCAAAACAATCGGCACAGCTTTATACTTGATATAAATGGCTTTAGTTCGCTTATAAACTTTACTACTTTACTGTTTGTCTCCCAGCATTAGTGCTTAAGTGTAGGAATATAGCGATTTTATGAGTTTACTACACCCACATACTTTGTTTTTCTATGCAATAACATGTTACGTGATGCATCGTTCGAGGAACTCTTAAAATCTAGTACATTTATGGTTATTCAGATGTAACAGGTGCTTTAGGGATATATTTTAGTATGTGCACAGTTTGCAAGAAAACTAAAATATAAAGTATACCATAATGTCAATGTTTATCTTAACGCTGTCTTATAATATTTAAAAGTGTATAGTTTTTCCGTGTTAAATTACGTCACATAAGTTGGCAAGTAAAACTTTCGCAGTGTTCAACTTGCGAAGCAATGTTAAATGTAACAAGGAATATTAGAAATAATTTCTAGTTTCACATTACATAAAAGGCTTGTCTGCAAAAAAATGTAAATATTTGTACAATTTTCTCTTGTCTACGTCTCGGCAAAGCGTTATTACAAGTTAAGTGCATTTCGATGTAATTAATTACTGACCAAGCTTTTTAGTACTAATTGTTAGTTTTCCGCCGCCACATAAGATCAACGATTTTATATGCATGCTTTCTAGGAGCGCAGGCGCAAAGTTACGTCTATATTATAAAAGCGTTTATTCTCCATTATTCCGTAGGGTGATTTATTTAATGATAGATGTGGAGCATTTCCTCTTGGTATCAGACGCGTGCGCAGGTACTCGCGTCGAGTAAAATGGTTGGTTATTTTCGTTCATTGACCGTGGTTAACTGATGTTTTTGTCGCCCACCGCATCGAGCCTCAGGATTGTAGCATTTGTAGCTTGTGGCACGTGCCCACGACCACCACGCGCCTGCGCTGCCGCGCGCCGCCGATACATATCTCTCTCCTTTTTCTGATATGTAAATCTAAGCTAATATTATGATGAGAACCAAAAATTCGAAGACATGTGACATCCACCAACCCGCACTGGGCCCGCGTGGTGGATTACGGTCCATTCCCTCTCCTAGAGAGGAGGCCTGAGTCCCAGCAGTGGGAACATTAAAAAGGCTGATGATGATGATCATGATGAGGTAAACTATTACTAATAACTCCTCTCGCTCTGGAAAGAGCGAGAGGTAGTTGCAGATGTTTACCTACTGAACCCACATATTATGTTCCTGCAGTTGCCGTTTGCGTTTCAGACCCACGGTAACTGCTTTAAATAATTCCGCAGCCCATAATAGGCTAGTTAACCTGTAATCGGAAACTGAGACTAATTCTCATCTATAGGTATATAAGATTTATGCACATAATGTTGTTAATACCTTAAAAAATATATCTGTCCCATTGCTTCCATTCTTAGTCTTTTTTACACACGTCTATCTTTTCCACCTACGTCTGGGTCAGCTGCGATGTCGCCTGGCATTTAATCGGACTCAATAAATGGCTTTTGGCCCACAACACATTGGACATACGACAGATATGTCGGAGTATTCCTTTTTCGTCACCAATGATTTCAGCACCAAAGCTGTTCTTCTTTCGGCACCAATGTCCGGCCTCTACATAAGAAATAAAAAAATAAGTGATGGTCTATTTGTTTATAATAGATCCGACGATGTGACCAAAATTCTCTCATTGACAGACTACACTATCGCTGAGTTTTTTAAGCTTTTTATCTCGAAAAAAAACCGGTTCCTGTGAGATAAGTCACAGAAGCGAATCTGCGTAAAAACGCTTATAATCTGACAGTTTCTTTTATACTTGCATTTCAAAAAAATAATTTAGTTGACTGGTACCAAGAAAATGCCTGTTTCGCATGAAGTTTTAATAAATAAATAAATTAAATAAACATTAGAAATAATTCTATTTGTATGATAATTGTTTGTAGATTAAAATTTAACGGTCCGTGAAGTGTTCCTATTTGCTATCTACTAATTCTACGCTAATTAAAATCAAAGCAGCCGAGTAAAAGTCACTGTTCACAGGCACAAGATAAATACGTTGATTATAAGTAATTAGTCTATGCAAAGCTGTACAGTCTCAATAGTTTTGACCTAGTTTGTTATAACAGCTTTTAATGGATTTTGTACTTATTCAAATTTTTAGTTATGGTGATCGAATTATCTGTTATGTCACCGGAATATTATAAAAATCGTAAGTTTATAATAAATCGCGTAAGATTTTTCTTGTCGATAAAACACGAATATTGTAAACTATTGTAAATGTAGTAGAGATTAATTCTCTTTGAAATAAACTGCTTCTAATATATATGAAGAATTTATAACCGTCTTCTTCTTTTCGAATTGATGGTTAACTTTTCAAAATATTTTCAGCCTAGTAGGCGGCTACGCCATATAGTGATATAAGATCCTGAAAGTTAATAATTTAGCAAGATGTATTACAAAGTGACGGTGTTTACAATATTCCAGTGGCATACATAGGTATTTTGTTCAGTTTTGTATTTCGTGATTTCTTTAGTGAGCGGGTGCTTTTGGACTTTTTTCCGAAGTGTTCAGTACCGCAGTGGTCACGACGTCGCATCTCTTATTATCTTGCCGCTATAACAATTTTCAACGTTGGTAGGTACTTACAAAATAATTGCATTTTCTAAGCACGACTCGCAAGTTGCAAGCATTGACCCTTTATTCACTTACTGCCGTTTGTTTAATGGAAGGAAATATGGTGTTTATTACGCTCTTAAGTGACGTTCAGTTTGAGTGCAGAGATGATTTACTTTACTGTTCATTCAAATGTAAATATTTCCTGAATAAAATAGCTTTATTGTAGGTTATATGATTTGTCCGTCGTGGGTTCAAACGTTTTGTTTTTTTTGTAATTTATTTCATCACCACTGCTCTCAAAACGGTGAAAAAAAAAACATAGTGAGTAACTCGCACTGGGCCCGCGTGATGGATTATGGTCAAATCCCTCTTCTAGTAAGGAGGCCTGAGTAGCTGCAGTAGGAAAATTATATTGTAGAAATTCAGGTTAATTCTATTAGGTCCAAAGGTAAGGATTTCAAAGTACAACATTAAACAGCTCCCGAAACACAAGCCGCCAGATAAGGCAGTTCAATTAAATAATAATACCCTAACAATTAATTCGGACCAGGGCTTCAATTGATCCCAAACTAGTTGGATATACGGGTTACATACAACACAGTACACTCTCACTCCTCTTTGTACCAGTTTAAATAAAACCTCTATTACTCGTGGAGAGTAAATGTAAAACGCTACAGCTCTTGCCCGTGGCTTGGTTCGCATAGTCCAACCCGTAGGATTTTTCTGATGTAAAAAGTAGCATACGGCACTTCTCCCGTTCTGGGTAGAGTGAGAGCAAGTGTCAGACTTTTACTTAGGTACTACAAGCTAACCAGTCTATGAATGTAGTATATCTTCCAATTTAATCAACCGATTATGATGCGCGCACAATTAAAAACTTCTACACATTAATTAGGTATAGAAGTCATCAGCGTTTCTTCTATTGCTCTATGCTTTTCAGGGCCGCTTTTTCTCCGCAAACTTCGTAGAGTTTATGACATCCAGCTTTATACCAATAGAAAAATTCTCGTAATCGAGTCAGAGGAGCCAGTGAGGATTTTTTAACGTACTTTATGGCGTAAAAGTAAATTAACATTCGCTTTTGTCAAATCAAATGCACTTGCACTATGACCACAGTCGGTTGTAGTAAACTCCTAGACATTCTTCTTCTTCTTCCTGCCCTTGTCATATTTTATTTGGGGTCGGCGCAACACGTTTGTTTCTTCCATTTTGTCCTGTCAGCCGTTACGCTATCACTAACTCCCTTTTCTTTCATATCACTTCTCACACAATCCATCCATCCAAACTCCTAGACATTACCTATTATAAATAAACAATTCAGGTAGAATTGCTTTATAATATACATTAGATGCAGCTTACTCAATAACAACTTAAATAGTAAATCGATACTTCGAATTAAATCCGCAATTTAAATCTAACACCATAAAGTATGCAGAACAACTAGCCGAGATCTAACACAAGGAATTTCCCTGGAGGGAAGGAAACCAAACCGGTCAACAGTTTCAAACAAGCCACGAACGAATTACAATCTTAAATTATAAATCTTTAAAAGACTACACATTACGGTCATACAATTTAGGGGCATGGCAGTGTGAGACCAAGGCGAGCAAAAAGTGACACTGCCGTTTTTCTCATTATATTAAATTAGATTGTTTAGTTCGATCGCCAAGTCAATATATTTATTTTAAATATAAAAGTTTTGTAATACTGATATGGTCAATAAAATATATTGCAAAAGGTTCCTCAAGTAGGGATTGAATAAATTAATCGACTTGGTATTACATGGATCTTACAACTTTTTACGGTAGAAGAAGTTACGAACCTTGATTTTTTTACAAGTAATGTTTTTGATGGCATACCTACTACTTACAGTAGCCATGTAAGTGTATAAAATGAAGTTTTGGAGCGGACGTGCGGCCAAATAATTCGATCGTAACGGCTCCCTCGACGCGATACCGTAACTTACTGGACCTGTTGCCATATCTACAACCAGTCTCAAACACATCCGGCAACTTTAACACAAGCCTCTTTGTATAAATTACCTATTTAAATGCGATTGGAAATAGAACTATGAGCTCCTTTGATATCTTCCAATGATTGATTGACATCTGGGTTGCTATTCGTTTTTACCGACAGTCGCTTGTCGCCTCGAAAAATAATGTAGATAAATATCATATTTTCGAGTTTTTTTTTTACTGCCCCTCTCTAGTAATTACTCTTGCATTACCCTCACATACACAAGACACTCTGACCTGGAACAATTGTCTGTAGGCCTTACAAATATTTGTACCATACGGGAATCGAACTCACGATCGCTCAACCACTGGACCAACTGTGCAGTCGTTATTATAGGTTTAATCATAAAATACTCACGGGCTTTAAATTAATACATTTGACTTTATTTTATTTCCGTGACAGACGACGAAATTCGCCTCAGTCAATTTTTTTTGCACAATTGTCCATCTGTGAGTTTAAATTTAGAATCGAGTACTGATCAATTGTTTTGTTTCAATATAATAGGACCAAAGGCTACCATTTCATTTCAATACTATTTGTTAACGGTTATTGTAACGTTATCAGAGTTCGTGAGACGTGTGGTGTGCATGCTATGCATATGTTCATTGTTTGGTTACATGACGCGTTGCCGTGCTCAGCTGACCCACATAACATGCGCTCCATTTGAAGCTGTTTGGACCATTAACAACGGTGACGCGTTTTTGATTAGTGTGGTCACTAAAATTAATCAGTCAAATAGGAATTATATGATTGCTCGTATCATATACCCTTATGTAATAATGTCTATAGTAGTGGTTATATGTATGTACCTATGAAATTTAAAAGTTATTACATAACTATAGCACACTATGGTCACGTATCACTTATTTATATTTTTCCTGGAATAATTGTCTTGACTTACGTATGTCTAAAATCAACCTACACCTAGTAGTCTAAGATAGGTAGACGATTGCATATCAGTACGAAATGGGTCGTAAAAAATAAAATAGTTACGCGAAATGATCCGAAAAATTCTCAAGCGCATGTTTGTACAGCTGCAGACACCGACAGTAGTAAAATAGCTTAGACATTTTCTTTAGGTTGAACAATGAGTGTGACATAATGTGCTTATAAGGCTAGTCGGCTTACCAGTGTGAATGTGACCTTGGGATGAAACCAACAGTTTTTTATTGTGTCGCCGTAAAGTGATGGTGGTGATCAGCAATGCCAGATTGGCGATACAACGTGCTCTCGACCAACGAGGCGTTCATCGATACTGAAGGGGCGCCCATGCGGGACCCACTCGCCGCCAGCTACCCGCGCCGCTCTGACCGCAGCAGGCCTCCCCACACCTGTCCCTACACCACCATATTCCTGGGAGCTCGCTCGCATCACGCTCCCTACAAATTACCAGCTCTGCAAAGCGATCATATAGATCCCTATGCAGACGTCTACTCTGTAGACAGATCGTCCAACCTCACTGACACATCCAGTTTTGCTCGCTATGAAGATTGCCGCCCACAGATCGATGAGACCTTGTCAGAAAGTGAAGACCAGGTTTACGCTGATGAAAATTCGGCAGAAAATGTAACGCTACAAGTCCAGAAAGTGCCATACGCTTCAAGCTTGTTTTATATTACCGCAAAAACTGACACGGCACGCAAAGATGTGGTGCAAAGCAATGATGTCTTTCTTGTGGAAGACTCCGATTCGGATGCATTATCATCGTGTACTTGCGACAGTTTTGAACGATGTGAGTTTGATTGTAGAGACTTTGAGCCTTTCTCGGACACGTGCTGTTGCGATCCATTGAGTGACGGTGTTTGTAGTCGCAGTCCTAAGGATGTCGACTCTCCAGAACACTTTTGTGATCGAGTGGCTGAAGAGGACGGTGCGTCAAACCGAAGTGATATGGACGGTCTGGACCTGGCTCTGTTTGAACCGGCGCAAACTGAGTCCGAAGAATGCAGCGAGGGCCCCGCACGAAACACTGCTGTATCCGCTTCAGCCACATTGTGCGGGATTTTGTTCGCGCTCCCTGACAACAGTAATGGTAAGTGACGTGTAGACTAATTTATTCGCAGCTAAGTGCAGGCATCCCGGAACCGCTGTTGTGATAACGCTCAATTATAGTGATTAGGAGCACGACGAATAGAGCAGGCGCGCCGTACTACCGTGTGGTCTGCGTCAATCCGACTCGTATCCGATACGAACAACGGTGTGCGGGAAATTACTATCGCATCAATCACTGGCAGCATTGTCATACTTGTAGTGACAACAGAGCCAGCTATCGGCAAGCAAGCATAATAGACCGTAAAGGTACTTATCATAACACACGCAACGTTACCTACATACCTTATAAGTTTTGTACTTGATCTTGATCAAAAGCCTGTTTATTTAATACTAGATATAACATTGGTGATACGAGTAGACCTTCATTTGTATACAAATCGATATTTGGATTGAAACGAGATAGGCGAAAAAGTAGTTATGAAAAATTTATCTCTATAGGTATCACGGATGTTGCGCCTAGTCGCAGAGGTAGAAAAAAATAATTAAAACTGTTAGCTTTCTGTAATGCGGAAGCCAACGAAGCTTTTATATTGTACTTACTAGCGCTAGCTACAAATTGCGTACCGTTAGTCGCAAGTTTCTAATTACCGGTAGCGATAGAGGGCGATTGTTGCCTCATGCAAATCCGATGGATACCGGAGCAGATAAGCAGAGATACAGAGAGGAACACAGCTAGGCAAACATAAGGTGTAAGTCAATGCTCTGTATTTTTCCCGTTGAAAGCACACGCGGTGGAGAAAATGTAACGGACACTTGAAGTGGTTTGGGTCGAAAGCGGCATTTGAAGAATTAATGATCGATTCCTTATTCATACATATATTCAATAGTAAAATGAAGAGCAGGAGAGCGATGTACAAAAAGGGTTATAATAATTACAAAATGAAATATTTCGCTATAAAGGAATACAATAACTTCGTCTATAGTTAACCATTTTATAGAGCTCATAAATATTGTAAGAGCAGGTACTCATTGAAGTAATTATTTCCGTGTGAACAAAATTTTTGTAATGTCGGTCGTTAAAAACAGCAAGTTCCATTAAAATGTTCCAATGGATTTTTAATTGGGTCCAATTGTGCTTGTGACAATCGGACAGGTAAAGAAACGAATATTCTGGTTTTGTATTGACTCGCTTTGGAATACTTTTTTAAATATAGGATTGTTGACTGCTTTTCATTACCGTCTGGATATTCATAATATAGCAATGTTGAAAATTTTGAAAAAATGTACACAAATATAAAACATAGTGTATTATTGACTGAATTTAAAAACGTGTTATGTTCGATATCGATAATAGAGTATTTGGAATGGAAAGCAGTTGAACTTTAGACAGTTTGTATAAAGACAGTATTTACAACCTAAACTAATTTAATGCAAATCTTGAGATTTATGTAAAATGATATTGCAAACGATTACAGTTCCATCATAATTTACGAAAACTTTGTACATATCTGTCTTCCTATCGACAGTTCTAATGCTTAAGTTAAGAATGAGTAGCAATAAAACGCAGCCGTTAAACTTCAAGGTTATCACGATCAGAAAACTTACAGACAGACGTAGTTTGGTGAATTGTACGAATAAGGAATGGTATTGTGACATTGTTATGGAGTGGCAAATGGAAAACATTCATAACAAACGTCATTGCGTTCATTGTTAAAACAGCTTAAGTCTCGGGACGTGGGCTACCATATAAACAAGTATTTTACAATACGTGAGAAAGTTAAGGGGTCATTGCTGTTAAAGTTTTATGAGAGTTTGTCGCGGTTGTAACGTAAAGATCCTTCGATTTTACTTCTTAATAACGGTTTGGACTTGTATTTACATTGTTGTTTGCAAATATAACCAAAAATTCGTACTACACACGTTGCAAAAAAAAAAAAAAAACTTGGAATTTTTCCAGTATTTTTAGTCCAATAAGTTAGGATGAGATTGGTAGTGTTATTCATTATAATCTATGATAATTTAAATGTCAACTATTCTAAAAATAAGTATTTTCTAAATTCTCGACCTGAATCAACAATCCTAATAACCTGAGTCAACTTTAGATTGTGAAAGCTGACAGTTGTTAATTTGTGTATCACACAAACTTCAATGTCGTCCATGCCTTCATGTTTACAATTTTCCCCAGTTTCTCCAGCTTCAACAGCTTCAACATGACCACCGTGGGAGCGATCACCTCTGCGTCATAATTCTTGCGTACCCAAAAGGCCAAAACAAGGAAACTTGTGTTGATTTACACTGCATTGTGCAAACGTGCCCGCTAAAAACTGCAAAGTATTATTATCAAAGGAACACTTCTATCGGATTTAGTCGGAAAGTGATTCATCGTGTTTATGTGTCTATTGTTGTTGAACTTGATTTATGAACTAATTTCGCGACGGGCGTTTTGAATTAATTTGAGTACTGATTTGTGTTTGAGCTTCTTCTATACTACTGTCTTGCAGAGCTTTTTCGTCTTCTTTGTTTTTTAACTTGTGCTTGCTCTTGTTATAACCAGTTCCTGTAAAACTTCAAGTATGTGCTTGGTGATTAAGTATCTAGAATTAGATTTATCGAGTTCTTGCCGAACTATATGTCTAGTTGTTAGTCAGTGCGACATTTTGACATCATAATTACAGGAGATCATCAATATGTATGTGCAGTAGCACTCACTCAGTGCTATAAACGTCAATAATTACTTCATGTTGGTTTCCGGCGACTCATCAACTTTATCCAGTCGCCACTAGACACCGCGATATACAAGAATGTTGCCGGTCCCGTACAACTTGTTACAAACCAATCAGAGCTCATGTCAAGCTTCAATACGACAAGCAATCTTATCTTAATACTCTATGCAAATATTATTCTAACATTCGTACTGTTTAATTACGACACTTCTGCAATATATACAAGCTATTAGAGACTGACATAGCTCTACCAGCTAAATGAGTCGTACGTCTGTCCGAGTTATGATCGTCATCAGCCATAAATTGAGCCTGCTATAAGATGGGGGCGATTAAATTCAATAACAAGGCTTGGTACCAGCACTAAATCCCGCTCAGTTATAACCCCACATGCTCTTTCAAGTTTCTTATATGGAATCCCAAGACTATAACGTCAATAATCTCGCTAGACTCGATCAGGGACTGGGTGCGCATCCTTGTCCAGTTATGTATGTGATGCAATCGTTTGCTTATACTTTCTAATGAGCTTGCCCTTCCTGTAAGCCGCTTCTTAAAGGAAGCCACTTGCGCATGCATTTAGCACTTCGCGTGCAATGCAATGTGAGGCAAGCACAGGATTTAGCATTTCACTACACGAGGGTTTGATTAAAATACAAGTTTTGCAACATTTAGATGTCTGAATGTCGAAAGTTTTAGTCTTATTTTCAATATGAACATGTGTTTAAATGTCGGTCAATTTGCGAATAATTCAATAATTCGCTTGAAAGTCACCTGCATTTTGAATAATTATTAACTTGTTGATTATATTCGTCGTGACCAGCTAATAAAATGCAACTTTGGTATTATAATAAATATGAAAATACATAATTAATTAATAAAAATAACAAAAATTCTAAAACGTCACTAAGAAAAAAGGACGTACGAAAGTTGCTGTAAACATATTCATATTTATCTACATTTAGATAAGGATAAATATGTTTTACAGCAACATAAGATATAGTTAGATAATGAGATCGTAACAAAATTGGAACACACTACAATATTGAGAACTTCTTACGTTTCGATAATAGAAAAAGAAATACCAGGACGGTCACCTACTACCGTAGTTGCAATTTCGCGTAATAACCAGCAATTTATATGAGAAACTCACAGACAATACGGATACGGAATTGAGTTTACGGTATCTAATTATGTCATAATGATTATATGCGGTTGTGTATTTTGGAGTAACCAGGGAGTATACAGTTACTTGAGTTCGTCCGACTTCGGTGCTGGACTTTTATGTTATATACAGTATAGCGTTAATGCGCTTGGCGGTATACTTCAATATATACACCGAAGTTAATAAACATGAAGATCATTATTAATATAAATTATAGGCATAAGACAAGCTAAAAGCTAATTAAAAATTGAAAGAAACTAATCGCTTCGACCCTTAACTAAATGTTTGCACAGGTATAATTGTTCATGCATGTTCATATATTAGTATGAACACGCATGAACAATTTCCAAACAACAATAATAATAACCTCTTGGGAACTATTTTTGTCTCAATCTTGGTCCTGTTGGCAGTTAAGTCTTATGCAAAGGAGAAAGTCTATTAGGAAAGCGGATCCTGGCATCAGGCCAATGAACATAAGTTGCGCAAGAAGGATTGCCGAGACTCGACATGGATTAATGTATAAAAAAAACCCTTTCAAAAGTTAAGTAAATTATAGTATTTATACTTAATCGACCTAGCCTATTGCTGCAGTTCACTCGAGATATGCCGAGTGTTTTCCTAATACAGACATATTTCAAGTTATGGCAATAGGTACATACATTATAATCGGCGGCGTGTATAATATGACTCAGATAACTTAGTCTAGTTTAACCATTAAGTTTGCCATTGCGTTCAAGGTAGGGCGTTCGTGGATGTCTATTTACTTATTGATAAAGGAAACACCTTTCAAATATTTATCAATCTTGGTTTAAAGTTCACAACTGAGCTCGTGTTTCCTAAGAACGAACGTTACTTACATTTGTTTTTAAAGGAAGTTTTATGACCCGCTGCATCCTTTCAAGTGCCGAGAATAAAAATGAACAACGATTCTTTGGAAATGCAATGCCTTACAATGAAGACATCTTCAATATCGATTCCGAATACCGGTATATTGTTCGCTTCGATTGCATAAATATTTCTATTGGTTTTTTCAACCATCCAAGGGGCATTGTCTCTATTGTTTGTTGAGTGACGTGACGCATGGTTGTGAAATGAAATAATTTGATGCATGATTGAGACTAATTTGAACAATTTTTCATTTCAACGCAATCATGTGACCTTCATATCTACATGTAGTATTGCGTAATTTTACCATTATGGTGAAGGTGTGCGTACGTTTTAGATGACGATGGTATATACTCATAAAATAATGATTATAATCACAACTCTGATAATGTCATGTGTCCATATATCAAATATAGGCCGGTAATGGTTTGTTATAGCATCTAATATTAGTTTCCACGAACTAGTGCGGTACGCACGTATGTGTTTTCATAACATGCATTTGCTTGTCGGTAAAATTATGGATATGCTATCTTGTTATAATATCATGTATAAATGGTAATCCAGTCTCTAGCTATTTACTGCAACGTAGTTATCTCCAAAAGAACCTTACAAAATAACCGTTATGCATGGCTAGATTGACCAGTAAATTAATAACAATGTATAAATCAAGGGCTCGTTCCATTACCATATCATGGTTTAAGTAAAATTATCTCTTGCTAATATAGTATCTGGAGTTGGTAACAATCAATCTTAACATCATTTGGAGTTAGATAACGAGCCTGACTCTATAATGTTTAGAAACCGCCGTGTTAGAAAAATGTATACGATTCTGGAATCGAGTGAAGTCGTTCGTCTTATAAGTATCTTGTTCACTGTAAGAGCGCTTTAAATAACTGTTATCAGCTGATAATTTGCAACTCGTAGCGAGACAAATATTCTCGATAATCATGGGAACGGACTACGAAGCCTAGGATGTAGTAACGAAGTATATCGCATCGAATTTCCATACTGCTAAGAATCGGAATGCGTTTAGTAAATAAATTAGGAGTACCGATATCCATCGTCGTACAACAATTTATGGTGTTTTGGTACGTGAGATAAATACCCTCGTGATTTATTTCCATATCATAAATATGTTCAAATGTTGCTGCGTATAGTTGATTTAAGTACCGTCTGGTATTTACTTGATATGGCATAACTGTTGAATATGTTAAGAGCCTTTCACCAAGCATCCAGATTCGGCTGTCTTACTGTTAACGAAGATTTATTTCTCTACTAGAAATAACAACTAGATACTAACTAGAACCGGTTTGTAAAAGGAATGTAAGGATTGAGAATAATTTTGAATTGCATTCATAGAATTTTTTTCTGGATTGCGAATTTTCTGAATAGTTTTCAATGAACGGGCGGCAGCTGTGGTGTTTGGGGCACGCGTCGTTCGGTCGGTCGGAGCGGCCGGCGCGGGCGCACCTGTACCAGTGCGCTGGGGCCACTCGCCCGACTGGTCCAGTTTCCCCAGCTCACTTCAACGCTGACGTCACCTTCACGTATACTTATCGATTAAAACTTTCAAAGTGATAGTGACTAACTTAAAGTCAAGGCCGAGTGATACATTGATTGTTTGTTTGTATTGCACCTGCACTACGAGTTGCTTACTCACAACATTTATAACCAAACAACTGGCCCAGTTTCTTAAGTTGGCTTGAACGTTATTATGGAGATTTTAATTAGATATTTTGAGCGTATCTCCTCACGTTTTATTTGTGTTACACGTCGTAACATAAGTTTTTAGGTCGTAACGTAGGTAACTTTAGTTGTCGTGTGCGCGTCATGTACGCTCATTTCGGAACGTGGTCTCCATTCAAGAACCAGTTTATATCTAAACATTTATTATATCTATCTAAACACATGTATGTATTCAACTTAAAACAACGAGCAAAGAATACAAAATTGTTAATTCATTCATTTGAGTTACGTTTACGGTGCGTTGCTCAAATGTCAGATTTAGTCTCACGAAAGTAACATTAAATTATGCACGGTATTTGAAGTACTACAACGGCTTCAATCTACATAATACTGGTATTAATTGTACGCTTAGACTTACAAATTTCATGTTTAGCGTACATTACATGCAATAAACCATTCAAAATGGTATTAGTAAATGTATTCTTATTCTTTACTTCACAAAGAATAAGAATATATTTTCTAATAAAAATAGCTGCGCGAGGAAACTAAATAATCCGGACAAAGCATTTAAAATGACATGAGATAAACGACGCCAGGCCTAAACAGTCGGCTATAAATATATTAAAAAGTAAACTTGGTATAAATACACTGAAGACGGATGATCAATGATTTTTAAATGGGCATTGAAATAATTCTGTGCGCATCTGCAACCCCTCGGTACAGCCGACAAAAGTGTTATTCATGCATTGAATGTAAAGGCGGGCGAGTTCGTGACTTGTGTCAACTGTACCGTACGGCTCAATTCTACTAAGTCAAGACGACGTTCGCGTGTGCAGCACATAGCAATATGAATAGTTTATTCATGGGATTATAATTGATTTCTTCTTATATGAATGGATGTACTCAGTCTCGCGGAAGAAGTGACCTCTTTTTATCTTTGTTCTATGTTTCATTCATAAGCTTCTATAATTCATTCAGTGAGCAGACAAAATATAATAGCTTGTCCAGTGTGTGGCCATATGTATTGCTATAACGTGATTCTCCGAACACAGTGAAGTTTGCATAACGGCCGCATGATCGGGAAGTATATGTTTGCTCGTTGCTTTATGGGTTTTCGTGTATTTTATGTATTCTATCAATTTATATTATTCGCATAACACGAAGGAAGTCCGAGTACAAGTTCTTGGAAGCTCACACGAGTGACGCGTGCGCAAACAAATGCGTTTCCGGTGCAGACAGAGTACTCGTTCATGGAGAAAGTTGTCAAGCCGAGCCTTTTTTCTTAACAATGCTCTAGCATTTTGCCATTATATCGCGTCTCCGGCTTTTTTTGGATGATTAGTCGATGTAGGAAGAGATTATGAAACTAATATCGGAGTTCTTCATAGAAAATCGACGTGATTGATGTTCGCCAACATTACTTAATGCGTTCGATCTTACCGTTGGTTTTGCAGGAAGTTAATCGTTTATCCTAAAATAATGAGCTTCTTATGATAGAGAGATCGATACTTTCTTCTGATGACAGAAGTAGTTCATGTTCTTTAGTTTTTTCTTTCTGTAGAATCAACTTTTAATCTTTCTTTTATGAACTACCACATTTCTTTGGCCATGCATGCACGGTACTTACACTTAATTATTGTAGGAATATAATTATGGCCAACCCGAAACTACAGTAACAACTAATCTTGTACAAACAAGATTCAAACTTGAGGCACTTGCTTGGACTTCGGCAGGCCAGATTTCAAAACAACGGCACAGGAGTATGCTCTAATCTACGAAAATTTGAACGTCATGAACATGGATGTGACTAAATAAAGGAGAATAGGCTATACAGTAAACACAAAGAGCATAGATGTAGTGCTTGATATAAAATATGAACAATAAGTAAAATGCGTACAAGTTAATGTTCCAGCCCGATGCGTGTGAAATAGCCACCGTCAACGGACACGCCGCCGTCGTCAGCTAAGCGTTCATCACGGTGACAATGGACACGACTTATGAAATGTGAACCACAATCTAATTCGCCTTTATTTCTGAGGGAAACAAAGGAATTTACAATACCCAGATCATATTACTAGCACGACCAGGGAACATGCCTGCTATGAGGAAATCCTTGAAGGTGGAATTAAGGGTAATTCAAACCTTTGTGTGATTGTGATTTTCGTGCTCGGCTTGATCAGTTTATGGCTCTCTCGCGTGATGTGTATGCTGCAGCTAATCAGCTTTGAGGTCGTAGGGTTTCCGCTGCAAATAATGCCAGTTATCCAACGCCACATCTGTTACATCAACCGTGCAATTGTGGGAACTGTTGTATACGTTTGTAATTATCACAGTATTGTTAGACTATGGTTTCTTTCTAGGTAATAAGAGCACCTACGCAACCTATATGCACTATATGATAATAAAGTAGGTACATCGAATAGCTATTGTTTTACAAGTATTATAACTACTTAAACATTCTTCCTATAAGTTTTCATGTTATTTATACGTAAGATTGATTATACAACGTATTTGATTTAGTGGGATAGATCTGAAACACATTTCTCATGGATATGAATTGTTGTTGCGTCTGTTATTGACTTAATAGTGACTGCGGTCGATGTTGATGTTATGTTTATACCACAGAAGACCGTTATTACAATAGCATTGAAATACTTAGTTGACTTATAACGTAGGAATAATCTGATCTACTTTCTCGACACCGCGTGAAGGGCTCGAAAGTCAGCCGCGCGAGATGTCGACATGTTGCGCCTACGCACTTCAGAAATTATCACCAGCTATGCACTCACGTATTGTGTTATAAATTATTCCCAATTTATTCCAGAGAATGCTTTTCTGCGAATGAGAGTATTATTTAGAGTACTTACCTACGTGTATCAATGTCGGATAGGACAATCGTACTAGCTCGAATGACTACACGAACCAGTGGATGCTTTGGTTTAGTAGTTCTATGTTACGACGGCCGGCTGGTCTTGAATGTGTACGTAAGCTTGGAATGGTGGATGTCATATAAAACAGAAACCATGTGTATGTGAACCACACACGTTCAAGACCAACCGACCTTCGTGAAATAATACAAGTGTGCCTAGCAATCTGACAGCCAAAAAATTACACAAATTTTAACAGCCAGCAAATTATCAGCTCCTCAATCGTTTATACTCAAAAGATTCCAAACAACTTTTATTATTCGAAACACCTTCGTAATTGTATTCAACTCACGATGTAACGCATGAAATTCGACACAAACGGTGCCCATGCGCAGGCGCAGGCGTGGCGTTCACATGCCTACGTAATCGTCTGTCAAAACGCTCACATTTTAACGCCCAGTATTATATTATACGAAGATTAACTCCTACGCGACAATCTGCTTGACGGGAAGCTTACATTGTGCCCAATGCACGCCTGATAGAGACATAAAGGCGAATCTCATGCGTTAGGACTTGAAGACGTTCCTTAGAACATGACGTGAATGACATACAAATATGATTAATGAAAATGTAAGTATGCCGACGTCGTGATGAAAGGACCGTGTTTGAATTAAACTCCGTGGAATTGTTACTAATGAGTGATGCCACGTAATAAAAGCTTAGATTTCTTTGCCATTGTTGTTGAAGTCCAATAAAAATATGTTCTTGCTCAACCTGTTCGCCTCTGCGGTAACAAGATTCGCTTCTTTCCAGAGAACTTGATTTTGTTTTACAGGCTGGATGCATTAAAAATCAGTAAGCTCTTTAAGCATGAGGGCGGCATGAATATTATGGTTTTACATACAAGAAGAAAATTGCATACTATTATGATTCCCACGTTCCTAGTCCAGTTTACGTTAATGGTGAGTTTTTATGTGGGTACTAGTCACTACATACTACATGTGAGTTTGTACCTATGTACATAAATATATTCCTATGTGGGGTGATATAGTTACGTGTAACGTAGATCCGCGTGTGCAAACGTATAATTTATAATTGTGCCCGCTTGGCGTAGCTACAAAAGGGCGACGACCTTTACAGCCGGTCGACAACTGACCTTTAGGTCTACTAAGGGCAGGAAACCTAGATGCAGGAATCCTCATTTTTTCTAAAGTTGTGGTCAAGTTTCACGCTGGGTAATCTCAAAAAACTATCTGCTTGTCTATTGAACTGTAGTTCCTGAAATAAATTAAGTGCCTACGTTACATATTTATGATCGCAGCCACCAATTACTCCTGTATGGAGTAATTTGTAGTGTGGGGTATATTTAATAAAAAAAGTTTCACAAAACAAACTGACTAGCTTGCTTCTAGGCAAGCTTGTTCCATCATCGGCCACATTATTGCTTACCATCAGGTGAGATAATGGTCAAACGCGAGCCTATCCTTAATATATAAAAACCGGCCAAGTGCGAGTCGGACTCGCCCATGAAGGGTTCCGTAGCAGCAAGTAACATAATATAAAATTTCTTGTAATGTGTTGTAACTTTGATCGATGTTTTAATAATAGTGTATTTTTTTTCGATTTATGACGTATTAAAAAAAAACTAATTACTAGATTTCGTTCAAACCAATTTTCGTTGGTAGTTTTTATAGTAATGTACATCATATATTTTTTTTAGTTTTATCATTCTCTTATTTTAGAAGTTAGAGGGGGGGGGGGACACAAATTTTACCACTTTGGAAGTGTCTCTCGCGCAAACTATTCAGTTTAGAAAAAAATGATATTAGAAACCTCAGTATCATTTTTGAAGACCTATCCATAGATACCCCACACGTATGAGTTTGATGAAAAAAAATATTTTGAGTTTCAGTTCTAAGTATGGGGACCCCCAAAGTTTATTGCTTTTTTTCCATTTTTGTGTGAAAATCTTAATGCGGTTTACAGAACACATCTACTTACAAAGTTTCAACAGTATAGCTCTTATAGTTTCAGAAAAAAGTGGCTGTGACATACGGACGGACAGACAGACAGACAGACAGACAGACAGACAGACAGACAGACAGACATGACGAATCTATAAGGGTCCGTTTTTTGCCATTTGGCTACGGAACCCTAAAAACAACATGTAATTTAAAACAGAGATGTAATGGAGCTCTGCTATCGTAACTGAAACTATGGTATATCCGAAATAAAAAAATATCTGCAACCGTAACCTAATAGTCGATTTAAAATTTTCAGACAAAGTTGGCGTCCATTTGGCAGGTTTTTGTTTGTGTTGCCCGGCCAAACAAATGATAATCTAGACTAGAAATAAAAGTCAAATCTTGCATTACTTTTATATTAAATAATATTATTTTAAAATTCTTATATCCTTAACCGAAACTATTCGACACTAGCAGATAATTCGAAATAATTAAATATCCCATAATCATATCTGAAACCGGTATAATATTATTCCTTCATCCGTATCCACTATCCGGATCCAAAATTTCATATCCATAATATCCCTGTTTTAGGACCACTAATGGCTCTTCAATTATATTATTTATCCCTTTCTAATATTAATTTTCACCCCAAGATCTTTAAAATGATCCAAGATCATCAATCACACTTCTGATGACAGAAATTGGAATCAAGATGCCAATCACTCTTTTAAGATATTTTACTTCGTGTATTCATTTTCGCAACTTATTTCCAACATGTACTTGTATTCAATCATAAATGTTATAAAGTTAATGAGGTTGATGTGTTAAAAACCTGCGTCAGTTTGACCTGACATTTAATCTTCATTGAGTAACAAACGGAACGATATATCTAGCAAATTAACGTAACACCTTGTTAAGTGTTACATGTTAATTCTGTTACGTTTAATTAGTTATTGTGATTGTTTTTTGTTTTTGCAATCATTGTTTTCGTGGTTGTTGTGGTAATATGAATTATGGGGTTGCATATTAGAAAATCAAAACTTTCCTGAGCAAATTTCAAAAGAACAACTTACAAATCAACAAAGTTTAAAATAACGATTCAGCTGACCAAAGTCTGGAAAAAAAAGAAAAAAAAAAGAAGAAAGAAAAAAAATCAAGAAGAAAGAAAAAGAGTCTGGTGAAGAAGAAGAGTCTGGTGAAGTGTTGAAATTATTTATTACACTATTGACCAAATCGTTCAAAGGTCAAAATGGATTACTGGATAAATTATTAATTATTAAATGGATTAACTGAAAAAGGTAAAAATCTCGAATGGACGAAACAACTTGGACGTAGCTTGGACGCGGTTGGTAACAGACACAGTTCTAACCTAACCTATTTTACCCAGTTCAAAGTGCAATCAAAATACAATCACATTTTTATGAGAGATTGTAGGTATTATTCGTTATTTCGAACTGGCTGAAATAGGTTAGGTTAGGTTAGAATTATGACCAACCACGCTACTTCTCAAAATAAAACAGATCGGGACCTTGATAATGATTTGATATTTTAAAATTACATCTAGCAACTTTTGAGCAGTCGTTCATTTGATGTCACATACATTGGGATTCTAAAATTATTCGAAATAAAACATTTGGTCATTTAAATTTTGTTATTTCCTTTATTGTTCTTTTGAAATTTGCTCGAGAAAGTTTTGATTTTCTAATATGAAACCAATTATGGCATTACACGTCCCCATCGTGGTTGTCCCCGTCAGCTTCCAGCAATCTACTGTAGGTATATTATTATAAAGGATTATAATTACTGTTTCATTGCTGAAAAAAAAATCATGTAATTCGAAAACACACTCGAAAAAACTTTAGGCCGTGTTTAGCAAAACTTTATATTTACTTAGTACATTGTTACCCTAGGAGTGAAAATAACTTATTTAGTCTCGAGAAGAGGATAGTTCGAGCGTCTTTAGGTCAAGGTTAAATACTGTGCTTTTTATTACGAATACAAGGAAAGTAAAATTGTAAAAATAAAAATATTTCACGTCGTACGATTTTAGGTAAACGTATCTTTCTTTTATGAGGCGGTAAAAGGATTTCTATTACTGCTTTAGCCCCTTTTATGAAATCAGGCGTTACATTCGTATTTGAATCTGATGAAGTCATCGTGTTAATACAAAACTCTGCTATACGGGAAAGTATAAACAAAACACTACGATTCGAAAAAACAAATGAAGATCGGATTGCTTTCTCGACTATTTTGTTTCAGTTTCTGTCACCGGTCAGCTATTTAGGCATTATTTTTCATTTTCGTTACTGGAGAAATGGTAAATATTTTTCCCATATCTTTTTATAATTCTAAGCTAGGTATTTTAAAGAAATAGTTTAAAGTAAATTATAATAGGTAGTCATATAAAAAAAAAATTGTGTGTCCTTAACCTTTCAATTGTGATAATTACAGACACAATTGAAAGACAATAGGTGCGCGAACGCCGGCGTTCGCTTGGGGTTTAATGAATATTTAATACTTAACTTCAAGAATGTTATTAGAATGTTATTTCAATTCGACATCGCGCTGTAATTCAGTGGTTGCACAGGAAGTTGGGATAAGGTTCAATAAAAATGTGAAAACGGAACTGGTTTTTTTTTAATAATTTGACAGCTGTCAGTTGAAAGCGATTCTCTATAGGGCAGAAAAATATTGCTTTCAACCCGATCCTCGGGCAACTTAAGATCTACTTTCCGAGTACGAGTAGTGATAACCAATTTTCGTCCATGGATTTCTTCGACAAATTACCCACACTAGACAGTTATCTGTATTTCAGTAATTCAGATGACTTACTGAAATTTAAATTTACTTCACGCGGTTTATGAAAGGATGTAGTTGATAGCTTCAAAGCCATGCTCGACTACACTAAAATAAACTTTAAACATTTAGAGCGAATTCTACGATAGCCAATGTCTCATAAAAACACCAGAGATTTGACAGCTAAGCGAGGGTTGTACCAATTTAACAATGGTGAAAAAAGACGTCACAAAATAACAACTGTTTTGACCAAACCTTTGAAGTTTTACATGATGGTAAAATAGTGGTTGTTAATGTTAGGGTTAAAATTTACTTTGACGGAAACTGTGCGGTAGCTCATGGTGCAACTCGTAACTGAAGGTAGCCAGACACGTTAGGGTGTACCTGACAGGTTGCCTGCACAGTTATACCTGTCAGGTAAGCTTGAGTGGAAACCTGAACAGTTGTGCAACATACACGTTCAGTTTTACCTGTAAAGCTCAACTGTACAGGCAAACCTATCAAGTATACATAAGCGTGTATTTTGTACCTTTAGAGTCTTAGATACTAGATTAATACTTGCTAGAAACACTTCACTCACCTCCCTTCAACCTGACTGTGGCCAGTCAACGAGCTCAGGCACCAAGGTTAACCAGTTTAACCAATTGTTAATCTATTCCTCAAATCTTAATGACATATTTATAAAATAAATTAAGCACAAGTACACCTCCGTGAGAAACAATTAATGTTAAATTCACTCGTTGCTTTGCAATGTATTTACATAACAAGTTAGCCATTATCATGCTGTTATGAAGATAAATAGAATAATAAGAAGTCAGTTAGCACTGAAATGAGGCAGCATTGTGTCTGAATCTGCCTAATGTTTGATATTTGACAGGATTACATAAAGGAGGTAGTGTAGAGGTAGGCGATAATGTTTGGAATGGGAGCACTCTTATGCAATTATTCTAATTGTTTAAACTTCAATTCATTTATATTGTGTAGCTTTTATTTGTGGATTGCTTTGGGTGCACAGCCGTGCGTGTAGACGAGAATATTGCTGAACAATAGGTAGTAAAGTATTCGCAATGTTATATAGTAGTTGATCGGTCTACGAAGCCGGCATCGGTAGCTATCCGTTTGTCTATCTGTCGTGGTGTCGGTATGTTTATAAATAAACAGCGGGCAACATGTTGCGTCGGTCGTGAGGTTCGCTTGTTTATTTCAAGTTCATTGTTGTGCGCCATCTCGCGTGAAGGCGCACCGCCACCGCCGCCTGCGCCCGCGCAGCCGCGCCGCCCTCCCACGCAACCAACCAAACCCTTTCAACAAATACTGAAATTATTTTAACACGAACTTAAAAGCTTCCTCCCATTGGAAAGGGGGCCGTTACTCCGTTAATATGCTGTACATTGTCTATAAAAATCAAGTTCTGCTTACTGTTTACAGTGCGACGCATAAGGCCAAACAGAGAAGGGAATAATAAACTGGAAAGTGGATTCTGTTGTTAAGTCCAAACGTAATGATACTGTGCAGACGCTTGCAGTTTACATGTTTATCCACTAAAGTGTATTGTTTTATGCATCGTATAAATTTTAATGCAGTCCTACTTACAAGTACTTTTTGCTTTGAATCGTTTTATTGTCTTCCAAAAGTTCGTGTTTAGCAGAACCGAGTCTGGGTTGTATGTATAATGTTATTATAAGGCAATGTTGTACCGAGACAAGTCTTTCTTGTTCGTTGACGAGTCGCGAACTGCGCTCGCTTTGGCTTGAATCATTGCCTTCGGCTGGCGCTAACTAGGTGCCACCGGCATTACCACACTGACTGGTAATCAGGGCTATCTCCAATCTAAGATACGATCGCCGGATACGCCTACCTATGTGAAAGGTACACCGGCAGAATTATGAGTTATCATGTGTGTTGAATTCATTAGGACATAATAAAAAATAATTTGCATCAATATGCAATGTCACGCTATACGTAATACAGAAGGAGAACCTATTAATGATGTAAGTTTATTTAGGTATTATGTAAAACATAACATATATTAAAAACTAGCAAGTACCCTCGACTTCGTCCGCGTCAGCCTCGTATAATAGGGCAAGTTATTTGGATAAAATTCCTTTTGATTTTGCTTGGAATTTTATTTTTTTTTCTAGAATAAAAGTGGCCTCATACTCCTTATAACATCAGCTACCTTATGACAGTCCCATCAAAAGCTTCGGAAATTAGCTGGAACAAATAGAAAGAAATTAAAAATAATAAAATATTTCAGAGCTTCTTATTGCATTTGTTAACCCGAGTATCGAATCGAAAATACTTTCTTATTCGTATAGTAAAAAAACCGGCCAAGTGCGAGTCGGACTCGCCCCTGAAGGGTTCCGTAGCAGCAAGTAACATAGTATAAAAGTTCTTGTAATGTGTTGTAACTTTGATCGATGTTTTAATAATAGTGTATTTTTTTCGATTTATGGCGCAAAAAAAAACTACTTACTAGATTTCGTTCAAACCAATTTTCGTTGGTAGTTTTTATAGTAATGTACATCATATATTTTTTTTAGTTTTATCATTCTCTTATTTTAGAAGTTAGAGGGGGGGGGACACAAATTTTACCACTTTGGAAGCGTCTCTCGCGCAAACTATTCAGTTTAGAAAAAAATGATATTAGAAACTTCAGTATCATTTTTTAAGACCTATCCATAGATACCCAACACGTATGAGTTCGATGAAAAAAAAATTTTTGGGTTTCAGTTCTAAGTATGGGGACCCCCAAAATTTATTGCTTTTTTTTTCTATTTTTGTGTGAAAATCTTAGTGCGGTTCACAGAATACATCTACTTACAAAGTTTCAACAGTATAGCTCTTATAGTTTCGGAAAAAAGTGGCTGTGACATACGGACGGACAGACAGACAGACAGACAGACAGACAGACAGACAGACAGACATGACGAATCTATAAGGGTTCCGTTTTTTGCCATTTGGCTACGGAACCCTAAAAAAAATGATATTACAAACAGACACTTCAATTTTATTTCTATGTATAGATGCTTCGATAGCTATTTAATATTGTTCTCAAACAATGGTTCGAAAATATTTAGTTTATTATTGTGGGGTTTTCCCTGTCCTAGCTGTGTAGCCATATCATGGAGAAGGCGAAGCGTGCGTGACTTAGACGGAGATAGTGATTTTGATAGCCGCCGGCTATTTTCGAAGCACGACGGGCTTTTAAAGGCGATTCTAGGTTTACGCTCATTAACTATAAGTATTCTGTGGCGGCTTTGAGGAATTCTTGAAAGAAATAAGAGATAAGATAATGTTTAGCTTTGGATTTCTGGAGTTTTAGTTATATTTTAGCATCTAGAGGTTTATAGGGGTTGATTATATTAAGTATGTGACATCCCACTCATACTTGAAAAATGTTTTGGGAACATATTTATTGTATGCACAGCTGAGGAAGTGTGGAAGGAAGCAGGAGTGGAATTCCCTGCCGAAGTCTGCGTTTCTACAACCTAGGGGTCTTTAAGTCAAGATTGAATAGGTTACTTCTAGGCAAGCGTGCTTCACCGTAGACCACATCATCGCTTTCCATCAGGTGAAATTCCGTGATTTACCACATTTTTTTTCGGTGGGAAAATCATCTAATGATATACCCGCTCTAGGGCGGGAGATAGTGTCAGACTCTTACTGACTAAAAACCCACCTAGTTCCTTCGTGCCTTCATACCGGGGCTGAGCTACTCTTTCGAAAGTAACCCTGGCCCCAGTAGGCTTCGACTCAGCTGGGCCACTGCTATTGCTGACAACTCCTTGAGGCGCGCGGGAACAGTGCGCGCCGTCGAGGACGATTTACCACTCAAACGCAAGCCTATCAACAATAATAAAAAAATGTCTTAAAGAAGGAGCTTTGCCACCAAAACTACGTGT
Organism: Mythimna albipuncta; assembly: GCA_929112965.1. Taxonomy (NCBI): domain Eukaryota; kingdom Metazoa; phylum Arthropoda; class Insecta; order Lepidoptera; family Noctuidae; genus Mythimna; species Mythimna albipuncta. The sequence continues at coordinate 7,883,456 of OV815962.1, read as the reverse complement.
AAAAATATAATTGAGGTCTGTTAAGTTTGAAACTTTTACGCAACACAAAGCGCGTTAACATTTCGTTCAATGATAACAAGTGAAATTAATGTTAATTAAGAGCATTATGCACCTTTTGTAATGCAGGTGTGATTGTATGTACTTTTCGTTTCACACGTTTATTTCGGATACTTCGGCAACGGTGTATGACCAATATTTTTCTTATATATTCGTATCAATATTTTCTAATGACTTAACGACATGACAATTACTTAGGTATCTTCATAACTATTAGGTACCTATAAAATGAAATAATAATTGGAGTATATATCATATGTTTTTGCACAACACAATATAATAGCGAAATATTTCTAAATAAATGAAGTCATCAATCAATTTAAACAATAAATAAACCAGTTTTGTGTATATGCAACAAACCAGTTAGTTCAATAAGAAATATACACATGAAATCAATAATCCATCCATATTACCCGTCTACGTTTTTTTAATAATTTTTATTCATAAAAGCGCAATATCAATAGATCAATTAATTTAATTCATACAATAGAAAACATAGATAATAGCGCTATTAAAAGTTTAAGGTCTCTATGGCTGTTAATAATTGTGCTTTCTACACGATTAAATATTCTCGCGTATTCAATACGACTTGCCGACTTGCCTCCAGCACTGGTTTGCGTAGGTGTGCTTTGCACGATAGATTATCACAAAAACTCACTACGTTGCCGTGGGTACTGTACTAGCTTACTATTATAACAGTAGGCGTATTGGCATCTCAGAGCAAACGAAAAATCTTGCGGCAGCTGTTCATCATTCCGTACGAGTTGAGTAAGCTTCGAAAGGAAACGATTTACGATCATGCATGTGTCGGCTGCGGGACTACCTACATAAATATGGCATTACTACTGGCTTGCGCAGTAATATTAATTGTAGTAGTGTGAGACGGTGGTTTTTAGGTCACATACTCCGTTTCATCCTTTAGGACGAGAGTGCTAAAATGGCATTACCTATTGGCGTTAACAGCTTTGTTTACACAGATCAAGCACTATTTCTCTTCTAGACCATCGCTGGTTTGGGCACGCCATAATTATGGCGGTAAGTCCCGTTTTTGAGTAGTGGGCTGGAAAGACGTCAGGGTTTCCTCAACTTCCGCATGACGCAGGTCGTCACCGGACATGGTAAGGGGAGTTCGGGAGCTTCCTGCACTGGATTCGTGCGGAAGAAACACCAGTGTGTCACCATTATGTAGATCGTCCGGAGGATACGGTAGAACATATGGTTGAGGTGTGTCTCGCTTGGGCAGAGTACCGCCGTTATCTTCGTTATCGCTGGTAACGACCTATCACGCCGGGCCCTGGTACAGGCCATGGTCCGAAGCGAGTAAGAATGGCTGGTGGTCTCCTCCTTAATTGAAGGAGTAATGCTAGCGAAGGAGACAGCCGGTTGTACGAAAGAGAATCCCAGGGCTCTGGAACGAAGGTGAAGAAGGAAAACGAGTGGGTTTGAGTCAGTAAAAGTCTGACACGTCCGCCCAAGATGTCATTGTTGTTATAAAAAAGCCCATCGTTGATTACAATATTTATCAGTGCCGTATGCTATGCTGCCTTTAAACTATAACATATCTATAATGCTAATGGAAACTAAACAGTAATAATTTCAGTAATATGTTGATATCGTTTACTAGCTCGCGTGCTTTACGAGACAAATAGATGCAAAACGATTGATATTACGAGCATAATACAGCAGCGTTAGTGGCAACTATATTAGTCACTCTGGAGCCGAACACTAGCAACAATAACCCAAAGAGAGTAAAATTTATTTGTTACACTACCGTTGATGGTACTGTATATTGCGTGAATCAATTTTAGCCAGTTATTTATGGGTATTTGAACTTAATTTAGGTTTTTTTTCAGTGCAACAATAAAGCTTTTAAATATTTAAAGATTAAGGATTATTTCCGAAGAATAGCCAAAATTAAGTGGCTTTAGGCAGGGCACATTGTTCGCAGAACAGTTGGTCGATGGGAATGGAAGGTTCTGGAGTGGCGCCCACGCGCGAGTGGTTCCAGAAGGCGCAGCATTGGGAGGCTTTCCACAAGGTGGACCGATAATCTGGTGAGGGTCGCAGGAATCCGATGATTGCGAGATGCACTGGACCGATTGTTATGGCGACATTTGGGTGAGGCCTATGTCCAACAGTAGAGGTCTTTCGGCTGAAATTATAATGATGAAGATGATGAAGGAATATTTCATTACAAAGGTATTTGCAAGTGCAAGACTTTAAAAGCTCCTCATGTACTACGGGCTTAAGCATATGCGCTTAATCCCTATTTCCGGACAAATTGCTTAGTATCTAAGCATGAAATTAATATCCTTGTCTCTTTTGATTATCGTGCACTGAATCGACGTTCCCTATGAGTCAGTATTTAGTAGATTAAATGGAACGCATTAATCCATGTGGAGGCAGCGTCGCACCACCGCTGGCTTTTATTAGCTGAACAAGTGCTTCAATTACTGTCTTTGTCCTGTTTAAAATCGACTGCAGGATTTTTTGTAAAAGATATTTTTAGATAGCAGATACAATGGCAGAAAAATACAGTAGTTATTTCCAGATCGCGGATCTTAATTGGCTTGGGGAAAAGAGCTTTTAGCAACAATGTTGGACGGCTATAAGCTCTCGGTCAATTGTGTTTCTTAGCTTCAACATATATGTCTGCTCATTTAGAAGTCTATCTAATTATGTAGTTAGTACTCATTAATCATCGGTAATGTATTTGATGTCTGGTACCTATTCTCTTCAAGAGCTCTGACAGTCAATTGAGCGAAAGCGTCCGTTGTTCATATTCACAAGTGATGACTTTGCAGCTGCATATCCACAAATAGTTTTTAGCGCAGAGCATCATTACCTTATGTGGCCTGGAGGGGCACGACCACCTCATGTTTGTGTTTCTCGCGCCGTTTGTTTACCTCGAAGGAAGAGCAGTGTGAACGAGGCATAGCCCCATTGAAATCCCTTTATTCAAATTGTTTTAAAATACTGCCTTTGTTTTGAGGCTGCATTACGCTTATATTTAGAACTGTGACTAATCATATGCGGGCATGCTATTATAAAGTACTGATTAAGATCGATCGCGTTGAAAGGTCTATAACAAAATATGTATGAGATGTAGACTCTGTAATTGTTGAGTCGTGCCGCAGATAAGATATTGGTCCATCATCAGTCAGGTTGACTCGTTTTTCTACTCTGTCTGCAATCGATGCCGTAATATATTGCATAAACTACTTAGTTGTCGACGAGTTGCATCGTGATTATTTAAATTGTGAACTAAACCTTTTTATAACTTAGAAGATAACGAGGCAGCTTGTTAGTCTCGTCTTATATTGTGAGTGTATCTGATTAGAGAGGCTAATTACTTATTTGATAATGATACATAACATCTCTTTTGTATATAATTTATTTTAAAACAGCATGTGGACTCGCAAGAGACTTTTACCAGATAGATATAAATTGACAATCAGCATTCTTCATCAACAGATCAGTCACGAGAGCTTTCCGTACAGTCGATGACAACAGACATTAGCCTTCTCATCAGCAGTAAAATTAATTTGCATGTACGTCACGTTACGCCACAGCTCGGCGCGCCGCGTGCATGTAATTCAGATCTTTCCAATTTTATCTGATATATAGACGAACGGCCCACTTTCCATAAAATCTCGCGGTATCGTCGGTCGTATACGGTAATTAAAAACTGTCTGTACACGATATTCTTATAGAAGTATATAATTTACATACCTATATCACAAAAGTCACGTAACCTTATAGTATTTGTGGCAGGTAATGTAATGTTTACAATTAAATAAGGTAGAGTACCTTTCTCTTCGTATTACAGTACTATAACGTAACGTAAGTGTTTTTGTTATTGAATTATTATGTTTATTGCTTTTATATGGTTCTATTATATGTTTATGTTTGTTGTTATGGTGAACTAAGTTCGGTCGTAACTCTGAAGAGAGCTATATAAATAATAATCCTTAGCTAAAATAAACTCTCTATTTTTACAAAAACATATGTTAGATAATGCGCGTCTACTTATTAGTTTATAGGCTATGTTTTATGTTGTTACTTGTATGAATATTTATCATTATTGTTTTATGACTTTGGTTAAATATGAGAATTACATTATTTACATTTGACGACATTGACAAGTATGAGCCAAACGCACCGATCTCTCAAATCTCTCCTGGACACTTGAATAATTTCTCCACTTTTTCATAGTATTTTAACATAAAGTTGTAAAAGAAGCCATTGCAAAAACAAGTTTTTCAAAGCACTATTGTTGTATTATTCATAACTTTCGCTCGAACTGAAATGTAAGTTATCTTTAGTTTCTGTAGAACTGGAGCTAAAGTGCTTGTTAGTTAAGGAGATAAATCACTAATTCTTTGCCTACTGAAAAAGAAAGATGAGCTATAATAATAATAACTTTATCCATCTAGTGTTAGTAACATTAAAATTGCTTATAATAATATATTAGTGTTCGTATTTATCACTCTCTGCACCAACTTCTTTAAAATCGGAGAGCTAAAGCTTTCTGCTACTTATAGTTACTGCTAGTTTATAAGATTCTGTTTCCACTGTCCCTTACTACCCCCAGCATTGAAGCTGTTTTTGCGTATGACCGCATAAAAATCGTCTGTATGAGCTTGTGCAAGCATCTCCGCTGCAGGAACGAGGCAGCCGCAATAACATCCTAAAAACATTAATATACTGAACGCTCAGGGCATACAGCATAGAAATGTAAAAAACAGTCCATAGGTACCTAAAGCGATCTTTTCGAATATTTGACCCACAGACTGCCCGTGTACATACTCTGCTATAACTATGTGACCATTTGACCAACAGATGGTATCGTTAATGTCATCATCACCACCATATGTTATGAAATATTTGTGTTACTGCTAATTGATCTGTCGGGTGCCCAAATGAGGACAGCGTTTATTGCTAATGCTAAATCTAATCAAACGGAATATTATGGAGTAAAACGTCTAGCCAAAAAATTAAATGTCGCAACTGAACTGAATGCTGCAAGACGTCGTTTTTTAAATCACTGGGTTTAAAAAACGAATTGTAATCGTCTTTTGTTCGTGCATCAGCGTGACACGTGACACAATGCTGACATCAGACCAGCTGTCATGATATTTGATGTAATTTACTTGTTACTACAGTTGTCTTGTGTTTGTCACCAGATGGGGCATCAAGCGCGGTGGCGGGCGCGGCCGTGGGGGTGCCTCTGTCCTGGGAGCCGTTCTACTGCGTGCTGCAGCAGGACCGGCGCATCCTCACCGCCTACACCAGCGAAGAGCTAGCTGTAAGTACTTACCTATCTTTTGATGATATACTCTACCCAAATATCTCCTTAATCCCTCCTGGGATTCAAGATAAGGAGGAATCAGCAATAGAGCGATTGTTGAAATGCCAAAATGTTTGGAACTGACCAATTGGAATTTGCGCACGTAAATCTCAAAAGTTCTGAATTTCTTTTAATCTAATGATTAATTCCACTAATACCTACCGTTCTTCCAGTTCACCACAACATGAGCTATCCTCGTAAACCACAATACGAAAGAAGAATTGGTACTTGCATGTTAACATATTTATGATGATTGCATTTGGCATAAACATGATTGGGGCTATAAAGCGTTCATTGCTTCCAGTACAATTATTTTCATCGATATATTACCGCGTGTTCACTGAAACGGAACAATCAGTCACATAATATAGATAGGTACATTAAAGAATTTAATTAATTATTATTTTCAAGTATCGAAAGTTCGAGTCGTATGTCTAAAGGTCGTTGGAGAAATACTGTTTACACAGGAAATATTGAATATAATGGTTAGTATAATCAGCTCGTTCACTGACCGGACGTAAGCCTCCTCTCCACGAGATGGGATCAAAGTCTAGCAATCCTTTTTGGTACAGTAGTGAGGTGCACACTATGTTTTTTATAGATCTATCGACTTGTTGATCAGTCGTCAAATAAATATGTTTCTTTCTTTACCACAAGGGGCCCAATTAGATTCATTTTCAGTGTCTGACATAACTGTTTACACACTCTATTTCACAAACGCATACCCTATGAGTCGTAAGTCTTGAAAAACTAAACAATTCCTCGTATAAAGGACGTTCTAATTTTTTTTTTCTACTTTTGCCAGTTTTAATGTCGATTTTATGTAGACAAATCGTGTAGTTTGGCATTCCGTATGGGTCAGTAGGTAGTGCCAACACGAAGGTTTTATTTATTACCGTATAATCATAGAAAACCGGATGCGGTGATGTTACTAAATTCGAGTGCAATAGAGCATGACTATTGTCGAACACGTTTAGGTTTTTGTATTTGGCACGTAGATCCTTTTATGTAGCCACAATGTAATAGACCTTTTGCATATTTCATGCTAATCCTTTGGACGCTTAGAGGGCTCAAAAATTAATAAATGACAGTAGTCCCAATTCAACTTATTGCATAATACCATAACAAAAGGGATTAAAAAGAAGGAACATTCATTAATTTTATTATTATCGTGGGTGCGTTTACAAATATGTAAACTCAAATACACAAGACATCCAGACTTGGAATACCTATCTGTAGGCCCTACAAATATTTGTATAGTGCAGGAATCGAATCTGTGACACGCAAGCTAGTAGCCAATTGCTTAACCACTGCATCAACATTATAGCAGTAAGTTTGACTTTTTGCTAGTGCGCCTCATTTATTTAACCCAGAAACGAACGTTGCAAAGATTTTCTCTCGGACAAGGTTTCCTTAGTAATCGCTATAATAGTTTTTTTATCACTTACCAAAAAAGAGTGATTCTCGTTATACATAATGATGGTCACTTTCTCACATACACCTACAAGTTGCTTTATTATGTTCGGAATTGCGATTTATCCGTCGGTTCGTTTGTTCCGCTTTCCTAATCTTGTGGAAATTGCTTGTTCGGTACATTTGATGATTTTTAAAGTGACGGAGTGTTTAGAGCGAGTCATTTGGTTGCTTAAATCACATTTGAAGAAACGATGCCAATCACGGAAGCACTGAAATCGTGCTCCTGAAAGCAGACTGTAATATATATTTTATAAATAAGGCACATCTACAATTTGTTCACAAAATAAAATTCTAGATTTGGTAAGTGTTCAGAGTATGGTTCCGTGAAAACAAATCAATTAAAGGCATGCACATCATTCAACATTGCTAGAAATTGCTAGGTAAATAATGATGACAGGTGTAAGAAGTTAATTTCCTCGTTATTTATTGAATTTAATTATTTTATTTTAATTCTAAACATACGTCATGTACTGGGGCGCCGGGAGGAGATTTCAATGTATTCTTAAAAAAATATCAGAAAATCTAATTAGATTTATTATTTTTGGCATATCCGAGGCGAAGTGCTAAAATTTCCAGCCGATTACGGCCCCTCTCACGTCCTTTATTTGTCAAGTTAGTTCTATCTCTGTATGAGATGAATTATGCTGAAGTTGCACCTCCCTGAAAATAGTTCTGCCGGCGCCAATGGCTATGTAAAACAAACAAGTATATGACACAAAGTACAGATTCAGTTACTTAATGCATTAGCGTTAGAAATAGCTCAATTTGACTGTTGATCTCATTGTGGTGGTGATGGCGTGCGCTTGGCTCGCGTGCGCTAGAGTGGCTCATCGAGCCTCGGCCAGTAAGGGAACATTCCCGACGATTATGCTTACACATTTATGTACAGGGCTGGCAATGGCTGCCATTAACACGTAATAATATTTTGTAGACCATTAAAACAAAGAAAAAAGAAGTTACATTTTTTGTTCTATTTCTCGCATTAGAATGTCGAATGAATAGGGATATAGAGCTATAAATATTGTAGTTTATAATTTACTACTACTGATGGTACACTGTGTTATTGTTGATGAGTTTATACTAAATATTATATTTATTTGCAATTAGATGCATCACTGTATCCGATAGTACTAACAGGTTCACCTAATTTGGAATCAGGGTTTTTATTTTACTGTATCACTCTTTGAAATAAATTGTAGATTTATAATTCTGATACAGCATAAGGATATTCTAAAGGAATTATTATTATTATGGAATTATTATTATAGATATTCTAGGTATAGCAACATTAGCAAAAATAATATGTGTGCACTAGGTGTAAGAGTACATTCTTATGTCACGAGGAAGCATTACACTGCTATTGGATATAATTAATTTCGATGTTTCTTTTGTGTTTAAAAAATCGAAGCAACCCTAATCAGATAAGTGAAAGTCCATTTTAATTTGGAACTCATCGATATCGATACCAATACGATATGTTCGACAGCACAGCCTAGCATTATTTTGTTTTTGATTACACTCATTATGGTAACTATGGGACCGAAGTTACGTCATTCTGTGGGAAATTAGATTAAGTGTTGTAACAGAGAACGCGATTTGTACGCGTTTGAAACGGGCACGAGAACATATAAACCGTTTTAATGATGATCCACACAATGAGGTGATTTTTTCCATTTACATTTTTGACTTAATTGTAGGCCTCGGACAGATTTATAGTAATTTGAGGTACATTAATAAAGTTATAACCAGTTAGTGGGATGGATTAATAGTTTGCTCTTACACATTAGTTTCCATCTTTTAGAGTTAATTATTAACCATTTTATGTTATATCTATTACTTACTCAGGTTAATATTAATGACATCAACGCAGATAGAGTCACGGGTTAAATCTTGTATGTGTACCTAGTAGGTATATTTTCATGCAAGCAGGCATACGTTGCGGAATACACGCCTAAACCGAAGGCTAAGTCGTTTTGGAGCCGAGAAACTGCAATTTCAATTGCTAACGTGTATGAATCGACGTTTTTTAACACACCTCTATAAAAGAATATGTAAAAGTTCATAAAAATAATACTTATTAAAAATAAAAATTATTAGCTTGCATGCTCTATATTTATATGCTTGGAGGCTATCCTGCGATCAATGGATACTGACAGGAATGTAAGATTTTCTGCACTAGTGTGAAATACATCAAATCGAGTCTAAAAGCGGGGAAGATAGGAGAGCAGGTTTACGAGTAAGTGTGATGAAAAATAATTAATTTACTTACTTTATATATCAAACTATTTATTAGAATAAGACCACAATATTTTTGTCGTGCGTCGCCTGCGCATTGAGTACAAACAGACAGTTGCGGCGTGGGCGCACGGCCGGCACTCGGCATAAATCAAAATTATGCGTTGCACGCCTAAGAGCGGCTTTTTGCCGCAGCCGCATAAGACGAATGAACTCTGCAGTTAAAGTTTTGTTTGAACCGCAGTTTTATGGCCTATTTGGTACTTGTTAGACACTTTGTGGTGAATTGAAATGAAGATGTTACTTTCCTCAGGTGGAAACTGCTTTGTGTACATTGTGTTTTGACATGATGTGTTGAGTAAGCGAAATAATAACAAAAAATATTGGTATGCGAAAACACAGAGTAAGACCTGAATAAATCAATATTAAAGCTGGTTTAACATGTACAACTGAATCAGGTTTATCTAAAGTTTCCAATTTAAATATCGTTAATATCTTTACGAACTTAACCACATCACTAGCTAAACCAAATAAAAACTCGGTAAAAGCAAATCATTCTGCTACTGTATTTTACATTTAATCAATTAGCCTCATAAGATAGCCATATGATTATCTATACAGTATTTGCCCCGTTGAACCTTAACGTTATTCATACTCACACGATGAGAGCGCCAAACACGCGAATCATGACTCATATAATGAGTTTCTTGTCCCAAAAATTTACATTCCTCTCAGCCATGTTTTGGGCGAGGTTATTTAAGCCTTTGAACTTTATGACCAAATGCTTAGAATATAGAGAAGTACGTCCTACGTTGGGTTATTAATCAAAGGCAGGATGTCTTCAAACAATGAGGACGGAAATGCGGAGTGCCTGGATTCCGCTTCTCACGGAGACGCATCGCTTTCTTGCTGAATCATGAAGTACTCCAGATGCGTTGTGTCATCTAGTAGGCGTTGTTAGGGACACATCTCATTGGTCTATTTAAATAAGTAGGTGTTCATTTGCTACTTTAGATTTGTATTATGATGACAAGGGAACTGCAAGTTTCCTTGAAACATCGTCAGTTGACTGGAATTATTGTCAATTGACATAAATTCCAAACAAATGTCTGTGAAATTGACATGATTCAATTTTTAAATGTCAAGTTGACACTAATATGATTCTAATTAGATTTGAATTTGGAATTCGTTCTTTTGTTTTTATTATGGACTAGAATATTGCCAGCTTTTTTCGTTGTATTATTTATTTCATAAGGTTTCTAAAGCCATTTGTAATTTACAAAGTAAAGAATGAAGAAATGCTGGCGTATCCTTTTATATCAGAATTTAGTTATTTTTATTATGAATCTGTCGTGAATATCAAAGACGTGTCAGGCGCTAGATTAAAATAATGTTATGGCGTTGACGGGTAGTTAGTTAATCATTTACGATCACGATCACCATAATAACAGCTTCCTTTGCGTTTTCTTTACCGTCGGTTTTTTTTGTCGCGACTCTCGCAAGTTACGCGAGATTATAATTTTTTTTTAACATGTCTGGTACTTAATGCTGTGCCCTACCTACCTGCAGTGCTGTAATTTTAACATAATTATAACATGAGACTACGCAAATAGCACATCGCCAGCTGGAAGATTATCTATTTTTATGTAAGAGCCGATTAAAACTTGTATAGATAACATCAATTTATGCAAAAACCATCTTATTGCCCCAAGAGGTCAAATGGAGGGTCCTCGTCGTTAAACCTGCAGCATCTGAGTTACGATGCATCTAGCGGAACAAGGAACACATGCATTTTCCACAAGCAGTCAAACAGCTGTTGTATATTCTAACAATAGTCAATGGTATAGGAAAAGTGGACAGCGATAAGGAGGATTAACATTAAAAAGCTATTGAAGTCGTTTTCACCTGCAATTTCTTTTATGTACTTGTGTATTATATTGTGTATTAAATCACTGATTGTGACTTGTATTGTTGCACGCGGCCGGCCAGTCGTTCCCCGGGTTTTATGTGGACAAGGTAAGATGTGTGCCGCGGCTTTTTACGACCCCTGCTCTTCTTTGTCGTCAGACTCATGGATGTTATTAAAAAAGTGAAAATTTTCCCTTTTGTTTTTTGTGTTTGAAAATTTTCCTGGTTTCAGTTTGAATTTTAGACCAACAGAGTTGTTTTTTTTTTTATTGTATCCCTTCCTATCAGAACAATTTGCATGATCTGAATTGTTAAAGAATTAATCCCAAAGTTCCTATATGTACAAAGTTGTTAGTGTTCTTAGTAGTATTTTTTTTTTGCTATTAGAGTTTTAAAAGCATTACATATTAGTGAATATTTGTTTGTCAAGGTCCTAAGTGACTGTACGTATACACCGTAGAACACCAACGCCATATATGTACAAGCACTTTCTACACCAAGTAATGACTAATCAAGCTCAAGTTAATGCCATAACACTCAAGTTTACGATAATTGATGTTTACTATTAATATCTTTATGTCTTTACAAAACACTCTTGTTCTATAAAGCTTTCATAACGTTCAAACTCTTTGTCCTTATTCTGGGAAGTACTTTTGGATTATGGTGGCGATGTAAATGGAACCACATTGGGTGATGTCATGGACTTATAAAGGCCATGTGCGCGCCGGACCATGGAGGGATACGGACTACTGTTTATTTTTATATAAAGCGTAGGTATATTTAGAAGTTTTTGCCCTAATTGATTCGTGAACACGTTGCAAGAGTCGACCAGCTGGAATCGACTTTGATTGTTTTTTTTCTATGTTAAGTAGAAGTAATTTTAAGTTACTGACGTCAGTTTTAAACTGTTTCTGAATCAGAGAGACTTGAAGCCAGTTTAATAAATTTTGCTGATTGACTATAATTTAACTATCTTTCAGTAAATTCCAGATAGAATATGTACCTACACTGTACGCGTATATGCAGAGATTGTACCCAACTCTATCTGATGTAATAATTGAAATTGTATGTTCAAGGGAGTTAAGGCAAGGACAGATCATTCCCAGGCGACTGGTGGAACACAAGCCAGCTCTCACGTTGAATTGACCTTTCGAACAATTGGTAAATGTTTTACCATTAAAACTGAAGTAGGTAATCGGGTTATCGAGTACTTAATCGCGTGGCTTATAAAATCGTGCGTAATTGGTGTTTGTACCTGAGGCCTGACCAGCGACGCCCGTTACTATTATATGTGGTCCACTCCGAGATATGATCGCTACGAAATATCCCATTACGTTCTGAATCTGAACGCACTGCTCAATTAAAAAAATGTTCCAAGGATGAAATATTACTCTTAAAACTATTTTAATTTCAGACTAAGAATTATAGCAGACATATCGTTTATAAAAAAAAAAAAAAATGAATTTGGAACGAATGGCATAGACGTGTTTGTTAGTTGTTATTACACACAGTACAATTATCACATTGGTTTAATGAAACAAAGCCCATTCAACTCATTTGTTATTGTTCTGTAATTATACAGACATGGAACGCGTAACCTTTAAAAGTTTACATAACAGAAATACCTATCGAAATATAATCAAAATGTCCTTCATCGCGTTAGTTATCATTGGTTTTTCTTTTTGCTGAACAAATAGTGTTTTATTTAAAGTTCAAGTTAATAAGTAAAGCTAGACCTACAAGTCTGATTGGTAATAAAACAAGTACTGTGAATTGTGGGCACAACAGTCCGGTACAGTCGCAGAGACTCACTTGTTCCTTGAATATCGAGTAACAAACGCTCTCAATTAATACCATACTGGTGCCACAGTCGGAGCTATTTATCTATTCCGTTGGGTACAGAGATTAACAACAGTGTTTTGATAAAGTGTGAGACTTGTACTGAATAGCTGTTGGATGCTTTCTAACTACTGTTTGTTTTGGTTTTGATCTTAAGTCAACTTTAACATTCAAATATGACCAGCGCTGCTATACTTTGTGTCATAAAATAATTCTGTTTTAAAGCGGTCTAACTATTAGGTACTAGTGCCCCGCCCTGCCTTCGTCTGTATTACTATGTCTATGGTGAAAGAGTTTTTAAAATCAGTCCATAAGTATTTAAGGATATTCGTTAACCGCATCAAGTCTGTTGGGTAATTTCGACACGGAAAGCGTTTGTTGTTTTAAACTTCGTAAAGAACTTTTTCCGACCACTCTTTTAGAGTCACGTAGCAAAATCGGCAGAATAAAAAACTGTATGTTATCATTTAAAATAATAATCTACGCGAGCCACAGGAACTAGGTAATTTATACAATTTAAATGGTTTTGTAATAAACTACCTAATTACGAGTGCGGTAGTTGGAGTGATTGATTGACCGCGCCGAATTCGGCACACGTAATCTCGTGTTTTTTCTTCAGTTGAAATGTTTTTGGTAATAACAAAGCTACATAATAATCTGATTGGTATTTGGAAATTGATAAAAGTAATTTAAAAATTCTTAACTCATGTCGTCATGATAAGTTGGTAGAGGTAGAAGATGAGTGAATGATACCTGCAAACTGGATTTGTATTTGATGTAGGATTGTTTTTTTTTTATTCACGTTAGGTTCGTGCTTGACCATTATCACATGATGGAAAGCGACGACGTAGTCTACGAACGCGCTTATCTAGAATTAACCTGTTCACTCTTGACTTAAAGATCTCCAAGTTATAGTTATCTATCAGGAAATAAAGACGGCTTTTTGCAGCTTTTATTTAGTTTCACCTGTCCTAATGTTTGTCCGTAATCAAATCTTGTATATTAAATTTGATCCACTTCCCGGTTACCGATTGATCTGAAATTTTGCATGCTTATGTTAATCAGTCCCCCTAGCCAAGTTACAACCGTTTCGCTTGCATCGAATGCTTCGACTTGGCCGCGTCGCCAAATCTTTTGTTCTGACCACGTGACTGAGCGTTGAGATGACATCATTCCTGTACATTTGAAGGTTTCTACAAGCGTTAACTATTGCAGATTAGTAACTTGGCTAGGGGTACAGATGGCAGTGCATAGTTATACATATAGCTTATCAGATCACCGGAAATCCATACCCGGAAGGTAGCCATAGAAACTCAGATAACAAAAAACCTCAAACACGATAGGGTTATCGTGTTTGAGGTTTTTGGAATGGTTTTGATGAGTATTAAATTATGTATGTGTATATTACGCGCTACAAAAGCTTGCTATGAAAAAATGATTTTCATTGAAAATTGGTTTAAAATGATACCTACGTATAATTGTCCCGACTGTCATTTGCAAATCTTTGACAGTTGATGCGGATAATCGGAAGTCAGTAAATCTGACACTAGTCTTGCCAAGGGGTGTTGCGCCACCCAGTTACCGGGTTGTGGAGTCAAATAGCAATCGCTACTTGTGAAGCACTGTCCTATTCAGCTGTTTCCGGTAAGACTGAAAGCTGATCCTGACATAGTTTGGAAAAGGTTAAGCAGATAGATAAAACTATAACGGAGTCTTTGGTCAACTGGACCCACTTGAAATGGACTTGCGGTCCACTCGACCCAGTCTCATTTTGAACAGGTCAACTGGACCCACTGCCGAATTTCATACTGGTAAAAAGTAAAATAGCTAAGAAATCAAGCTTAAAAGTAAAGTTTTTCTTTCAATCAGAAAACAGATGTACATAGCTGTATTCTACAGTTACAGATGGACCACTTTTCTTAAACGATGTCACGTTTGCAATTCTAAGTCGAGTTTTCTCGTCAATAAACCAATGGATTGGCATCTGAAATATGGCCGATGCGTTCAATCGCATAGCCGGGCACACGTGCACGTTATGCAATGAGTACATCACTACATCTACATGGTAGGTACACGGTGGGTACACGTCGGGTACATTGTAGTCTCGTCCTGTCCGTCTTCGCCTCGTTTGCATACAGGCGCGACGCTTGACGCGCCAATGTGCGAACAGCTTTATGTCAAGGAATTTTGTATTTTCTGCATGATTTGTATGTAAAAGGATTCCTTTGGAGTTTGTTGCTTTGAATTGTCTGTTTGTTGACTTTATGATTGTTGGGACCTACCGGAGTAGTTATAAAGTTGTGTTGGTTCAGGCAAGATGTTTAAACTTGCTTTATTTAGAGTGAAATCTATATTTCGATCTTTACTCGGTCATAGTCCTATACTCCCATTATAAATAAACCTGCTATTAAATAATATATTATTCTGGCAGTTTCAATCACTGGTACTTACTCTTATAATCCGTTAAAAGGTAATAGTGGAAACAGAGTTAAGCTAAGCTAGGATAAGCTTGAAGATATTACAAGTTCATAAAACATGCGAACCACAATAATGTCATTTTATAAATAACCTCTAACCCCTCGTGCAAACCTGGTACATCTCAAAATGAACACAAAATGTCCAACACAGCTCTTTCAAAATAATATTAATGGTAACTAATTCTATTACGCTCCTTTAGAAATTTTAATGATTCTAGATAAATTTAATTTATTTTATAATGTTACAAACGTTTTATAACTGCAATTGGTGGTCATGTTAGATACTCCTTCTGCTTATAGATAGATATTAGCAACCATCTTCAAGGAAGTTTTGATCACCTGATGACAATTTTGTAAATAAAAATTCAGGCGTTCAGGGTTCAGGCATTGACATAATTAGTAACTCTGTTTTATTTGTCTTTATAATGATCATCTATAAACGTAAAAATATTGTAGAATGTACCTAGAATTTGTCTTCTGTTTTATTTAATAACCTACATAAAATATTTTTTTTATTTATTGTTTTAAACTTCTGCTTGAATGCGATCCCACTTAATGGTAAGCACTTAAGCAGTGATGCAATCGTTGATGGTGAGTTGCACTAGTTTATTAAGGCGTATAGTCCCTTGAACCATCTGGCCGAAATTATGTGAACGCAACTCTCGCACTCGTCTAGGCGGCAGTACGCAAATCCGTGCTTTTATTTGCGGCCACCAGCACCCGGAAAGTGCTTTAAATCCATTTTCTCTGGGAGATATTGATTGATTTACATATGCAATGTTTACTTTGAAGAATATTTAACCACCAATTTTTATGTGTAAAAATGTTTCTAAAGGTCCAAGCCGTTGCGAAGCAGTAGGGAAAAGTTGCGAAATTGCTAAAAATTTTTTTTGACATAAGTATTAATTGCACGAAAAAATCAAATTTTGATATTATTGTTCATGAATCTATAATAAACATATATTTTTTTCAAACCAATTGACCTAGCCGTTACGGCGGAGTAGGCCTCGGAAAATCACTGTTTTATGGCACTTTTCGGGCGCTTGGCCCTTAAGAGCCTATTCATTCTAGCCTTGAAGTCACCTAAATTATATCGGACACGAAGGACGCAGCTGGAATTCGGATAGTTTCTTTTCCAAAATCTGATCTATTGGTTGATATGCGCGCTATGAAAATTTCACATACAGTTACTAGTTCAGTGTGAATGCCTGTATCAGTTTGAACTTTTTAGGTACCTACATTGAAATTGTTGAAGTTAATGAATGACGACGTTGTTTATAACTACTATTAATATTTTAGTAAAGTGAATTATTACCTAAGTTCATAAGGTTATTGAAAGAAGCAAAATTAAATGTTAGTGGTATACCTTGACCAGGCTGATGCACCGTTATCTTAATACTTATTTATATATTTCTTAGATATTATAGGTATAGTTGTTATGTTAAGAATGAGAATTTGTAGATTACTTTACGACAGTACATAATAACACTGACAACACTTATTACAATGAACAACTGTATGGCCAACATTGAAATAGAAAAAAAATACAATTATCCCATACTGTTTGATTAGCATTTTTTTACTTTATAAAATGTTGCCCCACACTAGGAATTACTCCTGCCTCGTAAGTTCTCTCATAAACATGTAAAATCAAATACACAAGACATCCAGACCCGTGGGACCAAACCCGCTACCCGCAGCGCGGCAACCAATCGCTCAACCACTGCGCCAGCCGTGCCGTCAAGTATTGTCAGTGCTTTCATTAATGGTCTTAATGTCGGCTCCACATTATTGATACTATAATCTTTATTAATTAAAATCGTTTCGATCGTAAATCAAGCTTAATTAATTTTGAGCAAATATGTTTCAACTATACGGGGACTAATTAGGATGATTGAGTATCTGAAGCTTTAATCAATTCGTCGTACACATATGTTTAGAATAATTAAATAGATTTTGTTTTGATATGTATTTGTATGGATAGGCTATCGAGAAAGATCTACCTAATCTATGTAATCTAGTGAATGACAAGCAGTGAGAGATCAGAAAGCATATGCTCTCAATTGACGTCATCCATGGCATCGGTTTTGATTAAACTTACTTAGGTCTTCCCAGTGGCGGATCAAGCCAGCGCGGGGCCTGTAGCAAATTTGACCAAGGGGCCTTTTTGTGTAAACCTACTATTATTCTCATACTCAATAATCCGGTGGATTTAAAGATTGGAAAAAATACGTGGAAATTACAAAATGAGGGAAATCTAAGACATAGAATATCACATTCAATGAAATAATCATTCGGATTTCAATATGTGTATTTTTACTAGATTTTTTTAACGCGCGGGGCCCCTGAATGCGCGGAGCCTGTAGCATTTGCTACTCTTGCTATATGGCTAATCCGGGACTGGTTCTTCCTCCATTTTAAAGGGCATGTTTATAAAACCATTTGTGATAATTACGTCCTAATCAAGCTAATTCAAAGCGGTGGCTCACAATTTATTTAGCTTCATATCAAAGGGCGGCCTCTCGACTGCGTTTCTAATTTCATACTCGTATAGCTTTCTCTGACCTATTTTTAGGTGTCTATTACAAGGTGCAATGTCCGCTAGTTTCGTGTTACATGTCATACATTACGTACCCTGGATCTGAATGATGATGAATCCTAGATGTTTAGAAAAAACTTAACCTTACTAGGTGCCTACTAACTGCTGCCAGCCTGCGTGATAGTAGGTTTCTCCATATAAACTTTGGACCCTCGTTTCATTCCTTTGAGGGGTCAATTTTGAAAAATCCTTTCTTATTCTTTGATACGTCTTAAAAGAAACCTCTGTGCCAAACAGCTTTCTAGGCTCAAGGGAACTGGGCGTTGATGAGTCAATGAGTGAGTCAGGGCTTTGCCTATTATATACAAATACAGATTAGCCGACCCGCCCGACAGACGTCGTACTGACAAAAGTAGTAAAGATTGATATATTTAAAAAGTTTATCCAAATTGTTCCAGTCCTTCTTGAGTTTTCATTCATACACGACTAGATAAATTGGTTCTTTCTGCTAAATAAGCTTAGTTCACTTGTAGATAGTCTCAGTATAAATATAGATGTAGTTTTTACGGACACTGCATGTGGGTCTCACTCATTTTTGAATTTGGAATTTGTAGATAAACACTTATCGATGTCTACCAAAAGTAAGTTTACACTCTAAATTGTATTAGAGTTTTACTTACAATAACTATTTCATTTTAAATACATCACTCGATCAGTAGCTATAAACTGGCATGATTAAAAGTGTTCCATACGGCTCTGTTTACCACTTCTGGGAACGGGGCGTGATGTTAGATAGAACAATATTATTTACAAAATTATATTATAACTGTATCTATATTATTATGATAATTTTCATGGCTACATTAAAGTGAATTGTGTGATTGTTCCAAAGTTCGAGACCGATTGAAATATTTATGAACTTAGACAGTGATCAATTCGCTTTATTCAAAGCGTTTAATTTGAATTGCATTATTATATAATATTTATTATGTCAAATCCGTGCTCAATGTAACCAAAAGAGTCATGAATTCCGAATGCATAAATGATATTTGTTTGTTTTAATCAGAAACATTTATTTCAAACTAGCTTTTACCCGTGCGGCTTCGCTCCCGCTCTTCCCTACTCCATCCTACTATACACTACTCTATCCTACCCTACCTTACCCTACTTTACCCTACTCTACACTACTCTGCCTTACTCTGCCCTACTCTGCCCTAATCTACCCTACTCTACCCTACTCTACCCTACTCTAACCTACTTTTCCCTACTCTACTCTACTTTACCCTACTTTACCCTACTCTACCCTACTCTACTCTACTCTACCCTACTCTACACAGTACACCACCCTACACTACCCTAATTTTCTTTTTTTTTCATAATAACCTTCTCCTCACAATAACAAACACAACAAAAGAAGAATTAGCGAAATCGGTTCAGCCATTCACGCGTGATGGCGTGACCAAGAAAATAGGAATTAATTTTTTTTATATAGATAGACCAATTACAGGCACATATGAATTGTCAAAATGTCGCTCAGTCAAAAAATGTGAAGCTAAATTGCACGTTCCAAAGCGTAGATCTCTATGGAGAAGAAAGTACTACACAAGTACTCATCATATTTTATGAGTTACATTAATGTTCGTTACATATTTCTTGTCGCTTCTATTAAGTGAGCTCAATGTAGTAAGCCACTGGCGGCTAAGAGATGACCAGTCTCAACTGGCGGCGGCGCCTGTTGACAAGCTTGACGCGTGCACTCAGCTCAACCATTTTTAAGGGAACTGAATGACCCAATAACACGTGCCACCATCAGCGAGACAGCTTGCATGACAAGTTTAAGTTTTATGTTGGGTAAACAAGGAATATCCATCTTCACATTCGGTTCCCAGAACAGTTCCCTCGACAAGGAGGAAGTCTCCTAATTAGGTCACGTTAGCTTTTGTGAACATCGTGAAATGATGTTACTCGTTCCCGTTTTTATTAGCTGTCTGATGCCGCAGCTTGCTTTGTATGTCTGTTGTTTTATATGAGCAGTGAGTGGCCACAAACTATTAACTGGAAAAGCTATTTATCGCTCGATTTGGACCTACATTAAAGCTAACGGGTAGAACGGTGTAGTAGATACCTTGTTGAAACGTTATGCTGGCTTGTATGCTAGTGTAGTTATAGTAACGAGTCGTTGTATATTGTAGGTTGAGTTGTAGAAAATGCTTGACTATGTTGAGGCTTCTCTTTTGGGCTAGTTTCTAAATTATGTAGTAATAATTGCTGCCAGCGGCTTCACTCGTGTGATAATAGAAAATTATCCCAAGGGAACATACTCCTAAAATAAAAAGTAGATATCCTTTGTGCTAATTCGGGAAATGGTCTACCCCAGTATTTCGTCAAAATCCGTTCAGCTGTTATAAGAAGTTAATAATGTGTCAAATTGGACTTTGACAGATTTTCAGATTAACTCTTTAACCGCCCGCGTCGGATTGGTCCGACCGACGAGTGTTATTGCGTCCTTTTCGCCGGCGTCGTATGTTTGCTACTGGATATTCCATCTCATTTTGCTCTATAATAATCCCCATAGGTGACAGAAGAGCTGACGAGATGGAGTTTTCGGTAGTGGATATGCGACCCTGAAGGTCGTCTCTTTCCGACTGTGTTTGTCAGATATATCCGACATAGGTGGTTAAAAGGTTTGTGAAAAATTTATATTTAAATTTTGAATTTAGAAATCGAAGATTGGCCAAAAGAGTTACCGAGACCTTGAAACGCAAAGAGCAACTGAAGTAATCGGCTTCTTACACTACCTCTTGCTCCACCCAGAACTGGAGGAGTTATTTAATTATTTTCTACCACAAAAAGGGGGAGGGGTCTCTCACTTATGGCTATATGACAGTCTACTTCATTCTGTCGGTTCGAAGTCCCAAGTTAATTAACGCCTAGGTACTATCTATACTATATATATTTAATATTATAAAGCGGAAGAGTTTGTTTGTTTGTTTGTTTGAACGCGCTAATCTCTGGAACTACTGGTCCGATTTGAATGATTCTTTCAGTGTTGGGTAGTCCATTTATCGAGGAAGGCTATAGGCTATGTTTTTTTGTTTCCAAAATTAGGGATCCGTAATAAAATTGCTATTTTGTAACACAAGGTGTAAAATCGAAAACCTATTTTTGCGTGCGCTGCAAAAACTATTGACAATAGAACCAAATGATGTACTACGGGTTTGTAGATCCTATTAAGACCTACAAAAAAGTCCGCGAGAACATATATCTAGCTATCATGGTTTAATCACAATAATCGATTTTGTGTTCAAAATAATTATTAAATTGTCTGAAGAAAAAAAACTACGTTAAATATGTATCGTTATATTATTCTTTATCGAAATTAAGCATTGTGTTATCAAGAGTATTTATGTAGAAGTAAAATACTTTTTGTTTCATCTCAATCGGATATTTCGTTTAAAAGTTATCACGTGTGTAAGATGTTAAGAGTTGGTACCTATTAATGAGTTATGGGCCATAGAGTTTTTTATCAACATAAAATCCTGTAATAATCTTTTTCGAAATATATTTGTTAATGATTGTAAGTATAAGATCTTTGAAGAGTATAATAAATACATTTATGAACGCGTTAATCTTGGGAAATACTGATCTAATATGAAAACTGTTTAAATATTCAATAGTCCATTTATTGAGGGAGGCAATTATAGGCAATATTTTATCTCGGTATTTCCACGGAAACGAGAAAAACGCGGGTGAAACCGCGGGGCACAGCTAGTATCTACATATATACATATATAGAAGTGCCATATTTCATGATAAGTTAACATTTTAATCGTGTCACGTTCCCCAGATATTTCAAAAGTTAATTGCTACACGCCTTTTTTAAGTTCAATAGTACTTAATTGTTATGATAATTATATTATTGAAAGATACCTTGGGGATTATGTTTGGTGATATCATAATATCTGACATTTGTAACTTAATAAGTGTGTAGTATTATAAGGGTCCGTTGTTTATCAGTTTTACCTTAGCTTTTTATGTCTTCAATGACGTCTTTAGGATTTGGTAAGAAGTGGCTCAGAGGGGATCTGGGCCACTTCTGTTCCTGAACAATTGAGGTAAAGCGGGAGCTTTTTATCCAGACAGTACGGGCTAGATGTAATACTTATAATATATATGGTATATTATATCACTAGCGTCCACCAATCCACGTGAAATGAGTCCGTCCGTTAATTAAAGCCACTTTTATCCAGGATGGGACGGGACAGAAGGCTGTCCTGGTACCATATTTCAACCAAATCCGATCAACCGTTTGAGGGTAAAGCAGTAACTGGCATACGTACAAAATTTTGTCTTGATGATATTAGTGTGATATACTAAGTTTCTCCAGGGAATTTCTCAAAGAGAGAGCAGATTTTCCTGGAATAACATAGCCTATGATGCTCAGCATTAATTTCGGTTTTTATCAGTCAAAGATTGTTTGTTGATTGATTGTTGTTTGATTACAGTGCTTCTGAAGATTATCTTTTGCAAATATTGTCATCATTTCAGTAGATAGGCGTCCAATGTTGGACATGGGACAGGGGAGCCCCTCAAGTGTCGCCATAACGATCGTTCTTGTGCGTCTTGCATCCATTCAAACATATAAACTGAGAAAATATCGGAATTTCTTGTTTGTAAATAGCTATATTAAAAAGATTTCATCTAGTTTTCTACAAATATATAATATGTCCCATAGATAATTCTTTGATAGTATCATAGCAAGTGTCCTAGTTTATCGTGTCCTCGTTTGGCATCATCATTCTCGTTCATTAATCTACCAGTGGTATTTAATTACTGATGCATGCTCGTCAGTTGTGAGCACTCTTCTATGCAATAATGGAGTTAGAAAAAGCTACTCGTACGTAGCTATGTACATTTTCTATCCACTTTTTAAGTAGATGGTTTCTTAGGTTAAATTCTGGCCATCACAAGCTCAGCTAAATAAAGTTCAAAGAATTAAAGAGAATTGAAAGAGTGTACTCTTTATATTTCGGAATCTAAGAAGAGTCTAATTCGGGAGTAATCCCGAATTGGTCCCCTAAAAATATCATGATCTGACTGTATTTTAAAGATATGGAACGAACTTGTCATAGCCATAGCAGCTAAGAAACAGACAAAACTAGAATCGGTTGGTGTTTCCGAAAATAAAGTTATTTCGAATAAGTGTTTTTCTAACGGTCTTTTCTCTGCCAGTGGTTCACATTTAACTACAACAATATCAGATATTCTACGGCTGTTTGTTTGTTAACCGGACGTGTTGTGTCTAGCTCGTGGTGTTTACGACATGTGTGTTGTCAGACAAAACAATAACAAATGAGATACATAACTGCACCGGTCGATATTATATTAACAATTCTATAGTACTATGCAAAGAGTTAAGTTATATAAAAGATCCCACAGACAACTATTGGAGCCTTAACACAACTTTTTAAAATTTCTTCACAGGTATAGGTAATTTTTTTTATAAGTAAACTTCCTTGTCTTTCCGTCCCGACGAGCTTGTCTGTTGGAGTACAACGGTTTAAACCAGTTCATTTTTAAGAATACTTTTATGACTTAATTAAATTCATAATGTAAGTTGACATAAAGATCGGCTACTTATCTACCCACGCCAGCCGTAAGTGTCAACATAGGGAAATTAATAGTGTAGGCTATCCTCGGAGCCTTGTCGCAACTTGTCAACTTATACCCGACCACTCACGTGAACCTCGGAACTGTTATTTCTGTCATTCGCTTGGAACGGTGATATGGTCGGAGATACTGTCTCTTGTGATACAAATACATACAAGTTAATTAAGTAGATAGTGTTCCCACGTTGGTGTTTTGCTACTGTCTATCTTGAATGTTACTAATTGAAAGTTGAAAGCTGTTATTTCAGCTGTTTTCAATACAGGTTTTTTAGGTAACCTACTAAATATAATTGATTATAACTATTGCAGAAAATACGAAATTAACAGGCGTATAATATTATTTCACAACGTTTTCATAATCCTAAATAAAAACCTTTGTAAATGCTCTGGCAGTTACTAAAATTTAGCGCAAATTATTAATAAATCTGTTTGCATGTTTAAATGCGGCCAAGACAGCAAGCGATCATGTCACACAGTATCATTAGAGAGGTACAGCAAGGACATTGAGCGACTTAGTATCAGGTGGCGATCAGCGTCACGCTCCAAGTATTCACTCCGTTCACATGACGTATGTCATACGCGGGGAATAATGGGAAATAAACGCGTGCTTCGGATTCTTCCGCCGCCGCTCGGGTGTTCGGTACACCTATTGTATGGCGTTTGTTCTTACATACTTCCATGCATTATGCACCGATATTGTGCAATATTATGTTACGATGTTGAAGCATTGTGAATATGACCTTTTTTCTATCGTTACATCATTTATTGTGCAGGATTTATTAGTCATTAGTAGGTAAGGTGCAATTAGCGATTAATAAATAAAAATAATTTTCCAGATTTGCAATGCTGGCGATAATAAAGATTCATGAGTGAATGGAGTCGAGTGTGTTAATGAAGAAATATGAATAGTCAGTTCGAGTGAAATATGTTATTGTGCTTCAGAATTTGTTAATACTTAACGAGGTTCATTATCTGAAACAATAGTACATACCAAACACCGGATTTCAGGACGTTTATTACGAAAACCCGTTAGGTCGTTAATTTTTTTAATAGTTTAAAATGGAATTCGATTTTTAGTTTTCATTAGTCTATATTGTGTCCCACTGCTGGGCCAAGGCCTCCCCTTTCGTCTTCTAAACCTTTATCTAGTAGGGCGATCTCTGGCCCTTCATCATGTCCGCGGAATCAGATATTTTAACAAGAATATTCTAATCCTCCAGTTGTATTTGCAACTAGTCCGTTTATTTATCATAGTCATAATACATTCATGAGAGCCGCTTTCCCACGCTGTGGTAAAGATCTCGTCAAAACAGCGTAATCAACGGTAACAACAAGTTTGTAATCAATCTAATCAAATTAAGCTTTGTGAGCAGTTCTCAGTAGCGTGCCAGTACCGTACAGTTGAACACTATCTCAATGGGCGAGATGATCTCGAGGCGAAAGGAGCCGTATAAGGCCTCGAAATAATCCGGTAACATCGATATAGTGCAGTGGTGTATTTACGTTCCCACGATAGCCATTCCAATACCCGATTGGCTCACCTACATTGTACCTAATTAGTTTTAAATTACTGCGCATTATAGGCCAGTAAATTATACATCGTAGTCATTTACTCGGCTACTTAATTAGATAATTAATTATCGTACGTTGAGCCTACCGCTGTTATTCATAACACCTCTTGTAGTGACTGAGTGCGTGCGTGTTTTTAATAAATATGTTTACTGTGGGGTTCCGAGATAATAAAAATATTTATTCGCGCCATAGTGTAGGACTTATTTCTAGTTCTTTCATTGGTCATCGATGTATTTCTACGAAATTACTTTTGTAAAAATATAAATACACAAAACATAAAAAAAACACACTCACCTATTCGCCCGACTTTGTTATTTTAAACTAGGATTAGTGTTTATCTCTTTAGAGTATAGTTAGGAGATGATGTGAAGATGGTCTCTACCGTAACAAATCAAACCATTTCAATTGTACATAAGCTATGTATTCCATTAATTGTGCGGATCAGCTGGAGGACACGGTGGGGTATAAGGTATATGTCTGTCCCGCTTGGGCAGAGAACCGCCATGTCCATGCACTCCTTAAAGATATCTCAGCATAATTTGACGGGGCCTGCTAGGGCCGAGGCCGCCGGTCAGGGCTGCGTAATTGACATTGCTCGAAAAGTCTCCGCGGCTTTAGAAGGCAAAAAGCAACTGAAAAAACACGGATTGGTTTCAGTTAGTAAAAGTCTGACACTCTTTTTAGCTTAGCTCCACCCTAAGCCAGAGTGGGTGGCATTTTTAAGATGATTTTCCACCTCCAAAACTATGCAATATAACTACATCAGGTATTATACTATAGTACCATTTGGTCTAAATAAGGTTTCAGTTAGTTATTTTGTTCGGTAGGTGCTTACGAATGCGTCACAGTACGCTCTGTCTATACATAATTACCTCCTAGAAAAAGCAATCTTTTCTTATATTTATAAATAAACTAAAGTCATAGTTTATTGCTGATTGGGCATCATAAATGCAGGTCTTTATTGAAACGTGCTAAGATCTTTTCTCCACGCAGCTTATTTTTATATCACTCGTACATCCTGACATGTAAGTAGCTACGAGACAGTTTCATTCACCGTGACTTACGCGAAATCCGTCGTACGGCAGGATCTCCTAAAATAGCTTAGCAAAAAAACAGCGATAATGCTTAGCGATGACGGGATGTTGACCCGTTACTCACAGCGATAGAATATGCTTTATACTGGTGACATCCTCAGGAACACACGCACTTACAAGCATGCTTTTTATATGTTTGCTCAGAGATCCGCATGTTAGTTTAGGATTTGAATAATCAAATCTTTTCACATCACTTATATGACTATCCTAGGATAGTTCAAGGTTCAAACGAAAAAAAATACCCGGTTAAAAACAAATTGACATCGTCTATTCTTGTGTTTATGTCAATTTATTTTTGATTCTGGGAGATTTTTTTTAGCTTTCGATTAGAATTAATGGTTTTTTGTGTTTTGAGTTGGACTCCGTATCTCTTATTTTTAGAACTTATATAAATGTCAAGCTGTAGCAGTCATGACTCATGAGTAAAAATTATAAATTCACTGTTCGGCTATGCATTCTGAACTGAGGTCTGGATACATAGCATTTTGCACATTAGTACTTTAAATGAACGAAAGTGAGTACTAAAGAACGATTTTTTTAATTCATACCTATTATTTTTATATTTGCTAGAATACTTTAAAAGGTAACGTTGAATATCTTACTTAAGAAATCCCATATCCCACTCAGCGTATCCTTCATTTATCTCTCGTATTGCACCGATAAGCTCTTTAAGCTTGATTTACAAATCCCTTCTCACAACATTGCCTTATTTAAAGTAGTATTTATTCTCCATAACGTATCATTATCAGTAAGCAGCTGCTATTCGTGCCTACAAAGTAAATGTGAGTTGTTCATTCAACGGTGCGCGTGATTATAAACCAAACTACTGCATTTATTTATCTGGTTGTTGTATTTACTTAATAATATAAGTACTGTTTAGATACGTACAGTTTAGTAGACTAGCTAGCAGCTAGGGCTACACTGCACACACGTGTGCCACACACGCCGATCTCTTACTGACTAAAAGACTCACCCCGTTCCTTCTAGCCTTCATACCGGGGCTCGAGCGCCCTTTCGGATAACCCTGGCCCCAGTAGGCTTCGACCCGGTTCGGTCCCTGCTGTTGCTGACAACTCCTTGAAGCGCGCGGGAACAGTGCGCGCCGTCGACGACTAGGGCTTGGTCCGGACAGTTACAGGACGGCCGGACAGCGACCTACCCAATGCTCACTGTCCGCAAGCCCGCGCCTACGGTGGCCGGAAATCGGGATCAGAATCCCGGCGGCGGCGGCGGCGATAACGCCGTTGCCTGATGCGTTCGGCCTCCTCCTTTGCGAACATTACTGCTTCGCAGAAGTCGGCGATCTGGGCGCGTCGGTATATATAATGTGGAGACTAGCTATGTAGAACTACACACTATGTACAGCAATACACTTGATCCACGCCATGCCACGCCAGGCCACGCGACGTCGTTCTACGTACAAATCAGGCGTGTTACACATATGCATCGGTCTAATGTAGTTCTAGCTTTAAAGTCACTTAAAAGGCAATGCAGAGGGCTATGCTCAGTTTGCTAGCGTGATCAAATCAGAAATGAAGACATCCGCAGAAGAACTAAAATTACCGACATCGCCCGTAGAATCGTCAAATTTAAGCGTAGCCGTGGGCAGGACACGTAGCTCGCTGAACAGATGATCGATGGGGCCAAAGGGTTCTGGAGTGGCAATCATGTACCGGAAGATAGAGACACCCACATGGTGGACAGATGGTTTGATTAGAGTTGCGCGAATCTGATGGATGCGAGACTTACAGGACATGATGTTATCTAATGATGTACAGTTTGTGATTAACCGGTTTTAAATAATGTGACATCGAGAATTGGAAAACTTGAGTTTTGTTTAGAAACCATAGATATAATATTGTTACTGTAGAACCATTTTCACACTGTTAAGAATATGAAAGAGTTTTTTTTGTTGTCATTTGACATCCATAAAAATCTTTGAAAAAATCTTTTCAAAAATTTCGATGCGTTGTGTTAACTGTCGTGTGCACCGTGCCTTTTTATTTCTTATTTTATACCTAGTTGATTAGGTAGTAAATTCCTATTTCGCTTACCATTTGATTTTGCATCGCATCCCATTTTATGTCATTGCAACTGATTTTGATTAGCTTGATTTTAGCATTTGCATACAGGTGTAGTGCTTTAGACAGCAACTTCCTTTATATATGTATTAGTAGCCAAATACACCCAATTATTGTGAATTAAAAGGGTAACTGACGACCTTAATTATTTTCACAACGTAGAAAATCGTAATTTTTACACTCCTATAATAAAATATTCCAGAATAAGTTACTAATAAAAATGTTTTTGTTTGCCAGACCAATAATAACGGGGAATACTCCTCAAGAAGTCTTCCTCGAGTGAGGCTTGACAACGGAACAAACGTTGGCACTGCCGGCGTCAGACTCCGCTGTTGGGCTGCACCGCCCTCAATAACAGAGGAAGAAGTTGAAGAAGAAATAGAAGAAGATGCAGTTTCATTACGAGCAATGCCTGTTCAAGGTCAGTAATTTAATATTTTATCGTTTTTTTTTAGTTTAACGCCATCTAGCGTAGAATGGAAACAACTTGATATTATAGCCCTCTAGCGACCAGACATAAGAAACGTTTCTACTCGATACTAGATGGCGCTGTAATAGTTTCACGCTCCGTAAATAGATGTCGCTACACTATTATTCACTCGGCCATCTGAACTTCAGGAAGCTACACGAAAACTTTTTCGAATGATGATAAATACGTTACAACAATTTTATCAGACCTGGTGTTGCTGGATGCAATTGAATGTCAAAAATATGAGGATCGCATTCGGTAAATGGTTTTAGTTCAGAAATGCGTATAGTTTTTTTTTTTTGCTTTAAAAATACATTTAAAAGACTTTGAATTTGCACGAATTTTGCGTTACTGTTCTTATAACTTTTTTAAATATTTTCCTGAGCAATATACTCGGAGGGGCTTTGATCTCGATTACGACCTCTAATTTTAACATAATAAAGACGTATATATAACAGAAGAGGACTTAAAAAAAAACTAAATCAAGATATTATGAGTTAGCGAAATCTATATTCGTTATGGCCCATTCTAATGACAAATCCGTTAACAGATTGTGGTCCCCTCTCATTTTCATATATTGTCAGCACTCTTTTTGTTAGAACAGTAATCTTTGTTTTGTATTTTTTGCTTATTAAATTCCACTTCAATGCAATTATAGCGATGGTAATGAGGAAAAAGTTTAATACTGAAATTAATATCGCTTCAAAAACTAACTAGTAATAGGTACGAAAGGACAATTATTTCTGAACATTTCATCGAGAAAAAAAAGCTAAAGCTGAAGTTTGAAAACTCCAAGTTTTTAATGAAAGGTCAGTTATGAAACATGATAACTTTCGCTTCTGAACTTTCAGGAAATAGTTAATTGGATGAAGTAGGGCAAATTTATTAACATACCTACATATTTACCCGCTAGCTTCCGCGAAATAAAACGAAGTTCCATAAAACTGGCATTAATCATGTATAACATTAACAAGTTTTCACTTCATTAGTGAGCGTTCGAACAGTGGCACCAACCTAACGCAAGAAGGGCGCGCACCGTGACGCTAGCGCACCCGTCAGCCGTCTCCAATCGATTCTTCCAAATGTTTCACGCCCCTGCTGCATACTTGACACTCTTTTTATGACGCCTAAAATTAGTGAGAATATTAGCTTCTTCAACGAATTCCTTATCTTCGTTGCGTAGTGTCTTGTGAAACAGTCCTGAGATTTTTTGTTGATGGTATTGTCTCACCTTTTAGACGACGCTCAGTTAAATCCTTTCTTTTTTCTGAACTTTTTCTACAGTTTTATTGTTTTAACTTTCATTGCAGCACGACTTCAAAGCAACAACAGTTAACTAGTTTCGAAAACTGCATCTGACGTGGACGAGGAAAACTTTGAATTTGATTGTTCCCATTTAGGAAACATAGCTTTGTTATATTTTCGGCAATACCAAACCAAGATACAATACTAAGAACTTGGTAGGTACAAATAGATACTTAGGGATAAAAACCAGGAAGGAAAGAATGGTTCTGGAGTGTCAACCACGTATTGGAAAACACAGCGCTGGAAGGCACAATGTTGATAGATGACTTAGTAAAGACCGCGAGAATTCGTTGGATGAGAGACGCATAGTCCAGGATCGGTCTTTATTAGGGTGTTTTTAATATGAGTTGTCAGCAACAGCAGCCACACAGCAGCGACCCAGCCGGGTCGAAGCTTACTGGGGCCAGGGTTATCCGAAAGTCCCTTTCGGATAACCCTGGCCCCAGTAGGCCCCAGTAGGAAGTTCCCACTTGAGCCCGGTATGAAGGTTAGAAGGAACAGGGTGGGTCTTTTAGTCAGTAAGAGTCTGACACTATCTCCCGCTCCACCCAAAAGCGGGGGATATCATTGGATGATTTTTTTTTCCTACCATAAAAAAGGATGTTTTTAATATCGTGTGTATTCCATGATGCATGCGGGTTTGCTCTGCATGCAGAAAATTTCAAAATGCAAAAAGGCGCGTCCCGCGTGCGTATTGTACGCATTAAAATAAATACTTGTATGAAATGGAAGCTTTGGACGGATTATTACGCGTGCGGAGCAAAACTGCATGCGTGATGAAATCCGTACGATATTAAGTCACTTGGGCATAGCCCATGTCTAGTATTAGACATCTGTCGGACAAAATAAGTCATCATTTCATTTTATCATCAGATGAAGAACTAGAAACCAAGATTGATTGTGAACGGGTACTTAAAAAAACGGGTACCGTAAGAGTACGTAGTAACTATTCAGTAATCTGTGGTAAGAGTCCCACTTGAAACCACAAATCAAAAAGTTTCAAACTAAAAACTTGTAAAGCCACTTGACAAATAGTTGCCATAATAAATTATGAAGTTTAATAATATGATATGTTTTTCTCCACTGTGCGGCCGTGTTGCGATTGGACACGCGACAGAGCGTTCGGTGTCCCTTCGGGAGTCTGGCGCAATCGAGCTAAAATGGGCACAATTAGGGCCCCAGCAGTTTTTAATTGACATCGGTCCCTCGCCTCGTGTGCGCTGTCCCGTTGCCCCACCCTGTTACTATCAATCTCCGAGTTGATACGCAAATATGCACTTGATTTTATCTGGCTGTAACACGAAAAGACCAAAAGGGGGTGGATTTGGTGCCATAGCTTGGGTTTCTTTATTTTACCGTCCTAATATTAGATTGCCCTGTGCGATAAGACCTCCTATTGTACACTTATTTTTATAAATGTTTTTTCTATGTTAAGGTGTGCAATAATAATAATAATAATCAGTCGTCCTTTCAAGTTAAGCAACGTTTGCCGGGCGGTCAGAGGATGAGTAACCATTAATTCCATAACAAGATTCCCAGCCTCAGAAATTAAGTTAAATCCTCGATTGTTATTTGAAGACCTTTGTCAATCGTTACGGGTATTCAAAAGACAGAAAATCTGACACTAGTGTCAGTATTTTTAAGACTATTTAATAGTCTTGTATTTATTTAAACTTCATGTACAGTAGCATGATACATAGGCGGACTTATGACATTCTCTACCAGTCAACCATTGGCTTAAAAGGAGACTAAACTGTGGTAGGTGTCTATATTTTAAACAGAATCTAATAATGAAGTATCATTATTTGGTGCATAAAACAATAAAATACATATATGCTAAAAGGGTAGTTTCCAGGGTCAAAATTATTACATTTTATTGAGATTATTAAAAAATATTGGACACGTATTTTTTCTTTTTTCGATTAAACAAAAAATAAAAAATATATAGCCCATTAAAGTTACGTGTGACGTTACACGTAACTTTAATGGGCTATATCTTTGTCATTTTTGGTTTAATTTACAAATAAAAAAAAATACGAATCCCTTATTTTTGAATAATCCAAAAGACAGACTAATTACATTTTTACGGCAACTAGCCTATTATGAACTAATAAATACTATAGTTAAGAGAACTCAAAATATAATTATTATGACAAAGACCACACAAGTTGAGAGCTGAAAGGATTTGAAGTAGTTTGTATCACGTTACCTACCCAGTATCTAGGTTGTAGAGTACTAGCACTAGTTTTCTGTTACATCCGCTTAAACTGAATCCCGACTCCAACATAGTTAGTTGAGAAAAAGCTAGAAGATAAGTTTTTGCTGCAATTAATGAATGTATGATAAATACATAAATCGAGTGTAGTCTCCAGAAAGCGTAGCGTAGACTTCTATCCGTACGCAGCCTCAATATTATTTTCAAAACATTACGTTTCTCTAAATCTCAAATTGCAATATGTCGGTACTTATCTTATTTAAATATCTACATACAGTAGATAATTAAATAACATAAGTTCACTTAATTATCATGTTATCTGACCGTTTTAATTTTATTCTATAATAGAATAAACATAATGTTTGAATTTTGTGTGGCGCAAGAAAAACTCTATTCATTATCTTTTTGACCGCCAGTCAAATTAATTGACAAATTAAAATGTGTCTAGCACGCCACAGTCACGACTACAAGACGAGACTTAAACGCTAATAAATATTATAAGAAATTAAGTATTGTTGTTCTTATTTGTGTTGTTAAAGCATGAAATTGCCGAGTTTTCCGTTGGCGTTGAGATCACGCATTTGCTTTTTTTACGTGACGGTCATAAGGTTATATAACCACGGTACCAACTTGTGCACAACATTTCTGCAGGCTCAGCAGGTCTAGTCAGAACGAAATCGTTGGTAGATGTTATAACATACCTTAAAGGTCTTATAAAGATGCTGCTGTTGTTTGTTGAGTTTGAAAATATTTTATAACCTTCTTATCCAAAACATGGTGAGAGCGTAAACCTATTATGGTTATTTAATCTCTAACCCTAATCTGGGTAACTGAAGGACAAAGGTGGGGTTTAGTCAGTAAAAGTCTGACACGCCCTCGCGTTCCAATCTAGGCGGAAGAAGTCGATGATTACTCGTCAAAATAAATAAATAAAGGCCATGCCTTGTTCAAAATACATAATTCCACTGTCTAAAGGAAATCTCTTAAAGCACTCTCTGACTTACAAAATATATTCAACCTAATATTTAGTTTAACTAATGATTTAACTAAACTCGACTTCCTAGACCAAAATACGATTCCTGAAAATAAGTCTTTGAAGCTCGTACCCAAAATAGAACGCAGCGCGACAATACAAAAGCACAAACCATCAGTCAGCTTTCATATTTTCGAGAAGAACTTAAAATACGAACTGTTTAACCTGTCGCACGACACGACACGAACTTTGTCGGTTAACGAACACGGGTCGATTGACGACTCCGAAATAGCGGACGTTCACGAAAAAGAAATTCTAATTTCGAACTCGAGTTTAATTTTTTTTTTCGTTTTCGTCATATTTTTGGTGGTTGGAAAACTAACCGCGGCCATCTTAGCACTTAGTGTAGAAAAAAACCATTGATATTTCGATGTAATTTGTTACCCTTTTTGTAGACGTCCTTATTAAGGAAATGCTTGTTTGTTTGGCTTTTTTTTTAAGTTTGCGATGAATCGTTTGAAGATGTCACTGACATTGGGAATTTATTGGCTAAAGTGCAGTGTAGCTTGACTCGCGACGTGTTTAAATTCGTTGTTAATTACTGAGAATGAAGATAATTTGATAACCATTTCGGTTAATTGTAATTTAACGACTGAAGTGATTAATTTCGGTCAACTTCGTGATTCTTTGTTTCATTTCTTGGTGACTTGCTCTGTCCTGTGACTAACAGAAACATAAAACTTTTATTAAGAGCCAATTTTTTCAAATTACGAGTTCGATGCCTCGTTTACCTAAATAAAAAGTAGCGTGAGTCAGTAGGACTTGATAGGGAAGTAAAGGCGGCTTACACATCAGTTCCTACGAACTGTCGCTTGTCCTGAATATTAATTTGTATTGAACACATTGTCTGTCTATAAGGACCGGCTGGTTTCCGAATAAAAACTGAATTCCTAATAGAACTGGCGTCAGTTTGCCGATCAAGTTGTTAATACCAGTGTTTCGAAAGTACTGAACGAGAAATTTCAAGTTTTACCGTCGACTACTCTGTATTTATAAGCCAGTAAATCACTAGCTTATAGTTGCTAAAGTGTTTAGCAAAAACGTCGGAACGTTAAATAGTATATAACTTGCGATATATACTGGATTAGTTTAATTTTTCTGTGAGCTCAGTTACATTTTCAGTTTTATTATGGTGATAAATCAATGAAAAGGTGAAATGAATATATTTATAATATCCTGTTTACTTTATGTGTATATTTACGACGGTTTGCATATATCTCGGACAGGAAAACTTACTGAAAACAATTCCAAACATACCTACAGTTCGTGGAACAATACCAGCCTACATAATAATTTAACTATATATTATTTACTTGGTGTCCTGTAACACAGGGCTTTTATCAAAAATTCCAGGCACTAGTCCTTAAAATGGTGGGATGTAGTTTTAGCATTAGTCACAAAAAATAGATAATTTTTAAGAAATATTGTGAACAGAGAATTGAATTGAAGGGTTCAATTTACAGTCTTGAATAATAAAATTTGTACGTAAGTATCTTTTGTTTGCCTTCGATGTTACGTAATTAGCTAAGGGAAAATACTGTCTAAGACTGCACTAAAATCTGAAATATTGTTCCAAACTACATTATCTTCATGCTAGACATTTTATCACATTTTCAAACTACTAATTTGACAGCCCACTTCATTTAAATTAATCTCGTTCTATTTTGTAAACTCAACCAAAACAATATCCGATAATTAAAATGTTCACAGAATAAAAACTGAAAAGCACAACTCGACTTGAAAGCTGTGCCCTCAGTCGTCAGCCCTCACTACCACACAAACGTTATTGAACTTCATGAAAGGACTACAGCTCAGTAGTCTATAGTCTCTCTGCCCTATGAAATCGTCTATGGCTATGTGTGCGTTGTGAGCAATACGTGATTCATGTGCTCCCTATAAGGCGCACCATCAATATTTATAAGTGTTTAAAGAGTTATCCTTACTCTAAAACTGAATGTGACTATTGTAATAAATACAGAGAATATTAGTCTATTTTTATATATTAGTAATGATCGCCCACCGCTTCGTAAAGGTTGTGAACTTGATTTTCCGGTCATGTGACTTGGTAATTATAATATTAACGGTCATAGTTTAAACCACAAAAACAATTAAATCAAACACAATGTTAGTAAAGAAAACCACACGCATAATAAGCATTCGTTGTTAGTTTTAATAACTGATGACCGAGTTGCATATCGATGCACATTTTAATGCGATCGTTGAACATGATACAGACATGCAGTCGGCATGGGCACGGCACGTAGGCGGGGCGTCTGCGACATTAACGAATATCATCCATAACGTTTTCAACCCTGCCAAATATAGCTCGCAGCGTTTTTGGATGCAACCGGTGATTCATCATAATATTTCCAATATTGGACGCGACGCGATGCATTTCCAGTGTCCGTTGATATCAGCCGGCGACAGAACTGATATAGCTACTGTCTATTGTCTTCTGTAATGAATTGTTAGGGCTGCCACGTTGCTCTCATAGACAGGCAGGCACGCGCTACGTTAGCTCTTGTGAAAAAGACCGAAGATCGAAGAATAGACTTTTCAGATGCAATTTCTTTCCTCTATTTAAAATATATGTGAAATGTAAGAGCAAAGTGAATAAACACCTCATAATAACGCATTGTTATTAAACTTAATCGCTGTGTGAAATATTAAGCAGTAAACATAAAAATAATGGAAAGTAAACAAACGTAGTTAAGTAATTAGCCATAATTATGTGTGCTTTCTCTGGGGCGCGCATACGACAATAGAGTCATTTCGCTGAAAAATCGTGTGCGGTTCGGATTTTAATTGTTAATAAGCGGAAAATTATATACGTTGATTGTGACTTGTGAGTGACGCCCCTACTTTTCTCTGAGTCAATGGCGGCAGACGCGAGGCGTTCTCGGCGTCCCGCCAGTGTGCGCCGCCGCTTCCGACTCGCCACACTGCGGAGCCGAACACCGATCGGTTTTTTGAACTTCGAAAACTATCGGGCGCGATTTTCTTCTATCAAAAAAAATTTACCGCACAACGTGCTTTTGTGATTGAAAGTAAAGTTCAGTGCGTGGAAATTTATTGGAAGTTATAAAATCTGATAGTGTTAGTGCTATTGTGCTGTGTTTTGTGATTCGATCAGCTGTTTTGGAATTAACGTCATAAGGTTTCTGTTGTTCTGTGTTAACATTTGCAACAAATTGGTTTTGGGTTACTTGTATTTCGGAATAGTTTGCAATAAATTTTATTGCTAGCAATACGAAACGGGATAGATGAAAGAATTTGACACAGCGGATTACTTGTAGTTCAACCAAGACAATATGATGTTCAACTGATTGTAACAGATAGCCCATTGACAAAACAATCATATTGACAGAGGCTGCCATTAAATTCCGATTGGAGGCTCAACAGGGTATTTATGAATGCATTAATTATAACGTATTTTATTCACAAGACAGAATTGAGATATAACTTTAGCCTTTAGCTGACTATAATTATTTTGTCTACTTTACTCAATTCATAGTAATAAATAAGAAAGTAACGCTATCTGTCATGCTTTCACGGTTAAACTAGTGAACTGATTTTGATGAAATTTAGTACAGGGTGAGTTTGAACCTCAAGGAAGGACATGAGCTGCTTTTCGTCTGGCTTAGACATCCATACCGCGACTGCAATAACCGACATTCATACCGACGAATTCACGGCAAAAACTAGTAGTATAATTATAGTAGTATAATTGAATCTTATACCTTAGTACATACTACATACCTTCTTGGTAGATATTATCTTGAGACACACGCGTAGGTGTTAGATTGATTGTTATTTATTACTAAATCAATGTACGATCAGCAACAAAAGTTGTAACACTAAATTTGCCGATAAAGTTACTGATCATTGAAATCGATCTCACAAGCCTGGTGGCCAGTGTTTTCTGGGCTATTTGGTCGTGGATTTATGTTGTTGACTGTACTATACGTCTTATCAAAAAATTGTAATGATAGGTATATGGGAATTTATCTCGTCGCTTGACCTACTAGGTTGCACTGTAAAACCTAGACATTCCTACACGTCTCGAATGTATGAATATTTAGCAATTACTTGTTTACAAGTATTATAGACTACAATATAACTTCTTCAACCGTCTTCACTTACGTAAAAGTAGAAAATAATTTCAAGAAGAAAAACTACCGGGATACAAAGCATATCTAGGACATGATCCACCTGTGTGCCAAATTTCTATCAAATCCGTTTAACCATTTTAGCTTGAAGGAGTAACAAACATACAAATATACACACTCACATACTTTTGCCTTTATTACATTATAAATGTAGTGAGATGTTAAAAAATATCATGCATTCAGATGGCCATATTAATTCTTTTATTATTAGATATCTTATTTATTTATTACAGCTAAGAGGACAGCCTATAAAAAAAAAAAAACTGATTAAAAAGAAAAATAACCATAGACGACAGTTAGCTAAATTATTTACCTTATAAATGTCCCTATAAAAGAACAATAACAATAACTGGAGCATTTTTAGGGTGAGTTGCACCATTTAACTATAACGATAACCAAACCATAACCAGCCGTGAAACGGCCGCCTATTGGTCAATTCGACGATTTGACAACTATTACCGGCTTTGTTATCGTTATACTTAAATGGTGCAACTCACCCTTAATCCAAAGGTTGACTATGCCTTTTTGCATTAAATCGTTTGTGCGGATTTTATAAATAAATAATAACTCTTTTTTAATAACTTTTTTTTTAAATAATAAAGTATTGCAACCTTCACACGTTGCTTGGCTGAATAAAAAAGGACCATGGATCAGCATCCGCTGGCAACACATGCGTAGGAGTCTGTCAACTATGTTCTCACAGTTTGCCTTGTCTTAATTGATTATAAGTACTATAATTATGTTTATAATAAATAATACACGGCAATGTTACAAGCAGGGTCATTACGAAGAGGCCTCAGGCTTAACAGATATACCTACAGCATTATTTTGAGTTTTTAATGCGAAATCTTAATATAGTTTATTCAGAATCAGTAACTGAATGGATTCCAATAGTATTTAAATCATAAATATTTAAAAAGGTCACAAGTTGGACACCACCGTAAATAAGTACAACACAGGTCATAGCGGGCATTAGGGGCTAGCAAAGAGCTGAGTGCAAGTGTAAAACAATCCCTCAGTCGCCTGGATGGCCCGATGACTATGTATTTTTGCTGACACAACAAGCTTATAACTTTGAGATTTTTCGTGACACAGTTATGAAATTTTGTACATAGATTCTTTACATAAAAGTACTAGACACGTGTTTCAGGTTTCGCATTTACTAAAACTAATAATGATTTTGTGGTTGGACCTTATGTTGACCCCAAGCCCAAAATATTGGTATAGGATTTCTTAAAGAAAGTGACTGACGTGCCGACTCCAAATAATTAATAACTCAAGTCTCTGTTTATTCTTACTGGAATTGTAAATATTAATGTCGATAGCCGATACAGTTCTTATTCTGTTTTTAAACTACTGAAATGCCAAGTGAACGTAAACAGTAAGCAATTCTAGCAGTGTTGTGAAATACCGTCCTAATATAGTACTTTATGAGTGTAAACACCACACGTACTTACGTACACAAAACCATAATTCACCAGTTGACATTATGCGACATAAGTTTCCGGCGAAATTAAAGTAATTATTTTCATATTAATGGCATGTGTATAAACTTAGAAAGTGAACCTAGCGGCTCTCGCTAAGGTAATGTACAAGTTTACCTTAATGACTGACCCGAGCCGTCCGTCATTATCATTACGCACATTGGAAGTCTATATACATAGATGTCAAAGTATTTTACACACTAGCCCGTGAGAAGTCTACGTATTTCTGATATTTTATTTTTTGCATTCATCTGGAAAGTGCTCTAGAACGCAAGTGAAAAGTTAAAATCATTTAGATATTCTGATAAAATTCAGTAGAGATGAGTCAGGCTCGCGAGTGGGAATTCCGTATTCAATATCTGACTTTATAAACAGTTTACTGTTATATTAGCTGAGGATTCAACCTCATTACAGCTATGAGCTTCATTGAAGATTTAATTTACACTGTAGAAGATGGACAGCCGTTAATAAATCAAGGCAAAGACAGGCCTTTGCGTGTTAGAGATGTATCAAGCACTTTAAATCGCTAGTCAAGCAAATAGAAGAATGATCATAATCACAGTGTCACTAATTGTTCGAGATAGCACATTAACGCGATACCGTGAAATGATTAAATCCTAAACATTCCACCTATGCTTGTAACTGTTACAGCATAATAATTATCGATTTTATAGTTTATGTAACGTGCCACTATGATAGTAAGGTATTGCATAAAAATACCGTGCGGTGCTACCTGTCGTGTCAAACTCGATCAGAACAGTTAATTGATCAGAGCGCATGAGCAGTGCTCCTTGTAAAAGTGTTATAATGACCACTTCCTGACTTGTGTGATGCAATTAACAGTAACTGCGACGATTCGTTCCGACTCGTTCTACGAGACTCTTCACGAAACTACGATTGTGATCATGACGAGCGTCAATAACAACCACGAAACATCTGAGCATCGATAAGGTTGCTTATCGAATATTGTTTTATTTTTCATGAATTAATCTCAATTTCGTTACCAATTCTACTCAGAACTATTCGTAGATAAATTTTCGTAGCCGATACTGAAATCGATATTTCTACTTAGAATCTATTATACTATATTCCATTCTGAACGGTATCCGAATTTCAAAAGGGGTTGATATAGTCTGCGTGATTTTGGCAAATGAAGCACTTAATGCCATTAATCGTTTATTGGCTTGATACGCAAGTTTCTATCGAGACGTATACGCAGCTCGCAGGTAAACGGAGATGTGATCACGCGAGGGGAAATTACTGCTGATGTGGACGTGGCCACTTTCTGATGTGATAGATAAATGCTAAATGAGTTGTGACAGTTACGACTGATTGCTCACTGTATTGGAGTTATTGCCATTTAATCGGCAAGAAACTCCACTGTTTATGGGTACTTAGTGGAAAACGTATGGTTAATGATAAGTTGCACGAAAGTTGTCGACGTGTTTGCAGTAGATGAATAATTTAATTACAGTGAGGTAAATAAATATTATAATGATAGCCGTAAAAGTGAAAGGTATGCAAATGAACTTAATTGCATAAAAAATGCGCATTTATATTTTTATTTGGCCCATAACGTTTATAAGACATTGTGACTTTTAGATTCAACTATTGTTTTTAAATTTTCCTCACACACTTCTCAGAACCTTGGATTTTATTGTAACTGTCAGACATCTTTGTCTAAAAGACAAAAAATAATGAGTTTTTTTTTTATAATAAACTATCCGAATAACTGATTGTATTACGAGATAACGGATTCATTCCATTGTTTCGCACAATCTCGAGAAGTTTTTCAGCAGCAAATTGTTTTTTGCTTCAATGTAGAGCGAGTTTTATGATTCTTTATATCTGAGGGATCAAAAACGTTAAAAGTGTACCTTGTTATTATATATTTAGCTATATTATTGTACTGTTGTCTTACATAACCTGTAAACAGAAGCCGTGACAAGGTAGAATTATCGCATAAACTAACCGTAGCGAATTGTAGTAGTCATACTAATAAGATCAGGTTATACAATGTAAGTTTCAACTTGTCAATTTTACTTTCAGGTTTTAT
The DNA here is from genome assembly GCA_929112965.1 of Mythimna albipuncta. Lineage (NCBI taxonomy): Eukaryota > Metazoa > Arthropoda > Insecta > Lepidoptera > Noctuidae > Mythimna > Mythimna albipuncta. The sequence continues at coordinate 7,842,428 of OV815962.1, read as the reverse complement.
ATTATTTCTCATTTTGCTAAATTATTCACGTGAATATCAAAATTTTCTTCGCGATTTAAATAGAATTAGTAAGTACCGAAAGTTATTGAGGAAACCTTTATTTCTTTTTGCTTCAATCATTTTAAAAAAATATTTTAAAAGTTACGGGAAGATTCTCTTTTGGTCTGGTTCAGGGTTTGTATGTACCTAGTGTAATACAAATTACGGGTTTAGCATAATATATAAGATTAGCTCAACTGTTACAGATAGGAAAAAGTTTCCACTTGGTGGGAAGATAGAGCCGATGAAGCTAGCCCAGAAAGGGATGATCAGAAGACCTGGAAGGCGTAAGCTGCCTCGTAGCAATGTCACCCTCAGTAAGACTGTTACGAGGTGACATTGCAAAAGAATTCCTGAAAGGCTTTAAGGGAGGTATTTGCCCAGCTGTCGGACAGTATACGATAATATAAAAATAAAAATTTATGTAATATGTATAAATAATTAACAAAGTTACGCACGTAACTAAATCACTTAACTACAATAAAATCATAACGAACAAATGTGTACCTATAAAGGTAAACAAGGTCTCATTTGCGGTCAATTTATGCAATTCAGGAAGCATAAATGATCTTAATTCAGTAAATTTAAATTTCCTTATTTACTTAAATGTTAAATCACAACAAAGTAGTGATGTTTATTGGCACTGAATGGTAGTAATTACTGTTTATCACGGTAATTTAAGGTGACAGTTTTTGTAAGTTTTTTTTTTACAGCGTTAAATTTTTTGTTCAATGTAGCTTGGATAAGAAGTTGATTAAAGTGGCATCAAATGCATGTCTAGAGCGAATTGTCCAGAAGAATCAGCTAGTAGACCGAATCTGTCGAAATAATCATCATGTGGATTAGGTAGGGCCTTACTTTTATCATATAAACAAGGTGGAAAGGACAGTCCTCCACAAACTTTAAGGGCTTGCTCATTAGACGAAACTGAACAACCTTCCACAAAATTTTTTTTCAGGAAACGAAAAAAAAATCCTTCTCACCATAGAAAATTATAAATTTGATTGGACAGTTTGTGTGGAGAGGCCGAATTTTTTTTTCGTTTCCTGAAAATATTTTTTGTGGAAGGTTGTTCAGTTTCGTCTACTGAGCAAACCCCTTAAAAAGTTTGTGGAGGGCTGTCCTTTACACCTTGTATATAAGTGCACACTAGCCTCACCTTCATAATTCCTATCTACTTATTTCTCTTTCTAAATTATGTTTTATTAACTCTTTCGCTTTCCTTTTCAGACTGTTTTGTCTTAGTGCTTTTCCTGTCGTCTCCTTTATCGATTTTGGATAGATGATGTAAAAAGTAACACCATCTTCAATCACCAAGTTCTCTAGCTGTTTTTTCAATCACGTACGTGACTGTTGAAACTAAATTTCTTACAACCAAAAGGGAAAAAGCCCATTCCATTTCGGTATCGATCGATCTATGACGCAACGATATCTCTTGATCTAAAGCCTTATCATAATCAGCGGCACTCATGCGCAGCTTGTCAAACCGCAATTTCCCCAGCAGAGTGAAACTTATGTCTTTAGCGAAAGTTGACTCGATACGTTATTAACATTGAGGTAACATTTTCCCTTCTATTATATAAGTAAATATTAATGGCGCCTGAGCTATAGAGCCAGTGGTCGTCGAGGTCGTTGTGCTAAAACGTAAATACGTAATAAGATTACCTGTGATGTGTTGTTAAAATAGCCTTGAACCGTAATTCATTGTTAATGCAATTAAATGGGAAAGTAACTCGATTCTTGATTGGGATTGGCTTGTGTGACAATGCACACAGACATACATAATGTAGAAACAAATAAGAGACTTAAAAAAGAAAAAAAAAACAATAACATTGTGTGTCTCACGACTGAATGGGATCAAATAAGTCCGGTTCAGCAAAATATCAGACAACTACTTAGTGCAGCAGTTAACGGTTTTCCACCGAACCTAAGTAATAGCTTAGTTTGGATGCTCGTACGCGTAGAGGAAGACCACTATTGTCAGATTTTGTGAAAGTAATATGACCTGTGTTGTTTCGATTGCCCTTTACGTTTTAGGGCGGTGGACGGTGGTAACTCTTTTGAACAGAGCCCCGGTATGAAGGCTTGAAGGAACGGTATGGGCTTTTTAGTCAGTAAGAGTCTGACACTATCTCCCGCTCCGCCCAAGAGCGGGGGTTGTCATTGGATGATTTTTCCCATCGAAAAAAAAACCCTCTGCCCAAGGACGTGAGGATATTGAGACCAATACATAGCTATGAATCTTATCTTGGCAAGAATATTCTAATGCTACGAGATAAAAATGCTGATTCATGATTGTCATCGCCAAAGATACAAGAAAATCAATATCGGATGAGGGCTTACTTCACGTAATGCGTAGACTGACCAGGAAATAGATGTTACAATTTATTATATCCATTGTCAATGCAGTAATGGACATTAGACATAGGATATCATGCCTAGCGAGCCGGTGAAAGCAAACACTTGGATAAGATTGTTTTCAATTAAAGTGAGATCACGTTCATAATTAATTTTATTGCCTCTATTGAGCTGTCTGCCTGATGGCTATCTAAATTGATCCTTAGCTTTAATTTGTAGTTGTATTGGTAGGCCGGCTGGAAGAATACTATCTTGATACTGCATCTATAACGGGGAATGCAACCTTTAACTGATTATCATTGCAAGTTATAGCTAGTTCACCATTTCAGCCCAAAATACGTTCACTCTTGGACATAGACCTGCAAGTGATGGTCCTGTGCGTCTCGCATTCATCATATTCCCGCGACTCTCACCAGGTCATCGGTCCACCTTGTAAGAGGCCTTCCGATTTGCGCCTTCCGGTACTGCGGTATAGGTCGTTACTTTTCCGAACTTAGAGCTGTAAAAGGTTCTTGGCATTGAAGCTCTCGAATACTAATCAGCACACTTGTCCAATCCATCAGATAAATTATTACCTTGTACAAAAAACAGTTAATTTCCAATGTCTTTTAACTACTGTTCACTTTAGTCACAGCGAAATTCGCTAGCTTAACAAATTGAACCCTTTCCAATATTGTTTGGGGGAGACCCCCATGCAATTCATTAGGTAGTCACATTATTTACCACCCTAGAGGGTGACCTAGGCCCCCAAAGTTAAATCCTGTGGGGGCCGAGAGGGGACGCACTCTGAATCCATTTGTGCAGTCGATATGCTTAGATGAGCATCAACTGCAATGGGTGCAACTCGTAACTTGTACATAGTACATACATATTAACGAGTAAGGGGTCCTTGTTCCCTATTGACGAGATTAGGGAGATTTTTTTGTCATTAAAATTGAACTGCCTCTGTTTTACTTTTGTAATACACGATTGTTTTCATACGCAGTACTCATGTTTTAAGAAGCCCTAGAATTTGTTTATATTGAATTACTTGTACAAAGTTTCTCAGAATACGACTTTGAAGAAATAATCTAATTGACACGTTCTCGTGTGCGATACCCTTTTTAAAATGTAGCTATGTTTTGGTTAAGTATAAGAAATGTTATGTTAGGATGTTTATTAAATAATTAAAACTAGTTCAGTTTAATGCTTAGATCTAATCGTGCTAAATCGCTAAATGGCAGCAGATAACGATGCCAAGGTCTCGACCATCATAGATTCAATGGCGATAGTTTGTATGTCTTCTCCACACAATCAAGTCTTCCATATAAGGAGCTGTGTATTTGTTGAAGGGTCTTGGCTAACTTTGGAGTTATAAGTGTTTGTTGAAATCGTTTGTAAGGCGTGGATGGTAACTGATTTATTTTAGTGTTACAAGTTGTAGACAAAAGCGTTTCTTAGTCCTTGTCTTGCGATTAACATTAAGTGGTTGTTGAATAGATTTTCTAAATAGGACAAGCTTGAGTGTAATGTTCTTGTTGTAACAATAATGTGCATTAATTGCTTTGTTAACTTAACAAAGCGATCAATGCACATTATTAGTAATCGTTTGTAGCTTATCAGTTATTGATTGTTTTACGGGCTTATTTAGAAGCTAAGCGATCTATTTGACGACATAGACTGAACTGTAAAAGGGATGGAGCAGTATAGGGTGTATAGCTCTATCTCTCTTTATCGTTCGCACGCCTGACTTTTAACACGTCATGGTAAGGTCCCTGATAAGTTTTGCAGGGACAAATTTTCATAATTGTTGGCTTAATCTGACGATACATGATTCAGGCAAGGGTAGATGGAAAACCCCAACGTACTAATAATATTTTGCACAAACTGCCCGCCCGGTTCCACCAGCTTCTTTGGTTACTGCTCCGCCCCTATTATAGTGTGTTGTACCTGTATTTTTCCTGATAAATGGGCTATCCAACACTAAAATACTTTTTTTATCCGAACCAAAATTTCCTGAGGATAGCGCGTTCAAACAAATAAACTCTTCAACTTTATAATATTAGTATAGATTGCATAAAGTGATCTCTCCAGTATGGAACCCCTGTAGTTAGGAAGGTACCTAGAAGGACATATATTAATATTCCTCAAGTAAACTTATCTACTGTAATAGATTTTAATATACGTAGCTGCGTCGTAAGTCTTGACCGCGGCGGCAATAGACTAAACGTGATTGACATATAGATAACGGAGTTGCGTGAATGACTTGATCGTGAATAAGTTATCACTTGCATTATTTATAGTTGTAGTGCTGCGGTGTAAAGATCGGAAGGCCACCCAGTAGACACAGTATTCTGGACCCTTGTTCAACTTTTTTTCGTATCAAGTTGTAGAAGAAAATCTTTTGCCATCGGGAGATAGCTTAGGACTTGTATTATGCATCCCCTTGTTTTTTAGTGCTGTAGGAGACAATCGTTTGTGACCGTGAAAAAGCATAGTACTTGTATTATGGATCCTTGTAAGTACAAGTCCGTACGGCAACTAAGGAGAAAATGTCATGCCATTGTGGGAAAGCGTAGGATTTGTATTAAGAATCTTTGCACTTCGTAAAGACTTCCACGAAAAAAACTCTTTCCATAGCGAGAAATCGTAGGTCTTATTAATATCGATATCGATCGCCTTGTTCTTAGTTTCGAGTTGCAGGAGAAAATTTATTGTCATCATTATGAGAAAGCATAGCCAGCAAAATTAGTGAAGGGGTTGTCAATCTAAAGGGTGCACCGGATGTCACTTGAAGAGGCTCTTTGTAATCACCCCTCCTACTTTGTTCTTGTTTGACATTATCTATTGCAGAAAAGAAGAATAATGTCTTTATATATGGTTATTATGCGGTAAATAGGTGTGTCATGGTGATTTTAAATTTTAAATATCACACATTTATGTATGTTATTAAGATGAAGTGACTCACAAACCTGCCCGCAGTATATAATATTTATTATTTGTTTATTTATTTATTTATATATCCTTTATTGTACACCAAGATAATAAATTACAGATTTGAGCCTTATATTTAAAATATACAATTGGCGGCCTTATCGCATTCCGCGATCTCTTCCAGGCAACCTGGTATGGAAAGAGATTGACTGGACATAAAATGGGGTTGCACATGGTGCATTACAAAACAAGTTAAATAATTACTGGTGAAGAAAAGAAAAAAAAAAGTACTATACTTAACACTAAAATACATACTTAAATACATACATACTAAATAATAATTATATTGGCAAGAAAACAAGTGACAACTACAATTAATACAGCTAAAAACGAAACAAAATTACAAGGACAAGTAATATTCCTTCACAAGTTTTATATATTGTGTTATATATTGATACAAGGATAGTATTTTTATTGAATAAACAGCTAATCCATACTTCTATGCAAACAATATAAAAGCGAAAGTAACTTTGTACATCTGTTTGTTTATTTATTTTTACTTCTGAATATTTATTTATTTTATTCTTTATGCACAAAAGTGTACAAGGCAGACTTAATGCCTTAAGGCATTTTCTACCAGTTAACCTTTGGGTTGCAGACCAAGTCCCGGAGTAGGACATAGGAGACTTATAATCCCGGGAGTATGTCCCCATTGGATAATCAACACGCGAGCAAAGCCGCTGGCAGAAGGTAGTTTACTATAAATAAATATTGCTCATAATCTTATGAAGTAGCGTAAATCTTAGCACGTGTTTTACAAACTGATCGTCTGTTAAAGAGTATCATATCGTTACTTTTTGGAATTTAATCCTTATTTAGCCTATGTCCAACAGTGGACGTCTTTCGGCTGATATGATGATGATGATCCTTATTGAGCGACAATAATACAATATGTTTGTGTGATTTTAGAAAACCAACGGGTTCGATTTTTGCTTCAGAATATTGATTTTTCAAAAGCACCTTTAGTTTTCTTCAAAATCAGGTTCAGGCTTATAATATTTCTCATTTCGGATTTGAAGAACAACGGATGTATGTCTTCATAAATTGTTATTTTCAAAAAAGGGTTTTCTTTTTGTGTCTTTTATGTGTGTGGAAAATCACCAAATCATTTCTTCCTATCTGAGTAGAGCGAGAGAGAGTTCTCGCTCAGATAGGGACTGATAGACGGATGAAAAAAGTGTCATACTTTTAATTCATTAAACCCCAAGCGAACGCCGGCGATCGCGCACCTATTTTCTTTCTATTGTGTCTGTAATTTCCACGATTGAAAGGTTAATGACTAAAACCTATCCGTGTTCCATCAATTTCCCTTCGCCCAAGGCTACAGTGACACTTTTGAACAATCTCGCTTGATCCTTAATTTAGGTACTCATACAAATATGCTGCCATTAGTACTTCATTTTATGACAAACAATCCATTTGTAAATAGAACGTCACTATCGGACAACAACTACCTAACACACCCATGATGCACATTATAATTACCAAATGAATGCAATTTCAACTACTGTCACAGTTGCGTGCCAGATAAGATACTCTTGTTTTCCGGGTCGTCACATTTAAAGATAAAACTGACCGTTGATTTTATTTACATCAATTAAGTATTGTCGACAGAATCCATACATACTTGTTTTTCATTTGGCTGGTAGAGTTGTCCAACCATTTATATTACTAGTAGGGCGTCACAGTAGGTGTAGGCCTGCGGACGGCGAGCAATGGGTAGCTCGCCATCCTTCTGTCCAGACCGAGCCCGGGTAGTCGACGGTATGTAGAATTTCACGCGCGCCTCAAAGAGATGTCAGCAAAACCGTGGCCCCTACAGTTTTGCTGACATCTCAGACAGCAGGGTCGACGCCGCCGCCGGGATTCCGATCCCGATTTCCAGCCACCGTAGGCGCGGGCTTGCGGACAGTGAGCAATGGGTAGCTCGCTGTCCGGCCGTCCGGTAACTGTCCGGACCAAGCCCAAGTCGTCGACGGCGCGCGCTGTTTCCACGCGCCCTAAGGAGTTGTCAGCAACAGCAGGGACCCAGCCGGGTCGAAGCCTACTGGGGCCAGGGTTATCCGAAAGGGCGCTCGAGCCCCGGTATGAAGGCTTGAAGGAACGGGATGGGTTTTTTAGTCAGTAAGAGTCTGACACTATCTCCCGCTCCGCCCAAGAGCGGGGGTTGTCATAAGATGATTTTTCCCATCGAAAAAAAAAAAAAAAAAAAAAAAAAACGCCTATTAGTGTCATGGGTTCGTTTCTGAAAAGAAAACACGGGGCCCTTCCTGTAACAGACGGCAAAGAAGGAACATAGGAGTAAATTTTAGTCAGTAAAAGTCGGACACGCCCGTGCTCCGCCCAAGAGCGAGAGAAGTCTGTGAATCATTTCCAGTCAATATGACGTCACAACCAGAATCGGCACATGGGGTTTTACAAAACCTCTGATCAATTTGTTATGAATCTTATGGGAAATTGTACGGTACCTCTCATGAGTCATCGTCGCCTAGTACAAAACCTACTAGTGTCGAGTGTCGTCGTTGCGTCGAATATTAAAACGTATTTATGAGGTACTCTGTGTAAGCAAGATGGATATTATGGTGTCAGTGTAGGCGGCATATAAATGTCTTCGGATCATCTACTACAGGTACTATAGTAATAAACCGTAAGATAAAGGCAGGAAACAAACGAACTTAAGAGGAGAGTCCTCACTAGAAACATCTAAGAAGGCACTTACTTACTTAAGATCCTATGTCCCCTATCTGGGGCAGAGGGTATCAACAGTAGTCATCCACCGCTATAGGTCTTAAGCTTTACACCTCACCTCGCTCCATGTCAATCCGATGGCCGTCGCTTCTGCCAATACGGTACGTCGCCAGGTTTACCGAGGACAGCCACGCTTTCTTTTCCCTTTGGGATTCCAGTCTAACGCCTGTTTAGGTGCACTTGTCTAAATTTCAAAAAATTACACAAAAAAAAAGAAGAACTTAAATAGACGTGCCAACAGTTTTAACGCGAGATATTTGCAAAACCTGTGCTAAATTAAAAATTTTTTTTTCCAAAAAAGTAATGATAGGCCAAATATCTCGAGGTGAAACTGTTTGCACATCTATTTAGGTTGATATATTTTTTTTTGTGTAATTCAGCGTGGTCGGTGTATTTTTAGTAATTTTCAAAACTGCCTTTTTAGATGTTTCTTAAGGATTCTCCTCTTAACACATTGCCCGGTTGACCCATATGACAGCTAAGTACCTCTTTTCAGCTACTTCGCTCTCACTGTCGATTTCATGAAACCGTGCATTTGAAATATTATTATATTTTTGAAGTGAAAACTTCTTTAGCGGCGTTGAGCACTTTTTCTGTAATGGGTATAAAATCTTAAACTCGCGTCAGGACACGTGACCTGATCGAAAAAGCGTAAGACGGATGGTAAACTTTTTAATGTAAAATAATTGTAATAGTTTTAAAGTGTTAAATTTTTAATGTAATATAAATTGTCATGTTTGTGTACGATAGCGCAATAAATGAATATTGTATTCTACCACATAAATGATAGTACTTTTATACTGATAAAGCAATTGGTGCAAAATTATTCCCTAACCATTCCAAAATATCAAACATGCTCAACGTTAATAATCAAGTTTTCACTTCTGCCGGCACTCCCGGAGTGCAATTTTTTTATATATACTTTCTACATCTAAACTTACAGACATACCTCTTCATAATATTAGTGTAGAATCGCTCAGTTCAGTTACAGAATGGCTCCTAAAATTATACCCTAGCGCAAACAGGTTCAATGGTAGTAAACGGAATATAGCTGGAGTCTGTTTAACTGTCGAAAATAAAGCGTTAAATCATTTCTCCTGTTGGTACGTGGAGTTGGCGAGGAGCCAGCATCCGCTTAGCAAGGATGTTCAAGTCGGGATGTTATGATCAGCGTTCGTAACTTGACGTCATGCGCGAATCCCCCTGTTTGTCTAACATGTTAAAGTAGAACGAAGGTTATCTTTTCTCTTTTGGTGAAGAGAGACTGCTTCTGAGGCTACAAGCTGTTAACGCGATCCATTTGAGAACCTAAACTGAACTGTTAGAGGGATGGAGCTATACAAGGTGTAACGGACAGCTCTCCACAAACTTTAAGGGCTTGCTCAGTAGACGAAACTGAACAACCTTCTACAACACTTTTTTTCAGGTAACGAAAAAAAATACGCCTCACCGTACAAAACTATAAACTTGATTGGACAGTTTGTATGTGTGTGGAGAGGCAGATTTTTTTTTTCGTTTCATGAAAATAATTTTTGTGGATTGTTGTTTAGTTTCGTCTACTGAGCAAGCCCTTAAAGTTTGTGGAGGGCTGTCCCTTACACCCTTTATAGGATATATATCACCATCTCTCTTTCTCGCTCGCACACCTGACATTTTAGCACATCTCTAGGTCTAACCATAACTTAGAGATGTTCTGTTGCCGGCAATATTGCCGGGAAGTTGGAATGTTGCCCGATGTATGAATATTGATGGCAATATCGCCAGCAATATTCCCACTTCGGGCAATATTGCCATGAGCCCCTTTTTAATTCAATCTTGTTGACTTAAACAATTGTTGGCAAGATATATCTCCAATCCTGGAATGGTCTTCATTTTAATTACAAATTTCTAAGATCTTCACGATTCTTTAGCTAAAGCTATATAGTTCCGGCGTCTAACATTATATGAGTAACATTATTAGCCTATAAAATGCTTCCTTAATTTAACATGTATTTTTAGTAAAGTCTACGTCGTACATCGCTGTAGGTGGCCGTCTTCATTATATTAAATTAATCTCTAAACTATGTGTAAAATATAGAATACAAAGCATATAGGTCACGACCATGTAGTCTGTAGTCTTTCAGTTAAATTCGCCATTAAAATTACACCGCGAGCATAAAGTATGCAACCCTGAAGTTTCAATGTCAAATGTGTTAATTTTTATAACAATGACTAGTTACATAAAGGTACGGTTACACTGGCAAGAATGTTAGCCAATTTTCACGTGGTCAGTTGAAAACTTCATTCCCATTTTCGCCGATTTTCTTTCCAATATCATAGAGCTTTTTTTGAGTTTGGAAATCATCCAATCAATTCTTCCGGCCGCGGTCGCTCACAATGGGCCTCATCAGAAGGCTTAAAGTCACCAAAAGAACAGCTTGCGTGATCGAATAAAACATGAAGATATCCGCAGGAGTACTAAGGTTGCCGACATAGCACGAAAAATTGTCAAACTAAAGTGGCAATGGGCAGGGCACATTGCTCGCAGAAGAGATGGCCGTTGGGGCCAAAAGGCCTTCTGGAGTGGCGACCGTGTACCGGAAGACGCAGCGTTGGAAGGTCTCCTACAAGGTGGACCGATGACCTGGTGAAGGTTGCGGGAAACCGATGGATGCGAGACGCACAGGAACGGTCGTTGTGGCGACGCTTGGGGGGCCTAGGTCCAACAGTGTGCGTATATCGGCTGAAATGATGATAATGATGATGAATTCTATTCTCCCAGTTTAATGTTTGCTGGAGCAGGAGGGCGCGTCAGACTTTTACTGACCAAAACCACACTTATGTCCCTTAGTTGCCCTTTTTGTTTTGGGACTACGAGTTTCCTTTTTAGAAAATTCTTGTGGCCCGTCATAGCGGGTATCGGCCCTGCTGGGCCTCTGCGGTTTGCTAACATCTCTTTGAAGAGCGCGTGGAACATTACGTTCTAAGCTTAGATATAGTAAGTTTTTATCAGTAGGGACATTCCTGTGTACAATATATTAGAGCGAAGTCGTCATTCTTTTGATTAATTGCGTTAATTTATTAGAATCCAAGAATAGGTGTAGGTAGGAACGACTTGTCTTGAAGTAAATTCAATTATGAAGTGGATTTTCCATTACATATATATAGCAGGTTCCTAGTTCAGAGAACGTTTAAATAAATCCAGGCGATAGGGCAACGACTACATGAATTGCAAATACAATTTACCTACAAAAGTAATTGGGCAAGAATGTAGCAAGCTTTCTGAAACAGTTTCTGCATTTATTTTCATTCATTGATAGTATCAAATGTTAGAAGTAACCGTATTCTTTTGATTACGGCCTTATTTCTGTTTTACGGCTATGGGTAGAGTAAACAATGGCGTTGGCGCGGCGCCATCTGCCGGCGATTTGCGCGAACATCAGATGACTAAGACTAATACAAGGTTATTGCAGGGATATGACGCTGATAGTGGTAATTACTTGCATTAGCAACGATAGCTGACAGGTAACGTTGTTATCTGCTCTACCAACTATTTATGTAGGACGTGATATATTGTATCCTCCTGTCAAATCTCGCTGATGCGATTGGTGATACCCGCCTCCATGTTGAAGAGTCGTGCATCATAGTTAAGGAATTTCTTGTGTCCAGTATTTCAAGTTTCCTTCCTTGAAAATCTGATTATTTTGTAATATTAATACAATGATTTACACATCAGAGATTGCATCACTGCTTACCATCAGGTGGGATCGCAGTCAAGCACTAGGATAGTTAATATCAATTTAAAAAAAAAATGACATGAGATGTAGACAGAAATGTGAGGCTAGGCTGACAGACTGACTTGCACAAATTCATTATTATCTTAATATATATAAATCTCGTGTCACAATGTTTGTCCTCAATGGACTCCTAAACCACTTAACCGATTATAATAAAATTCGCACACCATGTGCAGTTCGATCCAACTTGAGAGATAGGATAGTTTAAATCTCAAATTATAGTCACAATTTTAATTTATTGCTTCACAGCAACGCGTGGCCGAGTCAGCTAGTATTCTATATTCATTATTATGTTTTCATAATAAGCGTTTATGGCGCGGTATAGTACCTACTCATCAAGTCATCAAGACTCTTCCAAAGTGATCAAATACAATAGAGATCATCAGACCAGTTTCATGGCATCGTGTCAATGCATTGTCAATTAATAGAGAGTGGCATAATTACAAATTTCAGCTCTGGGTAGATAAATAATATACATTCAAACATTGCACGCTGAATAAAAGCTTCTAAAAATGTCTTTTTATCTTTTGTGCCAAACTGTTCATCACTCAACCTTAGACTTATAGCTTCGCAAATAAATTCTACCTATGTTATGTGTGCTAAGTATGAGTTGTTTTTATGCATGTTTTTACGTTAACGCGGAAAAGCTTTACTGCGTTTAGCTCTCTGATTGGTTAAGAGCTTCGAGCAGGCCAATCCGATCACCGAACGTAATAATTCGCATCAAGCATTCTGGTGCACATGAGTTTTTAAAACATCCGAGGCAGCTATTACGCTACTTAAAAAATACAATTGGAAACGCATTTATAAACAATTCAAATGACAACGTAGTCACATGAGTAAATAATACGGTTTATTTACTCATGTGACGTAGTGAAGGTTGTAGTAATGGGATTGTTTTCAGGTTATTTACAAACATCGACATTCATTTCATTGTCCGATTCAGTAGTGATAGTAAGCAGATTTAGGTTAGTAGGTACATACGTCATCACGATTTGTTTTAACGTACCTATTCATTTAAAACGTGAAAGATTTGTAGGATTAATTAATAAATTTGGTAAATCGTCAAACATTTAAAACTCTAAATCAGACATACGAGTATGTACTTTGAATTTATCAAAGGTTTTGGTAACTTAAGTATACGGTAGGCTAAAAGTATGCATAGAGGTATATGAATCTAAAGGGATAACTTAGACGTTCATACCTCTATATATACATTTTGTCTACCAGTAGTTATATGTATAGATACCTATCCATATACTACTCAGTTTAAAGACATATCAGATAGATCATAGTCAGAGAGAGAAAGAGAGAGTTGGAGATTGAGTAAACATTTCTAGTTTAATGCCCACATAAAAGTTGTTTGCTCTTCTTTTATTCCACGTAAAAAATCATGTAAGGTTGCAGCATTAAAACCAAAATTAACTTTGCAATCATTTTTAATTTGGGATGCATTTCCAGAGATTGAGTAGGATGCTTTCAACGTCAATACGATGATGAAACGTTTTAATAAGAGTCTATTATTAGTAAAGCGTTTGTTGAAAGATGAAGTACCTAGTGTGGGACGGATGGGCTGCACCGCATCCAGCCCAGACGCGAAGATTTGTTATACCTACATAATAATCAGCACTATAAATAGGTATAAATATTTAAACGTGAGTACGTTTATAGGCTATTCATAAATTTGCTACGCGAACCGATAATATTGAACGCTCACGAACTTATTGTTTTGAAAACCCACTTGATTTTATGTTATACTTTCATATGCTTATAGATTAGAAGCTGCTACGCGGTAGGTTATCGGATGAAAACATGATATTAGAAGTCGTGGGTTCAACATGGACTAGTTGAATGTGTTTTCAAATACACTGATAAGGTATCGATGCGTTTCTGAACATGTTATTATGACTAGGGATATTGATTAGGTCCCGATTTCTTTTTAAACTTATTTGGATAGTTTGAAAGTCATAGGGGTTCGTCCACCACTGCGATCAAGTAGGTAATAAACTATAGTGCCATGGAAGTTAACAGGCAACTTGTAAAACATTTACGGTTTCCGTAGCAAGTTGTTAATGTGGGTAGTCTCTGAAAGTTGGGACGTAAAGCTATTTGAAGTGCTTCGGAGACTTGATTGTTCTGAGGTTGCTGCAGCTTTCAGCTACTAGAACTTCATTTAAATAGGTGCTAACTGATCAGCAGGTGGTGGAAATGAAGTTTTAATAAGCAAACACAATTATTCTTCAAATCTTCAAGTGCTTCAGCTAAGTAGCACGTTTACTGGTAACACAAGTCATTAACGTCACAGTTCTAAGAAATTAAGACTTTCCCTCTACGTCACGTAAAGTACTGCCACAACCACATGGATTACTCACAGCATTAAAATTACTGTCTGATGCAGACCCCTCACAAACCACAGTACAGTCGTGTACAGTTGACTCATCAGCAATAGTTAGCAGCATTGTATGCAAACAGCGCAGTGACGTCTGCTAGTTTCGGTACAATGGCGAATTAAGACAAAGAGCCAATGATTTGTTATGGTATTGCACTGAGCTTGGTCATGCCTCACCAAGGAAGTTAAGAAACAACTATTAAGTAACCTACCCGCTAATTTTTATACTTTTTTAGAGTTCTGTACCTAAGTTAGCAAAAACGTAACTCATAGGATCACTTTATTGTCCGTCTGACCATCTGTCAAGACTATTTTTGCTCAAGAACACGTGGATGTACGAAGATGAAATTGATATTAAATATTCAGGTCTGCAACTTCAAGCAGCAGCGAAAAAAAAAAATCAAACTTTAAAGTCATTGCAATCTCATCGTTTATGCTCTTTTTAGGCACATATTTCGGAATTGGCTAGGAAATCAAAACCTATAGGGTAGGTACTCCCGTTAACTTAGAATCCTAAAATTTGGCATGAAGCAAGCTCTCATAGCATAAGTATAGTGAAAAATCTGTGAACTGTAAATTAGTTACACAAGTTTAATTAAGTCTAAACAAATATTTCTGACGATGCAGAATAATCTTAGAGAATTGGTAAGCTTGTACGGAACCCTTGGTGCAAAATTCCGGCTCGCACTTGATCGGTTTTTTAACTTAGATACTCCAAGGTGCTGGCCCAATTCCGTAAGCAAAGAAAAATATGTCAATTAGGTTTTTTGAAACACAGATTTCATAATTTGGTTTTGCAAGTGTGAGCCGTGTGCATCTAAGCAGATGAAGTGGACAATAGCTGTGACAGAGGCGATTTTTGAATAAAATTGGTTTGTACGTCACATCTATTCAACTGAACTTTGTTCTCACCATTGTTGTTTTACAATCATTGGTAAACAAATTCTTTTGATTGTTTATTTAATCTTAAAACATCACTAATTATATATAATTTCTGTCAAAGGTTTTCGCAGTCTATTGTTAAGGAGGTCTTGAAAAGCGCGTACATTAATTCTGTGAACGACGTGACGATTACATCTCATCAGATTTTTAATTAGGATTTGTTCTTGGCCGGAGTCCAGGGGCTGCGGACCGTGTCTACACGCGTCCTCATTTACTTAATTGTAAAACAAATACAACTATTTGCGGCACTTTTTAAAACGCGGTGGAACGTGCTGTTTCTTTTAAATAGATGTGTTATATTGTTAATTATTATCGGAACTCGATTGTAATGCAAAGTGTGCACCTGTGATTTTATTGTTTAAAGTGTCACGAACAGTTACTTGATCCAGTTCAATGCGCTCCTCAAATCGCTCGAGCTGGCCTCGTTATAAATACAGAAGTAAGCCCTGTAATATTGTTTATGCACTGAAGTAGTTTGGTTTTCGTGATTCGAAAGATATTTTAATTCATGATATCACAGATATCACGCTTGCTTTGAATAAGTTTCGACAAAAGATTAATATGCGATACCTTTAGATATTTATTTCTTCGTATTGTTGTTACCGTGTTTAAAACAGGACATTTAATTGTCTAATCAGTTTTTTTACACATTGAATTCCGTTAGTATAAAGTGCGTTAATCGTCGGGGGACCACACTAATGCCGTCGTTTATGGAATGCCAGGAGCTCGTTATTCGTCCTGATAACTTAGTCGTAAGTGCCCCAACTAGGGAATTTCGGGTGTGACCTCACAGGAAAACCATGCGTTAACGTTATGACTAATTTAATTTAAGACCACATTCTTTAAAGTAACATTAATTAAGTTAAGTAAAAAGAAATCTTTCGGACAATGTATTTAACTGTTATAAAAACAAAACGATATCATTTGTACAAACATAACACGCTCTGAAAGATTAATGAAGACGTAAAAAAATTAGAGGTAGGTATCATTGTTACATTACCAGTAATTAAAAATTAAGACGTCTAATTACTCGGCAGGCGCGTCTCTATCTAGCAATTAAAAAATCAGCCACTTTCAGGATTGTACCGTGCAGCAAGGTTGCTGAATTTCTTGCGCATCTACTTATAAGCGCATTAAACTACTGCTTGACTGCGATTCCACCTGATGGTAAGCGCTGATGCAATCATTGATGGCCTATTCAATAAAGCCTTGATGAATTGTTTGATTGACTAAATAGTAAATAAGGTATATATCAAGTGTGAATAATTATTATGACCGGCTCAATTAACGATTATGAATAGGTTAACGGATTATGCACGAATGCGGCTTTTCAGCGGCAATATGTCGGCGTCATGCTCATATCGAGACATGTACCATCGTAGTCATGTCCGCTTGAACACTTAAAAAAAATTTGCCTGAATTCTACGGCGTTTCGCCAAATCAAACCCTTTGAAGTAAACTTAAAACTAAAAAAGTAAACTTCAAAGGGTTTGATTTCGTTTCAAGTGCAAGAAAAAATGAACTTAGTGGTGGTCAGGCGGAAGTGTTTTTGATGGTACCCTAGCAAAAGATTAGGTAATTTTTTAAGCGTTGTTTCAACTTGATAAGGTACTCGTATTTTAGTAGGTAAATGTAACACGTGAGGTACCTACTTACCTATGTAACTATTTAATTTGCAGAATTTGTAAAAAAATAATAATATTAAATAAAGTTTGGTCGTCAGACAGCAGTCTGATATAGACAAATCGCCTTTTAAAGTGAAATGACTGCGTAACATCGTATAATGATGCGGAGAGAGACACTTGAGGGCAGCGCCCCTATCTTCATTCATATCGTTATCTCGTTACATCGTCGTGTCGTAATGCTAGTGATTTACACGCCAATTGTCGGCGTCTATTCACTCGACCCTTGAACTCGCTTGCAATTTACAACGGAAACTTTATGGCTCCAATTCTAAAATTATATTTTTACCACCAGCAATGAACAATCGACAAAAATAAAGCTGAAAGTGCAAGTTTAGTGAGCCCCCTCTAGTAATAAAAAGTGTATATAAAAATTATGTAAAATGAGTTTACAGAGCGAAAAACGTACAAAGTTTAATATGTGGAAAGCAATTATACACAGGAAGAGGAAATACAGTGAAGTTTTACCATGTGATCGAGAGTCGTACTCCGCTCTAGCGGCAATGCAGGGAGGTAGTTCTGCGACGCTACCGCCATCTCTTGACGCATTGAGAGCATGTAAGTATTTTTGCTACTCGACGCTAGATGGCAGCACTGATTGTTTAATTGACAGTTTGTGCTATAATATTTTGTGATGGCGTTTTTGTTATTAACCATTAAAATATACTTAATAATACTTACACACTATAATCGGAACACTCTGGATAAGCAATTTAATTATTTTAATTTAGGCATTTTTTTATTATCTATCTACATAACAGGTGGTACCAGTTTCTCATAAGTACATAATGAGTAATGTTTTAAAAGACCCCTCTTAAGTTATCTCAAAATCAGTTAGAAGTTTAAAACAATGGTCAAAATTATTCAAATATTGTGTACAATACTTGAAAATCAACAACGATGACATTGTGTGCATTTTTTGTGGAGACGCGTAATGGCATGGCCAATGCCTCTCGGACTTCAATTGTGGGAAAATATGATTCATACCATTGTGTTTACTATACCAACCGCGTCAAACGCTGCCGCTCTCTGAATGAGGTCAATCTTTGTTACATTTCTGGCGACTCTACGTTCGTGACCCACGGTTTACAACAATCGGAGCCCTTGCGACAACCGACAAAGCTGAAGCATTACTATCTTTCATTATCTTCAAGATCTGTTAGAGAACAGATTTGGTTTAGAAATAATACCAGTTGCGAAATATTTCGCGTCCAATTTTTTTTTTTCAATTTTCTTTGGGAACATTACCGGTGGACAATGATGTGGAAGAGTTTTTTTGACATATTTTAGTTTGATTTTACTTAGTTGTAATTAGCGTGAGATTTTCTTTTTAAAATTTTCATTATCTTCATCATCATTTCTGTTGAAAAGTGTTGTGTCAAGTATTGCTAACAATGACCGGTCCTGTTAGTCTCGTTCCCGTCGGAATCCCGCGATCGTCACCAGGTCGTCGCTCCACCTAATGGCCTTCCGCTGCGTTTTCTGGTACGTAGTCGTTCGGCCCCATCTGTCATCTGTTTTGCGAGCAATGTGCCCTGCCTACTGCCACTTAAGTATGGCGATTTTTCGGGTTATATCGGTAACCTTGGTCTTCTGCGAATAAATTGTATCTTTTTAATTTACAAGCCAGTTGTCCTCAAGAAAAGATCCGCGAATAATACCCAGCTTACTCGTCTCATACCCCATCCATATTCGGAAACAATTGTCATTGTTCCGAGTAAAAATCATGAAAGGACATCAGTTGGCAATGCGAGGAGCTAATCTTTAGGTACCACTTAACAATGCGCTGACTATAAAGAAACTGACGCTCAGTGAGGAACGTGGCCCACGCCGACAATATGGCTCCCACGACATGGTTTCCATGACTTTACGTAAATCTGCTAATTACTGCGCATTTAGACATAACAATGATATGTTCCCTCACTTGAATATAAATAAAATGGCCGTAACGGAAAATATTATCTATTATTAAGCCAGAAATAATCATTTGAAAGGGTGGAATAATCTAAAAACTACCTAGACTTCATTCAGTAGATAAGTATTTGAGGTTGTGGAGATGTGTAAAATGTAAATGAATACAGAGGAAACATCAATCATCAGCGACGTTTACATGCATTTCAAATCGAAGGTCTTGCAATTCGTCATGTTTCAGTTCGTTGTTGAATTTTCTTGTGCTGTTTTCATTGTTATCTTTTGAACTTTGAGTGTCACTCCTGTATCTTTTATTTTTTTGATTAAATAGTCTATTTCCTCTGTGAAACGTTCATGGTTATTAAGTTCAATAATATACATCATACTTGTTCAGTCAGTCTTATAATGTTGCCGCTGCTAAGTCTCAGGCACCCTCTTTGAGAGAGGGAATGGGCCATAAACTACCACGCGGGTTCAGTGCGGGATAGTGGATGTCACATGTCTACGAATATGTTTGTTCTCAACCAAACCAGTATCTTACGACAGAAATGAAATAAATTACATACAGTAATGCGTTGGCCCGGGTTTGAACCTAACCTGCTCGTAACTCGGGGCTATTACGACTGGGCCACCTTTGCTCCCTAAGTAAGTGCCTACACATTATGTTCGTGCAACATTTGTTTGTACACATGTGTGACTGAATGCCGCTCACGCGAGCCTCAATGGTCGGAGTCACTGTACAGGTTTGACCCACTTACTTGGCCAGGCCATCGTCTCCGGCACGACCGCCTCCTTCGGGACATCAAACACGACTACACACATACTCTTGAATGTATTTATGCATATCTGAATCAACAATAACCGGCATAATGGGTCCCTTCAATGGTTGCATATATTAGTTTATGAGGCCAACAATTTCTAGTGCATCCGGTCTTAATAGACACATAGCGGTCCATTATTATGATTTTGGGACATTCGGAAGTCATTTGTAATTAGAGAATAATTACAGTTTTGGCTACTCCCTTCACTATTACCTAATGTTGTGCTTCAAGTTAAATTATAGGCTCGCGATTCACACGAGTCGCTTTCTACTCTTGTCGGTACTCTGTTAATCAAGTCTTTTCCAGTTTAATTGTGAATACGCTTACAACGAAGCGCTGATAACCTTAATTCACGGGTGAATAATTCTCGAGTTTCCAACTTGATCCGCTGAGAGATTCGCAAAAACTCATTGCAGCCAGGTCCCCGAGTGTCACGGATTATGACAGCGACTCCTGCTATTGTGTTCAAATTGTGTCAAATTAACGCATCCGTTTTCTAAGAACTGACTCATGACGAATTAATATTATATTGCTACGAACTCAGTGTTTTATCTTTTTGCGGCCATATTATGAGCTTCGCACAAAGGGCTTTCTCTGAATAGGTCTTTCTACGAGCATTGCACCTTATCTTTCTTTTACCTTCTAAGGGCTGCATAGTCATGTTTCTTTCACTAACCGTAATATCGAATCGTGAATTCATATGACTTTGTATTTGCAAATACAATACTTTGCACATACAAAAACTTCCTCTTAACAGCTCTTGATCTTCGGATATCCATTTTTCGAGATCGAGTTAATTATCCGTATATGTCAAGCTCGTTTATAAGACAACCTCCTACTGTGGATGTAGAAGCGAGAGCTGATACCACAAAAAAAAAAAAAAACTAGTTACGCTCTGAAGGCCGTCATTACAAAATTCTCCATAGTTTTTATTCGACTAAACTCTCAGAAGCAATTCCAATTGCGTTCTTTCGATGAATACGGAAAGCCGATCTCTACCGTGCCCGTATACTTGAGGAAAGAGTTAAGTGCGTGTCGTGCCCATTCGTGCCCCTGGTCCATTTTATTTCACTTCTTTATATGGTGTTGTTCGAGTTCTTAAAGGTTATCTACCTTTAACAAGTCGTACATAATCTTAACACGCTGTTTGATTTAATGTTTGCCATTAAAGGGACGACGATCTGTTAGACGATCAAATGCTGGCGTGATTGGCAGTCAGACAGACATCAGACCTTAATTGAAAAGCCGTTTTGTTGTTTTAAAACGCCTGTTCAAGTGAGTGGTAGAATAGACGTCAATATTTGCGATTGCCCAACTTAATGTTTGTAGTTATCAAACGATTCAGAAACTGTGGGAATGTATAAAAGACTCACCGTGACCCAAAAATGCAGAGAACAAAAAAAGGAACATAGGCGAGTTTTAAGGTTTAGACTATAATAGTAAGAGTCTGACACGCTCTCTCGCGTCGTCATTTTATGATTTTCTACCTCAAAAAAAAGTATCAGAAAGCTAATTAGGTTTCTCAGAAACCTGTTCCTTTGTTTGTACTACTTAAAATGACCTAATATTTATTCCTCAAAGAATAACGAGATTGTTTTCAGAGGTCAGATGCTATCAACATGATTATGCTGTCGGCAGTGTTTTGTTTTATTTATGTATTGTAGGGGCCGCGACATATGGGAGACGCTGGGTACCTTCGTCGCAGCTGGGGGTAACAGGATGCGAATATACGATTAGCGATCTTTTTCTCTTGCATTTTAAATGACTGCACCGTACTACGCTTACAGAACACAGCTTCCGGCTGTTCAGAAGGTTTTATTTATCGTGATGTCCAACGAATTTGATGTATCCTCTGGGAAAAGCATTACAAATCACGACAGTAAAATTTGAGTTATGGGACTGATAGGTTATGATAAATAGCTCTAGTCTGACCTACTAAACAAA
The DNA here is from genome assembly GCA_929112965.1 of Mythimna albipuncta. Lineage (NCBI taxonomy): Eukaryota > Metazoa > Arthropoda > Insecta > Lepidoptera > Noctuidae > Mythimna > Mythimna albipuncta. The sequence goes on along the minus strand of OV815962.1, from coordinate 7,820,845 downwards.
TTGAGAATTGATGTGGGATTAGTTATCGGGTAGCGTGTGGGTAGACTGGTAGACTCATTGTATCCTCGTCCTATACATAGTGTGCCTGAGTGGGGTCTCGAAGCAAATTATATAACTTTTCATTATGGCGATGAAAACAATGAATCAGCGGCGTGCTCGTTAGTGACTCACCTCCCCACCCCACTTCATTGTGGAGGCCATATCGCACTTCGTCCTTGCCTTTTTTCTTAGCAAAGATAATCTCGTATTCAGCCACCGTGTTTACCCTTAAGTACCGGTATTTGTAGTGTTTGCATGTGAGCAACTAATTGTGAATGCCTGAGAGAGCAGACTCTAATTGACATACTCTAGCGTAGCCTGCCTACCGACTCCATTCCGACTATAAACTTTTAATTAGGCACATTGCTAAATGCTGCGAGTGTGTTTATCAACATTTTTGATGAAATATTGTAATAGGCTCACCGTTTTATGTATTAAAACACTTTCTAAAATATTTAAATAATAAGCTTTCACTAATTATGTAATAATTTTGTTACAGGTAAGTGTCGATAGCTTTAATAATTAATCGGGGCTGTATACGGTAAGTACTGCGTGCGTTTTATTAGTTTATCTTATATTCACGCTTTCTAAGCAAAGGTCTTAACAGCCTCGTCTCGCACACCATTGGTGCGAATTTAGTTAAGTTTTAATTTGGTGACTGACCGCTCACTAATTACCTCGTTGCTTCCATCAAGATGTGTTATTTTTTAATTCAACTATTTAACGGCTGCTTTGCTCTGATACTTGCTAATTCTATTTTTGATCATATCGAGTAAATCGTTAAGAATTAATTTACGATTATCTTATTCTTTATGGCATCCTAAATGGTATTTATGTAATGCAGTTCATATTGCGTCGTATCAATAAGCTCTTACCGTTCGCTATTAAAAACAAATTAAGTACATTTTGTTAAGAATTTTATGTAAGTCCACTTTAAAAATGATAATTTCATGACGCTCTGTTAATAAAAGAGAATATATTGTATAACGGATGCAATAAAGTGCAGTAATTTACTGGTGTAATTAAAGCTCTTTTGTATCGTGTGTCGCGTTAGTCCGAGGCCGTCCGGTCCGGCTGCTCACCGGCCGCTGGATACTGTCGCCCTGTGGAAACAAGAGCAACTTAGGGTTACACGGTCGACTCGTCCAGGCTCACAAGCTGGCGGGCCAAGTTTCGACCGCAAACAAGATATCTGGTTGACGTGTGTAATTGGGTCTGTGAAAATCCTGCACGCTCGCAGATTCAACTTAATGGCCATAGACGACGGCTCAGACCACTAAGCAATCAGTCATCTTTGGTATTATGTATGAGTTCTGACATTTCTGTTGAGAAATCGACTCTCGTGCATTTCTGTACTAGTCTAGGTATAATGAACTCATAATCATGACGGTAAATTAATTTGTCATAAAAAATTTCATAAAAAATGATGTGGTTTTTTATCAATCTTCTGTCCTTAACCCAGTTCATATCACATCGAAGTAACAAGGTTTTTTTTATACAGATCCATCATCTCTATCTGTCGTCATCTCGATATTATCTTCTTCACCGTCGAAACGACAAAGTGGAAGTGCTGTTTCTCTTGAGACCGTCTCTTCTTCTTATAGCGTAATGATGGCAATTATATACATCTCACTAATATTGTAAAGGCGAAAGTTTGTATATAGGTAGGTATTTTTGTATTCTAGGCATCTCTAGGACATGGTTTTATCCCAGGAATGTGTCCCTTTAAGTTAATTTTCTACTTTCGCACAGACCCACGGCCGCGCGAAAGTAGAAAATTAACCGGGGTGACTGGTATTATTGACTAGAATAGAGGAAAAAATCTTGAAAAATATATTTTTTTAAGTTATTTCTTGTATGCAACTAAAAAATAGAAATGTTTGTAAGTCATTTTTTCTTTCGCCCAGTGTTCTCCATGACTTCTTTTGATTTTTAAGATTCTGATTAATCCGCAATTATTAAGGAGTTTCAAAAATGTGTGATGGCACACACTGTCTACTATGACGAGTTTACAAATATCTCTGTCACACCTTTACCCTTGCCTCATCTCCCTGCTCACACCGTATCCCAAGGATGTTTACAATACAAAGTTATTTTTGTTGCTGTTGGTATCAGCCGTGTATTGTATGTTGTCACTCATACCGTTATTGAATCAGCCGAGTTAATCAACAGCCACTGTTAGTTTGTATTGATTTATAAACCTGTTGTGATTATGTCATGATGACCCGCCGGTGACAATTTGTTAGCTCCGTTCTCAACGGTATTGTGTTTGATCGAAACTATCTGCGTAGTTGTACACTGTCGCTGACAATGTAACGTGGAATATATGGAATTTTGTTTGCATTTTAATGTTTATAATTTTTAAGTATTCAAGAAACCTGTTTTCTAGTTATGTATTTATAGTTTTTTATTTAATGCACTTGCCTTGTTTGTATGTTTATTATACTTGTTGAGGTCAAATCTTGGAAATGAATTTTAAAACAACTAGGTATCCCTAAACAATTGAGCGGAAATCTTCCAGGTACGTTTAGTTTGGATGCATGGTTAAGTAAGCTAAGTGACACTATAAAGCCAATAGGGTGGGCTCCTGAAGATGGCGGACTAGATTTCTTTTTATGAACACCACTATAAGGGTATCAATTAAAACTGTTTGTTGGCAAAAATCCAAAAAATAAAATGTCGCAATAAACCCAATAAGGTGGAAGAATATTTAAAAGCTTATATGTAATATATTTTATAATAAAATTAATTTTAATCAACTTATTCATTCAAATGTCATACGACGCAATAGCTTTTTTTATAATTATAATACATAAATTTTATGTATTAATTATGCGAGGCACAAAACAGAATGCTAAGTTCTCGTGGCTCTGTACTTTTATTCTTAGAATTGTTATACAGGCGATATTTAAAATTTTCTCTATAAGCCATAGTGCACGCATATTAACGATTCTGTACGCATAAGGAGTGTGGGAGTCTTGGAACAGTTCGAACTAAAGCTCACATTTATATGGAGAGTTTCGATACAAATACGCATTTTGTACGGGCCGTTAAATGGTTCTCAGTAAAACCAGTACAATTTCCATTAACTTGATGCTCTTCGAAAAACATTTGGTTAGGAAATTGCTATTTGGTTAACTTCACTAACCATAATCGCTAAACTGGAAGTTCTTTTCAATGATCATCACTAAGTACATTTTTTTATTCATCTTGTCCGTTTCTTATTCAAAAATCTTCAACTTCTATTAAGAAAGCGTAAATCACACCTTTTCCTTCAAAACCAATAGCTCCGTGCTACGGCAATTTGGCCCGATTTTAAAATTCTTGTGCCAAAAATATTATTCCCACATTCAACGGCAATGCAGATGTGCCACTTTACGCATACAAATTGGGACACAGCCGGGTACGTACTACGAGCTCATATGCCGAATATTTTGAAACTTTAAACTTTCACGAACAGCATTCGCTTTTTCTGGATAACCGTTTCACTCTTGTAGCTCTTACGTTGATTCTTTTTCTACGTAAGTATGTTGCCTGTAATTATATGAGTAATCATGCATGTAAAACAATTTAGTAAAAATGTATCGGCCTGAAAAAGTGATAAATGGCGTGCTGCCATCATGACATGATCGACAATAACTTTTAAATTTGTTTTCAAATTGAGCATTGAATTGTAGATGCGGCAAACATTCGTTTTTTGTGAGAAATCATCAAATAACTTCTCCCGCTCTGAGTGTAGTTAGAGATACTCCATCAGACTGTTACTGATTAACATCCAACTGTGTTCCTTCAGTTGCCCTTTGTCATCCAGGACCAAGGTAACTCTTTCAAACAATCTCGCAGAATCTGGCGAATCTCTTATTTAGAAAGCTTTAAAGTCTGATTAAGTCGTTATCGCCTTTTATTTATTTAGACGTGGTTATCTACGTGTGCGTAAAAACTCGAAGATACTTTGAAAACGTGACACAATGATCTCGGCCCTTGCGGTCTACGGACGGCAGTAGGTACTCTTGACTTGTCCATATATTTTCCCTTTTTCGTGTAGTACACACACGGCACAAAGCCCGCCTTTCACAACGCTTGGGCTCTAATTTTAGCCCAAGATGTATGTTTAGATGTTTACTTATTTCTTCCGGCGATAGCTGTAAATATTCTTAGTATAGACAATACATAAATTACCCTGAAAATGCTTGATCATTTTACATTCTTGTGTTAATTAAGATAGCTGTAAAATGGGATAATAAATCGTGAATAAGTATTGCGTAACGGCTCCACTTTAGCGCTATCTGCAATGTATTGCTCAATTATTATTGCATGCAGATAAGGGGCTACTGTACTACTGAGTATATGTCATGTCGTATCGATATTTACATACGATGGGCTCCGATCGTTCTGTCGTATTCGTATCGCTGCGCAAACGAGAGTTAAAGAAAACTGCCGTCAAATTATCGTTGTTACGAGTTCGTGCGACCCCGTTTCGGTACTATCAGTGTCAATTTGTGTAAGTGAAGTTTCAATTATGTATAAGTAAATGACACGTTCAACGTACACACTGTTCGTGTTTGCTTGCACTGTTGTGTTGTATTATTTCGAGCCGTCTTTAACATATCTGAATGGTTTGTCTGACTACACTTCCAGTGAAACGTATTTAATTTCAAAAGTAATATATAAAAGTGCTTTAATTTTGTACGAAAGTGTGTCAAGCAAGGCGTGTTCCATAATTATAAACTTGTACGCTCGTACTCAGGCTACAGCGCATTCGCTGAGTAGGTGCTCAAATTTTGCATTTTAAGGCTGGTGCATACTTCGAATTTGCAATTCGAATTAAGAGAGGAAAATATCGAATTCGATATTTACAATAAAACAAAATTTAAAAATGGAACAGTTGTTATGTTAAGCTAGGTTGTCGCATATGTAAGCTGTTTATATCAAGAGCGTTCAGTTCAGTAAGCTGACACCAGTTTTATTAGCTTATGCATATGCACATGACCTTACAACGGCTTAATGTTAGGTTTCTACTAACCGCAGTGGGTACACATAATAGAGTGAGAGAAGTCATTGGATGATTTCCACCCTGGCCATTTAAAAAAGTAGGTAAGTAAACATAATGGGATGTTGATAATATTAATATTATGTCTAATAGAGAATATATATTATATCTGTATGACCAACTAGGAATCATTCATAGTATAAACTTCGAAGTTCCGACGCGATATGATAATACTTATCGTGTATGACCAAGTTTTTTTGTGAAATAACCTTTATGATGTAAATAGGGTTGAGGGGAACTACTACGAGCATGTTTACGTAATTTCAAGTAGGTAGGTAGGGTAAGGATAAAAAATTGTAAAATGGAAAATTCCTCATAGGCACAATGTTGGATCTTACTTCCAAAGTTTTAAAAACAAAATAGTATTAAGGTAATTGTGATGATTAATTCATAATTTTCCGTAAAGCGAATGATTCAATTTATAGTTTTAGTTTCCGCTACAGATGCCATTAACCGTATGGTTATAGTAAATAAACAACAGTATCCTCAATCCTCTTGGGACGATCACGTGCCAGCCCTGGTAGTGGTGGGTGCACACCGAGCGCGCGATGGTTGGTTGGTAAACAGTCGGCATCGGTCCGTGTCGCGTGCACGTCGCGCCTCGCTTGTCCGACATTGTGCGAGGTGCGTCCACACTGTTGTGCTTGTGCCTTGTGCCCGGTGTGCCACCACAATGCGCAGGAACTCTGCGGTCTGCTCCCAATGAACCTCCGTACCATTGTGCTTGTTTTGTGGAATCATTACGTGCTTTTGTCAAGTGTTACACCTCGTGGTTTTGTTCAGTGGCCAGTTCCAAGCAGTTTGTATGTCACCGACACTTTTATGGTGTGTACTGTTAACTTAATTTTACCTCAATGATCCATCGAATGACTACATGCAACGTTCAAGACTAACCAGTCAAGTTTACTAAACTTACATAACTGCGATAAGAAATTCGAAACCACTCTGAACTTTACGCAGCTTACGTATTCGAAAGCGTCTGACGGATCGTTTTTCTGGCAAATAAGTCTTCATCTTCGTAAAACATGTCAGGTTTCATAAATTATAAGGTCACGCGATATGTTGACAGTGGCCCTGTAGAGCAGTGTTCTGTAATAAATCAATTAATCACTCAGTATATTGATTGCCTCCAGTGGCCCAGGCGTATCACACGTCGGTGGGTCGCACCGTGCAAGAGGAGCCTAAATATAGCTGCAAGAGTGTGGCGGTCATAACAGTCACCCTTTGCGGCGACATCTACATACATAGACGCAACACGTTTAATTAGCGTGTTAACGTTTTATTTATGGTACAATTTGTATCTTTCAGTAACAGATCTTGTCATCTGTTTGGCATGCAGGCAGGTTGTACCCAAACAATTTGAGAAGGACCGTCACGTTGGATTTGAGATGCCGTTAACTTACCTGCTCTGTACCTGAGTTAAGTTTAGAAGTGAAGCTTAGCAAGTTTTACGATCTGACGTCTTGTAACTTTCGTCTGTTTACTTTCAAGGGTTTCCAATGGGGTTAGGGGTTATATATCATCAATTCGCTACAATTTGTTTTTAACTTTTTGCCTCATCGTGACATTACATTTATTGTTCTATGACTGCTGGTTATGATAGTTAAAAACGATAACTACCTTTTCTTATGGAAATGAATTAGTCTTGGTGCCAGAGAACGATTGAACCAATCGGGTTTCAAATATTGAAGATATTTCGATAAATCTCCTGATCTAGTAGCGTGACCGACCGCGGACACTTCGCGGTTCGATTGCCATCAATGAAAAAAGGTTTAGATACACACGAACGATTTGATATCAAATATTTTTGACAAAAGTATTCGTGTTCTGATCTTCACGTAACACCAACTGTTTGATAAAAAAAATAATTGATAATAACTTTCGGTTTCACTATTGATCGAGAGACCAGAATGTAGAGTTAATCTTGGCAAGTATTTGAATGGTGATTTAAAAAAATAGGGTTGCATCTGTCGTGCCGGGTGTTCTAAAATCACGCTTTGCACATGTCGTGTGTCGGTCGTGCAGCGACCACGTCTCGGGACCCGTATCCCGCTACCTGCCTCGCCACGTATTGTTCTCTTCCCTCCTCGTAATAGACCTTCTTACCCTGTTTTGTTCTACGAACAACAATAACGCGTTGTTTTGTTCTCAAGTACGCCATCGTAGCTGCACTTGATTAGTAGAATGTTAAGTTTAGCTTGCGGCGTCGTCATCGCCGGCTATTTATAGTTTATTGCTTCTTGCTTACTTAATAAAGCACAACTCCTTTTGAGTAATCAACGCAATTACATACTGCAAATCAAATGCGTGTGTTGTCATGCGGCTGCAGGAGGTAGCAAACATTAAGAGAATATAAAGTTATGTGTTCGCGATACAGGCGTACAGGTAAACGATTCATAATAGTCCAATGGGCTGTTTTGTCAATCGCACCACGTCTTTTACCCACACCGTGCATCCACGTTGAATGCAAAGAGAATCCGATTCGGGCCTGTACATATGCGATGGAATTTTAATCGCTGTTTTCATAATAGAAATTTATTTCGAGGACCGCTGTTTGCCAAAAAAATATTTTACGAAGGTCGCTCACAAATAAAATTCCGTAATTCGTCGCTGGAATCCTTAAATGTTTGTGTACGGAAGATAAAAGCTGCGGTCCACATTAATTTCTTTGAGTAAAGCGAACGCGTAACACGGAATGTTTGAAAAAAGTCCATAGTGTTTTGAGTAAAGGGTCCCCTAGCGTATCGTCACTAGCTTATAAATCGCGGTCGTGGTCTCCGGCGACAGATAAGTGCGTGCTTATCGTCACTGAACCGAATTCCCCGAGAAGCCGATAACATGCCGTGAGAACACGCATTCGGGGGATAATCCTGAATTTTTTGGGGAGCATTTAAGGCCAATAACAGTAACTCAAGTTGATTACGATAGAAGCTTTCTTTTGATTTAAGGGCGCGCGATGCAATGTCATTTTGTATGAAGTTTTATTACAATCTAAACGGTTTTATCGTTATTTTGGTCCTATCACATACGTATTTAAATAGGCCGATAAGGATACGTTACTATCGTAGGGTTATCTTTACACAAGCCAGAATGCTATGACTATTTCATATGGTTTGAAAGTAGAGGGGGTTTTCACTTACGTGTAAGTCATTGCACTGAGCTTGATGTGTAATGAAGTGTGTTGGTCACCCGAGCTCGGTAATCATGGCCAATGAAATTACATCTGATTACTTACGCAGAATAGAGTTGCAATGTTAAGGACCAGATAGATGATACACCGTTACATGGTGGGCATCCCCCCATACGCATTAAACATTTTGGGATTGTAGCCGGACGCAGAATGAATGTATTCTGCGTACGGCTACAATTTGGGGATCTTTATGTCAAGAGTGAATACTTCTAGGCAGGCATGATTCATCGCCGACCACATTATTTATTTATTTATTTATTTAAACTTCATGTACAGTAGTGGTACATAGGCGGACTTAATGCAACAAGTCATTCTCTACCAGTCAACCTTTGGGTTAAAAAAGAGATCACTGTGGTAGGGTTTGCACAATAAACAAATAACGAATAATGAAACGGAAAAAAATAAATAATAATAAGTTATTTATATATAATATATAATAAAATACATAAATATGCAAAAATAATAAACTAATAAATACTATAAAAAATATCAAATCATAAAGAGAACTTAATAACAATTCTGACGAAGAACAAACTAAGGTTGAGAGGACTTCAAGTAGTAGTTCCGAACTTTACGTTTGAAGGAAAATTTACTTTCGGCTTTTTTGATGTCTAGGGGAAGTAAATTCCAGAGTTCCACATTATCGTTTACTATCACGTGAGATAATGGCTAAGCGTGAGCCTATCAATAGTAACAAAAGAAAAAAACAAGAATACTGTGTAGATTTAACAGTACAAAGCAAACATGTTTGGAGGAAAGACCGTTGCTCAGCAACCGGAAATAAGAGGCAATTTAAACCATTTTAAAGTGCGATTATTAAGCTCGTAAAAGCTTTGTATCTTAACATCTTTACATTAAAAGTGTGGCAGCAAACGGTACTTGTTGTACATTTTCGCAACGCAGGAGCCTTAAGTGGTCAGTTGTCAGATAGGATCGCGGTCATTCCCCTGGAGTTCCGGCACCTGCGTATTCGCCGGATATTGACATCCACTCATGGTGTCACCCGTGCTATTATTCACTAATGTCGTTGCATTGTCCTTGAATTATTAGGTAGGATTATTAGTCCCTTAAGGGCTATGAATAGAATTTAAAAATATATATGCATATATATATGAGTACAGTGCGGTTAAAATATATTGGTCATTTTGAAGTTACACGTTCTGAACTGAATGTACCTACTCGAAAAAAAAAAATGGTTTAAAAAAACTAAAAAAACACGCTTCATAGCATATCAAACAAAAAAGTGTAAAATAATTTTCAATATAGGTAGAAAATAATAATAATGAACGAAAAATATTAATATCATTGTGAAAAAAACGTGGGGCGCGTTGTGTTTCTTTTTAGTTTTTTTAAACTATTTTTTTATTTTGCACTAAAAAAAAACAGATTATTGTATTGTCATCAGTCTTTGATGGGTGTGCAAAGTTTGAAGAAAATCTGATCGCCCAAAGTTGGTCAAAATCGAGCTCAAAGGCGTTGGTTACAAACATACAGGTGAAGCTAATTTAAGCGTGTTAAAAACAAAAACAAATAGCCGATAATAGACCCTCTTCCTTTTTGACTGTACTGCACCTATCGTCATATTCTACCCAAAAATATAATAAGTGTTGCGTTTACATAAGTTTAGAAACATATTTATTTGAATTGGTTCTGTAGCTATTCTTCTTTGTGTAAACTCTCGTTTTATAGCTTTATCTAAATCAATTTTAAGTTTTTTTTTTTTATTGTTTACTTAGTTAAAAAGATTACTGCAAACAATTTTAGACTTTACAACTAGAAAGTCGACTTTTATTTCCGTTAGTGATTGATTTATGAACGATAAAATGATGTGAATCGAGAACATATCGAATACGCTGGAGTCCGTTGATAAATATTGATAGTACCCTTACCGCTAATGTTTACTGACTTCAGCGAGCTGAGGGAAAGTGTCCAGTACTTACTATTACTTACTATTCGCTTTCCCAAGTCGTTTGCTACTGCACTGCCACTGAGAACGAACTTAATTAGCTATTTAAAGAATGGTCATTCCGAGAATTAGTCTTATACAGCAATGACCATTCAGAAAATTAGGCTTTTTGAGAATTACACATGTTGAAAATTAGTCCTTTTGTGATTCTGTTTCCATTTTGAGAATTAGACTAATACGTCTAAACCTTAAATATCACATTTTCCGAACGCCTTTACTTCGCCAAACGTGTAATTATTCTTTATCGCCAATTTACCGCAAACCATTGTTTACTTCTTGCACGCTTAACCTTTTGCAAGTCGATATTTGGTAGTTTACTGCATAGGGCCTATTTTACAATGATTGTGCAAGTAGGAAACGGTACAAAACGTGCAAAGTCTTATAGAAATTTCGTATACACGTTTAGTGATAGTCACGAATTCAATCTTGTTTGGGAACGCTCTATAATGAGAGTAATTCTTGTAATTACGTGGGAAACATGGAAATAATCTACATAAAATTATAATGCATTGTATTATTTCAGAGTTTTTACGGCATACTTTGTTCTTGTAACGGTTATACAAGAGCTTTCACTTTTTGAAAATTTCGAATGCGCTTAAAGCCTATTACGTGAAGGTACATTTACTTACAACAAGATTTCTTTGATATTATTAAGTTAGCGAGGGAATTGTAAATGTGGAGAAATCTCACATTGTATAGGCGTACCGTGTGTTCTTGTAGTGCAGCTCACTAAGGTCTGTCAATTACGAGACTCGAGTCGCACTTTATGACCGCATGTGGAACTTGTCGGAATACTTACCCGTGTGCCACTTAAAGTGAAATTCTTTGACTTACCGAAATCTGTGAAACGTTGACAGCTTGCAATATTGTATCTATAAATAAATACTTTAGTAAATGTGACATAAATGTTTTAAAACCAGCAATATATTAGACTTACAAGCTAGACAACGCTAATCTAGTTCTAGACGCTGTTTTTAATGGCAACTACGAGTAACAAATTGATGTCCTGCGGGTATTCCGTTCAAGCAATATTACTAGCTACGACCTCATGTAATCATCACGCTGCCAGTAGAATGGTTTCATCCGAGTTATGTTTAGATTAGAACATGAACACAAATATGCTGCGCTGGCGCAATCTTGAATCTTGAGTTGCAGTAGATTATAATATTTGAAATGCCAGTCATAAATCTCAGAAGCTGCATTCACACGTATATGAAAAGTAAATACCATAGAATTTATGTGTGTAATAAAATTTTCCCACAAAAGAAATACAAAATAAGGAAAGAAAATGCGTTTAATAAATAGGTACACACCTACATAAAAATCGCGTGTCAGGCTCCAGAATTTTTTCACTCGTTTGTGTCGGAAGCGGAACTCATTCATAAAGAATCTTGCAGTTTAACAAATCCAGTACATATCTAAACATGATCACCTGTGTTAAAGCTTTACTGTTGGTAATGGATTCTGATACATCGAAAGGGGGATGTGGTGAATATTGAATAAAGTTCGTTCTAATTTTGTATCCCACGTAATACCGGATTCATTTGAAGCCTAAACTAATCCTAACATAATTGCAGAGCTCGTCCTGTCATTGGAAATCTTGATAAATGTACACTTTGCACAACATAATTGCTTATTTATTTTGATATTCTGAACGCGCCGCATCCTCGGTCATTAGTACATTGCTCTGTAACTAAGCTTGGTTTAGTTCTACGAAACCATCCTGATGGAACATTATGCGAATCGACAATGATGCTGATTTATGATGCTATATTGTTACAATGTTAACTATGCGTGTTCATTACACTAAGCTGTGATGTAAGCTAATTCGTAAATCTGGGCTCTGCAACTGCACTGCATTGTCTTCACTTGCGTTTATGCTTAGATTTTGTTGTATTCTTTTTATGCTTTTAGGTTCAGTTGATAAGAGTTGAAAAAGGACTAAATGAGACTTCCTTATTTCTTAATTTGTTATTACTACAGTAACGCTCTCATTATTAGAGACACTTGCTACATCCGCTGGCTCGTCTTGTGACACTTCCTTAATTGTTGCTAGTCTACTTTGATAAATGGACGGTACTGTACCATTTTGCATTCTGTGGGCGTCGTTCATTCCAGTCGAGTCTATTTCATTGAGCTATTTATCCGGCGTAAGGCCGTCTAAATTGAGAGGCGCGATGTGATACACGAATGTTCCAATATCATTGCGAAGGCAGATACAGTTTCATCGATTCCGAGAGCAGCCGATCGGGATCAACGCTGGCGTTCGTCCAAACAACAGTTTATAGCTGACACTGTTTACAGAGCCGAGCCGTCACCTAAATATGTTCCCGGCTTTACAAGCTTTTATCTGAACCGAAACGCGTTGTTCAACTCGTGCCGGATGCGGAAATGCTAACTGCAATCAGCGTAGAATTGGTGCGCGATACTTTTCTAATCGGAGTTGTGTATCATCGTCATTTTCATCGCTTGTTTTTTTGGTTTTCGTATAATAATGTACTTTGTGAACATTTTGTTACCTAAAACTATGGCAACAAAACAATATAACTGTCTAGGATGGTTTGAATCGGAATAGGTAGGTTTATATCGTACGATTAAAAAAAAAAGAATATCGTACGATTTAATCTGTTTCATTTATCCATTGGATATCCAGTACCGAGTATTTTCAGTGCAGTATTGGAATATCCAATGCCACACTGAAATCCTCGAAAACAAATATAAACGTTGAAACTGAGTACTTCACTTATATTTCAATTTCGAGATCGTATCGTCGTTCGTTCAACATTTTTAAATTCAAACATCAAAAGTATAATGTTTATGTAAAATTCCCCTTAGCAATAAGGATGATCTCATTATTATATGTATGTCAGTGTAAACACCTAGACACAGTAGCTTGTGGTAGCTTGGTAGGTATGTACTGCAACGGTAATGCGTCGCCGGCGTTCGGCGTGCGTGCTTAATCTCTTCCATTGAGCATTTGTAAGGCGGCTGCATTCTTTTTACCCTACTACCCTGATTGACTCTTCTAGCGTATATGCATGGATGTTGGAGTAACGTGTTTTATTTTAATGTCATGCATTTAAATTTGTTTCTATTATACCGATTGCATGTTTATAGCTGTCTAAAGTTGTTTTAGAATCTTGTTTCTTAAATTTATTTCTTGGTCCAATTACATAATACGATACGAGTGGAATTTATACCGCTGCATCATTTTTTCACACTCGTTTAATTATGTACACGATTATTCTGTATTTGTGTCTGGAACGCATCAGTTTCACTTACGTTTGCTGAAGTATTTACGCATGCAGTTATTCAGTACATTTGCACGGTTTCGTCGGCGGTTTGTCTGCGCACACGCACACTCCCTCGGCATTCTATTGGCACACTTCTCTCCAACGAAAGTTTGTTATTTATTCCACTTTTTGCGCTTTACTTGCCACTGGCTTCTTCATTGATCCAGTGTTCTAATAAGCAGTTTAATTTAATAATTGATTTGATGCTACGCTCCATGTATTTTGTACCATGTTAGCTACATATTCTTCTTAGCTTCAGATCTTTAAGATCGTATATTTCGGTTTGTATCAAATCAAATGCCTTTTTATTTGCGATTCTTACAATAAAGGAAAAAGCGAATATATGTGGTATTGTTATCCAATTCTGTTTAATGCTATTTACAATGTAATTGCTACGGCTAGTATGTATTGTGTCGCAAAATAGCCTTCTGCCATTTAAAAGGTGTATTCATCGATTCAATAATAGCTTTGTACTTATTTCATTTAAAGTGGATGTTTACATGCATTCTGGACAAATTGCGATCCTTTTCGAGATGTCATTGAATATAGAAGGGCCTGTGTTGGTTGCGCAAGAGTCGCCGGCGTGCCAAGTTCAGCCGCCCACCTCCGCCGCTCCGCCCAAACACGCTCCTACGCAGCATCGGTAAGCTGGTCTTAGCATCCATTAGGATTTGTGATTGTAACGATCAACAACAGATAACTAGTAATGTTCGACAATTGTATGTTTAATTCAAATATGGAGCCGACCGATTATATACAAGAGTAAAGGGTCAGTAAACAACAGACTCGTAAGAAGGTCAAAATAAGATAAAAAAAATTGAATGATTTGATTTTGTAACTCGTCTTTGATTTTCTTGAAATTGCATACATTATCTATGAGAATTCATTGATGAAGTGATGACGATGCGATGAGTGATAAGGCCAAGGAGTGGAATTCCCTGCCGGAATCTGTGTTTCCTGATAGCTACAACTTAGGAGTCTTTAAGTCGAGAGTGAATAGGTTTCTTCTAGGCAAGCGTGCTTCATCGTCGACCACATCATCGCTTACCATCAGGTGAGATAGTGGTCAAACGCAAGCCTATCATTAAAAAAAAAAAACACATTTATATTGATTACAAAAGTTTTTTAACGTCGTGCCTGTCAATGAGTCTTCCAGCATGTACACATGGATCTCTTTCTTCCTCCGCAACATTCCCTTGCACTAAAGCTTCTGTCAAAACCAGCTATTCTCAATGCTACACCTGCGTCCACGATTGATGTTACCGTTTATTTTTATCGAGTGCATCTCACATGCATCTCGCACGACAAGATATCGCGTGTCCGTGAACCAGCGATACAAGATGTGTAGTATAGCAACGTAAGCGTAACATTGTTCTGTACTCAAGGCCGTCGTCTTGAGCTACTGACATACCTCCAGTTTAAAGTGTTGCCATGGGAAAAATTTGCTTCTTAGTTTTTATTCGCAAACTGATCGAGGAATTAAAATAAATGCAGTGCAACAGCTGCTTATTATCCTGTGCGTGTTGTAAACGACTGGGAGAAGTTACTGGATTTGCGTCCTATCACGACTACCAATTGAGATCTTCAAATTCCAATTGCATGTGACTTCTTGCTGTGAAGCTTAAGTTGTAAACAGTATTGGTGTTCGCTGGAGCGTGTCCTACCTTGTAAAGTGGAACTTAGTCTATTGTTCAAATGGCGGAACGGTTTGACAGTAATCAGATTTGTTGTATTTATGAGTTAGTTTTTCAAACTACTTAGGATTTGACCGCAAAACGATAATGTGGCGTTTGTACTACATATTTTTTATTTTATAAAATTAAAAGGCCGGAGAGTTTAAGGATAAATATAATTAGAATTAGTATTATACGAGTATAACAATTAGGTACTAGTGTTGACGCAGTTTGGAGTGGTAAAGTCAAAGTCAAAAGTTTTTTTATTTCACATAGGCCTACATGGGCACTTATAAAACGTATTTTAATAAACCATTTGTTATGTTAGTCACTGGCCAGATACAAGAATTTAAAATTGGAACTGCAGAGAGGCGTTTCCTTGTACTGAACTACATTCTGTTTAAGGAAAAAAAGAAGTAGGTACAAACGTTACCGATAACGTTCATATACGATGTTTAAATATGTTAGTACTTATTAGTGTTAGTATTTGGGAAGATTTATTTTATATGGTTCTTTTTGCGCCTACTTTACAAATTCTGACAGCAAAATTCAACGGTTTTACGTTTCACAGGAGGATCACGAAGTATGGACCCCTTAAAAATATATTTTTTCCTGCAGATATAAATGTGGGCTATCGAAGGACCGGTGTATGTCGTTGGGCGTACCACCTGCTACGGGGTTGCTTTATGATACAAGACTAACTGTACTGCAGAGACGTTTTATACTGTTATGTATGTATCTAATAATAATAAAAAGATGACTACACGATAGGGACAGGGCTCATTAAGACTGTTCAATTTTATTTAGTTCAATTCTTATTTTCTTTAGAAAACAACCTAGATTTATTGTTTAAAGGCTCTTCTCCGCAGTACATATTGGATTGCAAAAAATCATCATAAGTATAACCGTGTCATAAGATAGCTGAAGTACCTACCTATGTTAACTAAAGCAGTAGTTTACGTGTATAACGTTATAGAAGAAAAATAATGTTTACTTTTACAAAACGTTGATAAACTCGGTGTCTAGTTACATTTGATTCATGTTCAAGTTTAACAACTTGGATTATACAAAGATATGCGTGTGTGTGTTCACGTACAGTGGGTATTGTCTTGCTTCTGTATTCTACGACAGGGTGGAAGCCCTCCTTAAATATGCGGCCGACATTCCAGTCGGTCTCTCTGTTTACCCGTCGTCGTCTAGCGGGCTTAAAATAATTACACAAGTGCGTTGGCGCAATTTACCCTTTACAGTTCCTTGCTCTCGGGTTTACCTTCCACCTTAGGCCTGGCTACTTGACATTTTCTTTCGCGTAAGAGTAAAAGTGTTCCAAACTTTTAACAGGTTTCTTAAAAGTGGAGTTTGAGTGGCGACGACTTTACTTTCACTTTCGATTTTATCCATATACCTTTTATAGATAGGTATATCTATTACTGATCCGGTTTCCATAAAATGTATCTATTAACGTCATTTGCATTTTTTTCTCTTTCATTCTGTGGAGTGTTTCCTTAATCCGTCTAGCTAGTACAATCGTCATTCCAAAGATTTGTTTGTAATAAAATTCCACCCTTAGCCCTATGATAATACGTTGGGGTATCCTTACTCTGACTGCTCTAAGTTGATCACTAGAGTAGATTCGAATTTTAAACTGTGAATAGTAAATAAACGGTTGGCAGTGGAGGGCTCAGGCGTGCGCGTGCGCCGTTCTTGCTTGTCTTCGCGCCTCACCGAGTCGCCGCTTGGTTCAGTGTGTTGCTATCTGTCAATGGAGACAGTCACGCGGCGTTCTGTGCTACTCTATAATTACGTTGTAGTACGAAAGTCGGGCGATTCCGTGTGTATGTGGATCAGGCCCATAACCTTACCAGTCCGCGAACGGATCTCAGTGTTGTGTTGTGTTTGAAGTTTCTTAACACCATTGTGACGTGTGCATTTATTTCTGGGTAAATTCTATTTTAGTGGTGATGTTCTTCGTGTGATTAAACAGCTTCGTTATTTATTACATGGCTACCACAGATTAATTAGCATTTATATTAGTATTCGCTCCTCGTTTAGTTGTACAGAAAGTTGGAGAGACTATCTATAAGCTAATCGACGATAAAGGTGATGAAAATATGGTATCATGGCTAACATACAAGGTTACACACGACTTAGTCGTTAAGAAATGGAGTTTAGTGCGTAGTTCGCTTAGAATGAAATATGAGACGATTCGCTATGAATCGCTTGGAGAAGCTTAACAATGATGTGTGAACAAGATGTAATAACTTCTTGGCTTTAGAGTTTTTGTATTAGGTACTAGGTTGAAACTTAAAATTTCTTAACTGAAGAAGAACCAATATAACCTAATCTACCTTTAACTTGGCACTCGCTGCCTACACTAAATTTTCTAAAAACAACGAACAGGCAATGTGGACTTGTATTTTGCATCCAAAATGTATATGGCTATTCAGTACAATAACAAAACACATGCCGCACACTCATACTCATATGCTCGGCAAAAAAAAAAATATCAGAAAAAATGTAAACTATTTAATGATTAGCAGACAGTAGCGAGTGGGACAATGCCGGCATTGTAGTGTGGCCGACATAATGAGCGAGATTAATAAGTCAGTTCACGAGTTCACCGCGCGTACGCCGCTCTACTTGCTCCAATCGCCATATCCGTCGCAAATCGACCGTTTCCTCCGACCATCTTCGAGTTGACTCGCTATTATAAACATGATTTATACCTGACCCATCATTAGTTAACATGTCAACGATTGTCGCTAGCGGATGCATTTTATTTGCTCCAGCACTATTTATAACCAGCTCTATAAGAATGGAGACTTAACAGGTCTCACTTAGAGGATTAACCGATGCTATTCTTGTGTCAGCTCTGTTGTTCATGCGTGACTTGTCATACAGTTTTCTAAAATTAACTCCTGAAAATAAAACATCGTCAGTTCTTATAATCTTATCGTAAACTGCAAAACTTGAGTAATCAAATCAAAAGTTTCTTTATCTGAATAATGGAAATGACAAGGTTGTCGTTTATGACATACTAAAATGTGTAATTTTAGTGTTGGCAGTATGATTTAACCCGGTCGGCGTTTTCGTGTTGATAATCTGAAAATGATTTAGGTGGCAGTGGTGGCACACGCGATGTTGAGGCCAGTGGTCGGAGCCCTGGCGTACTTTATCTTGGGAAAATCTCGGTCTCATACGGAAAATATTGGCTTCGTGCCAGTCCTCGTCCTCACGCGCGTTTCCATTATTGTACCGACTCTGTGTTACGGTTACGCTAGGCTTGATTAACTGCACTATGCCAAATGGGTTTCTGTTTATAGAGTTTATTTTTGCTTTTAGTAAATTCGTCTTTAATGAGCTCATTAACGACTTATGTAACAGTTATAACCTTTCAAGATTGCTGTTATGTTTCTGCCATGGCTACGGAATCTGTTTTTCCATTGTGAAATTTTAATTGAATGGAAACATTACTATAATGGTATTAAATAAAATATCTAGCCGTTCCGGGTGGTCTGGCACCTTGAGACGGCCTTCGGAACAATGGGAAATTGGTAGCATTGTTTACACTAGGGAGCCCCTTGGCGAGGACCGATCGGCGAAAATAGCCACGTGCCCTCCTGTATAACAAACAACTGGTTGCAGCCGGGTTTAAATAATGTACCTGCGAAATAAGTGTGAAAGCAGAGGAACATCAATTGTTTCTAACATCAAATAAATACTCATGAAAGTTCACTGCTTGATTCCGTAATTTTCTCGGCAGCCCGATTCAACTCGTCAACGGCTCCCACGTAGAACTTTCCACAAGACAATAGGTCGTTGAAGATTTCACTGTTTTTGTCAATGCATCAACTTGCCGCAATCCGGTGTTAATTAAAATCAGTCGTAATAGTCTCTTCCTTGATTCAGGTTCCACATTTTGTTTCACTAATTGTTATGTAAAGAACTTCAGCTCCCACACGCCTCGGTATCTACTGTAATGCGTTCGTGCAAGCTTTGTCATGTATACTTTTTTTCACCTTTTCACCATTACGTCCGGATTCTTGCGTAAACATAATCCTGCTGCGAATATCATTCGATATTCAGTTCCTGTATATAACTGCAAGTTGCATGATAGAGCTTATTCTTCTATTGTATTTTCAATGCTAATTATATTAACAATGATTCCGGGTTATATCGTATAACCCGGAATCATTGATAGTCTGATTCAGTTTTATTTAGATTGAAAGATTTAGCAATGTTTCTTAATATTATTTGCAAATCATTATGATTAATAACTCGGTCAACTATTTTTTCTTAAATTATGATTTATGTAGACCGTAATGTAATAACAAAATTGTAATCCATTCTGTCCACATTATTTGACTACAAGTTTCATTATTTCGTAAATTTTAATGCTCGTCTAATTAACACTGGTAGGTTGTCATGAAATATTGAGATTGTAATAGCTTTATGGTTAATTCAGCAATTGGTTCCGTCATTAACATTGTTTAAGTAATGGTCAGGGTTGCGAGTTCTGAGGAAATATCGGATTGCGCTGTTTTTGCGGGTAACGCTGTTTTACGAAAAGGGTGTGTTGTATTTTTAGTTAACGATGAGCCGGCTGTACTAAAAAGTTACGACACTAAAAACTGAAACATCACACACGGACAGTCGCGGGCATACGTGAATAGGTCCACGGCGCCACAAAGATGTGCTCCTTTGTTCGTCTGCCATTCATTAGCCGAATGTGGCGTGGTCTCCATTCTTGTGGAGTGCGTTGAACTGTCATGTTTCCTGCATGTCCGCATGTAACGTGTTTTACGGGTTGACGCGCGTTTTGGTACGTTCCGATGTTGCAATCGCTCACCATGCCGAGATTCAACAAATTGAGATAAGAAAACTCCTTTTTCTTTCTTATTCATCTTTATGCATAATACTCGGAACTGAGAATGTTATTATTTATACGTTCCCAAATAAAATGATGGTTTATTCAGTAGTGTTGAAAACTGGAAATAACGCATGTCCAATCCTTTAGTAATGGCGTGATTCTATGGGCTCGTCTAACCGTGACTGTCGTGGTTACGCGTGATGTAAAGAGCCCAAAATGTAAGCAAACAATTTTCAGATAACAGACGTGAAATGACTCGTAATATTTATTTAGTTCTCATTGCGATAATGGTGACGAAGTTGCAGTTACTTTTTCTTTGTGAGTCCGAGAATTCTCACCAGTTATGATGTGATGTACTAGATATGGCTCCGTATAATTGATGATGACGATACCTCAATGCATAGCGTTATCAAGCAATATTATTAAAATAATATTAAAAAAAAATGCTGTTTATTTGCATGTAGACCATTCGAGCAGTAGATCATTGAGTTCTTACGATTGCAGTCCTTCGCGATAACGAATGATAAGGAAACGACAATGTGAAATAAACAGTGTTATCTAAAAAGGTGTGCAGTTTACACGGAACATTCAACGCTACACCGACCAATCGCAAGACCCTGAAGATACAAAAAGTGACGTAACATACGAAGTCAATTAATCAGTGGAAGGTTAAATGTGTTAAGAAAAGTGCAAAAATATAGTGAATGAAAAATAACGAGCAGTTCCGTGTTTCATACGTGGTGAAGTTCAACACTAGTGCGTGGTTCAGGACATGAGTGACGATGAGTACAGAGAGGCGCCTCTCCCGGAGTTTCCACTCATGTCTGAAGGGTTCCTCCACGGAGGAGGCTGCAGACGATGAGGAAAGCTGCTACCACTCCCTCGGAGGCAGGCACTCTTTAAATAGGACACAACCACAAGTGTATATTGAGGATTTAACTAATATATCATTGGCGGATTTCGAAGCGCAGGATGAAAACGGTATGTATTACAAATTGACAAATTTTTTGCTGTAATCGATTGTCAGGCAGGGTCCTGTCATACTGGCAATATTTTACCAGTCATTTTGTCAGTTCCCTTTTTTAAATGAAAGATCACACATGTCCACAGTTTTGGGGTATTTTTAGCGCTGTGTGGTGGTTAACTTCTGAATAGACATCATTTTATTGAAAGGTCTTTAATTTACGTCGACACGTAATAATTATCGACTCGTTTGTTAATTAGGTACCCCCAAATAAATTATCGAAAAGTAATTTATTAGAGATGTCGCGAATAGTGGTTGCACCGAATAACCGAATATCGAATATTCGTTTAAGTTCTTACCGAACTGAATACTGCCGGACAATTTCCTCGTTCCATAGTTTTGCCGCGCAAACAATGTTTATTTTCCGAGGCATGAAATGTGTATGACGAGAAGGCTTTTGACAGATAAAGCTGCAAGGTTAATCTTCTTGCATCATAAACATTATTATTTTTTTTATAAATATTCTTGATTAATCCACGTACTCAGACTCTTACTGACTAAAAAACCCACCACGTTCCTTCTTGCCTGTCATACCCGGGTCAAGCCTCCCTTTCGGAAACAGGCCCTAGCCCCAGTAGGCTTCGACCCAACTGGGCCCCAACCATTAGTGCCATAGTTGAGAAAACAACATAGTTAATTCCTTATACATAAATAAACCTTTCCTATTATAATATGAATGTAGAATATGGAATTCCTTTAATTTATTTTGCCCTATAGGCAGAGTTACTATGATCCATTAGACCAAATACATAAGACATTTCAACCAAATGATTCGGCCAAATACGAAGACACCAAAATTCTGCCGAATACCAAATATAAAATGAATATTAGACGCATCTCTATAATTTATGCATCGTTCGTAAGCGTTACCGTAAATTCGAATAGCCAGTTATCAACAAATTAACATTATTCAACCCAGTAACACTAGCTACACGTGTTTAACATTTTGAGGTAATTATTATTTAATTTGTTTCTAGTAATCAACAGCTTAAAGATAACGTAATACCGTTTGAATTGCGATAGTTAGTACTTAACGTGGCTATAGTGAGGATTCTCTTTATTATTAATATAAAGATACTCATTAATTTAGATTAATGGGGCTTTTGGGTTAGCATTGGTGGCTCAAGTTGTAGGTCGCGGGTTCAAACCTAGCCAGGCGCATTACTTTGTGTAGTTTCTCTCAAAACGGTGAAGGAAAAGATCGTGAGGAAACTGGCATGTCCTAGAACCAAAAAATCTAAGGCATGTAACACCACATTCATGATCTACCAATTCGCACTAGGCCTGCTTGGTGGATTACGACCCATTCCTACTCGTAGAGTGGAGGCCTGATTCGCAGCAATGGGAACTTTACAAGGCCGGTTATGCTCATGGAGCTTTTTGTAATCTTTCGCCAATCTTGATGGGTGCTGTTGTAATACTTCCAAACTTCCTATCAAAAGAATTTTCCTAGATTTTGCCCAGATAGCTGTAACGAATATCCCATTATACTTCTGTAGCTATACATATAACAAAAAGGTATTCCTATGACAACTGGGACGTACCTAATGTGCTCGCTGACCCACAAAGGGGCCTGACATATAAAGATCACAGAATTTATTAATTAACGAACTTGTTATCCGGGCTTACCCGTTTAGCGACATCATCATTATATTTTAAACTAGCCACCCGACCCACCTTCACACGGGTGTTAGGAATCTTTGAAATTCTCGGCTTTTTTTACTATAATATGCATGCATTACCTTTCTCAATGTTATATAAACGTTTCTCATGAATTTCTCTGTCGGTTGGTGAAAACTGCATGAAAATCTGTCCTGTAGTTTTTGAGTTTATCGCGTTCATACAGACAGAAAGTTGCAGTGGGGGGACTTTGTTTTATAATATGTAAGAGCTAGGGACCCGCCCTGCCTTCGCTCTGGCGCAAATAGTATACCTAAAGCTTCTGCATTGATTACTCTATATAATAAATCCGTTGCGTGGTTTAGGAGTTAGCGGATAAACAGACAGACATATAAAGCGGTTTCGTTTTATACTATGTAAGGATTTCGACGACTATAATTTTATGAACTGCCGTCAGATTAATAATCACCGGTGTTTATGTTTCTCCCAGTCGTAATAAATGGGTGATGTGTGACTTCTCTCGGGAGATTTGTTGACCGAATATGTTCAGTAGTTCCCTATTTAGTTTAACAAACAAATCATCCTGTGTGTTTGTTTTATTTTTGTTATGTGAGCTGACTTTCAGTTTTCCGGATGTGTCCGTTTTAATATGTTTGAGATAGACGTGTTGTAAATATACCTAATGGGTTGTTGTAGAGCTCGCTTTAAACTTATGCCCGACTACTTCTTACTACTTCTTCCCGTCCGATTATAATTTAGGTACTCTTGAAGGTTAGAATGAATAGGCTCTTAATAAATTAGTGCGCCTCACCATCAATAATTGCATTACTACTCAGGTGGGATCACAGTCAAGCACAAGTTTATATATAAAAAAAAAAACAACTTACAGTAGGCACAACGGATCTTGAGCGCTCGGCGTCAGAGTGGGGATCGCTTTGCGCATTCCATACATTGGCGAGCCAATCTTCTTCGTTGTTAGATGCATGCAGCAACGCAGGGCACGAATGAGGAGTGACGTCTATGACGCGATGGCGCGGCGAGCCAGTCACTGACAATCACCGCCCCCCCGGTCTCACTTCGCACCACTAAAGAGACCAAATATTTGACTTCTGCGCAATCGCTCAAGTTCCGTTATGGCAACTGTACCAATGCGATCAAATGTCAAGTTTCAAAAATCCTTATACATAATACATATTAAAAATGACGTCCCTCACTGCGTCTGTCTGTTCGCGATAAACTCAGAAACTACTGAAGGGATTTTCATACGGTATTCACCAATAGACGGAGTGATTCATGAGGAAGGTTTAAGTTGGCAATAAATGTATATTATAGGAAAGAAAAACTGTGAGTAAACTGTGAATGAGAATGCTATCTACACTAATGTTATAAAGAGAAAAGATTTGTACTTTAGTTTGTAGTAAAACTAGGCGAAACTTTTAAATATGATAAATAGCAAAATCACGTACTTAACTGTCAGAACGACATTTTGTTCCAAGAAACTTAGATTTTAATGATTAGTTGAAGAAAAACGAGCTCAACTAGATAATATTGGCGCCGATACTTGTCAGAGGCGATGTGCATTAAAATCACTGATCACATCTACTTTGTAGCTTCTATAATTCTGTATACGTCCTTCCAATTCCTTAGGCGATAAAAAAGAGTATGAAAACCTTAAGCGACAGGTTGGTCTTTGCTAACCAGAGCAGTCTGTTTGTATTTATCTTTAATCTATATATGACTATAAAGGTTTTCCAAAAACCCCTTCTTAGTGCATAAAGGTATTCTAGTGCAAAAATGCATGTCCATGTGTTAGTTACTTTCGGCTGTGCGTTGAAACCTAGTCAGTCAGTTTCTCCTTTTATATATAGGATGACTGGTAATTAGTGTACGATACTTAAACACGTGATTGTGCTCATGATAACCAACAACTTTTACTATGGGAATTACCTGAAATCGCGAAAAAATCAGCTGTTCAGTACATTTATGTTTGCCTAATGTACTGAACAGCTGATATTTTTTTCGCGATTTCGGCTTTGCTCCTATAATAATAATTGTTTGTTATCATGAGCACAATCACGTGTTTAAGTATTGTACACTAATTGTCAGTCACCCTATATATAAAAGGAGAAACTGACTGACTAGGTATCAACACACAGCCGAAAGTAACTAATAGGACATGCATTTTTGCACTAGAATACCTTTAAGCACTAAGAAGGGGTTTTTGGAAAATCTTTAAGGGAGTTGAAAAGGGGAAAATTCGTTTGTAAGTATTTTATTCCTTTGGCTTGAAAACTTAGTATAACAGTAACCCGAGCAACTAAAAACGGTTTTCTTTATTCGTTTTTCAAAACTACCCCTTTAGAACGGTTTAGGGCATGTTAAAGGTTGTAATTAGATATAACCTTGGCTTAATTGAAACGTGGCTCAAACTCTAATCTAAGTGAATAATAAAGACAGTCATTATTAATTTTTTTTAAATACCATCAAAATACAGTTAAAAGGTAGTCAAAGTTTTTATGAAAAGATTCTCGCGAGTCTGTGGTTCCTGATAGCTACAAACTTGGCATCTTTAAGGCAAGAGTGAATAGTAGGTTACTTCTAGGTAAGCGTGCTCAATCGTCGACCGCATCACCGCTTTCCATCAGTGGGATAGCGGTCAAGCGCGAACCTATCAACAATAAATAATGAAAAATTAATAGCGAAATTTTTTCATCGATAGAAAGCTGCTTTATTCCTGAGTGACATAGGCTATATTTTATATATGCGAGCGAAGCCGCGGGCAGAAGCTAGTTATTAATAAAAATGATCTTGAATAACCAAGGAACTTTACATATGTACATAGATTAATGAGATGAGAGTACTTTTTTACTCGCTCTCCTTCATTGGAACCAGTATTTTAACCGGTCCTTTAAAGTAAGTTGTAATGTTATATAAGGTAACTACAATCTGTTATTATGTAAATCATACGTCCTTTTTATGGTTAATGTGTTTTAAGTGTTTCCGTCGTATATGCCTGTGGCTATGTATGTAATTACATACATGGCTAAGGCTATGCTATGTATCAGGCGGATATGGAGAGATGGGCTACAGAACATTATGCTGAGAATATATAGTGAAGACAATATTTAGGCAGGATTTAATAAAATGCCATATTAACTATTAGAGCAACCGGATATCACCGATTCTAAGATTGGAAATACGTATTTTATTTTCTAATTTGTTAAATGAAATACTTATTAGCTCTAGTAAACAAACAAAGGTTTTTCTTGTAAATATCTACCTTCTAAGGTTTCGGTGTTGATAATGAATAGTGAAACAAGTTCGACATAAGTTCTGACGTCAAAACTCATCACACCCATTCAGCTGCCATGGGAAATATTGTTGATCGAAGGGAAATTGAGTCTTCGCGAGAGGTATAGATTTTTTATTTTAGTACATCGTTTGTTTTTCGATCAATTTTGATTCTGATTCCACTTAGTACCGAAAAGTAGTATGTTAAAAATGTTAATGTCTCATACATTGACATTTTTAACAATAGTTTTAGACTTATTTTTAGCAATTAATCGGCTACAGATTGACTTTTGTGATTCTTATTTTCCCACGCGATAAGAGAAGTCAGTAAGCCATGTTGGTAATTGCTGATTGACCGGGTTATGTCCAAACTACACGAACATACTTTAAGTTAGAAGTGTTTACTTTTTACCATTCACACAGGTAAGTTTACATATCCCTGCAGTTGGTGTGCGATGTTTTACGATATATGTGTAATAAACAGAGATCGGAATTGGAAGAGTATATTTATCTAAAGTTCGAAGAAGCATAGTGTAGATCCATGATACTTCCTCTTAAACCCTGAAATCATAAACATTACGATTAAACCCATGGATTTATGAAATTCATATAAAGCACTTTGAATACATTTGAACCAAATGATTAAATTGAAGAATCGTATTATGTTTTTAAAGTTACGTACTTACCTTAAAACAAAACTTAATCTCCTGCTACAGTCCTCAGGGTTTTTTTTAGCTGTTACAAACTAGTACTTGACTGCGATTCCGCCTGATGGTAAGCAGTCGTTGATGGTGAGGCGCACTGGTTGACTGGAAGAGAATGCCTTGTTGTATTAAGTCCGCCTATGCACCACTACTTTACATGAAATTTAAATAAATACATGCACAAATAAAATTTAATATTTCTGGGATGGAACTGAATTATGTTTTTAGAACAAGATTTAGTTCAAAGAAAAAGTAGTTTGCAATTTAATAAATCCCAGGATCTAATTGTCTTGTTCCCGGAATAATACCGGGATTTTTGAGGAGGAATAAAGAAGGAGGAATAATATGGTAATAAAATCCCGGAATAATACCGGGATTTTATTACTTACTAACACAAACTTTAGGTGAATATATTTTACCTTTCTGGTAATAAAATAAATAAAGTAAAACAAGGAAAATCAAAATTATTTACTATGCGAATTCCCTAAACCATGTGTGTCATTTTTTAGTTGAAGAAAGACAGATGGTCTAACATACCCATAAAACGTTGGGTAATTTATTTATTAACAATAAATTGTACAACAATTAATATAGCACTGCATATACCTTAAAGATCATCAATAGTATATAGACACTTGTTCAGTAAGAATCTTTTGAGTTTTATTTTAAAAGAGCTAGAGTATATAGCACTCT
Source organism: Mythimna albipuncta (assembly GCA_929112965.1). Taxonomy (NCBI): domain Eukaryota; kingdom Metazoa; phylum Arthropoda; class Insecta; order Lepidoptera; family Noctuidae; genus Mythimna; species Mythimna albipuncta. The sequence continues at coordinate 7,793,432 of OV815962.1, read as the reverse complement.
TCAAATCTAAAGGCAGTTTATTAAATAAAATAACCGATTGACATCTGGGACAGTGCTTCACAATATTTAAATGTACGCTGTATCTTGTGTGTGTTGTATATTTAACTGGCTCCCGTACCTAGCATATAAGGAAGGTATTACGTTCGTTTACGGCATATTACAGGCGGGTGATCTAACTGTCAGGGTGACCGCTAACCGCAGATTGTGAATGCTACCTATAAGTAAAACCATAACCAACTTCATACGTGTGTTATTTTAGACTTAGATAGGAACGATAATGGTGTTGCTACTTTCTATGTGTGTATTGTTAAACTAAAAAGTCGATGAATGAGCGCATCCCTATTTTCGTTGCGTCTCATCGCCCCAGCACTAGCATCTATGACATTGACAGTCGAACAGAGCATCGCGCGCTCTTTTCGCGGTTTTATACTTTTGAAATTGTAATTAAATGTTTTATGTGATAAAGCTGCGTTTAACTCTTAGTAACGCTTTTCCAGATTTTCTTATGTTTATTTTTTTATTATTGATATAAAGTAGTGCTTGACTGCGATCCCACCTAATGGTTGCTTACTAGTGTTACAATCGTTTCAGTCCCGTGTTTTTGAAAAGAATAGGTACTAGACAACCCTATTACAGAGATACCTGTTGTCCAAGAAGCTAAAGATACTCGTAGATTGCTGAAATAACCTAAAGGTAAATCCTATTTTGTGATGAATCAGAGGTTATAAGAATAAACAAATAACTGAAAGTTAGTTATTTAAGTTAAAGTTTATGGCTTTAAAACTAATAGACCTGAAGCGTTTTCTGGACATGTTTGCTAAGTTATCTTATGTTTAAATTTACTATATCTACCTATTTAGACGAGTATATATATCCACATTATATATATATCTGTATAGATAATATAAAACACATAAATAAATTCTTCATATGACTGTGTTGTAGATTTTAAAACCAACCAATTTACTTAAAAAGGCAATAATACGAAGATGGTTGTAGAACAAATAACCTTAAATTAAAAAAAAATGCGAATTTTCTATCCCTTTTTCCAAACCTAAATAAAATAGTATTGATGAAATACCTGACAAAACATGACATGATCAGGATTAATCTTATAAAATCTATGAAATCTCTCTCTAAATTCATAAAAATAATCGTCACTCGAATTTGTTAACATAACAATCGTTTCTAACTTTATTGGCAAACGTTATTCGCAAAAAATTCAAGGTGATAACATCAATGATACGATCTTGACATTGATTCGTAGTAATATTCGCGTGTTCGCTTACTATGACTCACTGTAACACCGGATAGGTACATAACGTCTGCCTTCTTACTTCTTACGTGGGTAGCATGACGTATTATGTACTTAGCGCCAATTGGTAGCATCTCACATGATTTTCAATGTATCTCCATAATAATAGAGGTCAAATTCCCATGTATGTTGCCTTGATATCATCTGTTTTAAAGGAAGTGTTGATAGGTCCATCCATGTGGTCGTTGTTTTCCTTATGTGTTTTATCTTATCTTGTATACTACGTACAGTTTTTCTCATTGTGTTCATAACAAGTGTGCTTTATCTTTTTATCTCTGCAGACTTTGAACAAATAACCTGATCTTAGCTGCATACGTGCTGCATTATAAATTAAATATTCATCTTCCTACCTCGCATGCGGTTGAAATCATCGATGTATTTAGCAACAATTACTGACTAATAATATGTGAACACCGCTTCTGAATGCCGAAACACAAATGGTAGTCACACAACCGGATCTCAACGAAATTCTGTATTTTAATAGAGCTTTAATAGTAGCAAATCTAAAATTATATTCTAAGCACGTCCGATTAAAACAAAAAAGTCACGTGTTTACGTTTAGCCCACGTCAAAGTTTGAAGTTGAATCAAGTCGTGCGCGGGCGCCGCACCTGTGCTTGCCGTGCGCGCATAACGCCGCACATCCGTTTCCTGTGTTCCTGCCTGTACAACCCTTGCCAGTACCAGTCACGGCTTCCGCCCCATATTATACTATTATTGAGGTTAAATAAACAATAGGTTCATTATCAAAGGGATGTGTTTGGAGGGTTCACTGTGTAATTTTTTAAATATGTATAATTATGATCAGTTGACTTTACAATTTTATGTATTATTTACTAGTCGGATTAAAGACCTTTCTGCTCAGGATAGGTTAATTTAAAAATGAATAAAATTGACCTCATACAGAGACGGTATTTCAAACATTTCACTTGAGCAAGTCCGAGTCGTCACTCAAAACGATATAATCTACATCGCACATCCATTTACACAACTGTGGGTCTACCTTTTATCGTAGGAAAATCGTGTTCAATTCCCACCAAGTAATATTTCATCATACAAAAAGTGTCTCCACAACTTGTCTGAATGAAGTCACGTAGAATCAAGATATTTCGTTAATTATTAGCATCCGCCGAGTGCGTCGACATCGATATTGTCAATCCTGTATTATCTCCGACATGTTGCAGGGGCTGGTTTTTGTGAGACGTCCATTACGGACGAGTGGAAACTTTGTGAACCAAGAGCCAACATACCGCAGTGGCCCTTTGTCGTGCGACTACATACGCATGAGGTTTAGAAGCCAGGAAATAGGTGCACGTGCTAATTGTCACCACAAACAGCTGTAACACGAATACCTCGGGTTTACTTTCTGAGTTACGAATTCACAAACATCCTTTTTCTTATTACGGTGCATCACGATAAGGTTCGTAGTAGCGTCTCGCCTCATCGTGCCTTGTTCAATTATAAGTAAATTGTGACAATTAAACCGTTCGTTTCGCTCAACCGCGTTCGGTGTAGACGCGCATGAGATCATTCGTGAGCTCATCAAAATATCGCAATTATCACACTTGTCGATCCTCAGTCATTATCATAACATCGATGTTTTGCGCTCCTAAACTGTAACAATACTATGTGCAGAAACTGTAATTCCAAGCTTAACGTAAGAAATGCGTGTAGTTACTTGACAAAGCAATAAACCTATTGACTTACATGTCAATGGTGCGAATTAACAGTACGTACATATGTACAAGTATGCAAGTCCATTGTTCACTGGTACTATAGTAACCTGCTTTCCCCCGTGTACGTTTGTACAATTATTTTGCAGTTGTGCTGTCACAGAGGTGATAAAGAAAACGTATACCTAGGTACCTATATACATGTAGCTACTATTTAATTCTATAACAAATTTTCACTGATATGTTCATTAAAGACAAAAAGTGTCTAGGGATTACAACAATTCAAACGCTATTCCAAATTTAAAATTAATACAAAAAAAGACGCAGTTTCTCAACATTGGAATGTCCGTTTTGTTTTCCAGAAATTAATAAAGGAAATGAACAATGTCCGTCGCGAATATTATTAAGAAATGATATCTAATTCTTTGTACGAGCGAGTAAAACACAAGTTCGCTGTTGGTCAGAAATGTTTTGATTTGTCCCGTACATTGCACTCTCGTCTTCTATTAATATTTCTTGGCAAGCCGCTAGTTTTTGATATGAGCAGCGTTTGTCAAACGTCATTCATAAAAGAACATTATTTTAGTAATTGTGCGTTCAGATTTTTTATGCAGTTTGATTTATAGCTGCAGTGAATAAAGGAAAGCATACGTTTATACGATTTATAATGTATTTATTATGCGTTGTTCAAAGTTCAGTAAAAGCTCCATACTTTCTGTTTAAAACATCACAAAGGTAATCAACAACTTTGTTTTCAAATTTTTTTGTATGCAATATCAAGCTGTCTTCTACTAGATTTTCGGTCAACTAAATAACCCATTAGAACACTTTCCTCATCATAATTTTCAAGTTTTATTACGCCTGTTGTAAAACCCTATAGTTTCAAGGATAATTTAGCTGTGAAATAATGATCATAATTGACTTGTTTGTGCGCGACGTGTAACGTTCAGTTCGTAATATTCATTTGAAATAGTGATTGAATACTAAAAAAATATAGTGCGGAAAAAGTCAGTACAATAACCATGGCAGTCTACTGTTATCGCATGTGAAAAGTATGCCGTACGCAGGAAATGATAGTTTCTATGTAAATTAGTACATATTTTGCAATACCAGCCGACCGATATGTACCAATACTCATTTTAATCTACATAGCAGTTTTCCTATTAAATGTGGTTCCTATTAACTGTGTTAACATAATTATAGTGTGGTGGAAATTTATAAATCGTTTCTACGACGGTTCCTTGGGTTATAATGGGCCAAAGTATGCATCTACTGTATTTATGACAAGTACTATGTATAAGTATTTTAATAGGAAAACGTATTTTATTTTTTATATTTTATTGTTTCAGGTAAGTTTCACAACCATTATACACGCTAACTGGTAGCGCCCTCTACGTTAAGGTAAAGTAACTGTGTTGCTGTTCTGCTACTTGACGCCAGATGGCAGTGATAGCGCTACTTTACAAACCGGCGCTATAATTCAAAGATGTTGTTTCAGTAGTGGCTCTAAGTTTTTAGATTTTCGTTCGAACTGTATGAGCTATTCAACCTATATTTACATTTTAAATTTCGTAGTTATTATAAACACTAAAGAAATGTTTTATTAATAACAGCTCCGAATATAATCAATAGATAACTGGTAATCAATATAATTTGCATAAAATCTCATCGATGTCCTCCAATAACGCATTATTTATAGAAATATGTGGGTTTGTAACGTCTTTACCTTGATGTGAACTAAGAACAATACCACCAAGAACCAGTTTAGTAGGTTCATGACCGACGCGATCGCCTCTCGCATAATGCCGAGCCTGGTCGTGATTTATTCATGTACTTGTGCCCTGCGGCAAATAAAAACTGGCCAAGAAAGGAACCGCACTTTGTTACCACCTTTATTAGACCTACATGCTCTTTTATAAAAAGCTCATTACGCATATTTTGAAGCGGAACTTGAGGTCAAATTTTGTTGGTCGAAAACAAAAGTAGGTACGTCGTAGCGTGTATGGCCGGTCGCAGAATGCGGAAACGAATAAAATTATTTAAATATCTAACCTTGAATATGTTTTCTATATTAAACATTACTTTATAAAAAGATTACCGGATTACTTTCTATTGTTAGGTGCACAAAGGTTACGTTATTTTTCGTAGCACGTAGCGCTACGAGCTGTCATAGGCCAAAAGTTCCATCCATAATAAGCTTTAAAGTGAATTATTCGTATTTTGTAAAAATCGTAAAACACGTTCTATTATTGTTCAATAACAATAACAATATTTTATTAACGTTAGATATTCTATTTGTTAAAGAATAAGCATGTGTATACGATTCATTGTTCTCATACCAATATTATTTGCTTTCCATAACATCGATAAATTGAATAAGGCATTGTATTATTTCTGCGTATTTGTGATTTTATTATCTTTATGATATTGTAAGACATGAGAAACAAAAGGTAAAAGAATAATATTGCGTTTAAAAATTTAGAAACTCAGTAAAATGTGAATCATTTTTAAAAGAGAATTTATCGAAATAATAATTTGTAATATTGTCTGTATTGGTTATTATAACACATACTTATTAATCAATAACTTAAAAGCTTGTTTTTTTTTTATAAAAGAATTTGTAACATTATTAATTGATGATTGTTTATCTAATAATAACAAAGTTTTTACCTAACCTATTTTTAAAATGCAAAAATCTTAAAAGAATAGTCACGCATTCAGTGCAGTCATAAAGACGTTTGAATAGAGGAGAACTTCTTCATTTTAACCACTCCGTTGAATCAGTGAGTAACGTTGGTAGTGTACACTCCCGGAGACACCCGAACCCTGCCGGAGATTGCCGAAGGCTTCAAACATGGCGGCGGAGGTGCGCTTGACGCTTGTCAACAAAGTTACTCGACTTCGAGCGCCTGACCGGTCGCGTGCTTTCGTGTTCCGTTCTAAAACCGCGAATTATAAGTGCAGTTTGTGTCAAAAAGTGTGAAAGTGAATAAAACAAGCTATTTATGTTTGAAAATTGTGCTTAATTGTTTTATTGTTATATCGTTTATATAAAAAGTGGTATGTAAACGTGTTTGAAGGAATGTTGGAGTATTGAAAGCCGTAGAATGCTATATCGTATGATTGCAATGTTTATTGTGATTTTTTTTTCAGTAGTTGAAAGTAGAATAACAGCGTTAAAAAAATATATAGTTTTAAAATGATAACACTCTTACTCATATAAAATCATGGTCATTTATAAAATAAAATAAACTTTTCTGCCTGTACTTAGAACGTTGTAAATATTATGATCTAATCGATTATTTAATATATTATCGCAGTTGCATAGTTTCTAAGGTGACTTTCACCCAAACACAGCACGGTGCCGGTCGTAGATGCTAACTTATTAGCATACTGGTACCGGTAGCCTGTGGTAATACGTTCCCTATAACTAATGGCCTGCACACACTTTTTTCCGGGACTACACTGTTCCTTAATTATTTATTCTACCCTAAAGCCTCGCACGTGCTTAACTTGTTGCATAAAGACGAACCCTCCCATTTCTTGATGCATTGTCAGTAAACAATAGGACATATATCTTAAAATAATGTGACGGATTCTTTGAACAGCTTTACAATGGTTAAACACCACTTTTTTGTCGAAACTAATTTCAGTACGTGTCCTTTGACAATTTGCCTTCAAATGTAGAGATCAGTTTGTATTTCTTTTCCCAAAGTGAATATAAATAGTTATTCTGATAAGACCCATTCATATTTCATAAGATAAAGACAGAAATATTGAATAAACCGACTCCTGTCACATATCTCAAGTATGTCACAGCTATATGAGTAAATAGAGGAAACATTCATTTTCTCGATCCCTAGATGCGTCAGTAAATAAATTCACGGCTATATCTTATACGAAGATGGTTTTAGATCCCCGGACGGCAAACATTCCAAGTGTTTAATTTATGTCTGGACCATCGAAGCTCTACGAATTCTCGGGCTCCACCGAAGGGCAGTGTTACTGATGGTCAGGCCGTGCGTGGGCGTCTGTGTCACCCCGAGGGACTAATGTGCGTGTGTGGACAGCTATTACATAGACCGTTTAGGAAAAAATGCGCGAAACGTGACACCCACATCAAAGTCACGTTCTGAATTGACTTTCGAGATAGTTGTAACACCCTGAAGGGAAATGTTGTCTTTTTGTACGTTGTATCGAATTATATTATTATAAGCTATTTAAAATATATAGAAAAGAAAGAAAAAGAGTTTATTTGCTTCAAACATGGCACATATCTTAATATGCTATTAGCTGCACGAAATCGATAAAATTCAAATCGACTTTGGATCCTAACATTCTTGTCCATGACTTATCAGAATGTTGTGTTGAATAGAGACATAAATTACACAGTGGATCCTTTAATCTTTCGATCCTTCTCTATTCCCACTCCACTGCACTTCCTTTGATAAGATAAATGCGTTGTACATAGAGAGTTAATCCGTCTCCAGGCGTTGTGCATAAATTCAGTAGCCGCTCTACAGCTTGATAAATCCTCGTCTGAGGCGAGTTCGCAGCTCACCGCTCCATCTTATCCTTTAAAGCTTTGAGATAACAGTTTCAGACACGCCATTGTATAAATTCAAAATAAATTAATGTCCTTATAGCCTTTGTTTAGAGCCGGTATTGTTTTTTTGTCACTCGGAAAATCTTTGCAGAAATATCAAATCTATTATTTTCTATGCCTTTGCAATAATCCCTTGACCTCGTTTGGATTTTAAATTTTCGTTGCGTAACAATTGCATTGAAGCATAGAGCATTTCTATTTTAGTTGGCATTTGATTATATTTTGGATCGCAGGCGTATGATTGACGGATAAAAATAATAACAAGCGTGAATAAATTGAAATCAAACGTGCGTGTAGGATGTTATACGACTAAAAAAACGTGTAGGCGTGTGTAATCCTGTTTACCTATGCACCCACGTCGGATCTTAGTGGACTTTCTAAACGGCGGGATGTTGTCTCGACGAACTGTAGTTTGAAAAAGTGCGTTCATATGAGTCACATCGAGTCCCATCGAGGTCTGGGTCACATTCCAGGGCTGCCGGCGCGGGCGCACTAAACCGGACCCACGCGACTACATGCGTTCCTTTTTCTCTTTTACCTTTTCCGTTTACGTAATACCTTCTTTGAAGCACCAAACTGCAACGGTCCAATTAAATAAGCCGTATCGCGAAATCACGTTTCTCCTTTTAAAAAAAGAATATAAAATCTTTAAGGAAACTCGTAGTACTACGTTATGATGTAACAGGTATTTGGTTACCTAACAAAAGATATTATTTCAAATATTTGGATCACATATGTATGAGTCAGTAAAAGTTCGCTGTAGGCCTCGAACCCCCATCACAAAGGGGGCGGTTTTCGTTAACCATCTGCCGAGGCAGGTGTCCTTTTACATACTAAGCAGGTGATTTGAATTCGCTTTCCTTACTCTTAGGTTTTTTTTTTACAACTTTTTAAGTGTTATGTGAGTGAAGAACGATTGAATTCAATTTATAAGACAGTCGTTTCCGGTGTCAGAATCTACCGAGAACTTAATACAGGACAAATATTTAAGATTGAATGAATGTTAATAGAATTTATAGTCTTCTAGGCAAATTACTTCATTTTAATACTTCTAAATGTTGTTTGAAGAGAAGAGTTATTCAGACACGGTCTTTCCCTCGATTTCCAATTTAAAAAGTATTTCTCAAACTGTAGTTTAGCCTGAAAAGCTGTCAAAAACTTTCGATGTTCTTATTTCAAAATACTCTATTCAGAAACATGCTCTTTGAATTTATATTGTGTTTAATTTAAACTTGACTAGGAAAATCAAGTATAAAATAAACAATGATTAACCAAAGTTACGGAACTTCTTATTAGATACATTTTAATCGTCATGTAAATAATAATAAAAAATGATAACTAGATACCTGACAGAGATACTCAAGACATTTGAAGGCTGCAATCATCATTTTGTCTCCGGTAATTATGGCTTACATAATCTCTCAAATAATTTGCAATTATGATAATTCTCCACCCACTAAGTTTATCTTTAACAGCAAAAACTTTTAAACAGTTTTACGAGGCTCCTTTTATTATATTACAAGTGTTAAAACATTGTTTAAGAGCAATAAAGTCGCAAGTGCTGCAAAGTTTCTACCACTTTAAACTTTTATACAATTAAATCAGCAATATTTTTATCAAAAACGTGTACATATTTATGATGAAATAATAAAGTTATTGATAAATTAAATGATTTTTTAAAATTAATTTGCATATTTTTATTCAGATTTTTTTATTAATAGCGTACTAATCCAAGCGGTTTTGTAAACCAGATTTTGTTTATCCAGCCGTAAGCTGCCGAACCGGTACAATTTAATGATCTAATTACACTTAAAGCTTCATTAACTACTATTTATTATGTTGAACTAATATTTTTTGTTTAAATAACGTTCGCTTTAGAGTTTTCTCTCACGATATGAATGTGAATCACCGCCAAAACCAGTGCCTGTATGTAAATACTTCACATTCCTATTCTGTTTTATTAATAAGTAAATATAGGTATCTTAGCGAAAGTTAATGTTAATTTCAACAAGTATAATACGAGCTAAATAAAGCAGCTTTTTTATATGAAATAACCTAACATTGGGAAGCAAAGGATTCGGAAGTCGGAACCGGACGCATATTATATACTCGTATGTACGTTCAAAAACTTTCCATAAGATGAAGAGATGGACTACATGTTAGAAGAGCGGAACATTTAAAATAAATAGTGGATTCAGTGTGTAACAGTGCATTTAATGTGTAAATTATTGCCTATTGTTTCTGTTGGTACGGTTCATTTGATGCGATTGCATTAGAACAATTGGTCGTGTTTACACAGACTTTGTGCGTGCAAAGTTACGTAATATAAAGAAGATAGTAAATACTCCAACAACATAATAAAAGATACTTTGTACCAATTTAGCCATCAGAAATTTGTAAACTATCAATTTATTTCACGTATATTTCCGTGATTAAAAGTAGCTACCGCAAAAACGCTGATCACTAGTTTTAGTAACACTTTTTTCGTGTACCTATATTTCAAAAGGATTACAAGTCAACCTACACAGGTTTTCAATTCATAAACGGAAAATTAAAAAAAAACTAGGTATATTATAATATAGAAATTTGATATCTTAGAAGATAGGTATAATATGAAAGGTATGTAGGTACCTATCATATTATAGAGCCACTATATCGAACTGACCCCGACCACTTACCAATAACAGACCATGAAAACATTCGACAGGAAATCGGGTTATCTCATTGACAACTAAAATGCTTTACGCTTCCTCCCGATGTTTATGACTTAATTTAATTATGATCGTGACCCGTTGTTTACCGGCCACCCGTATTACTATCAAGGCATTAATAATAACTATATTCTTTGTTCATCTAAGTTTAGTTCATTATCCTTTCAATAGGTTTATAGTCAAGTGGGCTTAAAGTTTTGACTCTATGAGTCACTCGACCCCGTGCGAATTACTTCGGCAATCGGCACTTTTGTGTGTTGAATCATCTACATCAACGCTTAAACGCCGGCGCCGGAAGAAACCGTTACTAGCGATGCAATTATTGTTTGCACTGATGCGATTGATTCCAATTGAAACATCACTCGACAGCTTGACTATTTCTCTTTCTTCAACACTGCAGAATGTAACCCAGAACGAATTTTAGATAAAGAAAATTCAGTGAACATTGACGGAGGGAAATCGTCCATTATAGATGATAAGTGCTCTGTCAGAATTCGGCTTCTTAATTAGATTTTTTTGTCGACATTCTGCAGACGGCAGCTGGCATAAAGATTTTCTAATTATCATAATCGACTGATAAGTCCGAGAAATATACTTGAAGAATGAAGCAATTAAATTATCATTAGCAATGTCCATTAATTATTATTGTAGTGAACGTTAATTATTATTTAGTATAGGAACATGGTGCATTAACAAAATTTTATAATTCATTAAGATAGCGCAAGTAAATATGAATAATTTAGACTGCCTAATGAAGGTATTACTTCATTAAAATGTACATATTTAGTACAGCTGGTTTTTGATATTTCCTTTGTTGATGTAGAAACGCAAAAACCTCTGCTATTTAACATACAAATAGGGCTGTATTATGATATTGACCTTTTAACTACCATTCTAATTTGTCTTCGATAGGTGTCATTGAGAGCGGGGAAAAACAAATTGTAGCTCACAAAACAAACGTATCCGTCTATATTGGGCGCATTATCATAGTTATTTGCGTCCATTTTCGTCGTCTCTTTCTATATATCTTATCATTTGCTAATTGAAACAGTTGTTTTAAGATAAAAGAGAACTTAAAATAGTTTGATAAAATCTAAATCGAATGAATGTAGTTTCGAAAGTAACCAGTCATAAGGAAACGATTTTTGTCTTGAATGTTGCGATACTATTTATCAGAAGAGAAAATTACAGAATATTTAAGACTATTCACAAAATAACTACGAGAATTCACAACCTAACTTCATGACAGTTTGTAGATGAACCTGCATGTTCTGCAGTCGTTCTATTCCGCGATTATGCTGATTCCGAGTCGCTTGCAATCGGACTTGGGTTGCTGCATTTAAATAAGTAGCAACATTAAGTGCCGTCATACTGGCTGATCGTGACCTTGCGTTGGTGAATGTTGGGCTATCTACTGTGCAACCATTCCTCGGCGCAATTCTATCTACCGTTTGATTTAGTTTTATATTGTTTACTCCTGTCTTTAAAATCGTAATAAAAAACTGAGCCATTTTTTTAATTCTGTTTCCGCATATCTATGCACGACATTTCAGCTTGTTTATCGACTTATTTTTGGAATTGCATTTAAAACTGTTTCCTGTTTAGTTCTTACACATTAACCTCATATTCTTCTTTCTATTTTTCGTTTCGGAATCTAAGAAACTTCGGTAAAATCTTTGACAACGTATGTAAATATTTGGCTCTATGCATTCATTGTTCAAACAACGTCTGGCATGGCGTAGAAAATCGTTATTGCACAACGCAGCCGTGATTACCTTCGGAACACGTTCCGTTGCCTAGCCACCTTTGTTTGCATCGCCTCCAATCTTTCCCGCTCGTGTCACCTTTGAACTTCCTCGGAACAATTTTCTCTCCATTATTTTATTAGCTTCAGTAGTACCGCCTACATATTCTTGTACCTCTATATTTGGATTGGATGTTGCTAGGGATTACTTAGCAAACAGATCTTCGTGATGTAGTGAGTCAATATTGTGTTACTTACAAAGACATGCACGAAGATTATGGTTTAAGTTATTTCGAAATGTAAGCGGTTGTTTACCCGCGGTAGTATCAAACGTAGCTTCTTCCATATACGTAGTAAAATTTTGGTGAGCATGAACGGTAGTGTTGTCAGAACAAATTGCACTTGGTACTTGGTAGTGACGCTCTTGCCCTCGTTTCGTCGTGTTGTCGAGGTGCGCTGTAACCAAGAGCTTTTAACGTGACCCACCGCCTGCCCTATATCCCGCGGCTGTGATGTCACGTCACGTCATATTTGACAAACGGGGACATATTTCGAATACATTTTAGGACTTGGGCTTTTACGAAAATGTAATAAAGAAAATTGTATTTGGCGAAGGCAGATTCTCCTTTTGACAGAACGTGAAAAGATTTTATTGAGTTTAGTGAAGGAATTGAAGAGCGCTTCGTTTTTTGTCTAGTTTATTAGATCTGCAAAAAAATATTGTCACGCGAAAGAACAGTACAGAAAATGAAATGTTCATAAAAACGAATCTAATAAAAAGAAAATCTTAATCGAATCTTAACCTTAGCACTTGTACTGCAAACCGTAGTGCATAAACAGAAAGTGGACGAACCGGTTTCTATTTATTACCACAATACAAATACGTTCGAACAATATTTGTACTGCAGCTCCGAAATATTGAACGCCACAGATAACTGTACTCTTGGGCAAGTTGGTACAGCCACGTGTATGTCAGTTGAACTCTTCTGATATACAGTTCATTCGTGAAACAGTCTTTTACTCTTAAATAACGGGACGTCATCGCTGCTTTTTGCTCGGTTTTCTGCCGTACGTTTATGGAAGTGATTAAGAAGACTTTTAGTTGGTTGGGAATATTTTTTTCAATGCTGGATATATTGACAACTCCTAACGTTATAAATGCCTAGTTTTTGTCTTCAATTATTGATTTGTGGAACTAATCTGAAAAGGCGTTTAGAACCTAATTATTTTCGACCAATTACTGTCTTTCAAAACCGTGCAGCTTGCTTGACCCCAATAGACTTGTTGGAAGATGGCTTGATGTATGGGCACGTTCATATTATAAGAAACTGGTTCGACTTAGCTCGTGTCTGGTTGAGTTACGACCAGGGCAACCGTTCCCAGTTCAAAACGGTACTTTATATCTGTTATTAATATATCAGGCTTCTACTGTATCTCTATCTACTAACTTAGTACGCTTTGCTCAATTATTTGTTTATTAGGGACATTTTTTGTAGATCGTAAATTATTAAAAAAATTATTGAAATCTGAAAATAAAGTAAGTACCTATTAATTGTATATGTCTTGTTAGTAGAATGAAGTAATTTGTTGTTTACTAATAGTATATATGGACTTGATGTATGGCATCCAGGCTTAATAATCAGACATTCTGACTATGTTACAAAGGCGATTCCATAAGTTAGTCAACTCGCTGATAGGATGTACCTGAATTGAATGGTCTGTCCTTAGTTGTACTTTATTTTATAATGATGATATTTAATATATGAAGTTAATACAACTTTCCCACAGAGCAGGAAAGCGATAAACATAAAATCATATTATTTATCTCTTACTTGCATTACATAACATCGCATTTCCTATGCTGCAATAGAAATCGACCTTAATTTACCATAATTTTGAGTAATGATCATTTTCAACTCTTTGGTTAAGAAACTTAGTTTATAGATATATCGATACTACCAAATTAATTAGGATTACATTATAGACGCGACACATTGACAAGTGGAGACCCTTTTCATCGAGGACACTTGATTGATAGGCTTGATCGACTTTCTCCATCAGATTGACGTAAGATCGCAACCATCCCCTGAATTGGGTGATTTGTTTTGAACAGAAACTTGATATCTATTGAAGTTTTGCTCTACTTAACCCTTCTATTAAAGAGCTTTCAAACTTAATGATGATTATCAGAAAGTTCTCTTTGACTGTGGTTTTGATCGTGAAATTATATTCATTAGCAGTATTCAATGTGGCCCTATTTGGGATATTTCAAATGGGTAATAAATATTAATTTATACTACGATACTTCGCTTAACTATAAACTCACACGTCGATGTCCGGTCGACAAACCTGTATCTATTGCTAGTAATCTTGTCGGCCAACCCAAGGAAGTATCGGAGTCCACCCGCACTGTTCGATGTCTCCTAGCAACGAACTCGGAGACAACTTTTGTTCTTACGATTGAGCCGTTCACACACTTACTACGGCATTCAGCCCCATCCATGTTATTGATAATTGCGTCAATAATTTCTGTCGATAAAACCAGTCAAGAGTTTAAAAAATATTTAAACTCTTGAAAGAACTTCTTTTTGTAAAAGGAATGATGAGTTTACGCTTGTAGGATGCAATCAAAGAAATTTAATTCGTGTGTAGTATTGAAAAGAGTGTCGTGTTTATAATTAAAAATTTTGGTTTAACCTTGTAATCCTTTGCCATATGCGTAAGGAACTCTTTGAATAGGCAATGCAAATCTAAAACAATAAAATACGTGTTTGTTTAGGAGTAATTGCCCTTTCACTCTGAGTTATGATTATTAGAAATATTAACCAGATACTATGCCGTTGTCACCGGATACATTTCTAGTTTTGACACCATTCGCCTTCCGGGACTTGTGCACTTAGACGCAGTAATTAAATCCGGCCTGTGTTCCGTGTTCTGGCTTTCCCGCAACTATATTCTTAGCTAGTGAATATAACTGCGATTCGCATAATTCTAAGTCCAAATCAATCTACTAGATTGAACGGTCTCGACTCTATGGCCTCCTGCTCATATAATTTTTAGCTTTAACGCAACGAAATAGTAAGTTCATAAAATGCATCAAAATAATTTTGTATTGCAATATCTTTACATATTATGAAACAAAGTTCCCTTACCACGTCTGTCTGTATGATCGCAATAAACTCAAAAACTACGGAATGGATTTTGATATAGTGATGAAATTCACTAATAGAGTGATTTATAAGGACGGTTTATGTGTATAATATGCATATTATGGTAGAGAAAAGGCCAGAATTTCAAGGTTTTTTAATTACGTGCGAAGCTGGGACGGATCCCTAAACTGTCAAAAACATTTGGGAGATTTTCTTTGGGAAAAACCCGCGGAGTTAATTCAGTACAGCATAATTTGCATGAATAATAAATTGAAGGCGTGCATACTAATGACTACTGCAAATTGCAATAATTGCCTGCAATTTATTTTATGGTACACTTATCAACCGTTGAGTTAGAAAATATGAATATTAAGTAAAGAATGACTTGGGTTTACTTTGTAGACAATGTTTTTACTTAGATTGAGGGTACGGTTGGCGCAGTGGTTGAACGATTCGCTACGCTGCGTCTTGCGGGTTTGATTCCCTTTCGGCACAAATAGCTTTTGCTAGTTGACACTCACGGTACTGAAGACATTGCTAATGAGGGGCAACGTTACTTTAAAAAAATAAAATTATAGTAAGAAACATAATAATTCCGACGTTGTATCCATAATTTTGAAAAGCATACACTGTTGGCGAGACGTGTTTGATGTCTCTCAAAGATTTTGAGCAATGAAGAGCTTTTTCTTTTCTTTAAAGTTATTTCCCACTTATGTTTTTCATTATTGTACTCTTGTGTATGATCTCAAAGAACATAATAATATTTTGATTGCGAAAGAGTAACGGTTCTGTGGTTTTATGGTATTCGTTGCATTCGCCGGGCATGCGGTTGGAATAGCTTGCGAAAGCCCGAGGAAACTTTTGCAACCGCTTTAGTTTCATGCGTCTGGCGCCATCTACACTAATCATTGTCTGAAATGTCTTGACCACATACATAAGGACAGTTTTCGAGATTCTTCTCAGCACATTGATCTTCTAGATTTTATTAACCGTAGTGTTAGCAACACACGTATCCTTGTTGTAATTTGATTGAACTCTTGTTTAGTTGATTAAGGTCGATTCTAAATCACAAATTAACTCGTTCTTATATCGTCATAGCAATTGGCAATCCAATTAAACTATCAACTAGTTGAATCTTTAGTCCATTTATGTCCACGAATGAGGCTTCTTTTTTTTCATTTTGGTATAGGTACGGACAGTGTCATCAACTAATCAGTTGGTAATCACCCATTTTTTAAGGTTTTTTTTTATGTGAGAGGCGTACCCAATTGATGTAACTGTCAGTACCACCTTTTCTAGGTATTCGTTATAGGATTTAGGCGATATGAACAAGTCAATGAGTAGATTTACTTACGTCCCAGTTAGTATGCCTATCATATCATTCTCCTAAATAAATATATGTTCATGCATATTTACTTAATACTGTTATTTCCTCCATTATTTTGATTATTCCCCTTATACTGTTCTATAAACAGTACCTACATATATACCTGTCCTAATTAAGATACTATTTATGTTCGCTAATTAAGGAAAACTATTAATTCATCCGTTATGCTTCCAAGAATTACCGCGGTTATTTAGTACTGCGGTTATTATGAGATATCTATATATTTTTAGCTGAAGACTTTATTTGTTTGTTTGAATGAGCTAATCTCCTGAACAACTGGTTCGAATTGGAAAACTCTTTTAGTGTTGGATAACCCCTTTATCAAGAATATCGATCAATCAGCGCAGAGCAGTATAACCAAAGACGCAGATGAAACCACGGAGGACATAAATATAATTAATTTTATAGTAATTGTACCAATCAATGCTTACATTTATTAGAATTTAGGTATTATTATCTGGACATTTGCCAGATTGATTGAAATTGTTTTCACTAACATTTATATTAAATGTTAAACTGTAACCATCATTGATCTATTGTGTCCAAAGTATTCGATTAGCTATGCCGTTTTGTTTTGTACTAGGATCCATATCTATTTTCTGTACAGTAATGGAGATAGTAACTGCCAGCCAATTGGCATCGACTCCGTTCCCCGTTACGATAGTTACTTGACCTTTAAAACCCTTAATGTGTTTTGTATCTGTAATGACTAACAAATTACTTTCAACGGTTCGTCTTACAATATTCCCATAAGGACAATGATAAAAAAGGAATATGTATCTATGTATCCATTTATTATTCCTTCGCACAAGTGACGAGCAAATTGCTTAGCTAAGTTGCGTGTTGTATGTATAATTCGCGAGGACTGCGTGAGAAAAATGCCCTGGCCGCCATATTGGACGTTTTATTTTCGTATCCATATTTCACACTCGGAGATCACCGCGTGTTACATGTTATGATTTAGTATTTATTTAAAGATTGTTTGTTGTGTTCTTTTGTGTTGCTGTAACTTTGTGTTTGCCTTTCAAGTTAATTGATTGATGTTGATTTTATATTCTAAAGCTTGTTCTCTATTCGATATTGTGGAACTTCGGCTCTGAATTTTGTACTTTTGGAAACAACAACAAACTTGTAATCTTAGGTTAAGATATGCCTTTCTTGATGCATAATAATTATCGTAGTACCTTCACGGGCTTTACGTAAGCAGATATTCCACTTTCCTACGAGTTGAAAGACCGAGGGACACTCATAGCTACAAAGTTGCGCAGCCCTGCGCCTGCGCTGCCTTGAATCATGATTGTCCGCGTGCGTTAGTCACGCCACAGCTCGACCACTTTCAACGAAGGCTCATATTTCCATTCCTCACCGTTTATTTTTATTTAACTTAGTTTTATGCGGTCCTGGTAGCGTTTTACGAATAGTTTACATAACTAATGTAAAAACCATTCAATAATTATAAAATGCTTTAAATGGTTTTTAAATGGTAATTCAATAATTATAAAAGGCTAAAGCAGGATAAAGGCTTACGAAAGGTTTTTTACTTGATTAGTTCACAATATAAACTACAACGTCCTATTCTATTTCAAATAGACGATATAGTAAAGTTATAAGTCACTTTTCTCTATTATTACGCTATATCTATTATCTCATTGATAGAAATCGTTATCAACTTAAACCTATGATAAATGAAACAGTGTTGATTGTGAAATTTCGTTTGGGTTAGCTAATTTTCACATTGGTCCCTCGCCGCGTCCCAGTCTGTCGCTCAAATGAAATGATTGAAATACTTGGAATTATTAAATCTGTGAAGGGAGCTTGTGTTTGTTTAGGTTCGCTTCTCCACAAAGCTGTAGGAGATGGTTATATGTAAAGTATTTCATATCGTGCATATACGAACGTGTGGCTCTTCTTGACGTCGCTTTATGAGTTAAACTGAGTTCCAGGCAGAGATGCCAAGTTAAGAAATGTTACATATTACTTTATTGCATACTCACCTACTTCTAAATCATCTTGATGTAGTAATATGTTATGAGCAAAGAGTTCAGATTGCAGCAATAAATTACTTCAAGCTCTATTACTAAAGACATTAATTTACATGCGAATGGTATTCTCAATGATGCATCATTGGATGGGAAGTATCTCAAGTATCGTGGGTCCCGATAGCTACTCTTGTTTAATTCTTACATCAGCGTAGATAATCGCGCGGATAGTAAACTTGTTTTATTCAGTAAGCTACTTCATTGTGGTGCTTGACTATGTGCATTCGTTCCGCAAGCTTCGCTTTCGTCGTGCGATCAGAAGCTCAGATCTCATTCGCTCCTCGCTCCGCGCCTGTGTTCACGACATCCGGTATTTTATTTTGCGTTTCTTTGAACACGGTACAACGAACTTGACGCAGCCTCGTATGGGCTACAATTATGACCATGGTTTTTCAGACTTTAAACGAATATTATAAATTATGCCTTTTTCACGCGCCCGTAGTTTGTCGTAAAGTTTTTGTTTACTGTTGAGGTTTTATTTGTCTGCAAACTTGAGCGATGGGCTGCATGCTATTCCGGGATTATTAAAGTGTGCTTAGTTCAGCAGCGCTTAAACTTGCAGCCATTAGCACGTCGTGACTATGATTGCACAAATTACTATCGTGATGGCTGAGACCTACTTAATGTAGGAAACCTGTCATTATGAAAAATTGAGTTTCTTTGATTAGGGAAGCAAAAATTGTAAGTGACATCATTAGATGCACTTTAGCTACGCGGAAATGAGTCTGACCTGGAAAGCCATAATGAAAAACGACCACCTTAAAGTTATTTACGAGTTTGCATAAATCATAGTCTATACGCCCTTTAGAGTTGTAACAAAATGTTCGGTACACACGCGTGCCTTAATTAAATTAAACTGATTCGTATGCCGTAAGCTAATTGCGAGTACGTATGGGCTAGGGCGGCTCTAAATATATTCGCACGACACCCACCACTCACCACTCCTCAGCACAAACACAAACGAACGCACATGTTGCCCTAATAATATTCCTATTTTCGCTCACGCACTAACGGCCGTCCATACAATTACTTACATGTCACGTTATGGGGAATTGCGCCGTCTGTACATCATTGTTAATAAATACGCTTTGTTTGAGCTTCCGTCATGTTCCATGTTTTTTAGTTTAGTCAGGGAATGTTAGGTCTTAAAACATTTTATTAATAAGTACAGGTGAAAAATTTGTTTGGCCTCCTTCCATTTACTCGATACGACATTTTCATTGGTTGCTGTTAGTGCATAATCTTATCGCTGGTTGATAAAACAAAACAGTTTTACGATCAATACTTGTATACATACATGTACCTCACCCACTTATGAATCAGTTCTCTTTGCCTTATCACACTTGCTGCTAATCATTTTCGTTTATTCGTTAGTTTCACAACAGACGCGAAAAATGTTTAGTATCCATTACGACTTTGTACGGCCTTGCAATACTCCAACATTTACGTCCTCGCTTTGTAGAACGAGTCATTTCAAGTGATCTAAAACAGTGAGTAATCAAAAGTGCGCTCTGGGTTTCAAATAACAGTTGCAAAGTGTGAAATGAAAGCAGAAAAAGGAATACTAGAATAGGAGCAGTGAAACGAAAGGCGGCGGCGATGCGGCGACAGAACTTAGTGGAGGCCAACAGGCGCTAAGGCAGCGTGCACCCGCCGCGCGCGCGCAGCCGTCATGTCCAGTGCGCTGTCCCCCAGCGCCATCGACGGCGGCGACGAGCCGGCGCGACGACGCTCCGTCTTCTACGTGCCATTGTTTGAGAGCTTCGACAATTATTTGCCCTTGACGCCAGAAGAAAAAGAAGCTCTAATATCTGGCGAAAATATAGATAGCGTCTCTACAAAAACTAAAAGGAGGAATGCGTCAGACGGCGGCAGATTGCGAATCCCATCTCGGGGTGATTCATCCTTTACGGAAAGTGAAAGTGACATGAGCGCGTTTAGTCCAGAAAGACGGTTTCGTCGGCCTTTGTCATCAACGGCGAGCTCTAGCGAGGCGCTGACGAGATTGGGTCATCGCGATCTGACGAGTCCGAGGCTTGTCGCCCAGAGCACTCTCATGAAAAATACCAAGCCGAGATTACGAAGCACGACGTCGTGTGAACCTCGTTACGACCGGATATTTTCACCGATTGGCGGATCAATTTCATCAAACAAATTGAATAGTTCCACTACGAACATTGGTAACAATAGTTCCACTACGAACATTGGCAACAATAGTTCCACTACGAACATTGCTAGCAAAATACCCTCGAAGAACTCTATTATGAATTCCAATTTGTCTTTGATACCTGATTCGCCGAAGCTTTTGTCTCCTGCGAAGGAGAAATCCAAAACACTTCCGCAAAATCTCAATGTGCCATCGCCTATTAGAGGCAGCAGTAGTTCTACGTCTATATTTAGAACACCTAGAATAACCGTTACTCCTGAAAGTCCCAATAAAAGTGCTGGAAAAATATCTGGGTTGAATTTTATTCGAAGATCTCGAAGCACAAAATTGTCCCGCAGCAATTCTTTGTTGCGCAGCATCACTGCGAGACATATCGAAGAGGGGCTCGACGAGCATGCCGCTGTAGTGACGGACTTGACTGAAAATTATGATAACTTTGTAGATAGTAATGGAGGCGAATCAGAAGTGATTTGTGCTCTAATTAAGAAAAACGAAGCTCAGATGGCCAACAGTCCCATGAGCTTACGACGAGCGTACCTAGACGTGGACGACGATGTCGCAGTACATTCTGGTAAGATATTTGCCTTCGCAAACATCATTGTTCATTGCAACCTTGAGTAAATTGTAATTTACTTCCCATCGCCTGTGTTCTTTGACCATAATTTATATCATAATAGAAACAGCGCGTTCAACTTCGTTGCGTAAAGTGAAATATGGAGGTGTGCGCCTGTTTGACATTGATCGTCAAATAATAACTAGCATTGAATGAATAACCAAGATCCTTTCTAAAATAAATTAGCTACGATTACAACATTATGAGTCAGTTCCAAGCAAATATAACACATAGTACTCTAAACTATGTGTAGTAGTCATTTTAGCAACTATTAATTTAAATGAATAAGTATCTATTAGTTTGTTGCTACTACTGTTCAGTATTAGCACAGTGAATTATATGTTCTAGAAACAATGGTACCTAACTTGTTACACAGTGGGTATATTGATCGATCACCTAACACCGTACCAACTGGAGCACTTAGTGGACAATGCCAGACACTTGAGAGGAGAAAGCGTTTGAAAGCCCTTACAAAGCGAGTACCTAATACGGATGACTTAACACTTTCCAACTATCCTACCAGTGTGGAGTATTTACCACTAGACTCTGTTCAGAACGGCACACAATGCCCTCTAATTACATGGCAAGGATCTGTAGCGAAGGCCTTTAGCGAACGATATATCATGTCTTAAAGTTGGCATTACGAAAACTGGAAGTCATCTTGTTATTCCAAGCCCATTATTTCTAAATGACTGTCGTTATAAACAATGGTTTATTCAAATTGTACTTTATAGAACGTTGATCGTTACTTGATTTGTGGTTTTAACTGGAACTGAAAATAATAGAATAAATCTGAGAAATACGAAATGTTTTTCTGTTTTAGTTATTTCAAGGTTAGGCAAACATATTATGATTAGTATTATGATACATTGTTGGAATATACATATGTCTGAAATTAATCCTATAATAAAAATATTACATATACTCGTAGTAAAACATATTACCTACTATTCAAAATTCCCATAGGTGTGAATACTATTAATAGATAGACAACAATAATGATGGTAGAGCGAACAATGCTTAGTAACACGTAAATCACCGCTATACTGTACTTTTTCCTTAACAATGTTACCTAAGTACATAATTCTGCTTAGGTGCAAAAAGATTGTATGGAATCCCATGATACTGTAGCGTACATTCCCCCTGTGTCGTCATCCTATTAATATGTCAAAGGGTTGCTACGAATGCACGGAGTATTTTCCGGTTTTGATATGAAATTATTTATTAATTTGTTTTATTCTGTGTACACAGTCATAGATAAAAATACAAAGTGAATATAAGTTAAAAGGAATTTCTTATTTGAATAGAACTTCCAGCAGACGGAGACAATGCCAAATAATTTTCTTTGGTATTTAATCTATAAAAGAAGTGTGGGCGGTACCTACCTAGTACGTAAAAACAGGAGAAGAAAAGTATGAGAAATCTCAAACTAAATAAACACAGATAATTTAAATATAGGGTGACTGGCAATTAGTGTACGATACTTAAACACGTGATTGTGCACATGATTACAAATAATTTTTATTATGGGAGCAAAGCCGAAATCGTGAAAAAGATATCAGCGGTTCAGTACATTAGGTAAGTAAACATAAATACACTGAATAGCAGTTTTTTTTCGCGATTTCAGGTATAAATACATGTACCTAATCACATGCGACAATTATTAAATTGCTATCAGTTGTTACATATTGTTATATTTAGTCAAGGCTATTTTTGTTGTTTCCCTGTTTTATATTTACCAGACATTACCTGCGACATATCTACATTTTATGCTTCAATACTAAAATTATGATATATTTGCATTTTGGTTCGTGATGAATAAATTCTAAAACTACTGGATAAATGGACTGATTTAAAAAAATCTATCACCAGTAGAATACTATATTATCACTGTGTGGTATAGGCATTTAATTTCCACTTTCACGCGGGCTATGCCGCTGAAAGAAGCTAGTTTTATATATTTATATATATGCTGTACCTATACGGAGATTTGGTGTCACATCTAAATCTTATTTTGTCTCTGATTAGGTCACTTGTCTAACTTGCGAACATTATAAACAAATGAATATCTATTAGGTATAACCGTTAGGTACTATTAAATATTCACGTCGCATCTTTAGCTCAAAACCACTGCGCTACAAAATCAAAGTTGGTCGCTCCTTCAAAACAATGTACCCTACCGACATAAGTAAATGTTTTGTAACACAAACATAAAAAAAATGTCGCTAATGTACCGTCACTATCGCAACGTCGCATTGCACTTCCTCGGGGTCTGTTATCGTAGCCGTCTCCTTATCAAAGTACGCATAATGATTGCGCAGAGAACACCGCAGGTCTTTTTAAATAAATGCTCCTAAATGGAACGGACCGAGACAAGTCGCTGCTAAGTCTTTGTCGTAATGTAAAAGGACATCGATTCTCCATGTCATTTTTGTTAAATTACGTCCAAGACCATTAGACAACAATAAGTTTGAGCCATGAAAACTGTGACTTAGTGCCATTTAGTAACATCGTTTCGCAAAGCTACTGCATTTATTTACTTTTTTTCAAACGGTTTTTCGCTCGACTTGGACTGTACCTGACACAGTAGCAGTAAGTAACTAACAGTGTTCCTAATATCGGCACCTTTGTTGTTGCTACCGGTTAGTAAACAGGGGCTGTAACTCATAACATAACGTGTACCACATAAACTAAGGTAATAACGATAATGGCTTCGAACGAACATCTGTTGCTTCACACGTCGAAGTCATTGACATTGCAGGTTTTGCAGGCTGTTCACACAGCTTTCCCACATTTATTATATGAACTACAAAAACTTCTTAAACAATAGTTTTGTGACACGAATCAAAACAAACATGAAACTTTATCCATAAAAAGCCATCACATTTAATAGTGGCTACAAATATTTATCGTAAACATTTATTGTGGATATGAAGACCGTCCATTGGACTATCGTGTTTCCAAGAATTTAATATTTATGTAAGAATTAAAGTCGACCGTTTTTATAAGCGTAACATTCGTTCACAGAAACAGAGGAGCCTACCACGAGCTCTTAACGCGATTCATTTGACGACATAATTGAACTGTGAAAGGGATAGACCTATATGCATAAGGTTATAGCTCTATCTCTCTTTCTCGCTCGCACGCCTGACATTTTAACATGTCATGGTAAGGCTCTTGAGGTCTAATTCAAGTTATAAGGCTGTAGACAAATACAGATGGCTGAATGCTTAATGCTGCTGCCAATAAATATTTTGGACGCGATCCCCATAATGATTTGTAGCTTAAACTTTTTGTCATACATTTGCCGACGCATGCGCAGCGGTCACGGGCGGCGTGCGCGCAACTTCCGGCGGAAACCACGCCGTACAAGTACATGGCTACTGCTGTGTAGTTGATATCAAATTACATATCTATCTGTAATGTAATGTGTCGCCGTAATATGAAACCCCGCGAATATTACATGTGCATTGGCAATATAGTTCTAGTAATTTTCTTGCAAGGTTGACGATAAATCAGTGTCAATTGTGTTGTTCGATCAAACGGATATGAGGCTGTATTTATTTTATCAATTTTTTAATTGTGTTGGTACTGTTTTGCTCTTTTTTATTTACGTTGATCCCTTTTTGTAAAAATGTAAAATCCGCAATAGTTTCTGACTTAATTTTTTTTTTATTTTCAGACACCTCATATGAAAAAGCATGTCGACGCGGCTCAGCGCCGAGCACGCCGGTGCCTGGTGCGCAGGCGCAGCACAGTCCCTCCCGCCTCGCCTCCTTCTTCTTCTCGAAGCGATCCTTCAGGAGCAACCCCCTCAAGAGGACCAAGTCGGCGACCAAACTCGAGAGGGAACGAGCCTTGGCCGCCGCACCTACGCATCCACCTACACATGCCTTACGGACATCAAGGTTGGTGTAATGTGCATGTTATTAAGTGTTGAACTTCTAATTTAAATCTTAGAACTGAGTGTAGGAGTTTGCTTCCAGCTTGTCTAGATGAGACCGTTGTATCAGTGTTTTTCAGTGCGAGTGCGTTTTATGTTAACGCGATCGAAACGATTATGACGTTCGGCGCTCCGATTGGCCCGCTCCAAGCTTTTGACCAATGTGAATCAACTCGCACTCGGTACTTAGAAGTGTATGTGGCTAAACTAATAACAGCCGTATGGGTCGTACTCCAAGGTTAAGCAACATTTACCAAGGTTGGTCTATGGATGAGTGACCATCTTAACATACCTCCTTGCCTTTGAAAGTACGTTAAGCTTTTGGTGACTATCATTTGTAGATCTTTAACATTTGTTATGGATACTGGGCAGGAACACTAACAGTTTTGCCAAGGAGTATCGTATTTACCAATTACTGGGTTATGGAGGTCAGATAGACAGTCGCTCCATGTAAATACTGGTATCAGCTGCACTTGTCTTTGTTTCCTGATAGTTACAACTTAGGGATATTTAAGTCAAGAGTAAATACTTTATATAGGTTACTTCTAGGCAAGCCTGCTCCATTGTCGTCCACATCATCGCTTACCATCAAGTGGTTAAACGCGAGCCTATCAAAAATAAAAAATCCAAGTTAGACTGGAAACCGACTCCAACATTGCTGAGAAAAGGTTAGGAAGATTGGTTACAATGGATGAGATTTATTAAAAGATAAAAGTAAGACATAATAAGTAGTCTTTGAAGTTTAGACAATGAATTGATCTGAGCCGTGTTAGCGTTTTGTTATTTATCTCTGAAGAAAGTGTTCTCAGGAACATTTCATTTTTATTCTCTCACAGCTGTCACAGTTTGTTGATCCCCCCATCCACCAAGTTTATTGGAGTCTATAAAATGTCGTTATTGCAGCGGATTACTAGAAACGTATTGCTGCTAACAATAACTGGTTTTATGACGCAAATAAAATAATCTGTGTAGTACGAAACATCCCTTCTCACCTCATAACTTACTTTATGGTAGAAATATCTGCCGTACTTACGACAAAAGAGATCGTAAAGTACAGCCCAAAACTCTTATTGCGAAATCGTACTCCATAAAGTTACGCAGTTCTTGTCTTGTCTAGTTTGTCAATGTTTAGTCGGTGAAGTGTATATCGAAGCTTCTTTTGGCGTTGTGTTATCTATCAAAACATTATGTTATGCATGAAAAATTTCTTTAAGGTTTACATAAATATTAGGTACCTAATAGCTGTCGTCCATGGCACCACCCCCGTAAAATTAGTGTTTTCCACTATTAAAAGGCGATTATTTTCAATTTTTCAAGTGTTTTTGGGTTTTCTCTATTAGTTTATTTCTTACCAGCGACCCGCCCCGGCTTCGCACGGGTGCAATATTGACATACAAATCTTCCTCTTGAATCATTCTTTCTTTAAAAAAACCGCGTCAAAATCCGTTGCGTAGTTTTAAAGATCTAAGCATAGGTACATAGGGACAGACAGCGGGAAGCGACTTTGTTTTATAATATATAGGATAGGATAATCCACCCCTGTATTAGAACGAACAAAATAAAAAAAAACTAATAAATATTAAAATTAGTCAAGCCTTGTTGGAGTTTTAGCGAGACTAATGAACTGCTGTTCGTTGATTGGTGGATTTTTATTATATACATTTATAGATACGTGTTTTATTTCTCATTAATATAGCTTACTATTTCTATAATATTTAGAAATTTAGCTCGCCTTGTCACCACTTTCTTCGTATGCATAATCGCAAAGTTTGCTGTGTCGTAAAAGTTTCGAAATTCAGCGTTCATAGAGCAACGACGTGTGCTCGACATTATAGTCAGCAAATTGGATAGCAAAACAAGGCTTGTCGTATATCCTGACGCAAATTAGTCAGTTAAACAACTGTCAAGTGTATTTAGCGATATATCGTGACTATAAAACGTTATCCAGGTTGTATGGTGTCGTATTTCAACGTGTAGGAGTGTCGCCCCGCCCCGTCTGCCCCACGGCTATTTACGAAATGTTCTTAATTACTTCCCTCCCAACGCAAACACGACAACTTCATCGAGACCTAATTAAATAGTGTTACTTTTGGCGGCCAATTAACGCCTGCTTTAAATCGACCCATATGGTTATTGAAGCTTTCGTCTAGCAGATGGAAAAGCTCACGTAATGTAAACGTTTACGTAAACAATGTAGGTCGTAAACTGTAAAGGAATAGCACTTCCTGGATTGGACTTTATCTGTAGATGGATTTAAAAGGAACAGTTTAACGGTCTTAAGATTAGAACACAACTTCTAATCTTAAGTTCAATCCAAAGCATGTTCAAAGAAATATTCGGTAGAGTAGCGCAAGATATCATTTACCATTCCTTTTGAAAGTCTCCGCAAATTCTACGAACGTTTATGGGAGACCGAAATCCTTCGTTCGATTCTCGCCCCAGTAATCTCCTTGAAGAGCAACGCTTTAACGGTAACTAAATCTGTTTGTTTCAGATCTCACGAAAGCCTCCTGTCTGCACATTCACCCGCCGTTTCCACAATGGATTTGGGACCACCTAATCAAGTGCGTATTCAATTTTTAAGTCCATTTAATCGAAGTCTTATTAATGAATGTTAGACATTTTTGAGAGTATGATCTGTTGATAATAACTTAAGGAAACAGGAACTGAGGAATCTAAATGAGTGCAGGCCATATTTCTTGGCAATATCTTGACTTATCTATATAAAGCACTATATACACTACAGTAAGCTTTATGCTGGCATCGGTTTCCCAACCACAGTAAATAGCATGTAAAATATTTCGGCTTTCACATCCATTCTTTGTTATTTAATATGACATGCCAACGTCGGAATGCTTTGAGTAGAACTTTCGTAAGTTCGGGCTCAACATGCTATTCAACCGTCATGCTCCGTAGTAATCTTCAGTTGAATTGAAACCTTCTTAATAATGAACCTGTTGTTGGGATACAAAGCAGGACAAAGGCCTCTTTTCCATTCTTTCACTCTTCTCTGCTCTTTGCCACTTCTAGCCAATTCTTTAGGTAGGCGTCCAAATGTGTCTAGATAGTTTCTGTATTCAGAGAACACTTTACGAACTTTAATTGATGTTTCAATTTCTCGTTTCCAGGTAGAAATCCGATCTCTCCACTCGTCAGTGCTGGGCAGGCCACATTGTTTCGCGCTCAGTGCAGAGAGTCGAGCGCCTCGCTACTTCGCCTGTGCCTCACGAAAGGAGAGGGATCGCTGGATATACAGGTAGATTTTCTATCAGCTATATAAATCACAGTATGTTATCAAAAGAGACAACATTAAGAAAAACTGAATGGTATAATGACCTAGTAGGTTAGAAAATGTTGAGATAAGGACTGATAAAGATGTTTGTGTATAAAATATATCGTGGCAAGATTGTTTAAACTTTAATGTTTGATGACATGTCAATCCTTGTTTGGCCTTTTATTGTCATGGATATCTTATATCAATGACATGTCCAACTAGGATTGACATATCATCAAAAGTTATCGTTTAAACGATCTGGCTAGTTTTTGTTGGCCATATCATGATATGATCAATGTTAACATCTGGCCACGACATACACACCGCTCTGGGTTTATCTAATCCTCCATCTTTGTTCAGATAATCTCTTTTTGGAATGCGTTCGGTCGGTTCTCGGCAGTTGTTCTTCTTTTATGGTGAAGACACGCGTGAACATATTCGCAAGAAGTTGGTAGAATCATTACAGCGTTGATTGGTTTTTCTCAATAGCATTGTGTATTTGTATGTAGGCTACATTATCGTTTACCATCAGGTGAGATTGTGGTCAAACGCGAGCCTAATCATTACAAAAAAAAAATGTATTAAAATTTATTATTGAATTTGTTCGGTACTACTCCATCGTAAGGTAGACTGGCAGAAAATGCCTGAGGTACCTTTTGAATGTCTTAAGTTACACAGTTTGACATAAGTAATTGTCTTTCTATTTTGTCTCTAATTACGGCATTCAAAGAGTTAAGTCAGTGTTTCTTACTAGTGAATAAAGTTCATAGTTTTAATAAATAAATAAAATATTGGGGGTATTTTGACTACAAATAAAATGGGATTAGAACAGGACGGGTGATGATTTCCTCACATCATATAATTTAAAGACCAGCTTAGTAACGTAGTCTATAGTAATAATTCCGTTTCATTTGCATAAAACTGCTCCCATCAACTCCCTATTAAGTAGGTCGTCGATGTCGTTATCAATCAATATCGGGTACAAAGTAAACATATCAATACTTTCTTTGTAACGTCAGCTGGCATTCTGTGAAGGTGTAGGCAGCGTTCCTAAGTACCACCCACAGGGGCTACAGGTTAATTGGTGAGATATCAATAGCTATATTGATATAACTAAGTAGCTGTGTATTTGATTTCATTAGGGAAGATCAAGTGACCCTTGTTATAAGTATAGTATAACATAATAAGTCTATAGTAAGTATTCTAGACACAGACATCCACTCTGTTAGTGGGAGCACAAAATATATAGGTACAGAAGACAATCTCATGTATTAATATGTACTTCACTTTTTATACCTACGCTCGGTGGACGCACACTAATGAGCGTTTGTGCCGGAATTGTTCGACGAGTGATCCGAGACGCGACCGAGACATCGTGTCTGTGAGCGGTGTCTTTGTGTGCGTTGCTCGAACGCGCTTTGTATATAGATTGATTTCTGTACCTATATATTTTGTGGTTGGAGGCAGTAAACCGTAATCCACCACGTGGACCTAGTGTGAGTTAGTAGATGTCACATGTCTTCGAATTTCTGGTTTAAGGATATGTTTTCTCACAAAGTCTTTTATCTTTTTTAGAGGTAGATCATCGAATGACTACACCCGCTCTGGGTGGAGCGATAGAGAATGTCAGACTTTTAGTCGTTAAAACCCACCTGTGTGCTTTCCGTTGTTCCTTGCGTTCTAGGGTCACGGTCTCTTTGGAACAACCCTGCAACCCTATTCACGATGCTAAAAATAAGATTTTGACATAACAAATTTATGTCAGTGGTATCGTTCAATTTTAATGTCTTTATGTGTGAAGTCGTTAGTAGAACCGAAGGTTAGAGAAAAGTCATAACTTATAATGAGACAGATAATTGTTAACACTCATTAGAAAATGTTACGGAAGGTTAAGTGTTATCGTAAACATGCCCTTTGTTGTTATTGTTTCTAAGATTTTATCTATGATTCTACGAATTATTTCTTGTTCTGATATTATGAAAGTAGTTGTAACACCTTTATTTCTATAGAAGTAATTACATTCTTAATTGTAAAATCTGATTTTATAGTTAGTGGAGTAACACATGTTACTTAGGTACTTGAGATAATGCTTAAGTTACACTCGACTCTAGTGGTTGTTGTTTGTTTTGCAGTTATAACTTCAAGCAATTTCTTAATTATAGAACACAAATTGTTACTTAAGTATTAACTTTTACTTGTTTATAAATACGGGTGTAAGACTAAGGTAAGGTCAAGCAAACGCGTAATGAATGGACTGTGTGATAGAAAATATGTCTAGAAATTACTACTGAGTTTTTTTTAAACATGTTGTTGTACTTTAAGAATTAATTCTAAATCGTGTATGCGTTCACAAACTCTCACATACACAAGACAGCCAGACCCGACTACAAGCTACTAACCAACTATCCGTAGGCTATACACATATTTTTTCCGAGCGATTGAACCCGCGACACGCGGCGCAGCAGCCAATCGCCCAACCGCTGCGCCGATTATAGATGACAATTAACAGCGAAGTTTGAAAGGACCGAAATGTACTGAACACAAATAAATTAGATTAAAAGCAACCGAATGAATGACTCATGTTGTTCAACCTTAAAAAGAAGACCTTATTTCCACTTTATTAAGGGCTATGGGCGCATAGTGATCGCCCGCCGCGGAGACTTTTAATATGAATAATTCTTAAGAACGGACTTCCTAAAGCAGAGGCCCTACCTCGAACTCATAAGTGGATCTATATTACGACCTAAACTAAACTGTTAAAGGAATTGAGGATGTATAGCTCCATTCCTTCTTTAGTACTTTATTCAATATGATTCTTTGTTTATTCGCCAGCTTGCGGCAAGCGGCGCGGCCGGAGGAGTTGCGCACGCGCCGATGTGAGCGGACCGTCAAGCTGTGGCTGCTGGAGGCCAAGGCCATACCGCCCAAGAAGAGATACTACTGCGAGATCCTGCTCGACGATACGTTATATGCTAGGTAACTTATGTATATATATACAATTTTATATGTTGTATTATTATATTAAGAGTGTCATTGACTTACACTGACTTCGGTGTCCACAGAAAATGTTAAACGCCCGGCAAATCTAAGAAGTACTGTTTGACAGTTGTACACGTATAACATCTTAATTTGTTGATTAACAATGTTGTGTTGTGTGTTGTATGTAGTGATAAAATAAAAATAGCTTCATAATTAAATGGGTTTTACGAAACACATAATAGAAATAGTGTGAGTTACGCCTATACAAACCTATTTTTACAGAAAAGATTGCCTATTTATGTACTTAGATGATTTCAAAAAACCAAACCCAACCTATCACCAATCCAACTACAGTACAATTCACGAATGATGGCGGGCGTGAAGTTAGCCTTTGCGAACTTTCGCGCATACCACACTCTTCTCGCACATGCACGACGTCATTTGGTTCCTAAAACACGTTACTGCGCAGCCTTCTGCGCAAACTTCACGGCCGCCATCATTCGTGAATTGTACTATACTAACCAGCCACCAACCAACCTCTAATCTACTAATTGGATAATCTTGCCTTGTAACATATTATTTCAAATATAGACCTCGTTGGAAAGGGCAACCGTGACACTGTATTAATCGGAGTTCTATCCCATATCGAATTGCCTAACAGTTATTTTAACTACCTACTGGAAATACTGAAGCTAACCATTTTAATAAAATAATTGCTAGTGCCCAATCAATTCTTTCTTGTTATTCGAACTTTCTCTGTTTACTTTAATCAAGTACATTAACGCAGCATGCACAATCGTTCGACTACGGTATAGGTATTTTCATGCATAGCATAAAATAAACCTATAATTACCTGTGACCTATCGCGACTTCACTTGCATATACTATGCAAATATTCCTAGGTCAAAAGAAAGTGTTTACGTGACCCTTGCTTGTTTTCTTATCCTCGTAATTACCTAGCTAGTCTCGCATAGCTAGGTACCTAAGTCTAGCTCTGCAAAACAACTTTCTTTTTTTAGAAGATGTTTTTATATTTGTTGATATTTATAATATAATTTCTCCTTTTTTTTATGGTGGGAAAAAATCATGCATTGACATACCCCCAGACTCTTTTTGACTAAAATACCCACCCCGTTCCTTCTAGCCTTCATACCGGGGCTCGAGCGCCCTTTCGGATAACCCTGGCCCCAGATATAATTTCTCCTACAATAATACGTATCCACATAGACATTAAGCCTGATGAGTCGGTCTTTATTAATGATAAATTGTTAATTTTACTTTAAGTGAAAATAGCTGTGAAAATGTATTTCCTTGAACTCATGGACTTTAGTTATTATAAAGAAGAATGCTACCGTCCTCTAACTAAAAAGCAGCTAAGTTACTTAGAAAACAAAGCACTTAGCTGCTTTTTAGTTAGAGGACGGCAGAATGGGCGATTTGTCTTAACAGTTGCTTCGCATGTTTATGGCAGATTATTGATAAAAATAAAACTATTATTTCTACTTGTAACATTATAAACAACTGTATTTCATTTCAAATAGTATATACCACAAATTGATACATATTAGATATTGTTCATACGAAAGAACTTCTTCTCCTTTGCATTATATCACTAGGACTGTGTTTTAATGTGCTGTAAAGACTTACTTATAACATAATAGACAATATAATAACTCAATTATTTTCTTTATTATTGCAGGTCATCATCAAAGCTGAAGACGGAGCTATGCTTCTGGGGCGAGGTGTACGAGTTCGGCAGCCTGCCCGCCGTGCGCGCCATACACGTCAACGTGTACCGAGAGCCGGAGCGACGCTCCAGGAAGAGAGATAAACATGCGCTTGTTGGTCAGTCTCTTAAATATATATATTTTTTTTTACGGTACTCATAGCTGGGGAAAAAAGAAACCAAGTATATTTTACATGCAATGACTTTCTATCTAATCTCCATTATCCGGTAATGTGTCATACTTACTGCATCCACAGCAAAACTGATGTCAGATTTTCTAAAAGAAATGTCAAGTGTGTTTGTTACTTGTTTAATTAAGTACCTAAATAAATGTTGTATAAGTAAGAAGTTGTAAAAGACTATTACAGAATACTGACCATCTAATTCTCGCTCTCCAGGTACAGTCCGCATCCCGGTCGACGACGTATCCTCCCGATACCTCAACGAGCGGTGGTACCCGCTGACGGAGACGGACAAGCCGCAGTCCCCGGCCGCGCCCGCGCCTGCGCTCCGCATCAAGTGTCGCTACCAGAGCGTCGACGTACTGCCCATTGACCATTATGCCAGATTTCTCGATTATTTGAAGAGGAATTATAGGAGGCTGTGTGAATATTTAGAACCTGTCATCGGTGAGTTACCTATAATATATTTTAATCATTCGAACGTCCACTACTAGGCAATGTATTGTCAACCAGTTAGACTATTAAACTCATTAATTTTCCTTGTACTGTGAACTGAAATAGAAATTCTATTTTGGCATCTATTGTAGGTGTAAAGCGGATCTGGGGCAATTTGAAAAATCGCCGCATCGAATTTTTGCAAGACTCCTGGGGATTTCACGTAGATTACATATTAGAGATTCTATGCAAAACAAACCTGAGCTTCAAATTGCAAAAATCTTCCGATAATTTGAATTTCACGGGCTAACCTTCACTTTAAGAGACAAGTTTGGTCCGCAACTATAAATGTTGGTTCAGAAGTTAATCTCTTTAACCCTTTAACCGTGTCTGGCGTCTGGGTACTCTATTTTGTTTAGCTCTTCAATCCCCATTGACGACAGAAGAGCTAACGAGATGGAGTATTTGGTCGTGGTTGTGCGAACATGGCGAAAAAAACGCGAGAGTGTGTGTCGGATATATTCGCTGTCAGCGATCAACTTGTACCATCTCCTGATCAAATTCCATGGATTGTCCGTTGCAGGTGTAAAGGCGAAAGAAGACATCGGGTGCGCGCTGGTGCTGTGCATGGCGGGCGCGGGACAGGCGCCGCGCTACCTCGCCGACGTGGTGGCGCTGGACGTGCGGCGCACGGGCGACCACTCGCTCACCTTCCGCGGCAACTCGCTCGCCACCAAGAGCATGGAGGCCTACCTCAAGCTCGTGGGCGACCAGTACTTGCAGGCGAGTTACAGAATACTTCCACAGAAAGAAATTAGGGAAATGCTGATGATAGACCTCATGTGCATTAAGCGAGCAAGTTAATTTGAAGTCATTGTTAGCAGTTTCAGATAAAATGTTAGTTGAGATTGATATCAAGTTACATGGGCTTGAAATCAATCTAATAGATTCATAACTGATAGAACATAAAGTTTCGGGGGTGTAGATAATACGTTAAAAAATATGTTTGTTATGTTACACATTATGTACGTGCAACAAGCAAAAGTGTCATGAGTCAAACAAAATTGCAATTTTCGATTGAAATTAGATGACAACGAAGCACGTTGATGTGCACAACCTCCCCGTAGAATGTCGCGTCATCTTTTAAATCGCATATTTTTTTAAATGTTGTTAATTTGCTTTTTTTATATTTTTCTTTTGGCTTTAATCATTGATCTCACCTGATAGTAAGTGATGGATGGATGAGATCTACAATAGACCGAGCGAAACCGTCAGTTGCCAGGTCATAAGCGGTAGGAAACCCAGATGGTGGTTGAGAATTCCTAACTTCCGTCGTAATACTTATTAGTTCGTTGTTTGTCTGCAGGACACGCTGTGCTCGGCGGTGCAGGCGGCGGCCGGGCCGGGCGCGGCGGAGTGCGAGGTGGACCCGCTGCGCGCGGGCGGCGCCGCGGCGCTGCGGCGCCAGCAGGCCGCCTTGAGGGACGCCGTCACACTGGCGTGGAACTCCATCGCGCACTCCGCGCCGCGCTTCCCGCCGCCCTTGAGGGACTGCTTCGCTACTTTCCGGGAGAGGTGAGATAGTTTAAATTTCATACGACCGTGATTGCTCTCTCCACCGATTGGACCGGAGGATGTCTGACTCAGTGATGACAGTGAAAATTCACATACAAAATTCTCTTGTAAACATTCATAACTGCAGTTTATATTTCACGCTGAACATTAATTTTGACGTCACGGTTGACGCAATAGTTAAGCGATTGATTACTGCATTTTGTATCACCGTTTCGACTACCGCACGAAACAAATATTTGGCCTAGAGAGAGATATTTCGAGTCAGGGTCTTCTGTGCGTGATTTTACATTATTGCAAACACACCCACAATACAGGAGTAATTCCTAGCGAGGGCCAATGTCTCCTTTTTTATCCTAAAAAACTACTACTACGGTAACACACCACTTATAAATTATGGTACCTAATAAAAGTTAAAAATTTATGCCAGTACCTACTACAAGAAAAAAAAACATACATATACGGATAGGTGAGTGAAAATCCTGACTCACTGACCGCCTGATGGACGTCGACGTGGCGTCGTCAAGGACCGCTCAGAAAGTTGTGTAACATCTCCTCATATTCACAGGAGAAAATTGGCCAGATATCGCTCAAGACACACAGGTTTCGTAAAAAAAGGGTTAGGCCTTTTTAAAGCAGTGGGACATAATACAGGCTAAAACTAAAAAAAAATGAATTAACCAATTTTTAATAAAACTCTGACCAAATCCATTATTCTTTCCGTTGCAGACTAACGGCGATGGGTCGAGAGGACATCTCGGACAACTTGATCAGCGCATCGATCTTCCTTCGCTTCCTTTGTCCAGCTATACTGTCCCCAAGCCTCTTTGGAATCACACATGGTAAGAAATAATCAATTGGCAACTCGTCGTATACACCTAATCTTTTTTAACTCAAAATTGACTGGTTGAGAATGCCTTGTGGGCTCGTCTATGTATCTCTAATATACAAAAAATATAAAGTTTAAATAAATACATAATAAATCATTCACGAATGATGGCGGCCGTGAAGTTAGCTTTTGCGAACGTTCGTGCATACTACACTATTCTCACACACGCACGTCGCCATTTGGTTCCTAAAACACGTTACTGCGCAGCCTTATGCGCAAACTTCACGGCCGCCATCATTCGTGAATTGTACTTTTTTTTTTTTTTTTTTTTTTTGTTGCTTTTCTGCGTCACGGCAATCTGTTGTACAAAACAATAAGCCACTAGTTTGTCCGATATATTATTTATCTGCTTATGGTTTTTAGCTTGGAGGGACACTGCTCAGTTGGGTGTCTCATTCCATCCTGGTAAATCTACTTTGTAGAGTTGGAACACTGTGTCTTTTCAATCTCCTGTATTGAAGGCTTTGATCTCCACTCAATCTGAGGGCAAGCTCATTTTTATGTCCAGAGAGCCTTTTTTGATAGGCGTTGCTGTATTTTGATATCTCCTGTTTGACGGTTGGTAGTTTTAAGTCAAGGTATATAAGTTTATTACTGATGTAAAATGGGATGTTAAAAATGGCTCTCAGTGTTTTTGTTTGAAATCTTTCCAGAATCTCTATGTTACTGTTGCTGGCTGTACCCCAGAGCTGGATACCGTATGTCCATATAGGTTTTAGGATGGCTTTGTATACTGTCAATTTACTGTGTGTGGTCATTTGTGAGTGGCGTCCTATTAACCAGTACATGCTGCGTAATTTCAAATCTAATTGTTTTCGCTTTGTCCATATATGTTTTTGCCACGTCAGCCTTCTGTCTAAATGCATGCCCAAGTATTTGGCATTGTCATCTTGCGGGAGTTCTTCATTGTGAAGTGTCACTGGTGGACACGTATCTCTCCTAAGAGTAAAGGTTACGTGTGTTGATTTGCTCTGATTGGCGTGGATTCTCCAAATTTCAAGCCATTCTTCTATTTTGTTGAGATGATGTTGAAGGTTTTCTGATGCAGTTACAGGGTTTATGTGTGAGGATAACAGTGCTGTGTCATCTGCATACGTTGCTACCGTAGTCTTATCTGTTGTTGGTAGGTCAGCAGTAAATATGGTGTATAGAACCGGGCCGAGTAAGCTTCCCTGCGGTACTCCTGATTTGATTTCATACAAGATGGAAAGTTCGTCGTGAAATTTTACTTCAAAACATCGTTTAGTGAGATAGGACTTGATAATATGGAGAAATGAGTGAGGGAGCAACTTCTTGACTTTATATAGC
The DNA here is from genome assembly GCA_929112965.1 of Mythimna albipuncta. Taxonomy (NCBI): domain Eukaryota; kingdom Metazoa; phylum Arthropoda; class Insecta; order Lepidoptera; family Noctuidae; genus Mythimna; species Mythimna albipuncta. The sequence goes on along the minus strand of OV815962.1, from coordinate 7,755,721 downwards.
AAACCCTCATGCCATACTTTATCAAAGGCCTGGCTGATATCTAAAAAGACTGCAGAGCAATACTTTTTTTCCTCCAGAGATCTACTTATAACGTCTACGATGCGGTGAACTTGCTCAATCGTTCCGTGATTTTCTCGAAAACCAAATTGATGGTCGGGAATGATGTCATCGAGGTATGGCCTCATTCTATTTAGTATGATCTTCTCGAATAGTTTGCCAATTAGTGGTAAAAGGCTTATAGGTCGGTATGAGGTAACTTCATTAGGTGGTTTGTTGGGTTTGGGCAACATTATCACTTGCGCTATCTTCCATTGTCCTGGGAAGTGGTTAAGTCTAAGACACGCATTGATAATGTTGACAACTGCTACCACCCCCTTTTTTGGCAAATTTTTTAAAAGAATGCTATCTATACTATCGTATCCCGGTGATTTTCCATCCTTGAGGAGTTTTATTTCCCTAGCTACTTCGGAAGGGGTCGTGTATGTTATCGGGAGGCACATCTGTTCTGCACTTTCCAGATATTTTTTTATATCAGCGGTATGTTCAGGTTTCAACTCGGGAAATGGTTGAAATACTTTGCTTAGGTGTTCAGCAAAGATTGAAGCCTTCTCTTTGTCTGATCTTGCCCAGTCTCCATTGTTTTTCTTAATGGGGGGGATCTGGTTCTTAGGACGTTTGATTTTTTGTGTTGCCTTCCATAGAGAGTAATTTGTGTCTGTACTTGGAGTTAAGTTAGAGAGAAATGCTTGGAGATTGTCATTGGTAAAACTTTTGATGAGTTCTTTTAGTTCGTTTGACGATCTGTTGAACACAGTTTTGTCTGCGGGATATCTAGTTCTGTGCCATTGTTTTCTTAGATTGCGACGTTCCATTATTTTGTCTTTGATAGATTTAGGATATTCGTTGAGTGTTAGGGGTAATTTTTTTCGCATTTTTGTGGAGATTGAAGCCGCTTCGTGTATCATTTTATTGAGGCTTTCAATAGCAATTTCTATATCTTCAGCTGTTTTCAATGGGTTTATCAGTTTAAGCTCTGTTGTGATTTTGTCTTGGTACATCTTCCAGTTTGTACCTTTGTTGTAAATTCTTTTTTCTGGTTGCACCATTACCACCGTCGTACTTACATTCAATATGACTGGTGTATGGTCGGAAGATAGATCAGTGCAGGTTTGGATAGTCATGTAGTTTTGACTGATATTTTTCGTAATGTAGAAGTCGAGTAAGTCTGGTATTTTATTGCTATCTGTTGGCCAGTATGTAGGTTCTCTTGAAGTCATGCAATCGAGTCTTAGGTCCTGTATTGTGCTATACAGTTGTCTTCCACGATATGTGATTAATCTTGAGCCCCAAAAATTGTGTTTTGCGTTCCAATCCCCTCCGCAAATAAATCTGGAGCCCAGGGTAGAGAAATACTTATTGTAATCATCTTTAGCTATCTTGTGTCTTGGTGGACAATAAATCGCAGACAATGTTGTCTCTACTTTTTCATTAACAACTACTTTTATTGATGTAGCTTGTATTTTATCTGTGTAGTATTTTTCCAGTTCGTAATGTTTAATATTATTTTTTATTATTACTGCAGTTCCACCGTGGCTATTACCAGACGGATGGTTGGTTGTATATGTTGAGTAACTTTGTATGTTAAAGTGAGATTTATCGGTGAATCTGGTTTCAGAAATTAATGCTATGTCAATTTTTTCTTGATGAAGGAATGTTTGAAACTCTTGACGACGTTCCGTCAAGCCGTTGGCGTTCCAAGTTACTACTCGGAGGGTGTTAATCATTTTGTTACTAGACTTGAGACTAGCTGGATCATACGATCCATCATTTTATCCATCATGTTAATCATGATTTGTTGAAATTTGGTGAACATTAGTTCTAATCTGTCTGGAAAGTTTTCTGATTCGGGTAGATCCTGGTTTGATCGATCTTTTGTCACATCTGCGTAGTTTCTTTTTACTTTATGGTTATTTTGTCTTAGCTTTGGTTTTGCGGTTTCTTCCATTTCTTCGTTCACTTTAGCACCATGATTTGGATTTTCGTTTTTTGCAGCATGGTTTGGATTTTCTTTTATCTTTGGTTTGGTTTTAAATATTCTTTCCTTATATTGTTTATATTTTGTGCAACCTTTATAGCTTGCTGGATGATTTTCTTGGCAGTTTGCACATGTTGCCTGTGTATCTGGTGTTTTGGTGCATAACGAAGTAGAATGATCATTGCCACACTTCACACATCTAAATGGTCTATAGCACTGATTTTTGGTATGTCCAAACCTCTGGCATCTTTTGCATTGCATTACTTCTTTTTTCTTATATGGAGCTTCAAATGTCACTTTCATGTGACTTAGATATCTTAGTTTAAATATTTCTTTATTGTTTTTATTCGGCTCTAGGTCCACGAAAAATAAGGGTAGTGCTTCTTTGGTGGACCTGTGTAAGACATTTACCATTTGTCTGACCTCATGTCCTTGTTCTTTTAATTCTTGTTTAATAAGAGAAGTATCTTCGGAAGAGTGTAGTCCTCTTAAAACAACTCTATATGCTCTTTCACTTTTTAATTGGTAAGTGTAGTGTGATATGTTGTTTGTTATAAACTGTTCTCGGATTGCTTTGTACGTATTTATGTCTTTAGGCATTAACTTGATGACATGACCAGATCTAAGGGTTGTCATAATATATGATTTGTTGTCAACTATTTTATTTATAGTAGCTTTTAACGCTGTAACGTCCAAGACACCTGTCACAAAGATTGGTTCTGGCTTTGGTTCATACTCTGTTACTTTCGCAAATTCATCTGTTTCCTCGCAATTAAGAACATCAAATTTATTGTGCGTAGGCACAGTGAAGGTTGGGACGGTCTTGGATTTCTTTGTGTGATCCCCGTATCTTGGGCTTGTTTCCTTTCTTTTATGCCGTTTAGGGGGCACTTTATCATTTTGCCACGGAGCTAACGAGTTCTCTGCATCATTTGAGGAGTCCGTTTTGTTGTTTTCAATTTGATTGTCACTAGCTTTGCTTGCTGCGTCTAATGATAGACTGTTGTTACGATTTCTGATGAACATGCTTCTGTTCAATTGCTGTTGGATCATATTGTTAGGATTATTAGGAGTTTTATTAGTTTCATTCATTCTGTTCCCACGAGTTAGGACGATATAAGTAGTCGCTTGAAGGGTGACGCCTATTCCCCCAAGAAGGCTCCATACAACAACGTTGGCCGGGTTCGTTGAGGTTGGCGCTAACGACTTGCAACCTGCAAGCCATGCATCCTTTCAGCGCGTTTCCCACTTTAGGATTAGGGTGAATTTTTAGAGAGGCTTTCTACCTCGTGACACGGGCGGTGAAGCCAATGTCCCCGTTTCCACAATTTGGCCATGGAGTTGCGGGTTGTGGAGGTCATTTCCTACCCCCAGCGTGACTTGTTTGTTAGGCAAGTTGAGTCGGGATAATTAGACCGCCGCCCGAGACTCGGCGTTGTTGCTCGTTTAGCACCACCCAGGGGACACGTGTAGGGTTGGTCAGTAAAGATGGTAAAGCCTACGGACGCGAGCAACTCCATCCCCCAAGTGAATTGTACTGTAAATCCTTTTTCAGTATACAGGGTGGACACTCAGTGTTTTATAATTTTTGACAAAGATTCCTCGTAAATTAAACTTTATCAATTCAGAATCTATGTAATTATCGTATTTGTCTTACTGTTTAAATAGCGTGGACTGATTAGATTACAGCAAAACAATTATGACTTTGACTTTGCCGTGATTTATTTTGTAGGAATCGATCAATAAATCTATCTAAGCGTACTCCAACTATATTGGGGAGTACTTCCAGCTTTATCATTATTTTACATAGAGCGACTGCCTATCTGATCTCCACAACCCAGTCATTGGGCAAAACGATACCCCTTGGTAAGACTGCTGATATAATTCTTGACAATGAATGGGTCTTGGAACAACAGCTCTAGGACTAACGGCTTGACGCATACGTAGGAATCGATTAGGTTTTAGTTTTGTTAATGATGAATGCTGTGCTCTTTGCATGGTAGTGGGACAGTACTAAACTGTACAGTAAGTAAACTAGTATAATCAACATTCTCCATATATTAACATGATTCCGAAGTCATTAACTGTCAACTCCATTGCAGAGTACCCGAACGAGCGTGCGGCGCGTAACCTGACGCTGGTGGCGAAGACCCTGCAGACGCTGGCCAACTTCACGCGCTTCCAGGGCAAGGAGGCCTTCATGGAGTTCCTTAACGATTTCCTGGAGCAAGAGGCGCCCAATATGAAGGCTTTCCTCAGAGCGATATCGGTGAGTACATATTCTATACCGACGTACCTAACTAAAAAATTATTATTAAACACAAGTTTTTTTAATTCATATATCTTGTATACAGTTTAATTTATGGTTCAATAATATCATCATTTATACATATAAATAAAATTGGAGTGTCTGTTTGTAATATTGAAATAACTGCTTATTACTTCTAAAACAAAATATTTTTTTTACAATTTTTGTTTGTCTGTCTGTTTGTCCGGCCTAATCTCTGAAATGGCTGGACCGATTTTGACGGGATTTTTTTTGGCAGGTAGCTGATATAATAAGGAGTAACATAGGCTACTTTTATTTTAGAAAACATAAATTCAAAATCCTGTAGTCCACGCGAACGAAGTTGCGGGCACAGCTAGTGATCAATAATATTAAGTTTTACTATCTTAACTTAGTTTTATGTCACGTTTCGCGATAACGGCTTCTGCAATACCTTTAAATAGCCGAACGTGCTTTAACGTCGATTTATTTCTTTTAAACCTTGTTCAAGAGCGTAACGTTTATAAAGTCTAGTAAAAGTCGCACAAAATGAATTATCCAATATTTCGTTGGCGTAAAAGTGAATCGTGTAAGTACCCTCGTTTCTATCGGCAGACGCGTCCTCAAGATCAACAGCAGCTTGCGCAACAACAGCAGAGTCAGCAACAACAACAACAACAACAACAAGAGGGGGGCAGTAAGCGCAACTCGGCGGCGTCGCAGGGCTCGGGCGGCGGCGGCGAGGCGCGCGGCGGCGTGGAGCCCGACCCCGAGTGGGCGCCGCACGTGGACCTGGCCAAGCAGCTCGCCACGCTGCACTCGCTGCTCGTCGACAGCTTGCCCAAGCTGCCTGCTAATAAGATACAGGTACCTTTACTACTTATAAATCACATAAAACAATAAAAAAGTCCTTAAATAAGGTTATCTAAGTTATCTATCACTACTCTGCTGCTGCTCATACTCCCATGAACATACTTTCTGGATAAAAGGTAGGTATCCAGGACATTGACTACCAGTATACCAATCTACATCGAAATCCGTTCAGCAGTTCGAGCGTAAAGAAGTACCAAACATACACACTCACAAACTGTCACCTTAATATTAATCATGTGATTATTAATATCATGTTTTCTTAATAAACTCATAAAAAAATCTGTATATGCTTAGCATGCTTAAAATTGTTACATTGTCCAGTATTGTACTTTCACTTTCAATAACTGATAATTTACTCACCGTCTTCACCTAAATGTCACGTTTCTTTTAGGAATTGGACCCGTTATCAGACATCCTCGATGAATTGAGCAAGAGACTACTAAGCAACGATATCAGCTCTCCTGCGCCCCCGGCCGCTGATAACATCTTTAGGTAAGCAACAATTCATACTTTCAAAACTGAAATCGATTGGTTATACAAAGCAGTATCTCATGAATGTTCTTTTGTCTATAGGTTTAACGACCCCACGTGCAATACTCCCACGAAGCAGCCGCCCGAGCCGACGACCAACGGACAGCTCAATAACAACTTCGCTCACAGCTCGCCCATCATGAACAAGAACGGCGTTCAATTCAATATCAGTCCGTCTAAGTCCAACGCCGAAGATTCCAAGTACAAGCCTGGATACGCAGCAGTCACAAAGTCACCCAGTTTCAACCTACGATCAGCCACGCTACCCAGGAATGGCTACGGCTCCAGCCCTGTCAGTCAATCCGTCAACCCAGACAGATACAGTTCGCAGTACAATAACCAAGAACATTGTGTCAATCTCAAAGTCGTGCAGATTGGCTTCGGCTCCGACCAGTACCCTAAAGGCATTAGCAACGGCATCAGCGAAAGCCTAGAGCGCAGGTTCCAGGAGAGGTACAAACCAAACAACAACTATAATAACCAACAAGCGCACTTCCACAACTCGAACTACAACAGCACGGAGCGCTCGCCGAGCAGCGACAGCATCAACCACAACTACTGCTCCACCGATATGCAGAACATCATGAAGGAAACCGCCACGCTTGAGGAACTCTCCGACCTCTTGAAGTACGCTGATGACTCAGAAATAGTCGAAGACAAACTCATTATGAACAAAAAGAACCTGTCCCAGTCTATTTCGAATAACAATAACATCGTAAATGGAAATAAAGCTAATTACACAAACAATGGTTCGAACGTTTCCATCAGTGGGTTATCAAACGTAGCAAGTTCTGGCTATCAAAGTATCGCCACGTATAGCCAAAGTTCAAGTCCTATCGAGAACACGGCGCACCATCACCAGCCTTACGAGAACGGCGGACAGCCCATGAGTCGGTACTCGCAAATAAACTACCAGAAGCAGAGAGACAAACAGTATTACGACAGCAAAAACGAAAAGTTCTATCCAAAGAGCCCAGTGCAACAGAAAATTGATTATGACATCCAAAAGTATGGAATCCAAAATTTCACAACTGCGGATAACACGCCATCAAACACCAATGCAAATCCAAAAGTAGCTCCGCTCGTGTTCACGAATCCAGTGTATAACATGGATGACAACCGTCAGGCGCAGGAAAAGAAGAATAATGAAAACAGAAATTCAAAACGTTGTCCTTGTGGCTCATCCAGTTCATCGATAGATGAGGAGGGTTTGAGCACAGACAACGTCGAGACAAACTCTGAAGAGGGTTCTACTAACTTCAACGAGGATAGTAGAAACTATGACCAACAGAATCGCAACAATTCCCACCGAAAACTCACCAGAGATAACTGTAGTTATGATGATATGTATCAGAGGAGCAACCACAGTCACTCCCCGAGGATACGGGACGATGAGTCGTCGAGCAATTCGCCTAGTCTACGGAAAAGTAGTAAGACGCGAATGCCCAGAACAAACCCTATGCTCTCTTACTCAACTAACCAAAATCAACTGAACTTCAAACACTTTGGACAAAGAGGAGAATCGCTGTATGAAAGCAAGCCCCACCACATTTCAACCGACTCCGGCTATCCCATGAGCAGGTCCGACTCGAACGTAGAAGAAGTGAACAAAGAAATGTACAGGTTACAAATTTCACGAAGCCAGAAGGCGCTCTACAACATGGAGAACTCCAAAAACTCTCCCGAGAAGTATTCCATGACAGAGAATTCTATTCCAGAAACGAACTATCCTTTGGACCGAACGTATTCTGGTGCGAAGATGTCGAGTAGTAGACTAAACGAGGATTTGGAGAGGCATCCAGAATACTATGGAGTTCGGGAGAGGCGGGAGTCTCCTTCGAGAGCAATGTTCGGTCGCGAGTCGCAGTCGAGCGAGGCCAGCGAGCGCGCCGCCGTGCGGGACAGTGCGCTGCGGGAGGGCGCCGGGAGGGACAAGCTGCAGAGGAGGCTGAGTCTGGAGTCCGCGCGGGAGCTCACCGACAGCTCCGACGAGCTCGAGGACACTCTCTATAGTACAACGGGCAGACGGCGAGCCTCCAAACATCAGAGGACCATTGAACAGGTAGATTTATTTTTTACAAAGTTTTTACTTCATAATTATTATGCCAACCAAGTCACTATTTTCTCAAAATTATCACATAAGGATTGCTAGCCCAGCAGACTGTGTATGAAAGAGAGTGTACCTACGCCGTCTCTGTTAAGATTTACCTCTGTGACCGAAATTCGTTCTTGAGGATAACTGATTTAGAGATTTAGCTAACTCAATGTTCTTCTTTACAGTACGAACGCGAAATCGAAAGGTTAAAATGTTCTGTGGAACTTTTACGGGGAAGGTTGGGGCCTGGCGAACCAGGACAAGTCGATCATACGGACGCCAAAATGAAGGCTATCATTTCAAGGTATGTTTTCAAACGAAGACCGATAAATTTTTGTTTTGATTAAACCTAAAAGAAAATACCATAACCAGCCAATTTTCTTCGGACATTAAGTATTTAATTGCATTAAGGCTTATAGTCCCTTGAACCATCTGACCGAAATTATGTGGACGCAACTCTCGCATCCGCCTAGGCGGCAGTACGCAAATCTGAGCATTTATTTGCGGCCAGCAGCGCCCGGAAAGCGCTTTAAATCCATTTTCTTTGCGAAATATTGATTGATTTACATATGCTATGTTCACTTTGAAGAATATTTAACCACCAATTTTTATGTGTAAAAATGTTTGTAAAGGTCCAAGCCGTTTCGAAGGAGTAGGGAAAAGTAGCAAAAAGTTGCGAAATTGCTAAATATTTATTTTAGACAAAAGTATTAATCGAATCTTTAATAAACATATATTTTTAAAACACAGAAACTATGTCTTTTGGTATTAAAGTAGGTAACTTAAAGTTCTCAACGATGATAGTGTGTAAAGTAACTTTTTTTTTTAAACTCGCATTAATTTACGAATGTACGAAATTAATTTCTTTAAGAAAACGTTAGCGAGTCCAACGATCTGTAGGTAGTTAGTACGCAACGCCGACTATTACCGACAGGTTATTGGACTCTCTCAGCTGAGGTTTTCTAAAAGAAATTAATTTAGTACATTCGTAAATTAATACGAGTTTTAAAAAAAAGGTAGTTGATTTTTCAATTTTATCTTTACAAATCGATAGTGTTTCATGTACCGGATCGACCCTCCACGGGATTAAAAAGAATAAAATTTAGCGGTGTGTAGATTTTTTATTTATGCACATACTGACCTAATTTCCTTAACTTTCAGGTTGATCTGCGTAGAAGAAGAACTGAGACGCGAGCAGCGCAAGATGGCCGCCGCTCTATCGCACAAGCAGCGCGTCATCGAGGCGCAGGAGCATCGCATCGCCGCGCTCGACGAGGCCAACACCCGCCTGCTGTCCGCGCTCGTGCACCTGCAGCAGCGCGCGCCGCCCGCGCACGCGCCCCACGCGCCCCACGCGCCGCACGCGCCGCACGCCGCCCACGCGCCCCACGCCGCCCACGCGCCGCACCAGCAGCCGCACCCCGCCGCGCACCAGCCGCACTCGCATCAGGAGCTGCAGATATAACACTCTCCTAATCACACAGATATAGATACAGGTCGCCGATAAACAAATATAGAAAACAATTCAATCTAGATTTGGAACGAAGGAGCAGAAGAGGGAACTTTATCGGACGAAAAGTCTCTCAAAAAAGACAATTTTAAACATAAATCCTGCTCTTTTTTAAACATTAATGAAGTAAGATGACTATACACTACGAATCTACTGTTCATTATGAATGACGGATAAATCTTGTTGTTGTCAATGTAATGTTAGCCACCTATCTCTATGTCTGTACCGTAACCTCCATTCTTCCAGTCTCAATAGTATCTAATACCGGTAATACTGTGCTGTCTTAACCTGCGCTCTGTTTTATTATGATCTCCGTTTTATTGGATGACTAATGGCATATTAAGCTGTTGATGCATTTGATTTTGATAAACCAAACCGTTCAAGTAAACCGTTATAAAATTATTTCCGAATATTGTAATGTTTACGTAAACGCTAAAGTGTTGGGGTCATGTGCAACCATACTCCTTGATATAGTTTATTTCGAGCACTATGTGCATAGTAGCTTTTAAAATATTCGGTCCATTTCCGTTCGATACTTGTCTTTAAATAAATTATATTCTCATAGTTTTACGCACAAGTGGTACAATGGTCCGTTTGGTGGTGTGCTCGTGTATGAATGGTCTACTTTTGCTTGTCTAAAGTTTCAAACAGTAAAATGCACAATTAACAAGTTTTGCACGCAGATTATCTTTATTGTTAAATTAACTCTTCGACGTTATGTATCTCCACTAGTTGCAATATAAATAAATTCATTTCGGAAATGAATATAATAATATGTTTTAACATATGAATAGTATTGTTTTATAACTTTTGTATCGCAATAATTGTTTGTTTTGCCATTTATCATTTTTTTGTTACATTGTTTCGTTAGTTTTATTGAAATATGCTTTAAATGACATTAACTTTCTATAAATATCAGTATTTCTCATAAATTCGATGAAATGTTCGTTCCATGTGTCGACATGTTTGTTTTCTGTAACAATGATACCAAAGACGATTGAATATCCCTTAGACTAAATTGTAGTGATCAAATCGAACCCGCTGCAATCACGTCCTAGTGTTGTATTTTAAAATAAAAAGTTATAGATTTTATAATTGTAGTATAAGACTTGTATCATAATATTCTTAAGAGTTAAGATTAGTTAAATGTGGTATGAAATCAAAATTTATTTTTAATACCTTTGGAGTATTAGACTATGGGAAATATGATGCGTTAAACAACCTCATTCTTAAAATTGTAAGTCTGTATCAAAAATTGAAAAGAAATATAAGTTTCGAACCACAATTTATGTCGTATTGCGAAAATGTAATTTAAGCCATAACTTCAAGTTAATATACCTGCACAGGTATATAAATTATCACATTAAATTATGAATTACGTATACTTTAGTTTCATTATTATTTCCCCGCCCTCACAAAAGTCAAAAGAGCCGATAGAAGGAGGAACCCCACGCGGCGCAATCATAGACGTAGGAAAAAAGGCTGCCAGACCGATATAGGATTGAGCAGGTCACATCAACCGTATGCACACCCACTGCTGGGCAAGTCTCCACAAAGTGGGTACCTGAGGATGGACGACGCCGCCCGTGTCAACGTAGGAAGAAGTGGCGAGATGACCTAGGTGACTACCGCATGGGCTGGTTCGAGGTGGCTCGAGAAAATATACCTGGAAAAAGTTAGTAGAAGGCGTATGCCCAGCTGTGGGAAAGGTTAGACTAAATAAAAAAAAACACTTTAAATAAGAAAACAACGTATCAATCAATCATTGTAATTCTAAAACAGCACTATGGACAATAAAACAAGGACAACACATTTTTTTATTTTAGGCTTTTGGCTCGTATCCGTGTGGTAAACAAATATATCGCTTATTCATTAAAATAGTTTTCCTTTCTGCAGTTTCTCTCGTACTGTAAGGGTGTATTAATTGTATATCTTGTACTCTACCGAACAAATATGAAAAATATATTTCACGAAATTTTTTATCAGGAAATTCTGCTTGAAACATAGTACTCCACAGCATGTTAGTGACGAAAGCATGAGATCTGAACAAAGTTAACTTGTACCTTTCAGTGTACTGTCTAAATTTATCATTCAAACTCTGTTTATGTCTCCAAGTGGTAGAGTTTCCGTACAAGGGATCTTTTGGAGGAGACACGTGGCCGAATCCTTGATCAGCGAGCGTGCGTAACCTACTCCAATACGTGGTGCTCTTCCGCAAGTATTCTCTTCTCTCATGATACGTTAACTTCCCATAAAGTCTTTGTCTCATCCATTCTTTAAGCTCCGGAACTAAATGCAAGTCAGGCAGGCGTGCTGCGACGTTGACCTTTCTCATGAGCCGTAGTGCACACTTTAAGTAATCAGTAATCTTGGGATGCATTCCTAGGCAAGCTTGAGATGGTACGGTTTTTACTCTACTCGCGTCATCGTCGTCTCCATCCTTCTTAGAATCCTTTTCACCCTTCTTCTTTTTCTTCTTCTTTTCTCTAAGTTTGTTTGCATAGCTATCGTCTACTCGCAGCATACTGTCTGTGTCCCAAATCCTCTTGAATTCTTTCTCTACGTAAAGCTCTTGTGCATCAAGATTGAATATCGTATCGTAGTTAAACTGAAATGGGGTGTGAGCGGTAGGTTTTACAAAATAGGGTAATTCTTCTTGTGAAAAGTGGCCTTCATTACGTAAGTCGAAATGATGACCACAGTTGCATTTAGTCCCTTTAATATACTTAAAGACAGCGTCTTGCCACAGTTTCACACAGTCACAGGGCTGAGACTTACGCGCGGGCGCAAAACCACGAAAACCGCAATGTATGTTAATGTTCTGTCCTCCCACGCAGGCGTGACCTCCGTGGATGAGATCTCCGAGGGCGGGTAGTATAGTAACGTTGCCCAAAATAAAGCATGTTTTGCCTTGAACCTGAAAAACTCCGTTTATAGTGTATTGAGCATTCCATAAACTAGTGGTGGGGGGCACTAGTTTCTTTCGACGCTTATTTTTCTTACGGAAATCTATGCCAATGCCGTATTTCTTCTTCTTTGTTGCACCACCTTCAAATATATTTGATTTTGATCGTGTTTTGCCTTTGGATCGGACACTTTTTTTCAAGGTAGGAATATTCGTGATCGATGGCTCGTGAGGGGTTATAGGATTAATCCCAGCCAACTTTTCGCAGTATGATATCGGTATTCGCTTTTTTGGTGGTGGTGGAGGAGGCGGTGGTGGTGGTGGTTTCAGCATGATCGGCTCTTCCTCGTAGGGCTCATTGAGGATAGTCAGGTCCGGCAAGGGAAGCGGCGGCTTGCGGTGGATTTGGGGCGGCTCATAGCAAAATGCTACCATTTTTGCTAGATACGGAGACGGTAGTTTAACTGGTGGTTTCCGTTTCGGCTTGGGCTCAGGTTTACCCACTAATTTATCTGGAGCAAATGTTTTTTCAAGCAAAACTATCAAGTTGTCAAGTCCTAAATAGAGAATAGCTGATAAAATAAGTCTGGCATTGAGACAGTATGAAATTCGTTTTCCGTTTATAGGGTAGCCGTAAGTCGAGTAGTAAAGTTGTGCGAGCATTTCTTTAGGATCATTACGACCCATAAACACAGAAGACATCAGTTCCGTGTAACTCGGGAGAGGGACGAGGCCAAGCTTTTGCATAATTACGGTACAACGAACAGGACGTCCCTCGAGTAAATCTTGATATATGGACAATTCTAAAGTGTCTAATGCACACCTTTGTCGCATACTTAGAGCTTGATACCATTTAGGCCCTATTGAATTTATAATGCTATTATACAATTCTCTATCTTTACGCCGGCGATACTCCTTGAGGTCCGATATAAAGACTTGTCTCTCGCGGGTCTGCCTGGCGTACAGCACCTGCAGCTGGCGCCGCACGGCCTGGTCGCGCCCGTCGGCCTCCGGCTTGCGCTCAACCATGTCTCGTCAACAAATATTAGACAATTAATACGTAAATATATTATTTGGACAATATAACCACATTCGTATTTTTGTGTATAATCAAATTATACTAAAATTTTGAAAAAAATAAAAGTACATTAATTCTCACTATGTATTTCGAGTGACATTTAATAAAATGACATTGGGTCTCCTGGTCAAAATTACCGTCATCCTGTCATCAACCAGTATCAAAGATCTAGATAGGTAGTATTTAAATTGTTAAGTTTTACAATGAAGGTTTTACAAACCCTGACCACAAAAAGAAAAAAAAAAGACGTGTGGCACTCGGGGACTGCCGCGGTAAAGCTATTCTATTGCATAGCATTTTTTATCAACTTATGCAATAGACCTAGCCAACAGCGGCTTAACCCGACCCATCCAAAACCAGACCTCGCCAACAGCTGCTTAACCTCACCCATCCAAAATGAGACCTTGCCAACAGCTGCTTATCCCCACCCATCCAATACCAGACCTCGCCAACAGCTGCTTAACCTCTTCCATCTAAAATCAGACCTCGCCAACAGCTACTTAACATCTTTCATCAAAAACCAGACCTCTCCAACAGCTGATTAAAACTATCCATCTAAAACCAGACCTCGCCAACAGCTGCTTGACCCCACCCATCCAAAACCAGACCTCGCTAACAGCTGCTTATCCCCACTCATCCAATACCAGACATCGCCAACAGCTGCTTAACCTCTTCTATCCAAAACCAGACCTCGCCAACAGCTGCTTAACCTCTTCCATCAAAAACCAGACCTCGCTAACAGCTGCTTAACCCCACCCATCCCAAACGCCGACAGCTGCTTTCACTCATTTGTTTTCTTATCGGTCACCACGCTCAAAAAACAAATGAGTGGGGGGTGTTAGGTTATTTTCGTTACGGAATTTCTGGATTCGGTCTCCACGCCAAGAAGGCCCGCGATAGAAGCTATGCAATAGCTTAAAAATAGAAAAAGAAATTTAGAGAAGCTAGAATGTAATGACCAGCACTTTTTCCGCGATTTCGTTAGTTTGAGTTTCGTATTCCCTTACTTAAGTTACAGGGGAATTATAAAACCACAATCCCCTTTTGTCCTGTTGGGGAAGACTTTTGAACAATCCAAATATGTTTATTTCAATCTTTTCAGTTAAAAATACTGCGCTTAATGGCGAGTGTGTTAAGTTTACATTAATCTAACAAACTTGAGTGATCTTAAACCCCCCATAATGACGATAGTTTCAGAAGAACTAATATAGAACAATTTGGTACAAGTGGGGATAGTTTGTGATGGTGTTATGGAGGTGAGTGTTGCAGTGACAAACCACGTTTTTCAAATTCAGCTCTTTTTCAAGTTAAATCTCAATGATATAACTGGTAGTGAGAGAGCTAACGCAGATTCGAAGATATCGTCGTTTTAAGTTAAAGTGGTGACCGTGCGCGCTAGCGGGGGCCACATATAAGAGGTTAAATGAGAAAAAAATCAAAATACTTACTGTTTTTATGATTAGTATTTTGAGCATTAAAAACCATAGAAAGTTCATCTATTAATAAACAATGAACAAGAAATTTACAACAAAAAAATTTATAAAGTTGAACAAGATCTTTTAATCAACCTTGATTATTGAACCAGCATTGACTACATCAGATTTCATTTAATTCTAATAATTTCCCAAGTCGGTTGACTTTTTAGACAGACTCTATGAAATATTTCAAAATAATTACAAAATGTTTATGATCTCTTACAAAATTACTTACTTATAAATTTATTATCAGCCATAATTCCAGGTTAAATCTCACTACTACATATATTAGAATCACCTTTATTCTTGCTCAGCGAATGACAAACTAACACTCATCGCTAAACCCAAAAAAATGACATATCTTTTTTTTCGATAACTTACAAGTTTGATTTTTCCACAGCTTCAAGTGACCGCAGACTTGAGTATATGGTTTTAATTTCAACTCGATGCGTCTACGCGTTCTTGAGATAAAGGTTCTTGACAGACAAACATACACAGACAGACAGGCAGACAGACGGACGGACAACAAAGTGATCTTATAAGGGTTCCGTTTTTTTTCATTTTTAGATACGGAATCCTAAAAACACGCTAAGTACACTACCTCAAAGGTGGCGTGAAAACGTGTGCATATTATGACGATTACCTTTATCAACTTTTAAAAAACCGGCCACGAACGTACCGGGCCACGTTCAGTGTAGGGTTCCGTAGTTTCCCGTCCGTCACAAAAAGTGTTCCCACTTATGAGTGTAAAAAAAGGCTATTTGTTACGTTGACATACTAAGTACGGAACTCTAATAAATACGGAACCCCAAAACGGGCCCACAAAGGACGGTGATAACTAAAACAGTATGCAAGTAGTAGAAATTTCAGCGATTGAGCACTCGTTAAATTACGAATATATTTAAAAAGCAACGATTTTTTACCACGGTGGTCATGAAAGCACGGCAAATCTTACATCGACTTTTAAAAAGATGACGTCATTACGCAACGCCATCTCTCGAACCATTTATGAACTGGTTTTTACCTTAACATTTTGATAGACGGCGTTAAAAAAATAATTAAATTACATTGAATACGAGTATTAAATCCAATTATACAAAAAAAAAATATTTTACACTAGTTAAAAATGTCATAAACTACAATTACTTACAATGTCAGTTAAATATTAAAATGAAAGATAAAAGATTTATGTTTTGTGTCAGTATTGAATAAAATAAAAAACTTAAAAACCAACTTTAAAAATATTTTCACCAGAAGACTCCTACCTCATTGCATAAAGTGATTATTATTATTATTTTTTTTCTATATTTTCTATTATCACAAGAGCAAAGTCGCTGGCAGAAGCTAGTATATAGTTTGTACTCATAAAATGGTAATACGTTTTTGTTGCTGAGTGTACAAAACTGTAAAAATGGCCCATACAAAAAAAAATATGAGCCGAACGAGGAATATAAAATAGGACGAATGTAGTTTGGGACAAACCAAGAATTTTTTATTTGGAACAAAACTAAGTGGGCCGAACGAAGAACAAATCAAACAAATTGACTTAATAAAACATGAATCATTAAAAAAAAAGAAATAAATAAATTCATGTCTTTAGTTTCGGATTTGTAAATTAATTCATAGAAATAAATGTTTTTGTTATTTTTTATGCATATACAAAAGTACATTATTTCTAAAATACTTCGAATTATTAATTTCTAGTGTAAGTTCTAGATGATATTATAATTGTGAGTAGCGCCATCTATTGTCGAGTAGTGTATGCGTGACCTTTTGTTATCTTTGAATCGTATAATAAGCTATTATGAATTATTCCGTTTGAATCCATACCAAATGGAAAATAACGGTGTCCTGAAAGACTACGAATGTTTATTAATGCACGTAAGTACGTCGGGAGCAGGGGGCGAGTGACGTGGCGAGCGGGCATGGCCCGATCAGCTGTGAAACTCGGCCGGTCGAAGACCCGCTCCCGGAGGTGAACGCCCCTGCCCATCCATCACCTGAATAATTCCTCACCTCCTTCATACGCACTGGCGAATCCATCTCAATATTTAAGCTCTATACATTGTTCCGGAAACCATCAATCAAGTGACAGTTTTTAGCGGTCGTTTCAACATGTAAATTCGATGGACCGCTCGAGACAGTGGCGTAAACACCGGTAGTGAATGAAACTCCATTTGTGGTTAACTTCACTAGTTGTGTGTAGCGAACCGATCGAATACGAGTCGATGAGTTGATAACAAGTATGATTGTTGACAAGTAACAAATGAGATCGAACTTAGTGGATGTAATCTTTGCAATTTTTTTATTTATACGTTAAGCACGCATTTGACATGGAATAATGTAAAATTAGGAAAAGCTGTTTCTAAAAACCGATCGTCAGCAATAAACGAAATATTGTAAAAATTTAAAAACAGTAATAAAGGCTTATATTATTATTATTAATGTAAATATATCTATAAGTAGGTATATATACAAACTGAAAATAATAATTATGTACAAATGGGTAGAACGATAGAAATCTCTTTCCTCACCTGTTATTTGATTATGATTTATGATAAATATTATATGATGATAAACAATAAAAATTTTAGCACCTGCAATATCTACAGGGCACGAATAAGGAATATTGTAATACTGTGGCACGGACCGTTTGGCGCAGTGGTTGAGTGATTGGTTTCTAAATGTCACAGGTTAGAATCCGCACAGAACACATATTTGTATGACCTACAGATAGTTGTTCCGAGTTTGCGCGTCTTTTTATATCTAAATGACTGTACATGGCTATGATTTATGAACCATTCACGAAACACGAGTTAATCCTAGTGTGGTTCAACGTATAATTTAAAAAAAATAGTTTAGCTGCCTACTAAAAAGTTTAGCTGCCTACTAAATAGTTTAGCTGCCTACTAAATAGTTTAGCTGCCTACTAAATAGTTTAGCTGCCTACTAAATAGTTTAGCTGCATATTAAATAGTTTAGCTGCCTACTAAATAGTTTAGCTGCCTACTAAATAGTTTAGCTGCCTACTAAATAGTTTAGCTGCCTACTAAAATTGTCAAAGAATAAAAGTTCCGTTTTGACATCTGATGTTTTTACTATTTACGTAATGTCTATATTATATTAGTATTATATTTAATTGTTTCTTTCAGTTTGGTTCCAAGTTACATTTTAATATATTACCGTGATTTTAGGGTTTTTCTCAAATGTCAAAACAAGATTATTATTTTTTAATGTGTTTACCAAAAACAATAATTTTATTACATTTAACATTTTAATGCTTTTGAAACTGTAATTTCGTAATGTCATTATTTGGCAAGAAAGGTACCTACATGTACCTACTATTTGAATCACTGACACTCGTCACACAGCGAGCTTCAAAATAAATCACATTCTTTAATTTAATGTAATTCACTGATTAAATTATAAGTCAGTATGGGTACATTGACTTTGAAGTCTAGTCGACATTACTTGTATACTTATTCAAAAATCTTTCTATGTTTTAGAAATGCAGACCACTAACGATTTTATCCAAAAGTGTATACTTAGGTAAATAATTCGACGGGTGTACAGTGAAAAAGACTATCTGCAATTTTCTGGTAATATACACGAAACAAAGATTTGTTATTAAACTAATTTATCAATTAAATACAAAAAAAAAATACCACCGACTTAAATGTTAAAAAAATACTGAAAAGTAATAACTTTAATTTCGGAAGTCAGTGTCTCTTCGTTATTTAACACCGACACCGAAGTCGGTTGTATTTTTTTTTTTTGTAAAAAAGTTTTTTATTTTACACTTTTTAGTTATGGTACCACACTAAAAATTACATCTCAGCTAAACTTAAATACCTTATAGCCAGAGTGCGTCTTATAACGATCCTAATAATCCCATGGTTAGATTACATTAATTTACCTTCTGGCTTCATCATCAGATCCTTCCTTCAGTCAGTCATTGACTACACGTCTATACAATGCAATTTTGCAACTTGTTACGACAGTTCTGCTGTGATCCTATGAGTTCTGTTCCATATCTTCGAAGTTCATGATCCGATCATAACAATATTTCTATGGAACCAATTTGGAAGCAAAACCTTTCAATCAAACAAACATTTTTTAATATCGGTCCACAATTGACCATGGTATCGATGTACATAAAAAAAAACATTCATTCATTCATAAAACCTTCTCCTTTTCGAGGTCGGTTAAAAATCATTCATGTGCTGAAAAAATTTTTTGTAAATTGCTTTATTTCATTGCTTATTAAACGGAACTAATGAATTTCAGCACCAATGTACCAGGTTAGTTTTCTTTCGATGACTAAAGAAGATTTATCATCTTCAGTTCAAACTTTCAGAGAATAAACACATGTCAACAAAACCTCTGAAATATTAGTTGAGTAATTGAATGTATAAAGAAACAAATGAGTATATCAGAGGATATTTGAAAGCGACGCCAGTGACTGAAAAGTTAAAAGGAAATCGTTTGTCTTAGTAAGTTCATGTAAAGTGGGGAGATGAAACGCATGAAACTAAAAGAGTTATGAGTATACAAGTGGATAGATGGGGGAGGGAGAGGGAGGACAAAGAAAAGATGAATGGATTGTTTGAGAAATGTTATAAAATAGAGTTAGTGACGGTAAAAAAGACGGAATGGTTGAAAATGACGTGCTGCGCCGACCCTAAGTCACATTGGACAAAGGACAGGAGATGATGACAATGATGCAGATTATGAGTATTTATTACACATGATATAATTCGGTGTATACAACACTAATATTTTATTAGTATAAATACTTGTTATTATTTAGGTAAAGTAAGTTTGTTTGTATCCCAAAATGTCACTAAATCTAAGGAAATATTGTTATTGTAAAATAAATAGGAATTGCAGGCGGCCTCCTTCTGCGAAACAGTAATGCAAAGGAAGTTGCCAGAACCCCGACCCAGATTTCCAGCCACCGTAGGCGTGGGCTTGCGGACGAGGAGCTATGGGTAGTTCACCAAACGGCCGACCGAGCGCGAGTCGTCGACCGTACGTCATGTAGCCACGAGCGCTTCAAAGAAATGTCAGCAAAACCGTAGGGGCCCAGCAGGGTCGAAACCTACTGGGGCCATGGATTGTCTGATGCAAGGCAAAGAAGGAATATAAGAGTATGTTTTTTCCTGAATATTATTGACATGCCCCGCTCCTTCATAAAACGTGCACCCGTCATTGAATGATTTCCCACCTAAAAAAAGAAGGCGGTAAGTGCATTTTTCGAAGCTAACCTCAAAATCATAATAAGCTAGTTGCCGTAAAAAATGTAATTAGTCCGTCTTTTAGATTATTCAAAAATAAGGGACACGTATTTTTTTATTTGTAAATTAAACCAAAAATTACAAAGATATAGCCCATTAAAGTTACGTGTAACGTCACACCGTGCTGCATCACACGTAACTTTAATGGGCTATATCTTTGTTATTTTTTGTTTAATCGGAAAAAGAAAAAATACGTGTCCAATATTTTTTTTATAATCTAAAATACGGACTAAATAAAATGTAATTATTTTGAGCCTGGAAACTACCCTATTATAGATACCCAAATATTGGTTTGGGGTCGTCTTTTAGCCGACATCTCGTCACCTGGCAACATTACCATCAAATTAGACCTACGTGTTCACTTTTACAGGTTACTGTAATTAACGACCACTTAGTAAAGTATTGTTGTACATTGTGGAGAAAATGTAAGGCAGTTTCTCTCCGCTGTTTATTTAAAAAGGACAAGACAAAATAAAATATGAACGTATTTTTGGTTTAAACAACATGTAACTGGAATAATGCAAACCCTCATACACCCTAATTAGAATTTAAGTTACAATCATTTATTTTTTTTTAAATGCACAAGTGTTTTTTTAAGATTGTCTAACCAAATAATATGGACGCTCTGCATTAGTAGCGCAACGGTATTTTGTTTTAGGGGTAAATCATCCAATGACTTCTCTCGCTCTGGGCGAAGCAGGAGGGCATTTCAGATTTCAGTTTTCCACATCTGTGTGTGACCTTCAGTTGCCCTTTGCGTTCTAAGATAATGAGTTTCCTTTTTTTTCGGGTTTTTGTCCCCGCGGCAAAAACCACCGCTTAGCATCGACTCTACTGGGCTCCTGCGGTTTGGTGAAATCTATTTGAGGAGCGCGTGGATCACAATGCGCTGTCGATGACTTGAGCTCAGGCTGATCGATTACGACGGAACGGCGAGCTACCCACTGTTCGAAGCCTGCAAGCTCGCGTCTACCGTGAGCATGTTCGTTCCCTCACACGTACGGTCTCCTCTATCGCTAGCATTACTACCTCCCAGAAGGAGGCAAACGCCTCCATTTCTCCTAACTCCGGACCATAGCCTGAACCAGGGCTTGGCGCGAGAGGTCACTGCCACTGATCGCCTTCACGAGGACACGGTCTCTGGCGCGATCAAAGTGAAATTATGGCGGTAAGTCCCTTCTTTGAGGCGTGGCTGGAAAGACCTCATGGCGTCCTCACCTTCCGCATGACGCAGGTTCTCACCAGACATGGCATGTTCGGGAGGTTCCTGCACCGGATCCGTGCGGAAGTGACGCCCGAGTATCATCATTGTGTGATATAGTGGATGCGTGCCCAGCTTGGGCGAAGCATGTGCGGTGATGCCGCTCCAACCTTTTTTAACCTATAAAAAATCTTGATCATTTTAAGACACAAAATTACGTACTCGTATTATAAAATAAATGAAATCGATTCAATAGCCGATTCTAAACACATTACTGTCAGGATGTGCGTTTATTATATTAGATGTTGTATAATAAAATTGTAGCTAAAAACGTTTGATATCAGACACTATTGTAAAAACAGCAGCAGAATAAAAAGCACGCACCTTCAGTGAAATTCAATGTTCGGTAGTATAAAAACTGTTGTATTTCCCCAGCGCGGAAGATGTGTTTCTGTGAGCCAGACACTAGACACTAGGCAGGGCTGATCATGTCGTGTCTGGGTGCTCATGAGCGTTCACTTTCCTCGTGTCAGGAAGTATCCGAAGCCACTTTCACTCCATTCAAGATCACAGCCGCTCGTTCCGCCTCGCAGCCTGGCCGCTGTTCTAAACAATAACTAGCTATTGTCTATATATCATTTTGTATGATTGCTTATTGGCTGAGATCGCAGATTGCTCGATTTCCATTTCACTTAGACTAAATGCTTTATTACTTAGAGCTATTAAGCTATGATATACGGTTTAGAAAGTCCTTTTGTTTATTTATAAACCTTAAAGATGATACCTCGTAAGATTGCTACTAATTTCAGGCGCTATTTCTTATGCAGGTTCATTGACCAGGCTCTTATCTCGCCTGCATGTGTGCGTCCACGTGTACGAGCCTGTGTGCTGCGCCTGCGCCTGCCGTGTGCTCGTATTGTTAGCTGCACATTATTATGCAACGCTTATGAAGCGGTTAAGCTGTATTATCGGAAAGCGCATCGAAATTTATATTTAGCGTGAAGATGGTTTATTATTGTACAAATTTGCGAGAAGCGCGTGCCAACTTTATTTATAGGAAACACATGTAAATCCGCGAAGGATGAGCTAAAATCTAAGTTTAATTAGGTTATTTTGTAAAATTAATAACGTTTTGTCTTTTACTTTTCCAAAAAGCTAAATTTGCTTTTATAATTCCTAACTACTATACGAAAGGTTGACGTAAAATATTAATCTTACGTGACCCTGAAAATTGCGCGTCGTCTTAATGAGAATTTATTTAAGCCTCAGTATAGAGTAAAATTGTGGAACATTAGTTATATTTAGACATTAACTACACTAAATGCGCCGCGATTTTTTATTAAGTAATAATATCATTTAATTTTTTTATTCACATTTACGAATATCTAATACAGAAAGCAGAAGTAAATACAACAGTGGCACCGCAAGTCAAGTAGTTGAACGAATCTATTGCCATTCAAAAATTATGTTCCGTTTTTAGTAGCATGCAGTAGAACAAAAAACAACATTATAATTGTTATATAGATAGTTGAATTATCGTGTCGTCGGACAGGTGGCATCTCTCAATTCAACTTACGAGTGTCTAACACGTAAATTGAGAAAGTAAAAGCAGGGCGACAAGACTGTATCCTTTGACAAATAGTCCCTGAAGGGAGGGCGATGCCCAAATATTGGGTGAACAACCTCTTAATGCTTTGAGGAGACATTTTATTTTTACCATACAACGCGTATCTACGACTGTGGACACGATAGAATTGGACATAGATATAAAACAAAAAGTTTCCATTCGAAGTTTTTTTGTGGACGGAATAAGGCCACTGACAAAATTCAAAGTCACCCGTCGAGATTTCCCGGTGCATGTCCCTACCTACGATGTTTTCTCGGAAGTGCGTCATTGCGGAGCTGTCGAGTGACACACGTTTGTTATAGTTCGTCGTCTGGCTGCGTATGTACGAAAATATCAGCGTTATCAACGTCTAATTATAGAGGGAACTCCGCCCGATTCAAGGGTACGTTAACTCCTCCAAGTTCAAAGGTCATAGAGGTCAGGGCTGAACCAAATTCGCCACAAAGTTCACAAACAAATCCTATTCTCTGAACAAGCATTGAACTTTCTTTTGTCTGGCGAAATCTTTTATATAGGATAACTGTTTCCGCTTCCGCTTCCTGGAGGGTTTTTAGATAAACCAATGCACTACGCACGCATAGGTAGTCACAAAATAATATTAACAAAATTTACTTAATTAGGAAAATATTATGATTATTTCCTCTCTTTTAATTATTGCACCAAATTCCTGTTGTTCTGATTGCTGCGCTTATATCGGTGAGATTACGACAATGGTTTTCCGGCAGTAGTATCGCGGTGACTTGCCCGTGTATGTGTGCGTGCAGTTGCACGGACGCGCTGTGCGTGTGTGCGTCAGGATCGCGTTACAGCTGAAACTTGGGGCGCCTGCCGAAAAGTGCGGTCGTCGACCCGGTCAGGAGCCCGGCCGTAGAGCGCGCGCGACTCTCGTTGATACTTGGTCTCTCGTAGCTGTAACGTACGCGACTACTCGTTGAATGATTTTTTTTTAATAATTCTTTTGTAATAATGATGTAATCCCTTTGTTAGCATATATTATGGCATTGACAGCAAACTCTAGCAAAATATAAAAAACTGATTTAAAAAAATTGCTGAAGATGATTTCTTTACCCTATTTCCCATTGGGGTAGGCAGAAACTACAAAACACCGCCTGTTATGATCATTACATGGTCTTTTTACTTCATTTTCTTTTATATTTCTCTATTCTGATCATACATATACACCGGTTGTGAATGAAGAAGCTTTGTGATTAAGCTAAATGAAATATGTTAGATACTATAAATATACAGTTACAGTTAATTTAGAATAAACTTCCAAACAACTCACACTTAACACATAAACTTACCCATAACATTGCTTAACCAGCACTTACTCAACTAGTCACCATAAAATCTGCGACACGCCTCCACTCAGAGTACCGTATTTCCTACAAGTATCAAGTTTAGGCGCGCACGCTACACAGCTCGGTGATATATTTGGTGACATTGAACCGAGTCCATTGCCAACGACCTCACTCCTCGGGGAAGCGTGGTTTGCGTAATCGCTCCTGCGTACTGTACGCAGACCCCGACATAACAAACACACAGAGGCAGACACGCGCACAACTACACTACTCGTCATGAACTCTGATAACATTTATATAGTAATAAAAATTAAATGGACAAATAAAGTAGCATTCAAGTATGTGTGTTATTTTGATGGCTTGTAGTCATGCGGAGAGGAATCATTTTTTATTAAATGTTTAGTCATATTTTTTTTCTAATTTAATCCAATTCTGTTTCAGATTTCAGATTTTGAGCTCAATGAAGTATATAGGAGAACGACTTGGCATGACTAGATCGGCAATCACGACTAATTTAGGCCGATTTATTTTTTAGGTTATTTTTTACACGTGAATCAAAAGTTGTTATGAAAACGGTACAAATATGCTGTTCCTAAAGAAGAACAAAATATGGAAAACCCTTATATAGACTTTTATTATTGATCGTCTTTTAAAAACGTATGTTAACGTTTTAAAAACATCTAACGAGCAGGTGGTTTGATGGGGAATAGTTATGTAATACTATTTTATGAAAAATCAATTTCATTTTTAATAAAAGTTTTTAAGACTAAATTATAATCAGCCTCCTCAGACAGCCCGGGTAAAAGGGAATTTAAACGTGAAATTATGTTGTCATCAATTTCTTCTCTTACCTATTTTTAACGAAGGTAAAAAATAAAGAGTACTTACTTACCTGGTAAGTTTAAGTATATACTGTTAAATTTTAGTAGTTTTAATCCCGTGGAGGGTCGATCAGGTATAAGAAACACTATCGATTTGTAAAGATAAAATAAAAAAAGAAAAAGTACGCAACACCGACTGCTACTTACAGATCATTGGACTCGCTTAGCTGACGTTTTCTTATAGAAATAAATTTCGTACATGCGTAAATTAATACGAGTTTTGACAAAAATGTACTTTATTTTTTAATTTTATCTTTACAAATCGATAGTGTTTCATGTACCGGATCGACCCTCCACGGGATTAAAAGGATCTAAATTTAACAGTTTATGTACTACATAAAATAATATGCACACCGTGAATCATAGGTCGAAAACGAAGGCTTAATGCCAAGCTGGTTTTAGTCAGTAAAAGTCAGAGTCTCCCTCTAACTCCACTCTGAGTGAGAGCAATATTTGATGATTTCCCAGCCATACAAAAAAGAGAGGTCATGGCAAATAGTAAAAGAAATTCTTGGTATATATGCAACATTTATTTTTTTCGTCAGGTTAATTGTAAATAATACGCAGGTGGGTATGTTTTCAAAAGTATTAAAATTACATAATCTTCTAAATAATAAAGATTCGGATGAAGTTGAGTGTTATCCAACTCAATTTTAGCCTAAAAACTTGTCAAATTTTCGCATCAATAGTTTAATGTAAGAGATTTACCGATTTTAATTTATTTCCAGATAAGTAGGTACTTGACACAAATTCTTAATTCATTAACCATTCATTTAATTGTTAAAAACAAAAATCCTTGTGAAGGTAAGTCAGTCCAAGGCTCGTGAATTCCGGGCAAAGATACTTGTAATTTGACATTCTTCAGATATTTTGTGACTCATTAATATAAGAATGCCATTTGTGATTAAACACTATGTTACGAACAACCTTGAGACGCAATCACTTGATCTGAATTGCCTTTGGATTTTGATCTGAAAATACTGCCCCAGGCCATTACAAAATCGCACGGAAGCAGGATTGTTCGAAACAGTTACCGTGGCCCTGGAACGCGAAGGGCAAGTAAAGGAACACAGTTGGGTTTTACTGTTTTAGTCTGTAAAATTCTAACACTCCTTGTCGGTACAATCAAAGTGGAAGAACTATGTGATGAATCCCTCGAAATAAACTAAAAGCTACGATTCTAGTCTATATCAATAGGTGAAATGTCATTTAATTCATTTGAAAAAGTCTCTTCAGAATAAGTTTTCAGCTTTTCAAGTAGGTATCGTGCGTCATCATCCTCCTACTCTCATCCCAAAATGTTTACGACATATTTTGTTTTCCTACTATTAGTAGGTAGCTACTCGCCTCCCACCATATTTCCTTCCACCACCAGTTTTCCGGGAGAAGTACGCTTATCTGCATTGAGTTTTGAAACATAAAAATAAACATACAAAAAAAATTGATGGGTTTTGCATAAATCATTTATGTAACTGAAATAGAATAAATACTCTTTGTTAACATAACTATAAAAGTCAACGAGAGAAGATTGATCGTATAAGACCAGCAAAGAAGGCCTAATTTGACTAAAAAGAATCAAAACATACGAAAGTGTTACGCTACAAAGAAAACAAGGAATAAAAAGTAGTACGGGTTTTTTTTTCGGTCGTCGAACTTTCTTTTAAAACAATGTTGTTGAGCTACGATTCCACAAGGTCAATAACTGTCTTCAAATATCTGCAGTTCCTTAGTTACATGCTGATAAAACTAATTAATTTGTTGTTTATACGTAAACAATTAAACTTAATCATTAAACAATTATATTATTTGCAAGAAATATTTGCAGTCTTAGTATATGGTAATTGTAAAATCAATCAATTAGAAGATCAGTTTAAATTTTGTAAATCAATTAAAAACAATAAAAAACGCATAAGTCCTGAAAATATCGACTGTCAACGTGTTCCATAAGGATACGAAATAAAAAAAATACTAGCAATTGGATATATTTTAGAGTGTTATAGCCCTTATAAAGCCACTTATGACATGGACATTATGAAGACTATAATTATCAATGAAAATACCCCAATCAGATGTTATTTTTACTTAGAAGTATTTTGAAGATAGATAAATATCAAAATCATAACACCGTGTCTTTTTAGCGAATTGTTTAGCACTAAAATGGAAACAAGATAGAATAATTTTAACGATAATTATTAAAAACACTTTGTTACCGGGTGTCCCTATTTCTCATAGATGTCTTCGCCCTGGGGCGGGTGAAATCAATCCGCCCGTTACTGACAAAAATCACCCCTGTGTTCCCTATTCTTACCTTTCCTGACTGACGTGCTGGTTGGGGCAGTGAATGTGGCTTTCGTTGCCTTTGACTGCGTCGGCTTGCCTTCTGCGAGCCTCGTTGATTTGAAAAAGCCGTTCATAATTCGCTAAGTTATTGCAGCTTGATTTCAGGCTGACTCTAGCCTGACTTTAGTCCGGCTCTAGTCTGACACTAGCCTAACTCTAGCTCGGCCCTAATCTGACTTTAGCCTGACTCTTGTAGAGTAAATGTTATAAATAAAAAATAATATTTTATGACTAATCCTAAGGAAACATTCGATTCTAAATCTGATTTATCGACTGGGGACGCTTTTATACCGCTGTGTTAACAATAAAATGGCTTGGCCACTTATAGAAACATTTATTAACGAAATCACTATTAAAGTAGAACACGTCCAGCACTATGCATGTATTTATTTCCATGTCATCAAACCCATCTTGTATCTTATCAATGAATGGAACATTTCAGAAAAAAAAAATACTTCTAGGAAATACCTTGAATAAGCAATTCTGTTTTCAAGTTGCCATAAACATAAATAGGGAATATCTACTGAAATCCAACTAAAATAAGTAAATCGTTAATGCTAACCATTGAAATAATATTATGTCTGTATAACTATAGGGGCAAAACCCTATTTATAAAGACATAATTAGTATTTAAATGGATTACAAACTTAAAATTTCATTTATTAATTCTGGTCGTAACTTTACTCCGCGTTTACAAAGCCTACTAATATTATAAATGTGACAGTTTAAATGTATGGGTGTTTGTTACTTTATCACACAATAACTACTGAACAGATTTTTATGAAACTTGGTACACAGGTAGACATGTCCTAGAATACTTTCTATTCTAGGAATATAGTCCCTTAGGCAAATTCTCTATTGGTGAGGCAATTGACCGCAACTCATCATCATCACCATCATTTCAGCCGAAAGACGTCCACTGTTGGACACAGGCCTCCCCCAAGTGTCGTATTAATGACCGGTCCTGTGGGTCTCTCATCCATCGGATCCGCAACTAGTTCTACATATTATTTATTAATTCGCTTTTTTATCTTACACTGCAAAGTATCTCAACAAACAGAATTCTTTATTTTTCAATGGTCATCTAATTATTTTTACGCAATATTTCAATTCACGTGTGACAAACCCGGGTAATGGCCCGTCGACTCCGGAAACTGAGACTGCAAGGTATATCAAATAATCGGCAGAAGTGCCAATGTAACGGAACCACAAAAGTGATTACTTCTATTTGATACTACTTAACGCTTCAATACATTGCACCTAAATTGTAGTAAGTTCTGAATGCAATGCTAAGAATCCGCATGTATTAAAAAAAAATCAAGGAAAGTTCAGTGGTACAGGTATTACAGAAGAGGTAGTAGTCATAATGGTACAAGTAGACACCGTATTACAGTAGATGTAGTAAGTCACAGTGGTACAGGTAGATACAGTAAATGTAGTAAGTCACAATAGTACCGGTAGACACGGTGTTACACGAGATATAGTAAGTCACAGTGGTACAGGTAGATACAGTGTTTCAGTAAATGTAGTAAGTCACAATAGTACTGGTAGACACGGTGTTACACGAGATGTAGTAAGTCACAGTGGTACAGGTAGATACAGTATAACAGAAGTTGTAGTTAGACACAATGGTATAGCTAGACACAGTGTTAAAGAAGATGCAATAAGACACACTGGTACGCACTGGTACAGGTACATACAGTGTTACGGGAGATGTAGTGCTCGTAGTCACAGTGGTACAGATAGATACAGATTTATAGGAGTAATTGTGACTCACACTGGTAAAGATAGATACAAGTATTACAGCAGCTTTAGTAATCCATGCTGAAAGTAGAAAGGTCCGCATATAATTTTTTTTACAAAGATAATGTCTAGTATTAAAACAAAAGTGTGACCTCTGAGTTTTCTTTGTTTTTTCTTACAGAAAATGCTAATCACATCTAGTTGGTTTTTCTTTGACGTCTTAGGTACTTACTTTAAAATATCTAGACGCCTGAAAAATAGATTCAGTACTTAGTTGTCACTTGTATTTTTTACAATACAATAATACAGCAAGCATGGCCTTGGACGTCTGAAAATAATAAAGTGCCAATTAAGTATTGCGGCTTCAGTTTTCCAGTCAGATTATTGAAAACCTTTTCAGTATCAATTTATGATAAATTCATTGCCAAGTAATATACAGAAATATAAAGAATCGTGAGTTATTAGCCATTTCTATTAGTAGTCACGATTGAATGGGCGGAAATAAGAAGATTAATTTCTATGGAAACAGTTTTATTAGAGATTTCGTTATAATTGCTCTGTAACTAGGCAAACTTCCTCACTATACGGGTAGATATTTCTATTTTATAGACTTGTACAAAAATTGATTGTTTTATACAAACAGATATTTTAGTATTCTAGTTTTTTAGAATTTTTAGGTTGATGTTTATCTATGAAAATAATTATTTCAACCATCCTAGGGATGATATTGATAATTAAGATACTATTGTAGGCTTTTGTAGATTAATATTATTTGTAATTTGTAGTGTTTATTTGTTATTTTTGTAGTAAAGAATTAAGTTTTCTATATATCTATTAATTTAATGTTAGTAAAATGTTTTGCCGATGGAAATATGTCGACTCGCTCTAACAATTTTCCGCCACGTCTAGCTAATTCCTAACTATTAAATTACAGAACGGGTCATGCCCTCTCGCAGATTTATAGGAAAATCCTAAGCGACTCCTACCGCCGCCAGATTTGCGTTGTCACACTCCTCTAACCTTTATCAAACTAAGTTCTGTACACCAGGGGGTCAACGAATTAGAAGCGTCCCTGGTCGTTAACCCTTATTTAAATGTACGACAGATCTAGTTCAACTTATGTAAAACTAAACATTTTGCAATATTGCGGACTTTCTATAGTAAAGTACGAATGTTTTGGTTCACTAACAGTTCGCTCAAGGTCTCGCAGGGCGCGCCTCGTCGCCGCGAGGTGCGCTCGCCTAGACCGCGGCCACTTTCACTCTCTGCCGAGACCACTGGAGACCATTATAGAACCGCTTACACTTGCTGCAACAGTCGCATCACTGTTTAGATTGACGGGTGAAACCTGACACGCCGCGCTACGTGCATTTCATACAACAACCCTGTCATCGTCTACTACTGCAATTTTTTCCTAAGTGTCCAATTACGAAATCGAGGGAGGTCCAGCAGATAACGATGTTTACATATTGTATTACAATACACAAACCAAACGGCAAACTCAATGTTTTTCTCGATAATGTAAGAAAAACAAACGAACTCTAATGTCAACGACCGAGCGCTGCACGTAATATTCGGACAGATCAAGAGAATACCTTGCCATCCGCATACTTTCATACAGGCAGATTGCAGTTTACATGCTGTGAATTTTAATCGGAATACCGAAATGTACTGAGACGAACTGAGAGGTCGGAACTGAAGCGTGGTCCAGAGTATATTGCATAAACCTGTTGAGACAATGAAGCACAAAGAGTGGTGCGAACACATGTGCATGTGGTCGCGTGAGGAAAGCGTCGCGGGCTCGTGTGTCGCGGGTCTGATTCCCGGCGGAAGGGTCCCGGAGGATCGCTCCCGGCGGGGTGGTGCGGCACTGTGCCGGTCAGTCACCGCTCTGCCGGCGCGCCGCGCGCTCGCTGCTGTGTCGTCTTGCGTCGCTCCACGCCGCGCTGCTATTGTTCCGAGTAGCCGACACCTCCTATGTTTATCCGCTACCCTGGTACGCATGACACGTCTAGTATGAACTTGTGACGTGATGTTTCTGTTTTTCAGACTAGTGCCTCTATGTTTCAGTGGATTGTGACCGTTTATGTGTAAGACAGTGGAAAGTGACTTACTACCGAGGATTTTTGTTACTGAGGATTTTTCCGGGAACACTGTAGAGGAAACTTCTGCAGTTATAACTTCAGGTCATTGTTTTGTCTTTTGATGTATTTGCTTCAATAATATAATCAGTGTTTAATTAACCAACAGTGGAATAACATTACTTTTAAAATGTTTCTTAGAGGAAATAATTCAAGTTCGTTGAAATCTTGTTTCCACATTAATTTTAAGTTCGCCAAGAGCCTGAAGCTTCATACAAGTCCGAAAATTTCTGAAAGTATTAACTTTAAGAAAGTTATGTAGTGTTTCCCTTATTTCCTAAAGTTACGATTAAATAGACTGTTTACGTTGTTAAAATGAATATATCGGGTGGTTATTTAGCCGTCAAATTAAATTGAAACATTATAATTATGTGATTACGTGATTGATTGTACTTCCGTAGATACCAATTATATTTCAAACAAGTTTATTATTGTTTTTGACCGAACTTTGTGGGTTTAAGAGGCTGAGAAGATTATTAATTGTCTGAATAATTATATTGCCTATAGCTTTTTCTATAAAGAATGATGGAAAAGCAATGTTTCTTTCTTAAAATTAAAAAACTACTTTCATGTTTCATGATGAAAATTATAGAATCAATAGGTACAAAAGGAAATTCAGAGTAAATTTTATTTAGGTACTGAAACTGACGGGATTTTGTATTGTTTAAGGAAGTTTATGATTTTTTGAGGAAGGTCGATGTAAGGGCCCGATTTAAAATCTATAACCAGCACATAAACATTCTGATTATGCACCTATACCTATGAACTAATTAAAGGTATGACATACGGTATGTCCACCACGTTTCCTGTATGCGGCTACAAAAGAACCGCACGAATATTCGGTTTTGCATTATGTACAAACAAAAACAAATCTATATTTACTTATAACAATTCGATTACATAAACATCTGCTGAAACTTCAATTAAAACAGCAAAACTTTCTTGTAGTCTCAAACAAATTGGCAAGAAGAGAGGCGCTCGTA
The DNA here is from genome assembly GCA_929112965.1 of Mythimna albipuncta. NCBI lineage: Eukaryota > Metazoa > Arthropoda > Insecta > Lepidoptera > Noctuidae > Mythimna > Mythimna albipuncta. The sequence goes on along the minus strand of OV815962.1, from coordinate 7,723,439 downwards.
ACTTTTTTTCAGGTTTGTTCGTATAATAAAATAAAAACTGAAGTATGAATTTTGTCCGCAGCCGTGAGACCACCTTCCCTTCACTCGGCATCATTAGAGATGAGGGAGAAAGGCTGAACGGATACCTTGGTGGCATAGGAATAAAAATGTAAGTACCAGCTGTAATTTTTAGTGTTGAAACCCTTTCGGGGCCGGTCCAATCGACCCTAACACTTACGGGCGGTGAAACTCAAAGGCCCTTTCCTATATTGGCCAGCGGAAAAGCCGGCCGTATAAAAATCTTATTATATACGTTATCTGATCTGAAACATTTTGAAACACACTGTCCTAATAAATCGTTTAGATGATGACATGGACAATGACTGTTTTTATGTTTAGTTGCATATTTTTAATGGATACATAATGGTCTTAGTTGCGCACTTCAACCTCGATTTAGTGACAGGAGACGAGTGTGTAGCTGAAGTAGAGTACTTGCAAACTTTGATGATAAAAACGAATATATAAAAGATACGGAAATTTCAAGAAGAATGATCGATTAGGATATATAGGAAATTGAAATAGAATGAAGATTGCATTTCTTATGAATTAGATCTCAATGAAGGTAGAAAAGCTTCTGCGGAAGTGAAAACCAATTCAAGTACGTCATGATTGACGTTGATTGATCTACATTTAATTAATCCTCTCTTGTCGGTGCAGTGTGAACTTTAAGAAACCCTGATGAATATCTTTCACTAATCATTGGCCAAAATCTGCTGAAAGTTATAATAGAGGAATAATAATATATAAGATTGGAAATTATAAGAAAGGGAGGGGTAGTCTGCTACTGACTAAAACCCATCGGTGTTCCTTCAGCTGTTCTTTACGTTCCGTGCCACTCTTTTGGACATTCGCACTGTTCAAAGCCAAAAACTATATACTATATTGTTGCTATGGAAACGTACTTAAAAACGAGGCTGCGGGTGTAACCCATGTCATAATCAACCTGTGTTCCAAACATTCGAGTCTTTTAAGGTATTGGGGCGTGATAAATTAACATAAGTCCCAACGCGTCTACAGTAGTACAATTTAATATTAAATATAGGAAGTAGCATTAGTAGGATGTCACAATGTATTTATAATTTTGGTTCTAAATCACGTGAACTACGGCTATACACCATTGGATGGATGCTCCACGAGAGTACTATGAGCTCATCATGACGAGTCGACGCGAGCTGAATACCTACTGCCACGTCACAAGTTACGCAGTTCAACCAAACTGACGCGAATATATTTTTAAGCCCACACACATGTTTGTGCGCGATTTATACGAATATATCTGCATATTATTAACATGTCTCTTGTTATAATATTTGTATATACTCTTGAACTATGGCATGACCTTTTCCTTAAAAGACAGACTTTTTGTCATCTTTCACGCTTTTAGTAAATTCTGTTGAATAAAATAGAAACATACCGTGGTTTACATGGTCACTACTAATGTTAATTGCTTTATTTTATTTGGTGAAACTCGTATGAAGTAAATGACAGTTGAATATTATTGAAACTCTCTGTTTTAAATCAAACTAGCTGCTGCCAGCGGTTTCATTCACGTGAAAATAGAAAATTATCTAAAGAGAACATAGTCTCGAGTTGAAAGTATTAGTTATATGTTCTGTTCCACGACAATGTCTACAAGTACCTAAAATTGCATACAAATCCGTCAGATCGTTTATATGCAAATCCGTTCGTATACAAACTTTCACCTTCATAATACTAAAATTATTAGAAAAATGTTAAATAGCAGATCTCTAAAAAAATCAGTCAGCTTCATTGAGTTGTTCTATAAAACATACAAATTGTAGAATAATGTGTAATGCTTAGATATTATTCTACAATTCGAAGCATCGTCCTGTAGCCCGATTCAAGTAATGAAAACCGTAACGATATCGTAGCGATTTAGTCGTTTAGACCATTTCCGTATTCACATCCATCAATTGAGTTTGAACAACACCGATTTTAAAGTCGTTTGATATTCGTCCATTTAAAAAAAAAATGTACTACATTATCCTGGTAGAATACTTATTAATGTAACTGGAAATAAGTCGATAGATCGTGAATACCGCTTTTGGATAGGACTTCGATCGAACGACTATAAAACTTCAACGATATTTGGCTTGTTTGATTTTACGTGAATCAGGTAAAATCAAAGAAGCCAAAAAAAGTATCAATTTTTCAGTCCTATACGGACTGAAAAATTTATACTTTTAAAGCCTACATTTTGCAATAGAAACAAGAAATAACTTCGTACCTTGTGAAAATCACCTATCGAAAATTGTTTCCCTTATCTCTCAAACAAAACCCGCAGACAATCTTAGTTGCAATATCTAAACTGAATTAAAATCATGCAAACGATGCTCAAAGCACTTATATTAAGTGTTTATTGAGCTAATATTGTTCAGTTTTAAATGAGAATTCACCTGCGTTTAGTTGAAAAAGGCTGGTATTCAATTACCGTAAAGTATTATTCAACTGATTAATAACAATTAAGTGTGATACTTGCACATTCTCGTGCGGTCGTTCAACTGTGACATGAGATAATATCGTAGGAGAGTTTTGTGCAAGCACGCGTTTTTGGACACTTCTCCCACCACCTGACTGTACACGTCATGCTTCCTTTTAAAATTATCGAAGTACAAGCATTAATGGATTCTCAGAATGAGGAATGTAACGCAGTGCTAACTTTTGATAATATTACGCTGAAGTCATATCAGAAATCGATTTAGTTTCGCCAAAAGCACTTCTTGTGAATTGGGTTATTTAGTAGAAGTTGAAATACCACATGAAGGGAATAAGTAGCCTGCGGGATTGTTTGAAAAAATTACCGTGGTCCTGGGATGCAAAAGGCAACTGAAGAAAAACCGGACTTTCCGCCGTTCTACTCAAAAAAAAAAGTACAGTCAAGGATATCCTCATGAACTGATTTTCAGAAAATTATTATTATTATTAATTACATTAAATTAATAATTGTGTATGAAATGAAATAAATATATTTGAATAAAAAAATGAATAAAATTTTTTTAAAAATTTGGAAAGATGAAAAAAAAAATTGGTAGGATGTACATACATTGAGCTTCTTACAAAACTGAGACGCAAAAACAGAAAATAAATGTTTTAAATGTTAAATTATATTAAAACCATTTGCCGCTCTATAAAATAGTATACATTTTAACGGCGAAACAGATATTATCATGGTAACATGAAATGTAAAATAATTAGCAAATACACAAACACAAATAGCTGGTTGTCTATCATTTGAGAAACACCGGCTACACGCCTAAATAACCTCAAATTGTCAGTCAATGTCAGTCAGATCGCAACCTGTTCGGAAAATGCAGTTTTCCGAGTAAAATTCAAAGCAATTCAATCATCGTTGTGACATTATATAACACTTATTAAGAAAACAAAGTGACAAGGATATACAATAGGCATCAAGCTACATTAAAACGATTTTCCTGTAATAATTTTTAGGTGTCTTCTAGGCTAGAGTAAAAAGTTTCTTAATAAACTGTGTGTGTGCGCCACACCATCAACGATTGCATCACTGCTTACCATCAGGTGGGATCGCAGTCAAGCATCGTCGCAAAAAGATGAAAAAACTTTGTTACAGGAAATAAAGTTTTTTTTTTTTTAAATTATAAGTCGTAGTTAGAGTTCCATTAAGTATTACGACTTCTGCGCTCAAAAAAAAAAAAAATAGGAGTGTTTCTCTCTCTGAACCATAAAGTAAAAGTCTAACTTTCCTCTTTACTAACTTCTTCAAGCGGTACGCAACTCCATTATGTTTACTCACAATATAATGCATTACAAAAAGCTTTCGGACAATTTGCATGCGACAATGTTACTAAACAATATATCGCTACAAATTGGTTTCTCTTACAACTTTTCGCCAAGTTTAAACAAGGCCAATCGGTGTCGGTGCCACTGCCGCCATGTTCAGCCATAACACACTACACTTAATGGCGGTAATAATGAACAAATTGGAAAAGCTTTCTAACCTATCAGTTCAGTTCCCTCAACAGACTTTTACTGACGCTCACAGAGACTCAGTTTCATTTTCGTCCGCTGATGAGCGGAAAACATTCAACGACCATTATTTAAAAACATATTAAGTTCAGTTGCACGTTCTCAATTTTAGATATTAGTTGAAACTATAAATGTGTTCTAAACAAAATGATTCTGCGAAACTATTACCGGCCAGTATATACACGCACAACGCATTCTGTGCGTACGGTGCGAGCAATAATAGATCTATTAGTGAGAGAGGTAGGATATGGAATTGCGCGGCGAAGCTATGTGCATTGTTGCAGGAATAATGCACTGACGGCAGTAGTTTACGAGGTCTTTCACCGGCCACATTATATAGGTCAGTTAGATTAGCAACGCTCCCCGCGCTTGCAACTAGTACTCTTGGCTATCGCTGTGAAATTATGTATTTTTCTATGTGATTAGAAATTTACATAAGAATTTCATTTACATAAGTTTAGGCAGGCGCTAGCGAGAAAGATTCAAAGATAATTCAAACGGTCGAATGTCCTCGACCGGACGAGATGCTGTAAACATAAGATAAGTACATAAACATTATAAAATCGTCACACCTGTGCTTGTGCGAAGGGTTGGCAGAGGGTCCCATTGTGTCTGTGTGTACATGAGGGGTCGCATGCGACAGGAGGAGAGTCTATGACCATTAATTGAGAACAACTCCAAGTTGTGTGTTTTCTAATATTTTTTCCCATTTCAACTCATTCTAACATACAAACCCTTAAAATAGTCCACAGTTTTCTAAAGAAGGTCGTATATTTGTTATTGATCTACTAGAATTAGGTTCTTGCTCTAGTTCTTCTTGTAAGTAAATGTACATTTAAACCGGGGGCGTATCATGAAAGGACAACGTACAGATAAACTAGGGACAATTCTAGAGTAAGCTGGGTTTCATTTTTAAGCACGCTTTACTCGTACTCTTTCGTAAACATGTACTTATCTAAATCTCCTTGAACTAATAAAATAACACCAAACTTTGTAATGAGCGAAAAACAATGACTTTAGTAATAAATAAAGAAAAAAGGTTACAAAAATATAAATACTCGTGACTTTGTAGACAAAACCACGTGAACCTAGAATATTGTTCTTTTAATTAATTTCTTAACAATAGATGTTATTTTAACAAACGTAATATGGTAGCCAGCAAAATATGCTTGATATAAAAAAAAAATCCTAAAAAAGAAACTCTCAGTTAAGGCATCTGCATAAACGCAGCAATGTGATCACTTAACACATCATGTTAGTTTAAAATGTCAACGGGCAATTCCGTAACAGGCGATTCCCAGAAGAAAACTAGTATTTACATATAAGAAGGCGTCGCAGAAATACTAGGTTAACGACTGCCACGACGCTCTGCTCCTAAGGTCTAACGCGCCCTCGATACGACTGCATTGTTTCTACTTTTTATCGCCTTATTATTGTAGCACATATTATACTGCCATTAATTTACTGTTTTCATGTCCCACATCTATGCAATCAATGTTATTTCACTGATACGCCAGCTTTATTATAAGCTTTACTTTTCTCTGTTAACTCGGCCGACACGTAAATCTCTGTCATCACACCAAGAGGAAGCGAACATCGTTTGCGAAGCTACTTATGAAGCTGTAAATGAAATTTCTCAGAGTCGGGACTTAGCTAAATCGCTTCGCCGCCCCGAAAATGTTACGTTTGTCCCTTTTAATCAGAACATCCGTTCGCAAAATGAAATTCCCAGCCTTAGGCCCTTTGCGAAAGTATTTTTTCGTTCAATTATTACACGTTTTTATTAGAGAAACTGTATTTTTAGCTGAATATTACGTAGATTAAATGCCAATAAAATAATTAGCAACCGTTATCAGTGTCGGGAGTATCCCTAAATTGGAAACTGAATGAAGCGTTCGAGAATTTCCCGAAGGTTCGTTGGAGACAGAGCGGATTTATTGTGGAAATGATGGCGTTCCGCAAGCCTCCAGACTAGGCCCGCCCCACTTTCAGGAGGTCGCCGCCCGATCGTGAACTCTGCACTCCGTTCGATCGCTGCCGTCCTCGTGTTTTTATTATTCCAATATTTTCAGGCCTATGCAGGCTGATGTTTGAATTTTTTTTAGTAACATGGAAAATGATGTGGTATTTAGTAAGTTCTACAAATATCGTTCGTCATAATATTATCATTGTAGATAGTAAAAATACTATAAAATCAACAATAGAAGAAACTTGCTTCCCAAAAAAAATGTCGCTAATGAGATTCGAATGAACTCTTTTGCGACAGTTATCTTTAGAAGTCATTACGCCTACCTGCGCACGTATAAAGTTCATTTTAGTGGCTCAATGTTCCCAAGCTAAGAGAAAGATTTCGTCAGCCACCCCATTGCGATTCGGCCAACCGCACGAGTCTGCGATGGGGTCAATGTCCGCGAGTGGTATATAGGTCAACTGAAGGCGCCTCGTCGTCTGTGTTATGTCAGCCTGGTAGAGCCACGCTAATGGTATGCGATTTTGGCTTTAATAACTTTTAGAAAACTCTTTCAGAACCAGTCTCTAAAACAGGTATTTTATTGTCAATTTTGCTCCTTATTCTTTCGTGACTTTTACGATGAACACGACATTCATACATCAATTCACAACCGGTTATTTTATCATGAATTATTTATAAAGTCGCCAGTTGTACGGAAGGGGTTAAATTATAACTGGATTATAGAACATTTCATGCAAAATATATCCTGATCAACCTGGATTAGAAAGCTAGACCGTTAACCTCTATTGTTATTTAAAAATTCTACATTTAATATTTTGCGGCCTGACAATAGCTTCGCTGACAATGGTCAATGAACCCGTAGGAAGTGGAGCTGGTTTAATTGTCAATTTTCCACATGTCTGATCACAACCTTAGGTTCGATGAGATACCTTAATTCAAATGCTTAGCAGCTGCTACGCATCATGAAGCAGCGAACGCTTAACCTCATTTGTTGGTTAACTGCATTATAAGTCGATTGAGTTGAGGAGAGCTAGTGTGGTGGAGAGCGGTGGTGGAGCGCTGGATGTCTCTCGGTTTGGTGGGATTATAGTGATGCATAGAGTGGTCGGCTGCTGCGCGCGGGCAAAAGGGAAAGTGTTCGGGGCTTCCTGCTCGCACGCGGAAGCGTTTAGTTTACTATACGTAACTGCATTTCGCGTCGCTGCACCGACTCGTGTTGCAACATCTAGCGATGAGTCTAGTGTGAAAGGTACACTCGCAGTCTCACTAAGACACTCATTTATCAGTCTATGAGTCAAAAAGCTATTTATGTGAATATCACTGAAGGTGTTGCCAATACACAGCAATAGTCAAAGCGTGGTCTTAGTCAAATTAAGGTTAAGTATTATAATTTCGATATCCTATGAAATATTCAAGAGCCTTAATTTTTGCAACTTGAAGGAAATTATCCCAGTAGAGTTTTTTTAAATATTTTTAACTTAAAGAAATATGTCCAGTAGATTTAAAAAAAAAAAATGTATCAATTAACATATCAGTAACTTAACTTATCACAGATTCATTCAGAACACGTAACATCAAAATTCATTAACGACCAAAATCTGCAAATAGCAATCCTCCGAAATTCCGAACTCTGAATAGCTAAGCGGTAAAAGTTTCTCCAATATCGAATGAATTCAGATTGAAGGAAACCGTAAGCCGCTTATTAGACCCGCCGACACAAACTACTGCACTCAACTGCACCAGAATTTACCTCTTACTTATAAAATATTCGAATCGATTAATCAAGAGATTTAGGCTAATTACAGACCGTCGGTACTAGCCTCGTCTCGAGGCATTCGCTCATCATCAATGATTTTACTTTCGTTGAACGGTCACATCGCGTCATGCACTCTCGCCGAGGCGGAAACAAGTCATCATCGTGTACACTCAGCACGATATCATAACTTAATGTTTAGGAAAATTACTATTATTTTACTATCATGAATCCTGATGAGAAAATTGCGTTGTAATTTCTCAATTTTCATAGTACAAAGTCTGTGTATTTAAAGTTATTTACGATAATAAATTGCTATTATTAAAAGTTGATGAAATATTTAATTTTGCGCAAACTAAATAGAAAATAATAAGTTGCTCCATAAAATAGGCGGCCGGTTCAATTAATTCTATTACTTTCACTTTAGAGCTAAAGCTTTAGAACAAATGAACAGTCGTACTGGTGATCACATTTTAAGATAACACAGTTTCATTAATAAACAAACTAATTATTCCGTTACACCGACAACAGACACGCATCCGAGATCGTTAATCGCTGGTATTCATTACCGTGGCTCAACAAAGCGCCGGTGTGAACTGCGGCCAGCCGAGCCGTGCAGCCGTGCAGCCGTGCAGCGTGCTATGCAACTCGACTCTTCCGTGTTTGTAGCACTTTCTCCGCCTCCGCTGCGCTTTGAATGTTTACTGCAGAATTATTTTGCCGAAAGAAAATGCCGCGAGAAATCTAATGCCTGCATTATGTTCTTTATCTCCTTTCTTTATCTTTGTGTGCTTTTATTAATAGTCTTATTTTAATAAAACTTAGTTCTTTTCCGGTGGGGTCGGAAAAACTCTGGTACGAAGCCATAAAAAACGCGACAAGGCCCTCACTGTGGCTTCCCTTAAAAAAAAATATTTTTTAAAGAAGTTCATTGTTAAATTCATTGAAAATGAAAGTGTGAGTGTGAGACTTAGATTTCAGCTTATTGATATAAATAAATAAATAGATAGTAATAAAAAAAAACTTTATTATATTCTTGTATATAGACAACGCAACACCTCCAATACGGAAAAGCATAAAAACAATTGAGTCTTGGAAGTATTCGCTAGTTTCTTGCCGTCTCCAATGCCTATTATTAATTTATAACTTCCCTATATGTAGGTATTCTCTGGCAGAGTCAGGAGTATCGCTAGTGCACTTTCACTGCGTTTCTAATGTTCTTTATACAAGCCGCGTAGACATTTAAATAGGAACTAAGTGAATGCGAGTGAAGTAATGAATGATATAACTAGACGCACCTATTAGTGGTTAATTAGACATGTAAGCATGTGTTTAACTGTGGGATTATTTGTATGAGTTACTGCAGTCCTAGAAAGCAAAGGGCACCTAAAGGAATAAAGGTGGATTTTAGTCAGTAAAACATGACACTCCCTGTCGCTTTACTTACAGCAGGGTGAGTTTACAGGGAAATAAGGTTTGGATAAATCTACACATATATTCTAGAGAAGATTGTAATTTTTTTTTTTTTAGGAAATATTCTTTGGAACTACTGAATCGATGTTGAAAATTGTTTCAATATTATCGAGCTCGTTATAACCAAGTGACATAGGCTATATTTAATTGTAATAATTAGTAATATTTTTTATTCTAAAAATATGACAAACTCGGCGAAGCAGGCACGGGTCTGCTAGTAAATTATAGTCGTGAAATACATGGCAAAGAGCTAAAGAAGATATTTGGGATTTAGATTTATGAAAGAAAAGGATATTGACTTTGGATTTGTCTTTTTATTGGGTCGAATCGTTGGGAAATCCAATTTTAACGAGTATTATTTCTATCTATTAATTTTACTTGTACTATGAAGTAGCACACTAGCGGCAGGTAATGGCGACAATGTAGCAACGAAGCGACGCCGGCGCTCGTAAATATATTCCACTTACAGGCAATATATTAGGCTTCAGACTCAGCACTGATACAGATCAAAGGATTTAAAGATTAGACTGCCGAGATGTACTGGATGTAGGAGTTGCTGACTGTTGCTGGGAAGTTACGGAGCTGATAAGGTCGGTTTTGGAGCTTTCTTCACTTAAATTAGTTACCAAGAGCCGGTTATTTTTATTATTATTTAATAGGTTCGCGTTTGACCACTATCGCCCCTGATGGTATGCGATGATGTGGTATACGATGGAGCACGCTTTCCTAGACCTATACACTCTTGACTTGACCCATCGGTTATAGCTATCAGGTAACAAAGATTGCGGCGGGGATAAACATTTAATTTAATGTTTTTTTTTTTTTTGTGGTAAATCATCCAATGACTTCTTCCTTTCTAGAGTGTAGTGAGGCGTGTCAGACTTTTACTGACTAAATCCACACCTATGTTCTTTAGTTGCCTTTTATATTATAGGGGCCACCTTCATTCTTTCAAACGTCCTCGTAACGGGTTTTTTTTCTTTGCGATGGACTCAGGTTTTAAGTTAGAAAAACCCATGGTACATTGTCCATGACTCAGAGTTTTGGATATCCGTTGAAAAACAGCTCAAGATATTTTTTTTAGATAACTGCTAGACTGGACCTTATTACCAAAGTGACCATCTATCGGCAAACAATATTGACTTTTCGGTAATTATTATTTCTAATTACCTACTCGAACCCCAAATATGAGTCAGTTTGTCTAGAGACCTAGTTCTTATTTATTTCCATTGACTCATTTCATACCATCTAATAGCGCAAAAATCCTTAACACCATTATTCTAAGGGTCTAAACAGACGGACCGCATTTCAACTGCAATCCAACCGCAAATTGCAGTTTAAGTGCAGTTTGAATGCAGTTGACACGACTGCAATAGAACTGCAAACACGACTGCACGTTTGGTTTGCAGTTCTATTGCAGTCGTGTTTGCAGTCGTGCCAACTTCATTCAAACTGCAATTTGCAGTTGGATTGCAGTTGAAATGCGGTCCGTCTGTTTAGACCCTAAGGGCTTCCCAAACAAACCATCAGTACCAAATAGCACTTTGAACAGAATACAAACAGTCCACGTACTCCCTAACTGATCTCACTCCGTATGCGTCCAACATGTATGGAGCGACCATAAGGCTCGGATCAGGCAGCGAGCTTAGCGTCATCCGTTCGATGCTTGGAAATGCATTACATGTCGCCAGACAGAACATGCATTAGTGACAAAGGACATTATAAAGAAAGTTGCCCTTGCTTCAAATACGATACTATTCGATATTTTTGACATCACGGTTGGCGCAGTGAAAACCAGCGTCGGACAACTGCTACGTTGGCCTGGCATTATGCTGATCTGTACCTACTTGGCGCAGCCGTGAGACAATGTTGATGTATTTAAGTTACAGTAATTCTTCTTTCTTACTTTCAGTGGTTGAGCGAATGACTTGACTATGTATTGCTGGTTTGATTCCCGAACGAATCGAAAATTGTATGGCCTACAGATAGATTTTTTGGGTCTGCGTGTCTTGCGTATGACAGTTTATGTTTGTGAACGCATCCACGATACAAGGAAAAAAGAAACAAGATATTATTTGACTAGTCATATTGTTATGTTAATAATAGCTTCACTTTTATGAGAGCAAGGCGAGAGCCTATTGGCGGGATGATGCGGACAGACAGCAATTTAAATAAAAAAGACTGGAAAACCTTATTCTAAAAATATTATTTGTATCGAAGAATTCATCATAACCGTAGAATTCTTGTAAAAGAGAACTTTTGAACGTTTGGTAACTCTTCTTTATATTGCTCAGTGCTGTTATTCATTCTTATTCCAACGTACCTATATGTCTCCGGAAAATTGCAAATTCTGTAAGATTGTAAAAAGACGTGAGAAATTGTAAACTATTTTTTCTAAAAGACACAGTTACGTTGGAAACTAATTTAGGTGTAATTTATTGAATATAAACCGACTTTTTCAAAATATATCAAGAAGTTATAATCTATAAAGATTTATTACAATCTTAAGGAGTTTGCAATTTTCCGGTGACATATACAAACATTATCTCTTCGCATATATCTGATCATCTTCGATATTGCATCATGAAGTTTCCGACAACAAAGTGTGATCGTTGCAAGCGTGACTTCTATCTATTTATTCATCAGCTTTCTTACGAATCCACATAATTTCCTTTACATATTTATCCCACAATGTATTCATATTAACAGTTGACAGGCTCATACATATTTGTCGTTCGTTATAATGAATACTAATCATAGAAATCTTAAACGCCACCTTTCTGTACAACAGTCTTATGTTAATGTTATTAATTAATATCTACAAATACTGAAGTGAGTATTTTATTTGAATATTTATTTACTATTCAAGCTTTGTGGTATTTTAATCACTATTATAAGCCTTCTACTATTGAAGCTTACTTCCGGTGTGAACGGTTACTGGATTATTAAGTTTGATTTGAAAATTATGGTTTAAATTCGACTCCATCATATTCAATTCTACTCCGAAGGTGATAGCAGGGCCGCTCATTGCAATGGTTAGTTCGCCGTCCTGCCATCCGGTAAGGATCATACCCGAAACAACAGCGTGTAGTTTTCCACGCGCGCCTCAAAGGGATGTCAGCCAAAATGAAGGGGGCCAGTAGGGGCGACACCTACTGAGGCTACGGAAAAATTGGGTTTAGTCAGTAAAACTCTGATTCATTCTCTCGTTACTCCCAAGAGCGGAAAAAAACCATCATCAAACCAATCAATATTTGATACTGAGCGAAGAACATCTTAGGTATTATTTGCCTCTTTTTAACGTATAATCCTCAAAAGTAGCATCCCGGTCTTTGAAAAGGCTTACGCTGTTCGTGAGTGTACCACGCAAAGGGCCTGTTGTGAACCTTTGGAGAATTTAATCTAAAATGAAACGAGACACTGCCGGGAACTGTACGGCTGCACTATAGAAATACAGTCACGGATTGTCCCCGAGAGATGTGAGTCTATTGTAGGAGATAAATGTGGAAACGACTTCGTATTTTAATGATAGTTTTATGGAGTATTCACGGACATAAATAGGGAGAAGTTGGGTTCTGATTGTTAAGAAGTTCTGGGCTGATTTGCCATGGATACAGATAGAAATTACATTTTTAAAGTCAACATTTTTAAACTAGATTGCGTTGGCATTTCCGAGCTGATTGACCTCTAAGAGGAAATGTCAAAAACCAACTCAGAGGTCGTGATCTCTTTTAAAGTCCAAATATTATTCGAGTCTAACAACAGAATAACTAAAGAGCAAGAATTTTGACCGGTCACTTAAATAGAAGTGAAAGATGTCTTCAGGAACGATAGCTCCGAAAAATCTTCAATATCCGGAACTACAACGGTTGCCCGTGAATGGCCATATAATCGTGGTTGCGTAGGAGCGATGACACGTCAGCTAGACGGGTGCGAGACGCCGACGTCACGGGAGCGCCGGCCGCCCCGCGGGTTCATCGGCTCGCGCCAGGTGCGTTCACTCGACGACCATTCTTTCCCGTTTTCCGCGCTATTTATTATAATGTCACTTACTGCTAACTGATTTTTGGCAGTCCTTCTACGGGTAACTGAATCTATTATCATCATTTTGCCTTTTTCTGATTACATTAGGGTCGGCTTTCTGTGTAACCGGATATAGCTGTATAATATGTAAGTAAGTCCCTCTATGTTAAATGCTATAACACAGAGTGACCGCCGACCAGACCTCCACAACCTAATAACTAGGTAATACAATGCCCCTTGGCAATACTGGTAACAGATTTTCTGACTTCTGACTCTCAGTAATCCGAATGAGACTGATTTTGTTATTACTTTCACCAGATCATCTCCTGCTGATGGCATGGAAAGCCATGATAGTTCAGTACCGACCAGTCTATTTCTAAAACAATGATGCTTCGTTTTAAATATGAGCGTGTATTAAATTGCTTCGACAACTTTAAACAACGTAGATTCGATAATAATTGATGACTAAGAAACCAATTTATTAGTGCAATAGTTCGGAAAAGTTAATTTGTATATCGTTATGTATAAGTGGATAATTAGAGGCTGTCACCAGACACGACAGCTCCCTGACCCAATGAATATCAAAGTAAGAGGTATTTCAATGAATAGCAATCATCAGTATTTGCATATTTGGTTATTTAAATAAATTGACATCAAAAATCATAGGTTTAAGGAAGTTCTATTTCATTACGGAGAATTTAAACAACAGCAAAACAAAACACAATTCTTCAATTGTTTTGAGTTAAATATACTTAACTGAAAACATTTCAGTAAACTATAGTTACAAATCAGTGTGTAAACAACCGCTCCATTAATCGGTTGTTTCATAAATAAATCATTCGTTCAGCACATTATAGATGCCGTATAACATAAAAATTCGTTCACAACCGAAGTGTTTAATTGATTTGAATAATATGGAAATCGGTACGGTAGCGCGCAATATCCGCGGAAAAGAGACAGACATAGGTCTGTGAGGACCGCGCAGCTGTGCTAAGGACGGTCGTTGGCCCCACGGACGGCCGCAAGTGAACTCCGAATTATCGTGTGCGTTTATTTATTGTACTGGTCCACTCTCAGAGATCCCGCTCATTAATTCCTTCGTAGCAGCACTAGTGCCGATTGACGCACTGTTACGAGATCCCAGGTAATTATTTCTAATAGATTTGTGTTGCAATATCGGCTTTCAGTTTTGTCGCTTGTGTGGAACTTTAGAACGTGTTTCGCAGTGTTTACCTAAGATGCTAGTGTTAGTAATAGAATTGTTTGTTTTACGTCATATTTTTAGGTCGTTATTGTTTGTTACGGTCATTTTTTTTGTCTGACTTTTAATCGACTGTTTATTTGTTTTTGTAATTATATATTTTTTTTATAACTTATATTAGATTTAGGCTATTAAATTCCAAACCTTAAAAATATACAGACAGATATATCGGAACTCAAACCACAATAATGTTTATAATTTATTGAAGTTATTTCCTTAATTATAATCAACCAATGACATTAACATTACAAGCTGGCGTTGACATTGAAAGTGACGTCATCATCGGTACATATCCTAAATTCTTTTCCTATAGTGTATCGGGGGTCATTGGCTCGAAGTGACTCTTGCGCCGGTATACTCACAGCCGGGTTACTCATTAATACAAATAATAATTAAAACAATAGCTTTAAAGACAGTGATAAATAATTTCTGGTTGTTGAATTTATCGAGCGTGCCATAGACCCCAAGGTTTTGTTCAAATTGCGCTTAAATATAGGTAGACAATGACAAATTGGATTATTATTTTGTAATTTTAATTACGACACTATAGATAGTAATTTTAATTTCTATAAATTATATTAAGTGCATACTAAGTATATTCATTAATAAAGTAGTTTGGACAACTATCTTAAACTTGGTCTCTTAGTTTGAGATAACAAATAAAATAAATATGTCCTGCACTTTACAAGTTTAAGTTAGGTAACCTAACAAATTATTATATAATTATTTGGACACTCAAAAAAAAAACATTCTGATGACTTGACAACCTCCTCCTTGTTTTGGAAGTCGTTTAAAAATGGATTTATATCACCCAATTGAATTCTATAAACAAAATAATTATTAACTACATTCTTATAAGTTTAACGTTGGAAAATTCTATTAACTTGTAGATAAGTTTGTTTATAACGATAAACGTGCGATGATCTTGAAACAAAGTCGTCAGGTTCACGGACGTTTGCGTCACTTCCCTGATGACATTGAGGATAATTATGCATACAATACATAATAATATATACAATACATTTATAAACACAACAAACAGTTTCAGTGCTGTTTAAAATAAAATGGAATGAAATTAGGGATTAGAATGATAAGCTTTAAAAAATTATGTTTCACGAAAAAATACAATCTACCATCGACCTTTATTATATCATGGTAAGGTATCGATGGGTCTTATGTATAAGGGCCAAACTAACAATTTGATAATTTTATAAAGGTAAAGGCGTCAGTAAAAATAAAACGCAGGCTTAAAAACGCACTGCTTTTTAATCGTTCTTATACAGTTATGAATTTGCAGATTGGCTTATACATGGGAGCCGTCCATACATGCATCCTTTTTAATATCTATTGTGCCAGTATTTTAGTAGCATATTCTATTTACGACGTTTTGGGAACACTTTTATTATGCGTACAAATACAGAGTGGAATTCCCTGTCGAAGTCTATGACTCTTGATGACAAGGCAAGATTGCTTCATCATCTGCCACATCATCGTTTATCGTCAGATGAAATAGTGGTCAAACGCAATTATAAAAAAAAAACATATTTAATTCTAGTTTCACCTGACTGTAACATATGTCCACCTACAATAATGACTTAATTCGATTACATTGTTAAACGCCTATTCAAGTATAGTCATAATAAAAATGTACAAGTATTCAAAACAATACGGTTCGCTGCACAGTCTCAATAAGTACTACGTAACATTATGTACAGTCGTACAGTGGTAATATTTTCACATTAACTTGTAAACATCGAATCGGTGTGATTGGACGTTTATCTGAACATGTGTAACGTTTGATATCTGGAGACGGGCCCTGCTCGCGGCGAAGTCATTGTCACGTACGCTGTGCATACAGTACCATTGTGGACTCACTGTTTACCCGCCTTATCAATAACATGCCTGGCCCGGTGCTATACCTCCAGCTGTACGATTGCACGAGCGATGCTATCAAAGACAAAGGTCTCTCTTATTGCGAGATTTTAAACTTACTTAATTGTTAGTTGGTCCGGTTGTCATTCATAGTTCTGGTTCTAGACATGACGCATATATATCAACACCAATCAGTTCAACAATTTTGTAGTAGGTACAAATTGACGTTTACATTAACGCGATCAAGTTTTAAAACTCATACTGATGCCTCAGAATTCACTTCTTTTGCGTTCCTTCCGACTACAACTAAGACTCAAACGAGGGAAAGTTCGATGAATGCTGACGAATGACCGTTACCGCGAAATTGTAGGGGCACACGGTTTTCCCTTTTTTGGTCAGGTGACTACATAATGTATGTTTTTTGATTTGAAAAGGTTTAGTACATGTGATGTGATGATATTGCAATGTATTGTCAAAACATACCACACTAATATTATAGAGTAATCCCGGTAGTACGTTCCGATGAGAACATTTCTACACTCACCCAAGCGGAGCCGCTGGCAGCAGCTAGTATTGTAATAAAAATAAAACAGAATTTCGCGAGGTCATTATCAATTCCAAAATAACTTGCTTTATACCTGCTATCACCATTTTCATTCATACCTTTTCACATTAAATCGTTTTCACAGCTCGACTATAAATAGTGTCTGGCTCGCTATATTACGGTATGTTCTATATCTTGTAGTGTAGTAATTGTCATGCCGTCAGCGGGTTCAAGTTCGGCCGGACGACAATGAACTTGGCCGGCCATGACTCACGCATGCCAACCATCGGAGTTACGAAACCATAAACACTGAGCATCTGTGCGAATGCAACTGAATGCAATTGAGACGGCCATTGTCCACGCACGCCCTTGACGATTTTGATTGGCTTTTATTACCTTCACAGCCAATCAAAGTGAGCGCAAATTAAAGCCAAAAATATTTTCGGCCAGTATTTTCAAGGGGTCCTAATGGTTGTTGATTGCATATGTTGCTTTCCAGGAATATTTGAGTACGCGTTTTTTTTTTTCTTTATTCAAATATCTGCATTGTTTATGTGCCATTATAATTTCGCATTTGACAGCGTATGCGTCGCATGTTTATTGACTTGGCAATGTTATATGGCGAACACCCTTTTCTACATAGCGATACCTAAAGTAAATATAACAATACTCACGATACTCTTTGAACAGTTAAATGTTTGATTTATTTGTTAATCTTGTGGTCATGTATGACAGACGTGTGTAAACTTGCTTAGAAATTGAAGAAGATAATCTGTGCTTGACCAGTATAAGTTATTCGAGTGAAGTATTTATTGTATTTGCAAAGTCTACGGTAAAAAATCAATAGGTTTTTAATTTTCAACCTGGTTAAACTTACTTCATAACCATAGCTGATAGCTGTTTATAGTTAGCCGTTTATCTAATAAAGAGTTTTTGTTTAAATAACATGTATTCAGCTTCGGCTATCATTATTGTAAACCAATTTGAGCCACTAGCATAGCTACCTAAGGGCTAAACGGCGCAGTGCCCTAGGGCTCGTAGGGACCCAGCAGGGCCGATGCCCGCTAAGGATGCGGAGATTTTCTGAAAATTAAACCCCTAACCTTACAACACAAAGGGCGACTGAAAGATTGATTACTAGAGGATGATTTACATTAAATAAAAAGTGCCCTGGGGCCCTCAAGTTAGCGGGGCCCCCAAAACCTTATCAGCAAACCTCTGAACTACTGAGAAACCTACCTTCAAAATCTAAATAAAATAGGTTGCAACAGTACATAGCAGGTGCAGGAGAGGTTATTTAATGATCTCCTATATAAAAATTGTTTGATTTGAGTCCGTTACAAAGTGGAACTGCCGAATATTTCACCGTTATTATGCGATCCTTCACTCGTAATGAGTTCAAAGATTCAAGGGCAGTTCTACGTAGTAAATGTCAAATATATCTAGACTATAGATAGCTATGTAACGTAAGTATCTATCTATAGTAAGATTAAGTAACATTGGCAAAGTGACATCGTATTTCAGAATAGCTTAACTCGAGGTCGATGATATTCTCAGTTTAACGGTACTGCAGCACGAGCAGCTTTGGTTTTGAGCTGCATTTTAATATTTATTTCTGTCGAAAGACAGATTGACACGTCTCGGTCAAAGAAAAGACTTGAATTTTCATATTTTCAGTCTGGTTTCTTTGGATCCTGCCAGGACTTATTTTTTGAGGTGTGAAGTTGCGCCCTTTTGTGTCAGACTTTTACTGATTAAAACCCACTCCTAGTTCCTTCATTGCCTTTCATACCATGGCCGGGTTTCCTTTCAGAAGCGAACATGGCCCCAGTAGTGTTCGACCTTCCTGGGTCTGTACTGTTTGCTGACATCTCCTTGAGGAGCGCGTGAGTCGTACTAGGACTGTGGCAGCCATGGAACGTAAAGGGCAACTGATGGGTTAAAGTGAGTAAAAGTCTGATACTCCCTCTCCCATCACCCAGAGGGAGAGAAATTGATGATTTCCCAACCTCAAAAAAGGTATCTTTGGTTCCTTAAGAGTATGCGGAACAGGGTGTGTTTTCTGGCCATATGGAGGTGGTGTCTGGTCGAGGCAACTGCAAAGTAGTTCATTTTACTATTTTAGTTAAATGTTCTAATAGCATGGAGAATTCTGATACCGCGATGCAGGATTTTGAATTTTTAGTTCCCATGTGGCATCCTAGATGTCGTTACAGGTCTTCTCGTGTGTGGACTCAGTACAGCTAGATGGTTTGTGTTTATGTTTTAACCTGTTTTTTTCTATTTCGTGGTTGCTACTATGCATCATTCCAATCTGCATAGCCTCTTCCCAACTGGGTTGTTTGGGGAGGCCGACCTGGAGGTCATAGATTAGATTAGAGTCTAATCTGATGCATACAATAGATACTAGTACTTTTGATGGAACTTTTTCGTGGAATCTTAGGAATTCCTAAGACAGACATAAGTCGTCCTGCTTCTGCTTCCTAGTCTGCCTTGACCTTGTCGCAATTTTAGAGTGTTTTACGGGTTACAGCTATGAGAAAAAAGGGCAAAATCATTAACATACTTCCATTGTATTGTTTTGAATTGCCACTTACACAGTTATATGCAGTCATTAGGTTGTTTATATACTATCTAGTGGTCCTTTCGCAGCGCGATGATTACTGCGAATGTTTCTGCTTAGCATTAGCAAAATGTTGTGCGGCTATTTCACTAATAGAATACTAAGAATAACCCTTCTTCTTGAAACTTTTAATCATGAATGATGCACATCATTTACAGCTTTTATTTGAAAATCCTTTAACTATTGCGATACTAATTTTGGCATTAAGTAATGAATATATGGGTATACAATTTTGTAGATAAATATGAATGATCATGTAAATAATATTTCTTGTAAAGTTAGAATAGTAGTAGTACTTACCAGCAGAAGGGCTACCACAGAATCCGAAGAAAAATTTTTCAGAATTATTTGTAGGTACTTCGAATAAAAAGTAGAGTCTATACTAAGAGTTTCTCAAAATTTTCTAAACCCGAAACAAGTGAAAGCTCAGAATAGATTTAATCATCATCCATCCACAGCCCCGGCTTCGCCCAGTGCATGCGCCTCTCATTTCTTTTGCCAATCCCCGTTACTGTGCAACCCTCCTCCAGATTCTGCCCGCGACGTCAATAATATCATCTACTCATCTCCCTACCAGACGATCTGCATTCCTTCTCAATCTTTGGATGCCACTCGGTTACCACCTTATTCCACCTGTCGTCACCACACCTTGCTGTGTATACTGCCCAATTCCACTTGAGACTCTTAACTCGATATCTGACATCTAAGACCATGGTACATTTTCGGATCTCGACCGTCCGGCTCCTAGATTATTATTATTTAAAGTAAGAAGTAGGTGTTCAGCACGATTAATATTGTTTAGAAATCTAGATTAGGTAGCTACTCTACTCCTGATCATAAATCAAACCTTCGCATCGCTCCATTAACCACGAATTTCACACAGCACCTTCACAAATCAAAACTAAACCTCTCTTCGCGGATCACAGTGATCACAAAGTTATTGCATACTATCAAATACAGTGTTAAAACAAGACCTTGGCATAATATGAGGTATTGGTGACGTCACACCGTGTCTAATGTCAGCACCCGGTGGTCCCAGACACTGTTATATAAACAGACAGACACGACTGATAATATTTTTGTTTTTGGCCACTGTGTGTTGAATCGCCGAGGTGTCCACTGCAGCTAGTGTTATACTAATTACATAAATGGTGAGAAAGGCGGTTTCGTGGTCGATGGATGTTTAGTTTTTTTGTAGTAGGCTACACTGTTACACACACTATACCCAAGTAACTATACTTCTAGCGACTTTTAATTTGCATAGAGAGTATGTAATTTAAATTAATTAGGTGTTTGACTTATCAGAATAAAAAAATGATTAAAGAATGTATTCGGAAAGACATCGAAACTACATTACTTTACATGTCAAGAATGCAATCGGCTGTAGTGGGCAGATTGTTTTAGATTCTTTCCAAGAAAGCACAATCTGTAGGACGCTGCACCGACCAATACCACTGCATTGCATAAACAAGCCATTACACAGAAGCATTATTATGCACGTCTAAAAGCAATTTGATGAGCACACAAAAAGCAAGAGACTTAAAAAGAAACACTTTATATTTCGAGCGGCCATTATTCCCTCGTTTACGAAACTAAGAAGTACTGAAACCCGAAGACTTCCGAAGCGGAGCGGAGGTTCCCGAAGGAATGACAAGCGAGCGCTTTCCGTGGAACGCGGAAAACGTCGGCACATGTTGAAAATACGGGTGGGCATTGACCCCGAGCGGGCTTGCCTGAACACAGCTGTTACAGAATCTAGCGCGTTGCATCTCGTGATGCGTTTATTTATGTTCGCCGCTACCTACTACATACATCTCATAGATCTTAGATAAATGCCGCATTAAGAGCCAGATATTAATATGAACTATGATACCTCGTGGTATTTTTTTGAGTACATACATAAGCACGTGGACATTTGACAGTTTTTGTTTCGGGTGAATAATCTTACTAACTGTATTTTGATTGTAATTGAGCTTGCAGGCACTTCAAAAAACTTCACGTTACGGCCACAGGATCATTAATTAAAAATATATACGATAAATGTTCTAATCCTAATAAAACTAATCTAATAAATCTGAGAAATTGCCGATAAATATTCATAACACATTAATAAATGTTACCGGGCGTGTAATTTATTGCGTAAACATAAAACATGTTGCCGGTAACGAATCTTCTGAGATCTTAAAGGAAGAGAGCGCCATTGATCGATGCCATCGACAGACGCGAAGGAAATTCTATATTCGGCCTTGTTACTTAAAACCAGCATGTTTGCCACTGTTTAATTACACCCGTAGCAATATTTGCAATTCCTGAGGTTTCCGATGAATCACCCGAGCTGCCATACTGCTTGTGTAGGTATGTATATAATAATAAAAGGTAAAGACGTCTGGTGTACAAAGCCTTTCCCTATAGATAGCCGTGAACAATTTGGAAGAACGTTGCTTGTCTGAATTTTCACGCTTGGCCGGATATTGGTACAAGACATGTACATCAAGGTAGACGTAACTTGATGTACCTGTTTTGTGCTAAACGTACAGCGTTTCGGTCTTATAAAAAGTGTGAGTTTGACACTTTGATACAAGATGGCGTTGCCATACCTACGCTGCGCTTGTATAAATATTACAGTCTATATTTTCCTGTGATGTTAAAAGTTAACAAATCGCCTACGAAAATAACTTCTAACACAACCAAGACCAGTACCTTTATAATATCAGTAGAGTACGGAAAGATTAATGAAAGTACAATGGAGAGGCGACACTCCCCACGGCAGTCGTAGCCACTATAGCCAGTAGCCGCAGTAGCCACCCCCGCTGGACACGAGCTTAGGATGAGCATGATTGATCGAGGGACGGGAAACTTTGTGTTCCCATGCTTGGCCTTTTGTATTTTGTTATGGTTTTGATATTAGTGCAGCTTGAAACAGCTTGAATTGCTCAAAGGAGAAGGAAACTGTAAAATACAAATAGAAATAATAGTAAGATTTGACATAAGCCGTGGCTAAATTAAAATGATAAAATATTAAAATTTTTGTTTTTTTCTTTATTAATAAAATTTCGCAATTGTACATTTTGATACAAGAGGAGAAACTTTGTCATTGCGGCCAGTGAAGTCAAAAATTTTTGAATTTAAAACACAGATAAATGTTATTTTGATGGTAAGCGTAAATTATTATATAAATAATCATATTTACTTGTTTTAGTTTGTGCTTAAACACAATTATATTTTTTTTATTAAATTTAACTAGGTAATTTTCAACAGTTAGCTCTTATCTATTTTCCATTATAACAATTGTCCATTTTTTTTTATTGTTATAGTATTTTTGATAAACATATTATGTAAATATCCTTTAGGGTACTGACTTTTTGAGAAATAATCATAGGCGAAACAAGTCACATTCAAATTCGTCCCTATCCAAGAAAAATATTTCAACACTTATCGGAATTCGACAAGCTAATCTAAAATAATTTAAACATATACAGAGACATTTGGGTTTTACGCCAAACCCATTTATAAGGTATTTATTAAGCTCCTTATTATGTCTAGTAACCAGTACTCATAAATATCGAATTATTCTTACGCAAAACTGTCCCATTTCATGTCTCACATCTAACAATATTTTGCTGAATATCGAACGACACATACCTAAGGCTAGGAACTGACTTGTATTTTTATTTTTTTCTATTTTGGGCACGCTATAATTATGGCGGTAAGTTCCGTCTTTAAGGCGTGGCCTTACGGCGTCCTCACCTTCCGCGTAACGCAGGTCCTCACCGGGCACGGTCAGTTCGGGAGATTCCTGCACCGTGAGGAAGAAACAAACGGGTGTCACCACTGTGTAGACCGCTCGGAGGAAATGGTGGAGCATACTGTAGAGATGTGTCCCACCTGGGCAGAGCACCACCGTGAAGAAGGAACAGGAGTGGGTTTTTAGTCAGTAAAAGTCTGACAATATTTTCCACTCCATCCAAGAGCGGGGGATGTCATTGGATAATTTTCCCACCTAAAAAAAAAACATTTTTCTATTTTCTTTTCAGAACGCTTACTCGAAAACCAACTCTTATCCCTACCGCTTCTATGCTAGTAATTTACTACACTAGTAAAGTTACGTTGACTAAAGTGAAGTTGCGGCCCTAAATTCAGGATATAACTCTGTAAGAAAAAATTAGGTACGCAACCAATCTATTTTTTTTTTTGAATGATACCTACTTGACATCTCTTTCTTGTTACGACGTGAAGTCCACATAAGAAGAGCGACACCTGCCAATGCTCATAAAAATACTCAGAACATATCCTGGGCCGAAATAACGTCCCATAATTTCTATTACACCTGAATTAAGTACACCGAATTATCAGCAGGTGTGTCGCAACGCTTATTTTTTATTGATTTTGACGTTTAATTTTTTACGTTTAAAATAGTACATTTTGACACAAGTGGAAATGGTTGACCTTCCACGTGTATCATACGACGTTTTTCAATACAGTTAAGAAAACATAAATAAATGGGGTCGTGCCGCATCCAACCTAGACTGACAAATGTAATAAAATTGTGGCAAAGACGAGCATGCACACTTTTCCGCACTAGTGCGGAAAAAGTCAATTGTGTTCCTAAAAGTGGAGATAAGAGCGTGTATATTCGAATAAGCTTATTGAAAAGTTATTATAAATAGCACGTGTTATAACATAGGAACAGTAGAATAGTACAAGTGTGCAGCAAGCTTTACGAACGTTCGCAGTAAACAGTTCATACATTAGGGATTATTACAGCACACACGTTTAACCACCTCTTTCACGTTGCCGACTCTCTGATCTAGATCACGGAAGAGAATTATGCAATGGCTTCCACACTCGCAGCTTAGGTGTTAATGGCGAATTTTGTACTAACAAGATAATAATACGATGTCGACCTGTCTAGCTACAAGTTAAATTGTAGAATTGCTGTAGTGTGTCTTGTAAGAATATACTTTGTAAGCTCTAAATTATGATCAAATGTTAATTAACCATCATAAAGTTTAATTAATCACTTTTTACCATAGGAGAAACAGAAAGTAAAATGGCTTCGTACTATCTTTTTGCAATATTTATAACCGTAATTTTATTTTATAACGCCACAAATTACGATTACACAAGAGACGGAAAGTATTTATTACACTAATCTCGGTCTATGTTATGTCGTTTTATTAATCGATTCTGCTAACTTACGCAACCAACCGGCGCAAGAGCAGGGAAACGTTATAAAGAAAAGTCCCGGAAAATCCGATAAAAATTTCAAACGCGAGACATTCTTGCCGTGTCCGGGAAGAGATTTACTGGACGAATTTAAAGCCAATTAAACCGACGCCGGCGCACGCGTCGTGGCTTTTGACAAATATATTTAGAAACGCTGAGATCAGTTTATCTTTCAACACTGCGAAAGGATTCGTAAACAATGGCAACAATGTAAACGGAAATCTTCTTTTAATTTACTTATCCTCCACACCTATGTAAAGGTACCCATATATAGCATAAGCAAAAACAGGCTTTTGAAGTTCCCACTGCTTGGACTCAGGCCTCCCTTCTAGGAGAGAGACTCTTTTTCAGAACTGGTTTCATATTCAATAAAATTCGATAGGGGGTCCTTCTTTGTATTTCGTTACTTTTTGTTTCTTCCCTACATATAATACTATATAATATAACGTCTGTTAAACTTTTTCAGGTCTTTTCATGAGTATAATTATATGAAAGGGGAAATATAGTAACCGTCTACTATATTCATAGACTGGACTTTACATACCGGCTTTACATTATTATTGAATAAACGTACTTTTTTCTACTTTCATAATAGTGTCTGGGTAACGTTAACTTCTCGTCTATGAGGGGTGTCATATAAAAGTCCCCTGATTATATTAACATGAAAAAGGATTATAATAATGTGATACTGCATCATGGAGCTAGCCCTAATAATAGTTTTTTTAAATGCAATCTCCATTGTAATCACAATATTCACAATGCTGTGGACGATTATATCATATTGTCTGTTTAGTAACCTATTTATACAAAGACTAATTTTTTACCTAACTGACTTTTATCACCGATTTCTGAAATTAATTATTTGCAATTTTTTTTTTACGCCACTTGTATTTTTTTGTAATAAATTTATTTATTTTATACTTTATACATAGTTCTGGTAACTAAGAACTAAAAATAATTTAGTGAGCATGAACAAATACAACAAAAAATACTGCATCAATATAATGTGCTTAAGTAGGCAACGGGATTGCCACGGAATTATAACTTAGCACAAACAGAAACATCAAGAATTGATTACTCTAGTAACATGGAATTTAAACATAATTTGTGAAATGAGGATATATTGGAGTGAACTTTATTTTGCGTACCATTTCAGAGCGTAGTGATGTTACGTTATGGTGTCCACAATAAACAGAAATGCAATAGCAGCAATCCCGGAAGATTTCCATGAGAGTTCAGAGTATCATCTGTCTCCAAAGTGGTTAATCAAGCCGTCGCCCAAGTTTCTTTGGACCAATTGGGGTTTTTTATCAAAACTGTTTAACCTTTGACAAATATATCACTGAACTAAATAAACGAATTAATAAAAACAATGAGCCGAATTGAGAAACTCTTCCCTTTTTTGAAGTTGTCTAAAAAACTACTACTTTCACCTTTAAAAATGTTTTTTTTTCCGTAGATTTTGATCAATGCGTCCTTACTGAATTTTGTCTTATATTATCATTTTTAACCACAAAAGATTAAATGCTTGTTGAAAAAATACTTTCAATTTTCGTCGTAACTTTGATAACTCAACATAAAAATATCTCACGGTTTTAAACTTGCATTGTGCTTTTAATTTTCGCGTTTCACATTAACTTCACTTTTAATGCACTCGACGAAAGACCATATCCACAGCAAAAATCTCTCGTCTTGGTCGAAAATAATTCGTACTAAAAGGATGCGTAAGCGCTTCCCAAATGTTCACTTAGTCACTTCGTTAATTTAGGGAAGGTGCACTGGGATTCTTTTCTTTTTATTTTTTTTTGAGCGGAGATGGCACATTGGTTTTTGCTTTTTTTTTCTTTTTTGGTGTCGGTTTCCAGCCTGCCTTCGCGCCTAATTCGTTTTGAATATGGAATGATTTGTGTCGTGGTTTCATTGCATTAGCGTCTGTTTGCTCCGGTGCCCACACGCATGGACGGCCATTCATTTTCATTCATTGAGTAACGGATTGTGTTTTATTTTTATTGGACTTAATTGGACGTGAGTCACTGAATCCATTACAAACATTAGGATTTCTACATACAACTTCTATAATACGCTCGATCTCGCTCATAGCAGGTTGTACTGAAGAGTTCTTTTATTTTACAGTCATAGTATATCTATTTTTATAAGTTCGTACATAGCTTTAGTTTCACCAAATGTTAAAGACATTGAAGTCTGTAAAAGGAAATCCCTCGTCACAACATGTGTTACGTTTATTGGCTCCCCAGTACTCAATGTCAGGTGAAAAACGATGACTCATGCAGGGTTTTAAAAGTTGAAGATCGTTATTTTATTGTCTTATTTGTATAGCTATCAAGTTTCTGCGTTAAGTGTGCTCATGAAATTTATATGGTGCAATAAAAATAAAGTTCCACTTTAAGAACATTATTTAGAATTTCGATAGAGCACACCGGAAGGCGGAAGCGTTAACGGAGGTCGTTGAACCGCTCGCCGAGTCAATGTCAGCGGCGGCGAGGCGTGGGTCCAAGATTCGGCAAGAACAAGGGTGCGTACTTGTGTACGGGGTAGCAGGGTGCAACTGTCGCGGGGTAACGACCGGCCCGGGGTCGTCGGCCGGCGCCACGCGGCCGCGCGACCGAGCCATCCGATTGATTGGAGCGGGACAGCACTACCTCTTCGTACCCTTACGATCTAACTACCCCTGCTCCTAATAGGGGAAATAACACTTTGTTTCGTAACAGATAAGGTATGATTCAGTTTGTGCCTTAAATCAGTGATAGATCTTTTGGAGTTTGGATACGGGGAGGTAACCGACGCACACAGCTGCGTTAAGGGAAGTAGTTTTGCTCAAAATATTGATTTTTCCGCGGGGCTCGGTGGGCCGCGTGGCGTGGGCCTGTGTGCGTGGCTTGTGCGTGCAGGGCGCGCGCGTGTGCGTGTCGCGTACGTGCACGGTGCACGTGTGTGCGTGCGCGTCTATTTTGGGTTGAGCACGTGGTCGTAGTTGTTGCTTGTTGACATGCGTTTTTATTTTTATGGCGGCTTTACAGTTTGATCGGTTAATTGAATTGCATCATTGTTTGTAATTTAACTCCTTGTGATTTACGCTGTACCCTTTTTTACCGGAGTGCGTTCACCTATGTGATTTTCCTTTAAATACTGAAGATTACGATAGCAGCTTTTTTCAATTTCCCTTACTTTGATATCGAGAAATGGTTATATAGAATCGTTTAACGCTTTTTTTTTATTGTTATGGATGCCTTATATTAATACCAAATATGCAAAAATCGATTAAAGCAACAAGAAACAACATAAGTAACAGTAACATATTGGGCTGATTGCAATCTTATTTTATGCTAACGTCATCATATTTAAAGCATTTTTGAGAACTTCTTGGGTGCCCTGATTTTTAATAAGTATTAAGCCTTGTTAGGTAGCTTGTAAATTGATTTGTTAGTAACCAAACAAACAGACAGACGAACCCAAATCACACGTCAAATTTTGACGCATATTTTTTTCTTTTTTATCATTATTATTTTAATATTTTCTTAGCACCACTAACCACTATGCAGATAGCATCTACTTACAGAAGACGTATCTAAGTTCTAACATTTAACTCGAACTTATAACATTTAAAAAGTTAAAGTCTGAATCAGCACTTTATATCCAGACAAGACTGCTTAACATTTTCTTATTCTCAAGGTTCAGTGGACAGGAGACGACTTGCAAATATATATACACACATAAGTGCTGAATTCTTTCTGTGTGTATGCTGAATATATTATTAGCTATACGTGTGTAACTGTATAGTTATCGATGCACTAACACAGAGCTGGTTCCAACTCACACACACTCACCACCTTACCCTTGATTTTGCCAGCTCAAGGTCTCTACCCTCACAGGATGTGCACTCGCACCCTCGGTACCCTGCATAAGTCTATCCCCTTCTAAAGTACGGACACTGCCGAAATTTCCCGAGCAGGAGCCGGGGTCGTCGACCCGCAGCGACATACGTATTGGTAAATAAACATTGATGCTGGGTTACATAACAATTATAACGTATAGTGGGTATTGATTCCATGGTTTGATGGAGTATCGGACCGGTAGAGGATGGGCTTTTTCGTGAATTTTGCATTCATTTTGATTTGTTGTTTTGGTAATACAATGCGGAAGTTATTTAAATTGGGAAAATTATATGGTTTCAGTTTTACTGGAACAAGATTCGGTATACAATACGATGTTTAAGTCATGTTTAGGTCTTAGTGCAATGTTATGTTTTGAAAAGGGCGACAAAACTTCCAGTAGAAAAGCGACGTACTTTATGGTCTGTTTTTAAAAAGAAATGATTCAAAAACAATTTATGATCACACGAACCGAATCCCGAATTTAGAATGTAATGTATTGTAACTTTGTGATTTCTTCCCTTTGCGACATGATTCATGTGAACGTTAAATAAAATTACCCAATAAACAGTATTGTAAAACATTTAAAACAACAACAAAAAATGCATTCATCATGGCATATAATATTCAGTTAACTCATTCATTCTTTCAAACTGGCTCTGAAAACATTGCTCTCGTTGAAGAGAAATCCTTCTAAATTAAATATTCAAGGCTAATACATTCTCTAGAGGAAAGAGAGAAATCTTAGCTGAGTTAATAATAGTTCGGGCCTTCCCTTAGCAACATATTGAAATTAACTTCATGAATGTAATCGTTCAAGTACCTACACAGGTACCTCAATAAGTCTTGTACTTGTGTATCGATTTTCTTCGCGTAGGAAGATAAGTAGGTGGTGGAAGACGCTACCTAACTGATTCTAAGAACTTTTATTCTGCAAAAGAAATATGAGAAAATGCTTCAATGTGAATTACTTGAATTGTCAACAGCTTTTATGAAATAGTCGTATGATATATTGAAGTTTTTATTTTAGCAATGAACTTTTTTAAACCCAGAGGTTGACTGGTAGAATGAGTATATTATTAATTTATTATTATTAGGTACGCCAACATTACAGGCACTGGGAATTTACAGGTTCATTTTTATAACTATCCAAATGCTGCAACAATTATTATAATCATTACAATAATACACACATAAAATTAGTAAGTTAATTTTCATTGTATAAGATGTCAAGGTGAAAATTAATATGTAATTAGAATTATGTCGGTAATAGTACCAACACAAAAACATAGAACAAGAAATAAAAAAGGGGAATTGACAATTAGGTACATTACATTATAGACATTCGTAGATATCTAACTAAATTATTAAATAATTAAATTACTAATAAATGATTGAATTAAATTCAGATATCATTTCATGACTTGTTACATTATATTATATAAATAAATATTGTATCTAAGAAATCTACATTGAAAGATGAATCATTATCAGTTGTACGTATCAGTAGTTTTTTTTTAATAATTTTCATTTATATTTAATAAACTTTCTCGAAATAGTTTGCTCATTTTCGTGGACGCGCAAAAGTACAGATATTATTGAAACTTATAATGAAACATAGATTCCAGTTATAGGTATTAGGAGTGTAGTTGTAGATGTTTGAATAAAATTGAATCGCGTATGCAGATCGAAAGTCAAACTTTTCCCACCCATATTAGAAATAGCTTTCATATAACTAAATAAACTTGCAATTGTATTGCAGCGTTTTAATCCCAACTGCAAAACAGATATTACTTCCAATCAGTTCGACTTGATTGGTAGTAGAGCTTCACACTTTTATATGTACAATATTTCAGTAAACAAACTGCCATTTTAAATTAAATACGTTCCACGACGAGTGAACAACAAAAACTCATTATAGCGAAAAATAAACTGGAGTCCCATAGCAGGCGCATCCCACTCGGAGCGTTTGATTACGTGATGGTAGTTATTGCCAGTGGGGGGGGGAGGTGTGCCCCTGACGAGGTACCCGACCTACCCCCCAGGACCTACGCCAACACTGCACCGATGCACCCACATCTAGATATCTAGCTATCTAGCTATCTAGATGTCTGGACAGTCCCGCACGCACACTAGTGCGCCCCCATGTCTATGCAGTGCGCCGTTGACAATCTATACGAGGTTGATATGTAGGCACTTGTTTACTACCTATATAATTTGTTTAATATGAGGATGTGGTGCAGTTTATTACCTCAAGGTTCTTTGTTTGATATTGAAATGGTTATAGCGATAAGTTGATGACGTTGACAATCAACAGGCGTATGCTGAAGGTTTTGAGTTTTGTTAAACAAACAAAGTTTGAGGTCAAGATCCATCTGTGCGCTTAGAATTGGATCAAGATTATTAATCACATTTCTGGCTTTGTGCGATTGAAAAATTCAAGAAAAATCTAAAAACTCTAGGATAAATCAAACAAATGCTTGGATAAATCGAAAGCGCAAATATAAAAAAAGAGATTAATATATTATATAGTTCCGTGGAAACCTTGTTAATGATAGTGTTATGCATTTAATAAAAAGATTAGGTACAATTGAACCGTTGCTAATGTAGTTTATCATTAGAACTTTTCTCGTAACACACACGCGACGCGAAAACAATTCAATGATCCTTTCTTTCTCTTCCTCAATACAAGTCACGTTACCATGTCAGCTGAAAGTTGCCCACAGCTGGACAATTTCCTCCAAGCGTCTCCACAACAAACGCTCTCATGCTTTTCGCAAAAACACATAAAGAAGCCAGCAAGCCATTTTAAAAATGCATCCTCTAACAATCAAAACATAATATCAAATTCTTCGCGTTTCAAATCAGTATAATCATTTACGTAGTACGTACCGACCTACCCTAACAGAGCTCAGTGCACTCGCACTGAGACCTAAGTCTGTGTGCCTAGTGCTTGTATGCAGCACACACACACACACCCGCACAATATTTACGTGAAGTTCAATTATGCTATTGGAGAGGGAGGCAGCCATATACATAGTATCTAGATGTATTTGTTTGCATCTGAACTTTTCAGCATAATGTTGCACTCTGCGTCAAGGACAGAAGACTTATGTTTATTAAATGTTTTGCTAGCAAAGCTTTGTTTTTTATCGTTGTTTAGATATACTCGATTGTGCTATCTGATTTTTTTTGTGATCGTAAACAGACCGCAACTTGTGATTTGTTTACCTTTTTTACGATTGGAAATCATCAAATGACTTTTTCCGATCTTGGAGGAGAGTTTCATACTTTTACTGACAAAAACTTACCTGTGTTCCTTCAGTTGCTCTCTGTGAGGGTTAGGGCTTCTTTTTCCGACAATCTGCAGCTCTGGCAAGCATCGGGCCTAACTAGCCCCATCAATGTGATTGGTTTACTACGGGGGTCCATATGAAATCATCGACGCGCTTGAACAATGGGGTACTGATGTGATAATAATAGACTTACATCTCTAGTAGGCACATAATAAGCGTTTTTGACTTATCCCGAATATTATTTCTAATAATACTGACGGCTATATTATGCTTATAACCTTCATTGAATACGACGCATAACAAAAACTTACTTTAAATTAATGTCGTCGCAAAATACAACACTTAATATAAAAAAAATGTGCTATTATTATCCTTATTTATGTAAACAAAATATCAAATTAAACATACAATTACCTTGAACGAGAGCAAATCGTTAACAAACCGGAAACATTTAACTGTTTGTAAATAGTTATGCGATACCGTCCAAACACGTGTTTGAAACGTAAATAAAGTTATAATTTTAAACAAAATATAAACTTAACACGTCAAAAATATTTACCAAAGTATTAACTCGCTAATGTGAAAATTTGTTTTATTACTCGTAGCAGCTCGTAGCCTTACAACTTTCACGCAAGATGAAACTCTTCAAGTGTAGCGCTTCAATGCCTACGCCGTAGCACTTGCTACGAAGTTTGCGTAACAATGA
This sequence comes from Mythimna albipuncta, assembly GCA_929112965.1. Lineage (NCBI taxonomy): Eukaryota > Metazoa > Arthropoda > Insecta > Lepidoptera > Noctuidae > Mythimna > Mythimna albipuncta. Next base: position 7,690,738 of record OV815962.1, on the reverse strand, counting down.
TTTTTTGCTATTTTTGTTTGCATAATGGTACTGTTTATGTACTAACAAAGGTTGTTTTAGTTAACTTGATGTTTTTGCTATAATTGTTATCCCCAATTGGATCTTTTTTGTACGGCGGTAATAAAAAAAATATTAATGTTTCTGAATCGATAATTTATAAATATAAATTTACATAATGTATACTATTTTGATTGATTTCATAACAGCCGCAATTTATATCCGACTTAACGCTACGAAAGTTATAACAGAGCCAATTCGTTTTTACGCGCCATCTAGTGTCGAGCGGACGCAACGCAAGTTCGGCAGTTCGGCACTAGAGGGCTGTTGCATAAAGTAATTCGAATGTGTTGTTGAAAGTGAAAATGTTTGAGAATATGCTATTATGCTGTCATTATTATGGCTTACGATCATAATCGTCAATTCTTAGAATAGACAATAAACATAGCTGCGCTAGAGAAATCTACTATTGCTATTATAGTATCTACAAGTCAGAAATATAATTTATAATAGGTAGTATTTTCTTTTAACTAAAATGTGCACTACTAAATTTTCCAATACTGCGAATTTAATAACCCACATAAATGTCCTATTTTCATATTTCGTTCGAAATGCAATGGATGCTTTGTGGTCGCTGAAACCGTAACATGTTCTGAGAATCGTCCTATCCTAGGATCGCGACTAAGGAGTTAGCATATGATGACTAATTATTTTTGGGCAATTTGCCAGCCGACAGACCGAAATGTGAATATAGGGCGTCCGGTGTTGTTGCTCCATACTCTTCCCAAAGGTTAGCGTGCATCGCTTTCAGATGAGTCCAAGTGTCATAAAATATTGTATGATGTTGACACAGTAAGCTCGCAGACTCAGAATCTAACTGTATTTTTTATGGCTTCGATTACGAAATAGGCGTATTGTGACACGGAGAATCAATGAACTGGATCAGACTGTTTACGACACTCTTGAATAATGGAGTTTAAGTAGCCGAAATATTATCAACTCCCATAGAACAAACACAGTTCCTTTTTGCTAGGTTTTTTTTTTTATTTTTGCTGTGAAATCGTTAAATAATTACTTTCTTTCAAAGAGAAGAAAGAATTAGTGAGTAAATTTTAAAGATTCAGGATTCAAAGCATTTATTAACCGACTTCAAACAAGGAAGAGGTTCTATATTCGGCTGAATGTATTTTTTTTAAATAAACCATTTAGGCACAGGCACTATTGAATTGTCAAGAAGTCAGTCAGTCAGAAAAATGTTGCTAATTGCACATTCCAAAACGTAGATGAAGAAGAATGTGCAAGAAACTACTTGGACTCTTTTCAATCATGTTATGTATTACAAATATCTTTACGGACTAAACCACCTTCAGGTGTTCCAGGACTGCGGTAACTCTTTCGAACAATACCACACTGGTAGATATTACATGAAATTTAAAAGCTGAAAGTAAATCCTTCAAGCGTAAAGTTCGGAACTATCAATTGAAGTCCTCTTAACTTTAGTTCGGTCTTTGTCATAATTGTTATATTTTAAGTTATCTTCATATACATTTACTATAGTATTTATTACTTTATAATATTTTATTGTATGTATGCAACTTAATTTAATGATACTACATACGAGTACCTAGTACTATTTGAAATATCAGTTATTTATTTATTGTGCACATCTACCACAGTGTTATCTTTTTTAACCCTAAAAAGGTTGAATGGTAGAGAATGCTCGGTTGCATACTTAATGCAAACCGTCTATGTACCACTACTGTACATAAAGTTTAAATAAATAAATAATAAATCACATATTTTCAATCTGATTCAATTTGAAAGCTTTTCATCATAAAGTGCCAGTTTTTCGGCTTCATTTCGAAAGAGGCCTGAAAGTACACAACATATATCAAGTGTAAGATTTCAGCACCAGATACTTTCTTCAGCGAATGCTATCGTGTTTCGGAATCAAGAGAGCAATCTATCAAGATAACCCCATTTCTATGGGAACTGTGTGCGAAGAACACATAGATGGAAATTGTAGGTGATGAAATATTGCTTAAAGTTTTATTATGTCAAACAATAAGGCTTGCGATAGTTGCGAAGTATTCTTTTTTAGGGTTCCGTACCTCAAAAGGATAAAACGTAACATTGTTGTCCATCTGTCTATATGTCGGTCTGTCTGTTCGTCAAGACCATTTATCTTAGAAACGCATAGTGATATCGAGTTGAAATGATATCCACGTACTTAGGTCTGCGGTCCTTTGAAGCTGTGAAAAAAACGAATTTCTAAATTTATGAAAAGAACACCCGTAAAATTCCACGGCTTCAGTAACCAACAACGAATAATCTGACAGCTCTGGAACCTTACAATGGCGTGTTAAAATGTCAGGCGTGCAAACAAGAAAGAGAGACGGAGCTATACAACCTATATAGCTCCATCCCTTTCACAGTTCAGTTTAGGTCGTCAAATGGGTCGCTTTAAGAGCTCGAGATAGGACCAGGTCATAAGTCATCGACAGAATGTATTGTTCCAGTCGCACCTCAAAGACATGACAGGAAACCTTAGAGGCCCAGCAGGGCCGACGCCTACTAGATCCATACGGATTTTTTTTTTTATTATTTGATAGGCTCGCGTTTGACCAGACATCTTACCTGATGGTAAACTATGATGTGGTCGACGATGGAGCACGCTTGCCTAGAAGTTTAAGATTCATTCTTGACTTAAAGACCCCCTCAGTTATAGCTATCAGGAAACACAGCAGCAGGGAATTCCACTCCTTGGCTGTACGCACGATTAATGTGTTCCCAAAACGCTTTGTGCGTGTGGGTGGGATGTCTACCATGTACCGGTGGCGCAATGCCGTTCGTTTTGTGGTCCGATGATGGAACGGACTTGGCGGAATTAGATTGTGCAATTCCAATGCACACTCCCCGAAATGTAAACAATAGAAAACCGACAGGCTAGCAACTCGGCGGCGATGCTCAAGGCTTTGGAGCTATGGGAAAGTAGAAAAGGGATACTCGTGGTCCTACAACGCAAAAGACAACTGAAGGAACGTAGGTGTGGTTTTGATTTAAGTAAAAGTCTGTTAAGTTTTCCCGCTCCCTCTCAGAGCAGGAGAAGTCATAAGATGATTTCCCACCTCAAAAAATAAAGTCATGGTCGCAAAGCATTCTAGTTAATGTTTTGTTTGGCCTTCCTGTTTTTTTAAACGGAATTGTTTTTAACTGATAATATTATAATGATCAGTTAAAGTAAACAATTGATTGCAAAAACTTAAACCTCTGTTAAAACCATGCGACCCATTGCGTTTTAAGTTCGTCATAGATATTCCGTTTTTGGTATAATGTCAAGTTCAATTAACCTATTAGGAGTTTGGATTGCATTACTTAATGAGACAGACATTCAACTTGAGGATCTGGGTGACATCTGTTGAAGCTGTACGTGTGTCATAACACCGACCTATCATTTCCTTATGACTAACACTTACAAATAGAAGTTTAATGGGGAATTATATAATATTGCAGTTACATTGTGATATTTCGTAAACTAAACAGATGATGCTCTTTCTTAGGACTGGGTTAATTAAATCTATACGGAATGCGGTGGATGCGAGACGCACAGGACCGTTCGTTGTGGCGACACTTGAGGGAGGCCTATGTCCAGCAGTGGACGTCCTTCGGCTGATATGATGATAATGATGATGATGAAATGAAATTTGTAAGTTTGTATGTAGGGGTTCCCCTTTCGTTACGATAGCCCCGATAAGCCAGCAGTAAACCTAGGGTGGCTTGGACCCTGCTAGGCCCCTACAGTTTTGCTGACATCTCTTTAAGGTGCACGGGAACACTACGCGTCGTCGACGACTCGTCAGTTACTGGATGACCGGACGGAGAGCTACCTATTGTTCGTCATCCGCAAGCTAACGCCGACGGCGACTGGAAATCGAAGTCGAGGGTATCGGTGGCTGAAGCGTTAGGATGTCAATTCCATCACCATCACTTTTTTAGTAACAAATTGTAGTACTAACAATGTATGAATTTATACTTACATTGTGGACGCAAATAAATATTTTGAGGTCGAATGAACTCGTAGATACATCTAAAAAAAAAATGTTGTAACACATTTTCCCGATGCATGTTTTTTTAAAACTTCAAGAAGCTATTACGACAAATATTACATAGCATAAAATTAACGTAAAAATGATTATCTCCCTTTTGATATTAATCAGAACTTCAAACCGTTACTACAAGGTGTGCTAGCACCTGCTAAGCACGACTATCACGTGACTATAATTGAGCAACCGACATCAAATTGACCCAGTCCAACACTGTACCCACTACCTATGCCCCCGGGATTCCGATTCCGATATCCGGCCACCGTAGGCGCGGGCTTGCGGACGGTGAGCAATGGGTAGCTTGCCGTCCGACATGCGCGGCTCAAGGAGATGTCAGTACTGGGCTTATGGGTACGCTTCTGAACTTGGGCAACCCGGCCCTGGAATGCAAGGCAACGAAGGAACCAGAAGTGGGTTTTAGTCAGTAAAAGTCTAAAAGGAAGATTCGGTTGCGGTGCGAAAGGCATCGAAGGAACAGGAGTAGGTTTTAAGTCAATAAAAATCTGACACTATCTCCCGCTCCGCCCAAAAGCGGGGGATGTCATAGGATGACTTTCCCTCCAAAAAAAAGGCAGTAAAAATCTGACACGCCCTCCCGCCCCGCTCGAGGGCGGGAGATGTCATTGGATGATTTCTCACGTAAAAAAAAAACCCACTACCCGTGGCACTGACGCATCCGCGATCAACTCAAACATACTGACGATCGCGCGCAATACTGTTGATACGATGAATTATTATAAAAATTTGGGCTGAGTTATTGAGGCTACTCGAGTTCAAACCGGGTTCTAGGACAGTCTGTCGCAACTCGCAAGTTGGGAACGCTTATCGCTATCAAGATAGGTATTTTGTATATCAAGTGCGCATTATACACTCGCTCACCCAATTCCTGAAGATAGTCGGTAACCTCCTTCACCGACCTAGATGGTGAAACACCTTTTTCCTGCTTTAATCAGTATTATTAGCAGTGGTTTTGTACCCTCTCCTACTTTCTTATGAGTTCTTTGTTAAAAATATTTATTATTTATTTAATACTTCATTCGCACAAAAGTACAGAGGCGGACTTAATGCCTTAGGCATTTTTACATTATTAGGTTCAATAAAGAAAGAGATAAGAGTGAGAGTTAATATTGTTATATACAAAAAAAAATAAGAATTAAAATATAGCATACTGTATAAGTCTTTAGAATACTCCATCCATAGATCAATTTCTGAAGAAGGGTTGTGTGAATGTCCGAATGATGTACCATCACCCCCTGGAAAGTACAGGGTGGTTGCCCTTCCAGTTCAGTTGAAGGATAAAAGGATAATAGATTTTTTATCTTTCTTTCTTTTCAATGACTTCTCCCGCTCTTGGGTGGAGCCGGAAGGCATGTCAGACTTTTGCTGACTAAAACCACAACTATGTTCTTCAATCATGCTATAAATGTTCTATGTGACGTCATAACATTATGGTGTTTGAAATAACTAACAGTAAAAATACCTAAACTTAAGACTTTCAGTTTCAAATTAGCAGGATGTTTATACCAATTTTAAGACTGTAATCTTGAGCAGTATATTTGCGCCCGTAACACACTTTAGCGCATGAATTTGCTATCTCCAAGATATTAAGTTCAGTATTAATAACTACAATTTAAATTGACGTAGTTAGTTTAACCGTTTTTATTAACACCAGTAGTCAACCCTAGAACATGTAATAGAAATAGAAAAGTTGTAGTTGTGTGCGTGAATTGCACTTGTGGTGTTGTTATGTGTGCAATAAATACTTTATGTATCCATCTCTTTCCTTCTCGACATTTCACTGATAGCTATGGCCTTGTCTAGTCGCATCTAATGCTGGCGTTAGTCCGTTCACATCGCACTGCTACTTGCCCCAGTAACTGGCTCGTAAAATGTTTACACTTTATTTTAAAAGTAAACAATATTCGCTGTGTTAGATTAGAGTATTAGTCACACGCTGAAACACTCCAATTAATACTAATTTAGTAGGTTAAACACTTGTGCACTGTATTTATGTCAAAGAATTAGGTTTACACAAATGACAAGCTGAAACAAATTTTACGGTCATTGGCATGGTTTGTTAAGTTTATGCAGAAACAGATATGAGATGAGCATTTAATTTACCATTATGTTCTTTTTGTTTCAGGTGAGTCCCATTTGTTTTTTGTAATCGAGTTGATGTACAGGTATGATTTTACTGAGAAAAATGTAAACCAGTGTTACAAAACCTTTAATATAATATATTAGGCTAATTGCTTTCACATAAGCATGAGGGTATTTTTCTGAATAATCTTTCTAAATGAGCTTTTTCAACAACATGAGTAGCGTCGACATCATCTCTGAAGGTTATAAGTTCTGGTCAATGGTTTGGTATATTTCCTCTAAAGTTTATTTACTATCCTACTGGCACTCTCCTAAGTTACTTGTACAAGTGAACTGGCTCATCAAACGCTCCAAATGTCCCTGTAGCGAGTGTTGACTGAGCCGGAGTGTTGACCGGTATGTAGGTTACACCGCGCGAACCGGCGAGCGCCCCCCTCCCCCCTCGCCCGCCGCCTCGCACTCCACGCAACTACTTCTATGATCCGTGCACTTTTCAACAAGAAAATATCAAATGCACACTCCTTGGAAAGATCTGAAGCATACTGCGCAGGTACAGACAGAAATAGGTTAACAAGAAAACCTTTGTGCAGCCTCAATTTATCTGATATCCTTCGAGAAAACTCGTAAACACATGGATTGCACAATTCAAAGAGGTAATAAACATAATTGAAAGTGTTTGACAGTAATCAAAACTCTAAAGATAATGAATCTCTTGAAAATATTATTCCATTTTTGAAATGTCAAAGTGCATCTTAGCTGCATACCGACTAGTAACGGAGGAGTTGGTAACTATAGTTAGGAATTTGGGCTCTGGATCGTAGAGCGGCGGCAATGTGCCACCGAGTACCGACCAATTCTATTATTGGACGTGGGCCTATGTATTATATTTATATCAACCGCTACCCGTGGTCACTGGGGCAAGTTCGCTCGCTTCTTTAAACTCGCAATAAAAATCGGACAAGTTCGAGCCCGAGACCGTGGCCTGTGTAAACACTCCATATATTTGCCAATTTTCGGACTGATCGTGAAATCTAAAGAGAAAATTTTTCACATTATTCTTCGATTAAACTGTATTTCTTAGTAATTGCATTGGCTTGACTCAAGGTCTTCTATTAACAATAATGAATGTGTCAGTGGTTAATGAAGCAAAATAACGTTATGACTTACAAAATCTTAATGTAGATATATTCAAATGTTGTGGTATTATGATATATTTAGACTATACATATACTAACCATTTTATCATCTCAAGGCAGCGCGTATAAAGCAATGATAAACGAGTGACCATCAAATTAGGAGATCGACAACCGGCCATGACTCTATTTACAACTATATCTTCTAGTCTAAAAAGTCGAAGGATTTTTGCGATAAGATTTGACACAAAATACGCACACTCGCTACTTTTACTTGCTGTAATACAACCGTTAACTCATTACCTATATTTTAGAACATTTTAATGACTTACATTCGTGTAAATATTCAAGGCTATTTGTATTTATTGTGTGGCTGAAGAATACAGCGCGCTTGCGGTGCTATCTCCGTTCGTTCGTAGCGACTGACTCAATGTGTTGTGCCCTATATTGTGTATGTCCATTTGTTCCCGCAGTCGAACGTACTTTAGTGAAAGTGCGTTTACAGCAACTGCCAAGGTTTTAACACCTGCATCGGATACTTACAACTCGCATCATGACAAGCTATTTTGTAGGAAGTTTACGGCTAAACGGATTTTTTTTTACTTAATTATAAGGAAAGTAAATGTTCTTATATAACTGTTCAGATTTACATATAGTTGTTGATTGTATATTACTTGCTTATAAGTTCATAAAAATCAAAAGTCAATGAGCTCTTTTAGCAAAAAAAAAAGACAATTGCATTCTTTATAAAAACTGCAGGCTCATGACGTAAAATCGACCACATTTTTGTCACTTCTCAAGCATTATATTAAACGTCGAGTAATTTAAATCAAAACTTCACCATAAAGCATTAAATCAAAAAGTAATGTGCGACATTTGGCGGTCTGCCAAATTCGGCGAGACTTCACTCAAGCGATTTACAAAAGTGCGTACAATGATCTCTCCTCATTACTATAAATTACTGCTACCGAGTGAAAACAAAGACTTACTTTCGAAAGTGCAAGCGAAATGTAGTTCAGTTGCGTATCTTGTTCGCGCTCCATAGATCATCTGTGGAGAACATTAACGAATGCGGATGTTTCGCAATAGCCCAGTCCTGCTAGAGAGTGCGCTAGTCGATACTCACCACACTCGATACACACTCGTATTCGAATTGTCTCATATGGAGTACCATTCGACCACGCCTGTGTTGGTATATCAGATATGTTGTATCGATTCTTAACAGTCACTTGTCGAGAATGCCTGTAACTGAAATCCATGAATGAATTCAAAATTGAGATATATATAATTTTTTAGTCGTAGTTGGCAGCTACTTTTATTAAACCACGCCATACATTTTGTTTTAAGATTCATAACAAAATCATTAAACTGGTCGTATTTATGCTCGTATATCAGCTTTTATCATGTTTCTTTAAATTTGGACACTTATGAGGCGTTTCACTAAGTAACGGTTTTAAAGTAGCATAAAATGGCAAACAACTGAGATTTAAGAACATCCCTATTCCAAGTAGCTAATCGACTATTTCTACATTTAGAATGGTTGTAGAGAGCTGAGATTAACAATCAAATTAGAAATGCATTTCACATTGCACATGTAGAGTGCTTTTACCTACTCTATTTAGGGGTGCGCCTAACTGAAAGTGAACTGGAAATAAGCATGAATCTCAGATCGATTTTTGTTTTTTTTTTCTCGACTTTTAATCTCGATTATAAGTGCCTGTCAACTTCCTTTCAAATGGGCTGATTTTATCTAAAACTTCAGCAAAGATGCTTATCTCGACAATATAATTTATCTCACAGTAATTTCAAGGCCGTGCATTGATTTCCTAGCCTTTTGATCGATAATTGTGTGACTAACATTAAATCAGATGATATCAGCCCATTTCGAAAACAAATTGAAACTACCCAGAACTAATTTTCAATTCTATTTACTTTGGGAATAAACGGCACTGCAAATGACAATAAAAACGTTTATTAATTTTATGAAACGTTCCTATTGGCTGATAGCATCATAGAAGCTTCACCATTGGACGTTTGAAATTAACTCGCGGGAATATAATTGGCCAACTCCGTTTGCGTTTGCGCAGTTTTCATTACGCTCTAAGGCCACGTTACGCGGATGAGGTCAGGTCACAGACCTTAATGCATATTGCACTTGCTGAATAATTGGAATGTTTTTATTAACGTTAGCAATTACAAAAAATGCTATCATTTAATATTACTGCACTGCGTTAAGTACTCGTAATGCAGTTTAATATTGTTGTGCTGGGTTTAGTACTCGTGATACGCACAATTTAATATTACTTGTAATTCAGCTTAATATTACAGCGCGATGTCTAGTATTTGTTATATAGTTCAATATACTGTATTATGTATAGTATTCTTAATACAGATTACAGCTTAATATTACGACTATTATACTGTGTTTGATACTCATAATACAGTTTAATATTACTTTGTTATGTTTAGAAGGTACTCACAAAACAGTTTAGTATATATAATAGATACTATGTTCAGTACTAATAATAGAGCTTAATTTTACCGCTGTGATAATTATGATACAGTTAAATGCAATAATATTAAGCTAGATATATTATAACTCGTATTTTTTTGAGGTGGGAAGTCATCAAATACTTAACTCCTCCCGGTCCGGGTGGAACGAGAGGGTGTGTCAGAATTTTACTGATTAAAACCCATTTGTGGTCCTGCTACTCCAAACGTTCCAGGGTGATGGTAACTCTTTCGAACTATATAATAAACTATATATATATATATATATATCCTTTTTCCTAAGCTTTTCACTACCTCCTCCGCTCACATTACTATTTCAGAGAAGGAAGTGACCATGTCCTAAACCAGAACAGGTGAGAATGGTCACCTCCACATTAAAACTCTCACCAGTTCAGTCCTCTATCTCTTCCGGGTGATCCGCATAATGGTGACATTTGGGTGTTTCTTTTTGCCAAATGTAAAACAGAAACCTCCAGAATCCCCCATTTCCGACGAGGACTGGTTGAGGCAGAAAATAAGGAAGCCAGGGCGCCTATCATAACACTTTTCAAAGGCGGGACTCATCACCGCGGTGGTGGCGTGCCCAAATATTACTGTGCTGTGTTTAGCACTCATAATACAACTTAATATTACTGTACTTTGTTTAGCATTCGCAAAACAGTTTAATCTTAATGTATTATGTTTTGTACTGGTATTACAGCTTAATATTACCTTTCTGTGTTTAGTATTCGTGATACAGTTTAATATTCCCGTGCTGTGTTTAATACTGGTTATACAGTTTAATTCCAACAAGTAGAATCACGATTGCAACCAAGGTCGAATAAAGACTAGGTCGATAGTGGATACAGCATTGGGTCAGGATACTTGACCTTGTATTAAAAATATTACAAGACTTGTTGCATAGCACCATTGCTTCAGTATTTTGTAGCAGTACTTTCAGTTTTCTTTGATCGAATCTAAGTTTATTTGTCGAGTTCACTTGAAGAAGGAGAACAAAGAAAAATGACAACAGTTGTTGCACATAAAGAGTGCAAGTGTTGTGTGCAAGCATGAGAACTTAAATTAATTAAAAAATAAAAGTTTAGTTTTGACATTTGAGAAAGACCCTAGAATGTAACTTGAAATGAAACTGAAAGTAACAATAAAATAATAATTAGGTGTCCGTAGTAGCTATTCCATTCACCAACCTGCACTGGGCCCGCGTGGTGGATTACGGCCCATTCCCTCACCTAGAGAGGAGGCGTGAGTCCCAGCAGTGGTAAAAGGGCTAATGATGATGCTACATTACACTGAAGAAGTCGCTAGGTAGTCAAAATACAAATGTCCAAACGTGCCTCTTATTTTTTGATAACATAATCATTTATTTCAGAATGTATTCCGTTTTTAACATAATCATCTATTTTAGAATATATTAATTAAAAATATGGAGTAAAGGTTTTAATTCCTAAGTTTAGCATAGTTTCAGGCTGTATTAAAGTCTCTCAACTAGAAATTCTTGATTCTGAAATCGGTGGTAAACACTGTTAAAACTTGTGAATGAATGAGAGCCTCTCATTATAATTTTGTCTACGTTTTAAGTGGAAAGTTAGTGTATCTACTCAGTTTTATCTTTGTCCTCTTTAAAACTCTAATAAGTATACTTAGTAGTGCTAGTTTTGACCTTATATCTTCACAAAGACGTCATATAACAGATACATCATTGTTCAGTCACGTGCTAGAGACAGATCTTCATAAATATTTAGCAAATGTCTGTAATTCGAGATCTAGTACGTAAATAAATACTTCCAGCGCCGGCCAAACAGAAATAAGTTGTTTTGCGAAAACATGACTACGTGTTTACCTATTTTTCTTTTTGTGTTAGATAAAACTAGTTGTTGCGCCAGGATTTGTTTTACTTTTTGTTCACAAACATTTCTAAAGATGAAGTCAAGAAAGATGAAGCAAGTTTTTCATTTGTTTTTGATATCGTAATGTCCCTGCATACGGGCTTCAAAAAAACGCCGCTTCAAGCTTCATTCTGAAGCGGCCTTTTTTTGTGGCTCGTGTGTGGCGGTACTGCCACAAAAAAAAAACACTTGAAGCGGCTTCAAGCTACACTGGACATAAGAGGTGTCGCGCGCTTCAGCTGTTTTTTGCGGCCACTTATAGCTTTTTTTTTGAGGCCCATGTGCGTGGACATCTACATACCTAGATGTTTTAGTATACGATGTCCCTTACATAATTGTTAGCTTAAGCTGTCAGAACTAAAGAAAGCCTCAAAGCTTAGTTTTTATTAGCATTTTCTGATCAATGAGTCAGAAAACTAAACTAATATCGTAAGTTTTAGATATTCCGAAGATTAAAAATTAAACCAAAGTGCCAAGTTTCATAATTATTACAGTATAAGAGTATTTTAGGAAAATGATGATACTTATCCACATCATAAAATCTGATATTTATCTCTCTCTCCACGGATATACACAAGCCACATGGCCAAACAATAAAATGGCACAAATTAAAAACGAAGCAATCGACCCGATGGTTCCTGATACCCTTAAAACACACACAAACAAACATTTTGTTTCGATTTTTTATGACATATTCGCTGACACAAATTCGTCACGAAGAGGATCTGATATTTAAGAGTTCTCAAACGACATAGATCTTGATTCTTGAACCTTTGTTCTGAGAAGTAATTTTTGTGTTGGCACTGCATGCGTCCGGAGTTTAAAACGTTGTATGGCCCAAGTGACGGGCGGCTCGCGTAGTTCAAGTTGAAGGTACTTGTGTAAGGCCATTGTGACGATAGAAAAGTTATGCATGTGTCATAGATGATTCGTAAAAGTTGTAACCAAGAAATGGTGACCCCTTAATAAGCCTAAGTACACAATTACACATTGTCACGGTGCTGAATAACTTTCGTGGTAAACTAACCTACATTTTTGTTCCGTCTACCAACATTGAACTTCTAATCGGTCACGGAATTTAAAAAATGATTCATGTATGAAAGTGTGCCGTACAAGATAAACGTGTTTTTAATCAAATTGACGGTAAATTCTGCAATATAAAATATATTGAGTTAGATCAACGGCGACGCAAGTATATTTATTATAAGTAATTTTAAACGTGACCTAAAAAAACACAGATTATCGAGTAATGACGATATCTTAGTCATCATCGTTCATGGTTACCTGTACGAAGACGTATCCACGTCAGTAAAATTTTACTTAATAATACTTATTAAAACCGGAGTGATATTTGTAGTCTGTAAAATCTCTAGTCATTTTAACAATATTAATAAAAATATTACAGAAATCATTCACACAATTTTAGACGTGTTGTCATATTAGTTGCTGTAGCAAGGTGTAAAATGTGTATGGCAATGGCGAGAACGAACTCTCAAACTTAAAAAAAAACTGTAAAAAAGAGAAACATTCACCCACCATATAGCAACCTTGTATCAATCCCCGCAATCCACTTATCCCCTAGACCATCCACCAGCGGTCGGCGGCCGGCCTAGTTTCGCGCTAGGAATAGGCGCCGCCCCCGCCTCGCGCCCTACACCAGCCAAGTACTGGCTTGTTAAAGGACACATACAAACTTTTCATGCTTCATGCCACGCTGCTTTCAAACACCCTTTTATACCTGCAGAAAGGAAACCTCTTTTGATTTACTTCTTTTTAGGTCAGACGAGTTTATCGTTTGTTTTTGAAACTGTTTAGATCTGTGAGATGTTTCGTTTCTTGCTTTTATTAGTATGTTGTGTCTACGATTGCTCAATGCCTTGTTATTTCATCTGGTTGAACATATTTGTTTTACTTTAACCGCGTGAGTAGGAAATGTCCCCACTTTGGTGTAATATTTCACTAACATTACTCATTTCTATGCGTATTCATTTCATTTGTAACTTACTGTACTATTGTTAAATATAGCCGTCTGTCGTAAAACAAATTGTTTACGTGTACGTTACTACAATTAATCTTTCAGTCTTAGCGTGAACTTTTATTGAAAGCCTTATTTATAGTAAACAATATAGCACCTTGCCCAAGCGAGCACTACGATCCAGCGGTCGGTTAACGAGCACGTGAGCACGATCCATTAGGCACCCCTCAGACGAGCCGCACGCAAAGAGAACGCACTCCACACGCACACGCTCGCATATTGAAGTGTTAGCGGACCAATGAGACAGAAAATTTGTCTTTTCATTAATGCTATGGGTAGGTTTCTACTTGTAAAAGTGATGATGATGATGATGATGCTATCTTGGGGCCAGGGTTATTCAAAAGGGAAGTCGAGCCCCAGTATGAAGGCTTGAAGGAACGGGGTGGGTATTTTATTCAGTAAGAGTCTGACACTCCCGCTCCGTCCAAGAGCGGGGTTGCCATAGGATGATTTACCTCACCAAAACAAAAATAATGAAAAAATGCTATCTTGCTAATTTCATCCACAACGACCGAGTTCCTTGGCTTCCCATTGTAGTTGTTAAAGTAGTACATACAACAATAAAAATATTCCTCTCCCGTGAGTTCGTTTTTAAACTGTCTGTAGGAGTAGCTTTGATGAGATTTTAGTTTTACTTGAAGTTTTAAAATTGTTAAGATTTATTACTAGATTGTATAAGTTAGAAATATTTGCGTAGCTAATCTTGTCGATTTTTATATTTTGACTTTTATTGACCATACAGTATCTTTCATTAACCCGCTGAGAGAGATCAGGATTTTACAAGGGTATATCATTAACATTTTTCAATATCTTAGTAAATGGGGTGCTCCAGCATTAGAGCCTGTCACATATAACGAAGCACACAAAACTGAGATACCTAATACTAATAAAATCGATTAAACTTAATAAGTAGTAAATAACGGCGGTCGTCGTAAAACTGTGCGCAAGAGCATTGCATCACGAAATAGATGGAAGTACGCCCGAGTACCGCCGAGTACCGACTTTATGTGCGTGTATGAGTTACGGCTGTGCAGCTCCGGCGTAATGCAGGGTTGAAATGAAAACAGACTTTTTAAGTATCGTATCTTTTAAGGGAACTTTGGACTTATTACGATAATTTGTAATAAATCTAGGTATCTACTACGATTTATACTTTGGTTTGGTTTAGAAAATGTTCATTAAAAAAAAAAAAGTAAACAAAAGTTATGGATATATACTACAATTCACACCGTTTCTTAACGTAGCCTATACTACTGCAGCGAAGCAGCGCCTACACAGCGTAGCAATGACTACGCGGCGTAGGCGGTGTACATCGATAAATACTGTAAGGAATATCGCGTTGCGTTCACGGCTCTGCTTCGCAGCGTAAACCTTACGTCTACGCCGTCGAAAATTAATAAAAGAAAGAAATTCCTGAAATTCATCAAACCCAATTTATACAAACTTTTACTGTTTTTTTTTCTATGTCGATCCTAGCTGCATATTAATAGATGCAGTTGGTAGCAGCCCTAGCTAGCTCTGCAAATGCATGTGACGCGGTTCAGTCCTTCGATTACACTGGCGTTGGTGTGCGTTGTCACTATTCTTTACGTGTAATTGCGTGGATCGCGTGCACGTATACACACACACATGCATAGCTAAGTCTAGGCGCAGTAGTTGTAATGAGCTAAAATTATTTGCAATTTCCTTTCTGTTCTATCTATAAGCAACGCAACTAGGAATTCGCAAACATGTGTGCGACACATGTATTTTGTACGTGTTAAGTTTAATTTAGATTAATTTTTATTAGAAGGGTGTTAGATAGTTTAACGCTACGGTCACTAAGTAAGTTTGAGTCTGAGCAGTATCTTTAAAGAATGAAGCATAATTTATTTTGAATTTGATTGAAACTTTTGAATTCAATCTAATTTTATTTGAATTGATATTATAATTTAATAAGTTTAATTTAATTTAATTAGGTTTGATTTTTAATTTAATTTAGACCGAACATTTTAAATTTCTGGGATTTACTCTAGATAAAATTGTAATGAATAAATGATTATAGAATGTTTTTGTTTATCTGTTTGTGCTTTGTGTTTTTGTATTTGTGTCACCCTACGAGTATTTTGCCTGAAATAAATGTTAATTATTCTAATTATAAGAATGGGCCGAAATCCACCTCGTAGGCTCAGCGCGGTATAATCACATGTCTTCGAATTTTTTCTTAAAGATAAAGGACCTTACTGAGACATGTTAAAAGTTCAAGCGTGCGAGCGAGAAAGAGTGAGCTATACACCCTATATAGCTTAATAGTTCAGTTTAGATCCTCTAATGGATTGCGTTAAGAGCTCGTAGTAGGGCCTCAGTATCGTTAGAAAAGTAAAAGTTATTATACTCATAAAAACATATAGTCATACAATACGATACCTAAAAAATTGAACTTGTTTCATGTTTACATCAGATAAACTATGTCAACAATACCAAGTCATGAATACTTATAGACATTTTTCCAACAAAACAAACAAACTAATCAAAACTAAATATCACAAACATCCTTCAAATTATTGTTTGGTAACAAATATAAAGTAATATAACTATTCACAGGCCAGGTTATTAGCCCCGCGCCAGGCTGTCGACCTGACCTGGAGATGTAACAATAGTAACCTAAGAACTCACTCGCTTCAAGAGCCGGCGCCTCCTTCACAACCTACGTCCACTATATATATCATATGTCCTTAACAGATCTTAGAAATTGATCACTTCATAATATGGCCAAGTAAATCTGACCAGATCGTTTTAAACAGTAAAGTTTGATGTTATGTGAATCCTCGTTTGGCCTACTTTCTTTAGACCTTTTATTATCACGGAAATCCTACATCAATGATATGGTTAACGTTTAAACGACCTGGTTAGTTTTAGTTGGCCATATCTTGAAGTGATCAAATCTAAGATCTGGTCACGACATATACATGTAATCGATGACTGTAATACATAACAAGATTGTAATGAGTGTCCATGGAGATTCTTGCACATTCTTCTCCACAGAGATCTACGCTTTGGGATGTGCAATTGGTATATTTTTGTTTTACTAACTCATGTCTTGACAATTCAAAAGTGAATGTAAATGTTTTATTTTTAAATAAGTGTTTTGATTATTGACTTACAAAACGCAGTGTCACGCAAACATACCAAAGGTCCCAACGACTTTTTAAAACAATAATCCACAATTAATGAACTTAACAGCAACATTCAACACTATAAATGAACCCGATTGTCTAATAAACAAGCATGAAGACAAAACAAGACCAAAAAAAATCATTTAATTTCGTTCAACATCCAAAAATATCACTACTTTCACATATATATATTAAACATATATTGTTTGTATTGTATATATGTAATAAATAAGTACATCACAAATAATAATAATAATATTGTATATATGTAATAATTAAGTATACCAGCGTATATTTTTATTCCTTCTCTGTCAAATCCATCCAAAGGCTGTCTGTAATCGCGTTTAGCGATAAGACCGCCCATAGTGGCACCCTATTAACTTTAAGTTCCTGTACAATAAAGAATATATTATATTTATCTATCTAATACTCGTATCATGTTCAAGGGTACAGAAGAAATATCCACAAGAAATCGACACCATTTCTAACCTAGATTCAATCTTAAAATCTTTGGATCAATACATGGTGTGACCTGTAAAGCGTCCACGGGGTACATGGCTACGGGTACCCTACCCGTGTAGCGCGTGAACTTCGACCCGGGTTTTGGAGGTCATTAACATTTGGGCGGGTATTTGGGCGGGAACTGGGTCGGTGCGTCGCGGCTGCAGGGTTGCCATGGAAACGCGCCGCCCGTCCTATTACGTTATTGTTGGGCTATTTATAACGTTTCCTCTTGATTTTGTAACGTTATCTATCGGTTGTTTTCGTTTATCAAATGGGTTTATAATAATAGCAGTATTTTTCCAAAGTTTAGTTACAGTTGTAAACTGTAGCTAGACTTGGGACAAATTAATACTATGTACTTATATTTAAAACTAGCTGACCCCCGCGGTTTCACTCGCTTCTTTGGTTACTGTTCCACTTTTGTAGATCGTAGCATGATGCTAATTGCCGATTTTACTCGATGCAACTGGTAGTTCCAGAGACAAGTGCGTTTAAACAAACCTCTTCCGCTTTATTATATTACGAGTATAATAATGTATATAAGTACAGATATACAGAAAACAAATGTATTACTTCGTAACATGAAATGTATAGAAGAGTACTAATATTAGATTTTATACTTGCAACTGACTTTTCGTCTCCAAGGGATCCCAAGCCAACTTGCGACGATACCGCGAACCAAACTCCGGACGCATGACATGCAACCACACTGACTACGAAATGATTCACTTTTTATTTTATTATTTTTAACTGAAATATAGATGCTGCGGGCCAAAGCTAGTTTTCTATATAATTGTTACTGAATCGTGTGTACCTGTGTGCCAAATAAACGTGTTTTCTTTCTTTCTTCTTTAGTTATTAATAACTTCTAAGTATTCGGCAGTCAAACAATTAACTCTTTGAAAATGATAGTCAATATTGAATTTCCTCATTGCTTTTTGCTTTTAGTTCCTATTCATTGAACTTATTATTGAAATTATTCCTAGATATGTTAACTTCATGCAAAGTTAATGCAGGCCAAACAATGCTGACTTTCTACAAACCGTTGTGGAAAATCCAAAGCATGAAAAGCATAAGTTTAAATATTTAATTTTGTACTACATGAAAATACAAATTGTATGAAACATTTATCTTTCTGACTCTCCCAATCTTTGATAACTATAAAATGCCTATTTACTAATAAAAAGCAAATTTTCAAAAGGAAAAAAGAAACAAGGACAAACAAAAAGAAAACTATTATTAAACACAAACTGCATAGACGATTGCATCACTGCTTACCTTCAGGTAGGATCGCAGTCAAGCACCTTCTTCTTCTTCCTGCCCTTATCCCATCTTACTTGGGTTCGGCGCCACACGTTTTCTTTTTCCATTCTGTCCTGTCACCCGTCAAACTATCATTAACTCCCTTTTCTTTCATATCTTCGCGCACAATCCATCCATCTTTTTTTCGGCCTTCCTGTCCCTCTCCATCTACATGTATACTCAGAACTCTTTTAGTAATATGCGCTTCAACCTTTCAACTCTTCAGTCACTGGCGCCACTTTCAAACTTTCTCTAATATACTCATTTCTCACTTTATCCATTTTCGTCACACCACACATCCATCTCAACATTCTCATCTCCGCTACATGCAATATTTTTTCATCCTTCTTTTTCACAGCCCGATCGCTGTCAAGCACTAGTTTATATAATTTAAAAAAACCGACATCAAAAAAATAGTAAAATATTTTAAACTGACAAATAAGACCCGTGTGATGCCAAAAAGGCTCATATCTCAGCATCTACTGAGGCATGAGCTGAGCATAAAAAAAAGCAGCCAAACACGTTCATTATTTGTACCACAGTTTTCATACCACTCCCACTAAAATACTGTACTGCAATACCCATGTCTTCATCATCACCCTATGTGAAATCGCGAACCTTACAACAAAGCTATATTTTTATTTCCTACATATAAACCAAAAAGAACGAACAGATCCTTAAAAGATCTATTTTAAGAAGTTCTCAGCTTTGGCAGCAGCAGTGTGCTGAGCCTGCTTGCGTCATCGTCCCGCTGGTACAAGGGACTTGAAAATAGGTCAAAAGGGGGCCGAAACACTGTCACTGTCATAGCACACATCTACAGAGACATGTTGGTGTGTATACTGCTACAAATCTACGAAAATCAATGGAGGCACGACGCACGTGGAACGACCTTCGAAATTTCAAGAGGTCATCTTACCGGTACGATAATTAGTGGCTGGCTAACCTGGGACTTTGTATGGTTTCCATGGTTACGCTTCATGTATTTTGAAAAGGTGTAACAGGGGATTTTCAGCTATTTATGACATTACCTTTTTAAGGTTTCAGTATTATTATTTAAAATGTCCTTTTTAATTCGGTTGTAATTAAATGTGTGAAGAGGTGTACAATTACTAGCAATAAATTATTAAAATTTATTTCTAGGTATTAATTGTAGTATCCACAGGAATGAACTTGAACTGATTTTGTTTTTATTTTTCTTTATACATTTAAAAATTTATAAAATAGATACTAACTGTAAACAAATAATAACACACTCAACATCCTTTTTTTGACGTGACCGATTAAAAAAGAAAAATAATATATATGCGTCACCTCTGAAAACAGTCAACCATTTAATTTTTTTAACATCTCCATTCTTCCGTTCATTTCCCGTGGAGCCTGTCACGACAAAATATTTTACAAAGATACTAAAATAGGTATACAATGTAGTGAAAATAAAACGTTTATTTTTACATAATGTCCACTCAGCCGTCGAGGGATGTGACCTAATAACGATGGTGTTTCTTGCTTTCATCATTTTATAGGAAATTTTTACACGTAATTTAACATTAACAAGGGGAACTGTTTATAGCTCTTTTGCCTACCTGCCCTTCAAATGGACATAGGGAAATCATCATCTTCCTGCTCGTGTCGCGTATTATTTAGGGTCAGCGCAACATGTTATTCTAACATCGGTCACGCTATTTCTAACTACCTTTCCTTTCATGTGGACAACTTCAAAGGGATAAAACATATCAATATTTTAATTGGGCTTTCCTTCGGTCAACGAATCAGCATTGCTATCCAACGTGGCAATGCTGCCAGTGTTCTGAGTTCTTTTCCCATTGACAGCAATGTAGATAATTTTTTTAATGACCAATAAGTTCGTTTTCTACCCGTTTGTACATATATTTTTTTCTTTCCAGATTGTAAATTACTTATTAAGCTATAATATTTGTTAGTTAAATAATTATACGCTAACACATAAAATATATATTTAAACAACAGATCTTACCATAAAATATAATATAGGTGAAATGTTACAAAATAATCATAGCTGAAAAGTTCAGGCTTAAGGCATATCGTTGCAAGGCCTTTCATAAATTGGATCAATGACCTGGTGAAGGCTGCGGCGCTGGGTGTGAGAAGCACAGAAACAGTCGATAGAGTTGCGATTAGAGTCTATGCCAGAAATGGACGTCTTTCAGCTGAAAAAATAATGATAGGCTGGAAGACCTAATGAAAATTTAAATACTGTTTACTTTTTGGCCTTAGTCTGGTTTTACTAAGACCAAAAAGTCATCAGATTTGGTAAAAGCGTTGTGTGAACCAATGGTCCGCAGACCACTAGATTTTAGTTTTGAATTTATGATACACTAACTTTTGCCAGCGGCTTCACCTACGTACCTACATAAAATATAGCCTATATCACTCAGGATTAAAGCAGCTTTCTATTGGAGTAAAAATTTTAGCAATCGGATCAGTAATTTCAGAGATTACCTCCTACAAACAAAATAATCAAACTTTACCCCTTTATAATATTAGTGTAAATATTTTTTTTTACGGTTAATTTTTTTTTTGAGTATTTCTAGTCCTTGCTATCAATAAAGCATTCAAATGTAGAAAACGACAGATGTAAACCAAAAATGACATCAAAAGCAGGTGTTATTCATTATAAATAACGATGAAAATAAATGAAAGGAATTTTCCTTAATCAGTAGGTATTCAGAGGCTATCCTTGAGGTGGAACTTTCCGTGCGTGAAGGTGACGTTGGGGTTGGTTATGGCTTTGTTCGGTTCTACTTCATGACAATCAGACAAGAGACTTTCAATGACAACTATCCGGGGTAACCATATAGGAGACCTTAGATAAAATTAAATCCTATCAGCAGTTATATTTTGGACTTCTTTATCGCTAAGAGAATATCACTTTATCTGTAGCCCGGTTAGAAGACTCCATCTCATACTGAAGTTGTTTGCACTGCGTGTCGCGGTGTCGATTTCCGCACGGAACCAATATTTGTATGGCCTACACTTAGTTGTTCCGGATCTGGGTGTCTTACATATTTGTGAATCCATCCAAGATATAAGATTAGTTCCACGCGCGCCTCAAGGATATGTCATTAAACCGTAGGGTCCCAGCAGGGTCGAAGCCTACTGGGGACAAGGGTCTGCTTCTGAAAGGAAGACTCGGCCCTGAAATGAAAGGCAACGAAGGAGCAGGGGTGGGTTGTTAGTCAGTATAAGTCTGACTCACTCTCTTGCTCCGTCCAGGGCAGGAGATATCATCAGATGTTTTTATTTTTAAATAAACAGTATTAGTGAATTTTCATTAGCTACTTCACCAATAAATTCAAACACTTAGCGTAATAATTAGGCCGCAGATAACACTTAATTATTAGTACCGGGAAAATTCGGTTATAGCCTTTAATAACAGGCAGCGCGCCCGCCGCATGGAAACCGTTGACATTTCGAAACTGACATAATTGTTGCATTCTATTTTCAAACGTTACGCAGAATTTGAGGATCATGATAGTTACGTTCCGTTTAGAAGAACAGAGGACGAGTAACCTTAATTACTTTCTGCTTAAAAAGTATTCGCCAGTGTTTTATTTTTAAACAATGTTTGAAAACTATACTGTGCCTTGTTTTGAGGTAGAAAATCATCAAATGAGTTCTCCCGCTCTAGATTATACATTTCTTCTACCTAAATACGAAACATGAATCTTCCGAACATCACATTTCTGATGAGGAACTTCGACAGGTCGAAATTTAGGACGCCTTGGCACCTTTCTAGTCATTCCTCAAAGACGGGACATCACCGCGATAGTGGCGTGCCCATAACGTTACAGCCTGTATATCAAAATGAGTGTTCGCTTTTAAAAGAAAACGGTTATTGCTAATGTATTTGAAATGAAAATTCAATAAAATAAATCTTACCTTACATAAAAAGGGTTTTGGGAACACATTCATTATGCGTACAGCTAAGAATTAGAATTCCCTGCCGGAGTCTGTGTTTCCTGATATCTATAACCTTTAGGTCAAGAGTGAATAGGTTGCTTCTAAGCAAGCGTGCTCCATCGTCGGCCACATCTTCGCTTTCCATCAGGTGAAAAAGTAGTCAAGCGAGAGACTATTAATAATAAAAAAATAAAATTTAAAAAATAAATATATATTTATTTACCCCTAAACAATATGAAATGATAACAGAATTCCGTTACCCGCAACGCAACACAATCAACATTTTTTACAAAGCGAATATACCGCGATCTGCTGGCAAAACCCTGTATCATTTGTTAGATCAGTTAAAATGACGGTCATGGATAACTTCGAAGCTCTAAACGTTCGTGGCAACTATCACGTAGTTCTTTGGCAGCCCAAGTCGATTAAAAAAAGCTTATATTGCTCAATGACGATATTTTTATATCAACCATGAGATAAGACTTCGGCATACACATCAAATATTTACCAGAAGTCAAACCCATTTTTGATGTGGAAAATCAATCATGCAATGACTTTTCCTGGTCTAGAGTGGAAGGAGGGTGTGTGTTAGACTTTTTCTAACTTAAAGCACACCTGTGTCCGGTTTCAGTCATTTACCTTTTGTGTTCTAAGACCACAGGTTTCCTTAATAGAAATTCCCCGCGGCCCTAGCAAGTATCGGACCTACTGGGCCCCTACGGTTTGCAGACATATTTGGAGGCGCGCGTGAAATACTTTGCGCCGTCGATGACTCGAGCCCGGTCCTTACCGGATCGGGCGGACGGCGAGCTACCCATTGCTCGCCATCCACAAGCCCGTAAGAAGTCAATCCTTGGAACCATGAAACCCAAAAGGACTTATTTTTTCATGGTTACCATGACTTAGCCTTTCAAATAAATGTATCTAGGACCCATTAAAAATAAAGTCTCCTGAACTCTTATTCTTACTCATTTGTTACTTATGTACGTAAATACACAACTTTTTAAAGCAGGACTTAATGGATACCTGCACAAAAACTCGAAAACAGTTTACAGTGAAAGCGACGAAAAGCAGTAAATTACTTAGCTGGCTGTAACTGTAACTCAATTTTACTTTCCTCACAAGTGTATAAACACATCTCGTCGAACTTCGTGACTTCTGAACGGAACCGCTCATTAATCGACTGAATGTATCGTATTTAAATGCAGCGGAGACAAAATTCTTAGGGCCCCTGACATTGGGCTTTGACCTCACTCCGCCTTTTGGCAGTCGCCTTGGCATTGCAGCAGGGCCGCATTCAAAAGCCCGCGCCTCAAAATGAACCAAGTATCGAACAACAGTATCGGCTGTCCTTTACCTTCAACACTAAAGTAATGCCTGATGGCTGCCTTTTTTTCGTCTATATTATTTTTAAAACGTTTAATACAGTCAATTGTTAATTATAGAAGTTGGCTCGCAGTGTTCGCTTTGTTCGGTGCATGTACTTCGTGTTATTGTAAAGGTCAGCGGTGTTAATATCGGCCACTATCGCGTCGGATCGAATCTCGCAGTGTGCGATGTTGCGCCATTACGTGTAGAAAAAAAAGAAAACGCATTACGCCATTAAAATGCTTCGATGCAATTTGGCAATAACTCCTTGAAGATAAAACTAAAGCAAATATTTAAGTAGGTACACAGGTACACTCGTTGGCTTAGGTATTGGACTACCAATAGGACCTTAAATGTATTGTTTATGTTGTTGTTGTATTTTTAGCAGAAATAGATTTAAGATTAGAAACCAAAATTGAACTAGTTCTCAACTCAAACCAAAATTGAACTAGTTCTCAACTCAAACCAAAATGAATCTAGAATAGTTAATCATGAATGCCATAAAAGTTCAATATTAATTAAAATTATTAATTGAAACATAACTTCAGTTGCAATCGTTGAAGCTCAAAACCTATATTCGAAGAAGTAGCTACCGCGCCTGCAGAATTTAAATTATATCGTATAAGATACCCCTGCCATGATATTATTGATCTTTAAATGTCGAATGTCAAGAGTTCAACCAACATGGCGGACGACGTTGACTTTTATTTCTATGAAACTGCATAAAAACCGCAAAAAAAAAGGATAGAAAAGGAGGGAGGTTGCAGTCTAAAGATATTAAAGGGTCATTGAAGATGATGATCATCGAATTTTCGAGAGAAAAAATTAGAAATTCAAAATGGAAGTGTTAAGGGGATGCACCGGCCGGCGCGGCGGCTTCGACGGCGGGTAGCGCTTGCGCGGCGGCCCAGTTCCCAGCTCGAGGTCAGGAGTTCGTTCCCCGATACGTATTGATCGGCCTGTCGAGGCCGGAAGTGGGCTCCGTTGCAGCGGACCTCCATAGAACGGTTAACACCCCCTTACCTTACCGCACAGCTCAAGAAACTTCTAGACTTAACAACACCCGTTCCTTTTGCTTACCCAATGCAAATTCAACTCTTTCGTGTGACTTATTGTATTGTAATCAGTACTTACAAATAATAAATTCTAGGAAATGACCCCTACCACAGATATTTGTCACAAATTATATATAACTATGCATGCAATTGAATACGTGAATACATTTTTAATTTCGTGTATCAACCCAGCACACTTGGTAAGGGTGAATGAATTAATGACGTTGTTATTTAATACTGTGGAGTATGTAGATAGGTACTTACTATAGTTTCCATTATACAATGCTATGCACTAGTACTATACTAGTGTAAGTATATCGGGACAGCTGACTGAAGATGAGTATTGACAGTTCATTCACGAGTTTCCCGAAATTTTCCTTACGTTACGCCTCGTATCGAGCGGGATCTTACACACTACATAGAGGTAACTAGGGTACCTATGCAAAATTAATGTCATGTTTTACGCGGTGTATTAGGTAGGTATATTTCTTAATTGAAGCGAATTGTATTGGTATATTTTTTTATTAGAAAACTGAAATTTGTAAGGATCATAACAGGTAGCGTATATGTAATTAGAAAGTAGACAAACCATACGTCATTTATGTAAACACGAGACGAAGGACGGCTTACAACAAATATATAAATAAATAAGAATATTATATAATAATATTTTTTTATTATTTCTACGTATTGAAGTCCGTCGAGGTCGACCGCGGCGAAGTGGTGTGATGATCACGTTCGCTGGGCATACTTGGTCAGAGATCGCCCAAGACTGAGGAAAGAGAGACTTTGCCCAGCAGTGGGACATAATGTATAAATTATATAAAAAATAAAAAGTGGGTGTTGTGTTCGCTACGTAATTGATAAATAAATTCAATTAATAAAGTTTATAATTTATACAGTGAATGTCATTTTAACACCCCAGTTACACTTGACATTGGCACCAAATCATTATACTAGAAGGAAAATAGTGCTGTTTATACTCAAGCTGGGATTACTATGATGTTACTACCAGCTTGATTTTTATTTTTTCAGTTGCTGTAAGTATATAACGGTTTTTATTTATAAATCAAACAGACGAATTAAATTAAACTGTCAGTCAACAGACGCTTCAATAATTTCTTAGTGTGTCAATAATGCCTGAAATTAATTCGAAGGTAAAATAAATATTTTCAGTCTGTATCGCAAATTTTCATCTCCACACTCACGTCAAATCTCGTGGCGACCTTGCTTACGACAATTATTTGCATTATCAGGCACACTGGCGAGGACATATGCACACATGAGCAATTGTTCAAACTGAGCCGTCAATGTAGTATTGTTATTAGCACACAGACAAATCAGTCGCCGTATCGGCGCGGGGGTGTTATCGGCCCGTTACAAGTAGGCCCCGGAGGTGGGTCAATGACGTTCGTTGACCCGCCTGCACCCGCACGTGTTGGCCTCGCACCCCCGCCTCGCCCCGCGCCGTGCACCCCCCGCCGCACACACCCCCATTACGCCCCGCCTTCCTCGAAATGTATGCTGATTACCGAACCTTTCTTTCCGAATGCCTCAATTAGTGCATTAGTCACGTGCCATCCATCATAACTCTACCTGTAACTTCAGATCCTATATAAATGCTACGTGTTCCTTCAGTGTCGCGCGAACGATCGATATTTGGTACATAATTGTACTTTGCTATTGTAGATAATAAACTGCAATTGATACTTGATGTCCTTGTTATGTAGCTACATGTGTTTGTTAATATGACACATTTATTTGTAAAATTATTGGTGGATTTTATCACCGTTTCAATTGCATTTAAGTGATTTAACGCAGAAAGACAAAAAATATTTACGTTTACACATTGCCTGTGTATGAACAACTAACAATTAACTGTTCCATAATTTCACTTTTAGAGTTTTATGGAGTCTAAGGAAAATATTTTATTTATGCAATTACATAACAAGCAGGTGACTAGTGTTTAGAGCAACATAGAAGCGTAATGATGACGCGTAGCAACTGGCAACAAATCATAAGCAAGGTTTACCTATCATCATATAATTAAATCCTCATCAGCAACCGCGATGTGTGCGAACAGATTCGTTCTGTCATAGGTCAAGCGGCCACTCCTCCCAATCCTTCGTATTGATTGAACCATTGACGTATACACGTTTGACGCACTAACCTACCTCTACCTACAGTCTAGGTGCTCTATACACAACAGTTTCATTGCCATATTCCCGGAGATCGCTTTAATTATCAGTCTGGTCGGGTGCGGGGCGCGGAGCGGGGGGGTAGCGCGCAGGTACTAGGTGGGTCAATGACGTTCCTTCACCCGGTGCAGCCTGCGCACCCTGAAACTAGGGCGGCTCCCTACCACCCAGCACCCTCACCGCACGCCCGATGCTCTTAGCCCCCCTTTATATAACTTAACTGCACTCAGGGCGTCGTAATTCACACTTAAATAGATCAATCAATGGCATCAGTTTTCAAGCTATGGAAATGAAAATCCTCAAAACCTCTAAACGACAGACACACCCTTTATTTTCTTTTAATGACGTAGAAAATGAGGTAATAATGACGGAAACGGTTCTGGTTTGTTATGGCAACAACAAGAGGGAAGGGCCGCGTCCAGGTCAAATTTGGGTCCGCTGCTTACGTAATATTCCCCTTCATTTGTTTATTTATAACGTTTTCCTTCTTGTGTTCCTTAAGACAAAAATAAGATATTGATTTAAGCGAAACAAGATCTTGGTTAAGTAAATCTTTGGGGAAAATAAACGGCACTGACAGTCCTGCAGATAACCTAATAAACCGATGACTTCACGAGTCGATGTGGTTGCTCATGCCCTCCCCATATCACCCTTGAACTATTTTGATATAACAATGATTATATTAAAATATAATTAAATATTATCGCACCGTGAGCCAGCTCTACGTTCACATAACCGGTCTCACAATGGGTAATTACAACTATAGGTTACTAATTAATTATTAATATTTACTTGACCTTCAACGATCAGCTTTTCAATGTAAATTCTACAGATTACGTCTATAATTAAGTGTAATGTATTCAAGTTTATTTGTACTTTTGTAAACACGTATAGACAATATTAGTCCGCAAGGTCATGCGTATGCAGTTATTTTTTCCTATATTACGCATTGCGTGTTATAACAGATATTATTACATTAAATATAATGTAGGCTCTGCATTCTCAATTAAATTAGATAAACGGATAGAAATCGAGTGAATCAAGAAGTAATTGCTTATATTCATGAATAATGCAATTCAACTCAGTATTTGCGAAATTGACAAATGCTTAGTAGGTAGCTACTAGTCTGTCGTACACATACCTACATGCACACATGCGACTACTGTGACATAACTTGTGCCACCAAGTAGAACAACAGGTAAACATCGACGGCGCTAATCCAATGAGAGAGTACCAAGAATTAGAACATTATATAAGGACACGCTGACGATAGCGATAAACTTATTGCACCTAGGTACTGGCTGCACTATAAGTACCAAACAGTACTGGAGCCTTCGCCCATGTACTCGTAAAAGTAGATAGAATGTCTAAGTCAGCCAGGCCAGTAGGAGCCAAGGCTAGGTTGAGCAACCGGCCCACTGAATATGAAACTCTATAGTTACGCACGGAGCACAGAGAATTGCTTGGCGACTGTCGTCAATGACGTTCGTTGACTCGAGCGTTCGATGCCGGCGCAGTGCTGTTTTCCTTCTCCGTTTTCATGCATTGATATTAGAAACTATTGAAGCTGTTTCTGTTATAATGTTAGCTCTACAATTTGCTTCGATTTCTGAATATATAACCACAAATTTTACTTTTATAAGAGCTTTAGTGTACCAACTAATTTTGTTTTATTCTGCAGTAATGACCTTAGAGAAATCTTGCGAAATTAAATCCGACTTTGCATTTAAATAT
Source organism: Mythimna albipuncta (assembly GCA_929112965.1). Classification (NCBI taxonomy): domain Eukaryota; kingdom Metazoa; phylum Arthropoda; class Insecta; order Lepidoptera; family Noctuidae; genus Mythimna; species Mythimna albipuncta. The sequence continues at coordinate 7,661,715 of OV815962.1, read as the reverse complement.
AATTAACCTTGAATATACAATGCATATTTAGAAATGAAATGTATACAACTCTCGTAGAAGCTGTGCTGCAAATAATTCAATATTTATTTTCTTAAATAATCATTAATTCCAAGTAGATTTTTGTTTTCTGGGAATCATTATTATAATATTAATTGACTAGATTAATAACATTGAAATCGATTTCTGGGTTTTTATTTTTTCAAAAATTAAGAAAAGAAAAACTCAAGTTTATGTGAAGTGTTTAATTCATTAAACCCCAAGCGAACGCCGGCGTTCGCGCACCTATTGTCTTTCAATTGTGTCTGTCATTATCACGATTGAAAGGTTAAATGAATAGTCGTAATTTGTACATGATATAATAATAATATTGATTTGAAGTTCTGATTTCACTCTTGAGTTGCAACGTAACGAGCTCTAAGATTCAAGGTCCTGCTGGGTGTACGGCGATTCCGCGTCCGATCTATCATGTTGAAACACGTAGTTATTTTAAACGGCAGAAGGTTTATTTCATTTGTCGTCTTGCAAGTACAGCACCAGTTACTCAAGACCCCTGCCGCCTGTCGCTCATGAGTTTCATGATGCGATGTGGAGGGAATCGTGCACACGTCAGAGGTCTCGGTTAGCTGGTCTATGTGTACGTGAGGTGGCTCGGAGCGTCGGAGCTCGTGACCCAATTTCGCAGCTGCTGGTTTCAGCAGCGGCGAGGGGAGTCAGCGGGGCGCGTGCGACGCGCAGGCGGGGGGAGCGGGCGGCGGGAGGCGGGCGCGTGTCAATGCCGTTCGTTGACTCGAAGCAGCGCAGCGGCATCGACGCGGCCTCCGCCTTACATAACCAGCGACAATGAGCGCTAGCGAATGCGTGTGATGTACCAGCCGACCCCGCCAGGCCTGAACAGCACCGGTGCCGCTCGATGCGACTATCCTAAAGCCCATATAACCAGAAGCGTGCATATGTCCTAAACAGTAATTTTTTTATTGTTTATAGACTCGAACTTGACCACTATCTCATCTGATGGAAAGCGACGAAGTGGTCGACGAAGGAGCACGCTTGCTTAGAAGTAACCTATTCACTCTTGCCTCATTTATGATTTCAGTTAGGTTTGCGTTTACAGGAATATTCCAGAGGAGTGCAGCGTTAATATCGATTATTTTGTGCCGTTATTATTGTCAAGGTCAGTGTTTAAATATAATAAATACTTAGTTACGATAGGCAATGAATGTCAAAACCATATTATGAACAGGACCTGTAGCTAAATCACAACTAAATCATTCATATTTATTTGAACTCCGAGTAGAGTAAACTGTACAATTACTACAAGTTTTGCGCATAAAATGTTGTACAAATACCAATTCACTTTAAGATAGTTGTAATAGATTAGAAGTGTAACTGAAAAGTACTATTTGTAATCGAAGCCTATTCAATCATTTAAATCGCCTAGGTTCAATGCTCGTAATACCTGATCAAATTATTTGGTATTTCCTAAGCAATCTAAACAACAATTACCTTACTTAAAATTCCTTTAATCACACTATAATTAGGATTACCAAGTCAATGAACCTGATCAATAAGAATAAAATAGCAAGAGCCCACAAAAGAATATTAGTGAAAAACCTATGTTAAACCGATCTCTAATTAGTTCGGAAGTTACTACAAAGTTGTCAACTGTTATATCTGTGAATGAGACAAGTTTGCTGTGAAAAGCGGTCCCTTGCCCTAGGGGCGCAACAATGGGCGCGTAGGGCGGGCGGACCGAGCCGGGCAAAGTCGGGCCGAAAGTGAAAGATGCGCGGGTGCGGGGGTGCGGCGGGGCGGCGAGGGGCGGGGCGGCAGGCGGGCAGAGCCGCGCGCCCGCACTAGCGAGCGAGTGCACCGAGTCGCAGCCTCACGCAAACAAAACTTTAGTTACTAACCTACTTCCGTGCGGGCGCCAACCGCGAGCGCGACTCCCGCTCGTGCACGCTCCTTGTGCGCCTGGCCGCTCGCTGGCCCACGCCGGCCCACGTAGCTACGTACCTTGCCTATGACACGTTGTAGTGATGAACTATTCTATGAAATTAAATAGGACTCTGTAAGCCGGCTCGGCTGTTTATTTTGAATGGACACAAACACGATAAAGCTGACCGGACGACAAGGGCAATTGAACAAAATGTTTTATGGTGAGATGACGTTGTGTACGTCTTGTACAGCTTTTATGTTATTTTATTTTTCACGTTGGCATGCACTTTGCAGTCTCGGTTCATTCATTCCTTGTTTATTAGTAGCCGGCCACGCACACACCGCACCTAGAAAAACACGTGTTTTTCTAAGATTTCGATGACTATTTTAATTTAATCACTATCCATAAGTCTTCTAGACATGATCTACTGTACATCTTCTCATCTAATATTCTACAAAATATCTACTATCGAATGTTAAATATTATTATTGGTTTACTCTCGACTCTATTGCATTAACTAATTTTTCTATAATTCAATTATCCACTGCAAACACAGTATTTTAGGCACCGCTAGATCAAAAACAACTTTTTATTTCTAATCATTGTTTTATTATTTAGACCGTCTGAGCAAATGTATTGTGATTTGATTATCTTGCAATTCAATTTTACAAAAATAAATTATCAGCTTTTTATGTTGCACCATGAATCAATGTTTCGCTTCTGTGTCAATGTTCTTAGTTATATAGGTTAATTACTATCCGTATTATATTTATACTATCATTGTTGATAAATAACATCGTTATTTATTTACTAAATTATAATACTGAAAAGTATATCTCTCAATCGGCAGCCATATTGGATTTGTCTATATGCCGCCAATGTCGCCCTCTAGCGGCTAATGACGTTAATATTATCTTTTTAATGATAACACAATTTTCGTTTGTGTATATTTTCACCTAAAAGATTGCGAATTATAAATATAGAAAATTAAACCCACTTAAATGTAGGTTATCTAGTTATTAACGCCATGTTGTAAAATTTTTATCTTACATAATAAACCTAACCATATAATTATGAATAATAAGTCAGTACTCATTCGTCACTCGAAGAAATAACTAAAAATTAAAATAAATCTATGACATAAACATAAATATAATGTTAACTTTATGAGGTTTATAAAATATTTTTTCAGCAAGAAAAGATGCTTCTAAACACAGTCACAGGAAGACAAACTTAAATTATCCATTTACTGGAACAAATGCACTTCAAAATGGTTTTCTCAATTCAATATTCTTCTCAACTTAATATTTTTTTCTCAATTCAAAAATTTTTAGCGCCAATCTTAATTCATTAAACCCCAAGCGAACGCCGGCGTTCGCGCACCTATTGTCTTTCAATTGTGTCTGTAATTATCACAATTGAAAGGTTAAAACGCTACTTTCGATTTCTGACTCATAAGGAATGGCTAGTTAAAATTATATCCAAAAGCCCACATATGGTTGAATTATTTTTGTACATTTGGCACTTAACCCGGCTTGATGATCTCACGGTTACATTTTTACGTCGTGACTGCTGTTTTAACCATAGATGCAGAGCCCGGATCTATAGGCATACATGCTAGTACAATTGTACAGTCAAGAGCAAAAGTCACAACAAACTTTACAGTCAGGAAAAATCAAAAGGTAGTTTTTCCAGAAACAAAGTTTTCCTGAATGGTTACCAAAACAAGCAACCAACACAATAGCTACAGCCTACAGCAGTAGTTAACGAAGCTGCGAGGATCGTACTATCGCCTCTTAAGAACATCATGCATATAACGATCCCTGTTGGTGCACATTTCTCTGTTTTGCAACACCTCATAAAGTCGTAACTACTAGTCGTAGTAGTATATTATAAAGTTCTAAAGTTTTGGAGAAAAGCCTTATTAATAATAAAATCTTTCATAAGAAGTGCACTAGATAGGCCTTTTTATGGTGGAAAATCATCTAATGACATCTCCCGCCAACTTTTCCCGCTCAGGGTTTTTTTTGTCGATGGGAAAAATCATCCAATGACAACCTCCGCTCTTGGGCGGAGCGGGAGATAGTGTCAGACTCTTATTGACTAAAAAACCCATCCCGTTTCTTCAAGCCTTCATACCGAGGCTCGAGTGACCTTTCGGATAACCCTGGCCCCAGTAGGCTTCTAGCCGGCTGGGCCTTTGCTGTTGCTGACAACTCGTTGAGGGGCGCGGAAACAGCGCGCGCCGTCGACGACTTGGGCTTGGTCCGGACAGTTACCGGGCGGCCGGACAGCGAGCTACCCATTGCTCACTGTCCGCAAGCCAGCGCCTACGGTGGCTGGAAATCCTCCTGTTCCTTCTTTGCCTTCGTTCCAGGACCCCGGGGAACTAGATAGGGCTGAAAGAATATGCGAAAAGGTTTCACTAGTCCTGAAATACAAAAGGTTACCTGAAAGAACACAGGTGGATTTTAGTCAGTAAAAGTACAACACTCCCTCTCACCCAGAGCGGAAGAAGATTTTTGATGAGTTCCCATCTCAAAAAATAAGAAGTGCGCTAGGTGAAGTAGGTACCGCTATATATACAATAGAGCTGTACAGGTTGCCAAATTAAAAAAATATATAGTGTCAGAAAAAATATAGTTTGAGAGCATCGACACGAAAAGGCTACATATTTTCGCTCCGGACTGTATATAATAAGTAGTCGTAAAGGAGCAGATTGTATCAACAGTTTCTGCTAACTAATCGCACTACTTTCTCGCTTTGATCTTATCCGATTGTGATAAACTTCAACGGTTGTAAGTTTAGAGGTTTAATAACAGATAAGTATAGAATTTCTCGAGACAAATTGATTTCAATTCTGTTTCATTTTCATGCAAGTTAGCTTGGTAGCTGCCTTCGAAATTGTTTATTGAAATTAGCTAAACATCTTTGCCTTTTAAGAGTACCTTACTAAATAGCTATTTTTATTTAATTTGGAAGTTAATGGAGCGAAAGGGAATGTCAAACTTTTACTGATTAAACCGTCTATTGTTCCTTCACTTGCCTTTTGCATTCCACCGTAACTCTATCGAACATTCTCGCAGCCCTTCCAACTATAGAGTAGGCTTTACATCCGATTGCGTCGTTGAGTTGTTTAGCCATTTACTTTACTATTAATTACTGATATCAACAAGTACGCAACAGCTTCTAATAATTTGAAAAGTTTACTAATAACTTGGTACCAGAAGTTTGGATCCCGAACCTTGGTGATGTCAACAGGTATTTCTGCCTGCCTCTTTGCACAGTCGTAATGTTATACGCTCTGATAATTATCAAAATAATATTAACAATTACTGCTAATAATAATTCTTAGCCGAAAGACATCCACTGTAGGGCATAGGCCTCACTCAGGTATAGCCACAAAGACGGGCCTTGAGTGTCTCGCATCTGTCGGATTCTCGCGACGATCATCAGATCATGGGTCCACCTTAAAAGAGGCCTTCCAACGTTGTGTCTTCCGGTACTGGTCGCTGCTCCAGAAACTTTCGGCACATCAATTCTGAGAGCAATGTTTGGCGATTTTTCATACTCTGCTGGTAACCTTGGTTCTCCTGCAGATATCTTCATTTCTGATTTGATTACGCAAGAAAATCCGAGCATAACTCCACTCCATTGCCCTTTAGGTGGCTGAGCCTTCTGATAAGGTCCATTGTGAGTGACCACGTTTCAGAGCCATGAAAACTTGTATATAAAGTCAAATACCGACATATTTTCATTACGACAATCCTATCATGTAACTGAAAATATAAATATCAACTTTTAGCCAGACTTTCGTCTAGCTGCAACTGAAAGAATACTAGCTTTGGCGCGCATTTGTTGAGTTTGTGAAAGGGTCCAAAATAAACTCGTCAGGTCGGCGCTGAGGTCTGTTGATATTTCGGCAACACTGTAATCGTCAGGGCCAAGGCCTGCCGGAGACCATTGACCATGTAACTTTCGAAATTCGTACAAGTTATTTTAATGGACGTAGTACGATAATATTTTTGAGCTTTTTTTTTTTGGACCCTGTATTAAATTATCGGAATCCATTTTATTATAGACACTTGTTTAATTACTTTTTAATGTCAATAAGTTGATAATTTAGAAAAGTATTGATTTTACCATTTTTGCCCACAACTACACCAGTGCTACGCGGTAACGAACAATTATATTTTGACGACGAATTTAAGAAAATTTGAGACTTTGAAAAAATATATACTAAAGGACCGCTTTTTAAAACGCAATTATACAATGTCGAGATAATTTTAAGCATTTTTTTTATTATTATTGCTGTTTTAGTGTGATAATTACAAATATTACATAAGTAGGTGTTACATAGCTGCAGCACAGTTTCGAAATACCTTTAAACGGCTCGTCGTTTAACCAGTAAACACGAATTTATTCAACGAGCAATGACGCGTATTTAGTATTGGTCAATAAATATTTAGAGCGAGAACTATGTGAGTTCGTTGCGTGGTAGCGCCTAATTCGTGAAGTGTTCACGCATGTATGTGTGCATGTGTGCGTTGATTGAGGAGTTGCGCCTGTGTTTGTGGATTTTTGAGTAAAACGCGCACACGGGCCCATCGTGTGGGCTCTTGACGAAACTAGGTCGGTTCAGTGACCCATATGTTTATCTAACGATTGTGCGGCGGGCGCGAAAGGCCTGGAGCGCCTCGCGAGCCGCGACTCGGTGTTATCATTATCAATGCGTTCGCGTTTTCGTTTAGGTTATCTTTCGGCCAACCTGTCTCCTGCACTGTACTGATTAACAATCACGTTGTGTGACACAGTGCACATGCACGCTCTATATTTATATCTAAACTAATTATATAAAGAGAAAGATTTGATTATTTGTGTATTTGTTGGTATTTGTTACAATTTAACTCAGAAACTACTGGATCAATTTTCGAAATTCTTTCACTAGTAGAAAGCTACCTTATCACTGAGTAACATAGGCTTATATTCACTATTTTCAAAAGCAAAGCCGCTGGGAATAAGTAGTCAACCAAAAAAAAATTGCATAAATGGAAGTAGTTACTTCGATAGTTACACTTGATGATCTATAACTTTACTCCTCACCATCTGTTTTCCAAGTAATGTTATTGAACCCGACCCCGCCTGCCTCTAGATGCTATAAATGACTAATCAGATCACCAGTATTTCCCTCCTTTCCGATATATTTTTAAAACTAAATTAATTACTGCGCTCCAGTTTCCAAAGCTTTTATATTAGACTGAATATTTTTTCAGCGATCCTCTGTTCACGATATTATCTTCCTCTTTACTCCAGGAATATAAAAATAACTTTCCTGATTCATTTATTTTACCTTGTTTAAAAATGAATTTCCTTGTCTGAATCATACAACGGCTTTATTGGTCGTGAACACCGTATGGAGCTTTTTAAGTCTCCTAGACCTACCATTATTTCAAGACAAAACATGTATCAAACACACATAATAACGCTAAAAATTAAATAACCTTAGACAAAAATTAAATTCAGAATCTATTTGTTTTCCGTACATCCTAAAGTTAAAAACAACAAAATTTTAATTCTAGCCAAAACAATAATTTGACATTTTTGTCTAATACCATTTAATTTTAATAAATCTCAGGTCAACCCACGCGGAGAAATTCGCTATAAATCTTCACAATTACTTATTTGGCTAAGACTTGCTTTCTCTTAGATTAAAACCACGCTCATTAAGCTTTTTTTCCTTTTTATGTCTTAACCGCTAAATAGCTCTGCTGATAAGATCCTACTGACAAGCGCGTGCAATACCAATGAAGTGTTGCGACTTGCCATGTACCTTCTAACAATTTCACAAATGCATTTCTGCAATTCGAGTGCAATCAACTGTAAACTCTGTAGTCGTATTGTTAAGGACGTTATTGTGTTTCGTGATGTACATAGAGCTTTGTAAAGCACCTATTACCGTTTGCTCGCCAAGGACGGAGAAAGCGGAGAGAAAGGATGTGCAATAGTGACGTCATAGCTTTTGAAGTTACAGTACGGTTTTTTGAAAATACTTTCACAATAATTATGTTGATGTTTTCATTGTTTCAATTCAACAATGTGCTTCTTTTAAATCAGTTTCATGAAAATTTATGAGTAACATTCTAAACCATTTTTACAATACCAAAGCAAGCTATTAGTTTTTCTTCGACGATTTTCATGACGATTTTTTAGAAGTGCCTCTCAGCAAAGTGGTCCTTAAAATAACTGATTCCACATAAAAATCGTTTCAGTGCAGATCTTTGAATGAGTTTCATACTTTAACCTAAAGCTCTGACTAAGTATTCATTTGATAGAGATTTATAAAACAAAAATGTGTCATTAATGTTACAATAATGTGGTCACAGATGTGTTTTAATAGCTGCCATGTGTGGGCCAATTGTCGAACACTTCTATCGCGGCATCTTGATATTTACAAACGTAAATTCTTCGCAATTAGTTCTCAACCTAAGCCGTTACCTTCAGACTCTTGAAACTACTATCGCCCTTCATTTTCGTTAGCGCCGTCCATACTTTACCTTTATGAAGGTAAACTCCGGTGTTGTACCAAGTCAAATCATCATTCACATAGTTACGTCTCATTCTAGGGCATGATAACTGCTATTAGAGCGAGCGGGATGCTACAAATTGGTTGTTGTTATTAGTAGTTAGTGTAACACGCTTAGGCTTAAGGTCGCGTGGACAAAACGTAGATGCGTCAACGAACGCTGGCAAGGTGACGCATTGTCGCTAGGAATGTATTAGGTATTGTAATTTTACGTGCGTAATAGAGTTGCACATTGAAAAATTCATAAACGTAACATATGCATTAATGTAACGGGTCTCTGTTACATACAGGGTGCATTGAATATATCACTGGTTACTAGTGTCAATTCGTAATACCAGTACCACCTACCATGAATCTAGCCTGTAGGTAATGCATGTCAAAATATCAATGAAGACTATTGATGGGTTGGTTATCACAAAAGTTGCTTCTGCTAGCTGTTTCACCCAAGTTAAAAGTAAAAATTATAGCCTATTTTACAAATTATCATTCTACTTTTGAAAGATTTTTTAAACCTGGTCTAGTTGTTTTTAAGTTTATTAATTAGGTACTAACAAAAATACAAAATACAAATCTTTCGTCTTTATAATATTCATCATCACATGATATTAATTACACATTATAAGCTAATAGTAGATAGATACATTTTCATAATATGTTATAGTATAGATTAAAACAACTGACAAATAATGATGAATTTTTTACACAACTTTTTTTTCTTTTTTGATTTGCGGAATTATAAAATATTTTTCCTGTTTTGGATGGGGTGAAGCCCTTTTTGACGGGATACCAGGGCCACAGTTTGACTCTCTCGAATAATTGGCAGAACTTGTCACACCTAGACTTTTATGTTCCAAACATGACAAACATTTTAAATTCACCATCAGATTAAAATTAATCAGACAACCTGCAGCCTGTATTATGTCATGACGTTTTTTTCTAGCGCACTATGTGCTAAACCCTCTTTCATAACTCCGAAGGTCAAGCAAAGCTGCGGGCAAATGATAATAAAATATTTAATTATAATAATGTGTAATACGATCCAAAGATAAAGTTTTTCTCAGAAGCATGAATGAATAACACATCCGTTTGTACTATAAACAAGTATTAGTATGCAGGCACTTACTAAATGTTGATCAAACGACAAGAACTTTGTCATCTAACCTGTACTCATTCAGCGTTTCAATCATTTATCTTTTTGTTGACGCTTGGGGCTAATAGATGGCGCTAGTGGTTTTGTGTCGTGCCAAAATTGAATTGGGCACTAGTACAATATAGATAGGAAACATTATAAATAAAAATACTAATATGAGGCCTTAATGACGTCATTTTAGTACCGGGATGCGGGATTTTTTGAAAAAGTTACCGCAGCACTGGATTGAAAAAGAAAACTGACGGAATTCAGATTGGTTTTGTTAAGTAAATGTCTGATACGCCATCTCGCTCAACCCAACAAGAGCGAGAGACGTTATCTTTTGAATTATCACCTAAAAAAGAAAGAAAAGGAAGTTCATTAACCTGCTTTTAAGTTTAGATCAGAAATATCCGACTACGCCAATAGCCTACCCCACTACAAATACATTATGTGGTTAACTGACTGTTTACCAGTAGGCAGTTACTGACCTATGTCTTATTTCCCGTTCATGACATCAACATGATTAAAATAGTACGTACTGATTCATACGTTGGCCAACCTATGGACTATTGTTTATAGTCAGTTCACAAAAGCTACACCAACGCTTCATAGACTACCGTAGGCGAATGTAAAACACCAAATTGTAGCCGTTACATGAACCTATTTTAAAATTCACATGGAGAATAACAATAACACAGAGATCATAACGCTAGATACGTCAGCCAGTTGGGATGTCGGTCCGTCTGTCCTAGTTTCTACTCGTAGTAGGCACGCTGCGCGGGCGTTCACTAACGTTGTATTATTACCTATAAACTCTGATAGATCCACAGATTGTCAATTCTAGTAAATTAAGAAGCTTCAAAATATTTTACGACGAAAACATTAAAATATATCACAATTTAGAATGTGTGTCAGCCGTAACACCAGACATCATAAGTGTGTTTGAATATTTTTCTTGTAAGTAAGCATTTATTAAATAATTTTATCATATTTTCTAACGAATCATAATATATTTAGACATTCGGGGAAATCCAAACTCAAATATATACCCTGATAATAAAACAAACGTGCTGATTAATAACAGTGTTAATTAGCCTGATGACACCTCATATATAAAATAAATAAAACGTCCTTACTAAAACTAAAATCTTAATTCAAAAGACACGTGTGGCAAACTGGTAACCCAAAAAATATCTAGGTACATAAAATAAGAATAAAAAAATATATAAGTAGGTACATAAAACATATTCACAGATGGCTAGAGACGAGAGCGGGAGGTATGCGCTGTCTAAAATTAAGGTCAATGATGATAAGAACGTAAAACCGTCATCCACGACTGTACCGCGCCGACACTAGCAATTTGTACGCGACAGTACCGCATGGTGCTCTGGAATGTACAGTTGTGTTCCGTACATTTTTCGAAGGGTATTGGGGCAAGTTCACGATAAAAATGATTAACGATCTGGCTTGATTTTTTGGTTGTAGCGTTTGTATTTTGTTCTTAAAATGATTTATTTGATGTCAAATTTATTATTTGTAGTGTTTACTGCTGAAAAAATTGCCAGACGTTAAAATATCGCATCGCTCCAAGGTGGTAAAATTCATTTTATGTAGATTGGGTTACCAGATGAAATAATCAAAAGTCCGAAGAAAAAGCCAGATTTCCATAGAAAAATCCGAGAGAAGAGAAAAGTTTGAGATTTTTTCACACTGCGGATCTAACTCATGTGTTGCACTCAAAGTGGTGGGGGTGGCAGCGGAACCTTTGCCAAAGGAAGATAAATTTTAGTTTATTCAACTTTTTATTAATATGTTTAAGCTTGTTTAACTTTTATTTGTAATTTGTTAAAAATACCAAAAATCGTGAGATTTCATTATCATCAACATCATCACGAAATCTCAGGACATCCTGAGATCTGGTAACCCTATATGTAGAGGTTTTATTTAACTAAATAATACATATAACAATGTACATAAGAACATTTGATTTACATCAATCACAAAGCCGTCAGCGGATAGAGTAGGCGATCACCGCCCATCTGCCCACGACCGCTTGTAACCTAAGTACACATCAATGCAGCCAATCTCAGGTGAACAGACAAGCATTAAACAAGCCTAGCCCAAAAAAAAAAACAAACATAAACTTAGTTCAGGACTTTCAAATAGCTATGATTGAAACTTATGATGCCACCCACACCTTTATTAGCTGTAAAAAGCCAAAAGTTCAACTTAATAATAATAATAATTTTATAATTAGGCTGTATACAGTGGTACATTTTGACAAAAATCTTCGGCCTTAACTGACCCCGTCATTTTGCTGGCATCTCTTTGAGGCGCATGGAATACAACACGCCATTAACCTGGGCTAGGTCCTGACCGGACGACCGGACGGCGATCAACCCATGGTTCGCCGGGTCCGAAGGCTAGTTACACAGCTAACACAATTGCTATCAATAACAATGTATCATCTATTAATTTTTACATAGTATTAAATCAAGTTGCTTTCTAAGTCTGTCCGTTTATACGCTAACTACTTCTAAACCACGCAACGGAGTTTGAAGCGATTTACACTAATAGAAAGAACAATCAACAAGAAAGGTTTCTGTATTTGTGTAATTTGTTAGATACTAGTTTAATAAATAAATGAAGAAAAAAACAGTACAGAATAATCCTTAACTCAACAACTAATCTGCTTGAAAAGGTACTCAATTCGGGTTTGCGTTACACGCGGAAACTAAAGTTACACCCATATTTTCTAATCAAGCTAACTGCCAACATAACAGCGTGAAGTTGCGCAAGCGCTACCAACATCAACATCTAAGTTCAAACAACTGACAATCTAGTCGGTGACTGCAATAAGGTTTCCCACGCAAGCAGCCCTGCGATGGCCTTGTCGCTTAAACCTTTGTGCGAGTAGCAGCACAATGTTATCGAGGAGTCATGGACTCGCGCCTGCAACTATTGTGCTAATCACATTGGCGCAAATTATTCAGTACGCACTCACTACTTTGTTGCACATGCGGTTTTTGATTAGTCAAAACTATTGTGGAATTATATGAAAACAAAAAAGGAGAAGAATTCACTAAATCATAGCTAGCCTCAGACAGATGGTGTACTATTTCCAAGGTCTCCAAAACACAACAATAAACAAAGAACTCATTAACATTCGTCCTCTCATCCCATGACAAATGCATGTCGCGTTTGACACAGGTCATTATTAATTAAATGACATGTCCATAACTAAGTACACGTGGGACAATTAATCAACAGAGGTGAACGATCTTGAAATCGAATAGATCTCGTGGACATTCTTATGGAAAGTGAGCGTAACTACACTATAAATAGATACTGACCTTTCGCTCCACTGATGCGTCAGCCAAAGTTACGTGATGTAACCGACAATTCACACGTACACTGACACAAAACACGTAAAATCTCAGCATGTGTTTGTGTGTATAACAGTACACGCAAGCACGATCAGTGGCCATCGAAAGAGAAAGTGGTTAAGGTCTCAATGGTGGCTGACCGGTGCTCAAGTAGTGTTGTCGCGTTACAGCCTAAGCTATCGATAAATTTCATCGCTAACCCAGTCCGGTGTTATTGACCCCTCGCCGCCAGCCCGTACGCACTATTGGGCTTTGTCCTTGTAACAGTGTTACACATATTATTATACACGAAAACACTTGAAATTATAATTTGAAACAGCTTAGAATAGTTTCACCCAGTTTTTACTCATAGCTCTACAATATTCCACACATTTTAAATCGTTTTCAGCATGCTAACATCAATGGAATGTTTTTTTAGCGTACCATAATATGATGGTAGCAGAAACGTGTAAAACGTGTTGCTCCGACCCCAAATAACATGGGACAAGGGCAAGAAGATGTATATATGACGATGTGAATATGACGGTATCAGCAAAATTTTCGATCAATATTATAGTCAAGAAATTCTTCTTAAAAGAGATTCTCACAATAATATCTCGAATAATATGAGCATAGAAAGTAAAAGTCTAAAACTAATGACTTGCCTACTTCACTATTACGCAAGATAAAATTTAGTTAACACGATGTTTTATTACTTACAATCTTTTTACATCCATAAATATACTTATAATGTGTTTATTATTTTTTTACGCTGTAATTGCACTACATTCATTACACACTATATTAACAACATTACATATTATGCGCTACTAATTATAAAAAAATAAAATAAAGCGTTCTGATAAAACGTAAAAATATATATTATTTTTTTTTCTAAAATAAACTATGTAAATCCAATTCTCAATGTATGCGGAAACCCCAAAAAGTGTACTAATAAAACGTAAACTGAGATCACCATATGTCGATATTTACGTTAATCATATGGGGTAACAACACTAGTATTGCGGGATACCGCGGACCCGTTCCTACGGGAAGTACCGTAACTTACACCCGGTACCGTTGCGCCGCGCGCCGAGTCCGCTGCCTGCCGCTACGTGCTTGCGCCCGCGCCGCCTAGACCGACAATTACTCTCGCTTTCGATTCAAATTCTGTTTCCGAAGACAATGAACTTTCTTCGCTTTATAGACGCCTATTGTGGTTACGGCTTATGTAATTTTTATGCGAATTGTTTGAGATGTTTCTTAAAGCCAATTTGTATTATGTTTTTTATGAGTTTAACATAGCCTTCAATGTCGTTACGTGGTTTCAAATAAAAGAAGATTACGTATCGTATAAAATGGAGATTGTTTATTGATATCCACTTAAGTAATTCTTCATTGAAATACATTAGGGGTCAGATTGCTCAATTAGATTAATTCCAACACTAAATAAGGCATCGGAGCAGCGAAGTGTAGACTACGTCAATCACAGTCCGTAAACGTGTACTAAAACAGAAGATAAAATCGCGTGAAGCAAGCATTCAAAAAACTTAAGCCTTGACCACGGGTGGCTGACATTAAAACTCACGCGCCTTTCACGGCGAACTCAGGTGGACGTTGTATAACACACTTTCCATTTCTTTGGCAGAGTTTAAAGCCTCATCTCCATTGAGCTTAAAGTTGCAACGGCCGATAATATTTTACTAAAATTGATTTTTAATTTGAAATTATAAATAATCAAAATATGCAATAATTATAATAATTTTCAACATTTTCCATGATGTAACTTGCCATGGTAACTGGCTGCCGAATGATGTCACATAGATGTATACAAGTTTGGTTTGATGCAACATTTTGTGACTCACGATATCTTTTCAACTGTCATCAATTACTTTAAAATCCCTTATAAATGAGTATCATCGAAATTCACAGTGGTCTCCACGTGTTAACTCACTTTGGCAGTGTTGAGTGTATTCGAGGCTTTATTCGCGGTGTCGTCTTACGAAACTGGCGGACTCGCGCCGAGTTAAGGTCGCCGATGTGTGGCAATTTTCCCATTTCGAAGAGAAGCCAAACCTTGACCTAGGAATTAAATTTCGTTTCGTCACTCCCGCTTTACTCGCTACGTATTGCAATTTATTAGTCGCCACGTTTTTAGGTATAAATGCAAAGTATGTGAGTTATATGTTCATTATTAGGTATTCAGGCACTTGGCGATGCAAATCCGACAAGTGTTTACAAGAAAATGAAGACTTGCAATAAAGACTACATTATTATTTCGGACGCTGCAATAAAGAAAGTTGGCAACGAGTCGAAATGAAAACTGTTTAGCGCATCATTGCACAGCGATTTAAGTATTTTGCGTTTTGTCTTTTAAAATGTAGATCATTTAAATATCTAATTGAGTCTCGCTTTAACACATTTACCTACATCACGAAAGAAGATACAGGAAAATAGCCTGAACAATTGATTAAATATTGCTAGACACTTTCAGTATCAACATCGATTTTATTACATATGTAAATGTGGTACTAAATATAATGACAATGAAAGCGTTCGTTAGATGGCGCTGCGAGTGCGCATACGCAGCGTCACGTTGGTGGAGCACCGTAGAGGGGGTCGGTTGCGCCACAGCGCGGGCGCTTTACGCAACGCGGCCGTTCACCCCGGAAGGCGTTTTCCTCGCAGTTTCTTTAGCAGTGTGTTAGTGTGGCGCGCTCGCGTGACTACATCGCGTGCCCGAGCACCCCCACTAACCCTCCGCTGCATCCGAACCACTCAAAACTGCAGACCTAATTATCTTATCGCATGAGACAAATATGTAACAGTTGCACTAACGTTTGCTTTTAGCTATCAACGAGAATAGCGACCGGATGCGTCGGTCTATCACGTTTATAAACGACTACTTTTACCAGATATTTTTTAAGTTCGCTAAACAAAATTCTCAGTATATGTGTTAACTAAGTAAAGGCAAGATATTTTCGAAATTATACTTTAACACATTTACACGCCGTTTTGTTGTTTCGAAAGAAAGCTGTTAAGCGTGTCAGCGCATTCATTTATCCTTCCATTTGGAGAGACATTAAACATATGACTGTCGCCTGTTTGTCATGATTTTTTCCAAGCAAATATATATTTTCATTGCCCTCATTTGTAATGTTTTAGCAGCAAATCGTTATTTGAATGAAAGACAAATTTAATCGTTGGAAACGTATAGCTTTCGGTCTGAATTTCATATGCTTATTGATGTCGTCGGTGTCGCAACGTGTATCAGGTTTCAGAGCAGCAAAATAGATGCGAGCAGTAAATAGGGAAACTAAAATACCATGAAACATAGCGGATGACGCCGCAACAAGTATTTCTCGTAGCTGGGTTAACGCCAGTTTATATGAGGAAATTCGTTTTAGTGTTTTGGTCTCGTGAAAATTTCGTAACTGCGTGCAACTGGTTCGCGGTGAGTCAAGTGTAAATTTATAAACAATAAGAACCCTATTATTTACGAAACAACAGTTTCACACAAGTTTTAAATTAATGTAGCTCTATGGGAAGACTGACAAATTGCTTGTTTCGCGATTATATCTCGTGCATTCGAACGGTGATTGTAATTTTTCCAGAACAAGTCCATCTGACGATTCAATGTTACACAGAATTGAAAACAGAAGTATAACGTTACATATATATGCATCTATATCTAAAACACCGGTCGTCGTACAAGGAAAAAGTGCTGCATGTGATTGTCAAAGTCCGATTTTACATAAGGTGTGACATTGTCGTCGCCTGCGCAGGCTTACGCAAGGATGCACTAGCTATCCCCGGCACTTGCGAAAGTGTAAGCACACGTGCATTGTGAGGAGCTATGTTACTGTCCACCTACCTGCATTAGACATGCAGGAATGTTTGGACAGCGTTAGTAATGCATATATACACAGCGGGTATTCTATTGTCAGAGCCAAAACTTTACATTTCCTTCATTTCCGAATTACATATTAATGGCTGACATATTTATTTATTAAATAATATATGTACACAGAAGTACAGACGTGGACGTAATCTGTTAAGCATTTTCAACCAGTCAACCTTTGAGTAAGGCAGAGAAAAATAGTGGTAAATGGAATAAAAGAATGAAAAAGATGAATACAAGTAAATATATAATAATAAACCATAGATTTATAATACAATTATGTATACAATATATTATACTAAAATGGTTAAACTAAATACCTAAACATTCACATCGCAGTCACTATCACAAATACGTCTAATGTTAACTTTATTTATTGTCGTTGAGATGATATTGCTTTTTCGAATGATATTGACTTTTCGAATTAAAAAAAACGTTCAAGTAGTTTTGAACGTCTTTTTTTTTAATTCAAAATTTGACCTTCTGGTCATTTAAAACAAATGAAATTTAAATTATTTTCCGTCTATGCATATCTAGATGACTTTAACAAAATAATTAGCATAAAGTTATTCAACTTAATAAAACTATTTTTTGTGGTTTTTAAAATCCAACATAAACTTGTTTTCATATTAGAAATGTCTTCTCTTTAGGAAGTTATTATACAATATGTTATTTCAAACTATAATCTAGGATTAGCAGTCTAGAGTCTAGACCATTGGGTTGCGAAATCGCCGCAAGCGCATGCAGTAGCTAGCTAATTGAACGAAACATTTTTGCTCTTTTTTTTTGTTATTAAATCCACATTAAGGTTTTTGCACCGGAATAATGACGGTAGATAACTGTATAAACTACTCATTGACGTTATAAAATTAAGTTAACATTTTTGCAAGATCAATTATTTACTTAAGTATATAAAATATGATATTAATATTATAAAGACGATTATTCGAGAAGCTGAACTTATTTCAAGTACAAGGGTAGACCATATCTGACACATAGGTACAATACTTTTTATTCGCAAAGTATTTTCCCTTAGGATAATTTTCTACCATCAAACGAGCGAAGGCCGCTGGCAGCAGCTAGTTAAATAATATGTACCTAAAAGAAAACTTGAGCAATTAAAAAAATAATCTCTTATGAAAAACTAGTAAATAACACTCCTACGCATAACTAAACTCGGCAGTAAGATAAACGATTATGATTTCGACAACAGTAAAATTTAATCAACTGTTCGTTTCATAAATTGAGACTAATCGATTTTAATTATTACCATCGATTAAAACTCACAGAACTATAAATTATATTTTTTCTTATTAAAAGCCACACCTACCGTCTCATCTTCGAAAGTCATCTTTCGCAAACACAAAGCAAACTGTGATTCGTCGACAAACTGCTAAAAGCTCCGAGATATTGCTCAAACACAAATTGAAAAGTGATGTGCTATGATCGCCAGCAATATGTATTATTGTATGACTACGATGTTACTCAATCGGACAAGTGCTAACACTCGTAAATTAAAACATCTCTTTGATATGGCTGTCCCAAATAAACAAGGGTAAAGACCTTTTACGTAAGTCTGTGTTACGTGGCGGTGAGAGGCAATGTCAGGCTTTACGATTGTTATGACAGCTACGCAGTCTTAGATCTCCACACAATGCCGTGCTGCCGATCAACTCCACTGCACACACTATTTATTTTACCATTTTTTTTTTTCATCTAAAAAACTAACATCAGTAAATGACAGTGCATTTTCAGCATTACTAATGCACAAATGAAAGGTGGAGGTCAAAATGATCTGAACATTTAATTCGTAACTAGTTTCAAAATATTAAGTAACAAAACTAAGATGTTTTCACGATATAAATACTTGTAACAACCTGATTTCGCCATAACTATATCAAAGTTAGTGTTTACCAATGTCATGTACGTAAAGGGGTCTACGAAGTTGCTACGAGCTACGCCGCTACGAGCTAGCTGCTACGCCAATCTTTCACATCTTACGCTGCCTGCAAAGTCATTCGTTGAAGACTTTTTCAATGACAATGTGAGAATCATTGTCATTGAAAAGTCAGTCAGTTAATCTAAACTGCTTTAAGAATTTATGAACGTTACCGAATTTATTAACGCTATTAAATAAATCAGGGGTATTAATGATATTACCAAATTCGTTTTCTTGTTTCACAACAAGGCAGTGTATTGCAGATCAAGGTTCCTCTTTATATCTAATAAAATTCGTCTTTTGTTTCGCTAGTGTTATGTGCCTAAAAAGGTCAATGAACAGCCTCGGTATTTCTACAACCGAACCTTGTATAATATAACAGCATTTATTGTAGTTAACGCTACATAAATTTGAATACTAAGACGTGGCAGTAAGGTTCAAATTCCATTTGTATTATCGTAAATAAAGACCTTACGTTTCGCTATTCAAGCCACGATGTGCACAGTGAACTTTGTCGTAGGTTACGCGACTATTTTAATGCAATTTGAACTCAGATGCAAAGCATTAGATGTCGAAATCATTTGGCATGAACGGGTAGTTTTGACATGTTGTATTTAATTTATTGGTTGGCAGTGACGGCCAAAATGTTAGTTTGTTTATCGTTAGCGCTCGTTCTTGACAGCGAAAAAGTGAAAACGGCTGCGGTGGCTGAGCGGTGCGATTGTGAAACTAGGCTCCGCGGCGCAGCGAGGCCTCGCGACCACGATGGTGCTCGGCGGCCGACCAACATGCTCTTATGTAATAGGAAGCAGGCCACTGCTGACTCCTAGCCACTGTCACAACATGTGTCATATAATCACTCATGCATGCCCTCTGTAATCTTCCCTTTTTAACCGACTTCAAAAAAGAAGGAGGTTCTCAATTCATCGGAAACTTTTTTCTTCTTCTGTTTTTGTGTTCGTTATTTAACACCGGTTTCTGAAATTAATGTTATTTTGCTCTTTTTAATGTTTTTTATAGTGAAGTCGGCTGAAATTTTTTGTATAACAGTTTTTTATTTTATACTTTCTAGTTGCTAAACCTAAGTACCTACTGTGCAAGGCCTAAAGTAAGGCAACTGTAAAAATATAACATCATTGCAAGTGTGCTTTAAAAATTTGAAGAGTTCCCTCAATTTCTCCTAAATTCCAGGATCAGAACCTGACCTGATGCCCATGGGACTACTTGGAAAGTATACACTTTAAAATAAAAAAAAGATTTTTTCAAATCACTCCAAACGTTTTCAAGTAATCGGAGAATATATAATATACGTTTAAAAACAGTATTTTTATTATATTTCTAAGAACAACAACAAACTAGTAGGCCGTCGCTTCACATTAGAAATCTCTACGCATAACTTTCATAGTTAGGTTAGGGTCATTTATACAATTTCGCGTCTATTAATATACGCAAAATTTCATGCCATTGACATTCAACTCTAGTAATTTCTATGAGATATGTAAATGGGATTTTTTTTGCGTGTGAAATTCATTTTATTTCGGAATAAATGACCTCGTAAATTTAAATTTAGTTTTGATGTATAGCTTGGTCGGTTCTCACGCATGAGGTTGCGGGTTCGAAACCGGGAAGTACCAATGTGAATTTTTCATATGTACTTTTCTGAGTTTATATAAGACATTAATGACACCGTGTGCCTTGTACCTATATGACGTAAAGCCATTAGTCCCGATGGGCATTCGTAGATTTAACAGTAGTTACAGGTAGTCAGACGCCAGAAAGTCAGACCATCAGTCTAACCAAGGAGTATCGTGTTACCCAGTAACTGGGTTCTGGAGGTCTGATAGGCAGTCGCTCTATGTAAAACACTGATATTCAGTCGCATCCGGTTAGACGGAAAGTCCCCCTCAAGCTAGTTGGGAAGCCTACTGGGGCCATGGGTTCACTTCTGAAAAGAAAACCCGGCCCTGGAATATGGAATAAAAGGCAACGAAGGAGTTAGGAGTGGGTCATAGTCAGTAGAAGTTTGACACGCGCAAGGGCGGGCGATGACATTGCATGGTTTCTCACCTTAAAAACTTGGGAAAAGGATAGACAGATGATGATAGCTTTTAGTCGGTACCTAACTAGACTTTCTTTTAAAGCTGATAAGATCTGTATAAATGCATACATTGTATATTTTGGCAACGTAATTTGCAGCTGTGGTTGGCCCGGCCAGCCAAAATGTCAAACAATGGTGATGATTAGTGTCATTGACATAACTATTGTTCATTGTTAAATTGACGCAGTTTTACTTTTGCACTTCCAAGCTGACGTTCTGGAAGTTTATGGTCGAACAGAGTTTAATAGTCTATTATAATGTTCCATGTTATTATGGTCTTGTTTCTTAGACGTAAAAATAGTTGTCAACAATTTTTTAGAGTGGCGATTAAAAAAATATCGTTTAAGTGAGCATAAATCTCCGATTGCAACACTCTGGTAAAAACTAAGTGCTGATTTTTCAATAGCTACATTTTTTTTAATTCAAGAATAAAAATGTCGATATAACAGCTTTTGTATAGAAAATGTGTCAAAGCGTCATAATTATTATTTAGATAACAGTTATCTGACTATTGAAAAATCAGGCCTAAAAGAAACAAATGTGTAAATAACCTTATCATTCCGGTTTGTCACGGTCACTCGTCTACAATTAACAAAATAAAATTAAGAACAAGGAAACGTTGAAGTAGACTCATTTAGGTTCGCTTTGTCGCGATGTTTACCAATGAGTGAGGTCATTCACACCTTATCGTGCGACTCGGCAGAATTCGGATTGTCACAAGGCAAACGTTCCGGTAACTGATACATAAAAAGATCACAACAACGCGCCCATTTATCTAGTGGTATCTACGTGATAATCTAATAGGTAGGTACCTATAGTACACGACCGGATTTACTGCAATCCGAACCCGATTTAGATGTTTTCAAAGCAATATTGTTTACAATAACTATAAAAATAATTCATTATCAACCCAGGCTTCGAGTTACTTCAATAATTTATTATTAACTTCACGTCTGTTTGTAGGTAAGCAACATTGCTCGCAATACGCATTTCTTGAATTCTGATTTTATAGTTAAGAACAGGTGTCCCAGAAAATAAACATGCGATCGCCATATTTCCATTTAGGTTCGTTTCGTGAAAAGACGTCATAAATTAAAAAAAAAAAAACAATTTTATCAACAACCAGTGGTCTTATCAAATAATAATGACTCTTGATTTTGGTTGTTGTTTCTAAACATTTTACCAGATTAGTAGGTTCCGCTTAAGGTAGGTCGTTCAACTCCAATTAGATCACCTAGTCTCGATGAAGCGTGTGAAAAATATCCACACCGCATTCAGTGTAGGTATCGACTATCGATACAATGAATTCGTCGATACGCCTCACTAAGCAACTGATAAACATTTCAAACGATGGGAACGAAATTCTAAATTCTGTAATGCAGTTGCGAAATCATATTGTTAACTCTTCAACACAAAATACAACAAAGAAGTTGTCAGTTTGTCAAAGATAAATTTAGCAGAATTCTTTCTTTAATATCAAAGTCAATATTTATTCAATCGAAGAATGTAGGCAAGGCTTGATACATCTGTAATTCTGCTATCGGTAACAATCACTGAAATTTGGTCATGTTGTCTGAAAACGTTATCTTTGGACTAGATTGTCATCGATACAGTGCAGCGTCAACACTAATACATACCTATCTGGGCCTATCTCAGCATCTACTTTGTTTATTTATTGTTTATCTTTCATTCGCTATAGTCTACGAATGACATTATTTCAGTAAAGTAGTCTGCAGACTATAAATATTTTAATCTATAGATAATCGGATTTCTTTGATAGAAAATATATTGGGGGTGAACAATGACCCTCGCTGTTCTAAATCGGTAAATAATATAGTCTGTGTAATCTCTGTGGTATTTTTAATTAAGAATATTTAAAAGAGCACACAGATTTTTTTGAGTGAAGTTCGGAGGCTCTTGTAATTATTCGACAATTGATTCTTAGTAGACATTGTAATGTAAAATTGGTGTAGTTTTATATATTTTAAGTGTCACACTACTGGACAACATGTGAAATCATTGAAACTGCCGCAGTCTCTACAAAATAGAGCTGAGATTTTATTATAGTATTGACTGTCTCAACGAAGCTTGCTGAGAAGGATACATTTGTTGCCAAATATTAAAACATTAGAATATGTTACATCCGAATTCTAAATGCACTTGATGTAGCTATTACATACATACCAAGACATGGCTTAAAGGATTTAGTCTCAAGCCAAATACTTAAAAAAAGATGTATGTAGAAACTGGGATTAAGCACTTTGACGTCATACACTTCACATGGTTTACTACGTGTTAATAACTTCCACTGACGTAGTTTTCCGTAAAACACATAATTAGAAATGCCTTCAAGTAAATCGTGTGTGTCTAATGACATCTAAGTCCGACTCACTGACTCATAAAACTACATAACAGGTTAACAGCCCATGAAAAATTCATTATCACTAAATATAGTTCACAAGTTAAACAGACGCGCTTCTAAGAAAGAACGTATGGTGTCGAATATTGCAAGACTTCCTGTTTTCGCAGCACCAAGAATGGGGTTATTCGGTCCAGCTCGCTTTCACCCATTCTTCAGATAGGCCAACCATACATAGCCCGTTGCGTCAATATTTCGAGTGGCCGTGTTTTCTCGGGAGAATAGTTAACCCAGTTTCGGTCGCTCCTGGCTAAATATACCGCGGCTACCTGACTTCGAACGCATACCAGCAGCGCATGGTCGCAGCAACGGCATGACATGTTGTCAATCTCATTTAAAATATCTTTTATTTTTAATGTTACGTGTAGTTGGCAGGAGTCGTACTGACTGGCCGGCTGAGTGATTCATGTGTACGTGGAATCCCATCGGATATGGATCAGACAAATAGGTGCGCTTTGAAACACGAGTTGTAAAAATCTACATGCTGACGGACAGTTGGCGCAGTGGTCGAGTGATTGGCTGCTGCGCTGCGTGTCGTGGGATCGAACCCGTACGAGACAAATATTTGTATGACCTACAGTTAGATGTTCCAGGTCAGTTTACATGTTTGTAAAGGCACCCACGATACAGGAGTTATTCCTAGTGTAGAGTAAAATTTTCAAAAAATATGCTAGAGAGATACATTTGGATGAATCGAGCATATTTCTAAAAGGTAGACCGATGACTTGGTGAAGGTTGCGGGAAACCGGTGGATGCGAGACGCTCAGGAACGTTCGTTGTGATGACACTTGGGGGAGGCCTATGTCCAACAGTGGACGTATATCGACTAAAATGATGATAATGATGATATTTTTGAAAATTTTACCATGGTTTTTTTTTAAATACTCCTGGATGTATTTTACTCCAGAGAAATAAGCTCAAATCAATACTATACCTACTATGTATAATCTTTACATACTATAAAACAAACAAATTCCCTTATCGCGTCTGTCTGTCGGGTATGTTCGCGATAAACTCAAATATATGTTACAGTAAAGCGGAAGAGTTGCTTTTTGTTTGTTTAAATGCGTTAATCTCTGTAACCACCAGTGAGATTGATTCAAGTATTTCTGTATATTTAACCAGATTTATAACAAAGACTACTGGCTATATAATGACGCTATGACCCGCGAACGCGGAGCAATAACCAAAGACGCGAGGTTCAGCTAGCTTACGTATATAGTCAAGATATTGTAGAAGCGCAAAGTTTAGTGGCCAAAGCCATAACAACTCACTAGTTTGGAAAAGAAATCCAGCCTACGAGTTATTTTAATACAATGAGGGCACCAGTTGTACGTATAACTTGTATGGATGCCGAGAAAAAACTCTGAATTCTTGAATATATTTACGGATACTTTTTAAGTTTGTAACGTTTGCATGGCATCCTGTACTGTTTTATTAGGTTTATATTGTACCTTTTTTTGAGATGGGAAATCATCCAATCACTTCTACACGCCCTAAGGTGGACGAAAGAGGGCATATCAGACTTTTACAGACTAAAACCCACTAAGGCCAGGATCGCTCTTTAAAACGTACCCGCAGTCCTAGCAGGTATCGGCCCTACCCGCAGTTTTGCTGACAACTCTTTGAGGCGCGCGTGAAACACTACGCGCCGTCGACTCGACCTTATCGGACGGGCGGACGACAAGCTACGTATTGTTTGTCGTCCGCAAGCCTGCGCCTACGGTAGATGTATTTACACAAAAAAAAATAAGCAGCACTTGCAGTAGAATAGTGTTGTTGCATACATCGTTAAACCTTATAAAGGTAACGGGCTACCCATCACTATTAAGTAATTCAGTATTGCAATGTCTGAGAAGTTTCTGCAACAGCCGGTGATAGTGTGATCGTATCACCTTATACAGCTACCTCACATTCACAATACCTACATGAATTCTTATCTGAATATTTCAAATTGTATAGTTAGATTTTAAGTTTCATCATATCTTAAAGAATTTGACATTTTCAATTTTCACATACTATTAGAATTTTTGCTAAATAAATCGTGAATGTAACATTAGTAGTACTCAGCACTTTGTTCCAACAATGAATCAAAACCGTAATCTAGATTCTGGTGAATAGCGGCCGATGCGAATGAACTCACTTTTAATGTAACCCGACACACAAGTGTGCCATCGGCCGGTTAACCTTTCAGACAAAAACTAAGGCTAACTAGGCTATGCATTGTCATGACTACAATTAAACCATTCTTGATAACCGAACAACATTATCAACAGTCAATGTCGGTAACCCCCAAACATGTTTCTTTCGAAATAGTGAATACCAAGTATTTTTTTCAACAGTGGAAATATTGCAGTTTGTATTAAGGAGGTAATTACAAG
Organism: Mythimna albipuncta; assembly: GCA_929112965.1. NCBI lineage: Eukaryota > Metazoa > Arthropoda > Insecta > Lepidoptera > Noctuidae > Mythimna > Mythimna albipuncta. The sequence goes on along the minus strand of OV815962.1, from coordinate 7,635,961 downwards.
GTCATCGTTGCAAAATCTAGAAATATACTATTTTAGAACTTAAAGTTTTAACGGTTGATATTTCTGCGTATCATTTGACATATTTATTGTTTTTAGGTATAAAATTCAAGTGCTCAATCTTATTCGAAAAATTGTGAAGACAATACTGTCAGTGTACAGAGTCGTTGCGCGGTCATGAGGAACCGCGCGTGCGCGTGCGGCTAACCTACTTATGCGCTGACGACCATTACAGTACTGCCATCAGAGCCAGACCACACACGCGACACCACGCGCGCACCCATCGACGTTACTGTGGCCCATCGTAGTCCGTACTGAAACATCACCACTAACCATACCGAATCCCTTTTCGGCAGTTCAACGACCCCGCTATCGAAATCCGCACACTCACACGCGCGTCCATGGACGAAACAACCAGATAAAAAAAATGAAACAAAAAAACTCCTCGCGTAACGGTGAATGAGTACTAGACAGAGATAACTATATTTCGGCAGTGTACTCCTCGAGTATATGTTCGGCCACGAAAAACACTGACGCAATTTTTACAGCGTACGTAATTGAGCACTGACGGAGTCAGCGGTGTGTGCGTGCGCGCCGAGAGCGACGCCCGCGTCGCCGAAACGGAGGCGGAATATTTAGGTGAAAGTGTTTCGAATTTCGACATGACGACATTCGCGCGCAGTCGTTATCGTGATTTTGCCGAATCGAGAGGTTCGGAGAGCGCAGACAACCGCGACGCGCCTGCGACCCGCGCCGCGCTACCCTAAGTGTTCTCTCCGCAGGAAGTGCCCCGGACTCTGCATGACCGTGTCTAGTGCTTGCCTTGGAAAACTATGCTGAGAGTTGGTGTGTCCAAAAATTTTCGGAAACGTAAATTAAAAAGGTGATCCGTGAATTTGGAACAAGGTGGTTCTTCGTGTGATGTGCGTGTTGATGCGCTAACAAGCTGTCGGCGGGCGACAGGCTGCGGCCCGGCGAGGCGCACGACGCCTCCACTCACGCGCACCAACTGCAGACGATGACCTCCACCATGGGTAAATATTGTGATTATACAGCAAAACATCACCCCGACAATAAAGCAAAATAAAAATCCAAGCACGTCCTGCAAGCACACATAAAAAAAATAAACATAAAAAAATCATATTAATATACATACTAACATTATCATGTTGTGCATATTTTGTATTATCTCACTGGTTACTAATACTGTACTATAACACTAATCAAACTAACCTACATTGGGTGTTGCGTTTACTGGTAGTATGGGAATAGCTGTCTCGTAGCACTGCTACGCGCTACGAGCTACAATATTTATGTATTGTGTATTTCATGAATTGATTTGTGATAATAACTAATCATAAATATTTTATTAACATTTTCTATAAAAAGGTTAATTTTTATTCATTTTTATTTAACTGTTGCAATGGGTTTTATTCTTTGTATAGTGTCAAGATCAAGGACAAGAAATTTAATTTAAAAAAATATAATTTCGAAATCATTGACGTTAATAACATTATCAGATTTAAAAAAAAAAGAACATAACATAAAAACAAAAATAATATAATAGTAGTAATAAGTTTTATTTGTAATGTAACAAAACTCGTAGAAGCTGCTACGAAATTTGCTACGAAGCGAATTCTCGTTAAAATTGATAGCTGATGCTGAACAATTGTTTTACATAGTAATGTTACAAGTAATGTCTGACCTATAATTAGTGTTAAGCAAAGGGAATCTAAATAATATTTTCACATGTATTTACGTTATACGGAAATGTTTGTTTTGAATAATCTTCGTTTATTTGATAAGTTGGCACTTTAAATGAATACGGATTAAGTGAACAATGTCAATTCATCTACAGTAATAACATTTATCTGACTTGACTTTGGCTGGCCTGTTGAGAGTTGGTTTAGTGGTTAGTGGCTCTGACTGTTATGCTGGAGGTCGTGAGTTCGATTCCCACCCAAGACAAATTTTAATGTTTGTGTGATGAGCACGAACTTTGTTCTGTGTCTGGGTGTGTAATTTGTCTATAATATATGTATGTCTTTAGAAATACATAAGTACAAGTAAGTTTATCAGTTGTCCAGTACTAATAGCACAAGCTCTGCTTAGTTTGAGACTAGACGGCGTTGTGTGAAAGTCGTAAAATATTATTATTGTGGCATATTGTGGACTAAAACTCCATATGGGTTCCTTCGCAATCAAATAATTACTCGTTCAATAACAATAATTCAGTATTTCTCGAAATACCATGGCCTCTAGAGGTAATTTGTGTATGTGTATAACGTAAAAATAGACGGGAATAACAACAATAGACGGTCATTGTTACAAATTTTCATAAAAGTATTTTTGAAAACACTTCCTGTATATTCAGTTCGCACGCCAATGTGAACTTTGTATCGAAACCAATAACACCTATAACCGCATACACAAACAACCGTGTTACTGGCTCAATGTCTTATTGAGCAAACACCGGATTCCGAAACAGTTTAAAAAAAAAATCAGCATAGAGTTGCAAAACAAAAGAGGTACCGTTTTACCATTGAGCTGTAACCATGACATTCCCAAATCATCTCGTGGATTACAATCGTGACTTCATAGTCTATGACCGGCTACTTTTACTTTCGTTACAATATGGCCGCCCTTTGTCTATGCTCTATGAGTCGGTGAGGTTGTTGATCTCCCGCCATTTTGCCGTTGCCGAAATACGTTTTTTACGCTCACTTTCCAATGCGGTGAAAGCGAAAAGGTACAGAATGTCACTGCTTCCTTTCAAAGCATTGTAGTGGGAGGACGTTGGCGAGTTTCGATAATAATAGGTGCGTTAGTTGGCCTGTCAAAAAACGCTATTGTTCACTAATTCAAATGCCGAACGTACATTTGTTGCGGTCTATGTACTTAGTGCCAATACTTGTACAAGACATGATTGTTTATAGAAATAAACAAGCTTAAGAAGGCATATAGGTATAGGGGTATGGAAGCACATTGTTTGGGTGTATAGAAGAACACACTGTCAATGTCAATAGGACCGCATAGTAAAAGGTTATGCATTATATTAGTGAGACAGGTTTTAATCTCACGTTTTTATTTATTTTGATCACATTTGAAGTCTTTGTCAGATAACGAAACATTGGTGAATTAAAAATTATATATACAGGGTATACAGTAAATTCTAACTAAGCTTTCGTGATAACGTGTCATGATAAATGAACAAACACATTAGAATAAAGTACTCTTAACCCTATATTAATACATTACCTCTCCGCTTCTACACTCTACCATGGCTCCACCAATGTTACGGCGCATATATTTTGTGTACGTGACCTTACCAATGGCATCTCGACTCTCAAGTTTCCGATAGTGTAGGTGCATTTTTTTATATACGGAAGCATGGAACTACGGAACATACCAGAGCTAAAAATATATAATATTAAAATGCAAGATTACCAATAAAAATAACCGATTCTGATTATTATTTTCCTGTATCCTTAAGGTCGTAAGGGAACATTAAGAGCGCTTTATGCGTAGATAGCGTTTGGATCTTCTTAGGCTAATTAGTATCTTAATTAATAATAATAATAACTTTATTTCAGACAATGTAGCCTGCACAATGCAAAACATGTATATAGGATGTTCATAACAATTGTATCTTATAACCCACAAGCTTTTGCTTGCTTTAGCTTTTAAGCAATCGGACCAGTACTTTCAGAGACTACCTTCTACAAACAAAAACACAAAGAAATAAACTTTACCTCTGTACAATGTTAATGTAGATTTTAGTACGTATAGACTACTAAAGACAATGTTGTTTTGATAAGATGCCTCACTTTTGCTACTGCCACGTAATCTGGCAAGATCTCTTCTCATACTTACAATTTTTTTCACAGTGTTAGCTTTTGCGTCCTAATGCATAGATTATTCAAAACAATAACAACTTTGTGTTTAGGTATCTATTAGCCCAGGAAGTCATCGGATCGGAAGTGTGAAGAAGTGTTTTAAAATGGAACGTTTTAGCTGTGCGCACGCGCAACTCCATCTGAATGTCAAGGCGCTGCAACGGAGGCCGTGAGAGAGGCCCAGCATTGGGGCCTCGAAAACATGAACTATTGTAATCTGTTTCGACAAAGTCAAAATAAATATTGTGTGCAACAAATTCTTTGTTTGAGAATTTTTAATATTGCCAGGTTTCTTAATTCCTACAAATACTACATTACCACAACTACATTATTTCAGGAAAATTCAATACTTACTTAATTATTTAAAAATTACACCGTCATTACCCGACCACTTTCTTAAAAGCAGGTTCATAAAAATGGCCGAAAAAATGACAACTGAAGTAAAAACCACAAAACGGAAGTACACTTAAGGTAATACCTGTCCGTTAACACTTTTCAACCTTTGAGTTCATTGCCCTGCTTGTGTAGACATTTTACCTTTCCTACCTTTTTAGATGTAGATATGTATAGTATATACCAAATACAGCGCCAGTATAAGTATGCAAGAACTATAAGTTTACTAAAAATATCAATGAACACGTATGTTAATAAAGAATTTATGCATACGAAATGAGATCCGATAAAAGCTGCTACTAGCTACCGGTGTTACTTCACAGCCCTGAGGTGTCCAAGGAACATGCGTACACGCAGCCCGTTCACTCAGGCACTTGAGCAGTCGAGCCGAGGTGTTCGGACGGTCGTTGGCGCCCAATCGGGCAGGCGACCTCGCCATGACACTGACATTGCGACCGGAACCGTTCAACCACTTCCTGACACATAATATGGACAAAACAACATGTAGCATCTTACCTATACTTATATTAGACACAGAGTATCCACATAAATCGGTCGGATAATCACAATGTTTCGGAAATACTAAGGTCTTCACGCTTTTTGCGCAGGAATAGTGATATCATTTATTTTGCTAAATATAACTCGAACCAACTTACTTTTAGAACATCCGTCTTGTTGGCAGTTCATTTATTTTCGAGGTGCGAAAACAAAGTTTAATGTATACATGCCACTCAATGGATCATACGAGTAGGTCACCGCTATTCATATTTAGTGATCTAGATAGATAGAATAATCTTTAGGTATGTAAAACAGTAAAAACAAAGAAAACACAGTTTAAGGAAGTATTTCACCGGGTGACACAATAGGCGGGCTTATCGCTAAAAACCGTCTTTAAAAAAACCTTTGGATAAATTTTAAATAAAAGAAATGATAATTCTGGAGATAGTCTTAAAAATTTACATATATACTATTAATAATAAATATGTAAATATATAGATGTAATAATGGGTAAACAAAGAAACTTAATATAAGGAGAGATATTGTGTTTAAACACCATATTTTTAATACGAGTATTAGACAATGCTTTTGTAACCATACCGCTTGAATTGTAACCGATTTGTCGTAGAAACTGATGACAAAGTTGTACTTATTTCTTCAAAGAGTGTGTTCCTTTCCTATTAGAAACACAATTAAAAAACATTGTGTCTCACGTGGATCTGCACGAAACAGTTATCCAACGAAATAATTATCAATATCAACTGAAAAACGTGTCTAACTCTTGTTTTCAGGCTATAGTAGAATAACAAATAATACTTAAAATCTTAATTCAGAAGAATTCAGTTAAGACAAAACTATGATACTTAAAATATAACAAAATGGTCATATTTCCTCTCGTTTTAATCCAACTGGTTTACGACAACCAATGGTTTTTGACACCAGTTTATTTTATTAAGACTAAGACCTAACTAGATCATAGAACGGCTTAGATTTTCCGAATACAGCAACTCGCTAAGCCTGGCATGATGCAAGAAGAATTACCATTTAGTATAGCAACCTTGACAACTTACAAATTCACACGAGACTGGCTTGATACGTTCTACGTCCGTTTGACTGTACAATCTTCGGAACTCGTGACGTCATCCAAACTTAGAAACACGGTTAGGAAATGTCTGGATGTTTCTTCAGTACAATTAGGTTAAGTGAAATAAAAATCGAGATCTTATTTCGCTGTCTGTAAAGTTTGTTTCTTCTTACATTTATCATTCAGAAAAATTGCCTTTTTATTATACAATATCCTTTATTGTACTCAAAATTTATTGAAAAACAATACATAGGACAGCTGATGTATACAGGCGAGCTTAATCGACAATGATTTTCTTACAGCAAATCTTCATCATCGTCATCATATCAGCCGAAAGATGTTCACTGCTGGACATAGACCTCACACAAGAGTCGCTACAACGAACGGTCCTCTGCATCTCCTATCCATTAGATTTCCACGATACTCTATCAGCTCTTCGATTCACCTTTTGGGAGGCTTTTCAAAGCTGTGTCTTCCAGTCCACTCCAAAATCTTTCGGCCCCATCGACCATCTATTCTGCGAGCAATGTGCTCTGCCGACTGCCAGTTAAGTTTGCTGGCTAAACAAAGCTTTGATCATGTCAGTTTTTGTATGGGCCATTTGAGAAAATCTTATAAATCAGGCAACGACCCGCCCCGGTTTTATTCGGCTGAAAATTGTATCACTGTTTCTAAATGAAAACCGTTACGTGATTTAGGAGGAATTAGCAAATAAACAGACCGACACGGAAATCAATTTTGTTTTATACTATGTGTTGATGTTCAGTACTGCACTTCACGTCAAGAGTAAACAGCTGAACACTAACAAGAAGTGCATTGCACTGTAAACTGGAAAAACGATACTCTTTATGGTTTAGTAAACATTTTGCCCAATCACGTGGCTGCTTGCCAAAGAACTCATTGAGCTTTCAAGAGGAATTTTTATGATTCAATCGATGTTCAGGAGTACATCGTTAGGTACGTTTAACTTCTCTTAAATGTTTTTTTTTTTTTTGGCTCCGTAATGTCTTCAGAAATTCATTGATATATTATTTATACTAATACTTATCAGTGGTGCTCGGAAATCGGACGACGAGGTCACGGCAGACCACGAAGGGGATGACGGGACGGCTTAGATGTCTTCCGTAGCAAGAAGTGGCTCAGAGCCGGAAATAATGGAGGAAGGCCTTTGCTCAGCTGTGGGACAGTATAGGTTAGATCTAATAATAAGTACTTATCTACATTAAATTCCGCATTTAATTTTAGTTATTAAATAGTTGGTGAGCTTTCCAAATAGGTTACTTCTAGGCAAGCGTGCTCCATCGTCGACCAGATGAAATAGTGATCAAACACGAGCCAATAATAAAGGGTTTTCCTCTACTATTTTGAATATTGCGCAATAAACTAAACACATTCATAGATTATTTTGTTCAGCCAACCTTAGATACTTATAATAAACCAATGTGGAACATATAGATCCAATGAACCTGCCTCACTGTCGGTTGTTGCATGCTTGGATATTTTATTTTATTTTTGAATCCTTCGCTTGCTCGGGCATCAAAATTAAGCTCGCGGTTAAATAGCAACTTTGCACTCTTGTTTAACAAATAACTATTGAACCATAAAACCCTAAGATATGTGAAGATGATACAGTGCTGCAAAACAGCAGTGGAAAAGGGGTAGTTAGAAAAAAAATGGATCAAACTTTTGCGAAACGCACTCAGGAAATCAATTGTAAACAGATTATAAATTATTTTTACATACTAAAAATAGAGAGAGATAAAAAATACAAAGAAGTTATAGGGTTTCGAAAATGGCCTTAACTGTTTCGAGAGTGGATGGTACGGCCGAGCCACTTTTATGCTCACCTTGGTGAGTGCACTGCCGTACCCCCTAATAGATACTTTTTTGAAAAAAAATTCATACTGGTCCAAGCCAAATCTCTACATCAATTTGCTAGCGGCTTCGCCCGTGTGAAAGTCGAAGATTGTCTCAAGAGTGAAAGTATATGCTATTCCAGAACAAATTCGTTATTCGTTTTATAAGTGCCCATGTAGGCTTATGTGAAATAAAAAACTTTTGACTTTGACTTTGAACATAATCTGTCCATGTGCCAAATTTCATCCAAATACTTTGAACCGTTCGAGCGTGAAGAAGTTACAAATGTACGCACTCACAACCTTTTTTATAACGTCGTTATGATTTAGTAAGGAAGTTACTTAATATATGTAGGAGTAATGGCCCAAGAAGACGGAACCCTAACCGCGGAACCGTAGACGATAAGCAGGCGACCGCGACAGAGGTCACAGTACTTCCGCCCGTCAAGTACGTTGCTTTCGGCCAGTACACGTGTGTATCAGGCCCTTAATTTGCGCCAGCCTTGGCTAGTAGGAAATACTATCCTTAAATATGATGTCCACAACCTCTACTCATTATGCGTGTTTAGTTTTGTAATCAGATGTCAGTTGCACTTTTAATTAAATTGGTTTCTTTGTAAAATCTTCATCTCGTCGGTATACGTCCTATTTTACGACTTACCTTCTCAAAATCTTATTAGTTAAAGAAATAATAAAACCATAAATAATATCATCATGCCTGTATTCTCCTAAGAATGAAAAGCTGTAGATGCCTTGGATGATTTTCGCAACTAAAAAAAAATGCCTGCTGTGGCTATAGTACATGTAAACGCTAGTTTTGTTTAAGTCCCATATAATCAGGGGCGAGCATATTATCATCATGCACAGCAGGTAATAGCATAATCTGTCAGTGTCCTTGTAATTTTTCCACTGCTGGGACTCAGCTCAGGCCTGAGAGAATGGACCATAATGAACCACGCGGGCCCAGTACAGGTTAGTAAATGTCACCTGTCTTTTAATTTGTACTTCTAGGACATGCCGGTTTTCCTTTATGTAATATCTTAATAGCAGTGTTTTTGTTTACTATGACGATGTAGGACGCTCGCCTATAACCTCTTATAAACCCCCATGTCCTAGTTCTCTATCAGGAAACACTGACTCTGGCAGAGAATTCCATTCATTAGCCGTGTAGCGCCTACGCTACCTACAATGTATGATTCGTGATTTGGGACCGTCACTACTGGGCCACTACTGCTCATATATAATATACCATTTATATATGTATAACACTAGCTTTTACCAACGGTTTTGCCCGCGTAAATGACGGCAAGACGGCATGAATGAAGAACATGTAAAGTCGAAGTTGAAATCAGAGAAAAAGTAGAATTTGTCCTTCCTAATTTGGATTGTTGATATTAACATCAAAAGGGTAAAAATTCAGACCTCTGGCTGTTAAAAAACAATTGACACATGCATAAATTCCAAAATTATACTCGCGTTCCGAGGACACAAGTACACAACTGAGTACCTCTGTACTATTTAATGAGAAACAATAATGAATGCAATTAAACAAAGCCCGCTGAGACGCACGGAGCGCGGACCTGCGGTCAATTCTCTGACCCTGGGCGGGGACGCGACGCGCGGGCTCTTCCGTGTGATCTTGCTTTAGGCTGCGTTCAAGATCAACCAATTCTATTATCCCTTTATCTATCCGCATACATGAATATTGAATACGTGTCGGCCAATAGTAATCAAACAAGTCGATATTCAAATTGTTTGATTTATTAGTTTAATTGAGTTGGTAATTTTATGTCTAGAGTTAAACAAAATAGAATATAAGACTTTGAAAAATAAGGATGATGTCTAGACAATATGACTGATTGGATTGTAACCAAATTGATTACGTACGCGTATTTGGCATTGCATTTTAACGAAAATTGTAGATACACTAGCTTTTATATAATATACTTAGGGACTAAGCCCGCGTAATAGATAAGGGCCCAAATTGCCCCTCCTACAACACTTTAAACGCTATTAGAAAAACAAACAAAAATTCTTAACAGTTCTTCCGCATTCCATTAAAACTTAACATAATAATATCTTAGCAACAAGAATTGATTTAAACAAATTCGTATATTTAATTTAAAAACTCGATTTGGCAAATTGTATTTCCAATCTTCCTTTATTTCGAACCGAAAGAGATTATTTAATGTCCATTTATCATCTTTTTATATCATCATATATTTGTGCAAAGGTAATATAATAAAGTAATGTTTCCTATATGTCCGCGGAAGTCGAAGCTCGCGGCCTCACAAAAAGCTCGCAAAAGAATCGTCGGCTCCGAATCCGCGGATAATTTTATTGACTCATTTACACGTCACTATCAAGGCCTTTGACTCATTCCACTTTATTTGAGAGTCGCAGAGTTCGTTTATGTTGACAAAATAGTTTCGAAGAACATTGCACTCGTCTGTAATTCTAAATTAATTCACTAGTTTGGGTTGGATAAACAGTATCTACGTGGTGACTAAGTTTATTTATCTCTTTGACGTAACGGCTATAAAAATTTCAGCGAATGATTAAGCGTTTTTTTTTTTTCGAATCTCAGATGCTGTGTATTTTTTACATACCCAGATAGCTCCAAACTCCGAAAACTAGGTGTGACTTGCTTTCAAATCGCTCGTAGACGCTTACGTCAGCGTACGCATTTAACGGTTATGCATTTGATTTGACAGGTATTTAAAAAAAGAAGCTTAGATTAGATACAGTTGCTATGTCACGGTGCATTGTTCCAATCTCTATCGCAGAACTGTGAAGTGACGTTTGAATGAGTCAATCTCTTATCACGTGCCTGCCGGCGCTGTTGAGAGCTATAAATATTTTACGAGTATTTTTCTCGTACTTCTACGTCAATGTTACAGCACTGGTTTACAAATACGTACCACAGTTTAATGTACAATATAGTCACGCAATGATATTGTTGTGAAAAACATATTCAAATATAATAAGCGTTATTTTTGACCCTAATAATAGCTATATTTTGTGTTTCATATATATCAGATATAGTTTCCGGATAAATGACGCTCGTGATTATATATTAAAATCGTGACTGTCACGGTCAAATGTATCCAAATGTTCAAAAAAGAAATCGTACACAAGTCCAGTCCGTATCACGATGACGTGATCAGATCATTACAACCCACACCATTGTATTCATGAACAAAATTTATCAACAACGCTGAGATACATGAACTCATGTATTTTAAAAGCGAGGTTAAAGAACCTATTTTGATAAAATTGCTGTCGAATTTCTCTAGCCATGTGACACGCACGTTAAACACTGTCCATTGACCTGTCACGTGCTTGTATCTGTCATTTGTACATAATATTTATGTACAATGTACAATACAAACGTGTATGCAAAGATACGTAATGGTATCGCGAATACCTATATCAATTGACATCGATTGACTAAGATACACATCAATTGGTCATGATTTTCGTGACGATGATTTCGTCACAAAGAATAAATTAATATGTTTAAATGTGTTATGCATGTCATTATCTACAAATACTTTTAAGAAATGAGACGTCATTTAGGTATGGATATTCGGTCAAATGTGTCTGCTTATTATTCTTCAATTGGTCTGCGGTATGCTGTAAGAGAATAAGACAATTCTGAGGATCATTATGAAGAACAATTGCAATGGAAATAATAATTGTATTAAATTATTTAATAGTAAGAATAATAGTAGTGGTACATCACTAAACAATTCGTAACCCATCGAATATGAAAGAAGTAACACATTACGTAAACAATGACGTGTGAAAAGTGACGTATTTCATATTTACTTGTTGAAATGCTCACACTTTTATGTATGAGCTCACGACGTACGCGGGCGCACGATGTCTACGACAAATTCCATTACCTGCCTTATCAAAGCTATAAAATGTACTCTACGTAAGATGAATGGAAATCACATTTCGTTGGAATAAAACCTAGGGTCGCACACTCTCCGCCCGTAGTCAGCACCAGTCATGAACCGAGTTGACATTGAAAAATGATAATATTTTTTTACTTGACTCAGAAAATAAATAATAAACAGACATGATGCACGACCGATACCCAATCATATCTGGCCCGTACTACGTGTCTAGACCAGATATGTCACCGGATTGCCGTAAGTTACCCTTGCCTAAAGAAAATAATTCAAAAAAAAAAACATTATTACTTGTCTAAATAATAAAGCAATACAAACAATAAACAAATCAAACCTCAAATAAAAAACACATACCTGTAATCTACCTAATTAAACATTATAAAAATAAATAAATAAACAGCGTATTTTTTCTACCAAATTAACGTCCACTAATCTGCTAAATCTCATTACCGTTTATTTCTCTCTTTAAAACAAAAGTTGGCAGACATCTCGTGTTCAAAATTAGAATACTTTTTTTTAAGACGCCTAATTTATATACTGAATCTTACAAGTATCTTTCTTTTACAAAACTAAACAGGTTTTGTGTATTTACTGTTTCTAATGTTTGTTTTCGTTTTGTTCACAGGAATAATGACACTCAGCCGCGGCCCGTGTGACCTCGACAACATGAGTCTGTTCCAAGACCTCAAACTCAAGAGGCGGAAAGTTGACTCCCGATGTAGTAGCGATGGTAAGCATGCTAATTAATCATTCTGTTTATCCTTCCGATTGACTATAAAAAGCTGAAATGAGACATGATTATCGTTAACATGTTATTAATTTGCCAAAAGGCATTAATGTCACCAATAAATTCTTGTTTCGATTTATTACGTCTACAGCTTTTGTACTGTCAATGATTTCTTTTTTTTTTATTGTCATATTTTGCTCGTCGTTGAACGTTTAAAAAAAGAACACCATAGACTGATCCGAGCTCATTTCCCGCGTCATTGGCTCACAAAGGGCTGTCAGACAGCCCGGTAGCAGACGATTGTTATTGTAAATAAATAGATAAAGTGCGAGACGTAAGGTCGCAGTACGAAGGCACTTGTTATTCGTGTCGAGATGTCTTCCATAGTTGTGACGCGGATCACGGACCGCTATCACTTTCTGTCGCTGTGAAGTCTTTTATTGCCAGTAATTTCATTTTCATTTAAACGTGACCCTCGCGTTCTACTAATGTTGGGAGCGCAGTGGCACATTTTTTGTATTTTTTAAATATATTAATTAGCTGAATATTTTTTATTTATGAAAAATGATGTCGTAAAGAACTCATTACACAAGTAATGATTTTTCAGGAAGCTCTTCAATTTCTAGCTGAAACTACTTCCATAGACTAACACAACTTATAGCACAATTATATTAGCTAAAACCCAAAAAAAAATAACGTAAAGAAATAAAAGATCTATTTAATATTCGAAACACAAAAATAACTTCCTTTAAAAACTCTTTCAAGTGAAAATCCATGAATAAAATTCAGTCAAATCGATATTATCATAATCGAATTACACAACTTAATATTCGTAAACAAATTAGTGTTTGATAACGATCGTCACAGAAAGTTAAATAACAGATCAACATAACAAGCCGTGAGAGAGTCGCGACTGGTTCCGAGAAATGCGAACTTTCACTTACAAAATGTGAAAAAATAAACTTCCAAAAATGAGATCCGGTTCAACAAGTTACAGTCGCCGTCGTGAGGATTATGAATAGCGGGTATAATCTTTGTAATCTTATTTTCCGTTAATGTAACAGATGAGACAAAACGATTCTTTATTTAAATGTTTTTTTTTAAATTGAAGCTATTGAATCGAGACAGTATTATTTAAGCTCATCCTCACAATCTGCAGCTGTTTATTGAGTTTGTTTAAATTAAAAATATCGAAACGAAAGTGTCGTATGATGTTGCACACTTTGGCCTCCATTTTATGAATCAGGATTCATAGGACTGTAAAAATTTACTTCTCAATATCCTCATATTGCTGAATGAATGCGTGCAAAAAATAAACCCACCACACCCCGGAAAACTTCCATTAAATGTTTCATAGCTTTCTTTCTTTCTCACAAAATCTCACGCTACACTTTTTCCCACACTAAACAGTGAACTTGCAAAAATTGCAATTAACATGCAAATATTTTTTGCAATAACTCTTTAAAACCAGTTCATAAAATTATGTAAGAGATGACGTAGCGAGTGAAGTCACGGTGATAAAGAAAGTTTACGTAAACCCACGAAAGGTGAAAGTAATAAATACTGGTGCTGTAATTATTGCTATTGTGGCCTCATGAATAACTCATGAGAGAAAGATGTATTCACTGTCATATAACGTAACATCATGCCCCGGGCTAACGCTGAATTGCTATTGAAAACCAATCTTTTATATTTTTGTATATTACTTATGCTCATTTGTTACTGCTTATGAGTCGCTTTTTAGTTAAAAGAATTGCAAATAATCTGTTTGGCTGCCTGTCATAATATACTAAGATAAATAACAAAACTTACTGTCTAATCTTTTTCTATGTTTTCCGGATGAGATAATCAATTTTCGTTCAATGAATTTAATACTCGTAAAAGTGGCTGTAGCAAAGAGTTTGCTGGAATGTTTTTTCTTCTTTTTTATTCGCACGGTTTGTGCATTTAGCCAGTGTCAAGTTTAGAAAGTATTTAGTTTTTGATACGGTAAACAGCCATTATGTTTTTTTTAAGCATCGCTGAGGTAGTTAATGCTAAAATAACATTCTCAGCTCCATTTTATCGAAATGGCGCCTGTTTTAATGGTTTTACATATCGTCCAGCTGTGTAGACACTTGAGATACAAAACTAAGCCAATTTTATATAACAATATCCAAAAGGAATAAGTTTGCGAATAATTAAGACAGTCACTGAACTTCGTTCTAAAAAAAACCCGCCAGAAAATTCTAGCGTGTTTTGATATAGTCTGTAGAGTATAATGTAGGATACATAGGCAAAGATCAGTTACCTATTCAGCCTAATAAAATCAGTAAATTGTTCCAAGCGTAAACATCGCTCGTCAAACTCGATTTAATATTATAATTATTCTAATCAAGAATTCAGGAATAGATTGATTCTATTTTGGGACGATTATTACTGAGATATTCGCATTTAAATCTGAATAACGGTATACAGTGTACCTGTAGCTAAGTTAAGAGGAGTCAAGCGAGCCAGGGTTGTCAGCTCTTAAAACCGGAATGGCGAACCGACCAACCGGCTTAGCTGAACCGGTAATATTCGGAACCTTATAAACCTGTTAAGGATCTTTTAGGTTTAAACTTTAAATAATGAAGAAAAAAACATTATATAAATTATTTATTTTATTTAAGTCGAAAAGGCCTTTAAAAACTAAACAGGCCGGACCCCTAATTTGGCCGGAAATGCATCTAAAAACTCCATGTCCGGCTATTCCGATCGCCTGGCAACCCTTACCGTGGAAAGCGTTTCACGTGGGGTGTGACGCAGTCAGACGCGGCCACAGCGTGACGCGGTGCGCGGGGAGCGTCACGTCACGTCGCCGCGTCATGACGCGCCCCTCACGCACATTCCGACACACCACTTTGTACGCACCAACAAGATAACGACCCAACCAATTGTTTTCGGCCTGTTTTAATTGTCCATGCCTAATGAGCTTCGGCCATTTAATTTGTTATTGAGAGTAGGGTGTGAATTCCTAAAGAGATACTGGTGGTCACACCAAATTTATATTGGTTTAATTTGATTTGTATTTTTAATTACATTTAAAACATAACATATTTCATAGCCACAGAGTATCTAAAAAATATTTTGACATTTATGAAATACATTTTCTCGCACAGTATTATTGATTGGTATTTTATTTTCCCTTTAGAATCTATTTCAAACTGAAGGCTTGATGAAATTTTACGGGAAAATGTACAGACTAACCTGTCTGCAGTAGTCACATAAAACTCAAACATGTCATTGAATAGTGCATTCAACTCTCAGCGTTTTATAAATAAATCAATAGCATCACTTTCCTGTAACATTATTAATACTTTTGCATAATTAAAATAATGCCTGTTGGTCCGGCGCATCTACAAATGATTCGCTTCGACTCTATAGTTTCATAGCCTCAGATTGTGACCGTCATGATGTGGGTAAGTATATACGCAATCCTATAAATATGCGAGGTAAATGCATGAACATTTCAGTTGTGAAAACCTATACATACCCACAGCTCCTAATCACGGAGTCGTTGTACTGACCGCTGAAGGTCTGCTGATAACACCGAGCGTAAATAAATTAGTACCAGGTTCAACTGTAATAGTTTGTATCGTTACGCTATTTTCGCTCGCGAGGCCGGCTGCACTTGAGGTACCAGTGAGAGGTACTCAGATATCGCTGAGGCTGGAGGCCAATCGTCGGTGATAAGATTAGCGATCTACAGTGCATAAACTTGGGGTTGAATTATTGAGCCAAGAATTAATTTCTCAAAGACTACAAAGTTCTATTTCGTTCTCATTTTACCTAATACTTGGTTCATTCTAATGATGAAATTCATGAGAGACTCAGTCTATATTTCTCCATTGTATTTTAACGGGAATTATCTAGTTAAAACCCGAGGCATCCAAACCACCTGGCAGCCCTCGCCTAAGTATCTCGAGTGTTGATACAACAACGATCAATCCATCAAGCTGTCAATAAGGATTCCATTAACCCTTCAAGATCGTAACGCTGCGGAAAATGTTTCAAATAGTCAACGTTTATCGGTCTCGGTGTCAGATAATTCGTAGTCTTATATTATTAATATAGTATTTGCGGCAAGTGGCACATTCTTCGATAAATCGGGATAAATTTAAAATCTGGTAGGAATATGATGAAACCGAAAAATAATCTTTACCCGTTTGTAATGTCGGCCAATAAATTTAATTACTGCCGCTTCCATAAACCTCGGGTATTCCAGTTATGACTTTCTCGAAAGAAATGATTGATAGATGCAAGTCGGGACGCTGTGAGACCGGCGCGACACAGCGCAGCACGATGCGGCGCGGTCACGTGGCGACGCGGAACCACGGGGCGGCGGGGGGATGGGGTAGAGGGGCAGGCTGTAGGGGTGTGACCCACTTTCCCATGTGTCGGTGACCGCGGCCGACCTTCGAGCCTGCAGCGACTGAATAAACGATCGTTCATCCGCCCCGAAATAAAAGACTCGCTGCTTGCGTAACCGTCTTTATTGTTGTCTGTCTACAACAACCGCCACCTTACAAGTTGATGGTACATTGCTGGTAGTTAGTACCAATATGCGAGATTTGTTACATAAAATAATGAACTCTAACGCTCACGCACAGCCAACGAGATACAGGAAAACTATGTGCAACATTACCACTACCATAAACAAGTAATCAGAACGGGACGTTTATCTAGGCGCTTGTGTGAGTCTACCTAGAACCTCTAGCGCTATTGCATCACGCGGCTAGAAAGATCGGTCCCCACCAATGATGTGGCAAAGGACGCGGAGTGAAATAGAGATCGTCCTCGAAGCGAGAGCGGTGCACGCGTTGCACTAGTCATTGTGCGGCTGCACTTCACGCACGGCTGTGACCTAATAGCGGCTGGAGGGAGGCACGGGAAGCGCGGGGAGCGGGGCGCGAGTGCGGTAGGTCGGGCTCACTGCGCGCGCCCGCCGCCCGACGTCGCGCCGCCGACAGTGGAAAACTTTCTTCGCGACTTTTCCTCGTGTAAACAATACCGCGCAAAATTTTGCGCCCGCGCGTCCCTTCATCTCGACCGACAACCGCGCACCTTTGCTCAAATGAAGTTTACAATAATAATTTCATCACAATATTTTCATTTTCTCTTAAATTTCTCAATTTTGAAATTTTCTATAAGACCCTTGTGGACAATAATGTGATTAAAAATTAGATCTTTCACTCAATTGATCGGACTATTTTGACCGTGTTTGCGATGTAAAGCCGGTCACGTGAGAGGGTAAAGACTTCGCCTATGGATTTAGTAATAAAAAGTCGGTAAAGTTTAGTGTTTAGAATTTATGGTAATGATTTAATTTTGATAGAGATTTCCCTCTAAGTTCATAGTTTAGGATTGAGGGAATTCGGGAGCTGGCTTTGTAAATCTTGTATTGTTGTAATTGTTTCCGAATCACTCGTGATGCTGCTTCAGCCAACGTCTTTGACATGGAATTTGTGTTTTTGTTTGTTGTTGAGATAATATTGTTGTGCAATAGTTTGGAATGACTTTTATAAAAGAACATAAATAATAGTTGTTCAAATAAAAATAAATCTTCATTGAATGTTCATATACCGATCTTAGTACAGTACCATAAGAAGTTTTACCTAGGTAAGCAGTGCTAAATATTTATTTTTGAACTATCTGAAAGTGCCATAAACAGTGTATCAGTCTATGCATATAATAATGATTTAACACAATAAGCGTTATTGTTGTGTGACGTAGAGCCCTTTGTGGTGTGCGCGGCGCAGGCGCAACGCTTCCGGGCACCGCATCTGCGCCCGCGCCGCTTTCACTTTCTCCTCGCGCGGGCCCGCGCCGCCGCATCTCGTGCTCGCGCTGCGACCCGCATCCACGCTTCCTACATTTTCCACATCTATTCCGGATAGTTACATAAATTACAGCTTTCTGCACCAAAATTTCAAGAGATCAATAAATTATAATCACATAAATCATAACTAGGCAAGATCGTTCTTCATTATGACTAAACGTGTTCCAAAACTTCATCCACAAATATAATAGATTAGTTTTGTATGTGTCCGGGACGGCCGCGGCGCTCTCGGCGTGACGCAACCGGCTAGCTAATCTAGTCGGCGACGTCGGGAAGTGCAGTGTCGCGTCCCCGCGCCGCGCCCCGCGCGCTCAACTACGATCGCGCCGCGCGGTCGTTGACTTTTCACCTAGTTTCTATTTGTCGCTTCTAAAAGTCCATGGTGTTCTTTTTGTACCGCGGTGAGACGAGAGGTCGTCCGCCACTGTTGTTAATTGAAGCGCGTATGCCCACAGGCGAGTCGGCCGCCGATACCAGCACGTCGTCGCCGGACCCCGGCCCGCCGTCGCCGCGCATGGCCGAGGCGGGCTGCAGCACGCCGCCGCACCCGCCGCCCGTGTTCGACGGCGGCGGTTCTCCGACGCCCTCGCCAGCTTGCCATCCCACCGTCATCCGCTCCGCGCCACCCTATTCCGTCATCAAGTTCGAGAGCGGGCCGGCCTCTGTCAAGGCAGAGTGCTCGCCTGCCAGCAACAAACCTGATGCGACTCCTCCTCAGCTATCTTCTGTAAAGCTGGAAGGCACCCCGGAACCACCTCAACCCTATAGGCCACGTGCTCTTGCGCCACCGCCGCAGGGCTCTCACACCTCACTATCGCCAGGACCCTGGCCACCAACTGCCTGCATCAACGGTGTCAAGCCGGAGCTGATTGGCGGACACTTCCCACCGCAACCACTCGAGCCAAAACCAGGCGCGCGAAGCTCCACCCAATGGCGAGGTACTCCTGCCGTGATCATGGGCGAGTCAGGTGGAGTCCGAACAATGTTCTGGACACTACCAGCACCTACATCAAGTGGGGAGCCGGCGGCAAGTGCATCGCACACGCCCACCCCACCTACCCCCGACCCGTCAACATGTAGCGAGGAGTCTGCAGCGCGGCTACTGCTCAATCTTGGAGGGGAACTGAGGCGCCCCCGAGGACCCCCTCTGAATATGGAGTTACTGTGGGCAGGAGATGTGTCCCAGCTGCCGGCGCACCAGCAGCTCACCGCACTGAACCTGAGCGCTGCGGCCGGCAGTGTCGCAGGAGCGTCGCAGATGGCGGGCGCGAGCGCGCTGGCACTGGCTCCCAGACCGGAACTCCGGGCATATGCACCTGAGGCGGAACGTGATGAGGACGAACAACCAATGATCTGCATGATATGTGAAGACAAAGCCACTGGTCTTCATTACGGCATTATTACTTGTGAAGGGTGTAAAGGTTTCTTCAAACGGACTGTACAGAATCGACGAGTTTACACGTGCGTCGCTGATGGTGGCTGTGAAATCACGAAAGCGCAAAGAAATAGATGTCAATATTGCCGATTCAAGAAATGTATCGAACAAGGAATGGTATTACAAGGTGTGTATTGAATACAATATTGTATAATTCGGAAACAAATTTTATTAATTTCCTCTTCCTAAAAAATATTATTTTACAGCTGTACGAGAGGATCGGATGCCAGGTGGAAGGAATAGTGGTGCCGTGTATAACTTATACAAAGTCAAATACAAAAAGCATAAGAAAGCGAACAAGGCAGCGACGACAACGAGTCGAGCGTCACCACCAGAAAAGCCTAAAGACCCTTTACCACCTATCCCATCACACCTGGTCAATGGCACCATTCTTAAGACTGCACTCACCAACCCCAGCGAGGTAAGACCCATTACACGAAAATAATTTTGTCGCCAGTATTCGTTTATTATTTCATTGTAACATTTTCCCTTTTCTTTCAGGTTGTCCATTTAAGAGCACGATTAGAAAGTGCCGTATCATCATCGCGAGACCGCGCTGTGCCCCTGGAGAGGGCGCTGCACATGATCCGAGCTCTGATCGACTGCGACGCCATGGAGGACATCGCCACGGTGCGGCATCTACCAGACTTGCTTCACGACACCTCAGAAATAGGAGATAAACTGTGTAAGATCGGGGACTCGATCGTACATAAAATGGTCGCTTGGACGAAAAAACTGCCATTCATAATGGAAATACCTATGGAAATACATTCCAAGCTGTTGATGGAGAAATGGCACGAGATCTCAGTACTGACGACGGCGGCGTACCAGGCGATGCACGGGAAGCATGCGCACGCGCCTTCGTCGGACCATGAACACGACTTTATGCAAGAGGTGAGTACAAATTAAATGTTACAGCGTTAGTGGAAACGTTGCGAAAGTCTCTTAAAGGTGTTTTTTTCCACACAATTTGACTAACGAGCCCTAGATATGGCTCAAGCAAGCGCTGCGGTTCACATTCGCTCCAGAGACTTCCGCACATGCGCCGGAGTGCAGTTACGTGATCTGCATCGCTTGCGCAACGCGCGGTAGAAAGTCGCCGACTGCAGCTGCCAGACAACTAGTTGCACTCGGACGCTTGCACACTCGTCGCATAACTAGCTCTACGTTACACTAGGCAATTAATGCAGGGTACTAGACGCTGAACGATTCTATTATACGTTTCAAGATCTGTTAAAACTTCATTAGCCACCATTCAATAAGACGTTTAGATTCAATGTTTTGGCATTACAAAATTAGCCGTGTTTATTTGTTCGGTCTAACTAGAAATAGACATACAATGCTTGCACATACATAGCTCGCTCGAACAATGTGCAAGCAGCAGGATCGCGACCTGAGAATTGCATGTGTTACATAAAGCGAGCACGCGGTGCCGTAACGTAATAGCGGTAGTTATACAGAAAGTATATTTCATTGTCTAGAGCATTTCCTCTTTATTTATTCATTCGATATTACGTAAATATAGCGTATTATGTTCGGTGCTACATCCACACATACGTTTTTTTAGCCATTCACAATGATTGCACATGCAAATAGACAAGTATTTCTACAATTTCTAGTTATTAAGCGATGTTGGTTTCATAATATGCTAATAAGGATTATGACTAACAAGAAAAGCCCTTGGCAAACGACATGCCTTATTTGCATTCACTTATCGTCAAATGAGATGTAAGTAGTATAGCGATTGTTATATAGAAAACGAAGTTTCAACGCATGTTACAAACGATGCAAATAATAGCTCGCATTTTAAGAATAACTACATGTAGGTTATATAATTTCTATATTGAATCATATAAAAAGCATTCACTTTTAATATCACCAATCTCTATCGTCGACCACATCAGGTGACATAGTGGCAAAAGAAAACCTATCAAAAACAAATAAAACGGAGACCATGACGACACGTAACTTGGAACGCTGCACTCAAAGCCCCAACATCGAACTCGATTCCTTGCGAAGCAAATCTCTTCTTAATTTCCAGAAACTTACGAAAGAACTCTCTCTCCCAGGTAAACGCGAACCTCCGGACGCTACAGAACTGCCTGACGTCGCTGATGGGCCGGCCCATCACGCTGGAACAGCTGCGCCTGGACGTGGGGCTGGTGGTTGAAAAGATGACGCAGATCACGTGCGTGTTCCGCCGCATCCAGCTGCGCATGGAGGAGTACGTCTGTCTCAAGGTCTACATACTACTGAACCAAGGTAAGATCGGCTTTTATTTTCTTTTTGTTTTTAGGGGTAATCTCTGAAAGTACTGGTCCGATTGCTAAATTTTTTTCACTGATAAAAAGCTGCTTTATTCCGGAATAACATAGGCTATGCGGGCGAAGCTGCGGGTAAAAGCTAGTTTTAAATATAGTTTCCATTCAGTAATGGGGTTGGCGGTGCGCGGATATTTATATTTAGATTAATGAATTATAAAAGCATTAAAATTGCTCAATGTGTTTCCTTGAATTTGATGTTTTATAGAGAACTTTTGCTGTAAGTAGTTAAGTATTAAATTCATGAATACTAATATTCATTTTAAATATTTGAAAAGGAAAGATAATTTTATTAAAATAACTAATGAAATTAAGAAAATGATCGAGAAGAAAACCCTGACATAAAGAATACAGTCGTAGGAAATTGACAAACTTCAAATCTGATAAATGAATTTTTAACCGTTTGAATAGTTACAAAGACCGCCCATTGTGCACTTATTCTTTTAAATGTTTGTCCTGTATTTTTGTTTATTTGGTGTACAATAAAGATTATAATAAATAATAAATAAATAAAGACTTCCTGTAGTATAAAAAAAGCTAGATAAAACTGCATGTTTTTGAAGTTAACTCCAGTTAATTACAGACGATAATATCCTTTTATCTGGTCTGCAAATTAAAAACAAACTTAAAAACCTCGATAAAAACTTGATCTGCAAATAATAGATTGACGTCATAATTTCCCAGCTCAGAAGTATCTTTTCGTTTCTTAATTGTGTTAATTGGCTTTTGGATAACCTTTCACCGCATTGCAGGCCATTGAGGCCGGATTTATTTGGGCTATGTAAATAGAATGAACGCCACGTTTCCTTGTTTACGAAACTAAATACTTTTTTTTTTATATTCTTTTAACGGAAGTTATTGCAGAATTTGGGATGTTCCAATTAAGAGTTGTTGGATGAAAACTTAAAAAAAATGACCAGTAGGCGTTTTGATTTTGGAGGACCGTGTGAAAATCTATCAAAACGCATTATGATATTAATAAGATCAGCTCTTAAAGACTTCCTTATTCCAAGATCTTCAAGAAGATGTTAGATACAGAGGTTAATCACCTAGCACAGGAGTCAGGGACTATACGTAACAACTCACATATCAGTCTGTATTTTGATTTAATAGGACCGAAAAGTTGTTTTCAAAATACAAACTAACATATAAACTAAATCACCAGTTTAAGATTTACCCTACTTAAAGAAAGACCAAGTGGTAATCTTCAAGATTTAAAAAATCACCCAGCGTATTGATCCTGGAGATTATGAAGTTCCGCAAATAACTTAGATAACTTTCAAAATGCTTGTTGACACAAATAAGATTAGCTTCTTCCTCATTCCGAAAACTTTAATCAGTAACGCAATTTGATTTGACATAAAGCCCTTAACACACGTAGTTAAATTAAACTAGGAACACAAATTGACATAAGCCATGTGTAGTACACATCCCGGCTCGTTACTCGAGTAAGTCAACGCTCCGCATTGTAATCCTGTTACAGACTGGCCAGGGGTGCATCGGCCACGGTGCATGTAGGTCAGTTACTGTTACGCAAGCTAGGCGTCCTGCGCTATGACGTGGACCTAACTCATTATGTTACTGACTTTATATCTACTTAGTATAAAGCTTAGACTTATTCCTAGACCATGACGTTTAAAGTAAGATTGTTATAATCTTATTTAAGTGTGGGTAACAAATGGCGCTAGACAACCTGTATAGCTCTGTCTCTTACCCGTCCTGGAATAAGAATGAAACAATCTTACTTTGAACGTCATGGTAACCCCACTTGACTGAAACTTGGACACGTGAAGTGTGAAACTAGCTTTATAAAGAAGGCTCCTTGAGATTTGAAACATGTCCTGTCCTTCCGGGTGAAAAGATCCATTAGAATTAATTATGTACATAATATCAAATTAATTGTTAGGATTAATTAATCCATTAACTTTCTAACAAGATCAACAGTTTCACTTTCAATAGTCGAAACACTACACGCAGCAGCGATTAACAGAAAAGCTATTTGTCATTTCGAATAAAAGTAAAGAGAGCTCAAAAATGTACTTTCTAATAAGATACGAAAGCTTTTATAAATGTAACGGTAGATTTTATCGTTTGATTAATGGACACAATATGAAATGCGACAAGACAATAAAAATCTCGACGCACTAGTGCGATACGCAGAGCAAAGTGTTCGTTAATATTATTATGATTTATGTTACAAGTAACCCAGATGTGGCGAGGCTCGCTCGCGACACCGATTAGGGACCACTCCTAAACGTTGATAACAATTTCACTCGGTGAACTTTGATGACATACGAAAGTATGAAGATATCTTCCCTGATAATTTATACTTTATTTGTTTCGGAAAAGTTTTGTACTTAAGCCACTAAGTGTAGTAATTGCGCTGAGTGGTCGACTGTAGCCATATTATATTCCAAAATCTCCACGTTCAATATTTATTATTATATTCCAATTATTTATTTTTCTTTACATATTCATCACATTTTTAAATGTTTCTTAAAATAACTTATAAAACATAAACATTTAAAAATATTAGTCCACTAGAATTGGGAGCAGGATCCAAGCTGTCAATGGTTACCACCACCAGAGACAGGAACCTCTTCACAATGCGAGCTGTATCGAGGAGATAGAGATTCTGCCTTCTGTAATAGGCTCTTGGTCCCTACCTCCACACCATCTCCATTTCGACTCCGAGAATACTTAAGGAAAAGGCCCAAAAGTATTTAGAAATTATACATTTAATGAAAAGAATGTGCCTCTCCATACACACACACTACATTTACTTCGTTCCATTGCTCGCTGGTAGACCTCAAGTGCGGACTCCGTTGATGCCCACGTAAACTCTCATTTATTTATTTGTAATAAACACACCAACAGCACTGTCACAATTCAAATAAACTTACATCTAAAATTGACATTTCAGTAATCATGCAAATAACAGGTATACATGACATTGACAATATTAATATTAAAGACCAATAGAGAAGAGAACCTATCATTCATTAAATCAGGTACTTAAACAGTAGTAAAAACTCTATAACCTTGTGAAAAATATACACAGAAACTGAAAACGTAATTCCATTAGCTACACTGTAAGTTAAGTCTCAATAACGAAGTTTGACACGCAATAGATTGTACCTGCGGTGCAAGACGTCGACTCGGTCACATCTAACCTTCGACGATAATAATGGTGCAATCGTTGTTCTATCTCACCGAGACGGGTTGCTCTTAGATAAATGCGTTAAAAATAAAGATGGAAAGAGTATTATAGAAGTAGGAAAGAAAAATAATAAAGAAAAAGAAAGAATAATATTAAAGAAAAATTAATTATTTTCAATATTAAAAAAAAAGTATTTACTTGCCGACCGTCACCAAGTACACACAAAAAAGTAACAATAATAATTAAAAAAAATAACATTGCTAGAAAAATGTTCTCAGACATTGGTCTTCCAATGTTTTTCGAGTGACGCGTGACAGAGTAAACGGATTCAAACATATTATACTACGTATATTTAATAATAAAGAAAAACATGTCTGAATACATTCATAATATAAATGAGTATGTTTACAAATTCAGATAAAATAAAAATATTGCCATAGATAGCATTATAATTAAACTAATTGCTACCAGCGGCATCGCCCGCGTGCAAGCAGAACATTGTCCCAAGGGAAATACTTCCGGGTTATAAAGTAAAGTATCCCATATTCAGCCGTTCGAACATGGAACAACATACAACTTTCACCTTTATATCAATGTAATTATTATTTAGTATTTATAGGTTTATTATTCAAAGTTTAGTCACTTTTATTTCTTTGTGCACAATCTCGGAGCGCTTAGTGTCATAAAAAATTGTTCACACACACAAACACAATATACATGTAAATCTACGCACACATCCAAAACCAAGCCGCCTTGGTAAGAAAACCACTACATGGTTAATCACAGTGGTTCGCTCGTCCTAGTACTATGGCAGGGAAACTGTGACATCCTGTGTTATCGCTAGCAACTAGGTCGCACCACGCTCAAGCGCCATGTTTGAAAATTATTTTCACCGTGCATGCACAATATACGTTAAGTAGGTGCACTGTTTATCAAACTATGAAAGTACTCAGTAAGTGTTTAGCTGTGCTCGGAAATACCGCGTATTATGTTGCTCGATGCTTATGTAAATTAAACTTTGAAGTTTGATCATAAATAATAATACCCTACTATGTTTAGCGATGGCAAACTACAACAGATTATACCGTCATCACTCTGGACCACATAATAAATTAATCATTTGACTCCATAAAGGCAATATCGCTTGAACATGACACCTAGGAAATGACATTTATTTGAGTCTGTTATGACCCTGTTAACTTCTCCTCAATTGATGCTGACATCATCAAAATGTACGAAAGTAGTCCACTCTCTTCAAGATCCTCCAAAAACGTTACCAAGTACTCAACGATGACTAACTTACCTACTGAGTAAATACAAGGACTTTTCCTTATATCTTGTATGTATCCGTAAATCTAACATACTAAAGTCATGGTTGTATGTCGTTACTAGTTATCAAATCTTAGATCTAGCAAACAGGCCAATGTACACAGGAATACACCACTTGTTCAGTTGTCAATGGAGCGAACTATCGAACAGAATTGGCTTCGAATTGATATGGTTGATAACCTACTTATGCGTTGATTGAATCGCCTCTATACTTTTTTATAGCAATCACTGGTTTGACTTGAAGAAAAGCTTAAAACCAAGTTGGAAAACTCTTGAGCTGGACATTCATTTTGAGGTCATAAATACATAGGCAGGACAAGGTACTAAATTATTAAAAATTTTCGACAATATAACTTAATTTCTAAAAGACCAAAATTTCCCTAATAAATACAAATGATTCCTACCCCAAAAATAGCAACATGTAGGCACTTGTATCTGCCACAGTATTTTAATTTTCACTTCATATACGCGGATGTACCTATGTGTGAGTCCTGCCTCGTGTACCATAGCTGTAGTAGTGCTAGTGCGGACTACGGTGAAATGGAAAGCGCTTGCGCAACTGCCCCGCGTCGATGTGCCGCTGTGTGTGTCTGTGTGTTAGATACCAGTAACAAAATGCTCGTTGCGTGTGAGCTTGTTGAGTAATGCTTTAGAATTTTAGGAACGTATCGCCATATTTGTCACTGTGAATGTGTTGCTAATTCGCCGTCTCTCACTTTGTATGTTAACTTTATTACAGAGAAATAGCGAAGTGTGAATACATAATAAAGTGACAAATATAAATCTATGTAGTAAAAAAATCGTTAGACTCTAATTACTTCGTAATTAAATCAAACAGCAATAGGTTGTTAACCCGTATAGAATTAAAACTGTCACATTGCATTCAAAAGCGCATTGCGTATGGCGTATAATAATGTAGAGTTAGTTACGTCAGCTAAAACGGGACAGCATTTCACTCTCGGAGCGGAAAGCGCGACGCGGAAGGCGAACTTTCTCTTTTGCAGCGCACTGCGCGCATTGAAAAAAGCGCAAGCGCAGATTATAGAATGAACGAGTACCGCTACGTCTCGCGCGCATTCATTTACGTAACCAGCACTACATGTTCGCGATGCTCAAATGCACACTGATACCACGCAATAAAACCATACTTCCAATTTATTTGTTAAATCAGATCTTTATATAGCCACAACACAGCATATTTCATCAAAATAGTTCTCATCAGTTATATATTCTACAATTTATTCTATATTGTTCAGCAAAAATAAACAAACAATAATTAAATGTAGTTGCAATAACAGCACACACGAAACAGTCGCGCGTACAATATCGTGGAAAAATGCTTGCGCGAGAGCGAGACGGCAACAGCGTGAGGACGCGAGCGAGCTCGAGCGGAGGTCAACGGCTAGCCGCGGTCGTTGCCCTGCTATCGGAGTGACCTACTGAGCGCGTGACGTCACCGCCGCACCGCGCGCGCCGTGGCATTGGTTCACCGCCACCGCTCAGCGCCATCTACAAGCGAGTAGGCACACTACACGCGGTCATCATTGCATGATTGTAGGAAATATAATTAATCAATACAACCCAATGCCATTCGCTGCTACTACGGCTGCGACCGTTGAATAATTTCGAGTTGGACGTCAGTTTGTACCTTTGCATATTGATTTTGCTCGTGCTTATTTTAAGTCTTGTTTTGGTTTGTTTCAGAAGTTGAGTTGGAGGGTATTCAGGATCGGTACGTGCAAGTGTTGCGCAGTTATCTGGAGCACGCTGCTCCGCATCATCCTGGACGGCTACAGGAACTCTTCGCCAGGATACCTGAGGTAATTTGCAACATTTCATCATACACTTTTTTCACAAAGTAACCCTGTCAAGTCAAGCAAAAACGGCATACATGAAGCTTTCTCTTAATTTTCAACACGGATGAATAAATCGTTTTTTTTTTCGGCGGAGAGAGTCGTTATAGATCACTCGGCGTGCTGTATCTTTGTCAGTCAATAACTTTGCATAAATGCACAATTTATACGGCCGGCTTCGTTACCAAGGGATAAGATAGCAGATTTATCGTCTATCCCGCAAAGTAAAATTTACAAGGCATAGTCACAATAGAAAGTGGAAGGAAAGCTTTTGATTTCACGATACTAAGTTGTCGTTTTCACTTACAGATCCAAGCAGCGGCGAACCTGCTGCTCGAGAGCAAAATGTTCTATGTTCCGTTCGTGCTGAACTCGGCGGAGATCAGATAGTACATGGCGCAGCAGGGCGTCTAGTTCTCGATGTACGAGCGGCTGACTCCCCGCCCGCGCCCGCTCCCCCGCCGCACGCCCGTCTTATGATCGCACTCGCCACATGTGTTCACGCCGTACCGCGCCGCCGCGCGACGCCCGCGCGCCCGCGCGACCGCGCGCCGCCCGCACAAGAGTTCGTACAAATGTTCCTACTCGAGCACCGACACTAAGTGCGCCCAGTGCGACAAACAGTGACAGCCAATACAAGTGCGGTACATTTATACCTTTGTTGAGTCGATGAGTGTATTGGTTTATTGTTTAGTAGAGGAATTAAAACGTCCCAATTGACAGACTGATTTATTATTAAAATAGCTATTACGTAAGGTACCAGGGACTTGAATGCGTGTTTTATACGTGGTAGTGTATACTACATAGTGTTAAATAGAATAAAATATATATTATGTTACTATTTAAATTTGTCAGTCGGAAAATCGCATAATATATTATTTCTGTAAATATAGAGTAAACTTTACAATATAATTAAGACGTTGTTTTAGACAGAATTGTTTCTTGTAAATGAAATACTGCTGTTCTAGTTTGCATTTTATATCGTCTAGGATTAACCAGTAGACTAATTACTGGGTGTGTAATATTGAGAATTTCAATTTAATTTTATATGACTTGTTCGTACATAATGTAAGTAGCACTAAGTACCTACTCTCAGTGTTTACCAAGACTGCTTGTATACAACTGTACTGTTTATACACTAACATAATCGGCGCGGTGGCTCGCGCGGTTCTTATAGTCACAATTTATGCATTTTTATTGCCAATATTTCGCATAACACTATACTTGTGCATGTTTCGTTCTGAATGTTTCACTTCTTTATTCTGGTCTAACTAGCTGTAAGAGTTGGCGAGCACGAGACGTCACCGCCGTGACGTCACGCGCCTCGCCGACTACTCGATGCATTTCTAAGCTGACGACGTTATCTTTATGTGCGTAGGTGCTTCAGTCTTATTGATCTTATACTTTGCTTCCTTTGATGTGTTCAAATGTAATTGTGCTCAATGTACCGTGATTTTGTTCGGATATTCAAATTTATAGTAATCGTTTGTGTCATTTCATCGTACCATTGAAATCCTTTCGCGCATCGTTCCTCTAGTAATGTAGATACATGATACATTTTGTACATACATAAAATATTTTGTACATATTGCGTTAAATCTCGATTGCATAAACTATTTGATTGATTTGCAACTATTAATAAATAAGTGATTTGTGAAGTTCTAATTTTATTACAAAGCAGGTACATGCATGCATCATTCATCATCGTATCGAGTCAGTGAAAGACACTTGAGAACTATGAATGTATTCCATCACTTGACATCATCACAGCATTAGCCCTCTAGCATTCCTCTTCATGTATAAAGTCATAAACCTCCATCTCATCTGTTCACGCGACTAACGCCCTGAACTCCTGTAAAGTAAGACCCGAAACATCACTAACACCGATCTTCATCTACTCATAAAATAGGCGTAGCTAACAATAATAAAAAACGTATCATTACATGATCACAAAAAAAAACATTAAACTTACGAAAAGACTTTCAAACCTACTACTGTCAGTAATCACTGCCTTTCGTTTTCTTACAATTTATTCGCCGTTATCGTTAAATAACACTTTGTATTAATCGTTAATGTTAAAATTTGTAATAAACGTTCCATCAACGGTGAACAGTTACCACTAGCTATAGGGGGCGATGTAAGCCTTGTTTAAATTAAGTAATTACAACCAAAAAGTTCGTTCTAAGGACTTAGGTTCTAGTTAATTAGATTTTTTTATGTCTTAGCTTTCTCACGGTCGACGTCGGCGTATACAGAGCAAATAGTAGCCAGATCCTATCTCACTTATATAGTAATATAAATAGACTTCACAACCCGTCAGTACCGAGGAAACTAATCAAAACAGTCATAGGTCTCAATCAGTGAGGTTGTGGACACGTCCAGTTGACGGCAGAAGGTACTTGCACACACTACATCGCGTTAAGTAGCTGAACAGTCGACACAACAAACAACTTGTAATATTAGATAATCCTGTTACCTGTATGAGCGATACACGTCCGTTCCTCATCGTGTTACCATTAGTTAAGTATTAGCGGTTATTAAATGTGTTTTGTACATTATAATTAGTTTGAATACAACCAGTTACGATACTGCCATCAAATGCCTAAATAGTTTTCAATTAATTTTGTTATAATTTACGTACGGTTAGTTAAGTTAATGACGTTGGTGAAATTATTAGTTAATTGTGATAGTAAACAGTGATATGATAAAGGCGTAGGCGGCCCGAGCAGTCGCGCGGCCGCAGCTCGCGCGAGCGCGCGGCACGTTCGCGCGTCGCGGCGTGTTCGCCCGGTGCGCGCGCCTTCACTAATATTCGGTCTCACTACGTGAACCCTTCACGACGATTGGGTAACTATATTTATTTATTAATTTTTTATCTAACTTAACTATAATTAATTAGTTTTTAACAACACCATCAAAACGACGGTGTTAAATCTAAAGTCTGAGGTAAAGATGCCTTTATAGATTTTTAAACAAGTAATGAATGACGGAAATCGTAAATATAACTATAATCGCGAATCGTGCATCGTACTACTAATATGTATGTAAATGATAATGTATGTAAGTAATATTGACACTTATTTTGTTAGTATCATAGCGTATTGTTAAGGCGAAACTAACGGCAGTGTATCAAATGGGAATTAGAATTGTAAGAATGTTATTGGCGTTGTACAAAGGATAGTATTGTTAGTAATTAAACAATGAAATTGGCGCATTACTGGCGAGTACCTAATTAGAATAGTACACGACAGCCCGCTGAGGCTATACATTCATGTAATATGTAAATACAAATTATGCTTCGACGTGTAAGGCGGCCGCTCGCTTTCGTTGCACTTCTAAATTATTTGCTATTACTGTGAAATAGGGCCTGTTCGCCTCTTCGTCTAATTAAATGGAACTCGTAACATAACTTTTGAATATCAAAACTGACTGACCGATTCATAGGAAACATTAATAAATGATTTGCTTCTGCTTGCTATTTTAATTTTTAATGAGTTTGCATAACGTTAGTACCGCCTGTCTCGGAGATACCCCCGAGGCTCGGACGGTCACAACCGGCTTCGACAGCTCGTGTGCTCGATACCACCGTGTGTTTACAAATATACTGCCAACGCTGTGCAGGGACCTGTAGGCTCCCTGAGCTGCACGGACTAGTATCAACATACTACTTAAGTACGTCGTCAATTAGCTCTGTAACTTACTAACGGTACTCGTAGTATATTTGGAATCAAGAATATCGTCATCATCACAATGCACACAGGCCGCCCTGAAGCCGGTTCGTAGATAATACTGCGAAAATATTTTGACTGATATAGTTATGTAATAAACATAATAATGTTAATATATTTATAAGGGTGTAACAAAAACTTAATGCATTTCACATTTCTTTACAGTCCATAAGAAAATAATTAATTACGTGTAAGTATTACATGTAACATATTGTGACGAAATATTTTCACATTCGTAGATTCGTAAGGTTTGTTGTGTATAAAAAATAGCGTTTCAAGTATTTCGGGTAAATGAAGGGTTAAATTTGTGTACATTAGACATTGTATTAAAATAGTTATGAAATCGAGTGTAACGCCGTAAGAGAATATATATTTGGAAACGTTGACGAGAGTTTGTTGTATGTAATTACATGTCACAGATGGATATTTGAACTCTAAGTACATATAGATATATATTCTACGAGTTATACTTCATGTTTTAATCAAATAATAACAGTAATCAATTTTGTTACAGTTTACATGAACAAACACGTTTCGCTTGTCTTACTAATTTCAAATGTTTAGATACATTTTGTGTCCACTTTTACAATTTTTCAAAATAGATTATGGTCGGGTCACAGTTTGTATTAGTTGCCACGCTGTCACGCGAGTGCTCACTGCTCCCCAGTAGACACTTGCCGGTCGCAGCTACATTACGAATAAGAGTTCAATGTGATTGAGTGTGCTGTATTTACGTATTTAGTTGGGCTCGCTCAATACCAAGACTTATCGCTTTCAGACCTAGCATACATTAAGTATTATCGATACATTAGGGTTCTATGTTTATACTTAGCAAATCACATTCGTTGCTGATTGCTGTACTGTTCTCGATGGAATAAGGCTGTTGTTATAATTCGACCAAGTTAAGATATACAGTGATTGTTAGCAGTACTCAGGAGTTTGTCTATGGTGTGCGTCTCGTGAGTGGTGCGCCGCGCGGCGTTGTCTACCGAATGTGTACTGGTTTGCCAAGAGAAGTTACCTACAGTTGTGTTTAGTTAGCGATGCATAACGTGTTTGTACTTTAATTTGTTTTTTAGTTGTACTCTTGGAAATCAATGGTTAATAATTTAAGAAAATAAATTGTATGTGAAATATATTGACTGATTTTATTTAATCCCTATTTCTGCTGACTTAAGATATTTCAAAAAGCCCTAATCTTGGCGAAATAATACAATATGTATGGTCTTCACTAGTTTCCTATTTTGTAACCTAGGATCATTTTGGTTTTTTTGTTTTTAAGTACGTCTGTACAGAAGAAAATTTTAATATGTTCAATTAAAAAAAAAAAAGTTTAACGATTCGTAACAGACGTATAATAAAAAAGACATACTTATATAAGTACTTACATAAGTATGTCTTTTTTATTATTTTTACCCATTTTTCTATATCTATATAGATAAAAAAAAAAAAAAAAAAAAAATGGGTACAAAAGTGATGCTTATCTATAAAGAAATATCTTCCAGCATACCCGCGAAAGGCGAGTAATAGGAAAATAAGTAAACACGAATCTGTAACACCTATGTATTTTTTTTATCAAAAATTCTGTCCATTATCACAAAAATTCTGAATAAACTTAAAAACATTCCTCTTCAACTTTTCGGTAGAAAAGTTCAATTTTTTTTTCAGATCATAGTTTAACTATTGCAGATACCAATGGACCAGAGATTCTGATCAACTGATATAAAAGGACGACAGATTTTCGCCGTGCAGACAATCAGCGAAAGTTAGTGAGGGTGTAACGTTTACGTTTGTTACATCTTCATGCTTGAACGGCTAAACGGATAACGATGAAACTTTGTACAGGCGTAGAACGTGTCCTGGAATAGTACATAAGATACTTTTTGATTTAGGAGTATGTTCACTTGGGACAATTTTTTACTCGAAGCCGCTGGCAGCAGCTTATCCATTTATATGTATAGTAAAACCAAAGCGCGTATTTGCGTACGGGTGGGACAAATGTGTTATCCACCCCAGCTCCACTCAGCTGTCACTGACCATTTCACGGAGGGTACCTGGGTTTCCGAAGTACTTTGCCCTGCATCCAGCGACCACAGGGCAGCTTAGAAGCAAATGAGCTGCTGTTGTGTCCTCCTCCATGCAGACACTGCAGAGTCGGCTGCCTGTAACTTCTATAACAGAGAGGTGCTTATTGAAGGTCCCGTCGTAATTTATATGTACTTAATAGTAGGTAAGTATTAAAAGAAAGAAGGATAGAAGGAAAGAGGAAGGAAGTTAGTGATAGCATGACGAGTGACAGTGTAGAATAGAAGAAAAAAACGTGTTGGGCCGATCCCAAATAAGATGGGACAAGGGCAGGAAGAAGTAGGTAAGTATTTCTGCCCAAAACTAGTTCCGTTAAGCCCGTGAGAAGTAAAGTTATTATAGTCATTAATTTTATAATTACAGCAATAACATAGAAATGAGTAATGAATCCTTTAAACGGAATCTAGGTCTCCGGCCCATAGCAGCCGAGTACAGTCCCTCGCCTCTCTAGTTCGTGCTACTGCTTATCTAAAGCTTATCAGCCAACACAAACAAATAGTAACCATTAATTGAGGAAAACAGGTTACTATGATAACTTACAGCCTACCTTATATTGTAACTTTGAGATGCTCATTTATCTTGAACTTATACTTAACTGTAATTTTACCCAGAACCAAGCAGTTTTAATTTAACCTTTTGAATGTCTTATGTTACACAGTTCGACATAAGCAATTGTCTTTCTATTGTCTCTAATTACGGCATTCAAAGAGTTAAAGGTAAAATTAAAATAATGTGATAAAATTTATTATTTGTACAAATACTTAATGGGCTTATTAGAAAAGGTTTTGTTATTATATAAGTAAAGTCTCAATAAATAATATTAATAAATAGCAAAGTTATGAGCGTTTATTTATAAAATGTTTCTTAATTTGTTAAAATATTGTAGACATTTAATGATTGAATTGCGATAAAAATGGAAAAACTGCGCGTAGTATTTTCTAGAAGCAATTGTTATAAATGATTGATTTATTTATTTAAACTTCATGTACAGTAGTGGTACATATTGATTCAATTATAAAACCAATTATGATTCGTGGACAAATTTCGGATTTCGTTTTTTTTACACGAATAAATATTTTACATATTTTTTTTACTAAAACAGGGGTGTATATATGTATGGGTACGTAAATACTTTTTATTACACAATGAAAATGGTCCACTACATACCAACTGTATAATACTATTTCTAAAACGCCACGTATTTACTGAAAAAAAATATCACACAGTTCAGTGTTCATAAAAAGTATTTCTCCTGAGATTTTTACAAGACAAAAGTCTCCGTAGCATTTGCTACGACGCCTACGAACCTACTACGTCACCGCTACGTTAAGCTCTACGAGATTTTTATACTAGAATTGCTTACGGTTTTAAACATAGTTAATGATTTATTTAAATAGATACCACCATTTAACTGAAATAGATTCTCCGTTTATTTAACTTCAGTCACCGTAGCTGTAGCTCTAATAGCGACTAATGTAACCGCGTTGGAACATAAGAGTTATTGAAAACATAATAACGGCAGAGTCTAGTTATAGTTATTTATAAAAAGTGATTAAGTCGTTTCTATTTTAGTTTTACTACCTAATCTAACTAATAAAGGTTTCTCGATCATTCCTGCTGTAAGTTATGTAGTAAACCCTCAACCAAAACCAAAATGGGATTGATTGATCATACTCAGTTCAGCAGCATTAGGATTACACACGCAAGATTGCATTGATTTGTTTACACGAAGATTGATGCACTTGATTTTTTACACGGGCTAATATTATGGAGTGAAGTAAGTTTCCCTCCCGGATGCAGATCCCGGATGAGGATCCAGTGTCAACCCAATTATTTTTGACGTCATTATTATATAAATATATCATTTAAAATTAACGAGCTCACATTATAATAATGTTTTTGTTTGCTTGTGTTTTAGAAGTGCTCGTACGTATCGAACTATGGAAAACTAAAATTAAATTAAAACTAGTGCCCTCTAGCATCGAGTAGCGAAGTTACTACCGGTCTAATTACTCATTACACTGTTAGATGGCAGGAACAGCAAAAATGAAAATTAATATCTAATTGTTTTTCTCATTTATGTTTTTATAGAACAACAAAAATACTGAACTGTACAAAAAGAGTCTTTTTAATAATATTTTAAATATTTGGCCGATTAGCTGTGTACGCGACCATAAGTAATTTTTTGATGCGTAAATGGCGATTTTGACGTGATTTGGAACGCGGCGTTCTCTATGAATCCTGCTCTATGTCTTTCTGTCAAAAAATTCTCTGCCGCTTGCCACATGTCAGGCAACAATTATTGTAGTTTTACCATATTTTACTAAAATTATACTGTAAAACAATCATTCAAAATGGTAAGTAAACCCTGTTGCTATCCTAATGTGTCTTTTAACCTCTATCCTTAGCTTTATATTAACATATTCCAGTAGTGCATATAAGAAACAAGTTAGCATGGTGTCATCATGAATAATTCCGTTTCAGAAACCCCTTATGCTCCAAGGGCACGAGCGTGCCATCACACAGATCAAGTATAATCGCGAAGGTGACTTGCTGTTCTCCGCCGCTAAAGATTCCAAGCCGAACGTGTGGTGGTCTTTGAACGGTGAACGGCTTGGTACTTTCAATGGACACGGTGGTGTTGTGTGGTGCCTAGACGTGGACTGGCAGACTATAAACCTCATCACCGGTGGAGGTGACAGTTCATGCAGGTTTGTATTCATTTAAATTTTTTTTGGTTATGCCTGCTGTAAGTACAATGAAATAGTAATGATTTAAATTGTTTGATTACAAGTTTCCTTATTGTAAGCAAAGATGCAGTAATAGGAAAATGTTATGTTATTTCTCATTAACCTTTCAATCGTGGAATTTACAGACACAATAGAAAGACAATTGGTGCGCGAACACCGGCGTTCGCTTGGGGTTTAATGAATTAACATAATACTGAGTATGACAATGAAACAAATGCACTTATTTTTTTGTTTGTGAATTGTTTTTTATTATTGGTGTGATGTCTACACAAGTAGGCCGTATGTGGTATTGAAATAGGTCGCAAACTCAGTAAAATAGAGCTGGGAATTTTATGCAATTTTGACAACCTGAACAAAAGCCGAGAAAGTTGAATAAATACTAATACTTCAAAAGAATGTATGTATTTATATCAAGCGATGTGGTTACATCAAGAAACTAAAGATTTTCTACATGTGACATTGGCTTAGCAACTAATCAGGTTCCTTGTGCGAGAATTATGGGTATTCTGATGAAAATCAATGACTGGATGCTCAATGCAAATTAGTTTTAATAATTTTCGGTGTGAACAATATATTTTACAGAAACAAGTGAAGACAAGTGACAAATAGAAATGTCATATTTTTTCATATAATTTAGGAAGCTTGCAAGAAGGTTTTATCTCCAACATTTCCCCGGGCGTTGAAACCAATGGTTTCAACCAGATTCTGAAGACACAGGCAAAGGGCAGATTCGGTTGAATGCCCGTCGAACGACTCCAGTAGACGTCCGAATGTCAGCTACACGGGCGATACCATCCGTTCCTGGATGAACAGCCACGATCCGTCCAAGTCTCCACTTCAACGGAGGAAGATCGTCTTCCTTGATCACCACCAAGGAGTTCAGCATCAAGCCATCCTTGCAGGAACGCCATTTGGAGCGTTGTTGCAATTCTGCAACATACTCCTTGCTCCATCTGCTCCAGAAATGCTGGCGAAGCTGCTCGATCCTCTGGTAACGAGACAGATAATTGGCAGAGCTATCCTGGTAATCAGGTTGCGGCAAGGAAGTAAGTGGCCGTCCCACAAGAAAATGTCCTGGCGTGAGCGGAGTATAATCTGCAGGATCTGAAGACAACGGCGTCAATGGACGAGAGTTCAAGATGGCTTCAATCTTGGTTAGTGTGGTGTACAGCTCTTCAAAAGTCAAGTTACAATTTCCCAACACTCTCTGAAGGTGATACTTTGCTGACTTGACACCCGCCTCCCAGAGTCCACCGAAATGTGGGGTGTAGGCGGGAATAAAATGGAACCTTATTCCGTCGTTTGCTGCACTTTCACCCAAGGACAAACTATTTAATTTTAAAAATTTGGAAAGGTCGTTGTATGCACCGACAAATGAGGTACCGTTATCGGAAAAAATATCAGCAGGTTTACCTCTCCGAGAAATAAACCGATACAAAGCCAGTAAATAACTATTGCTAGTTAAATCACCAACGAGCTCCAAATGAATGGCCTTGGTTGTGAAACAAATAAAAATAGCGACATACACCTTTACTAACCTACATCCACGGCCCTGGCGACTAGCACACATAATAGGGCCAGCGTAATCAACGCCTGTGCTTTCAAAGGGATAACCTGGACGAAGGCGTTCTCGTGGTAAGTTACCCATTAAGGGAGCTACAACCTTACCCTTCATACGGTGACACAACACACACTTATGATAACAGGCTTTCGCCAACTTGCGACCTCCTATTGGCCAATAAGTTTCCCTAATGGAAGCTAATAATAATTGTGGGCCAGCATGCATCAGCCTTTTATGCTCAAAATTAAATAATAGTTTAGTGAAATCATGAGTGGACTGTAATAAAATAGGGTGTTTCTTACTATAAGCAAAATTAGAGTTATCGAGACGTCCTCCTACTCGCATTACATTATTATCGTCTAAATAAACATTAAACTTTAGAAGGGCGCTCTTTTTAGGTAAACTCTTTTTGTTCAAAAATAATTGGTATTCAGAAAATGACTGAATCTGACTCTTAATAATGACAAGAGTTAGTGCATCTTGTACCTCATCATGTGACAAGTATTTGGTTTTTCTACATGACTTAATAAATCGTAATACGTAGGCAACAGATCGTACGAGCCGTGTGTAATTGGAATAACGCCTAAAATCAATTAAAACTTCAGGTTTCGAATCGTTTACAACATGTAATATGATTTTAGGTCGAGTCTCCGGTAACGATTGTAGTCCTGGGCTCGTAATTTGAGAAGGCCATTCAGACGAATCTAGTTTTAAAAAATCTGGTCCTTTCCACCACAGATCTGACTCCTGCAGATCACTAATATCCATGCCACGAGATATTAGGTCTGCTGGATTTTGATCTGTTGGGACGTGCCTCCAAGTACAGTTACCCGACTTATCCAAAACCTCAGCAACGCGGTTGCGCACAAAGGGCTGAAGTCTGGTAGGCATCATCTGTAACCATCCCAAGACAATGGTTGAATCAGTCCAACAATAAACCCGACTGATCTTCACTCGAAGTGAGCTCATCACCTTCTCGTGAAGACGAGAACCGACTACCGCACCACATAACTCCAGTCGCGGAATTGTCGTAGGCTTGATGGGAGCAACTCGACTCTTTGCCATTAACAAGCGAGCCATGTACTCACCCTTAGCATTAACACTGCGAATGTAGACGCAAGCACCGTACGCGGACTCAGACGCGTCTGTGAAAATATGGAGTTCTAACTCCGTAAATGAATTGCAGACTACAAGTCGCGGAATGCGAACATGATTTAAAAGAGGTAAAGATTTAATAATAATCTCCCATTGTTTACAAATCTCATTAGGTAATGGTTGATCCCATGATAATTTATCTAACCACATTTTCTGTAGCAAGATCTTCATAGTAATAACAATAGGACCTAACAGACCTAAGGGATCAAAGATGCGCGCAATAACGGATAACAAGTCACGCTTTGTGTACCTAGTCGAAGATTTAGTCAGACCTATAGGAAACCCTATCTCATCAGTGCCGATATGCCAACAGAGACCAAGCAACTTTTCTGGCTCATTTTGTCCAATGTTCAAATCGTATGACGCAGGGACAGCATTCGACAATAATTGAGAATCATTTGACTTCCACTTTCTCAATGGCATACATGCCGACGCAAGCGCTTTGGTGACTTCAGTGCGAATGAACTTTACTTCATCTAAGTCATCCCCTCCGGT
The DNA here is from genome assembly GCA_929112965.1 of Mythimna albipuncta. Taxonomy (NCBI): domain Eukaryota; kingdom Metazoa; phylum Arthropoda; class Insecta; order Lepidoptera; family Noctuidae; genus Mythimna; species Mythimna albipuncta. Next base: position 7,595,858 of record OV815962.1, on the reverse strand, counting down.
CAGCAAGTCGTCGACATAGAAGTCATGTTGGATGATTTCCGATATCTTAGGGTTCCTACAGTCGAGTCCTACTTGTTTAAGGCATCGTGTCGCAAGGAATGGCGCACTGGCCGTACCGTACGTGACGGTGTTTAATTGATAAACATTAATAGGATCACTAACATTATCACGCCAAACAATCTGTTGTAAATATCTGTCCGACGGGTGGACGACTATTTGTCTATACATCTTCTCCACATCCGCAGATAAAACATACTTGTGGACTCTAAAGCGAAGAAGTATAGACAATAGACCGTCCTGTACGGTTGGCCCAACCATCTGTAGGTCATTAGAGGACACTCCCGTCGAAGTAGAAGCACTAGCGTTGAAAACAACACGAAGTTTGGTCGTGGTACTCGACTCGCGTAAAACTCCCATATGTGGAATAAAATAACCCAAACATAAATTAGGTTTATTAATTTTTGTCATATGACCAAGTAACTCGTATTCTGACAAAAAGTCATGATACATTCTACTAAAGTTCGTCTTAACCTTTAATTTACGCTCTAAAGAATGTAAACAATGTGTGGCTTTATTAAAAGAATTTCCTAAAATTGAAGGATCTTTCTTAAGGGGGATGCGAACACAAAAACGACCATCAGACAATCGTGTCGTATTTGTAACGAAATTGTCTTCACACAATTTCTCTTCAGGCATATAAGAATTGGAAGACTTCGCATTCACCTCCTCTAATTGCCAAAACTTTGTCAATTCTGACTTGAGGTTTTCCCAGTCACCATCGCTGTCGGCAACCATTTTAGACATATTGCACTTTACGTCATTCGTCAGCAGTGAGATAGTATTCTGAGTAATTGGACCGGAAACTATCCATCCTAGACTGGTTTCACATAATATTGGTTTCCCGGTACCTAACTTTAGTCTTTGAGATCCTAACAAATCCCAAAAAAGATCAGCGCCGATTAAAATATCAACATCGGCAGGGTTATAAAAAGTAGGATCAGCTAAAGTAATATTCGAGGGTAAGTCGAAATCAGAAATATTTATCTGACGACACGGAACACTACTCGTAATGAACGGAAGAACAAAACAATTTAGTTCGAATACAAAGCTATCATCTAATGGCGTACCCTTAACCCGACATATTTTACCTACGTGCGAAGTGACGTTATTGATTCCAAGGATTGATCTATCTACCTGGCTAGTTTTTAAGTTAAGTTTATTGCACAACCTATCTGTTATGAGTGAAGACGTGCTACCACTATCGAGCACCGCGCGAGCGAGATGCACACACCCATTGTGGTCTCTTAATTTGATCAAAGCGGTTGATAACAACACATCTCGTTGCGTATGACCACATGGAGATGCAATGTTTGCGGATAAAGCTACGTTATTCGTTTCAGTCGTAGCAGACAAGTTATTCATCGAATTACCACTAGGTGTATTCGATACAGTGCCATTAGAATGTACGTGAACTAATGTGTTGTGCCTACGTTTGCATAGTTTGCAGCCTGGTTTTTTACATTTGTTAGCATAGTGTCCGGAACGAAAACAGTTAAAACATACCTTATAACTAGGTAATGATTTGAGACGGTCATCGTTACTCAATGCGAGAAACTGTGGACAATTATTTAATGTGTGATCGTTGTTATTACATTTAGGACAAGGTTTAGAAGCTGAGTCAGTGCTAGAATTGATAGGAGATTGTGCTACCATTGACTTGATCTTAGGACCTGATTTACCTGGTGATTGCGAATAATGATTGCGGGGGAGTTCCAGGGTCTCGATGAGGTCGGCTCGATTGCGTAAGAATTGCATAAATGCGTTAAACGTGATTAAGCCATCCTTGTCTATCCTACCTTTGCACTCCTCCCACTCACGATAGGTTTTTTGATCAAGTTTTCGTGTGACAATGTAGATTAAAAGTGTATCCCAGTGTTTCACAGGCTCCCCTAATGACTCTAAAGCTCGCAAGTCTTTATTTAACTGATCGATCAAATTCTTAATGGCAACAGAAGATTCTTTTGTAATTGATTCAATAGTAAATAATGAACTTATATGATTCTGAACCAGTAATCTTTTGTTGTCAAACCGATCACATAACAATGACCATGCCACAGAGTAATTACTTGAAGAAAACTCAATGGATTTAATAACTATAGCAGCTGTTCCCTCAAGTGATGCTCGCAAGTAGTGAAACTTATTGATTGCGTCTATGTCATCATTACAATGAATTAGGCTAGTAAAGGTGTCGCGGAATTCAAGCCAATTACAATATAATCCGCTAAACTTTGGTAACTGAATCGTTGGCAATTTAACCGGCTGCTTTATGCTAACACGAGTACTTTTACAACTTTCCATCGATTTATTATCTTTATTGTAGTCAGTCAGAATATTCTGGGCTCTAGATAAGGTTTTATAATAAATAGACTCAAACTCGGAACGCTGAGAATATTGTAAGTTGATGTCGTCAACAATGCATTCTAGACGTAACTGTACCTCATCATACTGCTCATACAACGCCTCTATCTTGCCCATGCGCAACTGCAACTCGGACACATCACAGCTAGATAGCTCCTTGTCCTTGAATGAGTCCAGAAAATTGAGGAAACTAGTCAAGCGACCTTTGAAGCTGCCTCGCTTCTTAATTAAATCCTTTTCCTCAGACATTCTGGGAGACGAGTGTTGTCAACCTGGCATTGATACAGGAATATAAAAATTAAAAACAACAATATAATTTCAATAATTATACGCCTAGCTGTAGTCTATGCCCTTTCTGACTGCTAACTATAATTTATAACAATGACTTGTACTAATATCTAACACTCAAATATTTTTATTATGTCAAGATACTTGTTAAAAATTAATACCACTGTTAAGTAGTTATGTAATTAGTTACAGCTTAATATAATGTAAGTTTAATAATGTAGCAAAATAGCTAACTATACTGTTAAAAGTATGAGTTTAAACTTAACATTGCTGTTGAATAAAATACTAATCACAATGCAACAAAGTACCTAATGATTTTACTCAAACACAATATAATTGGTAATTTAATAAAATAGTACTGACCTTAGTATGACTACTTATATATACTACCTGAGTGTTGGGTGACGATATTAGCGTAATTATAACTGTACACCACTAACTAACTTGCTTGAAATCAATCCAGTTCTCCAGCAGTGAACTCATGAACCTCCATTCAGCGTGGAAGTCAGTCTCTATTCTTTTTCTTGAAAATAATCGCTGATCTTCTTAATTATATTTCATCCGGCTCGAAGGGAATGTGTGAATGTGCGAGAATTATGGGTATTCTGATGAAAATCAATGACTGGATGCTCAATGCAAATTAGTTTTAATAATTTTCGGTGTGAACAATATATTTTACAGAAACAAGTGAAGACAAGTGACAAATAGAAATGTCATATTTTTTCATATAATTTAGGAAGCTTGCAAGAAGGTTTTATCTCCAACATTCCTACCTTTCAAATACTGTAATTAGAGACACAATAGAAATACATTGAGGTTGTGAATACCGGCGTTTGCTTGGGGTTCAATGAATTAAACTGCTAATCTCTCCGCTGAAATAAGTTGCACCAAAAATGTTTTTATTGTGCAACACAATGTCATTTTCAATACCATTAGTAATTAGTCAATTTCATGGATAATTTTTTGGAATTTGTTATGGCACACGGCAGGAATTCAGTTATAGACAATATTTCTGTTTTTTTTTTATTTCATTAAACCCCAAGCGAACGCCGGCGTTCGCACACCTATTGTCTTTCTATTGTGTCTGTCTAACCAAAAGGAATGGCATATTATTTAGACAGGTCGCTCATAATAATGAACAATGTAATACTCTACACAAGTTAGGTTTTTGTTTTGTTAGTAGTAGTAATTAGTTATGTTTACATTATAATGAGCAACCTGCTAATTACACAAATAAAATTTTCTTCATTGTTCTAATTAAAGAAATAATATTTTTCCAGATTGTGGGATTTGGAGACTGGCAAGAACATAGCTTTGATCAAGACAAACTCATCTGTGAGGACATGTAACTTCAGCTACAGTGCCTATCAGGCTGCCTACACCACTGACAAGGCTATGGGACACCCTTGTGAGGTAAATTGTCTATAAACCTAATCTGCCGTCCTCTAACTAAAAATCAGCTAAGTTACTTAGAAAAAAAAGCACTTAGCTGCTTTTTAGTTAGAGGACAGCAGTAATCTCAAATTATTCATTTGTAAAACATAAGTGTATAAATAGGCGCAGATATTATTTATATAAGTACTTTGCTGTTAATAACATACCTATATCATACACTATCCTTTAAAGATAGGTAACATTTAATGAATTTCTCATAATTCAAGGACAGAAATACCACCAATCTTTTAGTGTAATTCTGCCAAATATATTTATATTGTCTAAAGCTGTAAAAATCTGTATTAGCATAAATAGCAAGTTTATATTTAAATTTTTGTAATACAAAAAAAAAAAATATCATCATCAGTAGTCAACAAGTACTGCTGATAACGTAATCTTTTACTTTTGGTAAATCCATTTTTTTCAGCATTCCTGTACTTCAATATTGCCAAGCCAATCTATATAAGTAGAGTTAGAAGTACAAACTATAACTTCCTCCTTGATTTGTCTCTGTGGCCAATCTAAAAGAAACCACGTCTCTGTGACAAAAAGTAAAGTACAGTGAAAGAAATCATAGATCACTGATCCAATCTATAAAGAAACCAATTTTATCTGTTTATAATATTAATTTAGTTAAGCATGTCTCAAGGGGTCTGCAGAAGAACAATTTAACATAATAAAAATCACTCTATTTTATCAGGGCACTTTTGTAGCCATATTGTTATTTTGTCAATACCTTCTGGTAATGTTTCTGATGCCATAACAGGATCTATGTTAATAGTCAGTATTATAGTGTCATCAGTAAAAGTTTCAGTTGTAGCTCTTTCAACCTGTGGTAGGCCTGCAGTATAAACTGTGTAAAGAGTTAGGTCCCAAAACTGAAGCCTGAGGGACTCCAGCTCTTATACCATATAAATTATTACTTTCAGGTATCTGTTATTGACACAAGAACGGTTGATGACTCTATCTCAAGCCAGGCTCCAATCCTGAAGTGGGAGGTCACAGACACAAAGGTCACCTCCATGGTGTGGGGTATCTTGGACGAGACCCTCATCACTGGGCATGAGGGTGGTGATCTGATCCAGTGGGATCTCAGGGTAAGGAATAATAACAACTATTAGATACCTCTATGGATAATTATAAAATACTAGATTTAATACTAAACTTTCTGTTAACTCGTCTAGATTCTGCTGGAATTTTTCAATTATATGCCACTGCTTAAAGTTTAATTACCATATAATAAAATATGTGCTTGGAAATTGGGTTCCAGTTATCAGCCTGATATATAATCTGTCCCCATCATCTGTTTGTGTGTGTCATCTGTCTGTCTGTCTGTGTGTGATCCCCATATATTACTTAGATCCCTGAGAATTATACCATTTCCTTTAAATTTTTCAGACTGGCAAGAAAATCCAGTCAATAAAGGAGCACACGCACCAAATCCACGACATGCAGCTGTCGCGTGACGGCACAATGTTCATCACCGCCTCAAAGGACCAGTCCGCCAAGCTGTTCGACACCAGCTCCTTAGAGCTTCTCAAGGAGTACAAGACCGAACGTCCCGTTAACTCCGCGGCCCTCAGCCCCATCCTAGACCACGTCGTACTTGGAGGAGGTCAAGATGCCATGGAAGTAACAACCACCTCGACTCGCCAGGGCAAGTTCGACGCTCGATTCTTCCACTTAGTTTTCGAAGAAGAATTCGGACGTATCAAGGGACATTTCGGGCCCATCAACAGTTTAGCGTTCCACCCTGACGGGAAGAGCTACGCGTCAGGCGGAGAAGACGGTTACGTAAGAGTGCAGAGCTTTGATCAATCCTACTTTGACTATACCTTTGATTACAACAGGGATTGAATATAAAGATAAGTGAGGTATTAGTAAACTTAATCAATACAATATTTGTAAATGTCAATAAAACTGATTTCTAATAAATGGTCAAATGTTTGTTTAATTTAATATCCTGTGATAGATGAGATCCCAATAGCACTTAAATGGGGTAAAAGATTGATGAAATCAGAATTTTAGGTTGTTCTACTACAAGTAACCTGCAACACTAGCAGTCTTGAGAGCCGCAGTGAAGTGCGAGGGTTTTTTAACTGATAATATTCAGTATTTAGGGACTAAATTAGGAAAAAATCATATGTTTAGCTAATACAAATGGGATCTCGAACTATGTACTGATTCGATTTGAAAAATATTTTAGTGTTAGATAGGGCTACCTATTAAGAATCTAGATCTATCAAGAAAGGCTTTGCATAAGCTATATAACCTCTCACTATCACTAATGATATCAGTTATCTAAATAATAGCTGAAGTTGTAGCAAATATATTTCTCGCGCTCTGGGTGGAGTAAAAGGAAATGTCAGACTTACTGCCCGGGCACAAATCCAGATTCAGACACCACAGAATTTCCTGACAAACTCGTTTCTTTTCTTGAAAACTTCCACCACTAATTCCTAGTGTCCGGGCCACACTAGGAATTAGTATCGTGGGTGCGTTCACAAACATTTAAACTCATACAAGACACCCAGATCCGGAACATCTATCTGCAGGTCATACAAATATTTGTTCCGTACGGGAATCGAACCCACGATACGCAGTGGAGCAGCCAATCACTCAGTCACTGCGCCAAACATGTCGTTAGAGAATTCGTTTGACTTTGAGAATAAACTCAAGGTCCTATGCTCAACCTTGACGCTTGTGGACTAACTAGGTAGTTCATTACTATTTATTTTTCAATTTCAAACCACACTAAGATGGAAGTTTGAACGTTTGTGTATGTTTGTTACGCTCGAACCACAAAACGTATTTCTACAAAACTTGGTACACGGGTAGGTAAACCATGTCCGGGAATAACACAATAGATATCATTTTTATCCCGGAATTTGTTTCCTTGGGTACTTTTTTCACACCTCACACTCACGGTCGAAGTTGCCGCTATTCATCACCACCTTTATTTCAGCTGAAAGGCGTCCACTTTTGAAAATACGCTTCCCCAAGTGATGCCAAAACAAGCGGTCGTGCGCGTTTCGAATCCATCGGATTTCCGCAAACCTCACATAGTCGTCGGTCCATGTTATGGGAGCTTAGGCCTTCCAACGGAGCGTCTATACACAGTCGTCACTCTAGAACCTTCGGTCCCATCGACAATCTGTTCTGCGAACTATGCGACCACTGCTACTTAGGTTTGGCGATTTTGGAGCTATGTCGTTTACCTTAGTATTTCTGCAGATATCTTCATTCCTAAAGCAGTCACGCAATAAAACTGCATAGACCTTTAAATAGCCCTTTGGGTGGTTCTGGTGAGGCCCATTGTGAGCGATCACGTTTCTGAGCCTTGCCATTTTGTAGAACTGAGAAGTCCTTTAAGGTGCGCTGGACACTTACTTTTGAATGACATTGAGCCATGACTGTGTGAACGACTTTGTCCGAAACCATTGTATAATTGCTAATATAGGAAAATTGAATTCTCTGAGATATTTTTTTATTACACAAGAACTAAATCATGATTGCGAAAAATTGCGATTAAAGGATGAAAATAGATTTTCGCTAGGTGCCCTAGTTTATGAAATAAAAAAAATATGGCCAAGCTGGGGAGATTCTCGCCACCTTTAACCCTTGTAATTTTTAAACCAGTGACCAACAAATTCTGATATTTGGCGACAAACTTCAAACTAATTACTAATTGGCGACTAATTTTTTGTGTGATCAAAATTAACATCCCTAAAGATGGTCATGCTATTGTCAGTTACACAATATACATATTGAAGTACAATAAATTCCAAGATTACATTGTATGCAACAATTTATTATATAAAACATTATTTTATTACACTTGGGGAATACTTTTCGCTTATATTTATTTGAAAATTCACAGGAAATAAGGCGTAGTATGTTGTGGGGGAACTTCTCTTTCGCTATCGGGGACCGCTTGGAATAATTTGGCGGTTCTATCGTTAACTGTGTTGAACTCTAATATGGAAGCAACGTTGGCGCAGCGATAACAGTAGTTAGGCGCCGACCACACCGTTACCAGGCGTTTGTCAAACATGTATTTGTACCCTGGGAACAAAGAGATTATTTTAATAATCAGAGTAGTGTTCTGTTCTATAATGTAGATAAAAAATTAGGCTAATATGAATGCGAACCTTCATTTACTAGTTGATGCGCTCGACAGATTAAATTCAAATTGTTGTAATTCATAAACAGTTCTGTGACGTAACTGCCGAACAACCATCCTGCTCCTCGCGGGCTCACAGACCTGAAAACGAGAATAATTTGTTTAGCTAAGTCAAATAGTGTAGTGTGGCAAACTGAAAATATGAAAGCAAGGTTTACTAAGAGTACCTATTTTCCGATTTGGTGGGCGTAAACTTGGTTGACACAAGTGCGGTTTGGTGATTCCAAAGAGAAACTATAAGTCGAAGCAATCAACTGCCGATGTACAATTATAAGTCTGTATTTGAAATCAAATTATAGTGGACATTATCATTGTGCACATAATTATGACACACGTCAATGGCACCTCTCTAGTTTTAACCCAACAGACAACAAGCAATTCCCATAGTGATATTAGAAGAATTTTGGGGGGCCTTTATGATAAAAGATATGAGATCCATTTTTTTAATGTAAGAAATCATCCAATGAATTCTCCCGCTCTAGGGCGGGGCGAGAGGGCGATTCAGACTTTTACTGACTAAAACCCACTCTTACATTCCCTCTTTGCCTTTGTTCCAGATTGAGATCCATTGAGTTACAGGCAAGGCATACTTGAAAATCATGTTCATTTTTATACACTTACCACATCTTTACATCAGCTGGATCAGACCACAAGAGATCACAGAAGGCCCCTTTGTGTGGAATTTGTTGATTTCTGTCAATACATCGAATTTGATCTAACATGGATATATCTGGGGAGAGCCCGCCATGCACACACAGGACCGTCTCATCTATTAGCTGAAATAAATATAAAAATATTAAATCATCTTATATTCCTAACAGATACCAATTTGTTATTTTTTAATGATTTATATGTGTTACATATAAACTTTAATAATAATAATATTTCACAACTATCACACAGCGCCGTCTAGTCTCAAGCTGAGCAGAGCTTGCGTTATGAGTACTAGACAACTGATAAACATACTTATATATTTCTAAATACATACATACTATAGATAAATTACACCCAGACACAGAACAAATGATCATGCTCATCACACAAAGATTTGTCCTGGGGGGAATCCAACCCACGATCTTTGGCATAGCAGTCAGGGTCACTAACCACTAGACCAACAGGAACACAACAACAGGAACTTTAACATTAAATTGTTCATTTTTTCCTCTACCTCATAAAAAACATGTTGAAATACCTACCGCTGCAACTGTGAGCAAATCAAACACTCGACAGCAGTCTTTCCATGCATTGGCGTTTCCATATTTGTTGAGACACTCATCATAGAATCCATACACTTTTGTTATTTGACATGTCTCATGGTTCCCTCTCAGTAAGACGATTCTGAAAAATACCAGAAATATGACATTGATAGACCATTATATAGACCGAGGATAAAAGGCTTGGGATTGACCTCTACAATTTGATCCATTACGCGCTACAATTGTTGTCATTTTTTTGTACTTTTTGTCATATTTTTTTACAATTTGACATTATAATGAAACTGTTCTTATTTTACAACTAGCTACTGCCAACGACTTCGCCCGCGTGATAATAGAAAATTATCCCAAGGGCACATACTCCTGGAATAAAAAGGATCCTATGTGATGTGTTATTCCTGGGCACGGTCTACTTGTGTACCAAGTTTCACCGAACTTCAATAGTTTTTGTACGAAAGAGTAACAAACATCCATACATACAAACTTTCGTGTTTAATATCAGTAGGAAGTACGATTTTAGTTATTTTTATGGCCTACCCAAATGTCCTTTCCTTGATATTGTTTGTCAAGTCTTTAGACTACTTTTTAGTCTTGAGTGGAGGTAGACAAATACTGACAAATACTTGCACTGGCTGGACAGTTCCACTGAAAACTGCGTGGCTCTTTCCGCAAAAGACCATCTCAGACACTAATTTGCGATTTGACCTTACATGTTTGCTGTATGGACTTTAAAAGAGACTTTGACCCCTGAGTTTGTTTCGGTGTTTCTTCTTAGAGTAGTCAGCTTTGAAACACTAGCCTCATCCAGTTTAATCTTTCAATCGTGGAAATCACAGACACAATTGAAAGACAATAGGAACGCCGGTGTTCGCTTGGGGTTTAATGAATTAAACTGACTAAGCATATAAATGCTTAAAAAACACATAAGTGTAAAAGTGATTTTTTACCTTAACCGATTTCCAAAATAAATTTCTTTTTTTTATTGTTGCTAGGCCCATGCTTGCCCACTATCTCACTTAATGAAAAAACTACAAAAATCAGACTATTGACATACCTGTCAGGATACCTCGCTTTTAGTGCCATAAGTAGTGTGAGTGTTTCTAAGCTGTAGTAGCCACGGTCAACATAGTCTCCCATGAATATGTACTTTGTGTGGGGCACCTGGCCCCCTATGTGGAATAACTCTTCTAGGTCATAGAACTGAAACAAGACATTAGGCTCTATAAGCACTTATTGGAGTTCTACAATTATTACTTCAGTTTTTACTTGTTTACTGTTGATTGATGTGGTTGGTCAAATAAAAAATCATTGCTCATTTTCTTTTCTCTACTGGCAATTGGCAATCTGCTTTGGAAGCAATAATCCAATGTGCTGACTGAAATCTGTCTTTGGTACGGTGAGTAAATTTTTCCAGCAATGCTTCTCTCAATTATGTCTAGTGAATCTTTCTGCTATGACCCAAGCCCTAGCAGTTGTGAAGCTAGTTCTTTTCTGTTTACACAGTTGGATTTGATAGCTTATAGATAGCAAAAGCTCAATTTTTTCTGTGTTGCTAAAAATATTGAATATCCCGGAGGATATTTAGTATTTTTCAAATCATATTGCTTTGGAATCTCTCCAGTATTGCATTATTGCTAATAAATTAAAACTTAATACTTCTTCTTTAGCTTTAACATTTCATCTTTAGATTAACCTTTCAATCGTGGAAATTACAGACACAATAGAAAGACAATAGGTGCGGGAACACCGGCATTCGCTTGGGGTTTAATGAATTAAAGAACATTATGAAAGATACATTTATTCCATTTATTTTTTTGACTCCTAAAGTTTTAAAATCATACCTAAAACTTGATTTCTTATCTTCAAAAAATATATATTGTAAAAAGGACATAGGAATGAGAAAGTGTATAAAACTGGCATGTAAACATGGACATGAGATAAGATAACAAACAAAGATCTCAATAGTCATGCTAATGGGGAGAGACTGGATTTCTACCGATAGGTAAGTTATCTTTAAGCATTCATAGTCGAGTTTATAATGTCAGGGACATGATTTCCTTCCTCTATTGATTTCATTGGTTATAGTTTATCAGAAACTTTACTTCAATATATGTTGATATTCAAAATCGAACTGAGTTGCGCAATTAATAAGTACCGGTTTTTATAAATTTTTAACTTTACCTGGCCGTGTATATCACCGCAGACAGTTACAGGTGTCTGCACCGGTTGTACATTGGGCTCCTCCAACAACAAGTCACATACAATATTGCAAAGCTCCCGCAAGTCATCTTCAGGTAAATATTTACACCTCTTCGCAATCTCTATCCACTTATCCACGTCACTCATTGTGCAGTAATTCACAAGAAAAAGGGGTCGTTTATTTTTCTGACTAAATACAGCCAACGATTTTTGAGATTAGGTTAGGGGTGTAACTTCGAGTCACGATGTCGAGATTAGAATCGATACTGGATGAAAAATAATTATAATAAGATTTATTTAGATGTGATAATTTTTGCAATTTGTGGCTTTATCGCTATAATTATCCTAATAAAAAGTCAGAAAAGGTAAAAAATGGAATCGAGCGTTATTTTAAACAGAAAATCATTGAGATCTGAAAGCGATTAATCGATTGAACAAGATACATGGCCAAAGGTACAACTCCAAGAATTGCTGTCATTAGTGACAAACAATAGGTGAGCGTTTACGAATCTTGTTGGCAGCATGGTCTGTGACCTTAGCCGGTTCCGTAAACAGAAAGAAAAAACAAAAAAAGTTTACGAATCTTGTTATGAACTCTTCATTAAATGCAGCTTAAAAATGTTTAGAATAGGTAATATTATTACCTATTATTATACTTATTACTAATAAGTATACAAAACCTCTATATGGAATACAAAATATTTTTTTTTTCAATTTCTCGGAGATGTACTTAGTTCAAGACATACAAGAGATGCAATTTTTTTTTTATTTCTTCAACAGTTAGAAAAGGTTAGGTCCCTAGGACTATATGTGCGGTTTACGAATGCAACAGGGGTCATCCTTGTGACACTTGCGGAATCGTTCCTGAAGACTACACCCATAGGTGGGTTATCACATATCAGTCCTAGACTACACTACCCAGAACTGACTTAGGGGTGGGGCAAAGGTTAAGGTGCAAGATTTTCGAAAGAGTTACAGTCGCCTTGGAACGCAAAGGGTAACTGAAGGAATACGGTGAGTTTTAGTCCGTAAACGCCTTAAACCCACCGTATACGGCGTGACCTCTCCCTCTACCCAGAGCGGGAGAAATGAGAACCTCAAAAAAATGTGATTAGGTACGATTATTGTCTTTCTTGGCAGCCATAGGTAGTGGTAGCCAATTGTGCCGAAAGAAAGATAAACAATTTTCTTTTGCTTATATCTCCTTTTCGTGTCGATCGACCACTGTAATACATTTTGATACAAGAGAGAGAGAGAGCGGAGAGAGTTTGCTATTGCCACCAAAGCGGCATTCATGCTAAGGAGCAGAGTACTGCAGTTCCAATTTCCACTTGTATCAAAGTAGACGTTTTTCAGTACAATTACGAAGACATAAACAGGTCAACACCACACGTGTCAACACACGATAAATAAAATTGAGGCGCGGACAAGCACGCACTTTTTTCCGCACTCGTGCGAAAAACAGTGAATTGTGTGCCTAAAAGCGGTATCTATGGATAGGAGTGGGTTTTCGAGTATATTGGAAAAAAAAGATACCTATCTGACCAGCATGTGACTTATACTTGGTTAGACTTGTCACTTGCCACATTCAGGTTCTGGAAGGAGCAGATGGTTAGTCCTCATAAGTCATAATGGCCAAGAGTACTATTACCCATTCTGCAATTAATTTCCACACAACCACCGTGTTTCACTCGGGCGGACGAGTCTGAATTCTTTATTTTAGTCACATTTAGCAAAGTTGTTGTGTGTGCGAACTATGCATCCAGGTGCTCTACCAGAGAGATGAAGTATGAAGGGGTATGGTGTGTTCTTTCACAGTTCTCATCTTCCGCACTGACTTCCCAAGTTGTCATTTCTTAGAAACTTGCAACTTTTTAAATATACTTATTATTCATACTCATAAAAGTCATAAGGGAGCTAGATTTGTTTCCGGCATTTGTAAAAATCACTGCATATCCTTCGGAATACATGCAGTGATATTGCTAAAGTAAAACCAAGTGATATACTTAAGAATTTATTAACGTGAATACAAACATGCAAGTACATTTTTCGAATGTTATACATTTTCTTATTCATTATGTTTAGGGTGCTTTTTTGATATGCTGCTGTGAATGGGTTAAAATAACATGATTATAAATGTACTACTTTAACTTAATGCTAGAAGCACATTAGTATTGCATTACAACAGACAATTTGTAGTTGGGACGGATCATTTATAGTTCTAGTTTTTTTTTTTTTTTTTGTAGAAAAATGCACCAGCAAGCTTATTACAAAATTTCCATACTTATTATAAAAAAAAATATGCCAGTGAAAGTACTCATGTACTTGTTTTCGGTTAACAACAGTTACGGTTTGTATTGTCATAATATATTAGTATTAAAACCTAAAACTGGCTGTTTCCTTTAAATTTTACAACATTATTTTGGATTTAAAAGAAAACCAGTCCGATTAACAATAATATCACCAAAGTGCAGAGTTGCCAAGGCATTATAAATCACAGAATGCTATTTTAGAGATACGAACCATACACCAGATGCAGAGGCGCCGGATCTCAACACGTTTAATAAGTACCTGTGATGGCCTACAACAATAACCTTTATGACATCGTGTACTTAGTATGTTAGCCTGATTTAGCCAGCATAAAATTAAAGATTCTTGCGTCGACCACCGTAATACTAAAAAGTTTTTTTTAAATTCTAATACATAACTCAACAAAACAGTGATACATTAAATAAAAAGCATATCTAGCAATTTCGAGTTCCTTCACCTAAGTTTTGAATTTATTAACTTTTACAGGTATAAAAATTACTTAATCCCAAGAGAGTACCAAGTGATCACAGATTTTGAAAAGTCCGTTCATCTATCAGTACTAAAAGTAACCAATGTCCTGAAACGGTTTCACCTATTATCTACGACACATGAAAGCCGATGCATGCCCATCTATTTATTATTTATCTATCACTTCTAGTATATAGTGACTGGATCATTTTATGTGCAGCCACAACGAATGCTCACTAAGTAATAAATAATCCAACTATAACGTTAAACAAATCATGAGCATGTACCTGTTCTCATTATTTTCTATATTATCGAGATATGCTATCATAATTTATACGTTTCTAATTGCTAATTTACGTTTGCAAGCCAGTACTCTTTGAATAAAATTACAAATGCATAATTACTTTGGCAAATACAAAGACGCTTGTAACGCACAACCTCACTAACCGACCAAGTCCTGGTCAAACAGTAATAAATAAAATTTGAAACACAACAATGACTACGAAAGTACTGGCGTTCAAGCATTCCAGAGGTGCAGTTACGACAGCCGTGCGAAATACATTCTTTTATAGGTTTTAAATAAAAGACATTTCCCCCTATTGTCTACATTTGACCCCCGTTACAAGTCACTGTATCTTTGAACACATAGCCGGGTTCTGAGCGCCAGGTGCCAATTTTTGATTAACCAAAAAGACCCTGTTACGAATGTTTAGGCTAAAAATATTAAGCTTAAATATAACTAAAGTTACACACTTTATGATCACATAAAACAAGAATAAATACACAACGAACAAATAAAAGCTTGATAAAGAGTTTGTTCCACTACCAAACGAAGTTAAATGTGTCTCAAAAATATTTTATTATGCAAAACTAATCACCTGGTCTGATAAATATAGCTGGTAAGCAAAGAAAACTTTTCTTATATGAAGGCGTCAAGCCAAATCAATAAACATTAATAAAATGTTACTTAAAGACTACGCTAAAAAGCAACACATACGTCATCGTAAAAGCAATAATATCGTAACCAAACAACACATTTAACATAATTTAACTGTTCCCTGGTAACAGGATATTTCGCCTTGAAAACGTTCTAAAATCCGATATAACCTACGTACCGAGTGTAAGCACACTCGCAATTTTAACTTAAAAATAAATCATGTGATCCTACAAATAATTCATAAGCAGAGATCCAAATTCAGGGTTAAAAGGTACAGATCGATTACATGAAACTGTTCCACTAACAACAAAGTTAAACACTAGTAAAAAAAAAACATGCAAACATAGACTAAAGATCTCTAGATAATCAGAATTACATTCAGATTTTTTTTAGTTCCGCATCAACTCTATGTATCAGCTTGGGAACACAAGGTGGTAATTTATTAGAGACGAATTTATTGTAAATACTGAGGTATAAGGTCGTTTTCGATCGAGATTAGGACCTAGCGGCCGTTTTAAAATTGACAGTTTTTTGCGAAGCGTTTGTAGAGAGACGTGAGGGTAGTTTCACTTGAACTGACCGAGCACGAACGCGTCCATGACCTTGGGCACGTGCTCGTCGATGCCCACGATGTCGAGCACGCCCTCGTGCGTCCCGTCCGTCGTCGCCACCTTGTGGGATGCCAAGTTCAGCACTATCAACCTGTAAGAAAAAATAACATAAAAATATGAAGACTCCTTGGATTTTTTTTTATTAAATCTGCTATGATGGTGTTATATTTTTGGTGGTTAATAAAGTTTTATTCTATTTTACTCGGCCAAACTTCTTATCAAAGTATTCAATACCTATGTTGATTGAGGGAAGCTCAACCGCTAAGTGAATGTTGATAATTATTATTATTTTTCTTTCATCCAGCTCCTTTGTGCATCATTAAAGTCAGTTAATAATACTCAATGTAATTTTATTAGGTCATTAGTATATAGGACAGAAATTTGCAAACGTAGCCGGAGTTCTATGGCTTATGAGGCCTAATGGACCACAAGCACCCGCTGAGATGTTTATGTGTCTCAACAAACTATGTATAGGTTAGTATTTAGGATGATATACTCACTTGGCCTCTTTAACCCCAACAGTATTCCTGTACCGCTCCAGCGCTCGCACGGGGCAATGGTCCGGGATATCCTTAGTAGCGGGGGGAGGAGGCCCGAAGCGGCCGGCGGGCCCGCGCCCCCCGCGGCTGTTGATCTCCAGCTCCATGTAGCGAGTGGTGCGGTCCACCATGTTGATAAACACGTCGAACTTCTTTTTGTTCGCCATGGCCCAGTCTATTGGCGCGTCTAGCTGTACGCGCCCTAAGTCCGCTTTCTGTAAGTGAATTTAATATTAGTGACGATCAGACTAGATAATATGTTGCGTATTGCGAATTTTTTTATAATATAAAACTACAAGCAAAGCGACCTAGATTTCAGTTAACTCGGAGTAAGAGATATTAATACTGGATGAAGATAGTAGACGGTTTGGCTTCTATAAAAAATGTCTTGAGGTCCTACCACGAGCTCTTAACGAGATCCATTTGACGACTTAAGGGCCAAGCGCCCGAAAAGTGCCATAAAACAGTGATTTTCTGAGGCCTACTCCTCCGTAACGGCTAGGTCCATTGGTTTGATAAAAATATGTTTAACCTTTCGAATGTCTTAAGTTACACTGTCCGACATAAGGTAATTGTCTTTCTATTGTGTTTCTAATTATGACATTCAAAGAGTTAATATAGATTCATGAAGAATAATATCAACATTTGATTTTTTCGTACAATTAATACTTTTGTCAAAAAAAAATATTTAGCATTTTCGCAACTTTTCCCTACTCCTTCAAAACGGCTTGGGACCTTTAGAAACATTTTTACACATAAAAATTGTTGGTTAAATATCCTTCAAAGTGAACATTGCATATGTAAATCAATCAATATCTCGCAGAGAAAATGGATTTAAAACGCTTTCCGGGCGCTGCTGGCCGCAAATAAATGCACAGATTTGCGTACTGCCGCCTAGGCGAGTGCGAGACTTGCTTTCACATAATTTCGGTCAGACGGTTCAAGGGACTATACGCCTTAAACTGAACTGTTAAAGGGATGGATATAGAGTGTATGTGTAGTTCCATCCCTCTTTCTCGCTCGAATGCTTGTCATTTTAACACGTCATGATAAGAAAGAAAATCCATCTTAATCTGTACTTCTACACTAATAAGGCTATGGATGTACAACATCACGCTATGACCTACTGGGGCTGAGCAGTAAGCAAAGACGCGAGTGAAATCGCGGGGATCGTTAGTACGTGTCACCAAGGTGTGGCTTTACTATCGTGTTACGTCAGACGATTGTAAGGCTGTCTCAGTTTACATAGATTTTAAAGTGTTATAGTAATTTCTCAATTTTGAGATTTTCGGTATATTTTGCAGTATTGAGATGTAATAAAAAAATCAGTTCCTCAATTTGTTGTTCCAAAACTGTACTTAAAGTGTTATAATATTAAGTTTTATACTTAAAGTGTTATGATATTAAGTTTTATACTTAATATTATAACACTTTAAGTGCAATTTTATGAAACTCTACAGCAGGTTGACCTAGAATTGATTACACGGATACAGGGTCGTAACAATTTCATGCATCCTTATGGAGACGTCAATTATAGCTAGTGGCTAGTGTGAAGATAAGTGTTCCATTGTACTTGACTAATGACGTCACTACAATTATGATTACAGACGCACCATACGAGTGCAAGTGTAAAATATCGATAGTGTACTTTAAAATCTACTTAAGCTATCGAAACTAAAACGTGGTTTATGATTAAAATCATGTATACATAATTTAATTTCAAGTCCAGACGCATCTCGATACCGACATTTATAAAAAGAAAGTGGCACCGATATCAATGCGGCCAATACATTTATTATATTGCTTTAGAGTTTTCAGAAGCTGAAACTATAAAATAATTCCATATTTTATTGAACATTTATTTTATTACACGTCGAAAGCAATGACAACTAGCAACCAACGTGATTTGAATTATAAAACACGGGGATACCACTCACTAGCGTAAATAAATTAATGAATCATTTATTGTTCGTTCAAAATGTATCCGTTTATCAGCAAATTACTACCGCCGAATTCGATATATCAAAAATTTGCGATGTCGCCGATGTATATATAAATATATATGTCGATTGCCGATGTATATATAATATATAAATCTATAGGTACCGGTCTTGGTCGCATCTCTAGTTTCGACCGACTACGGGGTTAACGGCCGCTGGTAGCGTACTTACTTTACGAGAACATGATTTTGTTTACCATTATCTACACTAATATTATAAAGAGGGAAAAATTTTATTTTTGTGTGTATGTTTGTAATGAATAAACTCAAAAACGACTGTGCCGATTTCAAAAATTATTTCACTGCTGAAAAGCTATATTCACCCTGAGTAACATAGGCTATATTTATTGCCCGTGAGAAGCCGGGACGGGTCGCTAGTAAAATATAATTCGCTAGCTAATTTAATTTGACCCTGTTTACAAAGATAAAGTTTGTGATCACAGAGATTAATGAAGAGCAATAATCCCTGTTACCTTTTCCACAAGAACATCCAGTGCCAGATTTAAACAAAGGCAGTTGCCTTTGGGCCGCCACCATACCACAAAAAAAATTAAATTAAATCGATAAAGGCTCAGTAGAAACAAAAAAATACTGAGATGAAAAACTTTTTTTTTCTTTGAGCGGAAAAGTAAACATTAAAAAATCTGCGAGATCAAGCAGCATGAAATATGAACGCATCCTCCGCGCCGTGTCACGACGCGAGCATAATTTTTACCACGAAAACAAGCAGGACTTTTCCCATTGAGAAAGCAAGTGAGACACGTTCAACAATCAACAGTTAACCATAAACAATTTGAAGGCCTCCACCACATGCTCTGCCTATGGGCTGCCGCCGCAGTCTAAATCTGGCGCTGAGAACATCTACATTATTTGTTTATTAAACCAACTTACCCTTAACAAGAACTCGGCTTCCTCGACGCTGCTAAAGTTACGCTCGATGGTCATGGTCTGGATGCCTTCTTCAGTGAACACTGCTAACTGTACGTGGTTCTCACGCTTCAGGATTTGCAAGGCCAGGACTATAGCTGAAACAGAAGAGGAAACATTTGATTTTATGTTTATGTTACGAAATCCCTCAAACCCCAAGCGAACGCCGGCGCGGTTCGCGTTCGCGCGTGGTTTCGCGCCATTCGGTTGAACACTAAGATTATTAAAAGTCCGCGTAGATAATTAAAATTTTGAGCGTTTTATTTATTGGGTATGTATCAAAGAATTTAAATAAGAAATTCTTCATAAAGCAGTCTGTAAATTTCGAAAATAAGCAACCGTTCCATTTTTCCGTATTCACCGATTCGCCGATTTTTAAAACCACCGATTCTTCACCGATTTTAGAAATTCCTTCACCATTTGAAACCTACATCTTTACTGAGTAACATAGGCTTACCATAAGTCATAAAAAAAATTGATATCCTATCTAAATTGGAACAAACCCAAGATATTAAAATATTACCTACAAAAGTTTTTTCTTTTTCGTGCATTGCGAAAAACTATTATTGATAGAAGAAAATACGGTACTATGGCATCCTCACGCCCCAGCTGCCGGGACTCGCTTCAACGAACGGCTGCATCAGGCTGTTTTTTTTTGTGTTCGTAATTGTCAGTTCTTTTTTTTTTCACAATTTTATTTTTTTGTTTCCAATAAACACTGATTTATTGGAAACCAAAAAAAAATTGTACGCCGGCGAAGCCGAGGCGCGCTGTTAGTTATTAGTATTTTTTATTATGGATAGGCTCGTGTTTGACCAATACCTAACCTGATGACAAGCAATTATGTGGCCGTCGATGGAGCACGCTTGCCTTGATTACTGTAGGTACATATGTATATGTTCTATTTCTTACCTGCGTGTCCGGGTGTGACGTTCGTATTGTAGAAGCACTCAGCCAGCAGGTGCTTCTTACTCTTCTTCTCCGTGTCCGCGTCACCGCCGCCGCCCGGCGTAGTCTTTGTTTCGGTCTTCTTACCTTTCTTTGCTACTGTATATTTCTTGCAGAAGTGTTTTCCTGTGGGAAAATGAATTGCATTTTAGGATAACATCGTAGTAATAGTGCAAGAAAGCGTGCTGAAAAGTATGAGTCGAAACACACAGAGCAACATCAGCACTTTTTTAGGATAGCGAATTAACGGTGGTATTAAGTGGTGGTGAGAAATTGAGGGTAGTCTTCAAATTTTATGGTCACATTTTATTTTTAGCTGAAACATACTACCACCGAAATGTAAAAAAAATACAAAAAATTACAAAAAAAAAACGAAATTTAAAAAAAAAAGGTTTTATGTCTTTGTCTATATAGACAAAGACATAAAACCACTTTTTTTTGCACTTTTTATTTTTATGTAAAAAAAAAATTTTCAAGCGACGCCGACGTCACGTCTGTTTGCGTCTCAGTTTAAGTTACCTTACGGCGTAATTAGAGAATCAATTAAAAACCCATTGTGTCGCTTACATCTGCGTTCTGGCAACCAACAGGAAAATATTGCTGGGCAAAAACAGATTAACCAGCAACATTTTTTTTTCATCCAAGCCTGAATGATTTTCAGTGACAAAACTGGGTGCAGGTGGACTCAAGCAGCTTATTGCGCCGACAGCACGATTAGGTTCAGTACTAGTCACTTACCCTTGAACATGTGGTGTCTCATGTCCATAGTGATCAAGTAGCGCGCGTTGGTGGGCGGCGTCAGGGTCCAGGTGAGGTCGACCAGCTTGTTCAGCGCCGTCAGTACGGCTGGATTGGCCGGTAAGTCAATACCTAACGATAGACTACAGTTTACTTGCAAGTCATAGTAGTAAGATTATATAAATGGATAAATTGCTGAGATGACAAATAGGTAATAGAAAAGAAGAGATGTTATATCTGCATAACAACTCTTCTTCAAATAAACTAGAAGTTCAAAAGATTCATATAAATTAAACTATTTGTCTGCGAATCTACGTGTATAGGCGGATTGATAACCTGGATGGATGCGACACGCACAAGACCGGTCTTTATGGCAATACTTGGAGGAGGCCTATGTCTAATAGTGGACGTCATTCGGCTGAAATAATAAATGTCTGTGATAACCAATATTTTGTTAGTCTCCAACTTACCCCAATTCTTAAGCTCCCTCGGGTGTCTCTTGGTGGAAGTCCACTGCCACAGCCCCGTCTTGCTATCGAACATCTGGCGGTTGCGTCGGCGCCCTTCCCTCTCCTGCGCTACCTTAGCTTTCTCGTGCTTCATTGGCCTAAGAATGAAGTAAAACAATAAAAGTTGAAGATCGCCGAGTACATCATGTCTACAATGTTTATGTAGCTCGCTGGCCGGCCGTCGGATACAGACCAAGCCCGGATCAACGGCACATTGTGTTCCACGTGCGCCTAAAGATATGTTATCAAAATTGATGGGGCTAGTTAAAGCCGACACTTGCCAGGGCTGCGTGTTATTGGAAGAAGTTTTCTAACTAAAGAGGGTAGCTGAAGGAACACTATCTATCTGGATATTAGTCAGCGAAAATCGGGACACTCCTTCCTGCTTCAACCAGAGCGGGAGAAGTCATTTGATGATTTCTCCCGTAAAAAAAGGATGTAATTTGTTAGTTATTCTGTAATAGATTTTAGTCAATTGTCGGAAATATTCTAAAATATTAATAACGTACTTGGACTTCTTAGTGTAATTAGCCATAGCGATGTAGGCCGCGATCGGCGTGACTTTCGATTTCTTGATGATTTCCTGATTGTTGAGCAGAGACACCAAGATCGCAGTAGTAGTAGACTCACTGGTCAAGAATCCCATGTTGTGGATGCGTTGGATATGGTTCAGTAGCTCTTCCAGAGTTAACTGAGGCAGCACAGCATCCCATATCTGACAAGTTAATTATAGAGTATAAAGCAAAATAAACTATTAATCAACCTAAAAAAATAAGCCGGAACTTTATTCTGCCTTCAAGCAAAATTGTCTTTTAAAGAAATATAGCAAGAAGGCAAGCTTGGAACTAGACTATTTTATTTTATATAAACATGTTTATATAGACCCAGATATTTAAAATGATATTCTTTTTACTTTGAAAAGCTTAATACATACTTCCTGAGCTGTGAGCAAATGACCAGGGACGTGGTCGAGAGTGAATTGATTTTGAGTGATTAACGCCGCCGCTGCCACGGGGTCTTCGCAATGTCGTAAATCCTCCACCTTCTGAATGTAGTCAAGTATCGGTTTTGTCCCTGGCTTGTCGCCAATCATCTGTTTGGTTCGTTTAAAACCGAAGATAGCATACTTCACAACTGCGTCGCGAGCTTAAAATACAATAAACGTGTTAAATTTTAGTCAGGCTACTTCCAAGTTCCCATTTTTGTTTGGTCAGTATTTATCTTACCAACCATTAAATTGTATAGGGTGGAACTCTCTTTCCTCATCTATAAAGCCGCTTGTAAAATGAAATGGAAAAACATCCCGATTAAAATTTTGTACAATAACATGGCAGTTGGTTAGTGTACAATTCAAACAAAAACTTACATACGAACTAGTATGATGGTTTTCAAGACATTTCATACATAAAAGTGGTGAATTCAAAGCGCCCTTATAAATAGGACCGGCGCACGTGCAAACTTATTATGGAAATAGGAATAAAAAAACAACAAAACAGTTGTTTGAATTGAAATCTACTGACGCCCATCTTCCCCTAAATATTTTTTTTTTATAAAACTGAGAAGCAAAAAAAAAAGCTATTGAAATGAAAGAAAAGGAGTTGGTGATGGTTGACAAAAGGATCAATAATAGAATATAAGAAAAAAAACACGTTACACACAACACATAAGACAATAGCGATAATGATGATGACGACTGAACTGAATAAACAAAACCTAAAGTAAAAATAATCTTCAAACGAAATATGTGATAGGCTCCAGATACAAATTTAAAAATCTACAGAATTTTTTACTTTAAATTGTTAAAGGTACTTTTTATTGTTAAAAGCGTTTTTTTTTCGTTCTTGCCCCCAAACTATTCTTCAGTAACAATGGTGACAACCAGAAATAAGCCGAGACAATGAATCCCAGAGAAACGATTCAACTATCTTGTATCCCAAACCCTAATTAAACAAAGGACTCCCTCCATTGTTATTTTCAGATTATTTCACTTTGTGAGTTAAAGGCAAATAGAAAAATCAAAGGAAAGCAATTAAATAAAATTAAAAAAATCTTTTTAAGGTAGTCTATAATAAAAACGGCTAAATGACTGTTATACAAACCATAGTCAGTTTGCTCGACTTTCATATGAGATTTTTTTAGAAGGGTCTTATGAGACCGTCCATGGCGTGCGCGCACTCTTGTCATCTCCTTAGCAAGCTCCATCGGGTCCTTGCTAGAGTACCACTTCTGGATGGCGCTACACCAACCTCGGCCATTACCTGGGGGATAAAAAAAAGGTGTGCAATGTAAAATAGAGGGGTGGTAAGCTACAACTTTAAGCAGATTGAATCTGATTTATGTTTAAGCGATGGCACTCAAACAAATCAGTTTCAGCCTAATCTGCATAGTTTTCCAAACTATGTTAGGGTCAGTTTCCAACGAAACACTGACATAGGGTAACTGCCTTTCTTAAAGCAGTGACAACACAATACTAACAACCAAGATCGACGTCTCAGTATGTAATGAAGAATAACCTGTGCAGATATTATTATTTAACTAGCTTTTGCCCGCGGCTTCGCTCCCGCTCTTCCCTACTTCAGCCTACTATACCCTACTCTACCCTACTATACCCTACTCTACCCTACCCTACTCTACCCTACCCTACTCTACCCTACCCTACTCTACTCTACTCTACCCTACTCTATCCTACTCTACCCTACTTTACCCTACTCTACCCTACTCTACCCAACCACACTACTCTACTCTACCCTACTCTACCCTACTCTACCCTACTCTACCCTACTCTACCCTACTCTACCCTACCCTACTCTACTCTACTCTACCCTACTCTACCCTACTATACCCTACTCTACCCTACCCTACTCTATCCTACTCTACCCTACCCTACTCTACTCTACTCTACCCTAAAAAAAAAAAAATTAAAAAAATTTAAAAAAAGTATCCTATGTCCGTCTCCTGGTTTTAAGCTACCTCCCCACCAATTTTCAGCCAAAGCGGTTCAGCCGTTCTTGAGTTATAAATAGTGTAACTAACACGACTTTCTTTTATATATATAGATTTAAAACTCTAAGTGAACGCAGACATAAATCTTTATAAAAATCAAGTAATATTGCAAACCTAAAGCACACAGTTATTATTATAAATGTGTAGTATCAGAACGTACTTTCGATTTTAACCTAGTTCTGCAAAAAAGAAAAAACAGCTTCGGTTGGATGCAAACCCAAACTGAATTCAATAGATTTCGTGCTATGAATGCTACGATCGAACATTGTAGGTGCACTAAGCTGCAAGCGACGGTGTCATTTAGCCGTGTCCACGGTCTTAGTCGTATCGTGATTTGTTTTATTAATGCGAAGGCGAATGGCGAACACGCATGTGTAAACTGGGCGCTCGTTAGTTGAACTAATATGTGATACTGCATTTTCACACTCTCGCTCGCCATTCGCGAGAATGTGTGTACTATTTGCTTTCCAAATTGGATAAATGCTCGCTAAATATGTCCAAGAACAAATCCGAATTTTAGGGCCCCGATACGGACAGGTTATGTTAGAAGGGGATAATGGGCAAGAGTGAGCGAGCAAACAAACTGCCATAATCCCTTTGTATTTACTGTGTAGAGATTGTTACCTAGATTACACACAGCAGGGGGAGCCTACATTAAACCTACCCAAACCATCTAAAATTAGCTATAAAAGCATTTTTATATATACATATTTTTATTGCATAGAAAAAAACGGAAGATGGCTGCATTTTTACACAATTTCATATAACCATTCTAGAAAGTATTATCTTCTAAAAAATTTGGTCACTAACAAAAGTGCCATAAATGACCAAAATTTAGAAGAAATTGTTTTGTTCATAATTCATTAAACCTCAAGCGAACGCCGGCATTCACACACGCGTCTTTCAATTGTGTCTGTGATTTCCATGATTGAAAGGTTAATATTATTAGCTTTGCTTTGTACCTCAAATATCTTCTTCCTGCATGTAAAATTATTTTAGTTGGGAATTTCTTTTAGTTTTGGCCCTCCAACTACTTTCTATTGAATACAAAAAATTTTGAGTTGATTTTTCTAGTTTTTTTTTTTTAAAGAAAGGTGTTCCATACTTTTTTTTTTTATAGGTTTTAGCAAAGATTTAAATCTTTGCTAACAATTGAATTTAAAATAACTTTATTGGTTACTTACCAGTTTTCAAAAGCCGTGTGTACTTGGAGAAGAGCATCATCTTTTCAGGAGTGTCACATATTTGCTGCGATGCTTTGTATGCAGCTTCCTTGACAGCACAATTTCCATGGAGCACACATTTCACCAAAGCAAAAGCAATTGTTTCAAACCGAGTGTACCACCCATCCTTGCATGCCTAAAAGTAATAAATTCAGTAGCCTTCATTCAAGATTTGCGGAATGAGGTGTAATAGAAAAACTCATACATAATGCAACAAATGCAGTTGGATTGAACATATCAAACAAAAATATTTTCAGACTGCCCCTAAATAAGAGCTCCGAGATTATATTTGATACTAGTCTTAACACTAAAATTTGAACCTTAACAAAATATAAATCATTTCAAAAACTTAATCAAAATTTTGAAGGTAGATGTAAAAAAAAAGAAATGGAGTTTTGGGTAGGTTATACCCTGCAGAGAATTGAGACAAGGTGACAATAATGGTAAAAACATTATAATATTGAATAAACTTGAAATATAAACAAAACATAAACAATGTTATGAAAACAATAACAAAGTAATGTATTTTAAGTTACACCATAATTACCTTTACAATAATGTCGATGGCTTCAACATTACCCACATGCAATTCCATGATCTGCGCTATGACTGGCAGTTTATTTTCTTCAAAATACTTATGAGTGGTCCAACACCCAGGGTAGTATCTAGGCAACTCAATCCCTGTGTGGAGGAACCTGGCGAGTCTGTTACACAGCTCTGGTTCAAGTTTCGCCGGCTCAGTCATTGTCATTTGCACCAACTACCGCTTTCGATATAATTGTTCAAGTAAGCTCTTGAAGATACAAAATATTGCATCCAGCATAAACCGGAACGTACCGTCGCAGACTCCGATACCTGACCTGAGAATAATATGGTGACTAAAGGTAAATGCACTGAAAGTTAGAACTATTAATTTTTTGTCGGAATTCGAGCGAAACATGTGCCACAATAAATTGAGGATGTGGCTAGAAAAAATGGACAATGGAGGTTGAGTCTATAATAAAGCTTAATATAGAATAGTCGACTCAAAAACTAATGGTCAAATATGCTAAAAGGGGGATACACATATATAAACATGTTAAACAGAAAGAAGCGAGTTATTCGTAAATTATTGAAATTATTAAAGCAAAAATACCTCGTCCGTTCCCGTTTTTCTGTCGGAATTGACAAGACAAATCAAATCAAGTCATTGACACGGGTGTCACTTTTTAAGATCATGACCTGGAACAAAGTCTTTTTAGGATCTATTACACTACGCGTTATTCAGACTCGTTTTGTCTGTGGTTCGACGTATCTAGTCTATGGTTCAACGTATCGCTCAGTTTAATAGGGGTTAGACTGTCTTTCTATGAATGAAAAATAGTACGAGTCGGAATATTTCATGCGATATTCAGCGCAGTGTAATAGGTCCTTTAGGCCTAGCGCGCACTGCCTTGCGGCGGAATGCAGTGCGTTTATTCTGCCGTGCGGTAGAATAAACGCATTCACGGCGCCGCGCACTGCGATCAAAAAAACGCACGTTTTTAACAGACTTCTAACATAGGAGGAGGTTCTCTATTCTGATGTTTGTATTTTTTTTATGTGTGTTCGCGCATAACTTCGTCGCTTGCCAACCGATTTGAAAAATTATTTTTTTGTTGGAAAGGGTATATACATTCCAAATGGTCCCTTAATCACCAAGTTGGGATCTGATGATGGAATCTTGGCGAAATCGAGAGAACTCCATAAATACAATTTAATTTTTAGTGATTTCGGATTTTTTTTTTATAAAAAGATTTTATGTCATTCGAACTCCGGCTGTGCTACATGTCATCGATAGGGACTACCATACAAGTCATTTTCTGCATTTTGTTATTACTTACTTACCTAAAAAAGGGTAGGTACCTAAACGGTATTGGGTACATCCCATGAGGGCCCTAATGATTATGAAGGGCTTCTTTTTTTTATAAGATATAACGATCTAGGTTCTTTTATAACCAAATAAGCAATATATAGCAGCATAGCAAATAAGTAGTTATTCTGAGTCAAGGACTCTTTGATTATATACTTGTCTAAAATCAAAGCAAAGACTATATGAACTTCGTTGAAATTTGGTACAAGACTAGACCATATTCGGGAATCCGATATATAAGAAGAATATTTTTTATCCCTGGTAGTACCTACGTTCTCCTAGAATGATTTCCCACTTACAAGTTGGCGAAGTCTATATCAGAAACTAATAAAGTTGAAGAAAGATAAAATGATAATTTGTACTTAATATTTTAAATCTCTGTCAGTCTGCTACGCTTTCATGGTGAAACTATTGAACAGATTTAGATGAAATTTGGTACGGAGTCAGTTTGAACCTTACGGAGGGACATAGCATAATTATACTACTGTTTATAGCTTCGACTTAGCATTTGCACTATGGGGCCGTTCAAATATTACAAAAATTACGAAGGCGTGAGCGTCGATCGCAGATTTAGATATTGAACTTTTAACTATTGCAATTGTATCGTGTAAGTACCTGAATATTCGGACAGAATATTGAAGACAAGGATGTGGGAGGCAGTTTATGATCTTGTTATTAATAATTAAAGCGTACCTATATAATAAATAATGAAACCATATTGACAAATGCTTATACCAACGTCTATTATGGAAGCATGGGCGGTGACAGCTTTGCTTATTTTTGCTGACAAGGGGTAGGTGGGAGTGTTGATATTTGCAAAAAAAAAAACTGCTTTCTTAATATTTGAACGGCCCCTTATTGCAAATGCTAAGTCGAAGCTATAAACAGTAGCATATGCTGTCCCTCTGTAGGGTTCAAGCTGACTCCGTACTAAATTTCATCAAAATCTCTTCAGTAGTTTCACCATGAAAGCGTAACAGACTAACAGAGATTTAAAATATTAAGTACGAATTATCATATTATCTTTCTTTAACTTTACCTACTAGTTTCTGCTATAGACTTCGCCTGCTTGTAAGTGGGAAATCATTTTAGCAGAACGTAGGTACTACCCGGGATAAATAATATTCTACTTATACATCTGATTCCAGAATATGGTCTAGTCTCGTACCAAAAGCCAATGTCTGAAAATGGCGTCTTTTTTCTTTCGGGTGGTCATCGAACAAACCTTGTTTTTTCTTTTTAAATAAAAAAACAGTATAATAAACCAGACTTACTATGGCAGGTATACCTCTAAACTCATTACGAACTTAGTTACAGGAGCTTGAAGTTGGCTGGTAGGTAGTTGTAATTGCGCGGCCCCGTAAATGCATTTATTCTACCGCACGGTAGAATAAACGCACCGCATTCACCGTAACCGTAAGGAAGTGCGCGCTAGGCCGTACGGCACTTTATTAGAGTATGGTAATAATGGTAATAAACACTATGCTCTTTCATCGCTTGAAAAAACATATTTTCAGTTTCAAGTTTTTACGTTAGATAAGATAGTGGACTAGCGGCAGGAATGTGGAATGTGAGTACGCTATTCACTGACCAATAGAATACTATTATAATAAAAAGGTTTATAGGTGACGCCGAATACATTGTCTGTGCCTAGGTAATTCCGTAATATTATATCCACTGACTTCTATTGATAGGTACTGATAGAGGTCAGTGGTAGATAGTATATCGCCACAGAAATCTTTATAATAAGGCAATAAGTTTTCTGTGTATACCGCCAATACCGCATTTATAAACTTATAAACACATATACGTGATTTCGTGTTCACGCTCGCGATACATTATCTGTATCTATAAAAGGCAAAGTCCTGACTGATAAGTGATAACAACGTCTAGCCCAAAACTTTGAACTTGAGAATGATGTTTTTCTTGTCTCATAGGTTTCATATTCGATGTAATACAAAATATTATAATATGAAAGATTTTGCAAAAATCACCCCAGAGCGGATGAACTGAAAAGCTAGAAAAATTCTATTGCCTTTATTTCCTGCGTACCGAATTGCGTCAAAAGCGATAATATCGTCACAATCACGTCACAACTATTATAGTCCTTATATTTTTCTATTTTTGAGCGAATTCGCGACATAATCGCTTGGAATTATCCACAGATAAGGAATTATCTCTTTCTGGTCTGTGGTCAGATCATTCTGTCATCATTGACAGCTGTTTGACATCTATTGGATTCCGAAAAACTGAAAATAAACAAACACACAATTCAATATTTTCCAAGTTTAATTTTCAAGAGTTTATTTTTGCATCTCAATACCACACTGGTTCAAGTGGTTTACAAGTCTACATGAGCTTACATTTGGAAGAAGTTAACGAGACACAGCAACTTATGCAGAATGAGGGAGAAGAAGATGAACCAAAAGTTACTCATACGGCGACATCGCCAGTTACAAGCAATAAGTTATCGAGTGGCGCAGCTAGCCTGACATCGAAAAATCCGGGTCAAACTACCTCAGGTGTTGGCAACAGCAGCATAAATGAATCGACAAAAATTTCATATGTTAGTGAGAAACGGATAAATAGAGATAATAATATGATGCGTTCCAATAACAAACCCAAGAACATACCAAAAGAAACACCAGATGTAAAAAACATGGAGAAGGCTCTATTAGAATTGTTAGATGATTTCCACACAGGAAAATTAAGTGCATTTGGTACAGGATGTAGTATGGAACAAATGATAAATATAAGAGATCAACAGGAACACTTGGCACGCTTACATTTTCGCCTATGTGCGGATGTTGAAAAGCCTACTGAAGATAATTTTGAAAACTCTGCTTCACGTGACAAAATGGCACAGCTTGTTCAAAGTCTTGAACAACTGTCTGCTTCTATTGAGCACTTGCATTCTGATGACAATATTGTAAATGGAAATGGCACTGAAAAGCAAACGTGAGGATTTTGCTGTAGGTTAAATTATAATAAAGTAATTAGTATTGTTTATGCATATAGAAAAAATTAAGGTTTAGGTACTATGGGCTGTTGTCCGCAACTCCACGACTAAAGCGCGTATTTTGCGTACTTGAGAGAAAATTAAGCAACCCATACTAATGTTAAGATCACCAAAGGACAAGGGCGCTTAGGCTCAGTTATGTAGTAAAACATTATTACTGTTTCTGTTAAGTCATTGTGGTTTATATCATACTGCTATCTAGGAAATAAGTGTAGGGCTTCTATAGTCTGAATCTACCTTACCTATCTATGAATGCAGTTTCTGGCCCTTCCATCCTATACTTTGTGAGTATTGGCTAATTAAATAACACATAAATTTAAATAACAAAGGATTATGCTATGCTATGTGGAATAAAACATGTAATGAACTTGAGATGGTTTTTTATTTTTCCTTCTAGAACTTATGTTAAATGATATTTATACAAATTCAATCAGTATGATAATCCACTTTTTATATCTTACTAGTATCAGCCAGCTGTTGCTTCAGCATGAAAGTAGAAAATTGTGCCAAGAGAACATTCCCAAGACAAAAAGTATCCTATGTAAAGGACATGGTTTACAGAAATCTAAATCTGTAGCTTTTGTATGAAGGAGTAACCAACATACACACATGTCACCGTCAATACCATTAATTAGTCAAAACCGCTTTTAATTGCAAAGCATTGGGTCAGACTGAAGTACTGATTATTTAAAATTACTGACATCTACTTCAAATACATGTTTGGATTTTTTTTCTGGCCATTTGAAAAACATTCTTTGAAGTGATTTTAGTTAATTATAGGTAATTTATGAGTTTTTGACAATTATGGCTAATTAAAATTAGTGTCTGTAACCAATACAAGCTTTCGCCTTTATATTAGTATGAAGTGGGATTACTTAAATCACTAGATTGGAAGCCAGTTCCAATCTGCTTGGCTCACTATCACTGACCCTAATGGTTGGACCCTAACATCAATGGTAGTAAATCACTGATTTCAGGGTCCAACCATTTTAAATTTGAATTCTGAATCTTCAATAAAATTCTTTAACATAGTCGAAGTTAAGTCTTTTTTAACCAAAAGTTCACTGGTTGATAAAGCCCAGATACTCCTGCTTATGTACCATTACTGTACATTTAAGTAGTTTTGATGATAGCGATTTATGACACTGATTCTGTTGTTTCCTAAACTTAACTGAGTAAAGAAGTTTGGTGCATGGTACACTCCCACTTCTTATATCATGAGGCCTGCATAGGCACTTAAAGTAGCTAGTGCACCAAACTTGTAATTCCCCTAACTTTAGGATATTACAATATCCTTAGAGTATTAACAATAAATGACAATCATAACTAAGTAGGTACATGTACAGAAAAAAAACCACAGTCACATCCAGTTTCCTGCTGTGTAGGTACTATAGAACATAGACAAAATTATCTATGCTTTTTGGTAATTAGTGCATGAATTTGGTATCAGTAGCATTTATAACCAGCTTTGCAGGTTTCCTAGGCTAGATTGTACATAAAATCAAATAATATTGAAATAAAGAATGAGATGAAAGCAAGTATAACTTGTGTTTACAAGCATTTATCACATTTTCTATAAAATAAGTACAATTGAATAAAAAAAATATACCAAAGTATTAAAAAATATGACAATACATATAATAATATTTTCAGGATATTAATCCACCAAATGAGATATTTAAATTGTTTTAAATGCTCCAACTATTGAATTAGGTACCTAATTAAACTGCCTGTACCATTGGTTTTACATAATTATATTGATGAGGATGTGAGCAATTAACCTTGTATTATAACTTACAACCTAGCATGAGTAAGTACACACTTAAAGATTAGATAATGCAAGAAATAATTTTAAAAGTAAATGCAATCTTAAAAATAGAGACATCATTAATTTATACAAATAAGTGGAATGGGTTTACATGTTATTGTCTGGTTTCAGATCCAGATCTCCCTAAATAGTGGTCTATGACCAGTTTGCTACTTTAGCAACAGGTACTACAGTAGAAAATTCCATTTAAGAGAGATAGTTTACTTGTAATGGCACAGCTTGTAGTGTGACTAGTAATCACAGAAATGTATTGTTTATATCTTAGGTACAACATGGTTTTAATAATAGGTACCTATTTAAAATAGGTGTTTTACAAGTATAACAGGTGAAAACCTCCACCAGCACCTTTCAGTGCTTTCCTGCATGTAGGACATTTTTTGCCATTAGTTTTAACTGAAGCTCGGATACAACTCAAGCAGAAGACATGGCCACATATGGTTGATGCAATCCCATTAGAAGAATTAAGAGGATCCAGACATATAGGACAATCTCCTATATTTCTTGTAGGAATGGGTGAGGTTGATGGGATAGTCATGCTGGTTTGATGTGTTTCATAATTACTTGATGAATTGTTTAATCTCAGATCTCTTTGCCCACCATCAGCATTTTGTAAGGTGCTGATAGAATTTTGAAAGACGCTGGTTGTATCAGCCATAGTACTTACTGGATGTGAAGGTGTTCTAACAGTACTGCTGGTAGGTATTGGTGCCGGGTTGCTGGTAGGTCTCTGTGTTTGATTGCTGGTAGGTCTTGGTGTGTAGTCAGGTGATTGTAATCTGTTGACCATTGTGTTAAGAAGCGATGATATTCTCCTTCCACTTTTATTAATTGATCTGACATGGGAACGCCTTCTCAGACTTTGAAAGAAATCATCCAGTATGCTTTGGAATCTTGCACTTCTCTGGCTATCATAAGCTGATGATGTTTGCATTTGATAATTATGAGCATTTGTTGCGCTGTTTCTGTTTGTCATGTTAAAATTATAATTAGGTGTTGATGTTGAAGGAGTTAGGAATGTAGTGCTGGGTGTTGTTACTTCAGCTGACAGAGTAGTGCTTGCTGTAACCGGAGATGAAGTTGTTTGCACTGCCATGCTCGGAGTAACAGTAGTCCGAGGTGTACTCACATTCCTGTAAGTATTAGGTACATCAACAACTGTATTAATATTGTTTAATTCTTTATCTTGATTATTTTTCCATTTATGTAGTATTGAATTATTTTCAGCTATTATATCGTCAACATCAATTATCTCTATAGGCTCAACATTAAAACTATCATATTCCATGTTTATACTACTATACTCATCATCTATAACTATAGTAGTATCAGTGAGATTTTTGACATTGTTATTACAATTTTTTGTTTCTGAACTTGTTATTATCATGCAATCATCATCATCAAGTATTTTGTCAACTACGATATTATTTTCTTTTGGTTTTACAACCTCCGATCCTACTGATTCAATTATTTCAATGTCATTATTATCTATTGCCTTACTAGTGGTGCTTTGTATTTCTACAGTTCTATCACAAATATCTTCAATTTCAATGGTATCATATGGAATTTCAATAATTTCTATTTCATCTTCAGTTATATTTGGTGTCAACTTTTCCTTATGCTTTATTTTCAGTGTTGTGTCTTCCTTTATAAGTGCATCATCTTTTTTTATTGGTGTTGACTGCATAGCAAGAGTTATATCATCTTCCATTATTTCAGCTGTTAATTTGTCATCATTTGCATTTTTGGGAGTTGAATCTTTAGATACGATAATCTCTTTTAAGCTTTCATTAAAAAGCTCGTCATTTTTTTGGAAAGTTTTTTTATCTGTAGATGTGCTAGGCAGTGGGGAGAATGAGAGTGGCCTTGGATTCTGGATAGGGCTTGGGTCATACTCTATTGTCTTATTACTATCTGAACTAGCATCACTAAGATTCTCTGTATCATCTTTAATCAATCTTTCAGCAATTGCATCACTCTGAGCATTAAATATAGATTTTGTATAATTAGGTATCCTGGATTTCTTTGCCCGTTTTGCTGGGGTCTCTTCTTCTGGATTTCGAGCCGAACCTTCGACTCCATAATCATCATCTCCTTTGCAGAAATTTGTACTGGGTTTTTGTGCTACTTGTGGGCGATCTTTGCAGCCAACAATGTATGGAACTTCTGGTATTTTTCTTTTTTTAGGTGGCAGGATTATAGTATTACGAGGTGGTGATTTATCACAAAGTAGTGCAGCGGCTTCCAATACTTCATCAGGGCTTGGTAAGTTTTGGTTTTGTATTGAACCCAATAATCGTTCAGTTATTTTATCAATTGATGGAGGCAAGTTTGAATCCTTGTCAATGATACTTGTAAGTGTTTGCTTCTCAGGTGTCGATGGTGTACGTTTTGGGTTTTGGATAGCAGTTTTTGGAGTTTGATCATCGTCATCATCAGAATCTCCATACATTTTATCTAGCACTGATATATGAGGCATAGGCTTACCATTAGGACCAATCTTTTCAGGTTTGGATGATCGTCTTAGCGTTCGGGCGTGGGACTTTTTCAATAATAATTGTTTGGACATTGCAATGCCATCGTCAGGATCGGGTTTGATAGTCTTTGTCTTCTCACGTTTCGGTGCGTTTTCTTTTTGATCTGATGAACTGTTGCGCTTAGAGTTATTCGAAGCTTTTTGTTTCTGAGGCACTTTTTTATTTTTGGAGTCACCCATGTTTTTTCCCTTCAGTCCAGTTGAGTTTGAATATATGTATTGATACTAAGAATTCGCTACCGATAAATTAGTATGTAGTTGTAAATATACGCCTATCAAATCAGTATTGGGCTATTTAAAACTGTATAATACAAATGAACTCAATGCACAATCAATATAATATTTCAGTATCACAACAAACCATAGATGAGAATAAGTACTAACGTACAAACATATAAAAAATGCACTCTGTGGTACAAACTGTCAACAGCAGACTGACCATAGAGTATAGAGAAACAGACCGACTTAACAAACTCAATGTTGCCAACAGCGCAGAGCCTGATATCGCCATTTTCATAGCTTATAGTAGCCGTATTTTCTAAACATCTGAAGCCTAAAATAGCCCAAAAGTAAAAAATCACTATATATAAAACTAGCTGTGCCCCGCGGTTTCATCCGCGTTTTTCTCGTTTCCGTGGAAATGCCGACATAAAATATTGCCTATAATTGCCTCCCTCAATAAATGGACTATTTAATATTTAATCTGTTTTCATATCAGATCAGTATTTCCCAAAATTACCGCGTTCATAAATGTATTTATTATACTCTTCAAAGATCTTATACTTTCAATCATCAACAAATATAATTATTTCGAAAAAGATTATTACAGGATTTTATGTTGATAAAAAACTCCATGGCCCATAACTTATTAATAGGTACCAACTCTTAACATCTTACACACGTGATAACTTTTAAACGAAATATCCGATTGAGATGAAACAAAAAGTATTTTACTTCTACATAAATACTCTTGATAATATAATGCTTAATTTCGATAAAGATTAATATTACGATACATATTTAACGTAGTTTTTTTTTCTTCAGGTGATTTAATAATTATTTTGAACACAAAATCGGTTATTGTGATTAAACCATGATAGCTAGATATATGTTCTCGCGGACTTTTTTGTAGGTCTTAATGGGATCTACAAACCCGTAGTAAATCATTTTGTTCTATTGTCAATAGTTTTTGCAGCGCACGTAAAAATAGGTTTTCGATTTTACACCTTGTGTTACAAAATAGCAATTTTATTACGGATCCCTAATTTTGAAAAAATAAAAACATAGCCTATAGCCTTCCTCGATAAATGGACTACCCAACACTGAAAGAATCATTCAAATCGGATCAGTAGTTCCAGAGATTAGCGCGTTCAAACAAACAAACTCTGCAGCTTTATAATATTAATAATATATAATAGTATAGTATAGATAATGCCCAGCTCTCTGTTGTCACATTGGTGAACTCATCTACTATTGAAGAGAAACTTTAATAAGATCATGACAGGTTCAAGGACATTCTATAGAATGACAAACACTTGAGACAAACAAGTTGAGGTTTTTTTAGGTGGGAAAACTATCAAAACGACATCTCCCTTGGGTAGAGAGAGAGGGTGCGTCAGACTCCTCCTTCCTTTTTTGCCATTGTTCCAGGGCCTCGGGGGTCTCTTTCGCATTTCCCTTGGCCCCAGTGAGCTTAAACCCTGCTAGTCCCCTACGGTTGCTGACGACTCCTTGATGCACGCGTGGAACGCTACGCGCCGTCGGCGACTTGGGCTCAGTCCGTACGGTTACCGGATGGTCAGATGGCGAGATACCCATTGCTCATCGTCCGCAAGTCCGCGCCTACAATGGCTGGAAATCAGGATCGGAATCCCGGCGGTTGGAGCACGAGGGTCATTGGCTCGCGCGTACTGTCGCCTCCTTTTCTAGCATTTCTGCTTCGCAGAAGGAGGTGACCACCTGCCACTCCTCCTCGCTGCGGATCATAGCCTGTACCAAGGCCTGACGCGAAAGATCGCTGCCGCCAAGCGCCCCTACAAGGGCACGGCGGTGCTCTGCCCGGCTTGACATCTGGGCGTCACTTCCACACGAATCCGATACAGACACGTCCCGAAATGACCATGTCCGGTGAGCACCTGCGTCATGCGGAAGGTGCCTAATGACGTAAAAAACAGGTTGAGCTGAATGGAGCTGATGCACACGTCATGCTCATTCAATTTCTAGCTTTTAATATTTTTTTTATTTTTATTTTATTTTAACATTGTGCTTACATAGTAGAAGTAACAAGAAATATGTAGGTAACCAAGATTATATGTAACTCATAAAATGATTATTTTAGAAGAATGTCCATAGAGTTTCTTGCACGTTCTTCTCCATGAAGATCTCCGCTTTGGAACGAGCAATTCAGCTTCACTTTTTTTTGGACTCACCGATATTTGACTGTTCAAAAGTGCCTGCAAATAATGTTTTTGAAATAAATGCTTTTGATTTTGACTTCGTTCTAAGTAATTGAATTTTTCCAACATGACTTCCTGTCCCACAGGTTTTTAATACTTTTGCAAGAAGAAGAATAAAGATAGAATAGAAGAAATAAGATAATAATCTATACTTATATAATATATATATAATATATTAATATATATAATTATAAAGCGGAAGAGTTTGTTTGTTTGTTTGTTTGAACGCGCTAATCTCTGGAACTACTGATCCGATTTGAATGATTCTTTCAGTGTTGGATAGTCCATTTATCGAGAAAGGCTATAGGCTATGTTTTATTTTTTTTCAAAATTAGGGATCCGTAATAAAATTGCTATTTTGTAACACAAGGTGTAAACTCGAAAACCTATTTTTGCGTGCGCTGCAAAAACTATTAACAATAGAACAAAATGATGTACTACGGGTTTGTAGATCCCATTAAGACCTACAAAAAAGTCCGCGAGAACATATATCTAGCTATCATGGTTTAATCACAATAACCGATTTTGTGTTCAAAATAATTATTAAATCGTCTGAAGGAAAAAAACTATGTTTAATATGTATCGTAATATTAATCTTTATCGAAATTAAGCATTATGTTATCAAGAGTATTTATGTAGAAGTAAAATACATTTTGTTTCATCTCAATCGGATATTTCGTTTAAAAGTTATCGTGCGCGTGTAAGATGTTAAGAGTTGGTACCTATTAATGAGTTATGGGCCATGGAGTTTTTTATCAACATAAAATCCTGTAATAATCTTTTTCGAAATATATTTGTTGATGATTTTAAGTATAAGATCTTTGAAGAGTATAATAAATACATTTATGAATGCCGTAATTTTGGGAAATACTGATCTGATATGAAAACTGTTTAAATATTAAATAGTCCATTTATTGAGGGAGGCAATTATAGGCAATATTTTATCTCGGTATTTCTACGGAAACGAGAAAAACGCGGGTGAAACCGCGGAGCACAGCTAGTAATATATATATTTAAATATCTATCTGTAATAATCAGCAAAATAAATACATATCACTACATTATATTCAAAATTTGGTTACATAATAACTAAGACCAACAAAAAAAATGCCCATGTATCAAAACATTTTTCTCCTACTTGTCAGTAATACTTTTGAGATCAAGAGAATTTTATACAGCTTTTCTCTGAAGCAGCATAATAAGCGCCCAGTCCTTTTTCTCGCTTTTTTTATCGCCGATTTTCGTTCTTAGTAGCCTAAATGACAACAAATTACATACGTTGACCACACTGACCAAGACGCTTTCTAACCGGGTGATCGAAATGAGCGAAAAAAAAGGGAAAAAAATAACCATAGACAATAGCTGCCTATGAGTCCTCCGTCTACAACCATGATGCATATTGTTTTTTTTTATTATTTATTTCGTGACCTTGGATAGTCCTTCAGTCGCAGTATTAGAAAATATATATAAGTAATCTTATAATATGAATATTTATAACTAACATTAAAATCCTAATACGTATTCAATAAGTTGTCAATTTCAAGAATAAGAAATTTTGAAAATATAACAATAAAGTAAGTACAAATAATAAAATGTTATCTACACAGAACAACAATGTTGCCAGGTTCTGCAAGTTGAAATCCTCCTTTGCCTAAACCGAGGAATAGGGGAGACTTGGGAGAGTTAACAGAGGTGAGTTAACACAGTGCCTATAGAGTTTGGCCATCGAAAGATGACAACGAATTATTTATGAAACGTTGTGTATGTCCAAATTAAAAAAAATTAAGCATTGTTATAATTGTGTTCTTGACGTTTCGTACATAACTCATTTTTTGTTTACATAAGTGCATCTTATTATACTCATTTTGCTTAGAATAAGGCCGAAAACAATCACTAGTTCGATGGAGAGGCTACTATTTAATACGATGAATAATTATAATGAAAACAGTAAAGGACATGGAAAGTTTTATATTTTGTATGCGTGCTATCCAGCACAAAGTTGCGGTGGACATTTGAACGATATTACAAAAAGACATCAATCGGCCATCCAAATTTATATAAAAAAATATCGATACCTAACACACAATTTGTTTTATTCAAATTTAAAGAGTTCAGGGAAGTGCTTATTGAAAGACCCACCGCCCACATGTGGCTGCACAAATGATTGGACCTGTGCTTTGTGTAACATTCAAAGGTAACATTCGATCGACAGTTGGATACAATAATATTATTTCTAGGTTAGTTTTTTAATTTCTATTATAAAAACTTGATACTACCCCTACTACCAATTAATTAATTTAGTTGTAAGATACCTACTCATTAATTTAGTACTTTTGGAAAATCTAGATGATGATCGTTTTTTGCATACCCCAAATGAATTTTAGAATTTTGCTTAGTTAGGACATTTTAGATTTTCTTCTGACAAGTAATACATACAGAAATAGGGAGTCTTTTTGGTGATGATGGCGAAGCCTTTGTGAATTTATACAGAAAACCTATAGAGTTAAGATTTACTAATAGGATGCAACATTTATTTTTCTTTGGAGAGGTCAGATTTAGCCAATCTTTAATTGGAATAATCTTTCTGAGAGACTGATCTCATCAACGTGCCAACATCGATCGTCATCATCATTTCAGCTGAAAGGCGTCCATTGCTAGAAAAAGTTTTCTCCCAAGTATTCTTTCGGCCCCATCGATCATCTGTTCTGAGGCTACACATATTAAAATTAAGTAGTTTTAGCTAGCGGCTTCGCGCGAGGAGAGCTGCTGGCTAAAGCTATTCTTTCTAAAAATAAGTTTGGACAAGGCTTTTCTACACCAGTAACTCCGTGGATTAAAAGTACGATGATGGGTCAAATTCTAAGAGATCTTCTATTCTGTAGTTTGCTTGCAGGAAAGTTTGAAGTAAAGTGACTATTGCGTTCCGGGCCCGTGGCTCCCCTGGATGATACCCCTGGGGGTGCCACGGGAACTCGAATTCGGACCCGTGGCTCCCCCAGGTAAATTAGTGCGGTGCTTAGTACTTACTCCTAAAACAAACAATAGTACTTTGTGTTAAAACTGTGGTTACTTTTTTTTCATAAAATGACTTTTTTTGAGCAGAGAGGGAGCGGGTGGAAGTGTCAGACAATTAGTGACTAAAACCCACTATTGTGTTTCTTCTCTGCCTTGCATTCCAGGACCTTGGGTTTTCGTTTCGGAAGTCAATCCATGGCCAAGCGTTCAGCTTAGCCGCCGGTCACGTTCGCAGCGATAGCGCCCACACCGGCTATGGACCGATTGATCGCCGCGTAGAGCCTCTGCCAGGAGGCGTCTGGATCTCCTAGGTTATGCAGGAACCGTTTGAGGACAATCACCGTCCGTTTCAGTTTGGAAGCCAGAGGTCGGAAGTGCTTCTCGAAATTCAACCGGCTGTTGATGGGACGTGTCACCCTCTCTTACCGTTGTGCAAGCCACCATTATATAGCTGGAAATACCTCACGGCATCCTCACCTTCCGCATGACGCAAGTTTTCACCGGACATGGTAAGTTCGGGAGGTTCCTGCACGGGATTCATACGGAAGTGACGTCCGGGTGTTGCCACTGTGCGGAAGGCCCGGAGGACACGGTGGAGCACACAGTGGAGGTGTGCCCCGCTTGGACAGAGCATCGCCGTGCCCTCGTGGGGGCGATCGGCGGCGGCGATCTCTCGCGCCGGGCCTTGGTAAAGGCCATGGTCCGAAGCGAGGAGATGTAGCAGGCCGTCGCCTACTTCTACGAAGCAGTAATGCTAGCAAAGGAGGAGGCCGACTGTATCGGGCAACGGCGCTTACAGCGCCTTAGTCGCCGCTGGAATCCCGATTTACGGCCATCGTAGGCGCGGCCTTGCAGACGGCGAGCAATGGGTAGCTCGCTGCCCGACCGTCCTGTAACTGTCCGAACCGAGCCCAAGTCGTCAACAGCGCGCACTGTTCCCGCGCGCCTCAAGGAGTTGTCAGCAACAACAGGGGCTGACGCTTGGTGCGTCCCCGCCTTTTTTTTTAATATTTGTTCTGTGTCTGGGTGTAATTCATGTAGAATAACCAGTTTAATTCATACAGTCCGCTACTGTCCCATCACACCAGCGTGTCATCTGCATAACAGACCACGCCAATCCCATCGGGGAGGTCACCGATCGCGCAGCACTTCGTCGTACTCGATGTTCCACAAAAGCAGTTAATACCGATACCTGTGAAACACCACACGACATATTTCGTCGTTTCCACTCTCCCTGTTAACCAAGATAGACGATGAACTTGTCCGTAAGGCAGCCCTCGATCATACGACAGGGTTAGGTCGGCTCCTAGTGATACTGGAGTGCCTCCTTAACGCAACTCTAGGGCAGGGTATTAAAGGCGTTTGAGATATCCAAAGAAACCGCTAAGACGACCCCGCTCCGAGCACCGCATCCTCCGTCGTCGTCGTGAGGGCTCGCACGCGCATGACTTTGAACTGGCTAACCGCAAAATCCGGCCCAACTAGTATCAGCTACACGACGAGACAGCCTGCAATAACTCTTTCAAAGAGCTTGCCTACTAGCAGCGTTGACCAACCACGTTGACCAGCACGATGGGCCCGTATGGAGACGGAGAGTCCGCAGGGTGCCCCGATTTCCCGATGAGGACCAGTTTTTCCATCTTTCAACAACGAGGGAACTAGCCCTTCTCCATACTTGCGCTACAGAGCCGTTTTAGTAGAAGATTAGGAGCTTCTATGGCTAGGACCCAAGCTTTCCCAAGCACGCCGTCGGGTCCTGGGGCAGTATTTTTAGCATTAAACTTTCGTCCCGCTACTGTCATTTCAACCTCGGTCACCTTTAGAGCATTATCGGCATCATCGCCGTCGAGGCCCGCGTTGGACACCGCATGTTGCGGAGTCACGGGCCGGGGAGGATGAGGAGGGATTCCCTTCGCGCAGGAATAGAGCGTTGACCACACTTGGATTGGGTGAGTTCAAAGCGAGTTCAATATAGAACGATCCATTTTCTATACAACCAGTTTAATTCTTACAGTCCGCTACTGACCGGTTGACTATCTGTCCCATCACTATTCGGTTGGTGCATCCATGGGAACTAGGAAATAGTACCCGTGATACCACTGATACATCGTTATATGGATTTGAGGATTTGGGGGTGCCACGGGTCCGAATTCGAGTTCCCGTGGCACCCCCAGGGGTATCATCCAGGGGAGCCACGGGCCCGGAACGCAATAGCGTTCCGAGCCCGTGGCTCCCCTGGATGATACCCCTGGGGGTGCCACGGGAACTCGAATTCGGACCCGTGGCTCCCCCAGGTAAATTAGTGCGGTGCTTAGTACTTACTCCTAAAACAAACAATAGTACTTTGTGTTAAAACTGTGGTTACTTTTTTTTCATAAAATGACTTTTTTTGAGCAGAGAGGGAGCGGGTGGAAGTGTCAGACAATTAGTGACTAAAACCCACTATTGTGTTTCTTCTCTGCCTTGCATTCCAGGACCTTGGGTTTTCGTTTCGGAAGTCAATCCATGGCCAAGCGTTCAGCTTAGCCGCCGGTCACGTTCGCAGCGATAGCGCCCACACCGGCTATGGACCGATTGATCGCCGCGTAGAGCCTCTGCCAGGAGGCGTCTGGATCTCCTAGGTTATGCAGGAACCGTTTGAGGACAATCACCGTCCGTTTCAGTTTGGAAGCCAGAGGTCGGAAGTGCTTCTCGAAATTCAACCGGCTGTTGATGGGACGTGTCACCCTCTCTTACCGTTGTGCAAGCCACCATTATATAGCTGGAAATACCTCACGGCATCCTCACCTTCCGCATGACGCAAGTTTTCACCGGACATGGTAAGTTCGGGAGGTTCCTGCACGGGATTCATACGGAAGTGACGTCCGGGTGTTGCCACTGTGCGGAAGGCCCGGAGGACACGGTGGAGCACACAGTGGAGGTGTGCCCCGCTTGGACAGAGCATCGCCGTGCCCTCGTGGGGGCGATCGGCGGCGGCGATCTCTCGCGCCGGGCCTTGGTAAAGGCCATGGTCCGAAGCGAGGAGATGTAGCAGGCCGTCGCCTACTTCTACGAAGCAGTAATGCTAGCAAAGGAGGAGGCCGACTGTATCGGGCAACGGCGCTTACAGCGCCTTAGTCGCCGCTGGAATCCCGATTTACGGCCATCGTAGGCGCGGCCTTGCAGACGGCGAGCAATGGGTAGCTCGCTGCCCGACCGTCCTGTAACTGTCCGAACCGAGCCCAAGTCGTCAACAGCGCGCACTGTTCCCGCGCGCCTCAAGGAGTTGTCAGCAACAACAGGGGCTGACGCTTGGTGCGTCCCCGCCTTTTTTTTTAATATTTGTTCTGTGTCTGGGTGTAATTCATGTAGAATAACCAGTTTAATTCATACAGTCCGCTACTGTCCCATCACACCAGCGTGTCATCTGCATAACAGACCACGCCAATCCCATCGGGGAGGTCACCGAT
The DNA here is from genome assembly GCA_929112965.1 of Mythimna albipuncta. NCBI lineage: Eukaryota > Metazoa > Arthropoda > Insecta > Lepidoptera > Noctuidae > Mythimna > Mythimna albipuncta. Next base: position 7,551,719 of record OV815962.1, on the reverse strand, counting down.
CGCGCAGCACTTCGTCGTACTCGATGTTCCACAAAAGCAGTTAATACCGATACCTGTGAAACACCACACGACATATTTCGTCGTTTCCACTCTCCCTGTTAACCAAGATAGACGATGAACTTGTCCGTAAGGCAGCCCTCGATCATACGACAGGGTTAGGTCGGCTCCTAGTGATACTGGAGTGCCTCCTTAACGCAACTCTAGGGCAGGGTATTAAAGGCGTTTGAGATATCCAAAGAAACCGCTAAGACGACCCCGCTCCGAGCACCGCATCCTCCGTCGTCGTCGTGAGGGCTCGCACGCGCATGACTTTGAACTGGCTAACCGCAAAATCCGGCCCAACTAGTATCAGCTACACGACGAGACAGCCTGCAATAACTCTTTCAAAGAGCTTGCCTACTAGCAGCGTTGACCAACCACGTTGACCAGCACGATGGGCCCGTATGGAGACGGAGAGTCCGCAGGGTGCCCCGATTTCCCGATGAGGACCAGTTTTTCCATCTTTCAACAACGAGGGAACTAGCCCTTCTCCATACTTGCGCTACAGAGCCGTTTTAGTAGAAGATTAGGAGCTTCTATGGCTAGGACCCAAGCTTTCCCAAGCACGCCGTCGGGTCCTGGGGCAGTATTTTTAGCATTAAACTTTCGTCCCGCTACTGTCATTTCAACCTCGGTCACCTTTAGAGCATTATCGGCATCATCGCCGTCGAGGCCCGCGTTGGACACCGCATGTTGCGGAGTCACGGGCCGGGGAGGATGAGGAGGGATTCCCTTCGCGCAGGAATAGAGCGTTGACCACACTTGGATTGGGTGAGTTCAAAGCGAGTTCAATATAGAACGATCCATTTTCTATACAACCAGTTTAATTCTTACAGTCCGCTACTGACCGGTTGACTATCTGTCCCATCACTATTCGGTTGGTGCATCCATGGGAACTAGGAAATAGTACCCGTGATACCACTGATACATCGTTATATGGATTTGAGGATTTGGGGGTGCCACGGGTCCGAATTCAGTTCCCGTGGCACCCCCAGGGGTATCTTCCAGGGGAGCCACGGGCTCGGAACGGACTATTGTCCGTCTAATGAAAGCGTGACCTGAGAAAAGGAGGCTACAACCAAAAATTTTGAATGTGGTATTATTGAAATAGTAGGAGAAAAAAGTTTTGATACTAGAGTACTTTTTGTATTTAAGACCATTTTAGAATAGTTGTACAAGAACTTAAATCCTAGTCAAAAACATGTGTGTAGACTTAATTATTTGCTGGGTGTATGGTAAATGTCAATAACACACAAAATGTATTCCAAATTATTTTATTTTATCTGATCTCTCAAAATTCGCTATATAATATTTAAATAATATTCTTTATTTTCTATTTGGCGTTCTGGCAAGAACACCAAGTGCACAACACCGTGATAGTCAAATAAAATAGTCAACATGATTTCAACTTCATCACGTCTCGCCAACACTAATAACGTGTTTCAAGATTGTTGGGTTGGAATCGATTCGTTTTAGCATAGAGAAAATTCAGATCTTTTGGGATTAGTCAAGTGGGAACATGTTTTATACTCCAGTGATTGTTTCAAATGATACGGATCGACTCGTAAAACACAAAAAGTTCAGCAGCTGCTACAGCAGCACCTCTCTCAAACTTGAACTAGGATTTTCGCGAATTTAACTTCAGTTGCAGACTTTCATGCACTACCAGACAGAGTGAGGCAAATATTTCATTACATCTCAACTGCTTTTGAACGCATTTTACTACTCACTAGCATGTGTTTTTGATTACGTCGATTTACCAAAAGCCTTCGTTGTTCGATGTTTTTGTCCATTATGAAATTCGCAATATGTCAGATTATCTAAAAATATGAGAAAAAAAATATCATTACATCCTTAATGTAAAGCTATCTAATAATATTAGTCGACAAGGATCAAGATTATAACGTCATACTAACTTAAAAATCAAAAATCGTATGTAAACAATGTTGGTTTTCATTGAAAACACCTTCTTTCTCTTCTTGTTTTTGTTTGAACTTATCAACCATAGTGTGTAGCAATTTTTGCACGTTACTGTTTATTGTTTTTCCCACAATTAAGCAATTATTCTTGAAAAATAAATATCAGTTTCCAAAAACTGACAATTGCAACCATAGACTTTGACGTGATTTTTTTTGGCAAAACAATGTTGCCAATTTAATTTAAAAAAAAAACTCCAGGTTACGCTTTCAGTAGACGCACTTTATCTCATTACATCCAATGAAATCAGGTGTATTTAGGTTCCACACAGTACAAATATTTAGACTAGTATTTTTTTAGTTAAGAAATGCGGGATCCCTGACCACGCGGGGCCCTCCAAATAGGGGGTCTGTAGCATTTGCTACTCTTGCTACATGGCTAATCCACCACTGAGTGCCATCTAACCTTTGCGTGAATGTCGAGTTTCCTAGCAGCTACCGTAGCTTTGTACTCAATGAAGTGCCCAAAGTTTAAGTAAATTTCAACTCCCAAGAGCTGAAGGCGATCGATACACTCCAAGAATACATTCTAAAAAACAGGAGCCAAGGTGATCAGGCTCCTTTTGGCAGAGAACGGACATGCTTGAGTTTTGGCGGCATTGAATAAGTAACACATGTTTGATTGTTAAATAAACATTCAATAAATATATATCGCATACATTTTATTTTCACGAATAATCAAACGTATCAACTCCGTTTAAGTGGCGTACAGCTAGGGTGAACAGCTTATTTTTTTTTAATACGTCCTCCTTTTTGTTTTGCCATCTTTCGTTGACCATACTCTAACTCGGAATGTATAACCGTTAGAGGTTAAAGAAGTTTTGTTCGGGACTTTGAACGAGTCACTGACAATCTCACTAGTACATGTCAACAGCATGCAACGAGCGATATCACCGCTATGAATTTTATGCCCAAAATTGAACAGATGTAAGTTATCATTAATGTTTTTCATTGCATGTAATTTAGGTAGTTTTAACTAATGTTTGGCAAATGTATGTTCTTAATTTAGGATATATTATAACGATTAAAATATATTATGACGAAAACCAAACTAAGATTGAAAGGACTTTTCTAATAATTATGTTATTTTTTTTAATTGACAAAATAAAATATATTTTTTTTCAGTCAATTTAATGTATGAGTTATAGACCCCTACTTTTAATTAGTACAAAAAATAGGGCTCTCCCGTACCCGTTATTTACTGATCATGTTTGTGTAATCAAAAGTAAAAAAAAAAATCCCAAAATCGTCTACGAAAATTATTGCTATTAGAAAATACACAGTATTTTTCGGTTTATTCCTATCGGCCACCCCTGAGTTTGCCACCTGCACCGGAGTGGCGGTTGGCACTCCTCCATTCCCATCGGCCAACCCTAAGCTGCCACCGTGATCGTGGTTGGCACTAATAGGTGGTGTGTACGACGTCGGTGGTTGATGGTTGGTTACTATTTAGTTTCATCTGGTTCCTTCGTAGTTAAAGTACAGGAGTTTGTTGGCATTCCGTATTGCGACACTATCGATAGAAATTGTAAGAGTAGCTACTGTTATACCAATAAATAGTATTTATACACTAGTTTTTGCCCGCGCGGCTTCGCTCCCGCTCTTCCCTACTCCATCCTACTATACCCTACTCTACCCTACTATATCCTACTCTATTCTACCCTACCCTACCCTACTCTATCCTACCCTACCTTACTTTACCCTACTCTACTCTACACTACCCTAATTTTCATTTTTTTTCCCACAAGAAGCTTCTCCTGGCAATAACAAACACAACAAAAAAAAGAATTATTGAAATCGGTCCAGCGCTTCATGCGTGATATATTATATTATTACGTAAGGTCCACTTTGTCTACTTCAACTATAGGCTTGCACCAGTTCTCACAAGCCAAGGAAAACGGTGTAGTCCCCTTGTACACCGTCACTCTACATCTCGATTGATATCGGTAGCTCCCTGAGTTTGTTTCGGTGTTTCTCCTCAGGGTAGACAGATAGGAAACACCGGCCTCATCTAGCATAAACTGACGAAAAAAAAATTGACGTGTAAAAGTGTTTTTTAAACCTATTTACAAAATAAATATCATTTATCATTTAGCTAGGAAATATTCTCAGAGTTAAATCTCGTGATTATGGACAGTCTTAGCATTTGAAAAGCCGGCGACTCAGGCTTACCGGACGGCGAGCTACCCATTGCTTGCCGTCTGCGAGCCTGCGCCGACTGAGGCCGGGAGTAGCAGTAGCAGTAGCAGGTCGTCCGGGGCGAGCCCGGCAGGGACTAGGGCGTGAGGCTTATCTCCACTTCACGGTTCCAACTGTCTCCTTTGCTCACATTACGCTTCATAGAAGAAAGTTGCCGCCAGGGCCGGACGTGAAAAGTCGCCGCCGCTAATCGCTTCTACAAGGAAACGGTGGTGCTCCCTCAAGCAGGGCTAACTTCCACTGTAGGCTTCACTGTGTCCGCTGAATCCGCCATAGGAACCTCCCGAAACAATCGTGTCTGGTGAGGATTTGCGTCAGGCGGACGGTTTGGCTACATAAAAATTGATACTATGGTCTCTACTTCCTCGTCGGGGTTTTCGAGGTTGGGGCGTAAACCTGTACGATCTTCAGCGAATACCTTGAGGACATTTTGAAATACGTACCTACCTAGTCATGTCACCTGTGATTTTTTTCCCTATACACCACATTCAAAGTAACTTTCATACACAGTAAATAGCTAGTAATCACCTGGACACCAAAACCTGATTGGACAGGTAGGAAGATACTAATGTATACCCAAGATCGAGTAGAGCGCGGTCAGAATTTTAGGGCACCCCGCCACGGACAAGCTAGGCTACAACTTACCATCCGCCGCATGGTTATTTTTTTTATGACCACCTAGAAATAGATGCTCCGCCGATCAGGGTTTCACAGGTGTAGGAAGATCTGGTTTGGTCTAGGCAATGGTCTAGGCGATCTATTTTAAACCTCGGGTTTGGACGGTAACTATATAGTTATAGTTACTTCTATCCTGCTAATACGCGCATTTTGTTTTCGTTGAGGTTTGTCTCCATCAATCTTCCGCCGGAAGCTGAGTTTATCAAGAACCCTATTGGAGGCCAGTGGGTGGTCTTCGAGATCCTAAATATGCCAGCGGCCGTTTAAGGTCTCGCTCGAGCTCGGTCAAATTGCCACCTGCACAACAATCTCGGTGGGGGTGCTCTTTGTAATGTGGCTCTTGTCAAATTTTTTCTCAAATCATTCGAATTCGACCATTATATCGTTATATTTTTTTCATTTTAATTGTGTTGTTATTTTATTATTGATTTATTTTTTTGCTAGCTTCTGCCAGCGGCTTCGCCCGTGTGAAAGTTAGGGGCAAAGCGAGCAAAAAAGTGGCACATCCGTACCATTCTTTACTCGAAACAGTTCAGGCCATAGGTTTATCCTAACAAACTTTGGACCCCGTTTCAGCCCGGTTTCGGCTGCGCGCTGAATTGTCAGTCAGTTTACCCTTTTATATATTTAGACACCACAGAGTATCTACCATTGAAATAACAAGGTCTGGGTACCTACCCAGACTACTAGGTAACTTACGACTATTGCGTAGGTACATGTATATTTTTTGCTAAAGCGAAGGCCATCAGATTTAAAAGCAATCGTTGCGAGTCAGTGACAAATCACGCAAGAATAAACCAAGCCACAGGAAACAAGTGTAGGTACTTAAGTTGGTACATTTTACTGGGCTTGTCGCGTGGCTATACCCATTACGGTTTTGTAAAATAATACAATGTTAATTATAAATGTAACAATGACAGGCAAGTTATTTACTATGAAAAAATATAGCTGTAAGAAAGCTTTTTTGATCAATGTTAATGTACCTACTTACGGTCTTTTTTCAAGAGGCTTAGGTACGAGAAATTCCCAGTTTCACTACTTAGGGCAAAGGGAGTGGGTCCTGCCCCCAGCGAAGTTATAACCGTTTCTTTTCGATCATCTTATGTCGAACGCCTCGATTTGGCACACCTTCGATTCCTTTATTTTGACGTCATCTCAAGGCCCAGTCACGTGTTCAGAACAAAGAAATCAGAGGCGTGGCCAACCCGAGGCGAGATGACAGACTCCTATGAAGTCAGAGCCCGTAACTGTAGTAGAGTTTTCGATTTTGCTTCGTTAAATGTGCACACTAAAATCTCTTTATCTTCACTATGATACACCATAAAAAATACAATGGGCGGTTGAAAATTAAGACTGTGTTACCATGACGTTCAAAGAAAGATTGTTTTATTCTTATTCCAGTGTGGGTAAGGGACAGAGCTATGCAGGTTGTCTAGCGCCATCTCTTACCCACACTGAAATAAGAATGAAACAATTTTACTTTAAACGTCATGGTAACCCACTAAGACTATCGCAACCCAGTGCTGGGCACGCCACAATCATGGCGGTAAGTCCCCTCTTTGAGGCGTGGCTGGAAAGACCTCACGGCGTCCTTACCTTCCGCATGATGCAGGTCCTCACCGGACAAGGTTCGTTCGGGAGTTTCCTGCACCGAATTCATGCTAAAGTGACGCCCGGGTTTCGCCACTGTGCGGAACGCCAGGAGGACACGGTGGAGCACACAGTCGAGGTGTGCCCTGCTTGGGCGGAGCATCGCCGTGCCCTCGTGGGGGCGATCGACGGCGGAGACCTCTCGCGCCGGGCCTTGGTTGAGGCCATGGTCCGGAGCGAGGAGGAGTGGCAGGCGGTCGCCGACTTCTGCGAAGCTGTAATGCTCGCAAAGGAGGAGGCCGAACGCATCAGGCAACGGCGTTATCGCCGCCGCCGCCGCAATCGGGATTCTGATCCCGATTTCCGGCCACCGTAGGCGCGGGCTTGCGGACAGTGAGCAATGGGTAGCTCACTGTCCGGTCGTCCGGTAACTTTCCGGACCAAGCCCAAGTCGTCGACGGCGCGCACTGTTCCCACGCGCCTCAAGGAGTTGTCAGCAACAGCAGGGACCCAGCCGGGTCGAAGCCTACTGGGGCCAGGGTTATCCGAAAGGACGCTCAAGCCCCGGTATGAAGGCTAGAAGGAACGGGGTGGGTCTTTTAGTCAGTAAGAGTCTGACACTATCTCCCGCTCCGCCCAAGAGCGGGGGATATCAATGCATGATTTTTTCCCACCATAAAAAAAAAAAAAAAAATGGTTACCCACTAAGACTTACTCGAGCTTGTTAAGCACGAGCTAAGCAAGCTAAGAAGTGAGCTAAGAACAATCTTGAATCCTGAATTTTTATCTTTCTGCATAATACAACAAAGTAACTCCTATTCTTTTTTCACGATTTTTAACACGCTTATTTAACACGCTTATATTAGTTTAACCTTTATGTTTGTAATCAACGCCTTTGAGGTCGATTTTGACCTACTTTGGGTGATCAGATTTTCTTTAACTTTGCACACCCATCAAAGACCGGTGACAATACAATAATCCATTTTTTTTTAGTGAATAATAAAAATATAGTTTAAAAAAACTAAAAAAACCTGCTTTTATATCATATCAAACTAAAAAGTGTAAAATAAATGAACGAAAAATATAAATATCAATGTGAAAAAAGCGTGGGGTGCTCAATTTACGAAAAATATGGCACAAAGCGCCCCATGCTTTTTTCACAATGATATTAATATTTTTAGTTCATTTTTTTTTAAACTATTTTTTTGGGTGAGGAGAATTTTCAAGTTAGCTCTGGTATTTTATTCTTCTATCTCTCAAGATTTCTTGCATACCGAGCTTCTAACGGGCTTAGTTCGCTACTTAGCTGCACTCAGTATTTTAGGTCTTCTTAATACTTCTTTAATACGGTCTACAATAATGTTCGGTTCAGTAAATATACGTTTCTTTTTCATTTCGTTTAAATTGTAATATCCACTTTTTGATTAGAATTCCATCATCATCATTTCAGCCGAAAGACGTTCACTGTTGGACATAAGCCTCCCCCAAGTGTCACCATAATGAACGGTCCCTGAGCGTTCCGCATCCATCATTCCCGCAACCCGTACTAGGAAATCGGTCCACCTTGTAAGAGGCCTTCCAACGCTACGTCTCCCGGTTCGTGATATCCATAATCTACCTTAAAATGTATGATATTAATGTTATATTAAATGAGGTTTTTTTAGGTTGAAAATCCAATGACATCTCCCGCTCCAGGGTAGAGCGTGAGGGTGTGTCAGACTTTTACTGACTAAGTCTCACTCCTATGTTCTTTCTGACCTTGCTTCGGTCCTACTGGGCCTCTCCGGTTTTGCTGATAATAATCATCTCTTTGAGGCGCTTGAGGAGCATTACGCGCTGTCTACGACTCGGGTTCGGTCCTGACGGTTACCGGACATTTAATAATTCATCTACACTAATATAATAAAGAGGTAGGTAAAGTTTGTTTTCTTGTTTTTATGTTTTTTATGTTTGTAGGAAGTAATCTCTAAAAGTACTGGTCCGATTGCTAAAATGTTTTTACCGACAGAAAGCTGCTTTATTCCTGAGTGACATAGGCTATATTTTATGTACGCGAGCGAAGCCGCGGGCAAAAGCTAGTTCATCTATAAAATCATTAATTGCTGATATTCTTATAATTTTAGGCTCAATAGTATTTCAGGTGTAAATATGTTTTCGCTTTGACTATACATATACAGTTGATAATTTAAAATGTATCCTACAAATCTGTTTATTTTTGGTATTATTAATCTAAACCTTATCTCGCGATATCATGTTAATCATGAGAAACTTTTGGCTAATAAAAGTTTTCCGACAGCGGGCGTGCGGTATACAAGAAGCTTACATAAGCGAAGTTAAGACCAGTGCGGCAGTACAGGCGTATAGAACGTGGAACATAGCGGGTACAGCGACGCCACACGGTCAGTCGCGTTCTGCGTTGCTGGCGGTTCGCGCGTCTCGCTACCAACGCACTGTAAACCCGTCGACACGATAATACCAACATAAAATATTAAAAAAAAAACTAATTTAGTGGTAACTATTAATCGAACGCCAAATTCCATTTTTAAATTTTATCGACCAGAGACGAAATGTCGTTTATCATTCAAACTCTATTGGAAAAGTTTTGAATATTGCATGAAGCGCGAAAGGCGGTCGTGGGAAATTCTCTATTTAAAGTTTGTTGTTTTTTTTTCTGCTTGAGCCAGAAGTTACTGTTTGTGTCAGACTATTTGTTTCTTAGTAGACGAGCTTAGGCACTTTTTATTTATTTCAGATTTTGTATAATTTTAGTCAACATTTTGTGGTAAACACTAAACTGTTATCAAACCCATTTAATCATTCACAGTAAAATATAAAACATGCAATTTTTTCTACGTGTTTTTCGTGCAATTTAATAGATTTATGTGGCCAAGGTAAAAGCAATCCAAATCCATCGCTAGTCCAGGTAGGAGGGATCTCGTAAAAGCTTTATTGAAAGAAATATGAATACATTTGTGATGTTGACAGTTTTATGTATTTTCGCATACATATCTACTTTGTTTTTTCAACCAATGAATGCTGAGACATACTTCTATATGTATGACATTATGTAATGAAATATTTGCTGGGGACCGCGTTATTTTCTAGTTTATGACATGTTTCTTTCCCAATAGTAGTAGTAGAAAATATGGCCATGAATTAAATAGGTTAGTTTATCTATTTCTAGTTTTATTATCCAACATTCGATTGCGTATCGTTTCGATAGTGGTACTAGTAAAACTATTGATACTGACCGATAACATTATTGATAAAGCTTCGTCAAGTATGAGACTGATTCTGAAACGACTTTTTGTATTATATTTTGTATATAAAAAATCATCACGGTTTAGTGAAAGTTATTAAATGGTAAATATGATTAATTTACTAAAATTAATTAAAAATTAAACTTGTTCCTCAGTTTTTTTTTGTTATTTGATTTCAGTTTTTCTTGGTACCCTGAAAAGAAATACAGAAGGAAATCACAGTATTATTAGGGACACATTTTTGTTAGGGATTTTTAAATGTTATTATATTATATGTTGTATTATTTATTGTACTTAATATATGTAAAAATATAAAGTACTTTTTTATAAATCATCCTGTACATGTAATTATGCTAGCGCCATGTCTAGTGTATCCATAGATCAATATTTGAAAGGGCTCTAACTCCCTTCGTAGGCAATTGACCTCTGAATCACAAATGAACCGTGCCTATCACTTATTCAATTTAAAATTCTTCGTAGCACCCGCTACGGCGTAGTACCGTAGCTCCGTAGCGCAAAGTCGTAGAAAATGATCAATGAAATAAAGCTAACAAATTGAATACGTGATTGATTTATTTTTACGACTTGTTGGAGACAATAGATTTGCCTTTAAAGCGGTAGGTAATTTTCGTCATTTTAGTTATGTAAAAAATAAGTAAAAAAAACTGTATAATTGCTCCTAAAAACATTACAAATGTATAAAAAATCGTTTATTAGTAGTACGTAAAATTACATAATAAGTAATTTTAGTATAAATTTATACTTAACCCAACTACTTACGGTTAAAGATATTAATTTTCTCAAAAGAATTACACATTCACTTACAGAGAAAAACATACTATGTAGTTTAAAACACTTTACTTACATATTAAATGTTAATATTAAATTCAGTTCAATATTAAAAGCAACAAAATAATTCAGTTACGAAATATTTTAAGTAGTCCGTAGCGTGCTGCGCCGCGTAGACGCTCGTAGCAATAAAGTTCTGTAACATGCTTGGAGCATAAAAATAATTTGGACGTAGGCTGCTTTTAGTGGGCTTTCTATCTGTTTTTATGGGCTCTTTCGAACTGAGATGTGCCATACGTATCGCGAGTGGATACGTGACGAGCCCGCTAAGAGGTCTCGATAACACCTTTAAACAAATTACACCTCTCGTATAAATGACGCTTATGTGTCTGATTGTTAAAAGAAGTACGTTAGTGTCAAGGGACGAAAAGATGTGTGGCCCTTTTTTTATTTTGAAATATTCTAGTCACATTTACAATTTGATTTAATACCTAGCAACGTCATTTATGCCATTAATCATAAAAAGAGATTTGTTAAAAGAAAAGATTTATAAATCAAGATTCTCGATAAAAAAAGAAAAATCTCTCCACTTTTAATTTATTATTAACCTCCCAAAAAGCCAGACAGATTATATTTTAATTACGAAACTCAGATGTTCTGTTAATGAATTAGAGAATTTATGAGGGTAGGTTTTATATATTTCGATGATATATTTAGATGTACATATTTCGTATCAGCATGTCAAAGGTTGTGTAACCTTGGATGTTTCGCTTGCTCACGAATATAATTTTACGCGATTACAGGCATGCCTTTATGTTAGCAACGTATCAATTTTCTGAATCTCGTGTATATTCGAAATCATCCTTGTATGAATATTCTACGGCGATAAATTGTTTCGACGGAAATGAATTCCTTTGTCGAGTTGAATTGTTGATACGTATACTTGAAAGCCTTCGCTTGATTGTCTATTATTAGAAATTCAAAGCTATTTGTTATACCAATTCATTGTACTATAGTGTACTTTTTGGATTTTTGTATTCTATAAATAAGCTTAAAAACTACTAGACCGATTTTGAAAATTAGTTCACTAGTAGCTCGCTGCTTTATTACTGAATGTCATAAAATATTTTTTACTTTAACGCGGATGAAGCCGCTGAGAGAAGCTAGTCTTTGAGAACAAAAAGTACCATTTTATGTAGATTAGATGTCTGTTGAGAACAGCAAACGACAAAACCAAGAACGATGATTTCCTTTTCATTCTCAAGTAAAAAAATGTTGGTCGGATCCAAAAATTAAAGGGTTCTTCGAAATAAAAAAGAGGTTATCGAAGACTTTAACTTTGCCCACTGACAGCCAGAGACGAAAATCGGATGTTGATTTACGTTTTCTTTCGATTCGTTTCCCTTTTCATATTGAGATAAAACGGCTTTTCTTCCTACGCTGTAGGAAACCTAATTAAAAGACAAAAACTGAGAGTACTAACTGAAGGGTACCCGGGTACCCGTCCTCTTTGTTCCAATCCCTGACACCTTTGGCTGCTGACCTGTTATAAATGTAATATTCAAGACAAACTTCCAAAAATGGTAAATTGTCAAATAACTTAATTAGCAAAGTTATCACTAATTGGTATTTATGTCCGAAAGTTTCAGTTGAAGTGCTGTTTGGTCCAGTATACGGATACAATGTAATGTGGCAGTGATATTGATTGTTGAGATGGAGAGGCGATCGGATGAAGGCCGATTGAGAGCAGCTGCATCACAAGATCAAGGTATGTGTTGTATTTGGCAATTTGATATGTTAGTTTTCGATATATGTACTTATCAGATGAAGCTATACGGTAAACGACAGAAAATTTCTACCAATACTTTATTTCATGCCTGTTTTATACAAATGATCACTAATAAAACTACACAACACTAACGTCGATATGTTGGAGGCGATCAATACAAATTATTTAAAATTATAAATTTAAGTATAGCCATGAGGTTAAGCATTAGCCTAATAACTAAACGGTGCAACTTAACTAACGGTCTTAATTATTTTCAGCCGATGCGTGTTACACAACATGTATGGCTGCCTAATTAATGCTTAGGCTTTCTATACAATGGAGTGGTAAAGTGACAGGAAAAAATTTAGGGCACCCCGATACGGACCGGTTAGGTTCAACGGAGATGGCGGGTGCTAAAGCGAACGAGCAAACGAAGCCTCCGTTATCGTTATGAGATTTTGTTTCAGTTGTGGAATATAAAGGGTGTAAGGGACAGCCCTCCACAAACTTTAAGGCCTTGCTCAGTGCATCAGGCAACGGCGCTATCGCCGCCGCCGTCGTCGGGATTCTGATCCCGATTTCCGGCCAACGTAGATGCGGGATTGCGGATAGTGAGCAATGGGTAGCTCGCTGCCCCGCCGTCCGGTAATTGTCCGGACCAAGTCCAAGTCGTCGACGGCGCGCACTGTTCCCGCGCGCCTCAAGGAGTTGTCAGCAACAGCAGGGACCCAGCCGGGTCGAAGCCTACTGTGGCCAGGGTTATCCGAAAGGGCGCTCGAGCCCCGGTATGAAGGCTAGAAGGAACGGGGTGGCTCTTTTAGTCAGTAAGAGTGTCACTATCTCCCGCTCCGCCCAAGGGCGGGGGATGTCAATGCATGATTTTTCCCACCATAAAAAAGAGGCCTTGCTCAGTAGACGAAACTGAACAACCTTCCACAAGATTATTTTTTAGGAACCAAAAAAAAAATCCGCCTCACCATACATAATTATAAACTTGATGGGACAGTTTGTATGGCGAGGCCGATCTTCTTTTTTGGTTCCCGAAAAAAAATCTTGTGGAAGGTTGTTCAGTTTCGTCTACTGAGCAAGCCCTTAAAGTTTGTGGAGGGCTGTCCTTTATACTTTGTGAAATTGTTTGCAACCACAAATCTGAACAACACTCGGACGTTACTCGTACCTGCGTCATAAACATTGCCCGGTGCACGAATCGATCTCACGTCCCGCAACTGCACCAGTAGTGCCGTCGAAATTGCTCTGGTATGCAAACTGTGTACACTTGCAGTGCAAATTATAACCTTGACTGACATTATAGTAGACTACTCTCAATGTAGGTCAAGGCCGAAAACAGTCAGAACCGAATAAACAATCACAATGCTCGGCTTACTCGTGTTCAAATACTCATACAAAGTGAAAAGTATAGGTAGCGTACTAGCGTCTAATGCGAACATTGAGTTCCAGTTTTCATTTTAACTTTTTCTGTTCGCTTTGCTCCTGAGTAATGCTGTTCAATGCCAATGGCGCAGAAATCTCGCGGCGAGAAATAAAATGAGAAAATGAAGCATTAAAATGTGAATGAAAATCTGTGTTTAGCGATTTTCATAGACGTTCAGTCGCACGCTTATTTTATCAACTGATGTAACTCTTGTGGTTGAATAGAGATTTGTTTTATTCATACTTCGTATTTAGACCCATTTGTTCGTTTCTCATTGATAAATTGTAGCTTTTTTAAATTGTGGGTATTGAAAATTTTGTTCTAATATTTTGAGGTAGTCAATAGACAATTGTCATCCTATGAATGGATGAAAGGAGTAAGGTTATCGACATGGTGTTTTGGGGTAAAAACTATTCTTGTTTTTTTATGAGATTTACGTGTCCTCGAAAGATAGTGCTGAGAATGAGAGATGCGCGTTATGGTAGCAGTAACACCTTTTTTTATGGTGGGAAAAAATCATGCATTGACATCCCCCGCTCTTGGGCGGAGCGGGAGATAGTGTCAGACTCTTACTGACTAAAAGACGCACCCCGTTTCTTCTAGCCTTCATAGTAGCAGTAACACCTAACTTCTCCACATTTTATCACACCATCAGAATATCTACCCATGGATGCGAACTGCAGTAGCCAGTCTAAAAATCTCTTAACAGACTGCGGACTTAGGGTAGTCACTGCACAATTAATTTGGCCAAATAGAACTTCTTTGACCCATCTCAAAACTCTGTGCCAGTGTGGAGCGCTCCACAGGACATGCGTCACCTGCTATGCTGCCCGTCCTGCACGATTACTTGCACCTTTTAGGATTTATATGAGGCCAATAACAGAGCTATACAGTTTGCCAAATACTAGTTATAAAAGTTTTATTTGTGTTCATCGACACGAAAAGAAGACCGAACTGAACTGGACCTATTTTGGCAGACATCAATAATATTTTTTTTTTGTTTCTTTTATTTTTGATGTGTTTATTGTGTAGTATTGTGTTTATTGTGATGTACCAAATAAATTATTTTTCTTTCTTTCTTCCTTTTTTCTTTTTAAGACGTCTCAGCGATCACTAGTATAATATTAATTTTAAAAAACATAGTAAATTATTGTATTTCATTATCAAATAACAGTCGTGATGATTGTAATAGTTCACAGTATACAACAGAGTACAAAGCAAAGCTCTTACTAACCCTATGTCACAGTCAATCTCAGAGCGACGTTTACATGGATCATTTCAAGGGAGCCTCCCTTTGTGATGACTCTGTCCACTGATTACGACAAACGTTGAGAGCTTTATACAAAGCAATGTTGCTATGAGTTCGTTTTCTGCATTTCTATCTCGAATAATTTAGATGTAACGAGATTGTTCGAAAGAGTAACTTGTCCTTGGAACGCAGAGCAACTGAAAAAATATGGATTTGTTTTTTGAGTTGGGAAATCACCCAATGACTTCTGAATGAGCGGGAGAAGTCATTGGATGGTTTTCCGGGAGGGTGTGTTAGACTTTTACTGGCTAAAACTACACCTGTTTCCTTCAGGTACCCTTTGCATTCTAGGATTAGATTTATGTGGCCCTAGCATCTGTCCATCTAGCCCTCTAGTTTGCTGGTATTTCTTTGAGATGAGTGTAGGAGACTACGCGTCGTTGACAACTCGAGTTCGGCCCTTACCAGAAGGCTGAACAGCGAGCTACCTCCCATGGTCTGAACTAGGGTACGGTGTGACAGGTTGCCGCAAAAGAACGCGGGTGGGTTGTTAAAAGACTGACTCTATCCTACTCTAATCAGACCGTAAGAGTTTTTAAAATTTTATGTTGGGGAATCACTTATCGAGTAGATAATTAAAGAGTTTTCTAACCTAATAACTTATTCTCAACGTCGAATGTATTTCATAGTGAAATAACATAATGTTTATTAAATCGTAGAATAGATAAAGCATAAAGTAAAGCTTTCTGTGTCGCAGAAAGTGACATCTACATGGACCATTTCAGGGTTGCTCCCTTTGTGACAACACGATTCACTAATTAATGAGTGCCAAAGCAACACTCAAAGCATTCCTCAAAGCAATGCCACAATGAGATTTCGGCTGAATTAATGGTCTCTGTATAATCTATTTCGGATTTAGATGCTTTGAGTTTATGATTACTTTCTGCCGCTCGTGATTTTGTCCACGTTAAAAGTACATCCGAATTGTAAGCTATCCTAGTACGAGATTTCGTACAAATCCATTCAGCAGTTTGAGTGTAAAGTTTGTGACAAACATACTCATACGTAGTATGTTAACCCTAAGTAATATCTAAGGGTAAGGATAGAGTAGGTAAGGATGTGTATGTGTATACCCTTACATAAACTGTCAGGTATTTTAAATATTTTATTAGAAAAAAAAAAGTTTGATAGTGTTGAAGAGTCTATTAAGTATTTATTTATTTATTATATACTTTATTGTACATACAAAACATAACAAAGAAAAACTTATATCTAAAACACGTACAATGGGCGGCCTTATCCGCGATCTCTTCCAGTAAAGAGTAAGTAGTAATTAGTGATAATATATTGTGCTGCCTGCTGCATGTTTGTAAGCGCATTACTGGTGTTGGTGTGCCTGTACCGAATTGGCTAGAGTAAAACTGAAAACATCCAGGAATATCGATGTTTTTTTTTCTATCGAATTTTTATATGAGCTCAGACTGACCAACACAACTGACAGGTTGACTACATATAGGTACATTAAAAATACTATATTGACATAACACGATGAACAACTGTCACAAGCGGAGAATCCATTTCATTGGATTAAGTTCCGTAATCCTCAATAATCACTCACAATTTAACTCTTTCACTCTATTTCTAATTCCGTAAAAAAGAAGATTCTATTGTAATATATACGTTAAATATAGCCGATGCTGAAGCATGAAGCTGTCTACAGAGTATTGAGATAGCCAACAATAATCTAGGTATAAAAGAGCCTACAGAGTGTGTAAGATAGTTGAAAAAAGTTATTGTGGATCTAGAACGTTAAGGGCATCTGGAGGAACACATGTACGTTTTAGTTTGTAAAAAAGTTTGACCCTCGCTCTCACTACCTCTCACTCTATCCAGAGCGTGAGAAATTTTAACTAACTAAGAGATCACACCAAAAAAAGTTTCTAGAGAGTAAAGTAACACTATACTGACACTAAAGTGTAAAGAGTATGTATAGAGGCTGTACACAAAAGTGGCGTTCTATCAGTTGTACCAACAACGACAATGCAAAAAATATATGGAATCGACATATGCTGCTAAAATATCACGTAGTCGTTTGAACTTTTCGACAATCGATAAGGCGAGTTATAACATCACTATGTCTAAAAAATACAGACATTTTTTAGCAGACGTATGACACGACAGTCTTCAGACAGTTTTAACTAGGTATCCGGCTAGGTTCCTTTACGAAAATAAAAGGTTCCATTAGGGAATATCCATTTACACTTCACGGTTACAATGTTCGTACAGCAAAAAACTTGACGAATTGTGTCGACAGACTAGGATAGTGAGATAATTATGTTAATAAATAAAATTAATAATGTAGTACAGATAGTTTCGTTAAACACGATGTTTGTGTGATCAAATTAGATCACATTAGAAATGAAGATATCCGCAGGAGAACCAAGGTTACAGACATAGCCAAAGAATCGCCAAACTTAAGTGGCAGTGGGCAGGGCACATTGCTCTTAGAATAGATGGTCGATGGTGACAAAAGGTTCTGGAATTGCGACCACCTAGAAGGCCTCCCACAAGGTGGACCGATGAATCTGATGGTTGCGTGATAAACAGGACCGGTCATTATGGCGATACTTGGGGGAGGCCTATGTCCAACAGTAAACATCTTTCGGCTGAAATGATGATGATGTTTGCCAATGCACAAGCTATTATGGCCTTCATGCCATTACCAGTTAGTGAGCGGCATCGCTAATACGCAGGGTGAGGGACAGTTCCAATTGCTACCGGAAGGTAATTGCTGGTAAAATAGAAAGTCACTCCATGGAGGCAATGGATACACATTCATGTTAAATAGTTATTATTATTAATTCCTTTATTTTTCTTATAGTACATATTTTGATATTATTAAATATTTTTTATAACAAATATATATTTAAAAAAAAAACAATCAATTATTATTATTATATATCTTTATTGCACACCTTAACTTATTAAAGAATAACATTTAACAAAAATAAGTGTACAATAGGCGGTCTTATTGCACAGGGCATAGTTCCTCATGTATAAAGTACTAACATTTATTCTTAAGTTTAAAAACATACTGACACTAAATGGACACATTAGTCTGAAATACTCGTATAGGACATTGAATTGAATTAAAGAGATTATGTTCAAAATTTTTGGAACAGTAATTGGGAAAATGGCGTGATCCTAAATTTGTCGTATGCTTGAAAGAATCACCGTGACCGCGGTCCTGGAATGGAAGGAACGGCAAGTGAAGAAACACTAGTGAGTTTTAGTCAGTTAAAGTCTTACACTCTCTTTTGATTCACCCTGAGTGGGAAAAGTTGTCTGATTATTTCAAACCCACAAAAAAATCCTATCCTCATCTGTCCTTGTGTTCAAAGATAAAAGAATTTCTCAAACACCTGTTAAAACAAAACTCTACGCCTTTATATTTTAAGTTTTTAATCCATAGAAAGGTTGTCTGGTAGATCTCGCTGTCAGCGATAAGACTACCAAAATGTAACTATTCCAGTGTACAATAAAGTTTTTTCTGTTCTACGTAGATAGTCTCTTCCAAGAAGCTATCGGGATAATCTGGTTCTTAGAAAAGGTTCTACTATACACGTTACACCAAAACTTGAAATATCATTCCAATTGCCTGCTGTCAATCCAGTTGATTTTTAACACAATCTCAAACAATTTGAGGAGCACTGCACATTATCTATTATATCATGTTTGTCCCACTAAGGCCGATGCTAGGGCTGTAGGATTGGCTGAAACAGTTACCGTGGTCTTCTGGATCTCATAGGGCATGGAGGAACACAGGTCGGTTTTAGTCAGTAAAAGCACAAAATATATTATTATAGGTACAGAAGTCAATCTACATACAAAGCGCACTGGAGCAACGCACACATAGACAGCGCTTACGGACACGATATCTCGGAGCGCCTCGGCCCGCTTGTCGACCAGTTCCGGATCAAACGCTCATTATTGTGCGTCCACCGAGCGTATAAAAAGGGAAGTACATACATGAAATTGTCTTCTGTACCTATTTTTTTTGTGGTCAAAGTCTAACACTCCCTCTCAGTGAGTGTTCATGGAGTTTCTTGCACGTTCTTCTTCATAGAGACCTACTCTTTGGAACGTGCAATTTAGCTTCACTTTTCTTGGACTGACCGAGATTTGACTATTCAAAAGTGCCTGTAACTGGTCTATTTGAAATAAACGTTTCTGATTTCTGACTCCACCCAAAGGGCGGAGTTTTTTTATGATTTACCACCTCACAAAAAAAGGGTTTTTATGTGTTTTTATTGGTATGGTTTGTATGTGTGTCTCTTTCTATTTTTGGTACGTGTTTTATCGGTAGACCCTATCACAGTCCGGTAGTGAATTACTTCACACGAGCAGTATATGTGCAAAGAATTATTCATTTAAAAGGCCATCGTATACGGAACATAAACTCCCACAACAACTACTGCCCCTTAATTGAATTTACTCTCTTTTATTCGCCAAGGAATCATAAAAAAGTCAAGACCTTTTTCCTTTTAAGTGCTATTTTCAACATAAAATTTTAAAAGAAGCTTAATGTGACTAAGAAAGCTAGTGTAGCAATAAAAGTTACGTTAAAGAACCCTCTTAGAACCTGGTCCGTAGACTAGTACTGTCTAATTGTTACTGTTATGTAACAGCAGCACCAGCACTAGACTCAAAAACTGTTTATTTCTGAACATTTTGTCGTTTACTTTAAGTATTGACTAAACTATTATGTTTCATGTTTCTCTGGAGTTTAATAGAAACTCATATCATGATACTTCGTTGCAGGTTCTGCCTGAAGTTTTTTTATGGATGTAGATAGACTAGCTTCTTTCGGCGGCTTCACCCGCGTGAAAATAGGTTTCTTTATACAAACTTTGGTCACCGTTTCAACCCTATAGGGCGTTTTTAGAAAATCCTCTCTTAGTGCTCGCTACGTCATAAAAGGAAACCTTGTGCAAAATTTCACGTTTCTAGTCCGAGTAGTATTGGCTGTGCGTTTATACGTCAGTCAGTCAGTCAGTTTTTCCTTTTATATATGTATATTGGTTATGGTGGTAGGTAATGTGAAGCTCTGCCTCGAGGTCTAGGCTCCTAGGATCTGGTGTTTTAGACAGAGCACAATATTTCAATACTATATATGATTGGCACTCCTGTTAAATATAATTCTTTTGAAGTTTTTATATGCGACCAGTCCGCAAGGTTCGTTTCCCATGCTGTCTTCTTCGATATCACAGAACCTATCGACCACGATAGTCTCTGTATGTCTCTGTCTGATAGTCTGTATTGCATTGGTTAGGGCTTGAAAAAATTACGTCTGATAACGAAAGCTGAAATACTAGTAATTCTGTAAACAAGGACCTGAAATGCTGACAAAGTACTGTTTTCTGTCACCTACTTGAAGTGTCATCATTATTATCATTTTAGCCGAAAGTCTACTGGACATAGACCTCCCCTAAGTGTCGCCACAACGACCGGTCCTCTGCGTCTCGCTTTCATCTCATTCCCGCAACTCTCACCAGGTCATCGGTCCAGATTTGGGAGGCTTTCCAACGCTGCGTCTGCCAGAACTTGAACTGTAATATAGTTATAATATAGTTTTAAATCCCCATGTCATCTTAATTCAAGTGTAAGAGGTCAAATGCAACCGCTTTCCGTTGGACACAAGCCAACGCTCTCGAAACAAAATGTTGTAACTTTCTACAACAATACGCTTTCTGTATGACCTCCTATCTTTTTGCAGCTGAATAAATGGTGCACCTGTTAGGAAGAATATTCCTCCGTCTTGTTCATGTATCACTTTTACGAGTTTATAACTTCGTATAAAGTAGTCGTTGAAAAAAATAGTTGGATAAACGACATGGTAGTACGTAGCATAATATATTTTTAGTAGCTGGACTGGCAAACGTTATTCTGCCATTAAAGATTATCAAAAGAAAAATGGAGGGTGGAAGAGTAAAAAATACCCTATGACTAAACCAAGTAGGTTTGGTAGGCCTCAGACCTATCAAATTTTCTATGCTTATCCTCTGCCCAAGGTAAATGCCAGTCCCTGGGTCATGCAAAAAGACAAGGTCCGAGAGTTTCAACTCTAAACGGCTCAAAATACCACAAGATTAATATTTTGTACGACATGGTATTTGTCATATCAGGCAATGTCATTTACCCAACTATATATTTTTTGTAGTTTCGAATATGGACGAAGGTGTTGATTCATTGGTGATCTACGGATTGAATGGCTGTTCTGAAAGTGGTCCATTTGCCACTTTATTGAGGTGCACGAATTTTACTGGCTAAACTCCTTACCCTCATCATTTAAAAAAAATCCAGTCGCGTCAGCCCTACTGGGCCCCTACGGTTTTGCTCTCATTTTTTTGAGGCGCTTGCGGAATACTGAGCCCTGTCGACATTTCAGGCTCGGTCCTTCCATGACCGTCGGACGTCGGGCTGCCCATTACTTGTAGTCCCACGCAAGCCCCCCGTGTCTGCGGTGACTGGGAATCGCTCTACTATTCCAGACGCACGAGGCGTCTCTTATGGCGGTGGCTAGGGTGTGATGTCCGTTCCCTCACCTTTGAGGTCACCTGCTTCTATTAAGTAGTAAGGCTAGCGAAAAAAACGGCCATGCATGAGAGATCAACCCTGTCGATCGCCTCTACGAAGATACAGCGGTAGTTCACCCAAGCACCTCGATCGTATGCTCTGTATATCCGCTATACGTGACCTCCGGGTGGTACGCACAATGGTCACAACCGGGTGTTTCCTTCTCTCCAGGCTATTTTATTACTCCATTTGATTTAATAATCCTTCAATATTTTAATGAATGTTATTATTTTCACTTAGATCCCATCACCAAATGGACGAATGTTTTTTTCCCCACTCCCTTGATTTCCAACTCATTATTTATGATACCCGAAACTTAAGATGGGCCTATTTTTAACCTAAAACTTGGTTCCCAAGCGACACGTTAACATGACGAATATCTTAGTTCCACCCCAAAATTTACATCGATAACATACCCGACCCTGTAATAGAGGTGTCCAATCGATAGTTACCACATACCCGTCGATTTTATGAAGATTAAACTCTGGCTTCTGGGGTCAAACTCGATCGTGGTCCGTTTATATTAAATTGTTCGGTAATATTTGATAAATTGATACCTGTATCCAAAACTTTCCAGAAGTTTTACTTTTGAGTTGTTACAGTTTCGGTTTCATCGTGATTTAAAGTTACAAAGTGAAACTATATTTAAACGCCAGTATCGTAATTCTACTCTTTTGAGCAAGGTATTTGAACTATTTTGTGGATGCCTATGCCGAATTATATCTTGTTAATAATGAAATTGTATTAATTAGAGAATAATTTAAAATGCAGAAACAAAAAACTATTCAATCGCTGATGTCGAACAGGCTGTTTTTCAATCTTGATCTTTTTGATTACAATGCTGGTCATATTTCGGTAGATGCCTACCTATTATATTATTGTACTGTATATTTTCCAGAGTGACAACGATAGTAACAAAAGCTACATATTACGTTTATTATTCATATTTGTGTAAAAAACAAGTATGAAAAAAATAATCAAAAATTACTTGAAAAATATTTGCATGATAAGCTCTAGATAAGTAATGTCGTTTTTGTATTCTGTTTCAGTTCTAGCTTTCCTCGTACAAGTCAAAAAGAATAATTGAAAAGTGATTAAACTTCCATTCAAAAGATTAACAGCGACGTTTATCCGCGCCCCGTCATTTTTCACTAGACTTGAAATAATATTGTGTAAGCGAGCTGACGTTTTAACAATTATTCCGCCTTCGGTTATCCCCGAGTATCATTCATCACTTTATTTATTCATGTTTCGTTATTGTTTATTTTCTAAATACTTTGTTTAATTTCTTTTTGTTGTTTTCTTCTTAGTTGGTCTACTTACTTAGGACGATAACGAACTTCGCTACAAGAGCGTAAAGTCCAATTTGAAAAAAATGATCTTTTGATTCACTTTTACTCAGTTTGTTTACACTCTTTCTATCTGTGTATTTAAAATTGCAATACAACGAAAAAACATTGTTTTACTACCCTAGATTTTCTTAAATAATTTCTTCGCAAAACTTCTTCGTTTTTTGCTCATTGCTAAAGGTATAAGGGCCGATTTACATTGTAATGGCAGCTGCCCAGAGCAACGCGGCAAGCACAAAAATTTTATCTACATCCTTGAAAGACCAATATCGCTTGAAAGGTTAAAAATGTTGGTTGAAGCAGTCAAGCGGCTGGATCCAACGACCTCTTCACATCGCTGTCATTGCGTTGTGAATCGGCCCTAAAATTTGGAGCTACGACTTTTCAGCGTAAAGGCTCGACATCTTACTATGTTGTACTTATCTATCCTAAAACGCTAATAAATTACTCTCCAGAGCACCAGTATACAAGCTATGCTTCATTTATAACTCACAGATAACGTCATTACTTTTGATTAAAAAAACTAAAGATAAAATATGGCTTTAACTTGGTTTAATGTCGTACGATTTGTTCGTCGAATGTGCTGCGACACTAGCCCCGTGGGGGCTATTACGAGCAAAGCGAAGGCCTGAATTAATTATGCTTAGCTACTGTGAATACGGACAGAATCAATCAATCTGTCTAGCTTTTTCCCAACATCATTAAGGTGGACATCCAGTTTAATCGGATGCTGCTGAATACCATCATTTTACATGGTACTGGAAAGTGTCTCTTCAAAGAACAAATTAGAGCGACTACCTATCTGACCTCCTCGATCCAGTACCGTTACACTTTTTGGCAAGACTTGTCAAGTTTTTTTGGCTATTGTTATGACTGCCAACGGTTTTAAAATGAGCAGAGAGTTAATAAGTATGGGATAAGTAATGGTGTGTAACCTTTACCAAAGACCGATTTCGGTAAGCGCTACTTAATTTTGGACATCGATCTGTGTGATTGTCATAAATTCCCTTCTACACTAATCCCTTTTCTAGAGCTCTGTCTCTACCGGACAGCCGGGAGACATGCTAGCCATTGCTCGTTGTATACTAGCTAGCGCTTGCGGTGGCCAGCAGTCCTACTACCGAGTCCCAAATCCCGGGGCGTTTCTTTCAAAGGCGACTGGGGCGTGAAGATGTCCTTTCTCTCTCGGTTTTAAGTACCTTCGCTCGCATATTGCTCGTAGAAGAAGGTGACTCAAGGTCTGAGCCAGACGCGAAAGGCCACTTCCGTTCGCCTCCAAGAGGACACGGCGGTGCTCAGCCTAAGCGAGACAGACTTCTACTGTAGGCTCCACCGAGTTTCTAGTAGTCCCTGGGGTTCAATTACAAGCAAAGCGTAGTCCTGAATTAATTTGTTTTAGTTACTGTAAATATGGACGGAATACGGGATTAAACTGTCCTTCCATTACGGAGAATGGCAAGAAGTTAGTTGTTTGAGAACTTGCGAACTACTAGGAGCCGATGAGTTATGGGATGCTACGTGAGTTGGGGCTGAACGTATGTATGTGTTTTAATAGGATATCTTTCTTCAAGTATTGCGGTTATGCGGAATGTTGAAACAGTTGTTGTACTGAGTTTACACGAATGGGATTTTAGAAAAAATCAGATTATGGGAAACCCAGCTAAAAATATTGAAAGACGGTCTAAAAAATACGACGTTATGGTTCTGTCCTTGATAGACTTATGCCATAGTAACTTTTATCTACACCAATATTATAAAGGGTTAAAGCTTGTTTTTTTGTTTGTAGGAGGTAATTTTTGAAAGTTCTGGAACGATTGCTAAAATTTTTTCACAGATAAAACTGATTTATTCCTGAGTGACAAAGGCTATATTTTATGTACGTTAGCGAAGCCGCGGGCAAAAGCTGCGGCTCAATAACGCAAAAGCGAGAAATGTATGCCAACATGCCGGCAGAAAAAATAAAATACTATTAAAACAAAGTTCAGTTAAGACTCCATTTTGCCTGTGCAGATCTGTGGCCGGCAGCCATTGTTAAATATTCTCATTGTCTTGAACAACTATAGTACTGAGCTAGAGACATTACCCTCTCAGTAAGTAACGTTTTTAATGTAGACCCTTGGAAATAAAATGGTTTTAAAAGTAAGATTCTTTCTTAGTGTTTCCTTTTTCAGTGTTTTAAAATTAAAGCGAAGGCTGACTTCTATAAAACAGACTTTATTTTGACCAACATTGAATGTGGTTATGCCGCTATTTGTCGCGCTTTAGACCCATATATTAAGTCATCATCATTATTATCATTTCAGCCGATAGACGTCCACTGTTGGACATAGACCTCCCCCAAGTGTCGCCACGGTGAACGATCTTGAGCGTCTCGCATCAGGTCATCGGTCCACCTTGTGGGAGGCCTTCCAACGCTGCGTCTTCCGGTACGCGGTCACCACTCCAAAACCTTTCAGTCCCCCAACAGATGTCGTTCTGCTAGCAATGTGCCCAGCCAATTGCCACTTAAGTTTGGTGATTTTTCGTGCTATGTCAACCACCTATTAAGTAAGGCGATGGCAATATATTTAGTACCTACTTTTGAAAGAAAATTCCCACACACTGTTTTACTTCGTCACTATGACGACGAAAAAGCTCTCGACTGGAGGACGTTAATGTCAATAATATAAAACAAGCTATAAATTAATGTCAATCCAAATAAATTACTCTTTATGCTCTTTGAAAATGAGTTTGCTGAACCTACAGTATTCTCTCATTCACATATTAAAAAAGAGATTATATAAAAGTAAACCTATTTATTTAAAAAAATATTATAATTGAGGGAGGCTAAATTGAGTAAAAGAAATGAATTCAAATAGACGTAATAGGTGTTAGAGTCCTAGAGTTCTTTGGCGGTCAGCAGCATAACATTTTAGGATTTGAAGCTCGTATCCAGCTCTTAAATTCCCGACTGCCACTTTACAGTATAGATTACCGAGACTAGTACCTTTTTTGGGTTTTTAGCAGTTATTTTTTTGACAGGCCTGTTAGTCTAGTGGTTAGTGACCCTGACTGCTATGCCGGAGGTCGTGGGTTCGATTCCTTTTATTTGGGTTGATGAGCACGATCATTTGTTCTGTGTCTGGGTGTAATTTATCTATAATATGTATGTATTTAGAAATATATAAGTATGCTTATCAGTTGTCTAGTATCCATAACACAAGCCCTGCTTAGCTTGGGACTAGATGGTGTTATGTGATAGTTGTGGAATATTATTATTTATTTTATTTATTTTTCCAAATTTCTTAATTTATATTAGATTCTTTTTTCCATACAGCGAAAACCTCTAAGGGTTTATCTGTGTGATGGCAAGCCGCTGATTTAAACTGTAGTAGTGATGTTATAAACTTAACAATTACCTGATTATACTCGTACATTAATCTTTTTTCTAAAAAAAACGTTTTGAATTATACTTATAACTTTTCGAACTCGTTTTATATAATGTTTGTTAATCTTCTTGAAGTTCTCATCCCGTACACACTGTTGGCTTTTTCCGGTACACATTGTTGGTTACCAAATAACTTACGGAGAGTCAGATTTATTTCTTTCTTTAACTCTTTGAATGCCGTAATTAGAGACACAATAGAAAGACAATTGCTTATGTCGAACTGTGTAACATAAGACATTAATCGACTTAGTGTATATTTATAGGCATATTACTGGTTGCACTCTTTTATCGCAGCCCCCATGCATGACTTTCTGTCAGGTGCGATCGAGGCCAAGAGCGGCCCATTCATTAGTATAAATAAAACACCCTTGCAGATATTTTCTAAGTTCTTTCTACTGTGAAATGCGTAACATTATACAGGGTGACTTTTCATTCATTGGAAATCTTTCAGTGAGGCAATCTTTTGGGGGACAATGTTTAGTTACATTTTACCGAGTTATGTGAAAATGAATTCGTAAATTAGTTAACCAATTATAAGGCTTTTTTTTCGAGGTTTTTAGGTTATCCATAGCAGTCAGGGCCACTAACCACTAGACCAATAGGCCTGTCAAAATATGATTCGTAGCTGTCCTCAAATCGCTCGAATACTAAACTAAGCAGGAAATTGCCATCTTGGACGAATCTAGTTTCCCCATTGAGGTATTTAATTAATTACAGGGTTGCCAACAAAGCCGCCAGTGGGACTGACACCCTTCTAAGTACGGGTATAAATTGCTTACTCAATTTATTAATTAAGTAATCTGGATTGACGCAATATTATACAGCGATATTTATTTGTTTGTTGTTATTGTATTCAATGAAATTGAATTTAATTATATAAATGAAGGTGAATCGGTCAGCGTAGCTAGCGATTTTTTTTAAAGGTCTTTGCATTTTGCAGGTCAGATTAATAATAATAATTCAGAAAGCGGTACTTCTGGACTTCTCACGGCTCGTATTGTTAGGGGGTTCCTTTCTCTGGAGCCCTGACCGCCGGTTAGCTTTGGACCATGTTTCCAATACCGGTGGGATACTGATTTTTTATATTTTATTGAAATATTTAAAAATATAACTTATACTTGTATTAAATGAATAATAATAATGAAAGAAAACGTACCCGAAAATAATTATAATACTGTTATTGACGTAGAGGCCGCTTCAAATAATACGTTCATTAAAATGTGACTGGTGGGTGTAGGTAATACATATTTATTTACAGAATTTTATTAATTAAAATCATCAAAACAACTCTCTCATTTCGTCTAACCTATATCCACATAACGATCGGTTTGATGGTATTATGTGTGAAAAGGTAACAAAAAAACTTAGTTTCATATTTATAACATTACTGGTTGCTGCCAGCGTATATTTTGTATTTTTCAATTCATACAAAAAACTGGCTCTCAATCCGTACCGGCTACTAATCATATTTGTGTGGTCAAAAGTAAAAAAAAAAAAACGAAATCCTAAAATTTACCACAAAGTGATAATTGGTAAATTCATAATTGAATCAATCATTCATAACAATTGCTACTAGAAAATACTACGCGAAGTGATTTCCATTTTTATTACCTTTCATACTTTAGTTCAATAGCCTGTAACATATTTCCATAAATTAAGTGACATTTTGGGACATAAACAAACGCTCATAACTTTTATGTTTATGAATAGGTAAGTATTATTCCACTTAAATAATAACAAGGCCTTTTCTAATAATTTTGTACTAATTAAAAACCAGCCAAGAGCATGTCGGGCCACGCTCAGTGTAGGGTTCCGTAGTTACCGTCCGTCACAATAAGTGTACCCACTTATGAGTTAAAAAAAATGCTTGCTTATACGATTATACTACAAACTTAGTCCAGAAATTATTTTGTAGAACCCTTTTGTCTTTTATGTACAAAAACTGTTCTTTCCATCAAGTTCAAAATAATTTTCCTAGAAAGTCCTTATAAAGTTCTACTTTTCAGATTTTTTTCATATTTTCTAAACTTATGGTTCAAAAGTTTGACACATTGTTTTTTACTTTTGCAGCGATTATTTCCGAAATTATTGACATTATCAAAAAATGATTTTAGTAAACCACTATTCATTTTTAAATACCTATCCAACAATATATCACACGTTAGGGTTGAAATTAAAAAAAAAATCACTTCCCACTTTCCATATAGGGGCCACCCTATATGGAAAGTGGGAAGTGATTGGAATTGGAAAAAAATGTTTTATTAGGGTAGCCCTACTCTAATAAAACATTTTTTCCAATTTTTATTTTACCACTTTGTCGGCGTGATTGATATACATATTGGTACCAAATTTCAGCTTTATAGTGCTAACGGTCACAGAGATTAAGCGAGGACGGACAGACAGACGGACAGACAGACATGGCGAAATTATAAGGGTTCCTAGTTGTACACTGTACATTGTAATGTACTCGTATGTCATTACTGATAAAGCAATATACTTAGGGCGAAAAAAAGTTAGGATTAGTTGCACAAAAAGTTTAACTATAACGATAACAAAGCCGTTAACAGTGGTCAAATCGTCGAATTGACCAATAGGCGGCCGTTTCACGGCTGGTTATGGTTTGGTTATTGTTATAGTTAAATGGTGCAACTCACCCTTAAAATCGGTCCAAAGAGTTAGAGTTTATTTAGTAGTCTGTCTAAATATAATCAGGCGGGATCGCAGTCAAGTACTAGTTTATAACAGATAAAAAATAGTTAAACGACTTGGGAATTTTGTATATTTTTTAATCATTTAAAAAATACTTATATTCCATATTTTTTATAAGGTTCTTAAGTGAACAACTATCAAAAGTTTAAGGTTAAGTAAACAATGATCAAAATCTCAAATCAACCTTGATTATTGAACCAGTGTTGATTACATCAGATTTCGTTTTGCCGTAATAATTACATAAGTCGTTTGACTTTTTAGACAGACTCTACGGATATTAAAATATTAGTACAAATACGATGATTTGTGGCGAAGAAAGGTGGGCAAAAGTATGATACTTACTTTAAGATAAGTACAATTTATAACAAAGAAGTTAAGCCAGCAGATGTAAAGACCATAAACGAGGTAGATATTGTTCGTATTCACTCGGCTGTACACTTGAGTTCACAATAACAGCAAGGTATAACTTCCGTACGTTAAAGCAACAAAGAATTTTGACGGAGAAAACCTTTCAAAATCGTTTGATAAATCATAAAGGTTTCTTAAAAAGCTTTTAGAGATATATAAAAATATAATATTTTTCATGGGTTACTTTTTTTAAATATTGGTATCTTTTCTGTCTTGTGTTACTGGCTGAATAGAAAACAATAAAACAAACAATCTTGTGACGAGAGTTGATATTAAAGCTATAGGTAATATCAATGCTCTCTGGTATGAACGGCGTAACTCCAAATTTCATACTTTTGGCAATGAACAAAAATTAAAAAAAGTTTTGAGAACAAATCAATTAATCAAACAAATTGTTTATTTGTGAAATAAAAAAAAATGTTCAAATGATTAAGAGCTTTAAGTACCTTTTTTTTTGGTAGGTACTAAATAGTTCGGCGGCGCGTGCGGTCCGACGCGCGCCTCAAGGAGTGGTCAGCAACCGCAGGGTCGTAGCCTATTGGGGCAATGGTTGGTGTGAAAGAGATCTTCGGGGCCCTGGAACAATAGCAAGGAAGGAACAGGAGTGGGTTTTTCGTCAGTAAAAGTCTGACACTATCTCCCGCTCCGCCCAAGAGAGGGATGTCATTGGATGATTTTCCCACCTCGATAAAAAAAGTCTACATCTAATACTTACATAGAGAATAATGTAATAAATTGATTGTGTTGAAAGTTTATTTTTTCTGTATAAAGCATTGAAATAAAAATTCAGATTTCGCTTGCAGCGATAAGACCGCCATAATTATTGTACACGTAGATTTAATTTCGTGTATAAGAGAGTTACGTAACTGTGTGACCGATAAAGCAATATTCTATTCTGTTACATATTCCCAGATCTATACTAACTTTTTAGCATTTATTGCGTTATTTTTCTCCGGTCCCCGATGTGCACGTAAAGTCAGTTACCACTTCAGATGGTCTCGAAAACTCGGTCAAGGCCGAGCTGCTCGATTAGGGTTTGCTTCCTATTTCTCTTCATTTTTAAACGAGATGTATAATCAGCACGTCGTTGTAGCTTCGAAGTTTTAGATAATATAATACCTACTTAAAAAAAACGACAATTTAATTTCTTTTTTATGTTTTTGGCTTTGATACCAAGTCCTATAAACCCTGTCTTAGTATGGAGTAGTTGCTTTGAGTGCTAATAGAATGCGGGTATAAAAGATTCTAACGTTTTTGCAATGTTTGGTTGTAAATGTATCGAGTCGGCCTTTTCGGCAAGCTTTCTTCTTAGTTCTTAGTTCCACTTAGCAGAGATTGTGCCTGTTTCAATAATTCCAAATATTGTTTAGTTGTAGATATTTGAGATATTAAACTAAGTACACCAATTTTTTATCAATTTCTGAATAATTAAAATTAAATCAACTGTTGGCCGTGCACGTTCATTCGTTATTTCTCGTTATGGCGTGGTTAGATAATAATAATAATAATATGGCTTAATAGCCAAGAGCCTCGACCAACATCTGAGGAGGCTCGCGTTAGGTAGCTGGTTCAAGGGCTTGATTCAGAAAGCGGTACTTCTGGACACGGTACGTATTGTTAGGAGGTTCCTTTCTCTGGAGCCCTGACCGCCGGTAGCTTAGACCCTGTTCCCGATACCGGTGGGCAACTATTTTTTATATTTTTAAATGTTTTTTTTTATATTGAAATATTTAATATATGTGTATTATTTAATATATTTATATGTAATATTTATGAATAAATGAGAATAATAATATAATAATATTCCACAACTATCACACAACGCCCTTCTCAAGCTAAGTAGAGCTTGTGTACTTATATATTTTCTAAATACATACATATTATAAATAAATTACACCCAGACACAGAACAAATGATCATGCTCATCACATAAACATTTGTCCTAGGTGGGAATAGAACCCACGACCTGCGGCATAGCAGTCAGGGCCACCAACCACTAGACCAACAGGCCAGTCAAATAGATCTTTCGAAATATGATGCACGCCTACTATTTTTTTGTTAGGAATTATAATGACCACCCTAGGAATAACTCATGTATCGTGCATGAGTTTACAGACATGTTTATAAACTAAAAAGACCAAGAATACTCATTTTTAGACCAAAAAATCGTTATACGCAGCGCAGCAGTTCGGTCAACTGAGGGCTTAGCTAAGGTGATAATCTAAAATAGTTATCGCTAGTAATGTATGAGAATAACATCATCTCAACGTTAAGTCACGTGGTCAGTACAGCGAATCGGAAGCGTTACCTGGTGTAGAAATAGATTCCAAACGAAACGATCGTAACTTAGCTAGGCCTGCTGCTATTGCCATCTAACTATTGTAACAAATATTCCGTTTACAATTTCTCTGCTTATTACCTACTCTATTTTAAATATCTCTCATCTTTTTGCAATAAACTGGCGACTTCAAAGGTACCTTTTCATTCAGAACTCAAGTGTTTTCATATTTTATTTCCGATTTCTTTATTTGTCTCGTATGTACACTTTGTGTGTATCGTCAGTCGTTCTATATGTAAATAAAACGTTATTAGGAGGGACATAGTTGCTTCAAAGGTCGCACAGTGTAATAATCCAGGTCCGGTAGGTATTATAACGTTCGGATTTCCATTTGCATTTTTATGAAGGGAACATGGCAAGTATTTTAAGTAAGGTACTTATTGGAGATTCTTGGGGCAGAGTTTCATACATTTTGTGCCACGAGATATTTCGGTTATGCGTCATTCACCTTCTGTATTCGCTGGTATGAAGTGTTTATATTTAATAAGGCGTATCGTTGCTGTCTTCACGTTTGTTTTTTGTAGATATGTCCATATGTTTCTTTCTTCGGTAAATATTTTTTCTTTCATTTATTGGAATATAAGAAAAACAGTGGTTACTTTCGGGATAAAACTAGGTATAGTTAGGCCGCAATTCTGCGGTAAGAAATCAGTAGTTATAAGCTGACTTCTTATTATATTGAAACTCTGTATAAGCTAGTTCGTAGTATCGTAGTTTACTGGGTTTCATTTTCGCCATTCCAGACCTAGAATGGTTTCCCGGGTGTCATCATTGCGCAGACGGACCGGAGGACACTGTGGAGCATAAGGTGGAAATGTGCCTCGCTTGGGCGGAGCATTACCGTGTCCTCGCAGAGGCGTCGGAGGTGGTTACCGCTCGCGCTGGGCCTTGATTCAGGGCATAGTCCAGAGCGAGACCGAATAGGATGCAGCTGCAACCTGCTGCAAAGCAGTAATGCTAGCAAAGGGGGCGGCCGCAAGAGTGAGAGAACGTTCATCCTCACGCCCAACCCGCGCGACAAGAGACACCCTGGGCACTGGAAATCGCGGAACAATCGGCCACCGTAGGGTATGCGTAGGCTTGCGGGCGACGAGTAAAGGATAACTTGCCGTCCGCTTGTCCTTTAAAAACCAAGCCCAAGTCGTCGACGGGAGATGTCAGCAAACTGTAGGGGCCCAGCAGAGCTGATGCTTACTGGAGCCAAAGGATTGGTTCTGAAAAGTCTGACACGCCCTTCCGCTCTACCCTAGAGTGGAAGATATCATATGATAATTTTCCACCTCAAAAAATAAGGAATTGTTAACCCTTGTTGTGAAACCGATGTGATCTTTACAAATTAGACCAAAAGGTAAAGAAATACTATTTTAATATAAACGAAAAAAACTCTTTCAAACTATTACTGTAACTGTATTACTTCAGGAACGGTTCCGTGACCAAAACTAATAAACAGAAACAACAAGAGCAATCTAATCTGTGAATCTATCAATACACCTACTAATTATGAAATAAATTGGAAATTGATAAAGTTAGTTTGGTAGGTTGTTGAGACTGAATATGGATCACGCAAGGATATTGTAACAAGTCCGTAAGTTACAGAGTTCTCTGATAACACGTCGTGAGTTTCTGTAGAACCCTGGTTTCGTGACGGTAGCAGCGCAGTTAGGGTTGCCAACAATCTATACATATAAATAAAATTGGAGTGCTTTTTTTAGTGCATGATATTTATATGCTTTTTAGTACATACTAAAAAGCACTCCAATTTTAATAATATACGGTATATACACCAAAATATCATTTTTTATAATTTTTGTCAGTCTGTCTGTTTGTCCGGGCTAATCTCTGAAATGGCTGGACCGATTTTGAATGAACTTTTCTTGACAGGTAGCTGATGTAATAAGGTACTCCTTATTACATCAGCTACCTGTCAAGAAAGAACATATTTTATTTTTAGAAAAAATAAGTCCACGTGAACGAAGTCGCGGGCACAGGTAGTACTTTATAATAACGTATCTTACTTTATTTTTGGTAAGTCACACGCCTGCCTAAAAGCTATCTATGCTTCTAGGCAGGCATGTTCTATCGTCGGCCACATCATCGCTTACCACCTGATGAGATCGTGGTCAAACGCGAGCCTATCCATAATTAAAAAAAGCATTCTTTGTACTTTTGCATAAGAATAAAGCATATGAAAATAATCTGTTTGCAATCTTTACTATGATGTGTAAAATGAAACACGAAATAAGGATACGTTTCCAAATGTAAGGATACCTAATGAAAAACTGTTAGTCTGTTCTAGAAGCACATAAAAATTTTCTTCAAGAGATCAACAAACATTTATTTTATATAAAAATTCTTTCTATTTCTAATAAATATTTTTTTTCCTACAAAAAAAATGTGATACGTAATTTTTCTTCAAAAACAGTTTGCAACCCTAAGCGCAGTGTATACGTGGCGTTTAAGACACGTTATGTTTTTGAAGCGGCCGATGTTTTGACTTTAAGTGTGTGATTTACGAATTATGTGATCTTTTTCAAAACGCAACTGACACTGCCATAAACGTGGCTACATACTGGGCCCAAAAGCTTTGAGGGAAGATCTTCTTCTCGAATCGATGGTTTTCTCTTCCCTCAATGTTTACGGGCCCAATTGGGAACACAAAAACTAAGATCACATTCTTCTTCTTCTCGAATCGATGGTTTTCATGTGATCTTAGTTTTTGCGCGCAGTGTTGTGTTCCCAATACGGTCCTATTTCAAAGCTACACAAGTTATAATTTGACCATGTTACCGAACAAATATTTACTGAAAGCGTTAAAGTAAATGACCGGCTATGAAACCGATAGTTTATGTTCAATTCTAAAGTAGTTTCACACCCGAAGTTATGGGTGATGTCAGCTATCGCAACACACTAAATAACAGTATATATTACCAAGTTTATAGTATCTACAGTAAATATTGACGGTAGCTGCGGGTTAGCTTTTGACTGTCAGGTATTCAGTAAGTAATTTTCAAACTTAGGTATGTCGACTTAGCATAGTTTTGGAATTTACTTAGAATGTTAATCAAGTCTTTGATGTCGGCATTTCTAACTAAACCAACATGCCAAATTATCAAGCACCTACACTGAATTTCAATAAGCACATATTTTTTTTCAATACACTTATTCGAAAACCCGCTCTTATCCTTACCGCTTTAAGGCACGCAATTTACTGTTTTCCGCACTAATGCGGATAATTGCTCAAGCTCGCACTTGACTCAATTTTTTTAAATTTTTTTATCGTATCAGTCTGGGCGCTAAGCGACTTCCACGAATCACGCGTTAACCCGTAACTCCCTCCTTTATTTATTTCTTCGTTAGTCTAATGAAAGACGTCGTTTGACACTCGTGGTTTGCCAGTGCGACACTTGGTTCCTTAACACAGAATTCCCCTTTGGTCGCAATGACAAACTTTCTCCACTTCTTAAAAAGGTACTATTTCCGTTCTGGGTAGAGGGAGATGAAGTGTCGGTTATGTCAAGTTATGATTGAGTGTCAAAACTTCTAGAATTTGACACTTAGTTGCACATCTTTGACAGAAAATTATAAAATACTGGCTTTTACCCGCGGTTTCGCCCGCCTCTTTCTCCCCCTTTTCTCACTTTAAAAAAAAAAGCCTATGTCCGTCTCCAGGGTCCCAACTATCTCTGTACCAAAATACATCAAAATCGGTTTTTCCATTTAGACGTTAAGACGTAACAAACAAACAAATAAACAAACAAACTCACTTTCGCTTTTATTATATTAGTAAGGAAGTAACGATATGGAGTATGAAAAATGGCAAAATTTTTTTTTGTTCAACGATTCAAAAATCCTCTGAAAATAACAGCTTATAATAAAAATATTATACAACGTTTTTAACTTGCCTACATGATGATGAGTGAGTTAGCGAGCTAAAATTAAGGATAGATTTGCAAATATCCTTCGGTGAAACTGTTGGCACATCTGTTTAAGTACTTCATTATTTTTTTCGTTTAATTTTGTGCGGTCGGTTATTTACAAGATTTCAACATTTATGAAATCTTGTAAATAAAATTTTGAAATAAGTGTCTTTTTGGTGTTTTTTAATGTCTCTTCTCTTAAATATGAGTCGAATAAACACGCATGCTCGGTAAAAAATAAATCATAAACTTCATTACTTAAAAAAGAAGTGGTATTTTTGGTTACCTAGGCCACTCTGAGTTGTACAGTAAGTATAGGTATTGTTAGATCAACTATTACATTTTCTGATTTTCAACTAAAATTTAGCATTTTTTTCCTGATAATGTTGGCCAAAGCAAGATTTAATTCCTTCGGTACCCAAACCGATTCCCACTATCTGCACAGTTATTATGAAGTACATCAGAGGTCGTGTAGCGAACTGTCAAAGCTATCATTGTTCCGATGTGAGAGAGAGATAGAGCTATACAGGATGAATAGTGCAATCCCCTTTCCGCCGCAGAACAATGATAGCTTCACACTCCACTACATGGCCTTAGCACTAAAGTACAGATTGGCAATTTCATCGTCCAATGTATACCACTTGTGCGGCTTTATGTACTTATCTATTGTTTAGTTATTCGAACGCGGCCTCCAAACTTTCCGACACTAACATAATAAACTTGACATATGAGTTTCGGTATGTCGTTCTCCAACGTTAAAGTAATTCAGTTATAACTTTGGAAGGCTCTAAATACATCAATTTTGGTTGATTTAGGACGATCGAGGTTATGTTTGGATAGTGTCTGACAGCTCCTGTCAATAGACCAGCGTGACGGGGAGTGTTGGTTTAATTCGGCTCTTTCTTATGTTTCAAAATTAGTCTATGTTTTTAATACGCTACAATAAAAAAAGCATCTCAATGCGTACTACTTTTCCAACATGCCGTAACACAACAAAATAAAAGTAAAAACTGAATCCAAATGCTTCCCGCGAGAGACATCCAAAATCTAAAAATAAAATTAAGCTACTACTTTTTACTCGTGCAAAAATGTCCGAGAAAATATAAATTATGACAGCAGATAATATATCTCTGACGCCGACAGTACCTGTGACGTCACGGTACAATAAATCGTTTTATACCCGACATCAACAATAGAATAGGGGGTAGGTGGTGGGTAGGTACATCTTCGGAGGAATTCTTCACTTCCATTAGTCCGTCACACGGCGGGATTTTCCCCGGGGACCCAAATGATCCGTTGTAATAATGAAAATACGATGAATAAACATTTTTTACTTGAAAGGTTTCATCGACGCGCAAAATGTGTATTGTAGTTTCCGAATTCACTAGGAAAATAAGAAAGTGTTATGGTTGCGTATCACGTTTAGTTTACAGGTCGACCATTAGTGACATATTCACTGAGTTCAGAGAGACAGATAAAATAAGAAGCTTAAAAATGAGGGATGAAATGAAGTCACTGATATTGTTACCTACTCGAATTAACCAATAGAAGTTGACATAGACTGGGCACATAATCCGAGATGTACCAGAAAATCGATTTTGGTACCCGTCCGATAGGAAACGCCATAGAGGACGCCAACACACAAGGTGGGAAGATGAACTTAAATTCACAGCTGAAAACCATTGAAGAAGGTTAGCGTGAGACAGAACCCAGTGAAAAATGTTAGACGACGCTAGGCATAGGTATAATGAACTACGAGATACATTGGTATAGGTCAGAATAGTAAAGGGCCTATTAGTATTATACATATATTATTATTATCTGAGTTACAATGGCGAAGAACCTAACTACCTATTATGTACCTATTCTTATTTAAGACGTTGTGGATGGTACCCTAAGCCGCTAACACGCGATACTCCAGTTACATTCCATGAAGTTGGTTTAAAAAGCCCGGAAAGCATTTATTTACTTCGAAATCCGGACTCTTTATTAAAACATAATGAACAATGCTCCGGGCGGTGTGCAAAGCTCTTTATGAAGATAAAACGAGGTATGAGCACATACATATGTAGGCGCCATTCTCTGCCCGTTGTTCTCGTTGGTATCTCATAATCTCGGCTCTATTAGCAGACGGTTTAAAATGCAGAACGTTTTAAACGTTTATATGTGCTATCTCGGCCTTATTAGTACCTAGATACTTTTAAATTTTTAGATGAAGACCTTTTTAAAAGAAGAATGTTTTATTATTGTGTTATTTTCCGCGCGTAAAAAGGAAAGTCCCCTGATTACCGGACTGCCAGAACCCAGAAGGGGCCGTAATTTATATTATTTTCGGAGCAAGGGTCAAAGACTGTGCGTTAATCTTTAAAAAAATATTTGTCTTTTTTAATTTGGGATTCCCTTGTGTCATATCATATCTATAAGAGAGGTTATCGGTAGCTCAGCCGTTTCTGATTATTTTTAAATAATACTCATACAACATTAAATATACCTACCGACTCGATTTTAATTCAGAAAACTTAATCTGCTGTTTCAGTAATTTAAAATTAATTCATATTTCATGTCGTAGCAAATGGTGCTTAAATATTTTTGAGTCGTTTATTTTTCGAACTGTTTTTTTTTTAAAGAGTCGGTACTGGTACGAATAAATACAAAATACCATTAGGTTCAACCTGCTGCAACAATTCATTTGATTTAAAAATTAATGAAGATTTATTATTCTCATGCCAATAACATTTTTTTGTTGGATCGACGCAGCTTCTTGTTTTCTTCTATATTTATTTAGATATATATATATATTTGGTGTTTAATTACGTATCTCAATAGTCACATAGTTTTGGATGAAAAAATCGTTCATTTAATTGATTAGCTGGTTGAAAATAATACCTATAGGTTATTTGTCAATACCGCGAGATTATTCGAAAGAGTTACAAAAAACAATTGAAACACAAAAAACAACTGAAACACAAAAAAGACAACTGAAACATTACTGGTGGGTTTTAGTCAGTAAAACTCAGAAAAGCCCTTTCTCTCGCTCTACCAGAACGGGAGGAGTCATTTGATTATTTGCAACTGAAAACAAGAAGGTATACGCGATTCTTTTGTCCATTTGAACTAGATGACCCGACGACGATTATATTATCATTACTCGGTGAGTAATACAAAAACAGTAAAACCAGTGACATTTTGACTTCCTGGGAAGTAGATAAGAAATTTGTATGCAAGTGCACGTTTTGGGTACATCTGGCTATCGTATTATGTGCTCACAGTGTAGTAGCTAATATTATACATATAAAGAACTTGAAAGATGATTATGTTTAACAAGTAGGTATATCTTGAGTAACTCACTCAAATTACAGCACGCTGTATGATGTGGCGTGACATTTTTTTCAATGTGGCCCTCTGGCCTACCACATATTGATTAGTCATTATATAAACTAGTCTTATTATAAAGAAGTAAAGTTTGTTTTTTTTGCTTGTAAGAGGTAATCTCTAAAAGTAATGGTCCGATTGTAAAAAAAAAATCACCGATAGAAAGCTGCTTTCTTACTGAGGGACATATTTTATGCAAGTACGCGGGCAAAGCGGTGGGTAAAGGCTAGTTTACTACATATGACGCAAGAAATTTCGACTAATAGTCTATCCAAGGAGTATTGTGTTGACCAGTAATGTTAAGATGGATGTGTGGTGTGACGAGAATGGATAAAGTGAGAAATGGGTATATGAGGGGAAGTTTGAAAGTGGCGCCAGTGACTGAAAAGTTGAAAGGGAATCGTTTGTCTTGGTATGGTCATGTGAAAAGAAGGGACGAAACGCGTGTTGCTAAAAAAGTTATGAGTTCACATGTGGATGGATTGAGGGGGGGAGGAAGGTTCAGGGATTATTAAACTACAAGTATTTGTCTAAGTTGTACAGATCACGGTTGATTGATTCACTGCTTGAAAATGCACTGAATAAGCAAATCGACAAAGCTGTGTCAATCTTTTGTACTAATTAAAAATCACATTACTATTCCCTACTATTACATATAAAGTATTTATTTACTGTAGGTAATTGGTGGTCTTTCAATAATAGTTGAAATGATATTATGTGACCCAGAAAGAAAAACGTTGAGTATGGATGATCTAGAATATGACGTGTGATTATATCAGAAATGAAACGGATAATTAGTTAAAAAAATGGGACTTGTCTATTAGCCTTTAACCTTTCAATCGTGGAAATTACAGACACAATAGAAAGACAATAGGTGCGCGAACGCCGGCGTTCGCTTGGGGTTTAATGAATGGTTCAATATCGCAGTCAACAATTCTTTCAGAAGAATATTTCAGAAAATCTCTGTAACATCACAGTTTTAATATGGAACTCATAAGCATAATCTTGTCTAAATAAAACACTTTGGATCATACAAAACGTTTTTATTCACTTCTATTGATATTGCGGTCTAGCTTTATGGCCTGACGTGTAATCCAGGTCGTAAACTTGTCCAATCTTGCTCACGAATTGTATGGAGCCTTTGCGCGTATAGTAGTGGAATTATACCAGGGCCACTTAAGATTAGTTAGGGATAAAATTAAGACTAAGCGACTAAGATCTACCGATATGGACATGTTACTCATGCCATACATAACACATAGCGTTGTATTATATAGGGTGACTGGTAATTAGTGTACGATACTTAAACACGTGATTATGCTCATGATAATAAACGATTTTTATTATGGGAGCAAAGCCGAAATCGCGAAAAAAATATCAGCTTACGCAAACATAAATGTCCTGAACAGCAGATTTTTTTTCGCGAGAAAGAATCTGGCTTTTTCGGGAAGCTGAAAATTGTCAAATCTGCGCGCTACAATAATGGGGGGGGGGGGGGGGAATTCTAAGAGATTCTCTCTATTCAAAGAAATCGGTTGTATTTAGATTCCATGTAGGTACTATTACAGGCAGATACTTCGACAAGATTTTTTTTTCGTTCAAGTGCGGGATCCCCGAATACGCAGGGACCCTCAATGCTCGGGGCCTGTAGCATTTGCTACTCTTGCTACATGGCTAATCCGCCACTACCGTAATTTATAACCGTTCAAAAAGTTAAAGGTAAATGTGTGTAATTTGAAATAACTCAAACCATTTTATCTGGTTTAGATGTAGGTAGGTATTCATATGAAACATTTAATTAAATCAATGCCAGTTAGTTCGTGGGGTATAATTTATTATGTATTATGTCATTCATATTGAATCGACATCATAATAAAAACAAATTATGAAATTTTCACTTTGTACAACTTCTGAATTCATATTTTTATTGCTGTAAAATTATTGGTTAAGTGGTCATCAGAGGCGTAACGTGGACTAATTTAAACGTAGGCGATGGGTCCCAGCGAGGTCTAGTTCTTTCATAAATTCGAAAACGAGGCAGTGACTTGCTTGCTTTACTCAGTGTTCGTCCAACGTGACCCTAACAATTAACTGGGTACGCTAATGGTGGTAGTGATGTGAACGGTCATTCATCGTAAGGCCCTAGCCTTATAGCATACTTTTTCTTCGTTTTCATTGTGAGATTTTTACAGATAAGCATTTCAAGTGAGCCTTCCGCTTGAGTGTGTGCAGTGGCGGGCTTTCCGCGCAGCCCGCGTCTGCATGGTGCTCGCACACTTGTAATCCGCATGACCTAAGTGTGGCAACAACCATTATGCGAGCAACACCACACGTGGCTGCCGTCACTATCACAAGTCAGTTAAGTGCCGCCCGGTAGTACGACTTGACTACGGACTATTTTACAGCTACCAGACAATGCTTGAAAGTTGCAATGGTAAAACACTATTCATCCTTATGTACCTATTGTTCCTAACTAGCCTATAAACTGTCCACAGCAGGGTATAGATCCTCTTTCTTTTAAGCACAAACTTCTGGAAATACAAAATCGATTTTTTATCGAGACGTGCGCCGAGTGACTAGCGATGGTAGCGGCTGTTCCGCTGTGTAGGCGCAGGCGGTGCTCTGGGCTTTCCCGCGCATTCCATCCGTGACATACACTCGCAGCTACGAATATTTGCATTATTATTTGAAGCTTATATGTGCATTACATAACAAAGATCGCTCTACCAGAAGACCATCAAGCAAGGGCTACAGAGCCGAGGAACTCTGTAGCCCTTGCTTGATGCAATTTTGTAGATGCAGAGAGGTAACCCACAAGTTAA
The DNA here is from genome assembly GCA_929112965.1 of Mythimna albipuncta. Classification (NCBI taxonomy): domain Eukaryota; kingdom Metazoa; phylum Arthropoda; class Insecta; order Lepidoptera; family Noctuidae; genus Mythimna; species Mythimna albipuncta. The sequence continues at coordinate 7,509,761 of OV815962.1, read as the reverse complement.
ATATCTTCAGATATTGAGGCATAAAAGGATGGGTCGTCCTATTCGTCCAATTATCCGTTTTATCATCAAATACAAACACAATGTGCAGAGAGACTGTTGAGAATTAAGTAATAATCTGTAACCAGGACTGAATGATACTCGTTTTTTTTTGGAATCCCCCAAATCGTCCGCAGATGGCGGGAAAACACTGCATCACGTCACCAATTCAGATCACCTTGAGCTGTTTTTTAGTGGACAATGTAAGGACTTGATCAGTAGGCCATATTAGCCACCACCTTTATGGAAATGTTTTGTTGATTTTAGACAAAACTTTAGATTGAAGAATTACCTATACGCCTTTCTCCGTCATTGTATTTAGGTACCGTTAGATATAAACTTCGTGTACTATGGCAGTAGGTACAATCTTGATAAGATCTGCAGTAACATAAGAACCAGAGACCCGGTGCAGAGTAAAGAAAAACCAAACATGAGATCTAGTATCTGCTAGTCCCTACCAGTGGGTCGACACTGCCTTAGACCAGAATTTGAATAGTGACAATGTGCGCAAAAAGCTACTTTATTTCTTATGAAATAAGGTTTAAATTTAAATGAGTACATATTTCAAGAAATGTATCCAAATCATTGCCAACCGACAGATACTAAATTTTTTACTATTCATTTGGTACAACTGCAACGGAGTAAAAAGCCAATCTGTGGTAAAAATGGCTGACTAACATCTCATCGAGAATTTGAATTATCTATCGTTTCTGCGAGCAAAATAAAGATCAAAACCACATAAAATTCTGCATTCAAGTGCAAAAGTGATATTGTCGCATATTGAACTGTGTTTTAGCGCCCGTGTTATCTCTAGGTAGTGATATATTAGCGAATTGAAAACGAAATCATTTTCTATAACGTACATATTGATCAAGTTTTTGTTAAAACTAATTTCAAATCACTAGGAACATGGAAAATTGTCGCTACAGGAAGTGTGTTATTTGTGGCGTTCGTAAATTGCCCATATCTAGCATACTTCTAGGAAGTATTTCTTTACACCTTGACCGGTAAGTGCCACAACCAGCAGCCACTACGTTTTCTGTGTTAATTTTATCATAAGAAATAACTTTATAATAATGGAATATTTTCCAGGTGCCGATTATGGGTCAAAGCATCAGGAATTGAAGATCTCATACATGTACCAATTGAGAGAGAAAGTTGCATCAAATGAAATACGTTTGCGGATCTCATTTTGCCCCTGAATGCTTAAATGCGAAACCATTTACTGACTTCTGAGTGCCAATTTTGAGACTCAATAGGCCATTTCTGTCTGATGACCTTTTCGCTGAGTTTCCTATGCATGTCAAATCTTACTATGCAAAATTTGAAAAAGGTAAGATACTATGTAACTTTATATAATAATGTCACATACTAAATCCCTTTGATGGTAAGTATATTAAGTGTTACTGTACTTACTGTTTATTAAAGTTCTGTGAATAAAAGGACAGAAAAATAATCTCCGTGGAACAATCTGACTGTTCGCTGGGTACAGCAATGAAAATTTAAAAACAACTGTTTGCTATTTGTATAATATAAATGCACGTATGAAATAATATAAAGCTGGCGACGCCTGCAATAGTCATGATTCTGAACCTGAGAATTTAAAAAAGGTGGTGAATAAATGAAAATAACGTGGTACAAATAATCTGATTACCATCTACATATTTCATAATGCCTAATCATTAAGTACTTATGAATTTAACAATTATGATATCAAACACGGCAGCAATAAGAAAAATCTTCTATTTTGATTGTTAGAAGAGTTTATTTTGCCGTAAAAAAAGTTTTTTTTAAATTAAAATGTTGTCTTTAAGTTTCAGACAATGTATCTGATGCTGTGGGTAAGGAAATTTTGGTTCAGAGCTACAAAACTTCTAGAAAAAGACATGCAACTGGTAAGTTCAATTTTATATCAAAATATTATTCATAGAATAAAAAATGTGCATCAATAGCTAAATACAGATTTCAAAGAAGTATGTAATAATTAAGAATTAAATTTTTTAACATCCATATTAGGTAAATTGCACTATTGTTCAATGTCTGTCTGGCTAGATAGCTATCTATATTTTATTTAGGTCTGTAGCCATAACAATGGTATTTTAAGCATTGTTGTGTTCCGGTAGATCTTCAGACATAATTAACCCTCTGCAACTGACATGCAGTTTTTGTTTCCACTCTAATAAGGGTCACAAATAATAATAATGAAGTAAGGTTTGACGACCTCCATGTCCGAGTGGTGTACGCACCTGTTTTCAAGGTGCTGCTATCTCTAGAGGTCTCAGTTGTTAATCTCACCTACAAAATTAAAATGCGCGTTAAATTTGCAGCTCATGCGTTAAGCAACACGATGGCCGCAGTTCTGAAGTTGATGGCGGCGCCGAGTAACAGCAACGCAGAAGACTACAACAATGCTTTCGGTGTAGAAGAAATGGACAAACTTTTTAATTGAACCAATGGACCAGCATCATCGAAAGATGTGATACCTCGAAAACGGGAAAATGTATCATAAAAAACGAATCACCAGGAATCTTGGAACAATTACTTAAAACACATTGATTCAATACAATTTTTGAAGTCGGACTCATTATAAGTCATATAAAATTAAAAATAACGACTTTGCAGTCTGAAGTTAATGAAGCAGACAAAATAAAGATTTGTAAAATATTTTGCATTTATCATTTAAAATGTTATGTAGAAATATCATTCATGGCCTAGTTAATATTGTTTTTTCCTATTTTATTAAATGTGTTATACAATAGCCATGATTGGTAATTCTATGTAACATATTTCTGAAAAAATATAAAATAAAAATGAAATCATAGTTCAGCTGAGTTCATCGATAATGAGTACATCACTATGTCATCGACACACTTTGGATACAGTCGATAAACATACACAACACTAGAGCTATCAAAATACTGTTAAGTTGGCAGCATTGACTGAGCGATAAATATTGTTCTTAGGTTGCTCATAAAAACGATACATTTCTTTTTGATGTGTGCGTGAGCTCAACCCAATGTTCTATAGTGCCGTCTCTTAGAACGTAGTGATTATATACTCTTTGGTCCCTACTTACACAATTTTTGCGTTATATATCTAACTTCTGTAAATATGTTTACTTCTCATGACTTGTCGATTGTAAAAAACCCAACCAAAAGCTACAATAATCATAAAATTAGATAAAAATAAAATGGTTAGAAAGATAAAATTTTCCTGCTTTATTTGCAAGACAGTGTAGACGGAAAGTACTGGCTCACCCACATATATACGACGCACGAATCGTAAGAACACCAGTCGCACTATCGCATCCGCAGTCGCTTCAATATGATACGCGTCGCTTGCCTCCTACTGCTGCTGAGTACGCGCGCTCTCGCCGCGCTCGCCACCCTGCCCACTGACGAGCTGCTGTCTTCCGCCAGCAGAGAGCTTCACCAGCGTGACACGCCTGGGGACCTGCTTGCTAGGACCATGTGGAGGTTCAAGAGGAGTGCCTCAGCGGAGGTCATCAATAGTGATCACGTTAGCAGAAAGCGGTTTATTGTGAAATCACTCTGCCGGAAAGACGATAAGTGCGCGCACGCACAAGTGTATGAGTTCGACCTAATGGAAGTGAAGCCAGGAGCGCGAGGGAAAGCAGTCTACTATTGACAAGGACTAGTTCAATGCAGTTCCGGATTAAGCAAGAGCGAGGCCTGTAGCAAATTCGACCAAGGGGTGCGAAGACCATTTTTTATTAAGATAGATAAAATAACATATTTTATGCAAAGACGGTGTTTTCCTCATTTAACGTAACACTCGAATACTTCAACGAAATTACTTACATAATAACAATATAATTTGTTTGGAAAAACCTAGATACGATGAAAAAAGGAAAAACCTATGATTGTTGTTTGCGAAAATCGTGCGATCAAAGATTTAAAGGTGAATAGGGAAATTCTAAAAAATCTAAGTGTTCTCGAGAACTAAACTATTTTAGGTTTTATTTTGATAGATAAATAACACAGAAATGAGAAGTCTTTTCTTTTTCTATGATAATGAGGAAGTCTTTATAAATTTATTTAAGAGTTTATACTTCGATTTGCAATTAGACGATTGTAGGGTCGCTGGCAGCTGCGACTACAACCATCGTTGAGGGCTGGTTCCACGCTTGATTAAAACACCAGCAAGTATTGATGAGATTCTTTTATCAGGACATCTTTGCGTAGGAAAGTTTCATCCCAGTAGATCCTTCAGTAATTCTTTCGAAAGAACTACTAAACTTTCTTCATCATAGTAATTCCTTCAAATGGACGAGAACAACTACTTACCAATTTCCGTTTGCTGTTCATGAATATGAAACATCGAATACTCATTAGAAGAGTTATCGTCTTTTCTATAATATGTCAATCATTGTAATTTTATTTTCATATATAAATCACATCTATACATCTATACACATATAAATAAAATAGGAGTGTCTGTTTGTAATATTCAACAAACAGACACTCCTATTTTATTTATATGTGTATAGATGTGATTTATATCTATACTATATATTTATATATATATTAATATTATAAAGCTGCAGAGATTGTTTGTTTGTTTGTTTGAACGCGCTAATCTCTGGAACTACTGATCCGAATTGAATGATTCTTTCAGTGTTGGGTAGTCCATTTATCGAGGAAGGCTATAGGCTATGTTTTATTTATTTTTTTAAATTAGGGATCCGTAATAAAATTGCTATTTTGTAACACAAGGTGTAAAATCGAAAACCTATTTTTGCGTGCGCTGCAAAAACTATTGACAATAGAACAAAATGATGTACTACGGGTTTGTAGATCCCATTAAGACCTACAAAAAAATCCGGGAGAACATATATCTAGCTATCATGGTTTAATCACAATAACCGATTTTGTGCTCAAAATAATTATTAAATCGTCTGAAGAAAAAAAAACTACGTTAAATATGTATCGTTATATTAATCGTTATCGAAATTAAGCATTATGTTATCAAGAGTATTTATGTAGAAGTAAAATACATTTTGTTTCATCTCAATCGGATATTTCGTTTAAAAGTTATCACGTGTGTAAGATGTTAAGAGTTGGTACCTATTAATGAGTTATGGGCCATGGAGTTTTTTATCAACATAAAATCCTGTAATAATCTTTTTCGAAATATATTTGTTGATGATTGTAAGTATAAGATCTTTGAAGAGTATAATAAATACATTTATGAACGCGGTAATTTTGGGAAATCCTGATCTGATATGAAAACTGTTTAAATATTTAATAGTCCATTTATTGAGGGAGGCAATTATAGGTAATATTTTATCTCGGTATTTCCACGGAAACGAGAAAAACGCGGGTGAAACCGCGGGGCACAGCTAGTATGAAAATAAAATTACAATGACTCTATAAAAGATTCTTAAAAAATCAAATATTCATCGGTAGCTTGTATCTGACACAGGACACACGTTTACGCCCTGCCCTTTAATTCAAGTTTAAAAATAAAGAATCATTGTCAGATGAGATTTAAGAAAGCTGTCAGGCAGAAAGAAAGACTGAAGTGTCTGTTTTTTTGTAATGATATATTATGAAAGATTAATTTCATAGGAATAAATCCTAGATTCTAACGCGAATAAGCTTTTATCATCTCCACTCTCGACAATATCAATCAATTTTAAGCACAAAAAATAATCAATCTTTAACACGGGTTACTATGTAACCTATATGTATGTAGTATACTTACATTTAATATCTTTGCCTGTATCAGCTAAAATACCAGTTGCGATACGTTTTGTGAGCATGAGTATAAAGTCCTTAAGTATTTTTGAAATTTCCTTACTGGTTTTTACTGTGACGTAATAAAGCTATATTATTATTGTATTATTACCTATCAGCTGCAGCCAGTGGTTTCACCCGCTTGATAGAATATTATGTCAAGGGAACGTACTCCTGAGATAAACTGTATCCTATGTGCTATTCCAGGACATGGTCTACCTGTCTACCAAGTTAAATTGAAATCCGTTCAGCCGATTGAGCCTGAAGAATTAACAAACATACACACACACGCACGAACTATCGCCTAATCCAGCTGATTACCTGTGCTATATCCATAATCCAAATGATTAATATTATGAGTCTTTTATGTCTCACTGTAGGGCAAAACAGACGTTTCGATCTTTTCATTTTCTCTGTTTATTGCAATACATACGTGTCAAGCCAGTTCTTTTGGTAGGATCTCTAGCTCAACACACGGACGCGCACTCAAAGAAGATATAAAAAAAAGATTGCAATATGCTTCCGTCATATTCGTAAAAAATGGCTATCGCGCTGTTATAGGTACAACGATGTATGCCAGAAGCAGTGAATTCGCTGAATTTCAGCAGCCGCCATGTGTAGATTGCGAAGTTGCATTTTTGTTTTGTAATCTATGTTTTACCAGCGGCTTCGTCCGCGTGAATTTTGAAAAAGAATTACTTTTAGAATAAAAATTAGATCGTTGTATCCTAAGTGCTATTTCTGGACATGGTGCCAAATTATGTAAAAATCAGTCCATAATAAGTTTGTATGTAAAGGAGTAATAAACTTAAGGGTGCTAGATGAGGTTTCATGCGAGCAAGGCGCGACCATTAGCTACTACAAAATGTACCTATTTCAAAACTAGCTGACCCGGCGAATATCGTACCGCCTAATAAATAATGAATAATATCTTTCGATATAGTCAACCGGTTGCGATGGAACGAAGAGCAGTAAAATATTAAGTTATACACCATTTTAATGTATAAAAGTTATCTACATCGATTTCATACATTCGACGTGATGCGTGCACTATTAAAAATTTCTACAGATTTATTTGATCTACATCTACACTAATATTAAAAAGGAAAAAGGAAGGAAAATTTGTATTTTTGTGTATGTGTGTGTGTATGTTTAAAGCTACATTCACCCTGAGTAACATAGGCAATATTTATTACCCGGGACGGGCCGCTAGTATATATAATATTATATGTATGTATAGATTATCAATAAATATACGTGTATTATGCAAGGCCCTTAAAACCCTTTTTCAAATTCCAGATTCTATACCCCGATACAGGGAAGCTGGAAGCGAGATCCTCTCGAGATTTGTTCTGAGATAAATGGCGGATAATATTCTAATGTTATAAATCCGACGATATTACGTGTTTGTTTATTGCCTGGAGTTTCAAGTATTCTGTTCTGCTGTCCATTAGGATAATGCTCTGACGTCTGTTTGTTTTTGAGAGAAATGACTTCAGGGGCAGGCTTAACCGTAATGAGGCCCTGGGCGGTAGATTTTTGGTGAGGCCCTTGTCCTTTTCGCAAAGTATGTAATTCGTAATTGGGTACCTATTTCTTATGATAGGTAGTATAATAGTATAATCAGCCTTATAATGTTCCCAGTGCTGGAACTCGGGCCTCCTCTTTAGGAGAGGGGTAAAATGCAAAATTAATAAAAAGGTACTAGATGAATTTTGAGTATTTAGTAATTATTATTTATGAACATTTATAAAAAAATATGATTATAAATACAACAACGAACATAAACCTAGCTTGGTACTTATTAAATGCCTTAAAAGATATTTACGTGGATAGATACTAAATGCATTAACAAGGAATTAAAAATGAAATCCACTACAATGAAAATGACGTACCTAGCTAGTCTATTTACTAGATTATTGAAAAAATCCAGTAAATAGACAGGATAAGTAAACAGACAATAGGCTACGTGAAGAAGCTACAAGAGCTGAAAACCGAATTCGTGACTTTGAAAAAAATTTTTTTATAATATATATTGTAACTTTATATGATGAAACGTAAAGGAAGAATAAAGAAAAAAGTACATTAACTAGCTTTTTTCTAATTGTGTAGTTGCGCGAGGCCCCTACGAGAACGAGGTCCCTGGCGGTTGCCCGGCTTCCTAGCCCCTAATTCCGCTACTGAATTGCTTATGGTTAATGTTAAAAAAGTTACCTACCTAAATTAAAAAGAAGTACAATAGTTATATTTCCACTCATACTTGCATATCGAGAGAATCTTTAGACGGAAGTTGAGGCCAAAACCCAAAAGTAATAAAAGCATTGTTTACCCATCTCATACACCATAAACCGCTTTACTTTCGACAATAGCTTTCTTTGTATATGTGTACAAAGAAACCACACACAATGGTACACGCAACACGGAAACCGTGTAAAATTACAAGAATATGATGTCAACATTATAGGCACTGGAATATTATAGATACATTATTTTGACACTATTTAGGTGCTGCAACACATATTACAGCATTACAGTAAAACATAGGCTCTTAAAATAAACTAGTGCATCTCACCATCAACGATTACATCACTGTTTACCATCACTGTTTACCATCAGGTCATCAGGTGGGATCGCAATCAAGCACTCATCGCATGTTTGTTTTGTTTTCATATGAGATTACTTTAATTGCATAGAATCAGAAGAAAAATATCTTTTAGATTTGATTAAAATTAGATTATAACAATACTGATTATACCCATTCCCAAAATTTGCCAGTCATATCTTTGTTTTCCATATGTCACAATAGTTCCCCACCAACAGGGCGATGTCGTGTACACTAGCATAGCGCGTACGAAATATTCGTCAATTGGCAACAAGTTCCATGAAAAGAGTCTAAACTTTAGACTTTAGGATATGGGTCGAAACCTAGAAAACTTTGGGAACCATTGGTCTAAAGTTTCTTCACGAGTCGGTTTCGGTTCTTCGTATGCCTTCCAAAGGTCCAGGACCCTGAGATAAATAAGTATATTTATTATTATATATATTATTTATTATTATTATATAAATTTATTCTTTTTTATAGTTTTATAAAAAACTAAGAATAAAATAAAATGAAGATAAAATTACAACCGCGATCACAATATTCATTATAAACTGTATATTAGCTGTAAATTGTAGGTATAAAGCTGTCATTAAAATTGAACCAACCACACTGAACCACACGAGGGTTTTCTTAAAAATCGTTTTTAAATCGTTCTATCTTCGTTGTTAATGTGTAGGTAGACAGGTTATTTTTCCTGAAACCCAGTTTACCAGCACTACATACATTGTGGGCAAGCAACGTGCAGTCATTTTTTTATTGCTATGGACCGTACGGTCATCAATTTTGAGAGGAACGAGCTTAACACGAATTTCTTTTGGCGTTGGCGAAGCTAAAGCGAGATTTTTTTTTGAAAACCTTATTACTCGTAGATGAAAAATTTTAAAATTTGGATGCAACTGCATTTAGTGAAGTATAATTACATATGTCTATAGATAATAAATTGATGTTATTATGTATGCAATATTGTAAAATGTATTTTAATACTGACTAAATGTAAATGATTCTTTTTTGCTATCTCTCTATCCGTTGTTTCCGCTCTCTTAACTCTAAAACGGTTGAGCCGATAACACTTACACTAGCACATATTTAATGTTATAGAAATTAACTTAGACTGCTTTAATTTTGGTAAAAGAATTAGGGTTCCGTACAAAATCAAACCTATGGACTTGTCAGTCACGTCACGCGTTTGACGCGGGTTAAGTCTCGGAGGAACATCTGTAAGAGCTAAAAAATTATCGAATTTAGAAATTTTGATAGATATTTTCATTGTAGAAAACGCCACTTTCTCTTTGCCCACGGGAGAGATGCGGTGGGAAAAACGTTAGTTAGTTTTATTGCTCTATTACCTTTTCTTGCGGGTTTCACCCGCGTTAATGTAGAAAATTTTCCCAAGAGAATCTACTCCTGGAATAAAATGTATCTCATGTCCTATTCCAGGACACATGGTCTACCTGTGTAAGTACTTAACTTCATTCAAGTCCTTTCAGCCGTTTGAGCATGAAGAAGTAACAAACATAGAAGTATGTTTTAATAGATATGTCTATCTGGAGGCGAAAGTTTGTTTGTGTGTGTATACATATGCAAATTTTCGCCTTTATAATAATCATCATCATCATCATTTGAGCCCAAAGATATACACTGCTGAACATTGACCTCCCCCAGTCCTATGCGTGTCACATCACTCATCGGTACACCTTGGGGGAGGTCTTTCAACGCTGCTTCTTCTGGTACGTAGTCGCCACTCTAGAACTTTTCGGCCCCATCGACCATCTGTTTTGCGAGCAATGTGATGTCCACTGCCACTTAAGTTTGGCGATTTAATTTGGTTCAAAGATACCGATGTATATAACTCAATTAAGGTATTTTGGGTTACCTTGTAGGGTTAACTAGTGGCGCAGCTAGCCGGAAAGGGGTCCTGTACCAAAAATTATCAAGGATCTTTTTGTTTTTGTTGGTCGAGATCTCTTATTGGACCACTTTTTAGTCCGTCTGTCCGCCTGTCAAGACCCATTTCCATGATATAGTTATTTATTCATTAATTACGGGTCTCTTATCATTATGAGGATTGAAAGTTATTCATGTTACGAATTTTTTCACACGTAGGGGCCTCTGTAACCCCGGGGGCCCCGCATCCTTGATACGGCGGTAGCTACGCCTCTGCTTGTAACAAATGCAACTTGTTCAATGTGCAGCCGTGCGACAGTGTTGGGTTAAGCGTCCCCGAGCGTTCACGAGATAACGTCGCAAATCGCAATAATGTCCCGTAATGACATGTCAACAGTAACTCACAACCTATTACCGTTTGTACTGAGCTCGGTACGGGCTGCGTTAACTTGGAATTGGAATGCTTTATCTACCTACGAGTGTGTGTCTATATGAAGTTGTATATTAGTACCTACATAAGATAGGTGTATATAAAAAACGTGGCGCCGACAATACGACAATAAATTAAAACACTCGTAATAGGTACTAGTCCATTGGAATATTATTAAATTGCCAAAAAATCCTAAAATCGAAATATATAAAATGTTGTTTTTTAAATCGTCAGCGGCATCCTGTATACCTATCTATGCATGCGATCCATACTTACTTTTTTTACATTAGAAACCATCAAATGACTTCTTCCGCTATTGATGGAGCAGGAGGGAATGTCAGATTTTTACGGACTAAAACCCACAGTGTTCCTTCAGCTGCCCTTTTGCGAAGGCCACAAGAACTCCTTTAAACAATCCAGATTAGTTTGAAATCTATACGCTAAAGGCTCGCAAAAATTTTTAGAACACGTTCATAGTATGTTTAGTTTTGTTTAAAGCGTGTTTATCAGTTTTCTAGTACCCATAACACAAGCTCTGCTTAGCTTTTTTTTTGTGGGACTAGACGGCGTTGTGTGATAGTTGTGGAATAAAAAAAAAAAACTTTGGATGGCTGAAAGGGATCAGATAGATTCATTGTGTGCATATCTGAGGAGTAGAATACCCATAGTTGGATTCTGTGTTTCGTGATAGCTACAACCTAGAGGAATTTAATTCAAGAGTGAATGGGTTTTTTTCTATCTAGGCAAGAGTGTTCCATTGTCGATCACATCATAGCTTACCATGAGGTAAGACAGTGGTACAGTGCAAGCCTATCCATAATATAATCATAATAAAAACAGCTTTATTCAAGATTATCTTTGAATCATTCCACAAACAACACGGGCTTCAGTTTTGAATTATCTGAAAACTATAAAAGCTTCGATTTGAATTTTTAAAAGGGTCAAAAACCTCTTCTTTTTTCGATTCTACAGTGTCTATAGATATAGTAGTTGAAAAAGATTTTCTTTTAATTAACAAACTTACACTAATGAAGTATTTTTATTCTAAAATAAAAGATGAAAAGTATTTTGCTAACATTTTATTCAATTTTGTTTCAGCCTTTTGAAATATTTTCATGAAAATAATATTATTAAAGCTTGTGTGTTAACTTACTAAACTTTATGAAAATTTAATTGTAAATGGACGGAGTTGGAAATATCGTAGGACGTCTTAGTAAGCATAAGACGCTACTTTGGGCCTAATAAGGATAATCATATGAACCTACCACAATTGTTTTGCCAACTTTAGTTTGTTAACCGTTGTTTCAAAATAATAGGCTAGTTGCCGTAAAAAATGTAATTAGTCCGTCTTTTAGATTATTCAAAAATAAGGAACAAGTATGTTTTTATTTGTAAATTAAACCAAAAATTACAAAGATATAGCCCATTAAAGTTACATGTAACGTCATGCCGTGCTGCATTTTTTTGCACGGAGTATATCTTTGTTATTATTTGTTTAATCGAAAATAGAAAAAAATCGTGTCCAATATTTTTACCCTATTAGGGTAGTTTCCAGGGTCAAAACAATTACATTTTATTTAGTCCGTATTTTAGTTTTTTTACGTGTTTTAGTTTTTTTCCAGGGTCAAAACAATTACATTTGCATATGCTCCATCCACTTCTGCATTAGACAAAAGAGGTTCATAGAAGCAGAAGTGAACAACATTTACTTTTCGAAATAAATTCAAACAATTTGAATAAATAATGGCGTCAGTATAAAATATTTACATTACCGTGTAGCGGGTAAAATTTGTAACGTATACACTTGTAGTATATGTAAGAACTAAATAATTTATTTGAATAAAAGCTTCATAAATTCAGAAGACGGATAGTTCAAATTAATTAACAGTTGGAATAAAAGTTGATTATAATAAATTCAGCATCAATCTTAACTGTAATAAAGCACAATATGCGTTATATTGTATTTTTATAACAAACTAATAATAATAATATAATAGAGTATGAGAAAGTTCGATATAGGTACACATGTCAACAGCTATGTAAGTATACAAGCTCTCGTATAAATGTTTTTTTTTTCCAACTCCAATTCGAAAATTGTTGGCAACATTTCAAAGGGAGTTTGAGGCAACTTTTTCCGCAGCGGTTTTTGTCCATTCATATTAACATTTCGTGCCCAAATGCAGTTAAGTAAGGTGAGCGTGTGATAACTGTATGTAGATTACTTTTATGGAACTCTTCACGAAATTGCAACCTGAAAACGAAACAACCGTGAAAATTAAAGAATAAACTATAGGATTATTTATACCTGGCAATTTGCGTACATGTGAAAAATGTGCCACTTTATAATACTTTTCTGTATTGCAAAAGCAAGTAGTATTTAACAAAATCCGTAAAGAAAATCAAATAAGTTTCTATACCATAAAAAAATAATTCAAAACGTACTGGACACTTTTCTACAAAAAATACTTGAATGTCATTTAATTTAAAAAAAAACACTCATATTTTTTTTATAATGTTTTTCGCATATTGGATACTAAGTCCTTTAAGCTATGTTTTCGAAATAAATAGTTCATTTGTTTATCATTACAATATAGATGTACACATTCTAATGTTTTTGTAGATTTGGCCGCAAATGTATCAAGTCAACGTTCTCGGCAATTTTCACTGTCATCACTAGAGTCTGTCTAAAAAGTCAAACGACTTGGGTAATTATTAGGGTAAAATAAAATCTAATGTAATCGACACTGATTCAATAAATAAGATAGATTAAGAGATCTGGAGCATGGATTACTAATAGAAGAACCTTATAAAAAATATCGAATTTAAGTATTTTTTTTTGTGAGGTATGCAATAAAATTGAAGATGTACAACATTTGCTGATGGAATGTGTTAGGAACAAAAATGAAAGGGAAGCTCTAGCTCGAGAATATAATTTCAACATGTGGGATTTTGGACTTATCCAAAATATATTGGCATACCCCAAATCAGAAAGAACTAAACGCATAATTTGTGGGTTAACCCACAAATTATGCGTTTATTATAGTGTGCATCAGAATGGCGGGTGTAATTTCCAGATTTGCCTAAATTTATTACAGTTATTTGGTACCTTCTGTGTACCTTTACGTACCTCTTTTGAAAATCTGTGTACCTAAACCCATACAATGATATTTTAAAAATCAGGTACACCCGCCATCCTGACGTCAGAACCGCGGGTGTACTGCTAACCAATATATATAGCCAAGCGTACTGTATAAGTAAATTTGGTACCTCTTGTGTACCTGCAGATACAAGTATTAAATAAAGGAAATACTGTAACGTTGCTGCGAAAAAAAATATTCTTTCTTTGACGTATTTATCTTTAAAAATAACAATTTACGTAAGTACTGATAACTTAAGTTAAATATTAAAAAACCTATATGTATACATAATTACAAAAACAAACAACATATTGCCTATTTTAGAATTGTGAAGGATTAATGGAATTGGAATGTTTGTCTGTCAGTGTTTCCAGAATCAAAATAAAACAAGAGACAGTTTTAAAGTAGTAGTATAATTGATTTGAACGATAACGAAATAAGTAATGATTAATATGAATAACGCTTTGATTTCATGTGCTTTAACTCGGCCTTATAATTAGTTCAAAACTATAATCAATGTAATAAAAATTATACAGTATATTAACGTAAGTAATAGTATTAATGAAAGATCCATTTTAAAGTAAATAATAGTATTAATGAAAGATCCATTTATGTTACAGACATGATTTTAATCCGTAGGTACCTACATGACACATTCTGCAATCATACATTTAGAGCTTTTTGTTACATGATTACGAAGGTCATTTCTTCTGTATTTTTAAGAAAATAACCTACGCAAAACCAAAGATTCTTTCATTTGTAGACCATTTTTCCAAATCTCCATTCATCTTAAAAAGTGCTCCCTTTGCAAAGTGCACTAGTTGCGAAGTGTGCCATATGAGAAGTGCACCAGTTGCTACGTTCACCATTTGAGCATGGTGTACAAGTTGAGATGTGCACCAAATGCGTCAAACCTCCAAGATTATTTCATTTTTAGACATTTTTCCAAATCTCCATTCATCTTAAAAAGTGCTCCCTTTGCAAAGTGCACTAGTTGCGAAGTGTGCCATATGAGAAGTGCACCAGTTGCTACATTCACTATTTGAGCATGGTGTACAAGTTGAAATGTGCACCAAATGCGTCAAACCTCCAAGATTATTTCATTTTTAGACATTTTTCCAAATCTCCATTCATCTTAAAAAGTGCTCCCTTTGCAAAGTGCACTAGTTGCGAAGTGTCCTATATGAGAAGTGCACCAGTTGCTAAGTTCACCATTTGAGCATGGTGTACAAGTTGAGATGTACACCAAATGCGTGAAACCCTTTTTAGTTAGTATTATAAAATAGTAACGCCGTCTAAGAAAAATCTTTTAATTTTTGCGCAGTAACGTAACAATATTTCGTTTTTTTAATACTTGTATCTGCAGGTACACAAGAGGTACCAAATTTACTTATACAGTACGCTTGGCTATATATATTGGTTAGCAGTACACCCGCGGTTCTGACGTCAGGATGGCGGGTGTACCTAATTTTTAAAATATCATTGAATGGGTTTAGGTACACAGATTTTCAAAAGAGGTACGTAAAGGTACACAGAAGGTACCAAATAACTGTAATAAATTTAGGCAAATCTGGAAATTACACCCGCCATTCTGATGCACACTTATTATAGTGTGTATGTGTAGTGTGTAGTGTTGTGTGTATTATAGTTTATTTATTTTTTTACGGATGTTAAGGCGGTGTTTAGTAGTATTTTATTTTATAATATAATATAAATATATTTTTATGTTTATGTGTGTAAATAGAGTATATATATAAGGTACAATGGGGTTGACGTATCCGTGTGGATAAAAACATCTTTAAAAAAAAAAAGATTAAAAAAAGAGTATTTTTTAAATGATTAAATATTATACAAAATTCGCAAGTCAGCAGGGACCCAGCCGGGTCGAAGCCTACTGGGGCCAGGGTTATCCGAAAGGGCGCTCGAGCCCCGGTATGAAGGCTAGAAGGAACGGGGTGGGTCTTTTAGTCAGTAAGAGTCTGACATTATCTCCCGCTCCGTCCAAGGGCGGGGGATGTCAATGCATAATTTTTCCCACCATAAAAAAAGACCGTGCTTGTTTCAATTATTCTACATATTGGCCAGTTACGCAGACACTTGAGTTATAAAACTACACCACATTTTCAATAAGCATAGACACCATATCCACTAGGAATTAGTTTGCGAATATTTAAAACAGACACTGAACTTCACTCGAACAAAACCCCTCCGAAAACTTCTAAAACACCACAGATGGCTTTCTGTGTTCCAGAAGCAAGTAGTATTTAACGAAATTCATAAATAATGTCAAATGAGTTTCTATACCATAAAGTAACCAAAACATAGGTACTGGCCACTTTTCCACAATTAAATTCTGAAATGCCATTCTATTAGTAAAAAAATAAAAAGAAATATTTAATGGCATCTTGATTTTTTTTACTTAAAATAGCCAGTACACATCTGTTGAATAAAATTTAATGAAATATAAAAGAGGTTGCCAGTTAATTAGAGCACTTTATTTTTTTTACCTATGGCCTAGGTTGCCATACCATGGGCAGAGTAGAATCCGTTCTCATATCTGATTTCTGAAATAATAAGGGTACTAGGAAAGAAAGATAAAATGAATGAGGAACGTAACCTCTTTTTTAAATTTTCGTTAAAGTTGGTACTGAAAATAGGGATCAAAACGTTGTTTACGTTTAACCCATTTTTGGTCCGAACTTATCCAATAACTTCTCCCGCTCTGAGTGGCGAGAAAGGGTGTCAGGTTTTTACTGATGAAAACACGAGTTCCTTTAGTTGCTTCTCTTAGGCAGCCCTTACAACTTTTTACATTGTAATATTTTTCTATTTATAAAAGTAGACTATAACATTCTGAATGATAACAACGTCTTATTATTCTTGATAAGAATAAGTATAAATGGAGTATAAATGAAAATTATGACATGTGGATAAATGAATAAGTCTTATTACTTCAATAAACGTATTACCTACGTTCCAATATGCCTTTTCATCATGCGAAAAGCGTATGTTATTCTAAGGAAAGCCTAATTCTATTATCAAATCATGTGTTAAAACAAAAGCAGACTTGTACACACATGTACAAGTATGTGTGTCAGATGACGTTACCGAGATAAAGAGGCGGATGTGGGCCGGAATCGATCCCCGACACACTTATCTGAAAAACTCTTAAGTTTAATCACGAACCGGGAGTTCGGGCCCTTCGCGATGCTACGGGCTAGTAACTGTTAACGCAGGAGTTTGTACGTGAGTTTAGAAATCTTTACATATTATAAAACAAACTCTTCTGTCTGTCAGTATAAACGCGATAAACTTGAAAACTACTGATCGGATTTCCATGCATTTTTCACTAACAGACAGAATGGACAGAATTCTTAAAATGCAGTATTATAGTAGTAGATTTTCACATATAACTTCACATAATTTTCGAGAATACATATTATACACATAAACCTTCCTCATGAATCACTCTGTTTATATAAATAAATCAATTATGTTTATAAGTGGAACAATACCTAAGTTTTTTTTTATTACTGATAGTCTCGCGTTTGACCACCATCAATCACCCAGATTATCTATACATGTAAATAAAATTGGAGTGTCTGTTTAATAATATTGAAATAACTGCTTTTTACTACATGCATATGAATATTTATACGGTACATACACCAAAATAACATTTTTATATATATTTTATTTTTTTATTTAATAACAGTATCCTGAAATTGGGCACAAAGTAAGGTCTTATAGCACAGACATAGTGAAAAATCTGAAAACAGTAAATTTGTTGTTACCCACGTCACATATAAAAAATAATATTTTTGCAATTCGGAAAAATCTTCGAGACTCCATTCGGGAATTGTACGAGTAGCTTGCACGTGCGCGAGCCCTCTGTGCGCGAGTCCAACTCGCACTTGCCCAGTTTTTTTTTAACTATCGTAGCATTCAGCCCCCAGCAGGTCGTAACAGAATACCAGCGCTCAGTTATTTCTTTTTTTAAATATCGCAGGATATGGTGGCCTTATGGCGCATAGGTTTTTTTTTTAATATTTTTTTATTTTAAGCAAGCAACCATGATTATTAAGAAGCCTTTGCACAGCCGTAGGACATAGGACAATATAAGCTAGCTTAATCAACAGTTTCATAATATTTTGCAGTTTGACTTGTGCTAGTCTTAAAAAATAGCTTTACTTTCATCTTTTCAGTTTTTATGCTAAAAACGAAGGCTACGAGTACCTATATTTTTTGAGATACCTTCACTACTGCGAAATCAAATAAATTGGTAGATATAGTTGACATTGTATTCGAGTGTGATTCTTGTGCTTCTCATTACGTGTGTGTTCATGTCATTGCTCACTAACATCCTACATATTTTTCCGTACCAAGACTTGTAAAGGTAGTAACAGCAATGTGAGCATCTGTTACGTACGCTACGCATTTGTTCATGCCGCATTTCCCTAATATTGGCCTTTATATAGAAAATGTTCAAGATGCGGGGCTTTCGAGTGAATGCAGGAGTTTTGAGGCGGGATTTTTATGAGTGTAATTCAGTGGTTGTTTGTGATACTCGCAAATTTATTCCAAGTGGATACAGTGAAGTAAAATTGGTGTAGTTTTTTATTTCAATTGGACAATATGTGGCAACAATGAAACAGGCGTAATCTCGGCGAAATGAAGATACTCTAAATTAAAAAATCGAAAGGTGTTTTATAAGGTGTGAAATCATGTACTGACTTCTCACGCTCTAGGGCGGAGCGGGAGTGCGTGTCAGACTTTTACTGAATAAAACTACACTTATGTTCCTTCAGTTGCTTTTTGTGTTGTAGGACCATGGGTAAACTTTTCAGAAGCGCGCGTGGACCAATATGATCGGACCGAGCCGTTGATGGGGATCAACGGCTCGGTTCGAAAGGCCGAACGCGCGAGCTGCTGTTTGAACGGCGACTGGGGCGTCCGGACGTCTGTTCCCTCTCGCGTGCTGCCGTTTCCTACGCATTTTTCCTAGCATTACAGTTTCACAGAAGCACCAGCTCGATCTGGATCAGGGCTCAGAGCAGAAGTCACTGCCGCTGATTGATGACACGAGAAATCCGAAGTGTTACTTTTTTTAAAGGAACCTTCAGGGTACCTATGGCACTTAATGGTGGGATACAAGTAGAACTTGTACTCTTTCGAATATCGAAAAAAATCAGTCGATTAGGCAATTTTGATAACGAACAAGTTTCCTTATTAACCGTGACGCAAGACGGCCTAATCGAAGGACTCGGTCGACTAATTTTTATCACACCTTTCCTTATAGCAACATTACTCCAACACTTTCTTCTCTCCCACCAGGTGGCGCCACATAACTCTCGCTTCAGCGCGCTCATTATCGCCCACAGAATACATCGATAGCAAAACAAAAACAAATAAATACGTTGAAATTAAACGTTCCCTGTGAAGTGTTGGCTGTGAATGATTTGCATTTAAAGTGGAGTAATTTGGGTCAGTGTGTACAAAGCACAGTGTAATGTTTGCGTCGCTCATCCGGCACTCTAACCGCTTAGCTTAAATGTTCCTTTTTTTGTATAAATATATAAGATGTGGAGCTTAGCGTGGGAATCTCTGCTTTTTACCGAGGGACTGGAATAATTTACCTGCTGCGGTCTTCCCGTCCGATTATGATATAGGTGTCTTCAAGGCTAGAGTGAATAGGCTCTTAATAAACTAGTGCGCCTCACCATTAATGATTGCATCACTGCTTACCATCAGGTGGTGATGTGATGAGAAAATAAACGTTTTATATTAATATTTTTAGGTGGGACCGCTGTCAAGCAGTTTATATCAAGTATTAAAAAATACTATCTTGCGGCCTGAGTTTGAATTTGCAAGTAGGTATGCCGATTTGATCTGACGTTTTCAGAAAAATACACCGTTTCATAGTTTGACTTTTCAGTATTGTGTTTTATCACACTGGTAAAATTTTTCGGCCATTACCCGCACACTGCGTCACAATATTGTCACCCCACCCTTTACCAATTATCGGATAAAGTTTTTAGACCTTTTATTTTCAGTGTCTCTCCACTCATAAAAGCGACAACGCGACGGCTATTAGTCCTTTGATAAAAACCTTAACACGACTTTATCAGAGCCCACCTCACACAGTTTTCACGCGATTAACCATGATACGGCGTATAAAAAATCCCATTTTGTTTCTGTATCACGGTACATAAAACTCGGTTCTAATCCTTTTGTTTGGAACACGTGGGTGGACGTCGTGCCGGGTGTGACCATAAAACAGTTTTTCAAAAGTTAATTGTCCTAACACGGGCAGCGTGGCAAACTGATTTACATGCAAATTGAAACAGGTCAATATTAGCCGAGTCAATTTAATTCGTGGCTTCGGCACAGGCCCGGGACCATTGGATATCGCTGAGTCGGACTGTTTTTTCTGATAATATCAACCGAAATTGGATTATTTCGATATTGTGTTCTACATTTGGTGTAGCTAATTTCGATTGTTTCAAATAGAATGCTGTATTTGATTGAATTAATTAAGGTTGTGTCCACTGTTTGTATATTTATGAAAAGGTTAAAATATCACGCAAAAATGTATGAAGAGCGTTTGTTCTTACGAAATGCTAAGACATTTCCTAAGAACAAGTAGCTGACGAAAATTAAATAATGTCTGTAAATATTTCGTTGTTGAATAGTACGCTCTTAATTTCCGTTCCTATCCGTCATCCTGCTTGGTAGATAATAACAAATAGACAATCGTTTCACTGTTTCTACACCAGCCACTTCGAGTTTCTTCAATCATTGTTTAAGCAATTGGCTTTTATAATAATTTTTTTAGGTGGAAAGTCATCCAATAATATTTCCCGCTTTTGGGCGGAGCGCGAGGTTAAAACCCACTCCTGGGTTTCACTTTCACATTACCCGTGGAACTGTCGAGAACTCAGAAAAGCTCTGCGACGTCTAAAAAGAGACGTTTAGTAGATATATGACGACCCATTGCAGTACAAAAGTATTACTTCCTCTGCTCCTGTAAAATAGGCTCTTGAAGCAGGAGTCCGGTGCATCACACCATTTCCTTCTAGGCTTTCATAGTTTGTTTTAGGAACCTGCAGCGTATTTGCTTTCTCCTCTATCAGCCCTCTCTTCTTATAACTCTCTTCAATTTACTACATCCTTAAAGGCTGAGAAAGTCTGCAAATTCAGGGAATCGCAGCGTCCTCTCCTTGCAGGTCTTTTTTATCGGGCTCTTTAAATAGAAGTCCATTCATGGCATATCTCCTTCTAGGCTTGCAAAGCCTGGGTCCTGCAGTGTGGCTGCTTACTTTTCTATAGCACATCTAGCCCTCTCGTCTTGTAGCTCTCTTTAATCATTTAAATATAAATCCAATGTATCGCCACATCTTCTAGGCTTGCAAAGTCTGGGACCTGCAGCGTAGTTGCTTTCGCCCCTGGCACGTTCTGGCAGCCGAGTTCCATTGAGTTTGGAAACTTTGTGACCTACTTACATCAGTTACCGTTTCTGAACGCAGTACGGATGTACTTTAAAAATTCCTGTGTCATAACAAAATGTTCTCTCCAGATGTCATGACAGTTTTTACCACTTCTTCAGCCATATTTTATTATTTAGAACGTAAGATATCTTATTCTACTATTTTTATCCAGTTCTGCATCTAAATTACGATTATTACGTTATATTTAAGCCTGTTAGTCGATTTAATTATTAATTTTTCCGACTCCACGTAAGTGCTGAATGATTTATACAAATAAAAAAAATAACTACAAACGAGGAAGGTTATATATAATCCACAGGTTTTGTTTTTGGAAAATCATAAATTAATTTTTCACGCTCTGGGTGAAGAGAGAGTACGAAACAGACTCTCTGACTAAAACCTTTGTTCCTTCAGTTGCCCTTAGCATTCTAAGGCCACAGTAACTCTTTTGAATAATCCCGTAGTTCATATAATTTGCACCTGAGCGAGGCCAGGAGACATAAGTAATATATTGTGCACTAGATTCTGCCAGAGGTTTTACGTAAGTGAATATAGAAAATAATACCTACAGCCAAAAGTTATATGACAAAATACCATTCCACTGATCAAATAATGTTTATAACTAGTCCTGTAGTATAATTGAGTGTATTCATAACAAAAAAAAAAAGTACAAATCTTTCTTTTTTATAATATTAGTAGATGTGAAAGTCTCGCTGTTTGCTAATCAACGCCACCACAATATCTGAACGAATTTGAAAAAAAAAACATTTCGGGTAAGCAAACCTTGTTCTAGATTATGACACAGAAACATTTTTTTTCATCCCGTTAGTGTGTTCCCCTTACGACAATTTTCTGCTATCACGTAGGCGAAACGGCTCTCAGAAGCTAGCAGACAAATACTTTACCGTTCCTAAGCAAATAAGTGCACATGAACACGATCCGCTTGCTCCGAGCAACTGAGTCTCAGTACACATTACAGTGCTTTGCCAATTGAACCCAAGGTCGGGCTCCACCTCCGCGCTGAAAGCCTGCGGTGACTGTGTGCACGGGGCTTAGCGATGTTCGTGAAGATATACAAGTATAGAACACAAATACGCTTCAGCATTGGAATCAGATTGGGTTATGTTACTTACTCGTAGTACGAGCAACAATGTAGGAGTAGTTTGGATGGAATATAAATTAGGATTTTGATGCAGTGCGGGATCGAAAATTTGATTAACTCGGGCATAGTTAATTTAGCTTTCATCACATCTGTCTATGTCTTGTTATGAGGGTTTTTAGCACTATTTTAGCAGTGGCACCAACGTCCATGCATTAGAGTTTTGATACATCCACAAACTGACTACATGTCTCGAAAATGAATAGTGGACTATTAGTATATATTAATATATAGTCCACTATTAGTTTGACATTAAAACAGTAGTTCCTTATTGTTTTAATGTCACACTAATTAATGGTGGATTGTCATATATGTAGTGACATATATGACGGTTTGAGTTATTGCATTTCGACAATAAAATTGCATTTCGTATATCGCCCCACGACTGGTAAATTGGTGACTCCGACGTGATATCAACACAACTTTTTATTTAATATAATTGGTTCACCAACAATTGTTTACAGTGAATACAGTAGCGTAATACATTTAAAAAATTAGATGACAACGCAACAGTCACTTAGAGATAAATACCATGTATAAAACCATAAATTAAAGTAATAATTTTACTTACCGAGTAATATGCGCATGCAATACAATTAAATAAATAAATATTCTTCTTTTCTTTTATAAGTGTGTACATGAACTGTTAAATAAATAAATTACCTATAATTAAAATAAAAAATAATAAAAATTATGCCAATTTTAGTAAAAATATTGATTGATAAAATAGGCAAATTATAAAAAAGAAGATCGCCATAAGAATTCATTGTAGGTAATGTTGAATAAGCTGGCTAATAAAATCCGCTTTTACAGCAAAAATATCAGTTGATATTTTCGTTCCCACAGCGAGTCGCCTCGCGTCTCGTCCAGCTGAATTGAAGAAGAAAATCAATAAGCACTGTTCACTTCCAGCATGTGTCTGTCGGTACAGTTTGAACCGAAATTCGAATTTATAGTACATTAAACTGCAAAGTACATCTGCTTCAATATTATATTGAAAGTGCACGATGGTTTTATCGAGTATACTGTGTCAGTTCATCACTAAACAAAAATAATTACGAGAAAAAGCCAAGTAATTTGTAGGTATGTTGGTAACAATCTATCAGCTAATTTAAGACTAGTTTCAGCCTGCGGCTTCGTACGCGTAAAAATTGAGAGTTATCTGAAGAGAACATAATATACCTGTGATAAAAAGTTCAACCTGTCAAAGACATTATCTATCATGTATGTACCATATTATTTTATATAAATCCGCTGAATTGTTTAAGCGTAAAGTAGTTTCAAACATGCAAACAGATCATCACACATATTTATACAGATAAATCTATGCAAACTTTCCCCTTTATAATATTAATGTGATTGTGGGCTATTTTGGAGCCACAAATTCAAAATAAATGTTATTATTACACTGCGTATTTCAACATCATAATCATCATCAGCCTTTTTTAATTTTCCCACTGCTGGGACTCAGGCCTCCTTTGTAGGAGAGAGAATGGGTCGTACGTAATACACCACGCGGGCCTAGTGCGGGTTGGTGAATGTCACATGTCTTCGAATTTTTGGTTCTAGGCCATGCCGGTTTCCTTACGATGTTTTCATTCAGCGTTTTGAGAGCAGTGTTGATGAAATAGTTTACACAAAGTAATGCGTCTGGCTGGGTTCGAACCCACAACCTGTAACTTGCAAATCGGGGCCATTACCACTCAGCCACCACTGCTCCCACTCCACTCCACTGCGTATTTAATTTAATCTGAAAATCAATTTTTTTTTTTTAGCTTTTTTAGCCCACCAATTTTATTCACCCTCTGGTTTACGTCATTGTAATGTTGGCGAAGACATCTCCATTACACTCTGTTCCTTCTTATTTACCCGATAACCCATCACGCTCAAAGACTTACTGATTGCTCGTTACCCAAGGAAAAATCCCTTTAACTTCTGTTTGTGAGACTTCACAAGTTGCGAGACCAAGTGGATTTTCGTCGTCAACTTGTCAATGTACGGAAGTTTGTGTCTAAGGCCCCTCGCCCACGGCGACACAGATAGGTACAGAAGTCAATCTACACACAAAGTGCACTCGAGCAACGCACACATAGACGCGGCTCACGGACACTATATCTCGGAGCGCTTCGGCCCACTCGTCGAACAGTTCCGGCTCAAACGCTCATTAGTGTGCGTCCACCGAGCTTAGGTATAAAAAGTGAAGTATGAGATTGTCTTCTGTACCTATCTATTTTGTGACGGCGACTTTTTGTTGCAATGCTGTAGCTCGTTCGCATCGATACAGTCGCGATGCTATAACGCGTTGGCATTTTTTCTAGAGCGCTTGCAAATGCGACTTGCGCGCGTTGTAGCCATGCTTTCCCGCGCTTACCAAATGCGCTACAGCACCGCTACAAAAAGTCGCTGTGAACGAGGGGCCTAAGGCCTCTGCCTTTCTGCGAGTTGTTTTTACGTTAACGCAATCGACACGTTTGCCGCGTTAGTCTCTCTGATTGGTTGAGAGCTTAGCGCAGGCCAATCGGAGCGTCAAACGTCATAAACGTGTCGATCGTGTTAATGTAAAACAATTCGCAATAGCTACCCAGGTAGTAAACACGGTTTCTGATGAAGATATTACAAAATGACCCTCTCCTGCCTTTTGTTTAAAGTAGGTCGATAGTTCAACAGGTTTCGGTTGGAGTTCCGAGCCTCTCGTTTAAATTGAAAACCTGAAATATAAATTGCTTGTTCAAGAAAGTTAGCAATTCCAGGCTTAGGTAGCGCTGCGGGAATGGTCAAAAGAGTTACAGAGTCCTTGAAGACAACTGAAGGAACAGATACAATATACCTACTCTCTAGAAAATTGTAATCAACGATCTGGGATTGGGTGTGTACCCTTATAATAATAATTACCTATATATCTTGGTTTTCCACACATATGTTGCAACACCTCGATTGTCATACAACGCTCCGCCTAAGAGCGGGCGATGTCATTAGATAATTTCCCACCAAAAAAAAAACTGTCCGTTTCCCACCAACCCGGGTTTCACTTGGGTGCACAGTGCGTACAGGGATTTCCGTCGGTTGATACCATTTTCTATGAAAATTGTTTAAGGGATCTCTGCGACTCTGCGTATTGACTTCGGCCCCTTGGACTCCCTCCAAAGGTCTGGGACCCCAGGGTCCTGAAATAAAAAAAAAACACATCAAAATAATAATAACTTTCATAGTACTTACTAGAGTAAGTGAGCCTGTCTAAAGAAATGTGGTCATTAGTAATGTAGTAGACCGTAGTTTCCACGTTATATTTAACCCATACAATGAAAAGTACGCTGAACATGACCATGTAATTAATATAAAAACCTTGCTAAAAGTCTGTCAGTACCAAATATATGTACCTAAGCGATATAAAAGTTGGTACAATAAGTTTGTGATCGACGGGAGCGAGCACATTGGCTCCGTGATAAATGACTTTCTGATCTCATCGAGATAAAGAGTAATGGTGGAAGCAATTATGTGCCCTGAATAGAACCAGCGACGTTTTCGGTAACATCGGAATGTATAATTTAACTTCATTAAGCGTACAATAGATTTCCTAATACCTTTTCATATAATTTTGGTGTCACTTCTCAGAAAATATTACCTATCTCGTTATGAGAAATCGACACCGGACAGTCGATTTATCTTCAGCTGTCAGTTCCAGTTTTGCCTTCAATAGGACTATAATTTCATGGGATTGAACTTGTACGAAGGGTGCTTAGGCCTCTCATTAATCGACGCGGCTGGATAAGCCGTTTAGAAACAACGATGGAATAATAAAAGGGTGCGTACGACGATTTGAAGCCGTTTTACGGCGGTCAGTGTTGGGTCACGATAAGGACCGCGAACGAAGTGAACACACACAAAAATGTTTTCTTTCAGTATACTGTGGGCCTTAAGAAAATTATCAGTCTAGTAAGGGATGTGGATTTTCGTTTAACTGCTGCTGCGCTGGCAGTCTATAAAATATTAAAATCGGCCTCTTACGTATTTCAGAAATCGTAAAATATTTCCTTAGAATGGTTTCAATTCAATTTCAGCGTATTTTGAAAGGGACGGTTGAAGTTTTCGTTTAGGTATGGCACGTAAAATAAGGTTCCGGGTTAATTTTGAATGGCGGATGGAAAGTGTGATTGGGCTCAGCTGTAAGCTGTTAATATAATTCAGCAAAAATATAAATGCGAAAGCCAAGTTCTCTATAACGGATAAAGCTCGCTTCGCATCGCTTATAAAATAAGTGATATCACTGTAGGTATCCCAAATTTATTTCGAAGTTCTTTAAATTAAAGCTCCTGTACCTGTATAGCTTTCTTCATTTGCTTTTACACAGTTGATTTTTAAATTTTCGTGCGACGATGAAGCAGAAATAAGGTAAAGGCCATGTACATGGAAGCGCGTATGGTAGATGTGTGCTCTCATAGAGGTGTCGTGTTCTTATAGCGGCATTCTGCAGAGGCGACTTCTTTCATTCGGTACAGAGCGATATAAGAAGCAATCTCTTATTTCTGTGAAGCAGTAATGCGAGCAAAGGAGGTGTTGAAAAGTGTGAAAAAAAAGCAAACCTTGTGCTTTGGCCGCCGGAACAGCCTTTTATCATTTTTTGGCATCAGGAGTTTGGGATTACAGACTGTGAGCAATGTACTTAGGTAGATGGCTGTCCGTTAGAGCAGAAGTTATTTGTTAATTGTTCAAACCTAAAAAAAGCCATGGACAAGGGCATTCATTATTTTTCTTTGTTTCAGACAAAATTCTAACGACTGTTTTAGAATTTTTGTCTGACACAAAGAAAAATAAATTAGGTTAAATAACAAAGATCTTTGCTTTTTGTTCTAAACAAAATTATACCTACCGTAAACTTACCGAGTATCTCAAATCCCACAATCAGAATACACAAAGCCCTAATCAAAATATTTAGTATCGACAACCATTATTTTTCATAACCGACATTAAATAACAACATTACAAAGTAATAACTTATTGTTTAAAAAAGAAACGAAGGCTTTTACGCGATTTGTTTTATTATAAAACTCTTTTGTTTATAATATCATTGTTGGAGATAAAACCTTCTTGCAAGCTTCCTAAATTATATGAAAAAATATGACACTTCTATTTGTCACTTGTCTTCACTTGTTTCTTGTAAAATATATTGTTCACACCGAAAATTATTAAAAAACTAATTTGCATTGAGCATCCAGTCATTGATTTTCATCAGAATACCCATAATTCTCGCACATGGTCCATAACGAGCCGGATGAAATATAATTAAGAAGATCAGCGATTATTTTCAAGAAAAAGAATAGAAACTGACTTCCACGCTGAATGGAGGTTCATGAGTTCACTGCTGGAGAACTGGATTGATTTCAAGCAAGTTAGTTAGTGGTGTACAGTTATAATTACGCTAATATCGTCACCCAACACTCAGGTAGTATATATAAGTAGTCATACTAAGGTCAGTACTATTTTATTAAATTACCAATTATATTGTGTTTGAGTAAAATCATTAGGTACTTTGTTGCATTGTGATTAGTATTTTATTCAACAGCAATGTTAAGTTTAAACTCATACTTTTAACAGTATAGTTAGCTATTTTGCTACATTATTAAACTTACATTATATTAAGCTGTAACTAATTACATAACTACTTAACAGTGGTATTAATTTTTAACAAGTATCTTGACATAATAAAAATATTTGAGTGTTAGATATTAGTACAAGTCATTGTTATAAATTATAGTTAGCAGTCAGAAAGGGCATAGACTACAGCTAGGCGTATAATTATTGAAATTATATTGTTGTTTTAATTTTTATATTCCTGTATCAATGCCAGGTTGACAACACTCGTCTCCCAGAATGTCTGAGGAAAAGGATTTAATTAAGAAGCGAGGCAGCTTCAAAGGTCGCTTGACTAGTTTCCTCAATTTTCTGGACTCATTCAAGGACAAGGAGCTATCTAGCTGTGATGTGTCCGAGTTGCAGTTGCGCATGGGCAAGATAGAGGCGTTGTATGAGCAGTATGATGAGGTACAGTTACGTCTAGAATGCATTGTTGACGACATCAACTTACAATATTCTCAGCGTTCCGAGTTTGAGTCTATTTATTATAAAACCTTATCTAGAGCCCAGAATATTCTGACTGACTACAATAAAGATAATAAATCGATGGAAAGTTGTAAAAGTACTCGTGTTAGCATAAAGCAGCCGGTTAAATTGCCAACGATTCAGTTACCAAAGTTTAGCGGATTATATTGTAATTGGCTTGAATTCCGCGACACCTTTACTAGCCTAATTCATTGTAATGATGACATAGACGCAATCAATAAGTTTCACTACTTGCGAGCATCACTTGAGGGAACAGCTGCTATAGTTATCAAATCCATTGAGTTTTCTTCAAGTAATTACTCTGTGGCATGGTCATTGTTATGTGATCGGTTTGACAACAAAAGATTACTGGTTCAGAATCATATAAGTTCATTATTTACTATTGAATCAATTACAAAAGAATCTTCTGTTGCCATTAAGAATTTGATCGATCAGTTAAATAAAGACTTGCGAGCTTTAGAGTCATTAGGGGAGCCTGTGAAACACTGGGATACACTTTTAATCTACATTGTCACACGAAAACTTGATCAAAAAACCTATCGTGAGTGGGAGGAGTGCAAAGGTAGGATAGACAAGGATGGCTTAATCACGTTTAACGCATTTATGCAATTCTTACGCAATCGAGCCGACCTCATCGAGACCCTGGAACTCCCCCGCAATCATTATTCGCAATCACCAGGTAAATCAGGTCCTAAGATCAAGTCAATGGTAGCACAATCTCCTATCAATTCTAGCACTGACTCAGCTTCTAAACCTTGTCCTAAATGTAATAACAACGATCACACATTAAATAATTGTCCACAGTTTCTCGCATTGAGTAACGATGACCGTCTCAAATCATTACCTAGTTATAAGGTATGTTTTAACTGTTTTCGTTCCGGACACTATGCTAACAAATGTAAAAAACCAGGCTGCAAACTATGCAAACGTAGGCACAACACATTAGTTCACGTACATTCTAATGGCACTGTATCGAATACACCTAGTGGTAATTCGATGAATAACTTGTCTGCTACGACTGAAACGAATAACGTAGCTTTATCCGCAAACATTGCATCTCCGTGTGGTCATACGCAACGAGATGTGTTGTTATCAACCGCTTTGATCAGATTAAGAGACCACAATGGGTGTGTGCATCTCGCTCGCGCGGTGCTCGATAGTGGTAGCACGTCTTCACTCATAACAGATAGGTTGTGCAATAAACTTAACTTAAAAACTAGCCAGGTAGATAGATCAATCCTTGGAATCAATAACGTCACTTCGCACGTAGGTAAAATATGTCGGGTTAAGGGTACGCCATTAGATGATAGCTTTGTATTCGAACTAAATTGTTTTGTTCTTCCGTTCATTACGAGTAGTGTTCCGTGTCGTCAGATAAATATTTCTGATTTCGACTTACCCTCGAATATTACTTTAGCTGATCCTACTTTTTATAACCCTGCCGATGTTGATATTTTAATCGGCGCTGATCTTTTTTGGGATTTGTTAGGATCTCAAAGACTAAAGTTAGGTACCGGGAAACCAATATTATGTGAAACCCGTCTAGGATGGATAGTTTCCGGTCCAATTACTCAGAATACTATCTCACTGCTGACGAATGACGTAAAGTGCAATATGTCTAAAATGGTTGCCGACAGCGATGGTGACTGGGAAAACCTCAAGTCAGAATTGACAAAGTTTTGGCAATTAGAGGAGGTGAATGCGAAGTCTTCCAATTCTTATATGCCTGAAGAGAAATTGTGTGAAGACAATTTCGTTACAAATACGACACGATTGTCTGATGGTCGTTTTTGTGTTCGCATCCCCCTTAAGAAAGATCCTTCAATTTTAGGAAATTCTTTTAATAAAGCCACACATTGTTTACATTCTTTAGAGCGTAAATTAAAGGTTAAGACGAACTTTAGTAGAATGTATCATGACTTTTTGTCAGAATACGAGTTACTTGGTCATATGACAAAAATTAATAAACCTAATTTATGTTTGGGTTATTTTATTCCACATATGGGAGTTTTACGCGAGTCGAGTACCACGACCAAACTTCGTGTTGTTTTCAACGCTAGTGCTTCTACTTCGACGGGAGTGTCCTCTAATGACCTACAGATGGTTGGGCCAACCGTACAGGACGGTCTATTGTCTATACTTCTTCGCTTTAGAGTCCACAAGTATGTTTTATCTGCGGATGTGGAGAAGATGTATAGACAAATAGTCGTCCACCCGTCGGACAGATATTTACAACAGATTGTTTGGCGTGATAATGTTAGTGATCCTATTAATGTTTATCAATTAAACACCGTCACGTACGGTACGGCCAGTGCGCCATTCCTTGCGACACGATGCCTTAAACAAGTAGGACTCGACTGTAGGAACCCTAAGATATCGGAAATCATCCAACATGACTTCTATGTCGACGACTTGCTGACCGGAGGGGATGACTTAGATGAAGTAAAGTTCATTCGCACTGAAGTCACCAAAGCGCTTGCGTCGGCATGTATGCCATTGAGAAAGTGGAAGTCAAATGATTCTCAATTATTGTCGAATGCTGTCTCTGCGTCATACGATTTGAACATTGGACAAAATGAGCCAGAAAAGTTGCTTGGTCTCTGTTGGCATATCGGCACTGATGAGATAGGGTTTCCTATAGGTCTGACTAAATCTTCGACTAGGTACACAAAGCGTGACTTGTTATCCGTTATTGCGCGAATCTTTGATCCCTTAGGTCTGTTAGGTCCTATTGTTATTACTATGAAGATCTTGCTACAGAAAATGTGGTTAGATAAATTATCATGGGATCAACCATTACCTAATGAGATTTGTAAACAATGGGAGATTATTATTAAATCTTTACCTCTTTTAAATCATGTTCGCATTCCGCGACTTGTAGTCTGCAATTCATTTACGGAGTTAGAACTCCATATTTTCACAGACGCGTCTGAGTCCGCGTACGGTGCTTGCGTCTACATTCGCAGTGTTAATGCTAAGGGTGAGTACATGGCTCGCTTGTTAATGGCAAAGAGTCGAGTTGCTCCCATCAAGCCTACGACAATTCCGCGACTGGAGTTATGTGGTGCGGTAGTCGGTTCTCGTCTTCACGAGAAGGTGATGAGCTCACTTCGAGTGAAGATCAGTCGGGTTTATTGTTGGACTGATTCAACCATTGTCTTGGGATGGTTACAGATGATGCCTACCAGACTTCAGCCCTTTGTGCGCAACCGCGTTGCTGAGGTTTTGGATAAGTCGGGTAACTGTACTTGGAGGCACGTCCCAACAGATCAAAATCCAGCAGACCTAATATCTCGTGGCATGGATATTAGTGATCTGCAGGAGTCAGATCTGTGGTGGAAAGGACCAGATTTTTTAAAACTAGATTCGTCTGAATGGCCTTCTCAAATTACGAGCCCAGGACTACAATCGTTACCGGAGACTCGACCTAAAATCATATTACATGTTGTAAACGATTCGAAACCTGAAGTTTTAATTGATTTTAGGCGTTATTCCAATTACACACGGCTCGTACGATCTGTTGCCTACGTATTACGATTTATTAAGTCATGTAGAAAGCATTACCCTAAAACCAAATACTTGTCACATGATGAGGTACAAGATGCACTAACTCTTGTCATTATTAAGAGTCAGATTCAGTCATTTTCTGAATACCAATTATTTTTGAACAAAAAGAGTTTACCTAAAAAGAGCGCCCTTCTAAAGTTTAATGTTTATTTAGACGATAATAATGTAATGCGAGTAGGAGGACGTCTCGATAACTCTAATTTTGCTTATAGTAAGAAACACCCTATTTTATTACAGTCCACTCATAATTTCACTAAACTATTATTTAATTTTGAGCATAAAAGGCTGATGCATGCTGGCCCACAATTATTATTAGCTTCCATTAGGGAAACTTATTGGCCAATAGGAGGTCGCAAGTTGGCAAAAGCCTGTTATCATAAGTGTGTTTTGTGTCACCGTATGAAGGGTAAGGTTGTAGCTCCCTTAATGGGTAACTTACCACGAGAACGCCTTCGTCCAGGTTATCCCTTTGAAAGCACAGGCGTTGATTACGCTGGCCCTATTATGTGTGCTAGTCGCCAGGGCCGTGGATGTAGGTTAGTAAAGGTGTATGTCGCTATTTTTATTTGTTTCACAACCAAGGCCATTCATTTGGAGCTCGTTGGTGATTTAACTAGCAATAGTTATTTACTGGCTTTGTATCGGTTTATTTCTCGGAGAGGTAAACCTGCTGATATTTTTTCCGATAACGGTACCTCATTTGTCGGTGCATACAACGACCTTTCCAAATTTTTAAAATTAAATAGTTTGTCCTTGGGTGAAAGTGCAGCAAACGACGGAATAAGGTTCCATTTTATTCCCGCCTACACCCCACATTTCGGTGGACTCTGGGAGGCGGGTGTCAAGTCAGCAAAGTATCACCTTCAGAGTGTTGGGAAATTGTAACTTGACTTTTGAAGAGCTGTACACCACACTAACCAAGATTGAAGCCATCTTGAACTCTCGTCCATTGACGCCGTTGTCTTCAGATCCTGCAGATTATACTCCGCTCACGCCAGGACATTTTCTTGTGGGACGGCCACTTACTTCCTTGCCGCAACCTGATTACCAGGATAGCTCTGCCAATTATCTGTCTCGTTACCAGAGGATCGAGCAGCTTCGCCAGCATTTCTGGAGCAGATGGAGCAAGGAGTATGTTGCAGAATTGCAACAACGCTCCAAATGGCGTTCCTGCAAGGATGGCTTGATGCTGAACTCCTTGGTGGTGATCAAGGAAGACGATCTTCCTCCGTTGAAGTGGAGACTTGGACGGATCGTGGCTGTTCATCCAGGAACGGATGGTATCGCCCGTGTAGCTGACATTCGGACGTCTACTGGAGTCGTTCGACGGGCATTCAACCGAATCTGCCCTTTGCCTGTGTCTTCAGAATCTGGTTGAAACCATTGGTTTCAACGCCCGGGGAAATGTTGGAGATAAAACCTTCTTGCAAGCTTCCTAAATTATATGAAAAAATATGACACTTCTATTTGTCACTTGTCTTCACTTGTTTCTTGTAAAATATATTGTTCACACCGAAAATTATTAAAAAACTAATTTGCATTGAGCATCCAGTCATTGATTTTCATCAGAATACCCATAATTCTCGCACAATCATGTTTTTAAGTTGTAAAAAAAAGTAGGACACGTTTTAAACGGGATAGGGAATTTGGGTTACTTTATGCGGTATTATAGTGATGGTATATTTTTAATATTTTACGACCTCAATGTTGTGACATTGAGGCTTTCGAGCTGCGGCCCGGCACCATCTTGAAATCATTTTGCCTAAAGGGTTTGCTTTAATTTCTATGAAGTGTTTGGGAATGTTTCCAAAGAGGTTCCGAAAACAATTCGAATGAAAGATACGTTCTAATAGAGCTGTTTTCATCGTGGTTTATCAATTACTTATTGTATTTTTTGTTTTGATTTACTTAATAGTTATTTATATTCTGTGCACAATAACATTAGACATTTATAAAAGTCTTTTATTACTGCCCGTTCAACCGATTTTGACTTTCTACGTTGGTGGCATGACGAATCGTGGCTGCAGTAGGTAAATAGTTGGTATTGTAACCACTATTTTTGCTTTTAATGCCATCTTTATGTCGACGAAATAGAAGTTAAAATCGGTTGAATAGACAGTAAAATAGGTTTCTTTAAATGTCTAATCTTAACGCAAATAGGGTATAGTATAATAAAGCCTTTAGTGCCTAGGAAACACAGTGAATCTGTTTCTGCGTCCACAGCTGATTAAAACGTACCTAAACTTTCCGGAACATGGCACTTCTTTCGGAAAACTTACGAGTAACTTGGATTTTTATAATATTTTGTAAAAAGATTGAAGAAAATAAACAAAGTGCTATTTAAACTTTGTAGCTTTAGCAATATACTGGTTGAAATGATCGAATTCACAATATTCAACGTCACGTCGTCACATTCGTTACCAATGTTGCCAATGCAAATATTTTCTTTTATGAATATGAAAACTGAACGCCAACATTGATACGTGTCCAACGCCCACTAGAAAGGTTTATTTATGAACTAGCCATTGCCTGTGGCGCCGTTCGCACGGAAATAGATTTTATTTATTTATGATACAACACAATTGAACTGAAACGTGTGACTTTTCAATATAAATATGGAATTTCTTGCCTGGAAAATTAATGTCGTTAAATGTTTGGAATTGTGTGTTGCCAATTCAAATATATAAATTATATGTGAATAAAAGTTTTAGGGAGTATCGAATCTCTTACTTAAAAGTTAAGCATTGACCTCCCAGAAATTTGAAATTGGAATCACTCAATGGTAAACGGTTTGTTGAAAAGGACATTGTTACCCTTCCTTTTATCGTTAGACTTTGTTGCCGTTTACTTTATTTGAAATATTCTTTATCGAAATAATAAGATGATAAAATTCTTGATATTTATGCTTAGTAGAAATACAAACCGAGCGAAATACTTATAGGTTTATTGTTAGATAAGTACTAAAGAAAATACGAAGTTTCTCCACTACCTAATACAAATTACCCGTATTCGCCCAAATTGCACGAATAAATAACTTGAAACATAATATTGAACCATTCGCACGTCTATTAGATGGCTGGACGGGCAGCGTTTTTGTATTCTATTGGATCAACGAGTCCCGTAGGACATATTTGTTTTTTTTTTTTAATTTAGGTACCGTCGTCGTCGGCATGTAACGTCAACTGAAAAAGGTAATTTGAATGGTGATATGTTTGTCTGAAAATGCTCTTAATAATGCGTATTAAACCTATATAATAATATTACTAACTGTCCTCGCGTCTCCTCCGCATCTTTAGTTACTGCTTCGTTCCCTTGGGTCATAGCGTGACGGTATACAGCCTATAGCCTTTCTCGATAAAAGATAAATAAGCATCACCTTTTCCGTTCTGTTTCCTTCTTCTTTTCTTTTATTTTTATTTTCATGTGTGTACATACATAGAATAAATAATAGTAGATTATGTGACTAGGGGCGATAGATGACGATTTTTGACGTTCCAAATTCAAATCTCAATATACCCTACGGATCGGGAAAAGGACATTATCGTGCAGGTGGTGTAATATTTTTTTTACACCACCTGCTCGATAATGTCGTTTTATACGTCATACAAACCTCACTTAAAGCAAGTCATTCTATCCCTAGGGAGATAATGCAGTAGGCCGATCCCTAGGGAATAATGAGATTTGAATTTGGAACATCAAGAATCGTCAACATAGTGAATTAAAATGTAGGCGCATCGAATAAGTTGACTTGAAATTCAAACCAAAGAGTATGTAATCACTAAGATTCAAACTGGCCACTAACAAAAAATAAGAAAATAGAATAAAACGTGCGTTCTGACGGGAGCGTTATAGAAAATTGAAACTATAGAATCTTGGAGTAGTGAATTCTGTTTGTTAGATGAACTTGTAAATACTCGTATAAAGTCTGTCTAATAAGTCAACCGACTTGGGAATTTTGTACAATATTTAATCATTTAAAAAATTATTATTTTCCATCTTTTCATAAGGTTCTTCTGTTAGTAAACAATGATCTCTATCTTTTAATTAACCTTGATTTTTGAATCCGTGTTGACTACATCAGATTTAATTAAATCCTGATAATTACCCGAGTCGTTTAACTTATTAGACAGACTTTATTACTTATATTTCTCTAGTATATTATTTGGTCGATCAAATTGTCTTTTAATTATCTCACAGATGGTGTAAAAAATATAGTATGCAACACGGGGATAAAGCTGTCTTTGTCTTGGGCGGCTTGAATTCCTCACTTCACTCAGGTTTCTTTATTAACTCCCTCGCGATGCTCGGGAGTTAATTTTATAAATCCCTCACTGTCGTTCGGGATTAATATCGGTAACCTTCGTTTCGTTCGGAATTCAACATGCCGCCCGCGACTTAAAGACACTGCTTTATCCCCTAGTCACATAAACTACTATTACACCATCCGCTTTATAATGTCGTTTTATACGTCATACGGCAAGTCATTCTATCCTTAAGGCGATAATGAATGAGATAATATAGAAAATTTAAAATAAAGAATCTTAGAGTATGTAGTGAATTTTGTTTCTTTGATGAACTTGTAAATATTATACATATATTTCTCTATATATGATTTGGTCGACCAAATTGTCTTTTAATTATCTCACAGATGGTGATGGTGTAAAAAGTAGAGTGTGCAACACGGAGATAAAGCTATCTTTGTCTTGTGCGGCTTGAATTCCTCACTTCACTTAGGTTTCTATATTAACTCCCTCGCAATGTTCGGGAGTTAATTATGAAAGTCCCTCACTAACATTCAGGATTAAAATCAGCAACCTTCATTTCGTTCGGAATTCAACATGCCGCCCGCGACATTAAGACACTGCTTTATCCCCTAGTCACATAATCTACTATTTGTAACATTCGAACTTCAAAGATTCTAAGATTAGCGTGTAAGAGAAAACAAAAAAAAAAAAAAAATTCACCCCACATAAAAGTAGACTTTCGGTAGCATTTCGGATCAATGCAAGAACTTAAAATTGCCTCACGGCTGTCGTCCGATTGTCTTCACAAGGTTCTGCAATACTTCGGTCAAATTGTAAGAAAAGACGGTAGCAACCTCGAAAGGCTCATTGTGGCCGGTAAAGTGGATGGGAAAAGGCCTCGCGGGCGCAGCCCAATACGTTGGTCCGACCAGATCCTCTTAACTCTACGATGTACAATACCCTTCACACCGCCAGAGACAGAAACAGATGGAGGAATATCATAAAGGTTAAACTACTAAAGCAGGGAGGTCACGACCCTCAGCATTGAGGAATACGATGCAAGGAGGAGGAAAAGTAGACTTCTCAATACAAACTTTGACTCCCGTTTCATACTTTTGGAGTGTGAATTTTGGAAAATTGTCTATTGCTCGCCTATGTCATAAAATGAAGCCTTATGCAAAATTTCACGCTCCTAATTCTAGTAGATTTAGCTGTGCATTATATTAGATTATATTAGAAAGTCTGTTTCTCCTTTTATGTATATTATAAGATATGATGGCTATTGTCTACTTGGATATATATAAGATATATTATTGAGGAATTTCGAAATAAACCACAAATTGTTTCTCTGAAAACTAAGATTTGCTTTATTCAACACGCTTTTACAGTATAACAATTATCGTTTAACTAAAATTACACTTTTATATCACCTGAAAACAAAGAAACGACATTTAAAGTTCACTAATATCGCCACCTCAATTATATCCCTTTATTTATCTCTCTACAAGTTTTTATGGTTTTTATAATCATATAATGCACAAAATAATCTAAACATCATCTGTCATTGAATCATAGAATTAAATTAATGAAATGTCATTTCCAAGGAGGTCATTTCATTACATATACTACCACAATTATTTCCACAACTTCAAACTATAGTAATTGTCTAAAGTTTAGAGGTAGAACTATTATAGTAATTACTACTATATTTTAGGGAACAAATATGTGAACAACGAACCTTAACCTACAGACTCGCTAAGAATACGTCGCTGTCTTGGGTTGTATTGTATAACTATGTTATTTTGATGAGGACTGGCTTCAGCTGAACGCTTGATGCGAATAACTATCAGTTGGGAAAATCTTTATAAGCCTTCCACAAGAGAGGTCGAGACCATCCACTACTGACCTGTAGGTCTTAAAGAAACATTGATAAGCAGTTCTAATTGCTAGAAAAGATCATCTTACGCTGGACAACTTGGCTCAGCAAAGCGAGGATCTTTATTTCAGCCGAAAGACTTCGTCAGTTGAACATAGACCTCCCCCAAGTGTCGCCACAACGACTGGTCCTGCGCGTCTCACATCATCGATTCCCACGGTCTTCACGAGGTCACCTGAACATTGGGCGGAGCAACGCCGTGCCCTCGTGGGGGCGATCGGCAGCGGAGATCTCTCGCGTCGGGCCTTGGTAGAGGCCA
The DNA here is from genome assembly GCA_929112965.1 of Mythimna albipuncta. NCBI lineage: Eukaryota > Metazoa > Arthropoda > Insecta > Lepidoptera > Noctuidae > Mythimna > Mythimna albipuncta. The sequence continues at coordinate 7,471,144 of OV815962.1, read as the reverse complement.
TGGTCCGGAGCGAGGAGGAGTGACAGGTGGTCGCCGACTTCTGCGAAGCAGTAATGCTCGCAAAGGAGGAGGCCGAACGCATCAGGTAACGGCGTTATAGCCGCCGCCGCCGCCGGGATTCTGATCCCGATTTCCGGCCACCGTAGACGCCGGCTTGCGGACAGTGAGCAATGGGTAGCTCGCTGTCCGGTCGTCCGGTAACTGTCCGGACCAAGCCCAAGTCGTCGACGGCCCGTACTGTGGGAACAGTGCGCGCCTCAAAGAGTTGTCAGCAACAGCAGGGACCCAGCCGGGTCAAAGCCTACTGGGGCCAGGGTTATCCGAAAAGGCGCTCGAGCCCCGGTATGAAGGCTAGAAGGAACGGGGTGGGTGTTTTAGTCAGTAAGAGTCTGACACTATCTCCCACTCCGCTCAAGAGCGGGGGTTGTCAATTGATGATTTTTTACCACCATAAAAAAAAAAGGTCACCTGAACAAAAATAATGGGATCAGAGACGGAACAAGATTCATTAGTTAGCAACAGCCTTTAACCTCAACATTAGTGTCATCATCATTTTAACTGATAAAGAAAGACGTCCACGGTTGGACAAAGGTCTCCCCCAAGTGTCGCTATAACGACTGATCCTGCGCGTCGTATCGCCCTACATCCTTTTTATCCTTATTAACGAACGGGTCATAGACTTTCGTTTTGAGACACTTGAATGTTGGGCGAGAATATACCGCACTGCTTCCTGAACGCTGCCCAGCCGAGACCGGCCGAGTCGTGAACATTGGGCTTAGATAACAGCATTTACCATCTACCAGTATTATTAAATAATCACCTTTAACATTTTCTTTACTAAAATAACACTAATACTACTTGGAATCCCTCAAGATCCGTAGGGCATCGTTAAAAGGGCAATGTAAGCAATACATTAGAAAAATAACATTATACTGCCAAAGTCCAAGTATTCACTAAATATAAAATAACAGGAAAATACTCAATTTAGCTAAAAGGAAATTTATTCCATGCGTTTGTACTATTCGTAGAAAATTAATTTCCTGCTCTTTGAGAATTTTCACACCATTTTAGAATTAACGCGAAATAACATTTAAGGTAGCGAAAACCAGGACTTTTTTAACCTTTCAGATACCGCCAATTTGAGACGTAATAGTAAGACAATTCGACTGCGCGGAAGCCGGCGTTCGCTTGGGGTTTAACGAATTTAAAATGTGAGAAATCATCAAATAACTTCTCCCAGTCTAGATGGAGCGAGAGGTTGCGTCAGACTTTTACCGACTAAAATCCACCGATGTTCCTTCAATTGCCCTTTGCGGTCAGGGGCCACGGTAGTTCTTTCGAACGATTTGAAATGAAAGGCCATTCATAAGACAGCATAAGAACATAGCAAATACTACGGGTCCTAAAAGAATACGGTATGGTTTATGGTATAATAGTAGTTTATGTGACTAGGGGATAAAGCAGTGTCTTTAAGTCGCGGGCGGCATGTTGAATTCCGAACGAAACGAAGGTTGCTGATATTAATCCCGAACGACAGTGAGGGATTCATAAAATTAATTCCCGAGCATCGCGAGGGAGTTAATAAAGAAACCTGAGTGAAGTGAGGAATGCAAGCCGCCCAAGACAAAGACAGCTTTATCCCCGTGTTGCATACTATATTTTTTACACCATCTGTGAGATAATTAAATGACAATTTGGTCGACCAAATAATATACAAGAGAAATATAAGTATTAGAGTCTGTCTAATAAGTTTAACGACTCGGGTAATTATCAGGATTTAATTAAATCTGATGTAGTCAACACGGGTTCAAAAATCAAGGTTAATTAAGAGATAGAGATCATTGTTTACTAAAAGAAGAACCTTATGAAAAGTATCGAAAATAATTATTTTTTAAATGATTAAATATTGTACAAAATTCCCAAGTCGGTTGACTTATTAGACAGACTTTATACGAGTATTTACAAGTTCATCAAACAAACAAAATTCACTACTCCAAGATTCTATAGTTTCAATTTTCTATAACGCTCCCGTCAGTACGCACGTTTTATTCTATTTTCTTATTTTTTGTTAGTGGCCAGTTTGAATCTTAGTGATTACATACTCTTTGGTTTGAATTTCAAGTCAACTTGTTCGATGCGCCTACATTTTAATTCACTATGTTGACGATTCTTGATGTTCCAAATTCAAATCTCATTATTCCCTAGGGATCGGCCATACTGCATTATCTCCCTAGGGATAGAATGACTTGCTTTAAGTGAGGTTTGTATGACGTATAAAACGACATTATCGAGCAGGTGGTGTAAAAAATATGATGTCTTCTTGTAGATATGAGGTACCATTAACTAATAAAATTAAGAGAATTTAATTCAGAAATCTAAACAGCAACAGAGAATTTCCCAACAGCAGATAATATGAGAAAACATTATACGTAACACCAAGCGCTCACGATTTCAAGCCCGCTTATAAATTGAGATTTATAAACTTAATTATAAATATATCAAAGAACCACGCAGTACGTAATTACATTCCGGGACACCTTCATTTATTACTGAGCACCTTTTCCGGGGTTTCAAGCGCTTTAAGCTCATGTTAATTCCGCTTTTAAAGCCGCTGTAAAAACAATCTATTACGCGTGCTGGGGAATAATCAAGGTAACGGGGATCCCTGTTGTTGTCTGCACGCAATCCTTAAGGGCTCAATCGTATCGTTAAGCTTAATTAAGAATCATTTAAGAGTGGAGTTTAAATTAACGTAGTGATTATGTGGCCTTCGTGTGGTAGTGGCTCGTTATTGTTAATTAGATGAAGATAAGTTTGCTGCAGCGCTGCTTTGAGAAGACCTAGCGCCAAAAAAGTAGGTAGCTATTTTTTTTTTTTAAATTGATATTTAAAACTAGTGCTTGACTGCGACAAATGACATAACATAGCATTTACCTTTGTAATTACTCTTAAGATTTTATGTAACCATTTTGTGTACCAAATGTTATTCTGAATAAACATATTATTATTATTATAAAATGTCTATTATAGCTTGCTAGCCGTTTGGTTTTTTTTTTCTGGCCAATGTAGAAACGTTAGCCAATTTATAACATGCCAGACATTGTTTTCGTGTCTTAAAATACGTTTACTAACTAAATTGCATATTTACTTCAACATTATGCACGGTAACGTTTAAAATGCGCATCCATCGATCTTTTCGCCAGTGCGTAATTTTTGCCGTGCGCACCTGCGGTAAGCCCCGCATCGGGCCGACTTTGTGTGATCCGCAGTGAACGTACCTAATAATAACTATCAGAGTCCTGATGTCAAGTCCGTTCCATCGTCGGACCACTAGACATACGGCGTTGCGCCATCGTTATATGGTGGATATCCCACCCATTCGTTCAAAGCGTTTTTAAAACACATTACATACACAGTACAGCTAAGGAGTGGAATTCCCTGTCGGAGTCTGTGTTTCCTGATAGCTACAACCTAGGGGTCTTTAAGTCAAGACTGAATAGGTTACTTCTAGGCAAGCGTGCTCCATCGTCGGCCACATCATCGTTTACCATCAGGTGAGATAGATGTCAAACGCGAGCCTATCAGTAATAATAAAAAAAAGTACTTCATAATGCCTACAGTCCTAAGTTATGCCCAATCTAGGAACCATTATTTAAAGCACATAATTATAAACAACAGCCTACCAATCGATACCATTCAGTACAATAACACTACAAACATCGAACATGATTGCAATATTGCATGTCGTGTGCAATGAGATATCGTTAAGCGATAGCCGGTTTTGACAGTAACGTGGTATTTATTTTATACCGCTATCAACACTAGCATTGTAAGTTTATTTACCCAGTAGGCTGTGGAGTTGTGAGGTTGAAGCTATATTAAAAACTAGCTTTTGCCCGCGACAAAATATTGCTTATGTCACTCAGGAATAAAGCAGCTTTCTATTAAAAAAAAATTAGCAATTGGACCAGAACTTCCAGAGATTACTTTTGATTACAAAAAAAACACAAACTTTACACCTCTTTATTATATAAAGCCCACGAACTCCTATAACCCCCTTAGCTCTTCCTTTTTGTAGAACCGTTTTTGGTGCTTATTCTCCCATCTAGTGTCTATGCAAATTATTAAACAACTGCAGAGATCTTATCGATGTACACTCTGACTCACTTGGCAGGTTGTGGCTGGAAAGACCTCACGGCGTCCTTACCTTCCGCATGACACAGGTCCTCACCGGAAATGGCAAGTTCGGGAGGTTCCTGTTCCGAATTAAAGCGGAAGTGACGCCCGGGTGTCGCCACTGTGCGGAACACCCGGAGGACACGGTGGAGCACACAATCGCGGTGTGCCCTGCTTGGGTGGAGCATCGCCGTGCCCTCGTGGGGGTGATCGGCGGCGGAGACCTCTCGCGCCGGGCCTTGGTCGAGGCTATGGTCCGGAGCGAGGAGGAGTGGCAGGCGGTCGCCGACTTCTGCGAAGCAGTAATGCTCGCTAAGGAGGAGGCCGACCGCATCAGGCAACGGCGCTCTCGCCGCCGCCGGGATTCCGATCCCGATTTCCAGCCACCGTAGGCGCGGGCTTGCGGACAGTGAGCAATGGGTAGCTCGCTGTCCGGCCGTCCGGTAACTGTCCGGACCAAGCCCAAGTCGTCGACGGCGCGCGCTGTTCCCGCGCGCCTTAAGGAGTGGTCAGCAACAGCAGGGACCCAGCCGGGTCGAAGCCTACTGGGGCCAGGGTTATCCGAAAGGGCGCTCGAGCCCCGGTATGAAGGCTTGAAGGAACGGGATGGGTTTTTTAGTCAGTAAGAGTCTGACACTATCTCCCGCTCCGCCCAAGAGCGGGGGTTGTCATAAGATGATTTTTCCCATCGAAAAAAAAAAAAAAAAAAAAAAAAAAAAACTCACTTGGCAGGTTTAAAAGTATTATATTATATAACAATTAAGAAACAATGCGATGTTTAGGCTGACTTGTTAACTTAGTTATAAGTGGGCAACTAACAGTAAAGCTACGCATGTTGTGCCTGTAAGGAATTGCTGCACTAGTCACTAGTCACTAGTTTATTCCATGTATTTCATGTTTTCGTGTGTAGTCAATTGTTGGTGAGCCTAAAATGAAAAAAAAAAAAAAAGACGTGTGGCACTCGGGGACTGCCGCGGTAAAGCTAGCATAGCATTTTTATCAACTCATGCAATTATAATTATTTATTTATTTTATTTATGCAGTATTTTTTTTCCTTTGTTTTTTTTCTTTGATATTAATTGAAGTGACACTTTCTTTTCTTATCATTTATTTTCTTATCGGTCACCACGCTAAAAAAACAAATGAGTGGGGGGTGTTAGGTTATTTTCGTTACGGAATTTCTGGATTCGGTCTCCACGCTCAAGGCCCGCGATAGAAGCTATGCAATATCTTAACAAAATAAAATATTAGTGTACATTACATCGTCTGTTGAGTTTTTAGCTAATGAGGTAAGGTTAAGGCTGACGCTGAAGATAGCATTGACTAGTCTCTGTACAAATCAAATGTATCTTTTATCTTTTTATTTTTATATTTTGCAGGAGATGACTTTTGTATATATAACAGGTTTTTAGGAGTGAAAATTTCGATTTTCCTTATGGCATGTTTTCAAAATCTACTGTTGACAGAACAATTGTATAAGCTAGTTTTCTTCATTTTTATCTAAAACCAGTACTAAATTATGATCTGTATGAATTTTACAAGTCAACTAAAGCGAGACGATTCAGCTGCGAGCCCTATTCCTGCATATTCAAGAAAATGAAAATCTCGACAATCTGAGAAACAATTTTTTTGCAATTGAAAAGCAGCAGTACCTAGATATTAAAAACTTGTCGTTTGATGTAAACCTTTGAGCTTTAGCGCGTTGCATCGGAAAGGTTTCTCTTGCGAGTAAAAAGTGACTTATTCAGATTTTTCCTTCGTTTTATCCGTAATAAAAGGATACTCCACTGTGTTTATTTTTGAATAATATTTTAAACAAAACAACAAATAACACTAATACATCTTATTTTGTTGCTTACTGGTCGAGTATGAGCAATTACGGTCAGCACGCGGACAGCTTTTCTAAATATTCATGTAAAATGTGATGCACCCGCTCAATTGAAATGCCTACAGCCATATCGCACACTTTCGCTTTCCTATCGTCCAATATCCTTCAATTTTCGGCATGCCGACCTTTTTGGGCGGTCTGAATGTTCATCGTCATTTATGCTGGTTCGATTAACCATTTCTTACCCATCGAATTTGTAGATTTAGAATCCCTATACTTAACCTTTCCTTGGTTTGTTAATGGTTTTTCGCTGAATAAATAATGCTTAATTATTTCACGAAATGATTTTTTTTCCATTTTCATTTAAATTCTGGCGATTGTCTGCTTTTAATGGCTGTCACACAAACGCAATGGTATAGTTTGCTCAAATTTTAATTAAGAGTAAGTACAGTACAGTTTCTTTCTTTTTCTTTGGTACAGTAAGTATACTGGGTAGTAAGTGTTGCCTTTGAATTTAAAAGCGAGTTTTATACAGTAATCATGCGCGAAACAGCGCACTTGTGAAAATGTTGAAAGGGGGGCAAGAAAGACCATGCATTCGTTGTGTCACTCTCATCAGTCACGCGCGTCGTCTGCTAAACTGTGCAAAGGGGCTAAGTTACCGACTTATCGAACTGTCCTCGCTGCATCGCTTTCGTAGTTAGGCTACGGGAGCCAAGACGCAGGAAAGAGACATCAATAAGAACAAAAAACAAGTTTATTTGGGGTAAAAAGAAGCCTAATAATACTCAGCGGTAGTGTAACTTCCTAAAAGTGAAAGCGAAATTACAAATGATCTTCAAATACAAGACAACCTATCTTCTAGCCTGTTTCAGCATGTTGTGGCTAAATATCTCTATTAATAATGACTCTCTGCACGTGTTGGTTTCGACTTTAAGTGCAGAGAGTACCTGTAATAAAATAAATAAATAAATATCGCTGTAGGCTGGAAACAAAACCATCTGAAACATACAAATCCAGATTAGAAATTCTCTAATCGTACCTAACAAGAGATAAAGGCCACGGAAATTCAAAGGGCACGTGTTTAGTACTAGTAGCATCTGAGCAAAAGCAGTAATTTATGCAGTAAGCGTAAATAATTTCTCTTTCTCAAATAAATCTTGTACGCGGAATGAAAATTGAGCTCTGTTGTAGTTGTGAAGTTTAAATAAGTTTTGTGGCTAACTCGTCGAAAATGTTTGAAGTACGCCATGTGAAGCAGCTCATAGCGGTCTATTGGTTGCACCTCTCTCATCGCGCCCTTCACTGCTTCGACCGAAATCATGACCAGGCCGTAAACATCAACCTTGCTGACATCTCTCAGAGGCTCGTCTTGGCTCTTCTGACGGTGGGCTACTATTATTAAGCAAGTCCGCGCCTATGGTGATCGCCTCAACGAGAACACGTTGGTGCTCCTAAGCGGGGCAGACTTACACCGTAAGCTATACCAGGTCCTTCTGGGGATCCACAAAGTGCTGACACGCGAGCGTTTCTTCCCATCGAATTTTACACAAGAACTTCACGGTTGTTTCGGGACCTGTAACGGGTTGAAAGTAACGTAATTACGTTATTACCTGCACTTACAATCTATGTCAATGCTCATGCCTATAGGAAAAATGTGCATGTAGAAGAAGGATAAAATTTAAAATAATCTCCTGAAGAGGTGTAAGAAGTACAGGATAAGTCGATGTGGCAAGGTTTATTAGTGTATATTAATAGAAACACTCGAAATTGCTTTATTTCCGAAATCAACGTGTAGGAAAATTCGGGCACAATCTTGATATATAAATATTCGTATAGGTAAGTTATAAATGTCCTAATGATGTACCAAAGAGAGTCTATTGGGTGTACCTCCGCATTTAGCCCGAGGTATGTTCTTATCTAATCAGAAGCGAAATTCTATGGAAAGGGAAAATGGGACGGTAAGGGATGTGACAACTGTTTGTAGTTCATGCATCTGTTTCGTGAGTAGAATAGTTCTCACGTGACATTGTCTTAATATAAGGACTCATGGTTATTGTAAGAGGTAGGTAGCGAGTTCCAGGTAAGGGACAGTCCTTCTGAAATATTTGAATTATTATTATTTATCTTTGACTATTTATGGAACAAATAATGTGGTTTAGAACTTTACCTGTTAGATAATTATTGTTTTTAAGTATAAAAACAATAATTAACGGGTAAAGTTAAATATGGCCTATTTGAGTAAATAATTTTTCAATATACTTGCTCAGAAAGTGACTCTTATTGCACTGCACTTAGGTACATAATGGCCCTTGTTACCAAACTGTGACATTTTGATTACCATTACGCACTAGTGCTATAATGTAGTTAAAACCTTATGGTTGAATCTCTCCCCCGCCATAATTATACATCGTATCAGGCTGGACTCAGGTCGTCCCTCACGAGTCGCCCGTCAATCCCCGTTTATTCATTTCAGTGAGTGTATTGAAAGGTAAAAAAAAAAATGGGCGTGCATATAAAAACAGATTTTTACCGCCATAAAATTTTACTAGTTTTACAGTTATTTTCTTTACAAGTGTATTGAAAAACGTAGTATGATACACGTGAGTAATTAGAGATTGCCGTTCTCGGCTCTCTTAAGACCTTCGCCATGGCTCGGGACTTAACACCGCCTAGCCGGTAATCACTAACATTACACACTTATATCATAATGTACTATTATGATATTTATTTTTACTCAATTATATTTTGTACGCCTTTAAGGCAAAACATGATAGTGACTCAACTGAACGTAATGTAACATCTTTCATTTTTGTGTTTACTCACTCATCTTTTAGCAAAATAAATAATCTTTTATCGTGTATCTTCGCCTTTTTTCTTGAAATTGATGGTTTCAGTCTACAGTATTTATTACTCCGAGTACCCAAGGTTAAAGTCCTAGAGATAGTTATAGTATTTTCCGTAAATATTTGCCCTAAAATAATACCAAAACTCTAATATCTAAATTGAAAAAAGTTTTTTTTTAAATAAAATAAAGTAATGCTTGACTGCGGTACCACCTAATGGTAAGCCGTGATGCAATCGTTGATGGTGAGGCGCACTAGTTTATTAAGAGCCTATTCACTTAGGCCTTGAACACATCAAAATTATAATCGGATCGGAAGACGGCAGCAGGAAAATGGTTCCAGTTCTTATTTATTAATTTATTTAAACTTCATATATAGTAGTGTTAAATAGGCGGACTTAATGCAACAAGGCATTATTTACCAGACAACCTTTTTTTTCTTCGATGTGTTTTAACAAAAAAACTCTGTGAAAGATATAAAATTATCTTACAAAGTTTCCAATTTCCTGCAAAGGCCTTTAAAATGAATTAGGCTTAAGTGGTTAAAAGGAATAACTTTAATAAAACCATCAAGTCCATTGCTATGATGTAGAAGAACTGACCCTATTCAAATACCCCAAAGTTTAGCATATAAATTGTCTGTTTTAAGTGTTTTTCTAACCCAAAGGGAGTTGAATGACACAATTAGTTTATTCAAAGACAATGAAATAGAATGGTAATGGAAAATCTATAAAACGAGCGCGACGATCTAGTCTTGATATAATTTTGTGGAATAAGTGGATACTAAACTCGTTCGATGTTACGAGGATTCTTTTCATTTGTAATTCCGCCTCTGTTTCGTACAAGCACAAATTTTATACACAAACCTTTCTCGTTAATTACTCTTTCTATTATTTTAATCACGTGAGATAGCGGTCAAGTGCAAACCTATCAACAATAAAAAAATATATAAATAAGCGCAACCGTTCTAAACTGATGTAATTACTTAAACATACATTCGGCAATTAATTTTTATTGACATAAACGTAAGTATCATACGCTCGAAAGAAATAGAAAGGCTTGTTCAAACCTGAGCGGATATCATACCGCTATTTGTTGCAAAATTTACAAGCGAACCTATTTTCAGTCGCTCGTTCAGTCACTACTAACTTCAGCGAACATCAACGTGTCGGTCACACTATAGTCTGTCATGGTCAGTAAAAAGCATTTTATTTTAGTGCTGAAAAAGAAGCATTTCTTTATTTTTTTCTTAACTATAATAGTTAGACATGACATTTTTTGTAGATGTGTTCTACAAAGCCATCAGTAGCTATTTTTCTTAGCGTACGAAAAATAATGACATTTAGGTTGCAAGCAACATTTTGATTTCTTGAGTTTCATTGTTCCAATTTATGTTCACCAAGGATCTGTATTTAAAAAAAAAATATTACTGCAGCCTATGTATCGGTGAAGATGAAGCTTTCTAATGTTGACAAAATTGTTAAAATCGGTTGTTTTTGACTTAAATTGTAACAAATATATTTTTTCTTTATAATGTTAGTTTAGTTTCGTTTATCTACTGGGGTCACGGGTTAAGTAAAAGTGTGCCCTGGAGTCCTGGAACGCAAGACAAAGAAGGAACATAGGAGTGGGTTTTAGTCTGTAAAAGTCTGACACGCCCTCCCGCTCCGCCCAAGTGAGCGAGAAGTCATTGGATGATTTCCCACTTTAAAAAAGGCATATTATTATATTATTTATATTGTGACGTGATAAAGCATTTATTACTACTACTATTCCGAATACGGAGCAGGCGTTAAGATGAATTTACTTTTAGCCATTTCATTTACGTTTTGACCAAAGGGTGGTTATAACCGAATGTGAAGCTTATTCGTACCTATGTTGGTACATGTGTATGTGTGTGTGACCTTAATTACATTTTAATGATTAGGTCAAGTTTAATGTACGTTACATGTTTGCTAATGAATACAAGTTATTAAAATGTCTGTAATGTAGGTACCTAATGAAAATAAAAAATGCGTACATTCATTTCTAAGTATACTGTTCTGTTTCAATAACACTATCACAAAGCACGCAGGTGGAGCTTCTGCATACTCCCATCGGAAAAAGGATAAGTTAATCACACTAATTTTGTAAAGTCGAAAGTTTATGAGTGTGTATGTTTGTATGCTTGTTACGTATTCACACTTGAGCGGCTGAAAGGAGTCAGATGAAATGTAGTGATAGCAGTGCCTCACTAATTCTACTGCGTCCTTGGTTACTCTGCTCCGTTACCGTGGGTCGTAGTCCCATATATCAAGGATAGCTATCCTTGATATATGGGAAATCCAATACTAAAAAATTATATATTTAAATTAGTAGTTTCTGAGATTAGCGCATCCCAAACCAACTCTTCAGCTTTATAATCTATATAAATATAATGGATAAAGTGAGAAATGAGTATATTAGGGGAAGTTTGAAAGTGGCGCCAGTGATTGAAAGGTTGAAAAGAAATCGTTTGTATGGTCATGTAAAGAAGAGAGATGAAAAGCATGTTGCTAAAAGAGTTATGAATTTACATGTGGATGGATGGAGAGGGAGAGGGAGGCCAAAGAAAAGATGGATGGATTGTGTGAGAAGTGATATGAAAGAAAAGAGAGTTAGTGATAGCGTGACGAGTGACAAGACAAGGGCAGGAAGAAGAAGAAGATAAATAAGAGGAAAATGACTGACTGACACGTCAACGCACAGCCGAAACTACTGGGACTAGGAGCATGAAATTTTGCCCGAAAGCTTCTTTTTCTGACGTAGGCGAGCACTAAGAGAGGATTTGCCAAAATTAACGGGGGCCAAAGTTTGTAAGTATAATCCTACTTTCTGGCGGGAGAAGCCATTGGTAGAAGTTAGTATAGATTACAAAAGTCTTCATCTCATAAGTGTAGGCTCTAAATACCTGGCTAATAGTTAAAATACAATGCAAAAATCCAACCATTGAAGAGTAAAATAAATAATTAAAACGAAAATATCCTTATCACTATTAATGAAAAGCTACACAAGATGGGTTTGTGAAATACGACTACTTTAACACTAGCGCAGCGATTGAGATGCATCATCCACTTAAGATGCAAGGAAATGAGCATATTACCATATTTCATTCCCGATTCCGACTATTAAAGTCAACAGATTTATTCCTCGGCTTGAATTTCAAGTAAAGACGGTTCACTTAGAATGAGATGCAAAGAGCTTGTATTATAAGTATCGTAATATTCGCATCTGGTAGGTTTACGACGTCATCCGCTTGAGCGCTGATTGTATAACTTGAATGACCTTGAAAACGCTTAATTGTCGTATTGTATGTATTATATACGGGTGTACAAATTTATTCAGTCGAAAATGTTGGTCTCTATATTTTCGTTATTCCGGAAAAGCAAACAGAAGCAAAAAATCATAATACCTCACACCGTTTTTTTTAAATGTAGATTTAAACATATTAATATAAAAACACAAAGCATGCAGCTCACACACTCAGGGTTCGAAAGAGTTATCGCTGCCCTGGAACGCAAATGGCAACTGAAGGACTAAGGTGGATTTTTTGTCAGTATCTAAAAGTTTGACACGCCCGGTGTCCACGGTGTTCCAAGCGGGTAGCGGCCTTGCTGGGCCCCTGCAGGTTTGCTGACATCTCTTTATGGCACTTGTGGAACATTATACGCCGTTGACGACTCGAGTTCGGTCCTTTCGTACGGCCGGACGGTAAGGTACCCATTACTCGTCGTCCAAAATGTTGAAAGTGTCGATATGATCTGTACGTCGACCGTCAGCGATGGAACAGTCACGACGTGACGAGATTGTTCCCACTGTTGGGACTCAGGCCTCCTCTCTAGGGCAGGGAATGGGCCGTAATCCACCACGCAAGCCCGGTACGGGTTGGTGGATGTCACATGTCTTCGAATTTTTGTTTCTAGGACATGCTGGTTTTCCACGATGTTTTCCTTCACCGTTTTGAGAGCAGTGGTGATGAAATAAATTACAGAAAGTAATGCGCCTGGCTAGGTTTAAACCCGCGACCTACAACTCGTAAATCGAGGCAGTTACCATTCGGCGGCCACTGCTATAGTCTTTTTATCTATACAAAGATTTTTTTCTCTTGAATCGTTCCAATCACAGTCAAGGTATGATACAGCATAATGATCAGATTCCTGAACTCAATGGATCATACTGATTTAAATTCGTCGAAGTTATATTTGTTTAGGCTTAGCCGATGTCACGGCTGATCGAACTTCGGCTTGGACTTCGTGTAACCGAAGCTGACTTATGTAAAATTTATATGGGTCGGTTAACATAACATCTGTTTGGTGATTTACTACCACATTGATTTTAAATATGTATTTATTTATTTAATCTTCATGATATACAAAGTACAAAGACGGACTTAATGCCTTAGGCATTCTCTACCAGTTAACATAAGGTATTAAAGATATAATGTGGTACGAGTATGTATGAATATCTTTATGTAATGTATCACATCCTGTATATGTATCACAGCTTACGTGTGAGGCATCGACTCGAATTATATGTAATCTATAACTAAATGTTTTTAGCATTTTTTTATATATCTTTATATATATAATTCTTCTGTGAGTGTGTATGTCACTGAACCTCTCTCAAACGACTGGACCGATTTTGATGAAATTTTTTGTGTGTGTTCAAGGGGATCTGGGAATGGTTTAGATTCACAATTTTCACGCGAGCGAAGCCGCTGGCAGAAGCTAGTGTATATATATAAAAAAAACGTTGCCCCACACTAGGAATTACTTCCGTATAGTTCACAAATAACTAAACTAGCTAAATTCAAGATATACAGGAACCCAGAACACAGATAGATGTTTTGGGTTTCTGTTGGATGGAACACATTTTTTAAGAGTAACCATGGAGTTTCTTGCCGGTTTTTCTCCATAGAAAACGACCAATTTGGAACCGTGCACTAGCTTCTGACGTTTTATAAGTGATGAGCACTATAGTAGGCCTATGTGAAATAAAATGTTTTGACTTTGGTGGTCTTGAGTAATATTTGAATGATCTACTGATTTGGACCATACAAATATTTGTTCGGTGCGGGAATCGAACCCGCTATACGCAGCGCAACTATCGTGCTTCACCATCAAAACGTTTGATCAGTGTTTACCGGCTATAGGTGTGATCGCAGTCAAGAAATGAAAAAAAAAAACACACACAACAAAAAACACAGACATCATTGAAAAAAAAAATAATGTGGTCCATCTTTTGTTTTGGGTTTTTCTATTTAGAATTGCTTACAAGTAGTTTGGATCTGTGCCCGGTTCATGGCAACAAGTTCTTATCTTCAACATTGAACATTACCATAATTGGTGAAATGTCTCTGCAACTGGCTAAGCTAACCCTTTGACGAATACCAACGTAACGGCTACACGACGATATACTTCAGTTTCGTGGGTACATTCATAAAGACAGCGAACTACTATCTGTAGGCCATAAGAATATTTGATTCATGTGCGAATCACACGCAGCCTATCATCTTTCAGTCATTGCACCAACTGTGCCATCGAACCAAAATTTTAATTCCTAGAATCAATCGCTTTAAAAAAGAAAAGTCAGAAATTATGCATGAACCTCCATGATATTTATTGTTAACAGTTCTTCAGAATATACGGGCAAAAAGCATGGAACACGAATGTACTAAAATAGTAGTGAAACAGACTAGTCACACTGACATAAGAGGGAGTGCACAAGCAAGCTCCATTCTTCACGTCCTCGTGACAGGCCATACTTATCCTCAGCATAGCTTAGCACGCTTAGCATAAGCTTAGGTGCGGCTGTTTTACGATGTTTACTTTTAAACATTTAAATTTGGAACAAGTTTTTTGTATTTTTTTTTAGGATGGTATACAACCTCCATCCAACCCAGAAAAAAATTTAACCTTTTAAATAAGGAACAAATGTTTTTTCGTTGAAAAAGAGGAGAGATGTTTGTTTTATGGCGGGATTATTTCGAGTGAATTTTGGCGACGATTTTTATTATTCTCGAATGTAATGTTTAAAAAACATTTAAATTTGGAACAAGTTTTTTGTATTTTTTTTTAGGTTGGTATACAACCTCCATCCAACCCAGAAAAAAATTTAACCTTTTAAATAAGGAACAAATGTTTTTTCGTTGAAAAAGAGGAGAGATGTTTTTTTTTATGGCGGGATTATTTCGAGTGAATTTTGGCGACGGTTTTTATTATTCTCGAATGTAATGTAAAATTGGTGTGGTGTTGTATCTCAAAAGTCTACATAATTGTACAATATGTGGAATAATTGAACCAGGTGCGATCTCGTAAAATAGAGCTGAGAATTTGAATGTAACATTGACTACCTCAATGAAGTATGCTGAGAAGGTTGACTCAACTTGCTGCCAAATACTGTAAAAACATAAGATTGTTTTACATCCGCATTCTTAAGGAAAACAAAGTGATTGCGTTTTGTATCAAAAATGAAATACTTTCTATTTGACATTGTTTGACTGGCTAAATGCTTTTGTGAACCCAAAACAAAAAAGGAAAGAAGCGTCAATGTGGTTTGGCTCTGGTGCACTCTCAAACGATTTGACGAAACTGACAGTGACGTTGAAAAACAAAACTGTAGTGTTTCATTTGTGGGTCTACAAAGGCTTTACGCTATAAACGATCTGTTTTGAAGCAGAACGTGTCTTTGATTCTCGCTATCACAAACAACATTTTAAAAAAGAAATGTAAACAAAAATGTAGAATTTTATCGCTTTTCTTTAGGGAAATAGACAAAATATCTTTGTTATCCCGCAGTATTTCAATAAAGCTGCGTGTTCTCGGCCGCATTCACATTTATGGTAACAAAGAATAAATGGAAACATTTCCCAAGCGCTGGGGAAATTAAAAATCGCATTGAACGACTCAGAAATGAGAGGGTTGAATAACTGATCATAACCGTTTGTGTATGGAATTATGAAGTTTGTTCTGTGGTTTTAGCTGTGCTGTTTATGTGTTACTGTATTTATTTTATTTATGTATTTGTATATAATAATGTAGTTCCTTGTGTGATTTAGAAGTTTTAATAAACAGGTCTATTGCTGTTCTACCATAATTTACAATCATACATTTTGTGAGTGTTGATTGGTTTTTTTCAACAACAGATTGTCTTTAAACAAAAGCCTTCTTGAAAGTTTTTCACCCATCTCATGCCTATCTCTGTCTCTTGCAATCCAAACCGGAAACTCTATTCAAATCATCTTCCTGACGTTTCCTATATTTATTATAATGAAAAAAATATTTAAATATCAGTGACCCATAGTTTTATTGTTCAAAATGAATTCTCAATGAAAAAATGCCTGAATATTTAAATATACCCGCGTGACTGCTTATTTAATTTGCTCCAAAAATTCCAACGTCTCTACCTTCGTCAAAACTCACTTAGTGTGTGACACAGAGACTGACACATCACTGAGTTATTTTGTAGAACACTGCGTAATATGAGTAAAACAGTTTTGGACAACCATGATTCTCTTATTTAAGGGGGGTGCTCCAAGTTAGCCCGCAAAATTCCTTACGTTTTTTTGCATATGGCACGTCAGTTTTTGGTTCTATGTTCGTTAAAATATGATTATTGACCGTAACCAATATGGGTTTACTTAGTTATAATCATTAAAATTATTAGTTTAACCCGCTTAGTCAGCTAATCCAATTACATAACTTTTTCATGGAATAGGTTACTCCTAGGCAAGCGTGATCTATCGTCGACCACATCATCGCTTACCGTCAGGTGAGACGGTGGTCAAACGCGAGCCTATCAATAATCAAAAAACTGGGCAAGTGCGAGTCGGACTCGCGCACTGAGGGTTCCGTGCAAACTACATCTCGAAGATTTTTCCGAATTGCAAAGAGTTCTTTTTATTTGTGACGTAGGTAACAACAAATTTACTGTGTTCAGATTTTTTCCTATACCTCTGTGTCTTTGTGCCAAATTTCAGAATTCTGGGTCAACGGGAGGTACCCTATGAATTTCGATCTTTGAGAAAATCAAAATACACTTTTTGCGACATAATCGGATAACATAATAACATAAGAACATAACATAATTACAAAATAACAATATAATGTAACATAACATAATAACATAATTTAACACATAACAATTTTTTAATTTTTTTTTAATTTGATAACATAATTTTTTTGACATAATGGGATTATGTCAAAAAAATCAAAAAATCAAACTTCTAAGGAAGTTCGATTTTTTTTACAGCTTAAAGGGACCGCAGGCTTGAGTATATGGTTTTAATTTCAACTCAATACATCCACGCATTCTCGAGATAAAGGGTCTTGACAGACGGACAAACGGGCGGACAACAAAGTGATCCTATAAGAGTTCCGTTTTTTCTTTTTGAGGTAAGGAACCCTAAAAACCAAAATAGCCATTCCATAGGGTAAGACGAAACGAGAGTGCTGTATTGAAAATTTTAATTATTATAATTCCGTAAATATATACCATACCGCTTGTCTTTTATTTATTTTTTAACTATTTATGTACACATGGGTAAATAAAAGAAAAGAAGAAGGAAACAGAAAAATAGTACAAAGGTGATGCTTGTTTCTAATGAAATCTCTTCCAGCAAACCTGCGACAGGAAAGTTGAAGAAAATAGAGAAATAGACACCGTGTGTAAAAGTAAAAGGAAAATTAGTACACACAAAATACATAGTTAACAATGAAATAGTATAAAAAAAATGAAAGATATACATATTGTTATTATAATAAACATACACATAACAAAATAAATATCACACAAATACATACTAAATCATACCTAAAATAAAATAATACATATTAGTATATTCAATTATGACGAAATAGAAAGATAGTGCTCTTTCACTCTTCTTTTAAAAACCTTATGAAAAATTCAAACAAACCTTAAGAAAATTTGAATTTCACGAGCCCTTTAACCTTAAATAGAAAACCTTTTAAAAGATAAATATTTTAGATACATACAAGTTGAATAATAGCAATAAATTATTGTGTAACAGCTACACATCAAAATCGAAAAAAGTATGGTAAGTATGGCATGTTACACTTGCGGCCATAATTCTTCACTATTACGGACGCGAGTTCAATGAATAACCCAGTAGGAACAGCTGGGGAAGCGAGGCAAGTAGGGCTTCCACTGTAACATATCGATTGCAAGCTCTCAGTTCAAGTCAATTTACAATGAGCATATAGACTACGACTGTCTTTTCGAGTTTCTGTGTTGACTCGATAGTTCTGCGAGGAAGTGTAACACTATTTGACTTTTATTTCGCGAAGTACTTGATATTCTTTTACTTCAATCCAATATTGTTACGTTTCGAATACTTCTGAATAATCTTTTTATCGCAACGAGCGAACTGAATGAAACGACTGAGATAAGAAATTGAGTTTGATTCTTCCATTTGCTTCGGTTTGGTGTGATTTTTTCTTTTTAGGGCGTTTATTTCGTTTAATAATAATGTTGAGAGATTATTTTTATCAGTATGGTTGAATGAAAATCAAACTAGGTTTATGACAGAGATAGCTCTTGTTTGTTTTGGAATGTTTGATCAACTGGACCCAATCAAAATGAAACCTCAAATGTGATCACTCTGTGTCACTCAAAGGTTTGCTGAGAAAAACTCAATGTGCAATCTATATAAAGGTTGTCATTTAATAAATCGCTTTTAGCGATAATGTCGCCCTTTGTTACACCCAATTAATTTATAACTTCTACTGTAGTTGTCTATACACTGTTTTTGTTCATAAATTTCACTGTATACTATGTTAAGTATATTTATGCAATAAAGAATTAGGAATTGAGACCCACGGGACCACTCACATTTCCATAATCCAATCACATTTTGAATAGGTCGACTTGACCCACTGGTCAATTTCATTATTAGTACAGTCACGGAGTAAAGCCGAGAATAGTTTTCCAACGGCAATGTTAAGTTTGTCCCTCAGTACAGTTTATCTTTTCGTGAGAGGAATATTCGGTTCAATTCGGGAATCGAACTATTTACATAGGTAGGTAAGTTTATACGGAACTCTTAGTCCGCGAGTACGACTTGCATTTGACCGGTTTTTTTGTGTTACATTTAATTGATATGGTCGTTATCAAATGTTTATTTTGATTTTATTTATATGTAGATACCTAATTTAACGAAATTTTTAATTTTAATATTAGCTAATAAAACATTTAGTTTTGAATTGCTTTTTATTATATTTTGACTAACCAATTTGGCATTCGACGGCATCCCCTGATAATAGACACACTTTAATTTTGGATTTGGGTCCAGTTAACTAATAAAAAGGCAGAAGATAAATTATTGTGGTCGAGTGGACCCGCAGGTCTAGTAGTGAGCGGAGTCCAACAGACCGTAAACTCTTTGAGAGAAAGAAAAAACGATTATTCGTGCCTCACACAACTGTATAAAAACTAAAATTACATATGAAAAAAGAAGATGAATTCTTGACTATAATATGAAAGTTTTTCCGACCATTTTCTCAACAAAAACTTGAATACAGAAATAACATACGTGTTACTTTCTCTCTGATGCATAAACACATTGCTAAGCATTCACGGCCATATTTCCTCAGGATTTTCCTTATTCCTTGTGATGTTTTTCGCGACACCAGTGAAGTGTTAATTCTGTAAAGAAACGGAGAGCCGCACAGGCTCAATTAGGATTAGTGGGGGTTTGTAAGAGCTTCTATAGAGCTGCTGCGGACATATTGGGGGCTTGGGGGAAAGGACGCAAATGGTGCAAATCCCGGTCAATATTAGACGAGGATCCGTTTGGAGAAATAATGTGAACGAAATTGCGGAAATCCGAAAGATCGTACGGATGTTGACGTTGCAATGAATTGAGTTAAGAAGAAAAGACAGTTCCTCAATTCTTGGTCTTCGTTAGCGTTTTGTTTTTTTCTACTCCAAAAAATCTATCTACATCTACACTAATATTATAAAGAGGTAAAGTTTGTTTTTTTGTTTGTAGGAAGTAATATCTAAAAGTGCTGGTCCGATTGCTAAAATGTTTGCATCGATAGAAAGTTGCTTTATTCCTGAGTGAATATAGGCTATATTTTATGAACGCGGGCGAAGCCGCGGGCAAAAGCTAGTGGAAAATATAAAAAGAGAACTGACTTACTGACATATCAACGTTCAGCCAAAATTACTAAGACTAGAGAAAATTTTTCATATGGTTTCGTTTTATGGCGTAGATAAGCAATAAAAGAGGATTTTCTGAAATTCTCTCCCAACGGGATACCAAAATAAAACGGGGTACCAAAGTTTGTATGAAGAAACCTATTTTCACGTAAGTCGCAAAACCTAGTCAAAGTATAGTTTTTAAGAATGATTAATGAGTAAGAACTCATCATCATCATCATCGTGTCCTTGTCCCATGTTACTTGGGGCCGGCATTACACTTTTTTCTTCCGTTCTGTCTTGTCAACCGTCACGCTATCACACAATTCCCACAATTCATAGTTTATATGTCACACAGTCCATTCATCTTTTGTTTGGCTTCTCTCTCCCTCTGCAACTATCGCTATGTAGCATGTTCAGTAACATTCGTTTCATCCCTCCTCTTCACATGATCGTAGCAAGCCAATCGATTCTCTTTCAACTTTTCAATCAGTTGTACTACTTGCAAACCTTTAATATAGGTACTCATTTCTCACTTGTATCCATTCTAGTCATTCTATACATCCATAATATAATATGGTCAATATGTACTTTTTGCGATATTTATTCTATTATATGTATGTTTATATTTATGATAGTACATATATATATATATAAATGGTAGGTATATTCTTATAATAATTGTTTTGTTTGTTTCTTTTCCTGTCACTTTTACACACGGTGTCTACTTCTCTTTTTTTCTAATTTTCCTTTCGCGGGTATGCTGGAAGAGATTTCGTTAGAAATAAGTATCACCTATGTACCTATTTTTCTGTTTCTGTCTTCTTTTTTTATATAAGTTAAGTGTGTACATGAATTGTTATATAAATAAATAATTCATAACATTCTCATCTCCGATACATGCTTTAATCTTCCTTTGTTTTACACAGCCCGACATTTTGATCCAGGTTTACTTAGGATTAGTTGCACCATTTAACTATAACGATAACCAAACCTTAACCAGTCGTGAAACGGCCGCCTATTGGTCAATTCGACGATTTGACAACTGTTAACGGCTTTGTTATCGTTATAGTTAAATGGTGCAACTCACCCTTACTCAACTTTTGCAAAAGAAAACAATTGAAATCCAAATTTTTACTTGAACCTATTTTCGTTACCTTTCGAATACCGTAATTAGAGACACAATTGAAAGACAATGAGAGTGCGAACGCTGGCGTTCGCTTGGGATTTAATGAATTAAAAAAGGTAATGCAGGCTAACTTTTTCAAACCAATATCCTGGATTGATCAGGAACAAACAAAGTAATGTATAATATCAGCATAAACTTAAACTCTCAAAACAAAAATAAAACTATCTACAGTAGAAAAATGTTACAAAGATTTCATCGAGGCGTCCAACCAGTTATCTAAAGTCAATCTCCATTCGTTTCTTTTTACTAACGTAACAGTAATATCCCTATATTGAGTTTCAGCACACGTGGTATGCAGTCACACGAATAAAAGAGTAGGTACTGTTCACAAAGGGACTTGTGTTGAAATTAGTCCGTCTGTGTGTGCCTGAAAGAGCGGCATTTAAGTCAAGCGGCCGGAAGGCTCCATCCGGCGCGGTTGGAGGAGGTGGGCTCCGCTTGGGGCCCGATGATACCTCGCTACGTGTGAATGGGAGAACACATTGTCACGTAATGGAGAATGTGAGCGGTGTCATTTGAATACGGACCGACGAACGTGATCTGTGCAAAAAATGGGAATTTTTCGACGATGTGCGATTTTTTTTTATGTTTTGTTTCAGTGTAATGTAAGGGTTTTTTTCTTTAACTTGCCTTTACATCCCTAATATTTGTATTGAATCTAATACCAATGACATTGTATTGAATAATACTTAACACTGTGTTTATTAATGTTTTCTTTATCCACTGTATGGTTTTTACCAATTGACTTTAATTTAATTTAACTTCCTGAAAATATTTGTACACAACAGAATATTTTGGACATAAAATTGTATGTAACAGATTGTAACAACAATATTCTAACAAATAAATTTATTATTATTATTCTCTAATGGAATAATAGAAAGGTTGAGAGGTTTTTTATATTAATTTCTGTGATGTAATGTGTCATGGATTTAAGATAGAGGCAGGAATAGCCAAGTTGAGACCTTTCGTTCCTATTTTCTGACGTCATCTCAACGCTCAATCAAAAGAATCAGAGGCGTGGCTGACTCGAGGCATACGATTTAAGAGAATTGAAACGAAACGATCGTAGTTACTTGGGTAGGGGAGCTGGGGGTTTAGAATATGACAGACCCGAAAATAAGCCATGTAAAAAACAACAAACACTTTATCTAAGTATAACATTTCTGTATAATGTGTATTACTTTTATAACAAAAGTCGAAGATCGGATTGATTTGCACTAGTGTGGATTCCTAAAAACTTTCGTATTGCTTTCTCAATCAGCTTTAAAGTTTGACTTCATTTAATATAAAGTTTTATTCCAAATTCAAATAGTTTATGAAAAAGCTTTATGAGTTACAAAAAATGTCGGCCGCATATTTATTCAGTTCCAGGTCATTGAGATATCCAATTTTTGGTCCATTACGTGGTGGACACACATTGACGTACATTGATGGTTTTTCTCAATGTATTGTATTCACAATGTAAATAAAAAATGTATTGGACGTTACTATTTTAAGTTGCACCGTTCGCTGCTCGTGTGAAATACACTCCAGTAAAGTTTGAGCTACAAAAAGTTTGACTTCTGTTTTAACTTAATATTGCGAATGTGGGCTTCATTGTATATTAATACAACCTACCTACCTACCTACCGGTGAATACTGTCATGGACTTGTTTAGTATTGTATGTTTACTTTATATGCTGCAGAAGAGATGAGAAAAGTGTGTGTCTGAAACGTAGTTAAGTTACGTGGTTAAAGTAGCTAAAACATAACTTTTTTATGAATGATTCAAAACATCCTATTTGCGTATTGAAATTTGGTCTCTATCTCAAAATCAAACTAGAAAAAGATCTTATCACAGCTGAATTCGAGGTCTATCTACCAAGGCTACGCAATTGTTGGAAAAAGTTACCGTGGCCTTGAAACGCACAAGACAACTGAAGAAAGAACACAGATGCATTTTAGACGGTAAAAATCTAATAATCGCTCCTGAGTGTTATTTGATGATTTCTCAAATAAAGGGATCTTTCCAAAGCTTGCAAATCACAACTAGTACATAAAGAAGCAAACCCGTGTGCAGACACAACTAGTAAGTGTGATCTCGTATTGTGCGGCTAAAGAAAGGAGCTACTGACGCCGATGCTTGTTGGCGGACTAAGATTCATCCGGTACCACCCAAATTAAATGGAGTTAACTATTCCTCTAAATTGAACACTCAATTAGATAAAGATTCATAAGTTCTTCAATCAAATTTCAATTCAAAGCAGACTTTTGAACTTGATAATTGTGAAAATGATTATGATGAATTGTTATATCTCTTTATATACGTAGGTATAAATGATATTTTTACACCACCTGCTCGATAATGTCGTTTTATACGTCATACAAATCATACAAACCTCACTTAAAGCATGTCATTCTATCCCTAGGGAGATAATGCAGTATGGCCGATCCCTAGGGAATAATGAGATTTGAATTTGGAACATTAAAAATCGTCAACATTGTGAATTAAAATCTAGGCGCATCGAACAAGTCGACTTGAAATTCAAACCAAAGAGTATGTAATCACTATGATTCAAACTGGCCACAAACAAAAAAAAAAGAAAATAGAAGAAAACGTGCGTACTGACGGGAGCGTTATAGAAAATTGAAACAATAGAATCTTGGAGTAGTAAATTTTGTTTGTTTGAAGAACTTGTAAATACTCGTATAAAGTCTGTCCAATAAGTCATCCGAGTTGGGAATTTTGTATAATATTTAATCATTTAAAAAATACTTATATTCGATACTTTTCTTGTTCTTTTGTTAGTAAACAGTGATCTCTAACTCAAAATTAACCTTGATTATTGAACCCGTGTTGATTACATCAGATTTAATTAAATCCTGATAATTACCCAAGTCGTTTAACTTATTAGACAGACTCTAATACTTATATTTCTCTAGTATATGTTTTGGTCGACCAAATTGTCTTTTAATTATCTCACAGATGGTGTAAAAAGTAAAGTATGCAACACGGGGATAAAGCTGTCTTTGTCTTGGGCGGCTTGAATTCCTCACTTCACTCAGGTTTCTTTATTAACTCCCTCGCAATGCTCGGGAGTTAATTTTATAAATCCCTCACTGTCGTTCGGGATTAATATCAGCCACCTTCGTTTCGTTCGGAATTCAACAAGCCGCCCAAGACAAAGACAGCTTTATCCCCGTGTTGCATATTCTATTTTTTACACCATCTGTGAGATAATTAAAAGACAATTTGGTCGACCAAATCATATATTAGAGAAATAGGTATAAGTATTATATTTACAAGTTCATCAAACAAACAAAATTCACTATTCCAAGATTCTATAGTTTCAATTTTCTATATTGCTCCCGTGTCGTTAGTACTTCATATTTATACTGTGTCAGTACGCACGTTTTATTCTATTTTCTTTTTTTTTGTTAGTGGCCAGTTTGAATCATAGTGATTGACGTACTCTTTGGTTTGAATTTCGAGTCAACTTGTTCGATGCGCCTAGATTTTAATTCACAATGTTGACGATTCTTGATGCTCCAAATTCAAATCTCATTATTCCCTAGGGATCGGCCATACTGCATTATCTCCCTAGGTATATAATGACTTGCTTTAAGTGAGGTTTGTATGACGTGTAAAACGACATTATCGAGCAGGTGGTGTAAAAACTACTATTATTTAAACTTCACGTACAATAGTGATACATAGGCGGACTTAATGCAACAAGGCATTTTAACTTGGTTAAAAAAGACAACACTGTGGTAGGTTTGCACAATAAACAAATACTTAACTGATAGTTCTAATGGAAAAATATAAAATAAGTTATTTATAATAATAAAATACATATATATGCTAAAATAATAAACTAATAAATACTACGAAAAATATCAAATCAATAAGAGAACTTAATAACAATTCTGAACGAAGAGTGAACTAAGGTTGAGAGGACTTCAAGTAGTAGTTCCAAATTTTACGTTTGAAGGATAGGGTAGGAAGGGGGGATTTTACGTTTGTAGGAAGGATAGGTTTGTAGCTGTTTTTACTGTTCCGTGGTTTGTAGAATGGTTTTATGATATTTGTTTTGCAAATATGATTTAAAAATACTTTTTCGTTTAGACTAGATGAGGCCGGCCGAGTACGGTCGCTGTCTATTTCGTAGAACTTTTTGACCAAAATCTTTTCGTCATAATTATACTATTTTGGTGTATCTGGAACTTGTCAGTGCACACCGTAGAAGCTCTCAATACCTACATCTTAATTTTTAGCCAATTTACACAAAACATCAATGAATACACTTTATCCCTCCTGTGAAGTCGCATGAAAACTCATTTGGCAGTTTTTGAGTTTACCGTGTACATACAGCCAGACGCGGGCGCGGAGAACTACTTTCATAGTAAAATGTACTCATAGTCATATGCTTTTTTTTTCAGGTAACTTTTCCAAAGCTGGCAGACACATACATAAAGAAGCATAGCCGTGTGCGAGCTCAAGTGGTGAGTATGATCTCGTATTGTGCGGCATGTGAAAGGACTTACTGACACCGATGCCTGTTGGCGGACTTAAATTCATCCGGCCCATTGTGTCAGCCGCTGAAACAGGAAGACAAGAAAATGGAACTGTGTGTGGAACTAGGTGTAATATATTGAATATAGTTGTGCTTTCATTGTAGTGACGAATCTTGTGTTAATACTTGATAGGTGTAGGAAAGTCTTTGTTTGTGGAAGTGTGTGTGTCTCCTTAAAGGCTTCCGGAGACAGGTGCAACTTTACAAAGAGACGACTTACCCATTGATATTGTGATATAGGAATTTAAAGCTCAGTCACTTTTTTTATCAATTTCTTGTCATTTCTTCTTCGTGGTAAGCGTCCATTTGTTACCGTGCACAAGCTTGAAATTAAATATTTTTAATTTGACACGTTTTATAGGATTTTTTTGATCTGTAGAATAGTTTTAGAGTAATTTCTATGACAACTTATTGTTGCTTAAATGCAGTTTGTCTTAAATTTAATTGAATCAAGAATATATGGGTGATCGGATTGAGTATTATTAAGACAAGCCTACGCAATGTTCTCCCGAAAATATCATCATCCTTTATTTAAGCAGAAAGACGTCCACTGTTGGACATAGGCCTCTCTTATGTGCCGCCATAACGACCGGCCATCGAATTCCCACGACCCTCAACTGGTAATCTAGTAGTAGTTTGCCAAGTATTTCTACAGGCCTAGTGGTCTAGTTGTTAGTGGCTATGACTGCTATGCCGTAGGTCATGGGTTCCCACCCAGGTCAAATGTTTATGCGATGAGCACGATCATTTCTTATAGTGTCTGGATATACATAATTTATCTATAATATGTATGTATTTAGGAATATATAAGTATGTTCATCAGTTGTCTAGTACTAATAACACAAGCTCTGCTTAGCACCACAACTATCACACAACTCTGTCTAGTGATAGTTGTGGAATATCTTCATTTCTGATGTGATGTGACGCAAGGAGAAAATAAACGTTTTTATATTACAATGGAATACGGAGATACATATCCTCAAAGACATTTCATTTAACACACGATAAACCACAGCTGACTGCTAAGTAGTATTTATTTTTCTTTTCAAAGTCGTCCTGAAATACCAACGAGTGTCTCTAAGTTTGAGCAACGTGGTCGCGGTCAGTTGTTAGGAAGATTATGGTTCCTTACACTTCCAAAGCCTTCTGTGCCTCGAAGAGCTGGTTTCGATTGTATAACTAATATTAGACATTGTTGTAGACAGGAACTTAGTATATCTAATGAGTCTGCGTATCGGTTTGTTCTAGGGATAGGTCTTCCTTATTCATTTAGTTGCAGATGATGTCTTGCAAGTTTATAACTAGCATAATAGCATAATCCGCCTTATAATGTACCCACTGCTGGGACTCACCTCCTTTCTAGGAGAGTGGATGGGCCATAATCCACCACGTGCGCCCCAGAGCGGGTTAGTGGTTATGACATGTCTTTGAATTTTTAGGTCTTGGAAAAGCCTGTTTCCTTTACTGTTTTGAGAGCAGTGGTGATGAAATAAATTACACAAAATAATGCACCTGGCTGGGTTTGAACCCGCGATCTAAGACTCGTAAGTCAGGGCTGTTACCTCTGGGCCACCACTGCTCACGTCAGTCTCTATCTGACAAATTTTAAATTTAGAATATTTATTTTCTATAAGTTTTTTTGGGATCTATACCCTTTCAACCGACCGTCCGTCCGTCAGACGGTCAGCGGGCTGTATCTCATGAAATACGAGTAGTTGGTGGTCAGTCAAAGCCAAATATTTTTTTAAGGAAAATTCCTAACTGAGAAGCTTCTTGCCTGTTCTTTGTTCTTTTCGGTGAGGAATGGAAACCGTGCACAAGTGTCTAACCTTTTATAATTGGGCATGTAGGCCTATACCTATACTAATGAATTAATTTATTCAGTGGTATATGTATTTTTTTCAACCAGAATTATAGATGTCGGTAATTAAAATTTTCACAGGGTACAAAAAAAAAATACAAATACAAAAATGTTACGGAACCCTTCGTATGCAGGTCCAACTCACACAGTGTAACTGATTTTTAGCACAGCAATAAAAGCCTCCAAGCTGGTACTGTGAAAACGGGTTTGTGCTTTTACAGAATAACTTAGCAAATGACAAAATGGAGATGGGTACGCAAATACATTTAGATTAGTTTCGAGTTATTAGAAGCTGACTCCAAACTTATTTGTGTTCCTCCTTGCTATTTGGGTTGACACCAATGAAAGTTTTCAACAAATGTTTGGTGGCTCATTTAAATATTAGTTTACTAAAGTATGATAAGTGATATTTGGACACCTTTTTAGCCTGGATAGTAAAATATAAGCAGAGCAAAAATTATATATGAGTAGCAATTTTATTTTTAGATGTAGGATTGAAATAATTTGGCTGCTGCGGTCTTTGCGTCCGATTATAATTTAGGTGTCTTCAAGGCTCCTAATAAACTAGTGCGATTAACCACCAACGATTGCATCGCCGCTTATTATCAGATGGGATCACAGTCCTAGTCCACCAGTATAATATCAACAAAAAATGGTAAACAATGTTTATCCCTTTCATATGACCTTTTGGGCTATGTAGATTATGTTAAAAAACTAAAAAAAAAAATTGGCCTTAACACCTTCGATCACTCTATTGATCAATGGAGATCACTATAGTGATCGATGTTAATCACACATTACATACTTTTGAGTAAGCAGAAAAACTTTCAGAGGTTAAGAGATATGTTTCAAATCTAAATATAACCCGAAGAGCTTTTGTTTGTAACATAGTAGAAATATAATTCAGCTGCATGTTGAATACTTTAAGGATTCATTTATTCCCACTCGGGGCCAAGTTTCAACAAGTACACTTTTCAGAGAGCTATTCTACGTTGTGTGTCCATTTGCGAGGCCCCTTGAGGGCCTTGAGGCCCATTGAGGGTTAACTTTTTACGCCAGGAGGACACGACCTATTTAATATAGTGAACACAATGTTACAATTTTCAGACAAATAAAGGACTTGTGAAACAATAGTACCTACATAGATCTGAAATGACGAGGGTCGCTCTGTCGTCAGAGGCAACATGTCATGTGATTCAACGCATGTTTATGCGTTTGAATTCAGCACTGCATATGTGTGTGTTTGGCCTACTTAAAAGGGTAAGAAGGTCAAGTTCATAAAGGTCAGACTGTGCGAAGTATGCTGTAGCGATGTAGCAAGTACTAATAAAAAGAGGTCATTAAGAAAGTGTGATGTAAGCGAATTTTGACTCCGCAGGTGCACAGTCAATAGCACAGAGATATACAACATTATTTTTAGTAAATGCGAAACTCGAAACGCCTGTCTAGTATTTTTATGTAAAGAATTTATGAACGAAATTTCATAACTGTGTCATAAAAAATCACAAAGTTATAAATGGTCACCAGGCCATCTGGGTGACAGGGGTTGTTTTGTTTCCGCTTCCAGCTGTGGCCTGGGTCCCAACCCTCGCTATGATCTACTGTGACTTGTCATGTACAGTAAGGCCCCAAAAGTCCATAGGAACGTTAAAGATTACATTGCTACGAACCGAACGAGCGCGATACTTCCGTGCGTATGTGTGCGCATGTATGAGTATCCACATTCCACAGATAACACACACTAAGGAACTGTCGTCGCACTGAGCTTAAAAAACATTTTTATTTTTCTGTTCTTACCATAGCATTGATAAAATTCGCGCAAATACGTCATGTGCTGGTAGCCGTGTGAACTAAGTGTTGGATTCGCAAATCACGTAACTCGAGTTCAAATCATGGTCGGTCCGCTGCAGTTATTTCTTACTTTGAAAATTCCCAATCTATATTGATATAGTTGTTTTTTTATATTTCTATGAAACATACTATTGCATTTTTTGCACTAAATAGTTGCAAATTACGAATGTGATCTATTAACCACAAGAAGAATCACATTCGTAATTTGCAATTATTTAGTTGTTACATCTTTTCGATGTTATAAGGTGGAAATAAAAAGACGTGTTTAATAAAAATGTTTATTCTTTATATTTACAAATTAAACATTTATGAGAATTGTGACGTCGAATTGTTACCAAGACAAAAAGTTATCTTGTAACCGTTATCTATGTTACGCGTAAGATTGTTTGTTGGAAGTATACCCACTTAGACCATTCATAATATGAATAACGTAACAATGAACGGATATTCAAATTTTAATAAAATAAAATATAGGTAATTGTTTATATCCAGTTATTTATTGAAAAGTGATATATGATTTGAACTTTGTAAACATTTTATTTTTGTGTAACGTCACAATGAATGCATTGAGGTCATAGCTTAATTGTTCATTTTCTTGACGAAAAGAAGATTGAAACTAAACCTCAATTTCTGTTAAAAGAACTTTAGTTCTCACAAGATAATCGTCAATTAGATGAGAAAAATAAATTGATCTATAGTATTATGTTAAAACAGTGCGGGTATCAGAATAAAAAACGAAATAGACTCATGATTATTGTCAACAAAAGATAGCGAGTTCACTGCATTCTTAAGATGAGGCGATAGCACAAGTTAAAAGATATAGCTGTTTTAAACGAAAGTAAACACAATATAATACAGTGTTTGTTAACGAATAATCACAGATATTAGTAGTAGTAGCATTTAGTTTAGTTAACATTAAACATTTAGTGCGAAACGTAATCGTTCTTGTTTGTGCCTCTCTGTCAAGTACGGCTTTTTAGCAGGTTTTCTGTGATGCACGCCTTCAGCCTGAAGTGCACGGCGAACAGTATCCATCGAGGTGTCATATAATTCCGCAAAATGTCTCGTTGGTGCGAAACCATTCGTTTCGTATACGTCCACCATATGTCGTCGCTGCGCCTCGCTAATAAGCTTCGGTCTCCCACTTCTCTTTTGACTAGCAAGGCTACCTTCTTCCTCATATCTTTTTAGCCAAAGATTTACAGTATTTTTCTAAAATAAAAAAATATATATATTAGGCAGCTATACCTACTTCACTTCATTTTCATTATATAAAATGTTAATAATCATAATTATTGAATATAATTTTAAAATAAAACTGCATTTATTAATCCAATAACCAATCCAATAAACCCAACGATTTACGTATTTCTCTTTTAAACCTCATAAAGATACGATGAATGGACTCATAAATGGCATACGTTTTAATTAGAAGATTAATTTGTGATAATGTTACAATTCATTAAAATCTATTATACTCACATTCAGTCCGGTTTCTTCAGATATTTGTGTTTTATTAAGACCACTTTTATGCAGCCCAATGATAGTCGCCCTTACTTCAATACTAATATTAGCCTGCATTTTGCGAATATTACAATACTGTCAACCACACGTCACTAACCAACAACTACAACCAAAAGACAGTTCATTTCGGTCAAGTTAAAACTCATGTCTACTTCGCAGAAATCTAATTCTTTATTTAGTTTTTTTGTGATCTACCTTTCTAACTCTAAGAAATGTGTGAACAAGTTAAAGAATAATTTAATATATGTAATGCAAATACATAACTTCCAATCGGGTAAGAACTTACAAAAAGTCAATAATTGCGTGGGATTTGAACTTGCGGCACACTGATTTGCGCTTCAATCTGTGTGCCTATACCACTGGGCCATCTTGACTTATGCTAAGTTGATGAAATTGTGGATTTCAATCATTTGTTGGCGAAACTTGAAAATAAAAGGTCGTAAGTCAAACTAAACGTCAAACGAATACGTTTTAAGAATTCTTATCGACTTTTGGAAGTGATAGTACTTGGTGTCGGAAACTATTTTCAGATTTTTAGTAGATATACAAAAATAATGTTGTATAATTTTATTCATTGTCTCATTCAAGCATAGCTCTCAAACATTTGATGAAGAGTCGAAGCAATTGTTTATACTTTATGCACTAGTAAATAACGCTGTACGTATTTAATGTACAGTGATGTGTGTACTGAAATAGAATGCTGAAAGCATGATTGCAGTCGACCTTAGGGTGGTTTACAAACATAACATAAGCTGACATGTATTAAATCCGTGGCAAACACAGCGATAGCCCAACAGGCGACTACGATATGATTACGTCACATAACGGGAACAGCTGTTTTCAACGGGTCCTATGTCAGAAACTCAATTAACTATAGAACAAGGTCTTAATGTTTTGCATGACACGCGTATATGAACACATTCTCCCTACTAACAAACTGACATTAAATATTTGATTAGCAAGCATAACTGGCGTATTATCTTGTTTAATACTTTTATTTTTAAACGGCCGGATACGCGTACGTTCGTTTTTAATGAACAATTAGCTCGTATCACATATGGTATGGTTGATGTTTGCTGTCCCATTTAAAAAAAAATATTAGGACGAAATTCGTGTTGTAAATTACGTAAATATTTACGATGTTATGCCCACTATACACGCCTGACAGCTGGTTTGCCTGTACAAATGAGTTGTATTATAGCTAGCTAGGGTATATCTATCAGGTTTGACTGCACAATTATACCTGTCAGGTAAGCTTGTATGGAAATCGGTAATATTCTGCAACATCCACGCTCCGGTTTACTTGTAAAACTCAATTGTAAAGGCAAAACTGTCAAGTTCTAAATCTTTAATTATAAAGAGATCTACCTCAAAAAGAAGGTATTTGAATATGAAAAAAATATGTTTTAAAAATAAGGTCGAATTTTCAAATACCTTTTTTTGAGTTACGTCCTTTTTGTATGACTTTAGGTATGATTTACTTTTTTACTTATAGAATATTTTTTGATTTTCGTACAATCATTGGAAAAAGCTAGTTTATCTTATAAGCCTATCTTGATAATGTCAAAGTGATAGCGCTAAAGTAGCCTGTGAAATTAAAATGTTCTTAATTTTTTTTTTTACTTTTTGCAGAACAGTCCCAGGTTCTTTGTTCTTTAAAATATAATTTGCGATCGTAACACGTATTCATTTACGGAATTTTAATAATTTAAATCATCAATACCTACTCTGCTCGTCTAACCATATTGCATGGCTATTTCATGTAAATTACATTTTTGCGAGCTACTGTGTAAGTTAGTAATTAATCATGCAACACATTAGAACATCGACTGATAAGTTGTGCGGTGGCGATGCTCAAACACCTAACTACTTAAGTACTAACGAACTCAGTCATCACTTAAGATGTTAACATGTGGCCGCTTCTAACGCAGTCATGGTCCATAATGGTCTATCTATCAATCTAAATGTTAGCTAAATTATATATGTTTTGTATGTGTTTGATACTTGTTCACGCTTTTTTATGTCTTATAGGATCTGGATAAAATTTGATACAAGGGTAGATCATGTCTCGAAATTGGTCATGGTGTTTCATCCTGGCATTATACTCCTTTGGGGTTATTTTCTACGTTCACGCGGGCCGTTTTTACATGTTAGTGAATTTTTTTTCGTGGGGGGGGGGGTGGAATTAACTAGTGATATCCCCTGCTCTTGGGCGGAGCGGGAGATAGTGACAGATTTTTACTGACTAAAAGCCCACTCCTGATCCTTCATTGCTTTTCGTACCGGGGCTGAGCTATCTTTCGAATTAACCCTGGCTGGCCCCAGTAGGTACATGTTAGTACATGATAATAACCACTGAAATAGTTAAACAAGAAAAGCCTATGCCTATTTGTGGGTGAAGTCCGAAGTACTAATTCGATTCCTGAATTCTTTCACCGATAGGAAGCTACATTAATGCTAGTATATAAACAAATTAGCAGATGCCAGTTTGTTTGAATGCTTTACTAGCTTTTACCAGCGGCTTCGCCTACGTGAAAGTAAGTTCCTGTTTCTTCCCTTTAGGGGAAGAATTACGGAAAATTCTCTCTTAGTGCCCAATTACGTCATAAAAGGAAATCTTGTGCAAAGTTTCACGCTCCTAGTTTCATTAGTTTCGGCTGTGCACTGAATTGTCAGTCAGTCAGTTTCTCCTTTTATACATGACCGCTGAAAGAATTAAACAAGAAAGACACACCGTAGGCGCGGGCTTGCGGACGGCGAGCAATGGGTAGCTCGCTGTCCGACCTTCTGGTAACTGTCCGGACCGAGCCCCGCGCGCCTCAAGGAGTTGTCAGCAGGTGTCAGCACTCGTTTCGAACGAGTAGCTCAGCCCCGGTATGAAGGCTTGAAGGAACGGGGTGGGTTTTGAGACAGTAAGACTCAGACACTATCTCTCGCTACGCCCAAGAGCGAGGGTTGTCATTAGATGATTTTCCCACCATATTATAAAATCCATAGGGGCTAAATAATGATTTCTCACAAAAAAAAAGAAATGACCGTCTGACCTCTACAACTCAGTATGGGTTAATTAGTTAATTGCGGCTTTATTTACGGTTATGAAAATGACAAAGGGCAGTTAACGTTAAACAATGACCAGTCCATTACCACAATTTTTACAACGCACCATTGTATTTAAAGGAACGTTTAAAATGCCTGGAAGCCATATTTTATAAAGGATAGCAGTAAACGAAAAAATATTTGATGTTTATATGCTGATTACTTTTTAAATATATTTCCGACGGGTGAAGAGCCGTTTAGTCTCTGCTCCCCCATTGGGGCTGAATGGGGTCACGAGAAAAACACCTTAACATTTCAAGGAGGAAGTCCTTTTTTATAGATACCTTCTGTAATATTGAAGGCTATAAACTGAAACCAAAATTATTTATTTACTTTTGAAATGGAGAGAGGAAATGGAAGTACTATTGTGACTGTAGTAATATTACTGCAAGAAAACGTGACAGTTTTTTTTTGTACGTTTTGTGCATTCAGCCAGTGCTAAATTTAAGAAGTTTTTAGTTTTGAATACAGAATACAATTACTTTTATTCCATTATGCTAGAACTAAATTAAACACGTGTAACACGTGTGAGTCGGTTTATTTCGGTCGAATTTGTACGTAGAACGATCACGTCGCGTGGCGTGCATCTAGCGTACCTCTACAAGTCTAGTTTCCTCAAATGTATGGAGGCCGACTAGAGATGTGTCGCAGCCGACAATATGGGAAATGCTGGCAATATTGCTACCAATATTTATACATCGGGCAATATTCCCACTTCACGGCAATATTGCCGGCAACCGTACATGTCAAATACCGATGCGCCCAGATCAGCGTACGTGGCAGGCACACGTGTACGCATTGTAGTTCTACCTTTAGAAGCCAGGAATTGCTGAGTTGGTGACCCTTTCGGTTCAGGCACAGCCCCTGCAACTATATTGTATGTCTGTACTCTTTTTTTATTATTATTTTATTTTGTTATATATTGTGTTGCTTGCGCCAAATAAATGCTATTCTATTCTATTTAGAATGCGTATATCACACATTTTAATGATTTTACGGTGTTTAGTACCAAATAGATCAATTTAGGCATGCTTGTTTATAAGGAATCCGTATATAATTAGGTACCCACTAAAATAAAAAATAATGTATGTATATAAAAGATATATTACCGTAAAATTTTATCCAAATCTGTTCGACTGAAGGGTGTCAAGGAGTAAATAACATACCTACCAACACAAATATGTACCTACTTACATTTGAGGTGAAAAATCATCAAATGAGTTTTCCCCTTCTAGATTGGAAAGCGAAGGCGTGTATTGATTATCTATTAGATATTACTGTAATTTAGGTTCTAATGAGGATTTTTTCATTGCATCATATTATACAGTGATTCTCTTATTCATCAGCCTCTATTTTTCAACCCATCCAAAAATAAAATGTACCAAATATAGTTGAACAAATTGTCCAGCCAAAGTAGGCAATAAATTACCTTAACTCACCTTCCTCGCTCGACCTTGCTCTAAAACTGTTCATAACGTGGGCAATTAAATTCCACGAAATGTTGTGAAAATTAAAACTATTCTGACACAGCTATTCTGTGACCTTCCACTCGAGTATTAAGGCCAACTTGAAGTTTCATTAAAACTAGTTCTATAGTTCCGGGATTAAGCTGATCAATCGTTTATTTTTCATAACTGCGCGGCGTTTAATCTTACTTACATATATTATAATATATAAACTAACTGTCTCCAGCGGTTTCACCCGCGTCTTTAGTTACTGCTCCGCTCCGGTGAATGATTAGTGTGATTAGTAGAGTCTTCATCTATGATTGGGCTTTTCAACATTAACATTTTTTTTTTCAGTTCCTTGCAAATCAATAAACAAAAATGTTTTCAGCTTTATTATATTGTACCTATAGTATTTAGTATAGAAGAGTCGAATCCATTGCTACCTTTTTATATGTTTGTAAAAGGTAGGTCAATCTCGTTAAATCTCGTGGCCTACGTTATTATATAAGATTATTACCTATTATATAACATTTAACTACTCAAACCCCAAGCGAACGCCGATGACCCTAGTTACTTCTCTCCTTTGTTGACTGTATCTATTTGATAAACAAAACTTGGTGTTCTTATGGGATTGTCCGAAAGAATTTCCGCGGCTCTGTACTCCCTAGCCAACGCTAGTAGAAAACTTCAAATGTACGGGAATGACGTCATCTCAACGCTCAGTCACGTCGTCGAAACAAAAGAACTGAGGGCGTGGCCAACTCGCGTTTGACGCAAGAGAAACGGTTGTAACTTGGCTAGAGCGGCTGGAGCTCAAACTGAAAGAACACGGGTGGGCTTTAGTCAGTAATGAGACTCCTTCTCGCCTAACCTAGAGTATGAAGAGTAATTTGATGATTTCCTACCCTAAAAAAAGCTAGGTCATAGTTTTAGCAGGAACTATTGTCCATTTATTGGTTCAAACATTTGGACGGATCGGTGTGAGAGTGGTGCCAACCAGCTTCTGAAATTGCTTAAGATAATTTGGCAACGTCTTGTGCCTATTCCCAAACTCGTCGGGATTTAACATCTGGTCCAAGATTTGGCAGCAGAACTTCCAAGGGATTAGCGATTTAGAATTGGTTCAATTTTAGCGTCAAATGAAAAACTATTAATAGTAATTAAAAATTCGTGAAGCTCAAACTCTCAACGTGCCAAATAAGAATCAAAACTGCAACTGAAAGAAAGAGATTAGGTACCTGCTCTTTCTTTCACGACAAAACATGCGGGGGAAAGGAAGTTCCAGCGTGATAAATATTTTGTTTGTAGTTGGAATCAAATGTGCAAAAAGAAAACAGAATTAAACTTTCGAATTTTCGTAATTTGAAAGTTTAATTTCGATTCGATTCCAATTCGAATCGGAATTGGATCTCTGTAACATCTTTTTACTCTGTATTCATTAACTGAATAGCTCAGATGAGACAGAACTAGAATTTTTAAGAATAGGTAGGTAACACGAAAACCCCCGAAGGTCGCAAACAAACTGTTATTTCAAAGGCTAGCCGGTGAGTAACGGGCAGTTGCTTGTAGGCTTGAGGACGTTACCTCGCTCCAGCTGTCAGGGGCTATGAGTAAGACGTGGATAAATCGAGTGCCAGCTGCTCCACGATAACGGTTTACTATAATCTTTATTAACGGTACGTAACAATATCTTTAAAAATATTATTAAAAAATAAATAAATTATACCTTCTTATTTATATATACGTGCCATAAAAATAAATTTAAATAAACATAAAATAAATAGTAGTTTTCAGGGTTGCCTTCGGTTATCTACTCTCAAGGGACCTAACAAAATATACAAAAATCGTAGTTACATGCGCATTTGCGATGATTGTCCATTTTTGTGTCGATATTGACTGACCTATGGTTGGAATACTAGCCAGAATTTGTGTTTGCTACAAAATTTACTTAAAGAAGGTGGTTTGTGGGCAAACTCTGCAACACTTCTTTATCTCTTCATAATATAAAAGTTACTTTCCATGTCTGTCTGTTTGCTAACTACTCCGCGCCATACAATGGCTTTTCATTCGTATATTTTACAAATAGAAATTGTAATAAATGAGGAAGTTTTATATATACAATTAGTTTCCTAGCGAAGCTGAGGTGGCAGTGGCAAAGGATATTATCGATGATTCTAATTATGAAGTATTTATGTATCTTCTTGGAAACATTTAGTTACCAATATCTAATTTAAATATAAAGAGATCTGAACATTACACTGGATACGATTTTTAAAACAAATAGTATCCATTTAAAAAATGAAAATTTTATTATAAAGAAGAGCAAAATATATTTGAGAGATGCTGGTAATATTGGCAACGTAGAGTAAATAAAATATTATAAAGCAAAATAAATACTATTCATTTCTTAGGTTACTGCTGCTCTTTCAAAAGAGTATTCTTTTAAAACCTTGATATTTGAATAAGCGTACGAACACAGCAGAAAAGTATTGAGCTATTTCTGTACACAAAAAACGATTGTCTATGAAATGTTTATTTTAGCATCGCATTTTTTACCAAAGTATACTTTGGAAATATGCTACAAAAACAAGAAAATGAAATGATAGATGACATTCATTTTGCAAATAGGTCAAAAAAACACTTTTACTTTAACTTAAACTAGACGAGGCTGGTGTTTCCTAGCTGACTACCCTGAGAAGATACACTGAAACAAACTCAGGGGTCAAAGTCTGTTTTAAACTAAAGTACATACAGCAAACATGTAAGTAATGCTCAAAATATTGAAACCAAATTGATTGGTGTCTGATGGTCTTTTGAGAAAATGGTCTTTTTATTCGTCTAGCTTATCTTAGGACTACTAAGTAGCTCAGAACTTTACGAAAGAAGGCCAAAGAAGGCCGCATTAAAAATTTAAAACTGCCAGACATTACGTTAAATTACTGAAAAAAACTATCGAAATATGGCAATGAAACGATTAATCATCATCAGAACCGGTGTCAAAAACTAAGTTAAGTTATAAGCGAAGAAGTTCACACCAATTTTCAAAGACTACCAGAGCAAAGATGGGACATTATGTAGGTTATTTCCAAACTTTTCTTGTAATCATTAGCCTTTGTTGCTTCTTTTAAATCGAGTAGCATGATAAGTAATAAAAGTACTTCTGAATTTAAACTTGAAATATTATCGTAAAAACGACCTCTGGTTGGCTGAAAGTTATACAACGACCCTATTCGTAATAATCCCTTATCCAGAATGGGCTAAATGACTCCATTTTATCGGAGATTAACATTCGCCCTAGAATTTTGAGTGTAATTAAAAGTTTCTCATTATCATATAGAATTTCTCTTACTTCATTACGATCTATATTAATCCAGGCAGCCAGCCTAATAAAGTCAAGTACATCATTTACTTACTTAACGCATAATTTGCTGAAAACAATTTGCAAAATTATCTTTTTGACACGACATGGGTAAGCTGAAATATATTATTATTTATGAATGGAAATGATTTATTGTGAAATCATGACAAAGACCCAAGACCGACCAATACCCTAAAAATTCTGACACATTTTACCTATATCAAATCGAAAACTATCGAGAAGTAATATTGGAGAAACCTCGAGGTCTCACCTCCTTCGTCATGGATTTATTTATTTTATATGAACTACTGGCCGTTTTTGTTGCAAATTAATAAAATGCCATTAAATTATTATTTTTAATTTATTTCTTTTTATGGATTATAATGGCGTTTGATATTATTTTTGAAACCTACTTTTTTTTTTATTTGTATCATGTTTATGATTGATATTTAAACTAGACTGTGATCCCACCTGATGGTCAGCAGTGATAGTGATGGTGGTGGGTGGTAGTTTATTTTATTTGGAATAGCACAACTTTAAAAATAGGTTCCAGCCTGCTTATTTTAAGAGACATGTTTTTTTTTGCTCGTAAGTTTAATTACTAGATCATTTTACTTAAAACTATTGTGTACTAAATTTTACAAAGCTTTTATATTATTTTAATTTTCAAGGACCTTGAATAACGAAAATGAAAATTACTGTGAGTAGGAGGGCATTCAACTATTACCTGAGCAACAATTCAGCAGTTTTGTCCCTCTCAACACCCAGGAGGGTCATAAAGTCGTAACGCGAACAAAGTTTTCTATAAATCAAATCATTTTGCTTGAAATATAACACTGAAAATAACAATGGGGTAAAAGTTGGTGTCTTGTGTAGAGCAAGGAATAGCCGTGCTGGCAGAAGTGGCATACTAAAGTGCTAATACGACTCCTGGCGCCGAATGTCGCGTTGAGCGCACAATTCCTGTCACCAACAGACTTACATGGGCACTTTCAAAACGTGAGAACAGAGTGCACGGTTCTAATTGGTCCTTTCCTATGGAGAAGAAGCGGTAAGAAACTCAGTGGTTGTTTTGTTACGAATCCAATATTTATAACATCACGAGGTTTTCTTTCGAATGCAGTAAGTGTTTCAATTATTCGCAAAATTATTTCTAGTGGATATTGTGATGTGATATTGATTAATTGGTGTAGTTTGTATATTAAGTGTAACTTGAGATACCATTGATCGAAATCGCGCCTGTTTTGATAAATTCCACATAATTGTCCAATTGTATAGCTATCTACAGTTAGACAATATGTGGAATCATTGAAACCGGCGCGATTTCGGTAAAATGGAATTGACAATGTTATTGTAGCATCAATATTACCTCAGCAAAGCTTGCCGAGAAGGCCGACTGGATACATTTGCTGCCAAATGCTGCGAAAACATTAGAACGTGTTAACATCACAAAATAATAAAAAAAAATGGTTTTACAATATTTTCATATTACAATAGACAATATACATATTACAAAGACATGAGTGAAAAGTGTAGACTTGTCAATATTTTACCCAAAAGCACATTAAAAATAAAAAAAAGTGGATCGTGATAGAAAATAATCTAGGTAATCATTGTAAAAATTAGTTAGATTGTATGGCTCATTTGTGTCGTTGTCCCTAATTATTTATTTAGATTGAGTGCCTTTTAGTAGGTTAACGTAAGAGGTTGATGACGTTTTTTTCTATGGCAGCATTAATAAACGTCCCCAGCCAGGTTACAATTAAACGACAACACCTTTTAGTTCACATGGAAAAAGTTTATAATACCATCTCTAGCATTCGAATTCCAAAACATTTGAGTACTCCGTTCACCAGCGTATTTTTTTTCCTTCTGTGTCAAGTCCATCCAAAGATCCTCTCGGTAAGACCCTCCATTGTTACCTTGTCAACTTTAAGCTCCTATTTATAAATTGTTATGGTGACAATAAAGACTACTCTATCCTTTCCAATTCTGTGGTGTCTTGACACAAACGGAATTGTGTTACGTCAACGCTTTTGTAGATCGTTTGAATCATACGAACAAGTGCGCACAGATTTAATAATATCGACATATTGGTTACACAGCTGGGCGTACATTTTTGACAAAGAGACGTGTTGCCTACTGATAATGTAGCACTATCAGGATAAGTTATAGATGGTCTTAATATCAATGTGATCGTCAATTGATACGTCAAAAATTAAATCACAAGAATCAATTGACGATTGTCTTTCATGACCATGATGAATTTTCCAAGTGAAAGATGTTCACTACCGGATATAGACTGCCCCCCTAGCCAAGTTACAACCAGTTTGTGTCGAATTCCGTTCTCTAATCGGTAACGCCTCGGTGATAGCAATTGTAGAAAACGATAAGTTGGTAGCTATGTTGACGCGCCTGAGTCGGCCGCTCGTTTTACAATGTAGCGTTTGTCTAAAGGATGTAGCGTTAAACATTGTAGAAACGATTTTGAACGATGTGAACTTGGCTACGAATTGTCTATTCGTTTGTTCTGATCACGCGACTTTACGTTGAGTTGACGTCATTGCCATACGTTTTGTCACTTTTCCACAGCGTTAACGATTGCGGAATAACAACTTGGCTAAGCGTGCTGGTTCTATTCTCGTCGAACCAGCAGATTCCTATAGACTTCACCAAGTTGGTTAACCTTGTGTGCGGTCTTTCAACACTGCGCCTTCTCTCGCACGGACTCACCGATTGACAATCCATTCTTTGACGATTCTTTATACTGTGATTTTGATTAGTAATGCTTATAATTATAATCTTTATGCTTACGATACTTTTAAACCATTTTGTAATGAGAAATCAATCTATCCTTTCTCTATGTTGAGATTGGTTTCCAGTCTTACCAGATGCAGCTGGGTAACATTATTTGACATGGAGTGACTGTTTATTTGGTTTCCATAACCCAGTAATTGGGTAAAACGGTATCCTTTGGTAAGATTGGTATTAGATATTCTGGTTTCTGCCATCTGGTAGCTATCGTACTTTATTTTAGCTTTATTTTACTTTAGCCGCAAGCTCGTCTTTATGTAACTGATATTACGGAAATTTAGAATCGCTCAAAAGAGTAAAAAGTAAAAAAAAAATAAAAGCCCAAAGTTCAACAATGACTCTTCAACTTCCCTAATTTGTTAGACCTCGGAGCACAATGTCATCAATCATTACACCTAAAGGAAATTCAAATTGTTATTAGAAACACGCTAAAAGACTGTTTTCTTATACTTGGTTAGGAAATGAGAAAAGTTTTAGTGCCGCACGATATGGAATGGGCTCGGTAGTTGATCAGGTATAAAATTGACAAGTGCTTAATGTTTTATAACAAGTTACAAGAAAACAAGTGGGTAGCCGGACATTTTACAAGACTTTGCAAACAAGACGCGAACATTTGAAAGTGTTTGAAATCTATTCTCATTTTCTTTTATAAAAAAAAGTCTGAAAGATGACTTCAGTTTGGGAACTTATGTTTTGTATGAAACTTATACTACTCTTTTTTGAGGTAGGTAAACATGAAATTATTCCTTCTACTCTCGGTGGAGCGTTAGTGTCAGAATTTACTGACTAAAAAACCCACTCCGTCCCTTCTTGCCTTTTACCTATATCGGGCCTCCATTTTGGAAACAGACCTTAGTCCTGGTAGGCTTCTACCCAGCTGGGCCCCTGCGGTCGCTGAAAACTCCTTGAGGCGCGCGGAAACAGTGCGTGCCGTTCACGACTTGAGCTCGGTCCGAATAGTTACCGGACGGTCGGATAGTGAGCTACCCATTACTCGCCGTCCGCAAGCCCGCGCCTACGGTGGCCAGAAATCGGAATCGGAATCCCAGCGGCGGCTGGGGCGTGAGCGCAGTTGCCTATGTGGTCGGCCTCCTTCTTTGCTAGCATTAATGCTTCGCAGAAGGAGGCGACCGACTGCAACTCCTCCTCGCTCTGGATCATGGCCTGTACTAAAGCCCAGCGAGAGAGATCGCCGCCGCCGATCGCCCCCAAAAGGACACGGCGATGCTCTGCCCAAGTGCCATTTGCTGTCCAGGACAACGGGTTTTCCTTTCAGAAGTTAACCCACGGCTCCAGGAGGCCTCGGGCCTGCTATGCCCCTACGGTTTTATTGACATCTCTTCGAGGCGTGCGTGAAACACTATGCGCCGTCAATGACTCGGGCTCGGTCTGGACGGATACCGGATTGGCGGATGGCAAGCTACCCGTTGCTTGCACATAATATGATTTAAAAGAGTGTCCATGGAGATTCTTGAACGTTCTCCTTCATAGAAATCTATGTTTTGAAACGTGCAATTTAGTGTCACATTTCTTGGACTGACCGACATTTGACTATTCAAAAGTGCCTGCAAATGGTCTATTTGAAATAAATGCTTTAACTTTGACTTGTCTTCCGCAAGCTCACGCCTAAAGTGGCTGAAAATCGGGGTCGGGGAGCTCCACCCAAGCAGGCACACCTCCACCATATCTTGCGGGCGGTCCGCACAATGGTGACACCCAGGCATCCGTCTGAAACGGGTGTAGGAACCTCCCGAATTTACCATGTCCGGTGAGAACCTGCATCATGCGGAAAAATCAAGTCACACGGTATCTTTCGATTACAAAACCAACCTGTGCATTTTTCTTTTTAGAATCTGCATAAATCTTTGATATCTGCTCCACAAATCAGAGAAGTTTATGAGAAAGTATCAAAACTAGTTTAGATAGCATGTCATCAGTGATACAGCGGCGGCGTAGAGTGTGCTCCGCAAAAATTTTGCCGAGCAATTCATCTCCATATGGACATAGTATTCAAACCAGAGCAATATTCTCTATTCTTATATGAAACCTTTCCTGCCAGCCACTTTATTCGGTAACACAGTAGGTACTCCGTGTAGGCCACACACGTACCTACTTAATTAAGATACGGCGGGAGTATCAACAGGACAGTTCCGTATTTGGCAAGCTTCCAAGCTCGTTTCCACTATCTACGAACCACTGTAGAGGCATTTTAAGTTATTTTTCACGAGGTTCATACCAGCCCTTTGTTCTGGCTACGTGACACGTTTTTTATTTTTTTGTAAAATCAATAGTCATGTCATGCCATGTTTTTTCTGCGCTGTGTGGTGAGTGCCGA
This sequence comes from Mythimna albipuncta, assembly GCA_929112965.1. Lineage (NCBI taxonomy): Eukaryota > Metazoa > Arthropoda > Insecta > Lepidoptera > Noctuidae > Mythimna > Mythimna albipuncta. The sequence continues at coordinate 7,427,085 of OV815962.1, read as the reverse complement.
ATTAAAATATTTCGTCTTCCTTTTCTTTTCTTGGCATGTTTTATACTCTATTCACGATGGCATTAGACAAAATAGGTTCACAGAACCTGCTTCTGTGCACAACATATTTTATTTTTCGAGATAATTTCAAACAATTGTAATAAATAACGGTTTCAATATAAAATTTTAACATTACCTACTTAAATACATTCGATTATGGTAATGAGTACTAAACACTTCGGGTGAGTTGCACCATTTAACTATAACGATAACCAAACCTTAACCGGCCGTGAAACGGCCGCCTATTGGTCAATTCGACGATTTGACAACTGTTAACGGCTTTGTTACCGTTATAGTTAAATGGTGCAACTCACCCTTAGATAGGTAAATGGAATGATTTTTTTAAAATAAACGTAACTTTAGTTAAAACATTTTTTTTAAATGGCGTATCATCGAGTTAATATCTATAATAAATTATCTAATACCAAATAGTACAATGAAAAACGTTCCAGATACTGCCAACCCCGGCTACTCTGAAGTTTTTAACATGAAATGTTTTTTTATTATAAACCTCTTAAAACCAAATGAGATCATTTACGTATAACAGTTAATTATAATAAATTCAGCACAAATCTTAACTGTGTTTTTTTTTACAATGTGTACCCTAAAACAACCTTTTTTTAACTTCTGTCTAATACTGTCGTGAATAGAGTATAGAAGCCTAGAATTTCGTTCACAACGTAGGTTGCCTATTTACAAAGCGCTTTTAATCTCTTTGTCGCTTTAAACATGATAATACACAGAGGAACAAACAAGGAATGAACATACAAATTCTTGTTCGTCAAAATGAGTCTCATAACAGCTTTATTAAATATCTAAGACGTGTAGTATCGCATATTCTGCGGCAGTTTTTGCTTTGTTGGGTTTTGTGGCAAGATTATGGCGTGTTATGCGTTGTAATTGTTTTTGTTCTGCGTTCCTTGAACCTAAAGCTCGTATAACGGTCTAATTAGTAGCGTTAGGGTTTTTGCTGAAGTATTTTTTTTTGTATAGACATGTTCTGTCTGAGAATTACTCGCACGATTACTTTTATTTATGCGGAGGTGTTTTCGTACATTTTCATTACAGTGTTTTTTATCTACCTTAATTTTATTTGATAAAGTAATTCTTTACGTTTGTTTAGTAAAAACCGTTACATGTATCCCTAAATCCGAGGAAGCCTGCTGCTCTTTCTGACACAGTCACAATCCGATATTATCATACTAGCTGTCCCGGCGAGCTTCGTACCGCCAAACAGTCAATAAGCGTAGTATATCTTTCGATATAGACAACCGATTGCGATAAAACAAAGCCTAAGTAATATATCAAGTTACAAACAATTTTAGTGTCTAAAAGCTATATACATCGATCTCGAATATTTTACGTGACGCGCGCAAAACTAGAAACTTCTACAGATTTATTATATGTATAGAATATAGACCTTCTTTCACAAACAAAAACTACTCTCCATTTGAGCGCTCCGCAGTGTATTTTCCCGCCGTCACAGAAACGCATAGGTGATAGGTACACAGATATACAAACGGTCGCGTCCCAACGGAGATACCGAGATAATGCATGGCTATGGATTTGCTACTGCCACGTGGATTTAGATGATATTATCGCATAGATAGCTGGCCTTACGGCTTTACCAGAATGAAAATAAGGTTTCTTTTCGTATGTCCTTCATGTCGTTTCTTTGATAACTATAGCTTTGCCATCCAATGACCCAATCAATGCTATATTGTTAACACGTTTCTAGAATATTTTCTCTCTAATCATGTGAGAGAGAGTTACTATGTTCGATGTTGTTGTTCTTGTTACTGTGTTGTATTTGTGAGTTGTCGTTGTGTATTGCTGAGTAGTGAATTGTTTTGTGACTATGTCTCGTGAAACCGAAGAATCGCCAAACTTAAGCGGCAGTGGGCAGGGCATATTGCTCGTAGAACAGATGGTCGATGAGGCCGAAAGATTCTGTAGTGACCGTGCACCCAAAGACACACGTTGGAAAGCCTCCCCCATTGGTGGACTGATGACCTGGTGTGAGTCGCGAGAATGCGATGGACGCGAGACGCATCTACCTATAGGACCGTTTGTTGAATTGACATTTGGGGGAGGCCTTTCGGCTGAAATGATGATGTTTCGTAACAGCAGAAGCCAGATAAATCTAAATAAATACCTGGGTAATTTGAAGAACGCCCTCGGGTAGGTGATGTTAAATTACAAGTAGCACGAGATAAGTGTTCTGTGCCTGTATATGACTTTCATAAAGATTACTCAGATAGTGTGAGAGAAACAAACTCATTTTGTGTGTCAAGGATTCATAACATTGCCTAAAGCAACAGAATAAATGATAGTACGGGCTTACGTAGACTCGTTACCTTCTCAGTCATGTAGGGTGAGTACAGTCAAGTTGTTATACGTTTGTTAGTTTGCCTAGTTTTATTTATATCATTATGATAACAACACATACATTTTACGGGGCGATTCCAAAAAGTTGCTGCTGCTGAAACTGAAAGGACCACCCGTGTCCCATTAGTAGCCCTCTGTGTTCACATCAATAAAAACCCACCCAAAAAACGACATACATTTTTAAAACTGCGGACCATAGATCAGTGGACTAGCCATTTTATAATCAAGTGTATAAAACAGATTACCATATTTTTTAGTAGGTACTAAATGTTGTCGTGTGCTTATGTATGTCAATGACAGTGACATTAAGCTAATAGTGAGGTTTTTATTTGGCTGTAGAACAGATCAGGAGAGGCGCAAAAATGTGGACTCTATTGATCTGTTCCTGGTGAAATTTTATTCTAAAGCACAACTTAAAATTAAAAAATGTTATTTTTCAACTGCCCACATACTTAACAAGATACGTTTCTTAAGCGATCTACTTCGATATCACTATAGAAAGTCGATAGTATCGTTAAAAGAATAAAAATAAAGAGCTCAACGTGACGAACCTATTTTTACAGTGACTGTACCCACCTAGCTACATTTATTCGCTCAGCGTCTAATGTCTCATTTGCTCAGAATCTGGGCACGTTTATTTATGAAATTGGATTAGGATGCCTGATTCAATTTCAAGGGGCGCCTGTTTTATATTTCCCTTTCATTTCATATATATTTTAGTCATTTCCTAAACTAATTATTAAAATCTGGAGTGTGTTTTCGTATTCCAGAAATAACTCACTTTTGTAACTACAATAAAAATAAACAAATACATTTATACGCTTTTGCTTAAAAAAGTAACAATACCTAAATGTTGTTAACACATATATACGCATCAATTTACAAAATCAGAAATCAATAACCTTTTTTTAGTACATCATTTTGTTGTCCGTCTGTCTGTCTGTCAAGACGCTTTATCTCGAGAACACGTAGAGGTATCGAGTTGAAATTAAAAACATATACTTAGGCTTCTTCAAACTGCGAAAAAATCAAACTTCTAAGTCAACGAATAAAAAAGATACGGCTGTTTATGTCGCAAAACACATATAGTGATACTCTCAAAGATCGACATTCATAGGGTACTTCCCGTTGACACAGAATCCTGAACTTTGGCACAAAGCAAGGTCTTGTAGCACAGGTATAGGGAAAAATCTGAAAACTGTAAATGTGTTGTTGCGAACGTCACAAAAAAAAAATTGCAATTCGGAAAAATCTTCAGGAATTGTAGTTTGCACGGAACTCTCAGTGCGCGAGTCAGACTCGCACTTGCCCAGTTTTTTTTAACTGTCTTCGTGGCTCTTAAACTCATCACAGCGATCTCTAAAATTCATGACAACATACCTCATTTTCGGGATTGTTCGAAAGAATTACCGTAAGGGACCGTCGCCAAGCGCAACTGAAGGGACACAGGTAGCTTGTGCAAAATAAGCTTTTGCTAGCTGTTTCGCCCTCGTGAAAGCAAGTTTCTCCATACAACATTGGACCCACATTTAATCCCTTTATGAGGTGAATTTTGGAAAATCCTCTCTTAGTGCTTTGTGCAAAATTTTGACGCTCCTAGGCCCTGCAGTTTCGACTGTGCGTTGATATATTAGTAAAAATATAACTCTCTCTCTCTCTACACCAATCGGGATCGGGAGGAGTCATTTGATGATACCCCTTTTAAAAAACGGGATCATCTCCAATCTCCAACAAATAAACAATTTTAGCACTTCATAAATAAGGTTTAACTTAGTTTAAAAGACAAAAAAATACTAATTCAATCTAGTCTATCTCCTTAGTACCGTAACACTTAAAGTTACGACTCGAGACGTTGCTCAAGTCTCGTAAATTATCTTGAAAGTGCGACACGGTGATCGCTTAATCCCATTTAATCTTATAATGAAACTTCATTGTTCTAGCAGCTAAACCAGAATGAGGTGGTACAAAGGTTTCTTAAATAATCAGTCTTTTAATGTTCCCACTGCTGGGACTCAGGCCTCTTCAAGAGAGGGAACGGGCCGTAATCCACCACGCGCCCAGTGCGGGTTGATGGATGTTTCATTTCTTCGGATTGTTGGTACTAGGACATGTCGGTTTCCTCACGAGGTTTTCCTTCACCGTTTTGAGAGCAGTGGTGATGAAATAAATTATACAAAGTAATGCGCCTGGCTGGGTTTGAATCCGCGTACTAAAACTTGTAAGTCGGGACCAATACCACTCGGCCACCACTGCTCTAAAAAGGTTTCTTACCTTCCACTTCTTTTTTTTTTTTTAATAGTGTAGAAATCATCTACATGACATTCCCCACCCTTGGGCGGAGCGGGAGATAGTGTCAGACTTTTATTGACTAAAAAACCCACCCCGTTCTTACGTTGCCTTTCATACCGGGGCCGAGCCTTCCTTTCAGAAGCAGACCCTTGGCTCCAGTAGGCTTCGGTCCAGCTGGGCCCCTACGGTTGCTGACAACTTATTGAGGCGCGCGGGAACAATACGTGCCGTCGACTACTTGGGCTCAGACCGGACGCTTACCTTCCGTGATGAAACTTACGTGAGTTTCTGAAGTCTGAAACACAATTTTGCACTTTCAAAGTAACTTTACAGTTGGAATTGCACTTAGCCGTCGATTTAAACGACCTCAGAGTTATAAAAGCTGCCAGCGATATCGTAACGACCTCTTACAGACAGCATTATGGAAGCTGTTAGCGATATCGTACAAGTAATATATATTTTGTGTAACAGACTATAAGGGTGCTTTTATTTATTTTTCAATAGACTTTCTCGAAAATCCGTTCTTATTTCACCACTTTTAGGCACGCAATGAACTAGTTTTCCGCACTTGTGTAGAAAAGTTTATAACATTTCATTACATTTCATTTTAGTTTGTTCTTCGTCAGAATTGTTATTAAGTTCTCTTTAAGATTTGATATTTTTTATATTATTTATTAGTTTATTATTTTAGCATATTTATGTATTTTATTATATATTATATATAAATAACTTATTTTGTTTTTTTTTTCGTTTTCATAATTTGTTTATTGTGCAAACCTACCACAGTGATCTCTTTTTAACCCAAAGGTTGACTGGGAGAGAATGCCTTGTTGCATTAAGTCCACCTATGTACCACTACTGTACATGAAGTTTAAATAAATAAATAAATAAATAAACATTTATCGTATCAGGCTAGGCGCGCGTCAACTCCCACGAAGCGCACGTCAACCCCGACGATTCGTGAGTGTATTGAAAAACGTTGTTTAATATACGTGTAGATTTGTCATTGCAGCCCTCGGCTCCATAACATACTCGCTTACGGCTCGTGCGTATTTCATCTTGGTTGCAGTGACAAACTTTCTGCACTTGTATCAAAATGTACTACTATACTAGTACCTAGGGCTTGATTAGTGGCGAATCATTTTAATATGAACTAATAGAGTGATAGAATTGTTACATGATGTTGTCATGGTGAAAAGCGAAAATTGAGGTAAATGTTAGCAATCTTGCTTAGTCAAACCTTGCATATTACTGTTTAATACCCACTTGATCTACTAAATTAATATGTTTCAGCTGAGAAATGTTTGACTTCCTTCTTCACCTTACAGAGCCCTGTTAGCGTAGATACCTTAAAGTTGAGATCAAGGAAATTGGTTGATAGTAGAAAGTAGGTTTCTCCATACAAAACTTGAACCCACGATTCATCCCCTTAGGGAGTGACTTTTGGAAAATGGTCTCTTAGTGTTTCCTTACGTGATTAAGGTAAGCTTGTGCAAAATTTAACGTTTCTAGGCCCTGTAGTTTCGCCTGTAGTGCGTTGTTAATTATGTCAGTCAGTTTTTCCTATTATACATATAAGACTATACTGGATCATTATTTACACTAATAAATATATTAGTAATAAGATATTATTTTGAATGTCACACGAATTTTAGGTTCTAGGAACATTCGTTTCATCACGAATAAAATAATGTTCACTATCAACTTCACTCTATTATTTATACCATACATTCGACTGCCTATCTTGATGTTACCATGGAATTAACCATCCTTTGCAATACATCTATTTCACAAACTCCCAAATCTGTGTGCATCTAATAGAACCGGGCACACTTTGCCGATGTATTTCCCACAATGCATTGTATGTTAGTATGATGATGCCATTTGTCCCGCCGCCCAAAGCCTGGGATTACACGAGTTTTGATTGCACAGTGTAAAATACGAGCCGGATAACAATGGACCAGCATTTTTTACCATACAAACGTATACACATTAATTCTTGTGCCCGAAACGGGTTGGCCGTTTCGTACCTACTCGCATCGGTGGCCGCTTTGATCCGTTTTGTAAAGGAAACATATTTTGCTCATGTTATATTCATACTTTGGGGTCAATTGCTGATCAAAACGGTGGTTTGGTCGGCGGAATGGCGAGCGGAATTGGCTGATTGCTCTGATAAATTGGGCAGTAGGTAACTCCTAGCCCAAACTATGTACCTGATTTGAGATTGTATTTCGTATCTGATAATATTTATTTATGTTTCCTCTTTTCCTTCCAAGAACTATGTCATGACCAATCTAACAAGTACCGTTTGACGTCTCACACTTTTCTATAAAAATAGCTTTGTAGAGGCGTTACTCACACTGTTTCTATTATTTTACCGTAAAGCCATTGAATTATGAAGCTATTTACAATTTCTTATCAACAAATTAAAATTTAAATGTACTACGTGTAGAACTGTCAAACGGTACTTCTTAGATTTGCCGGGCTTTAGTTACTTTCCAACTGAATAAGCAAGAAAAAATATCGAAAGGAAAAGGACAATAAAAAATGTTCACCAATTAAGCAATTAAAAAAAATTATAAGTATTTTTAAAAATGATCCTTACGGCCTTGGCTTTAAACATCAATTACAGAACGTTCCACAAGCCATTACCTGAAGTCACTGAAGATCGATGTTCCTTCCCAATCACACGCCTTTTTCACTACAGCCGGCTGAACAAAAAACGTCCTTTTCCAAGCGGCCCATTTGAAATATAACACAATTAATCAATGACCCGGGATATTATTTTGACAGATGGCTGAAGTTGAAGTGCTTCCGAGTAGTGAACGTGACGTAGAAAATTTATTAGAAGACTACCTTTTACTAGTGGTTTTATCCGTATGAAAGTCGAAATTTATGCCATGGGCCCACATTGGGGCCCGCATCTAGGATTACGGCCCATTCACCGGATTCATTCAGAGGAGGCCCGAGACCCAGCAGTGGGAACATAAAGAAGACTGATTATGCTTTTGCCATGGGAACAAATACATGCTTATTTCAAGTTTTGTCTACCCGAGTTTCCATTCAAATTCTTTTAGCTGCTGAAGCTTTAGTGATTTACAAACATCAAAACAGACTTTCACATTCATAATAAGTATTAATAGGATAACAGATGGGCAGAAGTTTGTAGACTTTACAAACTTCTACCCGACTGGTAGAGGATCGGGATCTAATCTGAGCTATCCTATAAGTTAATAACTAACTTTTCCGGATTGTTAAGGACAGGCCGCTTAGTAAATGTTATCATTAGTCGATGTCAGGAACTTTCTGTGATCAAAGAAAACTTATTTCATAGTAGATATAGTTATTGAATGTCATTACGTCATCACTCAAACTTTATGAATTACTTCGATGAAAAGTGACATGTGAAACGAGTAAAATATTTTTTTTTGGTTTTGGTTTACATGATTGTACTTTCAGCCAGTATCAAATTTTTCGATTTGCTAATACAATATAGTCACTTTGTTTTCCATTATGTTAAAATGCGGATCTAACTAATATTTTTGCCTATATTATCGAGTTAGCCTTTTCGACAAGCTTTACTAATTCATTAAACCCCAAGCGAACGCCGGCGTTCGCGCACCTATTGTCTTTCTATTGTGTCTGTAATTTTCACGATTGAAAGGAGTAATCAATATTACTACAAAGTTCTCAGCATTTACAGAGTTTACATTTGTTTTAATGATTCCACACGATATTGTAGTGTAGACAATTATTGATATTTAAAACTACATCAATATCACGTCATAACTTTGCAGACACCTAAATGCCTCAGGGGTACGTGGCTACTAATTGTTCTCGGGAAAACTCTGGATACATATTGTAATGATTCAATAATCTTATATGAGCACATCTGTTTCATTGTCTTTTCAAAATTCAACCAACTTTAAAAACAATCTAATTATTTTCCAACTAAATTGAAATCCTATTCTAAATTCAAAATAGAATTCGAATTCTTTTACCCTTCAAAATATATTTGTCTAATCAGCCCGTATTTTTTTTAATAAATGCTTATCTTCATGCCATCTCCTTCGATATAGTCTGTCTAATAAGTCAACCGACTTGGGAATTTTGTATAACATGTAATCATTTAAAATATACTTATATTCGATACTTTTGATAAGGTTCTTCTGTTAGTAAACAATGACGACCCACAATGACTCTTAATCAACCTTGATTATTGAACCCGTGTTGACTACATCAGATTTAATTAAATCCTAATAATTACCCAAGTCGTTTAACTTATTAGACAGACTATATCACAATATCCACTAGAAATCAATTGGTGGATAAATAAAGAATCCCAGAACTGCACTCAAAAGGATCCCGCACAAAACTCTTGTTATGTGTTTTTGTTGTTCTGTGTGTCAGATCGCAATTTCACCGATATCATTGCTTCCTTGCCAAATTGGGTGCCGTCTTGTCATCTGTCGTGTAAAATTACTTTCTTCAGGATCACTGTGATGTTATTAAAACACTAGTTTATCCCGTGACTGTGCTCCCGTAACTTGTCTAACACGAAATGTGCTTTTTTTTTGAGTAAAGTGGCCAATGCCACTGCACTTTCTGTCTGTTAAAGAATATTTGTAAATAGATTGGAACTTTCAGAAATTATATTTTAACTTTTTATACCTAACTAGTTTCTGCCAGCCACTTCTTTTGCGTGATAATATGTTCTTATGTCACTCAGTTATAAAGCAGTATTAAAGTGGTGAAAGAATATCTATAATGATTACAGTTGTTTTTGAGTTTATTAATTACACACAAACTCACAAATGTTTCCTCTTTGTAATATTGATGTAGACCTAGCAATCTACCTCAGCTTCACACGTGTTTGCGCGTTGTTTTGTAAAATTTGTATGAAAATCCACGCAAAAATGTTTGAGAAGAGACAAATAAAAATAGCATTTTTTGTTAAAGGTATCGAATATTACTTTCATAAAAATTATTAGAAATATATATATATATATATATAGATATTACAAACAGACACTTCAATTTTATTTATGAGCACATGTATACTTGTATGTCTGTTTTTGTATGTGCAATAAGAGAAATTCCTTTGAGGAAAAATAAGACCTTTCGTCTGTTATAAAATATCTTGCACCTCTGTTTGTAACATTCAATTTGTATTTGCATCGTTAGAACGTAATATAAAGTGCAAATTGAACATCAACGCTAATGATTAAAATGACAGATACTCCACACAATATTATATCATGAAAATCGAGAAATTCCTTCAATCAACAAACTTTATTTGGCGCGAAAGCGTCCCGAAATATATTGCGTTAGTACTTACTTCCCGGTTTTATGGGAGTTTTCGTAAATGGAAAGATAAATGTCGTATACGGGCTCAATATCATCTTGGAAAGATACAAGTATATTTTTTATTACTTTTCTCATCATCTTATAGATAGAGCACGTGAAAGATATGTTGATGTGTATTTTTGTAATAAAGGTTTTGTCAGTAGCTCAGTCGGGAGGCTGTTATTTTAAGCAAATCTATTTGTGTTTCAGGGAATGATGTTTTATTCATACATCCATTACTTAGGTATACATATCGTCATATCGACACATAATACAAAGTCGTGTTAGCTATACCATTTATACATCAAGAACAGCTAAAACGATTTGAATGATCTTTGATTTGTTGGATACATCTCTATCCCAGTTAGCAGAATAATTATTAAAATATCGGAGAAATTCACGTAAAAAAGGGGTCCAGTAGGGCTGATGTCTGCTTGGGCTCCATGTCTACTGGGCCCCTTCAGTTTTGCTGATATCTCTTTGAGGTTCACTTGGAACACAACGCTCCGTCGAGTCGGACTTGGTCCTCACCGGACGGGGAGTACCCGTTGTTCGCCGTCCGCCATCTACGGAGGCCAGGGCATCTCCGACGGAGGAGTTAACGACCACTAAGATTCTGTACATCACTTAGTAACATATTGCCTTTCTGTATTAACTGGTCAAATAACAACTTTCGATAGCAATTTGTTGTACAATAAAGTCTTAGCGCGAGGAGATCGAGCTATAAAATATTCAAGAGTTTAGCTAGTACTGTGGAAGGTCGGTTAACATTATTTTATCTCTAGAACAGGGATGGTGAACCTATGGCAAGCATTAAAATGGTGGCACGTGGCAATAAAATGGGGCACTAATACAAAATTACTTAGCATCTATGTAGTATAAATTATATTTATTTGCTTATGAACATTAAAACTAATAAATATTAATAACTTAATAGGTATTATATCTATACTAAAAATAATAATATTTACAAAAGGGTAGAAAAAGAAAAAGAAATTATAAGGCATCAAAAAATCCATCCACATCAATCCCAATAGGAAAAAGGCAGTCGTGTAGTGAATCTTTACAACAACAGAAAGTGACTTTCAATTAAGTATATAAAAATACATAGCACTGTTGATATTACGACTGCTTTACGAGTTTTGGGATACAATAAAGTTAAATAAATAGTTAAGTGTGTGTCTAGTTTTTTTTTTGTAATGTACTATTACAAAAAAAAACTAGACACTTTTTTTTTGTAATAGTACGGCTCTGTCTTCAATAATGGTTCACCACCCCTGCTCTAGAGTTACGATAGCTTGCGGCTTTGACCTCGTATGTACGAGTATTTACTGTATTTATGTTAGTACTACCTACATTCAAACCCGACGAATATTAAGGTAAATAAAAGCTGTTCTCAAATGAGAACAAAATATAATAAATACACGTTATTTGTATTTTCTGTTAAACAAGGTTAGAATTCAGCAATATTCCTAAATCGAACGAAATATTTTTAACATTTTATTAAGGCTTATAGTCTCTTGAACCATCTGGCCAAAATTATGTCGACGCACCTCTCGCACCCGCCTAGGCGGCAGTACGCAAATCTGTGCATTTATTTGCGCCCAACAGCGCCCGGAAAGCGCGCGGCTGACCTTTAAATCCATTTTCTTAGCGAAATATTGATTGATTTACATATGCAATGTTCACTTTGAAGAATATTTAACCACCAATTTTCATGTGTAAAAATGTTTCTAAATATGCACGCCGTTTCGAAGGAGTAGGGAAAAGTTGCGAAAAGTTGTGAAATTGCTAAAAAATTTTTTTAGACAAAAGTGTTAATAGCACGAAGAAATCAAATATTGATAATGTTGTTCATGAATCTATAATAAACATATATTTTTTTCAAACCTATTAACCTGGCAGTTACCGAGGAGTAGGCTTCAGAAAGTCACTGTTTTATGGCACTTTTCGGCGCTTGGGCCTTAATATTGACGAATACTGAATTGCCATTAAAGAGTAAATTGAAGGCTATTGGATTTTGCGAATGATTTCATTTAGCGTAGGTACAGTTAAGGAATATAACTCATTTTTTTATTATTGATAGTCCCGCGGTTAACTGTTATCTCATCTGATAGAAGGCGACGGTGTGATCCACGATGGGGCACGCTTGCCTAGAAGTAGGCAAGCGTGCTCTTAACTTACTTAACTTACTTACTAACTTACTTTTAGACAATTTTCAAAACGGTGCGTATGCGTGAGGATATTCGCCATGTACCGATGGCGCATCGCATGCTTCTGAAGGTTCGATGATGGAGAGTTCCTGCCGTAGTCTGAGTTTCCTGATAGCTATAACTTGGGATTTTAGATAAGTAAAGAGTATATAGGTTACTTCTAGGTACCTACAAGCACGCACACACGCATACGCATGTACGCACACGCATGTACGCACACGCATGTATCTACACTTATGTGCGCAGCTAAGTAGTTTATTTTCATGTGAGATTGTAGGTTAATCCAAGCCAATGAATAATTAAAGAAGTCAGTAATCAGTGGGTATCTCATCAAGTTGTTCGACCTTCTGTATAAACTAGCTGCGTCCAGCGGGTTTGTCCGTGTTAAGGTAAAAAATTGACCGAATAATAATAATAATATAATAATATTCCACAACTATCACACAACGCCGTCTAGTCCCAAGCTAAGCAGAGCTTGTATTATGGGTACTAGACAACTGATAAACATACTTATATTTTTCTAAATACATACATATTATAGATAAATTACACCCAGACACAGAACAAATGATTGTGCTCATCACACAAACATTTGTCCTCGGTGGGAATCGAACCTACGACCTCCGGCATAGCAGTCAGGGTCACTAACCACTAGACCAACAGGCCAGTCTGGAAGAATGGAACATACTTCTGAGATAAAAAGCAGGTAAACCTACCTGCGTTTTTATCTATTCTCCCAGAATGACCCAGGACAAAACCTACCTGCGTACCAAGTTTCATCGAAATCCGTTCAGTCGTTCGAGCAAACAAACAAACGTACACACATACCATTACACACTCCGGAACACTCCGGCCTTCATAATATTAATGTGATAGAAGATCCATTCTACCTGGCGATTTGAAATCGTTTATTGATTTATGAAAACTAAATAGAGCCTGAAGTTCAAAAGTCAGTCCGCGTCGAACACAAACGGATTAACAGGTTAGCTTAAAATTATGGTCACGTAACTCTAGTTTATGCCGAATAGGTAGGCCAGCTAAGCAGTCCGAATTTTGAGGAGATGAAATTTCAATTTATTATGAAAATACTGTACAGTTCAGTCGATAAGATGATTAAATAGAAACAGGCTCTGGATAAACGCATCGAGGGTTACGTTCCAGAAGTGGGCTAGAAAATAAAAATCAGCTCTCGACCTTCAAGCCCCAGTATGAAGGCTAGAAAGAACGGGGTGCGTCTTTTAGTCAGTAAGAGTCTGACACTATCTCCCGCTCCGCTCAAGAGCAGGGGATGTTATTGGATGATTTTTTCCGACCATAAAAATAGCTCTCGACCTTGAACTTACCAGATGGAAAGTGAAAGATGAGATCTATGATAATACGAGCAAGCCTTTAGATTCTCGAATGATTGTTCACTCCTTCTTCAAGGGTTGGTAGATTGTAGGTTAACGTAGATTCGATCAGGCCGTTCCTCACTATGTCTGAACTCATAACAAATGTGAAGAAGAAGTTCGGATAGTAGGTAGGTACTGTATTATAGAGTATCTTCGATCAGAACCTCTTTAGAAGGTTTAGAACAGGCACATTATAAATAAAATCAAATTTTTAAAGATTTAACATTGTGAGACTGTTTCTCAGTAGAATCTTTGAGTATTTTTACTGAATACCTAAATAATTGTTTAAATGACAACACCCTAAGGTAGGCGGACAAACAGCCAGTGTAGGCTTAATCAAGTCCCGGTGGAACCCTTTGCGTACGGAACTCTGAAAATAAATTCCCGTTGTTGATGCCAGGCTACGCTGAAATATTCAAATCTCTGAACATTGATATTACTGACGGGAGATAAGACCGCTTATTTAAAATATGAAATTCCTGAAGAATATCCTTGTGGATTTTAAGCAGAAAAGATTGATATTTAAATGTACACTTTAGGTTAGTAGGTACATCTCTATTCCTGCTTAAGGCTCCGACCGACAGGCGCAATGCGACAAAGTTTTTCACAGAAATGTGGTCCATATATTGTCGTCTTAAAGTGAAAATCAAATCGCTAGCTGTTTCGCCTGTGTGAAAGTAAATTTTTCGATACAAACTTTGAACTTCCGTTTTTTATCCCCCTAAGCGGTAATTCGCCCGTATGAAAGTAAGTTTAACCAAAGAAATTTTGAACCCGCGTCTCACCCTTATGGGGTGAATTTTGAAAATTTTTCTCTTAGTGCTTGCCTACGTCATAAAAGGAAACCTCATGCAAAATTTCACTTCCCTAGTCTAAGTTAGTCCAGGTAACTTCTCAGAACAAAGAAAAAGCTATTGGAAAATATGTATTACATAGCTTATTTATTTCGTATTTTCGTACAATACAAAGATGTATTTACGTTATTTATATTTCAGGTTAATTCACAACAAATGCTTCTTTAGTTTTTTGTAAAGACACTTCCGAATTTTTATGAGGAATGAACCGTCATACATTTAGGTACAGGTTAAAAATGTTTGTTTGCATGAAATTATTATGTGTTAACCGCAAATATCTTTATAGAAATGTAAACCTATCAAAAATACATTTTCGAGCTTTTCAATCTAAGGCGAAATATAAAGAAGAAGAAGCATGAAAATATTTTTATTTAGCAAAAACACAAAAGCACACAAACAATAAGTTTGAAGATAAACATGAACAACAATTATAAGTTAAATAATAATTTACAAACCAAAAAAATAATTCGCGCCAAAATAGGTCAACAGTAGCATGAATGCCAGAACACCTGACATAAGTCGCATTGTCGCATTACGCCCGCGCCTGTCGCGGAGTCTACATTTGTTAGCCCCTGTCATTTACTCGGAACGTAATTTAGATTAGGTAAAATTATGACCGGAAAAAAATGTGTAAATAAAAATGTAAAAACGTAATCCTATCTTTTCATGCGAAATAAGTAGAGGCGAACGTTAGTTATAAAGTAAATGAGATTGTTGTGTTAGTCGTACATGAAAAAAAAAGGTTTTCTGGGTTATCCGAATAATTTTAAAGCAGTGAAGTAGGTACCTACCATCTGATTAATAATTCATAACATTTTCAGCCTTTTCATGCGGAATAGTCTGCAGATAAAACTGAGTTATAAATGTACATAATAATAATTATTTCGCTTTTCCAGACCAACCTAAAAACTTTATTTTTTATTTAGTGAGTTAGTATGTAATAACATTTTTTATTCATTCATACTTTACATTTGTAGGTCATGAAAGTGTGCTTATTTTGTAGTTATGTCATAGTTATGAAATATTAACAAGTTACGCAGAGTAACAAGCGCATCCTCCATTATAAAATTCAGTGAGCAAGCCGCTACTACAATATGAATGAAATCGGCGGACTTCTAAATGAATTCATACTCGCACAGTTCCAGTTTGAGTCCACTTTGTTATTTAATAAAACTGGCGATGTGAGAAGAGTGTACCGATTGAAATAGGTACAACTTGTTTTTATTTTTGAGTCATGTGAAGCACATTTCTCAGTGATATTGGCCATGGAGCAATTATTTCTTTTATTCATGCGGTTTGCTTGGTGCTGAGCCTTAATATTTTTTTTGGTATCAGATGGTTATCAAGTGGGTGGCCGTTTCGTTTCGATTCTCTTTTGACGATCGCCTCGAGTCAGCCACGCCTCTGATTCCTTTATTCTGACCACGTGACTGAGCGTTGAGATGACGTCAGAACAAAGGAATTATAGGAGTGGCGAAACGGTCCGCTTACTTCGCTAAGCTTGCAGGGAAATTGTACGAGCTGGTGATTTGACGATAGAAAAGGGTATAGGATTATTTGTCCCCTATGTTACTTTAAAGCAGCGGTCGGCAACTTTTTGTCAGCTAAAGGCAGAAGGTGGTAAAATAAACTGAAGGCGGGCCGACCTTGTAATATTATCAATATATCCCACCTGATTTTAGATTTGGGCTTGGTTTTTGGGGGAGGCCTATTTCTAGCAGTGGACGTCTTTCGAGGCCGCGCGTTGCCGACCGCTGCTTTAAAGTAACACGTTTTTTTCTTCTATTTTTTGTCAACCTTCGCGCTTTCATTAGGAACCTTCACGCTTTCGTTAGGGATCTTTTGAGGATGGAAATCATCCAATGACTTCTCCTACTCTAGGGCGAAGACAGACTTTTACTGACTAAAACCCACCTGTGTCTTTCAGTTACCCTTAGCGTTCCAAGGCAACGTATTTTGACCGAGCCTAAGTCGTCGATGGCGCATAGTGTACTACGCGTGCCTCAAGGAGGGGCCCAGCAAGGTCGAAGCCTACTGGGGCCATGGGTTTGCTTCTGAAAGGAAAACCCGGTACTTGAATCAAAGGCAAAGAAGGAACTCAGAGTGAGTTTTGATCAGTAATAGTCTGATACGCCTTTCCACCCCGCCCAAGGGCGGGAGATCTCATTAGATGATTTACAACCTAAAAAAAGGACCACAGTATGTCGTTCAAAAATCCCTGAGACTCTAAGACTTTTAAGGGTTCAGTTCAGGATCACATCGCTTCTTATTCTATCAGCTGTAGTGAACCTAATTGATTATGTATGTGTACACGCGCTGATGTTTAACATTACCTATTCATGAGAAACGGCAGTCGGTGTACTCATGAACTTATATTGAAGACCGAAGTAAATAAACTCAAGTGAACTTCAATCAAGTATTGACGAAAGTAAGCAATACTTATATTTGCTCTAGTTGTTAAAGGAAAAAAGGTTATAGGGAAAAAGGTTAACTTTACATTGTGCTAACTTTTTTTATTATATAACAGAGCCAATCTTCAAAGCCTTGAGCACAGGCGTAGGGTAGCCAGTAATTTAGGTGTCTTGAAGGCTAGAGTGAATAGGCTCTTAATAAACTTGTGCGCCTCACCATCAACGATTGCATCAATGCTTACCATCAGGCGGGATCGCAGTCAAGTACTAGTTTATAACTGATAAAAAAAAAATTTGCAAACTTATGCAACTTTATTTTTAAGAAAAATAAGAATAAGAAATTTTATTTGCCCAAACATGTGTATGCAGACAGAACTAAAATAATACATGCAAGCAAGATCTTAAATAAAAGTGGCTCACGACATGTTTGCCATTTTTCATGGCGTGCAAATATCTTAAATTCTATTATATTATTATTATTGTAATTTTTTTTTTCTCTATTAAATAACTTTCTCCGCGTAGTCGCTCTCCTATAGTAAATAACTTTCTCCGCGTAGTCGCTCTCCTATAGTAAATAACTTTCTCCGCGTAGTCGCTCACCTATAGTAAATAACTTTCTCCGCGTAGTCGCTCTCCTATAGTAAATAACTTTCTCCGCGTATTCGCTCTCGTGGTTTATCCTATAAAAAACATGTTTTTAGACTGGTTATGACACTCAGACAAAGAATTTGCGTAATTAAATTACAATTTCCAGAAATAATGTTCAATAAACAGTTTAAACAGTTTATATTGTTTATTTGTACCCTTTTATTTTATGGTCTAAGCTAAACTTACTTATTTGCAATAGTTTGAGATTTGTTATGGTCTAATTTTTACATGTATCTATTAATTTAATATTTTGTAATTTTGTAAGAATGTCTATGAGCCTTAGTTGAATGATAATAAAGGAATGTTATTATTATTTGATTCTCCTTATTGTACTCATAATCTAAGCTAAACTAATCTTTGATCTTCCTTATTTTACAGCCTAAATTTAACTAACCTCTTCATTTAATCTTACCTATTTTACAACCTAAACTTACCTCTTTATTTGGTCCTCCTTAATTTATTGTCTAAACTTATCTGTTTATTTAATCCCACTTATTTAATAGTCTAAGCTAAACTGAAATCTTTATTTGATCCTACTTATTTTATAGTTTAGACTTAACAAACGTCTTAATTGGATACTCCATATTTTATATTTTACTTGAAACTAACCTTGTAGCTTTACCTAATCTTTTCATCCATGAAAATGCTTTGAAAAAGTCTATTGAAAGAAATCAGCAGACAAAAATTACTCGCGGGTAAAATTACAAAAAAAAATACCTACCTAAATTATTTTGTCGTACCTATTTGCTAGACACCTACTCTGCATACCAAAATAATCACGTACAGTTAGTTAATTTCAGTTGGGGCAGCCAAACTAGAACAAATTAACAACCAACATGGTGGGCGAGACACAAATATACAACAGTGTTTAATAACAGGAATTAGTCCTAAACAAGCTGGTCAATAACTAAATAGAACTGTACATACACTAGATACTGAATTAATCTTATACTTGGCGATGTTTAGCGACTATTTTGGTAACAGTTTGTGTTACAAAATGTTCTGTTGTGTTTCAAATTAAATGATTACGAGCTATGTTAGATGTTCTGGTTGTCTGTAAAAATTGCTTTCAGCGATAAGACCATTGTGACGCCTTATTAATTTTAAACGCCTACTGTATTTATGGTGTACAAAAAAGAGTATATCTATGTTTATATATTTAAATAAGAAGTTTTGTTAGAGAAGTGTGTTTGACGATGGTAAGCGACCAGACGGTGTGTCATTATTTCCGTGGAAGATGGATAGGCCTTCAGCGTGGGTGGGTGGCGGACCTATGAGGTCGATACTTTTGCGCCCTCCCATCTTCTTAATTTGTGCTGTGCTGGTAATACCACTGCGGCCACGGATAACCTCAAGCGGTTAATATAAAAACATCAGCAGTTATATTTTTGGGCCGTTTGGAGTTCACTTGAACACTCGGACATACGCTGTTTAAAAACATCACTAATTGTATACTTCGCATTTTATTTCTGTTATAGACTTTATATGTATCGGTATTTACAATTTTATGGTGGCATATATTTCTTAGAGAACGCAATCAATTACACTTTATTGTAACGCTTTGAGTATCTTGCTCCTAAAGAAAAATCTTGCCGTACATAAACTTCTCTTTTTTTTTAGGTTGGCAAATCATCTGATGACATTTCCCGCTCTGAGGTGGAGAGGGAGATAGTGTTAGACTTATACTGACTAAAAACCCACTCTTGTTCCTTCTTTGCCATTGTTTCAGGGCCCCGGGGACGTTTTCTTCTTCACTCCTTGAGTCGTTCTGGCTCTTACTATGCACAATATTGATATATATGTATGAGTATTATGTGCTATTCACATATTTGTACAGTTTAGATACTTTCTCATATAATGCTGTAAGAAAACTCAAATTCTGGGTTAAGCTCGCCTTTGCGTATCAACTTTCCTTTGTTTTGCAAGGTACCTACTGAAAAAGATAAATAGTCCCTTAAACATCATAGTCCTACGTAGTATAATACAAACCATAGTAACGAAGCCGTTGTTAAGGAAAATTGTTACGTCAAATGTTCCATCTACACTAATAATATAAAAAGGGATCGATTGTTTTTGTTTTTTTTTGTGTATAGGAGGTATTCTCTGAAAGTGCTGTTACGATTGCAATTTTTTTTTTTCACCGATAGAAAGCTGCTTTATTCCTGAGTGACATAGGCTATATTTTATGTATGCGAACGAAGCAGCGGAAAAAAGCTAGTCTTCCATATTATTTATATTTATATATTCCTTCTTTGCCCAGCGTCCTTCTAGCTCAATGAAAAGAACCCAACTCACGAACTAAACATCACTCTGTCCCCTTTCGGTTCCCGTCTAGAGTTACGAACTATAGAAGCGTCAAGGGCAGCTAGTGGTTCTAGTAATTAGTTAACCAATCATTGTAAGTGATGCGGGTGTCGACAGCCTGCCGGCACGACCCATCCATCGTCCGCCAAGACTTCGAGCAATATATTACAGTTTTAGACTCTTGAAAATTGGCCTTTAGCTCGCTGAAGGAATTATAGATGACAGTAATTTGACTTATTTGTCTGAAGCCTAGTGGTTCTACCTTAAATTTTTCTCTTTAGTTTATTTTTTTATTTTAACCTTTCTTTAATCGTGGAAATTACAGACACAATAGAAAGACAATAGGTGCGCGAACGCCGGCGTTCGCTTGGGGTTTAATAAATTAAGAAACATTATCATCATCATCAGCCTTTTTAATATTTCTACTGCTGGGACTCAGGCCTCCTCTCAAGGAGAGAGAATGGGCCGTAATCCACCACGCGGGCTCAGTGCGGGTTGGTGAATGTCACATACAATATATGTCGAATCATACTTACAATTATATGTAAATATATCTAAAAGTATATAAGGAGAAACTGAACGAATGCCGAAACTGCTGGGATTAGGAGCGTATTTTTAAAGGCTTCCTTTTTATGACGTAGGCGAGCGAGACTTTCAAAAATTTGTCCCTAAGGGGATTTCCCTAAAGGAAAACGAGACCTAAATTTTCTTTGGAGAAACCTACTTTCTTACTGACGAAGCTGCTGATAAAAGTTAGTAAAAAAGTAAAAAATAGCATCCATATATGCTAGATTGATGACTTGACATAGATTCAAAAAGCTCTTGCTAGTCATTGGTCGCTTATCTACCCCATTGATATCTTATTGAGTTATCTATGACCTTCCAAAAGTTATTACACTAGCTACATTTGTTTAAAGGTATTGATAGCCCTATTAAAAAAAAAAAAACAAAAAAAACTATTCTGAGCTAATGAATCCTTTAGTATTTTCCTAACAAGAAAACGGTATATAAGCTGTACTGAATATAGTTATTTAAATAGTATTCTAACTATCTACCGATTGGAATTTTCTAAGCCACTGCGGCTCGTTTGCAAGCTGTTGGCATCTCAGCATCTTATCTGCTGTCTCGTTTGTTCCCAATGGAGTGAAAAGAGACGGGTGCCTCCTAAATCCTCTTTGAATAATCTCACACAGGGGATCAGCCACGGGCTTGGCAGTAAATATCGAGCCGTTGTTGACGCCTCTGAACGTAGATGACTTAAGAGCGAGCAACTCATGGTACATTTCCATACAACCGCTCTTACGTGATTATGGTGTTATTACACATCTTTCTCCAGATATTTTGGATACAAAGCTATCTTGTGGATATTATGTAGCCTTCTAAGGAAATCAAAATATTTTGTGTAAAATTTTAATCTAGTAAAGACCTCTGAAAATCTGCTATTTTACGTGCTCTCCATAATGCAATGTTATATAAAAATACTTCCATAGAAATGAGATTCTGAATGACGACAATTTTTCTGAAAAACTTAAACACGTGTTTTTTGGAACAAGTTTTGTGAAATATTTGAGTAAATTACGGCTAACAAGTTTTCAGGCGCTATCTCTCTTTTTTCGTATTGCCTCTTCATCAGACGTCGTGTTGGATCGCGTTAGTTTTAAACCATGCTTGACGTTACCGATAGGGAAGTGGAGAAGGACCCTCTTAAACATAAAATATACTTATAATAAAACTTTTAAGATCTTTAGGGAGTTGTAAAGTTAGTTCTACGTATATAGGACATTAGGGTTAGTACATACATGAGAAGCCAAATAGATCCATCCTCTATTTCAGTAGGCACTCGAAAGTTTTCAGCCAGTATAAACCAGTTTCGTATAAAATAATGTTATGTTGGAGCAGTAATTAAGACTTATCTCACAGGTCTTAAGCTTATGACACTCATATTATAACGGTGAAGCGAAAGTTTGTTTCTTCTTCACACCCAAATGGCTGAAATATTTCTATGGAACTTGGTACACGGGTAAAGAATGTCCTGGATAGCACATAGGATACTTTTTATCCTGGGAATATGTTCTTTTGCGGTAATTTTTGAATATCACTTGGTCGAAACCTCTGGCAGCTGCTAGTTCATATTATTTTGCCTGATTTAACATCTTGTACAAGTATGCAACCTGAGGCGGCACACGCGTAATGGAATGGACATCTTCATGCCTTAGCTACCGGTATCCCGGCCCTGATTTCTGAGGGCTTGCGGATGACGAGCAATGGGTAATTCGCCGTCATCCCGAGTCATAGACGGCGATTAATATTCCATACGCACCTCTGAGAGAATTGAAATTTGAATTGCGGTTTTCTTATTCCATCAACTAAAGTCTAGTTTAGAGTTTCGCATTTAAAACTAAAAACCCAGTTAAAAAATCTGCTGCCATATGTACTTAATTTATAAACTTATACATGTCATAATTATGCTAATTGCGGTTCCAAGCTTTGGCACTGAACCAGAATAGCTTTAATTTGTCATTCGTTTAAAAACAGCTACATACATAAAATTTATTTTATTGTATGTCATTTCCACGTTGGTTGGAAAGTAAAACCATTAAACAGATTTGTATGAAGCTTGTACTAAGTATTTATTTTTCAAGACTGCGGCGATGCCGGTAACGACGGAAGTTATTTTTGAGTTTGTATTTTGTATTAAAATTATATTAATTGGCGTACTCATAAACTTTAAATGAAAACCCATGTGTATAATGGGGTAGTAATGTAAATTGTGTAATATAATCGTGTCGACCGAATTTAGATCACAGTGGGCAATCTGAAAGAAAGAAAACACGTTTATTTGGCACATAAAACACACAACGAAAAAAAAAAACAAAAAAAAACCTAAATCTCAATTGAGACTATAGAAGGTACCAAATAACCGTGGAATAAAGTACATTGACCTTTTCCTAATATATCTGCGTAGGTAAACAAACAATGAACTGCTTTTCATTACTAGATCATGTAAAGGATCACTATAATACATACCTGTCGATTTAAGACAGCTTTATAATGTCTTTATTGCCGTTTTTTAAATTAAAAATGTCAACAAGTGTAGGAGGGTCAATGACCGTTATTCCACAGTTATCTGGCGCCTACCTTAGTCATTTACACAGGTGATAATAGTGTTCGAGTGTGAACACAAACACAGGTACAATCTCTGCCCTGCGGACATCACGGGGAATTTCTGAAAGAGAAAACGTGGTCTTAGAACGTAAAAGGCCACTGAAGGACACAGGTTGGGGTAATCAGAACACACCTTTCCGTTCCACCCTAGAGTAAGAAAAGTTTTAGATGATATCCCATCTCAAAAAAAAAGTTAGTTAAGTACACTTTCCGTACTCTTAACTCATATCGACGATAGTCGGACACGACTGGAGTACCTAAGACACGCAGGATCAACTGCTTTTTATGCTTTTCGAGGCGTGGTAGGGTAAAGACCCGATAGCAAATAGCCTGACCCAGGAATCGAACCCAGAACCCCACGCTCAACAGTCATGCATACGACCACGATGCTAATGAGCTATACCTACTCCAATGCGAATCGTTCTTACTTAATAAGTAAACAGATACAGACGGAAAAAAGTCTATGTATAAAAGATTACATTTTCATTGGAACACAAAGAAGTACTCTCAATTTGAAACAGAGATAATGCTTAATTTGATTGTATATCTACCCTATTTATGCTCATAATTAAAAACAACAAAAAGTGCCTCAGCTAACTTGACAATAAACGGCGACAGAAAAGCGAAGGACAGAAATTAGCCATTTGCTCGAAGTTGTGTTCAAACAGTTGCTTACTCGAGAAGTCTTTTTACTTCATAAATCCACAATTATTTACTTGTTTTAATTGTAGTTATGGGACTAACTTATTTGTGCTCTCCTATTCCCATTTCGGGTCGGGTGGAGACCTGACCTGGTGCCGATTAGTGAGGAGTCACTAATCGGCGCCAGGATATTCTATCCTGAGTTGTCGGCTCTGGCAAATGGGCTAACTTCAGGTTTCTCTCGATTCTAGACTGGTGGTTTAGTTAATGGTCCTCTAGGTTCTACGTTAGGAGACCTCTGCCTTTCTTTTGTTCTGGCAGGTATAGTGCTATTTTTACGACATGTTTCTTGCTTCTACTGCTAATACGTCCATTTATTTATTAATTTTTGAAGATAAGGGGCTATGCATCTCTCGTAGTGTAGGGGATATAGTCACTGTGAGCTAAAGGATCTATTGTGACTAGCCACCTTGTTAGAGTAACTCTTTTAGCCTGGAGGCTTCCAGAAAATCTAGAATACTCCTAGCTTTTAGAGTTTTAATCACCTCCGGGCGAATAATGTGTCGACCCAGCTGGACACTGCGTTTGTGGATAAGGGACCCGCATTCACACAAAAGGTGCTTAGGCGTCTCCCTCTCCTGCTTACAGTACAGGCAAACTTCAGTGTCACTCAGTTTTATGTGAAATTGGTGCCTGTTTAGTTTGCAGTGGCCGATTAAAGCGCGGGCTATCGCACAGATGTTCGTCCTGCTAAGCTCAAGAAGCTCGGCAGTTCGTTTTTGTGAGTAGCCTTCTATAAGAGATTTGGCGTGTAGCAGTCCTGGTTGTAACAACCGGTGCTTTTTTGAATCGCCGAATAGGTTGCCCTCAAGGGTCTGCATGACCTGGTTCTTTGAGATACCACAGAAGGGTTCTGGTCCTATCTGATGACCTTGAGCCCCAATCCTTGCAAGTTCGTTGGCTTTTTCGTTGCCAATAATTCCATAATGATCCGGTACCCATCTCAGAATAACTTTATTCCTTTGCCCCAGGTGATAACATGCCATACCATCTGAAGCAATTTTCCACCACCACTAAGGTGGTAGAAAATTGCTTTTTTAGTATATGTGAAACCTGAAATACTTATCTAGAATATTTATGTAAAGAATCTATGTACAACATTTCAATACCGTATCATGAAAAATCACAAAGATTGTTATGTCAGCACAGCCGTCCAGGCGACTGAGGGGTTGTTTATGCAGTAATAGAACTAACACTATTCTGAGTTCCCAGTAACAATACAAGCATATAATAATAATGTGTATTACCATTACCATTATACGAGCACAACTGATATCATGTTCCACAAACATAGTATAATATTATTATTATCCTAAGTATCATAACTAAGGATAATTGCCAGTTTCTGCATCCTGAACAAACAGCTTAGGTCGCCTTACAAGGGTGTTCGAAATGTATCCTTATCCTTTCATATGTATACTTACATGATAAAGGGTAAAATCCTGACTTACTCACTGTTCAAAAAAAAAAAAATAACTTAATAATAAATGTAATAGCAGACCTGTAGACCTGGAACAGAGCTGTTATCACTGCATAATGATATTGATAAAGTTGCTAGAATTTTTTTATGTTCAAGCAGTATTCCTGATAGCTACAACTTAAGGGTCTTTAAGTCAAGAATGAATAGGTTGCTTCTAGGCAAGCGTGCTCCATCGTCGGCCACATCATAGCTTTTCATCGGGTGAGATAGTAGCCACCACGAGCCCATCCATAATAATTAAAAAAAAAAATATTTCTGGTGGGTCAGTATCCAGTATTTCCGAATGCACTGTTTGAAACCCACAGGTCGAGTTATCAGTTCAAAACCACTTCTAGCACGTGCATATTATTATAGCTAAGCATGAACCCAGGATAGTGCAGCCAACATATCCTTTTAAAAATTCAAGCTATGGACATACGAGAAAATTGTTTCTATTTTGCTTATCTGCAGACTAAGGGCCTGTGCACACCACGTTTTTTAAATGCGCCGTTGACGCGCGTTTGTAGCGATAAAGACGCGATACGCACGCGAGTCAGACGCAGCCTGTAGACCTTTAATAGGATAAAAACGCGCTTTCGACGGCGCGTTTAAAAAACGTAGTGTGCACAGGCCCTAACACGGCTTGTATACCCAGCCAGCTCCAGATCCTCGGATGCAGCACAAACAAAAACAATCAAATCTTTGTTTGAATAGAATTACCGGTTGTCCTCACAGTAATGAATATAGAACGGAAAATGAAGCGACAGTAGCGCTTGAATAAACATTAGTACGGAGAAGATCTGCGCTTTATGTAGCGTATATGGAGCAGGGCATATAATTTAATTATGTGTATAATATGACCATATAGTAGCTGTGATAGCTAATTTTTATTACTGTTTCATAGCATTGGCTTAGTAGTTGCAAGCGCGCGGCATTCAGCTTGAGGTTCTGGGTTTAATTACCAGGTTGGGTAGCGCATGGTGCTTTTCATCAGGAAGTCTTTGTAGTGACCAGAAGTCTATTTTTATTTCCGCTTAGTAATAAGTTTCTATTTTTATCTGTTTTTTTTTAAAGTTTTATGATAGTTGTAACACTGGATCCCGTAATACTAGTGCGAGCCTGCGTCATAGGGTATCTATCCTCTGTGGCAGACTGGATCTTGTCTATCAGATCGGAAAATATAATTTAGGCTAGGTTAAGTTATAAATAGTTGTAACAATTTCATTTCAAATCAAAGTTCAGCATAATTTAAAGGTGATATGAATAGAAATTTTATTAGTGCAGCGTCAATGAAAAGCAGAGTTAGCGGTACACTGGTATATTGAAAAAGTTTTGGAATCTTCCCGCCAAAATACAAAATATTCATAGACAATATAAAGTAATCATAGACAAACTAAAGTAACCATCGGTACATTTCTCCCCCTTAAGCTACAGTCTACGTAATATAATTAAATAACAATCAAAAGAAACAAAGCATTTTACTTAGTCGTTTTACTTAGTTAGTCGAGCTCGATTATAAGCTCGCAGGGCGCGAGCAGACGCACCTGGCGGTGGTGGTGGAGTCTCCGGCCGTGTAGCCACTTCAGGCATAATTTTCTGTGACTTCCCTCCAATGCCGTCAGAAGCGTCTTCGAAAGTATCCTCAGTTTCCTCACGGACCAAAGGGACCTCCTGCTCTGGGGTTAAGTCTTTATTCTCGGAAACTAAACTGGTACGAGATAATGAATAGCGATTCTTATTATTAACAGGTATAATTTGATCGACATGTCTACGCCAACCGACTTCACGTCCAACGTCTACTTTGTACGAGACCGGTCCCGTCTGGTCGACTATTGTACCTGACGACCACTTGTCCCCCCTCGCGGTGTAGTCACGGGCGAGCACGGCGTCGCCCGGTGCCAGCGCCCGCGGCGCGCCGCCTGCAGCGGCCACTTGCCGCTCCTGCGCGGCACGCACCACACTCGACACGTCGGGTCGCAGCGCGTCTAAGCGCCCGCGCAGCCTGCGCCCTTGTAAAGCCACCGCGGGGGACACACCAGTAGTTGCATGCTGGCAGTTTCGATATTGGAACAAAAATTTACTGAGTGCCGTGGCGACGTCCTCGCCCTCGTACAAAGCACGTTTAATCGCTTTCTTAACGGTTTTTACCGCGTTTTCTGCAGCCCCATTTCCCTGTGGTCTGTAAGGTGCTGTGGTAACATGTTTTATACAATTTTTTTCACAAAATGTCTTAAAATCATGTGAGAAAAATGGAGGTCCGTTGTCAGTGACCAGTAATGATGGCAAACCAAACCGAGCAAAAATAGTTCTCAATGTCGCGATAGTTGCCTGTGCGTCCGTCCTACTCATAGAAATCGCTTCTATCCACTTCGAGTTTGCGTCTACGATGATTAAATACTGTTTTCCCCCACAATCCGCAAAGTCAGCATGTACTCGCTGCCACGGATGCAGCGGAAACTCCCAAGGGTGCAGCGGCGCATGCGGCGGCGCGTCACGGACTGCGCGGCACGCCGTGCAAGCGCGACATACCTCCTCTATATCTCTATCTAGTCCGGGCCAGTACACATAATTCCTAGACAGGTTCTTCATTTTATTAATTCCTAAATGCCCTTCATGAATTTCATCTAAAATCTGTCTCTGCAATGTATTCGGTATAACGACCCTATATTTATAAATTAGGCAACCTAATTCTATACCTAAATCCTGTTTTCTAACGAAATACGGTTTTTCCATATCGTTCACCGTCAACGGCCAACCAAAAGTTACATAGCCTTTCACCTTGCATAACAATTTGTCTTTTTCAGTTTCCCTAGCAATATCCTTAAAACTAACAGGAAATGATTCCTCTATGAGGTTGATGTAGGTCACTGCATCCACTAAGCGACCCTCTTGAGGAAGTGGTAGTCTTGATAAAGCATCTGCTGGCCCATTGTCAGCTGAGCGTACGAATTCCACTTTGAAATCGTAAGCGGCCAGGCGCGCCGCCCACCGCTGTAGCCGGCTAGCCGCCGTTTGTGGGATGCCACCCTTGGCACCAAATATGTGCGTCAATGGTTGGTGGTCTGTACGTAATATAAAGTTTCTACCAAACAAGTACTGATGGTGCTTTGTTATACCGAATAATATAGCGAGCGCCTCCTTATCAAGTTGGCTGTAATTTCGCTCAGCCGCGTTGAGTGTGCGAGACGCGCAGCTGACCGGCCGCTCGCTGCCATCGGAATAGCGATGAGCCAGCACTGCACCCAATCCATACGCACTACTGTCTACCGCGAGTACGAGAGGCCGCCCCTCCTCGTAATGTGCTAACACTCGATCGCCCAAGAGAACTTGCTTAGCTTCTTTAAACGCCTGTTCACAACTGGTATCCCATTTCCACTGTGTATCTTTTTTTAGTAAATTGTGTAATGGATACAATAATGTGCTCATATTACTAATGAATTTACCATAATAATTCAGCATTCCCAGGAAACTTTTTAACTGAGTTATATTCTCTGGTCTAGGCGCGCTGGAAATAGCATTCAATTTAGCTATGTCTGGCCGTAAACCCTTCTTATCTATTATGTAACCTAAATATTTAACACTATCTTGTAGGAAACTACACTTACTTAATTTAACTGTTAAACCCGCTGTGCGCAACCTCTCGAGCACAGCTCGCAAATTACTGAAGTGTTCTTTATCATCAGCCCCTGTTGTACAAATATCATCTAGAAAAACAACACAACCCGGTATGCCCCGCAATGTTTCTTCCATTAATTTCTGGAATTTCTCGGGTATGCAAGCTAAACCGTATGGCGTACGACGGTAGGCATATGTTCCGAGGTGAGTTGTTATGGCTGTATAAGGTTGTGAATCTTCCGTTAAGAAACACTGTTCGTAAGCATGTGTCAGATCGATTTTAGTAAATTTGTCTCCTCCACTTAATTTAGTAAACAACTCATCAATACGGGGTAACGGATAATAGTCACGCTTTAACTTTGGATTAATTGTAATTTTATAATCTCCACATATGCGTATATCTCCATTTTTTTTTACAACCGGCACAATTGGCGTTCCGTAGTCGGAATAGTCCACACGGTATATCGAACCATCAGACTCCAGTCGCGCTAGCTCGCGTTCAACACGCGCACGCAGCGCTAATGGTACAGGCCGCGCACGAACGTACACAGGCTCATTGTCTGTCAGCTGTAGTCGGATGGCTCGCTTACAAGTCCCTAGCTTATCCGTAAATACCTCAGGAAATTCAGCACATAGGCGATTCACGAATCCATCGTCGGTAATCTTGTGCAAATTAATTTGAGTTATCTTAAGGGCGCGTAACCAGTCCCTTCCTAATAATGGGCACGCTCCATTTCTAATTACATAAAGTGGCAAGGATTTCACTTTTACATTTTGTAACCTAACTTGGACATCTATATACCCGAGCGATTCGATGCGTGAACCAGCATAACTCTTCAACATTAAATTATCTGCCATTATGGTTTTATGAGAAAATTTGCGATTATACAAGTCTTCATTAATAGCTGAAATACGACTACCAGTATCGATTTCACATTTGGTCTCAAAGTTATCTATTAAAATGTTTATAAAGAACGGTTTATTGTCCTTACCCTCAATAATCTGAAACATATCGTCCGAATCGTCCTCACCACTGATATAATTATGCCGATTGTTCGCCCGATTCACTAACTTGCACATCACTCTTAAATGCCCCTTTTGTTTACACTCGTCACAACTGTAATTCACATAGCGGCACCTAGCCGCGCTATGTGTCTTACCGCACCGCCAGCATGCTTGCGTGGTCGCGCCGCGCGCTCCTTCCGCCGCGCGCTCCGCGGCCGCTGGGCCCGCCGCGCCAGCGCCGTCCCTGGTGCGCGAGCCGCGGTTGCGTCCCTGCCTGCCGCGTGTGTAGTGCAGATCTTCGCCTGCGTTGCCGCCAGCACCTAAGGTCGTAGTCGGCACCATACTGCCGCTCACCTCCGCGTGCTTCTCTGCAGCCTCCAGAGCTAGCGCTAACTCCACTGCCTCTTTGTATTCTATTTTTCTTTCGGCAAATATTCTAGAACGCATTGCGTCGTTTGCCAAACCCGATACAAACTGGTCTCTTAAATTTTCCTCGAGAGTAGAACACTTTTTACATTTGCCAAAATTACAAGTAGTTGCCAGGTGCTTGAGGGCCTGTAGATATTCCATCAAAGGTTCGCCGGCCCGTTGACGCCGCAGCCGATACACGTGGCGTTCGGCGATCTCTGATCGCTGCGGTTCTACATGATCGGCAACTAACTGTACCAAAGTTTCGTAAGTTTTGTTCTCGGGAAAGTCAGGCGAGCACAGATCACACATCAACGAATATTTCGATTTTCTTTAACATCATTTAGTAGCATGTATTGGTTAACCCGGCGTATATATGCAGGCCATTGTTTTGAGTTAATATTATAGGGTTCTAACTTGCCGATCGGCATTTTTGTAACAATGATGATACTGCACGTGAAATAACACACCGAAATACGTAAATAAGACACCGAAAATCAAATTATCCCGTACTCGTCGCCAATGCAGCGTCAATGAAAAGCAGAGTTAGCGGTACACTGGTATATTGAAAAAGTTTTGGAATCTTCCCGCCAAAATACAAAATATTCATAGACAATATAAAGTAATCATAGACAAACTAAAGTAACCATCGGTACAATTAGTTCATTGATAAAACATTTTACGTTTTAGAAGCAACCAATCACCCCGCTCCTTGCATTCAAACTTCATCAAGGGGAGGATAAGGAAATAGAAATAAGCCTCCGTTGCATTAGGGATGTACCGCAACATAATGTAGTGTATGTCGATATTTTTGGCCCATTGTGGTCCTCTACCTACCTTTTAAAGAAGTTTGAGCTTTAATGTTACGTTATTTTTACTAAAGCCTATTAAACCCTTTATGCTGATTTGGATTAAACCCCTCTGACCCAGGCGGAGTATATTGCCCGTATAGAGCTCGTAAATGATCGCTGCTGAATATGTATTATTACTCCTAAGTAGGTTATTTGGAACAACCCTTTAGGGTACACATTTATTACTGATAAACGGGTTAGTGTTTATAGTATGTTTTTGTAAGGGATCCTATTCAAACGCTTTATAGAAATTGATCCAATTGTATTTAATTCTATCTGCGGGATTGTTCAAAACTACGGCATTGTTCAAAAGTTACCGCGGCTCTGGAACGCTACGAGTAACTGAAGGAACACATGTGGGCTTTATTCAGTAAAAAATCTGACACTAGCTTTGGCTACACCTTGGTTGAAGAAGTTATTGATGATTTCCAACCTCATAAAAATTCTGTACTTAATTTTATACGTAGGCAGAATAGCCTTTGCTCAGCGGTTACGAATGTCGAAACAATTTGAATGGATCAAAATTCAATGCGAAATATCATGCGGATTTTTTATACGAAGAAACTTTCTGTTGACATTATATCGAATCATACATTCAAATTATGATTAAGGAACATCCCCATTACATATCAATTCGAACGATTTAATAACATCATGTTCTTAATTCAAAAAGTATTTAAACCATTTATAAATTAAAAATGAGAAGGCCAAAACATTTATAAATATAATGTAAGTAAACTTTTTCTATTAAATGGCTTCTAATTTATATTTTCCGGTGGAAATGGCCAGTATCTGTCACTATTTACCCAAGGCAATCTATTAGACGACAGCAATTTGTTTTCCGTCTAAGACCTAGAATATTTGGACTGTACTAAGTATGAACATTAGGAATTTATGTACGAGTATATCTTTAACGGTCCGATTAGGATTGCGTACAAAGCACTAGTGTATTAGTAGTGCTTGTAGTAGCCAAACTATCTTGTTGTTTATCGGAAGGAGTAATTGTTGCTCTTAAAGCTTATTATAGTTAACTGTCTTTACCTTCTTAATAGTTTAGTAGTCTCGTTATACTGCGTAGGTACAACGAAGGTCTGGATTTCTGGAACAATAATGCTTGCTGTGGTCCTCCCGTCTTATTATAATTTAGATGTCTTAAAGGCTGGAGTGAACGAGTCTATTAACATAGATAAAATCTTAGAATAATGACGCAACGTTATTATTCTAAGATAACAATACAGTTAAATCACTAAATGATAAATCAGAAAATCATATTAACCTTCGCTTAGGGTCAAAGTCAAAGTCAAAGCATTTATTTCAAATAGACCATTTGCAGGCACTTTTGAATAGTCAAATGTCGGTCAGTCCAAGAAAAGTGGAGCTAAATTGCATGTTCCAAAGCGTAGGTCTATAGAAGTAAAGTTTGTTTTTTTGTTTAAAGGAGGTAATCTCTGGAAGTCCTGGTCCGGTTGCTAAAATTCCTTTACCGATAGAAAGCTGCTTTATTCTTAAGTGACATAGGCTATATTTTATGTAGGTGGGCGAATCTGCGGGCAAAAGCTAGTTTGGAATAAAGCAAGATCTTAAAGTATAGGTATAGGAATAAATCTGAAAACTGTAAATTTGTTGTTACGTCTCTTCCCAGAACGCTAGAAGTAATTTCTGATGTCCTACACTTAAAAAAAAACGCTTTATTTCAACTGCCATTGCGTGCTATTAATCATGCTATTAAGGAAGTTAAATAATAACCTATTACGGTGTGACACGTCAAAATGTTGACAAAATATTAAATAAAATGGCTGTTAACGGCTACAAAAATTCAATTTCCTACGCTGACGTCACACGGTGACATTTTCCCCAAAACGAATCTTATGTACCTACCTATATGAGCAAATTGCTCGAGGCGTTTAAGACGCGGTAGTAACATACTTATGGACCCTAAAAAATTCCTTCTTTGCCCTTCCCGTGGGCGGGCAAGAAAAGCCTGTTATTTCGTTTTAAATGATAAAAAGTATTACAGCTTATGGCGGCTGGGTCCCAGCTTTAAATATGATTTTATCTCTTGAATTTGCGGTAAAAGAGGAAATGTAAATAAGGAAGGAATCCTACTATTTAAGTAAGGACCTAATCTTCAAAGCCAGTGGATTAATGTCATCATCTGCATCTTATTCATGTACATACAGCGCTAGTTTATCTATACTAATTATAAAGAGGTAAAATTTGTAAGTATGTATGTAGGGGGTAATCTCTGGAAATACCAATCCGATTGGTAACATTTTTTCACCGATAGAGAGCTGCTTTACCCTGGAGTGACATATCCGGACCGTAGAGGTTTCAGCAACGTAAAGGTGGATACTCGCCGTACGTCGGTTTGTCCGATGGTGGAAATAAGACGGCGAAATCAAGTCATGCAATTCCTGCGCACTCTCTCCAAATTGCAACCTGTAAAACACCGAAAAGCTGGCTACCCTACGCCTGTGCTCAAGGCTTTGAAGATTGGACTTAACCAAATCTGGATCACCAATCAGCCTCTTCGCACGCCTTTCCACCGAGTCCAAAGCTGCTACTTTGCAACACCACCCATATGTGGCTGCAGTACTCTACACACAATCGGACCTTTGCTTTGTGTAACATTAAAAGCTGTCCCGGTGAGAAGTACCGCCGTTTGCATTTCATCATCATCTTATCAGCCGAAAGACGTCCACTGTTGGACATATGCCTCCCCAAGCGTCGCCACAACGACCGGTCCTGTGCGTCACGCATCCATCGGATTCCCGCGAACCTGACCATGTCATCGGTCTACCTTGTTGGAGGCCTTCCAACGCTGCGCCTTCCGTTACGTGGTCGTCACCCCAGAACCTTTCATCCCCATCGACCTCTGTTCTGTGTGCAATGAGCCCTGCCCATTGCCACTTAAGTTTGGCGATTCTTCGAGCTATGTCGGCAACCTTGGTTCTCCTATCTTCATGCGTTTGCATTTATTGTGTTTGTTTATGTACTTATTCATCGTAACTTTTGTGATGAGAAAATAAATATTATATTATTATTATTTCCTTGACCCAAAACATTACAAAACTTTATCTAAAGTAACCAATGCATTCGATTAATTATTTTGCAATATCAGCACGTACGGGCACATAAAATCCAATGTGCTATTTATTACATGCATTTGTACAAAATGTAACCACCGAACTGTTTCAATTTGTTTGCGGCGAACATTTTAACGTGAAAATATTGCTTTCCCCGTGTCTAGAAAAGTGTACCGTAAAGTGGTAAGTTCTATTAGTCTCCCGAGGCTGACGGTGTCAGGGTTTCTTTATAAATAATATAATGTGCATTTCTCAAAACAAACTTATGCTGCTTATTTAAATTAAGACTTCAAAACAACCCTCTCTGTTTTATTGTTCCGGGAACTAAGCATGTTTTTGATATCATGTGTTTTAAGGAATTGTTATTTAGCTTAAAAATATCATTGTTTCTTTTTTAAATTAATATTAGGAAAACACCACTGCTCTCAAATCGGAAGAAGAAAACCAGCATGTCCTAGAACCAAAAATTCGAAGATATGTGAAATCCACCAATCCCCATTGAACCGCGTCGTCCACGACACGGTTCAATGGCTGGCGTTTACGGCCCTCTCACAGAAAGGAAGCCAGAGTTCCAGTAGTGGGAACATTATAAAGCTGTATACGCTATGCTGTGCTAGGAAAACTTTGTTCTTAATTATTTTGGTTTCCTGAAAAGAAAAATCCTTCTGCAGTGCAGGATAATTAAAGATTCTTTAATCAAGTATGAAAAAGCGAGCGTATTTAATTAGTAAAGCTTTGGAGGTTTTTTCTGCGGACTGCATTAATTTCATTATGAGGCACAAAAGAAAAATATGCTTGAATAAAATTGAAAGTTCGTAATAAAAACAAAACGTTTGTGAAACATGCCAAAACAAGCGAAGGGCAGACATTCTTTGTGTCGCAATTTTGGAGACGCTTTCGTGGGGTGACAAACAAGATAAGTTTTCTATTTTCCGCTCAAAGTCACATTATTGATTAAGGGCACAATGTTTTATGTTGCCAACCAATTACTTCGACGGTACGATTGATACAGTGGTTGAGCTATCGGCTGTTGCGCTGTGGGTCACGGATTCGATTCCGGTACGAACTTGTACGTCCCACAGATAATTGTTCCGGGTCTGAGTGTCTTTTATACGTGAATTTACACATTTGTGAACGCAACCATGATCTAGGAGTAATTCTTATGGTAGGCAACATAAAAAAAAATCATACACTTTGTTTTGGTAACTTTAGTAGGTATATTTTTGTATCACATTACATCATTTCTGCAGCCTGTGGACTAAGTACACGCAGCATGCTTACTGTGCTCTGTGTGAACAATATAATAACACATTCAGGATACTGTTTGGGCTGCCGCGCCACTGCAGCGCTTCAGAAATGTTTGCGGAGATGTGAAGATGAAGAAAGAGCGTGGATGGTTTTCACGCCATCATACGAAAGCGTTGTGCAGCTGTGATGGAGCGCATGCGGGTCAGCTCGAACAGCCTTCTGAGTGTGTTCGTGGGTCGCTGGGACTTGCCGATGTGGGAGCACTGGATGCGACTACACACTGAAGGTGGTCGCGTCCAGGGCCTGGCATAAACTGGTGTTACTGTACGGTGCCGCTTTGAGTGTTTTTGTGTGTCTTTGTATGTACTAACAATAACTTTATAAGGTTTCTTGTGTTACTAACAATATATGGACTTTTTTAATGTTATATTATTATTATTATAATTGTTTGGAGAATTTATTTTTATTGTTGTATAAATTCAACAAAATGCACTAGTATTTCCATGTAGAAACTTCTTCCATTATATTAACCGCTAGCCATACAATGAGTAGGTATACTCCTTTATCTGCTAAATATCAAGACACTGAGTAGATCCATTTTCATCTATGACACCCACATGTAAGTACTAGTGAGTAGGTATCACTGTCTCATAAATTGAAAAGGAATATCAAATAGAAACCCAGAAATTCTAACACGTACGACGGAAAAGCACTCAAATGATGCATGGCCCACAAGCGTTTTATAATATACGTTAAGTGGGACTCTAACGTCCTGCTGTCACGTCGCACACGGGAAGCAAACAGCTGACACCTTCTGTTTCCCTGGTACAACGAAACCAATATTCAATTTAAATACTGTACGAAATCAAATGAACCTGAGATCTCGGGTGATGGTAATTCAATTCAATTCAATTCAATGTCTTTATTGTGAATCATAGGTTTGTACATAATACAGGTCTTAAATGAATTAAATGGATCAGCTACGTCCCGCCTTTGGGGCGTACGATCGTCACTTAGGAATAAAGGTACATTATTTTTACAAATGATTAATATTTCAAATAAAAATATACAACCACACAAAACGAATCAAAATAGGCAGGCACATAACAGTAAGGTAGTAAGGCATATATGAGATCTACGTTGGAGTGAGTGAGCCCAGATGATGTCCTTTTGATCTTACTTTGAAAGCAGAACAGTTGTAGGTAGTAGGGACACCATAGATATCCGAGGGACGCAGCATGGCAGAGAGTTGCAGGAGAGAATACTTAGAAATAATTGACGTTCAGCCTTTTAGCTTCTTGTCTTGATTGATACTAAGAGCGGATGGTACTCTGCGGTATTTCTGGTAGCCTAGTGCGAGTTTTGTAATGCACTCAATCGGGTTTACATAATAGCCCAAGAGCCCACGACGGCCAGACCTTCGTTATTTTATAAAACCTGAAAGTTTTTCTGTGCATGTCCCCTGTACAGGTAAGAACAACCAGCGACTATGGAGTTTGGGTTGTGGTTACTTGGGCAGATATAAAGCAGTAAAGGTGTATAAAATAGTAAGTACCTTACTTTTATTAATTCATTAAACCCCAAGCGAACGCCGGCGTTCGCGCACCTATTGTCTTTCAATTGTGTCTGTCATTATCACGATTGACAGGTAGCTCAATTTTTTTATATTTTCTTCGGGATAGCCTTAGAAGTCTCGTCGTCATAAACTTTTACTTATTTTTAATCGTTTATTCTTCGCGGTGGTCTTTCGTTTGATCACTATTTCACGCTTGCTAGAAGTAATCTAATCTTGACTAAAGACTTCTAGGTTGTAGCTATCAGGAAATTCCACTCTTCAGTTCACAATTAATGTGTAACCAAAACGTTTTGTTCGTATGGGTGGGATATTCGCGAAGTACCGGTGGTATAGCGCCAAGCGCCGTACGTCTAGTGGTCCAATGATGGAGCGGGTATGGTAGATATAAGGTTTATAGCAAAAAAAGAAATGATGATGAATGAAAAGAGAAGTGACTATCACTAGATGGCGCTTATCTAGCTACAAATTGGCGTTTCTTTGACGCAATTTCCTTTAAAAATTCGCACTAAACCCACTCATAGCTCAAGAAAGGGAGAGTATCCAATTTAATTATTCTAATATAAAATTATAATTAACTTAAGATCTCTGCTTTATTGTTTAACCATTTTTGGTGCAAGTTAGTCCACAAATTGTTATTAATTACCAAAGTTTCGTATGTGCCAAACGTAAAGTAAAAAGTAACGCTACCTTGAAACTTTGTTTCCAACTTGAGGCTACTGTATAAATAAGCGTTCACCTGAATTGACGTTTTATTATACCGCTGGCCGGGTTATAATTTGAACCTTAACTCTTTGCAAATAAAGACTGCATTTGTGTTAACCTTTTTTTTCACATGGCCTAATTCTACGTGACTGAATTATGAAAATGTAGAAGGTAATATGAGGCCAGAGAGTCGTAAACCATTGAAAACGTCGATCATGAAAAATATGAAGGTGAAATTCGCACATTTTTGGCCCATTTGACTGATATTAAAAGAAGAGAATAATCATTTACCTTTAGATCGGACGTTTTCTATTGAAGTTTATGAATGTCTAGGTATCTAGAAAAATGCAAGTCACTGTTGATCTTGCTTCGCCGTTAGAAAGGTACTAATCGATTTTTTCTAGATCGGTAATTTTTCACTACTGTGTAGGTAAGTAGTGTGAGCTTTGGAGGTAATAAAAAGGGTATACGCGTTTGTGGAAGAAAAGAACGTGTCGTGCCGACCCCAAATAACATGGGACTAGGGCAGGAAGATGATGATGAAGGGTTTGGATGTAGGATTTATTTCTAAGAAATTATTATTATTATTTCTTATTATCTCCTTTATTTAAGGTTTATAGAAAAGAGAAGTGACTACCACTAGATGGCACTTATCTACCTACAAATTGACAGGCCTGTTGGTCTAGTGGTTAGTGAACCTGACTGCTATGCCGGAGATCTATTTATTCTTATTATTATATTTCTTTATTGCACACCTTAACTTACTAAAGAATAATAATTAACAAAAATAAGTGTACAATAGGCGGTCTTATTGCACAGGGCAATTTCTACCAGACAACCTTTGGATGGACTGAAACGAAAGGAACAAGATTTCGGGCTAAAAGTGTACAACAACTTATAGGAACAATGTAAAAATAAATAATTATTCTTTAATTTTCGAATAATGTAATTAGAGACACAATAGAAAGACATTGAGAGAGCGAACGCCAGCGTTCATTTGCGATTAAATGAATTAATGTTACTTTTTTATTAAATTTTTATATCTACACTAATACGGGATAAGGTAGTTTGTTTTTAAGTTTTTTTTTTATTCGTAGGAGGTCATCTCTGAATGTACGTACTTAGTACTGGTCTTGTACTGGTCTGATTGCAAAAATTTTAGCACCAGCAGAAAGCTTGAGGGCGAAGCCGCGGGCAAAAGCTAGTCTTTAATGATTTATTTTATTCATTATTATTAAATTTAATGTAATTTTAAGATTCAATGTTGATAGATATAAATAAATATTATATTATAGTATATTACTTATTATAAAAATCACCACACGACCTGCCTTCCTAAATCTTAAATCATTATTATTCACGATGACACCAAAAGCATCTACTTATTAAAAAAAGTTGATCCACTGGCCAGTACGTATACCTTCAGGAGAAACTTCGAAGTACGTGGTTTCCTTACCTTAAACTTTGACCGGTCAACATTCCATTACCTATATAAGTCCTTACACAGCAATCACGTTCAGATATACAATCATAAATAATATAAACCATCTAAAGAGGTCTTGATGAAAGAGTCTGATACCTACAATAGGCTCTGTGGTAAAATATTAAAAGTTTTTTTAACAGTAACCCTTATTGTTTTGCCCTATTTTTTAGGTCGAACTAGTTAATGAATAGGTAAAAGTTAAAAGATAAATTTTAAAAAAAGAACCACAAGTTGATTTAATAACAAAATTAATTAAAATAAAATATTTTGTTAATACTGCAGTCGAGACTTCTGAAATTCTACATTGTGGGATAGTTTATTAGTGACTGATTTATACTCCACGGCCTTGGAATGTAAAGGGCAACTCAAAGAATATGGGCTTAGGCTGGTCGCAAACGTTTTGTTCCCTATTTAGGTTTCCTGATCAGCAAATCAAATCCGGAAACCTGAATGCTCTGCTTATAAACAAAATATTCAACAAGGCACACACGTTTTTTTTTTAATATATAAACTAGTGCTTGACAGCGATTTCACCTGATGGTAAGCAGTGATGTAATCTCTGATGGTGAAGCGCACTAGTTTATTAAGAGCCTATTCACTCTAGCCTTGAAGACACGTAAATTATAATCGGACGGGAAGACCATAGCAGGTAAATCGTTCCAGTCCTTTGACGTACGTGTATGTAAAGAAAACCTAAATGGTTTCCGAATCTAAATTTTTGATCAAAAAATCTAATTAGGAAACCAAACGTGTACAGTCTTACACTCTCTCTCACTCTACCTAGAGCGGGAAAAGTTATTTGATGATTTGCTACCTCCAAAAAAATAAAACAAGTCATAAATACTATAGGTGAAGAGACAAGGACTAAATGGAATGCTGTTCACAGAAAAAATAAATGGAACTGTATTTGTTTTTCATTTCTTTATTTTCTTCCCTCTAGCGAGCAAAAGCTAAATAAAAACGCATCGATACAGGAAAAATTAATAACTGAAGTCATTGGAAAAAAGACCCCGCATATACACAGACAGGCCAATATATTGAGAATTCTGGTGGTAGGTACATATTGTAACGCAGCTCAGCTCGTCGGTAGGCTCGTATAGGGATTCTTCTATGAAATCAAACACTTCGGGCGGCTCACTCTTATATTTTTTAATTTATTTAAACGAATACATGCTTTCCTTACAAAAATCGCTTCAACACTGAAAAAACAACAGACATTCTTTTTTTCTACCAACTTTCAAACCTATTCTAGAACAGCATAATCCTTTGAATTATATTTTACAAGCCAGTGCGTTGGTTATATAAAAAAAGCAACTCATGCGATCTCCTTTCGATATCACAATATTTTCCAACAGTTCATTTAAACCAAGCCACGTAGTGCAAACTAAATTCTTTGTTCGCCACAGATATAGAGAGGAACAGATACGGCCAGCTGGCGTTTTCTATGTACTTACGATGAAGTTTGAGAAACTGCAAGTTTGGAAAAGATTTTCTTTTGATTTAGTTAAGTTCGGTCTACTTGTGAGTTTGTGACAGTCGTTTCAAAATACAAAAATTATGAATATGATCAAGACCAAGGCTGAAAGGACTTCAAGTAGTAGTTCCGAATTTTACTCTTGAAGGATTTATTTTCAGCTTTTCCAATATAATTGTCGTCCAATAAACCTTTCGACAATCTTGCAATTTCTACTTTATACATGTCTGTGTTCACATACAGTTTGTTGTTGCAATACACACACAGCCCAAGCCATTATCGATAGAAAAATTGTTTAATGGGCGGCACTGATTGGCTGACCCAGCTCTTAGCAGTTCCAATATTTAAGCTTTGCGCACTTTGTTGCTTTGTTTAGACAAGGGAATCTTTATGGCCTTTGAGGCGGGCTAACAATCCTAAATAAGCATTGTAACTAAACTGTTACCGTGTAGGCAGTGGCGTAACTATAGGGATGGCAAGAATGCCAAAATGTCATGGGCCCTTTGCCTGGTGGGGCCCCCGGACTAAGAGGCTTTTTTGTTCAGAAGAAGTAAATATACAAGTACAAGTAAATTATTAAGGTTTATTAAAAGCATTAATAAAAAAAGGATTAATTTTCTATGGTATTTTGTCAGTCTGACCACCTTATTATTACTTACACCATTGGGAAGCCAGCTTTAGAAATGAAACTAAAATCCTCGTGTATTACGGAACTTACCGATTTATTAATAACTAGCTTTTGCCTGCGGCTTCGCCCGCGTACATAAAATGTAGCTTAAGTCACTCAAGAATAAAGCAGCTTTCTATTGGTGCTAAAATTTTTGCAATCGGACCAGTAGTTTCAGAAATTACCTAGTACAAACATAAAAACAAACTTTACCTCTTTATTATATTAATGTAGATAAAGAATATTTTATGTCTGTACTTCAGTGACTTATCCAAATTAAAATATTTTGACGATTTTCCTGGGGCCCTCATTCAATGATTATGCCACGGCTGCACGGGCCTCAGATAGTAAAGTTACGTCACTGCGTGTAGGTTACATTTAACCTAAACTAATATTTTTTGAAATTTTGTTTTCCTCGTTTGAAATTAAATTCAAAACTAAAAACTGATTTTTTTCTAGTCAGCATGAAAGTTCTAAATGAAAAAGCTTACGTTTGAAAAGTCGTTACGATTTTGTTAACTATTTTCAGACAGTAAAATAATACGGTGTTGGGAAAACGAGACATTAGATTCTGTTTTTATTACATTTGAATTTCGATTTTAAACGGCTGACTAGAAATTGAAACCGTTTAGGTATTGTCAGATTGAATATTTTGGGTAGGCATTGTCATTTGATTGTTCGCTGTACCTACTTCAAATTTGGAATTGAAGTCGTTTGCAATAAAATACACCTAGTTTTTAATTACTAGAAAATATAAAGGATCACGATAGATGTCGATTCAAAGTAGCTTAATATTTTTATTTCAGTTTTTGAAATTAGGAATATCTTTAAATGTAGGAGGGTGGTGACGTTATTTAATTCATTAAACCCAAAGCGAACAATCACCACTTGTCTTTCTATTGTGTTTCTAATTACAGTTTTCAAAAAGATAAAATCTGGCATCTTACCTTAGGGCTTAGTAGCTCCACTATCTTACGTATTTATTTCTTTATTAAAACTTCGTGTGAGACAAAGGATACAAAGGCGGATTTAATGCCTTCTCCACCTGTCAGCCAACTAACCCGTATTTATGTGCTGAGGTCAGATTTTTTACCGTAACCCCTTTTTCCTTTATTTTTCCAGCTGTTATTCTTTTTATCACTACCTATGTTACCATTGCATTTTTGTATCTTGGCATAACACAAACTTTAAGGGTGAGTTGCACCATTTAACTATAACGATAACCAAACCATAACCAGCCGTGAAACGGCCGCCTATTGGTCAATTCGACAATTTGACAACTTTTAACGGCTTTGTTATCGTTATAGTTAAATGGTGCAACTCACCCTAACATTAATGTATAACAGTAAAACAAATTCAACAAATAAAATTAACAAGCAAAAATACCACACTAATTACTATCTTTTAATTTGAAATATAGTGAGCCATTTCCATACCTCCTTGAAACAAAAGCGCCGCGGAAATAACAACACGGAACACAGTAAGCGATATTTTATAACTGAACAAAATGAAAATTTACTACGCGAGGTAACACCGTGAACGATTAATACCCCCTTTCGTTCAGCTCGCTGGTCTGAACGAACCTAATGAACATAAACAATAAAATAACAAAAGACGAATGAATTGAATTTCCCGTCTATAGTCAGAGCTTACAAATTGGTTCGTCGTCTCACAAAAGGGACAAGTCACTAGTGTTGGGTTTAAATTTGACTGGCGCACTTCGGGGGCATTTGCTTTAAAAGCCGAAAACTCAATTAATGGTAAAATTGGCTGCGCGGTTTCCGAACACGAGTCGTATCGGCTAGGTCAAGGATCGAGTTCGTCGTGTGACTCGGGTGCTCTCCAATGTGGAAATAGTTTTGAACAGCGAACATGCAGAGGAATTTTGTAGACTTTTTATATTGGACCGTTTGTAAATTTGTAGTTGGAAACGAAACCATTCCATTTGATAGGTATATATTTTACTACCTATTCGTAGAAACAAATCTGGCTTCCTGATTTATACGCAATTTATTACAATTTAAATCGTATAATTGAGTTATGGTAAGCAATTAAGCGGCTGTCAGAAACAACTTCATTAAAAACAAGCACAAATAAATTATATCATTTGCGTAAGTACCTACGATAAAAATGAAATATTTTTATCAAATTAATTATTTATTGAAAAATATACAAGACTAGCTGTGCCCGCGACTTCGTTCGCGTGGACTACAGGATTTTGAATTTATTTTATCTAAATTAAAAGTAAGTTACTCCATATTACATCAGCCAAAAAAGTCCCGTCAAAATTAGTCCAGCCATTTCAGAGATTAGCCGGAACAAACAGACAGACAGACAGACAAAAATTGTAAAAAATGTTATTTTGGTGTATGTATATTCAGACACTCCAATTTTATTTATAGGTATAGATAAATATTGAACTCCAATATGAATTATGCGAAAAAGATTAACTACTCATCCTCATCATTTCAGACAAAAATGTTTATTGCTTGAGGCCTTTTTTAAGGTGGTAAGATCATCAACGACAACCCCCGCTCTTGGGCGGATCGGGAGATATTGTCAGACTCTTACTGACTAAAAACCTACCCCGTTCCTTCAAGCCTTCATACCGGGGCTTGAGTTGTCTTTCGAAACTAACCCTGGCCCCGGTAGGCTTCGATC
The DNA here is from genome assembly GCA_929112965.1 of Mythimna albipuncta. Lineage (NCBI taxonomy): Eukaryota > Metazoa > Arthropoda > Insecta > Lepidoptera > Noctuidae > Mythimna > Mythimna albipuncta. Next base: position 7,383,100 of record OV815962.1, on the reverse strand, counting down.
CAGCTGGGCCACTGCTGTTGTTGACAACTCCTTGAGACACGCGGGAACAGTGCGCGCCGTCGACGACTCAGTCCGGACAGTTACCGTACGTTCGGACAGTGAGCTACCCATAGCTTGCCGTCTGTAAGCCTGCGTCTGCGATGGCCGGAAATCGAAATCGGAATCCGGCGGCGGCGAGAGCGCCGTTGCCTGATGCGGTCGGCCTCCTCCTTTGCGAACATTACTGCTTCGCAGAAGTCGGCGACCGCTTGCCATTTCCCACCGCTCCGGACCATGGCCTCAACCAAGGCCCGGCACAAGAGGTCTCTGCCACCGATCGCCCCCACGAGGGCACGGCGATGCTCCGTCTAAGGTCATGATGAGGCCTCAGTTTTTATTTTTAATGATATAAACTAGTGTGTGACTGTGATACCACCTGCATCCAGCAAATTCCCGTCCCCCACCAGGTCATCAGTCCACCTAGAGGAAGGCCTTCCAACGTATATTGACTTGTAATAGATTATATTACGTACTATTAACAATCCAATATACATGTACTTTTCCCATCAACCGATCGTTATCAATGGAGTAGTAATGATTCTATTATTTAGAAACATTTGGTCGGGTTCTCGTTATTACAGTAGGTACCGAGTAATTTTAATAATTACTGAAGTGGTGGGAAAATAGTAGATAGTTATCAATTAAACAATCATCTACTACCAATCACGGTTAGTAATCTACTAATAATGTTACAATGCATGTTAGGTGTAATGACAAACAATTAATCGATTTCTCACGGTTAAACTTCTGGTATATTTTTATGTAATTAAATCAATGAGAATTTCTTTTGTAAACAGGATAAATTTTGTTCTTACATGTATAATATTCCACAATAATAATAATAATATTCCACAACTATCACACAACGCCGTCTAGTCCCAAGTTAAGCAGAGCTTGTGTTATGGGTACTAGACAACTGATAAACATACTTATATATTTCTAAATACATACATATTATAGATAAATTACACCCAGACACAGAACAAATTATTGTGCTCATCACACAAACATTTGTCCTGGGTGGGAATCGAATCCTCGACCTCCGGCATAGCAGTCAGGGTCACTAACCACTAGACCAACAGGCCAGTCACGTATATGCCGTGGCCAGATCATAGAAATTGATCACTTCATGATATGGCCAAGTAAAACTGTGCTTGACTGTGGTCCCACCTGAAATAAAAATCCCAAAAAAAACCTAATTGATTAATCGATTGTTTCCCCTACTTTTTTTTGAACTTTTATTATCATAAAAACCCTAAATCAACAATATGGCCAAACTAGGATTGACATATCATCAAATGTAGGCGTTAAAACGATCTTGCCAGTCTAAGTTGGCCATATCTGTATGTATGTATGACTTGATCTATTCAAAGATTTGACAATACGCTGTTGAGTCCATATAACGTAGCGTGAAAACTTGAAAACTTTACACATAACAGTGGCGGTTTATAGCCGTCTCTGTTATTTGCCAGACATTCCTGATCTCTACTGTAGTAATCAGGTCTTACTCACGATCTTCAACATGTCACTCAACTGTTACGTATGGCTGAATTCTATCACCACTCCATCTTTCGTGTCAATGTCTTACTGTTAGCGAAAATAAAAAGAAAAATTATTCGAGTAAATAAAGAGATAGGGCACTCGCTAGAAATAACATCTCTTTCTTTTTTAGGGTTCCATAGCCAAAGGGTAAAAACGGGACCCTATTACTAAGACTTCGCTGTCTGTCCGTCTGTCTGACACGAGGTTGTATCTCAAGAACCGTGATAGCTAAACAGATGAAATCTTCACAAATTATATGTATCTGTTGTTGCTATAATAACAAATATTAAAAACAAAATAATAAAATACATATTTAAGGGCGCTCCTATACAACAAACGCGATATTTTTGCCGAATTTCCCTAAGGACGGTACGGAACCCTTCGTGCGCGAGTCCAACCCGCACTTGGCCAGTTTTTCTGTTTTCAGAAGATGTAGTTTTAATATGAGTCTAGCAGGCACGACCTTTTGGTGGGGTAAAGATCTGACACGCTCCCTATTGGCCCACACGGGAGAAGGTATTTAATTTTGATGACATTTACTTCGGAAAATGAAAGGGTCTTCAAGTTTTCTCATTGAAAAACAAAGAATCTTCACCCAAACCTAACTTTTTGTAGTCCTCTAGCAGGTAATTTATTACACCGAAAACAATTGGAGAATTCAATTTCAAGTTTCTACTTATATATTAATACCGTCTCAAGAAATTCGCAAATAGCTAGGTAACTTCTTCGATTGGTTTCAAACTTGAGGAAGGAAGGAAGTGCAGCGTACATGCGAAACACACTTTTAAGTTATGTACGGATTTACTTGTATGTTTTTATTGCTAACTTAGTCACGCCAAGAGTTGAAGGCAATTTCCTTTGAGTACGTATTTTATCATACATTTTGTTTTTCTTCAGACTACAATTTTATTTCAATAAATAAAAGAGTTATGAATTTACATGTGGATGGATGGAGAGGTAGAGGGAGACCAAAGAAAAGATGGATGGATTGTGTGAGAAGTGATATGAAAGAAAAGGGAGTTAGTGATAGCGTGACGAGTGACAGGACAAAATGGAATAAACAAACGTGTTGCGCCGACCCCAAATAGCAAATGGCAGGAAGAAGAAATAAATAGAGGTTCAGTATTTCATAGAAGAATTTATATTCAAAAGTTAATTTATATAAAACAAAAGATAATTCGCCTCGACTTTTTAATCGAGCTGGAATCGAGCTCGAGTCGTCGACGGCGCGTAGTCATAATATAGACAGGTACAGAAGTCAATCTACATACAAAGCGCGTTCGAACAACGCATATATAGACACCGCTCATAGACACGATGTCTCGGTCGCGTCTCGGATCACTCGTTGAACAGTTCCGGCTCAAACGCTCATTAGTGTGCGTCCACCGAGCGTAGGTATAAAAAGTCGTTAAGTACATACATGAGATTGTCTTCTGTACCTATCTATTTTGTGGCGTAGTGTTCTATGTCCATCTCAAAGAGATATCAGCAAAACCGTAGGGGTCCAGCAGGGTTGAAGCCTACTGAGGCCATGGATTCGCTTCTGGAAGGAAAACTCAGGGTTCTGAAACGTAAAGCAGGAACTTAGGAGTAGAAAATAAGGCTGTCGTATAAAAAAAATATAATGAACGAAAAAGTTTTTTTTTTTTAAACTGGTCCTCAACTTCAGAACCTCATCAAATTTCCATATTGCCTTTTAACTTAGGATTCAAGCCCTAAATTGAAAACGGAACGATTATAAGATCACATTGTCAGTGACCGTGACAAAGATTTTCTTGAGAATTCTAAAGCGTGCGAATTTGAATTCGAAATTTAATTTTGGCATAAATCTCGATGACGCGTATGTAGATCGCCAGTAAGACATTAGCACACTGGTGACTTTTGTCACGGTGACAATAATTTTTCTACCCATTTTTTTTAACTGTCACGTCACCAAGTGCGCGCACTACATGTTGGGTTCATAAGCACTGTGACTGTTTTGTCAAAAGTCACCAGTGCGCGCTATGGCTAATAGACCAATTATTTTTAACCGGGCTTTAAAGTGGACGTTCTCTGTTCGGCTGCATGTTTTTTTTGTAAGTAAAAAAATCATTACTAACCTAACCTCCTTTGTTGCAGGAACTTCACCTTCGTGGGAGCAGTTTGTGAGGGAGTCCCTAGTGCAGGCAGCCTGGCCCGTGGCGCTGGTCGCTCCGCCCAGGAGGGCCCTCACAGTGGATCACCAGTGAGTACCATTGTTGGAGTAGTTGGATGTGGATGATGAGTGTGTGCGTTTGTGTACTGGTCGATTGAAGAGGACTATCCTATATTCCTGCTACTACGACTGCGACTATTCTATATCGGAATTGCATTTACTCTACAAAAATAATAAACTTTCAATTTCACATAGTCAAGGTCTTTATAAAACAAATATTATACACTCTCCTAGATAACATAATTTTTAGTATAATATGCAAAACCTGAATAGTTTGTTCAGAGTCCAGTAACTGAATCGATTCCAATAGTTTTTACACCATGTTATATTGTTTCCCAAAATAATTTAAAACGATCATAAGTTGTCCACCGCAGGTCATTACGGGTATTAGGTGCCAGCAACAGCTGGGTGCAAGTGTAAAACAATCCGTCAGTCACCTGGATGGCCCGATGACTATGTATTTTTGCTGACATTACAAGCTTATGACGTTGTGATTTTTCATGATACATTTATAAAATTTTGTACATAGATTCTTTACATATAAACATTAGCCACGTGTTTCGCATATATATATGTGTATATACACTAAGACTAATGTTGTTTATACATGTATTTACACACAATAAGCAAACCAATTCAGAATCGGAGTGTGTTAGAAAAGCAGATTGATAACTTAATCGCCCGATAAACATGTCGCTTTTACCGCAGCCGTAAGCCGGTGTGAATTGTCAAAGAATATTACAATAATATTTTCAAATAGGTTGCGAGTCGAATCGGGAATATCGAGCATTCGATTTGTATGCCGATACTTTGACGAGGCGAATCGTATAGACCGCATGTACACATGTTGGATTTTTAGGAAAACACGTTATATTTATGGGATCGTTGGAACCGTAAATAAAACTATAAGTTCCTTTTCATGTTTTATTCATAAAATGACATTAAACCGAGTACGGCAAATGAATGCTACACACACACATTATGAAGTTGATTTGGGGGGGCGGAAGCAAGTAGGATAACCACACTGTGGAATACGAAGAATATAATATATGTGGTGTTCTCGTATTTGTCAAATTCGACAAAAGTAAGGAATAGCTGATTTTTGTCTGCATTATTATCTACTAAAAATGTAGTCCTACACTTTGGTTATATATTGCGTCCGACGCTGGAAATTATCCTGTATCGTGGGTGTATTTACAAATCTCGCAAAATTTAGACACCTAGACTCGGAACAACTATTTGTACTGCCATAAAAATGTTTGTGCCGTGCGAGAATTGAACCCACAACACACAGTGCAGCAGCCAATAACACATTCACTACGTCAATTATGTTGTCACTGTATGTTTAATATACATAAGTACTTTTACCCCTCAAATAGGGCCGATTGTGAGATTTACTGGTTCCAAAAGTTGGTCTAAATTGGCTATCTTCGGACGTAATCGGCAATCTTCGGGAACATTCGTGTCAACAAGCAAACTAGATAATCTGTAGCTTATCTGTTGATGTGTGATGCAACTTTGAATGATGACCAGTTTTAAAACTTTCTTAGTAACAGCCACTCTTACAAGATTAGTCTCAACAGTACACTATAGTTGTAAAAAGTATCGTTAGTGTTTGTTTATTTCGGATCGATGTAGGTACCTATTGAATTAAAAATAACACTGTATAAGTGAAAAACCGGCCAAGTGCGAGTCGGACTCGCCCATGAAGGGTTCCGTAGCAGCAAGTAACATAATATAAAAGTTCTTGTAATGTGTTGTAACTTTGATCGATGTTTTAATAATAGTGTTTTTTTTTTCGATTTAGGACGCATTAAAAAAAAACTACTTACTAGATTTCGTTCAAACCAATTTTCGTTGGTAGTTTTTATAGTAATGTACATCATATATTTTTTTTAGTTTTATCATTCTCTTATCTTAGAAGTTAGAGGGGGGGGGACACACATTTTACCACTTTGGAAGTGTCTCTCGCGCAAACTATTCAGTTTAGAAAAAAATGATATTAGAAACCTCAGTATCATTTTTGAAGACCTATCCATAGATACCCCACACGCATGGGTGTGATGAAAAAAAAATTTTTGAGTTTCAGTTCTATGTATGGGGACCCCCAAAATTTATTGCTTTTTTTCTATTTTTGTGAGAAAATCTTAATGCGGTTCACAGTATACATCTACTTACTAAGTTTCAACAGTATAGCTCTTATAGTTTCGGAAAAAAGTGGCTGTGACATACGGACGGACAGACAGACAGACAGACAGACAGACATGACGAATCTATAAGGGTTCCGTTTTTTGCCATTTGGCTACGGAACCCTAAAAATGACCCCTTTTGTTATACTAAGGTATTATAGGCGTCTTTTGTGAGCTTAATAGGTAAGTCAGGTACTTACGTGAGAACATCTCAATAGGTTTTGTTCTCAGATTAAAACGTCGCGTTTTCATAAAAATTTGGGCACTCGAGGCGATAAGAGTAAACATGATTTATGAGACTGAATTGTTACCTAGATTCTAATATAAGGGCTTATGAAATATGGCGTGGAGTAAAATTAATGCCTTTCTGTGTAGTTATGTAGTGTTGAAGAAAATTCAGGTGTAGTAGACAAATCCAGCTGAATTAGTAATGATCTACGAGACGTAAACAATCTACATACGTGTACAATTACCGTCACGGATCTTGAGCGCTCGGCGTCAGAGTGGGGATCGCTTTGCGCACTCCATACATTGGCGAGCCAATCGTCGTCGTTGTTAGATACATGCAGCAAGGCAGGGAACGAATCATGAGTGACGTCTATGACGCGATGTCGCGGCGAGCCAATCACTGACACTCCCCGCCCCCGCGTCTCGGTCACGGTTAGATTACATTCATTTAATTTTTTTCCTTCTGGCTTCATCGTCTGATCAGTTCGATACATCCCCTCCTCTTTTCTGACAGTCATCGACTACACGTATAAACAATGCAACTTGTAACCACAGTTCTGCTGTAATTCTATGAGGAGTTCTGTTCCATATCTTCGTAAGTTCATGATCAGATCATAACAATATGAAATGGGACCAACTTGGAAGCATAACTTTACAATCAAAAAAATAATTTTCAAAATTGGTCCACAATTGACCGAGATATCGGTGAACATACATAAAAAAATATACATTCAATCGAACGTAGAACCTCCTCTTTTTCGAAGTCGGTTAATAAATTAAAATTGAGTAGGTCAAATACTTTTAGGTGACTGTGGTCCATCGTTGACCACGACATCGTCTACCATCAGGTGAGTAGTGGCCCAACGTGAGCCTAACAATACAATATTAAAATAAAATTTATAGTTACAAGCACTTTAAGACGATATAATTAAAGTGCTTAATATAATACCTAATCAACGAATTAATATTAGCTGTGTGCCCCGCACATCACTAACTATTATGTGTGCCGTTTCTAATTGGTTTAATTACGCTAAATACGCGCCAATTAGGTAACACATTATTTATTAGTTAAATAACTGCTGCAAGAGAGTATGTTGGCTGTATTAATTGGTAGGTGTGATGAATTTATTATACAAGGTAATTTTAATTTATTAGCAATATTTCTCATGAATATAAAAAACTTTTCATCGAAGGTCGACAATAGTTACAGCAAACCTATTTTCGTATAACTTTTCATTGTATAATTGTTTTTTTTTTTTTTCGTCTTCATGCAACACAGAGGCGGATTTAGTGCAAGATCTAAAACATGTAAAAATGCAACTGCTCAGTGTCTTTATCTATACTAAATATTGACTGCGTCGTTAGTTGCAAGAGCGACTGCTAAGATGAGGTCCTGAGTTCGATTCAATTCCTCTGTAGCTGCCTGGAGTTTGGCAGTAGGTGGTGTGAAATCCCCGTGCCGCGGAAAGCACGTAAACCCGTTGGTCCAGAACCTGATCTCTCTCCGGCCATGTCATATTGCTGTCCCATCGGACTACGAGAGTAAAGGAACAGAGAGTGTGCCTATATTTGCGCTCACGCTTGTGCACTATAATATCTCTTGCGAGATTGGCTACCCCGATCGAAATTAGGTCGAGAGGATTACTTTGTTGCAAATTATTATAAAACTAAGAAAAACATTGGTTACCTCAGAAACTACAGAATAGAATCGATAAATTTTACTGAGGTTATAGGCTATATAATATCACACTACGGCCAATTGAAGATTAGCAGTAACCAAAGTAAAATGGCGAAAAACAGCTAGTGTTCTTCTCGTATATATAAGATTATTTTCAACCCCTACCCCCCCCCCCCCCCCAATATTGTCGAAAAATCAGAAGTCAACCTGTATCTACCTTTACAGGTAGGTATGCTAACTCTGTCTTGTATTTCAATTTTGAAGTTAAGTTTCTCAAAAACTTGAGACAGACATGACGTAAATTAATATTGGTAACAAATTCTCATTTCGGCGTTTGAAACTAAAAAAAAAACAGATCACTACAAAAAACGTGATTTTTAACGTGACGGCAACAGAAATACTCTTACAACATCTATGAAAATTTTAACTGTCTAGCAATCACGGTTCATAAGTTACAGCCTGGTGACAAACGGACAAACAGCGGAGTCTTAGTAATATTAAAAAACGGAACCACGTTTTACCCTTAGGGTAAAACCCTAAAAACTTACTTTACTTAGATCGTAATTTATGAACTTAGATCAAAAAAGTTTTTATACAAACACTGAATCAGCATCGCTTCGTAATCTAACTATACAATAAAATATAGCAGGGACTAAGTTTCAGAAAGTTTTTATCGCGCTCTACCAAACTCGACATGAGAAAAACGCCTCGAATGAGTTTGTTTTCTTCATAAACAATCCTGTAATTTATTGCCAGGAGAGCAGATGAAATATCGTCCTATTGAAAGCAATAAAACTATAATTTGATTCATAAGGTAGTAGGATTTTTTACATGAATTAGCTTCTGCCCGCGGCTTTGCCTATGATTTATTTAAGCTATTGCATAGCTTCTATCGCGGGCCTTGAGCGTCAGACCGAATCCAGAAATTCCGTAACGAAAATAACCTAACACCCCTCACTCATTTGTTTTTGAGCGTGATGACCGATAAGAAAACAAATGAGTGAACAATTAATCAAAATTCAATTCAATGTTTGAAAGTGTAACTTCAATTAATATCAAAGAAAAAAAAAAGGAAGAAAATACTGCATACATAAAATAAATAAATAATTATAATTGCATAAGTTGATAAAAATACTATGCAATAGCTTTACCGCGGCAGTCCCCGAGTGCCACATGTCTTTTTTTTTTGGTACTATCGGGTCACCAAAGTCCAAATGATTTTATCTATTGAAGTGTGATTGATATATGATATTTATTTGGCAAATAGGTTTTTAAAAAACACTTGCAGCTGTCACTTGTTATGCCTCCAACGCAATAGAGTTCCAATGCGATTGAACAGACAGTAAAAAAAAGATTTGTTTAAATGACTAATCTTATTGGAATGGAGTATAGCCATCATAGATAATTAGGTACAGCTTGATAGCAGACAGACTGACAGCGGATTAATAGCAATAGGGTCCCGTTTTTACCCTTACGGTACGGAACTCTAAAAAACAATTGAATTGATTGATTGCTAGGTTGACTGGTAGAGAATGCCTAAGGCATTAAATCCGCTTATGTACTTTTATGTTGCATGAAGTTTTAATAAATAAATAAATTCAAACCGTGCACTAGCTTCTGACGTTTTATAAGTGCCCATGTAGGCCTACGTGAAATTAAAAAAAAAGACGTGTGGCACTCGGGGACTGCAGCGGTAAAGCTATTGCACAGCATTTTTTATCAACTTATGCAATAGACCTCGCCAACAGCTGCTTAACCCCACCCATCCAAACACAGACCTCGCTAACAGCTGCTTAACTCATTACCTTGCTATCGTCATGAGGCGCAGCTATTGCATAGCTTCTATCGCGGGCCTTGAGCGTGGAGACCGAAACCAGAAAGAAATAACTTTTTGAGCGTGGTGACCGATAAGAAAAAATATGAGTGGGGGGTGTTAGGTTATTTTCGTTACGGAATTTCTGGATTCGGTCTCCACGCTCAAGGCCCGCGATAGAAGCTATGCAATAGCTTAACAAACTTTTGGCTTTGACTTTGACTTTGAATAAACCAACTAAATTCAACTCATAATCAAACCAACACGTTTTCACGTATGAAAATTAAACATCCTTGTGCATGCGCTCAACGTATTTATTTTCAACAACATTAGAATTCATCTCACCTGGGTCCTTAGACAAAGTAACATCGTTTCGTACCGAAACGATATCTAAATTCGTCATCGTTTTTGAGATAACGACAAACATTTCGTAGCCAATGTAACACTGTGGTCGCGATCGTTGTGTCGAACTGTTTGTTCGCCAAAAAACAAAAATATTGGTTATGGTATCGAAAATTTTGCTGTCAGTGTCAGTCAAGAAGTTCAAATCGGATTGAACCCGCGAGTTATTGTTGTTTTGAAATTTTATTAATAAGTATTGGCGATGGCTGTGCTGTGTAAGGGTGATGTCACCGGATTGGCATCACAGTCAGCATCGCCGTTGGAGTGCTGGGTGACGTCACGGGATCGGCATGGTGGTCGCCGAGGTGACGGTGTTGAAGTACTCGTGCTGCGCCACCCCGAACCCAGACGTAAATATCCGATAATCTCAAGTGATCTCAAGGGCCATGGGAATGTTAGCGCGATTAGTGTTCGCCAGCAAAATAGAGACATTATTCGTTCAGTTTTAAACCAACCTTTGTGTAAGGTAAGTGTAATTTGTATTAGTCTTGTTCATGAATCAAGTCGTTTTACTATACAGTTAAAGTATTAGATTAAATAAGAATAATAAGACAGTGAGTGTTGCGTATAATTGTTTTTAAGTTATAAAGACGATATTTTTACAGTGGTAAGTGAATAGACTGTTATTACTTTTAGATCGTCTCCAAAACGTAATGATAATCAAAATAGACTCTTTTTTATAAGTGACTGGTGTTCAAACGATGATGGAGTAATCTATTTTAATTTTTAGTGATAAAACATGGAATCAAGAGTGCGAGCAAGTCCCGAACAATTGTCAACGCTGCTTGAGTATATGAAAACGTAAGTAAATCCAAGTTTTATTCATGAGTATGTAATGTCTTAACAATGAAGTACTTATATTGAATCTTCGTTTGTTTATGTTACAGTCATGGTGACCTGGCGAGGCCTCTTGCTGGATCACAAGGTCGGGTACGGTCAGACCGACTGTGGACTGAACTGACCAACATATTGAATGCCGTTGGTGGTGGTGTCAGCAAGACTACAGACAAGTGGAAAAAAGTAAGGATCTAATGAACATTTTTTGAAGGACTGGTGTGATGGTAGAGTGGCTAGTAAGCTATTTTCTCAAGGGTTTTGGATAAGAGGACACAACCTTGCAGTTATGAAGGTTGGCTTGTACTTCTCTGTTATTACTAGACTTTTGATAATTATGATGATGATGATCAATCTCTGACACCCATAGTAAGAAAGAAAAAACGTTTATTAGCACATACCATAAGTACACACAACACAAACAAAGCAAATATTTAAAAGAAAACTTACAACTAAACATTAACCTTCTTACTACAAAAAGTCAAACAAGTACAAGTATAGTATAGTACAAGCTATGCTTTGGTGTCCGATGGACATATGAGAAGATGCCCCGAATGTTATTGTTATTTCAGAAGTTCTTACCAAATTGCTTTTTAATCTCATTTAAATTTATTACATATAACATAGGTACTTATAACTATGACTGATTTTTGTTCAATAAAGGTGTGGGCAGATTGGAAGTCCAAGACAAAAAAAAAGGCATTGACCATAAGGCACCATGCAAGAGGGACTGGAGGTGGGCCAGCAAGCGGGCAAACCTTGTCAGCTAGCGATGAAAGAGTGCTGGCTATAATGGGTAATTTAGCAGTGGCAGGACAAGGCTCTGTAGAAGAGCTAGGATTTAATGTAAGTACTACAAACCTTCAAGGCTCCTGCTCAATAATGAGCTAATTTCTCTAGTAGACATGTTTTATAAAATATTCCTATTAACATTGGTCAACATGTTGGTTAATGGCCACAAAAGTTACTTAGTCAACATGAAAGACACATTTAATTTTTTGATAAATTATTTTTAACTTGGTTGAACTGATTATTAATTAGTATTTATAAAATAAATATTATTATATAACTGAAAAAACTTTGCAATAATTTTTCATAACTACATACTAAAAATAAATAAACTTTTTCAGTAATAAATAATTTCATTTTATCTACCACTTATTTTTATTAAATCTACCACTGCCAATATTTTTCAGAGACCTCTAAATACTGCACAAGATGATCCTGCCGCCCAGGATGATCCCATCACCCAAGATAATTCAATATTTTTGGAAATCTTAGATGGTAAGTCTAAAGACTTAAAATCTTACTTCTTACTAATATTATTTATAAACGTGGAAGTTTGTTTGGATGGATGGATGTTTGTTACTCTTTCACGCAAAAACTACTGAACGGATTTGGATAAAATTTAGTACACACATAGTTTATAACCCCGATTAACACATAGGATAGTTTTTATCCCGATTATGGGCGACGCCGCTGGCAACAGCTAGTATCATATTATTTGTTATGTATATGTAAAATATAAAATTATCTAAAATACCTAAAGAACCTCAGTTTTGCTATTTATATTCTATATCTGTGTGCCAATTTTCATCGAAATCCGTTCAGCCGTTTTTGCATGATTGAGTAAGAAACTAACAAACATCCAAACCTTCACATTTTACAAAATAATAGCAGTATTTAATTTAAGAATACATTTTGAACAAACAAAGGATCCATAAACTGTCCAAAATAACACTAATTTTCTTTTGCAAAAACTCCACAACCGACTTCGTCTCCTCAACCTTCCACTTCACAGCCCTCAAATAATTGGCTTCCGCCTTCGTCATCATACCAGACACGGACACTATCACCCCTTCCGCTCGTGCTCACTCAGACTTCGGCTCAAGGACGGCAGCCTGTTGCGCCAGCCCCGCCAGCCACACCAGCCCCGGCCGCGCTATCCCCGCCAACCCCTGCAGCGCCCACTACTCCGAGGCGAAGGCGGCCACCTGCCCCCCGCACGTCTGCTATTTCTCCATCTACCAGGCGTCGTCCGCGGTTAAGGTCGCCAGCGACACCGCAGTCTGCTGCCTCTCCCGACCGCCCTCGTTTGCGCGCCCGCCGTAGACAGGCACCGACCCCCTTCGAGAGAGCGGCAAGCGAGTTTACGGCCGTGGAATTACGACGCCTGGAGCTGGAGGAAGCCCGGACTAGGCTACAACACGAGCGAGACATGCGAGCGTTGGAAGTTGAGCACGAACGGAACCAGGTTTTTACCTGTTTAGTAAACGTCGCTCAAGCTTGGCTTGACTATTATCGCAGTAGGGACAACACAGAACCGCTGAACACTGAGTAATTCAGCAATTGTCTTGTCCCTATTGCTATAGTAATCAAAGGTTTTTTAGTTTGTATGTCTGAAGCCTTAGGCATTCTGCATCTCAGACTTTTGCGAGTGGGATACTAGCAAAAGTCTGAGATGCAGAATTCCTAAGGCTGTTCAAGATGTTAAGTTTGTTTTTACATAATGTGAACCCTTTGGGTGAAAGAAGTGACTTCGTTAAATTATCTAATATGTTGCCTCTTCTACTGCCCAATTTTAAGACTGTAACTGTGAGACTGATTCTTGATTTTGCGTTTTTAAGTTTTGCTTATATACCTATACCTAAGGTAATACTTAGTAAAAATAAGCCTTTCTGACCCGTGGAACACCAAAGTAGTTCACCTAGGTGTTGCATGGCTAACTTTCTGTATCTCTGGTTCATCTCTTTAATAGACAGTGTGTAACACACATTGGCATTTATTTTAGTCAATATAATATTAAAGTTAATAGAGATTTGTTACCCATTAGATCTAGCTTGCATGTTGGATTATGGCCTATTGAGGTGAGGCTTGTCTTGTGCCCGGCAGTTGACGTATAAAGGCTGATTTATATAATTATTATGTTTAGTAGAGATACTAATTTTATAAGGTTAAAATTTTATAGAGTTTATCAAGTGACTTAATAAAAATATTAAAATGTTTAATAGTAATTTTATTTATTCATCTATATTACATCCTACTAACTAAGCAATTGCGCATAGCCCTGCCTCGGATTAACTCATTTTGGTTATCATTGCTGGAGGTGCTATATTGTACAGCATGATCTTCACTCTCTTCCAGACCCCCAGCTGGCATATCACCTGGAGGTGGTATTCTAGCATCTAATGCAATGTTGTGCAGCACACAACATGCATTAGTGATTTTGCTAGCCATGTAAGGGTGATAGTGAAGAACTCTGTGTCGAAGCATACACCTCCAACGAGCTTTAAGTAGTCCGAAACAGCGTTCGATGCGGGACCTGGCTTGGACATGACGTCGTGTGTACTCCTCTGCCTGGGATCCTGGTTCAGCATTTAATATAGGTGTCATCAACCAGGGCCGCAGTGGATAGCCAGAATCTCCTAAAAAAAGGAAATATATTTTTGTTAATCGTCTACTCCAGTTCTAATAAAGATTTGAATAATCATTGTTTATTTGTAGTCATGCTCACTTAAATATAGCAATTATTGCTTGGCTTATTGGGCTATTTCAGATGTCTCACTATTTACAATACCTATATGGAACAACTTACCTAATAACCAAACATGTTCACCACTTTCATGAAGTCCTTCCATGTATGTCCTCACGTGACTTGCAGACCATATGTGTGAGTCATGTGTTGCTCCACCAAATTTCGAGTTCACATTTATAATGCGCAAGTCGTAATCACATATCTGAAAAAAAATAAAATAAAACTATAGGTACTTATCGTTTGGTTTCCACAAAGAACCAAATTGCAATGTGGGGAAGAATTTAATTTCGAATTAAGGTACCTACTTACAAAACATTTAAAAGATATTTTATAGATTTCACTTTGAATACCATAAATGTCCCTTTATTTCACTGTGCCGCTTGGCACATAGGCTTCCTCTTACTTTCTCCATTGAGTTCATATTATAAATAAGGGTTATTTTATTTATAAATTCATATACACATGGTTTTAGAGAAGTTTGTTAACCACATAGTTTTATATGTAGGTATTATGATTAGAATTTATCCAGCAGCTTACCATTTGAACATTTAAGGAATGATATCCTTTTCTATTAAAAAATGTGTATTCTTCCTCAACCGGTCTTGCAATAGCAATATGGGTACAGTCAATGCACCCTATCACACCAGGCAAATTATGTGTCCTTTGAAATCTGTAAATTATTTAACAATTTTACAACAAATATCAAAGAGTAATTATTTAGATATGTAGGAACCTAAGAAAATTTTTAATTAGGTATTTAAACTATTTAAAAATATATTTACATACTTCTCTTTGATTAAGGATCTCTCGTGTGGCGTTTGTGGAAACACTATCCACCTGCCGACCATCCAATTGTGATTAAGGGCGTTCACAACCTCCCTGATGCAGCGACTTGTTGTCCGCTGCGTCAAATGCTGGCCCACACCCACAATTTTTTGGTATGATCCTGTAGCTAAAAAGCTAAGAGCACACAGCACCTGAAAAATATAATAATACATAGGTAAGTTAACCTATTTAGGTTGGATGTGGTCTGATGTGGTTTTATTTTTATTTATACAGCAGTTCATAAAGTATTGTATAGTACCTATAAACTAAGCAGACGAAGATGCTTTAACTCAAGTTATAAGGAACAACAACCAACAACATTAAGTACCTGGTTGCCTACAATACCTACAATTACTAGTATATTGTTTTAGTAATGTGAAATTTCTTACCTTTATTTCCAGGGGAATTTCAGAGGAACCTTTTAATCGTGCATGAGCTTTTAGATCCTTGCATAACTTCCTAAATGCTCTTTTATTAAGCCTGAAATGTTGGATAAACAACAATTCAGGCATTTCTTCAATTGTTTCCAATTGCCGTCGCTGTCTTAATCGCTTTTGGCGCCTCTCCCAGGCGTTCTCATTATGTGCAGCCCACAATAAACGCAGGGAATGCATTTTATAATCTATTTGATCTGCAGTAATGCCGATAACACAGAATAAATACTAAGAGAGTATGTCATCAATCAATGTCAAAAATCAGCTGCCGAATGAAATCCGGCCATATTTTTTCGATAACTACAACGTTTTAACATTCGTTTCGTTATCTTTTTTGGCGATCACGATCGGGCGAAGGCGAACACTGAAAGTGCTGCTTGTCTACGCATTTGTATGGGATAAACACGATAACGATTCGTTACTTTATGGTTTCGTTATGAAATATAACATTGTCTACCAAATTGCGATAACGATGTCGATTGACCACGTGACTTAACGCGGCTTAAGTCAATCCCATACATTTTAGTCTTTTCGAACTTCGTTATCGTTTTTAAATTGTTACTTTGTCTAAGCCCCTGTACCGTTAGAATAGTTGGAGGTTTGCTTACCCTCTGGGGAGGACACGCGCTAAACACGACACGGTGCTGACCTAATTACTCATTTAGAACAAGTATTAATATTTACACATTGTTTTATAGAAAGTACCTTCTCATGAACCGTGACAGTTAAACAGTAGTGACGGGCCGAATGTGGTTTGTACCGAATACGAACTTCGGTCGAATTTTCGGTAAAATTTTAAAATTCGGTTGAGCTTCGGTTACTTTTTGAGCCATTTTTAGGGAGCTATAGGTCAGGGCAAGATTGCGACTTGTCCTGACCTATCGCTCGCTAGCTTACGCGCATTCGCCCTACCCGCAATTCCCGCAATCCCAGCCGGCTCTCTATAATTAACGATTGGTGGCCGAGTAGAGCAGTGGTGGCCGAGTGGTAATGGCCCCGACTTACGAGTTGTAGGTCGCAGGTTCAAACCCAGCCAGGCGCATTACTTTGTGCAATTTATTTCATCAACACTGCTCTCAAAACGGTGACGGAAAACATCGTGAGGAAACCGGCATGTCCTAGAACCAAAAAAATCGAAGAGATGTGACATCCACTAATCCGCACTGGGCCCGCGTGGTGGATTACGGCTCATTCCCTCTCCTAGAGAGAAGACCTGTGTCCTAACAGTGGGAACATTATAAGGCCGACTATAAGTTTGAATTAAGAATACCTACATATACACCGCTAAATTTTAATCGTTTTAATTCCGTGGAGGGTCGATCCGATACATGAAACACTAAAAATGTACTTTATTTTTTAATTTTATCTTTACAAATCGATAGTGTTTTATGTTCCGGATCGACCCTTCACGGGATTAAAACGATTAAAATTTAACGGTGTCTAAATTAAATATCTACTCGCGCGATACCCTGGAGCATTATCATTATTATTATGGAGTAATACTTAGGAATAGGATATATTGTGGAGTGTAAACTAATTACAAATATTAATAAATGACGGACTTGATTATTAATTCTCCTGGTTTAATTTCTGTTTTTTTTTTGTTTTTAGTTTCGGCATTTGAACCGAAAATCGGCCGAATGTCGAAGTTCAGTTCTAGCCACCGAAATTCGGTTAAACCGAATGTGATACGAATTTCGGCCCATCCCTACTAGACAGCTAAAATTTTCATAGATGATATATTTCTATTGCCACTATAACAACAAATACTAACAAGCTTTTAATGGAAATATTTTTTTTATAGCAAGCTTTTATAGCTATACGGTATACCTCTAAAATTAATACTCGTCAAGACGAATCATACGAGCCCAAACTCTATGGGGTTGTGTCGTTTAACTACCAAGTTCCTATAGCCACCTTCCGGTTCCATCATCAGATCAGCTCCTTGTCGTAACAAATTTTGCATTGTCATCTGAATTACACGTGGATGCAAAGTTTCAGCTCGATCAGTAATTGGGAAGTTGGTCAAATTTAATTTACAAAATTTGATTACAGACAAACATCGGGACAGATAAAACTAAATATAAGCTTGTAAAAACAGAAAAAATAATGGGGCTCCCGTACCATGTCACAAACGTGTTTTTTTTTTGCTACGGATGGTACAGAACCCTTCCTGCATGAGCCCGACCAGCACTTGGCCGGTTTTTATTATTTTTTTTTTTGGATGTAGGCAGCCATTTATGAACAAATTAGAAAAAAAAATGTTGTAAGGACACCGCACGCACAAAACACGACACGGTTCTGACCTAATTACAAATTTAGAACAAGTACTATTGTCATAAAGTAACTATAACGAGTACAACAATGTACGAAATAATATGTTTAACAAGGTAACGTTATATGTAAGCTGAGGGTTATAACCCACGCGTTAGTAAATAAGGATAAAATATTATGTTATTCAAACTACAACAAATTGTAATGGAAGGTACACATAAAATTTAAATCTCTTGGGTCATGAAAACTTACTCTGTGGATTCCCGGGTGAACCCTGAGGTTAGCAATTTATATGGTAAGAGGACTATTATAAATCTAATTCATAAAAAAAAGACGTGTGGCACTCGGGGACTGTCGCGGTAAAGCTATTGCATAGCATTTTTATCAACAGCAATTATAATTATTTATTTATTTTATTTATGCAGTATTGTTTTTTCTTTGATATTAATTGAAGTTACACTTTCACACATTGAATTGAATTTTCATTGATTGTTCACTCATTTGTTTTGTTATCGGTCACCACGCTCAAAAAACAAATAAGTGGTGGGTGTTAGGTTATTTTTGTTACGGAATTTCTGGATTCGGTCTCCACGCTCAAAGCCCGCGATAGAAGCTATGCAATAGCTTAATAAATCTGTTGAAATTTTTAGTTGTGCGCGCATCACGTAAAATATACGAAATCAACGTGATAACTTTAATACAATAAAATTGTGTGTAATTTGATATTTATTACTTAGGTTTTGTTTCATCGCAATCGGTTGACTGTATCGAAAGATAATATACATACATTGACTGTTAGGCGGTAAGAAGTTCGCTGGGTCAACTAGTCTAAAATAAGGCATCACCATTTCAGCCGATACACGGTTTGTTCTTCGTTCGGCCCACTGAGTTTTGTCCCACATAAAAAATTCCTGGTTCGTCCCTAACGATATGCTTCCTTCGTCCCGAAATAGTATTTTAATTATTTTGTTCTCGATTCGTCCTATTTTATATTCCTTGTTCGGCCCATATTTTTTTTGTATAGGCAATTTTGACTATTTTGTACACTCAGCCAAAAAAATGTATTACTATTTTATGAGCACAAATTACATACTAGCTTCTGCCAGTGGCTTCATCCGTGTGATAGCAAAAATATTCTCGAAGATGTGATGCATTATCTAGCGGATGGTACATTTAAATGTGTGGTGAAACGATTTAAACAGTTGCATATCATTTAAAGTCATCTCAGAAGTACCAGTGAAAAAATTAATGTTGTGCCGTTAGTATATGTACTGGACAAAAAGGAACCTACATACGGAACTCTGTTCTCTCTTATTAAATCGCTAATTCCTCGTTGGAATCCCATTTCATTCAGAACTGATTATGAGAAGGCGGCCATGAATGGTATCCGTAAAATATTTCTGAACGTCATATACAAAGGTTATTACTTCCATTTCCCTTAAGCTCTTTGGAAAAGAGCAGAAGCATTAAATTTAAATAAAAATAGAATGTTTAAGAAGCATATTGCTTTGTGTTTGTCATTAGCTTTGCTTCCATCAGAACTCGTTTTGTTAAAAATTTAAGCAAAGATTGTTTTTTTTTTTAAAAAAAACCTTTTGTTTTGATAGGTACTTACTCTCACTTAATTCTTGGTCGGTAAATTATTTTATAACTAAAATTATCATGTTTTAAATAATATTTTTTTTTTCATTATTGGTAGGCTCGCGTTTGACCACTATCTCACCTGATGGTAAGTGATGACCATTTATTAAAGATCTGACCGTTTTATCTTATCTGATTATTATACCATTTCTCTGATTTTGATTATGAACTCAATAGTTAAGATGATTTATACAATTTTTTAGAATTGTTTTATTATTAGAAATCGAATTTCATCATCATCATATCAGCCGAAAGACGTCCGCTGTTGGACATAGGCCTCCCCCAAGCGTTGCCACAACGACCGGTCCTATGCATCACGCATCCATTAAAATAAATTTACTTTTAAAAAATACTTAGCCAACTATAATACTGTAAAACCGACAAATAATAATAACTCTAAACTAAATAAAACGAACTAAAATATGATGTTTGTTTTTAGTTGGTTTAGTTTTTTTTATAAGTCCGTATTTAAAATTTTTGATATGTTATTCGAAAATTTCAATTATGTACTTACGTTTTTTCGTTGACTGTACTTTTAACGTATTTGGAATTCGGGACGAAACACAACTTTAATAGTGATGTGGGACGAATAAATATTTTTTTGAAATGTGGGACAAAACTTCGGGACGAACGAAGAACAAACCCGATACACGTCCACTGTTGGACATAGGCCTCCCCCAAGCGTCGCCACATCGAACGTTCCTGTGCATCTCGCATCCATCGGTTTCCCGCTACCTTCAAAATAATATAACTAAAATTAATTCTACCTAATATTTTTTTAAATAAGGCATAGGGCAATACAAAATATGAAACGTTTGATTTCATTTTCTATACTATTACTATCCTTTTTTTGGGTAGGAAATCAACAAATAACCTCTACCACTTTGGGTGGGGTGAGGGGAGTGTCACATTTTAACTCACCTGTATTCCTCCAATTACCGCGGTAACTTATTCGAACACGTGTCATTTGGGTAATTTAACCCACCAAAAAAAAAATCTGCAGAGGTTATTTCTGATTATATGTATAGTTATTCACACTTGTCACTAGTTTATCTCATTTCTTGCTCTGTTATCTGCTTGAAGCTTTTGGTTTAAAAAACATGTTTTCAAATAATATGTTTAATTCGTAAACCACAAAAGAAAGCATTGCAAAAGACTCTTAATAAATTTTGTTTTCGTAATATGACGTAGACTAGTTTGGAATAAATCACTGAACATGTAAATAAATGGTTTAGAGGCACGACCTGCAGTAATAAATTTGGAATGACATAGGTATTTAACTCTTTTGACAATAATTAATTATATTTCGTGTGAAGAATTTAAGTTATTCTTGGTTAGTAAGCAATAATAAATAAATATACCTTTAAGAAATACTAACGTTTTGATGAAGGCGTTACAGGTATTTAACCTTCAGAAAGTCCCAAACATCAGTCTATCTGTCGCAGCTATCTGGTTTAATTAGCCATCCAATTGGACGCCTAGGGCGTTCGTTAAACGCCGTTAAATCCAATTGGATGCATAGGCCGATAGTTGTTTGAACTAAAATCATTCAAAGTTTAACAGCTTGGCGTATTGAAAGTTAGCCCTTTCGAAATAACTGATCAAGATTCAGCCAAGTGATTCACAAGTTCCGCTATTTATTGATTTAATAATATTTCACTATTACTTGGTGGACACTATTACTAAAAAGTAGTTTTATATAATATATAAACTCGTCACCCTACTAAACTAAATGATTGCACAGCGCTTTCAGCCATCGGGTAAGCGTTGCGGTC
The DNA here is from genome assembly GCA_929112965.1 of Mythimna albipuncta. Taxonomy (NCBI): domain Eukaryota; kingdom Metazoa; phylum Arthropoda; class Insecta; order Lepidoptera; family Noctuidae; genus Mythimna; species Mythimna albipuncta. Next base: position 7,361,697 of record OV815962.1, on the reverse strand, counting down.
AACAACAGGGCTAGTTTTTCTTCAGCCATTTCATTGGATGCCGGCGTTTAACGGACACCCCAGGCGTCCAACTGGATGGCTAATTTAACCAGATGGCTGCGACATATTCAAGGAGTGACGATGCCCAGTAACTGGGTTGTGCAGGTCTGATAGGCAGTCGCTCTATATCAGTTAATAACTTATTATCAGTTAAAACAATAGGTAATTAAAGGTGCACTAAAGTTGACACCCTGACTCCTTCCTGTAGGAATTTCTGTCTTTGGAGTAATTGTTCTACTGCCACTTGGACACTACAAACCTACATATATTTAAGAGCTGATAAGCATTGGCTGTAAAATCAGCAGTATAATATTAATTATACCAAAGAATATTACTATTGCATATGTACTGATGTAAATTGCTACCAATTTACACAAAAACAGCTAATCCTGTATCCTACTTGCTTACTTTTTATGAGCTTTATCAACATGTTCAACACTACCAACAGTTCAAATAGAACCTAGTAATAAATTATTACTGCCTTTCAAGAGTCACGTCGGAACGTCATCGATCCATCATAAAAATAGAAACAAGCACACCTATTGAGAATGTAGTGAAACAAAGAAACATGATATCGCAAATGCGACATGGTGTTATTTATCGAAGAATTGACGCCTATAAAGGGTGTAAGGGACAACCCTCCAGAAACTTTGAGGACTTGCTCAGTAAACGGAACTGAAAGACCTTCTACAAAAACATTTTCAGGAAACGACAAAAAAAAATCGGCCTCTCCATATAAACTGTCCAATCAAGTTTATAATTTGTATGGTGAGACGGATTTTTTTTTTTTCGTTCAGTTTCACTGACTGAGCAAGCCCTTAAAGTTTGTGGAGGGCTGTCCCTTACACCTTGTTTAGTAAGTTTATTCGAAACCTGAATATAATTTGTTGAAAATCCGTAACTAAATATAATCCAATAATTTTTACACCATGTTAAATTTTTCGCAAAAACATTTAAAAACGGTCACAAGTTGGACACCACCGACACTAAGTACAACTTTGGTCACGGTAAATCACAGCTGGCATTAGGCGCCAGCGCAACCCCTCAGTCGCCTGCGTGGCCCGGAGATCATGTATTTGTGCGGACTACCAGATAGCAAAACAAGCTTATAACTTTGTGATTTTTCGTAATACAATTATGGAATTTTGTATTTTTAACATGAAAATATTAGACACGTATTTTGTGTTTCGCATATATTATAATTAATGTAGTATTATAATAGAGTTTCCAGACTTGCTGACGAATTGTTTGTTGTTTATTACTTCATTGAAAGTAAAGTATTTGTTCCTAAATAATATTAATAAATAAAGAGCTTTTGTGACAATTGGCGTACCGTAGTCCGCAGCCATTGTTGCTCCAAAAGAAATGAGTTAACATTCTCCTTACTATGTCAGTGACCTTTACAGACTTATTTACAAGAAGGTGTTTTTGTGAAAAAGCGTTTCCCCAATAAATAACTTCGCAAGTAGATACTAATATTACAAAGGCGAAGCGAGTGTGTAAATATTTGTTTGTCACTTTTTCACGTTTGGTCGAATGAATAGATTTCATTGAAACTTGGTACACGGATAGCCCATGTGGCCATGTCCTATTATAATAATTAATTATTTATTTTCTTTCCACAAATTACAGAGAAATTAATTAATTAAAACGGTCTACAATCAAAAACTAACATTAATTTGTGGAATAGCATTATATACAATATCTACTTTTGCTCCCTAATTTTTTCACCAATAATTTTAGTGAATGAAGGGTGGTTACTGGTTATTACTCTAATATTATAAAGGCGATATCTTTGTGAGTGTGTGTGTATGTTTGTTAATTTTTCACGCTCAAATGATTGAACGGATTATTGCATGGGTAGATCATGTCCTAGAGTAGCTCCTAGGGTACTTTTTATTTCGGAAGTATGTTACCTTGGGATAATTTTCTACAATCACGTAGGCAAAATCGCTGGCAACAGTGTTTTATGAAGAGAAGTCTGCAAGTCTTTCACAATGATATCTTCTTCTTCTGGTGCATCTGTGATGACATAAGGTTGGCCATACACTTAGAATATTATCCCTGTTCTAATCAGTGGCTCAGCAGAACCCGTAATTCTGTATCATTCTCGGATTTCCCAATTTTTTCAGCAAAAATACCATGTTCCCAAGTAGTGTTGGGATTTTATCCGATTAAATACTTAAAATGATTAAATACTCAATAAATACTCGGGTTTATTGGATAAATACTCGATTAAAAACGAGTATTTATTCATTTTGAGTATTTAATCGAATAAAATCCCAACACTATTCCCAAGTTATTTTCTTTTATACGCTATGGTATACAAAGCTTTATTACCAAAGCACTATTTTCTATGAAAAAATGTGTAGATAAACACAATAATGGTAGCCTGCAAGGTTGAATGAACTAAGAACTAACTGGCAAATTATAGCAATTGAAGTGAAGGATCCTTGGCGACCCTTTCCTTCCTATACAAACTTGTCTAAGTAAGGTCTCCAGTGCCAATGAATTATTTATGAAGAGCTACATGAAAATGTTCTAAGTGAGTGGCTCGTTTGATACAATCGGTTATTTACCAAACATGGATACTGTATTTGGTATAATATGATTGAGTATTTAGCATACAAGCATGTTTACGTATTTACTGTGCCTGTTTAAACTGTTGCATATTTTTGCTAGCTAGGTTTTTTTTTATGGTGGGAAATCAGCCAATGACTTCTTCTGCTCTAAGGCGGTACGGGAGGGCGTGTCAGACATTTACTAACTAAAAACACACCTATGTTCCTTCTTTACCTCGCGTTTCGGGACCCCGGGGTACTCTTTCGCACAACCCTTGGCTTCAGTAAGCTTTGACTCGGTTGGCCCCTATGATTTTACTGACATCTTCTTGAGGCGCGCGTAGATAGAGATCTAGATAGAGATCTGGATAGAGAGCTCGAGTCATGAGCCGACGGTGCGTAGAGACGCACCGTCGGCTCGACTTGGGCTCGGTCCGGATGATAACCGGACGGCCGGACGGTCACCAAGTCAGTCAAATTATGGGCAAGAATGAAGCATAGAAACTACATAAGACTATGCATCATCGTGATCATTAAACTGTGACCAGCACCCCTAGCCAAGTTGATAATCTGCAATCGTTAACGCTAGTCGAAAAGTAATCAAATGTATGGGAATGACCCCATCATCCATCATCTCAACGTTAATTCACGTGGTCGGAACAAACGAATAGAAAATTCGTAGCTAAGTTCACATTGAAAGTTCAAGAGAACGGAATTTGACACGATACGGTTGTAACTTGGCTAGGGGTCAGCAATTCTTCAATTACCTAAGTGAATAATAATAGCCTAGCGATTCTCTGTAGATACAATAAACAGTAATAAAACAAGCATCTAATTAGTAATTTCCCATAATAATATTATGCCTTTTCAAGAAATGAATTGTTTAGAAAACTCGAGCCGTAAGTGCCTACGACGGAACTGACACAAACAGATGCAGAAGTTTCCAAACAAATAAGAATAATGAATGTTTATTTCAGAAGAATAATCAAATATTCAACTAACTTTTTTAGGCCAAGTTTTCAGGAAATACCGCAGTCCAATGACATTACATAGCCTGGAATACAAATTACCAACAATTGGGTTTTGTTACGTACATTTATATACGTGTTATTTTTATGTTGTAATATTTTATATTAAACATCTTCTTCTTCCTGCCCTTATCCCATATTACTTGGGGTCGGCGCAACACGCCTTTTTTTTCCATACTCTCCGGGCACCCGTTACACCACGTCACACTATCATTTCTTTTTTATCACTCCTCCTATTACCTACTGGAGCCGGGTGCTGCCCCTGTGCGTCGCCTGTGGGGTGCGTCATCATCATCATCATCATAATTTCAGCCGATATACGTCCACTGTTGGACCATCCTCCACCAAGCGTCGCCAGAACAAACGTTTCTGTGCGTCTCGCATCCATTAGTTTCTTGCAACCTTCACCAGATCATCGGTTCAGCTTGTAGGAGGCCTTCCAACGCTGCGTCTTATGGTATGCATTTGCCACACTAAAACCTTTCTGCCTTTTCGTGGGGTGTGTGTGGTATATATTAAATAGCACAAAACATTGAAAATGTATCGTTTTTCTAATAACTGCATCATTATTAATTTATAAATGATGCAGTAATTACTCGTAGCATTTTACATCTCGCAATTTTTTTCGGCGTCTTCAGCTAATGGCAGAGATGTCACATTTTATTTTGTGTGTTCTTTTTCTGTTACTTGTTTTTTCGCCTTCTACGATATATGAAAGGTAAAAAAACTTATCTACTTAATTTTAAACAGTTCAGGATAGAGTTATTTAGAGGTAAACGGAATATGGGAGGAGGCTCTAACAAGTAGGGTGTTATGTCAGATTTGAGCAACTTTTTGATAGATAATTTCGCGCTGTTGTAGTTAAAATCGCGCGGAACACTCTAATTAGGCGATGCGGGATATCGAATTTGTTAGTTCTTGTGTGGAGCCATAGATGTCACTATTTTTTTTTTCTTTTTTTTTTTTTTTTAATAGCCATTACTCTCCCACTGCTGGGCAAAGGCCTCCCCCAAGTCCTAGTTTGTAGTTTTTTATACTAAAAAAATATTATAAAGTCAACTACCCAATTGTTGTATCTTGTTTGGGAACTATATGCATTCAAAGTGTAATTTATTCCGGGCTCCACGGAGCCATCTCGAAACTCAGTTCACAGTGTTTCATGCTTATCCCCAATTTGTACATGGAGCAGAAACATAGTTGCTTACAATTTACTATGCAGACATAGGCACTGTAGCCAGTTTGTTGAAATGTGAACGTGTAGTCACGAACGGCACAGAAATTAGGTGTCTCATGGACAGTTGGGGACGCTGGGTGACACTGGGGGACAGTAGTTGACAGTGGAGGACGTGAGTGTACACATGGCCAATGCTCAAGGGTTTAGAACACGAACGTTGTGGCTAACCGACGTCATAGGACGACGCCACCGGAATGAATGTGGACAACGAAGTTATTGCTCTGTTGTGCTAGGCATTTCAAATTACGTACCTAAGTCGTATCGATTTTCTTACAATGGTTGTCTTATTTATGATATTACGTGCATTTTATTTAAATCCGTAGCGGATTTGAATAAGAAGGCGAAAATATCTTGTTTACCATCATAATATATCTCCGTAGCTTCAAAATTAAATTATCATTTGTAATCTTATTTAACCTAATCGAGCGCGGAACGTAATAAATTATTGAGACACGTCTAATAAATATTTATGAGCATAAATGAGGAGTATTTTAGACAGGACTAACTCCAGCATACATCTGCTTGAAACATACACATATACAAAGAAATCATTAAGATTAGGGTATTAATTGACCGAACATTGAACAAGGTAGTTAAGTGACGTCACAGCTTCGAGAATCTGTGGTTGGTGTTAGTTAGACCTGTGACCTACGTCATTCCTAAGGGCTTTACTTCAAACGTAGGTCACAATTTTGGTATTTGTTACCCTTACCTTACCCTAGTAACAGTTCAAAGCACTGAACTCAATTTTGAAAAGGTCAAAGGTTTCTTGATTCACTGATAATAAGTAGGATTTAATTGACTAAAATTTTCTGAATAAAGTATCCAATATTTATTTTTTATTTATTTATATAGGCTAACCTTTGGCTGGTATCTTACTTGATGATAAGCCATGATATCAAATCAAATCAAAAGCAGCATTACGCACTATGAATGTGTTCCCGAAACGTTTAATTCAATATGGGTGGAATGTCAATCTATAATGTACTCAGTGGCAAACTGGTGTATGTCTAGTGGTCATATGATGAAACGGACTTAGTGGCATAGTTAAATTACTCCTCTTTGTAATGTAATCGAAAATGGTCAGGCTAGCAACTTGGCGTGCATCTTTGTCGATGATCTTTCTGGCTCGTGTCTCAATTGAATCCAGCCCATCAAACTCATATCTGGGCAAATCAGACAAAAAGATGAGAGCAGTACTCCGTACCCAATCGAACTTGCGGTTGATAGAGGACACCGTTGCTAGGTTCTCCAACTTTTTGCCAGCCAATAAAGCATTTGCCTCGGTGAGAAAGCTAAAATTGAATGTGGATGCCAACGTGACATCAAAAAGCTCAAGATGGTCGGTTATTGGCACGGTTTCAACTCGGAGAGATAAAAACTGGGTACAATTGGCTCTTATTAGCGGAAAAAGACTCGCATGAGTTTTACCAGCATTGAACCTAACTAATTGGCATCGCCGTATTCAGAGACAACACAACAACTACAGCTCTCAGTTAAAATTTTGTCATCTGCATACAAAACCAAAGGTACCATGCCATAGATAGCTACTGGGTTTTAGAAGATCAACAATGTGCAGTAAGATCAATGCTACAGAGAGTACCCCTGAACCCAGCATTGATTACTTAGAAAGTTGTCATATAAATTCGGCTACAGACTCAGTTTAATTAGGACTTCATAAACGTTTTATCAAAGATGTCGAGAATTATATAACATATTTTCCCCATATTCAAATAAGAACTCATAAATAAACTTGAAAACAGGAAAAAACTTTCTAGCGAAAACAGCCGAAGTTGACAGTTTTTAACAATTACGTTCGCAAAATAAAAAGTTAGTTACAGCCAAGAATCTTCCGACATCTGGCTGGCTGAGGAATGCAAATAGATTTTGCCTGAAAGGAGCTCACCTACTTACATTAAAATGAGTATCCGAAAGGTCTGAACATACTTCTCTTAATAACTTTTAAAGGTCGTTTCTTGTTGTATTGTAATCAAAGTTTATAATTTACGAATTAGATAATCTTCTTACCTGTTTAAAACATAAACTGATTAATTTTGTTTTCAGAAAAGATTTCTCAAACCAATTAATTGAATATTATTCTTAAGAATTAACTTTTTAAACTTTAACTAAGTAAACCTGCTGACTTGGAAATTAGTTTTTTCTGTGGAAATAGAAAATTCTTTTGTAATTATTCTATGACTGATTGTTTCCTATGTAAAAAGCAACGTTTAGACATTCTTATCGCTTCCATTACGTCATTTTTAATAATAAAAAGATTTCACTAACCCAAGAATTCATTAAGAATTTACAACATTGTAACAAAGAGAAAGAACGTCACCACATTTCCACGGCTTCCGTTTTCCTTATTTCTTTTCAGTTTGCAGCTAGTCGGTAATTTCCTTTAGGATGTAGGTTAAACATACCTGTGTGTACTTGTGTCTGAACAATCTTGGACGAGGTGAGATGAGCATCTTAACCTTGTCTGACGGCCTCGTCGAGTGTACTTTAGTCAATGAGCCCTTTTGGGGAGCACTTGCGTTGTTCACTTAGAGCTGCGACACACGGGCCACCGACTATGAGTTATTTTGCATTGTTACTCGTTTCCGTTCCACCAGACTCTGAAAAGGGAAAGTTGTCCTTTATGTTGACTGAGCGCGAGCTGTGTACACGTCAGTCAAAGTTAAAAGGCTCAGAAAAAAGTAGTTACAAAGTAGAATGTGTGAGAGCGGTTTTGTCTGAAGTCCTTAATCCAAGCCTCCATTGTGTGTAGCCTGTTCAATGGCAATATATTGAGGTAAAAGTACCAGCTATTGTTTTGTGGATTATCCGCAGCGAGCTCGGAAAAGGAAGAAAAAACGCCACTTTCCGCCACCGCCGCAGGAAACTTTAAAAGCGACGATTAATTACGGATTGCGATCTTCTGTAGTTAATCTGTTTCTACCTGATTCTTACCTGCTTTTAACCATTAAATATCTTTTAAAAGTAAAATGAATTAAAGTGTGTTTGCTAGGCTTTTGAAGTTCGGATTTAGATTTCAGTTTGCTTGAAAGTTAATTATTTTTTCTTGGTAATGGATTTTCAGTTAATAGAGTAGGTATTTGATTAAGTGAACTATTTAGGAATTAAGACAACATCTTAGGCATAATTAATAATTCGGCTGTATTCAGAAATTGGAACGATGCCTAATATTATAAACGGAATTTAGGCTACCCTTGTGACGTATAAATAAACACCAATGTTATTTGATATTTACAAACTTTCTATATTATCTATGCTAATCACACTACTGGGGATTGTGTTGGCACAAGGTCATGAATTTATAATCATGTTTATCTAAACTTCAGTGCAGTAGTTTCGCTATATACCTATCTATATTGTCATCTAGAGTTTAACATGCATTACTTTTGTAAAAGCGGGGACACTAATGTGATTGCTTTTGTTAAGATGTAGGTACAAGATTTACATTCCAATTTAGGATAAATGAAACGGCTTATAAACTCTGCGACATTTTAGGCTAAATGTAGGTATTGGTCTGGCTTTCGGAACCTGCTAATATTTTTTGCTGATAGCTTTTATAAAAGAAACGTTACCCCACACCTAGGGGAATTATTTATTTCTTTATTTCATACCTTAACCTGAGTACCTTACTTTCCTTATTCCTGGATCATAGGTGCTCTCACAAACATGCTGTGTCTGTAAGCCATACTAATTTTTATTCCGATCGGGAATCAAACCCGAAATGCGCAGCGCAGCTTTGTTTTTAGTTAATTTTAATCAGAGGTGTGGCCGACTCGAGGCAATCGCGAAAGAGAATAAGCGGCCGTAACTTGGCCCTAGTCAAGTTACGACCGTTTCGTTTCGATTCTCTGGATTCTGGTGGATGTTGGTCACCTCTGCAAGCTTAACTGCAGGGGTGGCCAACTTGATTCGACCAACGATCTACCATTTACTGATTAGAATCTACGAGACCTTCCAATTACAAAATCAATTAAACAATTAGAATAAAAAAACGAGCAAGCTCAAAAATTTGAACAACCTGCCTGAGATAGTGCGATTTTCTTTCGACAATCAAGAAGTTACGGAGCGACAAGGTTATAAGAATGTACCAGCAGATATGAGCTAGCTATCTGCCGCATCGTGATCGTGACCGGAGTTACCATGACGTTCAAAGTAAGATTGTTTTAATCTTGTTTCAGTATGGGTAAGAGATGGCGTTAGACAACCTGTATAGCTCTGTCTCTTACCCACACCGAAACAAGATTAAAACAATCTTTAGACATCATGGTCTTGGTCCAAGTCTTCTTTTCCTAAAAGTAAACACGCTTGTCCAGATCGACTGGACTAACGGCCGAGATCAATCGCGATCGACTGGTTGGCCACCCCTGCTATAAGACCTACCCATATAAATAATTTTAGTTGACTATTACGTTTGTTGTATTGTTTACATCATGTATCATAAATATCTCATATTTGTCCTTAATGAACTCTGAATACATTATTATGTAACTTAATACATACGAACGTGTTCACAATTAATCCAAGTCAGCTTCTATTAGTTAATTAATTTGGCTATGTTGTCAGCAGTGTGTTTGTTCATTTGATAAATTACCAACATATTCAAGACTTTGCTCTACGTTTTCTGGCATCTGGCAACACTACCATTTGTGAGGATCTTATTATTAATATGGAACAAACATCTGCCTCTACTGGTCCAATGTATCTTTTTTTTATGGTGGGTACAATCATCCAATGACAACCCCCGTTCTTGGGCGGAGCGGGAGATAGTGTCAGACTCTTACTGACTAAAAGCCCACCCCGTTCCTTCTAGCCTTCATACTGGGGCTCGAGCTCCCTTTCGGATAACCCTGGCCCGAGTAGGTTTCGACCCGGCTGGGTCCCTGCTGTTGCTGACAACTCCTTGAACAGTGCGCGCCGTCGACGACTTGGCTTGGTCCGGACAGTTACTAGACGGCCGGACAGCGAGCTACTCAATGCTCACTGTCCGCAAGCCCGCGCCTACGGTGGCCGGAAATCGGGATCGGAATCCCGGCGGCGGCGGCGAGAGCGCCGTTGCCTGATACATTCGGCCTCCTCCTTTGCGAGCATTACTGCTTCGCAGAAGTCAAACTCTCTCTCATCACACAAACATTTGTCCTGGGTGGGAATCGAACCCACGACCTCAGGCATAGCAGTCAGGGCCACTAACCACTAGACCAACAGGCAAGTCAACAGGCCAGTCGTATATGTAAATGCTATGGTCTACAAAGGGTCAGAAGCTTCGAGAATTAATTCTATTTTCTACACAAGTTTTACGTAAGTTAATGTTGCGTGGAACAATCGGTGGGATGGTTTACTTGCTGATTTCGCGAAGTTATTTGAGCGCTACAATCTAAACTTGTAACACTTAAGTAAATTAATTTTGCTTTTACAGTTAGATATTGTAACTTCTGAACTAAGCCCCTCTGGACTAGTGAATTCGTAAAGTCTATATGTATTGGTATTAAACATAACATCAAGTTTATGTGTATCTAACTACTAAGTAAGATTATTTTGTGAGCGGTTTCATTTTAGGGAATAAGACTACTGGTCGGCATCAAAGTACGAGCAAAAGAATATTATTGGATTTTTATTAATCTTTATGAATTTAATTTTATAATTTTATTGCATTTTTAATTTTTAACATTTTCTTATGCAATCCTAAACAATTTTTATTGTGTTGTTATTATATTGTATTATTATTGTCTTAAAAGTGTATTAAAGTGTGTAAAACGTATATGGGCCTAGATGCCTGAAATAAATTAATTGAATGGAGAACTAACATATTTTAACACAATGAAAGAAAGACTCTACCATAATTTTTTAATGCAAATCTCATTTAAAAGTGAGGTCAAACTAAAAGAATACTATATTTTTTGCGCTCAAAACAATTTTGAAATCTAGATTCGTTTTTAGGGTTCCGTACCTTAAAAGGGAAAGAGGAACCCTTATAGGATAACTTTGTTGTCCGTCCATCTGTCTGTCTCGTTGAGGAATCGTCGAAAAATTTAAACCATATATTTAAGTCTGTAGTCCCCTGAAGCTGTAAAAAAACACAAAACATATTTTGACACCCTCTAGGGAATCAAAATTCATAGGACAGGTACTTCCTATTGGCCTAGAATCTTGAAATTTAGCATAGAGCAAGGTCACATAGTAAATGTATAGGAAAAATCTGAAAACTGTAAATTTTACGTCACAAAGAAAAAATTTTATTGTAATTCGGAAAAATCTTCATAACTTGTTTTCATAGATAAATTCGTAGGGAACCTTCAGTGCACGACTCCGACTCGCTTTTGCCTGGTAGACAGACTATAGATATAATAAATAAATCTACATGTAAAAAAAAATATCACGTGCCTCGAGCTATAGTTGTATAATAATAATAATATTCCACAACTACCACACAACGCCGTCTAGTCCCAAGCTAAGCAGAGCTTGTGTTATGGGTACTAGACAAATGATAAACGTACTTATATATTTCTAAATACATACATATTATAGATAAATTACACCCAGACACATCTATAATTATAAACTAAAAACACTAACGAACCGGTTGACGGTCAGATGTTGCGATCTTTAATTAAGTTTGTCTTTATCATTGTTTCAACCGAAAAACGTCCACTGTTGGGCATAGGCCTCCCCCAATTCTATGCATCTCGCATCCATTGGATTCCTGCTACCCTCATTAGGTCATCGGACCATGCAGTCACCACTTCAGAACCTTTCGACCCCAACGACTACTTGTTCTACGAGGAATGTGCTGTGCTCACTGCCACTTAAGTATTATTCTTCGAGCAATGTCCGTAACCTTGTTTCTCCTGCGGATATTTTCATTCGTTTTGATGCGATCACGCAAGGAACGTCCGAGCATAGCTCTTTCCTTTGCTCTTTGGATGACTTAAGCCTTCTGATGAGACCCATTATGAGCGACTATGTTTTAGAGACCAGCAGCACGATAGTGTTTCAAACATCAATGTCATCACTGGCAATACACAATGGTCATGGACTTTCGTTTTGAGACACTTCGCGGTATGTATTTAGTTCGTATTACTTTAAAACTACGAAGTTTTTCTACAGATTTTTAATCACATAACAAGGTTGTGTCAGAATTACTATAATAAGGAAACTGAGTCCCTATAGAAGTGCAAACTGTGTTAATTAAACTTTGAAAGCTTGAAGTTTGTAAGCAGAACAAGTTGTGTTAAGTTTGAACACCTATGTTAAACATATATATATCTATAGATATACAGGATTATTTGTAAAAAACATTGTCAAGGATATATATATATATTATTATATTCAAATATATGTGTACCTATGGGTACCTACTTAAATACATTAAAGTTAACACATAAAGTGCCAGATTAAAAAAAATACAGTAACCTTTAGGAAGAAGTTCATTACTTTATGTCGAACTTAATTATCTTTTAATTTGAATAATATAAACAAATTACCAGAAACAGTAGTTTAAAAAAAGTCACGTATAAATTGAAATTACGTTCAACCCTAAAAATCACTTTACAAAAAAAATATTGAGCATATAAATATTGTGTTTATCAACAGTGAAACATGAGCTCTGTATTTCACTAATGTAGAGGCACTCTGGCTTAAGAGGCTGCTCTTCCAGTCGCCTATCGATTTTCAGAGGTCTTTACAGATTAGTTTTACACTAATTTACAAATTGATTTATTGAAATCAACTTCTGTTTCTATTGAGCTTCTAATATATTTCTGGCTTCTATTGAGAATATCCACAAGATATTGTTTTTCCAAAATATCTAATGAAAAATGTGGAATAACGTTATCATCGCGTAAGAGCGATTGTATAAAAAACAGTGAAAATGTATGTCGAGTTCATCATCATCATCATTATTTCAGCCGATACACGTACACTGTTGGACATAGGCCTCCTCCAAGCGTCGCCACATCGAACGTTATGTCGAGTTGCATCCCCTTAACCCTAGAATGCGCAAGACATTTTGAAGCCGTCAATTTTATGCCCATCGAGAACATTTCACTGAAATGTTTGGGAACGGGATCATCGTCTAAAAGCTTACTTTATCGACGTGCGAAGGTTTTGGTGACTGTGTTTATAAGATGTTTTATTTATGGCTTAGATATGATGGATATGTATATTTTTAATTCAAATGTAATTTTTTTTTGCAAAAACATCGCCGGCTAGTCCTAAACTAAGCAGAGCTTGTGTTATAAGTAGTAGACAACTGATAAACATACTTATAAATACTTACATATTATAGATCAATTACACCCAGACACCGAACAAATGATCATTGCTCATCACACAAACATTTGTCCTGGGAACCCACGACCTCCGGCATAGCAGCCAGGGTCACTAACCACTAGACCAACAGGCCAGTCACATTACTTTCCTAGTGAGGACTTAAGATTGCCTTTGTTTTTTAACGTTGTTGTTGTAATTTTTTATTATATCGTGGGTGCGTTCACAGACATGTAAACTCACATACACAAGACACCCAGACCCGGAACAACGACTTTAAACAAATAGCTACATATGTGTGGGTCATAGAAATGTTTATTCCGAGCTTCACACCGGAATCCCACCTGCAACAGTAGGTAGTGCAGCAGACAATCGCTAAACCACTGCGACAAACATTCCCTATGTTATAATATTTTTAATTGTGTACACTTAGATTGCACAGAATTATTAATACCTACCTATTTATATTTCTTCCCTATAGCATGTAGCTCGTCGTGTTTGGCAATGGACATTTTATGAGCGGAAATTATGAACAAATGATGTAGGGGAAGGGCCATAACAATGAATACTACCGCGATCAAATTGTATAGAACCCCTGATACGAAACTTCTAGTTTTATGTGCATCAATCTCAACAAAACTTTCCCCGCGACATGTATAAATGGACTACGAAACTTAAATTCTAAGATTGTAATAACTAAAATTATTAATCAAGTTGCAATAAATAAATGTTCACTTATTAAAAATAAAGATTATTACAAAAAACGTGTGTGTATAAATTGACTGGATTGTAGAGATCTTTAACGACTAACAACAATATTTTAGTTACAGTCAAATTTTCTTCCATACCTCGACTATTATGTTGTAAAAACCCAAGTTTTTTTCAAGTACCTAGATATTTCCCTTCATATTTACCCTCACAGCATCAGGAGGGTTAAGAATATTTATTCGGGTATGGACCCTTTATAGGCGTAGGACAATCTTAATGTCCTCATGTGAGGATGTCGAAGCTGTAATCAGGTAGGAAGTAGAGTAATTTAAGGAAGGGATTTTAAAGGCCATATCAGGTCGTAAACACATGAAGTAGGTGCCCTACTACCTACTACCGACCTTTAGTCCCTACCTAGTTAGTTAGAAAATGGAGTCATGACACAATTCATGTTCGTGCAGAAAATTGTCAACGTTATCAAGTTTAAAAGCATTTTTAATTAATTTACTCGAAGACAATTGTTACGGTAGTGTGACGTGTGTTATCGAAGTGCCATTCAAATTGTAAAGTGTTCGTACTTATTTGAAATTTCCAATGAAAATCATTTTTTCATAGCAAGCTTTTATAGAGCAGCACACAATACCTATTACTCCTCAGGACCATTCTAAAAAGCTCAAACACGATAGGATTATCTGAGTTCTTATGGCCACCTTCCGGTTCCATCATCAGATCAGCTCCATGTCATAATAATTTTGCATTGTCATTTGATTTACACATGCATGTAAAATTTCAGCTCGGTCGGTAACCGAGAAGTAAATCACTGAAACTAAATAAAAGCTTGAAAAATAGAGAAATTTAATCAATAGTCACAGAAAAATGTGCTAGAAAATAGAATGAACTGTAGTGATACTCGTTTGAAGTAAATGGGTAATAAAACTTTATGTAGGCGATTGCAGAGCCATCTGTCGCAGCCAGCGCGAACTATCGTTGCAACGTGACGTGCATTCGCTGTTACAGGCTGAATGGCTGGTACTGTAAGTAAAAATCTCGGACAGGATCATAATTTTTACAAACAATAAACTAGGAACATATCAGTAAATATTTTATAGTCATTTTGAGTACGACAATAACGTTTGAGTGGGTAATAATGACTCACGATAGATTAAAAATATGAGATGTGATTTTTCTTATCTTATTGCTCTAATATATCACACATTCCTCACCACACTTATCAGAATACATTAGTCATAATATTGATTATAAGCCAAGTAATTCAACAAAAAGTATTGGGCTCGTCCGGGATTTGAACCCGGGACCTCTCGCACCCAAAGCGAGAATCATACCCCTAGACCAACGAGCCGCTTGTATACGATGTTAAAATTGCGATATACATTCCCCATTAATAAAAAATATTTGCAAATGTTAAAAATTTTAAACATTAAACATGTTTAAATTTTTTTTATTGTACCTACCGTTAACGTTACGGTAAGGTTTTGCGTAATAAGGTATAATGATATAATAAATTATGTTGTAAGTATTATGTAGGTAGATAATTTAACCGAGGTCAAGGTTTTCCATTTCAGTTCGAATCGAAGCATTTCTCATATCTACTCTCACCCATACATTCACATTAGATATCGTAAGTTTTTCTTTCATAATCATTCATCTTGATTTCATCATCATTTCAGCCGATAGACGCCCACTGTTGGACATAGGCCTCCCCAAAGTGTCGCCACAACGATCGATCCTGCGCATCCCGCATCCATCGGATTCCCACAACCTTCACCAGGTCATCGGTCCATCTTGTAGGAGGCCTTCCAACGCTGCGTCTTTCGGTACGAGTCCCACTCCAGAACCGTCTTTCGACCCCAATGGCCATCTGTTCTGCGAGCAATACCCATTGCCACTTAAGTTAGACGATTCTTCGTGCTATGTCAGCAACCTCGGTTCTCTTGTGAATATCTTCATTTCTGATTCGATCACGCAAGGAAACTCCGAGCATGGCCCTTTCCATTGCTCTTTGGGTGACTTTAAGCCTTCTGATGAGGCCCATTGTGAGCGACCGCGTTTCGGCACCATATGTCATCGCTGGCAACACGCACTGGTCATAGACTTTCGTCTTGAGACACAGTGGTATATTAGACGAGAAGATAACGTGCAGCCTCCCGAACGCTGCCCTTGACCTCTTTCTCGAAATTAGATCTACCCAACTTGTCTGTCCGAGGTAGACGTAATCGTCCACAACTTCTAGTATAAAGTTTTCTTTATAGGTTAATTAATTTCATTGGAATCTATCAGAACTGATTTTCATCATCACGATTAGATATTTATCGCTCAAAATACATTATAAAAGATACCTATCTATTTCTTTCCATTGATACGAATTAATTATGATTGAATGAAGATCGCTATCTTAACTGATCACAGTCTACTAACTTTACCTATTAATAAATATTTTAAGTATTCATTGAGCTAGATAAACCTTGCATTTCAGTAAGATTTAGGTTAAGCCTGAGGACGAGAGAGGGGCAAGGTTTAGATATTTTTTTAGGTGGGAAATTATATAGGTAATTACTTCTCCCGCTCTTAGGCGCAGCGGAAGGACGTATCAGACTTTTACCGACTAAAACCACTACATTCCTTCAGTTGCCCTTTGGATTTTTAACCCCACGTGTTTCCTTTTCAGAAGTCGAACGATGGCCCTAGTAGGGTTCAGTTTCGGTCTTACTGGACCCCTACGGTTAACTTTTACTGACATCTCTTTGAGGCACGCGTGGAACACTATGTGCCGTACAATTGCCAAAACGGATCTTGAGCGCTCGGCGTCAGAGTGGGGATCGCTTTGCGCATTCCATACATTGGCGAGCCAATCGTCGTCGTTGTTACATACATGCATATATTATATTACGTAGAGAAGGAAAAGCTTGGAAATGTAATTTTATTTACTTGTTTTATAATGTATGTACACTGTACACATAATTATGACAGAGCAAGACAGATCATTATAAAAAATGTATAAAGGTACGGCTTATTTCAAAAGATTTTTTTTCCAGCAGTTCTGAGAAAGGAGAGGGAATTTTAATCATTTATTTTTTTTTTTTTTTTTAAAGAGAATACTCGGCTTGTACGCCCTAATTACACACAGAAGAAAATTAGTACCTAAGCTGTAACGTCATCAATGACTAAAATGACTAAAATCTTGCAAATAGTAAGTACATTTTGATACAAGAGGGGAAAGTTTGTCATTGCAACCGAGGCGAAATTCACCCGAGCCGTATTGGCGAGGGTTTTATTGAGCCGAGTGCTGCAGTGACAAATCTCCACATGTATCAAACGGCGTTTTTCAATACACTTACGAAGAAATACTTTCTCTAAAAATTTCGACGCTTTTTTGTTCATTTTGTACTGAAAAAAATATTCCAAAGTTGCCATACATTTTGGTTTTAATTTAAAGAATTCTATTCAAATCTTAAATTCAACATTTTTTTCATAAACTATAACACAAATAAGAAATAATATTTAATAGACTTATTTCCCGCGTTTTTTACATTTGCAGATTGAAGAAGCAAAGATATCAAATCTTATTATCAACTACAGAAATTCACATATTTCTTTAATTAAGAACATAGATTATTGTTAATTCGTTGATAATAACAAATTATTGTGTAAATAATCTTATTTATTCATGATATTCTGTTATTATATTCATAAACACAATTTTAATTTTCAATAAGTATTAAAATTTTAAAAATATCTACCTCTTTACTTTAAAAAAATATATAATCACGGTTGACCGTGACGAAATAGAAATGAAAAAAGCCTTGTTATGATAAATTAAAAAAAAACACAAGGGTGACAAACATGTCATGTTGAACCTATTCGTAGTGCGATAAGAGCCTGTTTTCGAAGTGAGTGTATTGAAAAAAATATTTGATACTATAGAAGGTGCCAGATAACTGTGGAATAAAGTACATTGCATAGTCGACCTTATAATGTTCCCACTGTTGGGACTCAGGGTTCCTCTCTAGGAGAAGGAATGAGCCGTAGTCCACCACGCGGGCACCGTGCGGGTTGGTCAAGTACATTGACCTTTTCCTAATATCTCTGCATAGGCAGGTTTGTACCTACAACCAAGGGGTTATTGGACTCGCTCAGCTCAGCTGACGTTTTCTTAAAGAAATTAATTTCGCACATGCGTAAATTAATACGAGTTTTAAAAGAAAGGTAGTTTATTTTTTAATTTTATCTTTACAAATCGATAGTGTTTCATGTACCGGATCGACCCACCACGCGATTAAAGCGATCAAAAATTAACGGTGTGCAGGTAAAGATAAATAAGCTGTCGCAATAATTTTTAAAGAGCGTAGTTTATTCTTCTTCCCGTAAAGTTACTCCTTTCACATTTATGAAGTTTGAACTGTGGGACTCCTTGACAGCGCCTGTGTTCCTTAACTCGTATAAAAGTTTCCAAGCATGCCATTTATTTATAGTATTGTCACGTCACTTACCTTCATTTAAGGGCCAAGCGCCCGAAAAGTGCCATAAAACTGTGATTTTCTGAGGCCTACTCATCCGTAACGGCTAGGTCAATTTGTTTGAAAAAAATATATGTATATTATTGATTCATGAACAATAATATCAACATTGACACACACACACACATTTGACACACATCACATCATATCACATTTGACAGGCCTGTTGGTCTAGTGGTTAGTGACCCTGACTGTTATGCCGGAGGTCGTGGGTTCGATTCCCACCCAGGACAAATGTTTGTGTGATGAGCACGATCATTTGTTCTGTGTCTGGGTGTAATTTATCTATAATATGTATGTATTTAGAAATATATAAGTATGTTTATCAGTTGTCTTGTACCCATAACACAAGCTCTGCTTAGCTTGGGACTAGACGGCGTTGTGTGATAGTTGTGGAATATATTATATTATTTGATTTTTTCGTGAAATTAAAACTTTTGTCAAAAAAAAAAAAATATCAATTTCGCAACTTTTCCCTACTCCTTCGAAACGGCTTGGACCTTTAGAAACATTTTTACAAATAAAAATTGGTGGTTAAATATCCTTCAAAGTGAACATTGCATATGTAAATCCATCAATATCTCGCAGAGAAAATGGATTTAAAGCGCTTTCCGGGCGCTGCTGGCCGCAAATAAATGCAGAGATTTGTGTACTGCCGCCTAGGCGAGTGCAAGAGTTGCGTTCACATAATTTCGGTCAGATGGTTCAAGGGACTATACGCCTTAATTGTTCAACAAGTGGTCTCATATATTTAACACTAGTGGCTTACATAATATTTGCAATTAATTCGCTTAGTATTGGAGCGTCATCATCATCCTGCATCAAAGATTGCTGGTCAGGCATTTTTGTATTTGGTCTTGATGACATCTCGCTTCTTTTTTATGGCTCTCATTGTTAGAACCAAATTATTTTTTATCTGCGTTAGGCATCAAGAGTTTCTTTTTACCTAAATAGTTATCCCTTTATTGGCGCACACTATGCGATATAAAAACGAATGATTTGAAACATACAATAAAATTAAGATTTTACAAACAATAGTCGCAATAGAAATAATTGTATAAAATGCTAGCTTTTTCCCGCGACTTCGTCCGCGTAAATAAAATATAGCCATGTCACTCAGGAATAAAGCAGCTTTCTATCAGTGAAAAAAAAAAAATTAGCAATCGGACCAATACTTCCAGAGATTACCTCTTACAAACAAAACAACATAAAAAAAAAAAAAACTGTACCTCTTTATTATATTAGTGTAGGTTTAAAAAGTATAAATTGATTAATTTACCTGTATTCAAATTCAGGGCACACTTTTAATTTTGTTCTTAAACCTACGTAGTCTATCGTGGTACACGTCTAGATTGGGCATTAGTGGAATAAGGGAGTGGTGCTGAACAGCAATTCTACGGAAGAGTGATTGTTGTCCTAAATTAGACTTTACAGGTCACAGGACTTTACAGTCATGAGTGATCAGGCATTTTTTGGACCCTCTTGTTCCAACGTAGAATTTAAGGATTTAACCGAAGTGGTTGTTTTCGGAACTGAATTCGAAAGCAGAGTTTTTTTTTTTTTATTTGTCAGAACTGGAACCGGAAACGGAACAAAATTATTTCGTCATCATCATTTCAGCTGAAAGACGTCCATTTCTGAACGTAGACCGCTCCCAAGCGTAGCAACAACGAAAAGTCGGTTGCGCCTCGCATCCATCGCATTCACGTGACTCTCTCCAGCCCCCCTAGCCAAGTGACAACCGTTTCGCTTGCGTCAAACGCTTCGAGTTGGCCACGCCTCTGATTCTTTTGTTCTGACCACGTGACTGAGCGTTGAGCTGTCATTCCCGTACATTTGAAGCTTTCTACTAGCGTTAACGATTGCAGATTAGCAACTTGGCTAGTGGTACAGGTCATCAGTCCACCTTGTGGGAAGGCTTCCAACGCTATCTTCAGGTGCTATTGGATTTTATTTACCAACACTTTTTTAATATTACCGTTACTAACAATATATGAGTTTTGCTCGAATTAAAGATTTATTATTATTATTATTTGAGTACCTGAGCGAAGCCAGGACGGGATACAAGTACATAATAATTCGTTTATCAAACAATTTTATTAACAGGTTAACCTACTGTTCAATAAATTGAACGCAACCTTTCAACGGGCACTCATTCGGCACCGATTAGCGATGTGTTGAATTTAAACGATTGCGTTCAAAACCACAGCCTGCACAGGCTTTATGTTCAGTGAGTGGAAAATATATTTTCAGCAGAGTATTCACAGGTTTATTGTTTACCTACTTTGTGAATTGAACCTTCAATAGCTTCTGTGCCAAGGTAGCCAAATTCAAAATCTTTTTATTTCACATAGACCTACATGTGCATTTATAAAACGTCAAAAGCTAGTGCACAGCTCCAGTTAGTCGTTTCCTACGAAGAAGAACCTAAAGTTAGAAAAAAAAATGATTTCCTAATACCTGCATAATACGCAAGGCAAAGAAGGAGCATAGGTGTGGTTTTAGGTAGTAAAAGTCTGACCCGCCCTCTCATATATAGTCCGTCCTAGCGCGGGAGTCAATGATTTCCCACCTTAAAAGAAGAAACACAAGAGCACTCCGAATTCATATTTTCGGCCCAAGCGCCCGAAAAGTGCCTTTAAACAGTGATATTCTGGAGATTCATGAACAACATTATCAATATTTGATTTTTTCTAAAAAAAATATTATATACAACAACATCACATTCGCAACTTTTCCCTACTCCTTCGAAACGGCTTGGATCTATAGAAACGTTTTTAAATATAAAAATTGGTGTTTAAATATTCTTCAAAGTGCACATAGCGTAAATCAATCAGTATTTCACAAAGAAAACGGATTTAAAAGTCAGCCGGCTCTGTCCGGGCGCAGCTGGCCGCAAACAAATGCACAGATAGTCGTACTGTCGCCTAGACGGGTACGAGATTAGTGACCATTTAATTTAGGGCACATGTTTCAAGGGACTATAAGCCTTAAACAACGGAATGGTGGCTCTGGTCGGGTGAACCATTCATAAATATTCCAAACATACGTAAGGGGTATCAAATTAAAATTACTTTTTACACCATCTGCTCGATAATGTCGTTTTATACGTCATACAAACCTCACTTAAAGCAAGTCATTCTATCCCTAGGGAGATAATGCAGTATGGCCGATCCCTAGGGAATAATGAGATTTGAATTTGGAACACCAAAAATCGTCAACGATGTACGTGCATCGCACAAGTTGACTCGAAATTCAAACTGGCCACTAACAAAAAATGAAAATAGAATAAAACCTGTTTACTGACGGGAGCATTATAGAAAAATTGGAACTATAGAATCTTGGTGTAGTGAATTGTTTCTTTGATGAACTTGTAAATAATAATACTTATATTTCTCTAATATATGATTGACCAAATTGTTTTTTAATTATCTCACAGATGGTGTAAAAAGTAGAGTATGCAACACGGGGATAAAGCTGTCTTTGTCTTGGGCGGCTTGAATTCCTCACTTCACTCAGGTTTCTTTATTAACTCCCTCGCAATGCTCGGGAGTTAATTTTATAAATCCCTCACTATCGTTCGGGATTAAAATCAGCGACCTTCGTTTCGTTCGGAATTCGAAATTCAACATGCGGCCCTCGACTTAAAGACACTGCTTTATCCCCTAGTCACATAATAGTAGTTTATGTGACTAGGGGATAAAGCAGTGTATTTAAGTCGCGGGCGGCATGTTGAATTCCGAACGAAACGAAGGTTGCTGACTTTAATCCCGAACGACAGTGAGGGATTTATAAAATTAACTCCCGAGCATTGCGAGGGAGTTAATAAAGAAACCTGAGTGAAGTGAGGAATTCAAGCCGCCCAAGACAAAGACAGCTTTATCCCCGTGTTGCATACTCTACTTTTTACACCACCTGTGAGATAATTAAAAAATAATTTGGTCGACCAAATCATTTAACAGAGAAATATAAGTATTATATTTACAAGTTCATCAAAAAAACAAAATTCACTACTCCAAGATTCTATAGTTTCAATTTTCTTTAATGCTCCCGTGTCGTCAGTACGTACGTTTTATTCTATTTTCTTTTTTTTGTTAGTGGCCAGTTTGAATCATAGTGATTACATACTCTTTGGTTTGAATTTCGAGTCAACTTGTTCGATGCGCCTACATTTTAATTCACATTGTTGACGATTCTTGATGCTCTAAATTCAAATCTCATTATTCCCTAGGGATCGGCTATACTGCATTATCTCCCTAGGCATATAATGACTTGCTTTAAGTGAGGTTTGTATGTCGTGTAAAACGACATTATCGAGCAGGTGGTGTAAAAACTACTATTAGACCGACGACGCACACATGCACATTAGTGTAGCTCTACAAATCTAGTTTCCATATAAAATTTATGGAGACAGACGCGCCTAGATCGGCGTGTGTGGCACACACAGAACAGTAAAAACAGGTGGCATACGTGTGCGCAGTATAGTTCTACTTTCAATGTCACTGCTCAGGTTCCAACATAATGGTCGATGTCGGACATGGTTTATCGTTTATCGCCCGAATCGTTAACAAAACAATACATCGATAAAAATAGTTAAGCCATTAATGAAATTGATATGGAAAAGTATCGAATATTGAGGTAATAAAACTACCTACTTTTATTTACATAGGTGTAACTAGTGTATATTAGGTATGTAGTTATTACGCAAATAAAGTAAAAAACAAACTGAACCCACGTATGCAACACATGTTTTGCATGACGTCTTTTGAGACTCTTGAATTTTTTAAATGCTTGAATGCGATCCTACCTGATGGTAAGCAGTGACGCTATCGTTAATCATGAATCACACTAGTTTATTACAGTTGCCATCACGGATCTTGAGCGGTTGCGCAGAAGTCAAATATTCGGTCTCTTTAGTGGTGTGAAGTGAGACACGGGAGCGGGGAGTGTCAGTTCTTGGCTCGCCGCACCATTGCGTCATAGACGTCACTCCTATTTCGTTCTCTGCGTGTGGGTATCTAACAACGAAGACGATTGGCTCGCCAATGTATGGAATGCGCAAAGCGATCTCCACTCCGACGCCGAGCGCTCAAGATCCGTGATGGCAACTGTAAGAGCCCATTCACTCTAGCCGTAAAGACACCTACATTTTCTTAAGAACAGCTGAGCGTTACACGTACGCTAGTGACAGCGTTGCTTATACCAAGTAGGTATATTACAAATTAATACCATGTACACTAGCACATAGCATCAAAACTAAATATGAATTCACTAAAAAAAAAAACTGATATAATCAGCATAATCCAATCATGCCTACCTACTTGAAAAAGCAGCACTTTCGGTAAAAGTCGTCAATAGAAAGTGTGCTAGACTTACGAAAAGGAAGCCTCACATTCACAAAGCTTCAATTATGTATTTATAGTGTGTTATCTTACGAACTAAACGAGTACATGACTTAACTCTACACAAGCAAACTAATATGCAAAGACAAAATCTCTTACACGTCAAAGTACGTCTCCACATCGCTGTCATACGGGACGAAAACGTGCTCAGAGACTGAAGAAATATTTTCATGACATTCTATAACAGTCGATAATCTAAGTATACTTAACCTCAAGAAAAGGTAATCCGCTATGTTAGGTATAATTCTTTAATAAATATTCTTTCATATAAATTCTCCAACCGTATAAAAATATGTTCGGCATAATAATATAACCAATAACATCATTTCAGATTTTGCTATAACTATGCAAATAGCGATCTCATATTTGATTTTCGACTTTACATATGCCCCGCAATCTAACATAAACATGTTGCAAAGTGTAGTTTTAAATATTAATGTTCACACACAGATGCGATGTAGCGAGACGAGTTTTCCTGACTTATGAAGACGTTGCATAATTCAGAATGATATGATAACTGCCTCTCTATAGGTAGGTAGGATTGTTGGGGTCAGGTACTTGTGAGGCTATTTCGGTCCAGCGAAATCGGCCTTATAGATAGTGATCCGAACTGGCTTTGAATGCCATTGTTGAATTATAATGGTCAGAAGTGTCGCCATTTTGTATTCTGTACTTGATACCTCCGAATGCCAATGGAAATTTTGTAAATCGATATTTTGAATTTCAAACAAACGAACTTAGGCAAAATATTAAACTTTACCTTCTTCATAATTTTCAGTTAAGTATGATTAATCTTTATTTCACTTTCACTTGACTTTCCCCTTAATAATGACAAGTCGAAGGTTATCATAAAAAGGCCGGAATTCTATCAAAATTAATAACGAAAGAAAAAATATATCAGTAACAAAAATCTTGTTGTTTCGATATAATCCCAACAATTTATATCAAAATGGTTGCCTTGAGTTTGATTTATGGTCCGACATCCTTCCCTCAAGCTGTGGAAAGAAGAAGCAGAAACATTAATAAAATATTCTCAGAAGAAGACCCAAATGAACGTCATTCGAATTCCGATAATTATGCAAATTACAGAAAGAATATACAGCTTAATTACTGAAACAAAAATCTCAAGAGGACGTCAAAGACTCGTTACGAGCACTTTACATAAATAATCCTTTTAAATAAATAAGATATTGAAGTCCCAAGTGCCGGATACTGCAGAAAGGTGCGCAAAATGTTATTGAGAAGCGTTTAAATAATTAGATATCGTTCAGCGGATACGCGTGCTTACATCTATGTAATTTATTTAGTGACGGGTGGTCCCTGAAGGCTTTTGTGTTATCACTACCGGTTTATTTGGAAAAAGAAAATCGCATATCTTATACTTACATAAGTTTTTTTTTAGGTGGGAAATCAGTTAATGACATCGAGCCCTTGGGTGGAGCGGTAGAGCGTGTCAGACCTTTACCTACTGACTAAAACCCACTCCTGTTCTTTCTTTGCCTTCGTTCCAGAGCCCCGGGGTTCATCATCCTCATCATCATCATATCAGCTGAAACACAGCCACTATTGGACATGGGCCTCCCCCAAGCGTCGCCACAACGACCGGTCCTGTGCGTCACGCATCCATCGATTACCCGAGGTTCAATTTCGTACAATCCATGGCCCCAATACGCTTCGACTTTGCTGGACACCTAGTTTATGAATTAAAACATTTACATAGCCTGCTGATGAATTGTGATACTTTTTTGGAGTTCAATGTTCAATAAAAATCTATTAATCGAATTAGAATAGACAAAAGTGATTCTTTAAAGTAACAGAAATACCCAGCTCGCGTTTTAACTCTCTTTAACCTGATACTAAGGTATGATGCCTGATTGATGTCTAAGCTATCAGAAAACACAGATTCCGATAGGAAATCCTTCTCTACTTTGTTGTGATAGGCTATTCCATCACAAGTAAATAGCAAAATCTATGTAATCCAATATCGATAAATTGAGTAGCGGCAGCGAACGTTGTGGTTAGGGCATTTTAGTTCCTAATTTCCAAACTAATCAAGCTACTCGTACGCGTGTGCACAAATTTTGTTATTCAGTGTGTACTAAAATTTTACGAGATACCTATATACCTAGCTGAACGATTCAGCAAAAACATGTTTACATTACGAGCTGAGGCAAACCTTGTTTTACATAAAACCTATATGCTTAAGCCACTTGCAATAAATAAAGTTATTTGTCTTAAGCCCCTCGCCCACGACGACTTTTTGTTGCGATGCTGTAGCGCGTTCGCATCAATACAGTTGCGATGCTGTAGCGCGTTCGCATCAATACAGTTGCGATGCTGTAGCGCGTTCGCATCAATACAGTTGCGATGCTGTAGCGCGTTCGCATCAATACAGTTGCGATGCTGTAGCGCGTTCGCATCAATACAGTTGCGATGCTGTAGCGCGTTCGCATCAATACAGTTGCGATGCTGTAGCGCGTTCGCATCAATACAGTTGCGATGCTGTAGCGCGTTCGCATCAATACAGTTGCGATGCTGTAGCGCGTTCGCATCAATACAGTTGCGATGCTGTAGCGCGTTCGCATCAATATAGTTGCGATGCTGTAGCGCGTTCGCATCAATACAGTTGCGATGCTGTAGCGCGTTCGCATCAATACAGTTGCGATGCTGTAGCGCGTTCGCATCAATACAGTTGCGATGCTGTAGCGCGTTCGCATCAATACAGTTGCGATGCTGTAGCGCGTTCGCATCAATACAGTTGCGATGCTGTAGCGCGTTCGCAACAATACAGTTGCGGTGCTGTCACGCATTCGCATCAATACAGTTGCGATGCTGTAGCGCGCTGGCATTTTTTCTATAGCGCTTGCGAATGCGATTAACGCGCGTTGGTAAGCGCGCGACAGCAACGCTACAAATAGTCATCGTGATCGAGAGGCCTTAGAACTTCAGTATTCGTAACGTATTCAAGAAATACTATTTTGTTTTATAGTCCTTACTGAAATATTCAAAAAACATTGAATAAAAACAAATTATCTTTTACATGAATAACTGAAGAGGTTTAAATTAAACGTAAATATTGTACTGACATTCTTAGATGGCTTACATAGGTTTATGATCCCTTTTGCATAAATTATGATTACGTTAGAAATAATACGCTGAAGTATGTTTTTATCTTATACTATTTGGTTCCCGTGACTTCGTCCGCACCAGATTCTTAAAGAGCACTATACCATTTGGTCACAGTTTCTATAACTTTTTTTTTATGTGGTTGGTACCCTTATCCTTTTTCTAAAATAAATATATGGATCCAGCCGTTTCAGAGATTAATTGGAATAAAAAGAAAGACAGACAGATAAACAGGACGATAAAAAAATAAAAAAAATAAAACAAATTTTAGTTTCGAATACATGAGAATTTAGTATAAAAATGTTATTTTGATATTACAACTTTATTTATACGTATGTATACATTTTACATCAAAATACTTATTAATAGACAAATTACTTATGTCCTATGTATTCATAGAAGTTTTCCATGTTCCTATGACCAGCAAAAAACATTAATCATCCTTTTTTATATTCCCACTGCGGGACTCAGGCCTCCTCTCTAGGAGAGAAAAAGGGTCGGTCGTAATCCACCACGCGGGCCCTGTGCGGGTTGATGAATGTCACACGTCTACGAAGTTTTGGTTCTAGGACATGCCGGTTACTGTATTAACGGACGTAAGGATACTATAAGTAGGGGGAGTATGTATAGTATGAGTTTATGATTTAATGTTTCGACAAGGTTTTCACTTTCATCATAAGTTTTTGTTGTTAGCCATTCGGTTTATTAGACTATAGGTTAATTTTAAAATATTACTAGCTTTTACCCGCGGCTTCACCTGTCTATATAAAATGTCACTCAGGAATAAAGCAGCTTTCTATCGGTGTAAAAAACTTAGCAATTAAACCAGTTCTTTCAGATATACATTAGTGGGTATCTTTAATTAATATAAAACGTACCATATATCAGACATAACAAAGGCTTTAATTGTACTGTTACTTTCAGTATCACTAGGTACTGATAGTAACAGTATAACTAAAGCCTTAAATATAAACAGAGTCCGATACTCGTGTATTCAACCGCAGATTTATGGCGACGCTGTAAAACGTAACACTCATAAATATTGTACACTTTATACGAAATTTATTGCAGAACCCTCTCAAATAGCCTGTAAACAGTACCTTGCTTCATCTTCGGTTTTAACAAAATTGATCCGTGGTATCCAAGATTTTATTTTATAACCAGGAAAAATGAAATAGCTTTCATCCTTTGTTCTTGGGGGTTTTTCATGTGTAACTTAGTTGAATAAATAAAATTAACATGAAAGGAAAATACAAAGGGAAACGTCCATTAAATTCTAATGAAATAGACAAACTACTAACAGTCGTAAATACTGTTAAGGATAAAATATGAATCAGTAATTATCAAGTTTATTTAATTAGGGTAATAAATGTTTATCTTGAAGTCCATCTATATTAAATTGAAACGACAGGGTGACATTTAATCAAACAGAAATCATCAAATAAACTTTTACGAACTCTTTAATAGAATTGTTAAACGGTTCTCATTAATTTAATATAATTCGAACTACTTACATGTATCAAAAATCTTATTAAAATATACATGAATTAATATCAAAATAAATATTTTCAAAGCGTTAAACTTGTCCTAGGCTGTGTGTTGCAATTTTTACTCTGCAAAAGATACAAATTTTTAAACAACGACCCACATAAACGACGACAACACGGCCTTTTGTTCACGGACTTGAAATCGATTTCTTTGGAAGAAAATATTTGAAACTGGCGCTTTCTTAGTGTACAATTAGGCGTATAAATACATCTTAATTAATTTCAGGACATTTTTTGTATTGGTGATGGGCGTTCCCCTTTAAATATTCATTTATTTATCATGAATTATGACGTCATTAGAACGGCGATTTTTATACTGATACAATTCGTAACAAGTTGCTAGAAACAAAATAAAAAATATGTATGATTGTTGCCTCATCATGATCATAGATGAGGCAGAATAATTTATGAATTCGATCAACGTGTGTTCGGTACCGGTCACAAATTCATCGTAGTATATTTCTAGGACATGCCATTACCTCACGATGATTTTCTTTACCATTTGAGAGCAGTGGTAGTGAAATAAATTACACAAAGTAATGCGCTTGGCAGGGATTGAACCCGCGACCTACAAATCGTAAGTCGGAGCTATTACCACTCGGCCACCACTGCTTTCACATTTCGCTGTAATAAGACCTATTTAACCTACCTACCTGTACCTGTTGACTGACCTGTTGGTCTAGTGGTTAGTGCCCCTGACTGCTATGCCGGAGGTTGCGGTTTCGATACCCACCCAGGACAAATGTTTCTGTGATTAGCATGATCATTTGTTCTGTTTCTGGATGTAATTTATCTTATTAAGAATCACATGTATAAGTATGTTTATCAGTTCTCTAGCACTCATATAGCTCAAGCTCTTCTTAACCTGGAACTAGACGGCGTTGTGTGATAGTTGTGGAATATTATTTTATTATTACGGTGCGATACGATATGTACGATACGTGGTACGATATTTACAGAAGAATTCAAATCAGAGCTCAAATAGAAAGTTAATTCCCAGTTTCAATTCGTAACTTTAACACAATTCGCTTAAAGGGTAGTGAAACAGAATAGCAAGCGAGGATTACGGAAAAGAAATAGCTTTTCGTGATTCAAGTGAAGCTAAGTTAAGCTGTAAATGACCTAGTTCGGTTTTCATTTTAACTTTAGATCTAAGTGAATGTGGAGTAAGGAAACTGTTATATTCTGTAGCGCATTGGACATGGCAGAGATAGATTGAAGCTATTTTATGCGTAAAAGAATAGCATCCCTGATGCGAAGGATTCGCTAGAGAGTATCAATAGCATTGTAAGGGTGATGGCTAATAAGCCAAATTGTCCCTTCCTGAAACATGAATGTCACAAATGTCTTCCAGTTCGAAGACACGTGACATTCACCAACACGCACTGGGCCCGCGTGGTGGATTACGGCCCATTCCCTCTCCTAGAGAGGAGGCTTGAGTCCCAGCAGTAGGAACATTTAAAAGGCGGATTTTTTGCTATGCACCTTTCTGGGGTACTGGACTAGTATGAACAGCTGTGGTCTGGTGCAGTGAGCAGTGGGCACACACTTATAATAAGTATCTATTGAAATTACTTTTATTTTAGTTTATTTATTTTTGTGAGTAATTTTACAAACATAATTTTACTACGCTATTAACATAATATGGATTCTGTATCTGTTACAAATAAATAATCATAATAAATAATGACAATATCTACGTCTAATGCAAAATGATTTCTGTAGGATTGATCGAAAGAGTTACCATATACATAAAGGCATACGATCGGGTACCTCGTGAGGTTCTGTGATGGACCCTTAAGGAAAAAGGTGTGCCTGGGAAGTATGTGCGGTTGATGAGTTCAATGACCTGTAGGTATTTAGTATGCAACGCCGATTACTACCTAAAGGTCATTGGACTCGCTCAGATGACGTTTTCTTAAAGATACTAATTTCGTACATGCGTGAATTAATACGAGTTTTGAAAAAGAGGTAACTACCGGAGCGGTGTATAGTATATTGAATATACCAATTATTACAGCATTTAATTTAAAGATAGTATATAAATACACAAAAAAAAAATGTAAAAAATTAAACATTATAATTCTATAACATAAAAAGACAAAACAAAAATATAATTTAAAAAAAATTGAACTTGAGTTATTTAGGTAAGTACATTTAAACGGATTATGTTAATAAAAAATATCTATTAAATAACTACTTCAAAACCGACTCGAATTAATGGGTACTTGAAAGTCTGAAGAGGTTTCAAAAACTCTTAAGATTGCTAATGAGTTTAATAACAACGAACCTAAAGTCGACTAAAACTTTCCCAAAGTCAACAGATCCTAACCTCACCTCCCGCAATGTCAAGGTCGGTTAAGTTTCATTGATCGAGCCTCGAATCTGATTATGTTTTGCTAAATCACCGCAGCTAGCAAAATAGCTTTGGTTGTTCTTGCGTTGAGTGTGAGTTGTGTTTACGTTAAGGCCCTAGTGTTCGAGAAGTGCCATAATATAAAACAAAGACTTTTCTGAAGCCTACCTACTTCTCGATAACGGGTATGAAAAAATATATGTTACTTTTTCGTGCGATTAATATTTGTGGTTGTCTAAAAAAAAAATTTAACAACAGGATATTTTTCATTTGTTTTCCCTACTCCTTTCAAACGGCCTTGATCTTTAGAAATATGTTTAAATAAAAAAAAAGCTAGTTAAGTGTTCTTTAGAACGTACATAGCATATGTAAATCAATCAATAATTCGCAAAGAAAATGTATTTAAAAGTCAGCGGGGCTCTTTCTGGACGCGGTTGGCCGGAATTAAATGCACAGAAACTCATCGTGCATTTAACACCGGCTAAATGTTTAAGAGACTACGGTTGAAGAGCTTGGAGTGGCCAATCGGAGCGCCGAACGTCATAAACGTGTCAAACGCGCGTTAACGTAAAACCAATTCGCACTAGGCACTCACGAACTGTGGTTGCTCCTACAATGACAAGGATAAACTAGCTACTTAGCCGTCGCTTTGTTGCTACCTTTTAAAAGAATTTTATCTTTCTACATTCCACTCCTCCTCGCTTCGGACCATGGCCTGTACCAAGGCACGGCGCGAGAGATCGCTGCCGATCGCCCTCTTATGGGCCCGGCGATGCTCTGACCCCCACCAGGTCATGAATCTCACTTTTGGGAGGTCTTCTAATGATGTGTCCTACTCCAGAACCTTTCAGCTTTTTTTCGTTCTGCGAGCAAAGTGCCTTGTCTCGCCCACTACTACTTACTTAAGTTAAGCGACCCTCTCACTCACTAAGATATTCAGTACAAACTAGCTTCTGCCATCTAATATCTATATTATACCGATGCTACTTACTTGAATACTTTCGAGATAAAATGTGGTCCATGCATGCAAGCATGGTCCACCCGCGTGCCACCAAGAAGTAAAAACATACCCGCACACATAC
Source organism: Mythimna albipuncta (assembly GCA_929112965.1). Lineage (NCBI taxonomy): Eukaryota > Metazoa > Arthropoda > Insecta > Lepidoptera > Noctuidae > Mythimna > Mythimna albipuncta. Next base: position 7,329,799 of record OV815962.1, on the reverse strand, counting down.
ATAAAAACTTTCGCTTTTATAATATCAGTGAGATCTCCAGAAGTTGTACCATAACTACCTCTTATATTTAGGTTTTTACCGGGTTCGTTACGAACATTAATTTTAATTATAGCTGAAGGCGTAAGTTATCTTCTATGTTCAGTTAGATTAAATGACGATGAGTTGTTATTTTTTCATTTGTTCTCAAATAATAAAGGCAACAGATAATATGCCCGGGGTTTTGGAAATTTACCTACAAAAATCGTGATTTAAAAGTCCATGAAGATCTAACGTGAGTAGTAGTAGTAGCTTTATGTTTATAACTGACTTCAAACAATTTAAAAGAAGTAAATGCTTTAATTTTGAGTTGAATTCCTTTAAATTATATGATCACTATCTCTGTAGAATATCTGAGATTGAATTCTTATCTTTAAAATTAAGTCTACAGGTAATTGAAGGTCGGTTCTTGATTGGAAAGAATAACGCTGCGGTGAGCGGTGCCTGACAGAAAATCGTTTAGAGTAATGTTTTGTTTCATCGCAGTGTGCGGCATTGCGGCAGCGGTCTATCAATAAATTCGGATAAGTTAACTGGTCAGTGTTCAATAAAAGGTCATAAACTTACTTAATATGTATGTAGCGCTTTATTAGCTCGCTTTTTTCTACGAATGGCTTCAACGACCTCTTTTCACCCTTTTCATCCATTTAGAAGGTCAAATTAAAAAAATATTTTCTTAGCGCATACCTATAACACAATAACTATCCGAGTGCTATGAAATTTTGTGTGTATTTTAGTATGAGTTAATGGACTATCCATTAACTCATACTAAAATACACTTGGAGCCGTTAGATGGCGCTGCAATCGAGATCTAATTTTTTTTATCTGCTAACTTCCTGGCAGCAGCCCGAAAGCTAGCTCTTCGTTAGGAACAAGGGCGGATCCAGGCGGGGGGTCATGGGGGTCATGACCCCCCCCCATGGGCTAGGTCCAGGTGGACCACTAGTTAAAATTGTTAAAACATAATGTTTTTATTTATTTTTTTGGCACAATATAGATTTTATGTAGGTACCTACTCTTTACCTGTATTTATTATTATAAAAATTAAATAATAACTTCGCGTGACTTGACCACGACTATGGGGGTCTAGACGCCTCTTACTGGAGGCTATACGCGGGAATCGTTCGGTCCTTGGCCCTCCCTATATGGGACGCCAGTGTGGGTGCCGTCGTTGCGTCAGCAACCGAAGGCCCAGCTGAACGCATGCCAGAGAGTCATAGCAATACCACCATAGAATCTGGAGGCCACAGCCCTTACACAAATGCACGACTTGCGCGTGGAGATGCAACGCCGGGGTGACAGTCCGCTGCCGCAACAGGTCGCGGTCAGAGCTCCGGCGTGATTTCATGATGAAATGGCGTCAGCGACTATCGCAACCCAGTGCTGGGCAAGCCACAATCATGGCGGTAAGTCCTCTCTTTGAGGCGTGGCTGGAAAGACCTCATGGCGGATTCTCACCGGACATGGTAAGTTCGGGAGGTTCCTGCACCGGATTCGTGCGGAAATGACGGCCTGGTGTCGCCACTGTGCGGAACGCCCGGAGGACACGGTGGAGCACACAGTGGAGGTGTGCCCCGCTTGGGCAGAGTATCGCCGTGCCCTCACGGGGGGGATCAGCGGCGGCGATCTCTCGCGCCGGGCCTTGGTACAGGCCATGGTCCGGAGCGAGGAGCCCAAGTCATTGACGGCGCGCTCTGTTCCCGCGCGCCTCAAGGCGCTCTCAGTTACAGCAGGGGCCCAGCCGGGTCGAAGCCTACTGGGGCAAGGTTTATCCGAAAGGGAAGCTCGGCCCCGGTACGAAAGGCAAGAAGGTAAGAGGTGGGTTTTTCAGTCAATAAGACACTATCTCCCGCTCCGCCCAAGGGCGGGGAAAGTCATTTGGATGATTTTACCCAGCCTCCCCCCCAAAAAAAACACAAATACGTGACCCCCCCCTGGCGCCAAAGCTCGATCCGCCCTTGGTCAGGAAACGATAGCCTGACCAGTTAGGTACAACTAGGTAAATTTCGAAGATAGTCATACGATAAACATCTAGAGTAGTGTCTCGTTCCGCCGCAGTATGCAGCAGCGGTCTTGTAATAAATTCGAGTAAATTAACTGGCCAGTATTCTATAGAATATAATAAATGGACTGTTATATAACATGGCTTTATTAAGGCTTTAGCTAGATGAAGCTTCGTAATTTGTTGCGGTATGCGGTGCCGGATACGTATTTCGAGGAAGATTGTGGGTCCCGCACCACATATCGCATACTGCAATGATATGAGAGATTATGTGTCTTTTTATGGTTCCGTATCTCAGTCGCAAGAAAGGAACTCTTATCGAATCACTTTTTTGTCTGTCAAGACACTTTTTTTCTTTGGAACACGAGGTGCTATTAAGCTGATATTCCAAATACTCAGGTCTGCTATTCCTTGAAGCAGTGAAAACTTAACCTTCTAACTCAACAAAATCTAAAGATAGAGCAGCTTATACGTTTAAGGTTTCTATTGACTAAGAATCCTGAAATTTGGTAAAAAAAATAAGGTCTCATAACACGATTATCTAATGAAAAAAGTATGAAGACCACAAAGTAGTTACATCACCAAATAATAATTACTTTTTACGATCAGGAACAGTCTTCGAGAATGGATCAATGGACTAACTGCATAAGGAGGTAGGTGTGCGAGTCGTATGCGCACTTGACCGTTTTTTTTTTTAATTTTATTTTTTAGATAATAAGTCATCAAACCCCCTCACTGGGTGGGGTGAGAGTTTGTTGAACACTGTATACCGCAACTTTCATGCCCCAATCACCTCATTAAACTAACTTGGCTTGTAACCAATTCAAGGTTGTCGCAGACGGACACCTCGACAGTGCGAAAAAAAAAGCTTAAAGAAATTACAACCAAGGAGTGAAATCCTCTGTCGGAGTCTGTGTTTTCTGATTACAACTTAAGGATCTTTAAGTCAAGACTGAATAGGTTACTTCTAGGCAAGCGTGCTCCATCGTTGATCAGCTGAGTTTGTTAAACGAAAGCGTATCAATAACAATAAAAAAATCTAAGGGGTTTAAGAACACTGCCTATAAGAAATGCCAGTACCTCACAATATGATCGTCAAATCCTAAATGCAAAGTCTTTTAGGAATGCTTAGTGTCTTCTGAGTGCCGCTTATGCTTAGCGAATAAATCTTTTTGATGATAAGGATGGCTGTCGTCAAGGGTTTGACAGTAAAGTATAATACTGTGACAAAAATATATCGAAGCACTTATCACATACTTTGCACTGAAATGGTGTACTTAAGTATAGAGTATACTTTGTTTGCTTTTTGAAGGTACCCGATTGGCTATAGGTATCACCAGATTATCGTAAACTCGGTAAGTTTGTAAAAAATCTAGCCACATTACAAATTCATTTTCAATGTAATTCTAGCCAACTTTGATAGTTTTCAATTGGTAGATTCATGGCTCATCGAGAAGCGCAGGTTGGCGGACGAAAAGCAATGGGTAGGTCACAGTCTGGTCTAAGGTAAGGACTGATTCCGAGTCTTCGGTGGAGCATAATGTTCCACGCACGCCTTAAAGAGATGTCAGCAAACCGCAATAACCCCGCAGAACCGATGCCCTCTAGGGCCACGAGGAATTTCTGAGAGGGAATCTGTGGTCCTAGAACGCAAAAGCCAACCATAAATGACTCATCGAGAAAAGACTACAATATCACGCGTTTTATTACAAACTTACAATTTTGCCATAACCATTATAATATAATAATATTCCACAACTATCACACAACGCCGTCTAGTCCCAAGCAATATCGAAGGTTTTCCATAAAATCGAGAATAAATACGTATCGAGGGCAAATGGCCAAATCACAAATCGTCGTAGCGTCATTGTGCTCATTAGTTTAATAGGGTATAATAAATATACGATCTTTAATAACAAAGACAAATAGTTAAAGACCATTTTCTTTCTCTCTCTAACCATAGGGTTTAACCTGGTTCTATTTAATTCAATTTCTTTCACCAACTCTACTTTATTTAATTTTTTGCTATATGTTCTTTTTTCCTTTTATTCAATGAAATTGTGTATGATATTATAATATGTATATAATACAACATTTATACATAGAAATATATATTTATATATATATATTATTTCAAAGTTCTAGTCTTTGATTAATCTATTAACAGTACACCGCAGACTACCCCTGTATTGTTTTTTTCGTTTCAATGCATCTATTCTAAATGGTCCATAGGTCTGAATGCTAGGTGATTAATATCAGAGATGGCTTTTTTTATGGTGGGAAAAATCATCCAATGACAACCCCCGCTCTTAGGCGGAGCGGGAGATAGTGACAGACTCTTACTGACTAAAAGCCCACCCCATTCCTTCTAGCCTTCATACCAGGGCTCGAGTTCCCTTTCGAATAACCCTGGCCCCAGTAGGCTTCAACCCGGCTGGACCCCGGCTGTTGCTGACAATTCCTTGAGGCGTGCGAGAACAGTGTGCGCCGTCGACGACTTGGGCTTGGTCCGGACAGTTACCAGACATAGTTATCAGAGATGGCTAGAGGATTCCATATGCTTGAAAGTACTTAGCAGTAGTCTATCCTGCAATAAAGAAAGAAAGAAAGAAAGAAAGAAAGAAAGATAATTTATTTAAATAATTATATAAGTATACTTACTGTAACAAACCCCTTTTTCTGAGGTACAAAATCATCAAATAACTCCCGCTCTGGGTATAGTGAAGTGTACTCACCTCTTAGGGGCAATTCAACGCAAATGCGGTTGCGAAGCGATGCGGCGCGAATTACGCGAATTCAACCCAATACCGTGACTGTATTCTACGTGCGTGTAAAGTCGTCACGCAAAGGAGGAACTTACGTGTGGTTTTATTTAGTAAAAGTCTGACATGCCCTCTCGCTCTGTCCAAGAGCGGGAGATGTCCTTAGACGATTTCCCACCTAAAAAAAACTTTTACTGACTAAAATTTACCCATGTCTCTTCATGTTCTCTTCTTTTTGCCTTTTGCTTTCCAAGGCCGCAGTAACTCTTTCCAACAATCCTGTACCAGCAATATAATGGAGCCCCGACCACACAAACCGCAAGGATCACATTAATCTAATGCCTCATTAACATCAATGAATATTCTGGGCCTCGGATAAAGGAACCCACTTTAGCCGGACAATGACTTAACGTTTGCTGGTGTGCGGATAATGCGAGCATGACCTAATTGCCTTTTTTTGAACGCGAAAATTGAAGATATTTTTAATGATAGATCGACTGATAGCAGACTATTCGGCAGTTTATTTATTTAGATATTAGTTAATCATGAAGATAGATGATAATGATGTACCTACCGGAAGACGCAGTTTTGAAAGGCCACCAATAAGGTGGACCGATGACCTGCCCCCCTAGCCAAGTTACAACCGTTTCGCTTGCGCCGAACGCTTCGAGTTAACCTTGTCGCCAATTCTTTTGTTCTGACCACGTGACTGAGCGATAAGACGACGTCATTCCCGTACATTTGAAGCTTTCTACAAGCGGTAACTATTGCAGATTAGCAACTTGGCTAGGGGTACTGGTCACTGGGTCGCGGTAATCCGATGGATGCGTGATGCACAGGACCGGTCGTTGTGGCGACGCTTGGGGGAGGCCTATGTCCAACAGTGGACGTCTTTCGGCTGATATGATGATGATAATGAAGATAGATTGATTTCTGAAAGTTTGGCAGTCTAATTAGATAATAAACAGCTACACTAATATTATAAAACGAAAGTTTGTGCATGTGTATTTGTATGTTTGTTACTCCTTTAAGCTGAAACTGCCAAAGGAATTACGATGAAATGTTGCACACGGGTAGACAACGTTCTGGAATAGCACAGGAGACTTTATGTCCTTGAATTTGGTCCCTTGGGATAATCCTCCACTTTCACACGAGTGAAACCGCTGGTTAAAGCTAGTGTATTATAAAATGAGCTGGTAACAAGAAAAATTTGATTCTTATAATTCGTGTTTTTGCCTGTTTTTCATCTATTTTGCGGAAGCAAACGTTAAGACATACATACCTACAAATGTACTGTATACATATCCGTGATATACACCAATCCTAGCGAAGCAAGAGTGTCAGACTTTTATTGACTAAAACCGACCTGTGTTCCTTCGGTTGCTCTTGCGATCCAAGATCACGGTAAAGGCCGTTCACGACTTTGACGCTGTGAGTAGTAGTGTGCTGTGTGAGTGTGTGTGTGTGTGTCGCGCGGGGCGGCGAGCGGTAATATCATTAGCTTAGATTAAATACCTATAGATATAGCCACCGCGTGGCCACACATGAGACAGCACTATAACACTAAAATGAGGTTATTACGTAAACTTTTCTATAAATATGACCTCAGAAATACACTTAAAACTTAACTATAGGAGTCTATTTGTCATACATACACTAAAACTATTACTTTAATTAATTGCAGAAATTAATATAATACAATAATATAATATTCCACAACTATCACACAACGCTGTCTAGTCCCAAGTTAAGCAGAGCTTGTGTTATGGGTACTAGACAACTGATAAACATACTTATATATTTCTAAATACATACATATTATAGATAAATTACACCCAGACACAAATGATTATCCTCATCACACAAACATTTGTCCTGGGTGGAAATCGAACCCACGACCTCCGGCATAGCAGTCAGGGTCACTTACCACTAGACCAACAGGCCAGTCAATTATTCTAAAGACATAAAAATTGACTCTAGTTGACCTCAGTGACAGTGATAGGCCTTTGTTTGGCTCAGTTTTCAAGCCAATCAAAAAAGCGGCACGCCGAATGAGACAGAGAATGTTTTGTTTTGTCTCAATTTTCTTACTTTTTTCGTATATATGCTTCTCACTTTCGCACTTCCATAGAGTCACATGGCTATATCTAGAGGTTTATAATCTAAGATCAAAAGTATGAAAATGTTTGAGGCACGCCACGATACGTTGCTCAAAACGAAAACGCTCCAGTTACCGATACTGCCCCGCTCACCGCGCTGCCCACGCGCTATTAAAACCGAAACTCTTTTAAACAATTTATCAGGCCTGGCAACATAAACCTATAGGTAACCATACCTTTTAAACAATTTATCAGGCCTGGCAACATAAACCTATGGGTAACCATACCTTTTCATTAGGGGGCGTCCATAAATTACGTGAGGTGTTTAAGGGGGGGAGGGGGTCGAGTCAAATCTCATCTAATCTTACGTTGGAGAGAGGGGGGGTCTCGGCAAATATCACGCAATTTTTTTTCTGATTGAAACAAAAAAAAAATTATACTATTTTGGTCCATTTAATCCAGATTGTACATGCATATGATTTAATCTTAAGCGTAATCGTAATACGATAAAGATCATTCACTAATTCGTTCAATAGAAAATAATTTCATTCATACTTCGACGTTATACATTTACTTACTGTCAAACCACCATATTTGTTTTATACCAAATAGCTCAACAATCCAACACGTTTACGTAAGAAACTCACATTTTGAAAAATCTCACGTGAGATTGGGAGATGGGGGAGGGGGTTGAATAAAATCTCACGACATCTCACCAGGGGGGGAGGGAGGGGCAGAAAATTAAAAAAAACACCTCACGTAATTTATGAACGCCCCCTTAGCAAAATTAATAAGACACATTAATTATTTCTAAAACCACTGTTTCGCCTTGAGCTATGAGCCGATTTCCGTAGTTAAACATAATTACAGTACACTACAAAATTCAATTTCAAAATTTATAACTGGGTTAACACACAAAGGAAATTGATTTATTCATATTCACCACTCTACTTCATCCGATTACCGTAATTTAAGCTTTTCCTCCATTATGTGTTTAGTATTCTCATATAGTAACACAATGTACCTAACTATATACACGTAAATAAATGGGAAGATATCTATCAAGAGGAGTGGTGAAGCAAGATAATTTGATACCAGCCGCTTACTAAGGGCTCAAATATAGAAACCGGAACAAAGCCAGTAGTCCTACTTTTTATTCAATCGCATTTTTAGGGTTCCATACCTCAAAAGAAAAAAACGGAAACCTTATAGGATCGCTTTGTTGTCCGTCCGTTTGTCTGTCTGTCCGTCAAGACCCTTTATCTCAAGAACGCGTAGAGGTATCAAGTTGAAATTGAAACCATATACTCAAATCTGTGGTCTCTTTAAGATGTGAAAAGATCAAACTTCTAAGTTAACGAATAAAAAAAGTACGGTCGTTTATGTCCCCAAAAAACGTATATTTTGATACTCTCAAATATCGAAATTCATAGGCTACTTCCCGTTCACCCAGAATCCTGAAATTTGGCACAAAGTAAGGTCTTATAACACAAATAAAAAATCTGAAAACAGTAAATTTGTTGTTACGAAGGCCACAAAATAAAAAAAATTGCAATTCGGAAAAATCTTCAAGACTCCATTCGTGAATTGTAGTCTGCACGGAACCCTCAGTGCGCGAGTCCGACTCTCACTTGCCCAGTTTTTTTGTTCAGGTTTTTATTCTCACTCCACAAAAAATACGCGATGTACTTCGAAATAAAGATGAAGAACGAAACTTTTTGCGAGTGTACGCTCCAGATGTTTATGTCACATTTCTTTCATAACCGGATAAGAAAGATGGATCGCACTCAAAGCATTAGGTACTGAGTCTGTTGTGTGAAACTGGACGACATCACATCTAGATCAAAGTTTTTGTCGTAAACCTGCGATGTACTGAACTATGAAAAGACTTTATTGTACTCGAGGCGACGACTCGGGATTACTTTCCTTTGCCCTTAAATGTTTCCCACTGGAATGTCGTAATTCTAGTCATTCTACATTCATCCCGGAGATAATTTATCCCGAATTAAAATTGAGTTAAGGTGCGGCCACAATTTATTTATTATCGAATTCTCTAAACCCGCAAAACTATAGAGGCGAACTTAATGCCTTAGCCATTTTCTACCAATCAACCTTTGGGTGAGCAAAGACAAATTGTGGTTAGTGCAATATTATAAACTCTATTAAAAATAAAATATATACTCAAATGAAACGAACCTACATTTATCTATTATTTTATTAATACTTCTTACACAAAAAACTGTACAAAGGCGGACTTAGGCATTATCTACCAGTCGACTTTAGGGTGGTGCAGAGACATAACATGATGGTAGGTGCAACTTCAAGGCAAACAAACAAAAAGAAAATTAAAATCAACAATAAATAATTATATAAATAAATACTTATATAAATACATACAAATAAACATAATTATTATGAGCAATGAATATAAAAAATCACTGCTGTGATGATTCTGCCAACTTCCTGCGAATGTGCTCACGAGCCATTTCTTTAAAGGAGAACCGGTTGGATGCCATCCTGATGTTCAACGGGAGCGCATCCCAAAGAAAGATCGCTTGGACAAAGAAAGAGGATCGGATAAACCCAGAGCGGTGTGAGGGACATCGTAGAAGACGATTATTCGTTCTACATGATTATAGGTACTTAAACAATTGGTACTTCAAACATATAATAAGGAAAAGTTATTAGCGCTCTATTTCATCGATACTACAGCTAACTTTTTACGAATATGAATGTACAGATAGCTGCATCAATTGGGTACCCCAGAGAGCACAGGAATCATACAGTTGTTACCCACCTCACATTAAAAATACCTTAAAAAGATTTATGATGCTGTCCATACAATCTATACAGTACCTAAGCAATTGGCTTCTAGCATGATGTGTGCTGTGTACATCTTGAAACAAGCGTTATAAGGTTCGCTCCAATGCCAAAACTGCGATTTTATAACTAGTTATACTAATCGCTAAAATGCTTCATATTTTACAAGCAGAGAGCCGCGTTTTAGGTCCTGTAATCCTTTTGGAGGTATGCGGAACAGAGTAGTAAAGTCCCACATACCTGCGTTAACAAGGGAGGATCCTCCAACCAGACGGGTGTTATGTCTGGTGGGCAACTGCCCCATAGATGATTTTCGGGCTGTAATATATATTCAAATCGCGCGGAGAACTTTAATTGCGCGATTCAGGATTAGTTCTTATGTGACGCCATAGATGTCGCTACATCCTCTTAAGCAGTTCATTTATAAATCGAACGAATGATTGGCTCGCAACGGAATTCCAATTTTGAATGCTCACTTTTAAAAACTCAGCGCGTGTACGCATATCCGTGAATCGTTTAGACGTCTAGGTATAAATCTACTTCTTTTAGGTGCCGATCGAAACGGTATGTCATTGTCATACTAAGTGATTGTGAAACCGTAGGCTGCGAAAAACGCTGAAATATGAGCGGGACAAAGGGGCTGAAGGGCGCGGTAAATAGTTCGGATGTTTTGAGATAAAAATCTTAGATCATCATAATAAATAACTTGCTTCCTTCAATGGCTGAAATATCTAAGGTGAATAACGGTGAATAAATCGGCATTTATGTTTAGGTATAGGATAAGAACAGGTGGTGAAAATAAAATGGTTACATAAAAAATTTCATCAAAAGACCATATCTTAAACACTAATCCGCACGGTTATAAATCGGCATATGAAAAGAAAAGCTGGTGAAAATAAAATAGTCACATAATTTTTTTTTTTTTTTTTTTATCAAAGTACCGTCTTATACTTTGGTTCTCGTAAGATTTAACCATTAGTTAGGTACATGTTTTAAGTACATGTGTTAACTGTATGAACTTTAAAAGATACGTCGACCCTTGAGTTTGTCTCAGTGTTTCTACTCAAGGTTGTCAGCTAGGAGACACCGGCCTCATCTAGTTTAATTAAAGAAAAAAAATTAGGTGTAAAAATGATATTTACATTCGTTTGCGAAATAAACATCTTTTACCATTGTTATCTCCGGCGAACTTTTTAAATCTTGGGTTCGGTTCTTCCCTATTTCTAAAATCCTTGGATCTAATCATCATGTTTATGATTCCGAAATATTAGTTCAGGGTTATTATTAATTCTGTGTATTTAAGTACTTTCACAAACTTTACGTAAATATATCTAAACTATTGTTAAAACGGTGTAAATTTTGTTTTTTTGTTTGTAGTCCAGGAGGTAATTTCTGAAAGTACTGGTCCGATTGCTATTTTTCACTGATAGAAAGCTCTTTTATTCGTGACTGACATAGGCTATATTTTATGTACGCGGGTGAAGCCGCGGGTAAAAGCTAGTGCTAGTGCTAGTGTAGTAGCTAGTGCGGGTAGTAGCCTTTAATGTACCTATTTCGACTTATGTAATAACTCTAAAATAACTAAAAAATATCAAATTTTCTGCTTTCGCGCAAGCGAAGACGCTAGCAAAAGCTAGTTTAGTGTAAAAAAGAAGCAACAAAAATACAAGACAGCTAACTTTATCACCAAGAAATAATATTTTGTGCTACAAACTCCGCCATAACTTCCCACACGAATGTTTCTCGCAAGTGTATGTGACATGGACATTTATGCCTACATAACGAAGAAAAGGTACAAATTCAGAACACCTCGCGCAGCAATGCGACATGATTACAAATTTTGATACTATAGTGGTCCCCTGACGCCAGGGCTGTCCAAACCACATAGCACAGCCTTATAATGTTCCCACTGCAAGGACTCCTCTTTAGGACATTGCACAAGCCTTAATCCACTACTTGAGTGGATCCAACATAATTATGTTAGATCGTTCTCTGACGACCTTACCGTTTTTAGAGTGACAAAATACTGGTTTATTACACAAAGTAAAGCGCTTGTGTTCTTTTTGAGGTGAGATCGTTTAATGACTTCTGCCGCTTTAGGGTAGAGCGAGTCAAATATTTAACACTGGAATAAATTTCTTTTGAAAGGATGACCTTTGTGCTTTTCTATCAGTAATTGTTTTTTTTTTTTAAGTATTGTGTACCTACCCAAACAACGTTTTATTGACGAATGTTTTCACATCAGTAAATATGTATATATAAAAGGAGAAACTGACTGATTAACATATCAACACACAGCCAAAACTACTGAGACTAGGAGCTTTAAATTTTGCACAAGGTTTCCTTTTATGACGTAGGTGAGCACTAAGAGAGGATTTTCCAAAATCGATTCCCTGAGAAAGAGAAACGGGGGTTCAAAGTTTGTATGGAGGAACCTACTTTTCAAAGCCAAAAAGTCAAATTCAAAAGATTTTTATTTCACATACGTCTTCATGGGCACTTATAAAACATCAGAAGCTAGTGCACGGTTCCAAATTGGTCGTTTTCTATGGAGAAGAACCGGAAAGAAACTCCATAGTTACTCTTTATTTAAAAAAAATGGTTGTTCTTACAATATTTCTTTATTACAGTATTAATAGATATTATGTAAGAACAGTGTAGACCAGTCTATATCTTGTACTCAAAGGCATAAAAAAAATAATCATTCTAGAAAAGTGAGTCAAAATATGAAGTAATCTAAAAATTATCTTTGACGCGAGTGAAGCCGCGGGCAGACGCTATAAAGTTTTTCCTATCCTATTAGATTCTTTACTAATTTAAGAAGCATCCAATTATACTCAACGGCCCGCGGGCCCCGCTTTCTGTAGCCCTGCCTTATACCAAGTCACCCTATCTTTTACGACAAACATTACTCCCAGGAAAATTTACGACTAGTAGGAGATAACGTCTGCGCAGCCTCTTCGTGTTTTTGTTCTTACGTAGAATGAGGTAAACAACACTACTTTAATGCATTGCTTGTTTGTAATGAGAAAGTAGAATAATGTTATTCTGGCTATTAGTACCGTAGCAAAGCGTGGGAGAAGTAATTATAATAATAATACATTTATTTTCAAAATAAAAATGGCGACAAAAACAAGTACATAATTCTTGGTACATAAATGACTTACTTGACTAAAATTTCTGTGTCCTCTAGATGGGGCAGGGGCATCCACAGTGCGCCGCCATCCCGTTTGGTCTTGAGCTTCGCATTCAATTCGCTCCAGGTCTTCCCAATGTTCTTCGCCTCTGCGATGACCGTTCCTCGCCAGGTCTGCTTAGGCCGACCACGTTTTCGCTTTCCTTGAGGGTTCCAATCTAGGGCTTGCCATGGTATAAATGTTCAGGATCCCTTCGGAGCGTGTGGCCGATCTAGTTCCATTTAAGGCATTTGATCTGCTGATCGATCGAAGTTTCACCGCAGTGCTCCCACAGATCTACATTTAAGATCATAAATCAGAACATAGTAAATAGGTACTGGCTCCCAAACTAGGTTTATAGCCTGTGACTTGAGAGTCAGTTTAGTGGACCCTCGCCCATGGCTTTGCACCCAAAACGGCCTCTATAAGAAGGATGGTTTTTTTTTTTGCTCGCGTTTTACGACTATTTCAGCTGGCGGTAAGCGACGATGTAGTTGAATACTGAATTGCGACAGTTGCTGTCTCGATTTCTAATTTATGAAAGAATAAGGCCTCGCTGATCTGCTTCGCCCACGTTTAAACTAGTCCACGCTACGCCCCTGCCCTGCTATCCCTGAAGGCATTGAGGAAAACAAGCGCGTATTTTATGTTTATCGGTACTTTAATTAGGATTTCGGGTTACCTTGTGTGGGATGCTTATAAATATCAGTTGTTTTTTCTTCTATTGTGATAACGTTAGCTGTTGCCAGCGGCTTCTCTCGCGTGATAGTAGAAAATTATCGTAACGGAACATACTCCCGAAAATTACCATAAAATAGAATAGAATAGAAATACTTTTATTCAGTACAGACACAGCACAACGGTTATTTAAACAAAGTAAACAAGAATAAAAGTACAAAGTACGCCGAGCGTGCCCGCACCGAAAGGGTGGCCACCTCAGCATCTGCTGGGCGTTAGACACCCAGCGCTGGTATTCATGTGGTACTCCAGGATATGGTATAAATATTTACCAAATTTAATCATAATGCGTTCAGCAATTCGAGCGTAAAGAAGTAACAAGTTTACTAACACACCATCTTTCGCTTTTATAATGATTACTGTGATTATACATTAATTAATTAATCTTCAGTTTACTCTGCCTAATTTTTATTCAGCTACCCTCATCTCATTCCTTGTTAAAAGGTCAAGAATTTATGAATATTCATAAAAGACCAACGCCATCTGAGCCATCTGTAGGCTTTAATGCTATTGTTTTACAAGTATTCCAAAAATTTTACAAGATTACTATGACTAAAACCTAAAACAATCATATACTAGCAGAAGAAATATGCAAGTCTGTTTAATTAAAACAAACATGTTTTTTTCCGATCCCTATACGGGGTGTAAAAACTGTTCACGCTAATATACTTACATATGTACCTATATGAAAGGGGCCACCCTCCTCATAATAATTAACTCATCAATCTCCACATCGCCCATTGTTGAGTGCAGGCTTTCCCGAACACGTGCCGCTACCGTCCCGTCTCGCCCCGCTACCGTCCCGCGCACGTCCCGTCTCACCCCGCACACGGCCCGCAGGGCTCATCGGGCCCCATTGTTTCACTGACATACAAGCGTCATGCCATACACCCAACCATACCCAATATGACAAAAATAATTGAATCTCGCAAAAGTGGAAATAATCTAATTGAAAATTGAATTTTCATGTCGGATAACCATCGCGATAGGATCACGTAAAGTACTTTGCTTCCCAGATTTAGATCTTGTAATAGTTTTCTTTGTATTAAATAGGTAATTGGAAAGTAGTGTTATTTTATTTTCTCAGAAAAATGTATTTAGATTTTCCGACTTAATATTGAAATATTCAAATTAGCTTAAGCAAGGTTGTTGTAAGTACAAATTCTTAAGAGGATCTTAAGGTTACAACAGAGCTTTATAAAGACTAACTAATGTTGGAAGAGTGTTTAAACTGGCTTAAGAGATTAATTTAATGTAGCTGGCCTCTCGCTCGTGAACTAAATGTAGTACATTAAGGTGTTTAGAGTAATTGGACCCTTACATGACGTCGACCTTTTTGTTTTCTTATCGGTCACCACGCTCAAAAAACAAATGAGTGGGGGGTGTTAGGTTATTTTCGTTACGGAATTTCTGGATTCGGTCTCCACGCTCGAGGCCCGCGATAGAAGCTATACGTATGTAAATACGTATGTACAGTAGGGTAATTAGATTAGATGTTATTGTTGTTAACAGTTATTTTCGTAACAACCTCCTTCTATTGTTCTTTCAAAAGATAATGATTTTCCTTTATTATTTTATCGTCCTTGTATTTTGCCTGAGTATAATTGATTGTCCTTTTCTCTACGTATCACAATCTCTGTTCTTTTGTTTCCTTAATTAAATTCGTTCCGGTCACTGAAAGGATCAATCAATTTTTTTTTTCTTATCGTCAATAATGGCGTTCAGTATTATTTTGACAGTTCAAGATGAAATTGATTACAAAGAAAGAAAGAAAGACAGAAAGAAAGAAAAAGTGTGATATAACCGTAAACCAAGTTACATTGGACAACTTTTAGTTACAAGTATAGATAGGTACGTTTATGTTTACTTTACGACACATGCATCTGGGTCTTGTATCGTAAAAGTCTTTTCGTTTACATACCCATTCGACCTTTATGTATTAAACTTTTAGACGTAAAATGCGAAATTGGATCGTCATCATCGTTTACCATAAGGTGAGTTAGTGGTCAAACAGGAACCTATCATTAATATTTAAAAAACTAGCTGTGCCCGCGACTTCGTTCTCGTGGACTACAGGATTTTGAATTTATTTATTCTAAAATAAAAGTAGCCCAAGTTACTTCTTATTACATCAGCTACCTGCCAATAAAAGTCCCGTCAAAATCGGTCGAGCCATTTCAGAGATTAGCCGGAACAGACAGACAGACAAAAATTGAAAAAAAATCGGGAGCTTGATGCGCTTGCATCGCGTCTTAAAGACGTAGGTTGGTATAGCAAAATACAGAGTTGAAATGTGTTAGATAGAACAACGAAATCTTGAAGGTTTGTTTTTGGTAAATGTTTTATGTTTTGTAAAAAGTCATAAAACAAAAGTTATTGTTAGTAATACAGTCTTGCAAGGTTGTTAGTTTTTTACAATTATAACCTCGTATATATAGAAACTTAAATATTAACTAACCTAAGTAATTATACTAAACCTAACTGTACATTGTATAATACGAAAACAGAAAATTCACTCAAGCGTCGAAGTACTCCTCCACATCTCTGTCATCCGGAAATGTGCTCAGAAGACTGGCAGTATTACCACGTTGAATGGCAATGTCAATTCTTTAGGCGAAGAAAGAGCCAGCTATTTGCTCACCTAAAGTGTTAAATAGGTACACAGATGGTCTGAAAAGTTTCCGATCTAAAAAAGATGTTTTTTCTTACAATTTATTTTCTTTTTTAACACACTTTTATTAGCTTCATCTGTATGTTTTTTTTTTAATCAACGCCTTTGAGCTCGATTTTGACAAACTTTTGGCGATTAGATTTTCTTTAAACTTTGCACACCCATCAAAGACCGATGACAATACAATAATCCTTTATCCTATGACCTTGACCTCAAGGACAATGAAATGAAAAAAGCGTGGGGTGCTCGATTTACGAAAAATATGGCACAAAGCGCCCCACGCTTTTTTCACAATAATATTAATATTTTTCGTTCATTATTATTATTTTCTAACTATAATGAAAATTATTTTAAACTTTTTAGTTTGATATGCTATGAAAGCGTGGTTTTTAGTTTTTTTTTTTAACTATATTTATTTACATTGTCTCCTTGTAGCTCTATGCACTTCTCCCGTAATGAGTACATCTCTCTAACTCGTTCTAATTGAAGTTGCAAAAAGAAATCACTTGGATCTGGTGAGTAAGGCGGATGATCAAGCATTCCCAATTCGAAGATTTTCGCCCTAGCAGCCGCAGAGGTGTGAGAGAGCGCGGAGTCTTACAAAAAGGACTTTCTTTTTCTGCATCTCACATCGACTCAGACGACTGATAAATAACAACTGTGCGTCCAAAATGGCATTCACTAGCTTTTATTGACAAGTGCGGCTATGTTCACATTGTGGTCGGGAACGTTTCAGACCAGTGTTAATACCTACCGGCTGATACACGTGCCATTCTCTGTACATAGAAACATTACACTCCAACCAAGGTAACAAGGTTGCGGTACCTCGCAATCCTTTTTATTTTTATTTCTTTAATGAGTAAAAGGCGGGCCTGGTAGGATTGCGAGCAAACAGCCAGGAGTAATTGGTGATGCGACCAGACACCTGACACCCTTGGCCGGCTACTAATGTACGCCTCGTGTATAAAAACAAACGGTAAACCTTTTTCTTGTACAGAAATAAAACTGACCGTCCATTCTACTTTTCAATTTGTTAGGTACTTAACATGTTGTAAAGGATGTGTTTGTGTGATGAGCACGATCACTTGTTCTATGTATGGATGTAATTTATCTATAATCTTTGATTAATAATCAAAGTCTATAATAATTATGTATGTATTGTATGTATTTAGAAATATATATCTTTTTTTTATGATGGGAAAAATCATCCAATGACAACCCCCGCTCTTGGGCGGAGTGGAAGATAGTGTCAGACTCTTACTGACTAAAAGCCCACCCCGTTCCTTCTAGCCTTCATACCGGGGCTCGAGCTGTCTTTCGAAACTAATCCTGGATCCAGTAAGAAATATATATCTAAGTATGTTTATCAGTTGTCTAGTACTCATAACACAAGCTCCACTTAGTTGTGTGATAGTTGTGGAATACTATTATATTTTATTATTATTATTCTCACATTTCTTTAGGATTATGACTTCTTCTTTAGGGCGAAGCGGGAGGGTTCTCGGACTTTCATTGATTAAAACTACACCTATGTTCCTTCAGGAATCTTCAGTTCTAGGACCAAGGAAAAAGAAACAGAAGGTTGGACCAGAAAGAGAAGGTTGGGTTGGAGTGGAGGTTGGTTCAGAAGTTGACCCGTGGCGCCAGTTGACTTTGGCCCTGCTGGGCCGCTACAGTTTTGTTGACAACTCTTTAAGGCGCACATACGCGCTGTCGACAACTCGCGCTTGGTCCATTGCTTGTCGTCCGTAAGGCCACGCCTACGGTGGCTGATAGTATAGTTGGGGTCGGAATGTCCTGCCATGTAGTAACAAAATATATTAACACTAGCTTTTGCCCGCGGCTTCGCCCGCGTAATTAAAAGACCTTTCCTCTTTCTCCCCCTTTTCTCACTTTTTTTATAAAAAAATTAGCCTATGTCCGTCTCCAAGGTACCAACTATCTCTGTACCAAAATTCATCAAAATTGGTTTTGCCATTTAGGCGTGAAGACGTAACAAACAAACAAACAAACAAACTCACTTTTGCTTTTATAATATTAGTAAGGATTACATACATTTTGTTAAAAGCTAAATATATAAATAAGCCCCCATAAATAATTTAGTACGTCATTCATGTTTCGTGACTCGGTTAATTATAAAGCTAATTAATTACTCATATGCACATAGTTAAACAAAACACTCTCTGTCGTATTCAGCCCAATACATTGGCTTATGTCCTATTTACCACACAGGACCAATAAGGCCTACTGTCCACGGACGCGTAGCTTCATAGACGCGTATTCCACATTATACGTTTTCCTCCCGCTCTTGGGCGGAGTGGGAGATAGTGTCAGACTTTTACTGACTAAAAGACACATTCCTGTTCCTTCTTTGCCATTGTTCCAGGGCCCCAGTAGGCTTCGACCCTGCTGGGCCCCTACGACTGCTGGCAACGTCGACGACTTGGGCTCTGTCAGGACAGTTGCGGGATTGTAGCCCATAGCTTGCCTCCCGGAAGTCCGTGTCTACTGAGGATGGAAATCGAGATCGGAATCCCGGCGACAGCGGCGCGAGGGCCATCCCCTCGTGCGTGCGGTGTACGCCAGCGTGAAGCTTGCATACAAAACTATGAAGCTCTGTCGACGAAGCGGCAGCATCGTGTCGTCGTGTCGCGTCTATAAAGCTACACGTCTATGGACAGAAGGTCATAGTTTGTATGTAAGCTTCACGCAGACGTACACCAAGTGATTTTATTTTTTTTACAGTTTTTTAGTACTTGACTGCGATCCCACCTGATGGTAAATAGTGATGCATTCGTTGATGGTGAGGCGCACTAGTTTATTAAGAGCCTATTCATTCTAGCTTTGAAGGCACCTAAATTATAATCGGACGGGAACACCGCAGCAGGCCAATTGACGAATACGCGTTGATTGATTGAAGGTATAATGACGAATACGCGCCTATAAAGCTACGCGTCCGTGGAAAATAGGCCTAAGCGCTAAATTCAATGCTTAACGAACAATTTAAATAATTAATAGACGTAAGTTCGTGACGTGTTTACGGTTTTCATTAATCATTTCAGATTTGAATAGGTTAAATTAATGTACTATCCTGTCTTTCAATGTCGTAAAAGGGGAAGTAGGGGAATATGTTTATTCTGAGACTAAACTAGGTACACAACTCTATTAATCTTACTGTTAAGAATTAATCATGACGATTTGTTTAGGCGTATAATATAAAAGTTCTTGTAGTTCGTTGTAACTTTGATCGATGTTTTAACAATAGTGTATTTTTTTAGATTTACTTTTTTTGGACGTATTAAAAAAAACCACTCACTAGATTTCGTTCAAAACAACTTTCGTTGGTAGTTTGTATGGTAATGTAATACATTATATATATTTTTTTTAGTTTTATCATTCTCTTATTTTAGAAGTTAAAGAGGGGGGGACAGACATTTTACCACTTTGGAAGTGTCGCTCGCGCAAACTATTCAGTTTAGAAAAAAGTTATATTAGAAACCTCTATATATTTTTTGAAGACCTATCCATAGATCCCCACACGTATGGATTCGATGACAAAAAATTAATACATCTACTTACAAAGTTTCAACAGTATAGCTCTTATAGTTTCGGAAAAAAGTAGCTGTGACATACGAACGGACAGACAGACAGACAGACATGACGAATCTATAAGGGTTCCGTTTTTTGCCATTTGGCTACGGAACCCTAAAAAGCGCACGAAAGTCTGACACTCCCTCCCCTAGAGTAGCAGAAATTATCTGACGATTTCACAACATGATTTTGAGATGATTCAAGGGCGTGGCGTATCTATTATGTGCTACGTTCGTAGCAACGTAGCGTGGTACCAGTGCATGCCCGTAGCACAGTGCGTAGCCGGCGTAGATATAATGAGTGAATGGTCGGGAAATTACCCTTGTTCTTCATAACACAAGCAATAGTCTATATACATATATAATGCATATAGATTAATTATGTACTTTACAGGTAGGGATTCAAATTTAAATTTCAAAATCCATTTATTTTCTTTGTTATAATTTGAGTTTCTTTGTTTTTTGAACGCCCTAATCTCCGAAACAATTGGTTCAAATAAAAAAAAATTCACATGGGATAGCACATTTATCGAGGAAGGTTAAATAAGATCACGCTGCGATCAATAGAAGCGGGGTAGTAACGAAAGATGTAGGCAAAACCGCGGGGAATAGCTAGTAGTGAAATATATTTATAAACAGTTTTAGTATCAGTTGAAAACCAATATTGTGAAGAGAGAATAAATGATCTTCAATTAAATTGTGTCGTCGAGATGAAACCAAACTCATAAATTCAAATATTTAATTAAATAGAATCAATTTTAACATAAATCCTCTTTTGTTTTGTTATAGTAAAGTAACTAAAAACAAGGGCAACTCGGTTAACACCAATTACAAAACAATCTCGCTTAGAAGAACAATTTTCACGAACTTGTTTTTCATTGTTACGAAGCAGTACAAAAAAAAACTTTCCCCGTACAAGTACATAGCACTATCTAAAATTGGCTATTGGATCTTCGCACCTAGAGAATAGGTGTCAAAATTGAATGATTGTGACCATCGATCTTGTAGATTGAGTTTCGTACGATCCATCACAAGCGATTGGAATGAATGAAACCCGCCAAACGAACCCTTTTCGTGATTAGATCGTATCTGAATAGGTAAGTTGTGTACTGTAGAATGAGTTCGATCAGTAGTTAAGTACTTCTATTATTAATATACCTACAATTAATTCTTTATATCGGGAGGTCCCAATCTTTTTTAATTCATTTTAGAAGGCCTTTTTAAAATCTGTATCTACTAGTATGATGTTTTTGGGATTTAGCAACACAAAATAGATTTACTTTGTTTTATCTCTGTGTCTTATTTCCTTGTCTTATCTCATTGTCTTAACTCTTTGTCTTAACGTATCGTAGTTTTAGACTCATTATTCAAATATTGGTTCCTTTTGATATTGAAAGTGGCGGCAACCTGCGTGTACTGGTTAGGGACACTGGGATAGGACCGCAACCACGACGCCGACGCCCCGAGGCGGTGCGACGCACAGTTTGGGAACTTCTGGATTATAGTTTTGGGTTTTCGATTTGTAATGTTGTTGAAACCTCTACGGTCCAAACCAAGCGTTTCGGCTCTTCGTTTATACCAGTACCGGTCCCGGTAGTTACCGGTCTTCCCGTCTGATTATAATTTAGGTATCTTTAAGGCAAGAGTGAATAGGCTCTTAATAAACTAGTGCGCCTCACCATCAACGATTGCATCACTGCTTACCATCAGGTGGGATCGCAGTCAAGCACTAGTTTATATAAATAAATAAAAAAACTCCGATGCATGCGAGATACACAGAACCAGTAGTGGCGACACTTATTAGAGGCCATATCCAGCTATTAATGGACGTCGATCAGCTGAAATGATGATGATAGTCGAGCATTTTATATCATCTGAATTTACAGCGAATCAGAAATATTATATTTTAAGAAGTTTTATCAAACATCACATCCCGATGTCCGTCCTTTATTGATATCGCATGTAATATTGAAAGATGGGTAGCCGAAATGTTTGAAAGAGTTATCGCAGTCCTAGAACACAAACACAGGTGGGTTTTAGTCAGTAATCGTATGACTAACATACCCTGTCGCTCTACCTTACAGCAGGAAAAGCCATTTAATAATTTATCATACCAAAAATATAATATTCTTGAAAAAGTCTCCAAAAATAAACCTCACTAATAACTCAAACAAACAATATTGAGTTCCATCAAAATAAATAACGATTGGCCCTACTATCTAAAAATACAGGGTCCATATGTCCGAACTGTCGCGGAGTCCAGATAGGCCTGAATAAATGGTGAGGTATTACGCGAAAATTTATTCGAGACCCTGATACATTGGCTCAATTCATCTGCAATACGGCTAGATTTACTTAGAGCCAGTAGGTAGGAAGGTCTGCAGTAAACCTTATATAGATCACTTCTTAAGGCTTCTAAACAAAATGACTACTTAGGTATTCGCAGGATTGTGATTGTGACTAGCTTTTTCACGCGGTTCAGTTCAAAATTCAAATGTTTTTGTTTCACATAGGTATACATGGGCATTATAAAACGTCAGAAGCTAGTGCAAGTGCGTGTTAGTGTTCTTTCAAGCTATTTCTATAGAACCGCACATTTTTTTCGGGGTACCTAATAATTGCATTATGGAATTTAGCCATTGTGTGGCTATTGTGTTCACCCTATTATACCTTACTCTACCCTACTCTACTTTACTCTACCCTACTCTACCTTACTCTACACTACCCTACACTTTCCTACTCTACACTACCCTACACTACCCTAATTTTAATTGCTTTTTCCTTCTCCTCACAATAACAAACACAACAAAAAAAGAATTAGCGAAATCGTTTCAGCGAATCGTTCTCGAGATTTGCACTTAGCAACACATTTAGCGATTCATTTGTAGATATATTATAGATGTTCATCATTGTCATCATCATTTAAGCCGAAAGACGTCCACTGCTGGACATAGGCCTCCTCCAAGTGTCGCCACAACGATCGCTCCTATGCGACTCGCATTCATCGAATTCCCGCGACATGTGTTATTTGTAAAATTTATTGGAATTATCTTTCTAAATTATTGCATTGGGTTTCTTATATGACAGCTGTACTTGTATGTTACAAAGGTAATTTTCATTACTCATACTCTGAAAGTAGGTCTGAAGTTGCCTGAGGAGCGGGCTGGAAGTGATACTTTTCATCCCTAGGGAGTTTTACTTTACAACTGACAGCTGTCAAATTATTTAAAAAAAAACTAGTTCCATCTTCACATTTCTATTGAACCATGTTCCAATTTTCCATACAGCCAGTCAATCAGAGCGCGATACAAAATTGAAATAACTTAAAGACAAGTATTAATTAAATAATGTTATATTTTAAGTGATTTATTTGTTCAACTATTTCTTTAAAATACTTTATTTTTAAAAGATTACAATTAATTTCTAATTTTTCACTAATGAGGCTGAATAACTGGCCGGCCGCAGAAAAAAAAAAACAAAATGGCGGGAAAATGGCAATCAGTCGTTGGTTTTTTCGAGTTTGGTTTTCGGTTCTGTACAACGGAGATTTGTACACACGTTATGTTTATCAGATTAAAATAGTGATTTAACGCCTAATTTCATAAGAGAAGAGGCTAAAGCAGTAGTGGAATACCTTCTACCGCCTAAATCAGAAGAAAGATACATACTTAAAATCATAGGTACGACGACTCAGGTTTTACAAACTTTTTATTTTATTTTTTAGTTTCCTCGTATTCGTAATGAAAAGCACAGTGTTTACCTCGGGGTGAAAGTAACCCATTTAACCCCTCGAATTAGCGACCTCGCTTCGCTCGCCCGCCAACTCCTTCTCGGGACGAAATGAGTTACTTTCACCCCTAGTGTAACAATGTACTATTAATAACAGTATAAGAACTTTCTTCTACTTATTTCCAGATATAAACTCTGGTAAACAAACAAACTGACAAACTTTATTACCTCTTTATATTCCTGGTTTAGACTAGGTAATACTTTCCTGGAAGCGCCTAAGTAATAGCTAGATGTAATGTTCCCTCCTAGAGAGGAGGTCTGGGTCCCAGCTTTGGGAACATTATCTACGCTTATGTTGTCTTCAGAAAAATAGTTTTTCTCACGATACTGGAATATAAATGTTAGTCTTTTAACTCTCTTCCATTTTTTTAAACTAATATTTTTGGTATAATATAATTATATTCTCCTGAGAATTTTGAAAGGAAAAAAAATAGGCATTCTTTTCATTAGCAAATATATGTGCTGTTTATCTTACCTTCTCATCTTAATTTTTTTTATTTATTTATTTTATAATGGATAGGCTCGCGTTTGACCACTATCTCACCTGATGTTAAGCGATGATGTGGCCGACGATGGAACACGCTTGCCTAGAAGCAATCTATTCACTCTTGACTTACTACCGCATCTGGCGATTTTATTGACGCCATAATTATTTTATTTTGGAGTTTTTGTTGTTATTGTATTATAGTACTTATAGTTAATTAATTTTATAACAATGTTTAAGTTATTTTTACGTATTAGTAGTTATATTCCGTTGTAAATATCAGTTAGTAAAATGAATAAGTAAATTAAAACAATAAAACAAATCCCCAAAAACACGAATTTTAATTTAGAAGTCAGACACAGAGAAACACTACTACCTTTTTCGGCTGTCCCGTCTTAAGCCCAGCTTAATCCGAGGTGGCCTAATTAAAACTTGTAATTAAAGCTTTAGAGTCTCAGAGTCGGTAAAAAATATAGCCTTCAATATAAATAATGTCAGCAATGTATCGTCCGACGCGGAGTAGTTTCATCTCAAATTATTACTATGAAACATAAAATAAACTTTTATTTTATGACGCGCTGCAGTGTCGTAATAATAAAATTTAAAAGTTATTGTTATGATGAACACAATAATAAATAAAAAATGATGACAGCGGAATAACGGTATGTTAGCAACACTTTAATTTGTGATTCGTTTTTGGACAGTCGGAGACAGTGCTTTTAAAAATCCTGTCGCTTAAGGGCATTTTTTAATATCATGTGAATTTCATTACGCATGCGGCATTGCCCCAGTATGAAAAGGGCATTTGCGGGAGTTACGCATTCGGAGCAAATTCACATTCAGAAAATTTCAAAATACAAAAAAAAAAAAACGCATCCTGCGAGCGTATTTCGCGCATTACAATATATACTTGTATAAAATAAACATTAGAGCAACAGAGCGTACAATAAGTCAGTTTTTATGCCAGTTACGTGTTACTAATTACTTTATTTACTCTTCTGAAAAGTACCCACTTGATTTTGCACTATCCGGTGTTAGAACTTAAACGACGATCCCTGTCAATAGTAAAGCTAAAACTACAGCAGATCGACGCACACGTGTACCTACCTAACACGTACGCCTAATTTGCAAGTAGAACGACGGCTCGTGGCGCGTGTCAAATGTAGGTCTCCAAGTCTATTTTCAATTTAAAATGTATGGAGACCGACGCGTCTAGATTGCCGTGTATGGCACACGTGTGTGCAGTATAGTTCTACCTTAAAAGTATCCAAGTGGCTGACAGCATTCCACGTTCAAAAGCAAGCAGATTATTAAGGGGAAAGCGCCAGGGTATATCCCGAAATTCTTTTCTTAATTTTTTTTGCCGGCCAGTGTCAACTCGACACTGGCCGGCAAAAAAATATCTACCTATTTTAAAAATAAAGTTAACCCTACTACATTACTTTTAACATTAATGAAATAGTATTCAAAAGGATTAGACGAACTAAACTGGTTTACTAACTAAAAGGGTTTCTTTTTAAGGGTGGAAATTATCCAATGACTTCTCCCGCTCTGGGTGGAGCGAGAGGGCGTGTCAGACTTTTACTGACTAAAACCACACCAGTGTCCTTCAGTTGCCCTTTGCGTACTAGGACTACGGGTTTCCTTTTCAGAAATTCCCCGCGGTCCTAGCTAGCGGGCATCCTACGGTTTGCTGACATCTCTTTGAGAAGCGCGTGGGTCACTACGCGCTGTTGACGACTGGGCTTGGTCCGTTTGATTACCGGATGTCCGGACGGCGGGCTAATCATTGCTCGACGTCCGCAAGCCCGCGTCTACCGTGGCTGGTAGTCAGGATCGGAATTTCGGCGGCTGGGGCGTGAGGACATACGCCCCCTCACGCGTGCCGCTTCCTCCTTTGCTAGCATTACCTACTGCTTCGCAAAAGGAGGCGACCGCCTGCCATCCCTCCTCGCTCTGGACCATAGCCTGGACCAGGGCCCAGCGCGACAGGTCGTTGCCGCCGGAACTAAAAGAGTTGTATTGATGACTTTAAAGATCATAATTTTATAAATGAATAAGATATGTGTTACGCCCGCCAATCATATTTTAATCATCATAAACTCGACACTAACTTGAAGAATGCTGAAACAAAACATTTTAATGTTACGTCCTTTTTTTAAGATGGGTAATCATCTAATTACACTTTAGGGCGAAGCAGTAGGGCGAGTCAGACTTTTACGGAATAAAACCACTTATGTTCCTTCTTTGCTTTTTGTGTTCCAGGACCACAGGTTTCCATTAACATGGCCTTAAGTCAATCTGTAGCTCCAGAGCTACCCTGAAGCATAAACCCCAAGCGAACGCCGGCGTTCGCGCACCTATTGTCTTTCTATTGTGTCTGTGATTTCCTACTATTGAAAGGTTAAGCAAAATAACCTCCTCTTTTTTAAATCGAAACGAGCGAATAAAACGTGGTACTTATTTTAAAACTTTTGACATAAGTTATTCAGTTTGTACAAAGGGATTAAGTTACGAGATAGGGACTAACTTTAAGTGGGGACTAAGTATACGTTTCTTGAAATTTGAAACATAATCAAGAGTTTTATTTATCTACCCACACAGATCCTAAAACCTTGTTTTGAAAGATTAAAATAATTTCTAAGTAAAGGTAGTCCTCCATTTAACACAAAGCTAAGCGACATATCGCTTAGCTCTCGTTAAAGGTATACCTATAGCCTAATACCATTTTTAATGGTTTGTTCGAAAAACGCACTGAGGCTGTGAAACGTATAAAGGCAACTGAAGGAGTACTGTAGCCCGATTCACGTAATGAAAACCGTAATGATATCGTAACGATTTAGTCGTTTAGACCATTTCCGGATTCACATCCATCAATCGAGTTTGAACGACACCGATTTTAAAATCGTTGAATTACGTAGATTTAAAAAAAAAAAAACTTTATTTCATTATCCTGATGGAATACTTATTAATGTAACTGGAAATAAGTCGATAGATCGTGAATACCACTTTTGAATAGGACTTCGATCGAAGGACTATAACACTTCAACGATATTTGGCTTCTGATTTTACGTGAATCAGGCTACAGGTGAACATAGCGAAAATAACAGGTGTACCATTTTTTTTTTTTTAATAGCCATTACTGTCCCACTGCTGGGCAAAGGCCTCCCCCAAGTCCTTCCAAGTGTACCATAGCGAATTAAATTATAATTACTAGTTAGGTACCAAATAAATGTACATAAAATGTACTATTAACCTAGCCCTAAAAATCTGTACCTCCACATAAAATATAATTTCCCCAAAAATTAAAAAAATCCTTAGGAGGTGCTCGGGAAAAGGTACAGAGTGGAGACTATTTAATGTTACCTAGTTTTCTATCTTAACAAAGTAATGAGAAGAAAATCTTTATGCGTCAATTTCCCATCGCCGCGCTAACAACTCGCATTCTGTGTGCCAAAATCTAAAGGACCTAAAGTCTTATCGATTCTTTGAAAACCTGTTAAAAGACAAGTGGGGCAATATTAGTAGAATATAATAAAGTAAATAGTAAAGCCACTTACAAACCAGTGTCATCCATTATCAAACAACGGGAGCCCTGTTAGCGATAATAAGTTAGTGGGAAGCCAAATTAGATTTGTTTTCGGTACGATACAGGGTTCTTTAGTGGAGTAGGCATTACTTAGGATATTGTGAAGGTTGCTGAAAAGGAACGTGTCTACTTAGGATCATGTTTAGGTTTTGCCTTAGCAGGTAGGTAGAAGAAAGACTTTTTTTTTTTTTAATCTATATTTTTTTTTTTTTAAGGGGTTTTTATCCACACGGATACGTCAACCCCATTGTACCTTATAAAGAAAGACTTATTCTTCGCTTCAAGAAAGGAACGGAAAGATCTCGTGGCACAGGTTCTAGCCGGCCTTCAGTTCAGTAAATTATCATGTCAATTTTATAACAAAGTAAATAGAAAGATATACACAATAAACCATGACATGAGTAAAGAAAATCTTACTAATTTGATACAACACAACCGCTGAGGACTTTTAATTCTTTTTTTACTTTTACAACAAATAAAATGAAACAAAAAAAAAATGCTTTACGTATATATAAGTTACATAGTAATAACACAGTAGGGCCTCGTTAATCCAGCTAGGGAAAAACAGGACCCCTTCCGAATTATCGAGGCGTCCGGCTTACAGTAGGTAGGCATGCACTTTGCATTTTGACTGGCCTGTTGGTCTAGAGTTAGTGTGACTGCTATGCCGGAGGTCGTGGGTTCAATTCCCACCCAGGACAAAATAATGTTTGTGTGATGAGCATAATCATTTATTCTGTGTCTGGGTGTATTTTATCTATATTATGTATGTATTTAGAAATATATAAGTAGTTTATCAGTTGTCTATTACCCATAACACAAGCTCTGCTTAGCTTGGGACTTGACGGCGTTGTGTGATAGTTGTTGAATATTATTAGATATTATTATTATGCAATATTTTAATAGGAACAAACATGAAAAAAAATTGCGCAATTAACATAAAAAAAAACTAGAAATTAAATCTTGAAAAAGTCTGTGTTGCTTATAATTTTTGCACTTCATTTCAAAAGCACGGTTTCTAAGAGTTGACGGAGAAACTAATAAAATGATAGAATATTGACGGCTGCACTACCGTTTCATCTGCGAACATGATCCATTCGTCTGTCAGGATTACAGCGTGCACCGGAGTAACGGGGGACCGGATTAGCGAGCCTCTATTGCTGTGGAAGTGCAGAGTCTCATAATACAGTCATTAGGTATTTGTTTAAAATAAAATGGGGCTCCAATCACCTGCTAATGTAAAACATTTTGGTTCAGAAATAAAGATTTTTTATTTGTATTCTACCTGTCCTAAGGAAGCGCGTTGATTGGTGCTTGAGATTTCTCTGTATTAAAAGAGATTTTGCACTCTAAACAGACCGTCACTGCCTGACGCACTTTTTTATTTTTTTTTGTTATTCGATTACTTTAAAAAACCGGCCAAGAGCGTGTCGGGCCACGCTCAGTGTAGGGTTCCGTAGTTTCCCGACCGTCACAATAAGTGTACCCACTTATGAGTTTAAAAGAATGCTTGCATATACGATTACACTACAAACTTAGTCCAGAAATTATTTTGTAGAACCTTTTTGTCTTTTTTGTACCTACAAATACTGTTCTTTCCATCAAGTCCAAAATATTTTTCCTAGAAATTATTGACATTATCAAAAAATGATTTTAGTTAACCCCTATGCATTTTTAAATACCTATCCAACGATATATCACACGTTAGGGTTGAAATTTAAAAAAAAACACTGTACTTTTAGGGGGGCTACCTTAATAAAACATTTTTTTCCAATTTTTATTTTACCGCTTTGTCGGCGTGATTGATATACAAATTGGTACCAAATTTCAGCTTTCTAGTGCTAACGGTCACAGAGATTAAGCGAGGACGGACAGACGGACGGACAGACAGACATGGCGAAACTATAAGGGTTCCTAGTTGACTACAGAACCCTAAAAAGAAACGTTTCCTCACACTAGGAATTACCTACTCTTGTACCTACATATGTAGATGTACTTCACTAATATGTAAGTTTAGGGTACACAAGACACCCTGACCCTTGTTTAAGTGGAAAATCATCAACTAACGTCTCCTACTCTATCCTGACCAACAGGGAGTGTCAA
This sequence comes from Mythimna albipuncta, assembly GCA_929112965.1. Taxonomy (NCBI): domain Eukaryota; kingdom Metazoa; phylum Arthropoda; class Insecta; order Lepidoptera; family Noctuidae; genus Mythimna; species Mythimna albipuncta. The sequence goes on along the minus strand of OV815962.1, from coordinate 7,299,940 downwards.
TCTTTAACTGACTGAAATCCACCTGTGTTCCTTCAGGTACATTGTTCACATCAGCGCATTGTTCTTTCATTTATAATGTGGAACTGACCGACATCAAGCGATATTTGAAACTCATAGTCATAACATGATATGAAATAGTTATTGCTAAGCGTTTTGGCTGCCAAAGAGAGAACTCTATTGACCTCATCGAATGTTTTAACACTAGAAGCGTGGGTTTCTCAGACCCATTTCGATGTTCTATAATTTATTAAAACGTATTTTTTATGACTTTTTTTTATAAAATATGACGATTGTCTATTGTTTAAGTTCACGAGATTTAACTTAAAAAATGGTGGTAATACCTATCACAATTTTTTTATATAGTATAATAAAACATTAGCTAGAGCAGGAAGAATATCGAAATGTGTCAAATTTGGGACGCCTGAGCTTCTAGTGGTAAGCCCAGAAGAATTCGGTCTACCCAGTCCAAAAGCTACCGATCATAGATATTGGTCTATTGGCCATAGGTCTACCTACCAATGTTGTGGTTAACTGGTCATATTAAATTCACAAGCAAAATTTCTCAGACGAAAAACATATACCTAATACATAAAACAACATTGTTACATGCAAAATACATAAGAATTCATAAACATTTTATGTAGAACCACTTTATTCTTCAGAGTTGAGCTGCAAACAATATCGAGGTTGCAGATGATCCCGTCGAATGGAAACGGCTTTCTGATAAAAGCAACAACGAAGCCAGGATCAGTCTATGATTCTTCGCAAGATGCAAAGTATCGGAAATACTCGTAGGTAGTATGATCTCTTTATCTTAAAATTTCCTTAGCAAATAAAATTTTGGTAGACTACTGAATTCAAATAATTAAACTGCACCATTTCACATCATTTCTGTGACCATATCAACCAATCAGCCATAGAACGTTCCCACTGCTGGAACTCAGGCCTCCTCTCTAGGAGAGGAAGTGGGCTGTAATCTACCACTAGAGCCCAGTGCGAGTTGGTGGTTGTCAATTATCTTATAGTTTTGGTTCTAGGATATGACAGTTTCCTCACGATGTTTTCCTTCACCGTTTTGAGAGCAGTGGTGATGAAATAAATTACACAAAGTAAACCTGTAAAAACACAGTTGCTTTACTTTATGTAATTTATTTTTGAGATGAGATCATTTATTGATTTCTGCTGCTTTAGGGTGGAGCGTGTCAGTTTTACGATGGCGATTGGCGATGACATAAATTACACCAAATAATGCGCCTGGCTGGGTTTGAATCCGCGACCTGTTATTCGTAAGTCGGAGCCATTACCACTGGCACACTGCTCCTATTTCTGAAACCACCTTTAATTTCTTATCTATGAAACCTATATATATCACAGCAAAACATGTCTACTATCAAAGTCTATTTTCAATTGAGGTGAAGGCCTCCAACAACTGTTTCCATTTAAAGCACCTACTTTCGTACCAAGATACTCAGTTAGGTAGGTATTGTGAAGCAAATAGTGACTATGGCGTTAATTAACAGTAGAACTAGATGGAGACTGTGCGCTCCACCGCACCCAATCATAGTGATCTGAGAGAACATCCGGATAAGCCACAACATAAATAAATGATTGACCGAAGGAAATCGTAACAACTGTTGGTTTTAATTACGATTTCTGCAATATCCCCGCATTTCTCGAAATTATAGACAGTGCCTCACTTTTGGCTTGTGTTATTATATACCTAACTATGTTTATAGGTATTAGTCCTTGACATAAATGTTAAGAACAGGGCAGGCAGCTGTAATACTTTATTGCACACAAAAACATAAGTAGGTACCTAATAATAGCGATAAGCATCGTAGTTTTTGTTTTAAAAAATAGTGCAAAGGTACCTAAACTGCGCAAGCGGTCGACAATCTTCATGATCAGTCTAATAATCCTTACTTAATAGAAACTTTGCGCCTGTCTGTCTGTTTGCAATAAACTCAAAAACTAATGAACGGATTTTTAAGCGGTTTTTACCAATACCTAGACAAAGTGGTCGCCTCATTCTTACGCGTGAGGGTACGGACATCCTCGCACCCCCGACCATAACTACCAGCCACGGCTCGTCATTCAGCCGTCTTACGTAACCGTCCGGACCGAGTCCAAGTCGGCGACAGCGCAAACGGTTCCAAGCTCTTCTTTTAAAAAAATCTATGCCTACTTAACGAGGAAGGTATAACAGGTGCCCACACGCATATTATAGGTTCCCATTTAATTGTTATTACACCGTGTATTTCAATGATTTGTAACTCCCATGTGGCTATGAGGCAGATTGCTAGTACCTATAAAAAAATAACATAAGTAACAGAGTCTGAGTACCTACTTACCTAAATAAAACCTGAGTACCTAAGTCAGATAACAGTCGTTAGATAGAATATCTACCTAACTATACAAAACATCTATGTTCAAACGCAAGCCTATCAATAATAAAAAAAACAATGTGTGTTTATATAAAATTATGTATAAGTCTGTCTAAAAAGTCAAACGACTTGGGAATTTTGTAAGTATATAAAATAATTAGATTCGATATTTTTTATAAGGTTCTCCTTTTAGTAAACAATGATCAAGATCTCCTAATTAATCTTGATTATTGAACAAGTATTGACTACATCAGATTTAATTTTACTCTATTATTTACCCAAGTCGGTTGACTTTTTAGACAGACTATAAGTATTTTAATGTTGATATAACTTTGTAAAAAAAGTGGCTTCGCACTAGGAATTACACCTCTATCTGGTGCCCACATGTAAACTCATACATAAGACACTCCCAGACACGAAACTACTATCTGTATACTATACACTTGTTCCGTGCGGAAACTGAACCCACGACACACAATGCAACTGCGCCAACCGAGCTTTTGTACTTGCTAGCTTAGTAGATAATCCCGAACTTCACCACCTGAGACCTTCCTATTTGTGAAAATATTGCGCCAAAATACCTTAGTAGGCAAATAACGAAATATTCAAACAATTTCTTGGAAAGGTACACGAAGTAGATGCCTTCGTAATAAGAGAATACGTTACAGCTAAGTGCCTATCTAATGTCTCCATAATATAACGTAGGCAGGCAAATTGGATAGATAAGTAACGTTCCAATCGCAATTTCGTTAAAATCGTTCTGAAATCTCATTCAGATGCAAATTATGACTAACGATATCTCGGAAAGCCGATGTTCTACGTAAAAAATAAAAGGTAAACTCTCACGAAAAATAGTCCCGGATTCTGCGAGGCTGTTCTTAGTTTTTCATTCACAAAAACATGTTTCACGAGGCCACAAACGCTGGTGTTTTATTAGAAGCTACTTAACCCTTTTTACCTGTAAGTAGGTAGGTAAGTAGGTAGGTACCTACCTACACTACCCTCCATTTTTTCCAGGTTGCAAAGTAAGAAACACTCTCTGTATATTAATTCTGTTTATGTATTAAGGTGCCTATTTGTTGAAGAAAAAAATAAAAATATAGGACTTAGTTAAGTAGTTTTTATCTAAATTTCAGCGGAATATAGAAAATTAATTTATGTTTCATATCAGTTTAATAAACTAAGCAATAAATTATAATTGTAAAACTTATAATTACTTGTTAGTAGAGCCGTTGCTCTATCCATGTGTTTGCCATCATCTTAGTCCATCACCTGCCATAATAATACTACCTATTACCCAGACAATTCTATTAACTTATTTTTCAAAAATGTGGTGGCTATTTTTATTTGTTGTGATTTATACGTTGTAAATGGCCACCATTGTGAGGGTCTACTATATGCCATAAATACACATAGGTACCCAATATTTTCAGGACAGGATATCTGAAATAACACGTCTATCATATTTGTCATTTGCCATATAAATAATGTAGGTCCAATCTTTGTTTCATCTCTCATACGGTACGACGTAAGAGCGCACTACTCACCACGCGGGACATTTTTACTTAAAACATAGTGGAAATAATGTTAAAACTAGTCTAACTTGAAAATATTTAAGAAATAATTAACTGATTGTATATTATTTTCAGTGTATCAAAGCAAAAGTGGACCTGGGTGAGTTTGTTTGTTTCAGTAGTGTGCTTTGCACTGACACGCTTTTTAAGATGAAATAGCCACGATCGACATCGATTTGCAGAAGCGCTTAACGATATTGTGCATGCAATCGAGATTTAAAAAGAAACGCGGTGAGATTAGCATGTGGTCGGTGTCCCTTGTCACCCTCCAATCTCTATAGGTATCTATCTAGGATAGAGGGTACAATAGAGAGTGCGAGCCGTGTTCAGTGTTCCAGGCCAGTGCTTCTTCATCAGTCGCGGCGGCCGCCCCACGCCGAGAGCTCACACAAACTTTGCTTGCTGTGTAAATTAATAAAATGAGCCTTTTAGATAAATTAGAAGACAATAGTGTGCCTAGTGTGATAGTGATCTTAGTGATAGTGGCATGATTTAAATAAAACATTTGATGATGTGGTGTTAATTTTGAAATAAAATGAAAAATACTATTAAATAGCAAGGAAATTAGTTAAAAATCTAATAAAATGAAAAATAAACATTTGTACTTATAAATAAGTAAATTTATTGCAGTTCATACAGGTTGTCACATGAGATTTCATCTTTTTTCACAAATAAACAATTTGTTTTTTAATTGTTGCTGCTGGTAATAATCTCAACACAAATGGTGCACAGATAAACAATGAGCTTCATGTTTACACAGGTTGACGCACAGGTATTAATCTCTCAGCTGGTAGCAGCTTCACTACACAGTCAGTGCAGTAGTCAGTCCCGGTGTTATCGGTCCACCTTGCACCCAAGAAGCCAGTTTTCTGGCACCCAACACACATTGTTTTAGTCTGATAAACAGGTGCTGTTTCATCTAATAACCTCTGTTCCTTTGCAGATTTAAGTAACTCCAACATATATCTGTTACTATTCTTCATTTCGAGTGTGGACACACTGTCGTGAGTCTCCCCACAGTCATATGGATCCTCCATGGTGACCGGCACATGCAACTGAGGGAAGAATGTGGATTTCTTGTAGTACATTGCCTTATTCTTGTCTCTTCCTACTCCTTTTGGAATTCTACCCGGTATTGGCAAGCCTGCTTTGGCTAATTTAGCAAAATACTTCTGTATTCTGCTCATGACTTGTATAGGAGTCCTTGTACCTAAGGCTTGAGCTATTTTCTTGTACCGTCTTGCCTCTATGGGCTCTTCAGGGTAGATTTCAAGTAATTCTTCCAACCTTTTCTGCTCTTCACAAGACCATAGTTGATTGAATGTTTCAGGTTTATTATCTGTGAACTTTCGTCCCCTAACTTTTGTACTAGAATCCAGATCATCTTTGTTTGGCTTTGTGTCTCTAATGTCATCACCATCCAGTGTAGCGTCTATTCCGTAACTAGTCCAGTCAATGTTTGGCATATCACCAATAGTCTGGCGAGCTGGGAAGTTTACACTTCCTGCTTTCATTTCATTTAAAAAAGACAATGGGTCATTTAGTGCCCTGCTTTGAGCTTCTGATAATTCTTCTATGTCTTTCAATGCTTTCACTTTCTGAGCTTCTAATTTGACGATAAACTTCAGCAAGTCACAGTAGTCTTTATTCCCGCGAAGAGCCAAGTGGTCTGTTTCGAAAGCGAATTCTTCATCTGAGTCCATGGTTTCAGAGTCTATGTTTTCCATGATTTTATCTGTAAAAAAACAATTAATGTTCAAGAGCAAGTCTCATAAAATTTTATAGCAAAATGAGTGTAAGTTCTGGCATGAAACTGCCGGGAAGCCCAAAGAGATTGAGTGTAAAAATTAAAAACAAACTAAACAGTGTGCAACAAAAAAAATGCAAACCTGAAAACAGGAGCGCTTCTCTTGAAGGATGGTCTGGACGGTAAGTAAGTAAATTAATTAGACTGTAATGTTTTTGTTTATATCATTATCTGTTTACTATTTATTCACAATAATAACACTCCGCGATTTCATCTTCACCATATGTTATTTTCGAAATGTCAAATGTCAGAATGATACGTTCTTATTCTGCATTAATCCTTTTCCAAGCCAACGTTGCTGCCAGTAACATCCAATATCTTTAACACAAAAACAAAATAAATTACTTTTAAAGCTGGTGAAGTAAATACTTTTGATAAAATCTGTGGTTCTTATTTCTTAATTTAGTATATTATCCAAAAATTACGTTGAACACATCTCGAAAATCATTCATAAACACGTAGTTTAAGAACGCACCTCTAAATGTTTTATTTTACGCCCTCTAGTGTACAACAGACTCACTGAAATGTCAAAGACGCCTCTCGTGTGTTTCACTAAGCTTCAATAGAGGTCGCTATTCCGTCAACTGTATAAAACTAATGTAAAACAAAGATAGATGTCGCTGTTAAGTATATTGCATTGTACAAGATACAACATGTAAAATTAAATGGTAACAGATGGCGCTACGAAAACTTAAATCATTAATCTTTCTTTTTAACCGACTTCAAAAAGGATTGATGATGAAGATGTTCGGCTGAATGTATTTTTTTTAGTCAAACTTTGCGTAATTAGCCAGTACCATTACCCAGTATTACATAAATTTAGTGCAGTGCAGATTCTTACAAGTAACGTTAGACACGCATTCACGCACTACGCTGCGGGGTGCATAGCAATGTGATAACCGCCTAATGCACGCGTCATGTTCCTGAACGGACGCCGTTAGTTGAGACTATAATATAATATAATTTATTAATATTCCACACAACTATCACACAACGCCGTCTAGTCCCAAGCTAAGCAGAGCTTGTGTTATGGGTACTAGACAACTGATAAACATACATATATATTTCTAAATACATACATATTATAGATAAATTACACCCAGACACAGAACAAATGATCATGCTCATCACACAAACATTTGTCCTGGGTGGGAATCGGACCCACGACCTCCGGCATAGCAGTCAGGGTCACTAACCACTAGACCAACAGGCCAGTCACTGTGTCAGACTGGCTCTTAGCTGCCAGTAGCTTATTTCAATTTCCATTTCTACTTTTTCTTTTTTTTATTATTTGTCAACATTGTGCTCACATAACAAGAAAGAGACTAGAAATATATCGAAGGACATGGAGTTCCTTGCACTTTCTTCTGCACTGAGATCTACGCTATGGAACGTGCAATTTAGCTTCACATTTTTGACTGACCGACATTTTGACAATTCAAAAGTATCTGTAAATGGTTTATTTGAAATAAATGTTTCAGATTTCTGATTTCTGAAAAAAGTTTAGATATCTTGCCTACAGTGTCAGGACATTACTTACCTATCTAATGACTTGGTAAGTACTTACCTACTTATTAGCAACCTTTTGTTCGCCCTGTTTTAGGTCGTTAAATGATCCTTCAGCAGGCCTCCTAGCCAAGTTACGCCCGTTTCGTTTCGAATCTTTCTCTCTTTCTACAGTCGGTAACGCCTCCGATTCCTTTGACGTGCCTTAGCGTTGCATTGATGTCATGCCCATACATTTGAAGTTTTCTACAAGCGTTAACGATTGTCGATTCTCAAATTGGCTAAGCCCTCAGGAATTGTATACCTAGCTAGGTACTTGATAGTCAACTTCTCGTCACAACATAATCATATTCTATTATTTTCGAACACGTCACTGAAAGGTCACGGGCTCAACATAGTCAACATAAAACTAAGTAGGCTCGTGTCATATAAAGGTGGTTTCCACTCGGATTATGAAAGGCGCTGTAGGTCAAATGTAGGCGGACGTCTGAGAGAACAATGATGTCAAAAGATTTTTAGTAATATATTAGGTAAATGCCTACTAATTAATAGCCTCACGTGATAATGTAGGTAGACAAGGTAAGGTAATGCGTCACGTACGACAATTAGATTTAGCATAGATAGGTAGGAACCTGAGAACAGTGGTAGCCGAGTGGTTGCGGCCGCGACGGGTTGTAGCTCGCGGGTGCAAACCCAGCCAAGGCGCATTACTTTGTGTAATTTACTTCATCACCACTGCTCTCACAACGGTGAAGGAAAACATCTTGAGAAAACGATGTCTTAGAACCAAAACTACAAAGACATGTGTCATTTACCAACCCGCACTGGGCTCGCGTTGTGGACTACGGCCTATTCGCTATCCTAGACCTAAATAAAGAAGGCCGGAGTCCCAGCTGTGGGAACATTAAAAAGGCTGTTTGTGCTATATATAATAGGTAAACCACAACTAAAAACTACAGATTGATTGTATGTCCTTATATAAATCTAAATAAGTAGATACTTAGGCGTCTCTATAAGCGCGGTCGACTTTAATTTCAATACTTTCATACCAATGTACTAAGAAAATATCATTTTCTGAGGTATTCTCAAAGAATAGTTCATGATCTGGACAGGTGCCAGGCCAGCGATTGTCTCGTAAGTTAGGTACCACCACCAACTTAAATGGAGACTGTTGCCAGTCGAGTTTAAGTTGGGATTACCGCGACATTAAACTGGAACGGTTTCATTTAAGTTGAGCTTTAAAATAAGGTTAACGGATTTATAATAAGGGGATTAAATATAGAAATGTTTTGCGCTTCTATCATCTATCTAATTAGCTTATTATGTCCCACGGCTGGGCAAAGGCATCCCTCTCCCTTTTCCATACATGTCTATCTTCTGCCATTTTCACTCTTAGGCTTAGAAATTACATTGCCTTACAAACGATTTCTTGGTATAGCAGTCGGAACTAGTTTATGTAATTAAAAAAGATCTACATGTATTTATTTAGTAGGTCTACTAAATCAAGTATTTTTATGATAGGTGTTATTGGGTACATATTTAAAACTGCAGTTCAGTCTAGCACATTAATCTGTAGTCCTATAGACTTCGACTTGTAAACAAATGGTTCCAAATACATATCAGCATTAACCAGAAATGATCTACTAGATCTTGTTTTTTTTTTTTTTAATATATAATTTGCCCCGTACAAGGAATAACTCCTGTTCACAAACAAGTAAACTCACATCCTCAAGACACCCAGGCCCTAGACAACAATTTGTAGGCCGCACAAATATTTTTATCCGTGCGGGAATTGAAACCTTGAAACGCAGCGCATCAACCAATCGCTCAACCGTGCCGTCATTGTGTCAATTGCATCATCATCATTATATCAGCCGAAAGACGTCCACTGTTGGACATAGGCCTCCCCCAAGCGTCGCCACAACGACCGGTCCTGTGCATCACGCATCCATCGTATTCCCGCGACCCTGACCAGATCATCGGTCCACCTTGTTGGAGGCCGTCCAACGCTGCGTCTTCCGGTACGAGGTCGCCACTCCAGAACCTTTCGTCCCCATCGACCATCCGTTCTGCGTACAATGTGTCCTGCCCATTGCCACTTAAGTTTGGCGATTCTTCGAGCTACGTCGGTAACCTTGGTTCTCCTGCGGATATCTTTATTTCTGATGTGATCACGCAAGGAAACTCCAAGCATAGCCCTTTCTATCGCCCTTTGGGTGACTTTGAGTCTTCTTATGAGGCCCATTGTAATTGACCAATTGCATATAAACATAATACTTACATATAATTAGACTCTACCGAAATAACACAATTGCGGTAAACTGCCCATATCTACCGGTACATACCTTAACCCTAAAAGGTTTTGAATACAGCCCACTCGTTGCAAAGGGGTCACCGGTTGCGTAGAGGTACCCACCTATTTCTATAACTACGTAATGTCCTTTGCATCTACTTATAGTCCGAAGGGATACAAGTAAAGACACAGAGCCACCGAGCTATAACTGGTAGCCCGTCAATGGAGCTATTTTTAAAACTTGAGTCAGTATGACTCACTTGGGTGAAGATCGCCCTATGTGGTCTGTTTTTAGATCTGATGAGATGTATGTTTAAGGATGTAAAGTTGGGAGATTGTTTTACTTATTCATGAGTTGCGTTATGCTTTAGCGTAAGGTACCTGTTTGCTGGAAAAATAGAAGGTTGTGTGTTAGGGTATACAGTGTGCTGTGGCAAGGGACAGCTGAAAGAACATTTGGAGGTATGCGGAACAGAGAGTAAAGTCCCTCATAACTCCGTAGAAAAGGGAGGATCCTTCGACCAGACGGGGTGTTATGTCTGGTGGGCAAATGATACGTTATTTGATTTCGGGCTGTGAGTCTGTATTAGGGCTTTCAATACCGGTATTACGGGATCCCGTAATACCGTGATCACGGATATATTTTGGTCTTTTTTCAATCACGGTATTGACAAGCCAATACCGTGATTACGGTATTACAATCTTTAATATATATTATTGTGTTATGTTGTAATAAGTAGTAAGAAGTTGTATTATCTAATATAAATAACGATGTAATATTATTCTCACACTTGTATTAAGCGCCAACTCTTCGCGATACGTCGAACCATAGACTAAAATGGTCTGAATAACGCGTAGTGTAATAGGCCCTATACGACGTTATTGTTTTGTTAGTCAGTATCGCAAAGGTGCGCTAGTAACACCTGCATGTGAACTTGGTCATTGTGTATTTTTGATAAGTTTATAATCTTGACGAGCAACATGGTACATAATATTAATACTTGTATTTTATGGGTTTTGACTCAATTCTCAACGAATCACGCGATCGTATTTTTTTTTTGTAAAAGCTAATGTCGATTTACGAATTCACAACAAATTGAAGCATCTAAATTTGTATCATTTTCCACTTTGTTTAATATCACTTTTTACTTTAACGGATCACGTTATCGTTATCCGTTAGATCTACAATTAAAAAGTAAAAATTGAATATTTGAGCGGTTTGGATGTGGCATTCTTTTTTAACTTCAAATATTATTAATTTTGTCTAATTAGTACTTATCGTATTACTACTTTCGTGTTCGAAGAAACGATTCAAAATTATACATTTAATTGGTAGTTTGGTACAACAATTACATGTGAGATATTTATTTTTTATTTTTTTAATTGAGATTAACTAGTGCTTGACTGCGATCCCACCTGATGGTAAGTAGCGATGCAATCTTTGATGGTGAGGCGCACTAGTTTATTAAGAGCCTATTCACTCTAGCCTTGAAGACACCCAAATTATAATCGGACGGGAAGACCGCAGAAGGCAGACTGTTCCAGTCCTTCGACGTACGCGGTATAAACGACGAGGCGAAACGCTTAGTCCGGACCGTAGAGGTTTCAACAACGTAAGGGTGAATATTCGCCGTACGTCGAATGGATATTAATATAATAATAAGAAAGACACGAGTCTTGACGCTTGCTGACCTCTAAGGGCAGTATAGGTACGCATCGAATGTATCAGCCAGTAAACTATAGGTACGACAGGGCCATGCTTACTTGAACCTTAGAACTACGTTTTAACCTTATTAGAAATGTCTTAAAAAAGTTACAGCGTCAAGTAAGCCTAAACCTTATGCAGATCTATGATTTTAATCTACCTTATTTGCTAATTATTACCGGTAAACAATCAGTATGGCTTACTAGAACCTTATTAGAACGGTTAAGAGAGAATAAACACTGATTCGAAAACAAAAATATTTAACCTTTCAATCGTGGAAATTACAGACACAATAGAAAGACAATAGGTGCGCGAACGCTTGGGGTTTAATGAATTAAATGGTTTTATTAATTTCCTAATTAAAGTTCATAGGAACTTTAACAGGGTTTGACAGGGTTTCAGTCAAGCACTAGTTTAAAAAAAAACCTTGAGTTCAATACCGTGATCACGTGATCACGGTATTAAAAATTCCAATACCGGTATTGATACCGGTATTGAAAAAGTCCGGTATTTGGAAGCCCTAGTCTGTATATTATTCAAATCGCGTGGAGAACTTTGATTGCCCGATGCAGGATTTCGTATTTTTGTAGTTCTTATGTGGCGCCATAGATGTCGCTGCAAACATAAATGTGGGTTTTATTTAGTAAGTCAGTCTCTCACTCTCACTCCCCCTAGAGTAAAAGGAGCTATTTGATGATTTCCTACCTCAAAAAAAGGGTTCTATTGTTTCTTTTGGGCGGGTTCCGTGTTAGTAAACCCAGAACCCATCTGATTCTGCAAATGTCCATAGATTTTATTGCCCATTGAACATTCAAATGTTTATTTATTGACCTCTAAGTTACCGGGAAATCTTATTACCGCAATAAGATAATACCTACCAGCAGAAAAGTACCTACATGGTGGACATCCCAACCATACGTAGAAAGTGTTTTGGGAACACATTCATTATGCGCACCTAAAGCTAAGGAGTGGAATTCCTTGCCGGAGTCTGTGTCTCCTGTCTCCTGATAGCTATAACCTAGGGTCTTTCAAGAAAATAAGTTGCTTCTAGGTAAGCGTGCTCCATCCTCGGCCACATCATCGATTTCCATCGGGTGAGATAGAGGTCAAAGGTGAGCCTATCCATACTAAAAGAAAAATACTGTATAACAGTCAAGCGGTCTTATAAATTATTTCAAAGCTAAAAAGCAGACTATATTCCTGAATGTATCGCAGTTACCGGCGATACCACCACATTTTGGGAAACCGCTCGGTATTTCCCTCGCCTCAGTGGAACGAAGCCGTATGAGAGATTTTAAATAAACAAAGACGCTCTCTCTTGGAGCCGCCTACAAAGAATTGTTTTATAGCATAAAATAACACAATATTTAATTCTTCTTGTTATTCTTGTAAGTCAGAATTGTTGTTTTTAAAAGAGGATTGTAATGTAATAAAATATTGTTAGTTTTTGGTTTCGCAGTTGATATTAAATTGTTCATTATCCATGGAGACATTAAGGTGAGTTGCACCATTTAACTATAACGCTATCAAAGCCGTTAACAGTTGTCAAATCGTCGAATTGACCAATAGGCGGCCGTTTCACGGCTGGTTAAGGTTTGGTTATCGTTATACTTAAATGGTGCCACTCACCCTAATAGATTAGCGTTTGAGACAGCATTTCTAAAAACGTTTCTATATAAATATATTTGTCTAAACTAATATAAAAAAAGTAATAAACAAAAACCCAACTACGACAAAAAACAAGATTTTCAGGATACTGAAAACGCAGGCCCGACTCATCTCTCCTTCACTTTTCCAATTTTATAACACTTTTTAAACACAGAACAATCTTTTTGTTTTCTATTAATATTTATACGGAGTCCATACCATGTTAACTAAAGTTCGATGAACGCCCACACCCGCTAATTACTGTTCAAACGTTTGCTTGCACGGGAGAAATGTTACGGGTGAAGTATGAAACTAGACTTCGATCTGACTTGAAATGTCAGAGTCGAATCAAAGCTAAATTGAAATAAAGCTCTGCGCTACTTACGTACTAAAGAAGGGAAGACCTATACGTAAGTAGGGCAGAGCTTTATCTAGTTATACGAAATCATTTGGAAATTGCAAATAATCGAATCTTAAACTTTATTGTACATCAAAAAATAGTCACAATTTCACACAAACTTAAATCTGTGCATACAATGGCGGTCTAATCGCTGACAGCGATATCTACCAGACAACTTTAGGCTAGACTACAAGAACTTAAACTAAAGAAGGGAGCAGTCTGCAGTGTACTGCTAGCATAACATAAGATAATAAATTCGACTCCAACTCGGCAAAACTGAATAAAACACTTTTTATTTTCTTACTTCTGATGAGCCCGTTCTTAAGCTCGATCTTGCCGGATAGTGAGCGATGAATGAGGTCAACGATGGAGCGTCCAAGCCCAGTAGATGCAACGGTACAATTGCCGGTACGGATCTTGAGCGCTGGCTTCAAGATGCGCAGAAGTCAAATATTCGGTCTCTTTAGTGGTGCGAAGTGAAACGCAGAATGTCAGTGATTGGCTCGCCGTGCCGCGTCATAGACGTCACTCATGATTCGTTCCTTGCGCTTACTGCATGTATCTAACAACGACGTTGATTGGCTCGCCAATGTATGGAATGCGCAAAGCGATCCCTACTCTGACGCCGAGCGCTCAAGATCCGTGACGGTAATTGTACTTCCCATGGGGTGTTAAAATTTCAGTCGTGCGAGCGAGAAAGAGTGCTGCAGCTATATACTATATATATAATATAGCTCCATCTCTTTAACAGTTAAGGTCGTAAAATGGACCACGTTAAGAGCTCGTGGTAGCACTGCTATTCAATCTTGCTTAGAAGACAGATGGTGGTAAAGAAAACAGATGCTGGTAAAAAGTACCACACTTTAGTGCACTAGCTCTAATATCAATCTTACATGTATTCACATCGCTAGCATTTTTTTTGATAATCAAAATAATATACAGCAATATGTATAAAACTCCAACTTCAAATTATGTCTGCAGCATGTATCATAGGCACTTCATTAATTTACTTGTTTAGCACATATTGTTGCTGCCTAATCGACTTACCGGCGGCATTCCATCAGACCACTCTGTCAATTGCGCCGGAGCATCAGAAAATTAGCCTATTAGACTGAGATGGGGCCAAAGACACAGAAGAATGAACTGATCAACCATCGACATCTATTTATAACCTTACTTCTTCCACTGCTTGACATAGGGTCCTTAATCATGTCAATCCCCATATATCTGTGCTAAGGTTTTACCGTGATGATAACTATTTCGTCTGCACACCTAGTCGCCGGACAACCAAGAGCTTTTTTCCAGTCCATGGACGCCCCACTCAATTGGTTTTTGCCCAACTCCGTGTAATCACCACTGAGTATTAAATTCGTCATGAAATTGACTAATAGTTTATGTCCGAGTCGAAGCCACACATGAGCATGTGCCGTGGAATATCTGAATCCTAGAAAAATTCTAGAAATAAGACGACATACTGGCCGTCATTTTGTTTCTAACACTTTTCTGACAGGAAGGGAATAGCTTTACATTCGTTTTGTTTGGCTAACCCTTTTCTGACAGTATTCCTTTCACTGCAGGGAACGCTCAGTCCATTTGCTGTGTCTTTAGATGGGACTAATTAAAAGCCTGTGAGAGCTTACGAGCAGACTACATCATAAGGCTATCATGGTTTTACTGTTGTCCTAGTTTCTCTTTGTTGTACTGTAGTAGTAGCCAAAATAAATAGTTAGTAATGTTTCTTGTTGTTTTATTAAAAAATACAGCGTGCCTAAGTGGCACATCGTATTTTGGCAGTCATACTTAAGGTAATGGCATGTCCTAGAACCAAATATTTGAAGACATGTGACATTCACCAACCCGCACTGGGCCCGCGTGGTGGATTATGGCCCATTCCCTCTCCTAGAGAGGAGGCCTGAGTCCCAGCAGTGGGAACATTAAAAAGGCTGATGATGATGATGATGACGACTTAAGGTAATGCCAGCATTGCGGCTATCCTAATATGAAAGCCGAATAAGTGTGAAGAAGCCTGGTTAAGAGCGCAGGAAATATTCAAAGGAGTCACCGAACCCTGGAAAGCAAAGGGCGACTGAAAAAACTGGACAAAATACACTGGGATTATAGTCAGTAAAAGTCTGTCATGCATGTCTTGCTCCACAACTAAGGTAGAGAAGTTATTTGATAATTTCTCATCTCAAAAAGATGACCCAATAAAAAAAACTGGTCAAGTGCGAGTCGGAATCGCACCCTGAGGGTTCCGAACAAACTTACCTATGTAAATAGTTCGATTCCGGAATGGAGTCTTGGATGATTTACCCCAATCGCAAAAAAAAAATTGTCATGTAACAAAAATTTTACAGCTTTCAGAATTCTTCTTATACTTGTGCTGTAAGACCTTGATTTTTTCCAAATTTCATGATTCTGGGTCAACGGAAAGTTTCGAAATGTACGTTTTTGGCCACATAAACCGAAGTATCTTTTTCTCGTTAACTTACAAGTTTGATTTTTTTTATAGCTTCAAGAGTCCGCAGACCTTTTTTTTACGGTGAGAATAATCATCCAATGACAACCCCCGCTCTTGGGTGGAGCGGGAGATAGTGTCAGACTCTTACTGACTGAACGACCCACCTTGTTCCTTCTAGCCTTCATACCGGGGCTCGAGTTCCCTTTCGGATAACCCTGGCAAGAGTCCGCAGACCTGAGAATATGATTTGGTTAATTTCAACTCGATACCTCCACGCGTTCCCGAGATAAAGAGTCTTAACAGACAGACTGATGGACAGACAACAAAGTGATCCTATGAGGGTTTCGTTTTTTCCGGAGGTACGAAACCCTAAAAAAAGGGCGAAAGAATCAGCTAAAACCGAGAGCACAGGTTCTGTTAATTTAGCTATTTATTTGGGAATTCCTATCAGATTCCCAGTTGATAGCGAACGTCTTTCTGTTAAAATTACCTAATACATAAGTGAGACAAAAATAAATCCGAATTCATTAGGCAAGTACACATTTGAATAACTTTATTAAAAAATATTCCAGTTCAGCGTTATTTTTACCAGCAAATAAATAAAATAAATAAATCATACTATAAAATAATAAAGATTTACTGAAATTCGCTCTTAATAAACTGTCCTACATAAAAATCTTATTTACCATGCATATATTCTGTTCCTTTTCGTCAAAGGCAAAGAATTCCATTACGTTTTGTGGGGGCGAAAGGGTTTTTTATTATTTGTGAGTATGTTTGTGGCCACAATTTCGTATCAATCTAGAATTATACCGAATGCTCTGAGGCAGGAAATGAAAATCAAAATGTTGCCGTCAGGCGTCAACCCACTCACTACCGCCATTTCCCTATGTATCTACAGTATATACATACTTACATATTTGACTCAAATATGATTACAGAAGAGTTTCAAATACTTTGAAAAATATGAAAAAAAGTTAATTTATTTTCGCTGCAAAAGAGCATGATCATTCTTCACTCTAATTTTTTTAAAGGTGTAAGTTTGTGGGAGTGTGTGTATGTATGTTTGTTACTTCTTCATTCTTCACGCCCAAACGACTGTACAGATTTCGATGAAACTTGGTACAGGAATAGACCATGTCCAGGAATAGCAGGTGGAATACTTTTAACGGTTTTTATCCCAAGAGTCTTGTGTTTTCTTTAGGCAAGAAATCATTGACTTCTCCCGCCCTAGGCACAGCGAGAGTGTCAGACTTTTACAGACTAAAAAATCACACCTATGTTCCTTCAGTTGCCTTTGCCTATGACCAAGGGTAACCTTTTCAGAAGTCAACCCTTGGCTCTAGTAGACTTCGGTCAAGTTGGGCCCTATGCTCTGTCAACGACTCGAACTCAGTCCGGACGGTCGACAAAGAGCTACCCATTGCTCGTCGTCCACAGACAATTTTTTACCATCACGCGGGCTAAGTCGCTGATAGCAGCTCGTTGGTAAATAATACGAAGCTAATCACAACATTAATAGACCAATCATTCTTTTAAAACGCTCATTCAGAAATGCTCTTTGCGACAATGCGACAACGATTTTCCTTTATCAGATGTTGTTCCTGTACTTTAATTTCTAAACTAAATCTGACCATGCGAGCCAATTAAGGGACGTTTAATAAACTTCCATTTACAAATGTTCGTTTTCCATTTCTATGGTTCTGTTATCGTTTTCACAAACCCGTAAATGTTCTGAATGTTTTCATATTGTAAAATCTGTATTTCATGTTTTGACTTCGAGGTCATGTACTAACTTGGATGTTTTAATAATCAAAAACAGTAAAATTTTACTCATTAAAATATTCCGTGCTAATAGGCTGCTTTACTGCCTACCATAAAATGGCCATATTTTACGGCACTATGTAGCAAATGCTTCTGCGAGGCACTTAAAATATTTTAGCAATCGTTGGCAAGTTCTTATTCATTATTGAATTATTATGATGTTTATAACATTTACTCACAAAAATTTAACTCATGTGTCTTGCGCGCCTCAAGGAGTTGTCAGCAAACGTAAGGGGCCAGCAGGACTGAAGCATACTGGGGCAAAGGGAGATTGGGCCCCGGTACGAAAGGAAATGAAGGAACAGAGTGAGTTTTTAGTCAGTAAAAGTCTGACACTATCTCCCGCTCTCATACGCAGGGTATGTCATCTTGATGATTTTTACCCACCGATAAAAAAAGACCCACGGGTCTTCTTATCTTTATGATAGCTATCATAACCTGCCTCCTACCATGACATATTACAGAAAATATAAAACACAGAGAAGCCTTAAATACCTAATTTCGAAAAAAGAATAACGTACCTTTAATATAAAGCTTATTTGAACATAAAATTCCAAGTCAATCCAAAGACTTCAAAACAAACCGCCGTTTTAAAAAACGGCAATTTCTTATGTAAAGAAGACATATAATATCTACTAGATAGTCTTACCTCCGATTTCTGATTTAAGCATTTGAAGAGTTTGATTAATATTCAAGTATTACTCAAAAAGCGTGTAAAAAATGTAGTTTTTTTTAGGTGGAAAATTCATCCAACGACATCCCCTCATCCCATCTTGGGCGGAGCGGGAGATAGTGTCAGACTTTTAGTGGCTAAGAACCCACTCTGTTCCTTCGTTGCCTTTCGTACCGGGGCCGAATCTTTCTTTTAGAAACAAATCCTTGGCCCCAGTAGGTTTCGACCCTGCTAGATCCCTACGGTTTATTGACAACTCCTTGAGGTGCGCGTGGTACAATACGCGCCATCGACGTCTTGGGTCTTAGGCTTGGTCTGGACGGGTACCGGACGTTCGGACGGCGAGCTACTCATTGCCCGCCGTCCGCAAGCCCACGCCTAAGGTGGCCGGAAATCGGGATTAGAAACCGACGGCGGCTGGGACGTGAGCGCCGTTGCTTGACGCGTACGGCCTCCTCCTTTTCTAGGATAGAAAGAGTAAAAGAGATTTTGAGACGTCCTTAACTCAAAATACTCAATTCAGAAATATCTAGGTAAGCGAACTCTAGTCATTTTACTTTCCAAAAAAAACTATTGTATGTGGTAAGAGTGGAGTAGTCCGTAACAAGAAACATGCCAAGAAATTTTCATTTAAATCTACGAGTAGTTTATTTTGCTACTACGCTGAACTTAAAGTTATAACTTCATATAGTGCTAGAGTTCCGGAGCACACTAGCAGGCGCCAACGAGTCTAGTAAGCGTTCCGTATTTTAGTTCTTACTTGTAGATAACACTGACGACGTACTGAAATATGAAGGGTGAAAATAGAAAAAAAACTCTTTTATTTATGAGGACTTTTGATGTGTTTGTCGTGCCTAGCTTAGGACTTACATATTCTGTGAATTTTAGCATAGCATATAGCATAATCAGCCTTTCAATGTTCCCACTGCTGGGGCTCAGGCCTCCTCTTTATGAGAGGGAATGGGCCTGGAAAAAGATGATCTGTAAAATTTAAGACGTAAATATGAAGAAAAGTTGATATTTCCCGTCCCACCCATTCGTACGAAGCGTTTTCAGAACACATTTATTGTATGTACAACTAAGGAGTGAAACTGACTGTAGTCGGTTTCCTGATAGCTACACCCTAGGGAGTCTTTAAGTCAAGATTGAAAAGGATATTTCAAGACAAGCGTGCTCCATCATCGGCCACATGCTTACCACCAGGTGAGGTAGTGATGAAACGCGACACTAATATTATAAAGAGGTAGATTGTTTTTTTTTGTTTGTAGGTAATCTCTGAAAGTACTGGTCCGATTGCTAAAATGTCACCGATAGAAAGCTGCTTTATTGCTGAGTTGCTGAGTGACACAGGCAGTATTTTATGTACCCAGGCAAAGCCGTCGACAAAAGCTAGTTCATAACAAAAAAAATCTTGTAGGTAGTTTGTTTATTTTCTAGACTACATTTCTGTGCACTATGCATGCAGTAGCCAAATTTTTTGTAATCTATTTTAATCTACGAATGTAGGTATTTCTGCGCCAAGTGCTACGCGCTACGCTATGACGTAGCAAACCGTTACGAGTGCTACGACGCAAAAATTGTTGGCAATTTTGCTTGATTTTTATCTGCTATAGTAGTCACGTTTCAGCATAGAAATAGCGGTCATTGACCTACATTTTCGATCATTCTTTCCGATTTTCTGAACTACAAGCTAAATGGTTATTGTTCGGGCAAAGAGATAACACTTGGGCCAATGACCATAATAACATTCCTGCCAATAACAGTCAGTATGTCTTATGATAGTGTGTTTGGTGGTGGTGAGGGTCGGGTGTGAGTATTGTAGGTATTTAAGCTAATTTGGAATTAGTCGATTAAAGCTCAACTAAACGGGTTAGTGGTTGTCTACATTGTAACCGGCTCGTGAAACCTTACACCGCAGTGGCTTATTGGATTGTAAAATCACGAGAGCATGCAAAGTGACAAGCTACACATAATACTATAGTCGTAATAGTTCACTCGAGTGTGACAACTTATGCGATGAGACCTACTCACATGATCACATGGTTTATTACTTTATTTTTTAACCACCGACGGAAAAAAGGGGGATTATAAGTTTGAGGTGTCTGTGTGTCTGTCCCTGACATCGTAGCTCCTAAGCGAATGGACGATTTTGATGGCTTTTTTATAAGTATTTTATTTCGAGGTGGTTCTTAGATACAATTTATGAAGGTCTGTTCAGGTGTTCACCAGCTCGTTTGTTGGTTTGTGGCAGGGATCTTAAACACTTAATGGATATATACTTTACTTATAAACACATATATGTGACCTAATGTTTAAATACTCATGTACCTACATGCCGACGCTATCAAACTGGTCTGATGATGAAGGTCGGAGGTAAGAGACATTACCTTGGAATGCCTATTAATAAACCCATCCAGTTTTAGCTGGGAAAAATCATCCTATGACAACCCCCACTCTTGGGCGGAGCGGGAGATAGTGTCAGACTCTTACTGAATAAAAAACCCATCCCGTTCCTTCAAGCCTTCATACCGGGGCTCGAGCGCCCTTTCGGATAACCCTGGCCCCAGTAGGCTTCGACCCGGCTGGGCCCCTGCTGTTGCTGACAACTCTTTGAAGCGCGCGGGAACAGCGCGCGCCGTCGACGACTTGGGCTTGGTCCGGACAGTTACCGGACGGCCGGACAGCGAGCTACCCATTGCTCACTGTCCGCAAGCCCGCGCCTACGGTGGCTGGAAATCAGGATCAGAATCCCGGCGGCGGCGAGAGCGCCGTTGCCTGATGCGGTCGGCCTCCTCCTTAGCGAGCATTACTGCTTCGCAGAAGTCGGCGACCGCCTGCCACTCCTCCTCGCTCCGGGCCAGGGCCTTGACCATCCAGTTTTTACTCAATTAGATTTATCAAAAAAAAAAGTTCCGTTCGTTTCTCGTGACGACGAGAATCTGATGACGAATACCTGATGCTAGAACTGAGAAGTGGCGACGAGTTTAGGCTCATTCGACTCATCTTAACCTGTTCTTTTAACTTTTTATAGATTTTATGTGACGGGGTTTTTAATTTTTCCTAGTTTTGCTGTTATATTATGAATAGGCTTGCGTTCGACCACTATCTCACCAGATGGTAAACGATGATGTGGCCGATGATGGAGCACGCTTACCTAAAAGTAATCTATTCACTCTTGACTTAAAGACCCCTGGGTTGTAGCTATCAGAAAACACAGACTCCAGCAGGGAATTCTATTCCTTAGTATTCCCAAAGCGCTTTGTAGGTAAGTACTGATACCAAAATTAGATTTCAATGTTGTATATAATCCGACATAATAATAAAAAACGTCATTTTAATAATTAATCATAACATTCAAGTCAAATTCTGGCAAATATGTAATAATTACGACTTTAATCAAAACCGTTAATTGAGTTTTAGAAATCTTTAATTTAATTTTGATTTAGAAATATTTAATAGTTTATTAACTTTAAACTACGAGTACCTACTTATTTCTAAATATTATACCTACGACTGTTTCTAACCGACCATGTTTTCTTTTTTTCTCAATAAATGAATTCGTTGACCTCGTAATATATCATCTTCATCCGCATTTGAGAACAAACTCGTGCGTGTTATTTTACACTTCCCAAGTTTCGAAGCACTTTTCAGGGTTCAAGTAACCTTTCTAAAAATATAAAACGAATATTTATCGTACCTAAAAAGACACCCACTGAACTCCAAATATTTATATGGATGGAGTCAGTATTTATTGAGTAGGCTTCATATTTTGGTTAGATGATCCCGATTATAAATATTCTTTGAAATTTTCCTTTGAATCCTTCCGACCGAATTTTGATAATGGTAGCTAATATAGGGAGGTCAGCGAGCTACGCTTATAGTAATAGTTTATAATAGTTTCTTTAATTACTTACTTTATTATTAATAATCTAGGTATACATGTTTCTATACATATAAATAAAATTGGAGTGTCTGTTTGTAATCTTGAAATAACTGCTTTTTACTACATGCATATGACTACATATACGGTACGTACACCAAAATATCATTTTTTTACAATTTTTGTCTGTCTGTCTGTTTGTCCAGGGTAATCTCTGAAATGGCTGGACCGATTTTGACGGGTCTTTTTTTGGCAGGTAGCTGATGTAATAAGGAGTATAGTGCTCGAGCATGTGCGTAGATACAGATTTACTTACTCTCTGTTACTCTACTCTTACATATAGTCTGATGGGACTGCAATTGGACACAACGGGCGCAGGATGAATGTATTGTTTCAGAACTCGGAAGTGATATGAAAGGAAAGGGTGTCAGGGATACAGTGATGGTTGACAGGACTGTACGGAAGAAAAAGACACCAAATAACATGGAAAACAGCGGTCGATAATGATGAATGATGACCTAATATATGAAGATATATATCGAAATAAACCTGCACCAATCGTTTAGCTTTATATATCATCATGATCAGTCTTTTTAATGTTCCTAATGCTGGAACTCAGGCCTCCTCTCTAGGAGAGGGAATGGGCCGTAATCCACCATGTGGGCCCAGTGCGGGTTGGTGAATGTCACATGTCATTAACTTTTTTTGGTTCTAAGACATGCCGGTTTACTCACCATATTTTCCTTCACCGTTTTGAGAGCAGTGGTGATGAAATAAATCATAAAAGGTAATGCGCCTGGCTGGGTTCGAACCTGCGACTTAAAACTCGTTAGTCGGGGTTATTACTACTCGTTCACCACTTCTCTATGGACAAGTAGCATAATTTTCGGAATGCATTCAGTAAACCTTCTACAAATGTATATTTTTGCAAAAAATATTTTATTCGAATACATAAATTGTTCGATGTTTGCCCGAGGGTCCCCCTAATTCGTGGCTGTTAGTACGATAGGTAGCGATAGGGCACACAAATCCTTACGCATCGACTTATTCTGTTCCGGAAATGTTCCCACGAAATAACCCCATGTTTGGCTCGTGGAAAGGGGGAGTGAAATCATTCCATTTTCCCCTGCTTTAAGGGCGTAAATGCTGTGGCATGTGGAAATTGATAGTAGGTGTGGTGAAATACTGGGAGCCATGGTTCGACTTCTGAAAGGGTTACTCGTGGTCCTGAAACGCAAAAGGTCGCTGAAGTAACCTAGGTGTGGTTTTAGGCAGTAAAAGTTTGAGTCCCGCTTCGTCCTAAAGCGGGAGAAGTCATTAGATGATTTCCCACCTTAAAAAATAGCTTGTGTTGTAATTATATGATTTTTAGGGTCCTGTTCTATTTTTACGGCCCCTTTTACTAAGCCTCCGCGGTCGGTCCGTTTGTATGTCCGTCCGTCCGTGTCAGCGGGGTGTTTTTCATAAACCGTCAGTCGTGGAGAGTTGAAATTTACGTAGTATGTGTATTTCTATTACCGCTATAACATACGCTACCAATAATGAGATTAAAATAAAATTAAAAATGAAGGTAGGCTTCTATTCCCTTAAAAGAAACGTTATTTTGTGGGAGCTAAAAACTCGATTTTAATATTGTACGGAACCGTTCGTGTGCGAGTCCGATACAGCTTTTTATATTCCCGCAGACTTGGTGCCGATTTCACTATCTCCGGTTAGCCCATTCATCAATTTAATTTTCAGTTTTTTGACAATTGATGTGTGAGTTTGACAGTTCTTATTTGACAAATAGGCTATTCGGGATTTTAATAACAGGTGATGAAACCGGCCCTTAGCATTACTTATTTGTAGGTATAGGCACCATAATTCAGATCTTAATAATTCAGTTTAAACAATCTAGGTTACTTCATACTTTGCTATTTATATTCAACATTAATACAAAATGGTTTTAGCTACGACATATTTGCACTCACAATTTTATGGGCCATGAAGTCATATCCATATTTAGCTTTCATATTTGTAATTTTCAGGTATAACGGCGCACATAAAATTTTAAATTGCAATCGTTTGTTTTTGAAGGATAAAAAGTACTATACAAGGCGCTAGATAAACTAAAAATAAAATACATTGACCTTTTCTTAATATCTCCAATATATCGAAGGTACCCGAAAGACCATCAATGAACAGCTGTTTTTCTGAAAAGGTATAGGATCACGATAGATGTCGATTCAAGACAGCTTTATGTCTTTAATTCCGTTTTTGAAAATAAGAATATCAAATAAATGTAGGAGGGTCAATGACCGATATTCCAAGTCTATTTAGCGTCTACCTTAAGAAGGTATATGTGTACGGTAGGCACCAGTTACCACCAGTATGCTTCTCTTTAAGTAATGGCATCGGCTAAGCTTCCACTTAAGGCTTATAGCCCTTTGAACCATCTGGCCGAAATTAAATGGTCACTACTCTCGTACCTGTCTAGGCGACAGTACGACTATCCGCGCATTTGTTTGCGGCCAGCTGCGCCCGGACAGAGCCCCGCTGACTTTTAAACCCGTTTTCTTTACGAAATATTGATTGATTTACATATTTTGCTATGTTTACTTTGAAAACGATTTAACTTTCAATATTTATATGTAAAAACGTTTCTAAATACCCAAGCCGTTTCGAAGGAGTAGAGAAAAGTTGCGAATGTGATGTAGTTGTATATAATATTTTTTTAGACAAAAGTATTAATCGCACGAAAAAATCAAATGTTATTCATGAATCTAATTTAAAAACATATATTTTTTTCAAACCGGGTATTATCTATGGTATTAACCTGGCCGTTCCCTAGAAGTAGGCTCCAGAAAGTCACTGTTTTAAGGCACTTTTCGGGCGCTTGGGCGTTAATAATTTTTTCGTAAAATGTAATGTTGAAAAAGACTTGTTATACCTGTCAGGAGATAACTCTATAACTTAGGGGTTTGTACCCCTAGGTTATAGACACATACATATATTTACACACATACATAACATACATAATCAGCCTTTTAATGTTCCCACTGCTGGGACTCAGGCCTCCTAGGAGAGGGAATGGGCCGCAATTCACCACCCGGGCATAGTACGGATAGCGAATATCATAAATGTCTTCGAATTTTTGGTTCTAGGACATGCCGGTTTCCTCACAATGCTTTTCTTCACCGTTTCGAGAGATTTACACACATACATACACACATATATATTTACATACATATATTTAGTCAAGAGTGAATAGGTTAATTCTAGGCAAGCTCGCTCCATCGTCGCTTTCCAATAATTAAGTCAAGCAAGGGCCTATCAATAATTAAAAAAAAAAGTGTTGTCAGTAAATAAACGTTACAAATTAAACTAGTATTATTTTATATCCGCAGGAACTATTGTTGCTAAACATTGAGTAATAACTAACCCCCATAAGCCCTTACAACGTCCCCAGCGGGGTTGCGGTCCTTGGGAATTTACTATTATTATCGAGCTAAGTAAGTCGCTTGCGAATTGCACTCTGTTGCTTTAATACTCCAGTTTGATAATAATATATTTACTTCAGAGTGTATCTGAAGTGATTTTCCATGATTTAATTCGAGTTACATGATTCATCATCTTCATCATTTGAGCCGTCCACTACTGGACATAGGCCTCCTCCAAATTTCGCCACAATGAACACTTATAATATTATTATTATCATTCCATTTGTAAGAAGTCAGCTGTTGGACATACGCCTTCCCCAAGTTTTGACATAACGATCGCTCCTTTCTTTTTCTTTTCGATTTCCGCGACCCTTACCAGGTCGTCGGTCCACCTTGTGGGACACCTACCAACGCTGAATGTCTTCTATCTTAAATACATGATTCCATCTAAAAAAAAACAATCTACTATTAAATCATGAGGAATCCGATGGATGCTATCAACTAAGTTAAGAATTGACGAATTGATAATTGATGTAAATTAATGTTCGTCATCAAAAGTGTTCAAAATCTAGTCGGCTCTCAGCCTTCTTTGCGAAAATAAATATCATAGTTTTTTCATGTTTATTTTCCATCATTTTTTTTTTTGTGATTTTAGGGGAGGACTTTGCCCAGCAGTGGGAAAGCATAGTCTAGTTAAAAAAATGTAATGTCTGTAATACTAATAAATATTTTAAACTTTTCATTTGAAATTGATTCTCAAAAATTTATATAGGTACATTATATTTTCATTCGATTGAGTATATCTAAAAAAATATTTATTTTAAAGAACTTTTGTAAAGTACACGAACGTTCTTAAAAACACGGATATCTTCTCTGAAGACCCGTTTCCGACCGACAAAAGATAACACACAAAGTCTACAACCAATGTTTGTATTTCTACTACGGTGGAACTAGTTCAAAAATCGTTTATTGATATAATGACGTCACGCGATGGATGGTGCCGCTTTTGGCGAGGGTTCCGGGCATAAAACGTTCGTTGACTCGACCTGGCGACCGAGTGCCAGCGTAAACATCTGCAGCGGACATTTTCCCACTTCAGTCATACATTTTATGTACAACTAAGTTATGTATATTTAGGCTGAGGTAACTTACCTTTAGGAAGAAATATTTTTGTCTTTCGAGAGCAGTGGTGGCGGAGTGGTAATGGCTCTGACTTACGAGTTGTAGGTCACGGGTTCAAACCCTGCCAGGCGCGTTACTGTGTGTAATTTGTTTCATTACCACTACTCTCAAAATGGCAAAGGAAAATATTGTGAGAAAACCGGCATGTCCTAGAACCAAAAAAATCGAAGACATGTGATATCCACCAACCCGCACTGTGCTCGTGTGGTGGTTTATGGCCTATTCCCTCTCCTAGAGAGAAGGCCTGAGTCCCAATAGTGAGAACATTATAAGGCCAACTATGCAATGCTATGCTAAGTTATGTAGGTATATTTAGGCTAAGGTAACTTACCTTTAGGAAGAAATCTTTTTGACTTGGGAAGATATTTACCTGAAAAGCAATATCCGGTACCTGTACACGTAAAGCCATCAAAAACATAACTTAAAAACCAAGGCTCCGCAACTTAGTTCTTCTACCATAAAAAGTTGATCCATGTAATACCAAGTCGGTTAATTTATTCAGTCTATACTTAAGGGGCCTTGGTGACCTAAATTGACTTTGCAATCTAATTTAATATAGTACGTATTAAATTGGTACCTTGCCTTGGTCACACTGCCGTGGTCATAATAATAATATTCTTAGGTACATCCGATCTGAATTTCCACTTGCCTTTTCTTTATGGTGGGAAAAAATCATCCAATGACATCCCCCGCTCTTGGGCGGAGCGGGAGATAGTGTCAGACTCTTCCTGACTAAAAGACCCACCCCGTTTCTTCTCGCCTTCATACCGGGGCTCAAGCGCCCTTTTGGATAACCCTGGCCCCAGTAGTCTTCGACCCGGCTGGGTCTCTGCTATTGCTGACAACTCCTTGAGGCGCGGGGTAACAGTGCACGCCGTCGACGACTTGGGCTTGGTCCGGACAGTTACCGGACGGCCGGACAGCAGCTACCCATTGCTCACTGTCCGCAAGCCCGCGCCTACGGTGGACAGAAATCGGGATCAGAATCCCGGCGGCGGCGGTGGCGGCGATAACGCCGTTGCCTGATGCGTTCGGCCAGGTCTTCCTTTGCGAGCATTACTGCTTCGCAGAAGTTAAGGGGCCTTAATGACCTAGATTGACTTGGCAATCTAATTTAATATAATACGTATTAAGTTGGTACCTTGCCTTGGTGGGGCCACTGCCGTGCTCATATTAATAATATTTTTAGGTACATCCGATCTGAATTTCCACTTTTCCTTAGCTGTATATAACTACCGGTACCTGAATAAACAGGCACTTGAAGAAAAAAGCTAATTACACATTCCTTAGCGTATATCTTTATGTAGAAGAATGTGCAAAAAACTCCATGGATCTTCATGGACTCTTTTAAATCATGCTATGAATTATTATAAAAACGAATTACTTTATTTATCTAATGAATAATTGCAGTGATAGTTTACATGACTATGAACTTCTTTAATTAAAAGATAATAAAAAGGAAAAGAAAGATAATGTGACTTGTAAACGTATTTTTAATCAATAAATATGTTTAAAAATTGAACATAAAATATAAGTGTGTATATGTAGGTACAGCCAAAATTTCAAGAATTCCTACTTTCACACCACGTTCATCTGGATAATCAATTTTTTTTTATTAATAATATGAAATTAAGTCGACGATGGAGAGTGTATACTTAGAAGTAACTTATTCACTCCTGACTTAAAGATTTATTTATCTATTTATATGTACTTCATGCACATAAAAGTACAGAGGAGAACTTAATGCCTTAGGCATTTTCTTCCAGTCAACCTTTGGGTGGTGCAGAGAAAAACAGTGGTAAAGATTCCCGGGTTGTAATCATCAGGACACACAGACTCCGGCAGGGAATTCCATTCCTTGGCTGCACGCACAAATAATGTACTCCCATTTGACTCAAAACGTTTTGTACGCCAAAATAAAAGGCTTTGACAAAAAAATAAAACTTTTTATTAAAGCCGTACAAAATAAAACTACAAATCTTCGTCAAGATTACTTTACAACGATATTAGTTCACAGGTGTTACATTCATCCTTAGTCATAACAGCCTGCCAGTGGTTTCATACGACCCCCATGGGGGTACACGCAATCCTGATCGTAATAGGACCCGGTGACCTTGAGCTTGGAGCGTTACTAGTTGCATGAGCAATATAATAGAAACTAGTTTTTTCCTGTAATTTCGCTCCCGTGGTAGGTACACGCAAGAACCAAACATTAAGTTAAAAAATATCGGGCATAGTGTGAAGTTACGTAGTCACCTAGCTGTCTCACAAACCGTAATAAAAAGACTTTTTGTGGATAACAATTGGTTCAAACGCAATCTAATTAATCTAATAAAATAAATTGGTGGGTATTTCCACACCTACACGCGGTGCGGTTATAGCACCGAACATTACTCTGACGAAAAGGTAAAAAGCTTAACTTAGTAGTTTTAAAAAATGTGGTCGTAAACATCAATGGGTATACATAACGTACAATTGTACGACCGTATTTTTAGAGTTCCGTACCTCAAAAGAAAAAAACGAAACCCTTATAGGATCACAGCGTTGTCCGTCTGTCCGTCAAGGCCTTTTTTCTCAAGAAGGCGTGGAGGTATCAATTTGAAATGAATATCATGCTATTTGACAAGAAGCAAGATCTCACAACACAACTGAAGAAAAATGAAAAATGTCTGGAAACCGTTAATTTGTACATTACATTAAAAAATTAGGGTCAGTGCGAATCGGACTCTTATTTTCTTATTTCCGAGCTGGTTGATAGTTACTTTTTCTGTTTTGGAATAAAGATGAATTAATTTTAATCGCAGTATCATAGTTATTGTATAGCTTCTACCAGAGGCTTCGTCCGCTCGCAAAATGTCTTTCCATTAAACCCCAAGCGAACGCCGGCGTTCGCGCCCATTGTCCTTCTATTGTGTCTCTAAATACCACGATTGAAAGATTACTACAAACTGAGAACCTCCGATTCATCCACTTAGACGGTGAATTTTGGGAAATTCTTTCTACTACTACTTTTTTTGTATTGATAATAGGTTCGCGCTTGACCGCCATCTCACCTGATGGAAAGCGACGATGTGGTCGACGATGGAACGCGCTTACCTAGAAGAAACCTATTCACTCTCAACTTTAAGATTCCCGGGACGTCAATTATCTGCGTGCTTTATATCAGCGGTTAGAGCAGTGTGTTCATGGATTAGTCAGTCAGTAACGTTTGCCGTTTATATGTTTAGATAACTATATATAAACAGAAATACACATAAAAGCCTAACCTCAGTTTCAGTAATCAAATAAAACTACGATTAGAACTTCACATTTCAATAAGTTGCTAGTATAAATCATATCGTACAATATAATATCACACTAATATTATAAAGACGAAAGTTTGTGTATGTTTATTATTCTCTCACATTCAAACGGCTGTACGATTTTTAAATGAAATTTGGTTCCCAAGTAGACCATGGCCTGGTATGACACATAGGATACTTTTTTACCCTCGAAGTATGTTACCCTAGGATTATTTTATCCATTGACGCGGGCCTAGCCAGTGACAGTAAGACAAAATACGAGTAAATTCCATTCCAATTAGATTTGAAATCTCGTGTATTAAAAGAGAGCCAAAAGCCTTAGTAGCTCTTCAACCAGGGTTCATTAAACAGGCCTTGAGTCATTCGCTTTACAAAGTTGCTATAAATCTGTCAGCTTCAAAACGAGTCTCATTTCTTTTACGTTTCAACTTTCGCACGTGTTAGGTATTGTTCTGTCTTATTATTATTATATATACTAACGCCTTACCGGCCTTACTAACGACTTGGTTCATGAGAATATTTTCATAAAAACTTTAACGCCCTTAAAACAAATTTTGAGGGTAGTTTTGAAAAACTATACGATTTGCCACAGTTGTCTCATGTTACTTTTGTTTAATAAAATTGTAGATTTGATTTTAATAATGACAATAATCTACCTACATCTAAATTAATATAATAACGAGGTAAAGTTTGTTTTTTGTTTGTATGTTTTTTTTTTGTATGACGTAATCTCTGAAAGTACTGGTCTGGTTGCAAAAATTTTTTCGCCGATAGAAAGCTGCTTTATTCCTGAGTGACATAGGCTATGGTATTTTATGAAAGCAGGCGAAGCCGTGGGCAAAATTGTGTGTGATATGTGTCAAGTTTCAAGTTTAAAAACTTTTAAAATATAATCTTTAAAAAATCAATAAATAGTTTTTTTTGGGGTAGTTTTGGAAACAAATAAAATAATATAATACAATAATATAATATAATATTCCACAACTACACACAACGCCATCTAGTTCCAAGCTAAGCAGAGCTTGTGTTATGGGTACTAGACAACTGATAAACATACTTATATATTTCTAAATACATACATATTATAGATAAATTACACCCCGACACAGAACAAATGATCATGCTCATCACACAAACATTTATCCAGGGTGGGAATCGAACCCACGACCTCCGGTATAGCAGTCAGGGTCACTAACCGCTAAACCAACAGGCCAGTCAAATAGGTAATAATGACCTTTATTATTCACATTGAGCACTATTTCTGCTAACTTTCACATGGGTTAATATTTTGCATACAAAAGAAATTCTCCAGTTTTACCCCTTTAAAGGTTGAATTTCCAAAAATCCCTTCTTAGTGCTCCCTTACGTTATAAAACGAAACCTTGTGCAAAATTTTACTCACATATTCCTAGTGGAACTGACTGTGCGTTGTATGTCAGTCTGTTACTCCTTCTATATATTTATGTGTTTGACTTCCAAGAAATAACTTGGAAGGTTCCAATACACGTGTTTCGATACAGGTCACAATAATTCTTACTTTTTTCTTGAGTATTATTGTCTTTAGCTCAGAGGCGTAGCGTGGACTAATTTTGACGTGGGAGAAGGCGCATAAACAAGGTTATTGTTCATAAATCCGAAAACGACACACACACAACAGCGACTGTCGCAACCCAGTGTTCGACCACATCATAGCTTACTATCAGGTTAAGTAGTGCTCAAACGCGAGCCTATTAATTAATAAAATCCTTCCCTAATCTTTCGAATACTTTACTTTCTAGTTTAAACTGACTGAAAACAAAATTGACGTGTCTCTCTAAAAATTCAAACGACTTGGGTAATCTAATCAATTTCTTAAAATCTGATGTAGTCAACACTCGTTGAATCAAGGTTGCAAAGAGATGATCATTGTTTATTAACAGAATCTTTAAAAAAAGTATTGTATGTAATACTTAACACATTTTTCAATTCCTTTAAAAATGTTCAAGTCGTTTGACTTTTTAGACAGACTATAAAAGTGTTTTTTTTTTAACTATTTGTAAAATAAATGACATTTATCATTTATAGTAATAAAACAATAGAAAGACAATGAGATAACGAACGACGGCGGTCACGCTGTCATTGTCTTTCTATTGTGTCTCTAATTGACACGATAGAGAGGTTAAATAGCCCTTCATTGCGCGAGGCCACTTCCCCCATGCCTAGTTACGCTACTGCCTTAGCTTACGAAGTAGTTGCCAGCACTGCTGCGGTCCAATTGAAAGCGCTCACAGTCGCTCAATGGGCTTCGAGGCACGTTTTTAATTTGCAACAGCTCAAAGTTTGCAAGTACTAGGATACTTGTTCCTGACTAGAAAAGTGTTTTATACTGAGTATACGGGGTTTTTTAATTGAAGTTTTCTACTTTAAAGTAGTTTTTTGTGAAAGAACTGAGAATAAAATGTTTTGGTATCTACTTATTTCCTTACAGTTCCTTCTACTTATTGTTTTCGTCAAATTAAACTGACGATTATACTCATACATTATTTTAAAATCTCACTTAAACATAGTAATATAAACATAATTGATGACGATAGGTGTGTGTGCTTGTATGTTTGTTTATCCTTCACGCTCAAAAGGCTGAACACGAACAGATTCGGTTAAAGTTTGGTACACAAGTCGGTACTAGTTATTCCGTCAGTACCTATTGTGGATGTTCCCTTGCGATAATTTTCTACATTCACGCAGGCGAATCCGTTGGCATAAGCTAGTGAAGCATAACAAATTAACGTGTTTACGAACTACGTGAAGGCAATGCTTTATATAAGCGAATTAACTTTTTCTGTAGCCTGTCCCACAAAACCATACATTTTCTCACTATAAATGTAGTCTATAAGCACCGAGTGTGTAGTATTTTATCAGTAATTTTATTCATAGCTTAGCTTAGCTTTTGCACGCGGCGTCGCTTGCGTGGGTACATAAAATATAGCCTGTCACTCCGGGATAAAGCAGCTTTCTATCAGTGAAGAATTTTGCCAATCGGACCGGTACTTCAAGAGATTACCTCCTACATACAAACTTACAAATTTTACCTCTTTATAATATTAGTATAGATAGATCAGTAACTTTCAGCGATTACTTTTAAACGTCTTTGTGAAATGTTTTGTACTAGTTATTTAAGTTTTATTCTACATTAATATAATAGGTAAACGGTAAAGTTTTTTTTATGTTTTGTAATCACTGAAAGTACTGGTCCGATTGCGAAAATTATTTCACCGATAGAAAGCTGTTTTATTCCTGAGTGACATAGGCTGTATTTTATGTACGCGGGCGAAGCTGCGGGCAAAAGCTAGTATATAAATAAAAAAGTTTACCTCTTTTAGTGTTACTTTAGATTTAATTGATGATTCACATTTTATTGCACTCGTTTGTAGCCACTGACCTAAAAGAAATTAGGGACCATAACTTCTGAGAATGTCTCAGGTTCGCCTCAAAGTAAGCAATATACTTTCGTGCCCAAAGGTTAAATTGTTATAGAGTAAACATCGAAAAGTTTCCAAATATATCACGAATAACATAGCCTCAGATTTATGTAAATTGTTACGGGCTTATGTTATGGGTAATAATATCTTCCATTATGTAAATTTTATCAATGAAAAACAGGGTGGGTAGCCCTGGAGATAATGGTACGTACATAATATAACTTTTGTGTTACATAAATAAAAGTAACTTGTACCTAAGCTATCAAATTATACCTATGTATCCAAACTGCTATTACATAGCGTACTAGGTAGACCTATCAGTTATTAAGTTATGGTAATAAGTTGATAAGGGTTTTGGCATACTAAATAGTAGGTAAAGTTTTGTCTATAAACATAAACAATATTATTTTTAGGATATGCTAAACCCGAAACACGTGTCTAGTATTTTTTTATGTAAAGAAACTATGTACAAAATTTTATAATTGTATCATGAGAAATCACAAAGTTATAAGCTTGTTATATTACCTGGTTGTCCGCACAAATACATGATCACTGGGCCATCCGGGTGATTGAGGGGTTGTTTTGCTTCCGCACCTAGATGTGTGCTGGCGCCTAATGGCCGCTATGACCTGTTTGCCGTGGCCTGTATTATAGTTAGTGTCCAAATTCTGACATTAAAAAAAAAATTGGGGAAAAATATAAGATGGTGTAAAAATGATTGGAATCGATCCAGTTACTTATTCTGAACAAACTATATTCAGGTTTCGCATATACTAATTAATGTTGCACATCAAAGATTTTCCTACTTTTACATAAATACGACTAAAATTCATAACCAATATTTCCACAAATTAACCTCCATGTATGCGTCCATTTATGTGGGCAATTACCGCCGTGATTTAATTGTACTTCGTTTGTGACGATGGCACTTATGAAGCCCGCCTTGATGTATAGCAGCTAAAGTTTACGCAAGTTTGGGTGACAATAACGCACCAAAGTTGTGAGGGTGTGCTGTACTATGTCGCTTGTGGTGGAACACGGCCGCGGTGGAAGGCGGTGCGACGTCGTAGAGTGTAGACACGGTTCCAGCCG
The DNA here is from genome assembly GCA_929112965.1 of Mythimna albipuncta. Classification (NCBI taxonomy): domain Eukaryota; kingdom Metazoa; phylum Arthropoda; class Insecta; order Lepidoptera; family Noctuidae; genus Mythimna; species Mythimna albipuncta. Next base: position 7,265,333 of record OV815962.1, on the reverse strand, counting down.
AGCCGCCGGAGTACTGCGCTGGCTCGCTCAGTCGGCTACAAGCGCTCCCTGCGACACCACACCGCCCCCGGCGGTCGCTCGCACTCGCGTCGGCGGGAAACTTCTAAATAAACATCCCGATACTTCGCAATTTTACATCGATTCTAACTCAGCCGCCGCGGCTATCCATCAACTTTATATTACCTTCAAAGTTTTGATGCACTTTTTATCAGTGCCCATAAAACCGGGCCTACCTCGCGTGATGTAACTACTTCGACTTTGCCCCATTTCCTAATGCGATTGTTTCTCCGTGTAAACCACACTTATCGCCGCCGTCTACCACATGATAAACTCCGTGATTAACTTTGTTCGTGAAATGGCACATCACCAACTTGCGACGCCTGACAAAGTTTAATTGTTCCAGTGAATATTTAATTCGCGTGTTCTCTGTGGCGTCCGTCCGTTTTAGCACCAAAAATAGACAGCATAACATAAATGTGATCGTGAAATTGTAAAGTTTACGTTTATTATTTTTTAAGACTACGGTATACGATACAAATTTGTTTGAGTGGCTAGTTGTAGTGAGCGTGTTGCACTTTTAACGCATAGGGAAGACGATGTCGACGTCGTCTTACATGTAAAGGAGTCACGTTCGTCGTGTGGTCTTAAGCTGAGCCATTACTCGGTTCGCGGTTACGATACAGCTATAAAGAAATAAAATAAAAATATTGAGGTTAGTTGTAAAAGGAGTACGTTGGAGGAGGTTTGATGTGTTGAGTGTTGGATGGTTAAGACTGGGTGGGGCCGTGGACCCGGATGGTGTGCGATGGTGGCGCCATGCTGTGCCTGGAGTCGCTGATGGCGCGGTGGCGCGAGCGCAGCGCGCGGGAGGGGGAGCGCCGCGCGCGCTCGCGCAGCCTCTGCTCCTCGGGTGCGGATGGCAGCCTGCTGCAGCTGCTGCATAGGAGAGCTAGCAGTGCTATGTAAGTTGTATGTTTACTCAACTTACGTTGAAAAGATTATCAGGAGACGAAAGGTAACATACAAAAGAAGTCACAGAGCAAGGGTCTCCCTCTACCTCTTCAACCACATTTGGTTTTCAGCTAGCGTGGGGCAGGCATTCGTTGCCAACTACGTCAAGGTGAATGTTTCAGGGACATTCGCGAAAATTATTTTTTTTATTTAAAATTGAATTTAATAGTATGGTAACAAAAATCTTTAATTTCGTCTTTTTATTTGTTTTTGATTTGGACGATAGTTAAGTTAATTTTAGCTTCAGTCAACCTAATGATTTTATTTATGTATCCCACAGCTAATTTGTGAACAGCTTTGTGGTCTACAATATTGTTTATTATGTTTTGTGTATCTGTATTACCTAAGTTTTAGGTAATACAGATAGTCCCTGTAGGTACGTATTTACGCAACTATACACATTAAGACCATCATCGTAACTCTCTAATTTAGTGGCAAAGTAAAACATATTTTTTTTAAATCAAAATAGAACATTCTAACTCTTCTCTAAGTTAGAGAGGATAATGGTTTTAATGAAAATAATTGTATATACATGTTATTACCGCAAATATATTTTTTGTTACTTTACTATTAGATACTGAACTGCTAATTGCAAAAAAACATACGAAAATGGGAACATCACGGGGTACTCGACGCGAGCATTCACCTTATAACATTACGAGTTACCGAAGCACTAGGCAATTATCATCCAAGTTGTACTGATATGAAACATAAACTTTTCATACATCGTATATTCACAAAAAGCTTTACACTATTCCACATGAAATATCACTTTTATGAGACATGCTAAAACCATAAATAAAGTTTTAAGAACTTCTATTCTATTTTTTGTTAATGCCAAATAGAGCCTATGTCAACTATATTCTACCGATGTCTAAAATAAATTATAAAAGCAGGTGTAATAATAATAGTATTCTCCGGAGGTTCCTCTCTCAGGAGCCCTGACCACCGGTAGCTTGGACCCTGTTCCCGGTGCCGGTGGGCCACTATTTTTTATATTTTTAAATGTTTTATTTTTATTTTTGGAATATTTAAAAATGTAATCAATATGTGATGTCTACACGTGAGGACTTGTAATTGGCTTTCTAGTGATTATGGATTCCTTTTTTTTTGTCTGGTTTTATTAGCTGTAAGTCTTCCATGTACTAAATAAATAAATAAATAAATAAATGTATATAAATGAAATCAAGGAAATAATAAAAATAAAACATTGTTCAGGCAGGGGCGGTCTTAAAAATATACATATATACATAGTTCTTGGTAACCAGTCTACTTAAGACTCCAAAAACCATAGCCATAGTTTTCCATATTATGTCGCAATAGTTTCCCATCAACCGGGGGTTGTCTTTGGATGCACTAACATAGCGCGTACAGGGATAACCACAGGTTGGTACCACGTTCCATTAAAATCGTCTAAAAAAGCCTCTGCGTGTTGGTTTCGGTTCCTCGTACGCCTTCCAAAGGTCCAGGACCTCTAATATAAATATCTAATTTATTTTCTCACTACAATAAACAGTTTACAACAAACAATATAATGAGTAGGAATACAAAAAAAATAGTTAGTTAGCACATATTGTAGGAAACTAGTGCCGAAGCTATAGTAGGTGTATACAAAGTGTAAGGGACAGCCCTCCACAAACTTTAAGGGCTTGCTCAGTATACGAAACTGAACAACCTTTCACAAAAATCCTTTCTTACTGCTGACCTATGTTATGAAAAGAAATCTTGTGTTAAATTTCATACCAAGTCCTAGCAGTTGCGGCGGTATATTGATATGTCAATCAATCAGTTTCTCCTTATCTATACATCTATACATACTCGCCGCTTCGACCCGGCTGGGCCCATGCTGTTGCTGACAACTCGTTGAGGCGCGCCGGAACAGCGCGCGCCGTCAACGACTTGGGCTTGGTCCGGACAGGTACCGAACGGCCGGACAGCGAGCTACCCATTGCTCACTGTCCGCAAACCCGCGCCTACGGTGGCTGGAAATTTGGCTCAGAATCCCGGCGGCGGCGAGAGCACCGTTGCCTGATGTGGTCAGCCTCCTCCTTAGTGAGCATTACTGCTTCGCAGAAGTCGGCGACCGCCTGCCACTCCTCCTCACTCCAGACCAGGGCCTCAACCAAGGCCCGGTGCGCGAGGTCTCCGCCGCCGATCACGTGGGCACGGCGACGCTCCGCCCAAGCAGTTCACACCGCGACTGTGTGCTCCACCGTGTCCTCAGGGCGTTCCGCACAGTGGCGACACCCGGGCGTCACTTCCGCTTTAATTCGGAACAGGAACTTCACGAAATGCCATGCCGTGATCAGTTAGGTCTAGGAAACCAATATTCAGTGGCATGGTTTTTCCTTATGATAATGCGATTCATTTTTACATTCCTACCTACAAATTGGATTAAATTAAATGTACACCAATTATATTATCAATTTGAATCTACTGTTTCATATTTTGATAACTCTATTATGGTGGAATGATTTATTTTCCTGTTAACAATACCGCATAATTTTCTATTGTGGTAAAATTATTAACTAGCTTTTGCCCGCAGCTTCACCCGCATACATAAAATATAATATATGTCACTCAGGAATAAAGCAGCTTACAATCGCTGAAATTTTTTTCGCAATCGGACCAGTAGGTACTTTCAAAGATTACGACAAACGAAAATACTAAAAAATAAACTTTACCTCTTTATAATCTCAGTGTAGATATTGAACATATTGTAGTGCATTTCAAAAACTCAAAGGTCACCATGAGTAGCTTTCTGATTTTTCCATGTTATGTAGGTAACTGTCTTCTTCAATTTCCTTACTCCAACATTCCCCTGAGAACGCTGACCACTTACAACTGAACCCTGAGTCAACTCATGTCACAAAAGGAAAGACATATTGCCAATAAATCACGTGGTGTTACTCCCGAATAAGTTTCAGTCAACAGCAAAAACAGAAAGATATTTTATGTAGCCATTCTTGCCCAGTGTTTTTCGATAAAACCAAGGTTAGGAACAAAAACAACCTTAAAAGGTATTACCCTAGTTCTATTCAACTCATTATGGGGCGAGTGAAAGAAAACCTACTTAATCCGCGCGTGAACTGAAAGTGTATTACGGGATTTTTAGGACATTTTATCTCTTCAATCGTGTTGAAGACCTTGGGAGGAGGTTGGGTGATAGAGGATCAATGCTATTGTGTGCTTTAATGGTTACTGCTTCCGGTTCGGTTTATAGGTTATGGTTAGGTAGGATACAATAACAATAAAAAATGCCAAACGAATAGGCAACATACATTCATACAATGGGATTCTAAGAACAGACTTAATATAGTGTCGATTAAGATCTGCTGTCCACGGACGCGACGCAACGTCATGCCGTCGTATCGCTGCTGCTTCGCCGGCAGAGTTTCATGGTTTTGTATGTACGCTTTACGCCAAGCGTATAATGACGAAACGCGTCTAAGAAGCTACGCGGTCGTATACAGTGTACTATGTGCACAAACGCTATCATCATCATCATTTCAGCTGAAAGACGTCCACTGTTGGACATAGGCCTCCCCCAAGTGTCACCGTAACGACCTATCCTGTGTGTCTCTCATCCACCGCATTCCCGCAACTCTCACCAGCCCCCCTAGCCAAGTTACAACCGTTTCGCTTGCGCCGAACGCTTCGAGTTGACCTTGCCGCCAATTCTTTTGTTCTGACCACGTGACTGAGCGATAAGACGACGTCATACCCGTACATTTTAAGCTTTCTACAAGCGTTAACTATTGCAGATTAGCAACTTGGCTAGGGATTAGGTCTTCCAACGCTGCGTTTTCCGGTGCGCGGTCGCAACTCCTTCCGGCCCCATCGACCATCCGTTTTACGAGCAGTCCCATGGCCACTGCCACAGTAGGTTGGCGATACTTCGCGCTATGTCGGCAACCTTGGTTCTCCTACGGATATCTTCATTCCTGATGCGATCACGCAAGGATACTCCGACTATAGACCTTTCCATTGCCCTTTGGGTGACTGTAAGCCTGCGTAAGCATATGTTTCAGAACCTCATCACTGGCAACACGCACTGGTCATAGACGCAAACGCTATCAACACGCAATAATCTTTGCTTTCAATCAGAAAATTAAAGTGTCTTCTGAAAAACGAAAACCGGAAACTCTGGCCTGCTTATCAGTGAACAATAATAATGGCTTACAAAGGCTACAAATTGTTGAAAGCTGCCTCCACCAAGTAATTAACGACTCAAGTTCTAAATATAGATAGAGGCACTGTGTCGGTAACTCCGAATCATTTACAACTATAAATCTTCATAAACTATCCGGCTCTGACCTTAGAACACACGAAAGTTTTTTGTTTTTTTTTGTTTTCTTACCAAATTAATTGGCTGTAGCTACTTATTAGATCACATTGGCTTTTACGGTCATTAAAGACAACATAAAAAGACGAAAGTTTGTATGCATGTGTGTGTGTATGTTTGTTACTTCTTCATGCTCAAACGGCTGAACGGATTTAAACGAATCTACACAGGTAGAGATGTTCTGAAATAGCAGTCCGCAGCTCTATAACTATGTTGAAATGACTATCTTGAAACATTTTGATACAAGTGGAAACACTTGAAACAAGTGTACTATTGGACAGGGTAACCATGTTTTTTGTGACTATTTATTTATTACAAAAAAAAAAAAACAAATCTTAACATTAGTATAGGTTTAATTAATATTCTTTGTTTTTTTTTTAATTATTTATTTAATCTTCATGCAACACAAAGTACATAGGCCATAGATATCCAGGCCGACTAAATGTCGTAGGTATTCTTTGCCAGAATTAATGAATTATCATATCTATTTCTAAACAATACATTGGTCTCAAATAATTACTCACTGAAAAGTTCTTAACAAAATAACAACACGAATCATCGCGGAACGAACACAAACAATCGCTGGCATAAAACAAAACAATAAACAAAGACAAACGGAAGAAGACAATCCGCAATCCCCGCTGATTGGGAGACAAATAATATCACACAATATATCATTTGCTTATCTTTCCTCAAGCTGTGACTGCGTGGGGCCAACTAAAGCCGCATACAGACGTCATTATCACGTCAGGCTTGCCTCAACCTGAGGCATATGGCGGTAAATTAATTAATTTATGCGTGCGTCCCGAACGATACATGGTCAAGCTTTAGCACGCAAACCACCATACACAGTGTTCGTCAGTAGAAAACCCAAACCACACCTGTCCGTCCAAAAGGAGCGCACGGCTAGTACTGAAGCGGCGTTCGCAACGATCCCACGACGCGAATGCTCACTGTGAGCACATTCGTCCACACAGCCCGAGGCATGCGAGACGAACCATTCGCGACGCACGCCTCGCGATGTCTGTAGGCGGCCTGTAAGAGAAATAGGTTAGTGGGGTGCCGCCATCGCGCCCGCCGCCTGCCGAGCAGCGCCAATGCACTTTGTATTGGTGGCTTTGACACTGCTTAGGCCCTTAGTCGGAGCGTTGATATGTTCGCAAGACGCCACGTTATTTTACTATCTTGTTTAGTATCTTTCTTTATGCTGGTTGATTTGATTCTATGAGAATGGAGTTCGTTTTGTCATAGTAGTGATGCTGGCTAAGAAGGTGTCCATCGTGTCCCTGTGAGTTCTCCGTGCGATCAGAACTATCGGGCAGTTTTCCGGATCAGACACAACAACAAACTGGTCTGGTTTCAACAGTTCCACCTCTAAACTTTCATCTAATCATCTTCATCATTTAAACGGACAGACGTCCACAGCTGGACAAGGCTTCCCCCAAATCATACTACAATGACCGGTCCTGTGCATCTTGCGTACTTCGGATCCCCGGATCAGCGATTGGTCAAAAATAAAGCAATGCAAGCCAATATGATTTGTTTTCGTATATAAAATCAATAGCCAACCATAAGCACAAAACGCTTTGGGAATACATTCATTGTGCGTACAGCTAAGAAATTGAATTTCCTGCCGGAATCTGTGTTTCCTGATAGCTACAATCTGAGGCTTTAATCTTAAGTCAAGAATAAATAGGTTACTTCTAGGAAAGCGCTGTTCATTGTCATCCACGTCGTCGTTTTCTATCAGGTAAGTTAGTAGTCAAGCGCGAGCAATTATTATCGTCATTTCAACCGAGAAACGTCCGATGTTGGACGTAGGCCTCCCCCAATTACCGCCATAACAACCGGTTCCCTGCGACTCGCATCCATCGGATTCCTGCGATCCTCACTAGGTTATCATTTCAATTTGTGACGCTGCGACTTCCGGTCTATCAAGAATAAATAATAATACATATATTTGTATTATTATTTATTCTTGATAGACCGGAATAAATTGTATATAAATTGTTTATAAGTAGATACTAGATGCGTCACACCAAATTATAATTTAGTGGATTCACTCACTTTAGGTACTATGAACTGATTTATTTCATTGTTTAGAACTTAAACCGCAATAAATTTTTAGGTATTTGATTTGTAAATAATGACGCATTTATTATGCGGTCATTGTTCAAATATAGACAAGAAACCAGGAAAACTATGTTCAAAAATCCAATCCAGTGTTTCCCACAATCACTAATAAGTACCAGATCTTGTAATAAGTACATTTAATAAAGCATAATCAGCTTCATAATGTTCCTACTGCTAGGACTTACGCCTTCTCTCTAGGAGAGGGAAAGCAATGGTCCGTAATCCGGATGGATGGGTGCATATGTCTTCGGATTTTTTGGTCCAAGGATTTGCCGATTTCCTAATGAGTTTTGCTAATCTTTTTCAGAGCAGAGGTGATGAAATAAATTAGTACACAAAAGTTTGGATTGTCACCTCTGGGCCACCACTACTCACTGAGTACCATATTACTACACATCACAATAATATTATAAAGGTTCAAATAGGTCAATGGATTTGGATGTTAGGCATACCTACTTCTAGACCATGTCCTCGGATGCCCCGTGTCGATACTGTTTACTCTGCGATTATGTTGCATTGGGATAATTTTGTACCTTCAAGTGGGGAAAGTTACTTTGTTTATACAGTTCCCAAAAATAAGGAAGCATTAACCAAAACCTCTAGGAAGCTCATCATAAAACATATTTGTTTATACTTTATTCATCGATAAGTGCCCATTAATATTATTTAAAACTTACCAAAGTATAGGTTATGTGTTTACGTTCAGGTTGTTTACGAAAAAAAATGTTTATCAGCCCATTAGGGCCGCTTGTAAGTCAAAACAACAAGTTTATTAGATTTCATTTTCGTCACATTATTCAAATAATTCTGGATTTAGGAAAATAAAAACGCTTCAGCCTGCAAAAAAATTTAGTTTAGTAGTTTTTATATTTAGAATTAAAAAAACTAGCGAGTTGGAGGTTCTTATGGTTTTTTTTTTTATTAAACTTTGCCCCACACTGGGAATTACTCCTGTGTCGTGGATGCGTTTCTTCAGCATTCGGCTTAAGTGATGTCCCCTTAGAATTTTATAAAAAGTTGTGTTAGTATTTTACTTAAGAGAAATAGTGAATAGGCTCTTAATAAACTAGTGCGCCTCACCATCAAGGATTGCATCGCTACTTACCATCAGGTGGGATCGCATTCAAGCACTAGTTTATCTCAATTAAAAAAAAAAAAACAAATTTCGCCGGCGCTACGCTTACAGCTTGAAGCAGTCAGGATGGATTGCGTCAAGCTGCGAATGCATAGCGAACTACAGTCTACGTTCACACATACATGGAACCGGCCGAGCAGCTGCCATTGCTTCGGGCAGGCGGCAGCGTAGTGAAATTTCATCGAGCGATCAAACAGTCGTTACTCCAGGCATGCACTGACTGCTCGAGCTATCGACTGCTATAATGCAATATTGGATGAACCCACAATTTTCTATGTCTACGCCACCGCCTTCGTCGTCTTCTTCTTCCTCAAAATCCATGTTACTAGTCATTTGAATTGAAATTGAAATTGTGACTGATTGAACAGTTCCAACAGCTGGAGTAGATGGCATGAACAGCTCTGGCAGTTATGACTGGTAGCTACAAGCTGTTGACTTTGACTGCAAGAGCTGTATCCGTGTATGTTAATTACCAGTTAACTGCTCGAGCTGTCCGTTTATGGCCGGCCTATAACTGAAGGAACTCTGCTGAAATAATTTTGTACTCCATATTAGTCTTTTTAGACCATCCCAAGAATTTCCCCAAACTACTTTCACCATTAGTAAGTTGGTATCAAAGATTACTGGAAAACGTATTCACATGACATTAAAACAATGTTTAGTTTTTAATGTTTGCCTCATTGATGTGGTTTTTTTTTTAATACATCAATGGCTTGAATAGTTATGACTTAACTCATAACTCGTACTAGCAACTGTTATGTTAACAATTCAATAAAATTAAATGACTCAACAAATTGTCACCATGGGGAAAACAAAACAAATATTTATTTATATAGCAATGGCGTCCTAATTCGCATCTGTTCAAATTGGGTCATCTTGACATAGCGTTGGGCAATGAGATGCATCCCCGCTCCCCAATGTGAACAAAACAAGATTCCCACTGTCGCTGAATTGAAACGTACCGACTATTGGATTCGCAACGGTCCTTATTCATTTATAGTATACTTGTTTGCATAGTTATTTTTTTTATTTTTATTTCCTTTATTTTCGGTAAACCATACCTATAAATTATATTTTTAAATATTTCAATATATAAAAAAAAAACATTTAAAAATATAAAAAAAAATTATTTTTATTGATAGGCTCGCGTTTGACGACTAACTCGTCTGATGGTAAACGATGATGTGGCCGGCGATAGATCACGCTTGCCTAGAAGTAACCTATTCAGTCTTTACTTAAAGACCCCTAGGTTGTAGTTTACACTTTTTTTTTTACTTCTACTATGAATCGTAAACGTAATTAATATTGTAATAACACTCCACAACTTTCACACAGCGCCGTCTAATCCCAAGCTTAGCAATGCTTGTGATACGAGTCCTAGACAACTGATAAACATACGTATATATTTCTAAATATATACATATTATGTATATAATTTACATCCAGACACAGAACAAATGATCATGCTCATCACACAAACATTTGTCCTGATATAATTACAAAATATTTACCTAAATAAAAAAAGGCTTCGTCAGCCTTTTTAGATCTTTTCAAATTAAAAACACGTGGCAACACAATTTTTATTAAAAGTAGTGAAAGTACAATATTAATTAATCAAATACACTTTATATTATAATACCATTATTTTGTTTACAGACTTGCTCAAGTCTTGAACATAATTGAAAAACTTACGAAACTATTTAGTCTTCATTCATAATTAAACTTTTCACTAATACTTCGCTATTGTTCTTTTTAATTTCTCTCTAGTCGCGAGCATAAACCAGTTGATTACCGAAAGTGAAAACCATGGTCCTGGAACACAAAGGGTAACTGAAGGACCGACAGGTGTGGTTTTAATGAGTAAAAGTCAGACACGCCACCCTACTCCGCCCTAGAGTGGGAGAAAAGCATTACATGATTTCTCCACTCACAAAAAATAAACATCACAAATAAATATATAGCTTAGCCACTGCACAAATAAACCCATCAACCGAAGACACAAAACCACACCAAATATATTTCACTCATTCCTATTTACAGTTCCGTGTTTTATCTCCTTCCTGCAATAAAATAAGGATAGTTCTTCTTGTAAGTGTTTGTCTTGTCTGACGTCGAGGTCCACTTTCGTGTACTACTAACTTTATCTGTTGGACTACTTCCCAAGTAAACAGAACGGTACCAGATCTTTTTAAACGACGCCCATCTATCAGGTTAAAATATAGGCTATTACTTTCAGCAGAATTTTTTTTTTTTTTGGCCGGGGACGTTTAATCAAAATGATTTAAGTGCTAATGAGCTTTTTCCTCACTGTTTCTCACAGAGAAAATAATTAATATACTAGCTGTATCAACAAACTTGGTTCTGCCATAGAAAATAGCTTTTGCCTGCAGCTTCGTCCGCGTACATATAGCCTACGTTACTCAGGAGTAAAGCAGTTTTTTATCGGTGAAAAATTTTTAGCAATCGGACCAGTACTTTCAGAGATTACTTCTTACAAACAATAAACAAACTATACCTCCTAATTATATTAGTGTAGATAGATGTAGATTAAAAGAAAATAATAGAGGGTGGGGGTAAAAATGCAAAAAAAAGCCTACGACCTATCTCAGACCTACTAAACATACACAAAAAAAAACCATTCGAATCAGTCAAATCGTTTCGTAGGAGTCTGATACAAACACTTTGATGCGAGATTTTTATTAGATTAAATCTGTGAAGGTTAGGATGACTATCTTAGTTTAGTCTATGGTCTCCTCCAGACGCAGTGAAGCCAAAAATAATCTGCTTTGATATTGTTACTATTTTAGTTTTACATACAAAAACGAAAAAAATATTTATTTTAAATTCGAAAGAAAACTCGTTGAGGATTTAGTGATAGTCCGATCCTAAGAGATAAGAAAATAATTTGAAAATCTCTTACAATTTTTTTCTACCGCGTAAAGAGGCTTTTTTATAAACTGTTTATTTGTAGGTCGGTTTTCTAGTCTTTGAAAACCTACGTATCAGTCTATAATTTCGTTAAATTAATCCGTATTTATAGTTCGACTATAGATATACGAGTATAAAAGTTTACCAAGTTTATAGATGTCTTCAAGTTTGATTTGACGCGTCAGGGCCTATACCTCAGGAATCCTGAAGGTACAAAGGTGGGTTTCAGTGAAATCTGACACTCTCTTTCGCTCTACTCAGAGCAAGCGGAAACATTTGATGATTTCTCCCATAAAACATTGTAACAAGCGTTATATCTAGACGAGCAATCAGACGTCTTTATTATCATAAATGCATGCAATCTCCTTTGTTTGCGTCCGCAATTCTGCCTCAAGGTAAACACACCGTTCGTTGACCAAACCAATAATTAAAAGCTAAGGGTAGGGTCGTGCGTAAAACCTGGCTGGAACGATACGGCCGGGGCCCACAAAACTAGGTTTATACCGCACTTGTGCCCCACTTTTATGCATATTACCTAATGAGCCTCTTCGTGCCTGAAAGTAAAATCTTTTTGATGGTAAGTTTGTTAGTCGTGATGGGTTTGTGTGATTATTGTAATGTTTTTTTTTTCTTAGTGAGAAATCATCTAACGCTTTCCCCACTCTCGGTGGAGCGAGAGAGTGTCAGACTTTTACTGTGTAAAATCCACCTGTGTACTTTGCGTTTCAGGGCATGTTTTTTTAAAAATCCCGCAGCTTGTTAGTGCTGCAGGATTTTTTAAAACATACCATACATACGATGTGGTACGTGAGAAATGACCCAAATAACGGGACAGTTGGGAGAATATAGGTATAATATGTTTGTTTGGTTTATACATTTGAAAAATGATATCTATGCGTTTTTTTTTGGTGGGTAAAAATCATCCAAATGACTTCTCCAGCACTTGGGCGCAGCGGGAGATAGTGTCAGACTCTTACTGACTAAAAAACCCACCCTGTTCTTTCGTTGCCTTTCATAGCGGGGCCGAGCCTGCTGAGTCCTATAGGTAGTGACAACTCCTTGAGGCGCACAGGAACAGTACGCGCCGTCGACGACTTGAGCTCGGTCCGGACAGTTACCGGTCGGTCGGACAGCGAGTGGCCGAAAATCGGGATCGGAATCCCGGCGGCATATCTATATACGTACTGATCCAATTTGGAAATTTCTTTAAGGTACACTATCGCTAAGTGTTTGTAAAGTTCTAAGCGGCGAGAAAGAGCTACATAGCTTCTAATTAATGTTTTTCTATCTCTTCCTCTAAAAGCAGATTTGGAATATGACATACTCATATATCTCATGCTGCAAGCACACAAATCTTGAAGCAAATATCATGACTTCAAGAGTCATATGTTCAAGCAAAGTACTAGGCATGCAGAACTATGAGGAAAGTTTCGATACTAAGAGAACTAATACGGTGACTGTCAAGTGTTAGTATGTGAGCAGTTTCACTAGAAGTTCGACAGTAAAACAGGTCCTGCTTCTAATGGCCGCTTCGACATGCTAATTCTGTCGAAGTGCCCGAACATATTTCAATGGTAGCTCAAAGTTTTATTAAGTTATTCTACTTTTTATTATATTCTGAAACGATATTTAAAGTTTTAAAGAGTTTGAAACATGAATGGGTACAATGGTCCTTAGAAACATGCTTTTGATTTATATTTTATTATGTTCTTGTGAAATGTCACGTTCTTCAAAGTTCTTACGGTCAGTGGTTCTCTAACAATATCAAGACATTGAAGTAATATTATTTCTTTTTTAAATAACGAAGAGAAATAATATGTCAAATTAACTGAACCTGTAAACGTCTTGAAGCTTGTCATACTAATATTATAAAGGCAAAAGTTTATGAGCGTGTGTAGAGTCTGTCTAATAAGTTAAACGACTTGGGTAATTATTAGAATTAATGAAATATGATGTAGTCAACACGGTTTTAATAATCAAGGTTGACTAAGAGATAGAGATTATTGTTTACTAACAGAAGAACCATAGAAAAAGTACCGATTATTTGTATTTTTTAAATGATTAAATATTATAAAAAATTCCCAAGTCGGTTGACTTATTAAACAGACTATATGTATGTTACTTGTTCACACCTGACTAGCTTAACGGAGTTGCGCATGAAAATTGACGCACGAGTAGACTATATCCTGGTGTACCAGGACGCTATAGCACATAAGATACTTTTTATCACGGAAGGTTTGGATCAATTTTCTAATTTCACGCGGGCGAAGCCGCTGGCAATAATAGTTGGAAATAATAATGTGAACTATTTCTTTTTATCAGTTATAAACTAGTACTTGACTGCGATCCCGCCTGATGGTAAGCAGTGATGCAATCGTTGATGGTGAGGCGCACTAGTTTATTAAGAGCCTATTCACTCTAGTCTTGAAGACACCTAAATAATAATGAGACGGGAAGACTGCAGCAGGCAAACCGTTCCAGTCCTTCGATGTACGCGGTATAAACGACGAGGTGAAACGCTTAATCCGGACCGTAGATGTTTCAACAACGTAAGGGTTTATACACGCCGTGCGTCGGTTTGTCCGATGGTAGAAATGAGATGGCGGAATCCAAAATGCAATCTGTAAAACACCGAAACGCTGGCTACCCTACGTCTGTGCTTAAGGCTTTGAAGATTGGACTAAGCTATAAAAATTATAGATTTATTCGTTAATTTGTGCCGTGAGGGGGTCAATATAAATACAAATATTTTACACATTATAAAGATTGCAGTAGCTATCACTTAAATTGAAATTTATTCGCTGCTCCAAATTCATGAGAGATACCAGGCCGAGTATAAACTTGGTTGTACATGAACCGTAATTTTAAATTACGATTCCGGTTCGGCCTGAAAGTTTTCGTAATAAATTACAGAGAAGGCACGTCGCATATGTTCCGGATATTGTTCTGTGAAATCCAACTGCGATGATGTTATATTGTTTCCACTATCGGAAGTTAATTAATCTTTATATATATAATTTCTCTGTTCATGTGTTTGTCACCTATTTCCTCTTAAACGGATTGATTGATTTGGATGAAATTTTGTGTGTATATTTAGATGGATTGTTTGAAAATACTATTGAACCCGATAGGTCGCGCTGCAATCGGTTTCTCAATTTTAATCTGACGAAAAGCCAGCTTTCGGGTAATTGCTACTCGTAGTGTAAAAAAAGTGTACTTCAAACAACTATAATAATATTCCACAATAATAATAATATTCTACAACTATCACACAACGCTGTCTAGTCCCAAGCTAAGCAGAGCTTGTGTTATGGGTGCTAGACAACTGATAATCATCCTTAAATATATTTCTAAATACATACATATTATAGACAAATTGCACACCTAGACACAGAACAAATGATTATGCTCATCACACAAACATTTGTCCTGGGTGGGAATCGAACCCACGACCTCCGGCATAGCAGTCAGGGTCACTAACCACTAGACCAACAAGCTTGTCAAAAACATTATTGCGATTCCCTAGTTCCGTTTAATTTCCAAGGTTAAAAAAGAATGTATTATTCTTTTCTGTTTATATTTAAGACTTATGAAGCAACAAATTGAGGAAATCCGGACTTAATGGCCCAAAGTCGCCACTGCGAAGTGAGCATTCGTCATAAATGATAAAAAGAATAGGCCTCCACTTTCTTACTGGCTTATTTACCAGTGGCTTTTCACTACTTTTTTAGAAGAGTGAAGCTACTTCTTTCATGTTTCATCATTATCATCATCATTTCAGCCGAAAGACGTTAACTGTTGGACATAGACTTTCTGCAAGTGTCGCCACAACAAACGATCCTGTGCGCCTCGAAAGCCAATCATTGTTGGTTCGTATTTAATAATAATAATAATTAATCTTTATTGTTCAAACAATTTAAATTTTCATAAATTAATGGCACACTAAACTTGTAGCGTGGAGACTAGTCTCTTTTGTCTTACAAAGTAGCAAGTAATAATAAGGATCGGTAAGATTTTAAAGGGGTGACAATAATTTACTAAGTTCTATCAAAATTATAATCCTTTTTTTAAATTATAACGTGAGTAGCTGTAGGTATAACATATTTATTATAAAGCAGATAAAAGATTAAAAAAATAAATTCAAGTGACATCCCGAAAATCCACGGTAAGCCCGCATGAGAGGAAGCCTGTGTCTCAGCGTCGGCAACGTTATTAAATAATTATATTTGAAGATCGTCTGTGGAGGGTAGACAGTAAATCTCGAAGCAGTGGCATAGCGTGGACTAACTTTAGAAGTGGACGATAGCGTATCATGAGAAGCCTTTTTCTTTTATAAATTCGAAAACGAGACACGACTGTCGGTACCTATTGTTCGACAACATCATCGCTTACCATTGGGTGACATAATGGTCAAGCGCGAACCTATCTACACTACTATAATAAAGAGGTAAAGTATTTTTGTGTTTTTTTGTTTATAAGAGGTAATCTCGAAAAGTACTGGTCTAATTGCAAAATTTTTTCACCTGATAGAAAGCTGTTGTGTACCTGAGTGACATAGGCTATATTTTATGTCCGCGGGCAAAGCCGCTGGTAAAAACTAGTAAATTATAAAACAAAACCTACGTCTTTAGAGCCCTCGCACACTCGAGGTCCCTTTGCGTGCTAGACCGTTGGCGAGAGCCTACTTCGGCCAAGCCTAGCTACGCCACTGTCTCGAAGTTATAGTCGGTGCGTGGCCGAGCGTAAAAAGAGACTGAACACTAATACTGCTCTACTATTCTAACAAAAACTTCAGCCATAAATCTCCTTATTCCGAATTCGCACGGTACTCGCATTCGCAGTAATTCGTGTCTGAATGTCAACCTAAAGTCAAAGTTTGGCTAGAACAAAGTGCTCACTTCACTAGTTGCTAATGCTTAGTGTTAAGACTGACGTAAGTATATGAGGGGCATAACTCAGTATGACATGCACAAGTTTGGAGCTCCTGAAAGTGGGAGGAGGATGGAATGCATTTTAAATGTAATACCAGTTTTCTTAAACTTAACTTGGTTACGTGGGTCGTGAATTATTATAACAGACGATACATTTATATAAATTTGTCTCCTGGAACTCACACTAGTATTCCCTGTAACGTGAGATTCAAACTCCTTCCACAACTTACATTTTATCAAACAAAATAGAAATATATTTTTTCAATATAAATTTACCTTTTCTTTTTTGGTGGCTAAAAATCATCCAAATGACAGCCCACGCCCTTGGACGGAGCAGGAGATAGTGTTAGACTCTTACTGACTAAAGAACCCACCCCTCTCCTTCTTGCCTTTCACACCGGGGTCGAGCTACCTTTCGGAGCTAACTTTGGCTTCAACCTGGTTGGACCTCTGCTGTTGCTGACAACTCGTTGAGGCGCGTGGGAACGGTGAACGCCGTTGACGACTTGGGCTCGGTTTGGACAGTTACCGGACGGTCGGACAGCGAGATACCCATCGCTCATCGTCTGCAAACTCGCGTCTACGGTGGCCGGAAATCAGGATCGGAATCCCAGCGGCGGTTGGGGCGCTGAGAACGCCGTTGCCTGATGCGATCGGCCTCCTCCTTTGCTGGCATTACTGCTTCGCAGAAGGAGACGAACGTCTGCCACTCCTCCGGTCCGTGGCCTATACCAAGGTCCGGATATAAATTTACCTTGAGTAGAGGTATCCCAGTTGTAACAGCCGAGTAGCAGGTTGCGGGTTAAAACCTAGCACACCCAGGCGCATTACTTCTTCATCACCTATATAAATGAAAAGCTTCTATCTTATATGTATATATAATTCTTCAGTACCTAGTCTTCCTCTGCTTGCCTAATTTGGATAGAATTTTGTGTGTATATTTGAGTGGGTCTCTGAAAGGTTTGAAAATACAATTGGACCCGGTAGATCGCGCTAAATCTTATTTGCCGAAAGCCAGCTTTCAAGCAAGATAACGATAACGTCTATCGGGACCGCTAGTAAATGATGAATTATTATCATAGGTCCCTTGAACTCCCAAATATCCAGGTTTTACTGTACTAGGAAACATCCAAATGAATGTCTAAACACTATTGCATTATTGGATTTAGAATTCTCAGCGCTGTGTCGAGTGTTGGAAATCTATTGCGCTTTTATTTTGGCTTCACTTACGGTACACGGGCTAAAGTATAACAAGTGATTTGTGTTATTCTTATTCATTTCTTACTTTAGCTCTGCACCAGTAATATCTTTGGGCTGGAATTTTGGACCGAGTTTCGTTTTCATTTCTATCGCATATTCTTTTAGTGATACAGGACTATGACCTAAACCATGACGTTTAAAGTAAGATTGTTTTAATCTTGTTTCAGTGTGGGTAAAAGCCAGAGCTATACCTACAGATTGTAGGTGTAGCGCCATCTCTTACCCGCGCTGAAACAAGATTAAAACAATCTTACTTTGAACGTCATGGTAAGATAATATAAGTAGACAAGACGCTGTTATAAAGTCTGTCTAAAAAGTAAAACGACTTGGGTAATTATTAGGGTAAAGTGAAATCTGATTTAATTAACACTGATTCAATTGAACCTTGAGGTTGAGAGAGAACGAACAAAGCGTTTTAGGAACACATTTATTGTACGTACAGGCAAGGAGTGGAAATCCCTGCCGGAGTCTGAGTTTTGTGATAGCTACAACTTATGGGTCTAAGTCAAGAGTGAATAGGTTACTTCTAGACAAGCGTGCTCCATCGTCGACCACATCATCGCTTACCATCAGGTGAGATGGTGGTCAAACGCGAGCCTATCAATAAATAATAAAATCTTGATCATTATTTACTATTAGAAGAACCATATAAAAAATATCGAATATAAGTATTTTTTAAATGATTAAATATTATACAAAATTCCCAAGACGTTTGACTTTTTAGACAGACAATAGCAATAAATGTGGTATTTTATATTTTTTTAGAAAAATGATTGAAATGAAAATAGGTGTGAAATACCGGAAATACCTTTTTTTTTTGCTGGTTTTTTTGTAAATAATTTCACATTATGTTAGCTTTTAAATAAACTTACGGACAATTTATGCGAGAGTTGATTTAACAATTTCTCAGAAATGTAAGTCATATTTTTTTTTACTTTCCAACTGTATTTTTTTATGGCCGCAGCTTCACCTTCGTACATAAAATATACTCTATGCTTTCTATCGATGAAAAAACCTTAAGCAATCGGGCCAGTACTTTCAGAGATTACCTTACATCCTACGAACAAAAAAAAAAACTGCTTTATAATATTATTGTAGATTTAGCTGGTTTTTTGGTAATTATAATAATAGCAACAGAAAAAAGCGTAATAAATATTCTTTTCCTAATTTTGTTATTTTACAACATTTTGAAGACCTAATAAAGATTTTAGGACTGAGACTTAGACTTGTAAAAATAAAATTCTCTTTTAAGATTTATAAGAAATCTTAACTAATCTGCTTATAACATACATATTATTTATACGAACGATATAAGTACATAACGTTGGAAGATATCGCAACTTTTCTATGTGATCCGATATTTTTGACCCAGTGTATAATATAATAACAAATCATATTGAAATAACCGCAATAAAATACAGCTTATCTTTATGATTTGAATAATATCACAATTTGCATCCGTGGATTGAAATTACCACTTTATATACTCATCATCATCGAACGTAGAATGAAAATAATAAAGATATAATACATTTCAGACCTAAGGAAATGAGTTTGACGCGGTCAGGAAAAAATCTATTTTTGTCAAAGAGCTACTGAAAATTAATTTCTTACCGACTTAAAATGCAAATGTATGGGCCTGAAGTAAGTATTTTGTAATGCAAATGGGATGTTTAAGTATGCCTTTGGTGTAGGAAAAAAGTTAAAAGGCAATAATAACGAGTGTCGAAGTCGGCGTAGCGCTCGTAGCCGCGTAGCTGCGTAGCACCGTAGCCGCGTAGCACTAGGGTTACGGGAAGTTAGTTTGCATGCCAGTTTTGTTGGCACTGTTGTTACTATAAATACAATCTAGTGTTGAAGTATTTTATTGCAATAGGCCTGGATTAAGATAATATTTTCAAAAAATATTTAACTGAATATAATTCTGGTAGAGATTTCAACTTGAATAAAATTTCGTTATCGAAGGATTGGAACATGCAGCGGTCTTCCTGTCCGATTATAACTTACGTGTCTTCAAGGCTAGAGTGAATAGGCTCTGAATAAACTTGTGAATCTATCAACGATTGCATCCCTGTCTACATTCAAGTAGTATCGCAGTCAAGGACAAGTTTATATTATTGAAAACAATCGTATAGTATTTTGAGGTCATTACATGACTCTAAGAAATCAGATTGTGTAATTCATAACATGTGTACCTAACCTACTTTATATAAAATGTACTTGACCTTGTAACTTATGGATAGTCAACAACAGACAATGAAAAGAAAAGTACTTCTAATTCTAAATCCCTTCCTCGCTATCAATTACAAAACCGGAACGTTCTCGGCCCGGACGTGTTCTGATTCGCTCCTGGCCCGGACCGGACGGCCACAGCAGTACTTACTTGAATCAATAATGCAATACGTGCCGACACTCAGAACTGAGGTACTTCCAATACCTATAATGCATTTATGTTCCGAACTAGAAATTGGTTAAAAGCCAACGTCGCCTCGTCGCTCGTCGTCTATCTTGTCTTTAGAGATGAAGAGGCTGATTCAAATATAAAATAGCACATTTTGATACAAATGGGAAAAGTTGTGCATTGCGATCGAGGCAGGATTGACCCGAGCTGCAGGTGAGGGTGTTATGGAGTCGAGTGCTGCAGTGTCTAGCAACGTGTACCAATACACTTATAAAGAAGAAACAAACGGGTGCTCCGCCAGCCACAGCAGTATTTACTCAAATCAACAATGCAATACGTGCCGACACTCAAAAGTGAAGTGTTCCAATATTATTCATTTATCTATCAAACAAGAAATTGGTTAAAAGCTGGCGTCGCCTCGTCGCTCGTCGTCTATCTTATGTCTTTAGAGATGAAAACGCTGATCCAAATATGAAATAGCACATTTTGATAGAAATGGAGAAAGTTTGTCTTTGCGACTGAGGTGGAATTTGCCTGAGCAGCTGGCGAGGGTGTTATGGAGTCGGCTCCATTGTCATTCCGCGTATATCAAACGATGGTTTTTCATTCAATGATTTGTACCTTGCGCACTTTTTTGGACTAGTATGGAAAACAGTAAATTATGTGCCTAAAAGCAGTAGGACTAAGAGCTGGTTTTCGAATAATTGTATTAAAAAGAATTTTATTAAATTATTCTTGACTGATTCAAAATATTGAGTTTTTGGGTGGAAAATCGGATATCGAAAAACATTTTTAAATATTGCTCGATGGAAAATCTGTTTCAAATATGGAACAACCTTTCAAAATATTGGCTTTGGCTTTGTAAAAACATACGCCAGCTACTTTAGTAGTCACTCGTTGTTTGTTCTGTCAACTTTGACAGGCCATTTGAGGTCAAGAGATATTGAAAAAGAGAATAAAAGCTAAGTTCTTTTTTGAGGTTATGTAAAAAGTAGGTTGACAATTGACAACTTGTCGTTCGTGGCTGACTTTAATTTTACTAAAAAATATAAAATATGACTATTTCTTTTTGAAATGAGTAGCTCACTTTATACAATTGAAAGTGTTTTTATAAAAACCTTTACATTTGCACATTGAATTAAAGAAACTAAGGTCTTAAGTGGCGCAAATACAATTAATAACCTTATTGGTAATTACAGTTTTTGGTCAAAACTCTTGTCATGGGGTCCGAGTGCGCAGCGAATATATTATTTTTAAGGACTGACTGATCGACAGTGGCTCATTCTTTAACCAAAGAATCGTTGTCATTGTCATTCAACGTGATAATACCGGCAGTCTTTTCAGCACGTTTCCGATGACTGTGATGTGGACAAGTATTACACACAAAAAATACAAACAGACGTCAAGTCTGTTCGTATTTTTTTAAACGTAGATAAGTTTAGCAAAATGGTTAGTTTCATATGTATATTTGATAAAGTTTATAAAGAGGTAATAAGTATTGTTACATATTTAATAATTATATTTGTATATAGTTATTTCTGGAAATACTGAACAAATTACAAAAATTCTTTCATGGACAAAAAACTAGAAGTGTAATAATAATAAAAAAGTGTTATTGATTTTTTATTTCGAAAATTGCATGTTTCTACGGGATAGGCCGCGGAAGAAAACCGAAGACAAAAACTAGTATAATCATCATTTCAGCTGAAAGACGTCCATTGTAAGACCTAAGCTTCCCTAAAGTGTTGCCAATGGTTACCACAACGAGCGGTCCTGTGCGTTTACCTTCCACTGGATTCCGGCAACTCTCATCAGGTCATCAGTCCACCTTGTGGGGGGGCTCCCAACGTTGCAACAAAAAGACCCCAAGTGACAAAACAAAAACAAAATTCGTCGATCTCAATAATAAACGGTAATAAAGGATGCATTTGTTTTCCCACAGAGTAATTAATAGGTCAGAGGCGACAGCAAAACAGGGGACATTTAATTTGCTTAAACTTTGGCAGGAATTAATTCCCGCTGTCATTGTTTTTATCGCTTGCGAGGCAATAAAGGCAGTGTTTCTCTACTTAAAACTTAGACGCTTCGGATTAATGGTATGGGGATAATGTTAATGTTTTAACTTTATTTAGGTTATGTTGAATTTTGATTGATAGAACATGGACTTTATTTTTTTTAAAGAGTTGTTCCATTCTTGTAAATTTTCCTGTGGCATGGGTGCGTTTAAAAAGTAAAGTACGTTGTTAATGTACGTTTACTTTAATTCCATTTAAGAACTATTATAATACTTCTTAATTCTTATTTGCTGTGGCACTTTTCTTCTTAATCCAGCCCTCTTCCCAGTATAGCTAGGTTTTTACTGTCTGTGAACTCAGACTCAGAGACAGACTCTCTGGCTGGATCTCTTTCTGCATAATTGACCACCAGATGCACGCGCCATCTGGTGGTCGATTATGCAGAAAGAGATCTTCCTTATGATCCTTTCTTAAGGTCGGTCGGGGATATTCAAGGCCTTTTTCACTGATTTTACTATTTGTTATGGTACACAATAACAAATATTCTATCTACCTAATTCAGGTAAAATGCAATTTTGAAACTTTACCTGTAGTTTTATTGTAGAAATATTTATGTAAATCAAAATCATAAGCATTATTAGTGACGTGTCTCTAATATTTATTATCCCGTATAGTGATAATTTTAACTGAACTTATAGTCAGGGCCAGGCCACACGGTGCGGTGCGGCTCCGGCGCGGCGCCTGAGCGATGAATCGGCGGGCCGTACGAGCGGGGTGGCGTCACTCGTGTGCTCGCTGATTCGTCAATCAGGCGCCGCGCCGGAGCCGCACCGCACCGTGTGGCCTGGCCCTTATATGTCAACCATACATAGTATCAGTGTACAGCAGGTCAATCTAATTACTAGAACTAGTTCAGAGCTGCAAAAGTCTGCACCAACTAGTGTCCATTATATCCTGACCGCGAGTAATGAATTTAGGTAAACAATCCGTGTTCCTAAGTACAATTTATGTACCTACATACTGAACGTCGATTTTAGCATTATTATTTTATTTTATTATTAAGGCACAACAACAATTTGTTTACAATGTTTTCTTATTGAACATGCAGAAGATTGTACAGTGCAAACAAACCAATTACAGGCGTGCACAACATTCACGCATGCGTTCCTAAATTATAATTAATTTAAAAATTAGATGTAATTAAAATTTAAGTACAGAACAATAATAAAGAAATAATATCAATTTAAATATGAGATTACTATTCACAATAAAATATATATATATATAAAACAGACGATTTACATTATATACTGAACAATACAACTAAGAAATAAAAAAATAAAAATTAATAATGTCACAATAAAAAAGCAATTGGATTACAATTAGAATAAAATAATCAACTACAAATTGAAATAAAGATTAAATATTATTATCAATTTTAGTATCAATTAATTATATAAAATTTATTGCACACCTCATAACGTTAACAGGATAAACATTTGCAACAAACTAAGTGTGCAATGATCAGTCTTATCGCACAAGGCAACCGAAGCCGAAGAATGGACTGAACATATATATTTTTTTTTAATTTTATATAGAAACAATTCTTATTTTCATTTTAAATTTTACTTATTTTATTAATTTTATACATTTCTAAATGTTTTTAACATGGTTAAATTATTATTCAATTAGTATTATACTTAGATACATTACCTATAGTTATAAATGTACCTATCTAAGTACATATTTATAGTTTTAAATGGGCACATGCCTTTTTGTGTGAAAAAGAATCTCATTCTGGCATTATGCTGATTATGATCTTTGGCATAAACCAAATTACTTCTTTACTTTCGATTAACTTAAAGATATTTCCGTTTTTATAATGCTAATTAACGTAATTGTCATTTTTTATTTCACGGCCCTGGAACGCAAAGAGCAACTAGAGGATCACAAGTGGGTTGTTGTCAGTAAAAGTCTGATATCCCTCTCACTCAACCCAAAGGGGGTAAGTTATTTGATGAATAACTTCACACCGCAAAGTAAAAAACCTAACGGTACGAGTTTAATGCACCAATACACGTTCAACCCCTGATTTACGAATAATTTGATGTTGAACATTTGTCAAAGTCAATTTTATCGTGAGAACATGTCAAACTTTGGAATTTGACACGTTCTTAACTCGAAATACAGTAAGTCCAAAACCAACCTTATTTTATGTTTATTTTTTAATTTAACCTAAGGTGGTATGAACCAAGGTTGAATGGTCGAATTCTTTGTTCAACAAAAGTTGAAGAAGTGTTTTATTGAGGGATTTTTATGTCTACAGGGATGATCGATTGGTATGATTTATTGTCTATAAGGTCATTACCCTTTCGTGCTGATACTATTAAAGGTTGAGCTGTTCGACCTCTGCCAAACTAATATTTTAGAGCGAAAAAACATTTGTTTTACGTTTGCAGACGGACTTTTTTTGGAAGACCTTTTAATATAAAAAAAAAAAATATTCAATGATAAAAAAGCTTTTCTATTGCCTAACTAATAACGACGGACATGACTTTTGTTCATGATACAAACATAACAAAATATAATTATGTATAAAAAATAATTCAATTTACTAACATTTAACAAATAATGTATGTAACGTAAAATAATAACAATAAAAATTAAATGAATTATTATTTTTAATTTTATTGATTAAAGTAAGTATTATATACAGTAATTATGAATTAAATATAAGTATAAATGAAAATTTAATTTAATTAAAAATATTACTTAACGAAAAACCGCAGGTTATAAATTTTCTTTTTTATATATGGGATATTATCCAATGACTGCTCCCGCCAAATGAGAGAGCGTGTCTGACTTTCACTGACTAACCCGTCAGCTCCGGTCACTCTTTCAAATGTTCCCGCAGCAGGTAATACTTTTTTATACGGTACAAAAATAGACTAGACCACATATTCGCAACCGTAGAACAGCAAAAACAAAACCGATCCCAATCAAACTGACCAATTTGTTCACCGCTGTCGCTTCCCATGCGAATTAATCCAGGATCAGTGACTCCTGTGGCACAACAACACAAGAGTCACCGAAGTTTAAACAACCGCGGCGTCTTTGAAGCCGGGTGATTACACCACGCATTCAATGATGGCCGTACGCGCACCCTCCCTAAGGAGACGTCCACGCGGCCAGTGGACCGAGAAAAACAGGAATTGCCCTACTTAGAACTTGTTTGCTACTTATTTATATAACGCACAAGTATTTGAGGATACATACTTATAAATAAAACCTTTTCGGATTCTTTTTCTTGTATCTGTATATTTCTATAGCTGTATTAGGTAAAGATACATCATCATTGGTAATAGTTCCCGCGTGTTATGACGTTGATTGAGTGATCATGGTGTTAATCAGTCTTAGGACAGTATACATGAAGATTATATACAAAAGTAACTAATTGGTTGCCGCCTCATCAAGCTTTTCGTCACTAAAGAAAATTCCAATACTTCCTGTTATAGAACGAGTTGACTAGCAACGATTTTAGTTTTAATAACTCTAAACGTTTTATTCTTGAACCTAATTAAAAATTTAACAATAGAATTGACGCCAACACATCAGCTCCTAAACGAGGAAACTGTCACACTGTATAATTATGAAGAACATTTATAACTTACTAAATTTATAATTCTAAGTTATATTTAAAGACACTCCGTCATATGGGTAATCTAATATTAATCCTTTCGGACCTTCGATTACCCAAAATATCTTTCATCAAAATTACGTAAACAGACCTTTTTATATCATTAAGACCATATTTAAGGTTTACACGTGTTTTATTGAAATAGCCAATATTTTTTCACTAACTTTAAATAAATGGATAATATTCCTGATATATGCTCTCTTTTTATGTTTGCTCCTATCCAAAAGGTCACCATTTTTGTACACGTAGGCGTCGTAAAATTGGACTAAAATGTACGAATAAACAAGTATAATTTCCAATACTAAAGTCTTGATTTGAATGGTTCACAAAAAACAGTTAAAACGGCTGACATACGTACAAAACTTCACAATTTATGTTTTTTTTTATTATTATTAGTGGACTGAAAAGTAGAAAGGGAATCTTTTGTCATATTATGGCAATATCTTGTTATGGCCATTTGGGATTTTTTTACGTGGTAAAATCATCTAATGACACCTCCCGCTTTTGAGCAGAGCGGGAGGCTAGTAAATAAATAAATAAAATAAAAATAAAAAAATAAAAATAAAAATAAAAAATAAAAAAGCCTTTTATTTCTTGCCAAATAATAACAATAATTACAAAATAGTAGTTTATATAGTTGCATGCAATCGTAATATTTAATTAATTCTAACTCTATGATTCAAAATCAATATAATTATTTTATTACAAACTAAATATATTTAAAAAACATCCAATTAAATTCATGAATCATATTATAATCATATATTTATTTAAAAAAAATATTTTATTCATTTAAATAATAAAATTATTTATGTTTTTTTTTTTTTTTTTTTTTTTTTAACGTCTTTTTGTCATAATAACAAGAACCCCTCTTAATAGAAGGTGAAGGCCTCCTCCAGAGAAGACCATCGGTCTCTATCTTTGGCTGTATCCATCCAGTGACTGCCGGCGACCTTAGCGATATCATCGACCCATCGAGTTAATGGCCTTCCTTTTTTTCTTTGGCCGGGTGGACCTGGCCATGACGTCACTCTTGTAGTCCAGCGGCCGTCACTGAGTCTCGCTATATGTCCAGCCCATCGCCATTTTTGTCTTAGCGCATAATTGAGAGCATCTATGACTTTAGTTTTAAGTCTTATTTGAAAATGAGGAATCTTTTGAATTTTGCGTATTTTCATGATACTCCTTTCCATGCTCCTTTGACATGATTTAATTTTATTTTTCAGTCGACGGGTAAGTTTCCATGTCTGACAAGCATATGTTAATGAGGGCAGCAGGCAGGTGTCCATAACTCTCTTCTTGGTTTTTGTGGGCATGCCACTTTTTAGTATTTCTTTAAGACTCCAAAACTTTTTCCATGTATTTTTTATTCTTCTGTCGATTTCCATTACGTTATTCTGTCCATCAAATGAGATCTGTTTCCCAAGGTAAATGTAATTATTGACGTAGAGCAATGGTGTGTTTTCGACATATATAGGTACTTCGATGTGATTAGTCATGATGTTTGTCTTGCTAAGGTTTATTTCCAATCCTGCTTTTTTACTTTCTTTATGTAGTGAGCTAACCATAGATTGAAGTTGTTTTGTATTTTCAGAAAATAAAACTATGTCGTCCGCGAATCTCAGATGGTTTATATACTTGCCATTTATATTTAAACCGCATTTGCTCCAGTCTAGTTTGCTAATGATTGACTCTAGCACGGCTATAAAGAGTGTCGGAGATATAGGGTCCCCTTGCCTGACCCCTCTTTTTATGTGTATGGCTGGACCTGTGACTTCCAGTTTTATTCTACTCGTAGTTTGGTCGTAAAGGTTTTTGAGAACTCTTATGTACTCTGTCTCTACTTGCTGAGATTTTAAAGCTTTCCATATAGATGGGTGAAAAATCGTGTCAAATGCTTTCTGATAGTCAATGAAGACTATGTAT
Source organism: Mythimna albipuncta (assembly GCA_929112965.1). NCBI lineage: Eukaryota > Metazoa > Arthropoda > Insecta > Lepidoptera > Noctuidae > Mythimna > Mythimna albipuncta. The sequence goes on along the minus strand of OV815962.1, from coordinate 7,237,551 downwards.
AACGGTCTTTGGAATTCTTGATACTTCTCGATCAGCATTTCTAGTGTGTGGATATGGTCCACAGTAGAGAAGCCTCTACGGAAACCCGCCTGTTCAATAGGTTGGTGGTTTTCAATGGATTTCCTTATCCTTTTTTCAATTAAGGATGAAAATAATTTATATATTGATGGCAGCAGGCTGATGGGTCTGTAGTTGCTTATGTTGTTAGGGTCGCCTTTTTTGTATAGCAGGATTATGTTTGACTCCGACCATTGTTGAGGGGTTTCAGCTGAATTTAGTACCATATTAAACAGTCGTGTTAGTGGAGTTACTAGATGCGTGCGTCCTAAATTTAAAGCTTCGTTCGTGATCCCATCAGGGCCGGGGCTTTTCTCTTTCTTTAACGAATCGATTACTCTGATAACTTCCATTTCGTTCATTGTGCTGATCTCACCGCCATTTATTGGTATTTGTGTGTTAGGTGATTGGCACACTTGGTCTGGAGAGTTGTACAGGTTCTCGTAGAAGGTCGTTGCTATACGTAATATTTCAGGCCTGTTGTGTGTAACATTTTTTGACCCTTGAAGTCCTTCAATCCATGTTCTGTGCGATCTTAACTCTTTATAAGCTCTCTTAACGCTGCCACTGGTATTCAGGTGTTTTTCAATAATTTGTGTGCGATGGTTCTTATAATCGTTTTTAATATATTTGCTTACAAGTTTGTATAGAGCTTTAAGTTCGTTTTTCATAGAGCGTGTTTTTGGTTTTGTTGATTGTAGTTGTTGTCTGCGATGTAATAGCCTTTTAGTGTGGACTGACAGTATGCTTCTTTTCTCCGTATTTGCATGTGGTGTACGAGCTATCTTCAGGCTACTGTCTATAGCGCTTAGTATTTTATCGTAGTATTCTTGAACGGTGTCGTTTTCTTGCGAGTTGTGTACGAGGCTTTTTGAGTAGATTTTTAATGACTCTTTGTACCTTAGGATATCTTCTTCACATTTCAGTGTACTCCCTGAAAAAATACCAAAGCTTTTTCGACTCTTTTTGCTTGACTGTAGTGTCAGTGTGGCCCGAACAACTCTATGATCTGAAGAAAAAGACACATTTAAAACCTCTATGTTTTGGATGCTCCTGTGTTTGTTTGTCAGAATATAATCTATTTCATTTCTCGTTGAGCCATCTGGAGATCTCCAAGTCCATCTCTGGTTATTTTTCTTTTTAAAAAAAGTGTTCATTATGGCTAAGTTGTTACTATAAGCAAATTCAATGAGTTTTTCACCTCTACTATTTCTGTTTCCATAGCCGTGGCTTCTAGTGACTAGTGTTTCGTTTGGTTTTGGTTGGCCAATTTTTGCATTAAAATCGCCCATAACTATTATATTTTTTCCTGCTAGTTGTATAGCTCTATCAACCGTGTTATAGAAAAATTCCAGTTCTTCATCACTTGCAGCTTCCGTGGGTGAGTAGACTTGAATTAGGCTGGTTTCGAAATTGTTGATTATTACATTAAGTATTGCTACTCTCTCAGATAGTCCTATGAAACTTTTAATATTATTCTTCAAGTATTTTTTGACTATGTATCCTACTCCGTACATACCCGGTGTTTCGCCTATGTAATAAAGAATGAAGTCGTTGTGTTCTTCAATAGAATTTCCAAGTCTTCTAACTTCAGAGAGACCCATAATATCATATTTTACGTTTTCTAGTGATACCATTAATTCTATTAATCGGCTGTATGTCGACAAAGTCCTGACATTAAACGTAGCTACATATAAAACATTGTTTTCTTTACTTTTATAATTATTTGTTGAGGAAATTTCCTTCTCTGGAGGGTTATGGTCTGCAACTCCCACGGGGACCGGCCGTATTGGGAGCGAAGAGGGGTGGGTGGTTAGTTGCTATTTGGAATTGTTTGTAGAGTAATTCTCTTCGTTGTTGGTGCTATTCGTATTTGTTGGCCTTGTAAAGAAATTTGATATATCAGCTGTTTTGTTTTTCTTTATTGGGTTTGTTTTTGTTTCGGTAGAGACCGTGGCTTCATTATTTTTCGGGGATTCTGACATATTCCTTTTTCTATTTTTGGTGGTTTTCTTATTTTGATTTTCTTCCACTATAATTAATTTGTCATATTTTAATATTGCTTTTTTTCCATTTTCTCTAGCTGTTTTAAGTTGTTCCTGTAATTCTTTGCGTTTTTGGAGTACATCTTGAGGAAAGTCTTCTTTAAAGTAATAAGATTTTCCTTCAATAGATTTTTTGTTTTTTAGCAGTTGAATTTTCTTTTTTATAGTGGAGAAAGTTAACAGGATAGGTCTCACTTTTTCTCCCTTTTTACCCAATCGTCTGGCGGTTTCTATGGTATTTGTGTCGCAGGTTATCTTCAAATCTTTATTAATTAGTTCGACAATATTTTCTATTATATTTTTCTCTCCTTCTATTTCTTCTGGAATGCCAAAGAAAATTAAATTTTTCCTCCGTGCGTATCTCTCAAAATTGTTTATTTTCCTTTGTTGTTCTTCAATTTTCTCTTCCAAAACTGATTGTCTTATTTCGATACTTTCTAATCTATCATTAACTTTGGTGTTTATTGTGTTCGTTATTTCCTCTTGCATAAGTATCATCTGAGTTTTTTGTTGTTTTATGTCTTCTTGGATGTTTTTGAGCATTTCCATAACTACTTCCATTTTTATTTATATGCAATCTCAGTATAAAAATTGATTTTAAGTTGTGTGGGTCGATATAAGTAAAGTTTTTTTAGCTATTGAACAATAGATGGCGTGGTTGGGCTTGATATTGAAAGGATGATTGACGGCGTTGTACGCCGATGTCAGTTTGTGCTGATACCGCTATTACTCAATAGATGGCGTTGCTAGTATTTGTGATCAGTTGTTTATTTTTATGCTGTGTAATGTCTATTTTTGTAGGTTAGAAATTTGTAGGTTCAACCTTATAACTTTGATTACTCACAGTTTTACTATGTTATCCTTTTGAGCATTCAAGCTTATTGTTCATCAGTAGTCCCACAGGCTATTTTAGTTTTTTAGCTTTATCTCACTGGTTTTCTTCTGTGAGTCACTGCTCGATTTTTATCCTTTATTTCTTCGACTTCTCGTGATAATACGGACGTTCTTCTTATTGCACTGTGCACATTGATTGCATTTATAACTTTTAAGATAATTAACACTTTCAAATTGGTACTTTGTATATTTTAAATACGGAGGGCGGGCGGGAGGCTAGTAGTCTACAGTAAAACTTGGAAGCCAACATTATTTTATTTATACAGGACATTGTCCTATTCAAAAGCTTGCTATTCGTCAGAAAAGAAATTGAGGACTAGATTGCAGCGCTACCTGCCAGGTCCAATTGCCCTCCAAAATTGTCATCCAATTCGATCAAGCCGTTTAAGAGAAATTAGGTGACAAACATACGTACAGAAGAATTAAAATTATTTAAATAAGAATAAAAGGGGTAAAATATATTGGCATATCAATGCGATAAAAGTAATCAATCCTGCCTTCATTAATTCAGATAATATCCACTCGAGTGTCATCAACTGATCTGATAAATACCTCTCAATATTGGTTAATGAAGTGTTACACTTTTGGTGCAATGCCCTTTTTATTGAAGTATTTTTTATTATCTGTTATTTTGCGCAACATTTGTCATTTGTTATTTTTGTTATGAAATTATCCTCTTCATTTCACAGTGATGAATCATCTCTTTTTTGTATCATTTAATTTAATCATTCTAAATATGACACAGGGTATAGGGGGCAGGTATCCGCAAATTTTAAGGGCTTAAAAAGAAACAAACTGCATTCAGAATTTTCTCAAGAAACTTGCGCAAACTGGAAATCAAACAAAAGAAAAATTAAAAAAAATAAACAATCGTTTTCTCACTAGTCTCAACATTAGTCTTCAATGTACTCAACTTTAAGGATATTATTTTTGTCCAGGGCTAATACAATTTTTCCACCCTGTATATACACGTATCATGATCATTTCAACCCAAAGACGTCCACTGTTGGACATAGGCCTCGCTCAAGTGAGGCTATAAACGACCTGTCCTGTGCGTCTGGCATCCATCTGTTTCATGTGACTTTGACCAGGGCCCCAAGTCTGCTATTATAATAGTGTCAGAATGGTCTATCATTGATTTCGTCGACAGGCCTGTTGGTCCAGTGATTAGTGACCCTGACTGCTACGCCGGAGGTCGTGGGTTCGATTCCCACCCAGAACAAATGTTTGTGTGATGAGCATAATCATTTGTTCTGTGTCTGGGTGTAATTTATCTATAATATGTATGTATTTAGACATATATAAGTATGTTTATCAGTTGTCTAGTACCCATAACACAAGCTCTGCTTAGCTTGGGACTAGGCAGCGTTGTGTGATAGTTGTGGAGTATATTATATATTAGTATATTATATTATATTTCATAATTGTTGATTTTGACAAGTTTTGATAATCTACTAATATAATGGCGTCATTATGACTTTCCGATGGTCAACCACTGACACTCCATTGAAAGAAGTGGGATAGAATGGTAATCTCGTACATAATGACAAATGAATATCTGACGTATGCGGTAATCTGTAAAAGTTTTGACAGTTCCTTAGATCAGTGATCTACCATTACGACGTCATTGCTCAATTAGTACTTTTAATAAGCTCGATATTGTCATTCTACCACAATCCTATTTCAAGACCATTAAGCGATCAATGATCGATCATTATGAATTAGCAGATTACAAACTTTTAGCAAAATGACAATGGAGTCGTGTTGGAATGACGAATTTATAAAAATAGCAGACTTAGCCCCCAGGTCATCTGTCCACTTTGCGTCGTGAATCTATACAATAGATAAAACAAAATTAATTAAATACGTAAATTGTATCTAGTCATTGTTGAATTACTTGTACATATGTATCTACAACTACTTTTTCTACGTTGTTGTCTCATCAACACGTCACATCATGTCCTCAAGTTAAATCCATTTATTTCAGAACCGTTTCGACTTCCTAATCAATATTGTCCACCCACCAGTTCTAAATTAACTTTGAACTTAATCTACATTCCCAATTCCGTTTAAAAATAGCTCAAGAGAAGCTACGCATTACGAGCCAACGCAAAAACTGCGCCGTATTGCTCAGGGGTAGCAACCCGTGAAGCATTACTTTCGCTTGGCAAAAAAATAGCTTCTAAGTCCGAATTAAATCACACCTCGACGAATCGCGGCATGAATTTAAACTCTCCAAGTCGAGACACTAATACTTTTCAAGTCACCTCACACAATATTTTCACGCTCGACTTGATAAAAAAGAACTGCTAGCTAAAGACTCGCTCGGTTTTGTAACCGTATTTTAGAAAATACATTTAGATTTGTCTGCGCGTATATATGTATAGTAAAGCTGAGCCTTTGAAAAAGCGTGAAGACATTTTTTGTGCTCCACTGCGAACCCGTGACTCCGGTATTGTAATGTTTATTGAGGGATCCGAGCGCTATTGTCGTCTGTGAGCTTTTGTTATTCGCGTGATGTACTCCAAAACACTGCTACCAATGAACTTATCACGTCGTAAGAACAGCGAGGAAAACAAATTGTAAGCTAACGTCTTCTCGAACTCTTACAAGAACTTTATTACATTTATAAATCACAAGAACGGCGACGTACATCATGTCCTAGGATCTAATTTAATACCGACTCACAATTACGCTCGGGGGAAAGTTTGACGTAGCACTTTAAAAGTTACATTTGAAGGCTTTTAAAAGTTCCCGGTCAAGATGGATCACCGCTGTTCGTCTGATGGTCTGCAGGCACGCCTGACCTCGTTTGATAGGCCTTGAAATATTTCTATATCCATTACAGGTGCCTTATTGTGGTAGGTATACCAACGTACTGAACTACGAAAACTACAATGAGGCCGAAATCGTGCTGCGGCAATGTCATGAATCATTTTCCATGTCCCCACTCGTAAATCATTGAACCAAATGTTGTGTTGTGACAAATTGCGTGTCATTTATTTAATTCGTTTTTGGTAAGTATGAAGTGTTCATATTATATTGTGTTGTTTGAATGTGAACAAATAAATATATCTAGTTATCAGAGTTACTTACTCCAATAATTCTATTCAGTTGCAAAACAAAACACATCAAAATCTTATCTGGTTGAGATGGGTAATATTAACTTTATTGTTCTGGAAACAAGCAGGATTATTCAGCATTGTTAAGAAACCTAGATTACATAAATCGCTTGTTTACTCCATACATAAGACACAAATACGATCTAACGATAGCAGCCGTCAGAATTAGTGAATCGTACCGATGTAGTGATGACAGGCTACAAATGTTTACCATACGAAGGGTGTTATTGTGGCGCAAGTCCATGGCGCGGGCGGCGGCAATTTGACGCCGTTTGCCGCCAAAACGACAAATATGGCCGACCCAGTTCCCGCGTCGATGACTTTGTGACGCACGCCTGCAACTATACTGAAGTAGACGCGGTAAGGATGGATGATACGTGAGATAAATGTTCCTCATTTTGCCTGTGAATGTAGGGGAAATATACCCGTAGGGCTTGGACCTTTAGTCGAATAGAATGCCGCGGGTGATCTGTGTTCTCATTTAAGTGTTTCGAATCTTATATCCGAAAGTATGTTTTGTCTAATGTATAGCCTACGGATATCTGCTAATTAGAAGAAAAGATATATTTTGGTATATGAATCGACATATCTTTTACCTTCTTTTTGCGTTTATTTTTGGCCGCTCTTAGGTATCAATTATGTTTTGTTACTTGATCATTCATTTCATTGGGCCTCTGGCTATACATAAAGTCTTGTAGTATTTAGTGTCAATTTGGTACCTACCTACGTGTTATGGTCTAACTAAAGAGCGCCGGGTGTGAAACGTACATTTATTATTTATTAAATAGTACCTAAGTCATCGAATGTGTGTTTCTAAAATAGGTCACGGATAGTCTCAGGATTCATATTAATCTCTTGTCACGTTCATTATTGGCTTTTTTTCACATAAGTAATAACTCTCTAAGCGGTTGCCCTGAGTAACTAAGAATTTTAAGAATGAATGCGCCTGCTTTAAATACCTTAAAAATGGTCGCATTTTAGCATTAATTTTTAATTTAAATTTTTATTTCTATAATAATTACACCCCATAACAGTCTCCCAAGTAAGGCGCCCGAGTAGGTAGCTACATAAGTGACAATGTACTTATCTGAAATAAGAACAATGACATTGTTTGTCTCAGTAAAGTAAAGCCAGTGACGCAACGAATCACTCAAAAAAGCTTACACGGAGTCTTTCCGTGATAAGACAACGAGAACACTTAACGCATCTGACGTTTCCCCTTCCATCTGTGCCTCGTAATAAATAACAAATCACAAAAAGCAAACGCCACATTTGGAGCGCATAAATTCCCTTTTATTTTACTTCGACGAACGTACTTCGACTTTTATCAAATTCGTTTGAGCAGACTGTAATAAAAGTAACATTCAAACGAGCACTTTAACACGACAAGCCCCTACTTAACTGGTTGAATCAAGAATAGCCATGGCATCAGTTCTAACTGACAGGACGCGGCGAACTGAGTAATTGGACAAACTGCTGATTTCTAAATTAGCTTTACAGCTTTCGGTCACGCCACTGACTTCGGCTGACGGTAAATGTCGCTCACTTATTTTGTACACCCGGCATTTAAGGGTTATACCTACCGACGAACACCTGCACGCTATTTCTGACGTTACCGTGTTAAAAATAGGGATTATAATAGTTTTCATGATGTAGGCGTGTAAAGAAACATTATTTTTGTCTTATATCTGAAACACTTTTAATTTATTTATATTTTGCGTTTTATGATACTGTTTCATGAATAAACCTACACGGGGGTTACAGAATAAAACGAGGCAGACGAGGGCAAGCAAATTAAAAGAAATGTTGCGCTGTAAGGTATAAACTTTATCTTTTGGTAATCTTATTGCTCCCAAAGGGCGCCTAAAGAACAACAAAGAGATTTTATCGGAGGGTAGCAAGCCTGCAAAGTGATAAGGATATATTACCATAACCCGTCTTCATCGATTGTAAACTAATCTAAAACATTTGTACTATTTACTTACTTATAAACAACTAAATGATATGACTAATTATAAATAACTATACCTAATTACAGTAAATTAAAAAAAATAACAATAACAAAAACCTAAACTAGTTACAACTAACTAAAACAAACTAAAATATGGCATCAAGAAACACTTCCACATCGCTGTTGACTGGTAATGTACCTAAAAGACTGGCGGCATTGCAACGCTATATGGCAATGCTTATCCTCTGTCCGAGGTAAAAGCCAGCCCTCGGGTCACGCGAAGTGTCAACTAGACGTTTCGACAGATCTTTAAACAACTTGTGAGCACTCGGACCCCACGATTCAAGAGTTTCGATCACAAGTTTCTTTTTTTTTATAAAGCTGATAAACAAAATAGGACAGTTGTTACAGATGGGAAGCCAGGAAAACTGATAAAAGTCTTGTCAAGAGATTACCCAAGGACTAGATCGTGGAGGTCAGATAGGCATTTGGTCCATGTAAAATCAAGTTGTCAAAACGCACCATATTTAAAAAAAAATGTTGTGGATGTATCGTGGATGCGTTCACAAACATGTTAATTTACATACACAAGACACCTAGACCTAAAACACCTTCGGACATACGAATATTTGTTATGTGGGAATTGAACCCGTGACACGCAGCACAGTAGTCAATCACTTAAGGCCCAGGCGCCCGAAAAGTGCTATAAAACAGTGACTTTCTGAAGCCTACTCCTTGGTAACGGCTCGGTTTATAGGTTTGAAAAAAATATATGTTTATTATAGATTTATGAACAATATTATCAACATTTGATTTTTACGTGCTATTAATACTTTTGCCTAAAAAAAAATATTTAGCAATTGCGTAATTTTTTGCAACTTTTTTCCTACTGTTTCGATACGGCTTGGATATTTAGAAACATTTTTACACATAAAAATTGGTGGTTAAATATTCTTCAAAGTGAACATTGCACATGTAAATCAATCAATATTTCTCAAATAAAATGGATTTAAAGGTCAGCCGCGCGCTTTCCACGGCCGCAAATAAATGCGCAGATATGCGTACTGCCGCCTAAGCGGGTGCGAGAGTTGCGTCCATTTAATTTCGGCCATAAGCAGGTTCAAGGGACTATAAGCCTTAACTAGTGCACCAACCGTGCCGTCGAAGGTTTGACTGGGAACTAACCACAAGATAGTCGGGCAAAGGCAAGGAGTATTAATACATATGCAGAGTTAACTAAAGTTATATTGCTCGCATGTGACGAACAATATACCGGACTCTCTTATAACCAGAGGTCGGAATTAGATAGAGTTATTTATATACATGCATCGAAATGTTGATATTAGTATGGATGTTCCCGTAAAATCTAATGAAAAATTCCGTGTAGCCAACAGTACTACAAATACATAATACTATACATAATATATTGATTGGCTTGTTGGTCTAGTAGTTAGTGGCCCTGACTGCTATGCCACAGGTCGTGGGTTCGATTCCCACCCAGGATAAATGTTTATGTGATGAGCATGATCATTTGTTCTGTGTCTGGGTGTAATTTATCTATTATATGTATGTATTTAGGAAAATAATTACCTATGTTTATCAGTTGTCTAGTACCCACAACACAAGCTCTGCTTAGCTTGGGACTAGACGGCGTTGTGTGCTAGTTGTGGAATATTATTATTATAATAATAAAAACCTCAGGAAGAGATTTGTCTTATATATCTCTGAATTGAACAGATCGAATTTTATGTTAATTGTTTTCATATTATTTGTAAAACAAAAACAATTAACATTTAATTTTTAAAAGTATTTTTCATTAAAAAAGATCTTTTTACGTCAACTGCGGTGAGATTAACAAAATACACTTCCTCCTCTTCGTCATTAATGCAGGAAGAATTTTTTTTCTGTAATTATATTTCTGAAAAAAAAATCTGCTCTTTATTATAATCTCGGGATTTGAGGCATATCCACTCTATTCTTTCGCTGTATGAAATCGGTATAAGTACTTAAATAACTCTACCTAATTCCGGCCTCTGCTTATAACACACTATTAATTATTCATGTCAGCAAAATAACTTCATAAATTAGATGGCCTATCCAGTGCTAAGATAAATCAAAACGTCCAAGTTTTTTTGTGACCTTCATGTAACAAATCGCGTAAAAGGTCTAGAGATTGAGCGTCTAATAGCGGCCAATCTAAGCAATCACAGTTTCGACATAGTTCTCTATAGTCTGTACGTCTAGGTGCGTGACACATACAATTTTTAGGGTTGACTCATGTAACTTACCTTCCGACTTTCGGGTAATGACCGAGATCGAGTCGTCGACAGCGCGTAGTCTTTCTTTCGCGAGAAGAAGAGGTGTCTGTAAAACTTTAGGAATCCAGCAGGGGCAATAATAAAATATAATAATAATAATAATATCCTACAACCATCATACAACGCCATCTAGTCCCAAACTAAACAGAGTTTCTGCTATGAGTACTAGACAACTGGTAAATATATTTATATATTTCTACTAGCTGTGCCCGCGACTTCGTTCGCGTAGACTACAGGGTTTTGAATTTATATTTTTTTCTAAAATAAAAGTAGCCTATGTTACTTCTTTATATCAGCTACCTGCCAAAAAAAGTCCCGTCAAAATCGGTCCAGCCATTTCAAAGATTAGCCCAGACAGACAGACAAAAATTGTAAAAAAAATATTTTGGTGTATGTACCGTATTCATATGCATGTAGTAAAAAGCAGTTATTACAATATTACAAACAGACACTCTAATTTTATATATATGTATAGATTATACATACTAGATTATACATTAATATACATTATAGATAATTATACCAAGACACAACACATAACAAATGATCGTGTTCAGCACACAGACATTTGTCCTGGGTGGGAATCTAACCCACGACCTCCGGCGTACCAGTCAGGGCCACTGACCACTAGACCGACAGGCCAGTCAAAATCGATGCCCGCTAGGACTACGACCATTTGATGATTTTTCACCTCAAAAAAAAAGGGTGGCCTCACGTTTAACTTACTTTGCAACTTGTGACTTTGTCCAGCCAAAACATCATTCCAGGCAAAAAAACTGTCATTTCGTTACAGTCTGCAGTGGTTAGCAGCTGTCCAGCTGAGCAGTGGTGGCCCCGAGTTACGAGTGGGTCGTAATTTCATACCCAGACATGCGCTATACTTTGTGTAATTTATTTTCATTAACACTGTTCTCATATTGGAGAAGGAGCACATCAAATCAATCAAATCAAAAATATTTTTATTTCACATAGGCCTACATAGGCACTTATAAAACGTCAGAAGCTAGTGCACGGTTCCAAATTGGTCGTTTCCTATGGAGAAGAACCGGCAAGAAACTCCATGGTTACTCTTTTAAAAAAGTGGTTGTTTTACAATATTGATAGATGTTATGTAAGAATAGTGTAGACCAGTCAAATATTGTACACAAAAGCACAATAAAAATTTTCTCAGTAAAAAACAAAGTAAGTCGTAATAGGGAGTAGTCTAAGAGTTCGTGGAGTATACAGTGTTCTCACATTTACAATACAAAAAAGGCTATATAAAAAAAAAACAGGAATAATATAATAATTACAACTATCAATAAAATATTAACAAAATAAATTACTAACAAAACATCTTTTGCCAGTCTCGGCTATTTGTACAATGTCGTTACTCTATCTTTTGAATGGTCTACCCTTCCTTCTTTTTTGTATATTGGGTACCAATTAACAAATTGGTACCCAATATACAACCAGGATAATTGTTACTAATTCATAGGTACACCAATTCGCAAAGAAAAACTTTTGAAAATTCAGCCCACCTAGCCAAGTTACGACCGTTTCGTTTTGATTCTCTTGCATCGAACGCCTCGAGTTGGCCGCGCCTCCGATTCCGTTGTTCTGACCACGTGACTGAGCGTTGAGTAGAAGTTGGAACAATGAAATCGGAGACGAGGCCATCTCGAGGCGTCGAAACGAATTGGTCGTTACTTGGCTAGGCCTGCAGGTAAATTTTTATATTAGATGGAATTGTCCAGCTTTGTCAACCCTGTCGTCTCCAGACAGAGTCGTAAAAGCCGTGGACCATGACAATAAACTTGACCTTTGCTAATCGCACATAATATGTTTAAGACATCATCACCATTGTCTTGTTAGACCTCTCCACTTCGACAGTTTACGACTGTACCACCTCATGAAGCCTGGCCAGGTTATGAAGTTTTGTTTTCTTCATAACATTTGATGGAGGAACGATTTATGAAATATTACCTTTCTTTGTGATACATTGATGGCACTAAACCCAAATACTTAAGTCTCAGTAGGTAAGGTATACTGCCGGTATGGATGCGGTATTCTTCGAAAGAGTTACCGTGACCCTATAACGTAAAAGGCAACTGAAGAAACACAAGCGGGTAATAGTCAATAAAAGTCATACACACCGTTTTGCTCCAGAGCGCGGAGAGTCATTTAATGATTACCCATCGAAAAAATGCTACCTCTAACTTAACCTTTCAATCGTGGAAATTACAGACACAATAAAAAGACAATAGGTGCGCGAACGCCGGCGTTCGCTTGGGGTATAATGAATGAATTAATTAAGGTTTTGGCCACTTACCCATTGGTAGCCAGTTATACATATATTCTTAGTTTAATCATTTTATTGGCTACAAATGTTGATCATAATTACAAAATGTTGTTACATCGGGTAACCAGAGAAAGCAGTAGCGGCCCAGAGGTAATGGCCGTGAGTAAAAACCCAGGCAATCGCATTACTTTGTGTAATTTATTTCATCACCGTTTTTCTTAAAATAAAGGAAAACACCGCGGGGACACAAGTATATCCAAGAACTAAAAATTCGAAGACATGTGACATCCACCAACCCGCACTGGGCCCGCGTGTTGGATTACGGCCCGTTCCCTCTCCTAGACAGGAGGCTTGAGTCCCAATAATAGGAACATTAAAAGGCTAATTATTTTAGGCGACGCTACGAATCCTCGTAATGCTGTAACTCATCAACTATTCACCAAGCGGGTTGCCGTCGCCTTATCAACTTACACGAATTTGATTTTATTATGGAGGGTAAACTGTCCCTTCAACACTTCACGATAGTGTTGATAAGCTCGTCAGTTAAATACGACGGTAAATGCATCGTCATTCATTACTAAATACCTCTTTCTTGCGTCGTACTCCTCAATGCTGAGGGTCGTCACCTCCCTGCTTCATAACTTTCATTCGAAAGATATTCCTCCATCTATTACTGTCTCTGGCGGTGTGAAGGGCATTGTATAGAGTGGAGTCGAGAGCAGTGCGGATCCGGCCAGACCAACGTATTGGGCTACATTCACGAGGCCTTTTCCCATCCACTTTACCAGTCGCGATGAGCCTAACTAAATACCACTATATTATAAGTATTCAAGTGACCATGGGAATGACTTTCCAAATTATAGGTATCTGTTTGCTGAAATCATCACTCAGTCTAAATTAGTTCTGTGATCATGTCATTTTTAGGGTTCCGTACCAAAAGGGTAAAACGGGACCTTATTACTAAAGCTCCGCTGTCCGTCCGTCCGTCTGTCTGTCTATCTGTCTGTCACCAGGCTGTGACTCATGAACCGTTATAGTTAAACAGTTGATATTTTCACAGATAATATATTTTTGTTGCCGTTATAATAACGAGTACTAAAAACAGATTAAAATAAATATTTAAATGGAGCTCCCGTAAAAACAGCAAAAAAAAAGTTAGTAAATATGACTTTTTTGCCGTTTTTTTGCCACAGACGGTACAGAACCTTCCTTTATTTATTCAAGGTTCTTGCGCGAGTCTCTGTGCTCGCACTTGGCCAGTTTTTTTTACATTAAAACAGACAAACTGCTGTCAGGTATAAGACATGTCTTTTGCTGCACCGATGCAATCAAAATCTTTGTATTCTTCTTAATTTCTAAAAAAACCCTGTCTCTCTCATTGAAAAATGTGCCTCAACCTTAAGCACTCTAAAAACCTGTCACGGAATAAATCCCTGACATTAACAAAATGTAAACATTTAGGGTGTAGTGGTCCTTGTGTCCGGGTAAGCTTGTTAGCGGTCTCCTAAAGGACCACTGGACAGCCCAGAAGGGTCACTTATCGGTAGATAGGCGCCGTGCCTACAAATCACTCTCATAAATCTCCGAACGCCTGACTTTGCTCATAAAATAAGTTAGTCGATAAATTGAATGCGGATACTATCTACTGGATACTTTCGATCGTAGTAATCCTCTGGATTTTTTTTTTCTGGTTACACTCATCCCGGATTTAGGAGGATAGCTTCGGTTTTTATGTGGGTTGAGGACCTAGGGTTTGGGCGAACTGTATCTAACTGAGAAATATGAAGCCTACTTTCTAAAATTGTAATCGTGATTTTTTTTTTTTTTTTTTTTTTCGATGGGAAAAATCATCTTATGACAACCCCCGCTCTTGGGCGGAGCGGGAGATAGTGTCAGACTCTTACTGACTAAAAAACCCATCCCGTTCCTTCAAGCCTTCATACCGGGGCTCGAGCGCCCTTTCGGATAACCCTGGCCCCAGTAGGCTTCGACCCGACTGGGTCCCTGCTGTTGCTGACAACTCCTTGAGGCGCGCGGGAACAGCGCGCGCCGTCGACGACTTGGGCTTGGTCCGGACAGTTACCGGACGGCCGGACAGCGAGCTACCCATTGCTCACTGTCCGCAAGCCCGCGCCTACGGTGGCTGGAAATCGGGATCGGAATCCCGGCGGCGGCGAGAGCGCCGTTGCCTGATGCGGTCGGCCTCCTCCTTAGCGAGCATTACTGCTTCGCAGAAGTCGGCGACCGCCTGCCACTCCTCCTCGCTCCGGACCATGGCCTCGACCAAGGCCCGGCGCGAGAGGTCTCCGCCGCCGATCACCCCCACGAGGGCACGGCGATGCTCCACCCAAGCAGGGCACACCGCGATTGTGTGCTCCACCGTGTCCTCCGGGTGTTCCGCACAGTGGCGACACCCGGGCGTCACTTCCGCTTTAATTCGGAACAGGAACCTCCCGAACTTGCCATTTCCGGTGAGGACCTGTGTCATGCGGAAGGTAAGGACGCCGTGAGGTCTTTCCAGCCACGCCTCAAAGAGGGGACTTATCGCCATAATTGTGGCGTGCCCAGCACTGGGTTGCGATAGTCGCTGACGCCATTCCACCATGAGATCCCGCCGGAGCTCTGTCCGCCAAGCCGCGACCTGTCGCGGCAGAGGACTTTCACCCCGGCGTTGCATCTCCACGCGCATGTCGTGCATGTGTGCAAGGACTGTTGCCTCCAGATCCCACGGTGGTAGGCCAGCCAGAAGGCTCGCCGCTTCGCGGGAAATCGTGCGGTATCCCCGCACCATCCGAATTGCCATGACCCTCTGGCAGGCGTTTAGTATGGCTGCCGGTTGCTTTTTCAGCAACGGCGCCCACACCGGCGCCCCGTAGAGGGCCATGGACCGAACGATCCCCGCGTAGAGCCTCCGGCAGGAGGCATCTGGACCCCCAAGGTTGGGCAGGAGCCGCTTGAGCGCAGCCCCAGTCCGGTTCAGTTTGGGAGCCAGACGTCGGAAATGCTCCACGAAATTCCACCGGCTGTCGAGGACGAGTCCCAGGTACTTCATCGTCGACCCGACACCGATGTGAACTCCTCCTACCGTTAGTTGGGAACTCATTGGCGGCGCGTTCCGAGAGCGGCGACCGTGAAAGCACATCGCCTCGGACTTGTGCAGCGCCACCTCGAGTCCCAACTCCTGGATCCTATCAACGACTATCGCAACCCCGCGTGTCGCTAGAGCGACCGCCGCCTGGTACGACTCTCCCTGCGCTAGAACCAGCGTGTCGTCTGCGTAGCAAACCACGCTGACCCCGTCAGGGAGGTCGCCTCGCAGCACGTAATCGTACCCGATGTTCCACAAGGGTGGCCCTAGTACCGACCCCTGCGGAACACCGCACGACATCTCCCGACGTTTCCAGTCTCCCTGGTGACCGGGGTAGACAATGTACCTGTCCGACAGGTAGGCCTCGACTACTCGACAGAGGTATTCGGGCACCCGGTGGTACCGGAGTGCCCTCCGGATCGTACTCCAAGGCAGGGAATTGAAAGCGTTGGCAATGTCCAAAGACACTGCCACGACACACCTACCCTGGGACACCGCATCCCCCGTCGTGAGGGCTCGCACGCGCATGATGGCGTCCACCGTCGAGCGCATCCTGCGAAAGCCGAACTGTCCGTCCGAAAGGTCCGGCCCCACCCGTGAAAGGCGCGCGACGAGGCGGCTCGCAATCACTCTTTCAAAGAGCTTGCCCACCTCGTCGAGCAGCACAATGGGCCGGTACGCGGACGGAGAGTCCGCAGGGCGCCCTGGCTTCGCGATGAGGACCAGTTTCCCCGTCTTCCAGCGAAGTGGGAACTGGCCCCTCTCCAAGCATGCGCTGAAGAGCCCTCTCAGTCGAGGCCCGAGAGCCTCCATGGCCAGGACCCAGGCTTTCCCAGGCAAGCCATCGGGTCCTGGGGCGGCGTTCTTGGCACTCAGCCTTTGCACCGCCACTCTCATCTCTACCTCGGTCACCTCTGGAGCATTATCGTCGTCGTCGCTATTGCGGTCCGCGTCAGACACCGCTGGCGGAGGCGGAGCCATGGGCGGGGGGGAATTGTAATCGTGATCGTGTTACAAATTTAAATATGATTCGGATCATGTTTGTTATTTATCTAGCTATTTTTAGTAGGTAAATACCGCAATATTTTTTTAACGTGGGTAATCGTCAAATTACTTCACCGGCTTTGGGTAAAGCAAGAGGAATTGTCAGACTTTTGCTGACTAAACCTGCCTACGTTATCCTTTGCATTCCAGAGCCACGGTAACTTTTTCAAACAATCCTGAAGGCCAGGTGATGAATACCTCTAAATTTTAAATTTAGAATATGAATTTGAGTATTGGCGAAGCTTTATTTTAGCTTAAAATAATATAATAATATTCCACAATTATCACACAACGCCGTCTAGTCCTAAGCTAAGCAGAGCTTGTGTTATGAGTACTAGGCAACTGATAAACATACTTATATATTTCTATATACATACATATTTTAAATAAATTACACCCAGACACAGAAAAAATGATCATGCTCATCACATGAACATTTGTCCTAGGTGGAAATCAAACCCACGACCTCCAGCATAGCAGTCAGGGCCACTAACCAGTAGACCAACCGGCCGGTCAAAAAAGCCAACCTTAAAACTTAGAAACCTGTCTAAACTTCGGCATTAAAGAAATGTTAGAAACTATAAATCTAAACCCTTAATCGACATACCGATTATATATCGGTCCTAATGTTCTTACTACTAAACTTCAAAACTTTCCAAAAGAAAAACATGTATTTCTTTGTTAGTCAACACTAGTATTTCCCCAAAAGCCAAACAAACACCTCAAGTGTTGACTCTAAACGTATTAATGATCGAAAAGACCCGGCGAACCGATTCCCACTGCGCCGAGTATCGATTAACCGTTGAGGAATGTTTGCCACGCGATCGAGTGTGGAGTGTCCCTTACAAGTCTACACACACACTTACGAACCACCAATCAACGAATAGGTGAGTGTAGAAAAACATTCAGGTTTTCTTTTACTTTGATTTGAAGTCTTTGAAGAAATTACAACAGCAACGTAATGTAAAGAGAGCAAATGGTTTTTAGCTTTTTGACTTATTACAGGGAAATCACCAGTTACTGTGTCAAAATGTGTAGAGTGATTGAGTACAAATAAATAACGTAACTCAAATGTAGCGTCATCTATAGCGTCACATAAGAACTAATCCTGCATCGCGCAATCAAAGTTCTCCGCGCGATTTGAACATATAGAACAGCCCCAAATCATCTATCGGGCAGTTGCCCACCAGACATAACACCCGACTGATCGGAGGATCCTCCTTTTCAACGGAGGTTTGCGGGACTTTACTCTCTGATCCACTTACCTTCAAATAAACATACATAATCAGCCTTATAATGATCCCACTCTTTATAAAGAGCTATTAGGTTAACTTACATACGAAATTGGCATTTTTGTGCGATTGACACCACGATATTACAGAAAATACTAAATATAAAGAAACCAATAAATAACTTACTTAAAAAAAAAATGTAACATTTTTATAAACTTTATTTGAATTTTTAATTGGAAGATATTATAGGTCTAAGTCACCATTAATCATCAACAGCCTTTTTAATGTTTCCACAGCTGGGACTCAGGCGTCTTCTCTAGGAGAGGGAATGGGCCGTAATCCACCACGTGGGCCCAGGGTTGGTGAATGTCACATGTCTTAGAATTTTTGGTTCAAGAACACGGTTTCCTCACGATGTTTTCCTTCACCGTTTTGAAAGCAGTGGTAATGAAATAAGTTACACAAAGTAATGTGCCTGGCAGGGTTTGAACCCGCGACCTACAACTCGTAAGTTGGAGCCATTACCACTCGGACACCACTGCCCTCAATAGTTCTAAGTAACCAGTAAAAAACACCAATTTCATAGATATGAACCTAATATTAGACAATAACCCACCAAGCAGGGCTAGTGAGGGTTGATGAATATCACATTTCTTTGAATATTTTTCTATGACTTGTTGATTTCCTTAACCGTTGTGAAAGAGTGATAATGAAATTAATCACACAAAGCAAACGCCTGTCTAGGAAATTATTGAACCTCCTGGGTTCATCACCCACTGGGCCATTAGCACTGGACCCTGCATTTTATATTTCTATGACTGGAACACTTCCTTTCCTTCCACTTCCTTTCCTTCATTCCTTTTGGACTTCAACGTAACACGCCTGTATTAGTACCATCGACTAACGAACCGCCCCAGCTTCGTACGGATGTTTGGTTTCTCTACTAAAATATATGCATGTACTATACATCTAAGCCTTCCTCATGAATCTCTCTAAATTCATGAGGAAGGTTTAGATGGCATTAGACAGAGGTCTAATAGTGAAAATCGCTTGAATCCATTGAATCGTTTTTAAGTTCAAATCACAAACAAACAAACGCGGCTTTGTTTGGAACCTCATCATTATAATTTCACTTTAGGTTACGTACATGCTCGTTAATTGTGCTACTATTGACAGTTGTCAAACACAATGTCTATGTAACATGGACCTGACGCGGACTCGACATGACGTCCACGTCCCGTGCACGTCCGGTTCACGTGTCGTCGACGTCGGCCATGGCTCAAATACATGTTATTCACATATGGCGCAATATAGCGCACAAGTAGTCAATCGGTAGTCACTATACACTTAGACATGTTTTCGCGATAACTGTGTTTGTTGTCATCAGGACAGCTACCCATAACCTAGAGTTTTTTAAGTCAAGAGTGAATAGGTTACTTCTAGACAAGCGTACTTCACCGTCGTCCATATCATCGCTTACCATAAGTGGTCAAGTACGAGCCTATCAATTATATAAAAAAAAAAATACGCTACGAATATCTACTTAAGATACAGTCCAAGAAATATAAGGTCCAGTGTCAGATACTAACCTAATTTTAAGTTAAAATAAAGTTATAAATGACCACAATTAAATAAACAAATGTAAAGGGTGTTTTTCTTCGGTTAGGTTTTCAAAATGAAATCATACTAAGGGTGAGTTGCACCATTTAACTATAACGCGTAAAGCCGTTAACAGTTGTCAAATCGTCTAATTGACCAATGGACGACCGTTTCACAGCTGGTTATGGTTTGGTTATCGTTATAGTTAAATGGTGAAACTCACTCTAAGTATTCTTCTTTCGGCACTAATTTTTTCGACACCAATTTAACTTAAATATAAATTTAATTGCGAATTCAAAATTTGATAAAATAAATGGATCATAGACATACTATCACTTTGATAAAAAACGACAGTCTTTTCTAACATCAAATCTAATACCATCACATAGACAGACTAGCTAAAAATCCTATTCAAATAATTAAAATCTAACACTATGTCAAACCAATACTAGTTAGTTTCGGGCGGAAATTGAACTCTCGACACGCAACGCAGTAGCCAATCGCTCAACCAGTGCGCCAAATAATTGTACGAATACGAATATACTTACCTAGTCCCTCATAAATTGTGCTATCATCTTGACTCTCCTAGCCTATTTTAAGAATAAAAACGAACGCAAAAAAAAAGAATAAAAAAACAGATACAAAAAAAAAGAATAAAAACGGACTCTATAAATGGATAATTCGGCGCTGCCCCATCTCCCCAGCTGTTAAAGCTCAGTACATTACCGTAATCTAATATGACGGTTCTACTGAAAGCGACAGGGGGCGCTATCGGTCCTTGCGAGATGTAATCGCGGCGACCTACTGAACGAAATATAATTACTAACCTCATAACTCACGTTTTACTATAGGTGCTTGTTTATTTGAGGCACAAACATCAAATAATGGTTTCATTACTTTATTGAGTAGGGTAATATAGGAGGTAAAGCGTAATATGAAGCAATTTTCGCATAAAAGGGTCTACTTTCGATTTAATTTTGGTTAATGAAGACTGTTTTTTTATGCGGGAAATCATCAAAAAGGCAATTTCTCCCGCTCTGGGAGATACGCGGGAATATTTTTAAGAATTTTACTTACCTGTGATTCTTAATTTTTTTTTTACGCCCTTCCGTCATTAAAAGATTTTCCATCTTAAAAAAATATACTTTCTAATGATTTTGCAGTATTTGGTAGCAAAGGTCTCGAGTCAGCCTTCTCAGCAAGGATCGCTGAGGTAGTAAGTCCCACAATAAAACCTCTTAGCACAAATTACCAAGATCGCGCTTGCTTCAATAATTCCACATAGATATTGTCCAGTTGTGCATATATTCCAGATAGAAAATTATACTAATATTACATCACAATTTGACCACTAAGACTTAATTTGTTAAAAATTAAAACTGCTGGTCTTCACTCGAAAAAATCCCGCCAAAACCGTGCTTACCATGCTCTTTCAACTGACAGCAATACTGCAACGAAAATCAAAAAGTTTACACACAAGTGCAAACTTCTTCCTACTTCCATTGCAGTTTTTGTATCAACATCATCCAGTTATGTCGGTGTGTTATTATTTTCGTAGTGTAGGGGATGTAGTCACTGCGACCTTATAGATCTGTTGTGACTCGCCACCTTGTTAGAGTAACTCTTTTAGCCCGGAGGCTTCCAGGAAATTTAGAATAATAATAATAATAATATTTCCACAACTATCACACAACGCCGTCTAGTCCCAAGCTAAGCAGAGCTTGTGTTATGGGTACCAGACAACTAATAAACATACTTATATATTTTTTTAAATACATACATATTATAGATAAATTACACCCAGACACAGAACAAATTATCAAAGGAGAATACTCCTAGCTTTTAGAGTTTTAATCTCCTCCGGGCGAATAATATCTCGGTGTGTTTGGTTACCACTTTAGATATGATTTTTTGGCCACTACGAATTTCCTCCCTCCAGCCTTTTCCAACCTACGTTGTAAGATTATAACGTAGGTACATAACAATCCTACAACTAAGTAAAAAAACAAAATTCCAACATTAATAAACAGAAAATAGAAACTCGTAAACATTCATAATAATATTTTATCATGATGTAAATGAAATTGTAACTCCTCGCAATATAATTGCTTTGAACAAAAACAGTAGTTTCATTTAACGCGATTAAAAATGTAATGAAATGTTCCCGAGAGTGGTAGGCGGTGCAATTTTAGGACTAGCACTTTACCCGTGACATCGCTCGCGAGAACCTATTCATAAAAACTTTAACCGTATTTTGAGGGTAGTTTTAAAAAAGTAATAATGAGAGTCTGTATTATTCATTTTGATTAGACTCTACCAAAAACAAACCTTCAAGATTTCGTTGTTCTATCTAACACATTTCAACTCTGTATTTTTCTAGGTATACCCTGTATGACACGGCGCAACCGAATCAAGCACCCCCGTCACTCAAGCCCCGCGCTCCCCTCCGCTAGTGTACTATCGCTTGCTTCGCATAGACTTCGTAATATTTAGAAAGTTCAATTTAAATATTTTTATTTTTGTATGAAAATCTGATGAACTAAAATATGATAAAGTAGCTTTTGCCCGCGACTTCGCCCACGTACATAAAATATAGCCTATTCACTCAGGAATAAAGCAGTTTTCTGTCTGTGAAAAACCTACAAACAAAAAAACAAACTGTACCTCTTTATTATAAATTAGCGTAGATTTAAAAAACCATAGAACAAAATTAGTTGTTTGTGATGTTAGTAACATAGTCCTGGTTGCCAATGTTTTACAAATAACAATGTAAAGATTAAAATATTACTAGGCGCAGTTACCTGTAAGTTGATTGTGGGGCTTCTTGCACTATACAAGTATCAAGTTTTTTTTCTTTGAATTGAACTCAAGTTTCTTACTCGCAATCTTGTAATCAATCTCTACTACAATGGGATTACCAACAATGTTATAGTAGTCTTGGTTAAACTTTCAAAGTTTACTTAACTCTGAAAGCTTAACTATTATTTGCTTGACTTTTTTAATTTCCGTGCTTGATTCCTTTTCATGATTTCATTACATTTATAGTATCAGGCTGGTCACCGGCTTGCCCCCTGATCTACCCCCCCTTTATCAAGGTGCGTGAAAAAAACCACAAGCCTACAATTATTATGTTTAATTATAAAGGTTTTCTAAAAATTCGAGTGTGTTGAAAAACGTCGTTTGATACACATTGACAATTGTCATTGCAGTCGTTTGGCTCTACAACGTCCCCCCCTCCTTTGGTTAGGACGTCTAATCTGACTGTAAAGACAAAGTTTGCCCACCTTCGACGAAATGTAATTTAATTATAAGAATGAATAATGCTGCTATTTCATTAAGGCCCTGGCAAAAGCATACCATGCATACACCAACTGCATATTTTTAATACTGTCTGTTATAGACATGTGCTATATTTTAATTTCGTCGACTTTTGTATGAGTAGAGAGAAAAAGCTGGTGAGCTGTCGTGCTGCGAACGACAGATTAATTTGTCGGTGACCGAGTTTAAGCGTTCACGGGCTTAAAACTCTACTTGCTAAGGAAATTAAATATTTGGCTTATATATCAAAAACCTTCCTTTTTTTCGTTACGAGAAAATCTGAGCTTATGAGACATGAACACGAAATACGTATAAGAACTTCATGGGTGGTGTTACTTGGAAGCCAAATAACCCATACCCGTCACACGACTTTATAATAAGGCTGTTGCACGAAACGAAATGTCTAATTTTCACGCACGTGGAACAAGGCATTTTATCCAAACAATACTTGGTTTGACACGATCAAATGTCAAACATTGGTCGCATGACAACATAATTTATTTCAAACGTAGAACGCAATTAAATTTCACATTAAACAGTAATGAAGGGGTTACAAATTATAGAATAATGACTGCTGATTTTAATCAGACATTTTCGCAACCCCTGCTAATTGGAAAAGGAAAAGGATTTTTTTTATAGAAATTAATAAGAAGTTTTAATTGGTTTCATTAGTGTTTTCGTTTCGCTGGAAATTTGCCAAAGTATTCTCTTATATATTTTTTATTACGTTCACCTTTTTGCTTTACGGCTCTGGGTATAAAACTGAGTCAACCTCGGTTGTTCTTAGTTATATCATAGATTGGATCGTATAATATCCATATTATATTAAATTTCGTATCTGGATTTGTATAGGTATTTAGGAAAAATAATAAATTGTATCGGTTTTGAATTAGGTAGTTGATTTGAATTTAATTCGGATTATTGGCTAGTTTTAGACATGAGAAATTTAAAAGTATAAAACTAAAATATCAATAGCAAGATTTGACTTTTAATTTTAGTCTAGATTGACAAAACAAACAAAAACCTGTTGTAACGTCATTTAGACTCCGCCTTCATCTGAAACTATCTGAAACTTTTATATTGGTTTCGATAACAATTTTTTTTGGATATCCAATAGTTTCGATTGCTGTTATGGAGCCCCCCATCTCTGATAGATAGTGATAAAGAGTGCTTTTTCTTGTTCGGAAAACTTACGGCAGTATCCATTTTTAAAAGGATATAACGACATCTATGGCGTCACATAAGAACTAATCCTGCATCGCGCAATTAAAGTTCTCCGCGCGTATTGAACTATAGAACAGCCCGAAATCATCTGCCAGGCATAACACCCGTCTGGTGTTTAGGATCCTGCCTTTTCAGAGGAGCTATGTGGGACTTTACTCTCTGTTCCGCATACCTCCAAAAGGGTGCCAAAGTAATTAAGACTGCATGATATTCGGTCGTTTGGTCAAAAGTATTTCCGTATCAAAGGACCAAGTCCTCGAACGTGCCCAATGGACAAATTAGCTAGCACTAGTTTATGAAAGCTAACAGCAACATGTAGCTAACAGGTCCACTATACCCCGGCAGAGTTTGTAGTTCAATTACAAAGCGTAAATGTTGGAAACTGTTAAATTGCATTAAACTTTGGAACTGTGCCTGAAAGCAGCTGTAAATGAGACCGGCCTTTCAAATCGTTTACGGGATGCGAAGGGCGCAATAAGTAATAGGCAGCCATTATCGCTGATAGCCTCTTTCCAGCCAAGTTGTTGAGTAAAAGCTCACTCTATTTTAGATCGACTTTATAATAATTTAACATAGTAGGAAAATAGGATCCTAATGTTATCCAAATGAATAGGTATCTGTATATCAGTTATCTGTGGGAAGTTAAGGTTTTTATTTATTACTGGCTTCGCCCGCTTGGCATTAGGTACTTAAGGAATCGGGATAAATGGTAGCCAATGTTCTTTTCCATGTCAAAGGCTATATGCATGCCGAATTTCATCCAAATCCGTTCAGCCGTTTTTGCTTGATTAAGTACCAAACATCCACACTTTTACATTTATAATTATTAGGTAGGATATACTTTAATGCACAACTTAACACAGCACAAACATTTATAAAAATAAGTGTACAAAAGGCGGTCTTATCGCACAGGGAAATCTTCTACAGAAAATCCTTGGACAGACTTTTTTTTAGTTAATTTCGAGCCTTTTCAGGAAGAACGCATTAAGTTACAGTTGATGTTTTTTGTAGTTTTTTTTATTAATTATACCTACATTGTTAGTTGTTACCCTAGGGCTGAGTGGCAGGCGGTCGCCTCGACTCGACTTTTCATTTATTATCGGCTTCACATCTGGTTGTATCTTTTCATACATGTACATGGTTTCTAGATAGCCCTCTTACGTAAACGCAGGCAGTTGCCACCAA
Organism: Mythimna albipuncta; assembly: GCA_929112965.1. Classification (NCBI taxonomy): domain Eukaryota; kingdom Metazoa; phylum Arthropoda; class Insecta; order Lepidoptera; family Noctuidae; genus Mythimna; species Mythimna albipuncta. Next base: position 7,212,193 of record OV815962.1, on the reverse strand, counting down.
ATTAATTGCCAGTTAATAGGACACTATCTCGATCGGTTTAAGTGTGCGATTTTTATCCGAGTCACGTCGGGCATAGGGGCAGGTTGTATCGATTGGCCCAGGCGACCAGACCGCACTGTTGCCTCTCATGTCAAATGGAAACTACAATCTGTGGGTTTACGGTTTTACGGTTGGTTGTTTTGATTAAGTTCGCTGGAGAGGTTTAAATCAATTGTTCGATATTAGCGATTCGAATAGTGTGGTATGTTGTGAAATGGTTTCCATTGGTGGTATGCCGTGGAAGTTTAGATTGTGTTTGTATGAAAATGCATAAATATTAAATACTAGCTTTTTACAGCGACTTCGGCCGCGTACATAAAGTCTGTGCCACTCAGGAATAAAGCAGCTTAATATCAGTGAAAAAGTTTAAGGTAACGGGCCAGTACTTCCAGAGATCCTCCTACAAACAAAAAAAAAACAAATTTATTAGTGGAACTCTATGAAGATGTAGACTAGTTTCTGCCAGCGGCATCGCCTGCGTTATAGTAGGATTCTCCACACAAACTTTGGACCCATTGAACCCCTGAACTTTGAAGCAGGCGCTGACATACATAGTTTATGGTGTATAGCAACAGTTCAAAACTTTTAGCCGCTCAGCTAGCACGGCAAGATTAAATATACTTTTTTCTTTGTAAGTTTGGAAATCATCCAATGACTCCCGCTCTTGAGTGAAACAAGAGCGCATGTCAGATTTTTGCTGACTGGTGGGTTTTACTCACCTGTGTTCTTTAGTTGCCCTTTGTGTCAATATTTTAAACGTTCCCGCAACCCTGGCTTGCTGCCTGGGTTGGGCTGCTCTGCTGCTAGCCTACCTACTTCAATTTTGCTGACCTCTCTTTGAGGCGCGCATGAAACACTTAACGCCACCGTCGTATTGGGCCTGGCGTACTATTCTCTAAGAAAACAGCCTTGAACGCAGCGCTGGCCGCAGGGACGATATCCAAATAGGTATATTGGATTAACAACCCAATAAACCTATACATTAGATTATTAATTCAATGTACTGCGCTCTCGACTCGTCGCTGTTTTCTTAGAGAATAGCACAGCTGATCTTTAGCGGACGGGTGGATGACGAACAACCCATTGCTCGTCCTCCGCTAACCCACGCTGACGAAAGCCAAAACTCACACAACCTACCTGTATAGCAACAAAGATCGCATGACTAAAACTTTACTCATAAAAATTCTATTTTTGGAATCTCATTCAGTTTGAACACATTCATTACAAAAATTAGTACCAAAAGGATTTACAAAACACACCCGTACAAGTCATTCTGAGCAAGCAATTAACAGCTCCACGAAATTCTAAGAGGCTCTATACAAATTCAATTTAGTTTCGTTTATCGCTTTCAGTCTAATTTTGGTGTAAGTGTAGCCGTGAAAACGAAGTTTAGGTACTAGACAGAGACGTAAAGAAGTACCTATATAGAGAATTAACGATTTGTTTTATAGTTCCCTCTGAATTCGGTCCATAAGTGTTCGTTAAACTTCGTTGGTACTACCGACAGGATTCGGGAAAATTGCTCTCTCAAAGCTTTTCAATAAAGTACATTTTGAAGTCTATTAATTTTTGTCATGAACCACAATTTATGGACGAGAAATTGGATTTCGGGTGAGAAATACGATTATGATTATCGTTAAAAAATATTGTGGAACAAATTGCAGTTAAACATTTTTACGTGAGATGGGGTTTTGTCCGATAATATCCAGTGTTATGAAATTTGGAGGTAGTAGATTAAAGGACGATCTTTATCATGTCCGACTTAAACAAAAAGTTTTTTTTTTGAGTTTGGAAATCGTCAATTGACCGCTCTAGGGTAGAGCGAAAGGACGAGTCAGACTTTTACTGACTAAAACCCACCTATGTGCCATAATTTTCCCTTTGCGATCTAGGACCAGTAGCCTGATTCACGTAAAATCAAACAAACCAAATATCGTTGAAATTTTTATAGTCGTTCGATCGAAGTCCTATCCAAAATCGGTATTCACGTGTTCCCTAATCGGGATGGATAGAACGACAACTCAACTGGCTCGAAACTAAACGATCTATCAACGAATTATTTCCAGTTACATTAATAAGTATTCAACCAGGATAATGAAATACAGATTCTTTTTTTTTAATCGACTCTTCGATCAAACGACTTTAAAATCAGTGTCGTTCAAACTCGATTGATGGATTTGAATACGGTAATGATCTGAACGACTAAATCGCTACGATATCGTTACGGTTTTCAATACGTGAATAAGTCTTTCGAACGTTCCCTCAGGTCCAGCAGGCATTGGCTCTATTTTGGACACCTTCAGTTTTATTGACATCTCTTTGAACACTGCGCTATCGACTCGAACCAACACGTTACCTTACGTTACGGGAAGCTAACACGTTATTCGTCATTCGCAAGCTTGCACCTGTGGTCGCTGGAAATAGCCCTGCCATTCCCAACGCCCGAAATCATAAGGTGTAACACAGTAATCATTAGAGTTCAAGTATTTCCTAAATATTTTTTCCTACACGAATATCTGGCCGTTCATTTTCCTCAAACTGAACACAGTGAAATAGCCTTGGAAAATTTAATAATGCTTTAGGAAAAGGTGTGAACGAGCACCAAAATGGTTCATTTTTACTCCAACATTATATTATTATTTTATACGAGATTTTAATGCAATACCGTTGTATAAAAGTTGTAAAGCATCATGGAAGCCAAAGTTTAAACGTGCAATTTTTTTTTGCTATACCAAAAGTCATTTTGCCCGAGCGCCGAAATTCTATTTTGGCTTGCCCTTAAAATCCCTTTTCCCGATATCTTTGAAATTTAATTTCGAATCATCTTTTCTAAGTGGCAATTGAAAAACTATGAATTGGATCTACCTCCATCGGTAATCTTTACTAAAGTGTAAATTTACTAAGGTAGTCTGCCAATCAAAAACTGACCTCTCAAAGAGATTATTTGTGATATCGCAGAAGATAATAAAACGTATCAAAAGGTACAAAAATGAATTAACGTTGAAGAAAGCGTACTTCATCGTGGACCACAATTACCATCAAGTGAGATGGTGATCAAGTGCGAGCAGCAATAATAACATACCACCACCATCCACCTTATTTATGTAAATATATTAGATAAGTGCCCTGTCGGCTTAACTCCTTTGCACGCCGGCCGCCGCGCCGTTCCTTAAAAGTTAGAACTATCGCAAAGGAATCTCTACCGACCACATTTTCCGCCTGTCCGTCAAGTGTCACGAAGGTAAGATACGCAACTGATTTCATAATCATTCACGTGCTACTTTCTACTTCTTCGTGGTTTACTTCGGTATCACATTTTTTTCCCACTCGATTTAAGTTATAAATCGAAAATGACATGAAAAATAAGTGCTTGGTCCGCGCTGTCGTGTTAGAAGGAAAAAGCCGCGAAACATGAGAAGGGAATCAGACATAGGAAATGCATAACTAGATCTAATGGATGTTCGTGTTTGACAGATTCTAGGAAAAAGTCAAAATTTGCTTCAACTAAAAACCGCATTATACCTCTATTATAACTACGAATATAAAATAGAAAAAAAAAAACATTTTCAATTTACAATAGCTCGTATATAAAACCATTTTCATAAAAACACTTCAATCACTAAAGTCCACATGATAAATCACCTTGATTAGTTGTAGATGCCTATCGACGGTATGAACTCAGAACAGCTGCTGATTTAACCCTACACTGCTAGCGTTTGCATGATCACCGGCAATTAACCCTACATCGCACCACCATATTTCGAAATGCCAGAGTTAGCAAACATTGCATTCAAATTTCATCAATGGAAAACACAACTACAGCAGAGGTAATAAACACTGCGTTCAAATTCAGAACAATCGAACCGTTGCGTATCACAGGACCAGAAAATGCGGTCCTTTGTCGTTGTTATTCGGATGACGTTTTGATTAATGGTGACAGTTGATTCTCGATAGTTCGATGTGATAAGGGTTCGGAAAACGATGCCTACGTGTTTGCTGCATGTGCTTAACACGCAAATTGTTTAGTAATGAGTTACTGCGGCACGGCGTAGTGGTGGCGTTTCTGTAGCAAATAGGTAAATAATTGTTCCCTCTATGCTCATAAATGACTGCTGTGCCGTGTGCCTAGCGTTATTTCCACTGATTTCGTAGCAAGCGGTAAAATACATCAACGCAAGTGAGAAAAATAGCTTAAAGTTATGGCGTGGGCTGTAAGTTTAATGGCATTTTTTTATTTAATAAATTGTCGTTCATTTGAGTGCGCCTCGCCGTAATTTGTACAGTTCCAAGTAGATACTCAAGCTTTAAACTCGTCGGCGAAGACGGTCTATTACTCGCCTCATTTTCTGCCATTTTGTCCCCATTTCGATTCCGTCTAGTTTTTTTTTTGGATGACTCTACTTATCTCGTACATTGTTCCACGTAACAATACATGTATTGTAGTAATATTTGTTTGTGTCAGTCCCCTTTTCACTTCGTGTTTTGACAGAGGCGTTCCTGTCTGTGACAGTATTTAGTCTTATATTTTGTAGCATCCTCATTTTGTATTAGATATCTCTGAATATGAAAACACAAAAGAGCCTAAGGTAAAGGACATATCACAATGTTTATTTACCAGCATTATGTATAAATTGTAAAAATATTGAAGAAAACATGGAGTTTTCTTTTTTTTCGGTTCACTACTAAGCTATCTACTGAATACCGGACCACTTTTATCGTTTGCGAAATTCCTGACCTTTTTTTATATCTGAATAAAAAACCTTTCGTATAGCTATATTCGAAAAGCGGCATCAACAAATTGAGAATTTCGACATCACAACGTTCGGGCGTTAAAAAATCATATCCGTGATTAAAGTGCAGCATGTGAACCCTGCCTTTTCCACGACTTTTGAACAACATCGTTATTTACGGAAGACTTTTCAACGGCCCGGTACACTCTTACTTTTATAGTAAAACATTTCTTTCCTTCACATTTTTTTCAGTACATTTTTATTTTATAAATCGTTAAAATAAAAATCACCATCATCCCACGCAAGGCCAAAGTTGTACTGGTATCGATAAAATACTCATTAGGAATGAACTGAATCTGAAACACCTACAGTTTACTTATCTACCTTTAGTTTTAATTAAACAAAACTGATGGTATAGTCTGTCCAATGAGTCAACCGACTTGGGAATTTTGTATAATATTTAATCACTTAAAGAATGCTTATATTCGATACTTTTTATGAGGTGCTTCTGTTAGTAAACAATGATCTCTATCTCTTAATCAACCTTGATTATTGAACCATGTTGGCTACATCAGATTTCATTAAATCCTAATAATTACCCGAATTGTTTAACTTATTAGACAGACAGACTCTACGAGAACAATAAATCATTTTAGTTTACTGCCTGAATATTGTAGCTTTGAAGAAGATTTTAGTCTTTCGTAGAATTTGCCAAAATACGAACTGAAATAACACTGATTTTGTCCCGTGAATATTTTTCCATCGGACAAGGTGGGCAGAGCTGCTATCAAAAGATAGTTAAGGTGTTTAGTCCCTTGAATATCTGGCCGGAGTTAAATGCTCGTACTGCGCCTAGTGTGTGCATTTAATTCTGGCTAGCTGCGCCCCGATAGAGCCTCGTTGACCTTTAAATCCATTTTCTTTGCGAAATATTGTTATATTGTTGTAAATTAACTTAATTTGATTGATTTACATATGCTGTACATTCTGAGAACACTGTTTTTATGTAAACTCACTCACACTAATAAAATATTTCTAAAGATCAAAGCCGTTTGAAAGGAGCAGGGAAACAAGTGAAAAAATATCATGTCGTTATTTTTCATTTAGAAAAAAAACAACGAAATGAAATCAGACGACAAAATCATATGTTGATATTTTCGTACATTAGTCTTCAATAAGCATATATTTTTTGAAACCACTGGAAAGTCACTGCTTTATGGTACTGCTTGGGCGCTTGGGCCTTAATTAATAACTTCCATGCATGCGCAAAATACGAGATTAACCACATTACTACCAAGCTACAGTTCTAAAAACCGAATTGCACTTCACATTTCAACTCACGCTATATACACATTTCATGCAAAATCCACTTATACTAAACTGTTTTTAAAAATGCCGCGTAAAGTTATAATTGCCTTTTAACCTCTGTGTAAACTCTGCAGCGTGTGGGGTGTGTAGCACTATGCAACGAGTAGGGTGCACTATGCAGAGTGCAAATCGGTTTACATTTTCATAACGCCGAAACTTTTCCAACTGTTTGAAGTAGATTACAGAATATGAGGGTCCTACATGAATTTGTTTCTTTCAGTTTCGAAATTTACTAGAGGAGGTAAATACTAGAAGACGCACATATTTTCGTATTTTGTTTAGGAATAGCCAGAAATAATATAGGGTGACTGGCTATTAGTGTACGATACTTAAACACGTGATTGTGCTCATGATAACCAACAACTTTTAAGGGAACAAAAATGAAATCGCGAAAATAAAATCTGCTGTTCTGTACATTTATGTTTACCTAATGTACTGAACAGCTAATATTTTTTCGCGATTTCGGCTAAGCTACCATAATAAAAATTGTTTGTTATCATGAGCACAATCAGGTGTTTAAGTATCGTACACTAATTACCAGTCACCCTATATATTTTTTTTGTAAAAAAAATGGAGCTCTATCCGTACTGATCATATTGTGTAGTCAAAAGTAAAAAAAAAAAACGAAATCCCAAAATTGTCCCCGAACATTGGTCATAATTGAATCAATTATTCATAACAATTGCTATGTATTTGTACTAATTAAAAATTAATGCTATAAATATCACTAAAAGTAGTAATCAAAATACCTAAAAATGTAAAGAATTTTTCTTCTTATTTTTTTTTAATAGTTACTCTACATTGTGTCACATTTTAACACAAAAGCCCCTTCTCCTTTCAAACCTCTTTGTCTTAGATGATATCTGTCATGATCAGACCCTCAGACATCAACAGCGACGTCTTCTTTCTGATATCCAGTGATTGACGATCTTTGCCCATTTGTCTGGGTACGTTGGAGAGACGAGGCCAGCCCACTTTTCTTAAAATACCTTATAAAATTACTAAAACAAAACATATCTACAATATTTATCGTATAGTACTGTTAGCAACTCGTTTAGGCAACACTTTTTAAAGACCGGCCAAGAGCGTGTCGGGCCACGCTCAGTGTAGGGTTCCGTAGTTTCCCGTCCGTCAAAATAAGTGTACCCACTAATGAGTTTAAAAAATGCTTGCATATACGATTATACTAGAAACTTAGCCCAGAAATTATTTTGTACCTTTTTGTCTTTTTTGTACAAAAACTGTTCTTTCCATCAAGTTCAAAATAATTTTCCTAGAAAGTTCTACTTTTCAGAATTTTTTCATATTTCCTAAACTTATGGTTCAAAAGTTAGAGGGGGGGACACATTGTTTTTTGTTTTTTTTTGCGATTATTTCCGAAATTATTGACATTATCAAAAAATGATTTTAGTAAACCCTTATTCATTTTTAAATACCTATCCAATTTTACCACTTTGTCGGCGTGATTGATATACATATTGGTTCCTAGTTGACTACGGAACCCTAAAAAGGAAATAAATACTATTTCTAGAGTATAGTGTCCGTACCCTTCTCTAACGCAGTTGTCGCCGATTGTAAATTAGTGAGTAAGGTTTTAGAGCCGTAATAGTTGATAAGATTCAAGGTAACTTTACATGTATTAGGTAACGATGGGGCTGGCATGATCTTACTGTGACCAAAAGTCCCTAAATCTATAAAAGAATAAAAAAAACTATTTCGCTGAGAAGGACAAACATAGAATAGTCGGCCTTATATAATGTTCCCACTGTTGGGACTCAGGACAAACACTTTAACATTTTACATGAATGAGAGCGAGTGCAGCTCGCGAGTGCACGAGAGGAAGGATGAAAGACGACTGACTGGATGGATGTATCAGTAGTTGATTGGGTGATGTGTCAGCACCCTGACGAGAATGCTGCATAAGCCGCTAGATAACCCAGAAGGGATATATTGGAAGCATATAACCTTATCATACTCATGAATACGTCCAGTTTATTTAAAATAGAAACAATTGCCCCGCGGCCATGTGGATATGTCACGATATATTTTATTTTGAATGTGAATAAAGCTGTCGAATGTGGGTTTAAATCACGTTCACAGTAAATCGGATTAAAGATATTCAAAAATGAGGGGAAAAAACAACAATCTCTTCAATTCGTGACATGAAGAAGTATTGAAATAAACCAGCTAAAATATTTTTAGCAAAAATGCTTAGTACAATGCGTTCCGAATGAGAATAGGATGGCCCTCCATGTTGTGACGTCACGATTTACTGCCAAATCGAGGAAAGAAATTTTTAAACATTAATTAATATACGAAAAATTTAATTTATTTATGAACTGTGAACGAAAAAGTTTAATCAGAATCTTGTTCTTCAATTTTACTCATCACGTTCTTCAATAATGCCAAAATTTCTTCGTTTTGACAGTACGACGAGACGTCAAAACAAAGGAACCGGTCCTATTCTCATTTGAAACGCGTAGTACTTACAGTTTGTTCAAGGTAAACCCATTTCAATTCGAAGATAGGTCAACAATATTTCGTAATTTAAACAAAGCACAATTATCGCCTAAGGGCCTATTCATTGTTGATAGTTAGGACGTTTATGTTCCAAGCAAATAAGCATATACAGCTCCCTTGCCAATTTCCGGGTGAGTGATCACAGCTAGAACAACCAGTCAGTAGGTCCGGGCTCGTTGTGTTATGAAAAGGCTTTAGAATATATGTAGGTAGGTATTCATTTGGGGAGGTTACTTTAAAACAATTGACAATTCACTATATAAAAGACTAGTTTTTTGTCAAACGCTTCACCCGCTTTGTTATATTGGAAATTATTCCGCTGGAACGTAGTTCCTGGGTTAAGTAAATGACAAAACATGCAAGATCACAATTTTATTCTTGTTTTTATTCAAATAAAATATTTTTTGTCAAAGGCTTCACCCGCTTTGTTATGTTGGAAATTATTCCACTGGACCGTACTTCCTGGGTTAAGTAAATGGCAAAACATGCAAGATCACAATTTTATTGAAATAAAATATTCTGATTCTTATCCACCCATTAAGGCGTGGCTGATTAATGTTTCTTAATTAAAAACCAAATCTTATTTGCAAAGACACGTATCTAGGTAGTCAAATCGCGGAAACATCCCGGGCTTCCCTGTCCACGATGCCCGGCACCCCGGCCACTACATGTGCTGATTTGCGGATGGCAAGCAATGGGTAGATCACCATCCGTTAAGGACCAACCCCGTTCCACGTGCACTTCAAAGAGATGTTAGCAAGATTGACGGCGGCCAATAATTCCTGCTCGGTCTTTAGGATTGTTTGGAAGAGAACCGAAGGAGTGGTCTTAGACCGCAAAATGTAACTGAAGGAACAAAGTCTGCCACTCCCTCCACTCCACTTTTGCTCCACCCAGAGCAGGAGGAATCATTTAATGATTTCCTAACGTAAAAAAGTAGTCTTGCATATAATAAAGTACATACTTACCACATGGGTAATAGGATTAGTGTTTCAGCCGGAGTCTACTTTTAAAGTTCTCTCGACAGTTTCCCAGCGGCTTAGTAAACCCACAGTCTAAAGTACTTGAACTTTGAGAACAGGGATTTATATGAAGTACGAATACTTAGTAGAGGAAATGTGTAGCGCTGCTTATAAAACTATACTTATGTTTGAGTTTCCTTATGAACTCATTTTGCCGAAATCAGCTTACAATAAGAGCTTACTTTTACTAGCTTATAAATTAAACAACCACCTGCAGTTTTCAGGATCTATACGAAGCCAATACCAGAGTCGTAGAGGTTGCAAAATATTGGTTATAATTTTTTTTTTTTGTAAAAGTACATCGATACGAAAAAGAAGAAGAAGAAGAATGATACAACTCAATGTATCGAAATCCGAAAAGTACAGATCTTTCTGGACACATTTTATAACTTCATTTTAGCGTGTTCTTTGTGTTAGAAATGGTTGTAAGTTTGTAACTATTGGTTTTCCTGAATCCTTCAAGGGTGGTGATTCATATCATTGGTTTGGCCCGTGTGAAATCATCATCATCATCATCAGCCTCTTTAATGTTCCCGCTGCTGGGACTCGGGCCTCCTCTCTAGGAGAGCGAATGGACCGTCCAGTGCGGTTTGGTGGATGTCACATATCTTCGAATTTTTAGTTCCAGGACAAGCCGGTTTCCTCACGATGTTTTCCTTCACCGTTTTGAGAGCAGTGGTAATGAAATAAATTATACAAAGTAATGCGCCTGACAGGGTTTGAACCCGCGACCTAAAACTCGTTAGTCGGAGCCATTATCACTCAGCCACCACTGCTCTCTACGTGTGAAATTAGAACTTTATAATGCCAAATAAATAGTACATTTTGATTCAAGTGCAGCAAGTTTATCATTGCGACCGAGGCGGAATGCGCACGAGCCGCAGGCAAGTGTGTTATGGAGCCGGGCTGCAGTTTGCACGTGTATCAAACGACTTTTTTTAATACACTTACGAAGAAATTAATAAACATCGGTTGACCGGCGACTCGTGGGGGTCGACGCGCGCCCAGCCTTATACAATAAATGCACGCGCGCTTTTCTACACTAGTATGGATAAGAGCGGTTTTTCGAATAAGTGTATATTTATAGCACTCTGGAATAATACAGCTATATATTAAATTAGTGAAGTAATTTTTAGAATCAGTTCTGACCTTTCAAATATATCTACATACCAACTTACAAATAAACTCTATTTAATATTTGTATAGATGAATACACCAACCACATTTAATTAAAATCGCTTAGTACTTCCATAAAAAAATGCAGGCCAACAAGTTAATGCGGAAAGTTTTTTCATTATTCCTCTAAGCTGTGCCCATAAAGAAATTCTTGCAGTCATCAGCCCGACACGGAACCCACTAAGTACTAATTAAAAAGACATGGCTGCTATTCATCTCTGTTGTACTTTCTCCCATTTTTCATCGCGACGTGGAAGGGTTGGAATCCTGTTATGTATGAGATTAAAACGGGCAAAGCCATATAAAATCCGGGTGATGTGACGGACGGTGTGTGTAAAGTGTTGCCAATGCTAATTAACTTATGTTGTGCTGCGTACAGCGTGTTGCTTCGTTAACGCTCTGGGGAAAGCGGATATTCAGTTGACACCAACTGCCGTCAAAGGGGAGCTTCAAAAGGGAAATACTGTATATAATTATTGGTTTCAGTATGACGATTTTCATCATTAGTAATAAACAGACTTCTACAACTGTCCTTATTTTATTTTCATAGTTTAAAACAAAGTTCCCCATCGCGTCTGTCGATCGTGTGAAACTCAAAAACTACTGAACAATTTGTCATGGGGTTTTCACCTATAATGAAGCGATTTATGATACAGGTTTATGTGTATAATTCATCCATATTCAGCATCATCATTTCAGCCGAAAGTTCACTACTTGACAAACGCTCCCCCAAGTGTCAACACAACGTACTATCCTGTCCTATGCGTCTCATATCCGTCGGATTTTCTCACCAGGTCATCGGTCCACCTTGTGGAAGGCTTTCCAACGCTGCGTATTTCGGTGCACGGTTACCACACTAAACCATTCGACCCCATCGATCGACCTTCTGTTCTGCGACCAATGTAGACCTGCTCACTACCACTTAAGCATGTATTAAAGTAAAGAAAAGCTGAGAGTTTCAAACATCCTACTTAGGCTCTTGCGAAGTTGTTGCGAGTTTTTTTTTTTGATGGTAAAATCACCCAATGACATCCCCCGCTCTTGGGCGGAGCGGGAAGGTGTGTTAGATTATTATTGACTATAATAAACCCACTCCTGTTCCTTCGTTATCTTATACGAGGGCCGAGTTTTCCTTTGGCCCCAGTAGGCTTGGACCCAGCTGGGCAAGTTGGGGCGGGTTGCTAGATAAATATAAATAATCCAAAAAGCAACGATAACATTCGTTCCATTCGCAATGGAATCTAAATTGAAGCGCAAACAACAATACGAGTACAATTAAGGAAGCTAACTTTCAGTAATTCGAACAACAAGCAAACTTGAGAAGTGTATGAGTCAGGCTATCCCATCACCTAGCAACTGAGTACCGAAGCAAGTTTTTGTTTTGATCCACTTTCCTTACCGGAAATCCGGTAGTATTTTGTTGTTGTTGTTGTTGATTGGTAGCAATATGTACCTGAAATATGCATAGTGAGTGATGCTTGAGGGCTGTAAGACTCGTTATCTCTGAAATTAGGTAGGTACGGTGAAATTTAATTGTATTGAACGAAGAAATCGTTTTGAAACAATAATCTTTTAGTTTAATTTGTACTGAAATGAAATTCCGTGGCTCTTGTAATAATGATGTGAGAATAATAACTAGCAACACATGAGATTAACAAATTATTATAACTTGAATTTGGATATTCATGTAAGTGACTTCAATATTAAAATCGCAAACAGAAAGAAGTCTTCAAATCTGAACGGAAAACTGGAGAAAATTATGCACAAACTGAAATATGACGTCACCGCTTTAAGATTAGAGATATCGAGATGTTCCCACAACGCCCCAGTCTTCCTCATATCAATAGTTGAAATGCTAATTTCAGTTAATTTAATTTTGACACTGTTTTCTAAAATAGATTATTTTTTGTTAAAATAAAAAATCCTTACAAAGGTGTTACAAAACTAAGTCCCCAACCGCGTCTGTTCATCTGTATGAACGCGATAAATTTAAAATCACAGAATTCCGTGAAAGTCACAGAAACCCAATGCTGGGGCACTCGCCCCTGAGCATTAGTTATGATTTTTGTGGAGTATGCAGACTTTATCATCATCGAGTCGCTGAGGATTAGTTATGATTTTTGTGGAGTATGCAGACTTCATTATCATCACCAGCCTTTTTAACGTTCCCACTGTTGGGACTCAAGCCTCCTCTCTAGGAGAGGGAGAGTTGAGCAGTGGTGGCCGAGTGGTAACGGCCCCGACAGGCTCATTATTTTGTGTAATTATTCCGCCACCGCTGCTCTCAAAAACGGTGAAGGAAAACATCGTGATGAAACCGGTATGTCCTAGAACCAAAAATTCAAAGACATGTGACTATCACTGATACGCACTGGGCTCGCGTGGTGGATTACGGTATGCAGACTTATAGCGTCAAAAAAAAACAGTAAATATTGTGAAGAAATTATTTAAATCATACCAAAAATCATTAGTTCCAGAAACGTGCCCGAAAATGAAGTGACTCGCTGTGACGTCATCTGTCATGCAGTACAGTCTGTCGGAGTTCGTCGCACAGATCATGACAGATGACGTCATCGTAAACAGTCAGCCGTTCAGAAAAACAGTAATAAATCCACCATTAAAGTTTTTCGGAACGGCCGACTGTTGAAAAAAAATACCATTTCTTGACGGATTTTCATAATTTAAAAAATTATGTGGTTAATCAAAGAGCTGCAACAGTCAAGTTCTGTAATATCTTCACATTTGAGTGGTCCCACAAAGGGGGTCACGCGATATCAAGGAATCAAGTATATGTATTATAACAAATGTTATTACAGCACTAGAGCAGGCTATCCCGAACCAGCAAACAGCGGTTCTCATTAAAATTGTATTCTCAAAGCAAACTGTGCTAACACGGTGCAGTTTGTATTATGTCGATAGTACAAACAGATAGATATGTATAATGTTTCAAGTGTCAACTAATTTTGGTGGAGCCATTCAGAAATTCTGTCAAGGATATTCCAGGGCAGCCAACAAAAAATCATTTCGAAGGTTTTTTTTTACATTTTGCAAGTCCGTATGTTGATTAAAATATGATTTGAGACCGATATATTGATCATTTTAATAAATATGGAAGTGATGTATGGATGTGATGTAGTATGTGTATATGGCACCACATAGCAAATTAGAAATCCTGCTTCTCGCAATTACAGTATGCGTTTTGGGAACACATTTAGTGTACGTACAGCCAAAGAGTGGAATTCCCTTCTGGAGTCTGTGTTTCCTGATAGCCCCAACTTAGGGGTCTAGTGAATAGGTTACTTCTAGGTAAGCGTGCTCCATCGTCGACCACATCATCCCTTGCCATCAGGTGAGATGGTGGTCAAACGCAAGCCTATCAGTAATAAAAAAAACGTTTTGCTTTTGCCGCTTTAGAAAGCAACATCAGATACAACACCTTTAGCATTCAGGAAACTTGAATGCAAGAGACGCCTTTCGTAGCCTCGTGCTTGAGTGTACTTGTATGAACATTTGTCATGTAAAGACGTATGCTTTCAAGTATTATTCAAACCCAACCTGTACCTATACTTGTACTACATACCTACATTATGTGTCAATTATTTCTCATTGCAAGGTTCTTCTATAAGCAATATAATCACATCACACTAATATTGTAAAGTTGATGATGATGTGTCATAACACACACTTTATAACTCGTTTACACTCAAACGGATGAAAAGATTTGGATAAAATTTAGCGCATGGATAGACCATATCTTGGTATGGATGGTTTTTTTTTTACTATTTTCAGAGCACAAGCTCTAATTCTTGAATATATTAACCCTTTTTCGATGAGAAATCAACAACAAACTCCTTCCGCTGTGGGTGGAGCGAGAGATAGTGTCAGGCTTTTACTGACTAAAAAACCCATCCCGTTCCTTCAAGCCTTTATACCGGGGCTCGAGCGCCCTTTCGGATAACCCTGGCCCCAGCCTTCAGTCACTTTCTGTGTTCCAGGCCCACGGCAACTCCCTAAAAAAAATATATCCGTATTTGATAAAAAAATGGACGTCAAAAACTGTCACGAGATTTGGAACAATACTAGATTGTATATTGTTTGACCTAAAAACTTTTTGACTAACAACTTAACATTGTTTCTGTTATGAAACACAAGCTCTACATGGAAAGTGGGAACGCATTGTGTTAAAAATTGGTTTTCATCTTTTACATCAAATATGACGCTAGCTTTGTTAGATACTATTTAGGCGTAAAATGAAGTTTATTCTATTCTCTGACAAAGAGATTTTCAGGAAATCCCACTACCAATTGGCGCCACTAAGTTAAAAGATCTTTTGAAAACTATACAGGACGTTGACGTCAATTTTACTAGTGTCATTTAGGCAGGGCGCACGTGTGTCTTATGTCAGATACAAGCCGATGTATATTTGAAATCATCCACTCCCTGCGCATACGTAAACATGTTTTGTATCAATTTCTTCCACTTAAGGCTTATAGTCCCTTGAACCATCTGGCCGAAATTAAATAGTCACTACTCTCGTACCCGTCTAGGCGACAGCAAGACTATGTGTGCATTTGTTTGCGGCCAGCTGCGCCCGGACAGAGCCCCGCTAAGTTTCAAATCCATTTTCTTTGCGAAATATTGATTGATTTACATATGCTATGTTCACTTTGAAGAGTATTTAATTACCAATTTTTATGTGTAAAAACGTATCTAAAGATCCAAGTCGTTTCGAAGGAGTAGAGAAAAGTTGCCAATGTGATGTTGTTGTATGTAATATCTTTTTTAGACAAAAGTATTAATCGCACGAAAAAATCAAATGTTGATAATGTTATTCATGAATCTATAATAAATATATGTTTTTTCAAACCTATTAACCTGGCCATTACCGAGGAGTAGACTCCAGAAATTCACTGTTTAACTCTTCGAATGCCGTAATACGAGAGACAACAGAAAGACAATTGCTTATGTCGAACTGAGTAACTTAAGACATTCAAAATGTTAAAGGCACTTTCGGGCCTTAACACATACTCATGACGATCAAAAAGTGTTCGGTGTCGGTATCTGAAAACTAAAAGTATTTACGTCTGTGCAGCGCCTAACTTAAATGTTCTGACGATTTTCTAAATGTGTGTAGTTACTGGCTGTGTTATCAAAGGATATTGTATGAGAAAAACGTACCATGCTAACTTGCTAGCAGGTTAGACGATTGTACTTTAGAATGATTTTTCTAGAATAGAATTTGAATTGAGAAGAAAATAATTGCAATTTAGCTTCACTGTTTTTGATTGACCGACATTTTGACAGTTCAAAATTGCACATAATTGGATGGAATCATAGAGATTTAAAGAGATACATAAATATATTATAAAAGGCCGACTGTGCTACATAAATTTATTGTCTTAGGGTCGTTTCTGATTTCTGAATTGAATAGTTTTAAGTTTTGATAAAATATTTAATAGGAGTGCCGTTAATATAAAATAGGTATTGAAATATTGTATCCAAAGTTTATCTTCATAAACACCAAATCCCAGAAGACTACACCTCGACCCGAAGCTACAACCCTTACAGTACATTATTATTGAAAACTAGGTCAAGGGTAGAGTTGTCTGTAAAAATATGAATGAGTAAATAACACGGTCCTTATTCCGTTTGAACCTTTTTAAACGAACCACCTACGATTAACAAAAAAGGGTCCCTACATCTAAACAAAAAGATACTTCTTAATGAACGCGACCCTTTTACATGATGTGGCCTTGTATGTAGGATGGCGACATAAACAGATACAATAGGACAAAACCATATGCATAGAGAATGGACTGAGCAATATCTTGCTAGATTAACCACTCTGTCAAAAGACACAGAACAACTGTGCCCGTCTCTTTACACATTATTTATGTCTATCTGCAGCTCCCTAAGCTGCTAAGATAATGATATTTATTGTTACAAAAAAAATCTTTAAACTATGGCATAATCATTAATACCTATTTCTATACCTATTTTAGAAATCACTTATTTTGGATGGTGGTCCCTAAAGCAGGTAGCACCTGTTTTTGGGTCCTAGCGAAATATGCAACACACTCATATTTTCAATTTCAACCGAATAAAATTCTTAGTGCATGCTTTACATGTTTCAAAAGTCGTCTATTCGACAACTTAAGAAACGAAATGAATCCTATTGGGTTTGATGACATAATAGAAGTTGTATTTAATTTTACAAATTTGTGCCCCGCAGAATTCAATTACCCATCCGTCTATGACGTACAAGTAGATCAATTAGAATTGTAAAAAAACTAGTATTTTTTTGATCGAATTCACGTCATTTCTGGTTAGAAAACGCTCAGTCCATACTCGTATGTATATGAATGAGACTGTTGTCACAATATATTACGGGTTCAGGAATGAGGGTAGCTGATAAAGAGATTAGTTGCATAACGCTTTGCCCGCGGGCGCGGATGATGTAATTAGCATAGTTCTGAAATCCGAAGTGTAGGAAGCGATTTGTTTAGATAGCAATGTAAATGCAGAGGATCTGCTTAGTATAAAATAAGACTTGCATTCTATTTAGTTATACAATTAGAATAAAATATTTCTCTGTTTATTATCAAAAACTTTCCTTATATAAATGATTGTAATCTAGCGTTAAACACTAAGTAATTTAACTGGTTATATTGATATTTGATCTAAATTACGTAAAAAGTAAGAACAGCGTCTTTTTTCACTCTTACACAAGTCTGAACCACTTTCTTAGAGTTTAATGTTATTGAAAATACTTTATTTATGTGGTATATTTAAATGATAAATAAATGATATGCCATAAAAACATAACAAGTAAAAAAAGCAAGGCTTGCTATTCAGTTCTTTTCCGTAAAAAGTTGTGAGATCTATTTAAGGGACCTTGATGACCTAGATTGACTTGACTAAACAATCAAATTTAATATAATACGTATCACTTATAATACATATACATGCGATTGCCAAGTCAGTCTAGGTCTTCATGATGCCTTAAGTACAAACTGAATAGGTTTTAAAAAACACTTTTACGCGTCAATTTTTTTTCAGTTAGTTTAAACTAGATGAAGCCGGAATAAATAGATATGCACAGAATTTACCTCTATGGTACTCTAAACACTGCAGTAACTAAAATAGTTTCGTAGGGTAGGGGCCCAACAGGGTCGAAGCCTTCTTGGGCCATGGGTCAACCTCTGAAAAGGTGAAGGAACATAGGTGTGGTTTTAGTCAATAAAAATCTGACACGCGCTCCTCCCTAGATCGATAGAAGTCATTACATGATTTCCCATCTTAAAAAAAATCAAAAGGTCTAATTCTTTGTAGTAGTAATTGATTGCGAAAAAGTCAAAGCGTACTCGTAGCGTTAGGATAAATAAAAACGAGCTACAAAGGCAAAGTCAAAAGCGTGGGCGCAATATATTACAGCATCCACGAATGAGGCAGACCGATAAAGAGATTTGTTTAAACTTAAAAACATTTAACTTCGCTTTTGGGGATATAATTAGCATATTGTGGGTTTCCGCAAAGCGGCGAGCTGAGGCTTAAGGCTGCAGTGGAAAACATTCTTTAATGTGTTTATTTTACAGTCGTCTATGCTTTGACAATTTAAGTGCAATTACGGTAAGTGTGCAGAGATTTACAGGATGAAATTAAATAAGCTAGTGATTCGCTACAGACGTGTTTGTCATTAGTAAACAGATTTTTACCCGAATTAGCGACACTCTTATATCTTAGATGTACCATCGCTGTCATTTCTGCCTGATCATTTAAAAAAAAATCGCTCGAATCCTGCGATACGTCGCAAACCAAACTTTGAAGTTTTCTTTTGAGTGCAAGCAAAAATTTATTTAGCGGTGATCAGATGGAAGTGTCTTTGATGGTACATATTTAGTATGATTCTGTAGACATAAGGATAGCATTAAAAGCAAAAAAGTGGTTACAATATCAACTATTCACTGCAGCCGCCATTTGTCTTGTTACGAACGCAATAAAAATCAAAATCGGTTGAACGAACAGTAAAGGTGGGTGGTTATCTTACTGCGAATGGACCATTTAAAAAAAAAACTTTAGAAATAAAAAATAATATAATTTAGTGTATAGTACCATTAACTAATTAAAACTCACTTCTTCTTTATTAACTCCGAATTAATTGTATAATTAAGTTAATTGTTGTTATTATTGTGTATAGTTCAACATGACAGTGAACATGACGGTCGATTTTTTTTTGTGTTGATATTCAATATATAATGGACGAAGACGAAAAAGAACATTGACAGGGTGACGAGGACAGTTCTTTTGTCCTAGAATAGGTAAAATTGATCTATGACACAGTCAAACGTTTCTATAAAGATAGGCATCTATCACCCAATGCTACGTTCAAAGAAATCGAACTCTGTAACTTAGGAATTTGTTTCAACAATAGATTCGTATTCACGTTTTCTATGTATTTTCAATTCCACCCAGTTCCAGGCCCAGACTTCGTATACGTAATGTAATTGTGTTAAAGCCAAACCTTATTGTAGAGCTTTTGGACTCTGGTTTTACGACCAGCTTTCGAGGAACTATATTCATTTAGTTTGATCCAAACAATATTTTAACAGTACCTTGAGCTCTAGACGAGGTGACATTGTTTTAAATATAAAAACTTTGCCTCACATTATGAATTACTTCTGTATCGTGTGTGCGTTCACAAACATGTAATAATGACACCAAGACCCGAAACAAATATCTGTAAGCTATACTTGAATATTTACTCCGTGTAGGAATCGAACCCTTAACACGTAGCGCAACAGTCAATCGCTTGCGGTATGGTGGATGTCACACGTCTTTGAAGTTTTGGTTTTGAGACATTTGTTTTCTCACGATGTCTCCCTTCGCCGTTTAGCCGGGTTTGAACCCACGACGTACAAAACAGAAGTCAGGGCTATTAGTACTAGCTAACGTTCGCTCTCAAACTTAATGACCGCGATTGGCCGAGGTTGGGCCCACGTGTAAACGGGGCATAACATAATATCAATTCATGTACAAAGGCGAGCTTAACGCAACGAGGCGTTTTCTCCCAACAAACCTTTGAGTGATGGAGAGACGTCACATTCCAGGGCCTACCCTGGATCCTAATCCAATGTAGGTACAACATAAATCTTACGGATTAAGTCTTAAAATACAAATATAATATTATATAGACTAATAAATGCTAATAGTATGTCAGTTTTAATAGAAGTGCTCTTTAATTAAAAAATAGAGGTAATAACCAATTTACCCACCCACCATATTTTAGCTATTTTGAACTCTTTTGTACAATGTCTGTCGCTGATAGGATGTTACTTAAAATTATAAAACAGTTTAATAAAAGCTAGTAGCCTCACTAGCTTCAGCCCGCGGTTTCACCCGCATGAAAATAAAAAAATATCGTAAAGAAACATACTCTTGGGATAAAAATAAAAGTATCATGTGGACGGTTGAAAGGCAAAATGATCTAAGCGACATTGAGTTAACTTTACAAAAGTAAACTCTAAGAATTTTAAGTAAATCACTCTTTTGTAAAGTTTACTCATTACTGCTTAGATCATTTTGCCTTTCAACCATCGATGTTACATTCCAAAACTTGGTCTACCCAGGTGCTAAACATCCATATATGTTCAGCCGTGTGAGCGTGAAAGAGTAACAAACAGTGTGACTGTGTCTGTAACACAGTCACACTGTTTTCACATACACTTTACAAACTTTTTTACAAACTTTCGCTTATCATTATTTCCCTAGCGTTTTCCAAACTAGCTAGGGATTGGCTTCCAGTCCATCCGGGCACACAAATTCTGTTATAATTTGTTTCATTAATTGTTTTTTAAATATTCCATAGATGGTGTAAAAAGTAGAGTATCCAACACGAGGATAAAGCCGTCTTTGTCTTGGGCGGCTTGAAGTTAATTATATAAATCCCTCACTAGTGTTCGGGTTTGAAACACTGGTTCGGAATTCAACATGCCGCTCGCGACACTAAGACACTGTTTTACCCATACCTCTATCTGGGTTAGTGAAGACAATGTGACAATTTCATACAGGTTAGCAAGGCATGCCTGGTAGACAAACTGTTAAAATTGTGGCAAACAAATTAATATTTTCAAACATAATGAAATGAAATGACTCCGAATTCTTAGCTTACTTCCTATTATCACTTACTTTTTTATTATGATTATTTCATTATGCTTTTGAGTACAGTATACACTGGTCTACACTGTCCTTACATGCTCGTAATATCTAATAATACTGTAATATGGAATTATAATAAGAACTACCATTTTTGGAGTTTCTTACCGTTCTTCTCCATCGGAAACGACCAATTTGGAACCGTCCACGAGCTTCTAACGTTTTATAAATGCCCATGTAAGCCTATGTGACATAAAAACTTTAGAATTTTGAGTGTACACTTGCTTAATATCTCACGTGCAAAACAAAACGTCCTTATTGTTCCAAACGCCGGAACCCGGATGTGCGCTGAGCGCTATTAATGACACTTATCACGAGCTTCTCAACTCGTAACACACAACGACCTCGTCATTCCTTTATTTATTCCTTGCCTTCGTTCCTTAACACCCGATTTGCTGTACGACGTGTACACATGACATGAATTCTTTTGGAGTTTCGACTCTTTTACTGCAAGATTGACAAGCTTGAGACTGGAGCAATCACTCCCATGAGACGCCTACGCCACATGTTTGTTTTTTTTTTTCTTACAGTATATTTAAGGTTTCCAGATAAATTTAAAATAGTGGTCATTGACTCCTTTATATTATTGACATACTAAATCTATTTCTGAATTGCTTATTTTGATTTCTAAACATTTCAAACCCTACTTAAATAAATAAAAAAATACAATTATTTTAGGCTAAAGTAGGGATTGATATACACTCAACTTCAAATTTTCATATCAGAAATCGGTGGTAAATTGTAAAATGGTATAGATCGAAACGCGAGCGCGGATTGGTTGAACGACATGTGCCCCGCGCCGCCCGTACATGTATTTGTTTGTTAATTTTCGTTTGTTTTCGAATGTAAACATCCAGTGTTTTAGTGATTGTAAATTGAGGCGATTATCACACTGCCACGTACCACACAGCGTAGCGCGTGAATGCGTGTTTTAACGTTGCTTATAAGTATCTCCATTTGTGTAGAAAACACGCACAGTTCAACACACCCAAAATGCATCCACACTCGTTCATGCAGATCACGCGCTTACAAGCGGAGAAACATGCGCTCACGCGCGTGGTTGCGGGGCGAGTCGCAAGATATGTCACACTGAGTCTTGTGGTGCTGTGCGTGATTTTGTATGATCTAAGAATTCGTGGATTCTACAGTGTTCTCATCATCATCATCGTCAGCGTTTTTAATGTTCCCACTGCTGGGACCCGGGCCTCCTCTCTAGGAGAGGGAATGGGCCGTAATCCACCACGCGGGCCCAGTGCGGATTGGTTGATGTCACATGTCTTCGAATTTTTGGTTCTAGGGCATGCCGGTTTCCTCACGTTGTTTTCCTTCACCGTTTTGAGAGCAGTATTCTCACATTCACATTATAAGAGAGGCGATATAAAAAAATATAATCAATGGCAAAAAATCACACTAGATCGTGTAGAAATGTCATGTTTCATTGATCGCGGCGCACTGCAGTCACGATACGTCCTACGAATATAAGCACCCATCTGTTCATTCAACTCGGGAATGAAAAATATTATATCACACTACAAACTAGCGTGTGATGACATATGGCTCTGAAACGTGGTCGCTCACAATGGGCTTACCAAAGGCTTAAAGTCACCCAAAGGGCAAGAGCTATATTCGAAGTTTCCACACGGGATGGTATCAGGAATGAAAATATCTGCAGGAGAACTAAGGTCACTGACATAGCACGAAGAGTCGTCAAATTAAAGTGGCAGTGGGTAGGGCACAATATTCGCAGAATAAATGGTCAATGGGTCCAAAAAGTTCTGTAGTGGTAACCGTACGCGGTAAACCGGAAAACGCAACTGGATGTCCTTCCACGTGATGGGCTGATGGCCTGATGATGATCACAGGAATCAGATGGATGAGAGACGAGAGAACTGGTCATTGTGGCGACACTTAAGGTAGGCTTATATGATCATAAAAATAATCATACGATTTAAATTTATAATTATGGAAATTAATTTTCAATGCGGATGAAAGTTTGTACCATTTGTCAATTTTCTCGATGAGCAATACTGTGCTTGGCTTATTTTGTGTATACTACATAAGGTTGAAGTGACAAAATACATGTAAAACAAACCCGTCCTAATTCTTCCACTGCGTTACCCTGCCTCAAGGAAACACTCCGGGATAATGAAAGTAACGTCTTTCACTCAGATCGTGATTTGATAATGAATTGAAGTGTTTAATTCACTGGCGGGGCGTTCAACTAAGCAGAGGTAATGAAGCGACTTGATACCGCTTGCGTAGATTGGAACGTTTTTTTTGTCAAGGTGAGGAAAATAAGGAAGTGCTGACCTCAGCCCTTCCTTATTTTTTTCACCTTGACTGACTAAATTCGCAAGTTAGAAACGAGAATGAAGGATAATCAGGAAACAGATAAAATCCTGATAGATATGAAGGTATATGTAAATGAATAATCAATGATCAGTGATAACTATGAAAAGGCGATACATAATCACCTTAAGGTTGCCTGAAATTACCTATTATCTGAGCTTGTGACTTTATCCGTGTCAAACTCGTAAAACCTTACCTATAACTGAGAATTTCATGGCATCTTTTGGCGTTCCGCCCTAATTATTTTACTAAAATAAAAGTATGATTGGATTGTGTGAGAAGCGATATGAAAGAAAAGGGAGTTAGTGATAGCGTGACGAGTGCCAGGACAGAATGGAAGAAAAAATGTGTTGCACCGACCCCAAATAAAACGGGACTAGGGCAGGAAGATGACGATGATGATGAAAAGTAACCTAAGTCACTTTTTAATAACATCAAATATCTGCTGGTGAAAGTCCTGTCAAAATCGGTCCAGTCATTTTGGAGATTAACTGGAACAAACAGACAGACAGGTATATATTTTTACTTCGTAGTATTCTACTACATAGCTAAACCTAAATAGTGTTCAAATTCTGGAGGTGTTTATAAAATATAACTATTACAATAATTTATAACCAGCGTGCATCTCATGAAGTTTCCACTAAGCCCAAACAAGGCCAGAATAGTTTTAAGATTAATTTATTCATTGTAACACATAATTACATTATAAGTTCTTATTTAATACATTAAAGACGCTATTTTGCCTCTAGGGCGTACAAAGTAGTAACACCTGTAATATAATTAGAACAAGAAATTAATGTAGATATTTGAACCACAATTTGATTAAACATTGTTATATTACTACAGAATTTCAGTGCTAGACCAGCTTCATCATCAGATCAATACAAAAACTGACCTGTTGGACTGGCCTGTTGGTCTAGTGGTTAGTGACCCTGACTGCTATGCCGGAGGTCGTGGGTTCGATTCCCTCCCAGGACAAATGTTTGTGTGATGAGCATGATCATTTGTTCTGTGTCTGGGTGCAATTTATCTATAATATGTATGTATTTAGAAATATATATGTATGTTTATCAGTTGTCTGGTACCCATAACACAAGCTCTGCTTAGTTTGGGACTAGACGACGTCGTGTGATAGTTGTGTGGAATATTATTTTAAATTATATTATTATTAAAAATACTATTTTCATCAGAACCATTTATCTAACTTTGCTTCGTCATAGTGGCTTTTAGTCCCCAAAAAAATGTTCCACAAATCTTTTATATATATAAAAGGAGAAACTGAATGATTGTTATATCAACACAGCCGAAACTACTGGGTTTAGAAGCATGAAATTTTGCACTAGGGTTTTTTTAAGCCAGTACTGAGAGAGAGTTTTTCAAAATTCATCCCCTAGAGGGATGAAACGGAGGACAGAAGTTTTTATGAACAAACCTACTTTCATACTTTGACTAACTTGTTGGTTTAGTGGTTAGTGGCCTTGACTGTTATGCCGGTGGTCGTGGGTTCTATTCCCACCCAGGACAAATGTTTGTGTGATGAGCATGATCATTTGTTCTGTATCTGGTTGTAATTTATCCATATATGCATTTATTTAGAAATATATAAGAAAGGTTATCAGTTGTCTAGTGCTCATAACACAAGCTCTGCTTAGCTTGGGATTAGACGACGTTGCGTGATAGTTGTGGAATTTTAAATTATTATTAGGTATAACATACACGAGTCAAGCCGCTAGCTAGTCAGTTTATAAATGGCGTAGTTCTGAAAACTGCCACCTTTTTTTAAGACATTCGTTGAATATTATAAAGGAACACGAAACCTAAAAGGCCTACTGCCATCTCGGTCAGCGGACTTAGGCACTAACCAGTAACCAAGTCTGTTAGCCCGGTTGACATTTATTACCACGATGGCCCACTTCGGGCATGCAACATGTAAATTTTGACCACCATGTTTCATGAATGTTAAACAGCCCAGTGAAATATATGGTGCAAATGCGCCCACATACTTGTTCGCTGAATTGGTGATCCGAATTAATTTGGGATTAACCTTAATATGTGAATAGCACTGGCTTTCGGGTATACTTGCTTGTGGTTTAATTGTCCGGGATGTGGGTACTTGAATTCCTATTTTTCTCAGGTACAGTCAAAGTAAGAGTCAAGTATACAGGTAAAAATTATCAACTTTCGAATAGACTATTTATATATGTAGCGTGCGTTATAACTCTTTAACGAAGGTTTTAATTTTAATGTCAGGGATTTTAGAACCCTGCTAGAGCAGCCCGCTTTTCGAAATAGTTATAGTGGCTTTGGAATGAAAAGTGCAACGGCAGGAACAAAAGTGAATTGTTAATTTAATTTGGGATTTCCGGCCACCGTAGGCATGGGCTTTCGGACAGTGAGCAATGGGTAGTTCGCTGTCCGGCCGTTCCGTAACTGTCCGGACCAAGCCTATGTCGTTGACGGCGCGCACTGTTCCCGCCCGCCTCAAGGAGCTGTCAGCAACAGCAGGGGCCCAGCCGGGTCGAAGCCTACTGGGGCCAGGGTTATCCCAAAGGGAACTCGAGCCCCGGTATGAAGGCTAGAAGGAACGTGGTGGGCTTTTAGTCAGTAAGAGTCTGACACTATCTCCCGCTCCGCCCAAGAGCGGGGGTGATTTTTCCCATCATAAAAAAAGCACTGCAGTAAAAGTCTCACTCCACGCAGACAGAGAACTCAGCATACGCACAATATTGATTTAACTGAAATTTATTTTTATTTAGCTATCTGTTTACTCATTTCATTTTGTACTACTTTTATATTACACGGAAATACGAAGAAATAAACTTATATATTAATAATACAGCATGCATTTTCCACAAAAATGTTTGTGGGAGTTCATACCTACTCGTAAATGGTTCGATGAATGTTTTGTGTTTAATTTGCTAGGTATTTATCTTTGATGTTAATTAAATAAAAATTATTTGGTGGTATGAAATATTCGTTTGTAAATCATTATTATTAACGAAAATCGGAAAAAATTACGACATTATTAAAAGCGTTAGGTACAATCACAGATACTTCCGCCTGACCAACGCTAAGTTTATTTTAGCTTGCACTCGAAACGAAAACTTCAAAGGGTTTGGCTTGGCGCCGCGCCACAGGATTCAAGCAATTTTTTTTTTATTGATCAGGCTGAAATGACCGTGATGGTACATCACTAAAATATCATTTTTATCAATTTTATAAGCAAGAAGAATGTGAAGTACACCTTGTGTAGTTAAGTTGTACCTCAAATCTAATCTGATTAGCCCATTATGTCTCACTATCGTGTAAAAGCCACTTTCCCTCTTTTACACACGTACATCTTAGGCCAATGTGGGTCAGTTCTTCCAGTGAGAGTAAAGTTCGTCTAGGAAATCGCATAGCGGATCCTATTAAATGGATCCACTAAGTGGGTTTTAAAATAAAAAATAAATAAATATACCTCTAATACAGGAAAGAATTTTGCCCCATTCATTATGCATACGGCAAATCTGATATTACGGTCATTAGGTTTCATGAATGATGGATTACCAACACAACAAATGTGCATGGCTGCATTATTTTAACTTAATTAATTATATGGAACAGTAACACGATGCTATGACGTAGAAACGAGTTTCGTTCAGAAATTAATTCCTACGTTCTGTCTTACTGTACGTTTGTTAATCAATGATACTGCAGAGACTAAAAGAATTTCGGAGTTTACATGGATTCATACGAACCTAATTGAATTTTAAGGCTCCTACAGTCCCTTTAAACATCTGGCCGGAATTAAACGGACATAACACTCGTACTAGTACACACGAGTATCTGTGCATTTAATTGCGGCCATCTGCGCAAGGATAGAGCCCGGCTGATTTTTAAATTAATTTTCTTTGCGAAATAATTATTGGTTTACATATGCTATGTTCACATTGAAGAATGTTTAACCACCAATTTTTCTGTGTAAAAATGTTTCTAAAGACCCAAGCTGTTTTGAAGGAGTAGGGGAAAATTGCGAAAAAATTTTTTAGACATAAATAAATATTAATCAACATATATTTTTTTCAAACCTATTAATCTGGCCGTTACTGTGGAGTAGGCATCAGAAAGCCACTGTTTTATATTTACTTAACTCCTATGTCGAGATACTTTTCATCCCAGCAATACATTGCTCTGGTATTATTTTCACCTTTCACTTGTCTTTCTGCCCTCTTTTCAGTCTTGAATAATTATCTCACAGTTGAAACTGTTTGGCTAACTAGACAACTGCAACTTTACGAGCATTACAGTTCCACTGACGCAAAGTGGAACAAATCCATTTATTATCACGGCACTGGAGCTAAGAACATCTGTGTTTTATACTAACTCGAAGTAATATCAATACAATACTGGGATAGCACTTTATTTAACTGAAAGCTGTGAAGTGTCGTGGACAAAAGCTGAGACCGTTTTAATAACGGAAACGATCTAATTTTACGGCCTTTTGTTCTGTTTTTAAGTATAATTTAGTCGATCAGGGTTTGGTATTTTGGCAGGAAATGGCAATATTGTGAAGCCGGAAATATAATGAAAGGCTTCTGTGCTTTGTGGATTAGTAAAGAAATAAAGAAAATATCTTTATTTGGCACACCATGGTCATGAACAAACAAGTAATTGCTAATTTAAATTAGACATTTAATTCATTTAAACCCCAAGCGAACGCTGGCGTTTGCTCTCTTATTGTCTTTCTATCGTGTCTTTATATTGTGTAATTACAGAATTAAGGTAATCGAAAGGTTATTTTTATCTATAAACTTAGTTACGTTTAGCGGCTTCACAGCCGATCTGGCTGATATTAAAAAGCAATCCTCCTTTTCTTCTTATCAAATTAAAACACCTATTCTATATAAAGCGCAAACTTTAAAAGTATCATTATGTTGCATGTTTGCAAATCAATATAAGCAACAGCAGAATGTGATTCCTTTCGATATCGCAATAGTATCATTCATGTTTTATTGCTTGAGCAACATCTTTCATCCATTCATTAATTATAAATTTTCTAGAGTGACTACAACTGCCTAATTTAACTAAATAACATGCGACATGGGTCTAAAAGTTATAGGAAACAACCTGCATACTAATATCTTTTGTTGCCTGTACATTTACCCCAATCAATGTTGGACATATCACTATTCAGCCGGTCAAAACTAAATGCCTTGATTGGATCTGAGTCTTGCAAATGATTAAAAATCAGGACGGAGACCCAAATTGGATAGTGTCAATTAGAGTAGAAACTGTACTATAGGCCTTGTCCAATGTATACTTATTTTGTTAGGGTTGAACTACTTGCAGCAGATTTCACAGACAACACGGATGTGGAGAAGGAGTGCAGGTCACTGGCTGTTCGATGTGGCATATTGGCCCACAGGTTTGTACGTTGTACGACGCAGGCAAAGATAACGCTTTTTAAATCTTACTGCCAATCCTTTTACACGTGCAGCTTATGGGTGAACTTTACGCAGAAGGTATACAGCAACCTGCGTGTCCAATATAACATTTTTTTTCAGGAAACGAAAAAAAAGTCAGCCTCACCATACAAAATGATAAATTTGATTGGACAATTTGTATGACGAGGCCGATTTTTTTTCGTTTCCAAAAAAAAAATTTGTGGAAGGATGTTCAGTTTTGTCTACTGAGCAAGCCCTTAAAGTTTGTGTAGGGCTGTCCGTTACACCTTGTATAATACGTTCCGGGTGTCCAGGGTTACCGCGTTATTGTAGTGCATGTTTGCCGACGTAAACGTCTAGCTACCTCTTTGCTATGTCGAGTACACGCCAGCCGCAACACTATTCTTAAAACGCTGGCTGCCAAGAAGGACTCTCCGACTTGAGAAGGTGGATACACTGCACCCGGTCAAATAGACATTCCCCAGGTTCGGTGTCTCACCCAGCTTAGAATAAGTAGGCACCTATTTGTCCTATATGTTACTAACACTAGTTCTAATTTTAAATTATTACAAACAAAATATGGCAAGTTTCGAATTAAACGTTTATGTCATTATTTATTTTTGTACGTAGATAGGTACGTGGTATGATAATAGTGACCATGGTAACTCAATTTTCACAGTTCGAAATTTGATTTAGGCAATAAAAAAAAATCTGTTATCTCTCATACCTACGTATGTTATTTAATTAATCACAGAACCTCAAATTTTATCGAGGAATTTTAATCAGCAATGTTTCAAGGGTTTACCCTTTCCACAAATTGTTAGAAATAACAGAGATACTTTCAAGATTCTGCTCAGCTTGACAATGGACATAAATTCTTGCAGTTCTCTCACATGCCAGACGTAGTGCGCATCACGATGTAATGATAAGGGTCTAACTTAAGGCCAGGTTCTACTCATTTCGAACTTCTTTAAACCTCTGGAAATCCACAAATATAAATGAGAACACCATAATTTTTTTTTTAATAAAAATTGACTATAACTATGACCAACCGCCGGGCAGAAATCAAAACATGATAAAGTTAGTTCAATTGATTAAAAAAAAATCGCGACTCTGCTCCTAACTTACGATTTTAAACCTGTAGGTATGTCTACGAGATGTCAAACGGAAATATTTGAAAGTTACAAACAATAATAAAACTTGTTTTTTAAGAGGGCCTCTCACAAACAAATATTTTGAATAGTTATTGTATATTTTTATAAAAATAAAACCGCTGTTACGGAGCCGCGAAATCGGTATCGACCCAGGCGGAATTCATACAAAATACTCAGTGACCACAGCCGGCTCTTAAAATGTCTGGCTAGACAGAAATGCTACCAGAATGAAATAGTTCACAGAATTCTGGTGCCATACCAGAGAACCGATAATCCCATTAAATTTCTGATGCATGCACGTAAACCGCGATCCTACCCACAGAGCTGACGTACAGACGATTGGAGAGTTAGCTTTGACTTGCATTTGTGTAGTACTGGCTTCTAATAGCGGCTTTGCTCGCGTAAAATTAAAAATATCTCCAGGGATAAAAGTGTAAATATCACATGTCCTAATCCAGGGCCACGAATAGACCATGGTCTATGGTCGTGTGCTAAACATGGAAATACGTCCTTTCGTAGTACGTTCAGTGGTTCTATTCGGTCTGTTTCCTGATAGTAACGACTTGGGGATCTTTAAGTCAAGAATGTTTAGGTTACTTTTAGGCAAGCGAGCTATTGGAGGTCGACCACATCACTGCTTACCATCCGGTGAGATAGTGCACTAAAGTGTAATAACAAAAAGAAATGTTCTTCGATACATTTACGACCACGGAATAAAGAAAATTACTATTGTTTGTTATGTGCTTACGATAGAGTTCCCATCCCTTAAGGACTGTTCACGACTTCGGTCTTAGCGGCGTGCTTCAAACATTTTCATACTTGAGCATAGGCGTAGAGTAGCCAGCCTTTCGGTGTTTTGCAGGATGCATTTTGGAGAGTGTGCGCAGGAATTGCATGACTTGATTCCGCCATCGCAATTCTACCCTCGGACAACCCGACGTACGGCGAATGTTCACCCTTACGTTGTTGAAACCTCTACGGTCCGGACTAAGCGTTTCGCCTCGTCGTTTATACCGCGTACGTCGAAGGACTGGAACAGTCTGCCTGCTGCGATCTTCCCGTCCGATTATAATTTGGGTGTCTTCAAGGCTAGAGTGAATAGGCTCTTAATAAACTAGTGCGCCTCACCATCAAAGGTTGCATCGCTACTTACCATCAGGTGGGATCGCAGTCAAGCACTAGTTTATATAAATAAAAAAAAAATAAAAAATAAAAATACTTTTGACATTACAGCTCACCGCCCCGCGCTTAGCTACCGCTCACAGCGTCAAGGTCGTGAACGAGCCGTTATTCGTACATTAGCACTTACAAACAACACAAAAACCATCCGTTATACAGAGTGTTTCTTTTCAACGTTTTCAATGACACCCAAGATTGACTCAGAAGATACCGCTTCCACTTTTCCAATGAATATAAATCATGTACAGAAAGTAAGAAGGAATTAGGTAAAGTTACAGACGCATTAATATGCTTATCGCATTATGGTGCGGAATACAGCAAACCGATTAACATTTAAAAACATAGTTCGCGATCATATTCATCAGTAGTATCATCATTGCTTTAATATTTCCTCATTGTCTATTTGTCAATTGTTTGAGTATATTCGTATATTTAACAGTGATGGACAAATGGTAACGGCCCCGACTTACGACTTGCAGGTGTCGCGTAAAATGATAAAATATAGTAAAATTATCGCGGGTAATAATTTATTTCCTCACCACTGCTCTCAAAACGGTGAAGGAAAACATCGTGAGGAAATCGGCATGTCCTAGAACCAAAAATTCGAAGATATGTGACATCCACCAACCGGCACTGGGTCCACGTGGTTGATTACTGTCCATTCTCTCTCCTAGAGACGCCCGAGTCCCAACAGTGGGAACATAATAAGGCTGTTTATGCTATTCGTATGTTTAGTTTATTTATTTGAGTTTAAACGTATTATAGGGTCTAGGTGGCATTGTTTGATTGTTGTGGAATATTGTTAATAAATAAGCCCCGCTAAAGTCTTCAAGAAATCGGTATCCAAGTACTAATTCTTTTTGATTGATTTTCAAAGTAAGTGGAGCGATTTCAAGGGAAGCGATAGAACAGAACTTTCCTTAAAGCCCACTGAGGAACATAATATCAATCAGTCTAATTAAAATATTCAAAGCCACAGTTTTTAATTAAACCAAAACGTGATGAAATTTTATTACGCTCGAGTCCAAAGGTGGCGAATACTTATTAGTTCTTTTACACAGTAGAGTGAAAGCATTTTGGTGTCAGAGCTTTTAAATTGATTTAATATGACTATCATTATAGAGGTTTATATATGCATGACCTCTTCGATCTGTATTCTGTTAAACGGTATCTATTTTTAAATCAAATAAGTCTATTTTTATATTCTCCCGTGCGAACTGTCATGAAATTTTGGATATTTTTTACCAAGTATGTTTAGCAAACATTCGATATATCAATGCGAATGTTTGCAGCGAAACTGATTGACTAAGGCTCCTTGCCCACGGCTACTTTTGTAGCGATGCTGTAGCGCGTTCGCATCGATACAGTCGCGATGCTTTAGAGCGTTGGCATCTTTTCAATAGCACTTGCAAATGCGACTGACGCGCGTTAGTAGCGATGCTATCGCGCGCTTACGATACGCCGCCGTGGGCAAGTGGCCTAAAAACTGGTAATATGAGATTGGTTCCTTTCACTGTCTCAAGAACAGGGTGTTGCGATATTATGAATGAAGAGATTCCTGGGATTTAAGATTGCTCTAAAAAGTTACCGCGGCCTGGAGGCAAGTGCAGGTACTCAAATGGGATTTATTCACTCCCATAGTCTGGTCTCAATAGTCTGGCACTCTCCTTTGCTTACTGAGGAGAGTGAGAGAGATTATTTAATGATTTCCTGCCTAAAAAAGACCCCGGTCCCTTCATTACTTATATTATTCTCATGAATTATTATTAGCACGATCATTTGCCTGTCTTTAGATTTAGATTATAATATACAGTATGTATTTAGAAATATTATAAGGTTTATCAGTTGTCTAGTACTCATAGCACAAGCTCTGCTTATTTTTGGGACTAGATGGCGTTGTGTGAAAGTTGTGGAATTTATTTATTATATTATTATTAATCTCAGCATCTATAGGTATAGTCTGTCTAATAAGTCAACCGACTTGGGAATTTTGTATAATATTAAATCATTTAAAAAATACTTATATTTGCTGCTTTTTATATGGTTCTTCTGTTAGCAAACAATGATCTCTATCTCTTAGTCAACCTTGATTATTGAACCCGTGTTGACTACATCAGATTTCATTAAATCCTAATAATTATCCAAGTCGCTTAACTTATTAGACAGACTCTATCCTGTTTGTGTTAAAAATTGAAATTTAAAGAAACCTTTTTTAGTGTCTGTTGAATCGATTTTAACTTTAATTTCGTAGGCATAAAGGATGGTATTAAAAGCAAAACGTGGTTACAATACGAACTACATATTTACTGCAGTCGCCATTTGTCGTGCCATCAACGTAATAAAAGTCAAAATCGTTTGAACGGACAATTAATAAAAGGTTTTCATACATTTCTAATGTTATTTTGAACAGAGTATAGTAGTATAAATTACTGACAGTTCAACAAACAACATTAAAGCAACAAACCGTCTGGTTATCGGCATTTTAAAGTTCGATTGTAAAACCGTAACGTATACAACGAACCAAACATTTTCACACAAAAACTATTACAGCCCGCCGCTCTACCGTATTTCGGTAGTTTGTACTGTATATTCAATATTATTGCGTTCCTCTACAATATTGTATTCATCTTCCTGACATTGTATATTCCTGGCTGACGAGTTCATTTCCTGTATCTGTTCTATTGACGTGTGTAATATGAACAATGAATAGAAATTGTCTTTCACTTTGCGCTTTATTGAATTGTCTTGAGATATCATGAAATACATAGATTCTTTCGTCTTAGAAACTATTTGCCTACATTCTCGTAGTTGGAATATTTTGCTTTCACTGTAATAGCGTTGCTTTCTCAGTTTTTGGCTGTTTCCATAAAAGAATATGACTTTTTTTTTTAATCTTTCTTTTCTACATATCTACTTGTTTCTACACAATGTGTGTCAAATAAATGTTTCTTATTTTTCGCTTCTCTTTCTTACCCACTTGTGGGTCAATATGCCTACTACTTTTGTCATCGTCACGTAAGGAGGATGCCGGATTTTGTATGGGCACCGTCCCCATCCTCCAATAGACATGAGACAGGTGTCATTCGAAGCATCTAGTTAAATAAAGTAATTTTGTACACAACAACATCTCTAAAGTATGGGGTTTAGGTTTTATAAAGCATTTTAAATTTGACTTAACCTAACCTAACCCAAGTGTTTTGTACCTTAAATATACTCATAATATAATAGTATATTTAATATATTTTTGAATGCGGCTTTGAGAGCTCTTTATGATTCTGCAAAAATATTTTACAAAAGGCGTTGCGTAAAACTGTCCCCAAATGACACCTGTTTCAAATCTGTGGGTTGGTGGGTGGGGACACTTTCATGCAATGCCCTTTCGTGAAAGAAGACTTGCTATGTTGTTATTGTTAAAAGCAATATCTGACTGGAGAGGTAGAGTGAAGCTGTGAAGGTCGACAAAGAGAGAACAGAAGAATATAAAGTGTTACGCCTTAAGTAACACTGGACTAGGGTAGGATGATGAAGAGCAGTGTAGCTGCTTACCCTGTAATAGAAAATAAAATTGCTGTGATTTTACAAAAGTATGATTTTCATCCCAGCTCGTCGATATATCAACTAGAATGAAAAGTGATTGATGGTATAACTTCGTTCGGAAAATAGCTGAAAAGCAGATCAGCAATATATACTTAATTTGACTACCTAAGTTTTCTTTTAAATTGAGATAGGAGTGGTTATTTTCTGGGATATAATTATCTCTTGAACACCTTGAAGTTTTGATAAAAAAACATTATTCTACGTAGTGTTTTTATTTTGTTTTATCTCTCATGGGTTGTTGCAACGGTTATTTACTGTTCTTTAGTACTTTTAGTAGCCTTATAGTACATAATTAATTGGTTTTTATTTTTACGCTAATGCTTATTAACAAAGTCGGAAGTTCTGCTTTTCTATTTTTTTATTTGTTTTTAACTCGTATAAAGAACTTTGAACGCGTTCCGGATACTAAAGGCATTTCACATGAGCTGATCCTTTCGGGAATTGAACAAGAGTTTTTAAGGAAGGTCACACAATCCGGGACAGTTTTTACAATCCTTTTGTAATCGCCATTCATTCTTGTTTCCTGCATCTTTTTAAAAATGATATTTTTTGTCTTAAGGGAAGAGTTTTGGCGTGTGGCACTCGGGGACTGCCGCGGTAAAGCTATTGCATAGCATTTTTATCAACTTATGCAATTATAATTATTTATTTATTTTTTTATTGTATTGTATTTTTTTTCTTTGTTTTTTTTTTCTTTGATATTAATTGAAGTTACACTTTCACACATTGAATTGAATTTTGATTGATTGTTCACTCATTTGTTTTCTTATCGGTCATCACGCTCAAGAAACAAATGAGTGGGGGGTGTTAGGTTATTATCGTTACGGAATTTCTGGATTCGGTCTTCACGCTCAAAGCCCGCGATAGAAGCTATGCAATAGCTTAAAAAAAATACACTGCACTGCAATACACAAAGAAAATAACGAAGAACCTAAATAGATGACCCAACAGTGTCACCGCGAGTTATTTGAAAACCTATTCTTAATGTAAAAACAAGAAATATTAAAAACCCTAATAGCCTAAGAAGAAGAAGCCCGATATTTAAAAAAAAAACTCAAATATTTTTAAATTTAGAATGCAAATCAATGTTAATTTGTTGGTTAGAGCAAATTGTTGTCTTTAAAATCATGTTTATTTGTGATATTCTGTCATAGAGACAAGTAAATTTTCATTAAATATTTAAGAATGTTAAAATAAAGTTACCTTTGTTGTAACTATATTGTGTGTATCTACGAGTGTGTATGCCAAATCAAATAGTTTTCTTTCTTCTTTCTTTCTTCTTTCCCTTTGCTATGATAAAATAAATAATCATCGTTGTTTATTGTAATTACCAATAAAACCCTTGCATACACTGCATGTTGAACCTAATCGCATTGCAATAAGATTCAGTTTTTGAGGAAGTTTATTAAATAAGTTATTTGTGTGGTGTCTGATCACCAAAAGAACAATATTTCACTAAACCTTTGAACGAAAATCAATACTACAGTAGCAATGTCCAATACCGTAAAATGATACCATAAAATCTAATATTCGTAAATCTCAATATCATTTTGTGCCTGACTTGTACTGCGATGGATGATATAAACGGTTTTTGTAAGCTCGAACGAGTTTATGATATTCTATAATATCTCTGAAGATGTCAGTTAAATGTATTGGTCTATTAACTATGTTAAAACTATATTTCTTGTTGCCTTTTTAGGGTTCCGTATATCAATAAGTAAAAACGCGACTCTTTTGCTATCATTCCGCTGTCCGTCTGTCTGCCACCACGCTAGATAGTTGAAATTTAAATTCACAGATGTTGTATTTTTGGTGCCGCTATAACTAAAGTAACAGATACTAAAAATAGAATCAAATAAATATTGAGGTAAGACTCCACTAAAATAAATCAATACAATCCAATACAATCCGACGGCGCGTAAAGTCCTACGCGCGCCTCATGTAAATGTCAGCAACCGCACGAGCCCAGCAGGGTCGAAGCCTTGGAAGGGCCATGGGTGATACGAAAGAGAACCCCTGGGCCGTGAAACGAAGGCAAGGAAGAAACAGGAGTGGGTTTTAGTCAGAGAAAGTCTTATACATAAGGAGCGAGAGATGTCATTAGATGATTTTTTTGCTACAGACGGTACGGAACTCTTCATGCACGAGTCCGACTCGCACTTGACCGTTTTTTTTTTTTCAAGATTTTATAGCTCACAGCTTTTCAACTCTTAACTATACTTTTTATATTCAAATCCTAGTGTTTTCCTGGAATGTTATATAAGTTCATGTTTGGTTTGATTAATAAAATCTGATTACTATAATGTGCTTAAAGTTTTCTTATAAGTTGACCGGTAATTTTCTGACCCCTTTTGCATTCATAAACGGTTAATTAATAGCGTATGGCGGTTAATTAATTCTGATGTATAAATCGCATGCTTAATCATACAAAGGTCTGACTCAAAAAGAAGGTATTTGAAGCTTAATATGATTCTAAGTATTAAAAAATAAGTCAAATGTTTTACTTTGTTTTGAGTTACGTTAGTATAAAAGATATTTACTTTGCAAATTGGTTTTTAAAACAACACTTTTACACGTCAATTCAAACTAGTTAAAACTAGTTCAAGCTAGTTTTGCCGGCCTCACTAGGTATAGTTATAGTATACTGTTTTCTAGCTTTTTTTTTCGATGGGAAAAATGATCCAATGACAACCCTCGCTCTTGGGCGGAGCGGGAGATAGTGTCAGACTCTTGCTGACTAAAATACCCATCCCGTTTCTTCAAGCCTTCATACCGGGGCTCGAGCGCCCTTTCGGATTACCCTGACCCCAGTAGGCTTCGAACCGGCTGGGCCCCGGGTGCTGTAGCTGACAAGTCCTTGAGGCGCGCGGGAACAGCGCGCGCCGTCGACGACTTGGGCTTGGTCCAGACGTGTTTTCTAGCTGACAAAGCCGAGAAGAAAGTCTTTTTTAAAGACTATACAGCAAACATATAATGATCAAAAAAGAATGGTCTCTTTTTGATTAAGGTCGAAAGGTCTGGAGTGGTAACTTCGTACCGGAAGACGCAGCATTGGAAGGCATCCCACTAGGTGGACCGATGACCGAGGACTGGTTGTTATGGCGACTCTTGGGGTAGACCTATGTCCAAAAGTGAACGTCTTTGATGATGGTGATGCAAAACATACCTACAGAAATAAACTAGTAAGTTCCGCAATAAAGTGAAAACAAGAAAAGTCTATTAAATATCGTTGTTCACTCCAGCGTGTTTCCGTTTCGTGAAACATGGTTATCCATTAAATTTCTTTGTATGTACATCCACTCGGTAACATATTATTGGCATTTACGTCACAAAGTGGAAATGATCGGTTCGCGCGAATTATGCTATTAAAAGCGGTCCTTACGACTTTATGGGTTGTAAATATTTTGTGTTGTACGACAAAGTATTAGATGAAGGACCAATTTTGTATGGGAGTTTGGTCTTATAGGTAACACATAAAAATCACTAGGAAGTAATATATTTTTCATATACGCTCATATTGTTATACTAACTTTATCCTGCTACTACGTTCCATATGTAATCTGCTCAGAAATTCTAGAATCTATCTTTCAAAATCTTAATTTTTTTTTTAAGATTTAAAGATATATTTCTTTCTCATTACTAGCTGTTCCCGCGTCTTTGATCACTGCACTACTTTCATAGGTCGTAGCGTGATGTTATATGACTTATAGCCTTCCTCAATAAATAATCTAACTAAAACTGTAATGCTACGTTTACATGTGGGCCCAGCCTCGGCCAATCCCCGTTTATACAATGGCTACACAATAGCGGATTGCCAAGGCTGGGCCCACATGTAAACGTATCCTAAAAGTTTTTCATTTTAAACTAGTAGTGACTGAGATTAATAATAATAAGTCTTTATTAACATAATAATGGTACAATTTATAAAGGCAGGTTTATATGTCAGGAGTCAGCGCCCTACCAACTTTATTTTGAACAATTTTTTGTAAATAATTTAAAATATTTCAAAAATGAAATAATTAAAAAACTAATGCTTAAATTAAAATTAACAAACTAAATCATGCTGTGTGTGTAATGTATATATATAAATATAATTGCCACATTAGTTTTAATGATTATGTGAAAAATTATGAAATATTAAATATTTTCCAAACAAACTTTTCAGCGTTATAATATTAAGTACAGATAATTTAAATGAGGCTCACTTATGACCACTAAAATCTTCTATATTGACAGGAATGGTACTAACTGTAAACCCCTTTATAGGCCAAAGTAGCTTCAACACTTACCTTACTCGTGTCTCGTTTCTTACGCCGAGAATTTCGGTGGCGTACGTAAATTTTGTGTAGGTACGTCAGGACAAGGTCATTTAGTCTGAGATAACATCAGGTATTAATGTGTGACATAATATAAGGCGTAATACAGATAGCTATACAGCTGTCCAGTGGACGCAGTGCGGTATGGAAATCGACTTATATTTGACAGTTGGCTTTGCTAACTGCTGGTATAAGCTAGCAAGACAAGCTGGATAGCTACGATAGCGATTCGGCGTGTTATCATAAATAATAATAATAATTTATTTTTAAAAAGCTTTGTACTAGGATTACAGGTACAGTTATTTAATTATTAGTTACATATAAATTGTATGTTGAGCGTCTGATGTAAAATACTTTTAAGTATTAAATTCAAATATGATGCCTGATATACCATCTGCCTGATATGCAGGTATATACCTGCAACATGTATCTGGAATGACACTAATATTTTGAAAGCGAAAGTTTATGAGTCAGTGTATGTTTATTACGTTTCGAATTCGCATGGACACAAACACAGGTAGACTATGACCTGGAATAGCATGCTATAATTTTTACTTTTGCGTGGGCGAAGCCACTATTAGAAGCAAGTTTTATTATAAAAAAAAAAAGGTATTAAATAATTCCCGTCTGATTATAATTTGGATGGTTCTGGGGAGAGAATAGGTTCTTAACCTTTCGAATGTCTTAAGTTACATTGTCCGACATAAGGCTATTGTCTTTCTATTGTGTCTCTAATTACGACATTAAACTAGTGCGATTCACCATCAATGATTGCATCACTGCTTACTAACAGATGGGATCGCAGTCTAGCGCTGGTTTATCATCGTTTAAAAGGGTTTCGAGAACACAGTTATTGTTCGTACAGCCAAGGAATGGAATTCCCTGCCGGAACCTGTTTCCTCATAGCTACAACTTAAGGGTCTTTAAGTCAATAGTAAATAGGTTACTTCTAGGCAAGCGTGATCCATCGTCGACCACATTATCGTTCACCATCAGGAGAGACGGTGGTCAAACGCGAGCCTATCAATAATAATAAAAAATTGAATACCTACTCAATCCAATTATTCACAAACATTGATTTTCAACACAAAATATCCACTTTATTCAATTTCCAAACTTTACGTGTTCGCCTCGCACTCGGTGTCAATGCGGCAACAACGAACCACATTTGTATGGGCGATGTATCGGTTCCCTGTCGCCGCGCGCTTCGACGAGAGCTGTCGCGCTATACGTTTTGTGTTCCGACCATGATTTATGTTCCGCAGCTCGTTACGGCGCGGGTATCGAATATTTTCTACTCCAGTTACTGGTTATCTATGACCGGAGTCAAGGGGTATATTTTGTAAGTACAGTTTGAATATTTTGAAGTTATTTTTTTAGTTATCCTATTTACAGGGCTTAATTTAAAGGGATAGTGCAGCTAACAGCTATACCTATAAGTACCTACCTACAGTACCTACATTTACGATAAGATCTAAAACATGTTTATAATCTATTAAAAACAAAACTCGAACATAAATAAACAATATTCGCTCATTGTCTTACACATAACTAAATATACCTAAAAGTGTGCTTTCTCACATGAAACGATCCATAACAATGAAATAATGATACTAAGATGGGCGGGGGTTGGGACTAGGCTTGAGAAAGAGGGAGCTTCAAAACGTACCAATCTCCAATAAGACGATAGAACCTTGCCTCCTTTGGACAGGTCCAAAGACGTAGTTAGGTTCGGTTAGGTCGAAGCCTACTGGGGCCAAGGTTATCCGAAATGGAACTCGAGCCCCGCCATGAAGGCTTGAAGGAACGGGGTGGGTCTTAAGAGTCTGATACTATCTCCCGCTCCACCCAAGAGCGGGGGATGTCATTGGATGTTTTTTTCTCACCTTAAAAAAAACAGTAATTTTATAAAGCAACTTTCAACCGTTGAAAAAAATTACTAGTACTTCCAGAGTTTACCTCCTACAAGCAAAAAACAAACTTCTTTATAATATTATAGTAGATAACCTCTCTTGGATACAACTACAGAACAGACACGTAAAAATAAAAAAGTAAATATTTTTACTCAAAACAAGAAACAAATCTACTTTCATTCCTTTCACACATTTTGATTAATATTACCTCATAAAAGCAAGACTGTGAAAATAATTTGGACACTTTATCATTTCCACATATTTTGGAAATGTTTGAACAAAAATTGTCTCTCTCTCACAGAATATTAATTATCATGAGTTTCGTGCGTGATGAGTTTAGATACAGACCGTATTTTTTGGAATTAATGTGAGAAAATAATGGCTGATAAGAAAATTTTTACTTCACTATCTCAACTGATGGTAAGCGATGATGTGGCCGACGATGGAGCACGCTTGCCTAGAAGTAACCTTTATTCACTTTTGACTCAAAGACCCCTAGGTTGTAGCTATCAAAAAACACAGACTCCGACAGGGAATTCCACTCCTTAGTTGTACGCCTAATGAATGTGTTTCCAAAACGCTTTGTACGAATGGGTGGAATACCCACCATGTACCGGTGGCGCAACGCCGTACGCCTAGTGGTCCGATGATGGAATTAAATTGTGCAATTCCAACGAACATCCCCCGAAATGTTATGATAGAAAACCGTCAGGCCAGCAACTCGACATTGATGCTCAAGGCTTTGGACTTTGACTCGACAAGTGCATCATCGCCGATGATCCTCTTGGCTCGCTTCTCAATCGATTCCGTGGGCGGCTGGGACTTTTATCTATACTTTTAAAACGCTTTGTCCTGAATGTCTGAATGACACACAGTCACACTACTACACACACACACAGCCCAAACCGCTGATCGTAAAGATCATAATCTTGGAAGGTGTTTTTTTTTTTGTATGACGTAGGCATTCGATAAGAGAAGATTTTTCAAAAGTCACCCCGTCTAGGAATGAAACAGGGTCCAAAGTTAGTATGGTGAAACCTACTTTCACGCAAGCCAAGCCGCTGGGAAAAGCTAGTAGTATATAAAGATCCATCTGTTTACTTTCGTAGAAATTATTTTCCTTACAAGCATTTTCCCGACTCATTTCTTGAATCTGCTTTGCAGGAAACTTGTCATTCTTCATAATAAGCAGATTTACTTTGTTAAGAAATTATGGTGACATTTTTATTTAAAACGGCATACTTGTCTTCTCTGTGATCTCGGAAAATTAGACCATGCTTTTATTTTTGTACACAAGATTTTTATAATGATACCTTATTTTAAAAATGAATATCTCTTTTTACCTACATACTGTACAATATTTGACTAAAATATGCAATACAAACTTAGTATTAGTTTCAGTTATACTGATTTTGAACCAACTACTCATATATTCATGTTTCGCATAGACTAAAAAATTATATTGTATATTATCTTCGTTATGTTCGTGGTTCCGTTTATAGCTGACGATATTGAGGCATATGTTCTTAAATAATTTATAAATTATATCATCGACTCGTGTGTATCAGCCTTTACTCTTGGACACGACGAGCCATGTGTCCGCATTGTAACGAGAGCACATTCATCACCGCGCTTCCTATTTGTCATCGTCGGCTTACCTGCGGACTAACTCGTTAAGAATTTGTTAGTAACGCGAAACGTGACAGCACACTATATATTTCTGCACTAACTGTAATTTTAAGCTATATTTTTTAATTAAGCACCAAAGATAGTTAAAGAACTTTATTTTTCCGAATTTATTAGCATTAGAACATTTCTAATAATGATGTTTGCATTCCTATTTTGAATAGCCCAACAAAGACTCCGATAGTACGTAACATTTTTTAACATTCACTGCAATCAAATAGTGAATAAAACTGTATCGTAGTGAATTAAACGAACAGATGGTATAACAAATTAAATATTAAAAAGGAAACATCTGTCCTTACTTTATATTTAAACACTAACCACACTCGTGCAAACATCTTATTCGAGAAGCAGTGACCGTGTCGTCTCGGCAGTCCTCACTAGTAGCAACAATACGCATATTGTCAATCCAGAGTCAGACCCAATTAGAGCGTGTACCATTGTGTATAGCCACCGAGTCGCCGAGATAACTCGCCTTATGTACACACTGGATACAATGCTATGTCGCACACTGAGGCGTATTCAGATGGGATACAGTGCACTTGTGAGGTCAAGAACTAACAATGCTTGGACACTTGCAGGCTTGGGAATTTAGAACGGGTATTGCTTGGCTTATTAGTTCAAGTTAGAACTGGTTATAGAATTTAAATCGTCACCATATTGACTGACCCTGTAATCTATTTCTACGAGTAATATCTAACCAACTTGCCTTTCAAGCTCTAAGGTCCATCTTGTGCTAGGTCTTTCAATGTTTGGTCTTCGGGTGCCACTTCAGAAACTTTCGGTCCCATCGACCATGTGTTCTGTGAGCAACGTACCCTGCCCACTGCGGCTTAATCTTCTTAGTCGTACACTCTTGACAGAGTGGTCGTGGTCATTTCTCGGTCGAGTCCCGCACCACCGCCTGTCTCGCGATACGACGCCATGCAGCTCTGTGTTTGGCGGCTTGGGAGCCTTCATTTACGCTATAGTGTGTCACGGTTTTGATAAAGTCCGTCCATCGTGCGCGTTCGCGGCTTAATACGGCTATCGATTGTCCTATACAGAATTTAAATGTTTACAATGTTGGAATTG
The DNA here is from genome assembly GCA_929112965.1 of Mythimna albipuncta. NCBI lineage: Eukaryota > Metazoa > Arthropoda > Insecta > Lepidoptera > Noctuidae > Mythimna > Mythimna albipuncta. Next base: position 7,168,432 of record OV815962.1, on the reverse strand, counting down.
GTAGTGTAGCTCACAACAACGAGCGACGCAAACTTCATAGGCGATCTAAAATGTGCATTGTTTACACTTCCGCGGCTCGGTTCGAATACAGCACGGTCTACCATAAATCATTTGTTAGCGCGGTGAAAATGACACTCTATTTCAATTCCAACTTCAAATAAATAGGTTAAAACGGACCAAGTAGAATTTAAGTCCCTTATGTAAAATATTCGATGGGGCCGAAAGGTTCTGGATTGGCGATTACGTACCGAGAAACGCAGCGTTGGAAGGATTTTTACAAGGTGGATCGATGACCTTGTGAGGGGGAATTTCATGGATGGTAGACGCACAGGACCGGTCGTTATGGCGACTCTTCCCAAAAGTCCTAAGAGGCCTATCCTACATCCAACAGTAGACGTCTTTCAGCTGAAATGATGATGATGACCTAATATATTATAACTGTAGCTTATCACATACATTAACCAAGTTAGTTTTGACAGAAAACAATGATTATGCCGAACATAAAGTCTTATACAGAACGTTCGTGGAATAGTCAATCAAAGCAAATGCAAATTTCCTTTACGCCGAAACGCCAAAACTAGAACGGCGCTCAATCGTTTGGTAATTTCCACGTAACGGGTAATAATAGGTACCTAGAAGGTAGGTTGCATAATCATGTACAGTGGACACCAAACGTAGCTAAGCAATTCAAATGTTAGACATTATCTTCTGTGCAACAAAAGTTTTCAGATTCTCTTTAGAGCCGTGTAACGAATATATAGTCTGTCTAATAAGTCAACCGACTTGGGAATTTTGTATAATATTTAATCATTTAAAAAATACTTATATTCGATACTTTTCATAAGGTTCTTCTGTTAGTAAACAATGATCTTTATCTCTTAATCAACCTTGATTATTGAACCCGTGTTGACTACATAAGATTTTATTAAATCCTAATAATTACCCGTCGTTTAACTTATTACACAGACTCTAACTCAGTATATAAGATTATTTGTAAAAAAAACTGTCAATAATTGTTTATAGATCACATCAATATCAAAGTGGACATGTATGTAGATGTACATAATAATATATTGTGTTGTGACTTTTTTGACCTCAAAAGGGCTAAACGAATTTAACTAAAATTTGGTACCAGGATAGCGTATCCTGGACTAACATTAGTACTAGTTTTTTCCCTGCAGGACAAAAGTAATTGTGTCTTTTGCTAATAGGTACGGGTCAGTCTTTTCGACTAACAATCCTTTCAATCTTTCAATACTTTTGATGAGTAAATGTTACAGGTCTTCTTAGAAGTGTATATGAATATATATGAATACTTGGCGCATTTCTATCTTCTTGCTCTACTTCTACTTGCTGTTACCTATACTCAAAATATAAACCCTTCTAGCCAGCTTAAAATATCTCACTTGAGTACTCCAACCTTTTCCGTAGGCGTCTTAGTGCTTTTGTTTCTAAAAAGGTAAGGGTCAGACAACTAGACCTGACGTCTGTGGTCATCTCCCGTTGAAGTTCCAAAGAATTTGGAAGGTCATGCACGCTGTATGAACTTCCAAATTGCCTGTAGCGTCAAACCGATTGGACGATAGGTAGACCATGTTCTAGGTATTTTAGGAGTACGTTGCCTTCGGTTATTTTTCTACTTTTACGCGGACAAAGACGCTAGGAGAAGCTAGTATATACATAGATTTATGTAGTCGTTACTATGCCTTGTTATACATAAGATGTTTATGTTCCGAATATCAGGAAAGGTTTGCTTCGGTTATTCATTCACATGGAAACAGGTTTAGCGGAAAGAGATTAACGAAAAAGATTTACCGAGGAAATGTTCATGTATGTATTCGTTGCGTGTGTATATTTTATGTGTGTGTTCCGGTAAAGGTAAACATACTTACCGTTACCGGAAAACTTTATTGTTCAATAGGATTTAAACTACTTAAAAAGACGAAGCTTGGGTGACGGGTTCTTGTTGGTACTAAAGTACTGCGCCTAATATTCTGGGCCTCAGGTCTGCTATAACAATAGTGACAGAATGGTCTATCATTGATGTCATAATGGTCGAATTTGACATGACGCTATGACTTTCCAATGGTCAACCACTGACACTCCATTATTAGATCAGTGTTCTACCATTAGAACGTTATTGTGCAGTTATTGGTTTTAATATGCTCGATATTATCATTCTACCACAACTCTATTACGATACCACTGACCGATCAATGAACGATCATTAAGAATTAGCAGATTACGAACTTTTAGCAAAATGACAATGTGATCGTGTTGGAATGACAAATTTATAAAAATAGCAGACTTGAGCCCCTGTTCTTGTAAATATAGTTTCAAAAAATAATAACAACTCATGGAAAAATCAACAAAACATGTTTTTGCTGTGATTAAAAATTAACTTCCGTTCAATTACATGATACTTATTAATTTAATTTAATTGATTTATGTTATGTTGGACTAAGGAAAATATGTTTTTAATAATGATGTTTTTGTGTGCTTTATTGTTATTAAAAAAAAATTACTTATTTCACCGAAAAAATAGCACAAAAAAAAAACCCCGACTGGCGACTGAGGGGTTGTTTCCGCGCCCAGCTGTGCGCTGGCGCCTCATGCCGGCTATGACCTGCCGTGACCTGTTTTGTACTTAGTGTCGATGGTGTTCAACTTGTGACCTTTTTTAAATATTTTTGGGAAAAAATATAACATGGTGTAAAAATTATTGGAATCCATTCAGATACTGATTCTGAACAAACTACTCGTATATTCAGTTTTCTCATTTACTAAAAATAATGTTGTAAAAATAGACTTAAAACAAAAGCTCCTAACTTTAATCTTGAATTCAAAATCATATGAAGTCTAAATATTCCTACACATCGCTGTCGACTAGAAATGAGTTGTATGGTAATGCTTAATCTCTGGTCGAGGTAAATTGCGCCGTTGAGTCAATACATTGTACAAGATAATTAGATTATATGTCGAGATTCTAAAGACGATGCGATGACGGCCGTGTGAAAAGTTCGTAAAATGCTAAAATATTTTGTGTTAGAACAGATCAAAACTCTTTCCATATTTCTTTATGAACAATACAAAAAAAATATATATATAACCCTCTAGATACCTACTAATACTATGCTTCCAATTTCACGAACCTAAAAACCTTTTTCAACACTGTCTTGCCCTTCACAAAGCCATATAGATAACATAATAACACTTTACACAATGTAAGATTTGGAACGTGTTTCCAAAGAAGTGGAGTCCCTCTCAACATTGAATTTGAGTTGTGTCGAGTGCCATCTGGGAGAGGGGTCGCGGTAAGCGATATTTCAATAGCCCCGAGAGAGGTCACCCAGCATCAGATCAATGCACTCAAATTTATTGGAAATTTTGCGAACACTAAAACAGCTGAGCTACGTGAAAAGTGTCGCGGCCAAGGAAAAATTAAAAGGTTAGCGGCTTGAATCTTTAATGAATTAACATCGCAAGCAGATTTTTTGCATCTTCATTAAAGTTCAAGTGATATCGACGCTCAGCGCGGTGATATCGGTCGGTAATTTTTAACGACCTTGCAGTTTACGTACTGCATTTTTTCCTCATATTTTGTATTCATTATCAGAAATTCAATTCCATTTCTACACGAAACTCGCTCCACCAACATCATGCAACTTTAAGCATCTAAATATAAAGATTTAATAATTAATTCTCAATTGAACACGTACCACCTACTGTTTTCACGCATATGTTATTTAAACAAGCGAACAAAAATATAAGCTACTGCAGCAAACGAAGTTGCAACATGCAAGTTACCTACCTACCATAATATTTTGTATTATTCAACGAGGAGGAATATTATGTTTCTTATGATGAAAGAACACGATGTTTGTCTAAAATTTCAGATCATAATGAAAATGGGAGAACAAAAACACTGAAATTGTAAAATATTTTGCAAAGAAACGTTACAGTATAGTCTTATTTAACAGACAAACGAAGAATACGCTTCAAATACTTGAAAAAGACTTTAGTAAAATTTTGTGAACCAATTTTTCTTTTGCTAACAACCAAGGTCTTAAATACTTATTAAATTATACTACAAGAAGTCTGGCAGCAAACTTATGCCATCTTCGAAGTCTAGGAATTCTATACTACAGAAGAAAAACAAGGTGATAAAAAGCTAAGCGCCAATAGAATAAATTCCTGCTTAGCTTCGCCACACGCAGAAAAACAATTGTTTTGTAAGCAAACAAGGTTCAAGGCACGTATAATTCGAAACGACGCCGATAGAGGGAATGGACCGTTTCCATTCGCAACACCTTTCAATGAAATTAGGAGTTCTATCTTTTTCATTAGACAAATGGTTGGAGAGTAAAAGGAATGTTTAAGGTGCTTTTAGAGTTTCGAAAGGGTTGAAATTTGGTTCATGTTTTTTCTTTTATATTGTTCTAAACTTGCATAACAAAGAAATCTATACTAACATTATTTAAAAATGAAGATTATGTTTGGACGCGCTAGTCTCAGAAACTACTGTTCCGAACTGGAAAATTATTTTAATGTTAGATAGCTCATTTATCGGAATAGGCTATAGTAGGCTTTGTAACATCATGCTACGACCCACGGGAGCGGAGCAGTAACCAAAGATACTGGTGGAACCGACAGCTACTGGTAAAATATATTCGACTTAGAGACTAGTAATAAACACGTACAAAATTATTATTACTGAAGCTATTAAGAATATAAATTAAACACTCAACACATTGGCATTCAAGGACCTTGTCACCCCGTTTATGTCACAGAACAGCTTCCAGGTAACACAAAAAAACTGTTCTACCAAACAAGAGAGTTTGCGAAAAACCACAATTTCAAATTCTGCTGGGTTTCAAACGGAAACATATTTTTGCGCAAAAAGGAAGGAGACAAACAACTGCTGGTCAGCTCCGAAAGATGTCTGCTGGATATGGATAATACTAACATATGACTCATAATCTGTATAGTTATTGGCCATACATCAGCGTATTTTTTCTGTTTTGCTTTTGTTTCGAAATTAATAATACATAAATCAGTTAATATCCTCATAATAACACAAATAAAAATTCAATGTGGCATATATACTCTACACACAATCACGTTCACAACACGCTCTCACGAAGACATCTGCTATAACAGCCACTCTTACATACTCTTACGCACACCTAAAAATATCCATAAATCACCTAACATTCACACAACTGCACAAATAAAATCTCACTATACCTTATATACTCTACACAAAAATACACTCACATTTCATTCCCTCAGAGACACTTACTATAACAATCACTGTTACACACAACTCTCAATAAACGGCGTACTAAGTATTAAACAAAACCTAATTAAAATCGTTTTAGCTTTGAGTCACCTCTCGATTTTTCTATACTCTCCCAATGGCTAACATAAATAGTATAAGCAGCGAGCTTGACTCACTATCAATAGTAGGTAATACATTTAACTGTGCGCCAGAAAAGTGTATTGAATATGTTAACCCCAGGAACTCCAGCTTAAAAATATTACACTTAAACATCCGTAGCTTAAATAAAAATTTTGACCAACTTCAAGCATTAATTCACTCAACGAAACTTGATTTAGATGTGGTGATTCTTACGGAATGTTGGCTTGGTAAAGTCAGTAATATACCTGTTTTGGAGGGATATGATTCTTATTGTACCGGAATAAACAGTAACCAAAATGATGGAATTGTTATCTTTACAAAACAATCTCTCCGAACCTCAGATTGGGAACCTCGATTTGTAGACGGAAATTGCTTGGTATGTCATTTAGTTAACCTAAATATTGCAATTGTTGCAGTGTACCGATCCCCGTCATATAGTTCCAAAGAGAGTACCGAAAATTTCTTGGATAGTTTAAACAGTGTATACGTAAGCCTCTCCTCCTACAAAAATATAATCCTTATGGGTGATATTAATATAGACCTTAATCCATTTAATACAGATAACCGCTGTTTCAATTATCTCATTCTAAATGCCTCCCACGGTCTTCTTCCAACCCACCGGTGCAGCACTCGGCTAAATAGCTGTTTAGATCATGCTCTCGTGAAAACTACCCTCCCTGTTACTACCCTTATACTAGACTCACATATTACGGACCATAAACCGATCCTACTTACAATTGCAAACACAAACCCTGATAATAAACCACCTCACATGGCTACCCGCATAGACTACGATGCAGTTAAGTTAGAGTTACAAAACTTGGATTTTACCCCAATATACGAAATTATTGATCCCAATATATCCATGAATTTGTTCATAAATATTATCTCTTCAGTAATTTCCAAATACACAAAACAAATTAAAATCCCAAGGAAAAAAAGAATAATAAAACCGTGGATAACTACGGGCCTATTAAAGTGTATGAATAATCGGGACTGTTTGCACAACAGATCAAGAAATGACCCCAACAATTTCGTCCTTAAAACTACCTATACGCGGTATCGGAATTTTTGTAATAATCTTCTCCGGAAACTTAAAATAGCCCATGAAAAAAACGAATTAGAAAAATCATGTAACAACCCTAAAGCGCTTTGGAAAACAATTAAACAAATTACCAATACTAGCAAAAAGAAAACTAGCCCGGATGAATTGTTGGGTATCTGTGAAAACGCAATATCATCCGTAAACGAAGTGTGTAGATTTTTTAGTAGTATGGGTAGTAACTTGGCAGAAAAAATCTTGTCCCAATCTCATCAACCTTCAAACACTCCTAGGCGGTCATTCCAAAATACGGGATCTAGGACTACCAGCTCTCTTGTGATACTTGAGGTTGATGAATCCGAAGTAGAGTCTCTTATTCTACAACTTCGAAATGACTGCGCAACAGGTTGGGATGGCATATCCTCCGTAGTGCTAAAGAGTTGCCACCAAACTTTGACGCCACCATTGACGTATATCTTTAACTGTTGCCTTCAGAAAGGCATATTTCCTGATGCGCTAAAAAAAGCTATCGTCCATCCGATTCATAAGGGAGGGAACAGAAACTGTGTCAACAATTACAGACCCATATCGGTCCTATCAGCACTCTCTAAGATATTGGAAAGGATCCTAAGCAATGGTCTAAAAAAATTCCTCAACAAACATCAACTCATTGCTGATAATCAGTATGGTTTTCGCACAGGAATTTCAACTGAAGATGCAGTTCTTGACCTAACCCAGTTCGTTGCTAGGAAGCTTGATAGTCGTGTTAAAAGTCTAGGGATCTTCCTAGACCTCTCTAAAGCCTTTGACACAGTATCTGTTCCCAAACTTATCTCTAAAATGGAACTCCTAGGGGTACGTGGAAACACCCTTGAAATATTCAAAGACTATCTACACAACCGGACCCTACGAGTAAAAATTGGAGAATACATAAGTAACGAAGTAGCATCTACGTATGGTGTACCTCAGGGAAGCATTCTTGGACCTACCCTTTTTCAGATATACGTTGATGAGTTATGCAGAATGTCCATCCCCAACTCCAAGATCATTGCATATGCAGACGACACCGCAGTCATAGTTCACGGACCAACTTGGGATAGTGTTAAGCGCTACGCAGAAGAGGCAATAACAAGAATAATGAAATGGCTAAACCTAAACCTACTTACCCTAAATTGCGATAAAACTACGTTCATTCCATTCTCTATCCGACGTAACAATTTACCCGACAATTCCTTTTCCCTAACAGCACATACCTGCACAAATCAATCCATATTTTGCTCATGTCCGACACTTACAAGAACTGACCATGTCAAATATCTGGGTGTCCAAATAGACGGAGGCTTGCGTTGGGAAAAACAGGTTGACGCCATTTCCACTAGATGTATGAAACTTTTGCATGTTTTCAAATCCCTCAGGAACTCGGCCGCGCCCGAAACCCTGAAGATGGTGTACTATGCATTATGTCAATCAGTTATTGGATATTGCATCACAGTATGGGGTGGTGCAAATATGACTATTCTTCTGAGTGTTGAAAGAGCGCAGAGAGCCGTACTGAAGGTGATGACGCGTAAACCCTTTCGCTATCCTACTACGCAACTATACGCAGATTGCAAAGTACTTTCAGTGCGCCAGCTTTTTGTACTCCAGTCTACTATTAAAAAACATGCTAGCGTTCCTCTAGCTGACCCCACAAAGAGGAAGAAACTTCCGATAGGTACCCCTCACAAAACCACCTTTGCTCGACACCAGTACTACACATTAAGTACACATATCTACAAACAAGTTCACAAGAAATTAAATATTGTCAATCTGAATAAATTTGAAATAAAGTCTAAATTAACCGCATGGCTACTAGAGAGTAACTATCTAGGAACAGAGTCCTTACTTAAGTACATCACCTAACTGCCTACTTATATCTCCAAACACACACACCCACATACGTCACACAAAGCACCCATTATACATATTCTCACTATATATATAAACAGACACACATACATACATACATACATACCTACATACATACAAACGTATCATCACACACATACACACTCATGTAAGAAATTTAAATTTACTTTTATTAATATTAATTAATTATATTTTATATAGTCTTTATTATCATCAATCATTCGGGTAGATCGGCACAGTCCACTATTGTATACCTATGGCATCTCATTCAAAGCTGAATCACTGTCTCTCAAGATACAGGTTCCACCCTAGTTTGAGAGGCAGGGTTTTCTATTATTGTGTACAGATTACAGTCCATATATTGTATTGTATTGTGTTTCTACCAAAAGCTCACACAGGTTGTTTTTATTTTAATTTAAAACATGTCAAATCTGTATTTTTATGAAATAAAGATATATTATTATATTATTATTATTATTATATTCTTTTTCAGTTTTATTAAAAACTTGATTTTGACTGCGGTATCGCCCGCGTGATTGTAGAAAATTATACCAATGAAGGGATCATGCTCCCGGGATAAAAAATATCTCAGAACATAGCCTACCCGTGCGCCAATTTCATCTACATCAGTAGTTAGGCTACTTCACGTAAAATCAAACAAGCCAGATATCGTTGAAGTTTTATAGTCGTTCGATCGAAGTCCTATTCAAAAGCAGTATTCACGATCTATTGACTTATTTCCAGTTACATTAATAAATAGTTTACCAGGATAATGTAATACAGATGTTTTTTTAAATCGACGAATTTCAAACGACTATAAAATCGGTGTCGTACAAACTCGATTGATGGATGTGAATACGGAAATGGCCTAAACGACTAAATCGCTACGATATCGGAATCAGGCTACAGTTCTATTGCTTGAGCGTAAAGGAATAACAATCACACACACAGTTTCGTGTTCATAATTAATGCGATATTATTTATAATAATCATCAGGGTCGATTTCGGTGAATATTTTTTCACGACTTCAAATTAGTCGGAGATCAATATATGTTAAATTAGCTCGAAGACTCGTCAAACTTAAAATGCAGTGGGCAATGTACCGCACATTGCTCGCAGAACAGATGGTCGATGGTGCTGAAAGGTTTTGGAGCGCGACGTCGAAAGGCCTCCACAAGGCGGACTGATGGCTTGGTGAGGGTCGCGGGGATCCGACGAATGTGAGACTCACAGGACAGGTCGTTATGACGACGCTTGGAAGAGGGATACGTCTTTTAGCTGAAATGATGATGATAAAATCAGCCTAGAGCCACAAGATATCATCATCATCATCATCAGCCTTTTTAATTCCCACTGCTGGGACTCAAGCCTCCTCTCTAGGAGAGGGAATGGGCCGTAATCCACCACGCGGGCCCAGTGCGGGTTGGTGAATGTCACATGTCTTCGAATTTATGGTTCTAGGACATACCAGTTTTGTCACGATGTTATCCTTCACCGTTTTGAAAGCAGTGGTGATGAAATAAATCAAGATATCCTTTTATCGACATTCACGATAAAAAAGACATAATCGATTATTTGCCTCTAATTCTTTTATTTACTTTCAAACTCTGAACTAATATCTGTGTTGTGTCTCAAGTTATCAGGTCACGAGGCCGTCGCCAACTTTACCTTATTGAACTCATAAGTTTTAACTTTGCTTTGATATCAACTATTACTCTGTAACTTCTAGGATCCAACTATGTTTTTGCGACAACAGAATTGACAGGTTCTGTTCGTGCCAATAATATTTACAAGTTTATATACAAACTGTGATAGTAAAGATATCGTGCACTTTTATTATTCAGAAACGTTTTTTATTATTATTCCCTTTATTTATTTTTTTACAAAATGATATAAAAAAAAAAATTAAAAATATAAAACATGTAGGTATCCGCCGGTGTCAGGAGCAGGGTTCAAGCTACCGGTGGTTAGGGCATATTATTATTGCTATACACGCTTGACCACTATCTCACTAAAATATTGATGTGATCGACGATGGAGTACGCTTGCCTAGAAGTAACCTATTCACCCTTGACTTAAAGAAACCCGGGTAGTAGCAATCAGGAAACATAGACTCCGGCAGGAATCCCACTCTTTAGCTGTATTTTAACCAATTGAACTTTGAAGCATCCTCATCATCAAGCGCCGCACCTGGACAGTCGCTCTGAGCTAGCCTCGAAGTCGGTCGCGCCGCGCTTACCTAGCTTAAAAACCTACCTTATCCATACTTTTGTAATTTTGTTACTTTTAAATATATTGTTCCATCGTATAATAATAATTATTCATTTCGTCTTCCTTACTTCATTCTACATTATTCATCTTTCGCACTCACCCATTCTTCTGCTTGTTCCGCTAATTTGCCTCGTATCTACATAGCTATACGGGTTAGATTCCCGTGTAGCGTAGGAGTAGGTACAGTACCTACCAACCTACAACGTATTTTAGAGAAATTGGAGGAAGAAAAGGTGTTGGACTAACTACAAATAACTTGGAACAAGGACAAGAAGATGATGGTGGGAAACCACTTTAGGAGCATTGAATTTGGTATACTTATTTCTTGTTTAATACCAGCTCCAACAACCCTTGCCAGAAATGGAACGGATGTCCATTTTATTTTGGATCGGCACCAAATTTCTTCTTCCTTACTTCCCTGTCATATCTCGTATACTGTTACCATAAACCTACCCCACTGTTGGGCAAAGGTTCCATTACTTTAACAGCCTATAAAAAAAAGACGTGTGGCACTCGGGGACTGCCGCGGTAAAGCTATTGCATAGCATTTTTATCAACTTATGCAATTATAATTATTTATTTATTTTATTTATGCAGTATTTTTTTCCTTTTTTGTTTTTTTTTCTTTGATATTAATTGAAGTTACACTTTCACACGTTGAATTAAATTTTGATTGATTGTTCACTCATTTGTTTTCTTATCGGTCACCACGCTCAAAAAACAAATAAGTGGGGGGTGTTAGGTTATTTTCGTTACGGAATTTCTGGATTCGGTCTCCACGCTCAAGGCCCGCGATTGAAGCTATGCAATAGCTTAATAATATAAACGATATTCTTGTTCATCCTATGAATATATAAGTACAGATGTTCGTATGTAAATCTGTACAATATGAATCACTTATGTAGATATCTCTGTGTTTATTTTCCATTGTTGAATACAAATGTGGTCTTTATTTTTATGGGCAGTGATAAACAGCATTACGATACCTACGAATCTATTTATATCGAGAAGCAGCAGTTTCCTCGAATCTGTCCTATGATTGTCGTGTCGATATGAAAATATATTAGACTAGCTTTTGCTCGCGGCTTCACCCGCGTACATAAAATATAGCATATGTCACTCAGGAATAAAGCAGCTGTCTATCGGTGATAAAATTCCAGCAATCAAACTAGTAGGTACTTTCAGAGATTACCTCCTACAAAAAAAAACTTTACCTCTTTATAGTATAAGTATTAATAGTGTAGATGAAGTGATACGTTACTTATACAGTTATATTTCTGGAAATAGCGAAGAAGAACCGATTTTCTCACGTTCTCTAAATGATTGGTTTGAATAGCAATGTTTTTTCAATTCAAACCATTCAGTTTTCCACACATTTTCCGGTTATAATTATGTTTGAATTCTGAAATAGAAAGAGGAAGAAATTTCAAAATTACTTCGCCAAAATGAAGTGTGTGGTTTTCAAAAGTTGGCTAATTAAATTAATTACATTACGCCACCCTCATGGTCTCTTCATTAATATGCTTGAACGCGCCTTCATGTGACAGTAACAGATTACACTAATTGATATTTACAATAAAATATTCATTATTTCAAAAGAAATGAGGTTAAGCTCCTACAAAGAGCTCGAAGACGTCATTTTAAAATCGCATCTTTCTCAGTATTTCTCGCTAAGGAAGAACTTAACATTCTTTCTTTTACCCTCTTTGAAAAGGACTCCAATACCTCCCTCGTTTTATCGATAGTGTAATCCAGTACTTTATGAGAAAACTATGGATAGTTATTTTAGTAATAATTTAAAAACGACCGCACGGTAAACGATGTACAGCCTAAAATGAAAGTTTGCATGTAAATTCACTTACCGACTAGACACTCCATAAGTCGAATGGTTTGTTTTTTAATAGTTTTTTTATCCTATAAAATTTTAAATGACAGAGTGTGTGTAAAAGAATGCCTTGTTGCGTTAAGTCCACCTATGTAGCATTACTGTACATGAAGTTTAAATAAATAAATAAGTATGTGTCTAACAAGTCCTGTCAGAAACCTGTCAGAAACATACCTCCTCTTAGATCAGAGGAAATAGACGGCATTTCCTTGAAATCTTATAACAAAAATGAGATAGTAAGATCGATATCCATCAGGTGTTGACCGTCCGGCCGGACATGACGAAATTACAAACGGTCTCTGGCGTAACGCTACACCGATTTTATGGGACACATCTCTGTCCACAATTTTGTGTACCTACATACGGAGAGATTTTGAAGTGTGCAACTTTTTCCTTGATGCACATTAATAATCTTCTAAAACTCAATATATTTGGATATGCAACGGTATGACTGGCCTGTTGGAGTAGTGGTCAGAACCCTGACTGCTATGCCGGAGGTCGTGGGTTCGATTCCCACCCAGGACAAATGTGTGATTAGCATTTTCTTTTGTTCTGTGTCTGGATGTAATTTATCTATAATATGTATGTATTTAGAAATATATAAGTATTTTTATCAGTTGTCTAGTACCCATAACACAAGCTCTGCTTAGCTTGGGACTAGACGGCGTTGTGTGATAGTTGCGGAATTGTTGTGGAATATATAACTGCTGAAAAAAAACGCGATCCAGTCTCGGCGAAAGGATATGGTTAAGCGTTTTGTTTTTGGGGGTTCGTATTCATCCAATGACTTCTCCCGCACTAGAGCGTAAAGTCTGGAGTCTGCGAGGTGGATGAAAGGAAAAAATTAGACTTTGATCTGAATCTTAGGTACTTTTCATAAATGTTAGAGATCGCTTTGAAGAAGGCTAGAGTCGCGAAGGGCGACATTTAAATAATGATATTTTCTCATGTCTTCAGTTTCTTTTTGTCTTATTCCTTTCTTTCTAGTAGGAAAAAAGTGTTTATGCGTACTTTCAGTACAATCTACTTATCTATGGAATTTTCAAAACTCGTACTGCGTTTAGAGATAGTAGGTATCAGTCCCTCACGTCCGCGCGTCACGTGAGCGTCAATCCCACGATTGTTTTCCTTCACTGATAAAAAAACACCCTTTCTTTATCCAGATTACAAAAGGGAATACCTACTAGTTTCTTTGGTATTGCCAGAAGTCTTGATTTCCGACTAAAGACCTACGATCGGCTTTAAGATCTTACTTCTTAATAAGTTTGCCACACATTAACTAGTGAGTAGAAGTAAGACCTAGTCTAGGAAGGAATCACGTCCAAAGTTTTTCAGCTCAACTCACACGTTATTCTATATCGAGGACAATGGTGGACACGTGTTGTGTAACTGGTGCTAATGGTAAACTTTAACAATGCTGTTACCTCAAGAAGCACTTTTGGGAAAACTGTTATTCAGGAAAATCATCCAATGACATCCCCCGCTCTTGGGCGAAGCGGGAGATAGTGTCAGACTTTTACTGACTAAAAACACACTCCTTTTCTTTCTTTGCCTCCCTTCTAGTTCCCCGCTACCTGATTTACTCGTTATCATTTGTTCCTAAATTGAGTAAGCTCAAAGCGAGTTCAGTACAGGACGACTCTGTTCCTATACACCCCTACTTTTTAATTAGTACACAAAAATGGGGCTCTATCTGTACCCGTCACTGATCATATTTGTGTAGTTAAAAGTAGAAAAAACCGAAATCTTAAAATTGACCACGAAAAGGTAAATTCATCATAGAATCAATCAAACATAACAATTGCTAGTATAAAAAAAATTCGGCAAGCAGTGTTTTTCCTTAATAATTGTCACTTATTCATTCATTAATTAATAGCCTGCACAATATTTCCACAAATTGAGTGACATTTTGGGACATAAACAGCTAATAACTTTGCTGTTTATGAATATTATTTATTGAGATTTTACTTATAAAATAACAAGGGCTTTTCTAATGAGCCCTCTAGGTATGTGTACTAATTAAAAAATTGTGGTGTATACAGCCAGCTTAATTCTTATAGTCCACTACTGAACTCCACACAAAAGATTAAAGCCCTCTAAAACTATATACTACTATTTTTTTACCTTCTACAAACAGACCACACACCCATACTTTAAAACCGCTTTCGTTATGAAAACATTCAAGAAGAATTTAAATATTTTTTCAAAGTTACATCACCTACTGCGCAAGTTAGGGAGGTGAACGACATTCAAACGACCTAGACACGATAATAATAGCTTGGCTAACTAACTACTACTGAATGAAGCTCCAAACAGTAGGTACTTAAACATTTATAACAGCTTCCAATCAACGGCTTCAAGGTCTAGTGTATCGATGCCATTACACATACACACGCTACTGCTTTTTCTTTTGAATTTGCAATGTTTGTGCATTTAGCCAGTGATAAGTTAGTTCTTTGATACAGAATACACTCCCTTTGATTTCCATTAGAATGCGTATGCATCACATTCTAATTTTTTTTATAGTATTTGGTAGCAAATATTGACAGTCAGCAGTGACGAGCTTCGCGGCGGTAGTCAGTACTACAGTACAAACTCTCAGCAGTATATCAATTACTCTACATACTGTTCAGCTGCGTAGACAATTGATACACAAAACTACACTAATTTTAAATCACAATATCTACTATGAATCAATTTGCGAATAGTTAAAACACCCGCTGAACTTCACTCGTTTTAAAACGCCGCTAAAAACGTCCATCCTCCAGATAAGAATAACACGACGGACGAAAAACTTTTTAGTGGAAAACTCCAGTTTTTCAACGTCACTTTCGCTTCTACGTTCGCCGTTCGATTGCTCTGCATCAGGTATTCGGAACGTTCGATCAATCAAATCAGCGCGCCGAATCTGTTGGACTCTCGACCTCTCGACCTGCGCTTCCATCCCACGTAGCTCACGAAAGGCTAACTTCAACATTGAATTCAATAAACATCTGACCTTTTGGAACCAGTTAGATGCGTGTTAAAGTTGTTAGGATTGCAATTAACTCGCAGGAAACTAACACTCGAAGTGCCTTCGAGTTAATTGGGGCTCTAAATCTGCCTGATGATATCTATTGATGCTGCCTGATAGTTCACTCGCCCTAAGGTTCACTCGCCTGAACTTTGTGAGCCGAACTATCAGGGAGGCATTAGCTCGGTCTGCGTGGAATGGATTCGAATAAATTACACTTTGGTATTGCGTTGTAAAGTAGTTTAACGGTTCTGGGGAGAACATTTTCGATTTTCTTATATAGATAGATGTTGAAAATAAATGGTGTATTAACTTTATCATATACTGTTTTGTTTCTAATAGAGTTAAAAGCTGGGATTGTAATTGGACTCCTAACATTTGATATGCGTAATGGGTCTGTCAGTTTGTGGGAGCCCAATAGCATACTACTTATTCTTGTAAAAGCAGTAAGTTCTTAGTACGGTAACGCTGTAAAATATTGAAAACAAAATTCACTCATCTATTAACCAACACAGTGTGAAGCTACAATTTCAGACAGATACACAGCCATCACGGTAAGAAATAAAATTCGAAACAGTATGTCTAAAGTCCTGAACGCGAGCGTCTGAAACGGTGAAAAATTTGTACGATATGCACTTTGCAATTCCCGTTATCTGAGCCAACGTTATTTGGAAAGTTGAAACGGCGATTCCGAAGTTTTAATGCTATTCCTTTTGTTCCGAATCTAACTTTAGATACTATAGTAACGTAAGATATTGCGGTAGTGTAGTTATTAACAAAGGAAAAGGAAAATTAATGATCGCTTTAAGAACTAGTTTGTTGATACTAGTTTCAAAACTACGTAGTAGCCTTGGGTTTTGCTTGTGAGACTCGTTTTTGAAGTAATTTACTCACCTATTGTCGAAAAGGTTAAAAAAACTGACTTTTCGAATATGACAATTTCCTACGGTACAGTTGACACAGTGGTTGAGCGATTGACTGCTGCGCTGCGTGTCACGGATTTGATTCCTGCACGGAACAAATATTTGTCTGACCTACAGATGTCTTGTCGTGAGTTTACATGTATGTAAACTCATCTACGAAACAGAAGTTATTCCTAGTGTAGAATAAGGTTTATTTTTTAAATGAATGTAATAGAAGGGTCACTCTGCTTTCATAAGCTTATAATTGTACAATATTGCTTTCAACTAGCCTCGTGTAACCCGTCTACACGAGGCCAGGTTTGACAATTGTCTTGTTTGCGTCATTCTTTTGTTTTCGGACACATCTCTATTGATTGGGCTAAATATAGAGGAAGTTCGTTTATTAATAAGTTAGTAGGTAATTATACTGTTTTTGTGTGTTCGTGTAATTTAATAACCGTTTATTCTGTTTGTTCACAGATCATCGGCAAGTGAGCTGATCTCGAGGCGAGGCGTGTTCTCTAGAAGACAGTATGGGTCCGTTGAACAAGTAAGTTTTGTAAGTTCAAACCCATATACCTAAACTTATTACTTTTTCCATGTAGTTTACATACTCATTTTACCCTCTTTTAGTTTTAACTCTATATTTTTATAGAGAAAATATAGAGATATAAATATATTCTTAGCAATCTAAGCTTTTATATCTATGGTTACTCAAATTGGAATCATACATAAATACTATAGTTTCGTCTTTGGAATTCACAGACATTACCTATTTCAACCCTACTGCAAACCTAACCTAACCTAACAAAATCAATATCATTAAAAGTTACTGTAAAGAAAATACCGTGACAACAAACGTCGTAAGTTTTTTTTTTATTGTTATTGATAGGCTTGCGTTTGACCACCATCTCACCTGATGGTAAGCGATGATGTGGTCGACGATGAAGCACGTTTGCCTAGAAGAAACCTATTCACTCTCGACTTAAACTATTTACTTCTAAGTTGTAGCTATCAGGAAACACAGATTCCGGCGGGGAATTCCACTCCTTGGCTGTACGCACAATAAATGTGTTCCCAAAACGCTTTGGGCGTATGGGTGGGATGTCTACCATGTACCGGTGGCGCAACGCTGTACGTCGTGTGGTCCGATGATGGAACGGTCTTGGCGGAATTAGATGGTGCAATTCCAGTGCACACTCCCCGAAATATAAGCGATAGAAAACCGACAGATTAGCAACTCGGTGGCGATGCTCAAGGCTTTGGAGCTTCGACTCTACAAGTGCATCACTGCCGATGATTCACTTGGCTCGCCTCTCAATCGACTCCAGCGTATCTAGCTGATATTTGGCAGACCCATCCCAAAGATGAGAACAGTACTCCATACACGATCGAACTTGGGCTTGATAAAGATTGAACAGCTGTTCCGGCGTAAGTTAAGTACCGTCTCGCCCTTGCTAAGATCCCTAATTTTTTGGCAGCCAGTTGAGCCTTTCAATCGATGTATGAGCCGAAATTGAGAGTAGATGATAACGTAGGTACATGGTTTCTTTAAGTCAAGAGTGAATAGATTACTTCTAGGCGAGCGTGCTCTCTCGTCCACCACGTCATCGTCGCTTTCTATCAAGTGAGATAGGGGTCAAGCGCGAGCATATGAATAATAATAAAAACTAGGCAAGCGCTAGTCGGACTCGCGTCCCTTGCTCAGACATAATACAGACAGACAGACAGACGGACAACAAAGTGATCCTATAAGGGTTCCGTTTTTTCGAGATATGGAACCCTAAAAACAAGGGATGTATTGTACTTTTTCTTATAGCGATCTAAAATATATTTAGTCAACAGGCACAGAAGCCTTTTCAGGCTTTACTCGTGGTACATTTATCAACAATGTTAATTTAAATGTTCCAGTTATCCTTAACATTATCTATGCAGAAAGAAGAACTTAAACTGGGCAATGTTAATTAAAGCCTTCGTGAAAGCCTCCACTTTTTCTCTTAGTTGAACAGCACACTTTAACTTACTAATTAAAATTTGTCTTTAAGTAGTGTAGAACTATCTAGCTGCCTACAAAATGATTTTTAGGGAATAATTGAATCGAAGAATCGTTTTTCGAAAGAAGTTAAATCGAAAAGAGTCATAACCGTCTGGTTTACCTTCCTTACCCAAGGGGCAGGGTTCCTTACCCAAAAGCCGTAATCGCCTGTAATTGCATCAAAAGATGCAATTACAGGCGATTACGGCTTTTTTTCAAGAACACGTGCAAAAGTTTTACCGAGGTATTTATTGTCATAGAGTGGAATACACTTTATTGTACACCACAATAGTAACAAAACTTTTAAACTAACTTAAGGGGCCGGCGACGGATGAATTTCCATACAAATGTAATACCAAGCTCATTTGCATTTGGATTATATTTCCAACATATTATGATGATATTCGGTTATAGACAATATTTATCTAGGTTCATCGAGAATATTAGAAATATTGTTATTTTTATAATACAGGAAAAGCCAAATGGCATGTTTTGCCATTTACGCTGTAAAAAAGTGCGAAGTACAATTCCCTTGAATTTCTTTGTGTTTTTTTTAAAGAAAGACGTAGGAATCTAGATAAATAATGTCTATAACCAAATGTAATCATAATATGTTGGAAATATGCTCCAACTGCAAATGAGCGTGGTATTACGTTTGTATGGAAATTCATCCGTCGCCGGCCCCTTAAGTATATGAGTACAATGGCGGTCTTATCGCTAACAGCGATATCTACCAGACAAGCTTAGGATAGACTGTAAGAACTTAAAATAAAAAGGGGGTAGTAGAGTAGGTCATTGACAGACCGATATCAAGCAATATACTTAGACTACTAGATGTTTTTTTTTCCATTTTTCTCATAGCCGCTAGCCGCCCCTCTTTTATGGAATCACAATTTTATTTCACAATATAAAATTCCGTTCTAATAATATAAATCTTCTTTGTTCTCTCCTATTCTCATTATTTAGGGTCACTAATCGCGGCCAGGATTTTGTAGTCTGGGCTTTGGCACATGGACTAACTTGAGGTCTCTTTCGATTCTAGATCACCAGGTCAATGGTGGGCGACCTCTTCCTTCCTTGTATTCTGCCAGGTTTAGTGCAATTTTTACGACATGGTCGTTGCTTTTCCTGCTGACAAGTCTATAAATAAAATAATTTATACTAATGCAATACAGAGGTAAAGTATGTTTTTATGTTTTTTGGTTTGTAGAAGGTAATCTCTTATAGTACTGGTCCGATAGCTAAAACTTTTTCACCGATAGAAAGCTGTTTTATTCCTGAATGACTTAAGCTATTATATTATTTTCTGTATGCAGGCGAAGCTGCGGGCGAAAGCTAGTAATATTTTAATATTAAAGTTTATCTACTCCGTCTGTCTATTACGGTGTTACGGTTAAACTACTGCACTGGTTTTTAAGATATTTGGTATGGAGTAAACTTGAAATCCAAAGAAAGAACATAGGTTTTTTATCTGGCTTTGAGTTTAACTTCGTGTCAATAATAACCGACATTCACGAGGACAAAGTTAAATTTCTCTTCACAAAGTTTTTTTTTTTTTTTGTTAGCCTTTTCTGTCCCACTCCTGGGCAAAGGCCTCCCTCCACTCCTTCCATTTTTCGCGCGCCCGAGCTTCTTCTTGCCAGTTCTGGTGGAATCTATCAAGTTCGTCGCGCCATCTCTTTCGTGGTCTACCGCGACCCCGACGCGCTGTTTCAGGGCACCAACTTTGTGCTTCACAAAGTTACTTAGTGCTAAAGCTTAGTGCTAAAGCGTTTGACTGGTCTGTTGGTCTAGTGGTTAGTGACCCTGACTGCTATACCAGAGGTCGTGGGTTCGATTCCCACCCAGGACAAATGTTTGTGTGATGTGCATGATCATTTGTTCTGTGTCTAGGTGTAATTTATCTACATATGTATGTATTTAGAAATATATAAGTATGTTTATCAGTTGTCTAGTACTAATAACACAAACTCTACATAGCTTATAATAAAATTTAGCTTATATTAATATAAAAAAAAAACTTTACAATTTACATATTAGACTTTAACTAAAAGAGAGACGTGTAACCTGAATTAGGTTCCCAAATTACAAGTCATCACAAAAAATCAATGGTGAGTCCGTAACAGAACTAACGATATAAAACAGAGTTTGGTAGTAAAGGATACACAGACCAGGTATCTAGTAGCATTGGAAGTGAGATGTAGGATACTGTTATAACGCTGAGCGGAGGTTGCATCTGGCAAATGTAGCTCACATTTTCAGCATTAGAAGTTACGGCTACCGTATATAATAGGAGAAATACGGGAAGTCGTCGTAAATAACGTGGAAGATATCTTGTTGGAAAATATTTTATGTTTTAATGGGCCAAGCATTCAATCGTGTATTTATAGAATACGGGTTTATTTACCTACTTAATTAAAGACAAAAATCTTATATTCAAAGAATAAAAATTATAAATTCCATTTTGAACAGCGATTGTTAATTTTGCTGTGAAAACATATCTCAAAGAGTTTCAAATAAGATCGCTAAGAACCACTCGTCTCGCTTAAATAATGCACTAGAGACGATCTTCATTCGTTTCATTATTTCATGAATAAAAACTTTATAGCGAAGAATATCAGTATAATACTATTCTAAAATGTCTGAGAACTCCAATAAAATAAATATATGGAGTGACTGCAATTCTCCGACGTTGGTGAACCGTAAAACTAGTGGCGGTACGGACCGCGACCGTACAAACCGCATTTTTACGTTTTCATATCTGAAATATTTCTGAAGGACGATGTTTTACTTTGTGCAACTCTTATCATGCGATGCTAAGTCTACATTTCGCTGAGTCATGCTCTAGACCTTAGTTTTTAGGTCTTGATTGATTGTTACGAAAGTTTTCGTTTTATTTTATTTGGGGAACTGGGTTACCATTCGTCTAGATTGAACTGTTAGCTGAAGTTTCTAGTCGATATACAAAGTGACCTTTGTTTTGTTTGAGAGAAATTGCTAAAGGTTCGTTTTGACAGAACAATAATGTAACAAATAGGCCTTTTTCTGAACAAAATGTACGAATTTAATCATTTGTAAAAGTAGTAAAACAAACAAGCTTTTAATACTGACATGTCTGTTGTACTTACGTGAGAATCATTATAAAACCAAACCACGTGCAGAGTGCTAATTTTTTTAACCCGTCCAGCCGGTATTTCAATTTATTAAAAACTAGCTTTTGCCCAAAGCTTCGCTCGCGTACATAAAATATAACCTATGTCAGTCAGGGATAAAGAAGCTTTCGGTCGGTGAAAAATTTTTAGAGGTTACCTACCAAAAAAACATTTTAAAAAAGTCAAATTTTGCCTCTTTCTAATATTAGTGTTGACATATTAACTAATTATGATTTTTATGAAGCAATAAGATCGCAGTCAAGCAATAGATCATATTATTAAAAAAAAAATCTTAAATCTTTTAAAATCAAACATTTAATTTTTAATCTAATCTAAAATTTAATTTAAGGATTTTGAAACTCTCAAAATGCCACATTTTTAATATCACTGTGTTATTATTTTTTTGACTCAAAAGGCTCTGAAATTGATTACTTGCCAATTCTCAAAGAAAAAAGGAAAACAAATATTCAAATATAGAATTAGAGAAACGAGAATTTGTCTGTGATGAAACAGCCAGACGAATTCGAAATTGTTCTAATTAACGTTTCGTTGAACGAAAGTTCAGGGTAAATTAAAAAGTTTGTGTACATATATAATTAGCACGGCTTGTTACCTGACTAAAGTTGGACTTGATTTATACACGTGTAACCGCTTTTACTATATTGCTTTTGTCGAATCAGCAATAGGAAAAATTCTCTTTTTCTGTCAACTGTGCATTACTGCAACACAACTTTAAAACCAAAAATAAACATACAGGTACCAAAAGTCAATACCATCAAAAATATAACTTGTAAAAAAACCAAGGCTTGCAACTCAGTTCTTGTACCGTTGTTGTGAGATCCATATACCTAATACCAAGTCTGTTAATTTATTCAGTCCGTACTTAAGGGACCTTGATGACCTAGATTGACTTGGCAATCAAGCGATCGTATATCACAAGTAATTTAATTAAATTAGATTGTTTAGACCCGCGACTTTGTCAACGTAGAATTCGCAAACTTTCAACTTCATGCCAGTCCTATTCTTAGTCTACCTTATACAAGTTTACAGGAAAACAGATGATAAGTAGATAGTAGGTAAGTAGTGCGACATTGCAAGCTGTTTCATGAAATCTCACAACAAACTTTGACATCTAAAGTTTCAACTTATTAAAGAAGAGAGCCCATATTTAAAAAAAAAAGTTATTTAGAGTAGGAACACTTCAAAGCCAGTAGCATAACATGCCGTAAGTAACAAAACATAGTAGTGTAGATTACAGAGCACAAAATGGACTCACTGGCAGTGACTAGTTCGTCACAGTGATATTTTTCTCCACGTAAGTTTCGCCGAGAACAAGTTGCAATTGTAGCGGTTTTGGTTTAAATAATATAATACTATTCCACAACTATCACACAACGCCATCTAATCTCAAACTAAGCAGAGCTTGTGTTATGAGCACTAGACAACTGTTAAACATGCTTATATATTTCTTAACCTTTTGAATGTCTTATGTTACACAGTTCGACATAAGCAATTGTCTTTCTATTGTGTCTCTAATTACGGCATTCAAAGAGTTAATACATATACATAATAGATAAATTACACCCAGAACAAATGATCATGCTTATCACACAAACATAGTCCTGGGTGGAAATCGAACCCACGTCCTCCGGCATAGCAGTCAGGGCCACCACTAGACCAACAGGCCTGTCAATAGTATACAGTAGTAAAGATTGTATACAGCACAGATCTTGACTTAGGGCATCACTGGTGAGGACAGTTAGGGACATACTGAATCGAACATTGTAAAGATAGGACCTTTTGATCGTTTCTATTCGCGTTCACCATATAAAAAATACGCCATTTACAATGTTTCGTGCACACAACCACTCTCAAAGACAGACGACTTCGTGGCGAGTTTGATTTAGTCTAATTAGACCTACAATGGTCGAAACGTGGCGTCAGAGTAGGGATCGCTTTGAGCATTCTATACCAAGGCGAGCCAGTCGTCTTCGTTGTTAGATACATGCAGCAAGGCTGGCAACGAATCACGAGTGACGTCTATGATACGGTGGCGCGGCGAGCCAATCACTGACCCTCCCCGTCCTCGCGTCTCACTTCGCACCACTAAAGAGACCGAATATTTGACTTCTGCGCGACTTAAAGCCAGCGTTCAAAATCCGTGACGGTAATTGTACCTATGTTGGACCAAGTTGTGGCTTAAGAAAAATGTGCGTGTCTTTACCTACCGTATAAACCAAATGTCTAGCAAGCATAAATTATACCAAGGGTCTTTTATTTCTATGGGTGATCAGTGAAATTCACTGACACGCTTCTAATTTAAGGAAAATGTTGTCTATGTCGTCAGCTGTGACTACGGAGGAAGCTCCGAACTCTATGGTGTGAGCACTGTTCATAAAAATAAATCTTGTTGTTTATCGACCGCCCCACACGTTTGTTATATTTAGTTTTAAATTACAAGTTAACATCCTCTTTGTGGAGGGATTATTAAACCGTGTACCTTTTGGTAAACATGTATATTTAAATTTAGATTACAGGAAACTTTTATAAGAATAGCTGGCTCTAGGGTTGCCAACCATACTTTATAATAACGTATCCTACTTTTTTTTGATAATTATACTTTATACTTTTGCATACAAATAAAGTATGTGAAAATATTTTATTTTCAACTTCTACTGTAATGTGTAAAGAAATTGTAATTTCAAAGGCCCAATTACAAGACAGATTGATATTAAGATGAACGATATGTATTCCGAATGTATAAGACTATAAGAGATCCAAAGAAAATTCACTAATGATGAATTTTTAGTGAATACTGAATACAGTGCAGTTGAAAATTATTCTCCGATCCCGCCACTTCAGCTTTCACTGAAAGAGTTTTTTCAGTAAATAATCTAAAGTGGCGAGAAGAGAGAACTAGAGCGTCAATATAATTATTTAATTAAAAACGAATTGTTTATTTACCTTTCGAATGTCTTAAGTAACACTGTCCGACATAAGGTCTTTCTATTGTGTTTCTAATTACGACATTCAAAGAGTTAAAAAAAAATTGATTGTCATACAATCTTTGAAACATTTAAAGATAATAAAAAATTGTTAGCATGTGCTAAAAGCACACATAATTACGTTTTTAACTCTTTGAATGCCGTAATAAGAGACACAATAGAAAGACAATTGCTTATGTCGAACTGTGTAACATAAGACATTCAAAAGGTTAAAGCAATAAAAACATACATTTGGAAATACTTTTATTCTTCCAAATACTTAATTTTTTTCCTATATAAACCATTTTTTTTTTTGTTAAAAAAAGTTGGCAACCCGGCTGACTCCCTGAGTTTGGTAATTTTAGATCTTGGTTCGTAAAAGGTTATTAAATGTCGGTAAAAATTATCGTCAACTAGCATTTAATGGGCACATTTATCTTTTTACCTAACCGGAGAAGTTATTTGATAATTTTCTAAATTTTGAAAAACAAAAACAATGGTGAAATTATTGCCATTGCCCGTGCATGAATTAGGAATCAAAACTAATGTAGACTTCTATTTATCTAGTATTACACTCTTAACAGGAATTTCCTTTGTAATTTTTACGTTGTTGAAACCTCTACCACGGTAAGAATTATTACCTAGCCTCTACGGTCCGGAATAAGCGTTATGCCTCGTCGTATTATACCGCTTACGTCAAAGGACTGGAACAATCTACCTGCTGCGGTCTTCCCGTCCAATTATAATTTGAGTGTCTTCTAGGCAAGAGTGAATAGGCTCATAAATGAGTGCGCTTCACCATTAGAGATACCATCGCTGCTTACCATCAGGTGGGATCACAGTCAAGCACTAGTTTATATCAATTAAAAAAAATTGCTTATAATGAAAGTCAATTATATATTACCGCTGGACTATTTTTACATTTCAATATATTTCTTTAATGTTTTCATAGCTGTATGTTGGAACATAAATCTCATTACATTTATTTCGTAATCGAATTAATGCAAGCATAAAAACAATTAGTTGAATGACAATCATTTCAATGTAATAAAACAAATGACTTGTGACACAATTGATAATGTCACGTCGACGTGTTACAGCTGTTGACGACATTAATTTGTTTTATTGTTATTTCAGTTACAACAAAGTTATTTTTATTTAATAAAGCTACAAACTGGTTGAGCAATTGGCTTTCTTTTTTTTTATGGTGGGAAAAATCATCCAATAACAACCCCCGCTCTTGGGCGGAGCTGGAGATAGTATCAGACTATTACTGACTAAAAGACCCACCCCGTTCCTTCTAGCCTTCATACCGGGGCGCGATCTGTCTTTCGAAACAAACCCTGGCCCCAGTTGGCTTTGACCCAGCTGGGTCCCTGCTGTTACTGACAACGCCTTGAGGCGCACGGGAACAGTGCGCGCCGTCGACGACTTGGGCTTCGTCCGGACAGTTACTGGACGGCCGGATATCGAGCTATCCATTTCTGGCCACCGTAGGCGCGGGCTTGCGGACAGCGGCAAGGCCGCGCCTACGGTGGCCAGAAATCGGGATCAGAATCCCGGCGGCGGCGGTGGCGAGAACGCCGTTGCCTGATGCGGTCGGCCTCCTCCTTGGCGAGCATTACTGCTTCGCGGAAGTTGGCGACCGCCTGCCACTCCTCCTCGCTCCGGACCATGGCCTCAACCAAGACCCGGCGAGAGAGGGCTCCGCCGCCGATCGCCCCCACGAGGGCACGGCGATGCACCACTCAGACAGGGCATACCTCGACTGTGTGCTCTACCGTGTTCACCGGGCGTTCCACACAGTAGCGACACCCGGGCGTCTCTTCCGCTCGAATCCGGAACAGGTACCTCCCGAACGTGCCATGTCCGGTGAGGAACTGCGTCACGCGGAACGTGAGGACGCCGTGAGGTCTTTCCAGCCACGCCTCAAAGACGGGACTAACCGCCATGATTGTGGCGTGCCCAGCACTGGGTTGCGATAGACGTTGACGCCATTTCACCATGAGATCCCGCCGGAGCTCTGTCCGCCATGCCATGACCTGTCGCGGCAGCGGACGTTAAGCAATTGGCTGCTACGGTGCGTGTCGCGGGCTCGATTCTTGCTCGGAAAAAAATACATATACAAGACACTCGGGTACGTTGTGTGTGTGTGTATGTTGTTTAATGTCGTCAACTTATGTCATATTGAATTTCTAACGAAACGAATGTTGCTAAGTTTATTCCAAACGCGAGTGAGGGATTTATGTAATTAACTCCCGAGCAATGGGAGTTAATATAGAAATCTGAGTGAAGAGAGGAATCCAGGAATCCAAGCTGCCCAAGACAAAGACAGCTTTATCCCCGTGTTGGATACTGTACTTAAAAGACTATTGACTAAAACAAATGATACATTAGAGAAATACATATACAAGTAGTAAAGCGCAGGCCACACCGGCAGCTAGCGGGCGGGCGGGCTAGGCGGGCGAACATCGTTTCACCTTTTTAAATACTTCGGTTCACACCGCGAGCTACCGACGAACCTAACGAGCTAAGCTAACGAAATATCCGACGATTCCAGCGAAGCTACTCGTTCACCTCGTTGGCGCGCCCGCGCTTCGCTAGCTTAGCTCGCCCGCCAGCCCGCTCGCCCGGTTCGTTCGCCCGTCCTCCCCGTTTCGAGTAGACTAGTCGACGCTCGTCTTTCGAATAGCAGTGTAGTGTTTAGTTTGATAACGATGAATATGTCATATATCGACGAAAGTTCTGTTGATGACTTAACTACGAATACTACCCCCGCTTCGCCCGCTTAGCCCGCTCCGCTCGTCTCTCGTCTTTCCGTAGTTTTCGGTGTGAACCCCATAGTTTAGTTCGCCAATATTTCGCGTAGTTTGTTTAGTTTCCTTCGTTCGCTTCGCCCACCCGCCTAGCCCGCCCGCCCGCTAGCTGGCGGTGTGGCCTGCGCTTTAATGTATTATTTACAAGTTAATTTTAACTATCGTTCTATGTTTCAATTTTCTTTAACGCTGTTTCATTACTTTTTTTTAGAGACTCTTCAGTAGGTAACAACGTTTTTTTTTTATTAGTGGCCAGTTTGATTTCTGAAGAAATTTATTTCATGAACGTGTCACTTAATTAATGTGTTTTTTTTTTTCATATTTGTGGTTATTCCATAGATAGCCCATACTACTTTGTCTCCCTAAAGACAGAATTATTTGTTTGAAGTGATGGTTGTATGATGTTAGGTATAAAAAAGTGTACTTTATTTTGCATAGTTCCAAAAAAATACAATCAATTTCCTGAAAACGGAGTTTAAAAAGAAAATTAAAAACATCCTGACATGTTTAATGAAAAAAATATATTATTTTAATCTCAGAACACTTTTAGAACTTAATATTTTAGTCAATACGACATTTTAGAATCATAATTTTGTTTTGACTTGTCTTATCAATATTTGTATGCCATTGTCCATGGTAAACGTGAAGCGACATTTATTTTTTTAACGTTACATCCTTACTGCCAAATTGTGATGTGAATATACAATCCAACTTGTGATGTCAATATCATGGTACGGCCGCGCCACTTTTTTGCTCGCCTTGGCGGGGGCACTGCCGTGCCCCCAGATGTACACATGTTGGAGCTAATAAACGATTTTCTTATCTTACTGAAGATGTTTTTAATGACCCTCAGAATATTTTCCAACGAGGCAACTTTGATAGTAATTTAACTTTAAAATAATTATGCGCTCATAAAAAGCTCAAATCACAAAGGTTTTTGTTTATCAGATAGTCAAAATTAAACTTGAGTGCGCCGAAAGGCAGATGCACAATAAATAAAACTGCTCATTTTCTCTGTTATTGAAAATACGAAAAGCGAACACCGTACAAAGGCGATTGCAGTTTATGATAAGAGCTAGAGCAATATTAGGTACATTTTCTATCTTGTGAAACTGATTTAAGAGTCGGCTGTTGTCACCGAGTATTTTGTATGTACTCCACACGGGCCTATGTCGATTTCACGGCCCCATGCGTGGTAGCACAGCGGCGTTTCTATTTTTATAAAAAAAAAAAAACAATCAAATCAAATCAAATCAAATCAAAGCGTTTATTTCAAATAGACCATTTACAGGCACTTTTGAATAGTCAAATGTCGGTCAGTCCAAGAAAAGTGAAGCTAAATTGCACGTTCCAAAGAGTAGGTCTCTATGGAGAAGAACGTGCAAGAAACTCCATGGACACTCTTTTAAATCATATATGTGTTACATATAATGCTTGGTTACATATTACTTGTTGCTTCTATCATGTGAGCACAATGTCGATAGAGAAATAAAAATGTAAAATAATTAAAAGATAGAAACTGAATTAAGCCACTGGCAGCTAAGAGATGACCAGTCCCATCTGACGGCACCCGTTCACGAGCATGACGCGTGCATCAGCCCCACTCAGCTCAACCATTTTGAAGGGAACTGAACGACCCAATAACACGTGCCACCAACAGCGAGACATTTGAGTGAGCATGACAAACTCTCAACTGCCATGCTCGTAATGTCAAAAAAAAAAAAAAAAAAAAAAAAAAAAAAAAAAAAAAAAAAGTTGTAGCCTAATAAAAATGCTCCATGGTGCTTCACATTCACAAACTTGGAAAAAGTGCTTCTACATTATACAATGCAATTGTGTCTTTCAAATTAAAAAATAATAATATTAGTTTCCAACTAATCAACTAATTAGTACGCCCTAGTGGTAGTGGAGCTGGACCAGCATTGAGCCAAGCATTTTTATCTTGAATATAATCCTCCAACTTATAATATGCTTGTCTGCAATAACTAGGAATTCAATATTTTAAGCTATTGCATAGCTTCTATCGCGGGCCTTGAGCGTGGAGACCGAGTCGAGAAATTCCGGTACGAAAATAACCTAACACCCCCCCCCCCCACTCATTTGTTTTCTTATCGATCACCACGCTCAAAAAGTGTAACTGCAATTAATATCAAAGAAAAAAAAAACAAAGGAAAAAAATACTGCACAAATAAAATAAATAAATAATTATAATTGCATGCATAAGTTGATAAAAAATGCTATTATAGCTTTACCGTGGCAGTCCCCGAGTGCCACACGTCTATTTTTTGTTTTTGCGAGGCCCTTTTAAAAAAGAATTTTTATTATTTTTTGTAAATTTCCAATGTTTCCGTGACGTAATATCGTAAACATACACGTGTGAAGTCGTAAGTTAAGTTCATATTTGCAATTTTTTTTATCAAGCCAACTAATTGTATCATGTTTTAAATTTTACCCGGCGATTGGTCATAAAGTTAAGGTATTTGTGGATTTACAGAGGTTTAAAGGTTTACCTGGCTTTAACCCCCCCCCCCCCTCCTCACAATGAACATAATAGGTACGTAAATATAAATAAAAATCAGTACAACAGATGATACAGGAGGACGTAGTTAACGATGGAGCAAGCTTGCCTAGAAGTAACCTATTCACTCTTAATTTTATGGCCGCTAGGTTGTAGCTATAAGGAAACAAAGTTTTACTGCTATTTATGAACTGTTTTTCTTTTTGTTGTATAACTGTTTTTTTTTACGTATAAGTATTTCTGTGACTCGACAGACGGCGACAGACTACTATTTAGGTACCGTAGAATATAAGCTACACTGACAGCCTACTCCGAGGCACGTCTAAGTGTTAAATATAAATCGTTAGCACGATGATTCAGCCAAAAGGCTGTATCAGTCCTACAGCTATTGTTGTTGGTAACTGCTGACAAAGGCTCATTGTTCGTACTTGTCCCACGTTATTGCTGAATAGACACTTTTGCTTTTATGTTAAATTTATTGTGTTAATAAAGCTAATGCGTAGTTTGTGTTGACTTTAAGTCTTCAAATAATTACGAGTAGGAGTCTTCATAAGGGTCTTCAATGATTGAGTTACTAAATTTTGTCGATCTTATAAATTAAATTAACAATAATATAAAATTAGATCAATATTTTAAGTAAATATACTTCCAACGAGATTCTGGGATTTCTCAATTTTCGTATAACCCTTTTCATGATTTAGAAATCGCCGATAACTCGATTAATCGCTTCAGTGAACACCACCTCTGTCCGCATTAAGTGAAATTAATTAAAATGAATTTCATATTTATTTTGCGTCTCATTATACGCTTATCTCTTCGTAAACAAATACACAAGTACTCAAAAGCAATGACAGTAATTCCACGTAGACAGGATTACGGAACAATACATTTTTCGACAAACATTTTTGGACAGTTCATCCCTTATTCTTGGTATCTCAATTTTTCCAAGATAATCGCATTAAGCCAACAGTGTGCCTGAAGGTACGGATAAGGAAATAAATAGGTATGACATACAAACAACTATTGAGTTTGAATTACGGCGACATAAAGGCCAGCCCTCGTTTCTATCTCTGTGTGATGTTCAAGTTGACGACAGCGACACCTAGATAAAGACTTGAAAATTTAATTCATCTTATTATATGGAGTTTGCAAATTTTTTTTTTGCTGAACCTATACACAAGATTAATAAATAGTTCATCAAATAACGGTGTGTGCTTACGACCACTCGACAGAAGTGAAAATAACACAAAATCTCCTTCGAGTGAATTCGGCCGAGACGAACCGAACTTAACCGAACGAGCGTTACATAGCCGAGCGTGATGGATCAGTCTAATTCAATACTCACAAAAGAAAGTGATCAGGGGCCTTAACATGACGTGTTCAAATGTCAGTCGCACGAGTGAAAAAGAGGACCTCTGTATATTATAGTATGCCCACAGGATATAACGTGTCCTCTTTCTAGAGATATACGTATATCTGTTCACATCCATTCATCGGAAAGCATTTCCGTGACGTCAATACAGACGTAATTTTCCTCAATTTTCTTCACTTTCCTGTAGGAATTTGGGAATGCTGTTTTTTTTCTAAGAATTGTATTATTTGTTGGCCTAGTTGTCCCTTCAACGAACGGTAAAGATACTTCAAAACAATAGATTTTTTTAAGTTGTCCTTGCTGCAACTCTTAGCAAATCACGTTTTTCATTTTGACGACTCGGTAGGAGCAATGAATGAATGAACGATTCGCTGATGCGCTGCTCGCCGCGGATTCGATTACTGCACGGTACAAATATTTGTATCGCCTACAGAAAAGGATTTGAAAACGCCTTTGAAACAGGATTAATAAGATTAAGTTAGAATGGGGCGTTTTTATTTCCACGAGACTTCCAAAATTAATGTTATTGTGCACTTTTTAGTGTTTTTTTTTTACATTGAAGTCGGTTGTATTTTTTTTTTAAGTTTTTTTGTTTCATTCACGATAATTGAAGTTATTTTTTTCTGATTTTAGTGTTGTTTTGGTATGGTCTTTGGTATTTTTTGTAAAAAAAAACAAATTTTACACTTTTAATGACGGCAAATTCTACCGTAAGGTATCTAATCTGAGCGGTTAAAGAGTTAATTATATGAATTAATACTTAGCTAAGTAGCTACTTAGATAACCTCATGTAACCTTTTATGTAATTATGTGTCATGGAACCTTAAATTCGTTGTAAGATCCTAATTTTCCACAGATGTACGGTACTACGAGTAATGTTATTCCGTGAAAGATAACTGCTTGTTTCGTATGTTTTTAAGAAGATTTTTAATCTATCCATTACTGTACCTACATATAAAGCAGCTTGTTCGCTGTGCCTGCGAGTCACACTGTTACCCGAGCCCAGTCTCCTGTCCCTCGCACTCTTTCTGCGCTCAACACTCTTTTGGACACACCCTGACTGTGATGTGTTCGCGGACAAATGAAAGACGCTCATGTCAGTATGTCTGGAGTTCTGTGAGATGAGTGTGTGAATTAATTGTATATATTAATGGCTCTTTAACTAATGTAATTGGTGGATAGCCGTTTTTGTTAAAGTAAAACAATAAATACATAAAATAAAATAAAATGAAAATCATGTTTATGTAAAGGCAAATTCTTATTTTTACAAATAATCGACTAATCGTATATCAAACATTTCGCATCTCCATTCCAATAACAGTTATTTAAAGCAAAAATAAAAGGTCCATATTCAGTAGCAGAGTATAGTTTGTGGGATATTTACAATTGTAATGATCGATGCAAAGCCTTACTCGGAGCCAGAAGCGTAGTTAACGACGTATCAGCTGTAGGTGTCGAAGGCGGGGCCATAGGGGTCAATGTGAGTCACACAGTCACACATACATATCACAATAAAAATGTAACCTATCCCTATCCTAGTTCAGAATGGCCCAATCAACGAGCTTATTTTCAAGAGTCCTCTGTCCTAGTCAGAGTAATTCTATTTTTGAGCTCCGTCTTACATGATGACAAAACCACAGCTTCTATCTTTCGCACACACGTTTCTGGTCAGTATGAACATAAATATTATAAAGTTAGTATTGCCGTCTTCGTCGTAGCCTATCGCGTTTTTTTCTCACATATTGTGCTATCAACTGTGTGCTATGCTTTGTAATAAAAAACACCCTAACATTTTTTTCTATCGAGTTTCTTTGGGACTAACTACGCCTCTGCAGTGCACTGAGTTAGCACTACACAATGTGTATTGTGTGTGCTACACTATGTATGTGTATTGTGTATACTACATGTCATGTGGTGGCAATTCCACTTAGACCTTTCACGACAGCAGCTCGATTGATTACATACCATACCTAGATAAACTAACCAGCTCAGCTATTCAGATGATCATGTCTAAGGTTAGTTCCGAGAACGGCTAACCAATCATTAGAGATCACAGCGATGCCACAAAATAGATAGATACAGAAGACAATCTACATACAAAGCACGCTCAAGCAACGCACACATATACACCGCTCACGGACACGATATCTCGGCTCAATCGCCAAGTCGCGCATAAACAGTTCGGAGCAACCAACGCGCTGACGTGTGTGCGATCGCCTAGCGTAGGTATAAAAAGTGAAGTACATATAAGAGATTGACTTCTGTACCTATCTATTTCGTAGCGATGCCCCGAACTAATTAGTCAATTAATCTAACAGGTCATCAGAGCGTATGAAACAATCGGACCATCATGTCGTTACAATGAGAAGCTCCGGTGGCGCCATTAGTCGCACTCCGATAACTGTAATTAATAATAAAAGGGGT
Source organism: Mythimna albipuncta (assembly GCA_929112965.1). Lineage (NCBI taxonomy): Eukaryota > Metazoa > Arthropoda > Insecta > Lepidoptera > Noctuidae > Mythimna > Mythimna albipuncta. The sequence goes on along the minus strand of OV815962.1, from coordinate 7,134,688 downwards.
AATTAAATTTAATTGTAGTTTTGGTAAGCAGGGGTTGTTACTGTCTATTTAAGTATTTGGTATAATAGGGTTGGATTATTTCCAGAAATACCTATCAAACTTGATCAACGGATAAGGTTTACTCAAGAAGTTGAGTATTGTATTCAGTATCTAAGAAGCGGTCTCATTTTAGATTTTCAAATAGGTAAATTTTGTATTATCCAGAGATCCTCTTTCATCCTCATCCTCTTTCTAGAACGTTTAATAGTAATGGCTTTGATACAAGTGCAAAAAGTTTGTCATTGCGACCAAAGCGAAATTTTCACGAGCCGCAGGCGAGTGTGCTATGGAGCCGAGGGCTGCAGTGACAAATGCACGTGTATCAAACGACTTTTTTCAATACACTTACGAAGCGATGAATAAACGGGGTTGACAGGCAACTCATGGGGGCCGACGCGCGAAAATTGTGGCGAGGTAGAGCACGCACACTTTTCTGCACTAGTGCGGAAAACTGTCTATTGCGTGCCTAAAAGTGGTGAATAGTTCGAGTCAGTGTATTTAAAAAAAATTTGGAAAGCTGTAAGGTCAAGAGGCGGGCGTGATTGTGAAAGAGTGATTTCATTGGAATAAATCCTACACTAATCTGCGATTACGGTTTAATATCTTTTAACCTTGCTTTTGCAAAAAAATCAAAATTTATTGACACAATGGAGAAAGACACAAACTAAAACTAGGTAGCAAAGCTAGTCCAAATCAAGCGGTATTGACTCTACAGTCACATGTGTCAATACGGAATGTTTACAGTGAGTCGACCAGTATTTTTACTTACAACGAACAGTCTGTAACTATCGTCGGGTACTTGGATCTTCTGGTCCAGATTTTTAAAACAGAGAACAGTTTCGGGTATCACTTGTACAACATAATATACTTATCAAGTAGATGAACTACTTCCGACGTATATTATAAGAGACCCATGTTCACTAATATATCCGACTTATATGACAAAATGTAACTGCTCACAATATGTGACCCATTATTTAGTTTTAATTTAAATCCGTAGTGCTTGATCACCGGGCTTACCCCAGATTTAAAAGGCCCTTTGTGCTTTGGCCTTCTTCTGTTTGGTTCTATTCTGTTCTGTCTCCTGCTTGATACCCCTTTTTATCAAAATATATAAATGAAAATGATGTTAATTCCTCCACTATTCTCTTCTATTATATTATTTATTAGTGGTGCTCTTCGTCGAGGGATCCAAGTGTGTTTAATTGTTTTCCAGAACATGTTGGGCCTCACTGACTTGGCGCTTTTCTGGTCATCAAGCGCTGTTCACCATTGAGGGCATAGGATGGGCATGCCCACACACAACCCTAATAGCCTTGTGACGTCACATTTTCATGACACTAATAATGCAACTATTTTTAATTTTCGTGGGCGAACAAACTAACCTTATACAGCCTGGATTTATTAATTTACTAACGTTCGCCTTTATCTTTGATTTGCTCATGTGGAACTAATCTATAATTAGCACGTGCGCAAAGTGTGTTATAAGCAACGCCTTGATCATGACCTTTATACAGTATAGATACACCGTACAAAATCATAATCAAGGTGTCATAGATACATTTTGAAAACCTCTATTTTGTAAGAATGTATTATTTTGATTCTAAGCGAGTCCATACTCCGACTCACACTTGGCAGATATTCTGGGGGCTGTCAGCCACAACCTTCTTTAGGGCTGTATCCGCGTTTCACCACTGTAGACAAAAGCTTACTCTTGGCAAAAGTATGGCGGGCTTGAAATCAAACCGTATTACAAATCAAACGCCCAGTACAAGAATTAATAATAAACGCAAATTATTCTAATGAAGAGCTCATTTCAAGCTTCAAATATCTAATCTGTTTATTATGATACTAATGTTAATTATACGCTTAAAAAGCTCGATTCAAACGCCATCATAAATGCTATTAATTACTGTAGGACTAATTTGTGTTGAAGTGGTAGAATTTGTACGACTGAAGCCTTGTGCTGCAATAATAATAATATATGTTCATGAGTTTACAAGTGGCACATTTAATCGGGTCGCTTAGTCGCAATGCGCACTATTATTAGGTAAGCAGACGTATGTACCCAGGGAGTTTCTGTACATACTTAATATGTATTTCATAGAAGGCAGACAGCTGACTAATTGGGTCACGATTTTACCTAATATCGTAATAGTATTGTAATTGGTATATTTTGATACTAGAAATATTCCAATTACGTAAATAACCAGAACATTTCAAGGAAACTTTCCTTGAAATGTTCTTGTTATGCTTTATATTATTATAGATATGCGAGTATAATAATAATAATATTCCACAACCATCACACAATGCCGTCTAGACCCAAGCTAAGCAGAGCTTGTGTTATGGGTACTAGATAACTGGTAAACCTACTTATATATTTCTAAATACATACATATTATAAATAAATAACACCCAGATACAGAACAAATGATTATGCTCATCACACAAACATTTGTCCTGGGTGGGAATCGAATACACGACCTCCGGCATAGCAGTCAGGGTCACTAACCACTAGACCAACAGGCCAGTCAAAGCTAACCATAAAAATATAACAAGGAAGCAGTAACGTTGCTAACAAGTTTGTAAAACAATGAAAATAACATATTAATTACTGATAGAAATGACACAATCGCTGAATTTCCTTTCATCTCACGAAAGTGAACCGTTCCTGTGGGAAAGGCCACGTGAACGAAGATTCGACAATATCATAGAGCTAATAATAATATTTAATTCGGTTCTATCATGCTTCCTACAAATGATATAAATGTAAATTAAACAAGTTTTGAAGAAGGATGTAGGATATGGATGTTTTATATGAATGTTTTTACTGATCCACACAAAAACTACTGAACGGATTTTTATAAAACTTTACTGTACTGTAGCCTTCAGTAGATACAGCTTATGCATCCGAATAATATTTATTTATTTATTTATATATTTATTTCTTAAAAACACACACTACCTTTACAGGTACCTTTACCCAATACAATAGTGGTTTTAAAAATGGCAACAAATCAATTATTCTATATATAGATACAAATCAACTATCTTATTACTAACACTTATCTAAAATCAACTATAATACAACTATGAAAATACAAAATAATAATAATAATAATAAAAATATAAACTTAACCTAGTAAATAACATCCTAATACCTAACATTTTTTTTTTATACCTAATAATTAAATATAAGAAATTATCTTTAACAAAACTCTTGCTAATTCCGTCGCATAGCTCGAGAATAAGTCCATTCTTTCATGCCCTTCATTTAGCACGCGTATTGTGCGGGTAAGGGGTGCTTTCGACAGCAGGTTGGTTCTGGCAGCAGGCACGGCTAGCAATGGCGGTCGCCGCCGCCTCCACACGTACCGGTCTGGCACGCACAGCTTCAGGTGCCGCAGCACGCTCGGGTTGTGCGCTACTCCACGCAGGAGCTTAACTGCATACGCCGCGAGTGCAAACTCACGGCGCACTCTGAGCTCGTTGTACCCCACCATACCCAGTACAAACAGTGTGGGATACATCAGTGGGTAAAATGGGTAAACCCCGTAAAGTTTGAAATACAAGTGTCTTGTGAATTTATTTTGTACTCGCTCCAGCATGACACTGTATTTCGCTTCATGAGGAGCCCAAATCACCGCACTGTGTTCCAAATGACTCCTTACCAATGCGTCATACAGTACCCTGAGTGTGGTAATATTAGTAAATCCCTGCGACTGTCTCAGTACGAAACCGAGGTTTCTGTACGCTTTCTTGCAAACCTTAATTATGTGATCCCGGAACGTTAGATCTGGTGTAAATACTACTCCTAGATCTCGTACTTGAGACACTCGCGGGATCAGCACTTCCTCTACTTGGTATTCGTAGGCTATGGCACTCTTTGCGCGCGTAAATGTCATGATTGAGCATTTCGCTGTGTTGAAATATAGTTTGTTGTTATGACTCCACTCAACCACTCTGTCTATGTCTTCCTGCAAACGCTCACAGTCCGACTCTCCTTTGACCTCAAGCAGCAATTTGAGGTCATCTGCAAACAATAAACATAAACTATGTTTGACTACATCTGGTAAGTCATTTACCATTAAAATAAATTCAAGAGGACCCAAATTGCTGCCCTGGCTCACTCCTGACCTGGTGTAGTATGGCTCGGATTCGACCCCGTTGTAGTCAACGTACTGCTGTCGGTCTTTTAAGTAACTAGCGAAGAACTGTAAAAGGTGCGGCGTGCAACCTATTTTTGCTAGCTTCATTAGCAGTACGTCATTGTCAACGGTGTCAAACGCCTTTTTAAAATCAAAATATGCCGCGTCAACCTGCACACCAGCATCGACGGCCGGCGCCACCCGCGCCACGAAGTTAAGCAGATTAGTGGCAGTGCTGCGCGCCGGCCGGAACCCGTGCTGCGCGTCCGATAGTTGTGCGCTCACTTGAGCCTGCACGCAGCGCTGGATAGCAGACTCGAACACTTTTGCAGGTATCGACAACACTGCCACTGGCCTGTAGCCACTGACATCTGGACCTGACTTTCCCTTGGGAACCGGAATTACTCGTGTAATTTTCCACCTAGCTGGAAACGTGGCCTGTTTCAAACAGGTATTAAAAATATGATGCAGTGGCTCAGCCAGGACCCTGCCACAGTCTCGGAACAAAAAAGCTGGAATGCCATCGGGACCAGATGAGCGCTTTGGCTTAAGCTTTATGAGCGCTTCTCTTACGTCTTGAAGACTAAGAGTCTCGATGTGGACTCGCTCACTGTTCGCTTCCGCTTCCTCCCCCGCCACCCGCGCCTCGAGCCGCGGTTGCTCTTTGTTGTACACCGATTCAAAAAAAGACGCGAATTCCCGAGCACACTCTTCATCTGCGAGATGCTGACCATTCTTTACGATAACCTGTCTGTTTAGCCTACTTCGTTTGGACCTAATGTACTGCCAGAATGATTTCGGATCTTTTGAAAATTGATTTTGTATTTTAAGCTTGTGTTGTTTGTGTGCAATTTCTATTGATTTTTTAATACGAGCTCTGCATTTAGAAAATTCTGAATAATCGCTATTCAACTTTGTTTTTTTAAAAGTTTTATGAAGTCTAGCTTTATTCTTTATATCTCTTATGATATCCGCGGTGTACCATTCGGGATAAACGTATCGAGAATTTTCATGTTTAAGCTTTTTCCGAGGTACACATTTATCTAAAATATCACACAGTTTATCATAAAAAATGTCCAACATCTCCTCCAAATCATGCATGTCATAAATCATACTCCAATTAGTGGAAGTCAGCATAGAGTACAACAACTCGTAGTCTGCTTTATAAAAGTTCCACTGTGGCCGCACACTACGCGCTGCGGAACTGTCGCTGGACGTGAGCGAGGGCGCGGGCGGGGCGGCGGTGCGCCGATCGCGAGCGGCGGGTGATGCGCGTCGACGGGCACGAGCGCGTCGTCGGCCGCCACTACCGAAACCCCGATCAAACCTGTGCTCAGAACCAAATCCAACTGACGACCTAGAAAGTTCGGTACCGAGTTATTTTGTGTAAATTCGCAATAAGACATAAAACATTCATAATAATTTTTAACATTTACAGGACACGAATATAAATTAAAATCACCAATAACAATTATTTCTCTATATCTATCACATAATCAACAACCCTTAATCTATCTCCTTTCTCTCAGTCCATCCAAAGGTTGTCTGTAAGAGATCGCCCTGTGCGATAAGACCGCCCATTGTGCACTTATTCTTTTAAATGTTTGTCCTGTATTTTTGTTTATTTGGTGTACAATAAAGATTATAATAAATAAATAAATAAATAAATAAATAAATAATTTTTCAATTAATCTAAATAAAGTCAAGTAGTCATTCTCGGAACTCCCTGGTGGTATGTAAACAACACAACATAAAAATAAAAATCTATTTTTTAAATAAACCGTTGCACAAACCATTTCAAAAACGCAGGTGTCTATCGACGCGTCCGCGATAGGTACTTGTCGCAGCTCGTATCGGTGTGTGGCCACGAGAAACGCTCCGCCCTGCTTCCGACCATCCGCTCGATCGCAACGGAGTATTTGATATCCCGGAGGGATTATTTCAGAATCTTCAATGGAATTATTGCAACCAGATTCAGTTATTGCACATAAATCAAATTTACATGACTCTATATTGGTACGAAATTCATCCAGTTTAGTTCGTAGACCTCGTACATTTTGATAGAATATATATATAATATACATATGTACGGTTGGTGCAGTGGTTGAGCGATTGGCTGCTGCGCTGCGTGTCGCGGGTTCGATTCCTACCCAGAACAAATATTTGAATAACCTACAGACAATTGTTCCGGGTCTGGGTGTCTTTTATAAGTTATTCTACATGTTTGAGAACGCACCCACAACGCAGGAGTTATTCCTAGTAAATAGTGTACCTCCAATAATAAATACAACTAATCAACCAAAATCTTAAAGCAGATGGTGATAAAAAAATATATAAATTAAAAATATATAGTGAATATAAAATTGTGGTATGTATGCACTATAAGAGCTCTGTCAAAGAAAATCGTTTCCTAAGGCGCATGATCCATTTCTTGCAGGCGGCGCGTTACGCTCAAAAAGAACTTCATAGTTTCATACTTTGATTGCAATTTTATTAGACTTCAATTGTGCTGTAGTAGATTTTTATTTAATGATGTTGCTTTTAAATAAAAAAAAAAATAGCAAATTTATAACTCGTAAACATTGATTGATCTCAAAACATATTTACAAATGTCAATTCATTAATCTTAATTAAAAACAGACAGATACAATTTTCTAGTTGACAGTCAATTACACTACATCTGAAGTAAGCCAAGTTTCTTTGGTATACAGTCACGACATTTCATTTAAAGCTCCATTATTTTGTAGTTTATCCATTTCAGCATGCATGATTTTCTAATATCATACCACATTTAACCCTATTAAAATACTAAGTACTGCAATGTTCTAAAGCGCAGTTTGACTAACTCTAGCTACAAAACAGAGATGGGTACAGAAGTCTACATACAGAGCGCCCTCGAGCGAGCAACACACCCATAGCCTCCCCGCTCACGGATACTATATGTCGGACCGGTTAGGACCATTGCAAGCGCCATCCGCTTGAGACACGCTTGTGTGACCTTTTTTAGGCAACAATGGAGTAACAAAAAGTTATCATAAATTTCCAGTGCACTGTTGTTCTAATTTAACATTAAACGGTGAATTGTTGTTTCTAGGCTACCAGTTGTATAAAAGAGATAATTGTAGTTCGATGGAAGTATGCTATGCTATACAGCATAACATAGCATAGTCAGCCATTTTAATAATCCCTCTGCTGGCACTCAGGCCTTCTCTCTCTGTGAGAATAATACAGACTAGATATGAATTATAGTATCTATTAAACACTAGATACGAGTGCCATTACAACGATATTTTTTTATGCACAAGCAAAAGTTGACAACTCTAGCGTGACCGCCGAGCGTAAGTTTGAAAATTGAAAGACATACATGAGATAGACTTCTGTACCCATCTGTTTTGTGCTCTAAGTAATAAGCCAGACTAATCCTGTACACCATTAGGTATTAAAGCAACGCCTTTATTAACATGCATAAAGTAATCTTACACTCTCTGATATTACAACACAAATATTAAAGTTTTATAAAACTATGAACATAACGTACTAGTTACCTTCTACCGGAAACTAGGGTTGCCTGAAAATGAAAAATTATTCCCAAGGAACACTCTCCCGAGCTAAAATAGTCGATTATGTGACCAGGGAATAAAACAGTCTTTAAATCGCAGCATGTTGAATCCCGAACGAAACGAAGGTTACTAAATAACTCCCGAGTATTGCGAGGGAGTTAATATAGAAACCTGAGTGAAGTGAAGAATTCAAGCCGCCCAAGACAAAGAGAGCTTTGTCCCCGTGTTGGATACTCTACTTTTCACACCGTCTGTGAGAATATTAATAAAAAGACAACTTACTGAATAAATTATATATTAGAGAAATATAAGTGTTAGTCACATGTTAATTTTATCTCTATCACTCGACATGTTTTGAGATTTGAAACAAACCAAATTCACTACTCTTAGATACTATAGTTTTAATTGAATTGTGCTTCACAGGATATCGTCAACCAACACATATTCCATCTCCTATATTGGCCTTTTTTAAGTCACAGACGAACATATCAGTATTTTAAATGCATTTAAAAAACGTTACATAATGCATATAAAGGTAACAAAACGTGGGTAAGATCATAGCTTTAGTTTATAGTTTATCATCTATAGTTTATACATAGAGCCAGAGTACCATCTGACTAACAAATGTAAATTAGCACGCATAATTATGTAGTTAAAAACGATTTAGTTATTGGTCAAGTTTAGAAATCTTCCTTGCGCGATTTGTCAAGTTTAATAACCTTACCTGGCACGATGTACTCGTATATTCTCTGTGACAAGCTTCCCGCCGGTGTAAAATAAGTTTGTTATGACACGTCTATTCGACAGAATTACCACCACTAATGGTTTCAATGAAGCGTGTGCACATTTACACCAACTCCGCATTTTAAAGTTAATTTTCCACCTCAGTGAGCATTCCACTTAATCATCGCAAAATATACTAATAAAGTGAACCTGCAAACTAACAACCCACCCCGGTGCCACACAGATTTTTATGTAGTCATACCCTAGGGTCTCCTCTTCAGAGGAAGAAATGGGCTTTATCCACCACGCGGGCCCAGTGCAGATTGGTGGATCCTTGCCTGGAGAACAGGCCTGAGTCCCAGTAGTGGGAACATTATAATGCTGACTATTATGATTGGTTATAATGCTAAATCTTTCTCCTTCTTTCTATAAACATCCACTGCGTAGTTTAGAAGAAGTTAGTGGATACACAGAGAGACAGACGTGGAAAACAACTTAGTTTTATACTTGAGAGTTGTAGATATAAAACATTTTTCATCACAGTTTCTTTATTGAGTGAACAAAATAGCAATATCGACTTCAATTTCCTTTGATTCAAAGAAATCAACACTACCTTTATCGGAAAACTTCATAACTGTAACAATACAAGTACCATTTTTCTTTGTACCAAAAAATAAAAAAAGGAATATGTTTTAAATCATTTAGCGATACAGGTGACCTCTGCGGGGTTCCCAGTTACCAATTCGACCTTTGATAATTTGTATCGGTTATCAAACATGTGCAAAGGTTAATCGAATTCCGGAAAACGTATGATCAAACATTTGCCTACATATATGTGACATTGCAAATAATAATATACTAACACCTAGGGTTATTATTATATCAAAGTTACTTAGGATAATTAATTTATATCGAAGGACTGGAACAATTTGCCTGGTGTGGTCTTCCCGTCCGATTATGATTTATGTATCTTGAAAACTATAGTGAATAGGCTGTAAACTAGTGCGCCTCACCAATAACGATTGCACTGCTTACCATCAGGCGGGATCGAAGTCGCGCACTAGTTTAGATTATAAAAAAAAAAAAAAACATTAAGATAGTTATAGTCATTGTCAAAATGGCCACTGATCGGTATTTATTTATTTATTTATTTATTTATTTAAACTTTATGCAACGCACAGGTACAAAGGCGGACTTAATGCCTTAGGCATTCTCTACCAGTCAACCTAGGGTGGTGAAGAGAAAAAACATGGCAGGTGCACAAAAAAAAAACAACAAAACAAAAAAAAAATGGATTATTAAGAAAAATAAGGGTGCAAATGTATATATATAACTAAAATAGACATACATATATATTTAATATAATATACCTACATATATATTTATATAAAGTAGCAGAAGGGGGGTTTTGAAACGACTCCGCTATTTGTTCTGAAAGTAATGCCGCAACTTTCGCTTAAATGCATACTGACTGGTGGCCATCCTGATGTCGAGAGGAAGCGCATTCCACAGAAGTATGGACTGTATATGAAAGGAAGAATGAACAAAAGAAGTAGTATGAGAGGGACAGAGCAGTAGGAGATTGTTAGAAGAACGAAGACTCTTAGAATGGGAAGAACATAAATATTGAAAATGAGATAAAAGATAAGAAGGAGGGGTAGGAGAGTTGAGCAGAGAGAAGAGTGTAGTCAGTGCGCGCAAACTTCTTCTCTGGCGAATGGGCATCCATTTGAGCTCCGCATGTATCCGCATGATTCAATAAAGTCGAGATCGTAACATGCTACGAAATCGTAGCAACGTCGTAGCAGCGTAGCTACGTAGCTATGACGTCAGTTACGCTACGCAGACCCTTTATTTCTGTTGATAGAAATACATTTTGTTTTCATTATTTCATTTAATTGGAAAAAAATAACAAGTTAAGATACAATTGATCATAATATAAAATTGTATATCGGTAACCCGCCTGTTAGTCAATTCTGTGGATTTGTTTTTCGAACTCGCTTTTGTGTGAAAGTTATTCGAATTTATTTTATCATCACAGCTCAGTTTGGTGACCCAATTATAAATCGCACAGTGGATGAGCACCTATCGCGGATAAAGGTTTGATTTTCGCACAAATCAAAATATTTATTACGCGCTCCAATATTCCTACATGTTGGATTGTTTTTGTACATGGCGATTATTATTTTATAAATTAAGAAAGTAAATAATTTAGAACACTTAGTTTTTAATGAGCGTTCATTTATTTATGTGCCTACATAGAAAGAGAAAAATATAATACATTATGAATAATAAGTAAAAAAGTTATGGTTAATTTCAAAAGTTTCTTTCAGCAAAACTGTGAAAGAAAAACTTAAACAAGAGTAAATTTCCACGCGCACCTCAAGGATAAGTTTTAATAAACCGTGGGGGCCCACCAGGGTAGAAGCCTTCTGAAGCCATGGGTAGTAGAAAGTAGACGTGGAAGTGCAAAGAATGAACAGGAGTGGGTTTTTAGTCAACAACCTAAAAAAAAACAAGAGTAGGTATATGATCTATGATCCTGAACCTAAAGTATAAAATAAACCTATATAAGGGTGTTTTCAATTAAGGAATTAAAATGTGATCTCCAAACTATTAAAGGAAAGTGCTTCAGTCTCATTATACAAATACTGGTAGGTACTCCTCACCCGCGGTTTAGGTACCCAACCATTTAATTTAATATTATGATTCCGCTCAAAATCCTATTCAGTATTTCGACAGGGGAGAGGTAAGACAGAACGAATTTGAAACAAACAAATAAAGCAATCAACAACACAACGCTAACTACCAAAACTAACTCACTAAAGTTTAGGTAATATTGAAATAGGTAAACGCAATATCGGATTTACAAGCAAAAACAAGATTAAATAATAATGATTTGTAGTTTTTGGTCAGAAGTTCTTGTTATTCTCAATATTTAAACTAATTAATAATAAGCTAAGATACAGTTAAAAATAAACTTTATTTTTCTCCGATATGATTTATTATTCTTGTTCTATTGCAAAAAATATATTCTAACTTCTTTTAAAAGATCGAGATATTTAATACGATGCGATACGAGAACATCTTATTCATCATTTTGACTGGCCTGTTGGTGTAGTGGTTAGTGACCCTGACTGCTATGCCTGAGGTCGTGGGTTCGATTCCCATCCAGGACAAATGTTTGTCTGATGAGCATAATCATTTGTTCTGTGTCTGGGTGTAATTTATCTATAATATGTATGTATTTTGAATTATATAGTAAGTTCATCAGTTGTCTAGTACCCATAACACAAGCTTTGCTTAGCTTGGGACTAGACGGCGTTGTGTGATAGTTGTCCCATACAACCATTTTCGGTCGCAAAATTCTCAAATAGTCACAGATTAGCAAGACAAGGTAACAATGTCGTAACTGTTACTAAACTTAATAACTATGCGGATTTTGGTTACAGCGTGTAGGAACGATATCAACACTTTGTACTGAAAAATGTTACAGTAAATAAGTGTTGTATCTGTGTCAACAAGTTACGACAATTTTTTTCTTAAATTATTTACGACACATTGTGTTTACTTTGAATTCCTGTGTAAATATTAAAGTTAAATTGTCGACACAATGTCGAAACTAAACTACAGTATTTTTTGGAGTTACACAAGTGTAGTAACAGTTACGATACTGTAGTGTTGGATTTGACCAAACAGAAAACAACCGGGGTTCTCAAAGTGTGCTATTCTATTTAATAAAATTATTGATATTTTCAATCTTCAAATTCAAAAGGTTTTTTATTTCACTGCCTACATGGGCACTTATAAAACATCAAAAGCTAGTGCGCGGTTCCAAATTGGTCGTTTCCCATGGAGAAGAACCGGCAAGAAACTCCATGGTTATTCTTTTAAAAAAAGTGGTTGTTCTTACGATATTTTCATATTACCGTATTAATGGATATTATTTAAGAACAGTGTAAACCGGTCTATATTGTATTCAAAAGCACAATAACAATAATCGTTTTAAAAAAGTGAGTCAAATATGAAGTAATCTAAGAATTCGTGGAGTCTACAGTGTTTTTCCATTTACATTATAAAAAGAGGCTATATAAAAAAAGCTAGAATTTTTTAAAATAATTACAACTGTCAATAAATGAGATGTTAACAAAATAACTACCTAACGAGTTTAAGGTGGTTGGAGTCAGATAATATAAAAATTTTGCAAAAACAATGTGTTAGAAAAAAAAAATAGGTTACAAAAAAGATGGAGCAGTTAATAGATACATTTACACAATATTATGAGTTACCAGGGGGCCACAAATGCAGGGGCAGTCATTGCCAAACAAGCGTGTCTTCGACATAGTCTGTAACCTTGTAATATGCTTTTTTGGTTAAGACACGCTTAATATGTGTTTTGAACTTTCCTTCGCTGAGTTCAGTCACCGCTTTTGGTAGCTTGTTACAAAAGCGTAAGCCATTTACTAAAAATGACTTATTGGTCTTGACTAATCTACATTGGAGTAATATAATTTCGTGTTTACAACGAATATTTATGTAATGAAAATCGCTTCTAATTTTGAAAAGTTCTAGGTTTTACGGACATACAAAACACTTTCTAAGATATAAAGAGAAGGCAGTGACAATATATCGATTTCTTTGAATTTATTTCTGAGGTACTTGCGAGTACCCATTTTATAAATAGCCCTGATTGCTCTCTTTAGTTTTATTTGCATTTAGTAAGAGATTAATAGCTGCGAACCATTTCGAAAGAACAGCCAGACTTTCGTTGACACGCAAGACATCCGTATCTTTTCTATCCACTTTAGAAATAAGAGAAGTGTCATCAGATGGAATTATATCTGATAAATTAGCCATCATGTAAGGAAGGTCATTAATATAAACTACTAGAAAAAGGAAAGGGCCAAGAATTGAACCCTGAGGCACGCCTATCCTTATTAAAGACCCCGACGACGTCACCCCATTTATGGATACTTTTTGCTACCTGTAGGATAAATTGAAAAAAACAAGATCAGCAGCTCGTCTACGAATTCCTTAATGATGTAATTTACAGATCAAAGTATAGTAGAGTCAACACAGTAAAATGCTTTTGAGAGGTCACAGAATATGCTAATATCATCCTGGGACTTCTTCCAGGATTCTAAAATGTGCCTGATAAGTTTCAGTCCTGCATCCGTCGTTGACATTCCTTTCGTGTAGCCAAACTGATGACTATGCAAAATCCTATTCTAATTAAAGTGGGATAACATCTGGTCGAGCATGTTTTTTTTCATAGATTTTACTCAATGCTGGAAGCACAAATATTGCTCTATAATTATAGCAGAGCTCTAATTAGAGGGATCAGTCTTACTACCTGATTTATTTACTTATTTTTTAACTATGAGTCATAAGCAACCAAAGCACCAAAGCAAGTTTTATTGAAAAAATATTATAATATACAGGATTATTTGAGAAACACTCGTAGGACCATATTTCCCACGTCATAAGCTACGATTTTTGAAAGTTTATTTTAAGTGCACGAGGCCAGTATAGGTATGTTCCTACGACCCATCCTTCAGACACGGCAGTTACTTCCTCACTAGTTAAATTTTTTGATAAAACTAACTTTACAACATGTTGAGAACCACTGCAAACATAAAATAATAAAACTCCATTTTGTTAAAACAGTCACACTGTAACGTAACTTAACATATTACCGAAACATGTAAACACAGTTACGAAACATTGTGTTGGGTTTCATCTTTCAAGTAGATACAAAATTATCCACATCATTTTACACAATTTATATTATTATTATAGTATTCTAGAATATATTTTGGTTAAATTTATATAGGCCGTATCAATAAAATCTTCTGCAATGCTTGGAAATACGATACTTTGTAATTTTTTAATTGAAAACAACCACATTAACAAAAAATATTTTAAGTATTTTATTAAATCAGAAAGGCGCATCGGTTAATTTATTATAGTGACATCAAACTACACGATACATTTAATTTCGCAGAGGATTTTCGATCGACTATGATGCATTTATCACAGAAATACGTAAATAAATACTTTCATTTTTTTCTGATGGCGGCGAAGATTTATGTCTATGATGACATTCACAAAAACGAACGAATTACAATAAAAATTGACAAGTATAGAATGAACGCAACGAAAAAATGAATGATTGAATGTACGATGCAAGTGAGGGCATAAAAGTCGCGACCAGTCGCGACGTGTCGACACGGCGACGTCACAATGTGACTGAAAGTTACTGTTATTCTGTTACGATTATTCCCCACTTTTCGAAACGGTGTCGACTCACAAGTCGACACGGCGACGTTACGTTACGGAACAATGTTACAAATAAATTCCGTTACGACACAATAAATGTCGACTTAAGTCGTAACCGCTACTTCATATGGCTGTATGGGGTGGAATGTTATTATTATTATTTGTTCTGTGTCTGGGTGTAATTTATTTATAACTAGCTTTTGCCCGCGCGAAATTTAGAAATATATAAGTATGTTTATCAGTTGTCTAGCACTCATAGCACAAGCTCTGCTTAGATTGGGACTAGATAGCGTTGTGTGAAAGTTGCAGTATATTATTATTATATACGAATATAAGATAAGTCGCAAAATAAATACCTTATTTCTAAAATAGGAGTGTTATAAACCACAGAGAAAGTCGAGCATAATCCCTTATTTTTAAACAAGCTAAAAGGGATAAAGCATTCTTAAAATTTTGAGGTTGTATTCGAGGATTTATGAGATGTAGGTCGACGGCGCTTTGTTAAATGTGTCTAAAATTCTAACGAGTAAATGTAATACAGTGATTTCAGGTGGAGAGGTAGTATGGTATGAAGTTTAGTCAGCCATTTTTTTTATATTCACGATCATCATTTTAGCTGAAAGATTTATACCGTTGGACATAGGCCACCCCCATATGTTGCCATAACGACCGCTTCTGTGTGTCTCGCATCCATCGGGGTCTCGCGACTCTCACTAGGTCTGGTCGGTCCAATGCTGCCATTGGAATGCCTTCCACCAGGTGAAGGAAGACGAAGGTCTTCCGCCTTTTAATATCCGTCTTTTAATATTATGTAACATATGTACAAACAATCTGCCAAACTGCTTTACAGTTTGTTTTTTTTTTTTATTGATTTATTTCCCTGTATTTTATACTACAACAAACAGTTACTGTTGGTTTAGCAAAAGTATGATTATAAAGTGTAACTCCGTAAACAACCGAAAGCAAAACGAAAAAAATTAAAACAACAAGACAAGCTTGGAAACTTTGTTAAACTCCTTACAGCAGTGGACAACCTTAATTTTGTTTTCATAAAACATGTTTATACTGTGGCGAAAATTCTGACAACAAACGTCCCCAAAAAATAACAAAGTAAGTCGCTAAAGCGATAATTTTCAAACAAAGGCCATTAATTAAAAGTTGAAGTTGATAATTTTCAACCTGACTGCCCCAGGAGAAGAGAAGAAACGTTACCCCTCACTATTATTTTTTTACTAACACCAAAACAAAATAAAACTATATTCGATGTCTATAACAAAATGACCAGTTCATAATTTATGACAATAAATATCTATCTGTTCCCGCTATTTTTCAAAGCAGCTGAAGTGATTTTAACGAAGGTTACATTTATTTTAGAAAAAAATTTGAACTCCACGCGAAAAAAACTTCTTGAGATTGTGACCTGGCTTTGTACAGTTTTACAAGTCTGACGCCGACGAAGTCGCAGGCACCGGTAGGCAGGATGTTAAATATTTCGTTGTATGTTTGTTTTTGTTTGTAAAACTACTGAGTCAACTTTCAACAATATAATGCTACTTTATCACTGAATGACAAAGGGACTCGGGCAAAACAGCGATCAGAAACTTTCCTTAACCCCTGGAGCGTCGATTGTACATACGTCTGCACAACAGGGACTTTTTCCACTCGCCTATCGTAACATCGAGCATGGTTTAAAAGCTTGTTGCTTCATCTAACTCAATCCAATGCGATGTTTTATGAAGAGGCAATACTAAAAAAGAGAGATAACGCCTGAAAACTCTGTAAGCATACAGTAATTCCATGATTTATTCGACTGAATGTTATACAAAACTGAATAGAAATGTTTTTTTTAAACCCTTAAAAGTTTTTCAAAAAATATATCGTTATTTAGAATCTAGATTAAATATGCAAGACTTCTATTGATGTATTTTTTACATTTTTAATATATGAGTGACATTATGAATGGCCCAAGTTCACGTAAAATAACAGATTTTCAGAGGTCTTTACTAAATTAGTTTTACATAAAATGTTTTGATTTGTATAGACGCCTTGATAATATCCACACGATAGCTGTATATCCAAAATATCTAGAGAAAGATGTGTAGGTAATAGCATCATAACCAAGTATGTAGATAAGAACGGTTGTATGAAAATGTATCTCGGAAAGGACGCTCTTAATGTACTGGCATCATCAGTTAAATAGGTCTTGTTTTGTAATTACCATTAATTACCATACCATTAACGTAACCAATTTAAACAGTTACATAAAGTTTACTTAAATAGGTACCTAGATCTCACCAAAAACACTATAAGAAAACCAGGCTCTAAAGCTGCCATACCGGTTGGTTTTGTCTCATTCAAAACATAATATATATAAATATAAACATTGTTTTATACAATTCTGTTATGAAATTCAGTTCTTTTCCGTTGTTCTGCTCATGTCATACAAAAGTTATGCAACGTGGCCTACAGTATCTACAACGAAGCCTATTCTTCCTTTTCCTTTGACATAATCTAAATTTCTCGTACCTATGTGTAATAAAATCGAATAGTGTCTAGTTATTTGTGTCTTTACTTTTCTATTTTTAAGTGAAATTTTTAGGACGATGAGATTATTAGAGCTTAATTTAACACAAAAATTTCCATGCGCATCAAAAAATACCCATCTATTATAGATTGTATCATATTAGTAGATAATCAACCTGCCTTACGGGTAATTATGGGTTATCCAAAGGCACCTTGATCCGTGTCGACGTGACGGCCGCGGCCGGTGTTAGCGTATCGTGCATACATTGTATCTCTTCGTCACGCCCTTTCCGCGAAGCCGCGTGACTTTGCAATATGAACTGACCCTTATATTTAGGCCGACGGTTGCGCCCCAGTTTTACAAGAGACGTATCGAAAAGCCGGTTTGATGGATTTTTGCACGAAAAAATTATAATGGGCTTCTCGGAAAACGGACAGGCAGTATAAGAAAATTATTAAATAAAAAATACTGTTAGCAGTTGTGATACCTTTCTGATCCTGTTGGATACTTCGGTAAGTCCTTTTGTATCACATTCAAAACAGTCCCTTTATATCCATTGTTTGTCGCTCATACTGAATACATAGTTAAATTCAGCCAGCATCGGTATGCGTCATTCGATAAAATCCTTTAAACGCTCCACAGATTAAACGCAAAACCGACCATAAACAATTTTTGTAACGGGTACCCGCCACGTTCGCGTGCGTATCATGTGTCAAAATTCCTCATTATTATAGGTACTATCGATGCACATTTTATGATGAACAATGTTGCTGAAAATGGCGTCGGGTTCGCTGTGGCGTATTTACCGGCTGTACTGTGTGTTTATAGTTATTGCGAGTTATTGTAACGCGTTGCCCTGCTTGCCAGGCGGACTTGACATTAAACAGAACGTATAGGCTGGCCTGAGGCAGTAAGGTTACGACAAAATGTAGGTTAAATGTGATCTATATCTATATATAGGGTAGGTAAAGTTGTCAAAAAATTATTTGTATTTTGACTACCTGACGGCTTTTCCGGTGTAGTGTAGCTACTATTAAAATCGCTGAAATAGCTACTACTACACCGGAATCCTAATGATTAATTTATTATTTCTTTCATTTTCGTTCCAAGTTACATTCTAGGGTTAGAGTTCTCAAATGTCAAAACGGGTCTTTAATTTTTAACGAGTTTACTTAATTGGATGCTCCCTCAATTTTTTCAAGCATGTTTATGTTTATGTAATATGAATGAATAGAATTCTGTTCTAATAGAATAACAGTCATATGATCATAATAGACATAATTTTTGATCGGGTAATAGTATCACTACCCCGTTTCATGATCTCTCGGGTACCATAGAGACGGCTAAGGGATATTAAACCATAATGCAATATATCAAACCGCGACCACCAACGCCCCAAAGGCCATTTGTTATGGCAGTTATAGCGTCTTTATGCGAGGCCTACTTTCCGTGGAATACGATTTGATATATTCATTTTTGCTAACAATGAGTCAGATAGGGAAACAGAAATCGTAAAAAAACCTAATGCAAATTCACACAGTGACTTGAGTAATTTTTATGCGAATTTTTTTGTTTTTGTTTGTCATCATTTGCTATATGGGGTTCCCATGAGCAATAGCGGATTAAGCCAGTGCGGGGTCTTTAGCAAATTTTTACTAAGTGGCCCTATGGCTGTGTAGACCTATTTAATACCTACTATTAAATTCTTACTCTCATGATTGGTTAATACGTGGAAATTACGGTAATGAGGGGAATCTAAGAGATTGCCTATCATATTTAATCAAATAATCAGCTGTATTCGGATTTCAATATATTTGGTTCGACTAGATTTTTCCCCGAACGCGCGGGGTCCCTGAATGCGCGGGGTCTGTTGCCTTGATACATAGCTAATCCGCCACTGCTCATCAGTTACCCAACCAAACCTGATTTCTATTAAACTCCACAAATGGTGACATGTCTGCTAGAAATTAGAATGTAAATAGTGCAAGATTGGGATCGAATTTATAACTTCTTCCTCGTAGTTTCGACTATATATTGTTGGTCAAAATATGGACTAATTTAATCCTTATTGTTTCTAGACCACCAACTGTAATGGCAGGCATTGTCTTCTTAATTATATTCAGCGACTCAATAGAAAGCAGTTAACCGAGGGATCCAGTTTGGTGGCAAATATCAAATGTCGTAGTATATTTCGTATAGTCGTGATATATTTCTCATGTGTCTATACAAAATTAAAAAAAAAAAAACGTTCAAACCTAGGGTTATTTTTTATGCCTAAAACTGTTATTTTATAAACTATACCTAGAACTATTATATAAACTATCTATTTATAAAATAGTTTTAGACATAGCATATAAACAATTTATTTTGCCCAAAACAATGAATGATAGAAATTGATACTTGTAAGTCACATGTACATTACTTTCAGTAGCTTTGATTTCAGACACGATTTTACGTTCAAATGAATTAAAGTTTAATCACTCGTAAATAAACTCTCTTCACGCAAAATTTTGTTTAATGTAGCGAAAAATGTAATTTTCCTTTATGTCTCACGAGTTCATCTTTCATTTATAATTATTTATTTTTTATTACAGAATGGAAGATACTCATAACGTCTAATTGACCTTGCCAAGGGAAATGCAATCAAATATTCATAAGAATGATCGAATAAGTCGCTAACGTTCCCAATTTTTGTAAATTGATTTGATTTGATTTTGATACACCCACTTAACTTTTGGGGTCGTCAACCCGAATTGGATTCTCATTAGTTTTGATTAATTACTTAGGACCAGTAACTGACCAACGTGTCGTAGCTTATATAGAGAAATCTGCCCTCAAATATTTGGCAGCTATTTTAGAGCAGATTGCCGTAGGAACATTAGGAAAATTGAACCTGTCAGTCACGTCTATCCGGTATAGACAGACTGATCGTAATTGTGACGAGATTCGCACATTTAGATCGCGCCAAAAGCTTAGTTTAATAGAATGTTGACATGCTGGCCTCATTTACAGCATGTAGATGTAATCAAACAGCCATTAATACCAGCCTGCACTGCGATTACACAAACGTTTCGAAAATAGAACAGTGATTTTCATTTGTTTTGGAACGTCAATACTCCTTTGGTGCACTCAGTATGCTATACCTACGTACCTAGTACTTTTACATATCGAGTTTTAGTTTTTGCTTACGAAGCGCTTTGTTATGTGTAAAATAAAGACTTTCCTTCAATATAAAAGCTTTGATTCATTGAAACTAACAACAATGCGATGAATTGTAGATGCTGTAGAGACGAAATAAGAAAGAACTTTGATAATACCTACGGACCTAAACGACATATACCTAAAATTCGGTTCGCAGAATAAATCCGGTTCATATTTTAATCACAGGTATATGGCCAATAAATCCATATCGACGCCTACAACCAGTATCGTATATCATACTAATACAAACATTTTGAAACTCGCAAAAGTTTCAAACAGTATTCATCCGCATGATTGAGTTTTTCCATTCCTATCATCCAATTTGAAAACTTCGTAGTCTCAGGGATCAAGTAACCAAAATAGGAGCCAATTTTGTTGGGAGGTTTTCATTTTCTTCTCTCTGAATATTATATTTTATATAGGTAATGTGCTTATAAATATTCATTCTTATTTTGCTTTGAGGCCAAACAGTATAAAAGTTCAAATAGATAAGCCTAATCATGCCTATTTTAGTTTAGTGTTGCAAATAATGATATAAACAAAACATTAAAAATAAAACATCAGCAGTTTACTAGCAAAAGATATTCTTTACTTATAAAAATAGCTAATAGTAATAAAACCTTCTTCTTTCATCTGTCATTCAAAATGCTGGCCACTAATAAAAAAAAAACATAAATATAATTTTATGAAAAAAGAATCTGTAATAGCGCGAAATCGAATTGAATTTATTTACAAACCGTAATTCCAATATGTATTCTTTTATTTATACGATTTATCTTTAAGGGTGAGTTGCACCATTTAAATATAACGATAACAAAGCCGTTAACAGTTGTCAAATCGCCGAATTGACCAATAGGCGGCCTTTTCACGGCTGGTTAAGGTTCGGTTATCGTTATAGTTAAATGGTGCAACTCAGCCTAAGATCCACAAAAGGCACGTCAAGATAAAGTAAAAGCATTCCAGAGAACAAAAAGCCATATCCGGTCCAATGTCAAATTTGTTAATTACGGGCCCATCCTTTGGTCTTTCATGTTTAACAACGGTCGCCTAGGGGCAGACATGACTCGACAAGAAGCTAAACTTTCATTAGTTAGTACCCAATACCTACCCTAAGCTAATAATTAAAAGTGTCAGTCATTAATAGTGATGTTTGTTCCGCAGCTGTCGGCGTCCGGCGACCCGGGGGCCTTGGACGCCGTGGCACGGAGATATCGCCTGGAGAACGGGAACTCGCTGGGGGAGAAAGATGAGGTAATTACAGTTTTAACTGTTCTATGAAAAATAATTCCAAGAAATAGTGAGGAGAATCATTTTCACGGTCTTATCCACAGAAAAAATTAAAGAGGTTGGAAATACTTTCCGATTTGTACTACAACGAGTCGCCGTTTTTCTCACACCCTTTGACTCCACTACAGGCATTAAACACACATAAAATGTTAATCAAGTTTAATTTTGACATTACTTTTATTTAATCTAATATTTTCATAATTATTTAAAGCCATGCTCACTCATTTATGCTTAAGCTGTGGTTGTCTATAATTGAGTGTTCATTATAGGACCAGGTTACTTGTACCAATTTCTATTTCTTAAGTTTTTTAATTTGTAACACTCGTTAGTGATCCTTAAATAAATAAATAAACCAATACGAACGCGCATTACGCAACTAACAGACCACGCACACTTAGATCGCAAATTTGCTATTGGTAGTTGAACTGTGAGCATTGCCCCACTTTGTGGCATCCAAGGCCATTTTAACCCCTTTCATCTGTTCTGTAGTCTTATCTATCTGTCTTCCAACTTTAAATGAATAACCAGCAAACAGCTGATCGACTCTTCGCGTGACCAAAGTGCCAAAGGGCTGGGCTATTCTTCGGTCAACGAATCATCATTGCTAGTCAACGTGGCAATGTTGCCAACATTCAGGGCACTTTTCCCATTAATAGCGATGTGGATAAATTTTTTGGTGTTCAATAAATTCTTTTTCAAATCAAATCAAATCAAATCATCTTTATTGTGGATCATAGGTAATTGTACATAATACAGATGGTGATAATTGAATATTTTGCGAACATCTAAGTATGTCCTACCCTTAGGGCGTACAATAAAATGTAGGTACATAATACCCGCGTTTTTCTACCCGCTGTACATATTATTGTTTTCAGTAGGTATATGTATATATGTCCATTAAGCTATAATATTTATTAGTTTAAAGATTTTCATAAGTTATAAATTAGTATGAGTGTCAAATCCGGTTGATAATTTAACAAACATTCCAAAGCAAAATAACCTAGTTATTTATTGGTCCTTTTAATTAACCAAACGATACCAAAAAAAAAAATAGTGGCTTAAATGCATTTTCATATCGAAGTTCATACAGACTACCAGAAAATAATACACAAGCGTAAGTCCTTCCCGCAGGACACGGCTGACCTATTTGGTAAAAACGTGAGCGAGCTCAATAAATAAATCACCACAAAGACATAACGACCGTAATTACTGGCTGTATGTTACAAAAAAAAAGAAGGGCCAAGTGCAAGTAGGACTCGCGCATCAATGGTTCCGTAGCGTCCTTAGCAAAAAACGGCAAAAAAAAAATCACGTGTTTGTATGGGATCGCCCCATTCCCTTTATTTATTTATTTTTATTTATTTTATTATGTTTTAAGTATTTGTTATTATTATTATACGGCAACAGAAATACATCATCTGTGATAATTTCAACAGTCTAGCCTTCACGGTTCATGTGATACAACCTGGTGATAGACGGACAGACAGACAGCGACAAGGACGGACAGCGGAGTCTTAGTAAATAAAATATGTTTTCCCGTTTTACTCTTTGTGTAAGGAACCCTAAAAAAGTAGTCTTTAAAACATCCATAAAATATAGAGATGAATATTTTATCAGAGATATAGCGAAATGAAGGCACAGCAAAAATCATTGTAAGCCTTTGTCAAAAGTTTATTGCCAAATATCCGGGCAACCCAGCCTCATATATGTTCAGGAATTTGAGTAGGGTATCCAACTCACACATGATTACACGTGTTATACAAAGGTACATCCTGCTGTACTGGTAATGCGCTGAGCGAGAAATGATTAGTCATGAATAATAGGTATCCTTACCATCAAGGAATATGCTCTCAACACTGAATGACTTGACTAATAAATGTGTCATCTACCATTCCGTACTGGACGCACATGGTGGATTATACAGACCAGGACCTTTTCTAAAGAGGAAACCTGAGTCCCTCATAGCATAGTATAGTTGCCTTAATGTTAAAAAGACTGAGAATGCTATGCTATATTCTCTCCAGATTTTAAACGCAATTAAGGTTCACAAATTACAGCGCCGTAAAACTAAGAAGCCCCATCTCGTAACTTGCACAAAAAAAAATAGAGAGTCGACAGATGTTTCAGAGATAAATTTTACTAAGTTGAGAAGCCGAATAAAACTTTACGACATTTAAACGCAGTTGGTTTAAACGACACCTCTTTATGGGTACAAGTCTACTGAAGATTACTCAAGGTTGAGTTTTTTTATTATCGGTTTGTTCTATGGTATCAGCCTTTTTTTACATGAGGATGTAAAAAAAGGGCTGATACCAGGACGTAGGATTTATAAAAAAGCCGGCCAAGTGCGAGTCGGACTCGCCTATGAAGGGTTCCGCGGCAGCAAATAACATACCTAATATAAAAGTTCTTGTATAGTTCGTTGTAACTTTGATCGATGTTTTAATAATAGGGTATTTTTTTTAGATTTATGACGTATTAAAAAAAACTGCTCACTAGATCTCGTTCAAACCAATTTTCGTTGGCATGGTAATGTACATATATTTTTTTAGTTCTATCATTCTCTTATTTTAGAAGTTATAGCGGGGACACACACATTTTACCACTTTGGAAGTGTCCCTCGCGCAAACAAAAATGATATTAGAAACCTTAATATCGTTTTTGAAGACCTATCCATGGATGCCCCACATGTATGGGTTTGATGAAAAAAAAATGTTGAGTTTCAGTTCTGTGTATGGGGGACCCCCAAAATTTATTGTTTTTTTTTTCTATTTTTGTATGAAAATCTTAATGCGGTTTACAGAATACATCTACTCACTAAGTTTCATCAATATAGCTCTTATAGTTTCGGAAAAAAAGTGGCAGTGACATACGGACGGACAGACAGACCGACAGACATGATAGACCGACAGACATGATAGACAGACAGATATGACGAATCTATAAGGATTCCGTTTTTTGCCATTTGGCTACGGAACCCTAAAAAGATCCATGAGTTACTTACAAATTGGTTATCTCGAGTAGGTACCTACCAATCAATCTATCAATCCATCTTGACTGAACTGTGGGACTTTTATCAGCCGAGTCAATTGTGTCAATTAGGCAACCTTTGTGAAGACTACGCCCCGTCAGCAAAGTCGGTATCATAATTGACTGAGTGACTACAGGTTATGTCACATTTCTCAGAACACTTCTGAAAAATCGGGTCAATATACCTACTAGTTTAAAAAAAATCGTATTAATAATAAAATAATTACTTATAAAAACGACATGAGAACAAATAAAGAATATATTTTTTCTATTAACAATGTCAATTACGAAATTCACAGAAATATTGGAAACCGATTTCTATTGAGTAACGTTCTGCTCGGTGGGTATATTTCAGTTAGCTAAAAAAGCTTTTTACACAGTGAGTAGCTATCTGAAAAGCCATAAATTCTTTTTACCTATAAAGCTAATTAAAATACTGACCTCTATTTACTTTAAACGGAAAATCTAGGTTAAAAATGTAAATACATTCGGATTCCCATCAGGGCCAAGGCCTACTGGGGCCAAGGGTCTGCTTCTGAAAGGAAAGCTCGGCCCCGGTATGAAAGGCAGCGTAGGAACGGGGTGGGTTTTTTAGTCAGTAAAAGTCTGACACTATCACCCGCTCCATCCAAGGGCCCATATCATTTGGATAATTTTTACCCACCAAAAAAACCATACCTACCTACGTCAAAAGTTACAAAAGACGTTCACCAATACCTACCTACGTCAAAAGTTACAAAAGACGTTCACCAATACCTACGTCAAAAGTTACAAAAGACGTTCACCAATCGAAAAATTTGAGCACTTTGCTCAAATATTTCGTTTTTCATATTGTTTGATCTAAAAGATGTGACACGCTCCCTAGTAACAGTTACTGACATAATTGGTACCTATTCTATAAACATAGTTCTGAGTATCTACATCGCCCTCACCCTGTCTAATTAAGTTGTGAGCTCAAACAGAACGGAAGAAACATGTCAATAAACGGATATTAGTATCTAAGAGAAAAAAACTGAAAGAAAAAAGGAAAATGTTAGACGAAAAATATCGTTTTCATAACTACGAATATCTTTCAGGGTAGATCCAAATATTATCATTTCTGTTTATTTTCACAGTTGTTTGGACCTCCGAGCGCGCCTGTACTGGAAAACCCCGAGTTTCAAACGCGATGGTACTTCAAGTATTTTCTCGGAAAAAGTGAGTACTTATTCAATCGTTTCATCTTGACGTAATTGAATAATTATAAATTATTTAGAAATCTAAACCATCTTCATAATCAGAGAAGCTATTAAATTAGAAAACCGGTCAAGTGCGAGTCGGACTCGCGCTAGAACCGTTCGTAGCACAAAAACTACAAAGAAATTACGTTTGTTGTATGGGAGCCCCTTATATATTTATTTTATTCTATTTTTAAGTATTTATTGTTATAGCGGCAACAGAAATACATCATCGGTGTAAACAAATATCTAACTATCACGGTTCATGAGATACAGCCTGGTGACAAAAAGACGAACAACAGAGTCGTAGTAATAGGACTCCATTTTACCCTTTGGGTACGGAACCCTAAAAAGCAGCCTTTTGGTACGAAAGGGATTTTTACTTTGATACGAATATAGATATTATTTTCTGCGTAGAACACAATGACACAAATGAAATACCTTAACCTTTATCTCGTGAAGACCTGTTAACAACTGGCATTCTTTCATCGAAATTATCCACTCCACTGAGAAGCCAGAGGAAATAAGAAAATTATTGTAATTTCCTTTGAGTTTACTCACAAAGAAGTTATGTTTAGTGAATGAAATTGAAATAGCGAAGCGCCCTTCGCTTTACTTTGGTATTTCAGGGTTGGTTGACTCAGCAATGCCAATTCTCATAACTCAATGAGTATATATTACTTTATTGTGAAGATCACGTTAGTGCTATACATTTATTACAAGCTTTTATTTAGTTTCACCTGTCCAGATGTTTGTCTATCATCAAATCTTGCTAATTAACCTTTCAATTGTGATAATTACAGACACAATTGAAAGACAATAGGTGCGCGAACGCCGGCGTTCGCTTGGGGTTTAATGAATTAAATTTGATCCTCTTCCCGGTTACCGATTGTGCTGAAAATTTGAATGCAAGGGTAAATGAGATGACAATACAAAATTATTATGACATGGAGCTGAACTGATGATAGAACCGGTAGGTGGCCGTAGGAACTCGGTAGTTAAACGACACAACCCCATCGAGTTTGGGCTCGTATGATTTGTCTTGACGAGTATTAATTATACAGGTATACTGTGCTATAAAAGCTTGCTATGAAAAAAAGATTTTCATTAAAAACTTGTTTTCTAAGAAAGGAGTCATTAAGAAACACCAAAAAGGCTATTTATGTAGTTGCCTAGTAACCTGCTTGCTAAATGAATAGTGTTTGGAACAACTTGCAAAAGTTAAGGGGAGTATCCTTAAGAAACAAGTCTAACAGTTTTCTAAATTTCTAAAAATGCACCGCACTGAACTACACAATAAAAATAATAATGAAGAACCTAAATAGATATGCCAACAGTTTCACAGCGAGATATTTTCAAACCTATATGTCGAGAAAATTAAAAAAGAAATGTTTAAAATTTAGGGTGACTTGCACCATTTAACTATAACGATAACAAAACCGTTAACAGTTGTCAAATCGTCGAATTGACCAATAGGCGGCCGTTTCACGGCTGGTTATGCTTTGGTCATCCAAAGCATAACCAGCCGTTATAGTTAAATGGTGCAACTCATCCTTAGTAAATCCTGCAAATAGAAAATGTTGATTTCGCTGTTTTTAAGAGATATAAACAATTTTTTTTTTCTCGAAATTAAAAATAGGTTTGCAAACGTTACGTTTTTAGAATTTTGAAAACTGTACGAGGTTACTCGCCTTATTTTTTTGCTAGTTGTTACGAACACTATTCATTTAACAAGTAGGTTACTAGGCAACTACATAAAAATCAGACAAACCGTAGACAAAATTCACACGTTCGAAATGAAAGGCAGGCCAAGTTTTGATATTATCAGTTTCAGGAAAGTAGCATTCAGGAATGTTCTATAGGACAAATAGATTATAGTACGGAACCCTTATCTATACAACTTTTCTTTACACAATTTATTTTATCCTGTTTTTTGTATTTGTTGTTATAGCAACAAAAATACGTCATCACGTCATCGTGACAGACAGAGAGACGGACATAGAAGTCATAAGGCCCCGTTTTTACCCTTTTGGTACAGAACCCTAAAAAACAAGTCTTGCTGTGGGATATCGTGTTACCCAGTTACTGGGTTATGGAGGTCCGATATCTCTAATTCCCTGTAAAATACAATAGTTACATTCATATATTTGGGAAAAAGCTACATTTGACTGAAACTTGGGGCCTAGGGGTCTACTACTTTAAGAATCATCATTTATATAAATTAAAAAAAAAACGGAGTATAAACTCCGTAAGTACATAAGTAGGCATGGAGTCCGTTTTTTTTTAATTGATATAAACTAGTGCTTGACTGCCATCTCACCTAAGCAGTGATGCAATCTCAGATGGTGAGGCGCATTAGTTTATGAGCCTATTCAATCTTGCCTTGAAGACACTCAAATTATAATCGGATAGGAAGACTGTGTTCGATCAAATTCACAAAATAAAGAAAGTAGATACCTATAAGTGAGTAAATAGGTCTCTATTCAGTCTCAAATTATATAAATAAGTAAACATAGACACATAATTACATCGTGTTCGTCAAAATTATACTCTATTCAAGCTTCTTTTTTGCTGAATACAGTGTAGTAATGAACTCGCAACGACAAAAATTACAAACATGTTTGGGTACCTAATACAAATATCATACTAATTATGATATTTGGTTCTGGTTACCAAAGCTAGTTCTTCCAGTTATTTTATAATATAAAGCCTTTTTGTCATATAACCAACCTAATATTTTGATTTTATAACTTTCTTTTGAGGTAGGAAATCATCAAACAACTCCTGCTACTCTGTGTGGAGCGAGAGGGAGTGTGGAATGACTAAAACCCACTTGTGTTCCTTCGGTTGCGATAGGCGTTCCAGGGCTATGCAACTCTTTCGAAAAATATTGCAGCCCTAGTAGATAGGCATACCTAAAAGGCATACCTAAAATGGTATTGATTAACTTACTCCTCGGATCTAATGATCGCAAGCGTCGCTGCTGTTTGGTTTCGATTACAGGGTGGGCAAAATGTTATTGAATTTCTCCATCTGGAATGATTTAGTCAGGACACGACGTCGTCATCGTCGATTGTGTTTCTTGGACAGCCATGGGGAATGCACATCCTCACGCTCCAGCCGCTGCCGACGCCGAAGGAGACACCCCGAGTGTCGAGAGTAGTGTGGCGATAGGCGTGGACATGCGAACGACGAGCAATGGGCAGCTCGCTGTCCGCCTGTCCTATACCACCAAAACAGAGTAGACGACGTGTAGTAAAAACTCAATTTGTTTCGATATGGAGCACATCATGATAGCACAAGTTTAAACCTTAGTGGTTTTTTTGTTTTGGTTGCTAATTAACCTAAATAATCCTGTACCTAATCTTTGTAAAAATGATAAATAAATTAAAAAAAAAAAGTATTCTAAGGGCGCCTCATTTTTGAGCCCGTAGAATACTTTTTTCTCGTATAATCTTTTGATATCAGCAAAACTGAAGGGGCGCAGTAGTAACAATGCCTATAGGTAAGGGCTCCGGCAACTTTTGAAAAAGTAACCGTGGCCCTAAAACTAAACTGAAGGACACAGGTGACGTTTAGTCAGTAAAAACAAACACTTCCTTTCGCTCCAACCAGCGTGCGACAAGTTATTTTGAAATGTCCTATCCAATTTACCATTTCATACTGTAGGTACGTGGTGTCAATGCGAGTGCAAATGTGAATGTCATGTTTCTAGTGGAATTCTACTGAATAGAAAATTCATGACCCGTAAGGGAGCGATGACAAGAGTAGGTACTCCCTCCTTTAGTAAAGTTTCTCGACTAGTCGAGTCTTAAAAAACTTACACTGCAAATCTCAGACAAGCAGATAATAAGTTCATCCTTTTAAACAAAGTCCGACCAAACCGCTTGGGATCTTAGTGGAGAAGCTAAAGATGGATAAAATAAGAAAATATTTTAAATTTTACTTTTTAAGATAACGCAATGACATCAATGTTTATTTATAATGTTACGAACAGCTTGTTAACAAGAAATTTCTTAAAATGCAACTAATTAAAACACTCGTCTAACAAAATCAGCCCGTACTCTAATTAAACAGAAATTTCTCGACATTTTGCTAAATTATAATTAATTTTCACAGGGGCTTTCCAAAATAGAAATCGTAATTGTATCTGTCTATACCTGTATGTGCGTATACTTTATGTATGTAGATATTTACATAAAATAATGATCACCAAATCGTTTCGAAAACAAATTCTGAGCAATATATACTTAGAACTTGTTTCAGCCATGTACAAAGTCGTAAAACAATTAAGTACTTACCTATTTCCTTTACTCTGAAAAAACATTGATTACCTGAATTTAGGGCCTTAATTTCCTACCTACATAAAAGGTAAGAAGGAAATTAAAGCCCCTGTGTGTTGTTATTACGCCAGTTGATTCGAGAATAAATTCTGTCATGTACAACAATAGCGACCTGTTCCAACAGCTGTTTGAGACAGTACCCACCTTTTGTAATCGGACGGATTATTTATTACAGTTAACGGTTATGTTTCTTCGACGAGGCAGTTTCTAGGGATACTAATTTTCAATTGAAGTTATGACAACTTTCCCTTGAAGTCTAAACCGAAGAATTTTCGGAAACCTTTGGATTTCAGTCGGTTTTTTTTTTTGTTTTTCTTTCCCAAATGAGTATATTAGGGGAAGTTTGAAAGTGGCGCCAGTGACTGAAAAGTTGAAAGGGAATCGTTTGTCTTGGTTTGGTCATGTGAAAAGGAGGGATGAAACGCATGTTACTAAAAAAGTTATGAGTTTACACGTGGATGGATGGAGGGGAAGAGGTAGGCCAAAGAAAAGATGGATGGATTGTGTGAGAAGCGATATGAAAGAAAAGGGAGTTAGTGAGGGAGAGCGTGACGAGTGACAGGACAGAATGGAAGAAAAAAAACGTGTTGCGCCGACCCCAAATAAAACGGGACTAGGGCAGGAAGATGATGATTATTAGATTTGGGGGTTACCATACATATCATTGATTAGCTCAGCCGGGCACTAAAATCGAATATAAGATGAATGTTCAGGTAAAATGTCGCGAGACTTTTGCTACGTCGACACAGGCCGAATGATGGCGAACATAATGTGGTGTAGATGCTACCGATCACCTTTTTCATTTACAAATACTGCCAACTCAAGTGATGTGTCGACCTAAATGAACTATTCGATTATTAGCAAAAACAATTGAAACCGAATAAGTAGGTATAGTATTTTTCGGGTCGACTTTGTTGGTCGATAAATACTGCCAAACCGACCATGCTGGCCCAATTGTGTTAGCAACCCTAAGAAATCATAGATAGGTATCCTCGGTATCCCTTTCCCAAGTATTCCTATCTATGCAGAAAATACAGAGTCATAAAAAATCCCGCTCGCTCTACTGCTAAATCCGTCTCAGTGGTTTACGTGAAAAATTGCTTTTCCCGTTTCCAATGTGTGTGTAATGGTGATGGCTCAATCAATGTCCCAGCGGACATTTAACGATACCTACCTACATTCTCTCGATAAATCGCTTCATTTATTTCTGAAGAGATGACACTGTAATCGAAAACATATTGCGATATGGCTGAAGATTTATGTCCAAGTAGATAAGTGTATTGAATCCTTAGGATCTCATACTACCGTATTTTATCAAATTCTATTAAGAATAATATTTTATTTGCTAAAAAAACATAGTATAAAAGATGGTAAAAAAATAAATATAAGAACAAACATGTTTCGCTATGTAACAGCATGCAAATATTAGATTAAATTAACATTTTTTCAATTAAGTCTTTAACACAATAAATATAATTGATCGATAACCAATCATATAATTTGTTCTTAAATAATCTAATGTTTCGAGTTTTGAGATCATTTGGTAGCTTATAATGTAAGCTCACGCACATTGTGACGCAGCTTTTATTGTATTTGGTTAGTCTTGAGATATTGCTAAGTACGAGCTTGTTAGGTCGTCGGTTACGAACATTAATGCCGTCTGCCTTAACAAATACATTCAGGTGTTTCCTAACGAACATACATGTTTCGTAGATGTGCAGACCCGGTAGCGGTATTTAATTATAGATACCTGCTGTACCAAAGTTAATGTAGGTACCTTATATCTACTTGTCTCACTGGACTCCTCCCAAAATAGGAACAGCTTGCAGACCACTTGAAATCGAGATTGTGTAACTTACATGATATATGCGAGTCCAAATTGAGCATCTCTTTCAGTCGTAGAGCCCAATCTTGTGTGGTGTGCGTCTCTGAATCATACATATTAGATACGGCAGCAAAATGCGGTGCTTCGCTCTGGAAAATATTTTAACCTCCTCTTTCGAAAGACTGTTTCTCCTACAATAAACAACTGCAGATAGACAGAGTTTGTTTCCTTAGGCAGAACTTTAACCCCAGGTGTATTATATAAATAACTCTATACATGGGGCTTTTGGAAATAATCAGAGTATGAAGCACCAGATTCTATATAACCATCCAGCACGTTTATCGCACTTGCGTGACGTAATCATTCTGTCACAAACTGCTCAAACTTCTGCTTTTATAGCTCTATTATCTTCACCTTGTATCTTTCACCGAACGGCGAACGTAGGTAACTATTAACTGTTCAAATTAATTTCAACAAAGTAACTAATTTCAAGGCAACAACGCATATAGCTAGTTATTATGCCAACTTTGTAATAAGCGAAATAATCATTATTAGTATGCGGGTCTTAACAGTCAATTGTGTAGGTACTCTGTTCAAAATAACATTAATTGAAAATCTTTTAGTACTGTTCGTTCAACCGATTTTGACTTTTATTACACTGGTGGCATGACAAATGATAGCTGCAGTAAATAGTTGGTATACTAACCACTTTTTTGCTTTTAAATGCCATCCTTATGCCTACGAAATAGAAGTTACAAAAAATCGATTGAAAAGACAGTAAAAAATGGTTCTTTACATTTCTAATCTTAACGCGAATAGGGTTATAGTTCTCTCTAATGTCTACTCAACTTTACGTCGCAAACATTCTTCTCTGTCAAGGCAAACCATCGATATTCCAAACACGAAAGTCTCAACAAAGCTTTAAGTTTAATTACTGCCAGAAAAGTCTGAGTAAATACTATGGTACTGGTAGATTGAAGAGAAGATCTCCGAAAGATCGTTTGTTTATTTACTTCACACCAAATCACATCTTATGAATACAATGCTGACAGTGATACGGAATTCTGACTGATTCAGATTTTTATTTACATACTTCGATAGCCAAATACTGCCGCTATTTTAGTTCATATTTACCCTTTACCTTATATAAAAAACACGCGTTTCATATAGCACTAATATTCAATAACTTCCAAACGTATATACGTATAGTCAGAATAAAATGAGTTTTGTACGACAAAACAAAAGTGTCGCAGAGGCAGTGTCAACGGCAGAGATGTCCAGCGAACCTGAAACAATGAGGTTACAGCCGACGTCGACCACGTAATCCACTGACAACTGAACATTACACTGTACTCCTATATGCGATTAACTTTATTTGTCTCAACCAAAAGGATAAGAGCTAGTCTACACTGAAAATAAAATAAATACAGTAACTGAGTCTGTATCTTTTGATTCCGACGCCACCGCCAGAACTATTTTTTCTGACAGGTTGCATGCTATATGAATCTATCTAAGCCAAAACTTTTCTTATACTCATATCAAAATATTTTTCTGATCACAAGACTATTTTAATTACCATAGTTACCCGTGTTAAAAAAATCGCATCTCTCTATCGATCATGAATTTATGCGAATTAGACCACCCATTGTGACACCCTATTAATTTTAAGCTCCTTCTGTTATTTTATTTATGGTGAGTACAATAAAGAGCCCATCTATTTAGAAATCAGAATTCCCAATCTCAATTAAACCTAAATAATTGGTACTTAAAACTGCGAATTCGAAACTCATAACTTCGGGAAAAATGATTGTTCAATACAATTTGTGGTTTTCCTTCAACCATAAATTGTATTGAACAACTACACAACACACACCGGAAGTTTGTAAACGATTAAGATTGTATAATTTTCATTTCCCAACGGGTCTCGTCTCGCAATGTGACATGCCTAGAAGGATCTTCACTAGAGTGTACAATGAGAAGTCATAGTACGTATATGAAGAAATATAATGCTCTCACAATAGAAATAAAAGGCGTATTTGATCTCAACCTCTAAGCTAGCATAAAGGCTCCAAGTTATTGAATTCCTTTATCAACAAGACGTTTCATATGTTCATGTATGAATTTTTATTGTTCGTCGTTGAGATCAAAACTAATGGGTACCTA
The DNA here is from genome assembly GCA_929112965.1 of Mythimna albipuncta. Lineage (NCBI taxonomy): Eukaryota > Metazoa > Arthropoda > Insecta > Lepidoptera > Noctuidae > Mythimna > Mythimna albipuncta. The sequence continues at coordinate 7,100,346 of OV815962.1, read as the reverse complement.
TGATGTACAGTCATATTATGTTTCTTGTAACAAATATTAAACGAAGCCTAAATAGTCTATTTTGAACTAACTTTGACCCTCATTATTCTTAATTTATAGACCTAAACGCTCGCGAACCTGCCTACTTTACAAGATGAAACTAAAATTCTAAAAATAAACGTATAAATATAAAGCCTTTAAAATATTTTCCATTTTATTTCTACCGTCCATGATATTCTTGGAATGTAAAAATTGAAACGTGAATTTCGCTTTGTAGCATTGGTATTAGAATTTATTTGTTAAAGCTTTTTAACAAAATAATAAATCCTTGATATTCTATAGGTCCTACTGGTACCTACTGGTCATAATAATGTCTGTGTTTTTGGTTATTGTATTATAGCCTATTTAAAAAATATATTAGTCTGTTTACAACTACCTATTGCGTTTTACTATTATGTTTAAATGATATAATACTGGCAATATTGTGGAATTATATCAAACTGCTTTGCTTTTGCCCTTATGAGCGACCAACTCGAAATACATTTCCAACCGCTCTTACGTGATTATGACGTCATTACCTACACATGTTACCCCCTAGATATTTTGGAAACACGGGTATCTTGTGGATATTATCTAGGTTCCTAATGAAATCAAAACATTTTATGTAAAAATAATCCTAATAATAGTAGTCCTCTGAAAACTTTGACCCTTCATAATATTCCTACTCATAAATTGGCTAATAATATTTCTATAGAAACCTAGCACATTTAATACAGATACTGAATGACGAACATTTTTTGTAAAAATAATCCAGTAGGTAGTCCTCTGAAAACTTTGACCCTTCATAATATTCCTACTCATATATTGCCTAATAATATTTCTATAGAAACCTAGCACATTTAATACAGATACGAATGACGAACATTTTTTGTAAAAATAATCCAGTAATTATTCAAGTAAATTTATTATTTATTGAAGTAAATTTATTCGTCATTTATGCGATTATTTCGCATAAATGACGAAATTACCGAATGCAAACCGAACGTTCTGGTGTTATTTCAATTTTTTCGCGTTGTCTCTATCAAACATTGCGTTGTATTTCGTTGGATGAAACAATAAGCTTCTATATCTTTGTTGAGCTTCAACTGACAATTATTATTTTGAAGGTATATAGGTAGTACTTCTGTTTTGGAGGGTAGTTTTCACATTTAGTCGTGAAACGACACACGATTTAACAACGCGTTGAGTTACAGTTAAGTTTCAAAACCAGCCTTCCTACGTTCAATTCCCCTGTACCTCCATTTACTGCCCATCAAAATCGTGTGACCTAACGACGTTCAATTATTTCTGTGGGGGCTACGTGTAAATCTGTGGTCTGTTCCAACACAAACAATTGCCGGATTGAAGAGATATTTAGGCCTATTTTTGCTGAGAACGTTCACAAACAAGTAAACTAACATACCTACACATAAAACCCAGACCCGAAACAATTATTAATAGACTATCAATAGAAATATTTGTTCCATGCAGGAATAGAACCCGCGAGACGCAGTGCAGCAGCCAATCACTCAAACCCTTTGCCAACTGTGCTGTCAAAATAGTAATAAACAGTAATTCATTCATTCATTTTTTGGGTAAAATAAAACAACAATGAATAAATCATCTAATTGACTAAAATATTCGGCTCGGCTGAGTAAACAACAAACAAAACCCTCAGTATGTTTTGTTTTCCTTTGGATTCTGATTTTCATATTGTTCGGTATTTCCATATTGTATTTTTTATTTCGAGGGCTTCCCTAAATAAATAAAAATAGGACATGATTTATGTTGTTACAGTTGCTTGAAATAACGATGATATATTTTTAATGTCCTTCCGTGATTTTATAAGTATAGCGAAATTGAAAAAAATAAATTGTATAATGGTTCCTAAAACAAAAAAAAAACAGCCAGCAAATATATAATTCTTTACTGCTGCTGTAATAAGTACGTATTACGTTTAGTGGCACTTCCCGAAATTGTTTACACGGGCCTTTGGTAAAGTTTGCTTTCTTGATAGAATCCATATATTCGTACCGAGGTGTCAGTTCTCGGAATGTATTCCAAAGTGGCAAGTGGCAAGTTTACGGTTTTACATCGAAATCTATTTGCTCACACATAGTGTACCTAGCCATATAATTTTCATTATTAATTTAGGCAAGACAAACGTTTGCGAATTAAATTTCAGTAAAATTACTTGGAAATATCACGGACGACTAATAAAATGGAAAATGTTGCAGTTTTATTTGTCGACTAACACGTGTTCGTGTAGATTGAGTGTTCTTTTTTTAAAAAATCATTATATTTATACGAAATCAAGGAAGGATTTAGGAAACAATAACAAGGAAACACAATCAATAACAATAAAAAACAAAAACAAGGAAGGATTTGGAAACTTCATGGTGAAGATAAAACAATTGTGAAATCGATGGGACAAAAGTAGTGGTCCATTAACTAGAACACTCAATCTGTTAACCTGAGAAAATACTACACTCTCGTATCTCGACATAAGTACTAGTTAAATGTTTAACATTTTTTATATGGAATAATTGTTTTGAATTAGTGAAAACTATTCTACCTACACACACGGCTAAAACTGAATCCAAGCTACAGTATTAATAAACTGAGAGTAATCAAAGCTATTTTCCGTTTTTCATTCCAGTCATACCTATATCCAGTCATAATATGGTACAATCATAAAATGTTTACAGTGCATCAGAACTACATCGGAGTGGATGGATCCAGGGAGCCGTACCTGCTGAGTGTGGTGCAGGAAGGAGGCGCGGGACTTTTACGAGCTATCCTCTTTAATAAAATGGTGAGAAGTGCTACTTACAGTTATGGCAGGCGACCTTCTTCAAGATTTCAATCACTTTTATTTCGCACGTCAGCTCTAAGTTTGCACCCTTTATCGCACGAACAATAAAATTCAGAAAAAATATTACCCTTGATATATTCAGAACGACTGCCATAGTTGTAAATGGTCTCCGTGACAGAATAATTAATTTATTGAGCAAAACGAAAAAAAATGATTTAATCTTTACTGATTTACCATTTTATTATCTGACGAATTTGTTAAACCTTTTTGCTACTCTTATTTAGCACGATTTACGAGTATTTTAGTTCTAGCATCAAAGGTTTGTAGTAAAAGTTGAAAGCTAGACTCAGAACATTAATTAGAGTGCTAAAAAGCTCTGTAACGAACAATAAACAGACTGGTTGGTAATAAAACTTTCAGTGCCTTGATTTTATGATTTATCTATAAAACTAATGTGCATTTACAGGGTGCCCATAAGATATATCTGCCACCAAGTGCTTGGAACAGTGGCGGTGGTCAGGCACCGACTAGACCAACAGTCAAGCAGATTTTAGGACAATTCCCATCAATGGAACGAGTTGATAAGGTCCCTAGAGAGGTTAGTTGCTGTCTAAAACCTTTTACTTTTATGAATATGAGTTTTTGACAAACATTTGATATCTTCCATCAATTGCCTATTTAGATAACATGTGCGGAATTACAAAAAGACGTACTACTACTGGAAGAACAGGAAGGCTCTGTAAATTTTAAGATAGGCGTAATGATAATGAAACCTGGCCAAAAGACTGACGACGAAATGCTTTCCAACGGTAAATATAACACTGAATATTAAAAGCAAAATACATTTCTGTGAAAGGACATTTAAATGTTGAAAACCTTTCAGAAAAAGGCGACGAGAAATGGGACAGATTTATTACACTTTTGGGAGATAAAATTCGATTACGAGGCTGGAACCGTTTTCGAGGGGGGCTGGACGTCAAAGGTAACATTCATATTTCAATTTTCTAAAACTTATTATGCGATAAACAAACTGTATAAAATTGTATCTGCCTATTGTCTGACCCTGAGGCTACACGTGCCGAGGCTTCAGCGAAGATGATTGTTTTCGCAATAAATCCAGCATAAACAATCGTCAAAACTCAGGTAGGTACTCGCCTTTGGAGGATCGAAATATATAAGGGGTTTTAATGAAGCCCAAAAAGTGTAGAACTGTAGATTCGACATAAAACGAACATGAATTACTAAATTCGTTGTAAAACGCGTTATCTTGACTCATCTTAATTGTGCCCCTTGTAACAGGTGACATGACGGGCAGCCATTCCATTTACACGATGCATCAAGGACACGAAATTATGTTTCACGTCTCGACCATGTTGCCGTTTTCCAAGGATAATAAGCAACAGGTGAGCTTCATAAAATTATAATAAGGAGCATTTACCTAAACTTTAATGGAATCTAGAGTGCGTCTTTTAATTAAATTCTTCGAACCGTTCATTTAATTTTGTGAATATGGCACAGGATTATGTGAGCCGAAAATTCAGCTTTGACTTGTATGTATCTAGTCATCTGTTATTTTATTTTAATTAGGCTATACAACGTTCCATGATGATGCCATATCACAGCGAATTTTTATATATCGCAGCATATGCCGAGTTAGTCGCCTTTATGGTTTCATACATATATATATCTATATTTACTTTTCATGTGAATGTTTAGTTTTAACTAGGTTCTGCCAGCGATCTTGCCCGCGTGATAATAGAAAATAAATAGCCTATGTCTTGTCACTCAGCTTCAAAGCAGCATTCTACTAATGAAAAAGATTTTAGTATCGGTTGTAGAAGTAGTAGTAATAGGAGTAATTTAAAAGAAATCAGCTAGTCCTTCCATCCTTTTTTTTTTAAATTAATATCTATAGATGTGTGAAGCTCAATTATGTCATATATCGTTTTCTTTCTTTTCATAATAACGCCAAGCCTCTAAAATTTTCCCAATTCTGATATTGTAAAGATCGGAAAACTTGCCCCGTCTAACAAAACCAGCTCAACTTACTCCATTAAACTTCGGGTCTGTGATACGTCTTACCAACATTTTTCAGACATTTTTTCAACAAGATGCCACAAATCATATTTTAAGATTTACAAGTTTGCGATGAATAATGTTATTCTCTGGCACTCGGGTTAAACTTTTGTGCTTCGAAATTCGTTTATGAAGATTTTAGAGATAGTATAGCTAGGACTGCGTATTCGCAGTGTGATAAGTGGACTGGCAAAACGGTTAACCGTATACCTAATGGCTACCGTATACCTATAGTCTGTCTAAAAAGTCAAACGGCTTAGATGGTTCGAACAAAGTTAATAGTTATAATCCTTCGCTTCATAACATTTGTTTACCATAAACGGAATACGCTAGACAATTGACGTAATTTATTATCCCTAAGAAATGTTAATAAAAATAAATTACCTGTACTAAAATTATAAAAACTATTAAACTTTCCAAGACGTTTGACTTTTTAGACAGACTATAATTTAGTTTATAGATATAGTTAAAATAAATAAATGAAAATAAACCGAAATATTCATAAAATTTTCTATCCAAATAATATCTCGCTCAATATTTTGTAGGGCAGATATCTACGCTGAATTTTCGATTGTATTTCAGTTGTTTTCTGAGAATTATACAATTGGTTGTTTACTACAGGTCAATATTTGCGCTCTAGTGCAGAGATAGAACACAGCAGCGTGTACACAGCCAAAACAATAAGCAATTGAACGGTGTACACTCTAGGTAGATCACCAACATCCAAAGTTTATTCTGCAGTTCGGCTCCGTCCAATTCCAACCAGAATCCCAAAACTCGAATTAGGAAACCGAAACCCAATTCACAAAATTCTATAGCAGTACCTTACTCGTTAACTGTAGTTCATATCCATAACGCAAAACGTACAAGTGTGTATGCTTTTATTGCAGCTGGAGAGGAAACGCCACATCGGGAATGACATCGTCAACATTGTGTTCACGGACGACTCCGTGCACAATACATTTAATCCGCAGTGCGTCAAAAGCCATTTCACACGTATCCTTTTATCAATATTTTTCACTCTACACAATAAATAAAATTTTATTGCTCAATATTTAGGTCGGTTTTTGGTACTCCATTCGGGTTAAGATAACACATTTAAACAAACCTTTTTCACTGTCCTTTGACCGAATTTGACATTTATTGCGTTGATGACATGATAAATGACGGCTGCAGTAAATAGTTGGTATTGTAACCACTTTTTTACTTTTAATACTATCCTTATGGCTACGGATTAGAAGTTAAAATTGGTGGAACGGACAGTAAAAAAGTTTTGTTCTAATGTCTAATCTTAACGCGAATCAAGTATAGTGAATTATAGTGGTATTGCTTTTAAAATGTATTTAATGTGACTTAGCCGGAAATATCAGATTCACTTAGCTCTCTCATTTTCTTGCGCCTACTCTTGCTATAACAGCTTTCAAACAGCAACATGTTACTAATATTTTCCTTATGGATAAAACAGACATATTCGCAGTAGTTTCAGAGGTGGAAGAAGGATACAAGCTGAGCGTTTACAGTGATGATACAGTGCCACCGTTTGGCCCCTCGTTACCTTGTCCACCTATATTCAACGACCCTCAACTATTTAGGGAATTTCTATTGGTAAGTTGACATCATAGCTCTTCATAGGCGCAGCTGCAGTGCAGATCATGGAAAGCCATTTTTATACTTCTGTGCTGTTTATTGCTGTACACTACACCATTTGTAAGTTAACTATCTTTTCTTAATCGTTAGCCATCAAAGGACTGGCCATTGACCGTATTTCTTTGATGATTTACTTTTTAAGAAAGTGTTTTTCTACCTGATTTGACGAAAACTTAAAAATTCCCAGGTAAAGTTAATGAACGGAGAGAAAGCGGCATTCCAAACGCCTACATTTGCATTGAAACGACAACGAACCCTGGACACGCTCATAAGGGACATCTACGCGGAGCACTGCTCCGACCATAAGGTGGTAAGTTCACCTTTGACATACTTCTTAAATTAGAAGTTTTAATTGGACTCTCCATTTAGGAAACACTTTTACGAAGTTATTTAATTAGGGCAGCGATTTTAAATACAGCTGAAAGATTCGGAAGACACGTATCACATTCTGCTTAGTTCATAACTAGTGTTGAGACAAATACACACAAAGTCTAAAGTTTTTCATGCCACATGCGCTTGTAATCTAGTTAGCAGCAGGTAGCACTTGCATTTGTTGGAGTATATTTTTGCGCAGCTTTCTAGTTAGGATCTAAACAAAGCAGCCAAGCTTGTAGTACGCTAAGGAAGTTGAGCTTCTACGTATAAAACTACTTACCTACTGCAGTCGTTTTAAAAGTTCTAATAACGTTGTTTCATGCACAAAGAAGATTTCTGTATCCGGTATATAACATTACTTTTAGTTTATACGAAACCTGAATATAGTTTGTTATTTTATGTTATGTTTTTACCCAAAGTATTTAAAAAAGTCACAAGTTGGACACCACCGACATTAAGTATAACAGAGGTCACGGCAGCTCATAGCGGGTGCCATCAAACAACTGGGTGCAAGTGCATAACAACCCCTCAGTCGCCTGGGCTGCGTTCAAAATTAAGTTTAGAATTAACTCTAATGACGTCATTGCAAACTTTCACCTGTCAAATTCAAGCATATTGCCGCTTACTCCAACCTACCCTGCTCAAAGTTAGGGTTAGTTGGGTTAACTCTAGGGTAGCTACTCGAGTTATTTATGAACGACCCTAGGTTGCAACTCTACTCGACTCTGGTTATTTTTGAACGCACTACTGGATAGCCCGGTGACCTTGTATTTTTGCTGACATAACAAGCTTATAACTTTGTCATTTTTTATGATACAATTGTGAAATTTTGTACATAGATTCTTTACATAAAAATACTACTACGTGTTCGGGTTTCGCATATATTAAAACTAATGTTGCCCACTCATTTTATAAACACAAGCATTTTCTTCCGCAAACAACTTCTACTTACCCGTGCATCGTTCTAAAAATATGTTTTTCTTTCACTTCCAGATCATATTCATATCATTATCATCATGCCTGTGAGGAAAAGCTTGCCAGAGGCTTACATTAAGTAAAACGCTTACAAATCGAAACTGAGACACTACCAAATCCCAAATATCAAATAGGCGACGAGCCGACGACGTCAGACTTTGGAAACCTATTTGCGACTTTAAAAGCTGGAACGGAAGAGTCAAAATCATGCGTATACTCGCGCTAAAAACCAAAAAATAATCCTACATAGTACCTTCTACGACCTCCTTCCTCCTCCTCCATCATTTTACCATATTTTCGATCCGTTTTCTTCTGTATAACTTAGAGCATATTTTCAGCCGATGCTCTCTCGTCGTGCACTATCGGACGTGTGGTCGGGCGGTGCGGGCGCGGGCGGCGCCGGCGCAGCCAGAACAGAACACTTTTTGCACGTGGGACAAGCGCTCAAACTTGACGCGGTTTTGCGGGGAGATGCTCCCACTAGCCTAGTTTCATCAGGTAGCTAGTCTGATATCCGATTATAAGGAATGTATCAAACTATACTTACAACTTATTTTTTTGTAGATTAAATAATTGAATTTGGCACATTTCTACATTTTTGTTTCCAAATAAGAATAGGATCGACTTAGCGCCATGTTGTGATGTCATATCTATGAAATTGAGTCGAGTTGGCTAAGCAAAAAAAATATTTTTCTTCACTTAGATTTAACATAAACTCGGTTAAAAAAACGTGGAAAAAATACGGTTATTGATACGCAAGTAAGTTTTCTTTGCAAACTGTACTTTTCAAATAACATTTGACAGATAGAGGTCATTGACGATCCTATTATTATTTGGGTCGCAATGTACATCCTTAGTACCTATATATTTCGTATTAGGCAAGGGTTCTTGTTTTAACAAAATGAATGAATTCAGGATGTGGCGGTTCCCGAAGAGCCCCATGGGAAGGTAAAGTGTGGCGCGCTGCCCCACTCCCAGCTACGCCAGTCTGTGCCGAACAACTGGCGGAGGGGCGGCTTTTGTTATCTACTACTTCCAACACGTACATTTTAGAAGGTAGGTTAGGTGAAGGTCATTAGTTGAAAATAATAGTCTTAAGAAGTTTCCCTCAAGATCACTCAATCTCTCAAAAAATTTGTACATGTTCTTAAATGTAAAAAATCCCGTCTCGTCACTTTCCTTTTGTAAGAAACTTTCAATTCAAAGGTACAACAAAACCTACCTCAAAGCGCGTATCAAATTGTGTATTAGAAAATTACTTGGCTACATACACTTAAACTTCTATTGCCCCTCCAACAGAAAGTGGAACAACTCGAGTAGTATTAAGATGGGAAGGCTGCGTCCGAGCTGCTCGAGTGAGCGAGCGAGCGGGTCTGTTCCGCGTTGGTGCGAGGGTGATAGCGGGGGGCGGTTCTACCACGGGCGGGGCGGGGGGTGCGGGGCTATACGCGCTGCCCATACAGGAGCTGTGTGCTGGCGCTTGGGCTATGAGACCACTGCAGGACTGCAAGCATGCCAGACTTCCACGGACCAAGACTGCTCATTATTTTGATCTACTAGAAACGGGTATGTGTTGATACTTTTTATTAGTTATCTGCCATATTGAACAAAACCCTATTTCAGTTATTAAGAGCCCTTTTTTGAGGTCAAAAATCATCAATAACTTATCTCCCTCTGGGCTCAGAAGAAAGCTAGAATAAAAACTAATACATTCTGTAATTGGTTTTAGGTGAAGGTGGAAAAACAACATTAGCGGTAGCAATTGGTAGAAGAGTAATGATTATGATTGAAGAATCAAAGACTGACAACGAGATGGGTTTTGAATATACACATATCAAGGTAAGTCGATTTTTGGAAAACTTCAACAACCTTTGAGCCAAGAAAAAAAACAATGACTTACTTATCTTTACAGGATATCCAACTAAGCGAATCTCCGATGCTGATCAAGCTAATGGATGGAGAAGTAGGGATAATGGTAGTTGGATACAAGCATCATTGGGAGGTGTTAGAATCCGGAACAGGCCAGGTAAAACCTCCAAACATTGAAATTGCTATATAGCTCTATTTTTTACCTAGATCTGCGCGTGTGTGAGTATGCACGGAAATTGCGTGACTTGATTCCGCCATCTTCTTTCTACCATCGGACACCCGACATACTGCGAGTAGTTATCTTTACGTTGTTAAAACCTCTACAGTTCGGACTAAGCGTTTCGACTCGTCGTTTACATCGTGTACAGCGAAGAACCGAAACAATTTGCCTGCTGCAGTCTTCCCGTTCGATCATAATTTTCTTTTCTTAAGGTGTCTTCAAGGCTAGAGTGATTCAGGCTCATAATAAACTAATGCGCCTCACACTCAACAATTGCTTACTCTCAGGTGGGATCGCAGTCAAGCTGTAGTTTGATAATAGTTAAAGAAAACCTCTTTTTAACTTCGATATAATACATTTTGCAGTCAGTCAAACGAGCAGAAAATTCGGAAGATAGCGGACCGCGTCGTGGAACTCTTGTCAACGCTTTACGCATAGGAGATGAGAGAGATGGACAAATTGTTTTATGTTATAATCGTAAGCACCTTTCTAATGCAATCTAATTATTATCTTTATTTTTAGATTTAATTTCAAATATTAAGAAAATTATTGGTTCCAGATACGTGCCATTTTGAAAGATTAACAAGTAAAGGATTGGAAAGTGATACGGAATATGATTTTCATTGGACAACTGTGCCTGCAGCAGTAGGTGAGGAATAAAGAAAAATATAAAAATCTGCAACCATCTCTAAGTTGTCAAAGTAGACTTATTAATTTTCTACCTAAATATGTACCTTCGCGGTCATTTCTGCCTGACCACTTAAAAAAAAATCACTTGAATCCTGCGACACAGCGTCAAACAAAACCCTTTGAAGTTTTCGTTTCAAGTGCAAGCAAAAAATTAACTTGGCGGTGGTCAGGCGGAAGTGTCTTTGATGATACCTACACGTATGAAACTTTCTCCTGACCATATCTTCGTTTTCAACCAAATGCTAACACTCAAAAATTTTACATCGACGAAATTACCAATTAATTTTGTTTCAGTATGCGCTTTCCCCTACATTATGGCATTTGCCGAAGATTTATTAGAGATACGACTAGTTGCTAATGGATCCTTAGTACACGCAGCCTGCATACCTGGACTGAAATTGCTTTGCGGGCGAAGAGTAAGTACCCTATTCGGGAAAATTATCTAATAAAACATTTAGTGTCCTCCAAAATGTATTTAGATACGCAATTCAAGCTAATGTTTGTTTTTACGATCATTAGTTGATGCCTCATTAGTAAACTAAGACGCCCTAAACTGACCTAAACCATACCTAGTGCTCTACCCTCGAATATTTTCTCTCTCTAACCCAAAGGTTTGCTGGGAGATAACTCATTGCCGAGTTAAGCTCGCCTTTGTACATGAACCGTCTGTATCAACGTGTACTTTAACAAAGTTTTTGTCTACATTAATATAAGACCTTGTAAAAAAACATGATGTTTTTACTGAATTAGGATAACTGCAAGCTCGCGTTGTACGTTATTTATTTTATTTTGTTTGGGTAGCTTACAGCTAACAATACAACAAAATAATATTTTGTTGTATTGTATATTATAACGATAAGGTAGCCTCCACATACATAGGTAGGTAGATAGGTAGGACCTGATGAAGTGGTGATCGCCTCTGCACAACCGACATCTGGTTCTCGAAAAAAAAAAACATGAAGTACTAGAAGATTTTTTTCCAGGATAACTTGATAGCCTACTTTAGTAACACAAATTAAGTTTCAGGATATATTCTATGTGGCATGCGCACCGGAATACGTGCCTTTAAGTCGGGAGATAGATCCGTGCCTCAGCCTACACGACGAGCTCGTCAGGCAGATGAGCAAGCAGTGCGGACCTTATTCCCTCGACGAAGATGATAATCATGATAGGTAAGAAGCCTTACTGATTGGATCTTATTGAATGCTAGGCAACATTCCAGGGGCCCAAATCTGCTATTTTTATAAATTCGTCATTCCAACACGACCCCATTTTTATTTTGCTAAAAGTTCCTAATCTGCTAATCATAATGATCAATCATTGATCGGTCAATGGTCTCGTAAAAGTATTGTGGTACAATGACGTTCTAATGGTAGGTCACTGATCAAAGGAACTGTCAAAATTTTTGCAGATTAACGCATAGGTACGTAAGACATTCGTAAATATGTACGAGATTACCATTCTATCCCACTTCTTTCAAGGGAGTGTCAGTGGTTGATCATTGGAAAGTTATAATGACGCCATTATATGTAGTAGATTACCAAACTTACTGAAAATCAACAATTATGAAATCAGTGATAGACCATTCTGACACTATTGTAAATAGCAGACTTGGGGTCCTGTACAGCACAACAATGGGTAGCTCGCCGTCCGGCTGTCCGGTAACCGTCCGGACCGAGCTTGAGTCGCCGACGGCGCGTAGTGTTCCACACGCATCTCAAGGAGATTTTAGCAAAGCCCTAGAGACGAAGCCAGCAGGGTGGAAGCCTACTGAGGCCATGGGATCGCTTCAGAAAGGAAAACTCGGGGCTCTGGAACGCAAGGCACAGAAGGAGTGTGTTTCAGTCAGTAATCATCTGATACGCCCTCCTGCTCCGCCCAAGAGCGAGAGAAGTCAGTGGATGATTTCTCAACTAAAAAAAAGACGTGTGTGTAAAAGGGAGATAGCGCCTTTTGCCCTCGAATATGATAAAAGAGGCTAAGGCCAAAAATGCAGTATGAAGGTCATTATAAAAAATGGTCCAAATGAAGAAAGACGGTAAACTATCTTGAAATCGAGCCGATAACTTCTGGAAGTTTATAGTACAATTGTCACCAACGAAACTTGGAGTAATTTTCGACAGAGCTGCTAGCTTTCCGCTCTCGGTTCAGATTAAATTATCTTGGGATCCTCGACAAAATTAACTTGAAGAGAAAATGGGAAGAGAGAGTAGTAAAAACGATCGTAATAGTAACGTATCTTTGGGCAGTCGTATAAATCGAGTTTCGTACAAAAACATCACGCCTGTATGCTTTGAAGGGTGGAAGAGACATATAAATCTCACCAGTTCGAAATACAATCTTTTGAAAAACACTGTTTTCATGTTTACAGAGGAGGAGACCCCTACAATATAAACCGCACAGGCCCCTCGGAGAACAATTCTGCATCTAGCAGAAGCAGTTCCATTTCTTCAGAGCAGGAAAATATTAGACCACCGCTCACACGAATGGCTCCAATCTCACCACCAACTTCTCCTCAAGGTTCGTATTTTCAAACAAGCTATTGATAGAGCATTTTTTATTATCGAATGAGATCTACTTAACTAGTACAAAAAAATAAACGAATTTATAAGCCAAAAACCTCAAAAAAAATTTACACCTCATTGCCACTTCCACATTTTATTTAGGCCTGATTATTCATCAGAATAACAGTATTTTGTTATTTAAAGAATATAATATGATAAATATATCCGACGTAAGTTTTCTATATAAAAACTGTCAAACCACCATTTCAATTCCTGACATAAAACATATCTGGTAATTGAAACATCAGCCCTTAATATTGTAGACCCAAACTTATCTGACGCAAATTAAGGCTTCTGACATCTATTTTTGCAATTTTCAGTGCTCCCAGAAAACAGCGGACGATGTGTGCGCATCTACAAGATCCCGCAGAGCAACCTGAGCGCGGGAGCGTACCAACGGCAGTCGGTCTCCGCCGACCAAGTGGTCACATCCTACTTTTCGGACAGGTGAATAACAATTGAATAATTACCTACTACAATAAGCAACTTGAAAGTGATACAACATTGAGAGCTAGTGTGCTTGTCCACCAGAGATGTGCTATACTACGTTGGTATGGATGCATTGGATATCCACTAATCATAATCAATCAAATAACAGTATTCCTCTCTTAGAGAGGAGGCCTTTTTTAATGTTCCCAGCAGTGGGAACATTAAAAAAGGCTGATGGTAATCAATGGTCCACATATCTAAGCACTGGTGGAAACGGGTTCAACAACACAAAAAGCTACGTTTTTTGTATGAATTGATGCGTGCTACAGATGGTAGCAAGGGGTGTAGGTATCTACGCCTCCTACAGTACGCGCACGCCGTGTCTACTGCTGATACATCGCATAGCTCGAGCTGCGCATCTTCATTACACATCTTATTCGCCCCGCTACATAGTATCAATGGAAACAGTCCAATAGTTTTATAGCTTAGCTTTCACAATCTCGCAACATAACTGCATAGTACATCACTGGTGGGAAAGAACCTGAAGCTGAACCTAGGTCTGCAAAATTTATAACAGAAAACTTCGTTCTTTTCCAGGCCAAATAGCATTAGGCAGAGATTGGCAGAACTGCGGCTAGACAGCAAATCAAGAGGAGGAGGTGACGACGAAACTTTATAAGTGATACGTAGACAACCAAACTAACTTCGTAGCTTGTTATCGAATACGGAACCAGGTGCACAATTTTAATGTATGAGTAGGTAGCTAGATATACAACCATAGGTATTGAGTGTTGACCCAAGATGTCTGCACACGACAAAACTTTCAGAATTGCAAATATTGTCATCGATAGTCTTAGGAACACGTAGAGAACTTCCAAAGTTGAATGTCGTGTACAGAGAACTTAAAATGTCTAGATAAAAATTTAATCTATAATGAAAATTATTTTAAATCAAGTAGAAACGTTACAAGTAGACATAGTACGAGTAGGCACTAGAAGGATACTTTTGAATGTCAAAGATGTGATAAAACAAATATGGGTGATGTGTAGTGAACAAAACTATATTTCGTAGATCGTATGAACAAATTAGTATGAAGCTATTTTACGTTGACTACTGTAATATTCTATCATTGTTGCAATATTGGAGATTTATCAGTTATAATACTTTATTACAATTGATGTATATTTCTCTTCCCTGCTATTGAAATAAGAAACATAAAAACCATGTAATATCTATACAATTAACTTTAATTGCTCTGCACAAAATATATGCTCAATATAAGGGAAACATACTGTATAAACAAAATTATATTAAAACTAACAGTTACGATATAGATGTCGTTCGGTGTTAAAATAATTTATTGGATAAGAAATTTTATGACCTAGCAACAATTTTTACAAAAATATACAATGTACAGTGTAACTACAGATACTATGTAATTCAAATAAATTAATATGTATTATTAAATGGTGAATCTCATGTTTTAATGTAATATTCTAGTCACTTGACTTCAACATGTAAGACAAAAAGTGATGTAAAATAGTTGTCTTTAGGATTAAACGAATTACGAAGAAATGATTATAATATTATCTTTCGAAAGTCTATTTGACACCAGAAAAGAAGTGCCATCCAATTATTTGGTTATCTTTCTAGACTTAATAGTATAAAACTGTAATATTTTGCGATGCAAGAGAATTGAAATCTTATTTAAGTGTTAATACAGATTATCTTCAATGTACATAGGGAAGTAACCGTAGTGTTAACATTTCAAATGTATTAATTAAAGTTACCTATTTACTTGTATTACAGAAATCTAGTAGTGTGTTGAATGTTTCGATGTCGTGCGAAAATGTATATGTATTACTAACCAAAGAAAAGAACCAAACTGATAGTCATAAGTTTAAATCATAAGAAATATAATGAATGCTGATACCACTGAGAAACTAAAATTATATGTTTACAACATAGTAGTCATAAAGTTTTGTCCAATTGAAAATGAAATATATTGTAAAACAGACAAGTTTATTAGGATGTAAGTTTCTCGATAACAAATACGTAGAACTATTCGATATATATACGTCTTTTCTTTATTTTTTCTTATATACACCCTTAAATTTTGATCGTTTTAATCCCGTGGAGGGTCGATCCGGTATTCATCCGATTTGTAAAGATAAAATTAAAAAATAAAGTACCCTTTTTTCAAAACTCGTATTAATTTACACATGTACGAAATTAATTTCTTTAAGAAACCGTCAACGGAGCGAGTCCAATGACTTGTAGATAGTTTGTACGCAACCCTGACTACTACCTACAGGTCAGTGGACTCGCTCAGCTGACGTTTTCTTAAAGAAATGAATTTGGTACATGCGTAAATTAACATTAGTTTTGAAAAAAGATATATATATATAGATACTTTATTTATTAATTTTATCTTTACAAATCTATAGTGTTTCATGTACCTACCGATCGACCCTCCACGGGATTAAAACGATCAAAATTTAGCGATGTATAAATTTTTCGTGTCACCGTGTTTGTGGTCGCACTCCTCCAAAACAGCTTGATTTTTTTTATATATATATATTTGGTAGTAGTATGAGAATAGGTAGTAAAATACTTTTCACCTTCCTACCCCCACCCACATTTTTTCTAGAGATTTTTAGTATTTTTGTTTCGATTCATAATTACGTGTGCTGGATCAGCTAGTTATTATTACAATTGTGTATGTGTCCCAATACTACCTATATGTTAAACTATTAGTGTAAATATAATTACATCATAAGATTGTACATTTTTATAATGTGTCTCAATTTATGATTGTGCTGTTTATAGTTCTCACTTCGACATAGGAAAGAGTTACGAAGAATATTGATCATAGTAAATATTATAAATGTATTAAGCAGAGTATTGGTGTATCATAAAAATATTTTAATGCCATATCCAAAGTTATGGAAGTACAATTTGCCTGTGAGAGATATTTGAATACCTCCGAAAGAAAAAATATAATGATGTTAAAGTAGTTCACAATTTTATTAAAGATCTATAAAATATATTTTAAATGAAAGTAGAAGGCCGCATGGACATTAATGACAAATGCATAAGTTGATACATGCAAGTAATGAAATTGCATGCATGTTAAATGTATACTTTTGAATGCCCACAATTCTAGTCTCAGTATTAGTCATGCGACGCATTTCTTTACTAATGTACATGCGGTATAATTTTCTCAAATAACCTGTTTCAACAAAATGTGATATTGAGTAAAACAAAAATTAAAAAAATAGCACATTATTATGAAATCAAATTTATTGTTTATATCATATACGTAGACAAAATTAATGTATATTACTATAATACTTCATAATAAACCCGAGATGTAAGTGTAATATAATTAAAAACAACTGTTCCCATAACAAATATACCTACTTGTGTAATGTAGGGTTTTACTCTGTTATTTTCTCTGAGGTTTAAAATAAATGTCTGTTCAGAACCTGGCGTTAGTTTTATTTACGCACTACAAATACACTGAACAATAAACTAAGGCCTACTGTCCACAGACGCATAGCTTGATACAGGTCGCGCGGTGAATTAAGATCGCTCGGCAAAAGTGGAAAGGGTTTGCGCAGTATTCAATTCTAAGGTCTATTTGGCGACGTGCGGGCGGGTGTGCGCCGACGGCGACACGTCATTGGTAGATCAGTCGCTCTTCAATTCCCGCATTGCGTTCACGCTTACACGTTACTGTTATCGTATTAGTAATACGTAGTGGTAAAAAAAAATAGTTAAAAATAAAGTTTTAAAACGGCAAGCCAGAAAAATGGTTTACGACGTGAATTGTTACGTTAAGAAAGAAACTAACGAAATTATTATTTTTTTAATTTTAATTTTTTAAATTTCGATTTTTCTGAATTTACCTACTTACAAGATACATTACAAGCAAAAACTAGTGTTATTACGCCTCCGTGAAGCTCACATACAAAACTATGAAACTGTCGACAAAGCGACGACCTAAGTAATTAATAAATCTAGTCCAAACTAATTAACAATACAATAAAAGATTAAACTTTAAGAAATACACTTAATCGTAAAAGTAATAATTACATAAACACTACAATAACTATGTATACCTACTATAAAAACTTGGGCTGCTGTTTCAAAGCAGTTATGTCTAAAAACCTGGGCATCTCACCTGGCGTGGCCGACTTAGACGAAGGTGGTATACCTGAAAAAATAGTATTGTTACCGTTTCTGTCAATTTCTGCTAATTACTAGCAATGGGATTTGCTCAACGCATGCTATAGGTCCGCCAAAAAGGCATATTAGTCACTGATGAATTGACCTTCCAATGACTATAAACTCCATCGTCATAATCTTGGTTTGAAAAGATACCTTATAATATGAAGGTTCCTTTCGGGGCGCAAATCGCGAGGGTCTCAATTATTTCCTTCTCCCCCCTCTCCCTTTCTCCGAAACTACTGAGTTTAGTTTTAAATACGGAAGGATGTTTTTTACAAAAATTACTTTAAAAAAAAAAAAACGTCCAGGACTCAACTTCGGAAAATTTTCGATTCCGCGAATACTATGATTAGAACGGTAGCGAGAGTGGACGTCCTATTTAAACACTGCTTTTCATACCGTAGATAGCTATGGCATAATCAGTAAAACATAAAAAAACGCTGAATAATTTGAGAATTATACAATATAGCATCCTCATCCATGTTCCCACTGTTGGGACTCAGGCCTCCTCTCTAGGAGAGCGAATGGGCCGTAATCCACCACGCGGGCCCAGTGCGGAATGGTAAATGTCACACGTCTTCAAATTTTTGGATCTAGGACATGCCGGTTTCCTCACGATGTTTTCCTTCAGCATTTTGAGAGCAGTGGTGATGAAATAAATTACACAAAGTAATGCAACTGGCTGGGTTCGAACCCACAACCTACTAACTCGTCGGGGCCATTATCACTACTCTAAATAATCAATATAGCATACCTTGTAGCAATTTATGCCTTTCCATATAATTCCTGGTCGCGAAAGACATATCGATAGGCGCTGGCGCAGGCCTAGGGGCTATCCGTTGTGGGGCTGCCACTGGAGGCCCATTCTTCAAATACTTGGCTGCTAGCTGATTCATCTTCAGACTGGTGTCAGTCGACGCGTAGATGTGCGGTTGATGTAGCCCGAGGGGATCGTCGCCGAATTTAACCCTGAAATAAAATATAAATTAAATGTGATTTTCAGTTATGTTATGCTCACTTATTGGTTTCTTTAACATAATATTGTACACAGAGCCAACTACCAGAGGCCCTACCACTTGCATTTAACGCGTTCCATTTGACGACCTAAACTGAACTTTTAAAGGGATGGAGCTATTCAGGGTGTATAGCTCCATCCCTCTTTCTCGCTCGCACGTCTGACATTTTAACACGTCATGGTAAAACCCCAGGGCAAACACTACAGTGCGTTTCACTTAAGAGATTCTTTCGCCGTAATGTTGTACTATGTTTTAGCAATGAAGTAACTTAATATTAAGGCAATTACATTATTAGTATTTTTTAATACAGGCGGCGATGTCAACACATTGCATACAAACCAGAGGCAACATTATCTTGTTGCATTACAACACAAGTTATAGAAAATGACCGCTTTGAATGAAGGGACAGTCATGTTTGTCCGTGACAGAAATTGTGCACTCAATGCAGTGGTGATTACAAATGTATTAGTAGGTACTACCCTCTTTTCTCTCTGCTCGAACAGCAATCCCTGTAAACTTGTAATAATTTTGTAGGTCTTTAAATATTGCTTTAATTCTGTGAAATAAATCAGTTATTTTATTTACAGAATTAAAACTAAGTTTCAAACCACCCTGTGTTGGTTTACAGTTGGTTCCAAAAAACTCTATATCCAATTACCTTTTAGTAACACTAACATTAGTCTTGTCAATCTGCATTTGCACAGTCTGCAACTGTTGTCTCGTATTCCTGTACAGTGCACTTGCCGAGGATGGCATGTCCGAGTCCTGCAGCATACCATTCACATGAGTCTGAAAATAAAAAACATTTTCAAACTTTTATATTACAGCTCAAGCTGTTGTGAATAATCACTTCATCCAACATATGGGTAAAAGCATATGGGTAGACAGTGAACTAGAAAAGCACATAGAATATTTTTATTCTAAGAGTGTGGTCCCTTGAGATTATTTTCTACTTTGATGAGGGCGACATCGCTAGCAGAAACGAGCATTAAATGACGAGGCCAGTAAAATAAAAGTTTTTTTGATATCTGTAGCCCGATTCACGTAATTTTCATTACGATATTGTACGATTTAGTCGTTTAAACCATTTCCGTATTCAGAACCATCAATCGAGTTTGAACAACACCGATTTTAAAGTCGTTTGAACTTCGTCTTCGATTTAAAAAAAAATCTGTATCACATTATCCTGGTAGAATACTTATTAATGTAACTGGAAAAAGGTTGATGGATTGTGAATAGCGCTTTTGGATAGGAATTCGATTGAATGACTATAAAACTTTGGCTTGTTTGATTTTACGTGAATCAGGCTACAAGGTTTGTGAAGAGAAAGATGTGTTGATATTTACCATAACTTTGTTGTAATATGTCCATCCAACATTAGATTGGTCGTCACTCCCTGCTTCAGAACTGAAAAAGTTATTTTATAACTTATTATTCTCTTTATTTCATTCATGTTATATCTACATAGTAATATAAATATAGTAAAAGCAGCATCTATGCACAGCCAAAACTTCTGGGCTAGGAATGTGATATTTGAACAAGATGTCCTTTTAAGACGTTGACAAGGACAAAGAGAGGATTTTCCAAAATTCACCTAGTCTCACAAGGGCGAAGCCACTGGCTGTAGCCATTGCTTCAACGCCTTGCTGTAAGATGAATCTGATGTAACTTGGTGTAATCCTTATGCAATTAAAATAATTTATTTTTTCATTGTTTTGTTAACCAAAGAAATGAATTTGGTACATGCGTAAATTAACATTAGTTTTGAAAAAAGATATATATATATAGATACTTTATTTATTAATTTTATCTTTACAAATCTATAGTGTTTCATGTACCTACCGATCGACCCTCCACGGGATTAAAACGATCAAAATTTAGCGATGTATAAATTTTTCGTGTCACCGTGTTTGTGGTCGCACTCCTCCAAAACAGCTTGATTTTTTTTATATATATATATTTGGTAGTAGTATGAGAATAGGTAGTAAAATACTTTTCACCTTCCTACCCCCACCCACATTTTTTCTAGAGATTTTTAGTATTTTTGTTTCGATTCATAATTACGTGTGCTGGATCAGCTAGTTATTATTACAATTGTGTATGTGTCCCAATACTACCTATATGTTAAACTATTAGTGTAAATATAATTACATCATAAGATTGTACATTTTTATAATGTGTCTCAATTTATGATTGTGCTGTTTATAGTTCTCACTTCGACATAGGAAAGAGTTACGAAGAATATTGATCATAGTAAATATTATAAATGTATTAAGCAGAGTATTGGTGTATCATAAAAATATTTTAATGCCATATCCAAAGTTATGGAAGTACAATTTGCCTGTGAGAGATATTTGAATACCTCCGAAAGAAAAAATATAATGATGTTAAAGTAGTTCACAATTTTATTAAAGATCTATAAAATATATTTTAAATGAAAGTAGAAGGCCGCATGGACATTAATGACAAATGCATAAGTTGATACATGCAAGTAATGAAATTGCATGCATGTTAAATGTATACTTTTGAATGCCCACAATTCTAGTCTCAGTATTAGTCATGCGACGCATTTCTTTACTAATGTACATGCGGTATAATTTTCTCAAATAACCTGTTTCAACAAAATGTGATATTGAGTAAAACAAAAATTAAAAAAATAGCACATTATTATGAAATCAAATTTATTGTTTATATCATATACGTAGACAAAATTAATGTATATTACTATAATACTTCATAATAAACCCGAGATGTAAGTGTAATATAATTAAAAACAACTGTTCCCATAACAAATATACCTACTTGTGTAATGTAGGGTTTTACTCTGTTATTTTCTCTGAGGTTTAAAATAAATGTCTGTTCAGAACCTGGCGTTAGTTTTATTTACGCACTACAAATACACTGAACAATAAACTAAGGCCTACTGTCCACAGACGCATAGCTTGATACAGGTCGCGCGGTGAATTAAGATCGCTCGGCAAAAGTGGAAAGGGTTTGCGCAGTATTCAATTCTAAGGTCTATTTGGCGACGTGCGGGCGGGTGTGCGCCGACGGCGACACGTCATTGGTAGATCAGTCGCTCTTCAATTCCCGCATTGCGTTCACGCTTACACGTTACTGTTATCGTATTAGTAATACGTAGTGGTAAAAAAAAATAGTTAAAAATAAAGTTTTAAAACGGCAAGCCAGAAAAATGGTTTACGACGTGAATTGTTACGTTAAGAAAGAAACTAACGAAATTATTATTTTTTTAATTTTAATTTTTTAAATTTCGATTTTTCTGAATTTACCTACTTACAAGATACATTACAAGCAAAAACTAGTGTTATTACGCCTCCGTGAAGCTCACATACAAAACTATGAAACTGTCGACAAAGCGACGACCTAAGTAATTAATAAATCTAGTCCAAACTAATTAACAATACAATAAAAGATTAAACTTTAAGAAATACACTTAATCGTAAAAGTAATAATTACATAAACACTACAATAACTATGTATACCTACTATAAAAACTTGGGCTGCTGTTTCAAAGCAGTTATGTCTAAAAACCTGGGCATCTCACCTGGCGTGGCCGACTTAGACGAAGGTGGTATACCTGAAAAAATAGTATTGTTACCGTTTCTGTCAATTTCTGCTAATTACTAGCAATGGGATTTGCTCAACGCATGCTATAGGTCCGCCAAAAAGGCATATTAGTCACTGATGAATTGACCTTCCAATGACTATAAACTCCATCGTCATAATCTTGGTTTGAAAAGATACCTTATAATATGAAGGTTCCTTTCGGGGCGCAAATCGCGAGGGTCTCAATTATTTCCTTCTCCCCCCTCTCCCTTTCTCCGAAACTACTGAGTTTAGTTTTAAATACGGAAGGATGTTTTTTACAAAAATTACTTTAAAAAAAAAAAAACGTCCAGGACTCAACTTCGGAAAATTTTCGATTCCGCGAATACTATGATTAGAACGGTAGCGAGAGTGGACGTCCTATTTAAACACTGCTTTTCATACCGTAGATAGCTATGGCATAATCAGTAAAACATAAAAAAACGCTGAATAATTTGAGAATTATACAATATAGCATCCTCATCCATGTTCCCACTGTTGGGACTCAGGCCTCCTCTCTAGGAGAGCGAATGGGCCGTAATCCACCACGCGGGCCCAGTGCGGAATGGTAAATGTCACACGTCTTCAAATTTTTGGATCTAGGACATGCCGGTTTCCTCACGATGTTTTCCTTCAGCATTTTGAGAGCAGTGGTGATGAAATAAATTACACAAAGTAATGCAACTGGCTGGGTTCGAACCCACAACCTACTAACTCGTCGGGGCCATTATCACTACTCTAAATAATCAATATAGCATACCTTGTAGCAATTTATGCCTTTCCATATAATTCCTGGTCGCGAAAGACATATCGATAGGCGCTGGCGCAGGCCTAGGGGCTATCCGTTGTGGGGCTGCCACTGGAGGCCCATTCTTCAAATACTTGGCTGCTAGCTGATTCATCTTCAGACTGGTGTCAGTCGACGCGTAGATGTGCGGTTGATGTAGCCCGAGGGGATCGTCGCCGAATTTAACCCTGAAATAAAATATAAATTAAATGTGATTTTCAGTTATGTTATGCTCACTTATTGGTTTCTTTAACATAATATTGTACACAGAGCCAACTACCAGAGGCCCTACCACTTGCATTTAACGCGTTCCATTTGACGACCTAAACTGAACTTTTAAAGGGATGGAGCTATTCAGGGTGTATAGCTCCATCCCTCTTTCTCGCTCGCACGTCTGACATTTTAACACGTCATGGTAAAACCCCAGGGCAAACACTACAGTGCGTTTCACTTAAGAGATTCTTTCGCCGTAATGTTGTACTATGTTTTAGCAATGAAGTAACTTAATATTAAGGCAATTACATTATTAGTATTTTTTAATACAGGCGGCGATGTCAACACATTGCATACAAACCAGAGGCAACATTATCTTGTTGCATTACAACACAAGTTATAGAAAATGACCGCTTTGAATGAAGGGACAGTCATGTTTGTCCGTGACAGAAATTGTGCACTCAATGCAGTGGTGATTACAAATGTATTAGTAGGTACTACCCTCTTTTCTCTCTACTCGAACAGCAATCCCTGTAAACTTGTAATAATTTTGTAGGTCTTTAAATATTGCTTTAATTCTGTGAAATAAATCAGTTATTTTATTTACAGAATTAAAACTAAGTTTCAAACCACCCTGTGTTGGTTTACAGTTGGTTCCAAAAAACTCTATATCCAATTACCTTTTAGTAACACTAACATTAGTCTTGTCAATCTGCATTTGCACAGTCTGCAACTGTTGTCTCGTATTCCTGTACAGTGCACTTGCCGAGGATGGCATGTCCGAGTCCTGCAGCATACCATTCACATGAGTCTGAAAATAAAAAACATTTTCAAACTTTTATATTACAGCTCAAGCTGTTGTGAATAATCACTTCATCCAACATATGGGTAAAAGCATATGGGTAGACAGTGAACTAGAAAAGCACATAGAATATTTTTATTCTAAGAGTGTGGTCCCTTGAGATTATTTTCTACTTTGATGAGGGCGACATCGCTAGCAGAAACGAGCATTAAATGACGAGGCCAGTAAAATAAAAGTTTTTTTGATATCTGTAGCCCGATTCACGTAATTTTCATTACGATATTGTACGATTTAGTCGTTTAAACCATTTCCGTATTCAGAACCATCAATCGAGTTTGAACAACACCGATTTTAAAGTCGTTTGAACTTCGTCTTCGATTTAAAAAAAAATCTGTATCACATTATCCTGGTAGAATACTTATTAATGTAACTGGAAAAAGGTTGATGGATTGTGAATAGCGCTTTTGGATAGGAATTCGATTGAATGACTATAAAACTTTGGCTTGTTTGATTTTACGTGAATCAGGCTACAAGGTTTGTGAAGAGAAAGATGTGTTGATATTTACCATAACTTTGTTGTAATATGTCCATCCAACATTAGATTGGTCGTCACTCCCTGCTTCAGAACTGAAAAAGTTATTTTATAACTTATTATTCTCTTTATTTCATTCATGTTATATCTACATAGTAATATAAATATAGTAAAAGCAGCATCTATGCACAGCCAAAACTTCTGGGCTAGGAATGTGATATTTGAACAAGATGTCCTTTTAAGACGTTGACAAGGACAAAGAGAGGATTTTCCAAAATTCACCTAGTCTCACAAGGGCGAAGCCACTGGCTGTAGCCATTGCTTCAACGCCTTGCTGTAAGATGAATCTGATGTAACTTGGTGTAATCCTTATGCAATTAAAATAATTTATTTTTTCATTGTTTTGTTAACCCACAATGGAAAAGAATGTTATAAGTTTGACGTGACATGGTAAATGTGTCGGTGCGTCTGTCCATGGTATCATAGCTCCTAAGCAGTTGTTAATTAAATGCGTTTTATTTTGTTTTCTAAAAAAAAAAAATTTGAATGCAGTAAAACTTACTCGCTATAATCTCTAATATCCAAATACAAGCTCTGCTCCGGTGACATGAGAGGTGTAGTAGCATTATCTATTTGTACATTGTACAAGCTCAATTCATTGAATGTTTTCTCCTCATTAGCACCACTTGGTGCCACCATACCATTTGCTGCATCATTTCCTTGAGCTTCAAACTCTGCCCTCATAGTTTCCCCTACAGGTGCAATACCATCCAAAAAGTTTGGATTAGGAGACGGCCCCTTAGATAAAACTTCTTTTATACTTATTTGGGACCTGTTACACTGTATCTGAGCATTGTCATTTGTTTTCAAGATCTCTTTATTGATTACTGTTGAAGTTCTAACCATTTCAAAGCTGGTCATGACTCCTATAGATATTTTGTGTTGTTCATTGCCAACAGTCTCAATAGCTACATGTTCTGTGGTATGGGTTTGTGCAGGTGTTTGTGGCTGCTGACTGGCTGAAATGAATTTGTCTACTTTTTCTTGCAGCAGCTGTAATTGTTCATTCTGGAGCTTTATAATCTTGAAAAGATCAGATACTGTCGGTTCTCTCTTCTCTTTGCTTACATTAGTTTGTTTTTCTACCTCCATTGAGTCAGATTTTTTGGTCTGTTCATATTTTTCTATTGCCCATGTCTTTTTGTCAACAGCATTCATTTTTGGACTACTAACTTGGTCCATGTCACATGTGTTGTATTGGTATTGTCTAGGTGTATGATTGCAACAGGAGCATCTTTTGGGTGGTGGAGGCAATCTACATGGACATTGATTGTGGGCATTTTGAACATAGAAGTTAGGCTCACATTTAGCCAAGTGATGGTGAGGTGTTGAATCCTTTGTCATATAGTGCACACTTGGAGAAGATACTTTTTTAATGCAATGATGACAACTACAGTCTATATTTACAAGACTAGTAGGCTGTGGCACATTTTGTTTTGAATTCTCAGGTAGACCAATTGCTGCCATTTGTATTATTTCCGATTTCTTAGTAAAAGGGTTATTTTCTTTGTCTAAGCTTAGGTTGTTTAATTGTTTTTGTATAGGATTCATATCTAAATGAAATTTGTCTAAGTTATCCCTTTTTATAAAGAAATCATTGTCTTTGATAAGAACATTTGGAGGTTTCACTGTTTCATTATCAGGGGGAGTTTGTTTTTGGGAATTAATTTGAACAACATGTTTCATTTTATCAGTTTCAGTATTGTTATGGTTGATATCAGCAGGCTTCAGGATAGACCTACAAAATATTGGCCTTCGAGGCTCATGGTAAGAAGCATCAAGCATACTTAGCTCCAATTCATTAGCCGGCGACCAATCCGGTCCTTTTTGATGGGCCGGTAAAGGTGTTTTGTTCATTATTGGATAAGGGGAACTATTGCTGCACTCAAACAATTGCACTGGGTCGTTACTATATGGCAAAACCTTCTGGTGACTATATAACTCGGGTATGTTGGTATACAACTGCCTCTCGATAAGTGGACGAGGTGAATGGCACTCACGCTCGTTCATGTTGAGGGATTTAAAAACTTTAACAGGACTCTCAAACCGAACTTTCTTCATCAAGTCTGTCTCTTTTCAATATACGCTTCCGAACTATAAGAATACACTAACAAACGCTTTGCAAAAGCATTAGCAATAATCAAGTAACATATTTGACTAAAAACTCGTATCAAATTATACTAAAAAATATTCTAAACCAATTCCCACGTAAACTGCAAAACAAAACAAACTTTTTGAAAATACTCGACTTTTATATGACATTTTCATTTTGACAGCATGAGATTTGACTGATACTAGAGTGGTACCATCACCACTCTTACTAATAGGTATACTTTAGTATCCGGGTAGTAAACTGGAGACTAAATTGGAACCGAAATGAAATATTCGAACGGCATGTATGTTTGACGAGCTAACAAGTATCTTTGGTCGCCTATTTATATGATTTATAATATAGCGCTAATTCCGATTTACAAATCTGAATAAGTTAGAAATATTTTCCGAGCTTTGAGTTTAGGAGTTTTTCGCAGGATTTCTTCGAGTTAACAAAAATCTAATTAATACAGATTAGTTGTAAATTGCTTCATAGTCGTTAATGTGATGTAAGATTGGTATGGTTTTGTATGTCAAGTGTCTGCACAACTGAAAAATACGTGGAATCAATGATACAGGCATAATCTCGGTTAAATGGAACTGAATTTTATTGTAGTTTTGGCTACCTCAATGAAGTTTGCCGAGAAGGTTGACTTGATGCTTTTGCCGCCAAAACATTAGAATGTGTAATACGACTTAAAGAACTTAGTACTCAACGCCAAAACCATAACAAAAAAAAAAATTAAAAATTCTTGAGCATGGCAACAAAATTATTTAAACTTCAAAATATTTGTTTGGAGGTTATTCATAATTTTCTGAATTATTAATTTGTGATCAAATAAGAATGAATGGACAACTACTAAAAGTGTTTAGCCCTTTAGTTTCCATAACAAGATCGAAAGGCTATAAACCGCCTGGTGGAATTCGATATCCAGGGGGCATAGTTTATTATCCAAGGTAAGAAATCATTCCATACCATTTTCCTTGACGGTAGCTTCAATGGAAATTATTTACTTATTTGCCGACATGTAAAACACTGGATAAAAGACATGCATTAAAATTTCATGACGCACCCTGTAAGGACATTAATCCCTAAACCCAATTATTTGATATTTTATTTCAACTCAATAACTATTTAAAATCTTTTCAGGCATCCTGATCACAAAGATCCTCCCGTTACACCCTCTAAACTATTCCGAGTTGAACGAATCAAACCCAGCAAACACCAACCACACTTTCTAAAATCTATTCTCCGGGAATTCAACATTTTGGAAGAAGTAAGTAGAAAATATGCTTTAATCACCATATTTTTTTTTTTTAATGTATGTCTTCATTTATCACTGATCAAATAAACAAGTGTTAGCTTATAACTCTTAAGTTTCAAAGTAATTCTGGACAGTTGACTGCTGTAGAAATAATCTGGTACAATAGCATACCCATCCTACATTCATACCTACCACAGTGCCAGTGTGTTGTCTTCACAGGACTCAGGTTTGTCACTCCCTTGTCTGCTTGTCATGCAAATCTACCTTAATTCATTAAACCCCAAGCGAATGCCGGCGTTCGCGCACCTATTGTCTTTCAATTGTGTCTGTCATTATCACGATTGAAAGGTTAACATTCCAGCAGTTATAACTATTTCAAAGATATGACTATTTAAAATATATTGAAATAGTCATGGGACCAAAAATAATTTAAAGTTAGAAGGCAATTTAAGATAGAAGTTTCCAAAAACGTTAACCGTACATTTTATAATTCATGTAAACACATAAAAACAGAAGAAGATATATTTCTTTCTTGTTTTCAGTGTGAAAATCAAGTTACTATAGTGAAAAATATACCAGAAGTCAACTCAAAGCTTTGGAAAATTAAACATCTTATAAAGGTCACACCAATTCAGTTCCCATATGGAGAGCCAACAAAAGATGACATCAATTACACCATTCTCAAGGAAAATGGTCAATGTTTGGTCACCAAGAAGTTGGAGCCAAAGCTGGAACAAATTGAAGCCTTGGAGCAATTTGAAAATAGTAAAAAGAAAATGGACTCAGACACACTGAAAAGAGATTCAAGATATAAGTGGAATAATGCATTTACAGGAGGATTTTAACTTTATAACAGTGTAGATTAGTTAATTAGCAGATATATTAAAAGTTATGTTATACATCAATTTATTATTTCAATAGAATCCTAAGTTTTATCTGTTATTCTATTTTTGCAGAAGTTATAGTCAGTGGAAAATCATACTAATATTGTAATGGTGAAAGTGTGTGTATGTTTGGTTCTGCACAATAGATTTTGGCGAAACTTATGTAGGTACATGGCTAAACTACATACTGGAATAGCACAGGTTACTTTTTTTTATCCTTAGTATGTTTCCTTAGGATAATTTTCTACTATCATGCAACTAAAGCCACAGGCTGCAGTTTGTACTCCATGAAAACAAATAACAAGATATTTTACAAAAACAATTCATTTATTCAACAGTTTTAAAAATAAAATCATAACACAAAATTACACTAGCACACTTCAAAGAGTGAGGCAGTGGTCTGCTAAAACTAAATCATAGTACTAATACAGAAAATATAAGTTAAACTCATTGTTCACTAAGATCAGGTTTATCAGCACTTTTTTTGTTTAGTAAGTAGTTAAAATGTTCAGGAGTTTTGAAGTAATTTTCCAAAATTATTCCATGTTTGTTACCAAGACCAAACCTGGCATCCCCCCATGAAACCACAAAAGTAGGACTCAACTTTTTAAACTCATTCAAATGGAATTGATGTTTATTAATTCTATTGAAGAAATTGCCTCTAAATATAGCTAAATATTCATCACCATCTTGATAAAGCCTAATGACATATTTTGATATCAACACTTTTACAGCAAAATGTAATGCAAGAAATGCTCCGAGGTAAACAAAGCACTCCATAGGGCTGTTAGCGATTACCACATTATCTCCGACTATTACAGGGCTAAACGCATCAGCTTTATCATAAACAAAAGTACCGTAATAGAATGTGCCGGCCGCAACAATAGACGTTGATACGGTTAAATATGTGGCAGCCCAATTTAGTGCTGTATCCATAGGGGCTTTATATATTAGCTGCCACCGTTTAGATATCCCATCCCTTTCTCTCCACATGTTCTGGGTCTCCATGAAACGCAAAGGATGATTTGAGACAGATCTAGCCAA
Organism: Mythimna albipuncta; assembly: GCA_929112965.1. Lineage (NCBI taxonomy): Eukaryota > Metazoa > Arthropoda > Insecta > Lepidoptera > Noctuidae > Mythimna > Mythimna albipuncta. The sequence continues at coordinate 7,070,135 of OV815962.1, read as the reverse complement.
AGTTGTCTGAAACATTTTGAACTGCTGTCGCTCTGCTAAACGTAGTAATCGTATACAGTTCATTTTGCTGGCACTTTGTATAATTGAACAACTAAATATTTTAGCAGTAAACAGTCCTATTTGCTCATAATTTTTATTTACTCCGGCTGGATTATTCGTTTGAGGTTATTTTTATTTTTTTACATTTACAAATTCTGTGACAGTGACATAACAATGATATTGACAATGTTTGCGACAGTGTTGCAAAACCTAATTTGGAAAAAATAGTACATATGTACCAAAAATCTGTAGATCTACCACACAACTTGTGTAATATTTCATTTAATTTTAGTACTAGCTGCTCGTCCCGGCTTCACTCAGATGCATTTTTTTTTATTCCTTCAATTTCCTTTCAACAAATCTTGCTCTGACAATTACGAATTCAACAAAAAAAATAGCCATATGTAGGTACACTCGGCAATTATTTTTTTTCTACGTAAATAATTATAATATACTAACCTAACTTGAGATTCACCAGATAAGATTTTTTTTTTTTCAGTGAATCAATTCGCAATGATAACTAAGAACTTTTATAAATATTATTATTAAATAAACGCTTGGCTGTCTTTCGTACAGCAATGATTTCGCATTTTTTTCAGTTAGTAAACAAAGTGAGCGCTTGGCCCTAGATTCCCGTGCGAGTGCCTGCAAGTTCCGTATAATCCACAGAAATATTAAAAAAAAACTTGATAGAAGTTTTAATAACCACTTCTTTTCTAAACCTATGATAGAATCAATTCGTCCAAATATATATAATTGAAAGCAAAGACACACGTATTTCGTAATTGTTTCGACAATCCTGCTTACCTTAACAAATCATTAAGTTTATTTGCAAGAGATTCTAGAACGATTAATAAATTGTTGATGACATGACTGGCTAAACATCATCTAACGATTATAATTATATTTTCGTCATTCATCATCGTACATTTTTAAAATCATGTTATCTTTTGAATGGAACATTTGAATTAATTAATTAGAATTGGACTTAGCAACCTCGCTACGCTTGCCCGCCAACTTCTCCTCGGGACGAAATAAGTTACTTTCACCCCTAGGGCAACAATGTTTTATTAGGTAATCGGGCAGAAATGACTGTGTTAGTACCTACATGGAGTAGTGGAGAAGTGACACAGTGAACAGCTGCACAGTCAAAGGTCTAAATCTGCCCCGTGAAAAACCAAGACAAAGCACTGTAATCCAAAACATTTAAGCATAAATAAATATATTAAATAATATAAAACAGCGGCGCCAAAACAAACCCTTTGAAATTTTCGATTCGAGTGCAATCAAGAATAAACTTAGTAATGGTCAGACGGAAATGTCTTTGATGGTACAACACTGCTATCAAAATCCATTAGTGCTTCAATACATTTAAAAGAGCCTATGCTCTTTCTCATTATATTCATTGTTCAAAGAGTATAGTAAATATAGCACTGTCTGTAACAACTTAACAATCATAAAATTAGAAGTCCCAGTTCCATCACGTCAATGCATCGAAGTATCAGTATCAACTATCAAATCAATGATCAAGTCATTGCCATCCATTGAGATAGGTAGATTGTCATCAAATATACGGTCACTTACTTTTTTTTTAAATTATGTCGTGGTAACAAAAACCCTTAATCCAGAGTCTAGACTATCTATAGTATTATGAGTGTATCTAGTTTCTAAATGAAAAAGCACGAAAATTGTCAAAAAGGTACACAAAATAAAAAAGAAGAAAGTAAGTAGTTGTAAAGCTTATGGTCAGGTAGATTGAAGGTATAAGTATGTAGATCTACCAAAAAGTTGGTAAATGTGGCAACTCTGTCATAACCCGACATCACACTTGACACTGACATGGAGTGCGTTCCGAATTTCCCAATCAAAGCAATATTCATATTATTGATATTAATTGGCAACACTGTTTTTTTAAGTGGGAAATCATCGATTTACTCCTCCCACTCTAGGACGGACGCAACGGGATTTTACTGAAACCTAGAACGCTAAGGGCACTCAGGTGTGGTTTTACACCTGAGTGCCCTTAGCGTTCTAGGTTTCAATTTCAGAAGTCAATCTTAGCGATTCGCGATTGTGAGATAGGTATAAATAGTATTCAATTGTTCGAACTTCTCGACGATTCTCGTTCTCGTTTATTTCGACTTTGACTCGGTCTGTTTCTATAGAAGACTGCTCTTTAGACTGACCCTTCACCCCGGGGTGACCGACTCGAGCGAGACACGGTGAGTGAGAGCGACTGATTTGAAAAATCGAAACTAGCGGTCGATCGAAACAATCGAAAAACATATTACTTAATTATTTTGTAGAACTACGATTGGAAGGTTGACTTGATGGTTCATTTTAACGACTCAGGTTTGGTTCGGACCGGATGGCCGGACGTCGAGCTACCCATTGCTCGTCGTCCAAGCTAATGGTACGTGGTAGTCGGTGTCGTGATCCCGGCAGCTACTGCAGCTAGAGTGTGAGAATGTCCGTTCACTCACTCGTGCGGCCGCCTTTATCTAATACAATTGCCGTCACGGATCTTGAGTGCTGGCTTCAAGTTGCGCAGAAGTCAAATATTCGGTCTCTTCAGTGGTGCGAAGTGAGACGCGGGGGCGGGGAGTGTCAGTGATTGGCTCAGCGATCCTCACTCTGACGCCGAGCGCTCAAGATCCGTTTCGGCAATTGTATTAATGCTTTGTAAAGATATTGAAACTGTACGAGAAAGGCCACGAGTTCTGTGCTTGTCACTCTCATTAGTCGCACGCGCAATCGTGTACAGGTCGCGCGGTGAATTAAGATCGCTCGGCAAAAGTGGAAGGGGCATGCGCAGTATCCAATTCTAAGGTCTATTTGGCGACGTGCGGGCGGGTGTGCGCCGACGGCGACACGTCATTGGTAGATCAGTCGCACTTTAATTCCCGCGTTGCGTTCACGCGTCTCATTCGATAATGTTGTACTTGGGTACTGCTGCGTACAGCTTGTGTTATCGTATTATTAATACGTAGTGGTAAAAAAAATAGTTAAAAATAAAGTTTTAAAACGGCAAGCCAGAAAAATGGTTTACGACGTGAATTGTTACGAAAGAATTTAAAAAAAAAAAACTGAATTTATCTACTTACAAGATAAATTTCAAGCAAAAACTAGTGTTATTATAAGTTATGTTACTAAGGTTCAAACATACGAAATTAAAAATAAAATCCTAACATACTAAGAATTTCTGTGCGCAATTGTACACATGCGCCAATTGCCCTCACTACTTTCACCGAGCGATCTTGATTCACCGCGAGACCTGTACTAGTCTGTGCGGAAAGAGAACTCTCATATGATTTGAGAGCGCTGCTGATCGTTTTTGATAAGTAGACAACAACATACCTTAGATACGTAGTATTCCTATTTAGTCTGTGGACAACACTTTTAAGTCATTATAGAGCGACAATGACATCTTGATATTTTAAAACTATTTTAGACTAGCAAAACAAAACTAAATGAAACCATTTTTTTAAATGTATATAATTTATTTATAACTTGAATATTTGATTCACGGAATATAAAAAAAAAACAATACTCCTTACACTCAGATTATTTACAAAAAGGTGCACAACATATTGAAAACTAAAAGTAACGTGAATAAAATATATCCCGTGAAATAAATTCAACATAACAAGTGATAAAGTATTATTTTTGTGATAGTTAAAAATATGACAACTCATAATATAATTTTATGTTAAATAATATAAATAAATCAATTAACATTTGAATTTAAGAGGAAGTTATTCCAGTGTGCAGTGTAAGGTATGTACAACCTTTAAATCATTAGATTTGCTTTCACCATATAAACTTATCTTGTGCTAAAAGTATTGAGGACATTGCACTCGCAAATTCAATATATTATACTTTTCCACGGTAATATGTATAATTATAACAGAGTTGCCAATCAAAATAGAAACGCGACTATCTTTTAAAATGGTATTGCAAATCTAACGAATGAAACCTTTCGTTCAAACTCAATTAAGAGTATGATAGAGAGATCTACTAATACAACTGGATTCATTTCAACTTAGACATTAACTCTAAAAAATATACACTAAACAACGAATAACTAGGTTGAGGTACATACATTCAACTAACTAAACCAACAAAGTTTACTTTTTATCTCGCCTTACTGAAATACACTCCTCAATTATAAAAATTCTTTTAGATGCGGACAAAAGGGCAAGGACCGAAAGTTATTTGGTTCGCATTGACTTTGTATTCGAACCTATTTTACAATGCACCTTTTTTTTTTAAATAAAGCTGTTTTATTACCATAACTGCTAACTGAGCATCAACACGCAGAGCAGATACTTTCGTACATCATACATCTCCAAAGCAAAGACCACACGAGCAACTTTGAGGCCAAGACTATCAGACTAGCTTTGATAAACTATATAATGAAACTATTCGATAAAAATAGATCAATAAATGGAATATTACATACACAAACCTGTTATAATAGTACATTGTGATATATGTGTGTTTTGTTACTGATTACCGACGAGGCGGTATTTAGACCCGAGCCGTGGCGAGGGTCTTAAGAGAGCCGAGAACGGTAATCATTAATTACTCACGTGTATCATACGACGTTTTTCAATACACTTGTGAAGAAAATAACTATAAAACTAGTAAACCTAAGTGGCGGTAAAGATCTGTTTTCATATGCGCGCAAATATTTTTTTTTTATTTACCTTTCAATACACTCACTGAAATGAATAAACGGGGGTTGTCCGGCGACTCGTGGGGGACGACCCGCGCCCAGCCTGATACGATTATGTATTATAATTATGGCGGGGGAGAGGTTGAACAATAAGGTTTTAACTACATTATAACACTAGTGCGTAATGGTTATCAAAATGTCACAGTTTGGTAACACATGCCTATATACCTAAATGCAGTGCAATAAGAGTCACTTTCTGAGCAAGTGTATTGAAAATAATATTACACACAGCCAACGCAGTTATATTACTTTTGGCTTAATATTTAAGTAGCCTTGTCAAATACTATTACCATAACGTCGAGTTACTTTGGTGCCGAGAAATAACTTTGCTTCAAGTTCGTTAACCAATGGAAACAGAGTAAACACAGTATCCTGCCCTCCTAGCCAAGTTGATAATCTGCAATAGGGTAGTTCCCAATGTTAAAAAAAAAAAAAATATTTAGTCCGTATTTTAGATTATACAAAAATATTGGACACGTATTTTTTCTTTTTTCGATTAAACAAAAAATAACAAAGATATAGCCCAGTAAAGTTATTTGGGACGTCACTTGTGCGAAAAAATGTAGCACGGCGTGACGTTACACGTAACTTTAATGGGCTATATCATTGTCATTTTTGGTTTAATTTACTAATAAAAAATACGTGTCCGTGTGAAAGACGGACTATTTTTTTTTTTTTACGGCAATTAGCCTACTCAAGGCGTTCGACGCAAGCGAAACGGTTGTAACTTGGGTTGGTTATGTCGAACTTGAGGCAAATTTATACTCCAGGGCCAAAGTAACCTGACTTTACCGTATCTCTATTGTTTTCTATGACTATTTACAATAACACTGTAACATAAATATTTCAGGTAATCTTTATAGCTATCAAAACGATAATTTCATACGATAAGGTTTCGACGTGTTGAGATCGATTAAATAATATTATTTTAATCTATTTTTTTTTTTATAATAATAATATCGCACTGCTAACACAAGACCGTATTAACTCCAAAAAAGACAAATTCGAGATAACTCATTCTTCTTATGTAAAATTTAATTTTCTACGCGTCAATAAAACCCTCACTGAAACAGCGCAAGAAACAATTGCAAGATGGCGTTATAAGTCTCTTTTTATGATTTTCCAACTGTTATAACCGCCCGCGCAATACTGCGTCATCTTTAGTTACGGTTAAAATTTGAGTGGTGAGGACGAGTCACTTTGCGTAAAAGACCGCATTATTTTGAATTGCTGCGTTATTGCTGAATCAGGTATGTAAAAAAAGATGTATTTTTACGACTTAATACGTTATTGTTGATTGAAACCTAATTATGAAGTTGGTGTGTTTCAAGTTGTTACATTATTGTTGGTTAACAAGGAATCGAATTGAAGTGATATTTTGAATAACGACATTCTTGTTAGTTTAGTTAGTAGTTTTAGACTTAATGCAGTTTTGATGAAAAATTTTTGTTTACTAAGTTTTTTGGGGTAAATTATTCATATTTCAATAATATAATTGCTGTTACTAATAGTATTTAAAACTGCACGTTCAATCAGTTATGTTAAAGTCAAAATAAAACATTTCTCTATAATTTACAGAATAATTTTGAGTTACAACATCCTAGGTGACGAAAAAATATTTTTGCTACGTAAATAGGTACATTAATTTTTGTTTATTTATCAGGAACAATTTACATTGTATTTGATATTTATACTTTATAGTATTATTTGTAGTATGAACCGTGGGCGTCTTCTGGTAGACCAAAACGACCTTCATCGATGAAACGGACAAGGAAAATAATATCAACGAACAAAACACTGCATCTGACCACAGAAAATACTACATTTCACCCCTGCACAGTGATCAAAGTGATTTTGACGATTCGGACTGCGACCCTCCCTCATTTTATTTCTGGGTCAACAGGTAATGTTTCCCGTTTACATCAAGGTGAAGCCACGAGACCTCCAAGTAGTTCTTCAGCAAGTAGTTCCAGTTCATCTTCAGCTGATGATGAAGCAGAAAATAATTCAGACCACATTGTTTCTTCAAGTGGATCAGCAGGTCAAATAACTACAGAGGCAAATGCTTCAGAGGTACAGGAAATCGTACAAGGCAAGAAAGGGGTGAAGAAAAGGGTGAAATGAAAAGAATTGGAAAAGTAAAATTGCAAAAAACACTTCTTTCTCATACATTTTCATAACATAAGAATTTACAAATATTAGTGATTATGTGTAAAATGACTGAACTAGAATTGCCTAAGAATAATAAATAAATAAGAAACTTTAATTAATCTAAAATACGTACTTCATAATGTTGATTTTTACTGTTGAAAGTGCCATAATTATGGTTTTTGTATTATTATTTTTTATGTTTTCTTTTGATAAATACAATATTTGACTTCTATCTTGCTTTATTTATGCCTTAACTATAGTATCTAAAATAACAGAACTAATGAAAAATTATACTAAATCAAAATACCTTACCTAAAATCATTCAAATAAAATCAAAATAAAATGTAGGAAGTCAAAATTATATCATTTATAACGACGCAACTAAAAATAATTCTTTTTTTATTTTTTATTTCTCACACAATACTGTATTAACTCGAAATTTGGAAATAACTTGATAACCCGCAATCTCAGAAATTATTTATAATTATAGAAACCCCTTAATTTTATCCCAAATTTTAAAACAGTGTTCACTTTTTTACATTCGTTAACAGGAAACGAGTAATCAGTTTTCCATCATTTCTGAAAAAAGCTTCATTTTGAGTTGATACAGTCTTGTGTTAGCAGTGCGATATGTTTTATATTTAATGGAAAACGTCGAAGTATAAGTATCAGTTCCTATTGGAATACTTTTTAAAATAAACAACAATACAGATCGTTTGTTAGATTACTTATGAATATTCTTTATATTTTCTTGATTATTAAGAAAACGAACAGAGAACCAGACTGATTTGATTTTTTTACTTTTACTATAAACTCATATGAGTAGTCGAGAACCGGGCCGACCCGCAGCGCATCCGAGCAGATTTTGCGATGTGTTGAGAAAAATTGAAGCGATGACGTAGTGGTCATATCCTAACTAAATATTATAAATGTGAAAGTGTGGATATTTAATACTTAATCACGCATAAACGGCTGAACGGATTTGGATGAAATTTGGCATGCATATAGCCTTTGACATCGAAAAGAACATAGGCTACTTTTTATCCCGGAAAAACATCTTATACCTACGGGAAAACACGTTTAGAGTGCGATAACCGAAGTACATGCGGACGAAGTCGCGGGCGGACAGCTAGTACTGCATAGATTTTAAATAAAAATTTCCTATTCGCACGCATGCCACAATAGCCCGTTAGCTACTATGCAAATTTCACATTTATCCGCGTTATAGTCGCTTCAATATTTTGTTCACATTGTACAATTCGGTTCAATGTAGCCCGATACACGCCCGTATAGGTAATCGTAATTTAGTGTCATTCGTAGAAATTTGTAAGAAATCGTTATAACACAGCAATTAACGCAATATCAGTACACTCAGTATTTAAGTTCGTTTTTTTTTAATGGTGGGAAAAAATCATGCATTGACATCCGCCGCCCCTGGGCGGAGCGGGCGATAGTGTCAGACTCTTACTGACTAAAAGACCCACCCCGTTCCTTCTAGCCTTCATACCGGGGCTCGAGCGCCCTTTCGGATAACCCTGGCCCCAGTAGGCTTCGAAGTATTTAAGTTCCCTGACTGTCCTAACAAATTATTGTATTTTTACACTGCCGAGAAAGGATCCTAACACTTTTCCGACATATAATTACATCCGAGGCTTGGCTAACAATGCCGTGTTAAAAGAACGAAGACTCAGAGTTGATTTTGCACTCGGAAAATGTATGCCAATAACTGAAAATCATATTAAATCACGTTGAACTTAAACTGTTATTTGTAAATGTAGGAATTTCTTTTTCCAACTTCTTATTACTTTTACTACGCGGCCTTTTCACCGGATTGTCTTTGGAGCTTTCATATTTAGAAAATAAGTAGTGGGCAAACGAATCGTCTTTGCCCACCTCTACTTCTTTTTGTGGCACATTTTGTTTTTTTGAATAATTTGATATATTACTAGTGTTTTTTAAGAGATTAGTGTCAACATTGTCGTTGTTTGTTTTGTAATATCCAGTAGTGTTTTCTCGCTTATCTTCGTTTTCGGCTGCAGCATCATTAGAAGATGGTTTTCTTAAACTCTCGGGCAGTGCATCAGATTTTAACTTGACCAAAGTTGTATTGACGACTGAACAATCAATTTGCATCAGTGTGACATGATCATTCAGCAAAGAATCTGAAAATTTATAATCGTAGTTGTTTGATTACTTCATACAAAAATGAACCTTATGCGAATGTAATTAAGGTTCATTATCCAAAATCAATAATTAATTTCGTAACTTACCATTACCACCCCTAGCTGGTAAAATCAACGCCATCTTTGGTGGCCTTGTAACATTATGTGATACGGCCGGTAACAGTAGATGCTCTCCTTTACCAAAACCAACAATATAAAATGTATCGTCCCGCCTTTGGAGCGCTTCTAGTAACGCATTCCATTCACTAAGGTCATCCATATTGAAATCATTGACAGCTTTCCTTATGGGTTTCCGGTATAGAGTTTCATAGTCTATGACGGCATTCTCTGCGAAGTCGATATCTTTGTTCCTCCTCAGGCGTCGTAATCGCGACTTATCTTTGATAGTTTTCACCTGGCTTCGCAAGCTAGGTATTTCGACGAGGTTACCGTCTAGTTGCAGTTTGTTGAATAACTTGTAGGTTTCTATCAAACCACCTGGAAATAGAAATATATGTTGCAGGTTCGGAAAACACATCCAGGTATTGGAGTTTTTATAAGAAGATAATGTTCTAAATTATACTATAAGTGTCGTGGTCAATAGCTTTTGCAAAGGGCAGAAAGACAATGGAACATTGTGTTGAAAATCTACACTGTATATCAACACTAGTATTATAAAGAGGTACAGTTTGTTTTTTTGTTTGTAGGAGGTACTGGTCCGATTGCAAAAATTTATTCACCGATAGAAAGCTGTTTTATTTCCGAGTATAAGTAGTTATATTTTACATACGCGGGCGATGCTGCGGGCAAAAGCTAGTAATATATTATATGATAAAGAGGTAACGTTTGTTTTTAGGAAGTAATCTCTGAAAGTACTGGTCCGATTGCGAAATTTTTTCCACCGATAGAAAGCTGCTTTAGTCCTCGAGTGACATAGGCTATATTTTATGTACGCGAGCAAAGCTGTGGGCAAACGCTAGTGAAATATAAAAAATAAACAATTGCAGTGACGGTCACTTCTTTTCGTCCAGTATGGTCAAAGCGGACAAATGGTTTACCCTAGAAAAGTAAAGAGGCGCATACACAGCCCCAAGACACATCTAAAAAATTACATATTTTTTACCATTTATCTTTTCTTCACTCAGATATGGTTGCCGTTTTTTCCTAGGCACGTCATACGTCCAATTTAACGTCTTGCCGCCACCGATCCATCGGTTCAGTTCACCGGCTATTCGTATGCTCTCAGTCTGATTTATATTCACGAAGTCCGTCGCTTTGAATGTCGCGTTCTGGCAATCTGTGACGTACGTACCGTTACTTAGGTCATCTGTAAGAAAATATTATTTTGTTAATATAATAAAACTTCACAGATGGGCAAGGTTTGTCAGTCATTCACAGGACGCCTGAGGGAAGTTGTCGCCGTCGAGGTCGACCGCGGCGAAGGTGGTGTGACCATCTGATCATATTCGCGGGACAAACATGGCTTGAGATCGCCTTAGACAGAGGTTTGGAAGGAGAAAAGGAAGGCCTTTGCCCAGCAGTGGGACACAATATAGGCTATTAATAAAATATATATTTATAGTAACATTAAAGGCGAATGCTTGAGTTACGCAAATCGCACTCTGCATAGCAATGGTATTTTCTAATCGACTTTTATAAAGGTCAAGTTTACAATGTATAGTAAAACAAGTTTACAACAACAGATTAATTTGAAAAATCAATATTATGTACCTTATGGCAAGTAAATAAAGTTGAAACTGAATTGTCTGTTAGTTTTTTTATTAGGATTTTATGATTTGCTTGAAATTCTTTGATATTATCAACTACGTTTAAGAACATAATTCCTGTTCTAACTGAAAGGTTTGATACAGGGGGGTAAGTACCTATGTAAGCTATTTTTCCGTGAAGATTAGATATTTCAACATAATGAACAATTATTAGTAAACGCGAAACTGAACGCGAACTGCAGTGGCCAATCTAGAAATCTCTTAATCGACTGTGGACCAAGCTTGGCCACTATGAAAACAATCTGGCCAAATGGAAGCCCCGTCTTTAACACAGTGCCAGTGTGGAGCCGCTAGACATGTGTCACTTGCTACGTACTATGCTGCTCATCCTGCATAACCACTTGCATGCACTTTTCAGGATTTTAACAAGGCCAATAACAGAACTGTATGGGTTGCCAAATACTGGCCAGAAAAAAAAAATGAGTCTATCTAAACGAAAAGAAGAATGAGAATACTGGAAAAGGGTACACACCATTCGCTATATCTACGGCGTTGTCCTCCGACCACAGTAGATGTCTCGTGTGATGTGGAGCGGAGGGCCCGACAAAGGGCTTTGCATTCCACCTTCAATGAAAAACAATCATGTGAGAAAAATGGTATAGAAAGCAATAAAATGGTTAACAGCTTCATTTTATAGATGGCAATGAGTTAGCAAGAGGGTTAGGATATCATTTATGATTACTTCTGGCGGAATTATTCACGCAATTATTAGGAAACCATAAAATTACTCATTACAGTCGTAACTCGGTCTTTCATTCTAAAATGTTTGATATGATTTTTTTCAATGATTCGCTAATCATTATACAGCTAGCAATGAAGCAATCATCATCATCATCATTTCAGCCGATAGACGTCCACTGTTGGACATAGGCCTCCCGCAAGTGTCGCCACTATGCACGATCCTGTGAGTCCCGCATCCATCGGATTCCCGCAACCTTCACCAGGTCATCGGTCCACCTTGTAGGAGGCCTTCCAACGCAATGAAGCAAACTTTAAATTGGTTTTGATTTTTTTTTAACTTTAGCCATACTAATTACTCCTCTACCGTGTGTGCGTTTACAAACATTTAAACTCACATACACAAACACCTAAACCAGGATCAACTGCTATCGTAGGCCATACAAAAATTTGTTCGGTACGGGAATCGATCCCGTGACATGCAACGGAGCAACCAATCGCTAAAGGCGTGCCGTCAAATGAATAAAATTAAAGGTATGATTGGTGGACAAGATATAAATTAACTACCTACCCTAAAACATTCCAATTAAGTGAAACCATGAATACCATAGCAAATATCACAGCTATGTTCTTCTTAGGTATCAGGAGTGAAGCGTCGAGCCGAGGCATCTGTGGAAACAAAACCAGCTGTATTTGACGACACAGTAATTAATATTAATAGGTAAGCTAATTAGTCCAAGGTCCGAAAAACACCTGTATAATTTCATTATTTGAACAGTGTCTTATTAGTTGAATTAACATTTTCTGAATTTCATGTATTTTTGCAATGGTCGAACCATTTTTCCTGATAAGCAATTGAAATTACGGCCTTGAAAGCTATGAGGAAAAATTTTACATAATATTTATCAGGTTAACGGTAAATTGATTAATTTTCTAAAACGTTATTAATTCATACTAATAGGTTGCTGACCGCGAATTAGATGTCGGTACCTTGCATAATATAGGATTTGCCTTGTATCGTGACAAGCTGAGCGAACATGCAATTAGTCTAGCAATAATATCACTTAATTTTATTGTTCTTTCATTAGAATTTAAAAAGATTTTATGAATTTTATTGTTTTTAAAAAGTCATGTTAAACTTAAAAAAAGAGTGTTTCTTGACCAAATGTCCGACTATATAGGATAGTCTGTATGGCTTTTTAGTTTCAGGATCTGGCAACCCTACACGACTCGGAGTCTATAGATTTACAAGATAAAACAATACTATGTCGTTTACCTTTCGCCCCCTCCCACTATTTTCAAGCTGATCTCGTAGTAGTTTATTCTCTAGTCGCAACCTGGCGTTCTCTTGCTGCGCCTCAAACAGTTGCTGCTCTAAGGCAGTCACATATTCTTTCTTTTTCTGTCGAGATTGACATGCTGATTCCCTAGAATAGACAGTAATAACAATCGGTCATTATGGCGACAGTAGGGGGAGGACTATTTTCAAAAGCGGACGATTTCGGATGAAATAGTGATGTAAATAACTTGACTACCTTTCCAGTACCTACCTATCTAAACTTGTCTGAGAACCAATGTTTTTTTTTATCTCTTGATCCCGAAATCTGTCGATTCGACAATGAACGAGAAATTAAGTGGTTCATTTGGTCGTGCATGAACGAATATCCATTGATATGCCCATATAATTATTTTTTCTGAAGCAATGTTTCATGAACTACACAATCAAACGCCTTAGATAGGTCGCAGAAGATGCCTATAGCATCTTGTGCCTCTTCCCACGCATTAAAAATGTATTAGCATAAGCTTTTTGTAAGTTTTAATTGGGTTTTCTACAACGAGACTATGACCAGACAAATTATCTTTAATTGACCACCAGATAGAAAGATAAAGTACAGAACATGAACATTTTGTGCATTCCAATAAATAATTTCCTTTATATCCTTAAGTTATTAGTCTCCAAAATCACGCAACGGCTACACTGCACGTCATCATAAAACATGTTATCAAGTCACTATTTTATGAGGAAAACTACTATCAAAAAAGGTCAAGGAGAAAATATTTCTGATAAAGATTTGCAATTTTTAAACATTATTATTAATATTTATCTATATCATTATAAAAACCCGAACACATTATCATATAAATAACTATCGACTATCTGTGCTGAAGATGTTGGGGAAGCTATCTTAAAAACCTTGTTTCTCTCTTAATTTTTAACCAACTTCAAAGGAGGAACTAATGCAATCCGCAAATCTTTATCATGAATGCTGGATGAGAGTGGCCAAGAAGTAAAAGATGCTGTCCATGCTTACCTATTCTTGATCATCCTCTGTTGCTTCTTAATAGCTCTGATCTCAGCTTCACTGAACCTCGAGAGGTCAATTTCAGGGCTCTTTGGACATTCATTTTCTACCTTAGGAGGTATCACATGGTTTTGTACTATATTTGGAGTTGTGCCATTGGTAGGTACAACTGCTCTAGGGTTGATCACGATATTGCTTCTAGGCGAGGTTATCTAAAAAGACATTTTCAATACACTTACTCGAAAACCCACTCTGATCTCTAACGCTTTTAGACATGCAAATAACTATTTATTGCATTAGTTGGAAAACAGCTAGGGAGATGATCAATGATGATGATGTCTGCAGAAAGATTTCTCATATCTTTCTGCAGACATTGATCACAATTGATTTTTTTTTTTGTGGTTGGAAAAAATCATCCAATGACAACCCCCGCTCTTGGGCGTAGTGTCAGACTTTTACTGACTAAAAGACCCACCCCGTTCCTTCAAGCCTTCATACCGGGGCTCCAGTTGTCTTTCGAAACTAACCCTGGCCCCAGTAGGCTTCGACCCGGCTGGGTCCCTGCTGTTGCTCACAACCTCTTGAGGATCTACTATGATGAAAGCCTATCAATGATATTTTGATATTCGTGATCATTTCTGCCTGATCACTCAAAAAAGCTTGTTCATTTTCGCTTGACTCCTGCGGTGCGGGACCAAACCAAACTCTTTGAAGTTTTCGTTTCGAGAGCAAGCAAAAATGAACTTTGCGGTGGTCAGGCCGAAATGTCTTTGATGCTATGTACATTGGATTCAAATGTTGCACGTAGTCAAAGTGATGGCAGCAAAAGGCCCTATAGGGCCGATGCCTATTAGAGCGGCGGGAATGTTTGAATAAGTGACCATGGCCCTAACATGCAACTAAGGGACACAGGTAGGGTTTTGTAAGTAAAAGTCTGACACGCCCTCTCGATTCACCCTAGAGTAGATAAAAGCCTCAAGATAAAAAAGAAGTTGCATGTATTAAAATTTTTTTGGTTACTGTCCCTTTGTTTTAAGAGCCTTTGTTAGAAATCTAAATCGAAAGTGTCTTAATTTAATTAGTAATGCAAAGTTTGGAGGTCATTTTGTAACAGAAATATAATTTTAAATTCATTGTCCAAAAATGAAACACTGCAACAAAGTTTTCCAGTTTCAAAATGTATTAATACCGACCTGTACTTGATGATCCTTGGCACCATTGACTTTGGTCTGAGTCATCGGCGATATGGCAATCTTCCCGCCCTTTGTGCTCTCCGCAGGGATCACAATACTGGGCGGTTTCGTCACTATACTGGAATTCCTCTTAAGTATACTAGGCACCTTCTTATGTTCTACTTCTACTTTTAACTGAATCTGGCCATTCACTACAATTTGCTTATCATTTGGCGGGTTGATTGTGTTTTCATTGACCACTTTGAAATAAGAATTTTGTTGGTAACCATTTCCTGAAAGATAAAAGACTCGTTTATTTTTTCATGTGGCGAGTAGGGACTTTAGTGGTTTATAGTATATTCATAGATATTTTTTTTTTTTATTATTATTATTGATAAGCTCGAGTTTGACTACTATTCCCTTGATGGTTTTCATTTAGATTATTAATTGCAAAACAATTACATTAAAAATGAGTTATCAGTTTGTTAGTAAAGGGTTTTGTGCTCAAGATCTATTTGTTTCTTTTTTTATTATAAATTGGACTGCACCGTTGGCTCAGTGGTTAAGCGATTGGCTACTACGTTGCGTGTCGCGAGTTTGATTCCCGGACGGAACAAATATTTTGTTTGGACTACAAATAAATTTTCTGGGTTTAGGTGTCTCGTGTAACTAACTCACACACACGACATAGAAGTAATTCCCATTTTGTAGTTATAAAAAAAATGATCAAAAAGAAGTAAAAAGCATAAAGTTACAAATTAATAGGTGTGGATAAAAATAAAAATTGTTATCTTGATTAAACATGATGGGTGCACAACTGCACAGCAATATGCTCGTAAAGGTAATTTAAAGCACATAAATAAATAAAAAAATATTACACATGTGCAATTGTCTGTACAAGCACATACAAGGTCACCTCACATTTAAACATTACATTTATATAGTTTTTATGTTCTCATGCAATGACATTCTCATGTATTGTTAACATTTACAACTGTTACATAATGCTTCAGTTAGTTTAATATTTTGATAAAAAAACTTTGCACATTTTTTTATCTTTGTCAAACTATTATTCCGGTTATAATAGATTTATTTTCCAGTTATCACAGAACAATATCCACACTTCTATACTAATATAATAAAGAGGTAAAGTTTGTTTTTTATTTTATTGTTTGTTAGAAGTAATCTCTAGAAGTACTGGTCCAATTGCTAACATTTTTTCACCGATAGAAAGCTGCTTTATTCCTGAGTGACCTATATTTTACTTACGCGGGTGAAATTGTAGCCAAAAGCTAGTTAATTATAAAGGCAATAATTTGTATGTGCGTCTGTTACTTCTTCACACTTAAACGGCTGAACGAATTTGGATAAACTTATATAGAATAACATAGGCTTTAATGAGGGGAAGTATTATTTACACAGGGGCGAAGCCTTTGTCAAAAGCTGTTTAAAATCTATGCTCAAACAAAAATGTTTTTTTTTTTAATATATGTCTTTAAATAATAGTTCTATCTGATATGTTTAGTTCAACTCGGAAAACTGTCACAGAGTGTTGGCAACTTATCATCCTGCAAAAATGTGTAGTTTCTATGCATGCCATAGGACCACAGTTACTGGAAACAGCTAGTTTTGAAATTAAATAGTACTCACCTTTGTGTAACTTAGCATAAGTATTGCTTAATTCGGTATCACAGTCTTCAATCTCCATTTTAATGCCCTGAAACAAAGACAATTAATTTTATACCAAAGACAAATCGCAGACATATCACGTAGGCAACTCAGTCACCAAACTAAAATGGAGCTGGGCAGGCCACATCGGTATGAAGGCTAGAAGGAACGGGGTGGGTCTTTTAGTCAGTAAGAGTCTGACACTATCTCCCGCTCCGCCCAAGGGCGGGGGATGTCAATGCATGATTTTTCCCACCATAAAAAAAAAAAAAGGCCACATCTGCCACATGTCGCGGCGAAGTTGGGTGAAGACAACCACTGACTGGATCCTGAACAGCAGAAGCCGGTGACATAGTAGGTCCAGAAGGTTAGGCATGGCAAGTTAGACTCCAACGTAAAGGATTGGCCAAAGGTAGAAAAAGGCAGAGAAGAGTCCGAAATGCAGGCCTTTGTCCTGCAGTGGAACATAGTAGGCTTATAATCTATATATATAAAAATCAATGCCACTTTTTGTTGTAATTTTATAACTCAAGAGCGGGCTCAACTATCCAAACCAAATGTTTTGGCTTTGTTCGGACTATTTAGTAGATGGTTTATGCGAAGTTTGGTAGGGTAGAGTAGGGTACAGTAAGGTAGAGTAGGGTACAGTAGGGTAGAGTAGGGTACAGTAGGGTAGAGTAGGGTACAGTAGGGTAGAGTAGGGTACAGTAGGGTAGAGTAGGGTACAGTAGGGTAGAGTAGGGTATAGTAGGGTGGAGTAGGGAAGGGCGAGAGTGAAGCCGTGCGGGCAAAAGCTAGTAATAAAAATAATTTTGTAGAATAATTTTCCAGGGTTGGCTTGTCATAAAATTATTTCACCACATACCGATTTCTACTGTATGTTTACTGCTACTTCCCTGCATAAAGTATTAGTACAATAGAGATTAAAAGAACATAATCCTTACCTTAATAACACCATTTTCAATAGCCATGACAGGTCCATTTCTTTCAGGAGATACTCCATTTGTTTGTGCTTTGTGTAAAGGTAGATTTGGAGGACTGGGAGCTGTGTGTAAATTAAATCTATTATTATATGTATACCTTCATGAACTCCAGTAAATAAATATTTCTTAATAGCTACTTTTCTAAAAGCTGTCTTAATATGCTGATTTATGTGTTTTTTCAGCAAAATATCACATAGTAAAGGTGAAAAAATTTGCAGAAACAATGATTGCTTTATCATGTTATAATAATAATGTACATAAACAAAGACATGTGAAATTCTACTTAGCATGTTAATATATTTTGAATTATCCTTACAGCCACTAACTTTGTAGATTTACCACAGAGTGCAAAGTTCAATGGTTCACATCACGGCGTTACTGTCACCACATAACAATGGCAGAATAGTTGACGATGAATAAAAAAAAATATTTTCAAATGAGAATCTAACAAGAAATAAACATACCTGTTTTTTGCAGGAACAATTCAATATCTTCAAGGTTTAGATTGCTGGCTGGTTCCTCATTAAAATTTATTGACCAGTCAAAGGGTGATTGAGGTGACTGTCCAACAGAAATACTACTGGAACTGCTGCAATAAAGAAGAGAGTAATCACTCAACCAATGAATGAACTATTAAATTATTTTATGTATGCTACAAAACATTTTCGTTTTTCTTCTACAATAAAATTAAAAAGTGAAAGTACATGTGCTTTTGCTCCAAAAATTATGTTTAAGTCCAGTTAATAGTGAAAGTGCCTGAAACTGAAAGTTACTAAACAACTTACTTTTTGGAATCATCTTCACTGCCTGAATCTGAATTGCTGCTGCCTTCTGATGACTTGATGCTCAATATTGGTGATATAGGCGGCACTAGGATTGGTGCTGCATCAGCCAGGATCTCGCTTGGTGATGCATCTGGTGCGTCCAACAGAGACGACCATTTGTAGTCGTTAGATAACAACTGATCGAGAAAATCTTCACCTAAAAATATATACAATTCATGTAAAGTGCAAGTGACAGTTCTTATCGGTAGAGATAAAAAGTCGATATATACTTTCTTGCATCTACAACGCGATAAAAACAGAATTTGTAAGACATGTTTCCAAGAAATCTTTGTTTCTTTGTATCTAAATACGTGCTTTACAATAAAACTGAAAGCGTAGTCAAGGACACGTGCGATCACAAAATACGTTTGAGGGGTCAATAACATGATTCAAAGAAAATTAGCACCACATTGTTGTTGTGAATTAGCCGGAGCTGAGCGTGAGAAATGAAATCTGAAGTTACCGTATAAGCAGTCTTTATTCTCAATCAATATGTCTGTATCCATTAGAACAATAACGTAGGAGCCATAAATGTGCCAATATAATTATAATTACTAAATTATTGCGCAGGAATCACACATCACAAACGCACAATAACACGACGGCGATGAATTATTTTTTTTAATCTGTGCGTGCAAATCAATCAATGCAACGGTGCATTTAAATACTTCAATCGAAAACACTTTACAATTGTTTAATTTTTTTTTTTTTACAGTACAAAATTAAACATATTAGTCAAGTCGTTATTTTTGTGACATTATTCAATATAAAAAATGAGTTGCTACAGTTCGATTATGTTTATAATATTGTGGCTTGTACTGCAATAACTGACTTAAACAATAATATTCACAATATTAAGGTTCAGAACGATTTTTAAAGACGCCCAGTGGTAACGTTCCATTTTTCATAACAAAAGTTTTGTTTAGTCTACTATGTGATTGTTAACCATTTAAAAAATATTTCAAACAATAAGTTTTTAAATTAACATTCTTTTGAAACAAACTGAATGAAAAGTGGTCATAAAAATAATATTTTTTCTGTTCTTTTGAAACTTTATTTTGTGCCAATGAAGTCTCACAGCTGATTTCTGGAAAACGGAACGATATTCATTTGACAGTATACTTCGGGCCGATTGATTTGTCGATTCTTGTTTCGATGTATTATTTTAATATTTTTTTACTCGATATTCTAGAATGAAAATATAAGAACGATCGATTGAAATTGTTAAGATTTCGCAAAATAGTTTTCGCTACTACTTAAAATGGGTGTATGAATGAGTTCAAGGCACCGGTTGCGAAAATGTCTGTCCCTGACGAGCAGGATGATTTCATATTTCGTCCACAGCACCATTTGGATGCAAAATGGTTAAATCCTGATTTACAGGAAGCACTACATAACCCTGATGCACTGTGCACTCTGTTCAACAGCCTCTTGCAAGATAGAGAAATATATTTCGACGCCGGAAATGGGCTCGTAAATAGTGCTGGCGTGACTGCTAAACTTGGTGACAGTGGAAAATATTACTGTGGTCTGAGGGTATGTGTATTTTCGGTTGAATCTATTGAGTTAAAATTTGTAAATATAGCACTTGTTACTATTTGAAACTCTTGTAAATATTAATTAAATTGCAACACAAAGGAGCTCAAAAAAAAAACATTTTTCTTGTTCTAATTAGATATTAACTTGCACCTGCTGTGATGGTCTCTGTGGCCCTCACTCGGGGTGCGCCTGCCCACCCTGCAGTGCTCTGTCAGCTGAGGAGGAGCTCAGAATCTCTATACAATCAAAGCAGGTGGCACCATCACCATCCCATCAGATTATGGATGACCTGAAGTGGAAACAAGACCCTGGTATTTTTTTTCTCTTTACCAATAAACTGAAAATAAAAATCATGACAATGGTTCAGGCCTTGTAGTTTAATTATTGATTTTTTTTAATAGTTGTTCCCTTTTGTGTAAAGCCAGTATTAAATTCTGTATCCAGGTCCGGAATGTCTGCAAAGTTTAATGGAAGCACTGATCTGGGAACAGCGAGTGAGAGCAATCAACACAGCCGTCAGCTGTCCATTTATATCACAAATCCGTCGACTCATAGTGTTGTGCAACAGGCACCTTGCAGCTGTTATTAGGTATTGTTGTGTTATTTTGCATGTTGTCAAATACTTAACTCTTTCATACAAAGTGTTTGTTATGCCTTATATCAACGGTATAAGGTTTAAATTCCAATGATACACTACATCATGCAACTTTAAACAAAAAATGTTTTTGGTTTGCAGAGATCAAAGTCAGAACAAAGAAATAAAAAGAGTGAGAATTGATAAGAAACCTCCTCATGCAGTCAGTAACAGAGCTTTGAGCAATGTGGTTGGCACTCTGAACAAAACAGCTGATGGGAGTACTGAGAGCCAGGAGGATAGCGAAGAGCAGACTGATGACTCGGAGAGGTAACTAAGTTTTATTATTGTAAAAAAAAATCAATTGATCTTAAAATGAATATTTACAATAAAATATAAATATGAATATGCCGATTGAAAATAAAGAGATTTTTTTTAGTTAATCCTTTGTTTTTTTTTATAGGTAGTTTAGTTTGGTCTAGTAGTTTGCACTGTATGGAATGACTAGCAATATGCCAATGACTTGGTGGTTGCCAAAACTTGAGCACTAACAAAATATGGTTGTGGTACCCCTCAACCGTATTTTGAGGGTAGTTTTGAAAACCTATAATGAAAGTTTTTTGGTTTATTTTAATCAGAATTTGTGCCAAGTTTTAAGTTTGTTAACCCAAGAATTAAGATCCCTTCAGTCTTTAAAACTCCTTAACCTTTTAGATACCGTCAATTTGAGACACAATAGTAAGACAATAGATGTACGAACAAAGGCGTTCCCTTGGGGTTTAATTAATTAAATTGTTCTACTGCAGATAGTTCTGAAAACAAATAGTGATACCATCTATTATTTACCTAAGTTACTATTTATACTAACTTTCAAGTATAATAAAATTTTGCATAAACATGGAATTCTCCCATTTCACCCCCTAAGCCCCTTATCCCCTCGAGCGCCGATTGTACATACGTCTGTACAACTTGAAGACCTTGAAAAACACTTAATTTTCGTTTTCAACACACGTTTGTACGAAACTTATTTGGCCGAAAATTTTAGTTTCTATATTATATTATTCCATATTTATTATATTATTTGTTTTTTCCTAGAAAAAACCAAAAGATTATATAGGTATATATATAGTTATATAAGTATTTATTAGTTTAAAATTTCGCTAACTCTTCTTTACTTATTTCTGCACACTATTGTCTACATCTCTTCTGATCTTTCCTTTCACAGGTCTGCTGGAAGAAATTTCTTCATGAAATAAGTAGTACCTTTGTACATAATTTATAATAATGTTGTATCTTCTTCTTTTACTGTGTGTACATATATTATAAAATAAATAAATAAGATTTTTTTTTTATTTATTTATTTTTTTTATTGGTGATTTACGTAAACACGGCAATTTTCCGGGTCATTAAACTCTGGCGCTCGAGGGATTAAACATAGATAGGATTTTCAAAAATCTTCATACTTAGCTACATCATAAAAGGAAGCCTTGTGAAAAATTTCTTGTTCATAGTCCCATTCGATTGGGCTGTGGATCAATATATCAGTCAGTCAGTTTCTTTTGTATGTTTAATTAATTATTTATTCAATTGTTTTTCTTGTTTTTTTTTTTCATATAAATAAAGAAACCATTAATGTGCAACATACAGGATGCCTTGTAATTCTGTGACTTACAAATATCGTCATTAAAATGCAATTCGGTTTTGTTTTATTCATTAGGTTTCACATCACACTTAAGAATGTGAACATGAACTGTTTTGTATTTTGTTTGTTTTTATTTATGTAAATATTCTTCATACATAACAATTCAGTGTGAAAAATATGAGAGATATATTCTGTCAAAGAATATTTTTGGTTTATTCTAAGATATCTTGACATGCGGTAGCGTGTCACCAAGTTCAAGTAAGAGAACTGGCGAGCAGCACCGTGTTCTTACTGACAATCTGCAAATTGTTAAATTCAGATTACGTTTTTAGTTTCGCTAAAATTTGGCTAAGGCCATAGTCAACGAAATTATCCATACAAACACAGGCATCACTTTGAATTACTATATTTTCCCTTACAGTGCCATTGGTTTAGCTCGCGTCGGTGCTCGCGCCGCGCTTCGTCTCGCTCTCTCCCTGGTCCGTCGTGCATGGCGATGCGGTGAAGATGCGGACGTATGTTCAGCGTTACTCCGTGACGCGCTCGATGCGGTGCGAGCACTCCCTGATGCTGGGCTGTTCGCTGGGACAGGGTCAACACCTGCACCGCGCTCGCAGAAGATCTGGGCTGAAGTAGTTGATAGTGCTGCTAAGTTCCTACATCAGGTTGTGATTGGGTACGTAATAATATACGCTATTCGCAATAAGGAAATAGTGACGTCATCGTCGCCACTTAGTTAAGCCACGCCCCTTGACAAATCAGATCATAGTAAATTAGAAACCCAGTACAGTATAGATACACACACAGTTACAATTTACAAATTCTTAGACATTAACTATGATTTATTCATGGATAACTAAAAATTAAAATCTACATAAAACTGCCATTCGCCATCTGAAATAAACTACGAAAAAAAACTACTACTACTATACTACTAAAATATTACTTTTGTAACTTAATGAGTTACAAAAGTAATTTTTTCATAACTTAGCTTTCATCATCATTGTTATTTCAGCCGAAATACGTCTTCAGCTAGATATAGGACGCCCCCAAGTATCGTCACCAACGACCAGTCCTGTGTATCTCGCTTAAGTAAATATAATATAACATCAGTAATCCCATTTTTGCATCAACAGAGAAGTAGGCTGCAATGTCCCGCAAGGCGACTGGCGAACTTCTCTATGCGTGTGGGTGGAGTTGTGCGCAAGGAGGGCAGAGCTACCCGCGTTATTGAAGGCTGCTGATGTTCTAGTCACTTTACCTCCAAAACAGAAACGTCAACCGGATAATAGGTAAGTTTACTACATAATCATATATATCGTAATAAATTTTGAACCCTAGTTAAGTTAACATAAGGTTCATAATCTATTGAATCGCCGACCGACCTTTTTATTGTATGAAACTTTACTAAGTCTTCTTTTGTTTCAGGATTGTACTTGAAGAATGTACTGCGCCATTGGGACCGTTCCTAAGACGAATGGCTAAAGTAACAGCTCCTAATCCAATACTCAATAATGAACCAACTACTGAAGCCAATCTCACGGAAATGTTTCTCAAGTAAGGGTTTCTAAAACATTTATTAAGTATTTATTTTTAAATTGGGACTCTGCTTATAAGATGTATCTTTCTAATCTAATGTATAAAACTTTGGTGCCGCAGTGTTTAGATAACCATACACGCTTGAGTATACCTGATGGGTTTGCCTGCACAGTTGTGCGATATACACACGCTTCGGTTTACCCGTACAACTTACCCGGACAGTCAAACCTGTCAAGTATACCCCAGCGTGTATGGTTAGGTACCTAAAAACTGTGGCACCAAAGTTTTATACATTAGATTAGAAAGATATAACCATGGCAGGTGTTTCTTATTGAACTCCTTCGAAATGGCCTAACCGATTTATGGTCTAAGAATAGGTTGCTGGCCATTTTTTATCCTCCTACCCCCACTCCCCATTTTTTTTCTTTGATATTTATATGACAGAACAATGCTTGCCGGGTCAACTTGAATTTCTAAAGAGCAAAATCGGAATATATTCTTTTCAGATCTTTTCAATGTCTGTGCTAGATTTGTTGAACAATGTAATCCTTTTTCTTTAGGGACTTGAACATCCCAAGTGGTGATGGATTGATGGGCGTAAGAAAAGCTGGTATTGCATTACTGTGTCACCTCGATAGACTGGGAGCACCATTGCTACCACCTTTAAAAGGTTTTGTTACTGTAAGTATTTAGTATCTTCATCATCATCATTATAATTTCAGCTGAAAGGCGTCTACGGTTGGAACACTAACAACTTAGGACTGTATTACTAACATCATAAACAACAACTTTTGTTCTATGACTTTTTACAAAGCATAATTCATTTGCAAAAAACAAACCTTCAAGATTTTGTTGTCCTACCTATATTTAATACATTTCTACTCTGTATTTTGCTATAACTACCTACATCTGTATGCCGCGACGCAAGCGCATCAAGCACCCCCGCCGGCCGATCCCCGCTCCCCTCCGCTATTGTACTATCGCTTGCTTCGCATAGAGTTAGTAATATTTAGAACGTTCAATTTAAATATTTTTATTTTTGTGTGAAAATCTTATGAACTAAAATATGATAAATTAAAAGTCATAGAACAAAAGTTGTTATTTATGATGTTAGTGACAGTCCTGAGAAGTTGCTAGCGTTTTAAAAATAACCCTGTATACGTCAAATAGAATTAGTCAGCGAAACTCAGCTGTTGTGTACGACGTGTTATCTAACGTAAACCCCTTTTACTTTTAGTGTACGGAATCTGCGCAAGAAGTAGTGTCAGTTGGTTCGGGACCTCTTCATTTGGGAACGCTAAGAATTCAGCAAATAGCATGCGCTGAGAAATTGGCGTTGCTACTGACTCATGATGGCGCTGTGTACACTTTGCCGTATGATAATATGACACCTCAGCTGGTTCCAGGTAAGCTTATAAAAAAATGAATTATGGTCTATCACGTCATACTAATGTTATAGAGGTGAATGTTTGTGAGTGTGTATATTTGTTAATCCGTCACACTGAAACAGCTAAAAGTATATGGATGAAATTTGGCACACAGAAAGACTATGTCCTGAAATAGTACATGAAAATCTTTTTATCCTGAGGTTATGATCGCTTGGGATAAGTTCCTACTATAATGCGGGCAAAGCCGCTGGTAGAAGTTAGTTTAGCAATAGCTATTTTGCTAGTACCCAACCAGAAAAACATTAAGACCTATTTACACCTACATAGCAGACCCGAAGAAGTGAAGAAACGAATAGTAAATAAAATTGCGGCATGTAAAAGGTTAAATTTTTCTCCAATTTAATTTATAGTTTGATTTTTTTTCCCTCACCAGGTCTAGAAAGTAAAACCATTACGCAGATATCGTGCCACCCAGCTGGCCGGCACTACCTGTGCTGTTCGTCATGTGGTGGAGCTTGGTCATGGGGATCTGGTGACGATGGCCGGCTCGGACACGGTGATACTGCGCCAAGAGATGCGCCCGCGCATCTACACCATCTAGCTCATCACGAAGTCGTCAGGGTTTCTGCTGGTGCTGCTTGCAGGTACGTGGGTATTACAAAAGCGATATTTCTTGCTACTTAAACTTTGTATATTCGCTAGCTTAGGAGAAAATATGAAATTCGTAGACACCATAAAATGGTGTAAGATATTTTTAACGTCGCCGCAGTGTATTCGGTGTGGTAAAATTAGATGTGCTAACCGCACAGCGGTGCGGGGTGCTCTTATCCACCGTGGAGACCCTTCACTCACAATCTACTACGTATTACCATGTATTATATAGTACCGAGTTTTATGAAGCCACGATTGTGGGTACGTGTTTCCATAGACATGGAGACGACCTGAACAGAAAAAGCTTCAATCAACTAATATGAGTTTTTGTAAGCCACTTATCTCAGCTGTGATTAGTCAATTCTTGTACATCTCTGCTCCGCTCTTCTCAGCTTCAGTAATAACGTACCCTGACTATGATACAACCAGAAAGTCTTTCATCTATAAACTTGTGAGCTCTGCAATTTGACTTGCTACCCGACTGTAGCAAGCCAATTTCGTCGCAGTCTCTACATAAGCTTTATTTATTAAAACTACATGCATTGAAAAAAAAAAATAACGGTACAGAGACGGATTTAATGCCGTAACGACTTTTCTCTCAGTCCACCTTCAGGTGTTGCTCTGAGCATTTGTCAGATGAATGAAGTTAATTTATCTTTATTCACAGTGCGGTAATAACATCTCGAGGAGCTCTATACACGTGGGGGCGAGGCGCGCAAGGTCGCCTCGGTCACGGCACCATCGAGAACTGCCTCACGCCTCAACCGGTGTCCTTCAACGCGCATAATATTGAACGTGTTATCGATGTTGCATTAGGTAAGACATGACTTCTAGATTGCTATTAAGTAAGAATAATATAAAATCATATTATTTTATCCCTGTGTCCGCCCTACAGCAGGGCAAAGCCTTTCTCTTCCTATTACTATTTTACATTTGTTAAAATGAGGGAGACAAGACTTGGTACCCCATAATATGATTAATTATAAAACAGTCTGGCAGGGTAGTTTGAAGTTAATAATAAGTTTATTGCCCTAGCTGAAGAATTTATTTTTAATAAGGCTTCTCAGAAAGGCGTAGCAATACCCTTGCGCTAGCGCGGTAATAACCTTCGAGCCGATATTCAAAAAGTCAGAAACCTTGCAGAAATAAGTTCTGATCTAATCTCACTAGCTTTGTGTAAAACATTGCGTTACGATTTAAAAACGACTTAGTTGTTTTTTGCCAAATGTGGAAAAAAACAGATCTGCAGATCTAAAGACTTTGTAACTCTGCACCATATACTTAGTGCCACAAAATCTGCTACTGATTTGTATAAATTGGTGGGGCCCTCGCGGTTGTACGCGTTATCACTTATTTTCTTGACAGGTTGGGGCGAAGCCCAAACTCTGTGCTGTACATGGGAAGGCGCGGTACAAGTGTTTGGCGACACAGAGGGCGGAGTCCCTCGCACGCTGACGTCATTGTCTGTGTTTAAAATCACTCGCGTTTATACTGGAGAACATTGGCATGCTGCTCTAACTGACACGTAAGTAATTTATGCTATGAAATTTTGACTGAAAATACACAATTATTTGCCAATCTATCCTGGTCGTTGCTTGTCCAATACAATTGGCAATGGCATTGGTGATATAATCAGATGATGATGCCAGTATAATATAACGCTAATATAATATATTGGTCTACTGGCCAGTACTCATCATCAGATTTAACAAATTTAATAACAATGAATTTGAATGCGAGACAATCAAATAAGTTTCCTTTTTTGAATGAAGTTATGTAAGGTTTCGAGCCCTTGTATATTTTGATAATAAGTTTTTTAATAGTAACAAAAATTATAAAGCGTCTCATTTCCTTTCGCTTTTGTGTGTGTGAAGATATAAGTTCACAAAGATAATTATTTTTTTGCCTAAAGCGGCCAAGTCTACACTTGGGGTAAAGGAGAGAGCTATCGCCTCGGTCATGGCAATCTTGAAAACGTGAAGATTCCAAAAGTCCTCGACGCACTTCAAGGTAAACTATTATTCCACAAGGTACCTCATTTTTTTCTAAGTAACATTAAGATATTTCACCTAATAAATGTAATATTTCCTAGGTATAAGAGTAGTAGATCTTTCCCTGGGCTCAACACACGGTGTTGCGCTGACGTCAGAAGGCGCATTGTACGCCTGGGGCACGCACGAGCGTGCGCAAATCACGAGACCGGTGCCACAACTGTTGCAAGTACTCAACCCCTCTTTTAAGGCTAATGGTGAGTTTATTTGCTGCTAGCAGTTTTATTACGTATCCTATATCTACTGTAATGATCTGATGAAACTAAAGAATAAGTAATTCATAGTAAAGTGAATGTAAATCTGCATTTCTTTCATAATTTTACTATTGAACCGATTTTAATGAAATTTAATTTGGTACTGAGTAAGGGTGAACCCAAAGAAAGAGCCTGTATCTTGCTTGGACTTTGCGTCGGCAATAACCGTCATATACGCAGACGAAGTCGAGGCGAGCTAGTAATTTTTACAACAAAGACATGGACCTCTTTATAAAGTTTTCTTCAGTTGGCATCTACTTGTACTTTTCATCAGACCAATATTTTTTCTATTGTCCATTCAAGGGCATTATATGGAGTTAGCAGTTAGTTAATACGTTAGATTTTTTCCAGGTGTTTCCAGCGGACCTGCACAGATTTTAGTGTGGAGCGAAGAAAGTCCTAGAGATCTACCGTCTTCCATGCCCTTTGTTATTGACTTATCTGAAAGCACTTTCAAGTGAGTTGAAAGAAAGTTTTTATACATTTTGTTTCATACTCTAACATTTTTACTCACGGTTTAGTGTTTTGCAGACTTCTAGAAAGATTACTGAGAATAGTTGTCGAACAAAGCAGCTCTGCAACGATCAAAGAGGTTGAATGTATGGCTATCTCTTGCCTCAATCTACTCAGACTACAAGTAAGTACCACACCAATTCCGTATCAAGAAAGAGAGAGAGAGAAAGTGAGTGTAGAGTTGCGTCTTTGTATTTCTGGTCTTGCATAATTCCATTTTCAAAAATCCAAGGTGCAAGCTTGGCAATGTTCCCGCGGACCAGAACCTGATGACACGGAAGATGAACCTCGGTCTTGGTGCAACGGGGTCCATACTGCACTGGTCGCCCTAGTAGAAGGACGCGCAGGGGCGGGGGCGGCTACTGCAGCGAGACGGGCGTTGGCTGCGGCATGGCCGTTGTTACTGCCAACACCTCAAGTGCGGGCGCATCATCTTATTACGCTATTACCTCAAGGTGAGACAAAAAAAAAAAAATATGGATCATTTTTGGCTC
This sequence comes from Mythimna albipuncta, assembly GCA_929112965.1. Taxonomy (NCBI): domain Eukaryota; kingdom Metazoa; phylum Arthropoda; class Insecta; order Lepidoptera; family Noctuidae; genus Mythimna; species Mythimna albipuncta. The sequence goes on along the minus strand of OV815962.1, from coordinate 7,040,985 downwards.
TAAAAAGCTCTTAAGAGATTAGTCCCGGGAGTCCGTCACGATTAAAAACCTGCATAATGTGTCATAATAGAGCGCATGGTTATATGTTATGCCAATTCTAAGCTTCATTTTTAGTCAATTTTAATGTGGTAGTTACCAACCAAACCTGATTTTAGGATAAACTAGCTTTACTTAGGATAAACCAGCTTTCCATAAGCGCGCGAAGTCCCGCTCGGCAGAGCTCCTATTTTTGTTTGGCTATAAAAAATAACTACGAAAGCTAAGGCAGGAGCTCCGCTCCGGTCCCGCCTCGGCCTTCTAACTTAACCTGTTCGTGGTGGAGTGCCTTAAAATTCGATACTCGCTACGCTCGCTCTTGGAATAATATCGCGTGTTTGGTCTAGGAGAAACTAGTTCATTATAGAATCTGGTAGGGACGATGGTATAGCACAATTACTACTACTAGTGTAATGTAACTGCTAATTTTACAATGCGTTGAACTATCTCATTGATTCATAAGCAAATAAAACTATGTTTTTAGGATCAACGCCAGCTAGTGCAGGTGCAAGATTCATGACAGAACTACTAGTTTGGTCCTTACTCGGTGGCGGCGGGTTGCGAGATGCGTTACGCAACGCGTTGCAGGCTCACTCTGCGGACGCGTACAATCATCTACAACTGGATGCGTAAGTCAAATATAGATACCGGCACGGATCTTGAGCGCTGGCTTCAAGTTGCGTAGAAGTAAAATATCGGGTCACTTTAGTGGTACGACCTAAAACACGGGGGCGGGGACTGTCAGTGATTTGCTCGCCGCGCCATCGTATCATAGACGTCACTCGTAATTCGTTACCTGCGCTTGCTGCATGTATCTAACAACAACGACGATTGGCTCGCCAACGTATGGAATGCGCAAAGCGATCCTCACTCTGACGCCGAGCGCTCAAGATCCATGCCGATACCTATTCCAACCTACTACATTTTTTTTTTTACAACCAAAAAATATAATTTATTTTCGGTATTCTATCGTGCTTCTTTGTGTTTTCGACCGACGTAAACAACTAACATAAACGGAATTAGTGAGGGGATACTTATTTTGAATTTTATTCGAAACCTGCCAACTGAGCAGTCGGTCTTTCAGTCTCAATACAAAAATCTAGAAACGTCGTTTTGAGAAAGTTTTTTTTTTACCTTAATTTGTGTCTCAAGATGATCGCAAGACCCAAAATGAATTGAATATCATCTATTTTTTTTTTTTTTTATTTATTTATTTCAAGTATCAAAGACTCATTTCAGTTACAAAATCATACGTATACACAGGTATTACAAAATTACATAAAATTGAAAGGTCAATAACAAAATTAAATTAATTTAAATTGCATTAGATTATTTTATCATTTATATTGCACTAGCTTTTGCCCGCGGCTTCGCTCCCGCTCTTTCCTACTTCAGCCTACTATACCCTACGCTACCCTACCCTACTCTACCCTACTATACCCTACTCTACCCTACCCTACTCTACCCTACTCTACCCTACTCCACCCTACTCTACCCTACCCTACTCTACTCTACCCTACTCTAACCTACTCTGCCCTACTCTACCCTACCCTACTCTACTCTACTCTACCCTACTCTACCCTACCCTACTCTACCCTACTCTACCCTACCCTACTCTACCCTACTCTGCCCTACCCTACTCTACCCTACCCTACTCTACCCTACCCTACTCTACCCTACCCTACTCTACCCTACTCTACCCTACTCTACCCTACCCTACTCTACTCTACTCTACCCTACTCTACCCTACTATACCCTACTCTACCCTACTCTACCCTACTCTACCCTAAAAAAAAAAAAATTAAAAAAAAGTATCCTATGTCCGTCTCCTGGTTTTAAGCTACCTCCCCACCAATTTTCAGCCAAATCGGTTCAGCCGTTCTTGAGTTATAAGTGGTGTAACTAACACGACTTTCTTTTATATATATAATAGATTATCGTTATTTTGCATTGATCCGATGATTAATCATTAAATTAAATTCATTTTATAATTATGTAGTCAAGCAGTCAAATATCAAAAGAATTGTATTAAAAATCAAAATAAAATTAAATAATTGTATAAAATTAAACTTCAATTAATAATGATGGTGATATTCAATTCATTCTGGGTCTTTGTTTCGTGTTATTTGGGATCGGCGCAATCCGTTCGTGACGGTTTTGGGACCCGCCATGCTATCACTAACTCCATTTTCTTTTATATCTCTCTTCACACAATCCATCCATTTTTTCTTTGGCCTCCCTCTCCCTCTTCATCCATCATCAAACAAAGTTATGATCATAACTTTTTAGTAATACACCCTTAAATTTTAATCGTTTTAATCCCGTGGAGGGTCAATCCGGTACACGAAACATTATCGATTTGTAAAGATGAAATTAAAAAATAAAGTGCTGTTTTTTTTCAAAACTCATATTAATTTGGTCATGTACGAAATTAATTTCTTTAAGATAACGTCAGCTGAGCGAGTCCAATAGCCTGTAGATAGTAGTCGAGATTGCGTATAAACTATCTACAGGTCATTGGACTCGCTCAGCTGACGTATTCATAAAGAAATTAATTTCGTACATGCGTAAATTAATACAAGTTTTGAAAAAATGGTCCTTTACTTTTTAATTTTATCTTTACCAATTGATTGTGTTTCATGTACCGGATCGACCCTCCACGGGATTAAAACGATAAAAATTTAAGGGTGTATATGAGTGGTAAAATTTTTCAGGGACTACGATCAAATTGACATAGTAACTGGACAACGTGGATTAGTTCCGGCAACTACGGGAGATGATAGCGATGCAGTAACAGGTTTGTAGTTATCATAACGAATCCCTAATTTTTAACTTTATTATATCATAAGATTAGAGTTTGATCTTCATATAATTTTTTTAGGATGTACTGAAGAATATCAAATAAGCAACGCGACATCGTCAGATAAAGGAGCGAGTGTACCTTTAATGCATTTGGTAAGTTTGTTATTTTATTATGTAAATAAAGGAAGCGCTTATGCAGCAAGAGTGCATCACTATAGTACATTTTGATACAAGTGGCAAAAAAGTCATTGCGACCGAGGCAGAATTCGTTATGTATCCGAATGCTGCAGTGACGTCTTCGTGTATCAAACGACGTTTTTCAATATAGACATAAATAAATAGGAGAACACGCGCGACACGTGGGGGTTGTTCAGCGCCTAGCCTGATACAATAAATGTAATAAATTGTAGTGGGGGCTAACTCGCGCACATTTCGGCACTAGTTCGAAAAACAGTAAATTGTGTGCCTAAAAGCAGTTAACCGTACTGCTTCTTTTCCTTCGGTTTTCGAGTAAGAGACCCCGCAAACTACTTTTGATTGGCAGATAGTTAGGTTGGTTGTTTAATCAGCATGAAGCTGTAAGCAAGTGTGCACACAGAACGATTCAGAACCGGCTGACAAACAAATTTAGCTTCATACTGATCTGACTAACCAAACTAATCGAAAGTCTACAGTTTCTCTTAATGTAGTGAAAAAGCCACCATAATCAATGCCATATTTTCTCTACAGGTAAAACATTTAATTCGCAACACCTCGTGTCAAACTCAGATGCATATAAACGCTATAATGCATGGCGATACGAGCAAAACCGACGACCCTAAGGGACACGACACCGTCAGTCCTAGCTGTGATCTTCTAATACGATTTCAAAGGTAGGACCACAAAAGGTATTTCCTTGGTACGAAAAACCTTACAAAACAAAAAAAAAGGAAAAGATTCTGGCGAATTAAAAGCTCATTCTATTTTTGAAATTGGTTTATACTAAGAAATACATATGTCGAGAAATTGTATTTACTGATACGTGACACGAAAAATGGATACTATTTGTTTCCATGTTGAAAAATTTAAACAAAATTTTTTCATCACCTCAAATCACCTCGCTGGAAACGAGCTCTTTTCAGATTCCGTCATCTAAATATAAAGTACTAGCTTCTGCCAGAGGCTTCGCCCGCGTAAATGTCGATTTTTCCATACAAACTTTGGACTCCCGTTTCATCCCCTTTGGGGGGTGAATTTCGGAAAATCCTTCTTTAGGGTATGTCGATACCCTACAAGGAAACTTACCTATCAAATTCTAAGTTTGTAGGTGTTATAGTATTTGAGATTTTCTGATTAATCAGTGAGAGAGAGAGAGTGGTATTTCGCCTCTAAATATATAATTTTTCTATTTTTTGTTCATCAATTTTATTATATTTCTCAGGTTACTATTCTGCGAAGCTATGTGGTCGCGCGGCGGGCGAAGCACAAGAGGCGGTGTGCGCGCTCTAATAACTCAATACATAGAGTTACTAGCTGAACACGTACAATCTACTCTCAGTTCGTTCGCCAGGGCGGTTCACAGAGCTGATAACACGCAGCTCATAGCGCTGTGCGAGCTTGTGGCCGCTGATATTGTTGGTAAGTTATTAACATCATTATCATTTCAGCTGAAAGACATCCACTATTGGATGTAGGCTTCTCCTAAAGTGACAAAGTAAGAAAACATAAGCAAGCGAAATTATATTATGAATTAATTTTGTCCAAATTTTCTACCGATTCTTGTTTCAGTGTCTATTCAAAAATGAAATTAGAAATAAATTCACAAATTGGTAACCACCAAATTTGAAAGGTTGAACCTGATTAATATTGATTAATCAAGTTCAATCTTTCAAATTTGGTGGAAGGGGAAACTATCAAATACACAAAAATGACGTCATCGCCATTAGGTTACGTGTTCTCAATAGAAATAGCGAAATATTCCAACCACCACCCCACTCTTCCTCAAACAAATATTTGGAATGCCTATTGTTGTTTTATTTAATAACCAATTTGGATGCTGTTTTCAGAAAAAGATTTCTTTCTAGTGTTATTTGTTTAGTATAAAATATTGTACAAATTCGAAGACGTGACATCCACCAATGCACTGGGCCCGCGTGGTGGATTATAATCCACCTGGACTATAGTCCATTCCCTCTCTTAGAGAGGAGGCCTGAGCCCCAACAGTGGAAACATTATAAGGCCGACTATGCTATTGTACAAAAATAAGCACAGGCAAATGCCCAATTCTTATGCTTTTAAGTGATGAAAACCTTGTTTAGGAATGTTTTGCACAATTACCAAAATACTTTATTTCTCCCAGGTCGTGTTGTAAGCGAACTCGGTGCCTGGATAGGCGCTTGCGCAGCTCGTTCGCCATGCGCATTAGCAGACTCGGCCAACTCTCTAGTCAAAATAGCTCGAGCTTGTGATGACGCTGCGAAGTCTTTACCTTCGGCTGCCAAATTGGACGCTGACCTGCTGGGCTGGCCAGGATTAGTGTCTAAGAGGCATCAGCTAAAAAACAGTATTATTCGCAAGTAAGTTATAATGAATATAGCACACTGTAGCTCTCCAATGAAGATAGAACGCGATTTTGATAGTCTCTACCTTCGACTCCCAAATTAGACGCCATCCTGTTGGGCTGGCCACTAACTACTACTTGAAATTATCAATGCTACCATTTTCTGGCACCAATTTAAATATTCTTGGCTAGTCCAGAATGGAGTTGAGGCCATATACTAACCTGCTAATATTCTGGGCTGGTCTTTGTCCTCCCTCAGGAGTATTTTGGGTTAATTTTCGACATTTTCATGCGGGTGAAGCTGCTGCCAGAAGCTATAGTAGACCAAACGATACTTTTTCAAAATTCACTTTTAATTTTTACGTCATAGCCTCAGTGATGGCAATAAATTCCTACTTAGACAAATAGAGGATATTTTTACTTCCATTGTTATTTTAGATGTGATCTCCAAAACCACACAAAGGAAGGCGGCTCATGGGTAGTGATAGCCGGCCATGTTTTCGACGTCGAAAACTTCGAGTGCGAGAGCGCAAGTACCGTCGAAATGATCCGAAAACTCCGCGGCTCCGATGCGACGGCCGCTATGAGCGTGGATCCGCATGCTGCCTATCTGTCAAGGGTGACGGAGAAGTGCGTGGGGCTGTATGCTGATCAGATATACAGCTATAGGTGTTATGTGAGTATTAACATTTTTGCTATTTAAATTAAAAAAATATTAATGATCAGCGTATTGGTTATTTAAATAAAAAAAATATATATATTATTGAAACAGTGTTAAAAGCTTGTATAAATAATGATGAAATTACTCTGTAATTTTATATTAATTAATGGACATACAACGCCAATCAACTTTGTTTTTTTCTAATGTTACATGCGTGTTGTGATACCTCAAATTGACCTCAATTTAGTCATTTTACCGATTCGCACTATTACAATTAAGCGTTTTTCAAATATAGTGCAAATAGTTGTTTACGATGTATATTGACTGATAATGACTAGATTTAAATATTAATAATATTATTATTACTTCCACAAGAGTCGTATTTATTCGCATTTGATCAACGCAAATTCGAACTAATAAACATACAAAATCAACAATCATATCTGACCAGCTGTCATTTTAGTTCATTTAATTAAAAAATAGAGTATTTATCTTATTTCATTTTTACCTGGGCGAAGCATCTATATTGCCCAGGTTTTTTTTATCTAGTTAGGTAAGCGTAACGACCAAATTAAATACCATTTATAAGATGTAATTTAAAATTTAATACATAAATATACATATGTACATCTCATCTTTACACAGGAAAGTTCAGCCAGTCTTAGCACTCATCACATACTATCAACATGTGCGTTCAACATAGCTGTGGGTCTGACACAGTGCGGGTCTCGACTGGCGCGCTCGCTGCCAGTACAGCAGGCCGAGAGAGATGCTGCGCCGCATGCCGCCGCTGTGTTCTTGAGAGGAGGCCTGCAGGTTGGTGTACATACGTTGTGTATGTACCATCGCGGTCATTTTGCATGATCACTTAAAAAAAAATTCGCTTACAAACCCTGTGAAGTTTTCGTTTCGAGTACAAGCAAAAATTAACTTAGTGGTGGTCAGGCGGAAGTGTCTTTGATGGTACGTGCAAGTTGTGAACATATTATCAACATGTGCGTTCAAAGTGGGATGTTTAAAGTCTTGTGTTAGAGTGTATCCAAGTTCCAGATAGTTCTCAAAATAAACAGATCATGTTTTAATAAAATAAAATAGATATTGAAGTAATTGCGATTTCTATCATGCCTTATTCTAATAGGTCCCTCAATTAACAAATCCATTCGACGAGGAAAAAGCAGAGGCCCGTAGTGGGTCCTCCACTGGTGGTAACAGCCCCGCGGGTGAGGCACCGCAGCCCACGCGGACGTCGCGCCCCCCTCGCCCCCCGCCTCGGGTCAACGTCGCGCAGTCCTCTGCGAGAGCCGAGGCGTTGTTACATGCGCTTGCGGAGCCGAAGTTACATGTAAGTAGCGTACTATCACAATGTGATAGGCGGACAAATTTTAGCTGAAATATCATTTATCCGTATACTTTCACGTGTAAACACTTTAGGTATAATAGTAGAGAAGGAAATTTCAATACTAACTCTATGAACTAAAACATGTGAAATATCATAATGGAGGCTTCTTTTTAATCAGTCGTCTAATCTTTATTTTAATGTGGTTTTTGTAAGGACTGGTAAGAAGAAACGGCTCTTAATAAACTAGTCCGATTCACAATCAACGATTGCATCACTGCTTACCACTAGCACTAGGTGGGATCGCACTCAAGCACTAGTATATATCATTTAAAATAAATTATAAAGTATTCGGTTTTAAGGTTTCAAAATATTATCACTTTACGCAAGCAAACTAAGAAAAGAAAATATTATTACGCGTTCCAAATGAGAATAGGGCCGATTCCTATGTTTTGACGTGTTGTCGTAATGCCAAATCGAAGAAATTTTGGCAAAATGGAAGAACTTAGAGATGAGTAAAATTTAAGAACTGGATTCTGATTATACTTTTTTCGTTCACAGTTCATAAATAAATTAAAATTTTCGTAAATTAATAAATGTTTAAAAATATCTTTCCTTGATTTGACAGTAAATCGTGACGTCACAACATGGTGGGCGATCCTATTCTCATTTGGAACGCATTGTATATAATTTGAACTTGGTCTAGGATCCACTAGCACTACACCTATGGTGGGCATGTGAAAGACGTGAGGGTTGCGCGCCACACTTCCCTCCCGAGCACCCGCTGGAAGAGTTGCGTCGAGCGCTGTTAGCGGCTTTACTGTTCCATGCGGGGTTGAAGGAGCATGCACTGGCGACTGCGATGGCAGGTGAGACTAGTTGTTTTTTATCGTTTTTGGTATTATTAGGTGTCAACCGCTCGTATAAGCCGTTTATTGTTAGACAGTCTCATTTGATCAATGAATTAACCTTTCGTATGCCGTAATTAGAGACACAGTTAAAAAGTTATTGTGTCCCGCGTGGATCCACGTTCCGGACACACAAAGGGTTAATTTTTTTTTTCACAACTACCATACAACACCATCTAGTCCCAAGCTAAGCCGAGTTTGTGTTATGAGTACTAGACAAGTGATTAACATACTTATACATTTCTAAGTACATACATATTATAATTATAGATAAATAACACCCAGACACAACAAATGATCGTGCTCATCGAACAAACATTTATCCATGCCTTAAGGTATTGGGCGGGGATGTTTCGAAAATCACTTCTCATCGTCTGAGGAAAACACTAAATGATCGCTTAATTTTTTTAGAAATGGAGAAAGGTGAAGTGAAGCTATCACCGGCGATGTCAGAAATCGTAAAAGCTGTTCAACAAAGTAAATGGACCTTAATGAGGACAAGACAACAGCTTTCCCGTGGTTATAAAGAGGTAAGTAATAAAGCAATTTATTTTTCAATAATTCTTTATTGTTGATGATATTTGTTCTTATGTTATATATTTGTTCTTATCCATACCTCTTTGTCTAGGTATGCGCAGCGCCTTTAGAGAGGGCTCGATTCCTTCTACATGAAGTTCGCGCAGCGATGTCTCCTGCAGTATCAGCATTGCACTCACGACCGCCGTCCCACAGGGCTCCCACTGCTAAGAAAATATTCCAGAAAGTCATGCACGCTGCCAAGACACCAGGATTTAGTAAATGGTAACAATATTGGTTCTGTCGCTTTTATTATTATTTATTGTTTAAGAACTTCATGTATTCTACGATAACTTTATCGCCCCTTGCAGTTTTGAAACTACAAAAGATCTCAGAAACAGACAGAATAGTCTTAGCAAAAGTATGTTCAAAGCCACAAGCAGCCTCCTACAGGGTGATGCACTCCTCATAAAGTCATCCATTGCCCAAGCTTCGAAAACGCCCGAAGACGCTCCGAGCATCATCGTCGAACCTTCTAAAGGACACAACGAAATCCCTACTGCCCCTGTAAAAGATCCCATGTTAAGATCAAAAATCACTTTAAAAGTGAAAGATAAACCTTTAGAGAAAGATTTAAAGAGTCAAAACAATGATGATATGAAGAATGAAGGTCGCGGTGACAGAGACAAGGGAGAACGAGACGATGTGTTCGACAAAGACAACGATGATAAAACGCCAACGAACGAAATGTCGATTAGTTCGATAAACGATATTACCGATAATTCGATTCTCAAAGAATCGATGGAGAGTGAGAAGCAAGTTATGTTGCTAGCCGACGATCTCAAGACTGATTTGATTATGGCTGACGAAGAAAAGGATGATGATAATTCTGAGAGGAATAAGTTTGTTAATGCATGGGTTGCGAGACTTGCGTGTGAAGAGAAAGGTAATTGACTTCTCCCGTTTATATTAGTGATTTAGTACTAGCTTCAACTTGCGGCAAAGGATACTTCTTATTTTTCTTAGATTTTCCTTCCTATATTATTAAAATACTAGACTATACTCTGTTCAAAATAACATTACACATTTATGAAAACCCTTTATTACTGTCTGTTCAACCGATTTTGATTTTTATTACGTTGGTGGCATTACAAATGGCGGCTAATTGTTGGTGTTGAAACCACTTTTTTTGCTTTTTATGCCATCTTTATCTTTTTTTCTTTTTGAATAGAAGTTAAAATCGGTTGAACAGACAGTAAAAAAGGTTTCTTTAAATTTCTAATCTTAACGTGAACCTGGTATAGTTACTCCGTGGAAAAAGGGCAAACCAACGGAGTTTATATTATTATTTGATTAATTTACTGATGTTTTTCTGTTTCAGATTTATATTGGTTGCTAGAAGAAGTGACGCAAGAGCAACAAAGTTTGACAATAGCTATTATAGACTTCGTCATGACTGAGGATCCCTGTGATATAGACATACTAAGGAGAGCGTTGTACTGTCAGGTATGGTTGCAAATTAAAATGAACTTTACGCCACGATAAATAAAGTCCAATAGTCCACTTGATGGTAAATCGTTATGAAAATAGAATTTCCACTCTATAATCAAGCGAATATGGTTCAATTTCAGGTGCAACGAGCAGAAATGAGAAGAAACGGGTATTGCATGATCAATAGTATACTCAACTCGTCACAGACGATGTCTGACAGTATCAAATACGCGGCCTTGGCGGGCTTATTAGGCGCTTGTATGGCCGACTCCGTTCCATACATACCACTCAAACCTACCATACCATTAACCCATCCATTGATCGGCATAGAATCTGTGATACCGTACTCAAAGTACATGGTTCTTCTAGAAAGGTCTAAGTTGATGGATTTTATATTGATAGAGTTGAAAGCCAGGGTGTTGGAAGGAGAACACACTCAGGCGCTGCCGTTGAAGATGAGCGCAAATTATGGTGCGCATGCGTTGTTGAATCGGCCTTCGAGAGCTAGGTAAGATTTGAGATTAAGCTCCTTATGTACGAAAGTCGTTATGATTTTTTTTAAAAGGCCGCCTATAGCTTTTGTAAAGTTAAATCGTTAACGATCTTAACTTACACTATCGATAGATTCGTTGCTTACGATCGATCTGAAGCGAAAGATCGTACAGACAAATCGTACCGTGTAATTACCATAAAAAAAAAAATTAATAGATCGTCTTTTATCATTCACTCCAGAAATAGTCTTTGTAAAGCTTAGCGTCATGCTTCTACCCAGGACATCAATATCTTACTGTCTTTTTTTTGCAGATTCTTGATAACACTATTATCACTTCTCATAGAGGGGTGTCAGGGTCCAGAACTTGAGCAGCTAATAAATGGTGGAGCTCTAAGTTCGTGCCTTACTTTACTCAAACAAATTGGAGGCGATACATCTCAACTCACATCTCTAATATGTAATGGACTGAAGTCAAAATGTAAGTTTTTAGTAGTTATTGTTTACATACATAGCGTTCAACAAACGGATCTGACGGGGAAAGGTTTTTGGGGTTTAAACTAAAATTTTGTGGTCACTATTGACAGACCATACTCAAGATCTGTCAAAGGAGAATAGCTTGTTATAAACACCACCCTTTGCTCAATAACTCAAGTAGAAGATGTTGGGAGAAAACAGACAAACTGAAATGGAAGTAGGCTGGCTATGTCGCACAAATGCTCCCGGGTATATAAGCGAAGATCATCACTTACTGGACCGCTTAAGGGAGGATGTTGTTGTCGATGTCGACCACTGGGTGAAGATTGTCGATAGTCGCTGGACGATTGGGGGAGGTTATCGTCATCGAGGTTAATCGCGGTGAAGGTGGTGTGACGATCTGACCATGCTCGCGAGACAATCTTGACCAGAGGTTACTCGAAACAGCTAGAGAAGTTTAAAAGCAGAAGGGGTGGCCTTTGCTCAACAGCGGGACGCAAAGTAGGCTACCAAAAAAAAAATGGCTAACTAACCATTTAACAGAAAGGTAATTTCGAAATCCATAAAAGGCGAGGACCATTAACAATGACTTGTCTTTCAGCTGATTGTTTAATAATATTCGAAGACGAGAGGCTAGGAGCTCGAGCTCGTGGAGCATCGCTGTCAGGTCCTGAACTAGCTTCACTGATGAAGATCGGGACACGAGTGGTCAGAGGCAAGGATTGGAAATGGGGTGATCAGGTAAGGACAAAGCCATACTACCGATACTAATATGTTACCAACCATTTGAAGATTAAATTTCTCAAACTCCCTGACTGAACACCTGGAAAAAATTGGTATTACAGTAGGGTTTGAGACATGCTGAACTTAAAATATTCAATTCAGAAACACATTTCAGTTCAGTTTTTGTCTTTAGTCTGTATTTACCTCTATTTACTGATGCAACTTAACGTTTTTAATACTGACCCAACCGAAGACGGGACGATCAGGTTTTAATTTAAGTTCATTGACCCTCTCTTGGATCTAGTTTCGCTATGTTTCCGATGCGCTGTCGCTACTCACGATTATTTTCCCTCATTATTGTACCAATAATCTACTGTAGTCCGAAAGCATTGAAATCAGTACTTATTGCGATTTTTGGTGAATGTCATCGTGAATTTTCTCAATGTGTACACTTCTATTGGTTGTAAAAAAAATAAAAATAACTTGTAACTGTTTTTCAAGGACGGTGTCCCCGGCGGCGAAGGTCGCGTCATAGGAGAGCTGGGAGAAGACGGATGGGTGCGAGTTGCTTGGGACGCGGGAGGTACCAACTCGTATCGTATGGGCAAGGAGGGTAAATATGACCTGAAGTTAGCGCGTTCTCCGTCGCCACCGCCGTCGGTAGATGAAACCGTTCATGGCACTGGTAAGAAATGTCTTGATTACATTTTCCTTTTTTTTTCCTATTTCAATAGTTCACTTGTAGTCTTTTTTCACTTTAACTATAACTCAAAAAGCTGCCTTTTAAATAATTAACTAGATTTTTAAAACACTGAAAAGATTAAAAAATGACTCGATACTCGTAGTTTTGGCATAGCACAATACTGCTTGAGGTTGCCAAATTGAATGAGACTACTGAAGAAATATTGATAACTAGTTGCTACCAGCGGCTTCGCCCGCTTCGTTAGTAGAAAATTATCCCAAGGAAACATACTCCCAGAATAAGAAATACCCTATATGTTATTCCAGGGCATGATATACCTACCTGTATAGTGTATACCAAGTCTCAGCAAAATCCATTTAGTAGTTTTTGTGTGAAAGAGTAACAAACATCCATACATACAAACTTTCTCGTTTATAATATTAGTAGGATAATCATGACTGTGTATGCTTTATGGATGTTGTGCTGCATAATACTCGTATAGCGTCATACTAAGCCAGAATGCTGTTAGTTTTACTTTATATTTTATCTGACATCTTATTTAACAGCCGTCGTCGACACCAGTATAGAATGGTGGCCAGTGAGCGAAGTGCGAGCTGCCTGCACGGGCGCTATCCGAGCGCTATGCGCGGGCGCAGGCGGCGCGCTCGCTAGCGTCGGCACCGTCGCTAGAAGAAACGTGGCTGCGCTACAACGAAGGTTATTGACGTTGGCGCATGCGCATTCCACACCGCCACCGACAGCGTTTGCTGCGCATTACCATACGGCCTTGGCGTTGTTGAGAGGTAAGGAAACACTTGATTCGGAACCTTAGATATGCAACTTCGAGTCGCTCTTTGCAGGGTATTAGTTTCCACATCTGAAAGGTAACCAACTGAACCTTATTACTAATCCGCACGCCTCCGCTGTCTGTCCATATCTGTCTATCAACGGGGTTTATCTAATTAACCAAAATAGGTACTCAGCTGAAATTTCCATAAATCGTGAAGTAGGTCTAGATTCTAGTTCTATTTCAAAATTTAGGAAAAATTCTCGTAAATTATACTCATCAAACACCTTATATTTTTATCGTTTGTTACAGCAAGTGCACAAAGTCTGGAGATGCGTGTATCTTTATGCACTGATTCGTGGTTCGAACTCTGCTACAGTATTATTTCGGCTGCGGACAAACCTATCTCACAGGATCTCATTTATTTACAAGTAAGTGGTATAAGATCCCGATTGACCACATATCTAACGACGCGTGACGGGCGAAATGCTCAATCGTGAATATTGCTTCAATTCTCATCCCCCTGAAGAAACAACACAATTTTTTCCTGACTTAAATTGCATTATTTTTACGCGATTAGTCATAAAAAAAAATCTGCTGTAGGGTAGAGTGAGAGGGCTTGTCAGACTTTTGCTGATAAAACTCCCCTCGCCCTTCAGTTTCCTTTTGATCCAGGGCTACGGTAACTCTTTCAAAAAAATCTTTATTGATGATTTTAATTATCTAATGCACGATTCTCAATGCGATCCGAACAGTTATAATTCTTTTTTTGAACAGTTATTTTATCCACGCAAATGAACTATGTTCACAATTGCTTCCAATCACTCGTCAAGTTGCGAAATTCACTCCGACGTGGCCCAGTCAGTCGTACATGAGACTTGTTTTAACAACTATCTCATCACCAGCAAAAGAGGTGTTTAAAAAAATTAACTTTGCTACTTTTTTTTCCACAGATTCAGTCATTATGGCTACTTCGGCGCGTACTAGTAGAACACACTGGACCTCCCGAGTGGCGCCGCACAGTGGGGGCTCAGTTACTAGCTCTGATTGGACGACTGTGGCTTGAGACACACTCATGGGACCCGGCCTTTAAACCTAATCACCAGGCTATTGGCAATAATGCTGCGGATGAAGAAGAAGTTGGTAAGAATTCATTTTCATTGGTTGAATTGATATTCCTTAGTAGGACTCAAATATGATAGCCTTTTGACTTGGTTCTGCCGGCTAATTTACTTCTAGGAGAAAAAGACGTGTATTTATTTTCCTCCAAATACGTTAACCCACTTTATTAAGATTATTGTCATAGTCAATCCAATACTGCTCAGATTAATTTATTGTTTGTATCAAGTGGTTTATTTATGTAAGCTCCACATACGTGCTCCTTTTTAGGGTTCCGTAGTCAACTAGGAACCCTTATAGTTTCGCCATGTTTGTCTGTCCGTCTGTCTGTCTGTCTGTCTGTCCGTCCTCGCTTAATCTCTGGGACCTTACGCACTAGAAAGCTGAAATTTGGTACCAATATGTATATCAATCACGCCGACAAAGTGGTAAAATAAAAATTGGAAAAAAATGTTTTATTAGGGTAGCCCCCCTATATGTAAAGTAGGAAGTGATTTTTTTTTTAATTTCAACCCTAACGTGTGATATATTGTTTGATAGGTATTTAAAAATGAATAGGGGTTTACTAAAATCATTTTTTGATAATGTCAATAATTTCGGAAATAATCGCAAAAAAAAACAAAAAACAATGTGTCCCCCCCCCCTCTAACTTTTGAACCATAAGTTTATAAAATATGAAAAAATTCTGAAACGTAGAACTTTATAAGGACTTTCTAGGAAAATTATTTTGAACTTGATGAAAAGAAGAGTTTTTGTACAAAAAAGACAAAAAGGTTGTACAAAATAATTTCTGGACTAATCGTATATGCAAGCATTTTTTTAAACTCATTAGTGGGTACACTTATTTTGACGAACGGGAAACTACGGGACCCTACACTGAGCGTGGCCCGACACGCTCTTGGCCGGTTTTTATTTTATTCACATGCCGAAGTAAGTAAACTTAACTTTAGGCAAAATTGTAGATGAGTAATAAGAAATGCCCTGTGTGATAAGACCGCCCATTGTACACTTATTTTTAATATTCAATTTTAAAGTATGTTGGTACTAAACAAGATATTTATTTTAGACAACAGGTGGCGTGCGCCTGCGACCGCCAGCTACACAGGATCAACGTGCGCAGCTTTAGTGCAACTTGTAAGGCAACTGCACGCCGCTTCTCAGTGGCACACACCTATAACCACGTTATTATTAGACAAACTGCAATTGGCAGCGCAGACGGTAAGTTCTTATAGTAAGGCTAGCTGTATCTCGCAGTTTCTGTTCCCCTTCCGTGAGCCTTAGCGTTATGTTATATAGCCTAGCCATACTATTCAACATAAATCTAACTATAGGCAAGGATGGCATTAAAAACAAAAAAGTGGTTACAATATCAACTATTTACTGCAGCTGCCATTTATCATGCCTCTAACGCAATAAAAGCCAAAATCGAATGAACGGACATTGAAGAAGGTTTGTTTAAATGTCAAATCTTATCTCGAATGGAGTATAAACATATAGAGACAAATCACCCTCTTTTTTGGCAGGTAACAAGTGACTGGCATTGGTGGCCGCATACTAGTCAAGATCTAACACAGACGATGAAACCCACACCGCCGAGCCTTGAGAGTTGTCTCATCGGTAAGCTACAAATATCAACACAAGACACAAACAAAACGTAACTTTAATTTTTAAGTCACAAGGTTCATAATCATTTGCAGCCGGTGCACTCGGAGTGGTTGGTGGCGTAGAATGGCGCATTCGTTTGGGGCAGAAAGTGTCTGCGGGATCACCGCCACGCAATGCTATTGTGACCCAATTATCGCCTAGGGCGAAGATTACTTTAGTACATGAGGATAATACTACTACTAAGGTAGGTTTACTTTAGTCTTTCATATCTCTATATATAATGAACATTGTGATTTTCCGTGTTGTCGACGATTTGTTTGAACGATTTGCGAGGGCAGCCGCGTAGTACAACAGATGTCTATGGGTGGAGAGGGAGGCCAAAGAAAAGATGGATGGATTATGTGAAGAGCGATATGAAAGAAAAGGAGGTTAGTGATAGCATGACGAGTGACAGAATGGAAGACAAAAACGTATTGCGCTGACCCCAAATAAGATGGGACAAGGGCAGGAAGGAGAAGAAGAAGTAGTACAACACAGATTAATGTTTTTATTGACTTCGCCGTACGTTACAAAGTTTGGCTGTTGCAGTATCTCGTGTCAAAATCAAAATGTAGTCATCATCACTTCCTAACTAGATTAAATTATAAATCAAACTAGACCCTATTTTTCATAATGTTATACAAAAATAAACCACGCTAGATTTATCCTGAATGTTTGCTCATCAGACTGAACTAAGCGGCATACAAAGCGCAGAAAGCGACCGCCTCTCGCTACCACTAGGTGGCGGTGAGAGTGCTCTACGAGTTTGTGCGGCGCTATTAGGTGCTGGACCACAAGCTTCGCCTATGCATCCACATCATTTACCAGGTAAGGATGACAGAGAATTTTGGTGACATAGTTAATTGACGATCGTGATTGTGTCGTGGTTTTAAATCTAAAAGTAGGCATCGCTGGCTAATCACACATTGATTTTTCGCCAAAATGTCGGACAGAATTTTCCAACTGAGTACTCCACGGGAAAAACTAGACAATTTTAAATTCTATGACAGTCCTGATGTTGGGCACATGATAATTTAGCAATTTATAGCGCGGAAATTCATGTTTTTTGTGTTGGATGAACTATTACAAACTTAACCATTACATCTGGCCACGATGGTTTTATCCAATTCTGTATTATTACTGAATACAATAAATAAATCAAAAAGTCAATAGATAGCACTAAAAATCAGTTTCCTAAAAAATGGACCACAGGAAAAGCAATGAACATATTCATTGCTTTTCCTGTGGAGTCTTCAACTGCAAAAACCATTTCATTAGTCGATCCACAGTACATAAAACAAACTGCAAATTGTGTATCGGAATGATTCCATCATAATTCATTTTAGCTTTTAGCGTTATGGGCTGATAAAAATATAAACATATTTTCAGCTGAAATCGACGTCTACGGGCTAAGGAAACAGCAAATGGAACTTTTAACACTGTGCGCAGTACGCGGTCTTCTAACTACTAGGACAAGACTACGAAAAGTTTTGATGCAGCCACCAGACCATGCGGGTATGATCCTTTTATTTGACCAACATTGAATGTATAAAAGTCAACCTTACTGCACACTACATAAAGTTTAAATTCGCTTTTCAAGCGCAAAATAACAAATGACTATAACAATCATAATATTTCAGGCCACATGGATCGAGGAACAACATTAGGTACAGAAGGGACCTTGCTGAGACGGCTACTGGCGCTAGCCACTCGACCGAGTCCACTGGCCGCTTCTCATACACCAAGGGAACTAGAATCTGCGGCTCTTACTATAGTTCAGCAGTTGGCTGCTCATGTTAATGGTAAGTTTAAGTTTACCGCAGAAAATATAGCATATATCCATTTTAAGAAACAGTTTGACTTCGCCTCTTCTTTTTAATATTCAATTTGTTTCCATTTTCATTTTTTTTATTTTTTATTTATTTCGATATTAGTTATTTTATATTTTTCTTACATCCACAGGGGACGACAAAGACCATGAGACTCCACCTGAAATGCCGATCATAGACAAAAGCAATGTAATGCAGATTTCTATGGGGCCTTCAACAAGCACTGCATCTCTTTGTAAGTTTTTGTTTATTAAATAATATGGCTGATTGACATATTTTCCATATAAAAGCAGTCAAACCGCCATTTTATTTAGGTAAACTTTACCTAACAACTAAAAAATCGACACTAATAAAAAAGAAAAAAAGTTTATTTCCAAAACACACCGTGATTATAATCTTCGGTTTCAATGTTATCTTGCAGCAAGAAAAGACCTCAACACATGGGCCAACTCCTCACAAGTACAGCAAGTTATCGAAATGGGTTTTTCTAGACACGCTGTATATGGCGCCATTCAAGCTTTAGGTAACTGGACAATCATACTTCCCATTCAAATACAAACCATATGTTTATAGCTATAAAGTTCAAATATACTTTACGATCTACCGCTATTAGGATCTATAAGTCACTAACTTTTTCGAAAAATTTTGAACTGTATTTTCAAAGCCATAAAGCTCAATATTCGTTACAGGTGGAACAAGTCTACCATCAGTAGAATCCTTAGTAGTATACCTATTAGAACTACCTCAACACGGTATGGACGACTCGGTCTTTGAAGTCAGGCCTTTGACTGCTAAACCGGAAAAGAAACAGATTCCGTACAGATGGCGCAGTTGTTTTGCCTCTGAGGAAGAGTACGCGCAGTACTTGTCTGACGTCATCACTCCGGGGATGACTGTACGGTGCTGTAAAGCGGTTGAACCGGTAAGATTTGTATTGTTTTTTTTTTGCTTTGGACATCACAGAAAACGAGTATCACATGCTTATGATCCTGATGAAACGCTACGGCTACTGCTCTTTTTAATACAACACTTCTCTTACTCCTTACACTTCATCTTTATCACACCTAAAAACTCTCTAAAGCAGGGGCGGCCAATATCATTGGACCTACGATTTACTACTCGTATTTAGTAACAGTAACAAATGAATAAAAGAGCTAGCTAATAAAAAAAATGTTTTAGCGCAACGCTTTGAATATGATAAATTTCCATATCGTGAATAAGAAAAAAAATCTTCGAATTATGCTAAAAAAATCGGATAATCAAATATGAAAGATTAGCGAATCGAGCTCAAGAATTTAGTAGCTCAAATTGCTCGCTTCGCTCGTTCTTTCTCGTAATCTCTAAAACGTTCGATTTCGACCGACTGAAACAACAACCGCGATGGACCGGTTAGCCACCCCTACTCTAGCCTTTACACTATGATTTTAAATGCTGTTTGCATTAGTGTTTCCTGTACCAGACTTGATCAGTTGCTTGGCACAGGTCACCTTTACTAGCAGGCTACCTCCAACACCTCAAAAATCTGTTCACATTACACAAACTTTTACTCAATAAGTCCATAACCTTTTTCATCACTCCATCAATGTTTTTTCTCACCATCACAAACACGCTTCCTGCGGCAAACAAATAATAAACTTTCTTCTGGTTGCGGTGGCCGTCGAAATGAGCATACATCGACCTTTTGGACAGTGCGTTGCATTCATCGTATGTACCAGCGGTAAGCAACGCATCGGGCCGATTCTGTGTGATCAGATCTACTGCTAATATACTGCTAGTCTTACTTTCTGAAAATACCATGTTTACTCACGTTTTAGCTTATTTGAATTCATTTATTAGGCTTTTTTCAGTAAGTAAGCTTGCTTCAGTTATTTTGAGAGTATAAACGTGTTTTTTCAGGTTGCTTTAGGCGATGTCGGACAAGTACAAAAAGTAGAACGCGATATAAAACAAAACGTCTTCTTACACGTAAGTTTTAAGTTATTTTTTAAGCGTAGTTTCTTTATTGACGCTTAGATATATGTTTATATGTGTACGCATTACCCATTTCTCATAAATCATTGTTATAACCCGTAATATTTCTAATTGGCCTCAAATTTTTTGCATTCCCCACGTCCCTGCATTTTAACGACTTTACTTTTTTCTTTAAATAAAATTAAGATGTAATGAGACCGAATGGGCAAGCAAAGTAAATAACTTTAGATATGGATACAATTCCAATGAAACAATAAAATGTATGAAAGCACCTTCATTTTTCTTCCAAGGCCTACTGCCCCCGTATGCGTAACTTCATAAACGCGTAATTATTGGTCATCAAACGCTTGGTGTGCGCCTGCGTGAAGCTTGCATACAAAATTATGAAACTCTGTCAATGAACCACCAGGCTAGTAGGCCTTATTTTACATACATCTCAGTGACCTTTAGTATATTTCATATAAGGTTGCTGTAAGAGGCAAAATAGCAGTGAAAAGACTATGATCATATTTCAATATTTCCATGTCGTTCAAAAACCAAAACTCTAAATCCATTACGCAGGTGGAATGGCGCGGCCTAGGTCGTGTATTCGGCGTACGCGCATTGCATGCTGAAGTGGTATCGGGCACTCCACCATTTGCAGTGGGAGACAGAGTGCGAGTACGGGCTGCTGTCACACAGCCGCGGTACAAGTGGGGGTGTATCGACCATACTAGCGTTGGGGCTGTTACTTGTACGTATTTCAATAATAATAATTATTGCAATTGCGTCACTGTGTCTAATAGAGAGTTAAACGAAAATAAAATTAAACTCAATAGAAATAAGGTTGATTTTAGTGAGAGATTGAGACAAGCGAAGCTGTTAAGTTTCAGAACGGAACGGATTCAGTCAATCACGATACACACGTCTTCTCACTCATCTCCATACCAGTGGAAACATATCTTAAGCTAGTCTGGCATTTGATTAGTGACCTGTCTGTCTAAAATGGGCCAGCCGTACTTTAGTATTGCCATGATCAATAATCAATGCTTTTATTTTCAAATAAACCATTTACAGGCACTTTTGAATATCTAGAAGTCATTTAGTCAGAAAAATTATGCAAAGCGTAGATCTCTATGGAGAAGAATGTGCAAGAAACTCATCATGATCATGTTGCGATATTATTCGTAACGGGACTTTATATGATCATCTTCATCATCATCATCATCATGAGCGTTTTAGTCGAAAATCGTCCACTGTTGGACATAGGCCTCCCCAAGCGTCGCCACAACGACCGATCCTGTGCGTCTCTCATCCACTTTATATGATAGTGGTACTTATTTTCACATTTTATTCCAGCAATATCAAGCAATGGTCGCGATTTGACAGTTGATTTTCCACAACAACCCGGTTGGACGGGACAAGTGAGTGAAATGGAACTCGTTACTGATCAATGTAAGTTAACAAAGCATCAACTTGGACACCAGTCTACTCGGCTTTAAATATTAGTTTATTTATTTATGAATAGGAATTGATTGATAATAAAACCAAATTGAAAAGTGGTATAAAATGTAAAGAAGGGATAATACAAATCTACTCTAGTTAGAGACACGTGGAAGGGAAGTCTTTTTAATACTACACTAAAAGCTAATAATAACAATAATTTAGTTTTTTTTTTTATTTATATAAACTAGTGCTTGACTGCGATCCCACCTGATGGTAAGCAGTGATGCAATCGTCGAAGATAAGGCGCACTAGTTTATTAAGAGCGTATTGACTTTTTCCTTGAAAACACCTAAGTTATAACACAACGCATTTTGTTTTTGTTTTATTTGTATTTCGGCTTTGTCCTCAACTCCGTCTAAAGCGCGTATTTTGTGTACGGGTGGAACATATGTATTATTCGACCCACCCCAGCACCTTAAGGAAGGCCAGCAGTGCCTTGCTGTTATTGACCAAGACGCGGAGGGTACTTGGGTTCACAATGTATTTTCCCTGTATCCAGTGACCACTGAGCAAAAGTCCCGTAGCCAGTTGTAATAGCCGGGACTTGCGCAACTAGGATTTAATCAGTCGTAACGCCTGTTTCCTGAAGTGGTTATCAATAGAGGGAAGTGTCTCTTTGGCCTGCCTGTACTCGTTATGGTCTACACATAGTTTGTGGTGTAAATCTTTAGTGCGTTTCCTTACCAGGTTATGTAGCCAAAGGGGGGTGGCACAATGGGTTCAGGCCCTATCGCTGCTATACTCGAACCCCTTCGGGTGAATTCGTCCGCTGCATGGATGCCACGAGAATCGTTATATCCTTTGATCCATTGAATGATTATTTACCATTATACCCATAGAAATGAATAAAATTTTGTTTAAATCAGCGGAATGGGGTGAAAGTGCTGGTGGAACTGCAGTCGGCTGGCGCGGCGCTGTACGAGCCGTGCGCGTATCGTCATGTCGACCCGGTGCCGGTGCAAGGCGTTTGTTAGATTCACAACCGCATACATACTGGCAAAGTTCTAGCGGGAATGGTCAGGTAAGTAATTGTCTAATAAATCTGTGATAAGCAGTAATTTAGTAATACCAGAAATACTGTCGGTTTAAAGTCTCCAGAAATACTGTCGGCAGCAGGCGCAATAAAGATATACTTCTACCGAAATCTTAATTCAGATGTGATTTTATGTGAATGTCGAAGCAAGAGGCCGATCACAGTGAGAATCCTTTCAGGTATATTATTTTCAGGCAAACTATTCCAGACCACGCAACTGATGTATTATGTAAAAAAGGCAAAAAAGCTAAGAAAAGCAAAAACATGCAAGCAATGCAAGCTTTAGATATTCTCTTCACAACGAGCCGTGAGACAGTCCAGAGACTGTGTGTGTGCAGCCGTATTAACATCATCTAATCCGGAGATTAGATGTAGTTGCTGCCAGAGAAAAGAGCCCCGCGTTTCTACAGTCGGAACTTAATCCGTTCGGCTCGCGCAAACGCCAAACCAGAATATGTCAAACAGACGTATAATGTCAACCCAACCCGTTCATTCGTTTACAAGCTTCCGTACTATTGATTTCACCGACATGTGTGTTATATTGTAGCACTGGATCCGCGTTGAAATGCGCAGCGGCGTACGCGTGCGTCGGTTGGGCCTGGGCGTGGGCGGCGGCGCGCACGGCCCCGCGGCGCTGGCGGTGCGCGCGGGCGCCACGTTCGACGACGCCGCGCTGGCGCCGCTGGCCGCCGTGCCGTGCGCGCCCGCCGCCTCCGCACGGGACCGTCCGCCCGCGCATCTAGCGCAGATACAGCTGCTGGCTGATTGTAAACAGGTTTGTGGCTATTTTTGCTGTCTGTTTACTGTTTAAGTTTCACCAATTCCACTATTTTTTAAATTAATTACCCTAAAAAGTCCCATTCTTGTTCGAAATCTTCTTCTTTTCTTTGCAGACACCGTTTTTCTGCCAAAAAAAGGGAAAAAAATTAATAAAACAGTGACAGATAACACGGGAAAATGGAAGAGAAAAAATATATAAGACCGATTCATTAGCTTAAAACGCTATCACATTGACTCTTGTTATTTTAAACACTAAGGCCAACTGTCCATGGACGTCACGCAGCTTTCGTGTCGACAGAGATTAATAGTTTTGTATGTAAGCTTCACGTAGGTGTACACCAAGCGTTTATGGTCAAAAACGCGTCTGTGAAGCTTCGAGTCCGTGGACAGTAGGCCTTAGTCTCAATAACGAATTAAAAATGTACCTCCCAACATCTTATAATGATGTATTGTTTTGTCGCAGTATTATCCCTGTATTGAAATCGGAATAAAACAAAATCGCAACGTGAATGCTGACTGCCGAGTCCATGGTCTCTACATAACTGGCTTTCGACCTAACCCGCTTTACACTGAAGTTTTACAGGTTAGCAAACTCTCAAGTAAATTAAACTCTAATTACACATAAATAAGGATGTTTTTTGATTGTATGGAATACGGAATGTTTCAGAGTATGAACTTCGTAGCAGAAGATTGGATGGAAAAAGATAATCCAACAGGCGCTGTGTCTGCTGATAACAATCCACCAGCATTACCAAGTGACTGTCCAAAAGTAAGTATTTATTCTGAAAATTACTTAACTTTGTCCCTCTTAGTTCCCAGTGTATCGAAAACGTAGTGTAGTCGTACCAGCTAACTTAAACCTTTTCACGTAACAATAAGGTTTAAGTTAGTTTTACAGGCCAGTTTTGCAACATAGGATCTTTTTCCACAGGTATACGTATGGGGTTTGAATGACAAGGACCAGTTGGGTGGTGTGAAAGGCTCCAAAGTGAAAATTCCAGTGTTCTCGCCAAGTCTCAGTGCTTACCGCCCCGTACACATTGCGGGTGGATCGAAGACTCTTTTCATTGTGTCTCATGATGGAAAGGTATGTTTTTTATTTTGTACTAGTAATCAGCCTCGGTTTTGATCGAGTGCACATTATATACATAAAATTTTCTCATTTATTGCTTTTTTTATTTGTGAAAAAATGCTTTAAAATTCATTACGTGGTTTAGTAGTTAGTAGATACATTTAGAAGAATGTGGGTTACTGGAGTTGGCTGATAAAGAGGCAGACACGGGAAGCAATTTTGTTTTATATTTTGTAAATAAGATTAAGGGATATTTAGAAAGACCACAATCTGATTGTTCAGTCGTGTCTAATTTGTCGATATTTTTATCAAGAACCGTCTTATTGAACCTGGAGCCAAACCAAAATTTTGGTGAAGGAGAACCAATTCAAATGAGCAAAAATCAACATTTAAAGCAGCGGGAAATCATATTCTGAAATCGAATACTGTTACTAACTGTATGATTCTCTCAATCGTGTTAATGTGATTTGATTTTTCAAGTTCTTTATTTGATATGATTACAATAACTGCTTACAAATGATCTTATTCTAAATGTAAACAAATCTTATTTTATTTCGTTACACAGGCTAGGTATCGCCTTTATAAACATTAAAACATTCTGTTACTAAATATTAATTTACATTGTTATAAACTTACATTTGGCTATAATTGAGTTAGTGGTATGTAGGTCTTAGACTGGACCCACATAATATTTAAAATGTTTTGTAATTGAAGTCCACTCCATAGGTCCTGATTTTTGTCCTCAATTAATGGGAGTTTTATTTCAACAGCTGTTCGCATGCGGTGAGGGTACAAACGGTCGTCTTGGGCTAGGCCACAGCAACAACGTGTCCTCTCCGCGCGCCAACCCGTACCTCGCACATGTGTTGGTACGACGGGTCGCCGTGCATTCTGGAGGGAAACATGCGCTTGCGCTCACTGCTGATGGAAAGGTAATACTGTACAAAGTTTTTTCTGGTCTATAAGAGACTTCCGACGAAAATATTGGCGTTTTTATATACTAAAACATGAACTATGGGAATTGGCATACACAAAGAGAAGCCAAAGTTGAGCATAAACTCAGCATCGGTCTGTGATTGTGTTGAATCGCCTAGTGCGATAAGGCCGCCAATTGTGTATTTTTTATTATATGGTTTCCTTTTTGTTAATTTATAATCTTGATGTGCAATAAAGTATATATAAATAAATAATAAATAAATTGTTGATGATCGTAGATATTATAATAGGTCTTTTAATTTTGATACGGTAATTTTCCATTACGGTAATAGCCCAAAGTTCGCTATGATATTCTAATTATATATTTTGTGTCGTAGGCACAATTTATTGCATCGGCATTTTTTATCTGAGATAGATCGACTAAATATGTCTTTTTTATTGATCAGTTGCGCCCCTAACAATTCCCAATTTTCATTTCCAGGTTTATTCCTGGGGCGAAGGCGAAGACGGCAAGCTCGGTCACGGAAACCGCATTACATTAGAAGTGCCCCGACTCATAGAAACGTTAGCCGGAGAGCGCGTGGTCGGTATTGCGTGCGGGTCCGCTCACAGCGCGTGCGTGACTGCGCGCGGACATCTGTACACGTGGGGAATGGGCGAATATGGCCGGCTTGGGCATGGTGACGATATGACGCAGCTCTATCCTAAGATGGTAAGGGATAAAATCAATCATTTCAGATTAAACGCATCGTGTTATTTACGGTCGGCGCAACCCGTTTTTTCTTTCATTGTGTGCTGTCTCCCGTCATGCTATCACTAACTCCCTTTTCTTTCATATTACTCTTCATACAATCCATCCATCTTTGATCTTTCTCTCCTTTTCTATACATATACATCAACATGTATACTCATAACTATTTTAGTAACATGCGTTTCATCCTTCCTCTTCACATGACTATACCAAGATAAACGATTCTCCTAAAACTTAACAGTTTCTCGCGCCACTTTCAAACTTTTTCTAAAATACATCCATTTATCTATTCTCGTCACACCACACATCTTCTGAACATTCTCATCTCCGCTATATGCAATTATCCTACCCGAACCAGTTAAAATAGACTAAACTGGAATAAAAATGACCTAAACTGACTTAGCTGACATTCAGTTCAGGTTGTATTTTATGCAATTTTGACCTTACTTACCAAGTGATAAGGTTTAACCGTGCAAACATAACTTTAATTAAGTTCGAATTAATTTTTCACCCCTTTTTATGTTTTAGGTGGAAGCAATATCTAGCTTACGAGTAGTGCAAGTTGCTTGTGGATCACGAGACGCGCAAACTTTGGCATTGACAGCGTGTGGAAAGGTATTCTCTTGGGGAGACGGTGATTTTGGAAAATTAGGTAAGTTTTTACAATACTTGGTGCTATGAAAACATATGCTTAAAAAAATGAATGATTCGAACTAAGAATGATACATTCAAACAGGTGATGATGAAGAAATGTCGTTGGGACCACACGTACAGTTGAAACGTTGAAGTAACATTATCAAAATCAAACAAGTTGCTTAACTACCCTACTCTTTATACCCTAGAATACTCTGGCAGGTACCAATAAGTGAACTAGGTTCCTCGGTTTCAGGTCGTGGCGGGTCTGACGGTTGCGCAGTACCGATGAACATAGAACGGCTGAATACTCTTGGGGTTATTCAAGTGGAGTGTGGTGCACAGTTCAGCTTAGCTTTGACTAGAGATGGAGAGGTAAAACGATTTAAATGTATGCTTGAGTTCCTAATCTTAGAAAATCCTTTTTAATTCCATTATACAACACCAAAACCAGTGCCTAAATAGTGCTCCGTTGAATTTTCAACTCATGGCACTGAATCGAGCGTTGAAAATCATTAATGTATTTTGTGTAAGTATATTATATGTGAAAACAAATTTAATATCAATCTTCTATCTTGTATTGACATTTTCATAAAAAAAAATCTAAAAAGCATTAAATGTAAAGTTCCAAAACTACATATTTTCTATATTCATGTTTTCTTTACCGGTTATTCTCCACATCATCGCTTACCATCAGGTGAGATGGTGGTCAAACACAAGCCTATCATTAATAAAAAAAAAAACGGTAACGACCAATTGGAACCGTGCGCTAGCTTCTGATGTTTTATAAGTGCCCATGTAGGCCTGTTTGAAAAAAAAAGATATTATTTTGTTTTCTTTAATAACGTTGATGAATTTTTTATTCCAGGTTTGGACGTGGGGTAAAGGCGATTACTTCCGCCTCGGACATGGCTGCGACGCGCATGTGCGCCGACCGACGCTTGTGGAAGCGTTACGCGGACGCCGAGTAATACATGTTGCTGTTGGTGCATTGCATTGTCTTGCTGTTACTAGTGAACATCAGGTAAATATTGTAGGAATAAATACTCAACCCTAGTTTTTAGGATTCTGCACCCAAAGGGGACCCTATTACTATGACTCCGCTGACCTTCTGTCTGTCAACAGACTGTATCTCATGAACCGTGATAGTTGGACAGTTGAAATTTTTACTGATGATGTGTTTTTGTTGCCGCTATAACAACAAATACTAAAGACCGGAATAAAGTAAAAATTCTCCCATATACCAAACGTAATTTTTTTTGCTGTTTTTTGGCTCTACTTAGTTGGTATTTTAAGCATAACAATAATAGCAGTTTTCGTCTTTTTCCCAATATCTCTCTGCAGGAACCTGAACAATAAACTTACGTAGGTATCGTTTTACGTTCTCAAAAACAAAATGTACATGTAAATGTAGTGCAATAACGATGTGGACCCAATTAGGGTAATTAGCCGTTATTGTCATGTTTAAACGCAAAAACTACACATGAGTTACTTACACAAGATTCTAGCCTAGAGAAAAAACTTATAAGTGTCATTAATCATCATAACATTTGTCGTAATCCAGGTCTGGGCATGGGGTGATAACGACCACGGACAGCAAGGGAACGGTACCACCTGCGTGAACCGCCGCCCTGCCTTGGTAGCTGGCGTCGAAGGAGTCCAACGGGCAGCGGCAGGCTCCTCACATTCTGCCGCCTGGTCTCTAAGACCGGCTGCCTTACAAACTGATGCTCATTCGCCGCATATAGCACCTCTACCGTTCCCGACGTTGAAGGATCCTTTAGGAGCCCAGAGTCTTGGTAAGTTGGAAATAAGTAAGGCCCATGGCTGGGTCTTCACATTCTACAGTCTGGGCTACCAGCTCGGCTGATTTGTAAACTGATGCTCATTCGCCACATATAGCACTTCTGCCCTTCCCCGACGGTGAAGGATCCTTTGGGAGCCCAGAGTCTTGGTAAGTAGGAAATAAGTAAGGCCCATAGCTGGGTCTTCACATTCTACAGTCTGGGCTACTAGCTCGGCTGATTTGTAAACTGATGCTCATTCGCCACATATAGCACTTCTGCCCTTCCCCGACGGTGAAGGATCCTTTGGGAGCCCAGAGTCTTGGTAAGTAGGAAATAAGTAAGGCCCATAGCTGGGTCTTCACATTCTACAGTCTGGGCTACCAGCTCGGCTGATTTGTAAACTGATACTCATTCGCCACATACAGCACTTCTGCCTGTCCCTTGAAGGATCCTTTGGGAGCCCAGAGTCTTGGTAAGTAGAAAGTAAGTCAGGCTTGTAGCTAGGTCTTTACATTCAGCTGTCTGGTCTATCAGACTGGCTGATTTGCAGACTAATGTGCATTCGCCAAATCTTTGTACCGCCGCTTCCGTTGCCTTTTGAAGGAGCCTTTGGTAGCCCAAAGTCGTGGTCAAAAATTATTTGAGGTATGCAAAACAGAGTGTAAAACCCTCCATTGAAAAGAGAGGATTCTCAGACCAACGGGTGTTGTGTCTGGCTCGGGCAACAGCCCGATAGCTGTTAAATGTGTCTAATAGTGCGGAAAATTAATGTCGTGACGCACAATTTTGAACTTTAGTTCATTTGTGGTGTCATAGACGTCTCTACAAAAGTATTAACCGTAAGACGACTCGAATACGTCGTTTTAACAAACAACGAATCACAAAACTACACATTAACCTTTCAATCGTGGAAATTACAGACACATTAGAAAGACAATAGGTGCGCGAACGCCGACGTTCGCTTGGGGTTTAGTGAATTAATTTAGTACTATCCCAATTAACACTGTAGTCTATTCTCTGGTTCAATTTATGTACAATCAACCTTGACTAATATGCGTAAGATTTGATTATCACACGAAGATCTAAAGAGTTTTATACTTATTTAATTGATCACTTCTTTCTTCGCAGGACTGTACTCAGAAGAAGTAGTAGCAGATGAACCTCAGGGGCCGCGACCCTCGCTAGCTGCTGCCGCCTTAGGCTTGGAACCGCCTGTGGCCGTGCAACATGCGCTGTCACTAATTTTACTAGCATTGCATATTACACAGGTAAAGAAAAACATCTAACTCTTTCCAACGTAGACTCGATATCTCACATTACCAAAAAATCATATGAGTAGCTCATCCCACAATTTTTTTTTTGATCTGGTCGCACCGAATCGGACTTTTCTAACAGTTCTATAAAAAGAGCAGGAGTGCGATCGGTCGCAGTGGAATAAACGAGACAATCGGCAACACTCTCAGTAAATGACGGTTCTAACATTCTAAGTGAAAAAAAAAGAACCATTGGAAAGTGCGATTCGGTGCGACCAGCATTACCACGACGTGTTAAAATTTCAGTGCTGCGAGCTAGAAAGAGGGATGGTGCTTTACATCCCTTTAACAATTTAATTTAGGTCGTAAAATGGATCGCGGGTGCATCAGAAATTTCTCAACTTTAGTTATCATCACGATTACATTTTATAGGTAGTAAACCGAATACATGGTAATTAATGGTTTTGCAAGATTAGGTGCCTTATAATCGTCTTTCTTTACTAAATTAGGCGCGACACTTACTGGTCGAAGCATTACGCGCCCATGAAGCGTCTTCAGCGGCCGTTCCCGTGGTAACTACAATTGACACTGAAGACGAAGATGCTGAAGCCGATGCAAGAACTGGAGGAGGAGAAGCGCCCGCTGATAGAGCTACTTTACCGGTAAATCACATATTTGTATCTATAGATGGATAGATTGCGTGAAGAGCAATATGAAAGAAAAGAAAGTTAGTGATATCATAACGAGTGACAGGGTAGAATGGAAGGAAAAAACGACCACAAATAAGATGGGACAAGGGCAGGAAGAAGGAGAAGATATGTGCGTGTGAGTGTGTACGTTTGTTATTCCTTCACACTCAAACAGCTGGAAGGATTTGGATGCACACAGGGAGGCCAAGTCCTGGAATAGGACAGGATAGTTTTTTATTTTGGAAGTATGTTTCCTTTTTTTTTATCTGTTATAAACTAGTACATGACTGCTATCCCACCTGATAGTAAGCAGTGATGCAATCGTTGATGGTGAGGCGTACTAATTTATTAAGAGCCTATTAAATCTAGCCTTGAAGACACCTAAATTATAATCGAACGGGAAGACCGAAGCAGGCAAATCGCTTGGCTTGGGAGTCATTTTTTAACTTTTAAGCGGGCGATGACATGAGGGAATTTCTGAAAAGGAAACCCGCGGTCTTAGAACAGTAAGGACAACTGAAGGACACAGGTCCAACACACTCTCACGTTCCAACCTAGAGTGGAAGAAGTCATTGGATTCTTGACAACACAACACATACACGTCATACTACAACTATAGTACAACTTTCTTCACCACAAAAAAATGGGAGATGACTCTGGTAGAAGCTAGTAAAGAAATGAAAACCTGAATAGACTTAAGGTGCCAAATAGGTAATCTACTTAAACATGATTTAATATGGTGTGAAACTCTCGTGTATGAGACATTCGATTTAACTTTTACTGAAAACTGAAAAAACTGAAAATAATGTCTTTTATACAGAGCGGGGCAAGCAGTCCGCTAAGCGGTTCGATCTCTTCTCGACATTCAGCTGTGATGTCATCAAGCGCTGTTTCCGTCGCGGCTGCTACCATGACAGTACAGCAAGCTGAAGCTCCCAAGGTCAGTTACATTGTTCTTTAGCTTTATACATTAACCTTTTGAACGCCACGGTCTTGTATAGAAGAAAAACGTATTTATGCCCACCACGCCATGTCAAGACAATGTCTAATTTATGTATTCTTACAGTTGGCGCTAGACGAGTTTACATCACAACTGGGCGAATCAGACGCAAGAGCTCTAGTCGATTTACTGAAGTTAGCGGCGGCCGGCAGGATACCAGATTCTAATAACGCTGTGAAGATAATCACTGATGTTCTCATGGGTATGTTAAATTAGTCGTATAACTTATAATTTTTATTATTTTATGGTACAACAAAACCCGACATTTTTGTGATGTGTATTTTTAGAGTCGTAAATATATAATAAAAAAGTGGTACTGTTTGTGTGCAGTAGGTGGTCACGTTTATGTAATGGACGCCAGCGCACGTGCTCTGGGTATTTTATCGATTAATAAACCCAAAATGAAGGCACTAACTTATACTAATTAGATCCGCCATCCTTCTTTTATCATGTTTCTCATGCTTGCTTGTTTCTTTGTCCAGCACTTTGCGCTAGTAAACCAGCAGTAGCAGACATGGTGGTAGAAGTGTGTGTATGTGAACTGGAAGAAGCAGCCGCGGGTGGAGGGAGGGCTCCTCCACAACCTGTCACAGTGGACAGTCCACATCCGTATGCTGATGATACTGATATATCAGGTAAGATTTCCTAATATCTGTAAAGAAACAGAGAACGCACCTTGTGCTGAATACACACTTGTGGTCTATAATATCATCAGCATATATTCTCGCCTCCATAACAGAAATAGTTGGTATTTTTAGGTCAAATTTCGCACTAGTGGAGTTTAATGTAAAATAATAATCGTATAATCTCAATATCGACATTTGTAATGTCACTGTAGTCGGCTGAGTAAACGACTATCATTGAGGCACTTGCCCATAGCGCGACTGATCACACCCATCAATATACGAAAATAAGATAAATAGATAGAAAAAGTCTTTATTGTACACCAAAAATAAAGCAGTTGCATAAGAATAAGCGTCGATACCATCAAACCGTTCAGCTACCTTGCGGGCATTGTTCAAAGTTTTGATTATTTTCAATTCTAAAGGTCTTGTCTACATCTTCACATCGATAGTCGACACCCTTAGTTGCTCTATTCAAAATGTAAATCAGAATGTTTGTAACAAATGGTAGTTATTGCAAGAGAAGTGGTGGCCCAGTGGTAACAGAGCTAACTTACGAATTGTAGATCGCGGGTTCAAACGCAGCCAGGCATATTACTTTGTGTAAAGTACAGGTCGCGCGGTGAATCAAGATCGCTCGGTGTAAGTAGTGGGGGCAATCGGCGCATGTGTACAATTGCGCACAAAAATTCTTAGTATGTTAGGATTTTATTTTTAGTTTCGTATGTTTGAACCTTAGTAACGTAACTTATAATAACACTAGTTTTTGCTTGTAATTTATCTAGTAAGCAGGTACATTCAGAAAAATTAAAATTTAAAAATAAAAATAAAAAAAAAATAAAATAATTTCGTTAGTTTCTTTCTTAACGTAACAATTCACATCGAAAACCATTTTTTTTACGACTACGTATTAATAATACGATAACACAAGCTGTACGCAACAGTACCCAAGTACAACAGTATCCAATGAGACGCGAGAACGCAACGCGGGAATTGAAGAGCGACTTTATCTACCAATGACGTGTCGCCGTCGGCGCACAGCCGCCCGCACGTAGCCAAATACACCTTAGAATTGAATACTGCGCATGCCCCTTCCATTTTTGCCGAGCGATCTTAATTCACCGCGCGACCTGTAATGTGCCTAGTCTAAAGCCTGTTCTATTCTATTCATCCATCGACTCGCAATGGGCTTGTATGGTGGATTGTTGCTCATTCCCTCTTCTAAAGAGGAGGCCGGTATCCCGGCAGTGGGAACATCATAAGGCTGATTATGTTGTAATTTTATATTGTAACAGGTGTAGTAAAGATCCCCGGCGCATCATCTCTCCGCGTAGTCTTCGAACAAGGATGTTCTACGGAGCGTCGCAATGATCCATTGACGGTATCGGACAGCACCGGGCGGGTCTTAGCAACTCGTTCGGGTCGGGAACCTGCTGACTGGGCACAGGAGATCATTGTCAACGGTAAGATAGTATAGTTATAAAAAAACGGAAATACAGGAGTAATTGGGTACTTAAGTGATTAGACTATAACGATAGCAAAGCCGTTAACAGCTGTCAAATCGTCGAATTGACCAATAGGCGGCCGTTTCACGGCTGGTTATGGTTATAATTAAATGGTGCAACTCACCCTTAGTGTTAAGAAAATAGTGATGTCATCAGTGCTACTGCAAAGTATAGACGTAGGTATTCATAAAGAGGTTAAAATTAAACTATTACAAAATTATAGCAAACTTATTATTACACAGTATTTTTAAATATTAATATCAAGCAGTTCTTTTTAAATGCCACTAGAATCGGACTTTTAAACTGGTTTCAAAATACTAATTTCCTTTATCCAGGCGATGAATTGCGTTGGAGATTTACTAGCGATGGTTCCGTTAATGGCTGGGGTTGGAGGTTCACGGCACATCCTATGCTGCCCTCACACTCAGTAACTGTAAGTAATGATTACTTTGACGTCATTATAAAATAAAAACGTCGTATACAATTCGTCGTACTACATACCAAGTCAATATAAATCGAAATAATCAGCACATTTTGTTTTCTTAATGTTTCACTAAATAGTACATTTTGATGCAAGTGGAAAAAATTGTCATTGCGACCGAGGCAGAATTTTGAGTGCAGCAAACAAATTTCCACATGTATCAAATGACATTTTTTAATAGAGTTACGAATATATTAATACAATATAAACACTCAATTGCGACGGGAGTCCGCTCGCACAGTTTTCTGTGAAAAACAGTAAATTACGTACCTATAAGCGGCGGTTTATCCCTAGATCTGTTCAAGACTTGACAATTTACATAAGAAATTACACTGTAATGATATAATTATATGTTTGATCACAGGACAGCGGATCAGATCGCTACGTCTTATCTTGTCCATCGGTGGAGTTAGCATGGCGGTTACTCGATGGTCCCTTGTTGGCGGCCATATCAAACGACCATCAGCTGGCGCCGCGGTTGGCCCAAGCATTGGCTATATGCGCACAAATGCCTACACTATGTGAGTTTTTATATACTTTTTGGGACAAATTTGTTTTTTTTTTTTTTACTTACTAATCAACGGTTAATCTCATTTCTGGTGAATATTGTTAAAATATACTTATCCTAGCACAAATACCGGCCTCATCTAGCTTAAACTGACGAAAAAAAAAAATTTTGACTTGTAAAAGTTTTTTTTTAAACCTATTTTCAAAAATAAATATTTTTTATCATAAATGCAATAATTCAATGTTGTATAATCATCTTCCCGTTCTTGTCCCATATTACTTGATGTTGGCACAAGATGTTTTTTTCTTCCATTCTATCTTGCCAGTTTTTTCATATCAAACAATCTATCCATCTGTTCTTTGGTCTGACTCATCATCCATCTACATATTCGAAACTTTTTTAGCAACAAGGGTATCATCGTTTCTTCTTCACATGATCAAGATTAACGATTCCTTTTTAACTTTTCAGTCACTAGTGCCACTTTCAAACTTCCCGTAATGTGCTCATTTCTCACATTATCCGTTCTCGTCACTCCACACAACTATCTTAACATTCTCATCTTTGCTACATAAATTTTTCTTTTATCCGTTTTTTTTTTTCACAACCCTTCATTCTGGAATCAATCTTTTATCCAATTATACTCTGCAACAGTTCAATGATTAAGCATAAGCATAAGCATAATCAGTCTTTTTAACATTCCCACTGCTTGGACTCAGACCTCCTCTCTAGGAGAAGGAATGGGCCGATAAGTTCAATGTTTAATCCATCTATATTCTGGTCGATGATATCTTGAATTATATATTTTCGTGTATCGCTACTACTGCCTCTCCCAGCGTGGCGCGCGCGCGTGTGGTGCGTGCGGCGGCTGCGCGGCGTGGTGTGCGGCGGCAGCGGCTGCGGGCTGGGCGCGTGCGAGACCAGCACGGGCACGCCGCCCGCGCTGCAGCACCTGCCGCAGCTGCTGCACCAGCAGTACGACCACGAGGAGCCCGCGCTGCGCACTGGCACGCACCTCTTACACACACACTACCTCAAGGTTAATAAAAATATAATTTAATATAATTATTACATGAGTCGTATCAAACTGGGCGCACGTAGACTCTCACGAGTGGCCTTTCAACCGCCGTTTATTCATTTTTTCATATGTGTATTGGATGCGCGACCCTGACGAAATAAACGCAAACGTTTGCCTTAGGCGATTAAAAGGTTAATAACCCCTTCTACTGGTATTTAGGACCAGCATTTATCGAAGAATACCGGCTCGACCCGTACTCTTTATGGATTTGCCTGCAATCCTTAAAATAAACAAAAAAATATAGAATACAAACAAATAATAATATCCGTGTTCGACAGTTTATCGGTACCGTGGTAGTGTTAACTGGAAGGTCACATGATGGTTTGCAATTGCCTAAAATTATAAAGCTGCGGAAGTAAACTTAGTAGCATAATTCGTCTGAAAGTTTCTTACTTTCTCTCTGTGAGAAGGATAGGCTGTAATCCACCACGCGGACTCAGTGTATGTTGATAAAACCAATATTCTTTTCTCAGGAACTAGCATGGCTCGCATGCGGGCTCCGCATGGACTCCCGCGTGTGCAGCGGCCCTGAATCCGCCCGCTGGTCGTGGTTCAAACGCTACTGCCTTTGCGTTCGCACCGCAGATGCACTTATACGACGAACGCCATTACCCACACCTTTCCTAACGGATGTGCGCAAGAGGTTGGCTGACCTTGGCGTTTATAATAGTGATGAAACGACCAGTGAATCGTTGTTCCTGTGGGAGGACAATACTAAGTTTACAAAGCAGCATGATGAGCAACTTCTGCATTGGGTTAACAAGTAAGTGAGAAATATATTAGGTATATTGTTCTTAGTAGACGTTCTTAAGTAATGGGTTGTCGACGCAATAGTCCAATGCACTCGTAATACACCAAAAAAAAACTCTAACGGTAGAATGTATTTTTTTATATTCCTGGGTCAAATGCCTGTAGTGAATTTTAATATTGACAAAACGGACTGACTGCGATAAGATTGCGATCATATTCTCACTTTTACTGACATTGTCACATTGCTCTCTAACATTAACCACATCTCTATATTTCATTCTTAATATGATTAGACATTTATTAAACAAACCTTTTTTACTGTCCGTTCAACCGATTTTGACTTCTATTCCGTAGGCATAAGGATGGCATTAAAAGGAAAAAAAGCTGTTACAAACTGCACCCGCTTTTTTTATCACACCACCAACACAATAAAAGTCAAAATTGGTTGAACAGATAGTAAAAAAGGTTTGTTTAAATGTCTAATCTTATTTCGAATGGAGTATAGAGATGCAGTTTATGTTAGTGAGTGTATGAGTGAGTATGTGAGTAAATCAAGCTCTCACTCCCAGACGCCCAGAAGATTGGTGCGGTTGGTGGGGTGGCGGGTCGCGCGGCTGCGCAGTGTACGGCTGGGGCCACAACCACCGCGGACAACTGGGCGGCGTGGAAGGCGCTAAAGTGCGAACCCCGACACCTTGTCACGCGCTAGCTGCGCTCAATCCTGTGCAACTAGTAGGAGGGGAACAGACGCTCTTCGCTGTGACACCTGATGGGAAAGTTTATGCTACTGGTAAGTGTAATTTCGCAAATTTCATAACTGTATGTGGGCTTTTTGTACCTATTACTCAGTATCTCCACAAAATAGATAGGTACAGAATATAATCTACATACAAAGCGCGCTCGAGCAACGCACACATAGACACCGCTCACGGACACGATATCTCGGCACAATCGCCCGGTCGCACTCGTACAGTTCGGCGCAACGCGCTGAACCTAGCGCGTTTGGCTAGCGTAGGTATAAAAAGTGAATGTACATATATGAGATTGACTTCTGTACCTATCTATACTATATATATATATATATATGTATATAAGGCTAAGCTGATGATGATGACGTATGTGTACTTACGGGTGGGATCTCAAACATCGTGGGTAATTTGGAGAGATTGATGGCGCTAGTTGGCGCTACAGTGCAGACACCGACGCCAGGTCACGCTCTCGTGACCCTAAACCATTTGCAACTAGTGGATGGGAATAAACGTTGTGTTCTGTGATGCCTGATGAACAGATTTATGGTAACGGTAGTCCAATATTTGCCGGTTTCATGACATAAGTTTGCGTATAGATTATAAGTCCAAGGATAACCGATACAACCTTGAGCAATAAGTGGGATAAAGTAATGTAATACAAATCATAGATATATGTCTATATTCAACTTTATTGTTTTGCTACAGGCTATGGTGCTGGCGGAAGATTGGGCATTGGAGGCATAGATTCCGTCTCACAACCAACTCTATTGGCTTCAATACAACACGTATTCATCACAAAGGTAAACAATAAACATTCATAAGAATAAATTTGTAAGATTACTTTTAGTTTTTTACTATTATTATTGCTAGGCTCGCATTTATCCACAATCTCACTTGATGGTAAACGACAATGTTGTCGACGATGGAGCAGGCTTGCCTAGAAATAAACTTGTACTCTTTGACTTAAAACCCATAGGTTGTCGCTATCAGGAAACGCATACATTTCATTCCATCATCGGATTATCAGATGTACGGCGATGCACCACCGGTACAAAGTGGACATCCCACCCATATGCACGAATCGTTTTGGGAACACATTCATTGTGGGTAGCCAGGGAGTGGAATTCCTTGCTGTACTCTGTACTACTACTAGGCTAAGCTACTTCTAGGCAAGCGTTCTCCATCGGCGACCACATCGTCGCTTTCCATTAGGTGAGATAATGGTCAAGTGCGAGCTTGACAATAATTAAAAAAACTCCGGCAGATTTCAAATCTAAAGTTCGCTGTTGTAATGGCTTATAATGTGTGTTCTTATGGTGTTGCCAGGTCGCTTGTAATTCGGGAGGCAAGCATTGCTTAGCGCTTTCGGCTGACGGTGACGTTTACAGCTGGGGAGAGGGTGAAGACGGCAAACTTGGGCATGGGAATAGAGTGTGAGTAAACATATTAACCTAAGGCCACGAGTTTGATACTTACTAGATCCCTTTAAACGTAGACGTCCATTTGTGTATCATCCTTTGTTTATTTTGTAAGCAAAATATTTTATACTAAATCAAAAAAAAGTAAGTCCGCCTTTGTACAGTTTTTGAGCATAAAGTTTAAAAAAAAATAATTGATATGAATAAAAGATATTGGTATGAGAAAGAGTGGGGGTGTGGTGGGATCATCTCTTTTATACGCACGTAAACTAATGCTGTTTTTTTATGGTGGGAAAATCATCTAATGACAACCCCCGCTCTTGGACGGAGCGGAAATAGTCTCATAGCGACTAAAAACTCACCCCGTTCCTTGGAGCCTTTGTACCGGGACTCGAGCTATCTTTCGAAACTAACCCTGGCCCCAGTAGGTTTCGAGCCAGCTGGGCCGTATATACGGCACCGTGAAAACTTAGTTTTAATGTAACCCACCAGGCATTAGACAGCTGAGAAGGCGATTTGACAGCTCACCTAATATTTCGGTGCGGAATTTCCCGAATCGATAGATCATCAGTTCTATTTTTCAACAGGAGCTACGACCGTCCTAAACTAATAACAGCTCTATCGGGACTGGAAGTGGTAGCGATCGCTTGCGGCGGCGCGCACTCTGCGTGTTTGACGGCTCGAGGGCGCATTTATACGTGGGGGAAGGGCAGGTACGGACGGCTGGGCCATGGCGACTCGGAGGACCAGCTTGTGCCTAAAATGGTAAATGGAATATGTTATCTGTGTATCTTCACATATTAAAACTTCGTGAGCAGTTTTATAGAGGGATTTCTTCTTGAAGTTAAGTGGCTGTTAGTGTAATTCGCAAAAATTCTTAACTGAGTGACAACGATGACGTCACATATTTTCTTATTGCGAATATGCTATAGTCTGTGCATTTAATTTTTTCATCATCATCAGCCTTTTTAATGTTCCCACTGCTGGGACTCAGGCCTCCTCTCTAGGAGAGGGGATGGGCCGTAATCCACCACACAGGCCCATTGTGAGTTGGTGGATGTCACATATCTTCGAATTTTTGGTTCTAGGACATGCCGGTTTCCTCACGATGTTTTCCTTCACCGTTTTGAGAGCGGTGGTAATGAAATTAATTACACAAAGTATTGCGCCTGACAGGATTTGAACCCGGGACCTACAACTCGTAGGTCGGAGCCTTTATCACTCGGCCACCACAGGTCTCATTTTTTTTTTTTTTTAGGTGGATGCACTATCGTCTTACCGCGTAATAGACGTAGCTTGCGGCTCTGGAGATGCGCAGACTCTGTGCATCACTGATGACGACAATGTGTGGTCATGGGGAGACGGTGACTATGGGAAATTAGGTAAACAAATATCACGCTAACATTGTAATGATGAAAATTAGTGTGTGTATGTGTACTGTGCATGTTTGTTACTCCTTCACGCTCAAATGACTGAACGGATTTGAATGAAATTTAGCACAAGGGTAGACCATGTCTTGGAATAGCAAATACGATTTTTTGTTCCGGGATATGTTCTTTTGGGACAATTTTCTACTTCCACGCGAGCAAAGCTGAGCGCTGTGGACTCGTCGCATTTTGCATGTAGACAGAGCATTATGCTGAACGAGTGGCCGTTTTGCTCGGTCGACCGTACGTGGTTGACCCGTACAGTACGTTTACCTGGGTCATTATTATTGCTCCACCCGCTCAGTATGTTTCCATCATTTATATTATTGCACTTACACCGCAACAGTTCAGTACGTAATTCGGCGACATAACGTGCGCGTGACTCATAATCCTATATCGTTCACCATCCATCCTAGTATAAATTAATCTTAATCTTATATTTGTGGAAACTAACAATACAGTGAATTGATTAATCTTAAACTGACTTTCATCTCTTATCTCATCCTTTATCTCTGTCTTACCCCAACCCCGAACACATGGAAAATGTTTGAAATGTGTTAGTCTTAAGTTTGCGTCTTTTCTGTCAAATAAAATGTTCTTTCTTTCTTTCTTTCTTTTTAGCAGCTAATAACAATCATAAGGTATATTGTCTTTTATTTTAGGTCGTGGTGGTTCAGAAGGTTGTAAACTACCAATGAGGATAGACTGCTTGAAAGGACTGCGCGTTGTCAAAGTTGAATGTGGATCTCAATTCTCAGTGGCGTTATGTCAATGTGGGAGTGTTTATACGTGGTAAGTCAAATAAACATTCGGATTCAAGGTCGATGAGACATGAGATGTGGTTGTTTGCCTTAGAATGATTTCGATTTTTGTACAGTTGAAATATATCACACGATGGAGGCAGTAACTATCTTTAAAAGACACACCCATAGTTTTTTGAACTTTTTAATACAACGACATCTATGTCGCCACTAAAGTCCAATAATCTTGCATCGTGGTATCACAGTTCTTCGCGCGATTATAACATATACAACAGTTCGAAATCAACTAACGGGCAGTTGCCCTGACCAGACACAACACCCGTCTGGTCGGAGGATCACCCCTGTTCAATGGAGGTCTGGACTTTACACCTGGTTTTGCGTACCTTTAAACTAATATAATTTTGTACTATTGTGCAGGGGCAAAGGTGATTACCATCGACTTGGGCACGGCAGCTATGAGCATGTGCGAAGGCCTATGCGCGTGACTGGCATGCAAGGAAAAACTATTGTGTCTATAGCTACAGGTTAGTACAAGTACATACTTAAACCCCATCATACCTAAATATCATCAGCATTATTCCAACTGAAGACGTCCACTCCTGGACGTAGGCTTCCCTCAAATCTCCAGTCCTACGCGTCGCGCATCCAGAGTATTAATCTCGATCTTCGCCAGAACGTTGATCTACCTTGTAGGAGGTCTTCCGTCGCGGCGGCCTCACCGACCATCTGTTCTGCAAGCAATGTGCCTGACCCACTGCAACTTGTGCTAGACGATTATTTATTTATTTATTTAATCTACATGCAACAAAAAGTACATAGGCGGACTAAATGCCTTGGGCATTCTCTACCAGTCAACCTAGAGTGGTGAAGAAGCAATATGGTAGGCGCACAAACAGAAAATTTTGTTTTTAAAACAAAAGTATACGTATAGTTAAACACATACTGCATATATATATATTTATATAAAGTAAAGAGAGACGTTTTGAGACGATTCTGCTATTGGTGTAGAAAATGATTCCGCAAATTCCGCTTAAATGCAAACCGACTTTCGGCCGTCCTGATATCGAGAGGAAGCGCTTTCAACAGAAGAATTCTTCGGAGTTCGTCGACAACTTGCGATGCCTGCGGATCATTCCTGATTGGATCACGCAAGGGAACTCCGAGCACAGACCTCTTCATTGCCCTTTGGATGACTTTAAGCCTTCTCTTGGGGCTCAGGATACGACATCCGCATTCTCTCTCATCCGATATATACACTCGCGTTAATTCCACCAGGGTCGCACATCCACGACCAAATACCCTCATTTCCTCAGCTCTTCTGTCTTCTATGGGGATTGAAGAGCTAAACGAGAAGGAGTACCCAGTCCCAAGGATACGACCCTGGCGAATAGGACACAGATGCACTCCAAAGGGATAGTTACTTAACAAACTGTCATTGAAATAGTAAAAGTCCAAAGCTATTATGAAACAGTTATGAAATAAGTTATCAGTTTATATAGAATCAAATCTTTCTTTCTATATTATTGAGGATTTTCGAAATAAACCAAATTGTTTCTCTGAAAACAAAGTTTTATTTTATTCAACACGCTTTTACATTATAACAATTACCGTTTAACTAAAATTACACTTTTATCTCACCTGAAAACAAAGAAACGACATTTAAAGTTCATTAATATCGCCTCCTCAATTATATCCCTTTATTTATCTCTCTACAAGTTTTTTTTATATCAATTAAATGCACAAAATAATCTAAACATTATCTGCCATTGAATCATACGTCACCCCGTATCCACAGCATAAAAATTAAAAAAAATAAATGTCATTTCCAAGGAGGTCATTTCATTACATCTATTCTTTAGTAACGACATGAGTGTACATAATTTGATACTTGTAGGGAGTCTCCACTGCGTAGCGTGTACAGACAACGGCGAGGTTTACACTTGGGGCGACAATGATGAGGGACAGTTGGGAGACGGTACCACACTCGCCGCCCAAAGGCCCAGGCTACTGATGGCTTTGCAGGTACAAAACTGCTTATATACTTATTTGAGTGCTAAAATGTCGTTTATTAGTAATCAGTCAATTTACCAATTAACAGGTTAAATTGACTTATTACTAGTATTGAAGATTTGTTTTGATAATAGGGAAGAGCTAATGTTTATCTAATGCTAACTTAATCTTTGAAATAATTTCAATTAGAGACACAATAGAATTACAATGACAATGTTAATAAATGCGATGAAACAGCTCAAAAAGGGGTTGTTTTCTTTTCTTGATGATTTTTATTTGTCTTTTTAGGGTAAACGTGTAACTAAAGTAGCGTGCGGCAGTGCTCATACAGTGGCCCTCTGCGTGGAGGCGCCTCGCGCGCCCCGTGCTCCTCCACCACCGCCGCTGGAGTGCCATTTACTACGAGATTTAGCACCACAACTTATTTGTAATAGATTGGTATGGAATTTCTTGTTCTAGTAACTTTTTCTTCATAAATGTAAATAAATCTATGAATAAAAATAAAAAAGTAATGCCATTCAATAAATCATGTAAAATGGGTGAGAGTCATAATGGCAGGTGTACCAAAGCAAATTAAATTATAGTACTTACCAATAAAATGTACTCACTAAAATAGTATGGATGGACCACGCCGCCGAGGTCGACTTGGGAAAAGGTGGCAAAATGACCTGGACGCCTACTGCACCGTTTTGGTCCGGTTTGAGGTGATTCGAGAAAAGAATACCTATAAGAAGTTGTGAAAGGCCTTTGCCTACCAGCTAAATAAAAATTAAAAAAAAATCTTATTGACAAAAATAATGTCGTGTGTTGTTACAGGTTCTTCTTCATCAATTCTCGGACTTAGTGTGTCCAAATTTGCCGCTGTTGATCCTAGATGGTCCGCTGGATCAGTTGAGGACCCTTTTGTTCTACAGTGTGAAGGAAGCAGCATTTAGAAAGGTATTAATATAAAATCACTTCTACTTATTTGTAAAGTATCCGGCACAGGGATAAAGCCGTCTTTGTGTTGGGTGGTTTTAATTCCTCACTTCCCTCAGGTGTATATTTA
This sequence comes from Mythimna albipuncta, assembly GCA_929112965.1. Classification (NCBI taxonomy): domain Eukaryota; kingdom Metazoa; phylum Arthropoda; class Insecta; order Lepidoptera; family Noctuidae; genus Mythimna; species Mythimna albipuncta. The sequence goes on along the minus strand of OV815962.1, from coordinate 6,997,200 downwards.
CTCCTTCGCAGTGCTCGGGAGTTATAATATAAATCCTTCACTGGTGTTCGGGATTAAAATTTAGTAGACTTCGTTTCTTTCGGATTTCATCATGCTGCCTGTGATTTTAAGACGCTACTTTATCCCTTAGTTGCGTAATCTAACTACTATTGTTCTGTGTCTAGGCTATAATGGCAACAATGGTTCGCGAGCGTCAACACGGCCCCGTAGTGGAACTATCTCGCGTGGCAGCGCGGCGAGCGCGGCGCGGCGGCTCCGGCCTGGCCGGGCCGGCCGGCATGCGCTCCGTGTTCGGCCAGATGGTGGCGCGCCTGCCCGCCCTCACGCAGGACGCGCTGGCTCTGCCGCATCGCGTGTGGAAGGTCAAGTTTGTTGGTAAGTATGAGTGGTAGTGCGGCGCGGCGGCTCGGGGCTGGCGTCCAAGAACGCGTAGTTTCAAAAACGCGTATTCGTCATTATACACTTGGTGTATTCCTGCTCACAGCTTGCGTAAAAAACTATGAACTCTGTGAACGAAGCTGCAACGACACGACGGCATGACGTATATGAAGCTACGTGTCCGTAGACAGTAGGCCTAAGTTTTGTGACTTCTAGTAAACAAGTGGGCTCCACACATGCATTCCGAGTTTCTGTAAATGGACTTGTAAGTTGTATTCATCATTAAATTGAATGTATCAGGTGAGAGCGTGGACGACTGCGGTGGCGGCTACAGCGAGAGTATTGCGGAGATGTGTGAAGAGCTACAGAACGGATCTCTTCCTCTCCTCATGGCCACGCCTAATGGACGTGGAGACGCGGGCGCATCGCGTGACGCGTTCTTATTGAACCCCACCGCTAATACTCCGCTACATTTGAACTGCTTCCGATTTCTCGGTGAGTCTTGTTTACTTATTATCCATACTTTATAATATAAATGTGAAAATATTTTTGTCTATTTGTTTCGCTTTCACGGTTAAACTTAGTAACCGATTCTTTTTAAATTTAGAACGGATTAAGTTTGAACACCAAGCAAGGATATAGGGTACTTTTTATCTAGCTCCGACTTCAACTTCGTATCCATAATATCCGACATTCAGGCGGATGAAGTCACTGGCAGAAACTAGTTAACATATGAATATTAGCTGAGCTTGTGTACTTTATCAGTAGAAATAAGCAGTCAACAGCATGGACCCTTTTTAGAAAGAACGTCATAAGCGTCAGTTTGTGTTTTTAACATGAAGGGTTTTTTTTCTAATTAAAACGTTTTAATTATGAAAGGGAAATACCCTTTCTTCCTTTTGAAGTTCTTTCTAAAAAGGCTTAATACTTTATTTATTTTCATATGTCATGAAGAAGACGTGCTTCGTCAAATAATAATATGAATTTGATCCTCGACTATCATAGAATGTATCCAACTGCCATTGGGTGGCTATCTAGTTTATTAATTCACTGCACTAAGGTAGGTGCCAGATAAACATGGAATAATGGTCATTGACCCTCCTATACTCTTAATGTCAATAACGGAAATAAAGACATAATAAAGCCGCCTTGAATCGATATGTATCGTGATCATTTACATGATTTAGTAATGAAAAGCATTTCATTGTTTGTTTTTCGTAGAGATATTAAGAAAACGTCATTGTACTTTATTCCACGGCTATCTGGCGCAATCTTTAGCTCTCGGTACGCATACATTTATGAAAGACCGTTCAGTACGAGTCAGTCAGCGATCCTGTGACCTAAAGACCTTTTTGTCATGACAACACACAGGTGTACTGATGGGCATCGCAATCCGCACGGGCTCGCCGCTGTCCCTCTCCCTCGCGGAGGGAGTATGGCGTCAACTGGCAGGGCAACCTCTGCGACCGCAGGACTTGGCTGAAGTTGACAAGGACTTCTTACCAGCTCTACTATGCATTAGAGATATGACGCCTAATAATAAGGTAGGATTATACAAAATCATTTACTTAAAAAAAAAAATAGTTTAAAAAATACTGTTATTTTGGCCTTTTATGAACTAACCTACAATGAGATTAAGAACGTCGAAGACTTTATATCGCGTATCAATAACGGTATTTTTTTACTGTGTTTAACCGAATCTTTGTTAAATCTAGGTGAAGAAAAATGTTATTGTTTAATTAATTTGTTAAAAAAAAACTACTCAGACACTTCACTCAATGATACAGAGTTGAGCGGAATTGAAGAGATAGATTCTGATAAACATTTTTCGTTCATGATTTGTAAATAAATTTAATTTAAAAAAATATCTTATTGTGCTCACCCTACCAAATTAATTCGATTTGACATCTATGACGTCACAATATGGCGCTAAGTCGATCCTATTTTTACTTGAAACGCATAGTAACGTATTTTCCCTTTGACTTTAGTCTAACAAAATAATCCAAGTAATATTTAATGTATTTTATCTTTCTAGAAAAATGCCCCATACACCAAATTAAGAGAGTCTTGCAAACTAACATTTTGTCCTCGTTAACAGGAACTCCAAAACCTTGAGTTGCCATTCTCAATACCATCAGCGGCAGGTCACGAAGTACCTCTATCGACGAGGCACAAAAGAGTCACTCCAGACAATAAAGATGAATACGTACAGTTGGCTCTGCACTACAGGTAAGATATCAAGACTGATAAAGTTTGGAAGATATGAGTGATAAGGATGAAAGATAAGTCTTCATCAGTAAACAAATATCATAGGCGACTAGTTAGATAAATATTGTGCACGAAAATGTAGGTCCGATTTTATGCATGAGCTAGTCGTGCATAAAATTAGAATTTCGTACCGCCTAATAGTCAATGAATGTAGTATATCTTTCGATATAGTCAACCGATGGCGATGAAACAAAGCCTAAGTAATATATCAAGTTACACACAATTTGAATGTGTAAAAGTTATCTATTTACATAGATTTCCTACATTTTACGTGATGCGGGCACAACATAAAACTTTTATAGATTTATTATATTTACAAACACACACATATTTCTTACGTGTGCAAGCAGCAAACGCCGCATAAACACAACGTATACTCCACGAAATCGTGACAGTCACTCCACGTAAACGTCTACCATCCTGTGATTGATAGTTTCGCGTAGATGAATTTACAGATATTTGTACATCTCTACACATTTTTCTACATAATTATTATTAAAGGTACATATTATGGTTCATTTATAACTAAAATATGTAGTACGCAATGGCATCGTATTGGCGTATTACAACTGTTTGTTCTTTATCACACAAAAACATGAAACTTTCACAGACTCCACGAATTCGACGAACAAGTCCGCGCAGTCCGTGACGGCATGTCCCGAGTGATCCCCGCACCTTTACTGGCGCTGTTCAACGCGGCGGAGCTGGAGACGTTGGTGTGTGGCTCGCCAGACATACCGGTGCATTCGCTCAGAGCATCCGCTACTTATAAAGGTAAACTACTTTATTTCTTTATTAATATTATATTTCTTCAGTACGTGTCTTCGTCACCTAACTCCTCCTTAACCGACCGATTGTATGAAATTTTGTGCATTATTTGAGTGGCTCCCTGGGTGGTATGAAAATACAATTGAAGTCAGCAGGTGGCTCTACAATTTGCTTCTCAATTTTATTTATTTAATTATAACTTTATTGCACACCTTGCTTATAATAGGATAAACATTTACAAAAGAATAGGCGGTCTTATTGCACAAGGCAATTTGTACCAGACAACCTTTGGATGGACGGAACGACGGGAAAAGATTTGGGGTTGTCAGTATACAAAAAAAAAAATGTGAATAAATATACATCGTTAAATTTTAATCGTTTTAATCCCGTGGAGGGTCGATCCGGTACATGAAACACTGTCGTTTGTAAAGATAAAATTAAAAAATAAAGTACCTTTTTTTCAAAACTCGTATTAAAGAAAACGTCAGCAGAGCGAGTTCTATGACCTGTAGGTCGGCGTTGTGTACAAACTACCTACAGGTCATTGAACTCGCTCAGCTGACGTTTTCTTAAAGAAATTAATTTCGTACATGCGTAAATTAATACGATTACGATTACTTACGATTCTTTATTTTACATCTTCTCGTCAGGAGTGGAGCCGAACGCGCCTCTAGTACAATGGTTCTGGGAAGTAATGGAAGAACTATCGGGCAGTGAACGAGCCTTGTTCCTACGCTTCGTTTGGGGACGGACACGGCTGCCGAGAGCGCCACAGGACCCGCGGCAGAGAGACTTTGTGTTACAGGTATGTAGGATTCGTTGAAAATTGGGATTGTGGGTACATGTCAACATTGATTGTACAGCCAAGCAGTACTATTCCCTTCCGGAGTCTGGGTTTCATGATAGCTACATGTTGTAGCTGGGATCATTATATCAAGAGTGAATGGGTTACGTCAACCACATTAAAATCAGAAGCGATAGTGATCGGTCGCGATCCTATGAATAATTTAAAAAAAAAAATTGCTTTCTCCGATCAGGGCCGGATACACGAACCTCCTCTGACTCAGTATAAGCTCTGCAGTGAACTCGGTAATTTTGTTTCAGGTGTTAGACAAATACCAGCCCCCGGACCACTTCTTACCCGAGAGCTACACCTGCTTCTTCCTTCTCAAGATGCCAAGATACTCGTGCAAGTCTGTGCTACGGGAGAAGCTCAGGTAAGTTCATTTTAGTAATTGTGTTCTTTGCCTGTTATAACTTTTGTTTCAGCAATCTATCCAATCTGAGCGTTTTGCTTTATGAATGTTGTTCATCTCTTCAATTTCCACAGGTACGCGATTCATTTCTGCAAGAGTATAGACACGGACGAGTACGCTCGCGTAGCTCTAAGCGCTGCCGAACGAGTTTCCTCAGAGGAATCGGACTCGGAAGCAGACGCTGCGGTGGCGCCGGCGTCCAACCCGCCGCCGCTGTACTCGCTGACGCGCGCACCCACGTGGCTCTGAGAGCGCGCCGCCGGTCCCTGGACCATACACGACGACCTCGCCCTGCTCGCCGCAAGACAACTCTAGTGGACACAGATGTTGATGTGATCGGCGAGATGGTTACCTTTTGAGCCAAAAAGACAGTCATAGAATCTAATCACCAAAATCTTATTATATCAGACGAGAAGTGGGTAGTTGACTATTTGTGAAAACTATAAAAAGATATTTTGATCAGTGAAAATTTAAGGTGTTTTAACTTTATCAAGTTACAAGTACCTATTTATTTTTTCTAACAGTAGTCAACACTTTATCCGCGATAAATCTTTGATGATAAATCATAAGGACCAAAAAAGAAAGAAATACACTTGGTTATGTATTTTCTTTCCTTTTGGAGTGTCTAGTTTTATACATGGTATTATATGTTTACGAAGACTTCAATAAGTCTTTTTAAACAATTGATTTAAACTCGCCTAATCGCATGGGCAGTTGCCAATATCTTTACTGTAATATTAAGATCACTGGCACTATTTTTCACCATGCACTTGCAAGCATTCATCCTAGTCGAGCCGTAGATAATTGTAATGTTGAGAAACGTACGCTTCATTAGTATTTTTCCATATGGAAACATTTATGAAGATATAGGACAGTTGTAACACACGTCATATTGATTTTGGCAATGTCCTCACTTCGAATACTCTTAGAAATTACTCATTGTAATCATGATATTTAACCGTAGTTACACTTTTATACTCTATGTTCACTGTAAGTTAGACTTCCTTATATTGTGCATACAATATAAGTTAACGTTACTCGTAAAGCAAATTGGATTTTTCAATTACAGCATTCCATCCATAGCTTAGGTACCAGCGCAGACGATCGAACGATTTACATATTTGTGTGAAAGTGTTTATGAATAATATTGTATACAACGATGGGCAGCACTGCCACATTCCATTTTGTCGTAATATATCGTAACGCTTCGAAATCTCTTACTCGTCGTTTACTACATAAGTTAGCCACTAAAATCAGTCTTTTCTGCTCATCGATTTTTGTCACAAATCGATTTTCTGCTCTAAAGACGTTGTAGACATTTTTGTTTTTCTTTAAACAAGCAAAAATACACAAGTACGTGTTTCAAAAAGGTCTGGTTTTAGTGGCTTTAGATAATATTTTTAAGGAACGATAAAGCCCCAAAGAATGGCGTTAATATGATGGAAAGGATTGTTATTGAATGCATTGAGCAGAAATGCGTGTAACATGAAAATCCAGGTTCCTAACTTCAATATCAATGTTCCTTATTTATATTTTCCCACTAGCTAGGCCGATTATCACATGAGGCTATTGCTCCGGAAATGAATACTCGCGCTCTTGCATTTTACTAAAACGAAGTAATGAGTAATCTTAGGAAGTCAGTAGTTTCATGCCGAAACATTTACTTTCAGACTTCGACCATCAATAGACATCGTTGATCGAAGCTTTAAAAGCCCAAAAAAAAGTCTTCCTAAAACTTTGAACGACTACCTGGCACAGAAATCTAGAGGCAAAGTCTGTACTAGTTTATGATGTACAAGAACCAAATTAACACAAATTGACTGAAGCATGGAACTGTGATGATATTGGCATAAAACGAGGGTATGGATGAATTAGATAGGATTTGTAAGAGCGACGCATTTCGCAGATCAAACGTTTTTAAAGCTAGTCATTTGCTGCAATTTATATGTAGGTCACGGAATGATATTATATGAGGATTGTTCAATAGCAACATTATCAGTAAAGTAAACTTTGGTTTTAATAATGTAGTCGATAAATCCATTTAAACATCTGACATGTTGCCAATTATTATAAGTAAGCAATTAATACATAAAAAATAATAACTCGCATCTTTGGTAGAACAAGGACACATTTTAAAACTATACCTTCCCATCACTGGTCAAAGGCCTCCCCCAACTTGGTATTCTTTTCTCGAGCCACCTCAAACCAGCCATCACGGTAGGCATCTAGGTCGTCAACACTTACCAAGTCGGCGATTCTCAAGCATAAATTATTGTCAAAAATTTCAAAAATTATTTGTTAGCAACATGTTTAAAATAATTACATAGTAAATAGTAATAGTAAGTATAATTCATTTTATGAAAAGGACCAAATTTACTATACAGGAGCAATTTAATTTAATCCAGAGAAAGACACACATTTTGAATGGAAAAATTCTTAAAATGGCTGTCCTAACCATTGTTCTACCGAAGGTGTGAACTAACAACACTACGATCGTTTAATGGCAATCTTTTCTCTAAGGGCGCCTTAAATTAGCCGCAAAGGCGCCCTAACAAACTGTCATTCAAATGGTCATTTTCGCCATATTTAAATCAAGTAATCATAATATGAAATTTTAGGATCAAAGTGAAGACTACATCTGGCTGCACCGAATCGCACTATAACCGCCTTGTCGATTACACCACGCGCGATCCCTTTCTCTTCCTCGCTCTCATTTTTAAATGACAGTTCTAAGTGACAGAAAAGGATAAAAGTATAGGAAAGTGCGATTCGGTGTGACCAGATGTAGCTCAACCCATACAAGTTGCTTATCAGAACAATATTTTGTATTATGAATACTCACAAGCAAAATATTTTAGCAATATAATGTGTTGCATCTGTTTGACCAGTTGTAGCTATAGTTAGGTAATCAATCTAAATAATAAACAGGAGCTGATGAATAAATAACTTTACTTGTGAATCGAAACTGTAATGGATTTTTAAATCTCAAATAATTATTTATTAAATAATAAATTCACGGAATAGTTGCTTTGCTAGTATTTATTAATCTGTAGGCTTTTGGTGCTAGTTTCACGATTAGTCTTAAATTTTTATACTGAAGAATTATAGAATGCACAAATGATTAAATGAAATAATGCAATATGTCCTACAAGTTATGTAAGCTTTGTTATTAATTATGTATATTATTAAATTATGTGAACAATAATTAAAAGTTGGTTGTTTTAGATGATATTTTTAATAATTTTAAACTGAAATGTAATGAAAAACAGTTGTTACAAACATTTTAGGTGTTTCATTCACCTAATGCGAAGGTACAGAATTTTCAGTCACTGAACCTTTGTTTTGTAAATCATGATAAACAAAATACATGACTAAAATAACTGGAGTCTACGAGCGCATCGGGGCGTACAAGTGTGCAGACCTTAAAAGCTGCTAATAAAATAGTCCATTTGTATACCTACACAGACCATACAATAACAATTTCTTTAGCAACCAAAGAGTAATTAATTAAGAAAATGACTGTTCTTGCTTTTGAGATCTGAAACTGTGAAGCTTTCCTTGTGATTTATTCTTGTGCAGCATTATTTATTTTTTACATGCATATAGTGCTATAAATACATATTTATTTCAATAATGTCTTTTTATTTAAAAGTAATCATCCCCATCAAACTGTATGGGGTGTCATGTGCCCCCTACTGGATACGCACCAGTTGTAGGGAGCCCCTGGACGATTAACGGTTACCGTGGGCGCAAGCTTGTGGTCGGCAAAGCCGTAAGTAAGGTTGTTGCCATGGGCAGCCCAAGTGCCCACGCGCGCCTCAAAGAGATGTGAGCAAAATTGACAGGGCCAGTTAGGCTGCAGATTGTACGAAGGAGTTACCCTAAAGCCACGTATTCATTAGTAAACATTTTTTGATAAACTGTTTATGACTAGCGTAACCCTCGCAAAAAGGGTAACTGAAGGAACACTGTGTTTAAGATAGTTAAAGTCAAAAAAAAAAATTTGGGCTGTCATGTGCATAAAAAATTAAGACTTTCAAATTGTATTGTCAAAGGGTTAATTATTTCAGGGGGATAAGAGTATGGCAATAGTAATTAGACCAGAGGGCTAATTCCATAATTCCATTAACCTCTCGTATGCCATAATTAGATACAATTAAAAAGCCATTGTGTCTCGCGTGGATCCAGGTTTAGGCATACACAGGTTAATCAAAAACTTTCATAAGCCCTTAGTTTCATCTGTCTCATTCAATGCCAAAAACTTTACAAAATGTTGCAAAATTAAGGGTGTTTTCTTACATAAATATTTTACTCCTCACAATTTGAAGTGAAGGATAAATCTAAAATCTAGGGTCAAAAGGTAGGAAAACAAATAAAAATTACCAATAAAATTCAACGGTGAGTTCACATGATTTATTTGCTATATAACTTACATGTTGCCCTTAATGAAATAAAAAGTTCTAAAATGATCACAAATGACAATAAGCATAATGTGTGGATTACTTCTTCGACTTAGGTTTGAGTGTGAAGTATAAAATCATGGCGCCCATGAATGCGTATGTTGCCTTGGCCGTCTGAAAAACAAAAAATAATAAGTTTTTTCAATTATACACAAAATATAGATATTTATTGGGTAAAAAGAGATAGATAAGAGATATAATTTATTTGCATTTTCCACTTTTTTTAAAGATTACAACTGACGAAGTAATGCTAAGGCTAACATAACATCTAGTTCTAGGAAAAAATTTAAACCAGTCTTGATATTGGAGCTATTAACAGATAAAGTCTGTCTAATAAGTTAATCGACTTGAGTAATTATTAGGATTTAATGAAATCTGATGTAGTTAACATGGGTTCAATAATCAAGGTTGATTAAGAGATAGAGATTATTGTTTACTAACAGAAGAAACTTATAAAAAGTACCAAATATTTGTATTTTTTAACCTTTCAATTGTGATAATTACAGACACAATTGAAAGACAATAGGTGCGCGAACGCCGGCGTTCGCTTGGGGTTTAATGAATTAAATGATTAAATATTATACAAAATTCTCAAGTCTTAGACTTATTAGACAGACTATATTTCATTTTATGGGGACAGATGATACTGGAATTATTTATATGATAAGCCCAAGGTTTTGGTAGTCATGGCCCGCACACAATGGTCCGTGCAGGACTAAGTGCAGAAACCATACTCAAACCGAACTGATGATTTGTACGATTTTATTTAACAGGACTCGTAAAAATCATTTTTTCAGTGTAATCTTGGAAGCAATTATTATTAATTATAATTACAATATCAGCAGTTTAGGTGGAATAATATTAGGAACCAGGCCCAGGCCATCTATAGATAGGTCAGTATCTTGAACTCCGAAACGTTAACGAAGGCTAATAAGAATTATATCTATTTAGGTCTAAACTAAAGTAGTTATGGAATCCAAGATCGCACATAACCTCAAACTTATCGCAATTTTTTTTTACTACATTATTGTCTCTATTGGATACTTACATTAGCTCTGCCTCTGTTGGTTTGGCTGTTGAAGTATTTGGACAAGCCCTTAAGCTGGGATTCATCGACAGAACTGTCTCCGGCCATTCTAAAATGAAATAATTATTATAGATAAGTTTTAATGCAAGCCCAAAAAATGGCTTAGACAGAAGATGATAATAGTCAATAATTAGCTAACGTTAAAAAATAGAGTTTCTAATAAAAACAAATGGTTTAAATTGGAATTTTACCTGATAAAAAGGTATTTTATTCCTTATGTAATAACGTACAGTAGGTGCAATTCCCAAAATCGTGTAACAACTTGGAAGTCAACCCTATTTGTAACATAGAGATGACAGCAGAATAGCCATATCGTAATATTGGCGAGAAAAAAAGAGACAACAAAAAACAATGCTTCAAACCAGTGTATGGCGAAGATTACAAACGACAATATGTCAAAATTGTCAGGCAACGTTTTGTTCGTTCTACCCGCGGCCACACGGACACGGAATAGGTATTATTTTCGTAGTTCTACCACTACCACTCCTTATCAAACGCATCACTGATTAGTGTTAGCTGCTGCTGGCGTGACTTACTTATTAATTTACTTCTTTTTCTTAGGCTTTTTTAAAAACTTGTAGTAAATAATACATGCTGCAATTAAACCCATTGTCACTTTAGTTGTCTGTAAAAAAAACATATTGGAATTATTTTTCCCCTAAAAACCCAAAAACTTTCGTTGCCACGCTTCAGCCATCGTAATCACGCTTGCGACCAACGAAATGGTCGCAAGCGTGATTACGATGGCTGTCCAATTTTATTATATACTTAATTTACATAAATAAAATAATAATAATGTTCTCCTCTCCTGTCTTTTTCTGTAAATTTTGATACAAGTGGAGAAAGTTTGTTATCGCGACCGAGTACGTTCTGAAACGTCATTTGATACGCGTTCGGCGTTCGGCCACTACCCACGTGTATCGGACAACGTTTTTCAACACACTTACGAAAAAATTTAAAAAACAGGTTGAATTGAGGAGGCTGCGCGATGGTGTCATGCTCCGCAGCAGAACCACTTTGACTACATTATGTACAAATTACAGGATGAAATGTAGATAATATCTATATTTTTGTAGCTTAATATCAAAAATTGTATATTGTTAGTTTCTTGGAAAATATCAATTCAAAGTGGTCATGCTACAGAGCATACTCTCCAGCAGGACCAATTTAAATTAACGCTTATTTCACGCTGATTATGCACAGTTCATAATATAAACAAATGTATATTTATTGTATTTCAAGATAACATCTACAATTTTAGATAAATACTTACTGATTTTTAGTAACCTGTAAATATTTTACCGGAAAGCGCCTGCTATGAATTTCTTAGCAAATAACATGATTAACAGATATATTTCTTTACAATACATAAACTAATAAATTGTTAAAAATATAGAAATTAAGTAAAAATAGACGAAAATGTAAATACAATTTATTTTATTTTTATGTACACAAAAAACAATACATTTAATCATTTTTTAGCGTAAATTATGATATGTGATTTTATACTTATTTTTAATTTAGTTTTTTATTTTTAATGTAGGTACATGTATTTTTTAATAACACTTACCTACCCTCTTTAGATCATCAATAAAAAAAAATAATAAGTAATAAAGCGTGAATCAGACATTTTTTTATTATGATGACATATGCCTTGCACATTACAGGAAAATAATTGTTCAAACAGATATACAAAAGTACGTATAAACGTCACATACCTACTTACTACACCAGTGAAACGTCCAGGGAACAAATAAAAAAAGCTTTCTAAGAAATATACGAGATGGCAGTGTATTAAATTCCGCGTCTTTTGATGGGAAGCTGTTTGTGTGCAGTATAGAGATAAACAAAATTAAAATTTAATTAATAATTATAAATTAATTGTAGATGTTGTCGTCTTGATATACAATTTATTTATCGTAAAGAAATATATTAATCTTGTTATTTGCTAAGAAATTCATAGCAGGCGCTTTCCGATAAAATATTTACAGGTTACTAAAAATCAGTAAGTATTTATCTAAAATTGTAGATGTTATCTTGAAATACAATAAATATACATTTGTTTATATTATGAACTGTGCATAATCAGCGTGAAATAAGCGTTAATTTAAATTGGTCCTGCTGGAGAGTATGCTCTGTAGCATGACCACTTTGAATTGATATTTTCCAAGAAACTAACAATATACAATTTTTGATATTAAGCTACAAAAATATAGATATTATCTACATTTTATCCTATAATTTGTACATAATGTAGTTAAAGTGGTTCTGCTGCGGAGCATGACACGCGCGATGCCCAGCCAGATCGGCGGGATCAGCTCGTGCTTTTTCTATACAAGTGCGCAAAACAGTCAATAATGCTTGCCTAAACACGGAAGGCATAGGAGCGGCTTTTCCTGGAAGTGTATTGAAAAGTTTTTAGTGGGTGATCTCTCTAGTGTAACCGAACTCCTATTTCAATTTGGACTGTAAACGAAATTAAAACCGAATCTTTAGTCGGTCTATACCTACTTTTTGTGCTCCTGATCAGATGGAGCTAAGTATCATTTTGTTTTGTTCCTCGAGTCTCTCTGAACTTCATTACAAAGATCTTACCATGGCCAAATCATTTCATTGTATGATATTATTACCCATGTACCTCGTGGCCCAACAATACCTTCATCAAAGCATTTGGCCCTTTATCCTATGTGGAACTTCATCAGAAAAGTAGGTAGGTATTCCTGTACCTTCATCTTTGTCACGGTGTTGCTGACCGAAGTTACAGCGTAGTCTCTAATATCAGTGGCAAAACAGCTAACCGTGGACCGTGATATGTCTCTCAAAGATTTAAATCAGTTGACGCGCCTAAAGACTGTAGGTACTTAGGTTATTGGCCGCAGCGTGAGAGGTCTCTAGATTTAGGAAGTACGTACTTACATTGGCTCTTCCTCTGTTTGTTTGGCTATTGAAAAGGCGGGTAAGGCCTTTTAATTTTGGATCATCATCGGCTCCATGCCCTGCCATCGCGTCGTACTGATTTCAATTTATTTTACTATATTTCCATAAATTCAAAATAACATGGCGAAATAAAATGTTAACGTAATAAACCGAGGTGACATAATTTGGCATATTTTTTTTTTAAACACTAACGGTCTTTTAATGTTGAAGGATGAAGGCTGATATTAAAAAGGTCTTGTTATTTTATGGACAAATTCTGCTGCCTTTGGGCCATTGTTAAAATGTCAGACGTGCGAGCGATAAAGAGGGATGGAGCTATACACCCTACATAGCTCCGTTTCAGTTTAGGTCGTCAAATGGATTGCATTTGGAGCTCGTGGTAGGACCTCTGTATTTGCATGTAAATAGAATGCCATTAAAAACATAACTTGTAAAAAAACTAAGGCCCGCACGCAACTCAGTTCTTCCACCGTAAAAAGTTGTGAGGTCCATGTAATACCAAGTCGGTTAGTTTGTTCATTCCCTACTAAAACCCCAAGCGAACGTTTGCGTTCGCGCTACTAGTCTTACTATTGTGTCTATAACTGAGGGTATTTGAAATGTTAAGGGGCCTTGATTTGATGACCTAGATTGATTTAGCAAAATTCAGGCTTCTAGTATTTATACAAAACGAAGTTATAGGGGATCGAAAATGGCTTGAACTGTTTCGAGAAAAGAATAGTAGGCAGGTACGGCCGTGTCACTTTTTTGCTCACCTTGGTAGGGGCACTACCGTGCCCCCTAATTTAATAATCTAGGTAGGTACTTTTAGTATATTAAAAAGTGGTACCTAATATTAGCAGTTGAATCAGTTTGGCATGATTTTTTTTCGTGCCTTTTTAGCAAAAAAATCTAATTTTGCGATTTCTTAGATCTGATTCTACACTTGCATAAACGACGACGACGTAAGAAAATAAACTAAAAGTTATATTTGAGTGTTGGGCCTTGAGTAGGTACTGTCTGGAAACAGGAAAGAGCTTATAAAAACGACATTCTTATTTTTTGCATTTCGTAAATGCGTTTATTTATTTTTGATTGTATTCCTTACAAAAAACATCACAAGACATAATTATTTATTTTTGAAAATTGCTATTTGATACATTCTCAAAGAACTGAGAGAAAAGGGAAAAGAATGGATACCAAAAATGAAAGTCAAAGAATTAACAACAACATCTCGCATCAAAATTCAAAATTTGGCAACAGACTATTATCGCTTATTATATCAAAAACCCAGTCCTGATGAACCAAAAACACACTTGCCTAATAAAGAACATGTTATAGAAAACCACAAAATCCAAGACGCTGAAGATATACCTGAAATACTACAAAGCGAAATAGAAAAAGCTATTAAAAGTCAAAAAATGGAAAAAGCTCCCGGCCCAGATAGAATTACAAATGAACTATTAAGAGGTACAATCAGTGAGTTAAGCCCAATACTAACACGGGTCTTTAACGAGACACTATACACAGGCATTATTCCGAGAAATTGGGCTAAATCTCACATAATACTTATACACAAAAAAGGCCCAAAAGACGATATGGGTAATTACAGACCCATATCTCTTATATCAAATGTATATAAAGTTTTTGCTAAAGTAATTCTAAACAGAATATCTAACAGTCTGGACGAAAACCAACCAGTGGAACAGGCAGGATTTAGAAAAGACTTCAGCACAATTGATCATATACATACAATAAAACAGCTCATACAAAAATACAACGAATACAACAAGCCTATTTACCTGGCCTTTATAGACTATTCTAAGGCTTTTGATAGCCTCATACATAAATATGTATGGCTAAGTCTAAGAGAGCAAGGGATCGAAAGTACCTACATAAATATAATAAAAAACATATACAAAGAAAGCAAGGCGAGTATTAGGTTGGAATCAACAGGAGATGTGTTCCCTATAGAAAGAGGTGTCAGACAAGGTGACCCACTATCACCAAAGCTGTTCACAGCAGTGCTTGAACATATGTTCAGGAAACTGGATTGGGAACATCTTGGACTGAACATAAATGGAGCACGACTGAGCCACCTAAGATTTGCAGACGACTTAGTTATATTGGAGGAAGACCCAAAAAAATTGGAATATATGATACAAACCTTAGTAATCAGAAGTAGGGAAGTGGGTCTGGAAATCAATTTAACTAAGACTAAGATGATGACAAACTCAACCCTCGCAGACATAACAAACAATGGACAAAAACTCGAGTATGTAGAGGAATACGTATATCTAGGCCAGATAATATCGCCAAATGACCAAATGTCAAAGGAAATTGACAAAAGAATTGCGACGGGGTGGAAAAAGTACTGGGCTCTGAAAGAAGTGATGAAGAGCAAGGAAATGAGCATTAAGATCAAAAAGAAGACTTTCGATACCTGCATCCTACCCTGCATCACATATGGCTGTGAAACCTGGGCTCTGACAAAACACCATAGGGACAAACTAGAAAGATGCCAAAAAGGTATGGAAAGAAGCATGCTAAATTTAAAACTAAAAGATAGAGTCAGAAGTGCTGATATAAGGCGTAAAACCAAATTATCAGATATACTATCACGTATTGATCAACTCAAATGGAGGTGGGCAGGGCATATGCTTCGGTGCAAAAAGGAGAAATGGAGCAAACAGGTGACAGTTTGGTACCCAAGGGATGGTGTCAGGAGCAGAGGACGGAAAGCAAGACGATGGGAGGATGATATGAAACTCACTATAGGGACTCACTGGATTAGAGTAGCAGCAGATAGGAAACAGTGGAAAGAGTTGGAGGAGGCCTTTGCCGTAAGGCACACCGAAATCAGAGACATTCTGTAACCACATGCATGTAAACAGTATTTATAAGTTTTATTTTGTAATTAGTTTTAAGTTTTCGGAAATAAAAGGCTATATTATTATTATATTATTATTTGATACATTCAATTCAATAGAATAAAATTTATTTTTCTTCATTTTATCAGTCAATGAATCTTTGGATACAAAAATGTGTGGATAAAAATTTATTATCATTATCATTACAGCCGAAAGACGTACATAGCCAGACGACGCCACAACGACCGGTGCTGTGCATTTCGCAACTGTCGGATTCATCCGGTCATCACCAGGTCACCTGTTTAACTTGTGGAAGGCCTTCAAACGCTGCGTCTTCCGGCACGCGATCACCACTCCAGAACCGGCCCCATCGACCATCTGTTCTGCGAGCAATGCGCCCTGCCCACTGCCCCAATAGAAATTATAAGCAAAAAATTACATAGAGCGAATTCATTAGTAAAAATAACAACCGTACCTATCAGTACATCATTATTGCAAATATACATTTTTGTGTACTTAACAATTACTTACAACATATTTTCATTCCTTTTGGAATTCATAAGCTTAACTAACGATGGACTAGTATTCAATACAATGAGATATATCAACATAATACTATCCAATCATCTTATGTATCAAAAATATTTACCGCTATACATATAAAATTCATTAATTTGCTTCGTTTTTTTATATAAGCCATATAAGTATAAAGGACATTACAAACCAAATCACATTTAGACTACTTAAGTACGCTAACTTTTGAGCACGTCAAAAGATGTGAAAACATTTATTAATCTCTTACAAATCTCTTTCAAATCACGACTATGCTATCAATTATCACTTAAAATAGCATACACTATAAAAATCATGTTGATATTGTCCTCTTTTCACAGAGAAGATCACAGTTTAGTTGGGACCAGTTGTTTGAAGCTTTGACTTTAATATTGCACCAATCCCTTTGAAGAACGCTAGAGTCACAGCTTGGATAAAATGCATGACTTGTTGTACGATGCAGTCATGTCTATGTAACCCGTTAGTTCCGCACTTGCTCTAGTTGACCTATGCCGCAACTACTGGCCCCGAATGCATAAGTCCACAAGAGTGCACTCTTTTATAGAATGAGGTCTTCCTCCCAGTCTTCTTTCTGTCTCTCGGAGACTGACACTGTGGGCCGCGACAGTTGCTTAAGCTCGTCGTACGTGCGTGGCGGAATGGGGTTTTCGCTGAGGTCAACGTACTCCAGGGCGCGAGATCTGGCTAATCTGTCGACATCAATTTCTGTAAACGAAAAGAAAAACACAATTAAAAATCCGCCAAGTTCGAAATATGTAAGATGTTCTTAACAGTAAGAAACATTGTTTGAAGACTAATTTCTTTATTAATTGAATTCTAACTCCTTTATACAGTGTCTGTATAACTTTTAGATTCTAGCTCTACTACTAAAGACACACACAAAAAGTATGCCATTCAAACAATTACCTTACTTTACAGTTACAATAAAAGTTCAAGTACCAATAATCTGATTGTGATGTGCCAGCAAGGTGTGCAGACTAGGGCACTGGAACGTGATGTGGGGCAACGCTACGAAAGTGTTGTGCGAGATGTCCAGCCGCTCCAGACACGCCAAGGTGCAGAGCTCGTCCGGCAGCTTCGCCATTTGGTTGTTGGACAGGTTTAAATCTGGAATTGAGAAATTTTATTTGAGTATTGTTATTTAATTGCTCACTACCAATATATGAACTTTTCTCCCTTTTGGAGATTTTGATTAAGTCTTTGCTTTTATTTATTTTTTAAAGTACAAAATATTTATAATTACATTTTTGTATAAATCTACAATATACCTAACCTATAGTATTATTTAAGGTATGCATTTTTTTGTATATAAATAAAACAATTGATGACTGAAGGTGGTTAAAAGAAACTAAACTATTTTAACATCATTAACAATAATTATAATTAGTAAGTGAAACTCACCTGTAATTAAACTAAATTTGACTGCAAACTTAGGAGGTATCTTAGTAATAACATTTCCACTGAGATCACAACTCTTGAGCTCTGTGTGTCGCATCAGGTGGTACACAGCATCAGGTACTTGCATCAGCTGACATTCTGATAAATCTGAAATGAAGAAAAAATAATTTTAGAACTTGGCTATTGCACTGCCATGCACAAATATTGTTGAAATACAAAGATGACTCTTATTATTTGTTATCAGTGAATGATAGTAAAATATGAGTAATTTAGTCAACACAAGAAACTTGAAGAATGTGTCATTATCAATGGCTTTGATTAACTATTCTTAGATGTGATACTGATAGTTGAGTGATATAAACTAAGAATTATAACACCTAGTGACTCAATTCCTGTCTCAAGTGTATAATGATGCAATACAACTGCAGAAATAATTTATTTCAACAATATATTACTCAACTAGAGAAGTTATGTGTACAGTAAGTATCAAGGTGTTATTTGAATTTTTTCCATGTGAATTGTCTCATTAACAGTCTCGGTTCTGGGCTTTTTTAGTTAATGACATTTGCTAAGCTCTAATTAAACATGGAGTTTAAATTATGCATTAAATTGTGGGAACACTACGATGTTATGTTGTGTAATATCTATGTATCATTGACCAGCTATTTTTTTAAGTGGGAAAATCTAATCTAATGACATCCCCGCTCTTGGATGGACCGGGAGATAGTGTGTCAGACTTTTACTGAGTAAAAACCCACTCTTGTTTGTTCTTTTTTTTTTGGCTTCAGTAGGCTTCAACCCTGCCAGGCTCCTATGGTTGCTAACAAGTCCTTGAGACATGCGTGGAATCATTGACTGGCTTGTAACGGTCAACATAGACAAGGAACTTAGACAAACTAAAAGTTCAGTTTTCACTTATTATATCTAAAGATTATTGACTATAATAATACATACATGTCTGTTTCTATGATAATATTAACTTTCTCTAATCAGTCATTGTATAAGTACTTAACCTTAATGCTTTAATAAGAGGTGAGGTTAAACTATAGGATATAAAGATAGGACTTTAAAACTAGAATAAGCCTAATATAACTGCTCATAATTTGTCCAATCAAATACAAACTAATTAGTAGGTTAAGACAAACAATTTATGGCATAAATTGTCAGTATATTTAGGACACATTGCAACCTGCTTATTAGAGCAGAAATCATCAGTAGTTACGTCACTAACTAGCGAATATGTTTCTAGTTTTAATTACTATTAGCCTTGTGTTTAATAGCAGTTAATCATACCAAGTACTTGAGTTTTTTGAGCGTCTTCGCATTTTAATATCACTCGAGTCACTGCTAGAGCCATTTTTTAAATTAAACGCACTGCTCTGAATTAACTAGCACCGGCTGCAACTAACTAGGAACGGGAACACGAGTATCGGCGCGAGTTCCAAAAGTTATTTTTAAATTCATAAAATATTCCGAAGTTCACACGTAAAGCGCGTAGCTAACTATTAATAAATTCGCATTCCAATTTATAATTCGTTTGAAAGGAAACGTAAATGAGGTTCTAGGTTAAGTGTTTATAACAATTAGACTCAATTGGTATTAGATTTCTTGTGCATTATTTTAATTTATTTGTGGTTTTCTCTTTTTGTTTTCGTGTTGTTTGACATTACTGAATTTACTGACGTTTCGGACAATTTGACATTGACAATCAGCTGACTGCCAGTTTGCGGAGGTAGTTGTTTCTAGTTGTTTCTAGAGTTCTCGTTTAAAAACGAAACTTTTAATTAAAAAAATATTATACCTAGTAATTCAGTGAAATTAATAAGAATAAAAGTTTTTTTGAAAGTGACTGATTTATGAGGATTACCACCCATTTAATGAGAAGTTTGAAACTAGGTTTCACCGTAACAACCTACACAGAGGCACCTCCACTAGCCCAGAGGCCATATTGAAGACTTCTGTAAAAATAATTCAACATTATACCCTTGGCATTTAGTACAAGATTACTTGATTCTATAGGTGGTTAATCAAATTAAAATATTAATAAATATCAATGTCGTTATACTCGTACACGTAAGTTATAATAACCAGCAGGTTTAGTATGGCTTAAATAGGTACCGTTAGAAAAGAAGATAATTTAGGGACTATTCGTTACTTCGTGGTCTGTTATAAGGTTGGTCACGAAGATTTAGAACTACTAAACCCGAAGTAGGCAGCAGGAAATAAATAGTAAAATGTAGTAGTAGGTAAATACTTTCAAACGATGGTTCACCCCTGATGCTTACAGATACAAAAAGGAATCAGAATTATCACTACCTTAAGGATCTCTGATTAGCATGATACAAAAAGTTGAATAGAATACATCATTTCGCAACAAAGACTTCTTGTTACACATCATTTTTTTCTGCGGCTTGATTACAGGTACCTACAGCTAAACTTTATTTCTTGTTGTCATAATCAACAATGAGTGAATCACGTCGTTACAAGGAAGTGTATAACGAGCAGTGACCTCTCTGCTAGCTGGTGTTACTCTATATGGTATAAATTGGTCAGCTAAGGCCAACATGTGTTCAGCTGGCGGGTTCAAGCCGTACGTGTTTGTAAATCAAGCGCACGCGCAAGTGAGATGTTCTAAATCGATCGCACTGTAATGGCGCCGTCGACTATAGCGCGGAATTGTTACATGTGCCGCATGTGCGTGCCGGTCTTCCGCGTTCACATATTCTTTGTGTTCGCAAGTTTTCCGGGAGTAGATATGTATGTGAATGTGGATTATATCTAATGGAAGAAATATAATATACTTAATAAATATTTGTTTGACGACAATTTATTGAAATAAATCATGGTCTGTAGGAAATAGCAAATTCTTAAAGTTCTGCCTGTAGTGCGTAACTAATTGAATAAATGAACAAATGCCGTGATATCTGTTGAAATTAAGTGTCAGAAGGTAGTCTTTAACTCTTCAATATCAGCATTATTAACGTCAACGCACAACGCTATTGAGTATTTACCTAATTCAAGACACGCAAAATTAAATTGTAATCCGCGTTGTTGTTCACGCAGTAAATGATTGTTAGTAACTGCGCAAAAGATTTCACTTCTCCAAAATAACACACTAATATTAGATATTACGACTTTGTACGGTAGCCAGAGACGGAGTATTTTTTTTTTTCAGTGATTTTTCCTGTTTTTGAAACATTGGGGTTAATGGAGGTTGCGAAATATTTTTACATTATTCAACAGACAAACGACCTTCACTCTAAATGTAGGATAATTTCGGAAAAATGAAAATATTAACAGCCGGTAATTTTGGAACAAGTCGTGAACAAAAATGAATAGATATATCTATCTACTTATGGCTTCAGTTTATCTATTGTTGATCAAAGGGATATATCTATCTATCTAATTCCATAACGATTAATAAACATTACTTAATAAATGTCGCGTTTGAGAGGAATACCAATGGGATGATAATGACGATGGTTTGTAGATATAATTTTACTCAAAACAAAGTGGAGTGGGTTTAGTAACTAACTCACTCAGTAACTATGATGTAGTTGCAAAAAACGCGATTGTATATCACAAGGAATTAATTAACCATATGAAATTAATCCGAGTAACAAAGGCCACTGTTCCAACTGGGGCCGGCCTCGCTTAGTTTCACAATTTTTACACGATATCTTCGTTTACGAAAGTCGAATGCAACAGAACACTCATTTGAACCTCGGAGTTGCGTAAACAGGCATATTTCGCATAATTATTCATTCGAGATACTGCATGCCATTAGTTACGCTATTTGGACGTAATAAGGTTGTGTTTTGCAAGCCTTTTGATGAATGGGTCGTTAGTCGGTAGTTTATTGCGGTTCTCTGATGATGTTGTCGAGAGGAGATAAGCGTGGAGATTGGACGAAACAGTGTGACAAAAAGTAGCGGTAGTAAAGAGCTGTGACTGTTACGTTATAAGGGCCAGGGTGATTAAGGGCTTTGATGATTAAGGGCTTTATTTACTGCCTAACTTTTGCTAGCAGTTTTGCCGTGACCTGTTGTACCTACTTAGTGTCGGTAGTATCTAACTTGTGACCTTTTTAAATATTTTTGGGAAAAATATAACATGGTGTAAAAACTATTGGAAACCACTAACTGAAGTTAATGATTCTGAACAGACTATAGTCAGGTTAAGCATATAGTAAAAATTATGTGGTGTTACAGAAGATTTTACTACAGGAAAATAAACCAACTAATTTCCGTTACCTAGCGTCAAGATTCCTGCAGCATCTTAAGGGCCAAGCGCCCGAAAAGTGCCATAAAACAGTGATTTTCTGAGGCCTACTCCTCCGTAACGGCTTGGTCAATTGGTTTGAAAAAAATATATGTTTATTATAGATTCATGAACAATAATATCAACATTTGATTTTTTCGTGCAATTAATACTTTTGTTAAAAAAAAAATAATTTGCAATTTCGTAACTTTTTACAACTTTTCCCTACTCCTTCGAAACGGCTTGGACCTTTAGAAACATTTTTACATATAAAAATTGGTGGTTAAATATTCTTCAAAGTGAACATTGCATATGTAAATCAGTCAATATCTCGCAGAGAAAATGGATTTAAAGCGCTTTCCGGGCGCTGCTGGCCGCAAATAAATGCACAGATTTGCGTACCGCCGCCTAGGTGAGTGCGACAGTTGCGTTCACATAATTTCGGCCAGATGGTTCAAGGGACTATACGCCTTAATAATGAGCTTACATATTAATGTTTTGCTTCGATAGACATTTCACTCATACGCACAAAACGATTTTGGGAACACATTTATTGTGCTTAGCTACAACTAAGGAGTACCGTGGAATTTCTTGCCGGTGTTTGTGTTTCTTAATAAATAGCTACAACCTGGGGGTCCATTGCCGATCAGAACATTGCTTACCATCAGATGAGATATTGCACACATAGGTTATACTCTGTGGGTTAGATAGTGGTCAAGCGCGAGCCCATCAATAATAAAAAGTAGGTACCCCCCTCATATACCCTTTTCTTTACAGCCTCATGCCTTTGATTATATTATTATGTATAATATCCTCAAACATACTTAGTTGAAAGGTCGTTCGTTATTTACCTAATATCCAAGTTATGCTTTTATTAAATAATCGTCTATCCATGGCAACACAGTAAATCTTTGGCAATACTGACTCATTCGCATAATGATTAGAAGAGTTACGGACTATAAATGAATTGGAATTTTTTTATGCTGTAACAAGTTATAAAATTATGAAGTAATAGCTCATAACCTCATCTATCTTGTTGACATGATTTGAAATAATTACAACACAAAATATTGCTTTTCTAGAAAAACTTCAATGGCTCAATTTTAAAAAAGATACAAGATATCTAAAAATAAATTAAATAATGTTATATTGTTATATGACACTTGCAGAAATAAGTAAACTACCAATTTAAACGCATTCTATGTATTTTCTCTTGTTTTCTGTTGTATATTTTTTAATAACCAACAACTAAAAGTATAAACACCGTTATTTTAAAAGTTTGACGGTTTTTTGTAGTTTTTTTTTTTTTGAACCACGGACTGGTGATATGCACTCGACGCACCTTGCTATTGCTCCATTATTCTGATTTATATAATTAGTGATTTTCCATCTAGAGACCTATCTATAATATTAAAACAGTAATATTTTAAATCGTCTCCAAACAATCGTAGATACATTCTATTGATACCTGGCTATTGTTATGTCGACCAACGTAAGTGAAACCTATACCTACGTAAGTACCTAAGGTGACATAAAAAATCTGCTCTATCAATTGTGTCTCTACGCATGTTTTCTTCATGAGATTGAATAGCAATTGTCATCAATTAAGTAATTATTATAGAGCAAGAAGGGTTTTATAGACCTTTATAATTTGTTTTAGGTAGGTAGGTACTGTTTATGAAAAACACTCTTACTAATAAGTGTTATACCTAATTGTGAAAGTATATTCGGCTGTTAGTTTCGATGTACCAATGACAGAAAGGATTTGGATGAGGAAAACCGGTAAAAAATTCCTTTCATCTCAGTTTTACCGAATCAGAACATGACAATTTAACTTCACTTTTTTATGGACTGACCGATATTTGACTATTCAAAAGTGCCTGTAAATGCTTTTGATTTGATGATATATTCTACGACTTCCATTTTTATGAAATCTATATTATATACAATAAAAAAGCCAATCACCAATTGTACGTATTCCACCAGAAAATATTTATTATTAGGAACTTATGTATTGTACCCCTCATAAACAAAAAATACAGGATAAACATTTATAAAAATAAGTGAAAATAATGATGTGTAAAAGAATTAAGCTTTAATTTTGGTTTCACGTGCCGAGTTATGGCGCAGTGGTTAGCTGCGCTGCGTATCGCGGGATAGATTCCCGTACAAAACAAATATTTGTAGGGCATAAAGATAGGTGTTCCGGGTCTTGGTGTCTTGTATTTGTGAGTTTACATGTTTGTAATAATAATAATAATTCTTTATTATCAGGCATCTAGGGCCCATACATAAAATACAAAAATACACCCGCGACGCAGGAGATTCCTGGTGTGGCGCAATGATCAAAAGTCATTAATGACACATTAACAATTTGTTTTGTTATATCCTTCTCTTATCAATAAACAGCTGAATCATTTCGATTACTCAAACTATCAATACAGTAATTTGAATATCAATACAAAACAGTTTCAATGAACTTTACAGTGATTTGCGTTTGTAATGCACAAGTTATAATTTTATTTGGCCTCGTAATCGTCAATCATGGTAAGGTCATAAATTCCTTTAGATTTTCTACGAATTATGAGGTCAAAGACATTAAATTTAAGGTGCTGTGCTAGTTATGATCATTTAAATAGGTTAATGGTAATGTTGTGAAGCCTAGTTTTATTAAATGCCGGAACCATCTGAAATGGCTCAAAAGATTGCGGAGGCGATAACGATAAAATTAAAAACAAAAGGAGAATTGTTTATTATTATTTACCTAAGTAGGTACCTACGTACTCATACTCGGTTATCAATTTTAATTGCGTTTGATTGACTTGTTTATTTCCATGTAAATTGTATTTGAAGAGGGAAAGTGAAATAGAGTACAACCATCGATATATATGTACTACAACAAAACAAACAAATTCCGAATTAATTTATTTGCAGTTAGTAGGTATAAGCTGATGAGTTCCATCATATTTTTTTAGAACGTCTTTGTAGAATTTGTAATTCTAATTTCGAAAATCTAGGTTATTCTCATGTCCCTGAACTTCTTTGTAAGTAAATAAGATGTGACGTTCATTTTAATTTAACCTAATGTAACATCTTGTTATGACATTAGATTGAATTTTTAACATAATATTATGCCACAACTTGCTGGGTCGCTCCCAATTATGTGTCATGGCCTTACCTAGCTACCTCATTAATTCATTGACTAATTCTCACAGTCTTAATAACGATGTTATTAAACATTTTCAACTTATAGAGGTCAGTTTTATCCATTAATTCACACTTAGCTTGACC
This sequence comes from Mythimna albipuncta, assembly GCA_929112965.1. Lineage (NCBI taxonomy): Eukaryota > Metazoa > Arthropoda > Insecta > Lepidoptera > Noctuidae > Mythimna > Mythimna albipuncta. The sequence continues at coordinate 6,971,675 of OV815962.1, read as the reverse complement.
GCAATTAATGTTAGATGTTCCAGTTCTAAAAGGGTACAAGTACATTATCATACCTTCGTAAATTGATAAGATATGATCATTCATTTACGCGTGAATCATGAAACTAATAGGAAGGAACTTAAAATTCGCAATTATTTGGGTTTCTGGATTAGATCGTTGGACTCGTTCTTTTGTTGCGCGTTTGAGGAATTAATTACGATTCGCAAACCGGTGTTAGATGGCTCAATGACACTGATATTTTATTCATACAGTACAGTGGAATAATAGTAACTCAAGTAGGAACTAAGTAGTTGTTCTTATTATTTTTATCTTGTTTATTTTTCTGTCGTCGCAATAGGCACGAACGTCTTTGTGTTGTTGTTGATTTGAATGATGGTGCTCGCATGATTAGATTTATGCAAATATTTATTTACGCACCTAGTTGACTATTCTCCTGAGCATCTTCGCAACGTCCCACAACTCTGATGATGGCGCGCCCGGCCAGCCTCGCACAGATCATCATGGGCCTCGCATCAGGCCGGTTGCCTTCCTCCGCCTCAGTGGGCACCCTCGCTTCACCATCGTATTCCGTAGGGGGCCTCATCACTGCACTTGATTATTAAAAGTCACTGCACAATCCCGAAGTTAAGTCACTGCTATGTCACGACTATGAAAGTCTTTCACAAGCTGAAAGAATCACGAATCATCTACCACCGCTGCGAAACGCGATGCGCCTGGGTCCACGGTAGCACTCTGGTAAAATTCGAGCGCCGCGTTTGCTGCCTGCCTTTATATCGTTGCCAAAACAAAGAAGCGTGGTGCGGGAGGGAGAGCGCAACAACAACAAATGTCCGTCTCGCTCGCACTGTCTGCTGCGCAGTTGACGCAAGTTGGCGGAAGCGCGCGGAAAATATAGGGGAGATGGATGAAACCCCGTCACGGGTTTTATCCTGTCACAAAGGAAAAGTTGTTTTCCGCTTGGATAAACAATCCTGTGATCTCGTTTTCAGTGGAGCGCATTGTCACGTCGCGTCGTCAATAAGAGCATTGTGATTACCGAGCCCGTTATCTGATTGCATTGTTTGTGGGAATAATCGTTTGAATGCATGTAATTGATCAGCTCAATGTGAAAGGCTGGGCTGACGGTCGAACACGATTTTCCGGCCTAATTCACAACGGGCCATCAATGTGTTAGGTAGATATATACCGACATGTTGCAATTTATTGCGGACACGTTCGATGCGCAAACTGTATTACGATGAATTACTTATAACGGTTTTATTTTTGAGTCTATTCACAAATGTTATTCAACTTCAGGAAATATATTGATTAAATATATTTCCTGAAGTTGCATCATTTTAAAGTAAAAGTAACGAAATAGAACATGCCTAATGTACAATCAATTGATCTCGGTTTGATCCGAGCAGATATTTAAAACAGGTTCCTCTAAAATTTTCATAACGGCCTTGGTTCACTTTCTGTCATCGATCGTGATTGAAGAAATCCATACGAAAGTGTTATAACCACGGATATAACTTTAACTTAATTAGTAACGCTTCGTTCAAGGACGGTAAAAAGATTTCCGTTGTAAAAACCGTGAGGTTAACAATATCGTGGAAGCAGGCAAGTAGGTAGATAGTAGATAGCTACCTACCCAGTGAGCCCAATATTGAATTGATATCATTTTCTTTCGAATGATTTTAGATTGTTTGGAGTTCAAAGACCGAACCAAACGTAATAACTACATGTAATTTTATTGTATAGATATCTCTATTCGTACGTGCCAATAATTACGTCAATTAGAAAACTTGACGTTAATGTCGTGCGTTCAACGCACTGCCTTGAAGTTTCGGCCAAAGAGAGTCGTAGATTTTCGCCAGATCTAACCTTGAACGGCTGCCAAAAACTATTTTCCCGACTGCCGCCCGATTATATTATTATTTGCACTAAACTATTTATTTTTGGAAAATAAACAAGGAACTTTGACGCAGACCATGTGTTTTATTTTTACTCCAATAAACTTGACATATGTGTATGGGGAAATAAACTAACACGAGCAGTAGTGTTGACTGACCAACCAATAGCACCATTAGAGCGGAAACAATGTTCATATTTTGAGGCGTGTAACATCCCTGTAGACTTCAGTTCCTGGGCTGCAGAATGGTCGAAAAAGTTATCGCGGTCCTGGAACGCGAAGGATAAGGGAAAGGCCGGGTTTTAGTCCGTAAAAGTCTGACACTTCCACTCGCTCTATCCAGAGCAGGAGAAGGCTGGATGATTTCCCAACCCGCTACATTTTCTAACACTTCATCGTCTTCAGCCTAGCTGACGCTATGATTAGGAATCTATCATCAAATTGGAAATAGATCTTGTCTTTGTTCGCCTCAGAACAAAGACACGTGTATTTTATGAAGGGAAACATTATTAATCCATATAAACAGACTAGCCTAGATGTCGAATGTGGTGATTTTGCTTTTGAAAAAAACTAGCCTGTTAGCTTTAACATTTGAAAAATGTACATAATATATGATCATTGTTTCTTGAAGTCGTTATTTTGAGGTCAATGCCGTTTCTGTCGGATATGCTTTCAGTTTTTGGAACAACTACAAGAAGGTAACCCATTTAGATTTGTTTGATAATAAATCGATCAACTAGGTACCTATATAACTAGATTTCCTTCACGCACGAGGCGACCTCGTGTCTATGTTTTCCTATCTCATCATGGCCTACTTTCAAAAACATCTCAGTTTTATTTATTAGGGAATTTATAGCTCTAGTATGAGGCGTAAATACGGAAATTTTATTTGTGTGAAGCTTTTGCTGATTCTGTTTGCTTTTTATCCGTCGAGTAAATTTTTACACCTAGTTTTCAAGATTGTAGAAAACACAATAAGATTAGACCAGCTACTGATTCTATTTGAGAATGTTTCTACAAAGAAAAAAAAAATGGATTCAGATTCAAAGTTTCGTTTTGTCTTTCCCCTGATTCACGTAAAACAAAGCTTTGGTATGGTAGTCAGGTTTATTCACAGTTCGAAAACGGTTAATGACGGATGTTTGAGTAACAAACAAGATGACGCAGGAGTGGGTGCTGCGTATAAGCACTCAAAATAATGCTGAAATTAATTATGACAAAATCTTTTGGTTTTTCGTGCCGGATCGTCTTTTGATCCGGCTCGAAGTACCCGCAATTCTAAAGTCAGAAATCATCACCAATGACTGTTTACGTTCAATAGCTTAAAGTTAACTGCATCAAATACCTATACCCATTTGTAATGAAACTGTTGTGTACATATTAGTTATTTAGCAACTATTTATTCTTATCTCTGTAACAAGTAGTTTCCATTGCATAGAATGCCTATTATTCTATGTAGGCTTGTTATTAGCTGACAGTCTAACTGTTCCTCATTTGGTTTTTTTAGCTGTAGGTAAGTCTTCATGATATTATAATAATTTAATAAAGAATGTCACAGATATACTCGCGGGTATCAGCATTAAATGGTCAAGCCTAGACCAAAAAAGTTTCTACTAAAAGCCTTCATTAGAAGATATGTATCAGTAGGTTGATAGTAGACAAATACCGAAGTTCCAATACCAACAGTACAGGAAACAAGAGAGAACAGAATATCCATCTAATAATATTATTAGGTATCATAGTAACATGTAGTGTTGTTAGGCATATAGCGAGCCAGAAAATGCAGATTTTTATATCATCATCATTCAAGCGGTGACAAGCAACTGACATAGGTATTTCATAGTCTTTCTTAGCATGGAAAGCATGAAAGGGTGATAGCAGATAAGAAGGAAGGAACTAATTGTATTTTTTCTTTCCTGGCTTTCCAGAACTAATGTTGAAAAATAGGAATGGTAATAAGAAGAGTAGGGATTTTCATCCCTACTCTTACTCCTAGCATGTTACTAAAAGAGTTCTGGAGTAGGTAGGTACCAGAGGACCTACCACGAGATCAATTGACGACTTTGGACTTTGGTTTTGAAGGTTTGGAATTAGATAGGGTGGTATAAGACCGCCCATTGTGCACTTACTCTTTTAAATGTTTGTCCTGTATTTTTGATTATTTGGTGTACAATAAAGATTATAATAAATAATAATAAATAAATATAACTTCTCGCTTGCACGTTTGACTTTTAACATGTCATGGTAACGCCCCTGTACCACATGTATGGATGGAAAGGGAAAGGGAGGCCAAAGAAAAGATGTGAAGGATTTTTGAGTAGTGATATGAAAGAAAAGGGGAGTTAGAAAACGTGACAGGTGACAGGACAGAATGGAAGAAAAAAACCTTTTGCACCGACCCCAAATAACTCAAGACAAGGGCAGGAAGATGATGATGATGTTAGAAAATAAAAAAACTGAGCTTTTTTTTAATGATGACTTCGCATTGATATCGTCATAATGTTTAATATCTATTCAATTATCTAGATAGGTATTTATGAATATAGATAGTACGCGTCGTTCAGTACTTTATGACTCATATAGATTAGGTCCTGTTGAAATCACTTCTACATCTCCTTAGACCGTGCAGAACGATAATGTATTATCTTGCCTGTTATTTACTAGCTGCTGCAAGCGGTTTCGCTCGCGTGACTATAAATGGTGTAAGGGACAGCCCTCCACAAACTTTAAGGGCTTGCTCAGTAGACAAAACTGAACAACCCACCATAAAAAAATTTTTTTAGGAATCGAAAATAAAATCGGCCTCTCCATACAAACTGTCCAATCAAGTTAATAATTTTGTATGGTGAGGCAGATTTGTTTTTTCGTTTCCTGAAAAAAAAATAGTTTGTTCAGTTTCCTCTACTGAGGAAGCTCTTAAAGTTTGTGGAGGGCTGTCCCTTACACCTTGTATAAAAAGTACTCTAGAAAATATACTCCCAGGATAAAAAGTCCCATGTGCTATTTTAGGGCATGGTCTACACTTGTACCAAGTTTTATCGACATCCGTTCAGCAGTTTCAGCGTGGAGTAACAAACATACGCACACAAACTTTTGCCTTTGTAATGTTAGTGTGACTAGCTTTTTCCAGAAGCTTCCATCCTAATTCGCATGAAACAGTCTTGTGACATCTACTATCTGCAATAGTGCAGCTTTATATCGGTAAAAGATCTAGATAGATTAGGTACTTAAGTACCTAATATTAATTCCGTTATGATAATTTTTATAATCACATCTGAACTCCCAGAGATAAGACAGTTCAACAAAGACTATTTACTTCTTCATACTTACTACAAGTTTTTGCGTCTGCTCATAATTGATTTGATTATCATTGTCGTTTTTAAGATACCGCGTATCATAGCATATTATTATTTATTAATCATCCTTCTTACTACACAGATGTAAATTAGTTTTCAACACAGTATATCGGCCACTTATCTAGATGATATCCGTCCGTATCCAGCGCACGCGCATGGTCGGTGACGCACAAAATTTTCCGTCGGTCGACCGCTGACATTTACCAGAAGTTTTTTTCACAACGAAAGTTGAGGTCGATCCTTTGTGCTATTTCAGGAAAAGCTGGACAGAAGCCAGTTCCCTGTTCGGTAGAGCATTCGACGCAGTACACGCGTTCCTTGATCTCTTCGTCCTTTCACGCGAAAAGGGACTTTACGCAGTTATAATAAGAACGAAAAGGTCAATGCCATTAAGCTTGTTATTGCTTCTGATCCCGTTTATAATTTTCTTTTGTTTATAGCTAAAGTCTAGATGGGTATATTGCCTTGGGACTCAATACAATGTTTTGCTTTTGAGTTCATTGCTGAGCTTTTCATTTGCTGAGAAAACCTTCACCTCCTTGAAGAAAGACAATTACTGTGTAATTGCATTTGTGTTACACACAAAGCTTGGTTGACCTGTCAGCATTTTTTTAGAGCAAGAGAAGTCATTTGATGAATTCCCACTGAAATTGACTTCTCTCTCTCAACTCTAGGGTGGGGCGAGAGAGCGTATCAAACTATAACCCACTTAATTGCGTCCTTCAGGCGTTCCAGGGCTACCGGCCCTACGGTCTACAGTTTTGCTGATCACTCGGACCCGGTCTTTATTGAATGGCTGGACGGCTAGCTACCTACTGAAAGAAAGAAAGAAAAGTATTTTATTTATACAGTTCGTCTTATAGCCCGCTGCAAAGTCCGCTTATTATGGCCTGCGGCCCCCGATACTAACCTGTCTGTAATAACGTTAAAATCGCATTTTGTCTTTTTTCCACTGTAAGAAAATCTTGCCTTTTCAAATCACTTAAAAGTTTTTCGTCAATTTACTGCTTTTTGTTGTCTAGCGATATTTTTTCGAAGAGCAGTGGTGGCTTAGTGATAACTGGAAACGGTCCCGACTTAAGAGTCGTCGCGGTCGTGGGTTCAAACTCAGCCAAGCGCATTACTGTGTAATTTATTTCATCATCACTCATCTATCCATCTCAAAACGGTGAAGAAAAACATTGTGAGGAAACCAGAATGCCCTTGAACTAAAAGTTTGAAAACATGTAATATCCACCAACCCGTACTGGGCTCGCTTGGTGGATTACGGCCCGTTCCGTCTCCTAGTCTTCTCTAGAAGAGAGAACTGCTGGCCAAGGGACCAAGAGGCCTGAATCTGAAGAGTCAAGAGGCTGATTGTGCTATGTTTATGGTATTTTTTCCTAATGGTAGTCTCAAACTCAACTATGCCACGCTAGACCAAATGAAACTGTCTAACATTTGAAACATGAATGCGTCTCTCCAGTTTTAGAGTTATTGACAATTAGAAAGATCCGGTGTTTTAACCATTAATCGATTAGACTCGTGCCACCATCAATACTGAAACTGAAACGTCTTCTGCGTACTCCATTTTTCCGCAACTACGTTTTATTTCGACTTTGTTTACTAAATCGGTCGTCAGTCATAAAAAACCGTGTTTAGATAGCGTGCACAGTGCGTAGTAATGTCATGTTGAGAGTATATTCCGTTGTCAAAAATAGAAATATTATAGCTGTTTAAGTTGTTTAACTAGTTTATAATTGGCATTAGTTTTTGTATCAACACGAGTTTTATTATCAAGGTCAGTTATGTTAGGGTTACCACTTTATGGTTGTATAAATTCGGTAAAACCCGAATTTTTATCAATTTCCGTAGATAACTTTTATTTCGATTTATCATTTATTTACGAAAACATGATTGGCATATAGTCTGTCTAATAAGTCAACCGACTTGGGTAATTATTAAGGTAAAATGAAATCTGATGTAGTCAACACTGGTTCAATAATCAAGGTTGATGAAGAGATACTGATCATTGTTTACTAATAGAAGAACCATAGAAAAAGTATAGAATATAAGTATTTTTTAAATAAATAATATAATATACAAAATTCCCAAGTCGGTTTACTTTTTAGACAGACTATAGCTATCTGATTTGGAACTAGCATATAAAAAACTCTAGCTATAGTTAAAAGTATGTAGTAAGTATGTATGTAGTAGGTAGTACTAGCTATAAAAGAAAGTCGTTTTTCGCGTTTGTCCGTTTATCTGCATTCTCCTAAACCACGCAATGAATTTGGTGCGGTTTTCACAAAAGAAAGAGCGATAAAAAAAATCTATTGTATGTAGGTACATAGGATAGGTAATTTGCACCCATACGAAGCGGGAGCGGCTCGCTAGTCTAAAATAATTTAAACACGTTTCAATAAAAATATGTCACTTAACGCCGCCTTGCACATAAATAGATCTTTGACTAAAATATATTAAATACTGTGGCGACTATAGAGAGAGAGTCTACTTGAAGTTTCTTGGATATTTTAATTTTCTTCCAAGAGAATATTTCAGATCTCAATTCTGGGAAGAGAAGGATCACCAGTTAGGCGTAAATAGCGAGTAGTTTTTGATTGAAACGACGATGCTCCCTTATTATTGGAAAAATGATGAATCATTAGTGGCAGTGAAGGCAGGTTGGTTACGTATGCATGACGTGTAGATTTACCCTGTGCGTGTAAGCTGCACTTAGAAAAAAGTGTACATACCTACAAAAAGTTGTAGTTAACTTTGAGAGGAAATAGTGCAAATAGCAGTGGCGTAGCTAAAGGGTGGCAAGGCTGGTAAAATGCCACGGGCCCCAAGCCCGACGGGGCCCCCGGGCTCAAAAGAAGTAACCCACAATATATAAAAAAAAAAATTAAAATGAAATCACAACGTAACGTGTCTATCGGGGGCCCCATCTAATGAATTTGCCACGGGCCTCAGATGATATAGTTACACCACTGGCAAATAGTGCATATCATTTTGTATAGGAACCATCTCGCACTGGCATTCTGACTTAAGAAGATGTTGTCCCAGAATCAAAACGGAAACAAAACATAATACCTATGACGTCACGTTACAGTGACTAATTGCTGTATAACTACCTAAAGTCTATATTAGATAAGTGTGAGTAGCTGCTCTGTAAGTGGATGTGATAGCAATCATAAAATCCCAGTAGATGACAACTATAGAAAAAAGTGGATTGTTGAACCGTTAATACGAGATTTTTTAACGGGTTGTCGTATTCCTAGTATACAAAGGGCAACTGAAGGACTGATCGGCTTAGTCAGCAAAAGTCCGACACATCCTTTGGCTCCAGTCTAGAGCGCGGGGTCATTTGAAGAATATTTTGTGGAGATCAATATACATTTTTACATTTCCCACCTCAAAAAAGGGCCGTAGATACAGCAACAGTCACAGCGAGTTCTAGAAAGAAAAATGGATTTGAAGAGACTTTCATTCTAACTTTCGGTTCTGGGTACTATTTATGTATTAAAATAAAACGAGCCAAATCACAATGAACAATAATGTAATATCATCAAGTGGGCGCGTCGTCTGCGCGTTGCTGCGCGAGTTGCGCGGCCGCGCAGCAGTGCAGCATGAGGGCCGTGAGGGCGCAGGCGCGCAGCTCGCCGCCGTTCGCGTCGCCTGCGCTGCATGCGTCCTCTGCTGACAGTTCTTCACGTACTGCTAGTAACTGCGAAAAGAAATCATTATCATTTTTTTTTTAAGGGTGGAAATCTTCCAATAACTTCTTCTGCTCTGGGTGGAGCGAGAGGGCGTGTTAGACCTTTACTGACTAAAACCACACATGCGTCCTTCAATTGACCTTTGAGTTCCACGACCAAGGCTTCCTTTCCAGAAACTCCCCGTCGCCTTTACAACTTCACATGGGCTTTTCCAACATATTTTATTGTAATAAAAATCCATTTAGAAACGAATGTAGGTATAGTAAAAACAACAAAAGAATGCTCATGTCACGTAGAACATATAAAATTTTATTTTTATTTTGGAAACACATTCATTGTGCGTACAGCTAAGGAGTGGAATTCCCAGCCAGATTCTGCGCTCTCTGGTGGCTCTGTACAACCTAGGGGTTATGTAGTAACTATTCAGTAATCTGTGCTAGGGGCCTTAAAGTCGAGAGTGAATAGGTTACTTCTAGGTAAGCATGCTCTATCATCGACTACATCGTCGCTTACCATCAGGTGATAATGCTCATTCGCGATTATAACAAAAATAAAAAAGAAGTTAGCATAAAAAAATCTAGATTAATGAGGTCAGTTAGCAGTCGTTTCTCTTAAACTGAAAACTGCATGATCATGTTCATGCACTACACTGAAGTAGACAGTAGCAATGTCAGACTATAATAGATGACCTAGGAATAAATAGTACAGAAGCTTCATAAATTATGAGTCGTTGCATCCTCAAGCAGTATGATTGAGGTTGCGTTATTATAGTACGAAATAAATCATTTTAATCGTAACCGACAGTAAATTCATTTTTATTTTGTTCGTCTATGTTATTTACAATAATATCCATGACTCCTCGAATATTATTTGATTACTCATTATGTGTATGTTGTCCGAACCAAGATGAAGCCCAAAAATATTCAGGGGTTGTACTTTGACATTCCTTCGACAGTTAACCCTGCTTCTACCTGCCTAACTAATCGGTGAGCTGCATGTTTGGCGGCAGCACGCTGTACAGCGTCTGCACTACTAACAAGGCTGCCACGCATTGGTACTTTGTTAGTAGTGCAGACGTTGCGCAGCGCGCTGCCGCCATGCCAGTGTCAGCATCAGTACTCACCATATCATGAATCTGTTGCGCGGTGAGCTTGCTGGCGAGCTCAGGCGCGGAGTCCCTGGCGGCCGCGAGCAGCACGTCCGGCGGCAGCGCGCTGCGCAGCGCCGGCGCCAGCATGGCCGCCACGCGCCAGTGTCAGCATCAGTACTCACCATATCATGAATCTGTTGCGCGGTGAGCTTGCTGGCGAGCTCAGGCGCGGAGTCCCTGGCGGCCGCGAGCAGCACGTCCGGCGGCAGCGCGCTGCGCAGCGCCGGCGCCAGCATGGCCGCCACGCGCCAGTGTCAGCATCAGTACTCACCATATCATGAATCTGTTGCGCGGTGAGCTTGCTGGCGAGCTCAGGCGCGGAGTCCCTGGCGGCCGCGAGCAGCACGTCCGGCGGCAGCGCGCTGCGCAGCGCCGGCGCCAGCATGGCCGCCACGCGCCAGTGTCAGCATCAGTACTCACCATATCATGAATCTGTTGCGCGGTGAGCTTGCTGGCGAGCTCAGGCGCGGAGTCCCTGGCGGCCGCGAGCAGCACGTCCGGCGGCAGCGCGCTGCGCAGCGCCGGCGCCAGCATGGCCGCCACGCCGCCCTTCGCCAGCCACGTCGCGCCGCACGCGCCGAACGGGTTGCACGACTCCAACGACTGCTTCCTTTACGTCACACGGGCTGCTCGTCAACAAACGTGTAGGCTCTTTCTTTCTTTAACCACTTTGTGTGAGAAGAGTTGGAAATGATTGAGGATAGTCATGTGTTTTAAGTGACATGTTTTATAGCCAGCTAAAGAGACACTACATTATTTCTCACAGGAGCTGAACTATTGCAGTGTGGTTGAAGTTTTTTTACGACATTGTATGCAAGTGTTGCAAAAGAAGTGAGACTAAAATGTTAGATGTGAAAAAGCAATTTAGCTGTACCTAGTCGTACAATTTTTTTTAGGAATGACTCAACCAATGTCTCTGTGTCAGTAACAGAAAAATCTTGTAAATAACTGTCCTACTAGCGATTTCGAATTTATACATTGAAGTAAGGGAGACAGAAGAGAGGGTGAAAGGGTTGATTAATAAATTAATAGGACAAGTGACGGATACGATCACAAAGATGTTAAACACGGACATCCAATTCAAACTACAACATGAAAATTACGGCACGTCCCCAGTTATCGGAATTTGGTGTGCTATTAGAACTTAATGCACAAAAAATGGCTCACGTAATTCCGATCACTGCACAACACATAAGGCTTACAGTTTGGATTGAAAATCGACTAAGTAATTTATCTACAACAAATCGGTATTGAACACAAGACACGACAGCATAGGATTCCCGTATTGGTTCACATGGCCACAATCAAGGTGCCGCCATTAAATCTGTCGCAAGGTTGGAAACAAATGTAATAACATAAGATAATAACTCAATAAGGTCGCAAGTACTAGATTATTGTACTCTTGTTATTTCTTTTTGAGATTATGTTTTACGTGAATTTTAGTTACATTATTCTTTAAATAAACTGATGTAACATCCAGAAGTGCATCATACATTAATATTTTTTTAAAAACATACACAAGTGAAGTTTAACGTGAAAACTAGAAATTATTTGGGACGTTTAAACATTTAAGGAAACGGATTCAGAACACGGCAAGGGGCAACAATAGGAACGAAGAGAAAACAGGTAGGTGAAAACGATCAGTGAAATACCTTGTGTGTCTTCAAAAGTTGAAGGACATTATGATGTGCGAACTAAAAACAAAGTATAGTATTATCACGTAACTCTCCAAATAGTTTATTTCGCGATTCCAATTAATTAGGTACTGATTTTTTACAGATTGTCTTGTAGCTATTGTACTGTATTAAAATATAGAAAGGGAAAGAGTCGTTCATTTTGAAAAGCGGAGCCTTGCATAAAGCTCGTTGAGATCCAAACTCACAGATCGATTTTTTTTCACAGCAAATACTTATTGTTCATCAAAAACCTGTGATTTTCTGAGTTTTTAAGATTAAAATAATGTCTATTGCGAGCACAGGAAATCAAGCTGTGAGTTTGTAAAATAAGCAAAATACAGCACTAAATGTGGGTGCTTAGTGTATCACTGCTGGAAATGTGCTGCCAAAAGCTGGTGTCTTTACCAGTTGTAGGCATAATATCGTAGATAAACAACACGACATAATGGTGTGCTTAACATACCTGGGTGTATGACTAGGTGATGGAGGTAAGGACCTGGAAGAGGCGTTGTTTTTAGGCGCGGAGAGGGAATGAGCGGAGCCGGCGCGCCTTAGTCCAGCCACTAGCGCGCTCATTGCTCCACCACCTGAGCAGAATCGTATCTAGATTTAATATGCAAAGGGTGAATATACGATGGGTGTAAATTGTGTTAAAAGGTGTCAAAGTAGGCGTGGTAGTGAGGCTTACAGAGGATTATTTTGTAACTTAAAATGGAAGGATCAAGGAAACCAATGGTGGAGGAACTAAGGATGCATCCTAAAGGGATCGGGTAGATGATATTGGGAAGGGAAACTCATTCTAAAATAGGTATACAAAACAAATGCAAAACGTTTATGTAACAATAAGATTTTGTAATTCAGAGTTCTTGAAAAATCGTTTTATACACTCGGTAGCAGATAGATATGCATAGATTTTTTCTAACATTTCCAAAGACGACTAATTAACAGATTACAGCAACGTAATAAAAACTGAATGTAGAAATTACAATAAAATTTAATGAGATATTTCGCGGTATTTTCAAAACTGTTCTGATATTGAGCACACTAGATAGGTAATATGCAATCCTTGGTAGCAGGCTTAACCAGAGCGTTAAAGGACAAGTGAAAAATTACCACATTTTTAAGGAACTGAGTGCTTTCAAACGGCTTATGTATTTAACCAATTAGGAAAATACCCAGTGTCAAGTGGGTTAATTTTTGTACACTTCGTAAATATTGTGTTGCATCGTTGATATATGAAATTGGGCAACGTTATGTGACTGAGAAATCTGTTTCCTGCATATTACGATGTTTGTAGCGATTTTTACTGGCTTTCCCTTTCTAAAATACAATTATTTTGATTTAGTTCGTAATATATAGCATTATAATTATTCAATGTTTTGTTAAGGCTTGCCAAAGTGAAATATCTATTGATATTTATAGAGGTATATTTAAAAGTCAAAAAGTTTCGCTATGTTGGTAACACAATGTGAATTGTCATTATCTATGACAGTGTGTTGCGCTTCAGTTTTTGAGGTTAACGGCCACGGCAGTCATGGTAGGTACGATTTTGTAATGGCATGTACTTGATTTTATTACTGGCAGTTAAGGTTTCTTATGTAAGAAGTATTATATTTTTATGTTCTCAGTTATGACATATCTTGAAAAAAGATTGCTAAAGGGAAGCGCAATTACGGTTTATAAATTATTTGTTTAGGGTTTTTACTGTTAGTTTTGGTGGAAAAGCTCCCTCTCACTCAGCGTGGAGCGAGAACGAGCGTCAGACTTATAGACCTACTTGTGTTCCTTCAATTGCCAGTTGTCAGGAACTCTTTCGATAAATCACGCAGTACTGGCAGGTAGAGTTTGTGCTATTTTTGGAGTAATATTTGTGTGTGATAGAGAATGTGGGACAACACAGGATCGACAAGCATTGTATTGATTTGAATGGGGTAAACACACGACAAATTAGGTTAGGTTAGAGACTAATGGATAGCTTCTCCAAATAATGGCGGCATCTTACAGCACCAGTTATTAGGTACGTTAATGGTTTGCCATCTTACGACAAACACTGGTGGATTCAGTTTTCATCTCAGAGGGTTCGCTCAAGGCAAACTGATAAGGCTTTCCACCAGCGAGAGACAGAATTGATCCAAGCTTCATTCACTTGTTGTGACTCGTTGTTCGCTTAGTAGCTTGTTCTGTACTGGGAAAATATCTACCACCACTCCTTCCATCTTATGCTGGCCCGGGCGTCTTCCTTTCAGTCCTGGTGAAATCTGTCTGGTTCATCCTGCCATCTTCTTCGAGGTATACCGCGTCTCCGTCTTACTATCTCAGGGCACCAATTTTGGGTTACTCAGGTCCATAGTTTGTCGAACATGTCCTGCCCAGTCCTATTTTAGATGGGTAGCCTTTTGAGCCACATCAGCTACTCTGGTTTTTGAAAGCAGTATAGTATTTCGAATTAAGTGTTATTATTATGTCCTTATACAATTTAGGATTCTGGGGTCCTAGACCTTTGGAAGGCGTGCGAGGGGCCAAGCAAACTTGCAAAGGCCTAGATACTTTTCTTGAAACTTATTATTATAAGTGTCTCAATCCAGGGTAAAAGTCCCTTCCTTCAGTTTTTTATCAATGCCAATCTGAGCCTACACTGAGTCCAATTCGTCCCGGCATCTCATTTTGAGCTTATCGCGTCACCAGTTCCTAATGTTTGAGACCCAAATCAGTGGCGGCAGATGTGACTCGCACAGTTGCTTTTGCAATTTAACGGCTGTGTCTTTATCTATGGTTTGAGTTTTGGAATGAAGTATACTATTCCGTACTTAAGTAGTCTGTATTTCTGTGTGTTTTTTTGTGTTACATTATTCCCTTTTCCATATTCGCCGACCTCAAATAAAACGGGACAAGGGCAGGAAGACATTTATTCCATTTAGTGCCACTGGATCGTATACAAGCTGACAAACCGTGTGATGGTAAGTAGTTTTCTACATCTACCAGAGGCTTCACTTGTGCATAAGCATGCCACGTCACATAGCTGCCTTTGGTGATACAGCATCTCAGAGATATACAAGCTGAAATGTATTATGTTCTTGTCTTATCGCTACCAAAAGCTGATGAAATTCTACGATGATCGTCGTCTGGATCCCTCACTGTCATTCAAGTATGGTTTCCATTATGTATAGGAGCTAAAAGGACCACGTCGTCGGACTGTTCACAGACTAAACATACAGTTGCATTTAAGTAAAGATATAAAAAAAAAACCTGTGTATGTCTGTGTACGTGACGGGCGGAGCCGGATGTGTTAATATAGCGAAAAGTTCTCCGTTCGTCAGCATTCGAATAATTCGTCTGTGCACAAACAAAAATAACAACTTATTTTTTATATAAAAATAAATAAATTTTCTGTGTCTAGGTCAACATATAGAATAGATATACATATATTTTAAAATTAAATGAAATATATTTTGAATAAGGGCAACGCATCAGTTATCGGCCCCTATACAGTTATTGGCCATTTCAACTTTGGCGGCCGCAAATATGTAATGCCTACAGTAAGCAGTTTTGAATGTACTATTCTGGTAGGTAATTGTTTATTTTAGACCGTCAATATTGAAATGGTCAATAACTGTGTAGGAGCCAATAACTGTAGCGTTTACCTGGTAAGTTTTCTATGCCAATTTGTATCTGTGATGCCTATGATTATGGCAGTTTAAACAAAGCCATTAATCATTATGGGATAAGTTATGCAAAATGTAATTTATTAGTTACGATGACACTTTATAGAAAATATGAAGTAACCGACAGAAGTTGCCAAGCGCCGCAAAATGTTGGCAGTCACGCAAGTAACGCAACGGGAAGTGATGAGATCGACGCAAGCGCCTCTATCGTTGATCGCGGAAATCGAGATGTGGACTTGTTATGCGATTCTTTAATCTTTCCTTGCTTTTCCACGAGTTAGAGAATAACAACGTATTTTTCAATACACATACTTGAAAAACTTGCTTTTAACCCAACCGCTTTTGCGCACACAATTTACTGTTTTTCCGCACTAGTGCAGAAAAGTGTGCGAGCTTACCCTCGGCACAATTTATTACATTTATCGTTTCAGACTTGGCACTAAGCGACCTCCACGGGACGCGGATCAACCCTCGTTTATTAATTTCTTCGTATTTGTATTGAAAAACGTCGTTTGATACACGTGGAAACTTTCTACTCCAGCACTCGGTTCCATAACACGACGATATCGATTTCCAATCCATTTTCTTTCGGTTTGTACTGTCTAAACTTACAGTCGAACATGCTGTTTGATGTATTGTGTTACAACCAAAATTGTTTATTTTTCTACTATATGTACTAATTCTAACAACATTTTTGAAGTTTCTCCAGTTTTCCAATCAACAATAAAGGCGGTTGTGTAACCTCGTTAAATAACCTTTTTACTGCCGACGTCGGACTAGCACTTTCGCGTATTCCAGGGTCGCACATTCACGACCATCTAGCCAGCTCTTCTGTCACCTATGGGGCTTGAAGAGCTAAACGAGATGGAGTGGGAGGCACGAACACACGACCCTGGCTAATACGACATTAAAACACTCGTTAGACCAATCCGACAGCGGTTAAAGGATTGAAATTAAAAAAAAAACTACAGATTGGTTGAATGAACTTACCCTCTTCATGGACATCTAAGGAGTCTTTCCTCTCGGGTTCCTCGTCGGAGTCAGGGTCAGCGATGGCGTCGGCTTCGGTCATGATCAGCTCGGGAGGCGGACAGTTTAGCATGCCTGAAGAATCTATTAAAGAAAACAAAAGACATGTTAAAAGGTAAAATCTGTACCAAATGGCAGTGTAATAGGGTATTCAACATCAGCCTTTTTAATGTTCCCACTGCTGGGACTCAGGCCTCCTCTCTAGGAGAGGGAATGGGCCGTAATCTACTACGCGAGCCCAGTGCGGATTGGTGAATGTCACATGTTTTCCTTCACTGTTTTGAGAGCAGTGATGATGAAATAAATTGAATAAAGTAATGCCTGGTTGGGTTCGAACCCGCGACCACTGGGCCACCACTGCTCTAAAGTATATATATATTATAAACTATAAATATATATAATAGGGTATTATCCTGTATTTATTATTGTATAATATCAGTGGCATACTTTGGACTAATTTGGACGTGGGCGTAGGCACATCAGCTAGGTGTTTTTCATTCGAAAACGAGACAGCTACTATCGCAATCAAGTATTTGACCACACCGTAGCTTACTATCAGGTAAAACAGTGGTCAAATGCGAGCCTATCTACACTAATATAATAAACGAGGTAAAGCTTGTTTTAATGTTTTCTTGTTTGTATGAGGTAATCTCTGAAAGTACTGGTCCGATTGGTAAAATTATTTCATCGATAGAAAGCTGCTTCATTCCTAAGTGACATAAGTTATGTTTTATGCACGCGGGCCAAGCCACTGGCAAAAGCTAGTTAGTAGTCAGTAGCCCTCGTTTTTGCGAGGCCCTCTTGGATGCGAGGTCGTAGGCGAGGGCCCACTTAGCCCACGCCTAGCTACGCCACTGTACAATATTGAGTCTTTTCAAGAAGAACTTACGCGGGCGAAGCCGCAAACGAAAAAAAAAACTTTTCCTGAAAACACATCAAACTTGGTTGTGAATTCCAATAATACCTAAATCTGACTAAAACTTGTTTGGGGAAGTCGTGACTATTAAACACATGTGGTTTGCCGGTGCAAGGAGCAGAAACATGTATGTTTCCCGCTAACCAGTATCAGCGTCCTCGCCATTAGACTTGTTAGTTTTAGAAACAGCTATTATCTGTCTCATTAGAACTATTTATGAAGTTTTCTAACATTTATGTTCTCAGTAATATCGCTCATAAGTCCATTCACGTGTGTATCTCTACTTAATAATGAAAACCAATTAATAAATTAATACTTTCTAAAGTAGTGGTTCTTAAAATTTTTTTTGGTCTGGGACCACTTTGGTTTCTTTGTTGTTAGCAGCGACCACAAGGAAATAAAACTTATATGTATTTTATTAATTTAATAACATTTAAAACTAAAAATAACAAACATTGTCATAGAAAACATAATATTTCTAATAGAGTATCTATTTATATAAATAACCTTGCAACAATGCTTTTTTTCCGTTGCTATGTTTGGAATTTTAAACATTTTGTAGACCATATAATTATTATAAAACCAGAAAGAACATTTGAATCGTCAGATTGCACTTTTTGCAGAAAGAGGTATTTTGTTCCCTAAATTGACAGTATTTATGATGATAACGTTCTAAAAAAGACAAAACTTGTTCAATTCATAAAATTATTGATGCTTATACTACAGTAGGCTATATTAGAATATTATTATAAATACGTTTTAATTAGGAAATAAAAAACCCCTTCCTGAAAAAATTGCAAACTGTCGCTTACAATGTTCTTCCAGAAAAGGCTCAAATATTTTGATAGTCTCTAGCAGACCACTAGTGGTCCGTAAACCAGTTTGAGGACCACTGTTCTAATGCACGTTGATTTCTATCTTTACGAGGATCTATCGAATTTTATCTTTAATTAATGCATCGTAAATATATAGCCATACTTTACGTAGAATTACAAAGAAGTTTCTGTATAAAGAATAAAGGAATGGTAAAGTAGACCATATTTCTCTTCCGCGTACGATCGTAATGCACGCCAACCTTCTAAATTTTTATAATACTTATTGCCGTGTTGGAATTCTCGTTCTGTACCAGTAATAAGTTTCATTATATTAGTTGCACACATTACTGTAAATAATGCGTAAGTATCTAGCGTGCATTTGCGGAATGATGGCACAATTACTGATGTAACTGGTAACGCAAACTATTGCAACATGTGGCGATTTTCAGATAATTCTCGTGTACATATCGTGCCAGACGTTCACATTTAACTTTCCACCGCTTGGAAAGGGGGATGACGAGTCATAGAGTAGTGTGAAAAAAGCTGGAATGTTGCGCTAATTGATGATGTCCAATTTTTAAAGATTAGGATGTTCTTTGTAATTCTAAATCGGATTTAAGAGCAGTTCATATTAACGTTAAAATTAAAACAAGACTCGCTTTGTTCAAATATTTCGGACTGTATTATGATGAAGATTCTTTGTATTTATTTACACACAAAGAAACACTGGTGACCTAGTGGTAACGGCCCCCGGCTTAACTTTTGTGGATCCAGCCAGGTGCATTATTTTGTGTAATTTATTACATCACCATCGTGAGGAAACAGGCATTTCCTAGAACAACTCGAAGATAGTTATGTGACAACATATCTTCGAATTTTTAGTGCGTGTAGATTTTAGTGGACCCGCATCGGGCCTGCGTGGTGGAATACGGCCCATTCCTTCTCCTAGAGAAGAGGCCTTAGTTCCAGAATTAGGAACTTTAAAAGGAAGGAGAAAACGTCAGCTGAGCGAGTCCAATGATCTGTAGGTAGTTTGTACGCGACGCCGACTACTACCTACAGGTCATTGTACTACCTCAGCAGACGTATTCTTAAAGAAATTAATTTCGTAAATGCGTAAATTAATACGAGTTTTGCAAAAATTTATCTTTACAAATTGATAGTGTTTCATGTACCGGATCGACCCTGTACGGGGTTAAAACTATCAAAATTTAGGGGTGTATATAAATCAATGCCACTATTCGTTGTAATTTTATAACTCAAGAGCGGATTCACCTATCCAAACCAAATGCTTTGTTCGGACTATTTACTTAGTAGATGGTTTATGTGAAGTTTGGTAGGGTATAGCAGTGTAGAGTAGTGTACAGTAATGTAGAGTAGTGTAGAGTACGATAAGGTAGGGTAGAGTAGGGTGGAGTAGGGAAGAGCGGGAGCGAAGCCGCGCGGGCAAAAGCTAGTTGATTTATAAAAATAAAAATCTATATTACAATTCCTTCAACCATGACCCAAATATAATTTAATGGTATTTCCTGGTCCTTTGATCTGAAGAACACTTTTTTTTTTCAAGTAACATTGAGAGGTACAATGATAAATATAAGACGTAGGTACGAATTAAGCTTTATTCAAGCAAAGATCTATCCAGAGGTTTTCGTTAATGCTATAAGGAAAAATTCCGTTTAAATCTTGCTGTTCCAGATTAAATCTGTTTGTATCTTGGGATTTCAATTTACCAAGAACATTCCTTCCTCATACTGAAAGGCACGCAAATGCCCGTCTTTGTTTAAAAGTATCATTGTATAATTTAGGTACGTACGTCTGTCGACGAGTCCATTTATTTGCGGTACGAATTTCGCGCATTAAAATCACGAGCTTCTAAAGGTGTAAATATAACACCTCAAGGCAGCAGGTGAAAGCGATAAATGTTTGCCAAATTCTCATCTTAATGTTCCTGAGAAATATGGGAACGTGCCTGTAAAAGCAAAATATCTGTGCAAAGCTGTTTATTTTATTGGTCTTAGGTAGATTAATTGTAATTTAGACTGTAGTTGATATAGATCTGTCTTTAATTTGGCACAAGTCTAATCTAATTGGTTGAAGCTGCCACAACATGTGCGTATGAGTTGACGCGTCGCGAGATCTTGCCAGTAGTTTATGAGATCTATTACTTTGTTTATCATTTTTTACTTTTCAAACGGTCTGATAGTATTTTTTTCTAGGGCTGCGGTATTCTTTGACAGTCACCGTGGCCTTGGAACGCAAAAGGCAACTGAAGATACATGAACTGGGTTTTAGTGAGTAAAAGTATAGTCTATTTGACCTCCTTACGTCTCGCATCCATCGGATCTACGCGACCTGCGACATTTTTTAGAGTGCAGGAATGCACTCCAAAAAAAAAAAATCCAGTTGATAGGGTTATTGATTGAAATCAATAACCCTATCAACTGGATTTTTTTTTAGATGTCTACAGATTTACTACATTAACAATACTGTAATGATTTACATGCGATGTGTAGCTCTTAGCATAGGCCTCCTCTAACCCCTTCCATTGTTTATCTCTAGCGACCGATCAGGCTGGTTATTTTAATTCATCCTTCCATTTCTTCATTTGCCTTCCTCAATAAAATTCATTCTCTAGGTTACCATTCCGCGATAATCTTGATCTACTTTTCTTGAGTACTTCGCAATATGCGGCAAAAATTTCCGAGAAGAGTGCAATATAAATTTATTAATAACTTCTGTCAAAATATCCGAAAGTCATCGACCTCATTGGTCGTTGACACATTTCAGCTGCGAAGATATTATTCTGGCGCGATTTCAAGCCGAATCCGAATAAACATATTCGCGGATTTTATTCCTTTTGCAGAATATATTCAGCATAAAAACATTCCACTACGTGAGAGATTTCAACATGTTTATAAATATCAAGAGTTCTGTCAGTAATGACCTGAGAAAAGAATTGCAGATCTGTTTTGGGTTTTCCCCAAATGTTTACAGGAACGTTTCCTAATTATAAACTATAATT
Source organism: Mythimna albipuncta (assembly GCA_929112965.1). Taxonomy (NCBI): domain Eukaryota; kingdom Metazoa; phylum Arthropoda; class Insecta; order Lepidoptera; family Noctuidae; genus Mythimna; species Mythimna albipuncta. The sequence continues at coordinate 6,950,454 of OV815962.1, read as the reverse complement.
TACGTACGACGCAATAAGAATATGTGCATGTTTTGAAAGAGAAGTTACTAGTTTTATCTATCCTGTAGTGCCCGCGACTTCGTTCGCGTGGAATACAGGATTTTGGATGCATTTTTTCTAAAATAAAAGTACCCTAAGTTACTCCTTATTACATCAGCTACCTGCCAATAAATAAGTCCCGTCAAAATCTGTCCAGCCATTTTAGTGATTAGCCGGAACAAACAGACAGACAGACACTCCAATTTTATTTATATGTATACGTATAGATTTAAAACAGATTGATTCTGTGAATGGGCTTGAAGCCTGTAGCTTATTAAGTCTCTAATAAAACCAAGGCGAGTACTGGCACAGTATGGTCATAACAAGAATTATTGTGAGATATAATGACAGGCTGGCATTATATACTCGCCCTTTTAAGAAGATAAATGGCCCAGATGATAATGGTACGGTATAGAAAAGGTATCAAGGTGTGATTTTCTATGTACAGATAACTCAATTACACATAGGTAGTTAGGTATACAAGTGTTTGTGTTATACCCTAATCCCCCTCTTGCTAAGCTATGTTTGACCAATGGCGAGGTTTACCTTAACTCTGTAAAAGATAGGAATCAAACTCTCAACTTTCACCTCTCGAATGCCGTAATTAGAGACACAATTAAAAAGCCATTGTGTCTCGCATAGATCTGCGTTCCGGCAGTCAACGGGTTAAGCGAGATGCCCAGCAGGGTCGAAGCCTACTGAGGCCATGGATGATGCGAATGAGATCCCGGGGGCCCTAGAAAAATGGCAAAGAAGGAACAGAAGTGGGTTTTTAGTCAGTAAAAGTCTGACACTATCTACCGTTCCTCCAAAGGGCGGGAGTTGTCTTTTAGATGATTTTCCCACCTAAAAATCACCTTAAGCGAGATCCTACAAAAACTAAAAAGTTGGACACAATAGTAATTTTTTTTTTGTTTTTGTAGGATCTCGCTTCTAAAATATCTATATACGAACTATCAACACACGACAATTTCCCTTTAAAGCAATTAATTCGACTCTACACATATAACAGACTGGCATCGTAGGACGTTCAGCCTAGACCTCACTCCAAGGTTGCACAACGAACATACATGGTTCAGGAAATGCGTCCAGTTGCCTAGTACATGTGACTAATACTTGGCAGAGCGTGACAAATGTGACAAGACGGACCGGCAGCCGTGGAGTAGGGATATATTGTGACAACTAACTATAATTATAATATGTGGCTAGAACTGGAAGAGTACTGGATTCAAGTATGACGAAATTTCTGTCTGCTTGCAACTATTGGAATTTACACTTCGCTCATGGTCATCAGTTAGGTTGACTCAAAATTTTCCGTATTTTACAAATTAAATTAAATCAAATCAAATGCATTTATTTCAAATAGACCAGTTACAAGCACTTTTGAATAGACAATGTGTGCTCGGCCACAGTGGCAGCGTGGTGCGGGTAGCGGCGCGGAGGCGGCAACGCGCGCGGTTTGCGTGGCCACACTGGCCGCGGTGCGGGCGCGGGTGATAGTGCCTGTCCGGCTCCGAAGTAGGCTTGTTGAAAACATATCGATATTTTTGCTTCGATATATTATTTAATATTTTCAGTCGAAATATTTTGGAACCAATATACCTTTACAAAATATTAAATATCGGAAATCGTATCAAAACGATTTTTTTTTTTTAATTTATTTATGAACAGAATATTTAAAGGAATTCAAACCCATAAAAGATTGGAACGAACGGTATAAACTGTATTGCCAATACTGTACTCTGCTATTTACTTTCGTTTTATTGTCTGAAAAAATTAATTTGTCTTCAAAATATTAGTATTGTTCTTTAGTTAGTTTTACTAAGATTACGTGTTGCGCTGAGTTTCCCAAGTAATATAGGACTGGGGCAGGAGGTAGAAATTTTATACAGATAAAACAACTAATGTGAATTTTGTATAGAAAATATACCACCTATTACCTATTATTGAATATATTACCTATTGATTGACCTAGACTGAACCAAATGAATTACGGCGGCGGAGACCTCTCGCGCCGGGCCTTGGTCGAGGCTATGGTCCGGAGCGAGGAGGAGTGGCAGGCGGTCGCCGACTTCTGCGAAGCAGTAATGCTCGCTAAGGAGGAGGCCGACCGCATCAGGCAACGGCGCTCTCGCCGCTCCCGATTTCCAGCCACCGTAGGCGCGGGCTTGCGGACAGTGAGCAATGGGTAGCTCGCTGTCCGGCCGTCCGGTAACTGTCCGGACCAAGCCCAAGTCGTCGACGGCGCGCGCTGTTCCCGCGCGCCTCAAGGAGTTGTCAGCAACAGCAGGGACCCAGCCGGGTCGAAGCCTACTGGGGCCAGGGTTATCCGAAAGGGCGCTCGAGCCCCGGTATGAAGGCTTGAAGGAACGGGATGGGTTTTTTAGTCAGTAAGAGTCTGACACTATCTCCCGCTCCGCCCAAGAGCGGGGGTTGTCATAAGATCATTTTTCCCATCGAAAAAAAACCAAATGAATTATTATTTTAAGACCGAAAATCGGAAAGTTGAACCGATATATCTATTTGTTTATTTATTTATGTACACACAAACTGTTAAAATCGATAAGAACAAATAAAGATAAAAGAGTACAAAGGACCTGCTTATTTCTTACGACATTTCTTCCAGCAGACCTGCGACAGGACAGTTGGAGGAGATATGTAGACACAGAGTTAGAGAATTAAATAGACCATATTATCTTAATTAAATCTCATAATACCTACATATATATCAGTAACAGTAAATAAATGTACTCATAAATAGATACAACACATAAATTATAAAAATACATATATCTATAATAAATATCTTTACGAGATGGTCGATATCTTTTCCTCGATAAATCCAGGTCGATATTAATATTTTTATAAATATCGATACATTAATATTTTTCATCACTGCCGACATCCCTAGCCCGCACGAATTGTCAATTGCCGCTTGCCGCCCGCGCTCTCACTGTGGCCACTTGTATGAACTCACTATGGCGTGAGATCACCGCGCGCGTTCCGCGTCAAGCTGTGCGCGCCGCTTCCCGCGCCCGCGTGTCCACTGTGAACACTCAAAGGAAATTCTTTTGTTTGAGATTGCCGCGCCGCGCCCGCACCGCACCTGCGCTTCCACTGAGGCTGTGCACTGTCGGTCAGTCCAAAAAAAGTGAAGCTAAATTGCATGTTCCATAGCATAGATCTCTATGGAAAAGAACGTGCGAGAAACTTCATGGACACTCTTTTAAATCATATTATAAGTTACATATAATCTTGGATACATATTTCTTCATATCAATCAATTTGGGATCGGCTTCCAGTCTGTCCGGTTACAGCTGAATACCAGTATTTCATATGGAGCGACCAAACATAACTGGTAATGGGCTGGGCACATAGCAAGCAGAACATATGGTCGATGGGGTCGAAAGGTTCTGGAGTGGCAACCACGTACCGGAAGACGCAGCTTTAGAAGACCACCCACAAGATGGGCCGATGACCTAGTGTTGGTCACTGGAATCCCGATGGATGCGAGACGCAAAGGAACGGCTTGGGGGAGGCCTATGTCCAACAGTGGACGTTTTTCGGCTGAAATGATGATATGGAGCGGCGGCCTGTCTGAGCTCCACAACCTAGTAAATGGTTAAAATGATACTCTTTGACAAGAACGGTATCAGATTTCCCGGCTTCTGATTATACACCCCTACTTTTTAATTAGTACAAAAAAAAAATGGGGCTCTACCTGTACCCGTCACTGATCATATTTTTGTAGTCAAAAGTAGAAAAAACCGAAATCCTAAAATTGACCACGAAAAGGTAAATTCATCATAGAATCAATCAAACACAACAATTGCTAGTAGAAAATACTGCGGGCAGTGTTTTTCCTTAACAATTGTTACTTATTCATTCATTCATCAATAGCCTGCACAATATTTCCATAAATTGAGTGACATTTTGGGATATAAACCAACGCTAATAACTTTGCTGTTTATGAATATTATTTATTGAGATTTCACTTATAAAATAACAAGGGCTTTTCTAATAAGCCCTTTAAGTATTTGTACTAATTGAAAAATAGTGATGTATTTAACAAACTATCAAAGATCTACTGAAAATGAAAAACAAAACCAACGGCTTTCCGAGACACGATAATATAAAAATTATGATACTATTTATTGCAATATGCAATACGCCAGTATTAAAACAAGACAGTTGCAGTATTTACACAGTAATGAAATATTGTAACAATGATTGATAGAGTGAGTGAAGTATAAACGAGCCTGATATGCGTCATAGAAGCGCAACGCACTATTTGCTGAGGGAAAATACACACCTTCACAATAAAACGCAATTCATACCGTACGTCAACACGAATTTCACCATTTCCGTCATCAATTAAGTTGTAAATCATCTAATGTTTAACATCCGGATGCTTTAGTAAAACTTGGTAAACATACTTGGCATGCGTAATGCACTCGAAAAGTAACTGTAAAACGGGGATTTTTCAGCACAAAATAGTCCTTTAGGGCGCTTTCAATTTATTAAGGCTTTTGACGGCCTGCTGCGGTGCGGATGCGGTGCGATAGTTGTACTGCGTACCTACGGTCGGTCGTATTTTTCATACAAAGGGCGCGGTGCGGCAACCGTACGTCGAACAGTAGACAACAGGACGGCAACATCACAAGCACCACGTGTTCAATTCGGTGGTGAAAAGTGCGGTGTTGAATAGCGCATCGCTGGCATACAAACGCACGGTAGCCAGATACGTTTTCAATTTAGGCGCTTGTTGTCGGACTGCTAACGTACTGCAACCGGCCGTCTGCAGCACGGTAAACGTGCAGCAGCGGTTCGACATAAAATGTCCTTAGTAGATTCTTGAAATTTTTTTAAGATCTTGAATAATACTGCATGATATGATTCATCTTATTTTAACCGACTTTTGACTGCCTGAACATTTTTTTTTAATGTTGGGAAAAAATCATGCATTGACATCCCCCGCTCTAGGGCGGAGCGGGAGATAGTGTCAGACTCTTACTGACTAAAAGACCCACCCCGTTCCTTCTAGCCTTCATACCGGGGCTCAAACGCCCTTTCGGATAACCCTGGCCACCGTAGGCTTCGACCCGGCTGGGTCCCTGCTTTAGCTGACAACTCCTTGCGGCGCGCGGGAACAGCGCGCGCGTCGACGACTTGGGCTTGGTCCGGACAGTTACCGGACGGCCGGACAGTGAGCTACCCATTGCTCAATGTCCGCAAGCCCGCGCCTACGGTGGCCGGAAATCGGGATCAGAATACCTGGCGGCGGCGGCGATAACGCCGTTGCCTGATGCGTTCGGCATCCTACTTTGCGAGCAGACTGCCTGAACCTGATGCCTTAGTGCGGTCTTCACGTATAACTCATACATCAGAAAATCCTTATGAGCTGGTCAGAGTAAAGACTTGTATAAAAGAATACAGAACAAAAGAAGACATACCTCTATCCAGTTTAGGAATACAGGGCGAAGACTCCTGACACTTTGTAACGCATTTCTTATGGCACGACAACCCACAATTTCGGCACTGCATCGCGTCTTTCAGCCATATCTGAAAAGTGGTTATGTGTTAGTAAAAAGAGGTCGAAGGACCGCTGCAAAAATAACTTGATTTACGTGAAAATTTTTTGAGTGAAGTTCACTGAAATGCTTTTGTAAATAAAGTTTATTTCTGGGAATTTTTGCTTACTTTTTAATGGGTCGACAAAATATTGGAGTGCTCATTTTTTTTTCTCGTACACAATAAACTAATTACGAGCTTCGAACACAAGGCCAGTGGTTTGCGAGTCTGTTTAGTTAGTAGCGTCGTTTATGAATACATTTGAAAACAGTTTATTACTCGCAAACTTCCTATAATTCTCTCCGTCAGTTCATCTGGAGCCCATATAAAATGTAATTTGAATGATCTAAAAGTGGACCTACGCTAGAGGGGCCGAGGACGACCGGAGTACGACCCGACCTCTAATTTGTGTAGTGTGGACCGACTCTAAGGGTCACGTTTGGTCGCGCAGCCAATTTGGTGGCGCGACCAGCTTGGACGTGTGGCGACTCGTGTGTCTAGTTTGGTAGCTTAGGGCTACACCATGGCGGCGCAACGGTGAAATAAAGCCATAGGAGGAGCCGAGTATCAGCGACACTACACGAATTTAAGCTCGGTTCGTGCTTCACTCGTGCTCCGTTCGTGCTCGACATCTCTAGCGTAGACCCACCTTTATATTGCGTTCTCTGATTCTAAATTTTTGTGATTCATAAACGTTTCTCTGTATTTTAATGATACTTGACCTATTTAAGAACGACGTACTCAACTATTTTAACAGTGGCTAGTGCAAGTTTGTTTTACGTTAACACGATCGACACGCTTAGTACGTTCGGCGCTCCGATTGGCGCGCTCTAAGCTCTTAACCAATCAGTGGTGCCGTAACTGGCCTTACATATGCCCGGTGCCGGTTTCTGAAATTGTTTTTCTAAAGAAAGTCCGAGCTATGTAAGTTGAATCCACCTGACGCTGGTCCTCACCAGACGGAATGAGTGTTTCGGAAGGTATCTGGCGGGAAGAATCGTTTGGGGTTTTTTCGTGCGGATAGGCCGGTGTAAAGCATAGTGATGGAAGTATGCTCCGCCATAACCTCGTGGAGACGATCAACGGTGGCTATCTTAGCATCTGCCCTGATTCAGACCATGGTACGGAGCGAGAGAATGAAAAACAGTAACCTGTTTATGAGGAAATGATTGATGCAAGACTCTTCTTGGTTTGATCATTTCGGCGCCCCATTAGCCCCTGGTACCTGGGCATCACGGGCACCGCCCTAGTTACGGCACTTCAGAGATGCCAACGTGGTAAATGTCGATCGCGTTAACGTAAATACATAGCCTGTCAAAATCATAACCCTCCTTTGGCTTTGCCGCAGTCTGGTAAAAACATAGTCCATTGTTTCAAACTCACCTTCTTGTTACAGAAATCACACTGCGTCGATCTATGGAAATGAGTTCGCACAAAATCATGGCTAGCTCTGGTCGGTTTGGGCGGCCTAGGTAAGACTGGGTCCCGGCTTGATCTAGGGACTGTTCGGGCAGGACCAAAGCCTTCCCACTCCCACCAGACCAGCGCGTCGCCGAAGCATAGGCAGGGTTCGAAGCCTGCATGTGATGATAGCTTGTGGCTTTTGCTGGAAATATATTTAGGTGTTAATTGGTACAGGTTTTTGCCAAGTAGCGGTATTATATTGTTTTAAGTGTAACATAAGTCCACATTATTTGGAACACTTTGATCTTGACCTGGCATAGATAAGTAGACAGGAAGCTGCAATAGATTAAAGGTTATGCAAGAGGCAAGAGGCTAAATAATACACTAATATTGAAAAGAAGTAAAATTTATTTGTTTGAAGAAGGTAATCTCTGAAACTACTGAACCGTTTCTGAAAATTCTTTCATTAATATGTAGCTGCACTATTCCGGAGCGCTGTTTTCTACTTTCACGCGGGCGATGTCACTGGCAGAAGCCAGTAGGCATATATGTATGTATATAGGTAGTAATCTAACGTGAACAACTGTACCGAAATGATCGTAGACCTATGAACTTAAATGTAGAAATATGATCGACCAATTTTTTTTACGAGTGAAGTAATACAATGACTTCTCCCGTTCCAGGGTGGAGCGAGAAGGCGTGTTAGACCTTTGCTGCGTGAAAACAACTCCTATTTTCCTTCTTTGCCTTGCATTTCAGGACTTCGGGTTTCCTTTTAGGAATGGCTTCTAGAAAGGCAACCCAGTTTCCTGGGGGCTTACCATGACTTTTTATGGAAACGTTCAATTCCCATTGAGTCGAATTCCTTTCAAAAGCAGGCCTGCTTTTGAATCGCTAAAAATAAAAAATGCAGTTCCGTACCATGGCAGTTCAAAAGTTGAACGACTTTTGTACAGAGGTAAACAATAATTAAACAATAACTTGAAGATCTCTTGACGTTACAGACGCTCAAAAGACGGCTATTTGCTGTCAAACACACGTCAAATAGCACGCCATAGTACAAAAAGTCTATACAAATAAAGGTGAACGATTCTTGAGCGGATTTCATAAACGTCACTTAGCAGGCCAGTTACAGGCCTGCTAACAACAAAAATACCGGGCAGTTCAACTTCAGCCCTGCTATAACAGGTAAGCATGGTAAGCTCCTTGGAACCTATGGTCCCAGTAGGCTTCGGAACAATGACAGTGTTGTTCAACCATTTGACTCATATCGTGGTAATATAGATTCATATGATAGTTGCCGCAATATTATAATGACTGATAAGATGTTATTGTTCTATGATGATAAAATGATAATGTGACCTCGTTCTGATGACGATAATGATCATGCTTACTATTAGTTATTTTCATTTGATTGTTGGTCTACTGGTTTGTGGCCCTGACTGCTATATCGGAGATCATGGGTTCGGTTCCCACTCAAGTTTGTGTGACGAGTACGATCATTCATGTCCAGTTGTAATTTATCTACATCTAAGCTATTATAAACAGGTAAAGGATTTTGTTTGTTTGTAGTAAGTAATCTCTGAAAGTACAGGTCCGATTGGTAATTTTCTTTCATCGATAGAAAGCTGCTTTATTCCGGAGTGACATAGGCTATAATTTATGTACGCAGGCGAAGCCATCGGCAAAAGGTAGTCTGTAATTTTAAGAAATATATTTCAATATGTTTATGAGATGTCTAGTAGGTACTCATAGCACAAGCTCTAGTTTGAGACTAGATGGCGTTGTGTATAAGTTGTAGAATGTTATTATTTTAGTTTTCAGAGCATTATAGTGTCGACCTTGGCACGCACAACCTGGGTTTCCCCGGGCACGGTTCCAACCCCGTAATTGTTACCGAGAATTTAAAGTCAGAAACTCAATTAATACGTATTAGCAAATGATTTTTAAACAAAGCAGCTTCATGCTTCTAAGAAGAGTGATCATTGCTATAAGTAGCTGTCGGTCATGAGCACCTTTGTCTTAGTGGCGGCATCGCGTCTTATTCATCGCTGTCGAAATTATTGCACAACGGGCGAAACATTTCGCCATTTTTTGTATTATTTTAGGATGATTCTTTGAAATCGAGTGAATGTCTATTCATCTGGCCTATATTTTTCTTACATCATCATCCTTTCAGCTGAAAGACGTCCACTGTTGGACATAGGCTATAGTTTTTTCTTTACAATTTGTAATTTTTATTTGCATATTAGTTTTCCTCGATCCACTAAATGTATCATTTACGCCCAGAGGTTTACTTCACAAAATAGATACGTACGTATGAAAACTAGGCCCGCCCCCCTAGCCAAGATACAATCACTTCTATTCTATTCTCTAATGTCGAACGCCTCGAGTTGGCCACGCCTCCGATTCCTTTGTTCTGAAGTCATTTCAACGCTTAGTCACGTGGTCAGAACAAAAGAATCAGAGAGCTTGGTCAACTCGAGGCGTTCGACACAAGAGAATAGAATAATAGAATCGGTTGTAACTTGGCTAGGGGGGCAGATGAACGAGACATTCTATGCGTTTCAAAGAATCTCCCTTTAGCCAGATGCGTAAAATCTAAACCGAAATGAAATGACATTTTAAGCGTTTGTCTCGGATTGTTCCATCGAGTGGTTTCGTGTCTTAATAGCCAGTTTGTGTATTTGCGACTTGGTACTCCATCTTGTTTAGCTCTTCAATCCCCATAAGTGACAAAAGAGCTGACGAGATGGAGTATTTACTAGTGGATGTCCGAATAAACGAGAGAATGTTCATATATACATTCTCTCAAACGCAAACACACAACCATGCTTTTGTATCTAGGTGTAATTGTATATTGCTGTGAAAGAGCGGAGTCTCCTAATACAGGTATTACATGCATAGAAGTAATCACCTACTAATGTCCCTAAAGTTTTTAGTTCAGAAATAAAGATTTTGTATTTTGTATAGGTGGTTAAAATGTTAATAACGAGGAACAACGTAGCAGCTATGTTTCTTGGGGCTTTCAGGTAGAAAGATAGGTAGGTATAGATAGTGAGGGTGGGGGAGGGGTTGATGTGGTGTAATTGAGCGCTTAATACCCCAAAATAAAAAAATAAAAAAACAAAGAAATTATATTCAGATCTAAAATTAATATAATTTTAGAGAAGGAATGCTTACTTGTGATTTGTGTGGGAGACATGCAATAAAAGAATTTTGTTATTGTGTTGTATGGATTAGGTTATTATTAAGCTATATATTTGCGCGACATTCTTTCATCTAGTGATCTATTTAGCTAATTGGCGCATCGCTACCAATGTGCGACAGGCTGCAAAGCTCAAAAAGCGTTAGCATATCACCGAATTAACAATAGGTGCATTATCAGATGCGTAAACGCAATAGCTGTTCGAAGCCTAAGCAAGCAAACTAACAAGTAACGCCATCTAGCGGTCGTTTTGTTCAATCTCTTCTACTTACCTGAACTTGATATCGACATCTGGCGGCAAGAACTGGTACCTCTTCATATGATGAGGCACCGTCGAATCTTGGCATTCAGCCAGCAAAGCCGTCAGCGGAATATTAAGATACCCTAACAGAATCTCTTCTTTCTCACCAGCTACTGTAGCCCAGACATTGATGTTCAGATATTTGTGGTTCTCATTCAGCTTGAACTCAGTTTCTTCGTCGAAAGGAATTATGGGTTTTAGGGGCGTGTTTTTCGTCCAGAACATTTGGCATATTTCTACATGTTCGCATTGGCGAGGACCTCCTACTTCAAACATTTGATCTTCTTCTTCCGCAGCCTCTTTCTCTTGTATTTTACATTCTGACGAATCTGTCCTAATGATAGGTATGTCGGGGTGTTTGACAGTTTTATTAATGATGTTAGCCTGTCGTAAAGGCGTGCTCGCGCCGGAGGCTGGCGGGGTACTGCCGGCCGAGCTATCGGAAGACTTATTTTCTACGGAGCAGCGTCGCTTCCGAAGCCCGAAGTTGGCAGAAGCAGGCTGTTCGGAAGCCTTCGTTTGGCGAGCTGGCTCGGTTTTTGAGTTCGGTTTGGCTTGTGCATCAGTCTCGTTTTGTGGTTCTACTGTTTTTGCTGGGCTGGATTCGGGATCCTGGTGAAATGGAAGACACATCTGGATGTTGAATATATGTTGGAAAAATTGTGTCAATTAATTTTATAGTTCCTACATTAAAGAGTAGTATATCGCTCTGAAGAGTGCTTAATTCCATTGTCATCAGTAGTATTGCTAAAACGTACCAAGCGTAACTAGCAAACGAATTTCTGATCTTAGAAAAGAAGTACCTAATTTGCATGTCTAATGTAGAGTCATATAATGCTTTCTAAAATATTATAAAATTGAGAATGTAAGGCACTCCTAGGTTACTGAGGATTTTACCTTGATTATACCAATATTACGTACCTGTAAATTAGTCTTGGAGGCCGCCGCCCTCATGCCCTGCAAGCGCACCCCCTCCATGACCTCGGACACTCGTCGGAAGGAGAAGTTGGGCTTCATGCGCTTGGGCTCCGTGGCGTCGTCGCGCCGCGCGCCCGCGCCGCCGCCGCCGCGCTTCACCCGCACCGTCACCGCGCGCCGCTCCACTAGGCGCAGGAGTTTGCCTACCTGTTAGAGAAAACAATATAAGTGTTTCAACTGGCAAATACTTCTTACCTTGGAACATCCTAGTCTTACTAACACAGCATCTACTTGCAAATTAATGCACTTCTGTTACAACTTTAACCTCTACATAAACTAGTGCTTGAATGCGATCCCAACTGATGGTAAGCAGTGATGCAATCGAGGACAGTCAATCGCACTAGTTTATTAAGAGCCTCAATTGTGCAGGCATGTTGGTCCAGTCCCTCGACGTACGCAGTATAAAGGACGAGGCGAAACGCTTATAGTCCGGATCGTAGAGGTGTCAACAACGTAAGGTCTTCTGTTCACGGACGCATAGCTTCAGTTTTGTATGTAAGCTTCACGCAAGCGTACACCAAGCGTATAATGACAAATACGCGTCTATGAAGCTAGGTGTCCGTAGACAATAGACTTAAGAACGGTATGTCGGGAGAACTTTATAAAAACTGACCTAGGAGAAACAGAATGTTCGGGAACTTACCTGAGCGACATTATTGACAGGCTTGTTATCAATAGCCAGTACAACGTCATCTCTCCGCAGATCAGCACGGTAAGCAGGCGACATCGGCACGACAGTGTCGACCAGCACGGCGCCCACGCCCTGGCAACACACGAGCCCAAGCGGCCCGGCTACGGCTGGCAACACTACGTCTAGGACGAGCACGCCGCGGCGAAGCGATACCTTTGGAAAAAAAAGAGATAAGAACTAGTTAATAAACCATCTTCTATATATATAAAAATGAATCCCTATTATCTAGGTCACGCCACCACACGTGAACGGCTGGACCGATTTCGCTAATTCTTTTTTTGTTGTGTCCGTCATTGTAAGGAGAAGGTTCATAGGGGAAAAAAAAATGAAAATTAGGGTAGTGTAGGGTAGAGTAGAGTAGGGTAGTGTAGGGTAGAGTAGGGTAGAGTCGGGTAGATTAGGGTATAGTAGGGTTGAGTAAGGTAGAGTAGGGTTCAGTAGGGTGGAGCAGGGAAGAGCAGGAGCGAACGTGGGCAAAAGCTAGTTAAGTATAATAATGTTTAAGATTAGCTGTCGGTGTATATAAAACTACAGTAGCAAACCCGCAAGTATTATTAAGTATACTGAAATTTGACATTGACACATAATTGTCGACCATCGTGACTTTTGTTGGTGATATATGGCTCCGAAGAATTAGTCACCCAAAAGGCAATGGAAAGGACTATGCTCGGTGTTTCCTTGCGTATATAGTATGCCAATATGAATCAAGATTACCGACATAGCTCGAAGAATCGCCAAACTCAGGTGGTAGCGGTCAGGGCGCATTGCTCGTAAAACAGATGGTCGATGGGACCGAAAGGTTTTGGAGTGGAATGAAGACGCAGCGAAGGCCTCCCACAAGGTAGACCGATGGATGCGTGACACACAGTACCGTTTGTTGTGGCGACGCTTGGGGGAGGCCTAGCCCACAGTGAACGGTTTTCGGCTGAAATAATGACGATGATGTCGACCAATACGGCAATCCCACACTCTAGCAATACCACGTCTAGAACTATAACGATACTTTGCGAGATAGATAAGAAGTAGTAAATGCTTTGCCAATATTGTGGATGTACGAGTAGTATGCTTGTCTGAGACAGAGTAACAGATCGATGTACTTTTTAGGGTTCCGTAGTCAACTAGGAACCCTTATAGTTTCGCCATGTCTGTCTGTCCGTCTGTCTGCCTGTCCGTCCTCGCTTAATCTCTGTGACCGTTTGCACTAGAAAGCTGGAATTTGGTACCAATATGTATATCAAATCAAGCCGAAAAAGTGGTAAAATAAAAATTGGAAAAAAATGTTTTATTAGTGTAGCCCCCCTATATGTAAAGTGGGAAGTGATTTTTTTTTTAAGTTCAAACTTAACGTGTGATATTATATCGTTGAATAGGTATTTAAAAATGAATAGGGTTTACTAACATCATTTTTTGATAATTTCAATAATTTCGGGAATAATCGCTCCAAAAGTAAAAAACAATGTGTCCCCCCCTCTAACTTTTGAACCATAAGTTTAGAAAATATGAACAAAATCTGTAAAGTAGAACTTTATAAGGAAAATTATTATGAACTTGATGGAAAGAACAGTTTTTGAACAAAAAGACAAAAAGGTTCTACAAAATAATTTCTGTACTAAGTTTGTAGTATAATCGTATATGCAAGCATTTTTTTTTTAAACTCATAAGTGGGTACACTTATTGTGATGGACGGGAACTACGGAACCCTACACTGAGCGTGGCCCAACACGCTCTTGGCCGGTTTTTTTCTTGTTTGTTTGTAGACTAGAGAGTGATAGAGCTATAAAAGTGTACTTTTTAATAACACAGTGGCAACACCACTCACAATTCGAAACCTTGAGGAATAGATAAGAGGTTGATGTTGTGAATATAAATGAGCTGTTAAAGTAAATTAGTGTTTGAAATTTTAATGTTTCCTGGAGTCAAAATACTTCCGTGTTAGTAAACTGTAACAATTAAGTCATGTGAAAACAGAATATGATTTTAAATAGATTTAAATTGGGTTACATTTGCTAGCTGTGCCTGAAAATCATTTATTTTAATTTCCTAGTTCTTCTTCGCTTTGTGGTTTGATTGGCACTATTGAATGGTTTCATAACTAGTTTTTTTTTCTTCAAAATGAACAGTCGCGATTCTTGGCTAGGAACAATATTTAAAATAAATCTAATAATGCAGTTTTACTTTTCATCTAAATCGGGCCCAAGACTCTTTTTAGTATTTCTCGCTATTCCTCATAATTTCGGATTTTGACATTAAGGTAGACTTAGAAAATCCACTTTGCATGGGGGTATTGCATTTGCTGAGTGGATTTTCCAAGTCGGTGGATGGATAGGTATGCTTGCTAAGGTCACGCGCAAAATTATAGTTCTACCACCACCGCAGTCGTGTGATCAACATCAGTTGAATTGACGTCAGTGTGGACTGGGCCCTTTCGTTATGGTATTATTGCTTGACTGTGTAGATATGATAACGTACCCATCCATGTGAGTCAACAGCTAATGCTGCACGTACAGTGGCGGGTCCACCAGACCACTGCAGGCGCGTGACTTCCATCAGCCGAACTGTCAGTCGTCCGTGTGGACAGGGCCCTTCGTCACCCTCTGTGCTTCCAGGGTCCGACTTCGGGAAAAATGGTTTGTATCTGAAAAAAAAAAGGGTTTGCAGCTTTCAGGTGTTTGATAGAATTTCTGAATATACACCGTTAAATGATCGTTTTAATCCCGTGGAGGGTCGATCCGGTACATGAAACACTATCAATTTGTAAGGATAACATTAAAAAATAAAGTACCAACTTGTGGACTTTTTAAATATTTTCGGGAAAAAAAATATAACGTTGTGTAAAAACTATTGGAATCCATTCAGTTACTGATTCTGAACAAACTATATTCAGGTTTCACATAAACTTAAAAAAAAAAATGTTTATTAAATAAAATTAAACTTACCGTATTTTATAATTAGGCAGCGTATGTCTCTGCGCCACAGCTCTTCTAATATGTGCAGCAACTAACGAAGCCAGCCTAGGCTTGATCTGCCTGCCCTGGAACCTCCCTCGCACTCGGAGCTCTAGCTTCGGCGGTGACTCGAAGGCAAGCGCCCAATGAGTGTATGGATTGCGACGGAACATTACTCTAACATTACCGCTTATGCTTTCCACTGAAAACGAAAGAAAATAGGCTCTTACTAAACTATACTGTTCGCGTTAAGATTAGAAATTTAAAGAAACGTTTTATTACTGCCCGTTAAATCGATTTTAACTTCTATTTCGTAGAAATAAGGATGGCATTAAGAGCAAAAAAGTGGTTACAATGCCAGCTTTTTACTGCAACCGCGGTTTTGTCATGCTACCAACGAAATAAAAGTCAAAATCGATTAAACGGACAGTAATAAAAGCTTTTCATAAATTTCTAATGTAATTTTGAACAGAGTAGAATAGAGTATAGTGCGCCTCACCGTCAACGAATGCAGCATTGCTTACCATTAAGTAGAATCGCAGTCAAGGACTAGTTTATATTATTATAAATAAAATCTAGTAGCTTTATTAAAAGAGCTAATAAAAACTTTTTACTTTACAGAACTTCACAAAAATGGGGTCTTAAAAAGTTTACACGGCTAAAAATCTTTTCTGTAAAGCAAAATTAAGTTACGGTTGTTTCTGAATTAGCTTGACTGTATTTTAAAAGCTTGTAAAGGAAAAAAGAAACTTCTTGCAGAAGTTTCGAAGAAAGCATTCGAGGTTCATATTATAATTATAATGTTTGCATTATCTTGGATGATTTATGTCTTCGATCTAAGGTAACTATTGGCTATTGGTGCTTGTATAATGGACTAGCACTTGCCCGCGGCTTCGCCCACGTATATAAAATATAGCCTATGTCACTTAGGAATAAAGCAGCTTTCTATCGCTTAAAAAAGGGCAACTCTAAGAAGTAGGTACAGTTTAACAGTTCTTGTAGTAAAATTTAATTTGTTGAATAAAAAATGTATATTTTGTGATAAAATAAAAATATCTTTGGAACGGGGTGGGTTTTATAGTCAGTAAGAGTCTGACACTATCTCCCGCTCCACCCAAGGGCGTGGGAAATCGTTTTTATGATTTTTACCCACCGAGAAAAAAAAACATATGGTTGTACAACTGTACACTCCCCCTATCACCCCAATATATCTTGTAAATAGCTGAGACGGTTTAGATCAAATAATTATGTCTAAACCAGCAGAAAACTTGCTTTCCAATATAAAAAAAAAATCTGTAAATATATTAGGTGTTGACGTAAAACTGCGTAAAAAGAATGATATCAATTTGTATGTTACTGCTATAGGTAAATTGTGTTTAAGAAAACAAAAGCTATAATTACATCGGTAATTCTAAATATCAAGCTTTTTTTTTTAATCAGGTCTTATTTTTCAAACTAAATAGTGTTTACATTTTTGGAGGAAAGCGGAATAGAGAGTAAATTCCCGCAAATCTAAATGGGAGAATCCACCGGCCAGATGGGTGTTACGTCTGGTGGGCAACTGTTCTATGATCTAGATAATTATATAGATACGCGATGCAGGATTAGATCGTATGTGACGCCATAGATGTCGCTATAAATTCTTACCAGTAATAGATATGTTAGCGATCTTCCCCAGCAGCATGACGGCATCCACATCGATCCTGAAGTTGCCGTCATACGCCAGGTCGAACTTCAAGTCTAGAGCTCTAAGTCGAGCTCCATCCTCTTCTAATTCACCAGACTGGAGACGCAGGTTTGTGATGGTGGGGAACTCGGTGCCCACTTCTAGGGAGCGAAGCTGTGGAAGAAACGGGAAATGGTTAATCTGGCAATCACTATAACATGAGGGTGCTATTGGACTGCCATATGATGATTATTAAGTAAGTCTGAGGTGGTCGGTGCTGATAGGTTATTATCGATCTTTAGAGGCGTAGCGTGGGCTAATTTAGACGTGGGCGAAGGCACATCAGCTAGGCCTTTTTCTTCTTTCATAAATTCGAAAACGACTGCCGCCACCCAGTGTTCGACCGCATCGTCTTACCGTCAGGCGAAATAGAGTCAAACGATAGCTTATCAATTATAAAAAAAAAACTCGTTCTTAGAGAGCCCTCGCTTGTGCAGGCCCTTTTAACTTCAAGGCCATGGCCGAGGGCCCACTACGCCCACGCCCACATTATTATAAAACAACAAAGTCGCTTTCTGAGTCAGTCTGCTTATCCGCTAACTGCTTTTAAACCACGCAACCTATTTTTAAGTGATAAAAAGAGCAATAAACGAGGTTTGTCACCCCTAAGGATTATCTACTACAAAACAATAATTTTACCGGATGAGGCTGAGGATCCAATTAATCCCTGCCTTAGATATCTAATGTCTAATTTTGTGATTGTGAGTAGGATGTTGACGTACGATCCAAATATTTTTACTGTGAAATATAACTATCATATTAATCACCGTTGTATGAACGAAGATAGGCAGTTCTTTGTGTATGAAGTGGTAACAGAACGCGACATAATCCACTGAACCTAAGATAAAGGCAATCTATATATACAGGGTGTAAGGAACAGCCCTCCGCAAACTTTAAGGGCTTACTCAGTAGACTAAACTGAACAACCTTCCACAATTATTTTTTTCAGGAAACAAAAATAAAATCGGCCTCTCCATACAAATTGTCCAATCAAATTTATCATTTTGTATGGTGAGGCTGATTTTTTAAAATAAAAGAAAAAACTGACTGACTGACATATCAACGCACAGCTGAATCTACCGGGACTAGGAGCGTAAAATTTTGCAAAAGGTTTTCTTTTATGACGAAGGATAGCACTAAGAAAGGATTTTCCAAAATTCTGTCTCTTTTTATTGTTATTATTATTTATTGACTTATGTAATTTTTGACATATGAAAATTTTTGAATTATCGACATGATTATGGTGGAACAAATAATTTTTGACATTAAATAGTCTTAATTATTATAATTGGATGTATGAGTAAATTTAATAATTTTATGATCTTACTCAATTATATTTTGTACGCCATTACGGCAAAACATGACCGTGACTCAACTGATTTTTATGTAACATCTTGCATTTATGTGTATACTCATGTTTTAGCAAAATAAATAATCTTGAATCTTGAAGGGGATTCCCTTCATCGATGAAACGGGGGTTCAAAGTTTGTATGGAGAAATCTACTTTCACGCGGGTCAAGCCACTCGCAAAACCTAGTAAAATATATGGCTCACAATATATTAACCGGATTTAGTTACTCGCAGACTGTACCCTCCACCAGCATAATTTTTCTCTTAGGTATATATAATAGGGGTATCTACAGCAGAAGGTTAAAGGAATGTTAGCGGCAATAATATGGAAATAAGATGCCACGGTTCTCCCTCTTGCGATCCATCATGCACGTCGCTTATATCAAGCGAATACCATAGGTCTTTTTAAAATTATTATTGAGAAGCTAGCGCAGGCGCGCTTAACCCTTGTCTCGCCAGCGATTGATGAATTGGTCGACGATGGAGCACACTTCTTAGAAGTAACCTTTTTACTCTGACTGAAAGTCAAGTCTTTGTCTCAGGTTGTAGCTATGACGAAACAGACTCTGGCAAGCAATTCTATTCTTTAGCTGTACGCACAATGAATATGTTCTAAAAAGGTGTTGTACGTATGGGTAGGATGTCCACATTGTCCATCAAGTTCCAGTTGCTAATCCCCGTACTTCTAGTTCTCAAATGATGGAACGAGCTTGGATGAATTAGTGATGCAGTTCCGACGTTTAATGTGTTCCAAATGAGAATAGGATCGCCCGCAATGTTGTGACGTCGCGATTTACTGTCAAATCAAGGAAAGAAATATTTAAACATTAATTAATTCAGGAAAAATTTAATTTATTTATAATATAACTGTGAACGAAAAAAGTTTAATCAGAATCCAGTTCTTTAATTTTACTCATCTCTAAATTCTTCAATTTTGCCAAAATTTCTTCGATTTGACAGTACGACAAAACGTCAAAACATAGGCATCGGTCCTATTCTCATTTGGAACGCGTAGTGCCTACTCCCTGAAATGTAACCGGTGGAAAACCGACCCGATACTAACTCGGCGTCGATGCTCAAGACTGCGAGATGAGATGTGCTTAATACTCGCTTTATGTATACCTTTAAATATATATTACCTACTATAAGCAGTCGAGCCACGAGTGGATTACCATACATCAGCTACACGAGACGATATCCTATTAAACACGAGTCTATGAACTCGCGAACATAATCTTAACAACCTTATATTGTTGAATTACTTAGTAACATGACGTAAATATTGTTGCGAATATTCTAATGATTCATGTTGCCCTCGGGCGTACTACACTTAGCGGTAACAAATGTGGTCTAAACTCTGTATTTTTATTAGAGGTTTTTTTTAATGGTGGTTAAGTCATCAATGACAACCCCCGCTCTTGGGCGTAGCGGGAGATAGTTTCAGACTCTTACTGATTAAAAACCCACCCCGTTCCTTCAAGCCTTCATACCGGGGCTCGATCTATCTTTCAAAACTAAACCTGGCCCCAGTAGGCTTCGACCCAGCTGGCCCCTTTAGAGGATCGGTGCCGAGGAGATAGAGTGAATAATTTCATATTAGGTTAGTTTTCAAATTGACTTGCATAGAAAAGTATGCAAAAGAGGATCTAACTGTTCCCCGGAAACATTAAAATAAATTACCCACGTATACGTTATACTGATTTTCTTTTCATTTTCAAGCTGTAAATATTTCTGTTTATGTATATGGTTCCGCTATTTTTTTTTACGATCGCTATAACGTATAACAATAAATCACAGAAAAAAAAAAACAGTCTTAAAGTAAAAATAAATTAACAAAGTTGCGTTTCTGCGAACTGTTAATCAGCTCTGACTTAATTTCCCTGTAAATTAACCTGCCCCCCTAGCCAAGTTACAACCAGTTTGTGTCGAATTACGTTCTCGAATCGGTAACGCCTCGGTGACAGCAATTATAGAAAACGATAAGTTGGTAGCCATGTTGACGCGCCTGAGTCGGCCGCTCGTTCTACAACGTAGCGTTTGTATAACAAAGGATGTAGCGTTAAATATTGTAGAAACGATTTTGAACGATGTGAACTTGGGCTACGAATTGTCTATTCGTTTGTTCTGACCATGCGACTTTACGTTGAGATGACATAATTCCGACACGTTTCATCACTTTTCGACAGCGTTAACGATTGTAGAATAACAACTTGGCTAAGCGTGCTGTTATTCGCTTAATTCATTAGACCCCAAGCGGGGTTCGCTCACGCATTGTCTTTCTATTATGTTTATAATTACGGTATTCGAAAGGTAAAACCAGTAACAGAAGCTACTTGGCACCTAAACTCGTTAAAAAGAATACATAGATGAGCTTTATAAGTTTGTATATTTACAATAAAAGTCCGCGTTTCTTCGACTTGGGCCACATTTGTTTCTGCCGAGTGTATGACTCCATATTTCTTAAGAAGACGCAAATAAAATGAAAACATTATTTTATACATGTTATCCTCTGAGGCTACATAAAAACAGAAGATTGAGCCTTCGGGATTTTCGCTTAAAATCACTGCTGAACATTGTACAGACGGCAAAAGTTTTTTTTTTGTCGGTAAGTTACTTAAACTGCTGAGGGCGAAATAAGAAAAACTGAACCCTTATGAAGCTTAAAACTAACTAATTAATTTATGAGCAAGACGCTCTTGTAACCTTCTTTTATACCTGTAAGTACAAGACTTAGTTCTTAAAGCCAAATGTTAGGGACAAAAGTTTTAGGTAAAGTTCCAAGAAATCTTTCCTGAGTAAGGTATTTTATCTTCTTTGCGTTCCGTAGCAACAACATGTTTTATTCAAAAAAGTTGAAGAGACTTATTTAGCCCCAAGAGAGTTTACCGTAAAATGGATTTGTCTAGTCTAACTAAACTTTACGCATAATTTATGTTATTCAAAAAATCTCTGGCTTCAAAGATTCATAACATTTTATTTCAAATAAACCGTTTACAGGCACTTTGGAAATGTGAATTTTCCATCAGGTGAAATAACAATCAAGAGCGAGCTTATCAAAAGCAATCACAATCCTGTATATTATTTTTCCTTTGATTCAAAGATTTAATTAAACCATTTACAGGCACTTTTGAAATGTCAAGAAGTCAATCAGCCAGAAAAATAATGCTAATTGAATATTCCAATGCGTAGATCACTATGGAGAAGAATGTGCCAGAAACGCCACGGTCACACTTTTCAATCATGTTATGTATTACAAATATCTTGGTTACATGCGTTTCTTGTCGCTACTATGTGAAAATAATGTAAATAAAACAAAAGCTGTACAAGCAAGGCGTTCAAGAAATCAAGACTAAGGCTGACATCAGACGGACTGCATCACAGCGACCGCGCGCGGTCAATTAAATACATATATTACGTTCGACTTCGTGCAGTCATGATATCAACTGCACGCGGTCGGCTGCAGTCGAGTGAAGTCAATATCAACTGCACGCAGTCGTGCCTCCGGTCAGGTACATTCGTGTAGTGTCGACGCACGCTGTCTATTGCTAATCGCATACAGTCAGTGTGCAGGTAATTACAAAGAGCAAACGCAAAAAATTATTTGATTTTTTTTTATTGTCTGACACCCCGGCAGTGGCGTACTTAAAACAAAAGCTAAAGGGCCCTATAAATCGCGATAGGCCGCAAAGGACATGGATCAATTAACTGGATAGGTAATGTCCATTACTGACTATTTGACTAATTTATAAAACATGCAGGCGTCGTGAAAGCTGAAAGAAGTGGTTTTCAAGCTCAATTATGGGATTACTCTAAGATAAGTCTTATAATTCAAAATGAGTTCGTTTATTGGAACATTTGGGACTTGTATTGGTTAAGTTTTTATTGTGATCATATGAGCGTAGCGTGCAATACAATTGGAACATACTATCATTATGTTCATTCACTTCACTGCAGGCTTTTTATAAATTTTTGTCACGAGAATTTAAGGTCAAAATGAAAACTTTTATTGCGAACCAAATATGCTATGTTGGCATTGTGTTCCCTTCCCAAGAGAGGAGGCCTGAGTCCCAGCAGTGGGAACACTAAAAGGCTGATTATTATATGCATTATTTTATTATTCGCCTACCCTTATCATACAAAAATTTATTATTATGCAATATTAATGTTGTCCTTTTCAGGTACCTGGTATAAATTAAAATTTTAATGTTGCATGAAGTTAAACAGAATAGGCCAAATCTTATTGTTTGTTTAGGATCGATCGCCACTTATTATACATAAAAGAAAATCGTTATTTTAACGTACACTCTAAATATTCTTTTATCGAGTAGAAACATTTTGAATACTTTAAACCTTTTTTTTAAAGAATCTTGTTAGTTATCAATCCTAAACATTTTGGGCAAGTTATTATATATTTTTGTTGCCAAATTATATGGGCTATTTATTTAACATTTTGATTCTTGAGGATGGAGCGAATAACTTCTTTTTGTTTGGCTTTGGATAACATGTTACAAATTTTTGCACATGTGTCAGGGCCTTTGTAGCCCGGGGGGCCGTATCATCGATATACGTAGCTGATGGCGGTAGCTAGTTAGCTACGTTCCTTAGACCCGTCCGAGACCTTGTTCAGTACAAAACACGCTGATAAAACTGCAAGCATACTTCTGTATGCCTCTAGATTTATAATTTAAACTTTTTTTTAATTTTTTTTGTTTTATCGTCATCATCATCATCATCATTTCAGCCGAAAGACCACCACTGTTGGGCGTAGGGCTCCCCCAACATGTTGAAAATGATAAAAAATCAAGTTTTTTTTACTACCTTTACAGAATAGATTGAAGTTACTGTCTTGAATCATGCATAGAATTATGATAATTTTGACAAAGAAAATTTTAACACCTGTGAGATCAAATTCGAAAAAGCTTACATTTTCTTGTGACTGCCATGAAGTTATGACGTTTTAGTGCAGCAGTTATGGGCTAGGGGCTTGCGACACTTCTTGCAGTCTGCTACCCGAAGCTTTTTATTATATTATATTTTATTTATTATATCTCTCTACTGTAGCTATACTAACCCGCAGAATTGTCCGTGGTTATCTCTATTAAGAAAGCTTTTATGTTAGGACACAAATCTTGGTCGCAATGACATAAGCTAACGAATTTGGGTCAACGTAATTTTACTAAGGCATAAGACTATCATCATCGATTAAGATTGTGGGCATGCCCACTGTGCCTATAATTCTCCTGAAACTATGTCGTTTACGGCCTAAGGCTAGGACTAGTCACACTTAGTTTCAATATCAGTTACATGATCAAGAGTAAATTTTTCTCTAGCATCGTATAAACATAAGTAGCTTTATAATGTTCCCACTGGGATCCATCAAAGGGACCCGTCAGGTTGGTATTGCCTGTAACTACCGGAATACTATTATAAAATATACTCACAAAGCTAACTGGACGAAAAAAGCGTTTTAAGGTTGCCCTTCTCGATCCGTTTAAGGGCAAAGTGAGCTTGATTGAAAAGCTTGTTGTCTGAAGGCGAAAAAGAGAGATACTTGTAACACCTGAACGTTCGGTATTCGGTAGCTTCCGCCGCTCACTCGAATATCCCAAAAAACTTGTGCCAGGAAATACGTGTTCTTTTAAGAACATTAAAAGTTGTTGGAACAATACATAGATTAGCAGATTTTCGAAAGTCTTTACTGGATTAGTTTTACACAAATTAGTGTTTTGTATTTAATAGAAACCTAGATATCTGTTACTAAAATATCTAGAGAATAGTGTGTAATAACAACATAATCACGTAAGGGGTCGTGATGAGAGGTATCACGAGCTGGCCTTTATAGACTAAAGAAGGAATACGCCTTTATTTGGTACACAGATACACACAACGAAGTCTTAGGGTGTTTTTGATCAGGCATGCGGTGTTTTTGAGCAGGGTCACGCGTGCAGAGCAATCCGCTCCGTACGCGTGACCCCCCAAATATCCATTACATGCAAGTATTTAGTGTAGTGCGTGGAATACGCATACGGGACGCGTTTATTTTGTATTTTGAAAGTTTCTGCATGCGGGACAAACCCGCATGCGTGGTGAAATCCGCACGAAATTAAAAACGCCCTTAAAGCCTGTTACCCTGTTGTATGCCTATAAGGCTGTTTTGAATCGTGGGCGTATTTAACGTTTCGATATCGGCATAACCTTTCAATCGGAACACTTAAAAAGCAATATCGATATTTAACGTTCCATAAGTACGTGTTGACGGTACGATAAACATCATAGTTATTATCCGTAAGCGGTTTTTATAATTCGTTTCGAGTCGGGTAGGGTTTTCACATCGACGGTTACGAATCGTTGGCGCCGACTGAACCGCAAATCTCCGGTCATTGGAGCGAATAGTTTGCTAGTCAACTAAAACTAACTAGCCATGCTATATTACGGGGATAACAGACCTTTATTAGAGAATGTGCCACTAAATATAGATGTAATTCGTGACGACGCCGTCAAAGAATCATGACTATGTGATTTCAGAGACAAATAATTAAACTAAATGCTAAAGTAGCCCCCAAAATACAAAATTTCAAAGATTTTTTTGCTAATAACAGCTTAATATCGGATAGCATGGTAACAAAAATTTGATTTGCGGTAACGACAGGCATAACTATAGATACTCATTAAAACCATAACCTAACCTAATCATAGAGACAAGGTCAAACGTCAAGTTTTTTTTATTAAAATTGTATATTGTATGTATTAAAATTGTATATTTTTCCAAGTAAAGAGTTAATCATAGATATCCGTGGAGTTAATACATGTCACTACCGCAAATATATATTTTTTTGGTTTGTTCTTCGTTCGTCCCGAAGTTTTGTCCCACATTCCAAAAAATTATTTGTTCGTCCCACATCACTATTGAAGTTCTTTTTCGTCCCAAATTACAAGTACTTTAAAAGTACAGTCAACGAAAATAAAGTGCTTATTTGAAAATTTTGAATAATATTTAAAAAAAATAATACACAAACTTCTAATAACAAAAACTTCTTATCTAATTAAAACGTAAGAATATTTTTTATTTGCTAATTAATCACATATTTAAAAAATACTTAACTAACTATAACAGTAAAATAAAATAATAATAATAAAAACACTACACTAATTACTACTAAAATCAATCTAAAATATGGCGAGAAAAAATCTATTCCACGTGGCTGTCAAAGTGTCGACTGTAAACTGGTAATGTGCCTAAAAGACTGGCGGCATTGCCACGCTATATGGTAATACTTAGGTATCCTCTTTCCGACGTAAAAGCCAGCTTTTGGGTCACGCGAATTGTTTTGACAGATCTTTATACTGCAACTTGTAAGCTCAAGCAATTCGAAAATATAACTTCCAACAAGGTTATTATATTTCCGCTGCTTGAGCTTCTCCGGAGACGCAGCGGCAGCACCAGCACAACATGACGAGTTAGGAAGATTGGATGGCGCGAGAGTATCGATACAAATAATGTCCCATACTAAGGGCCTACCCATCTTCCATGAGAATAATGACATGCCGGCCGGTCTTTTTTCGCGTGCCAGGGTTTCCAATACGGCTGGAACACCGACAATGACAAAACAGCACTTAAAATTAACGAATATTTGTTATTCATCATATTTTAGTTTGTTTTCAGTTAGTTTTAATTAGTTTTGAGTTTTTGTTATTTTTTATTAACTTTACTATAATTAAAGTTGGCTAAGTATTTTTCAATGTAAATTCGGTTTAAAATAATAAAAAAAAAATTATGTATAAATCATTTTTACTATCAAGTATCGTAATGAAAAATGCAGAAATTGAATAATAATAACTATCTTATCATTAGAAAAGTTTAAACATACACAATAGTCAGATCTATAATCAATATTATTTAAGATATAATAATATTAGTTACTTCAAAATTCACCGACCAAGAATTAAGTGAGAGTATTTTTAACAACATGAGTATTTTACTGATTACGGAAAATAATACTATTGGCCAAAATTAATCAATACCAAACAGATAAAGGACGTATTATAAAAACATTACTTTTTTACTTACTCTCCCTAACAGATTCCAGTGACATCAGCTCTTGACAAAAAAATACGTGTAAATTTTCTCTCAAGGAGAAAGCAGAGAGGAGCGATTGTTTTGGATAGTTTGCTGTTATTAAATCTTTACTTCTATACAAATATTATAAAGAGGAAAGATTTATGTTTTGTGTATTGAATAAAATAAAATAAAAAACTGCAAGAGTCAGTCTTGCAGTTTTTTATTTTATTTTATTAATAATAATTTCACCAGAAGAATCCTACCTCATTACATAAAATTACAAGGGCAAATATTTTCTATTATCATACGGGCGAAGTCGCCGGCAGAAGCTTATAGTTTGTACTCACAAAATAGTAATATGTTTTTGTTGCTGAGTGTACAAAAACGTAAAAATGGCCTATACAAAAAAAATATGGGCCGAACAAGGAATATTAAATGGGACGAATCGAGAACAAAATAATTAAAATAAGATTTTGGGACGAAAGAAGCATGAAGTTTGGGACAAACCAGGAATTTTTTATGTGGGACAAAACTCAGTGGGCCAAACGAAGAACAAACCATTTTTTTACTTTACTATTCGATACTCAACTGCAAATCGAATAAAAATTACAACAATTTGAATTTCGCGGATTACCCTGGAGTATTTACCTTTATTCTTAACTAGCTTTTGCCTCCGACTTCGTTTGCGTACATAAAATATAGCCTATGTATGTCACTCAAGAATGAAGCAGCTTTCTATCGGTGAAAAATTTTTGGCAATCGGACCAGTACTTCCAGAGTCCTCCTCCTACAAACAAAAACATAAAAACAAACTTTACCTCTTTATTATATTAATAGTGTAGAAGAAATTCGTGAACTGTAATGTTTACAGTTTTTTATTTACTTTATAAAATAAAGAAGATTACTGCGTTTACCTGCTGCTGTTTCAGATTACCTATATGTTATACTGACGTAGGTACTTGAATTAATTTCACGCGTGCCAGCACTGGAACGCGTGCTTTGCGCATCCTGCGTTTCCACTTAGGCCGTTTGTACAAGCTAAGACACTACACCGTGTCTGCGGCTGATAGGATCATCTCATGTATCGTGGCGTGGCGATTATGGCATCCCCGCCTCCTAATGATACGAGTAAGTATGTATACGATACGAATTTTGTCGAATCTAGGCAAGATTTAACGAGGCAACCGCATCATAGCAACTTCACCCGTCGTGTCTAGCACAGACAAGATTGTTTTCTTGGTTAGCACCAAAGCAGTACACATTTCGTGTGTAGAAACGACACGAATTCTTGCATAGACTCGGCGACTTTTCTTAACGTGTACAAGCGGCCTGAAGCAGAGTGGGGCGGAGTGGAGAGGAGAGAGCCGTGAATTGGCCAATCCCAGAGCTCGAAATCTCCACTCTGCATCAGTTTTTACAATTGCCACTTTTCACTGTCCTTCAGTGCTCCTTTCCGCCAAACTCTAGTGTAGTTAGTGGAAACACACTCTTAGGTTCGCCATCCCTGGAGTGGTCAGTTTGCTTAGGATATACTTGAACATTTATAAACCGTCAAGTAGCTCTCAGTAGCCCTTTATCCTGCTGAAATTCAAGCCAAAAGCCTCTTCCACAGAGTACGTTAAATCTTTTGTCTACTAACATTTACTAACCGATATTATACCTAAAGAATCAACATTAATATAATAAAGAGGTAAAGTTTGTTCCTTTATTTTTTTGGAGGTAATCTCCATTTTTCTAATCTGCATTTTTTTTTTAATTTTTATTTGTCGGTCTGTCTGTTTGTTTGTTCCGGCTAATATCTGAAGCAGGTTTATCGATTTTGACGAGACTTACTGGTAGATAGCTGATGTTGTAATTTAGGCCTTTAGTTTTTCTTTATTTTAGAAATAGAAAAAGAAAAGAATTGTTCTACTTTACGAGTCTGACGCGGACGAAGCCGTGGGCATGAGCTAGTGTGTATTAAAGTATTTTATTTCATAGAAGTTTTAATGAAGCTCAAGTTTTAATTGATAGATTATACACTACCAGCCGCTTCGCCAGTTTGAAAATAGACAATTATCTCAAGGGGAGTTACTCCCGGAACAAAAAGTATTCAGGATAATATCCTGAATATAAGACAATGAATAGACCATATTATGGTCAATTTTCATTCAAATCCATTCAGCCATAATAAACTAGTACGCCCCACCATCATCGATTACATCATTGCTTACCATCAGGTGGTATCGCAGCAAAGTACTAGTTTATGACAGATAAAAAAAAAGCATTTTGAGCGTGAAGAAGTTAGGAACAGACGCAAATATTTTTTTAAAATATTGAAAATGTGATTTTATTTGTTTTATAGCTTCTCTTGTTGCACCTAACTACATACTCGTATGTCATAGCATGTCTACAAGACACATGTACACAGCCTACTATGTCGACTGAGAGAAATTCTAGGAGTATTAGAAGCTGTATTATAAGTTGAAATCACGCGGAAATTGTACAATCTTGGCAACGATACAGGTAACAGTCATCGCCATTACCGATCTTTTTCATGAAGAAGTTAACGACAGATTGTGTTTTTTGCAGGAAGGCTGTGTTGCCACAGCGACCGGTCCTATAAGTCTCACATCCATTTGATTCCGACCCTCACTTGATTAGCGGTTCACCCGGTTCATGTTGGAGACTTTATGCAAGGATCGAACCCTTTACGAGGCGCCTGTGTGGGCGCGGTCGCTGCAGAAGCGACCAGCGACCAAGCTGAACACATCCCAAGGGTGCTCGAACCCCGGTATGAAGGCTCGAAGGAATGGGGTGGGTCTTTTAGTTAGTAAGAGTCTGACACTATCTCCTGCTCCGCCCAAGAGCGGGGGTTGCCATTGGATGATTTTTTCCCACCATAAAAAAAAGGGACATGGCCATCCGGATGGTGCGAGGATACCACACGATCTCCCGCGAAGCTATGAGCCTGTTGACGTGGAATCTGAATGCAACAGTTATTGCAAGCATGCACGACTAGCACATTAAAAAAAATTGATCACAGACTTTCCTCTTGAGATACTGTATTATGTGAAACAAGAACCGTTTATTTTAGAGTATCTGTTCAAAGTTCTTCGTTCAGCATTTGGCACGAAGATCAAATAAACTTGGAAGGTGAGTCGATTCTAGCCTTCAAAGTTTATTCTGCTCATATCAAAGCTAACGCCCAGTTGCTGTTTAGAAACTTTCCTGGTTTGACGTTATTAACAAAGTATGATAGTTCTATCTCGCCAAAGAGGTTTGGTCTTGGACGGGCATGTAGGTTCACGACTTTAATGCTACGTCTACATGTTGGCCCAGCCTCGGCCAATTGCCATTGTGTTAACGGGGTTTCCCCGTTTATACAATGACTACATAATAGCGATTGGCTGAGGCTGGGCCAACATGTAGACCTAGCATAACGTATACTGTTTTTTCATGTGAATAAACGTGGAGTGCTCTGTCACAGAAAACAGCTTATGCATACAGAAGCAATGTGCACGTAATCTACATACACATCCAAGTGTAAATCGCCTTCGTGAAATAGATTATACTTCTTCTTCTTTCTTACCGTTAAAGACTCAAAGATCTTTCCAGAAGACGTCTTAGCGAGCAGCTCGGCGAGCTCGGTGGCCATGCGCCGGCGCAGCCAGCGAGTGTCGGCCGTACTCTGCTGGAAGATGAACTGCAGCATAGTGTTGAGCGCGCCCTCTGGCGTGCTGCCGAGTCCGCGTGTCAACTCATTGAGAAGTTCCTGTTGGGTAAGAAAAAAAAAATGTTTTAATGATTATGCTGAAACTGCTTCATCAAGCGAATAACCATAAGTTTTTGGCGGGTTATTCGCGGGGCAGTTTTGTATGGAATTCGTACCCAGTACTGAATCATGATGTGGCAACATAATGCAGTCATCATCATCATCATCATGTCAGCCGACAGACGTCCACTGCTGGACATAGGCCTCCCCCAAGCGTCGCCACAACGAACGATCATGTGCGTCCCGCATCCATCGGATTCCCGCTACCTTCACCAGGTCGTCAGTCCACCTTGTAGGAGGCCTTCCAACGCTGCGTTTTCCGGTACGCGGTCGCCACTCCAGAACCTTTCGGCCCCAATATGCAGTACTGGGTAAGAATTCAATACATACACGCTATTTAAAAAAATATAATAGATTAATCTTCAAGCTATTTCAGGTACTATACCATCACAATTTTAAACAATTTGTGTGAAGCCACGTAGTGCTTTATGTGGCTTCACCCAAATTACTTAACAGTAGTAGCTGCAGCTCTGCCTGTACACTTGGGTGAATGCTAGCGTGATGCTGTGGCATTTTTGATGTATAGATATTACAAGTTAATTCTTAGGTATATTAAAAGATAGGATAACAAAGTTCAAGAACAATTTCATCGGATGTTATGTGGGAGGTTGATGCACAGTGGCCACAAGCAGCGAGTACCAACAAGTTTATATTTGTCGAGTGGGGAACCTCCCTCCCCTTTGCTTTCTGCTGATTATATTATTTTCACATTTTTTTTTTATTTGGCTTGTTTTTGGTTATTGGTTCATTTATATTTATCAGAGTTTTTGATTAGTTTTATAGTATTTTCATTCGCTTCTGCCTCCGCTTCCAAAACAAAAAAAACTCGTGTAGCGAATTCGATTTCGATAGAACCACAGCCGTAACATCCCTAGCATCTACTAATAAGAAACCGATCCAATTAAAGGATCTTGTGATTAAATAAAGATCCCCGGAGTCTCTCTTGTCCGCTTCAGTTGATCACTGTGATCAATTCGTCTGTGTTTTCGTTCTATGTAGGTATATCGAAGTTTGCACATCATGCAAGGCTTTTTGTTACGGATTCCCTACTTGATTTCGAAACTTGATGATTCGATTTTTATCATATCGAACACAGTGTGTCGATAATTTAAATGTACGATGTTTCATTCCATCGTCGCTATTGGTGCGATGTAACGTTAGTACGAAAAACCCTACAGCGATTGCTCGTTTGATCTTTAATTTATTAGTTAGATAGGTAGTATGTTGGTTCGAAACGCAACTGTTCCGCGACATAACAACCAAATAATAACCTAAACAACAACAACAGCAACATAGTTAATAACCTAATTTTGTAAGCATCGATGGAATAAAACATCGTACATTTGAATTATACCTGTTGTTGTCTCGTCCTCGATGATGAAGCAAGTTACTAAGGTAGTATATTTCCATGTTACCTGAGGGCGTCACATAAAGTTTAAATGTTCAAAAATAAAAAATTGTAATCGTATCCGAACGCTCCCATTCCCAGCTTACCGTTCTATTATCTGTGGATTTCATTCGTTTCTTATGTCACTGCGAGGCGTCACCGCTCCCGCTAAAATATTTTTCTATTTAGTGTTTTTTAGTGCTTTTTTACAGTTTTTGTATCAAATCCCTTAACAAATAATGGGAAAACACAAAGATAAAAAATTATTAAGGAAATTAAAGAGGAAAATCGAAGAATTAGAAGAAAAAACCAAAGGTTAGTTTGCAGACGCCAATGGCGCCAACTTACCCTCTAAAGTTTATTTTTTCTTTGTGTGAAATAATAGGTTGTTGCTGTACTGACACGAGTACCGAACAACTTTTCTCATGATAAAACCGAGCCATATTGACGAAAAAATTTTGTTGCTATGCTAACAGAGCATCGAACAACTTGGTCAATTTTGCGCGCAAGTCTCACATTGTTGTTGCTATACTGTCAGAGTGTCGAACAACTTTATAAACCTTATTTACCTTTTACACGCAAACCACAAGTGGTGGGTGTTGTTGCTATACTGTCCGAGTATCGAACAACTAGGCGTGTTATGTGAGTGATCTTGCAACTAGTTCCTTCATTTTTTCCTGTTGTTGCTATACTGTCAGAGTATCGGACAACTCGGCAAAGGTGTAATATCCATTATTGTTCTGGATACAGGGTCTTCACAAAGTCGCTCGCCAAAAGACCGTCGCCACACCCGGTCACCAAGTGCTCGTTCCCGATCGCGACACCGGTCATCAAGTACTCTTTCCTCTCCGCGACACCAGTCACGTGACTGCTCCCGATCGTTGAGTGTACAGCGCCACGCCCGATCACCAAGGGTGCGGCGCCACAACCGATCGCCAAGTGTACGGCATCATTCCCGATCGCCAAGCGTACAGTACCACACCCGGTCTCCGAGTGCGCAACAACAACCTGACAATCAACATATCAGTGAACCTACAAATAACACAAACGTGGAAACTCCACAAATATTAGTTGATGAAGTCCCTGAAACAGTACCAAATGGTACATCAGAGCAGGATGTACAACAGCAGGATGCTGAACAAATTGACATTGACATTATATCTGCCTTGGGTGCTGTGGAGGAGGAGCCTGCAAATGGCCCTCCGGCTCACGATGAGATAGCTCAACGCTGGGCACCAATTCTAAATAAAGGCCTAAGAAAAGAGGATAAGGCTCTCTT
Source organism: Mythimna albipuncta (assembly GCA_929112965.1). NCBI lineage: Eukaryota > Metazoa > Arthropoda > Insecta > Lepidoptera > Noctuidae > Mythimna > Mythimna albipuncta. The sequence goes on along the minus strand of OV815962.1, from coordinate 6,917,702 downwards.
ACTGAAAGAGTATGCGCCTTTTCACAACATACCTTCTATGGTTCCCCCAAAATTGAATCCTGAACTAGCAGCCGCTGTATCTGAGCCAGTAAAGAAAAGAGATATTATCATAGAATATAGGCAGAAAAATGTAGCTGCTGCCCTAGCAGCCGTTGGCCGTGGTTTGGAGTGTTTTATGTTTTACAATAAGGTTGATGGAATAAAAAAAATTAACGATGCTGCTAAGATCTTATGTGAACTATTACACAATGAAACTCAGAGCAGAAGAGCTCTTATCTTAAGTGTAATAAATAAGGAAATGAAAGACTCCTTACAAGGAAGCCCCGACGAATTTCTTTTCGGGGCAGGCCTTACAGAAAGGATTAAGGTTGCCAAGGCGGTCCAGAGGTCTGCACAGGACCTGGGTACAACTGTTAAACAAAATAATGTTCGAGTTAATCAACGACCTTTAAACTCGCGGGTCCCTCCTCAGCCAGGATACAAACGCTCGGGTTACAACAAAATGAAGAGCGACAACCAACAGGTTGGAGGAGGGAAGAAAGCTTATTCTCAGAAGAAAATGCGACGACCACCCCAGCATCAGCGCGAACGGACTCACAACCCACGCAAATGAACCTGCACAAAGAGGTAGGCAGATTACCATATTTTAAAAAAATATGGGAAACCATTACAGACGATCCTGTAATCCTGACTTGGGTGTCTGGATATACCCTCAATTTTATTAAGGCTCCTTTTCAGGAAGGTAGTCCACTTAATAACAAATTTTCTCAATCTGAGACAATTCTCATTAGAAAGGAAATTGATGAATTGCTTAGAATTAAGGCTGTTGAAAGTTGTTTACCAACAAAGGATCATTTTTGTTCTCCCATTTTCTTAGTACAGAAGCCAAATGGAGAGTACCGTTTTATTTTGAATCTTAAAAAACTAAACCAATTTATGCTCCCTGACCATTTCAAGTTAGAAGATTACCGTACAGTTTGCAAATTAATACAGAAAAATGATTATATGGCTACCATTGATTTAAAAAATGCTTATTATATGATAAACATAGACCTTAACTACAGAAAATACCTCAGATTTTATTTTGATGGCAAATTGTACCAGTTTACAGTTCTACCATTTGGCCTCTGTACAGCCCCTTTTCTGTTTACAAAAATATTTAAACCCATACTCTCTGTGATAAGAAAAAGAGGAATAAGAATGGTACAATACCTTGATGATACCTGTATCATTGCAGAATCTTATTTAGAATGCACAAAACAGGTCAATTATATACTTAATCTTTTTGAAAACCTGGGTTTTTTAGTAAATTACAAAAAATGCAAAATAATACCGAAAACAGAATGCAAATTCTTAGGGTTTATTTTCAATACTAAAGATATGATCATTTCAATTGACCAGGACAAAAGACTGAGATGTTTAGAGTTACTTTCAAAACTTAAACATAGAATTTCAATTAGGTTTTTAGCTCAAGTTTTAGGAACACTAATTTCTGTTTGTCCAGCCATTAAATATGGCATGTTATATACTAAACATTTAGAAAGAATTAAATATTTATCACTACTGTCGAGTAATGATAATTTTGAAAGCATTATAACTTTACCTACTAGTTGCCAAGAAGATATATTGTGGTGGCTTAGAAATTTGAAAACAGCTGTGTGTCCTATAAGGAAAAACAAATTTTGTTTAGAGATTGAGACTGATGCGTCTCTTACAGGATGGGGTGCAAGATGCGGTAACAAAACTGCCAGTGGCCCATGGACACAGGAAGAGTCAAAACTCCACATTAATATGCTAGAACTTCATGCAGCATTCTTAGGCTTAAAAAGCTTTGCTAAAGATATGCATGATTGTGAAATACTGTTGAAAATTGACAACACCACTGCAATCTCATATATAAATCGTTTAGGTGGGATCCAACTCCAACATTTGAATAATATCTCAAAATCAATATGGCAGTGGTGTGAATCGAAAAACATATGGATTTATGCATCATATATAAATACTAAGAATAATTTAGTTGCAGATTTTCAGTCAAGAAAGGAATTAGGCCATACGGAATGGGAACTTGGTTCTAGATATTTTAAAATAATAGTTAGCAAGTTTGGAAAGCCTGAGATAGATTTGTTTGCATCACGTACAAACACAAAATGTGAAAAATATGTATCTTGGCACCCTGATCCTGGTGCATTTAAAGTTGATGCATTCACATTTTCTTGGTCAATCATGTATTTTTATGCTTTCCCACCTTTTTCAATGATTTCTAAAAGTATTGAAAAAATTATAATAGATAAAGGTAAGGGTATCATGGTTGTACCAGATTGGCCAACACAACCATGGTACCCTATTTTAAAAAAAATGCTAATAAGCAAGCCATTGTTATTTAAACCAAACAAAGGTTTACTAAAGTTATGTAATTCCAGATCACCTCATCGGCTACATGGGAGCCTAACATTGATGGTAGGACAGCTCTGCGGCGCAGCTTTCTTGAAGCAGGTTTAAATCAAGAAGCTGCAGACATAATGCTTAACTCAATCTCAAACAACACTCTAAAGCAATATTCCCCCTACATAAAGGATTGGATAACATACTGTTATATAAACCAGCTAAGTACATCAAAACCTAGTATACCAGAAATCATATCTTATCTTACAAGTAAATTTAAAGACGGTTTATCATATGGTAGCTTGAACTCTACCCGGTCAGCACTTTCATTACTGTTAGGTTCCCATGTTGGCTCAGATTGCAATATCAAAAGACTGTTTAGAGGTTTCTTTAAATTAAGACCAAGTCAGCCTAAATATGACTATACATGGGATGTGACTAGAGTATTGAATTATATGGAAAACAAATTTATAGATTGTGATAATTTAGAAATATGTTCTAAAAAGATTGTAACTCTTTTAGTTTTAGCTACAGGCCATAGAGCACAAACAATATGTGCCATTGTTACAGATAATATTAAAATAGAATCTGATTTTGTGTACATTCAAGTAGATAAAATACTTAAAACATCTGCACCTAATAGAGTGCAACCTTTCATTAAATTGCCTTTTTTCGCTGATCGACCACATGTTTGTCCAGCTAAGGCTGTTATTGATTATTTAAATATCACGAAAAACATTAGAGGTAACTTTAAAAACCTAATTTTATCTTATAAAAAACCGTATAAACCTGTAACTGTCAGTACAATCAGCCGTTGGATAAAATCTGTGTTGCAGGAAAGTGGCATAAATATTAACATGTTCTCTGCACACAGCACTCGACATGCGTCTACTTCTGCAGCGCTTCAGAGGGGTGTGTCGATCGATGAGATCCGAAGAACGGCTGGCTGGACTGACAGCTCAACTTGTTTTGCTAGGTTTTATAACAGGCCTGTACGTAGCGAAAGCTTCACAGAAGCAATCTTTCGCATTTAAATAAGGATAACTGATTAAGCAAAAACTACTGTCCTTAAGTAATTATAACTTAACAGAAATTTATTAAAAAGATCTGATTGTACAACTGTCTTTAAACATCTACCTTAGTAACTTGCTTCATCATCGAGGACGAGACAACAACAGGTATAATTGAACAATCAAACTAGCTTACCTGTAAGCGCCGTTCGATTGAGATTATTCCTGTTGTTGTCTCGTCCGAAGATGATGAGTCCCACCCACCCTTATAGCCCCCTTTTTTTTTTTGGTTGTAGCAATCAGATATTTTTGTGGCTGATAACTAAATGAAATCCACAGATAATAGAACGGTAAGCTGGGAATGGGAGCGTTCGGATACGATTACAATTTTTTATTTTTGAACATTTAAACTTTATGTGACGCCCTCAGGTAACATGGAAATATACTACCTTAGTAACTTGCTTCATCATCTTCGGACGAGACAACAACAGGAATAATCTCAATCGAACGGCGCTTACAGGTAAGCTAGTTTGATTGTTCAATTATCGACACACTGTGTTTGATATAATAAAAATAGAATCATCAAGTTTCGAAATCAAGTAGGGAATCCTTTTCACGTGGGAAATTATACAATGAATTCTCTAACTCTAGGGCGGAGCGCGAGAGCGTGTCAGAATTACTGACTAAAACCCACTCGTAAATCCTTCTTTGTCTTCGTTCCAAGACTCCGAAGTTCTCTTTCGTACCACCAATGGCCCCAGTAGGACAGCATCCAGGACTCCGGCATTGTTTGAAAGAGTCAATGTCAATGGCAACTGAAGGAACACCGGTGGGTTTTAGTCAGTAAATGTCTGACAATCTCTCTCGCTTCAGGCGTTTAGAAGAATTATATGACGAGTTCCCTTGACCTTTAAACAAGAGACGTTTACATAAGAGAGCGTAAGAGGGCTGTATGAAAATAGAACAATATAATATTGTATCAATAAATTGCTTCAATATAATATAATATTATATAAAGGCACCGAAGGAAACTTAATTCGATCCTACCAGTTATCTACCGTAAAATTGTACGTGTTTTATACTCCCACGAAAAAATATCACCAATTTATTAAAATAATAGGCTACGCGTTTCTTACATATTCATAGAAACTTGATTAGGTTGGCATTAATATTTTTTTTTACCCGACTGCCCCAGAAGCTGGATAAGTTATAATAATAAGTAACGAAAATAAAATGAAATGATTTTTTATTGAATAACTAGCTTTTGCTCGCAGCTTCGCCCGCGTAGGTACATAAAATATAGCCTATGTCACTCAGGAATAAAGCAGCTTAATGGTGAAAGAATTTTAGCAATCGGATCAGTACTTCCAGAGAGAAATTTGTAAGTTTGTATGTAGGGTAGGGGGTAATCCTACATACAAATTTACAAATTTTACCTCTTTGTAATATTAGTACAGATAAAGTTTTATTGCCTCTCCTGGACAGGAGGCCTGAGTCCTAGCGGTAGGAACATTATAAGGCTGACTATGCTATGCTTATGCTATCTAAAGTTTTTATAAGTTGTATCTACATATGTTCTTAACATTTTCCCGTCATTGAATTTTGTGTGTAACCGTCTAATCTGGGTCACCAAAAATTTGACTATACACATAATTGCTGTAATTGAGGAAATACGGAACTTGTTAAAATATAAATTAACCATAACTACTGGAAACGAGTAAAGTTCATGTTATACCTACTACAAGTTTTGATGATAACACTGCGTTCTATTACAAGTTATAGTCCAACCAATTAACCAACCATTACCAACCAACCAACCAACCACCACCAACAACAACAACAACATCAACAACAACAACAATGGACATACAACTATGGACTTTGTCCGAAATACCTATAACATTTTTTTTTTCATAGTAGTACCAGACTAAAAATAACCTAATTTGTGAGTATTGCCCAATTTTTGAAGTGGGAAATCATTCATGAACTTCTCCCACTCTGGGTGGAGCTCGCAAAAGAGATGGTTGATGGGGACGAAAGGTCCTGGAGCGGGTCACAGAAGGTGGACTGATGACCTCGTCAAGGTCATGGGAATCTAATGGATGCGAGAAGCACAGGACCGGTCGTTATGGCTTCACCTGGGGGAGCCCTATATCCAAAAGTGGATTTCTTTCGGCTGAAATGATGATAATAATAAATAACCTGGTCCACACTTGACCTGATAGAGCAAATATTTTTTGTTTTGTTTTTCTTTTCTTTTTTGTAATTATTTGTATGTCAATACGGGCACAATAAACATGTTTATTTAAGCTATTGCATAGCTTCTATCGCGGGCCTTGAGCGTGAAGACCGAATCCAGAAATTCCGTAACGAAAATAACCTAACACCCCCCACTCATTTGTTTTTTGACCGTGGTGACCGATAAGAAAACAAATGAGTGAACAATCAATCAAAATTCAATTCAATGTGTGAAAGTGTAACTTCAATTAATATCAAAGAAAAAAAAAAACAAAGGAAAAAAATACTGCATAAATAAAATAAATAAATAATTATAATTGCATAAGTTGATCAAAATGCTATGCAATAAAACCGCGGCAGTCCCCGAGTGCCACACGTCTTTTTTTTCTTCATAATCTGACTGAGACTGCACGAACACACGTTTCAGAACGATACCGCAGGTCTTGGCTATTTGTACTGCTGTGCAACAGAATAGATAAAAAAAAAACGTATAATCTGAACACATACTTAATCTCAGACTGCACCAACACACGTTTCATATCACAATTAATAGTTATTGTTGCAATTAACACCGTTACCGCGCAATAAATCACATCCCGACCCACTGTTTGCTCGAGTTACGCAGCAATTATGCAGGTGTGCCCAAAGTTGGCGCGATTAATCAATTAGCCGATATTACGAGCGTGATGAGGGATAGTGTTCCATTTACCCGTTGTAGTTAAATTATCGATCTCTGAATATGGGCCGTACAGTTACAGCCTGAAGTAGAAATTACTATCGAAATTGTGGCGGAAACCAAATAACATTGTAGAGGACCACTGAGGATTGGACTAATTTTGATATTTCTGTTGGTTTCAGGACAACTACATAATTAATGTTTCTACCCGAAAAAACTCATTAGCAAAATATCAAAAGTATTTTTTGTATAAGTTGGGAAATCATCCAATGACCTCTGAATCTAGGGAGGGGTGTGAGCGCGAGTCAGACTTTTACTGACTAAAGCCCTATGTCCTTTAGTTGCCCTTTGCGTTCAAGGAGCGTGGTTTCCCTTTCAAGGATTCCCCGTGGCCCTAAACATTAGAATCTTATGGATACTTTTACTATCATACTTCCTTTTCCAAAATTATTTTTTTGTAGGTGGGAAAATCATCCGATGACATCTTCGTACCCTTAGGCAAAGCGGGAGATAGTGTCAGACTTTTACTGACTAAAAACCCAGTATTGTTCCCTTTCGTTGCCTTTCGTACCGGGGCCGAATATTCCTTTCATAAGCAGACCCTTGTCCCTAGTAGGCTTCGACCTTGCTGGGCTCCTACGGTTTGCTGACAACTCCTTGAGGCGCGCGTGGAACTAGTTATGGACTCAACGCTACCTAAGCCTCTTGGTCTCTCTGAAAAATAAATTAAAGGAGTTTTAAATCGTCATCATTTATAAATATTTAGGAGGCTCCTTTGGTAGATTTTGATACAGGCCCCGCGTTAACTTGATCCGGCACTGATTTTACTCGTGCCTCACAGATCTCAGAAAATTTTGGAGTTACTGCAGCCCTCTAAATAAAAGTTAACTGAAGGAACACTGTAAGTGTTAGTCAGTTAAAATTTGACACTCCTGCCTGCTCCGGCCAGAGCCAGAGACGTTATTTAATGATTCTCTACATAAAAAAGTTTTCAATGAAAATCATTTTTTCAAAGCAAGCTTTTCTAACGCGGTGTTTAACTATATAATTAATACACATCAAGATCATTCCTAAAAGCTTAAACACGATATGATTATTTGAGTTCTTATGGCCAACTTCCGGTTCCATCGTCAGATCAGCCCCTTGTCTACAATAATTGATGATGAATGATTTGTTATACGATGTATGTTAATTCATAAGATTTGATTACAGACAAACAAACATCAAGACAGGTGAAACTAAATAAAAGCTTGTAAAAAAAGGTTAAAGATTTACCCAAAATGCTCATTTCAGTGCAGCAGTAAGAAGTTCTGAAGCATAGATTTACTAGTCCACTCCACACACATCTTCCTACAATCCTTTGTAGTGAAAATTAAGGTAGGTGTTACAGTTTAAATGACGTGCTAAGACGCCTATTAACGAGAGAACAAAGGCAAGATAACTGAATGCTAATCTCCTATCATTAGCATCTGCAGGTAGCAATACTCTTTGATGAAGACAGCTGAGATAGTAGCACTTGATTAAGATCCGATCTCTGATATTACTGTTTTTTAGGGTTCCGTACCTCTAAAGAAAAAAATGGAACCCTTATAGCATCACTTTGTTGTCCGTCCGTCCGTCTGTCTGTCTGTCTGTCTGTCAAGACCCTTTATCTCAAGAACGCGTGTATCAAGTTGAAATTAAAACCATCTACTCAGATCTGCAGTCCCTTCAAGCTGTGAAAAAATCAAACTTCTAAGTTAACGAATTAAAAGGAACGGCCGTTTATGTCGCAAAAAAAGTATATTTTGTTACTCTCAAATATCAAAATTCATAAGTAAGAAGTACCCTTCTTCCCTTTGACCCAGAATCCTGAAAGGCACAAAGCAAGGTCTTATAGCACAGGTATAGAAAAAAAAACTGAAAACAGTAAATTTGCTGTTACTTAGGTCACAAAAAAAAAAATTGCAATTCAGAAAAATCTTCGAGACTCCATTCGGGAATTGTAGTTTGCACGGAACCCTCGCACTTGCCCAGTTTTTTAACACTAGAAGTGGGGACTATAAGTTTCAATTTTGGGCATTTTATTTTTACTACAGTATTAAGGAGAGATGATAAATAAATGCTGATAATACAATATTTTTATTATGTATCAGGTACACATATTTTGGTGTACCTACTTTGTGATTCTACGCATAACAAAACTAACGTAGAAAGAACATAGGAGTGGGTCAAAAGTGCTTGTAGTGTTAAGATGAGAAATCATCCAATGACTTCGCCCGCTCTAGGACTTAGCGAGAAGGCGTGTTGGAGCTTTACTGATTAAAACAGTTTCAGTTACTCTTTGCATTCTAGGAACACAGAAAGAACACCCCCATAGGCTTCGGTCCTGCAGGGTCCAAACGGTTTAGCTCACATCTCTGTGAGACTCGCGTGGAACACTATGCGCTGTCGATGTCTCGGGATATTACTAAAATAGCTCAAACTAATATTATACATCAGAAAGTTTGTGTGTTTGTTACTTAAACAGATTTTAATGAAACTTGGTAGGTACACGAATCGACCGTGTCCTAGAATAGCACATAAGGTACTTTTTATCCTGGGAGTAAAAATGATCCCTTAGGATAATTTTCCACTATCACGCAGGCAAAGTCGCTGGCAGCCGCTAGTGTTTTTATATGAATAGTCTGTAGAGTAAAACTTTTTATTTGAATTCAAGAACTAAAGCGCTCTAAAGTTTATAGCCGTCTAGTTATTGAACACAGAGAATTATATTAAAATCGATTCGTTCATCGTCGTTGTTACGTTTCAGTACACTTCAATAAGACAACCAATATAAAACACAGAGCCGTTCTCATGTCTATGAGAAATAATATTGACAAACGGAGACATACGCAGTTACTCGTATTTTGTTTATTTCCAACCCTTGTTCCTTTATAGTAGTGGGGTTGAATTTTCTATAACAGGTAAGTGAGACTTATCAAGGTGCCATTTTTTTTATGGGTAAAAATCATTCAAGATACAGTCCCCCGTCCTTGGGCGGAGCGGGAGATAGTGCCAGACTCTTACTGACTGAAAAAACCGACCCGGCTGGGCCCCTGCTGCTGCTGACAAATCCTTGAGGCGCGCGGAAACAGTGCGCGCCGTCGACGACTTGGGCTCGGTCCGGACAGTTACCGGACTGTCGGACAGCAAGCTACCCATTGTTCGCCGTCCGCAAGCACGTGAAGCCTTTCCAGCCACGCCTCAAAGAGGGATTAAGATCAGAACCTCGGCGGCAGGCTGCTAACGCAGGTAGCACCCTCATGATACGTAACCGTTGCCTGCATCCGCAACCGGGAGTGATACTGAGGATGGTGTATCTAATTACATCAAAATCGGTTCAATAGTTTAACCGTAAACGCGTAACAGATACCTAAGAGATATTTTCACAATTATAATAATAGTTTTCGCCTACGACTTCGTTCGCGTGACTGTCAATTATTGCGGACGCAAAGTCGAAGTTGAAGCCAGATAAAAAGTAGCTAACTTCTGGCCTTAGGTTTGAATTTCGCTCTGTAGGTACCAAATTTTATGAAGATAAGTGCAGTAATTTAACCGTGAAAGCGTAACACGGACAGTTATTTTCACATTTATAAAATTAATATGGATTTAACTATAGCCTCATATATTCGAACAAACCAGTATTTCGTTTCGACAAATTAAACGCCTACATTTTCAATTTGTACGTTCTGAAAATGAATAAATAAAAGGTATGACGTCACGCACCTCATCAACCGACCATTTATATCGACGCGGTTTTATTAATTATATATTTCGCACTGAAATTGAGGACAAGAGCTTAATTAAAGGGCAGTAAAGCTATAATTGAGACTAATGATGGACGTTCGCTGGTGAAATGACGACAGTACGACACAAAAAAAACCTGGCAAGTGCGAGTCGGACTCGCGCACGAAAGGTTTTGTAGGGTCTTTACACCTTTCAATGATGATAGTTTGAATGATAGGCAAAAGTACGTAATAATAACGTTTATTGACTGATAAATGATATTAACTAAATAATGAGTGCACGCGATTTGAGTAATAATTGTGTACTAAAATATAGACACAATGATTTCAAATTTGTACGTGCTTGCAATAGACAGGTTTCGTACCGTCCATAGCAAAAAACGGCAAAAAATTCACGTTTGTTGTATCGTCGCCCTCCCCGCTAACTGTCCTATCTCACAAACTGGCGTATCTGCACTGATATTACCTGCGTGTTCATAACATTATTTCAAATAAGTTCTCTCTAATCGTCGTATCTGTATCGTTTACCGTTTAGATGATAATCACGATTTTGTTTTGCGTAAGTGAAAAATAAAATAAAAAAAAATCCTCACTACCTTCGTATCTTAGGGCTTTACGGATACTACTAAATAAATAAACAAGCCAAGATTAATAAAAAAAAACTCATTAATTCATAAATAAAGCTACAGCTAACGCAACTACAGTTTGTTTGGTTTTGTTATAGCGGCAACAGAAAATACATAATCTGAGAAAATTTCAACTGTCTAGCTATCATGGTTCATGAGATACAGCCTGGTGACAGAGAGACAGATAGATGGACGGACACTGGAATTTTAGTAATAGGTTCCCGTTTTAGCCAATAAGTACGGAACCTCGGTAAATAATAATAGTAGAAGTACGGTTTGATATATAAGGTAGATAAGTAAAGACCATCAGGGCGTTCGGGGTCTAAATAAGTAAATATATTTAGCGGACGATAGATTAGCGACTGTGTGTACAGGTCCAAGCGAAACGTTTATAGCTTTACAGTGATCAATAGCGATTTCATGATAGGACGAGCCCAATAATAGATCTGTCAGTAGTATAAAGGCATGCACTAGCTTCTAACGTTTTATAAGTGCCCATATCGACGGCCCTGACTTTTAAAATACATGTCCAAAATAAAAAATAAAAAATTTCATTGTTTATTAGATTATTTATAATGTTTATTACATTATTTACTTGGTTTAATTCAAAGTATGAATTAAACAAAGTAAATATTGAAATTGAAAAAAAAAATGTCCATAACATGTCTTTATATAGGTACGTAGAGACCGTCGATATAGGCCTATGTGAAATAAAAATATTTGAATTAAATAATTTTAAAAAAGAAGTCTGTTAATGCGTATGTTTATCATTTCTTCACGGTCGAATGGCTGAACCATTTGGCTGAAATTATACACCAGGAACATAGACTACCCGTTTATGTTCCGGAATAGCATAATTATAGATTTTTTTCCAAGGAGTATGTTCCTTTGGCATTAATTGTCTACGTTCCCTCGGACAAAGTCGCTGGCAGCAGTTAGTTGGGTAAATTAAAGTAAAACACTTAGTTTTGATTAAACGAGGTGGCTCGTAGGTTCTACATTCTACTTATGGAGCGATTAAGTATACGACGACGACTACGACTAGTTGCTAAAACCGATAACGTAATTACATTCTAGTATTCCTGAAGCTTTTCAAAGAAAGAATTACGTAAGACATTTTTTATGCATAAGATCCGAAAAAGTACATGACAAAATATTTGTCCTCGCCAGCCGTTAACAGTTTCCGAAATAGATGACCAATTTTTTTTAAATGCACCGATACATGGTGGACGTCCCAACAACATGTACAAAACGTTTTGGGAACACATTCATTGCGCTGACAACTAAGGAGTGGAATTGTGTGGATCTTTAAATTTATAAAGAATAGGTTACTTCTAAGCAAGCGTGCCCCATTGTCAAACACATGACGTTTTTCATAAAGCGCAGGCCACACCGGCAGCTAGCGGGCGGGCGGGCTAGGCTGGCGAACATCGTTTCACCTCTTTACATACTTCGGTTCACACCGCGAGCTACCGACGAACCTAACGAGCTAAGCTAACGAAATATCCGACGATTCCAGCGAAGCTACTCGTTCACCTCGTTGGCGTGCCCGCGCTTCGCTAGCTTAGCTCGCCCGCCAGCCCGCTCGCCCGGTTCGTTCGCCCGTCCTCCCCGTTTCGAGTAGACTAGTCGACGCTCGTCTTTCGAATAGCAGTGTAGTGTTTAGTTTGGGAACGATGAATATGTCATATATCGACGAAAGTTCTGATGATGACTTAACTACAAATACTACCCCCGCTTAGCCCGCTCCGCTCGTCGCTCGTCTTTCCGTAGTTTTCGGTGTAAACCCCATAGTTTAGTTCGCCAATATTTCGCGTAGTTTGTATAGTTTCCTTCGTTCGCTTCGCCCACCCGCCTAGCCCGCCCGCCCGCTAGCTGGCGGTGTGGCCTGCGCTTAAGGACAGATAGAAGTCTAGAGCGAGTCTATCAATAGCAATAAAAATCCTGTATATTATTAAACCTTTGACTCAAATATTCAAATGAACCATTTTACAGGCACTTTTGAAATGTCAAGAAGTCTGTCAGTCAGAAAAAATGATACTAATTGCACATTCCAAAGCGTAGATCTCTATGGAGAAGAATGTGTAAGAAACTCCATGGACACTCTTTTCAATCATGTTGCGTAATTACAATATCTCTGTTACATGTTTCTTGTCTCTATCATGTGAGAACAATGTAACGATTTATTTCCTTGAAAATATTATTACAACAGCAAGCTCAGTTCTCGACGAAGGACCTTACAGGAGTGTGGCGTCGAGTCGTGGGGATTGGAATTAGGGAGCATGATTGGATTGACTAGGCACGTGCCGGTATCGAGGGTCGAAACAGGGGTCGAGGCTTCTTTGGGGGCCTATTCACTCCGCAGCGAAAATTGTAGGTACGATTTTCAATACATATTTATCGACAAAAAACCGGGGCTACTGTCATTTTGGAATATAGATAACTGTCTAAATCTGTACTAATACTGGCTGGCTTGGAAACGTTGTTCTGCCATTATTTATTCTTATTATGAGCCCGTTGTTGAAAGGCAATCGTTTGTCTTGGTACGGTCATGTGAAAAGGAGGGATGAAACGCATGTTGCTAAAAAAGTTATGAGTTTACATGTGGATGGATGGAGGGGAAGAGGGAGGCCAAAGAAAAGATGGATGGATTGTGTGAGAAGCGATATGAAAGAAAAGGGAGTTAGTGATAGCGTGACGAGTGACAGGACAGAATGGAAGAAAAAAACGTGTTGCGTCGACCCCAAATAAAACGGGACTAGGGCAGGAAGATGATGATGATGTGTCCCACTGCAGGGCAAAGGCCTCCCTTTCAGTTATTCCACTCTTTTCTGTCCTTAGCCAGTTCTGCCATATTAAAGAAAAAAATCTGGGCAAGTGCGAGTCGGACTCGCACATTGAGGGAATCAAAAAAATCAAAGATTTTTCCAAATTGCAAAAAAATATTTTTTTTCGTGAGGTTGGAAACAACAAATTTACTGTTTTCAGATTTTTTCCTATACCTATGCTATAAGATCTTTCTTTGAGCTAAATTTCAGGATTCTGGGTCAACAGAACTACCCTATGAATTTTGATCTTTGAGAGTATCAAAATAGTTTTTTGGCGACATAAACGCCCGAATCTTTTTTATTCGTAAACTTAGAAGTTTGATTTCTTCACAGCTTGAAGGGACCGCAGAAGTGAGTGTATGGTTTTAATTTCAACTCGATCGAGAAAAAAGGTTGACAGACAGACAAACGGACAGACAACAAAGTGATCTTATAAGGGTTCCGTTTTTTCCTTTTGAGGTACGGAACCCTAAAAAGGGGCAGGGGTCGGAGGTTAGAAAATAGCCTAACCTACCAAATATACACAACAAGAAATCACAAAAATCGGTCAAGCCGCTTCGGAGGTCTTCGATAACAAACATGCTGCTGAAGAGTTTGCTTACATCTTTGACCGCGGTAATCTCAGGAACTACTGGTTTGAATTGGAAAATTATTTGTGTTGGACCGAGGAAGGTTATCTAACATTAATATGCGAAACGAAAATACGAAATACGTGTCTAGTAATTTCATGTAAAGAATCTATGTAAGTACAAGATTTCATAACTGTATAATGAAAAATCACAAAGTTATAAGCTTAAATTGTTAGGTATGTATGGCACCGGGCTATCCAGGCAACTAAGGGGTTGTTTTGCACTTGCATCAAGCTGTTTGCTGGCGCTTATTGCCCACTATTATCTGCCGTGACCTGTGTTATACTTAGTGTCGGTGGTATCCAACCTGTGACTTTTTGACGTGACAACGTCTTAAATTAGGTTGCGGCTGGGAGTCACTTATGAAAAAGTGTAACGCTCGGTAACGTTACGATGAGTCACCGAACGAGAGAGAGGCCCGCCGAATGCCTTGCGTCTCTCTCCCACTCAACTATTTTCATTCAATTCCTTGTTCCTATTGTGCAATTTAATTATATTCATATCAATAAATATTCTACCGAGAAAAAGACGTTGTCACGTAAAATCTTCGCCCGTAAAACCGACTTTACAGGCAACCATTTTTTAAGTGTGGAAATCATCCAATGACGTCTCCCGACCTTGGGCGTTGTGAGAGGGCGTGTCAGACTTATACTGACTAAAACCACACCTATTTACTTCAATTGCCCTTTGCGTTCTAGGACTACGGGTTTTTTAAATACTTTTGGGAAAAAATATAACATGGTGAAAAACTATTGGAATACATTCAGTCACTGATTCTGAACAAATTTTTTCTGTTTCGCATAAACTAGAAATAACGTTATATCACAACATCACGCTACGACCCAAGGGAGTGAAGCAGTAACCAAAGACGCGAGTGAAACCGCGTAGGACAGTTAGTAAATAATATTACGCTATTTCTTGGGCAGCTAGATATAAATAGTTTTCAAGATGCACCAAACACGTGTATTGAATTATTTTCCAACTCGATGAAGCTATAAACACCGACGGAGCAGAACGAAGATTCTTTATACCTACATCGGAAAACAATATTTGTGAGATAGTAAAACACATTTGTTACCGGGTAAAGGTGATCATATTCGCACGTCTAGTATCTGTGAAGGTAAAACTACTTTCAGTGTGTATAGCATGTATTTTTCTACACTAATATTATAAAGGGTGTCTTCAAGGCTAGAGTGAATAGGCTCTTAATAAACTAGTGCGCCTCACCATCAAAGATGGCATCGCTACTTACCATCAGGTGGGATCGCAGTCAAGCACTAGTTTATATCAATTAAAAAAAAGGTAAAGCTTTTTTGTTTTTATGTTTGTAGGATTTCTCAAAGTACGGGTACGATTGCTAATTTTTTTTTCACTGATAGAAAGCTGCTTTATTCCTGAGTGACATAGGCTAAATTTTATGTAGGTACGCGGGCGAAAGCTAGTTAAGTAAACACAAAAACGCTTCTACCAAAATCCACTTATTTCCGTAAAAACCTTTGAAATAATTCATATCAATGTGCCACAAACCGGTTTCATGCGAAAATCGTTTTAGACCATTAAAACAATGCATTAAACCAGTTTTCCATGAAAATCATTTTTTTATAGCAAGATTTTATAGCGCGGTATATACTTATATAATTAGTACTCATCAAGACCATTCCAAAAAGCTCTAATACGATGGTTATTTATATTTCCTATGGCCACCTTCCGTTTCCATCATCAGATTAGCCCCTTGTCATAATAATTTTGCATTGTCATCTAATTTACACATACATGTAAAATTTGCGCTCTATCGGTAATCGGGAAATGGATAAAATTTAATTTGCAAGATAGTAGAGTAGTAAGCAATACTAAGAAACAAACATCGGGACATATGAAACTAAATAAAAGCATGTAAAAATAAAACTTAAGGCAAACATTTTTTTTTTCTTACTAATAAATAGTTCTTTTTTTAGCGTTGTAGCAAACAGGTAACCGCTAGTTATTGTATATAGCGTTGGTTTGATCAAACAATCTAACATGTCAAACCTTGATGTGTTTGAGTAGGCGCCTTACCCACAGGGTGTCAAATAGTTCAGCTGCCAACGCCTACTAATGTGCCTTGACTCACTACAGTTTACATAAACTCGCAAACTACATTCCGCATTCCATCTTAACACATATTACTATAAATTAACACACATTTTACCGATTACATTAATTAAAACAACGGTCTGTTTTCGTAATTACACTTCATAGAAACGAGGAAGTGTACTAGCTTGGCTTCCGATTCCGACCTTGGCTGGCGATCAAGTCATGCGATATGGGAATACTTTTAAAGGCATTTTTTAAGGTGTCGTTTTATAGGTCAATAAAAAATTTATGAGTTGGAGGCAGCCCAGAGGCCACAAATGAACGGTAAGTGTTTTTATCTCGGGCTATACATTTACTTAGGTACATCTTTGGAGACGGTAGGCATGATATTTAAAGGATCCGCTAGCCTTTTATCAAGTAAACAACAAGGGTTGTGGTGGGAAATCTCAGGAAAGTATAATAAATCAGTAACTGATTAAATACAATTTAAGACCTTTTGGGTAGAAAAGTAATAGGCTATCAAGGCAAGACTTCGGTAAAAAAGGAACTTCTAACATTTTTCTCTTTATAAAATTATGGTTTTTGTTTTTTACTAATACAGATCGTGGACCGTAATTATCACAAACATAATCAATTTCCACAATATTATTCCAATTTCCAATGCTCTAGCAAAAACAAGCATGGATTGATTGAAAAAAACAGAGCCGGACCTATAATTTTCTTGTCAACACAATCACAGTTCGGTACCAATCATAACAACTTGTCAATGTAGTCTAACTCTGGAAGTGGCACTTGTTTATTTTCCCATCCAACTTGCCGTAGCTCAAACAAAGTAAATTGCTATATTCAAACTAAAATGTATTTTTTTACGTTTCCAAGAACGTAATAACAACGCCTATTCTATCATAAAAGTCTGAAAAACATTGTGAATAAAAAAATCTTTATGAAGTTAGCTAACTTTACATATTATGGATGCTTGCTTAATTTTTTATCATTTTTTTCCATCACTGGATAGTAGTTTGTTTAATGCTTCAGAAACTAAACAACCCCATGTCATGAAAGATTGATGGGAAATGTAATTTTCTAAGAAAGCTTAGCGAGTGAAGTTACACGAACTTGCTCGAATCTCCCCACGCAATTGATAACTAAGATGAATATTCCTGTAAATGCTGAAGCAATATATCATACTAGTCACTTAAGTATTTTGGTTTGAAGCATAATTACCAGGAAAATGTGTTTATTCTTGCTTTCATTTCATGCCTGTAGCTTCTACTCTACATAAATTTCCTTTCGAACTTTATTAAATGAACATTATTAGCCTATTCATTATGATTGAGTAAAATTTAATGGCTATACGCAGTGGTTCGAACTGCGAAAAAGCTGTGAAGATAAAATACATTTTATAAATGAAAATGTATAAGTTCTACAAAAGCTAGTACTTACAGGTGGCAAGGTGATAGGTAAACTGTAGTCTTCCGGAGTCTTTGTCTTCTTCTCGAAGGGTCGCACGAAGTAGATGAGCAGTGCAAGCGGTACGGACAGGGCAGATACAGCCCCCACTACCGCCGCAAATACCAGCCATGTCCAGTCCGGCATTTTGTTCTAGCGATATTTTACTGTGGGAAAAACGAATTTCATGAAGACAGAATTCATTAAGTCTCGGATATACTCGAGACACGATATCAAAGGACAAAACTTCAACAGTTTTCAGACCAATGACAAGACGAGAACACTCGATAGCATAAACGTACACAAACAAGACTAAAAACCAAGCTTGAGGAATAATAAACAAGAAAATACAGGGATTATATTGCGATACGCTTCGGAAGTATGATCTCAGATAATCTGTACTGTTCCAGGTATAAATATAAATTTAGACAGGTATATTTGGCGCTAAAATCGGTTCTAAATGCGGTGTTTTGGCACAGGTGTTCGGTATTAGTTTGAAGGTTAACGCTGGTATATAGAATAATCCTTTAGCAATAAACCTTTGCAGAATCCGCGAAGAGATAAGCTCCTAAAACTATTCCTATTTTTTTCGAATCCTGTTGATATACTAAGCGGGATTTGAATAATATATTCTGTTATATCTCGGCGAGACCCGTACCACAAAATAGATAGGTACAGAAGACAATCTCATGTATTTACTTCACTTTTTATACCTACGCTCGGTGGACGCACACTAATGAGCGTTTGAGCCGGAACTGTTCGACGAGTGGGCCGAGGCGCTCCGAGATATCGTGTCTGTGAGCGGTGTCTATGTGTGCGTTGCTCGAGCGCGCTTTGTGTGTAGATTGACTTCTGTACCTACATATTTTGTGCCTGAACCGTAACATTTGTACGCAAACCATATTCGCTCAGATGATTGGGTCAATAGGATTACGGTTAGATCGACGGATTTAACTTGTTTACAACGCCTGACCTCTTTTGTGCTTGGAAGAACTGGTCACACGACCGTTTACAGTTCCGAAATTGCCTCAAATGGGTTGTTGCCGCAAACCTTACTAAAATTTTCAGAAGTGTTAGCTGTGAATGTCCAACTCGAAACAAGTATTATTTATTTAGGTTCTGGAAACTTTTGTTCTGATGTAAAGTCGACGTGAGCTCTAATAAATTATGGAGATGGAGAGTAAGCACTTTCTGTATACCTATTTGTTTTACTCTGACTGTACTACATAGTCATATAATAACTGGTACACTCAAAGTTTTAAGCAAACACGGGTTACATTTCAAATCTTCATTGCGGTTTATAATGTACAATTGTATATTTCAAAGAAAACCTAGTCCTAGAAAGTAAAAGGTAATTGAAGGACACAACAGATGTGGTTTTAGTCGGTAAAAGTCTGACACGCCCTCTCCCTCCCACACCACCTCCTCACCCAGAACGGGAGAAGTAATATGATTTTTCACCGTTAAAAAAACAAAAAGAAGAGCGCTTAAATATATAATTTTTCTACTACTACAATAAGTATTTCAATTATTTGTATTTGTTTTTTTTTTTTTCATTACTTGAATTCAGTACAATGCTGATACAGAACTTTTGGCAATGAGCAAGCTAAGCCAATGAGATAACTACACTAACGTTAGAATGTTATTAACAAAACATACGTAGGTACTAATATTATAAAGGCAAAAGTATGCGAGTATGTATATTAGTTAGTTCTCGTTCAAACGGCAGAACGAATTTCAATAAAACTTGACAGGTAGACCATACCCTTTTTTATGGTGGGGCAAAACATCCAATGACATCCCCCGCTCTTGGGCGAAGCGGGAGATAGTGTCAGACTCTTACTGACTAAAAACCCACCCCGTTCCTTTTAGCCTTTATACCGGGGCTCGAGCTCCCTTTCGGATAACCCTGGTCCCAGTAGGCATAACTCTGGCCCCAGTAGGCGTAGATCATACCCTGGAATAGCCTATAGGATACTTTTTATCCCGGGTGTATATTCCTTTGGGGGAAAGCCGGGTGAAGCCGTTGGCAGGATCAAGTTTTAGATAAATCTCTTTCACTGAATAATATCAGTTCCTACTTCATTGGAATCGCTCAACTACACTTGGGAGAGGCCTATGTCCAACAGTGGACGTCTTTCGGCTGAAATGATGATGATGATAACGTGGACGAAGCAGTTGGCAGTAGTATGTTTTAGATAAATCTTTATCACTGAACAATAGCAAAGGAGGAGGCCGCACGCGTGAGGCAACGGGCCTCACGCCCCAGCCGCAGTCGCCGGGATTTCGATCCCGATTTCCGACCACCGTAGGCGCGGGCTTGCGGACGGCGAGCAATGGATAGCCCGGCATCCGACCGTCCGGTAATCGTCCGGACTGAGCCCAAGACGTCGACGGTGCGTATTGTTACACGCGCATCTTAGGGAGTTGTCAGCAAACCGCAGGGGCCCAGCAGGGTCGAAGCCTACTGGGGCCAGGGGTCTGCTTCTGAAAGGAAGATTCAGCCCCAGCACGAAAGGCAACGAAGGAACAGGAGTAGGTTTTTAGTCAGTAAAAGCCTGACACTATCTCCCGCTCTGCCCAAGGGCGCAGAGACGTCATTGGATGAGTTTCCCAACTACAAAAAAAAAAACACTGAATAATACCAGTTCCCATTTCAATAGCCTCTGACGTAAGCAAGCACATCTGTCCTTAGCACGCTATTGACAGCCCGTGAACTGAGGCAGCAACCCATGATTGTCGCTTACAATATGTCTATTAATACTGGCTGAATGGACGTTCACATCGCGTAACGCTAACCTTTTCTGAAGCTGAATTTCGTGGCCCTTTATATGCCTTTTCAAAGAGCCCTATTTCGTAACCGTTTCATCATGCCATTAGCTTCTAAAAGGCACATAAAACGCCTTTTACCAGACAGCATTGATTTTCAACAATGCCTAAAATTACATGATTGAAGACTCATCATAATTCACTTTGCTTTCCATCCGACCTTTCGTTCAATAAGTGGCAATAATAATGTCATGTCTTCACAACATTTATTATGTTCAAAGTGAATCTTTTTACTGACGACAGCCGTTACGGAATTTTTCATGAATAAAATAGTAACTAATGATATTAGGTCAAAGTATTGCCGGTTGTTCCATTTGTCATAGCAATGTGGTTTTAGCAGTTCATGTATTGGTTACATTTAATATTTATTACAGTTTGATAACATAGTTTGACGATATTTTCGTGAGTTTGTCCAAATAGAGTTGCTTATGTAAAATATTACGCGTCCCTGAACCTTAATACCTACCTTTTAAATTCGTTTTAATCTCTAAATCGGCTTATGAATACTTAATCCTCATTGTTTAAGTATAGAAAAAATAAATTTCGCTCCTACCTATAGGACTGGCCAGATGTAGTTAAGGACAGAAAAATGACGAAGGAAGTGATAAATGATAACGATAAATGATATTTATTTTGTAAATAGGTTCAAAAAACACTTTTACTCGTAAATTTTTTTTCGTCAGTTTATTCTGGATGAGGCCGGTATGAAGAAAAACCTTTGCCCAGCAGCAGGACACAAAAGGCTGATATTATAAATAGAAAGAAACAGATTGTGGTATTTCTCTTAGATAAAAATAATAAATAATACGAAATATTTTTTGTTATATAAAACAAAGTTTTCCACCGCGTCTATCTGTCTGTATGTTCACGATAAACTTAAACAACACTAAAAGGATTTTTATTGCGATTTTCACCAATAGATAGAGTGATTCTTGAGGAAAAAAAAAAGAACGAATTTAAAAGATTTTTAATACCCGTGCGAAACTGAGGCGGGTTGTTAGGTAATACGAAATATTAAAAAAAATTGACACTATGTACAAAAGTCTATAAATGTTTAATAAAGTATCTAACATAGTGTTACGTTGTTATCTAAAAAATAAAACCTTATATAGCTGCATAAAAGCAACAACTCCTAGTTTACTAAGCATCGTAACTATAAAAGTAAGTCGACATAAAGTATATTGGAGGCTTAGTAATAAAACAACGATTCAGACAACATTTATTGACGTCACAAAACGTTTACTTACTATCAGATCGGTCAACGTTGTAAGGTCGCATTGAACATGAAATTAAAGTGCTTAGCAGGCTCATACATAGGATTGCCAGGTTTATTTTCAGAGGTTTGGGATAACAAAAGTCGGGGCAAAGCAATTTAACGCGACAATGTAAAGAACAGAAAAGCTAAGAATCTTAGAAGTAGATGGTGCGATTTTTCGTATTTTAGTTAACACGTTTGAATTTTTTTAACCATTAATTTTTTACTTTACTCATAACTGGTGATAGAAAAGTAAATCCGGTGAAGAAATTGATGAGATTGTTTTGGTTTATTATCTAACTGGAAAATATCAATCAAATCCTTGGACATTAAATCGCGCCCGGACATACATACATGTACCTAACATGTATGTCCGGGCGGGACATTTAAAAAAACTGGGCAAGTGTGAGTCGGACTCGCGTACTGAGGGATCCGTGCAAACTACAATTCCCGAATAGTCTCGAAAATTTTTCCGAATTGCAAAAAAAAAAATTCTGACCTCGGTAACACCAAATTTACTGTTTTCAGATTTATTCCTAAATCTGTGCTATAAGACCTTGCGGGAAGTACCCTTTGAATTTCGATCTTTGAGAGTATCAAAATGTTCGTTTTATATATCGTATCGTATACGTATCTTTTTTAACTTAGAAGTTTGATTTTTTTCACAGCTTGAAGGGACCACAGACTTGAGTGTATGGTTTTAATTTCAACTCGATACCTCCATGCGTTCTCGAGATAAAGGGTCTTGACAGACAGACAGACAGACACACAGACGGACGGACAGCAAAATAATCCTATAAGGGTTCCGTATTTTTCCTTTTGAGGTACCAAACCCTAAAAAATGTTACGGGACACATCGCCACTCTTCTCACACAGCTCATTTAAAAAGCACTTGAAAGGCTTTCAATTCTAAAAATATTTTATTTCACATAGATCTCCTGCGTACTTGTAAAACGTCAGAAGCTAATGCACAAAGTACACGGTTCTAATTGGTCGTTTCTTATGGAGTAGAACTGGCAAGAAACTTTAGGGTTACTTTAAAAAAAAAATCAAACGTAATACGGTACGAACGACGGGTTCATCACATTATTCCTTGGACGCCCAATGTAATGCAACTTGCATGTAATTTTCTTGCAGGTGAATACGCGACTTAAGAGGCTCCTTTTCCAATCGCCTATCGTCAACTAACGCAATCCAACGCGATGTTTGATGAAGAGACAACGCGAAAAGAGAGATAACGCCTGAAAACTCTGTCAGCATTCGGTAATTCTGCGATTTACTCGAATACTTCACAAAACTCAATCCAAGAAATACGTGTTTTTTTAAACCCATAAAAGGTTTTGAAAAATATTGTCGACATTCAGAATCTTGAGCAAGGCTACCTATTGTTATATTTTTTTACTTTTTAATTTTTGTGTACACTACGAAGGGTCAAAGACCCTTCATGATAAATAACAGATTTTCAGAAAGGTATTTATTTGATTAGTCTTACACAAACTTATAAATTGATTTCAATAGAAGCCTAGATATTTTGGAAAAATAAATATAATGTGGATATTCACAACATATTTATTTTTCCAAAATATCGAATGAAAAATGTGTAATAACCATAGATATCCGGTAATAACTTTATAATAGTGTAAGAGCGGTTGTATGATAAACAGTGAAAATGTATGACGAATTGCATCCCCTATATGTAATAGAAATAAAAACAAAAGAATCTAAAACCCAGTGATGTTAAAGTTTCTGAAAGCTATCTGACACGCTTTGGGTATACGATACAAAGAGATGTATTGTATGAATCAATCATGATTTATTTTGTTACAAGGCTCACTTTCAAACTAATCTCTAGTTTGAAAGTTTTGTAATTCTTTTACGTAACAGATTTTCTTTTACACAATAATGTTTTCTGTAATACCTCCTCTAAAATGAAACGAACGTAAAGAAATTGAATATTACTGAGGATAAACTTTACATTCAGAAATAACCTTAAATTTCTGAAAATCTAAGCTTCTTTCTTATTACGGGATTTCGAATGTATAATTTTCTGTTGAATCAAAATCTCGCTTAAACTTGTCTTACTGTCATGATTGTTTTCATGACAGTAAGACAGTAATTTACCAACTAAATATAGATTTTAGCTGCGAGGTCGTTTGAAAGATTGACCGTGGCCCTAAAACGCAAATGGGAATTGAAAGATATTGGTGAGTTTTGTGGGAGCAGTGGTGGCAGAGTGGTAATGGCCCCGAGTTACGAGTTATAGATCGTGGGTTCGAACCCAGCCAGGCGCATTACTTTGTGTAATTTATTTCATCACCACTGCTCTCAAAACGGTGAAGGAAAACATCGTGAGGAAACCGGCATGTTCTAGAACCATAAATTCGAAAACATGTGACATTTACCAACCCGCACTGGTCCCGCGATGATGATGAGATGGGGATGATGGTAATCTGATGGATTACGGCTCATTCCCATCCCCATCTCCCTATCCCATTTCTATTCTCATTTCCCCATCCCAACAGTGGGAACATTAAAAAGGCTGATGACGTTGACATGACAGTCAGTTTCTCCTTCTATGTAGGCATATAGATTGATAAACTTTATACATCTGCGGTTCCCTTATAGAGCGTACTGGCGTGATGTTATATTATGAAATGGTGTAAACGATTAATAGACATTTATTGAAGTGTTCCATGGTCTATCTCCAAAGTTCTACGAAATAAGGATCATCACAATTGGTTTACATTAGGCGAAGATATCACGGAACTAGATATAAAAAAAAAACAGCGATTCAGAACCGTTTTGAAGGAAAATTAATCAGGGACGTCGTCAACAGATAAGGTGAAGAGGACTATAATATACTGATGGAGGACTTCTTTACTAAGCTCTCCACGTTTATTACAATACAACTCTCAAGGGCAGTATTCGGAGCCGGAACAATGCCACACAAACAACAAAATGTAGCTACAAAAGCAGAAATAGAATGAACATTTTCTAGGGAAGCGGAAGGAACAGTAATTATTTCAAGTTAAGTAAACACGGGGCAACTCTGAAATTGTTGCTACAAAGTACTTTATAAATAAGTTCTTACAGAAAACTGTAGGTACAGTATCTTCGGAGTTACAGTAGGTACGTATATCCTCTGTATATGAAGTACTACTAGTGATGGGATCCATTCGGAAATGCTAAATACAGAGTTTCATACATTGTCAGCAAACCGTAGGGGTCCAGCAGGGTCGAAGCCTACTGGGCCAAGGATCTGTTTCTAAAAGAAAGATTCAGCCTCGATACGAAAGAAAACGAACGAACAGGAATGGGGTTTAGTCAGTAGAAGTCTGACACTATCTCCTGCTCCGTCCAAGAGCGGAGGAAGTCATTGGATGATTTTCCCACCTACAAAAAAGCTATCTGACCAATTGCAATGCATATAGTTATTAGTACATTAAGTATCACCAATATAATTTGTATGTTATACAATTATACATACCTAAAGCTTATTTATGTAGCATGATGCAGTTGGCCTATTATTTCCGTCCCAGAAATTATTAAATTGTAAACTGCATACAGTGTAGGTGGTTCGTAGTTGGTACAGCCAAACAAATGATAAGTTTACAGCCAGCAGTTTGCAACTGCTACTTTGAATCTTTGAAAGTAGGGACAGCAATAAGCTTTTACGTCAATCTTTTGACTGTGTCTAAAGTTAAGTTATTGTGTACACTTACACAAGTTTAGTAATCTGCTAGCCGAATAATCCAACCATAAAAATTAAAAAAAATATCTAATGACATCTCTCGCTCTTGGGCGGAGCGCGAGAGTGTGTCAGACTTTCCTGACTAAAAACCCACAACTGTTCCTTCGTTGTCTTTCATACCAACGCCGAGTTTTCCTTTCAGAAACAAACCCGGCTACCTGTACCACTAATTCTTTTGTCAACTGTACCTAAAATACGTGTTGCCGGGGTGTGGGTCGTTATCCCAGCTCCCGTTCCCGCCCCTTGCAGCCTGAGCCCGTGACCCGAGCAGTTTCGCCTCGCTCGGCACGACACTGCACAATGCTTTGTTATAGGACGACGCGCGACGTGGAACGAAATATACGTAATGTTTTGGTAGCACGAGCTGAAGTACGTCATGACGATAATTGGGTTCGAATGTTGTGGTAACGGTGTCAGGTAGAGTTTATATTTGTTTGTTTTTCTTACGTTGGTGGAGAATGAAGGACCAGTAGCCTGATTCACGTAAAATCAAACAAGCCTAACATCGTTGAAGGTTTATAGTCGTTTTCGAAGTCCTATTCAAAAGCGGTAATCACGAACTATCGACTTATTTTCAGTTACATTATTATGTATTCTACCAGGATAATGTAATACAGATTTTAAGCTCCTTGAGCGTGGAGACCGAATCCAGAAATTCCGTAACGAAAATAACCTAACCCCCCACTCATTTGTTTTTTGAGCGTGGTGACCGATAAGAAAACAAATGAGTGAAAGCAGCTGTCGGCGTTTTGGATGGGTGGGGTTAAGCAGCTGTTAGCGAGGTCTCATTTTTGATGGGTGGGGTTAAGCAGCTGTTGGCGAGTGGCGAGGTCTGGTTTTAGATGGATGGGGTTAAGCAGCTGTTGGTGAGGTCTGGTTTTGGATGGGTGGGGTTAAGCAGCTGTTGGCGAGGTCTGGTTTTAGATGGGTGGGGTTAAGCAGCTGTTGGTGAGGTCTGTGTTTGGATGGGTGGGGTTAAGCAGCTGTTAGCGAGGTCTGGTTTTAGATTGATGGGGTTAAGCTGCTGTTGGTGAGATCTGGTTTTGGATGGGTGGGGCTAAGCAGCTATTAACGAGGTCTGGTTTTTGATGGAAGAGGTTAAGCAGCTGTTAGCGAGGTCTGGTTTTGGATGGAAGAGGTTAAGCAGTTGTTGCCGAGGTCTGGTATTGGATGGGTGGGGATAAGCAGCTGTTGGCAAGGTCTTTTTTTTGATGGGTGGGGTTAAGCAGCTATTAGCGAGGTCTGGTTTTGGATGGGTGGGGTTAAGCAGCTGTTGGCGAGGTCTATTGCATAAGTTGATAAAAAATGCTATGCAATAGCTTTACCGCGGCAGTCCCCGAGTGCCACACGGCTTTTTTTTTTTAAATCGACGATTTTCAAACGACTTTAAAATCGGTGTCGATGTAAATACGGAATGGGTTTAAACGTCTAAATCGCTACGATATCGTTATGGTTTTCATTACGTGAATCGGGCTACAGAGCTTTGTATGGGTTACGGAATTGCTTGAATGAGTTACCGCGGCCTGAGAACCAATCAGTCAAAAAAGGGAGAAGATTCCCACCTAAAAAAAAAAACTTTGCTTTAGTTTCTAATTAATTGAAAGCACACTCTTCAAAACCACAATCTACTCAGATTGTGGTTTCGAAGAGCGTTCAAGTTTCCCAAAGTTTATGTTTACGTCATACTTACAAAGGTATACGACGTAAGAGCCTTCAATTCACTGTCAGAAACAATTGACACATTTAATGGAAAAGAACACTTTGTTATATTTCAGAGCGGGTTCATTGTTAGAGGAGACCTACCTACGTAGGCAACCTACCGTGACGATTGTCAATGACGTGACATCATTCGCGTAGCACGCCGTAGCCATTTTGCTACGACAAATTTTCCGCTACGATCGCTACGACGGCTCAAAAGCAAATTGCTATCAAATGTATTTTTCAATTTACGGCGTAAATAGGCGATTGAAAATGTCAACTCAATCAGTGTTTTCAATCAAATAGAATTTATTCGTATTGAAGTGAATCAATCATCCGGCCTCGTCTCTTCAAATTAAAGTTTTCTAATGCTTCAGAATTGAAAAAGTTCTTGATGAAATCTATTGATGTAGCGGTTTCTGATATTACCATTTCATAACGGAAAGTTTTTCAAAGATTCTATAAATTTTTTACGAGAAAGAATATCAATTTTAATACATGATAAGACGTACTTTTATAAATTCAAGGGAACATAAATTATTTATTTAAACTTCATGTACAGTAGTAGTACATAGGCGAACTTAATGCAACAAGGCATTATAGCGTAAGACTCATTCTGCATTAAGAAGAAATCCTTAGTCTAGGCAAACAAAACTAATAACTTAAAACATTAAAGTTACGCTTAAGAATAATGGATCTTAATATCGACATCATTATGACCATTTTCATAAATGACTGCATCGAAGGCTCGACCGCCTCTCTAATTTGATGTGAACTCTGATGGTATTACGACTCATTAGTTTAATTAATTTCTGCTATTAACTAAAATGCTATGTCACGTGTAGGTGTTGAATACAGTATAGAAATATTTATATATTTCGGAACACGTTTCAGTTGATTTAAGTACCAATTTAGCTAGGTTAGGGTAGATCGAATTCGGTTACAGTGAATCCCGATGGATGCGTGACGCACAGGACCGGTCGTTGTGGCGACGCTTGGGGGAGGCCTATGCCCAACAGTGGACGTCTTTCGGCTGCTATGATGATGATGATGATGAATTGGGTACTTTTCTGTGCTGATTTAATAATAACACTAAAACTAAATCTTTTTCTGAAAAAAAAAAAACTTTTTTAATACTTAGAGTCGAAAAGTGACTCTAAAAATTTACATTGCCTCCTAAGTTACTAAGTTTAGCATATTAATGTTTCTATCTTAGCCACGTAAGCCTTTAAGAAAAGCCTAGAAGATTATAAAAAAATAACCACGACTAAGGCGAGAGCGCCGCTTTCCGCGAATCCAAGCCCGCTTAGCTCGCTCTTGAACTATGAATATTTAGTAGTAAAAAAAAACGAATAAGTTTATTAAAGGCTATGGCATTTTTCTGTTGCTTAGTTATAAAATGAAAAGTTTAATCACGTGGCTAATAAAGAAATGAGTGGCTTGACTTATGATTTCTCTATCAAAATTGTAAAAGCTTTAAATTAAATTTAAAACCTCTGATGTCTAGAAATAAAATGGTAATCAGCTTAAGAAAAAACGATTATCTTACGTAAGCCTTGTGAAATCAGATCAGAATATATTTTAAAAGAAAATCGAGCGTTTTAAACCTGAATATTTATGCAGAACGAAGTACAATAGACTCACCTTATTAAAAATATAAAAAGGTTTCAAGAATTTGTTATTATAATAGATTTAGTACCGCCTATAAATAATGTTACTAACGTAAAAAGAAAACTCAAAATGTTGTTACAGTATTAAAATTTTCTTTGCTTTTAATATAAACAAGTTAAAGCAACATTGTTTTATAAGAAAATTATGATCCTAATAACTTTTGGAATTAACAAGCAATTCTGAATAATCTTGTGTTTCTGACACGGCTTTGATGAGCGGTTTCACATACGTACCTATTACAAAAGTTTAATGAGTTTCAACCTAATTTTTGACATTCAAAGGTCGGATTTCCAATGACGATGTTTACTATATAATTTAATGGCTTTAAACCTTGAATATTCGAACACATGCAATTGTAAACGACAGGCACAAATTATATATTCGTGACATAAAATCTGATTTATGTTTTATATGTTTTGCATTTGCAGTACCTATGTGTATCGAGTAAAATATTCAACAAAATGACCTACTGGGCCATAAGTACGTACTATCATAGCCTTGGACTGCACTCGCAAGAAAATTGCTGCTGAAACTGTCCAATATAAACCTCTACACTGCACGCTACATTCTGTCGTAAATAGGCAGGTACTGTTGACGTCTACCAATTTCACCTCCGATTTTTCTTGCATCATCATCATCATTTGAGCCGATATACGTCCACTGTTGGATATAGACCTCCCCCAAGCGTCGCTACAACGAACGTTCCTGTGCGTCTCGCATCCATATGTTTTTTGCAACCTTCACCAGGTCATCGGTCCACCTTGTAGGAGGCCTTCCACCACTGCGTCTTCCGGTACGCAGTCGCCACTCCAGAACCTTTCGGCCCCAACGGCCATCTGTTCTGCGAGCAACGTGCCCTGCCCATTGCCACTTAAGTTCGGCAATTTTTCGTGCTATGTCGGCAACTTTAATTCTCCAGCGGATTCCTGCTCTAGTTTTCTTGCATAACACTAATATAATAAAGGCGAAAATGATGTAGGTATGTATATTTATTTATTTATTCTTAGGAGAACCAACAGCTATAACTAATGAATAACGACAGTATAAGAAACATTGAGCCAATTACAGGTTCTCACGGATAGAATTATACTAATATGTTTGTTATTCTTTCATGGCCTAACATCTAAACATTCTGAACGGAATTGGATGACATTTCACACACGGCTTCCATATCCTGAAATTAATCGAACATAGAATTTTAGCAAGGGAGTGTTTCTAGCCTAGTCAGGTATTCTATCGTTTACATTTCGGGGATGCATCGGTATTACACAATTTAATTTCGCCCAGCCCGTTCCATCGTCGGACCACCAGATGTACAGCGTTGCGCCTCATGTACACGGTGGACATCTCACCCTTACGCAAAAACGTTTTGAGAATACATTCATAGTTGTTTATAGGCAAGCGTGCTCCATCGTCAACCACATCATCGCTTACCATCTGGTGAGATACTGATCAAATGTGAACCAATCAATAATGATTAAAAAAAAAATCTTCTTTCACGCGGGGTAAAAACCGCTGGGCACAAACTAGTTTTGTTTGAGTTTGTCCACTATTCTGATATCCGACTCTCGAGGTCGAGACCCAAGCCAATCAATAATAATTCAGAAAAAAAAAATCTACTTTCACGCCGGGTAAAAACCGCTGGGCACAAACTAGTTTTGTTTGAGTATGTTCAATATTCTTATATCCGACCCTCGAGACCGGAGCCAATCAGTAATAATTTAGAAAAAAAAATCTACTTTCACGCGGGCGAAAAACTGCTGGGCAGAAACTAGTTTTGTTTGAGTATGTTCACTATTCTGATATCCGACTCTCAAGACCCAAGCCAATCAATAATAATTCAGAAAAAAAAATACTCTCACGCGGGCGAAAAACTGCTGGACACTAGTTTTGTTTGAGTATGTTCACTATTCTGATATCCGACCATCGAAACCCGAGCCAATCAATAATAATTTAGAAAAAATAAAAAAATCTACTTTCACGCGGGCGAAAAATCGCTGGGCAGAAACTACTTTTGTTTGAGTATGTTCACTATTCTGATATCCGACCATAGAGACCCGAGCCAATCAATAATAATAATTTAAAAAAATATGTCTACTTTCACACGAAACGAAACTAGTTTTGTATGAGTATGTTCACTTTTCTGATATCCGACTCTCGAGCTAAGCTCAACAGGCAGCAGTATAATGAAACCCCGTGTCACGGACTCACGGCACGATAAATCATGATTAGAGGGAAAATTGAGGACTCCTGTGGATTTGCTCTTTAGAAAATGAACATGCTCATTTTTATTTAGTCACAACGTTGCAATATAAGAATTTCAATCTGTCTAGCCTTTGAAAAGTAGGTATCTATCGAGCTGTATTCGGTTATGCCAGCCATACACGGTCAAACCGGTCGTCCAATCGGTATGACGCTACATGTTTGATCAAACAGATTTGATCGTATTTATGAGTGACAACATGTTGACAACATGTTGGTCATACCAATCCACTTTGTTTGATCAAACAAGTAGCGTCATACCGATTGGACGACAGGTTTGACCGTGTATGGCTGGCATTAGACTATAAGTCGACCGCTCTCAATTTAAGCAAATAATATAATTAAATAATCTATTGATATAATAAATATATATAGCAGTGTTTATTGCATCACGTAAAATATACGAAATCGATTTTGATAACTTTTATACATTTAAGTTGTGTGTAACTTGATATATCACCTAAACTTTGTTTCATCGCAATCGGTTGACTATATCGAAAAATTCATTGTCTCTTTAGGTGATATTTAATAATATAATTGATGCCTAAGTTAGGCTCTAAGTCTAGGCCTGTGTTTCAGGATACCAGGTTCCTGCAAAATTATCCAATGACCTCCCGCCCTGTAAGAGGGCATGACAGACTTTTACTGACTAAACAACACCTGTATCCTTCACATGCCTTTGCGTTCTAGGGACCCCGAGTTACCTTTTTAGAATTCCTC
The DNA here is from genome assembly GCA_929112965.1 of Mythimna albipuncta. Lineage (NCBI taxonomy): Eukaryota > Metazoa > Arthropoda > Insecta > Lepidoptera > Noctuidae > Mythimna > Mythimna albipuncta. Next base: position 6,885,835 of record OV815962.1, on the reverse strand, counting down.
GTAGCCCTAGCGGGTCGCCTCTTAACATTTTAATTTTCTAGATTATGTCGGTACTAAAGCGTTGAGAGCGTAGTAAGATACCCAACAACATTATATATGTAAGTAGGTACTACAGGTAAGTATACAGGTTATTTAAAGTAAAAAGTCAGTGTTAGTATATATAATTTATTTATTTATTTATTTATTTATTTAACCTTTATGTAATAAAAGATACAAAGGCGGACTTAATGCCTTAGGCATTCTCTACCAGTCAACCTAGGGTAGTGCAGAGACAAAATAGCAGGTGCATAAAAAATAAAGAAAATATTATTTAAAACAATTATAGAATTATATATAAAGCTAAAACCAAACATACATATAAAAACGCATATTTAATAAAATATATAGCAATACATACATACAAATATATACTATAAATATATTATATATATACACAAAGAAAAGGAGTTTTGAGATGATTCTACTATTTGTTCAGAAAGTAATTCCGCAACTTCCGCTTAAATGCGTACTGACTCGTGGCCGTTCTGATATCAAGAGGTAGCGAATTCCATAGAAGGATAGACTGAATATAGAAGGAGGAATGAACAACATCAGAAGTATGAGAAGGACAAAGCAGTAGAAGATTGTTAGAAGAACGCAGATTCTTGGCGTGTGGGTCGAATACCAGTATTTTCCGAGGATAGAGTGCCCTTTATCACCTGACCTGTCTAGCGACGTAATTGTTAACACGACCAAACCTTTTCGTCCCGACTTGTGGACGATTGTCAAAGCCGGAACTACCTTCGTCTCGTATTTCCCTAAGTACGAAGGTTCGATATATAATAAATGGTCACTACCAACAAAGAGGCTTTGAAGATCGATCTTTAAGACTTTTTTATTTAACCAAGAGCTGTACCAACTATTAGTCTCAATGGGGCAAGAAATTATTCTGCCTGACAAAGTAAATACCAGGAAAGCTTGACTCGATCTTACCACGCTTTCCCTAATAGGTAGTTGTTAAGTAAATTACGAGGACTGCGCAGAGTCGAGCCCGGTAACAGCCCGATAACGGTAGTTAAAAGAATTTACGATTCTAGAATCAATACGGATATTAATTTGTAACAATGAATAGTCGATATTGATGTCTTTAATTAGTTAAGAATGGAGTTAGATAATAGGAAGGTTGTTGAATAGTCAGAAACATTGGATGGATAAAGGTGCGTCCAGATAAGGCGAATGTGCCGCTCGTGAGCCGTTCGCGAGCCGCTTGCACTTGCGTTTCGGGGAGTATGCACCGGAACTGCACAATTTAATTCCGCAAAGCACTGGAAGAACGGCGTTGCGCCATCGGTACCTACGTGGGCATCCTAACTCGTACAAAACGTTTTGAGAACACATTCACTGTGCGTACAGCTAAGGAGTGGAAGGAATTTAAACAAAGTCAACTCCTGATAGCTTTGTAGCTAGGTCTAGAGGTTTTCAACTCAAGAGTAAATAGGTTACGCGTGTTCCATTCGACCACACCAGCGCTTACCGTCAGTTGAGGTAGTGGTCAAAAGCAACACTAAAAAAAATAATTAATAAAAATGGTAAATATAAAAGTTACAATTGATATGAATAATATAGGGAAGGACTTGTCCTTGCTTGAATATCGACTAGTTCATATTATATCGATGACCTCGGAACGGAAACAAAGAATTGCATAGTCTTCTTAGCAAGCTAACAAGTAGACTTATAAGCGTCCTTATAAAATAGAAGGTATTTTATTAAATCCCTGTAGACGTAATTCCCTTTATGGAATGTTCGCATTTTAATCTCCACAGTTAATTTCAGCCTCGAAAATTTTGACAAGTTTATGTCACGATTGTCTCCGAGATAAGATAGCAATTTCAATACGACATTTATTTAGTTTGAGAATTGGCCTTCTAGATTCGAGTTGTTGACTTATGAACGAACCTACCGACTTCAACATACCTATAATCCAAGCGCATTTACATAGCACCTGGCTCGAAAATAGTTGCCACATTGAATACTCGAAAATAGTTCGTATTGTCACGTTTAAAGCATCCTAAATTCGTAAAGTGAGTATAGTATTTCATGAGAAACTACTGAGAGCAAAATACATAAATGTTGATAATTATTCAAAAAATTAAAATGAAATTCAATGTACTCAATACTTCAAAACGTCATTCATCAAGTGCGTGCGGGATATTTGAGTAAATACCGTAGTATTTCGTGTACATTAATTTATAGTTTTAATTTTATAATTAATAATTCGTTAAGTTTCTTTTATATGTATTATTTTATTATTTTGTAAGATTATTTGTGTATTTTATTTATGGGCAACTAAGGCCTAATAATAAAGGATTATTATTATTATTGTGGATATGAATTCGGAGTTGAAACCAGATAAAAAGTAGCCTTTCTTCCTTGGGGTTTAAACTCACTACGTAAAAAAATTCATCAAAATCGATTCAGTAATGTAACCGAGAAAGCATGAGAGACAGAGAGAGTTACTTTCACATTTAAATATTAAGTATAATTATCGGACATTGCACAAAGCACTGGGAACAGTAGCGCATCCATGCCGAAACACCCCGACCCGATACGTGCACTATTGACCGAATAGCCGAATGTACATAATGTACTACATACTATATATGTATGCACTTTCGCTTGCATAACGAGAGTATATTATCTACTTAGGTACTTACGTACCGTAATGTAATGGCAATGCAGACCGATTATTATGTTAATCTAAATGAGATCTAGTTTACCAAACATTATTAAATTGCTATGCTCAAAAGAAGACCTGCGTTATAAAAAAACAGTAATTTTCTTGTTCATAATATTTTTTCATTGTATTAAGTATTAAGCATAGTCAATGAATCAGCAACCTTCCATTTTCACAATTTATTCAAGGATTCTCTTTACGAGTTAGGTACACAAAAACCGTCCATTAATATTAAATTAGGGATAGAATAAAAAAAATACTTTTTAATTATTAATACGAACTTAAAAAAAAGTAAACGCGTTGAACCTGTAGCTTCAGTTACACAATTTTGATAGAAACGTTTCTCAGAAATAGTTGTGAAAGAAAAAGTGCAAACGAACACAAATTCAGTGGGTAAAAAACTAAAACCAAAATGAGAACATGTATCTCATGCAAAAGTCTTATTAACAGGTACTTGTAGATTCTCAACTTGAAACTTACTTAAATAAACTTAAAAAAGGGGAAAAAAATAATAACAAAGTTTGCAAACTCAAGCAAAGGTACATACATCAATCATAAAAGCAGCAGGTAACATTAAAAATAATGAGCTCAAATAAAAACAAATATGGGACAAGAAACACCAATCACTTACCAGATAATAAATTTGCCTAAAAACAATGATATTTCTACGTACAATCGATATACACTATAACAATTGACATTAAACGCTTCACTAAACTTATCGTATGTTATTTTTCAGTAAGACTATCTTTTACTACATTTTTTTACGCCAGCCGGTTCGCCCGGCGGCGTCAGATGTCCTTTACATCACTGGCACTAAGTAAAATTATTATTTTTTGATAAAAAGCACCTTTGGAACCACTGGGCATGCGCGGGCCCTCGCCAATTGGACCAGAGCACACGTATTGGAAAGCATTAGACCCCATTGGTATGCAACGCAGAAACAGCTGTATTTTCCTAACATCAGATCATTTCCTAACTACTAAGTCCTTACTTAACGTCAGTCTAGACATTGTTAACTTATTTCAGGGTATTGATATCGTTTCATTGACGAAATTGTTTCAATCTTCTATGTGCTGTATCGCCTTGCATGTATAGAGACGCTTGCGCGAAGCCGCGATCGATACCACCCACATGTTCAGCTGCAATAGGGCCGGTAACAGAACAGTCGGTTTCTAAAAAGCAATCTTATTACGTAGAGATAGAGTATGAAATAAACTGGTTCAACATTGAAAAGGACAGCGGCTCATTCATGAAAGTAAAACAAATTGTTTACACGGCAGATAAATGTCAATAAAGTTCAGATTGGTTGTAGATACTCACCGATATAAAGCTGTTGATATTTACGATTTAAAGTGTCTTGCACCCTTTTGGATAAGGTTATAGGTAGCATTAAAAACTATGACAAATATGACCTGAAGGTGTCTTTACCTGTTCTCTTTTAAAGGTAAGGTGGGACCATACGAAGCTTGGGTACACAATTGTTGTTGAGACCCTCATTTCTTCATGGAATAGAATGTGAAAATAAATCCGAGATAAAGATGGATAGACCGTACTTTATCGTCGAGGGTGATCGGAAGGTCGTAGGTTCAAATCGATAGTTAGATTGTAGAGGTAGAACTATTGCAGTCTTGTGACTGAAAATTTTCTTTATTTTAGGCTTCAGTTTAAAAGGTTCATTAGCATAATTAATCATATTTAAGGTCCTGACAGCGTTGACACCACAGAAAATAGATAGATGACTTTATCTTAATATCTAGATGATTTGCAAGTTTTGTGACTTTTGTTCCAAAAACATTAAACTACTAGTCTACTTTCTAAAGAAATTTAATTAAAGTATTATTATACTAGCTGTTGCCCGCAGCTTTACCAGCGTAGGTACATAAAATATAGCCTATGTCACTCAGGAATAAAGAAGCTTTCTATCGGTGAAAGAAATTTAGTAATCGGACTAGTACTTTCAGAGATTACCTCCTACAAACAAAAAACAAACTACCTCTTTATTACAAGCTTTTATTTAGTTTCACCTGTCCCGATGTTTGTCTGTAGGCAAATCTTGCAAATTAAAGACCCACTTTCCGGTTACCGATTGAGCTGAAATTTTGCATGCATGTGTAAATCAGATGCCATGAAATGACAATGCAAAATTTTTATGACATGGAGCTGATCTGAGTGGCTATAGGAACTTGGTAGTTGAACGACACAACCCTATCGAGTTTGGGCTCGTAAGATTTATCTTGACGAGTATTAGTTATATGTATAAGTGTACCGGGCTATAAAAGCTTGCTATGAAAAAATGATTTTCATTAAAAACTTGGTATTATATTGGTGTATGTTTATTATTATCTTATATATAAAGTTCTCGTGTCACATTGTTCGTTCCCGTACTCCTCCGAAACGGCTTGACCGATTCTCATGAAATTTTGTGAGCATATTGAGTAGGTCTGAGAATCAGCCAACATCTATTTTTCATACCCCTAGACTAAGAAATTACTTAAAAATTATTTATAATTTATATGGCAAAACAACGTTTGCCGGGTCAGCTAGTAATAGTATATATTTGAAAATCACTCCTTAACTCTTGTGAATTAAACTAGCCTCTATATTACCGGCTTCACCCGTGTGAAAGCCGGTTTCACCGGACAAACTTTAGACCCCCGTTACATCCCTTGAGAAGGTGAATTTGAGAAAATCCTCTCTTAGTGTTCGCATACGACACAAAAGGAGACCTTGTGCAAAATTTCACGCTCCTAATCCCAGTGGTTTCGGCTGTGCGTTGATATGTCACTCAGTCAGTTTCTCCTTTTTTATACACCGCTAAATTTTAATCGTTTTAATCCCGTGGAGGGTCGATCCGGTAGGTATATGAAACACTATCGATTTGTAAAGATAAAATTAAAAATAAAGTACCTCTTTTTCAAAACTTGTACTTGTATTAATTTACGCATGTACGAAATTAATTTCTTTAAGAAAAAGTCAGCTGAGCGAGTTCAATGACCTGTAGGTACTTTGTTCGCAACGCCGACTATTAACTACAGGTCAATGAACTCGCTCAGCTGCCGTTTTTTTAGAGATACTAATTTCGTACATGCGTGAATTAATACGAGTTTTGAAAAAGAGGTACTTTATTTTTTAAGTTTATCTTTACAAATCGATAGTGTTTTATGTACCAGATCAACCCTTCACGGGATTAAAACGATTAAAATTTAACGGTGTGTAAGACTAGCTTCTGCGCTGGGTTTCGTCCGCGTGAAGATAGGTTTTTCCGCAAAAAATGTAGAGCTCCATTTAATACCTTTCGGCAGGTCCGGTTTAAGCATGTCGGGGCCCCTAGGCAATGCACGTCTCGGGCCCCCCATACCCTTTCGTGACTTCTTATTATATTTTGTGTCTTACATAAATTTATTCATAATTACGTTGTTTATTGGATTCCGTAGTCAACTACGAACCCTTATAATTTCTTTTAAATCGACAAAAATGGTTTATATTGGTATTAAACAGATGGGTTTAATTAGTTTTAAACCGGCCTTACATCTGTAATCAGGTAAATAAAATATGTAAAAAATAATAAAACTTACGTAGATATAATAATTGTAACTTCAGTTTATGAAACTTTAGTTTACTCTATTTTAATTTTCTCATCGTTTCATCGATTTTCTCGAAGCCCGAAGTAGTCTTTACAAATAAAAATCCAATACTAAGATCTATAATCGTAAGTTTTCAAACACAAACTATAAAACTCTTTTTTTTCACGGCCGTAAAACTCTCAAAGAAATTCGTCGAAGTGAAAATTCTACGATTAAATAGTACGAAAATATTGTCTGTGATATGTATTAAACAAATCGGGAAATGTCTCGGTTATGCGAATGAACTAGTACGGTCAATCTTATGAAAGTAGCGTGGCCATAGAATATGGTACCTTTAAAAATCCTGTAAAAATATATATTATTCTACAATATATTTAGCAGAAGATCTTTGTTTTATAAATTAAAAAAATATTTATTTAAAAAAACACGGGCGTATAGTAATATATCGAAGTATGTTTCGTTTTTCCATGTAGTTGATTGATTCAATTTTATATTATGTAAATTGATACAAACAAAATTATCAACAAAAGCCAATGAATATGCTCTGCACTCACACGTTGCTAATGAAAGATTGTGTTTTATTAACTCCGTCTGTTGACAGCTTTTCGCATAATCCAATGCTAGGATTGCTCATCGAAATTTCAAATTATATTTTTACTGTTTATAAAATGTAGCATGTGTCTATTTTTTTCCTGAAGCGCGGGGTCCCTGAATCTGGCGGGGCCCCCAGGCAGTTGCCTAAAGTGCCTAATGGATAAAACGGCCCTGCCTTTCGGGGATGAATTTTGGAAAATCTTCTCTTAGTGTTCGCTTGCATCATAAAAGGAAACCAAGTGCAAAATTTCACACTCCTAATCCTAATAGTTTCGGCTTTGCTTTGATTTTCTACAGGTACCTACTGAATAACACGATACAGTTCAATAACTAAACGTAGTTCCTTTTCCATATTAGTATCTATACATTTGAAAACAGAACTTTATTTTAAATTATTCCTAAAATAAATTGCACAAGAGTCGACCTGAAGTCAAAAGCAGCATTAATCCAAATGAATATTTGAATGGGAATAATTTTAACCCTAATGGCGTCGGGTAATGGCCTGGAAGGAATGGCTTGCTTTCATAATAAGTTCATCGGATCGTACCTACACGATACAGAAATAAAACAAGAAAACTCTAGAGATTAATTTATTCTTTCTACGTGTAATGCTCTAGCTGTAATCTTTTGTACACGAGGTAATGTGGTTTCCTGCTGAAAAGAACCCAACACAACCTCTTCAAAAGACCATCTTATTTTTTTAGGTGGGAACGTCATCCATTGATATCCCCCGCTCTTGGGCGGAGCGGGACATAGCGTCAGACTTTTACTGACTAAAAACCCACTCCTGCTCCTTCTTTGGCATTGTTCCAGGGCCCAGGGGATCCCTTTCGCATCACCGAACACACCTCTACTGTATGCTCCACCGTGTCCTTCGGGCGATCCACAGCGTTTCTTACGCTTCAAAAGATCATCTGAGACACTAATCTGCATGTTTCTCATATGAGTTGACCATTACATTTACTGTATGAACTTTAAAATAGACGTTGACCCCTCAGTTTTTTTCGATGTTTCTTGTCAGGGTCAGCTAGGAAACGGACAAAAAAAAGAAAAAAGAAAACATTGACTCAAGTGTTTTTAGGGTTCCGCAGCCAAATGGCAAAAAACGGAACCCTTATAGATTCGTCATGTCTGTCTGTCTGTCTGTCCGTCCGTATGTCACAGCCACTTTTTTCCGAAACTATATTAATAGATGTATTCTGTGAACCGCATTAACATTTTCGTCAAACCCATACGTGTGGGGTATCTATGGATAGGTCTTCAAAAATGATATTTAGGTTTCTAATATTTTTTTTTCTAAATTGAACAGTTTGCGCGAGAGACACTTCCAAAGTGGTGAAATGTGTCCCCCCCCCCCCCCCTCTAGAATAAGAGAATGATAAAACTAAAAAAAATATATGATGTACATTATCATGCAAACCACCAACGAAAATTGGTTTTGAACGAGTTTTTTTTTAATACGTCATATATCTAAAAAAATACATTATAATTAAAACATCGATCAAAGTTACAATGAACTACAAGAACTTTTGTATTATGTTACTTGCTGCTACGGAACCCTTCATGGGCGAGTCCGACTCGCACTTGACCGGTTTTTTTAAAACCTATTTGCAAAATAAACATCATTTATCATAATCTAGTTAATAGGTGACTGAAAAATAGTACACTATAGGTACAGGTGAAATCCCAGTTTGTCGAAACATAAAAGATAAATGAGATCTGGCTGGGTCTCAACGTTGCCCATTCGAATTTAGAATTCTAGGATTGAAATAAAGAGTGAAGATAGCAATTGGGTAGTTGTTTTTTTTTTTTAATTATTTGTATCCAAAAATTACTTAGGCGTGGGCTTGCGGATGACGAGTAATGGGTAGGTCGCCATCCTGGCGTCCGGTAATCGTCCGGATCGAGCTAGGGCCCTGCAGGGCCGAATCCTACTGGGGCCATGTGTCGACTTCTGAAAGTGTATAGTCCTAGAACCCAATGACAACTGAAGCAATATAGGTGTGGTTTAGTCAGGAAAAGTCTGACACTTCCGCCCGCCCTTCAGCAGAAGAAGATGAGACGAGAGATTTCGCACTTTAAAAAAAGGAGTAATTTTTTCCTTTATACCAATATGTATTTAAAATGACCATTACCGTTTCATTTAATAGTTAATTTAAAGAAAGGAAAAGATAATAATAACAAGAGATAAGTATTTGTTGTCGATATTACCACAAAATAGATAGGCACAGAAGACAATCTCAATATACATACTTCACTTTTTATACCTACGCTCGGTGGATGCATACTTATGAGCGTTTGAGCCGGAACTGTTCGACGAGTGGTCCGAGACGCGACCGAGATATCGTGTCCGTGGGCGGTGTCTACTCCGGTGACGGTTTTACTCATAGAAATAATTGAACGCATTTTACTATTATAAGATACCCGAGTTCCGAGATGGATCTAAAAATGTTGCTCTGAAATTGGTCTAAATGTAGACCAGGTGTTTAAGACGTTTTCTTTTTCATTAATTGGGTAATTTTTTACAGATATATTTATGCTATTTATAAGGCCTGAAAATACTATGGGGGCTTCTTGAAGGCACTCACTTAATTTGATTTAAGCTTCACCCGCTTTATTATTTTTTAATTGAAGACGAAACGCTTTTTCTTTGTTAACTGTGGTTGTTATAAAACCAGTTAGAAACGACCTTCCGTCATTCGATGGGGCGTGAAGGCTTTTCTTCTTAGTTATACAGTTTTTTTACTTTTAGGGTTCCGTAGAAAAAGGATCAATATTATTTTCATCGTACCCGTCTGGCAGGTTGAAGTTTTCTCAAAAATTTTTCCTGTGCTCTTCTTTTTAACCTACGACCTTCATTTAGCCCTACTGTCCATGGACATATAGTTTCATAAACGCGTTTTCGTCATTTTACGGTTGGTATACGTACGCCTGCTCACATCTATACAAATAAGATTGGGGTGTTTGTTTGTAATACTGAAATAACTGCTTTTTACTACATGCGTATGAATATATATACTGTACATACACCAAAATAACATTCTTTACAATTTTTGTCTGTCTGTTTGTCCGGGCTAATATCTGAAATGGCTGGACCAATTTTGACGGGACTTTTTTTGGCAGGTAGCTGATTTAATAAGGAGTAACCTAGGCTACATTTATTTTAGAAAAAATAAATTCAAACTCCTGTATTCCACGCGAACGAAGTCGCGGGCACAGCACAGTGTTACATAAAAAACTATGAAACTCTTTCGCTAAAACGGCAATAATACGATGTTGTTACAAGCAGAAGTACACCAAGCGTATAATGACGAATACCCATCTATGAAGCTACGCGTCTCTGAACAGTAGCCCTTAGTCAAAAGACGTCAACTACTGAACATAACTTCTGCTATTCTACGCCACAACATCACTGGAGTAAATTACATAACCTTTAAAACTTCCGTTTTTGGACAGAAGAATTGGAAAATAATAAATTCATCATTTTTTTCAAAATAATAATTCAGCCTTTGTCCCGTGGGGCCGCGCCGGCACAACACCTTTTTTCTTCCATTCTGTCCCATCACCCATCATGCTATTAAGTCTCTATTCTTTCATATCACTCTTCACACAATCGGCTTCCCTCATCATCCATTCACATGTAGGTCTACTCATAACTCTTTAAGTAACATGCGTTTCATCCCTCCTCCCTACAAATAATAAGATAATTAAAACTGTTATAAATAAAAATACGAGTACGGAACCCCACTGATCCAGACACGCTGCCCGTCACGCACTGGCAAGTTTTCTTTTGATTAAGTTTGCTTGGGGTTTCAAGAGTTTCGCGTTCCCAGGGACTTTTCTCCCGCTGATTGTTGTTAGGTTTTATTTGTGTAGCACGAGTGGAATGTATTACGTTTGTAATTGGGTGAGTCTGTAGGTAGGCTACAAGGCTGTTTGTGTGATTATTGGACCGACACAAAAGGCTTTGGTGCCTACTGATGTCAAAGGACTTTTTAAAATGATGTTTTAATAATATTTATTTATTATAATCTTTATTGTACACCAAATAAACAAAAATACAGGACAAACATTATAGTGTATTATAGTGTGTGTGTTATAGTGTATTTTTTTCGGTTTATGACGCATTAAAAAAAAACTACTCACTGGATTTCGTTCAAACCAATTTTCGTTGGTAGTTTTTATAGTAATGTACATCATATATTTTTTTTAGTTTTATCATTCTCTTATCTTGGAAGTTAGAGGGGGGGGGGGACACACATTTTACCACTTTGGAAGTGTCTCTCGCGCAAACTATTCAGTTTAGAAAAAAATGATATTAGAAACCTCAGTATCATTTTTGAAGACCTATCCATAGATACCACACACGCATGGGTTTGATGAAAAAAAAAAATTTGAGTTTCAGTTCTATGTATGGAGACCCCAAAATTTATTGCTTTTTTTCTATTTTTGTGTGAAAATCTTAATGCGGTTCACAGAATACATCTACTTACAAAGTTTCAACAGTATAGCTCTTATAGTTTCGGAAAAAAGTGGCTGTGACATACGGACGGACGGACAGACAGACAGACAGACAGACAGACAGACAGACAGACAGACAGACAGACAGACAGACAGACAGACAGACAGACAGACAGACAGACAGACAGACAGACAGACAGACAGACAGACAGACAGACAGACAGACAGACAGACAGACAGACAGACAGACAGACAGACAGACAGACAGACAGACAGACAGACAGACAGACAGACAGACAGACAGACAGACAGACAGACAGACAGACAGACAGACAGACAGACAGACAGACAGACAGACAGACAGACAGACAGACAGACAGACAGACAGACAGACAGACAGACAGACAGACAGACAGACAGACAGACAGACAGACAGACAGACAGACAGACAGACAGACAGACAGACAGACAGACAGACAGACAGACAGACAGACAGACAGACAGACAGACAGACAGACAGACAGACAGACAGACAGACAGACAGACAGACAGACAGACAGACAGACAGACAGACAGACAGACAGACAGACAGACAGACAGACAGACAGACAGACAGACAGACAGACAGACAGACAGACAGACAGACAGACAGACAGACAGACAGACAGACAGACAGACAGACAGACAGACAGACAGACAGACAGACAGACAGACAGACAGACAGACAGACAGACAGACAGACAGACAGACAGACAGACAGACAGACAGACAGACAGACAGACAGACAGACAGACAGACAGACAGACAGACAGACAGACAGACAGACAGACAGACAGACAGACAGACAGACAGACAGACAGACAGACAGACAGACAGACAGACAGACAGACAGACAGACAGACAGACAGACAGACAGACATGACGAATCTATAAGGGTTCCGTTTTTTGCCATTTGGCTACGGAACCCTAAAAAGGGTTAATTGTCGTTTGAAATGAAATGAAATGAAATGATGATTTATTTGCAAGAATGCAGGTACAAAAATATGGTGTCAAGTAAAAGAAGGATCCAGTACATTCTACCGTCAGGCATGCAAAAATAGATTTTTTTTTCCCTCGCAGAATAATTATCATGATACAGTATTGAACCAACATCAAATTATTAAATAATCATTAAAAAATATATAAAACAATTCAATTTGTAAGCTAAATTATTGGTAAACAATGTCAACAATATAATCAATAATTTGTCAATATTACAATGTCAAAAAGAAGCAAAAAAATAAATAAAAAAATAGTCAATATTACAATGTCAACAATAAGCTAATAATTAGTCAGCAAACGGTCAATAAATTACCCAACAATCAATATAACGTCAACAATAGCAAGTCAATAATTAGTCAATAAAACAAAGAAAATCATTTAAAATTAAAAATATTGTAGATGATTAAAAATCATATAGATTTGTCATTTAAAAATTCATTAATTGTGTAATAACATTTTTCAAGTAGCAATTTATATAATTTCTTTTTAAATATCTGTAATGTGCAATTTTTTATATCATCAGGTATTTTATTGAAAATCACCGGTCCCATATGCATAATACTCTTTTTCAGCAGTGCTGTTTTAAATTTGCCAGTATGTAAAAGATTTTTATATTGCGATCTTATTAATGTTGGCCTTGTTGAGTGATCAATATTTGAACAGAATAAATTTCGATTACTTTTAACAAACAGTCCCATTTCCAAAATATAGAGCGATGGAAACGTTAGTATGTTAAGGGATTTAAACATAGGAACGCAGCTCTCAGTTGTATTGATTCCAGTCATTGATCTAATGCAATATTTTTGGGCTTTGAAAATTCTTTCTCTCTCACTGCAGTTACCCCAAAAAACTACTCCGTATCTTAAAACACAAGCAACGAGACCATGATAGGCTAAGATAATTGTGTCAGTACTAACTTTTTTTGTTAAATTATATAAAATGTATGCAGATTTGCTTAATTTCTTACAGATCTCCTCGGCTTGTGGTTTCCATGTCAGTTGATTGTCAATTATTATACCTAGAAATTTTGCAACATTTGTATTGTCTACTTTTTGTCCATTATATGCTATAGTCAAAGTGCCTGGACGTAATCGCTGGTAAAAATGCATTACTTTTGTTTTGTTTAAATTGATAATTAAATTATTGTTAGAGAGCCATTTTATTATATTTTTTAACGTGTCATTAATGTCTGTTTCATAATTTTGTTTTTCTGTACATTTGATTATTGCCGTACTATCGTCAGCAAATAATACCATTGGCTGTTGAATATGTCTAGGCAGGTCATTTATATATATCAAAAATATTAAGGGTCCGGCCACAGTGCCTTGTGGTACTCCGAATTTGACTACCCTACTATCCGATAAATACTTATATTGAATCTTACTTTTGGGACATATCCTAGTTATTTCTGTCTGTTGTTTGCGATTGCTTAGGTAAGATTCAATAAGTCTCAATACATTTCCTCTAATGCCGTACCTGTCAAGTTTGTGCAGAAGAATGTCATGTTTAACGAAGTCAAAGGCTTTAGTCATGTCAGTATAAATTGCACAAACTGGTGTTTTGTTGTCAATATTCATCATTATGTTATGTAACAAGTCATAAATAGCCATGTTAATATTTTTATTTTTTCTGAAACCTTTCTGCTCATTGCAGAGGATATTATATTTATTTAGAAAAGAAATTATACATTCGTAAATCAATTTTTCAAGTATTTTAGAAAATACAGAAGTAAGAGCTACCGGTCTATAATTTGACATTTCCTCTTTACTGTCTTTTTTATGTATCGGTTTAATAATTGTAGTTTTTAAGCTATCTGGAAATGTGCCATCACTTATGCACAAGTTCATTATGTGGCTTAAGGGAGAAGCTATTACCTCTGCAACGAGTTTTACCACATTGGTCGCTATTCCATCGTATCCGACACTTTTTTTATTTTTTAATGTTTTAATAACTCTCACGATATCTTCTGGCACAACGGGAGCCATAAATATTGAGTGTGGGTTATTATCTATTACATTAATTTCGTTTATAGCATTGTTATTACTAAGATTTTCAACTTGATCAATAAAAAAGTTATTAAAGCAATCGGCCATTTCCTTAGGATTGTTGATAACAGTGTTTCCTTTTTTAATTTGAAGTATGGGTTCTACACTTTGATTGCTGCCTTTTATTATTTTCCAAGAGGCTTTAGATTTGCTCTGAGAATTTTTAATAATGTGGTTGTTTTGTGCTTTTTGAGTGAGCTTAATAATCTTTTTAAATGTTTTAGAGTATTGTTTAAATGCACTTTTAGTTTGTTCTGACGGTGTTTGCCGATATTTCCAGAGTAACAGTCTTTGTTTTTTACTGCAAATTCTTATACCTTTTGATATCCACTTTATTTTTCTATTGGGTTTTATATTAATTAGTTTTACTGGAAAACATAAGTCATATATTAAGCGAAATTGCTCTAAAAAATTGTCATATGCCTCATTCGGATTGTCAGAATTGTATACGTCAGTAAAAGATAAACTTTTCAGGTGTTTCTTGAATTTGGTCAAATTAACTTTAGACATGTCCCGTTTTTTTATTCGCCATGAATTAAGTATGCAAGTTTTATTCACGTGTATTTTCAGCAATTGAGCTGAGTGGTCCGATAGAGCAAAGTCTATTACCTCGCTATAAC
This sequence comes from Mythimna albipuncta, assembly GCA_929112965.1. Classification (NCBI taxonomy): domain Eukaryota; kingdom Metazoa; phylum Arthropoda; class Insecta; order Lepidoptera; family Noctuidae; genus Mythimna; species Mythimna albipuncta. Next base: position 6,870,774 of record OV815962.1, on the reverse strand, counting down.
ACTTTTTACGACAGTTGTGCGCAAAATTATCAATACAAGATAAGCTCTTTGGTCTAGTTGGTTGCCTAATTTCCAGCTTGAGATTCAAATTTCCAGCTTGAGGTTTGTACACACGTTTGTAAGAAATTTATTTGGGCAAAAGTTTTAGTTTCTCTATCTTTGTTTTTCATAAAAAAATCAAGAAAAAGTTTTTTTTACGCTATTGCATGTTGTCATTTTGTTACTTATTTGCATCGTGCATCGACTTCAGAATTTATATAGGTAAGTAGTAACATAATGCTACACAAACAAGTAAAAATATAGGAATGTAAATGTCAGATTATTCACCTGACAAACAGGAACATATCTGTCGGTAATATATTAGATATGCATGCAGACCCCAGCCCCACAAACTCGTTCACCAATATTAAAACATCTAGTCGAAGTCTTCGAGCAATATTTATGACGTCAATTCAATGACTGACATATTTATGAAAATTACCACTGATGTGGAGGCATTAAAGCAGCCTCTGCGCCCTTACCATGGTGTGTAAAAGTGTCAGTACTGCGAGCAAGAAAGAGGAACGAAGCTATATACCCCATATAGCTTCATCTCTTTAACAGTTCAGTTTAGGTCGTAAACTGAATCGCGTTATGAGGAAAGCGATGACGTGGTCGACGATGAAGCACGCTTACCTGGAAGTAAACTATTCATTCTTGACTTGAAACCATTAATAATGAATGAATGAATGAATGGTAATGGTCTGAAATCTGAATGGATGCCCTTATAGCCTATAGTATATGTATCCGACTAGCTCGTTATGGTAGTTAACTATTCAAGGTTTAGGCTTAGATTATTCCTTTTTATTTTATTCCATCCTAAAGTTGTCTGTGAGATATCGCTGTCAGCGATAAGACTGCCATTGTATCTACACATAGATTTAAGTTTGTGTAAAAGTTTTGTAATGGAAAAGGTTACCTAATGCTCGAAGTTTCCTTACGTTATCCTATCAGAAATGAAGTTATCTGTAGGAAAACCAAGGTTACCGATATAGCCCGAATAATCATTAAACTTTGCAACAGATGGCCGTTGGGGCTGAAGGGTTCTGGAGTGACGACCGCGTACCGGAAGATGTAGAGTTGGAAGACCTCTCACAAGGTAGACCGATGAACTGATGAGAGTCGCGGGAATCCGATGGATGCGACACCGCATGGGCCGCATAGAGCATCGCTGAGCTTTTCTTTGCGAAATATTGATTGATTCACATTATGATAAGTACATACTGAAGAACACTTAACTAGAAATTTTATTATGTAAATATAAAGACTAAATCCGTTTGATAAGAATAGGTAGAAAATCATATATTGATAATGTGATGTATGAATCTATAATATTTTGTTTCAAATTTATTAACCCAGCCGTTACCAAGGAGTAAGTAGAATTCAGAAAGTCACTGTTTTATTGAACTAAACGGGAGTAAGGGCCTTAAACATGGATAACGTACCTACGTCATGTATATCTTCGTTCAAGATCAGCTTTATAGGTTTATGATTGAGTTACGAAACATTAATAATTCACATTACCTCACCGTAAGCCTAAGGATACCGTGGAAGTACGGCCTCTTAAATATTGTAGGAGGCTTTCCTTACACACATGAAAGACGTACGTGAGATCATTCTGGTTAGTCTTGTTTAAAAAAAACCCTAGTATAAAACTTGGTTACTTTAAAAAAAAGAAATCCTGTCGATTTAGTCACCTTTAAAACAAAAATAGTAGATACATTTTGCTACAAGTGCAGAAAATTTGTAATTGCGACCGAGGCGGAATTCGTGTTAAGGAGCCGAGGGCTGCAGTGACAAATTTGCACGTGCATCAAATGACGTTTTTCAATTCACTTACGACTCGTGGAGGTTGACTCACGCTTCGTGGCTGTCGACTCGCACCCAGCTTGATACGATAAATGTAATAAAGCTGTAGCAGGGGCGACCAAGTGCACATTTCTGCACTAGTGCCAAAACTTTTTCAAAATTGCTCTGTCTGTCCGGAAGTTACGATGCTACAAACAGACATACAGACAAGTGCATAGACAGAGAGGCAGACAAATTAGTTATTACCCTTCTGGGTTTGGTCGAGGGTTAAAAGGTAGGTTTATTGAACAGCGCAGATCCATCAGCTTATCTTGATTTGGTTCACGCGAGTGTTAATCGATCATGATGGTCATTGGGGTAAACAATAGGTCACTTTTAAAGGTCGATTCATAAAACATATTAACATTGATGGTAAACACATTTTTTTTGTAGAGCTTTTTTAGTTAACCCTAAGGGAATCGTCTTTCGACCATTTGGAGGTAGGCGGAACCGAGTGTAAACTCACGCAAACTTCCGTTGAAAATGGAAGGGCGTTGTCTGGTTTGGGCAACTGTCCGATAGTTGTTTCGGGCTGTCGTATATGCTCACACAAGCAGAGAACTTTAATTGCGCGATGCAGGACTTCGTACTTTCTTGTAGTTCTTATGTGGCGCCATAGATGGCGTTACAACCATATTATTATTCCCTAATCTTAGTCTTACGTCCTTGTTTTCTTGCGTGTATCTTTTAAGACTTCCATTGGAATGTGGCAGGTGCAACACATCCTAAAGCTTTTATGGTACTTATTTGGCAGCAAATGTATTGTGTCAGCTTTTTCGCAAACTTCGCTAATCAATTTCTCAGTTCAATCTCACCGAGATCGCGCCTGTTTCAAAGATTACACATATTGCCCAGTTGTGCAGACAAAGGAGGTACAAAATTACACCAATTTACATCACAATACTCATTAGGAATCAATTTATGGATAACCTTTTAATTACCTGTTTATAGTCTGTCTAATAAGTCAACCGACTTGGTGGGAATTTTGACTTATATTCGATACTTTTCATAAGGTTCTTCTGTTAATAAACAATAATCTCTACCTCTAAATTAATCTTGATTATTGAACCATGTTGACTACATCAGATTTCATTAAATCCTAATAATTACCCAAGTCGTTTAACTTATAAGACAGACTAATTAGCCATTGGACTGTATATAACCTCGCCAAAATCTTCTTTTGTTAGACCGTGTTTGATCATAGACAAGAAATAATACAAAAAAATTTAAACAACAATTTAATATTATTTGTTTTGGTAATAAATTATAACACTATTCGATCGATACACATGACACTTTCTTTTTTAAAACTTAAAAATAATGTACTATACAATACATACATATCACTTAAAAAGATAATTTCAAGATTTCCACACTCTATCAAATAGGATAATTTCGCATTACTAAAAAGCATTTTAATATGGTGTAAATACTTTTTGCTCTATGGTTTATGCGTCAGACAGAGCCGCAACTCCTGGCAGCACTTTACCTGAAAAAGAAAATTTGAAATTAGAACATTGCTTTTTTTTTCACTGTCCTCTAGAACCTGCATCCACGTCGACTTTTTGTAGTGCAGCAATGCTGTAGCGCGTTACTAGTGCGATGGAATTTTTTCTGAAGCGCTTGCGAAGTTAGTAGCGATGCTGTTGCGCGTTTACGAATTTTTGTAGTATCGCTACAAAAAGTCGTCGTGGGCGAGGGGACTTACTGGTACTACAAGTTTACTAAGCTATGGATTTAATACTGAGAATTAAAGTACGCCACAGGTCTGGGTCTACTTTTCTAGGGCATAGGTGCGTTCGCTATTAAACTAATCACAACGAACGTTTCGTGGACGGACTTGCAGCGCCCACTACCAAAATGTACCCGTTAACAGAATTGAAGGGTTGCGGTTTACTGAGTAAACTCATGTACCTTCCGACACTTCCGCCTGACCACCGCTACGTTCCGAAAACGAAAATTTCTAAGAGTTTGGTTTGGAGCCGCGCCGCAGGATTCCAGTGAAATGTTTTTTAAGTGATCAGACAGAAATGAACGTGATGGTACGTGTGATTTATAAACGGACAACTTTTAGTTTACCATCGCTTATAACCAACTTCAAAAAAACGAGGTTCTCAATAGCTTTCTTTTAGTTTTTTAAATGTTTGTTATCTCCGTCATTTGTATTTTTTTTAAGTTTTTTTTATATTGAAGTCGGTTGTGTTTTCTGAATTTTGTCTGCTATCATCTTGCTAAACGCACATACCTTCTACGTACAGATTTTACTAATATTTAGATATACAAAGACTAATGTCTACTCTGCATTTGTCAAGTATCTACTGACAACACAAAAACAGAAAATAACAACTACCTACTAAGAAATAGCATGTATTTAAAACTACTAAGAAATTATAAAGAAATCAAATCAACGAAAAATAAAGTAAATTAAAAGGTAAAAAAACATAATTACGTTAAGTTTTTATTCTTCATTCTTCAGTAATTATGTAAGACGCTTTAAACCGTAAAACAGATTCAAAATGAGAATATCACAAAAAAAAAATTACATCTGCATAAGTAGTAAATAACACAAAATTAAAAAAGTTTCAAGAAAACCTGTTTTTGATTCTACATTGTCGTTAAGAGTTCAAAGAAACACGTTTTTACGTTACACACGAACTGTGTATACTGCATTGGGGCAGATCAAGATGAAAATCTTGTCTGCGTTAGACACGACGCCTAAAGTTCTTATTGTGCGACGATAAATTCTCGTGCCTAGATCCGACAACATTCTTTACATAAATGTTGAATTGGTCCTGTCTGCCGCGGACGCGGAGTAATTTCTTAGCGTGTATTAGCGCTCTTATATCAATACAAAAACGAAACTACTGGGACGAGTGTGAAATTTTGCACTAGGCTTCCTTTTATGATGCAGGCAAGCACTAAGAGAGAAATTTCCAAAATTCACCCCTAAGGGGAAAATCGGGGGTTCAAAGTTTGTATGGAGACGCTGAATTTCATGCCGGTGAATCTGCTGGCAGAATCTAGTTCTATCATAAAGGCAATTCAATCTGTCGTATTTGATTCGTGATAATTAAGAAGAATGATATTTATGTTCTCATTTATTATTTATTAGCATACTGAGTAATTAAAAAAATAATATTGAGTCTAAAAACGCCCTGACTCATTCATTCATAGTACCTTTTCACCGTAGTTTGACAATTTAACATACAAAAATAGTAGTGGTCCATGTTCCCAACATAAAGAAATAAATAATAAACTGAATAAATAAAATAACTTTTTCAAAAGTCTAACCAAAGTGCATTACGATTATAACGGCTCAAGACTGTTTCGTCCGTCTCAACACTAGCACTACACCGGTTGCGTTGTGTATGTGTAGAAAGCTACTCACACATGAACAATGCTGCCGTTTTTTACCTAAACTCGAGCGTTAAAATTTTGTAGAATGGCTCTTAATCCAACTTTGAACTTTGCATAAATAAATTTAAGGTATACTTTTGTATTCCAATATTGTGGCAAATACGCCAAATGAGGAGCGAGGATAAGTTTGTCTTTTACGTACCCTCAAGCAGCTCCAGGGATGCGCCACCACCGGTGGAAACGTGGGAGACTTTGTCTTCTGTTCCCCACTTGGCACAGCAGGTGGCTGTGTCACCTCCACCTAAGGGACAAAATTGGGGATTAATCATTTATCAATCACTATGCGCCATTTTCAAAGGTATTTGTAATTTGTACTAAACTAATCTTTTTAACAGTCCAGACTCACTCGGAAACCATAGGTTAAAAATTTACAGCATTATAAAAAAATAAACTGACTAGTAGAGACAATTCTCGACAGTAAAATTTTACTAATAAGATAGAGAAATTAGATCTTAAAATAATTTTCCTTGGAATAATAATTTATTTCTTTAACTCTGGTTTCTATAAAAATCTCTAGAAAAAGGGCACTTACCAATAATGGTGATAGTTCCATTGGTAGTGGCTTTGACAACACCGTCCATCAAAGCCCTGGTACCACCAGCGAATTTCTCAAATTCGAAGACACCAGCAGGTCTATTTGACAAAAATTAACCATTTAACATTTCCCATCTAATCGACTTCTCAAAGCTTCGACGAGAATAGTTTAAACACTTACCCATTCCATACAATAACTTTAGCTCTCGCGATGGGTTCGGCGAAGATTTCCCTCGATTTAGGTCCGACATCAAGACCCATCCAGCCCTCAGGAATACCACTGGCAACATCAGCAGTGCCAACCTACAAAAAAGAAATATTTAAATGTTCAAAAAAGTGTAACGCTGGGCTTTTATAGCTTGTGTTTGACATGTGGCCAGCAACAATTTTATTCTTGAGTCGATTTTAGATATAATATTTGTGTCTAAAAAGTTAAACGACTTGGGCAATTATCATCCCTTAGTTCCTAATTACGTCAAAATCGATTATATCGCGAATTCGACCAAATTTAACAGTCACAAAATCTAAGGACTATTGACTATTATTATCGCTTTTGTCGCAATTCGGAACGCGGGGTAGTAAAAAAAGAAAACTGATGTAATCAACACTGGTTCAATAATTAAGGTTGATTAAGAAAGAGGTCTGCATAATTATTTACTAATATAAGAACATTATAAAAATGATTTTATATAAGTATTTCTTAGATTATTAAATATTATACAAAATTCCCAAGTCGGTTGACTTTTTAGACACAAATATTATATCTAAAATCGACAAAGACTATAATATTAATTTCCTTTTAGAACAAAATAAATATAGTGTAACCTTCTTGAACACCACAAGCACACCAAAACACACACTATCTTAATGCTTTTAAGGTTTACAAACCAATTTAGAGATTCATATATTACCTGTGCATTCTCATCAAATTTATCAGCAGTAATGAAGTCAACTGGAAGGTGTACTTTGACATTGTTCTTAGCGGCCTTTTCCAATAGTTTAGTCACAATCTTTGCGCCCTCACCATCATATAGGGAGTTGCCAATCTGAAAAGAAAAAAAAAACCATTTCATCAATCAACAATGCGTAATTTCTAGATATTCCGCAGAGCTTACTCGATGATACCAACATGATAACAGTTAGTTCTACCAATTATATTAAACTAGCAGTCCCGGCAGACGTCATCCTGCCCGAAAGCTACCTTTTCGTCAGAAAAAAATAATATTTCCAAAATATCTAGGGATCCTCTCAAACATACACATAAAATTTCATTTAAATCAGTCAAGCCATTCAGAAAGAGTTAAGTGACGAACACACATACCAGAGAATAATATATGTATATAAATATATTTTATACTTACAGCCATACCCTGAGTCTCTTTCAGGAAAGTGTAGGCCATACCACCACCAATGATCATCTCATTGACTTTGTCCAATAAGTTTTCAATCAGCTGAATCTTGTCAGCAACTTTAGCTCCTCCCAAGATGGCAAGGAATGGCCTAAAATAAGTACAAAACCGTTTTAAAGATATTTGCTATTTTTCATCATATTTACTTAAAAGAAATAAAAAGATTTCGAGTAGAACTCGAGTTGCTTGAGTAGGAATGATGGTTAACTGAAGTCAGCTCGACTGTGGACAAAAGCCTAGCTCGGTCCGTTTGACTCAACAAATCGAGCTAGGCTTGGCACAGCCGACTAAGTCAACTCACTAACGAGCCAATGAGCGTCGATCTAACACTCGGGTCGGATCAACTCGAAGTGTCGCCGTCTCCCTCGCATTAAACAAAAGAAACAGTTTCATAGCTCAATGACTAGAGAAGTATTATTTTAACATGTATAATACATGATATGAAAAGATTTCTACAAAGGCAATAGGATAATGTACCTCTCTGGTTCATGTAGGGCTTTTGCAAAGTACTGAAGCTCTTTCTTGAGTAGGAAGCCACTGGCTCTCTGTTCGAAGCCTTCTCCCATCATGGAGCTGTGAGCTCTGTGGGCTGTGCCTGTACAAAGAATATTGAACTTTATAGTACTACTGAAATTGACGATGACATGGGGAATCACATAAGATCGTGGGAATCTAATGGATGAGAGACACACAGGACCAGTTGTTATGGCAACGTTTGGGGAAGGCCTTTGTTTAAAAGTGGATGTCTTTAGGCTAAAATGATGTTCTTATATTATTGTGCCTACCTAGAGAAAATTTATTATTAGAAAAAATTAAATAGGTGGCTGCTTTAACCAAACCTTTGTTGGTAAAACATAGAAGTTTTACAGATATGCCACCTATGGATTTGCAGTCCCCTCGAAGATGTTTAAGTTAAAAGTGTTTATGGAGGACGAGGATGAATGCTCAAAACTAATAAGATAATTTTTTTATTATTATTTGAATTATCAAAAGCTACTGCAAGATGTAATTTGACATTATTCTGGTGGACTTTTCCAGTAGTATAGCCACATTTTTTTTTTTTGGATGGTCATAAAATTTAACAGAATACTGTAATTTTTTTAGTAAGTTGATTTTCTTTTTAAAACTTACCAAAAGCATCATTGATGTATACATCACCCAGCTTCCTCAAACTGGCTCTAAATGCCTTGACCTTCTCCGGGTCAGCCTTAGCTTTGGCTCCAGAAGCATCAATACCCTTGCCTTCCTCCTCAATGTGGAATCGGAGGTTTTCTAATAAAATAATAGATCCAGGGGCAGGGTCAGCACAGGCAGCTTCAACTTCAGGGCCCGCACAGTCGGAAAGAAAGGTTACGTCTCTGTAAGTTTAAGTTTGGATATGTTCACCAATATGATACAATTAGAGGAATAATTAAGTGGAGATCTGCCAAAAAGGTTGAGAAATATGATTTGGTGATAGTATGAAACAAATGAGTGTTCATTGCGCAAGGTATGAAGTAAAAAATAATTATTATCAGAATATAAAAATAAAACTGTTTTATATATTACTCTGTTATCTCTGTTAGCCTTTGCTTGAATTACAACAAGGAAAATAATACCTGTAGGTACATGATATCAATTCATGATGCATCAGAATTTTAGATATTAACAACATACACAAAAGCAAGTCTTACTTGTTCAAGAGCTTCTTTAGCTCTTCCGCGACCGGCTTCAAGGTGTATTTAAGGTTTGCCTGTCCATCCGGTCTGCCCAAATGTGACATAAGCACCACTGATTTGGCACCCTTCTCCAAGGCATATTTAACGGAATCAAGAGCCGCAACAATACGCTGGTTGTTGGTGATTACTCCTTCTTTCAAAGGAACGTTGAAGTCCACTCTACAATCAATCAATTAATTTTATTCCAAGTTAAACGAAGGTCGGTATTGATATATCACTTTTAGTGGGAATTTATACAGGAAAACTCACCGCATAAGTACACGCTTGCCAGCCAAGTTAAGGGCATCAATACTGAGTTTGTTTAATGCCATTTTGATTTTAGTTTTTATAAACTTTTATTAATAATTCTTCGCTTGGTCAGCTCAGCGGTGAATTTCAAATGTCAAAAATAACCTTGGAAATGTCAAAAAGGTCATTCTTTCATGCCAACGAAAAAATTTATTATTTTTTAACTGGCAATAAAAATATAAAATGGTTTCATGTAAATTTTAATTTAGTTAATTTTTAATTATATAAAAAGTCAAACAATTGTGTAATTTGTTCATAGCAGATATTTTCATTTATAAATAATGGATCTTCAAAATTAATTGAACAGAGACAATACGCTGGCCAGCTAGAGTATTGCAGGAGGGAATAATTTAAAAGTAGGTTGGCACTACTGTTCGTCTTCGCGAAATATGCACGCATTGGGACGCCCGGATTTAGAATGTTCTTTGAAAATCTACGTTGAAATAAATGTAAAAACTGGAGTGAGTGACAAGTTCCGTGTGTTACCTTATCCAAAGTTTAATTTAGATTGTTTTTCGTTGTGTAATAGTGACTGTGTTGGGTGACGAACAAAGTAAAGCGTAGTGCGTCGAAAGTTGAAACATGGTGCCGCTAGGTCCCGGCCCAGGCCACCCTGCTGCACACCAAACACACGGTGGGCCCTCCGCCAATCTTTCCGGGCCAAATTCGCTATCACAATCCGCTCCGCAATCAAACAAGTCTTCAGTGGCGGTAAGTAGCATCCTGTCGTTGCATTTCATTGGTTTGCGTCAGTTAGTGGCGGGCGGCACATGTTTATGTAACTTCAACTTTATGAGCACGTGCGATTTGGCGCTAATTTTGATGTCGGTTTCCAGAAGCCGAATTATACACTCAAATTCACACTTGCGGGACACACGAAAGCTGTGTCGTCGGTTAAATTCAGTCCAAATGGAGAATGGCTGGCAAGCTCATGTGAGTATACATACAGATTTGACATAAATTATGTCTTAATACATATTTATTTACATTCGATGGTCCCATATGTTTTTTTTTTTTAACAAGCCTTGTAGAGGTCATGATTTTGTCTAATCTTTTAATTATTATCAGCATTCATATTCTATTATCAACTTTTATTTTTAAAGATCAGAAGTACCTATGTACTCAATTTTAAACTTTATTTGAAAAGTATAATTTTGATAAACTTTGCTTACTGAAAATGCTGTCTTGAATGATTGCTGCACTTTACTCAACATTACTTTATATTGTGTAATGTAACCAGAGTTTGTAAGAAACCTATAACACTCTTAAATTATACCACAATTTGAGTACCATTCAATAAAACCAATAGTCATCATACAAGTTGTACTTAAAGTCCTTGTTGATTACTACTTCCTCTTGGAAACAAAAAACTCCTACACTACACAAAAAAAAAAAAAATGTAAATGCCTACGTTAAATCATGATTAGGATACAACCAACACGACTGGACAAGTGACCTACTTACAAGATGATTAATATATTTACATACATAACAAAATCAGTTTAAATTTTTTAAGACTGATTACTTGGCAATATTGAGGCAAAAGTTTTGGTATAACGGTTGGCCTTGAATACTGGCGGCCAATAGGTGGAGGTAAAAATATTAGAATACTTTACATCACTGTTTTTTGTTCAATTGAAATACTGATGTAATGTCTTGTACTCACATAGCTAAGAGTTTAGCCAATTACATTTAACTCAAATAACTCACATTCAGTGAAAATATGTTGTACATTATTATTGTTCAACATATTTGAAACAAGGTCATAATCTATATGTATAAATAAATGGAGAAACTGACTGACTGCCTAGATTTCCTTATAAGACGTAGGTAAGCACTAAGAAAGGGTTTTCGGAAATTGAGCCCTTTAGGGTATGAAACGGGTTCTAAAGTTTGTATGGAAATGCCTACTTTCATGAGGACAAAGTCGCTGGCAGAAACTAGTATTAAGATAACAATGTGATATTTAAAAAAAACATATAAAACATTTCTTGTTAAAATTTCCTAATAAAGATCAACTACAAAAAATAAACATAATTGAGTTTGTTGACCTTCAATTCAATTTAAAATTTAAAACAGCTGTTGCTAGGCAAGCATACCCACAGTATTTATTACCTAAATGTGTTAATTCTCATTGTCTACTTCATACATGAAGTAATGATGACATTTATAACATTCTAAGATTGATTGATAAGGATAAAATGTGAAATAATACTTAATTTTGTACTTTACAGCTGCTGACAAACTTATCAAAGTGTGGGGAGCTTATGATGGCAAATTTGAGAAAACAATATCTGGACACAAAATGGGAATCAGTGATGTGGCTTGGTCCTCAGACAGCAGGCTAATTGTCAGTGCCAGTGATGACAAAACTCTAAAGGTATGCTTTTATTTATTTATTTAGGTATCTTGCACTAAGAACAGGCTATAAATGCTAATTTCTGGCAAAGGTCTTGTTTAAACCCTAAGCAAATTCACTCTCTCATTGTCTTTCTATTGTGTCTCTAATTATGGTATTTGAAAAGTTAATGGATGCCATGAATATCATCAAAAACCCCTATAGATTGCTAATAACGGACATATTTAAAAAAAAGTAATTACCCAATGACTTCGTTTGAGTTAACTCTAAACTCAAATTTAGTACCCCTGCCTGTACTTTCTGATTAGAAGTACCCAAAACCATAGACCTTAATCGCGCGGGAAATTCGAATGACGAACGTTAATAGGGGGTCGCGACTCGCGCGAATGTTCGTTGACGGAATGGGCGGGGAAGGAGGGGTATCGCGTGAGGACCTTTTCACACACGCGAATTCGTGTCGCTGTACTCATGAATAGGTACCATTTGTACGGGAAAGGGTACCGCCGTTAATTGTCGCAGTTGATACGACAAAATGATCGAGAATAATGGGCATGCATTTATTGAAATAAAATACAATCATATTTTCATTTGTAATCTAAGAAACAAATCATTCTATAGAATAAATTGACTATGACTATAGAAATGTACGTTTTGAGCTGGTATTACTGTAGTACATTCAAAAATAACCAGAGTCGAGTAGAGTTGCAACCCAGGGTCGTTCATAAATAACTCGAGTAGCTACCCTAGAGTTAACCCAACTATCTCTAACTTTGAGCAGGATAGGTTGGGAGTAAGCAGCAGTTGAAATCCGTTTGCATTAAAAAATGCTAGGGTAGAGTAATTACCCTATGACGTCATTAGGGTTAACTCTAAACTCAAATTTGAATGCAGCCCTGGCCTTGATCTAGAGAGTTAAAATCTCTTTAATTCATTCATTCTGTGAGTTAACAGATGTAAGAAGAGAAATGTACAGGTTTTACATCATAGACATTACACTTCAATGATGAGCTTCAAAATACTCAAATATACTCTAAAAAAGATGAAATAGAGCAATAGGACCTTATCATGATTGATAGCCATTATTTCCACTTGCTCCCATTCTCAGAGGTCAACTACTTAAGTTACCTTTATAGAAATAGTCTGGGAAAGTAAATAAAATATTTCTCACTGTTATCTTTTATGATATCAGCTAGTTCAGTGAACTAGCCCAACAAAAGTAGCTGATATCTTATAAGATAACAGTGTATATTTATGTTCACGGCATTAATAGATAAGAATCTGGGTTTTTAAAAACTTGAATATGCATAATTGAATATTATGCTTCAAGTTTATCATATACATTAAAATAAAAAGTAATAATTCTTGTATGTTACGAACACATCTGCTGAGTAAGCCTGAGTTACTACAGATGTAAATGGAAGTTATTTTTAGACTATACCTACTATGGAAATTAGTCTGGCAAACATTAAAATTAGCAAATAGCTTATCGCCACATGACTGTGTTAAAATAATTAACAAGCATTATTTGAGTCCCAACTTATAGACCTCCCCTAGCTTAAATAGCATGCTCACAATTTCATAGTTATGATTTAATTATGAAGCTGTGACTAAGAATTTTACATTAAAAAAAAAAAAAAAAAACAATAATAAATACTGATTGTTCTTCTTAATAATGAAATAAGTGAAAGTGATTTGTATCCTATTGATTTTAAAATCTTATCAAGTTATTAAATAATATCATATTGTTATGCACATAACATAATTATCCTTTGACCTCAGTATCTGGTGTTGCAATAGTAATTTATTATCTAATTATTGATGCTTTATTACGGTCAATGTATTTGGTGTCATAAGTTAACTTAATCATTGCAACTTTGGTACCATTTGGTCTGCCCAGTAATCAGTAGGAAGGGCCAAACAAATGTTTCATTCTACCCTAAACTACCTAACAACTGTACTTATATCCATGAAGTTTGTCATCACGTAACCCCAACGTAACAATAGAATGTCACGACATTAACTATTCAAGTTGTAAATAGATTTCCTAAAAGAAAATTTATGGAGTCAAGGGCAAGTTATGATCAACATTAAATTAAGGAATCGTCTATTTATACCGACTGTGAAACGCAAAATTTCCGCTTCATTTGAATAAATACGTCGTAAACCTCGAAATAGAATGGAAACACCCACAACAATTATTTTACGACCCATTTTCATGTTTACAGGTATGGGAATTGAGTTCAGGCAAATGTTTGAAGACACTAAAGGGACATAGCAACTACGTTTTTTGCTGCAATTTTAATCCACAAAGCAATCTTATCGTTTCGGGCAGTTTTGACGAGAGTGTACGGATATGGGATGTAAGAACAGGTGAGATTTATACGCTTTTATAAAACGGCTATTCAGAATGTTTGCCCTATAAATTGTTTACCGTTAATGGCACTAACGGTATTCCGAACATTGTGCACTTGCGCGTAGCCGCCAAAAGGTCAATGTTTATGGGGCGGCTTGAGGTATTTTAAAATGCTGATAACTATTGAAAGTACTTTCTGCCTACTTTATCTATATTTTTTCTGGCTATCGTGAGTAATTTATTTTTTGTTTTTTTGTTTGATATTACTGACTCCCGTGTCTCGGAAAACACGTACCTACCTCAAAAGGAAAAAACTGAACTTTTAAAGGACTACTTTGTTGTCTGTCTGTCAAGACACTTTATCTCGGCAACGCGTGGAGGTATCGAGATGAAATTAAAACCATATACACAAGTTTGCAGTTCTCTTGAAGTTCATCAGAATCAAACTTCTGAGTTAACGAATAAACAAAGATACGGCATTTTACGTCGCAAAAAAAACTTGTATTTCGGCACTCTCAACGGAATCAAAATTTCCGTTGATCTAGAATCCTGAAATTTGGCATGAAGCAAGGTCTCATAGCACAAATGTAGAGAAAAATGTGAAAACTGATTTTAGTTACGTCAGAAAAAAAAATTGATTTTGAGTCGAAAAAAATTTCGTAACTCAATTCGGGAATGAACTGTTTCGCGACTGCGTCTCGACCTTGCCCGGTTCTTTTTATTGATACAATCGTGACTTTTCAAACTAACATACGCGTCAATTCCGGTCAACGATCCACATTTTGTAACACATATTAAACTTACCTACCAACCGAGTCAACTACATCTCTGTTACGTTAAACAATGAACCTACTAAAACTAAGGCGTGACACAGAGTCACGAGTCCGGTACTTTAAACCAAACAGCTAATCCAAAACTACATACTTCGTAACACATCATTCGTCATGCATGTTAACACCGTACTGTGAAAAAATTTTCACCATTTACCACACGATTTTCGACATATTTTCACAACGATAATTACTTCTAATAATAGCCACGTGGAACTAGAAACAATCGTAAATGTCGCGCTGGCTACTCCTGTAGAAGTAGGTTACTGCACTATTTATACTATTAACATCCTGGCCAAATCGGTATTAGCTACGTCTCTTTGTAATACGGAAATCTGTTGATCAAAGTGACTTGTTTAAATTCCTGCTGCCTCTACTCTCTATGATCCGATATGTCGCTTTTTTTTATCGTAACTATAATATTACACAACTATCATACAACGCCGTTTAGTCCCAAGCTAAGCAGTGCTTGTGTTATGGGTAAACGTAACTGCTAAAAACAGTGGCGTAATGGCACTGGGCCAAAAAAAAACTGGAGCCCCTTTTCTTCATTGGAAACCACTGAATAACTTCTGCCCTGGATGGAGTTGGAAGGAGTGTCTAACTTTTACTGACTAAATGATTTGCCGTGATTAGTGTTGCAATTATAGTTTAATGTGGTGTAATTATCAGGTTTTGCCCCAAGAGCTTGGAGACACCGGGATACTGCCCCGTCTAGTCATAGGGGCTACGCTAGTGGGTCGTAATTGTAAAATCGTAAACCATCGGAATAAGTTACCTCCCGAAATTTGGCTTTTTTGATCGCAATGTCGAGATGAATAATATAATTAATGATGAAATATTGTTGCTTCCAGGCAAATGTTTGAAGACACTACCAGCACATTCAGATCCAGTTTCAGCAGTACACTTCAACAGAGATGGCAGCCTTATTGTATCGTCGAGTTATGATGGATTATGGTAAGAGCCTGTTTAATTTATTTATTGTACAATAATGTGTTTTAACCTTTCGTATGACAATTAAAAGTTATTGTGCCCGCGTGAATCCGCGTTCCGGCCATACAACGGGTTAATATTAAGTTTTTTCTCCCAGCAAACTTTACTAACCTGTCCCCAGTCAAACACCTCATTTACTACCCAGTGTTAGGTATTTTTTTAATAATATCAAATTTTACGGCCTTGTGTTGGTAACGTAGCCTGGTTCAAGTTGATATCATGATACATTAAATGTTATATTTAATTTTGAACTCGGAATTTATCATTAAGTATAAGGGGGTCATCACACTAGCGGTTCGCTGTGCATGCGCGGCGTGTTCGTTGCGCGCCCGTAACGTATTCGTTGCGCATCCGCTCCGGTTTGAGGACGCTCGGAATCCGCTTGTATGATAAAGACCTAATACATAATGATAGATTTGTTCTAATTTCTTTCCTTGCTGGCTGAGATGTAAAACGAAACTCGTTTTTTACTTTCAGTCGAATCTGGGATACAGCATCTGGTCAGTGTCTAAAGACATTGATAGACGACGACAATCCGCCGGTTTCCTTCGTGAAGTTCTCTCCAAACGGCAAATACATCCTGGCTGCGACGCTCGACAACACCCTAAAACTGTGGGACTACAGTCGGGGCAAGTGCCTCAAGACTTACACGGGACATAAGAACGAGAAATACTGTATCTTCGCCAACTTCAGTGTTACTGGCGGAAAGGTAAGATTACTTGCACTGTCATCTATTTTGAAAAACGACTACTGTTAAACATAGGCCTCCTCTAAGCCATAGCCATGGGTCTTGCGCAAGCCGCATCCCCGCGTCCTTCACCTCTTAGGGCTTCCAATCTCGCAGGCTGTCTTCTAAGCCGCTAACTGCAGGAATGGACTTTTTTTTTAAATTAGACATTTTATTAGAACCTCCTAGGTTCATCCTTATCCAGTTTAGACAAAAAAGTTGCAAGCACTTTATCTTTTGGAGACCACATTTGTTTCTGAATGACTACATCTGAACTTGTAATGTTTTGTTTCGTCGAATGAAAATCACTATTTCATCAGATTTCTAGTTCATCCTTTTACAATGCTCTCACAGATTTACTAAGCTTTATCTTGGTTTCGTCTAACGGAAATCACTATTTCATCAGATTTGTAGTTTATCAGTTTACAACACTCACAGATTTACTAAGGTTAATCTTACGGCAGTTAACTGATAAGATCATTGCAAGTGTGCCAAGGTGAAAGTTGAATTCCCACGATTTATTTTTGCTACAAATGCTGCTTTTTTGTCACTTTCTTCAATGAATTCTAATCATTTACATCAGCAAGAAGTAAGATGAAATTGGTTGTCTTATGCAATGAGTTATGTTACGCGTGATAAACAAATAGCGCGTCTGAAATTGTCACGCTATGCCTTGAAACACGCAGCAAGCAAATACGAGCGAGGCCATGCATATGTTTTGTAAAATAGTAAACGAACTACTACACCGATGCATGTAGATGGTTACAAATCTAACTCAAATCATGTTGGTTTCACTGCATTTGTATGTTATCGAAATCTTCATTTAAAAATTTCAAAAGATCTTTGTTTTCAATTCTGATTTGTGAAAAACAGTCCAGTCGTCGTACAAAGATTGTGAAAGAAATTTTGTAATTTCTTTCAAAATCTTTCGTCATGCTTTGAGCTGAGTTACTATATCGATACTTTCGTCTTAAATTGAAAATCACCAATTCTGAACATCGTTAGATCTTGATCACAACACGTACCGACAAAAAGGGCGAGACAGTAAAATTATGCTCGACCGAGACAGTGACGTAAGCGAGTTGTAGAGATAAGCACTCGGCGCTTTGTTTATACATACCGAGTATTCAGCCGAGAGCATTATCTCGCCCGTTTGGTATGTGTGATTAAGGCATTACAGCTGTACATAGGGCCGTAACGTAACATGCAGCCGCCAACAACAAGTAAACAATATGACTATAAACCATCTCCTTTGTCCACAGTGGATCGTATCAGGCTCGGAAGACAACCTGGTCTATATCTGGAACCTGCAATCAAAAGAGATCGTACAGCGACTATCTGGCCACACGGACACCGTCCTATGTACTGCATGTCACCCCACCGAGAACATCATAGCGTCGGCAGCGCTCGAGAATGACAAGACTATTAAGCTTTGGAAAAGCGATACTTAATGTAGTTTGTGAGTAGATTTAGCCGAATCATAGGGTCGCGACACATCTTCGGAACGTACGGCGCCGACACGTCAGCGACTGAATTATCGGTCGAAGTATTCGATTACATAGCTAACGCACCGAACAGAAGAAAACGTGACGGCGCGGCGGCACCGGCCGTGTTCGTCAAGCCTAGTCGGCAGTCAGTGTCTTTGTGGTGTGCGACTGTGATGTGTTAAATTGTCCAACAAAATGAATTTTGTTATAATAGAAAGAAGAAAGAAAAACAGCTTATTTACACAAACATGGCGCATACCTTTAAAATAAAACAATAACAACTCTGTATAATAGTGTGAGTCATGCGGCACATCCGCGCAAAACGGCCAGCGCTCAGCAAAAACAAGTTCAATATTGGCTATTAAGGGGTTTAGAAAATGCAATTGGCACTCAATTTTCGGTCGCATATCGCGTTGCCGAACATTCGGTCGGCGTGATGTGTCGCTTGCTTATGAACGCGACGTAATTTCGGCTGAAGTGTCATGGTGAACTTAAAAAACACTGCGAGCGTATTCTACCTAACGTTCGGCGCTTAAAAGCAGATGTGTCGCGACCCTTAACATCGTATCTTTGTAAAACATGGTTTTATTTTGTAGCTACGAATGTAACGATTTATTTTTTATTTGCATGATCTAAGATATGAATAAGGTGTGCAATAACATGATAGCAAGAATGTTACTTTGTGTAGGGATTAACGCAGCGTGAGAGTGAAGATAGACCGGCTTTAATTTGTCTGAAAGATAACTAAAAGTAACTAGCACACAGATCTTTCGATTGCAGCGTAGCTGCAGTACCCGGGCGTTATATGTAGCGCATAGAGAGACTGATCCAGGTATGCATCGGTATGCATGAATGACTTTAAAAAAAAAAAACAGATTTTTCTATAACTTTGTGTCATATCGCCCGCGTAGTGTGCCAAAACACATTCTGCTGCATGCTTTATCAGTTACTTTCAATCGAATTGCAGTCCGTCTGTGGCCGCTCTTAATTACATACTGTTTTGTTGCAGACTTGTCAACCAGACAGTGATCTGTACAACGTGGCTTCATATTGAAAGCCGGCGCCACTGGCTTGTGAATACATTTTATATTAAGATACTAGTCGAGTATCCCGGACGATGGACGCTGAAATTATGAGTGCATTGTTTTATTTCAATAAGTTTAGTGTATCACATGGTATGAGTGGATTTTCTGTTGATATAAGATATAAATATTTTTGTATCTGACATACAAATGAGAAAGATTCGAGTTTTAACGATTATGTTTAGTTAAGTATGATTTAAAAGATTCGCTTAAGAGTACTTGTTGGATATAATTAAAGATTCAGTAGTTGTATGTTGTGTTGTTTTTATTGAACCCTCGCATTTTGATGTATTTCGTTTGACTAATGTATAAAAGGACATGCCAAGATTTTTTGTTAAATGAATTAATAATATAACACGCTCTTCCTTAATGGAATTAAGAAAAAGTGGTTTAATTTACCATTCCTCGCACTTAATGGTTGAAATACCCGAGTGAAGTCAAGTTACATCACCCAGCAGTTTCTGCACCATATTAACTCATTCGAGTTACGCCATCAAACTGAAGATGGTCTATTTAAAATGTGTGTCTACACTAGAGGATCCGAGCCCGAGCGGAGTGAGAGCCGCGCTCAAATTCGTCTATACAAATAAAGTTGCTCGTGCTGGGCTCCTCTAGAGTCGGTCCACCCACACTACACGAATTTGAGCTAGATTCTTAGCGTTAGACCCACCTAAACACTCATCGCTACAGCTATTTTCATCACGAAGACTATGCGGGTGGCGCATACATTAGCGAGAAACAATTTTGACGCAGGCACCGAAACTTGGGCACAATGAAATATCACCAATGGTAAACATACCAGTGTTATTTTTGTGCTGGTTCCAATCGATATTCAAGATCTAAATATTACATCCACTACAAAGGGAACATTCATTTTCGAAATACCCACTTTCTGGAAGTTAGAAGTGCCTCTAATGATTTCAGGGCTAGCTAAGAGGGTTTCGCAGACTGCTTTTCTACAGTCATTGAGGCGATGCTTCTGTCTCCGTTTTTAATATTCTGGACGGCATCGGAATCTCATACTCGGAACACTGCATATTTTTCGGAGAGCCTTCTTGAGTTTGATTCGATTTATAGGATGGTTCAGGTAGATCGATAGATTGTCGTGTATCTTGGTGCGTCTGATTCGTAGACAACAAATGTGCACTTCTAGACAGTTTGCTTCGTTTCCTTATGTTCATCAAATGTCTAAATACAAGATTATCAATTTCATTCATTAACACAAGTCTGTCGTCTGCATCTAATGGCTTAATTTTTTGAGCAAGAAGTTGGCCGTACAAATTACATTCGGCGATCACATTCACCATTTCTTCCTTATCACTACAATTAGACTTATCTGTATCATGGGAAAATGATTCTTCAATCTGTTTCTTTGTAGTGGAATATTGCACTTGGCGTTGCCTTTTGGAAAGTGGAGAAGAATCAAAGAGTGGATCTGCGTTCGATTCTGTACGTTTTCGACTGGTCGATTCTCGTGATAACGGCCTCTCAGTATGTATCTCAAGAGATAGAGGACTTTCAAGTGGTTGTTCTGTGATTTCCTGTATAAAAATGTGGTAATGGAAACTTAGAAATACTAGAATCATAGTTAATGCAAGCAAATAGTCTTTTTTAGATAAGTACCTGAAACTTGGCGAAATAAGATCCATTCCCATGGTCCGATTCTGATTGTTCCGAGTCATCGATGATCAGCAATTCCTGCGCAGAATATTAGAGATTAATTCGTCTAATCGAGATTAGAGACAATCCCCCCTTAAATGGCGCCAGTGTGGGCACTGTCCCTGCGTCTGCAGCCAAAAGCCCAGCTGAATGCATGCCAGAGGGTCATGGCAGGGCGGCGGTCGCTCTAGCGACACGCGGAGTTGCTATAGTCGTTGATAGGATCCAGGAGTTGGGACTCGAGGTGGCGCTGCACAAATCCGAGGCTAAGTGTTTTCACGGCCCTCGGAACGCGCCACCAGCGGGTTTCCAACTAACGGTGTAGGAGGAGGTCACATCAGCGTCGGGTCGACGATGAAGTAGGTAGTACCTGGGACTCGTCCTCGATAGCCAGTGGAATTTTGGGGAGCATTTCCGACGTCTGGCTCCCAAACTCAACCGGACGGGGGCTGCACTCAAGCGGCTCCTGCCCAACTTTGGGGGTCCAGATGCCTCCTGCCGGAGGCTCTACGCAAGGAACGTTCGGTCCATGGCCCTCTACGGGGCGCCGATGTGGGCGTCGTCGCTGCAAACGCGACTGGCGGCTATGCTGAACGCCTGCCAGAGGGTCATGGCAATACGGATGGGGCAAGGATAACGCACGATTTCCCGTGAAGCGGCGAGCCTTCTGGCTGGCCTACCACTGTGGGATCTGGAGGCAACAGTCCTTGCACATGTCGGCGCATGATCGCCGTCGGAGTTGACGTCACACAAAATTCACAGTCACAGTGACATCAGGAAATGTTTTAGAGTGATAATAAAGAAATACATTGCTTCAGTTCAAGTTGTTTATTCTATGGTCGGTCAAAGAGTGCCTTTCTAATCACTTTACAACGGTTTTTATACTCAGAAATTGACAAGCATAAAAATTCACTACGAAGGTAGAAAAATATTTTAAATAAATTAATAGAACGGAAATTGTCACAGTAAATTCCTATTTAAATATGACCGGATGCTCTGATATTTTTAAAGAAATAAAAATTAAGCGGTCAAGTTAAATCCTCACAAATTCGACCGGATGTTTAATATTTTCTAGAAAGGAAGTTGTCATTTAATTTGTTATAAATTCAACAATATTTTAAAATAATTCAAAAGGAAGTTATCAAATGAAATCCTTTTATAAATTCAACAGGATGTCGTAATATTTTAAAATAATTCGAAAGGAAGTTATCAAATAAAATCCTTCTATAAATTCAACAGGATGTTGCAATATTTAAAAGAAATTAGCAGGAAGTGATCGAATTAAATCCTCATCAAAATATTCAAATAGTGGTTTTGCGCCCACACGGCCATTCTGATTTCAGCGCGCTCTCTGCGCTGTACAGAACTTTACATTAAAATTTAAAAAAATCAAAGCATTTATTTCAATGAGACCATTAACAGGCACTTTTGAATAGTCAAATGTCGGTCAGTCCAAAAAAAGTGAAGCTAAGTCGCACGTTCCAAAGCGTAGGTCTCTATGGAGAAGAACGTGCAAGAAACTCCATGGACACTCTTTTAAATCATATTATGAGTTACATATTATCTTGGTTACATATTCTTTGTTGCTTCTATTATGTGAGCACCATGTAGTTGAATGACTCAATGACAAACCCAACTGCCATGCTCGTAAAGTCACAAAAGTTGTAACAATAAAAATACTCCATGGTACCGCACATTTACAAAATTGAAAAAATTGCTTCTACATTATACAATGCAAAACTAATAAATGATCACAAGCTTCAACTATGTTTTCAAATTACAAAAATAAAAGTTTCCAAACTAATCAATTACATTTTATCGTTACCCACATTGGGTTAGCCCAAAATTACACAGCATCAAAATATTTTATTGGCGTCACCCACATAGGGTTAGCCCAAAATCAAACACTTTATCGGCGTCACCCACATAGGGTTAGCCCAACTTACACAGTATCAAATATTTGGTGTGAATTGGCTGATTGGCATTACATGGCATCATTCGCCTTCTAGCCCTAACTTGGCATCACCCGCCTAGAATCTAGCCATACCAAATGGCATCACCCGCCTTGGATATAGCCCCCTAACTAGCATCACCCGCCCTGGATCTAGCCATACCACATGGCATCACCCGCCTTGGATCAGCTCTGGACAGGGAAAAAGGATACGCATGGTGGCCAGCCAGCGTAATAGGTGGGAAGGGGACTAATTAATCTAATGAATCTAAATATCGCGCTTGAAAAATCACAGGTCAACAACAGGTCCGAACAAAAAAATCAATATAATTTGTTTTAAAGCAATAAGCCAATTCACATTAAAACTATCTAATCTACGGCATCACCCGCCTTGGATCTAGCCATATTCCTTCATGGCATCACCCGCATAGGATATAGCCTCCCTAACTAGCATCACCCGCCTTGGATCTAGCCATCTCTTATGGCATCACCCGCCTAGGATCAGCTCTGGACAGGGAAAAAGGATACACTGGTGATCAGTCAGCGTAATAGGTGGGAAAGGGACTAGTTACTGCGATAAATCTAATTTACAAATTCTCCGCCCATACGGTCGGCTCATTATTATAAACTAAATCGTGAACAACGATTTTTTCGAAACATCTTAAATAATAGTTCTAAACATGCTTTACTTTATACCGCCATTTGGCAGTACATGTAAAATTTTAATAGAAAGTTCTAAATCTTTGATCAATTTTTAACATTGTCTTTCATGTTTGCAAGAAATCCTTTTTTCAAAAGATCCAATTACATCGCTCGTGTCAAATCTTAACTTGTCTCGAAATTATCGCTCGTCCATCCTAAATTTACATAAAAGCTTAAAACACAGTGGCAATAGGTTAAAGCAATAACATGGGGAACTTTCACGTACTTTTTGATGTAAAATAAAATCAACTGCAAATCTTTAATTGCCACTGTTTATAAAGCTCTACAAATGTCAACCTGACAGTTTGCCCGACCAGCATTGCCAACAATTAGATTAAGCGATTATTGTTCATCTGCAAGGTTTTTCGTTCTTTTTTATTTAACCATCGATCCAATCATCGATCAACAAACGCCTCGCCAATCGACTAACAAACGCCACGCCAATCGACTAACAAACGCCTCGCCAATCGACTAACAAACGCCACGCCAAACGACTAACAAACGCCTCGCCAAACGACTAACAAACGCCTCGCCAATCGACTAACAAACGCCTCGCCAATCGACTAACAAACGCCTCGCCAATCGACTAACAAACGCCTCGCCAATCGACTAACAAACGCCTCGCCAATCGACTAACAAACGCCTCGCCAATCGACTAACAAACACCTCGCCAATCGACTAACAAACACCTCGCCGATCGACTAACAAACGCCTTGCCAATCGACTAACAAACGCCCTGCCAATCGATCCAGCAATTGATCCAAAAATCGTCCCAGTAATCGATTAAACGATCGACCTAATCGATCCAAAACAATATTTTATTTTGCCTAATTCTTCTATCTCTCCAATTGTTTCATGATCACCAGACTAGAGGAACCATTTGGAAAACATTAAGGCAGATAATGCAAACGCTTTGTTTAGTGGGTATTTTTAAAAATGAAAATAACTACAGCGAACGATAAATTATTAGCACCCCGACACACAGGTCACTTTTGTTTGCTAACCAAAACACGCTACACTTTTTTTTTTTTCGCTGCTTTCTTAAAAGGTTTAAGGTTTACTAGCAACCCTCAATGTTCGAATCTGACTATCGAAACCAGTACTTACAAAAATTATCTATATAGGACTGAAATCATTTTAATTTTAACAGGTATTTAAAATTTCACAAAAACCAAATTAAACATTTGACTTTTCGGAGCCTCCTCCGGATATCGTTTGCGGAAATATGTTTTGACGATTTTTCCTTGCTGTTTCGGGTAAATTGACAACTTCTAGAAACGACAGTGACAGCTCCTAAACTGACAATGACAGCTCATAAAAACGACAATGACAGCTCCTAAAAACGACAATGACAGCTCCTAAAAACGACAATGACAGCTACAACGGAAGTTTTTGGTTTAAATAATTTATGTTTGTACCGTCAGTTTCTGATTGGTCAGATATCGAGACTAGTTTGGGCAAAAAGTCAGGAGTTTTACACTACAATACACATTTCATAAAATCAGGATAAAAACCAGTGATTATAGAATCAATAACCTCACCATCCGTTGCTTTTGGCTGCACTCACTTGAAGAGCGTCCATACTTCGGTTGCGTAATTCACGTGGCTGCTCGTCTGCTCCGACATGCAGTCACGTCACCGCTGGACGTCGTCAGCATACCGGAACTCTTCGCCAAACGTCTGAATCAGATCCTGCTTCCATGTGGTGCAGAGACCACGTTTCAGCCCAGGTCTTCGGTTCCTGATGTGAGAGCGCACCTTGGGATCGAAAGGCAATAGGTAGGAATTGCCACGACCTCGTGAAGGCGCAGGGGTAGCGAACCATGTTGCAGTCACGACACTTGACCCGGAATCCAGAGGACTTCGGTAGGAACGGGCTGAATCCCACCGCTGCTGTCGGCGCATGATCGCCGTCGGAGTTGACGTCACACAAAATTCACAGTCACAGTGACATCAGGAAATGTTTTAGAGTGATAATAAAGAAATACATTGCTTCAGTTCAAGTTGTTTATTCTATGGTCGGTCAAAGAGTGCCTTTCTAATCACTTTACAACGGTTTTTATACTCAGAAATTGACAAGCATAAAAATTCGCTATGAAGGTAGAAAAATATTTTAAATAAATTAATAGAACGGAAATTGTCACAGTAAATTCCTATTTAAATATGACCGGATGCTCTGATATTTTTAAAGAAATAAAAATTAAGCGGTCAAGTTAAATCCTCACAAATTCGACCGGATGTTTAATATTTTCTAGAAAGGAAGTTGTCATTTAATTTGTTATAAATTCAACAATATTTTAAAATAATTCAAAAGGAAGTTATCAAATGAAATCCTTTTATAAATTCAACAGGATGTCGTAATATTTTAAAATAATTCGAAAGGAAGTTATCAAATAAAATCCTTCTATAAATTCAACAGGATGTTGCAATATTTAAAAGAAATTAGCAGGAAGTGATCGAATTAAATCCTCATCAAAATATTCAAATAGTGGTTTTGCGCCCACACACACATGCACGATATGCGCGTGGAGATGAACCCCGGCGTTGCGGGGTAAAAGTCCGCTGCCACGACAGGTCGCGGCATGGCGGACAGAGCTCCGGCGGGATCTCATGGCGAAATGACATGAAGACGACTATCGCAACCCAGTGCTGGATAATTACACAATTATGGCGGTCCTCTCTTTGAGGCGTGGCTGGAAAGACCTCACGGCGTCCTCAAGGAGTTGTCAGCAACAGCAGGGACCCAGCCGGGTCAAAGCCTACTGGGGCCAGGGTTAGTTTCGAAGGACATACTTTTGATTTACTTGATTGATATACTTTTTTGACTTTTTAATTTTTGAATAAATTATAATGTGTCAAAGTTCATGCAAAATAGCAAATTTTCAGAGGTCATTACCGGATTGGTTTTACACAAATTTATAAATTGATTTCAATAGAAGCCTGTATACTATCCACAAGATACTGTGTTTCCACAATATCCTTATGAAAATTGTGTAATAACGTCATCATCGCGTAAGAGTGAAAATGTATGTCGAGTTGCATCCCCTTAATGCAGGTAGGTGTGTCGTGGCAGTGTCTTTGGACATTGCCAACGCTTTCAATTCCTTGCCCTGGAGTACGATCCGGAAGGCACTCCGGTACCACCGGGTGCCCGAATACCTCTGTAGAGTAGTCGAGGCCTACCTGTCGGACAGGTATATTGTCTACCCCGGTCACCAGGGAGACTGGAAATGTCGGGAGATGTCGTGCGGTGTTCCGCAGTGGTCGGTACTAGGGCCACCCATACAACCATTTTCGGTCGCAAAATTCTCAAATAGTCACAGATTAGCAAGACAAGGTAACAATGTCGTAACTGTTACTAAACTTAATAACGATGTGGATTTTGGTTACAGCGTGTAGGAACGATATCAACACTTTGTACTGAAAAATGTTACAGTAAATAAGTGTTGTATCTGTGTCAACAAGTTACGACAATTTTTTTCGTAAATTATTTACGACACATTGTGTTTACTTTGAATTCCTGTGTAAATATTAAAGTTAAATTATCGACACAATGTCGAAACTAAACTACAGTATTTTTTGGAGTTACAAAAGTGTAGTAACAGTTACGATACTGTAGTGTTGGATTTGACCAAACAGAAAACAACCGGGGTTCTCAAAGTGTACTATTGTATTTAATAAAATTATTGATCTTTTCAAAATTCAAATTCAAAAGTTTTTTATTTCACATAGGCCTACATGGGCACTTATAAAACGTCAGAAGCTAGTGCGCGGTTCCAAATTGGTCGTTCCCTATGGAGAAGAACCGGCAAGAAACTCCATGGTTACTCTTTTATAAAAAGCGATTGTTCTTACGATATTTTCATATTACCGTATTAATGGATATTATTTAAGAACAGTGTAAACCGGTCTATTTTATACTCAAAAGCACAATAAAAATAATCGTTTTAAAAAAGTGAGTCAAATATGAAGTAATCTAAGAATTCGTGGAGTCTACAGTGTTCTTCCATTTACATTATAAAAAGAGGCTATATAAAAAAAGCTAGAATTTTTTTAAATAATTACAACTGTCAATAAATGAGATGTTACCAAAAAAACTACCTAACGAGGTTTAGGTTGGAGTCAGATAACATAAAAATTTTGCAAAAACAATGTGTTAGAAAAAAAAAATAGGTTACAAAAAAGATGGAGCAGTTAATAGATACATTTACACAATATTATGAGTTACCAGGGGGGCACAAATGCAGAGGCAGTCATTGCCAAACAAGCGTGTCTTCGACATAGTCTGTAACCTTGTAATATGCTTTTTTGGTTAAGACACGCTTAATATGTGTTTTGAACTTTCCTTCGCTGAGTTCAGTCCCCGCTTTTGGTAGCTTGTTATAAAAGCGTATGCCATTTACTAAAAATGACTTATTGGTCTTGACTAACCTCCATTGGGGTAATATAATTTCGTGTTTACTACGAGTATTTATGTTATGAAAATCACTTCTAATTTTGAAAAGTTCTAGGTTTTTACGGACATACAAAACACTTTCTAAGATATAAAGAGAAGGCAGTGTCAAAATAGCGATTTCTTTGAATTTATTTCTGAGGGACTCGCGAGTACCCATTTTATAAATAGCCCTGATTGCTCTCTTTTGCAATATGAAAATTGAGTCTACGTTAGCTGCAGATCCCCACAGTAAAATGACATAAAACTGTGGAAACAGGCATAGTAAACTAATCTAGCTGTGGCGACATCTGTCAACTGCCTTATTTTTCTTCATTCGGTAATGAAAACTTTATACATTTAGTTTTATTTGCATTTAGTAAGAGATTAATAGCTGCGAACCATTTCGAAAGAACAGCCAGACTTTCGTTGACACGCAAGACATCCGTATCTTTTCTATCCACTTTAGAAATAAGAGAAGTGTCATCAGCAAATAAAATTCTATTTGCTGATATCTGATAAATTAGCCATCATGTAAGGAAGGTCATTAATATAAACTACTATAAAAAGAAAAGGGTCAATAATTGAACCCTGAGGCACGCATATCCTTATTAAAGACCCCGACGACGTCACCCCATTTATGGATACTTTTTGCTGCCTGTAGGATAAATTGAAAAAAACAAGATCAGCAGCTCGTCTACGAATTCCGTAATGATGTAATTTACAGATCAGAGTATTATGGTCAACACAGTAAAATGCTTTTGAGAGGTCACAGAATATGCTAATATCATCCTGGGACTTCTTCCAGGATTCTAAAATGTGACTGATAAGTTTCAGTCCTGCATCCGTCGTTGACCTTCCTTTCGTGTAGCCAAACTGATGACTATGCAAAATCCTATTCTAATTAAAGTGAGATAACATCTGCTCGAGCATGATTTTTTCATAGATTTTACTCAATGCTGGAAGCACAAATATTGGTCTATAATTAGAGGGATCACTCTTACTACCTGATTCCTGATTTAATTATAACTATGAGTCATAAGCAACCAAAGCATTTTCGTCTATCTTCGAGCTTTTACAGAAATGTAAAGATGAGGACAAGTTCAGAAAATAGACAACCAGGTAAGAATTTTTATTGAAAAAATATTATAATATACAGGATTATTTGAAAAACACTCGTAGGACCTTATTTCCCACGTCATAAGCTACGATTTTTGAAAGTTTATTTTAAGTGAACGAGGCCAGTATAGGTATGTTCCTAGGTTCCTACGACCCATCCTTCCGGCACGGCAGTTACTTCCTCACTAGTTAAATTTTTTGATAAAACTAACTTTACGGCATGTTGAGAACCACTGCAAACATAAAATAATTAAACTCCACAACTCCGAAAATATTTTAAGTATTTTATTAAATCAGAAGGGCGCATCGGTTAATTTATTATAGTGACATCAAACTACACGATACATTTAATTTCGCAGAGGATTTTCGATCGACTATGATGCAATTATCACAGAAATACGTAAATAAATACTTTCATTTTTTTCTGATGGCGGCGAAGATTTATGTCTATGATGACATTTACAAAAAAGAAAGAATAAAAATAAAAATTGACAGTTAAATAATGAACGCAACGGAAAAATGAATGAATGAATATGCATTGCATGTGAGCGCATAAAAGTCGCAACATGTCGACACGGCGAAGTCAAAATGTGACTGAAAGTTACTGTTATTCTGTTACGATTGTTCCCCACTTTTCGACACGGTGTCGAACCACAAGTCGACACAGCGACGTTATGCTACTAGGGAATGCAAAAACCGCCAAAATTACAAACCGGTTTTTATTTCGGGTTTTCTAAAAAAAAAACCGTTTAACCGGGTAACCGGTTTTAAAATTAGTTAATTTTGAAATTTATTTTTAAGTGAAAAATTTAACTTTTTTTGCTTGTGAAATTCTAAATAATTATTTTAAACAATTATTTTGAAACTTATCTATTGAAAAAATATACTGTATACTTAATATGGCCATGAATTCTGTCAAAGATAAAAAAAATAACTTC
This sequence comes from Mythimna albipuncta, assembly GCA_929112965.1. Lineage (NCBI taxonomy): Eukaryota > Metazoa > Arthropoda > Insecta > Lepidoptera > Noctuidae > Mythimna > Mythimna albipuncta. The sequence goes on along the minus strand of OV815962.1, from coordinate 6,840,889 downwards.
ATAAAAACGAATGTCTCAGAATGATGTTATATATAGAGAATCTAAGAAAGAAGTTAATTTAACTTCTACTCAAAATATCCACCGTTACCCTTAACACAAGTTTTTAGGCGTTCAGGCCACGCGTCATCGGTTTACGCACGGTGATCATTGGAAAGTTGTCCACCGCTGATTGTAAATAATTTTTAATTATTGTTACGTGAAGGCCATGCCCTCTAATACAGTAGATCTCAATTTGTAGTTCAGGGGTTGAGGTCTGGGCTAGTCAAAGGTCAATCATCAGCCTTAATGAAGTCCGAAACACTCGTTGTAAGCATCCTGAAAAAACCTAGTATGTTATCAAAAATAGAGAGGCTTTAAGAGGCTTTGCTATGGCGTTTAGGATAGTATCTTGATACTCTTTAGCTGAAGTTAGAGTAGCCCATTTTCACGAAAATGAACCATTACTGATGCCGCATGATGATCATTCAGGACTCTGATAACTGTTGAGAGTGTTCTTTGGAGTTACAAGCTTACACCCAATTGTTTTGCTTGTTGTAATTTTCCTTGATTGTGATAATTTTCTCATCGGTAGCAAGAATATCCTTTTTATGGTGGGAAAAATCATCCAATGGCAACCCCCGCTCTTGGGCGGAGCAGGAGACGGTGTCAGACTCTTACTGACTAAAAGCCAACCCTGTTCCTTCTAGCCGTCATTCCGGGGCTCGAGTTCCTTTTAGGATAACCCTGGCCCCAGTAGGCTTCGACCCGGCAGGGCCCCTGCTTTTGCTGACAACTCCTTGAGGCGCGCGGGAACAGTGAGCGCCGTTGACGACTTGGGCTCGGTCCGGACAGTTACCGGATGGCCGGACAGCGAACTACACATTGCTCACTGTCTGCAAGCCCGCGCCTACGGTGGCCGGAAATCGGGATTGGAATCCCGGCGGCGGCTGCGAGAGCGCCGTTGCTTAATGCGGTCAGCCTCCTCTTTTGCGAGCATTACTGCTTCGTAGAAGTCGGCGAACGCCTGCCTCTCATCCTCGCTCCGGACCATGGTCTGAACCAAGGCCAGGCGCGAGAGGTCTCCGCCACCAATTTCCCCCACGAGGGCACGGCGATGCTCCGCCCAAAGCAAGTATATCCCTGAGTTTTTCATCAGTGTAACGAATAAACAAAGATTTTGATCTTTTCACTCTCTTCTTTAAATGCGACTTGTTTAAGGAGATGATATTATGATGAGTAACAACGGTGGGTATTCCATCTGTGCATAAGAATTTCTGTGTCCTTACGAGATTTTAGTTCTGGCCCTTCATTGCCTGTTCTAACACGTGGCCGGCCTGAATTTTTAATGATCGTAAACAGAAAAACTGTACAGTTGGTTTCGCTATCACTATGGCACGTATAAATAAACAAACCTACAATTGATATCAAGCCTTAACAGAGTTTTAAAACAATATTTAATAAAAAAAATAGTGTCATTTGGAAGTAATAAAAAAACCGAAAAACCGGTTACTTGAAAAAATAAACCGGTTTTTTTAATCATTAAAAATATGCCGAAAAACCGGTTTTTCGGTATATGCTACAGAACAATGTTACAAATAAATTTCGTTACGACACAATAAATGTCGACTTAAGTCGTAACCGCTACTTCATATGGCTGTATGGGCACCCTTGTGGAACATCGGGTACGATTACGTACGGGGCGACCTCCCTGACGGGGTCAGCGTGGTTTGCTACGCAGACGACACGCTGGTTCTAGCGCAGGGAGAGTCGTACCAGGCGGCGGTCGCTCTAGCGACACGCAGGGTTGCGATAGTCGTTGATAGGATCCAGGAGTTGGGACTCGAGGTGGCGCTGCACAAGTCCGAGGCGATGTGCTTTCACGGTCGCCGCTCTCGGAACGCGCCGCCAATGAGTTCCCAACTGACGGTAGGAGGAGTTCACATCGGTGTCGGGTCGACGATGAAGTACCTGGGACTCGTCCTCGACAGCCGGTGGAATTTCGTGGAGCATTTCCGACGTCTGGCTCCCAAACTGAACCGGACTGGGGCTGCGCTGAAGCGGCTCCTGCCCAACCTTGGGGGTCCAGATGCCTCCTGCCGGAGGCTCTACGCGGGGATCGTTCGGTCCATGGCCCTCTACGGGGCGCCGGTGTGGGTGCCGTTGCTGAAAAAGTAACCGGCGGCCATACTAAACGCCTGCCAGAGGGTCATGGCAATTCGGATGGTGCGGGGATACCGCACGATTTCCCGCGAAGCGGCGAGCCTTCTGGCTGGCCTACCACCGTGGGATCTGGAGGCAACAGTCCTTGCACACATGCACGACATGCGCGTGGAGATGCAACGCCGGGGTGAAAGTCCTCTGCCGCGACAGGTCGCGGCATGGCGGACAGAGCTCCGGCGGGATCTCATGGTGGAATGGCGTCAGCGACTATCGCAACCCCGTCATGGGCACGCCACAATTATGGCGATAAGTCCCCTCTTTGAGGCGTGGCTGGAAAGACCTCACGGCGGATCCTTACCTTCCGCATGACACAGGTCCTCACCGGAAATGGCAAGTTCGGGAGGTTCCTGTTCCGAATTAAAGCGGAAGTGACGCCCGGGTGTCGCCACTGTGCGGAACGCCCGGAGGACACGGTGGAGCACACAATCGCGGTGTGCCCTGCTTGGGCGGAGCATCGCCGTGCCCTCGTGGGGGTGATCGGCGGCGGAGACCTCTCGCGCCGGGCCCTGGTCGAGGCCATGGTCCGGAGCGAGGAAGAGTGGCAGGCGGTCGCCGACTTCTGCGAAGCAGTAATGCTCGCCAAGGAGGTGGCCGACCGCATCAGACAACGGCGCTCTCGCCGCCGCCGCCGGGATTCCGATCCCGATTTCCAGCCACCGTAGGCGCGGGCTTGCGGACAGTGAGCAATGGGTAGCTCACTGTCTGGCCGTCCGGTAACCGTCCGGACCAAGCCCAAGTCGTCGACGGCGCGCACTGTTCCCGCGCGCCTCAAGGAGTTGTCAGCAACAGCAGGGGCCCAGCCGGGTTGAAGCCTACTGGGGCCAGGGTTATCCGAAAGGGCGCTCGAGCCCCGGAACGAAGGCTAGAAGGAACGGGATGGGTTTTTTAGTCAGTAAGAGTCTGACACTATCTCCCGCTCCGCCCAAGAGCGGGGGTTGTCATTGGATGATTTTCACCACCAAAGAAAAGTCGTTTGATTTTCAATGTCAATGCATGATTTTTCCCATCGAAAAAAAAAAAAAAATCCCCTTAATGCAAACCACGATGGTCTGTAATTCGCAGCACCAGCTTCTGCAGATTCCTTTATTTTTCTCAAAAAATCTCTGTATTGTGTCAACAAAGAGTTTCTTTTCCTTTCCAAATCTTCAAAAGAGTAAGAATTCGAAAAGTTTTTTTTTTATAGTCTGACCTAGGATTCATTGAGCTTTCCCTTTTTTACGATCCTTACTCTTATTGTTCATAGTACAGGGTTCGGTATAACCGTTATGCTTAATGACGCACGCGCAACTGAACTTTAAACTTTGCGCCAATGTGACGAATATTTAAATTTGAAGTCGATCGTGCGCTCTTCTAATTCGGGCGCTAGACACAGACAATATTTGAACAGACATAAATGCCAGCGGAGCTATACACAGCAACAACATTTGAATACTTGTGAAGCACACAAGTACCTATTTGCGTATTTATTCAATGTGAACTAAACGTGTCTTTAAAAGGGTTATTATCAAATGACCCCCGCTCTAAGTAGAGCGAGAGGCAGTGCCAGACTTTTAATGGCTAACACACACCTGTGTTCCTTCAGTTGCCCTTTGTCAGGGCCACTTGTCCCTTATCTTTGTAAGTCGGGACAAGGTGATATGCTTCTTGGGAATTCATTATTATCGATAGAAGTTTATCCAAGTCATCAGGACGAAAAACCACAGAGTCAAGCGGGTGTGGGGCTCGATTCCTTCCTCTCGGGCAGCCGGCCTTCATACTTACATAGGTTAATTTAGGAAAAACGAAAATTTTAGGTGCAGTCACATCAAAACTGGTCTATTATGATAGTGCTAAGAATGTGGGATGAAGACGACGTGTTGTTAGTTTTTGCAATTTTTATTGTTATTTTCGGCACTTTATTACGAAAACCCATAAGATTTTGGGTGCGAAGTAGCCTTCAAAATTGCGCCGCAGGATTCAAGCGAAATTTTTAAGTTTTTTTTTTTTTTAGATATGCTCAATGCGTTTAATATTTCGTGATCGCACCCACCACCGCACTTCCTAAATCAAGTCATATGACACAGACACAATTGGGGTAGGTACACAGTCAGAAAAAACATAATTGTATCGACAACTTACCATTTCCGAATCCATAGCTTTGCGATGTTTATTTCTGCATGGTAAAAATAATAAAGATTTGTAGGCAAACCATTTCGAAGTAAATGTTTCATCGGTTCCACTATTTTTACTGTCTTGTTCTTTCTTTTTCTCCCTTATAAAATGACTTTGGAGGTTTTTAATTTTTCTCTCAACTTCAACTTTTTCTACTTCAAAGTTTGCTGCAATTTCCAGCAAAGCATTATGTCTCTTAATTTTATTCTTATAGAATTCGTGTTTTGAATCCCATAGAAACTGGTATGACCTGTAACACTCGATAAATTGGAGTGTTTTTTGCTGCGTCCACTCCATTGTACGTGTGTTGATCTAATGCGGTCAACTAACAACTACAACACGTGATGTTACGCGATCGGAACCGTAGGAACTATTGATCGGCACAAGCCGAACGATGCCGAACCTACAAAAGGTCGGCTTTTTCGTTCCACAAATGCTTCCGAATCGAAGATGTCTCGACCCGAATAAACTACTCGATTAGCACAAGACGATTGAAACCGAACAAGTGCAGTAAATCAGTAAAATAATGCTTCGGGTCGGGTTTATTCTTCAAGTATCTACTGCCGAATCGACAATGCCAAATTTGAATGAATTTGAACCGGTTTGTGCCAAATTGCCGATTCTAATCGCTCTCTCTCTCTCTCTCTTTCACTATAGGTACCCCTTTCATTTATTATTTTTACTATTGGTTTATGAGCATTCCGATAGATGTCGCTGTTGGAGATAAATGGGTCAAAAAGTAGAATATCCCATATTTATAAACAGTTTATCTTGAAAAATCGGTATCTGTTGCGCTTGTGTGTAAAATCATCTGTCGTGTGAGTTAACATACATAATAAACCCTGAGCCATTGGTGCCATTATTGAGGGTGAAGAAATTAGGTCGACCAACCTTTGGGGAGTTTGGGAGACAACCTAGTCTACTTTGTTGTCTTGAAAGTAATATGGCGTGTTAAGACTTTAATAAAGTAGGTATATAGGCTAGCTGGTGACCGCGACAGCACAATGCCTTTGGTCACATTTTTTTAAAATGATATAAGTAACTATATCATAAATAAAATGGTGCTTAACTACGATCCCTCCTGATGGTAAGTCGTGACGCAATCCTTGTAAAGTCTAGTGTAAAGCGCACTAGTTTATTACGTTTTTCACTGTACCCTTAATGACACCATATATTCGGACGGGAAGACCGCACCTGACAAATTGTTTCAGTCCTTCGATGACGCGGTAGGTATAAATGATGAAGGGAAACGCTAAGTCCAGACCGTAGAGGAGCCAATGATGTAAGGGAGCGGACACTCGCCGTATGTCGTCGGGCTGTCCGCGTTGGTAGAATGGCGATGGCGGAATTGCGATTCAAAATTCATCCTATAGGATACCGAAAACATGGCTACTCTACGCTTGTACTTCACTTTGATATCAAAAGTGTTTTCGCACGCCTCTCCGCTGAAACTAAAGCCACTAGATGGCATAGACCATCGACATTCAACAGGTCGTTGACACGCAGCAGGAAGAGGGTTGTAGACCAGACCCTTGACGAAATCCGGTATCAGTCGTCATCAACTCAACAGAGACCGTTCACTCAGGAAGTTTTTTACCCAGCTAGTCAAACCAGGGGAAATGTCAAAAGGCTAGTGCCTTATTCTGTCGAAGGCCTTCGAGACGTCTAAGGAGACAGCAATCGCTTCGCCATTCTTCTCGAAGGCCTCACCCTACAAGCTACAACTAGTGGGTCCTCAGTTCAAAAAGTTTTTATTTTTGCGTAATCCTATTTATTTTTATAGCTTAAGCTGCTGCTTTTGCTGCTTTAGCTTCGCAAGTTCAGGTATAGTCAGTAAGAGTCTGACACTATCTCCCGCTCCGCCTAAGAGCGGGGGTTGTCATTGGATTTTCAACACCAAAAAAAAAGTAGTTTTATTTTTTTAGACAGACTATAGTCTCATTTTCCCCCCTTTGGTCTAATTTTTGCCGTTTAGCAACTTATCAGACGTTTGAAACTGCGAGCTAGTTATCGACGTACCTGTCTAAAACTATAAAAAGCCTAAAACCCACCTAATTAGTTAGGTACTTTTCTACCTATTTTTCAGAAAGATTCTTTGAACCATATTCTTTGAACATAAACTGCGTTATGGATTCAAAAGCAATTACGGGCCTCTCGGATGCGTTGAGAGCCGAGCGTTTACCACGGCTGACATTCGATTAAGAATTTGTACTCAGCGAAGCAAAATAAACGCGGCGATGACTGGATAAGCCTCATCACTCGTAGTCGCCGCACAGTGTCTCCTCTAGTAAAAGATAGCGAGACAACATTATTTTAATATTTCGTTTTTTTATTTCTTTTTTTGTGTTTAGTAATTGAAAGTTATTTATTATTTTTGGAGGATATATATCTATTATCTATATTAACTTTTTTATTCGAGATCCATCAAATCTATTTTTTTTATTGTTTAGTTAGAAACATTTCTTCGTTGCACCAACTTTTCACTTAATTTTGCTGGGAGGCTTGAAATTATCATCTTGAGTTTTTTTAGCGTTTCATCAAGGACACCGATCTATTATCGGTAAAACTACCTACTAATAAAGTTGAAGAGTTAGTTGGTTTGGTTGAATACTTGAATGTTAGAAACTAAAGAAAGAAAGAAAACATGTTTATTCCGCCTAAATAGACGCACAAATCAACGCAGTATTATAATAGTAGTTTATGTGACTAGGGGATAAAGCAGTGTCTTTAAGTCGCGGGCGGAATGTTGAATTCCGAACGAAACGAAGGTCGCTGATTTAATCCCGAACGATAGTGAGGGATTTATAAAATTAACTCCCGAGCATTGCGAGGGAGTTAATAAAGAAACCTGAGTGAAGTGAGGAATTTAAGCCGCCCAAGACAAAGACAGCTTTATCCCCGTGTTGCATACTCTACTTTTTACACCATCTGTGAGATAATTAAAAGACAATTTGGTCGACCAAATTATAAATTAGAGAAATATAAGTATTATATTTACAAGTTCATCAAACAAACAAAATTCACTCCTCCAAGATTCTATAGTTTCAATTTTCTATAATGCTCCCGTGTCGTCAGTAGAGTCTGTCTAATAAGTTAAACGACTTGGGTAATTATTAGGATTTAATGAAATCTGATGTAGTCAACACGAGTTCAATAATCAAGGTTGATTAAGAGATAGAGATCATTGTTTACTAACAGAAGAAACTTATAAAAATTACCGAATATTTGATTAAATATTATACAAAATTCTCAAGTCGGTTGACTTATTAGACAGACTACCTATTTTCTTTTTTTGTTAGTGGCCAGTTTAAATCATAGTGATTACATACTCTTTGGTTTGAATTTCGAGTCAACTTGTTCGATGCGCCTATATTTTAATTCACAATGTTGACGATTCTTGATGCTCCAAATTCAAATCTCATTATTCCCTAGAGATCGGCCATACTGCATTATCTCCCTAGGTATATAATGACATGCTTTAAGTGAGGTTTGTATGACGTATAAAACGACATTATCGAGCAGATGGTGTAAAAAAAAATATAACAGCCAGTATCCCTATCAGGCCATGTGTGTAACGGGCACTATTGCCCTTGTAACCTGCACAGAGCATGTAAACAGATAATGTATTTGTGTGTAAACTACTGGTTCGATTTAAAAATGTTTTAGCGTTAGATAGACTGTTTATTGAGAAAGGCTATAGGCTATAATAACACCACAATACAACAACCAACGGCACTAGAACAGTAACCAAAGACGTGGGACACTTCGCGGGACAGTTCTTTGTAGGCTCCTATATAGGGCAACTGGTAATTAGTGACCGATACTTAAATACGTCATTGTACTCATGATTACAAACAAATTTCCCAAAGAAACTTTTATTTATACTTATTAGTTTTATCACAATAACAAAACAGCTGTTCGAGCAAATTCGCGCGCGCGCCTGCGGCATCTCAAATGTTATCCGCGTAACGCCGTTGTCTTATGTACCTTACTAATAGTGATAGTGTACCCGCGCCGCTTGCAAAACCATCGGATTATGTAATTAGTGTAGCTACCTAGAAGTTCCGGTTAAATAATGAGTATATAAAAATAGTTTCTAGGGGAAACTTGTTTGTAATCCTGAGTATAATCACGTGTTTAAGTGTCGGTCACTAATTACCAGTCGTCATCATTTTTCAAATAAATGATCAAAAATGGTTCTCGCTAAGTTATCATTTTATCCCGCTAACTAGTATAAGGCGAAACACTGTGCGCCGCATGGGTTTAATGGTGCATAGGATAAAATAAGTAGTAAAATACTAGTTTAGACGTTTCTTCTGGCGTGGAAGGTTTAAATTGGAACTCACTGGCAGTTAATTAGAGATCTAATAAAACCTTGTAAAGGTGGTAGCTAAGGTGATGTTGATGCAAATTGAGAACATCATTCGAATGTGTGAAAATTTTAACTGTGGTCATCAATAGCACGGCTATACGGTGACAGCGACTGTCGCAACCCAGCGCTGGGCACGCCAAAGTCATGGCGGTAAATTCTTTTTGAGGATTAGCTGGAGAGTCGTCACAGCGTCCTCACCTCCTCAGGTCCTCATCGGACATGGTATGTTTGGGAGGTTCCTGCACTTCATTCAGGCGTAAAATTATGGCGTGCCCATGCAGTAACGGATGTACCTACGACTAAATCGTAGACGGTACGAATATGAACGACTCAATTGAAATAAATTGTTTATCCCCGTAAAGTTCGATATTCTTTATATTCTTATTTATTTTGCGATTAGCGACCCTCTGTTCAAACGCGGAGAAACTGAAATTATTGTTCAAACGCCGTATCATTTATATTAAGTTATTAAATTGGGCAAAATGGGTTTGCGTCTTAGATAATTCGGGATCCAATTGCAACGAAGCGAGTGAACAAAACCGTCATCCCTTTTTTACGCTACATTGCTTTTCTACTGATAAATTTTACAAAGAAATAGGAGTCAATATTGTGAAACTTGTATTAGAACGAAAAAAAAGTTATGTGGTCCTGCTGCGGTTTTCCCGTCCGATTATAATTTGGCTGTCTTTAAGGCTAGAGTGAATAGGCTCTTAATAAACTAGTGCGCCTCACCATCAACGATTGCATCACTACTTACCATCAGGTGGGATCGTAGGCAAGCACTAGTTTACTCGTCTTTCAGTAAAAAAAAAATGTAGAGTGCTTATAATACTTACTCGGATATTTATAGGAATTACAAGGGTATGACTATCACGCTAACTAGACACCTCTCCCTGCGTGGTTCACCATGTCCTTCGGGCGGTCTGCACAATAGTGAAACCCAGGCGTTTCTTCCGACTAAATCATCAGCAGAAACCTCCTGAACTTACCATGTCCGGTGGGGATCTGCGTCATGCTGAAGGTGTGGATGATCACCGGACATTGCTCACTCAACAAACACTTCTTCACAATGAATATCACGGATAGTTCTCTGTGCAGAGGATGCATGGAGTCAGAGAAAAGTGTCGCGCACGCGCTCCTCGAGTGCAAAGTGGTCAGCGAGATAAGAACACGAACCTTGGGAGCGCCGACTTCACTCAGACATGCCCTGAGCAAACTGAAAAGACTCATCTACTTCTGGAGTGAGGTGGGCCGGTTGAAGTGAAGGTCAATGGCTCACGCGCAATGCTCCGCCAAAGACTAAGATGAAAAAGGTGGATACCAGACCGTAATAGATACCAAGATAGATAAGTGAGGACGCGGTGACGCCTCTCCAGCCACTCCTCAAAGATGGGATTTTCCGCCATGATTATATGGCGTGCCCAATTTGAGCATTGGTGACCGAGTGGTAACGGCCCCGACTTACGAGTTGTAGGTCGCGGTTCAAACCCAGCCAGGCGCATTACTTTGTGCAATTTATTTCATCACCATTGCTCTCAAATCGGTGAAGGAAAACATCTTGAGGAAACCGACAAGTCCTAGAACCAAAAATTCGAAGACATGTGACATCCACCAACCCGCACTGGGCCCGCGTGGTGGATTACGGTCCATTACCTCCTAGAGAGGAGGTCTGAGTCCCAACAGTGGGAACATTGTAAGGCCGACTATGGTATGCTATGCTATGCTATACTATGCCCAACTTGTAGAGTAAGCTGGTACCTGAGATAGGTGCCCACATAGTTTCCTATATTTCATACTAGAAAAAAAAGCAAAAGTGGAGATATTGATACTTTTATACCTTTTGAAACTTAAACGAGTTCAGACATGGTATTGCGATGTATCTTATATCTAGCTTCAAAACTTCTAATAAACAACATGGAACTGAGCTTTATCTTTTATTCTTCAGAAACAACTAGGCTTAAAGTTCTTTCTTGTCTAGGTAACCCGTCGACCTACTAAGTAAAATAGGTACTTTGTAACTTAAGTATGTAGGTAAGCACTTTGCGGGATTCTTTGAAAGAGTTGCCTGGAACGCAAAGGGTAACTGAAAGAGCCATGGCCCTGGAACGGATAGGGTAATTGAAGGAACACAAGTGAGTTATTTTTATCATGGTTAAACTCGCGTTTGACCACTATCTCACGTAATGGTAAACGTCAATGTGGTCACGATGGAGCATACTTGCTTAGAAGTCTGCCTTTTCAGTCTTGTCTTAAAAACCCCTAGGTTATAGCTATATATCAAGAAACACAGATTCCATTCCTTAGCTGAACGCACGACGAATGTGTTATAAACATTTTGTGCGTATGGATGGGATGTCCACCATGTACCGTTGGCGCATCATCGTACGTCTGGCTGTCCGATGTCGAAACGGGCTTGGAATTAAATTATGCAATTCCGACGCTTTCTCCCCGTTTTTAATCAGGACACACTTCTCGCCAAACCTAGATCAGGAGAAGTTATTTGTAGATTTCTTAAGAAAAGAGCCATGGTAGAGTTACCGAACAAGTCTGCAGCACATGTTTACCTAAAGAGATTTTGCTTTGCTTCTAAATTTAATTTGAATGGACTACATAAATAACTTTACTTTTAAGAATTCAGTCCTCGAATAAGTTAATACAAAAAGAAGGGCTTCTTTAGAAATAAATTGAGCGCCCTTTGACCTTCTGATTCTGGTAGCCATTACTTAATATAGAGCGGTGTCTTTTACCTGTTTGTACATTAGTTAGGTACTCATGTTTGCGTGGTGTTTTCTTTATTCTATTTTCCTTGGAGACCGAGAGGGAAGTAATTAAGCATCAAGTGTAGACAATACCATGTACGAAGATGCACCCCACTTCTCCGCCTACAAACTTAGGTACCTGTCTAATTATACAAGTAGGTACGCCTTTTGTTTTTTATTGTTGATCGGTTTACGTTTGGCTGACGTTGGAGCACGCTTAAAGGAGAAACCTTGAAGTATCCTATTCACTCTTCACCGTATAGGTAGTCTCTTGAACATCAGGCTATATTGAAATTAGAAAAGTGGTAGTTACTGTGATGATGAGACGCAGCGTTGACCTTGTTGTAGATTGTGTCATTTCGCGCAATTTTTTTTCTTTCTTTCTTGCAGTCACCATAGTGCTGCAAAGTACTATGGTGACGGTATGGTATGGTGGTATGGTAGTGGTATGGTGGTGGTGGTGTATGACTGTAAGGAGGATGAACTTCAAAATTAGACTAACACAAATATTTAAAGACCAAAATTAGCCGAATCGGTCTAGCGGTTCTCGAGTTTTAGCAAAACTAGTGGAATTCCCTGCCGGAGTCTGTGTTTCCTGATAGCTAAAACTTAGGGGTCTTTATGTTAAGAGTGAATAGGTTACCTCTAGGCAAGCATGCACCATCGTCGTCCACATCATCGCTTACCATCAGGTGAAATGGTGGTCAAACGCGAGCCTGTCAATAATAAAAAAATAAAAAATTAACCATTAGGACATGATAGGCTCGCGTTTGACTTGTATCTCATCTGATGACTGATGGTAAGCGATGATGTGGTCGACGATGGAGCCTGCTTGCCTTTAAGCAACGTACGTTATTGTACGATTGCGTAGTAGCGAAGTAAAACCGAACTTTAACGATAAACGTTCTAGAATTTCAATGATGCAGGGCCTCAAGTCTGCTATTACAATTGTGTCAGAATGGTCTATCATTGTTTTCTGATTGATTTTGGCAAGCTTTGGTAATCTGCTAATATAATGGCGTCATGATGACCTTCCAATGGTCAACCACTGACAATCCATTGAAAGAAATGGCATAGAACGGTAATCTCTTATAAAAATAGCAGACTTGAGCCCCAGGTTGAGCGATGCGCCATTAAATTTGAGCTTCAATTTTCATTGGGAAATTATAACGCGGATCGTAATGATCATAAAATATTTAGCCTCGATCGTCATCTTAAGCTATAAAAACTGAGATCATCATACATTTTATTTTTCTTCACCTATTGTATTTCCGAGTAATTGTCCTGAAATATATGTTATGTTTCCCAGTTCAGTACTTTTACTTTGTATACTTGGCTGGTATACAATAATTAGTAACAATGACAAATGAATTATTTCCAGAATTGTTATAAGTGATCCTTTTCAAAAGCCTTGTTGACATTTCGCGTGACCAAAGGCCTGGTTTTTACCTTAGACAGGGAATAAGCATTGCCATGTTATAATTGTGATAAAGTCTCCTGGGAACACTGTCCGACGGTGATTTTTTTTAGCGGTGGTAAAATCATCTAATGACATCCCCCGCTCTTGGGCGGAGTGGGAGATACTTAGTGTCAGACTTTTACTGACTAAAAAGCCACTCCAACCCAAAGTAGGCCAAAGTAGGCTTCGACCTTCGACCCCGCCGGTCTAGGAGCCCGGCGGGGTCGAAGGTCGAAGCCTACTTTGGCCACAGGTAGTTCAAAAGTGAAACCCAGGTGCCCCGGGCCGAAGGCAAAGAAAGAACAGAAGTGGGTTTTTAGTCAGTAAAAGGCTGACAATCCCTCACGCTTTGCCCAAAAGCGGAGGATGTTATTTGGTTATTTTCCCACCAAATAAAATCTGAAAAATTGCAAATGAACTAAAAACACAATATGATTGTGAATGAACTACATTCCGAAAGGTCACCAAAGTGATGCACTTAGTTCTGCCGAGCCGGACGTGTCCTATAAAATGTCAGGGAATTATGCCCTCCGCAATCTGTTCCGATATTGTAGCAGCTGATAAACCCGTATGAGAGTACAATGCGATGTCTATTTAAGGACTTACTCATAATAACTTCCACGAGTCAGTAGTTTTTGTTATGCTCTCCTAGAAAATTATAAGCTCGTTACGGCTGGGTAAATTGGTTGGAATTTTTTACGCCCTACCCTACCTCAGCCCATTAGCAAATATACTGGATATTTGCTAATGGGCTGAGGTCCTAATTTGGCGGATATGTTCGTTGTAGCTTATTAGTAGTAAGCTGTAGGTTCAGTTTATGATATTAATATCATCGTGTTTCTGTGATGTTTAATAAAAATTATTCAGCCATGTGTGTTAAGATTTATAATAAGTTACAAGCAACCGTCCAAGAACTTCCTCTACCAAAGTTTAAGAAAGTTGTTAAAGAGCTACTTCTAAACAAAATGGTTTATTCGATTAATGAATGGTTACAGGAATAATATCTATATATTTTATGTAGGTATGTAAAAGCGTGACATTGTAATTTAAGGTCTTTATTGGTATTGGAATGAGTTTCACCAGGTATTAGATATTTATATGATTGACATTGGACATGCTAAATTTTAGAGATATTATGACTAATTATTATTGTTATTATTAATAAATACCCGATCTAATTCTATTTCAATAAATTATAAATGTATAAAGTTCACATGCCATGCCACAGGCTAAATAGAATTTAAGAATATACTAAAATGTAACATGACAAACCATCAAATGTAATTAGGTACTCTATTTAAATGTGAATAAAATGATTTTGATTTTTTGATTTTGTATTTGTTCCGTGTATTGTAGAGATGATTTTTAAGCTATTGCATAGTTTTTATCGCGGGCCTTGAGCGTGGAGACCGAATCCAGAAATTCCGTAACGAAAATAACCTAACACCCCCACTCATATGTTTTTTGAGCATGGTGACCGATAAGAAAACAAATGAGTGAACAATCAATCAAAATTCAATTCAATGTGTGAAAGTGTAACAATTAATATCAAAGAAAAAAAAAAACAAAGGAAAAAAATACTGCATAAATAAAATAAATAAATAATTATAATTGCACAAGTTGATAAAAATGCTATGCAATAGCTTTACCGCGGCAGTCCCCGAGTGCCACACGTCTTTTTTTATTTTTAGAAGACCTTTTGATCTGCCTCGTATTCATCAGTCTAGAGCACTACACTTTATATGAATGCATGTCCAGTCGCTTTGTTTCTAGACACAGCTGGAAAACAGTTACAGAGAATCTGTTGTTATGACAAACATGTATTTATTTATTTATTTATTAAAACTTCAAGCAATATTAAGGTGCAAAGGCGGGCTTAGTACCTGATGGCGTAGTTTAGCAAACCAATTTGTAGGTAAGGGTAGGTCCTTTCGGTGGCCCTGGCCATGATACGGAATAAGACACCATTGGAAACTACAATCTCCTTCTGTAAAGCAGAGATGTGAGTGAAGGACTTGGTACAAAATAAGAGAGAAAGCAATCCTCACACTCCGGTCACCGCAAGGGATGCCTTGGGCGGATAAGGCTATGGTACAGAGAGACCATTGGAAGCAAATGATTAATTCTGCGAAGCCGAAATCTGCGCTAAGGAGGTGGTGGATAACGTTAGAAAGAACAATCCTCACGCCTAGGTCACCGCAGGGGATGCCTGCCAGGACTGCAGGATTGTTCGAAAGAGCCAGAAACACAGGTGGGTTTTAGTTAATAAAATTTTGACACGCCTTTTCACTCCTCCCAGAGCCGGAGAGGTTATTGGACGATTTTCCACTCATAACGAAATGTGCTCGTGGGATCGATCGGCAGCGGTGATCTCTCGCGCCGGGTCTTGGTACAGGCCAACTAATTGGTACAGGTAACAGTCCAGACCGAGCCCAAGTCGTCGACGGCGCGCATTGTTCCCGCACGCCTCAAGGAGTTGTCAGCTACAGCAGGGGTCCAGCCGGATCGAAGCCTACTGGGGGCGGGGTTAAAAGTAAAAAATCTACAACGAAATAAAGTTTAGTCTTCGATTGTTAAACAATAAAAACAACTCTTTGTGTCCAGGCAAATAAAATCCAAACTACCAATAGTTGTATAGTGAGTTTCATCCACATTGAAACAACTTCACCACCGCAGGCGCGAGTAGCGCCGGTGGCGCGAATTCGTGCGTCCGACACAATTTTATTCATTTTTGTTGGATTGTATTCTGTTTCATGAATACGTAACTTCATTTCAAAAGCTTTTAAAATATAAACCTTTAAGCGTTAAAGCAGTTTTATGTATGCAATGCTATTGATTTCATATTTTATTGACAGAATTCAAAGGATTATTATTTTTGTTCCTGTTAAAATCTCTTTATATAATAATATATCTGTAGGAGTATTAAGTTGTGCACTTAATACTCCTACAGATAGATAGCACAGATAACTTTTATACATTAAAATTGTGTATACATTTTTCACGCATTGTTTCATCGCAATCGGTTGACAATAGGTACCTATCGAAAGATATGCTACACTCATTGACTGTTAGGTGGTACGAAGTTAGCCGGGGCAGCTAGTTCTAAGTACTTTTTGTTTGTAAGGTTGGTAGATTAAGTACCTACTGTCTTTTGTACGTGCCTAACGCTCGTCAGGACTGTTACTTCTAGGCAAGCGTGCTCTTTCATCGAATTAGGGATGTCAGAAATGCAATAAAGTATCGATAGTATCGATAACAATAATTTTGAAAATATCGATATTTTTATTTTTATTCAAAAATATCGATATATCGGTACGATACGAAAACAAATGGTCTAATCTACTTCAGTCATATTAGGTAGGTACATTACTACACTGGTCAGCAAATAAACCGAGCCACCCGCTACCTAGAAACTCTGATTCGATTTTCTCAAAAAGTATAAAACTTACAACTATCAAAGTTATACCTACAAAAAGTGCGTTTCATGGTGATTAAAATGACTACAAATTAATTCGAAAGTACCGTCAACTCGCATTGTAATCAAGCAACAAACACAATGCTAACGATTTGCTCTGTTTTCACCCGAGTTTGAAATTAGCGTTCTTTTTCTCTACAATGAGGATAGTCGGATATTTCTTATCATTTGTTTAGTTTTTATCCATAGTTTGCTCAAACGCGTGTGTTTTTGCTACTTTTTTCGATTAATAATGGATACAACACCTCAGGAAGCAGCTCAAGCTGTAGCATTACTTCAAGCAGGCATTGCGCAACGTGAAGTCGCTCGAAGGCTTCGAATCAGCAGATCTTCGGTGCAACGAGTTTACAGACGATACCTAGAGACTGGAGCATTCGATCGCCGTCCCGGTACGAGCAGACCTAGGGCTACATCAGCAGCAGATGATCGTTATATCCACCTTACTGTTCTGCGAAATCGCCACCTCAACGCAGTTCAAGTCCAACAAAGTCTGCGTGACGAACGCCAAGTGGTCATAAGTTCAGATACCGTCAGAAGGAGACTTGCTGAACGGAACTTGACCCCAAAAAGAGCTGCAACAAGCCCAGCATTAACGGTAGCACACCGTCGAGCACGACTTGAATTTGCTCGAGAGCATAGGGATTGGACATTAGAGCAGTGGAGTAATGTACTCTTCACTGATGAGACCAGGGTGAGTCTGAATGGAAGTGATCGACGTCAGAGAGTATATCGTCGCCCTGGAGAACGTTATTCTCAGTGTTGCATCGAGGAAACTGTTGCTTATGGAGGAGGATCTGTAATGGTCTGGGGCGGCATTTCGTTAACAGCACATACAGTGTTAGTTTTCATCGAACCGGCGGGCCGCACACGTGGACTGACTTCTCATCGCTACATTACTGAAATCCTCGCAGACCATGTGGTACCTTACGCAGGATATATCGGACAGGATATGCAATTGATGCATGATAATGCACGGCCTCATGTTGCTCATGTGGTGACCCAGTATCTACGCGACGTCAGCATTCGTACGATGGACTGGCCAGCTCGAAGACCGGACTTGAATCCGATAGAACACTTATGGGATAAGCTGAAACGTCAGGTTCGAGCCCGGGTACCTGCTCCAACAAGGCTTCCAGAGCTGCGAATCGCAATTGAAGAGGAGTGGAATACAATTCCTCAAGATTTTATCGTCAGGCTCGTAAGGTCGATGAATACAAGGATGCTGGCAGTTATCCGAGCAAGGGGAGGGAATACGGAATATTGATCAAAAACTTTTTTTTGATTTTATCTTTGTTTTTGGCTTTAATTTTTTTTTTCACTTTATCATTACTAACGATTGTCACGACTGGAAAACGACTCTTCTTTGTAAAATCCTTAATAAACACTGAAATATTGATTAAACCCAATGAATTTCCTTTCATTTTAATCACCATGAAACGCACTTTCTGTAGGTACAACTTTAATAATTGTAGGCTTTTTAGTTTTTGAGAAAATCGAATTAGAGTGCCTAGGTAGCGGGTGGCTCGGTTTATTTGCTGTCCAGTGTAGATAAGTACTAATTAATAGACATCATTTTTAATAAACAACGATAAAAAATATTAATTATTTAATCACTGAACCAATATTCATCTGATACAGACATAAGAAAAACTCTTTGATTTATGTGCTCGACTGTAAGCATTGACATAAAGACAGCCTTGCCAACTTAAAAACCAACATAAGTACCAAATTAAAAAGCAGTTAAGCAGCCAATTGAGTCGACCAAATAAAAACAAAAAAAATATCGTTTTTGATACAATTTCGATCTTGAACATTTGATATCGATATATCGTTATTATCGTTAAAAATATATCGCCCAAAAATATCGATGTATCAAATTGAAAATATCGATATAATGATGTATCGATATTTATTCTACAAGCCTATCATCGATCACACCAGCGCTTACCATCAGGTGAGATAGTTGTCAAACGCGAGCCTTAAAAATACCTAAGCAAAAAAAAAAAACAATTCCGATAGGAGTTTGAGTTCGTTTGATATTCCAATTGTGTTTTGCATTCTTAGTAATAACCGCTTCCTTGCCTATAGAAACGTATTTTTATCCGAAAAATTACACTCAGTTCCTTATCAGTAAAATTATTGCAATCTGATCAGCAGGCCTAGCCCAGTTATACCCTTCGATTCCTTTGTTCTGCTCACGTGGCGTAACGTTGAGATGACGTCATTTCCATACATCTGAAGTTTTCTACTAGCGTTAAATTGTAGATTATCAACTTGGCTAAGCCTTCAGTACCTACCTACTTACATTCTACAAACAGCTAGAAACAGTAAGGGTCACGTACAATGGTCCATAGAGCACGACAAGTTTAAAAAAAAAAGAGGAACAGCTTGTTTAAGACAGTGCTGTAGGAACCATCAGCATCTACACAACTACAGCTTATGTCTTGTTTGTATTGCTGTTTAATTAGTTGTTAGGTTGTTACGCCTTGTATTTGTCTGATTTTGTCTTAGAACGCAAAGGTGTGGTTTTAGTCAGTAAACTGTCACACGTCCTCCTGCTCCACACTAGAGCTGGATTAGTTATTGGATGATTTCTCAGCTTAAAGAAAGGTGTAGGTATAATATGTATAGGTAGTATAGTTTTCCATAAACTTTTGTGTTCAAGGTACTTACATCTAGCAAATCGGAAAATTTTGAAGGTACTTACATCATAAATGGAAAACAATTTTTCAAAGAAGATTATAAATCAAAGGAACAAAAATTCAGATTTTTTTTATTTTATCGTGCGCTTTCTTTTTATTTCCAACAGTTTTTCCTGCTTGTTAATCGGTGAGTGTCAATAAGAAATGCCCCCGGAGAATGACTTTCGAACCCAATCTATATGTAAACAGATCTACATTTTTCTTCCGTCATAAATATAGCCAGGAATAAAGCTGCTTTCTATCGATGAAAAAATGTTCGCAATCAGACCAATACTTTCAGAGATTACCTCCTACAAACATAAAAACAAACTTTACCTCTTTATTGTATTAGTGTAGGTAGATAGTATTATTCCGAGGCACACCATTCACCACTGTACACACTGTGGAACACTCTATAAGTAGTCCATAGTGCTTTTCTTTCAATGAAAACTTGCACTTTGACCTAATATTAAAATGTTTTCTTGCATATTTTTTAGTGTACTTTTTTACGTTATTTATCTCTTCAACAATGATGTTGAAGAGATAAATAAATAAAAAAAAACCGGCCAAGTGCGAGTCGGACTCGCCCATGAAGGGTTCCGTAGCAACAAGTAACATAATATAAAAGTTTTTGTAATGTGTTGTAACTTTGATGGATGTTTTAATAATAGTGTATTTTTTTCGATTTATGACGCATTAAATAAAAACTACTTACTAGATTTCGTTCAAACCAATTTTCGTTGGTAGTTTTTATAGTAATGTACATCATATATTTTTTTTAGTTTTATCATTCTCTTATCTTAGAAGTTAGAGGGGGGGGGACACACATTTTACCACTTTGAAAGTGTCTCTCGCGCAAACTATTCAGTTTAGAAAAAAATGATATTAGAAACCTCAGTATCATTTTTGAAGACCTATCCATAGATACCCCACACGCATGGGTTTGATGAAAAAAAATTTTTTGGGTTTCAGTTCTATGTATGGGGACCCCCAAAATTTATTGCTTTTTTTCTATTTTTGTGTGGAAATCTTAATGCGGTTCACAGAATACATCTACTTACAAAGTTTCAACAGTATAGCTCTTATAGTTTCGGAAAGAAGTGGCTGTGACATACGGACGGACAGACAGACAGACAGACAGACAGACAGACAGACAGACAGACAGACAGACATGACGAATCTATAAGGGTTCCGTTTTTTGCCATTTGGCTACGGAACCCTAAAAAGCAACTACCTATTTGGTATTTTTGGGATAATAGTTACGAAATGGTTTAGAACAGTTTAGACCGGGCTGTATCCTTGAAACTGTCGAAATAGTATCATAGTAATCAAAATATCCATTAGACAATGTAAATCAGGTCCCAACTTAGATTATGCCGGGAGATTCATCGTTACCTACCTGGCTAGTTGGTAAACTCAAATCTGTCAGAATCTATTACTCATGGAAGTTTGCAGTGCATCAGAGTTTGCATAGTAAGTGGAATGGAAGGAAGCAAATTCTGAAGGTTTGACTTACTTGACTTAAGTTCCTGTGTCCCCTAGATGGGGCAGAGGGCGTCCACAGTGCGCCGCCATCCCGTTCGGTCTTGAGCTTCGCGTTTCATTTCACGCCAGGTCTTCCCAATGTTCTTCGCCTCTGCGATGACTGTTCGTCGCCAGGTCTGCTTAGGGCGACCACGTTTACGCTTTCCTTGAGGGTTCCAATCAAGGGCTTGCCTTGGTATATGTTCAGGATCCCTTCGGAGCGTGTTCTGAAGGTTTAAGAAGTTCTAAATGAAATAAGAGAGCAGTTATGGCCAAAAGGCAACGGTCCCGAGTTACGAGTTGTAGGTCGCGAGTTCAAACCCAGCCAGGCGCATTACTTTGTGTAATTTATTTCATCACCACTGCTCTAAAAACGGTGAAGGAAAACAGCGTGAGGAAACCGGCCTGTCCTAGAACCAAAAATTCGAAGACATGTGACATTCACCAACCTGCATTGGGTCCGCGTGGTAGATTACGGCCCATTCCTTCTCCTGAGTCCTAGCTGTGGGAACATTAAAAAAGGCTGATTAAGCTAAAGGAAATAAGGGGTAGGTACATCGATGGTACATACTTACTCGCACAACTTTTGTTCTTTCAATTTCGATAGTGTACATCGAAATTGAAAGAACAAAAGTTGTGCTTGCATAAAACGGAATTTGCAATTGGGCAGTTGACTCAGCTTTTTAGCTAATTTCCACGTCATTAGATAGGTAATTTTGATGTTATTTTCAAAGAAGTTAGTTTTTAACAATGATTTAAACGACAAACTGTGGGCCAAAGTAGCACAAAGTTGGTCATCTTCAGTGGTTGCCATCTTTTTCTTTTACTGTGTGTACATAAATTATAAAATAAATAAATAAAGTTGGTGCCCTGAAACAGTGCGACGGAGTCGCGGCGGACCACGAAGGAGATGGCAATGGCGTGACTTACTAGACAAATTCTACTAGAATTGACAAGAGGAAGCCCGGGCGCGCGAAATATGGAAGCAGTGGAATGAGGCCTTTGCCCAGGAGCGGGACAGAACAGGCTAACAAAAAAATAAGTAATATTTGTCTATTACTTTCTTATATCTATGGTTAATATGACATACAGCTTTTAATGTCACTTAGTAATTAAATACTATTTTATTCAACTGGTGAAAGAATTTTTAATGTAGGTCCAGTAGTTTTGAGTTTATTCTATTACAAACAAAAATATATAAGTACAAATCTTTCCTCTTTGTAATATTATTATATTGATATTATAGATTATAAATTGCATAAATTAAACACAGGCAAGTACTCAATTGTGTAAATCTACATCAACAAAAATTTTGCTTCCAAAATATGATGTCCCCAATAGTGGAAGGAAATGAAACACGTTAAATAAGTTAGACATGATAAATAGATTTCCCATGCTCTGTAAGGCAAAGAACTAACAAACTATGTAGTTCGTGACCAATTCAAAAAGACACGTAGTTCACAAACAGTCACCATAAACCCAAGAAGTGTTCTACAATATTTTTTAAAACATCCGTAGTTACGACTGTACCAAGCAGTAAATAAACTTATGCTAAGCTTATGTCCTCCTACTTTATGTAGTGGTTAAAAAGGAGACAGTGTTATCAACGCCAACGCTTTTATATGTTTTATATGCGAAGCTACAATCATTCTTCACGTTTCTTTTACAACTGAAGTGTAGTTCTGTCTTATAGCTCTGGAGATTATAAAAGCTGATCCTTGGTTTTACGTTTAATGGCGAATTTGGATGTTGATTTCTGTTGAGATAGTGTTGCTGTATGGAGGCATTAAAATGATATTTATATATTACTATTATCAAATAAATCAATTTTGTGGTGAAGTGGACCCGCGGGGCCATTTTGAGTGGGTCCACTTCACCACAAATTTCATTTTTGTTAAATATATTATTCTAAGAAATTATTCCTGGGAAAAATTACCCCATGGCCTGGCACGCGACGATGGCAAGAGACTGGACGACATGTCGTTATTCCCTTGGAAGATGGGAAGGCCTTTAGTATGGGACGCTACTTGTGTCGATACTTTTGCGCCTTCACATCTTCCTAGCTCGTTGTGTCGTGCTGGTGCTGCCGCTGCGGCTGCGGAGAATCTCAAGTGGCGGAAATATAACAACCTTGTTGGAAGTTATATTTTCGAACCGTTTGGGGTTGAAACTCTTGGATCGTGGGGTCCGAGTGCTCACAAGTTGTTTAAAGAAGAGAAGAGAGAAGAGAAAACATCGTGAGGAAACCGGCATGTCCTAGAACCAAAAATTCGAAGACATGTGACATCACTAACCCGCACTGGGCCCGTATGGTGGATTACGATCCATTCCCTTTCCTAGAGAGGAGGCCTGAGTCCCAACAGTGGGAACTTTATAAGGCCGACTATGCTATGCTATGTAGTACCTAGTTGGATTAAGTAGGTTAGTGATAGCATAACGAGTGACAGGGTAGAATGGAAGAAAAAACGTATTGTGCCGACCCCAAATAAGATGGGACAAGGGCAGGAAGAAGAAGAAGAAGAAGATGTCATGTTTTGTGTGTGATTTGCCTGCAATCTAAATGAAAAGTGTTTAGGTATGAAACATAAGTAAAGTCTAAATCTACAGTAATACGAAAAGTTTCCAAAGTTCAGTTGACTAAACGCTTGAATTCAATTCCCATATCGGCACTAAAATTCGCTTCCTTTCTGCACTCGGACCAAAATTAGTAAATGAGAAAAGTTAAAACCTGGTTACGCGAGGAACGATGGATGTTTGCTACATATGCTAACGCTATTAACATGTGCTACAAATATGAGTTCAGTAGAATAATGTACTTTGTCGGCTTCAGATTGAAGTGATTATTTATTTTATAATTGCTTTACCTATGCAACGGCTTCCCGCGTTGAATTAATCTTGCCCCCTATTGTAAATTATGGGCTATGTATTAGTACAAGATATAAGCCTGGTACCAAATTACATTACTTGATTCTGTCATCGCCTGTTTACTATCGGACCACCCTATATACAGCGACTGACCACCTCTACATTGTTGACGCCTCTACGGTCCGGCCTAAGCGTTTCGCCTCGTCATTTATACAGCGTAGCGAAGGATAAGAACAATTTGCCTACTGTAGTCTTCCTTTCCGATTATAATTTAAGTGTCTTCAAGGTTAGAGTAAGGCTCTTAATAAACTAGTGCGCTTCACTATCAACGATTGCATCATTGCTTACCATTAGATGGGATCGCAGTCATGCACTAGTTTATATCAATTAAATAAAAAATCAATGAACAATCTACACTAATGTAATAAAGAGGTAATTTTTTTTTTTTTTTTGTTTGTAGGTAATCTCTGGAAGTACGGGTCCGATTGTTAAAAAAAATTACCGACAGAAATCTGCTTTATTCTTGAGTGACATAGACTATATTTTATGTACGCAGGCGAAGCTGCAGGCAAAAGCAAGAAATCAATAAAATCAATGTGTGTATGTAATTATGTATGTTCATTATCTTGCGATCTCAACAATGTCTTGGCAAACCACATTAAAGGTGGCGGAACAACTTACTTCCAACCGAAAATTCTGGCCCACATTATGAGAGAGCAGAATTGGGTGGAAAAAGGAAAGCAAGGCTTTTGCTTTTCCAAGTGACATTGCTAGCTGGTTGGAGATCACTGAATAATGAAAACAAAAATGGCCTCATTATTCACACTAACATTATAAAGGTGAATGTTTGTGTGTGTGTGTGTTCGTTACTGTTTCACGCTCGAATAGTTGAACAGATTTCGATAAAACTTGGTGTACGAGTAGAATTTGTCTTGGAATAACACATATAGAAAGAAAGAAAGAAAAATATTTTATTCAGCATACACACTCGTAGATACACACAATGTAGTAACAACATGTAGACACTAATAAATTGAATACTTTTATTCCGGGAAATTGTACTCTTGGGATAATTTTCTACTGTCACACGGGCACAGCCGCAGATAGTTTAAAAATATATTATTTCAAAATAGGTAAAGAGAGAAATTCGCCGCCATCCAATACCCAAATGATCTCGTCCTATAGGAAGCCGTACAAAATACCGTCATTTTTTCATTAAGCTTGCAACAAAAAGTAACTAATGAGGGTTACTTGACCCAAATTGTTTGAACTTTTCAATTAAAAGTTTTGGTTTAAAGTCAAATCAATCTTTAATTAAATTTTTATTCAATAAATAAAATAAGAGTATACGAGTCTTGTATTCCATCTGTATAAAAAATTGTCTAAAAAATTTATCTAAAAATGTTTACAATGGTATTTACCTAAACCAATGTTCGGTAATAAATTAAATTTAAATAATCTTCATAGGTATGTCTTTTATACGATTTATTTTATGTTTGTCTGTCATCAAATCTTGCAAATTAAATTTGACCCACTTCCCGGTTACCGATCGGACTGAAATGCATGCTGCATGCATGTGTAAATCAGATGACAATGCAAAAGCATTATGACGTGGAGCTGATCTGGTGATGCAACTGGAAGGTGGCTATAGTAACTTGGTAGTTAAACGACACAACCCTATCGAGTTTGGGCTCGTATGATTTGTCTTGACGAGCATTAATTATTTGTATAGGTATACCGAGCTATAAAAGCTTGCTATCAAAAATTGTTTTTCATTAAAATCTTGTTATTTAGTGTTATTTTACTAAGTACTACCTAAGATTCGAGTCTGTAGTACCACCACTTAATATCAATTTTGTGATCATTATTATCTGCTAAAATATTGAAGCTCAATTTACTGGAAACAGTTAATTAGTTTTATCTCGTATCAATCATACCTACATTAATTGGGCCTGTAGCTTTAATTACGAGATAGCAATTAGTATGTGAAAATTGAATTGTCAGACATGGATATGTTATACATAAAGTGGCACTATAAATTGCGGAATCAATTACCTACTCTTTGGAATTAATTAACTTTTTACTTGGAAAATCATCATCAAATGTCTTCTCCCACTGTGGACGGAGCGGAAAGAAGTGACAGACTTCTACTGACTAAAACCCACAGTGTCCTATCATTTGCCCTTTTGTGAGGACCTTCGAATAATCCGCAACTAAGGTAACCCAACTAGCAAAAAAGCCATAAGGATAATTCTTTATAAGAGTTATCGACCTTATAAAAGATTTATAAGTGTTTTGGCTAAGACTGTGTATCTTATAAAGGCACGACCTTACTGGCCCCGTCAATTTTCGGAATTTTATGCCTAATCTTAAATACTGGGCAAGTGCGAGTCAGACTCGCGCCCGCAGGGCAAAGAAATCGCGTTTGTTGTATAGGAGCCCCCTTAAATATTTATTTTATTTTGTTTTTAGTATTTGTTATTATAACGGCAACAGAAATAAATCATTTGTGAAAATTTCAACAGTCTAGCTATCGTAGTTCTTGAGATACAGCCTGGTGACAGACGGACACACAGCGAAGTCTTAGTACCTCCCTTTTTTAACCCTTTGGGTTCAGGGCCCTAAAAATGATGCTTTAAGGCTATTAATATCTAATAAGGACGTACTACCGGGATTTAAACTATTCAGGTATTTTTGGTATCCACCTATGTTCCTTCATTATTATAGAAAGTATTATAGGCATCTTAGAGTTTTACTGACTAAACCCAAGTCAAACCTTTGGTTTTGTCATTAAAAGTCTGATATGCCTTCTCGCCCACCCTAGAGCGGGAGAAGTAATTAAAATGACTTCCCACCACAAAAAAGGCACCTTACCCGAGAACTTGCTCACTATTTAGTTTTAGCTGGGTAATACCACAACTAAAAAGTGAAAAATCAAAACCAAATGACGAAAATTCTGTTTCGACATTTCTTGACACTGGCTTCCGATATTGAAGTTATTTTGCTTTTTCTAGTTTTTTTCTGAAGTCGGTTATATTTTTTTGTAAAATGTTATCTTACAATATTACGAGTAGTTAGTTTACTATTAAATAGAGATAAACCGTAAATTCTCAAGATTTGTAACACCCGTGAAAATCACTAGGGTGGGTACCCTTACGGTCTAGATATGTTGAACCAAATAAATACATACCAATAAACATTTTTGTGATCTATGTTCATGAAAAAGGACAAACAACTCTCCAAAAAGTTTGACGTAACATATTTATTTGAATGATTAAAGTCACCATTGTTTGGATCTCTTGTACTTTATTTCTGTTTATGAAAGGGCGAAAAACTTTGGTGGAAACGTTGGAATAAATGTTTCCGAACTTTTGGTATTATGATGAGAGACGTAACTCTTTTGGATTGCTGTTTTAGTTTAATTTGTAAAACGTTGCTATACACATATTAACAAAAAAAAAAAAAATTTTTTTTTTTACAAAAATTTGATTACATTTTTTTTTTGTTGTTGGATACTTTGTTTTTTTACGGAGTTCCCGTGCCTAGTTTTCAGCTTCAGCGCTACATAATGTTCGATGATGGTACCATTATTTTTTGTTACATAATAGATAGTCGCTTATCTGTATATATAGGTCTTTACTTATGAAATTGCCTTTTTTAAAAATCTTCTGTTTTGGATTGTCTTGAAATTATAAGTTCCCCTTATCATAAAATATTGAACCAAACAAGTTAGTTAAAGAAAATACCCAATTGATACGTCTTCTCCTCACGTACTCTAATTGAGAAGCAACTATATCTTTTCACATACATACTCAATCAATACATTTTTATATAAATCTAGACTTCAGAAAACAGTGCACGTATCAATAAGTATTTAATATTTTCTCTCATGAACGTTGTCCGAGTGCAAAGGAAGTCTTATACCTATATTTTTGCAGTGCGTTCTTGGAATGCATTTCATTCCAGTTCGGTTTCCTTTAGGTAGCTCCGGCACGGCAGGTTGCTGTGTTTCTATCGAGCCATTTAATTGCTCAATCAAATAGAAAATATTTGCTGTTTTATTTCCCAGTTGTTTATTGAGTTTCTAGTTGATTGAGAGTACGTTTCTGTGTTCGACTTACTGAGTTCTGAGCTCAAAGGAGGTAGCCATTTTGTTTTATGTTCTCTCTGGATGATTTCTTGGAATTAACAAGGACTTCCTTTGAAAAATATGGAGTAAGTGGATGTTCTTGGTAATATTTATTTATGATAGTTCCAAGTTTTATAAAGCTTTTACCTCATTGGATATCACCGGCAAGGGTCATACTCATACATGACCTATTTTAACAAAGTTTACTTTTGTGTAACAAAAAGCTCAGCGTGTTCTAGACAAGCCTAAACTGTTTTGTAAGCCTGTATAGCGATATTAATCATAGGAGACAAAGTAAGGAGCGGGGATGGAAATCAGTTTTCACTTCATTTTAGTGAAGGAAAATAGACAAATTAAAAGTGTTTAAGCTAGCCAGCCAGCGCCAGCATTAAATTGATAATGATGCTATGTAAGTGTTGGAGTCTCTAAAAAGTATGTTAATTGAGCTGCCAATTTCGCTTGAATGGTTTAGATACCTGTCATTGGCTAAGGCTCTATGATTTCTAGAGGTTTCTGTGAAGGACTAGAGTGGTCTTTTTGGCGTAAGTAATATAAAAAATAACTTAGATAAGGTAATACTGTATGTGCTAGCATGGCATAGTCTAGTCGGCCTTGTAATGTTCCCTCTGTTGGGACTCGGGCCTCCTCTAGGAGAGGGAATAGGCTGTAATCCACCACGTGTGTCCAGTGCGAGTTGGTGGTTGTCACTGTCTTCGATTATTTTGATTCTAGGACATGCAGGTTTTCTAGCGAAGTTTTCCTTCACCGTTTTGAGAGCAGTGGTGATGAAATAAATTACACAAAGTGGGTTTGAATTCGCGACCTACAACTCGTAAGTCCGTTACCACTCGGCCACCACTGCTCTCTCTGTATGTGGTACCTTCCCACTTTATTTATAAAATGTTGTCATTAAAAAGTGCATCATTGATATTAAAAGATGAAGCCTACAAAATTCGATATCCAAAAACATTTATTTTAAAAATGGTTAGGCATACAAGTGAAGAACTCAGGTAGGTGTATAGGTACACAAACTCTTAATTAGTGCAGTCCATGGCTAAGGCAATCCAACACCACTAATTAAGGGTTCGATCGATGCGGCACAGCTTCATTGAACCCGCTTTTCACTCAAGGATGTGCGAGGTAGCGAAGCGAGGTGAGGATGCATATATAGCGATGCTGTGATAATGTGTAAAAAGCCAAGCTGTGTCGGCTCAAAAGTTGGGTGAAACAGTGTGAGTGAAAGTTGTTTAGGAAACATGCGTAGATAGTGACAGGAGGATGTGTTGCGGACTTTTTTTCACCTCTACGAGATCATTACTCGTCCGCATTTACCAGCTCTGCCAGACCTCGCCTACTAGACATACGCTAACCTAGGCTAAGAAAATTAAGGCCCAAGCGTCCGAAAAGTGCCATAAAACAGTGACTTTCTAAAGCCTACTCCTTGGTAACGGCCAGATTAATAGGTTTGAAAAAAATATTATATTTGTTATGTTTATTATAGATTCCTAGACAACATTATCAACATTAATTTGATTTTTTCGTGCTATTAATACTTTTGTGTAAAAAAATTATTTAGCAATTTCGCAAATTTCCCGTACTCCTTCGAAACAGCTTGAATCTTTAGAAACATTTTTACACATGAAAATTGGTGGTTAAATATTCTTCAAAGTGAACATTGCATATGTAAATCAATCAATATTTCGCAAAGAAAATTGATTCAAAAGTCAGCCACTTGCTTTCCGGGCGCTGTTGGCCGCAAATAAATGCACAGATTTGTGTACTGCCGCCTAGGCGGGTGCAAGAGGTGTGCCCACATAATTTTGGCCAGATGGTTCAAGGGTCTATAAGCCTTAAATGATCCCATTGGAAGATTCCTTCTTCGAGCACGCTTCGCCACCTCACACATCTTTAGTGGAAACAAACCCTTACACTATAGCTAACTGGTTGTCTATGGCAGACGGTAGACAAGAGAGAGAGATGTGAGCGAAATAACAAGATTTATTCTAGGAACAAAAATAAAATTAAACAAGATCTTCAAATGGCAATAAAACGGATATTGCCATTTTAGGGGCCCGTAGGATGTTTATTAATGTTGTGAATAAATTATTTTAAGGGGAGGCGAAATTGATCTTTGAATTATAATGATTGAATAAATCATAAGAGACGCTACGACTGCTCGGCGTATTGTGATTTCTGTTTACCGTCATGAGAAAATATGTAAGTTTAAGTGTTGTAAAGCTTAGAGATTTTTTATTTTGTTTCTGAGGTGAAAAATCATTAAATAATTCTTCCTGCTCCGGGTCGAGCGAGACATAGTGTCAGACTTTGACTATTTGCTAGACCACCACATAGACACTTGTTAGACCCACCTGTGATCTTTTAGTTGTCATTTGCATTCCAGGGTTATTCTTAGCAAGGATCATAGGAGTGGGTTTAGTCAGTAAAATTCTGACACACCCTCCCGCTCAAGCAAGAGTGAATAGGCTTATAAACTAGTGCGCCTCACCATCAGAGATTGCAGCACTGCTTACCATCAGGTGGGATCGCAGTCAAGCACTCGTTTATATCAATTTAAAAAAAAGCCCTAGCAGGCAACTAACTATACACCGTTAAATTTTAATCGTTTTAATCCCGGTAAAAAACGTCAGCTGAGCGAGTTCAATGACCTGCAGTTAACAGTCGGCGTTGCATACAAACTACATACAGGTCATTAAACTCGCTCAGCTGTCGTTTTCTTAAAGAAATTAATTTCGTACATCCGTAAATTAATACGAGTTTTGAAAAAAAGGTACTTTATTTTTTAATTTTATCTTTAAAAATCGATAGTGTTTCATGTGCCGAATCGACCCTCCACGGGATTAAAACGATTAAAATGTAGCGGCGTATAAAATTACATATAAATTCAACCAAAACACGTGCCATCATTGTAAGAAAAAAACGTCTAGAAACCTGACAAGCAATCACGTTGTCACGGAGTAAGAATTTCCAGGCAAAACTTTTCCGAATAAAAAGTTTACCATTGGAACTCCATATAAAAAAACTTGAAACTCGTGCGTTGTTCCGCATTTACAAGCGAATTCGTGGAAATACTTCGTTCATTTTCTGTATTTTACCTTGCTAGGGAAAATTTAAAATAATATTCTATTTTTTTTTTACAATAGAGTTTTCAATTTTGTTAGTTAATTACTTTTTAAGCTTTTACCGTGATATGATTTTAGTAGAATTCAGCTTTGAAAAATTTATAGGTACACCATTATTTTTTGTTTATGAGAAACCTGAACATAGTTTGTTCAGAATCAGTAACTGAATGGATTCCAACAGTTTTTACACCATTTTATATTCCAAAAATATTTAAAAAGGTCACAAGTTAGATAGAACCGACACTAAGTAAAACACAGGTCACAGCAGCCACGCACGATGCAGCTGATACAGCTGGGTACAAGTGCAAAACAACCCCACAGTCGCCTGGATGGCCCGGTGACCATGTATTTTTTTCTGACATAACAAGCTTATAACTTTGTGATTTTTCATGATGCAGTTATGAAATTTTGTACATAGATTCTTTACATAAAATACTAGACACGTGTTTTGGGCTGAGCGTATACTAAAACTAATCTATATATAAAAATCAATGCCATTTTTCGTTGTAATTTTATAACTCACGAACGGGTTCACCTATCCAAACCAAATGTTTAGGCTTTGTTCGGACTATTTGGCAGATGGTTTATGTGAAGTTTGGTAGAGTAGAGTAGGGTAGAGTAGTGTAGAGTAGGGTAGAGTAGGGTATAGTAGGGTGGAGTAGAGTAGAGTAGGGTAGAGTAGGGTATAGTAGGGTGGAGTAGAGAAGAGCGGGAGCGAAGCCGAGTGGGCAAAGCTAGTGTTGTATATTATACATTTATCATCATCTCTCTAGCCTTTTTCCCAACTAGCTTTGGGTCGATTTCCAGTGTTTTACATCCTATCAGACTTCGACAACCCAGTTACTGGCCAACACGATACTTCTTGGATGTGATTGTTATCAGACTTTCTTTTTTTTTTTTAATTGATATAATATAGTAGTGCTTGACTGCGATTCCACCATTCCCACCTGATGGTATGCAGTAATGCAATCGTTGACGGTGAGGCGCACTAGTTTATAAAGAGCCTATTCACTCTTGCCTTAAAGACACTTAAACTATAATCACTGACTGTTTTTAACCTTACTAATTTTTATAAGACCATTCGTTTTGGTGGCTTTTCGGGAGCCCTATGTCCAACAGTGGACGTCTTTCGGCTGAAATGATGATGATAATGATTTTTTACAATAAAAAGAGTTATAAAACCTAAAATAAATAAAGATACGACTATGTCAGGAACCCTTCTAAGCACTACATCATTTTCTGAATACATTTTTAATTCAAATCGTGATCGTGCCGACGGACGGTGGTGGAGACAAAAATAAAAACAAGTTCTAGAATGTTATAAAAAAAATGCAAGAGGTGAACGCCGAGAAGAAGCGCGGGTAGGGTTGCCTATTAAAGTTTATAGGACTGCTTAGATTATAGCATGGCTGCAAGTGCAACACTAAGAAATCTACTCTGAGTTATTACAAAATCTGATTCGATGATAACCGTGGTGTAGTGTTTGAGTGTAAATTATGAATGGAGATCAAATATTTTGTGTTTTTTTTTTAAACTTAAATTAGTTAACAATAATTAAACAAATTAAACAATAAAATAAACTTAAATAATTAAAATTAATATATACACTAAATGCCTAGCTAAATATGACGTCATAAAACTCCTTCGCATCGCTGTCGACTGGAAGTGTGCCCAAATTAAAGGCTGGCAGCATTGCCACGTTGTATGGCAATGCTTATTCTCTGACCAAGGTAGAAGCCAGCTCTTGGGTCACGCGAAGAGTCAACTAAGCGTTTTGATAATTCTTTAAAAAACTGTTTGTGTGTTTAATGGGTTATTTTATAAACATACAACATGGTACACTGACACCGGTACATGGTATCATCCCATCCATAAGCACAAAATGTTTAGTCTAATTCTATTGTTATATTTTTTTGACTTTTAAAATATTTGAGTACATTACGAAGGGTCAAAGTTTATACAAAATAGCAGAATTTCAGAGATCTTTATTGGATTAGTTTTACACAAATTTTTAAATTGATTTCAATATAAGCCTAGATAATATCCACAAGATATCTTTGCGGTTGTATGAAAAACAGTGATTTAGGTATGTTGGGTTGGACGCTCATACCCACTCTTCTTAGTGGGATAACATCCTACAACACAAGCTCAACTGTCACCCGTTCTATGAGGAATCATATCGAAGCAGTTTCATCCAGGGACAACAAACAAGGTAAGAAATAAACATTTTTAAAATGGTTTTTAAAAAAGTTTATTCATTCAACAACGAAACTTATTCAAAACCGAGAAGTGTATCTAAGTACTATCAGACAAATCAAACTTCTATTTATCTGTGTCGGCTCTCAGAGTACAAATAAATGACTTCAACTCGATTAATTTAACTTTTGATTAATTTTAGAATCCAAGGTAGGTAAACTGAGAGTTGGTAATGTTGGTATCACTTACAAATTAAGATTTCTGGAATGTTCTTGCTCCAATGTATCTGGTTGAAACATTTCCATGGAACATTGCGGCATTTGCGACTACTAGAATGTTCCATTTAACTTAATTGGTTCTTAGAATTTGTGAGAAGCTCTTCGATTAAAATAGGACTACGCGAGAATTGATCAGCAGTTATAACATTGATTTTTGATATCAAAAGGTGTAATTTAAGCTTATTAAAATTTGTAATAAGTTTTGTGTGATCTATGAAATGTCAGTAAAAAGCGAATAGCTAAATGAATGAGCTATTAATGTCATTTACTTAGTAAATGTCACCTTTCAAAATGGTAATAAATAATTCCTCTTTGCAGTTCTACAAATGGAAGTGATCCGTCGTGTCTGTACGGTAAATACCTGTTGACATCAGGATATTGCTGTTTTGTTGAGAGCAACGCGATGCTGTGTGACTGCAAAATCCGCCATGACGTTACATGAGTGACAACCCTAAAGTGCGAGTGAAATTGTCAACATTTTGACATATCAAAATGGTTTTGGCGGGATTTCTTCGAGTGAAGTTTAGTAGCAGTTTTACCGAATCGTAAATTGATTCCTAGTGAATATTGTAATGTAAAATTAGTGTAGTTTTGTATCTGCATAACTGGACAATATGTGGAATAATAAAACAGGCGTGATCTTGGTAAAATGGAGCTGAGAATTTGATTGTAGTGTTCACTACCTCAGTGACGATTGCCAAAAAGGTTGACTTTCTTTGCCAAATATATTTTAATTTATTTATTTAACTATTTATTTAAACACATGAAAATAAAAGAAAAGAAGAAGGAAATAGAAAAATAGTACAAAGGTGATGCTTATTCTGATAATAAATAAAATGTAGGTACCTACGGAATACTTGTCGGTGTACATTTTGTTTTTTTTTTCTAAGTTCTACGAAAGTTCATAGATAACAAAAGAGCAAATTCCGTATTTAAAATCATTCATTTTTTTAAATTGATATAAACTACTGCTTGACTGCGATCCCACCTGATGGTAAGCAGTGATGCAATCTCTGATGGTGAGGCACACTAGTTTATGAGTTCAAAATGTAGTCACGATTTCATCTCAATGGCAATCAATGTCAAAATCACGTTAAAATGTAGATTACTCAGCAGATTTAGACTGTTAGGAACATACTTTCGTATCTACTTGATCACATGGCACATAATATTATACTAACTTCTACGAGGTTCTCCGCCTGCATGGAATAAGTAGGTACTTCCACTCTACGCATTATAAACTAAAACTCATGATTGAAAATCATTGCCTCGCGCGTGCGGCCGCCTTCTTTGGTAGCATAATATTACTGCTTCGCCGAAGGAGGCGACCGCTTGCCACTCCTCACTGCGGACCATGGCCTGTACCAAGGCTCCATAGGAGAGGTCGATGCTGCCGAGCATCCCCACGATGACAAGACGGTGCTCTGTCCATGCGGGGCACACCTCTACGAAACGGTAGAGGTGTGACCAGCATGGGCACCGCTCCACTGTATCCTCCGAGCGGTCCACATAATGGTGACACCCAGGCGTCACTTCCGCATGAATCCAGTGCAGGAACCTCCCGAACTGATCATGTCCGGTGAGGACCTGCCTGCGTCATGCGGAAGGTGAGGATGGCGTGAGGTCTTTCCAGCCACGCCTCAAAGAGGGGACTTACCGCCATAATTATGGCGTGCCCAGAATATGTTCCCTTGGGATAATTTTCTTTTATATTTTTCTCATCGTGAAGTTAGCTAGGTCGTCTCCCCATTTACGCCCGAGTTTTCCATGGCATCGCTTTCTGTTGTTCGGCATCATTCAGACGTTAATTTTGGCTAGCGAATGAAAAAGCTTCGAGTTTCGTCTCTTATATATTTTACTGGTGAGGCAGTCTCTCAAGTTTAATCTGTCACCTGACACTTGACCACTTGAAACCAATACGGTCTCCGTATTCGGTGACCGGCGCCATTACGCATTTTCTGATCTTAGGATAGTTGTAATTATTTATATTTTTCCTGCATTTTTTTATATAGCTTCTTATTTGTAATGTGAATGTGAGAACGCTGTACCTATACTTTACGAACTCTTAGATTACTTCCTATTACGACTTATTTTTTTTTATTATGATTATTTTTATTGTGCTTTTATTACAATATTCTACATTGTTCTTACATAATATCTGTAAATAGGTACTGTAATATCAACCACTTTAAAAAGAGTAACCATGGAGTTTCTTGCCGGTTCTTCTCCATAGGAAACGACAAAAAACCGTGAACTAGCTTCTGACGTTTTATAAGTGCCCATGTAGGCCTATGTGAAATAAAATGGAAAGAAGAAGTAAAGAAAAACAGTTTATTTACACGTTAAAGACGCAAACTTAAAAATAGGTGAACAGAATATACATCAAGATAGGGAAGATATGCGTCTCCTCCGCGCAAAACGGCCGAACGCTCAGCATAAAGCTGCGGCCTCACGCATAATGCGTTGAGCTCACAGCGCTGGTTTTCAGCGTGGGCCGGTTACTGTGTCGACATAAGGACGCTGGAACGGTGCAGTAAACTAAAAATAAGTATAGATAAGTTATAAATACAAATAAAAATAAATAGATAAGGTGACAAATACAATTTTATAAAGTGGCAACACCATGACGCGCCCATAGCTCAATTTGTGTGACTCGTTTTAGTAATCTGTGGTAACTTCATACCCTATGGCAAAGACACTAATACGTGATTGGACGATTGAACGCGACCGAGATGCTGTTGACGTCAAAAACCGGCCAAGTGCGAGTCGGACTCGCCCATGAAGGGTTCCGTAGCAGCAAGTAACATAATATAAAAGTTCTTGTAATGTGTTGTAACTTTGATCGATGTTTTAATAATAGTGTATTTTTTCGGTTTATGACGCATTAAAAAAAAACTACTTACTGGATTTCGTTCAAACCAATTTTCGTTGGTAGTTTTTATAGTAATATACATCATATATTTTTTTTAGTCTTATCATTCTCTTATCTTAGAAGTTAGAGGGGGGGGGACACACATTTTACCACTTTGGAAGTGTCTCTTGCGCAAACTATTCAGTTTAGAAAAAAATGATGTTAGAAACCTCAGTATCATTTTTGAAGACCTATCCATAGATACCCCACACAAATGGTTTTGATGAAAAAAAAATTTTTGAGTTTCAGTTCTATGTATGGGGACCCCCAAAATTTATTGCTTTTTTTCTATTTTTGTGTAAAAACCTTAATGCGGTTCACAGAATACATCTACTTACAAAGTTTCAACAGTATAGCTCTTATAGTTTCGGAAAAAAGTGGCTGTGACATACGGACGGACAGACAGACAGACAGACATGACGAATCTATAAGGGTTCCGTTTTTTGCCATTTGGCTACGGAACCCTAAAAAGGAAATGACTGCATGGTGACGACAAGTAAATGTAAAATATTATGACTTTGACTTTAGAGTCTGATCTGGACTTGAATCTGTACTAACAGATACAGAAAATGGTAGATATAATTTCATGGAAAATAAATACAAAAGTATACTATAGTAAATACATAGAAATAAATAATGTTATTGTGAACAAGATTTTAATGAAAAACATTTTTTCATAGCAAGCCTTTATAGCTCGGTATACCTATATAATTAATGCTCGTCAAGACGAATCATACGAACCCAAACTCGATGGGATTATGTCATTTAACTACCAAGTTCCTATAGCAACCTTCCAGTTGCATCATCAGATCAGCTCCACACACACATCACAATGATTTTACATTGTCATCTGATTTACACATGCATGCAAGATTTCAGCCCAATCGGTAACCGGGAACTGGGTCAAATTTAATTTGCAAGATTTGATGACAGACAAACATCGGGACAGGTGAAACTAAATAAAAGCTTCCACTGCTATAATACTTCTACTAAGGTACCTACAATCTACATGCACGCCACCGGAAATCAATATTTTATGATAACAAATTCCTACCCTCAGCTTATGACAAATATTTTGTTGACGTGAAAATAAAATGATTGGACTACGCGTTATCGACTAAGGGTGTAAACTCGAGTGTGATGACACCTTTCGATAACAATGTTGATAAAACAGCATTGTTGAGAGCTTCTTTCATCCATAATTATTTATTGATTACTAGCTGACGACAGCGACTTCGCCCGCGTGAAAGTAGAAAATTGAACCAAGGGACATATTCCCTGACATGGTCTACTATTATGACTCCGCACCTGCAAATCCTAGCGTGAGCCTGCGTGCCGCCCAGCCGAACACTCCCGTGTACATCTCCCGCCTGCATCACACAACAAGGGTGGAGGACATCGTGGAGTACGTGCGCCAAAAGACGAAGTTCGTACTGAGGATACAGCTGCTGGAGTCGCACCGTAACGTCATTTTCAAGGCGTTCGTGGTGCGAGTCCCGAACACTTTCTTGCCTCTCATGCTGAAGAAAGACTTTTGGCCGCAGGGCGTGGTGTTCCGTCGCTTCCGCAGACAGGTGCCACAGAACAGCACGAAGTGAATTTAGTGCAATGTGAAGTGTTACTAACATAATCCTAAGTCTTATTTACTAACAACAAGTTGTATTTATATATATGTTAGTCTGTAAGGTATATATATCTATGGGCCAACATGCCTGATAATAAATGATTTATTATTATTATATAGTATCATCAAAATCCGTTCAGCCTTTCGAGCATGAATAAGTAACACACACTCTTTAACTACAACTCGTAAGTCGGAGCCATTATCACTCGGCCACTACTGCTGTTGTAGGTCGCGGGTTCAAACCCTACCAGGCGCATTACTTTGTGAAATTTATTTAATTACCACTGCTCTCAAAACGGTGAAGGAAAATATCGTGAGGAAACCGGCATGTCCTAGAACCAAAAATTCTAAGACATGTGACATTCGCCAACCCGCACTGGGCCCGCGTGGTGGATTACGGCCCATTCCCTCTCTTAGAGAAGAGGCCTGAATCCCAGAAGAACATTAAAAAGGCTGATAATGTTGATGATATCGTATGTGTGATGTTCTACATTTCTTTTATTTAGCCTATTGTTTTCCATTGTAGGGCAAAGGCCTTCCGAAAAGCCTTCCAGGTATTTCTTTCTCGAGCCATCTCGTACAAGCCCTTGCGGTTGGTGTTTAGAGGTTGGCTTGCCACCTCTTTATAGGTCGACCTTGGCGGTGTCTTCCATCTTCAGGCCTCACGTCTCACGTGATCGAGGGATTTAAAATATTTCTATAATAAATAAATATTTATTCAAAATTCTACACAGGATGTTTATTTAAATATATTCTTTTGCACGGGTTTTGCGGACGACGACCAATAACCGGTACATGGTCGACATCCCACCTACATGCACAAAACGTTTTGGGAACACATTCATTGTGCGTGCAGCTAAGGAGTGCCTTGCCAGAGTCTGTGTTTCCTGATAGCTACAACCCGGGAATCTTTAAGTCGAGAGTGAATAGGTTTCTAGGTAAGCGCGTTCCATCGTCGATCGCATCGTCAATTTCTATCAGGTGAGATAGCGGTCAAGCGCGAACCTCCGGCAACCGTCCGGACCGTGCCCAAGTCGTCGACGGCGTGTAGCGTTCCAAGCGTGCCTCAAAGAAATACCAGCAAAACCGTTGAGGTTCAGCAGGGCAATGCTCGTTAGGACCGTACGTGATTGGATTTTCAGGTTAATCAAAATGCAATGCGGGATGATCGTCCCTGGGTACGAAACTGTGGACGGTATGATTTGGAATATCGAAACTCCCTCTATCTGCTGTTTTGTTTTTATTATTTATTGACTCGCGTTTGACTATTTCATCTGATGGTAAGCCAGCGATGTTGTCGTTGACAGTGGAGCACGCTTACCTAGAATGTATTCATATTTTAATTAATAGTAATATTAATACTTAATTATAATATTTTTTTTATTGAAGTACATATTTAAAAATATAATTTAGTTGAATAAACGAAAAAAATAATAATTCTTTTTTTATTTTCTCCTATAATTAACCTGGTGGTAGCATTTTTTTTTGTATCAGGATACATATCCTGACTATAGTACGGTGTCTGCATACATATATAGACTTCGGCAAAAAATTCCACTTCTTAGCTGTACGCACAATAAATGTGTTTCCGAAACGATTTTTGCGTATAACTGGGACATCTACCCCGCGTACTCGTAATTAAGCAGTATTTGCAGTTTTAAGCAGTATTTAGTAGTTTATTATTAGTTATTATTTTATATATATTTAGTATTAGTTTATTATTTTCTGAGATTATTTATGTATTTTATCTATGAGCCTTAGTTGCCTGAACATAAAGGATTATTATCATTATTACTTGATCGTCTAAACACCTGTACCTTATCTATATCTCACTAAGCGCTACACTATTACAGTAATCGATTCAACTGATTTGAAGTAGATTCTGTAGTAAACAAAGTTCCGATCACCACTTCAGAACTCGATCTTACATCCAGATTCGGAACTCTAAGATTGCTCTACATATCCCAGATCGTCGGTCCATTTCTTGCAAACTACTTTCGTGACCCATTTCTTCAGTTTACATTCACAAGTTGTGCGGGGAATAATCAGCTGGAATATGAAACACTTTCTTAGGTAAACATTGAGAACTTTTAATGTTTACGTTGCATTTTATGTTAGAGTTACTTTTTGTGGAGTTCCGATCTGTTAATTAAATAAGAGTGTAGAGTGAATCTAGCATCGTGATGCTAGCTTTTGCTGTCGACTTCGTCTGTGTGAATATTTGTTATTGCGGACGCGAAAACAAAGCCATATGAAAAGTATCCTATATTTTCACTTGTAGTTCAAGCTTACGTGCTATCAAACATCAAAATCAGTTTGGTAGTTTAACCGTGAAAACGTCAGACTGAGTTACTTTCACATTTATATTATAGATTCTTCTCTATCTATTAATAATGAAGTGAATTCTAAGCTTTTTAAAGATTCCTCTGAATCATAAAATATTTTTTCCACACATTTACTCGAAAACCCGCTCTTACCCCTACCGCTTTTAGAAACTTAATTTACTGTTTTTCGCACCAGAGCAGAAAAGTAGATGCACAAGCTCACCGCTGCCACAATTTATTATATTTATCGTATCAGGCTGGGCGCTAAGCATGTCAACCCCCGGTTATTCACTTTCTGTGATGATGATGGAATGATTTTCACTCATTTGTCAATGTAACACTCGGTTCCAATTCCGCCTTAGTCGCAATGACAAAATTTCCCCACTTGTATCAAAACTTACCATTTCATACTATGGGTAGAGCGAAAGTATAAGATTTTTAACACGTTTTTATTAGCTTCACCTGTATACATATGTTTGTTTGCTTGTAATTTTTGACTAAAACCTACCTGTGTTCCTCCAGTAGCTCTATAGGTTAGGCCACGGTAACACTTTCGCACAAAAAAAAATCACCTTCAATCTCTCTTTCGCAGTAACATAAACAAATATTTTCCGCGATAGTAAAACAGTCTAAACATTCTATCTGCTGGCAACTGTGCCCGTGATTAATATCCTGACCAGCTCATAAACAAAAAGGTGCGTTGATAACGTGTTTATTTTTATCTTTTATTTCGATCGCGGCTGAAACAAGGCGTTATTATGTAAAACATGTCGGCCGTGATTCATAAACTGGGCAGTAATTCTTTTTGGCGGGAAAGCATCAATCACTTGAGTCAGTGTTGCTATTGTAGAAAAACTGCTTTGATGGTAGAAAAAGAAGGATTTTTTTAACAAACAGTCTCTTAAATCTCTTGGGAGAATCGTATTTAAATTGAGATACTTTTAAATAAACAAAAGGCCGGGTTTTAGTAATAGGTACTCGTAGATTAGGCTGTGGCGTCAAAGCATAACTAATAAATTAAATTACTTCTTACAACTTTCTTAATTACTTCAGACACTTTGTTGTGTATTGATCTTGTAACATAACTTTAATATTACAGTCAGTTTATCGCCAAAGCCATTGGATATTGAAAGTTGAATATTGAGTCAACAACTTTCGAGGAAGTAGGTAATATTTTGATTCGGTAGGTATTAAGAGGCTGGGACAATATTTCGCTTCGGCTGGCAACACTAAGCTATGAAACGCACTCGACACGGTACACCTGGGTTCCGTCGCTAATTTACGTGTAGTTACGCGTAAAATTGGGTTACACAGATTATTATAAGATCTATGCGAGGAAAGGGGCGACGGGCGAGTTTCACACGCACCGTGTTTCCGTTGCTACATTTTGTAAAAATAATCTACATGTTTCAGGCGTGTGAGTTTATAATGGCAAAGTAATTTGGGAGTGTTTGAACACACTTTTTCTTATACAAAAGCCAATTTGGAGGGTTAGTCTTCGTTTTTCAGTCATCATAAAGAATGCTTTATTGAAATATCTGGAAGTTTTGGAACACAAAACTAACAATGTTCAAAATAGATGTACCTACCTGATGAAATAAGCTACGTATCTCAGTAATCAGTATCGTGACTCACTTTTAGCAATATCTATCTGTAATAATGATACATTCCGCTATTTCATTTTCAGCAAATAACACGTACTTTCACAAAGTAGCGTAGTAGTACGCTACCTGAAAAGTGTTTTTGACGCTTTATGTAAACGAAAAGCAACAGTTGTGCTATGCATATAGTGCTCACACGGGCATATCACAAGCGACGTCTGAAAGCGAATTGTGAACACGGCGCGAAGTCTGCGCGAGAAGCAGTGGGCGACGCGAGGTAACATCGTCAGGACGCCTACCGCGCAGGCTGTACGGAGTCAACGCCTTGGCTTTACCGCGATTATTTAAAAAAATAACGAATTACTGTTCCTTATTTAAATTGTGGCTATTTTTTTTAACTATTAGTGAAATGTGTCTGTGAGTTTTATAGTGCCGTGAATTCTTTTTTTGTGGAGTTTTACACATTCTGGATTTTTAGTGCGGGTATGTATGTTTTATGTTTCAACTAAGTATATAATAATTCATTAGATTATGTATGAAAATGTCATTATAAAATACTATTTTACTATTTTAAAATACTAAAGATAATCTTCTACGTACTTCTTACACATAAAAGCGAATCGGAAAATGATGAAATCGAGATGTGAAACCAACTTTCCGCTAATGTCGGACGTAAAAATTTGAATTTATCTATTTTTATGTCTCGCTGTTTATTTCGTTTTGTTTATGGGGCATTTGAATCTTCATTACATTTAGACAAAGTACAGTTTTAAATACGAATTGCAATTGGAAGTGATTCTATTTCGGAAATGAACTCGGTTTCAAACAAAGAAAACATATATTTGACATTAAAAAGATAAACCAATATTTTCAGAAACCTTATAGGACCCAATTACCTTATTTAAGTTATGAACCCGATAAATGGCTTAAAATATTTTTCTTCTGTTAAATAGCTTTTGACAGATATAATTTTCAAATAGAGAACAGTTGGTATACACCCAAAACAGCCGAAAAGGTTATCTAGATGCGATCATACACTCGGCAATGATTCGGCGAATCAGAACTTTTAAAACGTTTCTTTCTTTATAGAATTTGAAGACTAGGGGCTAAACTTTGTTTCGGCTTTCTTTGATCAACTTGTGTTTCTACATTATGGGCGAGTTCCTAAATTGAGTATTTTTAGTTAAGAACGTCTCGATCTCCACTTAATTAATTAATTCATTAACGCCAGCGTTCGGTCTGTCATTGTCTTTCTATTGTCTTTATTTACGGTTTTTGAAATGGTATTTACCATATTTTGAGACAGGTTTTATGGCTAGAGTTTGAGAAATACAGAATATCAGAAATCGAGGGATAACTACTGACAATAAAAGTAGGTTTTTCGTTTTTTAAACATCTACGTAGGTATCGAGGAGGAAATCCATCCACACTATTTTTATACTACCGATGTTCTGTTCCCACAGACAAACCGTTGGAGCGATTTTTTGAGGCTTATTTTTTAAGTGATAAGATTGTTTTCAACTTAATCTTTAAGAACAAATAAGTGATAATAGTGGCTATGTAATAACCACCGCAAAGGGCAATCTTCAACAAAGAGTCGTCAGCAAATCCGTCATGATTTGATTTGACGACTTCTGAAAGGGAAATCCGTGGTTATAGAACATAAAGGGTAACAGAAGGAACATGGGAGTGGCTTTAGTCAATAAAAGTCTGACACGAGAGTGGGAGAAGTTATTAGATGATTAAACACCTTAAAAAAGGGCAATCTACGGTGATTGCCCTTTTTTAAGGAGTGGGGTGGGGGTGGGGTGGGCTTTAATCGAACGGTCTTGGGAAGAGTCGCTTAACTTAATGGTTAGCGATGCGATGCTTCCCGAGTCCGGTCTGCGGACGGGTGAACATCCTAAGAGGCTCATTTTCCACACGCCTATCGTCAACGTCGAGCATGGTTTAAAAGATTGTTGCTTCATGTAACGCAACCCAACCGATGTTTCATGAAGAGGCAACTCGAAAAAAGAGAGATAACGCCTGAAAACTCTGTTAGCATTCGGTAATTCCATTATTAACTCGAATATTTCACGAAACTTGTTCCAGGAAATTCATGTTTTTTTTTTAAACCCTTTTAGGTTTTTGGAAAAGAATTGTCGTCATTAAAATCTTGATTAAATATGCAAGGCGTTTTTTGTTATATTTGTTGACTTTTTTGATTTTTGAGTTAATTATGAAGGGTCAAAGTTCATGTAAAATAGTAGGTTTGCAAAATAGTAGATTTGCAGTGGTCTTTACTGGATTAGTGTTACACTTTATAAATTGATTTCAATAGTAGCCCGGATAATGTCTATCTACAAGATACCAATGTTTCTATAATGTCTAATGAAAAATGTATAATAACGTCATAATCGCGTAAGAGCGCTTTTATGAAAAACAGTGAAAATGTATATCGAATTGCATACCCCATACCCCTAACATACTGAGATTCCTTCTTACCTCGCAAAGCACGCTGCACTGAAGTCCCGGGTTTCATTTGTAGATTTTTGACAGTCGTTACGAATAGCCAAGAGGTTTTTTATCGTTGGGAAATTCATTTAATGACATCCCCCACTCTTGGGCGGAGCGGGAGATAATGTCAGACTTTTACTGACTAAAAACCCACTCCAGTTTCTTCGTTGCCTTTCGTACCGGGGGAGCAGCCAGGGGCGGAGTTAACCCTGACCGCAGTGGGCTTCAACCCAGCTGGGCTACTGTCATTGCTGACAACTCCTTGAGGCGCGTGGGAACAGTGCGCGCCGTCAACGACTTGGGCTCGGTTGGACAGTTACCGGACGATCGGACAGCGAGCTGCCCATTGCTCACCGTCCGCAAGCCCACGCCTTTTTTTCTGGTGGGAAAAATCATTCAATGGCAACCCCCGCTCGGTGGCCGGAAATCAGGATCGGAATCCCTGGGCACGCCACA
Organism: Mythimna albipuncta; assembly: GCA_929112965.1. NCBI lineage: Eukaryota > Metazoa > Arthropoda > Insecta > Lepidoptera > Noctuidae > Mythimna > Mythimna albipuncta. The sequence continues at coordinate 6,796,246 of OV815962.1, read as the reverse complement.
ATCATGGCGGTAAGTCCCCTCTTTGAGGCGTGGCTGGAAAGGCCTCACGGCGTCCTTACCTTCCGCATGACGCAGGTCCTCACCGGACATGGTTCGTTCGGGAGTTTCCTGCACCGGATTCATGCGGAAGTGACGCCCGGGTGTCGCCACTGTGCGGAACGCCCGGAGGACACGGTGGAGCACACAGTCGAGGTGTGCCCTGCTTGGGCGGAGCATCGCCGTGCCCTCGTGGGGGCGATCGGCGGCGGAGACCTCTCGCGCCGGGCCTTGGTTGAGGCCATGGTCCGGAGCGAGGAGGAGTGGCAGGCGGTCGCCGACTTCTGCGAAGCAGTAATGCTTGCAAAGGAGGAGGCCGAACGCATCAGGCAACGGCGTTATCGCCGCCGCCGCCGTCGCCGGGATTCTGATCCCGATTTCCGGCCAACGTAGACGCGGGCTTGCGGACAGTGAGCAATGGGTAGCTCGCTGTCCGGCCGTCCGGTAACTGTCCGGACCAAGCCCAAGTCGTCGACGGCGCGCACTGTTCCCGCGCGCCTCAAGGAGTTGTCAGCAACAGCAGGGACCCAGCCGGGTCGAAGCCTACTGGGGCCAGGGTTATCCGAAAGGGCGCTCGAGCCCCGGTATGAAGGCTAGAAGGAACGGGGTGGGTCTCTTAGTCAGTAAGAGTCTGACACTATCTCCCGCTCCGCCCAAGGGCGGGGATGTCAATGCATGATTTTTCCCACCATAAAAAAAAAAAAAAAAAAAAAAAAGGATCGGAATCCCGGCGGTGGCTGGGGCGCTGTGAGCGCCGTTGCCTGATACGGTCGGCCTTCTCCTTTGCGAGCATTACTTACTGCTTCGAAGAACACTCCTCCTCGCTCCGGACCATGGCAATAGCCAAGAGGTGCGTATTATCAGATAGGCAGGCACTCCTTGGAAAATACTATTATTCAGCTGCAACCGGTTTCACTAAAGGCCAACTCTAACACAGTTGGGAAAAGGCTCGGCAGTTTGAAACTTGGGTAATTATGTCAAATTTTGAGCAATGTAAAAAATCTGTTTTGTATCGATCTAATCACACCAAAATCAATTGCCGCACGTATGAAAGGCCTTTTAGAAGAGTCGACCGATTTGGATAAGCTATGAACTATTCATCATCATCATTTCAGCCGAAAGAAATCGATTATTATATTAGGCATACATAGATCTTTGCCACCATAAAAACTGGACCTGTCCGAGTTTTTCGAAAGTCGCCAATTCACTTGTTTCGAATTTCAAATACGTATGAATGACCGTATCATTTTTCTTTTCAAATCTCGAATGTATGTATTTATTTTTTATTAATTCAAATTTCGAACATTTTTGTATGACTAGAAAGTGTAAACAGCAGGAATCAAATTCGAATCTATGTACCGTGTAGATTAAGACTCCTTGGTGCAATATTTTGTTTCGTTCAGGTTCAGGTTTTGTTAGTAAGAGTTTTTAGGAAATTGGAAAATCTAATTGGAAACTGTTAGAACAGTTTATCGAAGAGCAAACTAAACGTTTCTTCAAACTTGAATAACGTTTAAACAGAACTCTAGGATTAAACTTCATCTATTCCTGATGTTTAACGAACTTCAAGTAGTTTTGCTCTTAATCCAATAGAAATTTATGAAAATAAGTCGAAACGTTATGTTACGAGACTACTACAATTACCGACTTTTTGACAGTAGCACATTAGTTTTTTCATGACTCATTTGACAGTAAAGCCGATAAAAAATACTAAATTATCACACTGATATTAAACAGGCGTAAGTTTGTAATGTGTGTAGGTACATGTGTATGTATCAGTGTGAGGTTTATTACTCTTTCCCATTTATACGGTTGAAACAATTTGGATGAAATTTGGCTGTCTGGTTGATCATGTCCTGAAATGGGACATGGAGGATACAATTTAATTTAATTTTTTTTCAACACAATGTTACATTGTTATGAAATAAATGACTTATGACTTTATCTTGGAAGTAGACATATTCTCTTAAGATGATTTTCTGTTTAAATACGTACAAAGCCACAGGTAAAAGTTAATCACTAATTAAACCATTTTGACGTAAACACAAAAAGGTTTACTTACCCAAATAGGGTATGAAATAATTTTACTCATCTGAAATATTTCTGCAATCCATGTCGTGGCATTTACGACAACATTCCAATATGGAAACCGCGCCCTAACGGAATCGTGTAGTACACGTTGTCACCTAATCAATACTTATTATAGGTTAATAAGGCATTACCTTTGTACAGCACGTGGACTAGACTGTATGACAAAATTCCATTGACAAGTAAAAAATCATTCGTATTGTTACTAGATGTGTTCCAAGTTTGAAAATTGATTTTTTGGCGTGATTTTTTCGAAGAAAGTAAAATCGCTGTTTAAATTGCATGCAAATTGATTTATAATAGATACTGTGATGTAAAATTGGTGTAGTCATATATCTCAAGTGTCTACACGGCTGGAAAAATATGTCAATGAAAAAATGAATCATTGAAATATGAAATAGGCGTGATCTTGGTAAAATATATAGTTATAGAGTCTGTCTAATAGGTTAAACGACTTGGGTAATTATTAGGATTTAATGAAATCTGATGTAGTCAATTTTGTTGTATTATTTCTTGTCTATGATCAAACACGGTCTACCAATAGAAGATTTTGGCGAGGTTATATACAGTCCAATGGCTAATTAGAGTATGTCTTATAATTAAACGACTTGGGTAATTATTAGGATTTAATGAAATCTGATGTAGTCAATACGGTTCAATAATCAAGGTTGATAAGAAGATAGAGATCATTGTTTACTAACAGAAGAACCTTATGAAAAGTATCGAATATATCTAAGTATTTTTTAAATGATTAAATATTTTACAAAATTCCCAAGTCGGTTGACTTATTAGACAGTACTATAATTATGTGTTCCAAGTTTGAAAATGGATTTTTGACGGGATATTCTCGAAGGAAGTTTGGTTGTTGTTTTAAATATTTGTAAATTGATTATAATTGGATATTTGATACTAGAACTATGAATTAACGAAAGGGAATTTTACCTAAATTTTAAAAATGTTCCTTACGATGATTGATGTAAGAGTATTTTACGCAAAACGTAAAAATGTCCCGTTGATTCATACTTCTGATATCGTATTGTGATGTAAGTAGTTTTGTATGTCAAGTATCTACACAACTGGACAATATGTGCGCAATCTTGATAAAAAAAGTAAAATTTTAAATAATACGCAAATTGTTTTTTTATATTTGTTATAATTAATATTTGATCACTCTCTGCACTTGTTAGTTTGGAGTGTTAGTGAATTACCAAATTTTTACAATTAAGGTCAAATAGGGCATCAAATTAAAGGGTATAAAATATACAATAGGTACGTACATTACAAAAATGAATAAGAAATGAAAATCGTAAGACCAAGGCGGTCCTTTTCTTTTCTACCAGTACAGTGTACAGTGTTTATTACAGTGCAGTTTTAATAAATTAATAAAAAAATCGTTCTAAATGTAATGGAAGGCATGATTCGTGCTTACAATCTAAAAAAATATTTGATAAGATAATTTGTCGCCATCGGCTCAAATTTTGACTTGAGTTTTGTTTATTTGAAGTTGATTATTAGGTCTCCATTTAGATTAAGGGTGAGTTGCACCATTTAACTATAACGATAAAAAAGCCGCTAACAGTTGTCAAATCGTCGAATTGACCAATAGGCGGCCGTTTCACGGCTGGTTATGGTTTGGTTATCGTTATAGTTAAATGGTGCAAATCACCATTAAAAGGCGAAAAAAAAAACGTAGGTAGGTATATTGTTTACAATGGAATGTTAAACTTGTTATAAAAAACATGAATTAATAATTAATTTTCTTGACTTCTAAATTCAAATAAAAAAACCTGCATTTGTTTATTACGTAGACTTTAATGTCATTCTTATACTACAATACTACCCAAATTAATTTACAAATCTTTTTATTGCAAAAAAGGTTCGCAGAATCGCAGCATCCGTGACTGGTGGAAAATTATTTGACAAGCATTTTTCCGGCCCTTACAAATTGGAGGGTTATATGATCAAAAGAGAGTGATTGGAAATGCTGGCTTGCTTTTGTTGTTAGAATAAACAAGTTGCTACAAGTGGCTTCGCCCGCGTGATAGTACCTATAAAAATATCTCAAAGAAACATACTCCTGAGATAAAAAGTATCTTATACTATTCGAGGACATAGTTCACCCATGTGCTAAGTTTCATTGAAATTCGTTCAGCCGTTCGAGCGTGAAGAAGTAACAAACATACAAACACTTACACTTTCAGCTGTTATTAGTGTGATAATAGCCGATGTAGAGTTCGTTGACTTTTTGGTTACGTACTCAACTATAGAAATAATACATATATTTTTTAAATTATTTATTGAAGGTCTCGCGTCTGACCAGTAACTCACCTGATGGTAAGCGAAATATATATATTCCTAGCTTTTGCCTGCAGCTTCGCATGTGTACGTAAAATATGGTCTTATGCCACTCAGGAATATAGCAACTTTCTATTGGTGAAACAATTTTCGCAATCGGACCAGTACTTTCAGAGATTCCCTCCTTCAAAGAAAAAAAAACATAAAAACAAACTTTACCTCTATAATACTTATAATATTAGTACAGAATAGATGATTTACAAATAGGAAGTTCAGATACCGGCACGGATCTTGAGCGCTGGCTTCAAGTTGCGCAGAAGTTAAATATTCGGCCTCTTTAGTGGTACGAAATGAGACGCGTGGGCGGGGAGTGTCAGCGATTGGCTCACCGCGCCATCGTGTCATAGACGTCACTACGTGATTCGTTACTTGCGCTTGCTGCATGTATCTAACAACGAGGACGATTGATTGGCGATCCCACTCTGACGCCGAGCGCTCAAGATTCGTGCCGGTAATTATACATATCACGATCTGTTTATCAAACTTCGCGTGATGCATGTTCGAGATTATGACACCAAAATTATTTTGTTACCTGAAATTATGCTAAGCTGGGTTTTCTTTTTGGCTCAATTTTGCTTTTGTTTCCCGTTTTTTGTTTTTATGAATACACCAATATTCTTTCTTTTCTGGATTTCAAGCTCTGTAATAACTAAACAGACGAGAAAGTATTGCAGTCTGTAACTGTAACATTAATATCAATATTTAACTAACTTTTACACATTCCATGGACACTGAACCTATATCTGTTGGTAGGGGCTTCCCACGTGATGTATGTTACGATCGGATTTCAAACTCCAAATAGTTCCCGAGTTCATACCCCCACTTGTTGAGTTATGGTTTATCTAGTTTACCGAAGGCTTATGTATTAGACATATGAGACCAGGCTTAACCATAAACTAAGAAGCTACCATAAGTAAGTATACTGATACTTATGGTATGGCAACATCGAAGTTTGGTGTGGCCCGTGTTGAATAAAATTTTAACGGAAGGTAGAAATTGGTTGGGAAATCTTTGCGTGTAAAAAAAAAATAAAATTTAATTCAGGTCGGAAATTTTGAATATCGTTGGAGATTTAATAAAATCACTGCTTTTAATATAGTAGGTATTTAAAGTAGTGATTGTGTCAATTGGAGTTTTGAAGGAAAGTCCTTATCTACATACCTATGTTTGAAAAAACCGTTTGCTTATCAACGCAAACATTGCGATTTTAATTTATTTTTTAAACGCAACCCAACTAGCTAAAGTTCTTTTGTCAAAGGTGCGGTCGCGAACACGAAAACTTATATATACAATACATAGATACCTTGATATTTTCGTAGGAACTCATCCACTTCCAGGATAAAATGGGCACGGTCTAACTGTCTGCTAAATTTCATTCAAATCGGTCCAGCCATTTTAGTGAATAGAAGTAATAACAAACTTTCACCCAAAAACTTTTGCATTTACAATTTTTTGCATTTATTTAATATAAATTAGTAGGTAGATACTAGACTGCGATCCCACCTGATCGTAAGCAGTGATGCAATCGTGGACGGTGAGGCGTACTAATTTATTAAGTGCCTATTCACTCTATCCTTGAAGACACTAAAATTATAATCGGATGTGAAGACCACAGCAGGCAATTTGTTCCAGTCTCTCAATGTACGCGACGAGCCAAAACGCTTGGTCCGAACCGTTTATATTGTGACATGTTTGTCTATAAATAACATCCCCTTATCGAGGATAACCTTGATAAATAAACAAAACCCATCACTTCTCCTTAGGGTAGTCAGACAAAACAACTGTCCTAAGGGGATTACTGAAATTACTCACTTATTGGAATAAACTTTCTTTGAAAAAGCTCTTTTTATTTTAAAATAATGGCTTTGTTAATCTTCGCTCAGCGTCGAGACTGAGTCTGTAAGTGAAACTTGTAATTTGTCGCTTTAGACGCTCTTAGTCGCTGGCTCGCTTCGATCTTGACCAACAGGTAGTTCACGATTCTTAACGTTTTATTATTTTGTCTTCCTAATAGCTATGCCAATATCAGCATGTTTTGATGTTAAGCAGGTATAGACATCATACCTGTATTCCTTGAAGGGTCCCGCTTACCGTCATGTCCCTGTGTATTTACAACCCTACGTATGGCGAGTATTCACTTTTACCTCTACGGTCCGGACTAAGCGTTTCACCTCGTTGTTTATACATCGAAGGATTGGAGCAAGTTGCCTGCTGCGGTCTTACCGATTATAATTTTGGGTGTCTTCAAGGCTAGAGTGAATAGCTTCACCATCAAAGATTGGATCACTGCTTACCATCAGGTGAGATCGCAGTCAAGGACTAGTTTATATCAATTTAAAAAAAAAAGTATATAGTGTTTACCTATGGTTAGAAAATAAGTAAGATGGACCACACTATTATTATACCTGAAGGTATGTTTGATTATAGGTATTCTTATACGCTTAAAATGCTGAACGAATTTCGATGGAATTTGGCATACGGGACTACGTCCTGGAATGGGACATAGGTAACTTTTTATCCCTAGAGTGGATAATGGACATCCATTAGAGATAATTTTCGAGTTGAACTCGGGTAATGCCGCATCCAGACCACAGTTCAAATTATAGTATGCTTATTAGCTTCCTACGCTTTAATTTCAACCTCTAGAATGAACTGGAAAAATAACACAGACGCAGTCATGGTTACAGGCTAGTGAAAATAGAAGACTGTATTTTTAGTACTCGAGCGATGAAAAGCTTTACCCTGCTCTCAAAGTTACAATAACAAGGGGCCAGTATCTCAACGGTCATTGAACTTTGACCTTTAGTTTTTGCAAATTAAGTACCTACCTGTAGTAGGTTAGAAATTTTCTTTAAAGGGCAAAGAACTATTTGGATTGATTTTAAGATAGAGAAGATCCAAAGTGGTACCTACAATAATTGACGTCTAGAGATTGATGTGAAGATTTTTAAACCAATTGGTTTGCTGTTTTTGAATGATGGATTAATATTTCATTATCGGTACAGTACCTAAGTGTAGAGTTGTAAAAAAAATAAAAGACCCATTTTGAAATTTATACAAGGTCTAAGGGACAGCCCTCCACAATTTTTAAGGGCTTGCTCAGTAGACGAAACTGAACAAGCTTCCACAAAATTTTTTTCAGGAAACGAAAAAATAATTCGGCCTCTCCATACAAACTGTCCAATCAAGTTTATAATTTTCTATGGTGAGGCGGATTTTTTTTTTCGTTACCTACCTGAAAAAAAATGTATGGAAGGTTGTTTAGTTTCGTCTACTGAGCAAGCCCTTAAAGTTTGTGGAGGGCTGTCCCTTACACCTTGTATTTTGACTACCTAACGGCTTGTCCGGTGTAATGTAGCTACTACTAAAATGGCTAAATTAGCTACTACTACATAGGAACCAACCATAAAATAATTATTATTTTATTATTTCTATCAGTTTTGTTCCAGTTACATTCTATGGTCTTTCTCAAATGTCAAAACGGGCCTTTTATTTTTTAACGAGTTCCACACTGTATCATTAGTATTGGAAATCACAAGAGGATTTTCGGTTACAATAGGTGCGTCCTTGCGGACAGCGAGCAATGAGCAGCTCGCCGTCCGGCCATCCTGTAAGGATCAAACCTAGGGCGACGGCATGTTGTGTTCCACGCGCGCCTCAAAGAGATGTCAGCAAAATTGATCGGGCCAATCAGAGCCGACGCCTGCCCGGGCAGCGGATTGTTCAAAGGAGCTACTGTAGCCCTCGCAAAAAGGGCAACTGAAGGACACTGACACACTGTGGCACTGTGCCACACTGCCTTTCAGTCCAACCAGAGCGAGAAAAGTACTACCACTTAAAAAAAGGTACGTTGCTTGCAAAACATATGGTCATTACATTAGAAAGACGAGTACCTAAGACACATTAAAGCAGGTCAATTTTAAGTAAAAGTACTTAGCTTAAAACCACTTAAAAGAGCTCTAAGTTAAAGTAAGCTATTTTGTTGCAAGTATTCGCTTAGCAGGTGACTTGCATTGTTGTAAACTACAATTGCCGGCACGGATCTTGAGCGCTGGCTTCAAATATTCGGTCTCTTTAGTGGTGCGAAGTGAGTCGCGGGGGCGGGGAGTGTCAGTGATTGGCTCGCCGCACCATTGCGTCATAAACGTCACTAATGATCCGTTCCCTGCTCTTGCTGTGTGTATCTAACGATGACGATTGGCTCGCTAATGTATGGAATGCGCAAAGCGATACCCACTCCGACGCCGAGCGCTCAAGATCCGTGACGGTAATTGTATTAGACGTAAGTGTCGCCGCAAACGGTCCACCGGCCACAACCACAAAATGCTGCCACTGGTATATAATTTCCTATAGTTTTCATACATTTAATAATTATTCTCCGGACACGGTTGATACGCCACACGCTACTAATCGCTGCTGCTTGTTTCTTGTGGCATGCACCGGCCAATGAACGCCGATACAAAATCACACGCTACTCGCGCATTTTAATTCATGGAACACCAAGCGAACAAGCAAGCGTTCGCTCTCTCATTGTCTTTCTATTATGTCCCTAATTACGATATGCGTAAGGTTAAATTCTTCGTTACAGTCCATTATGACTTATAGATATAAGACACTGCGCGCATAGGTAAAAAAATTAGCAGCCGACGGCCACAAGTATTTGTCACGCGCTTCGTCTACCTTTGTGGCCGCCTCTAGCTTCTCGCGGTAGCCTTTGTGACTATGGCATATATGTATAAGATATATTATTGAGGATTTTCGAAATAAACCACAAATAGTTTCTCTGAAAACAAAGTTTTGTTTTATTCAACACGTTTTACAGTATATTACACTTTTATCTCACCTGAAAACAAAGAAACGACATTTAAAGTTCTCTAATATCGCCTTCTCAATTATATCCTTTTATTTATCTCTCTATAAGTTTTATAACCATAAAATGCACAAAATAATCTAAACATCATCTGCCATTCAATCATACGTCACCCCGTATCCACAGCTTAAAAATTAAATTAATGAAATGTCATTTCCAAGGAGGTCATTTCATTACATACGTATGTGGCCCGTTTGCGGCAACCCTTAATACTGATCGTCCAGGGACAGCCATCGTATTCCCGAGTTTGTTATTGTGTAATACTCTCAAAGCTTCTTAAAATATAAAGACCAAATAGATGAGTTTTTCCTAAGAGTAATTGAAAATGGTTTTCGAAAGTCTTCTTCGGCTTATAGAGGTTCTAAAATATTGCGAATTTAATCATAAAATAAATTAGATATGTGGTCTGGTTTCTTTTGTTTGCTACTTCAAACGCTTCAGTTTTATGTTAGTGTTTCTGTGTTACTTGCCTGAGGCAGGTAATAGATCAACTGGTATTGTATGTATTGGAGGTGGTTGGGTTGGTCTGTTATTATTGTTGGTCCTCCAACAACGATAACAAACCAACCCCACCATAATCAATTTATTTATTTTTATTGTCTGAGTTACAAAATACACATATACATGCTGATTACTCGTGGAGACTTTTAACATTTGCCTGACGGATTTAAAACTAGAAGTACTTGTTGTAAGTAAGAAACCTAAGTAGTGCTAGTGTCGTTCACACCTTTGTTTTTGTAGTTTGTGTGCTATATCTTTGTAATTTTTGGTTTAATTTACAAATAAAAAAATTTGTGTGCCTTATTTTTGAATAATCTAAAACACGGACTAATTACATTTTTTACGGTAACTAGCCTATTCAACCCCCCGTGCGCCGATTTCTTTTTCGGAATCATTTGAAATGTCATTGTTGGAGCGTGCCGTGGCTGGTTCAGCGAAGAATGTAGGAGCTCTGCAGAGTCGAAGCCTATTGGCGCCAAGGCTGGTATGAAAGGTAACGAAGTAATAGGAATGGGTTTTTAGCCAATAAAAGTCTGACACGCCCACTCCGCCGAAAAGCGGGGGATGTCATTAAATGATTTTCCCATCTAATAAAACGAAGAAGGATAAAATAACTTCGAAATATTTAAACTTCAGTGGACTTAAATAATATTTTAGGACGTGCGAGCGCGAGCATTCGTCAAGGTAATGTAACAGCTGACTGGCGGGTGGTGTGCGGGCAGAAATCTTCGCTTGCCCAGCTGACTCCTTACACCCCTCGTTCACTGCCGCCAGAGGGCGGCGATGTTATCGCAAGTGCCTTTCAATGGAGAGTTGATCTCTGGCAGGTCACTTTTTCCCGTGCTCTGTAGATTACCAATAAGTGATCACGATCTTAATTCCATTTAGAAGTCCCTGAACCGCCTCCCAAATTGGGATGGTATAACGGAACCTCACAAAGGGGGTTTACTTTGACGGATTGGCAGCAGGAAGTAAGTGCGGAGCTAAGTTGCAATTGCTCTGTCTTCTATCTTACCCCCGGTAGTGTTACTACGAGCACTTAACGTTATCCATTTTACGACCTAAAGTGAACTGTTAACTGGATGTAGCTATATAGGGTGTATAATGCCATCTCTTTTTCTCACTCGAACGACTGACATTTTAACATGTCATGGTAAGTCCCCTGTACTCCAAAACCGACCAGGGGCCGTATTATGATCTCTTAAAACCATCATGTTTTCGGTGTGAAAAAGAGACGGAGCTATACAGGACGAATAGCACTATCCTTTTCTCACACAGAATACATGATGGTTTTAAGATGTCATAATACGGCCGCTGTACGCTACTAACGACGATGCTGCGAAGCTAACAAAATTTGACAAAATGTCAGCCAGTGGCACAATATTTTAGATGTAAGATGAAGAAATAAATAAACAAATACATTTTTTTTTCTTAAAGAACACTGCTGCACACTACGAATTACGCCCGTATTGTGGGTTCAAAGATTCAAAATTCAAAGCATTTTTTCACATAATTTGGAATTGTCAAGAAGTTAGTCAGGGAAATTAGGCTATTTATTACTTGTATTTATTCCAAAGCGTAGATCCCAATAGAGAAGAATATGCAATGAACTCCATGGACACCCTTTTTTATTACAAATATCTTGGTTACATGTTGCGGACACGGATGCGACCCGGAAAACTAATCGATTTTTTTATTATTTATTGATAGGCTCGCGTTTGACCACTATCTCACCTGATGGTAAGTGATGATGTGGCCGACGATGGAGCACGCTTGCCTAGAAATAATCTATTCACTCGTGACTTAAAGACCCCTAGGTTGTAGCTATCAAGAAACACAGACTCCGGCAGGGAATTCCACTCCTTAGCTGTACGCATAATGAATGTGTTTCTAAAACTCGAAAATTTGATTTGGCTCTCGAAAAAGTGTGTAGGGAAATTCAAAATTCGAACAAAGGTTTTTTTACTCTTAAATAACTAAAGTTTTCAAAATCACTTTCAAAATAATTACAAGCGGCCATTGCCTTATACATAAAACTTTTTTTCGCAAAACTTTCTGAGTGGCCTGGTACAAATATTGTTTCGTGCGGGAAGTTAACCCGAGACACGACGCGCAGACGACAATCGCCATACCATTGCGAAGCAATTATCGTAATTTCTCCTACATATTCATTTTTATTGGGATACATTAATAATATCGGGTATCGTATGGTAGCACTTAGCGTAAAAACAACATAACGGTTTTATGACGGTTGATTAATTTGATAAGTCATTAATGTAATTCTAATTAATGATACAACCTACTAATGGTTTCGTATTAATCTACTGAAAAAGTGGTATTATTTCTGTATTAATGTGATTGATGTCTTTTATTGATTTGTCTGTCTTAATTTGTTCACTATTTCACCTTATAGTAAGCGATAATGACAAAAAAGTATACAGGGTGTAAGACAAACTTTAAGGGCTTGCTCAGTAGACGAAACTAAACAACATCCCCCGAGATTTTTTAGGAAACGAAAAAAAAAGTCGACCTCTCAATACAAACTGACCAATCAAGTTTTTAATTTTGTACGGTGAGGTTAATTTTATTTTTTATTAGAAAATTTTAAATTACATTTAAAATTACCTGCCTGCCTGTATTTTTAACTAGAAAAATCGCCTTTGAAAAATTTTACCATTAGGGGGTCTAGAACCTGTACGAACTTGAACCTTATATCTACCTTTATTGTATTTATAAATATAAATTAAGTATCTAATATAAGTCTGTCAGTACCTATACCAATCATCTATTGTATCGTAGACAATACCTATTTAAGACCTGTGCCCACTGAGATCTGTAGCTATGTCAGTTAGAAGCTTCCATTGTCCGTAATGGCTACTCCCATTCAATATGGCCATTAGTTCTGCGGTATATTTGCCATAATTACCTTCACTAAGCTGGTAGGTTTTGATCTGTGGCCACAGATTTATATGTTGATACATTTACGGAGTCAAAATAAAATAGCTTGTGAGGTCAGACGTGGTGGGTAGGTACCATCGCGGTCATTTCTGCCTGGACACATAAAAAAAAAATCGCTTCAATCCTGCAGCGCGACGCCAAACCAAATTCTTAGAAGTATTATATATACGATTCGAGTGCAAGCAAAAATGAACTTAGAGGTGGTCAAGTGTCTTTGATAGTACATACTTATCGTAGCGAATAATTACATAGAGGCGTAGCGTGTACTAATTTAGACGTGGGTTGCTGAGCGACGCTGATGTGCGAGGCCTTCTCTTTCATAAATTCGAAAACAAAACAGCGACTGTCGCAACTTAGTGTTCGACCACATTGACCATAGTGGTCAAACGCGAGCCTATCAAATTATTATTCCACGGTGGACGCCATCATGCGCGTGCGAGCCCTCACGACGGGAGATGCGGTGTCCCAGGGCAGGAGTGTCGTGGCAGTGTCCTTGGACATTGCCCACGCTTTTAATTCCCTGCCCTGGAGTACCATTGGGAGAACACTCCGGTACCACTGGGTGCTCGATTACCTCTGTCAAGTGGTCGAGGCCTACCTGTCGGACAGGCACATAGTCTACACCGGCCACCAGGGAGTGTGGAAACGGCAAGAGATGTCGTGCGGTGTTCCACAGGGATCAATACTAGGACCACCCTTGTGGAACATCGGGTACGACTACGTGCTGCGTGGCGACTTCACCCTGACGGGTTCAGCGTGTAATCCGTGCCCTTGTTTGTTACAAGAGCACGAACGTCATGTCTGTGGTTTAAAAGTGAGACAGAAGTGTGGTGTTAGTCAGTAGAAGTTTGACACTGGTCAGATTGGTTCACCTGGTAGGCAGCCTGGATGTCCATATACCACTCCAGCTGAAAAAAAAACCATTAGGAATCAATTTGCAAATAATTAAAACAGCCACTGAATTTCGCTTCCTCTGTGAGTTTCCTGGCGTGATCGAAACAGAAATGAAGATATTCGCAAGAGAACCAAGGTTGCCGACATAGCACGAAGAATCGCCAAACTTAAGTGGCAACGGGCAGAACACGTTGCTCGCAGAACAGATGGCCGTTGGGGCCGCAAGGTTCTGGAAGCGTCCGGAAGACGCAGCGTTGGAAGGCCTCCTACAAGGTGGACCGATGACAGCAGGATTGTCTTTCATTTTGGCGGCATTTGGTGGAGGTTTATGTCCAACAGTAGACGTCTGAAATGATGATGATGACCGAATTTCACTAAAAAAAAACACTCCTGTTGTCGGTTCTTTTGGCTATACGATTGCTGATGTGTGTTACCACTTTACTCGTACCAATCAGTCCACAAGGAAAGATTCCGAATTCATTTTTTATTTCTTCTATATTGAATTGTTCAAATATAAAGCATTATGTTACTTCAGATGGGAATATTGCGCTTCAATTGGCTATCAATCAAATTGTATCGAGAATCCGAAACAATACGATCGGATTGATAAAAGAATTTCAGTAAACAAATAATGTGACCTAAATGATTATGTTATGCGTCTCTTCGCTTTTCATTTCTGAGGTAAATAGGGCGGAAATGAGAGTACATGTGTATAGCTACCTGCTTTATTTATACTGTTATTCTTGGAAAATAACAGAGTTTGTCTTTCATGAAGATATGTTATGTAGATGATATTGCTTTCACTTATTTATTACCTGTAGCGTTTGGCAATAATATATGTTAGTTAAATTTATATATATATATATATATATTATACCTCTGTATAAGTTTGTAGTTGTGCACTCTTGACGTAAAATGTACGAAATCGTTATATATAACTTTTATACATTAAAATGGAATGTGTAACTTGAAATTTTCAATTGGTTAACTATATAGAAAGACTAGCTTTTGCCCGCGCGGCTTCACTCCCGCTCTTCCCTACTTCAGCCTACTATACCCTACTCTACTCTACCCTACTCTGCCCTACTCTACCCTACTCTACTTTACCCTACTCTACCCTACTCTACCCTACTCTACCCTACTCTACCCTACTCTACCCTACTCTACCCTACTCTACCCTACTCTACCCTCCTCTACCTTACTCTACCCTACACTACCCTAATTTTCATTTTTTTTCCCATAAGAACCTTCTCCTCATAATAACGAACACAACAAAAAAAAAAAATTGCAAAATCGGTCCAGGCGTTGTTGAGTTATGCGCTTACCAACACATTTTGCGATTCATTTTTAGGGTTCCGTAGCCAAATGGCAAAAAACGGAACCCTTATAGATTCGTCATGTCTGTCTGTCTGTCTGTCTGTCTGTCTGTCTGTCTGTCTGTCTGTCTGTCTGTCTGTCCGTCCGTCCGTATGTCACAGCCACTTTTTTCCGAAACTATAAGAGCTATACTGTTGAAACTTTGTAAGTAGATGTATTCTGTGAACCGCATTAATATTTTTACACAAAAATAGAAAAAAAGCAATAAATTTTGGGGGTCCCCATACATAGAACTGAAACTCAAAAATTTTTTTTTCATCAAACCCATGCGTGTGGGGTATCTATGGATAGGTCTTCAAAAATGATACTGAGGTTTCTAATATAATTTTTTTCTAAACTGAATAGTTTGCGCGAGAGACACTTCCAAAGTGGTAAAATGTGTGTCCCCCCCCCTCTAACTTCTAAGATAAGAGAATGATAAAACTAAAAAAAATATATGATGTACATTACTATAAAAACTACCAACGAAAATTGGTTTGAACGAAATCCAGTGAGTAGTTTTTTTTTAATGCGTCATAAACCGAAAAAAATACACTATTATTAAAACATCGATCAAAGTTACAATACATTACAAGAACTTTTATATTATGTTACTTGCTGCTACGGAACCCTTCATGGGCGAGTCCGACTCGCACTTGGCCGGTTTTTATATTATAGATATATTACATTTATTTAATTTTAGGCGGTACGTTGTTCGCTAATTTAACTAGTTTAACGCGAAGGTTATCACTATTATCACTAGCCTTTTTAATGTTCCCACTGCTGGGACTTAAGCCTCCTCTCTAGAAGAGGGCACGGGCCGTAATCCACTACGCAGTGCGTGCTGGTGAATGTCACGTGTCTTCGAATTTTTGGTTCAAGGACATGCCGGTTTCCTCACGATGGAAATCCTATCATGTTTCCTATCAGTCATAAGTAATTTATTTTAGAACGTCATAAATTCTGTAAAATAAGAAGTAAAATAAAATAGCAAACCTAAAATTTTACATTTGATTAAAAATATGAAAACATAAACATTACCTGAAAGGAAGCATGTTCCATCGTCAACCACATCGTCGCCACCATCGACCACATCGTCGCTTCCCGTGAGATAGTAGTCAAAACTTATCAATAAAGAAGTTAAAATAACAAAATATATACATAATAAACTTAAATATAAAAAAAAATATATATATTTAAGTATGCTTAAATATACATATATTTAGCCAGCTCTTGGGCACACTTCCAGTCGACAGCGATGCGGAGGAGTTTTACGATGCTATATTTTAGTAGCCTAAAAGTATGTATAGTTCGGTTAAAATATGTAATTATAATCTGACAATAATTCTCTCTCCATCTAGAACGGGAGAATTAATTATAATGATTTTCAAGCCAAAAAATATTTTTTTCTTGATTTTGTTTCCTCCAATCTACGCATATGTACCGTCCAAATAAACTTGCCTTCTATTACCCCTTAAAAAATTCAGGGACATCGTTTTTAACACGGCATTTGCTCAAGTTCTTTCCCTTAACACCCTGGAGTACCATTCGTTTTTTTTCCAAGAAATCGTACTTATGCCAGAGTGTGATTTGCCATTTCGTATAAGTTATCAACTTTTAAAAGGCCATTATATAACTTTTATGTAGATAACTTCATGAAACAACGCATAAGTACCTATCATCTTTATGAAAGGGGTTTTTTATGTATTTATTCTTGAAGAGCTAACCCTATTATGTTTTTACTTACAAACTTTTTCGGCAGCCAAGAGTTTTTCGGCGAGATATTTGCACTCTATTAAGGTTAAGCTGAAGGGTATCTATAATAACTAAAAAGTGTGAAATAAAAAACACGTTTTAAGCTATAACTACATTAGACCGACGCATTTGTATGTAGAACGACGTCGCGTGGCGTGGATCTAGTGTAGCTCTACAAGTCTAGTTTCCATATAAAATGTATAGAAACCGACGCGCTTTCCCTCTCCTAGAGAGGAGGCTTGAGTCCCAGTAGTGGGAACATTAGATAAAAACCGGCCAAGAGCGTGTCGGGCCACGCTCAGTGTAGGGTTCCGTAGTTTCCCGTCCGTCAAAATAAGTGTACCCACTAATGAGTTTAAAAAAATGCTTGCATATACGATTAGTCCAGAAATTATTTTGTACCTTTTTGTCTTTTTTGTACAAAAACTCTTCTTTTCATCAAGTTCAAAATAATTTTCCTAGAAAGTCCTTATAAAGTTCTACGTTTCAGAATTTTTTCATATTTTCTAAACTTATAGTTCAAAAGTTAGAGGGGGGGGGGACACACACATTGTTTTTTGTTTTTTTTGCGATTATTTCCGAAATTATTGACATTATCAAAAATTGATTTTAGTAAACCCCTATTCATTTTTAAATACCTATCAAACAATATATCACACGTTAGGGTTGAAATTAAAAAAAAAATCACTTCCTACTTTACATATAGGGGGGCTACCCTAATATACATTTTTTTCCAATTTTTATTTTACCACTTTGTCGGCGTGATTGATATACATATTGGTACCAAATTTCAGCTTTCTAGTGCGTACGGTCCCAGAGATTAAGCGAGGACGGACAGACAGACAGACAGACGGACAGACAGACATGGCGAAACTATAAGGGTTCCTAGTTGAGTACGGAACCCTAAAAAAGGCTGATGATGATGATATTAATGACCGATAAAGTATGAAATCTGCTCACATACCTACTTGTATTCTAACGAAAACAAATAATATTACCCAATATCATAAAACAAAACAAATCTAATGATACCTCGTCTATTGTCTAAATCGGTCGAGGGAAAAGAACCCTTGAGGTTTCAACAGTAACATTAAACCTAATAGCTATAGGCATCCACGTTACAGACATGAGAAAAACATTACCCTCCCTAAGGATTTACCACATTCAGCGAAACCTCGTCGCAATCCAAAAAATGGTTCCTCACCTGACATTATGTTTAAGAAAGAAAATAAATCACAAAACTCCAACTTGGAAGATGTCACATAAAGTATACAAAACATTAAATTATACACGAGGAAATATAAAGTTATATTAGTAAACAATTTGGATTTACGGAGTCGTATTTGAGTTTAGAAAAGCAATTATATTGTGAGCCGTGAGTGGAGGTGTCTTGTTGACGAAAGATTTTTTGGGTTCCGTTCATGACATTTTTGAGTATTGCTGCAGAATATTATGTACAGCTAAGCAGTACAATTCCCTGCCGGAGTCTGTATTTCCTGATAGCTAAAACATAAGGGTCTTTAGGTTTTTTTATGTTGGGATAAATCATCCAATGACAACGCCTGCTCTTGGGCGGAGCGGGAGATAGTGTTAGACTCTTACTGCCTAAAAGCCCATCCCTTTCGTTGTCTTCAAACCGGGGCTTGAAATATCTTTTGAATTAACCCTGGCCCCAGTAGGCTTCGACCCAGCTGGGCCCCTGCTGTTGCTGACAGCTCCTTGAGGCGCGCGGGAACAATGCGCGCCGTCGACGACTTGCGTTCGGTCCAGAAAGGGCCTTTAGGTGAAGGGTGAATAAGTTACTTCTAGGCAAGCGTGCTTCATCGTCGGCCACATCATCGCTTACCATTAGGTGAGATAGTAGAAAGAAAAAGAAAATTGTAAATCACACATGCAGTACCTAGTTACCTGGGAATTTTATAGTAAATTATGTGACTAGGGGATAAAGCTGGTCGCGGGCGGCATGTTAAATTCCTAACGAAACGAAGGCTTTTAATTTTAATCCCGAACGTTAGTGAGGATTCTATACCTAATTAACTCCCGAGCACTGGCATGTCTCTTAGATTTCTCTCATTTTGTAATTTCTACATAAATCTTTCCCAATCTTTAAATACACTGCATTATTGAAAATGAGAACAATAAACTAAATAGGTACTAAATACTGGTGGCTTACTAAATAGGTTTACACAGTGGCCCCTTGCTCGAATTTGCTACAGGCCCCGTGCTAGCTTAATCCGCCACTGGTTATCGAATATTGAAAATATTTTTTTACACCCGATGATGTTGAAAGAATAAACTCCATAAGTCAAGTTTATTCCCTTAGAGACCATATACATAACCCGCTTGATATTTTTTATTTACAGGGATCCTAAAAATACATAGAAAATCATCGTCACGTTTTTTTCCTTATAGGATACAAAGATGCGTGGATTTTTCCGTATTTCATTCTTATGATAACTTGAGTTGCTTGAAGACGTATGTTTTTTGTTGTTTGCCCTTTTCCTTCTGAGCAAAATAGGTTTTTTTTTTGGACAAATACAATGGAATCAATACATCTGGGAGATGTAATGCGATCAAGCACTTTTATCAAAGTGGTAGGTAGGTATTATAGTCATTGTAGTGTTCGTATTGTTTTCATTTCTGTTTTTTTACAGAAACTGACATTAAAATGAGGATAAAGTCTATAGATCACTAAGGGTGAGTTGCACCAATTAATTATAACGAAAACAAAGCCGTTAACAGTTGTCAAATCGTCGAATTGACCTATAGGCGGCCGTTTCACGGCTGGTTATGGTTTGGTTATCGTTATAGTTAAATGGTGCAACTCACCCTAATTGTCATGTTGGTAATCTTGTATTACGGGAGTATTCGAAAGAGTTATCGAAGTCCTAGCTCACCGAAAAGCTGTTCAGTAACCTTCCGGACCGAGCCCGGGCCGTGGACGACGCGTAGTGTTCCATGTACGCCTCAAGAAGATATCAGTCAAGGTTTTTTTTAATATTTAAGTAACTGAATATACCCAACAATTGGCAAGACTATCACATAATTATATTTCTGAAGTACCAAGCTATAAAGATTGCGACACACCCCGGTAGTTTGCGGGATCTTAGCCGCGGGCAGAACTACATGTACGCACATACATTCCTTTTATAGCCCGCTTAACGTTGATAACATTCTGTAAGCAATTTGGTCTTACAGATTAGTGTGTTGTTGTATTTTCGTATTGGATAGTGTTAAACCTCACCTAGTAAAATTGACAAATTTTTAAAGTGCAGCTCAGAGGGTGAATATTATTTCGAGAAAGAAACAAAAATTAATATTGAAAAATTATATTTATTACAAAAAGAAAAATGGACATATGTAAATAACATAAATTGTACGAAACGCATACGACAAAAATTGTACAAAGGCAAGACTTTTCGTTCATGGGGCAGCGAGGTACCACCGGTAGCCTTATGAAGATTTGCACCGTAGGATACCAAGTACAGCTGCCAACACGGATATTGAACGCTGGCTTCAAGTAGCGCAGAAGAAAAAAGTCGGGTCTCTTTAGGTGGTGCGACGTGAGACGCGGGGGCGGGGAGCGTCAGTGATTGGCTCGCTGCGCATCGCGATATAGACGACACTTGTGATTCGTTCATTGCACTTGCAGCATGTATCTAACAACGACGACGATTGGCTCGCCAATGTATGGAATGCGCAAAGCGATCCCCACTCTGACGCCGAGCGTTCAATATCCGTGGTGGCAGCTGTATCTACTCATGAGGTCTGAACGTGTTTTAAAGAGATTGATGTTTTTAATGCTCACTCAAATGTCTCACTGATGATGGTGTGTATGTTGGATCATTCAGTTCCCTACAAAACAGTTGATCTGAGAATTAAGTGGTACTGATATACGCGTGATGTTCGTGAACGGGTACTGTCGTTTAAGACTGGTTACCTCCTAGCTTCCAGTAGCATAATGTGCTTTTATAGTGTTCCCACTGCTGGGACTCAAGCCTTCTCTCTAAGCGGGAGAATGGGCTGCAATTCACCACGCAGGTTCAGTGCGGGTTGGTAGCTGCGCTTATTTTAAATTCTATATTTAGACTTTATTTTTAATAGTAGCGACGAAAAATTTGTAACCGAAACATTTCTAATACATGACACGATTTTGTACATTCTTTTCTACGCTTTGGAATGTGCAATTATCATCATTTTTCGGATGGACATGGAGGATGAGGATAATGGAAGGTGGTACCTGATCTGCGGAGAGACGCAGCACAAACACTGAAGACCGCAACCGTCCGGGAACATGATTGATAGCGCTATCCTTTTTCCGGAATAGAATCATGAAGGCATTAACGCTTCATGACATACCACTTTAATGCGTAAGAGCGTTTATTGCATGACCCCAATTATTTACAATAAATTATCGAATGGTTGGAAAGCCTTAAATACAGCACAGTATAAGAGTAGATTACGGTTTTTTTTTTTACATAAAATTTAGTTACTACTGTGTAACTGAGTTCCTATGGGACGAAAATATTTGTTAATTAGGGACACCTTGATTTTTTTGAATATTTGATGTTTGACATTTTTTTTTTGACATTTTGATATTCGGCTAATAACGTGATATATACAAGGTGTAAGGGATAGCCCTCCACAAACTTTAAGGGCTTGCTCAGTAGACGAAACTGAACAACCATCCACCAAAAAAAATCCGCCTCACCATAGAAAATTATAAAATTGATTGGACAGTTTGTATGGAGAGGCCGAATTCTTGTTTCGTTTTCTGAAAATTTTTTTTGTGAAAGGTTGTTCAGTTTCGTCTACTGAGCAAGCCCTTAAAGTTTGTGGAGTGCTGTCCCTTACACCTTGTGTATATATCACGTCTTTAGCCAAATATCAAAATGTAGATAGACTTCATCATCCGTAGCATAGATATTTTTTATTTTGGATAGGCGTTTGACGACTATCTCACTTAAAGATTCCAGGATTGTATAAATGATTTAATTATGTTTTATACATGTCCTTCTATCGGTTTTTCCCAAACTATATTGTAATATATATTTCTTTATAATGAGATTGAAATTAATTTTATAATTCACAAAATATAATCAGTTAAAATGAAATAGGTTGGATGTATAATGAGGAATGACCAAAACGCGTGTTGGGGTACATTTTGCGCGGCGCTCGTACACCAAACTTATTGACTATAAGAAAAAAAAAGATAATACATAAACTATAGAGTTGTCTCTTGTTTCATTTAGAATATTACTGTTTTTATCGTAAAATGAATCGGAAGGGAAATATTGCCTAAAAAACTGCTTTTAGGCGCCCTTTTTCCAATATGGCGTTATGAGCGGCAAAAAATACGAGGTGGCAAAGTTGAAATTCAGAATGAGAGAGTGAAAATCAAAATCTATAAAATTGCCAATTTTCAAAACACCCAGAAAACTTACGTGATACCATCAAAGACACTTCCGCCTGACCACCGCTAATTTCATTTTTGTTTACACTTGAAACGAAAATTTCAAAGGGTTTGGTTTGGCGCCGCGCGGCAGGATTCAAGCAAAATTTTTTTTAAGTGATCAGGCAGAAATGACTGCGGTGGTACATAACTACCACTATTTTTCGAATCATGTAACGGAAGGTAGGTACGATAAAAGAAGTGTTCACTTCAAAAAAGTTCAATTTTACTCGTTGCCAGTTCACTTTCAATAAAAATCGATGGTCTATTAATAATATATGTAGGTACGGGAAACTGTATCACAACTTGTCATTGACATTTTTATCAATGTTTGTCAGATATAATACTGATAAATTAAGCAAGCTTGCCTGTTGTCGTGATTATTTTAGTATGTTGTAGGTATATCAATAGAGGGTCTGGTATAAATTGGACCTGCTGTTATTTTTTTTTTCTTGTGAATAAATAAATCTTTTTTTATTGGTTAGGTTTTGCAAAATCTTTGCAATTAGCCATTATAAAATTCTTTATTTTTACACTGTTTATTTGTGTTTTTTTTTTAGTACTATACCGACTTGAGATCACAGATCACTTGAGATGCAAAACTACACCATTGTTACATCACAATTTATTTTATTTTATTTTATTTAATGAAACATCAATATTGGTTCATTACATTCATTACAAGAAAATTGTTAGTATGATCTTAAAAACCTATGTTATTAATTAATACCTAAAAGCGACTTAGTCTTCTGGGTAAGGTTCCACACCAGAGGGCGGTCAAACTTACTAGCTATCATTTTTAGAATATATAATAATATCCATTAGGAAATAATTTGGGAATAAATAAATTATAACAGCTACTGAACTTCACAATTTTTTTAATTTTATAAATGGTTAATAAATTATGTTTAAACTTTTTGTACAGTAAGTGCAGTAGTGGACCGACTGAATGAAACAAGGTATTTGCAAAACATTCTACACTATGGTAAGACATAAAGCAATAATATTTATTCTAACTTTTTCTCTAGCAATGTTTACTAGTCTTTCATATCATTATTAATACATTCTATGCATTTTGTTTCTGGTCCCCATTTTTATTTACACTAATTTTATGAAGTACAAATGACCAATTAAATTATTTGAAAAAATAATAATTTTTATATAAAAAAAACAATAAGGAAAAAGTTAAGTAAACTGAATAAAATTTTTGTGTCTAGTTTTGATGTATGTAACTTTTTTTTGTTCCCAATACAAAATACATTCAATTTATGTGTGGAATATCTATATATTCAATATTATAATTTATGCGAGGGTTAAGGGTATTTCAATATATGCGTGTGTTAGAAATGAACTGTAGGAAATCTATATATATTGATATATATATATATATATATAACCACCCATATTTCATAATAAAAAAAATGTCAAGATGGATAACGGTTATTTACTGTGTATCAAAGTTCCTATGACTGGTGTGTAAGGAAAGGGTTTTATGAAGAAAAGCACAGAAAGACAAGACTAAGTATTTATTTCTAATGGGCTTGTCAATTATTCGAATAAACTACTGGCTCGTTCGGAAACTAGGTCTTCGAGGTGAAGAACGGCCAAGAAACACCTCGGAAGCATTTTATCATCACAATAACATAATTAGAAACATAAGTCACAGTATAACAAATACACAGAATCAAAACAACATTAGCAATAATATTAAGCTACTATATTAAATAACTTACGTGAACTTAGGCTTGCTGAACAGCAAGTAAGAGAACTTTAATAGAAACCAATCTTATTTATAGGAAAGTCCTGACGTTCAAGTGTCAAACCTGTGGGTTGACACTTAAACATCAAATATCCTTCCACCTTCTACAAATCTCAGGTTGTCGCACAACAAACAAATTCTTACATTTTAGTAGACTAATTCTTAGATATTTTACAACCATAATAATATCGCAACAACAATTAATTTAATAAAATAATAATTATACTTATCTTTTAATTCACAATTTCCACACTTATACACAAACTTTGTAACTTATTTTTGTAGAGAGAGCTCCGCACCGTCCGACGTCTGAACCGAGAATTACTCAGGACAGCCGGCGTAGCGGCTTTTATAGGCGTTAACAAACAAGCTGCTTGAACGTTGGTTTTTAGTTTGAATTTAAACGTTATCTTTCAAATATCTATTATAATAATTATTTAACACATTATTACTATTATATATTTTATATATCTATATCTATGCCTATGCATAAACTATCACGGCCATACTGACAGTACTTCGTCCTCGAAGTATTACAATGTTATTTATAACATACAAGTAGGTACATTCGACCCATTAATCAACATATACATAACACAAAAACGAAAAGAAAGTATTTAAAACACTTATGACCTTTTTTTTTTTCATTCATATTTCATAAATTTCAAGTCAACCAATTGTATGGACACGATGGTCCTCAGAGTATTCTTTTGCCAACTACATAGACATGTCGATCACATCCACCCGCTGCTCGTGGGATAATCGACACCAAATAGAAGGCCGACCAGCGGTTATTGAGTAATTTGCCAACTACATAGTCATGTCAATCACATTCACCCGCTGCCTGTGAGATAATTGACACCAAATAGAAGGCCGACCAGCGGTACTCGTGAGTAATTTGCCAACTACATAGTCATGTCAATCACATTCACCCGCTGCCTGTGAGATAATTGACACCAAATAGAAGGCCGACCAGCGGTACTCATTTATTTTTAACTCATTCACAATATGACATTGGTTCTAAGTCAAAGTCAAGTCAAAGTCAAAGTCAAAGTCAGAGTCAAAGTCAAAGTCAGAGTCAAAGTCAAAGTCAAAGTCAAAGTCAAAGTCAAAGTCAAAGTCAAAGTCAAAGTCAAAGTCAAAGTCAAAGTCAAAGTCAAAGTCAAAGTCTCAAAGTCTCAAAGTCAAAGTCTCAAAGTCAAAGTCAAAGTCTCAAAGTTTTTTATTTCACATAGGCCTATATGGGCACTTATAAAACTTCAGAAGCTAGTGCACGACTAACATTGACAGTTTCTTATTTTATTTTTGTATTATGTACATGTTCTCAATAATATTTTATATTAGCAACTTATGTTTTTATAAAAGCCTTAATTTAAACCAAAACATTGTACAGTTGATAAATAATTTCCAATACAAATCAATAAGATTGAACTTTGAATTGACCTTAAAATATGGCAATGACAAGGTAGAAGTAGTTTCACATTTAAGGCTACACACTCCAATCACAAATTAGTACATATTTAATTACAATTTTTTGTCATTAATTTGTGACCTAAATATTTGCAGATAACCGACGCAGCTTACACAAAGCATTCCAGACAATACCCACTCGAGTCAAATACCTAGTCACGCTAACCACATTCACCTGCTGCTGGTGAGACACATTAGCGCCAAATAGAAGGCCTAGCAGCTAATTATCAGCTAACCTAACCTAACCTAACCTAACCTAACCTAACCTGCCCTAACCTAACCTGACCTAACCTAACCTAACCTGCCCTAACCTAACCTAACCAAATTCACCAGCTGCTGGTGAGACACATTAGCGCCAAATAGAAGGCCTAGCAGCTAATAAGCAATAACTAAATCATTGCATCAGCTATGTTGATTCTATACACCTAGTTACGGCAAGATTAGATTAATCAACACTAAATTACAAAGCATAATTTTGAATTGTATTTTTCTATTTTACTTTATTAGAACAGAATGATCGTTTTAGTCGGCATTATTGACTTTTCAAAATAACCCGGAAATAAATAATTCAATGCTATTCCCAGTTGATTCAACACACTAACCCGTCCTAGCAACATAATCAAAAATACATCGCTCGGTCAACCTGACAATATTATATTATTGGAGAAATGCTATTATACCATTGACGAATTTCTTAGTGATAAATTGTAAACTATTTGACATTGTATTATCATTTTTAATGTAGTAAGTTATTTGACCTTCATATTTATTTAATTTTTACATTACATTATTATCCCAATTTCTATTCACTGGCTTATATTATCTTTTTTTGTTATAATCCTTAATTTTAATTTAATATGTTGATTATTCATATTTTACATTAATTACCAAATTATGAGATAGTGTGTACACCTTCGAGGTAGATTTTTGAGGAACTAATTTATTTATTATTAAGATCTCGTGTAAAAATGTACCAAAAATCACACCAATAAATGCATTTTGAATTTTTGAATATTATTGCAAATCGCTCTTAACGTTGAATTTTTGTTGACATCAGTTATTTACTTTAGATCACAACATGGGCACTTTCAAAGCTAAATTACAAACGCAATTACTAGAAACTTGACATTTCACTTGCCGTTTGTGATATCTAAATTCAAATCAGGGCAATGATTGACCGACAGTGATAAATATTGTTTGACAGGCGTCGGTAACAATCACTGCCTTTGACTAAAACTGAGGGTATAGATATAACTTATTCTTCAGACTTTTATTAGTTACTATTGTGTTCTATATTAAAGTTAATTTATTAATACAATTTGTGAACACCAAAATCTAATTTAACTATTTTCTGGAAATCAAAATTCATGATGAAACAGTTTTTCACTTTGGTTCAAATTAACTTTTATTTTTAGCAATTGTTTTTTTAGTAATTAATGTATTCAGACATATCAAAATCCACGATAACGAAACTTTGAAATAGATTGTTTACTTTATTGATCCACATCCACTTTTAATTACATTTAAAACGAGTAACTTTGAACTACCAGCACACTAATTTTATTCCCTCTAAGTATAATTTTATCAAACAAGACACCCAAAGAAACCATAGCCCAAAGACTAGCTTCTGAACGTGAGAATATTACAAAAAAAACCAACCGATTCGGCAAACATTGTTTTGAAGTATAAATATTTGAATTATTATTATGGTAGTTCAATAAAAATATATAACAAAATACCGAATGACATCAAAACCGGTTAAAAAAAAACTACTAGTCGAGAAATGTTACTATTCAGTGAAAGAATTCTTTGATGACGACTTCAAAAATTAATAACACCAATAATGACTTTTAAACATTTGACATCTTTTTCATATTTGGTTTATAATTTGGTAAGTGTATGTTTTTGTGAACCTTATCGATATTGACAATGAATTTATTTTGTCATTGTTACGGTTTTATTCTATCTTTTATTTTTTGACATTAACTTATTCTGGTATTTGTAATACTCTTATTTAATTAATTTATATTGACATCTGTAATAAAACTTTTAACATTTGTAATGAATTATTATGGTATTTTTTAGTCAATTGATTTTTGGCATTTATAGTTAAATTATTTTGACAATTGTAATGAATTTATTTTGACATTTATTGTGAATTTATTTCGACATTTATATTGAATTTATTTCGACATTTATATTGAATTTATTTCGACATTTATATTGAATTTATTTCGACATTTACAATGAACACGGCTCTGACAATTGAAAGAATGTATTTTGACATTCAATGAACTTATGACACTCATTAATTTTATCCTCTTTTTTAGTGACATTTGCACTTCATTTAATTTGAGTTGTATATCCGATTATTTTTTATTTTTTTTATTTATAATTCCTTGAAATTGTTCTATATGAAATGGCTGTGCCCGACAGGGTCCATGTGCACTTATTTAACTACTTTATAAGATCTTTGTGTTTTAGCAATAAAGATTGAATTGAATTGAAAATATAAATATGATTTCCTACCTAACCAACTACTCTACGCTGCCTAACTAACAACTATCCTAAGCTACCTAAATAATAACTACCCTACGCAACCTAAATAACTACCCTACTGTTGAGCAAATATAAATTCATAAGATAGATAGATGCCTTTGTAAACACCTTTGTGGAAGAGTGTCTTCGTAAACCTGTTCTTACGTTTCGTTTTCGAACACTAGTGGCGCTGTTGTTTTTCCGTCACCGTCATGTCATGAAAATATTTTTTTCTTTGTGAATAAGAATAAAATTTCGTTTATAGAAATCTATTCGACTTTATTGAAATATTACCTAAACCCAATACCTACGCTACCTAACTAAACTATTGACGGTATTACGTTAATAAACTTGCAAAAATATGGGTACCAACTATTTCCATTTTATGTCAAGTACACTTTACGTAAAAATACACGCTGGTGATCAAAATAATTATGAACATTTTATACCGAATAAAAATCTAACGATCTTATCTCGTGGCTTTATAGGAACAATGCTAAATGCCCATTACCTACAGTGAGACATCTTTAGCAAAGTGTTTAGTTCTGTTTCAAATAGCCATCTTAGATGCAACCAATATCGACGTAGTCCGTAGACTACCCCCATTTTTATATTAATATGCATAATCTTTTTGTACAACTTTATACTTATGACTACAAAATTATGTAGCCTTTTATGCCACTGGTAAAAGAATCGGGATTTTTCTTAATGCTTTGTATTGGAACCAATTTTACGTTTATCTATAACGACTCTTTACGACATGTAAGATACTCAACATTCACAGATATTTACATTTATCCGAAGGATATCTTTGAAAACAAAATAAAGCAATGCTAACAAATGTCTTACAGACTTTAGCAACTGAAAGTACTTGCTATATTTTACCAATGCAGATGCAGTAGCTTGATTGAAGATCAACGGCTCATTTGCAGCTCCGTTTTCCGGGACGGCATGGTGACATCGTGGCGTCATCTTCTTGATGGTAGTAGACTCGACGGTTACAGTTCATGAAAATAACAAGACAAAAGGCATTAGAAATCAGTTGTGTAAGCCAGAGGCCTATCCCACTTCTGATGTTAGAAATGAACTGTAGGAAATCTATATATATTGATATATATATATATATATATAACCACCCATATTTCATAATAAAAAAAATGTCAAGATGGATAACGGTTATTTACTGTGTATCAAAGTTCCTATGACTGGTGTGTAAGGAAAGGGTTTTATGAAGAAAAGCACAGAAAGACAAGACTAAGTATTTATTTCTAATGGGCTTGTCAATTATTCGAATAAACTACTGGCTCGTTCGGAAACTAGGTCTTCGAGGTGAAGAACGGCCAAGAAACACCTCGGAAGCATTTTATCATCACAATAACATAATTAGAAACATAAGTCACAGTATAACAAATACACAGAATCAAAACAACATTAGCAATAATATTAAGCTACTATATTAAATAACTTACGTGAACTTAGGCTTGCTGAACAGCAAGTAAGAGAACTTTAATAGAAACCAATCTTATTTATAGGAAAGTCCTGACGTTCAAGTGTCAAACCTGTGGGTTGACACTTAAACATCAAATATCCTTCCACCTTCTACAAATCTCAGGTTGTCGCACAACAAACAAATTCTTACATTTTAGTAGACTAATTCTTAGATATTTTACAACCATAATAATATCGCAACAACAATTAATTTAATAAAATAATAATTATACTTATCTTTTAATTCACAATTTCCACACTTATACACAAACTTTGTAACTTATTTTTGTAGAGAGAGCTCCGCACCGTCCGACGTCTGAACCGAGAATTACTCAGGACAGCCGGCGTAGCGGCTTTTATAGGCGTTAACAAACAAGCTGCTTGAACGTTGGTTTTTAGTTTGAATTTAAACGTTATCTTTCAAATATCTATTATAATAATTATTTAACACATTATTACTATTATATATTTTATATATCTATATCTATGCCTATGCATAAACTATCACGTGCGTTATATATATATGCGTCTATACGCACACGTTCGGTCGTTATGGTGACCCATGGGGGAGACTAATATTCAACAGTGGACGTAATCGGTAAAAATGATGATGATGATCTAGAAAAAAAAATACATTCATAACCTTAAAAATACTTTAAAAACTCAAAATCGTCTCATTACTACTTTTTTAATTATTTCTTAAAATGCATACCTTAATAAATATAAATTCATAGCAAATTAAAATTATAATGTAATAGCGGTTTTATTTTTATAAAAAAAAAACTATTCAAGATATTTTGCAAGGCCCTTTTAAAAATCAAGTTTTATATTTTTTTTTTGTAACTTTCAAATATTTCCGTGACGTAATCTTTTTTTAATCTTATAAATTTGGTCACAGTACGACCATGCCAGCCCCATCGTAACCAAATACAAGTCAAGCTACTTAAGTAAACTTTATCAACTACGTGACGTAATCTTGTAGACATACAAATGTGAAATCGCAATTTAGGGTTTTTTTTTTTTTTTCGATGGGAAAAATCATCTTATGACAACCCCCGCTCTTGGGCGGAGCGGGAGATAGTGTCAGACTCTTACTGACTAAAAAACCCATCCCGTTCCTTCAAGCCTTCATACCGGGGCTCGAGCGCCCTTTCGGATAACCCTGGCCCCAGTAGGCTTCGACCCGGCTTGGTCCCTGTTGTTGCTGACAACTCCTTGAGGGGCGCGCGCCGTCGACGACTTGGGCTTGGTCCGGACTGTTACCGGACGGCCGGACAGCGAGCTACCCATTGCTAACTGTCCGCAAGCCCGCGCCTACGGTGGCTGGAAATCGGGATCGGAATCCCGGCGGCGGCGGCGAGAGCGCCGTTGCCTGATGCGGTCGGCCTCCTCCTTAGCGAGCATTACTGCTTCGCAGAAGTCGGCGACCGCCTGCCACTCCTCCTCGCTCCGGACCATGGCCTCGACCAAGGCCCGGCGTGAGAGGTCTCCGCCGCCGATCACCCCCACGAGGGCACGGCGGTCCAAGCAGGGCACACCGCGATTGTGTGCTCCACCGTGTCCTCCGGGCGTTCCGCACAGTGGCGACACCCGGGCGTCACTTCCGCTTTAATTCGGAACAGGAACCTCCCGAACTTGCCATTTCCGGTGAGGACCTGTGTCATGCGGAAGGTAAGGACGCCGTGAGGTCTTTCCAGCCACATCGCAATTTAGGGTCAGTATCGCGATTTTTTCAAACTAATTTATATCATGTTTTGATTTTTGCCGGCAGTTGGTCATTTAATCAATTTTAATAAAATATTTTTTCATGTTGTTCTCTTTTATATTTGTAGATTCCAGAGGTTTAAAAAAAGTTCAAGTTTAATGAATTAAGTAAATGTGCAAATGCAGAAAAGCTATACGAAGCATGCCGTTTGCACTTCGAATTTACGAATGAAACCAATTTCGTGCTCTAAAAGTGAACGGAGTAATATTGGCAAGTGTTTTGTTTATATTAGTCCGCAATCTCGATGGTGTTTCAGACCCCTGTCAAGAGAAAGTTGGAGTGATCGTCAATACTAAAGACAAAGAGGTACCGAGAGTAATTATGTCTGGTAGGGCTGCTACGCTACCGTTAAATAATATCTATTAGTTTATAATATATTGTACCTTTTTTAAGGTAGGAAGATCATCCAATTACGTCTTCGCGTCTTTGAGCTGAGCGGGAGATAGTGTCAGATTTTTACTGACTAAAATCCCACTCCTGTTCCTTCGTTTTCGCTATGTGCGGTGTCTCATGGCATGCTTGAAATATTTTCATAATTTTGATTTTACCGCTCGCCGCTCCGCGCTTAGCTACTGCTCACAGCGACAAGGTCGTGAACGGACAGTTTGGCTTTAGACAAAGAGTATTTTAGGTTCACTCGTTCTTTTGCAAATCTCTTATTTCTGTGTGACCAGTTGAGGTTACAGAGCTGGTACTGAACAAAAAAAAGAATACACCATAAACGGCGAGAAGAAAAACTTGTCATGCTTTCACAATTTGACTGCATTCTTGTGGCGTCTTTTATGTAGAAACCAGAGGAAACGGTTCCATAAAGTAAAAAAAAAAAGCAATTTTAAACAACCAAACCCATCATTGTAAAACGGATCCTTAAACTCGAGAGCATCCTTAAAGCTTTATTTTATAGGCATACTATAAAAATGCTACTCCACAGCTTCGCTGTTCCTATGTTTCAATGGTCCTTGCATCGCCCGATATTAAACTTGAAACAAGAGTATATTTTTTCAGCCGTATTTTTTTAGCATTTCGATCCATGGGAACTTGTATTCTGTTATGTAATTTTTGAGTTTCGTGTTTGCTTTAAAAAGGGCTAGATATAGTTCTATGAAATCTAGTTTTTGCTGACGGTTTTGTTCGCATGAAAGTAGAAAATATTAGCTGATATTACTCAGTGATAAACTATCAATAAACCAATACAAATCATATTAAGCGAAGGATAACTTGTTCTTAACGAAAAATCAATACGTTAAACCTATTTTTAACTTATTTGTGGCTGAGTAATTTTATCCAATATCGTAAATTTTTTCTTCATTCTCAGATCAGCAGAAAATTAAGACTGTCTATCTTCGTATGTATTAAACTAAAATCTAAATATATCGCAAATAGATAATTTTTTTAAATGTTTTCAAAGTTGAGTAATTTTTTTTTTCAAATCAAGTGGAGGGGAAACTTTCAAGTCACAAAATAAGATGCACTAATCTTATCTTATATTTGTGGTCTAGTTTCCGCACTTAGTCCTTATCATACCCTTGTGCATGAGCCATGGCGGCCTTTACTACAACCAGACCACCTCATTCCAGAAACAGATAAGTCTCTTCAGTTTGCTCAGAGGTCCATCAATGAATTCGGTGCTCCCAAGGTTCGTGTTCCTAAGGATGCACTATTTAGAATGTGACATCACCGCCATTAGGTTACGTGATTGGACAAGAGATAGCGTGAGGCTCCCACCACGTGCCCATTCTTTCTCAAAAAAATATTTGAAATGTCAATTGTTGCTTCATTTTATAAACAGTTCTGATGCGGTTTTCACAAATAGATTGATTTTTAGTGTTATTTGTTGTTAAGTACAAAAAAAAAACAGGCAGTATTCAAAGCTTTTTTTTTAATAATCTAATTTTAACCTAACGTCAACCTTCACCTACATGACTTTAAGCAGACATAAAGGTCTATATAAAAAGCAGACAACGAGGTTATAAAGCAAAAATAGCCAAGCAATGTTGTAGCCCTACCCAAAATCCTTTATTGCCTCACCTAATAATATCTAATGGTGATTGACGGAGCAAAAACCCGATGTCAACCGAAGTTTTCCGATTAAGTGCCGATGGTAGACTTTGGTAAATAGAGGATTAGATACACTTTATTTGGAAAACAAAGACCATTTGGTACAATAAGAACAATGTTTATTTGTTCACACAAAAGGAGTTCTCAAGATTTCTTGCAATAAGGGACTATGAAGGTACGGAGAAGTTCTTAAAGAACATAACATTCATAACACAAATAGGTACACAAAGATTGATTTAGACCAGAACAGACTTTGCTTGTGTTTTTTCGGTATTCGCTTGGTCTTAATTCAATTATTATTAGACTCACTTACTCATTACACTGCACACATATACTATACTGCTAAACACGTTATAATAAGAATGTAAAAACTTAAGATATTATTACGTAGGTATATTAAGATGTTATAATTATTGTCACCGCTCTAATATTTACTACTACTTTTGTAAAACGAAGGAGCCTAGTCGCCGCGATACAGGGGATCCTAGTGTAGACTAGGGCCACATTGTGTAACACATTTTTTTTGAACAATAAAAATATTAATATTATTTCCTTTATTTTTCTTCTATACATATTTTTGGTATTTTAAATATTTCTTATAACAAATATATATATTAAAAAAAAATATATATATAAAAAGAGTCGAGAGTCACCGATGTCGGGAGCAGGGTCCAAGCTACCGGTGGTTAGGGCTCCAGAGATAGGAACTTCCTCACAATGCGAGCCGTATCGAGGAGTACTGCTTTCTGTATCAGGCCCTTGATCCAACCGCGCAACGACAGCTTATTATTATTATTTATTAGCAAAAAACTTTATTGTACACACAAAAGGATATACATAGAATAAAAAGTAACACATGTGGCCTTATCGCATTCCGCAATCTCTTCCAGGTACTCTGGAATGGACTGTAATTGTCAGAACATAATATATTTCATCATTGTCGAGTGTTAAAATTGTATTTTTGGGAAGCTCACTCCGTTCTTACAAGCACATAGCCCCATACTGACCACATCGTAACGAACTGCTTTCGTGTGACGTCAACTGTCAGAATGAGCCTAGTGTAGTGACTACATGACTGCAGTATGTTGAGGTACGGTAGTGATGTAATTATGTTCCGTGTCGGCACACGCTTAGTGTTTAGATTAACTGCGACTGTGAACTTTGCATATGTGGTTAGTCTGCGTGTAGCCTTTTATTGGCGCTAGTTGTTCAGTCTGCATGGTAGTTCTACTCTCTACAGTCCAATTATTTGTGAAAATGTAAAGAGCTGGCAATAGTTAAGTATAAAAAAATAATTAAGTAGAACTCGGTAACTTGCGTTACTCCAATATTTCACAAAACTTGTTCCAGGTATTACGTGTTTTTTTTCCAAGTTTTGGGAAAAAAAGTCGGCTTTTAATTTCTATGTATAATTATAAAAAGTTTTAGTTCAAAGTCTCCAATCAAACTTATATAGATAATAACCACAACATATATTATGCGTTTTCAAAATATATCTATAGCAAGATGTGTGATAACGTCATAATCACATATGAGAGAAATTGGGTAGGGTTCTCTTAAAGACGGTACATAATAAGACTCTTAGATTCCTCACATAATATTTATGTGCACAAAATAAGTCTTATTTAACTGTACAAGATCTGAAATATGAAGAAACGGATACGTAGCCTACATAGACTAGGAAATGTCAGGAAAATAGCCTTTTACTCCGTTCGGAATGTAATATCGTGGTCCCCAATGCAATTTACTAAAGGAAACCTAAATGTTTGAGGATGATGGACCCTGTATATCTGAGTAGGCGTGGGCAGTACCGACTTTATTTTGAGATATTCAACGTGAAGTATCCTCTATCTATGAGTAATATTTTTTGTAGGGGTGTGGATATTTTTGGGTGAATGATGAATAGAAATGTACGAGTGACCTATAGTGAGAGTATTTTTATGTGGCAGACGAATGGTAGTGTCGTTTATATTAATTTTAGTCTAATCTAGTCTCAGGAAAAACTAGTTCGAATTAAAAAAATATTTTAGTGTTGAATAGACCATTTATCGAGGAAGTCATACCTACTAAATCACATCCATGAGAAGAAGAAGGGGGCCAAGCATCAGAAGAAGCAAATAATTTTGTTTTCTCTTCAGTGGTGTGGGCTAGCGACTTATCGAGTTATTGCAGTGAGTGGAGGCTGTGACGGGCGGCAAAAGTTTGATTCAACCATTTCACTAACTGCTGGGTATGGAACAAGTTTTGTTCCCAATTCGGCTAAATGACCGATACCTCCGCCCCATCTTACAGGACTTGGCAGAAGGCGTTCTTCTTTTGACTAATGTCAAAACGTTTACGGACGAGCTTTGCCAGAAATTGTAACATTAGAGAGTGGGATGGATTACTCTATTTGTTGCAAATCTCCGTGGCCTATAGGTTCTGGGGTGGTGACTACGTAATCACCACTCCAGAACCTATAGGCCCCGGTCACCGGTCCCACCCGCCTTGGGTCCGGCTTCTTGGGACGTACCGAGAGGCGCAGCGTAATACGTGGACCGATGACCTGATGAATGAGGGTCGAAAGAATCCGATGGAGGCGAGACGTTCAGGGCCGTATGTTTTTTTTAGATGGGAAGTCTTCTAATGACATCTCCCGCCCTTGGTTAGAGCGAGAGGGCGAGTAAGACTTTTACTGACTAAAACTCACTCATGTTGTTCATTTGTCTTCATTTCAGGGCTGGGTGTTGTGGTAGTCTTTGTCCAACTGTAGACTTCTTTCTGCTGAAATGTTGATGAAGATCTTACATTATATCCTTATCGATTTATAGAACGGAGATATATCAAATGTGATAGAAAAGCTGATTGATAACAAATCAATGAAAGCAATCTACAGTTCAGTCAAGAAAGGCGTTCCTTAATTACGTAGCAACGGACGTCCAAACTTAATGATTCCAACGGGATTTGTCACAAAAATATTTAATTAACAGTCTCCTTCGTTCTTACCATTGTTTCTAAGACAATTATCTTCAAACTTCACCTTTAAAAAAAAGTTGAAGAGACTTAAGAAAAATATTTAAAAAACTTGAGTTAATTTTAAGCTGATGTAATTGACGAACTGTGCATATAAATTTTATATAGCATAATTAATCAGCCTTTTAATTTTCTCGCTGTTGGAACTCAAGCCTACTCTCTAAGAGAGGAAATTGACCGTAATCCACCACGTGGGCCCAAGGCGGGTGGGTAGATGAGAATGAGAATGAGAGAATGATAATAATTTATTTGTAAACATAGGTGTGTGAGGTGTTACAGGTAGGTACGAGTAGATCCTTCATGTTTTGCCCAGAGGCATACAAAATATAATGAACATTGTCCGTTTTCTTTTAACTTCTGATATCACATGTCTTTAAATTTTTGGTTCTTCACGATGTTTTTCTAAGCGAAAAGCGTCCAGCCGTTCGGTAATCGTCCGGACCGGACCGAGCCCAAGTCGTCGACAGCGCATGGTGTTCCACGCACGCCTCAACGAGATGCCAGCAAAGCAGTAGTGGCACAGTAGGGTCGAAGCCTACTGAGGCCATGGGTTCGCTTCTGTAATGAAAATCCGGGTCACTGAACCCAAGACAACGAAGGAGTGGGTTATAGTCGGTTAAATCTGACACGCTCTTCCGCTTCGCCCTAGAGCGGGAGAAGACATTAGGTGATTTCCCATCTAAAAAACATATTTTTTAAAAACACGTAACAAATCTATATTACAAAAATCTATTAAAAAACCCTAGTTTTTAAAATATAGCGATTTCCTGTTATCTGCTGAAAGCTTCGATGTTTTATCGGAATATTTAAACTGCAGATAGTCTGTAAATTCAATTTTGTATGACCAGTCACGAATAGATGGCATTGGTTGAGTAGTTCCACTTTCAAAGGAGATTGGTGTTTTATGATTATTATTATTTTTTGCGGTTATAATAATAATTTTGCTTCATATTTGTATCTAATATACAAAAATCTCGTGTTACACGTGTTTCTGATTGTACGTTGAACGTTGAAACGGCTTGATCGATTCTTACAAAGGACATTGCGAATCTTTGTATGGGAGTTGGACCAAGTACTGCCCAGAATGCAAACATAGTGCATTTTGTTCCTCAGGCCAACACCAATTATTAAACTGCGCTCTAAAATCTGTCACAGGAGTCAAAAGAAAAATAATGTTTTGTTGTGAATTATTTATTTTGGAAAAGTAAATTAAGGGATTAAATATAATGACCACCATAAAACGCTTTGGTACCCTTAGTTCTTTGGTCAAAAATATATTACTTGACACCAAAAAAATGAAATCCTAAAGTTACAATAGTATTTTAGTTACGACTGTACTTTAAATTGTATTCGAACACCAAATGTAGTAAATGATAACCAAATCTTAGCGAGCAAATTAATGCGCTCTTTTTAGCCCCGTAGAGCAAGATGATACTTTGTCTAATCAACAATCTATCTTAGTGGAATTTTAGGGCACCCCGGGTCGGATAGATTTAGGTTAGAAGAAGGTGGCGGGGTCGTAGTGAGCGAGCGAAGCGAGCGAACACAGACCCCGTCACCTTCTTCGAGGTTATTTTTTTTTAAACCACCCAGAAGTAGGAGCCCCGCGTAGCGGGGCTCCGTCGAGCTGCTGCTTGGCAGGTAGTTAACCTAACCTCAAAATTTTAACTACTGATATCTCCGTAACCATGGGGTTCTGCCGATGCTTTATTTGGATTCATTTTGCTTAAATAGGATAGCGAGATGTTAAAACTGGTTATAATTTTACATTAATTTTAATGGTAGGTTTAATTTTGGTGATCATTTACTATTTTTGTCTTTTATATGTTACTATATCTGGTGGTAAGTTAAACATAAGCCGTAAATTAATAGTTGTTTTAGCGTAATTGAATACCGACAGTAATTATATAATTTGTATTACACTGAAAATGTGTGTATATTCAGTAGGTCTGAGAATGGGACGTAAACTATTTTTTGCACAAATCAAATCAAAAATATTTGGTTGGATTTGATTTGTGCAAAATTTTTTATTATTATTTATGTGGCAAAATAACGTCACAATGTCCACTAGGCATCAATTTGTGAATAAATCAAATAAGATCGTCAAAATCTTCTAGTCTCTTATTAATAAGGAGAAGCTATCTTATTAAATAGAAAATCGTTTTTAATGAGTGATTTTAAATTTGAAATTAGGAAAATTTTAAGATCATTTAATAATAATGTATTTTGTCAGTATTAAAACTGGCAAAGATGAAAACATGAAATTCTTTTTTTTATGGCGGACTTACTGTGTTGCGACGCTTGCCCAATGGTCTCTATGCATGCAGGCTGACATAACTAAATTATATGCTGAGAAAAACTAAGTTAACATAGATTAAAATAAACTTATAACAACAATAAACGTACTTACTATACATAATTTTTCCGATCAAAAAGTAAAATCGAACTCAGTAAATGTATAATTATGTGCATAATTAGTTAAGGGTCTGTACACACGAGATATGGGAACGAACCGTCTCGGTGAAACGCATGATTGATGGAAGCTGAACTGAATTTCAAATCAATCTTTGTTTTTTATCGTTTTGGGATTCCGGAACGTGGCGGAAATTTTAGTAGGTAATCGTGTCACGGTATCCGAGTTTTTTTATTTATTCGCAAATAATAACGATTGTTAGACAAGAGGCTAGAATGACTTGAGAGGGAGTAAATAGAAATTGCTTTATAATTGGTTTTTAGCGCCATATTACACTCTACTTTTCACTAAAAATGCAAGAAAATAAATTAAGTCATTAAACTCCAAGCGAACGCTAGTGTGTCTCAAATTACGGTATTTGAAAGATTAATCGAATACAATGATAAAATAAAATAAATAATACTGAAAATAGTGTTGCATCTTATTAAGAACATGGCTTAAGTAGTTTATAGTACTAAAATAGTTTATATTGTTCCCGCACACGGGTCACAAAAAAATAGCCGCTTCTAGCTTCTTTTGGTGGCGACCATTTTTTGTGACCCGTGTGCAGTGGCGGTGCTACCGTAAAAAAAGCTAGAATCTGCTTCTAGCTTCTCCGGCCTTTTTTTTGCGATGGGAAAAATCGTCTTATGACAATGACAACTCCCGCTCTTGGGCGGAGCGGGAGATAGTGTCAGACTTACTGACTAAAAAACCCATCCCGTTCCTTCAAGCCTTCATACCGGGGCTCGAGCGCCCTTTCGGATAACCCTGGCCCCAGTAGGCTTCGACCCGGCTGGGCCCCTGCTGTTGCTGACAACTCCTTGAGGCGCGCGGGAACAGCGTGCGCTGTCGACGACTTGGGCTTGGTCCGGACGGTTACCGAACGGCCGGACAGCGAGCTACCCATTGCTCACTGTCCGCAAGCCCGCGCCTACGGTGGCTGGTAATCGGGATCGGAATCCCGGCGGCGGCGGCGAGAGCGCCGTTGCCTGATGCAGTCGGCCTCCTCCTTTGCGAGCATTACTGCTTCGCAGAAGTCGGCGACCGCCTGCCACTCCTCCTCGCTCCGGACCATGTCCTCGACCAAGGCCCGGCGCGAGAGGTCTCCGCCGCCGCTTCTCCGGCCTCAAGCTGTCGCGCGCTTCAGATTTTTTTGTGACCACTTCTAGCTTTTTTTTGTGTTTACTTCTAGCTTTCTTTTGTGGTGGCTTTTTTTTGTGGGCCATGTGCGGGGTACACATAGGCTATGACCTCTTTATAATAAAACTTTATAAACTTAACTGGCCTGTTGGTCTAGAGGTTAGTGGCTCTGACTGCTATGCTGGAGGTCATGGTGTCGATTCCCACTTAGGTCAAATGTTTGTGTGATGAACACGTTCATTTGTTCTGTGTTGGTTTAATTTATAATATCTATCTATGTATTTAGAAATATGGTATTTTTATCAGTTGCCTAGTACCTACTCACACTATAAGTTCTGCTTAGTTTGAGACTAGATGGCGTCGTGTAAAAGTTGTGAAATATTATTATTTATTATTATTTAAAGGCTAGATGAGACGCTCTGAAAAAATAATTTATGACGCCATTTTTTCGTTACGAAATTCTCTAAAATTAAGCCTTCCTACATCTGATAAAGAATAGCTAAATAATATAAACGTTATCTACAACTTGTGGACAGGTCTATCACCAAGAGCAGACTGCAGAAGGCATATTTTTTTTGGTGGGGATAATCATCCAATGACAAACCCCGCTCTTGGGCGGAGTGGGAGACAGTGTCAGACTTTTACTGACTAAAAAACCCACCCCGTTCCTTCAAGCTTTCATACCGGGGCTCGAGTTCCCTTTCGGATAACCCTGGCCCCAGTATGCTTCGACCCAGCTGGGCACCTGCGACTGCAGAAGGCTAAGTTGATAGATCGAGGCAATACAGTAAGCCAGTGTAACTACACGACAAGCCATCCATTACAAGCCTTCTGGCTTTACTTCAACGTATCACTTACTCAGGGGACTATTAATACCTCCCTCGATGATTTTCATCCGTATATCACATGAAAATATACAGGAACCGACATAAATTTATATTATTTGTTTCGAGAACAGAACAAAAGTTCGCCGGTATAATAATAAATCATTTGATAGCTGGTTTCCGCATCAGAGAGTGTATGGTTCGCACGTGCTTTTTGCGGTGACATTAACTACAAAATAGATATGTACAGAAGTCAATCTTATGTATGTACTTCACTTTTCATACCTACGCTAGACGATGGCACACGTCAGCGTGTTGCGCCGAACTGTACGAGTACGACCGGGCGATTGAGTCGAGATATCGGGTCCGTGAGCGGTGTCTATGTGTGCGTTGCTCGAGCGCGCTTTGTATGTAGTTTGTCTTTTGTACCTATATATTTTGTGCAGTAACTGTGAGTAAATATAATTTTTTATTTGCCTATATGATCTTCCTCTTCTGGGTGAAGGCCTTCAGCTTTCTTTCCAAATGATTCCTGACCAAATAAGCTGTTTATTATGCATTTACAGCACAATCGTTGGAGCAGTGGAAATAGCCCCGAGTTACGAGTTCAAACCCTGTCAGGTGCATTACTTTGTGTAATTTATTCCATCATCGCTACTTTCAAAACGGTGTAGGAAAACATCGTGAGGAAACCGGCATGTCATAGAATAAAAATTTGAAGATATGTGACATCCACCAATCGAAACACTGGCCTGCGGGGTGGATTACGACCCATTTCGTCTCCTAGAGAGGAGGCTTGATTCCCAGCAGGAGGAAAATTATAAAGCTGACTATGCTATGCAACATAAACCACCAACCACCATCTTATAAGGCAACTTAGTGGCCATCATCTCCATAATCATTTTATTTATGTATGTACACAAATGAAAAGAACCATAAGAAAAACATTAATTTGTGACTTACACAAGACAAACAACAATAAAAAA
This sequence comes from Mythimna albipuncta, assembly GCA_929112965.1. Taxonomy (NCBI): domain Eukaryota; kingdom Metazoa; phylum Arthropoda; class Insecta; order Lepidoptera; family Noctuidae; genus Mythimna; species Mythimna albipuncta. Next base: position 6,754,486 of record OV815962.1, on the reverse strand, counting down.
AAATGTTTACTTATCCATAAATAACTTAAAATAAAAATACAACATTAACAGAAAAAAAATAACGGGAATTATGCGAAACTTCCAGATCTTTCGACATCTTTCCTTTCTGTCTCCACCTTCATACAAGGTAAAACATTACTTTTTCCTGTCGAGAATGTTTTATGGTAAAACAACGCTGTCTCTCAAAATTATGAACCATAATAAAAAACGACTCTTCTAAACATAACAGCTCTCGAAAAATAATTTTGTGACGCCATTATTTTGTTATGAAATTCTTCGAAGTTGAACAAAACTTGATATTTACGCTTAGTTTAGCACATATATAGGGTCAGGCAAAAATCGTAATAATTTATTGAAAAAAAATCCTAATTCAATTCCTTTTGTGTTTCAAGTTAGTGTTAGCACCGCGTGGGGTTAATTGACCACGCGATCGCATTTTGAGGGTTGAAAAAAATATTAATATTTGGTTTCAATCAATTTTCTTTCCACTTCACGCTGTTATAATAAGATTGCTTTTTTCTTTATTGCTTATATGGCTATGACGCCTTTACGGTAAAAAATATACTGCTTCGTCAGATATTACTGGACTTGGCGTGGAAAATTACGACGCGGTGGTAAATCTAATTATAATCTAAGTCAGGATACAGGCCGGATGAATTTACGATGCCGAAAGAAAAAGTGAAGCATTGAAAATGAGTTTATCATAGTTATGATTATGTTGGTGATTAATATCAGTGATGAGCTTTTGCCCACCGCCTCGCCCGCGTTCATAAAATATAGCCTATGTCACTCAGGAATAAAGCAGCTTTCTATTGGTGAAAAAATTTTAGCAATCGGACTGGTACTTTCAGAGATTACCTCTTACAAACAAATTAACAAACATTACCTCTTTAATATAGAAATACTAAATACTAATATTATAAAACTATTTTGATTCCTGTTGAATATACTCAAAAACTAATGACATGATTTTCATTATATTTTTTTCAGGGCTATAGAATGTTACCTTACCTTTGAGTGACCAAGGCCATATATATATATATATATATATATATTAAGGACCGATTTTTCGATCATCAGTTAACTTCTATCTGAGGAATAAATATGGTGGTTTGACATATTTTCTATACAAAAGCTGTCAAAACGTCAAACATATTCTTCGGCTAAAAAATCGGCTCTAAGGCTGGTAAAGCCGCTGACAGAAGGTAGTATGTTATGTAACGTGTGTTTTACTAAATTAAGCAGGTTTTTATTTGAAGTAACAAGCGAGATGTGTTTTACTCTTGAAATTATCTTTTTTTCATTGCACAAACATGTTATAACAAAAGGTGGCTATTAACTTAATGTTTTATTAACCTACTTCTTTTTTAGGTACTGTGGAGCTCGGAGATGGCGTATTACTTTAAGATGAATAAAATAGAATGCATTTATTTGTCAGAAATTATTATACAAAGTTGGTATATGCAATGCATTATAAAACATTATTTTTAGTTTATGAGAAACTTGAATATAGTTTGCTCAGAATCAGTAACTGAATGGATACCAATAGTTTTTACATCATGTTTTTTTTTTACCAAAAAATATTTACAAAGGTCACAAGTTGAACACCACCGTCATTAAGTACAAAACACGTCACAGCTGGGTTCAAGTGCAAAACAACCGATCAGTCGCTTGGATGGCCCGGTGACTATGTATTTTTGTTGACATAACAAGCTTATGATTTGTCATGATACATTTATGAAATTTTGTACATAGATTCTTTACATAAAAAGTCACGTGTTTCGGGTTTGTAAAATTATGAGTGTATTCGTTAAAATTACGTTATTTATCAGTAACAACCAAAAAAACAAAAAGAAAAAAATAATAATTGAGCAATAGTTATTATAAGAATAAAAACACTGGACACGGCTCGTATAGTCAGAACGTTTCTTTTTCTGGAGCCATGACCGCCAGTAGCTTGGACTCTATTCCCGATAACGGTGGGACACTATTTTTTATATTTTTAAATGTTTTTTTTTAAAGAAATGTTTAAAAATATATTTAATATGTTAAAATGGAAAATAAAGAGTATAAGAATAAGAATAATTTATTATTACAAAAGATACATTATATAAGTTTGTTTCCTGGAACTCACACTAGGATTACCTGTGACGTGAGATCCATAATATATTACGAGTATATGAGAGATTAATTAAATAAGTTAACGTTTTAATAATACTATGGAAACAAATTATGATTCATGGGTAAATAGGTAATATCAAATAATTAGTTAAATTTTCAGTCATAAAATTTTTGGTCGAGTTATTTGCTTAAAAGAAAAAATAACTTATTTTTAAATGTATAGTCAGGGGTCAAACGTCAGCTGAGCGGGTTCAATGACCTGTAGCTAGTAGTCGGCGTTGCGAACAAACTATCTACAGGTCATTGAACTCGCTCAGCTGACGTTTTCTTAAAGAAATTAATTTCGTTCATGCGTAAATTAAACGAGTTTTGAGAAAAAGGTACTGTATTTTTTTAATTTTATCTTTACAAATCAATAGTGTTTCATGTACCGGATCGATCCTCCACGGAATTAAAACGAATAAAATTTAACGGTGTATATCATATATTATTTTGACTTCACAACAGATGTGTGTTTTAAATCACAAAGTTTAAAATCGTACAAGAATCTGTTCAGTATTATTATTTCAATTTCTGACAAAAAGAATGTGAATTAAAAACACCAAAATAAAATAGGCATGCATCAAATTACGTAAACACTATTGAATTTTCCAATACCAAATTGATTACGCTTAAAAGCTTTCATGGCGTACTAATAATAATAAGGCCATGATATTTCATCATTACATATCAAAAGGTTTCTCACTAATTGGCGATCTGACCGCGGCCACGCGCTGTTAAAAGCACTCGTGCGGTATGTGGGCTCGACATGTTGTTGTCATGTTATACGCTTCAGTTTTTACTGACAGATGTAGTGCGATATTTTAAAGCTGTTATCATACAGTATGTTTGAAACAATGCAATAATACAATAACCGATATGGCAATACTGGAAGGCACTGTTGGCGCAGTTGAGTTTTTGGCTACTGCACAGCTGGGCCTCAAGTCTGCTAGTACAATAGTGTCACAATGGTCTATCATTGATGTCATAATTGTCGATTTTGACAAGTTTGGTAATCTACTAATATAATGGCGTCATTATGACTTTCCAATGGTCAACCACTGACACTCAATTGAAAGAAGTGACATAGAATGGTAATCTCGTACATATTGACAAATGAATATTTGAAGTTTGCGGTAATCTGCTAAAACTTTGACAGTTTATTTGATCAGTGTTCTACCATTAGAACGTTATTGTGCAGTTATTGGTTTTAATATGCTCGAAATTATCATTCTACCACAATTCTATTACAAGACCATTGACCGATTATTGATCGATCATTATGAATTAGCAGATTACAAAGTTTTAGCAAAATGACAATGGGATCGTGTTGGAATGACGAATTTATAAAAATAGCAGACTTAGGGCCCAGGTTGCGCGTTCGATCCCCGCACAGAACAAAATTAAATGGCCTACAGATAGGCACACATCGCTATTCCTTAATGATATAAACATTTGTCAACTTATTTTTCTGTAAATTTTTGGTAATTACCTCATTTTTGTGAATATTATTTTATTCTGTAATTATTATTTGTTTTTTTTTTTAACGGGACTTTATTGTTTTTGAAGTACACTTCACACATATTGGATAATTGTAATCAAGGATACCTTAACCCTTGTCATACATATTGTTCTAGTTCAGGGGTTGAGACCACATTGATGTATTATGGAGGAAACACCGGCCTCATCTACTTTTAATTGACGAAAAAAAAATTGACGTGTAAAAGTGTTTTTATAAAATCTACTTGCAAAATAAAGATCATTTATCATTTAGGTATCTGTGTGTCTTGTGTATGCGAGTCAACGTACCCATGACATTATGCAGGAGTTATTCTTAGTGTGGGGTAAAGTAATATTCGGAAGTGACCAATTTACGATAATTAATGCCTACATGTGGTTTTCCTTTCTTTTGACGTAGGAAATTGTCAAATGTTTTCTCCTGCTGTTGGGTGGAGCGAGAGGGAGTGTCGGAATGTTACTACTAAAACCTACCCGTGTTTCTTCACTTGCTCTCTGCATTACAGGTCCAAGCTAACTCTTTCGAACATTCCCGAAATTAGACACTAGTATATAGTGTTCAAAAGTAATTTATTACTCCTATTTCAAGTGATTCTCCATAAACTAGATCTTATCACCAATCTGACCGGCCGAGGGTGAACTTAAATACAGGTCACTGACAGTGTGACAAGAGGCCTCAAACATTTGGATACATTCATTTTTGATACGTAAATGTATGGTACAGGGATGGCAAAGTTCTATGAAAGAATTTTTTTATTTTATTTAAAGCTTCATCTTAGTGGTAATTTTGACCACGATGATACTGATTTACAACGCGGCAATATCTAATTATATACCTTATTATAATTCTTTTGTATACGTGTTTGTTACGTAAAATCAATCAAATCTTTAAGTCAAGAGTGAATAGGTTACTTCTAGGTAAGCGCACTCCATCGTCGACCGCATCGTCGCTTTCCATCAGGTGAAATTTTGTGTATATATTTGAGTAGGTTTCTGAATGGTTTGAAAATAAAATTGAACCAGATAGGTGGCGCTGCAATTTGGTTTTTAAGTTTTTATTTTTAAAAGCGAAAAGCGGTTAATAGTCATAGTCATAGTCATAGTAGTTTATTGGTAAGGGATTCTTACTTCTTCTTTTCTTCTTCTATTGAAGAAGGGTTGTACGTCGCTGGTTCAAACTCAGGCCGGTTATTTACTTCGTGTAATTTTTTTCATCACCACTGCTCTCAATACGGTGAATGAAAACATCGTGAGGAATGTCGGAGGTATGTCCAAGAACCAAAAATCCAAAGATATATGACCAAAGCGCACTGGGCCCGCGTGGAGGCCTGAGTTCCAGAAGTGGGAATATTATAAGGTTGTAAATAAATTAAGGTTGATTGTGTTATGTTCTGCTAAGTTAGGCGTTATTGTCACGTGAGTGTTAATTATTTTTTAAATAAATCTTACATGTAGGAACGTTGTAAACGTTTTATTTAGTCTGCATTTACCGCAAAACCGAAATGGGAGCGGTAAATAACCATTAGTCACCTGCTTCCGGCTGAATGATGCCATGTAATGCACCTTATATTTTTTTTAATGATGTATACTAGTGCGTGACTGCGATCCTACCTGATGGTAAACAGTGATGCAATCGCTGATATTAAAGCGCACTAACATACCTTAGGTCAAAATGAAGATGGAATAACCCACATATCTATTTAACTCTCTCCGCTATTTTAGGTACATCAATTAATTCCACAACAACATATTTTGCCTTATATTATCTAAGGCACGCACGCCACTGGTTCAGCAACCCTGAAGTAGTGGCCAAAGAAAGGTGGAACTATCAGAAGGTGGCGCTAATGATCTGTGCGGTACACGCAACGATCCGATTAGATCGACCCTTGGCTTGGGGGCGCAATTTCCGCTAGATACAGCCGATAGCTGCCTTTCACCATTGTGGGGTTATTCTGAACTCCTTGGACGATGTTGCTCTTGGAAAGTTTATTTACATATTTATATACAACATTATTTTAGTTTCTGTGAAACCTGAATATAATTTGTTTAGAATCAGTAACTGAATGAAAAAAATCCTTTCGTTTTTTTCCCAAAAATACTTAAAAACTTTACAAGTTAGATACCAACGACAATAAGTAGGTACAACGCAGATCACGGTAGGTTATAGCAGGCATTAGGAGCCAGCAAACAGCAAGGTCTAAGTGAAAATGAAGAAAGAATTTAATTACTACTAGGTACTATTACTACGACAATAAGTCAAATTGTCTAAATGTTCGTTTATAAAATTATTAGATATACATACACAGACAAGCAGACCGACAAACGGACAACAAAGAGATCCTATAAGGGTTCCGTTTTTAGGGTTCAGTAGCCAAATGGCAAAAAACGGAACCCTTATAGATTCGTCATGTCTGTCTGTCTGTCTGTGTGTGTACTGTTGAAACTTAGTAAAAAAGCCATAAAGTTTGGGGGTCCCCCCATACTTAGAACTGAAACTCAAATTTTTTTTTTCACCAAACCTATACGAGTGGGGTATCTATGGATAGGTCTTCAAAAATGATATTGAGGTTTCTAATATCATTTTTTTCTAAATTTAATAGTTTACGCGTGAGACACTTCCAAAATGGTAAAATGTGTGTGTCCCCCTGTAACTTTTAAAATAAGAGAATGATAAAACTAAAAAAAATATATGATATATATTACCATGCAAATTACCAACGAAAATTGGTTTGAACGGGGTCTAGTAGTTTTTTTTTAATACGTCACAAATCTAAAAAAATATACTATTATCAAAACATCGATCAAAGTTACAACGAACTACAAGAACTTTTATATTATGTTACTTGCTGCTACGGGATCCTCCATGGTCGAGTCCGACTCGCACTTCGCGCAAACACGCTAACTACACAACCTCAAAGGTGACGTGAAAATGTGTGCATATAATGAATTTGAATCATTATATCTCAAAAACGGTAGCTCTTAGGAAAAAAGTAATTAAACATTTTTGTAGATAATTATCTGATCTACAATTTCGTCTCAGCTAATTGTATGATAGAACTTACCGTTTTGCTGAAAATCACCCCGAATATTTTTTTTTTCCAGGTGTTCCGACACCTGGATGAGGACTTTTTAGATTTTATTTATATGATGGTGTTTTGAACAATCTTACCAATTTTCAGCTGGGTTTTGACTGGACACCTAAGGGGTATTAAACTGTATTGAGAAGTAAAGTGATTCAATTTCTAGTTACTCTTATTTTGTAGGTGCGGGCTTGCGGATAGCTAGCAATGGGTAATTCGACGTCTGACCGTCCGATAACTATCCGAACCGAGCCCAAGCCGTCAACGGCGTATTGTTCCACGCGCGCCTCAAGGAGTTGACAGCGAACCTTAGGGACCCAACAGGGTCGAAGCCTACTGGGCCAAGGGTCTGCTTCTGAAAAAAAGACAAGACCCAGGGGTGAAAGGCAACGAAGACACAGGAGTAGGTTTTTAGTTAGTAAAATTCTGACACTATCTCCCGCTCCGCCCAAGGGTACGGAGATGTCATTGAATAATTTTCCCACCTATAAAAAAAAACCATTCTTATTTATTGCACGATACCCACATAGGTCCACCTGGTGGCTGATCGTAGCTCAAACCATCCTGACGACCCATCATAAAAATATTTAGAGTTTTTCATTACCTTTCCTTTTACGATATAACATTAATTAAAGAACTTTAATACACTATGCTTCAGCAATAAACCATGTCTGGACGATAAAAAAGTAATTTTGTGGTACTACTTTAATAATACTTTGGTACTACGAGCATTACAGAATACGCCTGCTCCACCCCACTATGACTGGATACCACGAATTTATATTACAAGATGGAAATACGCACACCTTTCTTTTGAATTGTTTTGGTATTGTGAGTAAAAGTAAGTTGGAAAGTTTACCAAAATTAGGTATATTGTTAGGAAAATTACCATAACGACTAGTGGCTACTGCTTTTAAGTGAATAAGTGTTGTACCTAAACAGGCTTAGAAAATTGGAACAAGTACATAACTTGATTCCGTCATCACTTTCCTACCATCGAACAACTCGACGTACGGTGAGTATCCACCCTTACGTTATTAACACCTCTATGGTTCGGACTAAGCGTTTGACTGGAACAATTTGTCTGCTGCGGTTTTCTATTCCGATTATAATTTCAGCCTCTTCAAGGCTGGAGTGAATAGGCTCTTAATAAACTAGTGCGCCTCACCATCAACAATTGCATCACTGTTTATCATCAGGTAGGATCGCAATACTTTATTCACTTTAGTCTTCATTGTCATCATCACCATTTCAGCCTAAAGACGTCCTCTGTGGGACATAGACCTCCAAGTGTCGCCATAACGACAGGTCCTGTGCTTGCCGGATACTACTCACTCAAGCCTCTAAGGCGCTTCACCATCAATGAATTCTTCGATGCTTACCATCAGGTGTATAAGTAAATAGTAAAAGACCCAGAGGCAGGAATCTGTTACGTTGGTCAGACCAACTCCGTGTTACACTGGAGACCACAGTCTGCGACGTCATTCACATTGCCGAAGATAGGACAACATGGCGAAATTTATTTATTTATTTATACTTCATGCACATAAAAGTACAGAGAATATAGTCCACGAGAAAATTATTCCTCAAGGTCACGACCCTCAGCATTGAGGATAAACGACGCAAGGAGGAGGGAGGAGGACCATCAGGTGGGATCGTAGTCAAGCACTGGTTTATATAATTAATAAAAAAAAAAACTCTTCTTTTACTCTGAGTGGAGTGAGAGTAAGTGTCAAACTTTAAGTGACAAACTCATTCGTATTCTTTCAGTAGCATTTTGTGAAGGCCACTTTTTCGAACAATCTACAGCTCGGGCAGGGCCCCCGAATCTTGCTGAAATCTCTTTGTGGTGGACGCTGAACAATAACGTGCCATCGACTCAGATTTGTGAATGGGGAGCCATGGGTAGCTTGCTGTCTGCAAACCCGTTGCTTAAGGTGGCCGGTCATGTAACGGTTGTGCTTATATATTGCCGCAGCGTGAAGCCGCGGGGCGTGTTGCTACTTAATAAAATAAAAATGTGATCAAGCTTCTAGCAAGATAGCAATGCTCCGATATTGATATTCCCCTAAGGATTTCTTACACCACTAGATGATTACGTATTAGGCTTTATCTTCTAGTATGTGGTAGACTATTTTGAACAGGTAATAACCTTAAATATTAACTACCTATTTATACTAAATCTATGTACATGTATACATAAATATAATTAAAATAGGTGCATTTCGGTATTAAAGTACTCCAAAACATGTCCAAAAGACTGATAGCACTGCCATATTACATTCAATAACAACTTAGTCATCTAGTTGCGCGAGGTGTTGAGCAGTTGGCGAGAAATATCCTTGAAAGAGAACATGCTCTTAGTCACCCTGAACCAAGCGTTTCGATTCCATGTGACTTTACTAAAAAGGTTACAGTGCGGATATACTTCACCGTACGTACTTGGAACACGAGACGCCGCAAAAGTCTACATAGGCCGCATCCCATATCAGATTGTACCCACCCATCTCTATCCATCTTCCATCTTCTTCTTCCTTGTGTGGCACCAACATCACGTCATCTAGTCTGATGCTTCCTCCTCCACCAAGAGCGGGAGGTGTTATTTAATGACTTTCCACATCAAACAAAAATAACTTCAGCTCAAAACTTCTATTTCATTTGTGTGGCAGAAAACTCATGTTATTTTACTGACTACTTTCCAATCTTTTTATAAAACATATTTCAGATTTTAATAATAGCTGAGTAAAAAAATTGGCAGGATAAAGTAACTTGTCAAGTAAGAAACTCAATATAGGGAGCGACAGGTAAACCATTAGTCACCTGCTCCCGGTTGAATGAAACCATGTAATGCACCTTGTATTTTGTTAAATGATATAAACTAGTGCGTGACTACGATCCTACCTACTAGTAAACAGTGATACAATCGTTGATGGTGAAGCGCACTAGTTTATTAAGAGCTTATTCACTCTAGCCTTTAAGGCCCAAGCGCCTGAAAAGTGCCATAAAACAGTGAAATTCTGAAGCCTACTCCTCGGTAACGACCAGGTTAATAAGTTTGAAAAAAATATATGTGTTAGAATACGATTCATGAACAATATTATCAACATTTGATTTTTTCGTGCTATTAATACTTTTGTCTAAAAAAAATCTTTAGTAATTTCGCAACTTTTACCTACTCCTTCGAAACGACTTGGATCTTTAGAAATATTTTTACACGTAAAAATTGGTAATTAAATATCCTTCAAAGTGAACATTGCATATATAAATCAATCAATATTTCGCAAAGAAAATGGATTTAAAGGTCAGCCGCGCGCTTTCCGGGCGCTGTTGGCCGCAAATAAATGCACAGATTTGCGTACTGTCGCCTAGGCGGGTGGGAGAGGTGCGTCCACATAATTTTGGCCAGATGGTTCAAGGGACTATAAGCCTTAAAAGATGTCTTATTTATAATCGAACGGGAACCGCAGCAGGCAAGTTATTCCAGTCCTTCGTACTCTGTATAAAAGTCGAGGCGAAGCGATTGATTTATGGACATGTTTACCGGACTTATTCACTAATGTGTTCGTTAGATTTGACTTTTTATAATACTTGCCTTATGTGAAGTCTTTTTTGTTGGTGTTGCAAAAATTCAATGAAATATTACAGGCCAGTATTTATTTTCAATCTCCGACGTAAAGAGTGTCATATACATACGTGACCGCTGTGTCTTTGTCTGTCTGTGGCCTCGTAGATCTTAAACAGGAGAACCGATTTGGATACGTTTTTTTATTTGAATGTTTGTTTTATACTGCTAGTTCTAGACATATTTTGTCAAAATTGATCCAGCTATTTATAAGATATGGGGAAAGGGTGAGGGTTAAAGTGGATATGTATACATTTTTTTGCATGCTCTATAGCAAATCCTTCTGGATATGTCAAAGTTTCATATACCTAGTGCTTCTCATTGTTATGTTTTGGATAAAAATAGTTTCGATCTGCAAGTCAAAGATGTGTATGATCTAACAATAAATATCCCACTGCTGGGACTCAGGCCTCCTCTCTAGGAGAGGGAATGGGCCGTAATTCACCATGTCTCTAAAGTTTTGATACCAAGTCTTACCGGTTTCCTCGCGACGTTGTCCTTCACTGTTTTATCAACCTACCAATACTGTCAACATAAAGCCTTAGATACACTAGGGGACAAAATGTCCTCCTACTTGACGAGTAACATTTGATCTACGTGACGCAGCACTGTTGCCCAGTGTCCCGCAACTTGCCCCCAACATTGTACAACACATTCACGTGACACGTGACATGTTATTAGACAATCATTGAGCTTCAAGTTGGGGGACATTATGTCCCATAATATGTCTCAGGTTTTAGAATTCTTGATACTCAAAAACTAAAAAGAAAAACGTCAGCGACAGTCAAACAAGGATCTTATAAAGCTTTTGAAACCGTTAAAAGAGAATTGTATTGAATATTTTCCACTTTCGTTTTAAGGCTTCATAAAGTAAGAATAAAATCAGGTCTATTTATAAAGTCTTTGGCGTACCGATAAGCGTGAACTTTAACATTTTATCAGAGCAGCGTGAAAGGCGGTGGTTGAAAGTAATTTTGCATAACGGGTTTTAGAATTTAATCTTTAAAGGTATTAAAATTAAGTCACTAATAAAATGATTTACAGTAATCTCTTTTCTTTTAAACGATTTTGTTAAGGTTCTCGCGGTTTTTCAGTCGAAATTTTGTTAAGGATTCTTTTAATCGCGACGGTTCGGCAGGTGAAGTGGATGAGCGAACGACTGCGGCGCTACATGTTGCTGGTGCGATTCCTATACAGAACAAATATTTGTATGGACTACAGATATTTGTTCGGAGGTTTTTGTCAATTCACAAATATGTGAATTCACATTCGCATGGTCTACCCGTGTACCAAGTTTCATCGAAACCCATTCAATAATTTTTGGTATATTCACACAAACAATTTCGCGTCCCGAAGAAACAAGTCCCGAATATTCTTCTTTACGTTCTTCTCTTCTAATACTTCTTCACGCTCAAACGGCTGAACAGCTGTGGATAAAACTTGGTATATGTACGGGTAGACCATTTTCTAGGATAGCACATAGGACATCTTTTTAGTTTGGGAGTATGTTTCCTTAGGATAATTGGTCTACTAATCTGCGCGCATAGCCGCTGGTGGAAGCTAGTATGATTATGTAGTTATTTTTGTAATAAAAAAATAGTTTTTTTTTTACAATTTTTTTATTTAGTTTCACTTATCCCGATGTTTGTACGTGTCTGTAATAAATAATTTCAATTTTTTGAACCACTTTCCGGTTACCGATTGATCGGAAATTTTGCATACAATGTGAAATTAGAGTCTGTCTAATAAGATAAACGACTTGGATAATTATTAGGATTTAATGGAATCTGATGAAGTCAACACGGGTTCAATACTCAAGGTTGATTAAGAGATTGAGACCATTGTTTACTAACAGAAGAACCTTATAAAAAGTATCGAATATAAGGATTTTTTTTTAATGATAAAATATTATACAAAATTCCTAAGTCGGTTAACTTATTAAACAGACTATATTATGACATGGAGCGGCCCGTCTAGCCAAGTTTACAACCTTTTCTATTGCATCCGCCTCGAGTTGGTCACGCCCCCGATTCTTTTGTTCTGACCATGAGACTGAACGTTGAGATGACATCATTTCCGTACATTTTAGGATCAGTGCAGACCGAACTGCAAAATGCTCGCGCATGGTCGACCAAAATTTTAACTGTTCGAGCATGCAGGCCGGCACGCTCGATCATGCGCGAGCCATCTCTGTTAAATATGGTCGCTCTGTTAAGTATGGCGCTCGCGCATGTAGAATGCATACTTGAACACGCAGTCGGCTTGCTCGAGCATGGTCGAAAATCAAATTTGGGCGTGTAGTCAATTTTGCGATGTATGGTAATAATCATAAGATATTTTTTTCAATAATCTCAGAAAATGCTCTGTTCTGCTCTGCTCTTGGTGTGCGCTGACCCTTAAGTTTTCGATTGCAGATTTATCAACTTGGCTAGGGGTACCGATCTGATGATGGAACCGGACGATGGCTATAGGAACTCAGATCAGCCTATCGTCATTGACCTTTTTGGAACGGTCTTGATGAGTATTAATTATATTGGTAGATATACACCGCACTATTAAAGCTAGCTATGAAAAAAGGATTTTAATTGAACTTCAACAACTTGTTAGTTTATCTTTCAAATTCAAGTCAGCTGTAACTTTATAAAATTACCTTCATCAAATCCTAAAACATTGAACTAAGTTTATTACCAAACTAAACCTAGAGCTAGATATATTTCTACGGTCAATAGTTAGTAACATTTTCTGCTCATAAATATTATACTTAAGCTAATTGGTGGCTGACCTTAATCGGTCCTAGGAAGGTGTTTCTCGAATGCCTAGGCACTGAATATAATGACTAATACTTACAGCGAGAGCTAGATATGTGCAGGTATTGATATTACAAAGTCTGTAATAAAATAGATGTTCCATCGCGGTCATTACTGCCTAAAGAAAAAATAAGAAAGAAAAACATTTAATTCGTACTTCACACATACATTTATATTTAAACATAGCCGTGGAGTCTTTGATGGTATATATTCGTTAATAGTACATTTTGATAGCAGTAGATTTATCATTGCGACCGAGGTGGCATTTACCCGATCCTTGGAAAGAGTGTTATGGACCCGGGGGCTGCAGTAGCAAATTTTCACGTGTTTCAAAGGACGTTTTTCACGAAGATATAAATGGACGGGGGTTAAATAAAAGTCACAGAAGGATGAACTGTACAAAGAAGGAAGATTAAACCAAATGAGAAGCTTGAGAGGAAGAATACAATAGGAAGAAACTGCTTTTTATTATAATATTCTTCCACTATCACACAACGCCGTCAAGTCCCAAGCTAAGCAGAGCTTGTAGTATGAGTACTAGACAACTGATAAACATACGTATATATTTCTAAATACACCTAAAATAGATTAATTACACCTAGACAAGAACAAATGATCGTGCTCATCACACAGCATAAAATTTGGCCTGAGTGGGAATCGAACGAAGATCGTACTTCGACATAGCAGTCAGGGCCAGACGGCGGCGCACCGCAATCCTGTTCATCAACAGCCACGATCACTCTGACAAGAGTGCCCGACTAAGAAGAAGAAGAGAGAATAATAATTTCCACTACTACCACACAGCCGTCTAGTCCCAAACTAAACAGAGCTTGTGTTATGAGTACTAGACGTCTGATAAACATACGTATATATTTCTAAATACATACACAAAATAGATAAATTACACTTAGAGAAGACAAACATACTTATATATTTCTTAATACATACATATTATAGATTCGAAGACATGTGACATTCACTAACCCGCACTGGGCCCGCGTGGTGGTTTACGGCCCATTCCCTCTCCTAGAGAAGAGGCATGAGTCCCAGCAGTGGAAACATTAAAAAGGCAAAATCATTAAAAAGATGATGATCGATAAATTACACTCACACAAAACAAATGATCATGGTTATCCCTCAAACATTTGTCCTGGGTACGAATCGAACTCACGACCTCCGGCATAGCAGTCAGGACCACTAACCACAAAAAAGGTGTTGATAATGTTGTTCAAATTGTGGATTACGGCTCACTCCCTTTCCTACAGAGGAGGCCCTGAGTCCTGAGTGCAAACAATAAAAGACTGATTATGCAATGTTATCTACATCTACACTTATACACTAATACACCCCTACTTTTTAATTAGTACACAAAAAAATGGGGCTATCTGTACCCGTCACTGATCATATTTTTGTATTCAAAAGTAGAAAAACCGGCCAAGTGCGAGTCGGACTCGCCCATGAAGGGTTCCGTAGCAGCAAGTAACATAATATAAAAGTTCTTGTTATGTGTTGTAACTTTGATCGATGTTTTAATAATAGTGTATTTTTTTCGGTTTATGACGCATTAAAAAAAAACTACTTAATGGATTTCGTTCAAACCAATTTTCGTTGGTAGTTTTTATAGTAATGTATATCATATATTTTTTTTTAGTTTTATCATTCTCTTATCTTAGAAGTTAGAGGGGGGGGGGGGACACACATTTTACCACTTTGGAAGTGCCTCTCGCGCAAACTATTCAGTTTAGAAAAAAATGATATTAGAAACCTCAGTATTATTTTTAAAGACCTATCCATAGATACCCCACACGCATGGGTTGGATGAAAAAAAAAATTTTGAGTTTCAGTTCTATGTATGGGGACCCCCAAAATTTATTGCTTTTTTTCTATTTTTGTGTAAAAATCTTAAATGCGGTTCACAGAATACATCTACTTACAAAGTTTCAACAGTATAGCTCTTATAGTTTCGGAAAAAAGTGGCTGTGACATACGGACGGACAGACAGACAGACAGACAGACAGACAGACAGACCGACAGACAGACAGACAGACATGACGAATCTATAAGGGTTCCGTTTTTTGCCATTTGGCTACGGAACCCTAAAAACCGAAATCCTAAAATTGACCACGAAAAGGTAAATTCATCATAGATTCAATCATACATAACAATTGCTAGTAGAAAATACTGCGGGCAGTCTTTTTCCATTTTAATCGTCATTTATTTATTCAGAATCAATAGCCTGCACAATATTTCCATAAATTGAGAGACATTTTGGGATACCAACAAACGCTAATAACTTTGCTGTTTATGAATATTATTTATTGAGACTTTATTTAAATAATAACAAGGGCTTTTCTAATAAACCCTTTATGTATTTGTACTAATTAAAAATTATTGGTGTATAAAAAAGAGGTAAAATTTTTAATTTTTTCAATTTTTATTTGTAGGAAGTAATTATCCGAGCGTTAAATTTTTTCACCGATAAAAAGCTGCTTTATTCCTGAGTGACATAAGGTATATTTTATGTACGCGGGCCAAGCTGTGGGCAAACGCTAGTATTTTATATGTTATTCTTAACCCCTGAGTCCCCAAGCATTTAAATAAGTTTATATACGGATAAATAGAAAAGGTTGCTTATTTTCGAAATTTACAGACTACTTTATGAAGAATTTCTTATTTACATTCTTAGATACATAAACAATAAATAAACCCTCAAAATTTTAATAATCTCCGTGGACTTTTAATAATATTACTGTTCAATTAAATGACGCGTGAACGCCCGCGTTCGCGCGAACGCCGGTGTTCGCTTGGGGTTTTTGTATCAAGTTTTAAAACAAAATCACAGAGAATCACACTTTTAATTCGCGCCTTATTGGATTTATCTAATACTCCTAAAATAACACGAAATACGTAAACGTGCGAATGTCGAAGGTCGACAAATTACCTTTTTTTTCATATAGAACCTCGCTGGATATGAACAGCTCTCATTTATTATTCAACGGAGCTATTTTAAATCGGCCTGAGTGAATTCTCGAATTACGAGTGACTTTTCCATTAATCGTTTAGAATCAATGGTGGGTGTCGTTTTGAGCGTGCGTTTGGATTTTCTTTTAAATAAAGATGACTTTAGGGTTTTATACCTTTTTTTTCGATGGGAAAAATCATCTTATGACAACCCCCGCTCTTGGGCGGAGCGGGAGATAGTGTCAGACTCTTACTGACTAAAAACCCATCCCGTACCATCAAGCCTTCATACCGGGGCTCGAGCGCCCTTTCGGATAGCCCTGGCCCCAGTAGGCGTCGACCCGGCTGGGCCCCTGCTGTTGCTGACAACTCCTTGAGGCGCGCGGGAACAGTGCGCGCCGTCGACGACTTGGTCTTGGTTCGGACAGTTACCGGACGGCCGGACAGTGAGCTACCCATTGCTCACTGTCTGCAAGCCCGCGTCTACGTTGGCCGGAAATCGGGATCAGAATCCCGGCGAACATTACTAACATCATAAACAACAACTATTGTTATTGTTTTAAAAATACCCTGTATAAGTGGAAACTTGTAATTAGCCCTTTATCTACATATAACGTATCTTGAATGTATTTTATTTTCTTAAAAATAAAAATATTCCATTTCTTACAAGCAATTTTTCATGGGTGTGTAATAGAGCGGAAATATATGACATATTTATCAACACCTATTTACGTGTAGGTGATATGATTTCGGTTACACTTACATGATTGAAGGGGTGAATCTGACTGGGTGCGGAATTGTTGGAAAGAATCGCTGCGACCCTGAAACATAAAAAGTTTCTGAATAAAAATGGGTTGGCTTTAGTAAGTAACAGCTTGAAACGCCTCCTCTCTCCACCAGAGGAGGAGAAATTATTTCATGATTTCACAACTAACCCACCAGTCGCACGACACGCCACTGGTACATGGTAGACATCCCACCCATACGCACAAAACTTTTTGGAAACACATTCATTACGCGTCATCACTATCATCATTTCGGCCGAAAGACGTCCACTGTTGGACATAGACCTCCCCCAAGCGTCGCTACAATGACCGATCCTGTGCGCCTCGCATCCGCCGCATTGCCGCGACTCTCACCAGGAGCCTAAGTCTGCTATTTTTATAAATTCGTCATTCCAACACGATCCCATAGTCATTTTGCTAAAAGCTTGTAATCTGCTAATTCATAATGATCGATCATTGATCGGTCAATGGTTTTGTAATAGAATTGTGGTAGAATGACAATATCGAGTCTATTAAAAGCACTAATTGCGCAATGACTTCGTAATGGTAGGCCACTGATTAAAGGAACTGTCAAAATTTTTGCAAATTACCGTATACGTCAGATATTCATTTGTCGTTACGTACGAGATTACCATTCTATGCCATTTCTTTCAATGGAGTGTCAGTGGTTGACCATCGGAAAGTCATAATGACGCCATTATATTAGTAGTTACCAAAACTTGTCAAAATCAACAATAATGAAATCAATGATAGACCATTCTGACACTATTGTAATAGCAGACTTGAGGCCCAGGTCGTCGGTCCACTTTGTCCTTCCAACGCTGTGTTTTCTGTTAAAAGGTCGCCAACCTTTCCCCATCGCTTATCCGTTGTACGAGCAATGTGCCCTGCCCACTGTCACCAAAGTTTGGCGATTTTCCGGGCTTTGTGCGTGCAGCTAAGGAGTTGAATTACCTGCGGAAATTTGTGTTTCCTGATAGCTACAACCTGGTGATCTTTAAGTCAAGACTATTAATCCCTCTTGACTTTTAAACCTGAACAGGTTATTTCTAGATAAGAATAATCGCTTTCCATCAGATGAAATAATGGTCAAGCGTGAGCCCTGAGCGCATTACTTTGTGTATTTTATTTCATCACCACTGCTCTCAAAACAGTGAAGGAAAACATCGTGAGGAAACCGGTGTGTCTCGAAGACATGTGATATTCACCAACATGCACTGGGCCCGCGTGGTGGATTACGGCCCATTTCCTCTCCTAGAGAGAGGCTTGACTTCCAACAGTGAGAACATTAAAAAAATAAAACCGGCCAAGTGCGAGTCGGACTCGCCCATGGAGGGTTCCGTAGCAGCAAGTAACATAATATAAAAGTTCTTGTAGTTCGTTGTAACTTTAATCGATGTTTTAATAATAGTGTATTTTTTCACAGAATACATCTACTTACTAAGTTTCAACAGTATAGCTCTTATAGTCTCGGAAAAAAGTGGCTGTGACATACGGACGGACAGACAGACAGACAGACATGACTAATCTATAAGGGTTCCGTTTTTTGCCATTTGGCTACGGAACCCTAAAAAGCTGGTGATGATATGAGCCCTCTTTTAAACGATCTCGCAGTCTTGGCCGGTTATGTGAATTTACGTGTTCAAAAATGCACACATGATACAAAAAAATCCTAATGTGGGACAACGTTTAAAAAAGAAAAGAAGAAATTTTGTAAAAAAATATTTTATTTAGGAATATGAACATTATATTGTATTACTTTACTAATATAATAAAGAGGTAAAGTTTTTTTTTGTTTTTATTTTTTTTTTTGTTTGTAGGAGGTCATCTCTGGAAGTATTGGTCCGACCGTTAAAATTTTTTCACCAATAGATTATTCCTGAATGACATAGGCTATATTTTATGTACGCGGGTGAAATTGCGGGCAAAAGCTAGTATTGTATTATTAGATTAAATAAAAATTACATTTTAGGAAACAGGAATAAAATGTTCTCTTCCAGAGTGTTCTTAACCTTTCGAATGTCTTAAGTTACACTGTCTGACATAAGGTAATTGTTCTTCTATTGTGTCTCTAATTACGACATTCAAAGAGTTAAAGGCGGAGTTAACAAAAAGGATGAGATTGTCCTGAGTGTGGGGACACTTGTTGAATAACAGGTTCATTAGATGTTCTGACAAGAGTGTTTACACACTTAGGAAAGGATCGTACAATTGTAGCGTGGCCTTTTTTGTGGATCTTACTACTCGTAGAATAGGAAGTCGGTTTCGGAAACCGCCTTGCTATGAGTAATAAAATAAATAAAATAGTCTTTATTTGTTGAAGGTGCTTTACAAAATTACAGAGTCTAAACTAATCTACACTAATATAATAAAGAGGTAAAGCGTATTTTAATAAGCTAAATTTTGTATACGCGGGCGAAGCTGCGTGTAAAAGCTAGTAAATAATACATTTAAAATTTATTATAATATAGTATATATGTACATATAACCCATAATTATTTGTTTAAAACTTTATTAGAAATAAGTTCAAAATTATTAATAAAAAAAATTAAACACAATAAAAAAATCGACTCCATAAGTAAGAACAGGGGTTATTTGTATTATACGAACAAAATAATAGTAGGCTGGTAAGCATGGCTCTTACACTGACAATACGGTCATTGAAATTTGTCGTATTATACTTGGACTGATTACAATTTCATAACGAACACTTCGGCATTTTAAACGAGCGTGCAGTGACGCGGACGATGCGAGACTATTTGAAAAGAGCGCACTTTGTCGAATGTTGCGCTCTTTTTTCGCGGACGTTTTTGAGTCGCTGACTGTGTATCTTGGGTTTTTTGTATATCAATGAGCTTATGTCACTTAGAAATAGGTGAAAAAACAAACTAACTTTTTATAATATTTGCGTATATTTTTTACTTCACAAGCTACGAGTACTTATGCATAAATATAGTTTTGCAAAATGTAATATATGTTTATTAGAAAGAGATGTAAAGTTTGAGGATCGATTTTTACTTATAATTGATTCGCGCCTAGTACATCAAGAAATTCTCTAAATAAACATAACAAGATCGAAATGGCTTACATATATTTAAGCTTGGAAACCATTTCTGCTACACAAATCAGATTATAAGTAAAAATAAAAACGCCAGTCGTTCAATTTCAAGGATCTCTTTGAAAATTCTGCTACAGGAAATCCGACCTTACTTCAATTACTTTTAAGAATTTAATACAAAAAACACTCACTCAACATTTCCTTTGATTTTAATTCCAATTAGTATAATACTCTTCTAAAACCCCAACATATGCGTAACTTTGTAAAAGGGAGTTAACAAAGATGTAATTATTTGAAGCAGCCGCAAAGGACACCTGTTTCTTTGTAAGTGAACGAGTGTCACAAGAGTTAGTAATTATTACCGAGATGCGAGCGAGAGCGTCAGTGTTGTGGTGACGATAGCGGAGACATTATTTTGTAAATGTACTTTTAGTTATTTATTTAGATCGCTGGTATAACTGGTTTTCGCTGTATTATTTTGCTACTCAGAGGGCGTTAGTTTGTTTATAGCGTGTTGTACATTTAACAAAAACATTACCCTCTTATTAGGCTTCCCCACAGTTGGCAAAGGAGGAGGCCGAACGCATCAGGCAACGGCGTTATCGTCGCCGCCGCCACCGCGATTCTGATCCCGATTTCCGGCCACCGTAGGCGTGAGCTTGCGGACAGTGAGCAATGGGTAGCTCACTGTCCGGCCGTCCAGTTACTGTCCGGACCAAGCCCAAGTTGTCAACGGCGCAGGCCTCAAGGAGTTGTCAGCAACAGCAGGGACCTAGCCGGGTCGAAGCCTAGTGGGGCCAGGGTTATCCGAAAGGGCGCTCGAGCCCCAGTATGAAGGCTAGAAGTAGCGGGGTAGTCTGACACTATCTCCCGCTCCGGCCAAGAGCGGGGGTTGTCATTGGATGATTTTTTCTCACCATAAAAAAAAAGGCTTCCCCACAGTCGCATAAAAGGAAGAATGCTTACGCCATAGCCACAAACGCTGCCATGAGGAACTAGGAGCGGGTAATGAGGAAGCTGAAGCGTGCGACAGCCACTTTGCGAGCTGGTCCTTCTTTTAACCCATATGCGCAGTATCATAATAGACTCTGACGAAGAAGGTTTAAATGTATGAGTGCCGTGTGACGACGTATTGTATCGGCATTTAGTGGCCAGTGGGAGCCACAAGAAGCGAGCAGCGGTGATTTGTAACGTGTGGCGGCCACTAGCGTCAACTATATGCGGCGGATCCATATAAAATGTATGAAAGCTACCGGGAATATTGTCGGTGGAGGCGTTTTGTGGTCGTGGCCCGTGTGCAGCGACCATAAGCGTCATAGAATTTACGCACGTTTTCAAACTACGCGCTGTACTACGGCGTAGCGACTTAGTGCTACGATCAGACGTGCTACGAGCCATAGTTGCTACGATCTAATAGGACCTTAAGCTTAGCTACGTGAAGAGGACTTTGATTATACTGTGTTAGTTAGTTATAAATTTCAACGCCCCCCTTTATATAACAGTTACTACTACTACTATACTTTGTACTAATTTTATGTCTGTCTATAATTATCTATTAATAATCACAAATTAAAAATTAACTCTCTCCTTCTTTTTCCCTTGAATCGTGCTACTAGTGATCTTGGCAGTGGGTTATGATTATTAATTATATAAAAATCCAAAAAAAAAATGTGTTTGGAACGCCCTTCGCACCCGCTACCGCCCCCTCGATAAACTTCAGCACACACTAGGAGGCGGTACCGCCTCTATTGGAAATTTATGTCCTAGATAAACTTAAAAAAGTACAAATGTATAGAAAAAATCACATTGGTACTTGCCCTCATGCATGAGAGGTGGCTGCCTTAACGATTGGGTCATCACGACACTCCCAAAAAAGCACACTTATAAATATTAAAAAAAAATTGCTATTGAAATAAACTACGACCTTTAACCATCCTTATAGGTCTATAGGTTCACGAATCTCGTCTGCAGAAGGGTGACCAGCAGGCCATTATTTACAGAATGACTTTCAAGTAACCGTCTGGATCGATCGATCAGCTCACTGTGTCGCCGCTGCATACATTTTATGAATTTGATAACTCTATTATCAACAGACATTTTTAAGTTTACGCTTGCCTAGCAATTTTGTAATGGATATTTCGTCGCATAAGTTTTAACATGTTGCAAGTCATTTTCTGACAAAAAACGGTACGTATGTCATTCGATAGGAAATCGAAGAACGCAGAGTTTGACCATTCAATCACGAGGTTTTGAAACAATGGTGATGAGTCATTTAATATTAAAAAAAATACGTATTTTAGTGTTGAGTTAAAAACCACGCAACTTAATATTCTATTCGCGTTAATTAACTTAATTACTTATCTATTTATTTATTTGTTTATCCTCGCATCAGAACGCCTTGCAACAATTACACCATTGATGCGCAATTCATTCAGAATCGGCTACTTTAACATAATGTGCGCAGTGAAGTGGTACCTAGTCATCATAGGAACGGCGTGGCAGTGGGTCACGTAAGCTCGTTTCCGCAGCATCAGGCCAGCGCTCCACCAGGATTCCACATGTATCAAATCCCATATCGAACATATTTTTGAAATGTTTAAAGCCCTTCTGATGAGTTTTTCGAAAGAAATTGATTCATGATTAGACATTTAAAGAAACCCTTTTTTACCGTCTGTTCAACCGATTTTAACTTCTTTTTCATAAATTAATATAGGATGGTATTAAAATCCAAATAGTGGTTACAATACCAACCACTTACTGCAGCCGCTATATGTTATGCCAACAACGTAATGACATCAAAAACAAAACTTATAGAAAAACCAAAGGCTCCCAACTCGGTTCTTCTGCCTTCTAAAGCTGTGAGATCCATGTAATACCAAGTCGGTTAATTTATTCAGCCCGTACTTAAGGAACCTTGATGACCTAGATTGACTTGGCAATCGCACGTGTAACACAACTAATACGTATAATATTAAATTAGATGGTTTAGTCCGATTCTTTTCTATTTTCTACCACATAACTGACATCAGTGAAAGAAAAGATCATAAAGGAACCAGGAGTTATAAGCCTGACATTGACAACTCGCCTTGAGCGAACGTGATGATTAATGATGGTGCCTACTCGGTATGAGAGGCCTTTAACCGGCCTTCTGACAGATACTTGTTGGTGTGATCACAATAATACTATGAAGGCGATATGTGTGTGTGCACAGCATAGTCGGCCTTATAATATTCCCACTGTTGGGGCTCAGGCCTCCTCTCTAGGAGAGGAAATAGGCCATTATCCACCACGCAGGCCCAGTGCGGGTTGATGAGTGTCACATGTCTTCGAGTTTTTGGTTCTAGGACATGCCGGTTTCCTCACGATGGTTTCCTACACCGTTTTGAGAGCAGTAGTGATAAAACAAATTACACAAAGTATTGCGCCTGGGTGGGTTTGAACGCGCGACTTACAACTCATAAGTCAGGAGTAACTACTCAGCCACCACTGCTCTATATCTACACACATACAAACAAACTGCTGTTTGAGCGTGAAACAGTACGAATTTAGAAGAAATTTGACAGATGCGTCAACGAGGGCCATGCTTGGGCACACAGTCCCCGTCGACCCAGATGGTATTACCAGAACATGGTCTACCAGTATCATATTGAGCATTTTTTAACGCGTGAGTTGCCACCGTGGAAAAAGAAATAAAATATTCAATTTAACGTTGTACATATTGATTAGAATTATTGAAGAAATTTACTATTAAGACTCAGTCTTAATTATATCGCTAATGCAAAATACTTCATTTACAAATCAATTAGTGTTTCTTCATTGTTCTAAAATAATATTGACCAAGAAATCCAGTCACAGAGCCACAAAACAATTAATTTGTAGCCACAAGCTCCCAACTTAATGTACCTACGTCTGTTAAGGCGATTGTGGTCTTAGTAATAGTTGCGAAGTCTGAGCCTTTATGTTTTCGCTGAAACATCTCAATGTTATATTATTTAACCCATTTAGCGCCGCTGTGTACTCAATTGAGTACGACAAAACAATTGATGGTAGTTACATATTAAGGCTCTTTTTGTTATTTATCACTTCTATTATCCCTTAATAATAGGTGCTGCTAATTCTTTAACCCCTTGCGCGTCGAATGGTATTATTATTACAAATTGGTGTTATTATTAAATAATTGGGCGTTTTTTTAGTAAAGATAAAAAAACAAAAATAAAAGAAACACTTTTCCGGTTTTTTCCATAAAGAACGAAAATAAAGAGATCAATATTTTCGGCAGAATACATATTGTACACCCGTGTGTACAATATGGTAATTAAGCGTTTTTCGAGGTCATTCAATTTAGCAGTAACTACATATTGTGATGTGACTGTCAGTCAGTGTATTAATTTTTTGAGTTCGTATTTTTTTATCGTTTTTATTGTTATACTAAGAATGAATCCTTACGATAATCTAAAGGGTAATTGAAATTATTGACAATATTTTATACTAAATACAGTACAGAGTAGGTATAGCACTTTTAGAGGACTGTGAGTTTATTTCTCCCTCTCTTTTTATTACTTTTTTTTTATGATAGAAAAACAAAGTAATTATTTCATAAATAAAAGTCCGTCAGTTTATGTTTGGTGCTCTATAGATAAAGTGGTTGCTAACAAGACAAAATTATACACGCAAACTCTTTTATCAGTAAAATCCACATAAAGCAGTTGCGTGGTTTAGAAGGAAATAGTGGATAAATAGAAAGACGAACGAGGGAACGGACTTAGTTTAGTCACAAAATAGATAGGTACAGAAGACAATCTCATGTATGTACTTTACTTTGTATACCTACGCTCAGTGGACGCACACTAATGAGCGTTTGAGCCGGAACTGTTCGACGAGTGATCCGAAACGCGACCGAGACATCGTATCCGTGAGTGGTGTCTATGTGCGCGTTGCTTGAGCGCACTTTGTATGTATATCGACTTCTTTACCTATATTTTTTGTGGTTTAGTACTATGTACACAAAGGGCAACTGAAGGATGAAATGCATGTGGGTTTTAATCCAGTAATGTTGTCCAAAAATAAAAGATCCGTTATAACATTTGATGTTTTTATTATTTACGTTATGTAACCTTCTATATTACATTATCTAATTACTTTAAAACATTTTATGTATGTAATTAATTATTAGATTATTGTTTCTTTCAGTTTCGTTCTAAGTTACATTTTAGACTCTTTCTCAAATGTTAAAAATGGCCTTTTATTTTTTAACGAGTTTAAAAGTCTAACAAGCCCTGGCTGCACCCTAGAGTCAGAAAAGTAGTTGGAAGATTTCCCACTTCAAAAAAAAAACAGAAAACGTCAGCTGAGCGAGTTCAATGACCTGTAGTTAATAGTTGGCATTGCGTAAAAACTACCTACAGGTAATTGAACTCGCTCAGCTGACGTTTTCTTAAAGAAATTACTTTCGTACATGTGTAAATTACTACGAGTTTTGAAAAAAAGGTACATTATTTTTTAATTTTATCTTTGCAAATCGATAGTGTTGTTCATGTACCGGATCGATCCTCCACAGGATTAAAAGATTAAAATTTAGCGGTGTGTATTAAAATTGTGTGTAACTTGATTTATTACTTAGGCTTTGTTTCATTGCAATCGGTTGACTGTATCGAAAGATGTAGACTATATTCATGGACTGTAAGGCAGTACAAAGTCGCCGGGGCAGCTAGTCTGATAATAAAACTACATGATAAATTGCTAAGATCTGTATCAAATACGAGTAGGTACATGAACTCGCAAGTCACCATGTCTATGTAATGTTCGTTGATATTTCAGCACATGAGGGTGCTCGCTAGATCGGAACTGCGCTGGCCCGACATAATGTTCCACCATTCATAATGTCAGCAGTTCAGCACTGTACTTATAGTTTTAGATTACATCTCTGTAATTGTTAGGTTTAATACAATTTTGTAGTTCATGATCAAAAGATGGCTGGCTTTTGATTGTAAATTAATGTTATGTATGACATTGGCAGTATTGACACATTGCTCGCAGAACAGATGGCCGTTGGGGCCGAAAGGTTCTGGAATGGCGACCGCGTACTGGAAAACGTAGCGTTGAAAGGCCTCTTATAAGGTGGACAGATGACTTGGTGAACGTTGCGGAATCCGATGGATGAGGGATGCGCAGGATTGTTCATTGTGGCGAAACTTGAGGGAGGCCTATGACCAACAGTGGACATCTATTAGCTAATATAATGATGATGATGACAGTTTACAACTTAATACCAGTATTTTATATAAAGTGACTGCCTATCTAACCTCCACGACCCGGTAACTGGGTACCAAGAAACCCCTTGGCAAGACTTGCGTCGATTTTAAACTGACAGATCGTCCAAGATCTATAAATAACAGCTGGAATCAATAGTTTATTTGCTAAAAGATTGCTCGACATACATTTTCACTGTTTTTCATACAACCGCTCTTACGCGATTACGACGTTATTACACATTTTTCATTAGATATTTTGAAAACACAGTATTTTGTGGATATTATCCAGGTTTCTATTAAAATCAATTCATAAATTTGTGTAAAACTAATCCAGTAAAGACCTCTGAAAAACTGTCACTATAACCACTATAACCACTTCATATCATTGCTCACACAATCCATCCATCTTTTCTTTGGCCTCCCTCCCTCTTCATCCATCCACATGTATACTCATAACTCTTTTAGTGACATGAAACCGTTGTATTATGTGAAAAAGTAATTCAATATAAGTAAAACTAAATCATTCTTATCCTCACAAATCGCCTGTGATGAGAAGATATTACACCCGTCGCCTGGCCATCCTTTTCATCTTGGAGAGATTAAGCCTAGAACCATGACATTTGGTAGGGGTTTACTATGAGTTTATGTTACAGCCATTATCGCACTGGATATAATAAACTGCCAATCATTTTAACAAGTTACGAAAAAAGGTCTTTAGAGGATTACAATAGAAAAATTGAATTTTCCTTTGGCGAAAATGATCTTCCGACCTCTCGTATTCAATCCATTTATGGGATGATTTTTTACACATCGCTTCCGATTCCTTGCGAGACATACGTCTTCACGTATGTCTCGCAAGGTGGACTGATGACCTTTTTTTATGGTGGGTGACAATGGGCCTCCCATTGTGAGCGACCACGTTTCGGAGCCATATGCACGAGGTTTATTTCTTTACTAATAGCATAGCGTGTGTGACCTGATATTTTATATTGGAACTTGTTGTTTAGACTGTTGCGATAAACATCTAAATCAATTTATTATGTGTTATTCGTGTCAGAATGTAAAGTATTTAATTTAAAAAAGGAACAATGTTTTACAAAGATTAATTGTTTCTTGTTCTATTCTCGCGATAATTACGTAAAGTTTTGATGTTTATCCTATATGAGTTTCAACTTATATTGTTGTGGGGATCTAAAGATAATGAAATGCTTTTACGAGTTAAACTGTTGAGCTTAGGAAACAAATTCATTGTGCGTACAGTTACGGAGAGGAATTCTCTGCCGGAGTCTGTGTTTCCTCATAGCCACAGCCTAGGGCTCTTTAAGTCAAGAGTGAATAGGTTACTTCTAGGCAATCGTGCTTCATCGTTGACCGAATCATCTCTTACCATCAGGTGAGATAGTAATTAAGCGCGAGCCTATCGATAATTTACAAAAAAATGTATTTAGAAAAGTATACTTTTATAGAATTGTAAGCAATTGTCTGATGTATCGCCCGCGTTGACCTTAATTGTCTCAGGGCAACATATAGTATAACAAGCATTATCAATCTTCTAATGTTCCCATTGCTGTGACTCAGGCCTCCGCCCTAGGAGAGGGAATAAGCCGTAATCTACCACGCAGGTTCAGTGCGGGTTTCATATTAAAAGTTAATTTTGGTTATAAAAATATCAAGGTTTTTATTTCTGCGTGCCCGGACACTTTAGTTTACTAAGAGTCCTCGCACACGGGCCATTAAAAAAGCCACCAAAAAAAAAGCAAGAAGCGGCCGCAAAAAAAGGCTAGAAGTGGCCTCAAGAAACGC
Organism: Mythimna albipuncta; assembly: GCA_929112965.1. Classification (NCBI taxonomy): domain Eukaryota; kingdom Metazoa; phylum Arthropoda; class Insecta; order Lepidoptera; family Noctuidae; genus Mythimna; species Mythimna albipuncta. Next base: position 6,726,441 of record OV815962.1, on the reverse strand, counting down.
TAGAAGCGGCCACATAAAAAGCTGAAGCCGCTTTTAACTTCTCCGGTCACGCTGTAGAGCTTGTGGCCGGAGAAGTTAGAATCGGCTTCTAGCTTTCTTTGTGGTGGGACTAAGTTTGAAGCGGCTTTTTTGTGGCCCATGTCCGGGGATACTAAGCAAAAGATTAACCTTCAATTTAGAAAACAAGATGAAGGTCGTAAAAAAAAAATATCTAAAACAATAGCCACTATAAAAACCCTTTGGTTTTTGTACTATTATCTGTTCCCCGATACAAAGCTCTTAGCGAAACGAAAGAGCCTCTCAGGAACTCTTCAAATATGTGTTATCTCCGAGATTACAGTTCACAAAGTGGAAACATATCGCCTTCGACCGATCGACGAACTGATATAAGTGAGTTTTATTTAAAAACTAGCTGTGCCCGAGACTTCGTTCGCGTGAACTACAGGATTTTGAATTTATATGTTTTTTAAAAAAAAAGTAGCCTATGTTACTCCTTATTACATCAGCTACCTGCCAAAAAAATCCGTCAAAAATCGATCCAGCCGTTACAGAGATTAGCCCGGACAAACAGACAGATAGACAAAAATTGTAAAAAATGTTATTTTTGTGTATGTACCATAAATATTATTATATTCTGCATGTAGTAAAAAGCAGTTATTTGAATATTACAAACAGACACTCCAATTTTATTTATATGTGTATGTATAGATGAAGCTGCGGCCAGCGGTATCGCCCACGTGATAATAGAAAAATGTCCCAAGGGTGTAAACTCCCGGAATGAAAAGTATCCTATGATAAGTAAGTAGGTATCCTAAGTATTCTAGGACATGGTCTACTCGTGCAATAAGTTTCATTCAAATCCATTCATCATATACCATGTTTTTTTTTTCCCTAGAAACGGTCACAAGATGGATTGGACCACTAACATTAACTCTTTGAATGCCGTAATTAGAGACACAATAGAAAGACAATTGCTTAACATAACATAAGACATTCAAAAGGTTGTATAACACAGGTTAAGGTAGGTCTAAGCAGGTATTGACTGCCAGCGTACAGTTGGGTGTGGAAACAAAACAACCCATCAGTCACCCAGATGACCTGGTGACCATGTATTTGTGCGGGCAACCAGGCAACATAACAAGCTTATAACTTTGTGATTTTTCATGATACAGTTATAAAAATGTACATAGACTCTTTTCATAAAAAAAATATAACCGACTTCAATGTTCACTGAAAACTACAAAATAACTTTAATTTCGGAAGTCGGTGTTTCTATAATAGTTTTGTTCCTTCGTTATTTAACACCGACTTCCAAAATTATAGTTATTTAAATTACATTAATTTACCTTTTGGCTTCATCATCAGATCGGTTCGATAATCCCCCCTTCTTTTTTCAGTCAGTCATCGACCGCACGTATAAACAAACAAATTTTACTTGTAACGACAGTTCTGCTGTGATTCTATGAGGAGTTCTGTTCCATATCTTCGAAGTTCATGATCAGATCATAACAATATTTTTATGAGACCAACTTGGAAGCTGACCTTTCAATCAAAAAAAGAATTTTCTAAATCGGTCTACAATTGACCAAGATATCGGTGAACATACAACAGAAGTTTTTTTTTTGGCGCAAACGTATAACACACAATGTTACTTTTTATTTATTTTATTTTTTTTTGTTTAGTGTTTGTCTTAAGTTTTTGTTGTATAATATGTTTTTTTTTGCGCCAAAATAAATACTTTCTTTCTTTTTTTTTATCTTTCTTAGAAGAACATATATTCAGCCGATCATAGAACCTCCTCCTTTTTGAAGTCGGTTAAAAATACTAGGCACATGTTTTAGGTTTCGCATATACTAAAACTAATGTTGTGTATTTATTCATATTATGTACTTGTCAAACAATTTCAACAACACAATATACATAATTTAAGGTAGGTCCCCAATATAACCGCAGCAATCCTGTGGAACCAGTAATTTAATTTCCCTAATTCTCCTAATACCTTGGGAGCAATGTTACAATGTACACAGGTACTAAAGGGTCCGCCTCCGAGGGGACACATCGATTTACTGATTATCCCCGAACTACATGTTTAGGTAAATTAATGACGTCATGGTTATTAACTACTAGCTTTTGCTTGCGGCGTCGCCCGCGTACCTAAAATATAGCTTATGGAACTCAGGGCAGCTTTCTATCGGTGAAAAGTTTTTATCAATCAGACTTTCAGAGATTACCTCCTACAAACAAAAAAACAAACTTTATCTCTTTATAGTGCGCACAGATGCGCGCAAAAAGACCGCTTCTTTCATAAGTCGGCTGCGTGGAAGTCGCCACAGCATCCTGAGTGCCATAGCAAGTAGACACGATTGTCCACTAATGTGGAAATTAGTACAGCGGACAAAGTCGCTGCTTGCTATAACTTATTAATATTACTGTAATAAGATGGATCTCAGTTATCTGATTAAATAAATTATATTATTATTATTATATTAGTATAGATATATAAACTAAAAAAAAATCATACATTCAGCCGAACATAGAACCTCCTCATTTTCGAAGTCGGTTAATGATTGGATGAAATTGCTGTTATTTTTGTTGCAATGTGGTTTTTTTGTTCATCTCTAAATGATGAAGGTGATGTAGGGAAAGATTATACTAAAAACCATAAAATTGCTTCTTATGCAAACATTTCCATCATTAAATTATTCCTATATTATATTATTATGCTTGTTTTAATAGACAACCTAGACAACCAAGTGATCTATGGTTCAAGTCAAGTTCAAGTGATTTATATATAACACTAGCTTTTGTCCTCAGCTTCACCCGCGTACATAAAGTCACTCAGGAATAAAGCAGCTTTCTATCAGTGAAAAAATCTTAGTAATCGGACCACCATTATCAGAGAAAAAAGAACAAACAATATTAGTGTAGAATTTTTAAAAGGGTGTCCGTGGAATCTATAGCACATATTTTTGTCTCTGACTCTCTTTTTTTTAAAAATTCAAAAGTGCCCATAAATAGTTTATTTGAAAATATGCTTTGATTAATTTACTATCTATATTAGTCGAAAATTTATTTAATTAGCAATATTTCTAAAAGTTCTTCAATTATTTAGTAAACTCAGGCACCTAATTACTCACGTTCCTTGGCCACTGCCGAACTTCGTATCATTCGCTTTCGAAGGGAAAATATACGGGTTCAGTAATTACTTTATTTTGTTGTTTTCGAGATTACAAATAACTTATTTGGACGGTGTCGGCACGTAAATCGAACTTTTAGATAAGCTTTGTTACATAACCCGATAGCGGTAATTTATTTTATTAAGAAAGGGTAGACTGATTTTGATAAGACAGAAACCGGTTATCTTAGAGTTGTGTTTAAACTGAGTTAATTTAACTCAGCTTGCATAGATTAGATAATTTTTCAGAATTGATACAACACCTTGTAGGTGTAAGGACAGCCCTCTACAAACTTTAAGAGCTTGCTCAGTAGATGAAACTGAACCACCTTCCACAAGATTTTTTTTCAGGCAGGTATTGAAACAGCAGGGACCTAGCCGGGTCGAAACCTACTGGGGCCAGGGTTATCCGAAAGGGCGCTCGAGCCCCGGTATGAAGGCTAGAAGGAACGGGGTGGGTCTTTTAGTCAGTAAGAGTCTGACACTACGGGGCACACGGGCGGGGGATGTCAATGCATGATTTTTTCCCACCATAAAAAAAACCGGCCAAGTGCGAGTCGGACTCGTCCATGGAGGGTTCCGAAGCAGCAAGTAACATAATATAAAAGTTCTTGTAGTTCGTTGTAACTTTGATCGATGTTTTAATAATAGTGTATATTTTTAGATTTATGACGTATTAAAAAAACTATTCACTAGATCTCGTTCAAACCAATTTTCGTTGGTAGTTTACATAGTAATGTGCATTATATATTTTTTTTAGATTTATCATTCTCTTATTTTAGAAGTTAGAGGGGGGACACACACATTTTAGCACTTTGGAAGTGTCTCTCGCGTAAACTATTCAACTTAGAAAAAAATGATATTAGAAAACTCAATATCATTTTTGAAGACCTATCCATAGATACCCCACACGTATAGATACATACCTACCTTACTAACATACAGGGTGGCCAGAACATTGACGTCCAAAAATAAAATTTAGGTCCCTCTTATCGTGGGGTATCCGAATCACCCCCATGTATGTTCCGCGACTTTCCATAGTTTTCGAGTTATGAATTTTTTTCTGATTTTTTGAGAATGATCGACCTGACCAATCTAAAAAATTAAAAAAAAAAAAAAGTTTATGGCTTTGTCGAGATTTTTTTTTTTGCAACTGAATCTTCATGAGTAGTACTTTTATGCATAAAATAATCAGCTTCGTAACTGTGATGAAAGTTATGAAAAAATTGGTCTAAAGTGAAAAATTTACGTTCGTGAAATTATGACTTAGCTTTTCAACTTTAAATAAAAAATTTAAACAGGAGACTTCATGGTTCCTAAGTAGGCTTCAAAAATGCGCCAGACTCTCAGCTTTCAGAATCATAAAAAAAATTGCACTTAATGGGGCTACTTTGGCTTAAATCGGCCTTCAAAAACTGTGAGGTAGAAAATTCTTAAAATTAGCCACATGACGATTTTTTTTTTGCCTATTTTCTCGTTCCTAAGGTTAATTTATGAAAACAACCGAGAGTGAGAGAGATAGCAATAATTCTGTCTCTTATCCTCTCAGCCCATTGTTATTGCAGGTAAAAGAGTAGCGCCTTCGTTTACAATCCATGGTGCACGAGAAAAGATCGCGCGAAGTTTTTGAATCTTAGCTTTTCTTGCAGCCATTTTTGGTTAGCAAAGTATTCGTCAGATGGCTAATTTTAAGAATTTACTGCCTTTTTTGTGGTGGGAAAAATCATGTATTGATTACCCCGCCCTTGGGCGGAGCGGGAGATAGTGTCAGACTCTTACTGACTAAAAGACCCACTCCGTTCCTTCTAGCCTTTATACTGGGGCTCGAGCGTCCTTTCGGATAACCCTGGCCCCAGTAGGCTTCGACCCGGCTGGGTCCCTGCAGTTGCTTTCAACTCCTTGAGGCGCGCGGGAACAGTGCGCGCTGTCGACGACTTGGGCTTGGTCCGGACAGTTACCGGACGGCCGGACAGTGAGCTATCCATTGCTCACTATCCGCAAGCCCGCGCCTACGATGGCCGGAAATCGGGATCAGAATCCCGGATGCGTTCGGCCTCCTCCTTTGCGAGCATTACTGCTTCGCATAAGTCAGCGACCGCCTGCCACTCCTCCTCGCTCCGGACCATGGCCTCAACCAAGGCCTGGCGCTCCACCGTGTCCTCCGGGCGTTCCGCACAGTGGCGACACCCGGGCGTCACTTCCGCATGAATCCAGTGCAGAAGAATTTTCTACCTTGCAGTTTTTGAAGGAAAGCTAAGATTCAAAAACTTTGCGCGATCTTTTCTCGTGCACCATGGGTTGTAAACGAAGGCGCTACTCCTTTACCTGCAATAACAATGGACTGAGAGGATAAGAGACCGAATTATTGCTATCTCTCTCACTCTCGGTTGTTTTCATAAATTAACCTTAGGAACGAGAAAATAGGCAAAAAAAATCGTCATATGGCTAATTTTAAGAATTTTCTACCTCGCAGTTTTTGAAGGCCGATTTGAGCCAAAGTAGCCCCATTAAGTGCTATTTTTTTATGATTCTGAAAGCTGAGAGTCTGGCGCATTTTTGAAGCCTACTTAGGAACCACGAAGTCTCCTGTTTAATTTTTTTATTTAAAGTTGACTAGCTAAGTCATAATTTCACGAACGTAAATTTTTCATTTTAGACCAACTTTTTCATAACTTCCATCACGGTTATGAAGCTGGTTATTTTATGCATAAAAGTACTACTCATGATGATTCAGTTGCAAAAAAAAAATCTCGACAAAATCATGAACTTTTTTTAAAAAAAAAAATTTAGATTGGTCTGGTCGATCATTCTCAAAAAATCAGAAAAAAATTCATAACTCGAAAACTATGAAAAGTCGCGGAACATACATGGGGGTGATTCGGATACCCCACGATACGAGGGAGCTAAATTTTATTTTTGGACGTCAATGTTCTGGCCACCCTGTATATAAAGTAAATATAATATATACTTCACATCGCACTATGTTCACTTCGTGCTGTTCCGTGGCACCTGTCCGCGGAAAAGAAAAGATACCCCACACGTATAGGTTTGATGGAAAAAAATGTTTTTGGGTTTCAGTTCTAAGTATGGGGACCCCCAAAATTTATTGTTCTTTATCTATTTTTGTGTGAAAATCTTAAAACGGTTCACAGAATACATCTACTTACTAAGTTTCAACAGTATAGCTCTTATAGTTTCGGAAAAAAGTGGCTGTGACATACGGACGGACAGACAGACAGACAGACAGACAGACAGACATGACGAATCTATAAGGGTTCCGTTTTTGCCATTTGGCTACGGAACCCTAAAAAAGGCAGCTATTGAAAAAAAAAAAATCAGCCTCACTATACAAAATGATAAACTTGATTGGACAATTTGTATGGCGAGGCCGATTTTTTTATTCGTTTCCTGAAAAAAAAATTGTGGAAGGTTGTTCAGTTTCGTCTACTGAGCAAGCCCAAGTTTGTGGAGGGCTGTCCCTTACACCTTGTATAGATATATTATTGATATTGATTGTTTGTAGCTGAGATTAGCTTAGGTTACAAAGTTTGCCGTCTTCACTAAATATGAAAACGTTTCGCAAATGTGAAGTAGATGATATCTAATCAAAGACAATTTTGAGTGCTATTCCAAAACACACTCTATCTCTGTGCCAAATTTCATATAAATCTGTTAGGCCGTTTGAGCGTGAAGGAGTTATAAACATACGCATATACATAATTACAATGTTTCGTTTTTAGGGTTCCGTAGCCAAATGGCAAAGAACGGAACCCTTATCAAATACACACATGTTGCTTGAATACCACGATTATTCTACATTCTAAATACAGGTAGTTTTACACAATATAGTTTGAACACATAGGTATAGTTGTAGATTCGTCATGTCTGTCTGTCTGTCTGTCTGTCTGGCCGTCTGTATGTCACAGCCACTTTTTCCCGAAACTATAAGAGCTATACTGATGAAACTTGGTGAGTAGATGTATTCTGTAAACCGCATTAAGATTTTCATACAAAAATAGAAAAATAAAAACAATAAATTTTGGGGGTCCCCATACATAGAACTGAAACCCAAACATTTTTTTTCATCAAACCTATACGTGTGGGGTATCTTTTCTTTTCCGCGGACAGGTGCCACAGAACAGCACGAAGTGAACATAGTGCGATGTGGGGTATATATTATATTTACTTTATATATGTTAGTAAGGTATGTCTCTATGGGCCAAGATGTCTGATAATAAATGATTTAATTAATTAATTATGGCTTTGTTATGTAAATCAACATATGGCGCCGAACAAGACCTGGAGCTGTATCTTCTAGTACGTATGCTCAATGCTCATGTGCTTATTATAATTTAAGTGTGAAAAAAGAATCTGGAAGGAAGGGCTTTACTAATTACTCTTGTGAAGATACCGTTCAGAATGAATTAATAATCTCATGGAATATCATTTTTTTTTTAATTTATCATTTATACAAAGATTACAGGATTATTTAGGTTAAATAGCAACTAAAAAACAACTAAGGTTTAAACTTGTGCTATCATGAATCCATCTCAATATCGAAATAAATTGAGTTTCCAATTTTATACGTGTACGTTATTGTCGATATTAATTTATAAAAAACTTTCTGTAAATAAGTAGAAAACATTCTTAGACAATACTTAAGTAATATTGCTTAAGTTTACATTTGATATTTTTAGGTAATAGGTATAATTATACGAGTATATTCGCGTTCAATCTTGATAGAGATATAATATGTATTACGGCAGAATTATTACTTTCATCTATACTATATTATTATTTATTTATTAATATTATAAATAGGTAAAGTTTGTTTTTATGTTTTTTGTTTGTAAGGAGGTAATCTCTGAAAGTACTGGCTCGATTGCTAAAGTTTTTTCGCCGATAGAAAGCTGCTTTATTTCTAAGTGACATAGGCTATATTTAATGTAAGCGGGGGAAGTTGCGGACAAAGTACTAGGCTAGTAATGATTAAATTCACACATATCCGAAGATACCCTTTCGTTTCTCATAGACGAGCATTATATTGTATTTATTATTGGCAATACATCATCCTTTGCAAGTCAATAACCCTGCAGCATTTTATTACATAGCTGTTGCTATGTGCACCCGTCTGTACATAACGTCCTTATGTGCCAAGACTTGCACAAGGATATTGTGATAGTTTGTAAGCGTCTCACGTTTGTGCCCTATGAGATGTCACTCAATTTGCGGTATTGTTACTGTATTACGTTTTATTCGAGAAAAATAGATTCTGACTTTGTGGTGGAAATTCTATTTTATTTAATTCTTTTTTGTACACCAAAACAAGTAATGTCACATTGAAAATAGAGTTATTTATACCGCGGACGTCGAAAGACTGGTACAATTTGCCCGCTGCGGTCTTCCCGTCCGATTATAATTTGGGTGTCTTCAAGGCTAGAGTGAATAGGCTTTTAATAAACTAGTGCGTCTCACCATCAGAGATTGCATCACTGCTTACCATCAGGTGGGATCGCAGTCAAGCACTAGTTTATATCAATGAAAAAAAAGTTCATGTTCACACTAACATAAATGAATGACAATTGGGTACTTGATTCATTTTTTTTTTACTGTTTGCATCAAAAAGTAACTTTATCCAAAATCGTAAATAGAGTGAAATTTTCAAATTCGTTTAATATTATTTAAGTTGGAAACCTTTCAAATCTGATGGAAGGGGAAACTGTCAAATAATAGTATAAGGGTGCTCATACTGAAATGTGACGTCACTGCCATTAGGTTACGGGTGGTCAAAAGAGATAGCGACATATTCTCATCACACTCTCCTAAACCTAGACACCTCAATAAATAAGCTCCGTGTTTACATTTCGTTTTAAAAATATTTAAAATCGTAATTTCGTGTAAAAAATCGTAAAACAGATATATAAAGGTCTAATTAACCAGTGTAAACGTTATTAAAGTGACTAATTCAACAGTGAGTGAAATAATAACTGATAAAATAGCAACTGAGACTATTCGCAATAGATAAAAAAGTGACAATCAAAAGTAACAAAAACAGTGATATTATTAGATAAAACCAGCAAACAATCAACCAAACAGTATTCAAAGTGAACTTAGTCAACATAAAAAGTGTTCACTTTAGTGTCTCAAATAAAGGAGTACCTACGTGAAGCGGGAAAAAAAATCGAGACACATGAGTCATACCAACTGATTAGCCAAATTCAAATTGCTCAATCCTTAACATACGCTGCTTAATTTCAACTCACTGTAGTAATAACATTGTGGCTCAGTTAAATAACTGGCTACATGTGACTGACGCTAACCATGCACCTCTAGTTCGAATCAGGGGCACACAAGCGATCACTTTTTGCGACCTACACCACTTTGTACATCAGCTGTTAAAAGTTAAGAACGGGCAAATAACTCTAATCAAACATGGATACTGATTATAATAATGTCACTCTCCGTAAGCAGAACACTGAGTCGATGACTAACTTATCTCACTTATTAAATGACGATGAAAAGACTTTACTTGACACCACAATGATGAGCGTACCGGACAGCCTGCAGGATTATAATGACGGCGACTATGTTAGCGACTTGAACGAACAAATAAATGCACTTAAGATGGAACTTATGAGTGCTCATCAGGAAATAGACCACCTCAATAGCGAAAATTTTCGATTAAAATCCGATTTAGAAAAAGCCCTAAAGACAGTCGAAACATGTAAAAAGATCTGCTTGACACCTAGCAGAAAAAGTCACACACCATCATCATCGAGCAAACAAAAATCAAAGCATTACAAGAGTCAGCCAATTACTATAAATAATGACTCCAACTCTTCGACCAATTATTGTAAAGAAATAAAAATCGACACTCTCAACAAAGAAACTCAGACTTCCGAGATGACTTATTACGGCACATTGATGCGAAACAACAATCAGACATCATCTTCAAGCTTGAGTAATGTTGCTCAAAAAAAACCAGTAGGCGTACCTCAACCGAAACATAAAAATAAGCTCGCTTTCATGAGTAGTAGGTGTACCAAAGGATCACTGCCGTTAATCGAAGAAGTCTTTGGTAATCAGTTTGATTGCTGTCATTATCTTCTACACAATGCCACCACAGAAGAATTGTTAAGCAAAGTCGAAGATAACTTAAAATTCTTCACAATGCAAGACTATTGCCTGATTTTCATTGGAGAAAACGATTTAAAAAATAACGAGTATTTAGATATACTTGAAAAATTGAAAAGCTCACTAAAAACTATCAAACACACAAACATTGTTATATGCGCTCCGACTTATATAAGGGGTGCATTAATTCACAATTATAAAGTCGAGCTTTTCAACAACCTTCTAAGTTTGGACATAAAAAATCATCAATATGCATACTTTTTTGACAGTAATTACACCCTAACTTTTGACATGTTTTCCTACAATACAGGAAAAATTAACAAACACGGATGGAGAGACATTTTTGACCAGATCAAATCCAATATATTAATTGACTACGATCAATATTACTCAAATGTTAGCGACGATAACCAACTCCTTAAAGAAGACCATAGTGGAACTGACAATACATCGAACTTAGCGGTAAATGATGAATCTGTTGATAACTCTGAGTTTTTTCTTTGATAATCACATGTACATCCTACACCAAAACATAGCTGGCCTCCTTAACAAAACAGACCTATTAACATTACATATCCAAGATCTAATCCAAAAGCAAATCAGTATTGAAATAATATGCTTAACGGAACACTTCGTCATTTGTGGTCAAGAAAATTTAATAAATGTCCCAAACTTTAAGCTAGCAGCATGTTACTCAAGAAGAGAGCATAAGCGAGGAGGTTCGTGTATTTTACTTAAGGCATATCACGAATACAAAGAGCTAACTGATGTGAAGAGTTCATCTATCTCAGGTGTTATTGAATGTTGTGCTATAGAAATAATTAAACATAAATTAATAGTAGTGTGTATCTACAGACCACCTAATATGTCTAACATTAGTCTTTTTTATGACACTTTGGACACTCTATTAAAAAAAGTGTGCAATAAATCAAATGTAAAGGTAGTTTTATGTGGAGACTTCAACATAGATATTTTAAAGCGTAATAGGTGCACTTTGGACTTTGAATCTTTGCTCCTAAATTACAACCTCATCTTAAAAATAAATCAACCAACGCGGCCAAGGAGCCTTACATGCTTAGATAATTTTGCTCTGAACTCAAATCTAAAATGTACTGCAGAAGTAATGGATTTTGCAATATCTGATCACTCAGCTCAAATACTCAAAATTCAAGTCAGTAGAGTTTGTAAATTAAAGTATTGGCGGACTCAGAAACGAGACTACTCAAAAGAAAATTTAGTTAAATTTAAAAATCATTTAAAAAGTTTATCCTTTTCTGACGTTTATAGAGAAAGTAACCCTAGTGAGTCTTATGCTATTTTTATGGAAACTTTTCATCTACTGTACAAACAGTGCTTTCCAATAAAATGGATTAGAATTAGTTCGGAAAAAAAAGTTAAATGGATTTCGAAAGGCATTAAACTCTGTAGTAAGAAACAAAGACACTTACTATGGAAATATAGATTGAATCCATCAAGCGAAAATCAAAAAACATTTAGGACATACTCGCAAATATTAAAAAAGATCATTAAACTTACACAAAAGGCACAGAATAATAATGTTATTAATAAGGCTCACAATAAATCCAAGGCAGCGTGGCAAATTATCAACAATAATAACTATATTAAAGAACCTATTTTAAAAATTGACTATCAAAATGTGACAATAAAGGATCCTAGGGAAATAGCAACATCGTTTAATGACTTTTTTATTGACCAAGTACAAATTGACTCTAATGACACATCTGACCGAATTATTGACCTAGACAGTAACTCAAATTCAATGTTTATGCCACCGATTATCCCAAATGACATAATAAGAGCAATTAAATCGCTCAAAAATACAAAAAGTTTTGGTCACGATGAAATCGCCACCAGTGTAGTAAAATTTGTTAGTGATATTATTGCTGAGCCTCTAAGTCATATTATGAACTGTAGCATTGAATCTGGTATATTCCCTAATAGCCTTAAAACTGTGGTAATAAAACCTCTGCATAAAAAAAATAATAGAGAAGACATGTCTAATTACAGACCAATAGCCTTGATCCCAATATTCTCTAAGGTATTTGAAAAGATTATTTATCAAGGAGTCGATAGATTTTTGAGTAAATATAATATATTAAGAGAAGAACAAATGGGATTTAGAAAAAATAAGAATATTAATATGGCTATATATAAACTCTTACATAATATTATGACAAATGTTGACAATAAAATTCCCGTATGTGCAATTTTGACGGATATGACGAAAGCATTCGACTATGTAAACCATGACGTACTTTTAGAGAAGCTTTATACCTACGGTATAAGAGGAAATATCCTGAATCTAATAGAATCATACCTACGAAACCGATTGCAGTACACCGAAATAACGAGAGTATGCTTTAAAACTAAACGTGAACTTAAATATACTTCGGATTGTAGAGAGGTTAAACATGGCGTACCACAAGGTAGCGTTCTGGGGCCACCTTTGTTTCTCTTATATATTAATGATTTGCCCCGTCAAACACATCATCCTATGGTGCTATTTGCTGACGACAGTACTGTGATAGTAAAATGTTCTGACGTAAAAAAATATGAAAGTGAGATAAATGACACATTAAAAAATATTATTAATTGGCTTAGAATGAACAACTTGATCATAAATTTGCAAAAAACGAAGATAATGCATTTTTATCAACGGATTAGTCCCGCTAATATAACTGTCAGCTATAATGGGCAAAAAGTTGACTCAACAAGTACAGCAAGATTCCTGGGAATCTTAATTGACAGCAATCTGAGTTGGAAACCTCATTCTGAGGATGTGTGTAAAAAACTAAGTAAATTAGCTTATGTCCTGTACAACTTATCGCACAAAGTAAGCAGTACTACACTTCTAACAGCTTACCATGGTTTGGTTGCACCAATATTGAGGTTCGGAGTGATATTCTGGGGCAACTGTAGTGAGAGGGAGGAAATTTTCAAAGCCCAAAAACGATGCATAAGATCAATGTCAAAGTTAAAAACTACTGAAAGCTGTGAGCCTGTGTTTAGGTCGCTGAATATACTAACCTTCCCGTGTCTTTACATATTGGAAGTGTCAATTTTTGTAAGGTCGAATTTAAATTTATTTCCGGCTCTAGCTGACATTAGATTACGCTCAGGTCCTATGAGACTACAGTATAATAAATTATTACATACAGGAAAATACAATACAGCTCTATTAAGAAAGAGTATAATGTCAATGGGCCCTATCATATATAATAAAATTCCGCATAGCTTAAAAGAACACCCCATACGCATATTTAAAACTAATTTGACTACATTACTGTTACAAAAATGTTATTATTCTGTTAATGACTTCTTGAATGATAAAGATTTATAATGTAACTTTTTTTTTTGACATTTTATATAATAATAATTTATTAAAATTTTTAGGTAGGTATACGATTGTATTGATTTATAACTGATTGATTATTTATTTGACAATTGACATATTTATATAATTTTTGATACCAACTAAGTACTATATCGATTATGTTTAATGGATTGTAACTTTAAAAATAAAATAATATTTTTGCATGCCTTAAGGCAGAATGTAGCGGAAACACCCAAATCTGTATCATCTTAAAATTGTACCTACATTGCTTGCAAATAAATAATTCTGATTCTGATTCTGATTCTGATTCTCACTCTATCACAAACTTACAGTACAATTCACGAATGATGGCGGCCGTGAAGTTAGCCTTTGCGAACGTTCGCGCATACTACACTCTTCTCACACACGCACGTCGCCATTTGGTTCCTAAAACACGTTACTGCGCAGCCTTCTGCGCAAACTTCACGGCCGTCATAATTCGTGAATTGTACTGTATATTTAGAATACTAATTGCTACTTCTTTTAATAACCAATTTTAATGGCATATTCAGAAAAAGATTTCTTTTTAGTGTTATTTGTTGTTTTACACTAATATCTACATCTACACTCATATTATAAAGAGGTAAAGTTTTTTTTTGTTTTTATGTTTGTAGTAGATAAATCTTTGAAAGTGCTGGTCTGATTTCGAAAAATTTTTCGCTGACAGAAAGCTGCTTTATTTCTGAGTGACATCATGATCATTTTTTTCTAAACTGAATAGTTTGCGCGAGAGACACTTCCAAAGTGGTAAAATGTGTGCCCCCCCCCTCTAACTTCTAAAATAAGAGAATGATATAACTAAAAAAAATATATGATATACATTACTATAAAAACTGCCAACGAAAATTGGTTTGAACGAAATCTAATAAGTAGTTTTTTTTTAATGCGTCATAAATCGAAAAAAATTCAGTATTATTAAAACATCGATCAAAGTTACAACACATTACAAGAACTTTTATATTATGTTACTTGCTGCTACGGAACCCTTCATGGGCGAGTCCGACTCGCACTTAGCCGGTTTTTTTTTGTTTGTACAAGGTAATCTCTGAAAGTACTGATTGTTAAAATTTTTCATCAATAGATAGCTGGTTTATTCCTAAATGACATAGTCTATATTTTATGAACGCGGGCAAAGCCGATAGCAAAAGCTAGTAATATTATAAAGAGGTAAAGTTCGTCTTTTTTTTGGTTTGTAGGAGGTAATCTCTGGAAGTACTGGTCCGATTAGTAAATTTTTTCACCGATAGAAAGCTGCTTTATTCCTGAATGACAGGCTATATTTTATGTATGCGGGCAAAACCGCGGGCAAAAGCTAGTTTAGTATAAAATATTGTACAAAAATAAATACCCAATTGTTTTTTACTTGAAGGATTCAATTCGTTCAAAACTTTATGTGTTGCCAACTGCATGTAGAAGGTAAAATCGATATCACGTAAAAGTTTAATGCATTTTACTGAACAGGGACAGGCTTAAATATTTTCTTTTCCTTTATCTGAATATAAAGTGAATAAAATAGTAGGTACCGACCTTTTTTTTAGGGTGGGAAATCATTAACTAGGTAACTTACGTTCTGAGGGTAGTGTGAGATAGTGTTAGACTAAAACCCACCTGTGTTCATTCAGTTGCGTTTCAGGACCTCGGTGACTTTTTTTGAATAATCCCGCAGTCCTAGTGTTTTTTTTTTTTAATTTATATAAACCAGTGCTAATAGTGCATAATATATATATATATACACCGCTAAATTTTGATAGTTTTAATCCCGTGGAGGGTCGATACGGTATATGAAACACTGTCGATTTGTAAAGATAAAATTAAAAAATAATGAACTTTTTTTCAAAACTCGTATTAATTTACGTATACGTACGAAATTAAAATTTAACGGTGTATATTATAATCGTTTATCGTCAAATTAATTCCTCCAGATCTACGTGGAGCGAGAGAGGGTATCAATTTTTTAATGACTAAAACTTACCTCTACATCTTTAGATACCCTTTGGGTTCCAGGAACACAGTAACTCTTTGAAACATTCGCAGCTCTGGCCCGTTCGTCTATTATGTTGACATCTCTTTGAGGTGCGCGTACATCACATCGACACAAAATTGATAGATTCAGAAGTCAATCTATACACAAAGCACACTCGAGCAACGCACACTAAGCCCCGTATTACAGAACGTCACTCAAAACTCAAGCGTTACTTAAAACTAGTTTCAACCAATCAAATAGCTTGAATCTAGTTATAAGTAATGCTTGAGTTTTGAGCGATGTCCTGTAATACGGGCAATAGACTTCGCTCATGGACACGATGTCTCGGCTCAACCGCCCAGTCGCACTCATAGTTCGGCGCTATGCGCTGACCCTAACTCGACCGTAGCTTGACTTACCTATCTATTTTGTCACATCGAGCCGTCCGTTGACCCGGGAAACAGCTCGTACCTAATTCTACCTACACTAGGGGTGAGTTGCACCATTTAATTATAACGACAACCAAACCATAACCAGCCGTGAAATGGCCGCACTATTGGTCAATTAGACGATTTGACAGCTGTAAACGGCTTTGTTATCGTTATAGTTAAATGGTGCAACTCACCCTAAACAGTTTTGTTTAACTCTAGTTTTGTTGTTACATATGCAATGTTTATTATCACTTCAAGTTACATATTTTTGTTTATTCTAATTGTTACAAAATTAAAGCTTCAACCTATTACCTTTATAGAGAAGTCTTAAAACAGTTTCGATATACCTAGTAAAGGTTGAAAAAAAGGGGTTGGATGTGTATAATTTTAGGTACCTAGTCTTAAAAATTTTATCCTTAACTACTAGCTGACCCGGCAAACTTCGTACTGCATAATAGTCCTTTTAGCTAAGCTGTAAAATAACGCCATCTACAGGCATAATTAATTTAAAAATTACATTTTAATTAAAGATGGCGTTGTATTAGATTTTTTTTTTCGTTTTTTTTTTCCAGATTTTCTCACCGTTTAAACTTTCCCTGGACTTCCAATAATATTTCAAGACTAAAATTAGCCAAATCTATTCTGCCGTTCTTGAGTTTTAGCGAGACTAACGAACAGCTATTCATTTTTATATATATAGATTAAGATACTGTAAAGAACTGTTTGTTTGGTTGAACGCACTGACCTCAAGAACTCCTATTTTGAATTGAACAAATACAAGATTTCGTGTTACATAGCCCATTTATTTAGCAAAGACATGACATCAGGCTGCGACTATTATGAATGGAGCAGTCACTAAAAGTGCCGATGAATCCACAGGGGAGAGTGACTAACGTGTTTTTTTGGTTGATTTATTTTTATTGATATAAGCTAGTGCTTGACTGCGATCCCACCTAATGTAAGCAGAATGCGCTAATCTTAAGAACTACTAGTTAAAATTAAGAATTAATTTATTGTTGTGCAGCCATTTATTACAACTACAACCAATAAAAGGCGATCAGTAACTAAAGACGCGGGTAAATACGTGGAAGACAGCTAGTCAAAGTATAAACAATGCACTCGCCATCTGCCCTTCTTCACACGTCAGTAATCAGAAGTGGGTCGCCGCTACGGCCATGGTGTTAACAGTCAGACTTCGTTGCTAATACCGGCTGTTTTAATGACACAGCTTTGATTTATTAGTGCCATGCTTTACGGTTGATAAGTCACTGACAAGTTTGTGGTTGCAGTATTGGTCTTGATTTTCTGGAATTGGATTTTAATTGTGAATTTTATTTTCAAAAGTCGGTTTCGATTTTTAGGGTTCCGTAGCCAAATGGTAAAAAACGGAACCCTTATAGATTCGTCATGTCTGTCTGTCTGTCTGTCCGTCCGTATGTCACAGCCACTTTTTTCCGAAATTATAAGAGCTATACTGTTGAAACTTTGTAAGTAGATGTATTCTGTGAACCGCTTTAAGATTTTTACACAAAAATAGAAAAAAGCAATAAAATTTGTGGGTCCCCCCATACTTTTTCATCAAACCCATACATGTGTGGGGTATCTATGGATAGGTCTTCAAAAATGATGTTGAGGTTTCTGATATAATTTTTTTCTAAATTGAATAGTTTACACGAGAGACACTTCCAAAGTGGTAAAATGTGTGTCCCCCCCCCCTGTAACTTCTAAAATAAGAGAATGATAAAACTAAAAAATATATGATGTACATTACTATAAAAACTACCAACGAAAATTGGTTTGAACGAAATCTAGTTAGTAGTTTTTTTTTTAATGCGTCATAAATCGAAAAAAATACACTATTATTAAAACATCGATCAAAGCTACAACACATTACAAGAACTTTTATATTATGTTACTTGCTGCTACGGAACCCTCCATGGGCGAGTCCGACTCGCACTTGGCCGGTTTTTTTTTTATTGTGTATAGTTTCTCGTTTGACCATTATCTCGCCTGATAGTAAGCGATGATGTGACCTTAGATAGCACGGTTGCCTAGAAGTAACTCACTCTAGCCTTAAAGAAGAAAGAAACAAAACCACAAACTGTGCGTCTCGATCAAATCATTATAATTAGGAGAACTTAAAATATAACTATGACGAAGATGAAACTAAGGTTGAGAGGACGTCAAGTAGTTGTTCCGAACTTTACGCTTTAAGGAAAATTTACTTATTTTTCTTTTGTCTCACTTTTAAGCAACAGACTGAAAATGACTTACCTAAAGACTGAACTATCTCTTTGTTGGTTGCGGCAGTTGTCAAAGAGATATTAGCATGATTTATAGTGTCGCACCTCATGGCGATAAGTTTTTGATTTAAGTTTTTTTACTAGATTCTATATAACTTGTGATTTGGACAGAATAGGGTAGTGTCCACGGTCAAAATAATTACATTTTATTTAGTCGGTATTTTACTAAAATACCGACCGAACACGTATTTTTTCTTTTTTTGATTAAACAAAAAATATGTAACAAAGATATAGCCCATTATAATTACGTTTGATGTCACTCCGTGCGAAAAAATATAGCACGGCGTGACGTTACACGTAACTTTAATAGGCTATATCTTTGTCATTTTTGGTTTAATTTAAAAATAAAAAAAATACGGAGCGTGGAATGTAATATAGAAATACGCTTGTACAATATGACTACATACAGAAAGCACAGCCAATAGAAATCTCTATTCCTAGACAGCATGTTCGCCGAAAACTTTGTTGTTAGAAAACATTGTTAGTAGATATCTCGGTACATAGGAAGCACTGTACAAAGGTCTTAAAGCGCAGGTATAGGAATAAATCTGAAAACAGTTTTGTTGTTCCCTACGTCACAATAAAAATTGCAATCGTCCGCCCGTTCAGTGCAACTAGTCCCTGGATACTTCCAGTTTATGAGGTCCTTGGACAGACCTCATAGACTTAGTAGAGGCGTTCGCCCTTTGTATCTAACTTGTAATATTTAGAGTTTTCTGGCGTGATCGCAAGAGAACTGAAGATATTCGCAGGAGGACCAAGGCTCAAAATAGATAGGTATAGAAGACAATCTCATGTATGTAGTTCACTTTTTATACCTGCGCTCGGTGGCTACACTAATGGGCGTTAGAGCTGGAACTGTTCGACGAGTGGTCCGAGATGCGACCGAGATATCGTATCCGTGAGCGGTGTCTATGTGTACGTTGCTCGAACGCGCTTTCGCTCGAACATAGCCAGAAGAATCGACAAACTTAAGTAACTAAACACAAGTAGGTAACTAGGTACCAATAACTAAATACATAGTGTATCTAACACTAACAGGCGTAAATGTTAAGCCACTAATTGGAAACTGTTAGGTCGATGGATATTTCATTAGTTTCGTTAGGCCAGATCGGTTTCGGCATTTTCGGTCGTAGTGTTAGGAAATTATGTTATAGGTACAGAAACGTTTCAAAGAGTTACCATGGCCGTTGAATGCAAAGTGCAAATGAAGGAGCGTGGGTAGGTTTTAGTCAGTAAAAGTCTGACACGCCTTTTAGCTCCACCCAGAGCGGGAGAAGTCATTTGATGTAGGTGTATATACTCAGGTGTAGGCAGTTTTTCTTCCCGAAGTTAACATGTCCGAAGAGGATCTGTGTCTCGCCGATTGACGTTTTTCCAGCCACTTCTAAAAGAGGGGACTTACTGCCATGATGATGGCGTCCCAGAATTGGAATCGGAGGTGCAAAATCCATTCGGAATAGGTATCGAACCTCTGTAATATTCCTGCTTGAAACATACTCCTCATGTTTATATGTATTAAAGCGTATAGTGCCTTGAACATCCGGTTGGAATTAAAAGCACACATACTCGTACTGCCAGACTTCAAAAAGTCACTGTTTTAAGCCGCGTACAGACATCGCGAGGCGTGTGTCTCAAATGGTTCGTCTCGCATGCCTCGGGCTGTGCTCACAGTGAGCATTCGCGCCGTACGATCGTTGCGAACGCCGCCTCAGCAACGCCGTGTGCTCCGTGTGGACAGTGTGGTTTGCGTTTTCTACTGACGAACACTGTGCGTGGTGGTTTGTGTGCTCAGCTGAAACATGTGTCTTTCGGGACGCACGCAACAATTTACGGTCGTATGCTTCAGGTTGTGGCAAGTCTTTTTTTTTATGGTGGGAAAAAGTCCCGCCCTTGGGCGGAGCGGGAGATAGTGTCAGACTCTTACTGACTAAAAGACCCACCCCGTTCCTTCTAGCCTTCATACCGGGGCTCGAGCGCCCTTTCGGTTAACCCTGGCCCCAGTAGGCTTCGACCCGGCTGGGCCCCTGCTGTTGCTGACAACTCCTTGAGGCGCGCGGGAACAGTGCGCGCCGTCGACGACTTGGGCTTGGTCCGGACTGTTACCGGACGGCCGGACAGTGAGCTACCTATTGCTCACTGTCCGCAAGCCTGCGTCTACGCATTCCGTTACGTACATACAGTACCGTACGTACAGTTTCCGGCCCGTTGGCCGGAAATCGGGATTATAATCCCGGCGACGGCGGCGGCGATAACGCCGTTGCCTGATGCGTTCGGCCTCCTCTTTTGCGAGCATTACTGCTTCGCAGAAGTCGGCGACCGCCTGCCACTCCTCCTCGCTCCGGACCATGGCCTCAACCAAGGCCCGGTGCGAGAGGTCTCCGCCGCCGATCGTCCCCACGAGGGCACGGCGACGCTCCGCCCAAGCAGGGCACACCTCGACCGTGTGCTCCACCGTGTCCTCCGGGCGTTCCGCACAGTGGCGACACCCGGGCGTCACTTCCGCATGAATCCGATGCAGGAAACTCCCGAACGAACCATGTCCGGTGAGGACCTGCGTCATGCGGAAGGTAAGGACGCCATGAGGCCTTTCTAGCTACGCCTCAAAGAGGGGACTTACCGCCATGATTGTGGCGTGCCCAGCACTGGGTTGTGATAGTCGTTGACGCCATTTCACCATGAGATCCCGCCGGAGCTCTGTCCGCCATGCCGTGACCTGTTGCGGCAGCGGACTTTCACCCCGGCAGGTTGAGGCAAGTCTGACGAACCATTCGCGGCGCACGCCTCGCGATGTCTGTACCCAGCTTTAGCAGCAACAAGTGTAGTGGTAGTTATTAAAATATCTTCTGATGGTAGAGGCCGACAGCTTGACAACTACATAGTTAAGAAACTAGAGTAGATGACTACAATCTATATAGTGGTAAGTAATTGGATTTACCCATGTGTATTAGACGTTATTGCTAGTAATAAAAAAGAAAATGGATGAGTTATTAGATTTTGGGCTGTTTCGCTTTTGCTTTTACGATAATAGTTTCCTATAAAGAATAATTAAGTTACAGTTTTCTTGACTTGATTTTTCCTTAAGTAAAGTGTTTAGCTTTGGAACTAAAACATTGTCTTAGAAATCTTTTTATAGTAAACTTTGTTTATGATAACACCTCTCAAAATTCTAACTTTGTGTTTATTATAAACATTCAACCATCGACTACTAAAGAGTTACACTTTCAAAATAAATCATTCCCATCAGGTGATGGTGGTGATGGTGGTCAAACGGAAGCCTATCGATAATAAAAAAAAAAAAAAACAAAATTGTAATACTCTATAAGTAACTCTATTTTTGTACCTATATACACTATAGATATTATACATAAGTACATAATATCTGGTATTGTTTATATGTAGAATATAGATATATATATTTATACTCTATACTTATGTATATATGTTTCCGGCAATCTGTATAATTCGGTATTTTATACAATACCTAAGCTCCAATGTATAAAATATCTAAACGTGTAGGTAATGTATGAAATATTATTTATTTTATACTTTGCCTAGATATTCTATACAATACCGAATGCGTAGCCGGCAAATGTGTGTAAAAGATGCGACCAGAGATGAAGGTGACGTAATTTCAGGACATTATATTGGTAGAACGATTAACATTGATAATATAGACCAAAACGTATTTATTTTACACATTTCCGGTGGACCAGCAGGGACTCTTTGCAATCCCTAAGAATTGTATACATTATCTTACTTCTTCTGCTCTGGGGTGGGGCGGAAAGGCGTGTCAGATTTTCACTGACTAAAACCACACATATGTTTCTTTTTTGTCTTGAGTTTTAGGACCTCGTTAAAGGTCGTTTCCATAGAAATATAAAAAAGCTTCACTACGGTTTCACCACTCCTCCACCTCACTAATCTACACTAATATAATGAAGAGGTAAAGTTTTTTTTTTGTGTGTAGGAGATAATCTCTGAAAGTACTGGTCCGATTGCGAAAATTTTTTCACCGATTGAAAGCCGCATTCTTCTGATTCCTGAGTGACATAGACTATACAAGGTGTAAGGGACAACCCTCCACAAACTTTAAGGGCTTACTCAGTAGACGAAACTGAACAACCTTCCACATTTTTTTTTTTTCAGGAAACGAATAAAAAATCGACCTCGCCATACAAATTGTCCAATCAAGTTTATTATTTTGTATGGTGAGGCTGATTTTTTTTTTCGCTTCCTGAAAAAAATTTTTGCTGCAGCAGCACTTTAGCTGCAGGAAAAAGCTAGTATTAAATATTCCTTTTTGTGGAAGCCGCAGGAAAAAGCTAGTATTAAATATTCCTTATCATTTATCCTCATGGACCTAGAAATACACGTGCTACAATTTTCCTTAATCCCTCCAATCTGATCTTTTATAGCAAAAGATGAATAAATATCCGTGCGCTCGTGTAAACACGTTATAATAAATGCCAGTATAACAACAGAAAATCGGAATTAGAATTTGACGTCGTATTAAATAAACAAAGATGGGTTAGACAATAAATAAATCTTTAGACACATCATAAATACGTCAATGTATTGTTTAATCTTTCAATACTTAAACAATCAGCACCTTTGTTAAAACAACTGGCTTTGAGATGCGACTTCAGCCATATATTATAAGGAAAGAAGAAAAGAAAAAAGAAAGAAAAACATTTTATTTACGCGTTAAAGACGCAAACTTAAAAGTAGTTAAGGAGAACACCGGTGAACATATATTTAAAAAAAACATACATTCAGCCGAACATAGAACCTCCTCGTTTTCGAAGTCGGTTAATAAAAAGCTTAAGGTGAGTTGCACCATTTAACTATAAAGACTTCCGAAATTAAAGTTATTTTGTACTTTTCAGTGTTTTACATTGAAGTCGGTTGTATATTTGACCAGGCAGACATAACACCCGTCTGGTTGAGAACGATCCTCTCTTTTCAGCAGAAGTACGTGGAGCTTTACTCTTCTGTTCCATTCCACATATAAACAAAGGACGAAGCCAACTGGGGTCAAGGGTTAAGTTCCGAAAGGAAAATCCGTGTTCTTGGAACGCAAAGGGTAAAGAAGGAACATAGGTGTGGTATTACTCAGTAAAAGTTTGACACGCCCTCCCGCTCCGTCCTAGAGCTGATATCGGTTCGAAATCATCGAAGAAGAAAATATTTCTACTGGATTTTTTTTATAGTGGGAAAAATTATCCAATGACAACCCCCGCTCTTGAGCGGAGCGGGAGATAGTGTCAGATTCTTAGTGACTAAAAGCCCACCCCGTTCCTTCTAGCTCTCATACCGGGGCTCGAAAAAAATACTTTCTAAACTGGCAACTGCCCGATAGATGATTTCGGGCTGTTGTATTATGTTGAAATCGCGCGGAGAATCCTAGTAGCGCGATGCAGGATTTCGTATTTTTTAGTTCTTATATGGCGTCATAGATGTCGCTACATCAGAATCTCAAAGTAATCGCGCATACACCAAAACTATTCTTACACGAAATCACTAATTATCTACATCAATTTTATAAAAATAACGTCTGTAATCCTAGAAATATTCCACTCATATTAAACATAAACAGTTTATAATTGTTTTTTTCTTCTTCTGAAACTTCGTTTTTATTTTATTTTATGTACTTAAAGACTAAAACAAGAAACTACAAACCCTAAGACGATCCACTGACTAAACACTTAACTAAATAAAACTATATAATATACTTACTAAAGGCGTATAAAAATTTATTGACATCGCTGTCGATGAGAAGTACGCAGTTCTAATCAACAGCGATGTGAAGAATTTTTTTTTGACCAAAAGACTGACAAATATTTCATTTGCTTTTTTATACTGTACTAGCTTTTGCCCACGGCTTCGCCCGCGTGGCATTAGATACTTAAGGAATCGGGATAAAAGGTAGCCTATGTTCTTTTCCATGTCAAAGGCTATATGCATGCCAAATTTCATCCAAATCTGTTCAGTCGTTTTTGCGTGATAAAGTAACAAACTTTGGAGGTATGCGGAACAGAGAGTAAAGTCCCACACACCTCCGTTGAAAAGGGAGGATCCTCCGACCAGACAGGTGTTATAGTCTGGTGGGCGACTGCGCGATAGATGATTTCGGGCTGTCGTATATGTTCAAATCGCGCGGAGAACTTTGATTGCGCGATGCAGGATTTCGTACTTTCTTCGTAGTTCTTATGTGGCGCCATAGATGTCGCTACAAAGGTAGCTTATGTTCTTTTCCATCAAAGGCTATATGCATGCCAAATTTCATCCAAATCCGTTCAGCCGTTTTTGCGTGATAAAGTAACAAACATCCAATCATCCACACTTTCACCTTTATAATATTAGTTATGATATTCCTACTATTACAGAACGACAACGGCCCACTCATTAATTGTAGTATAGCTCTTGGCTGAAACTTGTAGACTTAAATTGAAAGGTATCTAGTGTTCATTTAATGTCTGATTATAGTCTTTAGAATATAAATAAAGGCAGTAGTTTAGTTTTGTCGACATATTTACACGCTTTTACTAACATGCAAATCAATGCAAATTATTTATAAAATGATAACAACAAAATCACTTACAACTTCAGGTTCGACGTCGGTTCACACCCAAACTAGGCATTGAAAATTAGAAATCAAACTTGTGTCATATTTTTATCTAGTAACAGGATAATACGGTACACAGTGATACAGAAGCTTAATTAAAACTAATATAACCATACCTATACCAAAACCTTACTTTTCTATATCTTCAGACATTTAGGTAACGCGTTCTGTCAACTGTACAAAACTCAACGTAGTATTTAGATAGACATAACTCACCGAAAAGTAAATGTCATTGCTTAGATTCACTTTACATTAAAGTCACGTATCAAATAAATGTGATTTCAAAGAAATAACAGACGATGGTCCAGGTAAGCCATTTTCCAATAGCAACAGGGCGATTGGAAACCTCTGATGTCCTTCTGAGAGTATTATTTTTGGCGCGAGCGGGAACGGGGCGATGGATCGGGGCGGTAAGCTTCAGTGTGGGACGCGACCTGTTGACGCGAGGTTGCCAGTGTCGTACTGTGTTGCCATTTAGAATTTGTAATGGCGGGACTTTTGAATTGAGAATCAGTTCTTTGGAACGGTAATTTAAAAGTGCAGTGCGGCCAGTTTTTTTTTTTTGGTGATGTGTTGTGAGTTTTGAATTTGGAAGCCGAGTTTTATGTGTGTGGGTATGTTTTAAAATAATAGATAGTAATATTTCCTCTAAATAATATTTAGGTAAATTCGAATTTAAAAATAATACTTCTCATATTTAATTTCGAGACTAGCTGACCCAGCCCACTTCGTACCACCTAACAGTCAATGAATGAAGTATTAATCTTTCGATAAAGTCAACCGATTACGATAAAACAAAGCCTAAGTAATATTATCAAGTTACACGCAATTTTAATGTATAAAAGTTATCTTAATGCGCGCACGATTAAAAACTACAGATTTTTTATATGTAGAGATAGTATATTAGAGTTTTTTTAATGATAAACAGATGCAAAGAAAACGAGTGGTTAAGTATAAGAACTTCCCTTACGGAATTATATTTATTAGTTATTAAAGCGAACGTAGTTCGTCTATGTACGTACAAATTATAATATCTACTGATTTACACAAAGCACAAACCCATACGAATTATTAATTAATCCACATAGGAATATATGTTTTACGATAAATAATTGGTTAAATAATCTTAGGTTTTACTGGAAAATCTTAAAATTTACCGTAGTTCGAGCTTTTACAGTAACTATACACTAATATATAAGTATTAAAGAGGTAAAGTTTGTTTTTTTGTTTGTAGGAGGTAATCTTTGGAAGTACTGGTCCCATTGCTATAACTTTGTTAACGATAGAAAGCTGCTTTGTATTTTATGTACGTTGGCGAAGCTGCGGGTACTTGCGGACAGTGAGCAATGGGTAGCTCGCTGTCCGGCCGTCCGGTAACTGTCCGGACCAAGCCCAAGTCGTCGACGGCACGCGCTGTTCCCGCGCGCTTCAAGGAGTTGTCAGCAACAGCAGGGGCCCAGCCCTCGAGCCCCGGTATGAAGGCTTGAAGGAACGGGATGGGTTTTTAGTCAGTAAGAGTCTGACACTATTTCCCGTTCCGCCCAAGAGCGGGGGTTGTCATAAGATGACTTTTCCCGACGAAAAAAAAAGCTGCGGGTAAAAGCTAGGATTCAATAAAAGTCCAAGCTTTCTTTTGTCTCAATCAAGTCAGGTAATATAATTTTCTTCAAATAATTTGAATGCATTATCGTCAATTGCTTACTTAGAGCCTAATGACTCTTGTTTGGAGTTGTCAGTGATCCGTGGCCTCTGATTACCAGTCATGCAAGCCATTTGCCACAGAACCACTTAACTGACTTGGTTTATAATCACATTATAATAATATACACACACTGACAAACTTTCGCCGTTATATAGTTTGTGAGTGTGTGTGTAAGTGTATGTTTGTTACTTCTTCGCTTCGCTTTAGATGAGACTTGTTGCGCGCGTAGACCATTTCCTGGAATACCACACAGAATTAAAGCCAGCGGCTACGCCCGCGTGATCGTAGACACATTATCCAAAGGCCACACATACCCCCAAAATAGTAATCTAAACATCTATACATTATAAATAAAATTGGAATGTCTGTTTGTAATATTGAAGTAAGCAGAGCTTGTGTTAGCCGGGTCCGCTGCGCCAATTTTCTAGCAAAACTTGTTACCCATTCGTCTCGGCATACAAAAACTGTTAGGTCACGCCCCTATTCGGTTAGCAAACAATGTTATTCCACATTATTACAATGTTATTCTGTTAGCAAACACGAAAACACGGCAGAGCGGACCTCGGATTTATGAGTACTAGACAACTGATAAACATACTTAAATATTTCTAAATACATAAATGTTATAGAAAAATGACACCCAGACACAGAACAAATGCTCGCGCTCATCACACAAAGATTTGTCCTGGGTGGAACACACGACCTCCAGCATAGCAGTCAAGGCCACTAACCACTAGACCAACAGGCCAAGCAAATAAAAAGTATTCTATATGCTATTCATTTTTTTTTTTTGCTTTTAATTTTATTTGTTTGACATTTTATATTATTTACCATTGTAATGTAATTATTTATGTCATTTGTATTGTGTAATTTGAAATATTTGTTTATGACTTGTAAGAATCCCTTACCAATAAACTACTATGACTATGACTATGACTATGACTATTCCAGGACATAGTTTAACCGAATACCAAGTTTCATCGAAATCCGTAAGAAGAAGAAGTAACAAACTTACACATACACATACACACACACAGAGACATTGCCCGCATGATACTAGTGAATTTTACCATGGGAATATTATTGTGGTAATTCTAAAATCTGTACCACTACATACAGTATCCGGATAAAAAAAGATTTCCCGCACGAAAACAGATTATCGAGTTATTTCCATATGACTAAGTAAATAAATAAAACCTCTTTGTGGGTTGTTTCCGCTTGGGAAATTATTTACATTGCCATTTGTGTTAAAATTTATTCTGCTATGCATTCTTTTTTTATTTCAAAACACGTATTGTTTTTTTAAATATAAATATTTAATGGCCAGTATGTGTTAAACTGAGGAAAAAATATCGTAACGTATCGATGTTTAAAGGAGCGAATAAAAAAAAAAACTTTGCGACTGATGATACGATACTGTCATAACTTGAGCGATATGAATTTGAATAAGCGACAAATAAACTGAAGTAATGACAAATATTGATCTATAATAAAATCCAGAAGGAGCTTACTAAAAGTGGGGTATGAAAATCCTAGCTAAGCGACTAAATTAGTAAGTGAGTGACTAAATTACTAAGTAAGCGACTAGAAATAAAGAGAAATTAAGGTTTTACATAACGAAACACTAAAAAGTTCATCAAAAATGTTTTCACGATTGTCTAATTATCTAGTTGGAAGCAGATTTAACATTTTGAATTGGGTGAAATAGGTTAGGTTAGAACTATGACCAATTGCGCGTGATCCGAGCGAGCGGCCGGCAAACGCTACGTTTATGTTGCTCGCAGATTTTATTTCATCATTTTCTAATTGTCCGGGTTTTCGCAATATCCGAATTATCAAATTACCTTGTAACATACATAATACAAAAAAATACATAAAAATATTGTTTTGTTGTGAATTATTTATTTGTGAAAATAAACTAAATAATTAAGGTTATTATTGATTTTATTTATTACTCACTGATTTGATGGACATTTAAACTGATTTCATCCAAAAAAGCATTTTTAATTCCAAAAATGTTCATGTAACTTTTCAATTTCTTCGCCTCAAATCCTTTTTCATATCGTTCTCGAATTATTTTATTTGTGATGGATCATCTAATTTTTCTATCACTCTAGCGTGAAACGAGAGGGCATACTGACGCCAGGGTTATCCGAAAGGGCGCTCGAGCCCCGGTACGAAGGCTTGAAGGAACGGGATAGGTTTTTTAGTCAGTAAGAGTCTGACACACACACTCCGCCCAAGAGCGGGGGTTGTCATTGGACAATTATTTCCATCGAAAAAAAAAAAGCGAGACCACGGGTTTCCTATTAAGAAATTTACCTATGGTTCTAGCGGATTCCTACGGTTTTACTAATGTCTCTTTGAGGCACGCCTGGGACACTACACACAACGCGTCGTTAAGGACTGGACTCGGTATTTACCGGACGGTCGGACGACGAGCAATAGTTAAGCTCGTAAACCCGCGCCTACGGTAGCACCCTAGGTAGGGCATCTCCTGTGGTAACAGCTTATTTTACTTTTTTGTTAAGTATCGTAGCATATGTTCCCTGTAGCACAGGTTTGTTCGAAACCTACAACTGGCACCAGCTCTCACAATGCTAATTCATATAATTATGTAGTTCCAAACTGTTAAGTGCAACAAACCATTGTGAGAGAAAATAAATGATATTTATTATATTATTATTATAAGCAGAGATAAAAGCTTTTTTGGCCTCGCACAGGTCTTTTATTTTTATCTTTAAATATTGATTTATTATCTTTCTTATTTTAAGCTAAGTATTTTTAGATTATGTGGTTACTTTTCATTTCAATGTGGTTTGTCCTGTGCGAGTCTTAGTCTAAAAAAATAATGTTTTTCTTTCTTTTCTTTCTAGCATACATACTTCACATCTCTTTGCAAAAGGAGGCGACCGCATGTTTTCAAATGATGCGTTTACTATTTAATAACATCATATTTTTTTTATATTTGTAAGTTGATGCTTAAAAATATGATTTATCCGTCCTAAACATTATGAAGAAAAATTCCAGTCAATGTTTTCCCTCAGCCGTGATGAAGGAAAACTTTTAACGAACCAAGAACAAAGAGTAACGTATTGTTCCCTGGAGGACCTATTGTCGGATGATATGCGCTTATTATGTACCTGCTGGTAAGGGCATTTACCCTTCCGGTAAAACCTCTTAATATTAACCTACATCGTCTACAACTTGATATTGTCACTGTATTTAGAGCAAAAATATGAGAATTCAAAATTCAAAATCATTTATTTCAAATAGACCATTTGCAGGCACTTTTGAATAGTCAAATGTCGGTCAGTCCAAGAAAAGTGAAGCTAAATTGCACGTTCCAAAACGTAGGTCTCTATGGAGAAGAACGTGCAAGAAACTCCATGGACACTCTTTTTAAAATATATTATGAGTTACATAGATCTTGGTTACATATTTCTTGTCGCTTCTAATATGTGAGCACAATGTAGGTAGAATAGTGTATGTTTAAAATTTCTTGGTTTTTTTTGTCGATTTTAAGCTTAGTATTAAGTCTAGCTGCTGTCAGCTGCATCGCCAGTGGAACAAAAGAAAATTATCTCTAAGACACACAGTTCTGAAATACAAAGTTATGTACTATTCAAGGACATGGTCTACCCAACTATTAAATTTCATCCAAATCCGTTCAGTTGTTCGACCGTAAAGCAGTAACAAACATACACACACATACACAAACAAACCTTCACCTTTATAATACTCGTATTAGTGTGTTAGTGACAAATATATATTTACAAAGAAATATATTAAGTATTATAATTATTATTTTTTTTGCTGATCGGAACTTATTAAATAAGTTCTCGCGCTCTGGGTGGAGCGAGAGGACTCCCGCTAGATTTTTAATGGCTAAAATCCACTCGTGTTCCTTCAGTTGATCTTTGCTTTCCTGCGTCGAGGTTAAGATTTACCTAAAATGCTGTTATGATTTAATGAAATTTTAATTCAATCTAATTTAAAATTGCTATGTTAGCGCTGTACCATTTTCTGCAAGTTAATTAGGAATAATAAAAAAAATGAAATAGTACCTATCGATCTAATTTAACTAGGTAATAACTAACATAACTAACCCAGTTGTACTGATTTATTAGTGCTATTGTGGTGAATAAAATGCCTATTTATAACGATTGTATACAAACTTGCAAAATTGCTGAATGATCGATCCTTTTATTTGCAAAAAACGTAGGCACCCTGCCTGGTTCATCCACGTTTTTCCGTCTAGCGAATACATTAATGTAAAAATAAAAATACAAAGGTCAAGCTAAAAATGGTCTGATTTTGTATTTTTAACTTTGTCCTAAAACCATATAATGTGTATAATGCTGTACGAATAATATTTGTGTGTACTTGTTGCAGTGCTAAAAATAAAGTACACTATTAAATGGCGCCGGAATGACTTTAAAATTGAGTTCCAACTACTCTTTACACTATAGAGGTAAAAAAACAAGAGTTTAAAGGTTAATATAAACATTAGCAGTGTCTAGCTCCGATATTACCAAGTCGTTGAAGATTTTTTAGCAATATTTAGACAAATAATATAATCAATATTAACACATTAAACTAAGAAGATTCAGAACAAAAACCTGAGGGAACAAAATTTTCATGTTTGAAGGTAAGGTCTTTAATGACTAGCCCGGTGAAATCTAAGATATGTGAGTTGTTAAGTAAATGCTATTTGACGGTTATATACTAAAAAAGCCATCAGACAGAAATAAAAAAAAAATGCATTTATTTCTGACTTTGAATGCCCATAATTATGTTAGCGGCTGAACTTATAAATAAAAACTTTTGTCAAAAGAAAATGATGAG
Source organism: Mythimna albipuncta (assembly GCA_929112965.1). Classification (NCBI taxonomy): domain Eukaryota; kingdom Metazoa; phylum Arthropoda; class Insecta; order Lepidoptera; family Noctuidae; genus Mythimna; species Mythimna albipuncta. The sequence goes on along the minus strand of OV815962.1, from coordinate 6,694,863 downwards.
CCTAATACCGTATTAAAACGCTATATTAATAAAAATAATAATTCTAAAAATTATTTTTACGATACAAAAGCGCATTACTATCAATATTTCGAAAAACATAACCGTCGATATAAGTAAAGTTATTACTTTTGAACTATTTTTAATTCAATTAAAATAGTTTTTTTGTTTATACAGGATATCTTTGTGAGTAGGGTAAAAATGCACCTTCAGTGTCTCTCATATGTTCAAACAGTTGAGAATTCGATTATTTGTAACCCCATGTATAACATACTATAGTCACGAAAAAGTACCTGTAAGAGGCTGCTTTTCCACTCGCCTATTGTCAACATCGAGCATGGTTTAAAAGCTTGTTACTTCATCTAACGCAATCCTACGCGATGTTTGACGAAACGGCAACGTGAAAAAATAGAGATAACGCCTGAAAACTCTGTTAGCATTCGGTAATTCCGTGATTTACTCGAATATTTTATAAAACTTGTTCCAGAAAATTATAAACTAAACTTAAATTTTTAAACCCTTAAAAGTTTTAAAAAAATATGATCATTATTTATAATTTTGAAAACAAAAATTGCTTGGCTTATATGGTTGTACTTTTTGACTTTTTAAATTTTTGAGTAAATTATGAAGTGTCAAAGTTCACGCAAAATGGCAGATTTTCAGAGGTCTTAACAGGATTAGTTTTACACAAATTTTTAAATTGATTTCCATAGAAGCCTAGATAATATCCACAAGATAGTGTGTTTTCAAAATATCTAATGAAAAATGTGTAATAACGTCATAATCGCGTAAGAGCGGTTGTATAAAAAACAGTGAAAATTTATGTCGAGATGCATCCCTTTAATATGGCATAAAAATAACTGTATGGTAATGACCGCGTCTGATTCTTCGTTATTCCGTGCGAGTGCTTGTAGTCAATCAAGCGAGCATGTTGTTTTAAAGCTCTCCTATATAGTTATAGTAGGTCCTCTAGAGATTGTGAAAGATCACTATAGATACCGAAGATATTATGGATATGAGGTTATGGATATAGGAATAAGAACATACCGGTTTCAGAACTATTTCGGATTATCCTCTATTTAAAATTATAAATGCAAATAACAAGTTCTGACTTTTGAGGACACTGTGGAGCATACGGTAGAGGTGTGCCCTGCCTGGGCAAAGCACCGCCGTGTTTTCGTGAAGGCGCTCGGCGGCGGCGATCTCTCGCGTCGGGCCTTGGTACAGGCCATGATCCGCAGCGAGGAGGAGTGACAGGCGGTCGCCTCCTTCTGCGAAGCAGTAATGCTAGAAAAGGAAGCGGCAGCATGCACGAGGCAATGGCACTTGCATCCCAGCCGCCGGGATGATATCCAGCCACCGTAGGCGCGAGGTTGCGGACGGTGAGCAATGGGTAGCTCGCCGTCCGACCATCCGGTATCCATCCGGACCGAGCCCAAGTCGTAAATGGCACGTAGTGTCCCACGCGCGCCTCAAGGGGTTGTCAGCAATCGCAGGGGCCCAGCAGGGTTAAAGCCTACTGGGGCCATGGTTGATGCTAAAGAGATTCCCAGGACCCTGGAACAAAAAGTAAAAGTCGGACACACCCTTCCGCTCTCCGCCCAAAGGCGGGAGATGTCATTTAGCTGATTTTCCCACCTTAAAAAAGTTCTGACTTTCATTTTTAGTTTAGAACTCATTTATGGCCGGGCAACTCAAGCAAAAATCTGCCGTAACCTGTTATTCGCTTTTATCCGAAACTTTTATATTGGTTTTGGTTACGGAATTTTTTTTCAGATATCCGATAGTTTGATTAAGGTTACGAGTTCCATAATATCCATGAGAGGTAGTAGTATAGCTTGTTTATTTCATAAATTCATGACCTGTATATTAGAAAATAACAAAATATATAATATTATGTTATGTACATATTTAGATTTAAATATTAATTTTCACCAGTTAGACACAACGTCATCTAGTCCCAAACAAAGCAGAGCTTGCGCTATAAGTACTATACAAATGATGGTCATTCTTGGATATATTTCTAAATACATAAACATTATATAATAGATAAATTACACCTAGATACAGAACAAATGATAATGCTCATCACACAAACATATCGATCCTAGAAGTATGAATTAACGTAAAAGACATTTCTACGTTTTGCGTAAAATACTCTTACATCAATCATCGTAAGGAACATTTTTACATTTTAGGTAAAAGTCCCTTACGATAATTCATACTTCTGGAATAGATAAGTCTTGGGTGGGAAGAATCGAACCCACGATCTTCGGCATAGCAGTTAGGGCCACTAACTACTAGACTAACTACAAAAGTAAAATTATGACAAAATACCTACCATATAGAGGTGTGTAGCAAGTATTTTGTAACGCTTATTACTGGTACTGGTATGAACGTTGGAATTTCCACACATAATAATAGATAATACACTCGTATGATAAGTCTAAATGAAGGCTTTATCTAGAGTAGTAACTGAAACATGTAGTGACGACACAGTACATTAATAAAGCAGGTGATATGGCGTGTAATGTTGTAACACCGTGATATATGTTATCTGTGGAGTGCTTGCATTAAAGTTCGTATATACAGATTTATAAAGAGGAAAATCATCATTTTTTTTTATTATTAATCTTGTGTCTGACCACCATCTCATCTGATGGTAAGCGATGATATGGTCGACGATGGAGCACGCTTGCCTAGAAGTAACCTATTCCCTCTCGACTTAAAGATCCCTAAGTTGTAGCTATCAGGAAACACAGACTCCAGTAGGGAATTCCACTCACGCTGTACGCACAATAAATGTGTTCCCGAAACGTTTGTGCGTATGGGTGGGATGTCTGCCATGTACCGATGGCGCAACGCTGTACGTCGTGTGGTCCGAGTCATCTAATGACTTCTCGCTCTAGGTCGGAGTGGGAGGGTGTGTCAGTCATTTACTGACTAAAACCACACTTATATGTTTCTTCTTTATATAGCGTTCCAGGACCTCGAGTTTCCCTTTTGAAAGTCAACCTATGGTCCCAGTTGGTTTGGGCCCCGCTGGCCCTTAAGGTTTTGCTGACATCCCTTTAAGGCACGCGCGGAACACCTACGACGGCTGGAAGGGTCCCGGTGGTTGTTGCGTGAGGATGTCCTTTTCCTCACACGTACAGCCGTCTCTTTCGCTAGCATTACTGCTTTGCAGAAGGAGGCGTCCGTCGCCCTTTCCCTCTCGCTCTGGACCACGGCTTGAACCCTGGTTTAGACCCTGGCCTAGCGCGAGAGGTCACTGCTGTCAATCGCCCCCACGAGGACACAGCGGTACACCGCCCTAGTGGAGCACACCTCCACCGTGTCCTCCGAGTAGTCTGCACAGTGGTTACACCCAGGAAAAAGCCCTAGTTGCTCTCCTCAAAACGAAGAAGTAACAAAATCATCATTCCTCCGAATTTATCTAATAACATAAAAAATGTTTTTGTTGAAACCAGAAAAATTCTCCAGCCTCTTCGAACACGTGTTTCCTAAAATATATCTCGGAAAAACAGTCTTTAACTTGAACAATTCAAATATTATTGAACTCAATAACAACAAACTTCTTAAAGTATTCCATACCATTGGAATGAATTTCCATCTTCCATGTTCATTAATTCGAAGCGATCGCGCGATCATCTGAAAATTACTTTCCAAGTGGGGTTGTCGACATAACTGTCTTCTAGACTACTTATAGTTTAGGAGTTAGGCTTCGAAACAACAAAGCCATTGGTAACAAATGGCACTCAATTAATAATAATATTCTATAACTATCACACAACGCCATCTAGTGCCAAATTAACCAGTGCTTGTGCTATGAGTCTAGTACACATAACACAACTGATAAACATAATTATAAATTTCTAAATACTATACAGGTATAGGTTTTTAGGAAAATTTATACCACCAGTTGGCTGTTGCTTTAGAAAACGTTAACGTTAATTTAACTAATGTCATTAACATAAGCGTTCTGACAGATGCTTGAACCTGACTACTCTGCTGCCATCTGGTGAACGTTATTTTAGAAAACTCTCATTGGAGATACAAAGTAGTCCTATAAGGATTCCATTTTTGCCGACTGAGATATATGGAACCCTATAAACTAATAACTACAATAAAGTGAGTCAAGTATTAAATTAACAATATTTTTTCTTACAATTTATTTGGTTTCAGCGTCTTCTTTTTTGTTGGTGGCCATCTCTGTAGTCACTCTGTTTCTACTATTATGACTATGTTGAAGACGATGTTCAATCATAATATCATACGTTGCTCTTTTATTTTATAGTAACATTAGTCAAAACAGTACGCGTTATAATATTCCAGGTATTAAATTAAAACTGTTTTTTTTTTTTTTGCCAAATAACAACATTAATATTAAAAAGGTAAGAGTTTGTGTGTTTGTTTATTTCTTCTTCTCGCTTGATCGGCTGAACGGATTACGATAAATTTTATATAGTACACGAGTAAACCATGTCCCGGAATAGCACATAATACTATGATACCTTTTCTCCTGGGAGTATGTTGTTTTGAGAAAATTTTGCTACTTGTGTTTAGGTATACCCCAAACCGGTTCATTAGAACGCAATTATTCGGAGATGGTTTTAGAACATTGTGTCCAACAAAGAAACAAAGTATATTTAACTTTCAGCATGGTAATAAACGCCGTATATTCGCTAATAATGAATAAGTTGATTTTTCATACTCAGCGATGCATTCATAACATAAAAAAATAAGTTAGATCAAACGTCAGTCGAAGTATCTATCTCCTTGCCTATTAGTGCCGTGACGTGCCATCGTTATGTACGCTAATGCTTCGCACCTTGTTAGTTCTCATATCGCCAGGACGTTCTACGTCATTACAAGTTACAGGAATTGAATAAAAATGATCTTACGTATTTAACTTAAGCTGGGCTTGCATAATAAAAAAGAAACAATCTTCTTAAAAAAACATATCACTTTAACCTGACCATATTTAATACAATTCTATTTCACATAGGCCTACATGGGCAATTACAAAACGTCAGAAGCTAGTGCACGGTTCCAAATTGGTCTTTTCCTATGGAGAAGAACCGGCAAGAAACTTCATGGTTAGGTACTCTTTTTAAAAAGTGGCTGTCGTTACAATATTTCCATATTACTGTAATAATAGATATTATGTAAGAACAGTGTAGGCCAGTCAATATTATACCCAAAAGCACAAAAAAAATAATTAAAAAAGAGGTGGGTTTCAAAGGCAGTAATTTAAAAATTGGAGTCTACAGTGTTCTTACATTCACATTATAAAAATTAGACTATATAAAAAAAAGGCCAGTAAAATATAAATAAATATAACTATCAATAAAAGGTTAACAAAATAAATCACCAACGAATTTAAGATAGATGAAGTCTAAATAATTTTAAAAATATTGCTAAAGCAATTAGTTAGAACACAAAAAAAATATATATTAAATTGGAGCAGTTAATAGCCACAGTGTTATTTACCGTTTCATCATCATCAGCATCACCATCATCATCTTTTCAGCCGAAAGAAGTTCACTTTTGAACACAGGCCGCCCCAATTGTCGTTTTATCGACAGGTCCTTTGCGTTGGATTCTCGCTACCATCACCAGTACCTCTAGCCTAGTTGATAATCTGCAATCGTTAACGCTAGTAGAACACTTCAAATGTACGGGAATGACGTCATGTCAACGCTTAGTAACGCGATGAGAACAAAAGATCGGGGGCGTGGCCAGCTCGAGGCGTTCGACGCAAGAGAAACGGTTGTAACTTGGCTAGGCGGGCAGATCATCGGTCCACATTGTGGAAAGTCTTCCAATGATAGTTCTTCATCTTCTATCTTCATGTTCTCATCGACTATCATGATCTGCGAGCTATGTGCCCTGCCCATTGCCACTAAAGTTTTGTGATTCTTCGGCTGGTATATAATAAATGCTTATTGGTACTACCTAGCCCATCCAAAACCCACACAAATAGACATAAGTACCCACTCAAATTTATGTTTTAAGGGTTACTGGAATTCGGTGGATGTGAGACGCACAGGACTTGTCGTAATGGCGACTCTTGGGATGAGGTTTATGTCCAACAGAGGACGTCTTCCGGCTGTAATGATAATAAGTAATGATGATATCTTGTAGCTCAATTTAAAGCTTTAAAGAGCTCAACAAAGTAAAGACATTTGGGTAAGCCGCATAAAAACTAATAATAACTCATTAATAATAAGACAAAGACACAACACACAATAAAGGAGAAGATAAAGTCTAAAACTACCATAGACGTTAAAATTACCGAAAAGTAGAAACCTCTCTACATTCAGAATAATAAAAAAATAATACATATATAAAACCGGTCAAGTGCGGGTCGGAGTCGAATCTATAAAAACAGCAAAAAAAAAAATACTTTTCTTGTATTGGAGCCCTCTTAAATATAAACTTTATTCTGATTTTTAGGGTTCCGTAGCCAAATGGCAAAAAACAGAACCCTTATAGATTCGTCATGTCTGTCTGTCTGTCTGTCTGTCTGTCTGTCTGTCTGTCTGTCTGTCTGTCCGTCCGTATGTCACAGCCACTTTTTTCTGAAACTATAAGCGCTATACTGTTGAAACTTTGTAAGTAGATGTATTCTGTGAACCGCATTAAGATTTTCACACAAAAATAGAAAAAAAGCAATAAATTTTGGGGGTCCCCATACATAGAACTGAAACTCAAAAATTTTTTTTTCATCAAACCCATGCGTGTGGGGTATCTATGGATAGGTCTTCAAAAATGATACTGAGGTTTCTAATATAATTTTTTTATAAACTGAATAGTTTGCGCGAAAGACACTTCCAAAGTGGTAAAATGTGTGTCCCCCCCCCTCTAACTTCTAAGATAAGAGAATGATAAAACTAAAAAAAATATATGATATACATTACTATAAAAACTACCAACGAAAATTGGTTTGAACGAAATCCAGTAAGTAGTTTTTTTGAATGCGTCATAAACCGAAAAAAATACACTATTATTAAAACATCGATCAAAGTTACAATACATAACAAGAACTTTTATATTATGTTACTTGCTGCTACGGAACCCTTCATGGGCGAGTCCGACTCGCACTTGGCCGGTTTTTTAGTATTTGTTGCTACAGTGGCAACAGAAAATACATTTGTGAAATGTTTAAACAGTCTAACTGTAACGGATCATAATATAAATAAAACTTGGTGACAGCCGGACAGACAGCGGAGTCTTAGTAATAGTGTCCCTTTATAGGTACCCTTTGTACGGAACCCTAAAAATATTACTTTTAAAAATAGTAAAAAAAAAAATAGTTAAAAAAATGTTAGAAAAAATATTACGAGATTGACAGAATGAGAATGAAATTTTGAACACTTTTATGCTAAACGACGTAGTAAGCTACTTAATTTATGCTGTCAACGGGCCTAGAAAGAATTTATTTGTAAATAAAATATGTGGAAATGTGACACAGATATTCAGGGATTCTAGGAACTGAAAATGTGTTTCAAGTGCTTCATTGTTCGTGTGTTTTAAGGTTCCTTACCTAAAGAGTAAAAACGGGGCTGTGTTATTAAGACTCCAATATGACTTCATTGTCTGTCTGTCTGTCTGTCACTAAGCTGTATCTCATAAACCATGACAGCCAGACAGTGGACATTTTCAGAGATGATGTATTTCTGTTGTTGCGTCTATAATAACAAATACTAAAAACAGAATAAAATAAATACTTAAGTGGCTTCCATTAAATACACGTGATTTTTTATGCCATTTTTACTGATATTAATAACGGTAAAAAGTAGACGCTTATAATACTCACAGAATATTTAGCTGTAAGTATATTCACTTTAATATATTATAATTAAATTTAAATATAAACTAAAGCTCGTTTAACGTAAGTTTTTTACAGTTGTTACACCATGGTATTATTGCAGTACGGACCTTTTATGTGCGAGTCCTACTCGCGTTTGGCCATTTTATTTGTTATGCCGATGGAAGTACGTGAAAAATTTACTTATGTAATGATAAGGCTTTTGCTAAGGAGCGAGATTGACTGCTAAGGATGAAGCGACAGTTAAAGGGAGACAGAAAGAAGCGCAGCGAAAAGGATTTTATTAAGGCACTCCAAAATCAACTTTAAAATTATTGAAATAAAGTGCATATAAGCTTGAACCTGACAAAAAATGCTCGTGCGTCCTCGACAATACGCGTGAAGCGTATCTTCGACATACGCCATCCGTCAGAAAATGCCCGAGACTGCGCGAGAATTATTCCTCGCTGCCTGCGCTGACCCGAAAACGACCTTTCAATGTACCACATTTCAAGTAAAAAGGTAGGTTTATTTTTGGCACAATTCAAATGTTATTTCGAGAAGCAAATCAATGTGACTGTTACTGAATTTCAATAGGTACACTTTGTTCGACAACACATTATTGTAATATTTACCTAGTCAAGTGATATAGAGTGTACTGGAAATCAACCAGAAGAGAGACATATTATTAAACTTTCGAATTCCGTAATTAGAGGCACAATAGAGAGACAATGAGAGAACGAACGGGTTCGCTTGGGGTTTAATAAATTAATAGTTTAAAGGTTAAAGTTAGTGACTGTGTTTTGACTCGTATGTATATTTATATGTTTGTTACTCTTTCACGCTAAAACTGCTGAAGAGATTTAGATGAAATTTGCCATACGGGTAGATTCCGGACCAGGTAATGTCAACGATTTCACCCACGTGCAAAGAGGAAATTGTACCAAAGGAATATAGGTCTGGGATAAAAAGATAGTTATTTTATGTGCTATTCCAAGTTATGGTATACCCATCTATTACATTCAAATCCGTCTGAGCGTGAAAAAGTAACAAAGATATTGTAAACATTCACAATTATTTTCATCATCATCATCATCATCATTTCGGTCGAAAGACGTCCGCTGTTGGACACAGCCCCCAAGTGTCGCCACAACGAACAGTCTTGTGGGTCTTGCATCCATCAGATTCCCGAGTCATCGGTCCACCTTGTGTCCTCAAACTTTTGCATTTACAATATTATGTGTGACTAGCTGACCCGGCAAATTTTGTACAGCCTAACCCCCGCTCTTGGGCGGAGCGGGAGATAGTGTCAGACTCTTACTGACTAAAAGACCCACCCCGTTCGTTCTAGCCTTCATACCGGGGCTCGAGCTCCCTTTCGGATAACCCTGGCCCCAGTAGACTTCGACCCGGCTGTGTCCTTGCTGTTGCTGACAACTTCTTGAGGCGCGCGAGAACAGTGCGCCGTCGATGACTTGGGCTTGGTCCGGATAGTTACCGAACGGCCGGACAGCGAGTTATCCTTTGCTCACTGTCCGCAAGCCCAACTTTGTATGTAGTATATCTTTCGATATTGTCTACCTATTGCGGTTAAAGTAATATATCAAGTTGCACACAATTTTAATGTATAAAATTTATCTACATCGATTTATGTGATACGCGCACAACTAAAAACTTCTACAGATACTTTTGATCCCGAGAGCATGTTCCCTAATTTTCTACCTTTACACAGGCAAAGCTACTGGCAAAAGCTAGTTCATTCATGAATAAAGTTGTATATTCTCCGATGTCAAAAAATTCAGCCTACGAATTTTCGTGAAAAATTAAAACCAGAGGCAACGGTAAAAGCTTTTACGCAAAATCAAAGTGCAATACGTAGGGAAGGTACACGGGAATATCCATTAGTTCATACATTCGGTTTTGGTTTACGACAACCATATCGGAACAAAAGATTTTTCGGTTGTTATGCAGAAGTATTTAAGTTACCATTATATATATAAACGAAATAATTGATTTTGTTTTATCTAATCAAAATTATGGCACATCTTCTTTTCGTGTCGATGCTCATAAATTATATTTTTTCTGACCGATATTTGGCAACATGTTCAGCTCTATTGCTGGCCTCGTACACATACACAGATGCTACGCAGGCTTTTATGTGATAGAACAATTGTCAGCAATCCACTGCGAGGTAAAAATCACAGACAGCATTCAATTTCTTCAAACAGTATGAGGAAATACGCAATGACCTGTTGGACCTTGATCAGCCGTTGTGATCTTCATCGTACAGCTGATCCTATTGGCAGCCAGCCAACCGAGTGATCTTACAGAGTTTTATTGTAAGCCAGTTTTACGACTACCGCGCAAACATTTTTGTGTGATTGTGTTTATCGATTGATTTGGTCGATCAGAAAAACGCGTGTCTAATTTATATTACTAAATAATTTTTAGAGCATTTTATGTGGAATGCCGCTTAAAATAAATTGAAGTAGACAAGGTGCATTATAATTATGTAAGACTAGTTTCTGCCCGCGGTTTCGTCCTCGGGAAGTAGGTTTCTCCATAAAAACTTTGGACTCCCGTTTCAACACCTTAGGGAGTAAATTTTGGAAAATCTTCTCTTAGTGCTTGCCTACATCATAAAAGGAAACCTTAGAAGTCCCAGTAGTTTCGGCTGTGCTTTGATATGTCAGTCAATCAGTCTCTCCTTGTATACTTGTTATTTGAAAACACTAGCAACCTCTCAGGACTATGATACTAACATCATAAACAACAACCTTTGTTCTATGACTTTTAAAAAGTCATATTTTAGTTCATCAAATTTTCATACAAAAATAAACATATTTTTTTGAACGTTCTAAATGTTACGAAGTCTATGCGAAGCAAACGGTAGTACAATAGCGGAAGGGAGTGGGGATCAGGCGGCGGAGTGCTTGATGCGCTTGCATCGCGTCATACAGACGTAGGTCACATGTGTTAGATAGAACCTTTAAGATTTCGTTAATCTTGAAGGTTTGCTTTTGGTAAATGAATTATGTTTTATAAAAAGTCATAGAACAAAAGTTGTCGTTTATGATAAATAACCCTAAAATGTGAAATAACCCTGTATATAGAAGGTATCCGCAGAGATTCTAAATGCCCATAAACTTAGGTTACCGACATAGCCTGAAAAATTGCCAAGCTTAAGTGGCAGTGGGCAGGGTACATTGCTCGTAGAACAGATAGCCGAAAAGTACGAAAGGTTCCGAAGTTGCAACTGCCACAAGGGAGACCGATGACCTGATGAGGGTCGTGGGAATCCGAAGAATGCGAGACGCACAGGACCGTTCGTTGTGGGGATACTTAGGAGAGGCCTATGTCCAGCAGTGGACATCTTTCAGCTGAAATGATGATGACGATAATGAGTTTGCTTTATAGATATAAATTTTGAAATTTAATTCAGCTCTGGAATATTTAGACTACCTTGCACGACTCGTCAAAACTTTATTGCTATGCATAAAACTATTCTCCAGTCTTTTAAATCGGCTTACAGAAAAAAAAACATCATTGTTGAAAGTGACTTGTCTAGCACGCTAGCTTTAATGTATCGACTGCGCCTACCGTAATAAAGGTTCTTTGTAATGAATAAAAATAACATTTAATCGACTAATAAAATCGGACAGTAAATAAAGCTGTAAAATCACTAATAACTTCCCACGCGATGGCCCACCTCAACTTCACGGCGAATCGTTTCATTTTGGCTTTATGCATCTATTGATTTTGCGCTGAAAGCCTACCACGGTCATCAAACTCGATTGTTATCTCACTTTCAGACCGTAAAGGCGGTTAATAAAGTTGATATACAGAAGCGAAGTTAGGCGTGGGCGATGTGGCTTCGCACCTTCTTGTTTGCTGGGAGATGGATAGATGTGTGTCGTAAATGTCTAAAATGTTGTGAGAAGATGGATGAAAAATAAGTAAACATTGCTACATTTTTTGCACATTGTTTTTGTCGGATATATTGTTTTAGTAGTAATGAATATATGTTTTTTTTTCTTTTTATTACTAAATTATATGTTAGATTTTTTCATTTCCTTCAATATGATTATATGAATTTGTTATTAGGTTATTTAAAATTGTTTATATTAAATGTATTTTTAGTTTGTATGTTTCTATTGTACATCTTCCTTAACGTTGTACAAGTGCTCGTAAATAAATAAAGAGGCTTCGTGGAAGCCATCCCTTCTTTAAGAATAAGGTTTTTTTTTATAATAGCCAGGCTGTCTTTTGAATACTTTTTCACCTGATGGTAAGCGACGATGTGGCCGAGCGCTGGCCTGCGACAACATCGTTGTTCTGCTGGCTGTCTTGTTGAAAGAAAAAGGCCTAGCTCATGCACCTTCGCCCACGTCTAAACTAGACCATGCTACGCCTCTGTTGATATTAAGTACTCGATCGTGTAATGTGGCCGGCTATTTCGAGTTCGGGGTTTATAGTACCACCCCATACGACACATAGAGTATATCCTATCTACCTTTACGAACCATTTATGACTGTCATATTGTGAGTTATGTTTTTTTCTGTAAATAGAAGTTTATTGACGTAGGTACGTAGACGAAATTATTTTTTTTATTATCAACTAATTTGATTGTATATTACACGTGTAACGAAGTGGAATTTTCTTTGAAATTCTGTTCAACGAAGTACAAATGTCACTGCTTTTGGTTCGCTATTTCAAGAATGAATACATATTCATTGTACTTACGTCGAGTTTTTATGAATATTAAGAGCGGTCTGCTTTTTCAGAATCATTCATGCGAATTCTTTTAAAAAAAGTTCATCGACGCCATTGCAAATTGAAACGTATCGGGAAACAAACGGTTCTGGAAAAATAATTACTTACAGTTTTCGTTAAAATAATTTATTTTCTGTTTTACAGAATGTGTTCTGTATTTTCATTATTATGACACAAATAATTGTCACACATTTCGTTACGTTTTAATTAAAGTCTTTTGTTTTCGATGTGCTTTCACGAATGAACATTGAAATTGAATAATAATATTTTTATTAAGGAGTTCGATGCTTTTACAGTTACCGTTTTTATTCCCATCGAGTTAAAAAATATTCTTTAACGTCGTGGGAATAAAAACGATAACCTTTCTTGTGTATGAAAATGTTTCTTTTTCCTGAATTAACACCAGTTGTCTGGTAGATAACGCTGTCAGCGATAAGACCACCACTGTACCCATAGATATAAATTTCTGTGAAATTGTTCTTATTTTGGTGTGCAATAAAGTTTATTCCATTCTAGTTTATTATATTCTAACACTATACAGAATGTTCCGTCAGTTGCCTTCTTCGTTCCAGGATCAGGGGTTTCCCTTTCAGAAACCAATCAACCCATGACCCCAGTAGACTTCAGCCCGCCTACGCACTACGGTTTTGTTGACATCACTTTGAGGTACGAGAGGAACACAACGCGCTGCAGATTTGAGCTCGGTCCGGTTATTGGAGGGCCGGACAGCTAGTTACCTATTGCTCGTCGTTCACAAGCGCACGTATATTAAAATGCTACTATAGGCATTTAGAATCTCTGTGAAATTGTTGGAAAGAGTTACTGCAGTTTTTTTTTTATGGTGGGAAAAAATCATACAATGACAAACCCCGCTCTTGGGCGGAGCGGGAGATAGTGTCAGACTCTTACTGACTAAAAGACCGACCCCATTCCTTCTAGCCTTCACAGCCCTGAAATTCAAAAGTGTAAAAAGGGTAACAGGCAATTCTCTTTTCGCGGCTATTCTGGAAGAGATTTCTTTAGAAATAAGCATCACCTATGTACCTATTTTTCTGTTTCCGTCTTCATTTCTTTTATAAGTTGAGTGTGTACATGAACTGTTAAATAAATAAATAAGGGTAAGGGCAGGTTAGGTTGGGGATGGGTTTTCAGTAAAAATCTAACTCTACCTTTCGTTCCACCCAGAGTTTTTATTTGATTTTTTTCCACCTCAAGAAAAAGATATCAATCTTTTCGCCTTGTCAATTACGTACAGGTCTTTCCGCCTAATTATAATTTAGTTGTCTTCAAGGCTAGAGTGAATATTAGTTTATAGAGAAATAAACCAGTGCGATTTACCATCAACGATTACATCACTTACACACCATCAGATGGGATTGCATTCAATCACTAATTTATTATCATCTACACTTTTTTCTAATGTACACTAATATTATAAATAGGGAAAATTTGTATTTATGTGTTTGTGTATGTTTGTATTAAATAAACTCAAAAAATACTGGGCTGATTTCAAAAATTCTTTCATTGGAACATTCACCCTGAGTAACATATGCTATATTTATTGTCCGAGCGAAGCCGGGACGGGCTGCTAGTATTATTATAAAGAGGAAAAGTTTGTTTTTTTGTTTGTAGGAGGTAATCTTTGAAAATGCTGGTCCGATGGCAAAAATTATTTCACCGATAGAAAGCTGCTTTATTCCTGAGTAACATAGGCTACATTTTATCTACGCGGGCGAAGCCACGGGCAAAAGCTGGCATATTAATATAAAAAAAAATAACTCAACCATTTTCTTTCCAGGTACAAAGAAGTGCAGTGATACAGCATAAGTGCGTGAGTGTATGATGCGCACTCGTTCCTGAGTGTAGTGCAGTGCTAGTGCCGTGCCGCGGTGCGCCGGCGCAAGCCCGCAGTCGTCGGCCGTCGCCGCCATGTTGCTAAGTTGACGACGGCGATCGGCCGCGCCTCACGCCGCTGCTCCACAAGCACTGCAGGTGGGATTATTTAAGAACAACCAATAATAATAATAAATAATAATAATAATTGTTTATCCTCAGGCAACTAAAATACACAAGAATCTTATAAAATAAAAAACTAATACATACACAACATAAGTTTTAGTATAAACGAAACCCGAAATACGTGTCAAGTATTTTTATGTAATGGCTCTATAGATAAAAATACATAACTGTACTATGAAAAATCACAAAGTTATAAGTTTGTTACGTTACCTGGTTGGCCGCACAAATACATGGACACCGGGCCATCCGGACGACTGAGGGTTTGTTTTGCTCCTGCACCCAGCTGTGCACTGTCATTTAAAGACCGCTATGACCTGCCGTGATCGTTGTATTTAGTGTCAGTGGTGTCAACTTGTGAACTTTTAAAAATATTTTTGGGAAAAAATTTAACATGGTGTCAACATTATTAGAATCGATTCAGTTAATGATTCTGAACAAACTATCCATTCAGGTTTTGCAGAAACTAAAAATAATGTTGTTTAAAAAAGAAACTATATAAAAAATCCTAAACTATATCTATAGGTACTATTGCACACGAAGTAACGGTGTCGTGTTCCGCTGCGAGGTCGATATTCGTCTACGAAATTGTCGATACACGACACCCTTCGACCGTTTGACTTTTTAGACAAACTCTTGCTTGTATCTGACAAAAGACACACGATTGCGCCCTGCCTTAGTGTTTGTTTAAAAATGGAACATTTCGACAATTTGGATGTTTCATCGACTCCGTACAGACACGTCTGGTATTGAAAGGAGTTTAGTCTAGTTTAAATCTAAACAATTTGTGTTAGATTAGGTTAGATTATACACATGTAAAATACAGACATCCGGACCGACTCCGCCAGCCGTCTGACACACCCATTACCGGAACACGGCAACTGATTCTTGTTGCTAATTTAGGCAGTAATTATGTTGTCATCTCCGTTTGTACCGGCAACTAACCGGATTCAGTTTGAAGTACGGCTCGGTACGGTTATTAGGGATATAGAATTTCAACTCTGGGCTACGGGTGTGCGAGCCTTTTGAACCAATTTGCGTTACGGATATGGGTATGTGAGTTTCAGTTACGTATACAATTATGTTAGGTACAATGTTGAATTTATATTAATGGGGTGCTGATAGAGAAGTGGGAAAAACAAAGTTTCTTCAAAAACAAGTGTATAGGCGACAACCCGATGAACAGCGAGTATCAACCCTTAACCTTTCAGATACCGTCAATTTAAGACACAATAGTAAGACAATAGAAGGGCAAACGCCGGCGTTCGCTTGGGGTTTAATTTTTAAAACCTCTACGGTTCGGACCAAGCGTTTTGGCTCGATGTTTATACCGCGTACCTGCATCAAGGCCATTTACCTGCTGCGGTCATCTCGTCCGATTATAATTTAGGTGTTTTCAAGGCTAGAGTGAAAAGGCTCTTAATAAATTAACACCTCACTTCACCATTAACGATTGCATCACTACTTACCATCAGGTGGGATCGCAGTCAAGCACTAGTTTATATAAATTTAAAAAAGTACAATAGTTTCAACATTTCGTGACCGCACAATGTTTGTAGTAAAATATTGTTTGTTCTTTAGAGACTTCACTTTCAAGGCCTCATCATCATCATCGGCCATTTTAATGTTCCCACTGCTGGGACTCAAGCCTCCTCTCTATGAGAGGGAATGGGCCGTAATCCACCACGAGAGCCCAGTGAGGGTTGGTGGATGTCACATGTTTTCGAATTTTTGGTTGTAGGACATGCTGGTTTCTGTACGATGTTTTCTTTCACCGTTTTAATTCATTAAACCCCAAGCGAACGCGCCGGCGTTCGCGCACCTATTGTCTTTCTATTGTGTCTGTAATTTCCACGATTAAAAGGTTAAGAGCAGTGGTAATGAAATAAATAAATAAACCACGTTTTTGCTTTGCTTCTATTAGTCCTGGCATGATTATATAGCCTTTTTCAATAAACGGGCTATCTAAAACTAAAATATTTATAAAATTCGAACCAGTAGTTCCTGAAATTGACGTGTTCAAAAAAAACAACCGAATTCTTCAGTTTTAGAATATCTATTAGAAAAGTATAAATATTTAAACTATAACTTTTACCGATACTGATAGATTTTCTTACTCTTTCAAATACTAGAGACTCAATAGAAAGATAATTGAGAGAGCGAACGTCGGCGTTCGCTCTCTCATTTAAGGGTTTAATGAATTTATTTATGAATTTAAACTTCTGTTGTGTTCTTTAACTTTTTACAAACTTAAAAAAATAACATTTTTATCTTTTTATGATGCTATTCTTAATATTCAAATACACTATCTTATCTAATGGCAGTGATAACATTAATTTATGTTGCTTACTTAATATCAGGTATTTAGTTTGCAGGGAAAAATCTTATTGTTTTCAAGTCCATTATTATACAGACATTAAACTGCAGTAAGATCCCTTCTACCTAAATTGCTCCACTTTGTACATTTGTAAAATGTACACGTTCATTTGTAAATCGAGCGCGTGCATTATTAAATGCTTAATTCCACTATAAAGCGATTAAACAACATCGCTCGGCTTGGCAGACGGATGGAATAACGTTGTTGTGATCTATTTCGGGAACGAAAGGCAATGCATCATGTATTCTGTGCATATTTAATTGTGTCTTGAAATAGCTCGCGGTAATAAGATACCGCGTTATATTGAAAGCTTCAAAAGGGGCTTTGCGAGTTGGTTTCGACTCGTCGTACGCCTTCCAAAGGTCCAGTACCACTAGCCAAGTTGCTAATCTGCAATAGTTAACGCTTGTAGAAAGCTTCAAATGTACGTGAATGACGTCGTCTTAACGCTCAGTCACGTGGTCAGAACAAAAGAATTGGCGGCAAGGTCAACTCGAAGCGTTCGGCGCAAGCGAAACGGTTGTAACTTGGCTAGGGGGGCAGGACCAGGTTCTGAGATATAATAACCCCATAAAATAATAATAAATCACATATACATGAGTTTGTCGATATGTGGCATGTGAACTCGGTTACATTGTGCCAATTGTCGTGGCCGCCAATGGCCTTATAGCCAAACGCTTGGGCGACCATTTTTCGAAGATGTTGTTGCGCGGTTGGATCAAAAGCTTGATACTGAAGGCAGTAGGTGCTTCTCGGCTGCTGCTCGTATTGTGAAGAGTCCTGTCTCTGGAGCTCGGTAGAATTTACCCTGCTCCTGACAACGATGGACTAAATTTTTTTTTATTTCTAAATGTTTTTTTAAATGCTTTGTTTAATAAATATATTTATATTTAAATGTAGTTTATATGCGTACCTAAATAAATAAAGAGATGTGCGGGTCTTTCTGAAGTCCCATTTTGAGTGTCGCTTACTCGCATCCACATAGTTCCCTGTTCAATAGAACAAAAAAATAATAATTAAAAATAATATTTTTTGTTAGCTTTGCTTTTTTGCATTACCATACTGATTTGACTAGCTATATTTAAAATTGGTCAGTAAAACTGACCTTCCCTCTTTTTCCCTCTTTTCTCACTTTTTTATAAAAAAAATATATATAATCCGTCTCTAGGGTCCCAACTATCTCTGTACCAAAATTCATCAAAATCGGTTGTACCATTTAGGCGTGAAGACTTAACAAACCAACAAACAAACTCACGTTCGCTTTTATAATATTAGCAAGGTTTACACCTACCACTATAATGCCGCAGATTACCTAAAACTAGTAAATATTAATAGATATTTCAAATCGAATGAAGCCTACCTTTAAAAGTTGTTTAAAATCATTTTCGGGTAGGATGTTATATATCTGACGTCTTATCAATTTAGTTTACATCGCTTTAGTGTAATCTGAAACTAATCATGCCTACCTTGCGTCTTATGTTTACATAATTATATATTATGTATATGGCAGGGATGTTAGAGCTCCATAACCGTAATACAAACTATCGGATATCCGAAATTATCAACTGTTTGTTGCTATTTCTGCTGTCCCTATTATAGGCACCTTAAATGCTCGATTGGAAAAAAGGCTTATCGAGCAAGATTTATAATGCTTTGACGAATTTGGGATGCAATTTATTGTGTTTTATTTTTATTTAATTATGTTTATGTTTAATTTGATTTCTATTTAATTGTTTCTAGTATTTTTTTTTTTTCGATGGGAAAGATCATCTTATGACAACCCCCGCTCTTGTGCGGAGCGGGAGATAGTGTCAGACTCTTACTGACTAAAAAGCCCATCTCGTTCATTCAAGCCTTCATACCGGGGCTCGAGCGCCCTTTCGGATAACCCTGGCCCCAGTAGGCTTCGACCCGGCTGGGCCCCTGCTGTTGTTGACAACTCCTTAAGGCGCGCGGGAATAGCGCGCGCATTCGACGACGGCCGGACAGTGAGCTACCCATTGCTCACTGTCCGCAAGCCCGCGCCTACGGTGAATTTTATTAGTTTGACATATTTTATTATTTGATATTGTTTAATAATGTATTATGTTATTTTTAATAATTTGTTGGCTATATATTGTAATATTATGCCATGACTGTGACTATAAAAAATATCCGTAGCCGCAACCGAAATAAAGGTTTTGGTTAGTTTCGGATAAAACTGGAATCTAAATGACAGGTTACGACAGTTTTTTGTTTATTCTGCCCAGCCAAACTACTAAAATACTAATCTAGGCTAAAAAAATAAAATAAAAGTAAAATGTTGTGATGATGTTGCCTTGTTATCTACAATGTATATGATATTCGCGTGAGTCTGTGTCTGTGCATATTTGTGTGCGTTAGTAATATCAGTTGATGATGGCTAGTGGATACTCCTGTAAGGCATTCAGGCTACACGTCAATACATCGGCACAATATTGTGATGTTTGATGAATAGTGTACTAGCGAATGAAATTAGATCTGTTCCGGATGTTAGGCTGTTTTGTTAGTAGAATTCTATTAATTGATTAATGGCTATGCCGGCGTGGAAGCCAAAAATTGCAAGAGAACTTATTCCCAGGAAAAAATGTCCTATACGCCATTACAGATGGTCTACTCGTGTGTGTAAAATTTTATTTACTTAAATCCGTTCGCCATTTGTGCTTGAAGAAATAAAAGCCGCAAAAAAAAAAACTTTTTATTTCGGACCTAGCTTTTGCCCGAGGGGTCGCCCGCGTACATAAAATATAGCCTATGTCACACAGGAATAAAGCAGCTTTCTATCGGTGAAAAAATTGTATCAATCGGACCAGTACTTCTAAAAATTATCTCCGACAAACAAAAAAAAAAACTTTACCTCTATATAATATTAGTGTAGATTAGCTTCCACAATTTCAGAATTAGTTTCCATGATAAATCATACATAGTTAGTATCATAATAACTTATAAATCTATGCCTTGAAACTATGCTTTGTAGCCTTTATTATTTGAGTGTGATTCATAGATCATTTGAATTTAGAATAGAACAGCAAACCAATTCACTCTTGACTTATAATCCTTCAGGTTGTTGTTTTCGGGAATAAGAATCTATCATGGAATTCTAGTCCTTAGCTGTAAGCACAATAAATAAACAGAAAAACGTTTTCTTTTTTCTCTTTTTTTTGCTAATCGTACCTCATACATACAGTAGAATTAAAAATAGTAGAATTAAGATACATTAAAATTAAAATATAGTAGAATTAAGTATGAAAAAAAGACAACGTTGATATTCTGTTAGACCCCGCGGTAATGCCACGGTCACACTCACAGAACACAGGAATCATACATTCATCTGTTCTGTGCTCACACTCATGGAGGTTAGGTAAATAAATCATAACCCCTTCCCCATCTTCAAACAACTAATAAAAACTGCAAAGTCCAAAATCTTACAACAAAATCAACTCCTTTTATATACAGACTCCTCCAAAACGAACATTTTCGACGGTAGCGGGGTCCATAAAATAATAATATAAACCCTATTACGAGAACAATGTAACTGACATTTGATGCACGCTCTCAAAGTATGATCACGTCGTATTTCAATAAAATATGTCAGTCATAATGTGACATGCGTGTTGCGCAGATTTTGTGGGTTACGCACACGTTTACTTATACCTTTTTCTGAGGTGAAAAATCGTCAAATAAGGCCTGTGACTCACTGGAACGCCATGACAGTGTTGCTAGAGCGCGCAGGCAAGAAAACGCATACAGTTTTATGGTGATACCGCACTTGGTCACTGTTGATCACGTAGCCAAGCATTTTTGCAGCATGTCTTGGTAATGCCGCCATGGCGTCTCATTTTTATTTTATAAAACCTGCCTGTATTCTTTCAGTTGCCTTTTGCGTTCTTAGGTCACGGTACCTTTATTTTTTATTATATACTTGCTTTTTTTATGGTGGGAAAAATCATGCATTGACATCCCCCGCCCTTGGGCGGAGCGGGAGATAGTGTCAGACTCTTACTGACTAAAAGACCCACCCCGTTCCTTCTAGCCTTCATACCAATACTTGCTGTGCCCGCGACTTCGTTCGCGTGGACTACAGGATTTTGATTTTTTTCTAAAATAAGATTAGCCTATGTTACTCCTTATTACGTCAGCTACCTGCCAAAAAAAGTTCTGTCAAAATCGGTCCAGCCATTTCAGAGATTAGCCCGGACAAACAGACAGACAGACAGACAGACAGACAGACAAA
The DNA here is from genome assembly GCA_929112965.1 of Mythimna albipuncta. Classification (NCBI taxonomy): domain Eukaryota; kingdom Metazoa; phylum Arthropoda; class Insecta; order Lepidoptera; family Noctuidae; genus Mythimna; species Mythimna albipuncta. The sequence continues at coordinate 6,673,634 of OV815962.1, read as the reverse complement.
AATTGTAAAAAAAATTATTTCGTGTATGTACCGTATATATATTCGTATGTATGTACTAAAAAGCAATTATTTCAATGTTACAAACAGACACTCCAATTTTATTTATACGTATAGATGTATATAGGTATAGGATTACATTTGACTAATATTTCATTGATGATGTGATCGACGATGATTTGAAGACCCCTAAGCAAACATGGACTCTGGCAGCGAATTGCACTCAGCTGTAGTGCATATGTTCCCTAAACGTTTTGTACGTATGGGTGGGATGTACACTATGTATCGGTTGCATAAGTAGTAAGTGTAGTGGCTAAGTCTTTCGAACAAACCCGTAGCCCATGAAGAACCATAGGCGGATTTTAGTTGGTAAAAATTTGATACTCTCTCTCACTAGAGCGGGAGAAATGATTAGATGGTTCACCACCTCATAAAAAATAATTATAAGTGTCTCAAAGTCAAAGTCAGTATTTTATTTCACATAGGCCTACATCAGCACTTATAAAATGTCAGAAGCTAGTGCACGGTTCGAAATTGGTCGTTTCTTATGGAGAAGAACCGGCAAGAAACTCCATGGTTACTCTTTTAAAAAAAAATGATTGTTCTTACAATATTTCCTTATTACAGTATAAATAGGTATTATTTAAGAACAGTGTAAGTCAGTCTATATTGTACTCAAAAGCACAATAAAAATAATAACATAAAAAAGTGAGTCAATATATGAAGTAATCTAAGAATTCATGGAGTCTACAATGTTCTTCCATTTACATTATAAAAAGAGGCTATATAAAAAAAAAAAAACTTACTCTAAGTTTTTTCAACAGACTGTACTACGACATGTATAAAGTGCGCTTACGGGTTCACATTTTTTGTTGTACCATATATTTTTACCGCCCAACACAAACCCAATTTTACTCACCGCTTTAGAAAACAATCTCAAAAAGCCTCTCACCACTTTATAGAACCTTTCAATCTACCTGTTGAGTAATTTATGCGAAACCTTCACAGATACCGGCGATCGATTGAATCCAACTTGGAGTCTCGTCCAGATAAAATCTCTTGGGTATATTGCCCGCTGCGTTAGATAAACCCGGCCAAGTGAGAGTTGGACTCGTGTGCTAAGGATTCCGTACGAACGAGATGATAAATAGCTTTTGAACAAATTATTTAGAGGTGGCGTATCTTTTGATGCCTCGGTAATCAGAAATTGAATTTATCTTGATATACATAGCTATGTATGTATATATTTATATATATGGATAATATATATGTTATTATCAATTAGTTTGTGAGATAAATAAATTATGTTTTTTGTGCATAATTTAAAAAATTAATTCTGTCAGATGACGGAACAGTAGCTTTAGATAAGACAAAAAACAAATACTTTTATTTAAATGATTAAATTTTAAGTGACCCAGTATCTCAATGGATTCGGAACAAAACCGCTATGACAGACGGACAAATAGATACACACAAGCGATCCAATAAAGGTTTTATTTTTTGCATTCATAGGTACAGAACCCCAAAAAGGCGACATAACGCACTAGTGCCTCGGGAGTAGTAATAAATCAACTCTTGAATATGCTTTATAGCCAGTCGTAAACTTTGAAAGCTGTTGTTACTGTTTTTGTTTTGTGGCAAAGAACCATTAGTTATTATTGTGATGGTAACAGAGTTATCATTTTATATCTATCTCTATATACACCACTATTTTTAGGCTTCCGTAGTCAACTAGGAACCCTTATAGTTTCGCCATGTCTGTCTGTCTGTCTGTCCGTCTGTCTGTCCGTCCTCGCTTAATCTCTGTGACCGTTAGCACTAGAAAGCTGAAATTTGGTACCAATATGTATATCAATCACGCCGACAAAGTGGTAAAATAAAAATTGGAAAAAAATGTTTTATTAGGGTAGCCTGCCTATATGTAAAGTGGGAAGTGTTTTTTTTTTTAATTTCAACCCTAACGTGTGATATATTGTCGGATAGGTATTTAAAAATGAATAGGGGTTTACTAAAGTAATTTTTTGATAATGTCAATAATTTCGGAAATAATCGCTCCAAAAGTAAAAAACAATGTGTCCCCCCCCTCTAACTTTTGAGCCATAAGTTTAGAAAATATGAAAAAAATCTGAAAAGTAGAACTTTATAAGGACTTTCTAGGAAAATTATTTTGAACTTGATGGAAAGAACAGTTTTTGTACAAAAAAGACAAAAGGGTTCTACAAAATAATTTCTGGACTAAGTTTATATAAGTGTTTATGCAAGCATTTTTTTAACCTCATAAGTGGGTACACTTATTGTGATGGACGGGAAACTACGGAACCCTACACTGAGCGTGGCCCGACATGCTCTTGGCAGGTTTTTTTTTAATTAGTACAAATACTTAAATGGCTTATTAGAAAAGCCCTTGTTATTTTATAAGTTAAATCTCAATAAATAATATTCATAAACAGCGAAGTTATTAGCGTTGGTTTATGTCCCAAAATGTCACTCAATTTATGGAAATATTGTGCAGGCTATTGATAAATGAATGAATAAGTGTCAATTATTAAGGAAAAACACTGCCCGCAGTATTTTCTACTAGCAATTGTTATGTTTGATTGATTCTATGATGAATTTACCTTTTCGTGGTCAAATTTAAGATTTCGATTTTTTAAAAGAAAGAAAAACTTTTATTTGTGCCTCACACAATAATTTTTCTACTTTTGACTACAAAAATATGATCAGTGACGGGTACAGATAGAGCCCTAATTTTTTTTTTGTACTAATTAAAAAGTAGGGGTGTATAGAAGGAGAAACTGACTGACTGACATATCAACCCACAGCCGAAACTACTGGAACTGGGAGCGTGGAATTTTGCAGAATTTTCCTTTTACTAACCAAATTCAAAAAAAGGTTCTATGTTCGGCTGAAAGATTTTTTTTTTGACGTTTGTGAGCACTAAGGGAAGATTTTTCAAAATTCAGCCCATGGGATGAAAGAGGTATCAAAAATTTTAATGGAAAAACCTATAATCAATTGCCAATTGTCAATTCTGATAAAATTGGCTTATTTTGTATTTTTAAATGTTATCAATTGGAACTTATTGATATGAAATCATTATTGTTATTTATATTTTTGACTACACTATCGCATTGGATTTATTTCTAATGATAGCTGTATGCCCACATGTGCAATAAATAAAGAAATAAATATTTAATGTCTTTGGAAAAACTACATTCACGCGGGCGATGCCGCTGGCAGAAGCTAGTTTCACATATTTTTGGATTTAGTTTAGTATTTATTTATTTTTTTAGTTAGTTGAATTTATTTTAGTTCAATCATAGATTTGACGTCGTTGACTGCTTCAGACTGCTTATAGTATCTTGTTTCGACTTTTTTTTTAGTTTTTTTTTGCTGATGTGTTTTTTGACACAATATTTTTTTTTTAGTTTTGATTTCTGGACCACAATGCGCGATGCTGCAGCATGCGATGCTGAACACAGAATTGTATGAAAGACGTCTAGAATAGGCTTTTCTTCCAATGAAATATACGTCAGTGGTAAGGAACAATATATTCGGCATGGCATACAATATACCGCAGACTTGTGTGTCATCAATTGACCAAAAGCTTTAAATAAGTACATCATAATAATTATATTTTGCACAATCGTCAGTCTAAAATCTATAGTGGCGATAATTCTGCGTAGCTGTATTTCGTAGAGGTGCTACGGCGTAGCAACATAGCAAGCGTAGGCGTCTACGAGAACTAACTTAAGTTATTATGGGCGTTATGATTTGGGGTATTGATTTCTTGTTGTATGTTTCTCGATGATTCTCGATAGTGGGTACTATGATAAATGGTGACGTATCGGTCGATTGCACAATTACTCCATTTTGACCGTCCGAATTGCCGTTCAAACATTTATATTAATCGCCTGTCACTTACAAACTCCAAATGATAGAGGATAGTTTAATTTTGAAGTTCAATTTAGAGGGTCGGTCAACTGATAGGATTCGTTTGTAGTTTTGAGTACCTACCTTCATACGAAGTAAGAATCAATCGGTTGAATATAACTATTTCAAAATTGAGTTGTATTTCTCCCGAACAAACATAGTTCCATACACACGTATATACATACGTTGTAAGTTAAATAAAAGCTTGTAAAAAGAAATTATTGATACAGACTAAAATGAACACATTTTTGTAAATTGATGTTCGTCTGTCTGTCCATTGGTCATTTTCAAAAAAAAAAAAATTACGAAATCTTAAGCCTTTTTGATAAACTTCGTTCATAAACACCTCGAATAGTAAATTATTTTAACTCGATTTTTTTAAATAATAAATTACTCAAAATTGGACCTTAGAGTTTTCATACCATCTCCTTAAATAAAATAGCGGACTGCTGGATTTTAAAATTCGAGGTTCGGTTCTACGTACGTGTCAAATGGTCGCCTGTGTGTACCTGTACATCCTGTGAAGAAATGTTAGATTTTGCAGCTGTTTTTACGATATTTTGAAATGTGGTGGATCGTGAAAGGGCTGACCTCACTTGGAGAAGATTGCGTCAGGGAGGCAACCACCTCGATGTCTAACACGCTGAAAGGCTTGCATCATCCCATGCTGGAGGGACTTTGAAACCACGGGTGCTTAGAGTGGGGACTCTGCTCACCCGTCGATTGATTTCAAGGAAGACGCTGACACTATGATCGCGTGCTGCCGGGCATAGTGAGGCTCAAGGGAGACCGTTATACAGTCTCTTCAGGGATGTGCCAGGCGATGTAACCAGCGTTGCATTGAGGGGGTTCCGGAATGGTCTTTTGAGAGGTAACGGAGTTCCATGTGCTGATTTTGATCACGGGGGTGATTTTAGCGAGGTAAAAATTCCACACTCCCCGGACTTATCCTCAAAGACGCGCGCTTTTTAAAAGTTTACAATAAAAAAAAAAATATATAAAAAAATAACATGTTTAATTTGCACACAGACATTCTGTATCATGTATGCAAAAACTAAATTAAAAACGATATTGTGTGTCTACCGAATGCGCCAAACATATCCAGTTTAGCATTATAACAGACAACTACGTAGCTGTTGTTTTTTCTAGTTGGGGTGTATAAGGCAGGTTTGCTACCAGAGATGTGCTGTGCAGCTATAGCTTTAGCGATAGTATGGCAGCTTGACATAGCTACACCACTCGCGACCATCCATAGCACGCGGCCATAGCACACATCCATAGCACGCATCCATAGCACACATTCATAGCACGCATACATAGCATGCATCCTTCCATTTAAAAAACATATCTTAGTTGAATCCGTTTTCACTAGTGCTAAGCTATATTATGTGCACCAATGAATATGATTGGCGGATACCAAATGCATCCATAGCAACGTAGCATAGCACATTTCTGGTGGAAGAGTAACTGCACCCTTAGGCTAAGGGTGCAGTTACATGTTATTTAAATAGCATATAATCCCGTACACGATTAGATAAATGTTTAAAAAGTAGTGTGATACTTTTATAAACGTTTATAAATACTTGGCAATTCAAAGTAGTATAGCTGCGTTCTTAACTTCAAATTTGCAATTTAGAAACCGGTTGTTAGTGAGTTTCGCATTAAATATCGATCACACAATATACGATGATTACCGACATGCGATGGCCGTTTCTTTTCGCCATAAAAGCCAGCACCTAAACACGTTACACACCACATTTGCACGTGCGCTTCGGTGAATAGGTATGATAAGTTTTATGGGGTAGCAACGACAATGTCGTTCATTCAAGTGAGTTGATTAGGAAAGCTTGCTTGAAGCTTGGTTGTTTTTGATTTTCGTCTAAAAAATGTCTACTAAGTAAAGAAAAAGAAAAGAAATCCTCCCACCTGGAGCGAGAGAATTCACTGGTTGATTTCCCACCTTAAAAAAACACCTACATGAAAAGATAAAAAAAATATTCACACAGTGTAGAAAAAACATGTAGTAAGTTTAGAATAATAAAAATAACACTAACTAATAAAACCTAATAAAAACAACCTTAATGGTATGTCACACGGCTGCGCCAAATAGGTCAAATCCAGCAAAAATGCTAGATAACTACACAGTAGTAACTTGAAGTATCGTCGCTTTCCATTAGGTGAGATAGCGGTCAAGCGTGAACCTATCAATAATAAAAAAAGCTAGTTTTTAACTGAACCTTACTCAGTTTAGTCCCTTTTTACTAAAAACTTGACTATTGGTGTTTCCTAGATCATTTTTGACTTCTCCTGCCCTAGATCGACCGACAGGGAGTATCAGATTTTTAATGGCTAAAATCCATCCTTGTTTCAGTTAGTTGTTTCATCTTGTTTTAGTTATAAATTATAACACGTGTTGGATAGACCAAAACAATATTAATTAAATTTCAAATAAAAATTACAATGTTAAAACAAATACCAAACTAATGAATTAAAAAAAAATCGTCAATACAAAAAATAGATAAAACAGAAATGTCAAATGACAATATAGGTAAATATATTTATTAATTTACATTTTAGTCATGTTTTCCAACCCTAGCTTGGTAATTGATATCTTTATTTGGGAAAGGCTAGGTAAATTGATTGTTTCATTTATTTGGGAAAGGCCTGGATTTTTTGTCAATTACTTTACAAATCCGTCCAATTCACTTGAAATTCAGCTCACTATCTAATTTAAAACTTCCAAAAACATAAATATTAAAATAAATATAACCACCAAGAATTTAAAATTGCAATTTAAAATTCAGAGCCGTCATAGACCCGTGTTGGTGGCGGAAACGTAGCGCCTCACTTCATTTAACACCCTTCGTATTCAAAGAAAAAGGCCCTAAGTGCCGCACAAGCTAAATTGGTCTCTACGCTCTTCATAATTTAAGCGTAATCCCAGCCCAGCATGTGTAGGTAATTAGTCTTGAAAACAAAACAGGCAACAAGTTTGAATTAGATTGTGACATGCTGAAATGACTGAATGTGCAATGCAGACGCTTTAATCTTCGTTTTTTCGTGTCAGTGTACTCTTACTAATTTTCGAGTTGGCCACGACCCCGATTGCTTTGTTCTGACCACGTGACTGAGCGTTGAGATGACATCATTCGCGTAGATTTGAAGTTTACTACTAGCGTTAATGATTGCTGATTACCAACTTGGCTAGAGGTAAAGTATTTGGCAACTTCTACGGCTGTGTTATTGGCCTCATATAGATCCTGAAAACTGCAGGTGGTTGTGCAGGATGGACAGAATAGCTGGTGACGCATGTCTAGTACAGCGGCTCCAAACTGGTACTGTGTTAGAGATGGTCGCTTTGCATCAGGTGAGATAGTAGTCAAGCGCGAGTCTATCAATGATAAAAAAAACTGGGCAATTGCGAGGCGGACTCGCGTAATTAGGGTTCCGTGCAAACTACGATTCCCAAATGGATTCTCGAAGATTTTTCCGAAATGAAAATTTTTTTTTTTGTTGCTCTTGTAACAACAAATTTAATGTTTTCAGATTTATTCTTGTGCCTGTGCTATAACACCTCGACTTTGTCGGTCTTTGAGAGTATCAAAATATGAGTTTTTTGCGACATAAACGGCCGCATCTTTTTTATTCGTTAACTTAGAAGTTTGATTTTTTTACAGCTTGAAGAGACCACTGACCTGAGTATATGGTTTTAATTTCAACTCGATACCTCCATATGTTCTTGAGATAAAGTATCTTGGCAGACAGATAGACATACTGACGGACAACAAAGTGATCCTATAAGGGTTGTGTATTTTCCTTTCGAGGTACAGAACCCTAAAAAAGAAGCACGGTTGGTGCAGTGGTTGAGCGATTGAATGGATGAACACACTGAAAAAAAATAGCTTCTCCTGCGGTTACTCCGCTTTTGGATGCAGTTGTTTGTTTGTGAATGTTTTTACGTAACAGAAGTAATTTCTAATTTATATCAAAATACGTCCATTGCTGGGCGTGGGCTCTAGTATAGGCTAAGTTATTAGTATGAATTAAGGAAATAGTCCATGGTGTTTTACTGTGATGAAACCGTGCATAACTGAATCGATGAAAAAAATTAATGATAAATTATACTTATTTTACAAATAGGTTTAAAAAAACGCTTATACACGTCATCTATTTTTTCTGCCATTTTAAACTAGGCTAACTAACTTAATTAATTAATTAACTTAACTAGGCCGGTGTTTTCTAGCTGACTACCTTGAGATAAAATACCAAAACAAACTCAGGGGTCAAATTCTCTTTTAAGATCATACAGTAAATATGTGATGGTCAAATCACATGAGAACCACGCATGTTTGCCTGAGATGGTCTTTTAAAGAAAGAATCATACTTTGAGTGGACCTGTCCAGTCAGTGCAAGCATTTGTCAGTATTCGCAAAGCTCAACTCAAGCCTACTACGGAGCTCAATGACTTGACGAACAATACCGAAAAGGACATTTGGGTAGGCCGTAAAAATACTCAAATTGCCAGAAATACCTTGAAATTACTGAAAAAAAAGCAATTAACATAGTACTCACATTTACAATGATATTTATGTTTTCAAATCTGATGTGCCCAAATAATTGATAAGGTTCAAGGTATCTTTACTTGTATTAGGTAACGATGAGACTGGCATAGTCTTTAACTGACCAAATGTCCTTGAATTTATAAAAGATTTAAAAAAAAATCTGATGAAATGTCTGATCTTATGATTTCTTGACCGTAAGAACAACAGAAAACAGATTAACTTCAATAGGCCTTTAAAAGTCGACGGTTGTTCAATCACAATCGCTTTAGATCATCGATTCACACCTCGGATAGAGACCGTTTTCGCATCACTTAAGACTCGATAAATCTTTTCAATTTCAACAGCTCATGTTAAAGACGTTTAAGGGACCAGCCCGGACCCGAGATTAGGGAGGCTTCGAAGGACAACCTGTCGATCAAGATAATTTATTTTCTTTCTTTGTTTACTGTCTTTATTTTCTTTGTATAATCTGTTTGAATGAAACTGAACTGTTTTGCATAGGCTAGGTGGAAATAGCTGGTCATTCGAGTTTGGGATTTAGAATAAGTTTCTTGAACGATTCCGTCCATCTGTGGCCCCGTAATTGCGCCAGTTTAACACATGTTATGTTATATTCACGAATTATTCGCGCGTAATTTCGAAACGTCTGATTAAAACAATGATATTTTTGAAACTACATTAGCTCGCTATGGTTGAAAATTGGTTAGTATAATAATTATTTACCTATATTTATGCAGTTTTACGAACTTGTCTCGGACGAAGTCGCGAACAACAACTAGTTTAAAATTAAATGCTCAATCACTTTGAGCTGTGGCAGTAAATCTGTAGTTCTTTGAGAGGCTCACCTTCCTAAGTCCTTTTTACTTAGCTAACTCCATGTTGCATTTTTATTGGACCGATTTATTGGCACTTAAATCGACTTTTACAGCATCTTTAACGCTCTGCTAAGGTCACCCTGTAAATTAAGTTTATAAAGTAAATGCAACATTTTCTTAGAAAAGCTAATGACGAACTGAGCCGACGTACATAGATGCTACGCGTCATGACATCCTATACTCTTCAATTTGCTTGTATACTGATGAGTTACGTGGGATGCATGTGACAGCTTTGCGTATGATAATTATGTTTCTAGGTCATCGGTTTTCAAGTCCAAAGAGTCTAGGTGTCATAATGCATACCTAGCATATATGGGCTCAGATTGTGTTTAGTTTAATATTATAATTTAATCATGTCTAGTTAGGGTAATTTAAGTCGAGAGTTACTTCTAGGCAAGTGTGTTCCATCGTCAACCACATCATCGTTTACCATCAGGTGAAATGGTGATCAAACGCAAGCCTATCAATAACAATAAAAGATGTGCGGCACTCGGAGACTGCCGCGGTAAAGCTATTGCATAGCATTTTTATCAACTTATGCAATTATAATTATTTATTTATTTTATTTATGCAGTATTTTTTTCCCCTTTGTTTTTTTTTCTTTGATATTAATTGAAGTTACACTTTCGCACATTGAATTGAATTTTGATTCATTGTTCACTATTTTTGTTTTCTTATCGGTCACCACGCTCAAAAAACAGATGAGTGGGGGGTGTTAGGTTATTTTCGGTACGGAATTTCTGGATTCGGTCTCCACGCTCAAGGCCCGCGATAGAAGCTATGCAATAGCTTAAAAAAGTTTTCTATTACAAAATTATTATGCACCATATTTTTTCATGGAAAGTAGTATTATTATTAGATATATTAATTACCTTTATAAAAGTATAGTTTATTTTCAAAAAAAAAATGCGACGAAAACCAATGCTGTTGATGTCTAGCACAGCCGATTTCAACAAACTATATTTATAGGGTTCCGTACTTTATTGTTCGTCTGTCTTTTTGTCAAAACCCTGATGATGGTGGGAGTTTCTTTGAAATTGAATAAACGACGTGAAATTTCTTCTTATAATTTAGCAAATAACTTCTACACAAGTTATTTTCTTTTTACTTAAGCTACTGAGGTGTGAAATTGTTTTGAGTTAATAAGACTTCTTTCTGAGAAACAGCTAAGCTTGAGACTGATCTTGTTTTATTTTTCTGTAACGAACACGACGCCTTGTTGTCGTAGAGCTAAATGAAATAAAGAAAAGTGAGAAAGTACTAAGCTTTTGTGTCCTGTAGTTATGTTAGTATATTATTCTTAGGAGTGAGCGCAAAGTAGTTTTACAGCGAAGTCGGAGTAGCATTTTTTGAATTGAGTAAGATATGGTATACTAGCTTTTGCCCACAGCTTCGTTCATGTACATAAACTATAGCCTAAGTCACTCAGGAATAAAGTAGTTTTCTATCAGTGAAAAAATTTTAGTAATCGTACCAGTACTTGCAAAGATTACCTACTACAAACAAAAAATCAAAAAACTAACTCTACCTCTATATTATTATATTATATTAGTGTATGGCCATAATCCACAACGTGGGTTCAGTGCGTGTTGTTGAAAGTCACATCTCTTCCAATTTTTGGTTTTTGGGCAAAGAAGGAACAGGAGTGGGTTTTAGTCAGAAAAAGTCTGACACGCCATAGCGCCCCACCCTAGAGCGGGAGATGTCATTAGTTGATTTGACACCAAAAAAAAGACAACATAATTTTGTTTTAAAATATTAAAATACAGTCCTCACTGCTGCGCCAAAGTAGTTCCATATCATCATGTTCAGTGTCTGACGCTGGTTTTCAACAGAACCTAAAATGACTTCCATTACTAGCCATACGAAATCTAGTTTGCCAAAGAGCTTTGTTGTAGCCAAGGTTCGTGCAAGAAGCCATTATATGCACATATTCCTAAGCGAAGCTATACGAAGGACCCCGTTAAGCTTGAGAGGGACTTAGCTCAGTTCTTCGAAGCCTCTGCAGCTTTGTTTGAGCCCGCCTCGTTCAATATCTAATGTTAGGATATTACGTCCAGTGAATACGGTTCGACTATCTATACTCTATATGTATATGAAAATAAAATCGAAGTATCTGTTTGTAATATCATTTTTCTTTAAGAAAACGTCAGCTGAGTGAGTTCAATGACCTGTAGGTAGTTAGGACGTAACGCCGACTACTACTCGCTCAGCTGACGTTACAAGGAGTACTTATCATTTTATTGCGGAAATGGGATTTCAAACTATAGAGTAAACTTGCGAACTAAACAAACATTTTTTTTTACACGATTTCCCAAAAAAAGGAGATTAATGATTCTAAACTCCACGCAAACAAAGGGATTGGAGGAAAATTTACAACAAAATTGATTAATTTCCAGAGAGTTTTTTTTGGCAATATAGGGATATATTGCCAAAAAAAAACCCATTGACATATATCCACTACATATCTGTATTGAGTGGATCAACGAAATTTAAATTATTATTACTGAAAAAAAAATGAGTCGTGACATTTTCAATTCTCGCTCGAGCCGAGCGTTGAAATTGTAATCGTGAATTTTTATGTAGGCACTTAGGCATTGATTTTAGTCGTATATTGCTAGTAGACACGTTAGTGTCGTTCAAAATGTTTCTCATTTATCCAAACAGATTATACTCATGTACTTTATGTACCGTATCTACTTAAATGTAATAATAATATTCCACAACTATCACACAACGCCGTCTAGTCTCAAGCTAAGCAGAGCTTGTGTTACGAGTACTAGACAACTGATAAACTTACTTATATATTTCTAAATACATACATATTATTAATAAATTACATCCAGACACAGAACAAATGATCGTGCTCATCACACAAACATTTGTACTGGGTGGGAATCGAACCCACGACCTCCGGCATAGCAGTCAGGGTCACTAACCACTAGACCAACAGGCCAGTCAGCCAGATTATATTCATGTACTTTATGTACCGTATCTACCTAAGTTATGCTTTGTGCGTACATGGCGTTATTGATTAGGTTTCAATATTAATTATCGGATTGAAATTAACACAATTATGAGCTTCTGTATCTGTGGTATTAGTAATAGGTTGTTGTGGTTGGTTTTGTTTGTTATTTGTTTATTGTGCAAACCTGCCACAGTATTATCTGTTTTATTTAACCCAAAAGTTGACTGGGAAAGAATGCCTTGTTGCATTAAGTCCACCTATGTATAGTGCATTGGGGTAAGATCGGCATTGGGATAAGATCGGCATTGGGGTAAGAAAGTATAAATCAATCAGAGTCACAATAGATCTTTTAGGTCGCAGTGACTACATCCCCTACACAATGGGTGATGCATAGCCTTATTTTCTAAGAACGTATAAATATAAATTATACCACCTATTTAGCTTTATTTTTAATGCTAGTCATATTGCTTGCTGCGTCATTATGTTCTACCTTGCCCAGCGATGTGGCTGGCATTAAAAATAAAGCTATATAAGTGCTATATTGATTTATACGTTCTTACCCCAACGCCGATCTTCCCCCAACCTACCTTACCACTAATGTACATGAAGTTTAACTAAATAAACAAGTAGTACTGTTAATATTGTTATTATACATATACGCACCCAGGTAGCAAAAGCAAACAGAACCAGGCAAAGTGGGGGATTTTACACCCCTCCGACAGCCAAGGCAAGAGCGGCGCTCCTGACCTGAGTAGATGGTCCACTTATTAGAGAGCTCTAAGTGTCTCAGCACCTAATTTTTGGAGGACCTAAAAACCGTCACTGATGCCGCTATAAACGTAGCAACCTACTGGGCCCATATACTTTGAGGGAAAAAAAAACCATCGATTCGAGAAGAAAGAGAAGTACTGTTGTTATTAAAAAATTTAGCCAAACGTCATGTTTTGTGGCAATGGGAATATCATGTGGGTGGGAAATTATCAAGTAAAATCGGGTTTTGGGTGGGGCTAGAGAGAGTGTAAAACTATAATTGACTTAAACCAATTCGTGTCCCTTCACTCCTTTTTTTTAGGTGGTAAATCATCTAATGATATCTCGCGCTCTTCGGTGGAGTAGGAGGGCTTGTATGACTTATACTAACTACTCCTGTTCCTTCTTTGCGAAGAAAAGAGAACTCCGGGGCTCTGGAACGAAGGTTCCAGGGCCTCGGGGTTCTCTTTCGTACAACCCATGGCCGCCCACCCGCCACCCGTACACCTCAGTAGGCTTTGACCCTGCTGGGCTCCTACACTACGCCTACGGCGAGCTATCCATTGCTCACCGTCCCCAAGCCCACGGTGGCCGTTTAGTTGTTCTTACGTCCCAGAGCCGAAGTAACTCTTTTAAAAAACCTCGCAGTCCTGGCTGGCAAATGGCGGCAATTTTTAAATTGGTAAAACAAACCACAAAATTCCATAAAAAAAATCAATAACATTTATTCGCCATTCAATTCTTTTCGCTTACTTCAAATAAAATAAAACATTTTTCATTCATACCAATAAAGAAATCGTTTTAGCAGTTAAATGAAATTCTATCTTGGGCCCGAAGCTTCAAGATTCAATTTCGATTATGTCGTGGAAACCTGAATATTCTCAAGCATTTGAATCGGGTGTTATGATGAAATTCGCGTGTTTCGCGAACTTGTCGATGTAAATTGTTGTGACGTAATGTGTCTCGTGATATTTTGTCGGTGCCGTTTTGTTGTAAATGTGTCGTATGTCGTTTATATTTTGTTGCATATGTGTCATTTTCACAAGCTTCACATTAATACTCGTGTACTCTTATCGTATGTACTCATATGTTACAAATAAGTTTTTAACACGCCCTGGCGATGTGGCGTTAAAAACTTATTTTTATTTCGATTAAGCTGTAACTTTCCAAACTGTTATAATTTAGGATCATCATCATCATTACAGCCGATATGTCTACTGTTGGACATGGGCCTCCCTCAAGTGTCGCCACAACGAACGTTCCTGTGCGTCTCGCATCCATCGGTTTCCTGCAACCTTCATCAGGTCATCGGTTCACCTTGTAGGAGGCCTTCCAACGCTGCGCTACGGGGCATGTATACCGGAAACAATTTTTTAACTAATTTAAAAAAAAGAGATAGTAGCTATAAAAAATTACTAATATATGAAACATGCCACTGTGTTTACCTACATTGTAACATTGTTCGCTGTTCGAAAATAGTACTCGGGCGTCATTTTTAAGCATTTGTTTTCTTTCTTTCATTTTTTCTTAGTTTCTTTTTAGGGTTCCGTAGCCAAATGGCAAAAAACGGAACCCTTATAGATTCGTCATGTCTGTCTGTCTGTCTGTCTGTCTGTCCGTCCGTATGTCACAGCCACTTTTTTCCGAAACTATAAGAGCTATACTGTTGAAACTTTGTAAGTAGATGTATTCTGTGAACCGCATTAAGATTTTCACACAAAAATAGAAAAAAAGCAATAAATTTTGGGGGTCCCCATACATAGAACTGAAACTCAAAAAATTTTTTTTCATCAAACCCATACGTGTGGGGTATCTATGGATAGGTCTTCAAAAATGATACTGAGGTTTCTAATATCATTTTTTTCTAAACTGAATAGTTTGCGCGAGAGACACTTCCAAAGTGGTAAAATGTGTGTCCCCCCCCCTCTAACTTCTAAGATAAGAGAATGATAAAACTAAAAAAAATATATGATGTACATTACTATAAAAACTACCAACGAAAATTGGTTTGAACGAAATCTAGTAAGTAGTTTTTTTTAATGCGTCATAAATCGAAAAAAATACACTATTATTAAAACATCGATCAAAGTTACAACACATTACAAGAACTTTTATATTATGTTACTTGCTGCTACGGAACCCTTCATGGGCGAGTCCGACTCGCACTTGGCCGGTTTTTTATACCTACTTTCCACCACTAGACCAATAAGTCAGTCAATTAAATTAATAATTCTACGTTTAAGTTTACAAATGGTTTAAATTACAGCCTTTGTGTGAGCGATGGCAAATGACTGATAATGCAGGTATCCAATTATTTCCGACACTGTATCGATTGATCCCGATCGCCGGCGTAATTACAAGTCAAACATAGCTTGCTAATTGTAAATCCGAGTAATATTAGACGTCACCGCCACGATGCTTCCTATCCATTAGCTTAAAATCCCTGTGTCACTATCGTACTAAGATAAGGGAAAATCGGTCTTACTGGTAGGTTTAGTGGGGAAGACAGAACGGCAGAGAAGCATGCATAAATTGTATGCTTCTCTGTCGTTCTGCCCGACTACGTCTATTCTGCTGTACTTACAAAATACATAAACCCAATGCAGTTACATTTGTAAAAAAAAAACTAATTAAAAGTGAACACAACCGACTTTTAGAAGGAACGTTAAAAGAACACTATTCGTTGAATTTTAATTAATAAATCCCGTGGTTATTTTAAACCCGATTGCCTGTGACCAATATAGTGCATTAAATTACAGCTACAGGACAATAATGTAAAATTAAATAAAATGGACAAAAACCTCCGTTACTAATATTTAAATTTTAGCTATGAAATGCCTATTAATTTAACTGTAGAACCCGACCACACACTAATAATCATGCATGGCTGTATTGACTTTGTTCTATGACTTTTTACACAACGAATATAATTACCAAAAACTAACTTTCAATATTTCTTTGTTCTATCTAACACACTTCAACTCTATATTTTGCTATACCTAACTTCGTCTTTATGACGCGACGCAAGCGCATTAAGCACCCCCGCTGCCCGATCTCGCTCCCCTCTGCTATTGTGCCATCGCTTACTTCGCACAGACTTCGTAATATTTAGATCGTTCAAATATTTTTTTTTTTGTAAGAAAATCTGATGAACTAAAATATGATAAATTTTTAAAAGAACAAAAGTTGTTGGGTTTGATGTTAGTAGCACAGTCCTGAGAGGTTGCCAGTGTACAAATACCCCTGTAGGTATATACTTACTTCATATGAAATGCGCCCATCAATTTTCCATCACAGATACACAAAAAAGATTCCTGCTCCACGACACACATCCTGAATTTGGAATATCTTATTTGGTAACAAGATTCACTTACATCATAATAAGATTGGGTCGCATGTCAATACATCGCCCACTGACCACTCGAAATCGCGAGGGATCATGAGATGTATACAGGTTTCTTGATAAATCATATTGGGTCATAGTTTGATAAAGTGGGGCGTTGAGGCACGCCCGCGTCTCTTGGGCACTACTCTTGAGTACCGCTGATTTTGCATTCGACTCTTGCTGCTTATAAATAGGGATGGATTCATTTTGTAAAGGTTGAAAGTGAGATAAATATACACTACTAGATTTTTTTTTATACTTCCTTAAATTTTGATCGTTTTAATCCCGTGGAAGATCGATCCGGTACATGAAACACTATCGATTTGTAAAGATAAAATTAAAAAATAATGTACCTTTTTTTTTCAAAACTCGTATTAATTTACGCATGTACGAAATTAATTTCTTTTAGAAACGTCAGCTGAGCGAGTTTAATGACCTGTAGTTAGTAGTCAGCAATGCGTACACACTACCTACGGATCGACCCTCCACGGGATTAAAACAATCAAAATTTAGCGGTGTATATTTAAGAACTAAATACGCATCTGTCCTCAGCCAGTTTGATCGTAATTTCCTGTTACCAATTTTGTTAAAGTTGTGAAAATTTTGAAATGATGATGATGGAAATAATGATATGGCTGTCGCAGAGGTTGAACAAATAACTGTTGCGATGCGTGTTGCCATTCGATTCCCAGACGGAACGTTCAGGTCATGGAAGCTAAAGGGAAAGGGATGCGGTCACAACGAAGGAATAATGCTAACAAAAGAGACAATCAAAAGAGTGAAGGAACGTAAATCCAAAAGAGTGAAGGAACGTAAATTCCCACACCCCAGTCGCAGCAACAGAAGGCGCCCCGGGCGTCGGAAATCGTAGAGCAATTTCTGGCCACAATGTGCGTGGGGTTTGCGGATGACGAGTACTGGGTAGCTCGCGTTCTACTTGCCCTACCACTGGAGTCGAAGATGGCGCGAAATATTTCCATGCTCACCTCAAAGAGATGTCAGCACACCGTAGGGGCTCAGCAGTGGCGATTTCTGCTTCCCGCATTAGATGATTTCAACCTCAAAAAAAAAACATTCCTAGTGTAGGGTATTTTTTCTATTCAAGAACATATTGATGGATTTAAAAAGAATTTGTTGGTAAATTTTGCATCCTGGTTAAAAATAATTTCTCTAAAAAAGTTGTTGATCGTTGATCTCAAAATTCAAGCTAGTTATAAATTGCTGTGTGCTGGAACTTTGAACCTATGTAAAAATTTGCTAAAAGAAATGCTGTACTCGGTTTCACTTCATTTCATATTCTGAGACGCGACAACCCTAAAACAGTTGTTGAAAAAGCTAGATTATGCGAGAAAACTTGAGCTAAAGAGTGTGAGAGTGTGAAAAAAAATTGAAAAAATACATCGTTACACAGTATCAAAGGTCGGAGTTTTTCTAGCGAGTGAGCAGTGTCAGTAATGAAGACATAACTTTGCCTGTGAAATACATTTTTGGAGAACTTGGCTCTACATAAATCGCATTTATTATAATACTGCTGTTTAAATACTTATTTATTTATGTATTAAATGATTTATGCACACAAAAGTACAGAGGCTGAATTAGGTATAATAAAGCCTGTAGTCAGTTATAATAAAATAGAAAAAAAATTAGAGTTATTTGTTATAGAGAAGTTTTGCTACCAGTAAACCTTTGGGTTATTGCAGAGAAAAATATTGGTAGGTGCAATAAAAGAGAGAAAAAGGTAAATCATCATCAGCATCAGCCTTTTTTAATGTTTAGTGTTACTGCTGGGACTCAGGCCTCCTCTCTAGGAGAAGGAATGGGCCGTAATCCTCCACGCGAGCCCAGTGCGAGTTGGTGAATGTCACATGTCTTCGAATTTTTGGTTCTAGGACATGCCGGTTTCCTCACCATGTTTTCCTTCACCGTTTTGAGAGCAGTGGTGATGAAATAAATTACACAAAGTAATGCGCCTGGCTAGGTTCGAACCCGCGACCTACAACTCGTAAGTCGGGGCCATTACCTTTCGGCCACCACTGCTCTCACAAGAATAGATATACTAATGAACCATAAAAATAAAACACAATAATACTATACTAGCTTTTGACCGCGACTTCGCCCGTTTACATAAAATATAGCCTACATATGTCACTTAGGAATAAAACAGTTTTCTATCGGTGGAAATATTTTTGAAATCAAACTAGTACTTCCAGAGATTACCTCTTAGAAATAAAAAAAACAAACTTTATTTCATTATAATACTAGTGTAGATAAATTTAGATTTATACTCAAATTAATAACCTATATTATGGGTGAGTTGCACCATTTACGCTTCCACTATAACGATAACCAAACCATAACCAGCCGTGAAACGGCCGCCTATTGGTCAATTTGACGATTTTACAACTGTTAACGGCTTTGTTATCGTTATAGTTAAATGGTGCAACTCACCCATAGTCAAACAATTGCTCCAAATTGGCAATTGGAAAACTATGTAAAAAAAAAAACCGAACTACCTACACTACAAAGAAAACACACACACTAATTAAAGCAAGCTTAAACAGGGATTTATTTTACTTTAAAACAAGAGTAGTTTATGATGAATGCATAATATTTTACTTCTGTTTGAAATATTATATCTCCATCATAGCCACGTTAATTTAATTCAGAAAATGAAACTGAATATTCTCGCTCGCGTATTTCAATGTCTGTATTTTACTTTAGTAAATTAAAGGTGAGTTTATTTGAAATGTCCAATATTGGGTTTCGAATCAAATTAGCTCTCTCCAAAACTTTTCGCCATGATTGATGTGAGTTTTTAAATCGGTTTATCTTCGAAACCACTTTGGAGTTTACGGTCTAAAGCTATAAATCGAACATAAAATGCATTACAATGGAGTTACAATGTTGTTTCGTTTCTAAAACGTAATGAAGTCACGTATGACCCCGTGTAATCCTTTGGCTCACTGTAATCCAAAAGTCGTGATGTAAAGGGCGACTGTTGTAGGTATAACTGGTTCATCAAACGATTTCGAGTTTAGTGTTGGGTTACTGGGGCCAGGGTTATCCGAAAGGGCGCTCGAGCCCCGGTAGAATAGAATAGAATAGAATAACATTTATTTGCATAAAAACACGGTATAAAAGATGTTACAAGGATTAAAAACAGAACATACATGTTTTTGCTTAACATTATAAGCGTGCAAATTTAGGTACAGTTAAGTCATTAATGTTTTTTGTTAAAGAACTCTTTAATACTATAAAAACTATTAGTAGACAGCCAATCGTACAATTTCATTTTAACCATTCAATCGTGATAATGACAGACACAATTGAAAGACAATAGGTGCGCGAACGCCGGCGTTCGCTTGGGGTTTAATGAATTAAATAATCTTGTATTAAGAATTTTAAAGTCACTCGGTATCCTATTAAATATTTCTACACACATATACAAACAGCTTTTATTATATTTATGGTATGAAGGCTTGAAGGAAAGGGATGGGTTTTTTAGTCAGTAAGAGTCTGACACTATCTCCCGTTCCGCCCAAGAGTGGGGGTTGTCATTGGATGATTTTTCAAATTCGAAAAAAAAATGCATGCCTAACCCCGAAATTATGACGGGATTTATTGTGATCTGAAACTGAAAGATGTTCTGGAGTGACGCCACTTGCATGTGGAGTTGCCAGAAGCAAATAATGTATAACTATCAAATAAGGACACCGACGTCAATTCCGTGGTTTATATTATTGTGTAAGGCAGGAGTGTGGTTTTAGTGAATATGAGTCTGGCACTGCCCAGACTGGCTCATCTGTTAGGCAGACTAGGGGTCTATGAGAATTTCCACTCCTGCTGAAAACCAAAACCCTGCATGCTACTTTAGGGAATGGACTACTTAAATAAAACAAGAAAAATAAAAACACTTATGTAATTAAAACCAAACTATATACCTAAACACTAATGACAAAAACTCCAACCTAAAATGTGGTGTCAGATAATTACTCCGCATCGCTGGCGACTTGAAGACTGTTCGCAAAAGACTAGCGGCATTACCACGTTGTATGGCAATTAATCTCTGACCAAGGTAAAAGCCAGCCCTTTGGTCAAGCGAAGATAATTTTATAAAAAGCGTATGAGCACTTAGGCCCACCTACGTAACTATCTACGGCCCAAGTTTATCAACCCCAAATGACTCAAAAATACGACTGCCGACAAATACCACTTTTGATAAATAAGTAGATATATAATATGGTAAACACTCTAATCAATAGTGTGTATTCATTATTTCAAAATGGTTACACTTATAGCTAAATCGTATACAAAGTACCGAATATGGCCGCGTCGGGGTGGGTACTGCTGCCGGGTCGAAGCCTACTGGGGCCAGGGTTATCCGAAAGGGCACTCGAGCCCCGGTATGAAGGCTAGAAGGAACGGGGTGGGTCTTTTAGTCAGTAAGAGTCTGACACTATCTCCCGCTCCGCCCAAGGGCGGGGGATGTCAATGCATGATTTTTCCCACCATAAAAAAAAGGGTGGGTACTGCTAGCTTGTCCTCGAGGCCCGCGCTACCACACATGTAGTACATTTTGATACCAGTGGAGAAAGTTGGTCATTACGACTGTGGTATGGGGCCGAATGCTGAAGTAAGTCACTTCAGCATCACGTGTATCAAACGATGTTTGTCAATACTTTGAAAGAAATAAATAAAATGGGGTTGACGTACGACTCATGTCGGTCGCTTGGCGATAAATAATAAATTGTGGTAGCGGGGCCGAGCGCCAGCACTTTTTTGCACTAATGCGGAAAACAGTAAAAGCGGTTGGGTTATGTGCGGGTTTTCAAAGTGTATTGAAAATACTTTTTCGGACAATGTTGTTTCGTACCAATACATTAACATACAATGTTTCTACACTACCAAACGCTACGCTTACGCCTCAGAAAATTGACATGATACTCGCCAGAAATGGACACAATTTATTACGGAGCCTTCGACATAATAAATACACCTCTTCCGCGCCCCTAAGGCACTTTTTTAGCGTTTACTTATGTGTGTGTAGTGGCTTGATGTGAATATTTTATATTAGGGTCTCCTTTTTACCACTACTGATAAGCCACAAATTCGGAACTACATTTTTATGCTTTTATCTTGGAGTTGTTATGAAGGCTTAGCCAGATAGTGTTAGTAGGTGTCGTAGGAATATACATTTTCGGCTTGTTTAAACATAGTTTAATACCTTAATATGAATAAAAAGTTTTGAAACCATCATTCTAGTAACAATTATTATTATTATTTTTTACTGACTTCTACCAGCAGCTTCATCCGCGAGAAAAGAGAATGCTATCCTTAGGGAACATATTCTCAGGATATAAAGTATCCTATGTCCTATTCCAAAACGTGGTCTATCCGTATGCCAAAGAACAACAGCGAGGACATTGTTAATGAAATTATTAAGTGTCTACATTATGTCACTATGATCTATACCGGCGAAATAATTTACTAAGTTTAGTTAATGTATTCTGAGTTTCGCAAAAAAAAACGCCATAATTGGAAACTAAATTGACTAGATTTTTTACGATAATAAATAATAAAGGCTTAGTTTTTTTTTTTTGCTGGCTTGACTTCACAATTTTTGGCTAAAGTACTACTTTTAACGTTGTCATTAGTATAAATCTTGGGTAAGTAATATAACATTCTTTGCTTTATTAAATGTATTTAGGAAATAGATGTTAATAAATTGTTCACAAAACACGACATTTTTAAATCTATTCAGTATATTTTTTATGCAAAGTGAATTTATTCTGATGTGCCTCAAGTAATAAACGAAGTTATTTGAGGTGGGTAAGGTTTTCCTCTTTGTCGTTAGAGTAAGATAAAATTAAGGATCATCCGCTTTTCGGCTGTTATTAAAATGAGATCTTGTTGAAAATTTTGTGGGAAATGAATAACAAATATTGGTAATGTACTCGCTGGTACTTGAATAAAAAATTGAACATTTTTAATGGGCTTTTGTATGCTGCTTACAACATTATTATTTTTAATAATAAGCACGAAATTTGATGGAGTTTTACATACGGGTAGACCCTGTTCTGGAATAGCAAATAGGATACTTATTAACCTGGAATTGTCCTTGTTCAGAGCAATGGTGGTTGAGAGGTAACGGCCCTGACTTACGAGTTGTAGGTCGCGGGTTCAAACCCAACCTGGCGAATTACTTTGTGTAATTTATTTCATCACAACTGTTCTCAAAACAGTCAAGAAAAACATCGTGAGGAAACCGGCATGTCCTAGAACCAGAAATTCAAAAACAAGTGACATTTACCAACCCGTACTGGGCCCTGCGCCCGCCCTGTCCCAGAGAGGAGGCTTGAGTCCCAGCAGTGGGAACAATAAAAGGCTGATTATGCTATGCTTTAAGCTATGCTTATGCTTAGGTTTGAAATAAATGTTTTACTTGTTGTAAAACATTTCGTGAATTAAAATTATTCATGTCAAGATTACATACTATTTTAAATACAAATTCTCTTCTTAATTAGCTAACATTTCGCATAACCCTTGACACAAGTCGTTTCATGTATCTCGGTACAGGCAACATAATTTTACTATACAATTTATGTGATATTGTATTGTAATTATATACTTAATAGTGTGTCGGTGTAAAATTGAATTTAATTAGTGAACTATCGTTAATTTTTATAAAACGGCCACCAGTGCATATTAGGTGTTAGAGAATTAATTATAGCATAATCATACTTAATAATTTTCCTACTGCTGGGACTCAAGCCGTTTCTTTATTTTTTTTTATGATTGTTTATATCCGTTTGTTATTTTATCTGTCTTAAATTTATTTATTTTATTAAAATTTATTGGCACACCACACCGTTGCCGACTCCTTTAGTCGATATTGTTACCGGCCCACGCTGAAAACCAGCGCTGTGGACTCGTTGCGTTTTTGCTAGTGGACACAGCATTATGCTGAGCATACGGCCGTTTTGCTCGGATGTGACGCATATTTTCTGTTAATTTTTGTTTTGTTTTAATTATTTTATTTCTTTTTTTTTTTAAATTTATGTTAGTCTTTAGTGTGCGCCTCTTTCGGGCAAATAAAATGTTTTTCTTTCTTTCTTTCTTTCTTCTTCTTTCTCTCTAAAGTCTTCGTCACGAATTCGGTCTTAGCGGAGAGTGGTGAGGTGAGCGGTGCGGCATGAGTAAGCTGGCGAACGGCGCTATGAGCGGCGCGCTTTAAACACTTTTATACTTGTGATCTTACCGCTCGCTGACTTGTGCTTAGCTACCGCTCACCGTTTGAGAAGAAACAAGTACAGCTCATTTCACGACTTAAAGTCCGCAATAACCGATAGTCACTCAAACGAAGTCACAGGCAAAACTAGTGCTAGGTAAATAATGGGTCCTTTTCATAATAAATTGAACTGACACATCTCCCACATATCTATGATAAAGTCTGATGCCCATTATAATGTATTCTGTAAGCTTGTGACTTGTGACCTACATGAGTTGTAGACGTATCAACCCGTTCTTTGTCTCAGTGGCTCAGTACTCCTGCATATATTGAAGCATGTCTCCGCTATGTTCCTCAATACATTACATGGACACAATAGATTGTTAAGGCTTATTCATATAAATAAAATTGAATATGGAAAAGTTTTAAAATGTTCTCTATTGTCATAGATTTTTTTAACGGTCAGGTGAATTTGGAAATGATTGGACGTTGAAATACAATTATGGAAAAATGAATGTCGCTGTTTTCGAGTTTTTGTTTTGTTAATTAAGTCTTTTTTTTGCTTCTCTATCTAGCTTTATATTTAGCCTGCAATATCCTACATTTGGACAAAGCCTTTTTCCCAATTCAACTTTTTAGAAATCTTGCTTAATTATATACTACAATAAAGGTGTTTTTTGAGGTCGGAAAGCATTCAATGACTGCTCCCGCTCTAGGGTGAAGCGTGACTCTTTTTCCAATTCAACTTTTTGGAAATCTCGCATAATTATACTACAACAATAAAGGATTTTTTTGAGGTCAGGAAGCATTCTATGACTGCTCCCGCTCTAGGGAGAAGCGTGAGGGTGGAGGCTTATACGAGTATCAATAAAAAAATAAATGGCATTCAGGGAAACATTGTCTTGGTAAACCATAAATATAAAACTACCTTCGGTCCAAATCCAAAATCTAACCATACTCATTCAGGCATTTGAGCTTGATAGAATAACAAACACATAAACAGACCCATAGACTTTCGCTTTTATAATATTACTGTGATTAAGGAAAACAAATAAGGAGACATTTGATAGAAAAAAAAAAATGTATTCCAAAGAATAATAAAAAGCTACCCAACAATATTTCTTAGTTGTATTTAGGTACTACAATAAAACCTATCCTTTTTAACCCCTCGAGCCCTAGGGGTTCATTGACCCGGAAAATTGTACTGTTTACGTAAATCACCAAAAAAAAAAACAAATAAGAAATGAAAATAAATTCTTTTCGTATTTTTCTAGGAAAAACAAATAATATAATATATACAAGGTGTAAGGGGCAGCCCTCCACAAACTTTAAGGGCTTGCTCAGTAGACGAAAGTGAACAAAAACATTCAGCCTATCCATACAAACTGTGCAATCAAATTAATAATTTTGTATGGTGAGGCGGATTTTTTTTTCGTTTCCTGAATTTTTTTTATTTATGATAGGTTGTTAAGTTTCTGCTACTGAGCAAGCCCTTAAAGTATGTGGAGGGCTGTCCCTTACACCTTGTATAGAAGAATATATAAAGAAACCAAAATTTTCGACCAAATAACTTTCGTACAAACTTGGGGAAAACACGAAAAGCATTTTTCAAGGACATCCAAGTTGTAGATAGACGTATGTACAATCGGCGCTCTATTGACTGACTTTAAACTTTCTAAAGTTCAAAAGCCATCTAATATAACCTACTATAGCAGCCCAGTTGTATCATTAAGCCAACAGAATGTAGCGGCTTTACGTAATTCTGTTCAGGTATCCATTGTGAGCGGCGCGCTGCTCAGTGGACCATGTGAAGCTATTTTCGCCCTTTTTAAGAATATTTTTTTTTCATAAAACGTTCCCTACAGACGGCATATAACGAGGTTTTGGTACAACAGCAATTCTGATCGATGATTGGCTGGAATTTCGTTGGTTCTTTCAAGTCTAATTTATTTTTGATATTGATTTAAAGACGGTACTTGAAGATTTTTAAGGTAAGGTAGCGGTAATGTTTAAAAGAATTTACTGTGACCCTAGAACGTAAAGGGTAACTGAAGGACACATCGCTTAGCTATTTAAGCGTGAAAAAAAATCGAGGAAGTGCGAGACTCGCGCACTGAGGGTGCCGTACATACTTACCTATGAAAACTGTTCAATTCTCGAATCGAGTTATGAAGATTTTTCTGAATCGCAAAAAAAAATATTTTTCTTGTGCTAAA
The DNA here is from genome assembly GCA_929112965.1 of Mythimna albipuncta. Lineage (NCBI taxonomy): Eukaryota > Metazoa > Arthropoda > Insecta > Lepidoptera > Noctuidae > Mythimna > Mythimna albipuncta. The sequence goes on along the minus strand of OV815962.1, from coordinate 6,647,720 downwards.
AACCTTGCCACATGCCAAATTTCAGGATTCTAGATCAACGGAAAGTACTCTATGAATTTTGATTCCCTTGAGAGTGTCGAAAAATAGGATTTTTTGCGACATAAACGGCCTTTATTTTTTTGTTAATTCAAAAATTTGATTTTTTCACAACTTCAAGGGACCGCAGAACTGCTTAAATGGTTTTAATACCAACTTGATACCTCCTCGCGTTCTCGAGATAATGAGTCTTGTCAGACAGACAGAACGGTAACAAAATGATCCTATAAGGGTTTTGTGTTTCCTTTTGAGGTAAGGAACCCTAAAAGTACAAGCAAATATTCTCTTTTATAATGTTAGTGTGATTATTTATCGTTCACCGCAATTACTGCCAGATCCTTATTAGGCATAGATAGATCCAGTTATTAATGTTAGCCAGAGTTTGACCATACACTGGTGGTCCGCAGTGGACAACGCTTTTCATTGGACTGTAAAATTAACCGGCGGCTGTGACATGTGGCTTTGAACTTTGGTGGACACGGAAGTCCGTTTTTCGAGGCCTGCTCGGCTTTCGACCACGAAATAGCTATGGGAATAAAGTTTGCAGTATCAAAAAGCTTTCTGTTGACCTCTATTTCGATCTTACAGATACAAACTTTACCCCGAAATGAAGAGGAATTTTGTTTTGAAATGTTTACATTACCATCTCGCTATAGGTTGGGTTAGTTTTCTTTATTTAACGTTGTCAATTTAATCAAAGTCAAACTTAAAGTTAAATCGGTTAGATACATGCAGCAAGCGCAGAGAACGAGTGACGTGTATGACAAAAAAGCAACCAGTATCCCTAAGAATTTTATTATGATCGATTTAAAAAAAACCTGAGGGTGTCGATAATACCTGCGTTTACTTTATTGATTATCTCAGCGAAGCTTGTCAAGATGACCGACTCTATACATCTGTTGTAAACAAAACGAAAACAAAGTGTTTCTATGCTGTTTCAAAAACTAAGCAATTTATGAATTTTACACTGGCTAAATGTACAAACTTTGCGAAGCGATAACAAGAAAAAAAAAACACAAAATAGATATTAACTCTTTGAATGCCGTAATTAGAGACACAATAGAAAGACAATTGCTTATGTCGAACATAAGTCATAAGTAGTTTACATTATGTGTAACATAAGTCATTCAAAAGGTAAAATACACAACGTAGAAGTTATGTCATATGTTACAAAAATTTATTTTTAGGTTTATTAGTAGAAACACACACATAGAAATGAAATCAGTAAAATTATTTATGTATAAAAGAAAAACTGACTGACAAAGCAACATACATACATCCGAAACTATATGCAGTTTTTCTCTGAGAGCGTATTTGGTACGAGCTTTCTTTTTGTGACGTAGATGAGCACTAAGAGAGGATTTCCTAATTCACCTCCTAAGGGGATGGAATAGTGGTCCAAAATTTGTGTGAAGAAACCTGATTTTCACACAGGCGGAGCCGTTGGTAGAAGCTTGTTCAAGGTATTTATATTAATTTGAAGCGAGGCATTGAGAATATTTCGTTATGAAATTCATTTTGTATCAAATTAGAATTATTTAGACGAAATTGAACGGACAGTACAATTTTAGAGCATTGTAATGGTATTTGTTGAGCAATTTTGAAGTATATTTTCAAAATTTAACTAATAAATTAGGATCTTAACTTCATATAATAGAAAAAGTAACAAAATTGAGTTTGTTCAATATGCTTGTTTTTTAGACACATGGACCTATCCTCAAAACTAAGTTCTCTTGCTAAGGTAAGACTAAGGATTTTTTTTTAGGTGAGAAATCATCCAATGATATCTTTCGCCCTTGAGCGGGGCTTTACTGATATCTCCTTGAGGCGCGCGTGGAACGTTACGCGCCGTCGACGACTTGAGCTCGGTCCGATGGTTACCGGACGGTCACGGACGGTGAGCTACCCATATCTCGCCGTCCGTAAGCCCGCAGTGGTGGTCGGAAATTGGAATCGGGATCGCGGTAGCTGGGCGTGAGGGCCGTTCCCGTGCGTGCGCGTGCGGCCGTCTCCTTTGCTAGCATTGCTGCTTCGCAAAAGGAGGGGATCGCCTGCCACTTCTCCTCGCTTCGGATTGAGGACGAGATTCTTTCGTTTCCGTCGCACCTCAAGCGCTTGTCCCGGCTGACATTTGTACAGTCTGGAAATCTAATCGGTTTCATTAGAAAAACCATAAATAATGCGAATATTGTTTTAAATTTGTTGCATTTAAAAAAATGCAAATGTCCTTGTTTTCTAACAAAAAACAAATCTTTGACCACTACCTCAGATAATGGTAAGCGATGTGGATGCCGACGATGGAGCACGCTTGCCTGGAAGTAAACAATTCACTCTTCACTTAAGGACCCCTAGGTTTTAACTATCAGGAAACACAAACCCCGGCAGGAAATTCCACTCCTTAGCTGTACCGGTGGCGCAACGCTGTACGTCTAGTGGTCCGATGATGGAACGGACTTGGTGGAATTAAATTGTGCAATTCCAACGCACACTCCCCGAAATGTAAACGATAGATAACCGACAGGCTAGTAACTTGTCGTCGATGCTCAAGACTTTAAAGTTTTGTATCAGCAAGTAAAATATAAAAATCTTATGCTTGATCATATCAGTTATATTAGATATAGTCAGTTATGCCTGGTCGACACTTGACCTGATAGGGCAACTAATTTTTGTTTTGTTTTTCTTTTTTGTAATTATTTGTATCTATACGGGCAGAATAATCATGTTTTCTTTCTTCATTTTTACATTGGTTTCTTTTTTATATTTCACCCTTTTTACTACCAAAAGATACTAAAGGGGTTGAAAGGGAACCGCGCTAATTACTGGTTAATTATAATTTGACTGACGTTCAATTACCTTGTTGAGTCGAGCCCGGATTTTAATGAATGAATGAAATGAATATTTTTGTTTATGGCAGCAATAAGTGAATAGCTTTTTAAATGGCATCATTATTCTTTGATTAAAATGAAAGAAAATATTACGAAGTAGATATTTGTTTCAGGTATTTATTTCAGTTTTATTTCACTCAAACGAAACATCATGATATTACGTCATAATAAAGTTTTAGGTACAAATTAACCCCTCGAGCGCCAGAGTTTGATGACCCGGAAAATTGCGGTATTTACGTAAATCAACAATAAAATAAAAAAAAGATTTTTTTTGGTTTTTTCTAGGAAAAACAAATCATATAATAAATAATTATGGAATACTATAATATAGGAACTAAAATTTTCGGCCAAATAAGTTTCGTACAGACGTGTGTACAAAATGAAAATTAAGCGTTTTTCAAGGTCTTCAAGTTGTACAGACGTATGTACAATCGGCGCTCGAGGGGTTAAATTGGAATTTCCTGCCGAAGTCTTTGTTTCCTGATAGCTACAACCTTCGAGATTTGGTGCTGAAGGGGAAATGAGGGAGGCGTGTCAAACTTTTACTGACTAACACCACACTTATGTTCCTTCAGCTGCTCTTTGCATCGCAGGACCAAGCATCCTCTCTTTCAAAAGCCCACCCATGCACTTTACTTATGTTTTCACGGTTACATTTTTATTTATGAAATAGTACTGCTCGTCATTACATATATAGCATAATCAGCCTTAATGTTCCCGCTGTTGGGACTCAGGCCTACTCTCTAGGAGAGGGAATGGGCCGTAATCACCAAGCGGTTCCAGTGCACAGTCTTCGAATTTTCGTTCTAGGACATGCAGGTTTCCTCATTATGTTTTCCTTCACCGTTTAGAGGGCAATGGTAATGAAATAAATTACAAAAAGTTATGCGCCTGGTGGGGTTTAAACCCGCGACCTACAACTTGTAAGTCGGGGCCGTTAACACTCGGCTACCGCTGCTGAAAAGGGTCTAAACAGACGGACTGCATTTCAACAAAAAAATTGCCAACTGCAAATTGCAGTTTACGTGCAGTTCGAATGCAGTTGACACGACTGCAATAGAACTGCAAATACGACTGCAATAGAACTGCAAACCAAACGTGCGGTCTGAATGCAGTCGTGTGAATACACCGACTGCATCCGAACTGCACCATACCCACTCGCCCGCACGCTCCGCCCTCCCGCGTATTGTGCAGTTCGGATGCAGTCGGTGTGCAGTTCACACGACTGCAATCGGACCGCACTCACTATAAAAGTTTGCTATTCATAAATGGTTTTAATTGAAAACTTGTTATAAAATAGCACTGCTAGTCATTATGCTTTTTATTTATCTACCTCTATACATCAAATAGAAATTAAACAAACTAGTAATCTAGTGTATCTATTTATCTCTCGTAAACAAACAGATACGACTCGCAATACACGCACCTTTTAGCTTTTTTAATCTACACTTGGGTTTTTATTTTTACAAGTGTTCACTATTTCATGGTTCTTTTATAACTATGTTTGTTTTCAATGGCTACTTCCGAAGTTGAACTTGACAATTTAACTGTATCTGAGTCTGCGGTCTGTAATGTTTCTGATTGTTTTACCCTTATTTCGCACGGTGAACGAAACATTAAAATACTCACTCAGAATATACGTAGCATTTCTCGTAACTTTGATGAATTAGTCGTTCTCTTGCACACACTGAAGATGGATTGTGACGTTATAATACTTACTGAATGCTGGTTATCATGCAATCTTACTATTCCAAACCTACCTGGCTACAAGTCTCATATAACACAGAATTATAGAAATCAAAATGATGGAATAACAATATATTTTAAGGATTCGCTTAATGTTGATATAATTGAACCGTCTTTTTCTGAAAGTAACTGTTTGATTTTAACAATAAATAATGACATAGCTGTAATTGCATTGTATCGATCGCCAGCATACAGTAACTTAACTCCCTTCTTAGCATCCCTCAATTCCACTATATCCAACTTAAGAAATATAAAATCTGCCGTTATAATTGGAGACATTAATATAGATATCTCAATGCATTCACATGACGTCAAAGCACTTGAATACCTAACCACTACGGCCTATCTAGGATTCTTACCTGCCCATACCTTTCCCACCAGGCAATGTAAAACTTGTCTCGATCACGTTCTTCTTAAAACAAAGCTCAAGTCTCAAACATTTGTTTTGAATTCTACCATCACAGACCACAACGCGGTATTAGTATGCCTTTATCAGACTCACAAAGAAAAAAATCCACTATCTTACGTATCTAAACATAATGTCGCCGCTATTCGTGAACAACTGATGAATGTAGACTTCAGTCACATTACTAATATTGACGATCCTAATAAAGCTATGGATAAATTCGTTATAATGTTACAAGAAGTTATAAACGACAATACCACAATTGTTAAAATCCCCCGTAAAAAACGCATCATTAGACCCTGGATCACTCCGGGATTACTTAGATGTATACAGAATAGGGATCGCCTTCACAAAGCGTCACAAAGTGCACCTGAAAATAATACCTTGAAACTAACTTACAACCGGTATCGAAACCATTGTAATAATTTACTGAAACGACTCAAAAGACAACACGACAAAAGCGAACTAAACAAAAACAGTAGTAACAATAAAAAACTCTGGGAAGTCATCAGATCAGTAACAAACACTAATAAATCAAAATCAGCTGCTAACAATCTACTTGGTGATTGCCCTCAAACATCTGTCAATCAAGCTAATGATTATTTCGCTAACGTTGGAAGTTCACTGGCAAACAAGCTTCTAAACTGTTCGACAATAGATCAGGATCCTTTTGATTTTCCAATCTCAAACCACACATCTAAAAACTCGTTTGTATTGCTAGACACTAATGAGGGCGAGATCCTCTCACTTATAAGTGGCTTAAAATGTACTAGTGCAGTCGGACATGATAAAATATCTAGCAGCATACTGAAAGCCATAAAAGATATCATTGTCTCACCCCTTACTCATTTATTCAATGTTTGCCTAAACCGAGGGGTTTTCCCGGATGTTCTTAAGAAGGCTATCATTGTCCCTATCTTCAAGGCGGGAGATAGACTTTGTGTCTCCAACTACAGGCCAATTGCCATACTACCAGCTATTTCTAAGATTCTGGAAAGAGTTATTAATTGTCGACTTGTTAGGTATCTCGAAAGAAATAGTTTAATTTCCTCCGGACAATTTGGTTTCCGTTCTGGAAGGTCAACAGAGGATGCGGTGCATAAACTTACTGATCATATTGTCCGAAGTCTAGACGATGGTGACAAAGCACTCGGCATTTTCCTCGACCTTAGTAAGGCGTTTGACACTGTGTCAGTTCCTCGTCTTCTAGCTAAGTTGGAACGCCTGGGTGTGAGAGGCCTACAGCTAAAACTGTTTCAAGATTACCTGAGCAATCGTAAGCAATGTTTAAAAGTGGACACATATATTAGCACTGACCTATCTATCTCTTTTGGTGTCCCACAAGGCTCGGTGCTAGGACCTACGCTCTTCTTAGTGTATCTTAATGAGCTATGTGAAATGAAGTTAGAGCAGGGCGTCATCATCTCTTATGCTGACGATACTGTGTTGCTATTTTCTGCTGACACCTGGGAAAACACCTTTATGCTGGCGCAGAATGGCTTAAATAGGGTTTCTAACTGGCTGAAGCAAAATGTCCTCACTCTAAACTCGGATAAAACTTTATACATGCCATTTTACTTACGAAATTCTAATGCACCCCCCATTGAACTTATCTTAAAGTCACATCCCAATCATGTCCCCTCTTTAAATGATCCTCCTTGCAGTTGCCCTTGCTTAATCAGAAGATCTGAAGCAAAATACTTAGGTGTTTTAATTGACTCATCACTGAATTTCAGTGCACACATTTCCTTGCTTCAATCCAGACTTCGAAAATTGATTTACGTTTTCAGAAACTTACGCCATGTGGCAGACATTACTATTCTAAAAAAAGTTTATAAGGCACTTTGTGAATCGCTCTTAACTTACTGCATTTCAAGTTGGGGTGGAGCTTCCAAAACCACTCTACTTCCTCTTGAGATAGCACAACGAGCCATTCTAAAGGTCAGCTCTTTCCGACCCATTGATTACCCTACACATCTTTTGTATCAGTCCTAGAATTTACCCACTGTACGTCAACTTTATATATTAACTATAATTCTCAAACAACACTCTCTTGCCCCTCTGGACAGGAATAATCTGCTTAAACGGCGTCGTAACACTGTAGTACCCCAGTCCCGTCAATTTAAACATTCGTTTACACATAGGTTTTTCTGTTTCAATGGTCCTTTCCTCTACAATAAATTAAACACAACTCTCAATATTTACACACTAAGCAAACAAGAATGCAAAACCAAATTATTAGAGTTTCTACTCACATGCGATTACCAAACTACTGAAGACCTTCTTAAAGCATTGAGATAAAATTACACACACAAACACACGAAACACATGCATGCACACTACTCACACTTACGATTGCAGTTTAATATATTGTTATATAAAAAGCATATAAACGAAACACGCAAATGCTGTTGTATTGATAACTCCTTTTTCTGGAAGAGAACTGCGTCCTGAAATACAGGCTCGGCCTAGCTCAGGCGCAGTTGCACACTTATATTTCTTATGCATTTGTATTAAACTTGAATTCATTGCTCAAAATTTGTACAACTTTTATGTAGAAAATAAATTATTATTATTATTATTATTATTATTATTATTATCTTTTACCTGTAAATGCTGAAACTATTCTACAGCAACTAAATTAATTTAGAGTCCGCGGTCAAAGCGTACATCTGCTGCATTTAAATTATGTTACATACATTATTTGCGTTTTGGAAATGCAAAAACCGTTGATAGGAAGTTTTGTATATTTACCTAGCATATGAATGTGGGAATGTAATTTTAATTGGAATTTCGAGGTCTGATGTAGATTGGATATTAATTAAACTTACATACACTTAAAATTTTAAGTTCTGTTCATGCGTTAATAAAGATGTTCCTAGCGGCTTTGCTTGCGGGAAAGTAGAAAACTGTTTTAAGGAAACATACTACGAGTACCTTTAGCCAAGTTGATAATCTGCAATAGTTAACGCTAGTAGAAAATTTCAAATGTACGAGAATGACGTCATCTCAACGTTCAGTCACGTGGTCAGAACAAAAGAATTGAGGGCGGGCCAACTCGAGGCGTTCGACGCAAGAGAAACGGTTGTACCGTTTCTTTACATAGAATGTGCTATTCCAAGACATCAAATTCAAAATAATTGACGGCGAGTACTGTTCCCGCGCGCCTCAAGGAGTTGTCAGCAACCTAAGGGCCCAGCAGGGTCAACGGTTTGCTTCTGAAAGGAGGGTTCAGCCCCGGTATGAAAGGCAACAAAGGAACTGGGTGTGTTTTTTAGTCAGTAAAAGTCTGACACTAACATCCGCTCCGCCCAAGGGCGGGGGATCATCCACACACATCTGGATGTTTTTTACCCAGCGAAAGAAAAAAATAAACTGGGCGTTGGATAAATCTATGAGTTTCATCCAATGAAAGAATATTAGTGATCGATAGTTTTTTTTTACATTATACCACAAAAAGAAACAAACCGTTTTACTAAGTATATATAAGTTTCGACTAACAACTATTGGATTGCCAGACACAATTAATGCGTTCAATCGTTACCTGTTTTTAAAAGACTCGTTAAGGAACATTACCTGTCGCTGTGAATATCGATAGTCGTCATTTATGTACATATAATTTTGTCTATAGTCTTCAATAATTATGTATGTATTTATGTATCTATTATACGGCATATGTATATATCTATGTATGTATTTATTTATTTAAAGCTTTATGCACAAAAAAACTGTACAGAGGCGGACTTAATGCCTTAGGCATTATCTGCCAGTCGACCTTAGGGTGGTGCAGAAACATAGCATGGCAGGTGCAACTTAATAAATAGACAAAACAGAAGAGGAAAAAATATATACAATAGTAAATACATACTTAGATACATACATATAAATAAACAATGCTGTAGTGAAAAAACAAATCCAACACATTAGCGCGGTGGTGATTCTACCAACATCTTGCGAATACAATAATACATATATCTTATATATGTATTATACAGCATATGTATATATCTGTGTATATATTATTATATATATGTGTAACTCTAGTTTGTCACACCTACGACAGCCCTATTTCTTGTCCAGGCTATTACTGTCCATTCCAGGTTGCCTGGAAGAGATCGCGGAATGCGATAAGGCCGCCCATTGTATGTATGTATGTGTTTTAGTTTTAGTTTCCTTTTTGTATATGTAATGGTATACAATAGAGCGTATAATAAATAAATAAAAAAAGACGTGTGGCACTCGGGGACTGCCGCGGTAAAGCTATTGCATAGCGTTTTTTATCAACTTATGCAATTATAATTATTTATTTATTTTATTTATGCAGTATTTTTTTTCCTTTGTTTTTTTTTCTTTGATATTGATTGAGGTTACACTTTCACACATTGAATTGAATTTTGATTGATTGTTTACTCACTTGTTTTTTTATCGGTCACCACGCTCAAAAAACAAATGAGTGGGGGGTGTTAGGTTATTTTCGTTCCAGAATTTCTGGATTCGGTCTCCACGCTCAAGGCCCGCGATAGAAGCTATGCAAAAGCTTAATAAATAAACTATGACCCTAATCTCTTGTTAGGAATGTATTAGCGTAAGAAAGAGCAATACGTGTTTACGGGAAAATGTAATTACCTTAGGATTTCCTAGAAAACATATTAACAACTTTACTATCGTAATAAACTCGGTGTTTGGTTTGTCTAGACCAATATATTTGTTTAGCGTGTATTATCACGTTACTTGTTACGAAGCGGGAGGAAATTTCAGTCAGTCATCTTTACAAATCGATAGTGTTTCATAGTCATCCCTCCACGGGATTAAAACGATCAAAATGTAAGAGTGTATAATGTCTAGTTTGGTAGTTTGGTCTATATTTCACCGGGATACTATGGCGGCGCACTGGTCGCGCCGTCATGATATCCCGGTGTAATTATAGCCCTAATGTAGTTGTAGCTTAAGGCTACTGTTACGTCTATTAGGTGGAATACCGTAAGCCAGTATTTCAAAAACACGTCTACTTCCAATATTAAACCTACAGACAAAGTCGTGTCAATTATGTTATGTTGTTTAAGTATGGCATACAACTATCTACAAAACATCGCTCACCGCACACCACCGCATCCATACATCTTTTTAACGGGGTAAAAGTCTGTTGTGTTTTAGCTACTAAAGATTTTTGAATCTTAATGTAATTTTCTTTTGATTAATTTGTTATAAGTAGGTACTGCAATATTCAAAGCGCAAAATTAACGTCTCAAGGGCCCGTAATTACAGTAAAATGCAAATTATCTCAATCTGACAGCTGTCATATGTCATGGAACGGTATAATTATATAGTTAAGTGCCGTAGACATTGATGGAAGAACGTGTGAGTTGGTATAATTGCTTGTAACATGTATTCCCTTGCGAGTTAAGGGTAGACAGGGGTAGAATTATTATAATTGAATGGCAGATAAAGTGGTTTTCAGGTTAGTGTTTGTTATAATATCTGGAAACTGGGCTTTCAAAAGAATACCTTATTGTGTTTTTGTAACAAGCATAATTAACTTTATATTATTTCCACTAGTGAGACTCAGACTTCCTCTCTAGGAGAGGAAATGGGCTATAAACCACTACGAGAGCAGAGTGCGGGTTGGTAGATGTCATATGTCTTCGAATTTTTGGCACATGCCAGTTTCTTCACGATGTTTTCCTTTGCCTCTAGGAGAACAGTGTTGATGAAATAAATTACACAAAAAATAGGTAAATTAATTGCCTTGGTTTTACCACTGAAGCTTTGTTGGAGGTTGGGTTTATTTTATATTAGTGTTATTATTGAAACAGTTTAGTAAGACAGCGAAGTAATTTCATACTTCTATGATTCTTCTTGTATAGCTCCTTTAAAATTCAAAGTTAGCTAAGGTAATTCATCATACTCATTTCAGCCAAAAGACGTCCACTGCTAGATAGACCGTGAGGTCATTCACCGGTCATTGTAGCAGCTAGGTCACTTGGGGGAAAAAGTGACCTAGCAGCCACTATGACCGGTGTTATGCGTCTCGTATCCAATCCTAAGACTCTCAGGTTATCGGTCCAACTTGTGGGAGGTCTTCCAACACTACGTCTTGTGGTATGAGAACCTTTCGTCAGAAATGAAGATATCCGCAGGACAACCAAGGTAACGGATATAGCTCGAAAAATCGCCAGACTTAAGTGGCTGTGGGCAAAGCACATTGCTTGTAGAACATCTTCTCATCTCTCATTCTCGTCTTGGTCATCATCATCATCATCTTTATCATCATTTCAGCCGATAGACGTCCACTGTTGGACATAGGCCTCCCTCAAGCGACGCCACAACGAACGATCATGTGCGTCCCACATCCATCGGATTCCCGCTACCTTCACCAGGTCGTCAGTCCACCTTGTAGGAGGCCTTCCAATGCTGCGTCTTTCGGTACGCGGTCGCTACTTCAGAACCTTTCAGCCCCAACGGCCATCTGTTCTGCGAGCAATGTGCCCTGCCCATTGCCACTTAAGTTTGGCGATTCTTTGTGTTATTATTTTTGTTTGAGTCTTGATGATTGGAATAAAATAAAAAAAAAATCGTTTGAGTTAGTGATAGAGCCTTTGAATAGATTGACTAATAAAGTTGACGAATTGAGAACCTTTTACTTTTTGACGGCGGTAAAAAGCTGATATTTGAAACAAAATAGACGGACGAGTCTATTTTAAGTAAATTATTCATTATTTATATTGAAAATGTTTGATGAATTCATAAACTTTTATAAATTGAACGCAAACACCGAATCGTTTCAAAAAGTTTTCGTAAGTTTTAAATAAGTTACTCAAGTTGAGAGTTTTTTTTGGGAAAGACATTTAACTGTTTGTCATTTAAAATGAAGGGGATTTAAACTTTTTTTTTAGATTGGTGTACGTTTTTGTTTATTCAAATGGACTGGATTTCCAACCTTTTTGCTTGCGGTTTGGCTCAAAACAAAAGGTTTCAATATTAACTTTAAGGCATATGCAAACTATGCGCTACTACAACAAACAACAAACACACACAAACTATGTGTCGCTGTGTGTGTACTAGTGCGCCTCACCATCAACGATTGCGTCACTGCTTACCATCAGGTGGGATCGCAGTCAAGCACTAGTTTATACTAATTAAAAAAAAAATGTACATATGTTACTAATTAAAGGTCTATGGTCAGTTGACTCGTGGAGAAGGACACATCAGCGACTCGCACACTTTCACATGAAGAGTCTTGAGAGAAGGAGATGGGTTAGTGATTTAAGTACATTGCATAAAATTGCTAACGGTTCCTTTGACATTAAATTACTTGGCCAGCTAAACTTTAAGATACCAACTCGAACTGTGCGCACTCCACAATTATTTAGAATTTCCTCTAGTAACAATAATGTTTCTGAGAATAACTCGTTATCCAGAATGTGTAATCAATATCATACAAAATGCCCTGAGGTAGACTTGTTCCTGAACAGTTTTAACGAATTTAGAAATTGTTTGTATAAATTGTAATAACATTACTTTCATTTATTAACTTCTCCATTATATTTCACCTTTCTGTCACTAATGAAGCACATCAAGCATTGAATGCTATGTGCAGTAATAATTGGATTTCAGATTTTTGTACAGTATTTTGTATTAACTGTCTAAATTGTCTTAGTCTGTAGTCTGTCACTGTACTTATTAAAATAAAATAAAAATAAAAATTACGTTATTATTTGAACCTCTCCTTCCCCCTACATCACACATAGTTTTTTAGTTTTTTGGGAAATCTATTAATGACTTTTCCCACTCAATGATCCACCTTAGAGCGGGAAAAGTCAGTCAGTCTCGCTTCAGCCAGATCAGAAATATCAGATTTTGAGTTACTAAAATCCAACTGTGTCCTTCAGTTACCCTTGGTATATATGTATAGTTCAAGTTGATTTTATCTCTTTGACTAAAAAGTAACTCCAATATATCAGTTAAATATCCAGATCTCCAATTGAACCCTAGCCACTTTGGCTTAGCTCCTGGCATAACTTTTATTACGTGTAGTAAATAAAAAAACGACATGAGATCTCAGAATAAATCTCTAAACTACTTACTATAATGATGTGCAGCACGTCTCTCGTATCGAAATAAGATGTAAGGTAAAAAATAAACATCATCATTGGCATGAAGCAAGGTCTAGTAGCACAAGTAGGTATACGAAAAAATATGAAAACTTTAAAGTAGTTACTCCACAAAATAACTACCCGTTTTACTGTTGGTTCGTATCTAGAACCACTACATCTTATATATGCTTTAATTTTCTATTCTATCTGGATTTTCATGACGAAGTTGTCAGCAACCATACGGGCCCAGCTGGGTCTAAGCCTACTGGGGCTAGAGTCTATTTCCGAAAGTGAGGCTCGGCACCGGTATGAAAGGCATGAAGGGTGTGACGGGGTGCGTTTTTTAGTCAGTAAGAGTCAGAGACTATCTCCCGCTCCGCCCGAGGGCGGGGGATGTCATTCGGGTGACTTAACCCACCGAAGAAAATAAACAGATTTTGTATTAATGACCGAAAAAAAATAAACAGATTTTGTACTGGGGCCAGGGTTATCCGAAAAGGAGCTCGAGGCCCGTTATGAAGGCTAGAAGGAACGGGGTGGGTCTTTTAGTCAGTAAGAGTCTGACACTATCTCCCGCTCCGCCCAAGGGCGGGGGATGTCAATGCATGACTTTTCCCAACATAAAAAAGGGTAAAACCAGAAGCCCTTCAACTAATACCTTCCAATATTATTATACCTACATAACAGTTAATTATGCATATTAAATGAACACTCAATCGTCATTAACATGTGTCTATACTGTGGCATCATCAGTAATGGACGTAGCGGCTTATTACCTTTGACGTGCTGATCGATAAACTGTATTTATGTTATAAGTATTTACTTCTTGATAATAATTGGTCCCGATAGATTATTTGTAAGGAGCTATAACACTTGGTGATAATATTACTTCTGTTACAAAAACACTTCTACTAATTACACACTAAGCTCTAGACTACTAATTCAACTAGTATCTTAGTACAGGTGGCGCATCGCCATATGTCTGGTGGCCTGATAGTAGTGATGAACAGATAATCCGATGATTGTCGTTTCACCCATCATCATCATCATCATTTCAGCCGAAATACGTCCTCTGTTTCACATAGGCCTGCCCCAAGTGTCGCCACAATGAACGGTCCTGTGCGTCTCGATCCATCGGATTCCCGCAACCCTTACCAGGTCATCAGTCCTCCTTGTAGGAGGCTATAGGAGCATATCCCTTTACTTCTTTAAGTCTTCTGCTGAGGCCCATTGTAAGCGACCGCGTTTTGGAGCCATAATATCATCACTGGCAACACGCACTGGTCATAGACTTTCGTCTTGAGATACTGTGGTATGTTGGACGAGAAGATACCGCGCAGCTTCCCAAACGCTGCCTAGCCGAGTCAGATTCGTCGATTGATTTCTTTCTCGAAGTTAGACTTACCCAACTGGACCGCTTGTCCCAGGTAAACGTAGTTATCCATAACTTCAAGTGTAGAGTCTCCGATCTTGATAGGAATGAGTTTCACCCAGAGCGGCAGTAATTATTTAACGATTTACTAATTATACAAAAAACATAAATAAACCAACGAACTTAATTGACCGATAACTCATTTATCATTCAATCAAATGAACACTGAACAGTTCATGATGGTGTTAATTGACTGACTGAATGAATGGAACTTTAATACGTAATTACCCTTGTTAACGGTTTGGAAACCTGCCAATGTGTGCGGTAACTTGTCAACAGTGGTTCGAAGTGGTTATTGTGTTTTCTTTAATATAGGGTGACTGGTAATTAGTGACCGATAATTATACACGTGATTAAACTCATGATTTTAAACAACTTTCCCAAAGAAACTTTTTTTTATACTCATTCTTCTTCTTATCGTATCGATGGTAAAACTAGTTAAATTCCTTGCCTGGCCCAGAATTCGGCCACGGCAATGCCGTCCGCTGATGCTGTCATTAGGTCCCTACGTGTGCAGGCAACAGGGCACGTGACGCAGGATATATAGGGAAAATAACCTAACACCCCCCACTCATTTGTTTATGTGTGAAAGTGTAACTTCAATTAATATCAAAGAAAAAAAAACAAAGGAAAAAAAATACTGCATAAATAAAATAAATAAATAATTATAATTGCATAAGTTTTCACTCATTAGTTTTATCATAATAACTTAACTATTGAGTAATTTCTAATAGAAAATCTAAACTAACCCAATCTGAGAATCAATCTACAAGGCAACCTGTATTCACAAACTTGGATTCATACATCTATTGTCCGTAGAAGTCCAGCAGGGCCACGGGGAATATCCGTTAGGGAAACCGTGGTCCCAAAATGCAAGAAGTAACTGAAGGACACAGGTGGATTTTAGTCAGTAAAATTCTGACACGCCCTCTCGCTCCATCCTAAAGCAAGAAAAGTCATTCTATAATAAATAATAACATTCTTTATTTCTCTTCACAATGATAAATTTATTCTAGATTTTACATACATAAGTTGTTTAACTAATTAACAATGTGTGGAGCTGGTGTTTGAGTTAGGCATAAAATGCCTGTATTAGATTTTTTTTATTTTTTTGCCTCGATAAAAATAAGTACAAGCTCTAGTCGACAGATATCAGAACAACAGACTAAAATAATAAAATTACGGCAGTAAGCTAACCGCATCGATCGTTGAAATGCAACCTGAGTGGGGCCTAACCACTCTACCACTCGTAGTTAGTAAGCTACGGAGCATAGGTATTTGCACTGCTACTCACTTTGATGTTACCTGTTATATATACCGTAGGTTTCACTGATATTCGTTTGATAGATACCTGAGATTTGTATTCGCAGTACCTATCGGTATGTGCATGGACGCTTTCAAACCAATATTTAGGATAATATATATGGGTAAGCTTTATTTGGTTAGATAGTAAGTGTTTACATGTTCTGTTTATTTAATTTGGACGTAATTCTAATGGTAGGTTCACGTAGACTCAAAAGTAGTTCGTAATATTTTAATCCGTTGAATTTAGAGCTAGACAATAAGATCTATAATCCGAATCTAGAAACGCCTCTGATGCCAAAATAATTCATTTTTTGACTGGCCTGTTGGTCTAGTGGCCTTGACTGCTATGCCGGAGGTCGTGGGTTCGATTCCCAACCAGGACAAATGTTGGTGTAATTTATCTATAATATGTATGTATTTAGAAATATATGTGTTGTATGTGTTTATGTGTGTATATCAGCCATCTAGTACTCATAACACAAGCTCTGCTTAGCTTGAGAGCTAGATGACGTTGTGTGATAGTTGTGGAATAATATATTATTATTATTATTCCTGCTGTGCTCCTATTGATCGTATCCAACACTAAAAAAAGGTTACAATACGAACTAATAATTCCTGAGATCAACCATCAGATAGGCCATATTTCTTGCAGAATAGATGGCCGTTGGGGCCGAAAGGTTCTAGAGTGCTGACTGCGTACCAGAACGCGTAGAGTTAGAAGGCCTCTAGGTCGTGGAAATCTGATGGAGGCTAGACACACAGAGCCGTTCATGGCGGCGACACTTGAGGGAGGCCTATGTATGTCCAACAGTAGACGTCTTTTGGCTGAAACAACGATGATGATTTGTTCTGCAAGCAAAGAAATCAATTTCATATTCCCATTAATATAGTCAGCGTTTTTAATGTTCCTACTGCTGGGACTCAGGCCTCCTCTCTCTAGAAGAGGGAATGGGCCGTAATCCACCACGCGGACCCAGTGCGGGTTGGTGTATGTCACATGTCTTCAAATTTTTGGTTCTAGGTCATGCTGGTTTCCTCACGATGTTTTCCTTCACCGTTTTGAAAGCAGTGGTGATGAAATAAATTACACAAAGTAATACGCCTGACTGGGTTTGAACCCGCGATCTACAACTTGTAAGTCGGGGCCGTCACCATTCGGCCACCACTGCTGCTAAATTCAACTTCAATTCCCTACAATACATTTCCGATACAATTGAAACTGGTTATTGTATTATTATAACGAGCATACTGGTCAGGTAGATTGTTCCCAACAACGGGACGTCGGAGTTTGAAACTTTGTTCGTAATATTACATTATTACGACCTACCTGTTGTCCGCCTCTTTGTGTTACGTTCGTTTTTTAGAACAATTCCAGGAATTCCTTTTTAATTTCATCATTAACACTTAGAATCAAATTAACAGTGTTTTATGGTGGCAGTGAGTTAATTATACCTTTTTAATTATAAAACTTTGAAGTAAATTTTGCTTTTCAGAAAAGTATTCAAGGATTTATGTATTAAAATTAAATATCATGATAACGTTAATTTTAATTTGCTTGGTATAAATACATGGTTGATATGGTATACACAAAATGATTTGAGAACACTTTTATTGTGTACATTCGTGGTCAGATCTTAGAAATTGATCACTTTATGAAATGGCCAAGTAAACTGGTCAGCCCTCCTAGCCAAGTTACAACCGTTTCTATTCTATTTTCTTATGTCGAACGCTTCGAGTTACGCCTCCCATACCTTTGATTTGACGTCATCTCAACGCTCAGTCCCGTAATCAAAACTAAAGAATCGCAGGCGTGGCCAACTCAAGGCGCTTGACACAAGAGAATATAGTAGAAACGGTTGTAACTTGGCCAGGGGGGCAGATCGTTTTAAACGTAAAAGTTTGATGTTAAATCAATCTTCGTTTGGCCTAACCTTTTATTATCCTGGAAATCCTACATCAATGGCATATTTTATGGCCATTACACTAAACGAGGATTGACATATCATCAAAAAAATCGTCATATCATGAACTGATCAAGTGATTAATTCTAAGAACTGGTCACAATATATACACACACCTGAGGAATTTGATACCATCCCAAAGTGTGTGCTTTCTAATAGATAGGCCGTTGTTTCTGGGAGTCCATAAGTCAAAAGTGAGTTGGTAACTTAATGCCTGTGCTAACTTATTCTTTGCTTGATGGCAAGAGTGCTCTATCGTCGACTGGCTTTGGACGAAAGGCCCCCATACAAAAGGCGAGCCGATTATCTATATATACACCACAATTTTTTAATTAGTACAAATACCTAAAGGGCTTATTAGAAAAGCCCTTTTTATTTAAAAAGTAAAATTTCAATAAATAATATTCATAAACAGAAAAGTTTTTAGCGTCGGTTTATATCCCAAAATGCCACTCAATTTATGGAAATATTGTGCAGGCTATTGATTAATGAATGAATAAGTGACAATTATTAAGGAAAAACACTGCCCGCAGTATGATGATGTACTACAAAAATATGTTCAGTGACGGGTACAGATAGAGCCCTATTTTTTTGTACTAATTAAAAAGTAGGGTTGTATATTTAGTACCTAGGTAAAACCTACTAATTGTAATTTTTCCCAACAAAAAAAGGTGCGAGCACTTCTTTAAAGATGTCATTTTATCATTTGAGGGAGCATTACATTATAGCCCTGAACTTATCATAGGAAGCCATAGACAGCTATCGTTTTTTCCATAATCGGCTAGATGACATCAATGATGATGTCATCATCATCAAAAATACATTTCAGATAAGAATATGCGTGTAAGATAACCTACATAATATACCCAACTACAGTGTGGAGCAGAAGTAATGTCATAATAAAGCTTGAACTACATTAGACCGACAAACACTTGGACCACGTCTGATTTGTACGTAGAACGACGTCGCGTGGCGTGGATCAAGTGTAGCTCTACAAGTTTAGTTTCTAGACAACCTGTATAGCTCTGTCCCTTACCCACACTGGAATAAGAATAAAACAATCTTACAGTGAATGTCATGGTATCCCACGTAGATGTACATCTAAATTGTTTAAGCTTGTGATTATGAGGTTATAACATATTTTTCTCTAAATATTTCCATGAAACACAGATATTTGGTGTATATTAACAAGGTTTTTATAGAAAACAAAACATTTTTTGTTTAACCCACTAAAGATCTCTAAAAATCAACTCTATTTTTGCATAACGTTAACTTTGGTCCTTCATAATTTATGGATCACCAACGAGTATTACAAAATAAAAAAACTTAAGAAATAGAAAATGGTACAAGTAACCTGATCCTATAATGAACACTCAATTATATGTTATGAGTATATTATGGGCTTCACCGCTCATTATAATTTTAAATGCTGTGTTAAAACAATAGACCGGAAATTGGTTAAATAAGCAATAAAAAATATGAACTCTAATTACTATTTCTTTATTGTTGTGTTAGGTACGTACAGTTGCCACAAAAGGATCTTGAGCGATGGCTTCAAGTTGGTTGGTTGGTCTCTTTAGGTAGTGCGACTTGAGACGCGGGTGCGGGGAGCGTCAGTGATTGGCTCGCCGCGCATCGCGTCATAGACGCCACTCGTGATTCGTTCATTTCGCTTGCAGCACGTACCTTCCGACGACGACGATTGGCTCGCCAATGTATGGAATGCGCAAAGCGATCCCCACTCTGACGAAGAGCTCTCAAGGTCCTTTGTGGCAACTTAATTTGTTTTTAAGAGTCTCAAATCATAATATATAATGAAGACACCATTTGCTCTGTAGCTGTTGTCAGTGGCGGCCGTGTGTAAGTCAAAAACTATCGCAAAGACACGTACTCTATAATGGTTATAAGTACTGCGATATTACGGAAAATACAAAGAAACCAATAAATATCTAACTGAAAATTTCGAAAAAGAATACAGTTAAAATTTATTTGAACTTAATTTCAAGTCAATCCAAAAATCACTTCAAAGCAAACCGTTTTAAAAAACGGCAATTTCATAAGGACATTATTTAGTGTGACTTTATGTGATGAGAGATGAAATTACATAAGTATGACATAAATTATTCAAATGACATCCCCCGCCCTTAGGCGGAGCGGGAGATAGTGTCAGACTCTTACTGACTAAAAACCCACCCTGTTCCTTTCTTGCTTTTCATAACGAGGCCGAGCCTCTCTTTCGGGGAACTAGACCCTGTTATTATTTGTTTTTGAAAATATTATCCTGATTCGATAAATGTATTGTTGTAGCAAAAAGAAAATAAAAAGGTAAATTGTAGGCGTGTTACAGATTCTGTACTATGACATGCGTCAATACATGTTGGTTGTATGATAAATAGACCTAGGCCAACTTGTTATTATTGAGTCGGTCAATCAATGAGTCCATATTTTTTTTATCAATGGCACTAGGCATAGACCGATAGACATTTATGTACTTTTTATTGTACAATATAAAAAATACCGTATTTTAGTTTGATTACTTTAATCTTTTTTTCGGTAAATACAGGAGTGAAATCTAGTTGCCCTTGATTATAATGCACGTCTGCAATGTTAGTCTATACATCCTAGTAAGACGTTAAGATTACTAGAACGTATATCAGCTTAGACATCAAAGTGAACAGTTTCCTTTAGCTGACTTTTACATCTTCCGCCAGATGAGAAATGGTTGTATCACGCTATTTTCCTTCCGTTGCTATTCCTTTGAAATTAGTTTTTTATTTGCAATTTTTAAAAGGTAACTTGTAATAAGTTTTCGTTCCTAGACCTAGCAATCTAATTTTAATGAGAAATACCTGTAGTCATTCACTGAATTCCAAAGCACCAATTCTCGTTTATAAAAGAAATCTAATTCAAGTCTCAATGTCATTTTTATAGACGACTGTCGATGTCAAAAACTGGTCAAATTGTAGGGTAATTAGAGGTATGTGTGATAGATTTCAATTGCAATGCTTTTGTTGTCTAGTACTCTTAACACAAGCTCTGCTTAGCTTGGGACTAGACGGCGTTGTATGACAGTTGCGGTTATTATATTAATAGCTATTTGTTTATTTTTAACTAGCTTTTGCTCGCAGCTACGCTAGCGTACATAAAATATAGCCTAGGTCACTCAGGAATAAATCAGCTTTCTTTTTTTTTTTTTTTAATAGCCATTACTGTCCCACTGCTGGGCAAAGGCCTCCCCCAAGTCCTTCCAGACATTCTTCTCTCGCGCCGTCTCTAAACAGTTCTCATGATACGCGTCTAGATCATCTCGCCACCTCTTTCTAGGACGACCTCGATGGCGCTTACCGTTTGCAGGAACCCACCGGGTGGCGATACTTGCCCAGCGGTCACTGCTCATGCGGCTGACGTGACCCGCCCAATCCCATTTAAGCCTGGCAGCCTTTTTGCCCACGTCAATTACGCCCGTTTTGGAGCGCAGCGTGTTATTGCGAACTCGGTCTGCTCTTTTTACACCCAGAATGCTGCGCTCCATAGCTCTTTGGCAAACCCCAAGGCGAAACTTTTGCGATTCGGTGAGTGACCAGGTCTGAGCACCGTAGGTTAGGATGGGCAGGATACACATGTCGATGAGTTTACGCTTCAGGGAGATCGGCAGATCACCCTTCATTAGCGTCTTCATGGACCAGTAGCTTTTCCAGGCGTTCTGAATACGTCGAACGATCTCCTTTTCCTGCCTGTTTTCGAAAGACACTAACTGGCCCAAGTAAATATACTCATCGACATAATGTATTTCCTGCGCATCTACCTCGACCCTACGTTTGATGCTGTTAGTCATCACTTTTGTTTTAGACCGATTCATTGCAAGTCCCACCCTGAGGCTAGCCGTGCTCAGTTCTTGAAGCATTATTTGTAGTTCCTGAGCTGTGGGGGCAAAAAGGACTATGTCGTCGGCAAATCGGAGATTTGTTAGCCTCTTGTTACCGACGTCAATGCCTTTGGTGTTCCATGAGGCTGCCAGTGACTTAAATACCTCTTCCAATGTGCTTGTAAACAATTTGGGAGAGAGCGGATCACCTTGTTTGACACCTCTTTCAATTCTGAAAGATGGTCCTGTGCTATTTAGTTTGATGTTTGCAGAGCTATTGCAGTAAATGATCTTGAGCAAGTCTATATACTGTTTTTCAAGATCTTGGTTTTCAAGAGATGTAAAAATTTCATTGTGTCGGACACTATCAAAGGCCTTCGCGTAGTCGACGAAAGCCATATATAATGGAATATTAAATTCTGCGTACTTTTCTATTATTTGGTTAAGCGTTTGAAGGTGGTCAGTTGTGGAATAGTTAGGGCGAAATCCGGCTTGTTCCGGTGGCTGATGTTTATCCAGTTTTTCATCTAGTCGATTATGTATTACTTTAATGAAAGTTTTGTAAATATGGGAAGTTAGGCTTATTGGTCGATAATTGCCGATATCACTTTTATCTCCTTTTTTATGTAAAAGTATAATATTTGAGTGACACATGGCACTTGGTACTTTTCCTGTTTGTAGTATTGTGTTGAACAGATTGGTAAGATGGGGAAGTAAAGTTTGGGAGCCGATTTTTAAGGCTTCGGTGGTGATCCCATCCTCTCCAGGACTTCTGTTAAAACGCATAGTAGTAAGCGCTTTATGCACTTCATAACCGTTTATCGGAGGAATGGAATCTGAGATACTGTATTCTGTGTTGACAGCTGGTGAAGGGTGATCAGAATATAATGATTCGTAAAATTTTGTAGCTATTTCTATTATTCGGTCTCTACTGTATTGTTTTATTCCATTACTATCCGTTAAACTATTAATCCAAGCTCTTCCCTTTGTGACGCCTTGTTTTAAAATCCTCAAAGATGTGTTGTTTTCTAGAGCTGTTTTAACTAAATATGTGTTGATATTCCTTAAATCTTTCCTTATACTTCTTTTGACTTTTCTGTCAATTATTCTATATTCTTGTGTCCCTATTTCTTTTTTTGTTCGATTCTCTATCAAATTAATAGTGTGGGTTGTAAACTTACGTGTATTTTTGGGTGATGTTTTATGATTTTACAACTATTACTTATTCCAGTTACTATTGATTTATATTGGATTTCTGCATCATTTTCATCGATCTTATGGTCTTTAAAGTAGTTTGAAAGCTCTAGATTAAAATGTTCTAAATTATTAAAAAGTGTCTCTTTGGGAATTCTCTGAATCTGTTTTGTGAACAATTTAGCGCGGTGAATTTTAAAATTCCACCGAAGTTTAGCACGGATTGGCCTATGCTAATCAGCTTTCTATCGGTGAAAAATTTTTAGCAATCGGACCAGTACTTCTAAAGATGACCTCGTACAAACAAATAAAAAAAAAAAACTAACTTCATCACTTTAAAATATAGAGATGAAGATGAATTAACCTCTCGAGTGCCGTAATTAGAGACACAATTAAAAAGCCATTGTGTCTCGCGTGGATCCACGTTTAGACACACAACAGGTTAAACCACAAATGATCGTGCTCATCACACAAACTGGTACTGGGTGGGAATCGAACCCACGACCTCCGGCATAGCAGTCAGGGCCACAAACCATTAGACCAACAGACCAATCAATACTGTTTTATGAGAAAATGATAAAATGCTGTTTTATAAAAAAAATAGTAGCAGTTATTAATTTTAATCTTATCAAAACTGCATTTGCTAGTGACACGTGTGACACAAATTGCTGTCTTGGGCCCTCGTTTCAGAACTTGTCTTCATCGGTAAACTCAAGTTACAAGTAATTCACTTAGCGCACCGTTAGGAGTCACGTGCAGGACTTCGTCCCTCTTTGATTATTGAAGTTCGTTTATTGATAGTGTACATGGAGGGAGGTACTATTGCGGTCATTTTGCCTGATAACTTAAAAAAAAATCGCTTGAATCCTAAGGCGTGGCGCCAAACCAAACCATTTAAAGTTTTCATTTTTGAGTGCAAGCAAAAATGAACTTAGCGGTGGTCAGGCGGAAGTGTGATTTCATGCAGTGTTCCATGCTCACCTTAAAGAGATGTTTGTAAAACTGCGGGGGCTCAGCAGGGCCGATGCCCACTAGAGCCGTAGAGAATTTCTGAATACCCATGCTAGAATGAAAGTCAGAAGGATACAGGTGAGACACACCCTGGCCAGTCTCTTGTTCTACCCTCCTGAGCGAAGGTAAAACAAGTGACTAGCATCTAATGACTTCTCACTCATACATTAGACCGATGCAGACGTGGACCACGCCTGATTAGTACGTAAGAACGACGTCCACGTGGCGTCGCGTGGCGTGGATGTAGTGTAGCTTTACAAGTCGTGTTTCCTTATAAAATATAATTATGGAGATCGACGCGCCCAGACGTGGCATACGTGTGCAAAGTGTAGTTGTACCTTAATACCTTTCTACACTCGCCCAGTCAATACACACACAGTCTGATCTGAGCTCTATTTCTATTTTAGTTATTTTAATGATGAAAGCTACTAAAAAAAAATATATTCAAATCTTAATATTAGCTTAGTAGACGACTATCGATGTCAAAAACTGGTCAAAACGTAGAGAAAATAAAGGTGTTTGTGACAGATTTTAATTGTGATGCAAATGTTTCTTCAAAACACAAGAATAACCCCTCCCCATTCCACCGATTTCTATTCCTACTCCTTCACTTCCCATGCTGTACGGTTGTGGAACTCACTACCGCCTGACATTAGGGGCTGCCAAACTCTTGCGGTTTTCAAAAAAAGGGTGAAGGAACACTATCTTTCTATTTCGTCATAGTTGCTTATTAGTATGTATTTATAATTATATAATATATATATAAATAGTCAGTATGTATTTTTTGCGATATTTATTCTATTATATGTATGTTTATATTTATGATAGTACATATATATTTATATGGTAGGTAGGTATATTCTTATAATAATAGTTTTGTTTGTTTCTTTTCCTTTCACTTTTACACACGGTGTCTACTTCTCATTTTTTCCAATTCTCCTTTCGCGGGTATGCTGGAAGAGATTTCGTTAGAAATAAGCATCACCTATGTACCTATTTTTCAGTTTCTGTCTCCTTTTCTTATATAAGTTAAGTGTGTACATTAATTGTTAAATAAATAAATAAATAACCCCTCTGTTTTTCACCAAATGTTAGCTCTACTATCCAAAATATATCAGCATTCGAAGCAAAAATTAACAGACATCTTCTGGGCTGGTTAATTTGGAAGGAGAAAAGGCAGAAGAAAGGATAAAACCGGAAAAAGTACAACAATATGTAACACATAATATGATATAAAAGAGTGTCCATGGAGTTTCTAGCCCGTTCTTCTCCATATAGATGTACGCTTTGGAACGTGCAATTTAGCTTCACTTTTCTTGGACTAACCGACATTTGAGTATTCAAAAGTGAAATAATTGATTTTAGAACAAAATAAATAAATAACCTTCCGGCCAACGTAGACATAAACAAATATTGTTAAGCCACTATCACTCTGTTGACTCAACTGAATAATTTGTCACTCCAACAGCTTTGACTAGGTATATTAGTACCGTTATTTCCTCGTAATTCAATTTACTAGTCCTGGCTGGAGGCGACGACGCGACGTCGGCCAGTTTATCGTACTTTATTTAATATTAATAATTTACTTTGTTTTCATTAGGGTGATTCAGGTTATGTTTTATTTTTTTAAAGACATCAAATAACTTCTTTCGTTCTGAGCGGAGTGAGGGACTTCGAATGACTAAAACCCCACGACTATACTTATTCTTAATACGTCCACGTCTATACTATTTCATAATTGCATGACTTGATTCCGCCATCTCATTTCTACCATCGGACAAACCGACATACGGCGAGTATCCACCCTTACATTGTTGAAATATATACGGTCCGGACTAAGCGTTTCGCCTCATCATTTACCAGCCAGACTGGAACAATTTGCCAGCTGCGGTCTTCCCGTCCGATTATAATTTAGTTGTCTTCAAGGCTAGTGTGAATAGGCTCTTAATAAACTAGTGCGCCTCACCATCAACGATTGCATTACTGCTTACCATCAGGTGAGATCGCAGTCAAGTACTAGTTTATAACAGATAAAAAAAAAATTCTTTCAGTTGCCCTTTGCCTCCTAGGACCACAGGCCTCCTTTCAGAACTCGATCGAGCCCTAGTAGGCTTCAGTTCTACTGGGCCCCTACGGTTTTTTTGACATCTCTTTAAAGCGTGCGTGGAAAACTGTGCGCCGTCAATGACTCGGGCTCGGTCTGGACGGCCAGATGGTGAGCTACCCTTTGCTCCTCGTCCGCAAGCCCACGCGTACGGTGATTGGTGGTCAGGGTCTCTCATGTGTGTAGCAGTTCCGTTGCTAGCATTACCTACTGTTTTGCAGAAGGGGGCGACTTCCACCCCTTGACGAAAACCTAACTGTGTGACTTTCAGTTGCTTTTTGCCCTTTGGAGTCAGGGTAACTCAAACTAAACTATAGTTATTTTTTTTGTTTTTAAGCTATTGCATAGCTTCTATCGCGGGCCTTGAGCGTGGAGACCGAATCCAGAAATTCCGTAACAAAAATAACCTAACACCCCCCACTCATTTTTTTTTGAGCGTGGTGACCGCTATGAAAACAAATGAGTGAACAATCAATCTAAATTCAATTCAATGGGTGAAAGTGTAACTTCAATTAATATCAAAGAAAAAAAAACAAAGGAAAAAAACAAAGGAAAAAAAAAACTGCATAAATAAAATAAATAAACAATTATAATTGCAAAAGTTGATAAAAATGCTACGCAATAGCTTTACCGCGGCAGTCCCCGAGTGCCACACGTCTTTTTTTTTTGTTTTGGAGTATATTATCTCACAGACACACTTCTCCACCATTGGCATTTTGGATAAAAACGCACAAATAAAACCAAAGATTCTCTTCTCTCTCATATCAGTTTCTCGCAAATTTGACAGCACAACGAGTAAATAAACACACCGCATCGCAATAACACTGGCAGACAAAAAAACTCTTAATCAACATTATTGACATTACCCTCATTCCTATGTCCATTACCGTTCCGGCGACCGCTGACATCAGACTTATATTTTATTTAATATTTCATCATTTTGTCGTTGTGTAAGGTGCGGTCACTTTATTGTCGACAGGCCTGTTGGTCTAGTGGTGACCCTGACTGCTATGCCGGAGGTCGTGGGTTCGATTCCCACCCAGGACAAATATTTGTGTGATGAGCACGATCATTTTTTATGTGTCTGGGTGTAATTTATCTATAATATATATGTATTTTTATCAGTTGTCTAGTACCCATAACACAAGCTCTGCTTAGCTTGTGACTAGATGGCGTTGTGTGATAGTTGCGGAATATTATATTATTATTATAATATAGAATAGAATAGAATAAACTTTATTGTACCTCAAAAATAATAATAATATCAGTGGCGGGGAAAAATTGGCTCAGAACGGCACAGGACAGAGAAAAATGGAAGAATTTGGAGGAAGTGTATACTCTAATCAGGGGTTTTTATAAAATAACTAGTTAAAAGTATTTTTTACTTAGAAGCTATAACTAACTTTAGAAGTAAGAACTTACTAACACTAAACTAAGGAAGAATGTAATATAATTATTAAGTTTATAGGAAATAAAAAGGCTTCATTATTTATTATTATTATATTTATTTATACCGTAAAATTGTAAAATCATGAACTGGAGACATGGAAAAATTACTTACAAATTATTCAAATGTCGTCCTTCGCTGGTTCAATCTTCAAAGCGATCTCTAACATTCATGAAAACACGCCTCGGAAGTTGAGTACCTGTTTTTTTTTTTTTTTGAGACATCTTGTAGTAAAGTCGGTATTAGCAGTTCCGGGATAATACTGATGATGGTTCTCAATCACGATTGAAATATCTTCCTCTGTTTTTTCTTCTCTTTTTATGAATAAAGACGCCTTCTAATTTAACTTCCACAAGCCATTTTGAAAAATAACAAGAATATTGATTTACTCTATAAAGGTTTTTAGAGGTATACGAAACAGTCAAAGACGAGTCAGAGAGAAAAAGGAAGATCCGCCGACTAGATGAGCTTTGCGTCTGGTCCGGGCAATTGTACAATAGGAGCATTCTGATTGAGCAGAGAATACATAGATACAGCGTTAGAGGATGTTATTTTTTTTCATTCTTATGTGGAGACGATTTCGCTATAAGTTTATACAAACTGTCTGCTGATTTTTTTTTTTACTTTTTAATTTTTTTTATTCTTTTAACCTAGAATCTAGACAAATAAAACCTTAAAATATTTTTAAAATATCGCAACTCCTTCAACAAAAATTATATCTTCTACTTCTATCGGATCATTAAGCGTCTCCGCACACGGGCCTCAAAAAAACTCTGCCACAAAAAACGCTACAAGCGGCCACAAAAAAAACTAGAAGCGGCCGCAAAAAACCGCTGAAACGCGTGACACCTTATGTCCGGAGAAGCTTGAAGCCGCTTCAAGCGTTTTTATGTGGCGGCAGCGTACACGAGCCACAAAAATGCCGCTTCAAAAAGAACCTAGAAACGGCGTTTTTTAGTGACCCGTGTGCGGGGACAGTTACTGTACCTATTGTTTTTAAGGTGGACTGTACAATGTACCTATATTTACAAGAGTTTCCACTATACCCTGTTTATCTTTTTGTGACTAAAACCAGGTAAAATTGCTAAATAAGTCAGTATTAATTAAACCCCAAGCGAACAGCGGCGTTCGCGCACCTATTGTCTTTCTATTGTGTCTGTAATTTCCACGTTTGAAAGGTTAAAGTTGAAATACTGTCTTCAGTACACAAAGCTTTAAATGTAAAACCCTAGCTCCATTCTTAAGCACCCACAATAGATCCATCAAAACTGTATCCAATCCATCAGTATATTCTACCTACGCTAAACAACAGGTCCCTTTGTGAGCTAAGCTAAATCTTTACTTACTACTACATAGGCACATTATTTACAGTGTATGTTTTTCTTTCTTATCTTATAATAAAAATAAATGACTGGCCTGTTGGTCTAGTAGTTAGATACATACATAAGACAAATGGTTGTATAATGAACACGATCATTTGTTCTGGGTCTGGGTGTTATTTATCTGTGATATGTATGTATTTGGAAATACATAAAGTATGTTTATCAGTTGACTAGTACCTACTAACAGCACCAGCTCTGCTTAGTTTGAAAAAAAAAACGACTTGAAAATATAAAACTCTAATAAATAATACATACAATATTTTTTTAAGATTCTATTAGTAAACAATGATCATCTCTTTGCAACCTTCTTTGTTCAACTAGTGTTGACTACATAATATTTCAAGAATTTGATTAGGACAGAAAAAAAAGGACAAAGAACACTTAACATATTCATCATCATCATTTCAGCCGATAGACGTCCACTGTTGGACATAGGCCTCTCCCCCAAGCGTCGCTACAACGAACGATCGTGTGCGTCCCGCATCCATCGGATTCCCGCTACCTTAACCAGGTCGAATTCTACCTTAACATATTACGTAAACACAATAACGATCGCCGGGTAAGGTCGTCTAATTTTCCCCGAATTATATTCCCGTTGTTGAAGTTCGAGTATTCAGACCCTTTTCAAATCTCTATACCGACAAAAGCATTTGTTAAAGTTACTTTAAGAAAGAGCTTTTCAAAGACCCAACACTAGTTTTCTGTTTTCTTTATTCTCATATAATTTCTTACACAAGTACATTTGTTTTTCTGGGTTGCAGGATTATTAAAAAGAGTCACTATGGCTCCGGAACAAAAAAGCATTTGAAAACGGGTGGATTTTAACTATAAAGAACGAAAGAAAGAAAGAAAATATTTTTATTCTGCCCGTATAGACACACAAATAATTACAAAAAAAAAAGAAAAAGAAAATAAAAATTAGTTGCCTTAATGTCAAGTGTAGACCAGGCCTAACTGACTTGAACCATAGACAACTTGGTTGTCTAGGTTGTCTATTACAACAAGCATAATAATATAGCCTGTGCGACGCCGGCCGACTCGAGATAGATAGAGATCAATAAAATAATAGTAAACAAAAATAAAAGTAAAAAAAAAACAAATACAATAATTCAAATTGTGCTTTGCATTTAGTCAAGAATACGCCGTTGCTCAGCTATAATTAGCATTTAAGGTTTTTATTTTAGGTGGGAATTCATCTAATGACATCTTCCTCCCTTGTGTGTCAAGACTTTAAATACTGACTGAAACCCATTCCTAGTTCCTTCGTTGCCTTACATTCCAGGGCCGGGTTTTCCTTGAGAAGCAAATCCACGGCCCCAGTAGGTTTCGACCCTGCTGGGCCCCTACGGTTTGCTGACATCTTGAAGTGTGCGTGGAAGACTACGTGCAGTCGACGATATGGGCTTGGTCCGGACGTCCGCAAGCCCGCGCCTACAGTGGCCGGAAATCGGGATCAGGATCCCGGCGGCTGAATTAGTAAAAGGTTGACACTGTCTCTATCTTTTTCTACAGTGATAGAAGTTATGCTATTTCTAGCCTTGGATAGTCCACAGGAATGTAAGTACTACAAGGATAAAAAATGATTACCATCAGCATCATCAGCCTTTTTAATGTTCCCACTGCTGGGACTCAGGCCTCCTCTATAAGAGAGGGAAGGGGCCGCAATCTACCACGCCGACCCGGTTTGGGTTCTTTAATGTCACACGTCTTCGAATTTTTGGTTCTAGGACATGCCGGTTTCCTCACGATGTTTTTCTTCACCGTTTTGAGAGCAGTGGTAATGAAATAAATTACGCAAAATAATGCGTCTAGTTGGATTTGAATCCACGACCACACAAGTTGTGAACATATAAGTTGGAGGTATTAATTACCACTTGGTCACCACTGCTCTCCTTTAGGATAAAAAATATACCACAAAAACCTACTACCAGTTCATAGGGTAGCATATGCTAAGATCTTTTTGGCCTCGCGCGGGGTTTTTCTTTTGTAACAAACACCAAAACACAAATACTGTAATACATAATAACAACATAAGTAAAATCTATGATTCTCTTTGTTCTAACCTAAGCATGTTCCCATATTATCATTTTGCCTGCTGGTTGTAGACGTATAATTTCTTGGAACAATGATATCGGACGTCGCATGAAATATTGATTCTGCATAAGTAAACGACGGTTCACCTAGATCCGTTACTAGGACAAAAGTTTACATAAGTTTGTTGCTGTAGGATATAAAGCAGCAAAGTAGTGCCTTTGTTTTAGCTGTCATCACATTAAATTAATATTACAAAGGTGAAAGTTTGTATGACTGTAAGTCAGTGTTTGAATGTATGTACATTTGTTGCTCCATTAGATTCAACAAACTGAATGGATTTGGTTGACACTATAGTATATATTAGCTATAATTTATAATGGGGGGAAGTACTAATTTCACGTGAGCGAAACTGTGCTGTCAAAGGTAAGGTAAAAGAGAAACATGTTATTTTAATAATTTGTCTTCCGTTTATATTGAAATTTACAACAAAAAGTCTCTCTGAGAGAAAATTCAAAGAAAATACCGATGATTATTAAAAAAGCATATTACAAAACGAAAGACTACGTTAAAAACAAACTTGTTTGGCAATGACTTCTGCACATTCGGCTTCCCTGGAGCTCAGCTACCAGCTTCTAGCTGGAACCAGTATAGGTAAAGAGATAACATATTTGGTGACCTATAAATTGCGAGGTGATGGCTGATGAAATAGACATGCTCTCGCTCCATAATATTCAAACAAGAATAGAAATGTGACGAAGTTTATGTAATAATTGCAACAATGATGTTTGTTTATCAGCTTAAAATCATGCACCGAACAGCTCAGCTTAAACAATATAATTCAGTTTTAATAGCAACATCAATTAATATTTAATTAACAGCTAACATCCCTTTGCGTGTCAATAACAAACCACTGTACATTAAATAGTGCATAATAACTTGTGTAACAAAACACGATAATTTCATTAAACACCGTATAACTGACCAAATAAAATTAATAATTAAAA
Organism: Mythimna albipuncta; assembly: GCA_929112965.1. Classification (NCBI taxonomy): domain Eukaryota; kingdom Metazoa; phylum Arthropoda; class Insecta; order Lepidoptera; family Noctuidae; genus Mythimna; species Mythimna albipuncta. The sequence continues at coordinate 6,615,815 of OV815962.1, read as the reverse complement.
AAAAAACAGTAAATGAACTGCGTCGGAATTCGAGATATTAATATTGTACCATAATTGACTCGGTATTGCATCTACTTTAAGGGCCATGCGGACGAAAACCGCGTGCGGGCTAAGAACGCATGACAGGAAAAGGGCCCTTATTTACAAAACATTGTACATTGTATTTTTATTCTACTAGGTGAATGAGATTCCTAGTCAATCCCCAAAAAAAAACCGGTGACATTCTTGAGATAAACACTGTCCAATGCTCTTCAGTAATAAGCTGTGATTGTGTGCGCTCGACTGCGTGGTACAATGTAGTAAGAAATTGAGAGGGACGATATTGTTGAAGTTTGATTTAGTACGGAGGCTGCTTGGCAACGCTCTGAGCACCTGTTGCCGCGGCTTCCTCCCTTCCCACCCTCTTTCATCCCTCTTGGGATGCTAGTACTGGTTTCGTCTGTCTGCGAGCGAGGGACTAATATGGAGCTTAAGCTTTGGAAGTCTCGTAACTACACGGAAGCTTACGTCTAGACTCGGTTGTAGCAAGTTTGTAAATGAGTTAAGTGTTTGGTGTTCACTGAGGATTGCAGAGCATGTAATGCAGTGATATTGGGAAGAGATTCAGCAATGTATGCGCGCTTTGGAGTAAGTATAAATATTTGATTGCATCGCTATGTTGTTCGTCTTTGGTAAAGTTTGATTTAGTAGTTCCTAATTGGATTTGTGTTTACTAATGGTTCTTGGTTTCCGATAAAACTTTAGATTTAATTGAAAATTTTGTTTATGGACTTTAAGAGTTAAGTGACGTGATCGATGGCGATGATTGGTAAAGAAAATTTTTGTCGTCAGTTAGCAAAATAAAACTCATAGTTATAAAATGGCTTTGGTACCTACCACAGTTCCAGTAAATCTGCAATATTTTTTTGTAGATATTCGCCAATTACCATAGAGAAGTGGATTGCCTTCAAACAAAAATCAACTGCAAATGACAAACTATAGACTGTTTATGTCATTCATTGAAGCATAATTTTATTTAGCCTGCAGTCTTGTTCAATAGATGCGCTTTGCAACATCAAAATACTTTTTTTTTTAAATTCGAACCTGTAGTTAGTTTCGATGACTGAATACGGGGTTTAAACTAAGTCATAAGGCAGTATTATATCAGTAGACATAGTTAGGTACCTAATACTATAGATATATCATTGAAGGTTCTTTTAACAGTAGGTATGCTGTTATGACGCGAAACAAGTTTTAGTTATTCAGTTGTTCATATTCACCAGTAGGTGCTTTAAATTAATTTAAATATTGACAAAGAATCGAAAGTCACCTTCTATACCTACTGCGATCCCAGTCAATCTATATAGCCCCACAGTCTAACTCCAAACCTATATACATACGTCTAGGTAAGTGCAGTTGGTCAGTGCAAGTAATTTCAGCATGCAGGGGTGGCGGAATGAAAGGCTGGGGTTGATTGAACTGTGACATGACATCTATAGATACGCACTAGTGCGGTGGGTTTCATATGTGTTGCAGTCATATTTTTTAGCTGGTGGCTTGGCTTTTGACAAAAGATAAGCTGGTAGATACGCCTAGAGTCATCCAGGTATATATTTTTAAATATTTGTAAAATTTTATAATTTGGCGAAATTATACTAATATTATAAAGGTAAAGATTATTTATAATGTTGGTAAATGTAAGATTTGTGTGTTTGTTACTTACTCCGTTACGCTCCAACGTCTAAACGGATTTGGGTGAAACTTGGTACCAGAATAGCGTTTATCCTGGATTAACACATAAGATATTGATATTAAAAGAGATGTTTCAGTAATGTATAGAGCTTGGGCCAACACTGCGTATGCTTAATGTAAGTATCATTATACAATATAGTTAACGTTTTTTATGTTAATATCCTATATACCTAATAATTAGCTTTGTTTGTACGTACATTCAGTTTAACTCGGATAAGGAATTCAACACAACTATGAAAAATTATGGTGGTCAGAAATAAGCGCATTAGGCGCATTGTCATTTTGACAATGACATTTGATTGATGTGTCACCGAACATACCATTGACATAACGTGGGTTTTCACCGCTTGGGGCCGACCGAAAATACCCCTTATTTTTTTATAATTAACGAACTAAACATTTTATTTAACGGACGTAAGTAGTAATTCGTCCAAGTTATTGAAAGTCAAGATAAAAATATACTGGTCGAGTGTGTGGTCTTTCTACTTGAGGTTCTTTTTGGTGTAATTATATTTTCTGAGTAATAGGTAAATAACAAAATATTACAGAACACCAACCATCTTGACGTCAATATGACGGGTGTACCTTAATTTTGAAATAATTTATTACTGAAGGAAGTACAGATATTTTAGAGCTTGGTACTGAATAGTATATTTTAGGTACATTGTATCGGTAATTACTATAATTTATGTTACTGTACTGTGTGTCTGTTTGTTTTTTTTTAAAACTATTGCATAGCTTCTATCACGGGCCTTGAGCGTGGAGACCGAATCCAGAAATTCCGAAACGAAAATAACCGGACGGGTCCCCACTCATGGCAAGGCTGAGTATGCTATACCTTAAGAATAAAGGCGTCACTTAAGGCGTTAAGTCCGCCTTTGTACTTTTATTTATTTATTTATAACTTTATTGCACACCTTAGCTTAATACAGGATAAACATTAACAACAGATTATGCGTACAATAGGCGGTCTTATTGCGCAAGGCCTTTTGTGTGCATGAACCATTAAATAGTTAAATAAAGCATAGGTACATATTTCTAGCGGTTAATAAATGTTAGCAATCAGATTAGTAGTTTCAGAGATTACCTCCTACTAATAACTGGTGCCAGGGTCTGTTTCTGAAAGGGAGGCTCGGCCCCGGTATGAAAGGCAAGAAGGAACGGCGTGGGTTTTTTGTCAGTAAGAGTCTGAAACTATCTCCCGCTCCACCCAAGGGCGGGGGATGTCATCTGGGGGATATTTACGCACCGGAAAAAAAAACCTCCTACTAATAATGAAAACTTTACCTCTTTATAATATTAGTTAAAGAAAACACGTTTATTTGGCACAAATACACAGAGATAACTATTATAGGAACTTTTTAAATTTAAAATACATCAAAATTATGTGTCTCACAAATATGTCCACTTCGGCATAATGCCAGACCAACATAAAAGTTGCCGGACGCTGATTTTCAAGGGAACCTTACTATGAGTTTATAAATGCTAATCAGTTTGTTAGGTACGAGGTAAATAAATATAATAGACTAGCTTTTTCCCGCGGCTTCTCCTGCGTACATAAAATATAGCCTATGGCACTCAGGAATAAAACAGCCTTCCATCGGTGAACTAATTTCAGCAATCGGACCAGTACAAACAAAAAAAAACCAAACTTTAACTCTTTATAATACTAGTGTCATCATTATCATCATTTCAGCCAATAGACGTCCACTATTGGACATAGGCCTCTCCCAAGTGTCGCCACAATGCACGATCCTGTGCATCTCGTATCCATCGGATTCCCGCAAACTTCACCAGGACCTCGGTCCACATTGTAGGAGGCCTTCTTCCAGTACGGAATGGAATATTAGTGTAAATGATAATAATTATTAACCTCCCTCATTGACTAAGGTGTCGAAAGCGCTATTAGTGAGCATGAGGACCAGGGTTCAATACATCCCTGTGCCTAAAAATAGCTGTCAACACTCATTGATATGAATAAATAAAAGTGTCCTTACAGAATATTGAAAATAATCCTTACATTTTTTCGCATGACAAGCGAGAATAAGTTATTTGAAACGCACTTGAGTCGTCACGTACGAAAAAATCTTCTACATCACGAACTTCAATTGAAGTCAATATTATATAACATCGTTATCCCTTTCAGCAAATGGATATAAATAACCTTTTTAGGATTCCGTACCTCAAAAAGAAAAAAACGGAACCCGTATAAGAACACTCTGTTGTCCGTCTGTCTGTTTGTCTGTCGGTCTTTCTATTAAACCCTTCATCTTGGAAACGCATTGAAGTATCGAGTTGAAATTAAAACCATATACACAGGTTTGAAGTCCCTTGAAGCTGTGAAAAAATCAAACTTCTAAGTTAACGAAAAAAAAAGATACAATTGTCTATGTCACAAAAAACGTATATTTCGACACTCTTAAGGGAATCAAAATTTATAGGGTACTTTCCGTTGACCTAGAATCCTGAAATTTGGCAAAAAACAAGGTCTTATAGCACAGATATAGAAATAAATCTGAAAACAGCAGTTGTTTTTGCAATTTGGAAAAATCTTCGAAAGTCCATTCAGGAAATTAACTATTTACATAAATACATAATGTACAGTTGCCATAACGGATCTTGAGTGGTTGCGCAGAAGTCAAATATTCGGTCTCTTTAGTGGTGCGAAGTGAGACGCGGGGGCGACGAGTGTCAGTGATTGGCTTTCCGCGCCATCGCGTCATAGACGTAACTCCTCATTCGTTCCCTGCGTTGCTGTATGTATCTAACAACGAAGACGATTGGCTCGCCAATGTATGGAATGCGCAAAGCGATCCCCACTCTGACGCCAAGCGCTCAAGATCCGTTGTGCCTACTGTAGGTATGTTTGTACGGAGAACTCTGTGCACGAGTCCTAATTGCACTTCCCAGTTTTTTTTACTTCTTGTGTAGAGCACTATTCAGGCCATTCATTCCCAAAAGAAACTAACTAACTAGATTTTTATCACAAAACTTTTTCTTCTTGAAAATGTTTCACAGGATTACTTCAACCACGACAAATAACACTGAACTTACGAAGCGTCAACGTAAGATTGACTTCCTGATTGCTGTTTATTTCATTAAACTTCGTCCAGATTAAATAAGTTAGATTTAGTCGAGTCACGGAGTTGTAGCCTTATGGGACGTTAATGGCTCCTTCAAGATGACGGCAATTTTGTAGTTGTAATAGGTTTGAAATACAGTTTATTTTGTTGATTTATGTTCACATATTTCCTCAATTTTGTCCAGTTGTTGGCCATGCGCTCAATTTCACACTAAAGTAAGCAAGGGTTGGTGATTATTTGATATTGGCACAAAGAAAATAGTTAAGCACAATGTTCAGTAATATTTATAGAATTTTACTCTACTGAGGTCATTGAGCATTGTGCTGAGCTCCTCCATAGTCTCAGCTATGACTACTATGTCTTCGGCAAACCGAAGGTGAGTGACGTACTCGCCATTGACATTAATGCCTAGTCCACTCCAGTCCAGAACCTTGAAGACATCCTCCATTGCGGCCGTGAACAGTTTCGGGAAGATGACGTCTCCCTGCCTCACACCTCGCTGCAGGAGGATAGGTTTCAATGTCTGATCCTGGAGTCGGACTGACATGGTGGCGTTTTCGTCCACACACTTCAGCACTTCGATGAACCGATAGTCAATTTGGCACCTTTAGAGAGATTGAAGCTCAGCCCAAGTCTTTTTTTTTTATGGTGTGAAAAATCATGCATTGACATCCCCCGCCCTTGGGCGGAGCGGGAGATAGTGTCAGACTCTTACTGACTAAAAGACCCACCCCGTTCCTTCTAGCCTTCATACCGGGGCTCGAGCGCCCTTTCGGATAACCCTGGCCCCAGTAGGCTTCGACCCGGCTGGGTCCCTGCTGTTGCTGACAACTCCTTGAGGCGCGCGGGAACAGTGCGCGCCGTCGACGACTTAGGCTTGGTCCGGACAGTTACCGGACGGCCGGACAGCGAGCTACCCATTGCTCACTGTCCGCAAGCCCGCGTCTACGTTGGCCGGAAATCGGGATCAGAATCCCGGCGACGGCGGCGGCGATAACGCCGTTGCCTGATGCGTTCGGCCTCCTCCTTTGCGAGAATTACTGCTTCGCAGAAGTCGGCGACCGCCTGCCACTCCTCCTCGCTCCGGACCATGGCCTCAACCAAGGCCCGGCGCGAGAGGTCTCCGCCGCCGATCGCCCCCACGAGGGCACGGCGATGCTCCGCCCAAGCAGGGCACACCTCAACTGTGTGCTCCACCGTGTCCTCCGGGCGTTCCGCACAGTGGCGACACCCGGGCGTCACTTCCGCATGAATCCGGTGTAGGAAACTCCCGAACGAACCATGTCCGGTGAGGACCTGCGTCATGCGGAAGGTAAGGACGCCGTGAGGCCTTTCCAGCCACGCCTCAAAGAGGGGACTTACCGCCATGATTGTGGCGTGCCCAGCACTGGGTTGTGATAGTCGTTGACGCCATTTCACCATGAGATCCCGCCGGAGCTCTGTCCGCCATGCCGTGACCTGTCGCGGCAGCGGACTTTCACCCCGGCGTTGCATCTCCACGCGCATATCGTGCATGTGTGCAAGGACTGTTGCCTCCAGATCCCACGGTGGTAGGCCAGCCAGAAGGCTCGCCGCTTCACGGGAGACCGTGCAGTATCCCCGCACCATCCTTATCGCCATGACCCTCTGGCAGGAGTTCAGTATGGCCGCCGGTTGCTTTTTCAGCGACGGCGCCCACACCGGCGCCCCGTCAGCCCAAGTCTCGATCGAATCAAAAGCTTTCTCGTAGTCCACAAACGCTAGGCAGAGAGGCAGGTTATACTCCTCGGTATGGTTATGGTATGCGTCATGTTTGGCGTGAATAAACACTTTTTCTTTCTTTCTTCTTTCTTTCGGTCTTCTGTATGACCTGCCGTAGCGTATGTATGTGGTCTACGGTGCTGAAACCTTTTCGGAATCCGGCTTGTTCGGGAAGTCGTCAAACCTGCGCGCGAGACGGTTTGTGATGATCCTGGAAAACAGCTTGTAGACATAGCTCAGAAGTGAGATGGGCCTGTTATTCTTCAGCAGGGTTTTATCACCCTTCTTAAAGAAGAGTACCACTACACTTCTGCTTCATGCCTGTGGCGTTTTTCCCTCGAGATGATTTCTCCATACAAACTTCGAACCCATCGATGGAAAATCCTCTCTTAATGCGGCGCTTACGTCATATAAGAAAATTTTGAGCAAATTTTTATTTTTATGTTTTTAGTCTCATTAGTTTTGCCTGTGCGTTGATAGAATAGAATAAACTTCATTGTACACCAAAATAGTAACAATTTCACAGAAACTTAAATTTATGGGTACAATGGCGGACTTATCGCTGAAAGCGATATCTTCCAGACAACCTAGGGATAGAATATAAGAACGGATAACTGATATGTTAGTCAGTCGGTTGTCGGTTCTTTTTATACAATAAATAAAACTCGAAGACAGTTTTTTTTTTCATATTTTATAAGCCATTCCTATTCCACAAGTATACTCTATCACACAGCGAGGAGAGTAATAAACACAACAAACCGAAAAAGCTAACTATTCTTGTTGCGTCCTTTCAATTTTCAACAAAGATACTCGAAAATCGATCCGGCTCGCACGTGAAGGACGGTACGAACGGCAACAAAAGAAACCGACTCCCGGACCGAATCACCGGTCCGGGACGCCATATCACGACTTTGATTGTACTCGACTGAGTACACGGTCAATAATGCGATGGATTTTAATAGGATCGAGGTACTATTATGTTGAGTTTTTTGTCGATACTCTTAACCCTCGTTTTCATCCATATACAAACTTTAAAAAAAAAAAAAAACTTTTTCCAACTCTAGAATTTACTCCTGTATAATGAGTGCGGTTATAAACATGTAGAACGGACTCAAGCAAGATACCCAGACCCACAACAACTATCTAAGTCATACAAATATTTATTTATTTACCAAGTGGGAATTGAATCCACGACACGCAGCACACCAGCCTATCGTTCAACCACTCCACTCTAGAGTGGAGCAAGAGACCGAGTCAGACTATTACTGACCCCACCCTCGCCCACCTGTCTTGAAGTTACCCTGTGCATTCCAGGACCATGGTAACTCTTTTAGAAATTCCATGGTCAACCGTAGGTTTTCAGTACCAATAGATGTAACATAAGTTCATATTCACGCACCATAGTGTTGATTTGTCACGACAAATGTCACCGATTTTGTGTCATGATTCCGTCTTGTCACGCTAGTGTGCTAGGCTGAATTAGGCGCAGTATTGTTTCAGGAGATTCATGCATAACTAAGCGAATATCTGTTGTTATTCAGTGGTTTGTACCGCGGGGAAATCAGCTTGAATTGCAGCACTGGACACTATGTTATCGGAAGATCAAAATTTAAGGCCAGGTTCTTTTCATTTTGATCTTTTTATACCTTTGGAAATCCACAAGTATAAAAGAGAAAACCATGAAAAATATAGGACCAACCGCCGTGCAAAAATCAATACATGATATAAATTAGTTGACTCGATAAAAAAAAATGGTTGCCTGTAAAGTCGGTTTTACGGGCGAAGATTTTACGTGACAACGTCCATGCGCCGATTCAATGCGCCTAATTCTCTAGTGCTGCGCGCGCGGCAGACCGATCATAGTTGAGTGGGAGAGAGACGCAAGGCATTCGGCGGGCCTCTCTCTCGTTCGGTGACTCATCGTAACGTTACCGAGCGTTACACTTTTTCATAAGTGACTCCCAGCCGCAACCTAATTTAAGACGTTGTCACGTCAAAATTGCGTTAACCCTTTTGGGTGCCTTCAAAGCAAGTGAGTGCTGAATGGTTGTTTATCATGACTTTAGTTTTGTCCATGTTCTTTTTAAAACCCACTCTTTCGGAAGCTCTACTGAGATCATTGATTGTACTAAGCTCTTCCATAGTCTCAGCCATGACTACTATGTCGTCGGCAAATCGAAGGTGAGTGAAGTTAAATCTTGGTTACAAAAATAGAGTAAATAATCGGTTTCATCTTAGACCACATCCTGGTTACTTCCACTATCACATAAATATACCCTTACCAGTACTAACTCGACCTTTGAGATGAGACCTACTAATCGTCTTAATAGCTACAGATAATGTTAGTAAATGGTTACCTGCCGACTATTACCGTGTATAGGTTTAATCATGCAAATGGGGCTCTACAATTGGTAGGCACGAATTGAAGATGGATCTCGATTGAGATGGTATAATTGAAGGTTGTAATGCTTAGCGAGTGTTTATCAATTTGTGATTGTGCATATTTGTTGCTGGTTTCCATGTTTAAGGCATCTACCTGTATGTATAAAATAAATTCGTGTTAGTTACACTATTTATAACTCAAGAACGGCTGAATCGATTTGGCTGAAAATTGGTGTGGGGATAGCTTAGAACCAGGAGACGGGATTAATATTATACGAAACAAGCACTTTTATACGAAAATCTTTATGTAAATCTTTAATCTGTTGCCACCTCTGCCATAGAGTGAGAGGATGCGATTTACCCAACTGAACAGAAAAAAAACTGTCCACCTACACTAATATTATGAAGAGGTAAAGTACTAATGTCTTTATAAAATTAGCGTAGATGAAACTCAACTCACAACCGTACGGTGACGTGGTACCATGAATAATTTGTATTGCCTTATGTTCAAATGACAGCTGCTGACAGCAGAAAGAACTTTCATAATCTTCATACCTCGGCAAGCACATTAATCAATAGACGAACCTACTTTCTGGGGTAACTCGATATACAGTGGGTGGTCACCCATCCATGTACCGATTTCAGCAAGCGTAGTTTAACCACGAAATTTGATTCTTTGATACTATTATTATTTAGCCATATTACTCTGAAAAATTACTGTAATAAAACCGTTTACTTCAGTATAAAGTAATATTGTTTATTTACTAAGGGTGAGTTGCACCATTTAAGTATAACGATAACCAAACCATAACATGCATTTGTACATGTTTTTTATGCTAATAAATTATCTAAAAAAAAAAAAAAAACCAGCCGTGAAACGGCCTCCTTTTGGGCAATTCGACGATTTGACAACTGTTAACGGCTTTGTCATGGTTATAGTTAAATGGCGCAACTCACCCTTAATCATTAAATCAAAAGATGAATCAATCCGGCTGATGAAAAGATGTTGGAGTATTTCGCCGTTAACGTACCTCTAATAGCTGTTGTTGTACATAGTAAATAATTTAACACGTGTAAATGTTTATTTGTTAATACAATAAAGTTATGTTTAGTTACCTAAGCTGCACTTACATGGAATGCTATTCTAAGTTTCGGTGATGCTAGCACAATTAGTCGATTGCAATGCATTTTCGAATACTTAATAAATTAAATATAATCTTGGATACAAAAACGGAGTAAAAAATTTGACCACGTGTCAAAACCTAACATCAAATTAATTTACTGATAATATTATAATCACTAAATTAATAAATTTGTGTAAAAAATATTTAATGATTTTCTTTTCATCTGCAAAATCATATTTTGAACATCATTTGTTTCACTTTATGATTCAAAAGCACACTAAGCTTATATACGAGTAGAACTACAAGAACCTGTTGCTGTGAATATCGATAGTCGATATTTATGTACATATAATTTTGTCTATAGTCTTCAATAATTATGTATGTATTTATGTATCTATTATGATAATAATAATATTCCACAACTATCACACAACGCCGTCTAGTCCCAAGCTAAGCAGAGCTTGTGTTATGGGTACTAGACAACTGATAAACATACTTATTATTTCTAAATACATACATATTATAGATAAATTACACCCAGACACAGAACAAATGATCGTGCTCATCACACAAACATCTGTCCTGGGTGGGAATCGAACCCACCACGACCTCCGGTATAGCAGTCAGGGTCACTAACCACTACACCAACAGGCCTGTCAATTTAAATTATACGGCATATGATGTATCTATCTATGTATCTATTATACGGCATATGTATATATCTATGTATGTATTATACAGCATATGTATATATCTGTGTATATATTATAATATATATGTGTAACTCTACTTTGTCACACCAACGACAGCCCCATTTCTTGTCCAGGCAACTACTGTCCATTCCAGGTTGCCGAGAAGAGATCGCGGAATGCGATAAGGCCACCTATTGTATGTTTTTTTTTAGTTTTAGTTTCCTTTTTGTATATTTAATGGTGTACAGTAAAGCCTATAATAAATAAAAAATAAATAAATAAAACAAATACAAAGTATGCCCCACGAGGAATACATGATCAAAGCGAACAGTCTTTCCTCTAGAGCTCTTTCTCTCTATGATTAATACACAACTCACTTTGATTTTTAAAAAGTTATATAGGTCGAGTAGTTTGTCGCCGAGACAGTTACTGTCTATGTATCGATTTCTGCAACAACGGATTTGATTGATGTATAAATTAATTACGCACCGTTTATTTTATGCGTTTCAGTTAGTAGTACCATTTTTGAGATGGGAAATTATCAAATCTTCGGGTTTTTTTAATATAATGCGGATTTCATCACGCTTGCGGGATTCCCTGCCCCACACGCGTCTCGCATGCTTATTCCCCGCAATAAAATAAATACTTGAATGAAAAGGTCATTTGCCGGGGTTACGCATGCGTTATTAAATCCACACGATACCTATTCAAAACACCCTTAGATCGACTTCCTCCGCTCTAAGGTAGAGTTGGTGGAGTGCGCTGTAGTAACATTATAGGTTTTTTTTTATAATGGATAGGCTCGCGTTTGACCACAATCTCACCTGATGGTAAGCGATGATGTGGCCGACGATGGAGCACGCTTGCCTAGAAGCAATCTATTCACTCTTGACTTAAAGACCCCTAGGTTATAGCTATCAGAAAACACAGACTCTGGCAGGGAATTCCATTCCTTAGCTGTACGCATAATGAATATACTCCCAAAACGCAAAACCAAAACTGCCTAAGTCTGGAAATTCTAACCAACCCCTGTTTTCAGTGCAGGGCTCCCATCTTTCTAATTCACCCACTTGTAGGATCTTCTAACAGAATTCATAAATCCTATTTATTTGTTCTCCGCACCTAACTTTCCAAAGCAGATTATTAAGACAATTTGATTCCCCAGGTACTCCATTATAAAGCTGAAAAAAAATCTGAAGCCATGACAACATAGACGAGGCTTATTGAGGTCTAACAAAGGCAGTACCGTCAGACACGGCGCTCAGTAAATGAAGGAGACACAATAGATGGATTATAAAATTGTAGCCAGGACGATGCCTCGTCTTCTTTTGTTGTTTTTTGAAGTACTGAGTGGTACCTTTGAAGCCTGAAGATGGTTTATTTATGGACATAAATTAGGAGAGGAGGAAAAAAAATCTATTGGGCTTATGGATGGCTTAAGGATGTCATATATAGTAATTAAGCCCTTACAGTAATTTTGAAATGTCTGGGTTGGTCAGTCAAGACACGCCTTTTTTATGGTGGGAAAAATCATCCAATGACAACCCCCGCTCTTGGGCGGAGCGGGAGATAGTGTCCGACTCTTACTGAGTACGACCCACCCTGTTCCTTCTTGCCTTCATACCGGGGCTCGAGCTCCCTTTCGTATAACCCTGGCCTCAGTAGGTTTCGACCCGGCTGGGTCCCTGCTTTTGCTGACAACTCCTTGAGGCGCACGGGAACAGTGCGCGCCGTCGACGACTTGGGCTTGGTCCGGAGAGTTACCGGACGGCCGGACAGCGAGCTACCCATGCTCACTTTCCGCAAGCCCGCACCTACGGTGGCCGGAACTCGGACACGCCTGCTTTTTAATGGTTAGTTAATGGTAATCACCTTCCGTCTGACACAGGTTCTCATAGGACACGGTTGTTTCAGAAGGTTTTTGAAGGTCTTCGACCACCGTTTTTATCACTTCCCAGGCTCTTTAGACGAATCCTCGTCCATCTTGAACTAAAATGAGAAAAAGTACTATTTCAATAACGTTACGAATAGCATAGCACTTTATTATTGTAACAAAAGGCACTATTAAGTTAAGATATTAACTTCATAACTTAATTAAGATATCAACTTATACATATATTTTTATTTACTTTATTAAATATAATTTGCAATAATGAGCACATAGGTCATTTCTTAAGGTAGGAAAACATCCAATAGCTTCTTCCATACTGGATGGAGCGGAAGGATGTGGCAGACTTAAACTAACTATAACCATACTTAGTCAACCTTTAGTTACCCCTTGCGTTCTAAAACTACGGGTTTCCTGTTTTTTCGTGCTATAAGCATTATAATATATACTAGGTTAACAACAATTAAACAAATTAAACAATAAAATACACTTAAATAATTAAAAATAATATATACACTAAATGCCTAGCTAAATATGACGTCATAAAACTTCTCCGCATCGCTGTCGACTGGAAATGTGTCTACTAGGTTAGCTAAACCTAAATTACAGGTCGTAAGGCATGATATTAAAATCAAAACTGGATATGGGTACTCAACAAATAAATATTTACTTACATTGAACTTAATAGCATTTCACTAACGTCAAAAACATCGCTTAGCTTGGCGGTCACTAAATTATTTACGTCAAAGAAAACGAATCACTCGCTTCAGGAATCGACAGTTCAATCATAGTCCTCTATTAACCAAACCTACTAGAAAAACACTGTTCAATTTTATTAAAATAAATTATAGCAAGCTGTAGGTACCGTAGCGGTAATTCCTGCTTGATCACTTGAAAAAAAAAATCGCATGTATTCTGCGGCGCTGCGCCAAACCAAACCTTTTGAAGTTTTCGTTTCGAGTGCAAGCCAAAATGAACTTAGCGGTGGTCAGGCGGAAGTGTCTCTGATGGTACCTATTGTAGAGTAAAGACCGCTTCTCATACTAAGAAGACACGATCATATTCAACAGGTTTGATTAAGAACTGCAGGATTTTTCAAAAGAGTTACCCCGATCCTGAAACGCAAAAGGCAAATGATGAACATGGGTGGATTATAGTCAGCAAAAGCTTGACTCAGACACTCAGAGCAAGAGAAGCTATTTGATGATTGCTTACCCTAAAAAAAACAAAACTGTTCAAGGTGGCCGCCGAATTTAGCCGTTTAATTCTTTTTGTTTCCTCGAAGGCCTCTTACAAGGTGGACCGACGATTAAGGGCCAAGCGCCCGAAAAGTGCCATAAAACAGTGATTTTCTGAGGCCTACTCCTCCGTAACGGCTAGGTCAATTGGTTTGAAAAAAATATATGTTTATTTTAGATTCATGAACAATAATATCAATATTTAATTTTTTCGTGCAATTAATACTTTTGTCAAAAAAAAAATTTCGCAACTTTTCGCAACTTTTCCCTACTCCTTCGAAACGGCTTGGACCTTTAGAAACATTTTTACACATAAAAATTGGTCGTTAAATATTCTTTAAAGTGAACATTGCATATGTAAATCAATCAATATCTCGCAGAGAAAATGGATTCAAAGCGCTTTCCGGGCGCTGCTGGCCGCCTGACTATACGCCTTAAGTGGGGGTCACGGGAATCCGTAGGTAAAACTGGTCATTGTGGTGACGCTTGGGGGAGGCCTATGTCCAGCAGTAGACCTGTTTTCCTCAAACCAATTATTAATTTTAATAAATCTAATTTAATTATTGTGTGAATAATGTCGTATATAACGACTTTTAACCCGGATTTATTGCTGAATCGATTCTTTAGACGTCATTTCAAACCAAATCAAAAATCAATCCTCTTTGTCGCCGTCTATAACTTTTTCTTTAACTTCAAATTTCATTTCATGAACAACAATAAATTCTAAAATAGAGCTGAAACTTAGTGTAAGACTAGACAGAAAGTACTAGAACAACTTCTAGTCTTTACACTAACAACCCACGCAGTACCTAGATATTGACGTTGAAACAAAGGAGTAAATGGAGTATATTAATTAAATTTCAAATGAACCACGCTGTACGGTGAAGCCCTCTGTGGGGAACAGCTTTACAGTTTCTTACTACTAAGTCCTAAGCTAGCCTTTAGACTATGAGGTTGAATGCATTTAAATCTGTTGTAAGTATCTAGCTGGTAGACCGTGCTGTTTTATCTTGAGAGTGGAATATTTGAGATAGTAATTAATTTATACCTGAACTATGATTATGTATTTTAGCTCTTCCTTAAGATAGGGAATTATTTATGACAAGCTTTTGCCCGCGACTTTATCTGCGGACATAAAATATAGCCTATGTCACTCAGAAATAAAGTAGTTTTCTATCGTTGATAAAATTTTAGCATTCGGACCAGTACTTTCAGAGATTACCCCCTACAAACAAAAAAACTAACATTACCTCTTTATTATATTGTAGATAGTATAGGTAGATTACAGTTTCAATGAGTAAAGGTGTGTAAATACATACATATCGCCATGGTAAATATTATTTTAGTTACCATACTATCCGATAGTAAGCTCCAAATTACAAAAGTAACTATTCTGGAGCATTAACCGTGAGGTTATGTTTTGGTTTTAAGTTCGAGCTCAATTAAATATAAAGACCCAATAATCCCAGAGTAACAAAAGTTCGAGACCATAGACAAAAGTCTATAATTAATATGAAGGCTTAGAGATGAGGATTACTTACACAATATACCCTTTATACAACAGTTGAAGCCATCATTTAATCTGCGCAAAAAATCAAGATCAGAGACCAGATTCAATCAACTGGCCTACAATGCCATTAATGTAACTTGTCTAAAAGCTAAAGTATTGATAAATATCGCATCTTTACTAATGCAAGAGTGTCTTGTTGGTATTAGGCCACAGGATTTTTTTAAAGAGTTACCATGGCCCTGCCACACAATGGACAGCTGAAGGAAGCAGGTGTATTTTAGACAGTTAAAAGGTTGACATGGCCTTCTCGCTCCAGCTTAGTGTAAAAAAAACTTATTTAAAGATTTTCCACCTCAAAAAAAAAAACCGGTGTAATTGGCTAAATGTTTTTTTTTTCTTTTAACTACGCAAATTTTGTGTATTTAGCTAGTTTCAAGTTTAGAAAATATTTAGTTTTTAGCCACTTGGAGTTCACATATAATACGAATGTAACCATTCTAATGCTGATGCTATATTCGGTAACAAATGTGTCGATTCAGACTTCTCGGCAAGATTCGATGAGTTAGTCGATACTACAGTTAATTTCTCAGCTTCATTTTACCAACATCACGCGTGTTTCAAAGATTCTACATATTGTTCAGTTTTATAGACACTTGAAGGACAAATTTGTACCCATTTTATATCATAATGTTCACTACGAATTAAATTGCGAAACAGTCACTGAATTTCGAATATAAAGCCCTCTGGCAGAAGTGTAATTTGTTGTTATCCGAACTTAGTTGTCTTTTTCTAACTTAAAGCAATTCTGCTGGAATTCGGCTTACCAGTATTTTGCAGGGAGCGGCAATCTATCTCACCTCTACCACTCAATAATTGGATATCTCGATATCCCTTTCTAAGACTGATGGCAGATGATGGAAGACTGATGGCAGAATTGATTCTGCCTTGACTCCGTGAAGACTATCAAAGATCAAAAAAGAACCAATGACTTAATGAGCTCTTTGAGACACGGAAAAATCTCGGTATGTCCAGATGGTCTCCCATCCATAGCCCAACTTCGGTGAGTGTTGCTTAACCTTGGAAATCGGCCCATGCGGATTCATTTTTACTTTAACTGCTAGAAACAATACTAGCGTGCAGCCTCTTAATCTCTTCAAAATTATTCAATTCAATACACATAATTTTTATACTAAAATATTTGAGTAGGTACCTTTATTTAGAACCGTTGATTTTAAATTTTCTTTGACAAAATGAAAAATAAATTACTTACCTACGTTAGTTCGTATACTTGTAATGCCTCCTTATCTTTCGGAGAGGCGCGTCTCCAATTTACTGTCTTTATATTAAGGTTTATGTACCTTAGTTGAGTGAATGGTTCGTGAGATTCTTTAGAATTTAATGTACGAATATAATACATGTAGAAACTGTGTCTCAGGCTTCAAAGACAAGTTAATTTTGG
Organism: Mythimna albipuncta; assembly: GCA_929112965.1. Taxonomy (NCBI): domain Eukaryota; kingdom Metazoa; phylum Arthropoda; class Insecta; order Lepidoptera; family Noctuidae; genus Mythimna; species Mythimna albipuncta. The sequence continues at coordinate 6,598,968 of OV815962.1, read as the reverse complement.
GTCTTTACATTTCATTAGCACCTTGGTTTGTGGTTTTACTTATGCTAATGAAACGCATAATTCATGGAGTGTGGACTGGCCTGTTGGTCTAGTGGTTAGTCGCGCTGACTGATACACCAGAGGTCGTGGGTTCGATTCCCACCCAGCACAAATGTTTGTGCGATGAGCACAATCATTTGTTCTATGTCTGGGCGTAATTTATTTATAATATATATGTATTTAGAAATATATAAGTATGTTTATCAGTTGTCTAGTACTCATAAGACAAATTCTGCTTATCTTGAGACTAGACGGCGCGGCGTTGTGTGATAGCTGTGGAATATTATTATATTATATAAAGTGTAGAGACGGCGTGTCTGACCTTTACTGACTAAAATTCACCTGTGTCATTCAGTAGCCCTTTTCATTCTGAAACTACAGTATCTCTTTCAAAAATCTTCGACCCTGCCAGGGTCTACGGTTTTGCTGAAATATCTTTGAGGCGTGCGTTTGTTGTCCATAAAACCGCGCTTCCGGTAGGTTGATGAAAGTAACCGTAACGTAAGTTACAGGATTTGTGGTTGGAAAGACAATACGGCGTCCTTATCTTCCGCATGACGCAGGTCCTCACCGGACATGATCAGTTCGGGAGATTGACACAGAAACACAGAAACGCCCGGGTGTAACCATTGTATCGACCACCCGGAGGATACGATGGAGTATACAATAGAGAAATGCTCCGCCTAGGCAGAGCATCGTCGTGTCCTCGTACAGGTGCTGGGCGGCACCGATCTTTTGCGCCGGGCCGTAGTATCTACAGTAACCATCTGGACCGAGCCTAAGTCGTCGACGGCGCGTAGTGTTCCACGCGCGCCTCAAGGAGATGTCAGCAACTATAGGGGCCCAGCAGGGTAGAAGCCTACTGGGGCCATGTGTGATGTGAAAGAGAACCCCAAAGCCCATTAATGAAGATACAGAAGGAACATGAGTGGAATTTAGTCAGTAAAAATCTGATATGTCTTCCACCCTGCCCAAGGGCGGGAGATGCTATTAGTTGATTTCCAACTCAAAAAACGTACAGGAGTAATTCTTATCGCGGCTCAAAGCTTAAAAAAAATATATATGGGTATAGTTACCACATCACAGAGTAAACCAATCGGAAATAACACCTGACATTGCATCAAAGAGAAACCCATGTCACTAAAAACAAAACACAACATAACTATCGTGCCACCCCACCCCTAGTTATACTTTTAACAATCCATTTTAATCCACTCCAGCCGTTTGGCGCAATCGGGTACCTGTCAAAACCTTTGAACAGTTCGACAGCTGGCCCGACCTGTTGATAGCAGGTCCAATGTAATAAATAAGTCACGATTTATTGGAAACCGGCTGAGTGTGGAAGTTGTGACGTCACCGCTCTGTTGACTGTCCTACCTCATCTGTTGCTTTGTTTGTGTTTGAATTGGGGAGTGATTGAGTTGGGTGAACAGTGAAAAACATACCTAAATTAGTCATAAAAAGTTGAGGAGGAGTGTGTGAGGGAAATGTGAATAATGCTTCGTTGGCTATTATCCCCTCGAGCGCCGATTGAACATACGTCTGTACAACTTGGATGTCTTTGAAAAATGCTTAATTTTCGTGTTTTTCCCAAGTTTGTACGAAAGTTATTAGGTCGAAAATTTTGATTTCTTATGTATTTTTCTATATATTATATTATTTGTTTATCCTAGAAAAATCCGAAAAAATATATTTTTAAAATTTTTTTTTGGTTATTTACGTAAACAGTGCAATTTTCCGGGTCAGTGAACCCCTGGCGCTCGATGGGCTATAGAAAGGGCCAGATAACAGTGGAATAAAGTACATTGACCTTTTCCTATGCGTAGGTACCCGAAAAATTGCTTTTCATTACAAGATCATGTAAAGGATCACGGTACTTGTCGATTCAAGACAGCTTTATGCCTTTATTTCCGTTTTTGAAATTAAGAATGTCAACAAATGTAGGACGGTCATTGGCCGTTTTTCCACGGTTATCTGGCACCTACCTTAGTAAACTAGTGCCTCAAGTACTTACATCAAATATTCAGCTTTTAGGCACCGTAAAATAAACGATGAATGTCTATCAACATCTGACTACAAAATCTACAATATCAGCCATCCATTTAACTCTAGAATCAAAAGCGAAATTAATTGAATTGTGTCTATGTCTACAACCGTTAGTTGACTTAGTTAAGGCGCAACTAAGAGTGATCTCGCTTTCTCACACCCTGGCAAGTTGACATTTAAAAATTTGACTAAATATTACAAATAGCTGGCTTAAGCTAACATTAAAAATACTTATATAAGGACTAAAATTGAAAATGAATTATAGTCAAATAGAACTAAAATAGCTAAATAGAACTAACATCAGGAATCGGTAATAAGAACTAATATGAGAAATCGCTTAATAAAACTAACTTTAAAAAATAACTATAATAACTAACATTCGAAATAGCTAAATATTACTAACATTACAAATAGTTAAATAGGCGATGTTCAAATGTGGCATTTAATTATTAGGTAGTAGCCCTAATCGACTCAAGATTGATGACTGATACGTGTGTGGGCGTACGTAAGATCTCTGCCCACACATTTGTGGAATAAAGGTCAGACCTTTGGCAATGCAAGACAAGAGTCAAGAGTGAATAGGTAGGTTACTTCTAGACAGGCGTGCTCCATTGTCGATCATCATTGGTTACCATTAGGTAAGATAATAGTTAAATGCGAGCCTATAAACCCGTACTAGGTCCGCGGGGTGGAATATGGCCCATTCCCTCTCATAAAGAGAGACCTGAGCCCCAGCAGAGGGAACAGTAGGTATAAGGCCGATTATACTGTTTATGCTATGTCAATAAAAAAAAAGTGTTTCTTACCTCATACTAAGTAATACACACATACAGTACTAATAACTTTCAAACTCAAATCTTAACCTTTATCTTATGGCCAGACATTATTTCTTTCTCGGCACATTCCACCTGTAACTAGTTCTGAAAGTATTTCTATAGAATGTCCCAAACTAAAAGAATTTAGGCAATTTATCAAAAGTGAAAAAGTTTCTTTATTTTCCTTAGGGGAGCGTCATTATCTGAGAGGCTTTTATAAAGAAAGAAGATTTTGTTTTTGTATCTTGACCTCGTGAATGAAAAGTGATATTCTGTCGTTGACAATGATTTTAAATATTGATAGGTGTACACAATGAATTTTATTAATTGTCTACGCTTACAACAGTCTCAATTTGAGAGTCAAGTTAAAGGAATCTACAAGTCATAAGACCTGTCATACTGTGTGCTTCAGAATGTTGGGCTGTGAAAAAGATGGATGAAAAAAATTGCATGTAGTTAAGGTGAGAATGTTGCGTTGGATGTGTGGTGTGACGAGAGTGAGCAATGAGTATATTAGGGGAAGTTTGATAAGAACTAACTGAAAAGTTGAAAAGCAATCGTTTGTTGTGGTATGGTTATGTGAAGATACGGGATGAAACACATATTACTAAAATAGTTATGAGTATATATGTAGATAGAGGGAGAGAGAAGCCAAAGAAAAGATGGACGGATTATATGAGGGGTGATATGAAAGAACAGAGAGTTAGAGCTAACATAACGGATGACAGCACAGAATGGAAGAAAAAATCGCATTACGCCGACCCCAAGTAACGTAGACGAAGCCGCTCGCAGCAGCTGGTATAGAAATTTGCAAATATGTAAGTAACTGATGAAAATATATTTATATGCATAATCGGCCTTTATAATGTTCCCACTGCTGGGTTCCTCTTTAGAAGAGGGAATGGGCCGTAATCCACCACGCGGGTCCAGTGCGCGACATAACTGTCTAATTACGATATTTCATCGTTCTGAGAACAGTGGCGATGAAATAAATTACACAAAGTAATGCATGAGGCTGGGTTTGAACCAGCAACCTACGACTCGTAAGTCGGGGCCGTTAGCGCCCTGCCACCACTGCTCTCCTGTAACTAACTAATTAAATCGTAAAACATAATTAAATATTATTGAGTTTTACGATAAAAGACGTATATAATAATTTCATATTATTGTTATTTATATTGTTTTTGGTTTGTTTCTCATTTTTATTGTCTATCTCGAGGCGGCTGGCGTCGCACAGATTATAATATATTATTACGCTTGTTTTAACAGACAACCTAGACAACAAAGTTGTCTATAGTTCAAATCTGTTAGGCCTTGTCTACACTTGACGTTATGGCAACTAATTTATATTTTGTTTTTCTTTTACTATTTTTTTTTTATTTTGTAATAATTTGTGTGTCTATACGGGCAGAATAAACATGTTTTCTTTCATTCTTTTTTCTGTATATTATTTATGAAGTTTCTTACACAGACAATGAAATATACCCATTTGTTGTATCAGAAAACAAAGAATGAATGTATCACTACTACTAACATTCAATCTACCTTTTGTTAACGTTAAAGGTTGAGGTAATATATCTTCCTTCAGCAATCGAAACCAAGAATAATATCTATCTCCTATTGTGACTTCCACCTTTTTGTTTCGTTATTGTCAAAGAGATGTAAGTAGGTACTCTTTTGTGTTTCCATTTGAGGCTTATGAAGAATAAATAGATAGCTTCTTAGACTGGTTTCAGGGTTCTGTAGGGAAAAACACAGTAATATTATAAAGGCGAAATTTTATGTGTAAGTATTAAATGTAAATGTAGCAAAAATCTAGTAGATAATAAATGACATTTATTTCGTTTTTGCTGTAGAGAAATTAACAACCCAAGTAGAAGTTTTTAACTAGTAAAATGGAATAAATGCGATTAAGTATGAACTTTTCTCAGAATAATTCTTATCATTTTACTATTTAAATCATATAATAAAAAAACTTTTAACCTCATCTATACGGGTAGTATTTTAACTGTAAAACTGAAACGGATTTTAAGCTTAAGATTATTTATCAGGTTATACTAGTATATTTATTTTAAAAAAGTGAGTAGATATCACTTTTCCATCCAAAATCCATTATCCCTACAACCATGCATTGATTCGGTTTTACCAGTAGATAGAGCGTAAACAAATAACGTTTAACTGCATTTTTAAGTCGATTTAGTAAAAAAATGCATTTATCTGGTTTTACCAGTAAGCAGACGATATGTCTGTTACTGCTTCACGTTCAAAGGGTCAAATGGATTAGGAAGTTTGGTAGACATGGGTAGACTAGGTCCTGGAATAGCACATAGGATACTTTGATCCTTGGAGTATGTTCCCTTGGGATAATTTACTGCTATCAGACGAGTAAAACCCGCTGTGATCACAACAGAAATGAGGATATCCACAGGAGGACTAAAGTTACAGACATAGCTCAAAGAATTGCCAAAATTAAGTGGCAGTGGGCAGGGTACTGCTCGCAGAACAGATGGTCGATGGAGACGAAAGTTTCTGGGATAGCGGTCATGTGCTGGAAGACGCAGCGTTGGAGAGCCTCTCATGAGGTGGACCGATGGCCTGGTGAGGATAAGGATGAGGGGACGCACATGACCGATCATTATGGCGACACTTGGGGAGACCTATGTCCAACAGTGGAAGTCTTTCGGCTGAAATGATGATGATGCAGCTAAAGTCACTGGAAGCAGCTAATCTTCGAAATAAACAGAGCTGAATCAATTGCTAAAAGCTTCCACCTACCTAAATATAATATTTTATTACCTTTCCTTCGACAAGTCTAGACATAATTCAAACAGCGAGTGTTTCGCGGAATCAGATGCGAATTGAAACCCATTTTACAAACAATTGTTTCACTTCAACGGATATTAAATGGAAGGTTGTGTTAGGTTTATGTTAGCTCAGTGAGATTAATCTAGAATCAATATTTGTATTGGATAAATAGTTTAGACAGACATGAACTTGGTTCTTGGATTATTGAGAAATCAAATTAGTTAATTTAGAAGGTATCATTAGTAATCAAAACAAGTTATTCACCCACACATTTTCGATTTTGTAATAATCAATTTCTTCTTTGTTTTAGGTGGGTTGTCATCTAATGACATCTCCCGTCACCGGGCTACCCTAGCGACTGAGTGATGGTTTTGCTTCCGCACCCAGCTGTGCGCTGGCTTATAATGCCCGCTATGACCTGCCGTGACCTGTTTTGTTCTTAGTGTCGGTGGTATCCAACATTTTAAATATTTTTGGGAAAAGATGGTGTAAAAATAATTGGAACTCATTCAGTCAGGTACTGATTCTGAACAACCTAAATAATAAATAATATTCAAGTTTTGCTGAAACTAAAAATAATGTTATATAATATATAGTGTGTCTCTTATAAAACTTCATATTATATTAAAGCTTTCGAGGTTCCTATAAAACTGTTCAAGGCTTCATTTAAAAGGAAAATAAAAGCGATAGCAAGCGACGTCGACGTGTGCAATTCAAAATGGGATTTCATGATTTTTCCTGCATGAAAGAGCAATTACGGGCTGTGCATTTTATTTATTCCTATTTCATTTGTATAAGGCAGATTTTTTCCTTTTGTTGTTGTTTTTATGCTTGAAGTAAACACCTACCTACCTTGAGGAATTGTTCGAAATAGTCAGAGCAGCACTGGAATGCAAAGAACAAATACAGGAACACAGGTGGATTTTAGTCAGTAAAAGCCCTGACTGACTGACTGTTGACTGGCCTGTTGGTCTAGTGGTTAGTGACTCTGACTGCTAAGCTCGAGGTCGTGGCTTAGATTTCCACCCAGGACAAATGTTTGTGTGATGAGCATAATCATTTGTTCTATGTCTGGGTGTAATTTATCTATAATATGTATGTATTTAGAAATATATAAGTATGTTTATCAGTTGTCTAGTATCCATAACACAAGCTCTACTTAGCTTGAGACTAGACGGTGTTGTGTGATACTTATAGATAGGTACAGAAGAGAATCTCATGTATCTACTTCACTTTTTATACCTATGCTCTGTGGACGCACACTAATGAGCGTTTAAGCCGGAACTGTTCGACGAGCGGGACGAGACGCTCCGAGACATCGTGTCCGTTACCGGTGTCTATGTGTGCGTTGCTCGATCGCGCTTTGTATGTAGATTGACTTCTGTACCTATATATTTTGTGGTAAAAGTCTGACACTCGGGAGTTCTAGAAAAACTAGAACTACATTAGACCGACACACACGTGTAACGCGCCTGATTTGTACGTAGAACGACGTGGCGTGGCGTCGCGTGGCGTGGATGAAGTGTAGTTCTACAAGTCTTGTTTCTATATAAAATGTATGATGACCGACGCGCCCAGATCAGCGTGTGTGGCACACGTGGGCGCAGTGTAGTTCAACCTTAATTGTGATGCTATCTTACTTCAGAAAGAAGTAACTTGTGCCTATAGGTAATGGTTTTTATGAGCATAGTTTCGTTTACTTTTCTTTGGTTTTAAACGTGTTTTTCAGTTTGATTTTCAATAGAAGAATGAGTAGGTTACTTCTAGGTAAGCGTGCTCCATCGTCGAGCACTTTATCGCATACTATCAGGTAGTGTTCAAGCGCGAGTTTATCTACACTTCTACACTAATATCATAAAGTGGTAAAATTTGATTATTTTTAAGCTATTGCATAGCTTCTATCGCGGGCCTTGAGCGTGGAGACCGAATCCAGAAATTCCGTAACGAAAATAACCTAACACCCCCACTCATTTGTTTTTTGAGCGTGGTGACCGATAAGAAAACAAATGAGTGAACAATCAATCAAAATTCATTTCAATGTGTGAAAGTGTAACTTCAATTAATATCAAAGAAAAAAAAAAACAAAGGAAAAAAAATACTGAATAAATAAAATAAATTAATAATTATAATAACATAAGTTCATAAAAATGCTATACAATAGCTATACCGCGGCAGTCCCCGAGTGCCACACGTTTTTAGGGTTCCGTAGCCAAATGGCAAAAAACGGAACCCTTATAGATTCGTCATGTCTGTCTGTCTGTCGGTCTGTCTGTCTGTCTGTCTGTCTGTCTGTCTGTCTGTCTGTCTGTCTGTCCGTCCGTATGTCACAGTCACTTTTTTCCGAAACTATAAGAGCTATACTGTTGAAACGTAGTAAGTAGATGTATTCTGTGAACCGCTTTAAGATTTTCATACAAAAATAGAAAAAGAGCAATAAATTTTGGGGGTCCCCATACTTAGAACTGAAACCCAAAAAATTTTTTTTCATCAAACCCATACGTGTGGGGTATCTATGGATAGGTCTTCAAAAATGATATTGAGGTTTCTAATATCATTTTTTTCTAAGTTGAACAGTTTACGCGAGAGACACTTCCAAAGTGGTAAAATGTGTGTCCCCCCCCCCCCCTCTAACTTCTAAAATAAGAGAATGATAAAACTAAAAAAAATATGTGATGTACATTACTATGTAAACTACCAACGAAAATTGGTTTGAACGAGATCTAGTAAGTAGTTTTTTTTTAATACGTCATTAATCTAAAAAAATATACTATTATTAAAACATCGATCAAAGTTACAACACATTACAAGAACTTTTATATTATGTTACTTGCTGCTACGGAACCCTCCATGGGCGAGTCCGACTCGCACTTGGCCGGTTTTTTTTTTTGTTTGTAGGAGGTAATCTCTAAAAGTACCGTTTCGATTGTTAAATTTTTTTCACCAATAGAAAACAACTTTATTCCTGAGTGACATAGGCTACATTTTATGTACGCGGGTGAAGCTGCGGGCAAAAGCATAAGCATATAAACATAATAAGCCTTTTTTAATGTCCCCACTGTTGGGACTAAAACCTCCTGTCTAGGAGACGGAAGGGGCCTTAATCCACCACGCGTATTCAGTGCGGGTTGATAAATGTCACATGTTTTTGAATTTTTGGTTCTAAGACATGCCGGTTTCTCACGATGTTTTCCTTCACCATTTTGAAAGCACTGGTTATGAAATAAATCACACAAAATAATGCACCTGGCTGGATTGAACCCGCAATCTAATATTCGCAAATCGAGGCCTTCACCACTCGGCCACTATTGCTCAAAAGCTAGTCAATAATAATAATAAAAAAATACCGGAAAAGATCCGTGATCTACTCGCTGAAAAATTCACCTCCTCGCATGTGCAACTTTAAGACCTACCCACAACTTACTAAGTGGGAACCTCTAGGTAGCAGTTATGACTTCACTCTGAAAGTTAGTGCACTCGAGGAAATCTTATTGGAAATTCTGTATACTAAATCAACAATCAACGCATATCGTTTAAAAATACACCGACTTTTTACGTGAGCGTTTATTGCTGTATTTTCCTGTAATCTGTGAATTTTTAGTGAGATGAGTCATGAATGTACTTTCGGTGATTAAACGCGACTTTTTAAATAATTCAATCATCTAATAGATAAGTTGCAGTTCAATTACTTTTTCGTTGAGATAGATATAATCGAAATAAAAAAGATTTGGCCTCTTCATACAAACTGTCCAATCAAGTTTATAATTTTGTATGGTGATGTGGATTTTATTTTTCGTTTCCTGAAAAATTTTTTTGTGGAATGTTGTTCAGTATCGTCTACTGAGCAAGCCCTTAAAGTTTGTGGAGGGCTGTCCCTTACACCTTGTATAATATTTATATATTATTACATTTTCGTGTCGTACGCTGTACCGGCACACTATTTTTTTTTATTTTTAAGTAGGTTTTAATTAATTTGGTGTAAGTTTTTAGGTGCACTTATTGTAGTCCTCGTGCAAAACTTCTGAGATACCCTTATGGCTATTGGTTAACGTGTTACCTTTGTACATCAACACTCACTTGGCTAGAAGTTGATAATCTGCAATCTTTAACGCTAGTCGAAAAGTAATCAAATGTATGGGAATGACATCATCTTAACGTTAATTCACGTGGTTGGAACAAACGAATAGAAAATTCGTAGCCAAGTTCACATCGTTCAACGCTACATTCTTTGATAAACAAACGCTACATTGTAGAACGAGTGGCCGACTCAGGCGCGTCAACATGGCTACCCACTCATCGTTTTCTACAATTGCTGACACCGAAGCGTTACCGATTGGAGAACGGAAATCGACACGATACGGTTGTAACTTGGCTAGGGGGGCTGCTGACCTGCATAAAATCTCTTGTTTGTAAAGTTTTGTGTGCAATAAAGAATATTAAGTCAAATCAAATTAATTTTTGAAATTCACACACCGAAATTTAATTTACTCTTTTTTTAAGATGGGAAATCATCCAATGACTCTTACTATATCTCGAAGCAGGAGCATATTAAACTTTTATTAACTAAACTGACACCTATGTTACCTTGTGTTTTTTGAGTCTTGACTCCCAGGGTTTCCCTTAAGGAAGTCAACCCACAACCCCAGTAGACTCCCCTTCTAGGAAAGTATATTCGCGATGTCAAAATATAAAAGCTTCAATATAATTGGGTTATCAGTATACCATCTAAATGTTCTCACAAAATTAATTTCTCCGAGTTAGTTCTTGGGACATTCGAAGCGTAATAATATTCAAGGCCTATTTCGTTTCTTATTTATTACGTGATTATGTGTCAGACCATTATAATTACAGGCCCAGCTATTACCTTTTTGGACGAGGCCTGGTAATTTTTATAGGAGGCTTATAAGCGGTGTAGAAAATTATAGTGTTTGGGGGTGTAAAAAGTGTTCATGTAAAAACAATTCCGTTTTTATATAAGAAAAGAAATTGGGTACAATTACTGGCACGGATCTTGAGCGCTGGCTTCAAGTTGCGCAGAAGTCAAATATACGGTCTCTTTATTGGTGCGAAGTGAGACGCGGGGCGGGGAGTGTCAGTGATTGGCTCGTCGCGCCATCGTGTCATAGGCGTCACTCCTGATTCGTTCCCTGCGTTGCTGCATATATCTATCAACGAATTATCTATCAATACGCAAAGCGATTCCCACTCTGACGCCGACCGCTCAAGATCCGTTCCAGTAATTATAACTTATTTCGTTTGCTGACTTTTTGGCAGTTCAAAATTATTAATATTTTTTATATTAATAGCATAAACATAGCATAACAAGGCTTATATTGGATTACCGTCCAGTCTTTCTCTTTGAGAGGAGGCCTGAACCAGCAGAGGGGACATTGTAAGACTATGCTCACAAGGCTTTAGTATCCCTCTTTTAGATATGATTTTGTATCTTATGGTTCTAAGACATTTCACATCCACCAACCCGGAATAGGCTCCCATGGTAGATTGCCGCCCATTCTCTCTCTTTGAAAGAGAGACCTGAGAGCGGGGGTTGTCATTGGAAGATTTTCCCCACCAAAAAATAAATAAATAAGTGGAATTATACATACATAACAAATTCTTAACTACTTCTTCCCATTTTTCACGATCTTCTGAAATTTTAAACGAATGCCTATTTTACAAAACCCAAAGTTTAAAAAGAAAAGGTAAATGATTTAATAGAAATAAATATTTCTCAAGGAGTTTTGGCGCTTGTAGGTACTTCACAACTCATTCATAAAGTTGGTACGAGGAAAGGAGCTTATATTTGCAGTCCTGTATACGTCAAAGGGAAATAACCTTCGTCGCTCCATCCTGAAACTGCGGGGAAGCAGTGGAAGTTATTAAAACAGGAATTTGAAGTAAGACTTCTTTACAGAAGTTATGAATAAGATGTAGTTTTTTTTTTTTTGGACAATATACGGTTTTTTATTATTATTAATGTAATTTTGAATCCAAATATCATAAAAATATTTTGTCTATATAAAAAGCATGGTATTTCGTTTAAAATCTTATGAAACGTGTAGTCCGATTGCAGTCGTGTGAACTGCACACCGACTGCATCCGAACTGTACCATACGCACGTTTTGTTTGCAGTTCTATTGCGGTTGTTTTAGCAGTTCTATTGCAGTCGTGTCAACTGCAATCAAACTGCACTTAAACTGCAATTTGCGGTTGGATTTTCAGTTGAAATTCGGTCCGTTTGTTTAGACCCTTAGAAATGTTTGAAACATTAATTAGGACGAGTGGTAAGTGGATTAATTTTAAAGGATTCATCAGCATTTTAGCCTAAACATATCCTCTGTTGAACATGACCTACTATGTTGTGCTGTCCCCCAAGTGTCACCACAGTTAACGGTCCTGTGCATCTTGCATACATCGGATTCCCGCGAGTCTTATCATGTTATCAGTCCACCTCGTCATAGGCTCCAACGCTGCTTCCGGTACGCGGTTGCCACTCCAGAACATTTTGGCGTCATCGAAAATTATTTTCAATATTACTTATTTTAAAACATAATTTCACTTTGCATCTCATGAAAACAATTCTCTGTAATAAATGTAAAAGCAAATCAATACGCCTAGCAGCGAGTGTCTCAAGATCTTTAATGATGACGGTAACTAAACCCAAAACCGAACCAATTTAAATAAATTGGTTCTCTAAACCCCAATTTGCATACAGACATATTGAACGTATTTAAAGACAATCAAGGGTTCGCAAATACGGAACCAAGTGACCTGGAACAGTTTGTTTAAGAGTAATTAAGTTGAGCATTGATTGGTCGGTTGTCTGTTTGTGCGATTGATTGTAATCTCTTTTTAGAGAAATGTTTTAAATAGGTAGAAGTTTTGTGAGTATTTTTTTCTAATCCTAGCGTAACTGTTCCCTCACACGGGCCACAAAAACGCCGCTTTAAGCTTCTTTTAGAGGCGGCCTTTTATTGTGGATCGTGTGCGGCGGTGTCGCTACAAAAAACGCTTGAAGCGGCTTCAAGCTTCTCCGGACACAAAAAGGTGTTGCGCGCTTCAGCCGTGTTTTGTGGCCGCTTCTAGCGTTTTTTTGTGGCGGCGTTTTTTTGAAGCCCGTGTGCGGGGACAGTAAGACTTCCTTTGACTCCCGGTCCGCGCTTCGTCCTAACAGTTTTAGCAAAATCCTCCTTGGGGGCCTACTATGACCCCTTCTAACTATCTCAGGCCACCAACTTTATGCTACTTTGGCCCAAGCTTCGTAGACCATGCGGCAGACCTGTCCTGCCCAGTACCATTTAATTTGGCCAGCCTTTTGAGCTACATCGAACTCGATCCGTTAATTTAACACTCAGTTTACTGCGCTCTATTACTAGTTCAAAACCCTTGAGTTCGTACTTCTGAATTTCAGTTGAAGCCTGTGGAATTGGATATTGATATTTTTTTTACCTTCTACATTTTATAATCGGTGACCGATTTTTGTAGGAGAAAAGTAGAATACACTGATAGCAATAGTGCAACGCACACGTCCTACAAAAAGTCGGTCAGAAAACCGAACAATGTTAGGCTACTCGCCCACGTCCGATAATCGGTGACCGATTTTTTGTAGGAGAAAAATAGAACACATTGACAGTGATATTGCAACGCACACGTCCTACAAAAAGTCGGTCAGAAAACAGAACAATGTTACAAACATATAATATCGGCCCGATTATCTGTCCTACAAAAAGTCTGACGTGGGCGGGCAGCGTTAAAAAGCTTTTTAAAAAATACCTGTTTGATTGATTATACACACATTCAAAACTCATTCCATAGTGAATTTAGCACTTGATACTTACTCTAAGTCTCAGTATCTCAATCAAAGCGTTTCATCGCTAAAGTAAAAGGCACAAGGTACATACACCTTCAGTGGGAAAAAAACAAATAATAACAAACCTTATCTGAGCATTACCAAAACCAATATTTGCCAACAGAAAATAATACACACACATAGGAAAAAATGTCTACATTTTTATTGACATTTTTTCCTGTGTATATATCCTGTATCTTTCATACATATTAGTTTTTATTCTGTCGTAACGCAGCCACGTTTTTATTACATAAAGACACATACGCGCACACACACACAGATTTCGTGCCTAATACCAGTGTGTTGAGTAGATAATACTTTTTTTTTATTGATATAAACTAGTGCTTGACTGCGATCCCACCTGATGTTAAGCAGTGACGCAATCGTTGATAGTGAGGCGCACTAGTTTATTAAGAGCCTTTTACTCTAGACTTGAAGACACCTAAATTATAGTCGAACGTGAAGACCGCAGCGGGAAAATCGAATTATTTATTCAATTATATACAAGTATTTTTTGAAGCTCAGTGGTTGTTTTAATTATTTAATAATTTGATTTCTATTTGATATTATGAAGATAGTAGTAGTTGATATATTTGGTTGATAGGAAATTTAAAATTTTCCACAATGGCTAAAAGGTTGAACGGGAATCGTTTGTAATGGTATAGCCATGTGGAGAGGAGATTGGGGAGATGAAAAGCATGATAAAAAAAAGACATGAGGCACTCGGGGACTGCCGCGGTAAAGCTATTGCATAGAATTTTTATCAACTTATGCAATTATAATTATTTATTTATTTTATTTATGCAGTATTTCTTTTCCTTTGTTTTTTTTTTCTTTGATATTAATTAAAGTTACACTTTTTGAGCGTGGTGACCGATAAGAAAACAAATGAGTATAATAACCTAACACCCCCCCCCGTGTTAGGTTATTTTCGTTACGGAATTTCTGGATTCGGTCTCCACGCTCAAGGCCCGCGATAGAAGCTATGCAATAGCTTAATAAAGGAATTAGGTATGAGTATACATATATTCACAGTAGCTAAGCATGGGCGATGTGGGCCCTTGCCCGCTAGGCCTCGCTCACGGTAGGCGTAGGCTCGCGGACGCCGTGCAATGGCTAGCTTGCTATTTGACCGTCCGGTAAATAACCGGAGCGAGCCCATTCGTTAACAGCTCGTAGTAATCCACGCGCTCCTCAAAGAGATGCCAACAAACCGTAGGGGCCTACAGGGCAGATGCCCGCTAGCTAGGACCTCTGATCCTTTAGTCCTAGAACGTAAAGAGCAATTAAAGGACATAGGCACAAACTAGATAGGTACAGAAGACAATCTCATGTTATACCTACGCTCGGTGGACGCACCGTGTCTGTGAGCGGTGTCTATGTGTGCGTTGCTCGAGCGCGCTTTGTATGTAGATTAACTTCTGTACCTATCTATTTTGTGCCCTCCTGCTCCACCCAGAGCGGGAGAAGTCGTTTGATGATTTCCATCGTTTAAGAAAAAAGGGAACATACTATCCCGGAAAAAGTAACCCATATCCTACTCCAGGATATGATTTACCTATAAGCCAATTTCATTCAGACCCACCGTTAAGACGAAAAAAGGTTTCAAACAGAGTTACGTTCGCATTTATAATGTACTCGTAGTATGGTTATGTATGGCGATTATACTTATGAAACTTGATATGTTTTGTCTTATCTATCCGACCGATTCTCGATTATAAACTTGTGTCAATTTCTGATTTAAGCATTAATTTGAAGTGAAGTATTTTGCATAGTTTACGTTAACCTGAAAATCTGTCGAAATTCGTCATTAAATAACGAAGTAATTTTTATTAAAACACTGCATATGATGTACCATCATAGACACTTCCGCCTGACCACCACTAAGTTTATTTTTGCTTTCACTCGAAACGAAAACTTCAAAAGGTATGGTTTGGCGCCGCGCCACAGGATTCAAGCGAATTTTTTTTTTTTTAAGTTATTGTGCAGATTTTTAAGTGATGACCGCGATGATACATCATATTGTAACTACAAGTTACAAATTAAGCACAACAATTAACAACATCCATAGTCATTTTTAAACACTAAATAATTTATCCAAACCCTACACAAGAATACCCTGTGTCGTGGTCTCTAGTTTTTTCTCGGGGTCTATTAAGGGTTTTCGTTCTTAACTCATGATATTCAATTCAGAAACTGTCCCTTAGCATATACGGTAAGATTTTTGAGTCGTCAACAGCGCCACAAAAAAGATAGGTACAGAAGTCAATCTTTATACAAAGCATGGTCGAGCAACGCACACATAGACACCGCTCACGGACACGATGTCTCGGATCACTCGTCGAACAGTTCCGGCTCAAACGCTCATTAGTGTGCGTCCACCGAGCGTAGTATAAAAAGTGAAGTACATACATGAGATTGTCTTCTGTACCTATCTATTTTGTGGCAGCGCGTAGTATTCTACGCGCAGCTCAAGAAGATGTCAGTAAAACCATAGGCAGCAGGGTCGAAGCCTACTAGTGCCAGGGGGTTTCGCTTCTGAAAAGAAAACCCGAGGTTCTGGAACTCAAGGCAAAGAAGTAATAATATAGAAGTGGGTTTTAGTCAGTAAATATCTTACTTGCTCTCTCGCTCTGCCCTAAAGCGAGAGAAGTCATTAGATGATTTCCCACCTGAAAAAAAGGTCAGTCTCAAATTACTCAGGTTACGGTTGCAAATCATATTATCATTTACACTGACCAGTAAAACGTATTTTGTGTAATACGAGTACAAGTATACACAGTTAAATTTTAATCGTTTTAATTCCGTGAAGGGTCGATCGTCGGTACATGAAACACTATCGATTTGTAAAGATAAAATTAAAAAATAAAAAGTAGTCGGCGTTGCGTACAATAATAATAAATCTTTATTTCTTCCAAAAAGTACACAAAAACACAACTACAGGATAACATCATATAACATTGGTAAGTTCCGAAAAGTGAGTCAACGACTCCCAAACTGAGCACTGCCCGTATCTTAGGTAGTCGGCGGTCCACCGTTTTATTTGTGCATTTATTATCCTATTCTGTTGGGAGCATAATATTATGTCTTCTGGGTTAGTGCATTTTTTTTAAATAAAGAAAAAGAAAACAAAAAAGACAAAATATAAATAAAAATTAAGCATTTAGTTATTGCAATAAGTACAAATTACCTACAGGTCATTGAACTCGCTCAGCTCACGTTTTCTTAAAGAAATTAATTCCGTACATGCCTAAATTAATACAAGTTTGGAAAAAAAAGTACTTTATTTTTTAATTTTATCTTGAATTTCAAAGTCTAACGTAGAGCTTTCATTGTCAACGTGCACTGCTCTAGGAAAAATAGTACACAGCAATTGAGTTTGTTCTCCCCGACCCCCATAATCCCATTTACAAGGGGGCTATTTTATCCATCAGAGAGCTTATTGGCTGTTTACTTCTCGATAGACTTCGTGAGTGCTTTTTTTCGTCTCGGGTAGATGTATCGGTTTGTCTGAGTAGCTATTGAAAATGGGATTAAGTTATTGGACCGTCGTTCTTCTTTTCCTGTTTACATGTCTTTTTTGTCAGGTGGGAAATAATTCAGTACTATCTTCCCCTCAAAGGTGGAGCGGGAGGGCGTGGCTGGATAGTGGCATTTTTTTTTCTGC
The DNA here is from genome assembly GCA_929112965.1 of Mythimna albipuncta. Taxonomy (NCBI): domain Eukaryota; kingdom Metazoa; phylum Arthropoda; class Insecta; order Lepidoptera; family Noctuidae; genus Mythimna; species Mythimna albipuncta. Next base: position 6,581,750 of record OV815962.1, on the reverse strand, counting down.
ACTCGCACTGTCCGACTGTTCCCTCGTGCCTCAAGAAGTTGTCAGTAACCGTAGGGGGCCAACAGCAAAGTCAAAGCCTATAGGGCCAAGGGTCTGATTCTGAAAAGAAGGCTCGGCCCTGGTATGAAAGGCAGTAGTCTAATAGGGTGGGAAATGTCATTGGATGATTTTTACCCAACGAAAAAAAAAAGTACGGTTTGAAGGGTAAAGTTTTAATGAAAATAGAAGTTGCTGACAAAGGTTAAATACGTATCCTTAAAGACTAGTTTATAAGATTTTTTCAACAGACGACAGATTATAAAGATTGCATTTTAAAAACACGCCTTTATGCACAACCAAAACCAAACCTTGTCCATGTACAAAATATTTTCCTAAAAAAAGTAGTGCTTAGTATTCTTTAGGTACAATTTTAATGAAAGTTCTGCTTTGATATCGCCAACGACAAGTTCAAAGGAACGAAAAAGAATTCTCTGCATATGTAAGTTTTATATTTACTTGAAAGCATTGGTTTGTGTCATTAGTCACTGTTCATCTTTTTGAAAATAATGCTTGGAAAATGGCGACCATACTTTTTTCTTTTTTATTGTTGTAGTTTCGCACTTGACCGCTATCTCACCTGATGGAAAGCGACGATGCAGTCGAAGATGAAACGCCCTTACCTAGAAGAAACCTATTCAGTCTCGATTTAAAGTTTCCCGGGTTGTAGCTATCAGGAAATACAGACTCCGGCAAGGAATTCCACTCATTCTATTTCGTATACCGGAACATGCAGCATTGTTAGTACCTGGAACAAGATAGACTGAAGAGCTGGTGAAGGTCGCGGGGATCTGAAGAATACAAGATGCACAGTACCGGTCGTTGTGGCGTCACTTGGGTGAGGCCTATGTCCAACAGGGGACATCTTTCAGCTGAAATGATAATGATGATCTTCTTCTTCTTCCTGCCCTTATCCCATATTACTTGGGGTCGGCGCAACACGTTTTCTTCGTCCATTCTGTCCTGTCACCCGTCAAACTATCACTAACTCCCTTTTCTTTCATATTACTTTTCACACAATCCATCCATCTTTTTTTCGGCCTTCCTCTCCCTCTCCATCCATCTACATGTATACTCAGAACTCTCTTAGTAATGATAAAGATAATGATGATGAAAGTTACAAATTTCATTTAAAAAAGAACATAAATTGAAAAAAAACACTGAGTTTCACCCAATTTTTCAAAGAAAATATCAATGGTAAGTCCCAGCGTAACAGATTGCGGCATACTTATTGCCACATATTTTATTATCTGTTTGAAAAGCTGGTATTTGTACCAAATAACCTACCAAAGTATAGAAGTCATTATTATCATGTATCCTACCAGCTTAAAACTAGGGGATTTTATTTTTATTAATATTTTTTTGGGTTGGAAATTACAATAAAAAACAAGTATGTAATTTCTTCGGCTCTGGGTCGAGGGAGAAAAAAATATAACAAAAACTTATTTAGTAAAACGGAATAAGATTTTTATATTTTTTGGTGGAGCAAAAGGGTGCATGCATCAAATTGTTGAATGAAGTGCTCCAATAAAGTTCCAGTTTTTTTACTGACTGATACATTATCCATTTCTTCGGTTACCCTATGCATTCTAGGGCAATCGTAAGTCATTCGAGCAATTAGATACAAATTTAGTTCGCCCTGGACCTAAGAATAAAAAAAAAATACTTTACTTATTTTCTATAAGTATTTATTATTACAATAACTTCGTCACGAGTCAGTCAAGCGAATTGACGAACAAATCAAATTGTTGAATGAAGTGTTACCCAAGTATAGAATTAATTCAAACACAAGTACCTGAGTAGGTATCTCTCGTGCCTCTGAAGGTACACTTGAACCTGTAATATACACCTTTGTTTTGTTTACCTGCCCCTTGAACTTCTAAACACAATGATATTGTTAAGGTGAATATTGTATTTCATTTATCATTATTTCGTAAAGGATAATCTACTCATTTATTTCTAAGGTGTTATAAAAGCTCATTAGTTAGGTACTTTGATTCGTAGGATACCTAGAATTAGTTCTTTACAATGTTACTAGAGATTAAAAAGCCTGTTTTTTTATTGAGGTTGGAAATTATCCACTCTCGCTTTAGGGTGGAGTAAAAGGGCGTATCAAATTTTTACTGACTGACTTACGGTACACCTTACCACACTCTTCAGTTGCTTTTGCGTTCTAGAACGACGGCCGGACAGCCGTTTAGCCATCCGAGTGTATAAAAGTATAAATATGTGACTTATACACACCTTCACACACTTTCACAAACTTTTCGCTTCTATAATGGGTGTCATATTACCACCTCAAAAAATGCCTGGTACAGAAACATTCCAAATATTTTCACTTACTTATTCACACAGACTAGCCAAAGACTTCTCAAAGTTAACCCCTTTAAAAATGAATTTCGACGTTCCAACACTTAAAAAATAAACAAATAAAAAGACATTAGCCAATAAAAACCACCAGTGGCGTTGAAAACCTCGTAAAATCACACTTAATTAACATAGAATAGCGTCAATCAACATGAGCTATCAACATAGAACGTTTTCATCTGCCGCGATCATTTGGGACGATACTAAAGGGCGCCGTAAACACTTGGGATTGGTTAGGACTAGGGTTGCACCGGAATCTTGCCTCCGTATTCACGATTGCGGAATTTCCACAAAGTATCGTGCCGCCGTCTTCGCGTCTGTGTTAAAATAACATAGCGTCAATCAATATGAGCTATCAACATAGGACGATTGCATCTGCCGCGATAATTTGGGACAATACTAAACGGCGCCGTAAACACTTGGGATTAGTCAGGAATATGGTTGCACCGGAATCTTGCCTCCGCATTTACGATTGCGGAATTTCCGCAAAGTATTTACGTCTCCGCGTCCGCGAGCGGTTTTGCAACGAATTTTACTAAGGAAATTAGCTTCAACTAAAATGAGAAATATGGTTCACTTTATAGATATAGTAGCTTTTGCCTATGCCTAGCCTATGTCACTCAGAAATAAAGCAGTTTTCTATCGGTGAAATAATTTTCATAATCGGACCAGTACATTCAGAGATTACCTACAAACAAAAAAAACAAACTTCACCTCTTTATAATACTAGTGTGGTACATAGATATAACTCGGTGAGTTTTTAGTGCAGCTACAACGGAAGTTTAACAAAAAAATCAGCCCTTAATAAAATGAGACATTATTGTTTAGGTAAATAAAAATATCATCATGATCATCTTAGCAGCCTAAAGACGTCCACTATTGAACATAGGTCTCCCCCAAGCGTAACAAATTTAACTCGATTTATTCAAAGTTTAATCTCATCTCACTGCTGCACCCTGTGAGCAGTTGTTTTGTGTAGTAGGTATTTTTTTAAATTTAATTATACACAAAAAAGTTGCCGCAGGACAGTATTAAAGCCCGATTTTTGATATCAAAATAACAATACTAGTACGACATTTTGCTTTGAAGAAATATTAACTTACTTCTAATCACAAAATAGTATTAAAGTAATAAACAATAGGCAATTGTATAACTCGAAAAAAAAAATATCCTTCTATTTCTACCTTCGCTTCTGTTAGGTACATCCCTAGTTAAAACCTCTAGCCATGTTTTATGATGTTCAGGCAATTTGAGGTGCTCTCTCAGCTTCGTTGTAAGGCTGAGAATAGAGAACTGATTATGACAATGTAAGTGTTTTACGTTTATGGTGGATAGTTATCTCTTGACTGGATGATATGGATGTCTTCTTGTAACTGGCAATCTGATTTAAGGAATCTTTTTTTTTTTTTTAAAAAAAGACTATAAGAACATATTCATCATCATTATCATTTCAGTCGAAAGTGGTCCACTGTTGGACATAGGCCTCCTCCGAGCGTTGCCACAACAGCCGGTCCTGTGCGTCTCGCATCCATCGGATTCTCTCAATCCTTACCAGGTCATCAGCCCACTTTGAAACTTTACATCGATGTATCTGTACTCCTCAACAAGGAGAGTCTATAAAAAATTTCATCATTCAAACTCCAACTTCTGTGGTTTTTTTCTATAGTTCTATACAAAACTTTATCTGCCATTAAATTATTTACTAGCTTTTACCCGCGGTTGCGCCCGCGTATATAAAATATAGTCTACGTCTCTCAGGAATAAAGCAGCTTTCTGGCAGTGGAAAAAATTTTAGCAATCGGACCAGTACTTTCAGAGATTACCTCCTACAAACAAAAAAAAAGAAAAGACGTGTGGCACTCGGGGACTGCCGCGGTAAAGCAATTGCATAGCATTTTTATCAACTTATGCAATTATAATTATTTATTCAGTATTTTTTTTCCTTTGTTTTTTTTTTCTTTGATATTAATTGAAGTTACACTTTCACACATTGAATTGAATTTTGATTGATAGTTTACTCATTTGTTACTCATTGATAGTTTACCCAAATGAGTGGGGAGTGTTAGGTTATTTTCGTTACGGAATTTCTGGATTCGGTCTCCACGCTCAAGGCCTGCAATAGAAGCTATATAATAGCTTAAAAAAAGTAGCTTAGCATATAAAGTCAAGACTTATCAACTGCGGCGGTAAAACTCCTTAGTATTCAAAAGATTCTAGATCTAAACAAAGGTCTAAAGAAAAACCTAATGTTATTTTAATCGCCACTCGTAAAGTTGCGGCAAATGGTCTTTATTTGCATTTATATCTATTATTATGTGATTTGTAGAAGAGATTGTTTTAGGATTCTCGAAATTTACCTTTATCCTAGTGATTACCTGAATTTTTAGTTATGACTACACCGGTAATTTATGAAAAAAAATAGCTGTATATTTTCTTGAGGTACATTATGAATCATCATCATCATCATCAGCCTTTTTCATGTTCCCACTGCTGGGACTCAGGCCTCCTCTCTAGGAGAGGGAATGGGCCGTTATCCACTACGCGGGCGCAAAGCGGGTTGGTGAATGTCGCAAGTCTTCGAATTTTCGGTTCTAGGACATTAGTTCATCACGATGTTTTCCTTCACCGTTTTGAGAGCAGAGGCAATGAAATAAATTACACAAAGTAATGCGCCTGGCTTGGTTTGAATCCGCGACCCAGCTCGTAAGTCGGAGCCACCACTGCTCCAACATTATGAATACCATTTATTTTTTACAGTTATTAGCAAAAGCTCAACTGGCTGTCAAAAAGTTTGGAATCCTAGCAAAAATATGATCGAGCTGGTTAACCTTTATTAAGAGCAAGTTCTGTCGTGAAGGAAGTACTGCTCTCATCTTTGGGATGGATTTGCCAGATACAAGACTTAGAGTCGTGGAATAAACTAAGTACCGTCGGTTTTTATAGGTTACTTTCTGGGAGTGTGCATCACCTCAAAATTTAATTCAGCGCGTTTCATCATCGGTTCACAAGACGGACGTTGATGTAATCTAAGGACAGCTAAGCAGTCAAATTCTCTGCCGTAGTCTCTTTGTCTAGCTACCTCTTAAGGTTCCTTGAGTAGGAATGTATACGTTACTCCTAGGTAAGTAGACTCTATAGTCTACTACATCATCGCTTTGATCATCTATCAACTGAGATAGTAGTCAAACGCTAGTCTGTCACTAGAAAGGAAAGTAAAGTTTACGTCTCACTGTAAGCACGTTTGCTCGTATTGAAAAATACAGCGTTGGAATGTTTTCCAGAAAGAGTACTGTTGAGCTGGTGAGGGACGTGTACCTACATATCATGGCTAAATCTTAGAAATTTATCACTTCATAATATGGGTTATTAAAACTGGCCTGGCTTTTTTTTACTACTTGACATATTATATAATGATCTTTTTTTTATTGTGATTTTATTGATGTATTATTAATTTAATTTATTTTTTGTCAATTATATTAAGTAGATTTTTTTATTTATTTTTTATTTTTGTTGTTGATAGGTTCGCACTTGACCGCTATCTCACCTGAAGGAAAGCGACGATGCAGTTGACGATGGAACGCGCTTACCTAAAAGAAACCTATTCACTCTCGACTTAAAGATTCCCGGGTTGTAGCTATCAGGAAACACAGACTCTAAGACAGTTCTATAAGATTGTTTGTCAATATTGTTAACGACCTCATAATATTTGCATGCCTAATGTACAAAGCTCACTTGTTCCATCCAATGATTGTACCTACAATCTATTGCAAATAAATTTTACTTACTATGTCAATCCTCGTTTGGCTTGTTTTTTTAAGGGTGGAAATCATTCAATGAGTTCTTCTGCTCTGGGTGGAAATAGAGGGCGTGTCAAGCTTTTACTGACTAAAATCACACCTGTGTCCTTCATTTGCGTTTTGGCGTTCTAGGATTACGGGTTTCCTTTTCAGAAATTCCCTGCAGTCCTAGCTAGCGGGTATTGGCCCTGCTGAACCCCTACGGTTTGCTGATCTCTTTGAGGAGCGCGTGGATCACTACGCACCGTTGACGACTGGGCTCGGCCCGGTTAATTACCGGACGGTTGGACGGCGTGCTACCCATTGCTCGACATCAGCAAGCCCGCGTCTACAGTGGCTGGTAGTCGGAGTTGGAATTACACGAAATCCTTATGTGAAATGATATGGAGGATTGATATATTCAGTCAAGTTTTAGTTGGCCATATCATAAAGTGATCAATTTTAAGATCTAAATGCGACATACATACATTAACCTTTCAATTGTGATAATTGCAGACACAATTGAAAGACAATAGGTGCGCGAACGCCGGCGTTCGCTTGGGGTTTAATGAATTAATAAAGTTATGTTTTTAAAATTACTAAAGTAAAAATTAAAACATAATTATTAAAGTAAGTTAACTTAGTAATTTAGTTATAAAGCTTTATTTACGTAATAAGATGCTTATTTAGATTGGAGAAAGTTATCAAATATATAACTTTGTACTTAATATCGCTCATTGACATCAAAGTGGTAGCGAAAACTAATTTTGTTCAGTACTCATTTCTTTTGAAGAAAATTATGATTTTTAAAGACAACTTTCTCATAACGAAAAACTTGAAAATAGATTACTGTATTCATCATTATGAACTACTTATAATAACCCTTTTTTACACGACCAAAATGGTAATCGCATTTGAGTCTTTCAGGGCTTTTTTCTATGTTGGGAAAATCATCCAATGACAAACCCCGCTCTTGGGCGGAGCGGGAGATGGTGTCAGACTCTTACTGACAAAAAACCCACCCCGTTCCTTCGTGCCTTTAAACCGGGGCTCGAGCTACTCTTTCGAAACTAACCCTAGCCCCAGTAGGCTTCGACCCGGCTGGGCCCCTGCTGTTACTGACAACTCCTTGAGGCCCAGTACGGTTTGGTGAATGTCACATGTCTTCGCATTTTTGGTTCTAGAACATGCCGGTTTAATCACGATAGATTGTGTATGTCCGAATCATCAGCAAGTCCTTATTTTAAACGATGTTTGATCTATAACAACTATTACTCTTTCGAAACTAACCCTAGCCCCAGTAGGCTTCGACCCAGCTGGGCTCCTGCTGTTGCTGACAAGTCCTTGAGACGCGCGGGAACAGAGCGCGCAGTCGACGACTTGGGCTCGGTCCGGACAGTTACCGGACGGTCGGACAGCGAGCTAGTCTTTCATGGCTTATATGATTGTAACTTACATTTTTAATTGAATTGAATGAAAGACTGTAGTTATATACTTAGTTAATGATAAATAATTTTCTTTTGTGCAAAATCACTTTTCCGTGGCAAAAGAGCTAACCTAACTTATAAACCGCAATCGATCTCATGAGCATAATTATACAGTGTGGTGTTTTATTAAAAAAAAAACCGGCCAAGAGCGTGTCGGGCCACGCTCAGTGTAGCGTTCCGTAGTTTCCCGTCCGTCACAATAAGTGTACTAATAAGTTTAAGAAAATGCTTGCTTATACGATTATACTACAAACTTAGTCCAGAAATTATTTTGTACAACCTTTTTGTCTTTTTTGTACAAAAACTGTTCTTTCCATCAACTTCAAAATACATTTCCTAGAAAGTCCTTATAAAGTTCTACTTTTCAGATTTTGTTTATATTTTCTAAACTTATTGTTCAAAAGTTAGAGGGGGGGGGGGGGACATTGTTTTTTGTTTTTTTTTACGATTATTTCCGAAATTATTGACATTATCAAAAATTGATTTTAGTAAACCCCTATTCATTTTTAAATACCTATCCAACAATATATCACACGTTGGGGTTGAAATTAAAAAAAAAATCACTTCCTTTTTCCAATTTTTATTTTACCACTTTGTCGGCGTGATTGATATACATATTGATACCAAATTTCAGCTTTCTAGTGCTAACGGTCCCAGAGATTAAGCGAGGACGGACAGACAGACAGACATGGCGAAACTATAAGGGTTCCTAGTTGACTACGGAACCCTAAAAACCCTTTGTTTTTTTTTCTTTGATATTAATTGAAGTTACACTTTCGCACATTGAATTGAATTTTGATTGATTGTTCACTCATTTGTTTTCTTATCGGTCACCACGCTCAAAAAACAAATGAGTGTTAGATTATTTTCGTTACGGAATTTCTGGATTCGGTCTCCACACTCAAGGCCCGCGATAGAAGCTATGCAATAGCTTAAAAAAAAAACATTTCAAAATTCCATCTCAGCACCCTCTCATCATAATCAAATACATAATTGTCAAAAAGTCTAAATTACTTTTTCAAAATTCCCATAATAGGATACCTTCATGCCTTTGCAAAATGTACACCCTTAATCCTTCGTTTACCGACCCATCTGAAATTCAGATTCCTTCAAGAACCCCAAAATGGATTAGAGAAGATCCCTGTAATCAAATTACTTCTAACCGGAGCTTTCCCGTTTTTTAATCTTCACGACTGAGTCGATTAGAAGGGGCGTTGAAGATAACCGTGGTATTGCTGCCAAGGGGATTATTAAGTAATTAGGGGGTGATATAAGTATTCGTAATTTTTTGTAATGAGTTAATTCATTAAATCCCAAGAAAATGGCGTTCGCTCTCTCATTGTGTCTCTAATTACGGTATTGCATAGAGATGTCGATAGATACCTTAAATTAGCTCCTATTAAAATAATGAAAAACTTACGCTCTATTTTAAGGTGGTCAATTTAGTAGTCAGTCTGTTTTTGTTGTGTACTTTTTTTGATAGTGTTAATTTTGCGCTTGACCACTATTTCACCTGGTAAGCGATGATGTGGTCTTGGAGCACATTTGCCTAAAGGATTAAAACAAAAATTAGCCAATTGGACGAGTACTTCCAGATATGGTAATATCCTTGTTGGCATACAATTTTTAGGCATAATATTGTTTGGCATAACGTTTTCGCATAATTTTATTTTAGCATAATAATACTGTTGCATAATAATTCTTTAACATAATGCATAGTTTAGCGTAACTATCATTTAGTCTAATATGTTTGTTGTTGTGTTTACTTACCGTTTGGAGTTATTGATTAGGGTTCATTAGTTTATTCCAAAGAACATTATGTGTTTTTATCATTATGCGTTTATAACATTATGCTTTATAAAATTGTGCTTCTTTATTATTATGTTAGTAGTGTTTATGGCATAAGTTTTATGCCTAATAATTTTATGCGTAATGATCATTATGCTGAATTTTGGTATGCCAATGTATATTATGCCAATATATTTTATGCTAATCATTAGTAAGCCTCCAGATATTACCTCCTACAAACAATAAAAAAAACAAACTTTCCCTCGTTATAATATTTAGTGTAAAAGTATAGATTGTAGGCGTGCCCAAAGGTTTTGCCGTACCACAACTGGCACGCGTGCCTTAGGTTCGCCATCTCTGTTCTACACAAATACAATTATGGTCTGCTCTCAGACGGAGATTAGCGGTTTACTGGTTAGATTAGCCACGATGCAGGGTTCCACCTCAATGTGTGTGCTTAATTACTGAGTGCACGCCACGTTTCTTGCAGGACAGGTGCCATGCGGCCAGAAATTTAATGTATTTACTTAAATAATGGTAGGAAGCATGCGAAAATAAAATCAATCAAATCAAAATGGTTTATTAAAATAAAAATTAATTTATTTTAGGTACTATTATGACCCATATAAAAATCATTCATAATTACATTATAACGACGGTTGAAAGGCAAAATGATCTAAGCGACATTAGGTAAACTTTACAAAAGAGTGACTTACCTAGTTAATTTTTTTTTGAGTTTACTTTTGTAAAGTTTACTCAGTTACTTAGACCATTTTGCCTTTCAAACGTCGATAATAAACTCAATAATTACTCGTAAAATCATTACAAAATACACACATTTATGAAATTAGGTTTTAGGCGTATCATATAGAATTAACTGTCATTTTTTTACAGTGAAAAATAATCCAATGACTGCCCGCTCTAGGGTTGAGTCTGCACCTCATTCACCTTCACCTTCCGAACATACCATGTCTTGCGGAAGGTGAAGACGCCGTGACGTTTTTCTAGCCACTCCTCAAAGAGGGTGTCTTATCGCCATGGTTATGGCCACTGTGGTTTGTTTTCCTAAGTAAGCGGTGTAGTTGAGAGTTGTAAACATACAAGGTGTAAAGGACAGCCCTCCACAAACTTTAAGGGCTTGCTCAGTAGATGAAACTGAACAACCTAACACAATTTTTTTTTTCAGGAAACGATAAAAAATACAAACCATCTATCCAATTAAGTTTATAATTTTGTAGTTAAGGCGAATTTTTCTTTTCGTTTCATGAAAAAAATTTTTATGGAAGGGTCTTCAGTTTCGTCTACTGAGCAAGTCCATAAAGTTTGTGGAGGGCTGTCCCTTACACCTTTTATGTGTCGTGGCGAGATCTCAGAATTGATCACTTCATGATAATTATGGCCAAATCGTTTAAACGTTAACATTTGATTATATTTCAGTCCTCGTTTGACCATATCATTAATGTAGGATTTCTATGATAATAAAAGGTCTAAAGAAAACAGGCAAAATTATCTGGCCAGTTTTACATGACTTTACCACGAAGTGATCAATTACTAAGATCTGGCCACGAATACAAAGTGAGAACATTCAAAATCAAAATCATTTATTTCAATTAGACCATTCCCGTACATTTGAAGCTTTCTACAAGCGTTAACTATTGCAGATTAGAAACTTGGCTAGGGGTACTGAATATAGTTTGTTCAGAATCAGTAACTGAATGGATTCCAATAGTTTTTACACCATGTTATATTTTTTTACAAAAATATTTAAAAAGGTCACAAGACGGACACTAAGTATAACGCAGATCTTATAACTTTGTGATTATTCATGATACATTTATGAATGACTAGCTTTTGCCCACGACTTCGTCCGCGTGTATAAAATATAGCCTATGTCACTCAGGAATAACCGGTCGACTGTTAAACCTACTTATTTTTAGCAGCTTTCTATCGGTGAAAAAATTTTAGCAATCGGACCAGTTGTTCCAGAGATTACCCCCTACAAACAAAAAGACAAAAAAACTAACTTTACCTCATTATTATATTATTAGTGTAGGCAAAGCCGCGGGTAGATGTACTAGTATCCTTTAACTAAATCATTGTGGCTACACAACCCTCATCCATTTCCCAGTTTGTTATTTGCCAATACCCATTATATTACATAGTAGTTGTTCGGTTTAAAATGCTTTTCATCAATATTTGATTCAGTTCATATTTGCTTTTCGCTCCAATTCACTACCCACTCTTATTTATTTCAGGTTTGTATTAAAATCCTAACTAATATTATAAATGTGAAAGTGTGGATGTTTGGATGTTTGTTACTTAATCACGCAAAAACGGCTGGACGGATTTGGATGAAATTTGGCATGAATATAACCTTTGACATGGAAAAGAACATGGGCTAATCTCAGAAATGGCTGGACCGATTTTGACGGGACTTTTTTTGGCAGGTAGCTGATGTAATAAGGAGGAACATAGGCTACTTTTATTTTAGAAAAAGTAAATTCAAAATCCTGTAGTCCACGCGAACGAAGTCGCGGGCACAGCTAGTATTAGTATAGATGTAATATTTACTCTACTGAATCTTTCCAGAATTATTTCCCAAGAAGAAAAATGTATCATTTTGTTTGTTTTGTCTGATGCGTAGGTGGATAAGTACACTAAGCACGAGTAGGTGGTAAAACCTATGTATTTATTTATTCCTTTTCCTCACAAACAATTTTCAAGATAATATTTTCTTCCAACCAATGAAGGATATAACCTAACAAAACGTTTCGTATAGCCTCAAGCTACACAATACGGAGTCAAGATAAAAGAGAGTACGACATAATGATTGTAATAACACCATAAGGTTGTGCCGAAGTGTTGCCAACATAGAAAATCATAACATCCACATGGGTGGGGAAAAATAGGATGGCAATACTGAGTGGAAAATTGTGTTCATGATGAATAAGGAAACAGTTGTATTAAAAGAAGTTCGTTTGGGAAAATGTTTTGTTGTGTTATTCGATTAGACTGTTACTTTTAGCTGTCTTGTATATAATAGAGGCAGATTTTTGCTCCATTATTATGGGGTAACACTTGTTGAACCAATCTTTACTAAGTGAGTTGGTAACAAACATACAGGGCGAGACTTTTTATTTCTTTTTTTCATCATCATCATCGTCACCATTTCAGCCGATATACGTCCACTGTAGGACATAAGCCTCCTCCAAGTGTCGCCACAACGAACGATCCGGTGCGTCTCGTTCTCTCTTCATCCATCGGTTTCTTGCAACCTTCACCAGGTCATCGGTCCACCTTGTAGGAAGCCTTCCAATGCTGCGTCTTCCGGTACGGAGTCGCCACAACGGCCATCTGTTCTGCAAGCAATGTGCTTTGCCTACTGCCACTTAAGTTTGACAATTCTTCGAGACATGTAGGCAACATTAGGATAAGCTCCTAAAAAAAAGCCAAAGTTAAAAACAAAATGTATATTTGCATAGACAAGTGAATTGCTACAGGTACTTAGCTACCTCTACTATTGAAAGGGTTAGTGTTTGTTCGACGCATTAAGGTTTTGAGAGGTTCTCGCAAAACACAAGATTATCCCATCAAAACAGATGACCCTAGTGCGATTACATATACAAAGAAAACATTTGTAAAAACCTTAGACGACGATTTATACAGACAGATGGTTCTCATATAGGGTCCCAGGGTACCAACACAATTGTGGAATAGGCAGGCACATTACATAATGGGCAGGGCATATTGCTCGCAGAACAGATGGGCGTTGGGGTCGAAGGTTCTGGAGTGGCGAACGCTTACCGGAAGACGCAGCGTTGGCAGGCCTCTACAAGGTGGACCGATGACCTGGTGAAGGTTGCGGGAAACCGATGGATGCGGGACGCACAAGAACGTTCGTTGTGGCGGTGCCTGGGGGAGGCCTATGTCCAACAGTGGATGTGTATCAGCTGAAATGATGATGATGATGATGATAACATAATGTTCTCGTATGTGATGTGATTGACTGGCAAGATATTTTATGAGTGTACTTTATAAGTGAGGACTTGTTATTGGCTGTCAGTCTAACATATTGTTTCTTATCAGATTTTTTTAAGGTGTAAGTCCTCCATATTATTTAAATAAATAAATAAATGAGTCGATTGGTCTGGTTTTTGAAGTTCTTTTTTATGAGTGCTTCCTTGCAGATCAATGTAGTGGTCATCTGATTAACTGGACTTGCTTGTGGCAATTAATATAATATTACCTAGCTAGGACCTATAACTTTGACCTTGACTAGCCTGTTGGTCTTGTTGTGAGTGACCCTAACTGCTATGCCGGAGGTCGTGAGTTCGATTCTCGCCCAGGACAAATGTTTATATGATGAGTATGATCATTTGTGCTGTGGATGGGTGTAATTTATCTATTATGTATGTATTAAGAAATATATGAGTAAGTTTATCAGTTGTCTAGTACTCATAACACAAGCTCTGCTTAACTTGGAACTAGACGGCGTTGTGTGATAGTTGTGGAATATTATTATATTATATTATATTTAAAAAAATCTAAAACTAAGTGACTACACGCTAAAGACACTCCTTACGGGGTCACCGGGCGGAGGACAGCATAGGACGTGTTGGACAGAAGATTGAGCACTTAAGGATCAAGGAACAAACTTAACTCTTATCCAGAGATCTGGCCTGCAATGGTAGTCCGCTAACATGCTTGAGAACAACGAAAGTAGGCTGACTTAGCAGTGGGATGTATCAGACTATAAAATTAGTTATGTAGTCTGATACGAGTACATCTCACTAGAATATAGACCGCTATAACTTACTTATATTCATTTATAGGTAGGCACGCTAACGTGTCTGTAAGACGAAATACATGCAAACACACTCACCTTAACACATTTGATTGTTATAACACACTCAAACAAAAGCTATCCGCTTCATAAATGTTTTATTTATTTCTTGTGAATCGTTCTAACACTCTTTTACACGTCAAACTTAAAATATATATCAGTTCAAGATGTCAATCAGAGTTGGAATCTCTTTCAGAGAACAGCAGATTAGTGGATGAGTGGATTACGAGCAATAAACAAACTATTGCCGATTCCACAACTGGTTTATTATGATGAAGGCTATAGGTATTCGTTTCACAAAGAGACGTAAGACAATTTCTAGGCATGTGTTGTCCACGCGGCTTCTGACAGAGAACCGCGTCTTTTTTAGGGTTCCGTAGTCAACTAGGAACCCTTATAGTTTCGCCATGTCTGTCTGTCCGTCTGTCTGTCTGTCCGTCCTCGCTTAATCTCTGTGACCGTTAGCGCTAGAAAGCTGAAATTTAGTACCAATATGTATATCAATCACGCCGATTAAGTGGTAAAATAAAAATTGGAATAAAATGTTTTATTAGGGTAGCCCCCCTATATGTAAAGTGGGAAGTGATTTTTTTTTTTAATTTCAAACCTAACGTGTGATATATCGTTGGATAGGTATTTAAAAATGAATAGGGGTTTACTAAAATATTTTTTTGATAATGTCAATAATTTCGGAAATAATCGCTCCAAAAGTAAAAAACAATGTGTCCCCCCCTCTAACTTTTAAACCATAAGTTTAGAAAATATGAAAAAAATCTGAAAAGTAGAACTTTATAAGGACTTTCTAGGAAAATTATTTTGAACTTGATGGAAAGAACCATTTTTGTACAAAAAAGACAAAAGGGTTCTACAAAATAATTTCTGGACTAAGTTTATATAAGTGTATATGCAAGCATTTTTTTAACCTCATAAGTGGGTACACTTATTGTGATGGACGGGAAACTACGGAACCCTACACTGAGCGTGGCCCGACATGCTCTTGGCCGGTTTTTTTTTATGTGGCTTCTCGCAGGTCAACAAGGCTCCCTGGAGCACACGGTAGAGCATACGGTAGAGATGTACCCCGCTTGGGTATAGCACCACCGTGTCCTCGCGGGGGCGATCGGCAACAAAGATCTCGCGTCAGGTCCTGGTACTGGTACAGGTCATGATTTGGAGCAAGGAGAAATGGCAAACTGCCTCCTTCTACGAAGCAGTAATGCTGGCTAAGGAGGCAGCCGCACGCGTGAGGAACGGCTCTCATGCCCCAGCCACCGGGATCCAGATCCCCATTTCCACCCACAGTAAACCTAAGCTTACCGACGGGGTACAGTGGGTAGTACGGCGGCCGGTAGTCCGGTAACTGTACGGACCGAGCCCAAATCGTCGACGGCGTGTAGATTTCGCCTCAAGGAGATGTCAACAAATCGTCAGGGCCCAGTCGGGTCGAAGCCCCATAGGCTAAGTGAAAGTGAATCTCGGGGCCCTAAAACAAAAGCAATAAAGGAACAGGCCTCTACAAGGTGGACCGATGACCTGGTGAAGGTTGCTGGAAACCGATGTATGCGAGACGTACAGGAACCTTCGTTGTGGCGACGCTTGGGGAAGGCCTTTGTAACAGTGGACGTATATCGGCTGAAATGATGATGATAAGAAATCTGTTTTATTCCTGAGTGACTTATGCTATATTTTATGTGTGAGAGCAAAGCCGTGGGCACAAGGTAGTCTATGATATTAAAAAGGAAATATCGAAATGAGTTTTTGGCGGTTTTTTTTTTCAACTGATATGCGGTGGCTTTTTATTTATTAGCAAATTGATTCCTATTAGTTATTGTGATGTAAAAAATAAATCCGAATCCGATGAATGCAAGATGCTTGGACAGTACGTTATGGCGACACTTCAAGGAGGCCCATGTCTAACAGCGAACGTCTTCCGACTAAAATGATGATATGAAGAAGAATTAGTATAGTCTGTCTAAAAAGTCAAATGACTTGGGAATTTTGTATAATATTTAATTATTTAAAAAACTATTTATATTCTATTCTTTTTATAGAGTTCTTCTATTAGTAAACAATGATTGACTGACCTGTTGGTCTAGTGGTTAGTGACCCTGACTACTATGCCGGAGGTCGTGGGTTCGATTCCCACCCAGGACAAATGTTTGTGGGATGAGCAATAATCATTTGTTCTGTGTCTGGGTGTAATTTATCTATAATATGTATGTATTTAGAAATATATAAGTATGTTTATCAGTTGTCTGGTACCCATAACACAAGCTCTGCTTAGCTTGGGACTAGACGGTGTTGTGTGATAATTGTGGAAATATTATTATTATTATCAAGATCTCTTAATCAACCTTGATTATTGAACTAGTGTTTATTACATCAGATTTCCTTTTACTGTAATAATTACCCAAGTCGACTTTTTAGACAGACTTTAACCTTTCAATCGTAATAATTACAGACACAATTGAAAGACAATAGGTGCGCGAACGCCGGCGTTCGCTTGGGGTTTAATGAATTAAGAGTTAATTTGGTGAATAAATAATACAGTTCCCTTTACAATATTAAACCTGCCATATTCCAAGTGTTAAAAATGTAAACAAATGTTGGTATTTTCGGAAAAATTTCAATGATAATCCTGTTCATGAATAAGTCGAGAGGTTTAAAAGCCAGCTCCGAGCCTCCATAACCTTAATGTTGGGTAATATCGCTCAACACATCACAGAATTGAGTTTACTCTCCACGTTTCATTTTGGTAAGATTTTTATCAATTTCCAAAGCCTCAACGTAAAATGAACCGTTCCGATATATACATAGAATCGATTTTTGACTGTCTTGGTTCTTGGCTTGGGAGAACGCAACAGGTCGACTAAAATAAATATTGAGTAATTTTCGTTTGCGGAACCAAAACATAGACTTATGAGAATAAGACGTTTTATTGAGTTTAGAGGAGATATTGCTTTTGTTTCAGGAATAAAGACTTCAGGCACCTGTAGTCTCTTCAGTCAATCTAATGATAGACTAAAAAATTGCAAAAATACTTTTTTCACAAATAATATAGTAATAATAAAAAACAGAAAAAATCAGAAGTAGATAGATTTTATTAACTAAAAAATATCTAAGTAACTAATTTTACAGTAAAAATAAAAAAACCTACGCTAATTACACTTAACTAAAAATAAACTAAAATGCACATCGCTGTCAACTGATAATGTGCCCAAAAGACTGGCGGCATTGCCACGCTGTATGGCAATGCTTATCCTTAGTCCAAAGTAAAAGCCAGACCTTGGGTCACGCGAAGTGTAAACTAGATGTTTAGACAGATATTTAACAACTTGTGAGCACTCGGACCACACGATTTGAAAGTAGATACGTAGATGTTAATCACATTCTTCAATTACGAATTGACAGTACGGTTGCACAGTGTTTGAGCGATATAAAGATGAAATTTCCCAAACTAAAAAAAGGAATATGGAATAAATCTATTCGAACATCCGTCACGTTCGAAACATCACACAACAGTCAGTAACATCACAGTCGTGAAAGTTACTTAGGCAAGCAAAAATCCATATCAATATACATAAGTAATGTCTAGTGCTATATAAACAACAGGCTTTATCATACAAGCGGATTGCGAGCGTCCTCAAAGCGGAGCGGGCGCGCAACGAATACGTTACGGACGCGCAACGAACACGCCACGCATTCGCAGCGAATTTGTTGCGGACACGCAACGAGATCCGGCAACGAGACGCGAGTCTTCGAAGTAACAAAGCCAAAAGCGTGTATTATAAAAGAGTGTATTATACGTCGGTAACTTCTACAAACACGCGTTGAAAACGTTGCGAATATTCACGTATCCGCGACGTCTTCGCTTTGCAGCATCGGCGTGTTCGCGACGCATTCGCTGCGCGCCTGCCCCGCCTCGCACCCGCTCGCAAACCGCTAGTGTGATAACGCCCGAAGATATTTTTAAGTCACACAAAACTACAACTGAAGCAATGGCCATCAACTCAATACATTCTGATTAACACAAACAACGGGTGGTCAATATGTAATGGTCCAATGTGTTGGCGGCCAATTTTTGGTCTTATTGGCCTCCCTACGTGTGTGGATGAAGTCTCAAGAGAACGCAATTAGATCTTAATTGCTAATGTTTAGTATTTATTTAGGCAGTCACATGTATAACTTTATTTGATGTTTTGAGGAAAATATATTTCTGACTGTATGTGTGTTTTGGTAAGATGTTTGTGACGATTGTTTGAACGAATTATTATTTTTATTATCTATAAAAAAAAAAAACCATTATCGAGTATCGTAAAATGTTTTAAAATATATTCATATAGGTCATCAATCTACATTTAATATAAAGTTTTATTTTTTTTTGTTTGTGTTAGGTAATCTCTGAAAGTACTGGTTCGATTCTGTCTGTCCCGTTTTATTTGGGGTCGGCGCAACACGTTTTTTCCTTCCATTCTGTCTTATCATTCATCACGCTATCACTAACTCCCTTTTCTCACATTATCCATCCAGTTTTCTTTGGCCTTCTCTCCATCTCCCTCTCTTTCTTTTTTTATTTTCCGCTCATTCACATGTAAACTCATAACTCTTTTAGCAACATGAGTTTCATCCCACATGACCATAATTATCAAGACAAATGATTTCCTTTCAACTTTTCAGTCACTGGCGCCACTTTCAAACTTCCCCTAATATACTCATTGCTCACTTTATCCATTTTCGTCACACCACACATTTGATTAAACTCTTATAAGAACTGGAAGTTCTGTTGCCATTACACGTACATGCCAAAAAAACGACTAAACTATATACTTGCCAAAACATTTCTATTCTTAGCGCTCATAGTCACCAACCGTGCTTATCTGTGCCGAGCACTGGCATCCGTCGATAACTCACGAAGCCCGCACTGGGCGCTGTTACGAGCCTATAGCATGTCGCACTTTGTTGAGTTGGACATTATATGGAGTAGCTTCCAGCAAATCGGTTCAGTTTATCGACTGCTGTAATTTTATCAAACATAAGGTCGCACAAGTAGACGCGGGCTTGTGGAAGACGAGGAATGGGTAGCTCGTCGACCGGCCGTCCGGTGTGCTTAGTGATCTACGCACCCCTCATAGAGTGGTCAGCAAACCGTAGGGCACTTGCAGGGCCGATGCCTAAGGAAACTCGTAGTCTTAGAACGCAAAGAGCAAAAGATCAAGTGAAGGACTCAGGTGATTTTCGTCAGTAAAAATCTGACATGCTCTTACGCTCCACTCCAATTGGATGATTAACTACCTTAAAAATAAGGTCACACAACACGAACATTATTTTATATCATTAGGTTTGGGAATCATGATCCGAATACCTTTACCTCACAGTCAAACCTTTGCAACGGTTTTGTGGGGCATCGCCTTTTTGGAATTAAGATAAAAAAGAATGATGCGTGTCGGGTGGTACACATCCACGATACTCGTAGCTTGCAAATAAGTTATTAGTCGGCGTCCGTGCAGAATGCCAACGCTCTGCGTGTTTACGTGTATATACCAAGACTTGTGTTTCAAGCTGGAAGCTCGATTTGGAGAAAAGTATATGCTTTGCAAAATATGGATGAAAAAGAGATTGCATGTACAGGAGATGAGAATGTTGAGATGGATATGCGGTGTGACGAGAATTTATAAAATTGAAAGATTGAAAATAGCGCCAGTGACTGAATAGTTGAAAAAGAATCGTTTACATTGGTACGATCATGTGACGAGGAGGGATGAGAGATTATAAAAAAGTATATTCAAAAATTATAATTTGAAAAATGACAAAATCCTAATTAAATTAAAAATTTTGTAAAAAAAAATACTCGCGGTCAATGTAGTCGTAATGGAAAAAGCAATAAATACTTTTTAAAAACCACTCGACATCAATGATGTAAAACTTATCATTAAAATTACAAACCCAAGAAAATCCATCCCGTTACTAATTCATTTCAAAAATGAAATTAACAGTATTCAAACATTTTGAAATATTTCCGTAAGGAAACTTGCAAAACAAACAAAATCAAACTCGATGAGTGAAAATTTGAAGCAACGGCAGGGAAGCTCAATAATTAGCTTGAAAAGCGCGAACGGCTTGCTTCCCGTGAAAATAGGGTTTTCAGGCGACAGAAACGAAAAATTCAAAAGACATTTGCCGTAGTTTTATTTGGAAACGTGTAGCAACCCTGGGTTTTTAAGGGGTTTTGTTTTACGAAGTATAGCTAAGGTGATTCATGCAGTCGAGCAGTTTTGATACAGTAAAATAGTAAATAGTGTTTGTTTAAGTTTGGTTATGGTACAAAATAGATAGATACAGAAGACAATCTACATACAAAGTGCATTAAGTCCGCCTTTGTACCTGTGTGTTGCATGAAGTTTTAATAAATAAATAAAGTGCGCTCGAGCAATGCACACATAGGCACCGCTCACGGACACCGACATCTCGGTTCAATCGCCCGATCGCACTCGTACAGTTCGGCACAACGCGCTGACCCTAGCGTGATCGCCGAGGGTGGGTATAAAAAATGAAGTACATACATGAGATTGACTTCTGTACCTATCTTTTTGTGGTTAAGGTTTGCTAAGTAACAGCCGAGTAAATATATGTATATATAGGATCATCGATAGATGTAAATATAGTAACGAATGTAAATATAGTATCGTTAAACTTGTCGACATATTTCAATAGAATAATAATGTGCAGAAGATGTTCTTTGATGTCACAAATAATACAAGACTTATTTCTAAATATAGTTTCATAGAGTCACCAAAGTAAACTTGTAAATATAGTTCCATTTGTGTACACTAACTTAAAGAAAAAGTTGCGGAAAGTTCCATCAATTCAATATTCATCTACTTTTACCACTCAACCGAAAAGAAAATATAGAAAACGTGTACTTATCATACTTGGTGAGGACCGCTGAAATCAGGTGGAGCGAGACACTCAGAACCATTTTCTTTTCTCTTTGGTTAAAAATCAAGATGACATCCCCTGCCCTTGGGCGGAACGAGAGACAGTGACCGACTAAAAGACCCACCCCGTTCCTTCGTTGTCTTTCATACCGGACCATGGCCTGTACGAAGGCTCGTCGCGAGAGGTCGCACACTCACAAGGGCACGGCGATGCTCTTTCCAAGAGGGGGAACATCTTTACCATGTGCTCCACTGTATCGCAGTCCACACAGTGGCGTCACTCCCGCATGAATCCGGTGCAGGTACTTGACATATTTCCGAACTTACCATGTCCGGTGAGAACCTGCGCCATGCGGAAGGTGAGGACGCCGTGGGGTCTTTCCAGCCACTCCTCAAAGAGGGGACTTACCGCCATAATTGTGGCATGCCCAGCACTGGTCACTGTCACAACGACAGTCGCTGACGCCATTTCACCATGAGACCCCGCCGGAGCTCTGTCCGCAGCGGTTGATGTATCTCTTTACTGACTAAAATCCATCAGTATTCCTTCAGTTGCATTTTGGTTTCCAGGATCGTGCTAACTCTTTCGGACAATCCCTCAGCTCTAGCATGTGTCCCTAACGTGCCCTATCACTTACGCGCCGGTGACTTGTGTTTGGTCTTGATCAGACGGTAATCTACCCATTTTTTTTGTAGGTGGGAAATCATCCAATCTTTAAACTTCTCCCGCTCTAGGGAGGAGCGTGTGGCCGTGTCAGATTTTTACTGACTAAAATCCACTACTGTGTTACTTCTTTGTCTTGCGTTCCAAGACCAGGGTTTTCCTTTCAGAAGCCAACCTATGGCCTCAGTAGACTTTGGTCCTGCTAGACCCTATGGTGTTGACATATCTTTAAGGCATGCGTGGAACACTGTGCGCCGCCAATGACTCAGATTCGGTGCGGATGGTTGACGGCTATTCGGCAAGCTACCTACTACTCGCCGTCCGCAAGGCCACGCCTTCGGTAGCAGGGCGATTCTTGCGGTGACTGAGGCGTAAGGATTTGCTACCCTATTCTCTTTTCGCTACTTCCTTCGCTCGCTTTTCTGCTGCGCAGTAGGGATAATATATGTATATGCTATGCTTTAGTTTAATTCATGTTTATCATTACGTACTCGGTATTTTGTAGTTACTTCTATACCAACAGTCTATTTCTGGACGAACAAATTCCCAAGTATAGATCTCGCCCATAACATATTGCAAATAAATATAAAATGTTATCAGTACGAGTGCGGAGCGAGTCCTATTCGTCTTATACGAGTCCCCAAGTAAATGGATACGATAGAATGATACGATCAATCAATATGTAAAAGGTATATAAAGTATAGCTACTATCTACTGATAGACTACCTTTTTTCCTTGTGGAAACTTTTGAGAGGAGAAAGTGGAATTTTTGCCTCCCTATAATCACCTCCGGTGATAATTCAGTACATGGAATCATGGAACAAATAATCGTTACGTCTTAATCTTATTCTTTATTATACACACATTAAAAAAAAAATACTACTTTGGAACCCCCTCTGAACAACGCCTGTTAGGATACATCCCTGAGACGACTTTACAGGGGTCTTCCCTGATCTTCGCTTTGTACGGCAGAAGATGATCAGCGCCACCGTTTTCCCTGTAATCACTCGATAAACGATCAGACATCGATCAGGGGCCTTACCATGACGTGTTAAAGTACCAGGCGTGCTAGTAAGAACGAGGGATGGAGCTATACGTTCTAAATATCTCCATCCCTTTAACAATTCAGTTTAGGTCTTCCAATGGATCCCGTTAAGAACTCGTGGTAGGGCCTCTGTCTGTACATCTGGCTCGCTTCATATTTACTGGGATACTAGTCCTATTTAAGGGTCGAGTTCGGCGCGTGGTGATTTAGAGATGGGGAAGTTACTAATCTGCAATAGTTAACGCTAGTAGAAAGCTTCCATGTACGACGCTCAGTCACGAGGTTAGAACAACAGATTCGGCGACGCTGCCAACTTGAAGCGTTCGACGCAATCGAAACGGTTGTGCTTTTATCAACATCTTATAGGTACCTGTATTGTTACTTTAGCACACGCTCACCAACGTAGACGTCATTATGCGTCATCTTGTTTCCGTCATCCTTTCTCTTTCACACACTCACCTTTCTCATTCTTATTCATTCAAATTATTGAATGAAATATCAATTTTGAAATTCTAAGTTGTATATTAGAAGTTAATGTTCAAAATACTTGGATATAAAAATTATGCTACAGATTGACTGAATATCTTCTTCATGTAACTATCATACATTTATTACTATTAGCATAAATCACGTAGATTTTCATTTATGTCTTTGATATTCACATACCAGCTGAGCAGCTCCGTAATAAACCTGTCACTCCAACGAATATGTTCCAGACGTGCTAGTTCAATTAAAATGTAGGAAAAAACCTATATCCAATACTAGGTTGGAAAATAGAGCGTTAGTTCTAGTTTGAACTAACGTCATGCTAGGTATGTACAGGCATCGCAAGCACTTTAGATCGATAGTATCGATATATTTATGTACTACGCACTAGATTAGGCGTGCCGTACATTCACTTTAGTCGACTCAGATGTAATGTCGACTGTACACCTTGAAGATTCCCAGCCGAGTCCCAGCAGTGGGAACATTAAAAAGGCTGATAATATAATTAATGGTCGTAGTAACTGAAGTGCATTTAATCTACACTAAATATTATAGCGAGGTAAAGTTTGTTATTTTGTTTGCAGGAGGTAATATCTGAAAGTACAGCAGGCTTACTCTTGAGTTCAACTCCGATCGGTGGACATTGAGATTGTGACGTTTCGTACCCTTGAATTCAATGCTAGCACCAAATTAGTTCAAAATTGCGTGACCATTTTGAGAACTAAGTGAAATTGTATATGTTGACAATATTGTTTTCAAGAGTACCAAATCATTGCAAATTTTTTTTTTTTTTGATTGCAAAAATTTTTTCACCGATAGAAAGCTGCTTTATTCCTGAGTGAATTACTGTATCGTGTTTGAGCTCTTTGGGATGACCTTGATTTACCAAACGATAAAAACTTGATATGAAACAATGTTTTTTTATTGAAAACTCATGTTTTCTGATAGTGTTATCTATTTCATTGCCAACATTTTTATTTATTAAACTCACGCCTGCGCACTATTTCACTAGATAGTTAGCGACGATATGGTTGATGATGGAGAAGTAACCTATTTACTCTTGATTTAATGATCCCCACGTCGTAGCTATCAGGAAACACAGACTCCGACAGGGAATTCCAGTCTTAAGCATTACGCACAAATAATCTCATATTTAATTCATTAAACCCCAAGCGAACGCCGGCGTTCGCGCACCTATTGTCTTTCAATTGTGTCTGTCATTATCACGATTGACAGGTTAAGGATATCATTATATCCACACCGTTATCGGCCCATATTGAAAACCAGTGCTTCTTCTTCTTCTCGAATCGATGGTTTTCGTTTCTCTCAAAGTTTTTTGGCCCAGTTGGTTGCCACGTTTATAGCGGCGTTAGTGGCGTTTTTTAGGTCCTCTTAGTGCAGGGTGACACTTTGGGCACTCTAATAAGTGAGCCGTCGTCAGGACAACTAGTGCTGTGAAGTGGAATGCTGAACGTCTGGCCGTTTTGCGCGGACGAAGCGTATATTTTTCCTACAGAATGTACATAATTCGTAAATTACCTAATCCTAAGATTGCGTCATTTCTTACAAATAAAATATTTTTCTTTCTTTCTATTATTGCTACATTGGAAGGTTTCCGACAAGGTGGACCGATGACCTAGTCAGGGTCGCGGGAATCAGATGGAAGCGAGACGCACAGGACCGGTCGTTGTGGCGACGCTTGGGGGAGGTCTATGTCCAACAGTGGACGTCTTTCGGCTGAAATGATGATGATGATGATTGATACATTAGTCTCAGTAGCAACTCAAGACATAAAAAGTTTATTTTTACTATCATACCTACACATCTACACGGTACACCTATTAAGGAATGGGCCTTCAGTAGGTAAAATCCAATAATACGTGTCAGCCCTTACGACCACTAAAGTAAATGAAGTACCCAGCCAATTATGAAGATTCATGACTATATAATGGGCTTCCTGATTAATGATGAGCTTAGGAGGAAACGAATAAATATGAATTAAAATGTAGGCCAAAGGAAACATAGAAATGTAGATAATTAAGATATCACTAAAATGTCAAATAAGATATCCGTAGGCGCGGACTTGCGGACGGCGAGTTATGAGTAGCTTGCCGTCCGATAAGGACCAGGCCAGGGTCGCGCGTTGTGTTCCACAGATGGACCCACAAGGGTCAATGCCTGGTCTAGCTTCAGGATTGTTTGTAAAAATCATCATGGCCTTAGAATACAAAGGGTAGTTAAAGGAACCCAAGTGGAATTTAGTTAGTAAGAACCTAAAAAGAAAAAAATAAGAAAAAGAAGAAATATGTAATACAATTTATTGTACAATTAGTACTCATAGACGACTTTATTTCAACAGTTCACGAAGATATTCTGGGTACGCACGTAGACAGATTATAATGTACGCATTTGATCCCCAATAATCTACACTAATTTAATAAAGTGGTAAAATTTGTTTTTTTTTTTTGTAGCATGTAATCTCTGAAAGTACTGGTCGATAGCTAAAATTTTTTCACCGACAGAAAGCTGCTTTATTCCTGAGTGTCATTTTTTTATCTGTTATAAACTAGTACTTGACTGCGATCCCGCCTGATAGTAAGCAGTGATGCAATCGTTTTTTAAATCGACATAGGCTATATTTTATATACGCGGACAAAGCCGCGAGTAAAAGCTAGTTACCTATAAAAATACACGATCCTCAATATGTAATCAAAAACTTCATAACACAGTGTTTTCGAGATATTCAGACTACGGCTTTTAATACTGTTTTCCAATAATACTCTATTACCTACACGAAATTCTAGAATCCAATATTACCTAGGTAAAATTCTAGGAATCGAACGTTAGAATGATTCAATCGTTACATGTTTTTCGAAATACGTCAGAAGTATTCAGGTCGAGTGAACCATTTATGAGATAATTTCATACAAACAAATAGACAGATAAACGAAAGTTCCCAGAAGCACTGTTTTATTTATATTTAGTACAGTGAAAACAAACAGACATCATATTTATTTTAGAATCATTTTTTATTTTCTAAATTACCTAGGTACATGAGCTGTTTATTTTTGTGCGGTCATAACTTAGATCTTATTTATAAACACATATATTCACCGTAGCCTTTTCCATACTAGCCCGGTGCGGCTGAATACCTGTGTCTTACATGAAGCGACTGCTTATCAGACGTCCACGACCCAGTTACTGGGCAAAACGATACTTCTTGAATTGGATCAGGTTGGTCATGGTCCAGAGTGGGAGGGAATGGGATGCGGTCGCGTCCTTGTGTGAAGCAGTTATGCAAAGGAAGTGACCGCAAGAGTGAGGAAATGTCCCTCCTTAGATCTCCAGTAACCGTAGACGCGGGCTTGTGGACGACGAGTAATGGATAGCTCGACGTCCCCTCGTCCTATAAAGACCGAGCCCGCGTCGTCGACGGCGCGTATTATTCCATGCGCGCCTTAGAGAGACGTTAGCAAACTATACCCAGCAGCTGCCAGAGCCATGGGATCAATTCGGAAAACTCATGATTCTGGAAAGCAAAAGATGATATTCCACCTCCAAAATAAGTAAATCATTCTGTTATCCTTTACATTCCAGCTACGACAACTTTTTTAAAAATTTCGCAACCAATTCTGAATGCTATTGACCTATTAGGTACTAAACTCTGTCAAATATTCCTCAAAACGCAAAACCCAGATTCCCACAAATATATGCGATATTCAACATTTTTGACGATTCTGTATGTTGAACATTCCGGAACTATGTAAATTTTAAACTAGTGTTTACATCCGAGGTGCTATCGGCCCCGTACGATAATTTACATTTATATTGCTGAAGTTCCGCCGTTGACGTTCTGACTGATGGGTAAACACACAATGTACTGGAATATTGCTGCGTCGGTTCGGACGCATGAATAAAACTCGCTAATATAAACAGCAATGTAGTGATGGTTCCGCTAGTGTTTTAATTTACATTTTAATTTTGCTTGTTACGTTGTAGTTGCATGTTTTAACAGAGATTGAGGTGAATGGATTACCTACCTACTGAAGTTGTTGTGCGCAACGTTTGTTAAACAGCGGAATGTACGATTTACAAACAAAAAACTGGGCAAGTGCGAGTCGGACTCGCGCATTGAGAGTTCCGTGCAAACTACAATTCCCGAATGGAGTCTCGAAGATTTTTCCAAATTGCAATTTTGTTTTTTGTAACTTAGGTAACTACAAATTTATTGTTTTTAGATTTTTCTATACCTGTGCTATAAGACCTTGGTTTGTGCCAAATTTCAGGATTCTGGGTCAACGAGAAATACCCTATGATTTTCTATCTTTGAGAGTATCAAAATATAGGTTTTTTTGCGACATAAACGGCCATATCTTTTTATTCGTTAACTTAGAAGTTTGATTTTTCACAGCTTGAAGGGATCGCCGACTTGAGTATATGCTTTTAATTTCAACACGTCTCGCCTCTACGAGTTCTTGAGATAGAGGGTCTTGACAAAAAGACAGACAGATAGACGGACGGACAAAAAATTGATCCCATAAGGATTCCGTTTTTTCCTTTAATTCATTAAACACCAAGCGAACGCTCGCGTTCAGAAATTACAGACACAATAGAAAGACAATAGGTGCGCACCTATTGTCCTTCTACTGTGTTTGTAATTTCCACGATTGAAAGGTTAAGGCACGGAACCCTAAAAACGGAACTTTTATAGGAACACTTTGTTGTCCGTCTGTCTGTTTGTCTCTTCTACATTTAAATGACACCCATTCCATATTCAAAAACGCATAACGTTCTGAACATCTACTGAATTACTAAGAATATAAAACAAAACAGTTCAGCTGTTCTATAAATCAAATATGTTTTTATTTACGTACATACAGATAACGTAGGTGTTAGACGTCACGTATTACTAATCCCGGAATATATAGGAATGTGAAGGTTGCTCGGAAATGCATCGTGGTATTTCAATATACTTCAACCTTCAGATCACTATGATGCACCTATAGCTTTTGCTAGCAGTTTCGCCTGTGTGAGAGTAGAATTTGATAACATTATTTTGTTTTTTTTTTATTATTATTGATAGGTTTGCGTTTGACTACCATCTCACCTGATGGTAAGCGATGATGTGGTCGACGATAAAGCACGCTTGTCTACAAGTAACCTATTCACTCTTGACTTAAAGACCCCTAAG
This sequence comes from Mythimna albipuncta, assembly GCA_929112965.1. Taxonomy (NCBI): domain Eukaryota; kingdom Metazoa; phylum Arthropoda; class Insecta; order Lepidoptera; family Noctuidae; genus Mythimna; species Mythimna albipuncta. Next base: position 6,553,132 of record OV815962.1, on the reverse strand, counting down.
TTGTAGCTATCAGTCAGCATCATCATAAATACAAATTCCGGCAAGGAATTCCACCTCAGCCTTGGGTGGGATGTTGTCTACCATGTACCGGTGCCGCAACACTGTACGTCGTGTGGTCCGATGATGGAACGGACTTGGCGGAATTAGATTGTGCAATTCCAGTTTAGAATTTAGAACACTAATATTATAAAAGCGAATGTTTGTGAGTGTGTGTTCGTATACTTGTTACTTCGTCACGCTCAAACGGCTCAACGAATTTTGATGCAACTTGGTACACGGGCAGACCAAGTCCCGGAATAGCACATAGAATACTTTTTACTCCAGGAATATGTTCCTTTTAGGATAATTTTCGACTATCACACGGGTGAAGTCACTGGTTAGTTTTTTATAAGTATTTTTTAGTTGCGATTACTTTAATTAGTTAACAAAATATCATAAAGTTATTTATAGTTTGGTTACTGAATATTTCTTGTTTACTTTTAGATAAGTACTTATAAAATACGTGTACCTACGTAAATTTAAAAACTTCACGGATTATTTTCTTACTGCTTTCTTTAATTTATTTTTGTATTGATCATAAATAAAACATAGAATGCTCAATAAAAAAAAAAACACCAGTTTCACTTCTAATTCATGCACTGCAATTTCTTTCATCTATTCGACACTAAAACTTACTAAATAGAACAAAACAATACGAAACAGAAAATAGTTTTTCAACAGTCGTGTCCCAAATAAATTATTCTAAAACATACGATACGTACATTAACATTATTTAGTAGTGCTAGATAAGACACGTTATTAAGTGTAGGTGCGTAATAAATTGTGCTGTTGTTACCAGCACGCTTCATAGCGACTAAAATTTATTGTAATGTTGCCACTTCTAGTACAAGTAAGTCTTGTATTTTATGATGAAGTGCCCAAGTGGGGTGATGCTTGAGGCACTCGCTTCCCATGCTGCATGCGGGTTCGAAACCGGGCAAATTAAGTACGAATGTGATTTTTTTCAATTTATACTCGAAAGTAATTTAAAAAAAAAAGAAAACTACTATTTTACTTTTACTAACTATTTTAATCAAATAGACATACAATAAAGTACAGTAATATATTGGGCCATGTGTAAACCGGGTATATAACTGTGCTGCACTATATACACTAGAAAGTACACAGTTGTCTAAGTACAAGGATGTCTACAGCTAGGTTACCACGATTCATGGTCTAGGTCATAGTCTGTGGTTGTCTACTGCTACAAACATAACATAAAGAAGGTCAATGATAATATTAACAAAAAAAAAAAACAAATACAATATATAAATCCAAACAAGTTAAGTGCGTCGCATTTAGGCAAGAATAAGTTGCTGCTCAGCATTTTCAAAATCTAGGGAATTATTGACATTCCGTACCTAACACGAAAAGCACGTAAATAATCTGTTGGTTCCAGTTGTCATCCGTAATTCTTGGACAGGCGTTGCAAGTAATCAGACGTCAGAAAGTCTGATATCAGTTTATCCAGATTATCATGTTGCCTGATAACTGAGTTGTGGAGGTCTGATTGACTGACGTTCCTGTGTACCACGGGTGTTCAGCCCCATCCAGTCAGGCTGGAAGCCGACCTCAAGCTATTTGGGAAATGACTAGGAAGATTATGATATCTACTAGGAATGTTATAAGATAAAGTTTTCGGCCGCAGCTTCTCCCGTATACATAAAATATATATATAAAGTTACTACTACCTACCTACCTACCTACGACCTATTATTAGACCTACCATTAACATAATTATGTAAATGTACACAAATAAAAAAAACATAAAAATCGCTCAAGCTGTTTCGGAGGAGTTCGATAACAGACAGTGACACAAGATTTTCAGTTATTAGATTCACCTAAAAAATAATATAGCCTATGTCACTCAGAAATAAAGCAGCTTTCTATTGGTGAAAAAACTTTTAGCAATCGGACCAGTACTTCCAGAGATTACCTCCTACAAACAGAAAAATAAAAACTTCCTCTTTATTGTATTGGTGTAGATTAGTTAATTTTATGTATCACACTAAATTAGTGTGATACATAAAATTAAGTTTGTGGATAAAATCCCCCCTGTTGAAGGATTAAATCTACAAGTCCGTGATAAGACCTGTCATACTGTACGAATCAGAATGTTGGGCTGCGAAAAAGTCGGATGAAAAAAGATTGCACGTAGCAGAGATGAGAATGTTAAGATGGATGTGCGGTGTGACGAGAATGGATAAAGTGAGAAATGCGTATATTAGGGGAAGTTTGAAAGTGGTACTAGTGTCTGAAAAGTTGAAAGGGAATCGTTTGTCGTGGTACGGTCATGTAAAGAGGAGGGATGAAACGCATGTTATTAAAAGAGTTTTGAGTTTACATTTGGATAATGGGAGACCAAAAAAAGAATTAATGAATTGTATGAAAGAAAAAGAAGTTAGTGATAACGTGACGAGTGACAGGACAGAATGGAAGAAAAAAACGCGTTGCGGTGACTCCAAATAAAACGGAACAAGGGCAGGAAGATGACGATACATAAAATTAAGTTTATTCGTAAGTAAAAAGAAACATACTCCCAGGATAAAAATTATCCTATGTATATGGTATTCCAGAACATTTCCTACCTGTGTGCCTAATGCGCTCAGTCGTTCGAACGTCTTTATAAAATACGAGTATTATCTGACTGGAACTAATCAAGGACACTAAACACTTCACTGACTTCACTAACATAGTGGTTAGTGCCCTTGATTGCTATTGCGCTGAAACTTATTAGATTTCAAAATATTTTGTAGCGTATGTAACAGCAAATTTACTGTTTTCAGATTTTTTCCTATACCTGTGCTATAAAACCTTGCTTTGAGCCAAATTTCAGGATTCTGGGTCCCTATGAACTTCGATCTTTAAGAGCATTAAAATATACGATAACTTATACGTATAAGTTAACTTAGAAGTTTGATTTTTTCACAGCTTGCCGCAGAATTGAGTAAATGGTTTTAATTTCTACTCGAGACCTCCACACGTTCTCGAGATAAAGGGTCTTGACGGACAGACAGACGAATGGACAACAAAGTGATATAAGGGTCCGTTTTTTTCTTTTGAGGTACAGAACCCTAAAAACAAACTAACGAAGTTTATAATATTATTGTAGATGTATTTCAGTCACCGTCGGGTCTTGTCACAATTTTGTTATTAAACAACCGCAGCGAATCGGGAATCTAATAATATTAAATTATTTGTAGTGATCACCCCTGCCCTTGGATTACTTCAGCACCTGTGAGTTTATAATTGTGAAATGTTTCTAGGTATAAAGCAAAATTTAGAACAGCCACATTAGTTGTACACCGCTAAATTTTAATCGTTTTAATCTCGTGGAGGGTCGATCCGGTACGTGAAACACTATCGATTTGTAAAGATAAAAATTAAAAAATAAAGTACCTTTTTTTCAAAACTCGTATTCCTGGGTCATTGAACTCGCTCAGCTGACGTTTTTTTAAAGAAATTAATTTCGTACATGAGTAAATTAATACGAGTTTTGAAAAAAAGGTACTTTATTTTTAATTTTATCTTAACAAATCGATAGTGTTTCATGTACCGGTTCGATCCTCCACGGGATTAAAACGATTAAAATTTAACGGTGTATAAGATATGATTATGGCACATCGGCTATAAAACGAATAATTATAATTCATTTATTTATTAGAGATTACATTCTGACTGGCCTGTTGATCTAGTGGTTAGTGGCCCTGACTGCTATGCCGGAGGTCATGAGTTCGATTCCCACTCAAGATAAATGTTTATGTGATGAACACGGTAATTTTTATGCTGTATCTGATTATATTTTATACATATTTACAAATATGTAAGTATATTTATCAGTCGTCTATTACTCATAACACAAGCTCTGCTTAGTTCGCAGGGGCCCAGCAGGGTCGAAGCCTACTGGAGCCAAGGGTGATGCGAAAAAGATCCCCGCGCCCTGTAACAGTGGCAAAGAAGGAACAGGATTGGGTTTTTAGTCAGCAAAAGTCTGATACACCCTCTCGCTCCGTCCAAGGGCGGGAGAAAAAAAAGCTCTGCTTAGTTTGAGCCTAGATGGCGTTGAATATTAATTAAAGTTATTAGTGTGATTGATTTTCAGGTGGTTAAGCTCGATAAGATAAACAAGCTCAATCGCAAACATCCCCAAGATGAAATATTCTCATTAACACAACTGCCTGTTACTTCTCATAATAACAGGCAGTTGTGTTAATGAGAATATTCAAGCTATGAATTAATTAAGTATGTTTGATTATTGCAGAGTCTGAATCGTCTCACCCTTCATACGGACTTAATCGTTTGCCAAATATTTACAATACACATGAGAATTTATGGGCTGAAGTGATGATGGGGTAAAATAATTGAAACGTGTGTTGGGCAGAGTAAATAATTTATAATAATATAATATTCCACAACTATCACACAACGCCTTCTAGTCTAAAGCTAAGCAGAGCTTGTATTATGAGTACTAGATAAATATGCTTATACATTTTTAAATACATATATATTATAAATAAATTATACCCAGATACAGAATAAATGATTGTGCACTCACAGAAACATTTGTCCGGGGTGAGAATCGAACCCACGACCTCTGGCATAGCAGTCAGGGCCACTAACCACTAGACCAACAGGCCAGTAAAAATACATAATTTAACGCAAGTTTAACGCCTGAAAAATTTTCCAAGAAACATACCCATGGGATAAAAAGTATCCTGTATACTACCATCAAAATCAGACTGTCAACAAGAGTCTGTCTGAAAAGTCAAACTACTTGGGTAATTATTAGGGTAAAATGGAATCTGATGTAGTCAACGCTGGTTCAATAATCAAGATCTCTACTACTACTATACTTTTTATAAGGTTCTTCTGAACCTTATAAAAAGTATCAAATATAAGTATTTTTAGATGATTATACATTACACCCCAAGCTAACGCTGGCATTCGCGCATCTATTGTCTTAGTATTGTCTCAAATTGACGGTATCTGAAAGGTTAAATACTATACAAACCCAAGTAGGTTGACTTTTTAGACATACTATACCTGCATGTGAAGAGTTTCGGAGTTCTTCGGCCACATCGCCAAGAAAAATGGCCAAAACCTTGAATCGCTCATCGTAACTGACATGATTGATGGCAAATAGCCGAGAGGACGCAGACCAAAAAGATCGGCAAATCAGGTTTGCTCCACACTGGACACCCAATTGAATGTCGCACTTCGTGACGCTAAAAACTGTCACAGATGGCGAGACACAATCAATAAGAAGTTAATTCAGCGGGAACTTCACGGCCCTCAGTAATGAGGAATACGACTTGAGGAGGAGGAGGAGGTGCTATCCCAGGACATGGTCTACTTCTCCAAGTTGGGAACCTTACCTTTGTGCCAACGTTTAAAAGTAGAAGTTTGAGAACCAATCAAGGTCCAACCAAAATGTACACACATTTGGCGTAGCATGTTTTCGTAGCTCGGCGTAGCGCTTTTGTAGCCCGTAGCAAGCGGCGTAGCACATACATGGTGTTTTAGATTGTTACACGATAACTTTGTTAAGTTAACACGTATACATTAATTACTTAATAGTGTGTTCATTTTACAGGGAATATGTTAATTTTATACAAGTTTAGTTAGCGTTTTATAAATGAGTTTTCTGTTTTTATTAAGCGAACGTTTTGAAGTTTGCACGTGCGAATGGAAATTTGTTACATTTTAAAACTGAAGACTAAATTAATAGTTTTTGTGTATTTTGACAATTGGTGCTACTCATTGCTACTTACTACGACGTATAAGATTTGCCCTGCACAAAAAATGTCTGACTGTAAACTAAGTGCTCGCGTCGCACTTTGTTGACGGCAATTTCAATTCAGGCGTCGCTACCTGTCAGCGGCTGCCGTCAATGCGTTGGTAGCAGCTGGCAAAGTGTCGATAACAGCTGTCGGCGGGAGGGAGAACCCTATATCTGAAAGTGGACGTCTTTTGGCTACCGTAGGCGCGGGCTTGCGGACAGTGAGCAATGGGTAGCTCGCTGTCCGGCCGTCCGGTAACTGTCCGGACCAAGTCCAAGACATCGACGGCACGCGCTGTTCCCCTGCGCCTCATGGAGTTGTCAGCAACAGCAGGGCCCAGCCGGGTCGAAGCCTTCTGGGGCCAGGGTAATCTGAAAGGGCGCTCGAGCTCCGGTATGAAGACTTGAAGGAACGGGATAGGTTTTTTAGTCACTAAAGTCTGACACCATCCCTCCCCGCTCCCGTTCCCGCTCCGCGCAAGAGCGGGGGTTGTCATAGGATGATTTTTCCCATAAAAAAAAAAAACGTCTCTTGGCTAAAATGATGGTCCAACTTTCGGAGGTCAAACAGTTTCCCCTAAACATCACCACATTGACCAATAATGTGCTACTCGTCTTCAGCAAATCCTCGCATTGAGAGCTCTAAGCAACCGCACCAGTTACCGCCCTGTATGGCCACTAACCACAACTACATCATGTCACTATGCTTGAGACTACCCACATAGCCATAAAAACGAATCCTTATTTATTCCCTACATCTACCCGCAAAGTTTTTATTCCAACATTACCATTATGCTAACACCACATAGTAGTTTGTCCCACTTCAAATAAGTAACAACTAGGCACACCGACACGAGACACTTTCCTATCTCGCCACTAAATAATGAAACCGCGAAACTTTCATCTAAATAATGCGGGTAGTTTACAAAAGTTAGAACTGTTCACAAAAGAATGTTTAGCGCGGCGATAACAAGTCGTGATAACATGGAGATTGTGACGTTTTAGGATTTAGTACACTGAAGTTGGGATCTACTCTACAATTGCTGTTGGATGGTGCGGGCGACAGCTGTCGGATTCATACAATGTAGCTACCTGTCCTTTTCTCTCTTCTTTAAGATACATATTTTTGTCCTGCTCTCATCCATCTCATCATTTAATGTCTATCTAAAAAGACTAAGTTTAAATCTGTGTGAACATAATACGTCTTAGAGAGCAGTGGTGGCCGAGTGGTAATGGCTCCGACTTACGAGTTGTAGATCTCGGGTTCGAACCCAGCCAGGCGCATTACTTTGTGTAATTTATTTCATTACTACTGCTCTCAAAACGGTGAAGGAAAACTTGAGGAAACCGGCATGTTCCAGAACCAAAAATTCGAAGACATGTGACATTCACTAAAACGCACTGGGCCCGCGTGGTGGATTACGGCCCATTCCCTCTCTTAGAGACGAGGCTTGAGTCCCAACAATGGGAACATTAAAAAGGCTGGTGATGAATAATTCTTAATGTTTAATGGTGGAGTGATATGTTTTAATTAGGTAGAAACTTGAGGCTTTTTTTGAAGTGGGAAAACAAATATGATTTTTCCTGCTCTATGGTGAAGTGAGAGGGCGTCAAGCTCACCTGTGCCTTTCAGTTGCTCTCTACCGTAAAAAGCCTTGGTATTTTTTTCGAACAAGCACGTTGCCCTAGCACGCATCGGTGGACATCTACATGGTGTATTTTCAATAACACCTACTCTTGAACTCAAGTATTCTTACACGCAAAAGATTCACCACAAAAGATCAACGTTATCATTATCGTCATTTCAACGGAAAGATATCCGCTGTCGGACAGAGGCCTCCCAGTTGCCACAGCGATCGATCCTGTGCGTCTCCAGCACCTCAACCTCACCAGGTTATCGATCCACCTCGTAGGAGGCCTTCCAACCCTGCGTCTTCTGGTATGTGGTCTCCAGCCCATAGCCTATCGACTTCATCGACCATCTGTTCTGCAAATATTATGCCCTGCCACTTAAGTTTGGCGATTCTTCGGGCTACAAAAGTTCAAAGTACAAACTTGCCAATTAATAGCCAATAAGAGCACGAGCCTTTGAAGTGTGGTCGCACACCGCTATCAATTCAAATTATTGACAAGTTACCGCCTTTGTTGTACAGGCAGCGATCGAACCCATTCATCGTCACAAGTCATTTGTTTGCCAAACTTACCATGTTGAAAATTGTAAATGATCATGATAGTGAACAATATTTATTTTTGCAATTTTTTTTTGTGCAGTCGTACTTTATACTTTTGCTGTTGTAGAAATAAAAGTTTTTTGTTTGATTATGATCCCTCCGCATCCGCAGCCGCAGCGGCAGCACCAGCACGACACGACGAGCTAGGAAGATGTGAAGGCGCAAGAGTATCGACACAAGTAGCGTCCCATACTAAAGGCCTTCCCATCTTCCAAGGAAATAACGACATGCCATCCGGTCTCTTGCCATCGTCGCGTGCCAGGCCATGGGGTTCCAATACGGCTGGAACGCCGGCGGTGACAAGAGCGCGTCTGATTATGTCGTTGATATTCGCGTGTCGCGCTATGCGACCCGCACTTCGGCTGCATGACAGACCGTGGTGTCCGAGGCTGTTAACAACCTCGCCGCAGTGACAGCGATGAGGAGAACAGCAGGGAGCGCCTAGACGTAAGGCAACAGCGAGGCGGAAAGTATTATCGTCGAGCAAGGTGCCGATGTTCGACGACGGTAGTGCGTGAAGCCAGAGACCCGACTCCCACTCTCCCACAGCCAGCAGGCGCGCTCGCTCCGCAGGGGCAGTAAAAGTTTCAATCAGGTTTTCCTGCACTACTTTGCAGAGCGGCTCATCCCACCGTCTTTGGGATGATGGTACGTCGGGTGGATTAGAATTCGGGCAAGCGAGTCTCCAGGCATTTATAGCCTCGATGAAGCACGGCACATTGAAATCAATCAGTGAGGGAGATAGGATATTCCTGATTAATTTCTCAGTGCCGTGAACCGAGGATATAAAGGCTGGTAAACTAATACTAGAAATTTTGCGGACGCCGAGGCCACCCATACGGATAGGAAGAGTAGCCTGAGCCCAAGCTCGGTCGTCCATGGCCACGTTTAAAATTGATGTAAGAGTTCGCCGGATAATTTGGTCCATTTTATCCAAAAGATGAGGGTGTTTCCAAAAATGAGAAGCGCGAAGGAAATAAATTAATTTAGGGCCGAAACAGCAGAATCGAATTATAGTGATGGGCGAATGCATATTAATTTGTAGTAATCTTTCCGAAACATCATTAAAATTTTGAATTTTTTCCTCGACAAAGTTGGGAAAGGAGTCTTCAAAAATAGGAGACCCCAGGAGACGAAGAGAACTTCTGTCTATAATTTTAATTTCCGGGGCTATTGCGTTAAATTTGGAAAGAGTCTGTTGTCTGTCGGTGGTGTCAGATAAGAATAGTTCACATTTTGAAAGGTTCAGATCAAGTCCTATAGAGTGAAGTTGATTTTTTAAGAAGTGTAGATCATCTAAAACTGTGTCTGCATCGCCTCCAAGGGTTCCGTCGTCGAGATACCAAATGTTGAATTTGGAATTTAACTGTCGAATAATGGGATGAATGGCTAAACTGAAGATTACATTAATCACCTTTGAATTCACTGCAACAAAGTTTTCAGGATAAATAAAGACACCAACTATCATCTCCCATCCTCTAACCGCCTCTAACAACCCACTTCAACCCTGAGTTTATGTCCCTAGTAACCGCTAATAAGACCAACTGTTGCACTCCCAGTGGCCGCCAGGGATCGAGTATAAAATAATGGACTGGATGTCCGCTAATAACGTGTGAGAACAACATTAATGGGATATTTATAGCTAGTCGCAGGGGATTTTAAAGTGTCCTTTGAAAAGGATAATCTTGTTCTATTTTATTATTATTAGGTACAAGCTTTTACTTAGTTTTTACCGATGTTTGTATCGTGTACCGAGCTATCTTTCGAAACTAACCCTCACGCCTCAAAGAGGAATTCACACACATTTGCTATTTGTTTATTGTGGACATTGTTAGAAGGACTTTGGAAAGTTGTATGTGTATGTTGGATTAAATAAATGAATTAGAACTCTTCACTTACGCTTATGCACTGAAACAGCGATGCCATGGACAATGATGGATGAATGAGATAATAACATAATATCATTGTAATGTGATTACACACTTCAGAACATAAAATCATATAAACGACATTCAAATATTGGACAACCGATGACTGTCATTAGCTCTCATGCATGTTACTGCACTGCAGTATCTAAGTTTATCGACTATCAGATAAGAGGAAATGTATTCTGATGTCGTTCTACATAAAAATAATAATAAAGCCTTTATTGTTGATCTTAGTTTAAATAACAAAAAAAAATTGTAAGTATTTCCAAGAACTTTTTACTAGTCAAAATTTACTAGCTCATAATATATGATATATAAACTGTTATACGTTTTAATTTATGTTTGACTGATTTTAATTTCGCAAACTGTAGTTAGTTACTCCTCAACTTATCTTTCGACAAAGGCCTTCTCTAAAGATCGCCATTCCATTCATGGACTCGGAATAGCAAGGGATAGAACGGTTTTTTTTTTGGTGAGAAAAACATCCAATGACAAGCCCCGCTCTTGGGCAAAGCGGGAGATAGTGGACTCTTACTGACTAAAAGCCTACCCAGTTCTTTCAAGCCTTCATACCGAGGCTCGAGCTCCCTTTCGGATAACCCTGGCCCCAGTAGGCTTCGACCCGGCTGGGCCCCTGCTGTTGCTGACAACTCCTTGAGGCGCGCGGTAACAGTGCGCGCCGTCGACGACTTGGGCTTGGTCCGGACAGTTACCAGACGATCGGACAGCAAGCTACCCACTGCTCATTGTCCGCAAGTCCGCGCCTACGGTGGCTGGAAATCGGAATCGGTATCGTTAGCGAGCATTACTGCTTCGCAGAAGTCGGCGACCGCCTGCCACTCCTCCTCGCTCTATTCCTCGGCTTTAATCCGGAACAGGAACCTCCCGAATTTGCCATGTCCGGTGAGGACCGGCCGGCGCCGTGAAGTCTTTCCAGCCACGCCTCAAAGATTGGACTTACCGCTATAATTGTGGCGTGCCCAAAGGAATAGAATGGTTTTTATACAATATACTCGTTATAATACTCAGTTTCGAATAAAATATTAGTTGTGCCCTTTAACGATGGCAGTATTTATATTGCCCTAGTCGTTACAGTCTTGCTTCTGGACAAAAGCCTTTCTAAGTCTTCCAGACATTCTACCATACAGTCTCAAACCATGCCTCATGGTACGCATCTAAATTTTCTCCCTACCTCTTTATGGGCTGGCTTCTGCGGTGCTTTACCTCTGCAGAAGCCTACAGCGAAGCGGCACTCGCCTAGCGGTCATTGTGCATGCTGCTGTCGTAATGAGCCCAATTCCATTTGAGAAAGTATTTTGAATTATTTTAAAACTTTTATTGCAAATGATAACATTTTATTATTTTATTGCTAATGACTTTGGTCTGGTTTTTGTTTTCCAGTAACAATAATGCTAGGAGCATCTAATAAATAAAAATCTTGTGTCATAGTGTTTGTTGTCGAACTCCTACGAAATTGCTTGGCCGATGTTATGTATTTTTTTTACATTTGGTCGGTCTGAAAATAGGTTATAGGGTATTTTTATCCCCCTACTTCCACACCCACTTTTTTCTTAGATACGTTATTAATATAAATAAGAGTAAAAAAACTCCAGTTATGAAACAGACCTCAGTTTTACCTGAAAAGACATTCAAGAGTATTGTCACAAGGAAGAGCCCAGATTTGCCTTGTTTGATGTGAAACTCGACTCGTTATACATGCTGCTTATAACTTGCTATAAAGCTATGTAAATGGACGTCGTCACCTACATACATATGAAGACCCATGTTTGTGTGAACTTTATAAAATATATACAGGATGATATTTAATTCACAGATAATATGTATAATATTGAACAAGCTCTATAAATTTTTCGTGCCGACTTAGAACTTTGTTGTTCGTCTATCCGTCTGTCAAGATTCTTTTTCTCAGGAACGCAAAGTAGTAAACTGAAATTAATATCAAACAGACCCCTTGGAGTAGTCAAAAAAAGCAGATTTCCAAGTCAGCTTAATATAAAAATAAGGTCATTTATGAGCACAAATGACCTTACTTTTAGATTACTTAAACGGAACCGTTTAGGTGCATATTTTGATATTAGCAAAGAAATTATTACCTATGTGATACTTATCGCTGGTCTAGAATCCTGATATTTGACAAGAAACAAGGTCTCATAACACAAGTACAGGATAAACATAGCACGAGCACAATTTCCGTGTCTGACTTATAGTGAATTATATTCATTGGCATTTTCAACCCTGAACAAGAGCAAATGAAAACAACCTGTATGTACCTGCAAGGGTCTTTTGTTCATGTTTAAACTTGACATCAATGAGAATTTGATAAGAATCCTTGATGTGTTCACAATAGTGTAACCTGACACAGATATAAAAAATTAGAGTGTAGGGCTGGGGCGGTGTTCTGTTTAGTCAATTGTTGTCGTACTCAACAAGCTTACTAAAATTGATAAAATAATATTATAAAGCAAAACGGAAGTGGAGAGACACGGAAACTGTTTCAACGTGTTTTTTTCTGTTGGTTGTTAGTAACATCATAATTATTTTTTTAAATGATATAAAATGGTGCTTGATTGCGCTTTCATATATGATGGTAATCAGTGATGCAATCGTTGGTGGTGAAGCACATTTATTTATTAAGAAGATTTATTTATTATTTATTTAATCTTAGAAGCGACAAGGAATATGTAACCAAGATCTATGTAGCTCATAATATGTTTTAAAAAGAGTGTCCATGGAGTTTCTTGCACGTTCTTCTCCATAGAGACCTACGCTTTGGAACGTGCAATTTAGCTTCACTTCTCTTGGACTGACCGACATTTGACTATAAAAGTGCCTGCATGTGGTCTATTTGAAATAAATGTTATTGTCTTTTATTTAAGAGCCCATAATATTGACTCTAGCCTTGAAGACGCCTAAGTTATATAAATTATGTCCTTCGATGTACGCGGTATAAACGAAGAGGTGAAGGCTTAGTCCGTAAACATAACATGGTGCAACTTAATAAATAGACAAATAGAAAAGAAATAAGTACAATAAAAAAAAACTTCGATACACACATACTAATAAGCAATGTGTATTGTGGAAAACAACTCCAGCCAATTAATCCGAAGTTGGTGTATAAAGTTTTTATATTCACCACCGCAGGCGCGGGCTTGCGGACTGTGAGCAATGGGTAGCTCCCTGTCCGGCCGTCCGGTAACTGTCCGGACCAAGCCCAAGTCGTCGACGTCGCGCACTGTTCCTGCGCGCCTCAAGGAGTTGTCAGCAACAGCAGGAGCCCAGCCGGGTCGAAGCCTCCTGGGGCCAGGGTTACCCGAAAGGGAAGTCGAGCCCCGATACGAAAGCTTGAAGGAACGGAGTGGGTTTTTTAGTCAGTAAGAGTCTGACACTATCTCCCCCTCCGCCCAAGAGCGGGGGTTGTCATTGGATGATTTTACCAACAAAAAAAAATTCGTTTAGCCATTTGAGTGTGAAAAAGTAACAAACACCCATACTCACAAACTTTCGACTTTCTAACTTAATAAATTTAAGTAAAAACCGAAAATAGCCGTAAAATTGAGCTAAACAACTAAAGTTTACTTAGCATTTACATCACCAAATTCTATTAAAGTAACACTTGGAAGTAGACATATCTATTTCTGCTCAGACCAAAGCCGTAGAAGATTTACACACCAATAAATCTTCGAGCCCATTTGATTTATTAACCAATAACCTCAAAGTGTAAGGTGTTTGACTTTACTTTGACCTTATAACTTGGCCTTCCTATATCGGGAACATGTTCTGCTCTCGATCAATCATTGCCGACAAGTTACACTGCACTCCAATTAAGATGACATGTTCGTCTTTATTAGGATTCGAAGGATCGATCAAAAGTTTATGAAATTTGTAAATTGACATTTATTTATAGTTAATTAAAACTGTACTAGTTTATTTTAGATTAGCGGCCCGTCCCGGCTTCGCACGAGCAATAAATTAATATCCCCTCGAGCGCCGATTGTACATACGTCTGTACTACTTGGATGTCCTTGTAAAACGCTAAATTTTCGTTTTGTACATACGTTTGTACGAAAGTTATTTGGCCGAAAATTTTTGTTTCTACACAATATATTATTCTTATAATATTAAAAAAATGTTTTTTTTTGGTGATTTACGTAAACGGTGCAATTTTCCGGGTCAGGTGATTCCCTGGCGCTCAAGGGGATATAGCCTTTGTTCCTCAGGGTGAATGTAGCTTTCCAATGGTGAAAGAATTTTTGAAATCGACACTGTAGTTTTTGAGTTTATTCATTACAAACATATATACACAAAAATACAAATTTTCCGTCTTTATAATATTAGTGCAGATTAATTGACATAGAAGTATAAAAACCAAAATTATCAACCCAATGTCGGCAACTGTAAAGAATTATTTAATTTTATTATAATCATCATCATCATCAGCCTTTTTGATGTTCCTACTGCTGGGACTGAGGCCTCCTCTCTAGGAGAGGGAATGGGCCGTAATCCACCACACGGGCCCTGGGCGGGTTGGTGAATGTCACATGTCTTTTTGGTTTTAGGACATGCCGGTTTCCTGACGATGTTTTCCTTCACCGTTTTGAGAGCAGTGGTAATGAAATAAATTACAGAAAGTAATGCGCCTAGCTGGGTTTGAACCCGCGACCTACAACTCGTAAGTCGGAGCCGTGCCGTAAGTGTGAGCAGTGGTGGCCGAGTGATATTTAATTATAATAACATTTCATTTTTAATTAATCTTTGACTGTACACGATTAGCTAATGCAAGTGTCGCGTCATACTCATAACTTTCTGTTAGTTAACAATGATAAGAATTATAGCGGCAACAAAAATGCGGTCTAGAATCTCAAATACACCTTCTCAAGATTGAAGCAACAGTTTTCTTCACCAAACTCCATAATATTCAATCATACGAGAAAAAAACCGAAAAAATAAAAGCAAAATTCCAAAGTATCTTTCACGAGACTTCATAAATGTTAGGAGGGTTCGACGACTCTATGATACGTTGATCTTACGTCATTATGTATTGTACACCTTTAGTTTGTCTTTGGGTGTTTGACGGGTATGATTGATGTTATGGTGAACGGAAAGGGCGTTGATTCTACGCTGCAATTTGCCGTGAAGTTTTTGTTGCGATATTTTTTTTTTTAAATGGTGGGAAAATCATCAATCCCCGCTCTTGGATGTAACGGGAGACAGACTCTTACTGACTAAAAACTTACCCCGTTCCTTTATGCCTTCATACCGTCGCTGAGCTATCTCTCGAAACTAACCCTGGCCCCAGTAGGCTTCGACCCAGCTGGGCACCTGCTGTTGCTGACAACTCTTGAGGCGCGCGGGAACAGTGCGCGCCATCGACGACTTGGGCTCGGTCCGGACAGTTACCGGACGGTCGGACAATGAGCTACTCATTGCTCGCCGTCCGCAAGCCCGCGCCTATGGTGGCCGGAAATCGGGATCGGAATCCCGGCGGCGGCGAGCTGCTAACATTACTGCTTCGCAGAAGGAGGCAACCACCTGCCACTCCTCCTCGCTCCGAACCATGGCCTGAACCAAGGCCCGGTGTGAGAGGTCTCCGCCGCCGTGCCTTTAGTGTTGTTTTTTATGTGGTATATATATCATCCCGCTCTAGAGCGGAGAGTAAGGACGTGCTACACTTTTACTGACTAAAATCCACTCCCATATTCAATTATTGTGTCATTTGCATTTTAGATACAAGGTAACTTTTTCAAACGTTCCTGCAGCCCTATAAGGCATCAGCCCTACTGAGTCCGGTTTTACTGACATCTCTTTGAGGCAGGCGTGAACAGTTGCGCGCCGTGGTTTCTTTTATGCTGTGTTTTGATAAAACATTAGATACTAATACTACTTAGCTAATTAACTTACCAAGGAAATTGTAATTTTCTTACTAATTTGCACACTGAGATTATGATCAGGGGTCTTACCATAGCGTGTTGAAATGTCAAACGTACGAGCATGAAGTAGGGATCGAGCTAAACACCCTATATACAATTGCTGAAACGAATCTTGAGCGCTGGCTTCAAGTTGCGCAGAACTCAAATATTCGGTCTCTTTAGTGGTGCGAAGGAGCGGGGAGGGGAGTGTCAGTGATTGGCTCGCCGTGCCATCGGGTCATATACGTCACTCCTGATTCGTTCCCTGCGTTGCTGCATGTATCTAACAACGAAGATGATTGGCTCGCCAATGCACAAAGCGATCCCCACTCTGACGCCGAGCGCTCAAGATCCCTTTCGGCAATTGTACAATCCCTTTAATAGTTTAGTTTACGTCGTCAAATGGATCGCGTTAAGAGCTTGGGGTAGAGTCTCAGATCACAATAATATGTTTTTTTTTTTAAATTTTGATCTAAACTAGTGCTTGACTGCGATCCCACCTGATGGTAATAAAAAGTCGAAATTTTGTGAGTGTGTGTATGTTTGTTGGTTGCTTCTACACGCTTGAACGGCTGAACGTATTTCGAAGAAACTTGGTACACGGATAGACCATGACCATGATGATACTTTTTATCCCAGGAGTATGTTTTCTTGGGATAAATTTCTACTATCATACGACATGTCGGTTTCCTCAAGATGTTTTCCTTCACCAATTTGGGAGCAGTGGTGATGAATATTATACAAAGTAATGCCTGGCTGGGTTTGAACCCATGACTTACAAGTAATAAGTCAGGACCGTTACTACAGCTTTTATGACATTTTATCGTATACAATACCGAAGTTTTTTCTAACCAAAAAAACTAAACAAATATTTTTTTCACCACTTTTATTCAAAATCAATCAACGGCATTTTGCCAGCAAAGCTCATACAATCCTTTGACTGCACAAAATCACTCGCTGCAACAAAAGAGGTGTCTAGCGCAGACAGGTACAATCAAGCGCTGCAGCTGGTAAATTGCTGAACAGATTTTAGCTAAAGTCGTTACAAGCACAATAGGATATGGTTCTGTGTTGGACGTTAAAAAATACTCATAAAATAGAATTTCATGTAGAAATATGTATGAGTGACAAGTACTATTACTTGATACGGGTAACTAGGTGACTTCTTACCAAATTATATCACATGGAACAGTAGTTACAATTTACTTTAAGGCTTTTTCATTTGTTTTATGGCATACTTACTGTACCAGTTTTTGCAATGTCCATAAACACAAAAAAACTGGGAAGTGTAAGTCGGACTCGCACACTCAGGGTTCCGTGCAAACTGCAATTCCCGAATGAAGTCTATAAGGTCTTACTTTGTGACAAATTTCACGATTCTGGGTCAACGGGAACTTTGCCCAGCAGTGGGACAATATGGGCTAACTATGATAATATAATAATAATTGTCTAAATCATGAAGTCTGCTTTGATTTGCGGACTGGAATTACAACCAGTGAAAACTATATTTATAAGTCATTTAGGTAGGTATATAAATGTAAGTGGAATAATTCACCTTATACAACCCAATCAGAAATTTCTACAATCATAATGTGACCTTTGACCCCGAGTTTTTTTTTCCTGGTGTCAGATCGATGAGAACTTTTTAGATTTCATTTATGATGGTGTTTTAAACAATCCTATCAATTTTTAGCTGGGTGCGAATTATTGTAACATCACCCCTATTTTTGGTCTAATTTGACTGAACCACAAATATACCGACATAGCTCGAAGAATCGCCAAACTTAAGTGGCAATGGGCTGGGCACATTGCACGCAGAACAGATGGTCGATGGGGACGAAAGGCTTTGATGTGGCGACCACTTCCCGGATGACGCAGCATTAGAAGGCCTCCAACAAGGTGGATCGATGACCTGGTCAGGGTTGCGGGATTCCGATGCATGCGTAACCGACAGGACCGGTCGTTGTGGCGACGCTTGGGGGATAAGAAGAAATGCATGCAACTACGAGTATAACGCGAGTAAAGCCGCTAGCAACACGCAGTTAAAATGAATCATGACCTTTCATCAACCCACGTTTACTCCATTCATAAATATTCTCGAAGCACAGAAACAAGGAACCCGACTTCAAAAATAAAGGGGCAACTCAACAGGCGACTTCCATATTGAGACGAAAAAACGCTAAACTACTCACAGACAAGCATTTATCCTCATGAATAAATGTATTTGTTTCGACTTGAGAACACAGTTTGAAAAATATAGCCTTCTTTTGAATAGAATATGCGTTTGAAATAGGGGAAATTTGGGCTGGCCGGTTTTTGGGGTGCTCGATTTAGGTACGAAAAATATGGCACAAAGCGCCCCACGCTTTTTTCACAATGATATTAATATTTTTCGTTATTTTCTACCAACATTGAAATTTATTTTACACTTTTTAGTTTGATATGCTGTGAAAGCGTGTTTTTTTTTTAGTTTTTTTAAACAATATTTTTATTTTTCACTAAAAAAAAAACGGATTATTGTATTGTCATCAGTCTTTGATGGGTGTGCAAAGTTTGAAGAAAATCTGATCTCCCAAAGTAGGTCAAAATCGAGCTCAAAGGGGTTGGTTACAAACATACAGGTGAAGCTAATATAAGCGTGTTAATAAAAAAAGCCAACTCCACTTGGTAAATTCAACCAAAAATCCCTACAACCAGCTCTGTTCATTATCACGTTTCATTTACACATCATGTCAAAAAAACAAGAACAGCAATTTAAACCAGCACAACACATATTATTCTTGTAAAATGTGATTCACACTTCCACTATGATATTTCACTAGTGAAAATTACACTACCTCCTACGTACTACATACTTGTACACTGTCGAGCTCATGATTGCAAACCGTTTGTTCCCGTCTTCGGTCTGACGGGAATATGTGTTACTATGCTGTTCTAGTTTTTTTGTTCCAAAAATTAATATGAAATACAATTTGAGTGTGTTTTGTTTTTTTTTATGGTTTTGTAGCCAAAGGGTAAAATGGGACCCTATTGTTAGTCCGATAACTGTCCGGACCAAGCCCAAGTCGTCGACGGCGCGCACTGTTTCCGCGCGTTTCAAGGAGTTGTCAGCCACAGCAAGGGCCCAGCCGGGTCGAAGCCTACTGGGGCCAAGTTTAGTATGAAGGCTAGAAGGAACGGGGTGGGCTTATAATCAGTAAGAGTGACACTATCTCCCGCTCCGCCCAAGAGCGGGGGTTGTCATTGGATGATTTTTCCCACCATAAAAAGGACCCTATTGTTAACCTTTTGAATGTCTTATGTTACACAGTTCGACATAAGCAATTGTCTTTCTATTGTGTCTCTAATTACGGCATTCAAAGAGTTAAGACTTCACTGTCAGTCTGTCTGTCACTAGGCTGCATGTCGTATTCATAGATCTTTTACAGTCAGTTGTAGGTAATCAGGCGCCAGAAAGTTTGCCAACCAGTCGATCCAAGTAGTATCGTGTTTTCCAGTGACTGGGTTATGAAGGTAATAATAATAATAGTATTCACGTCATAGCGTGACGAGTGACAGGACAGAATGGAAACAGAAATGAAATGGGACGAGAGCAGGATGATGATGATTCCACAACTATCACACAACGCCGTCTAGTCCCAAGCTAAGCAGAGCTTGTGTTATGGGTACTAGACAACTGATAAACATACTTATATATTTCTAAATATTATAGATAAATTACACCCAGACACAGAACAAATGATTATGCTCATCATACAAACATTTGTCCTGGGTGGGAATCGAACCCACGACCTCCGGCATAGCAATCAGGGTCACTAACCACTAGATCAACAGACCAGTCAAAGGTCTGATAGGCAGTCGCTCCATGATGGAAAACACGAGTTGAATACTCGTGTTCATGCCTCATCTGGTTAGACTGGAATCACAGACAATGTATTTCTGTTGCCGCTAAACAGTAGCGTAGATTGGCCTGGGCGAAGTAGTCCCTCGCCCACGGCCTCACGTTCATAAGGGCCTCGCGTATGCGAAGGCTCTTTAACAACGAGGGTTTTGTTTAATAATTGATTCTATTTCACCTAATGGTAAACGACGATGTGGTCGAACACTGGGTTGTGACAGTCGCTGTCTCGTTTTCGAGGTTATAGAAGAAGAAGGCCTCGCTGATGAGCCAAAATTAGTCCATGCTACACCTCTGCCGCTAAAGAAATACCTACTAAAAACCTCTGTGATTTTGTACTAGATAATAATACGGTACCATTTGTGTGCGTGTACGACTAGCATTCGTAGCAGTTTCGTCTACTGAGCAAGCCCTTAAAGTTTGTGGAGGGCTGTCACTTACATAACTCGATTTATATCCTCCAAGGCAAAAACTGCAGTTAGTACTACTTAGTTTTACAAACTTTTCCTCATTAAAAGTTATCAAGTAACTTCGTAGCAAAACACCGAGTAGTTACCTGGATTGGTATTAAAGTGCTCATCTTATCAAGAACTCTACTTAAACCATTAAAATGTTTCCAAGTTTATTCTTTAGATTAAAAATAGAGTGTGTAGCTTCCCATTTGTTATATTACAAGATTTTTTGTGGGGTTCTTCTTTCTTCTTCTTCTTCTTTTGTTCCAGGGTTCCGTACCTGTGTCGATAAATACGAAACATTATAGAATAACTTTGTTGTGTGTCTGTTCGTCTATCACGTGCCTTTTTCACAAGAATGTGTAGAGGTATGAAGCTAAAATTAATATCAAATACCCAGGTCTGCTTTCCCCATCAGAATTGTCAACAACAGCATCCCCCCAGCTGGGTCGAAGCCTACTGGGGCCAGGGTTAGTTTCGAAAGACAGCTCGAGCCCCGGTATGAAGGCTAGAAGGAACGGGGTGGGTCTGACACTATCTCCCGCTCCGCCCAAGAGCTGGGGTTGTCATTGATGATTTTTCCAAAGAAAAAAAAGGTCTGCTTCCCCAAGCAGATGTGAAAAAACAGGCCAAGTGCGAGTCGGACTCGCCCATGGAAGGTTCCGTAGCAGCAAGTAACATAATATAAAAGTTCTTGTAGTTCGTTGTAACTTTGATCGATGTTTTAATAATAGTGTATTTTTTTAGATTTATGACGTATTAAAAAAAAACTACTTACTAGGTCTCGTTCAAACCAATTTTAGTTGGTAGTTTACATGGTAATGTACATCATATATTTTTTTTATTATTATCATTCTCTTATTATAGAAGTTACAGGGGGGACAGGCACACATTTTGCCACTTTGTAAGTGTCTCTCGCGTAAACTATTCAATTTAGAAAAAAATGATATTAGAAACCTATTTTTGAAGACCTATCCTTAGATATCCCACACGTAAGAGTATAATGAAAAAAAAAATTTTGAGTTTCAGTTCTAAATATACTTTACTTTTTTTATCGTGGGTGCATTCACAAATGTCTAAACTCTCATTCTCTAGACACATCACATAAGTTAAAAATGAATTAACTTTTTTAATACTAAAACACTATTCATTTTCTAATTAAACACATTTTAACCATTTCTACTATTCTCTCCTAGCATCAAAAGCTGCCATTATTAATGAAATCGGTTAAAATCCAACCATCTCATTAATAAAATGGTCTTTGAATCCATTCAAATCTCGTATAACAGAGTAAACAGACTATTTCAATTTAAACACCTATTAACCATTCACTTTATATCATAAATTTAGAAAATCTTTAAATTAATAAATGGTCAGAAGAGTCTTCCATGAAAAGAAAAACAGGAGTGCTACCACGAATTCTTAACACGATCCATTTTACGACCGCCAAAAGAAGAAACTGATTGCTGAAGTTTTCAAAAGACGAGCTGTTTTTGAAAGAATAGTAGGTATTAGAAAGTTAGCATACAGTTATGGCCTCTTTGTTTTAAAAAAAGTGTTTGCTTTAGGTTATCCAAAAACTCAAAGATTTAAATCAAGACGCGGTAACTGGCATTTTCATCACGATAATGCTCCTACACGACGGTCGCACGAAGAGCGAGGAGGAGTGGCAGGCGGTCGCCGACTTCTTCGAAGCAGTAATGCTCGCTAAGGAGGAGGCCGACCGCATCAGGCAACGGCGCTTTCGCCGCCGCCGGGATTCCGATCCCAATTTCCAGCCACCGTAGGCGCGGGCTTGCGGACAGTGAGCAATGGGTAGCTCGCTGTCCGGCCGTCGGGTAACTGTCCGGACCAAGCCCAAGTCGTCGACGGCGCGCGCTGTTTCCGCGCGTCTCAAGGAGTTGTCAGCAACAGCAGGGGCCCAGCCGGGTCGAAGCCTACTGGGGCCAGAGTTATCCGAAAGGGCGCTCGAGCCCTGGTTCATACCAGGGATCGAGCGCCCTTTCTTTTCTTTTCTTTTTCTTTCTTTTTTTGTGATTTTTCCCACAGTAAAAAATGGACCCTATTGTTAAGGCTTCACTGTCGGTCTGTCTGTCACTAAGATGATTTATCCCATCGAAAAATAAAAAAAAACGGTCTCACGAAACTGTGAATTTGTTGTAACAATACAACATGTCGGAGTAAAACTGCTTGGAAATTCTCCGTACAGTCCACATCTCGCACCCTGTGACTTAGGTCTATTGCCATTCATTAAGAATCAGCTTAAAAGAAAGAGGTTTGCCAGCGACACCGAATTGTTAGCTGCTTTGGGCCATGTCTACTCCGATCTCCCAAAAGAAAAATGGAAGCAAATTTTCGATGACTGGTTTATTTAGCTATGATGGTAATTATTTTGAAAGATTGTCATAAATAAAGCTGTATTGCAAAACTTATCTAGTGACCTTTGTATTTTATGTACGCGGGCAAAGCCGCGGGAACAAGCTAGTAAATAAGATTTTATGTTTAGATATAAAATGGATGTCTATTGTACTGTTTTACAGAACATCTCTCAGTTCAGTGTGCCTCTCGATAAATATTATTCAACTCCTAACATGTAAGGGCTTAACTTTTAACTAGCAACCAGGTTCGTTATTGTACCATCTAACTTCGAGTGATACTGCTCCAATTATTGTCAGTTCGTTATTTCGAGCTTTATAAGGCCTCGTACAGATTTGCAAAACGTATCATGCAATGAAACATGAAAGATAGATAGATATAGCATTTAAATGATGCACTCAGAAAAATAAACAGAAACTATACAAAAGCACTATAAAAATACAAACATGAGTAAAAAAAAAACAAAAAAAAAAAAACAAGTTAATCGTGTAGTGCGGTGTGCGCCTCAACGCTGCATCAAATGGGTGCCCAACTCAGCATGTGTCAGGCAAATATACCTGACGCTGGTATTCTGCTAGGTCCCTGTAGTGGCATACGGACGTCCCGCTGAATTCGTGGAAGAAGTGCTATGTGTGTGAAGTAAGTTGTGTATATACTTACAATTTATTAGATTTCGCGTTTAATTCTGTATGTCTAGCGTTGGTGGTTTTGCATTGTGAATTTATCTGTAAGGGGAAAAGTGTAACTTATTTGCTGTTTAACTAAAACAATGGTGTATATTGTGTTGAATAGTTGTTTATAGATCTCCAGACGTGTTCAATACAGTCATACCCAGTTCCTTTTGCAAGGAAATCAGAAACATTTCATAAGTGAGGACACAGGGCGCGCTCGTGGCGCACGAACCGAGCATGACGTGTTCGCATCTGTTTCCAGCATACGCGCGGCGAACATAGCTCAGTCTGCAGTAGCTGTGTTTTCTTCTATGATTCACGCACCCGCCCACACTGACAGCGCCCGTTCATGGATATGACGCGTATATGTATAACCAGTTAGCTCAACCACTTTGAAAGAAATCGAATGATTTAAACATCAATGACACATTTAAGTGAACATACTTCAATGATCATTTATGTCATATGCATGTGTGTATTAAGTTACTATTTTGCTATACAATAAAGTTTATTCTAAGAATTATTTTTTCTCCAATACACGGCAAAACAAACTAGTTTTCTTTATACAGAGTCGATCTTAAAAATATTGTCAGTGTACGTTGCCTAGGATAGGTTCAGCCATCCGCTGGGAAATAAGTATCTTGCTGTACGAGATTATTATCAGAGGATAGGATGCGTACTTACTCTTTCCACGAGCGATGGGAATAGTTGAGGTGGAAGCCTACTTGACCTGAGTTATAATTGGATGGTGGGCTTAGAATCTAAGCAAGACGTTTGTATAATTCTAGCTTTGCCCTGGCTTCGCCCGCATACATAAAATATAGCCTATGTCACTCAGGAATAACCCAGCTTTCTATCAGTGAAAAAATTTTAGCAATCGGACCGGTGATTTTAGAGATTACCTCCTACAAGCAAAAAAAAAACAACTTAAGGCGTATAGTCCCTTGAACCATCTGACCAAAATTATGTGAACGCAACTCTCGCACTCGCCTAGGCGGCAGTACGCAAATCTGTGCATTTATTTGCGGCCAGCAGCGCCCGGAAAGCGCTTTAAATCCATTTTCTCTGGGAGATATTGATTGATTTACATATGCAATGTTCACTTTGAAGAATATTTAACCACCAATTTTTATGTGTAAAAATGTTTCTAAAGGTCCAAGCCGTTTTGAAGGAGTAGGGAAAAGTTGCGAAATTGCCAAATATTTTTTTTTGACAAAAGTATTAATTGCACGATAAAATCAAATGTTGATATTATTTCATTTCATTTTATTCATGAATCTATTTTAAACATATATTTTTTTCAAACCAATTGACTAAGCCGTTACGGAGGAGTAGGCCTCAGAAAATCACTGTTTTATGGCACTTTTCGGGCGCTTGGCCCTTAACCTCTTTATTATATTAGTGTAGATGTAATATTCCACAACTTTTACGCAACGCTAACTAGTCTTAAACCAAGCAGAGCTTGTGCTTTGAGTACTAGACAACTGATAAACATACTTACGTATTCACCGTTACATTTTGATCGTTTTAATTCCATGGAAAGTTAATCCGGTACATGAAACACTAGTAGTAGTCGGCGTTGCGTACTAATTACCTACAGGTCTTTGAACTTGCTCAGCTGACGTTTTCTTAAAGAAATTAATTTCGTACATGCGTAAATTAATACGAGTTTTTTAAAAAAGGCACTTTATTTTTTAATTTTATCTTTACAAATCGATAGTGTTTCATGTACCGGATCAACCCTCCACGGGATTAAAACGATCAAAATTTAACGGGATATGTAACACACAAACATATTATAGTTAAATTACATTCAAACACAAAATAAATAATCGTGCTCATCACACAAACGTTTTGTTTAGATGGTAATATACCCACGACCTCCGGCATAGCAGTCAAGGCCACTAACCACTAAACCAATCGACCGGTCAAAGTTTGATTTTGATAAAATCACAGTTATCGATAAAATCTAACTTCGCTCGGTTTCTGAAGAGAAATTTTCGACACGTTCCAGATTAACCTAGACTAGGCTAAGTAATAAAATAAACTATCTAACTAAACTAATATAAGAAGTTTTGCGAATAGCTATAAACCATTTTATAACCAATCGAATTAGCTAATCAATCGATCAAACACTGCATTCAAATGTGGAAATAAAATTATTACAAAAAAAACACACACACAAAAAAACACACACGCACATCACAAACCACACAAATCACATCACAAATCACATTAAAATAACCATAACTTAATTTGAAAATAATTTAATAATAATAAAAATCTATGGTTCATTAATTTGTTGAATTATTTTATGTTGTCGCTTTGTATTAGCATAGTCACGTAGTTTGTCTTGTCTGTGAGCCTTAAAGACACCACTTATTTTTTCTTACTTTTTCGGACAATCCTCTTTGTGCAAAAAGCTGACAGAATCAATTCGTCGCTTCCATTCAAGAATATGACCATAAAACCATATCGACCTGACCAGACTAAGCCACAGAGCATGCAGACTCGCAGACGCCTCGGCGGTCAATTCCAGCGATGACTTGTCAAAACTTTCCTTCAATTTTCTGACATAATCAATTCGTCACTTCGATAAAAGAATATTACCCTAAAACTACGTCGACCTGACTAGACTGCAAAGCATGCGGATACCTAAGCGGCCGTTGCTAGCGATGACTTTGTCAGAAACTTTCCTTACAAGCAAGCGTGTCAATCGTGTCTTCTGGCCATCATTCTCAGAAACTTTCCTAAAAAAGTGTTTCATTGGCATACTTGCTTGTAAGGAAGATCGTAGCAGTTTATAACCAAACCATATCCGAAAAAAAAATAGGTTCGAAAAACCTTTTTGTTTTTTTTTCGGGGTTTGAAATTGTCATGGATAGCCTGCACCCCGGGGTAGTTTCCCTGTTCATGTGACACTTGTACTTACCAAAGCAACCGTGCCCTGAAAGGACCTGTGTCGCCATAATAATTTGTGCATCTATTTAGGCTAATAAACATGTTTTTTTTCTTTCTTTTTTTCTCGCCCGAAATGCAGGAAGCCATACTTTCTCACTTCAAAAACTTCGACCATTTTAGTGATTTTGCAGGTTTATCAACTTTTTAACAGACCGTCCTATGCTATACTATGCTAAAATTTAATTGATCTTGTAGGTTTAACAGATCTTGAGATTAAGGACTTTGTTTTTGAGTTGTTGAAATCATCAACTAACTTCTTCTGCTCTAGTTGGAGCAAAAGGTTATCCCTTGCGTTATAGGGCCACTGTGAAATACGAAAATTAAGGTTATATTAGATAGCGACTCTATTCAGTACCATCGCTGAGATTCCGTGCTCTATGGCCTGACCTGACCATTAGAATATGTATATCAAATTCGTGTCCATCTTTGTTACGACTAAAAGCTTTTTTATGCATTAATCGCGATGCATGATTAATGGTAATGTTTGAGGTTGTGGAACTTCGACTGAAAATTGTATAGTAGTTGCCTGAACCGTTTGATCTGATCTTTTTTTTATCGGGCTCGCGTTTGACCTCTGTCTCACCTGATGGTAAGCGATGATGTGGTCGACGTTGGAGCGTGCTTGTCTAGAAATAACCCATTTCCATCGAATATACGTCAATGCTCATTTCACTCTTACTTAAATAAATCCGGTTAGGTATCTGTCATGAAACTCAGAGTGCCTTTCAAAAAAGGATGTCTACACTTCTACACTAATTTTATAAAGAGGAATTTGTATTTATGTGTGCATGTTTGTAACGAATAAACTCAAAAACTTATGCGCCGATTTCAAAAATTCTTTCACCATTAGAAAGCTACATTTACCCAGAGTAATCTAAGCTATATTTATTGCCCGTGCAAAGCCGGGACGGGCCGCTAGTTTGTTTATAATGTCGATAAGTCAGTCCGCCATTGTACCTTTGTGTTGCATAAAGTTTTAATATATAAATAAAAATGAATTGCAATTCTGTTATTCTCAATACAACTCGAGAACAGCTGAACCGATTTGGCTAATTTTAGTCTTGAAATATTTGTACAAGTCCAGAGAGTTTTTTTTTTTTTCGATGGGAAAAATCATCTTATGACAACCCCCGCTCTTGGGCGGAGCGGGAGATAGTGTCAGACTCTTACTGACTAAAAAACCCATCCCGTTCCTTCAAGCCTTCATACCGGGGCTCGAGCGCCCTTTCGGATAACCCTGGCCCCAGTAGGCTTCGACCCGGCTGGGCCCCTGCTGTTGCTGACAACTCCTTGAGGCGCGCGGGAACAGCGCGCGCCGTCGACGACTTGGGCTTGGTCCGGACGGTTACCGGACGGCCGGACAGCAAGCTACCCATTGCTCACTGTCCGCAAGCCCGCGCCTACGGTGGCTAAGTCTAGAGAGTTAAAACGTTGAGAAAATATGGAAAAACTCATGAAAAAAAAATCGAATGCAAAGCCATCTCTTTAAAATGTCATTTTGAAATGAATTATGCTGGTTCTGGTAATGCCTGTAGATGGCGTTATCCTTTCACTGCTTAGATAAAAGTACTTACGAAGTTTGCCGGGTCAGTATCTACAGTAAATAAGTAAATATGTTATTATCGTCTTGAGCCATGTATTAGTAGTGTCTACTGTCATGTAGACGACACTGTCTGTGTCTACCCAGACAGATGATCCTGTAGATCATCCCTTTTACTCCCATTTACCTAGATTACCCTAAAATCAGCAAAACATTTTCCCTAATGTTGGGTTATAAATTTATAAAGAGAATTAATTGGAAATCATTTATAATAGGCATTGTAAGCCTCTGCGGAGCCGGAAATTTGTTTTGCGCGAAATGCTTAGCGATTTTATCTCGGTTTATTTGATTAGACCTGTAATTAAATATTGAAACTGTTTTAAGATTGTTATGAAGAAAATGTTAATGATTTGTTTTGTTAAGAGATTTAGGGCAAACAAAATTTAATGGTTATTTTCTATACTATTTTTAACCACTCGCGAGTAATAATTTATAAATGGAAAATAACTAAATAAGCTACAAATGAACTAATATGTTGTCACCGTTATTTATGCTACTATTGACCAAGTTTTATGTGAGAAATAAAAAAGGGATTTTATTAATCTAATATTGTTTTGTCTTTTCTGTTATCTATATCGCTGACATGTTTTCCACCGTTATATATTATAATTTGCAGCCTCCGGCAAAGACAAATTAGACTGGAAAGAAAAACTATCACCAGCAGGTCATTAGTAGGACTGGGTCATTGTACAATAGACAAAACTGCGAATCTGAAACGCAAAACGGCAACGGAAGGAACATAGATGAGTTTTTGTCAGTAAAAGCCTAATCGTAATTTCCTATCACAACAAAAAAACGCTTTGCTGTAACTGGACCAATGCAGCATTATATTTGAATCTGCTACTTTCCAACATCTTTTCCCTGGAGTTCGGTAGACACTATGAGAGCAGTATGGTATTGGGTCAGACCTCTTTTAGTATTCCACATGTACAGAACTCTAAAATATCGCACACATTCTTTTATTACAAAATTTTGAATCTTGATCGATAAACTTTCCATGGTCAAATTATTTAAATTGTTGAAAGAATTTTTAACGAAAATCATTTTATCACAACAAGCTTTTCTATCGAGGTATTATATACCTAAGTGCGTAAATAATTTATAATGAACCCTATTTTTTTATGGGAATAATCATCCAATGACAACCCCCGCTCTTGGGCGGAGCGGGAGATAGTGTCAGACTTTTACAAACTAAAAAACCCATCCCGTTCCTTCAAGCCTTTATACTAGGGCTTGAGCGCCTTTTCGGATATCCCTGGCCCCAGTACGCTTCGACCCTGCTGGGCCCCTTCAAGACCATTCCAAAAAGTTCAAACACGACAGGTTATCTTGTTGCGCTTATTACCGAGTTCCTATGGCCATATTCCAGCTCCATCATCGGGCCCTGGTTACCATCTAGCACCTAAGTATTCGTCAAGACGGATCAGACTAATCCAAATTCAATGAGGGGTGGTGGCGTTTAACTACCGAGTTCCTAAGTCCAAGTCCCGTTTCCATCATTAGATCAGCTCCATTTCCTAATAATTTTGCATTGTCATCTGATTTCAAGAGCAATGGTGGCCGAGTGGTAACGGCCCCGACTTACGAATTGTAGGTCGCGGGTTCGAACCCAGCCAGGCGCATTACTTTGTGTAATTTATTTCATCACCACTGCTCTCAAAACGGTAAAGGAAAACATCGAGAGGAAACCGGCATGTCCTAGAACTAAAATTCGAAGACATGTGACATTCACCAACATGCACTGGGCCCGCGTGGTGGATTACGGCCCATTCCCTCTCTTAGAGAGGAGGCTTGAGTCCCAGCAGTGGGAACATTAAAAAAGATGATGATCCGATTTAAATACAAATACAAAATTTCAGCTCAATCAGTAACTGGGAAGTGCATCAAATTTAACCTTTCAATCGTGGAAATTACAGACACGATAGAAAGACAATAGGTGCGCGAACGCCGGCGTTTGCTCGGGGTTTTAATGAATTAATTTGATCACAGACAAACAAACATCGGGACAGGTGAAACTAAATACATGTTAGTAAAAAAGAATATTTGTTTTAAACAACGTAATCTACCTTTGTTCCACTTGAACAGTTCTATTTTTATCCAATTCCAACAAAATACTGGACATAAATAAGTCCCCAAGGATTGTCTCAAATTGCTTATTGTATTTGTACTTCAAACCAAAAACCTCCTGAATCCCTTCACAAATTTCACCAGAACAATTTCCTCATAAAATAATGGAAAATGAGGGCGTGCGCTGAAACATATTATATTTCAGTCACCTTAATACGTTCGTCACCCCAAAACGCCGTGTCTCGTCAACATTTTGTTATTATTACAACCGTAATAAATTCAGAATACAATAATATTAAAACTAGCACTTTGCCAGCGGATTTGTTCGCGAGAAAGATTCAATAAAAACTTTAAAAATACCTCTCAAACCGTATTTCGAGGGTACTATTAAAAACGAATAATAACAGTCTTTTTTAAATTAGAACTTATGCAAAGTTTCAAGTTTATTAAACCAAGGAATAAGATTCTTTCATATAGTTTTTAACATACCCTAATAGTTTTGTAGGGGTAGTTTTGAAAATCGAATAATAGAAACCTTTTTATTTACTTGTGTTACTATTTATACTAAGTTTCAGGAATATAGAAGAAATTAATATCATCCTTATCTTAACTTTTTAAATTAAATTTTGCAAAAATTCGTTTTGAGTACTCATATACATCATAAAATGAAGCTTTGTGCAAAATTTCACGTCCCTAGGTCCAGTGGTTTCGGCTATACATTGGTATGTCTGTCAGTTCAATTTCTCCTTTTATATGTATATAGAAGATTATTGTTTGTAGTGAGTAACCCTGCCCTTTGATTACTTCAGCACCTGTGGGTTTAATATTGTAAAGTGTTTGTATGAATCCAAGTTTAGCTATGCCACATTATTTATGATAACACGGTGAAACTTCGAATACAAAACAAATAATTATCATTTGATTATTAGACATGCTTACAGCTATAATTACAAACCAAACCAAAGCGATACCGCAAACAAAAACATCACAGTCAGGATCACAAGTTTTATAAAGTCCTATCAAACCTGTGTGATTCTTTCCATAAAATACCATTTTAGACACTAATCTGCATGGTTCTCATATGAATGTCAAATCATATATTATTTCTAGCATAACATTTTATTAACTTCACTAATATAATAAAGAGGTAAAGTTTTTTTTTTTAAGCTATTGCATAGCTTCTATCGCGGGCCTTGAGCGTGGAGACCGAATCCAGAAATTCCGTAACGAAAATAATCTTACACCCCCCACTCATTTGTTTTTTGAGCGTGGTGACCGATAATAAAACAAATGAGTGAAAAATCAATCAAAATTCAATTCAATGTGTGAAAGTGTAACTTCAATTAATATCAAAGAAAAAAAAACAAAGGAAAAAAAACTACTGCATAAATAAAATAAATAAATAATTATAATTGCATAAGTTGATAAAAATGCTATGCAATAGCTTTACCGCGGCAGTCCTCGAGCGCCACACGTCTTTTTTTTTTGTTTGTAGGAGTTACCTCCTACAAACAAAAAAAAAGACGTATCTGGAAGCGCTGGTTCGATTGCTAAATTTTTTTTATCGATAGACAGCTGCTTTATTCCTGAGCGACATAGGCTATATTTTATACACGCGGGCGAAGCTGCCGGCAAAATCTAGTTTATAATAAATGCCCATGGTTCTAAAGTAAAAAAACGAACGCACCCGCCCCATACAGAAGTAATTCCTACCCCGCGTTCCGAGTGCGTCAAAATCGATTGTATTGTGAATCCGACCAACGCGCAACGTCCCAAACAGTACTCAAAAGTCCTTATATTTTGTGACTATTTAAGTTAGTCGGATTCGCGATATAATCACTTTTGACGTAATTCGGAACTAAGGGCTAGTGTGAGGTCCAAAAAAATGTAATAACACATGTATTTTCTTGTTCCAGGTAACTAGTGACGCTGATGATAATACAAGTAACTGATACTTGATGTTATTTCTACAACTTCAGTTGATGCCGATGACATTGACGCAAGTAGGTGAACACAAAAATTGTATCCAACACCACATTTATTTAAAAAAAAAAAAATGGTTACTAGGAGTCTTTGAGTGAAGAGTGAATAAGGTTACTTATAAGTAAGTATGGTACATCGTCGACCATAAGCGCTTATCATTGGGTGAGTTAGTGGGCAGACACGAACCAACCAATTTCAATGTAAAAAATACTAAAACATAAATAAAAAAAACTTTCAACAAAAAGTTCAAATATTCAAAAAATCATCATCATGACGGGTTTGATAATAATTGAACCAGTCTTTATGTTTCAAATCGAAAAAAGTATTTTGTAAATAGAGATATTACAAAAAAAAAACAATTTGAAACAGAATTGAGAACCTCCTTTCTTAAAGTCGGATAAACAAGAAGCCTTCGTTACTGTAGCAGCAAGCGCTCAATAATATTGTCTTTGATTTAGTTACAACCCAAAGATACTGTTATATCTATATTTTGTAGTGGAGGGATTGTACCACTTACCAACAGTCTACTGTTTCTAAGTGGTTAAATTCCCTTAGGCCAAAATATTGATGAAGCTACGCGGCATATCGTTACTTGGAACCGAAATTAACTCAAACCACAAAAGGTCTTCATAGTTACGAACTCCAATTTCAAAGAAATTTGATGGTAAAGGTAACCCTGTAATAGTGCACGATGAGAGGAAGAGCATTTTGTTTCGAATTTCTTTTGAAGACTAGGATAAGGGGCATTGTGTTGTTCACTATAACGCCCTGATCACGACTTAAGGGGCCGGCGACGGATGAATTTCCATACAAACGTAATACCACGCTCATTTGCAGTTGGAGCATATATCCAACATATTATGATGATATTCGGTTATAGACATGGCTCATGGCCTCAACCAAAGCTCGGCGCGAGAGGTCTCCGCCGCCGATCACCCCCACGAGGGCGATGCTCCGCCCAAGCAGGGCACACCGCGACTGAGTGCTCCACCGTGTCCTCCGGGCGTTCCGCACAGTGGCGACACCCGGGCAGTCGTCGATGATGGAGCACACTAATTGATTAAGAGTCTATTCACTCTAGCCTTGAAGACACCTAAATTCTAATCGAAAGAGATGACTGCAGCAGGCAAATTTCGAAATAATTGATGTTATAGGCCTAAGAGTCGAAGATCTATATTCCCTAACATAAAGTCTTTATAGAGTATGTTTTAGTCCGTATTTCATTCAGTAGAAACCCATGAAACTTGTAGCAACTTCTCGGCATTGGTGTTTAAAAATGGTATGAATGGTGTGGCCTAATTCTGTGTCGCACTTCGGCTTGTGTACAGGTAAAGTGATTTTAAGACGGCTTAAAGTCAAAATGGACAGAATTTTCCTTCGCTCTCTAATAGAATAAACAATCTATACCTATAATAAATCTGTAGAAGTTTTTATTTGTGCGCGCATTACGTAAACTGTACGAAATCAATGTAGATAACTTTTATACATTAAAATTGTGGTACCAATATAATAAACTTTATTATATTACTTAGGCTTTGTTCCATCGCGATTTCGAGTTCGGTGGTACGAAATACGCCAATTCATGTTTAGTGCCTCAAAATGCAAGTGTGTTTAAAAGAGTGCGAAACTTTCATAACCTGTCACCCAGGTCTCAAACCTCCCGCTCCGCCCAAGGGCGGGGGATGTCAATGCATGATATTTCCCACCATAAAAAAAAGGTCTCAAACCTAGTCCAGACTCCAGGTCACAGGTCACCGTAGGCACGGGCTTGTGGACGACGAGCAATAGGTAGCTCGCTGTGCGACCGTCTGGTAACTATCCAGACCGAGCCCAATTCATCGACGGCTCGCACTGTTCCCGTGCGCCTCAAGGAGTTGTCAGCAACAGCAGGGGCCCATATGGGTCGAAGCCATCTGGGCCCAGGGTAAGTTTCAAAAGCTCAGCCCCAGTACAAAGGTACGAAGGAACGGGGTGGGTTTTTTGTCAGTAAGATTTTAGTTATGGTAGGTACCATAACTAAAAAGTGTAAAATAAAAAACCACCACTAAAAAGTACCTCTCAGTCAAACTTAAATAACTTATAGCCAGAGACCATCTCATAACGATTCCAATAATCCCAAACACGGTTAGATTACATTAATTTACCTTCGTCATCAGATCAGTCCGATACATCCCCTCCCCCTTTTAAGTTTATAATTTAACCGTATATGCAAGCATTTTTTTAACTTAGTTTACTTATTTATTATTCTGAACGTATCTTCTTTCAAATAAAAAAAGAATTATTAAAATCGGTTCACGCAATCCAAAATTACAACCGAAAATCCAACCTACATAACCCGCTAATGAAAGATTGTGTTTTACTAATTCTATTTGTTGACCGCTTTTAGCATAATCCAATGCTAGGATTGCTAGTTAAATGTCATGTCATCAAAATTACAAATAATTTATTTTTAATGTTTATGAAACAGTCTATTTTCCTGAAGCGCGGGGCCTCTGATCCTGGCGGGGCCCCTAGGCAGTTGCCTACAGTGCCTAATGGATAAAACGGCCCTGCCCGCAACCTTCACCAGGTCATCGGTCCATCTTATAGGAGGCCTTTCGGAACTCTGCGTCTTCCGGTACGCGGTCGCCACTCCATAACCTTTCGGAGTTACGCGATATCTTCTCGTCCAACATATTGTTTATATATAAATAAAAAAATCTTTACGAACCGTTACAACACTCAAGAAAACTAAGAAAAAAATAAACCTATAAATCAATCAAATAACCCTCTATCATATGCGGAACCTTTCAATAATGGACTTAACGCAAATCAGTCCGGCTACCAATATCTTTGAGCCTTCTTCAGAAATCTTAATAGTAGTTTGACCCTTGTCAGGTCAAGGGGCCGTATCTATCAAGACACGACACCACAATATTTTCTAGGCCTTTCTTGTGGCAATAATGTTAAGGAATGAGATTTTGGAATACAAATACGGATAAAGGAATAATATGATTATACTGGATGGTAAGAATCTGCGTCATGCGGAGGTGAGAACGCCTGGAGGTCTTTCCAGCCACGCCTCAAAGAGGAGTAATACTTACCGCCATAATTATGGCGTGCCCACGATTACGGATAATGGATATGGAATTATTTCGAATTATCCGATAGTTTCGGATAATATTCAGATAGTTTCGGTTACGGATAATAGAATTTCTAAATTCTAAAAGAAAAGTAAAAATAGCAATGTAATGTTTGTAAAAGTAATTGTTTCGGGTGCACAAGAGGTGGAATTGACCTGGCACCTGACAGTTGCATGCGATCTTTTGTTAAAGACGCACGTGTTGACTCTAACTGCTGGTGACGATACGAATCAGTGCGTTTTCTCCCTGTGTTAGTATGAGCACTACAAGTAAGTTTTGATTTTTATTTCTAGTCTACGTGATCACTTGTTTGGCTGGGCAAAACAAACGAAAACCTGTCGTAACCTGTCGTTTTGACTCTATTTTTATCCAAAAATATTAGTAACTTTTATACCGGTTTTGGTTATGATTCTGGATATTTCTTTGTTTTTTTATCTTTTTTATTTAGGGGATTTTCTTATACTAATGCAACGATCTTAATCCTATCGTACCTAATATTATCTACACTTAATCACAAAAATAATCTACTTTCTTAAATTTATAAAATAGTCTAAAATTTTGCTTCACTTCAGTTAGGATTCGCTATGATACCATAATTCCTACCACTCCCATCCATTGCGGACAATCGGGGTTATCATGACGTTTAAGTAAGATTGTTTTAATCTTGTTTCAAAGTGAGTAAGAAATGGCGCTAGACAACCTGTAAAGCTCTGTCTCTTACCCACACCGAAACAAGATTAAAAAAACAATCTTAATTTAAACGTCATGGTCTAGGTCAATTTCAATGATTTCAAACAAATGTTTCTCTTGTTTTTGTATCGGTCGGATATTTTTTGATTTCTGGTATTCGGTTGTTTCGACTACGATTACTGAGCTCCGTAACATCCCTACTCTGGCATATAAGAAAGTGGCTCTCACATTTTATATTTTTGATATTTTGTGACGAATATTATGTTTCTTTGCTTATTGAAATTATAAAGAAACAGGATATTTATAAATGTAAATTAATGCTAAAAGGTTAATTGAATAAAAACTTGAAACGTTTGGTTTCCGGAATCGTTTATTTTTGAATATTTTATTTGTTACTAAGGGCTATATTTTGAAATGGTTGTTTTTATTTTTCCTGTATTGAAATATATTTAACCAATTGTGGTTGGACCACCGTATTGTTCGAAAGAGTGATTTCGACCGTGAAAGGCAAAGGGCAATTTTAATAGTCATTAAAAGTCTAATATTTCCTCTCGCTTCATCTGGAGTGAGACAAAAAATAAAACTAATGTAAGATCACTTACTTTCAAGTAACATACTAAGTACAATTGCATTTTGAAGAGTATCTCACAAATTTCTCACAAATTGCTATATTTGAGTTCATCATCATTATTTCAGCCGAAAATCGTCCACTGTTGAACATCGCCTGCCCCAAGTGTCGCTACAATTAACGGTCCTACGTACGTCTTACACCCATCGGATTTCCTCAACCGTTACCAAGTCATCAGTCCACTTTAGGGCGTATCCAGATTACACGCGCCGATCACGCACAGCACCCGCGCACGCGTTGTGCCCGCCTTAAACCGGTACACGCGCTGCATCCGCCTCGCACACGCCATTCGCCCCCTTATACTACTAGTGACTGCTGGACTACTTCGTTCACTAGGCATTTAGACATAGCGCGGGCGCAAGGCGTACGCAGGGAGGATGCAGAGCGCGGGCAGGGCGAGCTTAGGGTAGCTGCGAGGCAGGCGCGGGGCTTACGCGTGTAGACCTCGTTAAATGCAATTTTTATTATAAATCCATCAATAGATCTCAAATTCTTATTTAACAAATTTCAATGCGAGTTGCACGCGGGTGGCGTGCACTGAGCGTGCGCGTATCATGTGAACGCGCCTTTATAAGAGGCCCTCCAAAACCGTGTCTTCGGTACTCGGTCACCACTCCAAAACCTTTCGTTTCCAATGGTGCTGGTACTATCTGCTTTGCAAGCAATATGCTCTGCTCACTATTACTTAAGTTTAGCGAGTTTTCGGGCTACGTCAGTAACGTCAGTTCTTCTACCGATATTTGAGTTAGGACATTTTAATTCTAAGGATGCAATTTGTGCAATTGCCTGTGTTTTAAACTTGCTGAATACACAATATTCTTTAGTACTCTTATTATTGCGACCGTTTATATAACTTTGTAGATCGCTGACTTCTTAGAAAATTTGCACTCATTTGAATTTGTTTTACCATTTATAATAAGAGTTATAACGAGAAATGAAAAATGTTTTTTTTTGTTAATTTTGTTTCCTCAAGTTGCTTGTTAACCCCAAGCTCTCTGGAATGTTTTTATTGTGTTAAGTAATCATATTAAGATTTATGTAGTTTTGAGAAATATTTTAATTTATGGGTTTGCATGCTGATGGAATATGGCTACCTTAGCAGATGAATGTTTAACATTTTCTTGTACAATTTAATTCTTCAATAAATAAGAAGTTCACGTTTCATGTTTAAAAAAACAGTTAAGCGCTACATGTTTAATAGTAGATTATGTGTCTAGGCGATAATTTGCTTGTAGCTTATTGAATTCCAAACGAAACAAAGGTTGTTAAAATTCAATCCCGAGCGCCAGTGAGGGATTTATAATTAACTCCCGTG
Organism: Mythimna albipuncta; assembly: GCA_929112965.1. Taxonomy (NCBI): domain Eukaryota; kingdom Metazoa; phylum Arthropoda; class Insecta; order Lepidoptera; family Noctuidae; genus Mythimna; species Mythimna albipuncta. The sequence goes on along the minus strand of OV815962.1, from coordinate 6,515,465 downwards.
CGTTGTCATAAGTGATGACTGCATGACATATAAAAGGACAATAGCGAGCAGGTGTTGTGAAAAAACTAATAAAACATTTGAAAGTAATTTTACGCCTTTATGACTTCAGGATGGTATTTAGAGAGTTTACGAAAACAACCTTGGAAGATCAGCACATTATTTGATGATTTTCCCCAACAGGACGTTAAGAAAAAAAAAAAAAGAATTGATTCGCTGCTTAGATACTATTAATTATGTTTGTACCAGAATTTGAGGCACTATTCATTTGTATATTATAGTCATGCTATCAATGAGATCTTTAGGACTCTTAGATAGTTTCTATTGTCTATCAGATTATGTAAATGATTCATTGTCGTTTCCTCACGACTTACTTGCCTTTGATGATAGCATTCGGTAAAATTGCCCGATGACCCATAATTTAGTATAGTACCTACGGTATTTGTAAATTGGGTCATGGAATTGTTACGAATTTTGTATACTAAAGCAGGCTTGCTCCTTTGTTAAGGTAGGTAATCCTTTCTTTCTTTAGTTAAAAAAAAAAATCTTCCTTGTTTCGTCGAAAAATAATGTCCTAATTACGCTTTTTTATCAGTTTACGATTTTCCTTTTATTTTAAACATATTTTATTACCAACAATCCGGTGTTCCATACAATATTAAGGCAATTTATAGAGTACGAAGAACTGGGTTGCAAGCCTTGTTTTAAATACTATTTATGCCATCAAAAACATAGAGTAAAAAAACAAGGCTTGCAACCCATTTCTTCTACCGTAAGTTGTGAGATCCATGTAATCAAGTCGGTTAATTTATTCAGTCCGTACTTAAGGAACCTTGATGACCTAGATGACTTGGCAACCGGACTAAATAATCTAGTTTAATATAATACGTATTATTTGTTCAATCTTGGTCATTAAGGTGATTAATTCACCTTCTTCTTCAGCTTCTAGTTTTATATACAACGAAGTTATATGGGATCGAAAATGACCTGAACTGTTTCGAAAAAAGAATGGTACGTCAGTGCCACTTGTTTGCTTGACTTGGTGGGGCACTCCCGGCCCCCTGATTTCATACTTTGTCAAGGTGTTCTATACAATATCAAATACGCAGCCGGTAATGTGTGAAAAAAAGCGGTCAATTGCGAGTCTGACTCGCCCATGAAGGGTGCCGAAGCAGCAAGTTACATACTTAATATGAAAGGTCTTGTATTTCGTTGTAACTTTGATCGATGTTTTAATAATAGTGTATTTTTTGATCGTTTATTTTATTGTTTGATCTCGTTAAAACCAATTTTCCGTGGAGGTTTACACGGTAATATACATCATATATTTTTTTTTGTTTTATCTTTCTCTTAATCAACCTAAAATAATAACCACTTTGGAAATGTCTGTCACACCAACTATACAGTTTAGAAAAAAATGATTTAAAAACCTCAATATCATTTATGAAGACCTATCCGTAGATACCATACACGTATAGGTTTGATGAAAAAAAAATGAGTTTCAGTTCTAAGAACCCCTAAAATGTATTGTTATTGTTCTATTTTTGTAACTTACCAAGTTTCAACAGTGTTAAAAGAGGCTGTGATATACAGACGTACAGACAGACAGACATGACATTTTTTCCATTTGGCTACGGAACTCTAAAAATGAAGGAAGGGAAAAAGGTGACGTACTGGGCACTCTGATACGGTTTTTTTTATAATCACCCGAGAAAAAGAGCCTTACTTTAAAAGCAAACAGAAATTGCTGTCTGGACCTGGATTGAGAATCGAACCACCTTTTTTTCTGAAACCACCTTCTTCATTTAATAATAAAAGAAGCTTACAGCTGTAATCAACCTACGAAGAAGCGTCTAGTTAAGTGGTTCTAAGTTCCATGTACTAAGTGCCGAAATGCGGTTAAAACTAAGTTCAACTTAGGAAGTTCACTTCCGCTTCAGTTCAGTAAGTAGAGAACACCAACACTAAAAGGAATATTAACCGCAGGTGGTAGTAAATGAATTAATAATATATTTTTATTTATTTAATTGCATTTTAATTTATTGACTTTGATTTTAATGATTTTAGGATTACGGCCCATTACCTTTCCAAGAGAGGAGGCTTGAGTCCCACAGTAGGTACATTATAAAGCCGATTATGTTGATGTGTTTTTTTTAGGTACGAAATCATCTAATGATATCTCCCGTATGATACCTAATCTCTATATCCTTCGGGCGGGTGTGTCAGACTTTTACTGACTAAAACCCAGTTGTTCCTTTTTTGCCTTGTGTTCCAAGGTCTCGGGGATTAATTTTCACTTAATCCATGGCCCCAGTAGGCTTCGACCCTGCTGGGCTCCTACGATTTGCTGATATCTTCTTGAGGCGCGCGTGGTAAAGTACGCGCCGTCGGCGACTTGAGGTCAGTCCGGACGGTTACCGAACGATGAACGGCATGCTGCCTATTGCTTGCCGTCCGCAAGCCTGCGCCTACGGTGGCTGAAAATGGAGATCGGGATCCCTGTGGCTGGGGTGTGAGGGCCCTTCCCTCGTGCTTAGGCCGCCTCCTTTGTTAGCCGCCTGCATCGCGCAAGGAGGTGACCGTCTGCAATTCCTCCTCGCTCCGGACCATGGCCTGTACCAGGCCCGGCGTGAGAGATCGTTGCCACCGATCGTCTCCACGAAGACACGGCGGTTCTCTGCCCAAGAAGGGCACCCCTCTACCATATACCCTGTGTCATCCGGGCGGTATGTTTATGTACATGTTATGTTATATAAGGTACATTTTTGATGCATTTCATTTTATACTCTCGTTCTATAAACATAAAACTTAAATTCCATTAAAGCTGTGGGTAGCTGATCGCAGTTTTGCGAAAAGTTTTTCATACAACGCTCGGAAAGCAATTACCAAAGCCTTTAACTTCAGACGCACAAGCATCGAGTAAAAGTTCTACCGTATAAAACAGGATTTTTAAAACTCCCTTTGCATTCGTGTGGATGTGATTTTCTTCCATAAAAAGAAAAATGAATTAAGAACCAGCTTTTGCTTATGGTTACGCTCCGTAGCTTACGTTTTTATATTTACCTATACACCGCTAAATTTTAATCGTTGTAATCCCGTGGAGGGTCGATCTGGTACATGAGACACTATCGATTTGTAAAGATAAAATTAAACAGTAAAATGCCTTTTTTTCAAAACTCGTATTAATTTACGCATGTACGAAATTAATTTCTTTAAGAAAACGTCTGTAGGTAGTTTGTACGCAACGCCAACTATTACCTACAGGTCATTGAACTCGCTCAGCTCGATTTACGAAAAATATGGCACAAAGAGCCCCACGCTTTTTTCACAATTATAGTAATATTTTTCGTTCATTATTATTATTTTCTACCTATGTTCAAAATTATTTTACACTTTTTAGTTTCATATGCTATGAAAGCGAATTTTTATAGTTATTTTAAACTATGTTTTTATTATTCATTAAAAATAACGGAGTAAGTATTGTACTGTAATCAGTCTTTGATGGGTGTGCAAAGTTGAAGAAAATCTGATCTCCCAAAGTTGGTCAAAATCGAGCTCAAAGGCGTTGGTTACAAACATACAGGTGAAGCTAATTTAAGCGTGATAAAAAGCGAAATACCACTCACTGATTAATCACGATATCTCAGAAACTATAACTCCTACAAACTTTGGACACCCCCTTTTGTCACCCCCCTAAGTCCCCTGGCTGGCGTGGCTGAAAAGACCTCACGGCATCCTCGCCTTCCGTATGATGCACTTTCTCACCGGACATGGTAGGTTCCGGAGGTGCCTGCACCGGATTCGCGTGGAAGTGACCATTGTGCGGAACGCCCGAAGGACACGGTGGAGCACATAGTGGAGGTGTGCCCCGCTTGGGCAAAGCACCGCCGTGTACTTGTAGGGGCGATCGGCTGCGGCGATCTCTCGCGCCGGGCCTTGGTACAGGTCATGGTCCGGAGCAAAGAAGAGTGGCAGGCAGCCGCCTTCTTCAGCGAAGCAGTAATGCTAGCAAAGAAGGAGGCCGACTGCATTAGGCAACAGTGCTCACAGCGCCCCAGCCGCTGACGGGATTTCGATTCCGATTTCCGGCCACCGTAGACGCGAGCTTGCGGACGGCGTGCAATTAATTTTGACTGGCCTGTTGGTGTAGTAGTTAGTGTCCCTGACTGCTATGCCGGAGATCGTGGGTTCGATTCCACCCAGGACAAATGATAGTGTGATAAGCATGATCATTTGTTCTGTGTCTGGGTGTAATTTATCTATATATGTATGTATTTAGAAATATTTATATTTTGACTCCCGGTCTAGGTCGTTCTTGGTGCAAAGAATGGCCATCGCTATTCAGCAAGGTAATGCGGCGAGTGTTATGGGCACTTTTGCACCGGGAACGATCAGGGGCGGGTTATTTATTGACATTTGACGTTTCCTTTGTGTAATGTTGATACTTATGCAATTATAATTATTTATTTATTTTATATTTAGAAATATATTATAAGTATGTTTATCAGTTGTCTAGTACTTATAACACAAGATCTGCTTAGCTTGGGACTAGACGGCGTTGTGTGATAGTTGTGGAATACCTATTATTTAAAAAAAAATGGATAGCTCGCTGTCCAACCGTCTGGTAACCGAGCGTCCGACCGAAGTCGTCGACGGCGCGCACTGTTCCCGCTGGCCTCAAGGAAATGTCAGCAACAGCAGGGACCAGCCGCGTCGAAGCCTACTGGGGCAAGGGTTATCCGAAAGGGAAGCTCTTGAAAGGCAACGAAGGAGGGTTTTTAGTCAAAGGGCAAAAGTCTGACACTACTGTCATTGGATGATTTTCCCACCTAAAAAGAAAAAAGTTTGTCTGTTTGGAATCGCTGTCAGCGTTAAGACCGCCATTGTAGCCATAGATTTAAGTTGGTGTAAAAGATTTATTATTATTTTGATTATATGCATTAACATAACATATAATCAAACTTGTCTACGACCCGTATTAATAAACGATGCTCAGCTCCGTACTCAAGTGCGATATCGTTTGATCCCCGATTATACGATGACAGAAGCTCAAGATCATTGCTAATTAATAAATACATGAGTAGGTACAGAATCTCATTTACCAAGATCAGCTCCTCAATGCGCTGTAGGTACTCCAGCTAAGCTTACGTAGACGATTACATCACATTGATCGAAGTTTAAAATAAAATTCCTTTTAATGAGAATTTAAAATACCGAAACTTGAACAAATCTGATTTTTTTTTTAATATTTACTTGGCAATCCAAAAGGATTTGAAGCATTTCTTACATACATTTTCGATAAACGATATCGCAATGGCCATAAATACTCGTAGTACTTACTATGTTTTTTAGTAATATTAAACTTTGACTTAAAATATTTACAAACCAACCCTACGTTTCGCGCTACGATAATCACGACCTCAAGTCCCGGTCGGTCTACACTCATGATCTGGCCGCTTCGTACAGAGATTGTTGTAAACTTAAGTTTCGAGTTTCGTTTATTAATCAGATAACACTCGGCTGATGTCGTAAACCTAAGCTATGCTTGAGCTCAAACTTGAGCTTGAGCTTAATCTTGTGAATCTCGTTTATTAATACGATCAAGACCTCAAGCTTGGTATCAAGTACGAGATCTTGGGCTGAGGAACGTTTATTAATACGGGCCTACATAAGTAATCCTACAAATTTCGTGCCATATTTTCATTGCTACAAATGAATCGCTAGCACTATTCATTTGTACAATTTTTTTGTTTTTTCGTTGACAATTTCAGAAAAGCCCAAAAATGTTCGCTTTTAAGATCATGAGGAAAATAAATTAGCTTTGTGACGATACTACTGCCAACTTCTTCCGTACCTATTCAAAACACAGTTTTCTTTATCTTTCTAAAAAACGTCTTCCTCATGCCGCTAAAACCATCTCACCTCACCATCACAATTTTTCTAACAAAACATCTGTTACAACTTCGAACAAAGTGGAAGTAGACTCCCAGAGGATCAAAATCCATCAGAGGGAAACTTATTTAATTTGTGGCCTGTATCAACAGCCTGATTACAGTTTGCGTACTATTTACCTATTTTTAGTTAAGGACAGACTTATTTAACTTTAGAGGAGAGATTTTTATTTTATACGCAGTTTTAAAGCAGGGTACATGATTAACACCCAGATTTAGGAAATAAATTCTTGACGCGTCACACCTTTCGCTTTGGATGGAATGAGAGGCTCTGGGTGTAATTCTGTAGTTGACTAAAATCCACCCGTATTTTTTCATTCGCCCTTTGCTTTTGCATGACCGGTGACTTGGGTAGGCCTGACCTGGTGAAGGTTGGGAAAATCTGATGGATACGAGATGTCTGATGGCTCGTACAAGACATGGCCGTTGTGAGCGTGAGCTAAGCGTGGTAGCGGTAATAACAAATGTATGAAAATGATTGAAGCACGCTACGAAAAGTGTCTCACAGCGGTGCGCGCAGTAAAACCGAAGTCGTGAACATGACGTAAGAACAGACGTTGTGGCGACGCTTGGTGGAGGCCCATGTCCAACAGTGGACGTCTTCCGGCTGATATGATTCTCTATATCTGTTATAGATTTATTATCAAAATCAATTAATTTAAATAAACAATAGTTAACAATATTGCATTTTTTCTTATATCTAACACATAACACGTATTAACATAATTTCACCCTATTTACCAATGTTATTTATTTATTATTTTTCCAATGGTTATTTTATCAATGTTCGTATTTAATTATTTTTTTTGTTTCTATACCAATTAATTATATTGAACCTCCGTGAATGTGACCGTGGCATCACCGCGGGCCCTAACAGAATACCAGCGCTGCGTTATTTATCGTTTTAAATATCGCAGCATATGCTGAGTTATGCGCCCTTTTGGCCTTGCACAGATTTTAAAGTGTTTCTTTTTATTTTTATTATCGAATTCTACTGTATGTGTGAGGTACGAATAAAAGTTTTTTCTTTCTTTCTTTCTTTTTTTCAATATAAATGCTACCTGTTACTAACGGAAATTAAAAAGAGGTTTCCAGTGCCGTAATTAGGGCAGCGCCAGCAGCGGTGCCTAGGCACAGGACGCATAGCCTTAAAGGAGGGGTGCAAAAATTTGATATCTATTCCTTTGTATTTTAGAAACACGTACCGGGCGTATAAAAGGCTAATTACGGTACTGTACGTTACCAACATATACAGTTATTCTTTCCAAAAGATAAATCTGTCTTGTTAATAAATCTGAGACTTCGATTTATAGCCGCCGAGTGAAAACAAAACGTTGTTGTGTTTATAAAAGAAAAGGAAGAACAAATATTTTTTTTTAAATGGTATAAACCAATAATTGACTGCCACCTGTTGGTAAGCAGTGATGCAATCGTTGATGGTGAATAGCACTAGTTTGTTAAGAACCTACTCAATCTAGCCTTGAAGACACTTAAACTATAATCAGACGAGAAAAACTGCTATAGGGAAAAGGTACCATGATCCTCCGACGTACGCGGTGTTAACGAACGCTTAGTCCATACCGTAGAAATGTAACACTCCCAACAATGTAAGGGTGGATTTATTTGCTTTGTAGGTATATTACGGGGTACTTGATTTTCTCGAAAAGGTTTTTCCTGCAGCAAAAAGAAACAAAATTAAAAGTGTTCATTAATTTTTTTTCGATCAAATCGAAAAAAAAAACCGGAAATTTCCACAAATCCGACGCCCATTTAAAACTGAACGTAAACCAACCTGTCTTTCTGAAAGTAATTTCATCGACTATAAACTGTTATCTAAATTGTGCGCAAAGTTATTTTCATAATCAGGATATAACGGACTAAAACATTGTTAATCGAAATGTCAATAATTTACTTTGTCAACAAGTAATTGAATTTATCTCGAATATTAAAATTATTGAAGATATAAATGAACTTAATTTAAAGTTTGATGTCATCTAGACACGTATCCGGCGTGCCCAGCAGATGACAGCGAAGTGGAAGAGTACTATGAAGCTAAAGTGTATTTATTTTTAGGGTTCTGTACGCGCTTTTGTAGACGTCTTTCGGCTGATATGATGATGATGAATGGAAAATACTTAATAGTTTCAATTGTTTTTTTTTTTTTGTATTTCAATCTAGTTCCTTACTTATAAAATAAATAATACTTATAAAAAATAAAAAGCTTTTATTATTCCTTACAGCAAGTACTACACGGTTAATGTGATAATAAACAAAAAAAAAAGTTTTTATATGTTCCTTACTTAGCGGTCAAAAAAATAAAACGAGAACGAGATTCAACAAATAATAATTTTACGCAATTACCACCAACCGAATCGCCGAGTAAAACTTTGGAACAGTTCTGCCAACTTCACGGAACGTTACTGCCAACAAATAGCCCTGATTATTATTCTAAATGATCTCGACTTCGCGGGCAATTAATAGAAACACTTCTTATGAATATTTTAGAGATTTGCTCTTTCGTGGTTTTGTTTATGTTGCCTGACATTTATCTTGTTCTTTATACAGTTAGAGTTTCAAACTATTTATGATATTAAAAAGAAACTATAAATCTTAAAACAGCTTTCTAAAGTTATTTGTGAATGCATAGTGCCAGGAAAATATAATATACTAGCTGTCCGCCCGCGACTTCGTCCGCGTGAACTTCGGTTATTGCACTCTAAACGTGTTTTCCCGTAGAAATATGATGTTTTTCCGGGATAAAAAGAAGCCTATGTTCTTTTCCACGTCAAAGGCTATTTGCATGCCAAATTTCATCCAAATCCGTTCAGCCGTTTTTGCGTGATTAAGTAACAAACATCCACACTTTCACATTTATAATATTAGTTAGGATTAACAAAATTATTAAAAGTTGTTTCAAATCTAGGTATTTAAGCCCTAAAGTATAGGAAAACATTGGTTATTATGAAGCTAGAAGAGAAATATCAAATGGAATCAATAATTGAATACCTTTTAAGCATCAAAAATATCTATATTAAGGATCCTCTAATAAATATCCATTTTGCAATAATTTATGTTTATAATGACTATTTTGTGACATGAGATCATATTATAAGGGGTATCAAAATAAAAACCCGTCAAATGCAAGTCAGATTCGCTTACAAACGTAAAAAAAAAAATGTTTTTTTTTTCATTACTTAATCACGACATAATATCGTACCTCTCCATTAACAACTTCCTTTTAGACCTGCTTTTTTTTTAAAAAACCTCATTCCCTTCATAATTTTCCATAAAGCGGTGCGAGTACCGTTAAAATCGATTTCGTTTCACATTTCGTGCAAAAATTTTGTTAGAGTAGGCAACTCTTTTCTTTTTCCCTTCTTTTTTCTGTTGACAGACAGGGGAGCCAACATTACGGCGAAGGAACCCCTTAAGTGCAACGCACTGTACTTTACATAAAAATATTAAACACATATTTCAGATTTCGCATATAGGTACTGAAACTATTGTTATATACACACGTCATAAATTCCCCAACGTCCAATGAATAGTGGCACATAATGTCTATATCGATGATAAAGGCGAGAAAGCGGAACTGTCGTAAATATTTTCCTTCCTGCCCTGCTTATTGAAATTAATGGCTTTAGGGCCCATTTTATAGAGATTGACTTTCGGTATGAACCATAATTTTTTGATGTTCGGAAAAATTAATTAATGTTTCATCCATTACGGTGTGTCGTACTGCATAAAACTGTTGCTGGGTTCTGGAAAATATTTTGTGTGTAAATAGGTCTCTGATGTTTTTTTTAGGTTGGGAAATTATTTAAGGATCCTCCCGCTCTAGGTTGGTGTGAACCTATGGTCCTTCTTCGTCTTACGTTCTAAGACTCCGGATTTCCCTTTTGGAAGCCCCCCATGTAAATCGGGGTCAGGATCCCGTTGGCTAAAACCTAAGGAAGTTTATTCTTTTACGCTTGCAGTCACTTTCTCCACTAGCATTAATGCTGCGCAGAAGGAGGTGGCCCCGGGGTTCTCTATCACACATCCTTTGACCCCAGCAGGCTTCAAACCTGTGGGTCCCTACGGTTTTGCTGACATGTCCTCGAGACGTGAGTGGGACACTATGCGCCTTCGACGACTCGTGTTCGATACGGACGGTTATCGGACGGCCAGACGGAGAGCTACCCATTGCTCACCGTCTACAACCCCGCGCCGACGGTGTCTGGACATAAGGATCAGAATCCCGGGGGCTGAGGCGTGAGGAAGGCAGTTGCAAAAAGCCGATCGCCTTCTATTCCTCAGCGCTTCGGACCATGGCATGTACCTGGGTCCAACGAGAAAGGTCGTTGTCGCCGATCACCCCATGAAGTTTTTGGTAATGAGACATTCAAAGGAATTTGACAAGAATTCAGAACCTGGGAAGGAGTGAAAGGCTAGGTGAGTTAACTTAGTCCAGCAAAAATAGAGCATTCAAGATAAAATAAAATTCACGTAACATGGAACTGAATTTCGTTCAATATTATAAGTAGACACTAGCTAGTGCCTGCGACTTTGTTCACTTCAGACTTGTAAAACAGTACAACGCCATTTGTTCATAATTTCAGAATTTCTTTTATTTTACGCAGAACACTAATTCTTTTTATATAATAATAATCAAATTCGAAAAACGTCAGCTATGTACCTGCGAAAATCTGGTCAAAATCGGTTCAGCCATTTCGCAGATAAGTCAAAACAAACCAACAGACCGACTTGTAAAAAATTGCATTTCAGTTACAGGTATCGAATATACTTTCAGATATACAATCAGAGAAAGTAAAGTATTTGTGATTACAAACAGACACTTTAATTAATTTACATTTATATATTTTGTTTGTATTCATAGATTTCAATTAAGCTTAATAAACAAATATTGTTGAAACTGTTGCCATTAATAAGTAGATTGGTACTTCATTTAGGAAATACCTAACAAAATATTTTTTTAAACAAAGGCCTAGAAATTGAGCCTACCTAAGGCTTTACAATAATTAACTCCCAAGTGATTTACGTGGGATTGACGCTTTCTCAATTTTGTTTGTTTTAAGGGTATATATAGGGTATATATTCAGTAGTTTTTGGGCACGCCGTAATTAAGGCAGTAAGTTCCCCTTTGAGGAATGGCTGGAAAGACGACATGGCGTCCTTATCTATCACGTGACGAGACCTCACCGGACATGGTAGGTTCGGGAGTTTTCTGCACCGGATTTGTGTAGAAGAAACGCCCAGGTGTCATTAATTCACCATTGTCTAGACCGCCTGGAGGATATAGCATACGGTGGCGGTGTACTCTTAAACAGAGCACCGCCGTGTCTTTGTGGGTGCAATCTACGGCTACGACCTCACACGCCCGGCCCTGGTACAGGCCATAGTCTGGAGCAAGCTTCCTTCTACTAAGCAGTAATGCTAGCGAAGGAGGTGGCCACATAAAGGGCTTGAGGACGGCGGGCAATGGGTAGCTCGCTATCCGTCCTTTGACGGTGTGTAGTGTTCCACGCGCGCCTCAAGGAGATGTCAGCAAAACCTTAGAGGCCCAGCAGGGTCGAAGCCTACTGGGGCCATGGGTTGTGCGAAAGACCCAGGGTCCTGAAAAGAAGGCAAAGAAGAAACATAAAAGCGGGCTTTAGGCAGTAGGTTAAAGTCTGACAGCGGAAGAAGTCCTTGGATAATTTCCTACCTAAAAAAAAGTAAGACAAACGATGTTATGGCGATTAATTAATCTGTTTGACTTTCGTTGTTTGTTTGAATTCCTATTCATTATCACTATTCCCTGGAAACAGAAGAAAAACAAGGAAGAATAACAGTTGTTTATCTCCGCTGTTTTAATATAAATCAAGAGTATATCGCTTAAGGGCACCATTAGTCCGTGGACTCGGGTGGCAAGCTTTGGATTAATGGTCGCCAAAACAAAGATAGCAGAACTAATGAAAATATCCCCTGGTAAATCGTGACCTTTAATTTAAATTCAATTTGCGATGAAGTTGTTATTACTCGTAAATAGCCTGTGGTTGTACTTTGAGAGGATGAGATCTTTGACACGGAATTTTGTCACTACAAAATATATTTGGTTAGTCCAAATTTATTCAAACAATCTGCCTAATCTTTTTCGTTTTACTTGACTCTCCAATTGATTGTATCTTAAAGTAAGTAGGATATTATATCCGTACAATATTAATAAATTTAGAAAACTCAAATCTGGTAGAAAGGGACACTGTCGAATAGCTGTATAAAAGTGTAAGCACACTTATACGAGACGAACGCATCGAAAAATCGAAAGAAAAGAATTTTAGAATATTAAATTGAACATTGTCATGCTTTTATTCTCCTTCTACAAGACTTGATAAAGTGAGAAATGAGTACATAAGGGGTTCGTTCAAGGTAGTACCCATAACAGAAAAGATGACGGAGAGTCGTATGAGGTGGTTTGGACATGTGATGAGGCGAGACAGCGACTATTGCGTTCAAAGAGCTTTAGCCATTCCTAATAAAAAGAGAGGCATAGGGAGACCACTTTCTACGTGGTGGACAACCGTAAATAGGGATACCAAGCGGGCACAACTACATATAAAGACAACCCGGGACCGAGCGTCCTGGTGCCGCGGTACGAGGAGAACCGACCCCAAATAAAAGGACAAGGCTAGGCAAAAGAAGAAAGATGCTTTTATTCTCCTCGCCGCCCCGCGCTAAGCTACCACTTACAGCGGAAAGGTCATTGCCAATGACCTTCTTGGCTCGTTTCTCAATCAGTTCATCGAGTTGTTTCTACTCTAAAATAAGCAAATCTCTCAAACATTTTGCCTACAGTCTCTATAACAGCTCATAGAAACATGAATCTCATATTTTAATTCACAATTCCCTAATTCTATCCAATTCGTTTAATGAATGGGTTTCTCGAAATGAGTTTCATACAAATAGGGCGTTTTCAATTTACACCCGAACAAATACGTAATGAGATTTTGAGGTGCTTCAATTATTCTACGGGGTATCTGATTACAAAGGGGTTGTAAATTAAATATCTGTTTTAAGACAGATTTCTGCCCTTTCAAGGTTGAAGTAACAGGTTGTAGAGGCACAAAATAGATAGGTACAGAAGTCAATCTACATACAAAGCACGCTCGAGCAACGCACACATAGAAACCGCTCACGGACAAGATAACTCGGAGTGCCTCAGACCACTTGTCGAACAGTTCCGACTCAAATGCTCATTAGTGTGCGTCCACCGAGCGTAGGTATAAAACGTGAAGTACATACATGAGTTTGTCTTCTGTACCTATCTATTTTGTGGTAGAGGTGTCAATAGCTGAAATGTCTTTCTTTCTGTTGGTTTATATAGTGACAAACCTTTAGGGGGTCCAAACCTACTAGAGCCATGGGTCGACTTCTGAAAAGGTTTCTAGGTCTACCGGTAGTATACCTAAAAATCAACCAATGCAAAAGCAACTGAAGGTCTGTCGGAAGTACACCTCGGCTACCTTACCCTTTTTGTAATACAGGCGTTATTTTAAATCATCCAGTTCACTTCGAATTATTCAAATTCACCCTCGAATTTATTACAATCCCATCCATATATTGCTTCGACAGTCTTTTCATGATTTTTTTATGTGTCGTACCTATTGTTTTTATCGAGAAAATAATGGGTTTCGAATTCTTAATAAACAACGAAATCTCCAGTCAATTCTCGCTTGATCGAATATCTGAAACTCGATCAAGATATTGCGTTCAGAATAAGATACAGATGGTTGATTCTTAACAAAAATGAACCCTCACAAACATTATGAAATTATATTGTGAAAAGAAAATCACTGGACTGCTAGAGCAATTTCTCTAACAGAATTATAGGAACCTCCTTACCTTTTTTATCTATAGAGAAAATTGTTTATGACAGTTGTGAGGTCAATATATCCGCATAAGGTTACTGCTCAGAGTGTTTGGAATGTGTCATTTTTTTTTTATCTTTGATAGGGTTGCGCTTGACCGCTATATCACCTGATGGAAAGTGCCGATGCGGTCGAAGATGGAGCGCGCTTACCTAGAAATATTCAATCTTGACTTAAACATTCCTGGGTTGTAGCCATAAGAAAAAAACAGATTCCGGCAGGCAATACCACTCCTTACCTGTACTACATTTTTACTTGCATACCTAAATTGGTAGAAAACAATCACCTGAGTATTCGCATGACATTCGAAAATATATTGAATTCTTGTATTCTGCAATAAAGATTTAATTTTGACTTTTGTTCACTATCCGGATTGAATAAAAAAAATAAAACTATTAAGGAATTTAAGTCTAACTTATTATCAAACGTTAAAGCTAAGAATAGCGTTCTTTTAAATTTCTCTTTTACACAAGTACCTACATAGCTATTTCATAGAGTCTAGTGTTGATAAATCACTTTGTTCATTTGTTATATGAACATAGTACACGCATGATTTATTTAAAAGTACAGCCATATCACATACATTTCATGTACAAGTAACAATTCTCTTTAGGATTAAATCTATATATATATAAAAGGAGAAACTGACTACTGACATATCAAAGCATAGCCGAGACTACAAAGACTAGGAGCGTAAAATTTTGCACAACGTCTCCTTTTACGACGTAAGCGTAGCACTAAGAGAGGATTTTCCGAAATTCGCCCCCTCAGAGGATTTTTTTTAATTGAGATAAACTAGTGCTTGACTGTGATCCCACCTGATGGTAAGTAGCGATGCAATCTTTGATGGTGAGGCGCACTAGTTTATTAAGAGCCTATTCACTCTAGCCTTGAAGACACCCAAATTATAATCGGACGGGAAGACCGCAGCAGGCAGACTGTAACAAGAAACAAGGGTGCAAAATGTTTGGATAAACCTAATTCACGCGGGCAAAGCCACGCGCAGAAGCTAGTTTAATATAATTTACATAACTCACTCGCAACAACTCATATTTACTGCTTTTCAATTCACTAAAACACGGAATCCCCTGACACCACTAGTACCAATTGAAGGCAACATTCACAACAAACAACGGTTGAAACAAACAGTAAATCCAATTTTATTCGGGCACGTAACTGTGCTATCGTTGGGCGACAGTCGCTGAACTAACGTTATCCTTAATACAACAGCCGGGAATCAGCTCACCACTTCGTATTACTGGGATGAACGTGATGTGAGAAGTTTTGGAGCTGACGGGGTCGTATATTGGCAAGTATCAAGACTAATAGTACAGATATAGACTATTTAGTGCTCGTAAAAACTTCGTCAAACAGAGGAAAGATCATTACTGTCTGTTTTATATTATTTTTATTATTGATAGACTTGTACTTGACTACTATCTCACCTGATGGTAGGCTATCATTGGACGACAGTCGCTGAACTAACGTTATCCTTAATACAACAGCCGGGAACCAGCTCACCACTTCATATTACGGGGATGGTCGTTATGTGAGAAGTTTTGGAGCTGACGAGGTCATATATTGTCAAGTATCAAGACTAATAGTCCAGACTATTTAGTGCTAATAAAAACTTCGGCACTAACTCCATTGATTAAACATTTACAGAACCATAAACGTTTAATAAAAAATTGGTTGAGTGCGAGTCGGATTCGCGTACTCAGTATTCTGTACAAACTTAAGCTTCTAATCGCAATGGTGTTTCGCCGACCCCAAATAAAATGGGACAAGGGCAGAAAGAAGAAGAAGAATCGCAAAAAGTAATTATTTTGTGCTGTAACTACGGTTTTCAGATTGTTTTCTTTACTTGTGCCATATATGGCATTACTTCTTGCTTTTCATAATTCTACGTTAACAAGAACTCCCTTATAGATTTTAATGTGTGTATCAAAATATGTGCCATAAACGGCTTTATCTTCATATTGCGATAACTTAGAAAGATTAATTTAATGTTTCAAAGGCTAGCAGACCTAAGTATTTGACATTCATTTCAGCCTATCCTCCTAGCCTAAAGCTTTCATGAGAATAGAATAGAATAGACTTTATTGTACACCAAAAAGTAATACAGCTTATACAAAAACATCAGTTTGTGGAGAACCACTTTTTCAATGAAAATCATTTTTTCACAGCAAGCTTTTAAAGCTCAGTATACCTGTGTAATTAATACTCGTCAAGACGAATCATACGAGCCCAAACTCGATACGGTTGTGTCATTTACCTACCGAGTTCCTATGGCCACCTTTCGGTTCCATCATCAGATCAGCTCCATGTCATAATAATTTTACATTGTCATCTGATTTACACATGCATGCAAAATTTCAACTCAATCGGTAACCGCAAAGTGGGTCAAATTTAATTTGCAAGAGTTGATTACAGACAAACATCGGGACAGGTGAAACTAAATAAAAGCTTGTAAAAAGGGTCTTGACAGATGGATAAACAAAGACAATAAAGTGATCCTAAAATGGTTTCATTTTTGCCTACTAGGATAGGAAACCCCAAAATACAGTTCGTGTCATCCCAACCCTTTTTTTTTCTATGGGAAAAATCATTTTATGACAACCCCCGCTCTTGCGAGATAGTGTCAGACTCTTACTGACTAAAAAACTCATCCCGTTCCTTCAAGCCTTCATACCGGGGCTCGAGCGCCCTTAGATAACGAAGGAACGGGGTTGGTTTTTTAGTCACTAAGAGTCTGACACTATCTCCTGCTCCACCGGAGAAGATGTCATCTGGATGATTTTTACCCACCAATAAAAACCCCAGAGCGGGAGATTTGATGATTTCTCACCTCCAAACAAAGAAGGCTTTCATTAGGCGGCTGCACCAAAGGCTTCATTCAAAAAGTGGTACTGCTAGACACGGCTTGAGTTATGAAGTGTTTCCCCTCTTTGGAGATCTGATCGCCGGCAGCTTGGACTGTGTCCCCGATATTGGTAACGTGGAATACTATTTTTTTTTATGCTTTTATCTTTTTAATGTCAAAATCGCTGGCAGAAGAATATTTTTAATATTTTTAACAGTTAAAAACATAATATCGACATTATACATAGAAAAGAGTTGTTGTTGTGTTTATAACTTATTTTATCTTTACTGTTTGAAGTATTTGCTATTTGTTTATTGTGCAAACCTACCGCAGTGTTGTCTTTTTAACCCTGAGGTTGACTGGTAGAGAATGCCTTGTTCCATTAAGTCCGCCTATATACCACTATTGTATATGAAGTTTAATTAAATAAAAAAATATCTGTTCTATAAATAAAATACGAAATAATAATTATTTATTAAATGAAATACGTATACAAGGTGTAAGGGACAGCCCTCCTCAAGTAAGGGCTTGCTCAGTAGACGAAACTGAAAAATCTTCCACAATTTTTTTTCTCAGGAAACGAAAAAAAAAATCCGCCTCATCATAGAAAATTATAAACTTGATGGAGAGACCGAATTATATTTTCGTTTCTTTAAAAAAAAATTTTGTGTAAGGTTGTTCAGATTCGTGTACTGAGCAAGCCCTTAAAGTTTGTTGAGGGCTGTCCCTTACACCTTGTATACTTTGAAACTTTGATCGTTAATTTGATCCAAACAATATAATAGTTTCAGTAGTTGACACATCCACACAAATCCTTCGCCTTCCTACCTCCACGTCAAGATAAAGTTGGAGACCGCAGCTCTGACACTAAGCCGCGATCCGCAGAACTCTCCCAAATTGATCGACCTGTTGATTCGGATCGCTCTCACAGTATCGCCTTGTGTGAGATTTGTACGATACACTCGTGTAGAATTCATTACTGAGATGCCTGTTGCTTTGAAATGAATGAATTGGTTGATACTCAGTGGTTAAACTTTTAGTTGTAGGAAATTTATTTTTATTGCTGGTTTTTCCTTTAGGAGTATTTTTTTGGGGATCCGTACGTCTGAATAAACAAAACGTAATTCGTACAGGTTCAGTCGTATGTTCGTCTGTTTATATGACCACATGTAAGAACCAATTTGCTCTGAACCAATTTAACGGATATGAATTTCTGTGACCTACATAAAAAAGCATCGGCAGATAAATAAATGGGAACAATTTTATAAAATTTATAAGAAGTTTGGCAAAACGTGCAGCTTCAAATGATAGGACTTATTGTTAGTCTCATGTATTTTTTTCTTAATTTTAGAATTTAGTATAATAAAGCAGAAAATAATCAGCCGTTTAATGTTCCCACTGTTAGGAGTCCTCTCTCTAGGAGAGGAAATAGGTCGTAATCCACCACACGGGCCCAATACGGGTTGGTGTCACATGTATTCGAATTTTTGGTTCTAGGACATGCCGGTTTCTTTACGATGTTTTCCTTCACCGTTTTGAGAACAGTGGTGATGCAATAAATTACACAAAGTAATACGCCTGGCTGGGTTTGAACCCTCGACCTACAACTCGCAAGACCCACTACTTTTTTTTTTATATATTAGTTTCAAATTTAGTAAAGTATATCTAAACTAATCTGTGAAAGTATAAATTAATGACCTTCAGCTATACTAACTTAGACTTAGCTCGACTCTTCTTGAAACACAACAGGAACAGGAAATACAAGTGTATAATTAATGTTTTCTTTAATTTAGTGAAATCATAGTGGCGTGTTATGAAGCCGTCAAGAATCTAATAACGACCAATGTGGCGTTTTTTTTTTAATTTTACACGACACTTTACGATAAAACTAATTATAGGGGATTTATTGTAAAATGAGAGTTAATTTTTTAACGATACCTCATAATGTTAACGAACAAAGTAATTTAAAACAGTAATTTAAATACGTGTTTATGGAACAAGAGGGCTCCTTCTGGAAAATAGTAATGCAACTGAAGGACATGGCCGCAACAGTAAGTGAACGGACATCCTAACGCCTCAACCACCGTCATAAGAGACGCCTCTGGTATCAGGAGTCGTTGCAAGACGATTCCTGGTCAACTGGGTGAGCATACGTGGCTGCGTGGGTTCAGCTAGCCTTGGGTTGTGGGAATGTCATTATAATAATGACAGGTCTTCTGTTCTCAAACACTTTTACACGTCAATTTATTCGTTAGTTTAAATTAGATGAATACAGATACAACAAACAAAACGATAAACATTGGCAGCGTTTCCTAGCTGAATACACAGAGATATAACACCGAAGGGCGGGGGATGTCAATGCATGATTTATTCCCACCATAAAAAAGGGGGAAACTGTCTTCTTAATCATGAGCAAAACCATCATCAAAAATTAATGTTACTCTTATTTTACCTAAAAATGATCAAAGGAAATCCATCCAGATTGCCATGGAAATCACAAAATTAGCTTCCTCTGATCCTAAATCAAAGATGGCCGCGGTCACTTTAATTAAAATGTTTGATGGCTTCCTTCAAGGAGCTCAACAAACGGTTCAACTGGAAAAGGTTAAAGGTAATTTTAATTTATTTATTTATTACTAGGTTCTAACAGCGGTTTCGCTCGCTTGAAAGTAGGAAATAATCCTTAAGAAACATACTTTCGAGATAAAAAGTAAAGAGATAATCCTACGTACTATTCCAAGACACGATCTACTCAAGTGTCTAATTTCAACTTAATCTGTTCCGTTTTTTGAGCATAAAGGAGTAATATAATAAACATCCATGTACACAGGTGATCTAAGAGTTTCTGACCTAACAAAGATGCAAGACATTTTTTCTAAAAAATATTTTTCCTTTTTTACGTTGTCTTCTTGTAACTACGCACGTCTCCCCATCTCTCTAACCCGTTCAAATATTAGTTAGCGTTTTTCTATGCAAAAACACATTTGACGGAAATCTTTAAGTCGAGAGAAAATAGGTTTCTTCTATGTAGGTAAGCGCGTTCCATCGTCGCTTCCATCAGGTGAGATAGCAGTCAAGTGCGAACCTATCTACAATAAAAAAAAAACTAGCATAAAAATACCACAGCCGGAACCTAGGCCGTCTTTCTGTGCGAGTCAGATAAGTTCACAATGTTTTTGATCTCATGAAAACACCATGGCATATATGAGGTTCGAAATGAATTTTCTGTATAAGTCCTGTACATATGTTTATGATAAAGCAGTCACAAAACAAGAAGGTATACTATGCTCTTTTTTGAGGGGTGGGAAGCCATCAAATAACTTCTCCCGCTCTTAGTACTTACTGACTAAAATCCACGCGTATTCTTTAAGTTTCCATCAACGCCGCCACGAGAAGCTAGAAGTAGCCACAAGCCTCTCGTGGGCGGTGGCTACCACTTTTTAACCCACAGTATTTATTTATTTATTTAAACTTCATGTACAGTAGTGACACATAGGCGGACTTAATGCAACAAGGACGAAGTTGTTTTAATTACGTGACGGGCGTGCGGCGGCGTTTTTTATCGATGTTTAGTGGCCATTTCGAACCACAAGAGGCGAGCAGCGGCGATTTGTAGAGTGTGGGCGGTCACCGGCGTCTACCGTATGCGGCGAATCTATGTAAAATATATGAAACCTACAGGAAATATACCGGTAGTGGCGTTTTGTGGTTGCGGACGGTGGCTCGTGTGTGGTGACCCTTATTGAAAATAATTATGGCATGTTAAAATAATTGAACGAGTAGGACCGACTAAATAAACCGATACAAACGACCTACATTCAAACACCCATTCTTTTATTTTTACTATTGATGGTATTGCGTTTGATCACTATCTCTACCTGATGGTATGCGATGATGAATGTGGCCGACGATGGAACACGCTTGCCTAGAAGCAATCTATTCACTCTTGACTTAAAGACGTCTAGGTTAGATATAGCTATCGCTTATCAGGAAACACAGACTCCGGCAGGTACATAAGTTCTTGTAAACATAACTAACTTTCCTTCCATCTTTCTTTCCCAGGATGCTGGGCGGCGTGGGAGGGCGGCACGCGTCCGTGCGCCGACGCGGCAGCTCACCCGGCGTGCGCAGATATGCGGCAGGCGCGGCCGCCGCCGACGACTCGCCGCCGGCGTCGCCTCGGCCCGTGCGTCGACGGCGCGCCGCGCTGGCTGCGCAAGACCACAAGACCTGCGCACTTATACATACGAGACTCAAATTGGGGGATATTATGTAAGTGATTACGCTAACATTTATTTTTCTACTACCTAGGAATATCTAGCAGGCCAAGTTCTTCTAGAAGTATCTAAAGAAAAAAGAAAGATAAAGTGTTTATTCACGTCAAACATGACGCATACCATAACAAAATAAATAACAATATCGACTAAAAGGAGCACGTAAGACGTAGTAGCAGTCGATAACGCCTCCGATTCCTTTGTTCTGACCACGTGACTTAACGTTGAGATAATGTTATTCTCATACATTTGAAATGTTCTGCTAGCGTTATCGATTGTAGAGTATCAATTTGGCTAAGCTGTCTGCTCTCCAAGACCTGCCCGCTTATACATACGAGACTCAAATTGGGAGATATTATGTAAGTGATTAGGCTTAGTAACATTTATTTTTCTACTACCTAGGAATATCCAGCAGGCCTAGCCAAGTTTTTCTAGAAGAATCTCTTTTTACAGTCGATAACGCCTCCAATTCCTTTGTTCTGACCACATGACTTAAGGTTTAGATGATTTCATTCTCATGCATAGGAAGTTTTCTACTAGCGTTATCGATTGTAGAGTATCAATTTGGCTAAGCTCTCTGCTCTCCAAGACCTGCCCGCTTATACATACGAGACTCAAATTGGGAGATATTATGTAAGTGATTAGGCTAAGTAACATTTATTTTTCTACTGCCTAGGAATATCCAGCAGGCCTAGCCAAGTTTTTCTAGAAGAATCTCTTTTTACAGTCGATAACGCCTCCAATTCCTTTGTTCTGACCACGTGACTTAACGTTGAGATGATGTTATTCTCATACATTTGAGATTTTCTACTAGCATTATCGATTGTAGATTATCAACTTGGCTAAGCTCTCTGTTGTTTAGTTAGGTAAAAAAATATCTTAACTTTTTCTTCCAGAGATAAATCAATAATTTGATTTAGTCAGGGTGTTTATATAAGTCCATTCAAGCACTTAAAAAAATATGCGTAGGGCAAACCAGGTCTAGTTACGGTATAAGGTATAAGAATAGTATGATTCTAGATATACATGGTAAACTATAGACATACATGCCCAAATCGGTTACGTGTTTCACTTGCAAAACAAAGACACATACTTATTTAAAATTACATAAATTGACTTGCATTGTATAATTTACATCACCGCAATACTTATAAACTAACCAAGATCCGTTCTAATTAGCACCAAATAATTGCGTGTCTTAGTTTTACAAGTAGGGCCTTGTTTACCATATAACATAACTAGGATTATCCTGTTCTTATAATCAGGTAGAAAATTTATCTAACCTTTTTGTTCCAGCTATAAATCACTTTGATAAATTAGTCTGAATGTTTAAAATAAGTCTATTTGAACGTTTTAGACTAGCTTGTTCATAAAAGATTTATGCTGCCCTAATCTATCTAGGTGTGACTACATCTTGTCGTATGTAGGGATTGTTTTTGTCAAATTTCATAATAATCCTGGATCTGAGAAAACCGGTAAATATTTTCATGGGATAAAAGAAAATTATGAATATATTAAGGCTTATAGTCCCTTGAACCATCTGGCCAAAACTATGTGGACGCTCCTCTGGCACCCGCCTAGGTGGCAGTACGCAAATCTGTGCATTTATTTGCGGCCAACAGCGCCCAGAAAGCGCGCGGCTGACCTTTAAATCCATTGTCTTTGCGAAATATCGATGATTTACATATGCAATGTTCACTTTGATGAATATTTAACCACCAATTTTGCATGTGTAAAAATGTTTCTAAAGATCCAAGCCGTTTCGAAAAAGTAGGGAAAAGTTGCGAAATTGCTAAATATTTTTTTTAGACCAAAGTAAGAAAAAATCAAATGTTGATAATGTCGTTCATGAATCTATAATAAACATTTTTTTTTTAAACCTATAAACCTAGCCGTTACCGAGGAGTAGGTTTCAGAAAGTCACTGTTTTATGGCACTTTTGGGGCGCTTAGGCTTTAAAGAATCATAAAGTAAGGGAAATTTTTACGTTTCGCGTAAAATACCCTTACATCAATCATTGTGAAGGTACACGCTAGAGTACATCTCACGGATTTGCCTGTGCAGTTGAGTTTTACTGGTAAACCGGAGCATGTATGTTGCACAACTGTGCAGGTTTCCATACAAGCTGACCTGACCGGTATAACTGTGCAGGCAAACCTCTTAAATACACCGTTACTTGTATGAATTTTAGAAACATTTTTACATTTTAGGTAAAAGTCCTTTTTTAAAAAAACTGAAATTAAATTAAATTCATAAAGAGATTTGTTACTTTGAAATTATTATAGGCATCCTTAATTCTTTCAATTTCGTTTTTCACTAAAAACCCGAGCTAGTCAATTATGTATCACATGAGTATTAAATGATTCACTTTATTGCAATTACGCAGAAATGCAACCATCTCAAAACTTAAAAAAGTTAGCTTAGCGTAAACCGCCCTCTATCAATTTAATGTGAAAGCTTTAGATTGAAAGCATATATAGCGCCACCGTAGCCTCGTAGCAAGCGGAAAACCTTGGAACTAAATCATAACGCGATGCTACAGCACTCTAGCGGCAGTCACTTGAATCACTCACTGAAATTATCTAGTTACGCCATCTAGCGACCAGACGTTTGCAGTGGGAAAATGACGTGTCCTGCGATACTAGCGCCAGGCACGAGGAAATCTGTAACTAAATTCCACAACGCTATGGAACGCCATCTGTCTAATAATTTTGCGTATAACGCTTCTGCGTACTGAAGGGCTGCCCTCTGTACTGCAAATTTTTATTTTGCTTAAAAGACCTATTTACTGTTTACGTCCAATAGAGGTCACTACGAGTCTCACACGGATGACAAAGGTTGAAAGTCTTTGACTCGTGTTTTACGTACTTGGCCTAATTTCGTGTTAAAAGAAACGTGTAATGTGACTTCTTAGTAGGAACTAATTGAATTCTAATGAATTGAAACTGATAAGTAGGTATACTTTATAGCTTGAATAAAATTAACTTTTCTAAGCTAGAAAGTCACCAGTAAAAGTAACCAGCCAATTCAAAATCTGAGTCAACTTTCGTCCGCATACCGCAACATCGACAAAGGCCTATTCGTCGTATTCCTATCGATTGGAAATTCAATTTCCATTTGGAGACCAAAACAGAAGACGGTCGGATTCAATTCTGTAATAATGGAGTCTCGTGATGTAGTCCGTTCACCACGTTGGGCCAGTGTAAATGGAGCAGACTTGCTTCCTGCGTCCACGTGGTAAGATGCCATTATTGATTTCCGGCGACAGAAAGAGACAGCGCCATACCACAATTTGTTGCACTATTTTTCGTCCCATTCTTTCGCCAATATATGACCTATTTTTATGCCGCTTTCCCTATATTAATACAGCCTAAGTAATTAGGTGAAAAGTTCGGTTGGCGCGATGTAATCTAAACAGTGGCTCGGTTATAATGTGTTTGTTTTTTGTACTTATATTTGGTTTTCGTGTTATGTTGAACTACGGTTACTGCTGTACTGGTTCGCGTCATTGTGTACGGAATAGAACCTTTCCGAATTTGCTCGAAATTGTAGATTGAATAATAAAGCGGTTACGGTATACCTTTACGTTTTAGAGGCATTGTGTTTTGCTACGTTCTATGTTGGAAGTCGATATTACGATTTATAAATTCTATTTTAATAGAATTAAGGTATTAGAGTCTATAGATGACAAGCCGTAGAATTAATTGTATTATAGATTCCTACATATTCTTCAAATTAAGTAGAGTTTCTTTAATTTCGTATGAATTACTCAACTTTACTTTTGTGCGTTTATTTAATATACTAAGGGCCGGTCTTTGCCCAGCGATGAGCAATAAGATAAATCGAAACTAAATACTAATGTCAATTATATATTATTATTCATCAAACGTAACTCTAGGAATACACCTTTACGGGTAGTGCAATTAATTTTTAATAAAAGAAATATGAAAAAAATCATACATAAAAAAAGCATAGGCTATTTATGGTAAATTTTTGCATGCATTTTTTTAGTAGTAGATTTTTGGCTAGCTAGCAATTGATCAATGAAAAAATAAATAAATAATACTGACTAGGTACCCAAATAATTTTCATTAGGTACTTTGTTTCCATCTTTTTCTTTTTAATGGTGTAACTTTATTATCAATAATATTTCAATTACCACACTCAACAATCACCACACCGAGCAACAATTGTGTGGGGGCAGTAAATCAGCGGCTTACCGGTGGGCAGCGGTTCGACGCACCTGCACCCACGGCTTACTGGAATAAATACCCGGGCTTAGCACCGCGTTAATTGGACTTATTTTATACCTGTGTATGTAGGAATAATTGTAGAAAATATAACCAGAAATGAACCGACTGCGATCGAAGAGTCGCATCACTGGTGGATAGAACTGCTGTTACAGCACAGTGATTGGAAGGAGTGGAGGGAAGCCTTTGCCCAGCAGTGGGACAATATGGGCTAAATATATATATATAAATATAAATAGGTTATTCTGATATATATAACGTTATTATATATCAGAATAACCTCAGGGGGTTAGTGGCGTAGGTAGGCGTAGGCGAAGTGGGCCCTCACCCACGGCCTCACACAAAGGGGCCTCGCGTATACAACGGCTCTGTAAAAACGAGGGTTTTGTTTTATAATTTACTAGCGTTTGCTCGCGGGGTCACTTACATAAAATAAAGCCTATGTCGCTCAGGAATAAAACAACTTTCTATCGGTGAAAAAATTTTACTAATCGAACCAGCCCCCCTAGCCAAGTTACAACCGTTTCGCTTGCGTCGAACGCTTTGAGTTGACTTTGCCGCCAATTCTTTTGTTCTGACTACGTAAATGAGCGTTGAGATGACGTCATTCCCGTACATTTGAAACTTTCTTCTAGGGTTAACTATTGCAGATTTGCAACTTGGCTAGGGGTACAGCACTTTCAGAGATTCCTTCTACAAACAGAAAAAAACTTAACAATTAACTTTAACTCTTTATAATATTAGTATAGATAGGCTCGCGTTTGACTACTATTTCACCTGATGGTAAGCAATGATGTGGTTGAACACTGGGTTGCGACAGTCGCTGTTTCGTTTTTAAATTTATGAAAGAAAAAGACCTTACTGATGCGCCTTTGCCGACGTCTAAATTAGTCTACGCTACGCCTCTGCCTAGGGTCCTGGACCTTTGGAAACCAACTCGCAGAGGGCAGAAATATTTTAAAGACGAGATTTTCTGAGTGTGTATGTATATTCATTACCTCTTCACGCTCGAACAACTGTATGGACCGCCCAGAGGACACGGTGGGCAACGATCTCTCGCGCCGGTACTCGATCCGGAGCGAGGAGGAGTGGCAGGCGGACGGACGCCTTCTTCTGCAAAGCAGTAATGCTAGCAAAGGAGACGGCCGCATGCGCGAGAGAACGGCTCCCACCAGGATCCCGATTCTGACTTCCAGCCTTTTTTTATGGTGGGAAAATCATCTAATGACAACCCCCGCTCTTGGGCGCAGCGGGAAATAGTGTCAGACTCTTAATGACTAAAAACCTATTCCGTTCCTTCGTGTCTTCATACCGGGGCTCGAGCTACTCTTTCGAAACTAACCCTGGCCCAAGTAGGCTTCGACCCAGCTGGGCTCCTGCTGTTGCTGACAACTCCTTGAGGCGCGCGGGAACAGTGCGCGCCGTCGACGACTTGGGCTTGGTGCGGACAGTTATTATTATTAGCGCTGTCCGCAAGCCCGCGCCTACGAACTTCTAGCCTTCGCAGGCGCAGCCGTGCAGACGGTGAGCAATGGGTAGCTCGCTGACCGAACGTCGTAACGTTTGGACTGAGTCCAAGCTTGAACGGCTAGACGAATATGGATGACATTCAGCACACGTGTAGACAGCCATTTCCCGGAATAACTTAATGTTTCATTGGACTACATATTTTTAATTTCACGCGGGCAAAGACACTGGCAGAACCTAGTATTAAGTATAATGAATGCCAAAGTTGGATAACCTACATGCAACCCCGACTGAAACATCAATCAATGAAAAGAATAGATTTCTCATGTTTTTGGCAGCATTTCGGGTACTTCAATGTATTTGGGATCAGTAAACCATGCCAGCGATGTGAATAGAGTCGCCGGATGAAACTAGTTCTTTAAATAATAAACTTCAATCGTATGCCAACACCACGCCATTTTGTTTTCAGGAGTAGGTACTTTTTCTTTGTTTCAAATGTATTTTTTCCAGTTTATACTTTATAGCAAACGACAATACACGAGTCGTAAAAGTACTCATAGATATTTATTTGTCAAATTATCATTTTTTAAGTGAAAAATCAACCCGCTCTTTTCGTTTCAGACTTTTACTGACTATTACCCACTCCTGTTTTTTCTTTGCCTTCGTTTCAGGGCCCGGTGTTTTCTTTTGCTTCACCCATGGCCCCAGTAGACTTCGTCCCAACTGGGCCCCTTCATGTGCTGTCATCTCCTTTAGGCGTGCGTGGATCATTACGCGCCATCAACAGTTACTTGGACTCAGTCTGAACGGTTACCGGATAGTCAGACAGCGAGCTACCCATTGCTTGCCGTCCGCAAACCCGCGCCTGCAGTGCCCGCAAATCAGGATCGGGATCCTGACGGCTAGGCCGTGAGGGTCGCTGCCTCTCGCGTGCGGCCGCTTCCTTTGCTGGCATTATGTTTCCTGCTACCGACAACCTAGAGGTTTTTAAGTCAAAACTGAATATTTTAATTCTAGGCAAACATTGTCCATCGTCGACCACATCATCGCTTACCATTAGTGAGATAGTGAGATAGTAGGCAACGCGAGTGTATAAAAAATAAAAACAGAACAAATTTTGCCAGTATTATTAATTTATGTTCACATAAGCCCCATAAAAAGTAATCACAGATATAACTTAATCATTTATCCACTAAATGGCTAGTATTATGTTTAAAATCATCGAATATTGAAAGGATTACAACAATTTACTACCGGCCGGCCTACCCAACTATTGGTGGCTAACAGCCCTGACTTACGAGTTGAGGGCGCGGGTTCAAACCCAGCCAGGCACAATACTTTGTGTTGGTAGGTACCTAATTTATTTCATCACAACTGCTCTCAAAACGGTGAAGGAAATCATCGTGAGGAAACCAGCATGTCCTAGAACCAAAAATTTGAAGACAAATGACATTCACCAACCCGCATTGGGCCTGCGTGAAGGATTACGCTCTCCCTCATTCCCTCGCCTACAGAAGAGGTCTGAGTCCCAGCAGCGGGACATTATAAGGCTAACTGTGCTTTACTAAGCCACACTACCGGCCAATGTACCTATGCATCGCAAAATAACCGGAATGCTAAATACCTTCGTAATTAAATATTTAATCAAGGAGCTAAGTAAATTCTACAAAACCGGTTCTGTACAATCAGTTATTTATGTACTTGTAGTTACACTAGCTGCTTCTAGCTTCGTCCTTTTGGAAGTAGAATATTTTCCCAAGGGAACATATTTTTGGGTTAATAAGTATGATATGCGCTATTCCAGAATATGGTCTATCCGTGTGCCAAATTTCATACAAATCCCTTTAGCTGTTTCAGTGTCAATGAGTAACAAACATACTCATAAACTTTCACTTTTGTGTTTTTGGTGGTTTTTGAATAATTAGTGCTACTCATTTAATACACATAGGAGAAATAAAATCTGACATGTAATAGTTCAAAACTTGGTGGTCATCATCATATCAGCCGAAAGACATCCACTGCTGGACATATTCCTCCTCCAAGTGTTACCAAAATGACCAGCCACCCTAGCCCAGTTACAACCGTTTCGCTTGCGCCGAACGCTTCGAGTTGATCTTGCCGCAATTTATTTTGTCCTGACCACGTGACTGAGCGTTAAGACGACGTCATTCCCGTACATTTGAAGCTTTCTACAAGCGTTAGCAGATTAGAAACTTGGCTAGGGGTACTGTTCTGTACGTCTCGCATCCACCGGATTCACTTAAGTTTGGCGATTCTTCGGGCAATGTCGGTAAACTTGGTTCTCCTATAGAGTACCTTCATTTCTGATCATGGTGGTACCCTTATCATACCTTAAAATCACCCATACTTCTTCTACTTTCGTATTTCCAAACCGACAGAGTTAGCAACCTGGATAGCTCTGTCGTTAGTGTGCGTCTTTTAATCACTAGCTTTTGGCCACAGCTTCGCCCACGTGCATAAAACATATTCTATGTCACGCAAGAATAAAGCAGCTTTCTATCAGTGAAAAAATTTGAGCAATCGGACCAGTACTTATTTATTTAAACTCCATGTACAGTATTGATACATAGGCGGACTTAATGCAACAAGGTATTCTCTACCAGTCAATCTTTGGGTTGAAAAAGACAACACTGTGGTAGGTTTGCACAATAAAGAAATACATAACAGATAGTTCAAATGGAAAAATATAAAATAAGTTATTTAAAATAATAAAATACATATATATGTTAAAATAATAAACTAAAAAATAACAGTACTTCCAGAATTCACCTCCTATAAACAAAAAAAACATTACCTCTTTATTATTATTAGTGTAGAGGTCATGGAAGGTGAAAGTGGTTGTGCTTTCTGGACAGGAAAGGAAACTTAAGATTTCTTAGTAAAGGATACAAAGCAACAATCTCATTAAAAATCTCATTTAAAATAGGATAAGGAAAGAAAAAATAAAAGGAAAGAAGATAGCCCACTGTTGTCACAAATCAAATAAGCTATTAATGAGTGCAATCCTTTAAGGCAAGGTAATAACGAAAGAGTTTGCGAAAGAAACTGTTTGCGAAAGAACGGAACTTAAAATAATTGAATCTTGCGAAACAATGCGACGACACTTCCTTTTCGTAATAGCTCTTCTTATAAATGTCGGGTTCTGTATATATATTGTAACATATTGTAATAAATTAGTGTTATCATAATATAAACTAGCTACAAGTGCACATAATGCCCTAAGATCTGCGGTTTATTTCCGTGTTTTTTTTATCTTTGTCCTACACTAGGAGCTGTACTTACAAGTTATAGTTCGTGGATTCTCCAACCCAGACAGCCGCTCGATGGCGCGCACTGATCCCGCGCGCCTCAAGGAGTTGTCAGCAACAGGGCCCAGCTGGGTCGAACTGGGGCCAGGGTTATCCGAAAGAGAACTCGAGCCCCGGTATGAAGGCTAAAAGGAACGAGCTGGGCTTTTAGTCAGTAAGAGTCTGACACTATCTCCCGCTCCGCCCAAGAGCGGGGGTTGTCATTGGATGATTTTTCCCACCATAAAAAAAATCCAGCCGCGTTACTTTATGTAATTTATTTCATCACCACTTCTCTCGAAACGGTGATAGAAAACATCGTGAAGAAACCAGTATGTCCTAGAACCAAAAATTCGAAGACATTGTTACATCCACCAAGCCGCTCTGGGCCCGCATGGTGGATTACAGCCAATTCTCCTCTTTCCTAAAGAGGAGGCTACAATCCCAGTAGTGGGAATATTATAAGTCTGATTATGCTGTGATTAAGCCTATACTAAAAATGACCTGTTCTGTGCGTCTCGCATCCACCGGATTCACTCAAGTTTTGCGATTCTTCGGGCAAAGTCGGTAAACTTGGTTCTCCTATAGAGTACCTTCATTTCTGATAATGGTGGTACCCTTACCATACCTTAAAATCGCCCACACTTCTTTATGCTTCGATTATGCTATGGTTAAGCCTGTACTAAAAATAACGCCTGTATCGTGGATGCGATCGCAAACATGGAAGCGTGATGTCTTGTGTGTTTGACACACAAGACATCCGGACCCGGAAGAACTTAAAGTGGACTGTTCTGCGCACACGTGTGACACATACGGCAATCTGGATGCGTTGGTCTCGATACGTGTTATATGGAAACTAGCCTTGTAGTACACTTGATCCATGCCACGCGACGCCACGCATCGTCGTTGTACGTACAAATCAGGCGTGTTAGACGTGTGAGTCGTTCTAATATAGTTCTAGCTCTAACTGTGACTATAATATCGTGGGGATATGCAGCGCAGCAGCCAATCACATTACCACTGCAACAATCGTATCTTCAGCCAGTCCCTATGAATACAGTTTTCACAGTAGAGCATTAGATGATTAAACGACGAGTAACTAAACCAAAGTTTCCAAACTGAAAAATCGAAGTTGACAACTGGTCAAGCTTTAACTTTCGAGTATCACAAGTTGTTACCTTTAAATTTATCAATTGGCAAACCGCGCACGACCGTCGCACCGGAAAACGCAGCGTTGGAAAGCCTCCCAGAAGGTGGCGGAAATTCGGTTCGTTGTGGTGACGCTTGAGGAAGGCCTATGTCCAACAGCGGACGTCTTTCGGCTGAGATGATAAAAATACAATTCAAGTGTTGTAATTCATTGTCATCGGTGAACCGATTCAAAATCCCAACTCCTATCGGTAATAGTAACAAATTATTCATCAAAAACATGTTCTTAAACTAGGTTTCACTAGCTGACATGATAATGAAACAATTGGCTTAAAAAAAGTCGAGAAACAACGTTGACGAACTGTGTTTTGTAGGCCACCAAGTTTTTGCATGCTTTGTGGGGGCTGACTGTAAATGCACATTTCGCGCCGTTCACATAATGTAGACTTGGACTGGCCTGTTGGTCTCGTGGTTAGTGGCCCTGACTGCTATGACGAAGGTCGTGGCTTCAACCCAGGACAAATGTTTGTATGATGAGCACGATTATTTGTTCTGTGTCTATGTATGTATTTAGAAATATTCAAAAAACTTACTATTACGAAGGTTTTGGAAATAAAAGTAATAAGTAAGTTTATTTTTACTTTAACTTCGAAGACGTGACATCCACCAACCCCGCGTGGTGGATTACGGCCCATTTCCTCTCCTAGAGAGGAGTCCTGAATCCTACAGTGGGAACATTATAAGACCGAATATGCTGTGCTATTTAGAAATATATAAGTATGTTTATCAGTTGTCTAGTACTCACAACATAAGCAATTTTTATTGTTTTTCTAAAAGTGGCAATCATCCAATTACTTCTACCGCTCTAGCGTGGAGCAATATGCCGTATTGCTCCACGCTAGAGCGTGTCAGACTTTTACTGACTAAAACTTAATTGTGTCCTTCCTTTGCTCTTTGTGTTCCAGGGTCACGATATCCTGAAAGAATTTGCCCCAAGGAACTGAAAATCTACAGGTTGCCTACTTTTTGTTGGTACAACTATGAGGGCTGCCTCGTATATAGAGTAGCTGATCCTCGACTTTCACAAATAACAAATCAGGTTAATAATTGATGTCAAAAATGTAACAACTTTATCGTTTAACATCATTGGCACCTTTAACTAGGCAACCTTTTCGAAATGTCTTAAGAAATGCATTATTTAGCATATTAATTATTATAGGTATATTTATATATTTAAACAGAGATTTTTTTTCTTTATTCATTTGACATCCCACCCGAAACGACTGCTAAAAAAATTAGACGCTTTTTCGTACGTTAAAATTGTGTGAAAAATATACACTATATTTCATTTTATTCTTCTAAAAAAAAATTGAGCTTTTGTCACTCAAACCTTAATAACAAATCAATTAACACTTTATTCATTAAAATAGGCTCAACATTTACTACGATAGAACATATTTGACTCCTGAAATCAAAACACTTCCTTTTAGCTTCGCCGTAGTCGTGTAAAAATTTAAACCCGTACTCGCTCTGAGCTCTGTGGTCATTGACCTGCTTATACAGGGTACGCATTTTGTGTTTTACAAGCGGGAACTTCGAAAACGTACATTGATGAAAAAAAAAAGACGTGTGGCACTCGGGGACTGCCGCGGTAAAGCTATTGCACTGCAAATTGCATTTTGCATTGCAATTATAATTATTTATTTATTTTATTTACCTATGCAGTATTTTTTTTCCTTTGTTTTTCTTTTCTTTGATATTAATTTCAATTAATATTGTTACACTTTTTGAGCGTGGTGACCGATAAGAAAACAAATGAGTCACCACCCCCCGTGTTAGGTTATTTTCGTTACGTAATTTCTGGAT
Source organism: Mythimna albipuncta (assembly GCA_929112965.1). Lineage (NCBI taxonomy): Eukaryota > Metazoa > Arthropoda > Insecta > Lepidoptera > Noctuidae > Mythimna > Mythimna albipuncta. The sequence continues at coordinate 6,482,433 of OV815962.1, read as the reverse complement.
TCGGTCTCCACGCTCAAGGCCCGCGATAGAAGCTGTGCAATAGCTTAAAAAATATCATGAATATAAAATTATTTAAAGTAACGGTTTAAAAACTAAATAATGCATTTAAGAATGTATTTTAAATTATATTATTATGTATTTATTCTATGCACGTGTTAGTTTAGATGTACGTGCTGAGAGTATTTGTGATATTAAAAAAACCAGGCAAGTGCAAGTCGGACTCGTGCACTGAGGGTTCCGTACAAACTACCTATGAAAACACTGTTCTATTCTCGAATTATTTTTCGAAGATTTTTCCGAGTCACAAAAAAAGTTTTTTTTATTTAACGTAACTACTAATTTACAGTTTTCAGATATTATCCTATATTTATGCTATGAGACCTAGCTTGATGCCAAATTTCAGGATTCTAGGTCAACGAGAAGTTTTTTCGCTAACTCAGAAGTTGAAGAGTATATGGTTTTATTTTCAGCTTGATACCTCCTCGCATTGCCGAGATAAAGGGTCTTGACAAACCGATGGACGAACGGACGGACAGACAGACAGACTTAAATTATAATCGTTTGGGGCACGCTAAGGCCATGCACCCATGCCTACCAAGACGGCCAGTTTGTTTGAAAGAGTCTCTGTGGTCTAGGAACACAAACTGAACTGTAGGAACTCTCTCTTGCTCCACCCAGAGCGGGAGAAGTTATTTGAAGATTTCCCACCCTCGCAAAACTAAAGTAATGGATAGGCATTTATCATATGTACCAGTACATTGTATATAGTGAATAGGTTGCTTCTAGGCAAGCATGCTCCATCGTCGGCCACATCATCGCTTACCTTCAGGTGAGATAGTGGTCAAACGCGAGCCTAACCATATTAAAATAATATTATAATAATAATAATATTTCCACAGCTATCACACAACGCCGTCTAGTCCCAAGCTAAGCAGAGCTTGTGTTATGGGTACTAGACAACTGATAAACATACTTATATATTTCTAAATACATACATATTATAGATAAATTACACCCAGACACAGAACAAAAAAAAACCTGATCAAAGCAACTGAAGGATCACAAATGAGTTTTAGTCAGTAAAAGTTCGACTGAGAAATCTCTCGTTCCATCTAGAGTGGGTAAAGTTATTTGAGGATATCAAAACCAAAAATCAAAAAATGCTAGGTCAAATTGAAAACAGTTTTCTTATACACGAAACAATTTTATTTTTGAAAAAAAAAAAGTCTAGTTACTACCGAGTTCTACTAGCATGTGTAGGCAAACGCTCGTAAAACTCATGTTGGAATTTTAATTACTACAAAGTGATGTATTTTGTTAGTTCATTTTAAGTTTCCTTTTTTGTTTCGACATGCAATAATGTAAAATGGCAGGATATAGTTATTTTTTAAGCAGACTTTAAAACGATCCATTGTTTACCAGTTTACTAATTAATGACTTGTTTTTACACATCAATTTAAAACCTCTGAGTTATCATAAGTCAAACTATACGAGTATATATATTCCACCACAAACATACCTGTTAATGAGGGGGCCAAGTTCCTATCGCCAAATTTTTCGCCTAAAAAGCGTTGAAATCCATTCCAATGCCCGTTGCTGGAACTTGGCCTGCGTACTACCGTGCGCTTAGATATGTAAAAATACTATCAGTTGACGCTGAAAGGTGACTTTCCGTCAAAAAATAAAATTGAAAAACAAATTTCAGCACGACCTCCTTGTTTTTAATTATATTTTTGAACCATACATGGGCTTAGTCACACAAAATGACTTCCAAATCATAAAAGCCGTTTAGGAAGAGGTAGGTGACATAGACACGTACAGAAGAATTATTAAATTAAAGATTTTTTTAAAGAGTAACCATGGAGTTTTCGGCCGGTTTTTCGCCATAAGAGACGACCAATTGGAACCGAGCTTCTGACGTTTTATAAGTGCCTATATATGCCTATGTGATATAAAAACTTTTTGAATTTATCTGTAGATCAAAAAGACAAATATTGATGTGTTATATTTTACAGGACTTCAACTTTCTTTGACAATCTCCGTAGGTTCATATCACACCATTTCTTTTTACGTCATGCGACTTTTTTTTATAAAACGCAAACCAGGGAGCATTGCGCTAAAAGGCACACATCCTCATGCCCAAAACCCCCCCTTTTAATTTATGGCAGCGGCAGCTTTGTGAACACGACGTGTGAAATTATTTCCCTCTTGTGGGGATGTACAACGATGCCCAGTCTCCCCTCCTTTGTGCCTTCACCGGTGCAACCGCAGCCTAATATGAGCAGCGCTTTTTGTTTTATTTATGTTAGTCCACATTTCTATGTTTGCTTGCCAAATCCTAGTGAAGTTTGTAAATGGTCATGACTGAAAACGTACCAACTGATGACTTTATGACTTCTTCCACTCTATGATGCAGCGAGAACTTGGTGGATATCCCACTTACACGCACAAAACGTTTTGGGATCGCATTCATTGTGCGTACAATTAAGGAGTAGAATTCCTTGCCGGAATCTGTGTTTCCTGATGGCTATAACCCTGGATATATAATTAAGTCAAGAGTGCATAGATTACTTCTAAGTAAGCGCTCTCAATCGTCGACTGTATCGTCGCTTTCCATCAGGTGAGATAGCGGTCAAGACTGTCAGACTTTTCAGAGCAGTGGTGGCCGAGTGGTAATGGCTCCGACTTACAAGTTGTAGATGATGGGTTCAAACCCTGCCAGGCGCATTACTTTGTGTAGGTAATTAATTTCATTATGCTCTCAAAACGGTGAAGGAAAACAGCGTGAGGAAACCGGCATGTCGTGCAAAAAAAATGTTTAAAGTAGTACTTGACTGCGATCCCACCTGATGGTAAGCAGTGATGCAATCGTTGATGGTTAGGGGCACTAGTTTATTAAGAGCCTATTCACTCTAGCCTTGAAGACACCTAAATTATAATCAAACGGGAAGACCGCAGCAGGCAAATTATTCCAGTCTTTCAATGTATGTATGCGGTATAAATGACGAGGCGAAACGCTTAGTCTGGACCATAGAAGTTTCAACAACGTAACGTAACGAAAATTCGAAGACATGTGACATTCACCAACCCGCACTGGGCCCGCGTGGTGGATTACGGCCTATTCCCTCTCTTAGAGAGGAGGTTTGAGTCCCAGCAGTGGAACCATTAAAAAGACTGATGAATGATGATGTCAAAATTTTACTGAGTAGGAGTGGATTTTCCACTCCTATTTTCCTTCAGTTGCCTTTGAGTTCTAAGACCACGGTTAACCTTTTCAGCATTCTGCCCATAACTCTACCCCTAAAGATTGCACAGAATTTCCGGCCACTCGGTTTGTCATTAAATAAACCAACACAAAGAAAATTGTCTTTCTTTCAGCTATTGACCCCTTAGCAACCTGTTACTGCAGCCATAAAAGGGCAGGAAAAATTTAAGGAACCTGCAGTTACCGTTTGCGGTTTAGGACCACGGGTTTCCTTTTCAGAAATTTCGTCCTGGCTTAGTGCATGCTTAGTGCCAGTTCCCATTTCGTTGGGAGACGAGGAAATTGGTCCTCATTGGGGTTTCAGGTACCCTGCAGACTTTCTGCTGCTATACCGGCCAGTCGTGCTACTCGACGATGTGGGCAAGCTCTTTAAAAGAGTGATTGCAAACCGTGTTTCGGGAAAATCGGGAGGTTTTTTAATAAAATGACTTTTTCCGGTTATACTATGTAATGTCAAATGCAAAAAAGAACAAAGAACAATACTTATTATTTTTTGAAAAATGTTTGTAGAACTTGAAGGTGGTCCGCAAAACAATTATATTACGAGGATGTTGTGTTATTTTGTTATTTAGCACGTTGATAGCAGCACTGTTTCTCACTTTCCATACCGGTGGTACGGGGCGTATAAGTCCTCGTTTGAAAACTAGCATTATTACGGTACGGGGCTTATTTGAGGCTTATTCTATTTCAAGTCATGTTTAAGAAAATTTAAGTTTTTTTTGTCTTTGGCTATGACGGAACGGTATAGTTAACATTGTGACAAAGCTCCATAATGAAGATAAAAAAATGAGGTACGAGGTCAAAGTGACCTCGTATCATAATTGATACCTCACTGCATTCTGTTTTAATAGAGCATCAGCTCAGGTATTTATCTCTTTTTTAATCAGACCAAATTGAAATTTCGACCTACGCGCGGCAAAGAAGACTGTTTTTCTTAGCCGTACCGCAAGAAAAACACGTACGAGGCTTATAAGACCTCGTCCCATAGTTAATGTTTTAGACAAGTTGTCAAATAATTGGAGTGTTGCTGTTGCTTCTGGACAGATGTTTACCTGTTTTTTTTTAAATACTAATCGTAAGTAATATGGTTGTCATGTCATCTCTTGATGAAACTGTTCCCTCGTCAGTTTGTAGTACAATGTCCGTTTCCCTTCTCCATTGTCTCTGCGCTGGTGTGACCACAGCTTTGTATGGGTTGTGTGCTTTTTGTTTTACTTGGGTTGGTCCTGTTCTGTTTGCCTGTTTGCCCGTCAAATTCTGCTCAGGGTTTCGAATTTCAATGGTTGGAAATGGACTTTTCAATTACAGCTATTTAAGGAGTATTACTGTACTAAACGGTACCTAAATGCATGAGTAGTAACCAAAATAACAGCTAGATTGAAATTCGCATTATTTAGTTGTTGATATATTGCTCGCTGTTGGCTATCCTAATTCATCTTTTAACATTTATTAAGAATAGAAAGACATTGAATAGAAGAATAATCTGATCCACTACTTTTAATAAAATTACACGTGAAATTACATAATTAAAGTTAACTATCTAAAACATGTTTTTTTTAAGTGGCATACCTATATAAGCAGATGAATTAAGTATTAGGTATAATTCTGTAACTGGTACACATGTCTTATTCTTTGTGAGACACACAAGAAACATCTATAGCATAATCAACTTTATGATTTTCCCATCGGTAGAGCTCAGGTCATTTATTTATTTATATATACTTTATTGCACATCAAGATTATGAATTAACAAAAAGGAAACCAGACACAGACAGACAAGTAGTAGAAGGACAAGGAGTAGTAGTTACTACTACTACTCCTTGTCCTTCCTGCTCCTTGTCCACTACTACTACTGTAGTACTACTGAAACCACCACTACTACTACTGTAGTAGTGGTGGTTTCCCATAGACAGGGGAATGAGCCGTAATCCAGCACGCGGACCCTGACACTGACTCTTGTAGCACAAATACCACTTAGCTCAGTAGTCAATGCTTCAGTTAGATAAATATCAAACTTTTTATGTCAATAAATAGCATAAACAGCATCAGCCTTTTAATATTCCCACTGCTGGGACTCAGGCCTCTCTAGGAGAAGGAATTGGCCGTAATCCACCACTCGGACCCAGTGCGGGTTGGTGAATGTCACATATCTTCGAATTTTTGGTTCTAGGACATCACGATATTTTCCTTCACCGTTTTAAGAGCAGTGGTGATCAAAATAAATTACACAAAGTAACGCGCCTGACTGAGTTTGAACTCGCGATCTAGAACGCGTAAGTCAGAGCCTTTGACGACCGACTTTTGTCACCACTGACTCCTATGTCAATAAAACATCATTATTATTAATAACTGCTCACATGTACACATTCTCTCAACTCAAATCTCAGTCCTCAAATTCAAGTCACACTAGATACCAATGTAAATGCACTAACTCGATCACACTATTAACACGTTCAATATTTAATTAGCACTGAACCAATTACTCAGGACGTTGACTGACTGAGGCAGACGTGAGGCGGTTCTGTGTCGGGTTCCAGAGCCGTTCAAAGGAACGGTCGATGCAAATTGCTTGCAGTCGATGCTTAGACAGTATAGGTGAAGTATGCAGGGAAAGCTTTTGTGATTTCTTCTGTTATTTATTAAAGTATTCTATCACACTTATAATATTATTAGCTTTTGCACGCAGCTTCCCCCGAATACATAAAATATAGCCTATATCACTTAATAATAAAGCAGCTTTCTATCGGTGAAAAAATTTTCGTAGTCGGACTAGTAATTTCTACAATCAAAAAAGTAAAAAAAAAAAACATACTTTACCTCTTTAAATATTAGTGTAAATAGTGAGGGTATGTTTGTTACTTCTTCACGCTTCAGCCGCTGAACGGATTTTCATGAAACTTGGCACAGGAGTAGACCAGGGACACCCTATATCCTGGAAAGTACATAGGGTACTTTTTATCCTGGAAGTATGTTTCCTTCAAATAATTTTCTTCTATCAAGCGGGCGGAGCCATTGACAGCAGCAATTTTAAGATACTCACTTTGTTAAATAATCTGACTCCATTTTCATGTTAATGCAATGTGTAAAATGTGCAAACGCAAGTAAAGTTTAAGTGCATCACATATGTTTCAGCCCACACAAGTTTTAAAGGTTGCCTCCGGAAAAGGATTGTAGGTAGTGCTTGTAAGTGATTGGCTGTCACTACATAAGTGCATACCAGTAACGTAGAGGAATGAACTGAGCGTTCCGTAGCTGAGAGAGATCAGCGTGAGAGTGAGTAAGACAAGTAATCTCGATAGCCATATTCACATTATGATAATGATAAATGATATTTATTCTGCAAATAGGTTTTAAAAAACACTTTTACACGTAAATTTTTGCGTCAATTTTCACTACATGAAGCCAGTGTTCCCTAGCTGACTATCCTGAGAAAAAATAATGTAACATGGTGTAAAGTCCTGTAAACCTACATTGAAAAAGGAAGATATTCCGACCAGATGGATGTTGTGTCTGGTCTAGGCAACAGTCCGATATTGTTGATTTTATCAGACTGTTATTTTTAAGAACAAATCCTATAGTAATATGCAAAATAACTTTTTTCAATGCTCTTACTTGATGACCCGCTCTTATTCCTACCACTTAGGCACGAAATTTACTGTTTTCCGCACTGGAACAGAAAAATAAAAACTAAGAAAGAATATTAGGCGATAACAATAACGACACTATATCATACATGTGGCTGGAAGTTTTATTTATCTGGCTATGTCGAGTTGACCAACAACTTGCATGCATTTTGTCATCGAGCAGCTGCGAGTACCTGGTCTTACCAGCAATCTATCGTTCATTAGAAAATGTATGAAACTACCAATCCCCTGATATCGTGTCGTCATTGATATCGCCTAATGCGAAAACAGCCGATAGTTGTCTTTTACTTGATTTCTGATTGGGCAGTGTCATAAGCTTACAGTGTAATTTTCTTTACAAACTATCTACAAAAAGAGTAGTACAGAAAATCTTGTCTCTTTCGACATAGCAGTCAATTTTATGATATTAAAAGTCAGTTCATTCTCTATGTCAGTAGTACATACAAATGGGCGCTAAAAGATTTTCTGTTGAAGGATGTGTAGGTATGTATACGTTAGTTATAAAAATATTAAAAAAAATCTGAAAGCAATTACGGCACTTCACACAATATAAGTTGTGTTTTCCTTCCAATATTTTCGTAGTCTGTTTTAATAAAATCTATGAAAGGTGTTTAGGTTTAACGAAATATGTGATATTATAACTTATTAATAAATAAATATATCTTTGATTAAGCCCTTCAACGTTGTATCTCCCGGTAGACGGTTGCTATTCCAGAACGTTTCGGTTCCATCGACCATCTGTTCCGCGAGCAATGAGCTGTACCTACTGCCATTTAAATTATAGGCGATACTTTGGACTATGTCGGTAGCCTTGGTACTCCTGCAGATATCTTGATTCCTGAACTCTGAGTAGGTATTGTCCTTTTACTGCCTTTTTGGTGACTTTTAACCTTATGATGAGACCCATTGTGAATAACCACGTTTTATAACCATATGTCATCACTGGCAACATGCACTGGTCATAGACTTTCGTCTCGAGACATTGTGGTATGTCGGACCAGAAAGTACCACTCAGCTTTTCCAACACTGCTCAGCCAATATGGATTCAATGATCGAACTCTTTTTGAAAGTTAGACCTACCCAACAGGACAGTTTCTTGGACTGACCGACATTTGACTATTCAAAAGTGCCTGCAAATGGTCTATTTGAAATAAATGATTTTGAATTTTTTTTTTTTTTTTTTTTCAGTTTGATGTGTCGACACTTTGAGAGACTTACGTCCAACAGTGGACTTCTTTTTGGCTGAAATGATGAAGATTATGACGACCTCTCAATTCAGAAATATCGAAATTTAAACAGATTAATAACCGAACACTCGAAGCTCCATTTTTCTGCACTTTGGTATATTCATCATGTACTGCAAAGATACGTTTAACCATACATAGAAATGCGGTCAGTTACACAGTCCTGTGAATAGAGGAGCCCAGCGCACTGCAGCAGCCATTAATGTGAGGTGTGGCCGTTGTAGTTACACTAGGGGAATATGTGAGAAATATGTGTAAATTGACAACTTCATGAATTAAAAAGAATGAATGACTGCTAAATAATGCCTTGTTGCATTTAGAACGTGCGTACAACTGCACTTAAAAAATATAATAAACTTTATTCTCAAATATATGATGCGGGTTTTTTTTTTGGTGAGAAATCATCCAATGACATCTCCCGCCCTTTTCGTGGCAGACTTTTACTGACTAGAACCCACTCCTAGTTCCTTCCTTTCAAAAGAACTACCCATTGCACGCCGTCCGTAAGCACGTCACAAAATTATATGTTTTAGTTTTTTAGGTGGAAAATTATCTAACGACTTCTCCCACTTTAGGCCAATCTAGAGTAGAAAAAAAATCTAGTGATACCAATCATCATGCCTTCTATTATATTCTAATACGTGGATCTGGAACGAAAGGCTAAGAAGAAACATAGATGTGGCTTTAGTCAGTAAAAATTTGACACGCCCTTCCGCTCCTAGTGAGAGAATTCATAGGTTGATTTCTTGAAAAATTTATAATACGCAAAATATTCTACTTATAGAAATAGCCGTTTCTCAATCTGTTTCAAAATTCAGTATATTCATCACAGCTTCAACAAAATGTCTATCCCATTTACAGCAGACGCCTAGGTAGTAAGCCTGTACCGTCTATTGTTCGACGTTGACACCTTTCTAGGTTCGTGGGTCAATTGCAACCGAGGCAGGTCACGGCACCTCCAGCTACCGAGGCCTTTGAGAAAAAGAATATCTACATAGAAGTAAACATAGTACGTGCGAGGAACGTGTAGTTAATTAAGTTAATGTTTTGCACACGAGAAATGTAATGTAGTATTGCCGTAGTCTGTGTTTCTTGATAGCTACAACTTAGGGGTCTTTAAGTCAAGAGAGAATAGATTACTTCTAGGCAAGCGTGCTCCATCGTAGAACACAGCGTCGCTTACCATCAGGTGAGATGGGATGGTGGTCAAACGCGAGCCTATCAATAATAGAGAAAGAAATAGGGTAACGATTAACATCTTCCTAAAATATGGAATTGGACAATTAAATTCCGCCAAGCCCGTTCCATTAACGGATCTCTAGACGTATGGCGTGGCGCCACTGGTACATGGTGGACATCCCACCTGTACACAAATGTAGTAAGTGCGTTTCTTGTGCGTAGGTACAGCTAAAGAGTGGAATTCCCTGCCAGAGTCTGTGCTTCCTGATAGCTCCAACCTAGGGGTCTTTAAGTCAAGAGTGAATATGTTACTTTTAGTCAGGTGTGCTCCATCGTCGGCGTATTATAGTAGTCAAACGCGAGCGACCCCATCTAAAGTGGGGAATCACGTCAGCCCTAAAAACAAGAGAGGACACACATCTTCTGGATACGCTCGTTTTGTTGACTTACCATCGAGCAGAATCGAAATAAAGACCCATTTTTCTAGATATGTTTCTGGCGTGCTCATCTTGGCTGGCAGCTGGTTCTGCAGCTACTAAGAGTAGAGTAATAAAACATAATTATACACCGCTAAATTTTAATCATTTTAATCCCGTGGTGGGTCGATCCGGTACATGAAACACTGTCGATTTGTAAAGATAAAATTAAAAAATTAAGTACTTTTTTTTAAACTTGTTTTAATTTACGCATGTACGACAATAATTTCTTTAAGAAAACATCAGCTGAGCGAATCCAATGATCCGTAGGTAGTAATCGGCGTTTTAAAGTTTAAAGTAACTACCTACAGGTCATTGAACTCGCTCAGCTGACGTTTTCTTAAAGAAATTAATTTCGTACATCATAAATTAATACGATTTTTGAAAAAAAGGTACTTTATTTTTTAATTTTATCTTTTCAAATCGATAGTGTTTCATGTACCGGATCGACCCTCCACGGGATTAAAACGATTATAATTTAGCGGTGTATTATGCGTTGACTTGCCATACACTTGGACATACACCTAGTTGTCTACCTACTATCACGCAGACGAAGCTGCTGCCTGAAGCCAGTTTCCTAATCAATTAAAATTTCCAACAATAAACATTGAAACTAGAAACCCAACTCACCTCAGCCTCCAAAAGTCAAGTTAACTAGCTAAACGGCTAAAGGAACAGAATCGCTTTAAGTAAAGTTAAGTAGTAACTTGAGCGTTCAAAGATTGCACGGCTGCAAATGGAGCTACCCAGTTGGCTGCTGACCCATTTCTCTAGTTTACTTTTTAACTACATTTTCACCTGATAACGGTATACAATTTCCTTAGGGTTTGATTCATTGATTTTAGTTTTTGATACCTCCTTCGCAAAAGGTTGTAATGAAAAAGTGCATTTTATTCAGGAGGGTCGTTTTTGTAAAATTGTTAATGATATTTATGTATAAGCAATTTGTGAAATACTTGTAGGCTATGTTTTTACATTTTGTAATCAATAATCAGTTTAAGATCACATTAGACGCTGGGTGTAATAAGAAATAATAATATATATTTATAAAACACAATTTACTCGTAACTAAAAAAATATATTATGAATTTACTCCTAAGAGGTATCGCTTAGAGTCTTGTTGTAATAACTGTGACGATTAAGATATTTTTGCGATGTCAAAAAAAGCAAAAAATAGAATTATGTAACAAAGAATTTTTTAAGAATGGAATATATCGATGACTCAAAAATTATTAATATGCAATGACATAAGATAAATGGTAAGAGAAAAGCGAGATTTCTTTCCAAAAGATATTAATCAACTTAGAACTAATCCATAAAAGAACAGTATCACAATCACTTTTCCATTCAATCATTTTTCTTACCATTTCCTCTCCACAAACAAAATTTTGCAACGCCAACAAAAAGCCAAAATGACAACCAAACTACAGCAATACAACATCCCACATTTCACCAAGATCAACCAACCAAAACAATCAAATTAAAAACCATGCCGTCAAAATATCACTACCATCCGCACAAAAATTCAAAATTCGAACACAAAAAGGCCCCTTTACACGACACAAAAAACACGACACGAAAACGCCTGGTCACACGAGTAGCGAGCGAGTCTGGTACGTTGCACGTTGCACGGTTGCAGTGCGCCGGTCGTCGCCCTCGGTCAGTAGGTCACCGCGCTACGGCAGGACACTGCAACCTCTTTCCGTACTTGAACTTTGCGATTGACGGGCTGTATAACTGGCCCAGTTGTAGGGAGTAAGGGATGTTCGTGGAATTGAGTGATGTAATAGCGTAGGTATAGTAAATATTTGTGGATTTCGGAGAAATGGCTTGCAACTGCGTCTGGTGTATTTCACGCTCGTATTTACGTGTTTGTTTACATTTTTTTTTTTTGAAGGGTGGGTAGTCATGAAGTCAATATTTTTGTATTATGCTTTCATTTATTACTTGATCCGATGTAGATACGCTAAAGGTTTTTGTAGCGTTATTTTTTATTTCATTTTGTCATTTATGTCTAACATCTTGTTTCGTGTAGGCTCAATAGTTTCATGTTCTTCTGGACATTTGACAGCCAGGTTGTTTGGATTTTTAAATAAAACACACAAAAGAAAACTTTGGTATTACAAACAGAGACTTCATTTTTTTACTGGCGTTTAAGTCAACCCAATTCAGTGCCTACGTTAAAAAACTCACGCTAAAGCTATCGGCCTTGCACAAAAACAAAAGCACATCGACCTTCTATCACTCTAAACATAATAATGTTAGATGCAACACAAACTAGGTTACAAACCACTTATCTGTTATAAAGTATTGGACGGCATTGTCAACAGCGCTCCCTAGTTCCAACACGGTACACTTGAACTAGTAACTAGACAAATGAAGGGAAATTGTGTTAGGCGCGTACCCGGCGCGTAACCGGCGCGTAACCAGCGGGTACCCGGCGCGTAACCAGCACGTATACTGGATTTAATTGAATAAGTTGAGGTATCTTACCAATATATGTGTAGTGTAATGTAGGGATCTAGAGGATAACAAACTGTCTTAACTTGTATTAAAAGGTACTAACCTTTTAATACAAGTTAAGACAGTTTGTTATTGCAACCGATATGAAATGTTAAGAAGCCGAGAGCTGCAGTAATTTTCCACGTGTGCATTGAAAAACATCGTTTGATACGACGTATTTTAGGAAGAAATAAATAAACGAGAGATACCGTGCCAGGTGCCACTCGTGGGGGTCTGCTTGATACCATAAATGCAGTCAATTGTGGCAACACTTTTCCGCACTATTGCAGAAAACAGTAAATTGCTTGTGTAGTGTTTGTATTAGGAGTATCTATACTTAAATATAGATATACGCTATCTCGGTCAAGCGACGCTTATGTCAGCCACGGAGTTACTACTGCGCTGTGAGCGAGAGTACACGTGCGCGTGCGCTTGCGAGCGAGCCAGTGTTTGTACGAGAACATTACAGTGGACAGAGGTCCTACATTTGGCGACGAGTAAAAAGGTGTGTTCAGTATTTTATAATTATATAAATCAAAAGAAGGAAAGGAAAGTACCTACATTTTATGACTGGTAGCAACAATACTCGTAACGTTTTCTTAAGGGGATGCATCCCATGCATTTTCACTGTTTTTCGTACAACCGCTTAAGAGCGGTCAAATCTAATAAAAACAAATTCAAATCAAATCCAGTTAAGACCTGAAAATCTGCTATTTTGCATGGGCTTTGACACTTCATAATTTGCTCACAAGTGAAAAGTAAAATAAGAAATACAACATAAAGGCCTAGCAAATTTTATCAAGATTCTAAATGGTGACAATGTTTTTCAAAACTTTTAAGGAAAAAAAAAACACGCATTTGCTGGAACAAGTTTTGTGGAATTTTCGAGTAAATCACGGAATTACTATTACAGAGTATTCACGTTGCCTTTTCGTCAAGCATCGCGCTGGATTGCGTTTGATGAAGCAACTGGCTTTTAAACCATGCTCGATGTTTGCGATGGGTGAGTGGAAAAGCAGCTTCTTAGATATCAACCTACATAATATACGCCTTTCAACTTTGTAGGTACGAGTACATACCTACGGTTATTTTTCTATAATCCACAACGTTTTGTTTTGTATACCTTCGTGAAGACGTTATGTTGTTTGAGATATGTAGCTACATTGTAGCGGATGTACACTGTACGTATGGTCCGTTTCTGGGCTTGGAAATATAAAACAACGTGATGGCAAAATAAATATGGTGTACAAAGTTGCAATAGTGGTTGCGTTGTGGAGCACTTAGAACAAGGAAACATATTCTTCACTGCTTGAATAATTAACTGATATAATTTGAATTCTAATATTTGTACTTGTAATGGACGGGCCTGTTGGTCGTGGGTTCGATCCCCGCCTCGTTGGCGAGTGTTTGTGTGATGGACGCGAGGTGTGTGTGATTCACCTCCAAGGTGAATGGGTGTGTTTGTCGATCGTCTGGTGCCCATGACACGAGCTCTGCTTGGCTTGGGACTGGATGGCGTTGTGTGAAAAAAAAGTCCTTTGTGGTTTTAAGATCTCCATTAAATTGGAAACATTTGCGATCTTAAAACATCCATTTAAATTGGATTTTTTTGTGGTTTTAAGATCTCCATTAAATTGGAAATACTTGCGATCTTAAAACATCCATTAAATTGGAACTTTTGTGATTTAAAGATCTCCATTAAATTGGAAATTACTGTGATCTTTAAATATCCATTAAATTGGAACTTTCGTGGGTTTAAGATCTCCATTAAATTGGAAATACTGCGATCTAAAACCATCCATTAAATTGGAACTTTTGTGATTTAAAAATCTCCATTAAATTGGAAATTACCGTGATCTTTAAATATCCATTAAATTGGAACTTTTGTGGGTTTAAGATCTCCATTAAATTGGAAAAACTGCGATCTAAAACCATCCATTAAATTGGAACTTTTGTGATTTAAAGATCTCCATTAAATTGGAAATTACTGTGATCTTTAAATATCCATTAAATTGGAACTTTCGTGGGTTTAAGATCTCCATTAAATTAGAAATACTGCGATCTAAAACCATCCATTAAATTGGAACTTTTGTGATTTAAAGATCTCCATTCAATTGGAAATATTTTGCTCGCGAGAATTAAATGTTCATGTTCTCCTGTATACTATACACTTGTCATTGACAGCAGGGTACAGTTTAGAAATGACTTTTCAAGTTGCCACAATAGAAAGAAAAAGAAAGAAAGAAAAAACTTTTATTCGTACCTCACACATACAGTAGAATCCGATAATATAAATAATAGGAAACACTTTAAAAACTGTGCAAGGCCAAAAGGGCGCCTAACTCAGCATATGCTGCGATATTTAAAAAGATAAATAACGCAGCGCTGGTATTCCGTTAGGGCCCGCGGTGATGCCACGGTCACATTCACGGAGGTTCAATATAAAAATAAAATAATAAATAATTAAATACGAACATTGTAAAACACCCATTGGACAAATAATAAGTAAATAACAATAGACCTCCTGAAGTCGATTTATCATCAATTTGCTAACGCCCGAAATACTCCATTTGGGCAATAAGTTAGACCGGAGGTATTGTTGTAAGGACTCAGTTCAGTTAGTATGATCGCGATACATTTTAAAAAATTGCCAATTTTCACGACGTAAGCAATTGTAATTTCAACTATCGTCGCGCGTTGGCAGATCTAATAGATACTGTTACGATTTCTTTTATGACAGTGCTTATTTCTCCGTAGATAATTTTGACATTGTTGACATTGACGTATCCCTGGAATATTAATCTGCGATTATTTCTGCGTTAAATCGAAATTGAACTATTTTATTATCGGTATGCTACAAACGCGTGTCACATAAAGTGACCTTATCCGTTTAATTAACTCATCTTTGTAAAAGACGACCATAGCGGTCTAGCGCGGAACAATAAAAATAATGCGTGAGCGGGTAGATAGATAGATAAATCCTTTGATAGATAAATCCTTTATTGGCTACAGCACAAAACATGCACCAAAATACATAAAGCACACAGATTATAAAAAACTAAGCAAATAGACAACAACAAAAGAAAGAAAAAAAAAATAACACATGTAGGTAACAAAAAAAAAAAAAAGAAGAGAAATAGCAATATAGATCCATAGTGCGGTGTGCATGTCGCGCTGCACCAATGGGAGTCTAGCTCAGCATGTGTCAGGCAAAAGTACCTGACGCTGATATTATGCTGGATCCTTGTGGTGATATTCGGACGCTCAGATGGTTTTGAGTGAAATGTAGATAAATACATAAAGTTAATAGGCATAAAATAATAAGCAAAGTGAATAATTAAAAAAAATAATGTAATGTACATAGATATCGATATCCATGGTAATGTACGAGTATGTGTGTGTAATGGAGCAAAAAAGGTGAGGTATAGACAGCATTTTCAACATGTGTACCTATCAAACGCAAGCTACCAAGCGGAATATGTGGGTACACCCAGCAGACTGTCCCGGAAACAAGGAACACGCAGACCAGCTATATGAAGGACGTATTCGAAATGAAGATACCACGTTCTAGGGTAGATGAATTGTTGCGTGTAAATATTATTTGACCGAGTAGTTCAGTGTTATTTAGGTAGCTTAAGGTAGTTGTTAGTTAGGCAGGAGTAGTCGGCTAGGTAGGAAATCATAATATTTATATTTTATTGGACTACCATAATATTCATTAGAAACATTTATACGACAAAACAATATTTGCCGAATCAGCTGGTTTTCTATACTATTCTCGCGTTCAGAAGAAACTAGTCTTTGGGCTACGGTTTCTTTGGGTGTCTTTTTGGTAAAATTATAAAGGGAATAAAATTAGTGTGCTGGTAGTTCAAAGTTGCTCGTTTTAAATGAAATTAAAAGTTGATACGAAACTAAGTAAACAATCTATTTCAAATTGTCATGATTTTTAGATATTGATATGTCGGAAAACAAACTAAAAAATTGTTTTACTAAAATGATTTTTTTTAGAATTTAAAATAGTAACTAAAAAAGTTGAAGGAGTAAATTAAATGTACCCTCAGTTTTAGTTACAAGCTGTGATTGTTACTGATATCAAATAAAATTTAATGTTGTGGTCCGTAGTAAATAACTGATATCACTGACTTAAACTATGATCTGTAAAAGAGTAAATAGAAGATTCAACGTTCAGAGCAATTTGCAATAATATTGTCAGGTTGACCGAGCGATGTATTATGTTGGTAATCTTACTAAAACAGGCTAGAGTTTATAGCCAACTGGAATAATATTAAATTATTGATTAGCCGTTTATTTTGAAAACAAATTGATGCCACTGAGTCAAAATGATTATGTTCGAACAGAGTAATATGGAAAATATAAATATAAAATTGTAATCTGTAACTTAGTGTTGATTAGTCTAATCTTACCGTAACTAGGTAAACGGAACCAACACGTCTGTTACAATGATTCAGTTATTGCTTATTCGATGCTAGACCTTTTATTTGACGCCAATAGGTCTCACCGGCAGCAGGTGAATATAGTTGGCGTGACTAGGCATTTGGCTTAATGATTCGCTGATAAACTATTAAGAGAGACGTCGGGAGACTTAATGTAGTTTTAAAAAATCATTGTCTACAGCCGGATTTTCGTTAGATTTGGAAAAGTGAAAAAAAAGGGTTGTTTTGATAATGCAACTCGTGTTGCTAGGATATGAAATAAAGTCAAGTGGTGAAGTTAGAAGAAATAGGACCTATTAGCAGAAAACAGATAACGTACATTCGACTCTGCCCCTACTTTTTATCGTAGCTCAGTTAGAACAGTTTATAGGTCTAGTAGCTTACTCCTGGTGGTTTTTACCTAAGTTTTCTCGAGTATGGGGCCGTTCTAAAGACGATTTGACGTGTGGTAAAGTTTATTTTTTGGCAACTGCGCCACAAAAAAATTGAATAAGAAATAATTTAATTTTTATGAAAGAGTCGGGTTTTATGATTTAACCTTTCGATCGTGTCAATTGGGGGCACAGTGGAGGGACGGTGAGTGCGCGGGCGCCGGCGTTTGCTTGGGATTTAATGAATTGAGACTCGCAAGTACCTAGTCGTAGAATTTCATACTGATACAAGCTAGCGGGCTACCTCAAACGGGTGAAACCATAAGATATGACTGGACCCTAAGCGTACGTCCTGTAGTAGTGCCATACGTGACTTCTTATCGCGAAACTGTATCTCATTGCGTGATCGTAAAGTTAATTTACCGTCAGTTGGAAGTTGGTCAGAAGATAAAGCTAAAAATAACTCTCTGGTAATTGGTAACGACACTGAAACATTGAAGGTTTTGATTAAAATTACTGGTAGTCTCATCTAAATAATTTAGAGTTCTGTGATTCAAGTAACATTGTCTAACACTTTCATCGCGACGGGACAAACCCGTGTGAATGAGGAGGACAAATATGAGATGTTCGTGCTAGAACCAATGCTAATAGCGACTGTAGAGACCAGGGACCATTTGTGGTAGGGTCCATTAGGCGAAGTCCAACTCACGATTGGCTGTACAGTTACAGAGGATGTAGAACCCCGAGGTTAATTTAAGTGCCATGATAAATGATGCGTTACGCAATATAGAGTACGTAGTAACCTAAAAAAAAAAAAAAAAAAAAAAGTGTAGGTTTAATCAGGATAAGAAAAAAAATTTTTTTTTCTTCAATCTGAGACTTCCTAATGATTATAAACGGGCAGAGCAAGTAAACTAAGCTAGATCCATTTAAAGATTTGTTAAAATAACGGAGATGAGAATTAAGGATCAGCTGTTAATCAAAAGTTTAAATCGATGTGGAAGGATATTTCTTTACTGTACCTTTGCTTCGAATTTTTTATAGTTTCCTTTTAATCTCAAATAAATATTTTTGAACATGAAAGGGATGTAGTGTTTGTATTAGGAGTATCTATACTTAAATATAGATATACGCTATCTCGGTCAAGCGACGCTTATGTCAGCCACGGAGTTACTACTGCGCTGTGAGCGAGAGTACACGTGCGCGTGCGCTTGCGAGCGAGCCAGTGTTTGTACGAGAACATTACAGTGGACAGAGGTCCTACAGCTTGCCTACGAGGTAAAAGAAGAGCGGGTTATCAAGAAAGTGTACTAAAAAAGTTTTATTCGCATATTACTATAGGATTTGTTCCTGTCAGTCTGATAAAATCAATAATATCGGACTGTTGCTTATACCACACAACATCCATCTGGTCGGAATATCTTCCTTTTACAATGTAGATTTACAGGACTTTACACCATGTTACACCTAAACTTACTTGACTGTGTACTCAAATTCGCTTGCTGGATCTCTCTCTGCATATGTGACCACTAAGTCGTGGCTAGAAAATGTATGAAAGCCATATTATTTTTAAAACCATAATTTATTATCACCATGAAAACGTCTCTGGTAATAAAAAAACGCGCTGCCATCCATTATTACAAGTACACGCTATAAAAAGTGCAAGCTACACGTAAACATAAAACACAACATGACAGCACAAGTTGACACAGACATGCGACTGATAAATACTACGTTTTTCCTTCATATTACTGTCGTAAATAACTTACACATCACTTGACAACAGTTTACATGTAAAACAGTACGTTAAATTGTAACTTTCCTTGTTAAAAGCAAAGTTAAAGAGAAATATATAATGCATTAAGCATTACCACTGGAAAAGATAATTTAATCAGGCTAGGGCCTATTGCAAGGGCGCTACGGTATTATCTATTACCCTGGCTACAGATTTGTTGCCCGGACCGTAGGATTGATGGCCCGAGCCGCTGTATTGTTGCGCTGGCCCTAGAATTGTTACCCGAGCCGCGGTATTGTTGCTTGGGACGCGGGATTTTTGCAAATGCTACAGGATTAATGATAGCCCGAGCCGTTGTATTGTTGCGCTGGCCCTAGAATTGTTACTCGGGCCGCGGTTTCGTTGCTTGGGTCGCGGGATTTTTGTAAATGCTACAGGATTATTGATAGCCCGAGCCGTTGTATTGTTGCGCTGGCCCTAGAATTGTTACCCGAGCCGCGGTATTGTTGCTTGGGACGCGGGATTTTTGCAAATGCTACAGGATTAATGATAGCCCGAGCCGTTGTATTGTTGCGCTAGCCCTAGAATTGTTACTCGGGCCGCGGTTTCGTTGCTTGGGTCGCGGGATTTTTGCAAATGCTACAGGATTATTGATAGCCCGAGCCGCTGTATTGTTGCGCTGGACCTAGAATTGTTACCCGAGCCGCAGTATTGTTGCTTGGGCCGCGGGATTTTTGCCAGTGCTACAGGATTATTCACCGGGCGTGAAATTGTTGCCCGGACCGCAAGATTGTTGGCCGGGCCGCGGTATTGTTGCCAGGGGCGCGGGATTGTTGCTCAGACCACGCTATTGTTGCTTTATATATATTTAGTTGCTTTATGTATATACAAGGTGTAAGGAACAGCCCTCCGCAAACTTTAAGGGCTTGCAAAGACGAAACTGAACAATCTTCAAAAAGATTTTTTTTCAGGAAACGAAATAAAAATCGGCCCACCATACATATTGACCAACCAAGTTTATTATTTTGTATGGTGAGGCTGACTAGACCAGCAGGCCAGTCAAATGGCCTATGTAAATAGTATTCGTTGGCATTATTTTTTTTCCAAAACTATGGCCATTAGAAAAATTTTGGGAGTACAAAGATTGTATGGAGAAATCAAACTTCGGTTATAAACTAGAAACTCAACACTGACCAAAATAAATAATAATAAAGACTGTTAGTATTAGTTTTATAAAACTATCCTCAAAGTATAGTTTGAAGGGGTTTGTAATCATTATCTCGAATGAAATCGCGGCTAAGTCCTAGTTTTTACATATATTAACAGCCAACTGTCTTCCACAACCCAATTACTGGGCAATACCAACACCAGTCAACAATTATCTGTTGTTTCGTGTATTTCACACTACAGTACAAAGAAATTATATCAAAATTGGACTTTTGTTCGTGTTCAGGCCTGCTTCCTACAATTAAGTATATGACATAAGTAGTGTACGCGTTACTAATGATGCGTTGAGTTTTACGGCCCTTTCACGACCTTGCCAGTGAAAGTGAGCGGTAGCTAAGCGCGGGGTGGCGAGCGGTAATATTAAAAGTATAAAAATGTTTGGAGCACGCCACAAGATACCGCCCATAGCGTCCCGCACCAGCACCGCTCGCCGCTAAAACTGATGTCGTGACCAGGCCGTTAGATATATTAGGGACTGTACTATGATATCTTATAACCATCATGGTTTACTGTGCGAGAGAGAGTGTAGGATGATTAGCAGTATCCCTTTTTCACAGCGGATTGACGATGGCATTGAGATGTCATAGTATGGGTAGGTATAGGACTAGCAGCCACCTGCGGCTCCACCTTCGTAAAGTTAGTACTTCCCGCCTTTTGACCCAATAGTAGAACATTTAATGCTGGTATTATCAGGAAAATGAAGGTTATTGAGATATGCAATCCGAAGAATCGCCTAACTTAAGTGGCAGTAGGCAAGGCAAATAACTCGCAGCACACATGGTCGATGGGACCGAATGATTTTGGAGTAGCGACCGCGTAACAGAAGACGAAGCATTAGAAGGCCTCCCACAGGTGGATCGAAGACCTAGTGAGGGTGGTGGGAATTCGATGGAATTGAGACGCATAGGACTAATCAAAGTGACAAAACTTAGGGGAGGTTAATGTACAGCAGTCGAGGTCAATCGACTGAAACGACGATGATAATGATTTTTCAATACACTTACTCGAAAACCCGCTCTTATCCCACCGCAATCAATTTACTGTTGTCTGCACTAGTGCTCGCCCCCGCCACAATTTTATTACATATTTTACCGTACCAGGCTAGGCGCATGTCGACCCTCGCGAAGCGTGCGTCAACCACCACGACTCGTAAGTGTGTTGAAAAACGCCGTTTGGTACACGTGCAAATTTGTCACTGCAGCCCACGGCCACTAACATACTCGCCTATGACTCGTGCGAATTCCGCTTTGGTAGCAATTACACACTTTAGTATTAGCAATAGCAATTAGTGCACTTGTATCAAAATATACCTACCATCCATACGTATATTTGCTTACTAATTATTATGAACAATTTTCGTAATGGAGTGTAGTTTTACGCAACAGAATTGCGTGACTACCCTCGGTTTGCAGTCCCGCAGGAACGCCGAGGTATTGTTAACTCATGTCATGTAATGGATTAGCATCGATGGAGCGAAAGTTTTACGTGAATTTGTAGAGGATAGAGTTGTTCGGTGTTGAAAATGTTCAAACTGACAAACTTTTTTAATGTCTAATAAAAGAAAAAAAAAATATACACCCCTACTTTTTAATTAGTTCACAAAAAAAATGGGGCTTTATCTGTACCCATTACTGATCATATTTTTGTATTCAAAAGTAGAAAAAACCGAAATCTTAAAATTGACCACGAAAAGGTAAATTCATCATAGATTCAATCATACATAACAATTGCTAGTAGAAAATACAGCGGGCAGTGTTTTTCCATTTTAATCGTCATTTATTCATTCATAATCCCCACAATACAACCTATACAATATTTCCTATTAGCCTTCACAATATTTCCATAAATTAAGAGACATTTTGGGATTTAACAGAAACGCTAATAACTTTGCTGTTTATGAATATTATTTATTGAGACTTAAATAATAACAAGGGCTTTTCTAATAAGCCCTTTAAGTATTTGTACTAATTAAAAATTAGTGGTGTATATTTATTTGAGACTTATCATCGTCATCAGCCTTTTTAAAGTTCCCCCTGCTGGGACTCAGGCCTCCTCACTAGGAGAGTGATTGGGCTGTAATCCACCACGCGGGCCCAGTGCGGGTTGGTGAATATCACATGTCTTCGAATTTTTGTTTCTAGGACATGCCGGTTTCTTCACGATGTTTTCCTTCACTGTTTTGAGAGCAGTGGTAATGAAATAAATTACATAAAGTAATGCGCCTATCAGAGTTTGAACCCACGACCTACAACTCATAAGTCGAAGCCATTACCACTCGGCAACCACTTGAGAATGAATCTCACCATTTGAGACTTGCACAGGACAAATAATAAAATAAAATAAAAATGATAATCCTAATATCTAACGTGTAACTTACAAAAAGCTCCTATCTTAGCTATAAGCTATGCTGCAATATTTTAAAAAATAATGTAACGCTAGTATTCTGATAGTGTTAGGGCTGATGGTGAAGACACGGAAGATAGACTAAAGATAGAAGAACACGGAAAAACACGGAAGATAGATAAGAGAATAACATAACAATAAAATAAACCATATATATTTTTTTATATTTTTAAATGTTTTTTTTTTATTTATTTTTAAGGAATATTTAAAAATGTATAAATATGTTAAAATGGAAAATAAAGGAAATAAACTAAAATATTAAACTTTGAAAAGTGTGTATAATAAAGTACTGAAAATGCAAATTAACTATTTACCGACGCCCGTTATAAATTACTGTATATATACTAATATTTTTTTTTACTGTATAGACTTCCATGAACTTAAATTATGCATTCTAGTCTTGAAATTATGGATTTTGATCTAACTTCCACATGAAAGAAAAAAAAGCAAAGGCTAGCAGAGCTTACAGAGCGCTAGTTAAACTTTATGGGGTCAACGTACG
The DNA here is from genome assembly GCA_929112965.1 of Mythimna albipuncta. Classification (NCBI taxonomy): domain Eukaryota; kingdom Metazoa; phylum Arthropoda; class Insecta; order Lepidoptera; family Noctuidae; genus Mythimna; species Mythimna albipuncta. The sequence continues at coordinate 6,459,428 of OV815962.1, read as the reverse complement.
AAAGTTGCTGAAGTGAACTGAAATAAAGTTTTTTTTTTATTATAATTTTCAAATTATTTAGAGTCAGATCATTTCGACATCATTCTTCTATTCTTTATTGTACATAACTTTACACATTATACAAAGTAAGAAAGCCGATGTACACAGGCAAGCTTAACCCAAAATTGGGTTTTCATTATCATTATCATTTCAGCCGAAAGACATCCAATGTAGGACATGGGCCACCCTCACTGATCCTCCCTCCACTCCCACCTCACCCTGAACGGTCCTGTGCATCCCGCATCCATCGGGTCCCCGCAACCTTCACCAGGTCATCGATCCACCTTGTAGGAGGCTTATCAACGCTGAGTCTCCCGGTACGCGGTCGCCACTCCAGAATCTTTCGGCCCCAACGACCATCTGTTCTGTAAGCAATGTGCCCTGCCCATTCCCACTTAAGTTTGGCGATTCTTGGTGCTATATCGGCAACCTTGGATATCTTCATTTCTGATTCCATCACGCAAGAAAACTCCGAGCATAGCCCTTTCCATTGCCCTTTGGGTGACTTTAAGCCTTCTGATGAGGCCCATTGTGAGTAAATCAAATCAAAATCAAAAATATTTTATTTCACATAGGCCTACATGGGCACTTATAAAACGTTAGAAGCTAGTGCACGGTTCCAAATTGGTCGTTTCCTATGGAGAAGAACCGGCAAGAAACTCCAGGGTTACTCTTTTCAAAGCCAACATACTGTTCACAGAATACAACACCAACATACCAACCAATTATTAACAGTAATGATTTAAATCAGCGCCAGTTCTCTTATGAATTACAAATTCTCAATTGTTTGCCAAGCACTGCGTTGAACGCTGCCTACATTATCGCATAGTTTACTTCGGCTTATTATTAAATCATCTGTGTATGGCAGTTGGAATTGCAATGGAATGCAGTGTAGCTGAGTTGGATGTATTTTTATGATGATGGCGTGGAGAATAATTATGAACGGGTAGAGCAAACTTAGGTGGTATAAATAAGTCGTCTTTAATTATTTTTAATGCCCGACCCGCGATTTTTCGTGCTAGGAGACTAGCACGAAGAATCGCCAAACTTAAGTGGCAATGGGCAGGGCAGATGGCCGTTGGGGCCGAAAGGTTCTGGAATGGCGACCACGTACCAGAAGATGTAGCGGTGGAAGGCCTCCTACAAGGTAGACCGATGACCTGGTTAGGATTGCGGGAATCCGATGGATGCGAGACGCACAGGATCACTCATTGTGGCGACACTTAGGGGAAGCCTATGTCCAACAGTGGACGTCTTTCGGCTGAAATGATGATAATGATGACCCGCGGAAGCGGAAGGAGACCGCTATCCTTCTCCCGCTTGTGTAAAGTGAGAGGGCGTGTCGATCTGTTATTGCCTAAAACTCTCCTTTTTTTCTTTCACTTACACTTGTAAGATATATTTCACACATCCGCTAAAATGAGAAAAAGAGCTTAAAGCTAGACCACCGACAGCAATGTATACCGTTAATGGTGTTCTGACATGTCTGCTCTATGATCGGAGTTTTTCGGTCAAGGTTTTACGCAAGTCACATAAGGGTATATAACAGAGCAGCAGATCTGAGCTCGCAACCACCACGAGGAGCCAAGGAATGCGGTCGCTGTGGCCAAATTCTGCTAGATGGTATTATCATCATCGCCAAAATGACAGAGTTGTAGGATACACGGCAGCGGTGATTCTTTCAAACAATACCGTAGCCTTAACATCATAATGAAAGCCTGAATCACATTTTACAAAAATAATGTTTTTATCATTCACTAACACTGCTAAATTTTCTTTTATGTGGGAAATCATTAAATGACTTCTGCTCTAGTTTAAGCGAGAAGGCATGTTAGACTTTTACTGCCTAAAACCCACCTGTGTTCAATCATTTTCATTTTGTGTTCTAGAGCCACTGTAACTCTTTCGAAACAAAAAGAGAGGTCTGTTCTCATCTGTAGGATATAACGGGGTTATTAGGTAAACAAACCAGTGAATCTCTTTGTCTTCTAGCAAAGGATATCACGAGGATACCCCCGGTCAAATCGATAGCAAAAAAAAATTTACAATCGCCGAGTCAATGCTACATACATTTAGTGATTAGCAAATCTCTTCGTCTTCTAGCAAAACATATCCACTAAGATACCCCTACTCAAATCGATGGCAAACAAAAATTTATATTTTTTTAATTTATATATCGAGTCAACGCAGTAAGTTTCCTACACGTTCCACGCTTCCATTTGCCGGGTCATTGTATTTTACGCAAGCGGAAAACAAACACAGTAAAATATCTTCCACTATAACTATTGTACTCGGTATAGTACGAACTAGGTTAATAAAAAGAAAACTCCGCTTACAACGTACCGGCAATACATTGAAATACTTAATGCGAAGACAGGGGTCGGTGGATGGTAGGAAACAACCAAGCTGGAGGAGGGTTTGGTACTACTGTTAATGTAAGAATAGATTACTGTAAGTAGGTAGTGTTTATTAGGACCAGTAGCCTCGTAAGATATCGGTGACTCCAGAAACTTATTGAATGAACGGGTTCAAAAAGAAAATAATACACGACTGTTATACAACGCCATCTATTCCCAAACTAAGCAGAGAGCTTGTGGTATGATGACTAGACAGCTGATACTTGTATATTTCTAAATACATACATACAGTATATTATTGATTGAAGAAATGATCGCGCTTATCACACAAATATTTGACTTGGGTGGGAATCAAATCACCAGCTAAGGCCAATAACCAATAGAAAAACAAACCAGTATGATGAACGATTACTGCTAACGGTCTAGAGACTGTTGACCGCAAATAAGCTAATCCATTCCGCATGTCACTAAATATTGCAGTTCCAACTTTATATAAGTTGTAGATTGAAAGCATTGTTTTTTTTTTTAACATTAAATTAGGTGCCTAGTCAAAAATCTTAGATGGTACGTTATAACCTAATGTTTTTTTTTTTTATTAAAGACACGTTCGCTTATCAATGTTAGCAATGTTATTTGTAGACTAAGGAAAGGCAGACTCTCTTTATGCAATAATTAAAACGAGGAAATCCATCCTTATGTTACAAGTCATAGCCCCAAACATTTCCGCCAAGCAACCTAGATATTAGGACACCTCAAAAATATACCAAACAAAACTTTCCAAGATTGCACATCGTACAAGAACAAAACAACGTCGCACAGAACCCTAAAAAGCAGTCCAATACAGCCTACATGAACAAAGAGTACGTTGCAAAGTGCAATATTCGCTGGACACAGATCTCGGAAAAGCGGACACGGCTCGAAAATATTTATACGTAATATAGCTTTTGATGCGGACTTTACCCACGTGGAAGTCAAATTTTTTTCCAGCGGAACTTACTACCAGTCGAAAATCGCTAATCGTTTTTTTTTTTTTATTAGTCATAAAGATTGTGTTAAATATTAATTAAAAAAGATGAAATACAGAATGAAAGATGTTTATTTGGCGAAACCACGATTTTGCTCTCTGTCATTCGATACTACTGTAACCAGGATAAAAAGTACCTAAACTATGTATTTCCTAAACTATAACGTATATTTTCCGAGTTTTGAATTTTATACAAATCAGAGATCATGACGAGAACATTTTTTTTTAGAATATTTTATTAAACTGCAAAATTAAAAAAAATGTCAACCCGACAACATTAATAAAGCAATGAATGTTATAACATTCTCAAAATGCATGATCGACGCCAACATACTGGGGCCTTACCATGACGTTTCAAAATGTCAGTCGTACGATCGAGAAAGGGGGAAAGAGCCCTTAATAAGGTTATTTGTAAAACACTAACAACCCTGTAGGACTGTATTACTATCATTATAAACAACAACTTTTGTTCTATGACTTTTCACAAAATATAAATTAATTTACCAAAAACAAACCTTCAAGATTTTGTTGTTCTATCTAACACATTTCAACTCTAATTTACCTACATCTATATGACGCGACGCAAGCGCATCAAGCACCCCGCCGCACGATCCCCACTCACTTCCGCTAGTGTACTATCGCTTGCTTCGCATTGACTTTGTAATATTTAGAATGTTCAATTTAAATATTAATTCAATTATAAATTTTTAAAGATCATAGAACAAATATTGTTGTTAATTATGTAGGTACGAGTAAGTTAAATAGTCCTGAGAGGTTGCCAGTATTTTACATATAACCCTGTATAGGTCTAGCCCTGTAACGGTTTAGTTTAGGCCGTCAAATGGATCGCATTAAGAGCTCGTAGTAGGGCCTTAGCTTCCCATTTATCGTGACTAGTCAACCACCCCAGGTTTGCTCAAGTGTAAATTATATACCTATACAAATTTTCTCGTTTATTGTACTTTCTCTTTTTTGGTTTAGGAAGGACTAGCTTTTGCCCGCGGCTTCGCTCGCGTAAGTAGGGGGTTAGAAAGAGACAAAAAGTAGCCTATGTCACTCTCCATCCCTTCAACTATCTCCACTTAAAAAATCACGTCAATTAGTTGCTCCATTTTGCCGTGAAAGACGGACAAACACACACATACACTTTCCATTTATAATATTAGTATGGATTAGGGGATAAACAGACAGACAGATGTAGAAAGCGACTCTGTATTATACTACATGGGAATATGTCGTGTAGTTTCGAGTTCGCTTCACAATTGCGAATGCATTGCGGGTTATGCATGCAGTGTAATCAAAACAGCGTGGAGCGGTGATGGAATGAATTGTAAAGAAATGATGGGTTTTGTAATGTCGAGATTGGATGCAATAGCGTTTTTTCGGTTGTGTTGTTAGATACAAAATGTTGTTAGAAAATATTGGAGTAGAATTACAAGCATGTAAGTTGAATAATGCACACCCCTATAATACACCACAATTAGAAAATTAAAATACAATTATAATTTACGATCCTTTTTTTTAAATTAGTTTTCTTATTTGTAGGTTAATAATAGAGAATTCACGCACTATATTGTTAGCACATCGGTATACAATCGCACATACAAACACACTAGTGTTTCAATCACAATTTATCAATATTGCATCAAAATAGTAGTAATATTTTTATTCTAAAATAATCGTTGATTTACCTATTTTGAAAACAGAAACAGTAATATCAATACAGCAGCCAATTCTGAACACTATAATTTCAGGAGGTTACACACTATTTCAGTAACGCTAGGCTATCGACATTACTCTCATAAAAGCCATGATCTCTAACAAGGGGGTTACAGACAGCGAGCAGTGGGTAGCTCGCCGTGCGGCCATCTGGTAGCCCTCCGCACCGAACCCAAATCATCGACAGCGCGCAGTGTTGAACATGCCTCAAAGAGATGTCAATGAAACCGCACCAGAGAAAAGCCTGCTGAAGCCATGGTTTGACTTTCAAAAGGAAAACTCATACTCTTGAAAAATAAAATCAAAGAAGGAACATAAGTGTAGTTTTAGTTAGTAAAAGTCTGATACGCTCTTCTATTCCGCCCTAGAGCGTAAAAGTCGTTAGATGACTTCCCACCATAACAAAAAATGTTCTTCAATAGTAAGAGTGACTATGAACCACCAAGGATAATTATCTACTTCAAAATATCGATTATGACAGATTTTCACTTTCCCCTTAACCTAATTTCCATACCGTTTTTCAACAATAGAACACTGGGGTACTATCTTCATTGAAAACTCTTCAATTCATTAAAAAAAAGACAGTCTTATTTTCATTGAAAAAAATCTTTAAAGCTTCATGTAATGCAAACTGGGACCCCTTTTAATCGTGCAAGCAAGGCTCGCGTCTAACGGGGTAGGTTTGTGACCCGCTCTACTTTAGGCGCCTGGTCAAGTACCTTTGGAAGTTCTGGATTCACTCGTGGATTCCCGATGCAATTTAATGGAGTGTTGTTCGGGGTTTATGGTTTAGTGGGTTCTTAGTTTTCGATAGACGGACTAGACGGCGTTGTGTGATAGTTGTGGAATATTATATTATATTATAATTGACTTCGTTTATGTGTTTTAATCGACTTCGAAAAAGGAGGTTCTATGTTTGTTTGAATGTATGTTTTTTTTTTATAATATATGTTCACCGATAACTCGTGGGGACAGTTATTGCGACCGACGGGAAACTACGGAACCCTACACTGAGCGTGGCCCGACACACTCTTGGCCGGTTTTTTATCATTGAAGTTGGTTGTTTTTTTTTATTCTTATGTTATTGGCGTTTTTAATTTTAACTTTTTATGAGCGTTTTCTTCTATGTCAAACTACTAAGTGGTTAGCTGTTTAACCGAATTTTCTTTGAAAACCTCAAATATAGACAACCCTGGTTACTTATCCCCTTTGTTGGCTGTACAAACTAAGTTGAACTTGATAGCCTGCAATAAACGTTTATTGCAAACTATCAAGTTCAAATTAAAAATATCTTTAGGTACTACACGTAGGCTTATATGGGTACTAATAAAACGCCAAATGAATTAGCAACTGCCTGAGAAGAAGAAGCCGCAAAAAACTTTGATGACAGTAGTAATATTCTGATTATACTGAGTCTCTACCTACTGTTGCAATTAGGCTGCTTTCAAGCATTGAAAAGGATCTGAAAACTGAAGTATTTTAAGATTGCATAGCTTCTATCGCGGGCCTTGAGCGTGGAGACCGAATCCAGAAATTCCGTAACGAAAATAACCTAACACCCCCCACTCATTTGTTTTTTGAGCGTGGTGACCGATAAAAAAACAAATGAGTGAACAATTAATCAAAATTCAATTCAATGGGTGAAAGTGTGACTTCTAATAATATCAAAGAAAAAAAAAACAAAGGAAAAAAATACTGCATAAATAAAATAAATAATTATAATTGCATAAGTTGATAAAAATGCTATGCAATAACTTTACCGCGGCATTCCCCGAGTGCCACACGTCTTTTTTTTTTCAAACTAGCGGTACCGGTAAGCATCCTGCCCGAAAGCTTGCTTTTCGTCAGAAAAAAAATTGAAAACCCGATTTCTGCGCCACCATACATAAAACCACTCGAATATACACACGAAACATCTAAATTGATTAAGCCGTTTAAGCTTGTCACCTAAAGCACACGTGGAGAAGAATAATATAAATCTATAAATATAATAAATCTGTAAATGTTTTTAGTAGTACGCAATTATCATCAAAATGTAAGAAATCGGTGTAGATAACTTTTATATATTAAAATTGTGTGTAACTTGACATATAGGGCAAGCTTCGCAATCATCGTCATTGACTGTTTGGCGGAACGAAGTCTAGCTGACCTGATATATAAATATTTAGGGACTACCAATTTTTTTTTTTTATGGTGGGAAAAAATCATGCATTGACATCCCCCGCCCTTAGGCGGAGCGGGAGATAGTGTCTCTTATTGACTAAAAGAACCACCCCGTTCCTTCTAGCCTTCATACCGGGGCTCGAGCGCCCTTTTGGATAACCCTGGCCCCAGTAGGCTTCGGCTGGGTCCCTGCTGTTGCTGACAACTCATTGAGGCGCGCGGGAATAGTGCGCGCCGTCGACGACTTGGGCTTGGTCCGGACAGTTACCGGACGGCCGGACAGTGAGCTACCCATTGCTCACTGTCCGCAAGCCCGCGCCTACGTTAGCCGGAAATGGGATCAGAATCCCGGCGGCGGCGGCGGTGATAACGCCGTTGCCTGATGCGTTCGTCCTCCTCCTTTGCGAGCATTACTGCTTCGCAGAAGTCAGCGACCGCCTGCCACTCCTCCTCGCTCCGAACCATGGCCTCAACCAAGGCCCGGAGGGACTACCAATGATCAGACACTCGTATGAAGCAAAAGCGCTGATTAACCAGTCGGTATACGTTGTTAACGATTTCCTCAAAAACAAACTAATGACGATGCAAATGAACGATGGTCATCAAAGCATTGTTTTAACATGAAACTGAAAGCTATTATAAGCTTAAAGGTCAACAAAGAATGATATACTCGTAGTTTCTGAAAATCAGTATAATTTAGCTAGTGTGAAACAAGCATTTCTTCGTATCTGTTTGTGACTAACATTTCTAGGTATAACAGTGCAAGTGATGTCATTTTTAGGGTACCGTACCTCAATTGGATAAAAACGGAACCCTCGTAGGATCACTTTGTTGTCAAGTCTGTCGGTCAAGTCTTTTTGTCAAGAACGCGTGGAGGTACGAAGCTGAAATTAAAAGCTATTAAATACTCAAGTCAAGTGAAACCAAATCAAACTTCTGCGTCAACGCAATGTAAAGGTAAGGTAGTTTATGTTTCGTTTAGGCGCCTATTTTAACACTTGTAAGGAAAACAAAACGTATAGTGGACTTCCCACTGACCTGTAATCCTGAAAGGCAAGAAGTACAGGAAATTCTGAAAACCGTAAAGTTGTTATGTTATAAAATTAAAATCTAGTCATTGTCAAAATCTTTAAAACTCGATTCGGGAATCAAACTATTTGGATAAGTTTAATACGGAACCATCGGTGCGTGAGTACGACTCTTACTTGAGCGATTTTTATCATCATGAGACTATCGCGTCAAGTCTGAAAGGGAGGGGTTTCGCGGCAAAGTATTGGTCATCCCATTACGTTATAGAAGGTGACCAATGGAAAATGTTCAGTGTATGACTCAAGATTCTATGACTAGATAAGTTATTGTCCATATAAAAAAATTGGTACCTACAAAGAACAAACTATATAAACGGAGTCAAAACTGTAGATGCATTCTACTAATGCTAAAGTGTCTACTATACGTCTGTAGTTCAATTATCCACAACTCTTTAGAGTGAAAAAAATCAAATAAAAAAAAAAGAAAATCCAGAAAAAAACACACAAGAGCAAAAAAAAACAAGATCAAGAATTAAACCAGTCCTGAACCATTGGCTCTCTATAATAGATTCATTTTTTTACAAGTGGCGAAAGATACGTGCAGTCATTGCGAACGAAGTGGAATTCGCTCGAGCCTTAGCGAGGGTGTTTGAGTGCTGCTGTCAAACACACTCGCGAATCAAATGACGTTTTTAAACACACTTACTAAGATAAATACACGGGGGTTGACAAGCGACTCGTGAGGGCCGCCCAGCCTGATACAATAAATGTAATAAATTGTGGCAAGGGTTAGCTCGACCATTTTTTCGGCAAAGTCGCCAGAGCGACTGGTCATATGCGACTCGTATCCAATAGATTCCCATGACCCCAACGCGGTCTCCACTCTAGAACCTTTCGGCCCCATCAACCATCTACTTTGTGAGCAATGTGCTCTGCCTATCCAGAGTGAAAGAAGTTATTTAATAAAAAATGCCATTACCTGCAACAGCCTGCACTACAAACTTAATTCTTAGGAAACTAACTTTCTAGAAAACCATTACTAACAAATTACTGTTTTACACCTACGTTCGATACTTATGTAACGATCCTGCAATCTCAAATACATGGAATAGATTCATTTTATATGTCCATAACTTTATGAAGGTTTACAGACATGCTACTGCGTCTGCGATTGGCGTGTTCGACAATCGTTAATGCGACCGATGTTATCATGAGACTTTGGAATCTGCGTTTTGATAATTTTAGCTTTTTATAGTGCTTTTCTGTCTAAGAGAGGTCAGTAATAATAGTTTTGGGCAGCAGTTTTGGACTCGTGAAAATAAAAAAATATCTTAAGGCAACATAATCCAGGGTGTCAAAAGTATCCTCTGTGCTATTCCAAACCCGTATAGCCTTTTGAGCTTGAAGAAACACACATTTACATGCGTATAAACTTTCGCTTTAATAATATTGGTGTGATCCAGGTATTATTTTGATACTACAGCTGCTATTTGTTGATTCGACTTCTGTCTTCTGTTTGGTACGAAGGAAAGTGGAAATTATATTATTTCCTCCTCCTGCGATGTTCTTCTCTGATCAGTTTTGCTGCACGATCCAAGACGTTTCTCTGGAATTCCTCGAGTTTCATTCTTGCCGCTTTTCTGATAGTTACTACTAATGATTTTGACTTTCAAGAGATACTGTGTTTGGAAATATTATGATGAGGTTGTTGCAAAAGAAAAAAAAAAGCTGAAACGAGCAGCTTTGCTACCGAACATACTATTGCAAAAAGTTGCGAGATCATTCGAAAGAAGTAACTCGACCCTGGAAAATAAACTGCAACTGAAGGAATACGGGTGGGTTTATGGCAGTAAGCCTGACACTCCCTCTCCACCCACAATTTGATGATTTCTCATTCAAAAAAAAGTCGCAAACGCGCTGCAGTTGCAAAGTCGCCGGCCACATAAAATAGCAAGTCTGCATACCCTAAGACCAAGTCGTCTATCCCCGTGCCATACGTCTGCGGCTGGTTATATCTGGGTCGACAGAACTTGGGATCGTTCTTTGCCAGCCGGGGTAAGGGGGCCAATAAAGTAGCGGGTGCACTGAAATGAACACTGTTCGGTAGGTGTAAAGTATTTCAAGCTTATTCTATTTTAAAGTGGGGAATTTTGTATTACCTTGTTGAATAAAATGGTATTTATCTGTAGCAATTTTAGTGTGGTAAAGGTCTACTTTGTGCTGTAAATAGATGGTAAATATAAAACACGCTTCTATCAAGTAACATGGTGCGGCAAACCTGAATATATTTTGGGTATGGAGAATAAAAGGTTTTGTTTTTAATATATTAGTAATATTCCTAAAATACTTGAGAGTTGTCATAGATGTAAAACCAGGTAGCTGCTTGACTTTGTGTTATTTATTTTATCACCAAAGCTGTCAAAACGATGAATAATTCGCACCACCGGTACATTGTGAACATCCCACCCTTACGCACAGAACTTTTTATGAACACTTTCATTGTGCGTAATGCTGAGGATAGAAAGCTGCGGGGAGTCGGTGTTTCCTGATAGCCTGATGCCGATGTATCTTCACGATATTCTTCTTTTATTTTTGATAGACTCGCACTTGACCATATCATCGCTTAACATTAGGTGGGATAAACACCTGATGGCAAGCGATGATGTGCTCGAAAATGGAGCACGCTTGCTTAGAAGTAACCTATTCACTCTTTACTTAAAGACTCCTAAGCTGTCAAGAAACACAGATCCCGGTAAAAAATTCCACTCCTTAGCTGTACGCACAATGAATGTGTTCCCAAAAATTTTTGTGCGGATGGATGGGATGTTAAAAATAATTTAAAAAAAAAAATCTTTTTTTCTTCTGTTCTGCATCAAATTCTTCTCCTCCTCCTCAAGTCGTATTCCTCATTACTGACGGTCGTGAATTTCCCGCTGAATTAGCTTCTTATTGATGGAATCTCGCTATCTGTGACGGTTCTAAGCGTCATGAAGTGCGACGTGCAATTGAGTGTCCAGTGTGGAGCGGACCTGATCTGCCCATCTTATTGGGCTGCAGCCTCTTGATCGTTTGCCATCAACCATGCCAGTAACGATGAGCTATTCAAGGTGGTGGCCAAAAAACTCCAGTACTCTGCGCATGCAGGTGCATCAAATAGAACGTTTTTATCTAAATGAGAAATGAAATTTATTTTGCAAATAGGTTTTTAAAAACTATTTTACACATCAATTACTTCATCAAGTTAAACTAGATCAGGCCGGTCTTTTATATACCGTATCATACAACACAAACAAACAATAAACCAATCAAGAAATGCAGTAGCTACCTAGTTACGTACTCGTATGAATGTGAGGCGACGCAGCCATCGCTACTTTTATGGCTTCCTCCTAATAGCTGTAAGTTGCCAACATCCGAGCCGGGAGTTTGCAAATATTGTCTGTACTATGCACCTTTATCTACTGTTTTTGATCAAGACAAAACAAAGTCGTTGTATCTTCAACCGAATTTTGCCAACTATGGTCTTGTAGATCTTTGAATAATATACCTAAACTAGGTTCTACCAGCGGATTTGCCTGCTGCGAACTTTAGACTCGCGATTCATTCCCTTAGAGGCAAAATTTTGGAAAATCCTTTCTTCATACTCGCCTACGTCATAAAAAAAACCTTCTACAAACATTTATCTTCCTAGTCCATATAGTTTCGGCTGTACGTAGATGGACTGGCATAGACAATCAGTTTCTCCTTCTATATGTATAGATTAATATAAAAGAAATTTTTATGGTGGGAAAAAATCATACAATGACAACCCCCGCTCTTGGGCGGAGCGGGAGATAGTGACAGACTCTTACTGACTAAAAGACCCACCCCGTTCCTTCTAGCCTTCATACCGTGGCTCGAGCGCCCTTTTGGATAACCCTGGCCCCAGTAGGCTTCGACCCTGCTGGGTCCCTACTGTTGCTGACAACTCCTTGAGGCGCGCGGGGACAGTGCGCGACGTCGACGACTTGGGCTTGGTCCGGACTGTTACCGGACGGCCGGACAGTGAGCTACCCATGATGAGCTCACTGTCCACAAGCCCGCGCCTACTGTGGCCGGAAATCGGGATCAGAATCCCAGCGGCGGCAGCGGCGGCGACAACGCCGTTCCCTTATGCGTTAGGCTTCCCCCTTTGCGAGCATTACTGCTTCGAATATAAATGGAGCTGATCTCAACTTATTATTGTTAAAAGATTACTTTTTCTTCTTCTTTTCAAGCTGATAGTAAAGTTCTTAAATTGGTTGGGCCCATTAAGTCCAAAGTGCAGGGGTATAGGCACTTAGTGGACTCCAACGTGAGACTCATGTTCTGTAGAGAGCCCTCACATTGAGTATCCTATAGCTCTATAAAACCCCCCAGTTCTGCAATGCCTGGGTGCGTAACTCGTTTAGTGTTTTCCATATAGCCACTGCAATTCACGTCCTGATGGCAGATGTTCGTGACATGTCAAGATGGTTATAGGCGGTGTGCTTCCTACAGCTTGATTCTTTCATCAGATGGTGGGTCTTAGATACCCTGTGTGCAGCAAAGAAAGCTGTTCCGGTTCATAAACGTACTTCTGTTGTGTGTCCGAAGACCCCTAAGGTACATCAGTACAGAAATAGGATTCGGAAGAGATTACCGAACAAAAAGCATCACTGAACGTTCTATTTTGCATATCGACATGCTGTAAAAACGCTAAGAACAGTGGTACCCCAATGGTAGCCCCAATTTTAATAGGAACCGATAATAATTATCATCTAGATATCTGTGTTTCTAATATATATATCTACAGAAAGGTATGTAATCACGTAAGATCAGTTGTATGGAAATTTATCTCGGTTTAATCGCTCTTAAATTTAATTTTTTTTTTTTTTATTGTCCAAAGTGCCTGATACCGTTTTCTGGCTAAGGGCATTAAACTAAGAAAACACAAAAAATAAACCAACATATTCTTCCTGGAGTTCGAATCCAGGTGTACACGATTTGTAAGTTCCTGCGGATACTAGGCCAATGAGGTAATTTCCAAGACGAAGCGAGCTGTTGGGGTTAGTGGGCGCAGTTTGCGAAACGTCTCCATGTCATACAATATTCAATATTGCGACACGAGGTGCGACTATGATGTTCTGTTCGTCCTGTGTTGTTGACATGTATGGTAGCTAGAACGTTGAGTATAACTATACACCATTGGTTTCCGTAGTTAACTAAAGGTAAGCCATCTTAGTATGTTTTTATTTTATTTAAAACTAGCTTTTGCCCGTGACTTCGGCCGCATACTTAAAATATAGCTTGTCACTCAGGAATAAAGTAGTTTCTATCGGTGGTTAGCAATCGGACCAGTACTTCCAGAGATTACCTCCTACAAACAAAAAATAAGAAACTTTACCTCTTTGTTATATTAGAGTAGATAGATCGTATAAAATACATACAAAGATTGTTTGAATTTAGTTAGTTACCTAACATCGGTTTAGGCTGACCCCACATTAGGCGTGCGCGATCCTCGTGCGTGTGAGTAGCGCGGGTGCTGCTTGCTCCCGTCGCGCACGCGGCGTCCGCGTTGCTCACACGCCCGAGGAACGTGCGTGCCTAATATGGGGGAGTAAATCAATAATTTTAAACGTTTTTATATAATTTTTTAGACATTTTTTTCGATAAAAGACATGTTAAGATTGTTTACATTTAGTTAACTACCTAAACCGATGGAGTATAGTGTGTTTTATTTTAGTTGTTTTGATTGATAACCAAATATGGTGCCGATACATAGTAGATATGTTTTTCATTTTTATTATTTTACTATTAGTAAGCCATCGCTGTCCGTCAATCAGTCTGTCTGTCCGACTGTCAACGGGCTGTATCATAAACCGTAAAAGGTAGAGAGTTGAATTTAAAGAAATTTTATTTCTATTGTCATTACAATTACGATAATAAAATCAAAATGAAGGTAATAATGATAGGGGTTTATCATACAAGAAATCTTATTTTACCATCGTTTTTTTTTTCGATTTTACTATTGTAACTTACTAGTTACAATAGTAACAGAGTAGTAAGTAGTAGATTCTATACTTAGAATCCGTCATTTGCGAGTCCAAAGGCTTACTTTTTTTTTTACTTAGCATATATTATTATAGTACCTAAGCAAAAAAAATAAAAAAAATTGTTTAATTATTTTTTTAAACGGTTAAAGGCGTGATAAAAGTTTGTATGGGACAATTTTGTTTTTTAGGTTAATAAACTTGGAACATTAGAGAGAGAGAGTCATTATTAGTTTTTCGAAAATACGGTTTAAGAGTTGTTAAAGTTTTTATGAAAATTTTCTCACGAATGACGTCACTGGCAAAGTGTTTGTTTTGAAATTAACAAGTGTGCATTCTTATATTACCTATCTTGAGACCTCATCCCTTTTCCTTAAGCTTTTCAGAATTTTACACAAAATTTAAATTCAAAACACCGCTCGGAGGTAATGTAATTTAAACCGTCTTTCAAATGAAACTCGAGAACATACGAAAGGCATAATTTATAATGTTTCTTATGCGTCCCCTTTCGAGCAAAAATAAGTAACATAAGACTTGAAAATGGGCATGGTTTATTTAGTATTTACGCCTCAAAAAGAAGCTTGGAGCGGCGATTTTTTGTAGCCCGTGTGTGGGGAATTTATTCTTGGACGAATATTCGTCCAAGAAAAGTCTCATAAGTGAAGTGTAACGATAAAATTATTAAATATATGTTATTGCTTCTGTTGCATTGAACAAAGGACAAATTTTATCCCATAGTATGAAAAATTAATGTTCACATTTCTGTGAAATACTGTTATCTATACAAGGTGCACAGGACCGGTCGTTGTGGCGACGCTTGGGGAAGGCCTATGTCCAACAGTGGACGTCTTTCGGCTGAAATAATAATGATAATGATGATACAAGGTGCTGTTTTGAATCTGGACAAAATTTTAGGAACTTGTAATAAACCTCGTAAATAATCAAATGTAACACTATACCTGGTCAATAATAATCATAGCATAGTCGGCCTTATAATATTCCCACTGTTGGGACACAGACCTCCTCTCTAGGAGAGGGAATGGGCCGTAATCCACCACGCGGGCCCAGTGCGAATTGGTGGATGTCACATGTCTAAGAATCTTTGGCTCTAGGACATGCCGGTTTCCTCACGATGTTTGCCTTCACAGTTTTGAGAGAAGTGGTGATGAAATAAATTACACAAAGTAATGCGCCTGGCTAAATTTGAACATGCGACCTACAACTCGTAACTCAGGGCACCATTTGGCCACCACTGCTCTTACTCGGCTCTCACTCTTACACAGCTCTCACCACTGCTCAATAATATTTTTATTTCTTTTTATTTTTCTTATTATGCTAAGGATTCTTTAAATTCCAGGAGTACATTCATAATTTTCTACTACCATGCGGGCGAAATCGCTGACAGGAGCTTGTAATAAATATGTAATACTGCTTCTCCCACTCTTCAAGAGTGGAGCAGGAGAGAATGTCAGGCTTTTACTGACTAAAATCTTAAAACTATGCTCAATATGGCAAATAAGGATTCTTTGCCTTTTTATGGTGGGAAAATCATCTAAAGACAACCCCCGCTCTTGAACGGAGCGGGAGATAGTGTTAAACTCTTAGTGACTAAAAACCCACCCCGTTCCTTCGCGCCTTCATACCGGGGCTCTCGAAGCTAACCCTGGCCCCAGTAGGCCCCAAGGGCTGCAGCTAAAAATCGGCGTCAGGTGGTAGCCTTGTGTTACCATTTGGCATTATGCTGAGCTGAGCTCTTTTTAGCATTACTCAATGTACCATGTGTTTAATTTTAAGGAGTTTCCGTTTTTGTAATGCTAATTTAACGCAATTTTCTTTCTTTCTTTCTTTCTTAGGCTTCGACCCAGTTGGGCCCCTGCTGTTGCCAACAGCTACTTGAGGCGAGGATTCTTTGCCTCAGGGTCTTAGTCTGATGCTAAAGTCTAACACTCCCTCTTAATCTACCCAGAGGAGGCAAAATTATTGTTGTTAAAAGGCATCCATTTAACACGTAGCTTCAACTTTGCATATGTAAAAGCTTACACAGATTATTATATAGTTTAGCACCCAGCATGAAATCGAGCCAGCTGTCGAAGCCGCGTGCCGCGGAGATTAGATTGCACTAAACAAGAACTCAAGCCTGCCGTACTAGCAAACAATGTCACCTAACTTCATTAACTTGAGTTCAAATGTAGTACTTGAGACAACTGAAATACAATCTGTTGCATTATTTATATGTCGTGGCTAAATCTTAGAAATTAATCACTTTATGATATGGCCAAGTAATACTAGCCAGATCGTTTATTTATTTATTTCATCATCATTTCAGCCTATAGACGTCCACTGTTGGACATAGGCCTCCCCCAAGCGTCGCCACAACGAACGATCATGTGCGTCCCGCATCCATCAGATTCCCGCCACCTTCACCAGGTCGTCAGTCCACCTAGTAGGAGGCCTTCCAACGCTGCGTTTTCCGGTACGCGGTTGCCACTCCAGAACCTTTCGGCCCCAAGGGCTATCTGTTCTGCGAGCAATGTGCCCTGCCCATTGCCACTTAAGTTTGGCGATTGTTTGTGCTATGTCGGCAACTTTGGGTCTCCTGCGGATATCTTCATTTCTGATTCGATCACGCAAGGAAACTCCGAGCATAGCCCTTTCCATTGCTCTTTGGGTGACATTGAGTCTTGTTCAATGTTTATTTATTTATGTACATACAAATACTAAAAGAAAAGATCAATATTACAGAAAAGAGAGTATAAAGGTGCTGCTTATTTCTAAAGAAATTTCTTCCAGCAGACCTGCGACAGGCGTATCCTAGTCGCCTGTCGCAGGTCTGCTGGAAGAAATTGCTGGAAGCAATGTTGACACAGTGTGTATAATAAACGAATAATTCATAAGAGTTAAAATGGATCAAAATTAAAATCAGAAATACATATACACCACAATTTTTTAATTAGTACACATACTTCAAGGGCTTACTAGAAAAGCCCTTGTTATTTTATAAGTAAAATCTCAATAAATAAAATTCATAAACAGCGAAGTTATTAGCGTTGGTTTATGTCTCAAAATGTCACTCAATTTACGGAAATATTATGCAGGCTATTGATTAACGAATAAGGGACAATTATTAAGGAAAAACACTGCCCGCAGTATTTTTTACTAGCAATTGTTATTTAAGATTGATTCTGTGATGAATTTACCTTTTCGTGGTCAATTTTAGGATTTCGGTTTTTTATATTTTTGACACAAAAATATGACCAGTGACGGGTACAGATAGAGCCCCATTTTTTTGTGTACTAATTAAAAAGTAGAGGTGTATATCATTAACAGTATATGCTATATAACTATACATCGTTCGTATACTATCGTTTTTGATACGGCCAAACAAAACTTGCCAGATTAAACGTTAAAGTTAGATGATATTTCAATTCTTGTTTTGTTTTGATGTTTCATTATGATAGAAATCCTACATCAATGATATGGTCTATGGTCTGGCTATGACTTACGAGTTGTAAGCCGCGGGTTCGAACCCAACCAGGCGCATTACTTTGTGTAATTTATTTCATCACCACTGCTCTCAAAACGGTGAAGGAAAACATCGTGAGGAAACCGGCATGTCCCAGAACTAAAAATTCGAAGACATGTGACATTCACCAACACGCGCTGGGCCCGCGTGGTGGATTACGGCCCTCTCTTAGAGAGGAGGCTTGAGTCCCAACAGTGGGAACATTAAAAAGGCTGGATGATTATGATGATATGGTCTAAATGGATTGTCTATTTGTCGGCCTGTATTTTGCATCCTGTGGACGTAAATATGTCCACTGCTGGATACATGCCACCCCTCTCGCGTCTGCCATCAATTGATCCTATGCTTCTTTCATCTTAACTTTGCTAGTATTAATATGATTTAGCTTCCAAGGAACACTAAGGAAACTTGGTCTTCTGAATATAATATTTACCTAGGCGTTGCGCAAATTTAGACACTTTTAGTTTTCAGTTCCCGGCACCGAACACTTTTTGATCGTTCATAAGTATGTGTTAAGTAAAAGAACCTGGACACAAAATATGTTTACGTATGCGCAGGGAGTGGATGATTTCGTACTGGTTCTATAGAAATCAAATATTCATCGGTAGCTTGTATCTGGCACAAGACACGTTTGCGCCGCACGTTTCCTTAGGGAAGTTGCTCAAAGGCTGCCAGCGAAATTCTAATTTTCTTAAGTTTTATAAAAAAAAAAACCTAAGTATAATGAAACTTAAGTATAATTTTCTTTTTGCAGGTGACAATAAAGTTGTATGTTGTTAAAAATATGATCCACGGGTGTAATACGTATTTTTTAATTAACAGATCATTCACACAACCCTCTCATTTCCTATTTTATCTGTTCCGTGGTCTCACCCTAACGAATAAATTTTCCGCGAAATAAAGTTTAATAATGTCCAATCAACATACTTATAATTTATTCTGTCTTACAAAATTTAACCATTCAATCGTGATAATTACAGACACAATTGAAAGACAATAGGTGCGCGAACGCCGGCGTTCGCTTGGGGTTTAATGAATTAAAAAAAATAAGAAAAATAAATTTTGCGGGCTAAACTATCGCTTTCACTATAATTTCTCAACTTTTTTGGTCTATAATGTCTTTTTGAATTTCTGGAAACACATAATATCTTCAGCTCCTAAGAAAAGCTAACTCCATCATAAGATCACCACATGATCTTGAAACATAGTGACTGAGTCATATTTTCTTAGATACATTGTTGATAAACTCAGTTTCTTGGATGCTATTATTTAAAAAAAGCGTTCATAGAAAGATGATTTTTAGTTATTTCATTCAACTTTTTAATAAAGTCTTAGGGGACACGTAGTTTGATTCACAAAAACAAGATTTTTAACACCTTTTACTAAAGTTCCCCAAATCCTATAGAATATGTAACAGCTATAACCATACATAAACAACGTAAAGGGAAGTGCAAAGACTTCCAGATGATGCCACAGTAAGCGTGCGTAGCTTTAAAAATAACAGGATAAGCATAATATAAGATAGAGACGGAGAATCCGATTTAAAAGAATTGTGTCAAAAGGTGCTCTCGTGTCGGCTGTAATTGACTTAGTTCTAGGAACTGTTTATAAGTTACTTCGGTTGGTTGAACACAACTAATATTGACATTATGAAACTATATTACTGTTTTCAGTAATACTGAGAATACAGCACAAGTTACACGTCCCTAATAGGTAAAGCTAAGTAACATGCGTAAAAGCTCACATCTTTGATAAGATAACCCAAGGAAAACCCTCCATAGATGCCGCATACGAGATGATGAGGTGCTCGGTAGCTAGCAGGAAGGAAATCCTGCATCGCATTGTGCCAGATAGAATCTGTTTGGGTTAGCACACTCGAGCGAAGTCGTAAAATTTTGACGACGCGGCGACGACGTGTCTCGCTGCAAGCGAACTGGATTCAGATGCCAACACCTAGCGATATATACCTACTGATTATATACATTGAAAGCATGTATATAACCACTTAAGCTTACTACTTACACATTTATTAGGGTCAATGTTACTTGAATTGAAAAATGATGCCACGTACTTCGAATGACCAAGTTCACGCCAATAATACGAACAATGAAGAGAACGAAGTGGTCGTTACGTCAATCAGCCTACGTGTCCCGTTTATTTACACTTGTCAATCTGCCCCGGAGTGAGAGTGCACAGAGACGACCTTTAGTAAGGTGCAGAACCCAAGTGTAGAATCGATAGCTAGCGTGTGTTGTGTTGCGTGGGCTGTGCGGTGTGGTGCCGGTGCACGCGGTGCAGGCCGGAGGCCGAAGGCTCGGTCGGCGCGGTGCGGCCGGCGGCGGTGCGGGCGTGCGCGCGCAGCGGCGGCGGCGTGGCGCGCGGGCGGTGCGCGGGTCAGTGGCGTGCAGCGCGCGCCGCGGACGCCCGCACCGCAGTGTCGAGCAGGAGCCCGCCATGCCCGGCCCGCGCCTATCCCGCGCCGCCTGACAGCATGGCCCACCCGACCGCCACCATCACACGCAGCCACGCTCTGACGACGGTACGCATCAGTGATCGCATCTTGCGATACGTGACCCCCAAACCCGCAGCGTAACCGCCACCCCCCATCGACGCTCCGCGCTACTCCCGATCAGTGACAGTGTTACCGGAGTCCGACTGGCCAGTGAGGGTCGGTCAGCGCAAAGGTTTCGTCTCGATTCGATCGTCCGCAGACCGAAAGGAGTAGGCGCGAGTGGTCGCCGCGCGCCCGCTAGATGGCGCCTGGAGTCGCTCCTGCGGCGAGCGCTCTCCGCCCGCGCCCCGCCGTCGCCGTCACCGCCTTTTGTTTCGCGCCGTTCGTGTACATAAAATAATAATTGGCAGGCCGGTGGTGAGCACCGCCGCTCGGCGCCGAGCCGTCGCTGACGTCAGCGGAGCCCGGGCTAGCGCCTGCCAACGGCCCGGCTTCCCCGACCTTCCGTCAGCGCCGTCTGCCACTCGCTCGTCACACGACACTGACACGTCAGGCTCCACACTAACCCTCCGCCCCTCTTACGTGCCAAATCCTAAACGAGACGTTCACGTTCAATCGACTGAATTTTGAAGACGTTTACAAAATATTCTGTAATTTTAGTACAATCGTGGCGTATCTGAAGGTCCGCGTCGGGTGCGAGCGATATGATAGCTATGACGCACCGAAAATGTGTAGGTTTCATTCATGTAACCTACAAGGGTTGGCAATTGATCTGCACCTAGCAACACGGCGGCGGCGAGGGCGACCATCTTCTTGAGTCTTTAGCTAAATGTTCGGTGGTTTTATTGAGAACATGGAAAGAATCGAAGCAGTAAATAGTCGTGGATTCATTTAGTTAAAGGAGTGCGGTGGGTGCCGAGTCGCGCCGCGCCCATGCCCCTAACTCTGGTGAGTGATAGATTGTAAGGCTTCGTGTGCCATTTTCGCGAGAAATACCTCGTAGGTGTTTTTATCACCTTAAGCCAATAACTTAGATGTTTCGAAACAAGAGTGGCTGACGTGTATTTGTATTTACAATATTGTCTGCGTCGATACGTAATGTTGTGTGCTTCGGGACTGCGTGTAGATTATACCGACGCTGTAGTAATTATTCTGCCATTTCTCATGCAATTAATTTAATTATGAAGTCCATTCCTCATTTATTTAATTTGTTAAAGTAAAGTCGTAACTTTTACTTAGTTGTTTTACGTTACGGTTATCTTTTCACGAATCGTATTTTATTCATCGCGTGAATAAAGCTGCAATCAAACAATGTAGGCCATACACGTGAATACTAGGTGATTAGATAAAATAAATATACTATTCATATTTATACGAAGTGTTTTGTTTCGAGAAATGATCAATAAACAGGTTATGTCAGATATAGAAAATAGCCTGCTGAAAATCATGGTAGCAGAATCTTCATTCAATGAAGATTTTCTGTCGTATTCTGTATGGTTATACATATACCTGTAAAAGCCCTAATCTTTATTATAAAGCAGCTAACTTCATGCCTCTCCGAAAAACGTTTCTTAGATTCAGCTAAAGATGGCGTACGTAACGAAATGAGCACGAACCACGACAGAAAATATATGATTTTATACAAAAATACGTAGAAAAGACGTTCGTTTAAAAGGTATTGTTGTTTGACTAAAGTAAATACACGAAATTCGCTGATGTTTTCTGTTGATTCAGTTTTTTGTACAACAGAATTATTTTTACGCATACTTCGTAGTTTGGTCTGGTTTTAAGTTCAAACGTCGCTAAAAGTGATTTTACTTGATGACATATTTCGCTTTTCAGTCATGTATTGTTTGGTCTTAGTTTTAAATAGGTACGAAAAGTATTACTTTCAGTCTAGAAAGTTAGTTGGTTCGTCGTTTTCATTACATTTTAATGGTGGTTTTATTTCAGCGTGGAATAAATGGTTAAAAATAAGATTTTGAATACGATTTAACGATAATTGTTCTAAATATATTCTTTCAGCAAAATTATGTAAAATATTAAAAAAAGAAAAAATGTGTTTCTATCATAAAGGAACAAAATATGTTGATATCATTATTTTGTAGCAATCTATCATTTGTGAAAGCGTTATGTGTCACATACACATATAAAAAAAGGAAATTAAAAACTTTTCCAACGATATATCCACTGTAACATAACGAATGGCTTTCCCTAATAATATATTTATTATAATTAATCGATAGCTCATTTTTTACTTCCACATCGATCTATAAATAATTACTAATTAAAAAGTAAATTTAAAACCTACTTAGTCATAAACGCTCGCCTACCTCCCCGTCACACAAAAGCAATAAAACTGTTACGTTATTGCTCGGACTATCATATTAATATGACTAAAACTTTCCCTAACAGCCTGTAGAGTTCCACTGTCAACACTGCCGTTAACTCATTTCATATAAGTGGTCATAGATTTACAATGCTCTACTAAGCTAAAACTCGATATCTCAACTTTTTTTAATCAAAAAGCCTAAAATGCTCGTCATCACAAAGGCTACTCGGAAATCCCGTACATTTATCAGAATATGTATTTATCATTTATTTAGGCATTAACGCATAGAAACATTATTGATTTAAATGAAATTATAATATTATTTATAGCATAAAAGATAAATAAATTACATTGGATACATTATTGAATTACTGTAATAACATTAATTAATATTGCATAAGTAACTCTGTTTGTTTATTACATACTGACTCCTAAACCGTTAAACCGATCGCAATGCAATTTAACTTTGAATATAGTCTAGGACATAGAAAAGAACTTGAGATACTTTTTATTATCATATCAAGCCGGTGTAACCTCAGGTAGATTCTTTTATTTAGTATATAATGTGTCAAGAAGATGACTGCAATCGATCTTTACAAAATCCTTCTTTTCTCGAAACTTCCTTTCATTGAGTAACCGCTTTTTGGTTTCTTAGGGCAGAATATGTAATTTGCGAAAGCTATTTTTAAGTAATAAAATCATTATAGGTTACTTAACCAACTATGCTGAAAATATCTTTGCAGTACCTATTTTTATAATTGAGTAGATACCTACCAATGCTGGGCAATAATTGATCAAACTTTTTTAGATACTACCAATATTACATTTAAAAAATCTAACAAAACTGTGTGCTTGGATTGCTTATTAACATTCATATTATGTAATGACAGAGATAAAATGGTAAAAAAAGATAATGCCACACATTAGTTGAAATTATTTATTTATTTAACCTAAAATATAATAAAACGCAAGACAAAAAAAAAATATTTGTCTATACACGTTCTAAAAACCTATAAATAATATTACTGTTTCGAAGAGGATTAGTCATGTATAAAGTCAATATATGATCATTCGATAATCCATTAATCTTAACATACGTGTTTGACTGGTCACAATATCATATAGTAGGTAATTTCTTGACCAAACATTTTTCTTACAACAAACAACTTAAACAGTCATTACAAAATCAAGCTAATCTAGTAACAATAGCAACTCAACAGAATTAGTAGTAATATAAATGACTAGCTTTTGCCAACAGGTTTGCTCGCGTACATAAAATATAGCTTAGGTCACTCAGGAATAAAGCAGCTTTCTATCGGTGTAAAAATTTTAGCAATCGAACCAGTACTTTCAGAGATTACCTCCTACAAGCAAGAAAAAACAAACTTTTACATCTTTATTATATTACGAGTAGTGTAGACTAGTTCTTTCCTGCAGCTTCGCTACATAAATATAACCTATGTCACTCAGGTATAAAATAGCTTTCTATCGGTGTAAAAATTTTAGCAATCGAACCAGTACTTTTAGAGATTACCTCCTACAAACAAAAAAAAAAAAACTTTACCTCTTTATTATATTAGTGTAAAAGTGTAGTTCAACAATTCTCACTGCTGGCACTTAACAAATTCTCTATAAAGAGCTATTTTGATATTCATTTGAGAAATGCTGGCCCACTGAAATCACATTTTAGCCCACGGCGGAATTAGGACATGATGCAATCTTACCTCCTACAAACAAAAAAACAAACTTTACCTCTTTATTAAATTAGCGTAGAAGTGTAGTTGAACAATTCTCACTGGTGGCACTTAATAAATTCTCTACAAAGAGCTATTTTGATATTCATTTGAGAAATGCTGGCCCACTGAAATTACATTTTAGCCCACGTCGGAATTAAGACAAGATGCAATCTTACCTCCTAGAAACAAAAAAAAACAAACTTTACCTCTTTATTTTATTAGCGTAGAAGTGTAGTTGAACAATTCTCACTGGTGGCACTTAATAAATTCTCTACAAAGAGCTATTTTGATATTCATTTGAGAAATGCTGGCCCACTAAAGTCACATTTTAGCCCACAGTGGAATTAGGACAAGATGCAATCTAACCTCGTAGAAACAAACAAAAAAACAAACTTTACCTCTTTATTATATTAGCGTAGAAGTGTAGTTGAACAATTCTCACTGGTGGCACTTAATAAATTCTCTACAAAGAGCTATTTTGATATTCATTTGAGAAATGCTGGCCCACTGAAATCACATTTTAGCCCACAGCGGAATTAGGACAAGATGCAACCTTTAGGAATTGGGTCAGTCAAGAGCGATATTGTCTGTAGACAAAGTCGAGATACGCTCGTTTAGCGGTTCATCGATTATGTTCACGATTTTGGCTTCAATAATGGATCGGTTTCATCACTATTAAGTTCTGTGCAACCGTTCGTCGGTTATTGTTTTGCGAAAATAGTAACTTTATGTAAATAGGAAACGGCTCTGTGCTTTCAAAGCTTGACATGTGACGAAGAAACAAACTTATCACTTTAAAGGAACTTATACGCTTTACGAATAGTGACAAATGGTTGCACTAACTGGACAGGTCCACTCAAATCTGCATGGTTTTTACAAGTTTTTATTTAGTTTCACCTATCTGGATGTTTGTCTGTCATCAAATCTTGCAAATTAAATTAAAATTTTGTTTCCACAAAAAATCATCTCAGATATTAATCTGCATGGTTCTCATGTGGTTTGGCCATTACATATTTGCTGTACGGACTTTAAAAGAGCAACACAGGTGGGTTTTATTAAGTCAAAACCTGACACTTCCTGTCGCTCCATCCAGAGTAGGTTTTCCCAATTGATATTTGATAATAAAAGAAACATCATTATAATTTAAACTGAGTAACGTCCACTGCTAAATATATGCCGTCGTCAAGTGCCGCCACAATGAACAGCCCCGTGCATCTCTTATCCATCTGATAGCAACGAATGTCGAACATACAGATGGAAAATTCTTAATTAATGTAACATTAAGCTGAAAAGTAAAATATATCATGTCCCAAAAAAAGGCCACTGTTAGCTTTTCCTAATGCTTATGTAATGACAAATGCATATAATATACTTGACTTGCTTTTGCCCACGGAATGACCCGCGTACATAAGATATAGCCTATGTTACTAATGAATAAAGCAAATTTATAACGGTGAAAAAATTTTAGCAATTGGACCAGTAATTTCAGAGATTGCCCCTATAAACAAAAAAAAACTTTTACATGTTTATTATATCAGTGTAGACTAGTTTTTGCCCGCAGCTTTGCCCGCGTACATAAAATATAGCCTATGTCACTCAAGAATAAAGCAGCTTTCTATCGGTGTAAAAGTTTTAGCAATCGAACCAGTACTTTTAGAGATTACCTCCTACAAACAAAAAAAAACTTTACTTCTCTATTATATTATTTAATGTAGATAGTATAGATAAAATGTTCCATCAAAATTCATTAACATCAATGAACACGGCAGTACATGAAAAAATTCGTCCAAACAGCTGTAATTATTTATCGATAGCAGCTCGTTTAGAGTATAAACAAACAAATATACTGTAATAAGTCATTCCCCCATTGACCCAAATAATTCCGCATGAATTCTGTTCATCTGTACCCCAGTCAGACGCAAAACAATATATCACCTGTAACTACATACATACCAAAACCGAAAATCATAATTAAGTGCATAACGGCTGCTTTACAATTTTAATTAAAATGTTTAAATGAGGTTGCTTTAATTTCAACAGGAAATAATTCAGTATTTAAGTAGTTCAGTTATGTAAATAATATTTTGTGATTTTGTGATGTTGGTTGCAGAAAACTTATTTCATTTGATTAATCAACGTTTGCATATTATCTGTATAAATATAAAAGGAAAAACTTTGCATAAGGCCTTCTTTTATTACATAGGCGAGCACTAAGAAGAGATTTTTAGAAATTCAACCTTTTAGAGAGTTAAAAGGGGTTTTAGGGAGTGCCATTGGTTAAAAAGATATACAAAGCTCAAAAACCTTTTTAAAATACTGTAGCTAGCCAAGTATCTTCAACTGCCATTTGACCTTTCTACAACTGGAGACACCGGCAGTTTAAGGTCAGAACCAGACACTTCTTTGTATCACCTATGACCTCTATGAGTTACGTGACTCATCCGAACAAAGTCAATAAAAATCATGTTAGTCTTGTTAAAAAAAGCCAAATGATATCGACGGTTGAAAGGCAAAAAGATCTTAAATTTTACAAAAGTGGACTCAAAATTTTAACTTTAATGCACTTTTTTGTGAAGTTTACCTACTCAATGTAGCTTACACTATTTTGCCTTTCAACCGTCGATATATAACTTTTTACCCACGGCTTCACCCGTGTACATAAAATATAGCCTATGTCACTAATGAATAAAGCAACTTTGTAACGGTGAAAACATTTTGGCAATCGGATCAATACTTTCTGAGATTACCTCCTACAAACAGAAAACATAAAAACAAACTTTACCTCTCTTTATTATTAGTGTACTTACATGCCATTTAAAATCTATCATTGTTCTAGTAAGAGACAGAGATAGCGCTATACGACGTGTCCCATCCCTTTTTCGCAGTGTCACAATCATAGTCTTAACACTGCAAAGCCCCAGGGCGATAAAATTGCAGGATGTGACCCATCGCCGCTTGTTCGGTGAGTGTGGATGCTTTTATTGTCGGTCACTTTGTTGTATTAAGAGAGAAAATATAGGGCGTTTGACGTTACGGTTTTGAACAGTATATGTTGAGGTCAAGAAACTTCTTAATCTATGAACAGTTTTGCGCTGAGAATAGGTGTTTGTCGAACGTTTACGCTGCGTTAATACGACGGTCAAGCCGCGTCAACGATACGTGAATCTCGAGCAATGGTACGCTAGAAAAACGTCAACATGGTTTCAACATGTCGTGAATAAGCGCTTGAGGGCAGCTCTTGTATTTATAATGCCCGCCATACATGCTGGGGCATACCTGACAGTTTTGCCTGTACAAGTGAGTTGTACAGGTAAACCGGAGCATGTATGTTGCACAACTGTGCACTTGTGCAGGTTTCCATACAGCTTACCTGAAAGGTATAAATATGCAGGCAAACCTGTCAGGCTACCATAAGGAATGTTTGCATTCACCTTTCAGACGCAAAATGTCAAATTATATTACATAATTATATATAACAATAATAATATAAACATACATTTTGATAAGTTTCTGACATTTGTTGTCGCAGAGATGAGATTGTATCTTTGTTAACTTGAAAGTTTTTTTTAAAGTACAAGAAAGGACCTGTAGACTGTAGACCTGTGATTTAATGAGGGGTCAAGAACATCACATTTTATACTTTTATTGTAAAGGATATTTGTATGTATGTAAGTGCGAGTACATTTATTACACCTTCACGCTCAATGTCTGAATAATTTTTATCCAGGGAGTACGTTCCCTTGGTTCCTTTTTCTTCTTTAACGCCAGCGAAGCCGCTAATAGACGACAGTGTGAGGGATATAGGTATAATAAGTTAAATGGTAGTTAGACTAACAGCTATTAACTAAAAGCTCTAAATCCTTTACCAACAATTTTTTTGGTTACAATAACTTGTATACCCTCCCCACTTTTTGCACTGCGATGTTAATATACAACATCCTGTATAGTACAGTTGTAACTCACATCTATCACGTATCGGCATTGATCCTAGTTTGTGTTTTGACAGTGTTCATAGTAGCTGTGCACACAAGAGCAGGTATTTCTTTTAAATTACGATATTTTGTATTCCATGTCATCGTTTTTTTATCGATATAACATGTCACTATGTGCACTCACACTAACATAAAACTTTATGCGTCGTGGCGTTGACTGTCACATGCAGGTCATTGAACTTCACGCCGATTGCTTCTCATAGGTACACCTGCATGAACTGTAGAAGAATAGCTGATTTTTAACAAGCTTTTGAGGTGAGTAATCGTCAAATGAGTTCTCAGACTCTAGAGCGGAGTGAAATTGACTTTTTGACTCACCCATGATTCTTCTTCTTCTTTCTTGGCCTGTGCGTTCCAGAGCGACAGTAACTCTCAAACATTTTCATAGTCATAACAAGCATCAGCAATGTCTCTTCATGGTCTTCAACTCGGGCTTGATCCTTACCGGACGTTTGGACGGTGAGCTACCCACTGCTCATCGTCTGCGAGCCCTATACCAAAGTAGTTTTTGAGTTAACTTCTTAGTGCAGGATGCACATTTAGGTTTGGTTAAATTTATTTGCGAGTTGAAGTCCAGTAAATGGTTTTTGGAGCTCGGATATCCAATTTCTTTAGCTTCGTTTGGTTAGAAGTTCATTAGATTGGAAACTGATATGGGTTTGGTGAGGTAGATGATAAGTGATTATAGACTAAACCTCTAAAAAAACTATGATTAATAATAAAACTTCATAAAAAAACACAGAGTTCAAGTTCCGAAAATATCGTGCATGCACATCATTTGATACTGAGCATCATAAACTTGTAACAATATCGTGAAATTTTGCAATACTACTCAATATTTTGTTCTAAAATATTTCAAACTGATAGACGTCACATTGTCTTCTTCATTGCTGATACATTCATTCACTCACTCACTGAAGAGTTCAATAACTTACATGGCAGAGAGTGTGAGAAAATTGGAAGGGGAGTTTTTTGACTTTGACTTTTTGGTGGATTTTTTTCTAGTGAAGATCACTGGCTGTTTTGGTTAATCGCAAATTTATTATAGTGAATACAGAGATGTAAAATTTGTTTAGTTTTGTAACTTAATTGCCTACATAACTAGACAATATGTTAAATCATTGAAACAGACGCGATTTCGGTAAAATTGAACTGAGAATTTTACTATATTATTGCCTACCTACCTTACATTTACTGCAAAACACTGCAAAAATATTACAATGTGTAAAATCAGTATTCTAATGAAAAACAATGTGAATGTATTATGTATCAAAAACTAAGGCTTATTGTCGACGGACGCGTAGCTTTACAGACGCGTATTCGTTATTATGCGCTTGGTGTTCGCCTGCTCACAGCTTACATACGAAACTATGAAACTCGGTCGACAAAGCGACATCGGCACGATGGGACGACGTTGCAAGTCCATCAACACAACACCAAGCTTATAATAACGAATATGCGTATATGAAGCTATGCGTCCGTGAATGCCTAGATATTTTTTAAACTGAACACTGATTAAATGCACAAACTGTTCAAAGCCAATAGAAATAAATAATAATATAATTCCACAACTAACACACAACGCTTGTGTTATGTGTACTAGACAACTGATAAACATACTTACATATTTCTAAATACATACATACTCGTACGATAGAAAAATATAGTTCATTTATCACAAAAAAAAACGGATTATTGTATTGTCATCAGTCTTTGATGGGTGTGCAAGTTTGAAGAAAATCTGATCGCCCAAAATAGGTCAAAATCGAGCTCAAAGGCGTTAGTTACAAACATACAGGTGAAGCTAATATAAGCGTGTTAATAAATACACCCAAATACAGAAGAAATGATCGTGCTCATAACACAAACATTTGTCCTGGGTGGGAATCGTACCAACGACTTCCGGCTACGAAGTCAGGGCCACTAACCAGTATCACCAGACCAACAATTCAAGCAAAAAAAAATAAAAGAGGTTTCGTCTCGCCCCTCAGACTGTAGGGCGGGCTTCCTTGGAAATCTGATAGGTACTGTACTTTTATAGTAAACAATTGTCTATTTCAAGAGCATCGCTCAGTTATTTCTTGTTTACGTTTGTTATGACTAAGATAGTGTACGTGGGTAATTAATATGGGTCATGATTTTTTTGTTTCCGAGGAACGTATTTACGTTTGTATCATTAGAAATCTCTCGCTCCTCAGACTGTAGGGCGGGCTTCCCTGGAAATCTGATAGGTACTGTACTTTTATAGTAAACAATTGTCTATGTCAAGAGCATCGCTCAGTTATTTCTTGTATACGTTTGTTATGACTAAGATAGTGTACGTGGGTAATTAATATGGGTCATGATTTTTTTGTTTCCGAGGAACGTATTTACGTTTGTATAGTAAACAATTGTCTATTTCAAGAGCATTGCACAGTTATTTCTTGTATACGTTTGTTATCACTAAGATAGTGTAAGTGGTAATTAATATGGGCCATGATTTTTTTGTTTCCGAGGAACGTATTTACGTTTGTATCATTGAAATCTGATATCGCAAACATTTGTTTGTACGAGACAAAAATACTTTTCTTGCATTAGTTTAGGTCGAGTTTATTCACCTAACATGAATAGGTGTATATTAGGTATGTTTTAAGTAATGTAGGTATTTGTTTTACTTTTTTTTTAATAATTTAAACTAGTGCTTGACTGCTATCCTATATGATGGTAACCTAGTTAGAAAGAAAAACAGTATATATAAATAACTTAGAACTAGCTTTTGCCAGCGTCTTCACCTGCGTGAAAATATGTGTGATAAAGTAGCATTTTATTGGTAAAAGCATTTTTTAAATCGGTTCAGTAGTTCTTGAGTTTATTCATTACAAACAACAATATAAATATTTTCTCTATGAACTATTACTACAATCTAAATTGGAATGGGCTTTCTCTTCCAAAATAAAATACTTTTTAATTATGTAACAGGACCCATTTCTCCAAAAAACGCAAATTGTCACTTACGTGGTTCTTTATGAAAAGACTCGATACTTTTTTACCAAAAGTTGGACAATCTTTGAAGACCATTTAAGAGTTGTGTATAAATTTTCTGTCATCATCATAATCGTCATCATTTGAGCTGCAAGACGTACACTGTCAAAGGATAAAGACCTCCATGAAAAGTAAACAAGAAAAAGAATTTTATTTTTTTATTATTATTTTTTTAATTATAATTTTTAGTTTAATATTTTAGATATTTCACAGTTTTTGATATAAATCAAAAAATACTTACAGATAGTTGTAGTTTATTACTTAGTTCCTTTCAAAGAAAACCTACAATTCACTAAACCGCATTTATTGTTTTTCAAAGTGGCTTTTCATTTTCCATTCCCTGCTTGTCCACAAAGTGTCGTATAACAAAAGTAATCTAGCGACAATGTGTTTACGATAGAAACAAATGGATGTGCCAATTAATTCATTCTTGTGCTGCATTATTATCAAAGGTAACCACTAGGTCAGTGATTGTAAAAATATGCAATCCCTTTATGTTAAAGATAGGTAGGATTGTTTTTTTTTTTAAATTAATTATCTCTGTATCATAAGAAATTGTGTTGTATCAACTTGTTCACGTTCGTGAATATTGTACAAAATAATTAATATTTTTTCATAAATGCCATTATCTGAACTTTTTTTTTGTTGCTCGTTTTTATGATAGGGACAGTGTTGTCTCTAAAACTTCAGTCAGAGCACATGCTTTGTGATACACGCCCAAATCTAAAATCACACCACCTTTTCCTCATCAGTTGGCTCCTAAAGAGACCAAGGCAAAGGTGGAGAGGTGAGCTGGATAACTACCGGTATAACTGGCTCGCAATGGCCAAGGACAGTCGTGTGTGTAAAAGGAACAACTAACAAACCTAAAAAGACACTAAACCATCCTAGTACCAACGTCTACGTTTCCAAAAACAACATAATTACCGAAGCATTCCAAACTTCGAAGCTTTCTTATCAAGATTACTTATCTGAAGTCCACAATAACAGGCGAAGAGCGCGGAAAACACGCGGATATTTCCTATGCAACGATGATTCGCAAGCTGCCCGCTTTTTTGCAATAAATGCTGGCTGGTTATACGGTGACCTAGTTCTGCCGGCAGCGCTTGTTTTTCCAAGTAAACATGTATAGAATCGAAGCCCCGAGGATCATGGGGCAATTTGTTGCAGTATTGTTTTAATAACAATGTTTTTGAAGGGATTTGTCGAAAGTTGTGGGATGTATATTAATGTCGGATATGTTATTTTGATAGAGTTGTTTCTAATAGGATCTAAAGGCTCAAAAACCGCTCATAATACATAGTTACGTTTAAATTCGTCATATCAAATGAATAATTTAAGCGTCTTCAAAGCTAGAGTGTCTCTTAATAAACTAGTGCGCCTCAACATCACCGACTGTATCACTGCTTGCCATCAGGTGGTATCGTAGTCAAGCGCGACAGTTTATATTATTAAAAAACAAAAAATATATGCTGCATGTTAAATTAGCAATTGCAAGTGGTGGTTTTACCTGTGTGAAAGAAGAAAACTATCTCAAGGTAATTAGCCCATTATGTCCCACAGCTGGACGAAAGTCGGGTCTCATGTTTGCAAACACGTCTGTCTTCTACCATTGCGGATCATTCCCTTTGTAAGAGTCCAACTCATCTCTCTACCTTCGTCTTGGTCTGCCACAATCAGTACCATACCACGCAAAAGAAGCTTCTTACGAAAAAAAACGGTTTTCATTGAAAATCTTTTTCTTTAAACCACTTCGAAATAAAAGATATATTTAGAGGTTCCAGCAAACCCAAAATAAGAACTAAATCATGAACAGACCTGGCAACCAATCATTTAAAATAGCGCTTAATCTAGCCACTGTTAAATTCCGCTTTAAAATCAAATGCACTAAAATCTATTCCGGTATTCTGTTTTGGCCTAATGGAGTGAGTCCGGACAATGCGCCCGCAGCCTATAGACCAATTAGCCGGTAATGACGCCTCTATAAGCTACCGTAATGGCTTGTTGACGTTCACTGGACATTTAATTTATTGACTAGGATTGATGTACTAAGATGTGATTTGTTCTAGTTGTGTTGAAGGGGAAATACGTCATGTAGGTGTGACATTTTAATATTAGGTGCTATTAGATAGAGATACTTTTCTTAATACCTGTCTCTTAACATCATTATTTCAATATATATGCTAGGTATGCTATCTATACACCGTTAAATTTTGATCATTTTAATCCCGTGGAGGACTATAGATTTGTAAAGATAAAATTAAAAAATAAAGTACCGTTTTTTTAAAACTCTTATTGATTTACGCATGAACGAAATTAACTTCTTTAAGTAAACGTCAGCGAGTCCAATGACCTATAGGTAGTTGGTACGCAACGTCGACTACGACTCGAAAAAAAAATTGGCGGTGGTGGCGGTGTATATAATATTTAATATTAAAGGTGAAACTAAGTGACTGACATATCAATGCGCAGCCGAAACTACTGCGTCTATGGTCGTGAAATTTTGCAAGCTTACTTTAATGACGTAACCGAGCACTAAGAAGGAAAGGGCGCTCGAGCCCCGGTATGAAGGCTTGAAGGAACGGGGTGGGTTTTTTAGTCAGTAAGAGTCTGACACTATCTCCCGCTCCGCCCAAGAGCGGGGGTTGTCATAAGATGATTTTTCCCATCGAAAAAAAAAAAAAAAAGCACTAAGAAGGAATTGTTGGAAATTCAACTTTTAACCTTTCTGATACCGTCAATATGAGACAATAGTAAGACAATACTCGTAGATGCGCAAACGCCGGCGGGGCATAAGGGTTGAATTAAAGGTTTGAAACGGGTCCAAATTTTGTATGGTGATACCTGCTTTTACGCGGATTTAGTCACTGGTAGAAACTAGGCTTATATTTATGTATGTTTATATATATGTATACGCATGTCTG
The DNA here is from genome assembly GCA_929112965.1 of Mythimna albipuncta. NCBI lineage: Eukaryota > Metazoa > Arthropoda > Insecta > Lepidoptera > Noctuidae > Mythimna > Mythimna albipuncta. Next base: position 6,425,071 of record OV815962.1, on the reverse strand, counting down.
TATGCTAGGCTAGGTACGAAATATCTAAATACTAGCTGTCCGCCCGCGACTTCGTCCGCGTGTACTTCGGTTATCACACTCTAAACGTGTTTTCCCGTAGGAATAAGATGTTTTTCCGGGATAGATAGCCTATGTTCTTTTCCATGTCAAAGACTATATGCATGCTAAATTTCATCCAAATCCGTTCAGCCGTTTTTGCGTGATTAAGTAACAAATATCCAAACATCCACACTTTCACATTTATAATATTAGTTAGGATGTTTTTTTCTGATTTTAGGAGGGATATCATCAAAAAAAATAACTTCTATCGCTCTGGGTAGAGCAACAGCACTTTAAATAGGAATAAGTGTTCTGTTTTTGCCAACTGATTTACGGAACTCAAACACGTAATTTTTTTTTTATAATTTTATCAACCCATCATTCATCGCTAACTAAATAAGACACCGGCAAGTAAGAACATAATCCAATATAGCAGCAACACCGGCAATTGAGGACAATATTAACTGGCCATCGATTTGCACTCTAGCGTGGTTCTCACCGCACCCGCTGCACTGATTGTCGGCCGTGTGATAACTGAGAGTCTATTGATAAGCTCATATTTATCTACTACCAACATTATGTAGGTGTTTTTTTAAGCTTTTCATATTTTGTAAGTGAGGCGCCACTATACAAAGCGCCAGATAAACTTAAAATAAAGTACATTGACCTTTATCAAAGAACTGTTTTTCAGAAAAGGTAAAAGATCACGATAGATGTCAATTCAAGACAGCTTTGTGTCTTTAATTCCATTTTTGAAATATAAAAATGTCAATAAATTTAGGACGGTCAATGACCGTTAAACTCGTACTACGTGTATGTGGCGCCTACTTCAGTTCATGAATAGCTTATTCACTCAGTTAATCTTGTACCGTTTTAAAAATCACACTAGTGTTATAAAGATGCGCGACACTTTAATCCTGGGATTAACTAACAGGATAAAAAAACAACCTATATACTATTTCAGGACATGGTAAATCTCTTCAACAGTTATAGCGTGAAGGAGGAACAAAGACACAAATATACACACAAACTTTCGCCTTTATAATATTAGTGTGAAAAACACTGCCAAAATCAGAAGTTCCATCAAATCACCATCAAAGATTGCATCGCTACTTATCATCAGGTGGGATCGCAGTCAAGCACTAGTTTATCCCAATTAAAAAAAAAAGTTCCAAAAACGATCGCTTTGTGGCCCTAAAAACAAACCTGCATCGTTGCTCTATCGGAAAGTTCTGAAAACTAACAATTCCACACGTGCCAAAGTAACAAAAAACCTAGTAGACTAGTGACTGGACCAATTAAACCGAACAAACTGCAGCTGAATTTAGTTTCACCACTACTTCGCACCGTTACAACTCACTCAACTAACTAAAAGAGTCAATCAACCTTTTCTCCTCATTACAAGAATAGAATAGAATAGAATAAACTTTGGCAGACTCGGACAGAGAACAATTATCGAGCGATATCACGGATTACATGACCGGGCGAATATGAAATTAGTGGACGATTCTATTTGCATAAATTAAGCTTTCAATTTAACTGAGATCTGCAACTGATGCATTGGCGATCCTTTCTGTAGCATGGAATGTTCATAATAAGGTCTACGTTGATCTTAATCAATCCAGATCTTATTACGACCATTTGGTCTGTGTATGCCTTTGCAAGCGTTACTATGGCACTGGAATGCAAAAGCCAAATGATAAAACGCGAGTAGATATTAGTCAGTAAAAGTCTGACACTCTGTCTCGCTTCATCCAGAGTCATCACCTCAGCCGACAGACGTCCACTGTTGGACATAGGCCTCCCCCAAGCGTCGCCACTATGTACGATCCTGTGCGTCCCGCATCCATCGCATTCCTGCAACCTTCACCAGGTCATCGGACCACCTTGTAGGAGGCCTTCCAACGCTGCGTTTTCCGGTGCGCGGTCGCCACTCCAGAACTTTTCGGCCCCAACGGCCATCTGTTCTACTAGCAATGTGCCCTGCCCATTGCTACTTTAGTTTGGCGATTCTTCGTGCTATGTCGGCAACCTTGGTACCATCCAGAGTGGTAGTAATTATTTGATGATTACCAACCAATCTTGTAATAAGAAACGAACATAAAATCTCAAAAGTTTGGACACGATTTCAATTGGAAGTGTCCTATCCAATGCAAACTATGGAGAACTGGTAAGAAAATCCACGGTCATACTTTAAAAACAAATTATATTTTATTTTGATTTGACATAAATATTGTTTATTTCAATAAAAATAATTACATTGAGTGTTTAATTTCTTGTTTGAACACACTTATCTCAGGAACTAAGAGTTCGAATTAAAAAAATCTTTAAATTTTAGAAAGCCCATATGAAGAGAAAACATATTTGAATAATTATAACATCACGGTCTGACTAATACGAGCAGAGCAGCAACCAAAGATGAGGAGAAAACCACTGGCGACAACAGTTTGTGTCTAGATCATTTTTTTATTTCCACAATTGTCGAATTTTATGTTTGTCGTATAAAGTTACAGTATAACATTGTGTCCTTGATTAAAATTAGGGCAAACTCAAAAATTTAAAATACAAATCTTTCCTCTTTGTAATATATACAATAGACATAATAATAATAATCAGATAATATAATAATATTCCACAACTATCACACAACGCCGTCTAGTCCCAAGCTAAGCAGAGCTTGTGTTATGGGTAATAGACAACTGATTAACATACTTATATATTTCTAAATATATACATATTATAGATAAATTACACCCAGACACAGAACAAATGATTATGCTCATCACACATACATTTGTCCTGGGTGGGAATCGAACCCACGACCTCCGGCATAGCAGTCAGGCCCACTAACCACTAGACCAACAGGCCAGCCTAATAATAATAATGCTTTTTCAACATTATTTTTGAGTCAGTCACTTCATGAAATAGCACTTCAAAACTAACTTTATCTCAACTACGTCGTCCATAATTTAGAAATTATCAATTCTACGATATGACTCCAACGGATGATTTATATATTATTATTAAATTTATAGTTTTTTAGTTGACGTGACGAGTGACAGGACAGAATGGAAGAAAAAACGTGTTGCGCCGACCCCAAATAAAATGGGACAAGGGCAGGAAGAAGAAGAAGAAGAAGAAGATAGATATTTAGTTGAGCCATTTACAAGCACTATTGAATTATCAAACAGTCGATAAGGTTAATCAATTTGCCATGGCCATGTTATTAGAACCAATACAACATATTGAAGACAACATACCTTACCTACACGCATGAGGCCATCGAAATGACGTCACACATCATTGATCGTACATGTATATTAACTTTTTACCATTACGGAAAAGCGTAGTTATAAGTGGTGGTAAGACGTATAAAAATCGATTGAAATAAACAGCTAAACTTTTCAACGTGTAGGCTTCTTTGCGTGGGTTTCATAGAATCTAGTGACACAGTTGCTAGTAGCTGGAAATAGTTGTGGCTTAAATGCAGTCGCTACGTAATTTATGTCTAAAGATAGGATTTTAACGCTTGACCCTTTAACAATTAGAACAATATGGCAAACGGAAAAAACGGCACATAAACATACACAGGGAGAATTTTCTGATTAGCCAAAAAAATATTAATGAGTTTTATGATGAATTGAAATGTCTTCAAATAGCCTAGGTAAAGCAATATAATATACTGGGAACGCGAATCTTAAATTATGACCTGTAAAATATGGTGTTAAAAAATTTCCGCTTCTCGTAAAAAGATTAAAAAATAAAACACTTTTTATAAAAAAAAATACAGCTTAATTCCATATAAAAGTGGATGGTAAATGAAGAAATAAAACCAAAAGGTTTTATTTTATAAAACTTTTTGGTTTTATTTCTACATTATTTAACACCGACTTCCGAAATCAAAGTTATTTTACTCTGAAAATATCTTAATTTACGAATTGAAGAATAATTGTAGGGGAAGTCATTTCATGATTATGGTCGAGATAGGTTTAGTTCGTTTTCAGATAACTATTTCATGAAGTGGACAACTTAAAATCACGTTGATAAATATTAATTCTAGACTAATTTTATACAGAGGAAATATTTGCATTTTTACATTTTTGTATGTAATGATGATGAATTCTTTCACTAGTAAAATGCCATTTTATTACTGAGTGACAGATAATCAATACCGATGCATGGTAGAAGCTAGTATTTCATAAAAATATTTTTATTTCTAACTCCATATCATTTTGGAATCTGTTCTACTATTTTTAATTCCCTAATAACAGTACCGTAGCGTGCAGTGACATCTTGATGGTTCTAAGTAATTAAAATCTAGTTGACAATAGCCCAGTTACATGTTCCATCTGATACTGGCGTGACGTCACCCCAGAGTTATTACGTGTTGTGCTCAGTTGTTGACTGAAATTTATTTTTGTCGATGCATATACAAAATAAAGATAGAAAAAAAGAAAGCAAGAAAATATATTTGTACTGTGTTGAATTTAATGAGGCCATAGAAACTGGGCTTGCGGACAGTGAGCAATGGGTAGCTCGTTGTCTGACCGTCCGGTAACTGTCCGGACAAAACACAAGTTGTCGACGGCGCGCACTGTTCCCGCACGCCTCAAGGAGTTGTCAACAACATCATGGGCCCAGCCGGGCCGAAACTTACTGGGGCCAGGGTTATCCGAAAGGGAACTCGAGCCCCGGCATGAAGGCTTGAAGGAACGGCGTGGGTTTTTTAGTCAGTAAGAGTCTGACACTATCTCCCGCTCCGCCCAAGAGCGGGGATTGTCATTGGATGATTCTCGAGCTCATTAGAAACTAACCCTGGCCCCAGTAAACTAACCCTGGCCCCGGTTCACTGGACATGGTCAGTTCGGAAGGTTCCTTCCAGGATTTGTGAGGAAAAAAAGCCCGGGAGTGGGGACACAATTTCAGCAATCTGTAGCTTACTGGGGCCATAGGTTCGCTTCTGAAAAGAAAACCCGGCTCTGGTAGGTATGTATGGCCTGGAAAGGCAACGACGGAACTAGTAGTGGGTTTTAGTCAGTAAAAGTCTGACACACCCTCCTACCATGCCCAAGGGCGGGAGATGTCACTGGATCATTTTCCACCTAAAAATAAATCCTATCAACCGTCACGCTACTACTAACTCCATTTTCTTTCATACCGTTCAATCATCATTGATCATAATCATTTAGATGGTTATGATCATCATATTTGATAAGATTTTAAAATTATTTGTTGTAAATCAAAGTCAAAATTGTAGGTATTTATATTTGAATCAAAAGAGTATTGTAAAGAAGAACGAATAATAAAACAAAATGTCCCGCACACAATTTATTAAAACTAAAATACATACAAAATATTAAAAAAAAAAAACTGAGCGCAGACAAAAAGGCACCTAACTTAGCATATTACGCGATATTTAAATTCTGACGTTCCTTCAAAGATTTTATTACGATATTTAAATGCATATAATGTTTCTCAAACAAATTTTAAATATCGAACGAACGTTTCATAGAATAACGATAATTTAAATGTCAAGCTATCACACATTTATCATGCTTGACTCAGTTGTATGACGTATTATGTGATTGTTATCACTCTGACATAAAGTTCAAATTAGATTGATGGACGTCTTCGTCAAACATATCAACTAACAAGTGGTTTACAATACACAGTATAACAATTTTCGTGTTAAGTTTCATTACTTTATTTCTTTTTAAAGACCACTTACCGGAAGACGTAGCTTTGGCAGGCCTCCTACAGGGTGGACCGATGACCTGGTAAGGGTTACGGGACACTTGGGGGAGGCCTATGTCCAACAGTGGACGTCTTTCGGCTGAAATGATGATGAAGATGACTTCTTTTTAGCGCGTCGCTGGCAAAACTAGTTTTTCAATACACTTATTCGTAAAGCTGCTCTTATCACGGCGGAGGCACGTCATTTACTGTTTTTCGCACTATTGCGAAAAAGTGCGCGGGTTCACCCCACTACTGCACCACGCGTGCAGCACCCGTTTATCGTATCAGGTTTGGCACTAAGCGACCCCCACGAGTCTCGCGTCAACCGCCTTTTATTTATATCTTTTTAAGTGTCTTAATATTTCATCTTGATAATTTGAATCTGTGACCAAAACTTCAGCAAAGATCAAACACAATTTGTCAATGCAGAGCTTGTCAGTCACATCTACCCTAAACTCAGCTGAACGTTTGTTCAAATATTGCAGCAAACATTTGCCCTCTGCCAATTCGCTTGAAGTTTCGAACGTTGCACTACGACTGTTGAATAGAGATATATGTTTATACAAACATAACTGGAGCAGTCTACGGGTTATGGTCTAATATTGGTTTTGAAATAGATGGAAACCTGGTACATAATTGTTTAAGACTATATTATTAGTCATGTCAGTCAGTCATGACATAGACTACGGAGGAGCTCAATACAATGTTCGATATCCTCAGTAGAATAGGACCTAAAATGAATAAGTACAAAACTAAAGTCATGGTTAACATCCATTTAGAACCCACTCATTTCAAGATCGGAGACTCTACACTCGAAGTTGTGGACGACTATGTTTACCTGGGTCAGACGATCCAATTGAGTAGGTCTAACTTCAATAAAGAAGTCAATCGCTGAATCCGACTCAGTTAGGCAGCGTTCGGGAAGCTGCATGGTATCCACGATGTCCTTCAATAGCTTTTATTAAAAAAATATTATATTCTTTGTTACGACTAAAAAGTGCGTCTTCGCGGGTTTTGCTCACCAACTTGAACACAGCTTTGTGCTTAGGTACAATTTAGCTTTCAACTTCTTAAGTCACTTGGATATATGTATATGGTCTAAACTTTTGTTATAGAATTAATGAGTGGGTGATTTAAAAGTAAAACAAAATTGATGTCATGATATTTAATTGATGAGAGGTTTTTGTAGTAATTTTGATATTTGGTAAGAAAAATAATGTGTTTAGACATCGAACTGCAAGCCTGTATGTAAAATTTTACATTCGAAAGTTTTTCGCCATACTTTTCCTCCACGAACTTGGCTGATACACTGCCATGTATCTAGATGTAAGGCAGAATATGCAGTTGACTTATCTTTTGAAGTTTAATTCGATGCCGTTTCGATATCGAGTAGTTTCTTAACTTATTTTTGCTGTCATATCAGTAAGGCTATGAGTTAGTCTGCAATGAGATTAAGGGTGTGCTAGACAGATTTAACCGTAGCCCGGTTAAATCTACAGTAACAAATAAGCTAGTTAAAAATTTGGTTTAAAGTTCGCTAGACGTAGAGTCAACTGACAATTTATTTAAAAAAAATAATAATAAAAAAAAAACATATTTTTTCCATTCCCGGGCAAAACTTAACCCAAGTTTTTCCAGATATTCTTCTTGAGCGTCTCGTATTAAGTATCGAAATCAAATTACTTTCTCTTTCCGAATTAGCCACGAACCCACTACATCTCTTGCTCACCGGTCACTTCGCATGTGGCTAACACGACCCGCGCAATCCTATTTGAACCTGGCAGCCTTTAATAATCTCATTATAAAAACAACAGAACTTCACTGATGTTGTGCAGCGATTTAATTGTCCCGCTGAAGTCTTTGTCTATTCTGCAACAGCCTTCGCCTATTTATTAGTATCGATTGGCTTCTGTAACTTTCTATTAATGTACTGTCGAGGAATGTATAGGTTATGCACCTTTTAGTTAAACTTCTGTCTTCTGGGATAGCTCATTTCATCTTAAGGGCCGAACCTCACTGGGAAGCCGTGGTGGTATAGCCAAGTCATAACGTCAAACAATGTTTGCTAGACTACTTAACTAACAGTGGCCTGGTGAAGTACACACAATAGACTTGGCTGCGCGAACTGCCAGGATCACCATGGCATCCCAGTAAGGCATGGGCCTATATAACCGTCCAAAATTAAGTTCAAGAGCTGGCTTGACACGAAAAAAAACTTGGCTTATTTTGTCCCTATGAGGCAGTGATTAAAAAAGTTGACAGATCAAAAAGTCGACTAATTAACTCTGTTCCCTTCGCGGAAAAGAAAATGGTGTGACTATTTAATTCCGCGAGTGTACATCTTACCTTTGCGGAGTAGCAGCCGGTAAACGTTCAATAGAACATCGACCTCTAAACAACAAATGATCTATGCTGCGAATAAAAGCTTAACGAGCTTTACACCAGACATCCTAGTTAGAACATTCAACTCTTCTAAGCACAACACAGCGTTTCATTTTGTAAATTCGGATCTCCGTGAAACCAATATTTTAAATATGACAACTATCGGTCCCGCTAGACGTATCCTGCTCGAAAGCTTTTCGTCAGAAAAAAAATTGAGAACCCGATGGCTGCGTCTTCTGCCAGTCCAATCGTATTTGCAAACCATCCACGGACCCACTTAAATATACACACAAAGTTGCATCCAAATTTGTCGCCATTTAGGAGAAGTTAGGTGACAAAACACGTACATAGGTACAGAAGAATTATAAATGTATAGAGATAAAAACTTATTCCAGGACACGGTATACCAAACTTCCATTCCATTCCGTTCTGCCTCTTGTGTGTAAAAGAATAACAAACTTATACACACACAAACATAATTATAAACATTCGCTCTTATAATATTAGTGCGATAAATGTTATATTGTAAATATTGTAGCTTCATAAAATCATGATTGAGATAAGGTGTTGTTTTGCCTTCACTATACTGATAAGCTTATCAAAACAGCTGTAGTTGTAATTTTAGAGCTCACACATAATCTACAATAGTGTCGTTGTCGTGTTGTGAAAACTTCCGCATTTTTATTTAAGCGCGTATATATGACTTGAAAATATATTTGTTGAATAAGGAAAATGTGTGATTTGTAAGTTTATCTTTCTTATTGTAATATATGATTTTACTACGGCGCGCACTGTTCCCGCGCGCCTCAAGGTGTTGTCAGCAACAGCAGGGACCCAGCTGGGTCGAAGCCTACTGGGGCCAGGGTTAGTTTCGAAAGACAGCTCGAGCCCCGGTATGAAGGCTAGAAGGAACGGGGTGGGTCTTTTAGTCAGCAAAAGTCTGACACTATCTCCCGCTCCGCTCAAGAGCGGGGGTTGTTATTGGATGACTTTACCCACCGTAAAAAAAAAAACATTTTACTATATTCATACGTTTTGATGAAGCATTAACATATTGAATGCTAGATTAATATTTGTACTCAGATGCAAAATCTTTATTTTCAGACTAATGCGTCCATATACCTACTGTTAGTAAAACTTACTTAAAAAAGAAACTTATGAATAAATTTTATAACCGATGGGTTTTAGTCAATATGTCTCTCGCTACAACGAATGTGGGTGGAGTTATTTGATGATTCCCCTCCCCCAAACTTTGATGTTTTCCTCAGAAATTAGCAAATCTTCCAGACTGCATTAGGCAGACATATACCTTCGAGTTTTACTACGAGTTTTCTCGTATAGTCTTTGATGAAAACTTTTAACATTGTTGGTGCTTCATCAACATCATTTCAGCCGATACACGCCCACTGTTGGACATAGGCCTCCCCCAAGCGTCGCCATATCGAACGTTCCTGTGCGTCCCGCATCTATCGGTTTCCCGCTACCTTCCGTTCCGTTACGCGGTCGCCACTCCAAAACCTTTCGGCCCCATTGTTGGTGCTTAAGTACTTGATATTTCATATATGTGCAATATGAGCACTGTCAACCTAATTAATGAATTGTTTATAGCTATCAGAAAATACAGACTCCGGCAAGAATTTTCACTCCCTTAGTGCACGTGTACACACAATTAATGTGTTACCAAAATGTTTAACATGTACCGGTGGCGTATCACTTCGTGTCTGCCATTGATTCAAACTTTTTGTCCAGTGACCAAAGCTCAGTCCATTTTGAAAACTTTCAGTATGAATTTGGAGTTGCAAGTTTGCGCGCCATTATTTTCATAACTCTGCCACATAGACTGGCTTGACATACAGTCTAACTTTAGGAGGTAAACTTGCCAAAAACTTATGAGAATCTACACTTTTTATGAGACATTTATATTTCCATAAGTAGTTTTCGATCGTTTGTTTTTTAAATTGCACTTTCAGTTTTTTTTTTTTAATATGTTTTCCACAAAGCTAGACTCGTCAAAAGAGTTGGCTTATTCTTTGCCCAAAGAATTAGCATTGCCATTTAACGTAGCAGTATCACCAGTTTTCTAGGGACGTTTCCGGATGACAACAATGAAGAAGAATACTTAGACGCCTGTGTTTGTGTATTTTGTTTTTGTGTATATCTTTTTTTGTAAAAAGTCATAGAACAAATTTGTTGTTTATGATGTTAGTAAGACAGTCTTGCAAGGTTGTTAGTTTCTTACTAATATCTCTGTTTAAGTAAGTAGTTTAGTTTAGTATAAATAGTAAGTTAATATTTTACACAACAAACAGTTTAACAACAAAAACTTCCACAAAAACTAACACCAACCAATAACCATACTGCCAATTGATTTTATAACGACATAAAACCTCCATAATTTTTATTGGCACCGATGACGTGGTTACACACGTCACGGTCGCCACCATCTATCAATTAGACCAATAACGTTCGCTATCTCGTCTGTCGTACGTATCGAAAGTGGTGGGCAATTGTTTTTGGCAATTCGTTTGTTTTTCATGGAAAAAAACTAACTGATTGCCAATTGTTTTTATAGATGACTGGCATTTGTTCGCGACTTCGCCTTTGTGAATGTTTAAGTTGAAGGCAGATATAAAGTAGCCTATATCCTTTCTTGTGGTTCAAGATTACCCTTAACCACCCGACCCTTAACCTACCTTGACAGGCCTGTTGGTGTAGTGGTTAGTGACCCTGACTGCTATGCCGGTCATGGGTTCGATTCCCACCCAGGACAAATGTTTGTGTGATGAGCACGATCATTTGTTCTGTGTCTAGGTGTAATTTATCTATAATATTATGTATGTATTTGGAAATATATAAGTATGTTTATCAGTCGTCTAGTACCCATAACACAAGCTCTGCTTAGCTTGGGACTAGACGGCGCTGTGTGATAGTTGTGGAATATTATATTATATATTATATTACCGTGAAAGCGACCCAGACAGACAGAATTTTCTTGTTTATAATATCAGCATTGATTAATGGAATTCGACAATACAATTATATATAGTTGTTGACAATATCAACAACTTTTTCATCGACTTCAATTCGATCGAGTTCTTATTATAGATTTTAAATTTTCAATATTTATGATACCAAGTCTAAGCATACTACTAATCAAGACCATTCTAAAGACAATTTAATTAGCAATAGTTGGAAATGCATTGAATCAAACAATTAATAAATATGCATTTTATTTACACGAAACTTAAGTTGTATGTGTTAGGTCCAAATAAACCTTTTTTATTTTTCTTTTTGTGTGTTTTTGTTTTTAATACTTTTCAACTTATTCTTATTTATAGGGACTTTACCTTTTTATAATTCTAGCTTTTACCCGCGGCTTCGCTCGCGTACCTAAAATGTAGCCTATGTCACTCAGGAATACAGAAGCGTTCTATCGATGAGAAAATTTTAGCAATCGGACCAGTACTTTCAGAGATTACCTCCTACAAACAAAAAAAAAGACGTGTGGCCGCGGTAAAGCTATTGCATAGCATTTTTACCAACTTATGCAATTATAATTATTTATTTATTTTATTTATGCAGTATTTTTTGTCCTTTTTTTTTTTATTCTTTGATATTAATTAAAGTTTATTACGCAGAATTTAATATTCCATTATATATGGCTTTCGTCGACTACGCGAAGGCCTTTGATAGTGTCCGACACAATGAAATTTTTACATCTCTGGAAAACCAAGATCTTGAAAAACAGTATATAGACTTGCTCAAGATCATTTACTGCAATAGCTCTGCAAACATCAAACTAAATAGCACAGGACCATCTTTCAGAATTGAAAGAGGTGTCAAACAAGGTGATCCGCTCTCTCCCAAATTGTTTACAAGCACATTGGAAGAGGTATTTAAGTCACTGGCAGCCTCATGGAACACCAAAGGCATTGACGTCGGTAACAAGAGGCTAACAAATCTCCGATTTGCCGACGACATAGTCCTTTTTGCCCCCACAGCTCAGGAACTACAAATAATGCTTCAAGAACTGAGCACGGCTAGCCTCAGGGTGGGACTTGCAATGAATCGGTCTAAAACAAAAGTGATGACTAACAGCATCAAACGTAGGGTCGAGGTAGATGCGCAGGAAATACATTATGTCGATGAGTATATTTACTTGGGCCAGTTAGTGTCTTTCGAAAACAGGCAGGAAAAGGAGATCGATCGACGTATTCAGAACGCCTGGAAAAGCTACTGGTCCATGAAGACGCTAATGAAGGGTGATCTGCCGATCTCCCTGAAGCGTAAACTCATCGACATGTGTATCCTGCCCATCCTAACCTACGGTGCTCAGACCTGGTCACTCACCGAATCGCAAAAGTTTCGCCTTGGGGTTTGCCAAAGAGCTATGGAGCGCAGCATTCTGGGTGTAAAAAGAGCAGACCGAGTTCGCAATAACACGCTGCGCTCCAAAACGGGCGTAATTGACGTGGGTAAAAAGGCTGCCAGGCTTAAATGGGATTGGGCGGGTCACGTCAGCCGCATGAGCAGTGACCGCTGGGCAAGTATCGCCACCCGGTGGGTTCCTGCAAACGGTAAGCGCCATCGAGGTCGTCCTAGAAAGAGGTGGCGAGATGATCTTGACGCGTATCACGAGAACTGGTTAGAGACGGCGCGAGAGAAGAATGTCTGGAAGGACTTGGGGGAGGCCTTTGCCCAGCAGTGGGACAGTAATGGCTATTAAAAAAAATAAAAAAATAATTAAAGTTACACTTTCACACATTGAATTGAATTTTGATTGATTGTCCACTCATTTTTTTTCTTATCGGTCACCACGCTTGAAAAACAAATGAGTGGGGGGTGTTAGGTTATTTTCGTTACGGAATTTCTGGATTCGGTCTCCACGCTCAAGGCCCGCTATAGAAGCTATGCAATAGTTTAAAAACTTTACCTCTCTATTACATTAGCGTAGATGTAGATTTGTGGAGTACTTGTAATCACAAACACAATATGTATACATAATATTGTTCTTGTAGAGACTCCGTGTTGGAGTTTCCACTGATTTTCAGACATTACACATTTGCTTCAACTTTAAAACCGTACATAATCACCTGATGGCGTGTTCTTACCCATAACAGTTAGTTTTAGATAGCTGCGATATATTTTCTGAATTCTAGACTACATAAAATGTAGCTGTTCACGAACACAATTTTTTATCTGACAACAAGTTGTTCTGAAATCTGCGAATTATTAAGTTAACCACATGCATCGGATATATCCGACCAACATTCGCGTTTATTCCACCAAGGTCTCACATCCACGACCAAATACTCGTCAGCTCTACTGTCACCTATGAGAATTCAAGAGCTAAACGAGTTTTTTTGAAGTGAAAACTTCTTTAGCGGCGTTGAGCACTTTTTCTGTAATGGGTATAAAATCTTAAACTCGCGTCAGGACACGTGACCTGATCGAAAAAGCGTAAGACGGATGGAGAGTATTTAATGTAAAATAATTGTAATAGTTTTAAAGTGTAAAATTTTTAATGTAATATAAATTGTCATGTTTGTGTACGATAGCGCAATAAATGAATATTGTATTCTACCACATAAATGATAGTACTTTTATACTGATAAAGCAATTGGTGCAAAATTATTCCCTAACCATTCCAAAATATCAAACATGCTCAACGTTAATAATCAAGTTTTCACTTCTGCCGACACTCCCGGAGTGCAACCCGTCTTTTTTTTTTTCATGGTTGGAAAAATCATCCAGTGACAACCCCCGCTCTTGGGCGACGCGGGTGATAGTGTCAGACACTTACTAACTAAAAAACCCAACCCGTTCCTTCTAGCCTCCATACCGGGGCTCGAGTTGTCTTTCGAAACTAACCCTGGCTCCAGTTAGCTTCGACCCGGTTGGGCCCCTGCTGTTGCTGACAACTCCTTGAGGCGCGCGGGAACAGTGCGCGCCGTCGACGACTTGGTCTTGGTCCGGACAGTTACCGGAGGGCCGAACAGGGAGCTACCAATATAGCAAGGGCGTTAAACACTCGCCGGACCAATATAGCAAAAGCGTTAAAGGGTTAATCAACATCATTATCAATAGGCTACTCTCAAAACGGCGAAGGAAAATGTCATGGGAAACCAGCTATCATCGAACGAAAACTTCGAAGATAATTTATGTGATATACACTGATTACACGATTCACACTGGGCCCGTGTGGTGGATTACAGCCCATTTCCTCTTCGAGATCGCAAGCCTGAGTCCCAGCAGTGGGAACATTATAACTCTGATTATGCTTATGCTTCAATTGACAATAGTCCAATATTAGACCAGAATATGTGTGTCATATAATCTTTAAAACCCCTTAAACTGTTCTATTGGAGGTAGTTTTGAATACTAATAATGACAACATTATAATTTACTTTTTGTACAAACTTTTATGTAAATTGCATACAAAAGAAATTCCGCCTTTTCACCCTTAGAATTTGAATTTCCAAAAACCAGGGTTTTTGGAAATTCAGTGCTCGCTTACGTCATAAAAAGAGGCTTTCAGCAAGATTTCAAGTTCCTAGTCCTAATTTTTGGCTGTACATTAATATGTCAGTTAGTCAATTTTTCCTTTTAAATCAATATATAGACTAAATAAAATAGTTATTGACAATAGTAAACAATTGTGAAAGCATTTTCATAGAACCACTAGTGCTGCTTCAGGCAGTATCGCCCTTGTGAAAGTAAAAAAATATCGCAAGGGAACTCAAAGGCTAAAAATTATTTTCTACGTTCACACGGGTCAAACCACTTGCAGAAAATAGTAAGTTTATATATGTTTATTCTAATTTAAATTTGCCTCATTTCGGATAATGTGACATTAAACCAGCGTGAAGGTAGGTATTTTTAATTATAAATAGTATGATATAATACCTACTTACAAAACTATTCAGAGAACATTTCAGCGCGAAATATTCATGTAATACTAGGAAATACGTGAATAAAACATGTAATTAAAAGCTAACTCATAAATATTACCAAGGTGGAAGTTTATGGGTGTCTGTATGTTTGTTACTTCTTCACGCCTGAACAGCTGAACGTACTTAGATGAAATTTGGCACGTAGGTAGACCATATCTAGAAATGTTCTCTTGGCACAATTTTCTACTTTCACGTGGGTAACATCTAGTATATTACATAAAAGAATACCAGTTCAGTATATAGTCTTTTTTTAATTTCATTCAACAGTTAACATCAGTTTAATTCTGTAATGTGACTTTTATGCGTTCGTAATAACGACCCATGGGGTTGTTATAAAATATTATACGGTGTATGTTACATCCTATCAAGTATTTAGCGTTTATTGCATTTTTTTTACTAGTATAAAATATGTTGAATACAGTCCACTTATGGACAAAAAGCCATAAACTGTTGAACTTTGAATGCACAAAAAACCAAATACCTCCTCCCACTCTAGTTGGAGCGAGAGGGAGTGGCAGACTTTTACTGGCTGAAACCCACCTGTGTTCCTTAAGTTGCCTTTGCGTTGAAGCACCACACCGTAGTCTTTCCTATCCATAAGGGTCTTATTAAGTGGTCATATTCTTTATGTTCAAATACTAGATTTCAACTCCAAAGTCTTTTATATTTCAGTTTAATAATTTTTTTTTCATATTGTGTGACTCAATGCTGGACAAGGGCTTTTCTTTTCTCTTTCCAAACTTCTCCATCTAGGGCGATCTCTGGCCAAGTTTGCCCCGCGAACATGATCAGATCGTCACACCACCTTCGCCGTAGTCGACCCCCTTCTGGCGTCCAGTAAGTGACAATCTTCGCCCACCTGTCCGGGTACATTCGTGCGACATGGCCAGCCCATTCCCACTTTAGCCTGGCTTTTAATTTGGCAATTAATTTACCATAATTAATTAACACCAAGAACTGACCTCTAAGTTATAATAAAGTGAAAAACTCAACTAACATTTTTCTATTTCACTTTACACCTGACAAAACACTGAACTACAGTCGTTATCCGCTATTTTTAATGCCCAAATATCGGAGTAGCCTTCCGTCATGCGATTGCGTGCACTTCAAATTTTTATTCGGAACAATAGGGAAATCATTGTATAAACAGAACTCATTTAAACCTCCCCTATCCTGAGAGGGTTTCTTAAACTTAGTTGGCACGCACTGTAAGGCAGTGTTGACTGTTAAGGTTGGCACCTTCGCTTATGATTAACTTAAGGCAGAACTTCAGGTTTACGTAAAAATTAATGGTTTTCTTAAAACAGGACTACCAGGTTTACGTATAAACTAGAAACGAATAAAAATCGAATGACGGTTCGGTTGGTGTTGTGCGTTAGCGATCGGCTGCTACGCTGCCTATCGCGGGTTCGTTTCTCACAAGGAATAAATATTTTTACGCCTACTGATAGATGTTTTGGGTCTGGGTATCTTGTATAAGTGAATTAAAATATGTGTGAACGCAGCGTTCACAAATGAGAAAAAATTCTTTGTGTGGGACAAAGTTTTAAAAAGGTTTTGTGGGGTATGAAAAATCTTCTGTATAAAATATAAAGGTTTCGATTTCCTATATAGATTAAAACCCTAAAAATCTAATTTAAATAATTGATAGCTACAAACATATTTGCGGCTGGTGTGAAATTAGTACTTCCTATTCTTATTAATTATGGTATATGTATTAGTCAAGGGTGTAAGCTATCCTGCTACCAAAGTTCATTCAAATTTATTTAATCATTTAAATATGAAAGAGTAACAAACTTTCACCTTTTCCAAATTAGAAAACTGCTCTAAAGAAACATCGTCCTGGGATAAAAATACTATCTTTTGAGCTTTTCCAGGTTATGATTTACCCGTCTACAAAGTTTCATACAAATATGTCCAGCCATTTGGCCGTGAAGATAAAGTATTAGTGATGGTGTATCGAACGATTTTGCAATTTTTACGTAGACAATATTCCTGCCTAGAACCTACTGAACACTCAGGGCACCTTATTTTCATTTGTGTCCTTAAGTAGTAAAATATTGGTAACCACACTACGTTATTTAAACGAAGCATACAATCGGTTCAAGTCGTATTTGATTTGCATGTTTGTCATCTATATACTACCAAGTCAACGGCTGAAATATTGATTACCACCACCAGCTCAATATTTACACAGAAAACAAAACAAACAATTTTACACGTGGACCCTATACACGAGTCCACAGTACCACCGAGCCAGTAAAATTACGGAAAAACATCGTCTATAATATTAACACGGACCAATTAAAATGCGTGGAGGGCGCCCTCTAGCGTATTTTCAGAGGTATACAGCCTGTTCGGTCCGGACGCATTTAAAAATTAAACTTATGGTATAATCTCTATTATGAGAATGGGTTTTTGTTTTTTTTTTTGTGAGGTTTGAAATCATCGAATGACTTCTTTCGCTTTGGGGTGGAGCGAGGGCATGTCAGAATTTTACCTACTGGCGAAAAGCCCATCTGTATTCCTTCATTTATTGACCCTTCTGGGCACCTACGGTTTGTTAACATCTCTTGGAGGCATGCATAGAACACTACGCGCCATTGACGACTCGAGCTCGGTCCGGACGGTTACCGGCCGGCCGGACGGCGAGCTAGCCATTGCTCACCGTCCGCAAGCCTGCGCCTACTGTGGCTGGAATTCGGGATTGTGATACCGGGGCATGAGGGCCGTTTTCTACCGCGTGCGACCTCCTCTATCGCTAGCATTACTGCTTCACAGAAGCAGGCATTCCTCCTCACTCCAAACCATGGCCTGTACCAAGACGCGAGAACCGCTCCCGCCGATCGCCCCCACGAGGACTCAGCGGTTTCCCAACTAGGCGTCGACTTCCAATCAGACCGGATGTGGCTCAATACCCTTGGTTTACATGGATTGCCTGCCTATCAGACATCCACAACCCAGTTACTGGGCAACACGATACTACTAGGACAGACTGAAAGTGAGACTTTCTGGCGTCTAACTACCTGTAACGACTGTCAAAGTTGATGAGTTAACATAAATAGTGTTATGTATTGTGTTGTATCATTTAATGATATGGGTGTGACTTATCTGAATCGACTGGCCTGTTGGTCTAGTGGCTAGTGACCCTGACTGCTATACCGGAGGTCGTGGGTTCGATTCCCAACCAGGACAAATGTTTGTGTGATGAGCATGATCATTTGTTCTGTGTCTGGGTGTAATTTTTCTATATATGTATGAATTTCGAAATATATAAGTATGTTTATCAGTTGTCTAGTACTTATAACACACGCTCTACTTAGCTTGGGATTAGACGGCGTTGTGTGATAGTTGTGGAATATCTAAAAATTTGATTATTATTATTATTTTTATACATTTACTCATCTCGGGACCCTGAAGTCCTGAACCTTTAGAAGACTTACGAGGAGCCAAAACTAACTCGCAGAGTCAATTGTAGATGCTTTTAAAGGAACGTGGTAGCAATTATTATTATTATTAAAGATCTTCGAATGACGCCCGAGTCCAGCGACTCTCAACAGTCGCTGGACTCGATTGTGAATAGTAATTTCGTAAATAGGTCAGATTTTATCGTATGCGTATTGTGTATGTATAAAATTAAAGTAAAATAAATGAAATGTTTCTGCAAACTTTCGGTACAATCAAGGAATTGCAGTTTTGAGCTCTGGGTTTTTAAATAATTTATTTCTGAGAACTGGTTCAAATAAATACGGGCTGGAGATTGGTTGGATTGGTGTTAAAGTTAAATGACTATTGATGAAGTATTTTATACTTTAAACAAACTTATTATATTTATAATAAAATAATATTCACATTTTTTTTTTAAAGTAATACAAAATACGAGTACAATGTGTTCCAAAATTAATCTAAAGCTGATGAATGCTCTCAATTTTGACAGCTCACTTTGTTTTATACAAGGTGTAAGGGACAGGTCTCCGCAAACTTTAACGGCTAGTCAATAGACGATACAACGTCTGAACAACCTTTCACAAGTTTTTTTTTACTGGAAACGAAAAAAATAATCGGCCTTTCCATATATACTGTCCAACCAAATTCATAACTACAATTTTGTATAAAGAGATCGTTTTTTTTTTCTTTTATATTATAGTGTGATTTACCAAAACAATCTTCGATCATTACCTTGTTTTACTTTTTCAAGTGAAAAATTTATTAAAGTTCACAAGGTAATTCATTTACAACAATGTATTTAGTAAGTAGTAAACCATAAAAATAACAGCACAATTTAAATGCATGCACTTTAATTAAAATGTAAGACTACTCGTAATTTTTCCAATTTCCGAGCCCCGTATTACAAAAGAAATCTTACGACCTTGTCGCAATATTAAACTGTTATTGACCTAAATGGCGCTGGGGTAAAACTTTCCCTTTCTATAATAAAAAAAAAATCCATTGAGAAAAATACACCCTGTATCTGAATTTCCTGGAACCAACTCGTGGATGCACTGAGTCTAAAAAGTTTGTATTCGTTATTTTCTGCATGAAAGTGAAACGCTACGCCGTAGCCCGTAGCCCGTAGCGCGTAGCTCGTAGACCGTCTACGAGTTCGTGACGTACAAATTAATCATCGGGCTGTTAATTCATTTATGTTGGGTTATTTTCATCGATTCACTTTCGTTAGCAACTTGTTAGTTGCTTTTACTAATAGCATGGTTTAGTATGTGTTACTATGTGGCTTTTGTTATACCTCTTTATGCAGTACCTACACAGTATGTACAGTTAGGTTTTGAAAGGTAGTAGTTAAATTGAGCTGTATTACGAGTATATGAATTCGTCACGATTTTTTCGTAGAATATTTTTTTCAGGAATTCACTACAGTTTCTCCCATATCTTTATATGAGTTTATAATCACTGAATAACATGTTTACGTCGCCGTGACTTACATAACATTATTATTCAAGCACAATGGCACACTTCTCATACAATAGTTCGTTTTCATATCGAACTGTTAATGGCGTTCATTCTATACAAAAATATAGTGACAATTCTTTGAACAGAGTCAAAGATGACGAGACGGGCGTCTGACGTCACGCGCGGCACTCTGCGGCTGCGGCTATCGATCGGATAAGCTCGTGTCATCTCGCTCGCTCCCGTGATCTCATCTCGCGCTATCCCGCTCGCACTCGCGTACCTTCGCCTCAGTGAAAAGCTGCGTTCCGAAATACGCTACTAATATTTATTTTAACGCAACCACCCGGGCCGATACACGTGGTAGCCGACTCGCTTCTACCTGAATTTTCTTACCGAAAAAATGTAACATTACAATATGAAACACAATGTATCTAACTGTAGTTACGATCAAATATGTTACTTACATCAATATTTTCACTGAAATAAGTCAGTCGGTTTTTAGTGAATTCTCATTAATTTTTAATTAATTAGCAAGTTAATAATGCATTATTCTTGAAAGGTTTGAATGGCTGGGTACCGCGAACGATGATATAACGGTTCAATTCGAACGCGGCTGAATATAATGGACGATGACCTGAGCTGGTGACCTTGGGTATAGAATGTTGGTGTAGTATAGACCTATAGGTATGTATGTGTATTTAGAAATACACCTGAACGCTGTATGTATAGGTACTATTGAATGATAGATGTATTGGAGGCTTGTTTACATAGAAATATGATATTTAAGTAAACGCTATTGCCATGCCAGTGTTGATTTGACTTAATTTATTACTAGCTTTTGCTCGCGGCTTTGCCAGCGTATATAAAATATAGTCTATGGCACTCAGGAATAAAGCAGCTTTACATTTACACTAATATAATAAAGAGGTAAAGTTTTTTTTTATTTTTTTGTTCGTAGGAAGGTAATCTCTGGAAGTCCTGGTCCGATTGCTAAAATTTTTTCACCAATAGAAAGCTGATTTACTACTTAGTGGCATAGGCTATTATTTTTGCACGCGGGCGAAGCTGCGAGCAAAAGCTAGTTATTAAACAAATTTAACAATTGGACCATTATTTCCAGAAATTACTTTCTACAAACAAAAAAACTAACTTTATCTTTTTATATTATTACTGTTTGATTATTACTTATGTACAAACATTTTTTTATTTAACTATTTGTGTACACTAATGAAAATAAAAGAAAAGAAGAATTAAACAGAAAAATAGTATAAAGGTGACGCTTATTTCTAAAGAAATCTCTTCCAGCTTAAAGGAAAGTTTTTTTGTTAATATTTCCTTATTATCAGGCAACTAATGCCCATAAATAAAGTATACAAATAATTTTACAAAATCGGAAACTGAAACTTATAAAAATAAAACCATAACAAATCATAAAC
Organism: Mythimna albipuncta; assembly: GCA_929112965.1. Lineage (NCBI taxonomy): Eukaryota > Metazoa > Arthropoda > Insecta > Lepidoptera > Noctuidae > Mythimna > Mythimna albipuncta. Next base: position 6,403,617 of record OV815962.1, on the reverse strand, counting down.
TAATATTAAATAGTGTCCCACTACTGGGCAAAGGCCTTCGCCTTCTTCTTCCAAACCTTTCTGTCTAGGACGATCTTTGGCCAAGTTTGCCTCGAGATCATATGATCAGTAGCCTGATTCACGTAAAATCAAACAAGTCAAATATCGTTGAAGTTTTATAGTCGTTCGATCGAAGTTCAATCCAAAAGCGGTATTTATTATTATTATATTATTATTATTATTATTTCCAGTTACAGCCCACCAGGATAATGAAAAACAGATGTTTTATTTTTTAAATCGATTCTTCGACCGACGACTTTAAAATCGGTATGGATGTGAAAGGGCTAAACGACTAAATCGCTACGATATCGTTACGGTTTTGATTACGTGAATCGGGCTATAGGTCGTCACACCACCTTTGCTGCGGTGGACTTTTACAACGTCGTCCTTCTTCAAGCGTCCAGTGAGTCGCCGACTTCTGCGAAGCAGTAATGCTCGCAAAGGAGGAAGCCGAACGCATCAGGCAACAGCGTTATCGCCGCCGCTGCCGGGATTCTGATCCCGATTTCCGGCCAACGTAGGCGCGGGCTTGCGGACGGTGAGCAATGGGTAGCTAACTGTCCGGCCGTCCGGTAACTGTCCGGACCAAGCCCAAGTCGTCGACGGCGCGCACTGTTCCCGCGCGCCTCAAGGAGTTGTCAGCAACAGCAGGGGCCCAGCCGGGTCGAAGCCTACTGGGGCCAAGGTTATCCGAAAGGGCGCTCGAGCCCCGGTATGAAGGCTAGAAGGAACGGGGTGGGTCTTTTAGTCAGTAACAGTCTGACACTATCTCCCGTTCTGCCTAAGGGCGGGGGATGTCAATGCATGATTTTTCCCACCATAAAAAAAAAAGCGTCCAGTGAGTGATCATCTATGTACACACATAGAAACAGTAAAAGATGATACATTATAAATATTAGTACAAAGGTATTGCTTATTTCTAATGAAATTAGGTGTACGCTTTGGGTGTCTGAAAGGCTAGAGTGAATAGGCTCTTAATAAACTAGTGCAATTCCCTATCAACGATTGCATTACTGCTTACCATCGGGATACTAACTATACCAAAGGGATCGTAGTCAAGCACTAGTTTATACATATACACATAAATTGGTACGGTTGGTACATACATATACTATTGTTGTATAAATTCAAAAAATAGACAAACTCACACACAAGAGATCTATATTATGTCACTTTCGTTAGAAGTGTCTTCTACGTCACCATCATTCTGTCCCTTCTTATGTCACTTGAGGTCACCGCGTCACGGTTTTTTTCCGTTTTCCCTTATCAACCGTAGCGCTGTCATTCGGTCTCTTTCCTTTCAAATAATTCGAGAGTTACCTTAAATGATATTTTTTTTTAATTATTTGGCGGATTTACGTAAAAATGCGCCATTACGTAATAATAATATCCCGGAGTGCCCGAGGGATTAAAATGATCTAAGTCATACTGACTTAGATAATTAATTTTTCATACGAAAATTACACCCTGATTAAACTTTCAGGTACTGTCAATTTGAAACACAATAGTAAGACAATACGAGTAGATGCGCGAACGCCGGTGTTTGCTTGGGGTTTAATGAATAGCTATGAATATAATCTTTTTTTTTTGCCCACTTCAAATTACTTCTGTTTAGTCAGTATACTCGCAAACATGTAAACTCACATACACAAGAGACCCAGACCCGGAACAACTATCAACAACAACAACAACCCCCCGGCAACAACCCAGAACAACTATCTGTAGGCCACAAAAATATTTGTTCCGAGCAGGATCGAACCAGTGCCCCGTAGCGAAACAGCAGTTAATATTATAATAAAAGCGACTTTATTTAATAATGTGCAAAGACTATATTCTTTGCGTAGTAGATTTGACACCGATCTGCAATATACGAAAAATTTAGAAAAGAACGAATTTCGCGGGCTAGCTTGAAGTATCTACCTACCTTAATGAGAGTTTACAAGAAAATTCACCACCAGTTAGCACCACTTAATCCATCTTTTAAAACGTATACATGACAATGACGTCAATTTAACTAATGCCATTGACATAGCATGTTGATAGTTGCCTGGACTCAGTTTGCCACCTGATGACAGTCGTTTTAGAAAACTTTCATTCATCCGCCTACTAATGGAGGCCTGAGTGCAGAGAGAGCAGTGGTAACATTATAAGGCTGATTAAGCTTATAGATCCCCGACTTGCCCCACAAATGCTAAATTGCATGTTTTAAAACTTATTCTATCGTATATCTGGGCCCACTGCCAAACTTTGCTTTTCAACTAACTGCCATTTCCTAAAAGCTTATTCAAATCGTAACAGTTTTTGGAACTGATATGGTTTATGATAAATGGGCTAACTAGTGCTTTGGTCAAGCAAACTAGCGAATAACTAAAATAAGATGTGACAGCAGGTTTACCTGATTAAGAAGTTTCGGAAACCATGGGTTAAGCTCTGTGACTTTTAATAATTTTATAGGTGTTTATTTTTGGTGCTTTTAAAATTAAAATGCAACAGCTGAGTTCGGAATTATAATGTGTTGCTCCTGCTTCCAATAAGGAAGCTATTTGTTAAAAATTTTGGATCCTCAAATTGTGCCTTAGCTATGCTAACGCTAAAATCTGTGCTAGCTAACATAGCTAAGGCACCTTTAAAGAACTATTGACACAAATTAGAAATTTCTCCAAATGCGTAAATTAGGTAGTTTGACGTCATGGTTGGTGCTGTGTTTGAACGATGGACTAGAAAGAAAGAAAGAAAAGAAAGAAAACAAGTTTATTCCGCCTAAATACTACTGCGCTGAATATCGATGGTTCCATTTCCGCATGGAACAAATTTTGTATGACAGATTTTGTTTGATACAGGAGACATTTGAACGCAACCCTGATATTGGCTATCATAGCCAAAGATTTTCTTCGCAAATTTTGAATCATACGTTACCATATTAGAGATAACTTCGTCATCAAACGCTTGCCTCGTCAAAAGGTCACAAGGCACATGAACTTTCACATTTTACTGTAATTTTTTGCTTCATTCAAATATTTCGATTCATCACATTCAATAAAATTAAATAAATTTGCGATGCGGTACGTATTAATAAAGTAATATGTAAACGTTCAGAAGTAGAGTTATTTAAAACTGCAATTTAATAAATTGGTACGGATTTATCTCAAATAATACAGGACTGCGAATGGTTGGCATTTCATTTATACTCTGATTTATTGTTCTTTTAAAAGGATTACAAAATGTTTCATCGACGACCGAAGTTGGCCGTCACCGCCAACATTTTATGTCACCATATTATAGTTTCGAAATATGGTACAATGTCGCTCAACCGTGGTTTGATTACGTTCTTATTGAAAAAAGACATTGACCGTTTTGATCAAAAGCTTGCATCATTTGTGAATCACCACCAAGTGAGTTTGTGTCACTAACAAAAAATGTTTTAATTAAATTATTCCTATTACCTAGTGAAGGTAGCAGGAAACCGATGGATGCGGGACGCACAGGAACGTTCGATGTGGCGACGCTTGGGGAAGGCCTATGTCCAACAGTGGACGTGTATCGGCTGAAATGATGATGATGATTCCTAGGCTTAAAATTTTCTTGGTTATTTTTATTTTAAACAGGATAATAAAAGGATACTCGTGATTCTAGAACACAATATGCAACTGAAGGCATATAGGTATGGTTTTATTCAGTAAAAGTCTTACACAACTTCTTGCTCCACCCTAGAGCAGGAGAAAATATAAAATGATTTCCCATCTCAAGAAAAATTATTTCCAATAATAATTGATCCCCTTAAAGTTTTAAATTAGTCCAACGTCCAACCAACACTAACTGATGAAGTTATAAAATTACCGATATTACTACATTACATTTTATTTTTTTGCATTGTCCTACTGAATGCATTTCATAGTTAAATTAATTACTTTTGATTTACAGTATTTATGCTTTATATTATAGCGTTTTGGACGTAAGCTGAACATATAGTAAAGTTCTTCAAACCTCTGTTGAAAAGGGAGGATCCTCCGACCAGACAGATGTTATGTCTGGTAAGCGATAGATGATTTTTGGGCTGTTCTTTATGTTGATTAGTTCTTATGTGACGCTATAGATGTTGCTACGACGTGAAACAGGTAGAAATGCGTAATTTATATTAAAGCGCCGAATACACCAGGGAACATTTTGTCCCGCAACATGACGCGTGACACTCGATATACGTGACGCTGCAACGTTGCATACATTCCCGCAACATTGTACGAGACGTTACTTGCTCCTGCCTCGAGAGCAAGCACATGTGTCCCTAGACTAGTCCTGACTAGTGTGGCCGGCAAAATGTTCCACGAAAATTGTCTCGGGACACTTCACGTAGTTGTTGAGGGATATGTTCTGCAACATGTTTCTTCATTTACCCTCTAGTATATCCTAGGTTTAATATTTCAAATTCTATTTGTCTGATGTAGTCTAATATTGGTTGAAACGAATCATCATATCGTACACTAGCTTTACCCCACGATTTCACCCGTTTCTTTGGTTACTGTTCCGCTCCTTTCGGTATTCATACTAATATTATAAATGGGAAATTGTATGTGTGTGTCTATTTGTCCGTCCTATACGGCAAAACGGAGCGACGAATTGAAGTGTTTTTTTTAGTGAAGATAGTTGAAAAGATGGAGAGTGACATAGGCTACTTTTTAACGCAAGCGAAACCGCGGGCAAAAGCTAGTAGTATAATATAGCCTTTTCCGATATAACACTACAATTTTTTAATTCGAACATGTATTTCATGAGATTAGCGCGTTTGTGTAAACAAACGGTCTAGCTTTAATACTTATTACTAGCTAACCCGGTGAACTTCCTACCGCCTAACAATCAATGAATGTACGCAATCGGTTGACTATATTGAAAGTATATCTTTCGATATAGTCAACCGATTGCGATGAAACAAAGCCTAAGTAATATATCAAGCTACATATAGTTTTAATACATAAAAATTATCTACATCGATTTTGTACATTTTACGTGATGCGCGCACAACTAAAAACTTCTTCAGATTTATGCGGGCTCGGCGAGGCAATTTCAAATATAAGAACATCATTTGAGTGTCCAAAGTGGGCACGCAGGTGCGGATTGCTCAACGCGGGACGCGCGCGGGCAATACATGCCATAGCTCGTTTACACAACTGCCTCCAAGACAAGTTACAACCGTTTTGCTTGCCTCGAACGTCTCGTGTTGGCCACGCCCCCGAATCTTTTGTTCCGACCACGTGACTGAACGTTGAGATGACGTCATTCCCGTACATTTGAAGTTTTCTACAAGCGTTAACGATTGCAGATGATCCACTTGGCTAGGGGTACTGGGCACAGTCGGGCGACAGGCGGAAACTCTGTCTCTGCTCGCACACACACTGCTCTCCACACCGCGCTACCAGTGTGGTCAAGCAAATCGCTCGCGTTCCCGCATCCGCGCCGCTGCCCGTACCTCGCTACCAGTGTGGCCGAGCACTTTCACCTTGTGTTAAAAGGTGTAGAATTCCCATATTTACAACCTTGTTTCGTAGAGTCGATATTCTATATGAGCCTATGAGTTTGACATGTTGTAACTTGTATTTTTCATTTTCGCAGTTGTACGGTGGTCATGGCATTACTCATTTGCGTTTAAATATGAGTGATATTTGTGCTTAATGCAATTTGTACAGGCTGAAATAAAGTTGGTAATGAAGTATCTAGTCACTGCCAGCCAACGCAGTGGTTCCATGCTCTATGGCATGCCCACAAATGCTACGGCGGCCGTGTGCGTAATAATTAAAATCTCGGGTTGGTCCGGTCATTGAACTTCTAAGGCACTTAGCAGCTTAGCTAGCTGTACTTGTGTTATTTCATTTATTATTTAATGTTTTCTTTTTGTTTTTATTTATACCTACTTATTTTGTCCTATAAATAGTTTGATATAGCAATTTAACTATATGAAAATTAAAAGTTTTTTTTTAATTTTTTGAACTTACATATAGGTAGATAATTACCACCATTAAAGATGTGATATAGCATATGCTGTGACAAAGTGTAACGCGGTCAACATTTTCTTGATGGTTTACATGACCTTTTTAAGTGGAAATAAAATCTAAATGAATATTTTTATACTGATTGTTTTTAAACTTAGAAACGAATACTAGAATTGAATTATCTCTATGAACTGAACCGGTTACTGACAATTTCTAACAGCAATACTTTGCACATCTTCAATGTAAATATTTATAGCTCACAAAAACGTAACACAGTTGAAGACGATCCTTCGCCTCCAACTTCCTTCCTTTACTGTGCGAGTAATAGATTACTAGTAATAGATTAATAGACTCCCTTTCTTTACTGTGTGAGTCTTAACTTGCCACACTATTTAATTTTGGTACCTATTACAAAGTTTTTAAGAATTGAAATTAAAGTGCCTCAATCAATTGATCGGTCTTTGGCGACTTTTTGTAGCAATGCTGTCGTGTATTTCGTAAGCGCGCGACAGTATCGCTACTAACGCGCGCTAGTCGCATTTGCAAGCGCTATAGAAAAGATGCCAATGCGCTACAGTATCGCTACAAAAGTCTTTCAGTTTGTTAATTGATTTACATTTGCTATATTCACTTTGAAGAATATTTAACCACCAATTTTTATATGTAATGTTTCTAAAGATCCAAGCCTTTTCGAAAGAGTAGGAAAAAGTTGCTAAAAGTTGCGAAATTGCTAAATATGTTTTTTAGATAGAAGTATTAATGGCACGAAAAAATCAAATGTTGATAATGTTGTTCATGAATCTCTAATAAACATATTTTTTTCAAACCTATTAACCTGGCCGTTACCGAGGAGTAGGCTTCAGAAAGTCACTGTTTTATGTTACTTTTTGGGCGCTTGGGCCTTAAAGTCTTCTATTCAAAACGGCGATGCGATTTCATGCAGCAAAGTTCTTTACTTCGTACGATGCGAATCAATTCGCAAGTTCTCGATTTGTCGTGCGAGTTCGTAGATTTTTATGATGCGTTGTAAAATCGCAGTTTTGTGCTTGGGCCCTGAAAAGAAGATTTTATATCGACACTGGGCGTCTTAGTAGTCGGCGGCTAAAATAGGAATCTTGCTAAGATTTACTTCATGTTATAATTTTTCAAATAAATATACAGGAATCTGTGCCGCTGCAATCAGCGCTGTTGTCCAGTCTCAGTAAAATTTATTTAAGGATACTCACCCAGTCGTACAAATTGATAACCTCACTCCGTTGGATTTGAAAAGGTTGAGAATTATTGCACTTATCTGCAGTTTTACTCATTTAAAACAGAATTCATTTAGAAAAAAAAATGCAATTCTGGAGAATAGACTAAATAAATATTTGCTTAATGTAATACATAATTAGGAGTTGGACAATAGCTATAGGGTATGCAACAGATTGTGCCTTTCAGGAAATAACATTTTTTTTAATAAAAACATTGTCCCACGCTAGAAATTACTCAGCTTACCCAGACCCAGAACTGTAGGTCCTACAAAAATTTGTTTCAAGCAGGAATCGAATTCGCAATACCTAGTACAACAGCTAATCTTTGAATTACTGTGCCAACCGTGTCTTCAAAATTAATACAGTTGCCTGTAATTTACTTATAGATGGGCGCGAGTTAGTTGTTTTGTTCATCTTATAAAGCTAACCAACTCTTCATTTATTTATTTATACGAATAATTTACATGTAAAACATAGTTAACTATAATTAAAGTAAAATAATAATAAAATCCCCTACGCTAACTACAACTAACTAAAATATGGCGTCTAAAAACTCTTCCACATCACTATCGACTGTACCCAAAAGACTGGTGGCATTGCCACGCTGTATGGCAATGCTTATCCTCTGCCCGAGGCAAAAGCCAGCCCTGGGGTCAACTAGACGTTTCGACAGGTCTTTATACAATTTTTTTTACAATGATTTTATAAAGTCGTACAACACTTGAATATTCAACATCAATATTAGTACAAGTACATGACATTGTAGGTCACAAGTGTCCCGTATGTACTCCAGTTTACCGACAGACGATGTTTAACCCGACTGCAATTCTGAGTACAGCAACCTACAATGTCGTTCACAAGTATTATTAAGTTGAGTAAATATCGTGTATGACGTCCAATGCCACTTGAGTTACGGCTGAGTACTGTAATCCACTTTGTGTCCTCTGACGTTGTGACGGTCGCGGCAACCGATGGACTGGCAGTAGCGGTGGAGGGTTAAGTCGTATTTGTTATCTGGAACATTGTTTTGAGGTCGGTAGGTTTTTATGATATTGTGACGGTAGGTGGAAAATTTTCCCGTGCGTAATGGATTTTGTGTTTAGAAATCTATAGCCAGAACGGGAGAAGTTCTCCCGTTCGGACTGGAGTGAAAGGGTGTGTTAGACTTTTATCGAAAGATTTTAGTCCGTAAAAGTCTGATACTCTCTCTCGTTCCAACCTAGACGGGATAAGACTAAAGATTTGGATGGCACTTGGTACATAGGTAAAGTATCTTGGACTAGTACATATGATAATTTGTGTCCCGGTATTTCCTTTGGGGTAGTTTCCGACCTTCATATAAGTGAAGCCACTGCCAGAAGCTAGTTTAGAATGGTATTGTTTGCAGCTCTGTAATCGCAAAATATTAATACTACGGGTATAAGCTAAAAGAAATTCTAAAACACATATGTCATACCTCTTTACATGACCTCGTTCTAAATTCAAAATATATTCGAAATTCAATTCTATAATCCGCAGTCCGACATCCACGCTGTCAGTGGCGTCAGCTCTCTCTCCTGATGATATTATTGGCACTTTAGTGGTCATCGCAAAATATGACTACTGGGAGAAAACAAAAGAGAATCTAAAACAACCAACCCAACACATTTCATACCTCTTTATATTTTGCACATTCTAAACTCAAAATGTATTCGAAATTGATTTCTATAAGCTGTCAGTGGCATTAGCATCCTCTCCTGATGGTATTATTGGCACCTCTGCAGTCATAGCAAGACGTTACACTACGGGTATAAAACAAAAGAGAATCTAAACACACACAACCTATATTATACCTCTTTACATGTCCTCATTTTAAAATTCAAATTCAAAATATATTCGAAATTCGTTTCTATAATCCTCAGTTCGACATTGCCACTATCAATGGCACCAATTCTAGTAGCGGTCACTGCAAGAAATTATTACTGGTAGAAAACAAAACAAATTCTAAAAAAAAAAAAACAAATGAACACAAGCAAATACGGTGACAAAAGTCATTCCTCTTTGGAAGTCCTCGTTCTAAAATTCAAATTCAAAAAAATATTCGAAATTCGTTTGTATAATCCATAGCTCCACATCGCCGCTGTCATTGGCGCCAGCTCCTCACCTGACGGTATCGTTGGCAGCTCTGTAGCGGTCATTTTTGCCGGGAAATTGCCCCATATCCGACGATCGTCGATACCTCGACGCGACTCGTTTTGTCAGTCAAACGTTGTTTGGATACTGCGCCTTTATGAATTTTTCGTGCAGTGATTGACATGTTTGCACTGGTCATGTTTTTTAGTTAGAATTTTGTTTGTTGTTTTAGAAACTGCCGTTTCGTGAATATGGCCCTCGTTGCTTGTTGTAAATATTATTGTTGGTGTGTTAAATTGTGTTTCATTGGTTTTGTAGCTATTTACAATTCTAGCAAAAACAGTTTTGTATCTAAAGCAGTGAAATAGGTATCTGAGAAGAAAGTTTTTATTTTTCCTAAGATGAAAACTTATCGACATTTATTTTCGTGTCTCAGACTCTCAGATCACCTTGAAAGTCCAGTCGTAAAATATATTTTAACTGCGTTTAGTATTAAGACAAACATGTCAATAAATGTTCCAAAATGCACCTTGCTAAAACTTTATGACAAATTTTAAAGGTCAAACAAAATATCCTTTCGAATTTGAGATATTTTACCAGCCCCACTAGCCAAGTTAAAACCGTTTCGCTTGCGTCGAAAGCTTCGAGTTGACCTTGCCGCCAATTCTTTTGTTCTGACCACGTGCTGCGCGTTGAGACTACGTCATTCCCGTACATTTGAATCTTTCTACAAGCGTTAACTATGGCAGATTAGAAACTTGGCTAGGGGTACAAGTTTTAAAAACAGTCATCATTGCACTATTACAAAGACGAAACTTTGTGAGTGTGTGTTTGTATATGTTTATTACTTCTTCACGCTCACAGAAAAAAATTAAAGAGGTTAAAAAGGAAATACTTTCCGATTTGTACTACAAGTGTCGCCGCTTGTCTCACACCCTTTAACTCCACTACAGGCAATAAACCAATACGAACGCGCATTACGCAACTAACAGACCACGCTCACTTAGATCGCAAGTTTGCTATTGGTAGTAAACTATGAGCCCCGCCCACAAAGCCATTCTAACCTCTTTCATCTGTTCTGTGTTCACGCTCAAGTGGCAGTTCGGATTTGGCGGAAATTTGTCACACACGTGCAATTGCCGAAACGGATCTTGAGCGCTCGGCGTCAAAGTAGGGATCGCTTTGCGCATTCCATACATTGGCGATCCAATCGTCTTCGTTGTTAGATACATGCAGCAACGCAAGCAGCGAATCACGAGTGAAGTCTATGACACGATGGCGCGGCGAGCCAATCACTGATACTCCCCGCCTCCGCGTCTCACTTCGCACCACTAAAGCTAAAGAGACCGAATATTTGACTTCTGCGCAACTTCAAGCCAGCTCTCAAGATCCGTGACGGTAATTGCAGACCATATATCCTGGAATAGCACTTAGGATTTTTAACCTGGAAATATGTTATTATTTAATAATAATAATGTAATAATAATAATATAATAATAATATTCCACAACTATCACACAACACCGTCTTGTCCCAAGCTGAGCAGAGCTTGTGTTATGGGTACTAGACTACTGATAAACATACTTATATATTTCTAAATATATACATATTATAGATAAATTACACCCAGACGCAAAACAAATGATCATGCTCATCACGTAAACATTTGTCCTGGGTGGGAATCGAACCCACGAGCTGCGGCATACCAGTCAGGGCCACTAACCACTAGACCAACAGGCCAGTCAGAAGAAGAATTTATAAGCAAATGGCAGCAACTAGTTAAATATAAGTCCCTGTCACAAACAGTTTATGTCTCAACCTAAACACCTTATTCAAATCGCCGAAAATAATTTCGCTTTGCGATTTTGGCAGCGAATGGTCGGATTCAGAGCTAGAGTAGATTAGAGCGTTAGTTAGCATTGCAGATGCTGTAGCCTACATGGCGACGTGTTTACAAGCCCGACTGGCGTGCCAAACGGCAATAAGTCGCCTGGCAACGTAGCGGCCATTCACTAATGGCAACTTAACGTAAAACTAACGACGTAAAGCCGTCACATAGACAATATTAGAAGCACTTACTTGTCTTCAATGGTGATGGTAATTTTTACCGCATTTTATCCTGTCGCGGCCTTCGATGACGTCATCGCCCTAAAGTTAGGCTTTGATGAAAATAGACCTCATTTAATAGCGCACGTAGGCCTCGCACAGGTGGACCGACGATCTGGTGAGAGTTGCGGGAGTGCGGTGGATGTAAGACGCACAGGATCGGTCGTTGGCGACGCTTGGGGGAGGCCTATGTCCAACAGTGGACGTTTTTAAGCTGAAATGATGATGATGAAATAGTTGAATGGTTGTTCACGGTCCTTTCATCCTTTCACTCAGCTAGAGAGGAAGCCTGAGTTCCAGCAGTAGGAACATAACGCTGATTATGATGCTATGTTATGAACTCATAATTTCAACCAAAAGACAGAGTATGAACTCATTTAGAATATAAGAGAACTAATTTCGATCAGCGGCTTCGTCCGCGTGAATGTAGGTTTCTTTATAAAAACTTTATAAACCTGTTTCATCCCATTAGGGGTGCAGGCGTAGGCGTTAGGACAGTGAGCAGTGAGTAGCTCGCCGTCCGACCGTCCGGCAACCGTCCGGACCGTGCCCAAGTCTTCGACTGGAGTGATTTAAATATAGAATCCTGAGCGTTAGCGAAAGAATCAAAAGAGCACGAGGTGAAAAAAAAAGGTACACCAAGGAAGTTCCGATTCTGTATGATAAATTTGGCACCATGAAGATGAAGTAAATAGGTTTGATGATGATTTGAATTCACACACTTAGTGCACACGATGTTCTAAATCAAATTCAATTTAGCTTATCCTCTAGCGGATAAGAACGGCTTTTGCACTCAATTATCGAGGAGCAAAAATACTCTTTTCGAGATGGGGGAATGAAAAGATGATTTACTTTGTGCAATTTAATCACTTTTGCTCTTAAAACGATGAAGGAAAACATCTTGAGGAAACCGGCATGCCTTAGAACCCAAGACATGTCATATCCACCAAGCCGCACTGAGCCCGCGTGGTGGTTTTACAGCCTTTTCACAAAAAGGAGGCCTGAGAGATGTAGATGGATGGAGAGGGAGAGGAAGGACAAAGAAAAGATGGATGGATTATGTGAGGAGTGATATATGAAAGAAAAGGGAGTTAGTGATAGCGTGACGGGTGACAGGATAGAATAGAAGAAAAAAACCCTGTTGTAATATAGGATGAGGGCAGAAAGAAGAAGAAAGGAGGCCTGAGTCCTAGTAGTGGTAACATTAAACAGCTAATTATGCTACATTTCATTACGCTAATAAATATTTTGAGCGGCACGTGAATCGCCTATAACTTTGTCATAGATACAGTCAATACAAGTTTGTCATGCGGTAAACGCTTATTGCTCACGCTCCGTATTTCCGCTTTAACATAAATCCTAATGGACTTTGAACATTAATAGTTAAACGCAATTAATGGATTGCGTTAGTAAATGAATAAGTAAATATTTCACACAAAATGCTTTGTTTTATGAAATTTTAACATTGTATATTTGAAAGCTCTTTTTTATTTTATTTTTTTAGGTGAGAAAATCATCCAATGACATTCCCTGCTCTTAGGCGGAATGGGAGATATTGTCAGACTTTTACTGACTAAAAACCCACTGCTGTTCCTTCATTGCCTTTCGTACTGGGGCCGAATCTTCCTTTCAGAAACAGATCCTTGTCTCCAGTACATATTAAAGCTAATAATACTAAGAGAAAATAATCAACCTTAGAATGGTTTAATTGCCGAGAATCACACCTCCTCTCCATGAAAGTGTAAGGACCGTAATCCACCACGTGAACCCAGTGCGGTAGTGTGTCACATGTCTTCGAAAATTTTTGGATTTGCCAGCCGGTTACCTCACGATGTTTTTCTGTACCATGTTGAGAGCCGTAGTAATGAAATAAATTTCACAAAGTAAAGCGGGTTGGTTTGATTTTTGCTTCATGGTTTGATCCCAAGGCTCATAAGTTGGGGCCGGACTACTTTATTTATTTATTAAAACTTTATGCACAAAAAACTGTACAAATGAGGAGGTAATGCCTTAGGCTTTATTGTATACCAAAACATCTAGCCAGACAATGTAGTTAGTAACATTGATGTTACTACATTGACTGGTCGACTGATTAGTGGCCCTGAGCCCCTGATTGCTATGCTTGTGCCTATAAGGTCATGGGTTCGATTCCTACGAAAGACAAATATTTGTGAGGTGAACACGATGATTTGATTTGTGTGTGGGTGTAATTTATCTATAAAGTATAACGTATTTAGAAATATATAAGTATGTTTATCAGTTGTCTAGTATTCACAGCACCAGCTCTACTGGACTAGTTGGCGTGGTGTCAAAGTTGTGGAATACATATATTATTATTATTAATTACACACCTAAACACATATACACAAACTTACACCTGTATAATATTAATGTGATGCTTATTATCCTGACTTACAGTGTAAAGTTTTATTGATTTAAAAGAAGTTGTAAATTCAGCTTCAATAAATAGTTCAATCAACGTTATAAATTATTTCTCTGGTAGTACCTTTTTACTCGTAGCGTGTCTACGCCGCAACAGGCAACTCTGTAACCATCATTTCCACAAACTCAGATCCAATATCTACCACACTGAACGTAGACTTTAAATTCCCTATTTCTGGGGAATTCCTTCTAATTTAAATGTTAAAGTTTTTGTCTGATATCAAAATGATTTTCTACAAACTGCATATATTCAAGTTCTTCAAGTTTAAGCTTGGGCGGAGAATCGCCGTGACCTCATGGGGCGATCGGTGGTGGAGACCTCTCGCGCCGGGCCTTGGTTGAGGCCATGGTCCGGAGCGGGGAGGAGTGGCAGGTGGTCGCTGACTTCTGCGAAGCAGTAATACTCGCAAAGGAGGAGGCCGAACGCATCAGGCAACGGTGTTTTCACCACCGCCACCGGAATTCCGATCCTGATTTCCGGCCACAGTAGATGCGGGCTTGCGGACAGTGAGCTATGTGTAGTTCGCTGTCTGGCGGTCTGGTAACTGTGCGGACCAAGCCCAAGTCGTGGACGGCGCGCACTGTTCCCGCGTGCCTCAAGGAGTTGTCAATAACAGCAGGGACCCAGTCGAAGCCTACTGGGGCCAGGGTTATCCGAAAGGGAACTCGAGCCCCAATATGAAGGCTAAAAGGTATGGGGTGGGCTTTTAGTCAGTAAGAGTCTGACACTATCTCCCGCTCCGCCCAAGAGCGGGAGTTGTCATTGGATGATTTTATCCACCATAAAAAAGGGCTAAAAGTCAAGTGAAAGATGTCGCGGATTTTTAACCCTAAAAATGTTTTCTGCATTCGAAGACTACTCATATGAACAGCGCTTCTCTACTAATCTACTGAACAATGATTTGAAAGAAAGGACTAAATGCGAAAACCGAACTAATTGATAGATATGAAGTTTTAGTGGTTTTTTTTATCAAGTGAAGTTCAGCTATTTTAATAATTCCCAAATTAATTCTTGGTGAAAAATTTGCTGCAAAATCGTTGTAGTTTTGTACCTCAATTGTTTACACAACTGGGGCCGTATTATGACCTCTTAAAACCATCATGTTTTCGGTGTGAAAAAGAGACGGAGCTATACAAGACGAATAGCACTATCCTTTTCTCACACAGAAAACATGATAGTTTTAAGATGTCATAATACGACCGCAGGGCTATGTAGAATCATTCAAAACAACCGCGATCGCGATAAAATGGAGCTGAAAATTTTATCGTAAAATTGACTACCGCAACAAAGCTTATCGAGAAGATTGACTATATTTTTCTACTAAATACTGCAAAAATGACTACTTCAGCAAAGAAAGCAGAAGATTGACTCGATTGCTGTCAAATATTGCAATAACATTAGGGTAAGTTACATCAGCATTCTAAAGCCCCGTTTACTTGTTGGTTCAGCCTCGGCCAATCGCCATCCCCAGTCATCGTGTTACCGGGGAAAACCCGTTTACACAGTGGCGATTGGTCGAGGCTAGGCCCAGTGTATACGGGGTATTAGAATGCTGATGTAACTTACCGTAAGGTTTTGTAACTTACTCAAAGTTTCTGTAAAACTGAACTTGACACTGGCTGAATGCACAAACTATGAGACAAAATAAAGAACATAGAGACAGATGCCTCCAAAAGCCTGAGTACAAAGCAAGCTAAAACAAACTACATCTTCATCGTATAATATCGAGCTGTTTTACCCATTTCGGCGCCGCGGAGTCTTCGCCCGCGTTCGCCCGCGTTCGGCAGCGGTCATTCCCCTCATTCAGCAACGCCTCATATATTCTGGCCTTCACTTCTAAGATTTCTTTGCGCAATCATTTTTAGTATCGCTACTCTTGTAACGCTTTTAGTACTTGTTAAGTAGCTGTAAACTAGATATTGGTTGTAAATTTTTTTTTCTGGCAATGTTTTGGCTCGTAATCGACCTTTAATAGTACTAGTAATCAGCCTTTTTTAATGTTTCTATTACTTGGACTCAGGTCTCCTCTCTAGAAGAAACAATGGGCCATAATCTACCATATGGGCCCAGTGTGCATATCACATAGTAACATCTTCGAATGTTTTAATCTAAAAGAGTTTTGAGTATAATATAAGGATGGATGGAGAGGGAGAGAGTAGACAAAGAAAATATGGATGGATTGTGTTAGAAGTGATATGAAATAAAAGTGACAGAGAGACGAGTGACAGAATAGAATGGAAGAAAAAATATGTTGCGCCGAGCGGACAGGAAACAAATCACAAAATAGATAGGTACAGAAGACAATCTCATGTATGTACTTCACTTTTTATACCTACGCTCGGTAGGCGCACACTAATGAGCGTTTGAGCCGGAATTGTTCGACGTGTGATCCGAGACGCGACCGAGACATCGTGTCTGTGAGCGGTGTCTTTGTGTGCGTTGCTCGAGCGCGCTTTGTATGTAGATTGACTTCTGTACCTATCTATTTTGTGGACAAAGGCAGGATTTTTTTTTTATTATTGATTGGCTTGCGTTTGACCTTCATTTCACCTGATTGTAAGCGATGATGGAACACGCTTGCCTAGACGTAACCTATTCACACTTGACTTAAAGATGATAATGATGATGTTTATCTAAATAGTCACAGAGAGAACGCAAAGAGCAAATAAATACAAAATCCAAATTGTTGTTATTTCAAATAAGCCCAAATGGGCACTTATAAAACGTCAGAAGCTAGTGCACAGTTCCAGATTGGTCGTTTTCTAAGAGCAGAAACGGCAAGAAACTTCATGGTTACTCTGTTAAAAAATTGGTTGATCTTACAATTATATTATTAGGTTAAAGACGAAATAATTTTAAGATAATCCACATAGATTATAATATTCCACAATACACAATACATAACTATCACACAACGCCGTCTAGACTCAAGCTAAGCAGAGCTTGTGTTGTGAGTACTAGACAACTGATAAACCTACTTATATATTTCTAAATACATACATATTATAGATAAATTAACCCAGACACAGAACAAATGATCATGCTGATCACACAAACATTTGTCCTGTGTGGGAATCGAATCCACGACCTGCGGCATAGCAGTCTTTATCACAATATTTCCATATTACAGTATTAAGAGATATCATGTAAGGACAGTGTAGACCAGTCATATTATATCCAAAAGCAGAATAAAAATAATCATAATAAAAAAGTGGATTTCAGTAAGTACTAGTCTGACCCTAACTCTCGCTCCACCTAGAGCGGGACATGATTTGATGATTTTCTACCCTAAAAATAAAGTCTAGCTTCTAAGAAAGACTTTGAATAGCTAACAGTATGTAGGCAAAAGTACATTAATAATAACAAATGCCGGCGCCGTGGTAGACTATAAATGGAAATCGTAATTCAGATTAAAAATAGACTAAGTACATATATTACCATACTAATTCTGGGTTAAGACCGCCATACATTTGCCAGTCTAGTTAAGGAAACATTTACATCTTTGCTTTTATTGTGAGAACTAGCTGATGGTAGCGGCTTCACTCGAGTAATAGTAGAAAATTATCCTGAGAGGATATACTACTGGCAGAGCCTGATCTAGCTATTTAGTGGCTTCGAGCTAATTATAAAAAAATATTGGACACGTATTTTTTCTTTTTTCGACTAAACAAAAAATAACGAGTATATACCCCATTAAAGTTACGTGCGACGTCACCCCGTGCTAAAAAATGCAGCACGGCGTGACATTATCTATTTGAAATAAACATTTCTAATTTCTGAGGCATTTATACTAACTTGTAACTTTAAACTGATCATAAGTAGTCAGTTGACTCCATTTTCTTTTTATTATTTGCATGAAAAAGTAACTTTATCGAAAATTCCAAACAGAAAAAAAAATCAAGTCAAGTAACTGAAAAGAATGCACTTTCCTGAAATACGACGTCACCGCCATTGAATTACGTGTGTAAAAAAGAGCGACATTTTCCCACCATACCTCAACACTTCTTCATAGAAAAATTTTCATTACGATTACGTTGTTGACACCTCTACCGTCCGGACTAAGCGTTTCTCCTCGTCATTTATACCGCGTACATCGAAGGCTTGGAACAATTTGCCTGCAGCTGTTTTCCCATCCGATTATAATTTAGATGTCGTCTAGGCTAGAGTGAATAAACTCTTAATAAACTAATATGGCCTCACCAGCAACGATTGCATCACTACTTACCATTAGGTGGGATCGCAGTTAAGCACTAGTGTATATCAATTAAAAAGATAATCATTTTGATGCAGTTTAAAAAAATATATATTCGTTGTATTGTTATATAAAATTGCACCAAAATCAACAAAATCAAATACCCAATTGACGTAATCGACCTACGTCACATTTTACGTTAACGTTCTAAATATGAATAAGGTATTCGTAAGTCGACCGTAAATTGACGTAGACGTAATGGTCACCTCTTCCCATCATACCACTTGATTCAGACCTCTCGAAGAACTAAGATTACTAAGATTACTTATTTATATACACTGTGTCTACATCTCTCATCCAACTTTCCTGTCGCAGGTCTGCTGGAATAATTTATTTAATTTGAAATAAGCAGTACCTTTGTGCTTTTTTATCTGCATTTGTTATTTTAATTTTAAGTATTTATGTGTACATAAATAAAAAAATAAATAACATTAATATGAGCTCTATAAGAAACCATATTTTTATCATTTTTTTTACCTTTTTCTCGAATTTTGTCCTACACTAGGAATACGCAAAGAAACCCAGGTCCAAAACGACGAGAAGATTTGTGCCGTATAGGATTCGAACCTGCGACAGCACTGCGATCAATTGCACCAGCTTCTTCATTCCGTCATTGTAATTAAAACTAGCTGCTACCAGTAGCTTCGCCTACGTTATAGCAAAAAATACGAGTGTTAAAGCCTATGTCACTCAGTGAGAAACTAAAATTATACTTTTGATAAAATTTTAAAATCGGTCCAATAGTTTTTGAGTTTATTTATTTATTATTTATATACACTTTATTGTACATAAATATTACAATATTTTAAAAAAGGAACTTTATAATAAAAAAAAAACATACAATTGGCGACCTTATCGCACTAGGCGATGTCTTCCAGGCAACCTGGCAAGGATAAAGATGCCTGGGCACAAAATGAACGAAAAATTATATAGGTAATTAATACTAAAAATGATACATATACATACAAAACATATATAAATAAGAAAATAAGTGTAGTAATATAGCCCATTAAAGTTACGTGTGACGTCACCCCGTGCGAAAAAATGCAGCACGGTGTGACGTTACACGTAACTTTAATGGGTTATAACTTTAACATTTTTGGTTTAATTTACAAATAAAAAAATACGTGTCCCTTATTTTTAAATAATCTAAAAGACGGACTAATTACATTTTTACGGCAACTAGCCTATTATATATATTGTATATATTTACAACTTAATAACTTTCGTCTTTAAATTGTTACAGTAAAAATAACGTTGAATAACTTAACTCAAAAATTACGTATAAATTATTAACCTTTTATGTCGCAAAGCTAAGCAAATGTACAATTATTTTTTTAGAATATCATCAAACAACTTCGCTTACTCTAGTTGGAGCGGGAGGTAGTCCCCTTTTTCTGACTAAAACCCAACTGTGTTCCTTCAGTTGCCCTATGTGTTCCAGGGTCATGGTACGGTAACTTTTCGACCAATCTTGTAGAAGCAAAGGTCTATCTAAGCAAACTCTATCTCTCTTATACTTTTAAGGTACAGATAGTTTTAGCTTCCCCGACCAATCAGTAAAGAACGAGTTCAAATCATCACGTTCGCGGTTCTTACGTAAAATCAACTTACGAGAACCACCTATAATCATACCAGTCTAAAAACCTGCCCCTTCAGTTACATATCCACACATAATGTATAACAATCTCGCCTATATTTACTCGTCGAAGCCTGGCTCCCTGTGCCTATAAATACAGTTTCAAGCCCAGCTAACCATGGTAACAGAGTTACTTACGCCTAACTGGATAACGCTTCATAGTCACCTCTGTGTATCAATGCGGTTGTAAAGTTCGTTGCACACCGGATTGGCCCGTAATTTTGTGTAAGCCGCCGCAATTGGTTAATAGGGGAGTGATTTTGGTGCGGTGCGGTCGTGTGACAAGCTGAATTATGCGTTTTTTTTTTGCTGTTGTGCAGATAATGGTTCCATATTTGAATCTAAGTATTAGTATAGTATAATAAATAGGTATTTCACCTAACTGGATAACGCTTCATAGTCACCTCTGTGTATCAATGTGGTTGTAAAGTTCATTGTACACCGGATTGGCTCGTAATTTTGTGTAAGCCGCCGTAATTGGTTAATAGGGGAGTGATTTTGTCGCGGTTCGGCCGTGTGACAAGCTAGATTATGCGTTTTGTTTTTTTTTAAAGCGGATTGTTTAGTGATATTAATGTGGTTATGCATATAATGGTTCCATGTTCGAATCTTGAGATTGACATAATGAAAAATCGATTTACATAAAAAAAGAAGAAGATTGACATAAAAAAAAAAATTGATGTATTATAGGAAAAGTTTCTTGAGTGTGTTTATTACTTTTTCAACTTTGTATATGGGTAGACCATGTCCTAGAAAAAGAACATGGGATTTTTTTATCCCCGGAATTTGTTTCCTTGAAGTATGTTTAAAAAAAAAACAAACCATCGCGGGTAAAACCGCTGGCACCAGCTAGTTATAAAATAAAGTCGTGATAATTTTTTTTTTATTATTCGTATCTCTGCTTTCTTTGCGTTATAGCAATCGTCATTTGTCTAGTAATTTAGATTTTAGCGATAAAATTTTATTTGCATTATTCTAATAGGAGACAAAACAAATATAATATCTAGAATATCTGTAAGTTATTTCGCATTACCGTCGAATACCCAAAAAATAATAAACTACTTAAAAGCCGCACTTACTTTATCACCAAAATCCATTTCACTTCCCTAATTAAAAACATGTTAATTGTTGCGACATAAAACACTAAAAGCTTATAAAACTGCAGTGACCCAAATCGTGTCCACAATAACTTTTGAAATGAGTTAAATAAGTTATAACAGGTTGAGTAAAAAATGGGGCTGTTCATTAACACAGTTGTGAATTGAACATTCTTTTAGAATGATGGTCTTAATGTGGGCCGTATATTGTGAACAGTGGGCGCCCCCACCACTTGTAATAATTTAATTCCCGCAGGTGTGCTCGGAGCCTTATAACGTCCATAATATACTTAGTTTGATGGTAAAATTAGCTCGGTTTTCATTTGGATATTAGTGATGTTGTGTATTTTGAAACTCGATTGAATTAATGGCTTTTGAAAACCTTTACCTCAAGCTTCTATTCGAATTCCTAAATTGTCAACTTTTGATTTTTTTTTAATAGTAATTGATTTATACTAGTACTTGACGGCGTTACCACCTAATGGTAAGCAGTGACACAATCGTTAATGACAATGCGCAATAGTTTATTAAGAGCCTATTCGGTCTAGCCTTGAAGACACCTAAATTGCCTACTGGGGCCAGGGTTATCCGAAAGGGAAGCCCGGTCCCGGTAAGAAAGGCACGAAGGAACAGTGGAACACTTTTAGTCAGTATGACACTATCTCCCGCTCCGCCCAAGAGCGGGGGTTGCCATTGGATGATTTTCCCACCATAAAAAAGACACCTGAATTATAATTGGTCGGAAAGACCGCAGCAAGCAAATTTTTCTAGTCCTTCGATGTACGCGGTATAAACAACGAAGTGAAATGCTTATTCCGTGCCATAAACGTAACATTACCTACAGATGTATATTAAAGTAGGAAGAAAACATTATCAACTCTCAAGTCTTTTCCTAATTAGCTTGGGGTCGGCTTCTAAACTAACCAGATGCAGCTGACTACCCGAGTTTTACATGGAGCGATTGGCTTTCAAACCTCCACAACCCCGTTACTGGCAACACAGTAGTCTTTAAGAGGAAAAAAAATATACCTAACTAAAATTATCATCATCAACATTTTTATACAAGTTCAAAAAGTTTCTCATTGTTACCAAGGCGGAATCTGCACGAGCCGCAGGCAAGTGTATTATGTAGCCGCACATTTTTCTGCACTAGTGCGGAAAATAGTATATTGCGTGCCTAAAAGTGGTAGGCTAAGAGCGGGTTTTCCAGTAAGTGTATTGAAAGTATCTTTTCATCTCAACAAAGTAACTATTTGACTTCGCAAAGTCCTAAAAACATGAAAATAGACTAAAGTCTCCTAAATTTCGAATATTATCTCCAAAGAAAACAGTATCGTTCATATGACTCATTCTTAAACAAATACAGTGTAATATCTTTAAATCCTACTCATCCTTGTATTAGTCAGAATGCGGTATCACAGATATATTGACTAATTAATGACATTTCAGACGAAAACATATTCGTATTATGAGAGCTAGAACCGAGAGCTTGCAGATTTATGTAATTTTTGTGTAGCTACAATTTTCAATATGAATTGAATATGAAAATATGAATATGAAGAAATTTTGGCCAAATTGAAGAACTTAGAGACGAGTAAAATTGCGCACGACGCATTGTACTAAATGTATGTTAAAAGAAAATTATTAATTTAAAAACACTTTTACGCCCCAATTTTTTTTTTTACTTTAATCCATATGAGTCCGGTGTTTCCTAACTGACTAACCTGAGAAGAAAACTGAAACAAACTCAGAGATCAAAACCTCTTTTAATGTCCATATAGTAAACATGTACCGGTCAAATCAAATAATATAAACATTAGGATACATTACAAATTAGTTTGAAAGCAGTAATAGTTTCTTAAAATGAATAGCTGATTCTAAAGGTAGCAAAGTATATACGTGAAAATCTTACTCAGTTACATAAAAGTATAATACCAAAGTTTTATTATACTTACACAGTTTACATTTAACTGTCAAATAAATTTATAATAAAATAATATAAATACTTTTCTGTAAAAATAATGTTTTATGTCATATTTGGGGTTATCATCTCTTATTTCAAAGAACATTACAAAAACAAAACACTTCTAGTCACTATTGATAAATGTTATTAATTACTGTAAGTGGTTTTGAACAAATACTTTTTATTTACACACCAAACTAGACAAGTTTGCCCGGCTTTCTTATATCATTTCAAAGTAAACTTATTGACCTTTGCATGTATGTTAAGCTTTTTAAGCTTCTGTGAAAATAAATTTCAATTATTTAATTATGACTTTTTTTTTGTTTTAGTTTTGATTTATTTCATTATAAATAATTCGTTACTCTACATAAACAAACAAACTTAAACTATTTATACTAAAACCTAAATAAATACCTAACGTATATAAATAAAATACAAATACATTATGACTCATATCAATAAGTTGTTATTAATAAATACAAATAGTTCCCAGAAATCCCCGCATTAGACAGGACGCAGTATCTCAGCACTATTGTCAAAAGATATTTATAACCTATCTTTTAACCTCTACGATTTCTACTGACATTCATTTCTTTCGGTCATATAAGTGAGTCACTTACAAAGAAAACAGCATCAAACGTCCAACATTCCCCGCATTAGTCAGGACGCTACATCTCAGCATAATTGTCAAAAGATATTTATAAGCTATCTTTTAACCTCTATAATTTAGCTAACTTTCATTTCTTTCGGTCATATGACGCACTTAAAAAAAAAACAGCGTCAAACGTCCAACACATTCCCGCATTAGTCAGAATGCGGTATCTCCGTACTATTCCCGGGTACCAGGGTGACCTCGAGAGCGCCATAACGTTATGTCTCTATGGCGCCGCGCCGTCGCCCTATCCCGCCAAGGACCGAAGGACAACCCACTGGCTGTTTTCCAGACAATGCAGAGCTGTTACGTCATCACACGTTATTGGTCCTGGATTGGTAGTTGGAGGGATGTTTTGATATCGGGTGGGGCGGTTAGAGGCTTACGTTGATTGACTGCTATAAGTACCTACATAATATGGTACCTATATCAGGTAACTAGGTACCTCACTTATAGTTAATGTGCTTGTGGATATGAATCTAACTACGATATAAATAATATTTATATATTAAGACTGGCCTGTTGGTCTAGTGGTTAGTGGCCCTGACTGCTATGCCGGAGATCGTGGTTTCGATTCCCTCCCAAGACAAATTATTATGTGATGAGCATGATCATTTGTTCTGTGTCTGGATGTAATTTATCTAAAGTAAATATGTTTGTATTTAGAAATATGTAAGTATGTTTATCAGTTGTCGAGTACTCATAATACAAGCTCTGCTTAGCTTGAGACTAGACGGCGCTGTGGGTTAGTTGTGGAATATTACTATATTATATATTGGACTAAAAAGCAATAGATATAAGAAATATTTCAAACCTTAAATGCAACTAGGTTCCGTGATTAACGCACCAAGAAACCTGATGATTAAGGACACATAATATTGGACTAGTAACAAGTAAACAGGTACCTAACGTAAAGTTAATGAACTTGAATGTTCTAAGTACGATAGAAATTATACCTATAATAACCGCGAGACGCTGCGAAGAAAAAGATATCAATTACCTCAAAACATGCGTTGAATGTGTTCCTTTAATGCAATGAAACACTCGATGACAAAATAACTTAGGAGACATTATTCTGTTAAAAGTGACTTTTTCATATTGCAACTCACTAAGCTCATTATCACTCTTATTGTTTGTATATTTTTTTTTTCGATGGGAAAAATCATCTTATGACAACCCCCGCTCTTGGGCGGAGCGGGAGATAGTGTCAGACTCTTACCGACTAAAAAACCCATCCCGTTCCTTCAAGCCTTCATACCGGGGCTCGAGCGCCCTTTCGGATAACCCTGGCCCCAGTAGGCTTCGACCCGGCTGGGCCCCTGCTGTTGCTGACAACTCCTTGAGGCGCGCGGGAACAGCGCGCGCCGTCGACGACTTGGGCTTGGTCCGGACAGTTACCGGACGGCCGGACAGCGAGCTACCCATTGCTCACTGTCCGCAAGCCCGATGGTTTGTATATTCATTTTCGTCTATAGATTACACAACATCGGTTTTTACGTCTATCTATTTATCCGCTAACTCCTTTCAAACTAAGCAACGGCTTTCGATGCGATTTTCATTAATAGTAATAGCAATCATTGAGAAATTAAGGTCTATTTACACCCGTGCAAAGCCGAAGCCGGTCACTAATCCATATACATAAAAATTAATGCCACTTTTCGTTGTAATTTTGTAACTCAAGAATGGGCTTACCTATCCAAACCAAATGTTTAGGATTTGTTCGGACTATTTAGTAGATGGTTTATGTGAAGTTTGGTAGGGTAGAGTAGGGGATAATAGGTTACAGTAGGGTAGAGTAGGGTAGAGTAGGGTAAAGTAGGGTAGAGTAGGGTAGAGCAGGATAGAGCAGAGTATAGTAGGGTATTATTATTATTATTACTTACAGTTTATCTTCTCTGCATCAATAAGAAAGCTGAACTTAGAGTATGCTCATCTCGAAATCTCTGAAACAATAAACTCTGACTTTACCACCAGCTATACAGCTTCGAAATCACAGCCATAGGCTCAGAGATTTCTAGAAAAAGCTGAGGTCGAAAAACAAATTCATTTCACAACAAATAGCTTTTAAAATTATCATCTTCATGCCCCTATTCCATTTTAGTTGGTGTTGGTGTAACATGTTCTCTTATTCCATTCCGTATTTTCTACCGATCACCCAGCACATCGGTCACCCTGAGCAAAGTACTTTTTAACTTCTGCTAGACGTGTGGCATACCTCGGACAATCAATTTTTTTTTATTGTCTATTGTTTTCTCTATATTATATTAACTTTTCACCGCCCCTCTTAGGTACCAAATCTATACACAAATAAAAGGTCTGACTCACTGTATCATCAACGACCAGCCTTAAACCCATGGACCTAGAAAGCTGTTTTTTCCACAGATGTTTTTAAGAGGAAGACGAAAATCAAAAATTGATTTTTGAAATTTCATCCATAAGAGAACTCTCCCCCTTTCGCTCTCATGCAAGCAAAGCCGCAGGTTTAAGCTGATACACATACTCGTATATATGCTATTAAAATGATTTTTTTTATTTCTTTTTCTTTCATAATCTTATTTATTCCTTCTGCAGCTTAACGTCTATGCTGATAGTATAAAGAGAGGTTATCTCCGAAAGTACTGGTCCGATGGCTAAATTTTTTCCACCGTTAGAAAACTGCTTTATTCTTTAGTGACACAGGCTGATTTAAAGCAATGGGCGAAACCGCGGGAAAAGCTATATACTATACTAACATATGTGTACACTCATCATCATTGTTTCAGCCGAAATACGTCCATTGTTGGACATAGGCGTCCCCCAAACTGACATATCTACTCATCCTCCCATTATTTGCAAAAAGTTTTACACTTGACAGTTTCCTGACAACGGGTGACGCGTTCAAATTCTCACAACACCCACTATTGTAATGAGTTAGAACAACACGACTTAACCATTTCTATGAAAAGGTTCTTCGTTGTTCCACGAATAGATTTGTTGTACTCATTTAAATACCGGTAACTAGATGTATGGTACCATTCAATTTCAAACGAGGTTCGTTAAACTTCGCTGGAATTGAACTGAAATAAAGGTGATTATTGTTTGTCAGACGTCAGCCCTGGCGTTTGTGACTGCCAGTCAAAAAGTGACATTCTCACACATGCGCTGCCGGAATTTCACTAGGTTAATCTCTTACACTCGGTTTTTGACGATCGTCACCACTGATTGAATGCCTCTTTGTCGTATATGCCCTAGCGAATGGTTTTTCGGAAAAATTACCTGGTGGCAAATCGTGTTCATAGTGTGCTTTTACTGCAGTTAACAGTGTCCATTTCAATATCAATCATCATGTTTCCTACAAAAATAATAAAAACTTTTTTTACTACATTGGAGATTACACTAAAATATTATAAAGACGAAAGTTTGTGACCCAAAAACTGTACTACTATGTACTCAAATAATTACTAATATCAATAAATTCGAGTATCGACAACTCATTTGATAACTATACAATAGGGATTAACAATTATTATTAATTGATTAATTGAAACACAATAAACCAATGTAATTATATGACCACTAATTTGCGTCACTCAATTAACACCAGTATTCGCGCAATTAAATGGCGATGCTATCCAATGCTATCCATTAATTAATATTGTTAGTACTGTCCATTGGAATCCTAGATCCATTTTAAATGATTTTGTAATTTTTGAAGCTGATATTGTAAATAGATTTATTTGTAAATTCTATAAGACAGTGACCGGTACATGATACTCATTATTTTCATTACTAAGTAATCCGTCTCATAATCTATGTTTTGAAAGGAGAAATTGACTGACTGACATATGATCTGAGTCTTATGATCATTAAAAGAAGATTTTCCTAAATTCACCCGTTAACCTTTCAATTGTGATAATTACAGACACAATTGAAAGACAATAGGTGCGCGAACGCCGGCGTTCGCTTGGGGTTTAATGAATTAAGGGATTTAAAGGAGGACCAAAGTTTGTTTGGAGAAACCTGATAATAATAATAGTAAGGAGGTTCTTGTCTCTGGAGCTCTAACCACCGGTAGCTTGGTCCCTGTTTCCGACACCAGCGGACAACTATTTTTTAAATGTTTTTTTTTTTTATATGTGTTGGTAATGAAAATGATTATACTAAATAATAGTATCACGTGAAAAAAACCACTAGCAGAAACTAGTTGGTCTCATATATTGCTATCAATACCAAAATTTTACTGTACGTAATAATACCAGTATAACGTCAGTGAAATTCTATTATTAAACAGGTAAAAAACAAAAAGTTCATTTCTAAATTGGATACTCTAATGACACTAGCGCTATCACGACCAAAGCAAACCCAACTTATATAACAGGATCTTAAACAATTCACATTTCTAAAAATAGCACAAGTATTTCTTCGAGTCTTCATGAAAATATCTTATAATATAATGATTATTTATTACGCCTTTGTATCTACGTCCCATATCTGATATTGCATCTGCAAATACACCCACTGTTTTATATTTTTATAACTCAGTTCGGTTCACAACCATTTACAAAGTTCAACTCCGAACGGGTTCAACAATTCAAGCAATAGTTCTGTAGCCAAAATGAAACAGGGTATAAAGCTGAGGGAGGTGGCCCAGTTTGGGTCGGCGGCGCCCGTCCGGCGGGGCATGGCGCCGTCGCGTCTGCCTCATCTCTGAAAAAACCAGATAAACCGGCGCCTTGGAAGACTCCCAGAGATTTTTTGCCTATGTAGGCCTCGAGGTCGCTCGGCTGTTATGTTAATGGGGCCGGGAAAACCCTATGGTGTAGGAAATATTATAATTTGTCAGTGTCGTCTCGTGATAGGTCATTTTTCTCAACTTGAGGACGTTTTTGTTTGTGTTTTCGTCATCGTTAAGTTTGTTGTGTCGCTTCAGTTGATGGCGCGAAAGTGAATTAAATGTTAATGACGTTTTTTATTAAAGAATCGAGTGTGTAGGTAGGTATACTTGTCATTTCAGTTAAGATAAACACACGTTTTTAGAGATTCACTATCACGCACACACAAGTCATATGAGGGCACTTAACAGAGTAACACCTCTGAGCTCGCAACCACCATGATGAGCCAAGTAATGCGGTTGCTATGACCGAAATCAGCTAGATGATCATCATCACACAGGAAAACTAAAAAACTTTTTGATTACGTACCAATCACATTTTATTAAATATTGTTAAATTTTCCACCAATTTAAATATGCTTACCTTAGTCTCTGTGTTCCATTTATTTGTAAGTCATAACCAGTTCCCACTGCTGGGACTAAGGTTCCACCTCTCTAGAAGAGGGAATGAGTCGTGATCCACCACGCGGGTCCAGTGCGGATTGGTGGTAAATCATTGGAATAATTCTACCGTAGGTATCATGTTTGACAGGCGTAATGGATAATTAGAAGTCAGGCTTCTAATTATCCGTTACGACTGTCAAAGATCTACACAGGACAGCTGCAACTAATGTGTGAACGTGCTTTCCGAGGCAAGGAGGTGTCTCGAAATGTTGAGGTGGTGACCTATCTACAGATCAACCTCTGCAGACGTTGCTGAGCCTTGGAAATTGACTGGTGTAGCTGTTATTGTGAGCTCATGTTATCGTCATGACGATCATCATCATTTCAACCAAAAGGAGTCAACTGTTAAACCCACATGCCTCCCCCAAATGTCGCCTTAACGACCGATCCGCGAGTGCCGTAACTAGGGCACTGAGTGCAGTCCCTAGAGGGCAGCAAAATTTTTATATTTAGGGGGTTTGTATTGTACTTTTGCTTAAGGGTGCAGTTATAAAAGCTCGCACCGGGCGTATAAAATTAGTTACGGCACTACGTCTCGCATCAATCGGATTCCTCCCATCATCATGTTATTGTGGCCTGCTTCGAATTTAACTCACACCGTTCCTTCAAGCCTTCATACCGGGGCTCCAGCTATCTTTCAAAACTAACCCTGGCCCCGTAAGGCTTCGACCCAGCTGGGCCCCAGCTGTTGCTGACAACTCGTTGCGGCGCGCGGGAACAATGCGCGCAGTCGACGACTTGGGCTCGGTCCGGACAGTTACCAGACGGTCAGACAGCGAGCTACGAGAGAGCAACGAGTTACAGCTCACCGTCCACAAGCCCGCGCCTACGGAGGCCGGAAATCGGGATCGAAATCCCGGCGGCGGCGAGAGCGCCGTTGCCTGATGCGGTCTGCCTCCTCCTTTGCGAGCATTACTGCTTCGCAGAAGTCGGTGACCGCATGCCACTCCTCCTGGCTCCGAGGTTTTCCGGTCAGTGACTCTCTGCGTTGCGGACCGCTTTCACAGGTCGTCAATTCGTTATCATAAGCGCTTGCATTTATAATGACATTCATTACTTGATCAATTTTTATACAATAAACAAATATACACTAAAAACTAAGTTATCTAATTAGTTGTAAAAACCGTCTTACGATTATAACGAATCATTACTAACAATCATCGTACAACTATTCCCCTATACTGTTACACATTTTTTTCCATTGATCAGTGTTTGTACAACTAAAAGAGAATCTGCTCATATCATTCTATACTGTTACTGTTAACCAATGCTGAGGGACGCATTCATTGTGCGTACCTACAGCTAATGAGTAGAAAGAGTGAGTGTGGGATTCCTGATAACTACGACCGCGAAGCACCGCGTCGCGACGCGCTTCTTCCTCGCCCAGCTACCACCGCGCCGGGGCTCATCTTCATAGCACATCTTACTCGCACCGCTTAGCTTAGTATCAGTGAAAACGGTCACATAGTTTCACAGCTTAGCTAGTACATTTTCGCAGCATAGCTGCATAGCGCATCTCTCGTCGAAAAGCAACCCAATACTTTTATATTACAATATGTATGCTAATACATTGCTCGCACATTGCTCGCACATTGCTCGCACATTGCTCGCACATTGCTCGCACATTGCTCGCACATTGCTCGCAGAACAGATGGCCGTTGGGGCCGAAAGGTTTTGGAGTTGGCGACCGCGTACCGGAAGACGCAGTGTTGGAAGGCCTCCTACAAGGTGGACCGATGACCTGGTGAAGGTAGCAGGAAACGGATGGATGTGGGACGCACAGGAACGTTCGATGTGGCGACGCTTGGGGGAGGCCTATGTCCAACAGTGGACGTGTATCGGCTGGAACGATGATGATGTATGCTATATATCGATATACGGCGCACATTCAACTATTTCCAAATGTATCGTACATATCCGTTACCATGTAACATTGTTCTGAAAGTTCACCAGCTTAGCGGAGGTCAGTGACCCCACTATGAAATTTACCTACAAGATTGATCACCGTGTGTGGCTGTTGCCTTTATTCGTGTACCTACGAAATACTTGTGTGTGGTTCTGTAGGTGGAAATAAAATGTCCTGTTGACTAAAAATATCTCACTATTTTATCGGTTATCTAACTAAAATGTGATATGAAGACGCCTTTATCAAAAAAAGTTCTTCCCGTCTGTTTATAATTCGGGTGTCTTCAAAGCTAGAGTGAATAGGCTCTTAATAAACTAGTGCGCCTCACCAGCGATTGCAACACTGCTTACCATCAGGTGGGATCGCATTAGTTTATATCGCATAACAAAAATCTATCATTTGCATTTATAATGTTATGTATAAATAGCTTAAGAAATTTAAATAATATACACAAATACGTTTGTAGGAGGTAATCTCTGAACGTACTGGTCTGATGGCTAAAATTTTTTCACTGATAGAAAGCTGTTTTATTCCTGAGTGACAAAAGCTATGTTTTATGTATTTATATTTTATTATATATTATACAAAAACAGAGTAGCGACGGCTCTCCCACTTAGAAAGGAGTCCTAAGACCTAGCAGTGGGAACCTGGGAAGGTTGATTATGCTACTCTTATGCTATAAAACCGCAAGGATTAAAAACTAAAAAATGCTATTCTTAGGTTAGTTTAAACTAGATGAGGCCAGTGTTTTCTAGCTGACTAATCTAAGAAGAAACTTCGAAACAATTTCAAGGTCAACGTCACTATAAAAGTTCATACAGCAAACATGTAATGGTCAAATCATTAATGTCTGAGACAGTCTTTTAAGGAAAGAACCACACAGGTTTGAGTGCAACAGCTTTTTGCTGATTACGTTGGTAATAATTTGCTTGATTTCTACTTATGTTACTAAGATAACGTAGGTATACACGATATAAGCTAAAAATGCCACAGACTTTTGTAGACACACACACAGATATTTTGTTTTCTAGATTCACAAAATTACCTATTTTTTGCGCGTAAAAGTTAAAACATCTGAAACCAAAATAGACATAACCTGTATTTCAGCTTTCATCGCCAATGTACCGTCCTTTTGTCCAATTAAACATCGACCATACAAAACTCTAAATCCATATAAACAGAGATACATGTACAGATACCCAGTAGGTACTCTACTGCGGTCACGCAATAAATTATTCAATTACATGAAGTGACCGACTTGCCAAAATGTAACACTGCCTCGTGAAAATCGGACAAAATGGAAAGTGGCCAAATATATCTCATTGTAAATCCTTGAATAAACGAAACTTGGCGATACCATGGCTGCTGTATGCCATAACCAAGCATTATCTGTAATATAGCGATCTACTTGGCACAAAATCCCATGTATATGTTATTTCGTTATCTGGGAAACATTGCTGACCTCGTTTTACAAAGAAAATTATTGTAACTATTTTTATTACGATGATATATTACTTATACGCAGTGCCGTAAAAGTTCGCCTAGAGATGTTGTTATATTATCGTATTGTACTGAAATAATATCGCTGTGTGATTCTGTAAAAATCTCATCGCGGAAATTAAGGTGAAATAAGAAGGAAGTGATCTTTCATCAGATAGATTTTCAGAGCAGTGATGGCCGAGTGGTAACGGCCCCGACTTACGAGTTGTAGGTCGCGGGTTCGAACCCAACCAGAAGCATTACTTTGTGTAATTTATTTCATCACCACTGCTCTCAAAACGGTGAAGTAAAACATCGTCAGGAAACCGGGATGTCCTAGAACCAAAAATTCGAAGATATGTGACATTCACCAGCACGCACTGGGCCCGCGTGGTGGATTACGGCCCATTCCCTCTCCTAGAGAGGAGGCCTGAGTCCCAGCAGTGGGAACATTAAGGCTGGTGATGATGATGATGATGATCTTTCATCATGAAGTGGCGGATTGACAGCTCACTTTAAGTTCATTTATGGTAAGTTGATGTGTGATCTTGCATCCGCATTCAGTTTATCAAGACTAGACACGCCACCATTCAATTTCTAACCAACGAAAATGACTAGTAATATGTTCATCATCTTTATTTATTTATATTTATTGGGATCTTCAACCAAAAAAAAATCAATATAAAGTTTACTTTGAATTTTTTTATGGTACGTTATTTCCCACTGTTCAAGCGCTGTGCCATTTGATGATTAAATGAATTGATAGTGGTCAAATGCAAGCCTATCAATAAGAATAATAAAAAAAGTCGAAAAAAAAAGTTTATATTTAAATTACAGCAGTAGGTAATAGTTACACAAGAAACAAACAATAAAAAAAGAAACAAACAAAAATTAATAATTGATAAATAACAATAAAAAAATACATAAAGAATTGAATTCAATTAAAATTACAATATTATACTAAAGCATACGGTTACGGCTAATTGTAATAAGATAAAATCAATTCGCCAAAATGACGTTCTCTCATAATAGCAAAATTTTTATTTCGTTAAACCCCAAGCGAACGCGCACCTATTGTCTTTTTATTGTGTCTGTAATTTCCACGACTGAAAGGTTAATGCCAATAAAGTTAAAGTAAAAAATAACAGAGGCAAATGAAAGACACAGGTAAGTTTTAGTCAGTAAATGTCAGTATGGCTCCTCGCTCCACCCTAGATCGGGAGAAGTCATTTAGTGATATCCAGCCTCAAAAAAAAAAACAATCTTGTGCGAAAATAATACTATATAATAATAAATACTATTTAAAATGAATTTACAGTTTACAAAATGTCAAACTTTGTCTACAACTGCGATATTGAGGGTATTTAAAAATAATTAGTTAAACTTGTGTCAGACTATCGACAGACCAGTATATGTTTAGTGATAAGAAGTGTTTAACCGTTTTTAATTAAATATAGATTAAGTAATTAAGTAAACAAAACTAAGTGCTGGTAGGATAAAGTGTTAGTTGTCAAATGAAGGTGTGGACAACATGTCGTAAGTAGATTTGTTTTGTTTCTTAACAATCTTGAATTCATCATCATTAAAACATGATATTGTACCTATATAACCTAACCGTGTTAAGTAAAAACTTATTCGAATTCTAGTTTCAAATTATCTGACAGTTAACAATATTTATTTGTTACTTTTATATCAAATATCAAAATACTAATTCTAATTGCTTACTAACATCTACCACGAATGTAAATCTCGACGGTGGACCTTTCCAAGTCGCCGTCTCAACACGACACTGGCAGAATAGTCGCTATCGGCTCAATTGCCATAAAAAAAAAATAAAAAAATACTAGCTGTATATTGTGTCTGTCGTGGTTTCATTCGCGTTTTTGGTTACTGCTTCGCCCCTTTTAGTCATTGTGTAATATTATATAACCTATAGGCCTTCCTTGACAAATGGGTTATCCACCACTAAAAGATTTTTTCAATTCGTATCAGCAGTTCCGGTGATTAGCGTGTTCAAACAAGCAAACAAATTCTTAAACTTTGTAATATTAATAAAATACAATATTAAGCATATAATTAGTACAGATATCTAGGTCTATAAACGATTTAAATATTAACTAGGTATGAGCATTTATGTCAAAACAAAATCAAATACAATTAGCCGTCAAAATACTTCTCCACATTGCCCAGTTGAATGGCAATGCTAATTCTTTGGGCAAAATGAATGATGTCTTAGAGGAGCCATCTCTCTGGTCCGTCCATCCATCTTATAATCATCATCAAGACTCCCACAAGGTGGACCGATGACGTCTTTCGGCTAAAATCATGATGATAATGATGAAATTTTTTATATGGTCCAGAGAGGTTTGCTGTGAGAAAACTCATTGTTGAGTTTAGCTCGCCCTTGTACATCAAATGTCAAATCAGTGTATTTTATAATAAGTTTTGTGTACTATAAAGAATTAAGAGATTAGATGAGAGATATTTATCACAGCTGTTATTTTTCTTCATTTAATATTATCTACTTATTTTCAACTAGCACTCCCAGGCAGTTTAACCCGCATATTTGGTTATAGCTCCACTCCTATGTGTCAAAGTGTGATATATCCTTCCTCTATAAATGGGCTATCTAACACTACTTTTTTATTTGTATTGGTTGTTTCTGAGATTTGCGTGTTCAAATAAAGCAACTTTAAAATAAATGGTCGATAACTACTAACTACTTTCAAGACATGCGTTTATAATGTTGTATATTATTTTTTATTATGTGTCTTTTTATTGTGGCTTAAATACGCCTCTATCACAATTTATTTATTAGACAGATCGGTTGTCAATAAAAAAAATAACCTACCATTTTAGAACAAGTCTAAAAGGGAACTCCGGAGCCCTGGAACGCAACGTAAAGAAGGAATATAGGTGTGGTTTTAGTCACTATTAGTCTGACAAGGCGTCGCGCTCCCTCATAGAGCGGGAGAAGTCAGTGGATGATTGCCGATCCAAAAAAAAACTTTTTGGAACATTAATGTTCCAGTGGTAAGACTGTAAATTTATTTAAGTCTAGACTTCTGATAGGTCCCAGTGCAACTCGGATGTTTTCGTCGACTAAACTTATTTTTGTTTGTGATGTAAAAAGAGTAGCTGCATTCTTATCTAATTCTACATTGCAGTTTAGTGATTTGTTTGTTTGTTTTTTACTTCTTTCTTTTGACTGTTGTACCATTCATAAAGTAAATCTCATACTTGTAAAGTTATTTTATAAGCTTCTATCGGAATTTTAAAGTTGCTACGTAATCCATATTCTTGCTTATTTAAAACCAAGTGTAATACTCAAGACAAAAATAAACTTGTATTATAAAACTGGAGACTTTGTTGACTGATGCGATTGAATTGATAACATCTTTTAATTTTGGTTAGCTTGTTAATCGTGGAAGGCAATCAGACTGAGGTGAAACAGCAGCGACCACTAGTAAAACATAATTGCATCTATCTTATGTTTAGAAGCTCAACATTCTACCTTAGTAAGGTGTAATAATACTAAGTGTAACACCTACAACACCCATTGACGCAGCTATCGCCAGCAAAAAGGCGAGCACACACTTACCCGCTATGCCAACACGCTTGGCCCAGTAACATAAGACCGGCATTTCCCCCTGGTCTCATAGCCAGACGACAATAACTCGAGTGTGCCAGCTAATGAGGCGACCGAAGGGCAAGATGCGCCGATGTCCTTAGTCGTGGCCGATCACTCGACCTCCCTCCCCTCACCTCCCTTTTCACCCCCATTTTTCCGCACCCTCCCGTACCTCATACCCCGTGCCTCTCTATTGTACTCATGAGGTTTTCGGGTGCCTGTTCTTTCATCGAAATTTTGTTGAGTTTTCATAACATTAGGTTCGAATGGTTTCAGTGATTTGTCCTTTTACTTGCGATTAGTTTTGTATGTTACTTTGTTAGTTGGTTTTGTTATCATATTGACGTAATTTGTAACTGACGTCAGAAATCTATTAATTTAGAAAGATATGCTTGCGTACTTATCTGAAAACTATACAAGGTGTAAGGGACAGCCCTCCATAAACTTTAAGGGCTAGCTCAGTAGACGAAACTGGACAACCTTGCACAATTATTTTTTTCCAGGAAACAAAAAATGGAATTGGCCTCTCCATACAAATTGTCCAATCAAGTTTATCATTTTGTACGGTGAGGCTGATTTACTGAGCAAGTCCTTAACGTTTGTGGAGGGCTGTCCCTAACACCTTTTATAGGTTATGGTTTATTTAAATTCGTTCTTCTACCTTATGGAACAGTGTACCGAAACACTTGACTTACTTGAATATTTAATAAGTTGTGACCTTTTGGAAGAGCCACTAAATAACCCCAAACTATGATGGCTCTGACCTTTCTCACTAAAACATGTACTTAATAGAAACAATGCACACCGATTTTATATAATAATAATTACAAAATTAAGTTTCAATCATAATTTGAAATTTCACTTAGGTCATTGAATTGTATATCAATGTCTTGGGTACTATTTTTTTAATACTAATGGAAGGTAAATGATATGGAAATCAACGTATTACATTGATAGTGCATCGGTATTGGTAATACGCACGCTAGTGACGCAATCAAGACTTATCAAGAATTTCTTCTTAGAATTTCATTTTATTATCCTTAAATAATATCATTCTTTATTATTTTAGGATAAAAATACCTTTTTTAAATAACTCAAATCGATTCAATAGCAGAATCTGAACATACGACTTTTAAGTCATTAAACACCAAGCGAACGCGGCGGTCGCTCTTCCATTGTCTTTCTATTGTGTCAATAATAACGGTATTCGAAATGTTAAGATGTGCATTACATGTTGTATATTAGGTTCTGTCTATGGCATTAAATCAAGAATCACTTAATTAGGCCCTATCAATGAACAATTGTAGCTGCATACAATACCGTCAAACAAAACAATGCTAAATAATTCGTATTGCGCAAGAAACATCCTAAAAAATCTGGACGGTTCTCAGATGGTGTAACGATACCGAATACATAAATGGATCAATGGATGCCAACGTCTATTAGTTTATTTCTTTATTTAGTTGTTCTCCTGACCTAGATCTGTACAAGTCAAGGGGTCAGTCACATTAGATGGACATGGGACGCTCCCGATTGGGCGACCGATTTTAACGCGTCATGAATTGTGTTAAGAGAATTGGGTTTCCCATCGATATATATATGTACTACGCTAGTGTCCGACCGAAT
The DNA here is from genome assembly GCA_929112965.1 of Mythimna albipuncta. NCBI lineage: Eukaryota > Metazoa > Arthropoda > Insecta > Lepidoptera > Noctuidae > Mythimna > Mythimna albipuncta. The sequence continues at coordinate 6,366,127 of OV815962.1, read as the reverse complement.
GTTCGGTTTCGGCTTCGGTCGAGTTTCGGCAAGAAAACGAGTTTCGGTTTAGTTTCGGTTTCGGTAGCAAATCTGCTAAAACTATGACTGAAACCGAAACTGCACTCGGGAGTTCTCGCGCTGTGATCGGTCATGTTCAGTTTGTTAAATTCGTTCTAAGCGAGCAAGCAACGAAGACGTTTGGCCGTGTCCACGCGCCTAATCATGTCTTGACTGGCTTGTGCTTGCAGTTCGTTTTACTTACTCCCATTGCTCCCAAACTAAAATCGAGTGCAGTAAAATTCATGATAGTCAAAGAATGTAAAAACCCAAAAAAAAATTAGGACTGACAGATTATAATAATAACGTTTTCTTTATTTTTCTCTCAAAACTTTCTGGTAAGGAAGTTGCGGTGAGATTGTTGCCGAAATTCGGTTTCGGTTTCTGTTTAAAAACCAGTTTCGGTCTACTACGCATTAGATTAGGCATGCCGAACACTCACTTCAGTCGACTCAGGTGTAATGTCGACTGTACACTTTGAACATTACACTGTGTTGAACGAAACGCGTAAGTGACACGAAATTCATGACATTTTGGTCCCCAAAAAAAGAATTCTCTAAAAGCTATCTTAGCGAGTTTTAATAGTTCTGTTAGACAACATGATGCCAATATAGCGCAGCAGCAAACTTTTGTTTTAACTTTTCAGTATTCTGACAAATAGTTGTAATGAAAGGGTTGGTCTATCACTAGCATATAAGTCAATGAGTTCTCCTTGATTTTATTCAACCAGTCGTATAATAATCGTTTTGAGTCGTGTGATCGAAATAAAGGGTTATGGGGTCCGAGAGCTTGACCCCGTTTAGACAACACTAAGTGGTTGAAGTTTGTACTAATAATAGATTCTATTTTCCCCACGATTTTGGTCGCTTGGCGTGTGCCTATTCCTGCAAGAACTGTCCATCAGTTAAGGTTAATGTTACAGGGTAGTCAACGAAATTCCAATTTTCTTATTTCTTTTTCATTTTGTAGGACAGCGTCAGGTCTTATATAGATTAAAATATGATTTACGAATGCTACAAGTATTTATTTACGGAATTATAATAATTATTATCATCATTTGTTTACAAGTAGGATAACTAATTTCTCAAACATTGCTTAAGTGCATTTAAGTAAAATTATAGTCCTTAAATTATGATTGTAACTTTTATGGAGTTGTCAGCAACAGCAGGGTCCCAGCTGGGTCGAAGCCTACGGGGCCAAGATTAGTTTCGAAAGATAGCTCGAGCCCCGGTATGAAGGCTTGAAGGAACGGGGTGGGTTTTTAATTAGTAAGAGCCTGACACTATCTTCCGCTAAACCCAAGAGCGGGGGTTGTCATTAGATGATTTTCCTTCTATATTCATTTTCTTGTGCATTATTACCGTTACATGTATATTCAGATATAAACTGCCCGGTATTATATCTATTAAAACGGCAAACTCCCTACCAATATTGATTAGCCGTGTGCACTACTATTTACTAGCCCAAAGCCTACAGATGGCAACCCTACTAACAGTCGAAAACTGGGGTACCTATTAATTAGTCTAATGTACTGAAACTCTGGCTTTCCTTTTTGATGGCATGTGTACAAATACATGTGTGTACTGGCACAGAATTTAGCAGAAGGTCGGCTTCATTTAATAAGCGTAGGGTAGCATTTGCTTTGTTGGCACAGTTGACGCAGTGATTGAGCGATCGGCTGCTACGCTTTGTGTCGCAAGTTCGATTCCAGCTCAGAACAAATATTTAAATGGCCTACGTAGACGTTCCGTGGCTGGGTGCTGTGTGTTTGTGAGTTTATGTATGTGGGATAAAGCTCACAAATCGCCAAACGTATCTCTCGTCCAAAATCTCTAGATCGATATAATATATGGCATACTTAAATTTTTAATTACAAACACTGTCGTATTTTCCCCAAAACCAAAAAGACGAATATAATAAAAATAATAATATAATATTCCACAACTATCACACAACGCCGTCTAGTCCCAAGCTAAGCAGAGCTTGTGTTATGGGTACTAGACAACTGTTAAACAAACTTATATATTTATAAATACATACATATTATTGACAAATTACACCCAGACACAGAACAAATGATTATGCTCATCACACAAATATTTGTCCTGGATGGGAATCGAACCCACGACCTCCGGAATAGCTGTCAGAGTCACTAACCACTAGACCAACAGGCCAGTCAATCGCTTGAATCCTGCGGCGTGGCGCCAAACCAACCTCTTTGAAGTTTTCGTTTCGAGTGCAAGCAAAAAGCAACTTAGCGGTGGTCAGGCGGAAGTGTCTTTGATGGTACTTACATTTTGAAATAAACATTATTATTATATAATTATCTTTCAATGTTTCTGCATATTTAATATAATATTCAACAATTTTCACACAACGCCATTTAGTCCCAAATTAAGCAGAGCTTGTGCTTTAGTAGACAACTGATAAACATACGTACATATTTCTAAATACGGACATATTATAGAATTTCACCCAGATACAGAACAAATGATCGTGTTAATCACAAAAACATTTGTCTTGGGTGGGAATCGAACCCATGACTTCCGGCATAGCAGTCATGGCTAATAACCACTAGAACAACAAACCAGTCGAGTCAATATTTGTTTCTATATTGTGCGTTTCTCTAAATATGTACGAAATAAACATGTTATCTTTCTTTCTTTCGAACGACTTTATTTGCTTACGATCACGACTACGTAGAAATTTGGTTATGTCAAATCGTATTGGATAATTGTATTTCACTGTATTGTCACCAAACGGCGCTTTTCTAATATCAATATAAATTGACGTTTATGTTAACGCGATGCTGCGGGAACGATTGAGAGCTACACAAGATTTTTTTTTTTAAGAATATTGCCCCGTTCCGGAAATCATTTTGTTCTCGTATCATTCACAAAAATTTAAACTTACAACACAATAGAACACAAAGGGTAAACAAAGGTATTAGCCATCCGCCCCGAGAGATGCCAGCAAATCCGTAGGGTCCCAGCTAGGCCGAAGTCTGCTAGTGCTATGGGTCAACTTCAGAAAGGGAAACCCATGGAACGCAAGGCAACTGAAGGAACTGCAGGAACGGCAATTAACCTTTCAGATTGCACCTCTTTCAGATTTGACCATTACATATTTACTGTATGGACTTTAAAAGAGACTTTGACCCCTGAGTTTGTTTCGGTGTTTCTTCTCAGGGTAGTCAGATAGGAAACACCGACTTCATCTAGCATAAATTGACGAAAAAAAAATTGACGTGTAAAAGTGTTTTTCATCATTTATCATTTAGATATCGTCAATTTTAGACACAATATTATGACAATAGATGCGTTAACGCCCTTCGTTCACTTGGGGTTTATTGAATTAGTAGGTTACTTCTAGGTAAGCGCGCTCCGTCGTCGACCAAGACGTCGCTTTCCATCGGTGAGATAGCGGTCAAGCGCAAACTTATCAACAATAAAAAAATGGAGTATAGGTGTGGTTTTAGTCAGTAAAAGTCTGCTATACCCTCTCGATCCGCCCTACAGCGCAAGAACTCATTAGGTTTTCCACGTTAAAAAAGGTGAGATTCAGTCAGTAGAAGTCTGGCACGCCCTCTCACTCCACCCTTTGCATGAGAAGACATTTGCAAATATACCACCTCAAAAAAAAAAAACAATAACATAATCGAGGAAGTATGAAAACTTATCATAAAGACTCTGACATGTGCTAACGAAAAGTCATGCAGTTTTTGCGAACGCGAAACCATTAGTTGACAGCTGTTGTCAATTGTTATCCTTCCTCGTAAATTATAAAACAAACTCCCCCCACCATGTCTGTCTGTCTGTATGAACGCGATAAACTAAAAACTACTGAGCGGATTTTCATGAAATTTTTTAACAATACAGATTCGTAGGGAAGATAATTATAATATATGCATAAGATTTCAACTCATGTGTAGCAGAGGCGGATCGCTAGTCTGATGAAATGATCTTGTTCCTGGTGAGTTTGAAGGTTTGAAGGTATCGATAGCACTAGGTGCTTTATAAAGGCTCTGTTATCTTTCTCCACCTTAGCCATTATCCTGTCAAACTGTCTCTGCTATTTTGCCAACAGTCGCGCGGGATGGACCCAGTGAGAAAGCGTGCAATGAAAGATACAGACTTTGGTAATACCAATCTACAAAGCCTTTAGCACAGGCGTAGGGAACCTGGCCTTTCGGTATTTTACAGGATACAGGATACTTTTCTACTATCTCACCAAACGACGTACGGCGAGTATCCACACCTCTACTATCCGGACCAAGCGTGTCGCTTTATCGTTTATACTGCATACGTCGAGAGACAGGAATATTTTGCCTGTAACATTGATCATGATTTATGTGCCTTTAAGTTTCGCACCATCATTGATTGCACCACTGCATACCATCAGTTGGGATCGCAGTCAAGCACTAGTTAAAATCATTTAAAAAAAATGACATCTGCGATTAGTCGTATGCGTGCTTTTTCAGTCGTTGTATGGAACTGATCTTCTGTAGTATTCTGTTATACTGACCTAGATTTCCCATGTTGTCTATTCAATTTTGCCACACACGTAATATATTGTATGTCAGTACAAGTCGTAATACAATTACCATTGTGAAGAAAACATTTCGGTTTCCGCGATTTTCTTATTATGGTGTAGTTGCTTTGAAGGTTGAAAACCAGTTGGTGGAATGATAACAGATTTTTGAGTTTACGTAAAAACATCTTGTCTGTACTTTCAGGAGATGATTTCTTTTATAAGTAGTTTTTAGGTTATATGTTTTAATTTGTGTTAGTTTAGTAGTAAACTTTAGTTATAGGTTTTATATTTATTTGCTTTGAATTATTTCATTATTCAAGCCTTTGATTTAAAAAAAATATCACATAAAAATACAATTATAAAACAACACATTTCTCATCAACATTAAACTGAAAATATTATCATTTAAAACCAAAAAATTCGCTAAGTGATACTATTAATATTCGATAATTTAACATACCTGTAGTTTCATATTTAGCGAAACATAAGACTTTAATTGATAATGTTATAATTAACCGCTCAAGCCAGTCATGCACAGAATTATTTAATGATATTATAACACGCTAAGGCGAAACGAATTAATAATATCTACTACCAGTTCATGCTACCCTGGTACACCTAACTTCTTGATCAAATAAATCTAATTGCTAGAAGTTCTGCGATATGTACCTATACGTTGTGGCGATCGGGATTATTTAAGAACGCAACCGAACGCCGTCTGTCACCAGTCGCCAAACCACCCGAATACCGTTCGTACAGCATCGGAAATCATGACAAGCAGCCGTCAGTGATCTTAAGCTGGTGACACGTAGAGGTTACGTGCCCGTGCCTAGGGCTCCGACGCAGAAGTCCCCCGTACGTATAGCCAATAATTATACCTACAAATTGGTGACCCCGACGTGATAGACAGTGAAGTGTAGTGATATTTGTTGGTGCGCTATTCCAACGGAACAATGGCTAATACCGGGGCAAAAGAGGCGTCGGACGAAGTGTGCCGTGTGGGTGTCAAAGTGCCGCCATTTTGGCCGAACGAGCCAGCCTTGTGGTTTGTACAATTGGAAGGCCAGTTCGCATTGTCAAATATAACGGCTGATGTGACGAAGTTTTACCACGTTATTGCGAACTTAGATTACAAATACATCTGTGAAGTGAAAGATATCATTGCTAAGCCGCCGACGGACAATAAATATGATAAAATAAAAGCCGAGTTGATTTCCCGGTTGTCGGCTTCGCAAGAACAGCGGGTGAGGCAGCTGCTAACTCACGAGGAGCTAGGGGATCGGAAGCCTTCCCAGTTTCTGCGACACCTACAAAATCTGGCTGGGGCAGAAGTACCCGACGACTTTATCCGGTCCCTGTGGATGAGTCGTCTACCAAGTCACATACAGACGACCGCATATCATCCAGCTGCTAATGGAATTGTTGAAAGATTCCACCGTCAATTGAAATCAGCTATAAAATGTCATGCCAACGACAATTGGTACGAAGTTCTTCCGTTAGTTCTACTGGGAATACGTTCGGCTTACAAGGAGGATATAGGCTCTTCATCAGCAGAGTTAGTATATGGAGAAACATTGCGCTTACCAGGAGCATTTTTCCATAGTTCTCCCGCAGAAGTGGTGGACTACCATGACTTTCTTTCTCGTCTAAGAGATAATATGCGCAAGATAAAACCAACACCAGTACCACGGCATGGTTCATCTCCAATATTTATTAGTAAAGATTTGTTATCATCAACACAAGTATTTGTTCGTCAGGACGCTGTACGGAAACCATTCCAGACACCGTACACTGGCCCATATAACGTCATAGAACGAGGCGAAAAATATTTCAAGATAGACGTAAAAGGCAAACCTACTACCGTGTCTATAGATCGATTAAAACCAGCGTATCTGCTAAACGACTCTGCGCCAAATGAGCAAGTACAAGCGACGCCACCTAGTACTACGACTGATACGCACAAAACCCGATCAGGTCGCCAAGTTCGTTTTCCTGATTATTTTCGACCGTAACGGTCTCCGGGGGGGCTGATGTGGCGATCGGGATTATTTAAGAACGCAACCGAACGCCGTCTGTCACCAGTCGCCAAACCACCCGAATACCGTTCGTACAGCATCGGAAATCATGACAAGCAGCCGTCAGTGATCTTAAGCTGGTGACACGTAGAGGTTACGTGCCCGTGCCTAGGGCTCCGACGCAGAAGTCCCCCGTACGTATAGCCAATAATTATACCTACAACGTTTATAGTTTGTTCGAATTTTATGTTATATACCTGAAGAGAAGTTTTTGTCATTTGTCTTTAAAAATCAAAAAGTACTTCAAACTTTACTTAATTCTGGATTATATAATACTTCATAAGTTGAAACGGTACATAATATAATAGATATAATATATTCCACAACTGTCACACAATTTCATCTAATCCCAAACTAAGCGGAGCTTGAGGTATGAGTATATAAGTACTAGACAACTAATAAGACACTGAGAAGCTGTCAATAGAACTACAATCGCCAGTAATCGTCGTTAATCAAAATAGGCAGGAATCCACTAAACCGCACTGGCCCATGTGGTGGTTACGGTCTACAATGTCATATAGCTTCGCTTAGTTTGGCTAAGCGGAGCTTGTGGTATGAGCATATAGGTAATAGACAACTGATAAACATACTTACATATTTCTAATTACATACATAATGATTAAGCAATTCGTGTACAAAGGAAAACTTAACTCAAAGATGGCTTTTCTCCCAGCAAAACATGGAGTGACCGATCTCTCGCGTAGTGTGCCTGCTAGTTGTAGTTTATATGCAATAACTTGTATTAAGGGGATGCATCTCGACATATGTACATTTTCACTGTTTTCATACAACCGCCCTTACGCGATTATGTCGTCATTACACATTTTTCATTAGATATTTTGGAAACACTGTATCTTGTGGATATTATCTAGGCTTATAAATTTGCATAAAACTTATCCAGTTAAGACCTCTGAAAATCTGCTATTTTGCATGAACTTTGAGACTTCATAATTCACTCAAAAATTTAAAAAGTCAAAAAAACAACATACAAGCCAAGGAAATTTTATCAAGATTTTAAATGATGACAATGTTTTTCAAAAACTTTTAAGGGTTTAAAAAGACACGTATTTCCTGGAACAAGTTTTGTAAAATTTTCGAGTAAATCACGGAATTACTGAATAGATAAATAAATAGATAAGGCATCGTGAAAAAAGAGTGATAGAACCTGAATACTCTGTTGGCTATTCAGGTACTCTCACTCTTTTTTTACGTTGCCTTTTCGTCAAACATCACGTTGGATTGCGTTAGATGAAGCAATAAGCTTTTAAACCATGCTTGATGTTTACAATAGGCGAGTAAACCAGCCTCTTAACGTTCCGTCGCCGATCTTCCGCGACGGAATCTCCGTCTAGTGTGGCAGAGGCCATAGAGTAAGATCACATTCGAGAGTAGAATCGAGTGTACCTAAACCTGCATAAATAAGTCTATTAATATAATATGAATATATATTATAAATACTAGTGTAACCTAATAGATATCGATATGTATTAAAATACATTGAATTTGAGAGCAAGATTTCAAATTTAATCACTTATATAGTAAGCCTGATTGTTTATCTGAAAGCTAATTCACATTGTTAACAACGTCGAGTTAACTTCAAAGTTAAAACGTTACATATCACCTTTACTCATCGATTCAAAGTCAGAAACTTTTCAAAAATTTACAAGACATTTTTCACAGTAAAATATTGAGATTCAAATACGATTCGGTTTTTAAAAATACGGAAAATACCCCTTTTCTGGTATGCAACTATTTATTTATTATTGAATGTAAAATTTTTTGCAACTGAAAAATGAGACAACTTACTAAAGTCAACCTTCTTGTGTTTTCCTAGCTGAGTTCTTCTAGTACCAGGAGCACATAGCACCAAAGGTGGTTTCACTTTACTAACTATATGCTCTCGCATTCCAGGTTGGCGGCAGCGCAGGAGGCGGCGGGGGCGCAGGCTCGCGCGGCGCCAGCTGATACCATGGGCGGCGCGCACCAGCCCGCTACTCCAGGGCCCAGCTCACTCTTTATATTTGCCGACGAAAATCCTATTCGGAGGTCAGTATTGTGTGCTTCACTTTTTTCCTCATGCATAAAATAGTGTTTAACATCAGATATGTACTTGAAATGTGTGCCTGCCTACAATTTACTTATACAACATTACAGTCTAAACTAATGTACAGAAACAAGAAAAAAAAAAGAAGAAAACATATATATTACCACTAATATAAAATACAAAATCCCACAAAACCAAATAAGACAACGTTTACTTATTGCATTATTTGAGTTTTTTTTTTGCGGTACAATGTTTTAACTGGTCAGTAAGAAGAAAAAAGGTTTATATGCCATTATATTTGAATGGCATATAAACCTTTTTTCTGATACCAGACCAAGTTTAAAGACCCTAACTCTCATACACATGATAAAATTGCAACCCGACTGTAAGCACTTACTGAATTACACAAGTCAGTCGCTAACTGTGTCAAACTGAGTGACTGTACATAATCTGGCCCCAATAGGGAAGCAGGAATTAGTTAAACACTAGCAAATAAGCATACATCTTAAGTGACAGAAAAATGGCTTCGTTTTTATTACCTTTGTATTTATTTAACAGTTCAAGTTCACACTTAAATAAAAAAGACGGAAACAAAAAAATGCGTATATAGGTGACGCTTATTTCTAAAAAAGTCAAAATTGGAAAATTGTAACTCAAAAGTAGAAAATTGGAAAAAAAGATGTAGACATGCATCGTGTGTAAAAGTGAAATAATGAATGATTTTTTACAAGCTAAAGCCTATGAATTTTTACAAGCTTTTATTTAGTAACACCTGTCTCGATATTTGCTTTTCTGTAATCAAATCTTGCAAATTAAATTTGATCCTCTTCTCGGTTACCGATTGAGCTGAAATTTTGCCTGCATGTGCAAATCAGATGACAATGCAAAATTATTATAACATGGAGCTGATCTAATGATGGAACTGGAAAGTGGCCATAGAAACTCGGAAAACCCTATCGAGTTTGAGCTTTTTAGAATGGTCTTAATGAGTATTTTTAATTATATACAGATATAAACCGCATCGTTGCAAGCTTGTTCATTGAAAAAATATTTTCATTGAAAACTGGTATCAACTTGCTTTTTGAATGCACGCTAGTTGTTATCAATCATTTCAAAAGTTAGATTGGATTTTAATTGATTAATAAAAACTAACTGAAAAGGTCATAGGTGAGACAATGACCAAACGCAAGCCTATCAATCACCAAAAAGTTACTAAACTGAAAAATTGGAACACAAATATTCAAAATGATTACGTTGATACTGAAAATATTTACGTATGAAATTTTGCAACAAAAACCAACAAAGGATTAACTGCTATTTTCACGCAACATGAAAATCACACTAATATTGTGAAGACGAAAGTTTGTGTGTGTATGTTTGTTAATTCTTCACGCTCGAACGGCTGAACGGATTTCGATGTAATTTGGACACGGGTAGACCATATTCTGGAATAGTACATAGAATAAATTTTATCCCGTGAGCATATTTTATAATTATTATTATTCGTTTATTCATTAAACATACATATGAATTATATTTTTAAATAAAAAATTAAAAAAACATTTAAAAATATAAAAAATAGTGTCCCACCGGTATCGGCTTGTTCCCGATACCGGTGGGACACTATTTTCTAAGCCACCGGCGGTCAGGGCTCCGGAGAAAGAAACCTCCTGACTATACGAGCCGTGTCCTGGAGTACCGCTTTCTGAATAAAGCCCTTGATCCAGTCGCCTAACGAGAGCCCCCTAAGGTGTTACTATTATTATTAACCACTCGCATTTCACCACTATCTCACCTGATGGTAAGTGATGATGTGGTCTAGGATGGAGCACGCTTGCCTAGAAAAAACTTATTCACTCTTGACTTAAAGACCCCTAGTTTGTAGATATGTTGTTGTTCTCAGCTGTGTAAGTAGTTAGAAGATTTCTCGAAATACAACTTAACGTCATGCCATAGGGCGTGACGTCATTACAATGTTCCCTGAATACAACTTTCCACTTTCACGCGGACATAACTGCAGGCGGCAGCTAGTCAAAAATAAAACAACACGATTAATGGCTACGGAACGAAAAACAAGCGGAAAATGAAAGGTTTATATTTTTAAAAGGTAGGCGTAGATAATTGGGTGTCATTCGGCGGGGCATAGTTTGGCATCCGACCTGCGCGGTGGCGGCAAGCCATGCGGAACGAAAATAAATACAAATTGGAAAGTTTACAGTGACGTGAACTGTAATTTAGTTATTTGTTTTCGTTTTTGTTTACTATGAGTTACACAGTTGATAATATACATTTGGATATTTAGTTTACCTGTACATATCAAATATTTTTTCTGGTTTTTACAGACTAAAACCCTTTGATTATATACTTTTCTAGATACCACATTGACACCTATTGAACGGCCCAAATAAAGTCTACTAAAATTGGTAGACTCGCTTCTCCCTTACGTCAGTGTCATTTGAAACACCAAAGGATAACGTGCTCACGAAAAGTAATTAATTATGCCGGTTTGTGCCATCAGACTGTACCGCAATTATGTGGGAAAATCGTATAATAATACCAAAATTACTTTTCATCGGTAAGTTTTGTTATTTACCCACTATTATTTTAAGAAACACGATTTTTTAATTCGTTTTTTGTAAGTTATTCTGATTAGCCAGTGTTGTCAGTTTTATACTAGGGAGATTTGGCGAAACTATGGGAGACATAATACAAATATTATTACGTCATTTTTCGATCAGGAGAACATTATTAAATCAATAAATGATAACTTATCTATACCTATAAAATAAATAAAGCCCATGACGTCATGCACTAAATAGTATTTTTGTTAGTTCTTTCTAATATTTTGGGTTTCAGATTTCCTACGGATCCCATACTAGCAAATTGCTGGAGAGACATTATACTGCGGCCTCGAAATTAAGACCAGTGGAAATCCCACAGGACTTCAGTCGCGTGTTCTGAACATTTTTCTGATGATGATTTATATTTTACAAAAAAGGGTTTAATTCATTAAACCCCAAGCGAACGCCGGCGTTCGCGCACCTATTGTCTTTCAATTGTGTCTGTCATTATCACAATTGAAAGGTTAAGACGGCTAAAGAACTAAAATTCTTTGATCTTAAACACGCCTATTTCGTCATCCATACCATCAGGTGAGATGGTGGTCAAACGCGAACCTATCAATAAAAAAATAAAAACCTGTTATTTTTTTCACTCTATTTTTTGTCTTGTCTTGTCTTACATCGGACTTTATACTTTATATTTGTTTGTTTTATGTACATACATATAAGTACATGTAAGCAGAGAATTGTGTGTCTTAAAGTCTGTGTTAAATAAATGTATTTTTTTTTCTTTAATTTATAAAATATTATTTCATTCAACCTATTTTGTTAAACTTTCTTCATAATAAATAACGGTTAAAAGGAAAGTTAATCATTTGGAGCAGGCATCCCTAAACACGCACACCTTGACAGTTTGACGACAATAAGTACACAAGCGGTCCTCACACATATCTCGCAATTGGAGACAGTTTTAGTGCATTCGTTTGTTTGCATTGCTCTATCTAGACAAGTATATAATCAAAGCTAAAACCCAACTTTATATATTATTATACCTGTCGAAAGGGCGTGTAGAACTGTTAAAAAATCTAACAAAAGTTAATTCATCAAGACATAAGTCGTGTGTGCATTAAAAAAAAAAAAAATGAAAAAGATTTGTTTTGTGTTTCATTGGTATCAGATTTTTTTTCATCCGCTCGTAGTAGTACCTAAATAAAGTATACACATAATTATGAATTGAAAGAATCACATTGGTACTGTAAAAATTAATCCAAAATATCACCGCCAGATTCCAATCAAAACGACCACAAACTTCTATACCGTAGAGGGAAGTTAAATCAACCCACAAAAGCGTCCACTATCGTCTTCATATTACGACTTAACCCTCGCAACATCTGGCCAGAACTTAGCATGGAAGCAGCGAGAACGGGACGGTATTGCCCCCACTTATACATATTAAACGCAAGCCGTATTTGCCCCCCCTTATGCATTTTGTAAACAAGAACATACTTACACACTAGGTATTCTTAATTTGATAACAAAAAGAGATTGTATTGCGGAACGAGACAGTTTCTGTATGTTTTTCTTTGTGTGGTTCTGTTTAGATTGTTCTAGAAAATTGTGTGGAATTATTGTTGTGTTCAAAATTGGAAACTACTCAATGTTACTTTACTAGTTCGTTGTTCTTCAGTAGAGACTTCTCAAGACAGACAATTTCTTTTTTGGCACGCATTTGGGCATTTAACCAGAGTTTATTTTAAAAAGTATGTTTTATATGTTTTCCATTACAATGCAGATGTAACACTGTCTGATGATTTACAATATTTGGCAGCAAATTTATTGAGTCAGTTTTCTCGGCAAGCTTCGCTGTAGTAGTCAATACTACAATAAAATTAATAGCTGCATTTTACTGAGATCACACTTATTTCAATCATTTCCACATATTGTGGAGTTTTGTAGACACTGGAGATATGAAACTACATCAATTTTACATCCACTAAAAATCAACTTACGAATAATTAAAACTAATAGATCCCGCCAATACTCGTCTTTCGTTAGCGATAGGAATAGTTCGGCAGGCAACTTAAACAGCTAAGGAGTAGTATTCCCTGCCAAAGTCTATGTTTCCTGATAGCTACAACTTGGGGTCTTCAATTCAAGAGTAAATACGTTAGTTCTAGGCAAACTTGCTGTATAGTCGATCACATCATCACTTACTTTCAGGTTAGGTAGTGGCAAAGTGAAAGCTCATAAAAAAATAGCTGACTAAAAACATTTTTGTTTTTTTTTTAATAGAATTTCTCTCCTCTTTACAAATGAAACAACAGATCATTCATACCAATTAACTTGTCGTTTCACTACAACCGTAGTCAACAAAATAAAACTGTCAAAGGAAAGACCAAAACTAAATTGAAAACAAAACGTAAACAAAAAAATAATCGATTGAACTCTATTGAAGGCAAACCCCGAACTCGGAACACATCCGTCATTTAATTTTGAAACCGTTTTCGTTTCAAATATTTCCGTGCCGTCACGAAATTCACGATGGTAACTTTAAATTATGTATATAGGACGCGGCAAAAGGAATATATTCTTGATTAGTTGGAGAACTGTTCCTTGTTTTCTACTTTGAATTTAATTTTATTAATGGAGTTTACTAAATTCCAGACCATCTTTCTCATGATTACAAACTGGGTTAAAATAAAAACTGACGTTCAATTTGTACGATTATCTTTTGTTATCTATAGTATTTTTATATGATACAATCAACAAGCCAACTTTATGATACTGTAAACTCTTTTCCATTTTTTGCCAATTTAATCAAGATATATATTTAAATTCTATATGTAAATTTGTTTTCTTACTTAAATGACAATTTGAAGTTATAATTTCATCTCGGCGACAATAAAAAACGAGTCAAGATGTACATAAATTAAACGTAGTTTTGACATAATAACCGCTCAAAAAAAAATGGTTGCACTTATAAAATACCTCAATATTCCCAATAAAATCGCTATCTGAATGCTTAACTGACTCTCAAATCTTATTGTTTGTAAAATACAGACTGCACTTTACTTGTCCATTCTACAAAATGTTCCATGAAAACCTTTTAAACTTGTGAAACTTTCCACACCCGGCTAAGTTTCGTTGTAACCTGTTCGAGGTGCACATTGTCGGCTGTCGGAGATTCACAGTCAACAGCTATAAATGTTCTCGTACTTGTATGCATTGACGTAGGAACTTGGTGTAGAATCTGCAATATATTATGATAAAGTAGTGATTCAAAAAATAGATAAAGTGTAAAAGTAAAAACCTTTTTTGGTAAAAGAGAACATTAAGTTATGGAATGTCAAAGTAAACTCGTATTGACTATTACTACTTATTTACTGTAAACATTTTAGCTATGTTCTGGGAATCGTCATCATCATCATCAGCCTTTTTAATGTTCCCACTGCTGGGACCCAGGCCTCCTCTCTAGGAGAAGGAATGGGCCGTAATCCACCACGCGGGCCCAGTGCGGGTTTAATTTTTGGTTCTAGGACATGCCGGTTTCCTCACGATGTTTTCCTTCACCGTTTTGAGAGTAGCGGTGATGAAATAAATTACACAAAGTAATGCGCTTGGCTGGGTTCGAACCCGCGACCTACAATTCGTAAGGTTCTGGGAATACCTGCCAGTTATTAAAGTATAGCTAACTAATAGAAAATAATTTATATTTCCTGATAAAATATAGGCATGGTTTAAAAATATATACATAGATATGTTATATCGACTCTTATCTCGAGTAGGTAGAGATTTGCTGCAAATCCTGTTATCTGTGGTAATCATTTGTTGAATGCGTTTTATTATTGTACTAACAACATGATTGCCAAGAGACAGATTAACTGAATCAAATTCGCTCACAGTCTGCCTATATCCGCGAGTATCGGGATCAGCAGGATATTTCCGGCCATCGTAGGCATTATACGCGGACGACAAGCAATGGGTAACTCGTCGTCCACGTGTCCATTAAAGACCAAGACCGTGCTCCGGTCGCGCCTATTTCAATGATTCTACATATTGTCCATTTGCTAGTTAGTTATTTAACATCACAATATCCGCTAGAAATAAATTTGCAAGTAATTAAAACAGCTACTGAACTTCACTTGAAGAAATTTTTTAAAAACTCCTTAACTACGGTCATTTTGACATAGTTGCCAGACATAGTTGAAGTTCAGTTCAGTGACAGTGAGCAATGGGTAGCTCGCTGTCCGGCCGTCCGGTAACTGTCCGGACCAAGCCCCAGTCGTCGACGGCGCGCACTGTTCCCGCGCGCCTCAAGGAGTTGTCAGCAACAGCAGGGACCCAGCCGGGTCGAAGCCTACTGGGGCCAGGGTTATCCGAAAGGGCGCTCGAGCTCCGGTATGAAGGCTAGAAGGAACGGGGTGGGTCTTTTAGTCAGTAAGAGTCTGACACTACCTCCCGCTCCAGCCAAGAGTGGGGGTTGTCATTGGATGATTTTTTCCCACCATAAAAAAAGACACAAAAATAAAAATTTCTATTTCATATTATTTTATGAGGACAGGAATAGTACATTGTTACACTAGGGGTGAAAGTTACTTATTTCGTCCCGAGAAGGAGTTGGCGGGCGAGCGAAGCGAGGTCGCTAATTCGAGGGGTTAAATAGGTTACTTTCATCCCGAGGTAAACACTGTGCTTTTCATTACGAATACGAGGAAACTAAAAGTAAAAAAAAAAGTTTGTAAAACCTGAGTCGTCGTACCTATGATTTTAAGTAGGTATCTTTCTTCTGATTTAGGCGGTAAAAGGTATTCCACTACTGCTATAGCTTCTCTTATGAAATTAGGCGTGAAATCACTATTTTAATCTGATAAACATAACGTGTTAATACAAATCTCTGTTGTACGAAAACGTAAACAAAACTCGAAAAAACCAACGACTGATTGCCATTTTCCCGCCATTTTGTTTTGTTTTTTTTTTTCTGCGGCCGGCCAGCTATTCAGCCTCATTAATGAAAAATTAGAAATTAATTGTAATCTTTTAAAAATAAAGTATTTTAAACAAATAGTTAAACAAATAAATCAATAAAATTATTTAATTAATACTTGTCTCTAAATTATTTCAATTTTATATCGTGCTGTGATTGACTGGCTGTATGGAAAATTGGAACATGGTTCAATAGAAATGTGAAGATAGAACTAGTTTTTTTTTTTATAATTTGACAGCTGTCAGTTGTAAAGTAAAACTCCCTAGGGATGAAAAGTATCACTTTCAGCCCGCTCCTCAGGCAACTTCAGACCTACTTTCAGAGTATGAGTAATGAAAATTTATTTTACGTTGCTCCTCCATAATTACATTCGTGTGAACGTTCAAACTTAACTGCATTTTCTAATGAACGCTTACTAGTTTAAACGCGACACAGTTGCTGTATTATCGTGCTTAATGGGAGGATAACGCGATAATATTTTCTATAATGATGCTAGCTTCTTGCTTGTGAGAGGAAATTGTTTACGTGTCATTAAAGTTTCTTTGGAAAATGACAATATTATGAGAGAAAATAAGTTTTCAATGAAAAACGTATTTTTCATAACAAGTTTTTATGGCGCGATGGTCTAAAGGGTTACTTGTAAAACACTGCTAACATCTCAAGACTATGTTACATCATCATAAACATCAAATTTTTGAAGACTTTTTATAGTACGCAACAAGACCTTCTTCTTCTTCTTCCTGCTCTAGTCCCGTTTAATTTGGGGTCGGCGCAACACGTTTTTTTCTTCCATTCTGTCCTGTTACTCGTCACGCTATCACTAACTCCCTTTTCTTTCATATCGCTTCTCACACAATCCATCCATCTTTTTTTGGCCTCCCTCTTCCCCTCCATCCATCCACATGTAAACTCATAACTTTTTTTGCAACATGCGTTTCATCCCTCCTTTTCACATGACCATACCAAGACAAACGATTCCCTTTCAACTTTTCAGAACAAGACCATGTCTACAAAAAATCTGAAAACAATGATATTTACAAACCCGCATTAGGCTCGTATAGTGGATTGCAGCCCATCCTCTCTCCTAGAGAGAAAGACTTAGTCTCATCACTCAGAACATTACAAGGATGATTATGCTTTAATGCATTCCATTGATGATAGATAACATTAGATTTTTATTGATATTATTGTTTTTTTTTTTTTTAAATTTTATCAATAGTATTGTCCTAAAAAACTGTAACGTAAGAGCTTCTACCGCCTGTGATACAGGTTTATCCTAGTACAGGCACATAACATAGCATTTACCTCTTAAGATTTTATGTAACCGTTTTACCAAATGTTATTTTGAATAAACGTATTATTATTATTACATTTCCTTTATTATATTTATTATTATTATTAATTGCTGCTATAACTTGTGTGAAACAAAAAGTTTTTTTGAAATAATAATAAAATTGTTACAGTTTAATAACAGGGGCCTTACTGTATTAAAATGGCAAGCGTGCGAGTGAGAAAGAGGGATGTAGCAATAGGGTATATTGCTACCTCCCTTTCACAGTTCAGTTTATATCGCGTCTAGAGCTCGTGGTAGCACCTCTGTAATGTTAGAGCTTCACTTGAATTGTTCCTTACCTAATATCACCCAAAAACCTCCCAAAGCACCCAAAGAGCCCAGGGCTCAAGGTAGGGCCTAGATACCCTAAGAGGCGAAGTCCACCTTTTAACTGTGTTATTTACTAGTGCATTAAGTTTCATTAAATAAATATCAGTGATTTATTAAGAGATTCCTACTTCCTACATTATAGAAACCCCTCTTTGAATAGGATACTATATCCTGTGAATTCAGTTCTTTATTAAATAATATGTGTTCTATTTTCAGGTACACAAAGTTCATCATCGAGTGGCCGCCCTTCGAGTACGCGGTGCTGCTTACCATCATCGCCAACTGCGTGGTGCTGGCGCTGGAGGAGCATTTGCCCAACGGCGATAAGACCATCTTAGCACAGAATCTGGTAATTTCAACCCTATGCTTATATTGTTAAAGATCATAATAGCTGATACATATGACGACTTTATGTCTTTTTTTATTTTATTCGATCCAAAACTAGTTTCCTGTGTTTATAAAGTTTTTAAACTTTTTCCCGAAATGACAATCGCATACATACAGATACTTAAACTTAAGTTTTATTACTAATTTCCACAAATATCACTTAACTACTAAGCATTTTGGTAGTGCAAGCTGTGCGAACATTATAATGTAACTTTGGTAAGATCAAATCATCATCATCTAATCACTAACATTGTCAATTGCATCTCTGAGAATCTTCTAGAAACCATAGACCATTCATCAAATTAGAGCCTATTAGAATCACAAGGTACCTTCCTTGCTCCAGAATTAAAAATAAAATGTCTATCAGTGTAATCTACATTCATAACCAAATTTCTTCACAACATATTCTTCATTAAGTCAACGGCACCACTTTCCAACTATATCAGTCATAACCATAGCTAATTCTACCCATTTGTCTCATCCAGAATCAGACGAGAATACTAATAGAGACGCATGCTAACATAACATTCCATTTGAGGCCTAATATTCTGGCCCAAACAAAACAGTCGATCTAACCATAGCGTTATGTTTGCCAATTGTAGGGATGCGTCATATCACATGAATGCGTCTTTCAAACGCAATGGAGCTTGGAAGATATTACGTAATCCTGATCCATTCATGTCTTGTCTTACGCAGCATCAACTACAGAGTTAACTTGGTCTAGCCGCTTTTGTGAATCAATATGCATTTACATCTACAATCATTCTAGTCGCACTACTAAGCCTAAAGGTGTTTTAAGAGTTGATACTACTGTTATATATAATAATATATAAGCTTCATACTTTATCAGTCATAATCATTATCAATTCCACCTATTCGTGTAATCGAAAAGATGAAAATACTAACAACCCAATATTCTGACTCGAACAAAACAGTCAATGTACCTATAAAGTTATGTTTACCAATTCAACGTATCAATGCGTCTTTCAAAGCCATGAAGCTTGTTAAAGGCTATCAACGTCGGATAGCATTCATGCTTGGTCTTACGTACTGACTAAGGTCTTAATTGTGGGTTTTAGATGCACGTTCATATTGTTTCTGTTTGTAGAAGCTAGTGTAATATCCAGTATTGGTCTGGAAGCCTTTGAGAAATAATAATCACGTACCTTTACAATAACTTTACTTTCATTAATAAACCTGACGATGCTTTGTGAGTTGACTGCTGTTATAGTATGCTTTATACTTTATCAGCCATAATCATTGCTGATTCCACCCATTCATGTAATTGAGAAGTCGAGAATACTAACAGCCCAATAAACTGACCTAAACAAAACAGCCGATCTACCCATGGAATTATGTTTGCCAATTGTACATATGAATGCGTCTTTCAAACGCTTGAAACTTGATTTGGATTGCAACGTCGGATAGCATTCATGTTTTGTCTTACACTGCGACTACGGTCTTAATTGTGGGTGGCAGATGCATGTCTATATTGTTTCTATATACAGAAACTATTGTATTAGTCAGTAGTGGTCTAGCCGCCATTATGAATATGTTATATGTTATAGTAAGCTTCATACTATATCAATCATAATCACTATTAATTCCACCCATTCGTGTAATCAGGAAGACGAGAATACTAACAGTTGATCTAACCATAGAGATATATTTGTCAATTGTACGTATCAATGCGTCTTTCAAGCCTGATATTGTCATTAATGATTTGTCTTACGCTACGACTACGGTCTTAATTGTGGGTGGTAGATGTCTACATTGTTTCTGTATTCTGAGGGTAGTATAATAGCCAGTACAATGTCTAGCCACCTATGTGAAACAATATAGACGTGCATATATTACTCGGATGCTCAATCATAAACAGACCTAACTCAAAAAAGTCTTTGAAAGTGAAGTTTGAAAGTTCTAAGATACATATTTTACGATTCAATTTTAAAGCAAAATGCTTATTATTGGGTTAGGTCTATTAAGCGTACGAATTATTCTACCCACATTATTAAATCTGACGATGCTTTGTGAGTTGATGCTACTGTTAAAGTAAGCTACGCAACATTACGCTCATAGCACCTTCACATACTCGTTGCCAAAATGGTGTTTAATACACAATAATTATAATGATACTTCAGTATATTAAAACTAATGATTTCTGTACAAATACCGACAAGGCTATTAATTTTTATTTTATATCTGTTTGCTGTTATACTGAATACTGTTTCCATTGTTTCAGGAAAAGACCGAGGCGTACTTTTTAGCAATATTTTGTGTAGAAGCCTCGTTAAAAATATTAGCCTTAGGTTTTGTTTTACACAGGGGATCGTATCTTAGAAACGTTTGGAACATCATGGATTTTTTCGTAGTAGTTACTGGGTGAGTTATTTTTCATATTTTATTCATTTTTAGTTTTAATTTACTCGATAAGATGTACTAATGGAGTTATGTAATGAAATTCCATGAATAACCTGTTTCTGAATCTGTTGTCAAATCCGAAATCACCTATTATGGCCAACCAGACCAACCAAAGATCACGCATAAAAGAATTGATAACAGATTTAGTTACTGGTTATCAGAACAGATTGTCTAGTAATCTGATAAAAAAAGGAATTGAAAAGTAAAATTCTTTACATAACTTTTATATCACAATATAATTGTTCACATAAAAAAGCATTCTCGGTTGCTCGAATTGATATTTCATTCTTTAAACATAGCACCGAGGCTGCTTTCAGTGAAGCCACATATTGTAATCTAAATTATACAAATTACCATTTATAAACTATTAGGCCACACAATTGGTTCAAACTAAATCGTAGGACACTAGGTTTTGTCAAACACAAAGAAGAGTTGACATTATTGAATATTCGATAACAAAAACTAGGTCGATGACGATATTCGCCGAATACAACGTGGACGTTGACCTCCGGATGCTGCGCTCGTTCAGAGTGCTCCGACCGCTCAAGCTCGTCTCGCGGATACCAAGTAATTCACAGTAATTGGCGAAAAGTTCACATAATACCTCTACCTTATTTGTTATAGACGTTACTCGCTAGATGTTTTCGAATTTTGAAACTTTTTTGAATGTAGAACTACAGCTAGTTATGGAAAATAGAATTTTTATAATTATTAGTAAAAATACGTAGCATCGTATTCTCGACCTGTTTATTGACATACTTAACATAGATTAGAAAATGTGTGAATTTTAATTAATATGTGATTTATTGAAAATGTTTAATGTTTTAAAGCTACGTGTTGCATAATAGTAAAGATTTGCTATACATTTTGTGTATTGTGTAGGTTTACATCAAATATAAAAGCTAATACGTAAGAAATTAGATAAAGAAATGGTTTTAGGTGTGAATAAATATGGTGTATTTAGATTAAAATGCGTAAAATTAATATGATTACTTAGCATATTATAACAATCTAACTAATTAGATACACGATATTTAGATTGTAGTTATTTTTTACATAAAATAAAGGCTGTGCTTTGTCACCTACATATTGGTTGATTACTTTTTTATTTACATTGATAGAAGTCATTAATAAATTTGTTTTATATTCATTCGATGCCTCACAGATAACTAACAGAATAATCATGTAACACACTCACAACTGGAAGAGAAGTGAACGATTTTTCTTATAACCTGTCTATATAACATTCTACTATGCCATGGCAGAAGTTAAATTGACACACAGAAATCTCAAATTCGCTACACGGATCAATTTTGGTTGTGAGCGAACAATACTACTCAAGTTCGAATATTTCGTTTTAACTATTATTATCATTTGTTTGTTTAATAAAAGCACAGTCTTCAGTAGTAATTTATTACTCAGCTAGTTGCTAGTTCAAGCTATAGTATCGAGTGATATGTGTTTGGCAGTATCATCACGCAGCTGCCGATCGCGCCAGCCGACGTCGACTTCAGGACCTTGCGTGCCATTAGGGTGCTGAGGCCCCTTAAATTAGTATCGGGCGTTCCTAGTGAGTTCTAGAACATTCATAGATTAGTTAATCGTATTGTAGTTCCACTAGCTACACTATTGCATAATTTTATTACTTAAAAAAAAACACTGGCTGCAAAGAAATAAGAAAAAAATGCACTGGCAAAAAGGATTGTTAACCATTTCTTTAAGAACAAAAAAACACTGGCCATAAATTGAGCGCGAAAAAAAGTTACGTTGGCGCCATTTTTAATTAAAATTATGCAATAGTGAAAATCATTGTGCACGATAAACTTTTTGATTTTATATTGTGTTACCATTGTTCTGATGTCTTTTTCAATAAATAGTTAATGATTTTCATCTCTAGATATATGGCATTTAGTCAGAAAATCTATTTCTTGTTGTCTGTATCTTTATTAAAATTTTCTTTTAACGTTATCATCGATAAATTAGCAACTAACGTCGAGAAATAAACGACATATTTGGTAATTATCTCTTGTTTTATCTAATTTAATAATAATAATCTAAAAATTAAAATAATAATTTACAAAACACTATCGAAATATCTTCTTCAAAATTTCATTTTACGAACAATGATAGTGCCCTGTAATTTATAAACCCTGGTTAAATAATATCTGCTTCTCATCTTTTTTATTTATTTTTATTAATTTGATTTTTTAAACTATGCTGGATATCTTCCAATTCCTATTTGGAGGAGCTAACTTTGGTTACTAAAATGTTATTGCACAGAATACGAGTGCTTATTCCATAATTATAAAATTTATTTTGACGCTTCGTTTGTTTTAAGAAAATTCTGCTTCTCCATATTTTAATTTCTACCAAAATCGACCAATTGGTTAGCTCAATTTTCTAATTATTCATGCATGAAAATGGCTTATGAACTCAGAAGATAACATATCACCATCTAAGATGTTATAAATTACAGGGCAAGCTACGCGATATTCCGCCTTATGAACTAATACAAATAAATACCATTTTCGTATAGGTCTGCAAGTCGTACTGAAGTCCATTATAAAGGCGATGGCGCCGCTGCTGCAGATCGGCCTCTTGGTGCTTTTCGCGATAGTCATCTTCGCTATCATCGGCCTCGAGTTCTACTCAGGGGCGCTGCATAAGACTTGTTATAATTTAGAAGATATTAGTAAGTATTTCTTCACATAGAACTCCACATTCCTCACATACATATTTGCTAACTCCTTGCACTCTTTAAAATGTACCTTCCTATGGGTTTGTTTGATACGCCATATTCAAATACGTCATGATGTCTTTGTGAACACACGTCATGCTGACATTCGATTCTCAAGAGTAGTTTTTTTTTTGTTTTATATATCTAATATTTAAATTTAGAATACTAGTTGAATATTTATGCACTAATGAAACAATATAACTGAATAAAATATACTTGATTAACGTTTCGAATGTCTTAAGTTACACTGTCCGACATAAGGTAATTGTCTTTCTATTGTGTTTCTAATTACGACATTCAAAGAGTTAAAGTAGTAACTTTTACAATGACAGTTTTACCGTTAACAGTGGCAATCGGCATTTGCAAGATCATGTTTGAGTCCATCCAAACAAACACTTAAAAAAGACAATGTTGTCGCATTTAATTTCCAAGCAATTCATACAAAAGCTCACACCATCGATTCTCACTCAACTTCATACTTTACTCGGTAAACCTGCCTTAAAGTACAGCAACCCAGTTTAAATTTGTGCGACACTAATATGCAGTCACAAACTCACGAACTGGCGACACCATTGCATGTGGAAATTTAAATTAACGGCTCAACTTCAAAGCGTAATAAGTCGAAGTTTGAAACTTTTCAACGTTTTAATTATTAGCAATAAAAGTTAATTACTACTACTGCCTTCGGTAACTTGTCTTTATGTTGCATTTTTAAAAAGTGTGGGTTGGGGTTTATTTTATCAGATATTTAATAGTTGATGGCTGAATGGATTTAGCGAAATATACGAAAAGTTCTTATTTTGGGAAAAAAAGGGCAAAAAAAAAATACAAAATTTATAACACAGACGTTGTCCTTCCTGAAAGCTAGGAGTTTTATCAAAAAAAAATTATAAAACTATAGAGTGATTAGGCTCTTCATAAACTAGTACGCCTCACTATCAACGATTGCATCACTGCTTACCATCAGGTGGGATCGCAGTCAACCACTGGTTTATATCAAATAAAAAAGACTTAAGAACCCGATTGCAGCGCCACCGCTATTTATTTATTTTATATTCATTACTAAACATTTTGGAATAGCCCCGACACTTCTAACCGTTTAAACTAACTTCGCAGATACCAATATTCCCTTTCTCTCTCTCGAGTTTCTTAGATTAGTAGTAAACTTCCAGTCTTTAATTCTAAATCTAAATGACTACTAAAAAGTCGAAGACTGTACATATCAAAGCAATCAATAAAACCTGTTGTAATCCCTCAGGTGAAATAGTAAACGAAGGCGATAGTGCGACGCCGTGCAACGCGGACAACGTTAGCCTAGCGCCATTTGGCGCAAATGTGTGTGAGTACGAGAAAAGCACGTGCCTAGAAAAATGGGAAGGGCCGAACAGAGGCATCACGTCCTTTGACAACATTGGCTTCGCTATGCTCACCGTCTTCCAGTGCATCACCATGGAGGGCTGGACTGCCATCCTCTATTGGGTATGTGAACACATTTAAGTTGTACTTATAATGAAAGCCTTTCCCATTGAAAATAACATAATACAGGTATTCAAGTATAATATTTTTATGTAATATACATACATATGTGCAAACAAAATAAACTTGTCAAGGAACATCATTCGATAAAAATCGATCATATTATTTATTTTTATTCATAATGTAAATAAATTTTAATTTAATTATGAATTTTATAGTTATGCTATCTTCTCATCTTCTTCTTAACTATGGGTTTTCTGTAACATAAAAAAGTAAAGTGTGAACTCCCATAACAACTCCATATGAGAGGGAAAGGATTCTAATGATAATTGCTTGTTGCAGACGAATGACGCGCTAGGTAGTGCGTTCAACTGGATTTACTTTGTGCCTCTCATAGTATTGGGTTCATTCTTTATGCTCAACTTAGTTCTCGGTGTTCTTAGCGGGTAAGTCCAAACACTTTACCATATTTCATTCTACTGCATTCATTTATTTTATTTACTGTTTATTTCATATTATTTTCATTACTATTGAAATCCAGAGAGTTTTCAAATGAAAGAGGGCGCGTAGAACGAAGGGCTCAATTTGTAAAAGAAAGAGCTCGTGCAATGTTCAACGCAGACTTCAATGCATATCTCAACTGGATTACTGAAGCAGGTCTTTTTAATACTGATGTGTGTAATCAAGTAATGCTAAAACTGAAGAATTATGCTCAAACTCATCTGTATCAAATGCTAGTCGTACTTGCTAACTCGATTTGTTTTTTTTTTGTTTAAGTTGTTAGGTACGATATTGATGGCTAACCTAAAGGTTTAATGATGAGTGGAACCCTAGCTATACCTTCGTTTACATGTGTTTCCCTCGAGATTTGTTTGTTTAGTGCTAGAGTAGTTCAATACGCGTAATTATGTTTGCAGTGAATTCGCTAAAGAAAGAGAGAAAGTAGAAAATAGACAAGAATTTCTTAAATTAAGAAGACAGCAGCAACTCGAGAGAGAACTCAATGGTTACGTTGAGTGGATATGTAAAGCAGGTAAGTAAAAATATATACACACCAGAACATAAAATGACTCTAGTGATAAAGAAAAAAATATGATAGCAACATAAATAGAAGCTGTTATTAATGAGTTAACTTTCGTTACAGAGGAAGTAATATTAGCAGAAGAAAGAACAACAGAAGAAGAAAAGGCGCACATAATAGATGGTAAGCAAAATTATTATTTTTTATAGAAATGTGAGTGTGAATGGTGATGATGAATAAGTGTACAAAGCATCATAGCTAGTTTGATTGATGATGTAGTTTTTTTTTTGTGATGTACCTAACATATCTCATATTCTTTCCTAGCACGGAGAAGAGCAGCGGCCAAAAAGAAGTTAAAAAACCTTGGTAAAAGTAAAAGCACAGACACAGAAGAGGAAGAACAGGATGAAGACTGCGGTGATGACGGTCAGTATCATTTTCCTATCCCATGAATGTTACATATTCCATAATCTGAGTGTCGTGTTGTGTGTATACCTACTACAGACCAAAATATATTCAGACTTTCTATTAAAACCACAAATTCGTTTTCATTACTCAAGCAGGAACCAAATTATAGAAGCATGTTTTAATTTTCCTTACATTTGTTTAGTTTTTATGTTTGATTCTTAATTAATAGTCAGGTTAGGTATTTTTAAAGTTTTCAGTACATTAGTCACATATGTAATCATTTAAATATTCTTCTCTTCTCTTCACGTATTATATTATTGTAAATTCATGAATGTTGCATGATATTTTGTCAATAACTAAATCTTTTATTTCATTTTCATCCATTTTCATTGCGTATTCGTACTCTATTTGTGTGTTGGTTGTTTACAGTTCCAAAGAAAAAGCAAGGTATGGGATCAAACGTGATGCTGGTAGAATATTCCTTTTCATCTTCTACAGTAGTCTAACTAGAATAGCCTTAGATTTAGGAATAGT
The DNA here is from genome assembly GCA_929112965.1 of Mythimna albipuncta. NCBI lineage: Eukaryota > Metazoa > Arthropoda > Insecta > Lepidoptera > Noctuidae > Mythimna > Mythimna albipuncta. The sequence continues at coordinate 6,339,244 of OV815962.1, read as the reverse complement.
ACCCTATCCGTATCCAAATAATGAAAACGTTTGTACGTGTTTCCCTAAATTATTTCAAGAAAATAGTGATAAAGTAATTGCATTGTCTTATTCGAAATCATTGTTTAACCGTACAGACGTGACGTCAGAACCCTCAGTATTGTATTTGTCCTTGCTATATATTCTACCTCTAGGTCCGCTATTTCCGCCACCCTCACCCAAAGCTTGTACAGCGCGAGCTTCACTAAAAGTTACCATAAAACGTAACATATTTTTCTGGGGATAACACGACGGTATCTCAGAAGAGGGTTGTTAGTGATTTACACGAGTGAAGTATCGGATTGCGACCCCGATTGAATTTCGATACCGTCCAATTACTTCGTGTTATAAAAGTTAACGATCAGAAATCAGCTTAAAGAGCACAAGAGCATTTGTGTCGCCAAATTGTGAACGTAGTAGGACTGCTAATCGTGACGTGCGTACGCTAGAGTTAATAAACAATTAGCTGGATGTTAAACCCGAATCCTTTAGTTAAATGCAAATGCCGTTGATCATGCAATAAACATTAGACCCTCTAAATTGCCGATATTTGGTAACGAACACAACTTTTTACACGCGATGTAAGTTTTACTATTAAAAGCATACAATTTTGGACCATCATTTCAAGGTGAATTCGGTTTAAATTGGTAAAATTAAAATCAATTGATGATAGTATATGCATTTAGAGTTTATTAATCAATTGCAAGATCATCGGCAACTTTATCGTCAAGACTTTTATTAATAAATGTTTTATTACAACAGGTTTTCTGAAAAGTAAAGCACGGTCAGCCGGGAAGTTTGCAGACTTCTGGAGAGCCGAGAAGAGGTTTCGGTTTTGGATCAGACACACGGTGAAGACCCAGTGGTTCTACTGGTTCGTCATTGTCTTGGTGCTCTTCAACACGATTTGCGTGGCTGTGGAGCATTACAGACAACCCAAGTGGCTGACTTCGTTTTTATGTGAGTTTCGTAAGAGTTCATTGTATTATTTCGTAATCTTGGTACCTTGTTAATATTTCAGGTCTCATACAACAACAAAGCGTGTGTGTGTTTTTACAGTTCACGAACATTTTATGTATAGCTGCTAGCATTCTGAGATTTTACTGACTCGCACTAATGATTGAAACTTTAATGTCACTTTTAACTTTTATTAGTAGTAGAAATATAACAAGACTGAATCAAGAGTACTGACTTTTTGTCCTGAATCATAAGTTCGAACATGTAGGTCCAATCTACAATATAAATACCTATGTCAAATGAAATTCCTTAAATAAATAACCCCGTTTCTTCGTACACAGACTATGCCGAATTTGTGTTCCTGGGGTTGTTCATGATGGAGATGTGGGTGAAGATGTACGCGCTGGGGCCGAGGATCTACTTCGAGTCGTCGTTCAACCGGTTCGACTGCGTGGTCATCTCCGGCTCCATTTTCGAGGTCGTCTGGTCCGAGGTCAAAGGTGGCTCCTTCGGTCTATCTGTCCTGAGAGCTCTAAGACTGCTGAGGATATTCAAGGTAAAAATGCCATGTTCCGTTTTTCTATAGAATAGAATAAACTTTATTATACATACTACTACCTACAACTAACTAACCATATTTTACATACTGGAAACCAAGTTATTATTTTATAAAATACAGAAAATGTAAATAATTTACATCATGTTACTTTCTGTAAAACCATGTAATACCTATTAAGGTCATGCTAAATATCTCATCAAGTATATCCCTCAATTCAAAAACAGGCAAATTGTACGAAAGCTTGTGTTATGAGTACTGTATAACTGATAAACATACTTATATATTTCTAAATACATGCATATTAACAGATAAAAACAAAAATATGTAATATTGTACCAAGTTAGTACAAATATGATCTAAGCTTTCGACATAGGTTAAATAGTATATAGCATTTTATTCCAAATAGTTATCCAGTCATGTAATAAACCAATGAATAAATCGTCAAAATATCTACTAACAAATTTTACTGTATATTTCAGGTCACCAAGTACTGGTCATCACTTCGGAACCTGGTGATATCTCTCCTCAACTCAATGAGATCCATCATCTCGCTGCTGTTCCTGCTCTTCCTCTTCATTCTCATCTTTGCACTGCTCGGCATGCAACTGTTCGGAGGACAGTTCAACTTCGAGGATGGCACGCCGCCGACCAATTTCAACACCTTTCCTATCGCGTTGCTAACTGTCTTCCAGGTAATTATTGGCTGTTAATACTTTTGTAATATAATTAACTTTTTTTCCCAAAACCTTTGTTACACTAAAATGTTTGTATAAATTTTGCTGAGTTGCGATCGTAGGTTTGAGTGAACCTTGATTACATTTTCCGATATATGTATAGAAAATTTCTCAGTCCCAGCCTGATTTTGTGCCTGGTGGATACCTACTTAGAATTTAAATATCATTGGTAAAATAGAGATTTATTAATCATTTTGCTTTTTACTAAGTACAATCTCTTCATTTTGTCACCCTATCTTAAAATGCTCATATAACAAACATCTTACTCCTCAAACTGTTTTACACGAGGTTACGTTGGTTAAAACGCAACATAAAAATAATCAGGTTATAAGTAAAGCTAACCCTTCGATTTCTTCACTTTCCAGATTCTAACAGGTGAAGATTGGAACGAAGTGATGTATGATGGCATCCAGTCTCAGGGCGGCATCCAGAGGGGCATGATCTACTCGCTGTACTTCGTCATTCTCGTCTTGTTTGGCAACTACACGCTGCTAAACGTGTTCCTTGCCATCGCTGTCGACAACTTGGCTAATGCCCAGGTGCGTTTCCTTATCTGCGCTTAGTTTTGCGTTAGTTGGTCTTATATGAATTTGATTATTTTTTTAAAACTTTCAGATATCAAATGAAGTGTTATCTCATAATTTGCTATGTATAGACTTAGTTTTAAAATCAACTAACGCAAAACTTATTCAGTGTTTGTTCACAAACAAGACGTTTGCCAATTTGATGTATGTTGAGTTGTTGACGTCATCGCGCTCTTGTAAATCTGACGCCGCTTTTCGTGTAAATGTTGCAAATCTGTATTTACAGGAATTGACAGCGGCTGAAGAGGAACAAGTCGAGGAAGACAAGGAAAAACAGCTCCAAGTAAGTTTCAAGCTTATATTTGTTTAAAGTACCTAGAATTCATCCTCTGATGCTTTGGAGTTAGTTGATAGTGTCACAATTTCAAAGCCATAGCATGTTCAACCACTCTTCCACAAGCATTTACTTTCAAGCGGTTGTACTAATTGGTTTAAGCTGTTGATTGGAACAAAATTTGTACATATTTCATACATTATTCCGGATAATTAGGAATTGGAGAAAGAGATGGGTGCATTACACGCGGTGGACGGCTCTCCAACCGGAGTAGACCTAAGTCCCTCTTCGCCGACGAGTAGGAAGGTAAAACGAGCTCGGCATTGGCAAAGCTATGCTTCAAAATGTATTGGTGTCGACGACTTAAAATATTGTTGATATTTTTAAACTTCCACTATTCTCATTGAACTCTTCTAAGATCTCATTCTGCAGCTTTTCTTAACACTGCATGACATTGCACGCTGTCTGATGTGTTGTTATTTCCTATGTGTTCGTTCATGACTTCGATATCAACAACATTTTAAGTACGCTAGACGAGTCGATGTCGCTTATGTGAGCAGAATGTCATGATAGGTTTTTTTATAAAATCTTTATGATCTTTATCTCTAGATGGCTAATGGATGTCAATATCAACTTGACTTTTTACGTTAACTTCAACTAGACTTTTTACGTTGACTTCAATTAGGTGGCTACTTATTTCACAAAAGACACATACTGTTTCATTGATTTCAATACATGATTTCTTTCTAGCTTGAAGATCATTCCTTTCTTTCACTTATTAAACTTTTTATTTATATTTACGACATTGATTAGAACCGCATGTTATACCACGAAATTCATCAGTAATGGCTTGTGTAATAGTCTTTACTTTTAAATCTAAATGTGAAAATTCTAGTAAATAAGTTATTGTAATTTCATTCCTGTACTTATTCATTGAATAAGTCATAATAGTTATCACTTGCTAAAAAAAACATCTTCATGTAAAATAACATTCATAAAACTGTTATCGAACCTAGAGTAGTTTTCTTCGATATTTTTGAAGAACTCTCATAGAGCCAGAGTAAGAACATTAGAAAGTAGTGGAAACATTGTAGATGAAATCAGTTTAAGGGACGTATAATATGATAAATTTGTAATATTTCAGAACAAAAAGAAAGAAGAGGCCAAAAAAGAAGATGAAGATGAGGTACCAGATGGACCAAAACCAATGCTGCCATATTCGTCCATGTTTATTTTGTCACCTACTAATCCGTAAGTTGTTATACAAGAAGTTGGTCACATATGTTTTTTATTTTATGAGACCTAACATATTATAATTGTATAACATTTATCTGTTACAGAATTAGGCGAGGCGCACACTGGGTTGTAAATTTAAGATATTTTGATTTTTTTATCATGGTAGTTATATGTATGAGTTCTGCGGCTTTAGCAGCTGAAGACCCCGTAGTGGAAGAGAGTGACAGGTACGAATTTTGTAATTATTATGTCCAGTATCCTAATAAGAACAGAAGTACGTTCAAATTTATGTCGTCATATCGTCTCAGCCACCATCAATGTCAAAAACTTGTAAAAGCATAAACTGGTACTGTTTCTGAGAATTTGTGGCACACAATATGAATGCGAACATTCCTAAAAATGTCTCCAAATTTAGTGCGACAAAAGTGCGGGAAAAGCGCGACAATAACTCGCGGTGTTTGCAGAACACATTTGTGCCACGCTCTTGTTAGGATTAAATCGACGCCTGTTTATGCAGCAGTACTGCATGGCATATTCAAGACCTGCTGCGCCTTTTACTGAAAGTTGGCATCAGAACTAAAATTATAGCAGTTATGCGTAGTAATTCTGTTTATTATCCCAAAATTGCGAATACGAATTCCATCAAACAAATTGATGTTTCGTTTTCCTTTTCGATAAGTAAAACTCAAAAATTTTATAGAAATAGCGCGTCCTTCATTCGTTTATTCACAGCTCAGCCACCACCAAATTGACGATTTATATTTGGACACATTTTTAAGATTACATTAATTGCTCCTTCTATTTCGCTAACAAATATCATCTTTCTTACCACTATAATATCCCATATTAAAAGTTGATTTCCTCGAGATATTGTAACTTTGGATAGACTAGAGTACATTAAAATTTCATTTGATAATATATCTACCTTTTCCTTGTTAATATTTTTGACCTTTGATTTTTGCGCTCCTGCTAATCATACTATCTCGACAACAGGAATAAAATCCTGAACTACTTCGATTACGCGTTCACGGGCGTGTTCACCGTGGAGATGCTGTTGAAGATAGTGGACCTCGGCATCCTGTTCCACCCGGGCGCGTACTTACGCGACTTGTGGAACATCATGGATGCCGCCGTCGTCATATGCGCCCTTGTCAGCTTCGGATTTGAGATCGGGTAAGTTTTTTACAGCATTTTTATTTTCGTTATAATGTTTACCAACATTAACTATTGCCAACATTACAACAACTATTTACAATATTGACTATATTAACTTGACTTTTTTACGTAAATTTTAACTTAGCAATATTACGCTTCCATGATATGTTTATCATAGAACAGTAAAAATGATCTTTGCAGGTTGCATATCATAATTTAGCTATTATCACCTATATGATCTCTTACCGTTGTAATTTAAAATCAGTTGCATTTGGATCGATTTCGTTCATCGTATGAATAACATGTAGGTACTTGTTTAAGGCAAAATGCCATTAGCTGTATTTGGATTTCCACAACGTTCAAATGATAACTAAAGACAATTTACAATATATTAAACTTTTTTAAATAATAATAATTATTATTAGGAGTTATTGTTTCTCTCATAAAGACAATAAATCAAAATATTTTAACAGTTTATCCTTGCTTTTTATAAATGTTTAATAAAAAGCAAGCTTCTATTTAATTTTATATCGACCGTGATTTATTATGCCATTACGTGATAATAGAATCTCTATATTGGATTATTTTAATTGTTTTTTTTTTGTAATTTGACTAATTACAATATTTTTGTTACAGAGGCGTGAAAAAGGGCGCGGGGCAGAATCTGTCCACAATAAAATCGTTAAGAGTGTTAAGAGTGCTCAGACCTTTGAAAACTATAAAACGAGTTCCAAAGTTAAAAGCAGTGTTTGACTGTGTTGTGAACTCTTTGAAAAATGTCATTAACATTCTCATTGTGTACATATTGTTTCAATTCATATTCGCTGTAATTGCAGTTCAACTTTTTAATGGTAAATTTTTTCACTGCAACGATATCAGTAAGAATACTTTTGAAGACTGCCAGTAAGTATTGAATTGGTTTTATTAACTTAATTAGTTATTTTCTCTCTTCCTATGTATTTGCTTATATATTCATCTTGCCTAACAAACTTTTTCATTTAAGATTTTTTTTAAATGATTAAAGTCTTGTATTGAAACTATTTAAAAAAAATTACTGTATGTTACATAGGTGAATGTATTTTTTTATTGTATGTACTTTATTTTATAGAAAGAAGTGATTTTTCAAACTAAATTACAAGATATTCAATGTTGCGGGTAAATTTTAATATAAACTTTATCGTGTGTAACAGAGGGTCGTATTTCATCTACGAGTCAAACAGCTTACTGCCGAGAGTCAACCAGCGCACGTGGACGACGCAATCCTTCCATTACGACAACGTAGCAGTGGCAATGCTAACGCTGTTTGCGGTGCAGACCGGGGAAGGGTGGCCTCAGTGAGTATCATGCCTAAAATCAAATTTATGTTCTATAAATTGAGAAACTAAAATATAAGAAAGTCCTAATCTATTTATTCTAACTAAAATTCAACAACTGTCTTTTTAACAAAACCCTTTGCTTTAAAAGTTCTGATTTTGCAGATTTAAAGTAACGTTAATAAACTGTAATTATACTTCCTTTTAGGTTGAAATGCTATCAAAATTCTCATAAGTAAATTTACAATAATTTATCTGCTAGTCCATTCCAACTATATGGCATTCTAGTTAAAAATATGTTACTATCTCGATAGAAAACCATAGCACTAATACAATGTTTTGTTTACAGAGTATTACAAAATTCAATGGCCGCCACCTACGAAGACAGGGGACCCATACAAAATTTTCGAATAGAAATGTCCATATTTTATATCGTTTACTTCGTGGTGTTTCCTTTCTTCTTCGTTAACATATTCGTAGCTCTGATAATTATCACATTTCAAGAGCAGGGCGAAGCTGAACTGCAGGATGGTGAAATTGATAAGAATCAGGTGAGTTTACACTATTAAAATATTGAATCTTTAATATTTAAATACTAAATCTTGAATTAGAAATACAGTTGCTAACAATATGGCAACAAAAGCAAACCTTACACAAGCAACTCCCATTGAAGACGTGATACTAACAATCTTGTTCACAGAAATCGTGTATAGACTTCACGATAGAAGCGCGACCTCTTGAGAGGTATATGCCAAGCAAAAGGGCGAGTTTTAAGTACAAAGTGTGGAGAATAGTCGTCTCTACGCCCTTCGAGTATTTCATCATGACCCTCATTGTTCTCAATACATTGTTGCTCATGATGAAGGTATGTATCATCGACGCTTTTAACTGTTCTAGAATAATTAATCTAAGATCGACTACTACTATATTTAAATTTATTATAATAAAGATCTGTTAATTTTAAGTACAAACACTTTTCCAAAAAGTGATCATACAAAATACATACGTAACAAAAGAAGCACTAAATGTGAAAAGTAGAAAATGATCACTTATTTAAGGTAGTTGCTGAAGAACCTAGCCTGTATCACAAGGCACTGAAAGTGACGATCTAGATTAGCAACCAATCCTTGAAGCCTGCACAGTACCATTCTAGAGAGCTCTTCAAATGTAAGTCATAAGCTCTCTAGTTTGGCAATATTATATTAAGATATAATCTTTGTCGTATATGCGTCTAATATATATATGTTCGCACCTGATAGATCCTTTTAGTGGAAATTATTTGTTAGTTGTGTAACGTCTTTGTCTATGTTAAACAATCGAACTATACCTGGACAGCGTCATGATACAGAAACATTATTGGCAAAACATTTTAGTACTGCCTACTAGTTTAGGTTTTCAAAAATCACAACACACACTTACACACAACATACAAAGTGTTTACGATATCACTGTACTTATTCGGCGTCAGTATACACTGCATCGGAATGCGCCGTATTTAAAATTATTACCGAGCCTATCCCGTCAATTGTACCTACCGCCAAATATCATTTTATTTTCTCCTGTGTTTCGTTGGATAATCCTTTTGTTACTCCTCGCTTGCTATTAATTAAATATGTATGTATCGGTGTTTACTGCACGATATACCTGTCCTTCCAGCACATTTATGGCACAAGATACACCAAACATTTTATTCGGTTATTCGTGCTTGTGAATGCACAACAATCTCTGGGTACAGTTAGGACGTGGCATGGGCCATATATGTTGTTCGTGTTGCATGATCTTATTTAAGACCTATTCCTAATTGTCTTTATGTGGATATTGTGCATGCTTGGTGGAATGGCCTACTGCCAGGCGTGATCTGTTGGTGGCTATGGGCTGCTTTGTATATTTATTGGAAAATTGACAAAATTGATCATTTTTCTAATTGAGACAAAATTTAAAAAGGAACTAAAGTTATATTACGTGGTCAAAATTATATCACTATTTTTTTGGTTCTACCCAATTTTGTTTGTATTTTAAGTTTCTATTATTTTTAAGGTCTATATGTTTACTTCCCTATATATTCCTATAGTACTATAAAACTGTTTAGCTTTAATTTCACAGTGACCCTGTCTGATTTTATGTTAGTCTTATTTAATAAGATCTTCGCACATATCCTCACCAAACTCTTATCACTTATCCCCTTGATATATCTATCCTTCTACTATATACTATGTATTACTGTTAACCGTAACATGAACCGTAACATAACTAATTACTTACTTACATTGATTCCATACAAATTTCAATTTTGTACATGACATTAAAATACTAATTCTTGTGGATGAGGTAATTTATAAAGTAACAATTATGTATTTTCATTGCCATGGGTTTATCCATAACGTCCGGCACTTCATCACAAAATGGCAGTACTATAATCAAAATGACATCTACGCGGATGTCCTCAAGTATTCGAATATGGGGTTTACTGGAATGTTTTCTGTGGAAACGGTGTTGAAAATCATCGCTTATGGTGTCAAAGTAAGTACACAAACACAAAGTATCGACCGACACATAGTACAAGTACATAATGAAATATAAATAAATACGATATAGGTACAAATGTACTCTTTCTGCTATTAACGTGATTGTTTTATCTATTTACATGACTGTATGGGATTATTTCCAGCCGTGTAATTATTATCCCTTCCCAAGTATCCAGTACTAGTTTCTCTCTGACGGCGATGATGATTGTAAAGGTTTATTTGCAATAATTGTAAAGCATGGCTTCTTCTCCTGCTGCATGTGGCACTATTGTATGTGAATACACGCGTTATAATGTTGTCTTTCTCCCGATTTTACTAATCCATACTTGCCGAGCGCTTTTATGAGGTAAGTACTGTGATTTTTTAAAATCTGGCGGAGATCTGCGGTTTCTAAGGTCAGTATAATTTTATATATTTCCTGTAATAAATGTTGTCTGTCATAACACCTAATCGCATGTTTGTACATTCGGAACAGCATGTCGCACGTGCACCCCTATGCCACAAGTCTCGCAAATACATCTCAATAACATAATACTCATCGACAATGAAGGAACATAACACTAATACTAACACACTCACTTCTACATGAAAAATGTTTACATAACAAAACATTATTTTATTAGATAATAATATCGGCTAGATAAAAATATTTTTAATCATACAAAGTTAAATGCTAGAACAAATTATGTCCATTGATAAAATGGATATTTTTGAAGATTGAATAATAAAAAAACAACATACTGATCTTGCATTTATCTTTCATTAATTTGATAATGTTTTGAGTTAAGGTTTAAAAAACTGGTATTGATTTTGTGGTAGTTTCACGAGGCTCCACCACTACTCATGGACATGTTAACATTCATGAACCTCGTCTTTACGATCTTCTTTCTTCTCGAGACCGTTTTGAAGCTGATCGCCTTCGGGTGTACGGTAAGAATTTGACACACTTTCAATTTTTTATATTACCTAATAATCTAAAATCTTATTTTATCATTTACCAAGAACATGATAGCTTTATTTTATAAAATTTGCAAGAAGCCATGGGTATGTAAAGACAAAAATCAATAAGTAGGTGTGAAAACGAGCTGGACTAATGTATTGAATCATTTGAGATTACTGTATGACTTTGTGCTGCAAATGTATTTGAAATAATAAGAATGCATTATGGAATGTGCAAAATAATCGTGTGCGCCTAACACAATACACTATCATTATTTTATAAATATTTTAGCCTAGCTATTAATATTCAATATTGACTTGAATATATTTCAATTTAGAACTCATTTTATAGAAAATTTACGAGATTACGCTTTTTAATTGACATAGGTTTTTAAATGCATTAACTTTTCTTAGATTTATGAATAACATATTTTTATGTATTTGCATAGATTTAAAAATAAAAAGAGAGATTTCCTCATTCCTTTCCTTAATCATAAAGTCCTTTGATCTTAAAACAGTCTATAAATGGAAAGTGTACATTTGTATACAGTTTTCCTTGAAACGTAACTGTACTTATTATCTTAAATTATTTATATTATTATTTTTCTAGAATCTTTTGCTAACATATTGGTCTATTTCCAGAATTTTTTCAAAGATCCTTGGAATACATTTGATTTCATAACGGTCATTGGAAGTATTATTGATGCCCTCATTATGGAGTTTGGCGTAAGTATCCCTATCACCTGATTAACCTTACTCTTTCTCAGCTTCTATATTTACATTTGTTATACTAATTTAATTTTTGCCTACTCGATCCTTCTTTGCTGCTGGCAATTTTTATAACATTATTCTTTTATTTTGATGAAAGTGAAGATAAAGGATCTATCCTGATTACAGACCGACCTTGCTGAAAACTGTGCTGACATATCCTGTCAGCAGGTAACAAATCAACTATTTGATTGCTAGGAATCTTAGATTTTTGTAACGGATTGGTCGATGGTTTAGACAGAGTGTGTACATACTATTGGACAGTGGTCTAATATTTGTAGTGCTAGAGAATATTTTTAGAATATTAGGATGTATAGAAGTTTTGTAGTTTTTAACGTACGTACGGTTGTTCGCTAGGGATCAATTGTTTTTGGGGTTGTTTTAGATATTATGACAATAATACATTGGTGTGTTAATTTCCATAAAGACCTAGAATATTTGAATTTTTTCTCGTAACTATTGCTAGATTTTTTATATCTTTTACATCGTGAAAATGTATTGAATTTTATTCAATACTGTATAAAAAAAGTAGATGATACAATAATTATATTCATTACATTTATATTTTTGTATTCTTCATTACGTAATCTGAAAATAATTTATTTTCTTTCATTTGGTGATTTTGTCTAGTACATCTTACCTCATTGATAGTTTTATTTTAACGTTGTCGTTAGTTTTAAATTATAATCTACTAGATATTGGAGTATGCCTGGCTGGAACTTCAGCTTGTTTGACTACCAGACATATTATCCAAGATATTGGTTGATTTTAAACGTGTTTTTTTTTCATGATGAAGTGTTTGATGTTTTAAGTGTGGAAATAGGTATGTAAATGTGTATATCATTCGCAGGAGAACACATTCAACGTCGGTTTCCTTCGCCTGTTCCGAGCCGCGCGACTGATCAAGCTGCTCCGACAGGGATACACTATTCGGATACTACTCTGGACATTCGTGCAGAGTTTCAAAGCCTTACCCTACGTGTGCCTTCTCATCGCGATGCTATTCTTCATCTATGCCATCATCGGGATGCAGGTCTGTTGGAACTCCTCCTGTTCTTTGTCACATGAAATTCTGAAATAATTATATAAATATAAAATACTAAACATGCTACTAACAATTTAAAAATTTAAGAATAATTTTAATACTTTTTATAAGACAGGAAATATTATAATATACGGATAGGTACTTTTTGGGGATAATTTTTGTATTTTACTTGAGAATAGTTTTTTTTATAGATTTTTGAATAAGTAATTAATTGTTCACTAGTGAAACTAGTTTTAATTATATAATAAAGTTTCCTAGTTCATTTTACTATAATAGTTAGTAGTGTTAGGGTGTAATAGCCATAGGTCTTAGTTATATCAGCGTAATGCTAGGAGACGGGCTTTCGGTAGAAATATCGTGAGTCCTAATCCTTTTGTGATGATGTTGTAATTTTCCACCCCTAGTACCATAGAATATTTTTGTGGGGCTAGTTAATACATCAGTATAGCATCAGATACTCGTTAGTATTCCTATTATCATATGCTTAGAAAAACATAGTCAAGTTTAGTGTATATTAGTTCATTTAATAATCCTAGTTTTAAATAATAGACCAAAATTAACATTTCTAGATAACCCAAGTACTGTTAACCTTAATCCAAATTTTGATCCAAAATATAATCGTATTTATTTCTGTAGAACAAATTTCTAAAATTCAAAAATTCAATAAGCCAGTCTAACATGAATGAGTAAAATTCATCTTAGACGGACTCATAATAATTATGAGTAGTGAGTACATTATAAGATTGGATTAAGAAAATTCAAAACGGTATTGATAAGTTTCTAATGACAGGTTTTCGGAAACATACAATATGATCCAGATGATGCCATCAACAGGCATAACAACTTCCAATCTTTCGTGGCGGCACTCTTGCTACTGTTTCGGTGAGAGTACAAAACGACGTAGCTGTTCTCAGTCTTGCGGCCACTGCCGAAAATCTGTCTCTACTATCAGTGTTACATATGTACTTACTATCATTATCATTGGCAATACTACTATCATCAATATGTATATTCATATAATCAGAATGTAGATTTAGAAGATCCTTAGTGGTGACAATATCCTGATTGGTGTCCTTAACTTTGAGATTGCTTCTTGTTTGTATCTCTAGATAGTTTGGTACCCTTGTTTGATATCGTTTGTCGTATCCCTAGTGCTAGTTATAGATAGATACGTCATTAGGTAGAGTGTTTGTTTTTGTGGGATGAAGCATAGGGCTCGGGCTACGTGTTATTATTTGCACACAAAGCTGACCTTCTGTGTTGTATCTGCTTGGACACAGGTGTTTGGCAATATAGAATTAACACCAGAGTCTGACATGAACAGACACAACAATTTTCGAAGCTTCATTCAAGCACTCATGCTACTGTTCAGGTAAGGAACGTTGAATACAAGCTACTCCAGCCTGAGCATATACTGTAAATTTTGTAAACATAGGAAAATACAAATATTTATTAAAATACCATTTAGACTGCTCTAATGAATTAAATACAGAAGCAATCTAGTGAAATGTAAGAACCCGTAGAGTAACAAGTAAGCTTCTCAATGAAATTATGGGAGTACTTTAGAATAATGTCATTTGTGTATCATCGCGCACGTCTCATGCATGCACTTCAACTATCAAGAGTTACTTCATCACTCACTCACTGTTACTTAGTTGTGATACGTGTAGAAAAGTCTGTTTTGTGCATACCGAATGTGTATTTTTCCTATAATTGATAAATACAAAATCAATCAACACTAATTCTGGAAATGCTCTTTTTATAGTAATCTTCATTGCATTTTATAAGATTTTTTAACCTGGTTATTGAAAATGGAACGGTTTCTGTGAGCCACTGTATGTTTAGATGCGCGACGGGCGAGTCGTGGCCCAACATAATGTTGGCTTGTCGCAAACCCGCCAAGTGTGACATAGCAGCAGGAAAGTCCTCCAACGAAGAATGTGGAAGTACGCTCGCCTACGCCTACTTCGTATCTTTTATATTCTTCTGTTCATTTCTTGTGAGTATACTATTTATTACTTTCTTACTTCCTCCTTTTATTTCTTATACATCTTAAAACCAATGACTTGCTTTCAGATGTTGAATTTGTTCGTTGCCGTTATTATGGATAACTTTGACTACCTAACGAGGGACTCGTCCATCCTCGGCGCACATCATCTTGATGAATTTGTTAGAATATGGGCAGAATACGATCCAAACGCTACGTTAGTATATGTTTGAATATACTGTTTGCTGAACTATATTTCTCAGTAAATCTATCAAAATATTTTAACAAATCATCTAATACAAATATTTTACAATTTCAGGGGCAAGATCCATTATACAGAAATGTATGATATGTTGAAGAATATGGATCCTCCTCTGGGGTTTGGCAACAAATGTCCAAATAGACTAGCATATAAGAAGCTTATTAGAATGAATATGCCGCTAGACGATGAGGGGAAAGTTAATTTTACAACAACACTATTTGCCTTAATACGAGAAAACTTAAACATCAAAATGAGATCTCGTAAGTATCGACATATTAATATTTTTGGTCGCTTTCCCATTGCAAATATATGTATTACTTAATACTACTAATTACGATGAGATAAGACTATCAGAAATTATATTATTTTAATTGTAGCCGAGGAAATGGACCAAGCAGATGAGGAATTAAGAGAAACGATAACCCACATATGGCCATTACAAGCAAAGAAGATGCTCGACTTGCTGGTACCTCGTAACGATGTCCTCAATGCTGGGAAATTAACAGTCGGGAAAATATACGCTGGACTGTTAATCCTCGAAAGTTGGAGATCGACAAGGTTCAAGCAGAACGGTGTTCCGGTAAGTACAACTGCTAAATTAACGCACCTCTGAGTAAATTTGTTTTCAACACTGTATTTATGTATAATAATGAAAATTTTGATCAACATATAAATATAGAGAAACTTTAGTAGATCCAAATGAAGCCAGAGTAAATTCGTGTGGCTTACGCCAGTATGTATATATGTACACTTTGAGCCAAATGTAACTATTACGTGGGTAGGTAATACTACACGTTTACAAGTAGTGTTTGTTGATGGCCCCCTATAATTCCCCACATTAGCTTACAATTTGGAACATTATAGTTAGTTCTATAGAGTTGGTTGTGTTGTCTACCTGTGGTTGTATTGTTGTGTACATTTACAGAACCATATTAAAAAAAAAAAACCTTTAAAATCTATCGAAAACCATTTTGTTCCTGTGTTTAGTATACATAACTTATGATTGGCTCCCTATAAACAAATGTCTGTATGAGAAAGATTACAACAATACAGAATCACTTTAGTTGAAATCGACTCTTAACGAGTCGACTACATTGGTGGTTTACTTTTCAGGCATTCAACGAGAATAGCCCTACGGCCATTCAGCCGGTAGTATTAAAATATTTTACGGAACGAAACTTTGAATACTTTTTTCTTGCACTATTCTAGATATTTTTCTTTATCATAAATTTCTTCTCGCATTGTGTTTAAATAAATTTATTTAAAAAAAGAAACATTAAATAATACACGATGGCCTATAGACTAAATAAATGGTCAAGAAATAAAACAAACAAATAAAAACCGTAGTTTAGAGATTGAATTAATTAAAGAAATTAGAACTAGAACTAGTGACGCACTTGATAACACATTAGTTCGGCAAACTTGTGCAAGTCTGGCACGTTTGTCTGTCAAGTGTCCGTCAGGGCTTTGTAAACCACAACATAAATACCTGTCCTATAGTTGCAAAATAAAGTAGTAGTTTCAAAGAATGCGTGTGTTACAATGTTTGGAACCGTGTCTCGTAGATAGAAATCCTACTGTTCGTAGATCTGTTTGTCTTACCAATGTGTGTCATATCATCCCCTTTGCCTCTTGCTACTTCCTTGATATTATTAAATCTAAGTATATATTCACTTTGCATTTTTAGATTACAGCGATCCATTTATTTCATAAAAATTTTGGGTAGCATGCATGGTGAAATGTTACAAACTATTCAACAGATATTTATTTCATTTTTTCGCTTTTATATCGTACAATTTACTTTCGATTACATTTTGGCTCAATCGATATTTACCATTTTAGAAGCCTGGTGATATAAGAAACGTTAAAATATTACGCTTTCTTGCTACCTACGCTCTTATTTGCCTCCTGTATTTTTTATACTATAGCATAAGAATTTATATTAAAATAAAAATCATTATATTCTCAAGTCTGCGCATGCTGGAGAACATAAATTTTTAGTCACTTGACTACCGTTTCATATTTTTCGAATATAAAATGCAAACGTGAACTCGCAACCTCTGCCTCTGGCTTCAACTTTGTCGCACATGATTTTATAATATAGCACCCGATTTTTCGAAACAAGATGCTTTGTAATTTCAGCTCTTTCACGGTTTTACCGACATGGACTGAACAAAATTTACTCTTAACATAATACAACTAAAGTGTCATTAGTTGTTTTCTCAGATACCTGTAGCCGAATTCCTCACTTACACTACAGAATATACATTTTCAATTTCGTTGTATGTCCAATTGTCCATTAGTTGGATCTCTTACACAGACTATACACACTTGACACAATTAAAGAGAACTCCAGCATGGACATGATGTATGGGATGTTTGCGCAAACTCATGTAGGCTTTAGCGGTTAGTGACTATTGAGTCCTATGCGCTTGGACGCTGTGTGACATGAGCATGCGCAAGTGTGCGTGTTTGGGGGGGATGCGTGATGTGGGGTGCGTGTGTAGAAGGCGTCGCTCTTTAACTGCTTGATGGACGTGGCGGCGGGGCTGGGCCCGGGCTCTCGCGCCGGTTCGCTCAGTCACGAAGGGCCCGTCACCGCTGATGGACATCCGGAAGACCCGCATCTGCTAGCCAACCTCGCCAGACGTGGCAACAGAAAATCACTCAAGTGAGTTGTGTTGTATTATTTCAAATTATTAGTAAAATATCAGCAAAAGCTAGATCTGAGTTTTTAAAAATAAAAGTCAAAGTTAACAACAAAATTGATGCTTGAAATATCAATAATAAAGAGATTTTTAAGAACTGATCAGATTAGTTACTCTCAGGTAGATGTATGCTACTAAACATCCATTTTATAAACACTGATTAATCATATATAACCTTAGAGCAAAGAGAGATGTTGATTGATAAGCAAAACATAAATAACGAAAATATACAATTTGTCCTTCATCACTGTTCTCTTTTGTTACAGGAACAATAAAAAGGTGTGTGAAACCTTAAGCGAAACGGTGATTATATTGACTCGATCATTACTGTTGTAAACCTGATCAGCCAGAGCCATGATAGCCATTGTCTAGTGCAATCGATGTTCCCACCAATATCATTATCACAAACAAAATTTTTTGTAACAATTTTATGAGTAAAGTGACAATTGGACAATTTACCCCATACATACGTGATGTTGGTCGAAAGTGTGATGTTATATGTGTATCCGCTAAATGGGTGTCCCCGTTTTAGCACAACCTAAACATCGATGCATTTTCTTATGTCATAGATAGTCGATGTTGTAATTTTATGTTCAGAGCTTTGTTTTGGGTGTTTACTAACATGATCATAGGATACTAATGTTTGTTGTTAAAACTAGTCCTTAATATTAACCGTTTTCTAGGTATTATTGTCGTAAACAAAGTAATCTAGGGCCTTAGGCTCATAGTAAATCAATTCATGTGATGTACATTCGAAAGTATTAATCGTACAATTTAAAGTTTACAGATGGTTGTTGATGTTTAGGTAAAGAATTTCAGTAATAGATGATTGTTTTGTATGTCAATCTTGTAGAACTTTTGTCTTTTCTATTTCTTCGATAGGGAATGGTTTTTTAAACGACTCTTCTGTCATTAGGGATGACTTTATGAAAGTTTTCATAGACATAGCACTTTCACTATCAATACATAAACATACTAACATAACAGTCATAATATCTAACATGACACCAGGACATGTCGTTTTTCTTGCCGGAATACATTTTGCATGCAACTTAACTTAACCTAGCATATTTTTAGATATTCAAATAGATATTTCCTAAAAAGAATGGGTAAGTAGTATAAAGTATAATATTGCACAAGCACGGACTGTTGCATGGAATGCAAAATTTAACACTTTCGTGAGCATGATTTGATATTCTATGGCAATTTAAAATTTTGTAAATATGGGACAGTAAGTCTAATGAAACCTAAATTAAACTAGCTTGCAGATGAATGCTTTGTCTCTCTTATGCTTGTACAGATTCTTAATATAGAAAATTTGTAGGTATTGGAGCTGCAAGGATCGCACCATGCCTCGATGGAGTCATTAGACGAGGGGCGATTGCAAGCACCACACACATACCAAAATGGTCACCACCACCACCACGGAAGATCTTCCAGTTTAAGGTAAACACTCCTGAACCACAAGCAAATATCACTTTTCTGTTTGTTTTATTGTTCAGTTTGTTATTTCCTTTTTATGTTTATAGTGTCATCGAAGAAGAGTCCATTGATCTCAAAGTTATCGTAGTGAAAAATGGTATGTGCCATGATACATATCTTCTACTAACCGAATGTACTTTCTTCAGGACTAACCAATTTCACTCCCCGTTTTCTCGGTGTTGCATGATTGGTAACACGCATGGTAAATGAGCATTGCCATTTAGTATTTATGTAATAAACGTGATTTATTTACAGACGAACACCAAGTCCAAGAAGACGAGGCCACTACGGAGGTTATCATCACGATATCGGATTCTCCGACACCGTCAGCAACGTCGTCGAGATAGTCAAGCATGAACATCAAAGACACGGGCGAACGCATAGAGCCCCCCACTACTACCACCCGCATGGTAAGCGATTATTTCATTATTTCGCTAAATAAGCCAGACCTATCCATTACTGTAAACCTACTAACGACAGAAATATAAACTTATGTGTTACAGGCAAATCTGGTGATAACCTTTGAATAAATCTAAATACATTACCTAGTTACTTAGATTTTCATTCTAGATCATACCGTGTGTTTCCATTATGTTTGGTAGCATATCAACAGATTTGCCATTTCGTCAAGTATTTATGGCTTAACGCTATTGCAATTTTGATGAGATGAATCGGCGTTTTAAAAATATATATCATAATTATAAAATTATATAGCCTTTAAACGAGCTACATGCTATTAACTATTTATTCTTATGTTATTCCTGTAGTATTATTTATTCATATTAAAACATTAACCGTTTAACATACCAAATATATTTTATTTACATAGCTTCAATTAACAAATTGAAACAGTTTTGCAAACATTTTTCTTCTCATGAAGGTACTCTGAAAGTTTTGTGAGAAGATGGGAAGTCTAGCTTAACAGTAGTTGTAGATTATCATGTTTTTCGTAGATGTAGTTATAAGATGTCAGCGAGCGAAGCAGTTACTGCTGTAAATGATGAGATCATGAACTTAGTTAATTAGATTGTAATATCTAGCTATAAATTAAACATTCCCACAAGGCTAGTCTTGTAACATTATATTTGTAGCTAATTCGCTATGATTTTATAACTGCTCCTTTATTATGCTCGTGACTTATATTGTTAGCGGTACCTGTCATTAATATTTTATTCACCAGGCCATAATATTAGATGTAAGTACATAACCAATTGGCAATAGATTGAGCCGCAACTACTCTAATGAAGCATTATATAATGTAAAGTTTATATAAACTGGCCTGTATTATATAACAAGTGAAATTAATTTGCCTGCTGCATGCTAAAACATTGGTGCCCAACCAACATATCTGCTCCTATTTGCACATAATTTAACTGCTTAATCATGGGCACCTCGCAACAGAGGTGCCTGAAACGCATGCACTTCGAAGATATCACATAAATCATGCAGCATGCAAAAGCTTAATAATGGTTTTGTATTTATTTTTGTATTCTCTGCAGTAGTCTGCTATAGTCACATCAAGAAGTTTATCTCATATTGTAATGAACAATTTTTACCTATTGTATCAAAGTATTATGCTCTCGGTTCTCCTACAATTGTAGTTACAACTTTGGACACACAGCTAATCAACCAATAAACCTATCCCAATTGATCCAAACCCGTGTCCATGAACCTTTACATTTGGAACCACGTAGGACAGACACCCAAAACTTTTAGAGTCACCTTTGTGAGTAAGGAAATAAGGTCGGTAGTCCGACGGGCTTAGGGTAAACCGTGGTGGAAGGTACATGAAGGTATTCCTGACAGCAGGGAAGGAGTGGAGGGCGCCGCACCCCACGACCAGCCTGAGCCAGCCCTCGCGGTCGCCCAGCCCGCCACACCACACCTACGGTGAGATCCACTCGCCACACACTCTGGACCTCACATACCACACTGACTTTCATCACGATAAGCGCTTTGCGACTACCAACATTCAGTACCTAGGTATAAGAACAGGCACGTTACGGTAACTCATTCCGATGTTTATATAATTATGTATAATTAGGTCAAAATTTTCAGAAAATCTTGTTAACATCACAATATGAACCATGATAACATTGAACAAAATTAGAGAATACGCCCTCGACCCGAATTCGAAAATAAAAAGTAGCCAATGAAAAACATCAACATATTCTTCGAACTGTTTTCAAAATTTTCATTCGGGCATTATATTTGTATTCAGTGTCATTGATTGTAAAGCAAAGGGTCTGAATCAAAATTCCGATTGGCACCTACATTCAAAATTGTTAGACCCATAAGACCCTTTGCTGGAATAGCAATGTGTCTAAATTTATTAGTTAATCGATGTTGATGCGATCCGGCTTTGCACGTCTGTAGATGTATGAAAGGCGCGACTGTAGACGGAGAGCATGGTGGATATCCACGAGAAAATTGTTTGCACATCTGTTTATTATTCATCTGGATAGGTATACTTATACTTTGATTATGACCCCTGTTATTTTCCTTGATTTGATTCGAACGTCCTGTTATATATTATGGATTATTATATCATATGTATCATTACCACATAGCTGGATTTTGTTGTCGGTTGGGGTGTAGAGCATCAAATCATTCAGAGTGCAGTTTGGGCCCCGATAGGTGAGCGGGATCGGGAGCGGGACCGCGAGTGGCGAGAGTGGCGCGACCGGTCGTGGGAGCGCGAGGGCGCACGGCGCGGCCGCGGCCGGCAGCTGCCTCCCACGCCCACTAAGCCGTCCACGCTACAGGTCAAGCAGCAGCCACCCTTCACCAGAATCAGCCACAGCCCCTCGCACGTAAGTACTAATAAAACTTGTGTGATATATCTAGTCTTCTAGGTATATAACCTTATCCACACTACTACCTTAATTTGCGATTTAACAGAAATCTTTAATAGACTTTCTGTAGTTGGCAGTCAACGCGCGAATGTACTCGTATCGTCCTATAAAAGATTCGGAATTCTGAAGGGTTTTAGATGAATTCAATTTTAAATCCTGTGTTTCGTATGTCGTAGGTATCACGCACTGGTGAAAACACAAAAGTTAACCAATAATACATGAATTACGTCTATACATAGTCTATACATTGCTTTAATTTGTCAAAATTTATGAAAAACAACGATTTTGTATGTTTTATTCACTACATTCGAAAATAAAGGTGTAAATCTTGCATTTTTCCTCATTTATAGCTAGTTCAATAAAAATTGTTATTACAATTATTATCAGTAGTGTATACATGTTAGAGTTTACAGTGCCCTTTGCCCTTAACAAAACACTAAAAAGGTCGGTTGTTCCATTCCAGTTATCGCTGAGGCACACCGTCAGAGAACCGGTGGAGCCTCAACACGATGAGTACGAGTACGGCCGAGAAGTTGAAAGACTGATACACCGAGATTATAGATCTAGAGAAAGGTACGTAATTCGAGAGAAACCTCTACCTTGTGGGAATACCTGTGGATCTCCTAAGCTATGGGCAATAGGAGTTAATGAGGATAACAATAGCCACAGATATTTCAACCATACTGTAGATTTATTATCGTAACAGTAACTTAAAGCGCCAAACACAAGACTTGTTTCTCTGCTAGATTGTTTTATTAGTTAAATATTTTAATACATTAGTTAGTACCGCTACTTATGCTAAATGGCGCAATTTTATTGTAAAGTAAAATCGCTGGACATGAGTCTCGTAATGTTTTACCAAAAATTTATTGATTTTAAACCTGCAGAAGCTAGAATCGTTTTTCTAGCACCAATCGGTCGTTAAACCCTCATCACTGCAATGTGTGCATCGTGCAGATGAGATTGACGTAGACACAGATAACTGGGTAATTAGAGCTTTCCGCTTTCGCTAACCTCCTTTCAGTAAATTGTAGCTCTTTTGTTTTTACTGTATTGTGGCGTCCCCGCATGCAATATAGCATCGAAACAAGTGCTGTGTGAGGATGGCTTAATCGCTGGGCGTGTGCAGACGCGGCCGGGGCTACGACGCGGAGTGGGGCTCGGCGCGGTACGAGGCGCCGCTGAGCTACGAGGCGGCGCTGGCGCTGGGGCGCGGCGGCGGCGCGCGCGCGCTGCCGTCGCCCGCGCCCGCGCCGCGCCTGCCCAACGGGTACAAGCCGCGCGCGCGCCACTCCGACTCGGACGAGGACGACTGGTGCTAGCGGCACCGCCGCGCGCGCCCGGCCCGCGCGCCGCATTCCCTCTGACCCGCGCTCGCGCCTGCGCCGCTCGGCCCAGGACGATCTCGTTTTATACTCGGCGACCGTGTGTACATAGACGACTCCCGTTGCTCAGCGGTTCGGACGTCGCTCCCGGCCCGCCGCGGCCCGCCTCCGAATTCTAGTATTTACGAAGTTTTGGAAAATTTAATTTTTAATTCGCTAAAATTTTACTCCTTGATTTGTATTACGGTTAGGCGATCGAGGTATGAGACGGTGCCGGACGACTCGTTTGCGCTAGGATTTTTACATAAAATGAAATTACTAGTCTGTATTGTAAAAGTAAACTTTCTATATTAAATTTGCACTACGTAAAGTCTACGTTACATCGCGTGGTGAGGGCGCGGGTTTGCCCCACCCGCCCGACGCCGTTTCGTATTCAAGTTACACGTTGGGAGAACACTAGCGATTCATCGTCAGACAAATTAATACTAGTATTGTATAAAATATTTACATAGCGAATAATTTTTACTTAGTTAATATATACTAAATAAATAATTAAACATTTTTTATTGAATTTGCTGTCCTTCCCCCAAGTGCTTTATACCTACGTTATTTAAATTTAAATACGATTAAACTAAATAAAGATGAATTGTGTGTAAACTTTGAAATATATTTCTGCATTAAATGATTACCCAAATTGTTAAATCGTGTACTGAGTATTGTTTAAATGATTTTGTGGCCTGGTCTGTAAAGTGTTACTACTTGACTAGAACTCCTCGTAATGTAAATGACGCGCAGTTTTGTACCGAGTGGGAGTATCTTATTGCTTTGTGAGTTAACTTTATAATATACCTCAAAGTGACATAATAGGATGTAAATTGAAGACGAGCCAAAGTTTTGTTGACTATAATTATTATTATACTAAGGAAAAACAGGATACTCCCACTGAAAAATGATACAGTCATCGACATTTCGATTATAATTCGCCTTTAACGTTAGCCATATTAAAAGTAGGTTATGAGTTATTACTACTTGTAAGTCTCAACAGTTCAAATATGAGTGACTTTCAATTAAAATGTTAAAAGTAGGTAATTCATAGATTAAAAAATATTCATTGAATTGACACACTGCATTATCTAATTATAATCATAAGAAATCTATTGTCGATGGCCGATTATTTCAAGCGAAACAAAACAGCCAAGTGTCACCAGGCACAAAATCGACCTATTGTTTGTACACTCTACATCAGAATTGGTTTACAACTTTAGTATTAAGAATTAAAAATAAACAATAATAATAAGTAAAAGATAAATCTTGCTAAGAGTCATCTTCATTTGGATCAACACCTATGCAAAAGCGGTGAAACCAATTCTGCGGACGAATGTACCGTATATTATTAATCCGATATTCGTCCTAATCCCACTTGATACTACTTCATGCCATTGTCATACTAGTCACTTGTTAGCTGTCATCTTTGCTGCGACTGTTGTGCTGCGAACATCATACATATTACGAGTATATTGCGCAAATGGGTCATTCTTCTTTTTACTGACAATAGACTACGTCCCTCAAAGGTACATATTATATCACTTCTTTTTACATTTATATTCGCAAATGGGACATTCTTCTTTTTACCAACGATAGAATGCGTCCCCCAAATATACATACATAGAGATACATATTACTTCATTTCTCTTTACATGTATATTATTTGGTTATCACAACATAACAACAAAGTTTCACTATAGCGTTATTGTGATATAAATATTATTACAGTTTAAAAAAAGACACCGTAACAGAGCGGTACAATACCACTCCGTAACGATTAATTGATATGGAGCAATTGTTGGGTAAAAAAAGAAGAACGGCTCTTTACAACCAAGTTAAATATTAGAAATGTAATTCGGTAAATCTTTCAATACGGTTCATTAAATATATTATAGTTCACTTCACGTCTTATGACGTCACATACTACTGATGCGCAATACAACAGTCGTAACAGAGAGGAAATCGTTCAACACCATCAAACACATTTGTTGCAAAGCATGATGTAGGTTACTTTAGTACGACAAAATTGTAAATACATAATTTTCTGTGATAACATGGTGAAAAAATGAGGATTATTATTAGAACTGTGTGATTGCATAGGGGTGTTGTTCATTTCTCTAAGAGACGACGCGTGTTTGGCATAAACCGAGAAATGTTAAGGCTAGTCGACTTTAGAAGGATATTAGAGTGTCATATAATATAAAGTGTTATGCAGATTAAATGAAATATAAAAAACGAAGATAAAAATAAACATATATTTCATATATTGTTCAGTTGTAATAAAGAGATAGTATATGCGCACTAAATAGGTACCTACAGTTGCCTTTCAGTTTTCTATATAAAGGATAGTGGTGAGAACATCGGAAAGGTTCGGATGAGGTGATGTTTTACTCGAGATGGAACAAACTGTTGTTTCCAAACACGCGGCTCGTCTAACAGTAGTTACCTTTAGTCGAATCGGATATTACTCCCTCAATATTTTGATCGTTGTTGTTTGTTGCGAAGGGCAGGAACGGGTTATAAGATAGCTTTTATATTTTACCTCTGTTATAGTTACTAGTACAAAGTGTCTACGCTGGTACGCGAATCGTGTCATATTTGTGCAGTATTGTCCATTATTATAGTACCTATACTTTGTTAAAAAAAAAAATACGCCTGTTTTCATAATTCCGTTTAAACTACACACATATATGTGATCGATCGGTTGAACAATTGATATTATTAATGTTATAATTACAATGCTAATCTAGTCGTAATAAAAGAAATAAATAAAAATTGTTTTTTAAAAGTGTTCGCAAAGGAATGCGTGTCTCACAAAAAATATAAAGTTGTTGCCCTCGATTCAGAGAGTTAGATTTCTTCTATGTAGTTTTATTATTTGACAAGATTGACTCATGAGAAATATTTATATTGTTATTGTATAGACGTATGGGTATTTTCGTTTTGTCATTTGTAATCGGGGTGTTAGGATGATATCTACAATAAGCCGATGGACTTTCGATGACTGAGTGGTATTATAGAGTACCGTGCGTCCCGCTTTAGTGTTTGTGACCCTCGTATTGATACGACGACGTTTCACTAACATACGTGTATAAGATGTGTAAATATTGTAAAATATAAAGCGACCGTTGTGTAGAGGTCGCATGTGAAAATGTCTAGTGATATGTTACTAGTTAATGTTAGCTAGGTAATCTCGTCCCCAACTGTCCTTGAATTTAAGTTGGGTGTTTCACTGCCTTAAAATAATAATGAAAATATTCGATGTAATAGTTACTAAACTACTACAAATAAGTGGCATTTCAATTGTTCTAATGCGTTACATGTTCCGTGTTCACACACAAACAGACGACACTGCAGTTTGCGTTCAAATTAATCAAATAGTTTGATGACCGATAGAGACAAATAAGAGTACATATACACTGGTATAACAACAGAAGTTACTAAACAACGTGTTAAATTGTTAAATAAATAAATTGTAACTAATGTAAACACTCTCTTAGCTCACTTCCTTCACTAGGTCGTTGCAGACGAGCATTCATTTGCGATATTCAATGTTGAGCCTGAACCTTCATATATTATAATAGTCCTACGATATAAGCTCGTGTGCTCGTTACCTATAAAATTATCGAATAAATTGAACTATTGAAGTGAGATGAGAAAGTCTGAGCCAATATGTCATGCCTGCCTTGTATCTGTGTAATCGCTTCACGACGATCATGTTTTATATTAAAAGTTATAATTATAATTGTATATTTAGCATAGAAAGTTCATCGGCGTCGAGAGAAGCACCATAGAATGTTTTTTGGTACGTTCCAATAACTTTACAGGATAGTGCAATCCTAATGATATTGTATTAATAAAGAACCAAACTTAAATTAGTATTTAAGTAATTTATTATCCTAAAACTAAAAAACTATACGCATGTTTTCACTATACTGGTAAAATGGTTATGTACAATACGAAAGAGCTACTGTTTTATATATGAATTCTTGCTCGCCTGTAAAATTTTGCAGAATGAATCATATTATAAGATTGTACAATATGAATAAATGCAAAAAAGACATTTCCTCGATAATATGTGTTTTTATTAGGTTGATTTTAGAAAAGCAAGTATTATATAGTTCATTTTTTATAATCATTTTTCTAAAATCAATCTTGAACCTACCCTAATAAGTTTGAAATAGTTACGTTCAGGTATTTCAGTAAATGTATTTTAGGCAAGTCGTGCTTACCTAAAATAAATTTACCGAAATTGATCACGTTATAAAAACACGAAAAACAAAAATAAGCCAATACTAAACAAACGGATTACGAACTGAACACCAGCCCCCCTAGCCAAGTTACAACCGTTTCGTTTCGATTCTTTTTCGTCGATCGGCTTGTTTCGGCCACGCTTCCCACTCCTTTGTTCTGACCACGTGACTGAGCGTTGAGTCAGACTCGGAACAAAGACGACAACGAAAGAGAATCGAAACGAAACGGTCGTAACTTTGCTAAATCTGCAGATAAATGCTTCTTGTTTTGTAGCGTACCAAATTATATACTCGTAGTCGATTGCTACGGCGAGCGCGTAGGCAATTGCTACGGCGACCGCGTAGTCGATTGCTACGACGACCACGTAGCAACTGACGTAGTAGTGCTACGTACTCAGGTT
This sequence comes from Mythimna albipuncta, assembly GCA_929112965.1. Classification (NCBI taxonomy): domain Eukaryota; kingdom Metazoa; phylum Arthropoda; class Insecta; order Lepidoptera; family Noctuidae; genus Mythimna; species Mythimna albipuncta. The sequence continues at coordinate 6,311,819 of OV815962.1, read as the reverse complement.
AGAGGATTGAGTGTTCCAGTTAAAGCGCAGGCCACACCGCCAGCTAGCGGGCAGGCGGGCTAGGCGGGTGGGCGAAGCGAACGAAGGAAACTATACAAACTACGCGAAATATTGGCGAACTAAACTATGGGGTTCACACCGAAAACTACGGAAAGACGAGCGACGAGCGGAGCGGGCTAAGCGGGCGAAGCGGGGGTAGTATTTGTAGTTAAGTCATCACCAGAACTTTCGTCGATATATGACATATTCATCGTTCCCAAACTAAACACTACACTGCTAAGCGCAGGCCACTCGCGGTGTGAACCGAAGTATGTAAAGAGGTGAAACGATGTTCGCCCGCCTAGCCCGCCCGCCCGCTAGCTGCCGGTGTGGCCTGCGCTTAAAGGTCCACTACTTTTTTTCCATCGATTTCACAATTATTTTATCTTCACCATGAAGTTATCAGGATTATTTCCTAAATCCTTTCTTGATTTCGTATAAATATAATGAACTTTTAAAAAAGAACACTCAATCCACACGCACACCTTGTTCGGCAGTATCAAACAAATTGTTGTAACCTACGAGACTATAAACCAGAAAAATAAAACCATTCAGCACCGAGATAACAAATAATTTATTAGAACGCCAATATCGACAATGCGCCGATCCGCGCATATAATTATCACAACCATAATTTCAAAATGTAGAATTTCACCTATTGCCTCAAAATGAACTGTTGCCACTTTATACACACTGTACAGTAAGTCGTAGGCCCATAGCTGAGAAAATTGTTCGGAAACCATTTTATTGAGTACCTATATCATCATTAAAATATTTTTTTTGAAGATACATTCCCAATCAGACAATTTTGGTCAGTAGCAGCACTAAATGTGTCAAAAAGTCCCTTTATCCGCGAATGTACCAGCTTACACCCTATAACCCAGGCTTATCATGGCCTTATCATGTCAGGCGTGCGAGCGTGAAAAGGGGATGGAGCTATAAACCCCATAAAGCTCCATCCCTTTAATAGTTGAAGGCGTAAAATGGATCGCATTAAGACCTTCTAATAGGGCCTCAGGTCACTCAATAATTTATCAGCACTACAGGGCAATACGACTTGGTACAGTGTGTGATGTTATGTTCAGTTGTCAGAAAAATCCGGGACGTCCGTGTCGATGGAGCTAATGTCTGCGTCGATGTCACTGACAGTGTTTATCGTCCTAGTCCGAGAGCTAGCCAGGCCGGATTCATCTGTAACAGAAGTTTGGCTTTTGAAACTAGGACAACCAAGTTATTTTAAAGTAGTAGGCTAGTTTTATAACCCATGATAATTGTGACAGCACGGTTAGCGCAGTGGTGGAGAAACTGGCTGTTGCGCTGCGTGTCGCAGATTCGATTCCCTTATGGAACAAATATTTGTATGGCCTACAGATTGTTGTTCCGGGTCTGGCTGTTTTGTTCACGTGAGTTTAAATGTTTTTGATCGCACCCACGCTACAAAGATCACATCTATAACATAGATGAACTCTTTCTGTTGATTTTCCTTTACGATAGCGATATTTATCCACATAACTAAAAATTAATACCAATTTATTGTATAAGGTAAGTTTTTTTTTTAAAAGAATTTAGTTTTTTTTTTGCAATCAATACAATTATAATGTTTCACGAATCCCTTTTGAACGTGGTCGAATCGTTAAAACATTATGAATTGCTTTATTATAGGTACGTTAAACGTCATTAGTAGACAATAGTAGGTATAGTAACCAAAAACAAATTGTAAATAACACCTAAGTGTTGTGGTTTAGACTTGTCGTTGACAATACACGACACCGTAGAATGTTCCAATGATCCCAAATTTTTGCAGTAAAATAGCGTGTAGGGCAGCGACGTGATCGGCTGCTTGACATCTAAATAAATAATGTCAAGAAGACGAATCCATAAGATATTTTGAGAAAATATTCTACCTTCAGCTCCGTAAATACGAGTCGAAGCCGAGTGAAAGTCTACCATTGGCATCACCGATGAACTAGTCATGGGATCTCGAAGCAGTTCAAACTGTCCCGAAGGGTCCATTAAAACAGTCTGAAATAATAAAAAAAAAGCAAGAAAGCTACTTTTTTTTTGCACAGACCTATAACAACTCTAAAAATGTTAAAAGACAACTGATATCATCGTGACCAGTAAAGTAGATGGGGAAAAGGCCTCGTGGGAGCAGCCCAATACGTTGGTCCAACCAGATCCACACCGCTCTTCACTTTACGGTATAGATTAATGCCTTTCACACCGCCAGAGACCAAAATAGGTGGAGGATTATCATACAACTGAAATATATGAAGCAGGGAGGTCACTAACATTAGAAATTTAAACAAGCCTTTTTTTCTGTCCGTTCAACCGATTTTGACTTCTATTTCGAAGGCATAAGGATAACATTAAAAGCAAAACAAGTGGTTACCAGTACCCAGTACTTACTGCAGTTGCCGTTGAAATAAAAGTCAAAATCGCTTGAACAGACAGTAAAAAAGGTTTCTTTAAACGTCTAATCTCACTTTGAATGAAATATAATCTGTAATGCAATGTTTTCGATAGAAAACCTTATTTTCTATATACAAGCTTTTCTTCTAATGGATCCTACTATCTTCTGTAAGACCAAAGTTCGTAGCGTAGTTTAGGAGTTAGCGAATAAGGCCAATTCACACCGATACGCGATTCGAAGCAACGCTGCTCGAATAGCGACTCAGAATATAAGGAACTTTATTTAGTACACAGAAAGATACACAATTAGATTGACATATAGATGATCGCAGCATAGAGCTGTGTGGTGGAACGTATTCTGAATTGTCACATTGGAAAACGAGATAGATAGACCTGAAAGCAAGATAATCACGTCAAAAGCCATAGGACAACTTACGCTGACTTCGCTATGTAGTCCAGAGGACGTGTCACTGGAGCTTAGTGATGTACCTCTGCCTGAACTGTCCTGCGAGTGGTCACTATGCATGCCTCGACCGTCACCTGCGCCCGCCGCAACGCCGAGCAAGGAGGGTTCCACGACGTTCCCATTTGCGTCATACATCGGTTCATCTCGAGGCGCAGCTGCAGGACCAATCAATGGCTCACGGTTTTCCTCCACCTAATTAAAACTTAAAAATGTAGTGTGCCGAGTTTACAATCAAAATATACAGGGTGATTTGTAAACACTAACAACCTTGCAGGACCGTATTACTAACATCATAAACAACAACTTTTGTTCTATGACTTTTTACAAAACATAACACATTTACCAAAAACAAACCTTCAAGATTTCGTTGTTCTATCTAACACATTTTTACTCTGTATTTTGCCGCTACTTTCGCCTCCCGCGCACTGTTCTCGATGTAATAATAAGCATGTTTTCGAAACATTGTCATCACACCTATCAAGCATTGCACTATTATCATGTACTTGACATTAGAATATTGATACACCATCATGTAAAGATAATTACGTCCGCACTGCCGAAATTCGCTACAAGAACACGTACGACGCGACGCGAGCGCATCAAAGCTACCGACCGACTAGTGAGAGCTGCCCATAAATAAGTCAAGTTCATGTTCAGCTACCCTCGGCTATTGTACTATCGCTTGCTTCGCATAGACTTCGTAATATTTAGAACGATTAATTTAAATATTTTCATTTTTGAATCAAAATCTGATGAACTAAAATAATATATGATAAATTTTTAAAAGTCATAAAACAAAAATGGTTGTTTATGATGTTCTTAACATAGTTCTGAGAGGTTGCTAATGTTTTACAAATAAGTATAAGTATATGTTATCGCCAAAAAATATTGGAACGTAAAAAATCGCAATCGCTGTTCGTTTTACATCACTCCATGGAACGCTGAAAAAAACCAAACGAAATCTTCTACGTACTCCATACAATACATACTCATATAAAATATGCATCGTAAATGTACGTATTTTTCTTCTACACTTTCCAACTGTGTCTACTTCTTCATTTTTCCATCTGTCCTTACGCAGCTATGCCTGAAGAATTTTTTTTTTTAGCAATTAGCAAAACCTTAGTACCTATTTTTTTCTTTCTTCTTGTCTTTATTTTATACTCGCTTCTACCAGCTGCTTCGCATGACTAGTATATGCCTATGTCAGGAATAAAGTACCATTTTATTGGTTAGAGAATTTTTAAAATTGCTCCATTAGTTTTTGAGTTTATTTGTTACAAACAAAAATCCAAATCTTTCTTTACTAACTAAAATTATAATACACTAAAGGCCTAGCTAAATATGACGTCATACTCCTCCTAACTCCTCCGCATCGCTGTCGACTGGAACAACAATTTATAATATAATATAATATTTCACAACTATCAAACAACGTCGTCTAGTCCCAAGCTAAGCAGAGCTTGTGTTATGAGTTGTTCACGTCATAATATTGTATTCTAACAGCTAAACAGCTCGATCGATCGTTCAAGATCTGCAACCTGCATGAAAGGTATGCTTCTCTTTTATTATTTACTCACTCACTCGTCAATGTCACTCGCGCTCGTCGCTCGTCTCGCGAGTTCTCGGACGAAACCTGTGCGAGTCGCAATAGTACTCTGTAAACTTCTCGAGGAATTGAATGAGGTGGTTCAAATTTGAGAATCGAGTAACTCTTTCAATTCGTCTCGGCGAGTTACTCACATGAGGTACCTCACGAGTGAGGGGCTCATCACTATGGACAACTGATAAAAATACCTATATATTTCTAAATACATAGGTACATATTATAGATAAATTACACCCAAACACAGTGTGCCCAAAATGGGCTGGCGGTATTACCACGTTGTATGACAATGCTTAATCTCTGACCGAGGTAGAAGCCGGGCTGGCTTCTTCTTCTTCTTCTTGGGTCACGTGAAGAGTCAAGCATATGAGCACTCGGACCCCACGGCCCAAGAGTTTCAACCCCAAACAGCTCAAAAATATAACTGCCGACGAGGCTGTTATATTTCCGCCGCTTGAGGTTCTCCGCAGCCGCTGCGGCAGCACCAGCACAGCACGATGAGCTAGAAAGATGGGATGGCGCAAGAATATCGACATAGGTAGTGTCCCACACTAAAGGCCTAATCATTTTCCAAGGCAATAAAGACAAACCTTCTGGTCTTTTACCATCATCGCGTGCCAGGCCATGAGGTTTCAAAACAGCCGGAACGCCGACGGTGACAAAGGCTCGTCGGATGATGTCGTTAACATTCGTGTGCCGCGCTATGCGTCCCGCATTTCGACAGCATGACAGGTCGTGGTGACCGAGGCTGTTGACAACTTCGCCACAGTGGCCGCCAACCTTTTGAGCACACTTCGGGCGTATTCAGATGGCACGCGCCGATCACGCACAGCACCCGCGCACGCGTTGTGCCCGCCTTAACCCCGCACACGCGCTGCGTCCGCCCCGCGTACGCCTCGCGCCCACTTATACTACTAGTGGCTGGACTCTTTCGTTCACTAGGCATTGAACCCTAGCGCGGGCGCAAAACTTACGCGGGGAGGGTGCAGAGCGCGGGCAGGGCGAGCGCAGGGTTGGCGCGAGGCGGGCGCGGGGCGTGCGCTTGGCGTGCGCGTGTAGACCTCGTTAAATGCAATTTGATGATGATTATAAGACTCAAATTCTTATTTAACAAATTTCAATGCGAGCTGGACGCGGGTGGCGTGCGCTGAGCGTACGCGTGTCGTGTGAACGCGCCCTTCCAGTCGACAGCGATGCGGAGGATATTATGACGTCATATTTAGTTAAAGCGTATTTTATAATTTAATTTCTTTAATAATACTCCTAAAATAAATTCTTTACTTTACACAATCTTTCTTTTATAAAATATAACAATATACCATAAAAGTATATTATATACAAACATTATACATATGAGCACCTAAATTAATTGTTAAATAAATAAACATTTATGGACAGTTTCATATAAATTACTTACAGCGTGTTGCTGACTAATCAGTTGAAACAACCAATTCGGAACCACCGCATCGTCATCTAAGACGCATGACGCGTAACTCTCTGAAGATCTACCCGATATGAACAATTCTTCAGATGTCTACAAAAACACATTACCATTGTAAAAGAGGGTCAGAGCATATTGATACAAGTAAATAAAATTACAAAAGACAATTTTAATAACGATAAATAGACGATTTTAAAAGATAGGAGCCGACATGAAATGTAAATTTTCTCTTCGATTCCGTGTCAAATAGATGATAAGTACTTGGACTAGGCCTTGTAGGCCTCCTACAAGGTAGACCGATGACCTGATAAGGGTTGCGGGAATCCAATGGATGACGCACAGGACCGCTCATTGTGGCGACACTTGGGGGAGGCCTATGTCTAACATTGGACGTCTTTCGGCTGAAATGATGATGATGAGATGATAAAAGAAAGTAATACGCATACTTACAGCTAGTCTATTAATTTCAACAGCTAGACTGTTGGGCTCCGAGTCCATGAGAAGTAGAGGGTCTGGTTGATCACCAGCCACTGGCTCAGCATCTAGAGAAAAGCCACTGAACGCTTGAATCGCAAGAGCACCTGGAGTAATCTGCAATTTAGCCTAAACATTTGTATTTCAAAATGTCGTTTTAATAAAATATCGCTATTTTGTACAGCATTCCCAAAAGTACCTACCTCATTTAAATGTGGTTCTCTTCGCTCAAATATATCCTGAACTGAAGTAGTATTTTGCGTTTGTCCCTGATCAATTTCTTGAGAGGTATTAAATTCGTTATCAGCCAAATAATACTCCGAATATTTTGAATCAGACGTAACTGATTTAAATGAAAGTAAATCTAAATCAGTAATTGTTAAACTATTGTCAGTAAAATTGAGCTCGGACTCATCGCCAAGTATGGTACCAAAAGTTCGATTCAAAGGATTTTGTATGTCACTTAGGCTGGTATCGACTAAACCTTTACTTATTTTCATTTCTGGCACAACATCAGAAACTATTCTAGCAATGACCGCTTTTTGACTGTCATCATTAGTTAAAACCACTGTATGAGAGCTCAAATGACGATGATTATTTCCGTGTGAAACAATAACTCGATCGAGCGTCTCTTCTAATATCTGCCTCATGGCATCCAAAATGTGGCTGCCGTTATTGTGTAAGCTGGACTCAGGTACCAACTCATCCATTAGATTATGATTGCTTTTAATAGCAAACTCTGCCGAAGATTTTCGTGTAATAATTCGTGTTATGGAAGGATCAACATAATTCGGTTGTGGCTCTAACACAAGAACCATATTCTCAGAATCCAAAGTCTTTAAAGTTTCGGATTCCTTTTGAGTAAAATCGTCATAAATTAAGGATGTGTCAGATTTTAGTGATCTCTTCTTCGATACTGATGGAGTATTTACTCTTCGTTTTTCGTCACTATCTTTTCGTGAAGGTAATTTGATAATAGATTTATTCGATATTTGTGCTTTTTGTCGCGCAACTGGCGATGTCGAACATTCCGTATCAAATTTTGGAATGTAAGCACTAGCACTTTTAGGTCTAAAGTGCGACTTAACGGGTTTTTCTTTATCTTTAATAGCAAAATTCCTTGTCGACTCTGGAATATTTTCTTTGTTGCCAATATCTTTGATATCCGTCTTTTTTACTACTTTTGTCCTTTTAATTATTTTTTTCTTTGGTGGTGAGGTATTATCTGATTCGCTGTTAGTCATATTACTCTTATAAGATTGAGCGGAATATCTCTTAGCCGTCATTTTATTTCGTGTGGATGCCGCTTTAACTGTCGCAACACTGTTCGGAGAAGAACAAGTAGAACTATTTATAGAATGACTTGGACTATGTGAACGTTTAAGCATGTCTTTCTGCTTTGGGGTAACTTTACTGTTTCCACTAGATTGTTCGTCAGGTGATAGAATTTTTTCTTCTATGTCGTTACGACAAACGACGTAACTAATATTCACTCGCAAGTCATCACTAAATGTAAGCAAATCTTTTCTGATTTCTTCTGTACTCGATCTGACTAGGGGAACAATTTTTTTGGCTAATTTATCTATACTGCCTCTCATGGCTTTAGAAGCAGAATCTAAACTTTTGTTTAATGTATCTTTGTGTAAATTTTTCTTTAAATACAAAGGTATATAACTTTTTTTCAGTTTCTGCGAGTTTTCGTCTTCTTTTTTATCAGTAATAGTAGCGAAAATTGCAGTCTTTTTAATAGTAAACGTAGACTTAGCATTTTTTGAACTATTAGCACTAAAAAAAATAAAAAGGTTGCAATATACGTCAATGTGTTTACACCACTCACAATTAAAAATAATTTTACCTTATTGCGTGTTTTGATGGCACCTGTAATATTAAAAATAATTAAATAGATAAAACAAATTTAATATCTTAATATTGTTTTCATTATTACCTTAGTAGTCGTTTTTACGGGCCGGGGAATGTTCTTATTTTTTGTTGAAATTCTAATAGTACTTTTAGAAACACGGGGTTTCTTATCCTCGGAACTTTTATCTTGTTGACTTACTTTCCGATACTTGACGTTTCGCATTGGCGTAGGTTTATTAGACTCTGAGGCAGTTTGTTTTTTCTCTTGTCTTTTTCTATAAATCTTTTCCTTAGAATTAACTTTTTTCTCCTTCAAATTTTCTTTAATTTTCTTTATAACTGCTTCGTTACTTTTTCTCAACGTCGAGTAATTTAAAGTTTTTTTCCGTGTGTTATTAGTTTTTGCCTTGTATTGCTGCCACTCACCTTGGTAGACAACATCCTCAGAAACCTCTTTGTCTCTATAGCTGTGAACGTGAACAGCTCCACAGGTAAGTTTTAATATTTTAGAAGGCGATTCCATGCTTCCGCGTGACTCAATCTCTTTACTTACAAAAGACTTCACTAAAACATTACTTGTGGGTTTAGATTCAGTCATCAAATAATTGCACGTCTTGGACGTGCTAGCGATACTTGGAGTAAACAATTCTGATTCAGAATCCTCAATTTTTAAATTACTTGATATAGGCTTAAGAAGTTTTGTTCCATTGAACGACATTGCACTTTGTACTGCTGAGCTGGTATTTGTTGAAAATGATGGAGGTACCGATTCAGGGATTGTCATAGTGGAACATTCCGTTTTACTGCATAAATTGGCGTCAGAATCTTTTATAGTGATTCCAACTGGTCTCCATCTTGGTGTTATTGTGTTTAAATCATCAGTTTCTTGTGTAGATGTGCCAAAATCTGTTCCTTTTATTTTACTGTCAATACTTACATCATTAATTTTAATACCTGTAGAAAATACCTGCGGCATTTTGATAACTGATGTAGCTGGAGATAGCAACGGACATGCCGCTAGAGAGTCAGGACCACATTGTACATCCATGCTGATATTGTGACGAATTCCTTTTGATGTACTAGGTTCGTTTATATCTAAAGGAGAAACATTTTATTTAAATCAATCGTCTATAGAGATTTACAGTATATTAAACGACACAAATTGTAGATACCATTAAGAAAAATTGTTTGTGACTGCACATTTTCTGTGCTGACTTCATGCTTAGTACATAAATTTTTATCAAAATCGTGACTCGAATTTCCAACAATAATTTGTCTTTCAATTTCTGGCTCTACTACTAAGTCAGTTCCTATAGTTCTACGCAGAGCCATAGTTTCTTCATAGTCTTGCATAATAATATTAATGCGAAGACTTTCTTCGGTAGCAGATATGCAAGTAGGAACAGCATTGGTTCCATCAGCATCATTTTTAAGGGGCTCTTTACCCTCTCCCACTTTTAAATTTGGGTTACAGAGTGCTATTAAACTTCCTGGAATCTGAAACAACAAATACTGCTTATAAACGGAAAATACTAATTTCCAAATTAAAAAACATGAAACCTAACTTGGTTAATATATAACTTGCCGGTTTGGCTGCTGCCACATTTAGCGTTTGATGCCCATGGTCCCTTCCCTTGGACCCAAGCACGTAATTATCGTACACAATCGAGGAATATTGATCACCAGGGGTCTCAACTATATTTGTGCAATTGGACTTCTTTCTTGCCACCTGAGCTTTATTATACTTTTTAAATTCACGTTTAACTTTAAACTTGCACGAAGCTTTACTTAAAGTTGAGTCTGCGACTAATTCTCGAATGCTCTTGTTGCTTGCTTTTTCTTTTTTGATAGATTTCTTGTGTTTGTGTTTCACATTAGAAATGCTGTCATCAGTATCGTCAGAGTTAATATCTTCATAATTGATTTCGCGTTCAGGATACGGTTCCACTTCTAAATCTTCGGCTAGCCATGCTTTAGTTCTTTCTAGCGGGTTTGCGTCTTGGGTTGCATCTGGACATTCAAATGCCTCCGTGCTAAATACAGGCTGAGCAATTACTAGACTAGGGGACATTCCCACAGTGTAATCGTTTTCTGAAAATACTTTATCGTTAGATATATGCTATACTAACATGATAATAAAATAATATTGTTAAGATAAATTGCAGTTAACATGCCTTTCGAAAACTCGTTACTCGTTGTGCTAAGGAATTCATCTTCAATATCAACGTCAGTAATGTGATCGTTATTGTCATCGGTGTTCGTCATTTTATCTGCCAAGAAATTAAGTTAAATAATCTTGGCTAAACAATAGGTACTTTAATTTAGTATGCAACTTACCTGGCTGAATAAGATAACGATACTTGTCTACAAGTTCCTTCCTGAAAGATGAATTATACAGAATTATTGTTATTTATATTTACTTGAAGGCCTCTGAAAGAATTATTGTCATTAATTCTAATTACTTAAAGGCATCTGAAATAGGCTTTATATAGGTAGGAAGACTTTATTTTAGGTTTGATGTATGCTTCTAATATTAAATAGCTTTTGTAAGTTTGTAGAAGGAGAAGTGGAACAAAAAGAAACCTAAGGTTTTTTTTTGTTATTGTGTGGGAAAACATCAATTGACTTCTCCCCTCTGGTTGCACCACCTCCCAGGATGAGAAGGATTGTCTGTATTCCTTCAGTTTTTACGAGGGCTACGATAACTCCTTCGGACAATCCACAGCCCTGACAGGCGTCGGCGGCGTTTGAGGCGCGTGTATAACACAACGCGCCTTCGACTCGGGTTCGACAACCGAACGGGAAGCTACCTGTTGGTCGCCAGCCCACGCCTACAGTAGCTAGAAAGGGTGTGATGCTTGTCTCCGTCTCACGATTTTGTCCACCTCCTTTGCCCGTATTACTCTTTCGCAGAAGAAGGTAACCGCCTCGCATTCCCTCTCACTCCATACCATGGCTTTAACTAGGGCTGGACGCGATACGTAACCTTATGGTACCAGAAAATCAAAAAGGAAGGAGAAAAACGGCATAAAATATGCAGGGATGACATAGCGGGGACGGCTGGGAAGATTTGGAAACAAAAAAGAAAAAAAGAGTAAATTAACTTTAAATTGAAAAAATAAATTGGGGGTAGACTTTTCCAAAGGGCTCAGAGTATCTAAAAGTGAAAACTTGCAAAAAAATGCTCTATCTACTATCTAGTGCCTTCTACTGTTCTAAAAATAAACTCACACTCTAGTGTCTTGATCGAGCCCAGCATCCAGTTGTTTTTCTGAAAATAACAGGCATTGTAACTAATACGGCAAGGACCCTTTTCATTAAACCAATCTGCTTTTCTCAACATTTTTGGGATCGGCCCGACGCAGCCTGAGTACCAGAGTTTTAAATGGATGGACCACAACATGGCAATCGATCCTATTCTCATTTGGAACGCATTGTATTGTAATGTAGGTCTTGAGAACGAATCTATGATAAAGGGACATGTCTTATGAATTATGTAAGTATTCTTACAAACGCCACCCCTAGTAACAGTTTATTGATCAAATTGTGAGTAAACATTCAAGTTGAATAGGCACATACCTGGTTTCAAAGGAATGCTTTTTATAAAATTAATCTTGCGTCGGCTTATAGCCTTTTCAGTCAAGGTAAGCAGGTCCAGCAGTTTGCACTGCATCCATCTAGATGGGGGCGGTGTCTCGCGTCCCGTGCTGGACTGCAACGCCAACTTCATCAGCCGACATACGACCTTGTCTAACTCCGTAGTGATGTCTGCATCGACTGATAACATCTTTCGTAGATTGCGCACTTTCTGGTCCAGGGCACGGTGGAGACAACGTCCTTTTGTGTAGAAAAAATATATAATATTTCTACGTCTTGATTTAAAGTAAGAAAGGTCTTATAATTGGAAAATTTGTTGGTAACCTATACATAGCCACTTTATCAAAAATAAGCAACGCAAAGTTACAGCAACAATTACTTACTCCCTTAAAATATGAATACCAAAATTCTATTATAATATCATGAAAATTCATCACAATTATTTTTAACCTATTAGGTGTTTTTAAGCAATGCCTCCGAAGACTATAAGGCCCGTACTTCACTGGGACACCATAGCATTGCTGTCAGTTTGCGCAACCAAGAAAATGCATGTAGTTCTAAAGTGTGTCTTGTCAAGTCTCACTTGGCTACTGCTAGGGGGAGGGACGGATGCTAAATTTGCAGTTACAAAAGCGTCATGGAGACCTATTGGATTGTGAAGATTAGGTTCTAAAACGAAAAAAAGGGGTGGGTGGACGAAAAGAATGTATGAATTTAAAAAAAAAAAGTCATATCAACGATATACTCGGACGCGACTGATTTTTTTTTTATAAATTGAAGGTAACCCTAACAGGATTTCGAAAAACCTATAATCTGACGGTTTTCATGGGGCGATGTAGCTAAAACCAACATGTAAAATTGTCAACGTTCCTAACTAAATTATCTTAGCAAACAGTGGTAAAACCATTACTTGTTGCTATAAAATATTAACAGGAACCTTACAATCTAACTGTATGACTCACCCATTTGCTTATCATCATCATCATCATTTCAGCCGATATACGTCCACTGTTGGGCATAGGCTTCCCCCAAATCATGATTTACAACCATGTAGCGCCCACTCCTATCAAGGTCGGAGACTCTACACTCGAAGTTGTGGACGATTACGTCTACCTTGGACAGACAGTCCAGTTGGGTAGGTCTAACTTTGAGAAAGAGGTCAACCGTCGAATCCAACTCGGCTGGGCAGCATTCGGGAAGCTACGCGATATCTTCTCGTCCAACATACCACAGTGTCTCAAGACGAAAGTCTTTAACGAGTGAGTGTTGCCAGTGATGACATATGGCTCCGAAACGTGGTCGCTCACAATGGGCCTCATCAGATGGCTTAAAGTCACCCAAAGAGCGATGGAAAGGGCTATGTTCGGGGTTTCCTTGCGTGATCGAATAAAAAATGAAGAGATCCGCAGGAAAACTAAGGTTGCCGACATAGCACAAAGAATTGCCAAACTTAAGTGACAATGGGCAGGGCACATTGCTCGCAGAACAGATGGCCGTTGGGGCCGAAAGGTTTTGTGGCGACCGCGTACCGGAAGACGCAGTGTTGGAAGGCCTCCTACAAGGTGGACCGATGACCTTGTGAAGGTGGCAGGAAACCGATGGATGCGGGACGCACAGGAACGTTCGATTTGCTTATGGCCCGCTCAAATTGTCAGATTATCGAAATATACACTTTTCTGTTGCCTTGTCTTAACCTGTACACTCGAGTTTTTCCGAGGCGCTTTACTTTGTGTATTTCATAACCACTGTTCTCAAAACGTTGAAAGAAAACATCGTGAGGAAACCGGCATGTCCTAGAACCAAAAATCCGAAGACATGTGACATTCACCAACCCGCACTTGACCCGCGTGGTGGATTACGGCCCATTCGCTCTCCTTGAGAGGAGGCCTGAGTCCCAGCAGTGGGAACATTAAAAAGGCTGATGATGATGATGATAGGTATGTGGTAGAGATACATTGCAACGTGCAAAGTTTCTCCCCATATTATTTTGTAACACGCTTGAGTATCCCGCAAAATCCCCATCTCGCCGCCCCTACTAATACCTATATTTTTTTGGCATCATGACTGCTTTACGGCTATGGCGGCCCAGTGAGGCCGGGCCTTAATCTATAAAAAAAATCAAACCAGGCAAATCCGGTACGATGGTGCTGCCATCTGATACCGATGGTGTACGAAGATCTGCGGTGTCCCACTGTAAAGAAGGAAACATGATATCCTCTCGCAAACTAAGGAGGTCTGTTCATCAATCGGGATACGGCGCATTTTGTGTTCACTAATCGAAGTTTTGGATCCAGTCTGAGTTCAGCAAATAATTGTCAAATAACACGAACTTTAAGCGAATCAAATTGGATTTTTAACCTAAGGCAAACATTAATAGAACTGAAATTATGGGCCTAATGCAAAGCCAGTTTTAGAACAAGAGTTCAGTGGTGTTGCCATCTTCAAACTGTAATGAAGGTTAACTAACAAAATCAAATTTTGTGCGAAAAGATACGGCTGATGTCAGTCAATAAAAGAGGATAGGAAAATAAAATCAATGTAATGTAATGAAACGACCGAAACTTCGTATACAATTTTAATCAAATAAATTTTGGTTCACATTACATGACATGTGATTGCTTATTTACTTACTAAATCTTCGTAATATAAATGCAACATGAAACGATACAGGCAACAATATCAAGAATCAATGAGTAAAATATCCTAAACAATAGATTATAAGATGAGTAATTGTGCGGAGAAAAAAAATTGAAACTAACTCTTACTAAACTGCTTATACCTTTTTTTATGACTACCTTTAATGCGCCTTTGATTAAACTCTACAAACGAATGACCAAGGTTTATTTATACTTACAGATTTATCATATATTTGCTTATAACTACGTTAAATTCGTTGTGAAATAAACATGAAAAAAAATAAACCTACTTACTAGCGAAACTCCCAGTCTTATGGGTTATGACTTTGACAAACCACTAGTAATTATACAAATACCTACATACATTGTAATAGTCTTTATAAGTCGGTGCATTAAAGAAAGGAATCTTAAATGGCGGCATGTACTTGCGATGACAGACAGTACAGTCAGCATATAAAATTTCAAGTTAAAGTTTTTTTTTAATTTAAAATAATAAAAACTAGGTTGGGTCACAATAATTTCAAACTAGCTTCTCAACTCAACAACAATAACAAACAGGTAACAACGGAAAAATAACAGAAAACTATAACAAGATATACGTAAAAAGGATAACTGAGCGCGTCAAGACAGCGTGGAAGCTAATCAAGACTATTTTTTTTCTGTTTACGGTACACGCGAGAGTGAGTATAGACGGCACTAGTGTGCGAGCGAGCGAACATGATAAGCGCCGCCATTTAAGATTCCTTTCTTTAATGAACCAGGTTATACCAGTCATGTAATTAACGAAACATACGCTACACCAATAACTAACAAAACATAACCAGAGAAATTCATCAACACAAGATGACTACTAAATGAGTCCCTCAACACAAAATGACTACCAAATTGGTCAGGCCACAACAAGACGTGACGCGACGAAGCGCTCACTTTTCAAGATAGCGGTATCTCTAGCATTAAATAAAATCGCTTTCCGTGTGAGACACGGAACCACGCAAAGAGTTTTCATGCAGTTATCACTAATAAATAGAAGGTTTTTGTGTATAATTTTCGACCGTACAAAGAAGAGGCCCGGTCGCACCTAATATAGAACCTTATTTACTACAAGAAAAAGTACATTTCAGCGAGAGAGACAATTTGAATACGTCCCGTGGTGTCGATCTCCACTACGTTCAGCAAGGATAACCACTAGATGGCGTGCATTTAAAAAAAAAATGTGTATGCAAAATGTTGTAATAAAAACTGGCACTCATTTAGGTACTGGTTTTAGCGGGTTTTTTTTTTGAAGCGCCCGTGTGCAACCAATACTTTTGGGAATACTTACTTAGTTTATAATATACCTAAATACTAAGACTGCGCCAGTAGGAGGATACGTGTTTTCGAGTGTCTGGATCTACCAAACGAGTGTATATATATTTCTTTTGCACGCCCTAGAGCCATAGAAATAAATAAGTCACTGCTTAAAGTAACTTATTTATTTGGGTTTCTTGACACAGTTAACTCTTTTTTTATTTTATCAAATTGAAATTCGAGTGCGAATGGTGCAATTTTCAATGATGTTGGGAAGTAATTTTAGGACCCCTTTCCTTTTTTACATTTTTTACATTATTTAACATGAATATAGAGGCTATAATTCAACGGCGCCCTCCAAGACCCTGCGCCTGTGTGCACCGCAACCCTGCATTATAGGTAAAGCCGGCGCTGCGTCAAGCCACGGGGCGTATCCAAATGTGAGAGATATTCAAATTCCAATACACGCAGTGTACACACGCTCGTTAAGCCGGTGCTGCGGCATACTGCGTCTACCGGCAAAGTATCACTGCGCTGCAGAAATGATCATTTAACAAAAAGAGTTCTATCATCGCTATTATAGAAAGTGCGCGCTTCGATGCTTCGCGTCGGTTCTCGTTGTAAGCCATCCCTAACATAAAGTGCTTTTTTTCACACACTAGAGACTGATATGATGAAATACAAGGCTAAAATGTTTATATTTGTTGGTTCTGTTTTTATGCGGTAAAAAGATAATCGTCATCATCATCCTGCCCATGTCCCATGGCACGTGGGGTCGGCACAAAACGTTGTTTTCTTGCATTCTATCCAATCAGCCGCACACGCTATCACTGACTCAATTATCCTTCACATCACACATCACAAAATCTATCAAATTTTTCTCTGGTCTCCTTTTCCTTCTCCTGCCGTTCACAAGTATATTTATAATCTTTTAGAAACATGTGTTTCATCCCTCCTCTTTACATGACCATACCAAGTAAGATAAAAAATTCCCTTTCAAAGTTTTCAGTCACTGGCGCCACTTTCAAACTTCCTCTAAGTTTGAAAGTAGCGCCAGTGACTGAAAAGTTACTGGCGCACACACATTAAAGTATAATAAATAAATAAATAATTTTTGAAATATCATCTCAATCAATGCGAATATTTCTTTAAAAATGCGAGAATAATCCTCAATTTGCCGTCCGTCCAATCATATCAGGTCGTCAGTGTTCAGCTATGATCTACATGACATGACATAGTTCAATCTGGTACATTTACATCAGAGAAGTTGTCTTGCCAGTCGTCCTCGTGTGTGGCTACTGAGGTGGTGTCTACCACGAGGCGAGAGTAGATCACCACATCGCCTACGACTTCATAGCCGTTCCATTCTAGGAGATCCCTGTAAAAGAATAACTAATTAAAAGCAGGAGTTGGTTAAGACAAACAGTTACATCGATATTTGTGAATCATTGCCTAAATTCAATTTCCCCTAAGTGACGCCATATAGACCCGCCCTGTGTGTCTCGCATCCATCGGATTCGAGCGACCCTTTTCAGGTCAACAGTTTACCTTGTGGGAAGTCTTCCAACGCTGCGTCTTTAGGTACGTGGTCGCCACTCCAGACTTGTAGATAGACTAGTCAAGCTTCCATTATTTACCAAACAACGATAAAAAGCAGATACTAACCGAACTTTATCAACATCCTGGGTAATATGCCGCACCACGTTCATGAGATGTGCCAAAGGAATCTCCATGCGGTTCACGTCCACGGAGAATTCATCATCATACTGGGTATCTACGAGGCGGTTGATCTCCTCAGACACCTGGTCTAGAATACGGACTTCTTCTGATTTGGTCTAGAAAAGATGAAGAAACAATATTTTTTGATGCCTTCTTTAGAAACCCTTTAATTGTTTTTACACCGCAATAAAAAGATAATGTTGATTCTCATTTATAGGAAATCAAAAATATCTCTCGCTCTGCGAGACTTGAAAGCTCTCTATTTTAAATTTCGGAAAATGTCAAAAAATGAAAAAACATAACCAGAAATATTCTGTATTTATATATTACGCTTCTTCATTCTTCGCTTCCGAAATCAAAATTTATGTTGTATTTTTTTTTGTAGGTCGAGTGAATTTTTTTTTATTTTCCCCCAAAGTTGAGTTTATTCAAAATTTATTTTCGAGGCCATATGTGTACCCTAAATCAGTCTAGAAGATTTCAGAGAAACTGCTGTTCGGAATCTGTCTAATATACTAGACCGATTTCAAACAGACTTCGATTCTATAAGAGTTATCATTCGGTCATTCGAAACCCTAAAAAGAACAAATCACTCACACAATTTAAAAAAAAAAACAACAAAAAATACTTTGTTTATTATAGAAAGGCTCGCGTTTGACCACTATCTCACCTGATAGGAAGCGATGATCTGGCTGACGATGGAGCACGCTTGCCTAGAAGCAACCTATTCAGTCTTGACTTAAAGACTTACTTATTTATTCATTAATTTATTTATTGTAGCCTGGAGAACTTACATCTTACCAAACTAAACATAGAAATAAATATAAACGATAGAAAGCCTCACGTATAGTGTCAGACTTAAAATTGAAAAATTGAGCATATCAACCTTTACACTATGATTAAAGCTTATTAAAATTTTACAGCTACATATACAAGTTCATTGCAAGGGTAAACGAGTAGTAACTAGAAACTTATAGTTAACAAAAAATAAGTAGGTAATGATAAAAATAATAAAAACATTACAGAAAATTAGCGAAACAATTATAATCCATATTACTTAAAAAACCTGAAGCTTATTCGTCGTCTGGCCGACGCCACGCTAGTCCTAAAGGGATCAAAGTCATGCTGCTTACATATATTATTGAACTGTTTACTTGCTCGTTTAATAAAATTATTCTGTCTATAATTAGTTGATGCTAGAGGCACACGTAAGGGTGGATTATGGCGGATTTTTTTTGCGGTACATTAAAGTGAAATTTTTTGGATAGAAGTTCGGGGCTTACCTCGAAAGGATAGGCGTACTCCTTCACTATCTTATAGTACTGGTTCCAGTACGGTGCATTATCCCCCCAGTTGATGTTACACCACACATGACCCCCGTTTTCTGCGTTACTGAAATTATGAAAATTCAACGCCTTAGTAAGGTGACGGATTTCATTCACCACCTCTCTTGTGTGAACTATTGAGTCGATTCTGTTTTTTGACATCAAGTTTTGTGTTGTTTTTGAGAATTTTGTTACTTGTAACGTTGTGCAGTTCAACCTGAAACGTAGAGTTGAAAGTTATGAACTGATAAAATAAAGTTTTCTTCTACTATTCAACACTAAAAGCATAATTAAACCCATTAAATGCCGAAGTAAAGGGTTTACACCATTCGATATTCAGACAGTCTTAGTCGATGTCGCGTCGTGTCGCGTAGTGTAATGAGTCAGACTGTCTTACTATGTATAAAAAATAACGAGTCTGAATATCGTGTGCTGAATAACGCGTAGTGTAATAGACCTTTAAACCGTCAAATCTCAATCAGTGGCCCCCATACGAACGGCCTGCTACGTAATACTTCGTAATTATCATCTCGGATACCAATCTATACATGGATGCCGTGGTATACCACAAACATTTATTTTATCCAAGTTGTTTACCTTATTGTATAGTAAAGACCTACCTACCTAATAATACGTAGTCGGCATCTACAATCACTACCACGTAATATTGCTTATGTAACATTCAATGGGTTTAAGATTTATTTACGAGTATATCTCAACACGGACTGTAAGAGGCGTCGCATACAAGGCAGCGTTTTGACTACAGGTAGTAGTCTCTCTGTATTAACAGAGAGGCAACTGCCTTTCTCTTTGCCTCGATATCGACTGAACTCTATAGTGTACGCCCTTTCTTTTTGGTTTGGAGTACCATCAAATAACTTCGCTTCTCCCGCTGTTTTATCAAGTCGAGATTTTTTTTTAGGACATTGTAACGATCAAATGACTTCTCCTGCTCTGAGCAGAGCGAGAGAGAGTCAAATGTATGAATACGTCGTACGTACGTGTGCAGACTAATACCGACCTGTTCCTTCAGTTACCTTTGCTTTCCAGAACAGTCATGACCTAGATGTGTGTGCGACGCCGCTTAGACTACTTACTTTACCTCGATATATTGTTATCAAAGCATCACGTTTAAAAACTATCATCACAATGCCGATACGAATTCTACAAGTCAAAACTTTACAGATAAAGCCTACTGTCCACGGACGCGTAGCTTAATAAACGCTTATTCGTCACTATACGCTTGGTGTACGCCTGCGAGAAGCCTGCGTGATGCGACGCTGCCGCTTCATCGACAGAATTTTATGTATGTAAGCTTCACGCAGGCGTAGACCAAGCATATAATGACAAATACGCGTCTATGAAGCTACGCGTCCGTGCAGAGTAGGCCTAACACTACCAAGCCTACACGTTAAACAAATCTTCCACAACCTGCTAGAAACATCTTCAATTTCATAAACTTTATGGTTGACCCTCCTTCGAGGAATCAGTATATTATAGTAATCTTGACAATCGAACATCATGAAACTCTTCCCTACTTCCAGGTCCAAGTTGCACTGGAGAGACAGGTCTTGGTACGTAAAAGTATCCATGCTGAATGTCTTCTCCGTCAAAGGTACGGTATTGCTGAGAGTAGAGGAGAATACTAGAGACATGTGTGACTGTTTTTCAGGGTAAAGGATTTCTGTCAGGGATTCGCTGGAAAGGTTGGAAGGGGTTACTGAAATGTTGTAGAAATTGTTACTTTTTTGAATTCGGAATTCGGAACTTTATGTCCTACATGATAAAGTTCGAATTATATTGCTACCCTAACGTTTTAAGGGTTTTTCAATACAAATTCCTTCGATTAATATCGACTGGACTGTTGGTGTAGTGGTTAGTGACCCTGACCCTGGTCGTGGGTTCGATTCCCACCCAGGACAAATGTTTGTGTGATGAGCATAATCATTAGTTCTGTGTCTGGGTGTAATTTATCTATAATGTATGTATTTAGAAATATAAAAATATGTTTATCAGTTGTCTAG
The DNA here is from genome assembly GCA_929112965.1 of Mythimna albipuncta. Lineage (NCBI taxonomy): Eukaryota > Metazoa > Arthropoda > Insecta > Lepidoptera > Noctuidae > Mythimna > Mythimna albipuncta. Next base: position 6,290,933 of record OV815962.1, on the reverse strand, counting down.
TACCAATAACACAAGCTCTGCTTAGCTTGGGACAAGACGGTGTTGTGTGATAATTGTGGAATATTATTAATTAATTATTAATTGATACCTACTTAAAAAGCAACTTAAAATACACAATACTAAATTGGATATTTGAATTGATGACAATGGATTAAAATAATCACGAATGGCTTCAACATATTAATCGGTGAACGTTTGTAGTTTGAGTCTCAATTTGTGAGAACAATTGATCCCTGTTACGGTGGCATATGTGACCACGTGGACACCGCACTGCACCCACGTGGGTGCGGTACGGCGACGAGTGAAGCGAAGCGGCCGCGTTTATTGTGTTTGATATTATAGCGCAAACTTGCGGTGCGGTAGTTTTAAATAATTTGCGCCTGAAGATGAGACTTCGCGCGCACATAGAACAAAACATCGGATCGCTTCGCAATCACATTCGCGTAGGATCCCCCACGGAGAACGCCGCTTTAGCGACCTATCTTGTTAGCCCAGAGGCCCTACCACGAGATCTAAACGCGATCCATTTTACGACCTAAACTGTTAAAGGGAAGGAGCTATGTAGGGTGTATAGGTCCATCCCTCTTTCTCGCTCGCACGCCTGACATTTTAATAAGTCATAGTAAAGCACCTAGTCCAAGATAATATCGAATAAGAAGCCTCCACTCCATGTTTTTCCTGTAAGTGCTTACAGTTAGCGTTGGAAGGCCTCCAACAAGGTGGACCGATGACCTGGTCAGTGTTGCAGGAATCCGATGGATGCGTGACGCACAGGACCGGTCGTTGTGGCGACGCTTGGGGGAGGCCTATGTCCAACAGTGGATGTCTTTCGGCTGATATGATATGATGATGATATAGTCAGGTTATTTTATCTCTCGAGTTGTAAACTGTATAAAAGTGTAGTAAGAAAATTGATACTTACTCAAGTGGCGGTTGTGGCGACGGACATTCTAATGCAATGGGCGATGTGGGTGAGCTTTCCCAGCATCCTTCAAAGATTTCGCTGACGTGATTACGAGTCTGGCCATCTGAAGAGACATTCACATATATAGTACAATTCACGAATGATGGCGGCAGTGAAGTTAGCCTTTGCGAACGTTCGCGCATACTACTCTTCTCGCACACGCACTTCGCCATTTGGTTCTTAAAACGCGTTACTGCGCAGCCATCTGCGCAAACTTCACGGCCGCCATCATTCGTGAATTGTACTGTACTTTATTATTCGCATCAATATTTTAATTTAGAATTTGAGATCATTTTAAAACTTCGAGAGAACTTGATTATACAGTTAGATCTAACTTCTTTTATAAGTTAAGCCGTAACAAGAACTTGGCATTCTTGCAACTTTGTTTTAACTTCACTTTCTAGGAATGGAAATCTGAGATCGATAATCGAAGTATCGATCTTAAACAATACATCGAATCCGTGAATCGATTTAGACACTTGAAATTGATATTTTTATATTTTTCCTTCTTAATGTTCCTTCAATTAACTTAAGAATGCACCCAAGCCATGTTCATTTAGTTAATATTCAATCATTTTTCTGCTTAATATTCCTTCAGTTAACTTAACCTTTCGAATGTCTTAAGTTACACTGTCCGACATAAGGTAATTGTCTTTCTATTGTGTCTCTAATTACGACATTCAAAGAGTTAAGAATGCACCCTACGTTGTACACCTAATTACCCTGGTCATGAAACACGTGCATTATTGGTTTCTCGGTACCATTCTTAATAGGACTTAGTACTTGCACGATTAACAATGGTTCAATCTTTAGAAAATCGATTTAGTTATATTGTCTGTGCGATAAAAGAACCGTCGTGGCGTAAAGTGAAAACAACATTAAAGATTTTAAGTAGCAACACAACCCAGCCATCCGTCAAATGCAAAACGTCATAAAATGTTGACACCGGTTTGTTGATTATGTTATTTTGTTATAATTTTCAATTGAAATCTTCAGAAATGTGATAAAAAATTTCACCGAGCTGCAAGGAAAATAATATTTAATATATTACAGTTTTGCCAAAGATAACAAATGGCAAATCACACCATAATTGATCAAAACAAAGTCACGAACTTGGGAAACATTGGTATGCTGTTTTTTTGGTACGTAACACTTTTATTTTAATCTTTTTAGACTTCCTAGGTAAACTCCTGACCCAGTTATCTCCAAATATATATAAATTAAGAGGAAATTCATTTAAACATGACGATATTTCTTTATTTTGTTTTGGTCAATATTTTCGATGGCTAGTATAAAGAGTATTGATACTTTAAATTTATAATGCGTTTCGACTAACTAAGAATATATTTTTTCAGGCTTGAGTAAGGAAGGAAGTAACTAAAATAAAAAGGGCAAGTGCGAGTCGGACTCGCACACTGAGAATTCTGTACAAATTTACCTATGAAATCAATTCCCGAATTGTGTTACGAAGATTTTTCCGAATTGCAAATTAAATTTTTAAGATTTTTTCCAGTACTTGTTCTATGAGACCTTGATTTAAGCCTTTCAGGATTCTAGGTCAACGGGATTCGGGTTTCTTTGATTCTCTTGAGTATCGAAATATACGTATTTTTTCCGACATAAACGGCCGTATTTTTTTTCGTTAACTCAGAAGTCTGATTTTTTCACAACTTCAAAAGACCGCAGACTTGAGTGTATGGTTTTAATTTTAAATCGATACCTCCAAGCGTTCTCGAGTTAAAGGGTTAACAGATAAACAGACGGACAACCAAGTGATCCCAAGGATCTTATATATGAGATGATCCCTTATAGGCTAAATAGATTTTTTACGAAGCAACATTACAAATTCTGAAGTGTATTTTATTTTCATAGTCATTAAGTTCATATTTTTCATTGATTAGCAAAAGGGAAAAAGGTACTGAGGAAGACAACGAGAAAGTGGTAGTGTGTCCCGTTTTTACCTTAATATTTAACTAGGGAGTATATAAACATGCTGTTAGCTACAATATTCTAGTCAGTGATAATAGACCGATCCCAGTCAAAGTGATAGAACCATTTTCGTTGGAACTGGGTCAGTGGTCGTTGGTGGAACCTACCTAGATAGGCAGTACAGCAGTTTCTTCACGCTATTTTCCTTTACCGATTCCGTCAGCAAATTCAGCCAATAGGATAATTTTTAATAATTATAGGGTGAAGCCGCTGGAAGAAGCTAGTCTAAATGAGTTTCAAAATATCAAGATTTAACAGTCGCACTATAATGACGTCACAATGTTGCTTACACAACAAAAACGATATTTATCTACAGCAGCGCCCTCAAATACCACGATGGTTTACTTTCCGCACAGACTCTAGATGGAGGTTTAAAAATTAGAACTCGATTTTTAAGTCGATTGATAACTAAATCGATTATTTAAATTTCGATTCGAATCCAAAAAACGATATTTTTTATGAATTATCGGCATTCCTAAAATACTTACGAGACGAGACCATCTGGGAAGCCAAACTGTTAAGATTCAAGTCAGGCTGCTTGTTGTATTCCTTTGCAGTGAACAGCGCTAATTGACTGCAGCAGCCGTGTTGCAAGGTCCCAGGAGGTCCGGGACCAACGCCCTTGCAAGTCACCGTGTAATTCGGATACCTTGCTACTATGTTGCTACACCTGTAAACAAAATAATTACATATTTACCATATCTAACTTTTAACTGCACTGGCAACTTTATAAAAAAAAAAATATTGAAACAGAATTCATTATGAAAAAGTTGCCAGTTACTTCATTACTACCGATCATTTTTCGTCTAGCCACACCTAGACAAATTCCATTACTTCATTTTTAATTCAATTATTTTTGGCCCAAAATAATGTATTTATATTTGATACAATTTTTTTCTTAATATTTGTAATTAGCATAAACTATGTTAATTCATCGTAAGCCTCTTCTTCTCATTTACCAACCCGCACTGGGCCCGCGTGGTGGATTACGGCCCATTCTCTCTCATAAGGAGGAGGCCTGAGTCCCAGCAGTTGGAACATTAAAAAGGCTGATGATGATGAAGCCTCTTGGCGTCAAAGTAGGTCACAAGTCCTCATTCAAAATTTCCATTTTTTAATCAACTTCAAAAAGGAGGGAGTTGGGTTATGTTAGAGATCTTTTTGAAAGAATACAAATCTGCATTATTTTATAAATTTAGAAATTAAAAAAAAAAATTACCAATCATGAAACTGTTCCCTGGTCCATTCAAACAGATGATCCAAACGTCGAAGTCCATTTTTCTCTAAAGCCTTGAACAGGACATTGAAATCAGAGTTGGGTGTAGTAAAAATGACGATTCTAGGTTTTATGAAGCCAAAAACAGTGTGAACGAATCTTTCCAGGTCATGAGGAAGCATGTGTTCTATCATCTCTATAGCGACCACCGCATCGCAGCCGATGAGCCGGTAGTCCGGATCAGCCGCATTGCCTTGGAATAACTGGAAATAAAAACATATGACTGAATACTCAAAACCTACATTTAGGCGATTATCACACTGCCACGTATCACGCTGCATGATGCGTGTCAACGCACCTACGCGCGTACTGGGGGTGCAGATCTGCATCATCGTGTACGCACTCACGCGCGTAGGTGCGTTTTGTAAATTCACGCAGACTCTGACTCATTTCATACAAAATCACGCACGCCACTACGAGACTCAGTGTGCCATACCTTGCGTCTCGCCCCGCACCCACGCGCTTTAGTGCATGTTTCTCCGCATATAGGCGCGTGATCTGCATGAATGCGCGTGGATACATTTTCAGTGTGTTGGACTGTGCGTGTTTTCTATACAAACGGAGTAAGTACTCCGTTGTAAGTACAAGCAACGTTAAAACACGCATTCACGCGCTACGCTGCGTGGTGCGTGGCAGTGTGATAACTGGCCTTAGCATTGAAAGATTTGATGGCACAGTTGGTACAGTGATTGAACGATCAACTGCTGCGCTGCGTGTCACGTCATTGATTACTAGATTGAATCAATATCTGTATGGCATACAGTCCAGATAATTGCTCTAGGTTTGGGTGTGTGTGTGTGTGAGTATACATACGAGGGCGGTTCAAATATGATGGACACAAACGCTGTAGATGGCGCGCATGAATGTTTTGAACGTCGTGGCTTGAGTATGTGATATCTGGGTCCCTTTCGAACAGTGTGGTATAGTTTTCGTCGGGAGAGCACGTTTCACGCGCATGCTACAACCATGAGTAAGCGTCAAGTGCCGACCGTGTGCGTATTGTCATTCGTTTTTTAGTGTGGGAAGGCGTTAAAAACACGTTCTTTTTTGCGTTTGTAAAATCAATTTGCTAGTGAGTGCCTGCGTAGGGCTGCTGTGTTTAAATGAGCCAAATCATTCGAGGATGGCCGCGAAACCGTCCAGAATGAGCCGCATGACCGTTGACCGCAAACCAGCATCATACCAGGCAACCCCGCGTAGAACAACTTTTTTTGGAGGCTCATTTTGGCACCCAACGTTCCACCAATGTTGTATTCTACTCTAACATTCTGAAAACACACGTGAAACCCGCTTAATGTTCGAAACGGAGAAGCATTCCAGCACTAAGTGCGATTCATCTCCAGGATAACGCGCGCCTTCATACGACGCGTCTCACGCTACAATATCGATATTGGAGTGGGAGGTACTGGAACACCCCCCATACAGTCTGAATTTATCACTCTGCGACTAAGTACCACATGTTTGGACCACTGAAAGACGACCTTGGAGGTCAAAGATAAAAACACAAACTAGGTACTGGGTAAAGGAGTTCGTGCGTATATGGCTTTCCGAGTTGCCCAAGGAATTCTTCGATACCGGCATCAAAAAGCATCACAGGGGAAGTACCTGGAAAAACTGTTAATTTTTGTAAATTAACAATTTTTGTAAATTAAAATATAAGTAAATAAAAGTGTCCGAGCATTTGTCTCGATCATAATATTTGAACCACCCTTGTATTTGTGAAGGCATTTTCGATTCAGGAATAAATATCTAGTGCAAAAAAAAAACATTTTTTTAACTATTCAGTCCCCATAGCTATATTTAGCGAATAACGGAAAGGTTATTTACAAACTACTTTATGAAGAACTTCTTATTTACGTTCTTATAATAACCAACAGCTGAGCAAAGGTATCCGAAGGTATAACCTACTCTCATGATGCCTGCTAGCTGTGTCAGGGGTTCATGACAATGCCGTTAACAATTACTCAAAGCAGGTAAGTTTCTTACTAACTCATTTAGCTACAACAGTTAAGGTAGCTTTACCAACAACCCCTATTTGAGACAAATATCTACCCTTCTGTATATTTGGATTGTAAACATAACAAATAGAGTATTTCGAACTGAATAGCAGTAAACAAGAAATAAAAATAAAAAAAATAATACAAAAACAAACAGTTTTCTTACAGTGACTTTTAAAGGAGTCTCCCTCTTAGGAGAATATTCATCACCACCCAGCAGGTCTGAGGAACATCGGAGAGGAATGGTCTCGATATCCACACCAAGAATGCTACGAATACCAGGTACATCCTTCAGGTATCTGATGAAGCTCATGTCATGGTGACCGAAGTCCACTACCTGTGAAATGGAAATAAAGATAAAGATCCTCTGCATATGACTCTATCATTATAAAATTAAATTATTTAAATCCTACAGACATGAAGTAAAAAACGGCCAACATATTTTTTTTTTTTAAGGAACATAAACCTCTGGGCCCATAAATATTGTATAAGGCTAAATCTGTTAAAGAATGTTTTAGATCTTAGAAATTAATCGTGATATGGCCATGTAATACTGGTCAAATCGTTTGAAACATTAAAGTTCGGTGACATGTCAATCTTGCTGAGGTGTGCCCTGCTTGGGTGGAGCATCGCCGTGCACTTGTGTTGTGATCAGTGGCGGAGAGCTCTCACGCCGGGCCTTGGTTGAGGCCATGGTCCGGAGCGAGGAGGACTGGGGCAGGGTTATCCAAAAGGGAATGAAGGCTTGAAGGAACAGAGTGGGTTTTTAGTCAGTAAGAGTCTGACACTACCTCCCGCTCCGCCCAAGAGCGGGGGGTGTCATTGAAAGATTATCCCCACCGAAAAAAAAAACATGTCAATCTTTTTTTGGCCATTTTCTTTGGACCAAATGAGTATTGCCATATCATCAAATATAATATAATATGTCACAACTATCACAAAACATCGTCTAGTCCCAAGCTAAACAGAGCTTGTGTTATGAGTACTAGACAACTGATAAACATTACTTATATATTTCTAAATACATACATATTATAGATAAATTACACCCAGACACAGAACAAATGATCATGCGCATCACAGAAACATTTGTCCTGGGTGGGGATTGAACCCACAACCTCCAGCATAGTATTCAGGGCCACTAACCACTAGACCAACAGGTCTGTCAAAATATTAATGTTTATACAATCTGGCCAATTTGAGTTGACCATATCAAGTGATCAATCCTAAGATCTGGCAATAACATATTATGAGGCTAAATTTCTGAAATACAATAGCAATGATTGTACTAAGGCAAAACCAGTGTACCTAGGTATTTTGTTTGTGAACAGAGATAAATATTGATTTTATAGTTACAAAGACCAACACATTTATTATCAAAGACTGTTTGGTTGAGTTGTTTGTGAATTCAGGGTAGGGTCGCCTGTTCCCTGCTAGAACCAACGTCAGCAGTTAAATTACAGTCAATATTTAGTGGCCAAATTAAATTACTACAGTTTCAAACAACACCTTCTCAATTTTTCCACACCAGCGATCATCCAAGAGGCAGTCGCTGACGGCAGCGTAGCGCTGCGCGTACATCGGCGGATAAAACGTAACCCCTTTCTCCTCGTCAAATTCCGAGAAAACTTGGTCATCAGCATCCTCATCCTCCAAGTCAGTCTCACTTCCGGCAAAAAAACCTAAAGTCAATTGCTTATAGTAAGGCCGTACCAAGCGGTCTAAAGCAGTAAACAAAGATTCACGGAAAAAAACCAAAGTCTGAAGAGTAATGATCATGGTTCACGGATTGAACTAAAGATTTCAAAAATATTATAGGTCTTTATTTATCTCCCAACGAAACGGTGGAAAGTCGCCGACAATGCCAAGATCTTCACATGTTTATTTTCTTTTTCTTGTTTTGATTGACTGACTGATTTTGACAATGACAGTTGTAGAGGAATTCATTCATTGACATTAGGTACGCGCGCAGTAGAATTTTGTTTGGGGTTCCGCAGTGAAATGTTGAAAACAGGATTATTGTTTTTATAGTAAAGAGTAATAATATTACAGTACTTATCTTTTCTTTAATTTTATCTTTATTAAAAAAAACTCCTCCATCTTAACAATCTTTCGATAGGTACTGATTATCGTCAAGGTAAGAATGATACTAGATTTTTAACGGTTATAAACACAGGAAATTGATCATGATGTTTGTCCTAGAATAGTGAAAGTAATTTGGAAAAGAGCATACATTTATCGCCAGGCTCATATTCAGTGCACAGAGCAAAACAGACGTGAGACACGTGTTACGTTACGAGAAGCAAGCAGATTAAATTTAATTTAATTTCAACACGTACTTAATTTAAAAATTACTTTTAACTGGTCGTTTCTTAATTTTGTCACTCACTGACTGACCGATCATCAAAAGTTTAGACGCAAACATAGAAGCTTCTAGAATACAGTAGCAATTATAAAATCATAATTACATAGATCACAACGTATTTAAATAAATTAGTTCGATTAACAAGTCAATCTCTAGGTCATCAAGGTTCCTTGAGTAAGTACGGACTTGAATAAACTAAGTGACTTGGTATTAAATTGATTGCACAACTTTTTACGTCAGAAGAACTGAATTGCGTTCCTTGGTTTTTCTACAAGACAGTTATGTTTTAGATGGTATGAATAACTGTACCCGCCCGTACACGAGCCACAAAAAAAGCCGCTTCTAGCTTTTAGCTTTTTTGCGGCCCGTGTGCAGCGTTGCCGCCACAAAAACAAGTTATAAGCCGTTTCTAACTTCTCCAGCCACAAGCCTTCGCGCGCTTCAGCTTTTTTTTGTGGCCACTTTTAGCTTTTTTTTGTGGCTCGTGTGGGGATAAATCGTAGTTTTAGAATACTAAAACATCGATACTGTCTGTACAGATCAATATTCATCATCATCATCATCATATCAGCCGAAAGACGTCCACTGTTGGACATAGGCCTCCCCCAGGCGTCGCCACAACGACCGGTTCTGTGCATTACGTATCCATCGGATTCCCGCAACCCTGACCAAGTCATCGGTCCACCTTGAAGGAGGCCGTCCAACGCTGCGTCTTCCGGTACCGACGTGGTCACCACTGCAGAACCTTTCGTCCCCATCGACCATCTGTTCTGCGTGCAATGTGCCCTGCCCATTGCCACTTAAGTTGGCGATTCTTCGAGCTACGTCGGTAATCTTGGTTTTCCTGCGGAAATCTCCATTATATCAATATAATGAATATTTATTACCCAGACCAGTTCTCACAGAATGTGAGTTTGGCGTTTCCATCTGAGCCAGAACAATATTATATGGTCTTTATCTTGTCTGAACATACTAGATACGGATTAGTCGAAATCATGCGAAGACGAACACTGTTGGAAGACATTGTTAGTCGATTAGTAGAAAACGCCTGTCCACCTTTGTAAAGTAATTTTTTATTTGATAAACAAATAAATATCAGCTTAAAATTTAAAAGATTAGCGCAAGAAAAGATTTGAAGAGATGGAGAGTCAGAATAAGAGGGAAATATGAAATAAAATGTCTCGATTTCTAAATTGCTGAGATCACTTCTTCAGCATTTTTAACCTATACGGGTTGTGTCACGCGAATGTCAAACGGTCTGTTATGTCAAAAAAATATCGATATTTCAATGAAAGAAACGGCGAAAGTGCGTGAAAGAAAACATTGTGTACTAAATCTTCCACTTTTATTTTTGATAAACGTTTATTACTAGATGTAGAAAACTTAGGTTCATGGATTTACTGCATTTAGGTAAACCAAAACAACGCTAAGTTTTTATCTCTGAAGCTGGTCAAAATGTAACCTTCCAAACGTGACCATAAGTTTTAACTTGTTATTTATTTTGTTCTAATACTTTTCTAATAGGAAATAATTTTATACCTACCAAAATGATGTTATTATGAGGTGGTTTTATAAATCGTAACTTTACGTGTGATCTATACAGTTATTTATATATACGGGTATGTAACACTTGAAACTCACTCTTGAATTGTTCTCTATTTCAGAATAATGGGATTTGATAAACATTTTACTCAAGACCATTGTTATTTGGATGATTCTGGAGACAGTGTGGCAATGAATGTCGAAATCATGGAAGAGAATTACCAAGTTCCTCAAAATAATGTTATCCTTGAAAAACCTGCCATAAGGTGATTATTATTTGTAATAGACTTTTTTTAAATTAAGTTGGCCAAACCTACAAATTCCACCTTCTGGTTTAAGCGAGAAGGTGTGTTAGACTTTTACTGACTATCTAATTGATTACTGATTATCTACCTGTGTTCGTTCAATGGCCCATCACGTTCCAGGGCCATGATAACTCGAATATTGCCTGCCTCAGCAGGACAGAATGCAATTTAATTCATTAACATTCTAAAGTTTGTTAGTCTTATCTTAAGCAGTAGTGTGATGCTGTGTGATACTGCTTAACCTTTCAGATACCATCAATTTGAGACACAACAGTAAGACAATAGATGAGTAAAAACCGATGTTCACTTGGAGTTTAATGAATTAAGATAAGATTAACAAAACTAGATAATCAGTTGTAAGATACAAAGATATGCATGGGCTATCCAGTGACTATATTCAGATGTAGGAGTTGGACGGCTTTAATAAAATGTGTGCAGATTTTTAAATATAAGATTGGGCTCTGCTTAAAGTTGTGTAATGCATAAGATAACCTTGAATGCTTGATTCTATTGACTTTTAATTTTTTATACTTCCAGACTTTCTTATCCTGATTAAATGATTTTTTTTTTCTTTCAGGTATTTAGATTTATCAGGGAGTTCTAACAGCGGAATGATTGTTAGAAGCGAAGATTCTAATAAGTTTGCCAAAAAAGGTAAAATTAAAACTGAAACTGTTCATTGTACACATTCTTTGTTGTTTTTTATGTCTGGTGTACTAAAAAGAATGATGCATTTGCTCTTCTTGGTACTTCACAGAATAGAAAGTAATTTAAAAAAAATTAAATGCTCCATACAAATACGAAATACTTTTTTTTACTACCTAAACAGTTTTTCTGAAAATTTATTTATAAACTTTTTAAACCTAAGCATCATGTGTCCCAATTCTTAGAATTAAGACTTGCATGTTTGAAATATTGTGAGGAGCAAACACATTTTTTTTTTTCTTTAATTCATTAAACCCCAAGCCAATATTGTCTTTCTATTGTGTCTGTGATTTCCATGATTGAAAGGTTAAATTTTTATTATGGACCAAATTTAAAAGATTAAATATCATACAATTGTTTCTTTTTAGCGCTTGTGTACCTTCCATACAGTGAATACTGTTCAGATCACAAAGAACTATTCTTGCATCAAGATGATACACTTGTGAAGCCCGGTGACAAATTCGCTTCCCACGATGACTTCGTACAATACCTGAATGAGAATGCTAAGAGATGGTGCTTTTACTATAGATGTTCTGATTCACGGAAACCTAATACGGGTCAAGAAACTTATACGTATAATTGTGTTTACTTGAGAAATAAGGAGAAGTACAAGAAGAAAGGTTTGAGAAAGAGGTTTGTAATTTCTATTTTTTTTAAACACCAAAGCTTTAATGTTTTCTTACTCATATTTTAATACATCCAATAAAGTTGCCTTTGGTTTGAGTAAACTAGATTATAATATATTTGTTAAATAATATAATTTCTTATTTCATCTAATGTCTGCTATTGTGATCTTAAACGAATTATTGATTGCATAATACATTGGTTAAAACGATTTTGATAAATTATTCATAAATAACAATGAAAGCACTAGTCCTGAAAAAATGCACTTTTTCAGTTCTCACTTACAACCTTATGAGTGTGGGAGGTGTCGATTTTTTACTTACTTCCTCTGCTCTGTAATGTGCGAGTTGCTTAGCCATTGTTTTGGACCATGTTAAAGCCATATATATTCTAAGGGTATGTCCCTTAGAATATATGGCTTTTACATGGCCAACTAACCTCTTACAATATGTAATTTTTTCAGGAACAATAACATGAAGACTGATTGCCCATGCAAAATAAAATTAAGACATCTACCCAATGAGAAAGAATTAACAGTGGTCTACGTTTGTAATCATCACGATCATGAATTATCTTTACAAGAGTTTTACAAGCTGCAACATGGCCGAAGATTACCACCATATGTCAAAGAAGAGGTAATTATTCCTTTTAGACATAGCACATACTGGTGACATTTGTCACGGTGACAATATTTTTTTTTTTGTCTTTTTTTACTCATTTTTACCTGTCACGTCTTCAATCATGCACGGTGTCTTTTTGTTAAAAGTCACCAGTGCTTGCTAGCTCTTACTGTTAAGGTAGAACTACATTGCGCCCACGCCCTCGTGGGTTACTTATGGGTGCGTCCGTCGCTCTCTATACATTTTAAATGGCATCAAAACTTTTAGAGTTACATACATAAGACCCATCCACGCGTCGCGACTCTACAAACAACTCTCGCAACGCCCACGTATGCGTCGGATTAATGTAGATCCCGCTTTTCGGCTGATTGAAACTTTTAAGCTAGAACTACATTACACCGACGCACACGTGTAAGACGCCTGATTTGTACGTAGAACGACGTCGCGTGGCGTGGATCTAGTGTAGCTCTAACAGTCTATTTTCCATATAAAATGTATGGAGACCGACGCTCCCAGATCGGCGTGTGTAGCCCACGTGTGCGCAGTGTAGTTCTACCTTTAGAGTCTTTATTGAAAAGTTGTCAATTTGCACATTGGCCCTTATACATAGGACCCATCGATATATAGAGTTATTATTGTTATCTTTTATGGTATGCGCTATGTTTAACGCAAATAATCTCTTTTTCTTTCTTTCTTTTTCCTTTTTTAATTATACTTACCTATGCCAATTTAAAAGATTTATTTTCCTAAATTCACTAAAAAACATTAATGAACTTTATTTACAGATAAAGGACTTTCTGCAACTCAAAGTCGACATAATGAAAATCAGAGCATATGTTGAAATGGAAACAGGATTCACTATGAGCCGCCCGTTTTTCTATGCTCTAGAAAAGAATTTGAAAAGCAGAGACATAGTAAGACATATCAGTGAGCAGAGATTGATGTTGTTGAAACAAAAAATTGCAGGTGAGCAACTAATTTGCAACTGATAAAGCTGAGAATTGCTTGCCGAAATAAACACAAACTCAAAAAGTATATTATAGTAAGTATAGTATATTATAATCTAAGCAGTATTTTGTGCAATATATGACTGCCCTGACTGCTATACTGGAGTTTGTGGGTTCGGTTCCCACTCAGGACAAATGTTTGTGTGATGAGCATGATCATTTGTTCTGTGTCTGGGTATAATTTATCTACATAGAAATATATAAGTATGTTTATCAGTTGTCTAATACTCATAACACAAGCTTTGCTTAGTTTGGGACTAGACGGCGTTGTGTGATAGTTGTGGAAGTGGAATATTATAATAAGTTTGGAAATAAAAACAACTAAGGGTAAGTTGCACCATTTAACTATAACGATAACAAAGCCGTTAACAGTTGTCAAACCATCGAATTGACCAATAGGCGGCCGTTTTTACGGCTGGTTGTGGTTTGGTTATCGTTATAGTTAAATGTTGCAGCTCGCCCTAAGTAAGGCGTATCGACCACGGACGCATAGCTTCATAGACGCATCGTGCTGTCGTGTCATTGCTACTTTGTCGACAGTTTAATAGTTTTGTATGTAAGCTTTATGCAAGCGTGCGTACACAAAGCATATAATGATGAATACACGTCTATGAAGCTACGCGCCCATGGATAGTGGGCCTTAACCTCTCGTATGCCGTAATTAGAGATCGAGAGAGATAGATCTACGCAAAACACAATGGCTTTTTAATTGTGTCTCAGTTAAAAAGCCATTGTGTCTCGCGTAGATCTGCGTTCCGGCATACAAGGGGTTAATTCATTAAACCCCAAGCGAACGCCGGCGTTCGCGCACCTATTGTCTTTCAATTGTGTCTGTAATATCACAATTGAAAGGTTAATAGTGAGTATTAATATCAATTTGGTTTCATTTGCAGCTGTTGATGAAATGTATGGCACCAATGATGATCAAAATGGTGACGAACAGGCTGAGCAGAGACAAGATCGTAAGTTATAAATATCTTTTGAAATTTAAAGTTGAAATGGCTGAAATTAAATGAAAATAAAAGGCTGAAAACTTGTGATGCTACACTTACAAGGTAAAACCCTCAGAAACACTAGGAGACGAAATGTCCCCTAACACGACTCGCAATGCTGTCAAATTGTTCAACAACATGTCCCACGTCACGTTAATGCGTTATGTGTTGCGTAATCGGCTTGACGCTTCTTTATGCTGAAGAATAAAATGGCTTCTATTTGTCTCAGATCCTGGTGACGATATTGTAGAAGCAAATAAGAAAAAGTACAGGCGAGCAATTCAATCCGCGGAAAGAGTAAGACCAAACAAGAATTCACCATTGAAAAGACGTAAGTAACAACGCAAAATCAAGTAAGTAAATATCAAATTATTAAAAGAAAATAAATTATAAATTACGATAACATTTGTTTGCAAATTCACAGGATCAAAAGCAAACGAAGAAGTGTTTTCTGAAGACCCCAAAAGAATAAAAGGGAAAATAGAGCATACAGAAAGTAATTATAACAATGAAATATTGCAGAGTGTGAAGCATTTACAAGAATCCGTCAAATGTGAAATACAAAAAAACCCATGGATTGCGGATCAATGTGTTCCGGTATTGCCAAATAGGTAACTTACTGAATGGATTTTATTTTATTTTTCAATAGTTACAAAAAATATTCAATACCTATTATAGGTTACTAGCCTCTGCTAGTCGCTATGTCTGCGTGAATGTTGGTTATTGCGGACACAAAGACACGTCGGAGACTGATAAAGAATAGCAAAATCGGTTCAGTAGTTTAACCGTGAAAGCGTAACAAATAAACAGAGTTATCACATTTATAATATTTATAGGTTATGGTTACTTATTCTTTTTAATTACTTTCAGTACTGGTCTAAAACCAGAACCTGATGGGGAATCTGTAGATGTTCAGGAAGTAGAGCATTCTTTCAGAAGTGCAGTAAAATCAGTACCTGACGAGGAATCTGTCCATGTACGCGAAGTAGAAAATTTTGACGAAATACTACTCGCACAAAATGATATCGGTAACATGAACTACACAATAGAATACTGTGTTGATAATGATAATCATGAAATTAGTAATGAATTCGTTCAAATCATAAATGAGGGCCAAGCAAACGAAATTGAAGCAAATGAAATTGAAACTAACGGAGTTGAAGAAAACAACATCGATAACATTGCTTATGAAACGGTGGTTACGGATGATATTGACGAAACTCAGGATTTAGTCGAAGAATATTTAGATCAAGATCTAGAAGGTGTTGAATACCAAGTAATATCACAAGAAGATGTGAATAACCAAAGTGAAATTTTAACTGATTTTGACAATAGTCAGGATACGGTTGAAGAAGAAAATCATGTAGAATATACAACTGAAGATGTTGGAGATGATAGTCAGGAAGTAGAATATTTGGATGATGAAGTAATTGAAGAAAATGCACAAGATGTTGCTGTCCAAACAGCAGGCAGTGCAGATAGCAGTGCTGGCACTGCACATTCATTACTGCCTGTTTTTGATGTTTACATGAAAGATGGAAATGTTACGGGTTTTGTTGTGAATAATAACTTGATCACCGGGCTCAAAGATGGAGTAGATAAAGAAATTCAAACTAATGAAGATGCGACACCTAGGTGAGAATTATTTTTTATGGGCTTTTGTTTTTATTTTATAAATAAGAACTTCTTCGATCATGTAATCTGTATATTATTTCTTAAAATCCTTAATTACTTTTATAACTCAAGATATTACAAAATATTGAAGGATATAGTTTTCGCAACGCGCTTTATCACTACTTATGTATACTTAACATTTGTTACAGTGACACACAAGATACAGGAAACGAAGATTTCGATGGGGAGATAATCCAACACGTTTCTAACAAAAAATCTGGTGACACATACACAAAACATGAATACGTACATAAATACAATATAGACAGATATATGACGCAGCCCCACTTCCCTAAATACGTTGAAACTCTTGCAAAGGAAACATACATGGACGTTCTCAGTATGTTCACGAACATATACAACGAAAAAGCCATGTTCAAAATTACAACGACGCAGAGAGGGAAAGAGGGGAATACTAGGATATGGTATATAAAAGATGGTCACCGAACAAAGAAGCGCAGAAAAGATGAAACCCAAAGGGAAAAACTGGGCCAAAACCTGCAGAGCATCTTTATTTTGAAAGAGAAATTAAGATATATGAAGCAAAAAAATAGTGAATTATTGATAAAGAATAAGCAATTAGAAGAAGTCGCATTAAGGCTTGTAGAGATGACGGAGGAGGCGTAGTGTATTATATATAATACTGCTATTTGATTAATAAAAAGGTTAAGACTCTGTTACCTTGTTTGTTTATATTCAGAAACTATTCTAAAACGAAATACCTCAAACCATCTTTATCATTCTCTTCAAGAGTCTACCTCACTTGATCGGTCTTGTATTTTCTTAAGTTTAAAAGCAAACATACTTTATTGCCTTTACCTCGGCTTTCTCTTTTCTGTTCGATAGATTTCTTGACAGATTATAAAATTATTAATGTACGCTCTGGGGTTGAGCGAAAGGGTGCCGCCTCCACGAGACAGCGGCGTTACGCCGCAGCAAGTTGGGCAGATTTCCACCGTGTCCTCCGGGTGGGTGATTCGCACAAAAGCGACATCCGGGCTTTTCTACCACCTGAATCCGAAACGGGAACCTCCCAACCTGGGTGTATCCGCAGGTCCTCTGCGACAAGCAGAAAGTGAGGATGCCGTGGATTAGCTCTAGCCACTTCTCAAAAATGGGACTTAACGCCGCGGATAAGCCGCGGCCAAAGAATTGAGCCTTGGGGCACGCTTTCTTGAACATGTGCATTTCTGCACACATCGCTTATAAGTAAATTAAATTAACCGGTACCTTATGCTGGTTATTTATTGTACTGCGTTAGGTCTAGTACCTAGGTTTCAAGTGGTGGCACACATGCATGGCGCTAAACGCAATCGAAGGCTTAGTAAAAATCTAAACATTTAATGAGTTCTCTTGTTCACCGCAAATGCTTTAGAAGCGATCGGTACGCATGTAAACTCACAGGCATAAAGAGACCGAGCAAGCAAAAAGAATGAATAACTTAAAAAAACTCGTTTTTTGCCAATATCTCAATTATGTAGGTGCTTAAGTGTTTTATAATTTCGTCTTTTTATGTGTAAACTGTTTTTCATGAAACTAATAAATGAGAAAGAAAACATTAAACAACAGAACAAGGTATTGCTGTTAGTCCGCCATTCCTATCGTTAAATTGATGAACTTTTTGCCGAAAGATTTAGAATAAACAATGCCAAAATATGTGCATATAACATGAAGCTCTTATGTCAGAGTGTCTGTGTTTCACAACGTTTTCAGGCGAGAACTTTTTAAAACCTACACAATAAAAACAATAGCAGAGAATGTAAAGTCAGTATTTGTTTAATTTTTATCGACTTTCCTGCGCTTATGTAGCACTGTGACCTTTAGGTAATTGACTCCGTCTCTATTTTGTGCGTGGTTATGCGATTTTGCCTTTTAGACTCATCTCTATTTGGTCATTACGTGATTTTAGGCGACATGTCAACACGCGTCATCTAAGCTGGCATTCTCTTTGATTTCAGCAGTCTTTAGGTCTTTCATTCCAGTTTTCGTAACCGTCTTTTAATTTTTTTGGGGTGTCGAAAATATTTCAAGCTGGATGTCCAATTACAACATTGTTTGATTTTTTCATTGATATATTCATTACAAAAATCGTGAACCATTTTAACCAAATGCAACATGATTTCTTCCAAGAGTTCAGCTAAACACATTCTTTGCGTAGGTACAGTGGCGTAACTATAGGGTGGCAAGGCTGGCAAAATGCCAAGGGTCCCAGGCCCGATGGGCCCCCTGGTCTCAGAGGCCGCGAGCTCAAAAGAAGTAACCTAAAATATATATAAAAAAA
The DNA here is from genome assembly GCA_929112965.1 of Mythimna albipuncta. Lineage (NCBI taxonomy): Eukaryota > Metazoa > Arthropoda > Insecta > Lepidoptera > Noctuidae > Mythimna > Mythimna albipuncta. Next base: position 6,272,592 of record OV815962.1, on the reverse strand, counting down.
ATTATTAAAATGAAATCACAACGTAAAGTGATTTATCGTGGGCCCCATCTAATGAATTTGCCACGGGTCCCAGATGATGTAGTTACGCTACTGCATAGGTAGGACCTTCCTAGCGGAACCCTATCCTATAACATTGCACATTTGCATGTAAGTTCCGGTCTATATACATATTTAATAAATGTTGGCACAATTATACATTAGCACTGACTCAATTATATTCCACACCTTAACATAGCAAGCAAAACCTACCTACTCATAATTTCGCCTCAGGAATCGAATGATGGGCATACTCAATACCTACACCCATGCCTACGCTATTACTGCCATATAATTAATTTCACTATTGCACTACGTTTATGAGCGATACGTGGCATCAAAGACTAAATGTGAAAGTTTAAAACTATTGTCTGTCAGTCTCATTGTCTGTGATTTATCTTGCGATCATGTCGCCCAACCGGTTGCGTTTATGCAAATAAGCTGTTCGGTGTTCTGATGAAATTATCGATCTGGATTGTTGGTAGTGCCTGTTCCGTATACTGAGAATGTGCCATTGATACGGTTCGAAGTTAACTACATATTTATTGTACCTACGGAAGTATGTGTCGGTTAGGAACATTGTTAAGGGAAATAGCTAGGTAATTGTTAGACGTCTAGCTATGTGGCCTAGATATTAATGGTTGTGTTGTTATTAAAATGAAATTATGGTGTTAAGAAGCTACCAGGGGCCTTATACCATGTCGTGCTAATATGTTAGTTGAGCGAGCGAGAAAGAGGGCTGGAAATATACACCCTATTTAGTCTCATCCTTCTAACAGTTCAGTTTAGGAGGAGTGGCAGGCGGTCGCCTTTTTCTGCAAAGCAATAAATAATGCTAGCAAAGAAGGAGGCTGCACGCGCGAGGCAATGGCCCTCGCACCCCAGCTGACGGGATTCCGATCCCGATTTCTGGCCACCGCAGGCGCGGGCTTGCGGATGGCGAACAGTGGGTAGTTCGCCGTACACAATTCCGGTAACCGTCTGGACCGAGCCCAAGTCGTCGATGGCGCGTGGAGTTCCACGCACGCCTCAAGAAGTTGTCAGCAACCATAGAGGCCCAGCAGGGTCGAAGCCTACTGATGCCATGCGTAATGCGAAAGAGATCCTCGGGGCCTTGGAACAATGGCAAAGAAGGAACAGAACTGGGGTTTTAAAAAAGGGCCTCAGGTTTGCTTTCAATTAGTCAATGCTTAGTAGAGAAGTAGACAAGACTATTAATGCTTCTGTATCATGGTAGGTAATTTAAATAAAGCATGGTCTTAAACACAAGAAAGCGTTTAAAATTGCCATCATTGTGTAATGATAAATAATTGAACTGTAATGTCTTTTGGGAAATTGTATCCGCAGTCTATTGAAAATTGTAGTTAGGTACTATCGAGTCAATCTACCTAAATACCTGCTTATAAACATTTTTGATTAGGTATACTTACATGGCAGATAATCATTAATATAATTATTTTTCTATATTCTGATTAATTTAAAATCCTACCATAGTTAAGTTATATTATCTACCTACCTACAAGTAAAAGTGAGAGTTAAAGATTTTTTTTAGACACAAATGTCCAGCCAATAAACTCACCAATTTGCCCTTAGGTAATCGAGCCTATAATCACAATCTAGTTGCCTCAAGCACAAATCTCTGATAACATATTATCTCTGTCAGATCGGAACAAGCTGATAGCGACAATCTGGCCGGCGAGGTCACGCGATCTTCTAGGAGCGTGTCGAAGGAGATTGTGCGAAAGTGCGCACGCGCACAGCAGCTGTTTTTATGCGCAAGTTGGCGCGTAACGCGGGCTATTTTTGATTATGTAGCTGATTGTATATCCGCTGTCTGTTTTTTATGAGGCGTAAGAGTCGTTGAGTACCTTAGTTCCCGGAAAGTATAGACAATGCTGTTCAGGTGTAAGTTTCTGATTAGGGTTTTGATTTGGTTCGTGGTTCGCCGTCAATAGCTATCATAGACAGTTGTAAAAAATGTTGACACTGTAGTGAGGACATAGTCAGGTATTTGAGTGGTGTAAACTACTCAAAACGTTTGTAACAACAATCTGTTGTTACAAACGCCTTTTCTGTTTCAATATTTAACGGGGATAAATTATTGTAACGAAGTGCTATGTTAACAGAGATGTTAATATTGGAAACTTTACTGTTGTCACCACCAGGATAATTTGTATAGGTACCTACTTAATGTTTTTTTTGACGTGACAACGTCTTATAAATTGGTTTGCCGGGTGACACTTCAAGAAACTGCGTTACGCTCCGCTCACGTTATGCGCTCACAATGAGAGCGAGTGAGAGGCACGCGTCCCTTCCACTCGAGCATGGTTAGCCCGCCTAAGAGCGAGAGAGACAGACATAAAAAGTGATTACTATTATTTCATCCTTCTTCCTACTATACGAATGAATATTCACATTAAAATTATTTTACCACTCAAAGTCGTTGTCACGTAAAACTTTCGCCCGTATACCGACTTTACAGGCAACCAATTTTTTTTTTTTATGTTGCATAGGTTTGCCCTTTTAATGTTTAATGTGGAGTAAAATATCAGGAGTTGCAAGTCAAATACGGGGTTTATTATACCCAAATGGTAAAAAAGACCGAGCTTTGCCATCTTACCTTTCGGGTCTCCCCAATACCTATCTATTCAGACAATGTTTAGTGCTAAGTTAAATGTAAAACTACAGAGAAGTTCGCAGGTCACTTACTGGGTTTATTAGACCCAAAATGGTAAAAAAACGAGCTAAGTTTCGGGTAAGTAAAGGTTTCCGCCAAATCTTTTCACACATTTTTAATGTTAAATTCTGAGTTAAATGTAAAATTACAGAGACATTCGGAAGTTACAAACTGGGTTTACTACACCCAAACTCTAAAAAAAAAATTAAGCTTCGACGTCTTACCTTTTAGTTAATGATACCTCTCATTAGACAAACAAACTCGTCGAGCAATGCACAGTAGAAAATATTTTTGGACATGTGCCTGCATTATCTACCTGCATTATCTACCTATAACCAACTAGCGTTAATTATATAATGCTTTCTAGTTAGGTATTACATTAGGCAAATATTTTTTACTTCCGCCTTGTATTACACTTAACGATTTTGCAATCAATAGGTATATAGTGTTGAGACATCGTTTTGTACAGGATATTATAGGTGGGTAATTATCATTATTTCGATTAAGTAGTATTATGTGCTATTAGACAAGTAAGTAGGTACTGTGACGACTATGAAGGTCACATATTAGTTAAGGTTTATGATTATTAAAAAGATAGATTCGATTACGAGAGAAGTTGTCATACAAGGAAAAATAAGAATATAATTTTATATATTAACATAATTTAAAGGCTTATAACAATATAATTAGTAAAAATTAAACTAAAAGCCTTTCAGTAGCGTCTCCCCCCGTTACAGTACCTACTTTAAATCATTCAAGTAAAATGTAGTGTGTTTTGGCAAATTTTTTTCTTTAACCTGTACATGGGAATAGGTAGTTGTTAGTCCTGGAATAGAAATGGTCCGGACCGAGCCCAAGTCAACGTCGGCGCGTAGTGTTGCGCGCGCGCTTCAAGGAGTTGTCAACAACCGTAGGTGACCAGCTGTAGGGGCCATGGGTGATACGAAAGAGACCCCCGGAGCCCTGGAGCAATGGCAAAGAAGGAAAAAGAGTGGGTTTTTAGTCAGTCTGACCCGCGCTCCCGTTCCGCCCAAGAGCGGGAGATGTAATTTAAATGATTTTCAAACCTAAAAAAAATATAGGATAGAAATGTCAAATCTAGTTATTATTTAGTGATATAAAACACTAAAACAAGCGTAATAGGTACCTATAAAATGTGAAATAACAATTTAAAAAAAGTGGTAAGTAAGTCAAAATTAGTGCTTCACAGCTACGCTAAAAAGGCCCATTTCAGCAATATATTAGACAGACTGATGCTACATCACGTGGTTTTTCTGGACCAATAAAATCTGGCTAAACTGGAAGTCTGTCCTAGTTAGGTTGGGAAAAGTTAAGGCAGGTAATGATGGTAATAAGCTTGCCCACTTAGGCATGCCCTGTATTAGGTACGGACAGCATCAGCTTTATGAACTGGTCACCCCCCCTTTTCTAAGGCATTTTAATAGGGATACCCAATTGATGCAGCTGTCTGTACATGACTCAAACAGCTGGTGAAATGTGTGTGCACTATAGGCACACCACTATCCTTATCCTCCGTTTTTTGAGAGTGGAATTTCGTTAAAAAACTTCTTTTGTTCTGACGAGAGGTATATGTCAGATTTTTAGTATAGAAAACCCACCTGGCCGAGTTCCTTTGCAGCTTTGCGTTGCGTGTGGCACATCTTAGTTTTTGAAAAACAAATAAAAATCACTTAAACTTTGAATTCATTCATTATCTTTCTATTGTCTCTAATTGCGATATTCGAAAGGTTAAAACAATATTCTCGTAGCCAACATTCACAGTTAAAAGTTTTCTACTTTTCTCCTCACAAATCTCTTAAGATTCCTTACACAATTCTACTTCTATCAACTACAGATTTTCTCTTTTAACTTAAGCGAACACATTTAGTTTTATTACAAATTATTCGCCGCACGCACGCACGCCTCCAATAAATTAGGGTACATATTGAAATGCGTATCGTATCAGCATAGTGACTGATTTTTGGAATGGCCATTGGACAGTTAGCTTGCCCAAACGTGCTCCAGTTCTTTTGTTTTACTTAATATTTTTTAATTAGGTATGTTCCTGTATGTCGTAAGTGGTACGAGGTGTTACGACGAATAATACCGTATTGATTTACTTTTGTGTTGGTATTTTTATTGGCGGAAATTGGCAACTTAAGGACTTAGTTGTTAGGTCCTAGACATTGCCGAGACAAAGTCACATTCCATCACGATAACGATTGTCAGTAAGTTCTGATTGTGTGTTAATTAACGCTGCCGAAATGTCATTTGTGTGTTTTGATTACTGTATCAAATTGAATAAAGCGCGTGTGAAATTGTGAGCAGTGTCTCCGTACGCATACGACATAAGGGCCTTCAAGAAGAGAGTGTGCGGTTTCCTTAAAGGTCGACAACGCATCCGTTCCTCCGGAGTTCGTTATGTGCATGGGCGGTTAAGACATAATATAATATAATATTCCACAACTATCACACAAAGCCGTCTAGTCTCAAGCTAAGCAGAGCTTGTGTTATGAGTACTAGACAACTGATAAACTTACATATATATTACTAAATACATACATATTATAGATAAATTACACCCAGACACAGAACAAATGATCGTGCTCATCACACAAACATTTGTCCTGGGTGGGAATCGAACCCACGACCTCCGGCATAGCAGTCAGGGCTACTAACCACTAGACCAACAGGCCAGTCAGTCGTCTTTATTATTATTATAGATTGCTTAACACCAGGCAACTCGCATTCTCATAACTTCGCTTGCTCTTTGATACGAATAGAATAACGGTATTGGATAAAACAAGTTACTTATTTTATTATATATTTTTACAGAAAGCTTACAGACTATTATCAGATTAGAAAAGAAAAACATTATCATTAATGTTTTTGTTTACATATTTAAGGAAAATTGCTAATAATAAATCCTAGTTACATAGATATGCTTCTAGTTACATATATCGTTTAGACTTGAAAAAAATAAAGAGATTTATTGAATAAGTTAAGGGAACATAATGCCGTCATAAAAAGTATACTATGTTATTCCAGGATATGTATGTCGACACTGCCTCCGGCCCACGCTGAAAACCAGCGCTGTGATCTTGTTGCAATATGCGTGAGGGCACGGCTTTATGCTGAACTTGCGGCCGTTTCGCTTGGATATGACGCATATTTTCACTATATAATGATTATGTTTGTTATCTACTTTTAAGATGACGTCATTTTTCATAAAGCAATTGTTTTTCCTTTTTTGTTTTTTCTTACTTCCTTACATGGTCTATCCGTGCGTCAAATTTCACCAAAATCTGTTCAGTCGTTTGATGGTGACGGAGTAACAAACATACATACACTCACACGTACTTACATACAAACTTTCATCTTTATTATTATTATAGTGTGATGGACCTCCATGTTAGACCTCCATGATGACTAGCAAAGGTTACAACTAAGTACCTAACTACGGTTAAGCAAATCGATCATGTTAGAAGTCACAGGTGGCGGTTACTGACGTGTATATTTTAATAATTACATTACCTATGTTCAAACAATGTCGAGGTACTAAAACATGGTTAACGAGCTGAATAATAAAGTAATACCTACGCTACACATTGTGTTTAGGTACTTTGTCGGCTTTTAGTCATGTTTTGGGTGGTTCACAAGGTTAGCACATTTAAGTAGGGATATAAAATGTAATGACCCGACTTTTTTTAAGCGAATATAGGTGTTTCATGATTCTAGTTGATATGTATTATTGACTTAGCTGTCTTCCTCGTCTTTGGATACAGTCGTCTCTATTGATTGAAGCGTGATGTTATCTATCCTATAAATGGGCAATCCAGCACTAAAATAATTTTTGCACACCATAATCATGACGGTAAGTACCCTCTTTCAGAAGTGGTTGGAGAGACGTTTTGGCGTCCTCACCTTCCGCACGACGCAGGTCCTCACCAGATATGGTAAGGACCTGCGTCGAGGAGGTTACCTGATTCGTGCACTGTAGAGCATACGGTGGAGGTGTTCCACGCTTGGGTAAAGCTCGATGTTTCTTTATAGGGTCTATCGGTGGCGACGTATTCTCGCGCCGGACCCTGGTTCAGGCTATGGTCTAGAGCGAGGGGAATGGGCGGTAGCCGCCTACTTCTGTGAAGCAGTAATGCTAGAGAAGGAGGTGCCCGTGATGGACGTCCATGCGCCCCAGACCAGGACCACGACCCCGACATCCAGCCAACGTAGGCGTGGGCTGACGGACGGAGAGCAGTGAGTAGTTCGCCGTGCGGACGTCCAGTAACCGTCCGAACCGAGTCCGAGTCGAATTAAAACAAAACGGATTCAAATTCAAAATCATATATTTCAAATAGACCATTTGCAGGCACTTTTGAATAGTCAAATGTCGGTCAGTCCAAGAAAAGTGAAGCTAAATCGCACGTTCCAAAGCGTAGATCTCTATAGAGAAGAACGTGCAAGAAACTCCATGGACACTCTTTTAAATCATATTATGTGTTACATACAACGCTTGGTTACATAACTGGACTTCTGAATGTTCCGACATCAATATTCCATTTGACACGTGTTGACCCACAATTTACATTACCAGGTTAATCTAAACCTACATAGGTCTACAGCTTATTTTGTAACCTACGATTACGCATAACAAACAATAAAGCATTGAACAAAGACTGACTCACTCCACCGACTTACATAGACATATTTACATAAAGCAGACTTATCTTACTGATAAAATTAATGAAAGTTTGTATTGCAGGTATCAATATCTTTAATCTGAACATGTAAGTAGATTTAGGCCTAATATCTTGTACAGTGATTCATTTCCTCCAGACAAATTGCTTTTATCTTAATCTGGCAGATAAAAAATGAAAGTTTATTTTTATGTATATTTATTTACCGTATCATTATTTATTATACCTATACATCGAATAACTTTTCCTGTTCTGTGTAGAGCGTAAACGAATACATACAGACTTTTACTGAAAAAAACCCACTTGTATTTCAATAGTTGCCCTTTGTATTTTAGGGCCGCGGTAACTCTTTCGAACAAACTCACCATTATCTTTAATCTATAGGCACAAATAATAAATCTGTAGAAAAGGCACGCATCTCGTAAAATGTACGTAATCGATATATAGTAGATAAGTTCTATACATTAAAGTTGTGTGTAACGTGTCCGGGCGGTTAGGCGTGGTTAGGCGGTACAAAGTTCGCCGTGTTAGCTGCTGACTATTTTTCAGGTCCTCGCTTCGGTCATGTCCTTCAAGTTCTCAGTCTGATATTATAATATACTCGTGTAGTGCCTATCTGGACGATGAAAAAGGCCGAAGATATTGTTGTCACATAAAATAATGAAAGAGAGACTAATAACTAGTATTTATGCGTATACATGACCTCGCATTTCGATAACTATGTTGTGTAGTACAAAAACTTTCATAATTTAAATATAGCTGTAATTATTTTTTGTTTTATAATTACTCCATAAGTGAGAGGTTGATAGCCTCTGACCTGCCAGCCAGTTTTAAATACTTAACTTATAAGAATATGTTTCTAAAATCAATATAATTATTTAGATCTTTATTTGACAGTCACTTTTTGCATATGAAACTTGACCCAAAGATGGGTCCGTTTGCACAGTCAACAGTTTATTTATAACACTACTAAGTTTGATCTCCTTGTAAAGTAAGATCGTTATGCTTTTGAGCTAATTAAAGCTTCTCCTTTACTACTGAGATTATAATTGATAGGGTCTGTCTATCATAGTCTTATGTTGGAAGTATGTAACCCTGCTGTTTCTTATGGGAAAATCAGAAATAAAGGCCGTCACCAGAGTGGTCGTGGTCAAGTCTCGATCGAGTCTTACGGTCACCGCCTCTATCGCGATGCGTCGCCATGCAGCTCTGTGTTTGGCGGCTTGGGAGTTTTCATTGATACTGGAGTGTGCCACAGATTTGAAGAGGTCCGTCCAATGTGTTGAAGAGCGCCCACGGGATACTTTGCTCTCAACTTTCCCCTTGAAATCACTCTATCGAGTCCTCGTTACGGGTGATATGCTCAAGAACTTAGTTAGTTAGTTAGCCCATTTATGTCCCACTGCTGGGCGAAGGCCTCCCTCTCCCTTTTCCACACACATCTGTCTTCGGCCATTGCAGGCCAGTCCCTCCGGTATTTATCAAGCTCATCTCTCCACCTTCGCCTTGGTCTGCCGCGACGTCGCCTTGCGTTTAATGGGACCCAATAAGTGGCTCTTTTAGCCCACAGCTCATCCGACATGCGGCAAACATGTCCGGCCCAATCCCACTTTAGAGTGGCAGCTTTTCGGGTAACATCTTTAATGTTAGTTGTGGCGCGCAGCTCTGTGTTTCTTATGCGGTCGGAAATTCGAACACCCAGGACACTGCGCTCCATGGCTCGCTGACAAACCTCGAGCTTGGACCTCTGCTGAAGCGTCAAAGACCATGTTTGCGCTCCGTACGTAAGTATGGGGAGAATGCACATAACCATGATTTTCCGTTTTAGGCATAGCGGGAGATCTCCTTTGAGAAGGTCTTTCATTGACCAAAAGCTCCTCCAGGCACTTTCAGTGCGTCGAGAAACTTCTTTATCTTGTCGCGCCTGAAAGGAGACTATTTGGCCAAGATACACATAATCCTGGACATATGCAATCTCCTCACCCTCAATGTACAGTCTCCTTTTAATACTGTTGGTCATGAGTTTGGTCTTTGACATGTTCATCCGAAGCCCAATCTCGAGGCTTGCCTTGTTCAAATCTGCGAGCATGTTACCCAAGTCCGCTGCCGAAGAAGAGAAAAGTACGATGTCATCGGCGAATCGTAGGTTTGATAGCCTCTTGTCAAGAACTTGAGGATTCGTATTTGCACAGACGGAAATCTCTTTGATAGTTTGAGTTTTATCAGGATTGAAACATTCTCAAGGAGTTGTCAGCAACAGCAGTGACCCAGCCGGGTCGAAGCCTATTGGGGCCAGGGTTATCCGAAAGGGCGCTCGAGCCCCGGTATGAAGGCTAGAAGGAACGGGGTGGGTCTTTTAGTCAGTAAGAGTCTGACACTATCTCCCGTTTCGCCCAAGAGCGGGGGATGTCAATGCATGATTTTTTCCCGCCATAAAAAAAAGGATCGAAACATTGCTTCAGTGCGCTGACTACAATGGGTATATGAAGGGTCTTTAAAACCCCGTTTTATCAAGTTGTGTGCAGTGGCCTATCATAAACGATGTGTGAAAACAAACCCAGTACAAATGACTTGTCAAATTAACTTTAGGCCAACAAAATGAAATCTAAAGATCATTAACCCTCGTCATTCACAAGGTGCAAGCTAAATTTAAATCTTATTAATGATAAACTCCAGTCCTAAAAAAGAAACTAAAGTGAAATGAGGGACAAAAATAAGGAAAATGTTTTTTTTTTAAAGCTTTGCCAAATAATTCAGAGAACTTACAACACACTTGACTGGACAAGTGGCATCAAATGGTTGCGAACTGCATGTGATGGAATCGAATAAGCGAATTTATAATTAATTTATTATTACTTTCGGTGTGTCAGAGGAATATTTAGATATTAGCTAATGAATAAGAATAATTACGAATAAATTATCAATTAAGAAATTACTTTTCGGTCTTAAAACGTTTTGGTAACAACTTCGTAATGCGTACAGCTAAGGAGAGAAATTCCCTGTCAGAGTCTATGTTTCCTGATAGTTACCTAGGAATCTTTAAGTCAAGATTGAATAGATTGCTTTTATTCAAGCATGCTTCATCGTCGACCTGTAGCCCGATTCACGTAAAATCAAACAAGCCAAATATCGTTGAAGTTTTATAGTCGTTCGATCGAAGTCCTATCCAAAAGCGGTATTCACGATCTATCGACTCCTTTCCAGTTACATTAATAAGTAATTCTACCAGGATAATGTAATACAGTTTTTTTTTTGAAATCGACGAATTTCAAACAACTTTAAAATCGGCGTCGTTCAAACTCGATTGATGTATGTGAATACGGAAATGGTCTAAACGACTAATCGCTACGAAATCATTACGGTTTTCATTACGTGAATCGGGCTACAGATCATCGCTTGCTATCAAATGAGTCTAGTGTGAGACTATTAATGATAATAATAAAAAAGGTGGGTTAAAATTCTGGAACGCACACTTACATTCATTGTGTCGTGAGATCCATGTACATACCTTCGTTCCGGTTACATGCAGTGTTTCATGCATTTCAGCACCATCTCAGTACCCCTAGCCAAGTTGCTAATCTGCAATCGTTAACACTAACAGAAAGCTTCAAATGTACGGGAATGACGTTATCTCAACCCTCAGTCACGTGGCCAGAACAAAAGATTCGGCAACACGGCCAACTCAAAGCGTTCGGCGCAAGCGAAACGGTTGTAACTTGGCTAGGGGGGCAGGTCCTGAACCTTTGAAAGGCAATCAGTGGCCAAAATCAACTTGTTACATTATATATTAAAATTAAATCCATCATTATTCATTTGCGTTCCATCGTCGACTGCATTTTCGCTTTCCACCAGGTGAGATTGTGGTCAAACGCGAACCTATCAACAACTGAGGATTATCCCTGTACACGCTATAAATATAGGACAGCCCCCGGTTGGTGTGGAGCTATTGCTATATATGGAAAATTTAATAATAATTTTATTCCTTTATGGTATTTATATGGGTAATAACCCTGCCCAAATTAGTTGTTATTTTATGAATATATCTAGTTTAAAAATAGCAAGGTTTTTTTTTAAAGAGCTAATAAACGTACCTATTTAATTATTTTTCGTAGAATTAAAAACCGTTTCATGAATAACCAAATAATTATTCTGTCTGATTAATTTAATAAATATCTGGTCGAGGCCTTGAAATTAGACATGCATACAGTCCTTTTTCGTTGTTATGCACATAGTTGCTATTCCGAAGACTTCGTTGGAATTTTGAATGGTGCGAAAAAGTTAAAAGTTTACATTTTCAAGGACACTTCACTGTGAGACAGCAAGGAAACTTTTAAAACGAAGCTCAGCCCGAGGTTGTTGCACCACCCGTCCTTAATCCCTCGGATACCTAGGGTTTCTTCGGAATTCTAGTTAACATAATCAGCTGATGATGGGGCTATGCAACCGCGTAATGTTATAACAAATTATTATTGTTTCACTAATAGAAGAATTTGTTAAATCACGCCTAAGTCTTACCGGTTCGAGCGTGTGCGCAGGCGAAGAAAAGGCGCGCGCGACGCCCGAGTTCGTCAGTCTCGCCAGGGTCGCCACAAGGGTCGGACCACAATCTAGTCATTAAAAACTTTTTTTATAATTGTAATTTTTATAATTCTGTAATCAAAAAGCCATCATGAAAGTGTTCATCGTACTAACAGCAGTCACCGCGCTAGCGAGTAAGTATGCTTGATATAAGTTTCATATTTTGTGACAATATGTTATCATGTCTAAGTATCTTTGTGGAAGAAGAAAATTAATGATTGATATGGAAAATTGTTTTTTAGATCCTAAATTCATCAGAAGTGATAAATAAGGTGCAGCTCCATTTGTTTTATTTTTTATGAATATAATTTATTCGGTGATTAATTAATTCCCAGTGTTATATGAGTACATAATGTCAAAGTGTGTGACCAATATGCTTTGACTGGTTGCACAACCAGAACCAGTCCCGTAATCAATATTTGACTCGAAAAAGACACTTTAAAAATATTTCGATTTCACTCAGTACAAAAGACTTCAACGAGTGCACCTTTTTTGTCTAGCAGTTTTTATCATTTTTAAATTACTTTTTATCATCATTTGCGCTTATTGTATTTAAATAATAGGTTTTTTGTATATATACTTTTAGTATTTATAACATCCAGTCCAATAACTACCATACTTTCCAGTGCAGTTCTGCTGACACACACACTCACATTTTTTATGTTATGTATTACAAATTATAGAAGTACTTATTTGCTTGAATAACGCCATTATGGTCCCTTGTTATATACCACGTAACAATACCTTGTAAAGCTATGTAACTATTGCGAAAATATTATACAACCAGCTGTTGACCCGGCTAATTGTACGCTTATAATGTTACTGTTCACATGATCACTTTTTTTTGACAAATAAAATACCAAGTAAAACCTGTAGATACTTCTTCGCCAGTAATTTGACATACAGAGGTTTTGGCTTTGAAACACATTATTTTAGAACATAATCGTATCAACGATAATATTCTAATCTGTATGTATAACAAGAGAAACTGACTCACTGACTGACATATCAACACATAGCTAATACTACTGACACTGAAACCGTGAAATGCACAAAATGTCATTTTATGACATACGTGAGCACTAAGATAGAATTTTTCAAAATTCATCCCCTACAGGGTTGAAATAGGGGATCAAAGTTTGTATAGAGAAACCTACTTTTACGCGTGTGAGGCCGCTAGCTGAAGTTAGTTTAAAATAATTAAGTTAAAAATAATTAAATTTAAGTTACAATCATATCCCTGAAACGCCAAGACATCCGCTTCTTAACAATGCTGAAATATTTAAGTACTAATTAAGTTACAAGGTTTAAACAAAAAGATACAAATATCATCTACTTAATATGTTTTTCTGATAAAGCAATCAATTTCACGCACGAATATTTCGATCAAATCTGGGTGTCGAAAGTTATTTCAAAATAATTTTGTAACTGAATTAATCTGATATAAATGTATGTCAAATGTATTTATGAAACATATTGTAACTTTAACAATATACATACTTACTTAATATACTATAGACTTGAAATGGTTATGTTCACAGAAGTTTGATAAGATAATGTAAGGTATCTTCCTGAACCATAGATCTAAGCGATATCAACTTGAAATACCTAACTTTAAGAAATAGGGACCTCACCTTGACATGTCAAAATGTCAGTGGTTTGAGCGAGAAAGAGGGATGGAGCTATACGCATATAATAATAATAATAATCTTTATTTTGTACATCCAACACACACAGTAACAATATATAATGATATGAACAGATACAATAGTTGTACAAACACTGATCATTGGAAATAAAATGAACATTTGACTTCTAAACTAAGTAAAATAAATACTTGTATGTTGAACTTGTACCTATTATAGCTCCATCCCTTTAACAGTTCAGTTTAGGTCGTAAAATGGATCTTATAATGTTAGCCAAAAAACCTTAAAAAAAGCATATATTTCAGACTAATTAAAAATCTCCATAGAATATTAGTAAGGTCTAAAAACCTATGTTAATGCTGCGGTATTCATTAGCATAAAACATAGCATAATCAGCCTTTTAACGTTCCCACTGCTGGGACTCAGGCCTCCTCTGGGAGATGGAATAGGACGTAATCAACCACGCGGGCCCAGTGCGAGTAGTTGGCAGTGGTAGACATGATTCTTCTTCTTCTTCTTCCTGCCCTTGTCCCATTTTATTTGGGGTCGGCGCAACACGTTTTTTTCTTCCATTCTGTCCTGTCACTCGTCACGCTATCAATAACTCTCTTTTCTTTCATATCGCTTCTCACACAATCCATCCATTTTTTCTTTGACCTCCCTCTCCCTCTCCATCCATTCACATGTAAATTCATAACTCTTTTAGCAAAATGCTTTTCATCTCTCCTCTTTGCATGACAATGTGTTTAGTAGTGGTAGTCATGATTAACTTTACTTAATATTCAATTAAAGAAGGATCAGATTTGAAGTCCTTCGTCGAAATTAATATATTCTAAAAAAACAACAAAACTCACAAGCAAAAGCTGATCTCAAAAGACTATGATTTGAATTACTTATTGATTCATTTATAAATAACTAATTCTCATCACGCACTTTCGAGTTCAATTGCCTAGTAATAGCCCGTTAGCCTGCCTCGCTTGCATTCATAAAATATGTGCAATCAATTAGTAAAGCAACCGTGTGTAATGGCTGCTTGCAATCAGGTTTATATGTCGGTACTAATCGTTATTTCTCCTTATCAAAATGAGTACAGTTTTCTTAGACCTTGAAATTTGAGGAGAATTTGGGACACGCTCATTCAAGTAGCCTAATATCAATAATTTTGATATCAGTGATTGACATTAGCATTTAAATTGATAATAATACTTTTAAATCAGCTTTCGGCTTGACAACGTTTATGTAAAAATTACTATCAGTAATATTTATATTTACATAAATGTTTCTAAGTGAATAATTAATAGTTATTTTGAATACGACAGAAATTATTACTAATATCATAAATCTTAAATTAATAAAAAAAACTATCATCCTGTGGTTCTTGACTAAAGCTACAAATTAGTCAACTTATACTTGAGTCGAGTTTGACAAGATGTCTCAAACCCATATAAAAATTTTCATTTCATTATCCAGATAAAACTGCTATGAAAATAAGCAAAACCTTCAGTAACTTAACCTTCCAAAGCATTAAAGCAAGTTTCACTTAGAAAACCATACAAACACAAAATTGCGTTCACATTTACAATCGAGTGATTTCACTGTAATCCGACATTGACATTCACTTGATTTGAATATTTTTTATCGTAAAATAAAAATAAGTTCACGCGTTTCCACAAAGTGTTGCGTGAAAATGTGTTGTCATAGTGATATTAAAATTTACGCAAATATTATGGACTTTTGTAACAAATTATTGTGGAGAGAGTATGATTTATGTTTCTGTAATATATTGTTGTGCTGAAACTTTAGTGATAATAATATACGACATTTATCGTCAGTGTTGGTAGTAAACTTATGCGGTTGTAATGGAACTGTTGAATATATTCTGACTCAGTTGTTGAAATTTTATTTCATTGACATATCAATATTTAAAAAAAATATTTTTATGTTTCCAGATTTTTTTTTCTTATTTTATTGTCATCATATTTTAATAATTAACGATTGTATCGTCATGTTAGTCACCTGACTCCTCCATAACGGCTTAATCGATTTGAAAGTAATTTTGTGTGTATTTTTGAGTAGGTCCGTGACCATTCCTGGATAGTTTGAAAATACTACAAGATTCAGTAGATGGCGCTATAATCGGATTATCAATTTGTTTTTCTGATGTATGGTCAGTTTCCGGGGAGGATAATGCCTGCCGGGACCGGGGATAGTATTAATACAAATTTTAATTCCTACTAAGTATTCCATTAATGTTTGTTAAGAATAATAAAAGTTATTAGTGTGTGACAGTCGTAAAAGTTTAACTGGATTATTGAAATTTCTAATAAGCACTTATAACCATTATAGACCATTCATAATTATGAATTAATGATGATTAAAAATGCATTTTTAAACTATAGTTATGCATAATGTTACTTAATACATAGGTACAGTCATAAAGCTAATTTCTAGTTAGGAAGTACTTTTAGAAACATGCAAATCCGAAGTATGTTAAGGAAATCCTAATCCTGCATATTTATACGGAAGAAGATGACAAGTAATTAAAATACTTAATATGGAAATTTGTTTCCAAGTAACCTTTAAAGTTTGTAGGTACAAAATATTTCACATTTACTCGGAAAAGCAAAGATACATAATTAATGGATTGGGTTTTAAAGCCAGTGAGCAAATAAAAGTCAAACTCGTTTGGCGGAATGTCTTTATTTAAGTTTTAATTCTTAAGTTATTTTCGTACGCCTGTCACTACCTGAGGAAAACGTGATTCTGAGATATGTCCGTGTTTAAAATATATTTTGCATGTTTTATTGGATAACAAATGATTAATATTCAGGGTTAGGTCTCGGAATAAATTGTAGTCTGAACCTGTTCAAGATGTTTTTTTTTCTTGAGAAACTTTCGTTTATCTCCGATCGCTTATTGTTAATTATAAAGGCTATACTTATTCATGGTAATGCATATTTTCATGCAAATTCTGATCGTGTATTGCAGATCACTTGTTGATTAAGTCTGACTTAGCAACAGTCAATCTTCTGTTTATGAATTGCAAATCATTGAAATAAGTGCTTGATAAACTGACGTTATTAAAATATTTTTTTCAATTAATCTCAATGTTATACTTTTGATACTGATCTCATTAACAGCTTTATGTTCTTGTTTATCTTAGATATAGTTTGATTACAGCTATTGTTTAATGATCTTTCTCTTCTTAAACATTCACAACCATATTTCCTATTAGATTTTTTTTTCTTTATTTCTTTAAAACCGTCCATCCATATCATGACCCATTCATGTTCCATGATCCATTCATGCGATAAATATGATTTATTTTTAAAGTTTTGTTCCTTTTATAAGCGAATTCCTAATTCTGTTTTTGACAACGTGACGTAAACTCCTGTGTAGTAGTTTCCTCAATTATTTGCAAGTATCATGATCACCTTCCTCTTTTTTAACTTCATAGTCATCGTATTCATTGAAATATGTTGATTACAAATACTACAATAATCTCACTTATTAGTAACTGATGATATGGTCAATGATGAAGCTCGATTCGTCGTCTTCTTATTCAGGTTAATGTACACTATTTACAGAATTAGATAACACTACAAATCTTTATTCTCTATCATATAACATATTCAAGAGAACAGTATCATCATAGGTCAGTGTGATCTCGACCCTTGCTGCATCAGCGCGATGCACTGGTGTCGTAAGTCGCAAGTGACTTTCACTTCTTGCGTCATGCGCGCGTTCGTTCGGGTACGTCTCGATAATCATGTGTTACATTATGCTGTGAGCTTTTGTTGGGCTATTGATCGATAGGTGTTGATTTGTGTTAGACTGTCTGCTAAAGGTTAGTTTAAAAAGTAAGGTTTAGTAGGTTAAATATTCTATAACCAATCTGAGAGCAGTGGTGGCCGAGTGGTAACGGCCCCGACTTACGAGTTGTAGGTCACGGGTTTGAACCCAGCCAGGCGCATTACTTTGTATGATTTATTTCATCACTATTGCTCTCAAAACGGTGAAGGAAAACATCGTGAGGAAACTGGCATGACTTAGAACCAAAAATTCGAAGACATGTGACATTCACAAATACGCACTGGGCCCGCTTGGTGGATTACGGCCCATTCCCTCTCCTAGAGTGGAGGCTTGAGTCCTAACAGTGGGAAAATTAAAAAAAAGGGTTTTTTTATGATGATAACCTATCTTTTTGACATCACGTTAACAGATTGGTTGTAGAATATCTTTAGCATAATAATAATTTTGTTTCTTTATAGACACCAAAATTCATTGATAAAATTTAGAAAAAAAAAAACCGTCTAGAATTTGTTTGTACAATCTTAAATGGACCTTACAGTAGGTACCATCCATGTATGATGTATGATTGGTTGAAGTCACATGAAGAGAAATGAACAATATTAGATTAGTGTAGAAATCAGTAATCATTTGCCTAATCAGTAATATTTTTGTAACTGTCAAGATACAAAATCATTTGCTAAATGCTAAAGATAATCTTGAAAACATATCTATCATAATGATTTTTACAGAGTATTGCAATTCAAATGATACCGTATAAAATGGTTATCATGCTCGTGATTCCTACTGTTAGACGATTAATATATTATTATTATTATTATTCATCTGTCAGTCGTCTTTTTCTCCGTCAACTGGTCTCACTTCTGATGTAAATACCACCCACAATTATCCACATTGCGTCAATTCGCGTCGTACACGTTACATGATCTCCGGGTCGTGTGAAGATGTTTTATAATATCTACTACTTGGGTCACTTGGTGACATACTTTTTCAGTGCAGCATTTATTCAGTTACGTAGTTAAAGTTTAAGCCCACATGGCAATATGTATATTTATATTATTATATTATTATTATATCTAGCCCACATTGTCCCACTGCTGGGCAAAGGCCTCCCTCCACTCCTTCCAATGTTCCCGGTTTTGAGCCACCTCTTTCCAATTCCCAAGGAAGACATCCAAGTCGTCCCGCCATATTTATATATTGTAGAAAATATTACTATACAATTTCATTTACTGTTTAGAAAAGTAATAATTTGACATACCATGTCATTGAAATTGATTTCTTTATATACATACAGAAATCATGGTAACTGATAATAATTTGATTTTTTCTACTCACGGGCAATTTAAATAAAAAACTTATTCCAAATAAACCGAGGTATTTTTGAATTGTCAATAAGTCTGTAAGTCAGAAAAACTAAAACAAAATAATTTCACGTTCCAAAGCGTAGATTTCTATAGAAAAGACCGTGGAAGAAACTCCACGGACATCACCACACAACAATCTTTTACATCATGTTAAATATTAGAAATATCTCGGTTTGATTCCGAGAAACAATTAAAATAAGCCGTGAACTTAAAGCTTTGTCAAAATAAATGTATATGTTATAAAAACCAAGAAACATATTTTTAAATTAATTATTCAAATAATAATTTATTAATGTGAATAATACTGTTTTAAACTCTACTTGTTATGTTAATATAATACGGCCTTGACACTAAGAGTTGATTTAAATTGCAAAAAAACCACTAATCGTAAAATGTCAGTCTAAAATTCTAAATATTCAGCTAGTGAAGTGGCGCAGGTGCACATCCTTGCAATTTCGTAAATATTAAACATTAATATATTGCAAATAATTTGCAATAATATTTTGAATAGGAATTATTTAAGAAAATAGAATTGATAGAGTTTGAATTGATTGAGAGATTGATTGTTTGAGGATTAAATGGCTTTGTTAATTAACGTCATGAAACATCAGTTAAGTTACTTTAAACGTTTAATAGTAACTTAAAATGACAACACCTTTCATTATTGAACAACCATCACAGTTATCACTATAACCACAACAAAGAAAATGAACAAAAAGAAGCATTAAAGAACTTGCAAAAAACATTTGCACAACTCAAGCAAAGAAACCGATCACAAGTCACAACACTATTCGTAACATATCGAGCAGTCGAGAACTATCGAATGTGTGTCACCCCTTACATAACAGTACACACTTATGTAACAGAAACTTGATCTGTATCTCTCAGAAGGAAAAACATGCTTTTTACCAAAATCGGCTTTCACTGATCGATCCGTATTTTGGGCAAACCTGTATAACCGGAACCGTTTTGGTCGAACGGTTCTATAACTAATCTAATTAGGTGGCTAATGAGTTAATATTTATCGTAGTAAGGTAATAACTTTTTGAAACTATGATGGATGGACCTTTTAATTGTTTTGGGTCAATGCTTTTTAGTAAGATGTTGTTGTAATGTTCGCGTTTAGTGTTAATTAAAGCGTGTGTTGGTAATATTTTTTGAAATACGTTGATGAAAGTGTTTTAGTTGCATTTTGCATAATTATTGCCTACTGATCGTTATGAAAGATTGAATCAATTAAAAATCATATTCCACAACTATCACACGACACCGTCTTATCTCAAGCTAAGCAGAGCTTGTGTTACGAGTACTAGACAACTGAAAAAAATAATTATATATTTCTTAATACACAGAACAAATACAAACTAGCCACTAGACCAACAGGCCATTGAATGTACGTCTTTTTGTAGATACTTCGAAACTAGTACTCCTTTATTTTTGTAAATAATACGTAATACTGATACTTTCAGAAAAACGATTTCTGATAGAGAACTCGCGCAAAGTAAGGAAAATAAATTAATTATTTTTTCTTCTTCTACAAAGATCGCAATCATCCACAATAGTTCTGCTACCTTCTCAATCATCATCCATTAATTTAGCCTTCTCATCACAGGTGCACAATTCAAATGCCCAAACAAGGATGGCCAATACGAGGACTCGAACCAATGTGACAAG
The DNA here is from genome assembly GCA_929112965.1 of Mythimna albipuncta. Lineage (NCBI taxonomy): Eukaryota > Metazoa > Arthropoda > Insecta > Lepidoptera > Noctuidae > Mythimna > Mythimna albipuncta. Next base: position 6,252,107 of record OV815962.1, on the reverse strand, counting down.
TTCTACGAGTGCGTGGATGGCGTGGCCACCACAAAGCTGTGCCCCGACGGACTGGTGTTCGACCCCACCATCAGGAAGATCAACAAGTGCGACCAGCCCTTCAACGTAGACTGCGGAGACAGGACTGAGCTGCGTAAGTATCCTTACCCATTAAACTAAGTTCCCTCTGTATCTATTATTATCTGTATCTGTAGAACAGATTTTCATGCAGTTTTTACTAATTAACAGAGTGATTCACGAGAAAGGTTTAATAGGTGATACATGCTTATTATAACAGAATAAAGCCTAGAATTTCAAGAAAGCTGGACGGATGCGACACCGCCTGGGTTGTCATGGAAGAAAAAATTGTCACATAGGACACGATGTCATATTGTTGCTTTGGACAATCACCCAAGTTTCTGAGCTGGTGAACCAGTCTGGATCAACCCTAGAACTGTGGGCTTAGAATGTTGGGAAATTTAATATAGAAAACGTCATTTACTGAGAATAATATTTTATCCAAGAAAAGCATTGTAATGACTACAGTAGCAGTCTAACTTATTTTGCTACCAATCATACTCGAACTGGCAGAGGCTGAACAGATTTGAGCCTATGGGTAGACCATGGAATAGTAAATCATGATATAATTTTTATTCCAGGAGTATGTGCCCTTTGGATAGTTTTATACTTTCACTGCGACAAAACAATCAACAAACAATCAGCTAATATACAACATATATATTCATATATATTTGCCTATCGTAAAACATGACAATTCTTGTAAATGTTCGTAGAACTCATTCCAATATAGAGCGAAGCCAATAAAACACGATTCCCGGAAAAGAATTTCAAAAGCCACATGAGGAAAAATTACCAACTAACTACGTTGTCCAACTGCCAGTTAGATCAAATGTCAGTATGAGGTCACTTGCGACAATTCTCATGAAGTGAAGGTATCCCGTCTACCTTTGACCGGCTAGGTCGTGGCGACACGCGACTGACTTTCTAGGCCAACCAGTAGATAATTCTAGACATTCATATGTGCGTATTTCAAATGTGTTGTAGGTCCGGCTATGACATGACCTATTTATAGCTTGTGGTGAAAGATCTAAAAGGTTTCGTAGATTTGAAGTCAAATAGCATTCTATCAAATATGCAGTTTTCTGTAAAACTTTGATTTTTTTTTGACAGTTGAAATAATTGGGAAAAGTTTCCCAATTATTTAGAAAACGTATAAAATTCTACCGCATGTTCCAAGCAATATCATTTACATTGGAATGTGTGGTAAACTTACGGAGCTTGTTCGAATTATGTGTGGAATGCAACAGCTTAACAGCGATCGTGACTTGGAAGTTGAGTAACTTTGACAATGTCAGCTTACATAGTGACACGAAATATGACAAAGAACAAAACAAAATAGTTTGTAAGAAAAAAGTGGTAGATTTGATAATGAAAATGATTGATAAATGTTATCTAACAAACCTAGACGAAAATATTGTCATCAATGACAAATTTGAAGGTATAAAAACTAAACATTTATAAACGTCCGGAACTAAGGTACATAACAAGCATAAATAATAAAAAAATGCCACAAACGGTAGAGCTCTTGACATAACTGAGTGAAAGAGACCAGACCGAATTGACTTCCTCAACGCGTAATGCAACTGTCATTTCCTAGGTTAAATGACTGGCCATCTATAATCAAGGCCGTGTCTCCTACAATACTCAATGCCAGACCAATCAGACTCCTTGCATATCTAGCCGAGACATAATCAAGTTAGTTTTTTTAAATTATTCGAATTTCAAAAAGTAGTTTGCATTGGTTTTATGCAACCTATTGGCATCTGTCTTAATTTATGTGTTTGATGTGCAACTACGGTTTATGTTATTAACATGCAATAGGTCACGCGAAATGCTATTATTTTTAGATTGTTTATTTACACAATTTGTTTGGTTTTATGAGCTGCACTTTTATGATATTTGCATAAGCTAATTTATATATAATTAGCGTTGCAAATGTATTTAGAAAGATAATTTTATTATTTTCATTCTTGCTCATCAAGTTTTTAGATTTATTATTTCTACGTACATTTCGTTTGACATTATACCTTCTTGTTGAAGCAGGCACCTATTATATTCTTGTTCTAACGCTACCAATCACTTCAATATACTTATCTCCATTTCATCTTTACAGAACCTGCCAAGCCTAACGAGAAATGCCCCCGCCGCAACGGTTTCTTCGCCCACCCCGACCAGTCCGTCTGCAACATCTTCTACAACTGCATTGAAGGCGAGGCTACTGAGGTCAAGTGTACCGCTGGACTCCACTTCGATGAGTACTCCGGAACCTGCGTGTGGCCCGACTCTGCTGGCAGACAAGGATGCAACGTTCAAGAGAGTAAGTTTCTTTTTTTGAAATTCTGTTTTTGAATGGTTTGATGTTAACGATTTAATTTATATTAAATTGATTTTACTTCTCTCGTGGCATGATAAGTCAGCCAGTAAATCTGGTACAGCTACTGACTGCCCTAGATGTGAAGGACTTAGTACCACTTTGGCTGAAGTCTTTCAGAACGCAGCCAACCTTTTTTGGCTTTCCTTTGATATTCATCCAAAATCAGTCATAATATCTACCAATGATCCTAAAATCTGCCATTGGTTATATTGTAATAATATATTTCTAACCCTCCTCCTTCTTCTTGAATCGTATTCTTCATTACTGAGGGTCCTTAAGTTCCCGCTGGATTAGTTTATTATTGATGGTTCTTAGCGTCATGAAGCTTAGAATAAATTGGGTGTCCAGTGTGAAGCGGACCTGATCTGTCCATCTTTCAACACACTCTCATCTCTCATTTCTAACCCACTCTTTACTTTTTACAGAGAAAACCAAAGACGGTTTCGAATGCCCTGAGTCCCCAAAGGTCGACGCTCAAGGTCAGATCGTTGCTCACCCCAAGTTCCCCCACCCCAACGACTGCCAGAGGTTCTACGTGTGCCTGAACGGCGTGGAACCCCGTGACCTTGGCTGCCAAGCTGGAGAGGTCTACAACGACGAGACTGAGAGGTGTGACGCGCCTGAGAACGTGCGCGGATGGTGAGTTGACGATTCATAATTTTTGGGTGTATTTAACCTTTCGAATGCCGTAGTTAGAGACACAATAGAAAGATAATGAGAGAGCGAACCGCGTTCGCTTGGGGTTTAATGAATTAAGGGAGAGCCGTGGGAGCTGACTCATTCTTGGTCGATCACTCTTGACAGAGTGGTCATGATTGACAATGTTGCATTTTCGTACACCCACATGTAGCTAATAATAATAATAATTCCAGAACTTTCACACAACTCCATTTTGTCCCAAACTAGGCAGAGCTAGTTAATAATAATAATAATATTCCACAACCATCACACAACGCTGTCTAGTCCCAAGCTAAGCAGAGCTTGCTTGCTTGCTTGCTTGTTGTAAGATGTGTGGCTACAACATCATATTTATTCAGAGAATAACTGTAGTGGGCAGTAAAAAGTCTTACGTGAACATACAATTCTGGAACGCAATAAAATCATTAGATTATGGTTAGTGTAACTTGATCATACAGAACATTACTCTACCAACGCGCTTTAGCTTCGCACGGGTGTTAGAAATCTTTGGAAATTATTGGATTTTCTCTACTGTAATTTGATTATATTCTATACTTAAACATTTCCCACTCTGTTTTTTGGTAAAATTAATAAGAAAATCCGTTCCTGAAACCCATAAATCATGTTTTTTTTTGTGTTTATAACGAATAGACGGGCAGATGCCGTGAGGGACTTTGTCACATGACAAATGTCACGATTGTTATATGTGACGTATAATATGTATGTAAGAATATAGATACAATAATACATAATGATATAAGTGTGTAATGTTACTTATTACCATCGAGGGGGTATTTAGACCCAAGCCGTGGCGAGGGTTTTAAGAAAGCTGAGAACGGTAATCATTAATTACTCACGTATATCATACGACGTTTTTCAATACACTTGTGAAGAAAATAACAGTAAAACTAGTATTTTTTTTTTGTGAATTGGTGGTAATAATCTGTTTTTATATACGCGCGCATAATTTTGTTTTTATTTGTTTCTAGGGGAATGTTTTTTGCGTGAAAAGTTTTTACAATAAAGTCTTTCGCAGTCACAATAGAATACACATGTAACATTTTCTAATGATTTTGTAGTATTTAAATTTATTTAATTAATATAGCCACTGAACTTCACGCCAAAATCCGCGTGCATCTTAAAATGGCGCCCATAGTCCACAACAAAAAAAAAAACAAATTTTATTTCAATATACGATTTATTTACTTTTTAATTAAATAAATCGTTCGTACAAATGGACAAAATATCATGAAATAAGTAAAAAAGAGGCTAATAATTAATACTATTGAATGCAATAACTTAATGTGTATTTTTTTCAAAAAAATAAACAAATGAAATGATATTATACTAATGCGTAATAGTAATCAAAATGCCACAGTTTGGTAACAAGGGCCTTTATATACCTAAGTAGAGTGCAATAAGAGTTACTTTCTTCACAAGTGTATTGAAAAACATCGTATGATACACGTGAGTAATTAATGATTACCGTTCTCGGCTCTCTTAAGACCCTCGCCACGGTTCGGGTCTAAATACCACCTCGACGGTAATCACTTACATTACGCACTTATATCATAATGTACTAGTGCCGTTCTTACAAAAAATGAAACGTTACAGATAGTTATTATTCATTCAAATATCCGGCGTCTTAATTAGAATCTTAATTAAAGTTAATTATAGAAATATAATCTAATTCTTATATTTTGTTTGTGTTTACAGTGAGGACTGGTACAAAGACGCCGAGGAATCTGCTCCCGCACCCAAAGCGAGAACTTAAGACCTAGTGATATCCTTATATAGTTGTATGTTAAGACTTAATAAGTAAAATACATTTTAAGTTAATTATCTGCATTTTATTTTTTGAAAACCCCTTTTTTAAGGTTGGAAGTTATTATATAACTTTTCCCGCTATGGATGGAGCGACGAGCGTGTGCGCAGGCGAAGAAAATACGCGCGCGACGCCCAAGTTTGTCAGTCTCGCCAGAAATGCCAAAAGGATGGGACCACAATCTAGTCATTAAAAACTTTTTATAATTGTAATTTTTATAATTCTGTAATGAAAAGGCCATCATGAAAGTGTTCATCGTACTAACAGCAGTCACCGCGCTAGCGAGTAAGTGTATTTGATTTAAGTTTTATATTTTGTGACAAAATGTTATTATGTCAAGTATTTCCCCTCCGGACCTCGGTGACGAGCACACGTCTTACAAATCAATTATAATTTTAAAATTATAATTAAAGACATAAAATCTGTGTAAAAAAATAGGAGTGCGTAAATCAAAGAAACTACGTCATTCTCCGAGCATTGAATCAGCTATCTTGAAGACCACCTGACTCTGCCCTTCAACGCACAACATCCTCGCCAGGATATAGCGCTGACTCGCACATCGAACACTTCACTCACCAGCGAAGGACCAATTATAGGTACGCGCACCACCATCTTTACGCCGACAGTAATTAGCTTCACCCTTGAAAGTGGCGTCGCTGCCACCATAATGTCGCTTGCTATGCTCGCCTAGTACTTGAGGATTTGTAAAATATTGGTTTCTATTGTGAGCCGCTGTATGTAAAAGCCGTTACGGAAAAAGAGGAGTCTTTCCATTATTACGACGTACTGCACTATCTTACTAGGACTCATGAACTCTTAACAGTCTTTTAGCAAAGAAACACATCAAAATAAAACCATAACTTGTGTTCTGAATATCGGTCTCACGATTTGAAATAGCATATCAGAGTATCTCCTCCCTTTTTTTTTAAATTAATGATAGGCTTGCATTTGACCACCATCTCACCTGATGGTAAGCGATAATGTGGTCCACGATGAAGCACGCTTGCCTAGAAGTAACCTTTTCACTTTTGACTTAAAGACCCCTAAGTTGTAGCTATCAGGAAACATAGACTCCGGCAGGGGATTCCACGGCTCATTTTCCAGATCTGGACCCATCATATCGTCTCTTGCCACCATATCGTCTCTTGCCACCAGTGTAACTAATCTAGCTGCACGAATAGGTAATGAAAAAAAAAAGGAAGCTATCAGTATTGAGCCTACCGCGCTTCTTTGGAACTACCCTAAACCTTTCATCATCATCATCATCATCATCAGCCTTTTTAATTTTCCCACTGCTGGGACTCAGGCCTCCTATCTAGGAGAGGGAAAGGGCCATAATCCACCACGCGGGCCCAGTGCGGGTTGGTGAATGTCAAAACATAATGAAAGACTACACAAATAAAAGAGCTAGTATATCCACATGGGGCTTTTTTAGTTCAAGAATATCAAATAAACATCTGCTGGATTACCTTAGCTCTCAAAATATACTACCAAATAATCAGTATGGATTCAGATCTGGCAGAAACACAGAGGACGCCATATTACAATTACTCGAGTCAGTATTGACTAGCCCATAATATGAACAATAAGTATAAAATTATAGATATATTTCTTGATCTTTCTAAGGCTTTTGACATTGTGTCTGTCCCTCTTCTCTTCAGGAAAAAATCCAGTGGTTGACCCCTTACACCAATTCTCCCCGATTGGTATAAGGGGTCAACCACTGGATTTTTTTAGAAGTTACCTTAGCGATCGTTTCCAAATCATAAAAATAGGTGACCATACTAGTATGGAAGCATTACTCTCCTACGGAGTTCGGCAAGGTAGTGTCATAGGACCTAACCTTTTCCTCATTTACTTAAATAAGCTTTTTAAACTCGATCTTGTGAGCTCCAAAGTAATTATATGTGCTGATAACACCGTTATCCTAGTTTACGGCAGTGATTAAAACGAAGTTTGTCATTGCGTTGAGTTAGCCTTACAGGCTTCTATGAGATAGTTCACACAGAATTTGTTAACTTTTTTCCTTAACTTGGACAAAACTAGTTTTATTACATTTAGTCCTAGGAAAGCATCACAGCCGTCTTCACCCTTTTGTCATTCATACATTGAGTAGTGCAAGTTGTGGTTGTACCACAGTTATACGCACGGATTTCATAAAATACCTTGGATTCTGGGTCGACAGCGCGTTCACATATAGCGAGCAGATTAATTCACTCGTGTTTAGGGCAAGGAAAGGGTTTCAAAGGGGTCATCTACTTCACCGTAGTTCAACTCGTGAATCGAGAATTTATAATGTTATAATAGTGAATTATGTTTCGAAAAAAAAAACATGTTTTTTACATGCAAAAAATATTACATTAATAGTATTTTATTTCATATAAACGCCACCACTTTTCCCCTTGGGCACCCCATACGTAATCATGGTGGTAAGTCCCCTCGAAAAGTGGCTGGAAAGGCGTTAAGATGCCCTTACCTTCCTCGGACATGGTAAGTTCGGCAGACCTGCGACAGGACAGTTGGAGGAGATATGTAGATACAGAGTGTATTGAATTGGATTGGATTTGATGCTCGTATGCAATATAATTTTAATGAAACTATAAATATTTTGTGAACTTTGAACTAACCTAGAAATAAGTGTTACTAACGAACAATGTGGACCAAAAGTGGTCTTTTGAAATAAATTATTATTATTATAAATTAGAAAAAATATATATATATATATATATAATTAAATAGACCATATTATTTAATACCCAAATAAATATCAATAACAGTAAATAAATGTAGACATAAATAGATACAACACATGTATCTATTATAATAAATATCTTTACGAGATGGTCGATATCTTTTCCTCGATAAATCCAGGTCGATATTAATATTTTTATAAATATCGATACATTGATATTTTTCATCACTACCGACACCCCTAGCCCGCACGAATTGTCAATTGCCGCTTACCGCAAAATCCATTCCTGTTGAACTGAAATCTGAAAATCATGTTTTTTTTTGTGTTTATCGCGAATAGACTGGCAGATGCCGTGAGGGACTTTGTCACATATAATGTCATTTCATGTATGTTATATGTTTACGTATAATATGTATGTAAGGATATACCTACAAAACATTTTACCGTTCTTACAAACAATGGAACGTTACAGATGGTTATATATATTATGCTTTCAAATATCTAGCGTCTTTTTAAATCCCTTTAAATTAGAATCCTAATGAAATCCTTAGTTAAATAAAGAAATACATATAATCTTATCCTTATATATGTTTGTGTTTATAGTCAGGATTGGTACAAAAACGCTAAGTAATCTGTTCCCGCACCCAAAGCGAGAACTTAAGACCTAGTGATATCCTAATATAGTTGTATGTTAAGACTTAATAAGTAAAATATATTTTAAGTTAAATAACTGCCTTTTATTTTTTGAAAACCCTTGTAACTCTTTGGACCGAGCCCAAGTCGTTGACGGCGCGCACTGTTCCCGCTCGCCTCAAGGAGTTGTCAGCAACTGCAGGGGCCCAACTGGGTCGAAGCCTACAGGGGCCAGGGTTAGTTTCAAAAGATAGCTCAGCCCCGGTACGAAAGGCAACGAAGGAACAGGAGAGTGGGTTTTTTAGTCAGTAAAAGTCTGATACTATCTCCCGCTCCGGCCAAGAGCGGGGAATGTCATTAATTTTCTTATTGGGGTGTATAAATGTGTGCATTATTCTAGTTACATGTTGTGTAACTGCTGTATAAATGCACTTTACAGACTGTTTAGAAAACTGTGTTACACAACTTCACCCACACAAAAAATACAGAACCCAATTCATGCACTCAGAAACAACAAAATGTCTCATTGTAACGAATCATCTAACATATTGTCAGACAATTATTAAATTAGTCACATCCTCTCACCAACGCTTTGTACTGTTTAACTTGTAACTATGTCAGACACAATGAGCTTTCGAAAATTAGTTCCCACTGCACGTAAGAAATATAATGTAATAGTGTAGGAGACAATGTGCATGTGAATAGGTTGAGGAGTACTGAGAATTGGCCACCCTACTCGTAGCTAAATGAGGTGACTATACATTACTATACATTAGATTTGACAGGCCTGTTGGTCTAGTGGTTAGTGACCCTGACTGCTATGCCGGAGGTCGTGGGTTCGATTCCCACCCAGGACAAATATTTGTGTGATGAGCATAATCATTTGTTCTGTGTCTGGGTGTAATTTATCTATAATATGTATGTATTTAGAAATATATAAGTGTGCGAGAATTATGGGTATTCTGAATGAAAATCAATGACTGGATGCTCAATGCAAATTAGTTTTTAATAATTTTCGGTGTGAACAATATATTTTACAGAAAAACAAGTGAAGACAAGTGACAAATAGAAGTGTCATATTTTTTCATATAATTTAGGAAGCTTGCAAGAAGGTTTTATCTCCAACATTTCCCCGGGCGTTGAAACCAATGGTTTCAACCAGATTCTGAAGACACAGGCAAAGGGCAGATTCGGTTGAATGCCCGTCGAACGACTCCAGTAGACGTCCGAATGTCAGCTACACGGGCGATACCATCCGTTCCTGGATGAACAGCCACGATCCGTCCAAGTCTCCACTTCAACGGAGGAAGATCGTCTTCCTTGATCACCACCAAGGAGTTCAGCATCAAGCCATCCTTGCAGGAACGCCATTTGGAGCGTTGTTGCAATTCTGCAACATACTCCTTGCTCCATCTGCTCCAGAAATGCTGGCGAAGCTGCTCGATCCTCTGGTAACGAGACAGATAATTGGCAGAGCTATCCTGGTAATCAGGTTGCGGCAAAGAAGTAAGTGGCCGTCCCACAAGAAAATGTCCTGGCGTGAGCGGAGTATAATCTGCAGGATCTGAAGACAACGGTGTCAATGGACGAGAGTTCAAGATGGCTTCAATCTTGGTTAGTGTGGTGTACAGCTCCTCAAAAGTCAAGTTACAATTTCCCAACACTCTCTGAAGGTGATACTTTGCTGACTTGACACCCGCCTCCCAGAGTCCACCGAAATGTGGGGTGTAGGCGGGAATAAAATGGAACCTTATTCCGTCGTTTGCTGCACTTTCACCCAAGGACAAACTATTTAATTTTAAAAATTTGGAAAGGTCGTTGTATGCACCGACAAATGAGGTACCGTTATCGGAAAAAATATCAGCAGGTTTACCTCTCCGAGAAATAAACCGATACAAAGCCAGTAAATAACTATTGCTAGTTAAATCACCAACGAGCTCCAAATGAATGGCCTTGGTTGTGAAACAAATAAAAATAGCGACATACACCTTTACTAACCTACATCCACGGCCCTGGCGACTAGCACACATAATAGGGCCAGCGTAATCAACGCCTGTGCTTTCAAAGGGATAACCTGGACGAAGGCGTTCTCGTGGTAAGTTACCCATTAAGGGAGCTACAACCTTACCCTTCATACGGTGACACAAAACACACTTATGATAACAGGCTTTCGCCAACTTGCGACCTCCTATTGGCCAATAAGTTTCCCTAATGGAAGCTAATAATAATTGTGGGCCAGCATGCATCAGCCTTTTATGCTCAAAATTAAATAATAGTTTAGTGAAATCATGAGTGGACTGTAATAAAATAGGGTGTTTCTTACTATAAGCAAAATTAGAGTTATCGAGACGTCCTCCTACTCGCATTACATTATTATCGTCTAAATAAACATTAAACTTTAGAAGGGCGCTCTTTTTAGGTAAACTCTTTTTGTTCAAAAATAATTGGTAATCAGAAAATGACTGAATCTGACTCTTAATAATGACAAGAGTTAGTGCATCTTGTACCTCATCATGTGACAAGTATTTGGTTTTAGGGTAATGCTTTCTACATGACTTAATAAATCGTAATACGTAGGCAACAGATCGTACGAGCCGTGTGTAATTGGAATAACGCCTAAAATCAATTAAAACTTCAGGTTTCGAATCGTTTACAACATGTAATATGATTTTAGGTCGAGTCTCCGGTAACGATTGTAGTCCTGGGCTCGTAATTTGAGAAGGCCATTCAGACGAATCTAGTTTTAAAAAATCTGGTCCTTTCCACCACAGATCTGACTCCTGCAGATCACTAATATCCATGCCACGAGATATTAGGTCTGCTGGATTTTGATCTGTTGGGACGTGCCTCCAAGTGCAGTTACCCGACTTATCCAAAACCTCAGCAACGCGGTTGCGCACAAAAGGCTGAAGTCTGGTAGGCATCATCTGTAACCATCTCAAGACAATGGTTGAATCAGTCCAACAATAAACCCGACTGATCTTCACTCGAAGTGAGCTCATCACCTTCTCGTGAAGACGAGAACCGACTACCGCACCACATAACTCCAGTCGCGGAATTGTCGTAGGCTTGATGGGAGCAACTCGACTCTTTGCCATTAACAAGCGAGCCATGTACTCACCCTTAGCATTAACACTGCGAATGTAGACGCAAGCACCGTACGCGGACTCAGACGCGTCTGTGAAAATATGGAGTTCTAACTCCGTAAATGAATTGCAGACTACAAGTCGCGGAATGCGAACATGATTTAAAAGAGGTAAAGATTTAATAATAATCTCCCATTGTTTACAAATCTCATTAGGTAATGGTTGATCCCATGATAATTTATCTAACCACATTTTCTGTAGCAAGATCTTCATAGTAATAACAATAGGACCTAACAGACCTAAGGGATCAAAGATTCGCGCAATAACGGATAACAAGTCACGCTTTGTGTACCTAGTCGAAGATTTAGTCAGACCTATAGGAAACCCTATCTCATCAGTGCCGATATGCCAACAGAGACCAAGCAACTTTTCTGGCTCATTTTGTCCAATGTTCAAATCGTATGACGCAGGGACAGCATTCGACAATAATTGAGAATCATTTGACTTCCACTTTCTCAATGGCATACATGCCGACGCAAGCGCTTTGGTGACTTCAGTGCGAATGAACTTTACTTCATCTAAGTCATCCCCTCCGGTCAGCAAGTCGTCGACATAGAAGTCATGTTGGATGATTTCCGATATCTTAGGGTTCCTACAGTCGAGTCCTACTTGTTTAAGGCATCGTGTCGCAAGGAATGGCGCACTGGCCGTACCGTACGTGACGGTGTTTAATTGATAAACATTAATAGGATCACTAACATTATCACGCCAAACAATCTGTTGTAAATATCTGTCCGACGGGTGGACGACTATTTGTCTATACATCTTCTCCACATCCGCAGATAAAACATACTTGTGGACTCTAAAGCGAAGAAGTATAGACAATAGACCGTCCTGTACGGTTGGCCCAACCATCTGTAGGTCATTAGAGGACACTCCCGTCGAAGTAGAAGCACTAGCGTTGAAAACAACACGAAGTTTGGTCGTGGTACTCGACTCGCGTAAAACTCCCATATGTGGAATAAAATAACCCAAACATAAATTAGGTTTATTAATTTTTGTCATATGACCAAGTAACTCGTATTCTGACAAAAAGTCATGATACATTCTACTAAAGTTCGTCTTAACCTTTAATTTACGCTCTAAAGAATGTAAACAATGTGTGGCTTTATTAAAAGAATTTCCTAAAATTGAAGGATCTTTCTTAAGGGGGATGCGAACACAAAAACGACCATCAGACAATCGTGTCGTATTTGTAACGAAATTGTCTTCACACAATTTCTCTTCAGGCATATAAGAATTGGAAGACTTCGCATTCACCTCCTCTAATTGCCAAAACTTTGTCAATTCTGACTTGAGGTTTTCCCAGTCACCATCGCTGTCGGCAACCATTTTAGACATATTGCACTTTACGTCATTCGTCAGCAGTGAGATAGTATTCTGAGTAATTGGACCGGAAACTATCCATCCTAGACGGGTTTCACATAATATTGGTTTCCCGGTACCTAACTTTAGTCTTTGAGATCCTAACAAATCCCAAAAAAGATCAGCGCCGATTAAAATATCAACATCGGCAGGGTTATAAAAAGTAGGATCAGCTAAAGTAATATTCGAGGGTAAGTCGAAATCAGAAATATTTATCTGACGACACGGAACACTACTCGTAATGAACGGAAGAACAAAACAATTTAGTTCGAATACAAAGCTATCATCTAATGGCGTACCCTTAACCCGACATATTTTACCTACGTGCGAAGTGACGTTATTGATTCCAAGGATTGATCTATCTACCTGGCTAGTTTTTAAGTTAAGTTTATTGCACAACCTATCTGTTATGAGTGAAGACGTGCTACCACTATCGAGCACCGCGCGAGCGAGATGCACACACCCATTGTGGTCTCTTAATTTGATCAAAGCGGTTGATAACAACACATCTCGTTGCGTATGACCACACGGAGATGCAATGTTTGCGGATAAAGCTACGTTATTCGTTTCAGTCGTAGCAGACAAGTTATTCATCGAATTACCACTAGGTGTATTCGATACAGTGCCATTAGAATGTACGTGAACTAATGTGTTGTGCCTACGTTTGCATAGTTTGCAGCCTGGTTTTTTACATTTGTTAGCATAGTGTCCGGAACGAAAACAGTTAAAACATACCTTATAACTAGGTAATGATTTGAGACGGTCATCGTTACTCAATGCGAGAAACTGTGGACAATTATTTAATGTGTGATCGTTGTTATTACATTTAGGACAAGGTTTAGAAGCTGAGTCAGTGCTAGAATTGATAGGAGATTGTGCTACCATTGACTTGATCTTAGGACCTGATTTACCTGGTGATTGCGAATAATGATTGCGGGGGAGTTCCAGGGTCTCGATGAGGTCGGCTCGATTGCGTAAGAATTGCATAAATGCGTTAAACGTGATTAAGCCATCCTTGTCTATCCTACCTTTGCACTCCTCCCACTCACGATAGGTTTTTTGATCAAGTTTTCGTGTGACAATGTAGATTAAAAGTGTATCCCAGTGTTTCACAGGCTCCCCTAATGACTCTAAAGCTCGCAAGTCTTTATTTAACTGATCGATCAAATTCTTAATGGCAACAGAAGATTCTTTTGTAATTGATTCAATAGTAAATAATGAACTTATATGATTCTGAACCAGTAATCTTTTGTTGTCAAACCGATCACATAACAATGACCATGCCACAGAGTAATTACTTGAAGAAAACTCAATGGATTTGATAACTATAGCAGCTGTTCCCTCAAGTGATGCTCGCAAGTAGTGAAACTTATTGATTGCGTCTATGTCATCATTACAATGAATTAGGCTAGTAAAGGTGTCGCGGAATTCAAGCCAATTACAATATAATCCGCTAAACTTTGGTAACTGAATCGTTGGCAATTTAACCGGCTGCTTTATGCTAACACGAGTACTTTTACAACTTTCCATCGATTTATTATCTTTATTGTAGTCAGTCAGAATATTCTGGGCTCTAGATAAGGTTTTATAATAAATAGACTCAAAGTCGGAACGCTGAGAATATTGTAAGTTGATGTCGTCAACAATGCATTCTAGACGTAACTGTACCTCATCATACTGCTCATACAACGCCTCTATCTTGCCCATGCGCAACTGCAACTCGGACACATCACAGCTAGATAGCTCCTTGTCCTTGAATGAGTCCAGAAAATTGAGGAAACTAGTCAAGCGACCTTTGAAGCTGCCTCGCTTCTTAATTAAATCCTTTTCCTCAGACATTCTGGGAGACGAGTGTTGTCAACCTGGCATTGATACAGGAATATAAAAATTAAAAACAACAATATAATTTCAATAATTATACGCCTAGCTGTAGTCTATGCCCTTTCTGACTGCTAACTATAATTTATAACAATGACTTGTACTAATATCTAACACTCAAATATTTTTATTATGTCAAGATACTTGTTAAAAATTAATACCACTGTTAAGTAGTTATGTAATTAGTTACAGCTTAATATAATGTAAGTTTAATAATGTAGCAAAATAGCTAACTATACTGTTAAAAGTATGAGTTTAAACTTAACATTGCTGTTGAATAAAATACTAATCACAATGCAACAAAGTACCTAATGATTTTACTCAAACACAATATAATTGGTAATTTAATAAAATAGTACTGACCTTAGTATGACTACTTATATATACTACCTGAGTGTTGGGTGACGATATTAGCGTAATTATAACTGTACACCACTAACTAACTTGCTTGAAATCAATCCAGTTCTCCAGCAGTGAACTCATGAACCTCCATTCAGCGTGGAAGTCAGTCTCTATTCTTTTTCTTGAAAATAATCGCTGATCTTCTTAATTATATTTCATCCGGCTCGTTATGGACCATGTGCGAGAATTATGGGTATTCTGAATGAAAATCAATGACTGGATGCTCAATGCAAATTAGTTTTTAATAATTTTCGGTGTGAACAATATATTTTACAGAAAAACAAGTGAAGACAAGTGACAAATAGAAGTGTCATATTTTTTCATATAATTTAGGAAGCTTGCAAGAAGGTTTTATCTCCAACAATAAGTATGTTTATCAGTTGTCTAGTACCCATAACACAAGCTCTGCTTAGCTTGGGACTAGACGGCGTTGTGGAATATTATTATATATTATTATTATTCCATTTATTTATTATTATTTACATAATTTTTAAATTTTTAAATATTTCTTAAAAAATAACATTAAAAAAAACATTTAAAAATATAAAAAATAGTAGCCCACCGGCATCGGGAACAGGGTCCAAGCTACCGGCGGTCAGGGCTCCTGAGAGAGGAACCTCCGGACAATACGCGCCGTGTCTAGGAGTACTGCCTTCTGGATCAAGCCCTTGATCCAACTGCCTAACGAGAGCCTCCGCAGATGTTGGTCGAGGCTCTTGGCTATTAAGCCATTGGCCGTCACGACTATCGGCACAATGATTGCTCTATCCACTTCCCACATGTCGACAACCTCGCGAGCCAAGTCAAGATATTTAGTTTGTTTATCCTTCTCAGCTTTCACGAGGTTCTCGTCATGAGGGACCGCTATATCAACAATCATTGTGCGACGCTCCAGTCGATCTATCACCACTATGTCAGGCTTATTGGCAACAATAGTCCTGTCAGTGATGATAGATCGGTCCCAATACAATGTGACGCTGCCATTCTCGAGAACTGGGTCGGGCACATACCTATAGTACGGTACTTCTGATTCAACAAGATTGTATTTAAGAGCAAGTTGCTGATGGATAATCCTGGCTACAAGGTTGTGTCTGTCCAAATAGTCTCCGTTAGCTAAATGAGAACACCCAGAAATAATGTGTCGGATTGATTCTCCGGGCCGGTGGCATGCCCGACAGATGTCAACCGTACCGTCCTTCACAATATATTTCCGGTAGTTGTTCGTCATCATAACTTCGTCCATAATTGCAAAGACAAAACCTTCGGTTTCTCCAAAGAGATTACCAAAGCGTAGCCAGGATACGGACGCTAAAAGATCTACATCGGGCCCATGTAAGGCCCGGTAAAAGCGCCCGTGAAGCTCCTTGCCCTTCCATACTTCCTTGCGTTCATTAGTATCCATTACAATAGGTTTGCGCCAGTTCTCGTTGGCCAAGGAGAGCGGGGTGAGGCCTTTGTCCACCGCCACTACATCTCGGTGCATCCCCACGTCGGTTTCCAGGAAGTATTCCCTGAGACTGCATACCTCACGGTTGTGCAGGGTCTTGGCATTTAAGAAGCCACGACCCCCACACTTCCGTGGGATATACAGTCTCATCACCGATGATCGTGGGTGATGCATCCGATTTGCGGTAAGCAGAGTGCGGACCCTCCTATCCAGGGCGTCGAGTTCCGTCTGAGTCCATTTGAGTATGCCGAAAGAGTACATCAAAACCGGCATGACCCAACCGTTGAAGGCGCGCACCTTGTTCCCGCCTGATAAAAGACTTTTCAGTACTTTATTCAGGCGGCCAAAGAAGCGCTCCCTCAACGATTGTTTCACTTCAGCAGCATTGATGCCCAACGCTTCCGACATACCCAAATACTTGTAAGTTTCGGTTGAGCAGAGGGATCTAAGGTGTATAGAATCCGAGAGTTGGGTTGCCACGGATTCCATAATCTCCCCTCGCTTTACATGCATGACTGCACATTTGTCCAAACCAAATTCCATCCTGATGGCACTACTGAAGGTTTCAGTTACCTTCAGTAGCTCCATCAGTTGCAAGTTGTTGGAAGCAAAAAGTTTCAGATCATCCATGTAAAGAAGGTGAGATATGACCTGACCCTCTCTTCTCAACCGGTAGCCTATACCCGAACCCTCCAGCAGTGTGCTGAGAGGGTTCAAGGCTAGGCAAAACCACAGTGGACTCAAACTGTCACCCTGGAATATGCCACGCTCGATCCTTAACGGTTCGCTGTTCTCCGAAACCCGTCGACACCCTGGATAGTGAAGGACCGTCCTCCACTGCCCCATACATGACATCAGAAAGGTGCGCAGAGTTACATCAATTTTATATAGCTCTAGCACCCTCATGAGCCATGTATGCGGCACTGAATCATAGGCCTTCTTATAATCTATCCAGCATGTCGACAGATCTCTTCGAGAACGACGAACCTGTTGGCTAATGGCAACATCAATGAGGAGCAGCTCCTTAGTACCACGGGACCCGTTCCTACATCCATTCTGAGAAGCAGACATGATGGAATTTGTCTCAATATGATTATTAATTTTAGCTCTCAGGATGGATGTAAGAACTTTATAGACCGTCGGTAAACACGTAATCGGTCTATAATTTTTGGGTTCCGTAGTACTACCCGATTTATGGAGCAGGTGGGTTATTCCTGTCGTCAGGAACTGGGGCAGTGACCCTGACTCTAAGGTAGATTGGAATTGGGACGCCAAGCGAGCGTGCGAACTTTTAAACCATTTAAGCCAAAAGTTGTGCAGCCCGTCCGGTCCTGGAGATTTCCAGTTTGGTAACGGACGGACTGCACGAGCTACATCTTGGGGGCTGATGGTAACTGCCCCCATTTCTGGTATAAGTTCGCACTCTCGCTCGACCTCCCGAGTCCAATCACCCTCAGTGTGATTGACAGGCACCGACCAAATGCTGCGCCAAAATGAATACATGGCATCATCATCCGGTAGGCGCGTATCAATCACACTTTGGTCCGGTCGCTCCCAAGCCCTGTAAACCCACCTTTCGTTGCTTTGGAACGCGCGATTCTGGGTGTACCGCTCCACTCGCCGCTTGTACCGTCGTATACGGTTTGCCCATGCATAGACTTTCTGCCTCAGGAAGTCGATACGCTCTGTGATACGGGGTAGATAATCTCGTGGACTAATATCTGTCCCCGAGAACGCCCGCCTCACAAAGCGCATCACTCTAGGGCGAGTGTTGCCCTCCCTGAAGCAGATAAGTTTGCCGATGAGTGCTCTAGCCTCACCGATACGACGCTCGATCCTGCACTGCCAAGCTGGTTTAGCTGGTTGTGTAGCTCTGTCACTATTTGGAATTTTGACGTGAGCTACACGACACGCCGCTGCAGCCGCACAATACAAGATCGAGTGGGTATCGGTAAGGTCTTCGCTGCTATCAAAACAATTTGATAGCTGCGAATCTAGAGCACACACCAACGCCCTATTTTTTCTATGCATAGGCAAACGAGGCAGACGAGGTCTAAGCTCTGCGGGTATAGAGCGGTACTCCCGGAATGCATCCTCCAAAGCGCTCCTCAAACGTACATTGCACTGGGTACTCACGGATATAGCCCCGTCATCATCATCCTCACCAACGTGGTCAGGTCGCGGTGAAACACTGGGTTGACGTTGCACCGCGGCCTGTGGTGGAACAGGTGAGACACGACCATTCCGTGATTCTAGGCGCAGTCTATCTAGTACGGCGTCATCCAACATACGGTTACGCTGGATGACCCGCACCTGATCCGATAGTCTTGTCTTATTATTATTATTATTATACAGGGTTATTTGTAAAACACTAAAAACTCTTGCGGGACTGTGCTACTAACATCATAAACAACAACTTTTGTTCTATGACTTTTTACAAAACATAATTCATTTACCAAGGACAAACCTTCAAGATTTCGTTGTTTTGTCTAACACATTTCGACTCTGTATTTTGCTATACCTAGCTACGTCTGTATTATACGATGCAACCGCATCAGGCACCCCCGTCACCAGATCCCCACTCCCTTCCGCTTTTGTACTACCGCTTCCGCTATTGTATTGTATTTGCATAGACTTTGTAATATTTTGAATGTTGAATTTAAATATTTTTATTTTTGTATGAAAATCTGATGAACGAATATAGGATAATTTTTTAAGTCATAGAACAAAAGTTTGTTGTTTATGATGTTAGTATTATAGTCACTGACCTCTATATATCTATAGTAGAGGTCAGTGACTGTAGTCTTGAGAGGTTGCCTGTGTTTTACCAATAACCTTGTTTACCACCAACCATTGTTTTATGTATACCAACATGTTCTCAATGCACATAAGAAATATAATGTAATAGTGTAAGAGACAATGTGCATGTGAATACGTTAAGGAGTACTGAGAATTGGCCACTCTACTCGTAGTTGAATGAGGTGACTACGAAACTGTTGTCAGTTTAACTACTTGTTCTATGTATACCAACGTGTCCTATATAGCCCAAAAAGTAGATCTGCGAATTGCATGGTGGATTACAGCAAGCTCCGTCCTCTCATAATGCAGGCTTTTTGAGGTGGGAGATAGCGTCAGACTCTTACTGACTCAAAACCCACCCCGTTCCTTCGTGCCTTCATACCGGGGCAGAGTTATCTTTCGAAACTAGTCCTGGCCGCAGTTCAGAGTGGAGGCTTAAGTCTTAGCACTGGGGATATGGTGGCTTGATGATGTTTCATCTTCTGTGTGAATACAAAAGAAGAAATTGACTGACATTATTTCAACGCACAGCCTACTGGGAATAGTAACGTGTGATTTTGCAGTTTCTTTTTATGATGTAGGCTAGCACTAAGAGAGAATTTTTCTAAAGAGATGAATCAGGGGTGCAAAGTTCACGAGAGCGAAGCCGCTGACAGAAGCTAGTGTAATAGTATAAATATAAGTGACAGTGAGCAGGGTACATCACTCGCAAAATCGATGATCGACGTGGCCGGAAGGATTAGGCGTGGCGACCGCGTTCTGAAATACGCAGCGTAATGGTAGGCCTCCCCAAGGAAGAGGATCGAACCTGGTGAGGGTCGCGGTGATATGATGGATGCAAGACAAAAAGGTATGGTCCTTGTAGCGACATTTAGAGAGTTCTATGTTCAGCTGTGGATGTCTTTCTGATGAAATAATGATGATGTCCAAACATAACTGTCCCCGCACACGGGCCACAAAAAAACGCCGCTTCAAGCTTCTTCGTAAACAAGGTGTCGCGCGCTTCAGCTGTTTTTTGCGGCCTCTTCTAACTTTTTTTGTGGCCGCTTCTTGCTTTTTTTGTGGCGGTGTTTTTTGAGGCCCGTGTGCGGGGACATAATAATCACTTATTATAAAATAACCTTTACATTGACTTACAAGTCAACGTAAAGGTTATGTCAGTATTAGGTGCTGCTCTTACTAGCCCTTCACCTCTCTCTCCCATATATCTACGGTTGACTTTCATTGTTATTCTTCGTCAGTCAACCAAATCAAACAACTCAATCATTACATCAAAGGAATTCGACACGTGCACCGTGTCACAAACTCGCTCCCACGTTATTTTACAAAATTGACGACAGACAGATGTCAACCACAACATTTCAGACACAACACAGTTCCAGTACTTAAATTTTCCATAATTGGTATTAAAATGAACATGATTCTCGTTATTTCGACACGCCAGGAAGACAGTGCTGTTGGCATTTGACATGCGTGCATCGGAGCGTTGCATTCGACTCTCATTTGACATTTACATGACCTTTATCTATCGTCAAATACGTTTATGTAAAAGCTGTTATGTGTAAAGGTAGTTTGGTTTTTGTCGTGCATAGAGACAGTGGTATCTGCCTTCAGGGTAAAAAAGTGGTCCTAATTGCCACAACTACCGGATTTGTACTGTGATTTAAAGTTTTAAAATTGTATAATAATCTTTTGCCAATTTAAATATAATTAAACGTAGTATATGCATATGCATAAACGGTGAAGAAAAATATCGTGAGGAAACCGGCATGTCCTAGAGCCAAAAAATCGAACACATGTGACATTCACCAACCCTACCTGGGCGCTCGAGCCCCGGTATGAAGGCTTGAAGGAACGGGATGGGTTTTTTAGTCAGTAAGAGTCTGACACTATCTCCCGCTCCGCCCAAGAGCGGGGGTTGTCATAAGATGATTTTTCCCACCGAAAAAAAAAAAACCCTACCTGGGCCCGTGTGTGTATTACGGCCCATTCTCTCTCCTAGAGAGGAGGCTTGAGTCCCAGCAGTGAAACATTAAAAAGGCTGATGATGATGATATGCTTATCTTCTTTATAACTTCCACTTACTAATAATCCTTCTAACTGAATTTAGATCATGGTGGAAAATCTTAATGAAGTACGCAGAAGATTTCTAAGACACGGGAATAGCATATACCACTTTTCAACTCAGGGCAGCTACGACAGGGTATTGGAAAAACCACATACTTGACTTGAGAATCGAATCCAAGTACTCATGCTTATGACCAATGAGGCTATTAAAAATGCCTGCACCTAGTACGTATAAGTATTTTTAAGAGAGGGATTTATAGCAAATCCCTAATTGATTGAGTATATGATTTTTTTCTAAGCCATAGATACCACATGGTATTATTATTCTTATTACAGTTTTTACTAAGAGTAAAAATATAATTTCAGGCTATTTCTATTGGGGAACAACGAGACATAACCATCACAATGACGAACCTCTATTTTATCTTCGAAATAAACATTTCCTGAAAGTAAAAAAAGACCGTAAACCATTTCTCATTACAAAAATAAGGTAAAAAAAATCCTTTCAAATTCTTAAGTACAAGAAGTGGTTTTCAAAGGTCGACAACCTCAGTAATATGTTCCAATCTAAACTCTGGTATTTTTATTTTTAGTGGCCTCCAAAAGCGCTCACCTTGCAAACTGGAAGACCTCTGGTTACTGCGGATTGCAGTTGGGGATCCGTGGCGGTACAAGGTTTAATGAATTAAACCTGTTGGAATTCTTAGAGTGAAAGCAATTTGAACAGTGGTAGTGCAGTAGTAACGGTCCCAACTTACGAGTCGTACGGATTCAAATCCAGCCAGGCGCATTTTGTTTAATTTATGAAATAAATTACTAATGTGTAATTTTTGAAATAAAAAAAGAAAAACGTCGTGAGGAAACGGCATATCCTGGAACCACCATTTCGAAGGCATGTAACATCCATCAATCTACACTTTTCGTTTATGGGCAATTCCCTCTCCTAAAGAAGAGACCTCCTCCTCTACGTTCCAGCAGTAGGAACATTATAAGACTTACACTTATGAAGTAAAAGAGACCCAACGAGTGATGATCGACGGACATCAGCGTTCGCCTGGGTAAGTCCTTATGTTTGGTCCTTAGGGGTTTGGTCGAAAGAGTAACCACACCTCTGGAAAGCAGAAGGCAACTGAAGGAACAAAGTTGGGTTTACTTAAGCAGTAAATGTCTGACGATCCTTCTCAGTCCCAGGGTAATTGCCTTCTCTTCTCTTCTTTTTCACATATACTATAGGATGGTAATCCAATGCGGGCGGGGAGAGGTTAGGCGAAAGGTCAACAGCTTTACATCTTATTAAAATACAGTGTCGATACAAGCTGCCAACAATGTTTAAGGGAAGCGTTTTAAGAAACAGTAGGCCTAGCCCAGTCACGACCGTTTCGACCAAGATGACGTCAGGACAAAGGAATCGGAGGCGTGGTCAACTCAACGCGATCGAAACAAAACGGTTATAACTAGGCTAGGGTCAGCACTTAATGTTACTCTTCATTCTACGCTTTTTCGATGGCAAACAGAACCCAATCATTTGTAATAATTATACACAAACAGAAAATCGTTATTTTTATTGTATTGAGAAAGGAGTAAAGTCATGATAAGATTTTAATGATAATATCACGTTTCAGCTTTATTTAACCTGTCCGTAACTAAACAATAATTAAAGCGTAATGTAATTTAGATAGATATCTAGGTTTTGAAACTAAGAAAACACAAAAGGTATTTATTTATTTTTGTATTTGTATCGGTGTATTTATTTTTTTGTACAGATCAATCTTGCCGCAATTTTCGATGTCCTGAATTTGATTGTAAGTCTTTGTTCTACATTTAATTTTTATAAAATAAAAATGGCGATGACAGCGATGTGGAGGTACTTCGACGCCTGAGTGTACTTTATGTTTTTGTATTATATTTATGTTCTCGTACATAGTTGTTAGCTTTTAGTATAAATAAATTAGATAATATTTAAGATTTTTTTGTACATAATAAATATGTAGATATTACTATTGCAAAATAAAAACCATTACCGTGTCGCTTTATAAAATAAAAATAATATGCTAATGTTTTAACTTGATTGATTGATCGGGTTACACTAGGAATTACTCCAGTATCTGCATGTCTTGTGTATTGTGACGACTATGAAGGTCACATATTATATAAATTTAAAACTGACAACATATTGCATCTTTTACAGGTTTATGGTATTAAATTAGAATAGATTCGAGATATGACGGAAGCTGTCAACAGAATAAAGAAAAAATATTAATATAATTTTATATAATAACATAATTCAAAGGCTTGATACAATATAAGCATAAAAGTTAACCGAAAGCCTTTTATTGGCGTCTCCCCACGCCACAGTATGCAACAACTAGCTGTAGGCTATATTTGTTTCGTGCGGAAATCGAACCCGCGATACAAAAAATCACAGTAACAACCGTCATTCGTCAACGCCCAGCCCAAACCCTAGAATAGAAAAAAAAAAAGACGGGTTGCACTCCGGGAGTGCAAAAATATAAATATATTTACGTATATAGATATATTATATATATATATATTTATATATATATATATATATATATATATATATAATATATCTCTCTATAGGGAGTCTCTCGTATAGGGAGTAAGTGTAAGTGCCTCCAGGGAGTAGCCCTGGCAAGGCACGTGTGGTGAGTAGTGAGAGGTTGAGTGAGGGAGGGAAGTATGGAGGGATAAATAATATATATAGATATGAATCCTTGTGAGGTTATATTACAAATAAAAGTATATAAAACAATAGAAATATAAAAAGATATAAAAAGTCAGCTCAAACGGCGTCACGGCGGAGCACAGCAGCTGGTGTAGGCGCAGCCCTCAGCCGTACGAAGGACGGCGAAGGCTACGCAGCCGCAGGCAGCAACAGATAGTGGTAGTCACAGCCCCCCAGCGTAAGGGCCGGCAGCAGTAGAGAGGAGGCCCTCAGAGGCCAGGTCCAAATATAGAACAGCCCTCTGCCGTGAAGGCCGGCAGAGGCAGAGAGGAGGTCCTCAGTTCCTTCTCTGAGGAGGTCTTCATGGTCCAAGGAGCTCAATCAGGAAAAGCAGACAACAGGAGCTGAGCCAAGAAACTGTCACATGTAGCTGAACCAAGAAAAACTGACACTAGGAACTGAACATGTAGCTGCACCAAGAGTCTGACCGAAAACTGACCAAGAAACTCACAAACATGGTTTTTTATCAATTTAGACGGCTATGCTGGCTGTCAATTCATAATTTAAAATTTGAAAACAGGTTTCAGCCAGCATTGCTGTTTCACAAGAAAGATATAAATTACAATTTAATTTTAAAGAAAGATTTCAGATAACAGAACATAATTTGTTGTTAGCAAATTATATGTTTACAAAATAAATAATATTAAGAGTAAAAGAATAAAACCTAAGACTATAAAAATACTCTTTGTTGATACCTAATCAAAACCATAGAAGAAAATAGTAGTGACATGACAGATGACAGTGATCAAATAAAATAAACAAACAAAAAAAAAAAAAAAAACAAAAAAAAAAAAAAAAAAAATATATAAGACATATTATAAAGAGATGTGATTATTGTTAAGTAAAGTAAACGTAAGTATTAATAACATTACAATATTTATATATATCTATATATTTGAAACAGTAGGCCCAGGCATACATTTTCGCCGCGCCGTAGAGAGATAGCTGTCTACTCTCCATCCGTCTTACGCTTTTTCGATCAGGTCACGTGTCCTGACGCGAGTTTAAGATTTTATACCCATTACAGAAAAAGTGCTCAACGCCGCTAAAGAAGTTTTCACTTCAAAAAAAACCTAGAATCCTGAGCTTTGCACAGAGGTAGGATTTTTCAAAATTCGTCTCATAAAGGATCAAAAGCCTTAGAAGCTAGCTTTTCTTTACGTATATAATTTAAGTAAAACAAAGAAGATTCTATCAGTATAACTTTTATTAAGCTGAATACTGCCATTCATCCATATTCATTACAGCAGGAAACAATCCCTTTTTACCAAATATGGGAATTCCAGTTTCATTTAAAAATACCAACCAATATTTTATTTATTGGGTATCGAGTCCCCGAAAGTACAGCCAACTGCATACAGTAGTAACAATTTAATATTTGACTGGCCTGTAATGTTAGTCTAGTGGTTAGTGCCCTTTACGGCTAAACCGTGGTTGTTGATTCCCATAAGACAAATATTTGTGTGATGAGCACGATCATTTGTTTGGGAGTAATTTATCTATACATACAATAAATCTGTAGAAGCCTTTAGTTGTCCACGCATCACGTGAAGTCGATGTAGTTAACTTTTATACATTAAAATTGTGTGTAACTTAATATATTACTTAGGCTTTGTTTCATCGTTATCGGTTGACTGTATCAGGCGGTAAGAAGATCGCCGCGTCAGCTAGTATAATATGTACGTATTTAGAAATATACAGGGTTATTTAAAAACACTAGCAACTTCTCAGGACTGTTACTAACATCATAAATAACAACTTTTGTTTTATGACTTTTAAAAATATTTTAGTTGATCAAATTTTCATATAAAAATAAAAATATTTATATTGAACGTTCTAAATATTAAGAAGTCTATGTGAAGCAAACGATAGTACAATAGCGGAGGGTAGTTGAACACGAACTTGACATATTTACGTCCGACCCTCAGTAGTCAGACGGTTGCCTTGCGCTTGCGTCGCGTCATTGGCAGTGCGGGCGTAATTATCTTTACATATTGTTGTATCAATATTCTAATGTCGAGTATCGAATGCTTGCTAGGTGTGTGCTACGAGAACAGTGCGCGGGATGCGTAAGCAGATACGGCAAAATACAGAGTTGAAATGTGTTAGATAGAACAAAGAAATCTTGATGGTTTTTTTTTGGTAAATGTGTAATGTTTTTACTATGTGTAAAAAGTCATAGAACAAAAGTTGTTGTTTATGATGCCAGTAACACAGTCTTGCAAGGTTGTTAGTATTTTAAAAATAACCCTGTTTATGTGTTTATCAGTTGTCTAAGAATGTAGCACAAGCTCTGCTTAGTTTAGAACTAGAAGAGAGTTAAATTTGTGGAATACTGACAACGACGACGTACAACTTCTGTCATCACCGATGCCAATGTGTGCGGTTGACTGTACCTACCTACCTGCATACATCAAGTAGGTAGTATGTTTTATACACCAACGTTAAAAGTATATTTTTGGCTTGCCTTTGTATCGGAAGACTTATTGAACGTGGAGAAGGGCCCTTAATTGCGATTTATTTATTCTCCTTGTTAACCGTTTTGTTGATAATGAGCTTATGAAGTTAGGCGGTTATCACACTGCCACGCACCCCGCAGCGTAGTGCGTGTATGCGTGTCTTAACGTTGCTTGTAAGTATCTCCGTTTGTATAGAAAACACGCACAGTCCAACACACTGAAACTGCATCCACGTGCGTTCATGCAGTTCACGTATCTATATGCGGAAACCACGCACTCACGCGCATGGGTACGGGGCGACACGCATGGTATGCCACACTGTCTTATAGTACCGTGCGTGATTTTGTATGAAATAAGTGCGTGCTTGAGTGAATTTACAAGACGCTCTGACGTGAGTGTGTAAAAAATCCGCACGACGATGCAGATCTGCACTCCTGCAAGTACGTGTGTAGGAGCGTTTTCTCGCGCTACGCTGCGTGGTGCGTGACAGTGTGAAAACGGCCTTAGTCTCTTGAGTCGTTTGAAGTAGGTATGAAGATTACAGAACCAAACAGCATTTTTTTTAAAAAACATTTTCCCACGCTAGGACTTTACTCTTGTATCAAGTGTGTATTCTAAGTATGTAAACTCACATACACAAGACACCCAGTTTTTTTTTATACTGATATACTAGCATACTTCTTCTTCTCTTACTTCTTCTTTAGTAAGTTTCTGATAGTAAGCAGTGATGTAATCGTTGATGGTGAGGCACACTAGTTTATTTAAAATCTATTTACTCTAGCCTTGAAGACGCCTAAATTATAATCGGATGAGAAGACCGCAGCAGAAAAATCCGGAACAATTATCCATATATACTACAAATAACCTCAGTGTCCAATATACCACAGTGTCTCAAGACGAAAGTCTATGACCAGTGCGTGTTGCCAGTGATGACTTATGGCTCTGAAACGTGGTCACTTACAATGTTCCTCTTATGAAGACTCAAAGTCACCCAAAACCAACAGTAGATGTCTTTCGGCTGATATGATGTCCAACAGTGGACGTCTTTCGGCTGATATGATGTCCAACAGTGGACGTCTTTCGGCTGATATGATGTCCAACAGTGGACGTCTTTCTTTTGATATGATGATGATGATGAATACAAATAATCAAATCAGCGACACTACGAAAACCGTGCCGTCTAATTTATAACGATTAACCAAGACATTTCAATTACGGCAAAGTCAGATCAGGCCACCAGGCTAAATCTGACTTTGCCGAACGCTTTTAATATCAATTCCAACCTTAAAGAAAAAAACATTTTTACAGATTATTATTTATCTTGCGAATAAATAAATAAACTATATCAAATCAAAATTGAAATTGATGTTAAAAGCGTTTAATTTGTATACTTGATTGAGATGAGAGTAAATAAAACCACTTCTGAAACTAATTTTAAACTAACCATGGAGTGCTGAAACGGAATTACAGTTTGAGAACAAATGAAAAACAAACGCGCGTGTCAAATAAAAATTAGTTACTTTTGAAATTCTCTCATGCTGTGCTGTAACATTAAAACTGGGCAAGAGTGAGTTGGACTTGCGCACTGAGGTTTACGTACAAACTTACCTGTACTAATTCAATTCTTGAATGGAGTCTCGGAAGATTTTTTCGAATCGCAAAATAAGTTTTTTTTTTTTGGAAAGAAACAACAAATTTGCTGTGTTCAGATTTATTACCATACGTGTGCTTGTATTATTTTATTTTATGCTAAATTTCAGGATTTTAGGTCAACGAGAAGTACCCTATGAATTTTTATTTCCTTCAGAGTGTCGAAATAAACGTTTTTTTTGCGACCAAAACGATTTTTTTTTCGTTTTCATAGAAGTTTGATTTTTTCGCAGCTGACCTGAGTTTATAATTTTAATTTCATCTCGATACTTCCACGCGTTCTTGAATTAAAGGGTATTAAAAGGGTTAGACTTTTTCCTTTTGCGATATGGAACCCTAAAAAGTGAACTTTATGTGTTTATAACAGGTGTTATTTATTTATTTATTTATCGTGCAGTGTGGCAAATGTCTTACTGTAACAGACAAGCAATACATTGTGTAAATACATGTACAGGTTATTTTTTGCGTTGCGCTTACGACCTAGCGCCGATTTTAAAGGCTTACAAAATGTCTATCAATTAGTTGTCTAACACAATTTTGGTATGTAGCGGTTGAACTGTTGTTGTGATATAAAAGTTTAAGGTAAGATTTCTTGTTACACGAAATTCGGCGCTCGAGGGCATTCTGAAAAGTGTTTTTAATTTCAAAAAAGAGATTCAGGAAAATGTTTTTCCAAATTAAACACTGTTTGGACTGATCCTTAGGTAAGAACATAAAATATAAATGAGACTAAAACTATCCATGACATTGAAGACAGTAATGTTTTTCAACGTGGGAAAATTTGGAGGAGTCAGTTATTTCCATGGAGTCTCTTGCACATTCTTCTCCATTCTCTATGGAGAAGAATGTGCAAGAGACTATCATCTTTATGCCTTTGTCACGTTTCTTTCTTCCATTCTGTCCTGTTACTCGTCACGCTATCACTAACTCCCTTTTCTTTCAAATCACTCCTCATACAATCCATCCATTTTTGGTTTGGCCTCTCCTTCTCCATCCATTTTCATGTTACTTATTACTCTTTTAGGTACATATATTTTTTTATTCATAAAGATCTACGCTTTGAAATATGTATGCAATTAACATCTTTTTATGACTGAATGATTTCTTGATAATTCAGAAGTTTAGATGAAATAATTGTTTTTCATTTTGATTTAAAATCAAGTCGCTCTCTCGTGCCATTGATATGGGAGAATTTTTTTAATGATTTTTCGCCCCAAAAAATGGAAGAATATAGGTGTAGTTTAGTGAAAGGAAGTCGGAAATGTTCTGATCAGTCTCATCATGCACATGATGGATGTGCCTTGTTTCAACACGCATATGTAACATTAAGATCTATTATTATGCAATTTTATTGTTTTAACATTGTACACTCATTTCATCTTATTGCATTACAATAAATTGACTGTTATAAAAACCTACTCTTCATTACTCTTCAAAGCTTTCGGTTTGTGAAATGCCAGGTTTTGAAGAACAATTGTTTCTTTTAGCGAACTATTGTCTAATATCTCATATAAAATAAACAGCCTTGTAATGCCCGAGTTCCAACGCCGGGGCCTCTTCTCTAGGAGAGGAAATGGGCCGTAAATTACTATGCGGGCTCAATGCGGGTTCCTAGATGTCACATGTCTTCGAATTTCTTTGCACTTTGTTTCCACACAATGTTTTCCTTCACCATTCTGAGAGCAGTAGGTATTGAAATAAATTATAACATATATAGATTGTAAAAGTGAATTGTATACATGCAGAAAGTAATCTCCAAAAAATACTTCAGCTGATGGGCATTGCTGAGAGCCATCCACGGAGATAATTTAAATAGTTCCGTGCCATTTTATAAGTGCCCTTAAAATATATTGAAAGTGTAACGGAAATCGCTGGTCATATTTTAAGAACTATATCTGCACGTTGAAATAAGATTCAATCAGTAAAACTATAATTTAGGACTATTGTTTTTAGTTTATATTAATTACTAATTATTCTAGAGGCTACCCGAATACCAGGCTAATTGGGATTGGCCGTTGGGCAAGAGTCTCCCGAAATTGGGTACCTGTGGATGGACGACTCCTCAGAGGTCAACGTGGCAAGAGGTGGCGAGGTGACCTAGACACCTACCGTAAGGAAAAAGTTGCGGAGGCTTTTGCCCAGCAATGGGAGAGAATAGGCTGAATAAAAAAAAAAAAATCGTGAGGCTAAGTACGTCAGAACGTTTCAGTATTATTTAGAGCGTGGCAATTCTCCATAAACTCAGATAAGGCCTAGTATATAATCCATTGTACTAAACCGCACCCTCAAAGGTCAAACTTTCCAATTATGAAACACAATTTAGAAATCAGTTCAATGGCTGTCGACTGCGAAAACGCACAAAACTAGGTAATTGAGGCTAATTATAATTAGAAGGTACTAAAATTCTTTCATTTACTCAACTTGTATGACGATCAATTTCTAGCTAGGACTAGCAAGTTAGTTTTATTAGGATATGCTCTAATTCATATTTTTATTTTGCGACGTTTTGTGAAGAATCGCCAAACCTGCGCGGCAGTGGGTAGCCCACATCCCTTTTGAGCGGAGCACCGCTGTTTCTTCGTGGTAGCGATCAGCTGCAGTGACCTCTCGCGCTGGCATAGTATTTCTTACCTAAAAAAAAAGTGGTTGACCCTTTTTTTATGGTGGGAAAAAATCATCCATTGACATCCCCCGCCCTTGAGCGGAGCGGGAGATAGTGTCAGACTCTTACTGACTAAAAGACCCACCCCGTTCCTTCTAGCCTTCATTTTCGGATAACCCTGGCCCCAGTAGGCTTCGACCCGGCTGGGTCCCTGCTGTTGCTGACAACTCCTTGAGGCGCACGGGAACAGTGCGCGCCGTCGACGACTTGGGCTTGGTCCGGACAGTTAAGTAGATGATAAAGCTGTTAGCCTAGTTTTTTGTAAAGATTGTTTGTCAAAAGTAATACTTTAACAATTACGAAAACAATAAAACTAGATAATCCCAATCTGTAATGGACTTCTATCACGTGAAGCCAGTAATGTTCAGAATGCTTACTACTATTATATTATTTCATCAACCTTTTAGATTACAACATAGTTAAATTATCTCACCTATGCGTGTGATGCAAGGCTCTTGACAACCAGCCATCGTGTTTGTTGGCGCCGGTAAGGCTACTTTCATGTACCAAGACACGCGCACATATATTGTGCATGTTAGATAGAAAACAAAGTAATGTCATGATTGAGGTTTCCTACACGATGAAAATTCTCAGTGAGATTGACAGAGCAATGGACTGTAAAAAAGTGTTAAAAAAAAATTAACCACAAATCAATGGAATGCACCGACTTTTATTAAAAAACAAAATTTGATGTTTATTGTGTTTTGTTTATAATTTTGTCTCTCTGTTATTTAACAGCTCTTTCTTTTTTTTATAATGGGTGATAGGTTTGCGATTTGCGGCGATTGACTACTTTTCGTCTGAGAAAAGTGACGATGGAGCACGCTTAGAAGTAGATCTCCAGGTTATAACTATCGGGAAATATAGATTCTGGGAGGAAATTTCTCTCCTTAACTATAATATGTTTTGTGCGTATGGGTGGGATGTCCACCATGTACCAGTTAAGTCGCTTTAAAAGGGACAAGATGAGAAGTTATAAAGGTTTTCAATGTCCTTATAGTTTCTGTTATGACAATAGAGGGAGATTTTGTTTGAAGCTGGCACAATAGCGCGAAGATTAGCACAAGAGAATATAAACCTATGCTCAGTAGTGGGAGATGACCGCTCTTAGAATCTTTTATGAATATGGATTGAAATTTAATCACGACTTCAAGGTTCAACGTAAGAACCCAATATAACGCAATGCCAAAATGAGGAGCTTTTATTCGATATTCCTGTAACTTAACACCGTGTTGAAAATAAATAAGAAAAAGTTGAACGTTCGGGAAACATGAGTCCAATTTTAAGGACACTGTTCCTTCGATTCCGAAACAATGGCTATCGGATATCATTTTTTTTTCTCGTTGCTTTAAAAAATAAAGAACAGAACTTTATACACGTAAAGTACCATAAATAGACCACCATTGTCAGATTTTTTAAAAGGCAACTTCTGAAAAGGAAGCCTTAATTTTGGAACGCAAAAGGGCATGAGTGTAGTTTAACAGTCAGTAAAAGTCTGACATACCTTCTCGTTCTACCCAGAGTGGGGAGGGTTATTTGAGAATTTCCCACCGGTTTTACTTTGCGTGGAAACTTTTAAATTCCATGAATTAGTTGGTACGGTCAACCACACGTCCGTAACATTTGAATAACACTGGTAACAACTTGACTTTGACAGGGCCAGTATTTACGACTGTTTTCTTTGGAAAATGGTTGTAAATACACAGTCGTGGTTTGTGTTCTTTCGTCGTTACCTATTCAATAAAACATTAATATTATTAGTTCTTTGTAGTGTTACAGTGAAATCTACAACATCCGTCATAACAATGGCTATTCTATGTATTAAACGAGTCGCCATATCTAATCGTGGTCACGACAATTGATACGTTTTCTTCTTTACTCCTGGTTTCTTGGAAAAAAGGAAGAAATTATCGTCGCATACAAATTAAATTACAAGTCACGTGAAACGATGAGCTGTTGACAATTCATTTAATCACAGCAGCTATCACGTGTTAGCAGGCAGGGGCCTCCAACTCCCATACAGAGCTATAATACAGTGACTTTCTGAAGCCTACTCTTTGGTGACGACAAGGTTTGAAAAAAAAAACATTTGTCATGTTTATTACATTACAGATTTATACACAATATTATGATTTTTGCACAAGTGGGTTTTAGTTAGTAAAGGTATGACAGGCCCTGTTTTGCTGCGGGATTCTTCCCGCTCTGGGTAAAGCAAGAGACTTCTTGTTTGATGATTTCCCACTGAAAAAAAAAGAACTAGGTATTGGCGATTGTTCTCAAATCAAAAGTCAATTGTTCATGTAGTTTAACAAGATTTTAATGAAAATCATTTTTTCATAGCAAGCTTTTATAGCTTTTTTTTTTATTATTTGCTTTTATAGCTTGGTATACCTATATAATGAATGCTCGTCAAGACGAATCATACGAGCCCAAACTCGATGGGGTTGTGTCGTTTAACTACCAAGTTCCTATAGCTACCTTTCAGTTGCATCATCAGATCAGCTCCACGTCATAATGATTTTGCATTGTCATCTGATTAAAATTTACACATGTATGCAAAATTTCAGCATAATCGGTAACCGGGCTGTAGGTCAAATTTAATTTGCATGATTTTATGACAGACAAACATCGGGACAGGTGAAACTAAATAAAAGCTTGTACTAGTAAAATAGTTTAGGGGACACGGAACACGCCTCTCACTCTTGACTTAAAGAAGTAAAGAGAGAAGGCGTGTTCCGCTGTCGTCTTCCATCGGATGAGATGAGATAGTCAAGCGCAAGCCTGTCAACAGTAAAAAAATGTTTTTAATGGAGTACGAAAATATCGTCAACATTATCCATCGTTTCGGTCATAAGAATACTGCTAAACCTTCGAGAGACGTATCAGGCTAAATAGTTATCACATTGGTAGGAAATTGGCATTTTTTTTTAGGGTCTATAAAGGGAAATCATCTAATGTCTTCTTCCGCTCTAGAGTGGAGTGAGAGGGCGTGTAAGCTTTTACAGACTAAAACTACACCTATGTTCCTTGAGTTACCTTTTGCGTTCTTAGGCCACGAGTATCTTTTTTATACTTTTCCAATGCTTCTAGCGGCATCTACTCTACTGAGCCCCTATGGTTTGGAGCTTACAAAATTATGCAGTAAAAATATTGCACCGATCATCGCTCGTGTGAAAGGTGCCTTATTCGCGGTCGTGAATATGCACACGCAACGCCAGGACCCTGTCTCTAGTTCACAATGCCTAGACCAGTTTGCCAGGCATGCTGTTAGTTTGTTACCCAACTATAAATGTGCTAATATTGCCTAATAGCAGTTTATCAGTTTAATTGTATCGGTATTGGTACGGGACAGTTTTGAAATGAATTTGACGCTATTTAGTATAATAGACTAGTTAGGGACATGGTTTCACCCGTGTCTTTGGTTATTGTTACGCTCCTGTGGGTCAAATCAAATCAAATCAAAAACATTTATTTCAAATAGGCCATCAGCAGGCACTTTTAAATATTCAAATGTCGGTCAGTCCAAGAAAAGTGAAGCTAAATTGCACGTTTCAAAGCGTAGATCTCTATGGAGAAGAACGTACAAGAAACTCCATGGACACTCTTTTTAAATCATATTATGAGTTATATAGATCATGGTTACATATTTCTTGTCGCTTCTAATATGTGAGCACAATGTAGATAAGTAAGAAGTCTTGAATGTTACAGTGGTCATTTACCTAAAACTAGATATCCAATATGTAACGTATTATTTTTCTAATGTATTGCATTCTGTTTTCTATTTAGTTCTCTTTTAGAGTAGAGTTCTATGTCCCAGCAGTGGGAACATTACGAGTATAAAGCTGCTTATGCTTATGCTTGTATGTTTAGTAGGTTACATTAATTTGAAACGAAGTTTCATAGGTTAGTCATAATATCAGCCGATACTGGACTATAGAAAGTAGGTCATGTTAGTATTCTTCTTAGATTGGGAATGTTACACTTGGATCTTAAATTCCGAGTGCTCACAAATTGTCTATAGATATACGTAAACGCTTTGAAATCCGATGGATGCGGGACGCACAGGATCGTTCACTGTGGCGACACTTTGGGGAGGCCTATCTCCAACAGTGGATGTCTTTCAGCTGAAATGACGATAATGATGATGAAACGCCTTATTGGCTGATTTTTAACTTAGACATACCTGCATTACCACACAGAAGCGTGCCAATGACGCCAGTCTTTTGGGCCAGTCGACAAGGCAGAGGAGTGTTTGACGCCACATTTTAGATTGTTTAGAGTTTATTTTATTATTTTTAATTTGCGTGTGTGTATAATTAATATATAGATAGTTAATTGTATATTTCGATAATTATGTAAATAGTGTACAGTAATTGTTATACTAACCACTATTTTTGTAAAATATGTGCTGCGACGTAGCTCTCCTGAAATTTCATGTTTTTAATTAAAACATTCCATATGATACTCTGCAATACTGTAGCTATAAGTGTAAGATTTTTTTTTAAAACTTACAGACATACAAAATGAATATATCTCTTCATAATAGTAGGTTGAGAGCCATTACCACTGGACCAAGTGGTAATGGCCTCTACTTACGAGTTGTAGGTCGTGAGTTCAAACTCAGCACTTTACTTTATCATATTTATTTCATCACTACTGCTCTCAAAACAGTGACGTAAAACATCGTGAGCATATGCCCTAGAACCAAAAATTTCAAGTCATACTAACTCTGGGCCCGCGTGGTGTATGACGGCCTTTTAGTTCTCTTTTAGAGTAGAGTTCTGTGTCCCAGCAGTGGGAACATTATAAAGCTGATTATACTTATACTTGTATGTTTAGTAAGTTACATTAAATAGAAAACCGAATGCAATACATGAGTGAAATAATACGTTACATATTGGACATCTAGTTTTAGGTAAATGACCACTGTAACATTCAAGGCTTATATTAAATGCATAACAAGAACGAACCGCTGTGGTATAGCACCTGTAACTCCTAAAATGAGACCGAACAGTCCTATGTACATCTCCCGCCTGCATCACACGAAAAGGGTGGAAGACATCGTGGAGTAAGTGCGCCAAAAGACAAAGTACGCACGAGGATACAGCTGCTGGAGTCGCACCGTAATATCAATTTCAAGGCGTTGGTGCTACGAGTCCCGAACACTTTTCTGCCCTTATGTGGACTGGTGTCACAGAACAGCGAGTAGTGAACTTACTGCAATGTGAAGTGTTACTTTAAACATAGTCCTAAGTCTTATTTACTAACGACAAGTTGTATTTACTCTATATATATGTTAGTCTGTAAGGTATATATATGTATGGACCAAGATGATTTATTATAACTAGAGTATCAATAACTGGACTGGATAACAATGGTAGCTATTTTAAATCCCTAAGGCACATTATAGCATCGGTCAATAGATTCATTATTCAAGCATTTACTTTCACTGATCAATTTATGCGATAAAATTAATTACATAGGCAGTTCATGACTTAATTGCTGTTAACTTTTGAGATTAGCAAGAGCCATCTTAATTAACCTTTTAGCAACCTTTTCACTTTGTTTGGAGTGAGAAATCATGCAATAACTTTTCCCAATCTGGATTTTTTAAATTCTTGTTTTAAGAATTTGACTACTAAAGCCTAGCTGTGTTCTTCAATTGTCTTTTGCGTTTTAGGTCTGCGGTCGCTCTTTTACATATTCCCGCAGGCCAACCAGGTATTCGTCCTGGTGGACCCCTTAAATTTGCTGATCTGTTTTTAACTACGTGCCGTCGACTCCTTGATTCCTTATCGGATGTCAAACTCCCCACTGCTCGCAAGGCGATCGCTTCTCATTCCATCTCGCTCCAGGCCATAGCCAGAATCAGGGCCGGGCAGGAGTGGTCACCATCGTAGATCGCTTTTACGAGGACATGGAGTTGTTCTGCACACACCACCTTATGGTCCACCGTGTCCTCCGGACGGTCCAGACACTAATGATACCCGGCCGTTTCATCCACTTGAATCCTGCCGAACTGATCATGCTCAATGAAGACCTGTGGAAGGAGAGTGCGCAGTGGCTTTCCAGTGACTACTCAAAAGGAGGACTTATCGCCATGATTATGACAAGCCTATTCCACAACCTCTTGTTTTAGAGAAAAGGCCAACGATAAATTCGACAATTGGGTGGTTTATGTATTGTATCCATGGTACGAGTTTGGGCTGGTACTGAGACATGATCTATATTATGTAAATACTTGCCTCTAGCTAATGAACCGGAATTGTTTACTCAATCCCTAAGACCAACCTCAGATGCACTGTCACCTTTTTTCGCATCGGAATTTGAACCTTAACTTACCCGGATGTTTAACGCAAATAACCCTTTTTAATTCACAAGTTTACACTAGTGAATGGACACCAAAAGAATGTTCATTCGGTGCCTATAATCCTTGAGAACTACGCACTTTTTTTTTGCTACCGTTAACAAGGTCTTCACATAGTTGTAAAGCCAAGTGGTCTTACAAATCGAAAGTATTTGAAAGTAGTCTATTATGTTAATTTAAGTGGAGTACTATGGTAATGTTTAAGATGAAAGTTTACTATCGAGATTGCGTCCCTACAGGGTAAGCAGAAGAGCAGATCGCTATGAAAAAATAGAACAAGGTTTTTCATAAGATGGAAAGCGGAACTGGTACTTCAAGGTAATCTATGCCTTATGGTCGCTGGATTTTCTATCTCTGGTATCAATTTGAACTTAACTAGCATTATCAAGAAAAAATAGTATGCGTTCGTAGTTTATTAGATGTCAGTGTTCCTCAAAGTGTGTGCCGTGGCACACTGGTGTATCAAGATGAATAAATTGATGTGCCTCGGAAAAATACTATATTATTATTATTGTTGTATCTCCATGGTATACCATTAAAGACACTTCCGCCTGACCACCGCTAAGTTTTTTTTTGCACTAAAAACGAAAATTTCAAAGGATTTGGTTTGACGCCGCGCTGCAGGATTCAAGAAAAACTTTTTTGAGTGATCAGGCAGATATGGCCGCATTTTTTACCTCCAAACTGAATTCCTAGATGTACTTTGAACAAAAAAGTTTGAGGAACACTGGTCTACAAATTCACAAAATAGATAGGTACTCAATCTACAATCAATCTACATACAAATCGCGCTCGACCAACGCACACATAGACACCTCTCACGGACACGATGTCTCGGTCGCGTCTCAGACCACTTGTCGAACAGTTCCGGCTCAAACGCTCATTAGTGTGCGTCCACCGAGCGTACGTATAAAAAGTGGAGTACATACATGAGATTGTGTTCTGTACCTATCTATTTTGTGACAAAGTGCATAAAAATCTTAATGACGCTATTGTAAGCATACTTGGAACTACAGCGAATAGGTACCTATCTTAACAAATCCGTGGAAATTAGTTCCGAGAAACATATGTATTACAACATTGCAAATGTACATAGAACTGTACGTTCAACTAAAAGTACAAGGACGTAAAAAATCTTGTTTAAACAATGTTAAGCATGTCCGTTTAACTTAATTTTATAAGTATAGTTTTTAATGCATAAGAAGACATAAATGGTAGTGTTTAAAATCGCCAATAACCCATGAAATCGAAGTATTCAAGTATTTAAACGATCTGCACAACCTTCATGTGCCTACACGTTAATAATAAAAATTAACATTCTTTTTTTCCGGGACACTTTTTTACACACTATACATAAAATAAAGTAGCTATGCGTCTGTCTGTTTATGCACTATCTCATAAACTACGCAACAGATTTTGATGCGATTTTCACTAACAGGAAAGAAAAATAAACAAGGAGGATTTATTTATATGACATGTGACTGGAATAATGCACACCTTTAGATTTACATCCGAATTAGAAATTTAACTTACAGTTATTTCCAACATTTTTTTACTTAAAATTGGACTTAGGCAGTATTTTTATTTAATGTTATCCTAATTATAGGCAAATAATATGGGTATGGACGCATTACACTGGTTCCGTATCGTTATTCGTATCTACGCATGCGCACACAAACACGATAAATAATAATTTATCAAACTAAATAGGTATTTATTTTATCTTAAAATAATCAATAATTATTTTAGGATATATAAAATTATCTGCATACATAAGCTACTCATCGTCATCTTCCTGCCCTAGTCCCGTTTTATTTGGGGTCGGCGCAACACGTTTTTTTCTTCCATTCTGTCCTGTCACTCGTCACGCTATCATTAACTCCCTTTTCAGCATACATAAGCTACTATAAGATAATATAAAGCAATTGCATTTCGAGGGGTGTGCGTGAGGAGTGTGCAATTGCATAACTTAATTCCACCAAGCCCATGCACGAAGGTACGGTGATGCGCCACCGGTACATGCTGGACATCCCACCCACAAGCACAAAAGGTTTTGAGGACACATGAATTGTGCGAAAAGCTAAACAATGGAATTCACTGCCGGAGCCTGTGTTTGTTGATTGCTACAACTTAGGGTCTGTAAGTCATGGAAATATTGTAAGAACAACCTTTTTTTTTAAGAGTAACCATGAAGTTTCCTTTTCTTCTCCATATGAAACGACCAATTTGGAACCGTATATTAGCTTCTGACGTTTTATAAGTACCTATGTGAAATAAAAGCTTTTGAATTTCAAGAATGTACTTATATGCTACCATGCTCTATCATCGACCGCATTATCACTTACCAACAGATGAGATAGTAGTTAAGCGCGAGCCTATCAATAATAATAATAAAGTCTTATTTGAAACATCCCTACATCTATATTTTTTTTTTCAGGACAGACCACATTGACTTCTTCAAAAGTCTCCATAATTTGATGCACATTAACGACTTTATCTTCATCACAATGCACACTTACAGCGATGGTCCCTATAAAAATTAAGTATCCATTCGAAAAAGCAGGATACGACGACCGTCATACAAATGCATAATAATGAGGTACAAATTGATTGAACCACACGGCATTTAATTCCATGAAATTGACCATGACGTGGCTATTTTGGAGGCTATCGTCTTTGGACCTCGACAATGCAGCTATACATACAAGTATACATTATGTATATGTATAGGTAGGCACTGGTATAGGTAAGTGTCGTGACTTTTCTTGGCGACTTGATACACTCACTGTAATGAAAGGGCGTGCGCTAGATTAGAGTGCGAATATAAATAATGTAAAATCGACTTTTTACCAGTCGGCAGTGATGCGGAGGAGTTTTTGGACGCCGTATTTTATACTGCTGTTTTAGTTTATTAGGGCTTTTATTTTTATTTTACAAGTTAGTTTTAACCTATCAATCGTGTCAATTAGAGACACAATAGAAAGACAATGACAGCGCGAACGTTGGCGTTCGCTAGGGGATTAATTAATTAATTAGGTTAAGCATATTAATGTTTCAGTTATAAATAGACTTTTCTTTATAGAAAAAAGTTGCTCTATACTAGAAATAACTCCTGTAGGTATCGTAGGAGTGATCACATAAATGTAAACAGGACACCTAGACCTTGAACTACTAGATATCAGTTAGGTATACATATATTTGTTTCGTAATGGAATCGTACCCGTACCAATGAGTGCTTTTTTTTTGTCTGACCGACACTTTGACAATTCAAAAGTGCGTGTCTATTTGAAATAAATGTTTCTGATTTCTGATTCCAATCGCTCAACCACCGCGCTAGTCATTTTGTTAAAGTACGGTTAATGTTAATGGTATCGTCAGTTTAATAGGTATTGTGTACTCATTACAAACCTATGATCCTCATATTGGATAAGTATTTCACAAAGTAGTATTCTCCACAAGAATTCAAGTTCTGTAAGTCTGGGGCCAGGCTTAGTTTCGAAAGATTAAAAGGCTAGAAGTAACGGGGTGGGATTTTAGTCAGTAAAAGTCTGACACTATCTCCCGCTCCACCCAAGAGCGGGGGTTGTCATTGGTTGATTTTTCCCACCACAAAAAAAAGTTCTGTAAGTATTTTTCAGAAGGCAGAGCGCAAAATTTATATTTTTAAAATAACAGCTACCTTGCGTCATCATTATCATCGTCATTTCTGCTGACAGACGGCCAGTGCTGGACATAGGCCTCTCCCAAGTATCACCACTATGACCGGACTTGAACGTCTCGCATCCATTTGATTCACGCGACGCACACCAGGTTGGCGATCCTCCTTGTGGGAGGCCTTTCAACGCTGCGTCTTTCGGTATGCGGTCACCACTCCAAAACCTTACGGATTGTTACCAAAAAAAATCTTAATTTAAAAAAGAAACTTTATTTTAATCTTTTTTTTTTAATAGCCATTACCGTCCCACTGCTGGTCAAAGGCCTCCCCCAAGTCCTTCCAGAAATTCTTCTCTCGCGCCGTCTAATTTATAATAATAATAATAATATTCCACTACTATCACACAGCACCGTCTAGTCCCAGGCTAAGCAGAGCTTGTGTTATGGGTACAGACAAGTGATAAACATACTTATATATTTCTAAATACATACATATTATAGATAAATTACACCCAGACACAGAACAAATTATCGTGCTCATCACACAAACATTTGTCCTGGGTGGGAATCGAACCCACGACCTCCAGCATAGCAGTCAGGGTCACTAACCACTAGACCAACAGGCCTGTCATATAATCTTGGTGTGCAATAAAATATGCATAAATACATAAATAAATAAAAAAGAATATTATATATCAAACACTAATCATTACTCTTGGTAAGAAACATCGATAGGTGCTAGAGCAGAAATCTAGAAATTTTAGAATTTTATTAATATATAATATACCTAGAGGTATGCAGAACAGAGTGCAAAGTCCCTAAAGTGCGTGCACCTCAGTTAAAAAGTGAGGAGTCTCCGACGACACGGGTGTTATGTCTGAATTGGGCAACTGTCTGATATATGATTTCAATATAAATACAACAGTAAAAGTTCAAATCGCTAATTGCACCATTCAGTATTTTTAGTATTGCCGAATTTTTTTAGTCTTCTATGGCGCCATAGACCTCACTTCAGTATGAGAAATTGCCTACTTTAATTAGGAACATGTCAATTCACTAGGTCACACGCAGTTTGCAATAACGAGGCGTTGATACCAAAATGCATATCTATATCAATCATTTTCTCATACTCAAAATTAGTCCATAATAAATTACGCTACTCTTCTAAATGACATGTCAAAATGGACAAAGTAATTGATTTCCTATATTTAATAACGAAACTGGAGATATAATGACAAGCAGTCAACATAAAGATTAATTATACATAAAAAATACATCGGAAACACACATATATTCTAAATTTAAATCTCATGTGCAAGCGTAATCAGTCACTGTCTTTTTTTATTAAAACTTTCATTCGCTTTCATCGCGGTCATTTCGGTCGTGTGAGGTGTAGTAAGCTTGCGCCTGCGCCGGCCACAATAGTCCCCGCTCGCAATACAGAGCAACCTTCGAAAGGAAACGCACGTACGAACAGTTTAATTCAACTTACATTTTTCTACCTCAAATAAATTTAATAAAATAAAAAAATGAAGAGTTTAGTTTTTGTCGTCGGTTTTGTGTGCGCGTTGGGTAAGTGTTTTCTTTTTATTGTTTTTGTATTTTTTGTAAGTTTAAATTAAGTTAGTGCACGATAACTTGATATTGTTAGAAAGGTGTGTTCGTATCAGGAATAGGAATTCGATTGAAAAATTGGGTGATTTAACTTAAGTTACGAATTTTCTGAAAAAGAATAAAAATTTATTAGAAACATAATTGTTTGATTGAGTTTCTTGCCGGTTCTTCTCCATAGGAAACGGCCAGTTTTAACAGTACATTAGCTTCTGACGTTTTATAAGTGCCCATGTCGGACTATGTGAAATAAAAAAAATGACATTTGAATATCTTTTTGTCACATGTTTTACTGGCTGATGCATATTGTAGTAATTTATTCAAGTGGTCATAATGTCTCTATGGAAAAGTTCTCGCATATACTTCAGTTATATGACTTTGTAAAAGCTATTTTCGTCATCATTTACATAAATAACACTTTCAATTTCCTTCTAAAGTTTAATAACCGTGTTTACTTAGGCTCACACAATATTTACATGTCCGTCTATATTTATTTTACGTAAGTTTTGTGGTCTATCGGTTGGCTGTTGTTCTCAAACCCTTTTCAATGTGCAAACAGTCGATAGTCATAGAATTTTCA
Organism: Mythimna albipuncta; assembly: GCA_929112965.1. NCBI lineage: Eukaryota > Metazoa > Arthropoda > Insecta > Lepidoptera > Noctuidae > Mythimna > Mythimna albipuncta. The sequence goes on along the minus strand of OV815962.1, from coordinate 6,209,012 downwards.
AGTCGTTTCGCAAGAGCAGTCCTATGACTCAATCGGAACAACACCGACAAAGGTGAATAATCAATCTTTCACACTTAGTAAACCATTAGTGATAGTACACATTTTTATTGGGTCATTTGTGACCATTTTTGTGGACATTTTATGGAGCAGTCTTGTCAGTCATACCATATATGGTTAATGCGACAATGTATGCAGTATGCATACCTGGTTAGTTTTGGTCACATTACCATTTTTAAGTAGCCCATTGGTGGCCATTCCTACATTCGGTTGCTGTCATTACATTAAGCATTTTTGAGTATTATATGCTATTTATAGCTTTGACGTTGTATGCTGTGTGTTTTACTGCATAGTTATGTTTGGTGGCCATTCCTGCCATAATTTCAATAAGTATTTTTTGATTATAATATGCCATTTATATTTTTGTCATTTTATGCAGTATACATAGTTGCGTTTCGTGGTATTTCTGCTATCATTTCATTGAGTATTTTTTTTAATTATAATATGCCATTTATACCTGTGACATTGTATGCATAGTTGAGTCGGGCAGTGTTACCATTTTTGTCAATGAATCGAATATTTCTGTCACACTACAGTTACCGTTAATTGTAGCGGTCATTGCCCATTTTAGATTAATTTATGGTTTAAATTATAATTTATTTTGATTGCTTATTCAGTAAATCGTGAATTTCAAAATGACTTATGCATAATAATAATAACCCAGTTATCTTCGTGTACCAGTTGCTTGTAGTCGTTTAATACTTAATCAAGCTTTTACTGATCACGACAATGTTTTGCAATTCATGAAACTTCTAGAACATTTTTTTGAGAGCTGAATGTATAACTCAGAATCAGCGCATTTGCAAATAGAGTTGATACTTGATACTGAGTGATTTAGGACTACAGTTAATGATGATTCCGAATCTCGTGTTGTTCCAGCTTTAGGAACTGACAATTTCCAGGACATTTATATAGTTTCTTATTAACTTAACTAAGATCATTTCTTGGTTACTTAATCACATTTGGACCATCCGTCCATATTTGGAGAACCGTCGTTATTCGGAGACTGAAGTTACATTCCGTAATCTAGGGTAGCACTAACTTTAGGAACATACAATATTTCTTTCTGATCTTTATTGTAGGGATTTCTTAATTAGGTTTTTTTAACTGGGTGTGAAATCATGAAATACACATTATCATCATCATCATGATCTTCTGCCTTTTACATTACAGGGCCACGGTTTCATCTTGTCGATGGCATTTCTTATTGAGGAGTTTACCTACAAGTAGAAGGTAGCAAATAATTGAAAGTGAATATTATATTATATTCTATAATGACATCATAAGTTTGTCATTCAGTCATGCAATAGTTTTGCGTGAAATTGGAACTCTTGTCTGTTCGTTAGTCACTTTGTTACGTATTTAGGTTTCCTATGTTCGACTGGCCTTACGTAGAATGGAAATTTATAACGTTCAATACAAATTTAAATAGGTATATTACTAAATCTGATCTTAGTGTAGATGTTGAAAACTTATTGGTGAGTTTTTGCAGTATCGGTACTAAGCATCTTTCATGGTACCAGGTAATTTGGTAAGATCTTAGATTTGTCTAATTAATTTCTTAATTTTTATTGGAATAGCATAGTCGGTTTTGTAATGTTCCCACTTCTAGGACTTAAGCCTCCTCTCTAGGAGAGTGAATGGGCCGTAATCCACTACGCGGACTCAGTGCGGGTTGGTGGATGACATTTCGAATGTTTGGTTCGAGGACATGCATGGTTTCCCCACGATGTTTTCCTTCACCGTTTTAAGAGCTGTGGTGATGAAATAAATTATACAAAGTAATGCGCCTGGTTGGGTTTGAATCCTCGACTACAACTTGTAAGTTGGGGTCGCTACCACTCGGCCACCATAATTTTCAGTGCTTAAATTATATTATTTTTTATCCGTGTTTTTTTTTTATTATGGATAGGCTCGCGTTTGACCACTATCTCACCTGATGTGGCCGACGATGGACAACGGCTGCCTGGAAGCAATCTATTCACTCTTAATTTAATGACCGCTAGGTTAGGTCTTTGACGATCGTAAGCCTTCGATTGACCTTTACAATGCAAGGTCAAACGATAATTGGTATATAGCTGGCTTGTTATTGAATACACAGCTTCTTATAATGTAAAATTTATCAGTCAATTGAGTACTGTAAAACTAAGCCTTGGGGTTTGAGTGCTCATCGAGTTCTTTGGATTATCAGCCAACAGCTCGACTCTTCACGTGACCTGAGAGCTGGGTTTTTCTTTGGTCAATTTGTGCATTCAATTACTTTCTTGGGGTTCGTGTGCTTTACGAGTTATTCGAGATATCACCGAACTCATCAACTGGCTAAAAGGCTGGGCTTTTCTTTGGCCAAAAAATCAGCATTGCTATTTAACATGGCATTGCTGCCAGCGTTCTTGACACGTTGCCTATTGACAACTATGTGGCAAGAAGTTTTTGATGCCCAATGAATTATTTTTATAAGGGTAGTTAAGTAGTAGTTAAGTATGTATAACGCTGCGTCTTTTAATACGTGGCGACCACTCTAAAACCTAGTTTGAAATGGTAACCGCATATTGGAAGACACAGTAATGATACGTCTCCCAGAAGGAGGACCTATGACCTGGTAAGGGTCACGAGACTCTGGTGGATGCTAGAAGCATAGGACCAATTATTGTGATGACACTAGGGAGAGGCTTATGTAGGGTTGCCAACTTTTTTTTTACAAGAAATAAAGTTTTTTTTTTTAAGTAGAATATTAAACAGTATTTTAGAAAAATTAAGTATTTTACATATTTTTAGAGCTTCTCGCACAACTTATTAATTTACAGTCTTTTTAAAAACTTTATACTCTTTGCCACAATTATAACTAAAATTAAAACAAATGAGGAGCTCATTCGATTGGTTTTGAAACTATTTTATGGTGGTTTGATAATAAAAAAAGTGTAAATGTCTGAGTTTAGACTCAGACATTAGACACTTACGAGTCACTATACTCGTAAGTGTTAGACTCAGACACTTACACTTAAGCATTTTGGTGCTGAAAACATTATTTTAAATACTTTATTTTTGTTGAACAGTAAAAAGTATAATGTAATGAAAAACAGTATAATACTGTTTTTAACAGTATAGTTGGCAATTATACCTATGTTTTTTTTTTATTATAATGGATAGGCTCACGTTTGACCACAATCTCACCTGATGGTAAGCGATGATGTGGCCGACGATGGAGCACGCTTGCCTAGAAGCAATCTATTCACTCTTGACTTAAAGACCCCTAGGTTATAGCTATCAGGAAACACAGACTCCGGCAGTCCAACAGTAGACGTCTTTTGAAATGATGATGATGAAGTACCTTTACACATAGAGCTATTTATTGTACAACATTTAATGAAATCTTATCAATGTAAAGTACCTTACTTTGAGTTACGTAAACATATAGGTACATACTTAGGTATATACTAAACCGTACAGCTTTTTATAAGTTAAGACTCGGATATCCTTATTATCGTTCGCCCTTTTAAATTACACAATTGAAAACCATTACGAATTGTGTTAACACTATTTACGTATAGCATTCTTGGTTTTAATTAGCCTTATTAAAAGGCTTATGTATTAATTTCCGATTCTCATTATAATTAGTAATTGGCCTGTTAATTTCTACTTATGTCGATAGCTATTGTAAATTCTGTAATGGATTACGTAGGTAGAGTGTTCCTAGGTTTCCTTATCATTAGCGTAGACTAGTGATGTGCAGTTGCCGGCAATAATGTCGTTAAGTGAGAATATTGCCAGAAGTATGAATATTGGTGGCAATATTGCCAGCGATATTCCCATATTGCTGGCAAAGGCACATCTCTAGAGTAGACTAACTGCTGCTTGCGGCTTTGCCCGTGTGACAGTAGAAAATTATTAATAAAGAATATTTTATATGTTGTTCCGGGACATGGTCTATCCATGTGCCTTTTATCGCAATCTCTTAAGCAGTTAAAGTGTGAAAGATTAACAAACGTACGTATAATAGCGTAGGTATAATATTAGTGTGATTAGTGCGATAATTTTATTTACTGTCTATTAGAACAAGAGTACTTCTTGGGAAACATTTGAGGAACTAAAAGTTAAAAAGAGACACATTACCTTTAGAAGTATTGATTTAGTGAGACAGCTCGTGGCTAGAATAATACCAGTCGCATGGGTTGACTTCGAAGGTTAAGCATCGCTAGCCGAGAACATGACACTTCTAAGGCTTATGTCAATCCCATACATTTTCACTTCATGTCGTTTCTAAGAGGTGATAAATCAAAGCGAATGAGAAGAAGTGTCAAAATTGTACTAGCTAAAACCCAATCGTGTTTAATTAGTTGTCCTCTACGAACCAGGGCTTTTTTAAAGGTGGGAAATTATCAAATGACATCTCCTGCCCATCGTCTCAGACTTTTACCACAAAATAGATAGGTACAGAAGTCAATCTACATATAAAGCGCGCTCGAGCAACGCACACACAGACACCGCTCACGGATACGATATCTCTGAGTGTCTCTGACCACTCGTCGAACAGTTATTCATTAAATCAAACACTCATTAGTTTGCGTCCACCAAGCGTAGGTATAAAAAGTGAAGTACATATATGAGATTGTCTTCTGTACCTATATATTTTGTGCTTTTACTTACTAAAACCCACTCCTGTTCCTTCTTTGCCTTCGTTCCAAGGCCCCGCATTTCGCATCACCCATGGACCCAGTAGGCTTCGACCTGTTGGGCCCCTACGGTTGCTGACATCTCCTTGAGGCGCGCGTGGAACACTATGCTCTGTTGACAACGCAAGCCCACGTCTACGGTGTCGGGAAATCAGAACTGGAATCCTGGCCGCTGGGAAGCGAGAGCCATTGCCTCGCGCGTGCAAAAGGAGGCAACTGCTTGCCACTCCTCCTCGCTTCGCACCATGGCATGCACCAAGGCCCGACGCGAGAGATCGCTACGGTGACTCTTTTAATTCATTAAACCCCAAGCGAACGCCGGCGTTCGCGCATCTATTGTCTTTCAATTGTGTCTGTCATTATCACGATTGAAAGGTTAAACAATGGCACATACGTAGCTTCATACCTTTCTGTTCGGTTTAGTTTTCATATCATCGATTGCAACTCTTCATCTCCCTTTCACCTCAATACCTGGTGCTCTAGTTAATTTGCCTAATACACATGTTGCAAGGGCATGAAGTCTCAAAGAGTTTTCGAAACATAAGTCACGATTGGTGTTCATAGGTAATTTTGTTAAGTGGTACAAATTGTAAGAATACAAAACATGTAACATTTAAGCAAGAATAATTCTAACATGATAGAGTGTTCTAACACAAATGTTATAAAAGAGAAAATTTGTGTGTATAAATGATATTTATTTTGCAAATAGATAAAAAAAAAACCCTTTTATCTTTAATTTTTACATCAATGTTTTTTTCGTCAGTTTAAACAAGAGGCCTGCGTTTCCTAGCTGACTACCCTGATAAGAAACACTTAAACGTCTGGTCAGCTAGAGTTTTAAATATAAGTTGCTCCGACTTGAAATAAGCAAGTCATTTTTGAAACAGTCGCTATAGATGCCGTGTTACTTTCTTGAAATGACAACCGTTAGAATCTGTTAAATATGAAAGCTTTGAAGCCTATGTTGTATGATTTAGTTATGTTGCTGGTTAATGTTGTTGTTGTCGTTTGTTGTTGTTGTTAAATAGCTCCAGACGAGGGTCGTGGCTAAACAACTAACGAGCAGATCTAGGTGTGGTTAGACCTCGGAAAGCTTAATCTAGTGGTCACGGTTGTTAATAGGAATGAAAGTAATTTTTTATAGAAGCTGGTTAAAATATCCGGCACATATTTTGCAGTCATTGCGAAGGTCGATGCAAATTCCACTGTATGGTTCATGGCTTTAATTCTATTTTACAAGTTTTTATTTAGTTTCACCTGTCCGGATGTTTATAATCAAATCTCGCAAATTTTTTATCAACTTCCTGGTTACCGATTGAGCTTAAATTTTGCATGCCTGTGTAAATCATATGATTTACATGTGGAAAGTTATTATGACTAAAACGCAAGTCGTTATGGTTACTATTAGGGGGGAACCTATGTCCCGCAGTGGACGTCTTTCCGCGGAAATGAGGATGATGATTATGGTAATAAAAGTTTTGAAATCCATAACTCAAAACCAAAATATGATAATTATTATTTCATTTATTTTATATTTATACGTATTAATTTTTAAATATTTCATATAAAAAGGATATTAAAAAAAAAAAATTAAAAATACAAAAAATAGTAGCCCATCGGCATCGGGAACAGAGTCCAAGCTACCGGTGGTCAGGGCTTATTATTATTATTATATATCTTTATTGCACACCTTAACTTACTAAAGAATAATAATTAACAAAAATAAGTGTACAACAGGCGGTCTTATTTTATTGCACAGAGCAATTTCTACCAGACAACCTTTGATGATTGTGATTTATTTAGCAAATACTAGATAGTGTTAAACAAAATACAAATATAGGTAATTTATTATTGATTTCTTCATCCACTGAATGAATATTGCCTACACAAGCTACACTTTAGGTTTTGTAACTAAGTAATTATATTTTAAAAGTAATGACATGTCAGCTTGTTATGACCTAAAATGTACCTGAACGCGTTTCGAAACGATTTTTTCGGTTTGGTAATACTAACAACGGTAAAGTAACAAATTGCCCGGTATTTTATTTACACAATAAATACATATACTTAATATTGTGTAGGTAGTATGTTTGACGTTTACGAGCATCCGATTAACATCTTTATATATATAATTCTTCTGTGAGTGTGTATGTCACTGAACTTCTCTCAAACGACTGGACCGATTTTGATGAAATTTTTTGTGTGTGTTCAAAGGGATCTGGGAATGGTTTAGATTCACAATTTTCACGCGAGCGAAGCCGCTGGCAGAAGCTAGTATAGATATATATTTTTATATATTATGCTAACGGTCTCGGCAGACGTAGTCCTGCTCAAAAACTGACTCTTCATCAGAAAAGAAAATAGATATCTCGATTGTAGCGCAGCCGGGCTCAATTGTATTTGAAAGCATCTAGGGATTTATTCAAACATACACACAAAGTTTCATCTGAATCAGTCAAGCCTTAGCGGGACTTAGGCGACAAACACATGCAAGATTTTTTAACTAACTATTCCCCACTAACGATTACTCCTGTACCTATTGTGAGTGTCTTTACGAACATGTAACCTCATATACACAAGACATTCAGACCTAGAACAAGACAGCATCTGTAGGCCATACAAATATTTACCAGTGAATTGTATACGAAGCAGAGAAGCCGATCGCTCAACCCCTGTACTAATCGAGCCATCTTTTTTATAGTTTCATCATTGACTCAATGAAAAATTTGTCAGTGTCAAAAACCTGAAACGAGTCACTTTAAGCAATCGGATGCAGTTAGTAGGATTTATTTCAATTCAATCATAGATTTCACGCCACCAACTAGATCAGACTGCTCAAAGTGATTTGTTTCGAACCTTTTAGTAATTTTTTGCGGTCGTATTTTATTAATACTGTCAACTTCTTTATTTCCTACGTTTTGTCTGACACGAAAAAAAAAATATTGAAAACATAATTTAGCGAAAAAAATCGACCATTTTATTCTTTTGTAATTTTGTTGGACCCATTGTCACTCTCACAACTAAAGCGAATCTAACGACGCTTCTCAAACTAAAATGCAACAGGCCATTTAGACTAGCGGCGTGACAAAGATTTTAGGGATCTGCCGTAACAGGCGTTGCGCATAGAGGGTTCCAGAATGGTCTTTTGAGAGGTAACGGGCCCCCTTCTACATGCTGATGATGTTTTAGTGAGGTAAAAATCCCTCACTCCCAGGACTTAAGTTCCGGGACCTAAAAAAGGCGTGGCAATGAAATATAATACGCATAGAAATCCTCCTTTCTATCGCAGTCGGGTAAAAATATCCGTATAAACATACCTATTTGAACTTGTAAATGTGGCTTACTGGGGCCAATGGTCTGCTTTTGAAAGAAAGGCTCGACCCGAAATGAAAGGCGAGAAGGAACAGGGTGGGTTTTTTAGTCAGTAAGAGTATGACACTATCTCTCGCTCCGCCCGAGGGCATGATGACATTTGGATGATTTATCCCACCAAAAAAAACTTATAAATGTGAAATGGTCAATGGCAATTATGAACAGCACAGAGCTTTACATGAGGATAAATTGGTTAAAAATACATCAATTACTTTTATCTCGATCTTAAAAAGGAACCTGTTATCTCGCCAACGTTCTAGAATGAATGTGAGGTCAGTCTGTGTCGACATTAATCTTTCTTTCTTATCCTCAAATGGTCAGTTGGAATATGATTTTTTATTTCACACTGAGGCCTTACCATGATGCGTTGAAATGTCAGTTGAGCGTGCGAAAAAGTAGGGTAAAGCTATACATACTATATAGCTGAGCTTAGATTAGCTCCGAAATGATCTGCAAACAAGCAGACAATTTCGAAATTATTTCAACCTTTCGAATGTCTTAAGTTACACAGTCCGACGTAAGGTAATTGTCTTTCTATTGTGTCTCTAATTACGACATTCAAAGAGTTAAGTGCTTCAACGTATTCATTTTAAGTCCGTTCATTAAACTTTTATTTTAATGTTATAAATTAGTTTTTGACTGCGATCCCACCTGATGGTAAGCAATGCTGCAATCGTTGATATTGAAGAGCACTAGTTTAGCAGGGGCCCAGCCGGGCCGAAGCCTACTGGGGCCAGGGTTATCCGAAAGGGAAGCTCGGCCCCGGCACGAAAGGCAAAAAGGAACGGGGTGGGTTTATTAAGAACCTGTTCAGTCTAGCCTTGTAGATATCTAAATTATAATCGGACGGAAAGGACGCAAACTATTACATACTCTTTATTTATAGAAGTGAACTCCGAAAATATCATAGTCAACTGTCGGTTACCTAATCCAACTGTAAGTCACACTTTGCTTCATTTTAAACACTTTCTACTCTCACTGAGATAGTGATCAAGTATTCATGATGCAACGAGTACATTGATTGCCAAATGCAAGGCGAACTTGAGCAGCTATCACTTTGAATCAAGTTAAGGCTTCGATTGACAATTGCCGGGGTCAACAACTTAGTCTAGAATGCAATGCAAGTGATTTAGCTCTTTTATGTACAGTCAACATAATAAGTAGTAACATAGTAAGTAACCTCCAATTTAGATAAGACAGCATCGTCAATAATGTAGTAATATATGTAATGTATGTCCCTCAAAACAAACGTAGTGACTGTAGTAGTAAAAGTACTGTTGTTTTTAAAATAGTAATTTTAGGCAAACTAACATTTTACTAGGCAACACGAATGGTGTATTTGCTAGATTGAAAATTAAGAAATTTATTATATTTTATACCAGATTTTCCAAGTACATATAGGTATGTTCGAATAACTATTCCTCAGTACAATGTAATTGATTCGCAATTTACACTAATATAAAATATAATACACGTAAAGAGGTAAACTTTGTTTTTTTTTTTTAGGAGGTAATCTTTAACATTTTATCACCGATAGAAAGTTGCTTTTTTCCTGAGTAACTTAGGCTACATTTTATGTACGCGCGTGAATCCACGGTCAAAAGCTAATTCATGATAAGAAGGTAGCAGTTTATTTTGCAATTCAATAATGTTTAGTAATAAAACTGTTGTAAACAAGTCTTACTGTCAGTTAATATTACTCATCTTAACATTAATCTCGCCTGTAAACCAAATTCTTATGCCGATTGTACAATTTTCTCATTGGACTAGTAATTACGTCCAAGGCTGTTTTTGAACATTAAAATTCTTGGTTACACTTGGTCAGAATTTAAATATCACAAGTTCTTATTTAGGTAATTTAAAGTGTTGTTGTGTGTTCAGCTAATAAAACACACATTCAATCTTCTTCATGAAATAGGTTTTGATAATTTATTTCACTTTTTGATTGTCTAGTGGATTACTTAATGTATGACTTATTTCGTAAAGACTTATTTCATGTTTTGCATCTAAATTATGCGAATAGCCTGATGAGTAAAAGGTATTATAGTGCACTAGTTTGGGTGCAAACACAGGTGTAGTCTTATTTCCATTAATTTCATTATCCTATGCGACGGCAATCTGACACGACCGGGTAGAGATCCAGGCGCAGAACCAGAGACAAAGGCTTTACGTGTATCAGAGTATCACAACACCGACTTTCAAGCTACAACAAAGAAGTTTGTCAAAAACTATTTGATCCGGGAATCGAACCCAGGACCTCACGCTTAGAAGTCGCGATTTGCAACCTCTGCACTAACTTTGTAGTAAATACCATCTATGAGAGCAGTGGTGGCCGAGTGTAACGGTCCCGACTTACGAGTTGTAGGTCGCGGGTTGAAACCCAGCCAGGCGCATTAATTACTTTGTGTAACTTATTTCATCATAACTGCTCTTAAAACGGTGAAGGAAAACATCGTGAGGAAACCGGCATATTCTAGAACCAAAAATTCGAAGACATGTGACATCCACCTACTCGCTTTGGGCCCGCGTGGTAGATTACGACCAATTCCCTCTCCTAGAGAGGAGGCCTGAGTCCCAACAGGCATTATAAGGCCGACTATGCTACAAGCTATAAATGATTCACAAAAGATATTAAGCAATAGGAGACAATTCAACTCCTACACAGACAGAGTCACCGACGAAAGCCAGCTAGTGATTTTTATATCAGTCTATCTATATAATAGAATCAAGTGAGCGTTAACAATAGATGGTAACAAAGGAACATTGAGCAATGTCCTAGGTTCATTGTGCTTTGTTTCAGAATAGCCTGTAAAGCCTGAGATCGTATATAACTTAGTGCTATTGATAGGTTTATTCTAGTGTTTAGAGGTCGACAGTTTTTAACATTTGAGGAGAAATATTTTTTTTTTTTTTTTTTTAATCATATAAATTTAGGGACTTTTGGTCACAGTACGACCATGCCAGCCCCATCGTAACCTAATCATCATCAAGCTTTATCAATTATGAGGGCTCACAACCTTACTCACTATTTTATAAACAGCGATGGCTACGTTAGAGAGGGGTTCGGACAGTAGAGAAATAATATTCTTTCGTTCTTAGTGATCTGAAATAATTCAGACGATTTTATATGAGAAAAGAAGAATGCACTCTTTTATTATAATCATCATCATTTCAATAGCCTTTACATCAGAATTGAATAAGTTACTTCTAGGAAAGCGTGTTCAATTGCCAGCCACATCATCGCTTACTATCAGGTGAGATAGTGGTCAAACACGAGTCTATGCGTAATATAAAAAGCCTTTTCCAAGCTCGGGGTTACCTTCCAGTATAATCAGATGCGGCTGAATACCTGTGTTTTACATGGAGGTCCTGCCTCCTCAACCAAGTTACTGAACAACATGATAGATAGATTGATACGCCTTACAACTACACTCTAATATAATCATTGGATAGACTGGTGGTCAGACTTTCTGGCTGTAACTACTGTCAAAGATCTGCGAATTACAACCGGTACCAACTATTTTAAGTACTTTTCGAGCCTCAGGGTTTTTTTTTTCGCGGTGTGAAAATCATCTAATCTCTGCTCTCTACAGCTCTGGGGTAGAGCGGGAGATAGTGTCGGACTACTATTTTATAGTTTACTGACTAAAAACCCACTCCTGTTCCTTCTTGCCTTTCGTACCGGGACCGAGCTTCCCTTTCAGATAACCCCGGCCCTAGTGGGCAGCCTCAGTGTAATGTCCCAGATAAACTTGAAAAGTATATAGTACGAATTCACATTGGTATTTTCTTGGTTCCGAACCCGCAACCTCATAGATGAAAGGCGTTACCTTGACCAATGGGCTTTTATTAAAATTGTTTTACATATTTCCTTGACATTGTGAAGTTCAGTTGGTCTTACATTTATTCATTGTTATGAATACGATTACCATTACATTAGTAAGCTGTGCAGAACTCATTGATTTGATTGCCACGCATCTATTAAATTGCAATGTATTTCGTTAAGTCATGACACCTCTAAAAAGATCGATGAAGATAAGCAAAAAAAGATATGTATGATTACTTAACTTATTATTACTGTAAGAGCAGCTTCCTTGAATCTGCCCTATTCTTTGAAAGAATAACCATGGCCCTGAATGGGTGGATTATAGTCAGAAAAAATCTGGAACTCCCTCTCGTTCCAGTTAGAGCGGGAGAAGTGATTTGATCGATTCTCGCCCTCAAAAAAAACGTTTTCTCAAGTTCTTAAAATAGTTTTAAGGGCACCTAACCCTTGATAGATACAACCGTTCTTACGTAATTGTGACGTCATTATACTCTTTCTTAAGATATTATATATATTTTTATGGCGACACTTGTACACGCAACAGTTAACGTCTTTTGGCTGAAATGATGATTATAAATGCATTATTCCATAAAAAATATATAAGAGTAGCTGTATGAATATTGGATTATAACTCAAAAACTACCGAGCATATACATTATCAAGAATTTCCACTCAATCGGCAGTTAATTTCAGTGATAATAACTCAGGCAGTTACTGACTGGAATTAGTTCAATGACTTAGCGGCCTTGGTTTAGGTGTTAGGTTACTTTCTTGTTTATTAAGTGCCACCGGTTTTAACTGTTGTTAACTTCAATAATGTTAAATACTGAAATTTTATTAGGAATTATGATTAACTTTGTCATTGGTTTCGCTTCCGTAGAATTAATACCTACTTCTTCGATTATTATAAATCGTAGCCTATGTGTTTTTAAAGCTATGTGGAACAGGATGAACTAAAAGGGGTGAATCCTCCGACCAGACGGGTGTTGTGTCTGGTTCAGGTAACTGCCCTTTAGTTAATTTCGGACTCCTGTAGGTATATATGTTCTAATCGCGCGGAGAACACTGATACTACTTTGTAGGATGATTTCTATTTGGCAACATAGATATCACTACATGTTGATACAGGATATAAGCTGACCTGTTACCAAATTTTATTTAAATTAGTTCATCAGTTTGAATTTAAAGAGGAACAAACATGCACGTACATAAAAACTTTCATCTGTATAACATTATAGTGTGATGTTTGAAGATTTCAATTGATTTGGTATAGATTTTGTCAAAACGATTTAGTAAAAAAAATATGTTTCAATCATTATCGAGGCTTAGATAAAGAAACGTCAGATGTTAATGTATTTTCGTAATAAAATTTTGTTAAATCGCCCAATTTTTGTAATAAACAATTTTACTGTTTAAACCAATCTACACTGGGCAAGTGTGTATACGGCCTATTCAATTACCTAAAGGAGAGGCTGCACTTCCAGTTGCGGGGACATTGTGAGGCCTGATTAATGCTTCTTATTATGATATTGTAATTCTTAATTTTTTTATTATATACAAAAACTTAATATAGTACACAGTAATTTGACAATTCATGTACAAAGGCGAGCTTAATTCAACAATGAGTTTTTCCCAGCAAACCATAGAGTGAAAGAGAGAGATCCCATTCATTCATTCATTCACTCAGTATAAATAGAACACCAAATACGTTTGTTTCTTTATTTGCTTCTAACACATAAATACTTTTCAGTTTCAGCGCAAGAGTTTGACTGCCCAGAGAAGAGCGGTTTCTACCCGGATCCCTACCAGTGTGACCTTTATTACAAATGCAGCAAAGGTCAGTATGAAACTTTAAAGGTCAACCGTGCATAGGCAAACCTCTCATGACGTCATAGGTGTATGCAAGAGGATGATTGCATTACGATAAATGTTTTTCGTATTCCGGGTTTCATTAATTGAGTAGATTTTTATGGTTTTTTATTGAGTCGGTTTTTGAATACAGAATTTTAAGTTAATAGCTTGCCAAACCTTACTTTAATGACAGGTCTTTAGGTTGGTACAGTTTGACTTTTAATAAATGTTAAGAAATGGCCAGCACCCCTAGCCAAGTTGATAATCTGCAATCGTTAACGCTAGTCGAGAAGTAATCAAATGTATGGGAATGACATCATCTCAATGTTGATTCACGTGGTCGGAACAAACGAATACAAAATTCGTAGCCAAGTTCACTTCATTCAAAATGATACAATGAATATCTACAACGTTTAACGCTACATCCTTTGGTAAACGAACGCTACATTGTAGAACTAGCGGCCGACTCAGGCGCGTCAATATGGCTTCCCACTTATCGTTTTCTACAATTGCTGACACCAAAGCTTTACCGATTGGAGAACGGAATTCGACACGATACGGTTGTAATTTGGCTAGGGGGGCTGATTTGTACGTAGAACGACTTCGCGTGGCGTCGCGTGGCGTGGATGTTAGTATATTCAATTATTCAATTTCTATATTTCAGACATAGACCTAGGTAGGTACATTTCATAAAAACAATTAAATTCTAATAAAACATTACAATAATCAAAATTATATAGCATCAAAAATTATAAAAATATAAATAAATTAAAATACAAAATCAATTAAATTACAATATAAATTCAATTAAATTACAATTCAAATAAAATAACACACAATCACAAAATTAGACGTACACACAAAGGTCAAATTATAGGAGGAGTGCCGCTAACATGAAATTGCATCCACCTCTGTGTCGGAGACAGGTCACACCGCTCGGACAACACCCTCAGAAAACCGTTCGAGCTGCTCTACAAGTCTAGTTTCTATATAAAGTGTATGGAGACCGACGCGCCCAGATCGGCGTGTGTGGCACCCATGTGCGCAGTGTAGTTCTACCTTAATGACGGCGAGCAATGGGTAACTCACCGTCCGGCCGTCTGATAAGGTCTAAGCTTGAGTTAATGACGTTTTGTGCTGCTAAACAGACAGGGCCTAGTAGGACCGATGCTTGCTAGGGCTGCAGGATTGTTCGAAAGACCATGGCCCTAGGATGCAAAAGGTAACTTAAGGAATACTCCCTCTCGCGCCACCCAGAGCGGGAGAAGTTATTTAATGATTTCTCACCTCAAAGAAAGGAGGTTAGTGGGTGTTATGATAATTTTGTTTAACAAAGAAAAAACAAAAGAATGTGTTTTATTTTAATGTGGGAAATTATATTTTTAATTAGACAACTTGTAAGAACTTTAACTTACTATGGAATTTACACTCGCACGAGTAAAATTAGTCTAAAAAATTCAACTTAATTTGGATTGTTTCACATCGTTATTTTTTTATTATCGTCTTAAATAAAAACGGTGTTTCTAATTAAGCATTGCATTTTATGAGCAAGTCTATCACGAAATTATACCAGCAATGTTTCTTCATTAATTGCTTTCAAGATGGCATTAAACCTTATAATTACAGTCTCCGCAAAAGAATGTGTAAACATGCTTGATTAGAAATAATATTTGTAATTCAAACAGTTTGAATACGCAGTCGTTAACTTTCTAACACCATAAAATAGGTACCTACTTCTCTAAGATAGAAATCTAATGGTGCGTCCAGAACTAGCGAATGCGCCGTTTGCGAGCCGTATCCGAACTGCGCGCGTACATTTTTAGCCGCATACAGATATTGCGAGGCGAGCGTCGCGAATGGTTCAAGCATCGCGCGAGGGGGCGTTTGAAACGATCGTACGAAGCGAATGCACAGTGAGCATTCGCTTCGTACGATCGTTTCAAACGTCCACACAGCCCGAGGCATGCGAGATGAACCATTCGCAACGCATGCCTGGCGATGTCTGTACGCGGCGTTATGTTCGTACGAAGCGCACGCGGCGCAGGGGCTTCGTACGAATGATCTGTGCACGAAATGCACGTCAATGCCAGCGGCTCGCGAGCAGCGTATTCGCCAGGTCTGGACACACCATCAGAGCTCATACACATGAGCGGCATGTTGACAACTGCAGAGGTAACTGCAGGCGTCGATACGGGTTGACGACAGCCGTAGACAACACGTCGGTGGCAGCTGTTGACGCGTAGAAGGTGGCCGTCGACATTCAACAAATGAAGTTCAGCAGCAGTCGTCGTGTGTGTCGTAAAGTTAGAACTACATTAGACTGACGCACACGTGTAAAACGCCTGATTGATACGTAGAACGACGTCGCGTGGCGTCAAGTGTAGTTCTACAAGTCTAGTTTCCACACAAAATGTACGGAGACCAACACGCCGAGATCGGCGTGTGGCACACGTGTTAGTAATCAAGTTCTACATTAAAGGTCGACGGCTGCCGCCGACTCGTTGACGGTTACTGTCGGTGGAAGTGTCGAGGGCTGCAGTTATCTCTACCGTTTGTAACATGCCGCCATTGTGTATGAGCTCTTATTCTATTTGCCAATAGGTAATTCAATTATCCAATAGTTCCAATGACATTTTCAATTTCCCGCCAATGCGTTTACTACAAATTCAATTAATGAGTAGGCCCATTGTAAATGTGACATTACTACACAAAATGTCGTGACTACTCGTATTTTTTGCCGACATTCGGCCACTCTTATTACCATAGTAAGTAGAGTGTAAAAATTCCTAATATTTCCTCATTATTAAATAGCAGAATGTTACGAAGGCGACCATAACGTGGTAATAACACGCTTGCACGGTATTGCCCAAAATATGTTGATCGGCAATCATGCGCATGCAAAAATTGTGTTTTCATTGCACGTGTAACTTGGCTAGAATTACCTGTGAAGAATTTAATCAGCAAATTAGTCTAGAGATATCGTTGTCCATTAAATTCAAGGTATTTCAATGAGGTAATAAATTTTACATACTCGTATATTTGATCTATTGATAGATGAGGATACGAACGTGTCAGCGGAAAATTTTGGCTTCAAATTGGTGATCCGCTAAATTATTGCATAATACTCGTGTATCATTATTTTTAGAATGCTAATATGTTGCTATTTATAGATAGGACTTTTAAATGTTGCAATATTTTTTATGGAACTACATCGGCTCAGTTGGGATTATAAATAACTTACAGTTATTTACTTTATATATTCTTTATTTAACTATAAACATATAGAGACTGAGATACGGTTTGGTATTTTGGTTACAAAAATATAACTTTATAGTTCATGTTGCAAATTCTGCACAATACATATTCTACCTCTTGAACTAGGGTAAACCTGTATTTTAAGAGGTAAACTATTATTTCCAAGCTACTAATGGTTGCTGGGTGGTTACTGCTAATTCTGTATGTGAGAATGATGTTAGTCTCCACAAGACGTGTTTAGTTTTAAGATTTAACTATTGTACAATAACAAGAGCACCTATTCAAGACGGTTGCTACAGATCCGTCGCCTATTAGGTAATTGAATTTTCTAATTTATACAAATCACCATTTCTCTCAGCTTCAATGGAAACTTACAGAAGAGAATGGAAGGCAAATGCAGCGGGAATATTAACGCGGTTTCCATTATTTCAACTTTTCATGGCGAATTTAAATTCGGATTACACACGCTTGCAAGTAAAAGCATTGAACTAAGAGAAAGCGTACAGTAATAGTAATTTGACTATATTTAGAAATATATCTTTATTGTTGCTTCTAATTTGGGTACCGGTAATTTAATAATTGCCTTTTTTGTGAATGTACAAAACAAATCAACTGCTACTTAATTGATAGAATTACTGTGATAGAGATTTTTTGTTTATTGTTGTTTCTATATAATTACTACTTTTAGAACTTTTCAACATATTTATGTTATGTCCGTTCAGTAAATTATTTTTAAATTTATATCAAGATACTCCAATGACTCATTCACTAATTACCGACGTATTAAAAAAAAATAACTTACGTATATATAATTTTTTGTGGTGAACTTATCACTCGAACATAAATAAAAATACGTAGAATTAATGAGATAGCAGTGTTTTTATAATAAACTAATTATTTTTTTTATGACAAACTGAAATAAAAATTAAATGGACATTTGAAATAAAAAAAAAAATAACACAACACGTTAACACATTTATGGAATTAAAATAAATAATAATATTCAGCATAATTAAGGCGAGATTACAATACTAGAAACGATTGCAATAAACGTGATCAAAATGTTAATGACATAGGTAAACTAGTTTTTGACTGCGATCCCACCTGATGGCAAACATGAAACAATCGCTGATGGTGAATCGCACTTGTTTTTTTAAGAGCCTATTCACTCTAGCCTTGAAGACACCTAATTTATAATCGGACGGGAATACTGCTGCAGACAAATTGTTCCAATCCTTCGATTTAGTTTTAATATCCATAATTTATCTTAGCTGTATTTTGTCATGATTTGTCTCTGTGCACGTTCGATAGATTCGATTCGTGTTCTCAAACGTTCTTACAGAACGTGATAGGTCATCTTTATCGTAGAAAATTATCTGGAACTTATTTAATGATTTCAGTTTATTTGTCAAAACTAGAAATACTTAGGATCATTTTAAATAACACTATAATGATAATCAGACATGATATTTAGATATTATAATTGCCTAATTATAGTGTTACTATAAGTGACGGTCTTTCCGTCCGATTATAATTCAGGTGTCTTCAAGGCTAGATAAATAGGCTCTTAATAAACTAGTGAGATTCGCCACTGCTAACCTTCAGATGAGATTGCAAAAAAATGAGCTTGCACTAGCATTGAGTAGGACAGGACAACATCACATAACGTTGGAGGAATATGACCTCTCTAGTCTCGGCACAAGATTTGCATAGATATAAGAGCTACCCTAAAATCGCTCTCATTTTAATATTTAATAATAATAAAAAAAAACATAAATAAACGGATACGGACGGTTTATAATAAATAGACGGATTAAAAGTCGGTCAACCCATTGTTACTGTAGCTTATTGTTCTAAGACAGATAAAAAAATGGTATTACGTACTAAACCTGTTGGTATTTTTAAAGTTGCGTCCTTATGATTGACCTGTTACTTTTTACCGTGCCATTTGTTGGGTTAGCTCTGTAATGATCGATCTTACTATTGTGACTCAAGCCTCTTCTTTAAGAGAGGAAATGGGTCGTACCACGCCAGGCCCAGTGCATGAGGTTATTAATCCTTACTTTCTTACAAATATTATAAAAGCGAAAGTGAGTTTGTTTGTTTATTTGTTTGTTACGTCTTCACGCCTAAATGGCAATACCGATTTTGATGAATTTACAGAAATAGTTGGGACCCTGGAGACGGACATAGGTTAATCTATACTTATATATACTTATAATAATACTAGCTTTTGCCCGCGCGGCTTCGCTCCCGCTCTTCCCTACTATACCCTACTCTACCCTACCCTACTCTACCCTACTCTACCCTACTCTACCCTACTCTACCCTACTCTACCCTACTCTACCCTACTCTACCCTACTCTACTCTACTCTACCCTACTCTACCCTACCCTACTCTACTCTACTCTACCCTACTCTACCCTATTCTACCCTACTAGAGTAGGGTAGACCCTACTCTACCCTACTCTACCCTACTCTACTCTACCCTACCCTACTCTAACCGGAGTAGGTTACCCTACCCTACCCTACTCTACCCTACTCTACCCTACTCTACCCTACCCTACTCTACTCTACTCTACCCTACTCTACCCTATTCTACCCTACTCTACCCTACTCTACCCTACTCTACCCTACTCTACCCTACTCTACCCTACTCTACTCTACCCTACCCTACTCTAACCTACTCCACCCTCCTCTACCTTACTCTACCCTACACTACCCTTCACTACCCTACTCTCTACCCTTTCATTTTTTTTTCCATAAGAACCTTCTCCTCATAATAACGAACACAACAAAAAAAAAAATTAGCGAAATCGGTCCAAGCGTTGTTGAGTTATGCGCTTACCAACACATTTTGCGATTCATTTTTATATATTATTATATATTATTTTAGATTATAAAGCGGAAGAGTTTGTTTGTTTGTTTGTTTGAACGCGCTAATCTCTGGAACTACTGGTCCGATTTGAATGATTCTTTCAGTGTTGGGTAGTCCATTTATCGAGGAAAGCTATAGGCTATGTTTGTTTTTTTCAAAATTAGGGATCCGTAATAAAATTGCTATTTTGTAACACAAGTTGTAAAATCGAAAACCTATTTTTGCGTGCGCTGCAAAAACTATAGACAATAGAACAAAATGATGTACTACGGGTTTGTAGATCCCATTAAGACCTACAAAAAAGTCCGCGAGAACATATATCTAGCTATCATGGTTTAATCACAATAACCGATTTTGTGTTCAAAATAATTATTAAATCGTCTGAAGAAAAAAAAACTACGTTAAATATGTATCGTAATATTAATCTTTATCGAAATTAAGTATTATGTTATCAAGAGTATTTATGTAGAAGTAAAATACTTTTTGTTTCATCTCAATCGGATATTTCGTTTAAAAGTTATCACGTGTGTGAGATGTTAAGAGTTGGTACCTATTAATGAGTTATGGGCCATAGAGTTTTTTATCAACATAAAATCCTGTAATAATCTTTTTCGAAATATATTTGGTGATGATTGTAAGTATAAGATCTTTTAAGAGTATAATAAATACATTTATGAACGCGGTAATCTTGGGAAATACTGATCTGATATGAAAACTGTTTAAATATTCAATAGTCCATTTATTGAGGGAGGCAATTACAGGCAATATTTTATCTCGGTATTTCCACGGAAACGAGAAAAACGCGGGTGAAACCGCGGGGCACAGCTAGTTTTTTTATAAAAAAAAAAGTGAGAAAAGGTGGATAAAGAGGCAAGGTCTTTTATGTGCGCGGGCGAAGCCGCAGGCAAAGCTAGTTTTACATAAAAGAAACACGGAACGTTCAAAACTAAATTTTTTCATTTACCATTACTCAACCATGGTTATAGACCATAGCGTGATACCAAAAGATTAACAAAACCATTTTACTAACTAGAGCAGTTCTCGATGACCATAAAGAAACCCATAACCTCTAGAATACTCTAGATACAAAAGCAATAATAGTTAGCCTTCATATTATATGTACATACATGTATGGTTTCACTGTTACCTACATTTTGTAATGCACTAACATATGCATTCTTGTTTCCGTCAGAAGTACAAGTGAGCGGTATTTTGTGGTTTTGCAATGCTTAAGTATGTGTCTAGATATATGTAGATATTGTAGAAGATAATGGATCAGTTTATTGGATTATTTTTTAATCACAGTGTTGTCAGTAAATGAGGGGAAGTTTGGTGTTAATTAGGCCTGTGTTGTATGATATGACTCATACTATCAGCGTTTTATAATATATCATAATAATTTGAAGAGGCTGAATCAAGGGTCTGATCCAGAAAGCAGTACTCCAGGACAAGGCGCGCATAGTTAGGATATTCCTCTCTCTGGAGTCCTGACCAAATGTTTTTTTTTTGTTATCAAATTTTTAAATGTTTTTTTAAGGATATATTTAAAAATTTATAAAATATGTTTTTAAATATATATAAATGGAATAATAATAATAATATTCCACAACTTTCACACAACACCATAGTCATAAACTAAGCAGAGCTTGTGGTACGAGTAGTAGACGACTGATAAACATACTTATATATTTCTAAACACAAAAATATTATACTCGTAGTTAAATTACACCCAGACACAGAACAAATGATTGTGCTCATCACACAAACAATTGTCCTGAGTGGGAATCAAACCCACGACCTCCGGCATATCAGTCAGGGCCACTGAACATTATTCTAACATGCCTGTCAATTTTTTTTTTTTATTCGGCAGTGTCAACGTCTAATTTGCTTAACGGCACCTAGCATTAGAAATTGCCTTTTTAGTATATCCTTGACAAATAAAGTTATCCGTAGTTAGTAAAGACCATTCATAATTAGATTGAAGTAAAGATTAAAATGTAAAAACCCAAGTTACTTAGTATACATGTAGATACGTTTGTAGATACGAAACAAAGTCTGGGTCAAGGAAAATTCACTTCTAGGGTCAGCCTCGCGTGAAGATAAAGAGATTAGCGGTTATATTTCTTTTTTTAATATAAATTGGTGCTTGACTGCGATCCCACCTGATGGTAAGCAGTAATGCAATCGTTGACCTTGAGGCGCACTAGTTTATTAAGGACCTATTCATTCTAGCTTTGAAGACACCTAATTTATAATCGGACGGGAAGACCGCAGCAGGCAGATTTGTCCAGTCCTTCGATGTACGCGGTATAAACGATGAGGCGAAACGCTTAGTTCGGACCGTAGAGGCTTCGACAACGTAAGGGCAGATACTGCTTTTCGTCAGGTTGTCCGATGGTAGAAAAGAGATGGCGGAATCAGACCATAATTAATTCCCGCGTATACTATTCAAAATGCTCCAAATTTTTCAATTATTTATGTGTATTTTTTATCTATTCAGGTGTATCGGAAGCGAGGCTGTGTCCTGATGGTCTGGTCTTCTCAGATGAGAACCCCAACAAGGAGAAATGCGACATCCCATCAAATGTAGACTGCGGAGACAGGAAAGAGTTGCGTAAGTAACACTGCTGGAATACTAGCTTTTTTTTGCGCAGCGTCCATGCATTCCAGTTACAAATTATCAAGAGTTCCAGAAATTACGTTTTATTTATAATATTTTTTATTTGTATACCAACTACGGTATAAACATTATGTAGTGTCCTACTTATGGAGAATAATGACATAATATGAACAATGTTATAGTATGCTTATTAGGTACAGCTATACACGGCTTACTCCATATTATAAACCATAATTTATTATTTTAGTCTAATTCAATAAAAAAATAAAATAAAAAGAAATCGGTATCTTGGGAGGTTTATTCAAGCTTGTACCTTCTCCTAAACTTTTTACACATAAGAACTTATATACCGTTCCTATTAGTTAATTAAATAAACTTGAGCCAAAGTAATGTTCCCGAGGGTCAAATAAACCCGATTTTACATAATTCCCAAATGATCTAAAGAGGCCCAGATATTTATTTTTGATTTATTTATTTTTGAATGTTTTTTTTATGACTCCCAAGTCATAAAAAAAAAACATTGGACCAAAGTTATGTACCCGAGGGTCAATTTTACCCGATTTTACTATACACTTATGTAGAAGGTAATAGACCAGAAGCACCCAAGTTACCACAATAAATCACGACATTACTTCACTGAAACAATGCATTGAACGTTGTGAAAGAGCAGTTGACTTGCTCAGCAAGACCAATCTAGTTGATAACATATTATTATTTGAATTTATTGATAGATCGACCCAATTTTAGATCTTTTTCTTAAAATGGTGGTAAGATTATAGAAAATTGTAACGCGGTAAGCCCTTACCTCTGTAGCGATATCTTGACGCCACAAAGGAACTAAAATTTATAATTCTGCATAACAGTTTTCCAAGCGAACTTATAGAACAGTCCTAGGTTAACTATCGGATAATTGCCCGGACCAGATACGACTCCCATCTAGTCGGAAGATCTTTCCTTTTCAACGAAAATTTGCGGGATTTTACACTCTGTTCCGTATGCCTTTAAGCCTCCACTACATGCAGGAAACGGAGATAATAAAAAGGGATCAAACGGGTTTGGATATAGGATTTATTCTTATCAAACAAATCTTTTACATTTTATAAAATATCACACACATTTCTCAATTTAACAACCGTCCTAAAATTGTTTTATTTAAACTCATGTTAGTGTTTATTTCTTTGATTTAAAATGTGTATCTAATATGAGTCCCAAATAATCTAAATAGGCCCTGATAAAAACTCACTAAAATATCTATTTAATAGAACTAGCAAACGCGTATTAAAGGTTAAGCAAAAACATCGTTTCTTCAACAAAATCGATCTTTAATGATCGATTTATTATGTTTTGCTTGTTATTACGAAAAAAACTTTAGATCAAAAGTTGGAAATCGAGAGTTGTTTTTATAAAAACTTATCAGAGGCACGACCATGCTAAACTTATTCATTATTAAATCTTGATTTCATTATTATTTGCAACATTACTACCTAATCTGACTAGACATCTTTTTTGCAGAGGAACCGAAGCCGTCTAAAGGTTGCCCCAGACAGAACGGATATTTCATCCATCCTGATCCTCAGGTAAGTTGTGAAACCAACCAGTTTTGTAACTAGCATTTGTGTGTGATGTAAGTCAAAGGGCAATGGGCGTTAAAACAGAAGAAGAAGCAATTGTATTTTGAGTTGCGCTTTTTAATCAGATAAACACATTATAAAAATACAAAAAAAAACGGGGTTTACCTTGGGTAGAGGATTAACATTGCCAAACATCGTTGCAATGCCTCCAGTCTTTTGGGTACATTACCAGTCGATAGCGATGCGAAGGAGTTTTTTGACGTCATACTTTAGATTAAGTATATACTTAATATTTATTCAAGGATTTTTTTCTTTAGTGTATAGTTTTATAATGATAGTTTATAGTGATAGATTTTTTAATATATAAAAATGTAACTAAATAAAATGATTATAGTTCCGTTAAAAATACAAAAAAACACTATTCAAATGAAAATTGTAACTACCGACACTCATCTCCACATTGTATGGCTAAAAGTCATAACACTAACGGTAGATGATATAGTCACACCTCTGAGCTAGATGCGAGTAAAAAGTCATATTTTTATGCAATAGAATAAAAGGTTTTCCTTTTTTTTCTTCAAACTCATGAAACTTAACTAAGTCATATGTTAGATTATTTCATATGCCAGATTTATCTACAAATTACAACATTTGCAGGCATGTGACAAGTTCCACTATTGCTCCGATGGTGTCGCCAACGAGATGCCCTGCCCTCCCGGCCTGTACTTCGACGAGGAGACCTCCAACTGTGACTGGAAGGAGTCAGTCAAGAGGCAGTGTGATCATATCACTAAGGGTAAGTTACATAAATAGAATATTTTTTAGTTCAGAAACTTTATAATATCAAATAGACCAATAATAGAGGCACTTTTGAATTGTCAAAATGTCGGTCAGTCAAAAAAAAGTGAAGTTAAGTTTCACGCTTAGATCCATTTGAGAAGAAAGTGCAAGAATCTCCATGGACACTTTTCTATATCATGTTATCAGATAATTTATGATAACCTCTTCAGCAATAAAGAGAAAAAGAAGAGGGCTCTAAATCTGAGTAGAAATTAAGTACATTCTCGATCTTAGCAATAGTAGCAATGGAATTGTATGATAGAAACTGGATTATAATGATTTCGAGAAAAAGCAATATCACGTCATTAATACATTATATTATTCGTCGATACTCAGCGGTTTTGTCATTACATACATGGTCGAGGTACACCAATATTTTAATGTAAGTAAATCCTAAGCCCGTGTTTTCTCAAAAGCCTTATAACAGCAGTTAGCTTCGATGGTCTCGTGGTCGCATGCACGACAGTTCAGCATGGGGTCCTGGTCCAAAAATAAATCACTGTAGTAGCTCGGAGTTTGGAAGTTGGTGGTGTGATGGTTGGTTTTGCACCTGATCTCTCTCCAGTCGTATCGGATTGCTAACCCAATGGACTGTGGAGTACAGGAACAGAGAGTGTACCTGTGATTGACTGTGGACTTATGACATTTTTGGACTATTATAATCTCCTGCATATTTGACTAATCTCTGTAGTAATTTCACCGGCCACCGAGGTTGATCGGGAAGGTTAAGAGTAACCTGAAGATCTATATCACACAAAGTTTTACAGATCTCATAAAAAATCAGTTCTGCCGAAAAATTACTTACACTTATGTTTTATTTACCACGTTATTAACAAGCCACATCATAATTTCCAGACCTCCTCGACGATGGGTTCTCCTGCCCCGATGGTGAAGTAATGGGACCCAACGGCCGCGCTCTCCCTCACCCCACCTTCCCCCACCCAGAAGACTGCCAGAAGTTCTACATCTGCCGCAACGGAGTCCAGCCCCAGAAGGGTCTCTGTCCTCTTGGCAAGGTCTACAATGAGGATACATTCATGTGCGATGACCCAGAGAAGGTTCAAGGATGGTAAGGATACACATTGATAGTACTTATTTTGAAGGTCTTCTTTTTCAATAAAACGTTACGCCACACTAAAAATTTACTCCTAAAGGTATCGTTAGTACCTATGTTCACAAACTTATAAAATCAAATACACAAGACAGTCACTATCTTTAGGCCATATAAATGTTGGTTCCGTGTGGGAATCAAGACAGTGACTCGCAACATAGCAGTAAGATCCAAAACAATTATCTGTAGGCCATAAATCGCCGTGTTCTGTGCGGGAATCAAACTCACAAGACGCAGCACGGCAGTGAATTGTACAAATATGGCGCCTACCATGCCGATTTACATTACTGATACAGTTGATAGAAATTTAACTTTGAGTCTGGTATTTAAATCTGATAAAAATACTTCATTGTTTATTCCAAGAAGTATCTACAAATATCTATGACGACTGCTAAGCTTGAAGTAGGTACTATGGTTAGGACAAGTTGTATTAGAAGGTTTCTGTAAGAAAGTCTTCAGTTCCAGTCCTGAATCTAGATTTGTGCAGTACAGTTTGTATTTGGCCTCTAAGAAGTGCCATCGATAAAAGAAGTAAGAAATAAATGCAATATCCTTCGTGATGATGGCACGTCACTTATTCAATATCTTTTGGCCCAAAACTTTACCAATAGAGTACAATAATAAAAAAAAAATTGGACATAAAAATATTGACTACAAAAAACACATCTCTACTTACGACATAATTCTGGGAAATCAACTGTTGTGATTTTTGATTATTTGATTAATTTATTTGATAAAGACAGCATTAGAAGTCGTCCCATGAGGTAGACCGATGACATGATGAGAGTCGCAGGAATGTGACGGATGCGAGATGCACACGACCGTTCGTTGGGGCGACGTTAGGGCCTATGTCCAGCAGAGGATGTCTTTCGGCTGAAATGACGATGATGATGATGATGATTAATTAAGGATCTAAAATTTATTAGAGTCTGTCTAAAAAGTTAAACGACTTGGATAATTATTAGGATTTAATGAAATCTGATGTAGTCAACACGGGTCTAATAATCAAGGTTGATTAAGAAATACAGATCATTGTTTAATAACAGAAGAACCTCATGAAAAGTATCGAATATAAGTATTTTATAAATAATTAAATATTATACAAAATTCCCAAGTCGGTTGACTTATTAGACAGACTATATAAAGCAGGTCTATGTCAAAAGGTCATGCTGTTTTAACCTGTGAGAACTTGCCTTAAAGTCATCATATACAATTGTTTTCCATTTGTTATATAGACCATAGACATAGTTATAAATATATAAATAAGGCATTTTATTAACTTATATTTATGTGTTTCAGTGAAAACTTCTATGAAGGACAAACGTTTGAGAAGAGCAAACCTACAGGCAAGAAAGCGTGAAGTGTGTCATACTTATTAAGATAATAGTTATGTATTAATAAATATTTAATAAGTCATTCCGAGTTTTATTTATCCCTTTATCACCCTTATATTATAATAAAGGCGAAAATTTGCATTCGTGTGTATGTTTATTACTCCTTTACACTCAGATAAACTCAGGTAGATGGTCTTGGTCTAAAAAAAATCACCTGAGTGCATTTGTGTAAAATAGTGCTTGAATTATGATTTTAAATAACTTAAATTTCTAAAATATTTGGGATTGTAAGGATGAGCCTTGTTCAAGTTATATGTTGCATAATATTTCTTATAATTTCTACTTTAACGCGGGTGAAGTCGCGGGCAGAATCTAGTATAAACATTAAGACCAAGATAAAGTGATATTTAATAGACGATAAAGATGATTAAAAAGGTCAATGTTTACAATACAGGCTGGGTGTCATCATTTTCTTCACCGTTCAGAGAACATTGGTGATGAAATAAATTACACAAAGTGTTTACTTTTCGCCTGACTGGGTTTGAACCAACGACGCGCTACTCGTCAGTCGGGGCCGTTGCCATTGAGCCACCACCACTGTTCTTGTAATAATATGTGAACAAAGTAATAAGAAAGGTAAAAGTTACTTTCCCCACACACGGGCCACAAAAAAACGACGCTTCAAGCTTTTTTGTCGTTTTTTGTGGCTCGTGTGCGGCGGTATCGCCACAAGAAAACGCTTGAAGAGGCTTCAAGCTTATCCGGGCACAAAGCGTCGCGCGCTTCAGCTGTTTTTTGCGGCCGCTTCTAGCTTTTTTTTGTGGCTCGTGTGCGGAGACGCTTAAAGTATCGCAAAACTGTAGGGCCCAGCAGGACCGATGCCTGCTAGGGCTACGGGGAATTTCTGACAAGGAAACCCATGGTCATACAAAGGACTGCAAAGGGCATAGGTATACCAAAGGTGTGGGTTTACAATATTATCTACATCTACGAGTTCATTAATATAAAGAGGTACAGTTTGTTTTTCATTTTTAGTTTGTGAAAGTATCTCTGAAAGTACTGGTCCGATTGCTAAAACTTTTTCAGTGATAGAAAGCTGCATTATTAATAAATGACATAGGCTATATTTTATGTGTGCCGTCGATGCTGCTGGCAGAAGTTAGTTTAAAATAAAAAAGTAATTATCTCATATCTTCACAGTTTTTGATTTTGTAAATTAATGCGTATATATGTACATATACCAAAGAAAATGGATGCACATATATGTATACTATTATGGATTGCTTGTGGGCTGTATTTGCGGTCTATAATTTTTCAGACATGTACTTGACACCTTTCAGTATATGATCTTAATGGAGCAGTTTAGGATCAGGAAAAACAGAAGATAGCTCGTAGTAGAAGGAAACTGCACTACAAGTTTCTTTGTGAAAGTTGTCTGTAATCATTAGTACAATCATGTGTATTATTATCGGTCACTAATTACCAGTCACCCTATATACAGTTAGAATGGTTAATTTTGTATGCATCTATAAAAGTTAATTATTACTGAGCCTCCCAAAATTAAAATAAATATAAATTCGAGATGTATCAGATCAACTTTACAGTTATTCCATATAATTACTTAAATTGTCTAGCTAATTTTATTTTAGCAAATCAAGCCTCAGGTTATTGCAGGTAGTATTTCAAACCAATAATAATTGTAGCAGTTGCGCAAGCGCAGTCGCAGTCGGCACTCAATACAACGATGTAAGAATAAAGTAGAGTAAAGCAGGTAAACAGATTTTGATAGCGTTCGCTTTTGAACCTTTAACAGCTTCCAATTTTTTAATAAAAAAAAAAGACGTGTGGCACTCGGGGACTGCCGCGGTAAAGCTATTGCATAGCATCACTCATTTGTTTTCTTATCGGTCACCACGCTCAAAACAAATGAGTGGGGGGTGTTAGGATATTTTCGTTACGGAATTTCTGGATTCGGTCTCCACGCTCAAGACCCGCGATAGAAGCTATGCAATAGCTAGTTGTTGACTGCAATCCCATTTGATGGTAAGTATTGATGCTATCATTGATGGTGGCGCACTAGTTTATTAAGTGCCTATTACCTCTAGACTTGAAGACTCCTAAATTATAATCGAACGGGAAGACCACAGCAGGCAAATTGTTCATATGTATTGTAATTTACTTTCTAAATAGAAGTAATTTTACTCTTATTTATATATAAAAAAATATACATATTCATTAATTCATTTATGCGCACATAAGCACTTAAAAATTAAAATAATAAATATAGATAGAAGAGCACAAAGGCTAGTTTAGTATAAAAATATAAAATGTATTGGTAATAAAAATTCTTTAAAAATGGTTAATCTTTTCCCAAATAAAAATATTATAGTTTAGTTTATTATAGTTGGTTTGGTTACATTATAGTTTTTGTATAAGCTGTTACTTTTTGGTGTACAATAAAGTTTATTCTATTCTATAATCATGCTTTCTGACGACGTCTGTCGTCATTATAGTGAACTGACTGCTGTATTCGTTGGCAAACTAGTAGAGTAACATTCGTTAATAGTTCATGTTGATCACGGAGAGATGTCGCCACATATCGTATTATAGCTGATGCTAGACAATTTATGTTCCCGTTGAAGCCCAGCAGGGCTGAAGCCTACTGGGGCCTTGGGTGTGGCTTTAGTCAGTAAAAGTCTGACATGTGGTCATTGGATAATTTGGAACATTAAAAAAAAAACTTCTGCTGACTTTCGTAGACGCTCTTTGAACTTTAGCTAGCCTCTTGTTAGGAGCACTGAAAACGTGGGATAGCAGACGGCGAGCAATGGTTAGCTCGCCGTCCAACTGTCCGGTAACCGTCCGGACCGAGCCCAAGTCTTCGACGGCGCGTACTGTTCCACGCGCGCTTCAAAAAGATTTTAGCAAACCGTAAGGACCCAGCAGGTCGAAGCCTAGTGAGGCCAAAGGTTTGTTTCTAAAAGGAAAACTCGGCCCTGGAACGAAGGCAAAGAAGGGACAGGAGTGCGTTTTTAGTCAGTAAAAGTCTGGCACGCCATTCCACCCCGCCCAAGATTGGGGGATGTCATTGGATGATTTTCTCACCTAAAAAGCTACAGTCTTGAAAAAAATCCATTCCTAATCAAACAATGAACACATTTTAAGACAAATATAAATCGGCCAAGTACGAGTCAGACTAGTGCATGAAGGGTCTAGTTATCACGGTTCATGAGATACAGCCTGGTGACAGACAGACGGACAGTGGAGTCTTAGTAATAGGGTCCCGTTTTACCCTTTAGAAACGGAACCCTAAAGAGCATAAAACAAGACAAGAAATCAACAAAAGTTTCAGAAAATTACAAGTTACATTTCGTAATCAACCAACAATTTGCAACAATTAGCTCAAAATTGCGTCACTTTTCGAAATATACTCGTAATTAAGTATTTGTTTATAAGAGCCTCAGGTTACATATTAAATCATATGTTTGTCATAACCATTGGCCTGCTACTTTCAATTAGTTTATAATCGAATTGACGTCCATTCGATATCAAGGTGATAGGCGAACATGATAAGTGAGGGACTCATACAAATCATAATTGGTATCAAATTGTAGTTGGCATCACACTATAAATTTAATGATAAATTATTTTCTTTCACAATTTGCTGACGTATAAAATTATCTTTTAAAACCTATTTGCAAAAGAGTAAAAAACAAGTATTAAATTCGTCAGTTCAAACTAGACCAGCCCCCCTAGCCAAGTCACAACCGTTTCGCTTGTGTCGAACGCTTCGAGTTGGCAATGCCCCCGACTCTTTTGTTCAGACCACACGACAGCGTTTTTTTTTTTTTCGATGGATAAAATCACCTTATGACAACCCCCGCTCTTGGGCGGAGCGGGAGATAGTGTCAGACTCTTACTGACTAAAAAACCCACCACGTTCCTTTAAGCTTCATACCGGGGCTCGAGCGCCCTTTCGGATAACCCTGGCCCCAGTAGGCTTCGACCCGGCTGGGCCGCTGCTGTTGCTGACACTCCTCGAGGCGCGCGGGAACAGCGCGCGCCGTCGATGACTTGGGCTTAGTCCGGACAGTTACCGGATACCAGTGGTATTAGATGAGTGGTATTAATACGGAATAAATCAAGCGAAGATTAAGCAAAAGCTGGCTCTCGTTCTCTCATTATCTTTCTATTGTGTCTCTAATTATGGTATTTGAAAGGTTAAAAAAGGTATCAATACTGACGATTTCATTGACTTATCGAGTCGCAAAAGTAATTGATTGTTGATTCAAAAATATATCATAAAAGAGCCGTCAATTAAACATCAATATATTTTATTACTATAGACACTCGTAATACATACGTAAGAACTATATTCTTGTCAGATATATGATATGTTTCTCTTAGCTAGATCACGACTTGCCATTTTTCGACTTCTATTTAAATGTTATGTAAGAATGTTTTATTTGACTTGTGTTATGTAGAGAAAGCGTTTCTGTGTATCTTTCTAGAAACGTGTGTAGTTTTCATTGTGTTAATCTACAAACGATGTTGGTTGGTATAGTTAAAGTAACTACTTACTTATATTTGTTCTTTTTTTTAACGTAGTAAATCATTTCTGTCAGCGGTTTCGCTTGTGTGAAAGTAGGTTTCTGCTTCACTAATAAAGTTTGGAACCACGTTTCACCCCCTTAAAAGTTAATCCGCTCGCCTACGTCGTTTAAAGAAGCCTTGTGTAAATTTCTACAACACCAAGTAGTTTCAGCTGTGTGTTGATATAAATTTCAGTCAGTTTGTTTCTCCCTTGTAACACAACAAAAAACGTGGAAGTTCACAAAGGACATCTCACGCCAAATCCAAGTTTTCGTCAACCGCTGTCTGCGTCGCATCCTCGGAATTTATTGGCCCGAGACAATATCGCAAGTGGAGATGGATTGGCCACACGCTCCGAAGGAATTCCGATCACATCCCCAAGCAAGCGTTGGATTGGAATCCGCAAGGAAAAAGAAAGCGTGGCCGTCCGCGTCAGACCTGGCGTCGCACCGTGTTGGCGGAAGCAGCGAGCATCGGGATGACGTGGAGCGAGGTGAAGCGTGAAGCTCAGGACCGTTCGCGATGGAGGATTACTGTGGACGCCCTCTGCCCCATCTGGGGGACAAAGGACATTAAATTGTAATACAACATTCGTTTTAGCATACCTATGCGAAACCCTAAAGACGTGTTCGTTGTTTTAAATAAAGAATGATCTATGTACAAAATTTCATAACTGTATCAAGAAAATACCACCACTTCACTACCACACACCATCCACTTATTTTATAAGTTGTCTTAGTGTACAATAAAGAATTAAAGTTAGAAGCTTATTATGTCAGCAAAAATACATAGTCACCGGGCCATCCTAGCGACTGAGGGGTTGTTTGCACCTGCACCCAGCTGTTTGTTGGCTCCTAATACCCGCTATGATTTGCCGTGACCTGTGTTGTACTTAGTGGCGGTAGCGTCTAACTTGTAATCTTTTAAAATATTTTTGGGAAAAAAATATAACATGGTGTAAAAAATATTGGAATCGATTTAGTTTCTGATTCTGAATGTGAAACTATAATCAGGTTTCGCATTTACTAAAAATAATATTGTAAATGTAGATTTATTTATTACAGCTTGGATAACTTACAGCTTTAACTAACTAAAAGTAAAAACAATGAGTTGAACGCTTTTAAATTACCTTCTCCACAAATTTCCCAACTCATGGTCACGTCGAGTGTCTTAGCAACATAACTAGTGGAGCGACTGATAGCAGATAACGTCAACTTTTTGTCGGCGACGCGAATCGTGACCGATTTGCGCGTACGCAACTTATAGTAACACGCTTGTTTTATCGATCTGGCTTTTTTTTCGAGTATTGTGGTGGTAATTGTTCTGAGTTAAAGATTGGTTACAAAATGATTATTTGTAGTTTAAACAAAGTTCAATATTTGTATTTTTACTATCTATTGATAGGCTCGGCTTGACCATTATCTCACCTGCATATTTTTAAATTTGCAGGGAAGTCAAAACCCTGCCCTTCTAGATTCCTCGAAGTTACGGTACAAAAATCAGAGACCTCTGCGATTTGAAAAAATCTACGAAGCCCGACACGCAACTCAACCTGGTAAATATAAATACAACTAACTTGTGTAAAACTATTCTGTCCGTCATATCCTTTTCCACACATAATAGAACGCTCCCAATAATGTAAATTCAGTTAAGTCTCGCTGGACTTGGTCTACCAGGTCCAGTATTCCGAAATAGTGAGCGTATTAATTTAGAAGATTTCGAAATGAGAGCAGTTCTGTATAAATTGTATGTATTGCCAGTTTAAGTTCCGGCAGTTAGTAAAGCCTACGAATAAATGGGCTGGCGAAATTAGAACGTACTTTATTGTTGGGACAAAGCTCTGTATGTGGCATGATTTGAACAAAAATAACAATGTTTCTTTTCTTATACTCTTTCACTGCATACCCACAGCAGACAAGAGAAAACAAAACTCCATTGTCTATCTTCTATTCTTTATTCAAAAACAAAAACTATAGTAGAATCAATTTTTTTTATTGTTTTTTTTTTAACTTGCTTGTACGCTAATTATTACAGTATCTATGTCTGTAATGGTATTAAAATCTTTAAGGTAAAATAACTTGAGAATACCGATGGGTTTAAGTTAGTAAAGCCTTACACTCTTTCTCGATCTACTACAGAGTGGGTGCACTTATTTAATGATTCCCTATCTTTAAAAAAATTGAGTAAGCTAAACATCATTTTATATTCATATAATAAATCTGTAGAAGTATTTTGTTGTGCGTGCATCACGCAAAATATACGTAATTTTATACAATAAACTTGTGTATAACTTGATCTATTATTTAGGCTTTGTTTTATTACAATCGAAAGATATAATACATTCAATGACTGTTCAGGTACGATGTTCGCCGCGTCAGCTTTTCATAAGTAACTGACAGCAAAGAATGACTTCTTTGCGACTATCTGTTGCTCGATGCAATGATTAGATGCGGGTGCATCTGAGTCTAATGTTGCCATATCGGTGGAAAATAATATGATCTGGGATAAATCATAAAAACTTGCGCAAGCTGTATTTAAATAATTATCTGGTTCCTGCTGGTGGATAAAATAATATCCAATGTCCTAATGGGGATATTGGGGACAAGGAGCCAAATAGCATCAAAATTCGTTCCGCTATTTTAGAGAGAAGGAGTAACTCCTTTCTTTTTGCATGGATTTGCATGTTTATTACTGAAAACAAACAAACACACAGGAAAAATTTGTACTGTGTACAAATCGGCTTACTAATAATTCGTGTAATAATTTAAACGATTTTGTTCACAATATTGTGTTAGTTAGTATCGCAAATCACTGTTTAATTGCAATACATTATTACAGTTTTTAATTTCTTCCTAACATAACTCTTTCATTTTATTATTTACTAGCATTCTTTTGAATGATACTAGTAATATTATAAGGGTGAAAGTTAGTGTGTGTATGTTTGTAACTTCTACACGCTTGATCGGCTGAACGGATTTTGATGAAACTTGGTACACGGATAGATCATATCCTGAAATAGTATACGGGATGCTTTTTATCTCGGGAGTATGTTCTCTTGAGATAATTTTCTACTATCAAGCGGGTGAAACCGGCGAAATTCGGTCTCTTTGGTGGTGCGAAGTGAGACGCGGGGGTGGGGAGTGTCAGTGATTGGCTCGCCGCGCCATCGCGTCATAAATGTCACTCATGATTCGTTCCCTGCGTTTGCAGCATGTATCTAACAACGACGACGATTAGCTCGCCAATGTATGGAATGCGCAAAGCGATCCCCACTCTGACGCCAAGCGCTCAAGATTCGTGACGGTAATTGTACAATATTATTTTCTGTATAATGCTAAACCTGAATATAGTTTTATTTAGAATCAGTAACTGAATCGATTCCAATATTTTTTACACCATGTTATATTTTTCCCCAAAATTCTTTAAAAAGGTTATAAGCTGGACACCACCGACATTAAGTACAGACATAAGTCATAACGGGTAAAAGGCGTCTGTAAACAGCTGTATGCAAGTGCAAAACTACCTCTCAGTCGCCTGGATAGCCCGGTGACTATGTATTTTTGCTGATATTTTTGTGATTTTTCATGATACAGTTATGAAATTTTGTACATAGTTTCATAAAAACACTTGACACGTGTTTTGGATTTCGCATCTACTAACTAATGTTGTAAATCTGTTAAATACACTGAGCGCAAGATTAGCATAAAGAAAAGTGATTGCGAAACATGACAGGCTGACAACCTACCGCGCCCGGACTTGCAAAACGATCACCTTTTATCTACCGAACACGTTCCACTGAGTAAAGCTAAACGAGACAAATGTACGTATATACATATACCTACTTATGTATAACACATTCATATCAAAATGGCGAAAGTTTGAATATGTCTATGTATGTTTGTACGCTGCTTCAAGCTTCATTTTGATGTGGCCTTTTTTCGTGGCTCGTGTGCGGCGGTGCCGCCACTAATAAACGCTTGAAGCAGCTTCAAGCTTTGCCGGACAAAAGAGGTGTCGCGCGCTTCAGCTGTTTTTTGCGGCCGCTTCTAGTTTTTTTTGTGGCCATTTCTAGCGTTTTTTTGTGGCGGCGTTTTTTTACGCCCGTTTGCGGGAACAGTTGCACGGTCAATCGGCTGTAAGGATATGAATGAAACTTTATAGTAATATAGCTTACTCGTTGTTGCCCGAGTCTTCTTCCGCGAAGAACTCGAAAATGGTTCTATTAGGTTTTTTGATACATTTTGTTTTATTATAAACAACAGCTCTTGTTCGCAACTTCGTTCGCGTAGAAGTTGAAAATATTTGTCAAGTCGAAGTATGCTTAAAGGCTGTTTTAGATGCATCACGATTACAAATACTTTGGACTGGCCTGTTGGTCTAGTGGTTAGTGACCCTGACTGCTATGCCGGAGGTCGTGGGTTCGATTCCCACCCAGGACAAATGTTTGTGTGATGAGCACAATCATTTGTTCTGTGTCTGGGTGTAATTTATCTATAATATGTATGTATTTAGAAATATATAAGTATGTTTATCAGTTGTCTAGCACCCATAACACAAGCTCTGCTTAGCTTGGGACTAGACGGCGTTGTGTGATAGTTGTGGAAAAAAAAATAACTCGATTACGATTGTACTCATGATTACAAATAACTTTCCTAAAGAAACTTTTTTATAACTTGCACTTCAAAACTTTGCACTTCAAAACAACCCCTGAGTCGCCTGAATGGCCCGGTGACCATGTATTTTTGCTGACATAACCAGCTTATACCTAACTTGGTATTTTTTCATGATACCGTTACGAAATTTTGATACTTTACATGGAAATACTAGATAGGTGTTTCAGGGTTTGCATATACTAAGAATAAGGTTAATAAAAAACGGTATGGTCAGTATAAAATCATAAAAAACAGTATGGTCAGTATAAAATCATAAAAAACAGTATGGTCAGTATAAAATCATGAAAAACAGTATGGTCAGTATAAAATCATAAAAAAACATTATGGTCAGTATAAAATCACAAAAAACAGTATGGTCAGTATAAAATCATAAAAAACAATATGGTCAGTATAAAAACATAAAAACCAGTATGGTCAGCATAAAATCATAAAAAAACAGTATGGTCAGTATAAAATCATGAAAAACAGTATGGTCAGTATAAAATCATAAAAAACAATATGGTCAGTATAAAAACATAAAAAACAGTATGGTCAGCATAAAATCATAAAAAACAGTATGGTCAGTATAAAATCATAAAAAAAACAGTATGGTCAGTATAAACTCATAAAAAAGGTCTAATCAGTTATGAATCCTTATTAACAGGTGTTTACAAACTAGTCGAATGACTCAATAATAAATATCATCACATAACAAGTTACATCTTGTATGTATGTTTATTCATTTGTTTTTTACGCCAACTTTTATGAATTGTTCATTCATTATTTCTAGGAAGTCCAGTATACAGTCTTGCTGTGTAAGTACCTATTTGTTGTAATACCACAAAGATTTTCGAGAAAGCTTAAGGAAAATTACGAAAGCATGATTTTAATTACATTTGTTAGTGTGTATGTTTTTAGCGTTCTGCAACCAAAGGGACGATAAACGGGACAATATAGACTTCGCTGTCTGTCTGTCTGTTTGTCACCAGGCTGTATCTAAAGAACCGCGATAACTAGACAGTTGAAATTTTCACAAATGATGTATGATTGTTGCCGCTATAGCAACAAATACTAAAAACCAAATTAAATGAATATTTAAGGACTCCCACACAAAAAATGTAATTTTTTTGCCAAATATTCTATCTTAGGACGGTACAAAACCGCTTGCCCGACTCCAACTCGCACTTGGCTATTTTATATTTTACTTCTTCATGATTTAAAAGCTAAACGGAATTGCATGTTTAGCACCCGTACTTATTATCTCAGGAGTATGTTCCCTTAAGGTAATTTTGTGATTTAAAGCAGGCAAAGCCACTTCTTGCAGGAGTTGGTAATAAAAAATAAATTAACATGCTTGAGCAAAATAATCTTTTCATGAACTTGAAACAGCACTTTTTGTGTCATTTCAGGCATTTTATTAAAAGTGAAACAGTGCCATTAAAAGTGAAGTTAGCTGTTATTAAAACTATAGAGAAACTATAGCAAAACATCCAACACCCGGTAAAGGAAGACCTTTACCGGGTGTTGGATGTTTTGCTGTCTGTGTACCTAATTTTATGTGTGTTGGACTGTGGGTTGCTTCTTGAATAAAAAAATTGATTGGTACAAAACTAATATAATTAAGGAAACTATTACATCTGTATGAAATTGTCTGTTAAACTTATTGAGTAACGTGCGCGCGTCGCAGTGGTTTCTGGAGCTCTGGCGCAGCGTCGTCCAGCCGTTCGGATCTCTTCGCGCGCCGTCGGTTGGTCTCGGTGTAGACTCCGCCCACCAGTGTGGCCAGCGTAGCGGCGGCAACAATCTCCCGGCCCTTGAAGACCTATGGGGCTTCAAGCCCTGCAGTGCCCTCGTCCAGCAGAGGGCATAGCCTTGTGATTGCACGGCGGATGGTTCCTTTGGTTGTTTCTACGTCTGCAACCCTGGTGCAGCCGTCCGTTCCCGGATAGAGTTGCTTGATCCTACCAAGTGGCCATTTGAGGGGTGGATTGTGCTCCTCCTTAATCAGCACGAGTTGCCCTGGTTGCAGGTTAGGCTTCTTCACAAGCCACTTTGTGCGCTGCTGAAGCTCGCAAATGTATTCACGGCTCCACCGTGTCCAGAAGTGCTGACGAATTTGCTCAATTTTGGCGTAGCGATGCAAGAGGTGAGTCTTGACTTCCCGTTTACGCAGTGATGCTGAGTCTAATTTGTTTGCAAATATATGAATAATTAATGAGTCCCAATTATCAGTGGGCTCCCCTAGTGTGTTGAGCGCTCGGAGGTGCTTTGTGATGTGATCCACTAAGTTTCTAAGTAATGTAGATGATTCCTTATGTAATGATTCAATACCTAACAACTCCTGAAAATGATTAGTGGTAAGTTGGCTTTTGTTATCAAATCTATCCCTTACAAGTTGCCAAGCAACTTCATAGTTATCATTAGAAATTTCCAAAGACTTTATAACAACCAAAGCACTACCCTGCAACGATGAGTGTAAATAATGAAATTTAGTTATACCGCTTAGTTTTCTATTGTCATGTATTAACGATTTGAAGGTGTCTCGAAACTCGAGCCACCTACTGTAATCTCCATCAAAAGAAGGTAGTTGTATCAAAGGTAACTTGACATTTACCTCTTCATGACTACAAAAATTTACTTTACTTTTAGAAAGGTTCTCATCAGCGTCACTAAACTGTTCTTGATGCAGCTGTGCTGCTTCCTGAGCTACGGTAATCAACGAGTAAAACTGATTTTCTATTTCAGAACGTTCAAAAAGTTGACCATCACAGTCATCCGATAAAACTTCTATTCTACTCTGGATTGTGTCAAAATCGTTAAATAAAACCTCAAACTTGGATAATCGTAAAGATAATTCTTTAACGTGTTTTTGTGTTACATCCTTAAAGTTCTGAAAATCATTAAAATAATTCCTAAAAACAGTAATCCTTCCTTTAATCGTGCTACGTTTCTTAATCAAATCTTTTAGTTCTGTGTCAGACATTCTCGTTGGCAAAAATAAAATGAAAAAACCTTATAAATACCGTTTTTATCCGGCAAACCTGATAGATTCTCACTCGCCACTCACGCCCCCTGGTGTGACGCGTAGCCGATATCAGACCACGTCGTTCCTGGTCGGCGCTCGCTGTGGGCGCGCTCGAAGATTCTGGAAAGTTCGGCCGGCTAATTACACACATGCACTGCAGCCTTTTTATTATGGAACCTACTTTTGCACTTAGTATGTTGCAATCATGAACTTATTCATATTTCATTTTTTCATCATTAGAACTTGCAATAGGCATTATAAGTAGACTGGAAACCCGCACACACAGCTGAAGCGATAGCTAAATTGAGCTGGCCATGCAGCGCGAGTTAAATAATTTGCCTTGATTTTTACTGACACGCCCAAGCCTTGGCAAATCAAATAAGTAGGTAGGTAAAAGAAGGATAGAATTTAGTGGAAATCGGAAAAATAATGGATGGATCGGGCACTCCCCTGGAATTGCGTCCTTGTGGTGAAGTCGACCTGCTGTCTCGCCCTGGATCCTCTTCAATCCTCTTGCTCAGCTCGATTTTTCTTGCACGCCACGTGTCCACGTGGCGTCCTGTCACGGTCGCCAATTTTTATGTTGGATGTTTTGCTGTCTGTGTACCTAATTTTATGTGTGTTGGACTGTGGGTTGCTTCTTGAATAAAAAAATTGATTGGTACAAAACTAATATAATTAAGGAAACTATTACATCTGTATGAAATTGTCTGTTAAACTTATTGAGTAACGTGCGCGCGTCGCAGTGGTTTCTGGAGCTCTGGCGCAGCGTCGTCCAGCCGTTCGGATCTCTTCGCGCGCCGTCGGTTGGTCTCGGTGTAGACTCCGCCCACCAGTGTGGCCAGCGTAGCGGCGGCAACACCGGGTTTCTCTAGCCATATGAAAAAACTAGTCTACCAAACAGATAATTTTTATAATTATCTGTGATATGTCTTCGAACCAAAAATTCGAAGACATGTGACATCCACCAACCCGCATGGTGGATTACGGCCCATTCCCTCTCCTAGAGAAGAGTCCCAACTGTGAGAATATTATAAATCCAAATATGCGATGCTAATCATGATGAAGTCCCGACACTTTTGCGTTGAAATACCTAACTTAATCTAACTTTAATTACTAAGATCGGCATTTCTAGTTTCATCTATGTTCACCTCTATATTTGGATCATCTTACTTTAATAACCTTTATTAGTGAGCCAATTAATTAACAATTTATCATTCAAAATGATAAATTAATGATAAATCAGATATTTTTAACTGTGCATCATTAATCTTAATCTTCACACAGATGTGGTTTTAGTCAGTAAGTCTGACATGCGCTTCATCCAGAGCGGGAGAAGTCATTGGATAATTTCCTATCTTAAAAGAAAAGATATAAACAAAAAAAAAAATGGCGTGACATTATGACTGTACGAAGCAGAGGCAACTAATTCACAAACTAATAATAATGCTGTCTCAACTATCTGTGTGCACAATCAATCTGGCTGTCATCTTAATTACGTACGTTGATAGATATTCTTGTCAGTGACACAGTGACAGCAAGTTTCTCTCAGGACTACGCAACGGATTAAAGTTTAATTTCGATTAATTATCACTATCACTTCCAGGCGTGTGTGTCTGTGTGCTTGTGTAGTATTGTTAATCAAAGCACGCCGCGTGAGGTATATGGCCGTTTTCGTAAGAGGTGACCTGAGACCGATACCGACTAGTGTCATATTCATAGTCTTGCTTATGTATCTTATTTTGCTCTTGAACACGGTGCGTACATCTCTATTTTTCCCAACTTTTCTTTCGGTTTTGCCTCGATGGTCTGGATAGAGTTTTGTGCCATTTTAGACCTTTTTGAATAACTTACTAAACGTTTTGTCCCAATTGTCGTATCATTTGTTTTGTAGTAGAAAAAAATGATTTCTTTTGATGTAGTATGAAATATAATGTCTTAGCAAATGAGCATCCAATATGTAATCATTACAATCAGTTGGTTTTTGATGTTACGAATAATTTTTTATCATTTTCAGGTCTAGGAAAACCTTAAAAACTTCTACTTACAAATACTTTCAAAGATTTTTGCAATTAGTAACATTCAATTAGTAATCAAATAAATTTCTTAAGGGTCGTGGGAGTCTTTAGACTGGAACCGTGGGTTTGAGTTGCATTTTGGGACCAGAAATAAAATAAATAGTTTTATAGGTAACTATACTTTAACGCCATTTTCCTTAGTAACAACTTGGTAAAGTCTCTTTCTCAAAACAGTATTAAAAAAAAATTGGATGCTGGGACTGCAGTCCCGGTCTAAAGAGCCAAATGCAACAGGAACCCTTTTCGCTTATCACCCACCAGAAAAAAAGAAAATCTCATCCACACTATAGATACGACCACCACCTCGCGTTTGGCGGCCGGTCGGTGGTCTGCGCGCGCGCCGCCAGTGCTACCGGGCCGAGTATCACGCGCACACGTCGCGACTACAAACAAACACACACACAAACAAGCAGACATGAGGAGTAGTGCACAGTTCGCGGTTTTGTTCGCCTGCGTGGCTTACGGTGAGTTTTGTATAGAAATAAATAAATAATTTACTTAAAAATAGTTCTGTAGTTTCTGCCTATCCCCTAAGAAAAAAGGCGGGACTATATTATTTTTTGGAATCACACTTGTTTATAAAAGCAGCAATTGTAATGGTAATAACTGCAGAAGTTTAATACCTACTATGTCGCAGTGTTTTGTAGGTGTAAGCTGATATTTTTTATTAAACAAGAAAGGGTTTGGTAATTAATAAACAAAATCGCTGTTTTACCTCGTCATGTTGTGATAAATAATCACAACACGTAGTAAATAGCACATAAAAAACACATATATAGTAAAAAAAATATACTCACAATGAATTTACCTCTGCTTTTGTAAATAATTATCTAAGCCAAGTCAAAGATTACGCTTAATGACTACTAACT
Source organism: Mythimna albipuncta (assembly GCA_929112965.1). Lineage (NCBI taxonomy): Eukaryota > Metazoa > Arthropoda > Insecta > Lepidoptera > Noctuidae > Mythimna > Mythimna albipuncta. The sequence goes on along the minus strand of OV815962.1, from coordinate 6,166,411 downwards.
TAATATTCTAGAACTGTAAAGTCGTTTCTTACTAAAGAGCATTATATAAATAGCCGATAAATGTGTCACCAAAATAAATGCTTAATTATATCTCACTGCGTCAAAATTGACACTAAATAAGTAATTGTAATATCGTGTCTCAAGCAAGGCCGATGCCAGCTTAGACCACGGGGAATTTCTGAAAAGGAAGCCTGTGGTCCCAAAAAGCATAAGGTAACTGAAGGACACAGATGTGACAAAAGCTCAGTAAAAGACACGCTATCCCACTCTGCACTAGAGCGGGATAAATCATTGAATGATTACCCACTTCAAAAAAATAAATGTCATATCTGTGAAGCACGAATTAGCCTTTTTCGCGGCAAAGAATTTGGTATAAAAATACCAAAGTATCCTAATCAGTAGTTATACCAACATTCGCATTTATATAATTATGCATAAACAAGTATTTGTAAACCAGAATATATTTAGATCCAACGATTAGCTTTTCACGAGTGAATAGTCTCATTTTAGTGAACTAGCCAAACTTGTTTGAGTTCGTAACTAATGTTATCCACATATGTAACGACAGCACGATGTGTCTTTAAAGGGACATTCTTGTTTATATCGACCATCACTTGTCCTTCGAAAAATAATGTAATCAATGCTCTTTTTATCGTTCCCCCTTTTTTACGGGACTAAAACCGACAGAGCTCATTCAGTTGCCCTTAATTGCGAGGGATGCGGTTACTCTTTCAAACAATCCTCTGTCTCTGGCAGGGCCCATCGTTTCCCTAGCCTTTTCCCAATTAGCTTGGGGTCTGGGGTGAATACCAACATTTACATGGAGCATCAGGCCTCTACAACCCATTAACTGAGGAACACAGTAACACAGAACAAATCTTTGGATAAACTGATGGTCAGACTTTTAGGCGACAATCTTTATCAATTCTCTTTTATTTTATGGTCATTGGTAAACTATATTCAACAGTATATAGTTTACCAATTCAAGGATTTTAAGCCGGATATTATACTTTTTTTTTATTTGCCGGACAGGTAGAACAAGATATCACTTTTCTCAAATTTTTTGTAATGATTGCTTCATAGAAAAGATAAACGTCCCTTCGATACAAAATGTCAAATGTCTATTAATAATGCTTTTGAAAAATCTTCTTGTTATTTAATATTTTGGTTTCACTACGAAAGGCTTGGTTTTGGTTTTCTAAAAACATTAAATTACATAATACGAGTCTATCAATAACAATAACATGTTACTAGTATATTGATATAATGTTGAAATAGACTGTTTATAGATTCATATAAACAACTATGTTATAGTATATTCAAATATTAAAAAGCTGCAACTGTAATATCAAATTAATTATTCAATTTAATGTTAAGTTCTAATCCAATCAAATTAACTTGTCATGTTTAACTGCTGGACTAAGGCCATCCAGGCCATTGTGGGTCAGACTTTTTGGTAGAAGTCAAGTTTATTCATCCACTTTTTATTAAGAGACCTTTGCTTCAACCTAGGAATAACTCCTGCATTATAAACAATACATCTAGACTAGGAACCACTGTTTATACAGCAGCCAATGGCCAACCATGCCGTCGATGTCAACAAACGGTCCTGTGCTGCATTTCCGCGACTCTACCAGGTCATGGGTCCACCTTGTGGGAGGCCTCCTACCGCTGCGTCTTCCGGTGCGCGATTACCACTTCAGAACCTTATCCCTATCGACCACCCGTTGTACGAGCAATGTGTGCTGCCCATTGCCACTTAAGTTTGACCATTTTTCATGCTATGTCGGTGACCTTGGTTCTCCTGTGGATAACTTGAAGGCATAAACTAGTTTCAAATATTTACTGAAGGATCTTGATAAAATCTATTTCCTTTAACCATAAATAATAATAATAATAGTATTCCTTTATTATCAGGCAACTAAGGTCCATAGATAAAAAACACAAAAAAATGACGAGCGACGAGTTATGTTACACAAGTTCTTGCTAGTTACTCGTAGACAAGTAATGTTAAAATTCTTGTCTGTTTTTGTTCAAATTCTTGACACGAATAGCAATATACTGAACTGCACGCACTACGACATTAACCTGAATTTTAATTACATAAATATCAAGTTTAATATTAACAAAAAGCATTACTGCCCAAAAAGAATGTAGCTACTATTAATTACCGCCAAATATAATCTAAAAAAATGCCAAGTGCGAGTTTTACTCGCGCATAAAGAGTTCCGTAATCGAAACATTTTTTTTTACACAATTTTTTATTATTAAATTTATAGTATTTTTTGTTATAGCGGCAACAGAAATCCATTATCTACGAAAATGTCAGCTGTCTAACTGTCACGGTTCATGAGATATAGCCTGGTGACACATATAGACCTTGTGTCCTTACTTTATATAAATATATATATATATATATTTAGTATATATATATATTTATATTTAGTATATCTATTATATTAAATATAAATGTATGTGTATTTTATCTATAATTATTTATACTTTTACTCTTGTTTAAATACCAAAATTTTATTTTTGTGCGCCTACCATATTGTCTCTTCACCACCCTAGGTTGACTGGTAGAGAATGCCTAAGGCATTAAGTCCGCCTATGTATTTTGTGTTGCATGAAGATTAAATAAATAAATAAATAGATTGTGACTCTTAGAAATAGGGTTTCGTTTTTACCGTATGGAATCTTAAAAACTAAGAACGGTGTTTGCCCAGCATATGAAACAAAATATCAATTAATACCTAGGTAGTGTATAATTGTATACAGTATAAAACAGAGCTGTTTCCTGCACTCGTTACCCAACCGATTGGAAAGGGAGCCGGAATCGAGACCGTTTGCACGAACCTCAAGGTCCACACCTGCTTCTGAACGACATTTAAAAATTATTATATATTTGGGCCGACTCGTGGGTGATTTATGTGGCGTTGTGAAATGTTAATGGGTATTGAAATGTCTGATGTTATGACAAAGTCGGTTTATGACGATCATTTCTGGTTTGACTTCATTTTTCGTCCATTTTGATGTAAATAAATCGTACTAATTCATATCTTTGTATAGCTAAAATCAGTTAAGCATAGAATATGTCTCTCAAAAATGTGCAAATCCATATTAGGTGTGTGTGTTCATTCCAATTTTTTGAAGACGCTTTGTCATCTCAGATGTCCGTGGAATTATTGAAAAGAGTTACTGTGGCCTTGAAATACAAAAAACAACTGAAAAACACAGCTGGATTTTAGACAGTAAAAGAACACTCACTCTCACTCCACTTTTAACCTCAGAAAAAAGTGTGTGTATGTTCATCGCCTATCACACTTTTTTTTGGCATGCTCTGTATGGCGATGCATTTTCCCTATCCAATGTAATAGCCAAACCCTTAGACCAGGTGAATGGTCCCAGTTGCATAATTCCCAACGTGCACTAAAAAGTAAAATTACAATGTTAATCGTGAGATAAATATTAAATAATCGCACGGTTATAATCCGTAATCGTCGGGTATAATAAATTGTATAAGACTCGTACGCCAAACCGTAAAACCGCTCGTACAAAAGAGTTCAACGCGCCACTTACACAATGCATTGTGTGATATGATTTTATCTCTCTCGTTTATTCGTAAGCACTTGCTTTTGTTCGTAATATGTACTAACTAGCTTCTGCCAGCGGCTTTACCTGCATGAAAGGTTTTTCTATACAAACTTTGGACCCTAATTTCAACCCCGTGAGAGGTGAATTTTAGAAAAGTGTCTTAGTTCTCGCCATGTCATAAAACGAAACCTTGTGCAAAATTTTGCTAGTTCCAGTAGTTTTGACTGTACATTGATATGTCAGTCAGTCAGTTTTTCCTTATATATAAATGTATATACTAGCTTCTGCCAGCAGCTTCGCTCGCGTGAAAGTAGGTTTCTCCATACAAACTTTAGACCCCCGTTTCATCATCTTAAAGGTTAAATTATTGAGATAAAAAAAGGTAAAAAAAAGACGTGTGGCACTCTCGGGGACTGCCGTGGTAAAGCTATTGCATAGCATTTTTTTCAACTTATGCAATTATAATTATTTATTTATTATATTTATGCAGTATTTTTTCCTTTGTTTTTTTTTCTTTGATAGTAATTGAAGTTACACATTGAATTGAATTTTGATTGATTGTTCACTCATTTGTTTTCTTATCGGTCACCACGCTCAAAAAACAAATGAGTGGGGGGTGTTAGGTTATTTTCGTTACGGAATTTCTGGATTCGGTCTCCACGCTCAAGACGATAGAAGCTATGCAATAGCTTAAAAAAGTTTTAGTAGTTTCAACTGTGCGTTGATATGTCAGTCAGTCAATTTCTCCTTTTATATATAGAGATAACTACAATCTTGTATCCTAATTTGAATTCCGTGAAGGATGTATGACTGCAGTATTTTTTTAAATATTTGTTAAATGAGTCATGTAACGTTGACGTGATGTGAATATTTAATATTAAATAAATACCAAAATGGAACTTAAATGAACCTGTTTTGTTAACTCATACATATATTGGACGTGTTTTTTATTTATTTAAACTTTATGTACAGTAGTGGTACATAAGTGGACTTAATTCAACAAGGCATTCTCTACTAGTCAACTTTTAGGTTAAATAAAATAATTCACGTACATATATGAGTGAAAGATTAAAAAAAAAATCTTTTCTATCCGTAAGACTTTGTGATGCTTTAACGTATGGAGATATAATAATATTTCACAACTTTCACACAGCGTCATCTAGTCCCAAACTAAGTAGAGCTTGTGCTATGAATAGTAGACAACAGACAGAGAAAAATAGCAAAGTGTAATATACACATACATATCTAAGACACAGAACAAATAATATTGATCGTCACACAAACTGTCTTGGGAATCGAACCCATGACACATATAACCTATGGCATTGCATTCAGGGCCACTAAACACTAGACCAACAGACCAGTCACCAGAATAGAAATATCCTTGAACATATAAATATAAATACAAAATGAGATACAAAGAAAAAAGTATGTCATAAATATCAGCACAAATGTAAAACCAAGGTTTTCAATTGTATTCGGTGAAGCAGCTAAAATTAGGCTCAGTTACAATGCACAATGGAAAACAAAATGGCTAAAGAAATGATAAAAATATTCATTAACAAAAGCGAATGGATTACAAAAAATGTATAGAACACACACAGATGTACAACATTAGTTCTAGTATATGAGAAACACGAAACACGTGTCTAGTATTTTTATGTAAAGAAACTATGTACAAAATTTCATAATTGTATCATGAAAAATAACAAAGTTATAAGCTTGTAATGTCAGCAAAAATACATAGTCACCGGGCCATCCAGGCGACTGAGGGGTAGTTTTGCATTTGCATCCAACTGTTTGTCGGCGCCTAATGCTCACTTTGAGCTGCCGTGATCTGTGTTGTACTTAGCGTCGGTGGTGTCCAACTTGTGACCTTTTTAAATATTTTTGGGAAAAAATACAATATGGTGTAATAAGCCTATTGGGGCCAGGGTTAATTCAAAAGATAGCTCAAGCCCTAGTATGAAAGCAACGAAGGAACGGGTTAGCTTTTAGTCAGTAAGAGTCTGACACTATCGCCCGCTCCGCCCAAGAGCGGGGGTTGTCATTGGATGATTTTTCCCACCATAAATAAATAAATAAAAACATGGTGTAATAACTATTGGAATCTATTCAGTTACTGATTCTAAACAAACTATGTTTAGATTTAGCATAAACTAAAAATAATGTGGTATATACTGCAACACTGTTCGGTAACCAATTACAAACAAAAAACAATGGGACTTATTTAGTTTCTCAACAAATATCTGTTGAGAAACTAAATAACTAGACAGTATCACATAAAAAAATAATATCGTAACTAACGAACAGACACTTTGACCGACTAATTGTTAATTAGGCAGCTGAAGTGGCGGTGGTACCCGCAAGGTTAACCTCGTTCACACTGTACACAGACAGACAGACGTACAGATTGTATAAATAATATGCACTTGGGCACTTGGGACTTTAGAGTGTGAATATAAGAATTATGATTATAAGTTAATTTACTTATTTAAGTCATGATGTATCAAATAAGCTGTGGTGGCTTATTACGAGTTGGTCGCGAATTTGAATCGGCGTATTAATGTTTGTAATTTATTTTATCACCACTGCTCTTAAAACTTTGAAAGAAAAACATTGTGAAGAAACCAGCATGTCCTAGAACCAAAAATGTCAAATGTTATATTGGTATACAAAGTGTCAAATTAAAGTGGTTTTATTTTATTTATAGTAAAGATGGTCAGCTTTTAACAGCTTAAACGTAGTATTTATATTTAATAAAAATATAGAATTCTAGGACAATAGGAAGACTTTTATAATAAAAGAGAAAAAAATCTATGAACAATATCGGGTATCAATAATATAATATACCAATATTGTAAAAGGTAGAGTAATTTAAATATGAAATACCTACCTATGTAGTTTTATTTACAACATTTGTACATAAACAGCTTTATAATTTTATCACTGCTGGTAATCAGGCCCCCATCTCTAAACGAGGAAACAATGGACCATAATCCACGAGTCTATGTCATATATCTTTGATTTTATTTCCAAGATAGGTTACTTTGCCTATGATATTTTCTTCTTTCACCTTTTTAAGAGCAGTGGTGATAAAATAAATTACACAAAATGATGCGTCTGGCTAAATTTGAATCCACGACTCGTCGGAGCAATTACCACTGAGCTACCATTGCTCTGATGCTAAATAACATGTTCCAGATATTTATTCCGTATTAAACGTATCAACTCCTTTTAAGTAAGACCCATAAAAACGAATTCTTAAAGTCCAGTTATCGATTGATATCACTAACATCAATCTCACTTTTCAGTAGTAAATAACATTATTTATGTTTGACTGAATTGTTCTCATAAAAACGAATTCCGTTTTCGTAAAGCCACAAGAATGTCCATATAAAAGTAAACTACCGCCTGACTTCTGTCGAATCGCTCATGTAACCAAAATACACAGAAAGTTAAGCCACTGTTTTATGTATACATATTAATATTAAATATAATGACAGTGACTATGTTTTAAGTATCTGTAATTTTACAATCATGACGATACCATTAATTTATATAAATCTTATTATACTATTATTACATTTTTAATTATTTCACCAATAACTTATCCCACCGGTAACGTAAAAAGGGTTTAAGCTGCTGACGATCAGTCCTTTAGAGGCCTCCTGTTACGAACCGTGTCCAGAAGTACCACTTTCTGAATGAAACCTTTGATCTAGCCTCTTTTTCTTTCTTTCTATCTAGGATTTTATAAAATCCCCGACTAGTCTCAGCTATTGGCTCACACAACTATCGGTATAATGATCGAGAAAAGCAGTTTCGCAGCCTAAGTTTTCAAAAATATTGATATTTTGACTCTAGTATGTACTCTGTCGAACAATGTCACAAATTCATTATTTTATCTCTCTAAAAAAGAACTATTTAGTAAACTGGTGATACCAGTTGTTCAAGTTGTAGAGGTCGAATGGAGATATTTCAAGTTGAATCTAAATCTGACCACAAAATAAAACTAAGTCACATAATGAAAAAATAAAAGGTCGTTATTGAGCGGTGACCCTGTATCTTTCAGTTTATTTATTTTACAATTTATGTACACACAAAAATAACAGAAACAGACACTTAATACATAAGAGACGTTAGTACAAAGGTTTACCTTTATGTGGGAACGTAAAAGGCAAAATACAGGTGGGTTTTTTTCAGTCATTAAATTCTGACACGCCCTTTCGCTCCGCCTTAAAGCGGGAGAAGTAATTTGATAGTTTTCCACCTAAAAACAAATATGTTGGCCATTGCCTATTAGATCAATAGACCACAAGACACTTTAATTTTTCTTAATGTGGGAAATCATCCAATGACTTCTCCCGCTCATGGTGGAGCGGGAGGGCGTGTCAGATTTTTACTGACTGGTATCCTAAAAGAGATTGTATTGGAGATGGTATCCCATAACTTTAAGAATTTCTCAGTGGTAACCAGCTTAAATGTGTGGTAATGGGCTGGCCTATAAAGTGGATGTCAGACGGACGGTGTGGTGAGTGACTACAGGCTACTAATTCGAAAAATAATGGCCTAGCAAAATCACTTTGATATAATAACAATAAATAGAAATTGAGGTGAAAACCGTTACGTTATACACAAGTATAATAAAGTCAATAACACTAAAAATTCGCAATAAAAGCCAATTCATCAATAAAACCTTGCGGATCGTTCGTAACGTTACGCATAGACGCATGTTACGCAATGGTTCCCTCATCTTATTGCCTATAAATTAACATCTGTTACGATGCGCGTACGCACAGTAATGAGCTTTCTTTTATGTCACACGTCATTTTACGCAGTGGACGACGATTGTAGTGTCGTAAGCGGAGTTTAGGGAAATGTTTGTTGTGCATAAATATGTTGGAATATCACTAAATAATTGCAAGTACTGTAACATTGTAATAGATCTTGCGAGAGTGTATATGATAAATAAATATTTTCAAATAAATATATAAGTTACACCGATAATACACAATGTTTCTGAGCCATTTTGAAAATGAAGAGTGTTAAAGTGTTTATAACACTGTTCAGTACATCGCTTATGGGTAAATAAAAAAAGGTGACATTTTAGTCGGCAAATCTTTGGTTTATATGGCTCTTGGTTATCACTGAAGATACAAGATACAAAAACTGTGATGAAATTTCTCGAACCTTAAGTTCCGAATTAGAGTTATAAGAACTTATATATGCTCGTATGTATATATACTCGTATGTATTAAAATATTATTGTTCCATCTGTTTTAATGAAATGGTAAAAAAACTGAATCTGAAAATCTTTCATTAAAACTTCAATACAACTACTACCTACAAACCAACCAACCAACTACTTCAAATGAATGACCACAAAATGTATTTCCTATCTCACAAATTACAATAGCTAAGAGATTTCTCAAAATCTTCTCACGAACACAGGATACTGGCTGCTGTCAGTGACTTCTCCCGCGTGAATGTAGAAAATTATCCCAAGGGAACGTACTCACGAGATAAAAAATATTGTATGTGCTGTTGTAGGACATGATCTAAGCATGTACCAAGCTTCATCGAAATATGTTCAGGTTTCCAAGCGTGAAGAAATAAAAAAATACACATTCACAAACTTTTTCCTTTACAATATTGGTGTGATTGCATATTAAAAGCGTATACAGCTCGTTTTCGTCCTTCGCAGTGTGAGTAATCATACTATTAACGAAGCCTCATTAACACTAATTAGTTAATAGTTCGCCGTTTCAAATTATCGTAACCCAATTTCTACGAACGCTTCCTCAAGTTTCTGTTTACCATTTTACTGCCAAGCTATTATAAATGTATTTTCAGATACAATAATAATTTGTAAGATGAATAAAATTATAAATAACTGTGTTCCTGTGAAAAAATATCGAAAATATGATTGCCACACATAAACTGGATGGAGCTAGATTTTTGCATCTTATTTTTTTGGAATTTCGCTCTTCTCATACTCGTTTTTGTTATTAATCATTTTTGGTAGGCTAAAAGAATAAACAAACCAGGTCCGCTCCACATTAAACACCCAATTACATGTCGCACTTCATAACGCTAAGAACCGTCATAAATGTAGAGACACCATCAATAAGAAGCTAAGCGGGTACTTTACGACCCTCTGTAACGAGAAATACGACTCGAGGAGGAGGAGGAGGAGACTTGCATTTGCCCACTTTCAATATCCTTGAAACTAAATTAAGTTCCATAGTACTGTTGAAGCTTGACTCAGGGACGTAGGCACAGTCACGGGATTGTTTGAAAGAGTTAATGTAGAACTACATTGGGTACACGTGGGCCAGTACGTCGATTTGGGAGCGTCAGTCTCCATACATATTACATTACATTAGATCCACGCCACGCGACACCAAGCGGCGCAACTCTACATACAAACCAGGCGTAGCACACGTGTGCGTCGGTGTAATGTAGTTCCCGTTATACATACTGTATAATAAGTGGTCCTTGAACTTAAAAAGCAACTGAAGGACACAGGCAGATTGGTTTAAGTCAGTAAAAGTCTGACACGCCCTCTCATTCTATCAAAGAGCGGGATGATGATTTCCCATGTAAAAACCAGCGGCACCTGCTCGCCTAGCCAAGTTACAACCGTTTCGCTTGCGCCGAACGCTTCGAGTTGACCTTGCCGCCAATTCTTTTGTTCTGACCATGTGACTGAGCGATAAGACGACGTCATTCCCGTACATTTGAAGCTTTCTACAAGCGTTAACTATTGCCGATTAGCAACTTGGCTAGGGGTACCGTTCTAAAATGTGTTTTTCAAGAAGAAAGTCTCGGAGTATTTCTTAGTAATGCGATTACATTCCTAACTAAAAGTCAATTGGTTTGTTTTACCAGATTACAGATTAATAGGAGCAATTTTTTCATATCTTCTTCGATATCACATTACTTCTTACATTAATTACGATTTGTGCCTACTGACATAACTAAGGTACAAATTAAACATTAAACAAATTGTACTTTCTCAGTAGCATTACTTGAAAGTAATACATATTTATTCCTTAAAAGAAGTTTAATGACGCCTTCCGTGACATCAGCAATAACTTGAATGACTTAAGTATCAATGATATACACGATCCGAGTGATGAATAGATCGTCAGCGAACCGCAGAATTTCACATTTTATTATATTGTAGTTTTGTAGTAAGTAGGTATTGCTAATATTATTTAATACGCACTTTACACGACCGCGAATGTTAGAGGTTTGTTGCTAGTTATGTATTATTGTGAAGTAGTAGGCATGTATGTGTGAGTATCATTCTATTTAATAAGCTTCTGATGTTAGGAGGTAGAGTTGAATGATCGAAATAATATATCTATACGTAGTGGGCAGATTTAAGATCTGATATCTGGTGGCACTTCATGACTTTTTTTTTTTACGGTGGGAAAAATCATCCAATGACAACCCCCGCTCTTGGGCGGAACGGGAGATAGTGTCAGACTCTTACTGACTAAAAGACCCACCCCGTTCCTTTTAGCCTTCATACCGGGGCTCAAGCGCCCTTTCGGATAACCCTGGCCCCAGTAGGCTTCGACCCGGCTGGGTCCCTGCTGTTGCTGACAACTCCTTGAGGCGCGCGGGAACAGTGCGCGCCGTCGACGACTTGAGCTTGGTCCGGACAGTTACCGGACGGCCGGACAGCGAGCTACCCATTGCTCACTGTCCACAAGCCCGCGCCTACGTTGGCCGGAAATCGGGATCAGAATCCCGATATCGCCGTTGCCTGATGCGTTCGGCCTCCTCCTTTGCGAGCATTACTGCTTCGCAGAAGTCGGCGACCGCCTGCCACTCCTCCTCGTTCCGGACCATGGCCTCAATTAAGGCCCGGCTTGAGAGGTCTCCGCCGCCGATCGCCCCCACGAGGGCACGGCGATGCTCCGCTCAAGCAGGGCACACCTCGACTGTGTGCTCCACCGTATTCCTCGGGCGGCACTTCATGACATGACCAACTAAAACTAGCCAGATCGTTTAATCGTTAACATTTGATGATATATCAATCCTCCTTTGGCCATATCATTGATGTAAGATTTCTATGACAGTTAAAGGTCTAAAAAAAGTAGGCCAAACGAGGATTGACTTTAACGTTTAAAATGATCTGACCAATTTTAATTGGCCGTGTACTAGTAGCAGCATAAAAAATTTAGAAATTGCTTTATGTTAATAAAACTGGATTTAATAAGATTGCCTTTTTCAAAGTTGCTGTCGAAATGAATGAACTTTTACTAAATGACTGACCATGAATGGCTGTGCCGGGAAATTTGTCACTTGTCATAAGTACTTGTCCTTTCATGAGCACACGAGACACGTAACATCCTAGAAACCGAAGGTTTCTTAGAGAAACAACTGGCATGAAATTTCTCACTTATAGTAAACTAGCTTTTGCTCACGGTTTTGCCCGAGTACATACAATAAAGCCTGGTCACTCAGGAATAAAGCAGCTTTCTACCGATGAAAAAAAAATAGCAATCGGAGCAATACTTCCAGAGATCTGCTACAAACAAAAAAACAAACTTACCTCTTTATTATATTAGTGTAGAAGTGTAGGTAGATATCGAATTTATTTTTTTTATATTATGAATGTATTCATAAATTCAAATAGGCCTGTACAACATTTTTTGGCCCAAAAATGAATAGCTTTCTTATCATTAGGAAGTGAAGGCAGAATTTTACCGTTTAAAAAAATCCATTTCGAAAACCAAAATCATTTTAACCAAATCCATTGTGACAGCCAAAAATACTTTTATGTAAATGAAGTAGGTGTGTCTGGTTAAAAAATATGTATATGATAAAATTCAAATAATAAAACTTACAACAGCAAGGAAGTAACATAAAATTTAAATGACTGACTACGGTAAAAATATAGTAAAAAAATCTGTAGTCAAATATATTTTTTTATTATATTTATACTTTTATTTATATTTAAACTAAGAATTTTATTTAATTTTGTTTAACATGTCTCGATATGAGAGTAAAATTTAAATAAGAAGCTTACTTTTCTGGATGTCAAACATCCTTTCTTTTTCTTCTTTGTCCAACCCTCTTCCCAGATGTTTTGCAAATTAAATCAAATCAAATCATCTTTATTGTGTCATATTTTGGCTTGTCTGTGCACTCAGACTCGCATATCCATCATATTGACATTATTCTGATGAGAATATAATCTAAATCACCAGAACCATAACAACTTCGATTAACAGCTCATTCATAAAAATCTTTTCAGTGGTTTAACAGTTACTTTTTGGTGTTACCGTTGCCGAATAAAAATAGAAAACCAGAATCCATAATCAAGATAGTTCTACCACCAAAATCGGTTAATGACAGATGAAAGCCGCTTTCTAGTCTAGAGACCTAACTAGTGAAAATGTGACCTCGGTCATTAGTCTAACAAAGTCGTGAAGCTACGAATGTTGATAAGATGTCGATTTCCTATTTATTCGATAATAGGATTGCAAAACCGCGGAAGGCTTGGAGAAACCGGCTCCGAGCCATCTCGGCTTGCGTCACCAAGGAAACGTTTGACATACTGTGTGGCACGTTTTAAAACATTTATTTTACTGTACTGTCCTCGTATTTGACAACAGACTAACTTGGGTTAAAATCTTACTTAAGTTAAGTTTAATGCTATGTACTTAATTTTATATACATAGTTACTTTATCACATAATATGTATGTGCTTGTTATAGAAAAGTATGATTGTGGTCAATTGAGTAATGGCATAATTTGTCTATGGCCACTTAAGATGTCTACAATGTCTTTGGATGGCTATCAATGAAACAATTATATCACAACCCACACTTGTCAGACAATAAATGTATCACCATCGTGATACGTGTACGTTATTGCTAAAATGTTTTTATTCATCTTTTGCTTGGGTCCATATAGTAGATAAGTCCGTTTTTTTGACGTGTGCAAATTGTCATGGATGCCTTCCACCCCGGAGCCGCGGGTAGAGGAAGAAATCTGTTAGAACTCTAACTGATTAAAACCACACGGAACAGGTGTACTGTGGTAAAGGTTTTGGTAAAGGCATTTTGCCACGCCCCCTCGGTATTGGTCGATCTATCAATAATAATAAAAAAAGCATCAACTTATGTGGACCCCATCACTCTCTGCGACCACGTACAGTCGCAATTCCTCTAGAAAGAACCGCGTGGAACACGGCTGAGTCTTTTTGGGTCTATCAATGTTCAGACAACACAACGACAGAATTAGATACAGATATGGACCTAATTCTGTCAGGCACAAGGCTGTCTATTGCCAAGACTAACTAGGGAGTCAATGTTAATGCCTTGCTCATAACTTTACTTTTGACGTAAATACATTTTTTAACATAGCTTTCATAATGAGAAGCAGTTCAAAAACAACAATGATAACTAAATTGGGAGATACAGTTTAGTGTTGCAGCTAGGTATCACCTCCATCCAAAATTTAATTACACCACTACAGCACTATAGTCTGTCTAATAAGTTAACCGACTTGGAAATTTTTGTATAATATTTAATCATTTAAAAAATAGTTATATTCGATACTTTTCATAAGGCTCTTCTGTTAGTAAACAATGATCTCTATCTCTTAACTAATCTTTATTATTGAACCAGTATTGACTACATCAGATTTCAATAAATCCTAATAATTACCCAAGTCGTTTAACTTATTAGACCGACTAGTTAAAGAATCAACGAATTTGGTGCAGTAAGTTGACTTTAGTTATTTTGCTACGTTTCTAGTTTTCCATTTTTACTATTTGTATCAACATCATCATTTCAACCGAAAGACGTCCACTATTGGACATAGGCCTCCCCCAAGTGTCGCCACAATGAATGATCCATCGAATTGCCGCAACCTTTACCAGGTCTACCTTGTAGGTGGTCTTCCAATGATACGTCTTCCGGTACGTGGTCGCTTTTCCACAAGTGTCGCTACTATTTATTTAATAGCAGCAGGTGAATGTACTCATAGATAAACTACAAGTAGCTTTGGTTCCTACAAACTGCTAAAACTATGCAACAATGAGGCACAGTTAACTGTTGGTTAATAGCAAATAGGTAGTTTCCCACAGCATCGATGTAGTTAAAGCTGTTGTAATCTTTAAGTTAAATACAATACTTTCGCTTAGAAGGGAATAAAGATTAAGTATTTGATAACCTGAAATGGTCGTTTATTTTTAGTTACTTGGTGTTGAAACATATAACAATAACGTACGTATATTTATATTAAATATAATAGGAGAGACTGTCTGACTCAGATATCATCGCACAGCCGAAACATTATTTCCCGAATAATAATTTTATTTATTTTTTTGAGGTGAAAAATCATCTAATGACTTCTTCCACCCTAGGGCACAGCAAGAGAGCGTATCAGAATTATATTCACTAATACCTACCTATATTCCTCCAGCTGCCTTTTGCATTTTAAGACTACGTTCTCAGGAATTCCCTATAACCTCAGCGGGCGTTGGCCCTGCTAGTCCCATACGGTTTTGCTGACATCTCTCTGAGGCGCTCACTACTACTAGGGCACAGTAATTACCGAACGGGTGGACGGCGAGCTATTTAGTGCTCGTCATCCGCAAGCCTGCATTTGCGATGGCCGGTAGTCGTTCTGCGACTTCTGAAGCCTGGGGCGTCTTCTATTGCGGCAGCTGGGGTGTGAGGAGGTCCGTTCTCTCACGCGTAAATAGTATAACATTGACGTTTATATCAACATTTACAGTCATAACTAATTGTATAATTAGTTTGTCATAATTACGTCAAGCACAAGTGGCAGCATTGTTAATATTCATACAATCGCACCTTATGATAATACAATCTCATTCGCATTGACTTCATGAGGAAATTGCGACATTGGCAATGAGATTACGATCAAGGATGATGTTATAATGATTGTAATTAGTAACAGAACTGCATTTTAAAAGATAATTAATAAAATTTATTGTAAATTGTCAGAAATAAAAGAACCGCCGTACATAGAATATTTTGCCTAAAATAATTCTGCTTGGACGCACAGGACCAGTCAGTATGGCGACACTTGGGGAGGCCTATGTCCAACAGTGGACGCCTTTGGCTTAAATATAATGATGAATGCTGTCTGGGACGTCGTGATTATAGATATGGAGTTTAGTTTTTAAAGAAAATTAGCATAGCATTGCATAGTCGGCCTTATAATGTTCCCACTGTTGGGACTCAAGCCTCCTCTTTAGAAGAGGGAATGGGCTGTAATCCACCACGCGGGCCCAGTGCGAGTTGGTGGATGTCACATGTCTTCGAATTTTTGGTTCTAGGACATGCCGGTTTCCTCACGATGTTTTCCTTCACCGTTTTGAGAGCGGTGGTGATGAAATAAATTGCACAAAGTAATGCGCCTGGCTGGGTTCGAACTTGCGACCTACATACAACTCGTAAATCGGGGCAGTTACGACTGGGCCACTACTGGTCACTGTAGAAAATTAGTACCTGTTATTTAATTATCAGTTCCTTAATCTATTCCTGTGGAATATGCCTTTTCCACACAAAAATACTAATTGTGCACTTAAATATGTTCTTTTGTCTAGGATAAAAAAGTAACTACGATGGAGATGGCGGGGTCTGTGATCGCTCGCTTTGCTCACCCACTTGATCCCGTCATTCTCTTTTAATCTTACCTATCCGAGTCGAGATGCCCCAAATTCCTTAATAATCATAAAAAATCCATTTAGTAATCGTAAATAAAAATAAAATAGATTTTTGATGCACATTTAAAATATGCCTTTATTTAATACCTAATTAGATAAGGAACTCGAAAGAGAACGATTGTTATTCATGAATTTTCTAATTAATAAGTGAGGTCGAGCATTACAATCATTTGAAACTCAATTACGGGCGCTATTTGACTATTACTGAGTTCCTACCATGACTGTTTTAAGCTTTATTAAGAATTCATGCCTAGACGCAATGAATACTAAACTATTTATAACATTAAACAAAAAACCGGAAATATTTTTGTTTATTAACTTAATCAGTGTAAATAATTTAGTTGGTTTTTAAATATCTTAACTGTGGCAATATGTTTATTATACAAAATTAACAGTTAATTTAATCAGAAATAGATATTATAAATATACATAATTCTGTTACAAAAAGCATACCTAGGAATGCTTCAGAAAAGCTGGTTTTTGTCTCCACAAAAAGTAGACTATTCCAATTAAGTCAAAATATTTTCTATGGTATCCACAATAGCTAATTTAATTATACCTATCGTAAAACTTAACAATATCATTTTCAAATATATGAAATAGCAATGTTTGTGTACAAAAACATAAATTCCTCAAGATCACACTTAATTATTTTTAATTGAATAATAGTATCAAAACATTTTATACGAGCAATTGTTTTTGTCAGTAAGTCTAATTTATAATTGGCCAAATAAATTGAGATCAGTATTAGATCGGTTATTAACTCAAAAGCAGAAACTACTTTCAACTTCTAATGAATTTTCATACATTTTGTTGATTAGTAGAAGATACAACGGATTTTTTAATTGGACCACCATTGGCCACTATCTCATCTAATAGTAAACGATAATGTGGTCGATAATAAACCACGCTAGCCTAGAAGTAACCTATTCACTCTTGACTTAAAGACTCCTAGGTTGCAGCTATCAGGAAACACAGAATTCCGGCAGGGAATTCCACTCCTTAACTGTTCGCACTACAAATGTGTAAAATTAATAGTAAATAATTACTTTGCGCAATACAGATTCAATTAATACAACATTGTTTGACTAAAGTTCGATTACTATTGCACCAATCATTTAAACGATTTAAACAGTAAAGCAAACCTTGAACATTCATCAAATAACGCCTGACTTTATTGAACTCAGATATATTATTCGATCTTGAAGAATAACTATAAAAAAACGAAAACTATCCGACAAGATAACTGGCCGCTAAACAATCTTAATTACAACAATTACATCAGATTGTCTACTCCATTGTTTAATGTACCATATGTACGATCTAATCTGAAGCAGTTAGCGTCGACGGCGACTGCGCATGACCACCAAGGCTAGCCACTCGCAAGCAACTACTTTCGCCTTTTAGCCACGCGGGCCGCTAAAATGTTGCACACACATTTTATGATACAGATTTTCTGTAAGAACATTTTGTGTCAAGTAAAATGCAGTTCCTATTTAACCATTTACAAAGAGTATTTATATGGCTCCTAAATATTGCAAAATGTCAAGATTTGTTGCAATCGTGAAACAAGTTACGGTTGCACGGTGCGTTAATTATTATTATCATTTATTGGTACACTGAAACTAGTTATAGGGAGATTACTATCGTACCAAATACGTCTATAGACAACGTTTTCCGGCTTTCTGATTTATTAATTAGGTACTGATACTTACACAGATAAATCTAAACGAATATTATGAGTATTAAGAGGTAAAACTATTTCTGTTTATAAAGAGTCGCTTCAAATTCTAGTCAGATTCTAACACTTTCACTAAGAGTCAAAGGCTACTTATCATGGAAAAGGTATTTTCAACATAGCAAAATATTATTAAAAGCATGAACGTAACAACAGAAAATGAATCACATTCATAAATCAATTACGGTATCATAAATTCAAGAGACACGTTGGTTCTCTGTCACGACATGAGTACGCGACACTGCAACTGAGATTACATCGAACCAGAGCTCAAAGTATGAATAATTCATGTTGTAAGTAATGCTCGGATGCGTTAGAATGTTGGTGCATAAAAGTAGCGATGAACGGAACTCAGGTCAAGGAATATTGACAATGAGACCTCTAAATATGAGTTTCTTGAACTTTGGACTAATAATGACTAAATGGAATGACTAACCCTCTTTAATGTTGCAGCATAATTGCTTTTAGTGACTAAACCACCCATTGTTAATCCCTATCAATTTTAACTCTTACTTTAATTTTTTAAGGTGTACAATAAATAGTATATTTATCTGCACTTTTGGTTTAGTGGTTAGTGGCCCTTACTGCTATTCCTGAGGTCGTGGGTTCGATTCTCACCTCGACCAAATGTTAGTGCGATGAGCATAATCATTCTTCTGTGTGTGGGTGTAATTTATCTATAATATGTATGTATTTAAAAATACATAAGTATGTTTATCGGTTGTCTACTGCACAAGCTTTGCTAGACTTGGGCTAGACGGTGTTGTGTGATAATTGTAGAATATTATTATTATTATCTGTTTTTCTATTATTGTGAAGTTAAAAGTAAGACAGTTGCATGTATGAAAAAAAATTGTCACTTAGATTGCAAATTCATACTAAATTATTTTAGCAAAAACTTTTACTACTTGATAACTTTAGTTGTCACGCCAATTAATTCAAAGTGCTAATAAAGTTGAAAACGTAACATTTTATTTATTTACAAAGTAAATTGAAAAATGCGAAAGTAATTTAATTAAGAAGTTATCGCAACAAACAGCATGAGTAATAAGATCTCAACTCTGAATTATGTGGTCACTGTAATTGATTTAATACGTATAATATGTAGATATATTATATTATATTGTTATTTAAACTATACTGTCCTACGGCTGGGCAAAAACCTCCCTTAATTTTTTTCATTGTTCCCGGCTTAGAGCCACTTCTTACCAATTTCTAAGGAAGGTGTGTATATGTACGTGTGAGTGTGTTTGATAGATGGGTAAATCTTGTCATTTATCTAGGATTCATTTTTTAGTTCTGGAAGTGTGTTACCTTAGGATTATTTTTTATTTTATCGTAAAAATAAAATAATATAAATAAGTTAAGCTTGGTTTGTGGGATGTAGCGGCTCGCTCCACTGAGAGCGGAAGCAGTAAATTTATAATTGCGCACCCTAAAAAAAAGCTTTGCCTAGAGTTAACCACTATAATGTAATCGCATTATAATTATCACGCGTAATCTAATAACAGGTTTAACTAACACCTATCAGGTCAATTAGACATAATGGTTATATCCATGGGAAAAAATCTGTATGAGTTTCAATGAAGGGAAATCCCATGTTAGATTAGATAAGATAATCATAACACCAAGTTGTTTTATGCATAACAGAACATATCCTGTTTTTTTGAAAACAACAATTTATACATGTTTTTACTATGATAAAGGAAGTAGGTATTAACATAATATAATTGGCTTTATAGCATTACCATTGGCCATTCCCGAGAGGGAATTGCAAATAAGTTTTAAAATAACACTTTTTTACACCTTAATTTTTATTTCGTCAGTTTATAATGGGGCCGGTGATTCTAGGACATGACGGTTTCCTCGCGATGTTTTCCATCACCGTTTTGAGAGCAGTGATGATGAAATAATTTATACAAAGTAATGTACCTGGCTGGGTTTCAACCCGCGACCTACTAATTTCAAGTCGGAGCCATTATGCACCATGGTAACCACTGCTCTGATCGCCTTATTAATCTAATCTCTTTTTTTTTTAAACCCGGATTAAAGATTTTTTTTTTCCAAAACGAAAAATAAATCTTTGTCATGTCATTTTAGCGGCCCAGCACACATTATCGGTCGGTAATACCATTTGCTATGTATCGCAAGGTCACGGAAAGTATAACAGCGGTTAGTTCTTTTATGTAACGTTTAGTATAATTAGTATTCTTAATAACTGGTTGCACATGTTACAGAGACATTTTATATTTATTCTCTTGATATGCAATTGACATTACAATGTTAGCCGACATTGACTTCTAATTCGATTTAGTGTCAGTGTTATTTGAATTTAATTTTTTTGTGACTAGTAGAATTGGCATGAAATATTTTTTAGTCTTCATCGATTTCGTAATAGTACAGTTATTCAGGTTATTCTTTTTAAATCAACCAACTTATGTACTTATAAAGAAAACAGCCGCCTACTGGAAAATATATTTTTTAAATTTCATTTCTGGATCAATAAAATAGATTATTGCCTACGTCGGTAAGGCAAAACTGTATAATTATAAAAAGGATCACATTTCAGGTCCGCTCAACACGTTCTATCCCGTCATCCGTCACGCTATCACTAACTCCCCTTTCTTTCATATCATTCCTCGCATAAACCATCCATCCACATGTATACTCATAACTGTGTTAGTTAACATGCGTGTAACTATTAAAATGATAAGAAAAAAAAAGCAATAAATTTTGACACACGGTCATTAAATAATTATTACAACATAATAACCTAAAAAAGTACACATTCATGATAATACAACACTCAAAAACACGTACCTAAACCCAAATAATGACCTCTAAAGTACAACACTACAACCGACCAACAATTGAACGAAGATGTTCCTCTAGTACAGAGTACGTTCGCTTAGTAAAAGTAAAAGTTCTCGAGGTTGTTGCTTCGCTGGCCGACATCTGCGATGACGTTACCTCACTCACGATTCTATTCATCTGGAGCGAGTTGAACGCAATCGGTCTACTATTGTTTTGCAGTTTTTAGGAAGGTTTTGTGATTACAAGTTATATTTTAGAGGGCATTATGAATTTACAAATTATGACAAATTTTAGGTATTTCGTTTTTAATTGGTTTCGTATATGTTTCGCTCATAAACTGAAATATTCTGAACCTTTTTTTAGGTGAAAATTCATCATTTCCGCTCTAGAGCGGAGTGAGACCACACCTATGTTCCTTCAGTTGCTCTTTGTGTTCTAGGATCATGAGTTACCTTTTCATAAGTCTTCCCATGATCCTTGTAGGCACTGGCCCTGTTGGACCCTTACGGTTTTTCTGACATCACTTCTCGCCTTCGTTAGCATTATTGCTTCACAGGTCTACCACTGCGCACTGCTACTACTAGTAGTACTAGTATTAGGTCGCTGCCGTCGGTTGCCCTCACGAGAATACTACGGCGCTCCGTTTAAGCGAACTACTACAGCGATCATTTTCAACCCAGCGTCTTTAAATCAAGTGTCAATAGTTACCATCAGGTCCATCAGGTTCTAAAGTCAAGAGAAAACTTAAAAAATAATCTTCGCATAAAAGAATATTCCTACAATTTGTATCATCTTTTTTGTCATCAGTTACAATTTTTCTTCTCATTTCTAATTTATTCAATATCAAAAGTGTTATTTTCCAATATTCAGCCTGCTTTAATATTACTCCTACTCCTTAATGTAATCTTTTTCTAGATATGTTTGCCCATAACAAGACTCCTAGTTAATTTTGTTTCCAAGTCTTCACTTACGACACTATACATCCGGAGCGAGATAAACGCAATCGAGTTGTTTCGTAGTTGTGTGAGATTTTTGTGGGAAAGTTTGGTTCGTTTCATATTTTGGAATGTTTTGATTTTTTTTGTATGTTTTTTTTTTTAAGTTTGTTTACTAATCAGTCTTGTATTGGATAGCGGTTAGTGTGTCAAAATGATTGATCGTGAGGGAAGGTTTTTCTACATTTTTGTCTTGTCTTTTTGCTTCCTTTTCTTCTTTATAATCTGTTATATCATTCGGATCATTTTCTTCTTAGATTATTGCTTGCTTGTAGACCGCCAAATCTTCCTTGTTCCTGATTCCTTTTCCTAAAGATTCAACTCAATAAGTTTACTGCTACATGCTTCACTGTTGAAGCTCTTAGTATACTTGGCACGAGATAAATGCAATCACTATTACGATTGTTTTGTATCGCTAGTTCGTGTGCATAGATTGGTGCTTCCTATGTTATTGTTGAATGACTTCCTTCATTTAACGCGGTCACCTGTAGCTTGTATTTTGTTTTGTCACGTTATCAATTTGAAAACTGTAACTTCCTTGATGGAAATTGTTAATTTATACTACCTATTTCATGGGCAGGGCTATCGATCGCAGAAAAGATGATCGATGGGAATGAAAGATACTGGAGTAGCGACCACGTTGCGACTCATCGTAGAAATTCCTCTCACTAGTCGAACCAAAAACCTAGCGAGAGTCGCGGGAATCCGATGTATGCATAACGCGCAGGAGCGGTCGTTGTGGAAACACTTCGGGAACGCCAATGTCCAAGAGTGAACGTCTTTTGGCTGAATAAATTACGATAACTACTTATTTTCGCTACATCCTGTAAATTTTGATGCTCTATTTTACCCCTGGGAATGAATGATCTGAAATTCTTCTTTAGCGTTTACTTTCGCTATATTCAGAATTCTTGTACAAACTCTTCTGGTCCAGCTACTTCTGATAGTGACTGAAAAAAAATCAAACAAATTACAAATTAGATGATGAAGAATATAACCAACATTTAATGATGTGCAGCATAATAATTGTACGATTTTCTTTACTTCCTGATCGGAAGTAAGAACAGGAACCGCACCGTTCCAAACGGTATAAGTGAAAGATTCAACTTGTTAGTTAACAATATGCTAGGGGAAAGTGTAGCCATAGGTCGTGGAGTAAAACTAACCTTTCACGATTTAAACACAGTACTTAAAGCAGCGGCTGTTCATGTACTGTCTAAAGCAATATCTGTTTTCTTAAACAGCAAAACTAAATTCTGACTCACATTGTTTGATACTGATTTGTAGTCGACTCCCAACTATTCAATATTATATTTTTTCTGTTTTTTGTTCTAAAAAGCTCAGTTGTTTAAACGTATTTTCATTTATTTATATTAAATTTAAATTACTTTTTGTTTTTTTTTTTAATATTATTTATATTTTATTTAAATAGTGACCACTGTCACGGACACAAGACACTAGTGTGGAGTTAACGATAGCGTGAGGGTCAACAGTAGCCCGATTCACGTAATGAAAACCGTAACGATATCGTAGCGATTTAGTCGTTTAGACCATTTCCGTATTCACATTCATCAATCGAGTTTGAACGACACCGATTTTAAAGACGCAAAAAATTCGTCGATTTAAAAAAAAAATCCGTATTACATTATCCTGGTAGAATACTTATTAATGTAACTGGAAAAAAAGTCGATAGATAGGTAATACCGCTATTGGATAGGACTTCGATCGAATGACTATAAAACTTCAACGATATTTGGCTTGTTTGACTTTACGTGAATCAGGCTACTGTTCTTCACATTGATAAGATTGATGTTGACTTTCTAGCATGTTTGCCGAAATATGTTCAATATGGAGCTCCCACCATCTTATTGGACTTTTGTAAAGTAATGGAATTGGATTGCCTGACCTTATTTTTTTTTTATCGTGGAAATAAAATGATTGGATTTGATCTAGATAGGATTGCCTGGGCTTTACACTTTTTTAATATACAAATTAATATTTTTATGACTGTAAAATGTACTTTACACTGATCTGTCTTGACACTAGGTTTTTACTAAACTGGCCTTTTCTACAACTTAAACGGTTTTGATTAAGATAGTCAAGAAGTAAATAAAAACCTATGTACTCGTAGTAATTGCTTAATTTACTGCAGGCAATAAATTTGTCTATTAATAAAACATGACGATATTAAATTAAGGAACAAATGAATTAACTTGTCGAAATATCTTGATCGTTGATAACTGAAGAATTTAAAGGATTTCGATACATGAGGTTTGCACAAGCTTTGGAAATTAATTGTCAGTAGGTAGGTATATTGGAAAATTACCTAGGTGTAGTCAATTATTATGACGTGCTTATTTTATGATGATAAACAAAAAATAGCAGAAATGAGTTTTGAAATAAAATTCATTGGTTTACTAGAAGCTTGAACACAAGCCTTTTTAAACTTCGATTCTGCCGTTACGGGAAAAAAATGTGCAGGATGCCTATATGCTCGTATATGTATTTAGCAATATATAAGTGTGTATATCAGTTTTTTAGTATCCATAACCCAAGCTCTGCTTAGTTTGGGTCTGGATAGCGTAGTGTACCAGTTGTGGTATTATTATACTAGCTTTTGCCCGCGGCTTCGCTAGCTTTAAATTCGCGGTAACACGGTTCCCCTTTCTGTGGGAGGTTAGTGAACTCCCCTTAGCGAACTCCACTGCGAGTGATGTAATCTACGACAAACTTATTATTTGCAATTGGTACAGTAATCGGGTCTAGGGATCGAACCGCAAAATTAAGTTTGTTTTTTATTGTATATACTTTTCCGGGATAAAAAGTAACCAGCGTGGTACCCAGGATATTAAAAAATAATTATACTAAGTTTTATCGTAATCAAACCGGTAGTTTTTGCTTGATGCCTGAACAAACAGACAGACAGACAAAAAAATTTTTAATTACATTTTTGGGTTCGGTGTAGGTCTAGTAACACCCCCTGCCATTTATTTTTTTGATATTTTCAATGTACAGAATTTTCACTTCTACAGATTTATTATTAGTATAGAATAGATATAGATATTAGTAGTAATATATTTAATTTCTTAATAAAAATAATTGCACATCGTTTGATTAATGTAATGAAAACTCTACCCTAGACCAGATTAGACTATAAAAACTTAGAAAAAAAAACTTTTATTCGATTTATTTAAAAATATAAGTTCACAGTATAAGACCAAAACATATTCTAAAATCTTAAAGACTAATAAACAAACTTACATATTAAATAATAATGTGAATAAACTATAAAAAACTTAAAAAAGATTATATTATATTAACTAATTTGGTACGGTTTGTCATGGAAGATATCCAGCTCTATGACGGAGTGAGCAAAGAGTTGAGCATAGATATGTACGGTGAGTGTAGATACAGCGACAAGTCAAATCCTACACGACCTTAGCTTATCAACAGATTTCATTTACCTAATTAATTATTCTGCTGGAGTGTGAATCAATTAGCCAAAGTACTGGGTCCGACCAAGTGTTTCATTTGCGGCCAATTGCCGGCGACCTCACTTACGATAGGGTTGCAACACGTCACGCTTCAACGCACGTTACACACGCATGTTATTACATCGAAAGTGCAACCTCGAATTAGCTCTTGCCAACCCTTGATCGTTGACTCGGTAGTGATTGGTAAATGCGTGTTGAAAATGTCGTTCGTTACGCGTGTTTTAATATGGGGGTTAATAGTCTAGAGGTTTCGATTGAGGTTCAAGTATTTGTATTTTAGAGTACACGATTATTTTGGCTTTAGGGCTTTAGAGGTATGCGAAACAGAGTGCTAAGTCCCACAAAGCTTGTCGAAAAGGGAGGTTCCTCCAACCAGACGCGTTAATGCGATATGTTGTCATGTTGACGGTTAGAGAAGTCGTCTTGGAGTTAAAACTATTGTGACACCATCGACGATTTTATCACTGCTTGCCATCGGGTGGGACTGCAGTCAAGCACTACTTTATTTTATTAAGCGCTGTTGACTTCTGTTACTAAAATTTTTGGGCCTAGTTGCCATTAAGTTTTGTAGCCTGAAATACGGGTCCAACCTAGTTCAGGCAACAAATGCAACACGATGCCACCATCTCTCCCGATGGTAAACAATGATGTGGTCGAAGATGGAGCTCGCTTGCCTAGAAGTAACCTATTCACTCTTGACTCAAAGACCCCTAAGTTGTAGCTATCAGGAAACAGATTGTGTGTTAGATTGATTCGACGAGTGTTTTCACTTTTTGATCACCAAGGTTGTGGGTCTCCATCTCGTATAGCTCTTCAGTCTCCATAGCTGACTGAAGAGCTGACGATATGGAGTATTTGGTCGTGGATATGCTTCCCTGGTGGAACAAATGCGAGAGTATTTGTCGGATATACGATAACGGACGGATAACGGACTTATCCGACGTAGGCGGGCAAAACCTGAAAAAAAGTATTCAAGGGCACTAGGCTGTAAACTCATGCATAAGTTACAGTAGCGATAACAGGTTTAGAAATCTACTTGAAGACCTCGATTAACTAAATGTACTCACAGACTATTTCTATCAATCATTCGAATCATTATTTAATAGCTACTTTTGTGTTTAACCTTGAATGAAGCTTTTTCTTTATACACCGCTAAATTTTAATCGTTTAAATCTCATGGAGGGTCGATCCGGTACATGAAACACTATCGATTTGTAAAGATAAAATTAAAAAATAAAATACCATTTTTTCAAAACTCGTATTAATTTACGCACTTCAATAAATTATATTTTGAAATATTTCAATTTAAAAAAATGATCAAAATTTTAATCATTTTATATTTTTTTCAATCACAATGATACTGAAATTTTGTTGAATGCATGCCAAAACTCAGGCAGAAAGTACCTGGGCTACTTTATTTTTATAACAACTATTATATTGTATAAATACCTACATACTATGCAAATAAAGAATTTTAATTGACTCTTAATCAGTAATAACAGCTCAAATGACTTACAGATGTTCGTACAATTTATACACGAATCTTAGTTACAACGCCATCTAGTGATGATTGTCAGTAAACTGTGATTTTCAATAAAAATTTTAATTTGATCTTCTTTTGTTTCAGCAAGCGCTGGTATCTTGTTGGAGCATGCACCTGCGTGTCCCGAGCAACACGGAGTTCAGGTATATTCATCTTCATACTTATTTTATTTTCTATTAGATGATACAGTGCTGCAGCTGGGCAAATATCTACCCAAAATTCGTTCAAAATGCAAGTTTTCTTCTCTTAAATCAATTAGACGTTGTCATTAATAATTTTGTTAGTTAAAGTAGCTTCATTTTCTTTGGACATCGTTTCCTGCATCTTTAACATAACTACAAAAACGAATACCTACCCCTTTGTTCTTATACCATAAAAAACATATTTAATATCATCTATTATCGTTCTAATATCATAAATAATATCATAAGGTTTATATTTTTGTTTGAAACATTCTTTCACAGTAGAAAACTACTTTATCATTGAGTGACATAAATATATTCGTATATTTTGTAATTTTTAGATCGAGATATTATAGTATTATTAGATGTCGCAAAATACGACGAGGATATAAACACTGATTAAGGGAAAACAATGTGTTTTATTGATAATTTTAGAAGTAGAAATAGATTCTTATGATATGCTCCAGTACCTGCACTACTCAAGGGCACCATTCTGATTTAATAATAAATAACAATTTTCTTCTCTCAATTTCCAGGCATACGCCCACCCCGAGCTCTGCGACCAGTTTTTCCTCTGCACCAACGGTTCTCTGACAGTGGAAACATGTGAGAATGGTCTCCTGTTCGACGGTAAAGGCGCCGTGCACAACCACTGCAACTACCACTGGGCCGTCGACTGTGGTACCAGAAAAGCTGACTGTGAGTATCACACTGTAGCGACATCTATAGCGCCTCATAAGAACTAGTCCTGTATTGTGTAATTAAATTTCTTTCTAAAATCATCTATCGGGCAGTAGCCCACCAGATAACACCCGTCTGGTCGGAGGATCCTCCCTTTCCAACGGAGGTTTGCGGGACTTTACTCTGTGTTCCACTTACATCCAAACTGGTGACCCTCGACAGTTAAAGTCAGCGTCTCACCATTGACAGATGAAAAATAAGACGACAGTCAAAGAATGCCACCAGAGGTTCGGTAATGTGCCACTGGTATATAGTGGACATTCCACCTTTGCGCACGAAACGTCTTGGAAACACATTCATTATGTACAACTAAGGAGTGGAATTCCCTGCCAGAGCCTGAGTTTTGGATAGCTAAAACCGGGAAATATCTCACCTGATGTAAAGCAAATATGTAGTCGAAAATTAACATCAGGTGAGATAGCGGACAACACTAAAAAAAAAATTCGTCCTTGACAATTAGTCGCCGAAAGATGTAACAATTTGTGTCAGTTGAAGCTGATCAAAGTGCTTTGTAAAGGTAAAACTTTAAATGAAATAAAATAACGACTGACACTGCAAAAAAAATAATTTAGAGGAATTTACTAAAAACCAGTCATTCGTCAGGCGGTGACGTGACTGTTATAAGTTGAATTTATTACAATTCAGTCACACTTGACAGTCGGTGACGCGACTGAATTAAGTGCACGTACTTTAATTTGATATGAAATAGAAATCGAAATGAAATAAATAATATAATTTGAACTGATTTTGCTATTAAGTAATGAGAACCGTCATCGACTTTCGTCAACCTAGTAATTTCATTATCGATTATATAATTGTGACGGCACGGTTAACGCAGTAGTTGAACGATTGGCTGCGTCTCTGTGGGTTTGATCCCCGCACGGGACAAATATTTGTATGGCCTAAAGATAGGTATCTGGTCTGGGTGGGTCTGGGTGTCTTGTGAGCTTACGTGTTTGTGAGCGGACCCACTTTACATCGTCTTTAGTATTATTATTATTATTTTTAAGATGTGCGCCATGTTTGACGTAAATGATTTTTTACATAGAAGTAATTCCTCGAGTGGTGCAACGTTAAAAAAAAATACAAAAACAAAACGTTTCGCTCTTGACTTTTTAAACTAACTAAAAATCATTTCTTAATTCCAGTGATACCTCTATCAACCCCTGGCTGCGAGTACCAGTTCGGCATCTACCCTGACAGTGACGAGTGCTCCACCAGCTTCATCAAATGCGCATTCGGCATCCCCGAGCAGGAGCCTTGCACTCCCGGCCTGGTCTACGACGAGCGCATCCATGGCTGCAACTGGCCTGATCTACTCCAGCCTTTCTGTAACCCTGAAGGTAATATACGAAAATATAAAGTATATAGGTAATATTTCAAACTAACTGATCCGGCGAACTTCGTACCAACTAACATTCAATGATGAGGTATATCTTTTGCTATAATCAACCGATTGTAATGAAACAAAGCCTAAATAATATATCTAATTACACACAATTTTAAAATTTTAATTCACATTTTACGTGATGCGAGCAAAACTAAAACCTTTTACAGATTTTTTAAATGTATAGATGATACAACTTCAATTTTGTGTGACATAGATACACTTTTCATGGTCGAGTGAGAGTTGGGCTCTGGCATGACAATTTGGCACATTACAAATTTGGGATAGCAATGTTTCAGTCAATGTAAAATAATTATATTTTTTATTTTTGAGGTGCCTCTCCAAATGAGCATTGGCATAATTTATGAATGTTAGTTTTTATTATTTTTTTATTACATCGTGTTTGGACACTAATATTATTATTATTTATTTATTTATTATTATTTATCATATTCTTTAAAAATGTCTCACAAACCTTAAACCCAGTATTCCTGGTGCTGTGGTCTTCAGTCACGCCATCTAGTGCAAGAATTAAAATTTATGTCACCTAGTTCTTCTTTAAACCACTTAATACGAGTATTATGTAGCTAAATAGGGGGCGCTGTCTCTAATAAAGTGGTATTTTCATCATTTCCTAATACATTTCTTTGTTTCTACAGCTGTCGTAGGCTTCAAGTGCCCAGCCAAAGTGCCGTCCGGCTCCCAAGCGGCGAAGTTCTGGCCCTTCCCCCGTTTCCCCGTGCCCGGAGACTGCCACAGGCTCATCACCTGTGTGGAAGGACACCCTCGTCTCATCAGCTGTGGCGAAGGACAAGTGTTCGACGATCAGAGCCTGACCTGCGAGGACCCTGAGCTCGTCCCTCACTGCGGACACGCGTGATTGAGTGGAGGAACTTAGTATCATAAGACGAAAATGAAATTGATGAAATAGTTAACAGAAATATGTAGAAAATTAGTTTACCTGTACCGGTTTTTGGAAAGAAAATCACCATCATCTTTTTAGCTAAAAGGAGGTCTATGTCCATAGTTGGACATAGACATAGACCTCCCCCAAGTTTCAGCACGATGACCAATCTTGTGCGCCTGGCATCCATCAGATTCCCACGACCCTCACTTGGTCACCGGTCTAACTTGTCCACCGCTGCATCTTCCAGTACATGATCACTTATTGGTCTCTAGAATATTTCGGCCCGTTTCAAAGAAAACATGAGTCACAAACTAAACACAAGTCAAAAGATGTTATTCGCTATTACCACAACAGTTAATGCACGCATGATTTAATCTTTCCAGAAACTTGTTCCTACAGTAACATAAGTGCCACATTACTTCTAAACTCCTACTCTCGTGCCAGAAAATAACTAAAACTGGCAAAAAACCTTTTTTTATAACACCGAATTATTGTTTTTGCAGACTATCGAATCGATGATACGAGGCACAGCAAATAATGATAAAATTATATAAAATCCCTAATTTATAAACAACCGTTTTCGTTTTGTGATACATTATTTTTATATTAATTTAATTTCACTGAATGATTGGAATATATTTCCACCGAGTTCTATTTATTCCTTAATCCTCATAACTCCGTGTGATCCCTCTCATTTCCTGAACACACATTAAGACGAATGATTTGCCAAATACAGTTGATTCGTGAGTGATATTAGTTACCATAGACCTATGTATTGTTAACCAGTAGAAATGTCAAATGTATGTATTTTTTCATATAGATTTTTTTTCTGTAAATATTGCTGCTGAATTAGTGGAAATGTAAATAGAAAGTTATGCGAGAAGAGAAATATATTTAATTAATTAAAATGGTTTTGTTTTTATGTGACTTATTATACGCCCAAAGTATGTAGCTGGGAAGGTATATGGGTGGGTGGATGTGTGGCTGGGGAGGTTGAGTCTCGAAGATCAGAGCTCCGTTCCAGGTTGAGAAGAGGTTTAAAATGAGGGTGAGTAGATTCATAGTCACGTAAACTTGTAACCTACGGTGTCTGGGAATTGTTCTGTGCCTCCAGACTACCGGGGCGTTTCTGGCATCTCATCATCTGGAATAGTCTCCACTTCACGCTTTTCGCCACCTATTGGGCTTGCCATTACTGATTCGTAGAAGGAGGTGACTGCCTCCATCCTACTCCTTCTTGCTCCGTACCATGGCGTAAACCAGGGCCAGAAGTGAGAGGGCGCCGCTGCCGAACACCTTCACGAGCAGAGCAGACCTCCCACGTATACTCTTCTTTGTCTCTGGGGAAACCTTAAAGAAGGATACATTGTATAATGTGTAAAATTATATGACTTGTATTCTTACACTTGGGATTCTTCCATTACCAATAAAATACTGAGAATATCTTTTTTGCTTCATTAATTTATTGAATCTGATAAATATATGTCGATATGTGCCTCTATAGGGTTATTTTAACACTGGCAACCTTTCAGGATTATGTTACTAACTTCATAAACAACTACTTTTGTTATATGACTTTAAAAAAATTATCATATACATATATATATATATTATGTTCATCAGATTTTCAGACAAAAATAAAAATATTTAAATTGAATGTTCTAAATATTACGAGTACGAAGCCAATGCGAAGCAAGCGATAGTACAATAGTGGAGGGGAGCGGAGATCGGGGTTGCCCTTGCGTCACGTCATAAAGACGTAGGTAGGTATAGCAAAATACAGGTTACGAAATCTCGAAGGTTTGTTTTTGGTAATTTTTTTGTAAAAAGTCATAGAACAAAAGTTGTTGTTCATGATGTTAGCAATACAGGCCTACACAAGGTTGTGAGTATTTTACAAAAAACCCTGTATTTGCCAACCAGCAGCGTTCCTGTATTCTAGCTTAAACAGTATGGTTTCCGATGAAATTATAGGCATGGGAGCCATTTAACTTCATCTCTGGAACGGTAGCGCATTGATGTCACTTGCATTGCTGTATGTCCATAGGCAGGTGTAACCATTGAGCTTCAAGTGGCTCATAAGGACAAAGAACATTCCAAAAATCAAACCCAAATATATCTTATTAAAAAATATAACTATCTATTCAAGGCGCTAGATAAACTTAAAATAAAGTACATTGACCTTTTCCTAATATCTCAAATATATCTAAGGTACCTGAAAAACCATCAATTAGCTGTTTTTCAAAAAAGGTAAAGGATCACGATAGATGTCGATTCAAGACAGCTTTATGTCTTAAATTCCGTTTTTGAAATTAAGAATGTCAATAAATGTCCGTTAAAGGGTCAATGGCCGTTATTCCTCGTTTATTTGGCACCTATTTTACGTAGGATGTTTTTCAGTTTTTTAGTCAATAAAATCACAGTGTATCCTTACAAAAATACTTTATTAATCTAGCCTACATTAAATGCGCTACTCTTCGTCTTCGACCGCCTTGCTGCCTTTGACAGGTCGGTTGGGCTTGCGGCGGGAGGGTTGACTACCTGCTGGCTTTGGCTTGGTAGTGGGGGGGTTCTCTAGAGCGTCCAGCTCAGCATCTGTCAGCTGGTCCTTGTACCAGTCGGCGCTGGAAAGAAAAGAAAAGAAAAAGTTGTTAGTATACAGACCTTCTAAAGAACACAAAACTGCGCATCACATCATTTCAGCCGAAAGCTGTCCACTGTTGGACATAGGCCTCCCTCGAGCGACACTAATGATCGGTCCTGTGCATCTCGCACCATCGGATTCCCGCGACCCTTACCAGGTCATCGGTCCACCTTGTAGTAGGCTTTCTAACCCTGCGTTTTCCGGTACGTAGTCATCATTCCAAAACTGTTCAGTACTGCACGGTAGACAGAACTAAAATCACAATTGCTATCCTGAAATCTGCTATTCTTAACCTTTCAATTGTGATAATTACAGACACAATTGAAAGACAATAGGTGCGCGAACGCCGGCGTTCGCTTGGGATTTAATGAATTAAAAGAGATTTTGCCGGACTTGTCTGCTCCATATCGGCTGAGCTGTGGGCTAAAAGAATCACTTACTAGGTCCTATTGATCGCAAGGTGACAAAGTTCAATTCCTTAGAAGCTAGACGGTCACGTGACCAGATGATTGTGACATTCAAAATACTCAGGGGAATTATAGATGCTCCTGGTCTACAAAACCTTATCTGTAAATTGTATGTTCCAAACCACTACAACCGTGGCAGGAAACATCAGCTCCTGGCAGTTCCGACGTGTCGCACAGTTGCACATTCCAAATCGCCCATATCAAAATTTAACAAAAACACAGATTTTGATATGTTTGGGGAAGAATAGAAGACGATACTGTCAGAATGAATTCTGCATTGAATTCTGTGAGACGAATGCATGACTGTGTCTACTATTTATTAAATAAATAGTGTCTACCACTAATGTCCTGTGCGACGTATGACTTGTCTGTGTTCTTTTTAATGTTTTATTGTATTCTCTTTTTGTATTATGTGTTAAAATAGTGTAATTGGTTTCGGCCGTTCTGTTTGAATTAAATAAATAAAGCAGGCGCACACCTTGTAGAGATGAATTTGACTCTTACCGGAGGACAGTCCCTCCGATCAAAGAAGAAGAAAGAAGGAATAGGGAAGAGACACCGGGTATCCTGGTATGGCATTTCCTATCTCAGATTATCTTGGCTGTAAGGATTGGACAAATGACTGCAATCTTAAGTTTACACAGAGTTTCTCCAACGCACACGCTCAAGATATCTACTTACCATTCAGGCACTTTCCTCGCCCATTCGCACTTCTTGTGCACATCGTCGAAGGCCTGTCCGAGCTTGCAGCCGGAGCGACGAGGGGTGTTACCGTTGATGCACACGTAGAAGAACTGGCAGTCCTCAGGGTCGGCGTACCGCGGGTGGGTCAGGCCGAAGGTTTCGTTGACGGGTGGGCAGTCGAAGGCGAATACGTCTGTAGAGGAAACAAATAATAATTGTGAGGCTATTGATCGAAGTTGCAAACGAAAGTTAAGTAAAACATAAAATGAGGACAAAAAGATTTAATTTTTAAAAGTTTTTTGACGTTTTGAAATACATCCAAAATACAAAACGATTTTAGTTTTTAAAAGTTATTTGACGTTTCAAGGTTGGATAGGCTTCATAAATTTTGGAAAAAGACTACATTTTACCCAAATACAATTTGAACAAAATATGGTCTAGCCTATAAATCTTTTTAAGTCACAAATTTTTTAGGCGAGTTTCTGACCTGAGTATTTCGAGTTAAGTATGAACGTCTCAAACCACACTAAAAAGCCAATAGGTTTTTAAGCTCTTTCATTGTTTTGAGGTATTGAAGCTTAAGTTTGAGAAATACTCAAATCCAAATGCTTATATCAGAAATCGGGGTTAAGCCTTTATTCCAATTTCTCCAACTAAACTCTACTCCACCACCGATCATCAACATGACAGTTATAACTTGTGATTTATTTATTTATTAAGACTTCATGCCACACAAAGGTAAAAGGCGGACTTAATGCCTTAGGCATTCTCTACCAGTCAACTACGGGTGATGTAGAGAAAACATGACAGGTGCACAAAAAAAGTTGAGAGGTGTGAAGGAACACCCGGATTAAACTAAGTTCCTTTCCACACTCTGTTGTGTTTACAAAGCCCCGCGCATCTATGACGTGTATGAAAGAATAGACAGACAGAGTACATATTTATATATATATAGATATAAGAGAGAGAGAGACAGACAGAGAAACATGCGCACGCCGCACGGCTTACAATAGCTTACTATAGCAAAAAGTTTCGTTACAACTTTTCGTGAGAATTTTTTCCGTCTAGCCCCCTTTCACAATGCGCGATAAGGAACTTCGTTCCAAAAATAGCTACTGAAAGAGCTCCTTCAAATTAAAGGGCCCAGTTAAAATGCCACATAACTGTGAACAAAATAAACATAGGCCAGTTACTCACCAGCAGCGCCACAACCCTTCTTCTTGGCCTCATCCGGCCAGGTGCAGATGCCAGTCTTGTCGTTGTACACCAGGCCGTCGGGACAGGTGATCATGTTGAACTTTCCGTCGACGCAGTAGTAGAACTTGCCGCATTCCTTCGGGTCCTCGTGGGAGAAGTAGCCATTGAGACGAGGGCAATGCAGTTGGGGGATGGGTGTTTCTGTTGAAGAGAAAAGCTTAATATTATTTTTTTATCTTCCGAGATACATTCATTTTATATTTACACAAGGAAACGTAATTTTATTTATTTAATTTTCATGCCACGCAAAGTGATAATAAACTAGTGCACACCATCAACGACTGTACACTGTTTACCATAAGGTTGGATCGCAGTTAAAAACTGATGTATATCATTTGAAAAAACCCAGAAGTGATCTTCTGATCCTGCTGTCATATGAGACTTTTATCCCAATGATATGTTACAGTAAAGTTTTTTTTTTTTACGGTGTAATCGATTATATTTACTGCGTTAATCTAGTTTCATAATTGTCAATGTTTTGCCCGTCTGGTTGAATGTGGAAATTATAAATGCAAAAACAGTTTCGTTACTATTCAACAAGGACTTAAATATCTCTCAATAAATATTTCGCCGTGTTACTAAAGTATTTTTTATGTTAAACCACAAATAACAGCTGAAGAAGAATTGTATTTATTTGAAATAACTTGCGTCACCAGACTCATAAAAAGGTCTTGCCACCCTTGAAATTGGAAAGTTGTTGCAAATATACGTATTATTGAAAATGAAAATTATATACTTCACTTTTTTATTATTGACAGGCTCGCAGTTGACCATTATTTCATCTGATGGAAAGCGACGATTTGATTGATCAACGATGGATCACGCTTACCTAGAACTAACCTATTCACTCATGACATTAAGACCCCTAGCTTGTGGCTATCAGGAAACTCAAACTCCAGCAGGCAATTCCACTCCTTAGCTGTACGCACAATGAATTGGTATTTGGGAATACCAAATCATTTTGTACATATTTTTTTAGGTGGAAAAAATCATGCAATGACATCTCCCGCTCTTGGACAGAGCAGTAGGGTCAGACTTTTACTGACTAAAAACCCACTCCAATTCCTTCTTTGTCTTTCATACCACGGCCGGATTTTCCTCTCAGAAGCGTACAAGTGGCCCCAGTAGCACCCATGGCCCCTGTAGATTTTGTACGTATGGGTTTCTGCCTATAATCAATTTGCTTAGCTTTTTCCCAACTACATTGGCGTCGGCTTCCAATCAAAACTGGTGTATCTAAATAGTAGTAGGCATTTTAAATGGAGTGACTGCCTGTCTTACCTCCTCAACCCTGTTACAGGGTAGTACGATACCCCTTGGTAAAACTGGTGTCCTATTTTCCGACTTCTGACTGTCTATAACGACGCCTTTAAATGCCAGCTGGAGATGGCAGTTAAAGACCCACCCGTCGTTGAGCCTTTCGTATGGTGAACTGAACGATGACTGCGTACTGGAAGACGTAGCTTTTTACGTCTTTCGATACGCAGTAGCCACTTCAGAACCTTTCGACCCTATTGACCGTCTGTTCTGCGAGAAATGTGTGACGTATTGGGTAGGGCCTCTGCCACTTAAGTTTAGCGATTCTTCGAGCTATAACTTTGGTTTTGCTACGACGATTTATAACAAAAAGAACTAAAAATGATCTGGTTATAAAGAATAAGATTTACTTCGATACTTCTCCATATGAAACGAACAATTTGGAACCTTGCACTAGCTTCTGACTTTTTGTAAGTGCCCATGTAGGCATATGTGAAATTAAATATTTTGAATTTTTTTTTAATTTTTTAGGAGCAATACCGAGAATTTGGACAATTTTAAAACAGACTAAAAACATATTGGCCATCCTCTTGACATATAAAAATCAATATTACTATTCATACTATCATACGGGCTGTAAAGATCCGTATACACAAATCGGGCGAACAATAAATTCCGCGTCGCTACAAGGCCGTGTTTCCCTTGAGATGTGAAAGTTGTCCAGCTCTGTGACCTACGGCATTTTGTATAATCTGTATTCTAATGATGTCACTAACCAGTAACTAGTCACTCCGTGGCTTTGTCTAGGGTTGACAGTAGTCAATGTCCTTTATTCTTTTAGTAGTCTACGGTCCCGTGCTGTAATATTCGCTGCCGTATATAGGGGCCATTTTTTATTGCGACAATGAGACAATGCGACAGTTTTTTTTTTATTGGGTGTGAGTCCCAGTCAAAAAAATCTGACGCATTGTCGTTTGCACCTATGAGGTTGTGGACTACTTAACCGGACTAGCCAGTGCGAGCCTGTATAAAAATTACTGAATGCTTTAATTTTTATTAAGGTTCGCACAGGCTAGTCTACCTAGATTAGATTAGGGCTTATAAAACTTAAAACATAGCGACTACACGCTAAGGGCACCCTGTCTGGAGTACCGGACCTTGGCTTAGGGCGTCGTTGGGAGAGAAAAGCAGGGACGGGTTTGATCGAACAAGCAATGCGATAGTATTACTTTTATACTCCGTCCTTAAGACGACCTACGTCCAACAGTGGACGTCTTCCGGCTAGAATGATAATGAGGATGATAGCGTCACTTTGTCGCGCCTGTCTGCGTAGGACCAACTTAACTGTCACAACAAATAGTATCGTAAGTGAGTCAAAAATAGGACAAGCTGGTTGAATACAATTACGGCAACCAACCTAAGATTTGGTCAAGAAAGGATTAGAATGATTAGATCCTTACAATAACGTTTAAAATCTACACTAAAACAATAAAGAGGTAAAGTTTGTTTTTTTGTTTGTAGGAGGTAATCTTTGGAGTACTGTTTCGATAGCTAAAATTTTTTCATCGAAAGAAAGCAGCTTTATTTCTGAGTGACATAGGCTATATTTTATGTATGCAGGCGAAGCTGCAGGCAAAAACTAGTAAATTTAATCATATAATCACCATCATCATTTCAGCCAAAAGACGTCTAACGTCATAACTTTTATAGTAGTTAGATTTATTTAAGCCAATTTTTTATCCTATTGAAGGAAATACCTTTTTCATCTGACAAATTAGCCTAGATGGTTTAAAGCAGTACTTGTATAATGTAGTTGAATAATATCTACTGCGCGCTGGAAAATATTGCATAGCCAGGGTATAAAAAACTCATAATAGTGTTCATGAGTTTTTTATACCCTTCACACAGGAATTACTCCTGGTGTGAGGCTAAGTTAGAAAAAAATATATGACAGCCCTGCCTAATTACATAACAGTTAACACGTGCTCAAGCAGTGCACGTGTTTCTCGGAAATCACAATCACTTAGCTATTGAAATTCTTGTCATAAATCCTACAATGCCTACCGACTCTGAGCTCGCAAGTAATAATAATTTAGGCGCAAAATTAACTCGCATCAACATATTAATTGATACTTACTACGGACTCGGGCTATTTTATTATTTTTATTTTATTGTTTTTACCCGCTCTTGACCATTATCTCGAACTGAAAAGCGACGATGTATTCGACGATGGAGCACGCTCCAGTTCATATATTATGTTTTCGGACGATCTTAGTATTATTACATCAAGCCCATACTGTGCCACTGCTGGGCTAAGGCCTCCCTCTATTTTTTCCAATGTTCCTGGTTTTGAGCCACTTCTTTCCAATTCCCAAGAAAGACATCCAAGTCGTCCCGCCATCTCCTTCTTGGTTTGCCGCGACCCCGTCGTACGATTTCAGGGCACCAACTTCGCGTTTTATTGGCCCACTGCTCGATCGGCATGCGGCAGAGATGCCAGCCCAGTCCCACTGGGCAGCCTTCTGAATCACGTCAAAGATTTGCGTTTTGGAGCGCTGTGTAGTGTTTTGAACGCGATCCGTTATTTTAACACCTAGTATGCTGCACTTCAAAGCACATTGGTAAACCTTAAGATTTCAGATGACCTTAGGATAGTTAAAGTACTTACGGAGCTTAGGTCTAGCAGAACAGTCCAGGTTGAAAGGCAGGTCACACTTCTCCTCCTGCGAGCTGTAGTCGTTAAACACCATACCGTCAGGACATAGCTTCTCAATTATGTTGCCGGCTCTGAAAATTGTTAGACTTATTTTAGAATCTAGTTGCTACCTGAGAAAGGCTCATCGTAACCGGTAAAGTGGATGGGAAAAAGTCTCGTGGACGCAATCCAATACGTTGGTCAGACCAGATCCACACAGCTCTTGACTCTACGGTGTACAATGCCCTTCATACCGCCAGAGACAGAAACAGATGTAAGAATATCGTACGAATGAAAGAGGTGAAGCAGGGAGGTCACAACCCTCAGCACTGAGGAGTATGCCGCATGAAAAGAGTTGCTACCAGAGCCCGCGTGAAAGTAGAAAATTATCCCAAAGGAACGTATACCCGGAATAAAAAGTACCCTTTGTATTATTCCAGGTCAAACACCCAATAACTATTCATGTGTTTAAACGTGAAGGAGTAACATAATACACATATTATACATAATTAAACACAAACTTTCGTCTTGATATTATTAGAGTGATAGTGAGAAGTGTAATAGGGTAGTGTCCACGGTCAAACTAATTACATTTTATTTAGTCCGTATTTTAGATTATAAAAAAAAAGTTTCGTGTGACGTCACCCCGTGCGAAAAAATGTAGCACGCCGTGACGTTACACGAAACTTTAATGGGCTATATTTTTTTCATTTTTGGTTTAATTTAAAAATAAAAAAATACGTGTCCTATATTTTTGAATAATCTAAAAGACGGACTAATTAAATTTTTTACGGATACTAGCCTATTGTCAACAACTATCACTCATTATTTGTAACTAGCTGCTGGCAGCAACTTCATCCGCGAGATAATAGAAAATTGTCTCAAAGGAACATACACTTGGTATAAAAGTACGTCTGATACGATAAGGGTAATAAATTGTGGCGGGAGCGAGCGCGTGCACTTCTTCACACTAGTGTGGAAAACAGTATATTGCGTGCCTAAAAGCGGTAGGAATAAGATCAAGTGTTCGAGTAAATGTATTGAAAAATATTTTAAAGCACCCAGCAAAATACACTCAAAATGCAAGTAAATATTATCTTCTTCAAATCCTTCCAGCAATTCTTTGTGTACACCACTTCAAATATCCCTGACTTTAAGCAAGTCAATATCCTTTCTCTGTTCAAGTAACCTGATGAACAAATATTTTGCAAGTGATGTATGTTTTAAAACCTCACAGGGTCGATGACCTAACGAGGCAAAATAAACAGCAGTGTATAAGTTTGGGTTTGAAATAAATTATACGAATAAGTGATTTATTTGTGCTGTCCATCTGAGATAGCAGATTTAGGGGTGAGCTCAAAATGTTATGGCGCTTTGTACATTTTAAATATTTTGTTTATAGTAACCTCTCTATATACTTAACCCTTAGAATGACTTGACAAACGCATTTTGAATTTTAGATTAGAATGATGATGATCCAGTACTGTTTTTATTTGTGGCAATTTTGAATTACTTTATAAATACTTTGTTTGGATTAAAAGTAATCCGAAATTATTTAGAATTGCCTAAAAAAAATCAAGATGCAGCAAACAAAATAGGGCCCAGCCCTTTACCATAATGTCTTAAAATCATCATACATCGTGCTATTAGTTTAGCTTTTTATAATGAAAAAATCATCAAATGATTTTTTCCGTTCTGAGTTCAGTGGGAAAAGTGTCCGATTTTTTTTACTAAAACCCACAGGGTTTCTTCAGTTGCTCTTTTGCGAGGGACATCGGCCCTAACTGATCCCGTCAATCTTGTTGACATATCTTTGAGGCGGGCGTAGAACAAACAACGCACCATCGTCCTGTGCTTGGTCGGGATGGCCGCTCCGTAGCTCGCTAAACTACGATGATTGGAAATCGTACTATGACTCCCGACACCCAGGGTGTCCACGGCATGTCTGACATAAATATAGTGCAATGGAAGTGAGAGACCTTTTCACACACTGGAATAATGATGATTTTAATATGGCATAGTACGAGCCCAATTACTTCATTGGCTACTCAGTAATCGTTCTGTAATTTCACTTCTCCCAGAAAGAACATGGTCTCTAACTTTGTTAATTAGCGTCAACCAAAGTAAAGCCCTTTTATCCGACTGCCAAGAAGTCTACTTATTACACAAAGCCCAGGATGTTTTTTTTTTCTCTAAAATACTGTTGTGAATATTTACCTGCACTCATAATACTTGTCGCACTGTTCAGCATCAGCGAAGAAACCGTCTTCAGGACAGTCATTGGTGATCTCAGCCTCTGCCTCAGCTTTCCTTTCATTGTCGTTGATGGTCCTGGTGGGGGGGTTCACTGGCTTCCTACCCTTCGGCTTCGGTACCGCTGATGATGCTAGTACTGTAACGAAAAAGTGGATGGAGTTAAAAAAAAAGATCCCTAGGTAAAGAAGTATTCATATTTATGTCATTGGACCTCTATACCTACAAAGTGTTTTGGGAATATAAATTTATTGTTTATACAGCTAAGGAGTGGAACTCCCTGCCGGAGTCTGTTTCCTGATAGCTATAACCTAGGGGTTTTAAGTCAAGATTAACTGGGTACTTTTTAGTCAAGCGTGCTCCATCGTCAGCCATATCATCACTTACCATCAGGTGAGATGGTGGTCAAACGGTGGTCAAATTTGTAAGGCCTGCCTTTTTAATCATGGATAGGCTTTATCCATGATTAAAAAGGTAGGTCTTATGAATTAGCATCATGACTTAAATCTTACCTAATGTGGCCTCAATTGATAACAAAACTCGCTGAGCTTCACTTATGTAATATTGATATACATAGCTAATTTATGTAAATGTGTAAGTGTTACTTAAAACGAAGCTAGTAGGTAGGTAAACATTTTGTGCATATATTATTCCTTATGTCATGAACAGAGTTTGGTTCCGTAGCTGAGGAGCCACGACACTAATGTTTTTGCCCATTAATATTATTATACTGTACTTGCTGAGAACTTTGTGGAAATATCGGAAATAGTATTAACTAAACAATGTTTTGGGAACATGTTAATCGTACTGCTGGAGTAGAATTCAAATCTCCTTTTCCGACCCTCGTTTCAAAGAAATTTCTACAGAATTAAGCATTAAGTTTGTAACTATTTTGCTTGCAAATAATTGGATTTATAACCTTAAAATCAATACAAATATAGTCTATCATTAGATTAAACATATTTTTTACACATGAGTACCTTACATACGCGCCACATTTCCTGTGCAAGCCCGACTTGACAAAAGTTGTTCACATTGAGTGCGGCCACTTCCTTAAGTTCAATGCTACATTAACTGCAGTAAAACTTAATTAAACTGCACTGTAATGTACTTTCTAAATAT
Source organism: Mythimna albipuncta (assembly GCA_929112965.1). Taxonomy (NCBI): domain Eukaryota; kingdom Metazoa; phylum Arthropoda; class Insecta; order Lepidoptera; family Noctuidae; genus Mythimna; species Mythimna albipuncta. The sequence goes on along the minus strand of OV815962.1, from coordinate 6,123,910 downwards.
TTTAAATAGTCATTAAGACTGTTGGATACTTGAAAAATTAATTACAATAAGAAATTAATATCTTAGTGCTCAAAAGCTGAATATAGAATGTCTGAACTCGATTTCTCTGAAAGCGGATGTTAAGCTTAGGCTATGGACAAAAGTTTGTAGATCCGATTCCAGCTGTTATCAACTACGGTAATCAAGAAAAATATCAAATAGGAATTAGGTTATTATAAATGTATTAGCTAATCCAGCGCTACCTCCTTGAAAGTCGAAAATTATCCCAGATACATGCTTTTGGAGTAAAAATTAGAATCTATTTCAAAACATGGTGTACCAGTGTGCCAAGTTTTATCAAAATCTGTTCAGTGACTTGAGCTTGAAGGAGTAACACATACACCCACGCAAAATACAAGCTAGCACCTTTTTGATATTAGTATAAAATGTATTGTTAAACAGACAAAAATATATTTTTATCTGTAGATAGGCTTTCTATCTACACTAATATAATAAACAGGTAAAGTTTGTTTTTATGTTTTTTTGTTTATAGGATGTAATCTATGGAAGTACTGGTCCGATTGCTAAAATTTTTAAATTACCTCCTACAAACACCTCTCCTCCTACCTCTTTATTATATTACGAGTATCAGCGATAAAGATAATCGAAAAACCCAAAGTGTGTGGGATTTATATCTATCACTGAAGTATTAATCATCAATTTAGGAGTCTCACAGAGAAACCGAATATGTCAATGACACTACATACAATTTAGTTAGTGAATTTCACACAGAAGTACTGACATATGACCGGATCATGGTTACGCGTCTGTATACATATATTTAAGTGCATGCTTAACACTTAAAGATAAAATCGAAAGACACATTGTTGTGCAATATTTTTTTCATTCGTTTATGACTGTCTCACTTTTGACCCTCGTGCAGGAGGACGAGGAATACTCGAGGACGAGTATTCCTCGTATTCCTCATGACTGAGTGTCGTAAAGTTCCGGCCTGAATTACTCTTTACTGATGGTGTCTTGCCATTTGTGATGTTTCTTGACATCATGAAATGCGATGTGCAAATGGGTGTCTAGTATGGGCCTGATCTACCCATCTTTTTCGGCAGCGGCCTCTTAGTTTTTCGCTCAACAGTCGTCGGCTAGCTAGTTCGTCTTGTCTAGCGTCGAATTAAAAAAATTTCAAAACAGCAAAATCGAGTAGCTATTACCAAATCAAATGTTAATATTTTAATTTATATTCCAGTTGCTAACTTATACGAGAATATGTAATCGAAATGATTTAAAACAAATTAAGGTGTAGCCTTGAATATTAAAAGCGTTTTTGAAAACAAGAGTGTTGTAAGTTCATCGTATCTTATGATTTGATAACCTATTATAACTTTGTTTTAATTTTGTGATGTGTATTTTATTTATAAGACAAAAGTAATTCGGTGTACTGAGGTAGCCCAGTGGTAACGACCTAGATTTACGAGTTGTAGGTTGTGGGTACTAACCCCGTCAGGCGCATTATTTCGTGTAATTTATTTTATCACTACTGCTCTCAAAACGATGAAAGTAAACATTGTGAAGAAACCGTCATGTCCTAGAACCAAAACTTCGAAGATATGTGACGTCCACCAAACCACACCGGGCCCGTAGAAATGGCCCATTGCTTTTCCTAGATATGATGCCTGAGTCCCAGCAGTGGGAAGATTATAAAGCTGATTTTATTTCGTTATTGTAAATCATGCTTTTGAGTCGTGAATTTTGAAAACGTAACGTATCTACATGTTACTTTGCAACCGCCAGAATTTAAACAGATGAAAGATTACCAAAAACTGTGGTGTAAGAGCTGATTTCTCTGTTACCTAACACGCGTTGCTTTGTACGAGGCGATGCAGTAATGCGGCTAAATATTAGTGCTATATCAATGTTTCAATCGATAGCCTTCACTGTAAGCAGTTATAACTGGCCGAATCTACAATAAGGCTGATGAAATTCAAACTTTTATTCAAAGAATTACATTAGTAAAGAAACAAGTAAAATATTACTAACTACATTTTTTCCTCCTCCTCCTCCTGTTTTCTTCAACGCTTATTATGTTGTAAGAATGAAAATTATGTAAGAGGTTACTAGCAAAATTAATATGCAGTATAGTAAATAAGTATTAATATGTAAGGCTAATCAAATGCCGAAATTCTGGTTCAAAGACAAGAAAAAGAATAATCAAAACGTTTATGTTAGAGATTGCCAAGAGAATTAGTTAAGCTGACGCCTTCACTAATTCTCTGTTTATATCAACTAAAAAAATCTATTGTACCATATTCTGACAAATAATCATTTTTGATTTGATTTAAATGCCTAAATGCCAAAAAAGAACCATATTTAAATTTATGTTAGAGGTTGCTAACAAATTCAGTACGCAGAAAAAATCAGAGCATATGTCAAAGCAAAGGTCAAAATGCGAGATCAACGAAGACAAGTAAAGAAAAGAGAAAAGAAGAAAAAGAACGATATAATTGATAACATTCTTACTAGAAACTAGTTGTTGGTAAGTTGAGATAAAAGAGAAGAGACTTTTAAAGCGTAAAAAAAACAAAGCACATGGCAAAGCAAAGGTCAAAATGCGAGATCAATGAAGACAGGAATGAAAAATTAGGAAAAAGAACAATATAATTGATAACCTGCTTACTAGAAACTGGTTGTTGGTGACTTAAGATAAACAAGAAAAGTCTTTAAAAACAATAGAAGAGTAACAACACAAAATAAAATAAAACTGATGAAGCGTACATATTGCATCCAAGAAAGGCCAAAACAGTAACGCTCAGTAAATATAGCACATAACTAAATATATTATAGAAGAAAACTTTAGTATTTATAAGACATTAACGTTAATTATCTACGAGTTAAGGTCCACACATAAGGTCAAAGAAATTATCTAGCTTTCCACCTTTAAATAATTTTCTATAAAATGATAACCTAAACCCCATTAAGAACTGCCCATAAAACTTATTTGTAGTTTATAATATCCTATGCACTTAACTGCAGTGATAACAGGTTTAGATTGTGCGAAAATAGCTTTAAGACCGAATTCATAGTTTCCTGAACTGAGATTGGGCTCAATCTTAGTGGTGGACCGGACTAAAGACTAAAAGGTCTGTGACTAAAATAGTAGTAGAGTGCATGTCAGATTTTTGGTGACTAAAATCACATCATCCTTCAGGTGCTCTTTGCAAAGATCATGGGTTTCCTTTTCACAGAATACCCGTGCCCCTGGCGAGTGGCCGTCCGGTTCCTGATCCTGCTGGCTCTGTGGTTTGTTGACATTTTTTTTAAGGAGCTCGTGGAACACTATGTGCTGTCGACGATTGGGTCTCAGTCCGGACCATATAGGTTCAAAACGCCGGAAGGCAAGCTACCCGTTGTTCGTTGTCTGAAAACTCTTGCAGCTAAGGCATGAAGATGTCCGTGCCCTCACGTGAGTGGTCGTCTCCTTTTGCTAGCATCACTGATTCGCAGAAAGAAGCGATCGCCTGCCATTCCTCTTCACTCCTGACCATAGCCTAAACCAGAGCCCAGCGCGAGAGGTCACCACCTCCAATCACCTCCACAAAGACACAACATTGCTTCGCCCAAGAAGGGAACAACTCCACCGTGTCCTCCGGATGGTTCACACCATGAGAACACTCCCAAACTTTCAAGATTATGTCGTGCCCAGGCACTTTCATTTTGTATATTATTTTATTAATAATTGTGAGTTCGATACCGATAATAATTCAATTGCTCATTTGTGTATTCATTATTTTTGTAAATTCCACTCATACAAAGTACATGTGTAAGGAGTATCCATATTGTACTCATTTGAACTGTAATGGTATTCTGCGGCGGTGCGTGCGTAGAATAAGAACGACATTTCTCCGTTACTTTACTTAGAATCGTTGTCTTAACTGTTACTTGAACTTAGGTAATCGCTTGATAGCTGTTTAATCGTGCTGTCATAGTCGGTATTAAGTGATGGCTAAAAATAAACTGTAACATATCGGATAATTGGAAACTTCAAGATGAGAAACTGACTAACTGACATTTCAACGCACGGCCGAAACTAATGCGTTAAGAGTGTGAAATTTTGCACTAGACTTCCTTTTATAACGTAAATGAGCACTAAGAGAGGAATTTCGAAAATTAACCCCTTAAGGGGATGGCACTGATGTCCAAAGTTTGTATGGAGAAGCCCACTTTTAAGCGGGTGAAGTCACTGGCAAAAGTTTTTCATAAATATTACTACTATCGGTTTACGGTTATGCAAAACGATTGAAATCCATCAAACATTGAGTAATGATATTTCAGATTATATGAAACTTTCTCTTTTAAAAGATTCGCGCGCGTTGATGTCTTTTCTTCCTAGACGTAACAGACTACGTTGAAGCACCATCATTAACTAACAAATAAAATAAAACATTTAAGCGTTATTTGATTGTGAAAACATTGTTACATACACTAGCTACTGCCTATGACTTCGTTCGCATTTATACTCCAATCAATTCCCTATTTGACTGAGTTCCGAATTATCTGTTGCCTTCTTTCTTCAGTTGTTTTGGCTACACTCTGTCTTGCATGAAGTTTGTTCTATTTCTTTAAATAGAATGAGCATTGATAGAAACTAATTCTACTGTATTATCAGATAAATACTTAGCCTTTAGATTTATATATTTTTAGACTAACTTTTGCCAGCAACTTGGCTCACGTGAAAGTATGTTTCTCTGTATAAACTTTGGAACCCGGTTTCCCCCCTTTGGGGGTGAATTTTGGAAAATCCTTTCTAAATGCTCGTCTACGTTAAAGGATAGGAAGCTTTGTGCAAAATTTTACGCTCCTAATACCATTACTTTTGGCTGTACGTTAATAGGTCAGTCAGTTAGTTTCTTTTTTTATAATTGATAGTAGCAATCACTTTTGATAATATTCATTGATCCAACCAATTATAATTTTAATATCTGTAGTCTAGCATTCCAATTAGACAGGAATTGTAATTCTAGGCGTCAAGGCTAACATGTACCCTGACATATTGTAATAGTTACTGCTTCACTGAATAATAATTTGCTAAAGGTTATTGAAATAGGTCGCTACCAAAGTGTGGAGCAATGAAAGTGTGTGGTATGAATTTATTATTATTTTTAAGTTGAAGGTCAATTGTGAAAACACAAACAAGGCTTCTATAGAAAAGTTCCTTTGTTATTTTGTTTTATTTAGTTAGAGAGAGAGAAAAGGTCTATAAGCAGTGAAACGATTACAGGTTGATATTATTATTATTTATTATTACTGTAGAACAACTGAACGAAATTTTCAGCACACTTATCAGACTTTTACTTTCTTTATTTTTTATACGATTTTTTTAGTAAATGAGGTCAAAAAAACTCACCGACTAAACAGCCCAAGAAAATTACTCCCACGCACGATCGGAACGCCATCTCGTGATATCACACCTATCACTTATTAAACTTAAATGTCACTTAAAAGTGACTTTATTAATGTCTGACTGACGTCCGCACCGCACTCTATGCCACACTGACTTATTCACTTTTTGTCATCCATTCTTAGCTTCACCGCAGCTCAGCGAAAGGTTACGCTAATTCTCTTTCTCTTTCCCTCAATAAACATTTTTAAATCTCCGTCCCTTTCGCTCCGTAAACTCTTTGGGTCCTGTTATTGTTCTACGCGTTCTGCAAGAATATTTACTAATTCCGAAATACTGATATCCGGTTTAAATGGAATTTAGTTAAATGATGTTAGAAAATTAGTAATTAATTGGTCGTTGCAATTGATTGCATAGTGAATGGAATTTATTGCGAAAATTAGGAAAGCGGCGCAGGCTTTGTTGATAATTGTTGGATAGTCGTTAGTGATGACCATGATAAGGGACTAATTAGTGTTACTTAATTGCTTTAAATAAAATTTAGGTCTTTTATTTTGGTAGCATTTTTTTGAAAAAATAACATTATTATGTTTAAAACAAGCTATTATTTTGGGTATCTACATATCATTAATCTTCTCAAATCTAATACATTTTCCCTCAAGATTCAAGATTGAATTTGCAGTATATTATAGTTAAACAAACCTTTGTTCATCAGCTAAAAAAAATGACTTTTGATAAAAATACATACTCAGCAATGGAAAAATTGTCGAGTTTATTTAATTTTTAACTAGCTTTTTCTTGCGGAAAAACATATGTAGTTTATACAGTGTTTGTACTCAGAAATAAAATAGCATTTTACTGGTGAAAGAATATCAAATTAAAATCGGTTCAGTAGGGTATTTATCGGTAGTTTTGGATTAATTCAGTATTGATAATACTAACTTAGAAGTATAGATATAGATCTTGTTGTGAGTACTTTTTTTAGTCACAAGTAATATGATAAATAAATATTCCACAACTATCACGCAACGATACAAAAATTGTTACATTTTCTATCTATCAATTGGTTCTGTTTAAAGACCAAATTGTTGTATACTTATTTCTTGAATAGTAAAAGTTATACCTTAGTTATACACCTTAGTTATATTTTTAAATGATAAATTATATTTATTTTGCAAAGGTTTAAAAACACTTATTTGTCAGTTTAAACTAGATGAGGCCGGTATTTCCAAGCTGCCTAGCCTATTTCTTATAGCTCGTGACTGTACTGTGTGCCGAAACTATCCTGACAACATTATCATATACATCACTTCTACTTAACCAATCACCAAGTATGATAATCCTATTAAACATGAACATAAATAACCTGAATCGTCAAGATGTCCTTAAAAGTACTGTAACATGTCTTACACGTCGTGGCACTGTCTCCATATAGTGCAGTATCACCTTTATATGTTGACGTCTATAAAACGTCGCGTGTGGGGGACACGGCTCGTTGAACGGACAAATGGATGACAGTCGTAAAAACATGAATTATATTCATATTAAAATAGAAACATACAAAAGAAAATGGGGCTTTCTTTTTCTAGAGCTAGCTTTCTTAGTAACTGAACGAATTGAAAATGTTTGTAGATCTGTAATTGGAAATCATACTTATATTATAAAGGCGATTCGTGTGTATGTTTGCAACTCTTTCACGCTCGAACGGCTAAACGTGTTTGGATGAAATTATGCTCAAGGATAAATCATGATTTATTTATTTATTTATTATTACAGGTACTCTCTGCACTAACAGTCGAAACCAATACATGCAGAGAGTCATTATTATTATACAAAATAACAAAAAAAAAGAATAAAATAAATCACATAATCATGATCATTATCATTAAAATTATTATTATTATTTTTATTATTGATGTGTGTTTATAGTAGAAATAACCAAATTTGCCAATTAGGTTTTATAAGCTGCTGCCATTTGGACAAAGAACGTGACATTACAAAAATATCACAAGAGATCATACTCAATAGATAAAATTTATACATATTTCTATGTGCTATTCCAAGACTTGGTCTACCCGTGTGTCAAATTTTATTGAAATCCGTTCAATCGTTTTGAGTGTAAAAAAATAAAAAAATGTTAAAGTTTTACTGTAATATGTGTTGTGTTGGCATGGTGATCACATACATGTCATGTATGTTATTTAAAATAATGCTTAAAAAATGACAAAGAACCTGTATGGTTGAATCACAGAAATACTTGCATACAAGCTTAGTCTGAAATCACTAATCATGCAGTTCATAAACCATGACCATTACCCATTCTACCATTTCTTTTTAATAGACTATACTATCCCACAGCTGGGCAAAGGCCTCACCCAACTTCTTCCAGGTATTCTTTTCTTGAGCTACCCCAAACCAGTCCCCGAGGTAGACATCTAAGTCGTCTCGCCACCTCTTCCTAGGTCAACCGCGGCGGCGCCGTCCATCTTCAGGAACCCACTTTGTGGAAACTCTTGCCCAACGGTCAGAATGCATGCGACTAATGTGACCCGCCCAATCTCATTTCACCCTGGCAGCCTTTTTTCCTACGTCCATAATACCCGTATTTTGACGTAGAGTGGTTTTCCTCATTCTGTCAGCTCTTTTGACACTCAGAATGCTGCGTTCCATTGCTCGATGGCAAACCCTAAGGCGAAACTTTTGTGACTCGGTGAGCGACCATGTCTGGGCACCGTATGTTAGGACGGGCAGGATACACATATCGATGAGTTTTCGCTTCAGGGAGATCGGCAGATCATCATCATGGACCGCTAGCTTTTCCAGGAATATTTGATACGGCGATAGATTTCCTTCTCCTGCCTGTTTTCGAAAGATACTAACTGGCCCAAGTAGATATACTCCTCAACATAGTTTATATCCTACCCATCTACCTCGACCCTAAGTTTAGTGCTGTTGGTCATACATTTAGTTTTAAATCAATTCATCGCGAGCCCCACCCTGAGGCTTGCGTTGTTTCGTGTTTACAAAATCGAATCAATCTCAGTTCACAAAATTAACATCAGGAAACTTGCCAAGTGGCGTTGCTGCAGTCGCAAGCTGTTGTATCAACGTCTGGCGCAATTTTCATTCACCGGTTAAAATATTCTATAAACATGTTGATGTTGAAGTCTTTAAGTAATAAAGAAACTGAGGTACTATCTTTCCAACCTTCTGCCAACATATTACAGAACTAGCTGCTGCTAGCGGCTTTGTCTACGTGAAAGTAGGAAATTGATCCAAAGGAACATATTCTTTTTTTTTAATTAAAGATAGGCTTGCGTTTGACCACCATCTCACCTGATGGTAAGCGATGATGTGGTCGATTCTCGGGATAAAAGATATATCAGTCCTATGTGCTATGCCTGTTTGTTTTGCTGACATCTCCTAGAGGTGCGTGTGGAACAAGACGCGCCATCGACTCGGGCCTGCGCCTTATCGGGCGGTGAACTACCCATTGCTCGCCGTTCATAAATCCATGCCCACTGTGATCTAAAATACCAAATTTTTTTTTCGTATCATTCATATGAATGTAATAAGAAAAATAAATTGGTATGTTAAAAGTCGCCAGTTAGTGCGGTGCCACAGTGTGGGAATTACAGTGATATGGGTCGTATTGTGCAAATGTTGCGTCCCGTACATTGGATTTTCCAGCACAGGTATACCTACTTAATTTTAGGGTTCCGTACCCAAAGCGTAAAAACAGAACACTATTATTAAGAGCAGTGGTGGCCGAGTGGTAATTAATGGCCCCGACTTACAAGTTTTTTTTTATTATTGATAGATTCGCGTTTGACCACCATTGTGGGTCGCGGGTTTGGACCCAGCCGCATTACTTTGTGTAGTGTATTTCTTCACCCACTGCTCTTCAAACGGTGAAGGAAAACATTGTAAATTTAAGATTTCACTAACTCTTCTTTCTCATTTTTGCACACTACTGTCTACATCTCTTGAAATTTTCCTTTCGCAGGTCTGCTGGAAAAAATTTCTATTTGAAATAAGCAGTACCTTTGTACAAAGTTTTCTAATAATGTTATCCTCCTCAGTATATTTGTGTGTACATAAATTGTAAAATAAATAAATAAGCATGTCCTAGAACCTAAAATTCGAAGACATGTGACATTTACCAACCCGCACTAGGCCCGCGTGGTGGAGGGCTGATGATGATGATTATTAAGACTGCACTGTCCATCTGTCTGTCACCAGGCTGTATCTTATAAACCGTGATAACAAGACTGTTTAAATTTTCACAGATAATGTATTTCTATTGCTGCTATAACAGCTAATACTAAAAACAGAATAAAATAAATATTTAAGAGGGGCTTTTAATAACAGTGCCTTTCGTGTACGACTCGCACTTGGTCAATTATTTGATAAATTAAAATTAAGTCTGACTCACCGTACGGGAAAATACCTCATTTAAAAATATAAAGGGCATAGCAAAATAATTGACGATTGCAATTTACGATCGCATCCACAACATTCTTACACCGGATAGAAATCCTTCACCTTTTCCCGAGATGGCTGAGAACAAACGGACCTACTCATGTGTAATTTTTTACTTTAATACACATGGTGATTAAGTGCCCCGGACATGTCCGAGGATATTCGCACGTCGCCATTATCGTGTCCATTGTATGTAAACTTAATAAACATGTTATTAATTATAGCTTAGTATGGAAGCTTTATTTTATACTGATACATGCAAAAGAATAACTCCTGGCCTGCTTATTTATAAGAATTGATATTTATTGATATTTCCAACTATAATTGCATCTGGGCAGCAGTGCCGTAACTATGGCGGTGTCAGAGGTGGGCCTGGTGGGCGCAGAAATTATGAAACCAGGGCCAATTTATATTGTATTTCTATCATGCTTGGTAGTTAATAGCATAGTTTATATATTAAACTAGCTGTGCCCCGCGATTTCACCCGCGTTTTTCTCGTTTCCGTGGTACCAACTCTTAACATCTTACACACGTGATAACATTTAAACGAAATATCCGATTGAGATGAAACAAAAAGTATTTTACTTCTTCATAAATACTCACTTACTACTCAACATAATGCTTTATTTCGATAAAGATTAATATTACGATACATATTTAACGTAGCTTTTTTTTCTTCAGACGATTTAATAATTATTTTGAACACAAAATCGGTTATTGTGTAATCACAATAACCGATTTTGTACCGTTTTAGCTATCATGGTTTAATAACCATGATAGCTATATATGTTCTCGCGGACTTTTTTGTAGGTCTTAATGGGATCTACAAACCCGTAGTACATCATTTTGTTCTATTGTCAATAGTTTTTGCAGCGCACGCAGAAATAGGTTTTCGATTTTGCACCTTGTGTTACAAAATAGCAATTTTATTATGGATCCCTAATTTTGAAAAAAAAACATAGCCTTATAACCTTCCTCGATAAATGGACTACCCAACACTGAAAGAATCATTCAAATAGGAGCAGTAGTTCCAGAGATTAGCGCGTTCAAACAAACAAACAAACAAACACTGCAGCTTTATAATACAAAAAAAAAAAAAAATATTATATAAGTATAGATTTACATTGATGATCCTATTTATTTAGTATATAGTGTAGTAATTGTAATAGCAAATATATTAATTTAGTTTTTAAGCTATGTAATTATATCGTGTAATGTACCGATTGTTTCAACATGTTTATTCATTTATTGTAAGTGAATACTTGTAATTAGCCTTAAGTTTTACTGTAACACTTTTACATGTTTTTATTAGCTGTACGTTTTCCAAATAAAAAAAAACACGTACCATATTTATGGTGTATCTAATAAATGTGTAGATGCATTTTTCCAGGAGTGTAGAGAGAGTGAGTGTTTGCGGGGATCCAGCACTAATAAAAAATAAATAGTGGATGAGTAGTATTACTAAAAGTATAGCAACCTGACGTATTATAAGTACCTAGCTTAATATTTTCAGTACGTAGCTTAATATTTTCATATTTCATTTTTTTATAGCAAAATTGACCTAAGACCTGTTCTAGATGAACAAACATAAATTCTCTTGCTCTTACATACTTTTAACTGTCATTAAAAATGCTGTAAAAATAGTATGAAGATAATCTAACAAAATAAAATGGATGTTAACATTTGTGAACTTGCTTCGCTCGCTCTTGTTTTTTTTAGTTACAAGAAAAGAAACCATTGACACATTCCTTTGAGTTATGTAAACACAAATGTTTGGGGCAGGTATATTTTTTTGACATTTCAGGGTTAGTCCCATTGCAAAAACGGTTTCAAATAATCAAGTTCACGTGATTTTTTACCTATACCTTTTTGTTCTAGTTGTCTAAGTTAGGTAAGAATTAATAAAAATTAAAAGAGGCGCAATTATAGAAGCTCGCACCGGGCGTGTAAAAGGCTAGTTACGGCACTGCTGGGCGGTTGCCATGAAGCAATTATGGTTGGAAATAATAAAAACAAATTATTTTGTTTTGAAAACGTAGGTTGTATATTTTAAGTTTTTAATCAAAAGTATATTGCTATTGTAGTAATAGGGATACTGATATACACAAAAACTTAAGCACAGAGTAACCAGGAAGACATGGTGCAGCATGCGGTGAAGGTCTGTCCGACATGGGCGGAACACCTCCGCACCCTCGTGGTGATCGGCGGCGGTGACCCCTCGTGTCCAGCCCTAGTCCAGGCCAAGAAACGGGGAGATAGAGCATGGAAAGTAATCCAAACATCTTTTTATGAGAAGCAGTGTAAATACGTGCGAAGGAGGTGGTGTAAAGCGCGAAGGAGAGACAATTCTCACGTCCCTTGTACTACTACACTGGAATCCTTCTTATTACTTTATTATTTCTCTCAGTTTCATTCTAGAGTCTTTCTCAAATGTCAATACGGGCCAATTTTTTAACGAGTCAATATATAATTTAATTTCTTAATCAATTTTTTGACAATTTCCTACGACACAACTTTAATTTAGTATTTAAAACATATGGAATAATTAAAGGATTATTTATAAAAGTGAACGGTTGTATTTAACATAACGTTGTTGTATAATAATTTTAGGCATATAAAGTTTTTATTCCCTTTCACTATTATGACTCAATATTAACACAACATCAAAATAGCCCAGATAAAATTACACTGAAAGATAAAAATAAATCGCTAAGTGCTCAACCTTTTGTATAAGCAATTGTAAAATGCATTATTAATAACTTCTTTATTTCTGATGGTATGTTATGATACACGAACTGGCAAAGTTAACACAGGAATAATCAACAAATGACGAATGAACGCGGAAAAGTAATCTTTACATACAAGTTCCAGTTGCTAATGTATTTTTTTTCCTTTCGTGGGAATCCGATGGATGTGAGATGCACAGGACCGGTCATTATGGCGACACTTGAGGGAGGCCTATGTCTTTCAGCTGAAATGATGATTTTTTAACCGATTTCGAAAAGGAGGAGGTTCTATGTTCAGCTGAATGTATTTTTTTTTTGTATGTATGTTCACCGATATCTCAGTCAAAAGGTATGGAACATATCTCCTCATAGGATCACAACAGAACTGTCATAACAAATAAACATTGCTTTGTTTAGGTATATGTGTAGTCGATGACTGACTGAAAGCAAAAGGGGTGGGATGTATCGAACTGATCTGATGATGAAGCCAGAAGGTAAATTAATGTAATCTGACCGTGTTTGGGATTATTAGAATCGTTATGAGATGCACTGTGGCTATAAGGTGTTTAAGTTTATCCGAGGGGTATTTTTTAGTGGTGGTACCATATTTAAAAAGTGTAAAATAAAAACTTTTTCCCAAAAAAAAAAATCGACTTCAATGTTAAAAAAAAAGCACTGAAAAGTACAAAATAACTTCAATTCCGAAAGTCGGTGTTAAATAATAATACGAAGAGACTAAACTATTATAGAAACACCGACTTCCGAAATTAACTAAAATAAACACTGAAAGTACAAAATAACTTTTGTACTTTTCAGTGTTTTTTTAACATTGAAATCGGTTATATATATATATTTTTTTTTTTTTTGAAAAATGTTATTTTCTTAAATTCGTTTAATAAAAAAGTGATTATGTCCATGTTAACACGAATTCTGATCTGTATTGATTTGAAAGGTGATCTTTAGTGTATGGTATCTTAAACTATACCAATAACAAAAAAATTGGCTTATAATGTTCCCACTGCTTGGACTCCAGAAGCAGGAGAGGCAAATAGGCTGTAAGCCTGTAAACCACCATGCAAGGCTAGTGCAGATAGGTGGATGACTTGTCTTTGAGTTTTTGATCTTAGAACATTTTAACATTCCTCACAATATTTTCTTTACCGTTTTAAAAGCAGTGGTGATGAAATAAATTACACTAATATCTATGTACAAACTCATCAACGCCTAGCCCAAACCCTAGGACCTAGATCATTGAAAGTTTGCTCTGAGTTTTCTTTTATAATATAAAGAATAAATAAAAAAGGATTTTCCTAAATCTTAAAAAATCCTACTTACATATTCATCGTAAATAACGCTACTATCAGTGCCATCTGTCGTTAGAAAGCCAATCTAACTCGTTATGTATCATCCTTTCACAGAACCCAGTCACGCCCTCTATTGGCAAAGCCAGTACTAAGTTGGTGAAAAAAAACTGTCTAACTCCAGTATTCACTACTGGATATAGAGCGCTGAATGCAGCCAGGGACTACATCGGGAATTTATCGTACTGACGATTATTACTGCTACAAGACTGGATTTTTCTTTCATTCGGCAAACATGTTCCACTAAGAGTGGAAGTATAAATTTTAATTTATTAAGTTCGACTTCATTATCATTTATTGATTTTTTTTCCTTTGAACGATTTGATTTTTTTTTTTACTTAGCCCACACTGTCCCACTGCTGGGCAAAGACCTCCCTCCACTCCTTCCAACGATCACGGTTCCTCGCTTTCTCATACCAGTTCTTAAGGAAGTTATACAGGAATTTTAATTTAATTAGATTTTTTTTATTTATTTTCGTTTTGAGTGTCAGACTACTAATACTCAAAATGAAATCATATCTAGTGTTCCTTCAGTTACACTTTTATGCGAGGGCTTCGATAACTCATTCGAACAATCCACAGCCCTAGCATATAGAAAGAACCGTGACTCCTGCGCCGAAATGCAGAGGATCACTAAAGACCCACGGTTAGGTTTTAGTCAATGAAACTATGATGCTTCTTTTCGCTCCACCCCAAGCGGAGTAATTTGGATTCCCCCACTTTAATTGTTTTTTCCTGAATTTGCTAAGCTAATAATTTATTTATTTACTAGCTTAAAAACATAAAAACTAACTTTAACTCTTTATTATGTTAATGTAGATTTCATCTTTACGCAACATAAAATACAAAGGCGGACTTAATGCCTTTGGCATTCTCTACCAGTCAACCTAAGGTAGTGGAGACACTATGGTAGGTGCATAAAAAGAAAATATTATTTATAATTTAAAAAAATATGTATAACTAATAAATATTGGTAGTAAACTTCAAACCTGAAATACCGATTGTATCCAAACCCATACTCTGTGTCCAGATACAAACGGTATTTCCAATTTCCGGCCACCGTAGGCGCGGGACTGCAGACAGTGAGCAATGGGTAGCTCGCTGTCCGGTCGTCCGGTAACTGTCCGGACCAAGCCCAAGTCGTCGACATCGCGCACTGTTCCCGCGCGGCTCAAGGAGTTGTCAGCAACAGCAGGGACCCAGCCGGGTCGAATCCTACTGGGGCCAGGGTTATCCGAAAGGGCGCTCGAGCCCCGGTATGAAGGCTAGAAGGAACGGGTTGGGTCTTTTAGTTAGTGAGAGTCTGACAATATCTCCCGCTCCGCCCAAGAGCGGGGGATGTCAATGCATGATTTTTTCCCACCATTCAAAAAAAAAGATAAAATGGGTATTTACATGTTCTACATATCGTTGGAACGATTAATAAATCCACTCTCTACCGATAAACGCATATAATGAGCGTAAGTGTAACATAATTGTTGATTTCGTGCGCATCATGCTAATAGTATCGCTTTCATCGGCGCACGCGCACTAGAAAGTGATCTCCTCTGAAGCAATGGTTTCACTTTATCACAGACTTCATGACATTGTTTCAGAGAATTTAGGGAAATATTAACTTTAATAAGATAACGTTAAAGTGCTTTTTTGATTGATAACGTTAAAGTGATTTGGATTTTATGATTAGCTTATATTTTGATTTTTCAGTGTTGGATGTGAAATCATATTCAGGTGCGTATCGAAATGAGCTGTGTTTACGGTTTAAGGAAAACACTTTGGTAATACTGTATTCATTTTCATTAAATTGACTATAATTATTTACTTTCTGCAACTTGAAATTTCAGATATTTCTTTAAATGTTTTAAACTGCTGTACTTCAGCTCATGGGATATAGGTAATCCGAAACGCCGCGCGACGGCCAAGTGCGGGTTGGTGGATGTCACAATTCAAGTCAATATAAAGGAATCAAACTCACGTCATCCCGTCGTCAAGTGCAATAGCTTAACGGCTAATACCTCTTCAAATACAAAATCTATTCTTCCATATTTGAAACATTTTTTTCACCAAGAATTAGAGTGATTCTGTATTTTTCGTGAGAAATAATAAAATGCCAACGCTACAGAGCCAGCGGCAATACATACACATTGCAGACGTTGCTCCTACGATCTACATTAAAAAGCACTTTGACCACCCTAAGGCCCGACGAATACCGAGATCGCGTGAAGGTATTCTTTTGTGGGTCGGCCCCTTATCTAGAAATCAGCCGATAAAGAAGAATTACTCTTTTTTAATGTAAATAATAAATTATACATGCGGTTAAAAAACTAGGTATAAATACTGGTCTAGACCAGTGATTCTCAACTGTTTATTTTACACGCTTCCAAATCCCGATTTGATTACATGTAGAAAAGATATTTGGACTGGCCTGTTGGTCTAGTGGTTAGTGGCCCTGACTGCTATGCCACAGGTCGTGGGTTCGATTCCCACCCAGGACAAATGTTTATGTGATAAGCATGATCATTTGTTCTGTGTCTGGGTGTAATTTATCTATAATATGTATGTATTTAGAAATATATAAGTATGTTTATCAGTTGTCTAGTACTCATAACACAAGCTCTGCTTAGCTTGGGACTAGACGGCGTTGTGTGCTAATTGTGGTATATATATATATTCCTGCCTCAAGTTATCCGTAGGAGAACCAAGTTCGCCGACATAGATAAAAAACTTAAGTTGCAGTGGGCAAGGCACATTGCTCGTAGTACGGATGGTCGATGGGACCGAAAGATTCTTGAGTGGCAACCTCGCACCGGAAAACACAGCGTTGGAAGGCCTTCTACAAGGTGGAACAACGACCTGGTGAAAGTCGCGGGAATGCACATACACATAGAACCGTTCGTTGTGGTGACATTTGGGGAAGGCATATGTCCAACAGTGAATGTCCTTCGGCTGAAATGATAATGATGATGATGATGACCTCAAAGCAAACCACAATCGAGACGATGATCTCAGGTCGAGATCGAGGTCAGGGTCTGAGTCCGGTTCAGTTCAGGCAGGTCTGAAGCGGGAAGCAATGAGCCCACTCGTGATTCCCCACTTGTGTTCTTTGGTAAAGAAGTAATGCTAGCAAAAAAGATGGCGACAACAGAGAGGGAACAAACACCCTCACGCTTCAACCCCCGCAAAGGAAAAACCCAGGCGTTGGAAATCGTAGAACGATTACAAGTCGCAGAAAGCGCGGGGTTGAGGACGACAAGAAATGGGTAGCTTGCCGTCCAATCGTCAGGTAAGGACCGAGTCGTAAACGTCGTGAACTTCAAAGAAATATCAGCAAAATGTAGGGCCGATGCCTGCTAAGGCCACAAGAATTAAAAAAAAAATGCTAGAGTCTTGGAACGCAAGTGGGCAAATAATGTTTGCAGGAGGGTTATGATCAGACTTTTCTGACACTAACTTTCGCTCCACCCCTAGAGCGGGAGAAATCATTTGATGATGATGAGATGGGAAACCTCAAAAACAAAAGTAGGACATCATTCGCGCGCGAGTCATCCTACGTGCTCCTAGATGATTCAAAGATTCAAAGCATTTCATTTCAAATAAACCATTTACAGGCACTTTTGAAATGTGAACAAATCATTCAGTCAAAAAATAATAAGATAGACATAATGAAATAGATAGTACATAATCAAATTCCTTATCTCTATATTTGTTCTTATTAAGAGATTCATTAAGGTTGGCGGAAGGCGTCGGAGCGTGTTCCCTCGTAATTAACTAAACTAAATACAATAAGAGGACACATTCATGGAAAACCTACGCAAGGATCTCTACAGTGGTCGTTAAATGTGGTGAGTAATATTCTTGAATAGTAAAGGATATTACGACTCCTTATTAAAGGATTATTATTTCGACAAAGCAATACGGCTGTGTTCAGGCTTAAAGAGCATTTTTTTATTATTATTTATGGGTTTGTGTTTGACCACTATCTCACCTGATGGTAAGCGATGATGTGGTCGACGATGGAGCACGCTTATGAAAAAGTAACTTTTACATTCTTGACTTAAAGCCCCCTAGGTTGTAGCTATCGGGAAACACAAACTCCGGCAAGTTTTAGCATTCCAGTCCTTACCTGTACGTACAATAAACATTCTGACTCTACCTATTTAAATGGAACATTTACTTTCAGGCTGATAGAAAAATAGTAATAATAATATACGGCCTTCGAAAGGGTAATGGATTGGACTATGCTCGGAGTTTTAGAATGAATCAGGAAGAAAGGTATTTGCAGTAGAACCAAGGTTACCGACGTAGTCCAAAGAATCGCCAAACTTAAATTGCAGTGGGCAAGGACGTGCCTTGCTCGCAGAACAGATGGAGCCGAAAGGTGATAGCGACTGGAAAAAGCAACATGGGAAAAATGGGGAAACCACCCTGGTGAAGGTCGCGGGATTCCGGGAATTGAAGAAAACCTAGGTCCAGCAGTGGACATCGTTAAACTGAAATTATGATTATGACGACTTTCGATCTTCTAAGGTACAAATCTATAAATAGGCTGCCTTCAGGCAATTTGTTCTAAAGTAGACCATATTTTGATGCGAAATCAAGCCATTCTTATTTATTTATTTATTTGCATAGGCACACCAACGACTTATTTACAATATAATTTAAATAATTCATTATAAATTCATGAGGTGATCCTGTGTAAATAAGTCATTTACAGGTATGCACATTCTTGAACAAACCATTATTATACTTACCAAAAATTTCATCAAGAATTCAAAACCTATGTCCTTTTCACTATCAATCATGTTACTCGTACATAATCAGTGTTGATTTCATACCTTCTTTACATGGGTTAATAAGATTGATTACACTCTCTTAACAAATACTTCTCTATAGTAAAAATCGTCACAAAATTAACTGTCACGCTTAACATCGTTAGCGAATTGATAACAAGACTCATCTTCTAAGATATTTGTAATTTATATCACAGGACCTGTAATAAAGCTTCAAAATGGAGATGGGCTAGACAGGTTTGATTAATGGAACCACGGGCATGTTCTATCGGATCGGCAACCATGATTTAGTGGTGCAGCTAAGATGCTTAGATGCCTAGCTTCGACAAGAATCGGGGAAGCTTGAGTTATGTGGCCTTTACCAGTTGTTGTGGCTTGTTAAATAGTAAGCAATACTCGTAGTTGGTATTTTAATAGAGGTATTTTTTACGGCTATAAGAACTGGGCAATACCAAATGGTTAGTGAAAAATGATATACGGATAAATAGTGATGTGTAGTTTTTTCTCTGATGGTAAGCGATAATAAGACTGACTTTATCAGTTTTATGGCATGCTTGCTAAGAAGTAATCTATTTACTCTTGACTGAAATACCTCCAGGTTATAGCTATCAGGAAACACAGACTTCGGCAAGTGAAGCCATATTTAGATAGATATACACACAATGAAGATAGCCTAAAACATTTGGCGCTATTCCAATTATTAGGGAGCAATAAAACACGATGGGTTTATTACAGGTTTTGATGAATGTATTCTTTTTTAATATCTATAAATTCTCGCTTGACTACTATACTTATTCTGATTTTGGTGTAGTACTTGAGATTCATGTTATTAGATGATAACGATATTCAAGCGGCATTTTAGTCCTGATTACTGACTTATTTTTACTTGCTGCTTATCTTCATTAAAGGATATCAATATCACGAAAACAAATTGTAACAAATTGTAATTTACTGTCAAAAAATATAAAACAAATGAAAACTCCAAAACACGTGACGTCACTAAAATAAGAGACAATCAGTCCTTACTCCATAACTTCCCCATTTTAACAGCCAGCAAGAAAACACCAAAAAAGGACGATAATAAAATGAATGACTCAATTTATTTCCATCCGCAACCTATAAAAAAACTTGGCTTATTATAGATCGTGCGCACCCTTTTAGGCTTTCCTTTAGTATCCCTGACTAAAACTAGAACCCACGTATGTATAGTCAAGTACTTGTTTTCGTTCTCCGACGGTATATAAGCTAGGCTTTGCTTTTAGCCCTGACATTGTCCTGTCCGTTCACTGCCTACAAGGATCGAGATGAAAATTGTAACTCTTGCCATTTTTATTTGCGCGGTGTGCGTTAAGGGCGACGCGAGTGCGAAGGATAGCCGGCAGAAGAGATTGTTATGTGAGTACAATGTCACTTGATTTTGGGGGTGTTAGAAGGGAAAGTAATTTGAAATAACTGATCAAGTCAAAACAAAAGGATTTATTTCAAATAGACCTTTACATGCACTTATGAATAATCAATTGTTGGTCAGTCCAAAAAAAGTGAAACTAAATTGCACGTTCCAAAGTGTACATCTCTATGGAGAAGAACGTGCAAGAAACTCCATGGACACTCTTTAAGTCATATTATATAATCTTCTACTAACTACTAACCGGCCTCATCTAGCATTATTTGACGACAAAAAAAAAAAATTGACGTGTAAAAGTGTTTTTATAAAACCTACTTGCAAAATAAAGATCATTTATCATTTATCATTTTATCATTTACTTGGTTAAATATTTCTTGTTGCAAATCTTGATAGTAAAAATCATACTTGTATGTGTATAGGAGCGACATGCTCCAGCTTCTCATTAGAGTGTTACAAAACTTTGGCTTTCTCTGTTATAATATGCATGTGTTATATATCTAAACCTTCCTCATGAATCGTTATGTCTTTGACTGAAAATTCCATTAAAATCGAATCGGAAGTTTTTGAGTTTGCTGCGTACATACAGACAGAGAGACCCGGTGGAGAGAGGGTATATCTAATGCATAAAAATCTCGTGTTATAATGTTTCTTGTCGAACTCCGCCAAAACGGTTTGATCGATTTTTATGAGCTTTTTTTCCTGTATGTTTAGTAGCTCTGAGAATAGGTTGTAGGCTATTTTTATCCTCCTATCTTCACCCTTTTAAGCTATTGCATAGCTTCTATCGCGGGCCTTGAGCGTGGAGACCGAATCCAGAAATTCCGTAACGAAAATAACCTAACACCCCCCACTCATTTGTTTTTTGCGCGTGGTGACCGTTATGAAAACAAATGAGTAAATAACAATCAATCAAAATTCAATTCAATGTGTGAAAGTGTAACTTTAATTAATATCAAAGAAAAAAACAAAGGAAAAAAATACTGCATAAATAAAATAAATAAATAATTATAATTGCATAAGTTGATAAAAATGCTATGCAATAGCTTTACCGCGGCAGTCCCCAAGTGCCACACGTCTTTTTTTTTCTTTTATAATTTAAATTGTAGAATAATGTTTGCAGAGTCAGCTAATATGAATATATAAAAACCAATTAAATACCGTTTGTTAGTCTCACTATAAAGTAGCCAAATTGGTCCAATCGTTTTTCAGTTTAAACTGAAAATTTTTTGGACCAATTTGGCTACTTACATCGCTATTATACAGGGTGATAATTTTATATGAAAATCACTTCTTAAAGATAGGAAGTAGAAAATTCACAGGGGCAGAGCTGCGACCGACAGCTAGTTGTCTATGTTGATGAACCCTTACGATGGTTGACATGATTTTTGATATTCTATTAACGCACTTACACACGTCTGGAGTCTTCATGATTAATACACACTAACTTATCATGATTTAATATCGTCCATATTTTTATGTGAAGTTAAGTTAATAGATGAAGCAGTTGACTCATCAAGTCGAAGGCTGATCAAAATTGATGTGAGATTTGAAATTAGATTAAAATCAAATGCTTTAAAAAAACATCGGAAAACACAATTAATGAAACAAAATAATGCTATATATATATTCACAAATAAAGGTTGCTTGATTGTTAATTTTGATCATCTCAAGGATAGTCTAACAGTCCAAATATAAAGATATCCTGGTCACTTATAAGTTATCTTCACTTTTACAAGACTACCGAAAAAAGGCATCCATCCGTCATCGACTTTTTACTACTACTTTAAAAACCAAACTAAAATATTATATTTAATGTCAGAAACAATTATTCACCTTATAAAAATAACGATAATTCTGTTGAAAAATTGTAGGCTTAATCGCCCGCTTAATTGCTAAGGAACAGTATTTTGGCAATTATGTACCCCCTATTCCCTATTTTTCTCAATTAAATGTAGAAACATCAGGTTTCTTAATTTTAGTTCTAAGGGACATAACCTGAACCTGTCGAGGGGTATGACCCGGATTCTTTGCAGCCAGTGATGACTGCCGCTCATTTTTCCTGCGCGCACGCATGCGCTTGACATTTCAAACTTATTGTCACCTGTTTTCAATTACATTACTCAAGAACATTTTTAATAATTTATTTACATAAACCAACTGGGAACATAATAAAAATACTTGAAACCAAATTAAGTGCAATAAAATGAGCGAATGACGTTTTATCAACTCACCACGTTTATTTTTGACCATTTGTTTTCTTAATTCACACGAACAACAGGAAATTATTGTCTTTAATCGAAAATAAATTTGGATAGTTGTTTAAACAAAAGTTTATTTAAATATCAGTCTCCTTGAATTGTTATAAATATCACTATCTTACTTTCATAACCGGACTACCAGATGTAATGTAGGGTATCATCGGTACTTGGTTATAACCCGAATAATCGTAGGTACTAAACGCTTCACTCCTACATTCATTATCTATGTATATAAAAGGAGAAACTGACTGACTGACATATTTGACAGGCCTGTTGGTCTAGTGGTTAGTGACCCTTACTGCTATGCCGGAGGTCGTGGGTTCGATTCCCACCCAGGACAAATGTTTGTGTGATGAGCATAATCATTTGGTCTGTGTCTGGGTGTAGGTAATTTATCTATAATATGTATGTTTTTAGAAATATATAAGTGTGTTTATCAGTTGTCTAGTACCCATAACACAAGCTCTGCTTAGCTTGGGATTAGACGGCGTTGTGTTATAGTTGTGGAATATTATTATTATTATTATCAACGCACAGCAGAACCTACTGGGACTAGAAGAGCGCAATTTTGCACAAGTTTTCCTTTTATGACGTGGGCGGGCATTAAGAGAGGATTTTTCAAAATTCACTCCCTGAGGGGATGAAACGGAGGTGCAGAGTTTGAGTAAATAAACCTGTTTTCACGCGAGTATATAATAAATAAATATAAAATAATTACCCTCTAAAAAAAATTAGACTAAACAAGGGACTTATCCTGATGTGTTAAAATGTTAATTGAAAGAGGAATGGAGCCTTTTAACAGTTCAGAATAGGTCGTAAAATGGATCTCATTAAGTACTTGTAGTATCACAGCAGGCATATTTTGTATTCGCTTGTTCCGTCGTGAATTTTATTCATTGCTTTCCATCAGTTGATAACGAGGTCAAGAGCGGGCTCATTGTTAAATGAAATAATATAATTATTACATAATAACAGCGATCAATAATTTTTCAGGAAACGATTATGCTCCTAAATATGAACCAAAATTATAATGGAACACTCAATAACTGTTGGTCATAAATCAGTTGATTTGGAAAGGATGTTGCGCAAGAGTTGAATTTAGTTTTGATTTATTTATCCATAGGTTTCACTTGGCTATTGATAGTGTAGAGACTACTGCGAAATATTTTGTGAATTCTTTATTGAAAATTGAAATCGAAATTGGTGTAAGTAAAATGCTGTATACAAATCTTTTTAGATTTGGGTTACCGCAGTTTGAAATAAAAAATGCGCGTTTTATTAAACACTGTCCAAGTTAGTGATGTAGGTACGTTTTTTACATCTTTGTACGAAAATTATGAAAAAAAATTATTACTCCTTTGCCCGCGTGAAAGTTGAAAATAGTCTCAAGATAACATACTCAAGGATAAAAAGTGCTGTTTTAGAACATGATCTACCTGTGTGCCAAGTTTTATCCCAATCCGTTGAGCCGTTAGAGTGTGAAGAAGTAACAAACATACTCACATACACTTAAAAAGACGTGTATTCTTCGAGATTTACTCTAAAATAATCTTTCGTCTCCAATTTGATCTTATAAATCTATGAGTTTTAAAATATCCTTCCTTATTGAGTAAGAGACCTACGTGCATAATCTTAAGATAATGCACGTGATTATTATCATAATCAGCCTTTTTAATGTTCCCATTGCTGGGACTCAGGCCTCCTCTCTAGGAGAAGGAATGGGCCGTAATCCACCACGCGGGCCCAGTGCGCAACCCTGCCACCACCAACTAGGCTTGGCTTTCTTCGAATTTTCGATTCCAGCACATGCCGGTTTCCTCACGTTTTTTTCCTTCACCGTTTTGAGAGCAGTGGTGATGAAATAAATTACACAAAGTGATTATTATTAGTTGTTTTTTATTTTAAGATTTCCCATCTTAGACTGCTCCAAATAGAAAAAAAGAAGGTAAGGATCCCATAGTCCTGTAACACCCTGCTACTCTTAAGTTTTTAAAAAGGGACAAACGTTAACAAATGTTGCACGCTTGAAACCATTTCTAGCACCACAAGGAATTTCTATGAATAAATAAATTAATAATTGCGTAAAGCAATTATAGATGAGAACTCTCGTATGTTTAAGGCATACACATTAATCGACACAGCCGGGTAGTAATATCGGATATATATAGATGAATGTTGTAGTAGTAGTAATATCCGATGTATGTAGATTAATGTTCGAGGAAAATGCTGCTGGGCTTGCCGAGCCAGATACATTGGCCGAATGATACCGAACGTAACGTAATAGTTACTACATGTTGGATTTTTCATTTCAAAAACACTACCGAACGGCTTCGGATCACCGGTCGGCTTTGTGATTATGCCGCATGCCGTGGCGTTCGCTTACGTACCTATGTATGTATCGACTTTGAAGAACGTTCGCATTCACACCACAGTTTCAATTTGTCAAAATCACGTCCAATTTCCCTATATTTTGAAATGAAAATAATTTTAATGTTTTTTTTACGTTTTATAAGTAAAAAAAAAATGAATTTCAGACACCATAAATCTGTCGGTAGATAAATTGATCAATCGCAATCTAAATTGTAATAAAGAACCGATGTTAAACAAATAAGTAAAAAACCAATCTCATAGAGATTGAAATAGAAATGTAGTACCTACCTATTTACATTTTGCTCATTTGAATTGGGTCTTCACGAGCATCCTTCGCCCACGAGTGGCTAATAAATACAGCTGTAAGGAACTAAATAGTTTTGCTGTCGATAAAGGCCTGTGTGATTGTAATAAAAATAAAATAAAGGACTCATATTTAAATAACGTTATAGAGTTAACAAAATCACACGTGTGCACACTGCACCACCGAGGTTTTTAATTACAGCTATAGAGCATTGCATAACAACAAGACAACACAATTTTATCTTTGATAAGAGAGTATGAAATATCGATAGATTTATCGATAATTTAACCAAAAAAATATATACAGCCTGAAAAAGTTTGCTTTTGTATCCAGGAGAATGGTTGATCAATATTTTAGAAAATTCACAGTTTAATTTTTTAATAAAAAAATTTAAACCAGTTAATTTTTGTAGGTATAATTTTTATCAGCTTTTTATATAATATCAAATTAAAAAATAGTAGAAAAGGTTTAAAAGTGGACTCTTTTACATATTTTTTCATGTTTATAAGAATTTGGTCTCACTAAACTCCAAATGTAGTCCCAAATCATATTTTCGTTGTATTGGCTCTTATAACAGCTTTCGAAGTCCATGATGTCTAGATGAAAACGTTCTCTTTGTTCTTATGAATACGCCCTCATGTTGTTTTTAAAGGTATCTAAATAAGCATGTACCATATGTACCCTTAAAGACATTCTGCAGCCCACAGTTTTAAAATCTTCTAACATGTTTTCAACTAGCTCTCGGTAACAGTCTGTGAGAGTGAGAGAATTCTTCGTCTTCAATATTTTAACTCTGAGATAAGCTTGAATGAGATAATTTTGTAGGAGGTTCAGGTGCTGGAAGTTGTGGGCTATGAGAGATTGGAGCCGAAGACTAAGCAAGATCAGGATATTCAATAGGTTTTGTATTTTTCAGCAGGATTAACTACGCAAAAATAACAGTCACCGACGTGATCTTTTGGCCATCGCCAAATTCTTGGTGCTGCGAATTTCATACTCCGTTTTTCATCTCGAAAATTGTTTATTTAAAAGATATGATTTTTTTTACTAAACTTTTTTTTACCTGCCTTCTAAACATCTTTTGCAATTACTGCAAGCAACATGTGGAGCCCAAGGTATTACGCACAGGGCATTTAAAATAAGCTTCGTTGGCTTCACAAAGTTTTCACACGTATTTAAATAAAATGTTATCTCTCTTACTTTAAATAACTGTACCACATATATAACTCAATGCATCAGCTTCATATTTACACTTTCTAGATGATATTTTAACCTCTTTGAGTCTTCTAAAAAACAGTTAATTATTTTTTTTTCACTTAAGTAACATCAGTAGATGCTGTGTGATAGTTACTGCATCTTAATTTTTTTGCGGTATTTTTAAAAACATCATGATGATTTTTTTCACTTAAGTAACATCAGTAGATGCTGTGTGATAGTTACTGCATCTTAATTTTTTTGCGGTATTTTTAAAAACATCATGATGACTATTGAATACTTTTTTTATTATACTAACTCAAGAAAAATTATTTATTGTCATAATCACCACAAAAGCAAACTTTTTAAGGAATATTGGTATTTTTCCTTCATAATAGATCATAGTGAATAGAAAAATCACAAAATAAACTTTAGGACAAAGACAATTTATTTTTCTGTAGAGTTGTGTAATCAGCCTTAGAATATTTCTCAGGTCTCAGCTCTAGGATTGAGAATGGGCCGTAATCCACCACGTGGACCCAGCGCGGATATTATTAGATAAACAGAAATAAATATAAAACAATAAAAACAACAACACAACATTTAAACACAACATGTATACATATATATATGTATGTATGTGTTTTAGTTTTAGTTTCCTTTTTGTATATGTAATGGTGTACAATAAAGCGTATACAAACACAACCAAAACGCCAATAATTAACAGTATAATCAGTCTTATAATATTATATAATCGCTATGAGACAAATTGGGCCGTAATCCACTACGCGTGCCCAGCGAGTGTTCGAATTTTTGGTTTCCTAGCAATAGCTTTCACCGTTTTAAGTGTTAATGAAATAAATTGAACAAAGTAATCCCCTGCCTGGGATTTTTGTTTTGTCTAAGTGAATATTTTTTCTTCCCTATGGCATATGAATATTTGATTTATTGAATTGCTGAGTAAAATTAAACTTCCCGTGTATCCATTTTTATTATAACTATCATTGCCGTGCTTTTTCAATCCTTTTACAAAAACGACTTCCCTTTTCTTCACAGACTGTAAACATCTTACTGAAAATAATTATGAATATCAATCTTAGCTAATCTAATCTTAACTTTACTATCTTTGTTATTAATCTTACTTAGGTAATACAATAAATAGCTAATCGCTCCTTTTATAATAATAATAATTCTTTATTTTTATTATTATTATTTTCAAGCACTTAGTTTAGAGAGTTTTATGGCCTATAGACAAAATACAAAGAATAATCTTAAAAATAATAAACTAATACATATTAACAGAATACAATAAATAACTTCATTTTTTACACACGAAGTGGCGGCGTCGTGTTTCACTATGAGGTCGAAATCGTTCCTGAATCCTTCCACGAAATCGTCGATACACGACACCTTTCGGCTTAAACTCTCCTTTGAGGACGGTCTCCAAGTGATGAGTCAGCACAACAAACGACTAAAAATATTAGTGTTATGGCTGCTATAACCTCTAACAAATGAGCTGCCTTAGAACGCAAAGGTCTACTGAAGGAACCCATGAGGGTTTTAGTCAAAATCCGACATTCCCTCGTAGGCCTTTTTTTATGGTGGGAAAAATCATCTAATGACAACCCCCGCTGTTGGGCGGAGCGGGAGATAGTGTCAGACTCTTACTGACTAAAAGCCCACCCCGTTCCTTCTAGCCTTCATACCAGGGCCCGAGTTCCCTTTCAGATAACCCTGGCCCCAGTAGGCTTCGACCCGGCTGGGCCCCTGCTGTTGCTGACAACTCCTGGAGGCGCGCGGGAACAGTGCGCGCCGTCGACGACTTGGGCTTGGTCCGGACAGTTACCGGACGGCCGGACAGCGAGCTACCCATTGCTCACTGACCTTTAGCTGGAAATCGGGATCGGAATCCCAGCGGCGGCGAGAGCGCCGTTGCCTTTTGCGGTCGGCCTCCTCCTCCCTCGTAGGCCCACTGTCCCCGGGGCGTAGCTACATTGACTATGCTCGGTGTACACCTGCTCATAGCTTACTCGTATATACAAAACTGTGAGACACTGTCGACGAAGTGGTTACGTAAGGGGGCCAGCTGGGTCGAAGCCTACTGGGGCCAGGGTTATCTCCGAAAGGGAAGCTCGGCCCCAGTATGAAAAGTAAGAAGGAACGGGGTGGGTTTTTTAGTCAGTAAGAGTCTCACACTATCTCCCACTCCGCCCAAGTTTTTTTTTTGTGGGTTAAAATCATCCAAATGACATCTTTGGATGATTTTTACCCACAAAAAAAAGCGTTAATGTACCGTCGTCTCGTTACAACTTCGTTGATAAAGTTTCATAGCTGTGAGCAGGCATTAACTTAACGTATGAGAACGAATATGCATACAGCTGCGTATTCGTCCTTATACGTTACTATCAACACAGACAGTGAGCCTCTTTACCCAGAACGGAAGAAGTAATTTTATGATAAACTACTTCAAATAAAAAACTTTTTACAAAAAAAAATATATCCGACTTCAATGTTAAAGAACACTGAAAAATATAAAATTACTTTAATTTCGGAAGTCGGTGTTAAATAACTAAGAGACAAAACTATTATAGAAACACCGACTTCCGAAATGAAAGTTATTTTATACTTTTCACTGTTCTTTATTAACATTGAAGTCGGTTATATTTTTTTTTTTGTAAAAAGGTTTTTATCTTACACTTTTTAGTTATGGTACCACCACTAAAAAGTACCTCTTAGACAAACTTAAATAACTTATAGCCACTGTGCATCTCATAACGATTCTAATAATCCCAAACACGGTTAGATTACATTAATTTTTTTTTTTCCTTTTGGCTTCATCATCAGATCAGTTCGATACATCTCCCCCCCCCCCCTTTTCTGACAGTCAGTCATCGATTACACGTATAAACAAAGCAACTTTACTTGTAACCACAGTTCTGCTGTGATTCTATGAGGAGTTCTGTTCTATATCTTCGAAGTTCATGATCAGATTACAACAATATTTCTATGGGACTAACTTGGAAGCTTAACCTTTCAATAAAAAAATAATTTTCAAAATCAGTCTAGAATTGACCGATATATCGGTGAACATACATAAAAAAGAAAATCATACATTGAGCCGAACATAGAACCTCCTACTTTTCGAAGTCGGTTAAAAAAGATCATTAGAGGGTCTTCAAATTAGCCGCAAAGGATCGCGCTGCCTTATTATTCCATAAAAATAACAAAGCAGCGTGGTTAATACATTCATGATACTACAAAATGAATTCCATTCGCAAGAATGATAGAAATGATCTATTACGAGATGGACCTGCCTCATTGTAATGGCGAGTATAAGCGGGCCGGCTATCCTTTCATCTTTCAATTACGGGCAACATGACAGGCAGTAAGGATAACTCATATTAAATGCGGTGTTACCTCTCGGTCAATGATCTCGGGCGAGAACCTTTTACTTGATTATATTGCAGTCTACTTTGTTTGAAGAGGAAGTTAGGTCCTTAGGTTATTTATAGCTGTATGCGAGCATCGATTCCCGTGTTGAAATATATATTTGTATGGCTTATAAATAAATAAATAAATATACATATACACGGTGACTGGTAATAAGAGTACGATACTTAATGATTAACACACGTAATGATTAAACACGTGATTGTGCTCATGATAACCTACAACTTTTACTATGGGAACAAACCTGAAATCGTGAAAAAAAATCAGCTGTTACATTTATGTTTGCCTAATGTACTGAACAGCTGATATTTTTTTCGCGATTTCAGCTTTGCTCCCATAATAAAAATTGTTTCTTATCATGAGCACAATCACGATACTTAATATCGTACACTAATTGCCAGTCACCCTATATTTGGAAGAGGGCCGTAACCACACGGCCAACGCTGCGTTGGCCGTGTGGTTACGGCCCTGACTTACGAGTTGTAGGTCGCGGGTTCGAACCCAGCCAGGCGCATTACTTTGTGTAATTTATTTCATCACCACTGCTCTCAAAACGGTGAAGGAAAACATCGTGAGACATCTCTGGGCCCACGTGGTGGATTAAAGCCCATTTCCTCTCGTAGAGCGGAGGCTTGAGTCCCAGCAGTGGGAACGTTTGGGTGTGTTCTGTATACGAGTGTATGTTTATTATGTTTGTGCATGAATCCATGATCATTTAACAAATAAACAATATTACAGAAAAACAATCCAGTTGTGAATTAGAAACAAAACTGCTGACTGTTTTTCAAAAAGATCCTAGGAAATGATTAATTAACCAAATAAATACGTACAATTATTATTTTAAGTAAATGCTTTGCATTGATTTGTTTTTTTTTTCTTATATGAAATAAAAGATGGTAGTAATGAAGCAGGTTTAATTAAAAACATGGCTGAAAAATAATACTGAAAAATAATCACGTTATCCTGGATTCGATCTCCAAGCACGAAACAATATATTATAAAGGAGCAAAGGGACCTATTTGCCTTTTAAAAGACCTCTCCAGAACCCCTTATGTTTGGATACATCTATAAAGAGTTTGTAAAAAGGTGACTCCTGAGCCTTATTGTGAATTTCATGGAATCATTTGGTTGACAAACAAAGTTACCATTCAGAGCGCATCATCTTCATCAAACTACAGCTTTCTACTCTCTCCTCCTCACGATCTCGCTCGGCAGCGCCTGTCTAGACTATCACTGTAATACAGGAGGAGGTCATTTATCTCCAGTTATCAGTCTCTCCCAACAAACTGGTAACTTTGTTTGTCAACCAAATGATTCCAATAAATTCACAACAAGGCTCAGGAGAAACCTTTTTACAGGCTCCTTAAAGATGTACCCAAACAGTACTAACACATGATACAACAAAGTCTTCAATCCCAGGAAATCTCAAGTATGTACCCAAATGACTGACAGAACACTCCCTCCATATTTATTAGTGCATCGCGATCTCTTCCTGAATTTATAGCCGTGTTCGAACTGTCTAGAAGAGCTATATAAGTCTCAAAGTCCTTTATTTTGTCTGTCTGTTGAACGTTAAGGGCAATTCATACGTCGCAATACGACAAGTGACGGCACTGAGCTGTATCGCGTTGCGTCGCGGTACCTTTGTGTGTTAATATGCCTTTAATGCTGTAAATATTTGTCAAGTCTGTTTGGAAAAGGTGGTGGAATATAAGTAGGATTTACATTTTATTAAGGTGTTTAACAGAGCTTTTATCTGCCAATCAAGATGCTGATCAATGGTAAAAGCTATACTTGGGAAGAGACTGTGTCCCACGACGCAAGGAATCCTAGAATGGGATCCATGGGTTTTATTAAAAACCTAGCACAAAAGGCTCTTTTGTAATGCAAGATTATCTAATTATTGTACAACTTGTCAAAATTAACCAAATAAAAATTTGTATTATTTTTTTATTTCCTTTATTTAACTTATTTGTAGTATATAAATAAGTTAAATAAAGGTTGCCGCTGTTAGTAGTTTAAAGCTGCCGCCAACAGCTTCGCCAGGGTAATAATCAGAAACTTTTCCCTATATAATATTCATCATCATCATAATATCAGCCGAAGGACGTCCTCTGCTGGACATAAGCTCCCCCCTGGTGTCGCTACAACGAACGATCCTTTTTGTCTCGCATTTATAATATTATAGTGTAATAATTTATTTTTTTCTATTGTTAGACTCTATCTTGTAAATATTAATGAAATAAAAAAGACCAAAAACAATATAAAACCAAAGCCTTGTTTAGGCTGGCTCCCTCTTTCCTTTATGTTTACAGTTTACACAGAAACTTTACTTCTATTAAACAAAAAAAAAAAAACATTAAATCCTTCTCATTTAAGTCAGAATTAAACCAAAAATAAAACATAATCTTCATTCAACTCAACTGTCAGCGTGTGTACACTAAATTGTGAAATAATTTATAATCCTTTGAATACTGAGTCTGATGTTACGGTTTATTTTCTGAAATGAAATATGAACTTGACGGTACAATGTACCAGGAAATGTTTTGATTCAAATGTTTGCCACACGCAGAGGTCCTTGATTCATTTTACAAGTATTTGGTTTATTTATTTTTTTATTGAAAGGCTCCCGATTGACCACCATCTCACCTGATGGTAAGCGATGATGTGGTCGGCGATGGAGTACGCTTACCTAGAAGTAACCTATTCACTCTTGACTTCAAAACCCCTAAGTTGTAGCTATCAGGAAACACAGACTCCGACAGGGAATTCCACTCCTTGGCTCATCATCATTTGTTGTATTTTTATTTTACTTTAACATAAACTTTTAAATGGAGAAACTGACTGACATTTCGACACAGCCGAAACTTAGAGGTTTAGAAACATGAAATTTTGCTAAGGCTTCCTTTTATTACTTAGGCGAGCATTAAGATTTTATTTATGATTTTTACAAATTCAATCTTTACAATCTATTCGTATGTTATCTAAGTTTTATTCTTTGAGCCTATCCTACACATTTTACTAAGTATAAATAGTAACCCATACTGTTCCTAGCCTACAGTTGAAACTAAGTTTAAATAGTAGTCCAAGGAATTAACAAAGTTTTCTTTATCCATTTTTCACTACTAACTCTATAAAACTATTTAGAGGGTTTTAGAGATTGTACGGAGGACTCTTATTTCTTGAGTTTTCGTTAATTTAACTATTTTAATTGTTGACATGAGAAAAGAATTTGCTATGTGATAATTTATTTTCATTATAAATATATGATAATAGTATGGGATTTTATCACAAGGATTTTATGTCAAATCATTATCACTTTAATTTATTCTATTTTTATAAAATGTAATAATCGTAAAATTTTAGTTCTTAATACAAAAATTAAGAGATTTGATTTTTTTTATTCATATGTTTTTATAATTAAAATAAGACTAAAATTAATTATTCTGAAATATTTATTCCAGTTTACGACGAAAATGGAAGCCTGGTCAAAACTTACTCCAACCCTTACCCAAATAACCCGTTCCTGCAGAACCTGAGGCTGAACGCTGGTCATCTGCCTTACTATGGAAGTTACTTGAACCCGTTCTTCGGTTTCATAAAGGTACGTAATCGGTTACTCAGGTTATTTGTAAAGTCGTGTGAACTATTGTTGCACAACCTAAATCTTTTTTATGAGATCGCTAACTAATCTAGTTTAGGCAACTAGATTCTGTGAAAGAATAATATATCATATTCAGTCACAGTGTATATAGTATTATATCATAATCGATCACAAAAACATAATGGCAGGCTGTGGCGTAGTGGCTGCTGCTGTTGCAGAAAACCTCTGTTTGAGCTGTTTAGGGTTTGAAACAGTAGGGTTATGGGGTACGAGTCTCGATCTCATCTCATGCCCTGTGGATTTTTTCATCGACCAGAAGTGTTTAGGGGTCTGAAAGGATAGCTGATGTTCCCTTCAATAGACCATTTCAATTTGGCACATGATATACCAAACAATTAAACATAAAATTTATAACGTGTTTTTAGGGTTCCGTACGTCAAAAAGAAAATACGGAACCCTTATAGGATCACTTTGTTGGCCGCCCGTCTGTCTGTCTGTCTGTTTGTCTGTCAAGATCCTTTATCTCGAGAACGCGTAGAGATATCGAAATTAAAACCATATACTCAGGTCTGCGGTCCCTTCAAGCTGTGAAATAATTAAAAACTTGTAAGCTAACGAATAAGAAACATACGATACGATAACGAATAGAAAAAAAACGTATATTTTGATACTCTCAAAGATCTAAATTCATAGGGTACTTCCACCACCCAGAATCATGAAATTTGGCACAAAGCAAGGTGTTATAGCACAAGTATAGGAAAAAATCTAAAAATAGTAAATTTGTTGTTACCTACCTAAGTCACAAAAAAATTCCGAAAAATCTTCGAGACTCTATTCGGGAATTGTAGTTTGCACGGAACCCTCAGTGCGCGAGTCCGACTCGCACTTGCCCAGTTTTTTACTTGTGAATCACAAAAGCTAAAATATTGTCCATGGACTAATTCCAAAATTAGAACTGACAGTTACATTGATGCAAACTGACTTTATTTTCATATATTCTAGCTCTACAATGTAACGATTATTCCAACAGGACTTCGGCAACATATTCTCGCTCACAATCCCAGTATCCAACGATGTTATCCAGCAAATCCAGAGAGACCCAGCTTACCACAACAAATTGATGCTGACTCACACCCCAGACCCTGTTATCGAACCGAACCCGCTGTGCGAAGGGAAAAGATCACAGATACCTTCGCCGAAGCTGTGTAACAACTACTTGAACTGCTGGGATGGGTGGGCGGTGGAGCAGGAGTGTCCGACTGGTCTGCTGTTCAGCAGTCAGGGGTACTGTGACTATTCGGACAGCGTGAATTGCGAGAGCAGAAAATTGAGTGAGTACCTTTTTGTAATACCTACAATAATTTGGTTAACTTATTTCTGAACTTGACTTTTTCACTTCTAATCCGCGTGTATTCATTCGAATATTTTCTAAACATTACTTAAAAAATAAAATGTAAAAAAATAAAATGTAACTGTTGCGGACGACGAGCAACCGGTAGCTTGTCACGCCACGAGAAGCCAGAAGCGACCAGGAACCGCTTGTGGCCGGAGGCTACTACTTTTTTTAACCCATAAGTGCAGTACCATAATGGACGAATGACGAAAAAGGTTTAAATGCGTGTGGCGACATATTGTATCGACGTTTAGTAGCCGGTGCAGGCCACAAGAAGCCAGCAGCGGCGATTAGTAGCGTGTGGCGGCCATCGGCATCAACCCCGTGCGGTGAATCCATATAAAATGTATGTATGAAGCCTACAGAAAATATGGCCGTGGCGGTGTTTTGTGGTTGAGGCCGGTGGCCCATAATATATGCGACGACCCTAACTAAAAATAATCTAAGATATCACGTCGATAAACTCCTCTGCATCGCAACAAAATATATGGGTACAGAAGACAATTACGTTATGTACTTCACTCTTTATACCTACCCTCGGTGGACGCACACTAATGAACGTTTGAGCCGGAACTGTTCGACGAGCGGGCCGAGACGCTCCGAGATATCGTGTCCATGAGCGGTGTCTATGTGTGCGGTGATCGAGTGCGCTTTGTATGTAGATTGATTTCTGTACCTACGTATATATTTGACTGTGTGACCTACGTATATATTTGACTGTGTGACTGACCTGTTGGTCTAGTGGTTAGTGACCCTGACTGCTATGCCGGAGGTCGTGGGTTCGATTCCCACCCAGGACAAGTGTTTGTGTGATGAGCACAATCATTTGTTCTGTGACTGGGTGTAATTTATCTATAATATGTATGTATTTAGAAATATATAAGTATGTTTATCAGTTGTCTAGTACCCATAACACAAGCTCTGCTTAGCCTGGGACTAGACGGAGTTGTGTGATAGTTGTGGAATATTATTATTATATTATAAAAAAAAAAAATATTTTGTGGCATCGCTGTCGACTGGTAGTGTGTAAATACTGCATGTGTGTACATTCAAATCTTTCAACATCGGGTACATCATAAAACCTAAATGTTCATTTAACATAATTACACGAGTAAATGTCAATATGTAAACATTTCAACATGACCGGAGATAATTTAATAGATAACGAAATCGTATTTATGTATCTTGTTTATTTAGTAAATACATACATACGTAGGATTTTTTTTTCGGTGAGATAAATCATCCAGTGGCCCGATTCACGTAATGAAAACCGTAACGATATCGTAGCGATTTAGTCGTTTAGACCGTATTCACATCCATCAGTCGAGTTTGAACAAAAATCATCCAATGACAACCCCCGGGAGATAGTGTCAGACTCTTTCTGACTAAAAGTCTCACCCCGTTCCTTCAAGCTTTACCGGGGCTCGAGTTCCCTTTCGGATAACCCTGGCCCCAGTAGGCTTCGACCCGGCTGGGTCCCTGCTGTTGCTGACAACTCCTTGAGGCGAGCGGGAACAGTGCGCGCCGTCGACGACTTGGGCTTGGTCCGGACAGTTACCGGACGGCCGGACAGGGAGCTAACCATCGCTCACTGTCCGCAAGCCCGCGCCTACGGTGGGGTCTAGGCGTCTAGTGTATGTGAGTTTACATGTATTTGTGAACACACCCACAATACAGGCGCAATTAATTTCTAGTGTGAGTACATACCTAAACGTTTAAAAAAATATTAAACCAAAACCAATAGTTCCACTTTTACAGGAAAAATCCACCGACTTAACACCTTCTGCAAGTTATGTGAACGTTCTTAGCTACTTACCGACGGAAATGTAAATAATATTATCACTAGGAGATGTCGTCAGATGTGGAAATGTCAAGTTATATAAAAGCAGCCGGGTCGTCGTGTTACGACAGACGATGTGCCTCTGACCTGCTAATATTTGTCTCGCTGTAACCCCTGAATGTTTTTGTGATGTTAAGTTTGAACCCTGATCTAGAAATAAGTTCCTCGTTTGTAAAAAACTTCTTGATAATAACCTCAACACTGACGATCAAGAATCTATTAAAAGAGTCAAGAGTGAATAGCTTACTTCTAGGTAAGCGCGCTCCATCATCGACCGTATCGTCGCTTTCCATCAGGTCAGGTGAGATAGCACAGGAACGAGGTGGGTCTTTTAGTCAGTAAGAGTCTGACACTATCTCCCGCTTCGCCCAAGAGCGGGGGATGTCATTGGATGATTTTTTCCCACCATAAAAAGGTGAGATAGCACAGATACACTAATGCTATAAAGAGTTCCTTAAAGTTTGTTCTTTTTTTTTTGTAGGAGGTAATCACTGAAAGTACTGGCTCGATTGCTGAAATTATTTCAACGATAGAAAACTGCTTTATTCCTAAGTGACATAGGCTATATTTTATGTACGCGAGTGAAACCAAGGGTAAAAGCTAGTCAACAATAAATAAATAAAAAAACGGAACAGTCGATAAGTGGTTTTTTTATTTATTTCTTGACCTGAGATCAGAAAGGTTTTCTCAAATAGATCATGGAGAGACTTTTGAATTATCAGAATGTCAGTCAGTCAAAAAAAAAGTAAAGCTAAATTGCACTATTCAAAGCGGAGATCTCAATGGAGAAGAATGTGCAAGAAACTCCGTAGATACTGTTTTAAAACATATTATAAAACAGACCATGGATACAAAGTCCTTTAGTCGGAATAATAGAGATTACATATGTTTCTAAATAGTTAATTGGTTTTCCATCAGAATTTTAATATGTTTGTAGTGTTTGACAGCAAATATATCAAATCAACTTTCTCGGCAAACTTCGCTGTAGGTAGTCAACACTACAATAAACCAGAGTTTACCGAGATCGTGCGTGCCTGTTTCAATGCTTCCCCATATTGTCCAGTTGCGCAGAAACTTAAGATACGAAACTTCACCAATTACAAGCTTTTATTTAGTTTCACCTGTCCCGATGTTTGTCTGTCATCAAATATTGTAAATTAAATTTGACCCACTTCCCGGTTACCGATTGGGCTGAAA
This sequence comes from Mythimna albipuncta, assembly GCA_929112965.1. Lineage (NCBI taxonomy): Eukaryota > Metazoa > Arthropoda > Insecta > Lepidoptera > Noctuidae > Mythimna > Mythimna albipuncta. The sequence continues at coordinate 6,086,147 of OV815962.1, read as the reverse complement.
TTTTGCATGCATGTGTACCTAAATCAGATGACAATGCAAAATTATTGTGAAAAGGAGCTGATCTGATGATAGAACCGGAAGGTGGCTATAGAAACTTGGTAGCTAAACGACACAACCCCATAGAGTTTGGGCTCGTATGATTTGTCTTGACGAGTATTAATTATATAGACCGAGCTATAAAAGATTGCTATAAAAAAATATTTTCATTAAAAACTTGTTTTATAATCACAACATTCATTAAGAATCAAATTGCGAATAACTAAAACACTCCCCTGAACTTCACTCTAAAAATCCAGCCAAAAACTCCCTCTTAATAAGTGGAACACATGGGAAAGCGTGATATAATCTGCGTTAAAATATAATATAATCGTAAATATTCATTTATTGTACATGTGATTGGCGCAGTGGTTGAGCGATCGGCTGCTACACTGCATGTCGCGGGTTCGATTCTCACACGGAACAAATATTTGTTTAGCATGGGAGATAAGTGTTCCGGAATGGGATCACCTATTTAACTTATGTTTTTAAATGTACGGTGAACCCTGTCCTCTATTCTGATTTCTCTATATCACTCAAAAAGTTAGCAGTTAATCACCTATGACATAAAATTATGCACTCTATTGTTAGTGTATGTTTGCTACATAACTTGTTTTGATATACAATCAATAATTAAATAAACTAACGCATCAAAGTAAATTCATCTTAAGGTATAAAGCTAGAAAAAATCTCTGCTAAGGTTTTTACCAATTTTACAGTTGAATTAATCGATTTTAAAAAAGGAAAGCGAAGACAGACGTTGGCAGGATATGACCTTGATGTTTACACATGCAAATTAACAAGTCATCCTTTCATTCACCAGGAGAACAGCCACCAACGCAGCCACAATGCAGAAAAGACTTCGAAGCCTTCAGAAGTGCACTAGACTGTAAAGAATTCTTCGTATGCGTTGGAAGGCAGCCCGTCAAATTCAAGTGCCCTGCTGACCTCTCTTACAACCAGGTACATACATACTTCACGTTTTAAGATACAATCTTTAATATTTCTTATAATTACCCATCTTCCGCATCACAACCGAGATAGTAATAAATATTAAAATGCATCGAATATTTCATCGATGAGCGACCTTTTTTTCAATGTTATTAAAAAGTTTTATTTGTTATCCTTGAATGAAAAAATACCCTGTACGTGATAATTATCATATCTAGATCAAGTAGTAAAAATGGAAAATGGGTGAATAGAATAGATAGCTATCTAGCCTACTTTCTCATACTGCTGTGGGCAAAGGCTTTCTCCCTCTCATTTCTTTCCACACAATTCTGTTGGTCTGCGGCGGTATCGTCTAATGTTTAATGGGTCCCATTCAGTAGGTCTTTTTGCTCATTCACTATCTGAAATGCGGCAGACATGTCCGGCATGATCCCACTTAACCTTAGCATTCTCCATAATTTTGGCGTACAGCATTGTATTGTGTGCATCGGTCGGAGTCGGAACCCAATATACTGCGCTCTATCTCACTGTCAAATCTCGAGCTTAAACCTCTACTAAAGTGTCAGAGACGTGTACCGTACGTGAATGTGCAAAAGCTAAATTACTAGATAGAAGAATCTTTTCACTAAGTTACCCATGTTGGTCATGCATTTTCAAATAATTTACATATATTTCTAAAATAACTTCTGCATCTTCATGGTGACGAGATGGTATTACAGGTGCCAGATCACTTCGACCATAATCTATATGAGGCATGCTGTGAGCATAAATGTCCTTCTTACCTTGAGCTATGTAATTACGACTGCTGGGCAAAGGATCTTGGGTTCGAACCGCAGGTCGGACAAAAAGTGGTGGTGTGATGCCCTTGTGCCTAATATCTCCTGCATACTTGGTTAATGTCTATTGATATATTTATTTTTTACCTCAAAAAATTACTCACTAAACATACACAAAAAAAACACATACATTCTAGGCATAGTGAATTCGTCACTTACAGAGATGCACAGTAATGACAAAAAACTTAACATTTAATATATTTAAGGGTGTTTTTAATATCGTGCGGATTTCATCACGCATGCGGAATTGCTCCGCACGCACAATCCCTGCAAATGTCTTTTTCATACAAGTATTTATTGTAATGCTTTATGAAACTTTTTGCATACGGGGCAATCGCGCATGCTTTATGAAATGCGCATGTTATTAAAAACTCCTTAATAAACCTCTCTCCACGACCAAAATTCGGTCAGGAGGATTACCTTCTTAACCATCATATCAGTATATTTACTGGTTAATTTACTTGTTTATCTCATAAGTAAGCACTCTGGAAAAAGGTGACTCATTTCACACATTCAATGCAAGCATTTCAATATGGAAATCCTTATTTGCAATAAAACCAGTTTTATAGCTATTTTTATGAAGTGCCTACGCGATTCCGTAGCCACTTTATATAGTATTTACTTTTTCAAGACTACCTATTAAAGGTTCTGTTTTTAAATTCTATTTTAGCTCTTGTCAACAACACATGTAATATTTTTTTTTCTGAATTTATGTCATCTTAAAAATGACATAATACATGGCGTCACTATAGAGTGGCAAGTGAGCTTAGAAGAAGTAACAACAAACATATAAAAATAAAATCACAATGTGACGTGATTTTTCTGGGACCAGGAATTTGCCACAGGCCACAAATGATATAGTAACGCCGCTGGTCACAAAGCACCTAAACTACGAAGTCCTGCATGGCGCGATTAGAATCTCCGCGCTATTATTACTACTTACTATTATTGAACATACACAAAAGCCCTAAATCATCTATCGAGCAGTTTTCCGGATCAAACTGTGGTCGGAGGGTCTCTTTTCAATGGAGGTTTGCGGGACTTTACACCCTATGACCATTACCTCTAAACAGTATTTTCTATTGTATACTATATTCTCATATTTCATTTTTAATGTTTCAGGAACTTGGAGTCTGTGACTATCCTACGCGTGTGGACTGCTCATCAGCTGCCACCAACACTGATATCTTCGCTCCACAATCAACCTCAGTCCAACCAGCTGCTCCTACTCCAGCGCCAAACGCATCACCAGCTCCTCTTACTCCATCAAGCTCCGATTCTCCATCAGCACCCATTATTCCATTAGCTCCTATAACACCTACGGCAACCTTCTCACCTCCAGCGTCACCTATAGTAGTAGCTGCACCAACTTTACTGAAACCTGGTGAAATCAAGACTGTGTACTCTGATAACTCTATAGTTAATACTCAAAGTAAGTGATAATACTATTTATTTATACAATCAGTTTAATATTATAATATACAAATTGAAAATTTGTATGTGCCTTCTTCACACTCTAACGGCTGAGTGGATTTAGATGGAATTCAGCATACGGATAGGTCATGTCTTAGAATAGGACATAGGATATATACTTTTTATCCCGAAAGTATGTTCTCTTGGTATAATTTTCTACTTTCATCAGTTGGCGAAGCCGCTGCGCTGGTAGGAGTTAGTAGTCTATTATTTGTTTACACTTTAGGTCATCATTATAATTATTATCTCAGTCAAGTTTTCCTCCCAGGCAAACATTGTATTGTTTACTCCTACAAAGAAGTATTAGTTATGTGAACTTAGTTCAGATTCTTAGTACTTTTTAGAAATGAAGAATTAAGAAAGATTGCAGCCAGAATATATATTGAATAGGCTCTTAATAAACGAGTGCTTTACCATCAACGATTACATCATTGCTTACCATCAGGTAGGATCGCAATCAAGCACTAGTTTACATCGTAAGCATAGCATAATCAAACTTCTTTATTGTTTGAACTGTTGAGAGTCAAGCCTCCTCTCTAGGAGAGGGAATGGGCCGTAATCTACCATGAGCTGGTGGGTGGATGTCAGTCTTTGAATTTTTGATTCTAGGACTTGCCAGTTTCCTCACGATCTTTTCCTTCACCGTTTTGAGAGCAGTGGTGATGAAATAAATTTATATCAATGAAAAAAAAAAAGATTTAAAATGCTTCTTTTCAGACACTTTAATAATGATCTGTATTTTTCAACATTAATACAATTTAATAGCTATTTGTCCAATTATAAGTTTACTACGATGTGAATATACACGCTAATTAACGAATGCTCAAGCGTTGCCTAAATGATTAATTAAAATGGTCATAATTTAGATTTCATAACAGATTACTACACTGAAGTGTCTAATTAGCTTTTTTTAGAATATGTGAATGTTGCGTATGTGTCAAACGTCTCAATTTAGAAAACACGGAGTAGGTAGTAACTCAAGTTTCAATGTAATTAATATAGATGTGACGGTTGGTGCAGTGGTTGAGCGATTGACTGCTTTGCTGCGCGTCTGGAGTTCGATTCCCACACGAAACAAATATTTGTATGTGTTCCGGATCTGGGTGTCTTGCGTATGTGAGTTTACATATTTGTGAATGCACCCACAATACAAGGGTATTTTTTAATATTATTTCTTTAGGAGTACAAATGTTACTCTTCATAATAATGAAGTGAAGTTAAAAGCAATACTGAAACTAGGTAACCTTTTTATAAGCCCGGTGGTGCGAACTTCTATAAAAGTGTATATAGAAGTATTAATTGTACCCAGTTCGAACATAAAAAGAAAAATGATTGGTGACAATGATGCTTCAAATACACCCCAATCACCTATTATTTGCCTATTGTGGTTACTGGACCCTTGAGTACCTACAGAATTGGTACTCTCTCTCGTCTACCACCGTATTAGATTCTCGATAAATAGCTACCGTAAACTTACTTTAGCCCTGAGGTTTAACTTTGGCCCGAACTCATTAACCAATAGAAATACAGTATACATAGTGTCTCATATTCCTATTGGTTAATATACTTATTCCGAAATTATACCCTAGGACCAAATTCACCCTACTTTACTCCTTGTTATATGTATGCTATTAACTACCAAGCATTGTACAAAACTTGGCCCTGTATTGATAATATCAGCACCCCTCCAGTCCCGCGCTTTGTGCCTGGGCTGGCACTGCTCTAGTTACGGCACGGCTCGTTTTTTTTTTTTACTGTTGGTTATTATCAGATACTTAACCTCCATCGTTTGTTTCCAGGTTGGTCTTCAACCCACATAGCCATGTCTCGTCAGGATGCCATCCGTCAGCTGCAGCTTGGTAACATCGCCAAAGTCGATGCCTAAGTTGACCGCACTTCTAATTTTAAATCTCAAGGCTTCTGCTACCTCTACTGATAAACTACTCTTTGAAAATAGATTAATGTAATCATGCTTGGCTAGACTGAGTTCCAATAGGGTGTGTAGGTACTTTAAACACTCTGTAACTTAAATGTTCTAACTCTGACAAACCATGTTCAAATACATATCAATAAGTTGAATTGAGCAATTAATTGGTCGTAAATCTAGTTCGGCTACTAGATTCTGCCTAGATTATTATTAATGTCTTATTTAAAAGTGTAACACTCTATCGGTAAATTGCATTTTAATTTATTGAAATGATTACTAAATAAACTGTGTCTAATTAAATAATTGATTTTATTCCTTGTCACTCACTCTAAGGTCACCTTCTCATTAATATGTTTTGTAATTGCTCTTATGAAAGAGTTAAGATATCTGATTGAAATAAAAAAAAGTATTTGTATAAAAAATATTATTTATTTACAAAAATATTAAAAATATAAGTTTGCTAAACTTAACTTACATAAGTTTTATGACTAAGAACAACATATATTTCGACACAGCACCAGCACATTGTGTTGGTACCATGTCAAGGTTTTTGAAGATTTCCAAAATTTGGCAACAATTGTTTTAGACACAAAAACAGACCAAAAATATTGCGGAATTCGATTCACTTTCGAAGTCCATAGCTTAGAGATACTCGAGCGCCTCTTCAGACAGACAACAAAAACACCTTTCATGAATCACTGGACGCACTTGTAAAGACTAAAACAGATCATGTTCACACAAAAGATAAAGTATGAGAAAATAATTTATCGAATGTCAATCATCATGTAGGATGGTAAACAGTCGATGTGACGTCACTCGTCACTATAGCACGTAGACCCTAACACTAACATACATATGACTCTGAAGAGGCTATTCGTACGCTATATCAATTGGAACGGGTTTAGCTTCAGTCTGTCCTTCGAGCCGCTCCTTGACATTCAGAATCCCAACTTCTTCAAAGCCTTCAGGTCGACGTCACCGTAGTAATCCTCGCTGTAATATTATTATGTTATGAATCAACTGCTATAGTTCTTTTTACCTTTATATATTTGAGAGGAATGTTTGATTTCCATCTACATGTGTTTTTAATTTAGAAGCATCGTTAACTAAGGAAAAAGGACTTTTGTGCGTTACTTATCAAACACACAATCAGTTATTTTTGTAAGAATGTCTGTCAAATTAGCTAAGCAGATAAATCTGTAGAGAATTTATGAGCTACACTTTCGTGAGCATAAGGAGATCTTGTAAAAACTTGATGTTTCTTAATGTTACTGATAAACGGATTATTGATTCATATGGCAAGTACATTTTTTTGTCGCTTTTTATGACTCCAAGAAAGTTAATACTCAGAATATCATCTATCAATACAGTTTGCTATATATAGTTTGAATTTTTGCACAGATAGGTAAAGCTTTAAGCAGAAAGTTTTTACATCTTGAATCGGATTTTGATTATCTACACGGTATATATTTAAAGCAAAACCGATGTCAAAAAGATACTGCATCAGATAGATGATATTCATTATGTACGTTGCCATTTTAAATCAGCTTTCATTGAAGTTCATTGTACAAAGGCTTATGCACATACAGCTGAAGCATAAGGCTTAGGCACATAAAGAATAGAATGGTATACTTCATAAATGAGCAAATATTTTACTTACACAAGAGTGCATCTTAAAATGCATGGATTTACGTTAAAGAAGAATTAACGTACCTGGGTCCCCAAGGATGACGGTTGGCTGTTACAGTCAGTAATATAAATGATTAGACAGAAGAAAATTACTAAAAGAACCAAGAAAATATTAATATATTAGAAAGTGAATGCATTAATGAAACAGAAAACAGTGTGGTGGAAAATGTTAGGAAAGGGTGCTAAAGTGCATCACTACACACAGAGGTAATTAATACAACAGAAGATAATTTTTATAAATTTTTGTTTATTTTATCACTAAAAATAAAACTTAGATATTACAGTTTCTATCAAACATCAACACTCAGTCGCAGCGAAATAATTCAGTACAATTATATATTTACAAGGTCATGGTATTTAAACGGATACAATGATATATCGATGTCCTCAAGGATTTAAACAGAACTACGTTGTCATAAATGCAAAACAACTTCCTGTAACGCGTTATAGTGCAAGCTTTATACAGACAGGGATAACTGGTTTCGATATAAAAAATGTTAAAAGGGCACTATAAATACTAAGGTAATGTAAAAATAATAAATATATCTATCGCTGTATGGTTTTACTAATTTCCTAACGTGTCTCAATGAAACTGTTCGAAGAAGCTACAACGAAAAGTATTTGGCAACTAGAAGTGATACATATCAACTGTAGCTCACTCACTAAACAATCGGATATTTTTGAACCTGGAACACGATCTCCACACACCATGAGCAACCAGTTTTCTTTTTTTTTACAAAGCTTAGGTTTCTGTAATCTGCCATAACTGTCATATTATAGAGGTTGCTCGTAGTGCGCGCAGAGTATTGGTTTATAGTTAACTATGTGAGTATTAGAAGGTTACGGGGTGGAGAATTGTATTTAGTTCTCCTTTGGGGGGCGGGGTTTGAGCTGCTTGGGCGGGTTGGCGCGGGTCTTTCCGTCTTGCTGGAGGCCGGCGAGCAGCTCGCTCTTGCGGATCGTCTTCAGATCCAGATCCCCGTAGTAGTCCTCGCTGAAAATGTACGCGAACCTTACTACCTGACTCGTCTACTAGCTAGCCTTAACTCTATGTCTTATGCCTACCGACGACGAGTGAAACATAAAAGGCTATCTCAATTTCTAGCAACTTTTACTACGCGAGTGGTAACTGGCTGCGAGAATTGTGTAATGTAATCTTGTACACAGTCGGCGTTAAAGAGTGAACCGCCTTGAAACGGCTACAAGAATGATATCCGCTCGCTTTTCCAACTAGTGAGCGTTATCTAACGTTTGTTTTTTGTGGTAGACAATTATGCGATCCAGAGCTCTCGCAAAAACTTGTGAAAACGACTGGTTCTACGACCTTCAATAACGTGGTTTTATCGTGACCGGCGCAGGCGCATCTCAGTATCGATCTCGTTGCGATTGTTCTTCGTGCATAGACCATGAACCGGATATAATCATTTTGAAAGTTTTTTCATTGTTTCAATAGACGAATTGTTTGGTTCCGATAAAAGTAATAGTTTGTAGAAACTTCGTATATAACTGACAAAATGTTGAAATGCACATTCCATTACATGATTGCATGTCTGCGCTGCTTGGCGGCATTTTTGAATATTTTTTTTATGAAAGGCATTGATAATTTAACCTTTGTGTCATACTGGAACAGTTACGGTCGATACGATATGTCTGAGTGAAACAACGGTCATTACCATATGCAGTCCGTTATGTACCGGACGGCATTGAGCACGGTCGTCGGCGCATGACACGGCTGTGAGCGCACTATTTTGCTCTAAGTCATGTTAATTTCTTAGTGTCCTAAATGTCGCAAGCGTGCAAGGCTCCGGACCGCATACTTGCGGCCAGCTATTCAGGTGGGCGAGCTTTACTACTATCCACCTATGTCTACCTACACAACGATTTCTGTACAATGCTGATCGATTCGTGTATTATAAAGCTGAGGCAACACGGACTGCAACCGATCTGTGTTCGTATTATGTTTCATTATTTATGTGCAAGAAGAGTTGTTAGTCACAAGGACGACATTGGCTGTGTGGAAGTGGTTACAGGGTCTCAGGATTTTGGGACACCAAGAGTATAATTACAACATTAATATTTGGGATATACCATGTTATTTAGTTATTTTAGTCAAGAATTTCATGGTTTTTAGGATACTTTCTTGGTGTCCATGATTAGGGTAGGTACTAAATGTTAATGTACCACACAAGACGCTGATAACACCACAGAACCAGTATTCAACCAGTGAGTAGAAGAGTCCTAGAGTGCGTTCAAGCTGCCTGTCTTATTTGCGTTACTTGAACGGTGTGATAGGACATCCGCATTTGATCGTGCAATGAAGATAAATACAATAAATAATATCAAGAGTTCCATGAATCATGAGTCATGAGAAGTTGAACTGAATTGATGTTGAAATGCGCATATCCTATGATGTGGTGTGTATACAATATGTACATGAGGTTTTAGAAAGGTAACTCACCATCCGGGAACATCTTCAGGGTCTTCGCAGTTGCCTGTGCCGTCAGAGTCTCCGATCTTGAAGACGGTGCCGATGGGGCATCCGTACTCGCGGGCAACTCCCTCCAGACAGATGTAGTACTTGCGGCAGTCTTCGGGGTGGGCGTGACGGCTGAAGGAGCCGGCGTTGGACACCTCACCGGGAGCAGGGCATGAGAAACCGTTCGCTACTTCTGGGAAACACCAAAGAGGTTACGTGAGCGAGAGTGCGGAAGGCGAAACCGAAATTCAGCAGCGACAGCGGTGATGAAGTTGAAGTAAGTTTACTGGTATAGTATGTGTACAGAGGTTTCATGTGCTGTAGATACTCAGTTAATTATAGTCACGTTTGTACATTAAACAATCCAGACTAATCGTTCCATTAGGCTGCACGACTATCATGGATAATATCAATAATAATCATTGCAAACAACTCTTGAGCTTGAATTACATTTTCAAGGTTTGAAGATCTGCGGTTTCTAACTGCCATTTGTGAAAACCACAGATTGGCAGCAGTACAGCCGCAAATCAATAAGGGTGCTTTAAGTCAAGTTAATTGTTATAAAATTCGAATGTTACGTACCCTCGTTCCTGCACTCTGGAACCTGGTCAGCCCACATGCACACACGGGATTCCCTGTCGTAGGCAAGTCCGGGGCTGCACTGGTAACGGGAGGCTTCGCCGTTCCAGCAGTTCCAGAAGACGTCACATTTGTTGACATCGGGGAAGATACCGTACAGCCGCTCGCAGTGGGGAGTTGAGATCGGAGGCTCTGTGGATCGGAAGAAAACATTGACGACATCGGAGAAGAAAAAGTAAAATGTACCTACACTAAAGATGATGTAATACTAAAACAAAAAATTCTTTGATTTGCTAACTTTTATAACAAAGACTCGTAAATAATAGTTAAACAACAAAAAACCCTGTATCAAAACATTTATGGTTCTCCGAAATGTCTCTCCATTTTGAAGGTAATTGGCTATCAATCAAAAGCAGCAAAAACCTTTCAATCTTCATTTCCATAAAAAATCCATCACAGTGTTCGGCAAAAAATATAGGTACCTACTGAGATTGCGAGCAACAAAATTAAATGCGAAGTGGCTCTAGTTCAAGGTGACCAGTGTATGGATATTTATATCGATATATTTGCATAAAATAGATATTTGCACATAAAGATGTCTACGGTATCAATTGGCCCAGTGACCTTTTCAACATCCTGGTAGAGATTAATATTGTGAATAGTATTATTCTTATGACACACGTGTGATTATGTAAAACATTCGGCCTTGACCGTTTGAGCCAGCAAAAAGTTGTTGCTATTCCATTTCATAGAATTCCTTTCGATTTTTATGAGACAGATGACTAAATTGTTGATGGACGGAGACGTGACGATGAAAACCAGATACTAGTTTTTTTTTAATTGTTTTTTCAATCTTATATTCTTTGATATAAAGTAGGTGTTTGCAAAATTTGTAATTGCTACTTTCGAAGATCTATAACAAAAAGAAGTGTCATGTCTTACCAAGCTGTGTCCTGTCTCCGCACTCGACGTTGTGAAGGTAGTCGCAGTTCTCAGTCAAGTATTTGGAGTCCGTGGCGTCGAAGGCAAGACCGTTGCCGCAAGTCTTGAGCTCAGCAGCACCATTGTCACACTTCCAGTATTTGTCGCAGGAGATGTGGTGGGGATAGAACCCGAAGTCATCGGGACATTTGAAGGTCTCCTGTCCGACCGCTGCAAAGAAAAAGTTAGGTTAGATCTATTTGAAGAAATACTTAGACAGAAAAGTTGATACTTTTTGTTGTGAAAGCTTTAGTCGAACCATGTGACTGTTATCGTCTGCAGAACCAGTTTCGAATACCAAATGCTTTTGCATAATCTAGAACCACCTTGGACTCTTTCAAATATGTATAACTGTTTGACAAAATGCCAATATTGGCAAGCGGCGGTGGTGTAACGACACATCACAATGTTTGAATTTTAATGAATTTACAAAATATATCGTCAGGGGGTTTAGCAGTGCTAAATGGAATCTAAATAACGATTATAGTGTACGGTCGGTGTTGAAACTCACTAGGTAGGGCCGTTCTTTATCCAACAGGCCCTAATGAGGCAATGGCAACAAACTAAACAACCTACATCGACTATTTAACACGTGGAGTCTTTGTTCGTTAATACAACATGAGGTAATCCCATTTTGACAACACTGTTACAAAATGTAACTATTACAAGTCTTGCACAAACATTACAGTTCAAGTTTTCGGCACGCGGAAATAGAACTTACGATGCTAATTGAACGTTAGTGTGTGAAATCTAAGTCGTCAATGTTTCTTTATGTCTGAATGCGGTCTAAATTGCTCTAGGAGCACTGTATGTGGTATACGTAATTTGTGTTTACCGCGTTAACACCTTGTTTGCGTACACACCGCTTCCCCGTACGAGAGTTATGTCACATTATGTCACAACAAGTGTGTCACCTGTACCGGTTGACATTTGTGAGAAGAAAGCTCTCATCGTGCAGTTTTGTAACACATTACTCTCTCTCGAACGTTCGACTATTTGCATCGCAGTGCATTAGCGCGATAGATTTAAATTGAACCGAGTTGTAATCTTAGAAATGGATTTAACAACTTTCGAGACCGGTTTCATATTTATCATTCAAAAGAGAAATGAAACAGGACATGGAACTTATTCTTCTAGTACTAAATGTAAGTAAGAAGGTAAAAGATTATTCATACAACCTTCATACAATCCTGAAGAATTGACACCTCTGATTATTGAACATCACTATAAATCTGCTAAACAATCATATTTGATGATGAAAAGATAACTAAATTGCTTTAGCTTTTTTAGTTCGTCCTGCTTTAGAGGTGTCTGCAAGAACTTCAGTTCCTTATTATCATTATCGATAAACAACTACTATTATCAAAGCTCCTTTATATTGTAAGCCAACAACAGTTGTTTTAAAAATAAGCGTTAAAAATTGCTAAATGTATCGATAAAATCTGTTTTTGTTCTATAACCTTGAATTAATTCGATCCTACTAAAAAGCTGTAGGTTATAGTCATCTGCATAAGTACGCAAACAACTTTTCTTAGTAAAATCAAACGAGGTGAACCTGTGTCGCATGCTTGGCATTCCTCGACCGCCAGACTAATAAGCAATGTCCTACGAATGTAGAGCGATTTCGATATAATTGGAAATTCGGATCACCGCTCTTCGGTTCGCGTTATGCTTGTTTTACGCCAATTACATCTGTTAATTGGCAGATGACTGGGGTTTTAATCGCTCATTAAGTTTGTGGAGCGAGTGAGCATGAGCAGAAATGAGGTGCTGATTACACATGTCAAACATTAGTATACTTATTGTGTTGGAACTAAGTGGATTTCACAGTCTGATGGCAGAAATTAATTACAATGTTGTATGTGTGACATAGTAGTTTTTCTTGTATCCTAGAACGATATTCAGTTTAGATTCTTGATTTAGGCACACTAATATTATAAGAGTTTTTGAGTTGTGAGTCTGAATGGATTTAAATGGAATTAGCATGGCACACGAATAGACCATGCCTTGAAATAGTACATAGAAGGAGTATGTTCGGATAAACTTCTTGCCTTAATTGGCAGAAGTTAGTTGGCGTCATATCTGTCAGATTTGAATTAAGATTCATTGAGAACGCAGGCCGTCATACAAAAACGGTTTTTGTCATTCGATTTTTCAAATACGTGCCAAAATAAAGCAGCAGCAGCGTCTATATTCCAAATTCAAAAGATAAATCTGGCTGGCAAGACATCTCTCAGCCGTTATACAAAATGCTTGATGAACAATGACGTATTAGTGTCAGCAGTAACCGGGCCACGTGCCCAGTGAACCGGGCAGGTTGCGCAATGCCCAGCGACACCGGAGCCCTCGTGTGCACATGACATAATTATTGATCTGCCCGATGCCGATGCTGCCTTGTCATAACGTATTATATAACGGTACTACTGACTGAGGAATGGTTTTGTAATGATGCGATTTTTTGTGGATTTTTGCACCTGTTTTGTATTTTTGGCACTTTTTTTTGGAGGTGGGAAATCATCCAATTCCTAGTATCAGAGTTTTACTGAATAAACCCCACCTCTAACTTTCAGTTGCCTTTTGCGTTCCAAAATATTACAAATTGAAATTGTATATGAAACTCAGAAATACAAGGGCGAGAAAAAAAAATTAAAATCTCACCATTAAATTAATGTTATAACACCTTTTTACAGACGGTAATAAAAGATGAACTTATGCAACAAAAAAGTAATTACACAGTCAACTGACCATGTTCACAAACCTACAATTAACTAGCCAAGCTTTCCCTCAGATAATTATTATTTTTACGATATTCATGAACCATGCATTGTGTTCCAAACAATGTACACTTATGGCCATAAAACAAGATACACAAGAAACAGCAAGTCACTAGCCGAGAGAAATGAATACATGCAAATTACACGTATTGTGTAATTTAAATGGCCTATGTGTACATTACATAAACAAGATACATTATTATGACAAAGGTCGTGTAATACATTAAGTAATACAGTGAAAGCCAAAAAAATTGACCTACCGACGAGTAGTGGGTTGAACTTTCGATTTCGTTAAGACGATGCGCCCGCGCCTGCTTTGTTGAGTAATCCCACTCACGCCTGACCTTTTATCATATGGGTCGTTGAATGTATCAAATATATTATTTCTATACTATATTGCATGATTTAAATATGTATCTCATTTTCATTTCAGATATTCAAAAGTACTTAATTAGATTTTTAGATTAATTCCAATATTTGAATGGGACGGGGGGAGGGGGGATTTCTTACAGTCCATCCTAAGGTTGTCTGGTAGGTACCGCTGTTAGCGATAAGACCACCATTGTAGCCATAAATATATTATAAAAGTTTTGTTTTGGTGTACCATAAAGTTTATTCAATTCTAATCTATTGCAAAGTTTAATGCTTGTTACTCTCACAAAGTTCAGATCATAACCTTGTGTATCAATTAATTTTATATTGATATAAAATACCGCTATCACAGTCACACAACTCCAATAAAAGTCTTGCATTTTTTTTGCAATGTAACCTATTTAGAGCGTTCCATTCAAAAGGGTCATAGACTAGAAAAAAAACAAAATAGTTCATCAATCGATTCGAACAAGGCGTTCCAATTTTAAAAAAGTTCACGCTCGTGTTGATGTTTAAAAAAAACGATAATATGCGATTTGGAAGAAGGGTTCCTTACTGTCTGTAGCAAAAAACGACTTAAATCTTTAGTTTAATTCTGTATTTAATGTTTATAATTATAGCGGCAACAGAAATACATAATATGTGAAAATTTATCAACTTATCATGATGAGTGCCTGATGACAGACATACGGATAGCGGAATCTTAGCAATAGGGTCCCATATTTACCCTTTATGTACGGAACTCTAAAAAGAAATGATCACTGGTTTATGAGTGGTCTTATCTGACGTAACCACGTAATACACCATTAGATAATAACCATTGTCAGACGGAGAAAGTTCGTAAGCTAACTCCAACGATAATAGCTTTAATAGGAGCATTTTAATATCAGAGGCAATTATACACAAAGTAATAGAGAGTATCGTTTATAATGTTGGTATTAAGAATCAGTTGTATTTTAATATTGCTATTGTTAATTTGAATGAATGTATTGAGTTAACGATATTACGATACTATTGTATATGTTTGATGTTTAAACAATAATAGATTAGAAACTCTTTGATGTATTGTTAGATTTCTAATCTACATAGACCGCCGCTGTGCACATAGGTTTAAGATTCTGTGAAATTGTTACTATTTTGGTGTACAATAAAGTTTATTCTATTCTATTCTACACAACATTAGTTTGAATATGTGCAAAACCTGAAACATGTGTCTAATATTTTTATGTAAATAATCTATGTACAAAATTTCATAACTCAATCTTGAAAAATCACAAAGTTATAAGCTTGTTATCAGCAAAAATACATAGTCACCGGGCCATCCAAGTGACTGAGGGGTTGTTTTGCATTTGGACCCTGCTGTTTGTTGGCGTCTAATGCCCGCTATGACCTGATGTGACCTGTGTTGTACCTTTTTTTTATTATTTTTTTTATGGTGG
This sequence comes from Mythimna albipuncta, assembly GCA_929112965.1. Lineage (NCBI taxonomy): Eukaryota > Metazoa > Arthropoda > Insecta > Lepidoptera > Noctuidae > Mythimna > Mythimna albipuncta. The sequence continues at coordinate 6,070,614 of OV815962.1, read as the reverse complement.
GAAAAAATCATGCATTGACATCCCCCGCTCTTGGGCGGAGTGGGAGATAGTGTCAGACTCTTACTGACTAAAAGACCCACCCCGTTCCTTCTAGCCTTCATACCGGGGCTTGAGCGCCCTTTCGAATAACCCTGGCCCCAGTAGGCTTCGACCCGGCTGGGTCCCTACCTGTGTTGTACCTGGTGTCGGAGGTGTCCAAATTGTGACCTTTTAAAATATTTTTTTGTAAAAAACATAACGTGGTGTAAAAACTATGGGAATCGATTCTGTTACTGATTCTGAACAAACTATATTCACGTTTCGTATAAACTAAAAACAATCTACACTAATATTGTTTTTTTTTTGTTTGTAGGAGGTAATCTCTGGAAGTACTGGTCCGATTGCTAAAATTGATAGAAACTGCTTAATTCCTGAGTGACCGCTATATTTTACGTACGCAAGCGAAACTGCGGGCAAAAGCTACTGTTGTATAATATAGCATTTCACTTTGTAACAGCTAATAGATAATTCTTAGATAATTTTTAATTGACACATTACAATGTCTGAATCGAAGCCATCGGCCCTTTAACAAATTAATGAGCCATACAAATGCACACCGTGCTAAGCCAAGAGGCTGGGCGTGCAGGTGTCTTCGTAATCCTTACGTAATCACTAATTCTATTTCAAGCCACTCTTGCGCATCGAAAGGGTAGAGTTGGTACTATTTTAGTGGCACTTACAAAATTATGAATGGCACAGGCTAATTAAATGGAGTGTGTCAAGTCGTAAATCTGACTACAGAATTTTGCAGCTTCGAAGAGAGCGAATATGTTAGTAATTTTATCTTATTTAATTCTCTGTTAAATATATTTACATTCAAGCGCAATCTTCAGTATATTTATGTCTTCTCCTGTCAATACATAGAACTCGTTTAATATCTGTAGTACGTACCTAAGTCCAATTAAAATTGTATTTTGAAATTTTGAACATAGAGTTCTGTCACACAAATCTTAAACCCAGTATTAAAATTCAGCAGCTCACAAGCGATAAATGAATACAAAATAATTTCTAGATACTATCAAACTTTGCACCGTTACGAGAGAAATTATTTTATTATTTAAAGAACATAAAATAAACACTAAAACTAAATGATAAATATCACGATTCAATCTCAACGAAATAACGTTTAAATACTTTTAATTGTCTTTTATAAATCCAAGGCTTGGTTTGGTCAAAAATAGTCACAAAAAGCCAGGTATAGTGATGCCAATGGATGTGTAAAAAAAAGTAAACAACAGTACAATACGTAGGGCTTACAAGAGGTTATTTATATCGTGTCTTGAAGGACAGACAATCACTGGATTGTACAAGCAACTACTCTAGCTTGTATACTTGGTGTAGGCAATGTGGCTTGTAAGCGATCGAAGTGTAATTTAAATGGCACATCGATGAGTAGATTAAGTGAGAAGGATTTAAGATCGATTTACGCGCTGCGCAAATGTAGACCACTTTCAGTTTTCGATTACCGACACCGAATACTTTTTGAAAGCTTTATTCTTAAAATATTTCTTTTAAAAAAATATTTATGTATGCGCAGGGAGTGGTTGAATTTCATACTGGTTCTATAGAAATCAAATATTTATCGGTAGCTTGTATCTGACACAAGACATATGTTTGTGCCCTGCCTTAGACTAATAGGAAGCCTATATACTTGATGATCAATTGTTTTGGTTAGCAAATAGAGATGAGATGAGCCAACTACCACTATAATGTTTAGTTTGTATATTTTTTTTTCTAAATTTAAAAATAAAATATTTAATTACTAAAACAAAACAATATGTCTTCATATATCTGTCAATGCCCAATAATGTAAAAAAAACAATCATTTTTTATAAGAATCGCCAGTCATTGTATCTTAGGATGGGAACACACAGGATGCAAAGCATTGTTCAATAAAACGTTCAGCCGTGAGATATCATTGTCGACGGTGTATTTCTGCCTAAGAACAACAGTTTCCGGCGCATTGTTTAGGTGCAAGATCGTTAATTATTTCTTGGATTTCCGGTCAAATGACCTCTTGATTAACTTTGACTTTATTTTAAGATGTAGCCTTAGAATTATCTTGACAAGTGTGGGTCGCGCCGCCAAGACAATAACTAAGATTTTTTAAACCTGATTCTGTTATTTATACATAATTAATCTATAGACAATTGTGTGGGTTCTATATTTACCTATTTATCCTATTGTAGTGCACCTTATCATAGTATCATCTTTACATGTAGCTGTACTTTATCATTATTAAATAAAATTTAAAAAAAAAACAATGGACACCGTAATGCTGTGTTTATACAGGTACGTTATGGGTTTTTTCAAATGAATTATCTATGTGTAGAGACTCAAGGAATTCCATAGATAAGACCTGCTAAAAAGGCTATTGTTTAATTAGTATTTTTAAATTATATTTTGAAATAAAACATCTCATTTAATTTATTACTATGCCCTGTTTTATTTAGAGCTTTGTAGTTTAAAATGTAGTATCAGTATTGACTACCAAATAATTTGTTCCAAGACATATCAGATTGAAATACCGTGAAGCCAGTTCAATGGCTCAAATTTACACAAGACATTAAGCAATTTGTCGAACAAAATAATAATGATTTTCTTACCGTAATAGATTACTCAATTATACCTTAATTATCGCATTTTATCAGAGAGAGTAACCTAATTATCCAATTAACTATAATGTGGATTTTTACTGGACACGCAATCCACGATCACATTGACGATCACTTTTATAACTATTATCGATAGCAATTTAAACTGCAAAATACTATAAAAACTGTAATAGACATATATTTTCTCTATTTGTATTTGGAGCTGCTGCCTTTACCATAACGTGTTAAAATGACAGGAGTGTGTGCTAGAAAGAGGAAAGAAAGAGGAATGGAAATACACCCTATTTAGCTCAATCCCTTTAATAATTCAGTTTAGGACGTCAAATGAATCAAATTAAGAGCACGTGATAGAATCTCTGGTATTCGCAACTCCATGTCTAAAGCATGTATTATCGTACGGGTAGGACAAATGTGTCATTCAATCCACCCTAGCTCCTCAAGGAAGACCAGTAAGACCTTGGTGTTACTGACCATTTCACGGAGGGTATCTGGGTTCTCAAAGTACTTTGCTCTGTATTCAGTGATCACTGGGCAGCTTAAAAGCAGATGAGCTGCTGTCTCGAGTACTTTTCTCTAAATAAAATTCCCTTGTTTATCTTTACTACTATGAAAACACCAATTAGATAAAGCTTCTTAACTTCCATTGCAGTTAAAAATAACTTTTTTGGAATATTAAATTAAACGGTTCTCTGAAATAACACCTCAAGGTAATATAACAAAAGATCACAAAGGAAAGTCGTTCTGATTGCTGTCTATTCATTACGTGTTCCACTTAAGCTTTGCCGGCGGCGTTTCTTTAATAAATCTGAGGTCTGTCACTGAGGATAATCTTTGACTGTTATCATGTAATTTGCAGTCTGTACTGGTATACCTATTTGTATTTGAAGTTAGGACAAGACTGTTTAATTTTATAAAAAGAAGCCGAAACGACAGTGTTTTGTTTTTTGTTCTGCCTCTCCTGATGGCCAGTTATGTTACAAGGAAATTAGATCATATAACATATATCCTCATACAGTTTCGTAAAACCAGTAGGATTATATCCTCAAACAAAGTCACGATCAGAAGCTATAACAACATCTGATAATATCTAACGCACAGTCATTTGCGCACTCAAGCAACTGATATATTTTCTCCGTGTTTTCATTGCTCTCGTGAAATTCGCGCACGCACTGCGAGACTCTATAATCAAATACCTTCACGCTTGCTATAATGACATTATGAATATTTGATAGCATGGCTGACTGCCGTTAAAGATACTTTTAGTTTAGTGTTAAGGTAACTCGGCCATTGTGAATGTTTATTGTTTAATTAAACCATAGATTAAGTCGCAAACAATAACAATGACTCACACGAAACATAAGGTTTACGATCAATTTTTTGTTGTTGAAACGATTTGTAAGCAATTAGAAAACAAGCACACATCGTTCAAGATTGTTCTATTAAAGAAAAAGTAGCAGAAAATATCGGCGCTTGCGCAATTGATCGCGTTGTCCGTGAGAACTGGGTACGTGTTAGAAATCCTAACAATGGTGAATTCCTCAAGCGGCTCATAACTAACCTCAGAGTGAAAACTGAACATCCTGTGTACACGAGTTTTATATTAATGATATTACTTAAAAACCTGCCTCGGGGCAAATTGCACCACACCTCAGAAACAGGAGATAAATTAGTGGACAAGATTTGATTTCTAATGAAATTAGGGACCAAGGCAACATAGTGCAGAAGGGAGATAAAAAAAATGAAGATATATATAAGGCTGAAGGGACTGACCAGATAAATGATGAAATAGAGGATATGGCTGATAAAGGACTGAAAACTGAAATGACTAAAGAAAAAGAAGACTATAACAGGAGAAAACATGCTATGAACAACCCAAAATTAAATTGGGATTAAATGGCTGCCGATGTCGATGAATAAAATTAGGTAACACTAAAGACTGTGAATCTTCTTACAGGAATGTGAAAGGACAAGTATAAGTTACGTTAACTTATAAGCCAGAGGTTAAATGGCAATGAAAAAGTCAAGGAGGTTTCATCAAATAGTTTGAACTGAAGAGAATTTGTAAGCGTAAGCTTTTGCAATTGTAAAGGATATTGTTATAAGTATGGAATGAATAGAAAGTAATAATATGTAAGTGAAAGACGATATGGCTACGTACGAGTTGAATACTGAATTTAGGGCTAATAAAGATGAACAGATGGAAGTAGAAGACAATCTGTGTCAAAACAAATTGGGATACGAGCATGTGGAACATAATGATGACGACTTAGTATGTAAGTCAAACAGACAGATCTTCAAGTCATCAAGACAGTTGAGAATCTTTTCAATGACCAGACAGTTATGAAAAACAATGATTATTCTTTATGTCAATGTGAAATGATACTGTCATTACACCTGACTTCCTTCATTCGGTGAACGGAAGTGAGTGCTATAGAAGTGAATGAGGAAGTCCATAAACCGGAGGATGTTCGGATACTATGGTCACCGGTAATTGGCTGAATATTTTATTTATTGATAATTAATGTATGATATTGAAAGTCTACCCTTGAACAGATTGGCATGTTCCAAGTATTTCTGTAGGCCAGTTGATCTTGGATCATCTTCATTGTTTATTGACTTATTAGGGGGTGATTTAAAGGACAACTCATGATGACATTAACTATTTTTTGCTGTTTTTGACCATTCATAATTGACTTTGGAGGACGATGCTAAAGTTTGGTCTGTTATAAGAAAGGTTTCATAAAAACTTCCAAGAAATTATTATGAAACAACGACTTATCACATAAAATATATCTGTAAACAAACATAACTTAACTAAACGACTTCGGAACTCGCTCGTTATGTAAACTAAAGTTTACTTAAGCACCAACTTTCGATAATAATTATGTAGTAGCACGTGGGAACCATTGATCCCATTCCAATGGTTCAAAGTAACTCAAATACATTATGTGTGTCATAACTTGACACTAGTGGGTGCGGAGTTGCGAAAAATGCTAATCAGTCAATTTTGATTGCGCAACACCCTCTATGTTTCGAATTAATATACAGTTAAAAGGATTACAACATTTCTCTAAGGTCATAGCATTTCTTTGCATACACTTTATGATGTAATCTTTTTATGTACATCATATTTTATATAGCGATTAAAACGGTGCAGTTTTTCTATTTTAATTCAACTTTTTACTGTTATCATTTATTAGTGAAAGTTTTCTTTATTCGAAGCTCACGATCGAAGCTTTCAATAAGACATTAAATTAATATCAATAAACTTTAAATGGATAAGCAATAGTTTTGACATAATAAACAATTATTATGAAAACTCGAGAAACCGCTTTCTCGTGCTATGCAGTCGATAGCTGCATGCTCTTACTTGAGAGCAAATACCAGCTTCAGTAACATTAAACAACTCAAACTTTCTGTACTATGACGTTATGAGGTCATTGACATGCGTGAAAAAAGAATAGTGCCAGTGGAAATGGGGTTGATAGACATCGCAATAAGACCTAGTTCACACACTTGAGAAGCATTATGTGATTAATTACATCAATGTGTTACAGATCCTATTGTTCTACAAAGATGTCAGAATGTCTTATTTCTAGATTAATGTGCGATGCTATTTCATACTTTTTGGTACAGCAGAAACAGCGTTGATTTTCAGCGTTGTGCACACTGATACCCAAAAAGCTCCACTACACGATTTTGACAATAAATATCCAGTACTGATACGATCAGTTCGTGTGTCACTGGGGCAAGTCATTGTCGTTACACCACATTGCTAGCCGCAATCTATCTGTTCTCAACACTAGTTGCGCGCGCGCAGTTGCAACGCTTAAATGTGGAAACTGTATCGATAACACTTCAACTGCTTTCGCGTTGCTACGCCAATAACATTTTTATCGATATAAGAGAGCAGGTGGGCCACACATCTAGATGGTTCCATCGTCACTGGTTTGAGGTATCCGTCGCTCACGTCGCGGGCGCACCCTAAATATTTCAAATATTACGTACCCACGCCGAGGGCGGCTGCTAGCACTATTAAACACCGTGAATTCATGATTAAACTGTAAGTCCTTGCACAAGTGAAGTGGACACTGTAACGTTCAAGCACACACTGCGAGCGGGTGAATGGGCGGTTGAGGCTTTTATATCGGGTAGGCGTACGCGGCGCAGCGACGGTGAAAAGCGACGCCAGCGCCCGCGCAGACCCCGCGCCCGCGGGCCTCACCCCCGCGGCGTGGCAGCATCATCCCCGTGGGGTACGGGCTGCACCCCCACATAACTGTCATAATTCGTACATCATCATAATTCAATACAATCATGGTGTTGGACAAATTCATTTTATCGGTTGCATAGACTGAGTGCGTTGCTTTTTCAGAGACTTGATACTTCACTTTTCCGTTTTTAAGATTAATGGGATAATTAATCATTCCCTCGTCTGTATTATGAATAATGTGTAATCAATATTCGTTTATTGTGGAAGCTACACAATTGATGCATTGTACACATCATCGCGTATGTTAGGTAATCGCAGCTTGTGTGTTTTATTATTTTTATATTCTAATAGTATTAGGACACGATTATGCATTTCTGTAACCATGTTGCTAAATCTATTTGGTAAATACATGTTTCGATCAAGCCGTTAAAGTTCGCTAAAACATCTTTTATTTATGTAGAATTAGTTTTCGTTATCACTTTTGTTTAGACCGCCTAACTTGTAGGATGTCAACTTGAATTTGTTTAATTAAAGTCGTAATTAAATTATTTTTTGCTATCTTTTGAATTATATTAGAATACAAAACGTCGATATTCGAAATTAAAAATGTTTAAAATCTAGTTTCAACGTGATCTCAAAGACAATATAAATGTCGAAAATCTAAGAATAATAATTAAAAAAAAAAATTGTCAAAATGACACCCAAATTCCAGTCGCAAATTTGCAGTTAAGTAGTTATCTCACATAACATTATCAAATTAAAAGTTTTAACGGTATTCAAGTTTAAATTTCGCAAAATTCTTAACTTCATTTTTAATTTTTCAAATACTATAAAAAAGTACCTATATAAAATTGTATACATGGCCGTTTGTTCGGAAGTCAGTCTTCATAATTTGTATCATTATTATGCCAATAAACAATTACTATTATCCTTTATATATTCTTTATACATATTTTATAGTCCGCCTTTGTACAGTATTTATGTGCACAAAGTTTTAATACATAAATAAATTTTATATTTCATAACACACATTTGAAAAAATATTTAAAAAATAGTAGTCCACCGATGTCGGGAGCAGGGTCCAAGCTACCGATGCTTAGGGCTCCAGAGACAGGAACCTTCTCACAATATTTATTATTATAATTATTATAACTGATTTTATTTTATTTATTTAAGGATCACTAACGAGAGTGTTACAAAATAAAAATAATAATCTTGAAAAAATAAAATTGGTGTACCGAACCTAATTTTATAATGCACAATCAATTATAAGCAACCACAACTAATGCATAAACGAGCTTACGCGGTTCTTAATAATCATGTATATTTTAAATAAAATAAAAATAATTAATATACAGAAAAAAAAATTAAACAATATTAATTCATTAAACCCCAAGCGAACGCCGGCGTTCGCTCTCTTTGTCTTTCTATTGTGTCTTTAATTAGGGTATTCGAACGGTTAAAGGCAAATAATAATAACAATAATGTAAACATTAATTATAAAAGTATGTCAAACAAATTGTAATAAAATTAGAATTCAAATTACGAAGTAATTAAATTAAATAATATAATTTAGAATGCGTAATCACCCTACGACGTACTCATAAGCCTCATTTTTATTAGAGGGACATTATATAAATCCAAAACACGTGAATTAACTCTCATATCTTCAGAGAGTGTCCTTACGTAAAACTCTCTTATTTGCTCATCAAAACTGTAAACATACTGGGCATCCTCGAACTCTATTGGAGCAAAACATCTTGAGCTCACTCAAGCAGTGAACACAAGTGAGTGAGTGATCTCCAGGTTGAGTGGTCTACGGTCTACCGTTTATCTGCTAACAAGAAGCGAAAGTATTTTCCAGCTCAATTATGTCAACTGTGATTTTTAGTGCTCAGTTCAATCACTTCTGCCATTTTGTGACCTGTGATATTTTTAACATTCAGCATAGGTACGAGTGTGCTTACTTAAATAAGAGATTATTTCATTTCAAAACCACAGAAAATATATTAGACATTCTCCATTTTTTTTTCTTTTTTGATTTGTGTACTCATCATGTAACTTCTTAGAACGAGAGGGAGTATACGAAAACACATCCTTTTTTTAAAGTGTCATCCTCTTCTCCCGCTCAAGGGTGGAGTGCGAACGCTTGTGAAATTTCTATAGAATAAAACCCACGTGTGTCCTTCAGTTGCCTTTTGCGTCCAGAACCACGGTATCGTTTTCAGAAATTTACTAATCCTAGAGATCCTCCAAGGTTTATATTGTTTATAATATTTAATCACATGTACATCAAAAAATGTAATCTACACTAAGTTTCTAAAGGGGTAAAGTTTGTTTTTTTTTTTTTTTGTAGAAGGTAATCTCTGAAAGTACTGGTACAATTGCTAAAATTTTTCCACCGATAGAAAGCTGCTTTCATCCTGATATTGTGCCCGCGGCTAATATTAAACAAACTAAAAAGTATTTTCACTAAACCTAATCACGTACATATAATACGAGTACAATACACAAAATATACTCAAGTGCCGAAGTACTCCTCCACATCACTGTCATCCGTAAATGTGTCCAGAAGAATGGATTGGCAATGCTAATTCTTCAAGCAAAGAACGAGCCAGCTCTCTGATCACGCAAAGTGTCAATATGTTTCTTAATTATTAAAAAAAAACATCTCGATTCCAATCAAGCGATCTTTCCACGTCCGTCGTTCATCTGCTGCAACAGAAATCGAAAGTGTTTTCCGAGATGAATCGTGTTCTATCTGATCGATGGCTGGACCAACCTTGAATTAAAATATCGTATGCATAAAAGGAAATGTTCATACTATAATAGGAGGTTAATAAAATTAGCATGTGGTGTGTAGCTGTTGTTTATTTTTATCTTCTATCTTTCGTTACCTATCTACACTATAATTATAAATAGGGAATTTGTATTTTTGTGTGTATGTTTGTAATGAATAAACTCAAAAACTACTGTGCTGATTTCAAAAATTTTTTCACCATTGGAAAGCTACATTCACCCTGAGTAACATAGACTATATTTATTGCCCGTGAGAAGCCAAAAATATATGTAATATATTTTAATTAATATTTTTGACGTGACAACGTCTTAAATTAGGTTGCGGCTGGGAGTCACTTATGAAAAAGTGTAACGCTCGGTAACGTTACGATGAGTCACCGAACGAGAGAGAGGCCCGCCGAATGCCTTGCGTCTCTCTCCCACTCAACTATTTTCATTCAATTCCTTGTTCCTATTGTGCAATTTAATTATATTCATATCAATAAATATTCTACCGAGAAAAAGACGTTGTCACGTAAAATCTTCGCCCGTAAAACCGACTTTACAGGCAACCATTTTTTTTATATATAATAAAATAGTTAGGTGTCTGTGCCAATGCTCAGCATAAATCACTGATAAGAGTTTTATGAAAGGTTTCAAGTGCTATTTTTTTGTGTGTGTACTCATGTTTGTTACTTCTTTATGCTCGAACGGCTAAACATCTTTGGATTAAATTTGACACATAGACTGTAGCCCATAAGATAATTTTTATCTCGAGTGTATGTTCTTTTGGTATAATTGTTTACTATCACGCGGGCGGAGCTGCTGGGAGCAGTTAGTCTGAAATATAATTTGTTCACATTTGAGCGGAAAATTATTTTTCTTACGGTAATTCGGAGAAATAACCTCTTATTTTTATTTTTTTTGGGGTTGTAAAATCATCAAATAATATCTCCCGCTCTGGGTGCTGTGAGAGGGTGTGTCAGTTTTTCTGACTAAAACTCACCTGTGTCCTTTCAGTTACCCTTAGTGTCAGTTAGTTTAGAAAAAAGAATACAAAAACTCTTATTCGGAACAGACAAAACACAACGATTACAAACAAAAACAAAACAAAAAGAACAAACGTATAGAATGCGCCGAGCGTGCCCGTATCGAAAGGGTGATTTCAGGCGCTGGTTTTCAGTAGGTACTCCGCAGTGACGCTCATCTGTGCGCGGTTTAACAGTTAAGAGAGATAATATTCCACAACTATAACACAACGCCGTTTAGTCCCAAGCTAAGCAGAGCTTGTGTTATGGGTACTAGACAACTGATAAACATACTTATATATTCCTAAATACATACATATTATAGATAAATTAAACCCAGACACAGAACAAATGATTATGCTCATCACGCAAACATTTGTCCTGGGTGGGAATCGAACCCACGACCTCCGGCATAGCAGTCAGGGTTACTAATCTCTAGACGAACAGGCCAGGCCAGTTTCAGGTTAAACAAAATATATAGGTAATTTAATTATTTATTCGGCACATTTCCGGATGACAACGTGTGGAGGAGTACTTCGACGCCTAAGTGTACTTTCTGTTTTTATATTTTATTTAGGTACGTTATGAAATTAGATAGGTTTTAGTATAAATAGTTTAACGGTTTCTATGTAAATATATAAATTTTATCTTGTAAACATATATATATATATATATATACACCACTATTTTTTAATTAGTACACAAACTTAAAGGGCTTCTTAGAAAAGCCCTTGTTATTTTATAAGTAAAATCTTAATAAGTAATATTCATAAACAGCAAAGTTATTAGCGTTGGTTTATGTCCCAAAATGTCACTTAATTTATGGAAATATTGTGCAGGCTATTGATTAATGAATAAGTGACAATTATTAAGGAAAAACACTGCCCGCAGTATTTTCTACTAGCAATGGTTATGTTTCATTGATTCTATGATGAATTTACCTTTTCGTGGTTTTTTTTTCGATGGGAAAAATCATCTTATGACAACCCCCGCTCTTGGGTGGAGCGGGAGATAGTGTCAGACTCTTACTGACTAAAAAACCCATCCCGTTCCTTCAAGCCTTCATACACAATTTTAGGATTTCGGTTTTTTTCACTTTTGACTACAAAAATATGATCAGTGACGGGTACAGATAGAGCCCCATTTTTTGTGTACTAATTAAAAAGTAGGGGTGTATAGAATACAAAACAGCATCAACAGACAATCAGCTGGCAAGTTTCTATTAAAACAAGTAGACGGAGTCAAAGCCATTAGCTAGTTTTTCGTATTCTCATACATAGTGCAGAAAGACAATAGTGTTAGTTTTACACTCGAGTGATAACGAAGGTTAGGTCGCAAGGTTCGGAGACCAAATCTCTCATTGATATCTGTGTTCGGAAACTACGGAACTGCGGATGTATAAAATGGAGGATTCATAATATTTTTCATTTAGTACTTGAGTCTGTTTCTTAGAAATATGTTTGGACTTTGCTGCATTAAAAGTATCTTGTTAAATAATAATGATTTTGGCAGTGAAAATTACAAGTTATGGAAGTAATCAATGCGTAGCGTCTGTTAATTTACGATGTAAATATTTAGCTGTAGTGATGAGTATTGTCAGCACGGTGTGTGCAGTGGTTGAGCGATTAGCTACCAGGTAAACTGCGTGTTGCGGGTTCGGTTCTCGCAAAAAATAAATATTTTTATGGACTTACACGTTATTCCGTGTTTGAGTGTCATCTGTATATGAGTTTATATGTTTGTGAAAGCACCCTTGATACTGGGATAATTCTAGTGTTGAGCTTTTTTTTATGAGATCGCTCTTAGTAAAATAAAAATATTAATATTAGAGCTTAAAAAGTTTCTTGAAAAGTAAACAATGGTGAAATATTGGCGTCACATAACGCTGCCAACATCTTCCAACTGGGGCCAGGGTTATCCAAAAGGGAAGCTCGGACCGGGGTGGGCTTTTAGTCAGTAAGAGTCTGATACTATCTCCCGCTCCGCCCAAGAGCGGGGGTTGTCATTGGATGATTTTTCTCACTATAAAAAAAAAACGCTGCCAACATCTTTATCATGCAAGGCCCTACCACGAGGTCTTAACGCGATCCATTTTACGAGCTATGTAGGGTGTATAGCTCTATCCTCTTGCTCGCTCGCACTACTAAAATTTTATCAGGTCTCTTGTTAATTGAAAAGGATTTAAATTACATTTATTGTTAAAACAGTTCCTAAGATAAATCGAAAAATCTTCTAGCAATCCTGAAATCAGCTGTTCCATGATGATAAAATTTTTCCGCTGTTTTCGAGTCATATAAAAATAAATCAATGGAGCAGCTGATTATTTTCTCGCGATTTGTGAGATCATCACACTCACATACAGTACTTCCCTACTTATGTATAAGTCTATCATCCCCATTCCTTTCAAAATTACTTTCGCCACCGTAGTCGATAGGTTACGGATGAGTTATGGGTAGCTCGCCGTCCCACCGTACGGTGAAGACCGAGCCCAAGTCGTCGACGGCGCGTAATTTTCTACGTGCACATCAAAGAGATGTCAAGGTCTTGGGGTGGATTTGAGTCAGTAAAAGTCTGACACTTTTGATGACTCTTCATCGTAAAGAAACAATAATCCCTTGCAGAGGTATTATTATGGTAGCTGATGATGAGTTTGTTTCGGTGTTTCTTCTCAGGGTAGTCAGATAGGAAACACCGGCCTCATCTAGCATTATTTGACGACAAAAAAAAAATTGACGTGTAAAAGTGTTTTTATAAAACCTACTTGCAAAATAAAGATCATTTATCATTTATCATTTATCATTTGATCGATAAGATAACGCATACGATAGTTGCGTACATTTAGGTCCAATAAGCCAACCCGAAATCATCATGCTCATCATTTAACAAACAAATTGTACATAACATCTCCATAAGTTTTACAGATTCCGACACCCACACTCTAACACAGCCATTTACAGTATCTCATTTTACTTCCTTCCCTTACAGAGCTAGTATTATGGTAACTGTTCGATAAGATCACGCATGCGATAAGTGCGTACATTTAGGACAAGATACGTATGATCCAGGTCCCGTGCTTTTTCTAGTTGTGATATTTCTAACAAGTTTAAGTATAATTTCTCAAAGAATGCTCGAGAGCCGTAATCTGCCATACCTATTTCTATCTCGATTTCCTTGCTTCCCTTACAGAGCTAGTATTATGGTAACTGATCGATAAGATCACGCGTGCGATAAGTGCGTACATTTAGGACAAGGATGTAAGTAGCAAGTCGTCGACCGTCCGCGCCCGGCGCGAAGGCCTGCTGGTTTCACGGCGCATGCGCAACGATGATGCGAGCGTAGATGTGGATGTTGATTGATGTGGTATTTTCTTTCAACTATTGGTTTTTGCAAATGGAATAATGTTAGGTGTTTTTCATTATTATTTTATTTTTATTTAAGCATATATTATAACAGTAGATTCCAACTGTTTTGATCTACTTCATAAAATTAGTTTTAGTTAAAATCTAATTTTTGCAATTATTTGTGATTCATCAGTACCTGTTACGAGTAGTTATTGGAGAGATAACCAAAGAGGATCCATATTCTACACTCTAGCTTGGACATTGTCTGCCTGTTGGCAGTAAAAAATATTACTCATTTTTTAATTTAAAGATATATATTTAGATTAAGAAATCTTACCAAATAAGCATATTACATTATTGTTAGTTACATCAATTACCTATCCAATTCTTTAATCATTATTTAATTATGCTAATTAAGAACAAAATATGTCACAATATAACAACTTTCATGAACTTTCATAGTTCGGAATGAAACTTATTAAATCATGACATTAACAAACGACCTATTCTGCCTAATCAGCATTACAAAACATGACTAATAGCATAGTCTTTGCCGTTGTCACCGCGATGTTTGCCTCATTGCGCCGGCGCAGCTATGTGCAGTATGCGGAAGGCAACGCCGGGTGGCGACGAAATGCCTAAACTTACAATCACCTCTAAAATTATAGTATTCAACACTTGATGTTAAATAAATGAATTTTGTGAAACGTTTAAGAATAGGGTACTGTTTCATCTCAGTGAACTGACAAAAGAAATGAAATAACCTCAGGTATTTTGCAAATCGTGCCTTGGTAACATTGCATTTTTAATTTGAATGTCTTAGTGAATGTAATGGACTGTGTAGAATCTAGAAGCAGATAATAATATAATATTCCACAACTATCACACAACGCCGTCTAGTCCCAAGCTAAGCAGAGCTTGTGTTACGGGTACTAGACAACTGATAAAAATACTTATATATTTCTAAATACATACATATTATAGATAAATTACACTACAGATAGATTAAACTTATATTTTATTTTTGTAATTTAGAAACATTCTATGGATGAGTACGGCTACTTCTGTGGTGTTTCATTATGACTTACATTCACAAAACTGAAAAGCTTCTTGTTGACCAAAAAAAATATATAAGTATACATTTTTATTGAATGAGACTGGCCATTTCTTTCATGGAAAATAGAGATGGTCTAGTTATCGCATGACTCTCGTGGATATTCTCCGTATAGACCGACTTACTAGACGAGACTTTTACTAAAGAATACCAAAAAATTCAGTAATCATCAGATGAAGATGACTAGCGAAAATATGTAAAAAATTAGAAGCTAAGAGATGGTGAGATGGCTGTTTCCTAGATCTTTATCATGACTTGATTAAATCTTACATTACTTACACCATGACAATATTAATGGTAATAGTTTAATTGTTGTAAGCTACATTACAAAAGGTATATAAAAATAAAAATATACTAGTCGAAGTACTCGTCCACATCTTTGTCATCTGAAAATATGCCCAGAAGACGAGCAGCATATCATCGTTGAATTACAAACTAATTCTTTGGGTAAAGAACAAACAAGCCGTCTGATCACATTAAGACGTATCGACGGTCTGAAATTTCCTTAAAATAGAGATGCGCACTCGGACTCCGGAAATAAAAATACTATAGACAAAAACTCCTCGCTAAAATATGGCGTCGAAAAAATCCTCCGCATCGCTGTCGGCGAGAAGTGTTCCCAGAAGACTGGCGGCATTGCTACGTTATGTAGAACTGCTTAATCTTTGATCAACGTCAACTAAACGTTCGGACAATTCTTTAAAAAACGTATGAGCACTGGGACCACACGGGCCAAGAGTTTCAATCTCAAACGTCTCGAAAATCATGAAATCAATCACCACATTAGCATACGATGCATTACTTCACAAGAAACTATAGCCAATGGCAATAACTCAGTGCGATCCCAATAAGTTGATGTAAAACGGTACTCTTTACTTAATATTCATGAAGGCTGCGCGCACGAAAATGTGCAGAGTCGCGGCGCACGCGCACTTCCTTCTGATTGAGCTTCTTATACAACGGTATATGAGTAGACTACATTAAATCAGAGACATATTTTGGGACTGGGAAATGACTCGTCAAACGGTGACTGACAGAAATAATTAATTGAATTAATTAATTCTGTTAGATAGCCATATTTATCAATGGGATTTATAGTGTTTGGCTGGTAGAAGATATATACAACAATTTTTTTTGTATATGCGAAACTCTGAATATAGTTTGTTCAGAATCAGGAACATAATGGATTCTAATACTTTTTACACCATGTTATAATTTTTCCCAAAAATATTTAAAAAGGTCACAAGTTGGACAGCACGACACTAAGTACAACACAGGTCACGGCAGGTCATAGAAAACAGCTGAGTGCAAGTGCCAAACAACCCCTCAGTTTGCAGAATGGCCCGGCGACTATGTATTTTTGCTGACATAACAAGCTTTCAGTTGCCAAAACGGATCTTGAGCGCTCGGCGTCAATAAGGGGACCGCGTTGCGCATTCCATACATTGGCGAGCCAATCGTCTTCGTTGTTAGATACATGCAGCAACGCAGGGAAGGAATTAGGAGTGACGTCTATGATGCGATGGCGCGGCGAGCCAATCACTGGCACTCCCCGCCCCCGCGTCTCACTTCGCAACACTAAAGAAACCGAATATTTGACTCCTGCTCAACGGCTCAAGATCCGTGACGGCAACTGTATAATTTTTCTTAGATTCTTTACATAAAATACTAGAAACATGTTTTGGGTTTCGCATTTACTAAGTTTGCCGGGAGAATTCTTGTTCCTCCGGCTTAGTTTTCCACATCTCTACCTTTACTGTCTGGCTAATAATAATAATAATAATCCACAACTATTACACAGCGCCGTCTGGTCTCAAGCTAAGCAGAGCTTGTGTTATGGTTACTAGACAACTGATAAACATACTTATATATTTCTAAATACATACATATTATTGATAATTACACCCAGACACAGAACAAATGACCGTGCTCATCACACAAACATATGTCCTGGGTGGGAAGCGAACCCACGACCTCCGACATAGCAGTCAGGGTCACTAACCACTAGACCAACAGGCCTGTCTAATGCCTAGAATGGAGGTTAATAAGAACGAATTCAAATTCAGCAAACGTATTCGGGAGAAGTATGTAGGTATAACCCAGTAAGCAGTTGGTAAGCATCTTAACCGTACTTCTGGGACTTTCCTAATAACCTTAGTATATCTCTCTACTCCTCAAGCAACTCGGGATATATTGCGCCTTCTTCTTTGAAGCTTTACATTAGCTTCTCTTCTTCTCCGATATCACCATGACCGAAATTTGGTCTTGAAGATCGCTGACTTCCATCGGGTGGGACCGCAGTCAAGCACTAGCTTATATTACTTAAAAAAAAGGGATTATTATGATTACTACGAAGTCACTGGGTTTCCTTTTCTAGTACATACTCGTAATTTATTTTCATTTACAATTGGTGCGTATTGTAATCGAGCCAGTTTTTTATTTGTTCTACATTTTATTAATATTTAATTATACCTATTAACTTCTGGAGCATACTATTTGTAACATAATTGTAAGTATACTTACACACCTACTTAATATCTACACTAATATTATTTTAGATATAAGTTTGTTTTTGTTTTATTCTTTTGTTTGTAGAAGGTAATCTCGGAAAGTACTGGTTCGATTGCTATATTTTTATCACTTTTAGAATGCTGCTTTATTCCTGAGCGACATAGGCTATATTTCAATCTATGCATATTTTATATGCTATGTGCAGGCGAAGCCATGGATAAAAACTAGTTTTATATATTTTTATTAATTCACTTTTATGAACTTTTTTTTTTTCAAATCTTTATTAAGCAGCTTTGTCACAATTTTGACCATGTCGCTCCATCATAGCCAAATTTTGTGTTTTGATTTATTTTAGATGATTGTAATAAATGTTGTATAAAACTCTTGCCTCGTCTGACGTAGGCTTAGCTAAAATGTTGTTGCAAATACCGATATCTAACAAATTTAAAGTGCTAAACATATTTCTTCTGAGGCGTTCGCACTCCACTTTTATGAACTTACGGAACATGAAATATTAAACAAAATGGCATCACATCCTACGACTGAACGAGTAGATTTGGTAATTACCAATAATGAATTTAAGTATTAATTAATTTAGAAATATACTCGTATCATTAAGAATTACCTCATTTTCCTAGCCTTGATCACAAATTAGATAATAATATTGACACCGGCAACAGGTTACTAAATATAAGAATGATGTAAGAAGTCATTTACCTAAATATTTTAGTTTTTTATAGGTTTTAGGAGTGTTCACGTTAATGTGATAATGGTTTATGTACTAGTTAGTAATTCGTAAGCCATCTTCTATCATTACTGTACTGCGGTCATCGCTAAGGCCCTTTCTGTGGCCACTACCAGAGTTTTTTTTAATACACAGTATTACACAGGCTTAGTTTTGCCACGGTTACCAATATTGCTCGAAAAAATGTCTGCTTAAGTGGTAGTGGGCACATTGCTCACGAAACAGTTGATGGTCGATGGAGCCAAAAGATTCTGTAGTGGCGACCGCGTATTGGAAGACGCAGCGTTAGTAAGTCTCCCACCAAATGGGTCGATGACCTGGCCCCCTACCCTAGTTACAAGAGTTTCGTTTCGATTCTCTTTCGTCGATCACCTCAAGTCAGCTAAGCCCCCGGTTCCTTTATTTTGACGTCATCTCAACGCTCAGTCACGTGGTCAGAACAAAGGAATTGGAGGAGTGGCCGACGGTGACGATGATGGTCGCAGGAATTCGATGGATGGAAGACACACGGGACCGGTCGTTGTGGCGACACATGGAGGAGGCCTTTAACTAGTTAGATAAAGGCCTCCTCAATCATCAGTACTTCAGCCGAAAGTAAGTAGTAACAAGTGAATTCCACTCACTTAAACTAGGTGAGTGGAAAAATTTAAGGTTCGGACGAAAGCAATATATTTGCTAATACGTTTCAATAACTCACATGACACCTGAGTTACGCAGACTCTTATGAATTATGGATTTCAACCTATAAGTACTTTCAGCAAACAATATTTTCAAATTCAATAATCAACTTAAACTCACGTAACGATAATCCCAACAACATAACTTGGCCATAATAACCAACGGAATTCCAAATTCAACACACATTGCTGCTTTTGTATTAGTGTCGTTCACTAAACTACCTAGTAATGATTCAATGTATATCGAAAAAGTTGTTATGGGATTATGTACAGAAGTAATATGTAAACTATTACATGAATGCTCCTCTGTCACGACGATTGTAATTACTCAATCGCCTGGCATTTGAAGATGCGCACGCGTAAGCAAAGGTCGTCGGTTCAGTGCTGTCGGTTACTGACCCACAAGTTTTGGAGCTATTTATATAACATTACATAACGGCAGTATTCTCTGAAGGGTTGGACAGACCTTACCTTTTTTTTGGAGGTGGGAAGTAATCTTCAAATAACTCTGTTCGAAGCGACAAGAAATGTATAACCAAGATTTATGTAACTCAAAATATGTTTTAAAAAGAGTGTCCACGGAGTTTTTTGCACATTCTTCGCCATAAAGATCTACGCTTTGGAACGTGCCATTTATTTCACTTTTTTGTTATTGACAGACCGAAATTCTGACAATTCAAAAGTGCATGTAATTAGTCTAGTTGAAATAAACATTTCTGATTTCTGACTCCTTCTGATCTAGGGCGGAGCGGTAGGGAGTGTCAGACTTTTACTGACTAAAACCCACCTGTGTCTTTAAGTTGCCCTTTGCATTCTACAGAAATAGTCACTCTTTCAAATTTTCCCTCCCCGAAACCCTAGCAGGCATCGGCCCTACTGGGCCTCTTTAGTTTTCATCATCTCTTTAGAGTTGCCTGCGTCTCCTTCGGTGAAGGTTCCTGTAAATCTTTACAGGAACCTTCACCGAAGGAGACGCAACGGACATCTGTCCGTTCCCTGCAGTTGCGGCCAACTCCTTTGCTAGCACAAGTTTGCAGAAGGAGACGACTGCTCTTCATTCCCTACTGTTCCAGATCATGGCCTGAACCAAAGCCAGACGCGAGATGTCAACGCCGTCGATCGCCTTTATGCGCATATTCTGTCGCCACCGTAGGCGCGGTATCTCGCTGTCCGACCGTCCGGTAACAGTCCGAAACGAGCCAAAATCGCCGACGCGCACGGCTCCCGCACGCCTCAAGGAGTTGTCAGCAACAGCAGAGGCTCAGCTGGCTCGAAGCCTACTGGGGCCAGGGTTAGCTCCAAATGGTAGCTCGGCCCCGGTATGAAAGACAAAAAGGAACGGGGTGGGTTTTTTAGTTAGTAAGAGTCTGGCATTATCTCCCGCTCCGCTCAAGGATGGGAGACATAATTTGGAAGACAAAAAAAAACGCATGTTCTGTCCAACAGTTATTTTTAAGTCTGATGCCAATGACGAGTACATTTTCATGAACCAGACAGAGAAAAATAACTCAATAACACTTTAGCAGATACAGAAATTGAACCTCACGCTCAGCTCAGCAGCGGTGCTCGAGACCATTAAACTAATAAGGCAGTAAAGGTCATCGATCACTTAGCCGGTTACTGACCCACATGTTTTGGAGTTATTTACCTCCGCACGATTGCAGGGATCTTATGAAGCCCTGGGCGGAAGATCTTTGCGAGACCCTTGTCCTTTTTAAAAAGTAAATGAATAAAAATAAAAAAAAAATATAAAAAGGATGAAGTGGATTTCGAGTTCTAAATGTTATTTAAGAAGATTTATAAAAATGAACAATCATAAATACGATAATGGTGATAAATACGCTTTTTTTTAAATAATCCACACTAATACGTGTATTATAAAAGGTAAAATTTGTTTTTATGTTTGTTGGAGGTAATTTCTGAAAGTAGGAACTGGACTGATTGCTGAAATTTTTTAACCAATAGGAAGCTGCTTTATTCTTGAGTGACATAAGCTATATTTTATGTATGTGGGCGATGCCGCAGACAAAAGCTATTTATAGATAAATTACACCCATACACAGAACAAATGACCATGCTCCTCATACAAACATTTGTCCTGGAGTCTACCACAACCTCCAGCGTAGCAGTCCGGGCCACTGAACACTGAACCCAGGCCAGTCATTTTCAAAATATTGTAAATATTCTTCTTACAACTACAAAAAAACTTGAAAATAGAATTACCATATAAACAGACACCTCACAATCAACACTAGCGGTTATGTAATTGTTAACTCGATTACGCACATAGCGACGGTAGCCATCAAAAGGGTCAGCCATACCATTGTATTATTTAAAATGATATGGTAGATATTATAAGCATCATTTACACGAGATAATTAAACACGCTCCTCTATTATTATTTTTAATGTTGTTGTTATTGTTTTTTATGTTTGTTAATAGTACTAGTTTACATTTTTATTTTGTTCTGTTGTTTTTCCTGTATGGATCACAAAAAAACGTTTTTTTTTCTATCTTTCTTTGTTATATTACTACAAGTAGTTTCTACCATCGGCGGAAAATATTGTGCAAGAAACTCCATGGGCACTCTTTTCATCATCATCATCATCTATTCAGCCGATACACGTCCACTGTTGGACATAGGCCTCCCCCAAGCGTCGCCACATCGAACGTTCCTGTGCGTCCCGCATCCATCGGTTTCCTGCTACCTTCACCAGGTCATCGGTCCACCTTGTAGGAGACCTTCCAACACTGCGTCTTCCGGTACGCGGTCGCCACTCCAAAACCTTTCGGCCCCAACGGCCATCTGTTCTGCGAGCAATGTGCCCTGCCCATAGCCACTTAAGTTTGGCAATTCTTTGAGCTATGTCGGCAACCTTAGTTTTCCTGCGGATATCTTCATTTTTTATTCGATCACGCAAGGAAACCTCGAGCATAGCCCTTTCCATTGCTCTTTGGGTGACTCTAAGCCTTCTGATGAGGCCCATTGTCACACTTTTATTTTATTTTTTTACATTGTGACACTCTTTTAGTTAAATCATATTAAGTATCAAAAATACCTCCTCACTAGATTTTGCCAAAATTTTAGCAATCGGACCAGTACTCACAGAGATTACCTCCTACAAACAAAAAAAAACAAACTTGCCTCTATAAAATATTATCATATTATTATATAATAAAAGTGTAGAAGTGTAGATTAGCCTAGGATGTTTTTTTATCACTTTGTTTTTTTCCTGTATTCATTCTGAATGATTGTACCTAGTTCTTGGAATTTTATGACTGGCAATATTCATTTAAGGATAAATTAAAACTTTTTTGCACAATATTGGTTCTGTACCCAAAAGGCAAAAACTTAAAACGGGACCATATTAATCAGACTTCCCTGTCCGTTTGTCTGTCACCAGGCTTTATCTCATGTAGCTGGTGGGTTTTTTAGCCAGTAAGAGTCTGACACTACCTCCCGCTCCGCTTAACAGCGGGGGTTGTCCTTGGATGATATTCCCACAAAAAAAAAACACTAGTCAGTTAAATCTTCACAGATGATGTATTTACACAACATCATCATCCTTTAAACCGAAAGACGTCCACTGTTGGACACAGACCTCCCTCATGCGTCGCCACAACGGCAGATCCTGTGCGTCTCGCATCCACAAAATTCTAACGACCCTGACCAGGTCATTGGTTCACCTTGTGGAAGGCCTTCCAACGCTGCATCTTTCACACAAAACATAAAACAAATACTAAAAACAGAAATAAATAAATTGTGTAAAATAAGTAAAGTTGTAAAAGTAACCCTTCGTGCGCGACTCCGACTCGCACTTGGCCGTGTTTTTTTTTTATTTTGAACTGTCACTTACATATAAAAATATTACGAAAACGATACGGATAATGCATTAATTTGACAGTATTGTTAAATCAGTATTTCCTCCATGTTAAGTTAAATTACTAAAAAAAAACCAACGATAAGGTCAATACCCTGATTCTTTGCAAACGGTCCATACAGATGAGTTAGGAATTACATCAGGGGTCAGAACCTCTCTGACCGTCTGATTCACGCAATCTTTAAGGAAACTGGGTGCATTATATTACGTATGCTATCCATTTAGATCGTATATAACAATAACCTCGTATATGAACTTTAAAGAAAGTCCTTCCGGTTCCTCAGACTGGCTATAAATTTTTAGATTTAAAAAGACTTATAATACCGAAATAGTTTCTAATCTAACATTCTTCATCTATTGCCTATAGGACGTTCTAAAGATTTTTTAAATTGATTGAATTAGAAAAATTAATTTAAAAAAAAATGTCAGGAAAAATTAGGGAAAAGAAGAAAAAAAAAGAATTCATTTGTAAGAAAAAGAAATAACAGTAGAATGAGAAAATATCGGTGTCTGATACTCCTCGCTCTGGGTGAGCATAGAGATTACGAGTGGGACGCTAAAATGAAATGAAATGTTATATTGTGCATGTATTTGATACAAGTACTAACACTAACCGCCTAAGTGCACTTTGTGTTTTTGTATTTTATCTATGTACATATGTAAACTTTATCTGATGTAAATAGAATAATAAAATTTATAAGTACTAACACAGTTTATAATTTTTAATCGTTATTAACCGTTATGGATCATTGTTATCTGAAGACAGAATGGAAGAAAAAAACAATTTGCGCGGACTCCAAGTAATATGGGATAAGGGCAGGAAGAACAAGAAGAAGAAAGAGATCATTATTATCTTATTTAACTTATTAATATCACTTAAAAATATTATTATTAGAAGGACATCATGTCTTTCTGCAGGTGTTTCCCCTTCGCTTCGCGGCCTATTCTACCAAGAACCATGATATTTTTTTATGAGATTTTTTTTATCAACCAGCTCTTTATCCTAAGATTAACTACTGCTACTAATTCTTTATATCTTTAAATTCTTACTTGATTGACATAAGTAACATTTTACAAAAACACTAGTGAGACCCTAACTTCTGCGCTAGGCTTAGTACCCGTGTTACAGGAGCCAATATCCCTGGGATGAAGCAGTAATTAAAATACACACACATATATGTACACACATACAATCTTTCATCTTTATAATATCAGTGTTATGACCACGGAACTGGTTTTGATAATCCGGCCAGCTTTTGAATTACCTACGAAAAATAAAAACGTGATCTAGTTTTAATGACCAATGAGGATAATATCTGTTTTTACTGTTCCGTGATGCCAACTCATGTTGACAGCATATCTTACCTCCCAAGCCGAAAGTGTCGCCTTAGGGAAACCAATTGCTCAATCTAGTCATGCGTCACCATTACCGAGTATTGCGAATTTGTAGGATTACGTCGTGAGTACGTAATGTGTTGTCCTAAAGTCATGGCTCAATCTGTATCAACAAATAGGTGTCACTTGGGTGCCCATGCCGCCTATTACATAATGTGGGGCCCACCCATTGTAGTCTAGCAATATTGTGGGTGGGCCCAATTGCTGTTTTAGATAATATGATTCCTGGCAGGCGGTTCCGTATTGTGTTCCACGCGCGCCTCATAAAAATTTAAGATAGTAGCCAGAGCCTTAAAAAAAAAAACTGGCTAAGGGCGAGTCGGACTTGCACACTAAGGGTTCCGTACAAACCAACTAATGTAATAGCAACATTCAATTCTCAATTCGAGTCACGAAGATTCTTTTGCATCGAAAAAAGTATTTTTTCTTGTAACGTAATTACAAAGCAGTTTTCAGATTAATTTCTATACTTGTGTTATAAGACCGTGCTTCATGCCAATTTCATGGTTCTAGGTTAACAGGAAATACCCTTTAAATTTCAATTCCCTTGAGAGTGTCGAAATATACGTTTTTTGCGACATTAATGGCCGTATCTTTTTTTCGTTAGCTTAGAAGTTTGATTTTTTTCACAGCTTCAAGGGACCAACGATTTGAGAATATGGTTTTAATATCAAATTTTCAACTCTATACCTCCACGCGTTCTCGTGATAAAGTGTAGTAAAGTAAAAAGTGATCCTATAAGGGTTTCGTTGTTTCCTTTTAAGTTACGGAACCTTAAAAAGACAGGACCCGTAATCGCAATATCATTGCACTAAGTTAATTCATAAATTATTTAGACTAAAAAGTTTCTTGAATAGTAAACAATGGCGAAACGTTGGTATTATATAACTCTGCCAACATCTTCGGAGAAAAACGAGTCATAATGATACAACTTACTATTTAAAAACCTGAATAACATCAGATAGAGAGGATTTATGATAATGGCGAACATCAGCGGATTCCCCATTTTTTTTTTTTTTTCGATGGGAAAAATCATCTTATGACAACCCCCGCTCTTGGGCGGAGCGGGAGATAGTGTCAGACTCTTACTGACTAAAAAACCCATCCCGTTCCTTCAAGCCTTCATACCGGGGCTCGAGCGCCCTTTCGGATAACCCTGGCCCCAGTAGGCTTCGACCCGGCTGGGCCCCTGCTGTTGCTGACAGCTCCTTGAGGCGCGCGGGAACAGCGCGCGCCGTCGACGACTTGGGCTTGGTCCGGACTGTTACCGGACGGCCGGACAGCGAGCTACCCATTGCTCACTGTCCGCAAGCCCGCGCCTACGGTGGCTGGAAATCGGGATCGGAATCCCGGCGACGGCGGCGAGAGCGCCGTTGCCTGATGCGGTCGGCCTCCTCCTTAGCGAGCATTACTGTTTCGCAGAAGTTGGCGACCGCCTGCCACTCCTCCTCGCTCCGGACCATGGCCTCAACCAAGGCCCGGCGCGAGAGGTCTCCGCCCCCGATCGCCCCCACGAGGGCACGGTGATGCTCCGCCCAAGCAGGGCACACCTCGACAGTGTACTCCACCGTGTCCTCCGGGCGGTGTGTCCTCCGGGCGGCGGATTCCCCATCATTTTAAACAAGTAACACGGAAATGATAGAATGAATTGCCTGATTATCACGAAGGTTAGATGGCAAAGTTCATATCACGGTCAATGGAAAAATAATGTTATTTGTTAAGGCGATGCTTCTACCATGGAACATAAAAATTAATATACCTTAATTATTGCACAATATTGTACATTTTTGGGAAGAACATCGTGAGCGACAATTTGCGTTTTTTTACAGGAATGGGATTTCTCTATCATAATTAAAAAGTATTTAGCAACTATTCTATTAGATCAGCAGTTATAGGTAAGTTATAAGTTAGGTATATTTATTTAGAAAAATGTTTTACATACATAAATACTTTCAATTTTGAGTTCTTTCTTAAAAGGCTCTATATCTAATCTATCAATAAACCGTTCTTTTTTTTTCAATAATATTAAACTAGCGCTTGACTGCGATCTCACCTGACGATAAGCTGTGACGCAATCGTTGACCAAAAGATACAATTACCTACAAATGTATAGTATACAATATGAAATACTAAAAACTCTATATAGGTTGTGAAAAAATGAGTGTTTAGTGTTTTACAAACTGCAAGGGTTCTATCTATGAAATCAAACATTTTCATCAAAGAAAATACTTATTGAAATTTTAGTATAAAGTTATCATCAGCCAATCAAAATTATGAGCGTTATTTTTTTATGAAACGTCAATAATAACCTCAATGAATGTTATTCACTTACATTACATACATGCACTATTTAAAAAATCGATCCCGCCGTTTCAAAGATTAACTGGAACAAATAGACAGACAGACAGACCGACCGATGGACTACCAAGAAAAAAAAAAACATTTTTGCATTTAGTCAAAAAAAATTATTTTGATATTTCAAATCAATCATTCAATTTTATTTATATGTATGTATAATATCCTTATGTATAACTGTATAGTATGATGTTCGGGCAGTGCATAGAATACCTTCCCCTTAAGTCCAAGCTCTACAATAAAGTTCAACACGGTCATGGTAACATACTAATACTACGAGACGCGTATAATCCACTTATTTGTATAATTAATGCTACATTTAAATAGTTGCTATGTCTGTTTATTTATATTAATGTGTCATTTGCGCGCAGGTTGTTATATAATATGACAAGGTTGGCTATAACAAGGTAGTGGACATAGGTGGTTTTTTACACTTGTAAAAACTATAAGTATCGTTTTTGCAACAATATTATTTGATGATTAGTATGTTGTGACGGAAATAACTATGTCATGTTAGTATGTTAAGTCCACGGTACGGCATCCATTTTGTTAAATGATAAATACATAACATTACTAATAAGTACATATTCATCATAAAGGAAAACCCGCTTGTGTTCCTTCAGCTACCCTTTGCGTTCTAGGGCCACGGTAAATTTTTCGAACAAAGCCACAGCCCTAGCAGGCATTGGACCTGCCCTGCTCACACAGTAAACAACAAACCTTCAACTTGAACACTAACTTACCATACGACTGGACAAAGGACATCAAGCTAACCAGTACTCGCCGTCAGGAAGCTCAAGCTTATGGTGACTAGAAATCGCCCTGCGACTTCCGACGCCCGAAGCATATGTTGCGGCGATGACTGGGGCGGAGGAGGATGTCCTGTCCCTCACAGTTTCAGCCATTTCCTTCGTTCACATTATTGTACCACAGAAGAAAAAGACTGCTTCCCTTACCATCTCGCTTCTTAACCAAAGCTGGATCATCATCATCATCATCATTTCAGTGGAAAGATGTTCACTGTTGAACATAGGCCTCCCCAAGTGCTGCCACAATGAACTATCCTGCGCTTCTCGCATCCATCAGATTCCCGCAACCCCTTTTTTTATGGTGGGAAAAATCATGCATTGACATCCCCCGCCCTTGGGCGGAGCGGGAGATAGTGTCAGACTCTTACTGACTAAAAGACCCACCCCGTTCCTTCTAGCCTTCATACCGGGGCTCGAGCGCCTTTTCGGATAACCCTGGCCCCAGTAGGCTTCGACCCGGCTGGGTCCCTGCTGTTGCTGACAACTCCTTGAGGGGCGCGGGAACAGTGCGCGCCGTCCCGCAACCCCTTACCAGGTCCGGTAATCAATGCTGGATGCGAAAGGACCAATCAACTCTGCTGATAACCAATGCATCTTTAGCTTAGTATAATATCAACTGCCGTCAGACAAATCATAATACCTAGCACTAACGTTTTGCCTATAAATTAATGTACAAAATTCCGATCGTTCTCATTCAAATTCATAGCCCCGTTCAGGACGGCCCTACATTAGTCTCAAGGCCGGTCAGGCTATTAACAAGTAAGAACGCCATTTGCAAACCTCACAAACACTTTATGTCCTACTGACAAAGTAAGGATTTATTTTGCTACTGTAATAATAGTACTAGTAAATGTAGTATTGTATTCAATAATGTGTAAACTTCCTGAAGGCCCAACAAGCCCAACATACTCGTAGATTCTTTTATTGACTTGTGTTTTTTTTTGAGGTGGGAACTCATTCAATGATGAGTACTTCGCTTACCACTCTTGAGTTGAGCGAGAGGGCTTGTCATACTTTTACTGACTAAAGCCGCACCTATATCCTATAGTTGCTCTTAGCGTTTGAGGACCATGGGTTTCCTTCCCAGAAATTCCACATGGCTTTTGCGGGCATCGGCCCTGCTGAGTTCCTACAATTTTGCTTACATCTCTTTGAGGCAAGGGTGGAGCACTACGCGCTGTCAACGACACGTGCTCGCGCGAGCTATTCATTGCTCTTCGTCCGCAAACCCTCGCCTACAGCGGCCGGGCCTCTACTTTCGCGGCGGCTGAAGCGTGACGATGTCCGTTCCCTCACAGTTGCGGCCATCTCCTGCATTACGAATTCGCAGAAGGTGGCAACCGCATCCCATTACCTTAAAAATAGCCTACGACCTATTCTCAGAACAACCGGAGTTCGATAACAAACACTGTGGAACGAAATTTTTATTTTTATATATTACTAGCGGACCCGACAGGAGTTGCGCTGTCCGAAAGCAGAGTGAAAGAGAAAAAAGTAAAATGAGACACCTAATTGTACTGC
Source organism: Mythimna albipuncta (assembly GCA_929112965.1). Lineage (NCBI taxonomy): Eukaryota > Metazoa > Arthropoda > Insecta > Lepidoptera > Noctuidae > Mythimna > Mythimna albipuncta. The sequence continues at coordinate 6,041,592 of OV815962.1, read as the reverse complement.
CACCTACTGGGTCCAATTGTTTTTCAAACTTCCAGGGGCCCACTAAAATATACACACAAAATTTCATAACAATAGGACAAGAATCACCTATATACCTATTTTTTTCTATATCGTCCTGGTCTGTCTACACTAATATTATTTATTTATTATTATAAGCACATACAATTGTTTTAACAGGTAAAGAGAAAGAAAAGTTTGTTTTTTTTTAGTTTGTAGGAGGTAATCTCTAAAAGTATTGGTCCGATTGCGAAAACTTTTTCACCGTTATAAAGCTGCATCGATATTTTATATACACGGGCGAAGCTACGGGCAAAAGCTAGTTTATTATATGTGCATTAATTGTTTGCCCTTGTTGTTAGCCGTTAATCACAAAGGTGTTTTAGGTGATCATTAAACGTGTCTATTATTAATATACCTTACAATTACATGCCAATTTTATTTAAATTAACATGTTTAACCTGCAGTTCATTTGATCGTGAAGGGTAAAGAAGATTTGGAGAACTAGACCACTACAGGTAGCTAATATTTTTTATTCCTCATAACTTGTCAAAAGTATTTGTGTTGCACGAAGCCTTTAAAACAAATTACATGCTATTCTATAATTCGTATTTGACCTTTCCTTGTTAAAGTCCTTGATCGGTGTTTTTTTGATAACCAATATATTATTTGTCATTACTTCCGACACTTCGGTAAACTTTTATTCATGTTCAAACGTAAGTATTAAAGTTATAAGTATGTAGGATTGTTCGAATGAACGTATAAGGTAACTGAAGGAACATATGTGAGTTTTAGTTACTAAATGTCTGACACTCTCTCTTGCTCCACTGAGACCGCCAGAAGTTATTTGATAATTTTTCATCAAAAGTAAAAACATTCTCAGACTAGACTGAAAGAGTAACTCAAACACGCAAAGTGCAACTGAAGAAACACAGGTGGGTTTTAATCAGTAAAAGTCTGAAATTCCCTCTGCGCCACCCTTAGAAGTTATTTGATGTTTTCCCAACTCAAAAAATAGTATTAAAGTTATTACCTATCATACCCTATTCTTCATCTTCTACGCATTCTCGATTCCAAAATCTTCAAAATTATGAGGTACTCAAAGTTGGGCTTGCGGACAGTGAGCAATGGGTAGCTCGCTGTCCGGCCGTCCGGTAACTGTCCGGACCAAGCTCAAGTCGTCGACGGCGCGCACTGTTCCCGCGCGCCTCAAGGAGTTATCAGAAACAGCAGGGACTCAGCTGGGTCGAAGCCTACTGAGGCCAGGGTTATCCGAAAGGGAACTCGAGCCCCGGTATGAAGGCTAAAAGGAACAGGGTAGGTCGTGTAGTCAGTAAGAGCCTGACACTATCTCCCGCTCCGCCCAAGAGCGGGGGTTGTAATTGGATGACTTTTCCTACCGTAAAAAAAGGTACAAAAAGTTCGACGTCGATACTTATTGGCAGAACTTGCACAGGTTCTTGACAGTGCAGGATATGTCAGCACAGCTACTAGGTCAATAGATGAAATATCGAAGTCTATTGACTGTCTCCATAATCTAACTGTTTGTTAGCTGAATCTAGGAGATCATTTCTAAAGCGATCATGAACATTCCTGCCAAGTTAAAAAACCCAGTGCAGCTAATGTAACATTCATGTACCACATATAATTTATCTACTCCCATTATGCGAATAAATTATTAGACTTTGACTTTGACTTTTGCCTTCTGAACCTGACAGGTTACTTCAGCTCCAAAAAATACATGTTCTTTTGTAGCAGCAAAGCTAAGAGAAATAGTTAACGAAAAAATAACTGTTACTGCCAAAGAACAGCCATCTCGTTCTGAATTCTCTGAGCCACAGATCCCTTAATTCTATATTTTTTTATCATGCCCTCTTGAATTCAAAAATCCTTTAAACTTGCGAGCCATAACGCACCAAATAGCTGCGGTATACCTCACACTTTCGGTCAAAGTCAAGTCCATGGTCAAAAGCGAGAGCGCGTTGAACGCGGTCGCCTTCGTCTTTGAGGAAGTGATTTTTCCAAAGGAAGTGGCAGAAAGGGAGAAGGAAAACACAAACTTGCTCCCTATCTATAACAGATGCACTGGACAATGGAGGACGACCGTTATAGGGTTATATGGCCTGCACCTTGGAGATTCTGTCGTCTTAACCTCGGACGTGTATGGCCACAGAGAGTTACGCGGTATACATGAATGTTTAGCCAGTAAGAGTCTGTCAGAGCCACAAGGATTTTCAAGATAGTTAAAAAATATATTATTATATGTATAAATGTTATTATTATAATTTATCACCTTAAATTTATACATTTATTATCTCAAATTCGAATCGATACCCCATAAATAAGAAAAGACGAAAGGGCAGGCCGGTAAAACGATTGAATGATCACATAGTTGCCACGACTGGAATTGCCTGGAACAGAAATGGAGGAGGCTTTCACCACCAGAATGGTCCTTATAACAGAAGACAATACTAACAAATTAAGATAAGAAAAATAAATAATAAATTGAAATGTACAACCTGTGTAAGAAATAAATAAGACTATTATTATGAACTAGCTTTTGCCCGCAGCTTTGCCCGCATACATAAAATATAGCCTAAATCACTCAGGAATAAAGCAGCTATCTATCAGTGAAAAAAATTTAGCAATCGGACCAGTACTTCCAGAGATTGCCTCCTACAGACAAAAAAATAAAAATAAATTAAAAAACTTACTTTACCTCTTTATTATATTTGTGTAGATGTAGATTATACCTATATGATTGTACATACTCTTAATTAAGTAGGTATATGTAATTTACTAATAAAAAACTAAAAAACAAAAGCGGTGCTTTATATACCAACGATCAGACACATTAATTTGCAATATGTTTCCGTTTAACTTTGTATAATATTAATGATGTCTTAGAATACTGAAGGTCAATCAAAATAAATGCTTATTACCACTCAAATACTAAGTTTAAAAACATTAAATGCACAAAAACAAAAAAAAAACACGTTCAAAGCAACTGTTCCTGTCTGATATATTTCGAAGTTAGCGCGAATAATTTACAGAAAACGACTAAATTTATTCAGTCTTACCTATGCATTTTATAGTAACCACTAACTAGTCACCAGGAATTTGAAAAAGAAAATAAAAACAAAATAATAAATTACACAAACTGGATTTCATTTCCTGTAAAACTCATGTTACTCATGGTCATTTTTAAAGGAAGCTTTATATAAAGCACGTAGTCGTTTTAATGATATCAGTCAATTGTCGCTAAACGTCTACAATCAACCATTTTAAACCAGGAAGAACATAAGAAAAATATTATTGTTCATATCTAGCACCTATCTCATTGTATTCTAATCTATCGTTATAAAAACAGCCTCATCTCTATAAATAAAGTTTAATTTTTTACACGCCTGCGTAGTTATCTTCAAGACCTTCCTGTAAGGTCAATCGAATGTTATAAAACTGGATACTGGTTTACAATGAAAACATACGTTGTTAAACTTTCCGTGTTACAAGAATAAAGATGGAACAATATTCAATCATATTTACACTATATTTTTTAATACTGACACAGTATATGCCCCACATCGACACATCAAGGCCCACGTTTCGGCCGACTAGGCTCGTATCGTATTCCCTGCCTCAAAAACGACAGCTCAAGAAGTCTTTGGGGTTCAACGAGGATGTATACCTGAACTTCACAGAACTTACCGATAAATACAAGTATCCTACAGAAGTGCATACAGTGACCACAGAAGATGGATACATTTTAAATGTGTTTAGAATTTTACCAAAGTGCAGTGATAGCGTTAAACCGTACCCAGTGTTTATGTTGCATGGAATATTCGATACGGCAGAAATGTGGATATCTACTGGAACGCGGACTGGGCTCGGCTACGTACTGGCCAGTAATTGTTACGACGTGTGGGCGGGTAATCACAGAGGAAATTTTTATTCACGACGACACGTTAAACTTGACCCTAATCGGGATCCAGAATTCTGGAACTTCACGTTTGACGAACATGGCAAATTCGATATACCCGCTATGATTGACTACGTCCTTCGCACCACTGGATATTCAAAGGTGTTCTATATAGGACACTCTCAAGGTACCACAGATTATTTTGTTATGAATTCTTTGCGGCCGGAGTATAATGATAAGGTGAGGCTAGCTATCATGTTAGCTCCCGTAGCATGGATGAAGCATTATAGCAACCCTCTAGCGCTTATAGCTGTACAACACTACGAAGCGATTAAAGCTTTTATAGATAATGCCGGTTTAAATGAGATTTTTGGTAGAGAGCATATCGTGCATTTCATTATGGAGTTCGTATGCGAGTTACAGCCTAAGCTTTGTGACGTATTGCTCACTTTAGCAACGGGCTACAAGTCTGGTACTATACCATTAAAAGATATATCTGTAGCTATATCGCATGTCTTTAGCGGTACATCTATAAAGAATATAGCACATTTTGCACAATTGATTATAAGCAAAAATTTCCAGCGGTATGATGAAGGTACTGAGGGCAATATAGAACGATATGGCACTCGAAAACCTCCACAATATAATGTTTCTCGAGTGTCCTCTCCAGTCTTATTGGTAAGTGGCCGAAGTGATTCGTTATCATCACTAAAAGACGTTGATATCTTAGTATCAAAGTTACCCAATTTGGTGGAAAATTATGTAGTGCCTAAATCATACTGGAGCCATCATAATCATGTTTGGGGTAGCAACACTCCCGAACTTGTCTATACAAAAATTCTAGACTATTTAAATAAGTATAAAGACTAGAATAATTTTATTTAATTGCCTACCCACGATACGGGAGGTATCCCTAGTGTGGGTTAGGTAGCGTTTTTTTTTACAAATACATTAACATAAATCTGTGTACCTACTCTAAGTAACAATGCAATGATTAAAAGAGGTACTGATTGATTTTCTGCATCAAATTTTTTTCAGTTCTTGAAAATATTTGTTAAAAACAATGTCGCATTCTGAATCATTACAATACAACAAAAAGAGTAACCTATAGGGAAGTGTATTTAACTTGTTAATCATAAAAAAGAAATATTCGAATACCAGATATAGTATTCTTAAGTATCATAATGGCCTTGAATCTCTTCTAGTGGTAGAGTGAAGTAGATTTATTTTTCATAATAATATGATCAGTCATTTATCGATAAGTACTCGTTTTTTTTTTTATAAAATACCTAGTTGACCAAATACTTCCCTAAAAACAGGAAGTAGAGTTTTTATTTTAGTATTATAATTCATTATCATTATGCAAATATGGACACTCGTAATGTCATAAGTATTGAGACATTGAATTAAAAATTCAAGTTCATCGAAAAATTCATGAGAAGTCTTATGTAATTCTTATGGAAGTCTTATTTTTTGAGTTTATGTTATGTTTGTCTATATAGATTCCGGTTCTATGAACCCTAGTATAATGAGAATACATTTCAGTAAGACGTAAGTACTTGTGTATAATAGTATATGGTAGATAATAATATTAGTAACACAACAGCAGCGTTACTAACTTTATCACTCTGGACTTAAATTAATACAGCACTAATGATTTACGTCAACAGTGAATAGGTTATAATGCCTACTGTCCACGAACGTATAGCTTCGTAGACGCGTATTTGACATTACACGCTTGGTGTACGCGCTCACGCGCGCGTACACCAAGCTTACATATAAAACTGTGAAATTCTGGCGACGTGAGACAATGACACGACGGCATGACGTTGCTGCCTTTGCATGTGTTGCGAGCAGGCGTATACCAAACGTATAATGACAAATACGCGTCTATGAAGCTACGCGTCCGTGGACTAGACGCCTTTTAAGCAAGCGTACTTCATCGTCGCTTAGCTTTAGTTAAATAGAGGTCGAACCCTGAGATGTGCCTGCCAATAATAGAAACATAGAATCAATCTGATAGCATTCCGTAAAGTAACATTGAGATAGAGTCATCGTTTGTTAAATTGCATCATCTCAATCAGTCATATGGATCCGAAGCGGTCGCTCACAATGGGCCTCATCAGAAGGCTTAAAGTCACCCTAAGAGCGATGGAAAGGGCTATGCTCGGAGTTTCCTTGCGTGATCGAGTCAGAAATGAAGATATCCGCAGGAGAACCAAAGTTGCCGGCATAGCAAGAAGAATCGCCCAACTTAAGTGGCAATGGGCAGGGCAAATTGCTCGTAGAACAGATGGCCGTTGGGGCCGAAAGGTTCTGGAGTGACGACCGCGTATCGGAAAACGCAGCGTTGGAAGGCTTCCTACAAGGTTGACCGATGACCTGGTGAAGGTTGCGGGAATCCGATGGATGCGGGACGCACAGGATCGTGCATTGTGGCGACGCTTGGGGGAGGCCTATGTCCATTAGTGGGCGTCCATCGGCTGAAATGATGATGATAATGATGAATCAATCATACAAATAAGCATTCCAGTTCACAAGACAAAATCAATTTAAGAAGCTAATTTTTTACACGCCTATCGTCAACATCGAGCATGGTTTAAAAGCTTGTTACTTCATCTAACGCAATCCAACGCGATGTTTGACGAAGAGGCATGCAAAAAAAGATAGAAAACTTATTGTGCAAGATTTAATGTGCAAGGCTCCTATCGATGTACTTTTTATAAATTTAATATATGAGTATATTATAGAAGGTCAACATAAAATAGTCTGCTGTTTTACGTTTTCAGAGGTGTATCTAATAAAGACCTCTGCTGCAGTGCCGTAACTAGCCTTGTGTATGCCTGGTGCGAGCTTCTATAACTGTTTAAGTACTCTTTTTAATTACCAAGCATGATACAAAGCATGGTTTGATCAATTCTGCGCCCCTTCAGGGTTTGTGCTTTGTGCCTGGGCACCGCTAGCACCGCCCTAGTCATGGCACTGGATGTACCACCGGTGACCACGAAGATTTGCCTATCGGATACCAAATACCTACTTATGAGATGACAGTCAGAATGTTTTAATTCATTAAAGCCCTAGCACAAAATAGATAGGTACAGAAGACAATCTCATATATGTACTTCACTTTTTATACCTACAATCGGTGGACGCACACTAATGAGCGTTTACTGAGTTAGCTGACTGCTATGCGGGAGATCGAGAGTTCGATTGCCACCCAGGACAAATGTTTGTGTGATTAGCACGATCATTGGCTCTGTGCCTAGGTGTAATTTATCTATAATATGCATGTATTTAGAAATATATAAGTAAGTTTATCAGTCGTCTAGTACTCATAACACAAGCTCTGCTTAGCTTGGGGCTAGATGGCGTTGTGTGATAGTTGTGGAATATTAATATTATATTATTTCGTTGAAACTTGATACACGAATAGACTATGTCTTGGAACCACACATAAAATACTTTTTAATAGAATAATTTCCTACTGTGATGCGGGTTAAGCCGCTGGCTGTAGCTGGTATAATAACAAAATAATTTTATGCATAATAATTTTATCAAGAAATTAATTTGCTAAATAATATAAATAACAAAGTCATAACTTTACTTAATGTTTAGTTAAGTTCACACAAATAAAGCTACAGACAAAGTGGGTAATCTAAAATGAGTATGAATTTTTTTACATATATATAGGTACATTATTAATATTCATAAGCACTAAATACTTAAAATAATTAAGAAGCAGACTAGTACATATTACAACAGTAGTATTTATTTTAATGAGGAACAAGGAAGGTCAAGTACAAAAATAAATTTATACATTAGAACCAAAACTAATCTAGTCATTTTAGAATTAGCTAAAGAAAAATAAATGTGTTTGATTTAATGTTTTATATGAATTTTATTTTCCTCCTATTGATCCTCAATCCCAAACTTTGTGTATGTTGCATAACTCGAACTTTTAATGTATTTACTTATTTTTTTATATATTAAAAAAATATATATTTATGCTTAACCTAACTATATATCCACACTAAAGGCTACTCCCTACGCATCGCTGTCGACTGGAAGTGTGCCCAAAAGGCTGGCAATTTTTTTTTACATATGGTATGCCAAGCAGGATGTAAAGTGCACAAACCTTCGTCGAAAAAGGAGAATCCTCCAACTAGACGGTGGTTGTGTTTAGTCCGAGCAACTGCTCGATATATATACTACCTAGGGGGTCCAGACATCTCCTGCCGGAGATTCCAGTGTTGGAGAAGAAGAAAACAAAGGAGGTGTTAACATTGTTAGAGAGAACTCGATGTAAGGCATCAAAGTCCAATTCTTCTGACCACAATATCAGTGAGGTAATTGAAGATACATATCTGCCACACCCTACAGCTTTAAGGTCTGAAGTTCAAAAACTTATCTTGGTCAAGGCACACACATCAAAAACAGATGCCTCCTGAGTTGTAACAATTAACTCTTAAGTAGGTCAGATATCTTATTTTTGCCGACAATCACCAAGGATAACAGGTCATCTCTCGGGCAGTAAATTAAGACTATAGTCAACGCTTTAATTTATATGCTTCGCTATTTAAATTATGTCCTTTTATTCATTACAATAATTATGGTTTAATTTGTAACATACGTTTTTTTTAATGTATTTAACTGCGATCCCACCCAAAGTGATGCCATCATTGATTGTGAATCGCTCTAGTTTATTAAGAGCCTATTCACTCTAGCCTTGAAGACCCTAAATTATAATCGGACGAGAAGACCAGCCGGCCAATTGTTTGACTCCTTCGATGTACTTGGTATAAATGATGAATGGTGATGATGAATACATGGTAATGCTCTGATAGCACGAGTATGATCATTTAGAGATAATTTTATTGAGTCACTTCTTACAAAGCACAAGAGTCAGATACTCCGGTGGGCTTTTTTTATGGTGGGAAATATCGTCAAATGACAACCCCCGCCTTCATACCGGGGCTCGAGCTGTCTTTCGAAACTAACCCTGGCCCCAGTAGGCATCGACCCGGCTTGGCCCCTGCTGTTGCTGACAACTCCTTGAGGTGTGTGGGAACAGTGTGCGCCGTCGACGACTTGGGCTTGGCCCGGACAGTTAACGGACGGCCGGACAGTGAGCTACCCATTGCTCACTGTCCGCAAGCCTGCGCCTACGATGGCCGGAAATCGGGATCGGAATCTCGGCGGTGGTATACTCTGGTGTGCTATGATTTTTAAATACTATAATTTAATGACTAGCACTTAACGAGCGCCTTTGCATGACTTTTTAGTATTACACATTTCTTGAAAATATCTAAAATTTTAGCCCTCGTCCATAACAGAAAGACCTCTAAGCCAACTTCCTAAGTTAATGTTCGATCCAGCCCGTTCCTTGCTGTTTAGGTAGCAGCAGAGCTAAGCTGAGAGTCTGCATCCCACTAAGGGAGAGCTCGAGTACTCTACAAAGAGTGCCACAGAGCGTGCAATCTCAAAATGTTTTAAGTTTTAGTTTTTTTGGAAGCTTTATTTTGATTAACCCGTTGTATGTCCGGAACGGATCCACGCGGGACACAATAACTTTTTAATTGTGTCTCTAATTACGGCATACGAAAGGTTAAGGTCGCTGCACAGTTCGATCAAGTCAGTCAAAACTTTAGTGATTAATGATTGATAACGTTTTTAGGGTTCCGTAGTCAACTAGGAACCCTTATAGTTTCACCATGTCTTTCTGTCTGTATGTCCGTCCTCGCTTAATCTCTGTGACTGTTACCTAGCACAAAGAAATTTGGGAAAGCTGAAATTTGGTACCAATATGTATATCAATCACGCCGACAAAGTGGTAAAATAAAAATTGGAAAAAAATGTTTTATTAGGGTAGCCCCCCTATTTGTAAAGGGGGAACTGATTTTTTTTTAATTTCAACCCTAACATGTGATATATCGTTGGATAGGTATTTAAAAATGAATAGGGGATAATGTCAATAATTTCGGAAATAATCGCTCCAAAAGTAAAAAACAATGTGTGTCCCCCCTCTAACTTTTGAACCATAAGTTTAGAAAATATGAAAAAAATCTGAGAAGTAGAACTTTATAAGGACTTTCTAGGAAAATTATTTTGAACTTGATAGAAAGAACAGTTTTTGTACAAAAAGACAAAAGGGTTCTACAAAATAATTTCTGGACTGTTTGTAGTATAATCGTATATGCAAGCATTTTTTTTAAACTCATAAGTAGAAAGTAAGGTACACTTATTGTGACGGTTGAGAAACTACGGAACCCTACACTGAGCGTAGCCCGACACGCTCTTGGCCGGTTTTTTAATATCTTAATCTACAATATTATATTTAGTTTATGCAAAACCTGAATAGGTACAGTTTGTTCAGTTTATACACAAAATTCCATTTTTTCTCAAAAATATTTAAAAAGATCACAAGTTGGAAACCTCCGACACTAAGTACAACATAGGTCACGGCAGGTCATAGCGGGCACGAAGAGCCAGCAAACAGCGGGGGGCAAGTGCAAAACAAACTCAGTTGCCTGGATGGCCCAGTGCCTATGTATTTTTGCTGACATAACAAGCCTATGACTTCGTGATTTTTCATAATACAGTTAAGAAATTTTGTACACAGATTCTTTACATAAAAATATTAGACACCTATTTCAAGTTTTTTATATACAAAAACTAAGGTTGCAATTAACAAACTAATCCAAAAACAGAAAAACTACCCTATATTGAAGTTATCACACTCTATAGTTCCGTTAGGAAATATCTAGGCTTGCAATTTCTAAAACTAAGTGAACAACCTTCTTATGTACACTTCGAGGTCGCTCAAAGAAAAGTTCACTGTCCACCTGAATGTTATGTCACTAAACTTGCTTATATGCAAATATTTCATAGTCACGTAACATTCAACTATCAAGATTATTTTCACTGAACTAAAAGTAGGTACATTGGTACTAGTCGGCACATATTTTTATACCCCACAGGCACGGTCCACTTAATTTTAATAGTGAACTGACCATTAATCTAAATTCTATAAATATATTATAATTAATTTATATAATAAACTATGAACAAACCAATATCAAAATTAATCCGGGTCATAAAGTTATTAATTATAGCTTTTGCCTGCAGCTTCGCCCGCGTACTTAGAATATAGCCTATGTCACTCAGGAATAAATCAGCTCTCTATCGGTGAAAACATTTTAGCAATCGAACCAGTACTTTTATACTCGTAATATTAATGTAGACTACAAACAAACCCATATCAAAATTACTTTAACCAGTCATAAAGCTTTTAATTTAATGGCTAGATTGCATATTGGCTATACGTTTGTCTTTACCTGAACGATATTTTCACAAATAATACCTACATCATTCCTAAACCTTAGGATGCGGCTAAATACCTGTGTTTTACATGGAGCGACTGCCCATCAGATCTCCACAACCCATTTACTGGACAACTCGATAGTCCATGGATAGACTGATGGTAAAACTTTTTTTTTTATTATTGATAGGTTCGCGCTTGACCGCTATCTCACCTGCTGGAAGCGACGATGGAACGCGATTACCTAAAAGAAACCTATTCACTCTCGACTTAAAGATTCCCGGGTTGTAGCTATCAGGAAAGACAAACTCCGGCAAGGAATTCCACTCCCTAGCTGCACGCTATAATAAAAAAAATTATAACAAAGAATGTGTCCCCAAAACGTTTTGCGCGTGTAGGTGGGATATGCACCATGTACCGGTGGCGCATACGTCCACGCACCGGACGTCTGGTAATCCGATGATGGAACGGGCTAGGCGGAATTAGGTTATGCAATTCCGACGCACACTCCCCGAATTGCAACCGGTAGAAAACCGACAGGCTAGCGACTCCTGAAATCCCAACTGAAGCCTCGACTCGACGAGTGTATATTAAACCTTCTGGCATCTAACTACCTGTAAGTTGTAACCACTATCAAAGATCTACGAATGACAACGGAAACCAAAGGCTTTACGAGCTTTCCCAGGCATGAGGTGTCAGTAGCCTATTTTGGCATGTAGCCTAAATAGGCTACATTGCAAAACACCCTTGTGTAACCGTATCATAACATTCATGTTGATCATTATTATACATAGGTACTTCATTTAATCCTAGGAGGTCTAAAGTTATATCTGTCAAACCTGTTCTTAATTGGGTATAGTGAAACAAAAAATCCTCGCCTTATACCGCGCCTTGTTATATCAAGTGTCAGCTTAACCTTGGATCGCCTGTCTGCCTTGAAAGATGCATCTCAATTACCATAACAGCTGATGAATGTTCACTGCTGGACTCTCTTCCATAAATGTCTCTCTTCTGGTTGATAGAAAATAACGGGATCTTCCTTGGTCAGTTTGGGATTGGCGATACCCTCCAGATGCTCATTTCTATTCTTGCCAGGAAACCTTTTTAAACGACGCACTTTAGACTACATTTGAAGGTCATGGATAAAATAAATCTTAAAACTTGACTGGAAGTTTTTGAGTAGGACAATGATAAGTTCGTTTAAGAATAAACAGCAAGGATTTACAAACAAAAAACAGATTTTGAATTCAGAATCACTCAAACTCAAAAAAACTAGTTTCAGTCGCAATACCATCTCGGTCTCAATCAATGTCAAAGACATATCATAATCTAAATAAATTAGATGTGCTTTAGACAAATTCTGACAGCGAAGCGAATGCGAAAGTTGCATAAAGTTAGCGTAACAATTGACAGAGGAGAATGGAAGAAGGAAATGTGTTGCGTCAATTTCAAGCAACATAGGATAAGGGTAAGAGGATGAAGTGAACTGAATAAAAGTCTAACAGTTTTTTTTTTTTTTTTTTTTTATGGTGGGAAAAATCATGCATTGACATCCCCCGCCCTTGGGCGGAGCGGGAGATAGTGTCAGACTCTTACTGACTAAAAGACCCACCCCGTTCCTTCTAGCCTTCATACCGGGGCTCGAGCGCCCTTTCGGATAACCCTGGCCCCAGTAGGCTTCGACCCGGCTGGGTCCCTGCTGTTGCTGACAACTCCTTGAGGCGCGCGGGAACAGTGCGCGCCGTCGACGACTTGGGCTTGGTCCGGACAGTTACCGGACGGCCGGACAGCGAGCTACCCATTGCTCACTGTCCGCAAGCCCGCGTCTACGTTGGCCGGAAATCGGGATCAGAATCCCGGCGACGGCGGCGGCGGCGATAACGCCGTTGCCTGATGCGTTCGGCCTCCTCCTTTGCAAGCATTACTGCTTCGCAGAAGTCGGCGAACGCCTGCCACTCCTCCTCGCTCCGGACCATGGCCTCAACCAAGGCCCGGCGCGAGAGGTCTCCGCCGCCGATCGCCCCCACGAGGGCACGGCGATGCTCCGCCCAAGCAGGGCACACCTCGACTGTGTGCTCCACCGTGTCCTCCGGGCGTTCCGCACAGTGGCGACACCCGGGCGTCACTTCCGCATGAATCCGGTGCAGGAAACTCCCGAACGAACCATGTCCGGTGAGGACCTGCGTCAGGCGGAAGGTAAGGACGCCGTGAGGCCTTTCCAGCCACGCCTCAAAGAGGGGACTTACCGCAAGTCTAACAGTTGACAAGAACGAATAGAAGGAAAATACGTATTACGCCGACCCCAAGTAACATGGGACAGGGACAGCAAGATGATAATGAAAGGGAACTAAATAATATCGAGACGGATGACTGAGGCAAAGAGAAGAAGAAAACGTCTAGAACCGAGTTGAAGTAATATAGAACAAAGACATGAAGATGGTTATGAAAGGAGAACTAAATGATAACGTGACGGTTTCCAGGAACAAATGGAAAAAAACGTGTTGTGCTGACCCCGAATAACATTGGACAAGAACAGGAACATGAGACTGAAGGGAAACTAAGTGATAGTGTGACGGTTGACAGGGGCAAATAGAAGAAGCTAGCGCCGACCCCAAATAACATAGAGCAAAGACAGGAAGGTTGTACCAACCCCAAGTAACTTTATTAAAAATTTTATTGTTGAACTTATGACAGCCCATATCATGTTCTGACAATTACTGTCTATTCTAGGTTGCCTGGAAGAGATCGCGAAATGCGATAAGGCCGCCCATTGTACGTGTTTTAGATATAAGTTTTCTTTGTTATGTTTTGTATGTACAATAAAGTATATAATAAATAATAAATAAATAACATAGAGCAAAGACAGGAAATAATTAGGGGAGAACTGAATAATAGTGTGATAGTCGACAGGAGTAAAAAGAAGAACAAGGGACAGGGGCAGAAAATAATAGAAAATAGACAACTGAAAGTTAGCATAACAATGGACACGGGCGAAAAGAAAAAGTAGAAGTATTGCGTCAACCCCGAGTAACATAGGACAGGGGCAGAAAATTATAGGGAATAGGAAACTGAATGATAGCGTGAAGATTGACAGGTGCGAAGGGAAGAAGAAGACATGTAGCAGCGACCCCAGCATATAATAATGCAACATGGCAAAAGAGCAAACAAATAATACCGTCATTCATTTATTACATCGCTTGTCCCAACAACCATAAACTATTCAAAGGTTCATCTAACTAAAGGCTTTGTGAACAGTAGATTTCATGCTACTGCAGTTCGTGATGAGCTTTCACTATTGCATAACCTAAGGTCGATTTTAATTGAACATAGACATTTCTCTTGAGTGATGGTATCATGCGTGAAACAATTAAGAGTACTTTCAATTAGTGTTACTTAACAATTTAAAGATGAAAGAAATGACTTCCTACTGGTTTTTTTTATGTTCTTCAAAGTTACTGTTAGTTACGTTTTAATGCACGTACTGTTAAAACAACACACCATGTTTTTCTACAACACTGCAAACACAATCCTGCTAGGCACGCAGGATTGTGTTAAAAAGCTACATTGCCAATACATCAGCTAATGATCCGTTCGGGATTCGAGAAATGATTTGCTTTAAATCATTTCTCGAACATGATGTCATGTCAGTCAGACAGTTTCTCTTTTTATATATAGATAACGTGAGGTCAGTAATCACGAATAATAATTATTATTAAGCCCATTAATAAGTTTAGCTTAAAAGTTCAATATCTTCAGTAAATAGGATCTATCAGCCAAGATTTCTTGTTTCAAACTACTCTGGATTAAAAAGAACTGCCTATTAGTTTTTAATTTACAAGCGTTAATTTGAATTTTTTAGAGTAACTTATAGGAACCTACTATGCTTTCCAAATGAGAATAGGATCGATTGCTATGTTGAGACGTCACGTCGCACTGTCAAATCGAAGAAATTTTGGCAAAATTTAAGAACTTAAGAGATGAGTAAAATTGAAGAACTGGATTTTGATTAAACCTTTTTCGTTCACAGTTCGTAAACCCCTGAATAAAATTTAAAAAAATCTTTGAACGCATTGTACATACCTACTTATGAACACTTTCCATCTAACACACATTACGTAAATGACGTAAAACATCAATGACATTTCAATGCGACTTCGAATAAAATATTTCATCGTTATCACTCTTAATCAGCTCTGACCTATCGCTGTTTCGACGAGTCTAGTAATCATTTCGCATATTAAAAAACTTTAAGCTTTATTTGGTTATATGAACAACACATTATTCATTATTATTTCGTTTATTCATTTACTTGTACATATTTTACACAAATATAATAAAGTATTTATAAGTATAAAAAATCCAAGCTGCCGGTGATTCGGGCTCCAGAAACAGGAACCTCCTTCACGTTGCAAGCCATATCGAGGAGAACTGACTTCTGTATCTGGCTCCTTGTTTTTCTACGCAACTACAGCTTCAACAGGTGATCTTCGAAGCTTTTGGCTATCAGACCGTTGGCGGTAAAGACAATCGGTACAATGATAGCCGAGTCTACATTACTTTACTAGGTCGACATTGATTTGTTTCTCCTTATCAGCTTTGACGAGATTATTTCATTATTATAATATGTACCTTGTACCATCTCAAAGTTGGACCTAGGCCTACCTCCACCTTTAAACTTCCAAGCCTTTCATTGTTCTCGGCTTTGAATCACTTCTTGCCAATCCTTAAGGAAGACCTCTATGTGATCCCACTATCTCTTTCGTGGTCTGCGAACACATTATAACATCGTTAAAATATGACTGTTCAAGTATCCAAAAATCAATTATAAATATAAGGAACTAATGAATGACCAAATTATTATGACACTGTCATATTTTATATAAAAGTAATACGAAGAGAAGAAAAGGCTACTGTCTGATCACATGCACCTCGTAAACCTCGAACAAGTAAATAGCAAACTAATAACATCAATCTCTTTATAAACAGCCAGTATAAAACATAATTGTAACATCTTAACAACTATTATAAATTGTAAGCACAGATTTATTAACCACAAAGTTAACACCTAATATAAAACGCTAAATAGCAATGTCATCGCATATAACGAGCCACAATAATACCCAACAACACATCGTGCAACCACTTTCGTTATTTATGCGTTACAATCAAAACTCTTAACCGGTCAAAACTAGTTTTAACTGGCAAAATCCGTCAAAACTAGTTATAGTTATTTTTTTTTATTTAAGGACAGCCAACAAAGCATACACCATATAATTAATGATAAAAAATCCCTATTTTTACATTTTATAGTGTAGCCTTAATCAAAGCCTGCCACGGCATGCATTAAACATATAAGGCATTTATTTATTTATTTATTTATTAGAACTTTATGCAACGCACAGGTACAAAGGCGGACTTAATGCCTTAGGCATTATAACATATTAATATTTTGTTTGACATTGTGCCAATAAAAAAGAAATTAAAAACTAATTTTAAATCTGTAGGAAAGTAGCTTTTATGTAGTTTTAATTAAAAGCATTAGTTAAAACTAATTTTGACCGCTCTACAGTCAAAAAAATGATCACCTTACTTATTTTCAGGCAAAACCATTGACCCACAGTTTGGTCTGAATTAATTTTGCCTGTTTTTAGGCTGTCGTGTCTAACGGTACGATTGGCGCAGTGATTAGTAGCTTTAAACCAACTTGCACTTAACGAGTTTTTTTTTTCAGTTAAAACTACTTTTGACCAGTTAATAGTTATGACTGTGACATATGCATTTTATTGGCAAACACTACTTAACAATCGATTCGTAAACTATTGCAGCTGACTCTGAAACTAATTTTAATGGGTACTTGCATTATACTCTTTGAGACATCAATGTATGAAATCATTTTAGTATGTCAGGGTATAGTTTTATTCTACATGTAATAATCATAGATTTTTAGGTGGGATAATCATCTAAATGACATCTCCCTTGAGCGGAGTGGGAGGGCGTGTCAGACTTTTACTGACTAAAAACCCACTTCTGTTCCTTCTTTGCCATTGTTCCAGGGCCGTGGGGGTCTCTTTCGCATCTCCCATGGCCCCAGCTGTAGGCTTCGACCTTGCTGGGCCCTTACGGTTGCTGACAACTCCTTGAGGCGCGCGTGATACCACGCGCCGTTATCGATGACTTGGACTCGGTCCGAACGGTCACCGGACTGTCGGACGGCGAGATATGTAATAATCATAGTGACTAATACTTTGTAGATTGACACCTAAATGGACAGATTTAAAGCAGCTGATAGAAAGAAAGAAGGAAAAATGTTTATTTGTAACTCGCACTAAACAAAAAAAAAAAACAAATTAAATTACTAACTAACCGAAAGCACAAACTAACTAAGATAAAACTGCATCATGAAAAAATAAAAACGACCTGGGCGAGGCCCAAAAGGCTCCTATCTGAGTGTAATATGCTTTTTTTTGGAGGTAGGTAATCATCCAATGATTAGTCCTACTCTAGGGTGGAGAGAGAGGGTGCGTCAGACTTTCACCTACGCCGCAATATTTAAAATAAAAATATCATAAACTAGCTTTTGCCAGCAGCTTCGTCCGCGTAGGTACTTAAAATGTATCGTATGTCCCTCAGGAATAAAGCAGCTTTCTATCGGTGAAATAATTTTAGTAATCGGACCAGCATTTACTTTCAGAGATTACCTCCAAACAAACTTTATCCCTTTATAATATTAGTGTAGATAAAAAATAGCATATCGATAAAATGCTGTTTCTACCAAATTAATGCAAAACAAATAACTTTTACTCTTATAATTAACTAGCTGTGCCCCGCGGTTTCACCCGCGGTTTTCTCGTTTCCGTGAAAATACCGAGATAAAATATTGCCTATAATTACCTCCCTCAATAAATGGACTATTGAATATTTAAACAGTTTTCATATCAGATCAGTATTTCCCAAAATTACCGCGTTCATAAATGTATTTATTATACTCTTCAAAGATCTTATACTTACAATCATCAACAAATATATTTCGAAAAAGATTATTACAGGATTTTATGTTGATAAAAAACTCTGGCCCATAACTCATTAATAGGTACCAACTCTTAACATCTTACACACGTGATAACTTTTAAACGAAATATCCGATGGAGATGAAACAAAAAGTATTTTACTTCTACATAAATACTCTTGATAACATAATGCTTAATTTCGATAAAGATTAATATTACGATACATATTTAACGTAGTTTTTTTTATTCAGACGATTTAATAATTATTTTGAACACAAAATCGGTTATTGTGATTAAACCATGATAGCTAGATATATGTTCTCGCGGACTTTTTTGTAGGTCTTAATGGGATCTACAAACCCGTAGTACATCATTTTGTTCCATTGTCAATAGTTTTTGCAGCGCACGCAAAATTAGGTTTTCGATTTTACACCTTGTGTTACAAAATAGCAATTTTATTACGGATCCCTAATTTTGAAACAAAAAAAAACATAGCCTATAGCCTTCCTCGATAAATGGACTACCCAACACTGAGAGAATCATTCAAATCGGACCAGTAGTTCCAGAGATTAGCGCGTTCAAACAAACAAACAAACAAACAAACAAACTCTTCAGCTTTATAATATTATTAGTAATTAGTAATTAGTAATTAGTAATTAGTAATTAGTATTAGTATAGATTTTCATCAGTCGTTCAGTGTACTAAGGCGGTTTCTGAGCTTATTGCCTCTTCAACCTTTGATTCTCGCATCCAAATGATTTATACGTTATTAATACCTATAGTAAATGACACTTTCATTGCACGTCCATCAGGTGAGATAGTGGTCAAACGCAAGCCTATCATTAATAATAAAAAATAAAAAAACGTGCTAGCATTAACGTCCTGCTACTAAATATGATCCATAGCTTAGTCACAAATGAATCGAAATGATAGACACTAACCTTTACATTAATAACTTCAAAATTCATCATTTAGACACTGCAAAAACTACGCAACTCATTAAATGCCATCCGAATATATTCGATTAGCTAACGGTGACTGGCGACACATATAGAATTCGACGCCGGACCTCTGTGAAATTCGGAACGTCTCTGAATATTTATGTTCTGTCCAAGGTCCCATAAATTACTTTACATATGAAAAAATATGGCCGGCAATATTGTCACCCGATATACGTAGAGCGGTACCGTTAGAACTTCAAATGAATGGGACGAACGTGTTTCGGTTCACTTTGCTTAGTGGTTCAAAGGATTGGTTCTGCATACAGTTTTTAAACAGACCATGGCTTGAAGGACAATGGTCACCTAGATTTGTTAGAAGTACAATTTCTAACAGTAAATATGCTGCAACTTTACAGACATGGTTTTTTAGTTCAACAGTTTAAAAGTCTTTGTTGTTTGTCCAGATAAATTAGAGCAGCTGAACCGTACGATGAACTAAATAAGATTCTCAGTCATTAACGTCATATCTTACCTATTTTCCATGTCTTGGAATTGCCTGAAAGGTTTGAGTCCTAACAAAATTATAGTTCTCTGTACCTCGTCACCTGGGTTCAATTTCACTGTTAACTAAATTGACAAATGAGAACGTATTGTGATATCGAAAGATATCGCATGAGATTATTGTTCTTAATAACTTGAAAACCTGACAGAATGATAACGCTGCTCTAATAGGTGTTCTATTTGATAGGAAGAAAAGAAGATTGTTTTGTTAAGTCAGAGCAGTTAGGTCGGCTGTCAAGTCCCTAGGTGGAAATATTATAATGTTTTGATATTTAAACAAAAATATTTCAAATTCAAACGAAGCGCCACACGGTTCAGCTACTTCGTTTGGGTTTTAAATATTTTTGTAGCAAAAAAAATATTATGAATTATATTCAATATAGCCTGTCACTCAAGAATATAGCCTGATATGAGTGACAGATTCAAAATCGTTTCAATAATTCGAGAGATTAACTTCCTATAAACAAAATTACTAAACTTCTCTAAAAATTTGTTTGTATAGACAGTGTAGATGATATAAAAAAGTTCTGAGTATACATGTAAATGGATGGAGAGGGAGAAGAAGGCCGAAGAAAAGATGAATGGATTGTGTGAGGAGTGATATGAAAGAAAAGGAAGTTAGTGATAGTTTGGCAGGTGACTGAACCGAATGGAAGAAAAAAACATGTTGCGCCGACTCCAAGTAATATGAGATAACGGCAGGAAGAAGAAGAAGAGTGTAGATGATATAAATAACATAAAATGCTTTTAAGAATAAAGGTGATAATTTTGAACAAATAAAGTGTTTCATTATGTCCCCACCTCCTCAGTATTGATATCAATATGACGAATGACGATCAACGTAAGTAGTATCAAAACTGGCGACTGAAATTACAATAGCCTTCTCTCTTAATGATTATCCTCATACTCTGGTCAATTTCCCCCCAAAACAATTCGTAGATTAACACACTAAACTCATACATAAGTGGTACAAAGTCGGTAGCGGTAATATGTGTCAATTGCCGCGCGGTATCCTTACTGAGCATGACCGAGTTAGTAACACAATGCGCGTCCTACTTTAGACTCCCATTGGGTAAAATGTCATAATTATATCAGAATAGTGTAACGGAAGCCGTGTGCGTGTAGCCTTATAATCGTGTTGCACTTGACCCCAGTAACGGGACTTTGGTACCATGTGGGTACTTTAGTTTTGATCTAATTTAATGTAGAACCTTGCTTCATACTTTACACCGTGTCCACGAACATTGAAGGACTGGAACAATGCGGTCTTCCCTCCCGATTATAATTTAGGTGACGTCAAGGCTAAAGTGAATAGGCTCTTAAAAACTAGTGTGCCTCACCATTACCGAATGCGTCACTGGTTACCATCAAGTGGGATCGCAGTCAAACTCGTATCACCATCATGATTTCAGCCGATATACGTCAACTGTTGGACATGGGCCTCCCCCTAGCGTCGCCACAGCGAACGTTCCTGTGCGTCTCGAATCCATCGGTTTCCCGCTACCTTCACCAGGTCATCGGTCCACCTTGTAGGAGGCCTTCCAACGCTGCGCCTACCGGTACGCGGTCGCCACTCCAGAACCTTTCGGCCCCGACGGCCATCTGTTCTGCGAGCAATGTACCCTGCCCATTGCCACTTAAGTTTGGCAATTCTCTCTCTCTCACGCAAGGAAACCCCGAGCATAGCCCTTTCCATTGCCCTTTGGGTGACTTTAAGCCTTCTGGTGAGGAACATTGTGAGCGACCACGTTTCTAGTTTCGTCATTTCAGTCGAAAGTCAGTTGTATTCAAAATTTGCGATTCTTTGGGCTATGTCTGTAACCTTAGTTCTTCAGGTCTAGTTTAAAAGCTTTCAAATTCACAAATTGATTCCTTGCAAATATTGTGATGTAAAATTTGTGTATAAGTTTTGGGTTTCAAGTATCTACGCAACTTGAGAATATCTAGAATCCTCGAAACAGGCGCGATAAAATGGTGCTGGAAATTTCACTTTTTTGACTTTTTTAATAATAACCATTTATTTTCAGGCATCGGAGGCCCATAGAAAAAATACATAAAATATTATATCATTATCAAATAATAAACTAATACATATCATAACAACAAAACTTATTTAATAATTATACACGTAACATCGGCATCGTGATCCGCTGCGTGGTTTCGCGTAGCCGTCCTCGGAAACGTCGATATACGACACCTTTCAGCCAAAAGTCCTCTCTCAAAAAAGTCTCCAGATGGTGGCTTGGAACTCGTATCACGAACGACTTGAAGTTGGTATAGTGGCGAGAATCCAGCCTTTCAACCATCAGAGTCCAGTTGCTTTTAATCTTCAAATACTCTACGATTTCCTCAACCTTTGTAGAGCAATGCAGAAGCGAAATATACAGCTGCGTCGTAGGCACAGCAGAACCTTTAGTACCTGTGAAGCTTGCAGAGAAGGCTGATTCGAAACATGTGCTGCCACTGCCAAATACTGCAAAAACATTCGAGTATAGTACATCTTTTAATAGCAAACTATTAAAATCAAACACTTTGTGATCTTGACACTGGCTAAATGTAAAAAATATGAGAAGTCAAAAGAATAAAAAAGTAAAACTAAATACATACAGGTTTATTGCTTTTTCTTTTAAGATAGAAAATCACCCAACGTCTTCTCCCGCACTATGGTGAAGTGGGAGGGCGTGTCAGATTTTTACTGACTAAAATCACACCTGTGCACCTTAGTTGCTCTATGCTTTTCAGGAAAACGGGTTTCCTTTTCAGAAAATCCTGCGGCCCTAACGGGCATCGTTCTGCTGGGCTCCTACGGTTTGCTGAGAAAGACAACTGCAACTGCTGCGAATTTGATGCAGATGAAATGCTGCACAAAAGCTGGAAAGGGGTGAAGGGGGTCTATCAATAATTTTTTCCTACCGTCCATCCAAATGTTAAAATTTAAATGAATAAAATTTAATGTTAAAATCCAAATAATATTAATATTCCACGACTATCACACAGCGCCGTCTAGTCCCAAGCTAAGCAGAGCTTGTGTTATGGGTACTAGACAACTGATAACCATACTTATATATTTCTAAATACATAACTATTATAGATAAATTACACCCAGACACAGAACAAATGATCGTGCTCATCACACAAACATTTGTCCTGGGTGGGAATCGAACCCATGACCTATACCAGTCACCCATAGCGGTCCGGGTTACTAACCACTAGACCAACAGGCCTGTCACCTGTCAAATGATGATGATGATGAAATGTCCATGCTAGATATAGCTGTCAATGGTAAAACCACCATTAGGTATACCACCCATTCATATGTGTAAAAGTTATGTTACTATTTTGCTGTACAATAAAGTTTGTTCTATTCAAAATAGATCAGCCTGAAATAATTCAGTCTATAAGTAAATGCAAGTCAGGTCAAGGCCTACGTAACTGTCCGGACCAAGCCCAAGTCGTCGACGGCGCGCACTGTTCCCGCGCGCCTCAAGGAGTTGTCAGCAACAGCAGGGACCCAGCCGGGTCGAAGCCTACTGGGGCCGAAAGGGCGTTCGAGCCCCGGTATGAAGGCTAGAAGGAACGGGGTGGGTCTTTTAGTCAGTAAGAGTCTAACACTATCTCCCGCTCCGCCCAAGAGCGGGGGATGTCCATACAAACACATGATGACACGATTTTTGGACATGATTTTTTTCCCACTTTTAAAAAAAAAAGGTCAAGGCCTAACATTTATTATAAAAGGCGCCAGATGACCGTGGGATAAAGTACATTGACCTTTTCCTAATATCTCTGCGTAGGTAAAAACAATGAACTGCTTTTCATTACTAGATCATGTAAAGGATCACAATACATGTCGATTCTAGACAGCTTTATGTTTTAATTTCCGTTTTTTGAAATTAAGAATGTTAAAGAATGTAGGTGGGTCAATGACCGTTATTCCACGGTTATCTGACACCTACCTTAGTAGCACCTTTAGTGATAATAATGATTTCATTGAAGAACTCCAAACCATTGCAAAAATAACGATAACCATCATAATTATCTTAATTAACAAGACCACACTAACAGAGACTTTCTAATGAAATTTTAAAGAACATAACGTCTGTTTACTGCTAAAACGTTGTATGCTTCGCATAGCATGAAATAATTGTTTTTCTGTAAAATATATTGTTCACACCGAAAATTATTAAAAACTAATTTGCATTGAGCATCCAGTCATTGATTTTCATCAGAATACCCATAATTCTCGCACATGGTCCAATAAAAGTTAATTAGTTATCAAGTCCTTGTTTGACGTCGTAGCGACATCTATGGCGCCAAATATGAACTAATCTCTCGCTTAAGTTCTTTGCGCGATTTGAACAAATACAACAGCCCGAAATCACCTCTCGGGCAGTTGCCCAAACCAGACATAGCACCTGTCTGGTCACCTTTTTAATGGAGGTGAACGGAAATTAACACACTGTTCCACTTACCTCTAAGCTGATGACCCCGACGTGATTTGAACATCTCCATAATTATGGATAGGATATAGCTAACCAGCTCTCTGCAAGTGCTACGAACCAGTTATTTTTTTCGAGTATTTAGCATTTGCGAAGTTTTTCTTAAGTTATTTTATTGAAAGTTACACTTTCCACCCATGAATCTATGTACAGCTAGGGGTCAAATGTGCCTCAAGGAGCTGTCAGCAACAGCAGGGGCCCAGCCGGGTCGAAGCCTACTGGGGCCAGGGTTATCCGAAAGGGAAGTCGAGTCCTGGTATGAAGGCTTGAAGGAACGGGGTGGGTTTTTTAGTCAGTAAGAGTCTGGCACTATCTCCCGCTCTACCCAAGAGCTAGGTTTGAAAAAAAAAAGGGGTCAAATGTGCAGTTTTACTGCACATATGCTGGTGTCACGTTCTTCTACAAATTATTGACAAACACGTTCGTGTCAAGTGATAATTATAACATCGCATCCAATGCGATGTTATAATTAACACTTAAAATATATATAATTATTTACTTCACAGTTTCACAATTAATTGTAAATTCAGACTGTTTCCAATCATCCTTTCAGCCGCTATAACCAATTTTATCAAAATCTGTTAATCAGTTTGAGCGCGAAGTAGTAACACACACACACACATAATAATACTATACTAACTTCTGTCAGCGGCTACGACCGCTTGAAAGTATAAAACATAAAGCCTATATTACTCAGTGACAAAGTAGCATTCTAGGTACGAGTGATTTCAAGTCGTCGACGGCGCGCACTGTTCCCGCGCGCCTCAAGGAGTTGTCAGCAACAGCAGGGACCCAGCTACGTCGAAGCCTACTGGGGCCAGGGTTAGTTTCGAAAGACAGCTCGAGCCCAGGTATGAAGGCTAGAAGGAACGGGGTGGGTCTTTTAGTCAGTAAGAGTCTGACACTAACTCCCACTCCGCCCAAGAGCAGGGGTTGTCATTGGATGATTTTTTCCCACCATAAAAAAAAGGTACGAGTGTTTTTTTTTTTAAATCGTTCTAACACTTTTTATGTTTATTCATTACAACCTAAACACAAATCGTTCCCCTTTATAATAAAGATATAATCGCCTTAGGTATAATATAATGTGATTACATAACATCAACTTGAGCTTATCTCCCGATCTACGTATTCCAACATCATTTAAATTCCAGATACATCCCGCGAATGTGAATCAAATAGCAACAATAACTTGAATAATCGTGCGCTCGTGGCTTCGCCTCCGTTTGCTTTAAGCTTGTCATCAATCTCACGTCAGCTTGGAATCCCTCCAGAAGGCTGTTGGCAAATCTATGGCAAAACATTCCTTAGGATGACGTAGGTGTCATTCGTACCCTAAATTGGTAATTCTGACTCATAGCGGTGATTCAGCGGTTTTAATCAAGTGACTTCAGTTCAGTGTAAGTGTAGTTACAAGTATTTAGTCTTATAAATTGTCATTTACTCACTTATTTTGCTTTTGAATCTAAGTTAATGTGGTGGTTGTGGGTTCAAAGTTTCCAACCCTTAAGCAGGAGCTTAACTTTGTGTTTGTAATTTATTTCATCACCAGCGCTCTGAAATCGGTGAAGGAAAACGTCGAAATACCGGCATGTCCTAGAACCAAAGAAGACGTGTACATCTGCTATCACATCCACACTAAGCCCACAGTTATTCCCTCTCCTAGAAAGGAGACCCGAGTCCCGGCAGTGGCAAAATTATAAGTTTGATTATGGTATCGAATATAAATTATCATCGTCATCGGCGAGTTTTTCTTTATTTCTTCCATGTCAACAGCCACGCTGTCATTCAATCTCCTTTTCTTTCATGTCATTTATCAAGATATACAATTCACGCACATTACTCAGTACGATAACATAACAAAACCGGAAACCCACAGTAATACCTGCTGCATACCTTAATAAAAAGAAATTTGCAAGCACATAACATAGGTACTCGTAAGTGTCAAAGTTACATCATCGGTGATGAAACAAAAGCCTATTCGAAGATAAATAAAAAACAGGATATGTGACATTATTTCACGTAAAATGCATTGAAGTTTGTTGATAAATCACTTTCTCGTGTTAAGGATTTGAATAAGCAGCTCGTAAATATGCTTAATACGTGTCGGTTCGCGCGAAGATTCTCGAGCGAATGTGCAAAATGCTCGAGACGAGCGGAGAAAGGTGCGATTGCTATGTTCAGTCCGCTCTTAAGTTCATGGTGCGTATAAGGAGTTGCGCTTGCGCTGCGCATCGAATGATTTATTACAATTATATGTTATCTGCTGTGCTCTATGACTTTTATGTTTTTAGTTGATGAGCTTATATCTTACGTATAAGAGTTGTGTAATTAAATATGGTATTAAATTAGTGATATTTTAGCTCCAGCTTTAGTAGATAATTGAGGTAAAGATGGCGCAATGACTTGTAATGAATATTTAGGTTAAGTAGTCATTACAGGTTCATCAATTTGTTATTCGTACGATTTTCTAGATATAAATCTAGTGGGATTTATTTAGTAATGACTATGAATAGAAAACTGGTTTTTACAAGTTATGTTTTGCTGTAAGAACTAAATCCTACTAATTCAATGATGTCCCGCTAATACATGTATACGAGGAAGTACGACACAATATTAGTAGGCCTCCTATAAGGTGGACCGATGACCTCGTGAAGGTCAAGGGAATCCGATTGATTCGAGACGCATAGGATCAATCGCTGTGGTGACACTTGGGGAGGTCTATGTCCAACAGTGAACGTCTTTCGGCTGAAATGGTAATGATACAGGAAGTCTATATGTTTAGTCCTCACCAGGGTCACAGGAATCTGATTGATATGAGTCGCACATGATCAGTCGTTTGATGAAACTTGGGGGAAGCCTCTAAGTCTAACAGTTCAACAGTGAATGTCTTCTGGCTGAAATACGAGAAAATCTTTATGTTTAGAAGTTTGTTAACCAGTAACTCACGTTAAGGTTGTCTGTAAAAAATCGCTTTTAGCGATAAGACCGTCCATTGTAACACCCTATTAATTTGAAGTTTATCATGTAATTTTTATTTTTGGTGTACGATAAAGAATCAATCTGTCTATCTATCTATCAATGTCTCATTGCTATCGCGGTTGCCCGTGGTCCTTACGTGGCCATTGTAACAATCCAATGTAAAGGGGCATTGGGTTGTTAATTCAATATTCTGCGCTCACGACTCGTCGCTGTGCCAGCGCTGAGCTCAAGACTGTTTTCTTAGAGAATAGCACCCCTGCGCCTGATCTCTCTCCGACTGTGTCAGATTGCCGTGTCACCGGACCGTGAGAGTAAGATAAACAGAGAGTGCACTTATGTCTGACGGTCGTTGAGGCCGAAAGGTTCTGTAGTTGCGACAGCGCATACCGGAATACGCAGCGAACGACGGTGTCCTACTAAGCTGACTGATGACCTGATGAGGATCGTAATTCGAAACGCATAGGATCCGTCTTAGGAGACGCTACGGCTCTTATCGCCTTTGTCAAACAGTCGACATCTTTTTGCTTATGACTCATACAATAGTTGACAAAGGCTTTTAGAAATTACAAGAAGATAATTTCATTAACATCAGTAAACAAGAATTAAATTAATATACTCGTATCATAAATATATAGGTATTACAAACAAGGCATCTTCTAAAAAGCAGTTTCATAATTAATATTTAATGAAAACGCTGAACTGTGCCATTTATCAATTTATACAAATAAATACATGTTTCGTCTGACATGATGAAAGTGGTTCTGTAATATTTTGCAACAAAATTGTGATGCATTGCATAAACATCAAGACTTTGGTATTGCAGATGTTCGCAGGTGGCAGTAATCAACCGCCTGGCTTCACGAACCACATATCACCCTTCACACACTATCATTATAAAGCCGAATGTGATTGAATGATTCTCCTGCTCTCTCTCTCTCTGCTAGAGAGAGTATCAGACTTTTACTGACTAAAACATCATTTATCATTTATCACTTACGTCACTTCATTAGACCTTCGCTTCCCAAGGTCACGGTAACCCTTTCAACGATTTTCGCAACACCGTGTTTATTCGTAGGTATGGGCTTGGGAACAAGAAATAATGAGTAACTCGCCCTCCCTGTTTGTTACTCCTTCACGCTCAAAGAACTGAACGAATTTTAATGAAATTTGGCATACGGATCAACGATATCCTAAAATAGCACAAACGATACATATCCCGGGAACATGTTCCTCTGGGATTATTTAGTTCCCACGGACGATGCTGACGGCTAGAATTAGTTTTGAATATAAAGTATTCTAGTCAGTCAGTGACTATAGTGGGTAGTCTATTGATAGAAAAACTTGTATTTGTTATTTATATAACTTCCTCACGTGTTAAGAAACGTGCCTGTAGCACTAATATAAATTCATCGCTAAATCTTCAAGGCTGAGATCTCATCATCGTCATCATCATTTCAACTGTTGGACTTAGTGTCACCACAATGATACATCACGTAACGGGTCGAAGCCTACTGGGGCAAGGTTTATCCGAAAGTGCGCTCGAGCCCCGGTATGAAGGCTTGAAGGAACGGGATGGGTTTTTTTAGTCAGTAAGAGTCTGACACTATCTCCCGCTCCGCCCAAGAGCGGGGGTTGTCATAAGATGATTTTTCCCATCGTAAAAAAAAAAAACACAATGATCATTTTATCAGTTATCTGGTGGAGTCTTTAGTTCTGACAGAATATATTGTTTTGTCAGGTTCTCTAAGTTTGATAAAATAAATCTTTTTAAAAATCTAACCTTTTCAATGATGTATTTATTAATATTATTATCTATTGGCTCGCGATTGACCACTATCTAACCTGATGAAGCACGCTTGCCTAGGTGTAAAAGTTCGCATCTTAACTTAAAGACCTAGCTATCGAAAACCCAGACTCCAGCAAGAAATTTCACTCCTTAGCTGACAACACAGTGAATGTAATGAATGTAAAAAAAAATACTTTTATTAAAAGTCATAAGATATCGAAACTTTTGTAGGTTTGGTAAACTCTGAAGGTGTATTAAATATTCTTCGTCTATACAAATACTACAGATGATACTACAGAGTATCATGTCGTCTTCTTATTTACAAGTACTAATTATTTTCAAGATGCAGCCAGTAATACATAGGTACTCACTAAATTGAATGAAAGACTGTACCGTAATTCGTACCACAGCTACGGTTTTATATATGTTGTGTGTAACCACCAACATGGCGCACTATTGACGTAAACACACACGTATTCCAAAGAAATCAACGGCAAACCAGAAACCGATGAACCCATCAAAAGTGGTACATTCAGTGATTTTCCTCCAAATTGAATAATCAGAGAGTGATTTCAAATTCCAACAAGTTGTTACCAGATAGGTTGGTTATGCAACTGTGGCCATTGTATTGGGAGCTGTAGGTACCTTCAGATGAACATTAGTATTCCGTATGGTGGCGGCAAACGATTGTATCTCACCCACGAAAACTCGACGAAAGTATCAGAGACGAAAGTGTGGATTTTATCTTTATAGTGCACGATGCGGGGACGAGACGATGTCAGTACTGTTATTTTATTATGGGTTCTCCGAAAGAGATCCCCAGCGTCCTGGGATCCAAGGGCGATGTCATGTCAGTACTGTTATTTTATTATGGGTTCTCCGAAAGAGATCCCCAGCGTCCTGGGATCCAAGGGCGATGTCATGTCAGTACTGTTATTTTATTATGGGTTCTCCGAAAGAGATCCCCAGGGTCCTGGGATCCAAGGGCGATGTCAGTACTGTTATTTTATTATTTTATTATGGGTTCTCCGAAAAAGATCCCCAGCGTCTTGGGATCCAAGGGTTGGTTTTTGAAAGGAAAACTCGGCCTTGTACCCCTAGCAAAGTTCATTATTAGCTTTTTTAATGTTCCTACTGCTGGGACTCAGGCCTCCTCTCTAGGAGAGGGCCAAATCCACCAGGCGGGCCCAGTGCGGATTGGTGAATGTCACATGTCTTCGAATTTTTGGTTCTAGGATATGCGGCGTTTCCTCACGATGTTTTTCTTCACCGTTTTGAGAGCAGTGGTGATGGAATAAATTACCTACTACCTACTACACCCTATTATAATATTACGCCAGAATTATTATACCTCTTTTGTAGATTTCAAAAAACACTGACTCATGTCTAAAATAATAAACTAACACACGCAATCCTCAACAAGATTAGACTTCAGACGTACTGGTGAAATTGTAGTTACATCTGTTATTTCACCATAAGTATACACTTCCTTATCATCTGTATTGTGAGAGGTAGAAATGTATTGAAATTAAATTACAAGTTTATATTCTTGGAAGCACTTTATTTTACATTATTTATAAAATTGTTTCCACCTAGCTACCCAAACGACTCCGACTTCACTTACAGTAGAAAATAATCTCTATTTTGCTCTTTTTCAAGCGTACCTAGAACTTAAATAGTATCATTATCCTATCTTGCCAGTTTGTAAGTTAATAAGTGAAATAGCAGCATGCGATTCTTTAGATATATAATATATATACAATATACTCCGCCTTATTAGTCATAAGTGAGGAATATATGTGAAAGAAGACCAACTATGTCCAAACTAAGATTGCGACTACACTACAATTGCTATAGGATGGACAGCTGACAGCTGTCAGATTAATACAATGTAGCTATCCTAACCTAACTTTCTCTCATCTTATTCTCTTTACTCTCCGCATTCGATGCATGTCGATTGTGCAGTTACGAATACTGAAGTTCTTTGAGTAGGTACATCTCCAGAAACGAGGATTCGATGGAAAGACTTGTGGTCTACGGTCGCATTGAAGGCAAGAGAGCCTGCGGTCGATCTCCGACTCGTTGGATCCTCATTACCAGGGCTACGCAGTCGACAGCAGTACCGTGTGCGCGTAATGCCAGCAACTGCCAGAAATGGAGAGACATCGCTCGACATGTCCTGTTCATCAACAGCCACGACCACTCTGACAAGAGTGCCAGACTAAGAAGAAGAAGATGCATATTTTCGTTCTGCTGTCGTCTTACCCAGCATAGGTAGAATGACAGCAGTATTAAAGACCTAAAAACATAATAAAACTATACACCGTTAAATTTTAATCGTTTTAATCCGGTGGAGGGTCGATCCGGTATATGAAACACTATCGATTTGTAAAGATAAAATTAAAAAATAAAGTACCTTTTTTTCATTACTCGTATTAATTTACGCATGTACGAAATTAATTTCTTTAAGAAAACTTCAGCTGAGCGAGTTCAATGACCTGTAGGTAGTTTGTACGCAATGCCAACTATTACGATAGTGTTTCATGTACCAGATCGACCGACGACGTTGTATAGCTGCACCTACCATGTTATGTTACAACCCACCCCAGGTCGACTGGTAGAAAAGGCATTTAGTGCACCTTTTTACACTGTCAAATACTAGTGCACAAAGTTTTAATAAACAATAGGGGAAACAGTGATATATAAGTTTCAAAATAATACTACACATTGTTAAAATGTCTGACTAAACGAAGCTTCAAGCTTCCTACAGAAATACAGACTCCAGTCTGCATATAAATAAACAATAAGGAAGGCTTCGATCTAAGATAAACGCGGCTCTGTACCAAAGCTAGCGCTAACATGCGCAAGCGCTATCGTGACAAGGTAGTCTGTTCTCTTATGTCTTGTAATTACTAGTTCCGCATACGATGCGTTTGTAATGCTTAAATTATAAATAGCAACTGGTTATGAATACTCACATAAACAATGATAAAAAAACGTCTTATTGTTTTTTTTTATTACCTTAAAGGTACGAGTTACAGAATAACTACCATTTGGATTTTTTACTGCATTTTTTGAGTAAGTCACATATGTATAGTTTGACATGCATTACCTAAATATTACGTGATCGGTACAAAACATTTCGGCATTTCGTGTATCTTTATTAGAAGGCACGGCAGTGCCCCCGCTAAGGCGATTATTATTATTGTGAACCCGTTGTAACTTGTGTCCCACTGCAGGCAAAGGCCTCCCTTCAGTTTCACCATCTTCTTCTGGGCCTACCGCGTCGCCCGACTCCTACTGTTTGGAATCCAGTCTGAAGTTGCCTTTGCCTAATTTTGTGTATCTTTATTATTACTATTACGAGACCGATGACCTGGTGAAGGTGGCAGGAAACCGATGGATGCGGGACGCACAGGAACGTTCGATGTGGCGACGCTTGGGGGAGGCCTATGTCCAACAGTGGCCGTGTATCGGCTGAAATGATGACGATGATGATGATGATGTTCCATTGCAGGGCAAAGGCTTCGCTTCCATTATTCCACTCTTTTCTGTCCATAGCCACTTCTGGCCAGTCCTTAGGATAGAAGTCCAAATTGTTACGCCATCTCCACCTGGACCTATCGCGTCGCTCGGCTCTTACTGTTCGGAATGCAGTCAGTGGTGCTGCCCTGTTTTTTATATTTTTCTTCTTGATAGTTATGCTGCATAACTACCAAGAAGAAAAATATTTAAAATGGAAGAATTCTTAAAAAAGATTCTTTAAAAATGGAAGAAAGAAGAACAGCATTGTTTATGTATAGTAGAAGGAAAGAATAGAACTTCAAAATACTAACTAAAACTTAAAAAAAAAATCGCCATTTCTAAACAATAGTTGCTCGCAAAATAACAAAAGGTCACCGACCGTTTGACAGAATTCGAACGTGAGTTGTGTCCTCGTAATTCAACATTTCTTTTACATAATACATGCAATGTTAGCGTAGACGTGGTGACATTAGCGATCAGCCAGTGATACTAATAGTACCGTACTTTTAACAGCTTATGGCTTGTGGTTTTAAACTAAAATGATGGCCATAGATAAAGATGATAGACAATCTATGGGTACCTGTCAAGTGAGTCAGTGACGCATGGAATTTTAAAACTGTATTTTTACAAATTCTTGCACCGACCCAAAATTACACGGGACAATGTCAGAAAAAATATGATTTAATGGTGTAATGTTGTCTATGTCTATAATATCTGAGTATGGTTTCCGCACTTAGTCCTAAGCGGACCATTGTACGTGGGCCATAACGGCCATAACCTTGAATGGGCTTATTCCAACCAGCCCACCTCTCTCCAAAAGCAGATTAGGCCTCTCTGGTTTTTCAGGGCATCTATAAGGGAATTCGGGGATCCTATGGTTCGTGTGCGTATTTCAGTGACACCTGTGCAGTCTAGGAGCACATGCGCAATTGTCTCCTCCCCCTCTAAGCATGCTCTGCACAGGGGACTGTCTGTGATACCTTTTGAGTGCTTATTCAGTGTGCAGTGTCGGGTGATGGTGTAACGTTTTTGAAAATACTCTATGGATTATGTGAAAGTGAACCTCGGGGCCCTGGAACGAAGGCAAAGAAGGAACAGGAGTCGATTTTAGTCAGTAAAAGTCTGATAAGCTCTCTCGCTCCGCCCAATAATGGGAGAAGCCATCAGATGCTGATGCACTTTAAACAAAAAGATAATAAATACTAAGCGTTTCTAAAAATGATCAAAAATAAATCAATTAATACACGAGCAATCAAATATCTAAAAAAATAAAATCATTTTAAACCAGTTGTTACTCCATTCAATTATCAATCGGAAAACAAGCCTTAAATCATTTTTCTAACGAAACATCGACGTTTTGAGAGCAGCTCTTGAAATAGCGAGCAATTCACACTTGCCTCAAGCGAAGTTGACCTCATTACATAAATGAACCTTGACTTATATTAAATAGGTGCGCTTGTAATCAATCTAATGAAGCTTACACATTCCACAATCATGAGCAATACTAAATTCTATGCTATTTTCGTGTCAAATACCTTATGAGTGTCAATTCCGAGCGACTGTTTTGACCAAAACTTGTACTTATATTGTTCATTTCAATCAACAAAAACTTTTTTTTTGGGACTTTATGACTTGGTAACGGAAACCTTTAGATCTTTATTTTCATTGAATACAGTTACTTTATTTATTGTTAGAATACGGTTAAACCATTTTTGTAGTATTTGGTCACGAATGTATCAGATTAGCCTCCTTGGCAAGATTCACTAGCTTGGCTTCGACGAGGTTTGCACTACAAACATATCCTCAACTTCATTTTACCGAGAAATTGTGCAGACACTTAAAATAGAAAACTACACCAATTTTACGTCACAATATCCTCAAGGAATCAATTTGCGAGTAGTTCAAATAGTCACTGAACTTCCTTCAAAATAATCCCGCTAAAATCTCTCGCAAAAATTTGTCAAAATGTATGGAAAACAGAAGAGTTTTTGACTAGGCTAGAATTAGAATGTAAACGTTCTAAATATGTCATTTTGAATAAGCACAGCACTAGATCTACACTTGACCGGCGATAACCTTTAATGTCAAAAGAAAAAAAAAACGTTCCATTTTTAAAAAGCAAGAGCTCGCAACGGTATCCATACGACTGGGTTACGTCGTTTACATTCGTCACCCTTTAGAAAAACAAAACAAATATTTTGTGTCAATTTCACGCCCTCCCGGGGTATTTTGTTCTTTTCTCCGTGGAATGAAACAAAGCCTTCGGGTGCTTCGTCGAATCCAATGTTTGGCGAGAAAGCTTCGCAGACGGCATGCTAAAAAGGCTTTTACGCAACGCGTGCCCGTGTCGACGACGGTTGCGTCACTCGAAGAGGGGAGCATCGCAGATTAATGTCACTAGACAGACCCGACGCGTTCTTTTGAGGTTCATCTCATAATGCTTTGTTTTTATTTTCAAATATTTGAATAAGGTATGTTTTTTTCTTCATAATAGAAGCAGTAATGATATTATACGGATGAGTTTCGAATGATTAAATGTGAAAAAAGTGGCCGCTTGATATTTTCAGAGTTTTTTCTAGATTGATTATATAATCCTCATATATTTTTTTAAGTTTTTCGATAGTTAAATATAACGTCCAGAAACAAATGGCAACCGATTATTTTTATTTATTTTGTATTTGGGTATACCTCTACCTAATCTTTTGAAAACAAAAGTACTTGTCTATTAATTCATCTTTGACAAAAGTGTCAAGTCGGCAACAGAGATAATTCTGCTTCGTGTAATTTCGGTCAGGCATAACATTTTAACTCAAACTCAAAATTATTTATTTCACATGGGTACTTATAAAATGTTAGAAGCTAGCGCACCTTTCGAAAAGGTCGTTTTCTTTGCAGAAGAATAGAAAAGAAACTCCACGGTTCCTCTTAAAAAAAAAAATATTTCTACAATATTTTCATATTGCAATATTAATAGATATGAGAGGACAATGGCAATCAGCCACCCAAAAGCACAATGAACATAGTGTAAGCTATGAGTCACTTGAGTTTACAGTGTTCTCATATTCACATTATAAAAAGAGGCTACACAAAAATAAACCTATCAACATTTGTATAACAAACACAGGATTTGTTCATCGGTCGTAAATACCCAGGATTGTTTGATTTGTCTAAGTACAAGCAAAATGTCAGAAGTAAAAGTTTTAATTTGTATTCACGAAAGCTTGTCGGCTTTTGCAATAGATCGTTATATTGGCAAAGCAAATGATTTTGTTAAGTATCTAGAATTTGTAAGCTTTAATACTGTTGCCGTTTAGTGTACCAGGAGTTGAGAAACAGTGAAGGAGTGTGCCGGATACAATTTATATAAGAGGAATACATTTGGCTCAGGATGGTGCATAACGCTTAACATGGATCTAGGTCAAAGATGGCTAACCTATAATGGAAAACGTGCCACTAAATAAAATGAAAAAAAAAATGAGGTTTTTTTTATGAGTAAAAAGCATTCCGATAACATCCCCCGCGCTTGGGCGGAGCGATAGTGTCAGACTTACTAGAAAACCCACCCCGTTCCTTCTAGCATTTCATACCGGGGCCGAGCTACCTTTCGGAGCTAACCCTAGCCCCAGTAGGCTTTGACTCAGCTGGGCTGTTGCTGACAACTCCTTAAAACAATGTGGTCATGACCAGAGGTCGGAATTAGGTATAGTTTCTAGAATTCAGGTTCTAGCCTCGAAAAGTTTATATTAAATTCCTAATGAAATTAAATTCTATTAGTAATTTCATTGAAAAAGATCTCTCTGCCTCAATGTATACACATCCTTGGCACACGTGCCATTAGGTTCGCAATCTTTGGTCTAGGTTGTCCTATGCGGTACGCGAATTTTTTTATAGGTACTCCATGCACTTTAGATAAAAAATGATTGAGAAGAACCTTAACCTTTCGAATACCTATACGCAACCTATACACCACCACCACCTAGGCTACCTATTCAGAATAGAAAGACAATGTGAGAGCGAACGGCGTTCGCTTGGGGTTTAATGAATTAAAGAGACGTCAGCAAAATAGATAGGGCTGACTAGGGTTGATGCCTGCTGCAGGATTGTTGGAAAGAATTACCGCGGTCCTGAACTGCAAAAGGCAGGAAGGAAGATAAGATGGTTTTAGGCTGTAGCGACATCTATGGCGCCACATAAGAACTACGAAGAAAGTACGAAATCCTGCATCGCGCAATCACAGTTCTCCGCGTGATTTGAACATATACGACAGCCCGAAATCATCTATCGGGCAGTCGCCCACCAGACCATAACATCTGTCTAGTCGGAGTATCCTCCCTTTTCAATGGAGGCAGTGGGACATAGACCTATAGCTTAAAAGTCTAACACGGAGAGGGTAGCAACGGTCCACTTAGAGCGAGACAAATTATTTGATGACGTCCCACGCCCGAGAAAAAAGCGGTAATATCACCAAAACCAAACCAAACTATCACACAAAATAATCAAAGTAGCTGGACTCAATAACTCACCAACCTACCTAATGTAAGCAACTATATCTACTGCACAGCCTTTCAAACCACACAGTGTCAAGGATACTCGCATATTCTAAGCCTACATTACATTACTAACATATATGTCATAACGCTAATTAGGCATGTAGATATATCCTATTAAATATCATCTAGTTTTGCAATATAATGACGGTAATTCGCTCGCACAGTCAGAGAAAAGTATTGATTGACAAAGATCTGAAATCTGTCTTCTTAAGATCTGGTTGTAGTCACTAAGTTTTTTTTTTTATATGAACTCCGCCCGGGTCTATGTCGATTTCGCGACTCCGTAACAGCTGTTTTATTTTTATATATATAAAAAAAAAAACAATAAATATTCAAGATTTTAATTTTTGCGAAGTCCTTTTAAAAAACAAGCTTTATTATTTTTTGTAACTTTCAAATATTTCCATGACGTAATCTAGTAGGCAATTAGGCATACACGTTTGAATTGTGGCTCAGATTCGCGATTTTTTTTTTTATCGAGCCAACTAACTTTTTTACCCGGCGGTTGGTCATATAGTTAATTTTAATAAATAATTTTTCATGGTGTTCTCTTTTATATGTGAATTTCCAGATGTTTAAAAAAATCAAAATTAGTAGAACCTAGCCTTAACTTTAACTGACAAAGAAAAACACAAGTGATTTAAATAAATGTGGACAAATTAAATTGACAATCAATGTGCCAAACAGTAAATATCCCTGACTGTACGCAGATTCTTGAACCAGTTCGTGATAGGCGCTGGTCAGGCTTCCTGATGACGTCACGAGACGTCAAGGCCGCCAACATTGCGCAGATTAATTTTGAAGTGTTACCATAGTGCGCATACCGATGGATGCTAGACGAATCGTGCAAGGACTAACTGCATTATGGTTATGAGTTTATGAGTTGACTGACATTCTTGGGTGGGTATTTATAAACAAAGTTAGGATTCATAGAGCTTTTTTCTGCACTTTTTTTCGAAAGTGTCAGGGAGAATTTAGTCAGTAAAAGTCTGATGCTCCCTCTCACTCCCCCCAGAGTGGGAGAAATTATTTGATAAATTCCTACCCTCCAAAATAAGTCTTTCTGAATCTATGATCTACTTTAGATTGCAGACTTACTTTAAAAATTTCACTTCCAATCTAACCAAAATTTAACTTGCGTTAATTTAATACAAGTAGCTTATTCTATTTTTAATAGATTCAACGGACTTAGCAATAATTTAAAATGAAAAGTGAAGAAGAATGCCGCTAGTTAGCGAAATATTTGAAAAATTTGGCAGTAGCTTTTTGATCATCGTTATCAGTTCAACCGAAAGACGACCACAGCTAGACATACGCCTCCCCCAAGTGTCACCACAACGTACGTCTCGCATTCATCGAGTTTACCAAGTCATTGATCCACCTTAAGGAAGGCTTTCCAACGCTATGCCTTCCGATAAGCGGTCGCCATTCTTAATCCTTTCGGCCCCATCGACCATCTGCTCTACGTACCCTGCCCACCACCACTTAATTTTCATTATTCTTCAGACTATGTCGATATCCTTGGCCGAGCTGAGTGGGGCTGAAACATGCGTCATGCTCGTGAACGGGCGCCGTCAGTTGAGACTAGTCATCTCTTAGCTGCCAGTGACTTATTCAATTTCTATTTTTGTTATTATTATTTTTTAATTTTTATTACTTATCTTCATTGTGCTTACATAATAGAAACAACAAGAAATATGTAACGAAGATTCATGTAACTCAATATGATTTAAAAGAGTGTCCATGGAGTTTCTTGTACGTTCTTCTCCATAGAGATCTACGCTTTGGAACGTGCAATTTAGCTTCACTTGTTTGACTGACCGACATTTTGACAATTCAAAAGTGCCTGTAATTGGTCTATTTGAAATAAACGTTTCTGATTTCTTGGTTATCCCGCTGGTTGTTCATTCTTTATAATTTTCTTTCGTCTTCATTTCTGATTTCACCACACAAGGAAACCCTGAGCAATAGCCCACTCCATACCAGTAGCTTTGTGCAAAATCGGCTTAGCTTTGATTTTGCAAAAAGCCAATGGAGTGGGCTGACATGACTTATCAAATTCACAAGAAATACTTTTATGAGTCACGAAGTACTTGTTCATCTTGTTATTTTGAAAACTAATTATTGTGAAGGTTACATTTAAAGCCTTAATACTTTTATTTTCATCTGGCGAAGGATTGCGGATATCCTTCTTGCATCATCTTTTTGTCACAAGTGAGTCAATATGTTTTTTCAGGATATACCGAAACTTTTGCGTCACTCACTGTCGAGGACTACCGTAAACAAAGTTGAAACCAGAAGCTGAAGGAAAACATCTGCGCGTATACTAAGTACAAACGGTATATTTAGTAAAAACTGAGTTAATGAGAAGAAGAATTTAGGATTCATATAGATTTTTTCTTATATCTATGGCTTGAAGCCATTCTATCTAAATTAATGCTAGATTAGTTATTGATACTCCATTTATTTATTTTTACATACATACTTTTTACTCGTTTAATATTTCTTATTTAAATCTTATAAAAAAAAAAAAACATTAAACAAAATTGAACATCAGGATCCAAACTACGGGTGGTATATTATTATTATAATGGTGGGTATTCCTGAGCGACGAACAGCCTAACAATTTGCGCTGTGTACAGGAGTACTGCTTTCTGAATCAAGCCCTTGGCCCACCTGCCCAACGAATTATTATTATTATTTATTAGGTATATATTGCGTAAAAAATGTAATATGAATTTATAAACCGCAAAATAGATGATGGGGTGTCTGAAAAGCATGGCGTTAGAATTCATATGTAATCACCAGTTGCAAAAACTTTTCATTTAATTTGTCAACATGATAATAGTCCCCAACGCCCTTACACACGTGTGCCATCAGAAAGTGTCTGTAGGTGTTCGCGGCATTGTTCAACAACAATGGCGGCGTCTGCGCCTGCGCAACATCGCAGATAATGGGTAATGTATGCAGGAGTTGCATCCGATACTCAAGGACTTCGTTAGTCATCGGGCCGATAAAGGTGTTTTGGTAGGTGTAGTACGGATAGGTATTAGGTAATGATATGTTACGTAATGTCGTGTTCTTGAATGACAGTGCTAGTAATGCTTAGGTACTTAAGCCAGTCTATAGGACCTCCTACATATCAAATACTAACGACCTTCATGTAAACGTGTAACCTTTTTGCTTTCTCAATAGTTTCTGCCAGGTATTTCACACGTGTGATACTAATAAAGTATTGAAACGAACATATTTCCGATAAAAAGTATAAGGTCTACCCATGTGTCGAATTTCAACCAAATCTGTTCAGCCGTTTGAGAGTGAGGGAATAACAAACACACTCAAACATTCGCCTTTATGTCTGGTGATCTTTCTTATCTCCTGTTTCCTCCATTTTTTTTATCTTGGCTTTCCTTATTATTGGAACATTTTTGGATTTCTAATTAAACTTATTTATTTTCTCGTAGGAGCGATTCCAAAGCGAATAGAATTGTAAAGCACAACCACACATACATTAGAATGTGCTGCCAGTGTCATTAATAAATCCTTTCAGGGAAAAGGTAAACAAGATACTTATTAATTCTTGAGGCGTACCTGTAACAAATGAAAGTTTCCTGGAGATAGAAGAGGAACACAGAAACTGAAGTGACTTGTGAAGCGCCTGATAATATCTACAAATGATTCACACAGACAATGTTTATAGCAGCTTGACGCAAATAAGACCAATAGTAAGCTAGAGGTAATGACCCCGAATTAAGAGTTGCGCAAAACCTCAAAAGGTTTTAAACCCATGCAGGTTCATTTTGTGTTATTTATTTCATTACCACTATACTCAAAACGGTGACGAAAAATATCGCAAGGAAATGTTCTAGAACCCATAACTCAAAGATATGTGATATTCATCAACCTACTCTGGGCCCGCGTGGTGAATTGTGGCCAGCGTGACGGATTGAGACCTCCCTATCCAAGATATTAAGCTTGGTGCTAGGACATGCCGGTTGCCACACGATGTTTTCTTTCTCTGTTTTTAAAGCAGTTTTAATGAAATAAACTACACAAACTATAATACCTCTAATTGGGTTTGAACCCGCGACCTTTTTTTGGCGGTATTAAAATCATTCAATGACTTCTCCGCGACCTTGACCGGAGCGGGAGATAGTGTCAGACTTTTACTGACTAAAAACCCACTCCTGTACCTTCATTGCCTTTCGTACTGGAGACGAATCTTCCTTTCAGAAGCAGACCATTGGCCCCACTCGTAAGTCGGGGCCGTTACCAGTAGACTACCACTTGACTGCTCGGCTAGGGAAAGTTATACTGATTATAACGCAAATAAATATGAATTTATCTTCAATTGACAAAATTTTCAACTAGTACTATCAGGTATTGACTTAATGACCAATATTGGCATTGGATACAGAAGCAATTGACGGCATATGACTATGTAACAAAGCAGATATATTACGTAAAGTATGCTGACTGATGTCACTTAGCTCGCTTTAGATAAATCAGTGATGCCAAAAGTCACAGTTTCATAATATTGGTAAAAGTATTGGCAGAGAAATTGAAATTCAAATTTTGTGGCTGGCTGCATTGAATGCAAACTTGACTGGGTTATACCGACAGAAATATACCAGTGTAATCGTCGTAGACAACTGAAGTAGCAAGATAAAGTGGGATTATCTGTAAGCAGCTAAATAATAATAATAGTAATAGAATCGTTGGGGTGAAGTACGATTTATTGCAGTTACATCACAGGCCCATCAGAATACCATCGCTACGTTATTTTTATTTCTTACTCAGCATTGCCTCACGGTGTTTTTCTTCACCGTTTTGAGAGCAGTGGTAATGAAATAAATTACACAAAGTAATGCGCCTGGCAGGGTTTGAACCCGCAACCTACAACTCGTAAGTTGGAGCCACCTACCTAGTAATGGTGCTAGAACAAAAAATTTAAGACGTGAGACCGCACTGGGCCCGCGTGGTGGATTACGGCCCATTCCCTCTCTTAAAGAGGAGGCCTGAGTCCCGGCAGTGGGAACATTAAAAAAAAAGATTGATGATGATTGATGATTGATTGCAGCATTTACTGAAAAAAGGAGTCTTTTCATCCAACGGATTCGTGCGGCCTCCACCAGGTCAAGTTAGGCTTACAGAAACTTGATTGAACGGGCTCGGTAGAGTGACGATTTTATCAATTTAGCTAGTATTGATTTGTATATGATAGCAACAGAATGAGACTAATTTGTTCTACAGCAAAACGACGCTAAGAAGTCGACGTTTTTTATTATAATTATTTGTTTCTCTATTGTCATGTTAAAAAATATTTCTGATATTATCATCACAAGCAAAATGAAAAAAAAGACTGCCACAAAAATATCGATTACAGTTATTTTGATAGAATACGGTTAGTAAATAACTCAAAGTAACGTCTAGACATCGCAAAGAAATCTGTGTCACGCCGATGTCAACGCTCCTACTCATGTACTGAATATTGAGTAGGGGAAGGCACAACATACGTATGTGCACTCACTAGGGTCACCATGGATCTGTGACATTTATTACAAATACTTCTATCCTGTACTTTTGACACCGCCTCTTTCCTATGATCTTTCTCACAAGAGCTGCTACCATTTACTGGTGCAATATTTAGTCAGTGGCACTCGACGATCTTACTTCTAGAAAAAAGTAAAAAAATACTTCTTCAGAATATTATTATTATTCTATATTATTATATCTCTGCTTGTTTTATATAAACTTACATAAATCATAAAACTAGAAGGCAGAGATATGATATTGCAAATCAAGACAGTACCTATACAAAAGTGAGAATTTTTCTCCGTATGAGTACAAAAAT
Source organism: Mythimna albipuncta (assembly GCA_929112965.1). Lineage (NCBI taxonomy): Eukaryota > Metazoa > Arthropoda > Insecta > Lepidoptera > Noctuidae > Mythimna > Mythimna albipuncta. The sequence goes on along the minus strand of OV815962.1, from coordinate 5,998,656 downwards.
TATGAGGATTTTTTGTTTTGGTGTGGGAATTTCTCAAATAACTTCATCCGCTTTTGGTGGAGGGAGATCTCTCCCGTCAGCCGGGCCTCTTCAGTTGCTTTTTTTGTTCCAGAGCCGTGTCGCGGTAATAATAAGCTGAACTTATTTAACTAGTTGAGATTTCTGGGGAAAAAATAGCAATCCCCACTGCTGAGCATTTAAAAGCTGGCAAAAAAACCCGCAAAGACTGTGGTCATGAAACGTCTAAATTGAAAACTCTACATAGTACAGTCATTTACGATGAAAATATTAAACATCAACAAGTGCAATGATTGCATCAGTGCTTACCATCAGGTGGAATCGCAGTCTAGTACTATAATTTATCTCATTTAAAAAATAGGTACCTACTGTACCGTAAACTAGGATTTCTAAGGAACGAATTTAAAAAAAACAAGCAAAGCTAATTTTCTAAAAATAAATGACAGTAAAAATTATGGTTACCCTATCAACACCTCTACATTATTCGCCTAAATAGTGAAGGTACAAGATTTACGATAATAGGCGATATTATCGCCTTTATACCGATAAACAATTAATTATTATTTGTATAGTGATCCGCACGTTTTCTCTACGTGAATAGAAAGTTAACAAAACTTGAATTTAATGTGACCATTTTTTAGGGATAGTATTATACTATCTTAGATCCATAAATATTTCGCTTAAGTATTTTAATTTTTGTTTTATTTTATCCTCAAATGACTCCTTCCACTTTGAGTGGATTAAGAGGGAGTGTCAGAGTTTTACTGACTTAAAATCCACCTGTTTTCCTTCAGTTGCTTTTGCGTTGCAGGACCCCGGTAACTCTTTCGAAAAATCCCGCCGCTAATAACTATTATAGCTAAACTATTTAGATATTTATAACATGAATGTTTCAATGGACAACCTACAGGTGGACTATAACCTATAGGTTTTGTGTATGTAGTAGGTACCTATCGGTGGACTATGAACAACCCTGGGTGGGTTGTTCATAATTCACACAAAAGTTTGGGAACACATTGATTGTGCGTTTAGCTAAGGAGTGGAATTCCCCGGCGGGAGTTTATGTTTTGATAGCTACAACCTTAAAGATCTACAATCTTTAAGTAAAAAAAAGAGTGAATAGGTTACTTCTGGTCAGACGTGCTCCATTACCAACTACGTCATCCCTTACCATCAGGATAAATAGTGGTCAAGCGCGAGCCTATCAATAATAATAAGAAAAGACCAATTACTAAAGAGAATTTTTTTTTTAATAAGTCAGTTTTAAACGGGGACTATTACTATAAAATAAATTATTAACATACACAATTTCAGTAATAATACATGATTTGGATAATAGATATTATCTCTGTCGGGCGGGAATAAAACCATAGCACGATCTAACCAGACGAAACAGCGCCATCTATCGAACATTGGTGTAACAAAAACCTTGATTTATTTCGTTACGCAAGTCATTAAAAATTTTAGATTTACGACTAGAAACTAGATCAATGGTAACTAATATCGCAAAAGTTCTATCAAATGATCGTAGCATCTCCACATTTACAAACGAATTTAAAAATTTAATGCATATTAATGATGATGATGACAGTTAGACAAAATTAAACAAGACAGAAAAGTCGAAGTTGCAAAAAGCATGGATTGGATGTAGGTCGCTTGCTAAACGCAAAGTTGCAGTATTCAGCCATTGGTTGGCTGAAAAATTGTTCTATATGGATTCTGGATTTCAAAATTCGTTCATATTTAAATGAAGTAATTTGGACAAGCAACAGTTGTCTGAAGGTGATTTTTTAACGAGAGAAATCGTGCTCTTAGAAGCGGTAAAAAAAAACTTAAAAACACTGAGATAATTTTTAGAGCTTTTTTTTACAAAAAAATATAACTAAAAACATACATTCAGCCGAACATAGAACCTCCTCTTTTCGAAGTCAGTTAAAAAAATCAAACAGTCCAATAAAATATTAAACTGCAGAAGCTACTTATCAGATATAAATCAATCTCTGTTACAGGAACAAAACCATAGCGCGATCTAGCGGAACAACGTTTATAAAATTAACTCCCGAGCCTTGCGAGGGAGTTAATAAAGAAACCTGAGTAAAGTGAGGAATTTAAGCCGCCCAAGACAAAGACAGCTTTATCCCCGTGTTGCATACTCTACTTTTTACACCATCTGTGAGATAATTAAAAGACAATTTGGTCGACCAAATCATGTATTAGAGAAATATTTACAATTATATTTACAAGTTTATCAAACAAACAAAATTCACTACTCCAAGATTCTATAGTTTCAATTTTCTATAATGCTCCCGTGTCGTCAGTATGCACGTTATATTCTATTTTCTTTTTTTTGTTAGTGGCCAGTTTGAGTCATATTCATTACATACTCTTTGGTTTGAATTTCGAGTCAACTTGTTCGATACGCCTACATTTTAATTCACAATGTTGACGATTCTTGATCCTCCAAATTCAAATCTCATTATTCCCTAGGGATCGGCCATACTGCATTATCTCCCTAGGCATATAATGACTTGCTTTAAGTGAGGTTTGTATGACGTGTAAAACGACATTATCGAGCAGGTTGGTTGTTTTATTTTGTATTTTTCAGTGTTTTTTTTTAATTGAAGTCGGTTTTTTTTAAGTTTTTTATTTTACATTTTTTAGTTATGGTACTGGCACTAAAATACCTCTCAGCCAATCTTAAATACCTTATAGCCAAAGAGCATCTCATAACGATTCTAATAATCCTAAACACGTTAAGATTACATTGATTTAATAATAATAATATAATAATAATATCGTTTATTTACGTAAACTGTGGTAGGTACAAAAGATGTTACATAAAAAGAAACAAGTGCAAAGACACATTCCGCCATTTAATGTCATGCAAATATTTAGTCGATAGTGTTTTAGTAACATAAAGTAACTCACAACTATGTAGAGTTCTATGGTTAATAAAACAGAATTACAAATAGATCTTCACCCAAATTATTTATCGCTAAGGAGGAGGCCGACCGCATCAGGCAACGGCGCTCTCGCCGCCGCCGGGATTCCGATGCTGATTTCCGGCCACCACCGTAGTCGCGGGCTTGCGGACAGTGAGCAATGGATAGCTCGCTGTCCGGCCGTCCGGTAACTGTCCGGACCAAGCCTAAGTCGTCAACGGCGCGCACTGTTCCCGCGCGCCTAAAGGAGTTGTCAGCAACAGCAGGGACCCAGCCGGGTCGAAGCCTACTGGGGCCAGGGTTATCCGAAAGGGCGCTCGAGCCCCGGTATGAAGGCTAGAAGGAACGGGGTGGGTCTTTTAGTCAGTAAGAGTCTGACACTATCTCCCGCTCCGCCCAAGGGCGGGGGATGTCAATGCATGATTTTTCCCACCATAAAAAAAAAAGACCATCGGATTGGTCTAAAGTCTAAAAGCTAGATTTACGTCAGAAAAAAAGTTCAGGGCCCGATTGCAGCGTCGTTTACCGGGTTCCAATGTATTTTCAAACCATTCAGGGACCAACTCAACACGCTCACACAATTTCATCCAAATTGGTTAAGCCGTTTAGAAGAAGTTAAGGTAACAAACACACGTACAGAAGAATTATTTATATATAAAAATACTAGCAGTTGCAGAAGACATTGCCCTGACCGAAATATGCATTTAAAACGAAAAAAAAAAATTAACGACCCGATTACAGAGCCACTTACCGAGTTCAAAAGTAATTTCGAACCATTATCATTAGTATTTTGAACCATTTGTTCTGTGTCTGGGTGTATTTTATCTATAATATGTATGTATTTAGAAATATATAAGTATGTTTATCAGTTGTCCAGTACCCATAACACAAGCTCTGCTTATCTTGGGACTAGATGGCGTTGTGTGATAGTTGTGGAATATTATATATATATATATATATTGTTATTGTTGTTATTATATATATATATATTGTTATTCAGGAACACACTCAAATATAAACACAAAATTTCATCCAAATCGGTGAAATCATTTAGGAGGAGTTAGGTGACAAACACACGTACAGAAGAATTATATATATAAAGATATAGATGAAAGTGTGAAGTCACACATTTCGTCTGTTTAATATGTAAATTAAAATGATGACACAAATTATTCACAACTAATTAAATTCAGTGACATTTACAACAGATTACCGTATGCTAATTAATATCTTGTTAATTTACATGTATTTATTGTGTAACTGATATACATGTATTGTGAACAGATATAAATGTCCTTTTAATTGTGAGGATAGATTCGTGTATGATTGTAATTGTTTCACGTGAAAGTACTGAACCGGTTTTGATGGAACTTTGATATATTCATTATCATTTCAGCCGATACAAGTCCACTGTTGGACATAGGCCTCCCAAAAGCGTCGCCACATCGAACGTTCCTGTACGTCCCGCATCCATCGGTTTCCCGCTACCTTCACCAGGTCATCGTTCCACCTTGTAGGTGGCCTTCCAACGCTGCGTCTTCCGGTATGGATTCGCCACTCCAGAACCTTTCGGCCCCAACGGCTATCTGATCTGCGAGCAATGTGCCCAGCCCATTGCCACCTGAGTTTGGCAATTCTTCGTGCTATGTCGGCAACCTTAGTTTTCCTGCTGATATCTTCATTTTTTATTCGATCACGCAAGGGAACCCCAAGCATGGCCCTTTCCATTGCTCTTTGGGTGATTTTAAGCCTTCTGATGAGGCCCATTGTGAGCGACCACGTTTCGGAGCCATATGTCATCACTGGCAACACGCACTGAGGTGCTATTCTCTAAGAAAACAGCCTTGAGCTCAGCGCTGGCACAGCGACGAGTCGTGAGCGCAGTACATTGAGTTAAAAACCCAATGCAATGCCATTTGTAGGTGTTATAGTTTCTGAGATTTTGTGATTAATCAATGAGTGGTATTTCGCTTTTATAAATGTTGATTGTGCAATTTTGCCAAAAGGCGCGGGTTTCACCCGCGGGTGAAATTGTTTCGGTATTTTTTGAAGGAATAAGAAGCGTCAAACGTCAGTTGAGCGAATTCAATGACCTGTAGGTAGTTTGTACGCAACACCGACTACTACCTACGGGTCATTGAACTCACTCAGCTGACGTTTTCTTAAAGAATTTAATTTCGTAAATGCGTAAATTAATACGAGTTTTGAAAAAAAGGTACTTTATTTTTTAATTTTATCTTTACAAATCAATAGTGTTTCATGTACCGGATCGACCCTCCACGGGATTAAAATGATCAAAATTTAACGGTGTATGTGTAGAGGTAGAGGTTTTTTCTAGTCTTCCATCATGTTATTCCTCTGTGGATTTTTTTCTAGAAAATGGGACTATAATGCCTGCCAAACACGCTGCGTATACCTGACAGGTTTGCGTGTACAGTTGAGTTGTACAGGTAAACTGGAGCGTGTATGTTAAACACCTGTGCAGGTTTCCATACAAGCTCACCTGACAAGTATAACTGTATAACAGGCAAACCTATCAGGGTTATTTCCACAATCTCTATTACATATAAAAGATTTAATTGCTAATTACAAGGGAAATAGTCACGATGCTGACTCGTGTCAAACTAATTGATCGGAAACCATTCGTTTTAATGAGGATGTACTGGTAATTACCGATCGATTGGATGCAGATTATCCTAATTAGTCATACCTATTGAATAGTAGACAGATACTTAGGTAAATATTCTATAGTAATTAATTTAATTAATTACTAATGGAAAGTAAGAGAGTAGGGTTGTGCTTTTTCTATTCTATTCTACATTTTGATACAAGTGGAGAAACTGCCAACCTAGGTGGAATTCGCCCGAGCTGCAGGCGAGGGTATTATGGAACTGAGCGCTGCTGTGACTTTTCACGTGTATCAAACGACGTCTTGCAATACACTTACAAAAAAATAAATAAACAGAGCTTGACCGGTAACTTATAGCAGTCTCTTAGTGCCTATATACCTGATACGATAAATGTAATAAATTGTAGCGGGGCCAAGCTGACGCGCTTTTCCGCACTAGTAAAAAAAAGGAAACTGCGTGCCTAAGAGCGGTAAAAGCTTTTCAAGTAGGTGTGTTGATAAAGTTATTGGATGATTACTCCGTAAAAGGTGTCGTATCGTTGACTGTAACTGTAAACTCAAATACTTATACATATGTACACGTATATAGGTACCTAGATATACAGTAGACACCAATTAGAATTAGTAGACTACTGCAAAATGTTGTGTTCAAAACAATGGTCTACGTGTTTTGCCATAGGCTGTGGCAGACCGAGTATGAAATTGCACACTATGTATGCACAAGAAGTTGCCGAATATACGGGCTCCCTATCCAAACCAAATGTTTAGGCTTTGTTCGGACTATTTAGTAGATGGTTTATGAGAAGTTTGGTAGGGTAGAGTAGGGTATAACAGGGTAGAGTAGGGTATAGTAGGGGGGAGTAGGGAAGAGCGGGAGCGAAACCGCCCGGGCAAAAGCTAGTATTATATATGCCTAATATTGAAAATAATACACATACCTAAGTATATTTAAATTTACAGAGTCATACTTTATACTTAAATTATTTTTTTAATAACACGTACAGTCCTTGTACTTGTACTTATATATTTGTAATAAATACCACTTGCCTCAAAAAAAAATAGGATATCCTCTAACAACTTCCTTTTAAATGAATTGATTGATAAACCTTTAAGAATTCGACATTACATCATGTAACCTTCAATTGAGTTAAATAATGTCATTTACCTTGCTATTAAAACGTTAAATAAACAAATGAATGAACATTGCTTATTAACTGTTCTTAAATAGGTATCTAGAGTACGTAAAACCAATCATGATTCTAAGGTCTTACTAGTTACGAGCGTAGTGACATTGATTTAAGATTGTGAATTATTATTTGGCAGAACAAGTCGACGGTGGAGAGATGAACTTGATTATTACTGGACTGGCCTGCAATGACCAAGAACAAACGTGTGTGAAGTGGAATATAGAGGGCTAATTAGATGAGGTAGATTAGATTATTATTATTTTAATATTAATAGGCTTTTTTTATGGTGGGAAAAATCATGCATTGACATCCCCCGCCCTTGGGCGGAGCGGGAGATAGTGTCAGACTCTTACTGACTAAAAGACCCACCCCGTTCCTTCTAGCCTTCATACCGGGGCTCGAGCGCCCTTTCGGATAACCCTGGCCCCAGTAGGCTTCGACCCGGCTGGGTCCCTGCTGTTGCTGACAACTCCTTGAGGCGCGCGGGAACAGTGTGTGCCGTCGACGACTTGGGCTTGGTCCGGACAGTTACCGGACGGCCGGACAGCGAGCTACCCATTGCTCAAGCCTGCGTCTACGTTGGCCGGAAATCGGGATCAGAATCCCGGTGACGGCGGCGGCGATAACGCCGTTGCCTGATGCGTTCGGCCTCCTCCTTTGCGAGCATTACTGCTTCGCAGAAGTCGGCGACCGCCTGCCACTCCTCCTCGCTCCGGACCATGGCCTCAACCAAAGCCCGCCGCGAGAGGTCTCCGCCGCCGATCCACGAGGGCACGGCGATGCTCCGCCCAAGCAGGGCACACCTCGACAGTGTGCTCCACCGTGTCCTCCGGGCGTTCCGCACAGTAGCGACACCCGGGCGTCACTTCCGCATGAATCGAGTGCAGGAATCTCCCGAACGAACCATGTCCGGTGAGCTACATTCAATGACTGTTCGGCGGTACAAAGTTTGTCGAGTCAGCTAGTACCTACCTAGAGAATATATGTAGATAACAATATTTAAGTAAATACGTTTCATTCACAAAGTTAAGCCTGATGACCTCAACAATGCATTCTCTACGTTGCGTCGTCGCTAAATGCCAGCCGTTTCCCATACTGCATGTGGACCGTTATAATCGGATGATATAATTGGTAAACGCATCTGTACTTCCTTATTTGTCACTAGCCGCTAGTATCGCAATCCTAAAATGTACAGATATTCGTAATAAGTGGTTTTGTTTACTTTAAGGATCTGCTATCTAGGATTTAATGTGGAAAAACTGGTAAAGAGCGATCTGAATCTTGAAGGAAACCAGCACTAGCTTCTGCGTGAAATTATAAAATTATCCCAAGAGAACAATCTCCTAAGATAAAAAAGTATTCTGTGTTATATTCCAGGACATGGTGTACCCCTGTGCCAAATTTTAACCAAAACCATTTAGCAATTTAAATGTGAAGGAATAACAAACATACCCTACCCCCATAACCTACACATAAATATAAACTTTTTCCAGAATGATATTACGGTAATTTGGCCATAATATTGTTTTTCACTGCTGGGCAAAGACCTCCCCCAACTTCTCCAACCATAATAATTAAGGCACTATCATATTTCCATTACTATGCTAATAACACCAGAAACTGAAGACATGGGAATATTGCTTTTAGAAAATAACATTATTCAGATGTCGCCCTTCACGGCTCACACTCTTCTCTTTGTTCATGAAAATGCACCACCGACAGAAGTTATGTAGGTATGTTGTTGATTGTTTACCTAATGTTTACGTTCATCCCCCTCACGGAGCCCAAACCTCACACCTCCGGTTTTTTTCCTCTTGGGTTATCTGAAGGGTAAGGTATACAATTCAACGTACGTAATCCATCAAACATGTAGATATTTTTTTCAATACACTTGCTCAGAAAGTGATTCTTATTGCACTGCACACTACATAATGGCCGTTGTTACCAAACTGTGACATTTTGATATCCATTACGCACAAATGCTATTATGTAGTTAAAACCTTATTGTTCAACCTCTTCCCCGCCATATTTTTAATACATTATCGTATCAGGATGGACGCAGGTCGTCCCCCACGAGTCGCCGGTCAACCCTCGTTTATTCATTCCAGTGAGTGTATTGAAAGGTAAATGAAAAAAAAATATGGGCGTGCATATGAAAACAGATTTATACCGCCATAAAAGTTTACTAGTTTTAGTTATTTTCTTCACAAGTGTATTAAAAAACGTCGTATCATACACGTTAGTAATTAATGATTACCGTTCTCAGCTCTCTTATGAGCCTCACCATGGCTCGGGTGTAAATACCGCCACGTCGGTAATCACTAACATTACATACTCCGTTTCTTCCCTGTAGGGGGTACATTTTGGAAAACTCTATCTTAGTGTTCGCCTACGTCATAAAAGGAAAACTTGTGCAAAACATGCTCCTCATCATCAGCCTTTTTAAGGTGGGAACTGCTGGGACTCAGGCCTCCTCCTTGGGAGAGGGAATGGGGCGTAACCAACCCGCACTGGGCCACGCAGGCCCAGTGCGGGTTGGTGGTAATAAACACGCTTCTAGTACAATTCATTTCGGCTGTGGTTGATATGTCAGTCAGCCAGTCTCCTTCTATACCTGTATACAAACAACATTATTTTTAGTATATGCAAAACTTGAATATAGTTTGTTCAGAATCAGTATCTAACTGATTCGATTCCAATCATTTTTACACCATGTTATATTTTTTACCAAAAATATTTAAAACAAGTTGGACACCACCGACACTCAGTACAACACAGATTACAGCAGGTCATAGCGAGCATTAGATGCCAACACAAAGCTGGGTACGAAAGCAAAACAACCCTTCAGTCGCCCAGATGGCCCGGTGACCATGTATTTGTACGGACAACCAGTAACATAACAAGCTTATAACTTTGTGATTTTTATGGTATAGTTATGAAATTTGTACATAGATTCTTTACACACACATTTACATATATACTAGATACGAGTTTTGGGTTTCGCATAAACTAAAACTAATGCACACTAACTACTAAATCAGGAGAGCAGTGGTGGCCGAGTGGTAACGGCCCTGACTTACGAGTTGTAGGTCGCGGGTTCGAACCCAGCCAGGCGCATTACTTTGCATAATTTATTTCATTGACACTGCTCTCAAAACGGTGAAGGAAAACATCCTGAGGAAACCGGCATTTCCTAGAACCAAAAATTCGTAGACATGTGGCATTCATGTGACAAGACACTGGGCCCGCGTGGTGGATTACAGCCCATTCCCTCTCCTACAGAGTAGGCCTAAGTCCCAACAGTGTGAACATTAAAAAGGCTGATGATGATGATGAAAACTAATGCCGTAAGACCTTCGACTCATCCAAACTACAACATACTTGACAGACAGCTGACTGTAATTCTACAATAAGTTATGCGGAGCACTATAATTTTATTATGTACAAGTTCAATCACATTACCATAAGTATTCGCTATATTAAGTTTTGTTTCTAAAGGATGCTGCAATAGACACTGTAATAAAACCTAAAAACAAAAGACGATTGTTTAGAAGATTCTGTAGTTATCTCGTAATCATGGCAGAAGGTTCCGGTTCACGGCAATAACAATAATTTAGTGTACTTAAAGTTTGTAACACTGAATGTTGAAATGTTCAGCCTAGTGTGAGTTTTTTACTTAGTCTATCACGTTAAAAAAAAACGTTCGAATATGCCATTTAGTATCGAAAAAACCGGGTAAGTGCGAGTCGAACTCGAGCACTAAGATGCAAACTTACGAAAACAGTTCAAGTTTCGAATTGAATTACGAAGATTATAAAAAGTTTTTTTTACGTTACTACTTTACAGTTTTCAGATTTTTTCCTATAAGAACTTGTGCTAAGATGATGGTATTTTGCTTTATGGCAAATTCACGATTCTAGGAACTACCCTAACGAAGATTAGCATATCATCAAACTTAACGTTTGAAACGATCTGATCAGTTTTAGTCGGCCATTTCATGAAGCGATCACTTTCTAAGATCTGGCCATGACATATTATATCTATTTTATTGCTCGTGAGTGTACTCCCCTGATCTATATGCATGAGTACTTTCATCCCTTGAAATATTACCTATTTTACAAGGCACCCTATAGGGTACATGTTGCAAATTCTGAATTACTATTCTATAGGTTGGTATCGTTCGTTGAATAGTTTTTCATGGAACAGGAGCGACCACGAATTCCATTTTAGTATAAATATTCACGTGGTACGAATACTTACAATAGTTCATTATTGTCTACTATTGTACTATAAAAGTAAGTACAGTCAACAAAACAAATATGTATGCAGTCAAAAAATTACCATTATTAGCATGTAGTAAGTAATCATTAACTAAGCAAAAGTGTAGTCTACATCAACTACATGTAATATTACTCGTAGTATTGAAACTACAAAAATGGGAGTGCCAATTTATTTATTAACTACTAGCTTTTGTCCGCGGCCTCGACCTCGTATATAAAATACCTATAACCTTTGTTATTCAGGAATAAAGTAGTTTTCTATCGGAGAAAAAAAATAAAAATTCGACCAATACTTCCAGAGTTCCTACAAACAATAAAAAACAAACTTTAGCTTTATAATATAAGTGTAGATAAATAAAACCATTGTCTTTAAATCTGGGAATCAATCTTGTATCTTGAAGAACAGTGCAGGTTCTTTAAATGGAATGATCTAGATTTTTATATTATATTTTTTGCATACCAACCATAATATTCTTTAAGGTCGCGTTCAGATTTAGATAAGTAAAAACTAAGAAAACTTATTCAGAAGTGTTTTCAAAGCCTTGACCTATCACTATCCTTTTGCTAGGGTAAGATTCTTCTACAGAGAAGGCACAAGCATACATCATCATACATGCCAATATGATCTTAAAATAGTTTACCTGACTCTTTATTAAAACATAATCATTTTTCGTACAAATGAAAGAAACCTTTCTGGGTGGAACAAGAAATAATGCCAGGCTTTCACTGCCTAAAATCCATCTGTGTTCCCTCTATTACCCTATGCATTTCAGCACTGCGGTAACTCTTTCGACCAATCCCGCAACCACATAGTTAAGGGCCCGTGTACTCATCTCTTTTGTTGAGTGTACATTACAGAATGCCTACATACTTATTAGGCCTATTCCATTCATTCAATTAACAATTCAAACCACACATCCATCAAGTAAATATGATGGTAATGATTACAAATGGTCGATATTCGATATATCACTTCCTGCCTTCAATACTTCGCTCTTTTGATCCCGGATGGCGATTTGCATACACGTAACTATTTGGAGTTACTGATTATTTGGACACTGTGTCCCAATTGACACATTTCATTTTAAATTTTTTTTCTTTGACGACAATAGGTATGTCGGACACCACCAAAATTATTGAAGCTGATCAATAGATGCACTCACGAAGAAATGAATAAACAGGGTTAAATGGCGACTCGCGACGCGGGCCCGGCTTGATACGATACATGTAAAAACATTGTGGTGGGGAGAGCATGTGCACTTTTCTGGACAAGTGCGGAAAACAGTCTATTACGTGCCTAAAAGCGGTGTGATAAGAGCGGGTTTTCAAGTAGGTCTTGTACAGTCAGATAAAAATAGTCTTAAAATATGGTATGAAGAAACTTATTACCTACCCGAAATTGCCGCCTTAAATCCAACCTAAAATAGTTTTAGTAGCACTTTATTTCCCCATATATTATACTTTAAAACTTTTTATCCGACTTTACTAAACAATATGTGTCCGAATATTCAGTGGAAAAATATTGAAATAAAAATATATTTATGAATTAGACACTATGTCCGAATCGTCAGTAAGTCACAATTTTATAATACCGACTCGTTATGATAACACCACTACGCGACTTCAACAAACGAATCGCTTTATTATCATAATAATAAGCCGGCACTCTGCTTTTGCGAAAACCTTTCGATTATGAATAATAAATCAATTTAATATTTTATTCTCGAGCCATGAACTTTGAGATACCGCACGAATTTAAATAATGCTAAGCTGTAATTCTGAATAAAATTGTAATAAATAGCTAGAATAAGCTTAGGATTTAAAACTGTAGATCAGAAAACGCGATCAATTCGACCTGTTATGTGCACTGGGCAGGGCACTTTGCTTGTAGAAAGGATGTCGATGGGGTCGAAAGGTTCTAGAGTGGCGACTTCGCACCAGAAAACGTAGCGTTGGAAAGCCTTCCACAAGGTGGACCGACGAAGGGCCCAAGTCATTCTATCACGATCCCATAGTCATGTTGCTAAAAGTTCAAAATCTGCTAATTCATAATAATCGATCAGTGATCAGTCAATGGTCTCGTAATAGAGTTGTGGTAGAATGACAATATCGAGCAGTCTCGTAACAAATTAAAAGCTATGACCGCACAATGACGATCTAATGGTAGGACACTGATCAAAGGAACTGTCACCATTTTAGCGGATTACCACATTTGACAGACATTCATGTCATTATGTAGGTACGGTGTCATTCTATGCCATTTCTTTCAATGGAGTGTCGGTGGTTGACCATTGGAAAGTAATAATGACGCCATTATATTAGTAGACTAACAAACTTGTCAAAATCACACACTGACAGCCCTATATCTTTCTCCTCTCTTTCAGTCCATCCAAAAGTTTTCTGTAAGAGATCGCCCTGTGCGATAAGACCGCCCATTGTACACTTATTTTTGAATAATGTTTGTCCTGTATCCGTGCTTTTTGTTGATGTGGTGTACAATAAAGAATACAATAAATAAATAAATAAAATCAACAATTATGAAATCAATGATAGACCGCACTATTAAACGCACACTATGCAGACAAGCATATTATAAGTTGGAGGATTATATTCAAGATAAAAATGCTTGGCTCAATGCTGGTCCAGCTCCACTACCACTAGGGCGTACTAATTAGTTGATTAGTTGGTAAAAAACTAATATTATTATTTTTATTTTTTAAGTTGGTAAACTAATATTATTATTTTTTAATTTGAAAGACACAATTGCATTGTATAATGTAGAAGCACTTTTTCCAAGTTTGTGAATGTGAAGCACCATGGAGCATTTTTATTAGGTTACAACTTTTTTTTTGACATTACGAGCATGGCAGTTGAGAGTTTGTCATGCTCACTCAAATGTCTCGCTGTTGGTGGCACGTGTTATTGGGTCGTTCAGTTCCCTTCAAAATGGTTGAGCTGAGTGGGGCTGATGCACGCGTCATGCTCGTGAACGGGTGCCGTCAGATGGGACTGGTCATCTCTTAGCTGCCAGTGGCTTTATTCAGTTTCTATCTTTTAATTATTTTACATTTTTATTTCACTATCGACATTGTGCTCACATGATAGAAGCAACAAGTAATATGTAACCAAGCATTATATGTAACACATATATGATTTAAAAGAGTGTCCATGGAGTTTCTTGCACGTTCTTCTCCATAGAGACCTACTCTTTGGAACGTGCAATTTAGCTTCACTTTTCTTGGACTGACCGACATTTGACTATTCAAAAGTGCCTGTAAATGGTCTATTTGAAATAAATGCTTTGATTTGATTTGATTTGATTTGATTTGATTTGACCATTCTGATACTATTGTATAGGAGACTTGAGGCCAAGGTAAGAGTCGCGGGAATGCGGTTGATGAGAGAGGCACAGGATCGGTCGTTATGACGATGCTAGGGGGAGGCCTATGTCCAACAGTGGACGTCTCTCGGCTGAAATGATGATGATAATGATAATGACGGCTAACGAGTGGAATTCCCTTCCGGAGTCTGTGTTTCCTGATAACTACAATCTCTTTCTCGAGGTATTGAAATCAAGAGTGAATAAATGCTGTTTCTAGGCAAACGTGCTCTATTGTTGACCATATCGTGAATTTCCATCAGGTGAGGTCGTGGAAAAAGGCGAGCTTATCAATAGTAAAAAAAATACATTTCACATTCATAACAGATTTATTAATATTTTTTTTTTAATTTCTTTTGTCTTCGCGCGGTATGTGCATTTACCAAGTGTCAAGTGTAGATAGCATTTAGTTTTAAATACAGAATACACTAATTTTTTTTTCACTAGTTTATGAATATACTCTTAGCACAATCTAAAGTACATTTTGATGAAGTTTAGTTGAAGTGCAGAAAATTTGTCATGTCTGCAGTGACTTTGCACATGTATCAAACGACTTTTTTCAATACACTTACGAAGAAATGAATAAATGGGGGTTGACCGGCGTTTCGTGGGGGTAACATTGTGGCGGGGAAAGCACGCACACTTTTCTGCACTGGTGCGAAAAATAGTCAATTTCGGGCCTAAAAGCGGTGGGATAAGAACGGGTTTTCGAGTAAGTGTATTAAAAAATATTTTTGCAGCCATCTCGGCAAGCTTCGCTGAGGTAGTCGATACTACAATAAAATATCAACTTCATTTTACAGAGATCACATATTTTCCAATTTTGCAGATACTATAGATAAATAACTACAACAATTTTACATCACAATATCCACTATATGAATAAGTTTACAAATAACTAAAACAGCAATTGAAGTTCCCTTGAAACAATCCCGCTATAAAACTCCTAAAAGACTCATAAAAAACGAGCAGTACAAAGTTTGAGGTGAGAAATCAGCAAATAACTACTCACTCTCTGTGGAGCGAGAGGGAGTGCTTTTACTGACTTTAATCAGTAAGCCACCACAAGAAGGACCACAGGTGAGTTTTAACCTAACGGTGGTCCTTCAGTTGTCTTTTCGAACAATCCCGCAGGCCAAGTACAGGGTGATATTTAATTAGTTGCCACTCTTTTGTGGGTGACAGTACCACTTACACATTAGAATCAACTCCAGCCTATAGAATTAAAAAAAAATTGATGCTTTCACATTTTATTAAGCTATGAAAACTAATCTACGTATAAAATCATCATCATCAGCCTTTTTAATGTTCCCACTGCTGGGACTCATGCCTACTCTCTAGGAGAGGGAATGGGCCGTAATCCAATACGCGAACCCAGTACGGGTTAGTAACGTACAAAATAGCTAAGATATTGTCATCACATTACGAGTAAAATATAACATTTGTCCCATTGTAATAGTCACATGAGTTCTTTTAACCCCTGACAAATTTTAAATATTTAATTGATTTATTAGGAATTCCTGTATCGTAGGTGAACATGTAAACTTGAATAATAATAATATTTTATTGTTTCTCTCATAAAGGTACAAATGTTGACAATAAATCAAAATATTTTTAACAGTTTATCCTTTGTGAGAGCTGGAGTCTATACTGGGTACAAGAACTGTGTGACAGAACTCCAGGCTCACAAAAAAAAACAAAAACAATCAATCAACCAATCAATCAATCAATTAATTAATCAATCAATTACAAAATTACAAATTCTAATTGCACTTAACAGACTATTGACAATTATGGAGTTTATGTGTTGAGAGGAGAAGAGATGAATACAAATAAAAAAGTTCGAAAACAAAATTAAAAAACAGGGCGTTATGTCCGGAGTACATAAGGATCTCTTTAGGCTATATAAATAGTTCCGTGCAGTAACCGCGCCCGCAACACGTAGCGCAGCAGCTAATCCTTTACTCGCTGAGCCAACCGTACCGTCAAGTTAAAAGCAGCCTTTATAAGTATTATATTGCTATCAGGAACAATCGCAATCCATTTGATACTTCAGTAATTTCATAGAATGACGCAAATAGATAACACCATAAATACCTCAGAAACAAACCTCTTTATTTATGAAAAAAGAAAAACAATAATTTCTATAACAACAATTGTTATTTACAAGTTCACAGTATTGGTATTGAATAAATGAATAAACAAATAAAGGGTCATTTACACCTGAGTATTAGAATGCACGTGGGTGATGAGTACCGTTACTGACCAGTCTATACAGTGTCCCCAAGGAACCCGGCCCGAATTTCAATTCGACACCTAATTAGACCATGTATGGTACTATTCTGTTATAATAATTTATGCTACAGTTTCAAGGTATACGCTTTTGGGTTTGAAATTTATGAAGAGTGTTGATAGGATTTAATATACACGTCGCCGTCTACTGATTGAGAATCACTAATGCAAAAGTCAACTTGATTTATGCGAATTTTTAATTTAAGCTGACTGTCCTTTTATAGATTCTATCAATTGTTTGATGACAGTTGATCGCTTTTTAGGATTCCGTACCTAAAGGGTAAATTGACCCTATTACTAAAACTCCGCTGTTCGTCCGTCTTTTGGTCTGTCCGTCGGTCACCAGGCTGTATCTCATGAAATTTTTTGTATCCTCTATAACATCAAATACTAAAAAAAATTAATAAAATAAATATTTAATGAGGCTCCCATAAAACAAACGTGATTTTTTTGCCGGTTTTTATATTTTAACTTATGCTCCAAGGTAGTCTGCTGAAATTAACAATAAACCATCGTCATATTAATCTAACTTAGAGAAAAGGTAAAACGTCGAGTTTTTATTAAAAGGACACATTTAGAGAGTTAATATAATTTTAATTAAGAAGGCCTTCTAGTAGTGATACCTATCAAGCCTGCGAGATTGTTTGGAAGAGTCATCGTTGTCCTGGAAAGTAAAGGACAACTGAAGGAACACAGGTGGGTTTAAGTCGGGAGAGGTCTGACACTCCGTTTTCCTCCACCCAACAGCGGGAAAAGTCTTCGACTTCGAGAGCAATTTCTACTGCTTATAGAAGTTTTTGCCGATTTCCAACGCAAAAATTAAAAAAGTCAGACATAGTCACAACATCCTATTAAAAAAATACTACTTGAAATTGTGTTATGTATACTTAATTCAATTTCTAACAACTCACGGAATAGGTAGATTCAACAAAAAAAAACTAACATTTGAATACGTTTTTCATAAAAAGTTAAGTGAACTAAACGGTGCAACTGTTCACACATACCAATCAGTTCGTGATCATGTTCCTGAGCACCCTATTATTAGAATAACGTTATCCGAATTCGATCAAACAAGTAAGCATATTATGCAGTATACATATTAATAGGTAATTATCTAAAAAAGTGATAAAAATAAAACACATGTATAAGTACCACATTGTTTTTCTTTCATTCTCTGTTTTAAAAGTTTCCACATATTTCACATAGACTTTTACATAAACACGATGACTTGATTCTTGACAATAAATAATTATTTAATAAACAACTACGTTTATTATTACTTCAGTAAAAAAATAAAGGGTTTAAGAATATAAAAAAAGTTTCCCACTATCATCAATCGTCGCTACTTATGTAGCGGGAATAAGGTCCAGGCTACTGGCGGTCAGGGCCTCAAGTCTGCTATTACAATAGTGTCAGAATGGTCTATCATTGATTTCATAATGGTTGATTTTGACAAATTTTGGTAATCTACTAATATAATGGCGTCACTATGACTTTCCGATGGTCAACCACTGACACTCCATTGAAAGAAATGGCATAGAATGGTAATCTCGCACATAATGACAAATGAATATCTGGCGTATGCGGTTATCTGCAAAAATTTTGACAGTTCCTTTGATCAGTGACCTACCATTACGACGTCATTGCGCAATTAGTGCTTTTAATAAGCTCGATATTGTCATTCTACCACAATTCTATTACAAGACCATTGACCGATCAATGATCGATCATTATGAATTAGCAGATTACAAACTTTTAGCAAAACGACAATGGGATCGTGTTGGAATGACGAATTTATAAAAATAGCAGACTTAGGCCTAGAGAAAGGAACCTTTTAACAATATGAGCCATGTTCAGGTGTATCGCTTTCTGTATCAAGCCCTTGATCCAGGTATCCTAACCTAACCTAACGATAGCCTCCTGATGTGTTAGTCGTGCCTCATGGCTATAGTGTCATTGACCAAGTCTACATTCCACATGTTGATAACCTAGTGAGTCAAGTCGCAATAATAGATTTGCTTAAAAATATCATGACTAATTAAATAATAATACAATGATTTATTATTACGACTTTACTAAAGTAAAATATTTACAAATAATTATCTTTTTAAATATTTTTGTTTGTTATTTTTATTATTTGAGAGGATTGATGCGGATAGCCGAAATACAAACTTTTGTCTAGTTCGGCCACAGATGTATAATTATTTTATCTTTTGTTATATATAGCCTACAAATCTGTCGCAAAACTGTAAATGTATTTGAATGAACTAATTCCGTGTATATTTTAGTTTAGTATTGTAGTGACTATCGAATTTACGTTTTTTTTTTTGGAGATTGTTCAATATATTACATTTATTGCACCAAATACACTTGTCTGAAACCTTTCAAAGGTTTATGTGACAAAGTGGAGGTAGCTAGCTCCCTCACAGCATGTTACATCAAAATCAAGTTAATTTAGCATAATACTATAATTTTTGAGATGTGATGTATTTTTAGTTTCAGATCTATGTAGAACAAAGGTTTACTAACCACAAGACATAATTAAAAGTAATATCGTAAAACCAGAAAATACAGTCAATAAATGAGTACATTCTACCGTAGCTACGGTAGTAGGTTTTCTCTCAATGAGCTAATTAATTTCTCGGTCTCACCCATACGTAGGCGTTCCCATGAAGGTTGCATTAATGACACCATTGAATACTACTAACTTAACTAACCGGAACTTAATTAGACAAGCACAATAACACTTCCGTTGGGTAGAGGAACTACTGTTTATAATGAAACACAAAATTGAATAGAAAACTAGTATTCATTAGTATAAGCGTGTAATTAGAAGGGATGTAACCAGTGCCATGACTAGGGCGCAGACGTCTGTAGGAGCGTGTTTCACAGCTTCTATCGCGGGCCTTGAGCGTGGGGACTGAATCCAGAAATTCCGTAACGAAAATAACCTAACATCCCCCACTCATTTGTTTTTTGAGCGTGGTGACCGATAAGAAAACAAATGAGTGAACAATCAATAAAAATTCAATTCAATGTGTGACTTCAATTAATATCAAAGAAAAAAAAACAAAGGAAAAAAATACTGCACAAATAAAATAAATAAATAATTATAATTGCATAAGTTGATAAAAATGCTATGCAATAGCTTTACCACGGCAGTCCCCGGGTGCCACACGTCTTTTTTTATATATTTAGTCCCTTTGTTTCTATTGTACTTTTTTCTAGGGGAGAAGTTATAAAAACTTGCACTGAGCGAACAAAAGGCTAGTTACGACACTGGGCTCATCACAGCAATTAGTGAATTGAAACGTTTATAACAAGATCAAGAGGAAAGCGAAGACTGATCATGGTTTTTTGAGGGCAAGAGGTTGAGGGAGGAGAAGAATCTTCTAAAGAGTTACCGAGGCCCTAAAACGTAAAGGGCCACTGTAGGAACACCGGTGTGTTTTAGTTGGTCAAACCCTGACTCTCCCTGTCGCTCTAGCTCTAGATTTGATTTTATTCACCTCAAAAAATAAAAAGGCAAAGTAACATAAAGTAAAACTTGTATCCCATAGCATCCATTGAAAGTACTAACTGTTCCTCGACTTTCCGACCAAAGCCTGGACAAAGTGACATCTACCAGCGAAACAACTGTCAAAATAACAGATTGGCCTTGATTTCAGGTCTTTCCGGGTGCGGCAATTATTCTATTAAAAAATATGGGTGCATCTAATATTTTTTAGCCTAGAAAATACAAACGTTTTTATATAATTTATTTAGTGACTAATAATTCATCTGACTTAATTTTTTTATTAATCGCCCAGGTATTTTTTTTGGGCAATGTTCAGAAATTTGTGGGGCTAATCATAGTTTTATACCTATTGTAATTGAAAGAATTTCAATTAAAAACTTTATTAATTGAATTAATAATTATTCTTCATAAAACACAAACATCTGTTCTACATTTGTATAATAGTTACAGACTTCCCAGTCTGCATGTTAAAAAGAGTTTTTTTTGTAGGTAGGAAAATCATCCAGTGATATCTCTGCGCCTCAGCCCAAGGGTGGGAGATTGTGTTAGACTTTTACTGACTAAAATCCCACCCCTGTTCCTTCGCTGCCTTTCGTAATGCGCCGAAGCAGACCCTTGGCCTTTGGCAATATCACATGCGATTTCATTTGAAATGTTGAATGTCCATCCAAATAATTTTCTTTTACTAAGTCACCTTAATTATAGTCTGTCTCAAAAATTTAACCGACTTGGGAATTTTGTATAATATTTAATCACTTAAAAAATACTTATATTCGATACTTTTTATAAGGTTCTTCTGTTAGTAAACAATGATCAATATCTCTTAATCAACCTTGATTATTGAACCAGTGTTGACTACATCAGATTTCATTAAATCCTAATAATAACCCAAGTCGTTTGACTATTTAGACAGAGTCTAACAACTTATTCAAAGTGCTGTGTATAAGCCCTCATGGTTGTTTTAGCTAGACACTACCTGCAACCGGAAGAACCTATGTTCATGGTAGACCGTCCGGTCGACATTGGCTCGGCTATCTATAGTACCTACGATGAGGCGAGGTCGACCGCAGCTGTCACTTTCGAGACGAGGCCTTAGTATTAAAGGAAGTCGTACAAACACGTCCATGGCAACAATTTGACAAACAGTGCCAGCAGTAAGATATCGTACTTAAGGGCCAAGCGCCCGAAAAGTGCCATAAAACAGTGATTTTCTGAGGCCTACTCCTCCGTAACGGCTTGGTCAATTGGTTTGAAAAAAATATATGTTTATTATAGATTCATGAACATTTGATTTTTTCGTGCAATTAATACTTTTGACAAAAAAAAAATGTAGTAATTTCGCAACTTTACGCAACTTTTCCCTACTCCTTAGAAACGGCTTGGACCTTGAAAAACATTTTTACACATAAAAATTGGTGATTAAATATTCTTCAAAGTGAACATTGCATATGTAAATCAATCAATATCTCGCAGAGAAAATGGATATAAAGCGCTTTCCGGGCGCTGCTGGCCGCAAATAAATGCACAGATTTGGGTACTGCCGCCTAGGCGAGTGCGAGAGTTACGTTCACATAATTTTGGCCAGATGGTTCATGGGACTATACGCCTTAAAGGGAATATACCAAAACCAAGCGTAAAAATAGCTGTCAGTAATAAATATCTTTAGTTCCATCTTTGAAATCTGTTCGAAGATGAAACTAAAAATATACACACACTAGGTATCGTGGGCAGTATCTGTAGTCCATACAAATTTTGTTCCGTACGGGAATCAAACCTCACAGCACAACAGTCAATCACTCAACCACTGCACCAATGTAACGTGATCTTCAAAATTGTTTTACTATTTTTTTTTTAGATTTCCAACGTCCTCTAGCTATAATAGAATGGAATAAACTTTATTATACACTAAAATAATTGTACAACTCTTTTACACGAACTTAAATCTGTCAATCTGTCTGTAGATACAATAGCGGTCTAATCTACGAACACTGAAACAACTGGTATCTGTTGCTTCTCAGTAGTAAAGTACCTATGTACCACTGAAGTGCAAAAAAGCAACTTTGTAAGTATATTATAGTAAGTTTCCGCCTTTTTATTTCAGGGTGCCGCCGTGGCTAATCATCAAATAACATTTCCCGTTGAGAGTGGAATGAGTGGGAGTGTCTAACTAATAACGACTCGTGTTTTTCAGTTGCCGTTTGCGTTCCAGGGTTAGTAACTCTTTCGAACAATCCATCAGCCCGTTACGTCAACACTAAAGCGTACATTATAGGATGGGATGCAATAAACACTTGACTATGCCTCAGACGTATCAGAGAACTACATGCCCCCCAAACATGACGCACAACGCTGTCAAATCCCAAGTCACGTGAATGTTCTGTAAAATTTTGGGAGACAAGTTGGGGACAAGAAAACGCCGCATCAGCTGCTTCAAGCTTCTCCGAACACAAGGTGTCGCGCGCTTCAGCTGTTTTTTGCAGCCGCTTCTAACTTTTTTTTGTGGCCACTTTTAGCGTTTTTTGTGGCGGAGTTTTTTTGAGGCTCGTGTGCGGGGACGCTTAAGAGACACTGGCCAATGTCGAAGCGTCATGTAGATTGAGCGTTGTGCGTCATCTTGGGAGACATGCTATTCCCTAATATATCTCTGAGGCTTTAAGAATTTATAGTAACCTTAAATATAGTAAAGTTAAAATTAAAACCAACATTAAAATCGGAATAAAGTGCATATTTGCAAAGTTAAATTGATTTTCTAAACCACACTTTTCTATTTTTTTTCATTAAATGGGTAATTTAACCCCTTCACATATTCCATTGTTTTGTACAACAAGTTTAGTAAATTTTTATAATTCATAAATAAAATGAGCATTATGAAACATTGACTTAGCAATTTAATCCAGTCGGCGATGAGTATCTGTGCTCTCAGAGCAAAGCAATACATACGTAACCAATTTTAATAATAGGTTTCCAATATATATCTGACAGCATTTGAGAGAGTCGCCACCGCGACTGATGAGAAGTGTCCATTACATTGCCCATTCATGATATCCAATGTCCTGTCGATTTTCCATTCATCGTTTTCATCCTGTCTCATTTGATTTTCTTCGAAATCCTCGGTTCCTGTCTTAATCGAGAAGCAACCTTCCGAAGTTTGGAAGTCTAGAAGAGTTTTGAGCCAGTAGTTACGGATGAACTGAGCGTGACCAAAAAGGCCGCAGAGACCAACTGTGGATGAAAAAAGATTGGATTTAGCGGTGATGAGAATCATCATTTCAGCCAAAAGACGTCCACTGTTGAACATAGGCCTCCCCTAAGTGCCACCACAATCCACATCTCGTCATCTCGTCACACCCAGCGCATCCCGCATCCATCGGATTCCCGCAGCCTTCACCAGGTCATCGGTCCACCTTGAATGGTGCTGACGCTGACGCTGGTGTGACGAGAAGTTTGATAGTGGTGCTAGTGGCTGAAACGTTGAAGAGAATCGTTAGTCTTGGTACGGTCATGTGAAGAGGAAGGATGAAACGCAACATGTTTTACTAAATGAGTTATGAGTATACATGTGGATGGATGGAGAGGACGAGAAAGGCCAAAGAAAGGATGGATGAATTGTGATTTGAAAGAACAGGGAGTTTGTGATGGCAAGACGAAGAAAATTCATTCAGAAAATATTATGAATTAAAAAAATAATAATCTAAAGATCACTTACTCTGTTCATACATGAGGTCAGGAACTTGGAAGCTGTTGGAGGCAATGTACTCCGCCTCGTAGAAACACTTCTTACAAAACATATCCGTCTTCAATTCGTCCTCTTTTTCTGAGAACACGACGCATCTTCGAGAGAAACGGGCGATGACCAGGAATAAGAGCCTAAAATATTACGATTATTCTTATTTAGACTGCTATATTGTACCTAAAAAAACATGTCACCAATTTTCTTGACTGCAAAAATAGTAACTACTAAAAAGACGGAGGCAGCTACAAGTTACAACCTGGGTCTTGTCAATAGGTTACTTCTAAGCAAGCGTGTCCCATTGTCGACCATATCATCGCTTGCCATCAAGTATAGTCGTTAAATGTGGGACTATAAAAAAACAAAAATAGTTCTTATAAGGGTGATTTTTTGTGATGGGGAAGTAAGGGCACAAGTACCTTTAAAGGTTTAAAATAAATAAAAAATAAAATAAAATAAAATAATCTTTAATTCGGATTAGTGACATCCATATGGGTTAGTAAACAATTGAAGAGAAAACTTATAACCTATGTTAGTAACCTTAATGATATGATAATATTATTTTAAAACAAGGTGGTTGTTCCTAAAACATCGGTGAACAACATCACCTAACAAAGGAAAATCGTACCTGTCCGCTATGGTCTTCAGGATGGAGTTGGAGCTAGCCCGCACTCTGCAGAGCAGAGAGGCTGATTTCTGTCTAACGATGGCGTGGAAGCCATCGACGCGCGCCTCTGCAAACATACCTGATGCACTGCAGAAGCGGGGCAGCCCCATCAACATCCTGAAGCCGTTATTATATTGGACCCGCAAGGCGCTGATAGTCCGCTGAGTATAGTTAGTCCACAGGCTGCACGTGTAAAACACTTGACAATAGGCTTTAAATAGTGTTAAAACTGCCGGTTAGTGGTTACTGCCGGTTACTGTCGGTTAGTGGTTTAAAACTGCCGGAAAATATTCTCGATTATTCGAAATCACAGTCATATTTTGATATAATTTTACATTACAGTAGAGCCAACTAAATCTAATTAATTTTCTATTAAGAATCCAAAAAGGTAAATGATTTATATTCCATTTGTTTAGGCAGTTAAATGTAAATAATGTCTTTTATCTAATAATTTGTCGCATTTTATCTAAATAAAAATGTTTACAATTCGGTATTTACCTAAACCGATGTCAGGTAATTAACTAAATTTAAATAAATTTGATGAATGACTTGATATAAAGTCGTTTAGACGTTTTTGAACGTAAAAACTACGTGTAGTTTCAAAATTATCCACGTCTGAAAAAAATACCGATTTTGGTATGTTGACTGTGTTCACATTCCGGCAATTTTTGTGATTAACTGATAATATCTATTATCTTGTCGTCTAGGACAAGTTGGTTAAATAATTCGAATACATTTTACTACATTCGGTTACGGACATGAATTTATTACGAATTATTCGCTAGTTTCGGATAGTTTCAGTCACGGACATTAGAATTTCAAAATTATAAAGTAAAATGCAAATAGTAAAATGTTATTTCTAGTTTAGATTATATTTATCATTTGTTTGGCCATGTTCAATACACAAAAACTTATCACAATCCATAATTTTTAAGTTCCACTTTTATCCAAAACTTTCATATCATTTTCGATTACGATTAAATATATAATAAAATGAAAAGTTAGCCTGTATTCTTACCTGTGTGTCAGCGCATAGCTAAAGTCACTGCCTCTTTCAATCATCAGCTTGCAGTGACGTGGAGTCAGACAGTTCGGTTGAGATCTTCTGTTCAAATGTAAATTAGGAGTCTGCACCAGGTGCGCTAAGCATGCATCTAAAATAATTATAAAGGGGTGATTATTTGTTTATGGGAGTGTCTTCGTGTTCAAGCTAATCTTGAAGTGTTTTATTTGTGTTAGTAGTAAAATAAAGCATGTTGTGTCTTCCTATTGTAATCAAAGGACTGCACGCGCACAGACTGTAGTCAACCTTTCATTCAGCCTCATCGACCGTCTTCTCTGCCCACTGTAACCTTAGTTTTCCAGTGGATATCTTCATTCTTAATTCGATCACTCTAAGACACTCCGATCATACCTAGCCCTTTCCAAACTTTCCATTGTCCTTTGGGTGACTTTAAGCCTTCTGATGTGGCACATTGTGAGCGACCACGTTTCAGAGTCATCTCTGGCAACACGAACTTTTTTTTTATGGTGGGAGAAAATCACCCAATGACCACCCGCGCTCTTGGGCGAAGCGGGAGATAGTGTCAGACTCTTACTGACTAAAAGACCCACCCCGTTCCTTCTAGCCTTCATACCGGGACTCGAGCTCCCTTTTGGCAACACGAACTAGACATAGACTTTCATCTTGAGACACTGTGATATGTCGGACGAGAAAATATGATGCAGTTTGGACGACTGCAATTTTCTCGACTTTAGATCTACCTAAATGGATCGTCTATCCCAGATAAACGTAATCGTCAACAACTTCGAGTGTAGAGTTTAAAAATGACATGGCAATGACACGTCTTTTGGACATATTTATCAGTCGACAGCGATGTGGCGGAGTTTTTCGACGACATGTTTTAGGTTGTTTTAGTTAGTTTAAAATGTGGTTTTTATTTATTGTTCTGGTTTTTTTTACTCAAACCATTTAAAATAGTCACTTTGGAATTCTCAAGGTTGGACACACACTTGAGTCACGAAAAAAACTTTAAATATAAATTCCAAAACATAAATCTCTATGGAGAAGAACGTGCTAGAAACTCCAAGAACCATGTTATTACTGATAGAAGAAAAAAAAAATGTTTTACCTGATTCTTTAGGAGAAGGGAAGTTCTTCTCAAAATCAATCACTTTATTATAGTAATCGTCCCATTTCCCATAGATTTTGTTCAACTGTTTTGGACCATATATTTTTGTTTGTTTTAGCAATTTTTTATTGAATTTATCCGGTGGTATTGGCCACGTCGATGCGTTGTAAAATAGTAGCGTCACTGAAACAATCAATGTTTTGATATATGGGTAGTTATTTAGATTCTGTAATGGGGAATACGCATATATTTTTTTTTAATTAAGTACTAAATTAATTAATATTTGGTTCTAATAAACATGTAATATGAAAGAATTTATAAAATATCTTCATCAACAACAAAGTTATAAAGCTTCAAAACTGCTAATAATGGTTATTGTCTGCTGAGAGAGAGATAGTAAGAATTACTCAGCTCAAATTTACGTATCCAATGATATAACATACATAGCTATTGGAAAGTGGGTCCAGAATATCCTCCTTTGAAAACATAACTAACTACGTTAATAAAAGTAAAAATAAAACTGGAATTGGATCACCCTTTAATATCATAGCGCTATCGAGTGTCTAACAGATTGATTTGCCCGGAAAAAAACTGTAGGCGTTCATCTCAAACGCTAATGTCAGTTTAAATTCAGTCAGTTTAAAAGCGTTTTGGGAGTACATTCATTATTATGCGTACAGCTAAGGAATGGAATTCCCTCCCGGAGTCTGTGTTTCCTGATAGCTATAACCTAGGGGTCTTTAAGTCAAGAGTGAATAGATTGCTTCTAGGCAAGCGTGTTCCCTGTTCCATCGTCGGCCAAATCATCGCTTACCATTAGGTGCGATTATGGTCAAACGTGAGCCTATACATTATAAAAAAAATAATCCTTTGTTTCATTTCTACATTCATGTGCAAGCGTATCCTATCCATACTATAACTTTTTAAACACTCTAATAATTGAATAACAGAAATCTAAACCAATTAAGAAAAATACAAGTAATAATTATTTTTAGAGTTGGAGGGTCAAGAAAATACGGATCCAAAATACCTTTGGAAACAATTAGTTGACAAGTTCAAATTACCTAAATTTATTTCATTTGCACTCTCACAACCTGTACCTCATCAGAAGATATTATAACAAATCTGGATGTGCACCTACAAAATACTGATTAATAAAATTACCACCTTATATCTACAGTGATGGTCCATAATAACATTAGATTTAACTATTAAGTTTACTTCCACGTTTATGAAAAACAAAACTTGAATCGTCTCATTTTGCCTCAGTTCTAAATCATTTATTTCAAATACAAATGCCATAATAAAACACACATGTAGGTACAAAATGCCAGAAGATAGATTATTTGACATTCTATTCCGGTCATCTATACATCTATACACATAAATAAAATTAGAGTGTCTGTTTGTAATATAAATATGAAATAACTGCTTTTTACTACATGCATATGAAATATACGGTACATACACCAAAATAAAATATAAAAAATATTTTATTTTGGTGTGTTAATTTTTCTTCTGCTCTTCTTCTTACCAATTTTGACGGGACTTTTTTTTGGCAGGTAGCTGATGTAATAAGGAGTAACATCGGCTACTTTCATTTAGGAAAAAATAAATTCAGAATCGCATCAAAGTCGCGAGCACAGCTAGTAAACGATAATATTAAGCAATGAAAATATAATTATTACATTTTATGTCCTGCCCCATTTTCGTCACATTTTCATTTTTTCGCACCATTGAGTGGAAATAATCGGACAACTCGTCATTCATCACTAATAGATTTTCCAAACGTGAACGTGTTTTTGCAGGAACACTCGTTCGCTTCTCTTGCAAAGTTTGTCTCAAATTCACTGCAAAGAAATGTATTAAATAATATAAATATGAATATATTTATTGCTCCAAAAAGGTAAATACAGAATTTAACAAATCTCTGGACTCCACACTAGGATTCATGTCATGGAGACCAGTATTTTCCGTCTTATAAAAAATAAAAATAGAATTATAACAGAGAAACTACTTTTAAAACAAAAAAGACATACACATTATAATATAGAGACGTTGCCAAGGCCAATTACACCTAAAATACAGATCATACAGAGTTTCTGTGAAATTGTTACTATTTTGGTGTACAATAAAGTTTATTCTATTCTATTCTATTCTATTCTATTCTATTCTATTCTATTCTATTCTATTCTATTCTATTCTATTCTATTCTATTCTATTCTATTCTATTCTATTCTATTCTATTCTATTCTATTCTATTCTATTCTATTCTATTCTATTCTATTCTATTCTATTCTATTCTATTCTATTCTATTCTATTCTATTCTATTCTATTCTATTCTATTCTATTCTATTCTATTCTATTCTATTCTATTATTAAATTCGTTGTTATACAATAAATGAGCAGACTGGACCTATTTTAATAAAGTTTTGAGTTTTTGATCAAATATATTCTCCAATAACGCTATACAAACAAAATAAGTAAATGTAGTAACAGTACGTGTTTCGCAATAGAATTAATCTGTGATAAAATTTATATAAGTCTATGTATCTATTTCGTTTTATTAGGTAAGATTTTAGTTATTCGTTTTATTAACACTGTTCTCTCACTCCTATTAACTCGTAGTACTTAAAATACAGAAATATTGTAATTTTTTTAAGAGTAATCATGGAGTTTCTTTCTGATACTTCTTGCCTTATATTATATTGCAGCAGAATGTCTACAACTGTCAATTTAACCATATCTTGACAGTAAAAGTTTGTTCTTCTCATTCTAACTTCCTAAAATCATACTCATTTTTGATAAAAATATATATTTGTACTTACACAATTATTTTACACACGAAGGCACCAAAATATCAGCTAAAAAAAAAACACTTTAAAATATCGTTTAAAATCTCACCGTCTATCAAAAACAATCCGAACTGCATGTTCAAATCCACGTAATGTTTATGCCTTACACAGAAATTTACCACTTTTTCCAATGCACTCAAATAACGGTCAAAATCTGTTGCCGTTGGAAAATCGTCAATAATGGATTTGTATGAAAGTTTGCCATAGGCGACAGCACAACTCATAAAAGTAAGATTAATTAAAAATGCCAAAACCGATATGAATTTACACAAGCGTAATGATTTCATTGACTTCAACTCATTCATCGCGATTTTTTTATCCCTTAACCGTAAAGATGTTTCAACAACTGAATTCGAATGAAAACTGACCGCATTTTCTTCAGCGCTATTGTTTTTATCAAGAGATGAGGATGAGAGAACAAAGACGGATGATCACTTATTTTCCTCGAATTGTTTTTTCCCACACAATACTCCCACAGAGTTCCTAAACAGTTTTTCTTGGCCTCGGGTGTCGAATTTTATTTTAAAATATTGTCTTGTGATTATTCGTGAAAAATTGCGTTATTTGCTAGTACTATATACTTTAGTTTGAGTCATGAGCATAAATGCTTAGGTTCATAAATGTTATAATTACCCAAACTTCAAAAACGGGTTTTACAGTACCTAAAATTTATTGATAGACATTGTAACAAACCTAATATTTTTGAAACTAAATTGAGAGATAGCTCTTTTCTCAAAGTCATATTTGTGGTTTCATAAGAAAATGGTTTTTGCATCATACTAAGTCGAAATGATTGTATGTATGTACGTACATAGTATTTTTTTTTGTTTTTAATGTTCCCACTGTTGGGACTCAAGCCTCGTCTCTAGGAGAGGGAGTGGGCAGTAATCCACCACGTGGGCCCAGTACGAGTTGGTGAATGTCATATGCTTTGAATTTTTGCACAAATTAACCTTTCAATCGTGGAAATTACAGACACAATAGAAAGACCTATCGTGAAAATTACAGACACAATAGAAAGACAATAGGTGCGCATGAATTAAATAAAATTTGGTAAAGGGGTAGACATGACGTAGAGTATCAATAACTAAATTGATAGACTTTTTATCCCGAGTATATCCGTTTGGATTTTTGTTAATGATACACACTAGTGCTTGACTATGATCTCACCTGATGGAAGCAGTGATGCGATCGTAGATGGCGAAGCGCACTAGTTTATTAAGGGCCTATTCCCTCTTTTTGACTACTGGAAAAAAAATTAGCTGCCAGTTTGAATATTTTTTTTCATAAAATTACAAGCTTAATACTGGGAACTATATTTAAATAACTACAGAACTGTAGCACAAAATCATAGCCTAGTTTTATTACTTTGGACGGAAATAAGCACCGCTCTACTTACTTTTCCTTGAAAACAGTTGGAGCAAATTCCTTTCAGACACAAAAATAACTCAACAATGAGAATTCAGCAGGCGCTTATAAAAAAATATTGTAGAAGGATTTGTTAGTTTTTTCACTTTTTCTCTATTTAAAACGTTACCTACTACATGTAGACTACCTACTATGACCTATTTCAGTATCGAGAATCCAGTTCACATGATTGAGAACACCCTAAGTGTTCTCAATCATGTGAACTCATATACACAAGCCACCCAAAACATAGTTAAAAGAAAAATTTATATAAAAAAAATAAGATTAAAAAAATTATATTTCAAACCCTCGCTGTAGGCCTAACAAATATTTGTTACGCGTAGTAATCGAACCACCGACAGTCAGCGCAGCAACCAATAGGTCAACCACTGCACCAGCAGCGGCATCGTCATTTAATTCATAAAACCCCAAGCGAACACCTGCGTGCGCTCTCTCATTGCGTGTCTTTCTATTGTATCTCGAATTACGGTATTCGAAAGGTAGAACCTCTAATATCAAAGTAATACTCTAACTTCTTTAGTAATCTGGCAACACAAAGGTTACTTTCCGTTGACCCAGAATCCTGAATTATATCATAAAGCAAGGTCTCATAGCATGCGACCTTGCTTTATGATAAATTTATGATATAATGATGCGCCACAACACATTCATTATACGTACACACGTACAGTTAAGGAGTCAGGAGTGGAATTCCTTGCCGGAATCTGTGTTTCCTGATGGCTACAACCCGGGAATCTTTAAGTCAAGAGTGAATAGGTTACTTCTAGGTAAGCGCGCTCCATCGTCGATTGCATCGTCGCTTTCCATCAGGTGAAATAGCGGTCAAGCGTGAACTTATCAACGTCTTCTTCTTCTTCTTCCTGCCCTTATCCCATATTACTTGGGGTCAGCGCATGTTTTTTTCTTCCATTCTGTCCTGTCACCCGTCAAACTATCGCTAACTCCCTTTTCTTTCATATCACTCCTCACACAATCCATCCATCTTTTCTTGGGTCTTCCTCTCCCTCTCCGTCCATCTACATGTATACTCAGAACTCTTTTAGTAATATGCATGAACCTATCAACAATAAAAAAAAATATCTTATTATTCGTGACTGTACAGTACACACTGTTTTTCCACCCGCATGACGTCGAGTTAAGATGTATTGCGTCTCTCTGTAACTTATAGCAGGGATAAGCTGTAACTAAGCTTCGCCGCAGGTGTCCACCATTTTAAGTTCTTTCAATGATTCACGCCCGATCCCCGCAATAAACAATGATTACGTCGGAAAGAATAAATATTTTTTCTTCAGGAGTGGTAAACGTACATACAGTTTATAAAATTGGAATTTTGTGCGTAAATATTGACATTTCATGTTTGGAAAAATAAGGTATTCATTGATCAAAAATTGATTAAAATATTCTATTATTTAATGGGTAATTCCGAAGTAAAATGTAGGGTACAAGCAGTGGATATTAAATTCTAGTTATTACCTATATTCACAACCTTTACTACCGCTACACTCCAATTGCTATAGGATGGTGCGTACGATGCCGTGAATCCGACAGCTGTCGCCCACGGTTTATTCCCATCAGCCACACCTGAGCTTGCCACCGGAGTGACGCCTGGTACTCCATTTATTCCCATCTGCCAGTCCTGAGCTTGCCATGTAATGATTTTACACCCACCATAGATTATTGTAAGAGCAGCTACTGTTATACCAATAAATACATAGTATTAATAGGTACATGTAAATTGGTTTTATAATTATAAAAGAGTTCCAGAATTTTTTGGCATTATTAAAGGGTCTAGCAGAATAAGGTAGGGCCAGCGGCCCCCGAGAGGTATTTCCAAAATAAATTGTGGTATTACATTAGTGACAAGTATTATTACTGTTGACGTGATTTTAGCCTTCCGTCTCACTACGTTCAGGAGTTATTTGACTAAATAGACAAAAACGTAGGTATTTTTCAAAAAAAATTTTTTTCGAAAACTGTTATAGCGACACTACTAAAACTAAAACAGTTTGTTAGAGAATAAATTGTTCTATATTATATATTTTTTGTAGATTTTATTTACCTTAATTATTATTAAAAAAAAATAAAAAAAAATATTTTTTATTTTTTATTCATAGTTTACGATTTACAATTTTACGATGACATTATTATACAAAAACGTTTATTCAAAAGACAGATGTAAAGTCTTTACTAGCCAGAATGGTCATGATCAGTTTTAATTTTCTTTGAAAGTGTTGCGCCCATCTTATATTAATGCACTTTTTAATGATAATACTAGACATAATGATCTATATTATATATTTTTTCTGTGATTATACCTCTTCGTAAACATACGAATAAAAAATAAAAAAATAATATTTTTAATTTTTTTTAAATAGTAATTAAGGTAAATAAAATCTACAAAAAATCTATAATGTAGAACAATTTATTCTCTAACAAACCGTTTTAGTTTTATTAGTGTAGCTATAATAGTTTTTGAAAAAAAAAAATTTTTGAAAAATTAACATTTTAGTCAATTATCTCCATAACGAAGTGAGATAGAAGGCAAAAATCACGTCAACAGTAATAATACATGTCACTGATATAATACCATAATTTATTTTGCCAAAACCTCGTGGGGACCGCTGGCCCTACCTTATCCTGCTACACCCTTTATTTTTATTAATTATGATATCCAGTGATGTTTTATTTCAATTTCTATTGATAATGTCGCAATGCGAAATGCGAATAAACTCCTGTACCTACTATAACTATGAAAAAGGCAGATGAAACTAAACAGCTACCATTGACCACTGGGGTGGTAGACGCCACCAATTAGTGCCAACTACCATCCAAGGAAGCTCAGGGTTGATAGATGGGAATAAAGGAGTGCCAAGCGCCACCCCTGTAATGGCGCCACCGCCATCCCGGTGGCAAGCTCAGGGATGGCCGATAGGTAAAAACCGCGGGTGACAGCTGTCGGATTCATACAATGTCACGGATCATCACGGATCTTGAACACTTGCGCAGAAGTCAAATATTCAGTCTCTTTAGGGGTGCGAAGTGCGACGCGGGATTGGGGAGTGTCAGTGATTGGTTGGCCGCGCCATCGCGTCATAGACGTCACTCCTTATTCGATCACTGTGTTGCTGCATATATCTAACAACAAAGGTGCGCAAAGCGATCCCCACTCTGACGCCGAGCGTTCAAGATCCGTGATGGCAACTGTAGCTACCTATACTTTTCTCTCTTAATATTTTCGTCTTTTTTTATGGTGGGAAAAAATCACGCAATGACATCCCCCGCTCCTGGGCGGAGCAGGAGATAGTGTCAGACTCTTACTGACTAAAAGACCCACCCCGTTCCTTCTAGCCCTCATACCGAGGCTCGAGTGCCCTTTCGGATAACCCTGGCCCCAGTAGGTTTCGACCCGGCTGGGTCCCTGCTGTTGCTGACAACTCCTTGAGGCGCGCAGGAACAGTGCGCGCCGTCGACGACTTGGGCTTGGTCCGGACAGTTACCGGACGTCCGGACAGCGAGCTACCCATTGCTCACTGTCCGCAAGCCCGCGCCTACGGTGGTAATATTTTCGTCCTGTTGTCATCTTGCTATGTATAGCTAAAAAAAGGAGCTTAGTTGCTAAATATTATATCATTTCTCAATAATATATAAATGTACCTACATTTCAGATTGTACAGCGCGGACACGTCATCTCCGCGCTTTGAGCAAAGATAGGCTATATTATCTAATTAGTCATATTGGGGCACATGGTCCATAGCCGTACCTACTGATGACAATAACTAACTCACGAGTCACTGTAGCCGAAATCGGCAAAGGTTCGGTTTTTTTTATTAGGGTGGACAAAATTATACGTTTAGATTTCTAATCTACGACGACTAAACGACTACTACCAATAATAACTAAACCACTAAGTGATTTCTCTATCACCGCCCTTTTAGGGTTCCGTACCCAAAGACTTCGCAGTCTGTCTATCCGTCTGTCACCAGGCTATATCTCAAAAATCGCGATAGCTAGACAATTGAAATTTTCACTAATTATGTATTTCTGCTGCTGCTATAACAACAAATACTAAAAACAAAATAAAATAAACATTTAAGGGGTCTCCCATACAACAAACATGATTTTTTTTTCCGAATTTTCATAAGCACGATACGGAATCCTTCGTGTGCGAATCCAACTCGCACATAGCCAGTTTTTTTAGAAACAGCAGTGATCAATCATAACTGTTCAGGATTTTTTGTTCACATAACTACTCGGCTTTGCGTCGAAGCTTCCTTTTGTGTAAATCCTGTTTGACACTAAGTATGCATGGATGTGTTTTAGACCGTGATAAAAAATCTGACGGTATACCTATGTCTACTAACATCTTTAGCTGAAGCATTCTTCGTCGTATCGTGGTAGACACACGTGGTTACACGACTAGCCTATTTTTTAGACGAAGCACGAAAAACTAACAAGTAAATAAAACATTTACAGTAGGTAATTAATCTGTCATGTAGATTAATATTTAATAATTAGTCTCCAATATATATCTGACAGCGTGAGAAAGCGACGCCATCGAGACTGCCGTGAAATGTATGTTACACTCCCCATATATGATGTCCGTCGGCCTTTCGATGACCCACTCTTTGTTTGAGTCCTCTTTCAATTTAAGCTCTTCGAATTCTCCAGTTGCTAGCTTCTCCGAAAAGCAACCTGGTGTGGTTTGGAACCGAAGAAGAGTATTGAGCCAGTATTTGCGGATAAACTGAGCGTGGCCAAAAAGCCCGCAGACAGCAACTGAAACAGTTTAATAATAAATTATGTGACTAAAGCAGTTTCTTAAAGTCTCCGGTGGCATGTTGAATCCCGAACGCAGTGAGGGTAGTTGATTCCCGAGCTCTGCAAGGATCAAAAAGTTATCTTTCGAACAATTGAAAAGTAATTATTGTATTTCCTAATACACTTACTCTATTCAAACATGAGGTCAGGCAATCGAAAACTATTGAAAGCAATGTATTCCGGCTCGTTGAAACACTTCTTGCAATATGTGACTTAGAAGTAAAGCAGTGTTTCAAAGTCTCAGGCGGCATGTAGAATCCCGGACGCAGTGATAGATAGTTTGATCAGAATCAGTAACTGAATCGCTTGCAATAATTTTTACGCCATGTTATATTTTTTCCCAAAAATATTTAAAAAAGATTTGGAATGTGGTGGAATGGCGTCAGCGACTATCGCAACCCAGTGCTGGGCACGCCACAATTATGGCGGTAAGTCCCCTCTTTGAGGCGTGGCTGAAAAAACCTCACGGCGTCCTTACCTTCCGCATGACACAGGTTCCGAATTAAACGCCCGGAGGACACGGTAGAGCACACAGTCGAGGTGTGCCCTGCTTGGGCAGAGCATCGCCGTGCCCTCGTGATGGTAATGGCAGGTGGTCGTCGACTTCTGCGAAGCAATATTGCTCGCTAAGGAGGAGGCCGACCGCATCAGACAACGGCGCTCTCGCCGCCGCCGGGATTCTGATCCCGATTTCCAGCCACCATAGGCGCGGACTTGCGGACAGTGAGCAATGGGTGCTCGCTGTCCGGCCGTCCGGTAACTGTCTGGACCAAGCCCAAGTCTTCGAACGGCGCGCGCTGTTTTTTTTTTCGTTTTTTTTCATTCAGTAAGAGTCTGACACTATCTTCCGCTCCGCCCAAGAGCGGGTTGTCATTGGATGATTTTCCCATCGAAAAAAAACACACTAGTCTTATATGGAATTGACTTTAACCCACCATGCCGCAAAATTACTGTTCCCCAGTACTACAGTACCTATGGCTAAAGCAGTATCTTAAAGTCTCAGGTGGCATGTTGAATCCCGAACGCAGAGAGGGTAATTAATTCCCGAGCACTGCAAGGGTTAGAGTTAGGTATCTTCCGAACAAATCTGCAGTCCTCGCAAAGGAAAGTAAAGCTAAGATTGTATTTCCTAATACACTTACTCTGTTCAAACATGAGGTCAGGCAATTGAAAACTATTGAGAGCAATGTATTCCGCCTCGTCGAAACACTTCTTGCAAAATTTATCCGTCTTAGATTTGTCCGTTTTTCTGGAAATCACCGTACATTTTTCTGAAAACCGGGCGACGGCTAGTAATAAGAGCCTAAAAAATAACAATTGTATTGTAGGACATCAACCAAAATAAAAACATCGAGTATTGAATTACAAAAATTGTACGTAGCATTCGTTAACAAAGGTAGACAAAATAACACAAAATGAATTACTAAAATTATTACAATGAGTACTCGTATGTAAACTAGCGGCCATCCTGTGGACAAAATGATTTTTTTACAAATACTCGTATAATAATAAGATACAGGAGAGTAAATGATTAAGCATAGGTACCTACCCAATAACTAACTACTCTTAAACATGAGAATTGTGTTGTTTTTTTGTTTAAGAGTCATCTACCAGTGGTACCATCGAATGTTTAGTGCTTTTCCTTTTTAAGGCTTTTTTTTACTTTTTTAGACTTTTTGAGCAAGTGACCATATTAACCGACTGACCATATTACCCTTCTATACCCTAGACTTACCTATGTGTTAGCCCGTAGCCATACTGATTTTCTCCTAGTATCACCTGTTTGCACCGAGGGCTCAACGCACAGGATTGCTGAATTCTTAAATTTAAATGTCCTATATCACGCTGCACCAACAATGCAATGCATTCATCTAAAAAAATAAGTTAAATAATACTAATATTCAAATTGATTGAAGTGTAGCACTTGAGAACGATTGGTTTAATGTTTAAAGATTTTTTATATAGTCTGACAACAAAGGTAATAAGAATTCGGATATTCAACGTAATGGCTCGACACTGACAGAGATGGAAAAAGACTGGGCAGAATTATTTAATTACTATTCATAAAACCCCAAGCAAACGCCGGCGTTCACACTGCTATTGTCTTTCTATTATGTCTTTAATTGACGGTATTTGAAAGGTTAAAAATACCAATTGTCGCCACAGTGAACGGTCCCATGCATCCATCGGTTTCCCGCGACCCTTAACAAGCCATCGGTCTACCTTGTAGGAGACCTTCCAACGCTGCGTCTTCTCCCGATTTCCGGCCACCTTAGGCGCGGGCTTGCGGACGGTGAGCAATGGATAGCTCGCTGTCCGACCGTCCGGTAACTGTCCGGACCGAGCCCAAGTCGTCGACGGCGCACACTGTTCCCGCGCGCCTCAAGGAGTTTTCAGCAACAGCAGGGGCCCAGCTGGATCGAAGCCTACTGGGGCCAGGGTCAGTTTCGAAAGAGTAGCTCCACCCCGGTATGAAGGCTCAAAGGAACGGGGTGGGTTTTTAATCAGTAAGAGTCTGACACTATCTCCCTCTCCGCCCAAGAGCGGGGGTTGTCATTGGATGATTTTCCCACCATAAAAAAAACGCTGCGACTTCCGGTATGCGGTCGCCACTTCAGAACTTTTCGCCCCAACGGCCTGCCCATTACCACTTAAGTTTGGTGATTCTTCGTACTGTCAGCAAAATTGTATCACACGAGTACAAATTATAAAGACGAAATTTTGCAGATGGGCAGACCATATGTTGGAATAGCAGACAGGATACTTTTTATATTGTGAGTATATTACTTTGGGACAATTTTTTACTTTCACGCGGGTGAAAACGCGGGCACTATCTAGTTGAAAAAAATTGAATCGCGAAAAGGAAGATATTAAACAAAGTAAGCACAGTTTACCTGCTTCTAGAGGCGTAGGTTTATTTTCCTCAGTATTATATACATTATAATGATAGTTCTCCCATATATCATAAATAGTCACCAGTTGTTCTGGAGTCAAGGTTCTCGTTCGATTCAGCATAGCTGTATTGAATGGATCTGGAGGTTCCGGCCACGTTTCATAAAATAATAGGGCCACTGAAACAGTTAATAAACCTATTTTTTAACTTCCGTGATTTCAATAATACAAAATATTTTGCTATCAATTTGCAAAAATGTTTTTTATTTATAAATTATATTATTTTTGGAGTAAAATGTCGATCCAATAATTCCGATATTATAATACCGGAATTATATATCTGAAAAATTAACATTGGTAAATAAAATAATACCAGGATGAGATTGCTTTGTCAAGATCTTTTTTCTCAGAAGTTAACCAACGTATCTAAGATTCTTTGATTTTTTTTCTTATTTTTAATAACAGAATTCTAATTATTTGATTTCAATCTACCATAAAAGACTAATAAGCAACTTTACTCTAACTTATTGTTATACGTTACAGGTTTTGTTAAAACTAAAAATAGCATCCTTTAGCACTTTTATA
Organism: Mythimna albipuncta; assembly: GCA_929112965.1. Lineage (NCBI taxonomy): Eukaryota > Metazoa > Arthropoda > Insecta > Lepidoptera > Noctuidae > Mythimna > Mythimna albipuncta. The sequence goes on along the minus strand of OV815962.1, from coordinate 5,959,304 downwards.
CAAGTCTATTGCGCTATCGTAGAGTCTCGTATCTATAAAAACACTTTGAATAGCAATTAATGTAACTCTAATGGTGCGAGCCCGACTCGTTCCTGGTCAATTTTTGAGAACAAATGCTGTGTTAGTTTTTAACCTACAACGTAATGACAATTATCTTACTTTTCATATTCTGCTTGATTTTTGGGTCATTTTCATGTTTTCTTAACATGGAGCTATAATAGTCAGCCAATTCGTCAATTTTCTTGAATAGTCTCTTTAAACGGATACGTATTCCTCGAAGGAGATTCGGTCGATCTTTTTCCAAAAAATGTCTCAAATTCGCTGCAAAAATATGTTTAATACTAGAGTCTTTCTAAAAAGTCGAACGACTTGGGTAATTTAATCAAATAATCCAATTTTTGAAATCTGATATAGTCAACACTGGTTGAAAAATCAAGGTTGCAAAGACATCATTATTTACTAATAGAATCTTATAAAAAGTATTTTATGTAATATACCGCTAAATTTTAATCGTATTAATCTCGTGGAGGGTCGATCCGGTACATGAAACACTATCGATTTGTAAATATAAAATTAAATAATAAAGTACCTCTTTTTCAAAACTCGTATTAATTCACGCATGTACGAAATTAGTATCTTTAAGAAAATGTCAGTTGAGCGAGTTCAATGACCTGTAGTTAATAGTTGGCGTTGCGTACATAGTAGCTACAGGTCATTGAACTCACTCAGCTGGCTTTTTCTTAAAGATATTAATTTCGTACATGCGTAAGTGATGAATGACTTTAAAACTATAAGATTACTAAAAATAAATAAATGTTAGTACACAATACACTACCCCAATCAAAAATCACATAGTAAAATAACAACCAATATAGAATAGTTTTATTCAAAATGTCAAGATTAGGAAAGTTTGCGTTAAGCTCGCCTATGTACGAGTACATATATGAAATTTGTTATCTACCTATTTTAGAAGTTGTTATAGTGTACATAAAGAATTAAAGAGCAGTGTTATCAATCTTACTCTCTACCAAAAACAATCCGAACTGCATGTTCACATCCACGTAATATTTGTGGGCTACACAAAATTCTATCCCTTTTTGCAATGCAAGAAAATAAGGGGGAAAATCCAGTTCCCCTGGTAAATCAGCAATGATTTGTTGATTTAAAATTTCATTGTTAGCGTCAACACTGCTCGTATAAACAATATTCGTCATTAAAAATGCCAAAATCGAAATTAATCTGCACGGGTGTAACGACTTAATTAACTTTGAATGTTCCATGACAAACTTTTGATTTGACAATTAAATCGTGAAGATGTTTCAACACCTGAATTCTAATGAAAACTGACCACATTTTCTATGCTGCTATTGTTTTTTATCTCGTGATAAGGTTGACAATAAACTACTGATGGGATGTTTAAGCCATATTCCAAATTCCAATACTTTAAAAAAAGGACGATGGTCAAAATTTACCAGCTGAGACGATATTATTTTAGGCATTAGTAACAGGCTCCGATAAGCTCAAAAATAATATTTTTCACTAATATTATTTTCATTCCTTTTGCGTGGCTAAAATCTAATAAGATTACACGAAGAGCCATTTACAAGCCTCCATATTTTATATAGTATTTTTAAAACTTTAACAAACAAATATTTTACACTAAGTTTAGTTAAAACTATATTATATAACTATTTAGTATTCCAAGTGACAGCAGGTTTATCAGGATATATGTAAATCCTTAATACTTCAATGTTAACAAAATATATGGGAACCGGTAACGGTTGGAATTATAAAAATAAAGAGGTTCAATTTATGTACATATGTGTTTTACTGAGTAAATTTACAAATTTATAAATATAAAATCTTCACTACGGATATTAATACATTTTTTTTTTTCTTTTTGCTTTGATTTCGAATTTAATGGGCGTCCAAACAAAGTAAAAGCTTGTTAAATTTTAAGCCTAAAGTAAACTTTAATAAAAAGTCGTCTTCAAATTTTTAGTTCCGAAATTGGGGGTACCAAGAAGTAAAGTTTTAATGATAACTCTCAATTATATATCTGAGGGCACTTGAGAGCGTGGCCGCCGCCACGGCCGTTAAGTGTCTATTGCACTGCCCGTTCATAATATCCTCCGGGTTCGTGATCTTCCATTCGTCGTTTTCAAGCTCCCTCATTTGTTTTGTATCAAATTCTCCAGTTGCTATCTTATCCGAAAAGCAACCGTCCGAGGCTTGAAACTTCAGCAGTCTTTGGAGCCAGGAGTTGCAGAAAAACTGATCGTAACCAAATAGGTCGCAGAGAACAACTAAAACAGTTCAAAAGTTTTTTTAGGTAATGTGGTCAAATTAAATTCTCTATCGAGTCATGAAAATAAGAAAATAAAAACTTTTTATTTCTCTCAACTGCTGTTGCTTATTAAATTTATAATATTAGTGAGATCAAGCCAGCAGTAAGTCGCAGGAAAAATTTGGACCAGTATTGCCAAAGATAGGAAGTTATGGAACTGCGTGGAGGAGGCCTATGCCCAAATCATAATTTTAGCTTATAAATTTAGTCTTAAATATTTTCATTATCTATCATTTAATTAAAGTATAGTTATTATAATGAAATGAATTGGGTACCTAAAATTTAAAATTAAATATTATAAGTTAATTTTTTAATGAACTATATAATATAAGTATATTGTACAGAATAAATTGCTTAATTTTATTAATTATGTTTATAGACCGAATAGTTTATAAATATTTAATTGTAAAATATTATTTATTGCACGAAATGAACTAATGAACTATTGAAAATCATTCTTTTTCAATAAAACTTATTATTTAAAATAAAGTATATTTATTGTAATGAAATTAGTTGGTAGCTTTAATTTATTTATATTTCTACATAATAAATTGAAAAGAAATGCTTAATTATATTTAAAGACTGGACAATTTATTAACATAAATATTTAATTGTAAAATATTATTTATTGTATGAAATAAATTAATTAATGATTGAAAATCATTCTTTTCTAAATTTAATTTGCTATAAAATTGTCGTCGTTACTTAAAATATGGAATTGAAAATGTAAAAAACAAGCTTCAAATGGATTAATGATTAAGAACCTGTATTCTAGAATTAATTAAATTTATTTTTAATTTTGTATAATAGGGATTTATTTTTATTATTAGAATTAGTCTCCAGTATATATCTGAGGGCGTGAGAGAGCGACACCATCGAGACTGCCGTGAAATGTATGTTGCACTCCCCATATATGATGTCCGACGGCCTGTCGATGATCCACTCTTTGTTTGAGTCCTCTCTCAATTTATGCTCTTTGAAATCTCCAGTGGCTAGCTTCTCCGAAAAGCAACCTGGTGTGGTTTGGAACCGAAGAAGATTATTAAGCCAGTATTTGCGGATAAACTGAGCGTGGCCAAATAGGCCGCAGACAGCAACTGAAACAGTTTAATTGAAGTACATTATGTGACTTAGAGATAAAGCAGTGTTTTAAAGTCTCAAGCGGCATGTTGTAGAATCCCGAACGCAGTGATAGATTTATACAACATTATTTTAAGTTTATGCCCTACCTACATAGAGTTTATTGAGAATCTGTATCTGAACCGGTCCCAATCATTTTTACGCCATGTCGTATTTTTTCTCAAAAATATTTAAAAAAATCAAAGACAACACAGGTCACGGCAGGTCATAGCGGGCACTAGGCCCAGCACACAGCTGGGTATGCGAGCAAAACCACCCCTCAGTCACCCGGATGATCCGGTGACCATGTATTAGTGCGGACAACCAGCTAACATAACTAACTTATAACTTTGTGATTTTTCATGATACATTTATATATTTAGGTAGGTTTTTTTTTACATTACGTGTTTTAGGTTTCGGATATACTTATAATAATGTTGTATTTTTAATTTCCGAGCACTGTGAACAAATCTTTAGTCCTAGCAAGGAAAAGTAATGCTAAGATTGTATTTCCTAATACACTTCATCATCATCATCATTTCAGCCGTAAGACGTCCACTGTTGAACACAGCCCTCCACCAAGTGTCGCTATAATGAACGCTCCTGTCCGTCTCGCTTCCATCGGATTCCCGCAACCCTCACTATGTCATCAGTTCACCATGTAGGAGACCTTCCGTAGCTTTCTTTCTTTTTTTTATTCTGCGAGCAAAGTACCCTGCCCATGATACACTAATACACTTACTCTGTTCAAACATGAGGTCAGGCAATCGAAAATTATTGAAAGCAATGTATTCCGCCTCATTGAAACACTTCTTACAATATGTAATCGTCTTAAATCTGTCTACTTCTGGGGTAAACACGGTACATCTTTCTGAAAATCGGGCGATGGCTAGTAATAATAGCCTAAAAAATAAAAATTGTGTTAATGTCACATACTATGAAAGCCTCAGAGAAAGTCATTGAAAGGCGACTGAGAGAAAAGAGTGAAATTTCCTAGAACCAATTCGCTTTTATGCCGCGGTCGGGGAACAACGGAAGCCATTTTTGCTATACGCCAGCTGTGCGAAAAATACAGAGGTGCGCATAAAAACTTGCACATGGTATTCATTGACCTCGAAAAGGCATACGATCGGGTACCTCTTGCGTCCTCACGCGCTTGTGTGGTGGCCCCTTAAGGAGAAAGGTGTGCCTGGGAAGTATGTGCATTGATCCGAGCGTTGTACAGTTGATGTAGTACCCAAGTCCGGTCTACAGTGGGCACTACTGGCAGCTTCAATGCGGCTGTCGGCTTACACCAAGGGTCGGCCATCAGCCTTTACCTCTTCCTGATGATAATGGACGCTCTGATATCGGACATTCAGGAAGAGGCTCCGTCGTGTATGTTGTTTGCCGATGACATTATGCTGGTTGCCAAGAATGGCCTAGAGAATGGAGAACAGATTGGAGGTGTGGTGACTGGAGAGTTCTGAACCAAAACGGAGTACTTGTTCTGCGATTTTGGCGGTCTCTCCAATCCAGTGCTCTTAGCTCTCGCTGGAACGCCCATACTGATCTGTTCCGAATTTCGGTACCTCGGGTTGCTCGTCCAAGGGGATGGTGCAGGTGTGAGGCAGACCGGGACGTAACACATTGGATCAACGCAGGATGGATGAAATGGCGACAGGTAACGGAAACAACTTGTGACCCACAGATGCCCCTCAAATTGAAGGGTAAAATCTACAAGTCCGTGATAAGACCTGTCAGAATTTATAGATCAGAATGTTGAGCTGTGAAAAAGACGGATGAAAAAAGATTGCATGTACGGAGATGAGAATGTTAAGATGGATGTGTGGTGTGACGAGAGTGGACAAATTGAGAAATAAGTATATTAAAGGAAGTTTGAAAGTGGCGCCAGGGACTGAAAAGTTGAAAGGAAGATCGTTTGTCTTGGTATGGTCATGTAAAGAGTAGAGATGAAAAGCATGTTTTGTGTGTATCATTTACATATAGATGGATGGAAGCCAGACTGAGACTCAAAACGGCGCCGGTAAAAAAGTAAACGCTGAACTTCCTGTGTTGTTTTTTGTTTAAGAGCCATCTACTAGTGGTAACATCCAGTAAACACTTGATGTCCTCTTTAAGATATAAACAGCAAGTGACCATATTAACTTACTGACCATATTAACTGACTGACCACATTACCCTCCTGTACCTTAGACTCACCTATGTGTTAGCCCGTAGCCGAACTGGTTTTCTCCTAGTATCACCCGTTTGCACTGAGGGCTCATCCCACAGTTTGGCTGGATTCTTAAATTTACATATCTTATATCACTCTCCACCAACAGTGCAATGCATTCATCTGAAAAAAATAAGTTTAATAATATTAATATTCTTAAATAAAAATTAAATTGGCTGAAGTGTAGCACTTGAGAACGATTGGACCGATTTGTTTAATATTTATTTAGAGATTTTTTTTAAATAGTCTGAATACAAGGGTAATAAGGATTCGGATATTTAATTATTTTATCCTTGGTTCAATCTCTTTTTTTTATGCACTTTCATGATGTGGGGCCCAAAATAAAGGCAACTGCTGAAAAAATACGAACAAGGTGATATATTCTTTTTAATAAAAAAGCTTGTAGCTCAGTAAAAAAAATCATACAAGTCAATCTTCAAGATTAAGTCACTCTTTCTAAGGTTGGCTAATGAACGGATGGTGATCTCATCACCCTTCAGGAAATCTCAAGGAATCTTCCTCCGTGCTTCTCGTTGGTCCCAGCTATCACTAGTCAATCTTTAACAGCCTTTACGGATGATCAGAAGCCAGGAAATCTGGCACCAGTCCTGCCAAAGGGTGTCGTGTTATCCAATTTCGGGGTTCTGGAGTTCAGATAGATAGTCACTTCTTACTATATCGAACTGTATCGGTTTTGACAGGAAGATAACTCTAACAGGGTTAGGAAAAGACTGGGCAGAATTATTGAAATACTTTAAAAAATAGTAATTTAATTATAATACTAAACATGACATAAAATTGTATCATCATCATTTCAGCCGGAAGACGTCCACTATTGAACATAGGCCTCCACCAAGTTTTGCCATAATGAACAGTCCCGTGCGTCTTGCGTCGCAACCCTTACTACGTCGTCGGTCCACCTTGTAGGAGACCTTTCAACGCTGTGTATTTCGGTATGTGGTCACCACTGCAGACCCTTTCAGTTTTCTATGTCGGCCAAATTATATCACACCAGTACAAATTATAAAGGTGAAAGGTTGCGAGTGCGTCTATTATTTTATTCACGCTCGAACGGATTTGGTTGAAATTTGACAGATAGGCAGACCATATTATGTTGGAAAAGCAGACAGGATACTATTTATCATGAGAGTATATTACTTTGGGACATTTTTTTACTTTCACGCGGGTGAAGACGAGCGTGGTGCTCGCGTCTTCACCTGCGTTGAAAATAATTAGAATTTACGATTCTGGTATCTCTCTGATATATTCATGGTTGATATTGAACAAAGTACAGATTACCTGCTTCTAAAGGCGTAGGTCTATTTTCTTCAATATCATACACATTATAGCGATAGTTCTCCCATTTGTCATAAATAGTCACCAGTTGTTCTGGAGTCAAGATTCTCGTTCGATTCAGCATGGCTATATTGAATGGATCTGGACGTTCCGGCCACGTTTCATAAAATAATAGCGCCACTGAAATAATTAAGCCTGTGAATACCTTTTTTAACTTCCGTGATTTCAATTATACAAAATATTTTTGCTATCAATTTGCAAAAGTGTTTTGTATTTATAAATTTTCTATATTATTTTTGGAGTTCAATGTCGATCTGACAATTCCGATATTATAATCCCGGAATGATATCTGAAAAAATAAAAATAGGTGAATAAAATAATACCATGATGGGATTGCTTTGTCAAGATCTTTTTTCTCAGAAATTAATGAAAGTAGCTTAGGTTGTCTACAGTTTTTTTTATTTATTATTAATAACAGACTTCTTATTATTTGTTAACAATATGACCTAAAAGACTAATAAACCAATTTAACTCTAACTTATTGTAAGTTAGACGTTACAGGTTTTGTTTAAAGTAAAAATAGCGTCCTTTAGCACTTTATACAAGTCCATTGCACTATCTTCGAGTGTGATATTGATAAAAAAAAAACTTTGAATAGCAATTAATGTAACTCTAATGGTGCAAGCCCGACTCGCTCTTGGTCAATTTTTAAGAACAAATACTGTGTTAGTCTTCAACCTACCAAGTAATGACAATTATCTTACATTTCATATTCTGTGCGATTTTTTGGTCATCTTTATGTTTTTCTAACATAGAGCCATAATAGTCAGCCAATTCGTCGATCTGCTTAAATAGTTTCTCCATACGGGTACGTGTTCCTGGACGAAGTTCCGGTCGATGTTTTTCCAAAAATTGTCTCAAATTCGCTGCAAAAATAGTATACACCATATTTTTTTAATTAGTACACATACTTAAAGGGCTTATTAGAAAAGCCCTTGTTATTTTAAAAGTAAAATCTCAATAAATATTCATAAACAGCAAAGATATTAGCGTTGGTTTATGTCCCAAAATGTCACTCAATTTATGAAAATATTGTGCAGGCTATTGAATATGAATGAATAAGGGACAATTATTAAGGAAAAATACTACCCCCAGTATTTTCTACTAGTAATTGTTATGTTTGATTGATTTTAAGATGAATTTATCTTTTCGTGGTCAATTTTAGGATTTTGGATTTTTCTACTTTTGACTACAAACATATGATCAGTGACGGGTACAGATAGAACCCCATTTTTTGTGTAGGTACTAATTAAAAAGTATGGGTATACTAGAGTACGTCTAAAAAGTCGAACGACTTGGGTAATCTAATCAAATAAACCAATTCTTGAAATCTGATATACTCGTAGTAAACACTAGTTGAACAATCAAGGTTGCAAAGAGTTGATCATTGTTTGTTAATGGAATCTTATAAAGAGTATTTTATGTGATATATATAACACATTTTTAATTCGTTTAAAGAATTCCAAGTCATTTGAATTTTTAGACAGACATTAACGTTCTTAGTTTGTTAACGCAGTGTATTCGATCCGAATTCAAGAACAATGTTCCGAAGTATATTATATGACACAGTTGCGCTCTAAATTCCAATCAGATAAGACCATCATTTTCGGATTCGGGTGACTCCAAGGACAAACGTGGCTAACCTTTGTCCTTGGGGTCAGCCAGTCCAGGATACCTATACTCTGTTCAAAATAACATTAGACCTTTATAAAAACCTGTTATTCCTATCCATTCAACCGATTTTGACTTTTATTACGTTGGTGTCACGACAAATGGCGGGTGCAGTAAATAGTTGGTATTCTAACCACTTTTTGCTTTTAATGCCATCCTTATGCCTACAAAATAGAAGTTAAATTCGGTTGAATAGACAGTAAAAAAGGTTTCTTTAAATGTCTAGTCTTAATACGAATAGTTTATAGTGTATGCTGTAGTGATCAAGACACAACGTGAGATTAATCAGATTTTTTTATGGTGGTCGCTTACAATGGGCCTCATCAGAAGGTTTAAAGTCACCCAAAGAGCAATCGAAAGGGCTATGCTCAGGGTTTTCTTGCGTGATCGAATAAAAAATGAAGATATCAGCAGGAAAACTAAGGTTGCCGACATAGCACGAAGAATTGCCAAACTTAAGTGGCAATAGGCAGGGCACATTGCTCGCAGAACCGATGGCCGTTGGGGCCGAAAGGTTCTGGAGTGGCGACCGCGTACCGGAAGACGCAGCGTTGGAAGGCCTCCTACAAGGTGGACCGATGACCTGGTGAAAGTAGCGGGAAACCGATGGATGCGGGACGCACAGGAACGTTCGATGTAGCGACGCTTGGGGGAGGCCTATGTCCAACAGTGGACGTGTATCGGCTGATGGTGATAATGATGATGATGATAGAACAGTTTTATTCAAAATATCAAGATTAGTAACTTTGAGTTAAGCTCTTCTATGTACCTGAACTTTGTTATCCACTTATTTTATAAGCTATTGTAATAAGTAAAGAATTAAATAATAGTGCAATCTTACTGTCTACCAAAAACAATCCGAACTGCATGTTCATATCCACGTAATATTTGTGGGCTACACAAAATTCTATCCCTTTTTGCAATGCAATAAAATAAGGAGGGAAATCCAGTTCCCCTGGTAAATCAGCAATGATTTGTTGATTTAAAATTTCATTGTTAGCGTCAAAACTGCTCGTATAAACAATATTCGTCATTAAAAATGCCAAAATCGAAATTAATCTGCACGGGTGTAACGACTTAATTAACTTTGAATCTTCCATGACAGAATTTTGATTTCACAATGAAATCGTGAAGATGTTTCGACACCAGAATTCTAATGAAAACTGGCCACATTTTCTTCTGTACAGCTATTGTTTTTTATCTCGTGATAAGGTTGACAATAAGCTACCACTGGGATGTTTAAGCAGCATATTCCAAATTCAAGTACTTTAAAAAAAGGACAATGGTCAAAATTTACCAGCTGAGACGATATTATGTTAGGTATTAGCTCCGATAAGCTTAAAATAAAATTTTTCACTGATATTTCAAAAAAGGCAGAAATTATGACGATCCATTTACAAAAGTCTATATTTTATTAACTAATATTTGTTTGTATTTGTATTTTTTTTAAATTACAAACAAATATTTTACACCAAGTTTAGTTAAAACTATATTATATAAATATAATGAATATTTATATAGTATATTTAAGAACGTTCTTAAATATACAAAAATGCTATTTTAGTATTTCAAGTGACAGCAGGTTTGTCAATCTATGTAAATCTATGCAAGTCCTTAATGCCTCAATGTCAACAAAATATATGGGAACCGGTAACGGTTAGAAATAAAAAAAAGAAAGAGGTTTAATTTATGTATATATAAGTGTTTTATTGTGTAAATGTACAAATTCATAAATATAAAATCTGGTGGTTACAATTATTACCTTTGTTATATTCATTAAAAGGTGGATATTAATACGTTTTTTTTCTTTTTGATTTGATTTGTAATTTAATGGACGTTCAAACGAAGCAAAAGCTTGTTAGGTTTTCAGGCTAAAGTAGACTTTAATAAATAGTCGCCTTCAAATATTCAATTCCGGAATTAGGGGTACCAAGAAGTAAAGTTTTAATGATAAGTCTCAATTATATATCTGAGGGCACTTGAGAGCGTGGCCGCCGCCACGGCCGTGAAGTGTCCATTGCACTGCCCATTCATAATATCATCCGGGTTCGTGATCTTCCATTCGTAGTTTTCAGGCTGCCTCATTTGTTTTATATCAAATCCTCCCGTTGCTATCTTATCCGAGAAGCAACCGTCCGAGGTTTGAAACTGAAGCAGTCTTTGGAGCCAGGAGTTGCGCAAAAACTGAGCATGGCCAAATAAGCCGCAGAGAACAACTGAAATAGTTCAAAGGTTTTTTTAGGTAATTTGGCCTCTATGTACGGGGGTCAAATTAACATCACTATCGAGCCATCACAATGAAAAAAAAACCTTTTATTTCACATAATACTTATAATACATAAATGCAGTTGGCGACAGAAGTGGCATCTACAACTGCTGGTAATGTAGTTACTAGATCATTTTAATATTATAAAGACGAGTTCTGGATAAATTGGGTGTGGCCATATAGGCCACAGAGAACAACTAAAACAGTTCAAAGGTTTTTTTAGGTAATTTGGCCCCCCTAACTATGTACGGGGGTCAAATTAAATTCACTATCGAATCATGTACAAGTACAGCTGGCATCTGCAGCTGCTGCTAATGTAGCTAAAGTCTGCCTAAAAAATCAAACGACATGAGATTTTTGTATAATATTTAATAATTTATAAAATTTATATATTCGATAGTTTTTATAAGGATCTTCTATTAGTAAACAATGATCAAGATCTCTTAATCAACCTTGATTTGAACCAGTGTAGACTACATCAGATTTCATTTTGCCCTAATAATTATCTAAGTCTTTTGACTTTTTAGACAGACTATACTTGATCATGTAAATGATCACTTAAATATCCTACAGGCGAAAGTTTGTGAATGTGTTTGTTTGTGACTTCTATACGTTTCAACTGATTTGTATGAAAATTACTACACAGGTAGACCATGTCGTGAAATACCACATAAGGTACTTTTAATCCCGGGTTTATTAATATTAATTTTTATCTTTGGGACAAATTCCTACGTGGACAAAGCTAGGTACTTATTTTACCAGTTTTCACATTTTCCCCCTATACTTACTCTGTTCATACATTAGATCAGGCAACGCAAAGTTGTTCATGGCAATGAACTGCGCTTCACTAAAAGACCTCCTGCAATACTTATTAGTCATAACTTTGTCTAGTTTTTCAGTAAATACGATACATTTACGAGAAAAATGGGCGATGACCATATATAATAGCCTGAAAAAACAAAACAATTAGATATTTTGTAGGTCAACTTATAGAATAGTAAAGTTTATATAGATGTTTTTTATTCGGGAATTATCGTGTCCTATCCGCCAGGATCACGACTGTTTGCGACTGTATATTTCCTCTCATGTAGCTATTTAATCGAAGAACTGATAGAGTATTTGGCCGTGGATCTGTGATCTTGGCGGAATAAAAGCGAGTGTTTTGTTGGATATATCCGGCGTAGTTAAACTAAAGATTAAGTTCGCCTATGTAGGTATAGTTATCGGCACGAATATTGAGTGCTGGCTTCAAGTTGCGCAGAAGTCAAATATTCGGTCTTTAGTGGTGCGAAGTGATCGCCGCGTCATCGTTTCATAGACGTAACTCGTGATTCGTTCCCTGCGCTTGCTGCATGTATCTAACAACGACGACGATTGGCTCGCCAATGTATGGAATGCGCAAAGCGATTCTCACTCTGACGCCGAGCGCTCAAAATTCGTGCCGATAACTATACCACTAATGTACATGAAAAAATAAATAAATATCATGGTTAAAAACTAAAACAAAAGTTTTGATACCTCGATTATTTCCTGAACTTCGGGTTTAATTTTCTATTTAAGTACTTAGGTACTAGAGTTAAAAAAAAATAAAAAGCCCGTTTTGACATTTGATGTTTTTATTATTTACGTTATGTAACCGTCTATATTACATTATGTAACTATTATTTAATTACATTAAAATACTAGTAATTAATTATTATTTGATTGTGTCTTAGTTTCGTTCTAAGTTACACTCTAGGGTTTTTCTCAAATGTTAAAACAGGCCTTTTATGTTTTAATAAGTTTACGATTATTTATAACTTCTAGAAGCACCTGCGTTTTTTAATTTTTTGTGGGGTAAAAATCATTCAAATGACATCCCCCGCCCTTGGGTGGAGCGGGAGATAGTGTCAGACTTTTACTGACTAAAACACCCACCCCGTTCCTTCTTTCCTTTCATACCGGGGCCGAGCTACCTTTCGGAGCTAACCCTGGCCCCAGTAGGCTTCGGCCCGGCTGGGCCCCTGCTGTTGCTGATAACTCCTTAAAGCGCGCGGAAACACTGCGCGCCGTCGACGACTTGGGCTCGGTCCAGGCAGTTACCGGACGATCGGTCTGCGAGCTACCCATTGCTCGCCGTCCGCAAGCCCGCGCCTACGGTGGCCGGAAATCGCGAGACGCACCTGTGTGACAACCCATAGCCGTAGTCACTGCCTTCATGCAATATCTTTTTGCAATGACGTGGGACACCACAGTCTGCCGGAACTCTTGATACTGGCGTTCGTACTAATAATTCTATGCACCCATCTGCAGTAAAAGACAAGAAGACAATATCAGTACTGCTAAGTCAAGTAATGATGAAGAAATAAGGATATCCATAACAGTTATATGTATGGGTTTATGAATTGATTTTATTCTATTAGTTTATTGAGCAATGTTACCAAGATAGTTTTTAAGTGCTACTAACATAACATGGATGTAAGAATCTGATATACCTAGGTAAATACTCGTAAATAATAATTGGTCTGTATCCTATTTTTTAATCTGAGTGAAGCGAGAGAGAGAGAAAAAAATTTTAAGAATTGCAACCCCAAAGTATGACTCCCAACTTAGATATGGTATGTCAATTAGTCTGTACCCTGCTTAAAAAAATACACTTTACCTGATTCTTTAGGCGAAGGTATACTTTTTGATAAATCATTCACATTAGTGGAATAGACCTTCCATGTGCCATAAATTTTCGTCAGCTGCTCCGGACTGTAGGTACCCGTTCGTTTCAATAGATCTGTATTGAATTTAATTGGAGGTCCTGACCACGTAGTGGTATTGTAGAACAGTTTTGTAACTGAAAAAATCACAGTTTATTAGTTTCACTTTTGGCTCGCAGTAATAAAAGTCTGCCTAAAGTTCTGAACATATTTTTTTTTAAAGTTCAAATTGTTTATATGCATGAGGTAATCTCTGAAAGTAACTGAGGTTCTACCACGAGTTCTTAACGCGACTGACATTACGACAATGCATAGACACATAGGACGCTAGAGTCTGTCTAAAAAGTGAAACGACTTGAGTAATCTAATCAAATTCTTGAAATCTGATATAGTCAACACTGGTTGACCAATCAAGGTTGCAAAGAAATGATCATTGTTTACTAATAGAATCTTATAAAAAGTATTATTTATTATACAATTTTTTAAAATTCGTTTAAAAATTGCCAAGTCGTTTGATTTTTTAGACAGACCATCATATGATGCAAAAAAAGATAAATATTTTTAGTGCAATACACAAGATCGTATGTGAAAAATAAGAATCACAACACCAATATAAATAGAAAATGAAATGAAAGTGTGAAAAGAAAAAAATGAAAAGTTATGAGAGGCAAGAACCACCCTTTTGGAAACAGACCCTATCTCCAGTAGGTTTTGACCCAGCTGGGCCCCTATGGTTGCTGACAACTTCTTGAGGCGCTATCGACGATTTGGGCTCCGTCCGGATGGTCGGACAGCCATTGCTCGCCGTCTACAAGCCTGCGAATAAGTAGGTAGGTATGTCTGTCTGTCTTACTTTCCATATCTTGACTGTATTTTTTGTTTTCCCCATCATTATATTTTTGGACCATATTGTAGAAATAGTCACTAATTACTTCAATCTTCAACAATATCTGTTCCAATCGGAAACGTGTTTTCGGAGGGATAACATATCGTTTCTCTTGCATAAAACTCTTCAAATTCACTACAAAAAATGTATTTTAAATTACTTTTATGAGTTAGCAATGAAATTAACGTAGAACAATCTATATCATCATCATCATTATTATCTTGTGAGAGCAGTGATGGCCGAGAGGTAACGGCCTCGACTTACAAGCTCTAGGTCGTGTGAACCGTACTGGTTCAATACTCAGAAGAAAGGACTAGGAATATATAAAACACTCGTTTATAGACTTTGAAGACCACTTTTATTACAAAACTTACGAACAGTTACAATATAGTATAAAAATTCAAGTCTGGCACTGATGTCCCGCCCGACGCCACACATCCAAAGATTCCCGCGCACATATCTTTGCACACTTCCCGCCATTTTACTTGCTTGTGATTGGTCGAGAACTGTCAAAGCCTCGACCAATCACATGAAGTCAATACAACTACATTTAATTTGAAAACTTCATAGATACAATTATAAATAATCAATAAACATATATAATTATAGGTATAATTTATAACAGTCGCGGGTTCAAACCTAACCAGGCGCATTACTTTGTGTTATTTATTTCATCACCACTGCTTTCAAAACATGTGACATTCACCAAACCGCACTGGGCTCGCGCGGTGGATTACAGCCCACTCCCTGTTCGAGAGAGGAGGCCTGAGTCCCAGCAGTGGGAACATTATAAGGCCGACTACGCTATGCTATGCTTGTATGCATAGGTATCTGAGCTCGCCAAACGAGCATACAGCATTGATTAATAAATCTTCATACATAATTATTTTCATGGATATTAATAGACAGATAACAGTCGATTCGAGTAACAATCTGACGTTCCAAAGTCCCCAGTGGGTATGACGTAAAATAATGTATGTAATTTATATTTAAAATTGTATACAATTACTCGTAAATCGTTCTTGTCACCACCGTTTTTAAGCACGCAATTTACTTTTTCCGCACTAGTACGGAAAAGTGCACGAGTTCGCCACTGTTTATTGTAATTATCGTATCAGGCTGGGTGCTAAGTAACCCCTACGAATCGCGCATCAACCCTCATTTATTTATGTCTTCGTAAGTGTATTGAAAAATGTCGGTTGTTACACATGGAAATTTGTCACTGCAGCGCTTGGCTCTATAACACGTCCAAAATTCTGCTTCGATCTCAATGACAAACTTCTCCACTTGTATCAAAACATACTAGGTATTTCAAATGGATGCACTAGCTTACCTTCTACCATAAACATCCCGAATTCAAAGTTCAAATCCACGTAAATCTTATGTCCCATTGCAAAATCGACGGTTTTTTCCAACGCTTTTAAATAATAGTCAAAACTTGCCTTTGCTGGTAAATCATAAATATGTTTGTGCTTTTCAACGAGAACAATTCTTTTTATAGAAAATATAATTGGAAAAAAGAAAATTAATACACACGGACACAGCAAAGTAATCAATTTTAACTGGTTTATCATGACGGGATTGTCATTGATTTTAATCGCGAAGATGTTATAGCGTCTAAATTCGAATGAAAACTGGCCGCATATACTTCAGCACTACTATTTTTATCTTGTGATAAGATTCAGCTAGCGAAATAACTTTTCAATTATGAATAATCTAACTACGTAGGTATGCTAGACCGCAGGGTGCTTTTTCTTCCAGCCGCGATTTAGAGCTAATTTCAACCACATTTTATTTATTTATTTATTTATGTACACACACTCATTTAAAATCGAAAAGAACAAATAAGGATAAAAGAGTACAAAAGACCTGCTTATTTCTAACGAAATTTCTTCCAGCAGACCTGCGACAGGACAGTTAGATAAGATATGCAGACACAGTGTGTATAAATTAAAAATAAAAATAAAAAACACAAACAAAATATATAATTAAATAGACTATATTATTTAAATTAAATCTCATAATACACACATGTATAACAATAACAGTAAATAAATGTAAACAAGAATAGATACAATACATAAATTACAAAAATACATATATTTATGATAATATATATCTATAATAAATATCTTTACGAGATGGTAGAGAGGTAGTGTTCCTTGACTAGATTTTTTTTATTTTTTTTTTATTATGGACTTAGGACAATTAATTTACCATTCTTATTTTTGCCCTCTCTTATGCAGTCGACAGCAGTACAGTGTGTGCGTAATGCCAACAACTGCCAGAAATGGAGACATCGCTCGACATGCCACAGCCTTGCAGGCAGACGAAGGCGCGGCGGCGCGCCGCAGTCCGATTAGAGTATGCCGATTCACGTAATGAAAACCATAACGATATCGTAGCAATTTAGTCGTTTAGACCATTTCCGTATTCACATCCATCAATAGAGTTTGAACGACACCGATAGTAAAGTCGTTTGAAATTCGTCGATTTAAAAAAAAAATCTGTATTAGATTATCCTGGTAGAATACTTATTAATGTAACTGGAAATAAGTGGATAGATCGTGAATACCGCTTTTAGATAGGACTTCGATCGAACAAATAAAACTTCAACGATATTTGACTTGTTTGATTTTACGTGAATCAGGCTACTGTTCATCAACAGTCACGACCACTCTGACAAGAGTGCCCGACTAAGAAGAAGATTTTTGCCCTCATCACTGACTGACCGCTATCCTTCCATCTTATTCTCTTTATTTGCTGTAAATACCTACACAATTTTTTTTTTTAATTCATAGGCTCGCGTTTAACCACTATCTCACCTAATAGGTAGTAAGCGTAGTAAATTTTGTAGTTGATGTTATAGCAAGCTTGCCTTGAAGTAACCTATTCAAACTTGACTTAAATACTCAAAAGTTGTTGGTGGTATCTATCAAGAAATACAACTCCGGCAGGGAATTCTACTGTCAAAATGTTTTGTGAGACTAGTACAATTTCATTATTCTTTTTTTTATGGTATAGGTACTCTTTTTATTATTAGAAACCACACGAAAAAGACCATTAATTTGTTAATAATAAACGCGGTTGGAGAGCGAGACAACCATAAATTAAATATCTGACATTTAATTTACTTATAACATACATAGGTACATTAATCAATAATAATATAATTTCATAATAATGAAGACAAAAATAAATAAAATATCTGACAAAATCTATCAATACTTATCTATGTATACAGACATAATAAATAAACATGCATACACAATTTAATTTAAATATAATTATAGGTACATAATTTAATAATAACGATGACAAAAAATAAACATAATATTATCTGACATAATTTACCACATTACACCATATACATAATTACATCTATTAGATCTACCAATAATAATAAATTCATCATCATTTCAGCCGATAGACGTCCACTGTTGGAGATAGGCCTCCCCCAAGTGTCGCCACAATGATCGATCTTGTGCGTCCCGCATCCATCGGATTCCCGCAACCTTTACCAGGCCATCGGTCCATCTTGTAGGAGGCCTTCCGCGCTGCGTCTTCCGGTACGCGGTCGCCACTCCAGAACCTTTCGGCCCCAACGGCCATCTGTTCTGCGAGCAATGTGCTCTGCCCATTGCCACTTGAGTTTGGCGATTCTTCGTGTTATGTCGGCAACCTTGGTTCTCCTGCGAATATGTTCATTTCTGATTTGATCACGTAAGGGAACTCCGAGCACAGCCCTTTCCATTGCCCTTTGGGTGATTTTAAGCCTTTTGATGAGAACAAATTCCATGAATTGTAATTTAGCCTTCATCCTCTCTCCTAACTTTGCTGTGCCCTACAGGGCCGATATTGATCTTGAAAATATTTTATACCACCACAATATGGAATGTAATAAAGTATTGATTGAGACGATGGATGGATTGTGCGAGGAGTGTTAAGAAAGAAAATGGAGTCAGAAATAGCGTGACGATTTACACGACAGAATGGAAAATAAAAACATATTGTGCCGACCACAAGTAACCTAGGATAAAAGCAGAAAGATGATAAAGACCGCCATCCACCATCACCAACAACCGACAACAATCGCATAACTACTTACCATCAGGAGGGATTACAATCAAGCATTAGTTAATATAATTAAAAAAAAAAACTTTAATTTATGGCCAAGTACGGTAGGTAACTAAGAAAAACACGTCATAGGGTTCAATAATATGTTTCTAATATATATCTGAGGGCATGTGAGACTGCCGCTGCCGCCACTGCTGTGAAGTGTCCGTGGCACTGCCCACTCATTATAGTCATTGGGCTATTTATTTTCCACGTGTCCTCTTCTCCCTGTCTCAACAATTTCTCATTGAACTCGCCAGTCACGAAGTTCTGCGAGAAGCAACCTTCTGAGGTTTGGTACTGAAGGAGACTTTTGAGCCAGTAGTTGCGGAAAAACTGAGCGTGGCCTAGCAGCCCGCAGAGAGCCACTGAAACAGATGACAGATTATAAACTGCCGTTTCCTTTTATCTCTAAAAAAACTCATTTCCTTATTTATTCTACGGCCCAAAGCGGAGAAGCCAGAAGAGTTTCAACTTTAAAATCTTCAATTGATAGCATATCTCTCTCTCATTGAGAAGCCGCCGTTCCCGAAAGAATCTGTTTGTTGCAGACCCATTATAGCCTCGGTTGCACGAAGCGGGATTGCAGGCTGAAAGTCAATCCAGGTCTACGCATTTTAAAACAGACGGTCTTGCTCGAGGCAATGTAATTCACAGCGACTTTTAACATCGTGTGGCCGAAGTTTTGATGAATTTACAAAAGTGTGATCATTAATAAAGACGTTTTGATTCGCTATGACACCGAAATACATGCCTGTGTGGATTCAACCATGGTTCACTTACTCTGTTCAAACATGAGGTCTGGCAGTCCGAAGCTAAATGCGGAAATGTACTCCCCCTCATTGAAAGCCATCATACAAAACATATCTGTCTTATATTTGTCCAATTTTCCAGAGAACATGACACATTCGCGTGAGAAACGGGCGACGACCATTATTAAAAGCCTGAAAAAATTCAAGAGGAACACCAACTAAATTAAAAGGGATATTTAGGGTTAGCGCACATGAGCAACTTTTGCCTGTGCAGCCAAACTCAGGTTCGAATGAAAGTGCAAAAGACACAACAACAAGCCGCTGGATACTAAGTTGCTCGTAGGTTTACGGTAGCATGGAATCGCCCTGCTATCTTGGGCAATCTCCACGAACCGTTAGTCCTGAGGAGTTCAATACTATACACCACTGACTTCGACAGGTGGAGAGTAGGGAATGCAAAAACCGCCAAAATTAAAAACCGGTTTTTTTTTCGGGTTTACTAAAAAAAACCGGTTAACCGGGTAACCGGTTTTAAAATTAGTTAATTTTGAAATTTATTTTTAAGTGAAAAATTTAACTTTTTTGCTTGTGAAATTCTAAATAATTATTTGTAATAATTATTTTGAAACTTATCTATTGAAAAATATACTGTATAATTAATATGGCCATGAATTCTGTCAAAGATAAAAAAAATAACTTCATAAAAACGAATGTCTCGGAATGATGTTATATATAGAGAATCTTAGCAAGAAGTTAATTTAACTTCTACTCAAAATATTCACCGTTACCCTTAACACAAGTTTTTAGGCGTTCAGGCCACGCGTCATCGGTTTACGCACGGTGATCATTGAAAAGTTGTCCACCGCTGATTGTAAAGAATTTTTAATTATTGTTAGGTGAAGGCCATGCCCTCTAATATAGTAGATCTCAATTTGTAGTTCAGGGGTTGAGGTCTGGGCTACTCAAAGGTCAATCATCAGCCTTAATGAAGTCCGAAACACTCGTTGTAAGGCAAGCCTGGGTAATGCGTGCTTTGTGACCGGAAGCTGAGTTATCCTGAAAAAACCTAGTATGTTATCAAAAAGAGAGAGGCTTTAAGAGGCTTTGCTATGGCGTTTAGGAGAGTATCTTGATACTCTTTAGCTGAAGTTAGAGTAGCCCATTTTCACGAAAATGAACCATTACTGATGCCGCATGATGATCACTCAGGACTCTGATAACTGTTGAGAGTGTTCTTTGGAGTAACAAGCTTACACCCAATTGTTTTGCTTGTTGTAATTTTCCTTGATTGTGATAATTTTCTCATTGGTAGCAAGAATATCCTTTTTAAGGTGGGAAAAATCATCCAGTAACAACCCCCGCTCTTGGGCGGAGCAGGAGACGGTGTCAGACTCTTACTGACTAAAAGCCCACCTTGTTCCTTCTAGCCTTCATACCGGGGCTCGAGTTCCCTTCCGGATAACCCTGGCCCCAGTAGGCTTCGACCCGGCAGGGACTGCTTTTGCTGACAACTCCTTGAGGCGCGCGGGAACAGTGAGCGCCGTTGACGACTTGGGCTCTGTCCGGACAGTTACCGGATGGCCGGACAGCGAACTACACATTGCTCACTGTCTGCAAGCCCACGCCTACGGTGGCCGGAAATCGGGTTCGGAATCCCGGCGGCGGCTGCGAGAGCGCCGTTGCTTGATGCGGTCGGCCTCCTCTTTTGCGAGCATTACTGCTTCGTAGAAGTCGGCGAACGCCTGCCACTCATCCTCGCTCCGAACCATGGTCTGAACCAAGGCCCGGTGCGAGAGGTCTCCGCCGCCGATTGCCCCCACGAGGGCACGGCGATGCTCCGCCCAAAGCAAGAATATCCCTGAGTTTTTCATCAGTGTAACGAACAAACAAAGATTTTGATCTTTTCACTCTCTTCTTTAAATGCGACTTGTTTAAGGTGATGATATTATGATGAGTAACAACGGTGGGTATTCCATCCGCGCATAAGAATTTCTGTGTCCTTACGAGATTTTAATTCTGGCCCTTCATTGCCTGTTCTCACAACACGTGGCCGGTTTGAATTTTTAATGATCGTAAACAGAAGAACTGTACAGTTGGTTCCGCTATCACTATGGCACGTATATATAAACAAACCTACGATTGATATCAAGCCTTAACAGAGTTTTAAAACAATATTTAATAAAAAAATAGTGTCATTTGAAAGTAATAAAAAAAAACCGAAAAAACCGGTTACTTGAAAAAATAAACCGGTTTTTTAATTATTTAAAATATGCCGAAAACTCGGTTTTTCGGTTTTCGAGTTAACCGGTTTGAATTCCCTAGTGGAGAGTAATCCCTGAACCCAAAATCGTAAAACAAAACCGTATGAAACTATAGTATTTCATTTCATTTAATTCATTAAAACCCAAGCGAACGCCCGGTTCGCGCACCTATTGTCTTTCAATTGTGTCTGTATTTATCACAATTGAAAGGTTAATTGAAAATTGATATTTATTTAGCAAATTGGTTTCAAATACCACTATTACAATCGGCAATTTATAGTCACACTAGAAGAGGCTGGTGATGATAGCTCACTACTCTGAGAAAAATCTGAGACGTGAAAGTTTTTCAAGTCCATACATTGCAGGCATTATATGTCCATTGTGCATTGTATGGACAATAGATATCATCATCATCATCATCTTCCTGCCCTAGTCCCGTTTTATTTGGGGTCGGCGCAACACGTTTTTTTCTTCCATTCTGTCCTGTCACTCGTCACGCTATCACTAACTCCCTTTTCTTTCATATCGCTTCTCACACAATCCATCCATCTTTTCTTTGGCCTCAGATATATACTCGTAATATTCAAACCATATTAGACCGATGTAGGTTAATAGCTTTTTTTTAGGCGAGTCCACCCTGGTGCACGAAAAGTCATCACCAGTAGCTCTTTGCATCTTAGAGTCATGGTAAACGTTCCTGCAGCTAGATAAACATCTCAGGTGGTCTTTTGAAGAAACGACTTTGGTGTTATGCGGAACAGTACTTAAAGTCTTGCAAACAACTCTTGAAAAGAGTGGATCCTACAACCAGACCGATATCACCGATATTGTTTCTAGTCTAGGCAACTCTTCGAAAAATAGTTGAATTTGGATCGTTTTATAATGTTCTAATCGCGTGGAGAATTCTGATACTGCGATGTAAGATTTTGGAGATTTTTAGTCACTATTCCGACAGACGCAGCCTTGGACAGCCTCCCAAAAGGTGGATTAATGACCTGGTGAACCCGATACATGCGAGAAAAAAAAAACAAGTATCGCCATAACGACCAGTTCTGTGCAACTGGTCGTTATGGCGATACTTGGTTGAGGCTTATGTCCAACAGTGGACGTCTTCCGGCTGAAACGAGGATGATGTGGCGAGATAGCTTTTAAGGCGTATAGTCCCTTGAACCATCTGACCGAAATTATGTGAACGCAACTCTCGCACTCGCCTAGGCGAAAGTACGCAAATCTGTGCATTTATTTGCGGCCAGCAGTGCCCGGAAAGCGCTTTAAATCCATTTTCTTGTGAGATATTGATTGATTTACATATGTAATGTTCACTTTGAAGAATATTTAACCACCAATTTTTATGTGTTAAAATGTTTCTAAAGATCCAAGCCGTTTCGAAGGAGTAGGGAAAAGTTGCGAAATTGCTAAATATTTTTTTTTGACAAAAGTATTAATTGCACGAAAAAATCAAATGTTGATATTATGGTTCATGAATCTATAATAAACATATATTTTTTTCAAACCTATTGACCTAGCCGTTACAGAGGAGTAGGCCTCAGAAAATCACTGTTTTATGGCACTTTTCGGGCGCTTGGCCCTTAATGTCCTATCCAGACTACTTACACTAAAATGAAAATATTCTTACGTACCTATGTAACAGCCCATATCCGTACTCGCTGCCTTTCTCCACCACGTCTTTGCAGAAAGGAGGGATCTGACAGGTAGGCGGAGGCTGAGATCTTAGGTTAGGTATATGATTTAACCCCAATTGTGCCGAGCATTCATCTGAAGGAGAATACGGAAATTACATAAATAGATTGGTACATCACACTGAAAGTTTGTATTTATTTATTAATTATTTGCTAGCGTCTGCCAGCGGCTTCGCCTGAGTGAAAGCAGGTTTCTTCATACATATTTTGGACCCCCGTATCATCCCTTTAAGTTAGCCATACACATCAGGGTGTACCTGACAATTTTGCTTGCACAATTATAGCGGTCAGATTTGCTTATATGATAAATTAAGCCAAGTCCGCTGCGTCAATTTTCTAACAATACATGTTATTAAAACATGTTACCCATACGTCTCGGCAAACAAAAACTCTTAGGCCACGCCCCTATTCGGTTAGTAAACAAATGTTATTCTGTTAGCAAACACGAAAACATGGTGCAGCGTGACCGGTTTAAAAAAAACCGGCCAAGTGCGAGTCGGATTCGCCCATGAAGGGTTCCGTAGCAGCAAGTAACATAATATAAAAGTTCTTGTAATGTGTTGTAACTTTTATCGATGTTTTAATAATAGTGTATATTTTTCGATTTATGACGCATTAAAAAAAAACTACTTACTAGATTTCGTTCAAACCAATTTTCATTGGTAGTTTTTATAGTAATGTACATCATATATTTTTTTTAGTTTTATCATTCTCTTATCTTAGAAGTTAGAGGGGGGGACACACATTTTACCACTTTGGAAGTGTCTCTCGCGCAAACTATTCAGTTTAGAAAAAAATGATATTAGAAACCTCAGTACCATTTTTGAAGACCTATCCATAGATACTCCACACGCATGGGTTTGATGAAAAAAAAAATTTTGAGTTTCAGTTCTATGTATGGAGACCCCCAAAATTTATTGCTTTTTTTTCTATTTTTGTGTGAAAATCTTAATGCGGTTCACAGAATACCTCTACTTACAAAGTTTCAACAGTATAGCTCTTATAGTTTCGGAAAAAAGTGGCTGTGACATACGGACGGACAGACAGACAGACATGACGAATCTATAAGGGTTCCGTTTTTTGCCATTTGGCTACAGAACCCTAATAACAAAAACAAAAATGAATTACAAATGTCGAACCCAATAATATGAAGGAAACCTGCACAGTTGTGCAACATACACGCTCCGGTTTACTTGTACGACAACTCAACTGTAAAGGCGCGTGTATAGCTAGCTTTAGGGGGTGAGTTTTTCAAAATCCTCTCTTAGTTCTCGCCTACGTTATAAAAGAAAGCCTCGAGCAAAATTTCACAAGCCTCCAATTGCCATCACGGATCTGGAGCGGTTGCGCAAAGTCAAATATTCGGTCTTTTTAGTGGTGCGAAGTGAGACGCGAGGGCGGGGGAGTGTCAGTGATTGGCTCGCCGCGCCATCGCGTCATATACATCACTCCTGATTCGTTCCCTGCGTTGCTGCATGTATCTAACAACGAAGACGATTGGCTCGCCAATGTATGGAATACGCAAAGCGATCCCCACTAGGACGCCGAGCGCTCGAGATCCGTTTTGGCAATTGTACTCCCAGTAGTTTCCGCTGTGCTAATTTTTATGCCCGAGTGGATGTTCCCTTGGGACATTATTTTCTTTCACGCGGACAATATAATAAACAAATTATAGTCCTTACCTGATTCTGCGGGCAAAGGCTTATATTTTTTTTCGTCAAATACAAACTTGGCGTAATTGTCCCATTTGCCGTACATTTCTTCTAGCTGTTCTGTGCTATACATCTTCGTTTGTCTCAGCAGATCTTTGTTAAACTTATCCGAAGGTCTGGGCCACGTGGTTCTGTTATAAAATAGGTGAGCCACTAAAAAAAAATATCCACTTGGAAACTTTAAACGGTTCAAGGGACTTTTGGCGCGAGAGCAACCGGAACTAAAACCGCCTTTCTACCAAATTCAGAAAGATCTACCAACAGCGACTTACTGGTATTCACAATATTCAAACACCTAAAGATCGTTTTCCACGAGAGGGGCTTTTTTTATGGTTGGAAAATCATCCAATGACAACCCCCGCTCTTGGGCGGAGCGGGAGATAGTGTCAGACACTTACTGACTAAAAGACCCACCCCGTTTCTTCTAGCCTTCATACCGGGGCTCGAGGGTTATTTCGGATAACCCTGGCCCCAGTAGGCTTCGACCCGGCTGGGTCCCTGCTGTTGCCGACAACTCCTTGAGGCGCGGCGGAACAGTGAGCGCCGTCGACGACTTGGGCTTGGGCCGGACAGCGAGCTACCCATTGCTCACTGTCCGCAAGCCCGCGCCTACGGTGGCCGGAAATCAGGATCCGAATCCCGGCGGCGGCGGCGAAAACGCCGTTGCCTGATGCGTTCCGCCTCCTCCTTTGCGAGCATTACTACTTCGCAGAAGTCGGCGTGCGCCTGCCACTCCTCCTCGCTCCGGACCATGGCCTCAACCAAGGCCCGACGCGAGAGGTCTCCGCCGCCGATCGCCCCCACGAGGGCACGGCGATGCTCCGCCCAAGCCCACCAGAGGGGCTGAAACCGGACATGCCAGATTTTTGTATGAACCTATCAACCTATGGCGTCCATCATAGAATTTCAACTCGGTACGGTAGCCCAAAATTTTGGAGTGAACACGGCCCACTCGTTGACGCACGGGCTCACTGTAATAACGCTGTGATGCTGAATACGCCTATGCAAAAGATCTTTCTAGCACTGTATGATATTATGTAAGGCACAGTGAGAGAACTAATTTGATGACCGAGATTTTACGAATTTGGCGACACTTTATGAATTTGGCTAGTATTTTCTAATCATACCATTGGCAGAGACCAATTTGCTTAGCGATTAAACTACCGGCTCAGGCGTTATAAAGCCAAAAGTGCAATAATAAATTCTAGCGCGTATCAAACGACGGTTTTCAACACATTCGCAAAGAGGCATTGATGGATCGAATATGACTCTAGATGGGTTATGATACAGCTTACATTTAATATCTCGCTCCATATTCTGGTCGCCTTCATGTTCCTGGACCCTTGCATGGAAATATTTAGTAATATCGTTGTTCTTCAAAAGCAATTTTATCAGACGGGCTCGCAGTTTTACAGGGATGGTCTCACGTTTCTGTGTCACAAGTTGCCTCAAATTTACTGTAAAAATTAAATAAAATGATTGTCTAATATTTTCAAAATACCTATAATGTACAGTAGGCCGCACGTCTGTGGAAGCTCTTTGTCTTTGAGTTGGATAGCGTAATACGTAGGTAATACGTAATCGTTTCATTATGCTAAGGAAAGATTCGAGCCGATCGATGACAGGTTGAATGATAATTTGCGAGCATTTCAATGGAATGTAAGGGCCTAGACAAGATTAAATGCCTTAAAGAGATGGACAAAATGGACGGGGCGCACTAAGAAGCTACACAGAATCAGTTTTGTAAAAAAAACCCAACCCATTAAACTATCCTACTAGGATCGTTTTATTAGATATCTAATAAATAGGGTAGTACTCTTCTTCTCCTTCTTCTTACTCTGTGCTTAAAGTGTAAGTAACCGAGCCAATCTTACCGTCAACCAGAAACAACCCATACTGCATATTCGAATCCACGTAAATTTTGTGTTTACTACAAAATTCTATCGTCTTTTCTAATGCATCGAAATAATAGTCAAAATCCGTTTCCTTTATTAAGTCACTATTTATCTGTTTTCGAAAAAGTTCATCATTTGCAACAACAGTCATCGCTGTTATGAATATTGTAGAAATTTGAATGCACGTGCGTGATATAATCGATTTTAACTCTCTCATTGCAGGGTTCCTGTAACTATTTCACTAACTCTAACCACAAGTTTCAACGCCTATGTGATAAAGATGAGAAAATAACGACGGACGACCGCTTCTTTATCTTGAATTGGTCTCACACAATTTCCTTATAATTGATTAACCCATGCAAGTACTTTCTTGAATAAGGTGAGGGCAATATACACTTCAAGTTCACACGCTTCTCAATTTATACCTACAAAGGACCGGTTCGTTCTCTCTGAATACCCCGGTTTTGAAACCACGCAGGGGATAAAATAAATGCTCAGCAAAATACCAGCTTCCTGCATTAATGCCTTGATCACACGTATCGAGTAAACGGGCGAGACAGTACTCTCGGCCGAGTACTCGGTATGTGTAAACACAGCGCCGAGTGATCAGCCTACCATTTATCTCTACAACTTACATCACTGTCTCGGCCGAGCAAAATTTTACTGTCTCGCCCTTTTACTCGGTACGAGTGATCAAAGCAGAAGGGTTTGAACGGTGATAATACACCGGTGACAGGGTTCATATCACGCGTTCCGAATTGCGATGTTATCGATGTAATTCTCTCTCCAAACAGTCATGCAAGTCAAAACGTAACCAGTATAGTGCCTACCGAGCAACACCATTCCTGTCTAAAGCCTAAATCAAGCATTCAAACGTCCACCACTACCTACACACTTTCATCAGTTGTAGGTTGACTGGTAGAGAATGTCTGAGGCATTCAGTCCGCCTATGTAATTTTATGTTGCATGAAGACTTAATAAATAAATAAATCAGTTCACCACACACAAACACCCTCACTACAATCACAAGTTCACAACTCCCACGCGTAGGACTTCTCTTTTGTTCTTCTTTCATATTTTTGAATAAAGTACCGAAGTCAAATGTTTTCCTTGGGCTGTAGGTACCTATTCAGTGACATTATACCTATAGGGTGGCAAGACTGGCAAAATGCCACGGCCCCCTGGCCTGGTGGGGCCCCGGTCCGAGAGGCAAAAGTAAATATACCAACTCAATGAAATTATTAAAATTTATTAAATTTATAAGAAAAGGATTAATTTCTCGTGGTATTTTGCCAGCGTTGCAACCTTATAGACACGCCACTGGGAAGCCCACCCTCATAGACGAAATATACTTAAAAGTCGTGTACTAGAGAACTTGCTGATTTATTAATAATAAAAAATATTTTATGTCTGTACTATAGTGATTTATCCGAATTAAATCACAAAGTTGACTATTTTCCTGGAGTCTCATTCAATAATTTTGCTACGGGCCTCTGATGGTATAGATACGCCACTGTACCTGCTCGTTTTAGTTAGAGACTTGTACTATTAGGTATTTATTCTATGGTTTTAGTTAGCCTAATAGACCCTCTCCTTTGTCCACACACATCTGTCCTCGATCATCGCGGAATAAGGACCTTCTTGTACCTATTATGATTTAAAAAATGTATTCTTTAGGGTGAGGGCCAGACTATCCGTAACTCTAGTCTCAGCTTCTCACTCACTTTTAACAAGTTACTTAATTAAAAAAAAACTTTGTGAAGAGAAATAATACATTATTACCTTATGGATTAAAGTAACTTATTTAGCCCCGAGAAGGAGTTTGGCGTCTGAGCGCAGCGAGGTCGCTAATAGGTTGAAGAACTAAATTAACCCGACGACGTACCCCGGATCTTGAGCGCTGGCTTCGAAAAATCTTAAAACAAATGAAGATCGGATAGCCGCTTTCCCGCCTATTTTGTTTTTAGGGTTCCGTAGTCAACTAGGAACCCTTATAGTTTCGCCATGTCTGTCTGTCCGTCTGTCTGTCTGTCTGTCCGTCCTCGCTTAATCTCTGTAACTGTTAGCACTAGAAAGCTGAAATTTGGTACCAATATGTATATCAATCACGCCGACAAAGTGGTAAAATAAAAATTGGAAAAAAATGTTTTATTAAAGTAGCCCCCCTATATGTAAAGTGGGAAGTGATTTTTTTTTAATTTCAACCCTAACGTGTGATATATCGTTGGATAGGTATTTAAAAATGAATAGGGGTTTACTAAAATCATTTTTTGATAATGTCAATAATTTCGGAAATAATCGCTCCAAAAGTAAAAAAACAATGTGTCCCCCCCCTCTAACTTTTGAACCATAAGTTTAGAAAATATGAAAAAAATCTGAGAAGTAGAACTTTATAAGGACTTTCTAGGAAAATTATTTTGAATTTGATGGAAAGAACAGTTTTTGTACAAAAAAGACAAAAGGGTTCTACAAAATAATTTCTGGACTAAGTTTGTAGTATAATCGTAGCAAGCATTTTTTTAAACTCATAAGTGGGTACACTTTATTGTGACGGACGGGAAACTACGGAACCCTACACTGAGCGTGGCCCGACACGCTCTTGGCCGGTTTTTTTTTTTTCTTAGGCCAGCCCGGCCGGTTATTCATCTATATTTTTTCGGCTTCATCGTTGAAAAAATGGTAAATATTTTTTGCAAATTTTAAAGAAATAGCTAAAAAAATATAATGAAGTAATTTAAAAAAAATCTTTAATTAATAGGTACTTTAATTAATCGCGCTGTAATTATATGGCTGTGTAGAAAATAGGAGCACTTGTATGTACCGACTTGGTGCACAAAACATGCAACACTCTTCCACATTTATTATACACAGGTCTGAAACTCTATGCCAGCATTTGTTATCACTACCACCTATGACTTTGACCTGTGTTCGTTCAAAGCAACTGTGAAAAGGCAACTGAGCTCTCTCGCTCCATCGTAGAATCTATCGCTTCGTCTATTGCATATAGATTATTACAGCCCCGTACCGAACAGGATGATGCCACCCAAAATAAGTCGCTCTTGATCGGATTCAGTAAGCTCGCTCAGTCACTTTACTGTTAAACAACAATGTATCTTCTAAATAACTCAAAACACTATTTTGAGTTCCAGTTTTTTTTTTCGGTCAGTTAATAATGATGACCCCCTAGACCCCCACATTTGACCCAAATATATTGATTTTTATTGAACACACCTTAATGATTATTTATAGGGCAACATTAGATCGAAGTGTCAATCAACCATTTTGAAGTATCATTCCCACTGTTGTCATTTGATTGTGGACTCTTGTTTTAAATTGGAATCATTAAAAAGAAACTATGGGGTTAGCTACTGTTATCGAAAGCGAAGCTCATTTCCAAACAGAAATGGCCAATGCTGGCACTAAACTTGTCGTAGTGGACTTCACAGCGACTTGGTGAGTATAACCTGGTTCGAAACTGTTCAAATATTCAAGTCATCGTAGTAGTAAATAATTGATTATGTTGTGTGTAGGTGTCCTCCTTGCCAACGAATCGCGCCGTTCTTCGAACAGCTACCAGCGAAGTTCCCTAGGGCTGTGTTCCTGAAGGTGGACGTAGGAAGATGCGCAGAGACGGCCAGCGCGCAGGGCATCAGTGCGATGCCGACATTCATCTTCTATAGAAACCGGGTACGTGGCCTCTCAATCATAAAAGAATCAGTATTACACACTGAGCAAGAGTTAATTTGTTTGTGTTAGTTTCCTTCAGGATTTCATATTAAATTAGTCATTAAAATGAGTCAGTAAAATTGGATATTTCTAATTAGAATGATTTTATTGATTGCAGACGCGAATTGACCAGCTACAGGGTGCTGACCCAGGCACACTAGAAAGCAAAGTTAGACAATACTATGGCACTGATGAAGCTGGAGATGAAGACAACTCTGTTGCGGGACATGTAAGTACACCGATTCAACTAATATCAACTTCCTTTGTTCAGTACGTATGTAAGCTGCATTTTGTGAATAGCCAGGAAGGAAAACCTGAGATACAGGACTTATGTCTTAGTTTTGGTGTCAGAAGGCATATGCTTTACTGCATGCTCTGCTACATATCACAGCAAGGTATCGGCAAGGCATCAGCATAACACTGTATATTTTTCTTCATCTGTATTAGGCTTATGTATGAATAAATTATTATTATTGTATAGTACTAGATTTTGCCTGCAGCTTCACTCACATACATAAAATATAGCCTATGTCACTCAGGAATAAAGCAGATTTCTATCGGTGTAAAAATGTTAGCAATTGGACCAGTACTTCTAAAAATTACCTCCCACAAACAAAAAAACAAACACAAACTTTACCTCTTTATTATATTAGTGGTTAGATGTTACCACTGTGAGATACATTGAGTTTACTCCAAGTTTGATATTTAAGGATAGAAACTTAGCTCCTCCTGTCTGCAATAATGAAGTTTCTTTCTCTAAGTGTATAAATAGATAACTAAATCATACAGCTGTTATAACTGCTGATCATATCAACTCAGAATCACACCCACTACTAGGTTTTGGCCTCCTTCTCTGCCTGGTTCTGTGCTACTATATTTATCATTAATTCAAATCTTATAATTTTATTAACAGATGGACCTGGCAACATTCATAACTAAGAGCGAGTGTGAATGCCTAAATGAGGCTGACAATCATCCA
Organism: Mythimna albipuncta; assembly: GCA_929112965.1. Taxonomy (NCBI): domain Eukaryota; kingdom Metazoa; phylum Arthropoda; class Insecta; order Lepidoptera; family Noctuidae; genus Mythimna; species Mythimna albipuncta. The sequence continues at coordinate 5,927,616 of OV815962.1, read as the reverse complement.
ATGGCACACTGCCTAACCAGTGGTGCAGGCTACCTGGCCAGCGACTGTGATGAGCAGCTCATCATCAACATCAGCTTCAACCAGGTAATTTAATAAACAGACTGATTATAGTTTGCTCCTAGAAATCTCTGACCATTAGTGAGTTTCATATACAGCAATATGTCACCATTTATAGAAGAGACTGTTTTTTATTATAGTAAACTTGATGGGAACTATCAGGATTATAATTCAAAACAGTAATCATCATATTTTATTATAATTTATAATCTGTTCTGTGAACTGTAGCACTTCTGTCCAATGTGATTATTTTGTAACAATTGATAGTAAGGTCAACTGCATTAATTGGTAAAACATTTGACTACAAAATCACCATTACTACTACCAAAGTACCAACAATATGGACATGCAATTGACTGTATTATTCACTCATTAGAAAACATTTCAAGTGTAAGCCAAACATTAAAGTTAATGTTGATCAGATGTATTACCTGATTAGTTCTTTTTAATCTGTTAGATGATAATCTAAATTGTGTTTTTAATGTATTGTATTATGTATTTCAGCTAGTGAAGCTACACTCATTAAAAATTAAAGCCCCCAGTGACAAGGGGCCCAAGGTGGTGAAGATTTTCATCAACCAGCCGAGAACACTGGACTTTGATCAGGCAGCTGGTAATTTGTCAGTGCAGGACATCGAGTAAGTAAAATGTTCCATGTAAAGGCTTGAATGAGGGTGTTCAGGAAAATTCTCACCACCAATTAGCACTATTTACCTATCAGATCCTTTCCTTTGAAAACTTATACATGGCTTTTTTAAGCATTTTGGCAGGTGCCTGGACCTGACACCTCAGTTTTGCCACCTGATAAATGTAATTTTAGAACACCCTCATTGAGAGTGTATGGACATATTAGTGTCTTCAATATTCTCTTTCTGTTTTAGATTTACACCAAGTGATCTAGAAGGTAACCCGGTCCCTCTGAAGTTTGTGAAGTTCCAAAGTGTTCAGAACATTCAACTCTTCATAAAGGACAACCAGTCTGGTGGGGATGTCACACAAATTGATCACCTGGCCTTCTACGGATCCCCCATTTCCACCACCAATATGGGAGAGTTCAAGAGAGTGGCCGGCAAAAAGGGGGAGAGCCACTAGCATAATACTTTCCAAGAAGATAGTTCAGTCCTGCACTGTGTTCAATAAATTCTAATTCAAGTGGCTTGGTGCGGGAATGTCTTTGTTCCCTTGATAGTGTTTGTATATCAGCAACTATTTAAAAATAAGTCATCACTCAACAGTCTCATCGTGGTTCTCTCTCATCATTATATCAATGTAACAAAACTTGAACTATTTTCTATGAAATGAACGGAATCATTTCTCAAACTGTGTCAAATAGTAGATGTGAATTTTAATATATTAATATTATATTTTCGTCACATATTTATAAAATATGGTGTAACACTCATAATTAATTATTGTTTTAAGTATAAAGGTCATTCCAGGGCCACAGTTTGTTAAATGGGGATTCTGAATTGTCAGGAATTTGTATATTCAATAAATAAAGATACACAAATGTACTTATACTTAGTTTTATTGACTTAACTATTTACACTCAGTCCTGTTTTAGTTCATATATCTGGATGTATGCCTCTGTCAGTGTGATCATTTGGGGTAGTATACTGGTTACATGTAGATCCTGCATTTCATACCTGGAACAAAGTTATACATATTAATCAGATGTACTGGACGTCTGTTGATTGTTTGGGAGCAGGGATGTTAGGGAGCTCCGTAACCGTCACCGAAACTATCGGATATCCGATATAAAATAATATCCGTAACCGAATCCGAAATAAAAGTTTCGGATAGGGGCAGAGCCTAATTGCGACACGTTTTGTTGATCGGCCGGGTAGCGGTCGACACACGCGCGCATTGTTTGTTTTCTTCTGTTGTTTTCCTCGTCTTATTATACTCTTACCGTTACTAACTTGTGTTGTGACCAATTAAACATTTACGAATAGTTCAACAAATAAGTGAAACAAAAGTGTTGTTTTAGGTAGAAAACACTCGAACATTTATCCGACTGATTTTTGTTCCTACCAAATAAAACCATTTTATTAGCTATTTAAATCTTACTTCTGAAATTCTTTAAAAATCTAATATCCGTAACAGAAATTATCCGAAACCAACGGATAATCCGAAATAATTTCATATCCGTATCCGGTATAATAATCATTTCTATATCCGTATCAGAAATTTTATATCCATAACATCCCTGTTTGGGAGTGGGTATTTTTTGCGAGACGCACAGGACCGGTTATTATAGGAACACTTGAGGATGGCCTATGTCCAACTTGTGCATCCGCTTCATTTTTGGTCTCCGGAAATACGACCATGTGTCGGAATTTCGGACCAGATTGAAGTGGCTGCCCGTTCGGCGTCGGCGTGATTTCCATATCCTATCACTACTCTTCACTATCCTGCACAATCCTAATTCTCCTCAATATCTCCGTGAACGCTTTGAATATTTCGTCCCGAGGGGTAAACCCTGTCGCACTGCCAATGCTCTTCTTCTTCGTACTCCATTTCACACTTCCAGCCGTTATGATGGCTCTTTCTCTGTCACTGCAGTGCGCCTTTGGAACTCTCTTCCGCACTCCTTACGTGATAGCCCTTCTCTGGATGTCTTCAAGAGGAAACTTAAAGAGCATCTCCTTTCACAATGACATAGTAAACATATGTATTTATGTATATATTATTTAAGTATGTATTTATATATGTATGTATGTTTATGTATTATTTTATTCATATTATTTATTTATTTTATTTTTTAATTGTGCACTGGATCTTAGCCTCTACTGTGATTTCTCTCTATCACTCAATGGTTTGCTGGAAGAAAACTCAACTTTGAGTTAAGCTCGCCTATGTACATGAACTCTCTGATGTCCACATATTTTGTTATCTATCATGGTGTACAATAAAGAATTAAAGAACAGTGGGCGTCTATCGGAATAGTGATGATGACTGAACGCCATAGACAGTTTTATAAAGATAAAGTAATCAGCTAACTTGAAGCTTTTACTTTCTAACAAGCCACATCTTCATAGTATTGTGCTTGGTTTCACTAACAATAGACGACAATTCATTGTAATGCCTACATATTTTTGCACATTGTATGATGATATTTAGGCATTACATATATCTATATGTAAACCCTGTACCTATATGTGGCCATTTTCCTTAACGCTAGAGGACACCTGATGCCCACTTTGCCATTTCTTAATCAATTTCACTACTTAAAGTGTAATTTATGCTAAAACGTGCCATCGAAGCATGATGCAGCAAGAATCCATTCAAAAATATTGAGCTCAGCGCGGTTTTATGATTCATACTTAACTTACAAGGCCCGTTATGACGTCATAACTCGATAAAACAACACTCACCACTGCTGCGTCGGTTTATGGAGGACATGGGCTCGGTACGTCCCCTTCTCTGGAGTGCCGTCGTGGACGATATTGCCGACTAGCTCGTAGATCGTCTTCCCGTTGTGTTTCGCCTTCACTTCTGGTGTTAAAATATCGCCGAAGTCTACGTTTCTGGAATTAAAAAATATTATTATGAGGATCGTCAAAACCAGTTGATCAAATAGTCATGTTAGTTAGCATTTCATATGGATAATGTTTTATAGAGATTATAAAGTTAATTTTATATCATGAAAGGACGTAGGTATATTGCTGCGGAAACGTTTGAAAGAGTTACTGTGGCCCATGAACGCAAAGCGAAACTAAAGGTTACTCGTGGTCCTAAAACGCAAAGGTCAACTGAAGGAGAATAGGTGCGGTTTTAGGGTAATAAAAGTCTGACACGCCCAAGCTCCACCTTAGAGCGGGAGCAGTCATTAGATGATTTCCCACCACAAAAAGGATGTATTTTGCAACATAAATATCGCCAAGTGCAGTGCCAACATCATACATAAATAACGTCGTGCGCATACAGATTCTCTCGTATCTTATCTATTTACAACATCCACGCTTCCTTTGACTACCCCACAAAAACTGTAGTCAACTATATTTTTTTAAAATTTTTAAAACCATCATCTTAAGGCGTATAGTCCGTTGAACCATCTGGCCGAAATTATGTGAACGCAACTCTCGCACTCGCCTAGGCAGCAGTACGCAAATCTGTGCATTTATTTGCGGCCAGCAGCGCCCGGAAAGCGCTTTAAATCAATTTTCTCTGCGAGATATTGATTGATTTACATATGCACTTTGAAGAATATTTATCCACCAATTTTTATGTGTAAAAATGTTTCTAAAGGTCCAAGCCGTTTCGAAGGAGTAGGGAAAAGTTGCGAAATTGCTAAATATTTTTTTATGACAAAAGTATTAATTGCACGAATAAATCAAATGTTGATATTATTGTTCATGAATCTATAATAAACATATATTTTTTTCAAACCAATTGACGTAGCCGTTATGGAGGAGTAGGCCTCAGAAAATCACTGTTTTATGGCACTTTTCGGGCGCTTGGCCCTTAACCATAACTCTCTAAATTAGAGAAGAGGTGAAACATCAAGTTTTTATTAAAATGGTTTTTACCTCTTCTATAAGTTATATTAATGGTTTTAATGAGTATTAATTGTGTAAATACAAACGTATCATTACCGCAAATATGACTCTTAATGACGTGAACTGCTAATTGTCGGAAAACATACAAAGATTTGAAACAGTGGAGTTTATTTATGTTTTTAGCTTGGATACTAAGCCCTTTAAGCCATGTCTTCATATGAACAGTTAATTTTTTTATCATTAGAACATGGGTGTGCACATTCTAATATTTTTGTAGTATTTGGCAGCAAATGCTGTAGCATTTTCCTTACCTGACTTTACACTGAATAGTCTTTAAAATATGTCATAGCACTTACTTGACTGGGAAGTTTACAACGGTAGGGTTCTTCTCCACAAAAAATGTGTTTTTCGTAAACCGCTTGATGTAGAGTATCAAATAAGGCGGCAACTGGGTGATCTCAAATCTTTTCATGAAGTTCTCTTTGTATGTTTTGTACTCTTTTGATGTCTGCCCGTTGAACTTTGAAAGAAGTTGGTACAGGTTCACCTATAACAATGTGGTTAAATGGCAATCATATAATTATACCTCTTTGAAGCGCGCGTAGAACATTACACGCCATCGACAACTCAGGCTCGGACCTTATAGGATTATATTAGAATAAGAATACGCGCAACGAAAGCACGATCTGCGGTGGTGGAGACAGCGTCGCCGCTGTCCATAGATGAGAATAATGCTAGAACTACACTGCGCACACGTGTGCCACACACGCCGATCTGGGCGCGTCGGTCTCCATACATTTTATATAGAAACTAGACTTGTAGAGCTACACTTGATCCACGCCACGCTACGTCGATCTCCGTACAAACCAGGCGTGTTACACGTGTGCGTCGGTCTAATGTAGTTCTAGCTTAAGTACTAACGTACGGCCGTCTCTTTCGCCAACATTACTACTGCTTCGCAGAAAGATGTGACAGCATCTCATTAGCTGTCGTTCCGTCGCTCTGTACCATATCCTGAACCAGGGCCGGCGCGAGAGGACGCTGCCGCCGATAGCCTCAAGTAGGACAGGGTAGTGCTCCGCCAAAGCCGTGCACAACTTTTATATCTAAGTCAACTTTTATATTTACCTGTGGTATAATATTTTCTCTGAACTCGTCAGTGAAGAGGGGTGTGGGCGGCAGGTCGCAGGTCAGGTACAGGAAGGGCGACTCCGTTATCATTTCACTGTATTCCTCACTGCTGAGGTCCACTTTAGCAGCGTCATCAGCGTCGGCTGGTGGTAGTTTTCTGGCAAACGAAATAAGCAGAAGAAAATGTAAGAATCAAAGACTACTGTGGTTGCTGTTTAAAAATAATTTTTTAAAAATCCACTTGAGTATTTTTATTTTTTTGTTCTAATAGTAAAAAAGTAAATTATTTTTAAATAAAAATTTTTTGCTTGATACACTTGTTCTACATAATAACACTTTTCATCAAGCATGATCTAGGTAGCTCAAGTTGGATGGATTGTGTGAGAAGCAATATGAAAGAAAAGGGAGTTAGTGATAGCGTGACGAGTGACAGGACAGAATGGAAGAAAAAAACGACTTGCGCCGACCCCAAATAAAACGGGACTAGGGCAGGAAGATGATGATGATGAAGATCTAGGTAGCTCATCACATATTAAAATGAATTATTACCTGGTATATATCCTCATGTGGCCCAAAAATGATTTGTAGATAATAGAACTGTTTGGTTTCTTAGTTCCATTGAGAGCCATATGTAGAGAATTCAAAAACCAAGACATAAAATCAATGGGATCACCTGCGGAAATAGAAATCGTAATGTCTTATGTAACCAGATTTGTGTGTGTGAAAGATCATATTTTTAGAAAGAGGGTGTCCATCTACTGATATGACTGACTGAAAAACAGGAGTTGCGGGATTGTTCGTAAGTGTTACGGTAGCCCTGGAAAGCAATGGGCAACTGAAGGAGGACAAGTGAGTTTTAGTCAGTAAGTCTGAACAAGAGTCTGAGCCAAGAGTGAATAGGTTACTTCTAGTGAAGTATGCTCCATCGCCTATCATCAGTTGAGATGGTGGTCAAACCCGAGCCTATCAATAATAGTAAAAAAAACCGGCCAAGTGCGAGTCGGACTCCCCCATGAAGGGTTCCGTAGCAGCAAGTAACATAATATAGAAGTTCTTGTAATGTGTTGTAACTTTGATCGATGTTTTAATAATAGTGTATTTTTTTCGATTTATGACGCATTAAAAAAAAACTACTTACTAGATTTCGTTCAAACCAATTTTCGTTGGTAGTTTTTATAGTAATGTACATCATATATTTTTTTTAGTTTTATCATTCTCTTATTTTAGAAGTTAGAGGGGGGGGGGACACACATTTTACCACTTTGGAAGTGTCTCTCGCGCAAACTATTCAGTTTAGAAAAAAATGATATTAGAAACCTCAGTATCATTTTTGAAGACCTATCCATAGATACCCCACACGCATGGGTTTGGAGAAAATTTTTTTTTTTAATTTCAGTTCTATGTATGGGGACCCCCAAAATTTATTGCTTTTTTTCTATTTTTGTGTGAAAATCTTAATGCGGTTCACAGAATACATCTACTTACAAAGTTTCAACAGTATAGCTCTTATAGTTTCGGAAAAAAGTGGCTGTGACATACGGACGGACAGACAGACAGACAGACAGACAGACAGACAGACAGACAGACAGACATGACGAATCTATAAGGGTTCCGTTTTTTGCCATTTGGCTACGGAACCCTAAAAAACATCCCTCTCGCTCGACCCAAAGCAGAAAAGATATTTGATGTATCATTTATTTATTTAAAATAAATAAATAAATGATATCTCGCCTAATTCATGAAAACGTTATCTGCAACGTTTATGATTTTCTGATAGCAGTAACTTGCAGTTAGCTTTAATAGTAACAAGTAAATAACTCTACCAGAAATTAACAATGTAATAAGGGTATGTTAAACAACTCACTCGGCTTGATAAACTGAAACCTTTTTTTAGACCATAACACAACAGCCTGAAGCATTTCATGAGGTGACACGTGAGCTTTGAAAGCGCGCGGATTCCATAACTTTCTCAACAGCTCGCCGAACCTCTGCACCAGCAGGAATGAAGAGTCACCGGGAGGCCTCCTCACATTGGCATAGTTCTCCTCGCGTAGGAAGTAGTTGCGGAGGGGACGTACTTGTGATAAACACTAAAAACAAGACTTTATCAGTAGATTTTTCATATCTCACTAACAATATACAAATCTTATTTAAAAAATCAGAATGGACAAGGATTTTAATCACATATCTAAGAAAAAAAAATGCAATCTGATGAGAATTTCTAATTAGAATCTAGTTGTTGTAATATAGACAAGCGGCTTAACTTTTTCTCTCAAATTATTTGACTGACAAACAGTCAGGTTCCAACTAAAGTAGTGGAGACAGTAAACTGCTATCTAAACAGTTATAAGTATGGGCATACTAATCCAATTACAAAAACTATTTCACTGTTAGAAAACTATACTATATGTATATATATAAGTATGTATTTAATATTGTATATTATTTATTTATTTTACAATTTATGTACACACAAAAATAACAGAAACAGATAATACATAAGAGACGTGTGTTGTGTGTGTGACGTGTTTCTCTTCTGTTTTGTCTATTTATTAAGTTGCACCTGCATGTTATATGTTTCTGCACCACCCTAAGGTCGACTGGCAGATAATGCCTTTTGCATTAAGTCCAACTTTGTACAGTTATTTTTGTGCATAAAGCTTTAAATAAATACTATCATTTCATATTGTAAGCTACTTGTTAGTACTACCCCAGAATGTGCAGTTTCTCTGGCCTATTAAAGTGAAGCCATGAGAAATGCCTAATCAACATACAAATAAATCGGAAATACCATGCAATGTGAGCGATATTTTAGGTAAATGTTATATTATTAATGACAATCAAGAATTTGAACTCACCTGCAAAATAACATTGCAATAATCATTAGCCTTGATATTATTGAGGCCCACAATCCCTGGCATGTACATTGTGCTATCAATAGCTCTGGACATCTTGGTGTTGTAATCCAACTGCTTGATCTGATCTGGTGTGAAGATTGGATTCAAGACGTATTTGATGTCGTTCAGTGATGAATCTAAAAAAATGACAACAAGCATTTATTTACCTTTTCTCTTACAACACTTTTTGTTCCAGTTACAGACACCCAAACATTTTTTGATCATCATGAGTATGTGTTATGTGAAAGCAACTAGAAAAAAAAAATGTTTACATATGCGGGTTGTTTACATTGTGGATTGTAATCATTCAGCCTCTGTGACTGAATGATTTCAACCCACATTTCCACCCTACCTTAGTGAAACATAAATACAGTTACAGATCAAAAGCGAAACTATGTTAAGGTGTATAGTTCGGGTGTATCCCACTATTTCCATGGAAATACAAAATAGAAAAAGTGGGACCAGCGTTTTTTTACAAATTATATCCCATTATTTCTATTGCAACAAAAATAATGTAGTTATGTTATTTGATAAGTTTACCACATTTAATGAATAGATTAAAATTAAAACCCGAGTTCTCAGTTTAAAAAAAAATGAAGAACAAATTAATAATCTGCCATTTTTTTGAATAATTCTCCACCACATACTCTACAGTACAAATCACACAAAGCCACCTTTTTTTTTATGGCCTCGTCACTACGCAGATGTATGCATGATTGTTTGCGACTGTACTCAAAATAAATACTGCAATAGAAATAGTGGGATACACCCTATAGTTCATATATAATACATACATAACAATAGTTTGTGGTCTGTATTGAAGTATAAAAAGCTACCTAAGCTAAGGTAAAGCTTACAGAGCTAAGGTAATTTTTCTTACAAGATCTGCACACAAATATACAAAACTTACGTAACCCTGTGGATGGCTCATGGTATTAAGCCTATTTTAATAGTGTGGCTAATTTAATTAACATTTCAATCGTGGAAATTACAGACACAATAGAAAGACAATAGGTGCGCGAACGCCGGCGTTCGCTTGGGGTTTAATTATTGAATTAACTTTTCGAATACTGTCAATTAGAGATACCATAGAAAGACAATGACTTAGGGTTTAATGAATTAATTAATTTAGTTTGGCTTTTGCAATTTTTTTAAGCCAGTTACTATAAATGACTTACCAATAACTTCATAGTTATCAGGCAGACAGTAGAACTTCAAAGTGTGAAGATTTAGAAATACATGGTGTCCATCAGCCACAGAGTGAGTGTATGCATGAGTGTTGGTACCTCGGCCCTGTTGACAAAATATTAAACTATCATAGTTACCATATAATAATTCAGAGAAAAATATTAATGCAGCTACAAATGGAAAAGTAAGTTTACTGATCTGTCAAGTCAATAGCATTCAATTCATAGAATTATAATTATATTCTTTGTGTATTATAACAGCTTACCAACTCCAAATTTCAAAATGGGTTTATTGTGTGTCCACGTTGCTACTTGGACATTGCTGTATAATAGCACTAGTCATTAAATTATAAGCTTTATTAAAAGCTAGAATAGAATAGAATAGAATAGAATAGACTTTATTGTACACCAAAAAGTAATACAGCTTATATAAAAACTTCAGTTTGTGGGTACAATTATGGCGGTCTTATCGCTGAAAGCGATATCTTCCAGACAACCTTAGGATGGATAAGAGCTAAAAATAATACACGGGGTAGTCTGTGGTGTACTGCTAACTATATAAAACACAATAATCAATTATAAATACATATATACATACATATTATAATAAGTTACACAATTTAATTTAGCTAGCATAAATAAGAAAACTTTGTGAGAAGAAAATAAATAAATAAGCATAAATAAACATCATCTTTGTGCTATTCTTCTGTTTCCTTCTTCAGTTCTTTTATTATTGTGTGTACATAAATTGTTAAATAAATAAATAAAAACTAGTCACAGGTATTCCTAGTTTAGGAGTCAGGACACCAACTTATGACTTTAATTATTATGAACTTAATTAATATAAAATATTAGGCATGTTGTATTACAAGGGCTTGTTTCAATTATGATAACTTGAAGCATTTAAATTCTGGACAAAGTCCCGCGCTTCTTCCTATAAGTTCTGACAACACCTTTTCTGGTCATCCGTCATCTCCTTGGTTTACCACGATCCCATTAACTTCTTAAACTTTTAATAAGTGTATGTAGTTTTATTTACCTGAAAGTATTTCCCACAGACGAGGCATGCATAAACATTGATCCTTGTCAATGAAACCGAACATAGCTTCTCAAAATCAAAGTCTAGGACATGCCTGTTGATTGTATCTAAATAGGGACACTGTATGTGAACCGTTTTTGATGCAGGCTCTGAAAAAACAATAAGCATTCTAAGTAAATTCATGTTTCTTATTGAAATCAGTTATAGATAGGTTAGAATTCTTACCGGGTAATTCCGTGCCATTTTCTTCGGATATCTTACGCTTTTTAATATTTGCTTGTTTTTCAGACATATTTGGGCTCGTAAATGTTTTCTAATGTATTAATGTTTAGCAATAAATTAAGAATCTCGTATTATTTTCTTCACATTGTTTGACAACGTAGGCAATAGACAACACATAGACAATAGACAACAAAGAGTATGAAAAGACAGACAACGCAGACTTGAACAGACCAAAATAAAAAATCCACAGGAACAACATTGTTTGAAGCGCATGTGTATACCTGGCATTATCGTTCGTTCATGAGTGCAGCAAAACGCGGCACGCATGCATGGAGCACAGCGCGGGGTGGCGAGCGGTCAGATCAAAAGTATGAAAATGTTTGAAGTACGTTATGAGACCCCGCTCACAGCGCCGCGCGCCCAATGAGATCTATTTAAGTACCATGCGCGCGCCTGCTTACCGATGCCGCTCCGCTCGCTGCTAAGACCGAAGTCGTGAAGACAGATTAGAGATATCTTTATCCATCACATGCGCTCAGAGCGGGTTTGTGCATGCCATATGTCTTTTAATTTTCGGTTAAAGGACATGCTGCTTAGTTCCCTCACAATGTTTTCCTTCACCGTTTTGAGAATAATGATGAAAATAAATTGGATTTGAACCCACGAGGCCACGACCTGAAACTTGGGCCACCACTGTTGTACTCATTTAATCTTTCGAATACCGTAATCAGAGATACGACAGAAAGACAGTGACGGAGCGAACGCCAGCGTTCGCTTGGGGATCTTTTAAAATTTCATGACTAAAATGAAATAAAAAGTGGCTTAAATAAACTAAAATACATAAAATGTGTCAAGTGTGTTTCTAGCTTAATTGCGTTCCACTACCAGATTATGTGATACTTGAAACATAAAACCATAGACAGTCTTTCTTTTGACAGATTATTGACATTTGCAATGACAAGCAGTTGTCATACTGAAAATCGAATCCACAATCGTCATTTTCTTCCCGAAAATGGCCGCATCAGGAGGAAATATTGAATGGTCTACAACTGTTAAACCAATATTAACAGCACTTTACGGCCCATTCTTCGACAAAAACGATGCTGTTGAAATTATCCAAGCCATCATCAAAAGGTTCGTTTCATCATTGCACTATAATGTTCTAGCAAAAGTTATTTTGATAGCTAAAATCTGATGATTTCATTGCCTTGTTAGCTATTTATTTATAAATTTATTTATTGTGTTATTTAAATGTCTTCGTAACACTATTTTAGACAACTGTTCCTTTCTTTTGTATCCGTTGAATATGAACACATAATCTGCTTCACATCTACCTACTGAGGATTACTAATAAGAATCTACAATTACCCTACACAATGAAAACATTTCTTTTTTTTTTCATAATTTAGTGCTAATTAGTATTATTGCTACTTTTACCACTTCATCTGCCAATTGGACTTGAAGTTTTACAACTCAGAGAAAATCATGTCTGTGCCAGTTGAATCTTTAGATAAATATATAAATTTACTTGCTTGCAGTGAAAGTGAGTTCCAGAACCATGAGGACATCTACGACTTGTTCTACACATGCTTTGCATGTCTCTCTGCACATTTTATTAGCATGAATGCTAATAACTGTAAGTATTTTTTGAAGTAATTAACCTAATTTCGTAATGTTTATGAATCATTCCATCCGAAACATTCTAGATTTTTTCATCAAATAGTTTTTGCTGAGAAATAAACTTCCATTGTTGAAGGATATAAAGCTACAAATAACTATTAAAGAATTGAGATTGTACAATTGCCACTTGTTATTTTCGTATTACAAAATAAAAACACTTACTGACTATTACTATGTTCACACAAAAAAACCCTTAACTAATTAACCTTTAGAATACCTCGTTAGAGACACAATAGAAAAACATTGAGAGAGCGAAAACGGGTATTCATAAAATAAACAATCTAAAATAAGGTGTTGAAAAACATTTTGCGTCACTGTTAATGGGTAAAATATTGCATAGAAATGAATGTTTATGAACATTGAAATTATGAAAAGTTAACATTTCAGCCAAAATTTATTATGCACTAAAATTTAGTTTGTACAATGTGCCTATTGTCATGGAAACAATGTGCAATGGTATACAAGTTTACAAAGTTGGCAGTTTCATAATCTTGTGCAATGGAAATATTTTTTTTTAACAGCTAAGATAGCATGTAGAACATCTGAATGGATTCCACTCATAAAATAAAGTCATTGTTAGGCCTATGAGAGGAATTTAATAATAATTAAATCTTACTAACCCAACCAGAATTTACATACTTAATTTAATCTTCATACAACACAAAGGATCAAAGGCCTTTGTATATTTTGTTGAATGAAGATTAAAAAAATAAATAAATAAAGGTGGACTAAATGGCATTCGCTCCCAGTCAATGGGGTGGAGAGGTAATATGGCAATCTATAATATAAAAATGAATCGCAAAATGTGTTGGTAAGCGCATAACTCAACAACGCCTGGACCGATTTCGCTATTTTTTTTTTTGTTGTGTTCGTTATTATTAGGAGAAGGTTCTTATGGGAAAAAAAAATTAAAATTAGGGTAGTGTAGGGTAGAGTAGGGTAGTGTAGGGTAGAGTAAGATAGAGGAGGGTAGAGTAGGGTAGGGTAGAGTAGGGTAAAGTAGGGTAGAGTAGAGTAGGGTAGGGTAGAGTAGGGTAGAGTAAAGTAGAGTAGGGTATAGTAGGCTGAAGTAGGGAAGAGCGGGAGCGAAGCCGCGCGGGCAAAAGCTAGTTACATATAAAAATGGAAACAGAAAACAAGGGTTTAATTCATGACACCCCAAGCAAATGCCAATCCATTCGCCCTGTCTTTGTCTTTCTATTGTCTCTAATTGACTTTATTTGAAAGGTTAAAATAAAAATTTGGTCAGTGGGTCATCTTAGGGGCGGATTTTAAGGAGTAGGAATACGGAAAAAAAATTTTTGGGACTTAATAAATATTCTAAAAAAAAAAATATTTTGGGTGTTGGTAGTATAAGCTTAGGCACTATGAGCAGTGAGAAAAAAACATTTTTTTTTTGGTCATTTGTTTTTGGGTTTTTGGGACTTAGAAAAGTCCTCGCGCCATAGCGCCCCTAAGCAAAAATTCTAAATTATGGTGGAATATGCTATGGTGGGAACAGACTCTAACCTGGATCAAGCTTTAGAATACTTTTATCCATTCCCTGACACTTCTAAAGCCGTTAATAATGTAACTTCCCTGCGTGAAAGTAGAACATTATTAAAAAAAAAGACATACTCTTAGGATAAAAAGTAACCTAAGTCCTATTCTAGGTATGAATCTACCTGTCTACAAAACTTCATCCAAATTTGCAAACATGCAAGCTTTAGGCTTTATAATACAGAAGAATCTTACTAATCTGACACTATTAAAAACCCAATGGTGCCTGATTATAATAATAATAATCCACAACTATCACACAGCGCCGTCTAGTCCCAAGCTAAGCAGAGCTTGTGTTATGGGTACTAGACAACTGATAAACATACTTATATATTTCTAAATACATACATATTATAGATAAATTACACCATTAATGCAATGTTTGGATTGGTTGACGATGATAGAGCCCATACGTTGTGCGTGGCGTAGGGAGGCGCGGCTGGAGGGTACCGGATTAATGGATCTGTCAGACTATTGCATTGCCAGATTAGTGAAATTCTGCTGTTTTAGCGTATCGTTTGTTTTTATATAGCCATTTTCATTGAATGTAAAATCGGTAAATAAAGCAATTTCATTTTATTTTAGTGCCAAATGACCAACTGAGTACTGCACGAGATGCATTCAGAGTGATTCTCCGACAAATATTGAAGAAGCTCTCCGAAGCTGGATTGAGCTATGACGACACCAACAATACGACTGCTGCACCTAATGTTTCTGTTAAGCAGGTTTGTATCAGATTTGGAAATGATTTGGTGGTAAATAGTACTTTGTGTCCTTATGCAAATAAATTAAGCTGAGCGAAATTACAGCAGACCAACACAAGACTGAATAACAGGCTTAGATATACGTCTATTCCATTAGCATTCTCGTCAAACGCTAAGTACAAAATGTTCTGTCACACCACTTGTCATGTGATTTCTCCGCAAGTAATATTTCTTTGGCAAAGACGCTAACAACAAAGTCATTTGTTTAAGAGTGCTATACTAGAAGATAGATACATGTTGTAAAAGGAGAACCCTTTGCTCAGCAGGGATCATAAGGCTAATTAGATTAGCCATGTAATAAATAAGTAATTAATTCTATTACTTGATTCATTTTGTTTTGGGAATGGTGACCTGAAAAATACAGTTTATGCTAATTATGCAATTCCAACATAATTACAATGTATTATGTCTACACTTATGTTTTATGGACACATTATTTATACTATCACCACTTGTGACAAGCTTACATAGTAAAATCTTGTTCCTTATCTTATCAGTTCATAAAACTATGTTTTCCCCCCAGCTACTGTTGCCCATTGTGGGGCTATGCGGAATCGACGGAGGGGGCTACCCCCAATCTGACCTGGTCATCTTGACTTCTCTGCTCAAAAATGCTAAACTACCTGCACATGTTACTGTGCCTGGTATGTATTAAAACTTTTTCTTTACCATCTAGCCTTGATTCTAAAAACTAGTTCTCAAAATAGTTGAGATAATAATTTCGTATTGCAACTTTTAAATTGTAAGGTAATTTTTTGAATCAATAAAGCATAATTCTCATTTTCAACATTTTGTAACAGTCAGCTGGTTTTCTGTTACCTCTTAGCGAACGTGAACCCAATGTGTAGTGCGCGCACTTGCAGACGTGACAGTTCGGCAAAAATGAGTAAAAAGTGACAAAAAAATTATTGTCACCCTGACAAAAGTCACCAGTGCGGGCTATGTCTTATCTAATTAGAAAACATTGATAATTTTTTTTTGTGCCTCTCAGAGACCCAATCAACAAAATCATCGGTCATCCCGAGTTCTATAACTTCACTTGCATCTCAATCAACACCCGCTGAGAAGCAGCCGCCTTCCAATGCCCAGCGACGCTCAGACGCGTTGTTGGAACAGCTGACTGCGCCGTTGCGGAACCCGGTTGCGTCCATGACGTCATCACAAGCAGCCCCGGCCACAGCTGTCCTGTCGCCCGGAAGCAAGGATAGTTTGGAGAGCGCTAAGGATGGGAATGCTGCGCAACAGTCTTCTGTTGATATGAAGGTTTGTTGGGCTTTTTTTGCGAGTAAGGCCTACTGGGTCTACTGTCCACGCATTCGGGGCTTCATAGACGCGACACGGCGGCACGAAGCTGCCGCTTCGTCGACAGAATTCATAGTTTTGTATGTAAGCTTCACATAGACGTAAACCAAGCGTCTATGAAGCTACGCGTACGTATGATGAAGTTCTTTAACAAATATGACCATTTCCACTGCACTGTTGGAAAGAAACAGATGTAACATTCTAACGTGGTGACCTACGTAGATCATTTAACAAGATCGTGATGCGGCGCGGCGCAAATGGAACTAACAATTGATATTTTATTGCGTTTGCCTACGGGACCAACCACACGTGAGTGTGGAGCTGCGATAAGCAAAGCGAAGCGGTCGAGTACAGTTGGTTAGATGTTTCCGCGCGTATTCGCGCGGTGCTGTTATTTGTTTTGTATAAATAATGGCTAAAGCGGTATCTTCGCGCGCACGTAGACTAAAGCCGCCGCATCATGTTGAATTCGCGTGGATCGTATCGGATCCCTTCACAATTGCAGACGCGGTATAATCACCTATGTAAAACTGAGATAGTATATAATCACCTATGACTGACTTTGACTGGCCTGTTGGTCTAGTGACTGGCCTGTTGGTCTAGTGGTTAGTGGCCCTGATTGCTACACCGCAGGTCGTGGGTTCGATTCCCACCCAGTACAAATGTTTATGTGATGAGCATGATCATTTGTTCTGTGTCTGGGTGTACTTTATCTATAATATGTATGTATTTAGAAATATATAAGTATGTTTATCAGTTGTCTAGTACCCATAACACAAGCTCTGCTTAGCTTGGGACTAGACGGCGTTGTGTGCTATTTTGTGGAATATTGTTATTATTAAAACGCCGTGTTAGAATGTACCCTGTGGTTTTGCTTCCTCGCCGAGTCGACACCCAATTTTCTCATCGTGTATTTTCTATCACTTTGTTCAACAAGTTTGTAGGTGTGATATACCATAAGTGCTGTACAAGTCAGACTGTACTGGTCCGACAAAATATAAGCAGGTAATCAACACGAAATGCCATCTATCTGACCACACATAATCCCCTACAGAAGTGGGTGGCATCAACTTGCTCATCGTTGCTAATGGAGCTGAGAGCCGGCTCCGTGGTGCTGAAGGTGTGTGCCTCGCTGCCGTGCCTGCAGCGGTACCTCAACCGCTGGCAGACTGCTAAGGAAACCGCCGTCGCACCGCAGTTCAACTCTGATGCCTCACTGTAAATATTATTATTCTTCTCTTTTATGCCTTTACCGAAAAGACTAGCTTACTAGTAACAACTGAATTGTGTGAAAAATGCGGCCCTTCGGCTGGTAGAAGGACAACATAAATCAGTTTCGGTTTTATTTATACCTAATCATATTTTGATGTGACAAGTGAATTCACTCTGATTTATTTAGCTTGCTAAATCAAATAGGTATATTTTTGTGCATTTTTCGCAACCGATTAGCTCCTTTAAAACGGCTTATCACATAGCCTATTATACATTAGAATATAGAGATGATCTCTGTTTACTTTTCACTGATCGTTTACTTATCCAGACTAGGCAGAACAGAACGGCGAGTTACCTAAGCTATTTGAAACGCGTCTACTAATTATCTGGGAATTCATCTTTTTTTCAGAGTAACATCCACTATCTATCTGGATTTTTACTAATAGAAAGAGCTAAGTTATAAACAAGGAAAATTCATACCTTATATTACACTATTACCAAATAAATAAATCATGCGTCCTTGCAGGCTCCACTTCCTCGTGAACGAGGTGCACGTCTGCCGTCTCGCTCTGTCTCTGCCCTGCCTCGAGCCGTTCACGCCCGAGCGGATCACGACGCTTAGTGACGTCAGCATCGCTGCCTTACTATGCGCTACTGCTCAGGTAATTTAGTTTATTGTCTTTATTATGCATGTTATTATTGTAAATTTAACCTTTTAACCACTTCCATTATATTGGTTTGACGAGTATTTTGGTGTCCTATTCGCTGATGGGTGTCTCCATCTCGTTTACCCTATAGGTGAACAGAAGAAATGACGAGATGGTATTTGGTCATATATGTGCGACCCCTTCGGGATAAACGCAAAAGTGTTTGACAAATATGTAAATTAAAAAAAAAGTCTTTTGCGAAAAAAAATTATACGAACAAAACGTTATTCATATATATACAAGATTTGTCCATATTTATTGTTTTATCCTAATCCTCTAAATTATGTCGCAAAATATATTTTTAGCTAAATTCATATGTTTGTCGCTTTAGCTTTACAATCATGTGTAAAACTTTTCCATTTTATATTTCTCAACAGGCATCCCTACACCCGAAAGATGAAGAGTATGAGCAGCAGACGGCAACTCTTGTTGAAAGTGCACTGAGCCTGTACAACACTGTTGGGGAGACATTCAAACAGTCCACGCGCGCTGGTGGCTATGTAAGTATTGTTGTTCGAAGTGATTAATAAACACAATAGGTCTTCTACTTTTTAAATCAATATAAAACTTAACCCTTTTACCACCACACTAAATAAGCAAAAACGTGCTGTTGGCGCCAACGAGCATAGGATTTGTTAGCGTTTGAAGTTTGTCATGTAGTGATGACCGTGGCGTGCTGAGCACATTTTTCTTTGAATGGTTAAGTAAAAAAAATGTATTGTTAGATTTTCAACTCTAACTTCGAGTGTCGAGCGTTGAAATATAAACTAAGCTCAAGCCTTTATTAAAATTTCATCTGGTAACCGTCCGGTAATCGTCTGTACCGAGCCCAAGTCGTCGACGGCGCGTATTGTTCCACGCGCGCCTCAAGGAGTTATCAGCAACCGTAGGGGCCCAGCATCGTTGAAGCCTACTGGGTCCATGGATGATGTGAAAGAGATCCACGGGGCCCTGGAACTATGGAAAAGAAGGAATAGGAGTGGGTTTTAGTCAGTAATTTTCTTGGATTATTCCGCAGGTATATCAGAACCACCTAATGATCGGCGGTTGGGTGCTGCTGTGCGGGCTGCACCACGCTCTAGCCGGTGCGCCATGTCCGTCCACTACACCTGGCAAGAGCCCTGCTAAGGTCCCGTCTAGACCTTACAATCTCACTAAAATGTAAGTCCTTCTAATGTGATTAAACATTTCAAAATGATTAAAGAATTGTTTTTTATCAATCGAGCATCAAACAAATGGTGTTTTAAGTTTTAAATAATGTAAATATTGCATTTTTTAGATGGTTGTCATAACTTGATTGGTCTGTGGTTAGTTAGTCAGTCTTGTACTCCATTCGAAATAAGATTAAGATTAGACATTAAAAAAATTTTACTGTCCATTCAACCGATTTTGACTTTTATGGCGTTGATGGCTTCAACCCTTTTCTTTTTACTTGTAAAGCCATCCTTATGCTTACGGAATAGACGTCAAAATCGGTTGAATCTACAGTAAAAAAAGGTTTGTTTAAATGTCTACTCACATTTTGAATGGAGTATGAATACTTACAGTGCTAATTTGTATGGCGTAATCCTCATTCGCTGCTCTAAATCTGTCTACATTACATGAATTCATGCGTGCACCTCGCCTGGCGTAGTTCTTTGCAAATACTTAAATGCAATAATGGTCTCTATTCCTTAGGCAACAAGGTCTGGGCGTAGTATGGGTAGCTCTAGGCGGGCGTTGCCTCGCGTGGGTGGGAGCGCTGCTGTCGGACGCTCGCCTAGAGGCGCTGAGCTGCGGCGAGGCAGTGGTGTCGAGTGCGGCGCCGCTGCAGATCTTAGCGCAGCACACCGCGCATCAGAGGGAACTCAGGCTGGCTTGCGCTGCACCTCTACATCAGGTATGTTATGTTAATCTTATGATATGTATAAATTATGGTATCAATGCCATCTAAAAATAAAAGCTGTAGTTTTGTAATGGTTGTGTCCATTTTCCACACTAAGCAGCATTGTTTAATAGGATAAAGCACGTTTTTTAGATTAAACAAAAAGAGGACACTGGCGCTTAAGAGTGCTTACTCTTCACAGCATTACATACAAATTATCAAGTTTTTAGTAAAAGCATGGTTAGCACAGTGGTTGAACGATTGACTGCTGCTCTGTGTGTCGGGGTTTCATTCCCGCACTGAAACAATTTGCATGGTATACGGATCTGAGTGTTTTGTGTATGTGAGTTTAAATATTTGAACGCACCCACGGTACAAGAGTAATTCCTGGTGTAAGAATACGATTTAAAAATAATATTTTCGGAAGCGACCTTCTCCGACCGAAAATCAGCTAAAGCAATTTAAATTCCCTGTAAAAAGTGAAAAGTTACTTTCTTCCGAAACTCTTTTTAAAAATGTTCGTATATAACTTTCTAGAACTAGATACCTTGCCTAGTTTCATTGAAATCGGTTCATCCATTTCCAATAACAAGAACTTTAGTATGGATCATGAGGGAGCGATAGGTATAAATCTTGTCTCATTTTAAACTCTAGAGTTTTGGCAGTCATAACTAAACACAAAGTGTTTCCACAGCTCCTCGTGGCGTTAGGCGTAGTGTGCTACCGCAAAGCAACGAACCTGAAGCGCGCGGTGGTACAGAAGCAACACCAGGACGCCGACCCCGATCGCTCCGACTCCACCGTCTACTTCCAGGACATGATACTGTGCTCCGAGGACTCGGAGACTGATGACGGTAACAAACATTTGGGCATTTTTTTGGCGTAAGCAACTATGTTGGTGGTAGCTGCCAATATTTGTGGCAAGAGTATGTTTGTGCCAATATTACTTGGGTGCTATGAATGTGTATGGTAAAAGCCAACGTTTGTGGCAACGAATAATGTTTTCGTTGGCTGTCAATATTTGTAGTAAGAGTATATTTGTGAAAATAGCCCATATTAGTGGTTACTACCAATGTTTGTGGCAACTGCCAATGTTTATGGCAATAACTAATGACTAGCATTAAAATCTTACTAAAGAATAATTTTTATTACTCGATAATTTTTTAAATGTAAATGAATATTTTGAAAGACACAATAACTTTGTCCTCTTTGTCCAGAAGACAGCGAACCACTGTTCGGGCTGTGGTTCGAGTCGACGCTGGTGGCGCCCGACATGACGGACAACAGCGGGCTGGTGCGCGCGGCCGGCTCCACCGACACCAACGACAACGCCGACGCGCCGCAGCGCACGCACCAGGCCATCGTGCCCGACAAGGCTGAACCTTATTCTGTCAGTATTTACACTTCAAATTCTTTTATCACTTTTCAGGAGCATTGGGACTGCCAGTAGCACTCGACATAGTACCCAAAACAACCAATGCTATAGATTATCAACTAAGCAAGCTAAAATAACGTAGGGCGGGACTTATAAAAACTCATAAAGACGAGGCCATGAGAGAACAATCTCGAGATTTTTATGAATACAAGTGGTTTTGAGTGAGATTTTTCATACTGATAGGTACAGTTGCAGGCCTAGCCAAGTTACGACCGTTTCGTTTCTCTTTCGTCGATCGCCTTGAGTCGGCATCGCTTCCGATTCCTTTGTTCTGATGACGTCATTCCCGTACATTTGAAGTTTTCTACTAGCGTTTACGATTGTACATTATCAAGTTTGCTAAGCCTTGAGTGATCCGCGAGAGTTTCTTTTTTGTTTTGTACCAGTGAACAACCTTATTTATTAAAAACTACTTTTTCTGCAGTACATAACCCTGGCAACAGAGGTTTTCACCCTACTGACTGAAGAGATTATCAGCGAAGGCTCAGAACGATTGGGCCAACATTCACTGCAACTACATGACGCACACCAGGCTCTACTCGCCGCGTTAGCTAAGGATTTGGATAGGGAGACTGCGCGTACTGATACTGGTAAGTCTTGATATTTTAATCAGTTTGACAAAATAAACAATGATTGGATCGAGGAGATGGTGATGGAATGTTCTGAATGATTACTCTGAACTCGATTTTGATTTTTCATTCTGTATCATGTAATTCGAACCTTTTGAAGCACTTGTTTCATTATAGCAGAAGAGATCGGAGTGTAGAATATCAGACTGTTAGATACTCCTACAAATCTTAAAAACAGATTCCGTTCACCAATTAAATGTACAATTTTGAAGTTTCAAGTATCAATTTAATAACTATGTTACTCAATAAAGCTTTTAATGAAATATTAACGTACTTTGACATTTTTCCCTAGGCAGTTGGTAGACCTAAAATTTACCGATATTACAGAAAAATACAAAACCATGAAAGAAAGAAATAATTTCGAAAAAGGCCTTAGTCATCATTTCAGCCAAAAGATGACCAATGTTGGTCACAGGCCTCCTCCAAGTGTCGCCACAACGAACAGTACTGTGCGGCTCGCATCTATTGGATTCCTGCGACCCTCACCAGGGTCATCGGTGCACCTTGTGGGATCCGAAATTATAACAGCTCATAGTTTAAAGCACCAACTTCATTGGTAAAGATCTAATACATATTTCTCTTATTTCACTTAGGTACAATCTCAGTATGCTTTGGCCCTCGGCTGGGAGCGCTATACGGGTCGTTCAGCTCAGCTCTCGTGCGCTACCTGCACAATCTGAGCGGCGCGCCCGCTTTCGCGTCACTGCAGCCCGCTTTACATCAACAGCTGATATCTGCGGGTTCGGAGAGGACCAATATGACTCCATTGCAGGTGTGTGACAGTTAATATTGTGATATTTTTAATCTTATCAAAGTTCTTATGAAAAATACGCTTTGGTTATGAGAATTGTTAAAAATAGTAATGCCTGTAATGAGGCTTAACTTTTTGAATGTCTTATGTTACACAGTTCGACATAAGCAATTGTCTTTCTATTGTGTCACTAATTACGGCATTCAAAGTTAATAAAAAGTTAATGCCAATTTGGAATTTTTGTATTTATTTTTGTATACTTACTGTTTCGTACTATACAACATATTCTGAAAACCACCTTAAAATTAGTTATAAAATCAAGCAGCAATTAGCATTTTAAATATTGATATAACGAAGAGTGAGCGCGTGGTGGGAATATTTTGCTATCTCTTTTCTACGCGTGTAATTTAATGGCGGTGACGTCACATGGTTCTCATACTTATTCTGTGATAGTTTCTTTCTTTTGGCGATTTTGGATAATTTTACTTTGTGGTCCAAAAAATATATAATGCAGTACCAGTAAGAACAGATGACCAACTTCTTGGCCGACTCAATTAAGATTGTTATTGACATTATATAAGAACAATCCCACTTTATTGCAACTTTTCAAAACAAAATGATTACCAAATTCTACTGTAGTTCGTCATTTTAACATTCTCACCCAGTTTCCCCAGAATTAGAGTCAAGTCACATCCAATATTTATTGTAACAGGTCGGACCTCGCGTGGTAAAACTGCTAGGTGGCATGGTACTCAGCAAGCAAGCAGCTGAACGCGAGAATAGCATCTTAGCTATGTGGCATAAGATTGTCAATACGCTGCAAGAATGCGCGTTGCAAGCTCAGCCTTCGCAAGACCACGATTATGAAGGTATGTATATAATATTTATTGCAGTAGGTATAGTCTACGTAAATGCTCCTACACACTAAGGGTGAGTTGCACCATTTAACTATAACGATAACAAAGTCGTTAACAGTTGTCAAATCGTCGAATTGACCAATAGGCGGCCGTTTCACGGCTGTTTATGGGTTGGTTATCGTTATAGTTAAATGGTGCAACTCACCCTAAGAGTTAGTTCAAACCGAGAAGCGACGCTGCGCGAAGAACGACAAAATATAACTTTGAATTTAGAATACATACGTAGCACCATGCAGCGCTGCGCCGCGAGGCATCTCGATCGAAAAGGTGTTTCTGTTCGAGTAGTAAATAATAGTACATTATGATATAAGTGTGTAATGATATTGACTACCGTCGAGGCGGCATTTAGACCCGATCCATGGCGAGGGTCTTAAGAGAGCCGAGAACGGTAATCATTAATTACTCACATGTATCATACGACGTTTTTCAATACACTTGTGAAGAAAATAACTGTAAAACTTGTAAACTTTTGTGGCGGTAAAGTCTGTTTTTATATGCGCGCCCATTTTTTTTCTTTTCCTTGTGTGGGACCACGCACGCCCATCATGACACGATTAATGTAATAAAATTATGGCAGGGAGAGGTTAAACAAAAAAGTTTTAACTACATTATAGCACTAGTGCGTAATGGTAATCAAAATGTCACAGTTTGGTAACAAGTGCCAGTATATACCTAACTTCAGTGTAATAAGAGTCACTTTATGAGCAAATGTATTGAAAAGTTATTTTTTTAGTCACTCTTCACGCAGCGTCGCGTCGTGTGAATTTAATTTCGCAGTTCAAATAATGAATACTGGACTTTTATTGACCATTGTTGTTAATGACCCAACCTGCCTGTTGGATAAAATTTTTGGATCTAAATTTTTCATAAAAAATAGACATTTTTCCTCGAGTCCTGAAATTCGGTAGCGATGTTTTAAGTCGTTTTTCTAGTCACAATCTAAATGCTGGTGCAGACTCGATGAAGCGCGAATGAAACTGAAACCCACTGCATAATTCTGCACCGGTCCTTTGCTGTCTATTTTATTAATTTTATAATGCGCCCTAAATTAAACAACATAAAGGCGTTTAAAGTAGTCTTGTAGTCTGTAGATGATAGATTTGAATTTGTAATTCGAGATTGTTTGGTTTCATACGTCACAAAATTATTGACTTTAGGGTGAGTTGCGCCATTTAACTATAACGATAACAAAGCCGTTAACAGTTGTCAAATCGTCGAATTGACCAATAGGCGGTCGTTTCACGGCTGGTTATAGTTTAGTTACCGTTATAGTTAAATGGTGCAAGTCATACTTAGCGTTGTTTATTTTAATTGAAGTTTAATTACTATTTGTATTAAAAATACCTATAAAAAAGAATGGATTGCAATGGTGGCGACTACACAGTTTTTCTTACTCGATATCTTTTACTTGCCAGGGTTTTTCACCACGAACATAATTCTAAACCGATTTGAAATAACCTGTCTATTTGCGATTTTGGATAAAGTTACTTTTTTATACAAATGATTTAAAAAACATCTCGAATTTTAAATTCAAAAGTAATAGTTTTTTTTTATTTTGAAACAGGTCGTATTTATCATCTCATAAAATACTTTAGCGTCACTCTTTTATTAACGCAATTTAAAATCCATCTAGCTACAGCTCTGATGAACATGCCCATATGCATAGTTATTTTTAAGTACGTTATTTTAAGTTGTTGTGTAAAATTAACTTTGAATGCTTTCTTTAACGTTGGCTATCCGGTTATCTGCAGGCTTTGCTAATATAGGTATGCTACTCATTACATTATAATATAATATTGTAAATTACCATTTATTTATCATATAGAAAGTTTTTATTAAGGTAGGTGCCAGATAACTGTGGCATAACGGTCATTGACCCTCCTATGTTTACTGACATTCTTAATTTCAAAAACTTAAATAAAGACATTAAGTTTTCTTGAATCGAAATGCAACATGACCCTTTACATGATCTAGTAATGAAAAGCAGTTCATTGTTTGTTTTTCGGGTACCTACGTAGAGATATTAGGAAAAGGTCAATGTACTTTATTCCACGGTTATCTGGCGCCTTCTATAGTGACACAGTATAATTTAGCTGTAGATTTGTCTATACGTCAAATAAATAAACATTTATTAGAACATCACTAACTGTCATTAGGCATATTAAAAGCATAATGTTTGTTTCAGACTTGAATGTTGAGCATGCTCAACTATTGGTATACCTTTTCCATTCATTGACGCTCATGCAAAAGAAGTCTGTACTACTCATGACATCCAATGCCATCATAAAGGTAAGATAATCGTCATTGCACCACATCTCCTTATAATAAATGATTGACGAATTTTTATCTTAAAGTTGTCTAGTAGCAAAAACATTGACTACTACCTCGGTATCAGAGGATTTGTGGTAATTGTAACTTTAAAGTGTAAGGGCTGCATTTTCATACGCGCCCTGTTCATTGCAATTTAAACCTTGTGTCAATTAAATAAGGAATTTGCTAGAGATTTATTACTTGTATCCATATCTCGAAACTAACATGAAATATTATTGTAGGTGGTAGAAACCTTGGCCATCAGTGACAGGAAGCGTGCGATGAACTTGGCACCGCATCAGCTGATGCTGACAACACGACTGATGCTGCTTCTCGAGTATTTGATGAGGCATCTGTATGATGCGCCACAGACTCTGTTGCAACAGGTAAGTTTTTTTTACTACAGTGATAAATGGTACTTTCTTCTAGAAATAATTTTTAATTCAATTATTTTAAAATTCAAAGATAAGTAAGATAAGTCACAATGAAAACAAACAAAGATAAATCGTTCATTGACATAACCACAAAAATTTCGAAGAACAGCAACTGGAAAGACTTGGAGGAGACGTTTGTCTAGCTATGACACAAAAATGGTTTAAAAAAAAGAATTTTCTTGATAATTATCGATAAATAGGAACAAAAAAGTGTGACGGGGACGCGATTTGAAAAATCTGTCGAGAAAAATAAAAAATACAATTTTTTATATAGCAATGTTACACTATTTTGTGTGAGTTAAGTGATTATCAGTAAAAAATAAAGAACTATCTATGATAATTATTGTCATGATGATTAATGAACTGAACATTTGCAAATTGACTAACTAGTACAAAACACATCTTAATAAATGTATCCTTCTCCAGATCGAATGGAACCTCGTCATAGCACCAGGGCTAGCGCAGCCGTCCACGGAAGCCAATGCCAACGGAAACAAGACTACAACCAACGGACAGCCGAAGTCCCGCATCTATTGCGAAGTGCCGTACATAGAGCAGGCCTATAGACGACTGTCGCAAGACGAGAGCTCTATGAGACCTAAGTTCTATGCGTTGACTAATGCCGAGATTAATAATCAGGTAAGATTGTCAAGCCCACTCGTTTTATATAATCAGAATTATGTAGATTCTGGGGCAAACATTTGTCTAAGTTCAATAAAGCCAAAATTGGGTTACTTTACTGTAAATACCATTTACTTTGAATTGATACTGCTCTCATACACTAAAATAACCGACCAAGTGCGAAAAAACTTCACCTACACATTTTATTCTGTTTATAGTAAATATGTCCCGTTTTTATCCTTTGGGAACACTAAAAAAAGATTTGACAATGCCGTCTCCAGCAGCTTCTCAGCAATAAGTGCCTGTTACTATTCTGAAACTTGTATTAATCTGGGAATACACTCCTTCGCTTCCTTCTTTGCTTACATTGTGACCTTCAAAAGGTTGCTCTGATAAGTTCTAACCCTTCGAGTACCTAACTTCTTATCTCAAACGCAAAAAAGGTATTTTGAACCTAAGGTGATCAGTGGACATTTCGAGCGTATTCTCTTATGAACCTAATCAATATCATACTGTCCGGTAATCGTCTGTACCGAGCCCAAGTCGTCGACGGCGCGTTTTGTTCCACGCGCGCCTCAAGGAGTTGTCAGCAAACCGTAGGGGCCCAGCGGGGTCGAAGCCTACTGGGGCCATGGGATTGCTTCTGAAAGGAAAAACCGGCCCTGGTATGAAAGGCAACATAGGAACTAGGAGTGGGTTTTAGTCAATAAAAGTCTGACACGATAAGGGTGGGACATGCCCCAGAAGTTAGTGACCAATTAGCAGTATTATTCATAATGATTATTTTTTCGCAGGAAAACCCCAAATTCGACGGCCTAGCATGCAACTTCGTGCTTGGCACACCACACAAGCTCAAGTACCCTCTACTGCTAGACGCCCTACTAGCGCTGCTCAACTCTGCGTGCGTGTGCGACAATTCGCAGTATCATGGCTCCCCTGCCGCGCTGGCAGCCGCACATTACTGCTTCCAGACTGCTTGGAGGTGAGTTTAAATATAAAATAATTTTGAATTTGAAGTTACTAGAGTTTTCTCAGTTTTTACTGTCAGTATTTATGCCCTTTCGTGTCCAATTAGCAGGCTTTCAACTAAATATAACTTAATGATATAGTCCAGTTTTGCGTTCTGAATTGATCGTGTGTTTGTGGCAACATCTCTGGCGTTACATTGGAACTGCAATTCAAAATTAGTTCTCCGCGCTGTTTATACCGGTATGAACTAATAGACAGTTGCTGGGACCAGACACAACACCCATCTGGTCGGAGGTTCTTCCCTTTTCCACGGAGGTTTGCGGGACTTTACACCTTGTTCCGCATAACTCTAAATGTTTGCGCGAGTTTAGCGGATCATCTTTTTCGTATCTCTGTCAGTAGTGTCTTCTAAGTTTTAGTATGGTCAATAAAGCAATCTTTAATTCTCTCCAGGCTAGTGATAAGCATGCCGCCCGCAACCCCGCACATGGACAAGCTGCAAGCGGGCACGTCGGCCGAGCTGCCGTCGCCGCTGCCGCTGCACGCGGTGGTGTGGGCGCCGCGAGCTGACAACAAGAAGGTTTTCAATCCCTGGCTCAAAGATGCGCTTGTTAAGCAGGGGATGTACACGCAGGTAAATTTTATTCACGAGGTATAACACCCTTTAATAATAATAATAATAATAATTTATTTGCCAGTTTTTTTTTTCATTTGTTTGCTAAATTTTTTTGTTAGGTTGGCGGATCCTCTCTTTTCAATGGGGATTAGAACCTTATCAATATTGTCATGTCAATATGCCAATGTTGACGAATTTAATAACTAAATAAAATATGCTTGAAATAAAAACATATTATCAACAAATTATTCCACATACGCTTTTAGCGCTTATTAACAAAATCAAACCGTTTACAACATATTCGTAATTAAAGACTAATATCTGTTTGACTATTTTGCGCAGTATGCAGAGAATCTTCTCGCTGGTGTAAGTGCATCGTGTGACAACATCAAATATACAGCGTGGTTGGCATCTGAAACGATCAAACATCTGAAACATAATGTCACTGGTAAGTTAAACAAATGCATACATCTCTTTTTTCAAAATAACTACTAGGGAAAGAGAGAAAAACAATTTATTTGCGTGAAATGACGCAATCTTAGTAGTCAATTTAAGAAAATAGTGACTCATCAGTTCAACTGCAAAGTAAAGGAATATTCTTACTAGGGTAAAAGTTAGACCATGTAAAGTGCACGGTTTACCAGTGGTAAACCGTGCACTTTACATGGTGGTTCTTTTCTGGTCTGTGTACAGTATTTTCAAATATGTAATCATTTTTATCAGAATCGATAGAATTTTCACTTTCATTACGAATAGGTGAGGAATTCATTTTTAAAATTGACAACAGATGCGTCCATACTGTCTGAATGGTTTACTGCAACTGTTTAATGTAAAGACTGCTTTCGATTTAACTATGATTTTATTGGTCAAATGAGCTATAGTCTGTCTAATAAGTTAACCGACTTGGGAATTTTGTATAATATTTAACTATTTAAAAAATACTCATATTCGATACTTTTTATAAGGTTCTTCTATTAGTAAACAATGATCAAGATCTCATAGTAAACCTTGATTATTGAATCAGCGTTGACTACATCAGATTTCATTTTATCCTAGTAATTATCCAAGTCGGTTGACTTATTAGACAGACTCTAAACTGAGTGATACTGATGAGTCACAATTTTTTAACGCGAATACATAATAGTGTTCCAGTGTAAGAGAGAGATAGAGCTATACGGGATGAATAGCGCCATCCCTTTTTCACAAATTTGGCTTTGGCACATCATATTCCTTTCCAAAAATAAGTAATGATTAACTACATGTATGTTTCCTCCTACAGCAAATGGTCTACCATCACTCTTGGACGTGATATCCTGCGACTCAGCGCTGGTTAGATTCAAAGTGTGCCTAGCAGATTCTTCTACGCCATCCGAAGCGCATCAATTCATGCCTGATCTATTGGAATTGTTGGAAACAGTACTTGATTGTTGTCGGTAAGTTATTGTCTTGTCTAAAAACGAATTAAAAACAATACGTCTATAATAGTCTACATACACCTAATAAGATAGAAAAAATAAAAACAAAAGAATAACCAATAAGAATAATAAATAATAATTGACAGGCCTGTTGGTCTAGTAGTAAGTGACCCTTACTGCTATGCCGGAGGTCGTGGGTTCGATTCCCACCTAGGACAAATGTTTGTGTGATGAGCACGATCATTTGTTCTGTGTCTGGGTGTAATTTAACTATAATAAGTATGTATTTAGAAATATATTTTATATAAGTATGTTTATCAGTTGTTTAGTACCCATAACACAAGCCCTGCTTAGCTTGGGACTAGATGGTGTTGTGTGATAGTTGTGGAATATTATTATTTATTACTTTATTATTATTTATTAACCTCAAAAAAATGAAACTGGATTTTCCAAGAAAAATGGCAATAGCTTACTTGGTCTCAATATTTTAGATTTCTTATAATAAAATCATCGCGTTATAAACATGTATTAACCTTCCACCTCTTCCAGCCTCAGTGCAGGCCTCGAGCTCGAAGGTCTCATGGAGAGTTCGAACAACGCCTCTGAAGCCGCAGTGAGCAAGGCTCGTCTGCAAGTATGCGGTACATCTGGGCCAGTTGGTACCGCCGCCGGCAGTACCCCGCCACCGACGTTAGGCGCTTGGTTGAGGGCTCATCTGCCGTCTAATGCAGCTGCTGCTTTGGATAGACTATCCTCGCCACCGCCACTGGCTTGTATTAACTTGGTAAGTTTCTGTCTTTGCAAGTTGATTGAGCGGAACAGTGTGCCCTAACTATGAGTGTTAAACTACTGTATTATGATTAGGCCCTGGTATATTAATAATCCATCGTATAATGTTATGACAAGTTTTGTTTGTATAGTTTTTTGATTTAGGTAACAAGTCTTCGATTAGTTGTCATAGATCTAGGACATACATTTATTATGTCTAGCTATACACTCTCACTGCTAGACCTCCATTTATTTTTTCAAATATTCTTAAGGATCTATTACACTACGCGTTATTCAGACTCGTTTTGTCTATGGTTCGACGTATCTAGTCTATGGTTCGACGTATCTAGTTTATGGTTCGACGTATCGCGCAGTGTAATAGGGGTTATTAGACTGTCTTTCTATAAATGAAAAATAGTACGAGCCGGAATATCGCACGCGATATTCAGCGTAGTGTAATAGGTCCTTTAGGTCTGTGCCGACACTGGACATTTCTTTTGGACTTTAACACCCAATAACATGTTTAAGGAAAATCTAACGACAATCGTACTTTTCAGGCATTTTACGCAGCCCACATAATACCTTCAGAAAGCGCAGTACTAAACCTGGTATCGTCTCACTGCGAGTTGATCACTGCTAACACAAAGTACTCGCTCGGGCCATCCCTGATGATGCTAGCGTACTCTGCGGCGAAGCTTCTAGAAGTCGGAGCCAGCAAGCTCGCTGACAACCCCGAGCTTATGCAGAAGACGCTCGATTTGGTGATACCGGCCTTGGTATGTGAATAAATTTTTATAAGGATACTTATAGAATGCGATCCTTGGTATGGCAAGTTCTAAAAAGTGTTTGGTCTAGCAAAACATTGTCTCTTTAGCTCAAATATTCCAATGGATTTATTTAAGCTCAAGCATTGGATAAATGATAGCCTATAGTTAGTCTTATTTTTTGTATTATTTTCAACATGTCATATAATTGCTATCAGTGATCTTAATCCTTACTTTATAGTTTCTATCATAGATTTTCGAATCAGTTTCCCAAAACATTGCGCTTGACCATACTGGGATAATCAAGGCCAAGGTAGCCCCTCTTATATACGCCCATGTCTATAAAGAGCACTGATGCTGCTTTGAAGACGATTTTTATATATAATTCTTTTCAGACGGATGGTCGTCTGGAGTTCATGTCTGAACCATTAGCGGCAACACTGACTACGCTAGTACCACAAGGGCAGAAGGCTGAACAGTTGATACACGAACACATTATAAAGACCACATACAGTGTGCTCGTTGACCATCTGCAACCCTCTACAGAGAAGACTTTGAGACACATGGTAAGTAACATTTATGACCTAGTAGGAAATAAACAAATAATTAAAGTATGATGAATATCAATGTGCATAGATGGAGAGAGAGGTCAAACAAAGAGATTGTGTTTACACAAGAAATATGGAAACTCTTGTGTAGTGAATTCTATAATACATCGCTATTTTAATAAAAAACGAGGCGCCTTGTTGTTTTCGTCGTGAGCTGTAACACTATAGTGTATACGCGTTAAGAAAATAGTGACTCATCGTTATCACTCACCTTAGTCACGCCCCTTGACCAATTAGATCATAATAAATTACAGTACAATTCACGAATGATGGCGGGTGTGAAGTTAGCCTTTGCGAACTTTCGAGCATACCACACTCTTCTCGCACACGCACGACGTCATTTTGTTCCTAAAAGACGTTACTGCGCAGCCTTCTGCGCAAACTTCACGGCCGCCATCATTCGTGAATTGTACTATACATATCCGTGTTCACATAGACCAGTTGAAGTAATAAGTAGTACGGACGCGTCTATGGTTAATTTTAAAAATAAATTTTTCACCAATTCTTAAAAATGAAAATGGAAATTATGACGATTATTATGATTTAAATTTTAAAATAATTCTATTTGAAAATATTGTGTAGTTGTATTTTCAAATATAAGTAGTGTAATAATTATGTTAATGATTTAATTTTTACTCCAGTATGATTACGCCTTTACTTTGCAGTGGCACTGACGAGTCACCATTTTCTTGACACGAATACAGTATAAAGCAGTTTGCAGTATCATAATTATGCTCATGGTTCCAAATGGCTTGATACTTTGGAAACAAAAGACTGACCAGTAACTCCTGGTTTTTGTTATTCTTCATTTGTCAAAACTATTTGCTTTCTCCTTAGGTAAAATACTGGGAGAAGATTCTAGATCGCCCCGCAGGTAGGCTGGCATATGAGAAAGTATTCGCTGACAACTCTGGATATACTCTCGGCAAGATCCTTCTATCTGCGCCAAACGCCAGGAACCCATACGCTGAAAGGGTTATCAAGTAAGTTTATTATTAATTTGTGGTACCTATTGGTGCTACATCATTTGTTTTGAGAAGTCTGCAGGCTTCTATCATCTACTTAGCCTTTCTTTAAGAATGTTGGGGTCGTGTCGGTTCCAGTCTAACTAAATGCACCTTTACAGTTGCATTACCAGTATTTTACATAGAGCAACCTAGTAACTGGATAACACGAGATCCCCTGGCAACATTGGTGTCAAATTTTCTGGCTTCTGGCAATCCATAACCATTATCAAATATCTAAAAAAGACAGCTGGAACCAATGGCTTAACGTGCTTTTCGAGTAACGAAGGGATCACGGTATTTTAAGATGGTCATGCACCCATCCAAAGACTGAACTTGGCAAGCATTGCTTAACCTTGGAAATAATAATGGGTGCTTTAAGAATCTAATAAGGTTACTCCTTCACTATTGAAGGCTAAGTACAGTACGGCCAAAATATGTTAATCACTCTGAACTTAGGCGTGCCGAACTGTGCATATACTCAAATTAATACACAATACGCACTCGCCATATGGTTCTTAAACAAAATTACTGCGCAAACAATTGTTCGAAATTCGGAGCGGTCAAAATATTTTGACCGTACTGTACCTCCATGAACCTTCCGATTCTTACACACCGTAATTAACGACTCAAAAATCGTTACTAAACTTTATTCTCATTTCCCAGGCTCTTCATCAAGATCTTCAACGGTTGCGAGAACGACCTTAACGGCAACCTGTGCATCTCAGTGTGCAAGTTTATCGGGGTCGCCGACCAACAGAAGCTGTCCACTCTATTGGCTCACATCTGTATGGGAGCACCTGGTAAGATTCGCATCTTTGTTGCATTCATTCTGTTATTTTGTATAAATGATGAGGTATTTTGAAAATAGTATTTCAAAAGACACGTAAATTTAAACTAGATGAGGGCAGCGATTTTTTTTATTATTGATAGGCTCGCGTTTCACCACCATCTCGATGATGTGGTCGACGATGGAGCGCGCTGCCTTAGAAGAAACCTATTCACTCTTGAATTAAAGACCCCTAAGTTGTAGCTATCAGGAAACACAGACTACGGCAGGGAATTCTACTACTTAGGCGTGCATGACTAACCTGAGAAGAAACACCGAAACAAGCTCAGAGGTCAATGGCCATTTAGCAAACGTGTAATGGTCAAATCATATAAGAACGAATCTAATCAGACTAATCTTAAAGTTTTTAAATTATAAATAATATTTTTTTTTTTTTAACGTTTAAAATTTATTCACTCCATTCTTATCAGCAGGCGCCCCCGGCACAGCCAACGGAACCCCAACGGAGACGGAACTCCCGACCCCAACATCATCAGCGCCCGAGGCGGGCGGCAACCCCGCGTCCCTTGCGTTGCGCAACGCTCTGCGCAGCGTTTTCAGAAGCGAAAGCGATGCGGCTACACGAAATGATTCCAATGCTCAGAGAAATGATTCAGACCTGCCTGTTTTTGATGCGCCGTAAGTTTATATATTCATCATAATCATAATCATTTCAGCCGATATACGCCCACTGTTGGACATAAGCCTCCCCCAAGCGTCGCCACAACGAACGTTTGTTTGTAGTTTATATATTACCCACCTACTAAATATTTAGAACTGAAGAGATCGTTTTATCGTTTTAAAAGGCAAAGTTCTAACTCACTCATTGATATCGCTCAGCCTAAACCCTTAATGTGTCTACACACCTAAGCCCGCCGGCACGAACCCGGCGCGAGCTAGTGGACCAATCCGTGTGCTCCGTTGCGTAGTGGAGCGTTGAAATTTTGCACAAAGGTCCATTTTATGATATGATGATAAATGATATACAAAAAATAAGAAAGGATTTTTCAAAATTAGGTGAATCCCTTTAGCCCCCTAAAGGGATTCACCGAATGATCCCTTAGGGCAAAGGATTTTCCTTTGACCTAAAGGATGAAACGAGGGACCAAAGTTTATATGGCGAAACCTACTTTCACGTGGGCGAAGCCATTTTTCAGCCAGTGGCTTCGCCCACGTGTTAAATAATAATGTAACGCAATAATTTTCATTTCTTTACAGTTCTCCAGCTCCGAGGGCACAGTCTGACACTGCACAGCAATCTGCTAACTCAGGTAAGTGTTTATCCTGCATCTGTGATATAGGGTTACTCCTCTTTCTTATCCTTCATTATTGAATAGGGTACCATTTCCAAATTGATTTGAATCTATTTC
This sequence comes from Mythimna albipuncta, assembly GCA_929112965.1. NCBI lineage: Eukaryota > Metazoa > Arthropoda > Insecta > Lepidoptera > Noctuidae > Mythimna > Mythimna albipuncta. The sequence goes on along the minus strand of OV815962.1, from coordinate 5,892,073 downwards.
TCTTGTTAAAAACATAATAACAATATTTTGTATAAGGGTCAACTCACACCGAAAGAGCGGCGAAGGGCAGCGCAGTTTCAGTGTCATATGAATTTTAACTTTATTTTCATTTCTATAATACTTATTATCGCATGAGAAACACGAACGAAAGAATTCCGCGGAATTCCTGCGGCGCCGCGGGCATCCGCGCGACTCGTTCGAGTTTCTCATGCGATAATAAGTATTATGGTAATGATCATAAAATTCATATGAAACTGAAACTGCGCTCCGCTTCGCTGCCCTTCGCCGCTCTTTCAGTGTGAGTTGACCCTAATAACTCTGGTTGGTTGAGCCTATCACACAATGCTTCATTATGAAAATGGGACTTAGTTTTTGTCTTGTAACGAGACTGCAATATCAACAAGCTAATTTACTTATGTTCCTAATACAGAGAGCTGCAGTTGGTCAGACGGTAGTAAAGACAGTGGTGGTGCCGGTACGACGGCCGCAGCTATCGCCGAGCCTTCACCCGCGCCGCTCACCGACACGGCTAACGACAACGCCGCGCTACTGTCTGCGCTGTGCAAGCATGTAGTACAACACTGGTACGTTTTCTGTTCAGCTAGAAACTATTTGTCAAAATACTCAAAAGTTAAACCAAAAGTTCGCTGTAGCTTTGGCATTATGACGTCTAACAGAACTATTAAAACATGCAGCGCTAAGATAGCTTTTAGTTGATACTTTTTTCGCGACCAAAATGTCTTAAACGCTATGAATTTCGTGGCACGTACGCGTTTCGTTCAATATAGTGTAATGTTCAAGGTGTACAGTCGAAATTACACCCGAGTCGACTGAAGTGAGTGTTCGGCACGCCTAATCTAGTGCGTAGTACATATCGATGTGTTCAGCTCAAAAATTTCATGCTTTAGGTAGTCCATATGCGTTAAGAAAATAGTGACTCATCGTTGTCGTAGCAAATTAGAAAGCCGTGTTCATATTGATTAGTTGATGCACGCATGAGTATCTTGTCAAATTTCAAAAATTACTACTGTTCGTAAAATTAAAAGTGAATATTCTGATGGCAATGATTATGCTAAATACCTTCATAATTTTAGTTCTAATAAAAGACACATCTGCATGTTATTGGATCAGAATAAGGAAACAGTAATAGCTAAGTCCCGTAGGCCCGTTCCCTACTAGGTGCCTATTGCGGACCTGCCAGTTTGGCATGGCGTCCCAGTGAGGCACGGCTCTTAAGGTTAAGGTGTGATCCTGAACGCCTTGCTGATTCCGCCACATGCGTTAATAACGGTTCTAAGTGACATAAAAGAATAGAACCATAGGGAAGTGACATTTATTGCGGCAAGATGTAGCTCAACCCTTAGTCCGAACGGTCCACCCTATGGTGCAATCTCTAAGCTGTAGTTCATTGCTCGATCAGCTGCTTTGAGGTCCATTTTTAGGGTTCCGTAGCCAAATGGCAAAAAACGGAACCCTTATAGATTCGTCATGTCTGTCTGTCTGTCCGTCCGTATGTCACAGCCACTTTTTTCCGAAACTATAAGAGCTATACTGTTGAAACTTTGTAAGTAGATGTATTCTGTGAACCGCATTAAGATTTTCACACAAAAATAGAAAAAAAGCGATAAATTTTGGGGGTCCCCATACATAGAACTGAAATTCAAAAAAAAAATTTTCTTCAAACCCATGCGTGTGGGGTATCTATGGATAGGTCTTCAAAAATGATACTGAGGTTTCTAATATCATTTTTTTCTAAACTGAATAGTTTGCGCGAGAGACACTTCCAAAGTGGTAAAATGTGTGTCCCCCCCCCTCTAACTTCTAAAATAAGAGAATGATAAAACTAAAAAAAATATATGATGTACATTACTATAAAAACTACCAACGAAAATTGGTTTGAACGAAATCTAGTAAGTAGTTTTTTTTTAATGCGTCATAAATCGAAAAAAATACACTATTATTAAAACATCGATCAAAGTTACAACACATTACAAGAACTTTATGTTACTTGCTGCTACGGAACCCTTCATGGGCGAGTCCGACTCGCACTTGGCCGGTTTTTTAATCATTCTATTTCATATTTTAGCGGCGACGAGGTCAGCGAACGCATGTTGACTACGTTGATCGGTGTGTGTGGAGAGAGTGCGTGCTCTCCGCTTCTGTTGCGCGAGATGTGTCGACTGGCCGACGCTCATGCGGGAGGGGATCATAGGCAACTGTTCCCTGCCGCCGTTGGATGGTTGTCTGCTTGGTAAGTTATCTTTCAAAGTGGCCTTCTGTTTGTGACTGTAATGAATCCTCTAAAAATTGAAAATAATAATTTAGGTGTCTTTAAGGCTAAACTGAATAAGCTTTTAATAAACTAGTACGCTTGTCCTTCAATTATTGCATCACTGCTCACCATCAGATGGGATCGAGTCAAGCACTAAGCTAGGCGCCAAATAAACGTGGTATAACGGTCATTGACCCTCATACAGTTATTGACATTTTAATTTCAAAAACGGAATTAGAGACATAAAGCTGTCTGGAATCGACACCTATCGTGATACTTTACCTTTTATAAAAAAACAGTTAATTGATGGTTTTTCCATTTTTTGATGGTACTTTCGATATATTGGAGATATTAGTAAAGTTCAATGTACTTTAAGTTTGTCTGGCGCCTTGTATAGTATGTCATTAAAAAAAAATGAAATGAGAAATCAAATCCTTTATTTCTTTGCAAACATGTCCGTCTTTGTGTCAAAATAATTTAATTCCCGTCTTTATTAACATTGAATAAGATTGATTGACAAAAATCCACTGCAAATGTGTTGTTAGGTCTTATATCTTATCTTTTGTACCTCAGTGTGGACAATCTGAGCAGTCAAGAAGTCCTAGACAAATTGGAGGAAGGACAAGTGGACGGTACATTAGCGCCACAGATCGAGTCTGCTTGCGTCCTGCTATCCTACCTTGCGGACGCTTTGCACGCTATCAATACGACACAGCCTCATAGTAAGTACAGTGCACTCTTTTTTTAAGTGGGAAATCGTGAAATATTTTCTCCCGCTCCCGGTGGAAAAAGTAGGGGGCGTGTTAGAAATTTACTGTTTAAAACCTACCTGTGTAAGAACGACAGTTGGCCTCAGCGTTCCAAGGCCCATCTGATTCCAGTTCAGGTTTCAGCTTCAGATCACGTCGGGGCCACCAGTTTAGAGATAAGCGGAACAGGATGTAAAGGTTGAAAAGGGCGGTTGCCCAGACCAGACTAAGCACTGGTCAGGTCTCTCTTTTAAACTGGTCTGTGAGATTTTACACCCTATTCCGCATACATCTGAAACACTTTTTCAAACTTGCTACAACCCAGTGTTCTTACATTTATAGGTTACAAGAGTAATTCTACTTTACCTTCGCATTAAATCACGGAACTACCGAATGCTAACAGAGTTTTCAGGCGTTATCTCGCTTTTTTCGCGTTTCCTCATCGTCAAACATCGCATTGGATTGCGTTAGATGAAGCAATAAGCTTTTAAACATGCTCGATGTTGACGAAAGGCGAGTGGAAAAGGCCTTTCTACTGACTAAACACCAACAGGTTATAAATGCTAGATTAAATCTTATTTTACCTACTGTGATCGGTAGAATAATAGGTATGACCTCTTTTCACAACACGGAACTTATTTGGAAGAATTAACGCCTATATTATCTTGTAGCATGGCGCTCAGTAAGTCCTACATGGGAATCACCTTCGGATCTTGGATTTGACTTAGACTACACAGACGAACAGCAAGACGATGACGACACGAGTGCTGATGATTCTGTAAGTTACTTATTTATACTAGTTACTACCGAAAACAATCAATAATCTTCAAATTGAATAAAATTCTGTTTTCTAAAATTCTGTGTTTGATAAAATAATGTCTTCTTTAGTTTCAACTGAAAATGTTCCTCTACAGTGCATTTGTTAGGAAAACAAATTACGAGCTAAAAAAAACTACTGGCCATGCAGCTTTTTAATGACCCAATTTATTTATTGATTGTTTGGTTTTAGACTGTTAAATCTGTCCAAACAATTTCTTTATAGGTCACACAAAATTGTGTTAATTCCTCAAAAGAACTTCTCGGACACTAATCTGCAGTGTTCCCATATGATTTAATCTTTATTATGGTACTATAATGTACTTTAAAAGAGAGTTTGTTTCTTAGGATATAACTATCCTAAAACATCCGGCCTCATATAGTTTAAATTCACGAAAAATTACGTGTAAAAGTGGCATTTAAATCCAATTAGCAAAATAAGTATTATTTTATTTATTAAATTTTTTATTGTACGTTTAAGCAAAAATACAGGACAAACCTTTAAAAAAATAAGTGTACAATGGGCAGTCTTATTGCACAGGATGGTCTCTTACAGACAACCTTTGGATGGAAGTATTGTTTATCATTATCATTTTAACACAGGACGAAGACGCAATGCTTCAATACAAGCTCTGTACGTTCACCGTGACCCAGCGCGAGTTCATGAACCAGCACTGGTACCACTGCCACACGTGCAAGATGGTGGACGGCGTGGGAGTGTGCACGGTGTGCGCGAGGGTGTGCCATCGCGGACATGACGTGTCCTACGCCAAGTTCGGCAACTTCTTCTGTGACTGCGGCGCCAAGCCCGACTCTAGGTAATTTGAAAAAAGAACAAAGAGCTTTTGAAAAAAAAAAAACTTGAACTATGTTTTTTAGGGTTCCGTAGCCAAATGGCAAAAAACGGAACCCTTATAGATTCGTCATGTCTGTCTGTCTGTCTGTCTGTCTGTCTGTCCGTCCGTCCGTATGTCACAGCCACTTTATTCCGAAACTATAAGAGCTATACTGTTGAAACTTTGTAAGTAGATGTATTCTGTGAACCGCATTAAGATTTTCACACAAAAATAGAAAAAAAGCAATAAATTTTGGGGGTCCCCATACTTAGAACTGAAACTCAAAAATTTTTTTTTCAGCAAACCCGTGCGTGTGGGGTATCTATGGATAGGTCTTCAAAAATGATACTGAGGTTTCTAATATAATTTTTTTCTAAACTGAATAGTTTGCACGAGAGACACTTCCAAAGTGGTAAAATGTGTGTCCCCCCCCCTCTAACTTCTAAGATAAGAGAATGATAAAACTAAAAAAATTATATGATGTACATTACTATAAAAACTACCAACGAAAATTGGTTTGAACGAAATCTAGTAAGTAGTTTTTTTTAATGCGTCATAAATCGAAAAAAATACACTATTATTAAAACATCGATCAAAGTTACAACATATTACAAGAACTTTTATATTATGTTACTTGCTGCTACGGAACCCTTCATGGGCGAGTCCGACTCGCACTTGGCCGGTTTTTGTAGATACAATGTTTGTCGTCGGTTTGGTTGACAAAAGGTGTTATGTTGATATGCAATGACTACGATTCAGGTTCAGGCCAAATAAAACTTAACATAACAAACCTATTGGCCTAAGAGCCCGTGAATGCTAGACTTTTGTCACTTTATACAAGCTGGTAATTTGTCAGTGCATGTCCCCGATACAGGTAGGAACGACTCCCTACTATGAAGTTTCAGTTATGGTGACTTTGGGAAGTATCAGGTAACAAAGGTGTAATATAGCAACCAAGTTCGTTTAATTATAAAGCTATTTTTTTTATATGTTCCTCTGAATGGAATTAGTAATTATGGCGATTTATTGCCAAACTCTTAGTGTAATGCAGAAACTCTCAACTTTTATAAAATAAGGAATGTCTGACAAATTCTTAGGCTAACTTTATAAAATGTACAAAACAATAAAATGTCTGAATTTTTTTGAATTATAATGTTTTTTTTTCTGTGTAGCTGCCAAGCGCTAGTAAAGCGTTCGGTGACTTTGGGCGGAGCTCGCGGCGCCGGCACAGAAGAGGCCGCGCCCGCGCCGTCTCTACGCAGACGTCCGTCCAGCCCCGCGCCGCCGGCGATACTGGCGCCGCCACGACGACCTGTTCTAGCTTCGAACATTCAAGGTATGTGAATAGAAAAAATAAACGAGTAGCAGCTACCACTAATATTTTTAAGAGAGGTGTTCTCTCTAGAGTGTGAAATCTATAGACGATCGATCGATTTTTATATTTGTAGGCCAACAAGATGGATGTGAGATCCTTAAACCCAGTTGTAGTAAGCCTGGGCATCGCCGCGTTAAACACAGACATTGACGATCTATAGTCAGACGTCTAAAGCAAATAAAAGTCTTTAATTCTTTTATAGTATTATTGTATATTCAGTTTAAGAAAATAGTGACTCATTGTTTTTACTCGGCTTAGCCATCCTCCTTGACCAATTAAATCATAGCAAATTAGAAAGCCATGTTCACATTGACTTGAAAATACTGTGTGTAAGTTTGCATTAATATTAAAAAAAATTTTTTTACCTCGTATAAATACATTTTTGCTTTAGAGTTGATGAGTCACTATTTTCTTAACGCGAATGGACTAAGTTTCTATAATGTTTCGAATATTGTCAAGTTGCCACTTTTAGTTTTCATAATTTTACTATTAATCCAGGCTGTCGCCAATATCTATCGTCGTACGCCGGCTGGGGCACGTGCATGGAGCGGGTGCGTCGCCTACTGGAAGCACTCGCCGGGCCCGTGCGCGCCGCCTGCGAGCGCGCCGCGCCCACCGGAGCGCACGGCCGCGCGCAGCGGGCACTGGCGCAGCTACACCTGGGGGAAAAGAAGTTCACGCACACTGACCACCTTATGCTGCCTACTCTTGGTGAGTGTTAAAATATCTTCTAGGGTTGATGATTGTGTGGAACTTGGGTACTAGATGTGAATGTACGTGCGGTTTGTGACAACGTGCGCAGTGGATGCTCAAACGAAATAAACTTTCAATACTTTTATCGTAATATTTTGAATCCAGAAGCTAGTAAAAAGAATTTGTCCTCGTGGATAGCTGTGTGTGTGCGGTTGTGTTAGCAAATACTCAATTCCGAATCCTTAATTCAGAGACCGAGGGTTAGCTTTGTCAAGAATTGACCAAAACGTGATGTATAGTCAGGGCTGGAATGAACGTAACTTTCCAAATTACTTATTATGCTTTACATGTATTTTATCTATAAATGAGCAAAGGAGCTGTTTGTGACGTGTTCCTCTAACCCACAGGGTCACAGGAAGGCGCTTTCGAGAACGTACGCATGTCGTACACGGGCGAGACGGGGCAGACGATCCGCCAGCTCATGTCCGCGCACAAGCTGCGCCGCGTCGCCATGTGCTGCCTCGCCTCGCCGCAGGGCCGGCGGCAGCACCTCGCCGTGTCGCATGAGAAAGGTATGGGTACAATATAATAATCCTTCGGTTAATTAATCCCTAACAGTCCAGTCGATTGTAATCGGATTCTTATGAATAACAATAACTTACAATGATAATTTCTTACATTTACTAAGTTACTTATTTACTTTCCTTTTATTCCTAGTCGAACAGCTTTGTATTTGGCAAATCATTCAATTCTGCCCACAATCCAATCATCTTTTGTTTTATACAGGCAAAATCACAGTCCTCCAGTTGTCAGCTCTGCTGAAACAAGCCGACTCGTCTAAGCATAAGCTCACACTAACGCGTCTATCGTCCGCTCCTATACCGTTCATGGTACTCAGCCTGAGCGGCAACCCTTGGAATGAAGATCTTTTGGCTGTGTGCGGACTGAAGGAATGTCACGTGCTGACGTTCAATAGTGGCGGTAAGTGAGATGAATATTTAAGATTGTTGTAGGGTGAAATTAACACCTCTGTGTCACCATATCTCATTAAGGAATATTATATTCACTTTAAGAAAATATTGACTCATCAGTGCAACTGCTAAGTAAAGGCGAATTCATACTAGGTTAAAAAATGAACCATTGTTAGTCAAGCAAAGTTTTACTAAGCAGTATTCTCAAATATAATTTGTAAATAATTATTTTAAAACTAGCTGTGCCCGCGACTTCGTTCGCGTGGACTGCAGGATTTTTTATTTATATTTTCTAAAATAAAAGTAGCCTAAGTTACTCCTTATTACATCAGTTAACTGCCAAAAACAAGTCCACGTCAAAATCGCTCCAGCTATTTCAGAGATTAGCCGGAACAGACAGACAAAAATTGTAAAAAATGTTATTTTGGTGTATGTACCGTATATTCATAGGCATGTAGTAAAAAGCGATTATTTCAATATTACATACACACTAATTTTATTTATATGTATAGATTTTATCTTTATTGTCAAAATTTACACTTATTTTTACGAATAGCTAATAGAAATAGTTAAACTGGCCAATGTTGTCACGGCTTTCTAATTGGTCAAGGGGCGTCGCTAAGCTGAAGAGTGACAACAGTAAATCACTATTTTCTTAACGCAAATACACTGTAGTAATCTAACTAAAATAATTTTAATAATCGCGTAACTAATATTTGACCAATATTTGTCATATTCAGGCGCCGTAGCCGACCACCTGGTCCTGAACACCGGCCTAGAAGGCAACAACTACGTCATCAAGGCAATATGGCTGCCCGGCTCTCAGACGCAACTCGCGCTTGTGACGTCAGACTTCGTCAAGATATACGACTTGAGCAAGGATCTCAATAACCCTATGCATCACTTCCTTGTTCCAAGTGGAAAGGTAGAAGTATTTGTTAATTTTATTACTATGTTTGGGTATATAGAAAAAGCCATGGCATAATTAAGTCTAGATATGAAACAGGCAAAACGTGAAAATGCGGAAAAATCGTTATCATAAAACTTAAACAACATCAAATAAAAAAAATCGTAATGGCTAAATTAGCAATTTGACAATGTCAAGCTGCATCTCTCTTCGGGAGCATGATATACTCGAGTTTCTTAACTCCAATTTGATGACGTATAGTCCATTTTTTAATACTGTAAAACAAGTCCTTAATGTCACCAAGACGTCAAGCTGTACCTGAATACTGTAATAACGTTCTACTTGTCAGGTCCGCGACGTAACATTCGTGAACCAGGACGGCGTAATGCACATGCTATGCATGAGTTCAGCCGGCCACATATACTGGCAACCAATGAGCGAAGAATCACGCGCCACTCTAGGAACGTTCTACGTCACCAACACGCTAGAGGTGCTCCATCCGGAAATACAGGTAAGTTAAAAATGTTTATTTAAGTTCCCGATATAACTTTTGTGAACCAGGATGGTATTATGCACACGCTATGCATGAGCCCGAACGGCCACATCTACTGGAAGCCGATAAGCAAGAAGCTGGAGGACTCCCAGAGCCCATACTACGTGACCAACGTGCTGCAGGTCGAGCACCCGGAGATACAGGCAAGTTGCGGTAACCGGTTCTTATCTAAGTGCCGTCTTCAAATCAAAGAAATAGCATCGTTGTTTACATGATGGGTGCTTATTTCTTGATGTTAAAGACGTTGTTCGTTTGTTTTATTGTTAGGCATATAATACATTGGACAGTCTGACTGTACTAACAATAACTTCGACCTAACTGAATCGATCCCGATAATCAAGCTCGAACAATCAGCTCGCGCAGTCGTGTCATTTCTTTTCAGATAGTAAAAGAATGCTGTCTAGTGGGTTATCTGCATACCGTGTGTACGTGACCGCACCGCATGCAGTGTGACACTATAACAGTCACATAATGTGTGGTAGTTGCAATACACGGACAAGACTAAATTTCTTCCTGCCCTGACATTCCTTATGCATGCAATTTGCTATCTCACATTACATTCCATCCGCTTGTTAAAGCTCATACCAATGTATGCAGTTATCAACCTTCGCAGGCAGAAATTTAGCCTTTGGCTCACTGTAGACCGAAAGCTCACTGATGACATTGAACAATACACTTTATCATTAGTAGCATAAGTTGTAAAGTTGTACGAATATCGTTAAAACTAAACGTATACTAGGAGTGCCTGAAGCTCGGACGAATTTCTTACAATTTTGCTGTTTATGTCACTAGGATTCATTATTCAATATCATTAGAAAATATTTTTTGCTTTTGTGTCTATGTTGAGCCTTAAAGGACATTGGAATTTGACCCGGAACTAACTCAAAGATTCTTTTCAAAATCACAAAAAGAACTTTTTTTTTTGATAAAAGAGCTGCAACTCGGATATATAAAAGGCGTAAGGGGCCCTCCATAAACTTTAAGGGCTTGCTCAGTAGACGAAACTGAACCACCTTCCACAAGATATTTTTCGGAAAACGGAAAAAAAAATCAGCCTCACCATACAAAATGATAAACTTGATTGGACAATTTGTATGGCGAGGCCGATCTTTCTTTTCGTTTCCTGAAAAAAAAAATTGTGGAGAGTTGTTCAGTTTCGTCTACTGAGAAAGCCCTTAAAGTATGTGGAGGGCTGTCCCTTACACCTTGTAATTTAAACAATTTTTCGAAGTTACGAATCGTTTCTGCCCAATGTCCCTACGCATTCCCGTAGTTATTCAAAATTGTAGTTCCAGTGCATCAATTGGCTGAATGTTGTCATACATTTTTATTACTCCTCACACTTGGTCGCCATACTTTACGGTTGTATTTCTTTCTTCCTAGGACGTTGCGGGGCTGGTAGGAGGCGGGGGAGTATCCATCTACTACTCGCATACGCTGAAAATGTTGTTCTTCTCGTATGCTCAAGGCAAGAGCTTCCTAGCGCCTCTTAACACAGTTGAAGAGAGCCTTCAAGGTACTGAAACGGTTTACGATTTTCAAGTTCTTTGTGTAATCTAAACTAAAAAAAACTTGATTTCCGACATGTTAAATATTATTTTGTGAGATAAAACTTCATCGACTGCTCTATTGACTTTCCGTAATGTGAATCGAAAACAAAGCCTACGTCACTAAGGTTGTTTTAAGGTTACATACAAGTAGGTATAACTCAAACTGGTCGTATATATACCATCTCTTTTTATGTATCGTTTTTGCCTAACAGGTACAGCAATGATAACACTGACAGCCTCATCAGCGCAAAAGGAAGGAGGTCGCGGCGGCGGTAAGCAAGGAGGCGTGCAGTCCCTCTGCCAGTGGGCCGAAGTCCCCGGACACCCCGGCCTCGTGACCGCCGTCATGCAGGCCTCCAACAACCCTGTCGTACTCATGTTGACTCCCACTAACATATTCGTACAAGAAATAAAGGTGAGACAGGTAATGGGGTTTGTTAAAACTAAATAGAAAATGGCTATTTAAGTCACTTCCGTTTTGGTTTAACAGGTATTGTTTCTTAATTGCTTTGACTTGTGAATTAAAATTAATCCAGCTAAATGCGAACGTTGTCGTCACATAAGCTGAGCCCTGGATTGAGATGATTACGCATAGTTGTCTCGTTTTGCGCGTGCATGTTTACCCAACTGAATGCTTAAGTTAATAATTCTAGTTCGCCAGAAATAGCTTTAATGTGCCAAAACTCTATAACGTTGTTTCTAATTTAATTAAAAATATCAGTTATTTTTAATTCAATTAGAAACAACGTTATATACTTTGACATGAGCTTCGAAGGTTCCCGCAACCCATAACCATTTTTCTAAAATTGTCCGTTTTGCAGGTGGTACCCGCAAAAGCAAAGATAACCGACATGGTAGCAGTCCGTCACTGGTGCGGTGGCGGCGGTGAACAGAAGAGTACCCTAATCCTTCTCTGTGAAGACGGAAGTCTTCGTATGTATGCGGCCAGTAATGATCACACTGGGTACTGGCTGTCTCCGGCTATACAACCGACGCATGCACCGAGGAGACGGCCCAGGCTGCTGACGCATCATTCAAAGGGAAAAGCGCAGCAGGTTAGTGCCGAAGTATGTATGATTTGGTCTTAGAAAAGAGACTGGGTAAAACTGCATGTGACGAACTTTGCCCAGTGTTTTTTCAAATTATGAATATCTTGCTAAAGTGATAACATGACATATCATTGATTGTTAGCTACCAGTAATACAAATGTAATTCAACTTGAATTTTCGTTCACAGGTGGTAACAAAATCCAACGCAAACGGAGCTCCTCAGTTCCCGATCGACTTCTTCGAACACTGCGTCGCGATGAACGACATCGAGTTTGGCGGTAACGATTTGTTGCAAGTGTACAACACTGCACAGATCAAACATCGACTCAATACTACTGGTAAGTAGAGGGAAAATGGGCTGCAGGAATGTTCGAAAGATTTGTTACCTATGTTTCCGTTTGACATCACAGGCACTAGCAAAAGTCACAGATAATGGCACTAAAACCAGAGCGGGAGAAGTTTTTCGATGGCTTCTCGCCTGAAAAGAAAGTAGAGTTTATAATAAGAGTAATGAGCAATCTACACTAATAAAGCCGAATTAATATCTCCTTTCAATAAAAATTAGGCTGAAGATCTTTTCGAAAGTCAAAAGTTCAGACAGCACGCAAAACGCTGGTCGTACAACAATTTTGTTAGTCTGCATGTATTATTTTTAATCAGAGGATTTTTTTTTATTATTATTATTGATAGGCTCGCGTTTGACCACTATCTCACCTGATGGTAAGTGATGATGTGGCCGACGATGGAGCACGCTTGCCTAGAAGTAACCTATTCACTCTCGACTTAAAGACCCCTAGGTTGTACCTATCAGGAAACACAGACTCCGGCAGGGAATTCCACTCTTTAGCTGTACGCATAATGAATGTATTTAATATTTATCTTTAGGTTTGTACGTGGTGTCAACAAAAATGAGTGGTTTCGCGATGGAGGTAGCCAACTCGGACCCGAACATGGTCATCTGCGGGATAAGAGTACTTCTTGGCAGTCAAGACGTTGCCAGAACGCCGTCGTTCGTTGAAGTAAGTATCGCTATTTTGTATAGGATACATTGTTGAGACCAGAATTCGAGTTAGCAATTGAATCTATGAAAGTAATTTATTTTACTATGAAATAAGTGGATAATGAGACGCAAGATTCTTGGCCCCTAAGCACAATTCAAACAGACGGCATTGCAAGCATAATTAGCCTTTTCATATTCCTTTTGTTTGGACCCATATCTCCTCTCTTGTACAGGGGATGTGTGACACATTCTTGTTTTTGCATGATATTTTCCTTGACCGTTTTAAACGGACATTTAGCCCTATTTCAAATAAATATTTCTACCTGCGACATTTTCGTACCATTGATAGAAATAGACGATATTAATTCACTGTTTGCAAAACTCACTCTTACTCGTTTGTGATGCAAGTGGGTCCATATTTTAAACATGACTGTAACTGTTCCTTGGTAATTTTATGTCATAGTTAAAACTATTTTCTCGGGCCCGATTTAAATTGTTTTCATTTTATTTAGGTGTACGGCAGATCTATTCAAACAATAGTAGTACGCAACCGTTGGTTCGACATACCGCTGACTCGCGAAGAGTCTCTTCAATCCGACAAGAAACTAACCATCAACTTCGGACCTTCACAAGATCCTGACGGAGTCACTATGGTAGATTCTGTGAAAGTGAGTTGAAACTACATTTATTTTATTGCATACAATAGGCTAGTGGCCGTAAAAAAAATGTAATTAGTCCGTCTTTTAGATTATTCAAAAATAAGAGACACGTATTTTTTTATTTGTAAATTAAACCAAAAATGACAAAGATATAGCCCATTAAAGTTACGTGTGACGTCACTCCATGCTACATTTTTCGCACGGAGTGACGTCACACGGAACTGTAATGGGCTATATCTTTGTCATTTTTGGTTTAATCGAAAAAAGAAAAAATACGTATCCAATATTTTTTTATAATCTAAAATACGGACTAAATAAAATGTAATTATTTTGATCCTGGACACTACCCTATTGTTTTAATAGGTAAGGACCTAAGATAACAAATGTAGTCACAAAATAGTCGCATTCAGAGATGCTACTCACAAACTGATCACATATCTATCAGCAACAATAAAAAATATATGATTTTGAATGTTATATTTTATAGTAATTGTAGAGTAGGTAATGAATGTGTGCTTGTGTTTTAGGTATATGGAAAGAATAAGGAGCAGTTTGGATGGCCTGAAGACAATGAAGACCCGTCTGCTTGTCCATCATCTAGCAAGGTTGCTCAAGTAAGTTTTATTTGACATTTTTCATACTTAGATTCAAGGTACCCTAGCTTGTTGAGGAAATTATTATTACAATGTTGATAAATGGCAAAATTGAATTATTGGTTAAGTTTTAATTTTTGGTTTCTAAAAGTGAATTGTTTGTGTTTCATAGGAGGGTGAAGGCGCCGGCGGAGCTTGGAAGCCTAGTCCTCTGGAGCGCCTCGCGTGCGCAGCGCTGGAAGCCCTGGAGCTGGGCGCCGGCGCGTCAGCCGCGGGCGCGCACCTGGCGGGCGAGCCGGCGCGCCGCCTGCTGTGCGCGCCCGCGCCGCCGCACCTGCACGCCAGGGCGCAGTGCCTGCTCATGGCGCTGCATAACACGCACTATCATCAGTACAAGGTACCACTGTTAAACCACTTCAACAGAGCCGTTTTAACTGCCAGCTGCATATTAAGATCTTCAGGTTATGGAGGATAGAAAGTTGAAGAGTTGTGAATACAGATACCGGCACGAATATTGAGCGCTCACCGAAAGAGCAGTAATCTCTTTGCGCCTTGTACAACGTATATCTTGAGAAAAAAAGTTTAAATAAACTGGAAAAATATTTTATTTTTTTTTGTATAACTTTCATGGTTTCTTAACACAATCAATGTTTTTTTTTTCTTAAACTTGCCTAAACGGTAAAATAAATACGTAATTCCCAAAAAATAAGAAGGCTATCGTTGTCTCAATTAACAACAATTTGACAGGATCAAGCCATCCTCAAATACGTGTGCACATCCCTGCGCGAGCTACGCGACACTGCCGACCCTCACAACATCGACCCCGAGGCGTACTTCAGGCTGGTGCTGCTGGAGCGAGGCGTCGCTGTGGCCCGGCCGCACCATCTCGTCATGTACAGCGCTCCTACGCCGCAGAGACCTGCCAACGGTAAGTGGAAGAATTGTAGATCACAAACACAATACCCTACTACCAGCTACCATGATGTCTATCCACCACCCTTGGTTGACTGATATAGAATGCTAGAAGGCATTAAGTCCGCCTTTGTACCTTTCTGTTGCATGAAGTTTTAATGAATAATAAATTAATAACGATATAACTGCGTCAACTTGTGATTTACTCAAATCGTCGTCTATCATCTATTTTGGGTATATTGGCTGCTTTCACAAGCTCCCAATAATTGAATTGTCTTCTTCTTAGATTGTCGATGGCAATCTTTTAGCTTCACCTGGCTCGGTATTCAGCCATGGTAATACTGTCTGCTAATTCCGTCATCAAAACTTTTCGCAAACAGGTAGTAGAGTACTTGAAGCAAGATGTAAGGTATTGAATCTTTCAATATCAATCACACATAAACCACATGACATACGACGTCTGATCGTGATTTGCAGAATTAATATAATATTCCACAACTACCACACAACGCCGTCTAGTCACCAGCTAAGCAGAGCTTGTGTTATGGGTGCTAGACAACTGGTAAACATCTTAATATATATAAATCTCGTGTCACAATGTTTGTCCTCAATGGAAACCTAAACCACTTAACCGATTATAATAAAATTCGCACACCATGTGCAGTTCGATCCAACTTGAGAGATAGGATAGTTTAAATCTCAAATTATAGTCACAATTTTAATTTATTGCTAATTATTTTTCTGTTATTATTTGATAGTCACAATTATCTGTTAACTCCAAATGATTCTAACAGATGTCGATACCTTTCGACTGGGTTGAGTAAGTAATCAATAGATGGCGCTGCTATGTTTAGCCACAGCAACGCGTGGCCGAGTCAGCTAGTACTTATATATTTCTAAATACATACATATTATAGATAAGTTACACCCAGACACAGATTTCAGTGTTCTCAGTTTTTCTCTATCTCCTATCAATTCTATTCCTCACAGGTGACTGGTCAGTCTTCTGGAAAGGCGACAACCAAGACGAGAAAGACAAGGAGCCACACTTATGCGCGTTGTTAACTAGCGTCCTGTGGCGTTTGGCCGCATGCCGTTCATCTACCGCACAACCGCCTGGCATCCTGTCCTATGGGCTACGTCATCCGGAACACACCATGCATGCACTCGCTGACACGGTGCATGCCTTCCAACTACATGCTGCTGAGCCGGAATGTGTAAGTTGTGTTTTAGAACTTTTCTGAGACCCGTATTAATAAACGTTCCTCAGCCCAAGATCTCGTACTATTAAGTAGACCTCAAGCTTGGTATTAACCAAGCTTGAGGTCTTGATCGTATTAATAAACGAGATTCACAAGCTTAAGCTCAAGCTCAAGTTCGAGCTCAAGCTCAGCTTAGGTTTACGGTATCAGCCGAGTGTTGTCTGATTAATAAACGAAACTCGAAACTTAAGTTTACAACAATCTCTGTCGCGAAACATGGAGTTTGTAAATATTTTGGGTCAAATTAATTAGGTATTACGACGAAATAGAGAGTACTATTATGCTATGTTATGGCCTTTGCGATATCGTTTATCAAAAATTGATGTAAGAAATGCTTCAAATCCTTTTGGATTGCCAAGTAAATAAAAAAAAATCAGATTTGTTCAAGATTCGGTATTTTATATTCCCATTAAAAGGCATTTTATTTTAAACTTTGGCCAATGTGACGTAATCGTTCACGTAAGCTACGCTTGAGTACAGCGCATTGAGGAGCTGATTTTGGTAGCTGAGATCCCGTACTCATGTGTTTATTAATTAGCAAAGATCTTGAGCTTCTGTCATCGTATAATCGGGGATCAAATGATATCACACTTGAGGACGGAGTTCAGCATCGTTTATTAATACGGGTCTGAAAGTGAACGTCTTTTTCTGTTGAGCTAGCAACACGTTTATTTATTGAGATTTAGGGACTAGGGTTAGTAACTGGTAGTACGGTCCCAGAGCGCAGTGCGAGCGTCGCAACTGTTGTGTATCTATAATATAATAATAATAATATAATATTCCACAACTACCACACAACGCCGTCTAGTCCCAAGATAAGCAGAGCTTGTGTTATGGGTACTAGACAACTGATATACATACTTATATGTTTCTAAATACATACATATTATAGATCATTTACACCCAGACACTATCTATGTGTATAAAATGATAATGTAGCTCGCGTACGCTGCAATGATTGCGTAGTATCGAGATCCCGTTGCACCTTGCGCTAACTGTATGCCGTCAGTAATGTTTAATCTACCTTTGCATAAAAACTATATTGATCAACGAAATCTAAAACAAATATCTAATTAATATTTCTACATGTTTTCTTCCGTAGATCGAGTTCGGCAATCAAATCTACTTATCGCTCCTACTGGCTGAGGATCAAGCAATAAGCTTCGGAGCCAAAGCTGCTCTGATGAGAGTACTGCGGCCCAGGGTAAAGAGGCGCCGCGTCTACATACCGTCGCCACCGAACACTCCTGGAACAGGTAAATTACAAATACTCTATATTCATAAATGGTATATTCATATCATTTGTTCACCTACAGCGCGCATGAGCAATTTTTGTCTCTGGGTTTGTAGTGAAATCAAATCAAATAGTTTTTTTGACATATATTATGCAATTATCACAGTGCAAGAGAAACAAAACTAAGTTTCATGAGAACATCCTTAAAATTATTGCTGCAAGACTTAAGTTTTTTTAAATTATAAGCTGAGAAATTCTTAAAATAGGGTTTCCCTTCTACTTTCGGCCACTTTAGATATTTAAAAATATTCTTATTTTTTATTCAGCAGTATTTAAGTAGTTGCTTTATTATTATGTTTTAAAGTTTATATTTCTTATTACCCTGTTTGTTACGAAGGCGCTGGTTCTTCAGTTACCACAGCACAACCAACGAGCTCAATCACCGAAGCAGTGGTTTCTGAGTCAGACTTGAGCGCCAACCGTGACGATAACCAGGAGAACCAGTTCATGGATGTTGATGATTCACTGGAACCCATGGTGCTGCTAGCTCCTGATGGAGGTAAGAAAGTTTTATTGGGCCAAAATATGACATGGCATGATTAAAATGTCTTATATTAGAGACCCGCCCGGCTCATCACGGGAGAAAATTATACACATTGACTTTCCTCGTTAATCGCTTTTATTTTAGTGAACACCCATTAAAATCCGTTGCGTGATTTAGAAGCTAGCGTATAAACACGCATAGGGACTTTGTTTTGTACAATGTTAAGATTCCACTAGTGACACGCCCAAGATTCACATGAGTGTCAATTAGTTACACAAATATTCCTTGTTTGTCGTCCTTTTTTATTAGAAAAATCACCATCAGAAGAAGATCAAAAGAAGTCTGTTCCGGATGATCCTTATACCTTTTAAATTAGTTAATACAATACTGATCAGGCTGCAGAACTTAGTTAGAAATAGGCTGGACATATCTCCCGTATACCGAACGGGTGGTGGACCTATAAAAAACGAAATTTGCGCCCTGAAATTGCGCGTCGGGTTCGCGGCAAACGAAGGAGATGGCGGACGATTTAGATGTTTTCCTTAGGAATTGGCAAAAAGCGGCTCAGGCCTTTTTCTACATTGCTTTTATTTTTCTCATATTTTTCTTTTGCCCGATTTTTCCGACTGCTTTAACAAGGAGAGTAACATAATAACTACTGATAATTTCCTACAGGTCTTGAAGCCTTATTAGACATCCCACCGGATGCAGATGACGAAACGATGGTCGAGCTAGCCATAGCACTGTCTCTACAAGACCAACCCAGACGCGCTCCGCCGGCGCCCTCTGCGCCGCCGCCACCCGCGCCCGGCTTCAGTGATGCCACTGCCTCGCCTCCTGGGTATGTCACTATCAATCTAGCCATGTAATTTTATTTATTACGACACCGTTCGCTTCGCTCTGAAGTAGGCTGATGAAAACAAAATTACGTTACTCTAAACACATGTTGTACATTCTGAATCAACGTTATGTCATGTGTATCGGAAGCCTTGTTATAGAGCAGTAACAAAGAAGCATTAATCTTTTACAAAA
This sequence comes from Mythimna albipuncta, assembly GCA_929112965.1. Lineage (NCBI taxonomy): Eukaryota > Metazoa > Arthropoda > Insecta > Lepidoptera > Noctuidae > Mythimna > Mythimna albipuncta. The sequence goes on along the minus strand of OV815962.1, from coordinate 5,873,066 downwards.
AATGCTGTATTTGTCTGTAAAATTGTTACTATTTAGGTGTACTATAAAGTTTATTATATTCTATTCTACGTGTCAAGATCACCATTTTCTGTTTAAATCTTTCGATGCCGCCAATATTCGAGCTACAGAAAACTACGAAAATTATGAAGAGAGATTGTACGCTATACAATTATTAGCGAGCTATCTTATTGTACACGTATAACCCCAATCAGCCTAGCTTACACCCCAAAAACTTACGTGTAGTAAGAGGGTTTTTAATATCGTGCGGATTTCATCGAAAATGCGGAATTTCTCCGCATGCGGGCCTACTGTCCGATATCTCGCTCCGCATCCTGCGTCGTATTCTACGTATTACAATAAATACTTGTTGAAAAGGACATTTGCTGGAGCTACGCATGCGGAACTATACCGTATGCGTGATGAAATCCGCACGATATTAAATACTCTCTAGGTAACAACTAAGTCAGATTTGACGACGAGGCCAGAATGGTAGGCACGTCACTGTTAGTTCGTCGAACTTGACGGTGAAAGCTCTAATTGTATGTAAATGTATAAGTACCACAATTAGGCCAGCTTACATCCCAACAACTTACATGTAGTAACAACTCTGTTAGCTCGGACGATGAGGGCAGTACAGCGGCTACAGATGGCAGCACACTGCGCACTTCTCCGGCAGAACCGCCCGGCTCTGCCGGCTCCGAGTCCGGCGGCTCGGGCGCGGACAGCATCGGGGGGGTTTCTGGACGGAGCAGCGCATACGGTAAGACAAGCACATAAAACTTCACATTTTAAATGTGCGTGGATAGTTCAAACTATAAGGGTGGTCGCCTAATACGACTTTCGAATTCCATTAGAAGTAGGGAAATAGGCGCGTTCACACAGAGCGAGCAGCCTCGCGAGGCATATGCTGCTCGAGGAAACTAGCCCCGCGAAAGCGCGGCAGCCTCAGTATCATCGCGAGGTTGCCGCGCGCAGCAAGCCCGAGCCATTATGTTCGTAATATACGCGAGCGTCCAGAGTGCGCGTGGCAAAAGACAGCCGCCTTTGAGCAAAACAAAAAGCCGACATTGGACGGCTCGGTCGCTCGCTTGCGGCAACGCGCATGCTTGCCTCGGCCGAAGCACGTCCACACTAACCACGCTGCTTCGCGTGGCAAATGCCTCGCGAGGCTGTTCGCTCTATGTAGACGCACCTTATAACCAGCAGACACTTTGCGAAAGAGACGTCTTGCAACTAATCCTTTTGAATTATTTCGGCTAAGTTTTGACAGAGGCTGTTTAAGAAAATTAATTGAAATAGGATAGTGTCGACTGCAGTCGCTTGATATGGGTGCTTCTATACATGTAGAAAAACAACCAGCATGGGATACTATGCTTACATATACGTGGGACCGCTTAGCAGCCTTTTTGTGTTAATAGAATGTGCATTACAACAGTACGGAATGTTTTAGGCGAAATGGTGTCGGCTCCGTCCGCTGGGACGATGCCGGCCTCCAATATCATCGCGGCGCCTGTTGCTATCACAGGCTAGTAAACCATATGTATATGAATACAGAATTCGAGATAATTATCAATTTTTTCAACAACAAACTCTCTGGTATACAAGGCAAAGTTCAAATTTCACTGTAACTTACACTTTGTATAGGACATTTTTATAAGAGTGATTATGATGATTATGATGATAAGATGGATTGAAATTATCTCGAAGTATTTGTTTGCGTTACTAACTTTGTAAGGCTTGTAGTGAGGCAAGTTATTTCCTTTGAATTTAAAATAGCATGATTTTGTGTCTTATCACCATTATTGCTTGCCTCCTATAATAGGGTAGTTTCCATGGTCAATATAATTACATGTTATTTAGTCCGTAATTTAGATTATAAAAAATATTGGACTCGTATTTTTTCTTTTTTCGATTAAACAAAAAAATAACAAAGATATAGCCAATTAAAGTTACGTGTGACGTCACCCCGTGCGAAAAAAGGCATCACGGCGTGACGTCACACGTAACTTTAGCCTCTAGAGCCCCAGCGGCACAAAAACGTGCCAGTAAACAAGTATTACCGTTGAGCCCCGCTGGCACAAATTTGTGCCACCAAACCCGCCGATTTAAAACTGTATTTGTAGTAAAGATAAGTCTTAAAATCGTTTCTGAACGAATGTTCTCGACGGCAGATAATATTTTACTGATTATTAATATTGGTTGACGTAAATAATGGCAGTCCTTGAGAGGTTAATGAGTTATATCTTTGTCATTTTTGGTTTAATTTACAAACAAAAAAATACGTGTCCCTTATTTTTGAATAATCTAAAAGACGGACTAATTACATTTTTTACGGCATTTAGCCTATTTTAACATCACGACGTCTTTAGCACAGGCTTCCATTATCATTTTTATTTATTTCATTATGCACATGCTTTTTTTGAATACACCTCACCATTCGTTTCTAATAGATTTATAAAATGTGATATGACATGACAGCCGTAATTGTCTCATTGCAATCTTGCAAGTATCTAACTTTTAAACACCTTTTATTCTAATTTGGGGATTCTATGTTAAACGCTTGGGTGCTGAATAAAATTTTATGAAATTGTATAAGTACTGCCGTCCAAGAGCGCTTACCTCGACGTGCAACGCCAGTTCATTCATACTGGTTTCTGTTCATAATTAATAAAATAAACCCGGTTGCATGTAACTGGACTGAATTTTGAGGACTCAAAAGTTATAAAGGGCCTAGTACACTACTCTGAATAACGCGTGCGATATTCAGACTCGTCTTGTTTTTCTCCCCGAGTAAGACAGTCTGACCCCTATTACACAACGCGATATGTCGAACCGTAGATTAGATACGTCGAATCATAGACTAATACGGTCTGAATAACGCGTAGTGTAATAGGCCCTTAAATTGCGTTCATCGAACCTCCAATGTGTGTCGCGCACGCGCTCGATACTCACCCCAAGCACGCGTCTCGATCGCCTGTTACCCTAATTATAGAATTAAAATAACAAGTAATTAATTTGTATACATTTTCACCACTAGCTGGCCCTTCAACATCATCCAACCAACCTGTGGCCTCCACATCTCGCACTATGGTGGCAGAGAGCGAGACGCGCAAGCTGCACGCGCTCCGTCTCTCTCTACTGTCAGCCGCGTTGGACGCGCTGCCAAGCCTGAGATACCTACCTGGAGTCAGGGCTATACCCTTTGTACAGGTACGTTATAGCCGAATAAATAAATAAAAAAATAATTTATTAAACCCAAAGCGAACGACTTCGTTCGCTCTCTCATTGTCTTTCTATTGTGTCTCTAATTATGGTATTCGAAAGTTTAAGCATCATCACACCACATAATAAGTTATAGTAACAGTAGAAAGTAAAATGACTTTAGGATATAGTAATAAACAGTTCAACTAGACAAATAAGCTCTGAAATTACGTCTCGCCCCCATATACTTTACAACAAAAGACAGCACTTACCTAATTCACTAACAAATCAACTCTTCTATCTAATGTTCCTTCACAGGTGGTACTAATGCTTGCTGGTGACCTCGACTCAATCGTAGACGGCGACCGCGCGGTCCTAGACCGACTCCTAGAACTCCTCGTCTCAGAGCTCGACATCCAAACAGACGAGAATACTGAAGAACGTACAGACAGACGAGAGTTACAACTAGCTATCATGAGGCTGGAGTTACTGGTGTCGGAGCTAGATATGCAAGGAGATGAGACCCCGCCCCCGATACATGAGAGGACCAATAGGAGGGAGCTGCAGCTAGTTATTATGAGGCTGCTTAGTGAGTATCGTTTTTGTGATATTTTTTAAACCCTTGCTAGATAGTCGGTTGTTAATAACGCGCATTACTTTGAGGCAAAACAGCTTCTATTGATGTTAGATTTATTTGAACTTGTGCTAAGTTTCTAAGTTAGAATACACATTAGCACTTTGCTATTCTGTTTTGCAAAGTTGGCAAACGTTTTTTTTAGCAGAAGTTTTTACATAGCATCTACCAAACTGTATAGTAGAACATTTAAAAGTATTTTGAAAGCTATATATTATTCTGGTTGTATTTTTTATCATTATATTCCAAGGAAACAGTTGAATAGTAAAATACCGAGGAGCAAGTCTTTATTTTTAAGAAGGTTCATATTCAATCTGTCTTAATATGTCAAAAAATACTTCTAAAATTGTCTGTATTTCTGACTAGTTTTTATTTTAAATGTGGAGGAAATTATATTGTGATGTACCATTTTAAATGATTGCTTTAACTATTTAGGCGTCCTAATGGCCCGCTGGAAGACGTCAGCTACCGGCGGCCCCGTGCCGCGCGCGGAAGTGATCGGCGGCGCGTGCGCGGCGCACGTGTCGCGCCTGGCCGCCGCCGCGCTCGTGCGTGCGGGCGCGCCCGCGCACTGCTTCCGCGTGCTGTCCGCCTTGCTGCCTTATTGGAAGGAGAAGACCTCTAGTGAGTTCACGCCTAAACTTATAACATGCTTGAATGGATAATGCCAATTGTGTTACTTGAAATACTATACACACACAAAAGGAATTTTTCCACCAACTTTGACGAAAACGTTATGTGTCATTATTCTAATTGCTTTAAAACTTACTCAGTCGATAATTGGCACACAGATCAACGATCGAGTATGTTTTGAAGTCATCATATACACAACTCTGGATAAATTTGAAAGATTGATAAATTATTACATTAAATAATCATTTTGACACAAAGGTCGTTTTACCAACTAATATCTTTTTATTATAGGTTCCGGAACGACCACTACTGCCCAAACATTGCTGAAACCGCTTCCACCCCAACCGTTGCCCGACATGCAGCCTTTCTTCGTCAAGGAATACGTCAAGAGTAAGCTTTTATTATCATTAAAAAAAAACCTATAATATCCATCAAGTTTTAACGAATTAGACAAGCGAAAATTTCTGTTTGTTCGTCTTTTACTTTTCTGAATATTCCTAATATGATTAATTGCCCACCAGGCCACGCTTTAGACGTGTTCGACAACTACCCTCAGCTTCTGATGGAGATGGCGCTTCGCCTGCCGTGCCAGATCCACAAGCACTGCGACCCCGCTCATTTCGACCAGCGCTGGCGCACGTTGTTGTGTGAATACATGATGAACCAACAAACGCCGCTTAGGTAATTGTGATCAATATTTATTATTATTCTGTTTGAACAATTATGTGCAGTAGAATTATCTGACAAAAAGAAAAAAGTTGTAATCGTTTGCAAATGTAATTTAATTAGATTTAGAAGCTTCGTCCAATGTCCAATGCGATCATCACGTGAACACATGAACTTTGTGTTTATTTTGTTTGACAGAAAACATCCAGTCAAACAAATAAGGAAGGAATGATAGCGACAATCGTCTTGTATATGGCCTAATTTGACAAGAAGCTATCCACAGAATTCATCGTTCTTTCTGTATTTATTTCCTAAGGCCTACTGTCAACGGACGCATAGCTAATAGCTTCATAGACACGTATCTGTCATTATACGCTTGGAGGACGCCTGCTCACGGCTTACACGAAACTATAAAACTATCGACGAATCGGCAGCGTCGTTCCGTTGTCTCGATGTCGTTGCTGCTTCGATTACACGTCTATGAAGCTACGCCTCCGTGGACAGCAGGTCTAAGTTCTTTCTCATCAACTCTTATCGTATTAGCTCATACTGACTCCATCTTCTATTTTAGGAAACAAGTCCGCAAACTCCTGCTCCTACTGTGCGGCACCCGCGAGCGCTATCGCCAGCTACGCGACGTGCACGCGTTAGATACGCATCTGAACGCGGCGCGCGCCTTGCTCGCTACTGATCCTGCGTATGACAAGCTTGTACAGCTTATGGACCATTTGAAGGTAGGTTGGAAATAGAAAGAATATATTAAATGGCATAATCCAATATCATTTTATGTTATACTATCTATATCTAGCTCAAGTTTAAGCAATATAAAATTGTACCTAGTGCTATTGTTGCGCAATTGTAACGCTGCATTTGCGCTATGATACATCTTTAGTTGCCTGGCTGGTTGAGAAATTGAGCAGTGCAGAAACATTACAGTACACAAAAGTGTGGTGCGGCTCGAGGAATTGATGAGGTATTCATTTTTGGAAATTGACAGAAGCGCATCTGTCTGAAGCATTTACTTCAAATACGGTTTTGTATTTGACTATGATTTAATTGGTCAAGGGACGTGTATACACTTTAGAAGCTCTTAATATAATGTAGTGTTTTCACGAATAAATAGGCCTTGCGTCATTTTTATAGCTACCCAAAGGTAGGTCTATGGTAGATGAGCTGGAACACGACCTACAAGCCTCGAATAAGAGCGCTTCGAGTGTGAGGTTCGTGTTTGACTGTGTTCAGCCTATTGTCGGTTTTTTGACGAACATAAAGGGTTTCGCATCATGTTCGAGAACTGTGGTCGTTGAAAGCTTGTTATACATCCACACCTGATACCGCGACTAGAGCGGTTCGGTGTATGCATGGTTTCTTTAGCGTAGAGCCACCTCAACAGTTCCGCGTCCTATACATGTAATTCTTGTAATCAATCCATGTTTGTCCCCAGGCCTGCGCCGAGATAGTGAGCGCTCGTACGGGCAACTGGCAGCACACGTGCGGCACGGAGCGGCGCGAGGCTCTGGCGTGGCTGGTGAGCGTGGCGCGGCGCGTGCACCCGCACGTGGCGCCCACCGTGCTGCAGCTGCTGCAGGCCGCCTTGTGCGCGCCGCCGCACCATCAGAGGCCGGTTGAAAATAAGGTAAATAAAGGTTGACCTCTGCAGTCAATATACGACAACTGAATTATATAGCATATATCAGCATAAGAAGCCTTTTAATGTTCCCACTGCTGGGAATCGGACCTCTCTAGAAGAGGGAATGGGCAGTAATCCACCACGCGGGACCAGTGCGGGCTGGTAGCCCAGTGCAAGTTGGTTTATTTACTTACTGAATCATCATGCAAATATAAAATAAAAAAAAAAAAACATTTTAACAAATAAATTTATCTTTTGTCTACGGTATATATACTGTCATTTCATTGATAATGTCTAATATTCATAAACAACAAAGTTATTTATATCCCAAAATTTAACTCAATTTATGGAAATATTGTACAAACTTCTTGATTTATGAATGAATAAATGGCGATCAAAATGAAAAAACTGCGCGTAGTATTCCTCCTCCTTGCGTCGCTTATCCTCAATGCTGAGGGTCGTGACCTTGACAAATAAGTTTCAAAAAGGAATATAGTTGCGCGTAGTATATTATCTAGTAGCAATTGTTGTAAATGATTTATGAAAAATTTCGTGAACAATTTTAGGATATCGTTTTCTTTTTTCTTTTCCTTTGACTAGGTACATAAATATGATCAGTAACGGGTACCAATATAGCCCCGTTATTTGTACTAAGTAAAAAATAGTGGTGTATAATAAATATAATTTTAATCATAGCAGCAAAACCCAGCCGACTGGCCTGATCGCGAGCGCAGCGCTGAAAACGACAACTTCTCCACCGATGGCTCCAAGTTCCAAGAGCAGAGAGTTGGACCACTCGTTCAACAGATTTTGAAGCAGGTATGATATGTATAACGTTTATTTCTGGACAACGGACTTTCCATGTTACTAAAATAGTTCTGACCAAAGAAAAGATGGATGGATTGTGTGAGGACTGTGAAGAGTGATATGAAAGAAAGGAAGTTAAGGCGGGTTTACATTATTGTGTTGTGTCGTGTCGTGGCGTGGGATGCACCAATCAAACGACTTTGTTCAAAATTACGCCTTAACATACTGAGTTTTGCAGCCAATCAAGTTCGTCAAAAGGCGCCACGACACGACACAACACAACAATGTAAACCCGGCTTTAGTGAAAGTGTGACGCGTGACAGGACAGAATGAAAGAAAAAAACATGTTGCGCCGACCACAAGTAATATGGGATAAGCCCAGGAAGAAAACAAACGATTCTTCATATTTTCATTACTTCTTCCTTGTGGATCAGAAATATTTTGGAGTATACTTACAAATAACTGTAGAAAAGACCTTAATATTGTAAAGATCGTAATCATCACTTTATCCTTATGTTTTTTTTTTATGTAAGTATATTGTAAGCATATAAAAATATTCTATTCTATTCCTTAGGTACCCCAAGAAGAATTGAGGATGTTCGTGAAAGCGTTCTTACTTGAGACCAACTCGACGGCCGTGCGCTGGCAAGCACATGCTCTGCTTCTCGCTATTTACAAGTAAATATCTTTCAGCAAGTTAATATTTCACATCTTCAAGGAGCTATTTATTTAATTCTTGTAAAACGTATAGAATAGAAAAACTTTAATTCGGGAACAAAAGTACAGAATGTGCCGAACGTGCTCGTGCCAAAAGGGTGACCTCAGCATTTGCTAGGCGTCAAACACCCTATACACGCATTACAATTCCTTTTTGGAAGGCAGAAACCGTAATTCATTGGTAAATAAAAACCATATCTATGTTTCTAGATTTTTATCGGTAACTTAGAACTCTCAGCAGGTTTTTTCAATGTCCTCGTGTCAAAAGTCAAAGTCAAAGTCAAAGATTTATTTGCAGACAAATATGGTTATAAAAGTTCTGTGTCTACAAATCTTGTTTGTTTCCTTTAGCAACTCTGGTCAGACTGACCAGGCTTCATTGGTGTCGCTCCTGTGGGCTATCTGGCCGACTCTGCCGCAGTACGGACGCAAGGCCGCGCAGTTCGTTGATCTGCTCGGCTACTTCACGCTTAAGACGCCTAATATTGACACTGAGGTATGTATTTCAAACGAGAAATATACAATATTTGTTTCAATTCAATCTTGACATCTTATGACGTCGGAAATCTTTTTGTTTGAAATTCAAAGCAAATTAATAGTTACGCTGTCGAAAAGTCTCGTCATTTGCTGTTAAAAGTGTTCAATCCCTTTTTCAAATCAAACAATAACTTTCTGAAATAATCCCTGAATTGCTTGCTCAATATTTTTTACTCACAATTACAAATCAACACGTAAGGAGTCAGAAATTAAATACACTGATAGATCGGCTGATTTTTCGGGTAGCCAAAATACTTCAATTTTTATAATTGAAGTATTTTGGCTTTATTAACTTGAAAAATAAAACGTACGTCATATATACTACTGATAATGAATTTTATCATCCCAAACAGAAATACGTATTCAGCGCGGTAGAACTCCTCCGCAACCAGAACCAGCTCCTCTCATCGCACGGCAACGCGGCATTGTACGCCGCACTCGGTTCCTACGTAGAACTAGACGGATACTACCTGGAGTCGGAGCCTTGTCTCGTGTGCAACAACCCTGAGGTTCCCATGGCGACCATCAAGCTGCCTACTATAAAGGTTGGTTTAGATCGCAAATTTCAAACTTGCCACATTTTTTTTTCGGAGCGGCAAATTCAATTCGGCAGTATCCATAATCGAACAACACCTGAAGCAATAAGGGCTTGAATTAGCCTTTAAATTTGTTCGTGTAACGTGAGGTCTTGGAAATGTTAAATTGTTCTATTTTTATGCGATTTTTAATGTTTTTAACCATGTGTGACTGCGCAACATTGCGGCACTATTAATCACTTGAGGCCATTATGAATGATTTTAATTCATTAGATTAAACTCTGTTATTGTAAGCTTAATTTCAACTTAAGGACCTTACCCTCCTGAGTGGTGCTGACTGGTCACTACAAAAATAACAGTCCTCATTAATTCTATTTCACATCTCAGTATACTTAATTCCCACCCAAACAAATGTGTATCATGCATAACTTAAAGTTTTAAGGATAATACTACGATAACGAAGAATGCTACATGTTTTTCAACTTTTTGAACTTTCAACCATTGTTCTAAAATAGTCATTACCGTACGTGCGACGAAATGAATGATATACTAAAACTATATTTTTAACAGTTTGTTCCTTATTTTTTATTTTCTCCGTTTTGCTTTTGGTCAATTACCACCCAAAATTAAACCTTAACCCATCTAAATAAGAGCTGAACACACTACTGTACGCAGATCGACTCGAAGTTCACGACGACCACGCAGATCGTCAAGCTGGTCAACAGCCACATGATAAGCCGCATCAATCTGCGCATCAGCGACATTAAGAGGAGCAAGATGGTGCGCACTATCAACTTCTATTATAACAATAGAACTGTACAAGCTGTGCAGGAGCTGAAGAATAGACCTGGTGAGTGGATTTTGTATTTTATTGCTAGGAGTTAAAGTTGTAAATCATATGGCCAAACGCTAATGTAAGTCTGCTATCGAGACAATAATAACCATGCATCGAAATTTGTGTGCTATTACTATAAAAAATATGGATATGATATAAAATATTAATAATGGCCGTAACAGCTGTACTAATGTTTCATCAATGTGATTTGTAGCTACTTTATTTTACTATTTTTAAGGATAAAAAAAGATAGAACATAACACTGTACGAAAGGGGAAAAGTAGAAAATCACTATCAAACGCTTCACAAGTGCGATTTTAGATCATAATCATATTTTTGGTAGTAGTAGCACCTAAATTCCGATCTGTGCTGATAACCTACAGACATAAGAGCATAGCTTTAGTAATTATTGCTCTTATTTTTTGAGGTGGGATATCGTCAAACTAATTCCTCCTGCCACTTGGTGGATAGAGAAGGCATGTCGGACTTTTACTAACGAAAACCCACCTGTGTTCCTTCAGTTTCCCTTTGGGTTTCAGAGCCGCGGTTACTCTGTCTAACAACCCCGCAGCCCTGGTAAATCTTAAAAATAGTTTTCAAAGTAGATCATGAATGAATCTTAGGTCCACGGTTTTCAGTTCTTTCATTAAATATCTTTTAGAGAAAGGAACTTCGTTATAAACCGGGTGTGCAACTATTTCACACTCGGTTTCTGGATAAAAAAATATTTCTTAGTCAATGTACAAAATTATGAGAGGCGCGTAAACAATTGTTGTACAACAATTGTTTACTAACTTAACTCATCGAATGCCGTAATTAGAGACACAATAGAAAGACAATTGCTGTCGAACTGTGTAACTTACGACATACTTAAGACATTCAAAAGGTTAATTAGCAATTATTGACATTACTCCCGTTGCAAAAACAGGATATTAGTAGAATAAGTTCTTACTCATTACGACTCAATAATTATGGGAAATAAGGGAATCTCATAAATCTATTGTAATTGTTCAGGAATGTGGCACAAGGCAAAACGCGTGCAACTTCAATCAGGACAGTCGGAAGTCCGCGTAGACTTCCCTTTGCCGATCGTCGCCTGCAACCTCATGATGGAGTACGCGGACTTCTACGAGAACCAACAGGCTACTGGTACGTACAAATTGCTATATTAAATCATTGGGACATTAATACTGCTAGATTTGAGAAGAACTGTTGGCGAGACAAACCGCTGGAGCTGGTTGATGTCTCAGGAAGAGAATACGTTGAAGCATTTCGGGGAAGATTTAATAGAAATATATGCACGGCATGTAAGAGTCAATATGTCTTGCACAATCTCACCAAAAAGGTCTAGCACAACTTATCATGCTAGACAATAACTTTCCGGTTTTTGTCCTGAAAAAATACGCGTATTAAATATGAAATTGTAATAGCTAAATGGTGATTACCTAAGACAAGCAATTCATTCCTTATAAACAGCATACGCTATTATAACAAGCTGCTAAAATCGGTTTTAGAACTTAGCGACGGAAAGTTCAAATCTACATAAAGCGTGTCCTTACCAAAAAAAGCGTATTACAAAGTTAAAGACTACGTTGATGACACGCTCGTTTGGCAGTGACTTTGCACATGCTTAGTAACCCATTATCGTGTAAATGTTTCTATTAACCGCTCCATAATTTATTTTTTGTTACATTGCCTATACATTCCCTTCTTTATTTCTTTATGGTGGTAAAAAACCACAGAACTTTACTACCGTAATAATGTTTAGGTTCTACAAAGAAACGATTGTGTTATAGGTGAGTCTCTGCAGTGTCCGCGTTGCTCGCAATCTGTTCCCGCCAACCCCGGCGTGTGCGCTAACTGCGGAGAAAACGTCTTCCAATGTCACAAGTGTCGGTATGTAAAACAAACAGTTCATTCATTGATACATTTCAATTCTCAATATCCTCCGGTAAGGAGTGGAATCAATAAAATAAAGTATTTGCTGATACATAAGTTGACAGGATTTAGAATTCCTTTTTTTTTGTTATGAAATCATCAAATAACCCCTCTCGCTCTGGGTGGAGCAGGCGGAGTGTTGGACTAGTAATTGAATAAACCCACCTTTTTTCCTTCAGAGATCGTTGGCCTTCCAGGGAACAATCCCGCAATTCTTAAAATTCTTCGCGTCACGTAGCATTACGCTAATGACCACGTATCGTTAGTAGAGGTGGACCGGGAAGTGTCCTTTCGATTTTACATGCATCTAGAACCGTGTATCCGTCAGGACCTATAGTGAAAAAGGAATGGCATCATATGCCTTTATAGATTCATCTCTCTCTCGCACTCAGAATTTTCATTCATAAATTTCATTATAATTTTTTCTATCAGTGCTATAAACTACGACGAGAAAGACCCGTTCCTGTGCCACGCGTGCGGCTTCTGCAAGTACGCCAAGTTCGACTACACGCTGACGGCGCGGCCGTGCTGTGCTGTCGACACCATCGAGAATGACGAGGAGCGCAAGAAGATGGTGCAGACCATCGGCGCGCTGCTCGACAAGGCCGACCGGGTCTACCGGCAGCTCACGTCCAACAAGCCTGTGTTGGAGGTAATGACTTACAAGCAATTGTAGAGGAGGCGTGAATATGACATTAGTTATAGAAACTGTGCGACAGGTGTGATTGGTAGACATTCGATGTTTTTTTTTTAGGGTAAGAAATCATTAAATAACTTTTTACGCTCTGGGTGGAGCAAGGGCGAGTGTCACACTTTTACTAACTCGTACCTCTTTCAAACAATCTCGCCAGCCTCAGAGGTCTGACTTAAACGCGATAACTCTTTTAAATACTTTAGCTGGCATTCAACTAAATCTCTCCATATATATTTGCAGCTGCCTATTATAGTTCCTTCATGATATTTGTCCTTACGTTTAATTCAATAAACCTCAAGCGAACACCGGCGTTCGCTCTCTCATTGATTTTCTATTATGTCTCTAATTAGGGTATTCGAAAGGTAATTCGAAACAAATAACAACAAAAAATAATAATGTTTTCGAGTTTCATTTCAGTTTTAATCTAATCCAACACACTCATTCTGTAATCTCACGTAGGATACTTATGAAACTCCTCAGCGAAACCATTTTAAAACCTCTTCAATTAACAATACAATTTCTGTACAGTCCCTCCTGCACAAAATAAGCGAGCATCGGCTCGAAGGCCGCACTGCGGATGAGAACAGCAACGCCAGCAACACGTCGTTCAGCGGAGCGCAGATCAACCGCGTCATACAGACTCTGGCGCATAAGTACTGCGTCGACAGTAAGGGGCACTTTGAAGACCTGTCCAAGATCATACAGAAGGTGCTGGCTTGCAGGTTCGTTGATATATTATGTTGGTGAACATTTATGATACTTGGAGTCCTTGGAAAGACCATGTCAAGTTTGTATGTATGTTTGTTAGTTTTTTAAGATCATACAGGTGAACGGATCTGGATGAGCATTTAGCATACGTGTAGACCATGACTTGAAATAGCACTTTTTATCATAGGTGTTATTTTAAGTTGGGAAAATATCTAATGGCTTCTCCCGCTTTAGGTCGTGTCAGACTTTTACTGACTATGTCCTCTTAGGATAAATTTCTACTTAAGGTGATTGTTCCGCTGGCCTGTTCATACATTTAATCGTTTGACGATACTCCGTACATAGACACTTTTTTCTCAAAACGAATCACTTTATCACTTTTCTACATTATAACGGTGGCGCGTTCGACTTTTTTGGTAAATAATTTGCGTTATATATTGAGAAAAACAGTCATGAAAACCGGGCAAAATTTGACATTGTGTTTACTAGTGTGAGTGCGATGTGACAACCAAACAAACGGCCATGACTGCGATAGGTTATAATATTTAACGCTAGATGGCGTGCAACCGATAATATAAATTTCAAAAATCATTACTAAATTTATAATAATGGATTTCATTAAAAAAAAAACATTATAAAAACGTAAAACTAACTATCCTAGACGAAAACATAAAACATTATTGTTATCAAAAATTTTTTAGCATTAGTTATGATTATTGTTCCTGGCAACGTGTTATATTCAACATACGTAAAACGCGACGCGCGACGTTGCCGATCTTCTCAACGTGACCCTTTGACCTTAGATGTTACGTCGGAATTTCTAAGAAAACGCGTTGCCAGACTTATTTCAATTTGATCATTCGATTGACATGATTTTTGAAACTAGGCTAGCTAATGCAGTGATAGGTTTTACGCGCGGAATTGCTTGTATATTTTAAATTGTATGCATTTTCATTGATTTGAAATAATATTATTTTCTTGTATGTATTTCATTACAATTTAATATAATAATTGCAAGGTATTGTAGTATAGATTGCTTAGCAATTTTATTTCAAAATAAAAGTAGTCTTTCGGTGGTGTTAGCAAGATGGCCCGTGAGTTTAGCTGGCTATTACAAACTAAAATCTTCTCATAATAGATAGAAATTACCGATTGATATTGTTCAGTTATAATAATATCAAGTAAACAAAATTTTATTTACTAAATAATAATATTATTATGTATCATTTGTAAACAAAATTTTTAAGTCGCTATACATATATATATATATTGTATTTCCTGTCATATTACTTTTTCACATTAGTAATACAAATAGTTATCGATGGACAATTAATATTAGACGAACAAACAAACATTAGTTTACTGCAATCTCGTTTCTTTTGAATGGTTGCGTACATTCCGTTACTTTTACATCAGAATGTATAATTATGTAATAATGATTTATTATTTATGAAATTCTCTTATATTTAGATTAATCCCTGCAGAATAATCGTCAGGGATTTGTTGACTAGATATTATTTTTTTGATTGTCAATCAATATGATATCAAAATTATTTAGGTAAGTAAAATCTTACAGCTATATTTTTCTAAAAATGCTAATGTAATCTCGACCGTAATTTGGAACGTCTCAGTTTGTAATATTCTGTATTATCTATATCTATGAATATATGGACTTGCATTGCATTCAACTGCAACTGCATTTCGAAGCGATTTGATCTGGTTGTTTTATGATTACATTCAATTTTATTCGAATTCCGAGTTTATAAAAGTAACTATTGTCTTGTATATCATTTGATTTTGTGTATTTCAGATTCGGTTTACGTCTAGAAGCTATGTGTGTGTGTTGGCTACGAAAAACTAGCGTATCAAACCGATATTCAGGCGTCCGTAAATCGTCTAAACAATCGAAAAGTGCATAGAAACGACTACATGGACCTTAGACATGTTATTGAGTGGGCCTTCCATATGGAAAGACACCGAAATATCTGTGAATCTTCACAAATTGAATTTGTCAGTGAAAGACGTGATGGATTTCGAAGTGCAGTATGTGTGGAAAATCGTGGGAACACTGCACAGAGAGCAAAGACAAAGTAAATACTGCATTTGCTCATATAACAAGTCTGATGGATATTCCAACAATGTCACCTAATAAATTTCAGTGTGTTGAAAAAAAGTTAGGCAATGTTTGGTTAGAACATTTGACAGAGGAAATTAAGCTGGTGAACAAGAAAGAATAATTAAAAAGGTCATGTGTCTTCAGACGGTGTTCCATTTATTACTGTATATGTGGATGGAGGATGGTTGAAGAGATCATACGGGAATAACTTTGATTCATCATCTGGCATGGTAAGATAAATTATTACTAAACACAAATTGTATTTATTGTCAAAACAATGTAGGTATAACCAACAATTATGCAATGTTGAATTTGAGTGGTTGAGCTATTGACTGCTGCGCTGCATATCGCAGGTTCAAACCCCCAAGGAACAAATTTTTGTATGTCTTGTGTATGTGAATTTACATGTTTGTGAACACAAAATTATGGAATCATATTCTATATTTATAATTGTACACTTTCAGATTTTGGCCAACACTAGGCTTCCACTTTGTGGGAGAAAGATTTTGAAACCAAAAGTAATGAAACTTACCTTAGTGGCATAGAAAATCATAATGTATAGCAGTGATAACTGTTATGGCTGCAGATTTGAGAAATGGCCCACTTCATGTACATGGAAACTGCAAGGACTACTACTGCAATGTCAATGGAAGTGAAAAGGAGGAAGAAAACCTCGTAGAAGATCTAAAAATGCTCCAGTGTGGGCTCTGATTTATGCCGCCAATGAAAAATTGTATTGAAGGCAGGTCGTTTGTCGAATGAGACAACAAATGTGGCAGAAAACTTTGAGCATAATAAATAAATTCACCAGCGGAAAACAAATTAGTTTAGGTAAAGGGGGATCATATCAGCGACGTGTTCATGTGGCAGGTAAACAGTACAAACATTTAATTTTCTAGTAGATTGGAACCAAAAATAAATGTATCAGAACTGTTTCTTTATATTTATATTGTACATAACATATAATTTCTACATATTTTTTATTTTCTGGTAAAATTATATTTTGTTTTCAGGGCTATCGCTTGCTACTGGACACAAATGGCATGAGACTGCATGGAAAAAGCAGACCACACCAGAGCCCAGGAACACATTTCCAAAAAAAATGCGAAATGTATGGATATGAAAGGTACACTAAATTATTACTTTTCTATTTACTTCATGACACACTACAGCGTAAATGAAGGCTCCAAAGCCGCCAAACACAGAGATCGCGAGACAGGCGGTGGTGCGGGACTCGACTGAGACATGACCACGGTCACTCTGTCAAGAGTGTACGACTAAGAAGATTTACTTCATATTTTCCATTTTTTCTTGTAGGAAATTGTTTTTCAACATCCACATCAAAAGTTACACACTAAATATAGTTATTTTCTTTCGCAGCAGCTGTGTAGCGGTGGTTTCTGGACAAGAAAATCAAGAACATCAGAAAAGAAAGATAAGGAAAAGTGAAAACAACACATCAAATGATTTTTGTTTCAATTGTACTTTTATAGTAGTTTGTTTAGAATCTACATTATCAATGTTTGCAATCATATTTGGTTACCAGAAACCTGAAATGGTGTGCTCATTGTGATGAACATAATGTTCGTAATGTGATGAATACATTGACCCTTTTTTCAGGTTTATGAAAAACCAAAAAAGAACTCTTGCTTTTTTTATTTCCTTTACAATCATAACAATACAGATATGTATAACCATTTGTTAGTTATATGTGATTATGGATGCTCAGATACTATCAAATATTTTCTACCTTCCTGGTTGCAATCTCTCATTCTAATTTGTGTTTTAAATTTGTTGTCTTGTTATGATTTATAATTTCTTGCGCTTGTCTTGTATTGGTGTGGAATTGTTGTAAATAAATATACCTTGAATTACTTCAAACTTAGATTGGGACTAAATATTTTGAAAAAGATTGTTTTTTAGTAAACAGTTGTGTATCAAGCAAGACATAATTGTCACTATAAGTATCTTGTAATTATTGTTAGTTAGTACATATGCTTTTTTTATTTAAATAATGTATAAGGTACATAATATAATAAAACTATCTTATATTGCATTCTTGACATTCATTTGATTCCTAAAATAATAAATCAATTAAATAGTTAACACCAGAAATACCACCTTTTATTATATAATCATAATTCCTTTTATTTCATAATATAATTGTAACGGGTGGCGTTAGAATAAACTTACCCCCCAGACAATTTTAATTTCTACTAGAGTCCAGCCTAATAACTTAAATTTACGCCATCTAGTGGTTAATTTTGCTGAATGCTTTTGATTTTAAAGTAGTCGCTCATGTCTATGTGTGTGTAAACGATACTATAAGCAGAGTTGGATAATAACATTTAGAAATTTGACGAATCCAATGGGTTTTGAGGCTTTAATTTGACGAATTTCGGTGAAGTGGAATGTCCGATTGGTGCACTACTATTTCTGTGACATAATATTGTTCCAATTACGCTCAAAACTAAATAAAACTGAAAATGTTGACTTCAGCGCCATCTAACGGGAAAATGGCCACGAACAACCCGTAGCAATCACCTTAAATACGGGCGAAGCCACTTGCAAAAGTAAGTTTGGTATACATTGAAACAATTGCTGCACCTTTCTGAACCAAACATCTATAATATTAAAGTCTAGACTTTGAGAAATAAGAAGCCTAATAATATCTACAGCCTTTATAGTAACAGAAATGAAGTCAAGAGTGAATAGGTTACTTCTAGGCAAGCGTGCTCCATCGTCGACCACATCATCGCTTACCATCAGGTGAGATGGTGGTCAAACGCGAGCCTATCAACAATAATAATAAAAAAAAATTTTGTTCGCAGGAAAGAGCTGGTGGCGTTCGATAGATCCCAGAGCGAATTGACTAAAGGCGATACTTTGCCGGTATACGCTGGACTGCTGCAGAATTACGATGGCGATGTTACCAAAGGTAGGAAGCAGTTGACAATTCATTTGCATTATAATCTTCAGTTAATGAAGTGCTTTCTGATAAACCATTCTTTCGGTTAATTAGTTCGTTGTTCGTAGGCAATTTTAATTATTCCCTCTATATAAATAGTAGAGCTATAATAAAAGACTGACAATATTCAGGGTAACTCGGGAACACCACCCATAACAACGGCATGTTGCAACGTATTTATGTCGTCTCATCTTCAAATAAATTTATTTATAACATAGACTCTAATCATATCACGTCTAGTGTTGGGATTTTATCCGATTAAATACTCAAAATGAATAAATACTCGTTTTTAATCGAGTATTTATCCAATAAACCCGAGTATTTATTGAGTATTTAATCATTTTGAGTATTTAATCGGATAAAATCCCAACACTAATCACGTCACTGTTTGATTCATTACTTCCATCGAAGGCTTCTCATCATCATCATTATCATTTCAGCCAATCCTACTATAACAAATGTGTGGTTATTCCAACCAGGTGGCGGTTGCTACGGCTGCGCACTAGCGTGTGCGGAACACTGCCTCACTCTGCTGCGAGCGCTCGCGTCGCAAGCGGACCACCGCACTCGACTGTGCCGCTTCGGACTCGTACAGGAGCTGGTACAACATAACCTGCATCGTGGTACTCCACAGGTTAGTAAGGTATACGAAGAAACAAATTCCAAGAAAATATCTAACAACTTCCTTTGTGGTTGAACGTGCAACATATCTGTTTGTCAAGTTATTTGGTGGCATCTCAATCAGGGATGTTATGGATGTGAAATTTCGGATACGGATTGGATACGGATATAGAAATGATTATTATACCGGTTACGGATACGGATATAAAATTATTTCGGATTATCCGGTAGTTTCGGATAATTTCGGTTACGGATATTAGATTTTTAAGGAATTTCAGAAGTCAATATATATATACAAATATAAATACATACTATTTATTTTTACTATACTATTTATATTTTACGACGCGACACGTTATGACAGGCTGTCATAACGTGTCGCAATTAGGCTCCGCTCCTATCCGATATTATCCGAAACTTTTATTTCGGATTCGGTTACGGTTATGGATATTATTTTATATCGAATATCCGATAGTTTCGGTCACGGTTATGGAGCTCCGTAACATCCCTGATTTCAATCATTTATCCTTTTATTATGTTGTGGCTACATTATCAAAAGTCTGCGAATATTCACGTCATTGCGACAAATTTGGCCGAGTAGAGTGCGAACAAAAATATTCTCACGATAATGCAGCCACAGTACAGAACATTCGCAATATCTATCTGTATACATTTGTACACAACACAATTGAATGTTTTTGTCTAGTGTCAAGAAGAAGTACGCGCTTTGATCTGTCTGGTAACCCGTGACAACCTCCCAGCGACGGAACAACTGTGCAACCTGCTGTCGCAACGAATTACTCTCTCACTGATGGGACACGCTGCATCACAAGATCATAACAACTCGGTAAGTGCTTTGCGAAAACGGACCTTGTGTCTAAAAAATAAAGCTTAATATCCAATGCGATAAACTTGGCAGTACTTACGTTAAGAATTTGTTTCAGGTGCGACCATTAGTGCTTCTACTTGGCTCGCTTGTCAAAGTACAAGATTCTGTGGAATGTTGGGAGGCAAGACTTCGCTGTATAGTGAAACTATGGGTTTGGTATGTATTTTATCATAGCCATCATTTTGTTATGAGTGAACATTACAGTGTATTTGCGTTAAAAAAATAGTGACTCATCGTTGTTACTCGGCTTACCCACGTTCTTCGACCAATTAGATCATAGTAAATTAGAAAGACGTGTCAAGATCGATCCAGAACAATGAGGTCGCTTCGCAGAGCTATAAATAATTTTTATTGCACGATGTACTAAGAGTCACTTTCATGCGAATTTCGACTCTATTGTTAATGTCGGAGAGTACCATTTCCTTTATCGGTAGATACATACCTAACTACTAGTTGTAGGTACTTTGTGGATGTTTCGAGATTTTTCTAAGCCTGGCTACGTACAACCAGTCAACCATTCTAGATCTTTCGAACAGCAATGCGTTTTAATAATTGCGTGCTACTCATTATTTTCTTAGAGATATGGGTTCTTCACGTTTAGTGGCGTATCAATATAATCGTCAGTTAAAATTGTAACAATTTTTTGACATTATCATGTGTCATTTATTTCTGTTCCACTTTTTATGGGGATATTTTTTTGTTATTAGGTGTTGTCCTCAATTGACGGAAGTGGCCGGTATAATGCCGGCCGCCAACACGATCCTGAAAGCGGAAGCGTTAGCTGGCATACCAGGCATCAACTCCTCTTCACCGAATTGTAAGTATTTAACTAGATCTACCTAAAACAATGAATTTTTTGATAAAGAGCATGGATACAAAATGTCAGTATATTTTTGCTCTCGTTTTGAAAGGGAATTTGTATTATCTAATGTGTAGAACTTTAAAAACCATTGCGTGAGAACAGCTGCTTTGTTATGTGGGAGACGCCAAAGAGGTGTGTTTAAATATAAGTCAAAATTTATATTATACCTTTAGATATATAAAAAACATATTCTTAAAATTTTTAGTCTTTGCTTCTCTAATTCGAAATGGATTAATCTCAATGATGATTATATAAACGTTTGTTCTTTATTACAAAATGTGTATGTAAGACCGACTACTATAAGGTCGGAAAAAAGCATATTCCAGTAATCATTAAATTGTTTTGTAAAAAGGAGCATAAATGTCAAAAAAATCGCTTCGTAATAGAAAACTAGATATTTATTTAGCACTGTAAACCGTAAAGCAAAACAACATCTATATGAGGAGTAGTCCTGAATTGTCACACAGCGCACCAGTTCGCGCTGCAGCAGGTGGCGCTGCCGTGTCTGCGCTACATGCAGCAGCTCATGGCGCCCGCGCCCTCCGCGCCGCCGCCCGCGCCCGCGCCCGCCGCCCCCGCGGCGCCTGCTGTGCCCACCGACGCTGAACCACCCAAGGACGCTGCTAAGGTGGGGGTTCATTTCTTTTTGTTCTTGATTTTGGCTTGGATACTAAGTCCTTTGAACCATGTCTTCGTATGAATAGTTAAATTAATATAGTTTGCCATTAAAATAGGATTGAAAACATTCTAATGTTTACGCAGTATTTATTTGACAGCAAATGTATCAAGTAAATTTTCTCGGCAAACTTCACTGAAGTTGTCAACACTGTAATAAAAGTCTCTTGAGATTCAAAACAATATCAGTTTGGCATCACAACATCCAACAAGAAACAATTAACCAATAATTAAAACAGCTTTCAAACTTCACTCGAAGAAATCTGGCCAAAAACTCCGGTTGACGCATTTTAAAGGATTGAAAACATTCTAATGTTTACGCAGTATTTATTTGACAGCAAATGTATCAAGTAAATTTTCCCGGCAAACTTCACTGAAGTTGTCAACACTGTAATAAAAGTCTCTTGAGATTCAAAACAATATCAGTTTGGCATCACAACATCCAACAAGAAACAATTAACCAATAATTAAAACAGCTTTCAAACTTCACTCGAAGAAATCTGGCCAAAAACTCCGGTTGACGCATTTTAAATAGATATACTCTACCAACATATATATGTTCCGTATCTATAATGAAATCGAAGCAAAATATATATATCTATATGTTATATAAATTAATTATATGTAGATATATAAGTTACAGCGGAGGGATAATAACAACAGTGTAGAAAGCGTACTCAGTCGTACTTTGAGGTGTGCAACATCTAGCTGGAGTGTACAATGATCCCTCGAGTGGTTGGACCTCTAGTGGCGTGTCGCGGTCTCCAGACCCATCTTGACTAACACCTGCCCGCACAGCTGATATTATCTGTATATGTAAAAATCAATGCTTTTCGTTGTAATTTTATAACTCAAGAGCGGGCTCACCTATCCAAACCAAATGTTTAGGCTTTGTTTGGACTATTTTGTAGATATAGTTATGTGAAGTTTGGTAGGGTAGAGTAGGATAGGGTAGGGTAGAGTAGTGTATAGTAGGATTGGGTAGAGTAGTGTATAATAGGGTAGGGTAGAGTAGGGTATAGTAGGGTGGAGTAGGAAAGAGCGGGAGCGAAGCCGCACGGGCAAAAGCTAGCTTTAAAAATTTTATTATATCACCACAGGAAACCGCACCAACTACAGTAGCAGTCGGCAGCACTGCAGCGGCTTCATCCACGGGCAACGTAGTAGTAGACCTGGCTGCGTGGCTGGGCGGGCGCGTGCCGCATGCGCAGTGGCGCCGCCTGGCGTCCGCAAGGGTCACCATAGCGCCCGTGCCCGCGCCGCAGCTGCGCGACTTGCATCTCGCCAGCAAGTACCTCGCCAAGTGGCGCGAGAGGGTAAGCATAGCACATGGTACAACTATACATAATGTAAAGGTCCTTCACGTTCTTTGACTCGGGAACCATAAGTTCTAGAGAAATATCAACAGTTTTACTCTTTTATCAAAACCTTAGGCTGTTTATTCATGGATGTAGGAACATTTAAGAATATCCTGTTGACTCATTGATGTGTTGTAAAAGTAAAAAAAAATCATATACACATTTTAAGAATGAATGGCAACTGTTACTGACTGGCTAATCCACACAGCTCAAACCACTGTAGAGATTGTGCTGAAATTTGATGAACAGAAGGTTATAACGTAGGCAATTAGGCATGCATTTAGAAAGGGATTTACAAATTTCCCCCAAAGGGGTAAACGGAATTCCAAAAGTAGGCGAAGCCGTAAAACCATAAATTGGGGAAAATGACAACGCTGAGGTGACCAAAATCGTGTGTTCTGAAATCATTGCAACAGTTTGTGTGTCGATGTCACTCTGTAAAAGTTTTTTTTTTTTTTACTAACATTAGTTTTTCAGTTGCAGACTCTTAATTCTAAAACTAAGAATGTTATTGTTGGTGACAGACGATGCTGTCGCACGGCATGCGTCCGCTGGCGCTGGAGGACGGCGGCTGGCTGCGCCCGGTCATGTTCGACCCTAGCTCGCGCATCGCGCGGGACACCGCCTGCCAGATGGTCAAGTCGCTGTGTGACTCCTATGAAAGGACTAAAGCAGTAAGTAAACAATGCTGTCCTACGACATACGTCCAACCTTCCCCTACCTTTTCAATCCAGTCCCTCAAATCCAAAAGATTTTATTTCACATAAATCTACATAGACACTTATGAAACGTTAGAAACAGCAAAGCACAGTTTGAATTATTTGTTTGCTACAGAGAAGAACCCGCAACAAAACTCCGTGATTATCAGTCTGCGACATAAAACTTTACAAGTAGATTTAGACGAAATAAAATCTCAATTGAAACAGAAAAACATTAAGTAGCACCAGATGACACTAACGGGTTTGACTCCACTTGTTGTAAACCATCTCATCAGACGCAGAAATATATTCAACTGAGAAAAATGTAGTTTTACAGCTAATATATCGAAATATCATTTCAATTCTAGATCGCATTGGTGTCAGCATACTAATTTGTGTTATCTTTACAGGTGTTAATTCTACTAACCAGCTTCCTGCCTGAAGTTGGCAGTGCCGGTGAAGCCAGTGAACAATTTTTACAACTTTACCAAAGTAAGCTTTACCTTACATAATACGTACCAGATTTACTTTACTATCTAAAAATTCTTTAATATAATCCTGTCTTTCATCTTTAGCGCTCGCATCCGAAGCGCCATGGAAGCAGTTCCTGGCTTTGCGCGGAGTTCTGCAACAGATAGCCGATCTGATGACCAAAGAGATTGAACAGCTCCATCGCCTTGAAGAGACCACACTAACCTCGGATTTGGCTCAAGGTAAGATATTGCAAAAATCTAAGATATATTTTATTTTTCTCATAATTAAAGTGGTTCAATTTTAAAGAACTCGAACCAAATCAAAGCATTTATTTCAAGTGAACCATTTACAGGCGCTTTTGATTTGTCAAGAAGTCGGTCAAAAAACTGATGCTTACTGCACATTCCACAGCATAGATTTCTATGAAGAAGAATGTTCTTTTCAATCATGTTATGTATTCAAGTCAATATTGGATGAAATGTGCAAGAGTGCGTTTCTTTAGGCGTTGACTTAATTTCAATTGCTCAATCTGAACATTTCAGTATTTTTTGGGTTCGCTTTAGCTTTCTTGATAGTATTGTGTCAAGCTAATTTTCGGACTGCACCAAACTGTGCTCGAAATAACAGAAACGGTTACAAAACAAAATACGATCGTTTCGCATGGCTTTTAAACGCGATAAAAAAATATTTGGGCAGTGAAAACCCTTTTCCACAAAGTATGGTACTCATCGAGCGTTTGCCTAGTAATGCTTTGCCAAGTCAGTCATTGGCCCCTACTTCACTATCACTATTTCATTTTCCTTCACAGGTTACGCCCTAAAGCGTCTCACAGAACTCCTGGCGATGTTCCTCGAAGAGAGCGGCGCTCGTCGCACATACAAGGGCCGACTCGTGGGAGCGGTGCTGGGCGGGTACCTGTCGCTGCGGCGCCTGGTCGTGCAGCGTACGCGCCTCACCGACGATACGCAGGAGAAGCTGCTGGAACTGCTGGAGGAGATGACTACTGGTAAGACTTGCAGAAGAAAGACAATAAAAATGATTTATCTATACATTTTATAGAGATTTACATTGTGTAAGAGTGTGAAAAAAATTAACAGCTGCTATGTCAGATTATGGTTGTTTATAAAAGTGCTGTTCGACAACGGCCCACGCCTAAGTGGCGTACGGATACATGACTTGCAAAAATAAACTGCACAGCTAACATGGTACCTTTTCCTGAATATCTAGTATTGCAATGGACGGTCTACTTTATTCTGCATCAAGTGGAATCTACATCCAATGCTATGTTTTGCACGCTTTTTTAGTTTTTCTGACAAAAACCTATTCTTAGAACCAACGGCAAATTAAACTTAGACATTCTAAATTACAAAATAAAAGATGAAACACGTAACACAATCTAGATTCTAACCACCATTTTTCTATGCAGGTACTGAAGCAGAAACAGCGGAGTTCATGGCTGTTTGCATCGAAACGGTGCAGAAGTACCCTCTCCACGACTACCGCACGCCCGTGTTCATCTTTGAGAGACTCTGTTCCATCATCTACCCTGAGGAGAACGATGTCGGAGAGTTCTTCCTTACGCTGGAGAAGGATCCGCAGCAGGAGGACTTCTTGCAGGTAAGCTAAGATCACTTCTAACATAACTCGATATTTTTTTACAGCTTGTAGTTTTTATGCCATCATTAGCTCGATTGACTCGATTTCATCATCTCCCTAGCTAGTCTATTCCCAACTAGGATCTAGTTACATATTTCCGAGAAGTCACAGGGTTACGTATGTGTCAATTGCTCAGAGGTCTAACGACGACTTAAGTAGCTTAGGGCTACGGGTGGGACGCCACACTTAGTCATTTGATACATCGAAATATTTGTTAGTTTTACCACTACACACACATAGTATTTACTAACCTTTTTCTCCCCAGGGTCGCATGTTAGGCAACCCGTACTCGTCACTGGAACCAGGCATGGGTCCCCTCATGCGCGACGTGAAGAACAAGATCTGTACGGACTGCGAGCTGGTCGCGTTGTTGGAAGACGACAACGGCATGGAGCTGCTGGTGTGCAACAAGATCATGTCGCTCGACCTGCCCGTCAAGGACGTGTATAAGAAGGTATGTAGTTGGTTTAAAGCATGATGTATGTAAATAAGCTCTCATGATCATGGTAATAGAAAAAAAACTGGCCACACATCAAGAGTTCCGTACTACATTATTAAAATTGAGCAAAAACACTGACAAAATAATGTTTCTTGTACGGGAACCTTCTTTAATTTTTAACTTTATTATTTGTACTGCAATAGCAATAGACATTCTGTGAAAATTTCAACTCTGAAACCATTACGGTTTATGAGATAGAGCTTACTGATAGATGAACAGACGGAATGTTTAGTATGATTCAGTAAGAGACTTGTACTTGCGTGGAAGGGAAAAGAGTACACGTCAATCATACGTTTTGGGAACACATTCATTGTGCGTGCGGCTAGGGAGTGGAATTCCTTGCCGGAGTCTGTGTTTCCTGATAGCTACAACCCGGGAATCTTTAAGTCGAGAGTGAATAGGTTTCTTTTAGGTAAGCGCGTTCCATCGTCGACCGCATCGTCGCTTTCCATCAGGTGAGATAGCGGTCAAGTGCGAACCTATCATATCAAAAATACTCGCTAGCTTGTTGTACACTGTTTATTGGTTCGCTCAAAAGGTAAAGGCGAGGTCGTGGAGTGGGGTGGGGTGGGTCGTAGCCCGTTCGCCAGCTTATACATAAATAAATAGATATGCACAGATACCGGCACGGATCTTGAGCGCTGGCTTCAAGTTGCGCAGAAGTCAAATATTCGGTCTATTTAGTGGTACGAAGTGAGACGTGGGGGCGGGGAGTGCCAGTGATTGACTCGCCGCGCTAGCGTGTCATAGACTCATGTATCTAACAACGACGACGATTGGCTTGCCAATGTATGGAATGCGCAAAGCGATCCCCACTCTGATGCCGAGAGCTCAAGATTCGTGCTGGTACCTATAATACAGACCGACGAACAGCGGAGTTTTAGTAATAGGGTGCTGTTAGTACCATTTGGAACCCTAAAAAGTAATAGGAATTTGGCTCATTTATGTGTGACTAAATAATGCTTTGGCTTTAGGTTTGGTGTACATCTGGCGAAGGCGTAGACGCGATGCGAGTTGTGTACCGCATGCGAGGTTTACTCGGCGACGCTACTGAAGAGTTCGTCGAACGACTGACGCAAGCCAACGCCGAAGCTGTGGACGACGAACAACTGTACCGAATGGCGAACGTGCTGGCTGATTGTGGTAAGGAAAACAACACTTATATTTACACAAAAAAAAATCAGAAGGTTTTTATTACGCTTCTCATTCTGGTCACACACGCACAAAAGTCACGGAATTAGCGGGCTTTGTAAGTAGAAGTTGTGTTTTCTACCCGTAGATTTTTATGATCTAATTGTTCTGCTTAAAATGAATACGGCATCTTTAGCTGAATGGCGGAGTCTCCTTGCGTAGCGTATGTCAAACATTAGCGTTTGTGCGGGCTCCGTCTATCAGACGACCATGCGGAAATACGCCTGAGTTGATGAATTTCAAGACGCGCGCGTCTTTTTGGCGTACGCGAGCGTTTGACTCTTGTTTTAACGAAGTTGTTCAGCCGTTCTAAACGCACCTATTGCGGTTATCATTTCTTTATCATAATTCATCAACAAATAATTCTCAAAACAGGTGGTATAGAAGTAATGCTGCAGCGTCTAGCAGCGATCCAGAGAGTAGGAGCGGCGCGAGCACTGTGCTCCACTCTGCTCCGCCTGGTGTCGCTGTGCACGCGCGTGCGGCGCTGCGTGCGCGTGCTCACGCGTGCGGAGACGCGCGCGCTGCCCGTGCTGCTGCATGCGCTGCACCTCGCTGCCATCGAGGAGAAGGACATGGCGCGCGCGCAGCTGGTCTACCAGTTGTTAGAGGTGAGTCCACGATCATGGGACGTAATTAATTAGAAATAGTTTTACAAACCTTTGTTGTTGTTGTGCATACTAGCTGTGCAAACTACAACACGTCATAATGTCTTTTCGAAAGCTACATTCCATTTATCAACAGGCCAAATTCCACACTCGCAATCACAGCTTGGCGACAATCAGTGTCAAGAAAATAGACATATTAATTATATTATTTAACTAATTGAGACTATGTCAGTCTCAATTAGCTAAATAATATATCTACATACATCTATAATATAAAAATGAATCGCAAAATGTGTTTGTAAGCGCATAACTCAACAACGCCTGGACCGATTTCGCTATTTTTTTTTTTTTTGTTTTGTTCATTATTATGAGGAGAAGGTTCTTATGGAAAAAAAAGGAAAATTAGGGTATTGTAGGGTAGAGTAAGGTAGAGGAGGGTAGAGTAGAGTAGAGTAAGGTAGGGTAGAGTAGGGTATAGTAGGCTGAAGTAGGGAAGAGCGGGAGCGAAGCCGCGCGGGCAAAAGCTAGTCTATAAATATAAAAATCAATGCCATTTTTCGTTGTAATTTTTTTCTCAAGAACAAGCTAACTCATCCAAACTAAATATTTAGGCTTTGTTCGGACTATTTAGTAGATGGTTTATGTGAAGTTTGGTAGGGTAGAGTAGTGTAGAGTAGAGTATAGAGTAGGATAGGGTAGGGTAGAGTAGGGTGGAGTAGACAAAAACTAGTATAGTATAATCTGATCTTGTACATAAGTATGTTCTTATAAAATTATAGATTGACTGGCTATGCAAACTAACTGACTGATATATTAGATGAAATTGTAGGGGATTGGTATGCAAGAGAGGTAGATATTGCAGCTGTGTCTTACCAAAATTGTGTTTGTAGATCATGGAGCGTATCCTCTCCGTGGCGGCGAGCGAAAGCCTGGAGTCGTTCCTGCAGTTCTCGCTTACTTTCGGAGGACCGGAGTACGTGC
Source organism: Mythimna albipuncta (assembly GCA_929112965.1). Classification (NCBI taxonomy): domain Eukaryota; kingdom Metazoa; phylum Arthropoda; class Insecta; order Lepidoptera; family Noctuidae; genus Mythimna; species Mythimna albipuncta. The sequence continues at coordinate 5,843,934 of OV815962.1, read as the reverse complement.
AAGCTTTACTCAATTGCACTGAATGTCCAGGTAACGTACCTAACTATAGTCTACAACAAATTCATTAGGTGTTCATATAATGTGATAGAAGTTCAAATAAACTTGACCTTGGTGTACCAAAAGTCGGTCTGAATTCGAGTGTCTGACAAAAAATAAAGTTGGTATATCAAAAAATCTAGTGGACATTCATTTTTTGTTATCTAATTTAAACTAGTGGTTGACTGCGACCCCACCTGATGCTAAGCAGTGATGCAATCGTTGGTGTTGAGGCGCACTAGTTTATTAAGACCCTATTACCACAGCCTACAAATAATGATGTTGTCCAAAAACTTATCATTGAACTATCGGGACCGAGAGTCTGATAGATGCGAGATGCACTGAACTGTCATTGTGGTGACGTTTGTGGGAGGATTATGAAGAACAGACAGAAGACTTATGACGAAATGATAATTATTATGGTGTTGAACTATCTGAACAGACCTTTGGCACATTTTTTAATGCATTTTTCTCATTCAGTTTTTTTTATTCCCTCAGGTATTCGCAACAACTCAGTCGCCCTGGGCCACTTGACGCGCGTGCTAGCCGCGCTAGTCTACGGCAACGACCTGAAGATGGCCATGCTGGTGGACCACTTCAAGCCAGTGCTGGACTTCGACCGACTGGACTCGGAGCAGTGGACCGAGGAGGAGTTCCGCATGGAACTGTTCTGCGTGTTCTGCGCCAATATCGAGAGAAACTCCATTGGAGGGACGCTGAAGGATTATCTGATCTCGCTTGGAGTTGTGAGGGATGCGCTAGAGTATATTGTGGTTAGTATTTTATATTGTTTAGAAAATGAAAAACTATTAAAATGGTTGGGAACTGTATCTGTATTGCTATAACTTTATGTAGTTGTGAAAAATGGTACTTCTTCTGAAGCTCAATGAATTTTCTCGGATTTCAAAATTTGATGTTTTTTTTTTTCTGATGAAGTCTAATTTCACTTTTTATGTCTTACTCAGCATACTTTAAGGTTAAGGTCCAACAAAAAGTAGTTGAGAAAAATAATGTCATTAAGAAATTGGTTTTCAGAAAGTAGGGGTCTATAGTGTAGGTTGCCCCAAAGTTGACTCTTAAACAGGCCTACAACTAAATACCTTGCACCAGTTTTAATGTTTTCCCATGTCTAAAACTGTAAGATTTTTTACATAAAATGTATTTGTTGTACAGAAACACGCGCCGTGTGTGAAGCCGACACTGGTGTGCACGGACTCTGACGAGCTTAAGGAGTTCATCAGTCGTCCTGCACTCAAGTACATCCTGCGCTTCCTCACCGGCCTGGCCGCCGACCACGAGCCCACGCAGGTAAGCACACAGTGGTACAGTAGTTAGCTCACAAGTCACTTAGGAATTACTTTAAACTAATCGCTGTAAGCTTAGTAGAAAAGACAACGTCTAAAAGAAAATCATCAATATCTTTTTTAGCAAAAAAATATGAAAAAAAAAACTTTTTTTCTACATTGAAATTAGAAATCAAAGCGGCCAATAAGAAAAAGAAGTCCGATATGAAATGACGTGACGTTTGAATGACGTCAAAGTTCATTAAGCCCGTAGGCTGCCATAAAAACGGCATTTTGACGAGAGAGACAAATATTTTCTACTTGTTTTCTCAGTTATTTTTATAAATGTAATGATAAACGTAATAGATAGCATATATTATTTGATTTTGTCATTTGTTCTTCCCCTAGATGCTAGTATGCGAGAAAGTGATCCCTATCGTCCACCGCCTGGAGCAAGTATCGTCGGGCGAGCACGTGGGCTCCCTGGCGGAGAACCTGCTGGAAGCTCTGCGCTCGCAGCCGCAGTGCGCCGCCAAGGTGCAGCAAGTCCGGGACTTTACTAGACAGGTAATAATTTGTTCTCTCCTTCTTGCGTCGTTTATGCTCAATGCTGAGGCTCGTGATCTCGACGAATAACTCGGATTTACTATATTTTGATGAAACTATATTGGGACGAAAGGTTCTAGACCGGCGACTACGTACCGGAAGACGTAGCGTTGGTAGGCTTCCCATAAGGCGGACCGACGACCTGTTGAGGGTCGAGGGAATCTGATGGATACGAGACTCACAGGATCGGTCGTTATGGCGACACTTGGGGGAGGCATTGTCTAACAGTGGACGTCTTTCGACTGAAATGATGATGAAATTATAATTAAGTATTAGGCCTGAATTCCTTCTTCACTGATTTTCGCGTGTACTTAGAGCGAAAAATGCACGACACGGTCTGTGTTCTAAAGACAGCATAACATAATGCAAACAAGATCAGTGTCTGAAGAATTTTGGCCCTACACTGACTCACTACCAAAACTGTAATGTAGATACAAAGTACCACTGTGCTTCATCCGTGCGTCACCGCGGGGTGCCAGCTGAAAACCAGCGCTGGGTGTTTGACGCCCAGCAATTGCTGAGTTGGTGACCCTTTCGGTTCAGGCGCAGTCACTGCAACTGTATTGTAAATCTGTACCATTTTTTAATTTATTGTTTTATGTTGTGGTATATTGTATTGCTTGCCCCGAATAAATGCTATTCTATTCTTTATAAATCATAAAAGGCCTGTCATTTTAAGACCCAAAAATAAAACTCAATTACAAATACAAATTCATTTTTTACCCCAACAGGAAAAGAAACGCCTCGCCATGGCTGTGCGCGAGCGTCAACTCGGTGCTTTGGGCATGCGCAGTAACGAGCGCGGTCAAGTGACGGCTCAGTGCTCGCTGACACAGCAGGTAGCCGACTTGGCCGAGGAGAATGGTGCTGTGTGCTGCATCTGTCGCGAGGGATACAAGTACCAGCCCACTAAGGTAAACTAACCCAGAACAAAAAATAAAAATGTAATTGGGTATATTTCTCTATATTCAAATCAATTTCCTATGAAAAACACATCGAAAGAGCTTTCAAAAATGTGTTCGATATGGTGTTTGGTGCATGTGTTATCCTGGAGTAGTGCTGCCCTGATGCTGCGTAAGCGAGCGTACGTGACCCACACCACGTCGCGCTGCTCCTTTGATTACTACCACTCCACCGTGCACATGATTTTAGAAAGTAGCAGATTTTGCACTAATTTTGTTCCATTGGTGTAATTGCTGTAAAGCGTTCCGATGTTAGAATGAACAAATAATATCCAATTATAAATATCAAATAAACAGTCCAATTTTCGTGAAAACTAAAACTGCATCGTTGGATTTTTTAAAATCAATATTCCTAGCCAGCAATTGAGCCCGTCGGTTGATTCTAGAAAAAAAAAAACCGGCCAAATGCAAGTCAGACTCGCCCATGAAGGGTTCCGTAGCAGCAAGTAACACAATATAAAAGTTTTTGTAGTTCATTGTAACTTTGATCGATGTTTTAATAATAGTGTATTTTTTAGACTTATAACGTATTAAAAAAAAAAAACTACTTACTAGATCTCGTTGAAACTAATTTTCTTTGGCAGTTTGTATGGTAATGTACATCATGTATTTTTTTTATTTTAGTTTTATGATACTCTTATTTTAAAAGTTAGAGGGGGGGGGGACACATTTTACCACTTTGGAAGTGTCTCTCGCGCAAACTATACAGTTTAGAAAAAAATGATATTAGAAACCTCAAAATCATTTTTGAAGACATATCCATGAAAAAAAAAATGTTTTTAGTTTCAGTTCTAAGTATGGGGATCCCCAAAATTTATTGCTTTTTTTCTATTTTTGTGTGAAAATCTTAATGCGATTCACAGAATACATCTACTTACAAAGTTTCAACAGTATAGCTCTTATAGTTTCGGAAAATAGTGACTGTGATATACGGACGGACAGACAGACAGACATGACGAATCTATAAGGATTCCGTTTTTTGCCATTTGGCTACGGAACCCTAATAACACGTACAAACTCAACTGTTTTCATAATATAGAAACGTCTTATATCAATCGGACTAATATAATGAATTGACCTAGGTGCTGGGTATCTACACGTTCACGAAGCGCTGCCCCGTGGAGGAGTTCGAGGTGCGCGCGCGCAAGACGCTGGGCTACACCACGGTGTCGCACTACAACATCGTGCACGTCGAGTGTCACATGGCCGCTGTTAGGCTTGCTCGCGCCAGGTAAGTGACCATATAATTTATCTGAATGATAATACAAGGTTCTACTGTTATTCGGAAAAATCACCCGTGTAACTGTACTTGACCACAGTCGCACTGTTTTCCTTAGCATGATGCTAAATAAAACATACTAATGCTTTTACAGTATTTGGCAGCAGATGTCTTGATTCTTCGTTCTTTGCAAGCTTTCCGTTTATTTTGCAGAGATCGCCTCTGTTTCAATATTTCACATATTCTAATAATCATAACTAATATTATAAATGTGAAAGTATGGATGTTTGTTACTTAATCACGCAAAAACTGAACGGATTTGGATGAAATTTGGCATGCATATAGCCTTTGACATGGGAGAGAACGTAGGCTACCTTTTATCCCGATTCCTTAAGTACCTAAAGCCGCGGGCAAAAGCTAGTAATAGATAAAAAAAACTACACCAACTTTAGATCGTAATATGCACTAGGAATCGCAGCCACTTAACTTCAGCGCAAAAAACCGCAAAAAACTGAAAACTCCCAACTAACGGTGCTGTTTTGTTTGCAGAGACGAATGGGAGAGCGCGGCGCTGCAGAACGCGTCGACGCGCTGCAACGGACTGCTGCCGCTGTGGGGCCCGCACGTGCCCGAGTCCGCCTTCGCCAGCTGTCTGGCCAGGCACACCACCTACCTGCAGGTCACTAGAACTACTATGATAATACAAGTGTTTTACACTCCCCCTTCTTTATTCAGAGTGACGTTACATTTGGAATTATGTACAATATTATCTATAATATAAAAATGAATCGCAAAATGTGTTGGTAAGTGCATAACTCAACAACGCCTGGACCGATTTCGCTAAATTTTTTTTTGTTGTGTTCGTTATTATGAGGAGAAGGTTCTTATGAAAAAAATGAAAATTGGGGTAGTGTAGGGTAGAGTAGGGTAGTGTAAGGTAGAGGAGGATAGAGTAGAGTAAGGTAGGGTAGAGTAGAGTATTATAGGCTGAAGTAGGGAAGAGCGGGAGCGAAGCCGCGCGGGCAAAAGCTAGTTTTATATAAAAAACAATCATAACACAAAACAATGTTTAAAAAGGAAAAATTCCAATCGACATATCCCAAACTTAATATTGGCGCAATAAGTAGCTGTCATAATCAACGCGAGAGTAGCGTAGGCACGCCAAGCCCAATCCCAATTAGTTCCCCGAAATGGTCACGCAATTTTAAACCAATTTGGCGTAAGCATCGAATTCAAAAGTACGAAACGTCACAATCCCAATGCCGACCGATTGGAATTGAACTCAAAGTAAGTCAGGTTTTCATATTTGTTGTCAGAGGTCGTGACGGCTGACTGATGAATAATAACTGACTAAAAATGCAATTCTGTTCAGCCATTTCCACATAACACTCGCCCAACATCGTGTCCTTTTCCAAATATGTACTTATAGATTATTATTTCGTATTTTAAATAGGAATGTACCGGGCATCGCGACATCGGGCACACATGCACTCTGCACGACTTGAAGCTGCTCCTGCTGCGCTTCGCCCGCGGCCGCACCTTCCACGACGACACTGGCGGCGGCGGGCCTCTGTCCAACATGCAGCTGGTGCCTGCGCTCATACACATGGCACTATACGTCATTAACACGTAAGTATAACGTGCGATCGTTAAAGATATCCCTAAGGATCGAATTTTGGCCGTGGTGGCCAATCTCGACAGAGACTGGCTATCTACGTGGGAGACATTAAAATACACAAGCAAGTGGAAAAGTGATGCGAATAGAGAAATCAAAGGGTGTCTGCAATCAGTAATTTGGTATTGAAATAGAAAAAACCCCCATCAAAGGGAAATCAATTAAATTACCCTTTGTTTATGTTCGGATCGTACCTTTGAATTTCAAAGTAATTTCAGTTTAGAATACTTTTACCGTCTACACCTTGTACAATGTACTGATATAATTTATTCGTCAGGAGCCGTGTGTCAGCTCGCGAGGTGTCGGCGCTGGAAGCTGCGTTGGCCTGGGCTCCGGCGCGCCTGCTGGAGTCCGCGCACGACGCCGAGGGGCCGCTGTACTTCGTCACGCTCATGCTCATGTTGTATCCGCATGCTAAGTAAGTAGATATAATAATATAGTACTCTAGTTTATTCACCTATTCACTTTAAGAAAATAGTGATTCATCGTTGTTAGGCAGTTTAATCACGCCCTTGGACCAGTTGGATCACAGTTAATTAAATTTAAACAAAAATTATTGTAAAAAAACAATAAATTTTAAGTATGAAAACGCCTTTACTTTCCAGCTGCATTGATGGGTCAATATTTTCTTAACGCGAATAGAAACTCCCGAAATAAAAAATAGTACATTTAACATTTTTCATATTTGTTTCTCGTTTCTGGGTTCTATATAAATGATGTTTGTGTGTACCTGTGGCTACAACATGTGGTTTCCCCCAGATGGCGCAGCGTGAAGCTGGACATGCTGAAGCGCGTGCTGGTGATCGCGCACGTGCGCGCGGCGGCGCCGGCCGGGCCCGCGCTGCGTGCGCTGCCCGCAGACCAGCGCGCCGTCAAGACCTGGAACGACTACAAGCCCTACGCCTTCTTCATAGCTATCATCGATCAGCTCTACACTGTTATGTTTAAGGTGACTCTTGAATACTCTCTCTCTTGGTTACTCTTCTTAATTTACTTGCGGTTGGAAGTTCATTAAGGAGACAGTGTTTTCTATATCCATTCATCTTCCAGCAGTCTCTCACTCCTAGTCTAGCTATAAGATTGCAGGATTGTTTGAAAGAGTTGACATAACTCTAGAATGCAAAGAAAAACTGAATGAACTCTTATAGTTTTAGCTGAAATTTCCTCTCCACTTCAGAACGGAAATAGTAATTTGATTTTCATAAAAAAAGTATTTATAGAACTTTCAATGCATTAGGCGTTGAAGTCTACATGCCAAGACGACTGAGCCCGCATTTATAGGTGCCGTTTTAGTAACAAGATTTGCTTGTTTAGGGCAGCAAACGGTTGAATAATTTTTCATGCCATCCTGCCAACATTTCCGCCGTTTACCAAGTAACTTCTAGAGTAATGTAAGGTTTCACTAATCAAACTTTCCTCCATAGACCGTCAGCGCGACAACAGTAGACCAATGGCCAATCAAACTAGCGGAATACATTCGTCACAACGACGAAGCGAACGGCAAGGCGGCCGAGCGCATAGTGACTACTTTGACTGACGAGATCCTGCCTTGCGCGTCCTTTGCCGAGTTCTGTGACGCAGCTGGCTTCCTGGAGGACATCCCGGAGCCCGACGCGTTCCTACAGGCGCTCATCGACGAGCAACCTTGAGACCGGCCCTTTGTGGTGCACTGCCTCAGTTATAACGGGTGCATGGCCAGCTAGCAAACCATATAATAGACAAAATTTGTAGCATAAAAATGTTTTTGTACCAAACTCTCCCATTATAAACTTATTACGATATAAAAATATGATAAATCTTGTAGCCGGAGCTCAAATTCTATAACAATATTTACACGCGTTAACACCATTTCATGACTGATCTCATCCACGCTTCGTCGAAAGATGTAATACTTCGATTAAGTGATGTCGTGAGATGGTACATGAAATAGTTCAGTTACAAGGCCATGTCACTCGGGTGACGCTGACATCCCTTCACTGACTCGAGGCTAGTAAACATATTATCACGCGATATTTTATCTAAAGTGTAACACATCTCTATGCTTTGTAGACTGTTAAATTATTCTGTATTTTATTCACATAATTTTGTGCTTCAATTGTAATTGCTGAATTTTGAATTCATTTAATAAAATAGTTTCTGCTATACTTCGGAGTTTTTATTTTATTTTTCCTACAAACGAATCCCAAAACTTTAAATTCTTCAGATACAATCTTATCTGGAAAATAAATTAGCACTTACTAAAAAGGAGGTCCATAGATTGCATTTTGATTTTACTTGGCTAAGTTGACGTTTTCTATGAATCTTATTCTAAAGCGTATAATGTCCATATTGGGACAGATATCAAACTATCAAAGTAAATAATGTTTACATGTTTTGCGCTTACTTGCGTTTAGAGTACGTAGGTGGTAAAGTTAAGTGCGGTGGAGTGTCGAACTGCGTAAAAATACTTCCAAAAAGTTCAAGTCATTATGTCTTTGGACTATATGAAACATTTGCAGAAGTTCTGCAGCTACTGCAAATGCTTGCATTGTTTTGTTGGGCATCACCACTGGATTGCAAGCCATTTTCAATTTATGCATCACTTCGACATTTAGTTCGACACGGAATATTTGCAAATGAAAGAAATATGGTTATATTTGACTGGCTTGTTGGTCCAGTGGTTAGTGGCCCTAACTGCTATGCCAGTGGTCGTAGGTTTGATTCCCACCCAAGACAAATGTTAGTGTGATGAGCACGATCATTTGTTCCGTGTCTGGGTGTAATTTATCTATATTATGTACAGGTCGCGCGATGAATCAAGATCGCTCGGCAAAAGTGGAAGGGGCATGCGCAGTATTCAATTCTACGGTCTATTTGGCGACGTACGGGCGGGTGTGCGCCGTCGGCGACACGTCATTGGTGTAGATAGAGTCGCTCTTCAATTCCCGCGTTGCGTTCTCGCCTTATTGGATACTGTTGTACTTGGGTACTGTTGCCAAAAAAAATGGTTAAAAATAAAGTTTTAAAACGGCTAGCCAGAAAAATGGTTTACGACGTGAATTACTACGTTAAAGAAAGAAACTAACGAAATTATTTTTTTTTTTATTTTTTGTTTTATTTAAAAAAAAATCATTTTTTTGAATTTACCTACTTACGAGATAAATTACAATCAAAAATTAGTGTTATTATAAGTTATGTTACTAAGGATCAAACATACGAAATTAAAAAAAAATCCTAACATACTAAAAATTTATGTGCGCAATTGTACACATGCGCCGATTGCCCCCACTACTTTTACCGAGCGATCTTGATTCACCGCGCGACCTGTACATAATATAGATAAATTACACCCAGACACGGAACAAATGATCGTGCTCATCACACTAACATTTGTCAGTTGTCTAGTACTCCTTGCACAAGCTCTGCTTAGTTTGGGACTAGATGACTTTGTGGAATATTACTATTATATTAACCAACCCGCACTGGGCCCGCGTGGTGGAATACGGCCCATTCCCTCTCCTAGAGAGGTCTGAGTCCCAGCAGTGGGAACAAGGCTCAAGGCTGATGATGATTAACTTTAAACAGTACCCATGAAGTTCTCACTGTCGCAAAACATATCTATAGACTTTATCTGTTTATACGTACTACAATACCGCTTTCTATGTCATGTGCACGAATCCCAAAGTATGGAGGTTAGTGTAGTACACCTGTCCCACGCCATGACAATGCTCATCGCAGGCCCCGCCCTTGACCCCGCCTGTACCACATTTTTAACTGCGCCTGCGCATCTAGCGCATGATTAGCGATCCACAGTCACGACACTTGCGAAACTAAATGAAGATTATTTCACACTGTCAGGTAATTGTGTTATAACGAATATACACTTAAGATCATTTTGAAATCGGTCAAGTACACTATAATAGTGCCAGTAACACTAGTATACAAGAAGATATCAATAGGTAGATTCTAAACTAAAGGCTATGAACCAGCCCCGGATCTTGACTATTTTCGAGGCCGGGCAGAATCTGAAAAATGCCGCACACACCCGCCTATATTTTTACTTTTAGGGTCAATTTATACTAGCGCAGAGTCGAAGCGCATCGAAGCGTCTATCCAAAACTGAACATAACAAATTCAATCTTAACTCCAAACCGTAACACACACAACTTCTGAGATTTTAAAAAGACGCGCGCATTCTTCGGAATTCGAGCGTCTGCGCGTGAACAACGCTGACTGGTGCGCGCGCATTCTCGCGTATCCATGCGCCCACTAGCGGACCTACGAGTCATCATTCGTGCGGTTTCGCTGTAGTTGTAAAGAATTTGACGCTTCGATGCGCTTCGACTCTGCGCTAGTATAAATTGACCCTTATTGTCACCATTATCATCATCATCATCATCATCATCATCAGCCATTAGAAGCACACTTATGGGTAAGCCGTTATCGCAGCGATAACTCTCGTTTTAGGAGTGGCTGGAGAGGTACCTGGGCTAAGTTTTAATAGTTACCTACGCGCCCCACGAAAAATGTATATGCTTCAGTGAAATTATCAAAGTTGCATGTACGTCTGCCAAGTGTGAATTTGCCCCAGAGGTATGGGCCCGGACTTAAACCCCGCCCCCTAGATGCGGGGCTGCTGTGAAAATGCACTGTTCACGCCTAAATTAATAACTAAAACCATTTTTAGTACCTCTTGGCTCGATAGATGGCGTTGGCCGATTTAAATTCGCGCTATGGTTTCGTTACCGAGGATTGTATAAAACACCTCGGTGAAAATTAATAAATGTCTACGTTCTGAGTACGTGGTGGTTTCATTTCAACTCCCGACTCGTCGACAAAACAGGGCGACAAGATCTTCGATGATCATGCACTTTTAGCTGTGCCCTCAGTCCTCGCCCATCGCCGGCCTCACCCCTGTAACGCGCTACCATTAGCTCATAACGCGATCTATTTTACGATCTGAATTGGTTGGAGCTATATAGGGTGTATCACTCCATCCCTCTGTCTCGCTCGCACGACTGACATTTTAACATGTCATGGTGAGTCCCTGCTGTCACATGAATTGCTACTGCATAACGACTATACAGGTTTTTTTGTCAAACACTAACAACCTTGCAGGACTCTATTACCAAGATCATAAACAACAACTTTTATTCTATGACTTTTTTTAAAACATAACACATTTACCAATAACAAACCTTCAAGATTTCGTTGTTCTATCTAACACATTTCAACTCTGTATTTTGCCGTATCTACTTACCTACGCCTCCCGCACACTGTTCTCTTAGTAATAGTATGCAGGCTTTTGAAACATTGTCATCACACCTAACAAGCTACCACACCATTTCCGTATACTCGACATTAGAAGATTGATACACCATCATTAAAGTTAATTACGTCCGCACTGCCGAATTTAGTTACAAGAACACATATGACGCGACGCACGAGCATCAAGGCGACCGACCGACTAGTGAGGGCTGCCCGTAAATAGGTCAAGTTCATGTTCAGCTACCCTCCGTTATTGTATTATTGCTTACATCGCATAGACTTCGTAATATTTAGAATGTTCAATTTAAACATTTTTATTTTTGTATGAAAATCTGATGAACTAAAATATGATATTTTTTTTTAAAGTCATAGAACAAAAGTTGTTGTTGATGATGATGACCTTAACATAGTCCTGAGAGGTTGCTAGTGTTTTACAAATAACCCTGTATAGCCTCCAGTTTCGATTCGACACATTTTAGTTTTTTTTTTTTGTTATTTTTACTTTACTTCAAGTACGGTCACCATCAATTCTATACAGGTGGTGATGGTGGTGGTGGTGGTATTCAGGTGTCTTCTATCGGAAGACACTTCCGCCTGACCACCACTAAGTTTATTTTTGCTTGCACTCGAAACGAAAACTTCAATGGGTTTGGTTTGGCGCCGCCCCACAGGATCGATCATTTTTTTTTGTGATTAGGCAGAAATTACCGCGATGGTACCTACTTTAATAAACGTTGGCATTGAAATTTAAAAGAATTATATAGTCCATCCAATTAGCTATAGGCAGTTTTCTTTATTATTATTATATTCTTTATTGTACACCGCATAAACAAAAAAGATACAGGACAAACATTATTAAAAATAAGTGTACAATGGGCGGCTTTATCGCACAGAGCGATCTCTTACAGACAACCTTTGGATGGACTGAAAGAGAGGAGAAAGATATAGGGCTGTCAGTGTACATCAGAAATAATACAAATATGAAATAACATAACTTTAGTGTTATTTTCTGGCATTTGAGTTACAGTTGCAAGATCACGGATCTTGGACGGTTGCGCAGAAGTCAAATATTCGGTCTCTTTAGTGGTACGTAGTGAGACGTGGGGGCGGGGAGTGTCAGTGATTAGCTCGCCGCGCTATCGCGTCATAGACGTCACTCCTAATCGTTCCCTGCGTTGCTGCACGTATCTAACAACGAAGACGATTGGCTCGCCAATGTATGGAATGCGCAAAGCGATCCCCACTCTGACGCCGAGCGCTCAAGATCCGTTTTGCAACTGTAGCCTGATTCATACAAGAATGAAAATGTACCCAAACAATTATATATTGTTTTGGTACATTCTCCAAGCAAGTTTGCATCCTATACATAATGACATAGAGAGAATATGGAGATTTAGAAAATTGCAAACGTTGCTGATACCCTAATAACATTTCATTAGCCCGATCTTTGTGTGATAATGACTGATAATAGTAGCCTATGCACTTGCGCACTGCTTAGTTCAGCGCCTGCAGTGATTACGATTGCAAATGAGCCATTAAAAGCAACTGTTAGTCGCGCCTAGACGAGCTTGTGTTAATTTAATCTATTTGTGATATTTAATATGTAAATGTTAATTTGTGAGTGTTGTCATGCTGTCTGGTCGACGTTTAATGTACATTTGCTTTTCAATGTTTATTTATATGAACAGCCCCCCTAGCCAAGTTACAAACGTTTCGCTTGCGCCGAACGCTTCGAGTTGACCTTGCCGCCAATTCTTTTGTTCTGACTACGTGACTGAGCGTTAAGACGACGTCATTCCCGTACATTTGAAGCTTTCTACAAGCGTTAACTATTGCAGATTAGCAACTTGGCTAGAGGTACAGACTAGAAACTGCTGCTGCTAGCTTCGCCGGTGTGATAGTGGAATATTATCCCAAGGGAATTCCCGGAGTAAAAGGTCTTAGATATCGTATATACCTGAACATGGCCTACCTGTGTGCCAAACACCCAAAACCATTCAATCGTATAGTGATTAGTTTCTGCCAGCGGTTTCACTCGCGTGAAAGTAGGTTTTTTCATACAAACTTTAGACACCCGTTTCATCTCCTTAGGCCGTGAATTTTAAAAAGTCCTTCCCCTCAGTGCTCGTCTACAAAATAAGAAGAAACATCGTGCAGAATTTCACATTCCTAGTCCCAGTAGCTTTGGCTGTGCGTTGATATATCAGCCAGTCAGTCAGCTTCTCCTTTTAAATATATAGGTACTAGCTTTTGCCCGCAGCTTCGCCTGCTCTCTCATTATCTTTCTATTTTGTCTCTAATTACGATATTCGAAAGGCTAAAAGGTGGTCGCTCCAAGCAAAATACAAATATCTAGTACCTTCCGTCAACTGCAATTTCAGTGCGCTTTCCCCGATATATATAACGATAGAAAACCGACAGGCTTAAGACTTTGTAGTTTCGAATTCACAAGTGCAACATTGGCGATGATTCTCTTGACTCCATCCTAAATAAGAAAGCAGTACTCCATACACGATCGAACTTGCGTTTGTTAAAGGTTGAGCAGCTGTTCCGGCGTGAAGTACCTACCGTCTCATCTTTTTTTTGAGAGAGAGAAATTGAGAGTAGACAACAACGTTGCCCCTAAAACCTCAAGGTGGTCGGTTATCGGCACGGTCACACCTCGGAAAGGTGGAGCCGGGTTGAATTAATTCTGTTAAGCGAAAAAAGGTACGCCTAAGTAAGACCCTTGAGGGATCCCGGCATTATATATATTATGTCCTTTGACCGGACGAACAGCCATCATTAACCACTCGGATGTCTCGATACCTTATGAAGTCTGCAATCCAATTACACAGACCAGTGGATAGACCGAAGGAAGGAAGCTTAATTAGCAATAAAACTTCGTGCCAGACTTTGTCCAAGGCTTCTCCATGCTTCTCGCTGGCCTCGTTCTAAATGTATACGCTAGTTGGTCCCCTGTTGACCGATTTTGGTGAAAACCCTATTGCTAGTCACTGAAGATGTCGTTAGCTCCTAGGTATGCCAGAAGCTTCGTGTTAAGTACCCGTTCTATACCCTTACAGATGATGGACGTAACAAAGATGGGTTGGTAGGTTGCCAGGTCAGCTCGTCTGCCGTTTTTAGGTACAGGCAGCACACGGTAGCTTGCTTCCAAGCAATCGCCAATGTATCAGCCTTATATGAGAGGCGAAATAGGTGTGTCAAGATCGGAGACAATTCAGATGCAGCCCTGGTAGATCACCAGTGGTGCAGATTTATTTGAAAGAGTAACCGTGGCTCTAAAACACAAGTTTCAACTGAACTTGCCTATCTTCACTAATAGGGCGGAAAGTTGTTTGATAATTTCCCACTTAAAAAGAGAAGGATGGGTAGGCATGCAGTAGGTATAAAATAACGACACAAGGTATAATAATAATGATATTTATTTTATAATTTTTCATTTCGTGTGAGAAGTTTCGATGTGAATACCCACTAAAGTTAACTCACAGTATTATAATTATAATTAATCACATAACTAGCACAGGCACTCGAGTATGGACATGCTATAATGATCATCCACTTAAACATACATTATCAACATGATATAAATAAACTTAATACCTTTATTTATATAACTATAACTTAAATTAGATATCTTACTCCAACATGACGGTTTCGAATCGGTATTTTTTTTTCGAACTTTAACAATATTTCTGAAGTAAGCCTTTGGATTTTTCGTCGAGCATATTGACAAACTAATAATACATTATAACAAGTATAAGCTCATTGACAATATCCTATATCAATTTGGTCCAACGTATGAACTGGTGATATCAATAAGCTAATACTAGCGCCTCGCACATACTAATACTTGCTTCAAATAGGAAACCCGTCTTTGAAGAACAGATACTTCTTATAAGGCTTTGTGTAAATAAAGAAGTTTTTTGGTTTTTACGAATAAATAGGTGCAAATAACAATATCACGAAAATTTGGACCCATTTTTCTGAATTCTAGACTTGTAGTGTATGCGCGAGGCGGGATTAGAGTATAGGCACGGTGTACGGTGTACGGTGGCGTCGGCCACGGACGTCGTCGTCACGCAGTCGTCCCGCAGCCGCCACGCAGTCAATAAGTCGTAATCTAGAAGTCGTATGAGCCACTCTCGCCGGTCTTGCCGATGCGGAAGATGAACTTGTACACGAGACCAGCGACGACACCGCCGGTGATGGGGCCCACCCAGTATACCTGTACAACAAAAAATAAATTCATTATTAAAACTACAGATGACGGATATAATTGAAGGGAGAATCTTTCATCCATCCTAACAGGTTTTTTTTAATTGACGTAAACTAGTGCTAGCTGAATTTGCATACATGGAAGCCTGGATGATGAAACGGTAGGTAATAGGTTGGTATTGGGACTATTGGGGCTTATTTAAAATAAATATCCATATGATACCATATTATGGCTAATAAAAATTGAATCTAAGCATACTTAGACAGCCTTATGTATTTATAAATCTCGCTAACCATAGTTTCAATAGGTGCATCCTGACTAGCGGAATTAGCGGGTTCTAAATTCAAATTATTCATTGAAAATTTTGAATTAAGAACCTGATAATCAGTGTACTAATCTCGTTGTTTTTTTTATAAATTACACAAACAATAACACTGAAGAAATAAATTGGATTAAGTTTAATTCGTTAGCGTGTGTTCACTTACAGGTTTAGCTTTTTTTTTAAATTGATATAAGTAAAATATAGTGCTTGACTGCGATCCCACCTGATGATAAGCAGTGATGCATTCTCTGACGGTGAGGCGCACTAGTTTATCAAGAGCCTATTCACTCTAGCCTTGAAGAGCTTCCTCTATTTATTAGCTATAAAACCCATATAAGTTACGATACGATTTTCGTTACGATTAAGTGACTGAGAAAGTAACAGTGAGAGTGATGGAAGAACTACAAAAAACAACAATGAAGATTAAATAAGTTTCTCCCAGTAAGTTGACGACAAACTTTCTTCGGGTTCTCTTAATTTTACTAACATCTGTAGGTTCTATAAAGAGAAACAGTTTGTACTTGAGGTGTTGTAATGGTTTAGTAACACCTCCGTGAGAGCCTACCTTAACTTGTTACATAGTCGCGAGGTTCAAAGTCATTGGCACGCAAGTTAGCGTCGATTACAACTATTTATAACTGAGGCGTGAAGGAGATAATTAACTGTTACATAATAGTAGGAAGGGCCTAGAAACGTATTAAGAATATAAAACAAAGTGTAAGAAGGAATTTTTTTTATTTCGATTTCCTGCTACCGTAGGCGTGGGCTTGCGGACGAAGAGCTATGAGTAGCTCGCCGTCCAACCATTTGGTAACCATCCGGACCTAGCCCGAGCCGCCGACGGCACCACGTAGTGTTCCACGCACGCCTCAAAGAGATGTCAGCGAAATTGTAGGCGTGCAGCAGGGCCGAAGCCTACTGAGGCCATGGGAATGCTTGGCAGGGAAGGAACATAGGTTTGGTTTTAGTCAGAAAAAGTCTGACACGCTCTCACGATCCGCCCTAAAGCGGGAAACGCCATTGGATGATTTCTCATCTCAAAAAGCAACCTACCTACATGTATAAGCCACTTTCCGTCCTACATTTTTACCAATGATTCGGTAAACGCTATTACATGGTTACATTCATTGACTACGTAACAGGCTTTATTACGTTCTCGTGAGTGAATGATTGATTGGCATTTAAGTTGTCTATCTCAGATAAACTCAAATTGTCGATCAGAGGTTGTTTAGATATTCCTTGATGTCGATCATCGTTAATTTGTAAATGATGTGTCATGAGGATATATTTATTAATCCTCACGACCGAATTTCGATCATAGTGGGTAATGGCCATTCAGAAATGGACTTCAGCCAGGTATGCAGGAGACATTAAAGAGTTCATGCGTGTGCGCAAACTCAAGCACTCTTTGTTCCTTTACTGTCATAGCCTGAAGGTACGGCAATCTGCACGACCAGGTAGAGATCAGGCGCGGCATCAACTGTTTTACGTGCTTTTCGAGGCTGACTGACGCTGAACGCAGAGCCGAACGGACGTGCCGAAAGACGTCCACTGTTGAACATAGACCAACTCCCAGTATCGCCACATCCACCATTCCTGTGTGTCTCGTATTCATCGGATCCCTACAACTCTCACCAGTACCCTGATTCACGTAAAATCAAACAAGTCAAATATCGTTGAAGAGTCCTATCCAAAAGCGGTATTCACGATATATCGACTTATTTCCAGTTACATTATTAAGTATTCTACTAGGATAATGTAATACAGATTTTTTTTTAAATCGACGAATTTCAAACGACTTTATAATCGGTGTCGTTAAAACTCGATTGATGGATGTGAATACGGAAATGGTCTAAACGACTAAATCGCTACGATATCGTTACGGGTTTCATTACGTGAATCGGGCTACAGGTTATTGGTATGACTCGCCAGAAGCTCCAGGCATCGGGAGTTACAGAACGGCCACTGGTCATTGTAGGCGAGCGATGGGTAGCTCGCCGGCCGTCCAGTAAGAACCAAGCCCGGATCAACGGCGGCTGGTGTTCTCTATGTGCCTCAAAGAGATGTTAGCAGATTTGACAGGGCCAGTTAGGGTTGACGCTTGACAGGGCTGCGAATTGTTTGAAGTATTTACCGCGCCCCTCGTAAAAAAGGGCAACTGTAGAAATACTAGGGTTTCAGTCAGTAAAAGTCTGACACTTATTTCCGTTTCACCCAAAGCGGGAGTAGTTATTTTATGATTTCCATAGAAAAAAATAAAATAAAAAAAGGTCATCTGTATGTCGGCCGAGAACAGAAAATACCGCGCGTGACTGTAGCTACTAGCCTAACCTACCTACCTATATTTAACTGTCCAAATAACATTTACTATAGAGAGCGTTCTGTAGTAAGTAGATGTGTTTCTAATCCGAATGTTCCGTCATCATGGACATAACTCTGACAGGCCTTCACTTCCTGTCGTTGGGTAACCATAGCATCGTCCATTTATTTAACTTATGATACCAAAGTAATAAAATCGTAGGCACGCATGTGTAAGGGCTATTATGGTTAAGTACAATGTTCACGCTCGCTTTCCCTGGTAAGTGAAGCGGAAAATTATAGGGTATCACGACTAAACGCTCACAGATGTTGATATAACTGTTGGATCAATGACCAACGTTGAAAAAGTATGACCACGTCGAATTCTTGATGGTCCATTCTGTGTTTTTTTTTTGAATTGTGAAATCGTCAAGTGACTCCTCCTGGTCTGAGTGGATCGAACGATGTTAGATTTCTACTAAATAAATCCCACATGTGTTTCTTCAGTTATCCTTTGCGTAACTCTTTCGAAGTATACTGCAGCTGTAGCATTCATCGTCTCTTTTTTTTTAGTTTTTTATATACCTATACTATCCACCTACATCACACTAGAAACAAAAAATATGTAACCAAGATTATTACGTAAAAATCACATTATGATTAAAAAGAGTGTCCATGGAGTTTCTTGCACGTTCTTCTGTACTATCTACACTTTGGAACATGCAATTAAGCTTCACTTCTTTTTGGACTGACCGACATTTGACTATTCAAAGTGTAAATGGTCAATTTGAAATAAATGCTTTTGTTTGATTTGATTTGATTTCTATTGGGCCGGTCTATTTTGCTGATAGCTTTTAGACACGCGTGGACTGGAACACAACGCGCCGTCGACCTGTCTATCTGTGAAGATAAGGACCCAGATCGAGGGTCGACGCGACGGTGTGTCTCGCTGAGCTACTCCTTGTTCACCGTCCGCAAGCCCATACCTACAGCAGATAATGTTCGCCCTGTGATTCCCGAAGCCTAGAGCATCTCCTGTGGTGGCTGGGTCAGTTTTGAGTGACTACGAAATAAGATCTTTAAAGTTGTATAGTGTATGTACACAGGCCTACATAACGTTTACTAAATCTAAGATTAGATGACGCACAGAAGTAACATTTAAATATTTATGTAAGTAAGTTATAATAAATTGATTCGCTTACATAAGCGATCTAACAATAATATAAGAGTTAATTTGTAAACAGTTCAATACTGATGATGTAATGCTGGTTACTTCGTGATAGGCACTCAGCGTTACTGTGGCCATTTAATTTGTTAACACTTATGTACCTGCTTAGTAAGCTAGGTACCGTTTTCAGGTCAATGGTAAAGGCCATGTAAGTGAACCTAACTTATCTTGTGAGCACATAGGTACCTACTTTATTGGTATTGAATGCTTAGCACTGCCTGATCACATTGGACTGCTAAAAATACTTCTTCATCTTCTTGAATCGATAGTTTTCGTTTCCCTCAAATTACTTGGGCCCAGTAAGTTGCCACGTTTATAATCGCATCAGTGGCGTTTTTAGGGACCTCAAAAGTCCAGCTGTAGATTGATGAAGATAGAGGTAGACGATGAGAGGCTGTTATTGTGCCATACTATAAGCAATGCTGTTACGGACCATGAGGTACTTTTTAGTATTTTCTTAGTGCCTCCTGATGGTGAGAAATCATTAGATAAATAACTTCTCCCGCTCTTGGTAGGTGTCTTAGCCTTCCTGACTAAACCCATCGGTCTGTGTTATAGGTAATTAGGTTATATTATTATAGTTCAAAGGTATAGCATTTAAACAAACGTGCAATGTTATTTTCTACATTTTGAAAGTATTAAACATTCATGTATGAACCATCTGGATTATTTAAAAGATTGTTATTAGTACTTATTATAGTGACTATTCAATAGTAACATGTGTAACTACTTTGTCAATATTGTTCAGTAGGAGCAACAATGCTTATTTTATTAATATTTGCATGCTGCTTACTGTGGCAGGACACAGAGATACCTATACAAAAACTTTTGTAACAACTCAATTGTACCTGTGTGCACAAATAAACGTTTTGTATTTGAGTTCCTTCAATTGCTTTTGGAGTTCCAGGGCTGCGGTAACTCTTTCGAACATTCCCGCAGACAGAGCATGAGGTCTTGTGATTAAGTACTAAGTGCAAAGGTTTTTGTTTTTTTTTTTCACCCAGCCCATTGGACAGGAGAGGCTAGCACTCTTGTGCATGCCAGCGTCAAGTTTAGCTGTTAGAGTCTGTCTAAAAAGTCAAACGACTTAGGTAATTATTAGAATAATATGAAATCTGATGTAATCACCACTGGTTCAATAATCAACTTTGATTAAGAGATCTTGATCGTTGTTTACTAATAGAAGAACTTTATAAAAAGTATCAAGTATAAGTATTTTTTAAATAATTAAATATTATACAAAATTCTTAAGTCGTTTGACTTTTTAGACAGACTATACTAAGTGCAAAGGTTTTTGTTTTTTTCCCCAGCCCATCGGACAGGAGATTATGGCTAGCACTCTTGTGCATGCCAGCGTCAAGTCAAGTTGTTAAGTGCAAATTTAAAGTTTAGCGTGTTTACACTCTAGAATCCAAGATATTAGGAGAACGAATGAATGAATGGATTACCAGTAGGTATTTGTATACAATCATATGTTTATTTAGAATGTTGCTGAGGCTGCCCCGGTTCTGTAGTGCCTCGGAGATGTTTGCAAAGAATCGAACTGACGGATTTCTTGCGATTATTCGGAAGAAGCTAGCATCTTTGGCGGCTAGAACCCGGGCCAGTGGCAACAGCATTCTAAAAACAGTAGGGAAGAGTGTGCTTTCCCCCTTCTTCAGGCATTTTGTGGAGAAGATGAAGCTGGAGTCATCTTCTGTGCTGAATGCTTAGAATAAATTAGTAATTGTAATCTAAGACTAACACTAGGTTTAAGATATTTGTTTGCTAGAGTGCGTCTACTGAAAGCGTAACCTGAAGTTTTTTTTTTAAATAAAATTGGCAACATTGTTTTGATGCCAAAATCACGTAAAAGTCTATGGTCGCAATTGTCAGTTTTTGGAAAACAGATATTTATTTTTCAAGAATAATTGCTTAATTATGGGAAAAACAATAAACAGTAACGTGCGAAAACTGCTACACACTATGGTTAATAAATTCAAGCAAAAACAAGAAGAGAAAGAAGGTGTTTTCAATGAAAACCAACAATGTTTATATACGATTTCTGAATTTTTAAGTTAGTATGACGTTATAATCTTAATCCTTGTTGACAAATATTATTAGATATATTTACGATATAATGATAATTTTCTTTTTTCTTATATTTTTAGATAATCTGGCATATTGCGAATTTCGTAATTGACAAAAACATCGAACTAAGAAGGCTTTTGGTGAATCGACTTAATCAAAAACTAATATAGGTAATGAGTGGCAGAATGCGTTCAAAAGCGGTTGAGATGTAATGAAACATTTGCCTCTCTCTGTCTGGTAGTGCATCAAAGTTTTCAACTGAAGTTAAAATCGCGAAAGTGAAGGAAATAGTGACTGAAATCCTAGTACAAGTTTGAAAGAGATAGCTGCTGAACTTTCTGTGTCTCACCAGTTGAATAAAATGGTAAATGAAGAGTATTATTTGAATATTATGTAGCGACATTTGAGAGAACAGATAAAATAAAATAATTTGGAATAATAACTAACATTTTGTGTGTTATTGACCTATACCATACCTATACCTACCAATAATTAAAGGTGGAACTACACTGCTCACACGTGTGCTACACACGCCGATCTGGGAGCGTGGGTCTTCATACATTTCATTTGGAAAATAGACTGTTAGAGCTACACTTGATCCACGCCACGCCATGCGACGCTACGTTCGCGACGCGGACGTCAGTCCCAGAAATTTTAGAGGAAGGTGGGCGGGGCTATCCACACGTCTGATCGCGGTGGTCAGACGGAAGTGTCTTCGATGGTAAGTGAAAAAGCGAGCTTGATCTGTTTCTAATCCTCCGATGAAATCAAAGGTTGTAATGCGCATCACACGTGTTACGCGTTGCGTCGGTGTAGTGTGCACACCTGCCGCACACGTCGTGAGACGTCACACACGTGTGCGTCGATGTAGTGTAGTTCTAGCTTAATTCTAAAACCCCTTTAAACCTTTTTGACTAAAATTTAAGTTCCTATACAACTATTATACAATTGTCATAAATACAAAAAATAATCAAGTATCAAAACTGTTTTCTCCTACTATTTCAATAATACCACATTCAAAATTTTTGGTTTTAACCTCCTTTTCTCAGGTCACGCTTTCGTTAGACGGACTCTAACACTATGGATCATTCGTTGTCTGTGAAAATAAATAAATTAAAATTTATGGCTTGTAGTTTTTTTGTAGTCGTTGAAAAACAATTTAGCTCGTGCAATGTTAACTAGTACAACCTTGTAATATATATTTGCACTTAAACCAGTATTAACTCAGAGCCTACAAGGGATAGACTAATATTTGTGAATTATCGTTCATTTTTCATTGCTGTGGAATAATTTTATGTTGATTTAGGATGTTCTAAACTAAATTCATTTAATAAATTCCGTATTTATGCTAAATAAATACCTATTCGATTCTGAATACGACAGCGCAATTATCATCAATATTCTCCCTGTATTCGTTTTCTTCAATACTTTTATATTTAAATTGTCATTCTATTAGTGGAGTGTTTGGAGTGTTTTTTTTTTATAATGGATAGGCTCGCGTTTGACCACAATCTCACCTGAGGCCGACGATGGAGCACGCTTGCCTAGAAGCAATCTATTCACTCTTGACTTAAAGACCCCTGGGTTATAGCTATCAGGAAACACAGACTCCGGTAGGGAATTCCATTCCTTAGCTGTACGCATACTGAATGTATTCCCAAAACGCTTTGTACGTATAGGTGGGATGCCCACCATGTACCGGTGGCGCAACGCCGTACATCTTGTGGTCCGATGATGGAAAGGACTTGTGTGTGTGGAGTGCGGTGTTTAAAAGTAAAAAAAGTAAGAGTAGGTATGGGAGAGCAGTGGTGGCCGAGTGGCAATGGCTCCGACTTACGAGTTGTAGGTCGCAGGTTCAAACCCTGCCAGGCGCATTACTTTGTGTAATTTATTTCATTACCACTACTCTCAAAAACGGTGAAGGAAAACATTGTGAGGAAACCGGCATTTCCTAGAACCAAAAATTCGAAGACATCTGACATCCAACACGGCACTGGGCCCGCATGGTGGATTACGGCCCATTCCCTCTCCTAGAGAGGAGGCCTGATTGCCAGCAGTGGGAACATTAAAAAAGCTGATTATGACGAGGTATGTTCGGGTTCTTTCTCAGCTCCATAATGCAGATTTTTTATGCATTATGTTCTGGTTACCAGGTTTTCGAGATGGCTACCCAACCATTACAAAAAGGGAGTTTTTGGCTGGATTTCTTTGACTGTAGTTGAATGGATGTTTTATTATTCCCAAATTGATTCCTAATGGATATTATGATGTAAAATCAGTGTAGTTTATTATCTCAAGTACCTGCGCAACTAGACTATATGTAGAATCATTGAAACATGCGCGATCTAGTTAAAAATGTAGCGCTGAGAATTTTGTTGTAGTTTTGGCTTCCATAGCAAAATTTGCCTAATACTTCGCTACAACAAATACATTAGAATGTCCATATTCTAATGGTAAACCAATGGATTATTCATACGAAGACATGACTTAAAGGACTTAGTATCCAAGCCAAAATTATTGACAAAAAAAGCCATTACAAAGTTTAATCAGTAAAACTTTCATTTAAACGAAAGTTCCTTCATAATACTTACTTAGAAAGGTAAACTGCAAGTATTAATAGAGCTTAATCAACTCTTGTTGTTTACAATAAAATGTTAGACAAGCTGTGATTCATGCTACGGGTTCACATGTGTTCAGAAAGTTACATGTGAATGGCGGTCGTCGGAGATCTAAACCCGTTTGATAGGATATAGTGACTGGCGTCGGCGAGCGAAAGTGTGTTCAATAATTAGCGATAGATATACTCGCATTTACTCGAACCATTATTTTATAATTATCTTTAAGTTGTTTAACAACAATTGAAATGAAAAGAACATGAACTTTGACGGCTTGGAAAGAAACTTTAGTTTATATGTAGGTAATCTTAGGGGTCCCTGAACCCCTTCTATGTGTTGATCGTGACCGAAGTGTGGGATTATAATCTCTCTAAAAGACACACATATCGACAGAATTTTTCTTTATTTATTTAAAAATATAAGTTTACAGTAGGTAGGTACATGACCACTTATATTCTAAAATCGAGACTTTATGCTGTATTCTTTCCAGATTCAAACGATTTGACTCAGTTAGGTTTCATCGGATTTCATGTAAAGAATTCTAAAATTCTTTTCTTTCGATTCGCTCGGTTAGGATAAGTGTGCGTTCACCTTAAAACTACCCGTTTCTATTTTTGGCATTATTTCAAAAGTTAGGCTTTCATTAGCAAGAAGAAAGGTAATCTAAGGGACTTTCCAGCTACAAGACTAGGAAGTGGTAACAGGAGGGTCACCAGTTTCTAGTTTTTGGCGAGGCAGTTCGGGTGACTGTTTTTATGTAAAGATTAATGAATTTTGATTTTGATTTAGATGGATAGATGACATCCCGGTAGTTAATGAACAACAGAAAGTCAAGGAAAAACATTGGATGTAACAATCAAGAATATCTTGGGAAATTGTGGAGGAGGCAGGCCTCTGTTAAGTGAACGTCTTTAGATTGATGTCATGATGAAGCAGAAAGACAACTTTACCTACTATGTATGCTTATAAGTATTCCTTACGTTTGTATCAGCTGTAGATATACCTTAACATAATTATGTACGTTTCCTATAGAAAACGGCCCTGGTGAATGTCAGTGCCTACGATTTCTAGATCGAA
Source organism: Mythimna albipuncta (assembly GCA_929112965.1). NCBI lineage: Eukaryota > Metazoa > Arthropoda > Insecta > Lepidoptera > Noctuidae > Mythimna > Mythimna albipuncta. Next base: position 5,819,077 of record OV815962.1, on the reverse strand, counting down.
TCCATTAAGCCACACTCACGTGATGCCAACACATCGTGACAGCGCCATTACGAGCTTTCCTTACGAGAAAAAGTAAGACCATCATAATCGATTAATGTCGTATGACAAACGCAATTTTTTTTTCTAATAAGAACCTAAAAGTAATGATAGTAAGGTTGAATTTCGAAATGCAAAAGGATGTATTGTTTTCCGACTTACCCATTGTGAAGTCCAAACGCCCATAACGAGGGCAGGTCCGAAGGAACGAGCCGGGTTCATGCTGGAGCCGGTGAAGGGAATCTGTGGATAAAATACATGTTTTAATACCACACAGTTATGCATATAACTTGCTTTCAAGTGATAGAGTTGTTACTAGATATGTTCAATGTGCAGACGATATATTTGTTTTTTTTTTATTCCACAACTATCACACAACGCCCTCTAGTGCCAAGCTAAGCAGAGTTTGTGTTATGAGTACTAGGCAACCGATTGACATACTATTTCTAAATACATAGGTACGTATTAAAGATAAATTATATCCCGACACAGATCGTGCTCATCACATAAACATTTGTCCTGAGTGGGAATCGAACCCAAGAACTTCGGCATAGCAGTCAGGGTCACTAACCACTAGACCAACCAGCCAGTAGGGGGTACCTATAGGGTTAGGGTTGTTAATAGATAGGTATCTCCGATAAGCAGAGGTTATAATCTGTTTATTTCATTCGGAGAACCGAATATATACCTACATAACAGATGATTTTGATCAGATTGCCTAGCGCGAGTTTGTTTTAAATTAACGCGTCACAGCTACTAAACTAACTTCAGATTTTTCTTAAGAGAAGAGTTTTCGAAATTTCTAAAAATATACCTCGCTGAATTACAAAAAAAAATAATGAAGAATTTAAATAGATGTACCAATAGTATTACCGCGAGATATTTGCAAACCTATCCTTAATATTGAGAAAAAAACAAATTTGTTCATAAATCTCTCAAAAACAGCTACATCTTTTCAATTTGCAGGATTTGCTAAATTTTAAACTTTTCATTTTATTTTTAGGAGCCTTTTTGGATTTACAAATATTTTGTACAGGCCCTATCCTAATTGTTAAAGGCTTTTTACTTTACTGTTGTGAGCAATTAGTCTCAAATAAACGTTCTGACTTTCTTTCTTAGTTATCAAAACGGTGAGAACTAGATAAATCTTTTTCTAAGTGTCTTCACACACTATGTACCTACTCGTATTAGTAGTAGTTTAGTATTGTGAAGTATTTGAGAATCAATCGTATAAATCATAGAGATAACGTAGCAAAGAGTTTACATCGGTTGGCAATTGAACCGAACTTCGGTCGCCTATTATGTGTGCTCTACAGAATACGTTTCCACCGAATTGCCGCTGAACTAACTTACGAAGTTCGGCTGTTTGCTATAACGCAACGTAATTTCGGCATTCACATAGCATTGCAGGTGTAATCATGCCGAACGTAACTTCGGCATAGTGTGTTTAGACGCTAAGATGCAAAGGTATACTTACGCAAGCAGCATGGCAGGCAGTGATGCTGAGTCCGATGGCGAGAGGAGCAGACCCCTTGAGGTCGTTACGGCGCGCGTCACACACGCCGTGCACGACGATCACCAGGATGAATGTGATCAGAGCCTCGACCAGCACAGCCTGCGGGATAAAACATTAATGGCTTAGCTACATAGGCAACAGGGAACGGCCTCCATGCCCCGGCCGCCAGGATCCCGATCCCGATTTCCTTGTAGCCACTGCAGGCGCAAGCTTGAGGACGGCGAGCAATGGGCCGTCGTTGGGTCGTCCGGTAACAGTCCGGGCCGAGCACAAGTCGTTGACGACACGTAGTGTTCCACGAGCGCCTCAAGTTCGTAATGGGCCCAGCAGGGTCGAAGCCTACTCATATGAATCCCCGGGGCCCTGGAATGCAAAGCAAAGAAGGAACAAACGAGTGGTTTTTATTCAGTAAAAGTCAGGGACAAGGGTTCTCAACTATGAGGAACAGGAAAACAGACTTATTTGTGTTGTTTCACTACATCCCAGCATTATTATGTAATGTGTCAAAAAAAGCAAGGGCTCAATGAACAAACTTTGATTATTAGTTACAAACTTCTTGTTTTAGAGAGTGGGAAACGATCAAACTAATTCTCGTCCTGAGCGAACAGAGAGGGAGTATCAGTGTTTCTTCTGTTGCCTGTTCCAGGACCACGGCGACTCTTTGCAACCATCCCGCAGCACTGGCATGAAGTTAGGAACCAGTACTAGGGATTTATGATGATGAGCAATTCCATTTTCATTTTACCTGGCTTTATGTAAATTTTAGAAGTCAAACTACAAAAATAATGTTAATCTCTCACCTGACCCTCGGTGACGCCTACTCCAGGCAGCGTCAGACCGAACCCTTTCTCTATTTGAGTCTCCGGCACGGCCAACTGCAACACACATGGTATCAATTAATTTAACTCGACAACCGAAACGCTTTCCACGAAACAAACCGTGTCTCCCAAAACCTCGACGTTTTAATTTATGTTTACTGCATTAATGACATTAAATCTACACTCTTTGAGAAATTCATAAGATTTTTCGTTGACAACGTAAGTCATGAGAATTTTGTTAAATTTTATAGCCGATTAACGTATCTTGATTACCTAGTGAACGGAATTTTTAACATGCGAGGCTATTAAAACATTATCTTTTCTTGTAGTTAATCTATCTTTAAAGACAGATCGCGCACTTGATCAGTTTTTATAGAGGTCTCCGTATCTTGTTCACTCTAGTCGACCATATTGCGTATTTGGAAAATCTGGTTCACTTTTTGCCATATTTACAAGTGACGCTAAAGGTGTTTATTTAAAAATGTCTACCTACTTAATTATAAAAAGTAAGCTTTATTAATTTATATCTCTATTTAAATACATATTAATAGCATTGGTATTCAACGAGATAATACTGCTACGAGTATCCTTCTTGCCACTTTTCCCATTGATAGCAATGTGGCTGTTTCTTTTTTGAGCCCACTGAATTCCTTATAAACACATTTGTAAGTACTATTAATTTCAGTTTGTATTTATTCCTAGTTTAGTTATTTAAAAGCAAATATTACTTAAGTACATTATAATTAGCTAAGCTTGATCATAACGTAATCTAGTCGTGCCTAGCCACATACGTGATCATCGTTGTTCACTGGCTCGAGGGCAGTGAAATGTCGCAGAAGGTCGCTGTCGTGTGAACGTTATAAATTACTCGCGACCAACTAATTAGCAGCGTGCCAACATTTTACTTACCATTCATTTACACGCTGAACTTTGCGTGCTTATAATCGCTAGATGACTGACACTAGAATTATTTTCTGACTTCAGATATCGTAGACAGACAGGCTCTATCGAAATTCTTTTGTAATAACTGTTTAGATAAACTAATTATGAGTATGTGTTTGCCAAATCTTCCTGTCATCTTACGCAAGTTAGCCTTCGTTCTTGATCCCTAGATATTAATTTGTTTGCAGCACTCTTTATGTTTTCTATTAAGTTTAAACTAATATTTTATCCGCACATTAAAATCATAAAACTGTTATCTATATTATTTTAACTCAATGTCATAAGTTAATCACTAGATCAAGAGCTTACTTCAAGTAAAACGCCATATATCAAACATGTGACCTTTTCAAGTACTCATATCCAAAAAGCTTTATATATCAGAGTGTTCAATTAGTTCCACGATTACATTGAAGGTCGCTCCACTTGGGTCTTTATTCTAAGATCATCAGTGTCACGGTGAACGAGACAGTTTTTTACCGAGCGAACACACATGGCGATTAGAATGTAGATACGATGACTACGCCTGTTTAAGCACACGATCATTACAAGAAATAGTACGTTTCTTGTAATGATCTAACTGATAAGATTTTAGCTTGCGAGTGTATTTGGTAACAGAGTGACGGTAAAAAATATTAGAACATTAAATCATCAACAACATATTAAGACCCTAAATAAAGGGTCGGTCAACACGGTTTTTAGGTAGGTACTTCCATTCTGTCCTGTCAGGTATCGCGCTACCATTGATTCCCTTTCTCATGTCCATGTGTTTCCACTCCCCTTTTTCATGTCACTCCTCACAAAATCCATCCATCTTTTCTTTGGTAGACACTCCTCACAAAATCCATCCATCTTTTCTTTGGTGTCTCTCTCCAGCCTTCCACATGTATACTCGTAACTCCTTTAGTAACATGCGTTTCATCCTTCCTCTCACAAACGATTCTGTTGGGAGTTGTTTTTACGTTAACACGTTCGAAACATTTATCGCGTTTGACTTTCTGATTGGTTAAGAGCTTGAAGCGGGCCAATCGGAACGCTGGACGTCATAAACGTGTCGATTGCGCTAACTAAAAGCTAGAACTACATTAGACCGAACGCACACGTGGATTACGGCTGATTTGTACGTAGAATGTCGTCGCGTGGCGTGTGTTCTAATGTAGCTCTACAAGTCTAGTTTCCATCAGAAAAGTATGGAGACTGACAAGTGACACGCCCAGATCGGCCTACGTGACCCACGTGTGCACAATGTAGTTCTACTTTAAATCGTGCGTGCAAAAATAGATTACAGTCATGGAGCTTCTGCGTATTAGACGTTTTCAATTAAAATAAACTTACCCCAATTAACAGATGGTCTGTCAAATAATCTTAAGGTTGAGAGCTAATAAACGAGATTAAAAATTAATCGAAGATGTATTTATTAATATCAAATCGAATCATACGCACTGCTCATGATCGCAAACTAATCAACTCATTACAGTCAAGAGCGTTTACATCTGCATATAATAACATTAAATAATTATTTCTTAATCAGTGTATGGAATTAATAAGTAGGTTGATCGTGATTTGTTATGTCTAATTATAGAAATAAAGAACCGAATGCGCATTAGATGAGCTCTAACTAATTTGATAGTATTTTGATTTAATTCTGTGCAATTAGGAGCATCATTATTTCAATTACGGTCGATCGAAACTAGATTTTTTTTTTTAATTATAACTTTCAAAGTCATTATCTCATCAGTTTGAATTCAATTACTGAAAAGTGCGGCATGAGAAAAAAATATTTTTCGGGGTTATCTTTAAATTATGTCATACTGGAAAGGGGCGGATAGTTTGATGAAGTGTGACAAGGTGTAGGAGGAGCAACGAGTTGTGTAAAGTCAAAATTTATATCTAAATACTCAAATATGAAATTCAAACTACTAAAAAAAAAAAAAAAAACAAAAAATACAACTTAAATTATTGTGTTGCCCAGTACACTATATTAATTTTGGACAGTAGTTTTAATTAACATTAAAAAAAAAAATAACAAAGTTCGTATGACGTAATTTAAGATTGGATCTTCCTTTGCCCATTTCCCAATTTATTTTGGGGTATGTGCAGCATTTCTTTTTTTTTTTCATACTTCTCTTTTTAAAATTTGTATCTACTTTCATCGTCACCCTGTTTCACGACAAATAATTTTCCATACAGTTCATCCAATCATCACCTTACTCTCAGAGCACGTTTGCTTCTGCAACCAGCTTGAATGCAACTTGCATTACGGGCTACGAAGGTGATGATTAATTGTTCAATCTGGCCCTGCAATATGTAATTCTACTTGCATGCGAGTTGATTGCAGTTAGATTCGCGACCATATAGCCAGCCATTCACAGTATCAAAACGTATAAACAATTGCCATATCATGTCTTTAATCCACTTACCCTGATGAAGGCAGCTCCAGCTACAGCGCCGAGGGTCTGGACGATGATGTAGCAGACAGCCTTCAGGAGTTTGACGTCACCAGCCGCGAACAGGCCCAGCGTGACCGCGGGGTTGATGTGCCCGCCCGAAACATGGCCGATAGCCTGGAGACAAAAGAAACGAGGGATTTAGTATGAGAATATAAAGGTCTTTTTTGCCCAAGTATTCCAAGATAACTATAATATAATAATTATAATATTATATTCCACAACGCCGTCTAGTCGCAAGCTAAGCAGAGCTTGTGTTATGGGTACTAGACAACTGATAAACATACTTTACTTTTATATTTCTAAATACATACATAATATAGATAAATTACACTCAGACACAGAACAAATGATTATGCTCATCACACAAACATTTGTCCTGGGTAGGAATCGAAGCCACGACCTCGGGCATAGCAGTCAGCGTCACTAACCACTAGACCAACAGGCCAGTCAAAACTACTTATAATTTGCTTACAATTAGGGTAAAACTTAAACTAGTTTTCACGGACGAAACCGTAACATAATTTCGGCTTTGGTTTGAATTTCGGCCCGAATCAAAACCTAATCTTCCATAAAAGGTCATGCTTTCGCGGGATAAAACATACTCAATCTTAATTAATTAGTCTCTCTTTATTTTGTAAATTACGCATTATAATTATTATATTAATTATTCAGTCTCTGATAATATTGAGCTATAAAACAAATTAACATTATCTTAGTAAATAAGCTGCACTATATCCGATCGTAGCACGAAACCTGTCGAGGTTTGGCTGGATGCTAGCCGCTGCTTGTTTTTTTTTGCCGACATTAGGCTGACACAGAAACCGAAAGTTCGTTTGTGGTTAAAAAACCTCAATGATTATTTATTTTTGGTAGATAGGTACTACCAACCTGCACACCTGGTAGATTCCGTCCCTCTATCCCAGCAGTTGGAACGGTATAGACAGACCTACTAAGAAATGAAGTTGACCTGTGGTTTTTATGCCTTTTTATTTTGATACTTTTTCAAAAGGCCCGCGTGGTGGCTTATGGAATGGGTCGTCCCATTCCCTCTCCTAGAGAGGAGGCCTGAGTCCTTCCAGTGGGAACTTTTAGGGCTATGCTATACTTTTTCAAAAATGTTTGGTTCCATTGATTTCAAGCAACCAATTCTGGTAAACAATTAGAGACTGTAGTTTATATTAAGAACCATGTAGGTACCTATTATACATATGTGGTAGCTCTACCAATTCTCTTAAACGATTTTAACCTTTACTTCTTAACTAATGTTTATTAAATCTGATATCGAATCTAACATCGAAGCTTAGCCCTTTAATGAATATGTATTGCCGACGTGCGACAGGTATATTGCCTGATATTATTTACTACTCACGAGCCGATCGGTGATATAACTGAAACTGCAAATGTGAGCTGAGGGCAAATGTGCGAGATCGTGTGTTAGCTGTTTATTTCTTTTATTTGTTTAACTTAGTAAAAATAGCTATCCACCTATTATATTAGTAACTAGCTTCTACCAGCGGCTTTGCCCACGTTAGTTTCACATAAGTAAAGCCCTAAGGGGAACCCTTAGGACTTTAGGAAAACGTCAAATTATTAGTAGTAGTATTCGGCGTTGCATACAGATTACCTACAGGTCATTGGACTCGCTCAGCTGACGTTTTCTTAAAGAAATTAATTTCGTACATGCGTAAATTAATACGAGTTTTGAAAAAGTGGTACTTTATTTTTTAATTTTATCTTTACAAATCGATAGTGTTTCATGTACCGGATCTACTCTCCACGGGATTAAAACGATCAAAATTTAGCAGTGTATATAGGTATAGGAGAATATAGACACTCATCTCACAGTACTGCAGACATATTATTTAGACTCTGATACACACACAGCACTACTCTGAAAATATTATTTATAAATGGGAAATTCTCTATGTTTAGACGTTATTCAGTTGATCAAATCTCAATTGCTGAACGGGATTTAGATCTAACTTTATTCATAAGTAGAGCATGGCCTGGATTAGGATATGAGATACCGGTTATACCTGGAGAACCTTCAGCAAAGCCTCTACAAACACTAGAATTATTGCGTCCAGATATTTGTATTGTAGAGAACTTTCTAAATCATAAAAGCCACTTTATACTTTCAATTGAAACTTAGAAAAAATACACATGAATTTCCCTACGACTTTTCCTGGTTCACACGTCATAGAATGGTCTTTTAACTGCCTTTTAATCATGGCATCATAAGAGGTGACGATCAATCAAACTGAATGGATGCGTTGCGCCCTTCCTTCAACCAATAACAACCGCGACAATTAATCAATCAACCAATAGGCGATTGTATCGTTCATTCGGTCTTCGTTCTTGCTGAAATTGTCTGTGTTGACGTTGATGTTTACGAGCTAGTATTAATCAATCAACAAAGGAGATAAGTAACCGGAGTCCTCAGATATAATTGAAGTTTCCATGGAAAATCCATATAATTATGGAGTTCCTTGCCGGTTCTTCTTCTGAAAAGATCATTTGGAATCGTGCACTAGTTTTAACTTTTATAAGCTCCCATGCAGGCCTATGTGAAATAAAGTATTTTGAATTGTATTGAAATGACAGAAGATCAGACCCAAAGGATTTGAACAAGTTAGTAGCATAAAATAAAAGAGAAAAGATCAACGTAAAAAAATCAGAAAGCAAAGAAAAAATGTTCATTCGTGCGTGCCTTACACAATCGTATAAACTAAAAATACATATTAAAAAAAGATAATTATGATCAAATTTCAAGCATAAATACGATATTACGTGTGTTAGTTTACCGCCAAAATGTACAGCTCTATATTCCAACAGCCAAGATAAACGAGTTAACTACACGTGAAGTTATCGCCTAATAAATCTCAATTATTCGCTCAAACGAACTTTAATTGTAATTGGATGTATTGCCTCGTAATCGGCGAACATCTGAACAATGTGAAGAGACTTTATTGTTTTATAATTGTGCCTTTATACTGTCATTAACCTGTCAATCGTGATAATGACAGACACAATTGAAAGACAATAGGTGCGCGAACGCCGGCGTTCGCTTGGGGTTTAATGAATTAAACGGGTACCATGTAGTGATGTAGATACGTCTCGATTGTCACGTTTCAGAGCTGCTCTTTGGTATTTCGGTAAATTATTTATGGTTTGGAGGGACTAAAAGTCTATGGTAAGGAGTCTTAGAATATTTGTCTGTTTCTTGCTAGGTTTGAAGATTTAATGAGCTAGTAGAGCAGAAACTTTAGTAGAAGTACCTAAGATTGTAAAGAGATAAGTAACACATAATACTGCATAGGTATTTTTAAAATACCTAAGATGTACAATTGTACAGTACCTTTTTGGTACCTGCTGGAACGAGAGGTGTCAGGTTTTTTTGGTGGGTTTCAATCTGACACCTTTTGCGTTCCAGAGCTGTGGACTAAAAAACTATCGAAAGAACTATCTTTCGAACATTCCTAGCAGAACCCTAGCAGGAAGAAGTTCCTACCTAAGATGGTGAACGGTTGGCGTAGTGGGCCTGTCGCGGGTTCGATTTTTGCACAGAACAAATACTGTTTAGAGATATGTAGCTGGTCTGGTTCTGAGTGTCATGTGTGACATATGACATATTACTTTACATGTTTATGAACGCACCCACGATACAGAAGTGCACTAGTGTCGGAAGACATTTAAGACGTACAGTTGCCATCACGGATCTTGAACACTTGCGCAGAAGTCAAATATTCGGTCTCTTTAGTGGTGCGAAGCGCGACGCGGGGGCGGGGAGTGTCAGTGATTGGCTGGCCGCGCCATAGCGTCATGGACGTCATTATCCTCATTCGTTCACTGCGTTGCTGCATGTATCTAACAACGAAGATGATTGGCTCGGCAATATATGAAAAACTCTGACGCCGAGCGTTCAAGATTCGTGATGGCAACTGTACAGTACTCATACTAACTGGCTGTTCTATGGAAAAGTCTAGATCATATAAAATAAATTGCTCGTTTATCTCAACCATGACCGAAGCGTTAGCGGCAAAGGGTCAACTCACACCGAAAGAGCGGCGAAGGGCAGCGCAGTTTCAGTGTCATATGAATTTTAACTTTATTTTCATTTACATAATACTTATTATCGCATGAGAAACACGAACGAGAGAATTCCCCGGAATTCCTGCGGCGCCGCGGGCATCCGCGCGACTCGTTCGAGTTTCTCATGCGATAATAAGTATTATGGTAATGATAATAAAGTTAAAATTCATATGAAACTGAAACTGCGCTCCGCTTCGCTGCCCTTCGCCGCTCTTTCGGTGTGAGTTGACCCTAACAGGTTAATATCAAAGTCATTAATTGCCGGTCTTGTGAGCGAGATCACTAAGTACCTATCTACAGCCTTTGAGCACAAAATAGTTAGGTACAGAAGGCAATCTCATGTATGTACTTCAGTTTTTATACCTACGCTAGGCGTAGGCGATCGCGCTAGGGTCAGCGCGTTGCGCCGAACTGTACGAGTGCGACCGGCCGATTAAACCGAGATGTCGTGTCCGTGAGCGGTGTCTTTGTGTGCGTTGCTCGAGCGCGCTTTGTATGTAGATTGACTTCTGTACCCTATCTATTTTGTGGTTTGAGGGTCTGAATCATTCGTTGCTCTCTGACGTCACAGGTCAACTATATATATATTTATTCGCAATTAACATTTTAAAAACGGCATTATGTCATCTAGTGGTTTCCTATCTAGGTTAAGGTAATTTCAATTAGCGAAATTAACTTTATTTTTGTAAATAAACAATTTTTTATGTGAAGGTTTATGGTTAGGTTTGTTCCGGTTTTAATTTGTGTAGATTTTTATAGTAGTTCAAGATTTTGTTTTTTTTTTTAAAGCTTTCAATGTTCAAATGTTTTTATTTTACATAGACGTGGGCATGGGCACTTATAAAACTTCAGAAGCTAGTACAAGTTAGATATTTATCTCGGATAGCTGCGGGGTGGTTCGAAAGAGTTACCGCGATCTGAGAACGCAAAAGTTAACTAAAGAAGCAGGACTAGGGTTTAGTCAGTAAAATTTAGACACTCCCTCTCACTCCATTTAGAGTTGGTGTTCTTTCATGATTACTGATACCGGCATGGATCTTGAGTGCTGGCTTCAAGTTCCGCAGAAGTCAAATATTCGGTCTCTTTAGTGGTACGAAGTGAGACGCGGGGGAGGGGAGTGTCATCGACGTCACTCGTGATTCGTTCTCTGGGCTTGCTGCATGTATGTAACAACGACGACGATTAGCTCGCCAATGTATGGAATGCGCAAAGCGATCACCACTGTAACGCCGAGTGCTCAAGATTCGTGCCGGTACCTTTACCTACCCAAAAAAAGCAGTCCATTCTTTGAAATTACAATCCGTGTGGATCGTGGTAGACAGCCTTCTACTGTTCTTAATTTTTTTTTAAATGGGATATGATCAAATAATTTCTCTCGCTTTGCGTGGAGCAAGAGGGACTGTCAGATTTTTACTCTTTACGTTCTAGGGCCACAACAACACAAATAAACGTTTTGTAATTGTATTTGTATTTGCCACGGTCACCCTTTCAAACAAACCTCTACTGCTCCTGCCCATCTCCATAGAAAAACGGCATAAGTGTGTGTGGGAATGTATATTTTTAAACAAGAGTTAATCACAGAAATATGTAATGTTGTGTCTATAGATGATTAATAGATTATCCTTCAAGTCTATTTTCAAAACATGAAATAATTGGTATTATGTTTGCACTAAAGTATTTCTATAATAAACCGTCATAGCTTGTAACATTCCCACGCAAGTTATGGGTTAACTGATCACAATGGGCTGTTATGGTGCAGATGTGCAATTAGGCAATCCATGACAGCATGACTCGCCTCTGACATGTGCAGCATCTATCAATCTTGACGTAATTCATCTTTTAGGTAAGGTAAAGATGAGCTGCGAGATTATTCGAAAGGGTTAGTGTGACCTTGGAACGCAAAGGGCAACTAAAGAAACACAGGTGGGTTTTAGCCTGTAAAAGTCTGACACACCTTCTCGTTCCACCTGGAGTGGGGGAAGTTGTTTTCTAGGTGGGATATCTTCAAATATCTTTTACCGCTCTGGGTGGGGCAAGATAATGTGTCAGACTATTACTGACTAAAACTCACATTTGTTCCTTTAGTTGCCTTTAGCGTTCCAGGGACAGAAAGGTGGGTTGTAAATCAGATAACCTAGACAACTGTGTTGTCTATGGCGTTTGGTGCAATAGAGTTAAGCCCTATTCACACATGGCTGGCGGAGAAACTATTGTTGGTTTTTTTCTTTAAGTACATTTTTGTAACAAATTGTGCATCTATTCCGGCAGAATAAACATGTTTTCTTTCTATCTTTTCTTTCTAATAAAAAATTAATTCGTTGATTTTCCACTACAAAGAAGAAAGGTAAGCTACAGATGTTCTGAGTAGGTAATACCAACTCTTATAGAGATTTAGAATAATAAACTATTGTGGCTACTTACGTATTTCATTTATATTTTACTGTATAGTGGCAGACTTGGGATAAGTTTAAAGGCGTGAAGAAATAATAGACACTAGGACACTAGGACTAGAAAAGATTTTATTTGGTAGAATAATAAATTATGTATGCCTGAATGAATTTGTACACAAAAATACTATCTGTAAGAACGTACAATTATAGTAGGTAATAAAATAATTTCACGACCTTGTGGACGACGCAAATACAGACAGGGGATCACACATGTATGCAAACGAACCTTCTGGCAAAAGCTAGTTGGAAATAAAAGGACGTTAGTGATGTAAGCAACATTGAACTGTCGTGTACAAGTTCCGAATTTATTGCCCAAAATAATTGTATAATCGCGGCATTAATTCAATTGACCCGCTATGAAGATCGGTCTGCTATGCTAATATAGACGTGTGGCCTTGACTTTGACAAATATATATTCAGATATAAAACCAATTAATTGCCGATATGATTCATGTATACCATGAACAAGATCAATTAAGAGGTAAACCGACCAATTAAGAGAAGCCACATTAGTACTGTGAAGTATTTTTTAAAGTTATAAAATGTTGAAGTCCTTACCCTTTGAAGTGCTAGTCATTTATCACCTGTGTTTGTGTAACATTATTAAATTATGTGTGAAAAATAATAAAAGACACTTGTGCTAATATGTGTGTACACATTAACTTGGAAATATGCATTGAATTAGACAGAGCGACGCAGATGGAAGTAAATAACAAATTATGTACGGTTTTATTAATTTACTTATTAAATATACTTGCTTTTAATTTTTTCGAAGCAGTTAATGATTTTATTATATTTTATTTTATCTAATGTATTTTAATTTAATAATTTATTTCTTCTATTTTCTGTCTATATTTGTAATTTTTTTTTTATTCCATTTATTCTATTATAATTATTGATTTGTTTATTTTTCTTTCTATTCAAATGTATGTTGTATTTTAATTGATTGAAATTTAATTTAATTATTTTTATGTAATCACTATCTTTTTTATTACTAACTAAATAAATGAAAGAAAATACTGTTTGGTGTGTAATAATGATAATGGCTAGTGTTTGGTTGATAAGGTTATTTTTTAATGTTTTATATACTTAGTTCGCCTAAGGATCGTAGGAAAAGAAAAAATACAAAAAATAAAAAATCTTTTAATTTTTGTATGAACTTGGTTTGGAAAAGACAAAGTCTATCGGGTCACTAAGCTATAAATAGCTATAGTACATATAAACCGAGGATATCATGACGATAATTTAAGACATAGCGAACACCCAAACGCGGTTGTTCCTGCTAATCAAGTCGCTAACGATTCATTTAATTAGTCTCGTGTCGTTGTACAACAGATGCGAATAAATATTTATTAATCTTATGGAAATATATGTATAAATTAACATATTTTCCGACTCGTTTGACGAATGTCTGTAATAAAGAAAATTATGGATTCATCTGCTTGATTAAATATTGTAAAAGCGACATAACAAAGAACTACGTCGTTGACAAGTTAATGAAGATAATAATCATTTAAATATGATTAACTAGAGATTATCTATAGAACAGAGACTTATTATTACAGTTTTATAATAATCTCTTAATTAAACACAACTTTGCACCTAACACTTTACACGAAATATTTCCGGGAAGTTTAAAAGAATGACACCATATCTTTTTTGAGGTAGCAAGGTGGAAAATGACGCGGCACGTAATATGACTAGAATTAAAAATAAAGCTAAATAAGTGGTATAATTTATATTTATACGGTCTTATCCCAATGCCGATCTTACCCCAACACACTATACACCGTATCGTATATGGCTAATAGTAGAGGTCATTTGATGACGGGAGCCTCAAAATAAAAAACTTTCTGCATGAAAGTGGAGTCGCCTTAACTACCCTGAAATGTTCAGGATCGGTTGAATGAGCAAGAATTTCGATGTTGTGTTTGGAAGCATTATTTGGTTAGCCACTAAATTAAATAACAGATGCGTAGAAAGGACATTGAAAAACACAGGTGCGGTTTTAGTCAGTAAAGGTTTTAGTTAGTCAGTTTTAGGCCCCTCGCCCACGTCAAATTTTTGTAGCGATGGTAGGCGCGCTCGCGAGAAACGCGCGACAGCATCGCTACTAACGCGCGTTAGTCGCATTTGCAAGCGCTATAGAAAAAATGCCAACGCGCTACAGCATCGCGACTGTATCGCTACAAAAATTCGCCGTTTGTGAAGGCCCTTACTCAATTCCATGATTTGCTATCTCAAAAAAAGGCTCTTAAAACCAAGCAGTTCAACTAGCTCTGAAGCTAGAATAAACTTAAAACTAGAGCTTATCAAATGCCCAGAACAGTAAACCTACATTCAATTAAGAGCTTTTTGGCATAAATTACGTATTTCGTAATTAAAGCGACGGCGAAGTCCCGCGGTGGACAGGTGTGTATTAAGAGTTAACAAATTACTCAACTTGTGAACTTAAAGTTCAATGTTGGTAGTAATGGTCGCGTCGGTCGTGTCACGGTCCCGGACCGGTTTAGGCACGGTTAGGACACGGATATGTGATGGGGAAGCTTTCAGTTTATCGTAGAAGATAAAAGAGGGTAGTGAGGAGATTGTTGAAATGGGCATTTATTTTTATTATTGACTAGCTTTTGCCCGCGGCTTCGCTCGCGTTAAATTCGGGGTAACACGGTTCCCCTCTCTGTGGGGGATTAGAAAGAGACAAAAGGTAGCCATAGGCTCTCATCACATCTCATCACTCTCCATCCAGTTGGCACAGTAATCGGGTCTAGAGATCGAACCGCAAAATTAAGTTTGTTTTTTATAGTATATACTTTTTTTATATTAAAGAATAATTATACCAAGTTTCATCGTAATCGAACCGGTAGTTTTTGCATGATGCCTGAACAAACAGACAGACAGACAAACATTTTTTTAATCGTGTTTTTGGTTTCGGTGTCGGTCTAGTAGCACCCCCTGCCATTTATTTTTTTGATATTTTCAATGTACAGAATTTTCACTTCTACAGATTTATTATAAGTATAGATAGGCTTGCGCTTGACCACTATCTCACCTGATGGTAAGCGATGATGTGGTCAACGGTGGAGCACGCTTGCCTAGAAGTAACCTATTCACTATAAGATCTTCAGGTTGCAGCTATCAATACAGACTTTCGCAGGGAATTACACACCTTAGTTATACGCACAATCGAATGTATTCCCAAAACGTTTTATTTATTTATTATTATTTGTACCTATTGTGCGTGACAGTGAGATGTCCACCATGTACAAGCTTTTATTTCTATAGGTAGGTATTTATAAAGTTCTAAAGTCGTCTATGTAAAAATATGGAGAAGAGTTAACTCAGTACTTATTTTTATATGCATATTAAAGTTAGAGAAAATATAAATGCAAAACGAACTGTCTAGAAAGCAGATACATATTACTATAGGTGTCCATAGTCAAAGTATTCACAAGGGGCAAATTGAGACTTGCATTAAGTACTTAATAAAATATTCTGTCATGTTTCTGTTTCTGCCACAGGTTATCTTACGAAAAAAGTTACGATAATTTGTTAAAAATTTAATCAAGTCGAGGTTGAAAGTAAAAAAAGTAGAAGAAATTAATTAAGTAGTTACAAATTACCGCTTATTTAGGTACTGTTACTTTATCAGCATGAGAAATTCTCGGAACGACCAATAAAAGTTAAATAAGTCATTAATTAATTAAATGGCAGATGTTGACACTGTTTCAGACACATGCAATCTAAAATTAATGACCGCCTTATAAGGTTCGTTTCAAATAAAAAAATATTGATTTCGTCTAGTGCTCGAGATATTATTTATGTCCTGATTCCGGATACCACTCCTAGGACACAGAATCATGTAAGTATGTATCCACATTATTACATTTTCCTTGATCTTAATAGTTTATTTTTATCAATATTTCTTCTTAATGTGTCTGAATTGACGTTAATTAATCGAAAACGTATTTTTAAGTATCGGTGGTTAAACTTTAAAACGCTGTGTCTTAATTTTGTAGCTGCTAAATTAAAATATACGCTTTATATGCCATTGAATTTCCTCATTATGTGTGAAAATTATTTTTATTGCCGATCGTAAATTATATGCGTCACGTCTAAAGTTACGCGTGCCATCGTCGACATGAAAATAAAATATTTTATTTAAATTAATATATGGTCATAAATAATGTTGTATCGAAAATTCGGTCGATGTAGTTACTACGAACATTTCAATTATGTCGAAATATTTTGAACAGTTCCAGTACTTAATCTTTAGTAGTTTAACCTAAGCCCTTTAAATCATTTACACGGAACTTGCTCATAAAACATATTTATGTATCGACCTAGTTAGTGAATAGCAACACTATCACACCCTTCGAGCACATTCGGCAACACTCGACATGTGGTCGCGTAAAGGCTCCCACAGAAAAGCACAATGCGGCAATGCGACAAAAATGTAACTACGCGGATCATAGATTTTTAGTATATACCAGGCTCTTTCATGTTTATTCTACATCTCGTACTCTACGTTAAATTAAAAAAAATGACTATTTCAGAGGATGAAAGTACCTCATGAATAAGGTAAATATAACCTTTTCAGGGTTGGTCCTAAAGTAAAAGTTATGTTTACTTATAAGTAATTTTATCCTTTGGAAAACTTTCAAAAGTTGCCCATGCCTACCGTTAGTACCAAAAGTAGGTATGTCGCAAAATCATATCGCATTGTCGCGTACTGCCCGTCTGCGGAGCCTAACACACGAGGGCAGCCTGCGGTGCATTGACCACGCACGGCGCAAGCGCACCATGCGTGCGCACGGTCACCGCGCTGCCAAGGGCGCCTACAATCCCTAACATGGTCGCGGAACAAGACATAGGCGCAGATATATATATTTTTTTGATTATTAAAAAATCGTATTGTGTTTATTTTCTGTAAAAAGTCGCTATTAGCGATAAAACCGCACATTGTGACACCCTATTAATTTTAAGTTCTATTATAATTTTTATTGTTAGTGTACAATAAAGAGTATATTTATCTATCTTAAATTATTTGCTAATTTATTATAGATTTTAAAGAATGTAAATGTAGAGCGTAACTGTAATAGCAGATTAAAATATTATTTTCATTTCAAATATCAGTTAAAGTCAAGTAAAAATGTACATTCAAATATCATATATACGAGTATCTTCAACATTTCCAAGTCCTGCATAATTATCACTTGATGGTAGAAAATAACTTCACTGGTACAAAATTCTAATCAAGGTTTTATGATTTATACCAAATGCATCTACCAAAATATCGTCAAGGTTTTAACTTGTACCAAACCATAACGGTAACACGCGCATAATATCAACACACACTCGTTCTCGACACAAGCCGACACGACAGAGCGGATATTTTTTTACATTCGGATACTTTATCAATTTAATTGCTTCGGACAAATCGGCTCCCTTCTATCGCAGTAAATTGGGTCAATGATCGCCTTTTACGGTATATTACTCTACATTTAAATATATTTACGGATTATTGCACTAAATTATTAAAAACCGATGATCCTTCACAGTTTCCGTTAAAGGAGAAGACATTAACTTAATTGGATCATGGAAAAATACACTTTTAAGTATTATCTCTAAACAGAATATCAACAATTTCAGTAATGGTCGTTTCGTAACCACTATCAGTTAATGATTTTTAAATATTCAAAGTAGAGGAATGTTACCATCCGATTGATTAGATATTTGAATTGGTTTCGATTCTATTATGCCGTGGGAACGGTAATCGTACGCAGTGGACAAGCGCTCTGTAGTCTATAGATACTGTTGCGACCATAAAGTAAGCCAAACCCTACGCATTACCGCCAGCCTCCTGCTCACGTGTTGATTGTGATTGGCTGCTGATTTATAGGAACCAGGTCATATGATATCATTCTACACATCTGCGGTTACATTACAAGCCCACTAGAACTTCACAATCATCAAAGTTAAAATTGAAATGTGAACATTAGTATGCTCATGTTGCAAATTTGACTGCTTCGTAATCATCTTCACGCTTGGCAGGCTAGCAGTATGTACTTCTGGTATTTTTAGCAGACAGGAAGATTTGAATGGCCATACAACTCTTACTCACCTTTACAATTCTAGAAGGAGAAGAGTTAGGAGTGATCCTTTCTTTTTGAGATACTTCTGATAAAGATTGGATTGTTGGTGACTAAGTTATTCAAACAGATGCTCCAGTAGCGAAAACCACTTCATAAGTATTCTAAAGGCTTGCTACAAAACCTACATATACCGTGGGAAACATCTAAAAGTAGTGCGCAGCAAAAATCCGCAAATATATCGAATCGGCTTTTTTAAAAGTAAATGCACTTTGCGATCTGCATTACGACCCAGTTGATAAGGAATGTAAAACCGTTATTTTTACATTGTACCTCTTATGTGTTTAACTGTAAACAGAGTTCAATGAGGCTTGCCATCGACTTAACTGCAAATATTTGGTTATTTGACTACTCGTCTAGAGATGATTGCAAATAGTAGCAGACAGTGATATCGCATTAGCAAACGTACTATATGAATTGAATCGCTGACGACAGAGTCATAAAGAAGAAAACAAAAGAAGTGAGCTATGATTGGTTTGAAAAAAAAAAATGTAGTGACGCGGTTGATAGGAACGGAAGAAGAAAACGTTCTGCGCCAACCTCATAGAATAATGACAAAAAATCATTACGTTACTAAGGTTTTTCAATAATCAGATAAATAACTGGAGAATAAATATGGCTTTTTCGTACAATTTATCATACCACCATTTTTATTACATATATAAAATTTGACTATTGAAAAATTGGCTCTTTTAGACAGAAGAGGAGCTATGAAAGAAAGGAACATGCAAAATTAAACTCGAAAAGTAAGTATCTAAACGAGAGCTAAAGCTTGAAAGCAAACCAATATGCAAACGATGTCGCTCGTTTAGCATCAATCAAGTTGATCAACGATCCAATCTGTTTTCATAAAGACATAGATTTTCCCGTAGCACATACATCTTCCTGTGCATGCATAATGAGGATTTATGCTTGAATACCTTGAATCAAGTCCTAAAGCGGTGCGTGATGGATGGATGTCCGAGGGTTAGGTATAGGTAGGTCGTATAGGTCACTATGGTTAGCGCTGACAGCTGTAATGATCTCCAATTTGTTCAGCGTGAGACTACGTGTAAGGGCATGGTGATTGCTGGAAACATTCACTTTGCCCTATATTTTATAATTCTGCTTAATTATATACCAGTGCCAGATTATAGAACAGTTCGCTACTGATTATTACTGTTTCATTTGCTTATGAGTCAATCGCTGTTGGAAATATTTTGTCATTCTTGTTTCCTTAAGTAGTCATGTTTTTAATTGCATCTATTTGAAATTCTTCGTCAATGCCTTTGCCGGTTCAATACTTTTTTATCTGTAATTAATACAGCCACAGCAGCATTACCTGCATTCCCGTTTTGCTTCACATCCAGCACTCAAATCAACCTTATCCATTATCTAGCTTTGATTGGAAACACTTACACCGTTCTATCCTCAACTATATGCATATTCATGGGTTATTACGTAAGAGCATCGTTCGAGCCATTTATATGTAATTTTACGACTTCAATCCGTTATAATAATACATTTCTCTGGTGTCATTGCGCCCGCGCATTCCTTCCTATATTTACGGCTAACGAATGTAAATTAGATGTAATCGTACAAAAAGTATCGAATAAGCCTATAAGTGTATTCTGTGTATGTGATCTCGGGTAGAGATACCAGTTTTTCTTGTACTTCTCGGGTTTAAGGAACAGCAGTTGATTATGTAATTGCAGACTACTAGTTTTGTAACTCACTGGAGGTCGACTCAATAATAACGCTCAACGCTTTCTTTATTCAGAATCTTTAATTGCATTCTCTGTGTAAAACAAATGAGAATCTACCTTCGTAATTTGAATTCCGATTCGCATTAAGCATTTCACGACTGGCTGGGGTCGTGCGTCTAATTAGGAATACTTATGTTACACAGCTCTTAGCCAGCTTGTCGCCGATTCAATTACTAGTATCAGGTGTAAGTATATCTTAACGAACAAGCCATTCGATAATTTATTATGTTTGCATATATCCGTTTGCATTGGTTCAAAAACAATAAATTTTATCGGTTGATGCAATCCATTGATATCTCAAAATTATATTCAAAATGTTAATTAATTTGTGTAAGTTATTGAGACGTCGATATTGACGTCTGATATTAAAAATTAACGTTATTAATTATTTTGGCATTAGCCTTATTTATTGGATCAAAATCCGATGGCTCACCTTTGAAAAAATATATCATTTCGGTGTATAGAAATCTTAATCTTATCTCAAAAAGCATTAATAAATTTTAATCGGCAAACCTACTTATACCAAGTTCATGTTTGTAATAAAGAGCGTTCCGAGTAACAGTACCGGTCGCTAATAAATCCGTCAGTGTCGCCGCGTCGTTTGTACGGTGCGCAACAAGCACGCGGCTGGGCGCCGATGCATTAGCGGAATTAAGTCGCGCGAGCTTTCAGCGTGCAGTGCAAGCGATGAGCGGAGAGCGGCTATGGATATATATATCTAATAATAATGCTTGACTCCCACCTGATGGAAAGTAGTGATGCAATCGTTGATAGTGAGGTGTACTAGTTTATTAAGAGCCTATTCGCTGTAGCTTTGAAGATACCTAAATCATAAACGGATGGGAAGACTGTAGCAGACAAATTGTTCCAGTCTTTCGATGTAAATGAATTAGTGTGTGATATAATTAAAAATCTTCCACTACTTATGATTTGCTTTTTATTAGAAAAAAATGCTAAATGTCTCAATAGCATTTTTTTGGAAAATGTTTCTGGTATAAAAGTATAAAGAATATCTCTGAGTTGTTGAGTTATCTTTTCCGATTATTACTAGAAAGCTTGAGAACTACAGTGATAAGCGAGACGGAATATTACTAAAGTTCGCTTTTTGAACTAATATACAACTGCCTATGACTTAAATTCTTGTAATGAGTTGAAAATTATGCACACTTTGCAAGTTGATCTGCAAAGTGGAGTCACTAGGTAATGGTCCGCCCATGTGGTGAATACAAACTTAAGATCAATTACACACAGTACATACAAAATACATAACTGATCTCGTTCACATGAACTTACTAGTTCACATAGTGCTTAGCATTCAGAGTTGCAGACTAACGGAGTTAGATAACTTTGGATACCCTATGGACACCATTCCGTTTTGTTTCCTTGGGTTACATAAAACTGTGTATTATTCTGTGTATGTTATTACGCGTTAAATCGTTGGCTGTATTATATTATACAGGAACCATCTGGAATTGTCTCGTGGGAAAATTTTCCAGCTTGCATTTTCTAATGAGTTGGTATTTTTCAATGAGTTGCATTGACCAATGGGTTGCTTTTTCCAATGAGTTGCGTTAACCGATGAGTTGTATTTTCCAATAAATTGCAATTTTCAATCAGTTGCATTTTCATACGGTTGCGTCGTTTAGAAGTTGTAATGCAGGAGTTTTATGAAAGCCTCAGAAAAGTGCCTCGAGCCAATAAGATAGTGCGTTTCCATATAAATTGTTCCAAAATTACTGTACAGACGGAATTAATTTTATAAAAGTGTTTCTTCGAATCGTTGGAAGGAATGGAGCGAGGCCTTAGCTCAGTAATTGGATATTACGAGCTAGTAAGAAAATCTTGGTTTTTGGTTGATTGACACAACATATTAACGCTTCATGAAATCTTAAGATTTTGTTTTGGGCCTGAAGGCAATTTCTTTGAAATCCTTCTGCCTTACTTTTTAGGTATACTTATATTATGTTTGCCACTAAGTAGTTTATCTGGCTCTACATCTAGGTACCGATACAGGCAACGTTTCATTCATGACTAGTTTCACATAGTTTTGCTAACGAGATAGTAAGGTGAACACAGATCACATCTTAATGACATTTTAATTAGTTGTAGCCGACATGGCGACGAGGAAATAATTTCAAGCAAAATGCAGGTGGAAACTTTGAAAGTGGGAAAATTTCTCTTTTTCATAACGACAGGGTAATTGTTCGAAGGTTTAAAGTTAACCCTTTAACGCTTGCATCGGATTGGTCCGACGAGTATTTTCGTGTTCTATTCGCCAGATCCGTGATGGCAACTGTACCCAGTCGTAAACATACGACTGTTTACGACTGGGTACAGTTGCCATCACGGTTCTTGAACACTTGCGCAGAAGTCAAATATTCGGTCTCTTTAGTGGTGCGAAAAGCGACGCGGGGGCGGGGAGTGTCAGTGCTTGGCTGGCCGCGCCATCGCGTCATATACGCCACTCCTATCTAACAACGAAAACGATTGGCTCGCCAATGTATGGAATGCGCAAAACGATCCCCACTCTGACGCCAAGCGCTCAAGATCCGTGATGACAACTGTACTCTATCTTGTTTAGCTCTTCAACCCACATAGGTGACAGAAGAGCTGACGAGGTGCATTATGTTTGGTTGCGGATGTGCGATCCTGGCGGCATAAACACGATACCTAATATAGATAGATAGATCCGACGTAGGCAGTTGAAGGGTTTTTTTTTCGTGGGTAAAATCATCCAAATGACATCCCCCGCCCTTGGGTAGAGCGAGAGATAGTGTCAGACTCTTACTGACTTAAAACCCAAACCGTTCCGTCAAGCCTTCATACCGGGGTTCGAGTTCCCTTTCGGATAACCCTGCCTCCAGTAGGCTTCGACCCAGCTGTTGCTGACAACTCCTTGAGGCGCGCGGAAACAGTGCGCGCCGTCAGTTGAAGGGTTAAGAACTGAGTTTTCGTTTTGCGTAGTAATTACATAGAAAGTGTAAAATATTAATGAATTAATATGTATTAGATAGCTAAGCATACCTGTACTAATTAGTACCTATTACACAACTTGTAAATAAGGCTCGTTTAAAATAATGGAAGAGCATACTTGGAACTTAACGCATTCATTTATTTTAATTTATATACATTATTTCTCGGGAAAGTGGTTTCTTGACTAATTGAATAAAATATCATGAATTGTTGGTTGTTTCATTTATTTTTATTTATTCGAATAATAAGGTTAAATATATTAAACTCTTTGTAAAATTTATTCAGTGTCGCTTGGTAAATTTTGCCTTTCAAGCGTTGATATGTAATTACAGTCTTAAAAGAATTTTCTTGTACTAAAATATATGTAAAAACAACATAATCTTTTTATTGAAGTGGGAAATCATCAAATAACTCTTCCTGCTCTGGGTGAAGCAAGAGAGAATGTCAGACTTTTACTGACTAAAACCTACCTGTGTTCTTTCATTTGCCCTTCGCATTTTATTGCCGAAGTTACTCTTTCGAACACTCCCTCAAGCCCTGTACTCTACAATTACCTGAATATTTTATTTTTAATTTAAATTAGTGCTTGACTGTGAGCCTGATGATAATAAGCCTGATAGATAATGTAATCGTTGATGGTGAAGTGCACTAGTTTATTAAGAGCCTAATCACTTAAGCCTCAAAGACACCTAAATTATAATCGGACGGGATGACCGCAGCAGACAAATTGTTCTAGTCTTCAAGTACTGGTATAAACGACGCAGCTATACCTGCTTATAAAAAATAACAAATTCATACAAAATAGACTATTAAAAATTATACTTTTAATAGTTAGTTCTTTCATTACATAAGAACGAGTCGTGATCAAACGTTCATTCAATGTCATGTTTTCGTTCTTCTAAGTGGTTCTTTTGGTTTGAGATTTATCTTAAATACACGCTAACATTTCAGCTGTATATATTTA
The DNA here is from genome assembly GCA_929112965.1 of Mythimna albipuncta. Taxonomy (NCBI): domain Eukaryota; kingdom Metazoa; phylum Arthropoda; class Insecta; order Lepidoptera; family Noctuidae; genus Mythimna; species Mythimna albipuncta. The sequence goes on along the minus strand of OV815962.1, from coordinate 5,794,945 downwards.
GTTTATATACAACACGATCGGCTCTAATACATGCCTAATTAAACGCTCATGATCATGTATTGCTTGTAAATTATTCATTTGTTGAACTTAGAATTAAAACTTTAGCCATCGCTTTTGCTAATTGGCTTGCTGTTAAACGATCTAGTGTTTTTTCAATAACTAACTAGGTACAGTAAGTGCCTAATTAATATAATTATTTTATGGTCAAGGCTCTTAGATAACTTGACAGACTAACATATATAAATGACAACACAAAAACATATTAAATGCTATGAGAGAAATGCCATGACCTGAAGCTCTGAACAAAGTTTTTTATTAGTGATAACGATTGTCATAATTTCAGCTGAAAGCAATGTTCATAGGCCTCTTCCAAATGTCGCCATAATGAGCTCAAAATTATAGCTCATGTGGTCATTTTAACTTTTGTTAGATACTAATTCTTAATAATATATTATATTGTAAGGAATTTTTTTAATAATTTAATAATTTTTTAAACATAAATTTATAACATTTGAAAAACATGAAATTGATGAAAAAAATGAACATTAAAACTGGCACTTTAACAAAAAGGGGTGTGTAATATATGGCATAATTTCAAATAGTACAAAATCGCAAAAATAAGGTTCACGTTATATAATTTTCAAATGCAAGAAAGACAAATAACCCGATTTATGTTGCAGTGGAAATGGTTAAAGATTTGCCTAAAAATTGCCATTAAAAATTAGTTCAGTAAGTATATATAGCGCCACTTTTGTTTTATAGGTGCGAAATGTTAATTTGCTAACGATATTTCAAAACGGTTTACTAAGTGATGAATAATTGCGTGAAACACGATTGAAATGCATAACCAAATCATGATTATTAATTATGTATTTACGAGCCGGAGACTCGTGTTGGAATACATTACAGGGCTAATAATGTAATTTAATAAAAAATAAAAATCAAATGAATAAGATTAATGTTTCCGCTAACCATGTCTTTAAGAGCGTGGATGTTTCCTGTCCAATACGAGACTTTAGTTTATAGTTTGCTCTTAATAAATCAATCTTTATCAAATCTTTAAAATTATCTTGTAATCTATGAAGTAGACCAATGGTGACTTCCTCGGCCTCGACTTATGAGTCCTAAAGCGGGTCAAACCTAGGCGCTTTACTTTTCGTAATAAATTTCTTTCACCACTGCTCTCATAACGGTGGATGAAACATGTACCTACGCGGGCGAAGTCGCGGGGAAAAGCTAGTAAATAATATTTGTGATGTTTTCATATTTTCTTTTCAGCTTCCAACTACAGTAACTTTAACAAGATCGGAAACACCAACCCTAAGAGGAACCAGCCTAAAATTGCTTAAACAACATACTCATTTATGTAATCTACGCACAATTGACCTTTCATGAAACGACCTTCACATATAAAGCGAAATAAATGGACACCAAATAGAAAATTGATGATCGTCATCGTTCATTGTGATAAATACAATACATACCAACGCCTAAAACAATACAATCGATAAATATTAATTTACATGTTAATCGATCGTCGGATACCTGAGGCCACCTCTACGATACCTTTAAACATGCGTAAGAATAACACAAAGAAAAAAGAACCCTGTGTTTTAAGCTTTAAGTCTAAAATCCTTTAAGGTTTGTTTCTACTACAATTGTTATTCTACATTCAAAAACCGTTTGTCAATAGACAATCCATCTCGAGTGATAGTCGATTAATGATGGATTGTATCGATTAACATACAGACGTCAGGACCAACGTATCATGGGATATAACGATCGTGACTGAACTGACACTGAGTCGATTCTATAACTAGATGATTAAGGATCGACTTATTAATTTTTTAGTCGATTAGGAAATTTAATTCAAGTGGACTGCAGATTTAATCTGTGGTGCATATGATGTTGTCGTGACTTGACTCGAAATATATTGCGTTTCAGCTTTGTATGTCTGTGTATGTGTTTGGATGGGCCAATAATGATATTAAAATTTTTGTAAAGAAGCAAAATGAGTATGCTACCACAAGGATATTTTGGATTTCTGACAAGGAAACCCGTGAAACACAAAGAACAGCTGAATTACACAGGAGTGGCTAAAGTCTGACACGAACTGTCACCCCAGCTTAGAGCGTAAGAAATAATTGGATGATTTCTCAGATCAAAAAAAAAAACCCGAAGAGTGGCGGTCTTAGTTTCTGGTTACCCTCCATGGAAATGGGTTAATGTAATTTAATTAATATTTTATAGTAATTTAATTAACCTTTCGAATACCGTAATTAGAGTCACAATAAAAAGATAATGGGTGAGCGCACGTTCGCTCTCTCATTCGTCAATTCTCCATCATCACTCATATGGTGGATTATGGTCCATTCCCTCTCCTTGAGAGGAGGCCTGTGTCCCAGTCCCAGCAGTGGGAAAATTATAACACTGATTATGTTATATACTGCGATGGTATATTTAAACAAACGCCGAAGATACTTTGTTCATATCGACCTATTTAATAAGTTTAAATTAGGACTCAATTCCACGTCCAATTTAAAAATTTCTCACTATCACCAATCAATCAATTGAATCGTCAAATAAAATAAACATAAAAAGACCACAATTCGCAAATTGATCGATTATATTTTACGGAGAAAGTGTCGCAGTAGCAGAACACTTTCACTGGCTTCAAAATAGGTGCGTTCTTTATTAGAAGCAACTTTCCTCCAGTACTAGCCCGCTGTCCGATTGTAATTACACTCGCATCACTCGCTCGACGCCCCATTGACTGGACTGGAGTGTGAAAGTCGGTTGCGGCTGATGTATCTTCCTATGTCTGTTATACTTACTTGTAAACTTTTTGTTCTATAGTTAAATAAGATTGATGATACGTTTTCTAGTAAGTAATCTATTTTTCGTCCCAATTTGATTTTAACTATCCAAGATTCTATGAAGCTTTTTAAGCCCGTCCCACAAAATGTTATACGAATATCAGGACGGCCGGTTATCTGAAAGTACTAGGTACTGGTTTACATTGATACTAAACATCTTAATGTAACGCCTGAATTGGGTACACAGTTACCCTCCGGAGTTCCTGCAGGAATCCCTGGGGTTCTTCAGGTCGAGAGCTCGTCGAGAGTAAATAAGTCACTTCTAAGCAACCGTGCTCCATCGTTAACCAGGTCATCGCTAACTAACTTACTCTTATTATAGGTTAGCCTATCATTACTTAAAGAAAAGTTTGGGCACTGCGCTTCAATACACCATAAATACAGATCACTTTTTGATATCACCTACATAGTATACTTATTTTATTTTTATTTTATTTTAATAAGTAAGGATAACTGGAATATATATGTATTTTCATACGGTCTACATTACATTAAATCATCAAAGCTCTACTGACCCCCATATTTTTGAGATGAGAAATCATCGAACGACTTCTACCACTCTAGGGTGGAAAGGTCGTGTCAGACTTTTACTGGCTAAAAACCACTTGTGTCTTTTACTTGCCCGTTGCATCACTCTTCCACGCTCTGACCCCTAGTCAACCAAAGCCGGATGGCTACATAGTCATAGAGCCGGATCCCCGCCTAGTGAAGGTAGAAAGAGTTCCGCCCGTCCGCCGGCGACTGGTCGCAAGTGTGTCAAGTGCAAGCTGTGCAAGTTACTTGCCGCGGTTACGTCACCCGCTCTCACCTCAATCCACTATAAATAGAATAATTAATGCATAGAAACTAACTTCTTCACATCTTATAGGTTTTGTGTTTTTGTTTGTAGGAGGTAATCTTTAAGAGTACTGGTCCGATTGCTAACATTTTTTCACCGATAGAAAGCTGCTTTATTCCCGAGTGACATAGGCTATATTTTATGTGCGCGAGCGAAGCCGTGGGCAAAAGCTAGTCGAGTATAAATAGAACAATTAATGTATAAAAACTAACTTCTTCACATCTTTACGACTATTTATAGTCAGTTAAGTGTAGTATAAAAGGATTTTCCAATGATTTAAGGAAAATTTGTATTTGTTTAATTAAATGATCATTAAAATACAATAATAGTACCTACTACTATATAATGATGTAGTAAATAATCTTCCGCTTCATTAAAATATAATTACAAAACTCATTGATGAAAAAAACGATTTAAAATTCTATAATGATATCTGTATACAAATTACTCATTTTGCCAGAAAAAAATTGCAATATAATGTCAAATAATGACAGTTTCATTGGTATCTATTTGTCAGTAAACCTTAGGGGCCCAGCAGGGCCGAAGCCTACTGCGACCAAGGGTTGGCTTCTGAACCTGGGGGCCTGGAATACATGGCAAACAAAGAACATAGGAGTGGCGTATCAGTAAAAGTCCGACACCGTCTACCCAACTAAAAAAAATACCTATTTCTATCGTAGAATTTTATTAGAACCGAATGACATAGTACGTAGGTAGGAACTCGTATACAATCCTATTTTTAGTACCTAAATGTGAAACCTGAATATAATTTATTATGTTGTTTGTTCGGAATTAGTAACTGAATTGATTCCAATAATTTTTACTTCTTTATATATTATATAAAAACCAAAGCCACTTTTCGTTGTAATTTTATAATTCAAGCTTTAGCTTTAGCTTTGTTCGGACTATTTAGTATATGGTTTATGTGAAGTTTGGTAGGGTAGAGTAGGGTATAGTAGGGTAGAGTAGGGTAGAGTAGAGTAGAGTTGTGTAGATTAGTGTAGGGTAGGGTAGAGTAGGATAGAGTAGGATAGGGTAAGGTAGAGTAGGGTATAGTAGGGTGAAGTAGGGAAGAGCGAGAGTGAAGCCGCGCGGGCAAAAGCTACCCATATAATATATTTTCCCAAAAATATATAAAAAAGGTCACAAGTTGAACACCACCGACCCTGAGTGCGGGAGCAAAACAACCCCTCAGCCGCCCGGATGGCTCGGTGACCATGTATTTGTGCGGCCAACCAGGTAACATAACCATCTTATAACTTTGTGATTTTTCACAATACAGTTGTGAAATTTTGTACATAGAAATACCTAGACACGTGTTGAGAGTTTCACATATAAGTACTAAAATTAATGTTGTATACCTAATACCTACACTGTGGTCAAACAAATCAAGTTTCGATAAAGCTTGAACACTTGGTCTCACGAACTTTTACGATCGAAGGTTGTACACACATGTTAAGTTTAGCAAGCCTGTTTGGACCAACTCGTGTGCTGCTCACAGCCTGTTACAACCTGCCCACTGCCCATTCATCTCAACAAATTACCATATTTAATCATACATATTGCACTTTAAGCTCTTGCCAATAAACATGCCTGAAGCGATTTAAAAGTAAATTCATTTCTAATGTTAGACTACACCGATCTCTGATATCTCATATTCCTAGTATTGCTAAAGTAATAATTCAAAAGATATGTCTTGATAACCGCAAACGTTATTGAATGTATCATTTTTAGGGTTCCGTAGCCAAAGGGTAAAAACGGAACTCTATTATTTAGACTTGACGGTCTATCTGTCTGTCTGTCATCAGGCTGTATCTCAAGAACCGCGATAGCTAGACAGTTGAAATGTTCACAAATTATGTATTTCTGTTGTCGCTACAACAAAAAATACTAAAAACAAAATAAAATAAATATTTAAGGCGGCTCCTATAACAAACCCGATTTTTTTGCCGTTTATTTCTACGGACAGTACGGAACACTGCGTACGCGAGTCCGACTCGCACTTGCCCACTTTTAATTTCTGATGAAAGTACAGTCGCCTTCACCTGTACCATTTCGTCTCAATGATGGATCAGTTTCGTTCCCGATCGATCACAAGTTACGATATCTCGATATGCAAATGCCAAGTTACTCATCAATTTGTGGCATTTCTGTAAACACTAAAATAATAAAAACATTCTGAGACATTTCAGTATTACTATTCTTATATTGTCCTAATTTCCACAAAATGATCATCACCAATAATTTTTGACCTATTATATTACCGTGCAGTCGCGGTCAAACTGCTAAACAACCAATTAAACTTTCAAAGTCAAGATCACTAGTGTCAAGTGTATAAATGATAGTCTTATAACATCGTTAATTTTCTTATATGTGCCACAAAAGGCTGCAAAATGGCAACAAACAACGACCAATAGAATACAGCCGAAAGTCAGGGTTGTCTCTGTCAAATGAGCCGACAGAAAAGATAAGCGTATATGTAATAAAATAATTCGCTTTTGAAGCCCGCGAAGCGTTAAATATGTTGATTGATGGCACAGTACGGGTCGCGAGGAGGTCTGCGGTTCAATGTTCGGTTATTCTTATACTTTTACTTGGTTTTAAGATGATTATCTGTAATGCCATCTACGACAGGAGAAGGACTTTGTATAATCGAAAAAGGTTTTAATAAGATACTGTTAAAGATTAGACACAAAAAAAAACATATTCGATTACATATTATTTTTTTTAACCTTTGGCAAAGCAATGTAACTTTATAACGTGTATTTCTATTCATTAAGCATATCATGTAATTCGGCAAACACCCGAAAAACTGTGTTAACACGGAAATGCACAATAAGTTGCATCATATTGGTAATTATTATTGAGCAGCAATAGCAGATGGTAATAGACGCAGATGTCGGCCATCTTGCGAGACTTGCCACTACGGAAGACATCTAACTTGAAATAAGTTATTATAAAGCACGTAACTTTGGCTACTTTGCTTGAGAATATGTTGTACATATTACACGCCCACTCGGTACATTTCAACATGTTTTAGTGTGTAAATATAGACCGCTGATAAACATATCGTGCGTAAGTTACCTAGATCTACTTAAAGAGATCAGCGTAAAGAATATTTTTGTAAATTAAATATTGGTACTGAATAATCAAATTTTTCCTTTTTTTTTTATTTAGTAATAAAATAGGTACGAATAATCCATATTTTTCTTTCTTTTCCATACAGTTTACAATTTGTAATTAATATTAAGCAAACACTTATCATTGATCAAAGTAAAATATTAACTCGGAATCAATCAAGTGAATGAATTCAACTTAAAAAATATGAATGAACAAGAAAATTAAGTAAATTAAAACATAAGGACCAGTCGTCATAATATAGGGTACGCGAAGTAACTCATTAAGAAAAGTGTCGAAATCGGAGCGCCAAATAATAATAATTCGTGTTTTTGATATTTACAAGTTTTCGAGTGAGCCTTGCGTAATTTTAAGGAAAATGTCATGGTCAGTGATCCAAAATATAAGGGTATGTTCACTACAATACAACAAAATCAAAGAAAATTTTAGAAATGTTAACAAAACATCTGTCATTAAAACGTAAACAAGTATAGAATTTGATACATTGTGAGTCGTGGGTTGTAATAGTGATTTCTAAATAATTAATGTGTCCGCTGATTTAATCTTTACAAAAGTCCAATATATTAGTTTAATCATTTTTATTGACAATAACGCATGATTGATAGACGGCTTAAAATATATGTATGAACAGAATGCAAATTATAAGCCCAATGATATGTTTAATTAAAACGTAATGTAATTCAATATGGGCGTAGGGCAGGCCAGCGCTTGCTCAATAGCCGACAAATGGCTCCAAGCAGTCTGTCACAAGACTTTATAAGGAGAATTTTATTCCTTTCATTAATACTTGTACATATTTCGATGTATTTTACACAGTTTTATATTAATTTACTCAGACACCGTAAACTGTGTGAACAAGTGTCGAAATAAATTTTAATATTCCAGAAATTTTGAAGGTAAAATAACACGTATTTCCGTTTTTTTTTTAATTTTTGCTATTTTAATGGCAAAAATAATTGGTTTATTTACAAACCGAACATTAAAAATAGATATTAAAGCCATTAATTTGGTCAAAGTATATTTTTTGTCGTAATATTATGATCAGCAATGGTCTCATGACCTACGAACAGTCACGAAGTGTTCCGATCGACTCTGAACAGGTTACCGCCAATAAGAGTCAAGGTCGCCGTGATCTACGGGTGCGTATCGATCAATGATCTATGATAGCCGTGCGCACGATTGATGTGCGATGCGAAAAAGTTTTTCAATCGTCAGAATGTATGTGAAACTAAGTAATCTATGTAATACGTATTTGACTTTACCTAATCAATGTTTGTTTTTTGTCTATTTAATTCTACTTTCAAAAAAAATATTATTTTGAAACATAAACGTGTATGTAGTTTCATAGGGGGTCATAGAAATGTCTTGCAATAGAAGGCACTTTCAAATGTCGAAACAATAGCAGCAAGCTTCCATTATTGCGAAGTTACAACTGACCATATTTCACATAAATTAGGCAATAAATAAGTGGCTGTGGTCGTAAGCTTTACATGTAAGTAGGCAAAGTACGTCAAACTTCATGGCAAAAAGAAATTAGGTTCACGAAACACATTTTTTTGATTAAACATTATTTTACATAGCAATTGTTTTTTCCCGCTGTCAGAATATAGGTATCCAAGAATGGAAAAAAAAACAATAAAAAAGAAATACCATTTCACAAATCAAAAATTGTCGTTGACATAATAATACTTATTTTCACGTTTACATATTTTATTGTGTAGTATCATTGTAAAACAATCACAGACGCGACATATTTACGACGCACCTCAACGCGTCGAGTAAGGTGTAGCATTGAACTCTCCTTTTAATTACAATCGGCCGGATATTTTGTAATTCGCCGAAGGTATAAGTTAACTGTCATATCACATCGCTAAACTTCTATGGTAATCACGTTTGTTGATAGTAATTTGTGGTAAGGTGAGCGGTTAATCACCGGGTCGGTTAATGCATTTTTCGTGGACTTTTAATATTAATTTATTGACATATACAAGTATGTTGTCAGTTTCAACTTGCCTTTCTTCATTTAGTTGTGCAATGAGATGCATGTGAGTATATCATTTGACATTGATAAGGTATATAATTTAAAATTTAATTTATTGCGTATCTTTTAATTTTATGGGTGTAAACGATAACAACTTTATGGTGTATTTTGTAAGTTGACTATTAAATGGGAAATGAGTGATTATTAACTATAATAAAACAGTTAGATATTTATACCAAGCAAATATATAGATTCGAAATTAATGACAGTAAAATAAACCAAGCTAATATAGGTCTATAACTCATCAGTTTGATAGTTCATTAAAATAATTAATTTAATACCGTGTAACCTCTTATCTTCTTAGCGAAATTAAGAAATGATGTTGAGGAAAAACTAAATATAAATGACCTGGTGAAAGAAAAGTGAAAGTGAAAGAATAAATACAAAATGAAACCTATGTAATGTTTTGTTACATTTTTATAAATCATATATATTGTAAAACACCGTTGTTTTCCTGTCGCTTTTTCTTTTATTTACTTTTGATTTATAAATCTTCATCTTTGTCAAGTTCTAAGAACTGTGAACTGTGTGAAAAAAGAGGTCTCTCTACAATCTATGTATGTCATATTTAAAGTGCTTTTCAATGAGGGTTTTCATGAGAATTCATGTCACCATTAGGCGCCACTTTATCAAGTGGTAATGCACTTAGAAACTAATTAATATGACGTTAACGGCACTACATTCCAGAAAACGTACATTCCATATTTTCAAGATTTTCCGACACTGTAAAAATAACATGTCGTGTCGTCACATCGCATCGTTTTATTTCCCCAGTGATAAAAAATTGCAGTCTTTTTTCTTTAGTTCGGTAAACGACCAATGCATGATTATGTAGATATAGTATGTTTGTACAAGCTATTTTGCGACCTCAAGGATGCGCTCATCAATCACGATTATAATATACTTTAAATGATTAAAGTGTTCTGTTCCGCATAAAACTGTACTATTAAAAAAAAAAACAGAATAATAAGCAGAATTATATAATAGTCATCATTGTTTACTGTGCCGAGAACAGACACATATCTATTAAAATAAATAGTCACTAGCTTTATATATAACAATTAATATTACAGCGCTCTTTTGTATTTTCCTAAATATTGGTTTCGGTTAAACTTAACGTTTCAGCGATTGTTTCCTGTCTTTGCCAATCTGCGATCTTAAATTCGCCCCAAAATATTAATACATCAATGTTCAATTATAAACGTATTGATTGATTGATTGAATCCAACCCGTCCCTAAGTGTCTTCCCCCAGCGATACCCTAAGCAGAGGTCAATACCTCATTGGAAGAGTTGAGAACTTCTGTAAGTCCTGGGTATCATTAATCATTTGATGTCATGGTGAGATCAAATGATATGTTAAATGTCAGGCGTGCGAGTGAAAAAGAGGGATGGATGGACGATGGAGTTTTCGAGGAGAGAATTTTAAGGTGGTGTATTATTTTTTGGAAACAATAAATTATTATTATTATTATTATATAGTTATATACCCTATATAGCTCCACCTTTTTAAAAGTTCAGTTTAGGTCATAAAATGGGTCGTGTTAAGTGCTCGTGGTAGCGTGGTAGGGCTTTTGATTGGAGGATTTTAATTTTATTAATGTCGCCACGGGTAAATCCGGTTAAGCAGATGATCACCAAATATGTTTTTTTGTTTTTCGAAATAATCAAAATCCCCTGGGCGGATAGTGTCAGACTCTTACTGACAAAAAAAAACCCACCCCGTTCCTTCTTGCCTTTTATACCGGGGCCGAGCCTCGACCCTGGCCCCAGTAACCACCAAATAGATTTACTTGTGACAAACCAAAGACAAAAAAAAAACAACGATTATATTTAGATTTGTATGACTAACTTCAGGGGAACCCTCAACATTGTTCTTAAATTTTTATGTCTATAAAAACCATTTTAATGTGGCTATAAAAAAAAAAAAAACTATTTCAATCTGACTTTGGGTCGTCTAACTCTTCATTTTTGCCATTTTTTGTTTAATTGAACAAAAACTACTAAGTGGCACGTAATCTTACTTTTGAGTCGTTATTCTTCTATCAAAGGTCATAACTAACAGTCGGTTCCGTTATTATTGTAAAAACTGACACGGTTTATTTGCTTTGATGTTGTTTAAATAATATTTCCTGTTCTCAGTCAATATTTATGGGTCCATTGTTATTTGCATATGTTTGGTTTCATAATACTTATACTTGGTTGATATATTTTGTTCCAAGAATCTAGAGGAAATAGTAGAAAAAACTTTTTTTGACTTGAAATCTTTAAATTACTTTTTCCGCTCTGGGTAGAGTGAGGGAATATCAGACTTTCTCACCTTAGTTCCTTCTGTTGATTTTTAAGGGTCCGTAATTCAAAAGGAAAAAACGGAACCCTTATAGGATCACTTTTTTGTCTGTCTGTCGGTCTGTCTGGCAAGACCCTTTATCTCAAGAACTCGTGGAACTTGTCGAACAAATTTACTGTTTTCACATTTATTCCTATACCTGTGCTATAAGACCTCGTTTGTACCAAATTTCAAGATGCTGCGTCAACGGGATGTACCCTATGAATTTTGATCTTTGAAAATATAAAAAAATACGTTTTTTGCGACATAAACGGCCGTATCTTTTATATTCGTTAACTTAGAAGTTAAGTGAAGTTAGTTAGAAGTTTGATTTTTTTTCACAGCTTGAAGGAACCGCAGACCTGAGTATATGGTTTTAATTTCAACTTGATACCTCCACGCGTTCTCATGATAAAGGATCTTGACAGACAAAAAGACAGACAGACGAACGGACGGACAACAAAGTGATCCTACAAGGGTTCCGTATTTTCCTTTTGAGGTACGAAACCCTAAAAAAGGCCAAAAGTAAGTAACTCTACAATATCGTTCATATATATGTCACCGGATTATTACACCGTATGTTAAAAATCTACCGAGGTTATAAAATCTCATAATCATTTCAAATGCAATAAATCTCTCCTAAATTGAATATAATATATCCGCGTCATATCCGAGAAAAGGAGTTAAGTTTTATTTTATTGTAATCGGAAAGAAAACATTACTAACAAATTATGCAACTAGTAACCAATTACGTGAGTTTACAATTTCACGCGACTTTTTATAAACTTACGGTGCTTGCAATCATCCCGAACTTTTTTGAAAAGGATACCTTGTTATCAGTCAAATTACATACATATTTACAAAAATGGTAATATCAAATCCATACAATTGAACTACATAATAGACTCAGAAATATATCTAATGTACTGATGACAATATCAGGGTCGACGGATTATAAGGGCTGCCTAATTTGACAAGGGCCGAATTACCGAGGATCGACTGTATACTAGAAATCCTCTTCAAGATCATTGTCCGCCAAAATTTACACTGATATAATAAAGAGATAAAGTTTTTTTTTTTTTTTGTTTTTAGAAGGTAATCTCTGGAAGTACTGGTCTGATTGCTAAATCTTTTTCACCGATAGAAAGCTGCTTTATTCCTGAGTGACATAGGCTATATTTCAAGTACGCGAGCGAAGCTGCGGGCAAAAGCTATTGTTCTATAAATAGGAGCCCGAATTACTGAGGGTCAACTGTATACCAGACATCCTGCTCAAGATCATTGCCCGCCAAAATGTTCTATAAATAGGACCACATAAGATCTCTTATAAAAAAAAAAAAAACAAATTGTACCACATTCTGTGCGTAGTATATAGTTAGCAGTGCCGTTATTCGCAACCGATCGACAATAACCCCCGGCTACAAGTGTGCGGTCGAATTGAACCGGAGCTGGAGTTCATTTGTTTTTTACCCAATTCCTTCTTTGGCAAACAATAAATTGAGAGTACCGTTGGATGCTGTTGTGTGTGTGGTCTACAAAGCTAGTATTCATGTAGTTAGATCTCTTTTGCTCTACTTGTAACCAAATACATAAATAAATTCCATGATTATGTTCATTAACAGGGTTTACCCCATCTGCATGGTTCTCATATGATTTGACCAATACATGTTTGCTGTATGGATTTCAAAAGAAATGTTGACCCCTGAGTTTGTTTCGGCGTTTCTTCTCAGGCTAGCAAGCACCGGCCTCATCTAGATTAAACTGACGAAACAAAGTTTCATCCGAATCGATCTAGCCATTTTGGAGTTAGGTGATAAACCCGAATACGGAGAATTATACATATATATGAAGATGTAGTTTAATTCAGGCGCGATTAATTGAATACATGGGTCAACAATCTAAATTCCATTCTTCCGCACAAACTGAGATAAACATAAACATTATTAAAACCATAAATTGTTTATAAGAGACGTTTACATTCTCGATGAACAATCGATTCTCTACCCGATTGTTATGCGAGAATAGTAGACAAATAAACAAATCGATTCAAAGCTTGTTAGTAAACACAACTCGATTCGACAGTCCATCGTAAAAATCGTGTCCGTCAACTCTAATAGCTCGGTTTATGTAAATTCAGTTATTTTAACAGCTGGGCAAACAAAATCCTTTGTTGCTAAACAAATTTAATGCCAACAAATAACTAATTGTAGGAGGCGTTAATTGACTATTAACTGTTTAACACATTTCAATAAACTTTGGTCGGTGTGTATTTGTGTAGGATTGGTTCAAGAACGCTAAGTCCAAAATCTAAAATCCTCTCACTGCTGACCAAGGACCAAAGGCCAAAATTGGTATCCTGAAATCGCACGACGACGGGGTTATGGCAGATCAAGAAGGAGGTGGCGGGACAACTTAGATATTGTCTTTAGGAATTAAAAGCAAAATTAAAGACTCTTGACTGGACACGCGTTGTAATGAGCGACTGGGACCCCAGCAGGGCCGAAGGCTACTGGGGCCATGTGTTAGCTTCCGAAAAGGAAACCCAGGGACCCGGATCATAAGGCAAAGAATGAACATAGGTGTGGTATTAGTCAATAAAAATTTGACACACTCTCGCTCTAGGGCGTCATTGGATGAATTCCCACCTAAAAATGGCGACCAGGAAAACTTTAAATAAACTCTGTATCTTTTGGCTACAAGGCTGCAGATTACAAGAATAGTTTTGCAAGTTATTGTAGACACAGCTAACGTAGGTATCACATGTGGCTTTTGCAATATAGATTTGTCCCAAATAAAGGAACCTACCTAACCATTAACGTCGCCCTTAATTGCAGAGACAACCTCATAAAACAAAACCTATTTACTCCTCCATAAACAATAATAATGTAAGTGCCAAATATGCAGACGCCCACATGTCAATAGACAAAGTACATGTTTCTTATGTCTTCAGAAATAGGGTTCAAATTATGTCAAAAGGTTTTTCTAGGATTGTGTTATCCTTATATTATTATGTAACTAGTTAAATGTCAGGATCGCATTGTGCAAGGAAGCAACGTTTAGTAAATTAATGATGATGTTAAAGGGTTTATAGTTATTGGTTTCACACTATCATTATCACATTGTAGAATATAATGTAATCAACAGTAATATTACAAAAACCGAAAGTCTGTATGTGCGTTTGTGTATATTTGTTACTCCTTTTCACTCAAACGGCTGAACGGATGTGCATGAAATATGGCACATGGGTAGACCATGTCCCAGCGAGTTTGTTCCCTTGGGATAACTTTCTACTTTCACGTGGACGAAACCGCTGTCTAAAGCAGCTGTTAATTAAGGCGTAAATGCGTTTTATTTGATTTTAAATTGTTATATCTATGTTAATATCTAGAGGTGATTACATAGACAGAAGTATTCATAATATTATGCAACGTTTAATCACCTAAGATTTAGTATATTTAGTAGTAATGCTCCCGGGTAACAAGCAAAATTCAATTTTTCGAAAGCATTTTGCAATTAGAGCCGCTTATCGGATAGTAAACCAACAAAAATTATAATTGCGGTAATGCCATGTATGTATTTATACAACTGTACTCATTATAACCATAAGCATAAAATCAACCTGAACTATTATTTGCCCATATGTGTTTATTTTACGGCGGGTAAATATCATCCACGTCCACATGACATCCCCCGACCTTGGGCGGAGCGGGAGATAGTGTCAGACTCTTACTGACTAAAAAGCTCACCTCGTTCCTTCGTTGCCTTTCATACCGGGGCCGAACCTTCCTTTCAGAAGCAGTCCCTTGCCCATATGTGGTAGAATTTTTACTTATTTATGTGACCTCCTGAATTGATACATTCGCCTTTTTCTCAATAGTTTGACTTTTGAATTGTGACGACATATGAAAATAGTTCTCTCCAATAAATATCCCGAGCGGATATTGTACGTCTAAATTAATTAAAAACGTAATCACTTGCGATCTACATCTTCATTTTTCAAACCTCCGATTCTAAATTAGTTGCGATTAATTCGAGGTCTTCCAAAGGTAACGGTGTTTGTCATTAATCACGCATTGTATCAACATATGACAGCTGTGAACAGATGCTATTGAATTCTTGACAATAAACCTGTCAGACGCTGACATTGTTGGGGCGACAACGCGACAACGCGACAACACGACGTCTCGTGACAAGACGTCGGGATGTCGTGAATGTGTAACGTTACCATTTGTTTGTCGTTAGAAGGATATTTTATTTTAGACTGAGCTGTTTACGTGATCTATGTGTTTAATCTACGAAGTATTTTTAAATATACTCGCACATTCTCTGATTTTGTATTTTTATTATACATATATAGGTATGCTTATATATTATAGTGTTTGATTAACCCGTATACTATGTATTTTAAGTTTTTACGATCCATCTCAAAATTTTCTGGTAGGTATCGCTGTCAGCGATAAGACCGCCATTGTACCCATAGATTTAAGTTTATACGATGTATAAGTTGTGTTACTTTTTTAGTGTATAATAAAGTTTATTCTATTTTATTCAAAGTGTTAGTCCACACATAATATACTTAGGTACCTTTCCTACTTTATATGGGTGGAGCGAGAGGGAGTGTTAGACTTTTTTGATTAAAACCCTCCTGTGTTTCTTTATTTGCCCTTTGTATTCCATGATCACGGTAACCCTTTCGAACAATCCCCTAGCCCATAATACCTACGACCATTTTCACGCTGCTTCCAACTCTATAAGTAAATATTTTGGGAATTGTGAATAAGTAATCTATACATCTGGCTTACATAAGGTTGAACTAATTTTGTTGATAGCTGATACTATAGGAAGTAACATAGCCTATGTCACTTCAGAAAATGAAATTAAGATTCCGAGCATAAAAAAACCTACATGCAAAAAAAACAAAAAAAAAAACACTGCCGCCATCACCACCTGCCTAAATGCAGCACTGTTTTATGTGTCTAACGCGGGCAAAGTCGCGGGTACCAGCTAGTTATAAAGTAAACTGATCACTGAGGAGCAAAACGAACGAGGAACCCAGTTTAACAGCTGGCTAAACAAGCAACCGTAACAGAGCACAGAAAAACTGCGCGAAAATTACAAAATTGCTATAATTTTAGTTGCAGATCCATATCCTCGTGTAAGTTCACACATGGCTACCAAGCATAGGCCGCATTGTTCCATTGTCATGCTAATTCATGCGAGCGATTGACAGATGACAGAAGTTGCGCAAGCTGAGCGTTGCGCAATAGTCGCGGATTGAACCAGTTTGCGCACCTACCGGCGGAGCTGCAAAGGTCATGTGTGAACTTGTCAACGGTTTTATAGTGGGTATCATGTGTGTCAATGTACCTAGGTACATATATGTAAACCCGAGGATGTCTGCAGCTGAATTAGGCGTTGTTCAGACCAAACGTATTGTCGGCCACTGACTGTGAGCTCGCGTTACGCAGTTTATCGCTTTTCCATATGGGTATTAATACGTTTCGTTCAGACCTAACCGACTATCGTAACAATCATACACTCTTATACTGTATCTACATCCTCACTATAGTATATTAACATATACTAACCGATAGAAAGCTTCTTTCATAGGCTATTTTTTATGTATGCGGGCAAAGTCACGGGTAAAAGCTAGTATTATAACTACATATGTAAGTAAAAACTTAAATATTAACTAAACTAAATATAGAAATAAACATAGTAATATTTTGCTTCCACAACCGACTATACGCTATCACGTATTGC
The DNA here is from genome assembly GCA_929112965.1 of Mythimna albipuncta. Taxonomy (NCBI): domain Eukaryota; kingdom Metazoa; phylum Arthropoda; class Insecta; order Lepidoptera; family Noctuidae; genus Mythimna; species Mythimna albipuncta. The sequence continues at coordinate 5,777,962 of OV815962.1, read as the reverse complement.
GTTGAGACTCTCTTTAACTGATTCTAAAACGCGTAGCAAGCCTACTGTTTAGTTTACACAAGTAACGCATTCTACGCCGTAGCGTTATGTCAACTTGGTGAGAACGCATATTGCAGACTGAGTCCACGTTCACACTGGGGCTGATAGTGAGCATGCTCACATTCTGTCGCGGACAAGACGTTTGGTATGAACGATGCCTCAAAGTCCCATATTGCTACAAAAATGCAAGCAAAAATGAGCTTTCAATATTGCCTGCACCATGTTAGGCAAAGACAATCCCTAATATGTCAAATCTTTTTTTTGATATGGATGGCAGTGGGTTTTGATCGCATCCAAAAGGTTGATTCACCAGTTCACTTCAATTCACCGCTGTTCAACTAACAGCCTGAATGATAATTCAGTCGATACATCCAATACGATCGCATTTAATTATTTGGCTAGGATTAGGACACTATATAAGAAAGAAAGGATAAATTTGTGACGAAAAAGGTATCCTAACAGGGCAGGATAGATTTGAAGTGAGCGTACGAAGCCTACGTCATCCTCTTCATATCAGGTTCTTTAAACCTATTTAGAAGTACGAAAATGTTTGGTAAATAAATTCTGCTTGTTAAAAAGTCATAGAACATAAGTTGTTCTTTAAGATGTTAGTATTAAAGCCCCAAACCAGTGTTTTACAAATCATCCTGTATAGTCGGTTATTATATTTACGATAACCGTTAACATTTTCCATTGATGGTTGAATGGAAATCATATAATCAGTTTTACGACTTGCCCTACTCATATGACTGGACTAAGCAAGTAATAAAACGTTATCGTTTCAAGTTATTTACTTAGCAGTTTGATTGAAAATCTTTCGGGCAGTTACTTGAATGGCGCCGTTTAATAAAAAGACTAGGCTTTTAACAGAATGACGAATTGAACTAGTTGACTGCGAAACATTCATGGGTACTTAAGTAGGACTTTAATCATGAAATTATTACGTTCCTTTCATACATGGTTCAAGATGTTTATATAAACTTTAGATTATAAAGCGATGAGCGAACTCTATGCTTTGAGTCCCATAATGATTAAATGTTTCAATTAAGCCTTCTGTTCGATGAAGAGTTATTAAGAAATGTTATTATAACATAGTTAATTTAATTTTGAAATATTTTCAAATATATTTTCAATCAAATCCCTTGCAATGTAAGACTTGAGAGAGGCCTTTGCTTAAGTTTAAACTGTGAAATACTGATTGATTTGTACAGTACGTACGAGAGTCAGGCTGACTGACTACGGACGCGTAGCTTTATAAACGCGTATTCATCACTATACGCTTTTTTTTTTAAATCATCTTATGACTTATAGCGGCCTTGGGCGAGGCGGGGGTGGGGAGTCAGACTTTTACTGACTAAAACCCTCTCCTGTTCCTTCGTTGCCTTTTGTGGGGCCGAATCTTCCTTTCAGAAGCAGATCTTTAGTCTCAGTGGTCAGTCTGTGTGAAGTTTTCTTACAAATCTATGGCCTAATGTCCACGGACGCGTAGCTTCATAAACGCAACACGACGGCATGACGTTGCTGTTTCGTCGACAGAGTGTAGCATGTACGTTTCACGCAGGCGTACATCAAGCGTAGGATGACGAATACGCGTCTATGAAGCTACGCGTCCGTGGTCAGTAAAGCTTAAAAGTTAAATAGCTTAATATGGTGATGGACTGCCCAAAGCTCTGATTACTTCAATTTAACTTACTAAAATAATTTTTAAATGAAGCAACTACCCCGTATTATAAACCCATCTTTTATGTCCTCATGTCAAAATAACAATAATGATGACACACTAATATCTATTATTATGCATCATTATTATAATTATCTTGTCATATAAAGTAAATTATACGTTTTCATCAAACATGTCACAGGCGATTGTTGAAATAGGTATTTCACGGAATCGTCGCGTGTACGACATTTCTTGTTCTTTTGCGTCATAGCCTTTAAAAGGCAATGTATCAAATAAGGTTTCTAAATGATATCACAAACTGAAATTTAGTTTAGGTATTGCCAATTGGTGTTAGAACAAAAACTTATGTGAGTTGGTGTTGATTTCAAAATTGTATCAAATAATTGTGCTACTAACTGTTGTTAAGAGCTTCGTCCCCTTGAAAGTAGAAATTTATCCCAAGGAAACATACTCTAAGGATAAAAGGAGCTGTTATTCCAGGATACGGTTCCTGTGTACCTAACAAGATTCATCTAAGTATAGTACCGTACACTCGTTTAAGCGTAAAAAAGTAACAGACATACTCACAAAGTGATGCCTTTATGATATTAGTGTGATTAATGATTAAATAAAAAAAAATAAGTAAAGGTTTTTACTTTTTTCAGATACATTTTAATTTGATTTTACAAAAAATCTCGTTTAAGTATTTGTCATTCAGATGTTCTGAAACGTGTCCCAAATGTTCAGTAAACTTCGCCTTGAACCAATACAGGCAATTACTAGTATCGTTAATATTGGTCACAATAATACCAACATATCAACATGTACCAAGTGTAGTAGACCATGTTACAATTAATCATTAACAAATTGAATGTTATCAACATCTCTAAGAGTCGCATGACATATCTTAATTTATCATTTTTGTTCGATTGATCGGAATAATTTAATGCACCTTTATAAATCTATCACTTGACCTCGTATGATTAGCAATCGTAAATAATATAAAAATATTTCGAAAGTCCTACTTATGTCATTTCAAATTTAATTTGCTGCGTCAAAACACTTCAGCTTTTTTTCGTTTAATTTGTATAGGTACTTTGTTTTATTGTGTAGCAAATGTTTAAAACAAAATCAAATATTTTTCTACCTTTCAAATTATCATTTATCCGTAAACGTTATTATCGCCTTGACCCAAGTGAAGAGACATTTAACTGAACAAAAAGGACACGCCTATCGTTTCGACACTATTGTTAGTGAAAACAAAATATCTACAAAGTACAGATCAAGTTTGATTTGCATATCACTCATGTTACTTACAATCCCACCTATACATACTCACGCCTTCATGGTCAACGATACATCAAGTTTACTATCATAATCACAATATTGAGAAGGTGATACATAACGTTTTATCATTCATAAAAGACATACATTACATAAAGTTACATACGTACGAAGCTGTCAATAGTTCGAGGTTAAAACTATTAAAATTAAAAAGAAAATCACACATTACATGTTACCGTTATGTTGGCAATTTGACTAGTTCCCAAATCGCCCGAGGGTACATAAATGCGTGACGAATAGATACCGTATTCGTGACCACTCAGCTATCTCAATTACACTTTAGTTCAATTTGTTTAAACTAACCATATATGGTGACAGTAGAAAAATGGGTCATGGAGATATGAATGGTGTATGTTTAATTTTCACACAATCATTGTTGATATAAGTGTTAAGTAGCGATCCATTCCGAATATCAATCTTGTTCTTATCACAACTTTTAATGCCATAATTTAAGGGATCGAAACAAATTTGAGTTTCGAACGAAATAACTTGTGACCCTATGCTCTATAAATCAATTTCAATGTAATTTTGTACTAAGCTGTATGATATTAATGTTCAAATACACCAAAGTAGCGCTTTGAAAAATCTAAAAGCCGCTACTTGATCGGTAACCAGTTCGTATGTCAAGGTTAATGTATTGACTGTTTTGCATATTGGCCTTTTAACGATATTGAGTATAATGTGTGATACATATAACGACGAGCGCTCGCGGGTCTGCGACCGCGTGGGAAAGGCCGGACGTCGCTGGAATTGTCCGATTTAATGTTATTGTAAGCTACATTATGTTATTGCAATGTTCTATTGTTATCGCAAAGTGAGATCGTTCGAGATCGCTTATTATCTCCGCCGCGATGTTTGTACAAGTAGATTAGATGGCTCGAGGCAAGTTAGTTTTAGATAGCTACTGGTTACGATATAATTTAATGTGTCAACTTTATTTAAGTTGACATTGTAAGTCAGGCTCGAGGAAATTGTTATCTCGCGAGTGTTACATGGATATTTATTGGTTAATTAAACGACCATACTTTATAAGCAACTAACACCCTGTTGTTCTAATGATAATAATCAAAAATGCATATCTTACTAAGTTAATTTGACTGTGTAAGTTTTCATATGAGATACTATTATACTTACGATTTTTTTTTACATTTTTTTTTATTAAAAATGTTTTTATTATTTCATTTATGTATAACACATCATATTAATATTATAAAGACAAAAGGTTTTATGTATGGTTGTTACGCCATCACGTTCAAATAGCTGAACAGATTTGGATTAATGGACTGTGGAATAGGACATAGAATACTTTTTATCCCGGGAGAATGTTTCCTTAGGAAGAATTTCTACTTTCTCGCGGGTAAAGCCACTGGCAGAAGCTAGTGCATAATTATGTTGTATGTAACTATGTCACGGGTGTATCGCAACGCTACTAACAGACATCACAAAAGCCTTCGGATGCAATAGCCACAATAGTGTGACAAGAGTAGGTACCCTTGTGTAGAGAGACACAATGACCTGCTGGCTGTTGGGTGGACCGCCATTGTGTGGAACGTATAGAGAAGAGGCGGTATTCAAAATGGAGTAGGTATGGATGTACGTCCTAATCACTAATGATTAAAAAAAAATATGATGTTTTTTTTTAATAATATTCCACAACTATCACACAACGCCATCTAGTCTCAAGCTAAGCAGAGCTGGTGGTATTAGTACGAGACAACTGATAAATATACTTATAATGTTATAGATAAATTACACCCAGACACAGAACAAATGATCGTGCTCATCACACAAACATTTGTCCGAAAGTGTGAGTGGAATCGAACCCACGACCTCCGGCATAGCAGTCAGGGCCACTAACCACTAGGCCAGTCGAGGAGTCGATGTGCATATTCTTTTTTTTTTATTCCTACAATTAAGTACGTATATTATACTTAGATCAGATTAACGAAATCGAAATTTGTGCAAAGAAACTTCAAAGAATGCCCTTTTTAATAAATGTAGATATATTTTTATGGCCAATTACACGATATGTAATTTTCCTTAAAATCCCGTTACGACAGGAGAAATGCAAAGATTTATAGGCATAGCTGAAACGCATGCTGTGTGCATTCAGCTGAAGTGATCTGAACAATATCTAGAACGCATTATGTCCACTTTCTTTGCCAACATCATAGTGTTAGATTAGCTTAGAGGACAGTGTGAACTGTAGTCTGATTCACGTAAAATCGTATAAGCCTATGTTACTCCTTATTACATCAGCTACCTGCCAAAAAAAGTCCCGTCAAAATCGGTCCAGCCATTTCAGACATTAGCCCGGACAAACAGAAAGACAGACCAGACAGACTATATTGTAAAAAATGATATTTTGGTGTATGTACCGTATATATTATTTATACGCATGTGGTAAAAAGCAGTTATTTCATTATTACAAACAGACACTCCAATTTTATTTATGTGTATAGATGTAAAGATATCAAAGTGAATGTTTATGGAAAGTAAAAAGCAAAGAATAATGTATGTGTTTATAGTTTTAGTATGTTTAGGTAGACAACGGCAGTGCTTCTACACAATTTTCGAGTAGGTATCCTTGAGCAAATAACCAATTCACAATATTATTTATTATTTTTTAATAAGTATTATAACAATTATTTATCATTATTTTTGTTTAATATTCATGAGTAAAGTGCATCGTCGTCTGTCACCTTTGACGCCATGGCTTCAACTGAACGTAGCGTCATACCGTTGGACTACATGTTTGACCTTGACATTTCGGTCTTTTTCATTTTATTATTGTTTTGATCTAGGAATGTTTATATTTGATGATGAACTAACGTAGATATAAAAATTACTAACAGTTTTTGTGTACGGGTGGACCAAATGTTGTCTTATTAATAAATTATTATTATTTTTATAGCAACAATTGCCATTTTGTGTACCGCGTACAATACCTAATATAAAGAGAACAATTGATCTTTTATTGGAATTAATATTTGGTGGTAGTTATTGATCCAATGACTAATAATTATTTTACGAACAGAAAGCTTAACTACTGCTGACTACATACTTTAGAAAACATTTATTCGACACAAACAATAGCAACAAATACAAAGGAAAAGAAAATAATAGTAGGTATCTACTTACGGAATGACACAATAAAATTTCGTTTAATATGCCCATAGCGAAAGACCATCTCATACCATGTAGATTGGCCACATAAATTATCTACACTAATATTATAAAGACGTAAAGTTTGTTTATAGCAGGTAATCTCTGAAAGTACTGCCTCCCTAGCCAAGTTACAACCGTTTAGCTTGCGTCGAACGCTTTGAGTTGGCCGTGTCGCCGAATCTTTTGTTCTGACCACGTGACTCAGCGTTGAGGGGTACTGGTCCTATTGCTAATTTTTTTTCGCCGATAGAAAGCTGCTTTATTCTCGAGTGACATAATTATAGGCTATATTTCGTGTACGCGAGCGAAGGTGCGGCCCAAAGCTAGTTATTTAAAAAAAATGTACAATTCCTGTGTGCGTCTCTAAAATAATGTTGCAAACATGAATTTCAACATTTCTCTACTTTTACAGAAGACGTTTTCTATTTTTGAAATGTCATATAACTCAGTTTTTAATTTAGCACAGTTTCATTGCTTTCCGCCACCGAGTCGGAAACATAAACAGTTGATACAAGAATGAATACACAACGTATTATAATTTATAATCCGTTTTATTACCTTTCGCGTCTCAAGTCGTTAAAACATGCAAGTTATTTACATAAGAAATCCTATTTTTAAGATAAACTTTACATTTTGAATAATAAGCAAACTAGTTAGTAGGTATTTGCATTTACTTTAAAATAAAAAGATGAAGACTTATTTGAATCAAACGAGGAGATAAACTCGCCATCTAAGTATTTGTTATATATATAGAAAATATAATAGATACGAATTTTCCAATATTCCCAGTGTTTTACTAATGTAGTGAATCTAAAACAAATTCAAAAAAATTGGGCAAGGGATCCGTACTTCAAAAGGAAAAAACGACTTTAGTTTTTTCCTTTTGAGGTACGGATCCCTAAAAATATATCGTAAAATATAGAAAAATATATCATTTGACACTTGGTCTTAATACGTATTCTAATTACATACGTATTTTTATCAATTCGACCATTCTAGAAGCACATCATTAACCTATCATTAAGCACTTATCAACATAGTAACTGACCTGCACAATAGACCCGACGAGCAGACCGAAGCATAGCGCGATGCTGGTGACCTGGGGCGCGTTGGCTCCCTGGATGGTGATGCAGGCAGCCACACCGATGGACGTGAGGAAGAAGGTTCCCAGCAGCTCGGCAATGAGCTGCCTCCAGAGCAGCTTGTTGTCAGTCAGGTCTGAGAGACCGATGATGGAGGAGGTTCCTGGGGAAAGAAGAAAATAATTGTGTTAAAAATATAGAGGTAAAATTAAAATCCGCTCAGCAGTTTGGGAGGTACGATGCCACATATTTAAGTAAATACCGTTCATTTAGCTGGTAACATTGGACGGAACGAGACATTGACACGGAAAAATTTGATTTGCATTGTTTGTAAATGTTGAAAAGCTTCCTGGACATATTTAATGCAGGCCTGCCCCAAGGTGCTTTTTGATGTTAGTTAGAGGTGCACTCGTTTTATTTATATTTACCGAATATTCTGTAGGGACTGCTCTAGTGAGTTTTAGTGGGGTGGACATTCACGTGACGGTGTGTACAAGATAAAAATTAGAAAATGTGAAAGCAGAATATAGTTTGTTCAGAATAGTTTTTACACCATGTTATATTTTTTCCCAAAAATATTTCAAAAGTCACAAGTTGGACACCACCGACACTAAATACAACACAGGTCGGTAGGTCATGGCGGGCATTAGATGCCAACGCACAGTTGGGTGCGGAAGCAAATCAACCCCTTAGTCGCCCGGATGGCCCGGTGACCATATATAGGGTGACTGGTAATTAGTGTACGATACATAAACACGTGATTGTGCTCATGGTAACCAACAACTTTTATTATGGGAACAAACCAGAAATCGCGAAAAAGAAATCAGCTGTTCAATACATTTAACTGAACAGCTGATTTTTTCGCGATTTCGGCTTTGCTCCCATAATAAAAATTGTTTGTTATCATGAGCACAATCACGTGTTTAACCTTTCGTATGCCGTAATTAGAGACACAATTAAAAAGTTATTGTGTCTCGAGTGGATCCACGTTCCGGACACACAAAGGGTTAAGTATCGTACACTAATTGCCAGTCACCCTACATATTTATGTCGCCAACCAGGTACCATTACCGACTTATGTTACGTACGAACAACATTAGGTACTTTGTGATTTTCCATAATACAGTTTTGATATTTTGTACATAGATTGATTACATAAAAATACTGGACAGGTATTTCAGGTTTTGCATATACTAAAAATAAGATTGCATGACCAGGCCAATTTACTACTTAAAAGCTGCAACCAGATTTAATGGACTGGACCAATTTTCCCACTTAAAAAATAACCTTTATCTAAACGTAGAACGATTAATAAAGATCTGTATTCATTATACCAAAAAGAAGTTATTCCTACCTTAGTAATTAAAATAAATACAATTTAGTATAGTTTAGGTTCTTATCGATGACTAAGGCAATATAAAATTTCATAATGACTTTATGGTCTAACCCTATCTACGATGACACGAAGATCAATCCATTACACGGTATCGATCGATAGAACGTTTCGATATAATTCTGCGGTTGAACAAGAGACGCCATCGCCGTATCAAATACATAGGAAATTCCGTAGAGGTTTCCAATCTCGCTAATCAAATGCAATTTAGCGAAAAATTGGTTACATGGATTAATAAGAACTCAACAAGGAAGCCAAACATACAGTTTTTATACCAGAAAAAGAAAAACCGTCCATTATACCCCTTGAATTTAAATTAAGAACAAAAAATGTAGTACAAACCACAAAATGTGTCATGCAATGAATTTATAAAAGTAAGCGGCGAATAGGCCTTAATTAACTGTACAGAAAAAAATATTTCTACAATAAATAAGTATCGAATCACCGCAACTAACATTATTTACAAGATGTAGTATAAAACCGCAACTGTACAAATATGGTCGATAAAAGAAATTCTCTAACAATGTCAAGTGCCGATAAATCTGCGATCACTGTCGTGTTTTCTTTTTTATTCATGGTGGCACAATATTTATTACCGTGGCTTTTTTAAAAAAAGAACACAAGCTTCGAAAAAAAAAATAGATTTTTGATAAATTTTATATAGCCAGTACTTTTGTCATGCCGAAAGAGGTATACCACCTCCGTAGAGTCCATAGATACCTCTATAAATGTATGACAAAAGCACTGGATATGTAATTTTCATAAAGCCTTTTATTTGGATGGGAAATCATCAAAAGACTGCCATTTTGGGTGAAGCGAGTGCGTAAATTTTACAAACTAAATCCCACTCAAGATCCTTTAGTTGCCCTTTATGTTCCAGGGCCGCGATGCGATAATTGTTTCGAACATTAGCCCAATTTTTTAAGCCCATAAAGTACATTTCTGTGGCCTTTCCTTAGTTCTTTCTATATATTATTCGTAAAATATTTTCACGACGTTTTAACCAAAACTGATCGTTCATATTTTATAGTGTTAGTTTTTATAGGTTTAGTTTTTTATCGTATATACTTATCCATCGACCACATCACCGCTTGCCATCAGATGAGATAGAGACTAAGAGCGAGCCTAACAATAAAATGAAAACTGCTAACGACTTGTAATATGCTTGAATTATAAATCAATATTTTGATGACAGAAAACAAAATCGCACCAGAACTTAAACTAACGTTTTTAAATTACATTTTTTTTTTCTATATATGTATATCAAAGACATAAGACACGAGATTTTATATAATGCACATCCGTACAAGGATCTCAACCTGTCGACTTATGTAAAGAGGATGAGCAGCAAAAGCCTTATCTATTAAACTATACATAAAAAATAATTAATTACAAACTTAGTGATTTTTACTAATCTAGAAATAAATTTCATTTAATGTTTTTCTCCTCGAAACTAAAATTTTGATACAAATTTTGCTGACTTCTGATAAATTTATCCAAAAAAGCAAACAAAATTGTTCCAAGGACATGTCAATCAATAGATATATTTTCCATCACGATTAAGTGCATGATAGTGACCTACGGGGAAGTCTAAAAGTTGACCAATAGGATAAAATTCGACTGAAAATATTGCTGATTTTCAATATATATTTTTTTCATTATTTGTGATTGAAGTTGATATCGGTTTTTCATTCAAAGAACCGCTCTTCTCTAATTTACATTTACAAAATACTACGTTTTTACAGAAAACACGAGATCACGTGCCATGAATATAACGTGCTAGATATGTAATTAAAGTTATTTTAGTAAAACATTTGTATAAGGAAATGATTAACGGTAGGCAATTAATTATCGAAAATAACCCAACTTGTGTAGAACAGGTGCTTATTTTAGACTTGCTGACTATTCGAATAAAATATATTTGGACACGGTGTCCAAATCGACACATTTTAGTTCTCAATATTTTTTAACTGGCGACACCACCAAAATTGAAGCTTTTTAGTACATAAAAAATGTCCAACTATACAAATATAAAGAAATTTATTAAGTACCCGAAGTTTGATATTCTAAGGCTGGATTTAAGGCGGTACCTTAAATCCAGCCGAAAAAATATTTTTATTATATTTAGTTTTGATAATGCTTTTTCCCCCTCAGATGTTATATTTTAAAACATTTTATCTGATTGTACTAAATGGTGTGTGGTCAAATCATCAGTGAAAAAATATTGGAATAAAAACGTGTCAATTCGGACACTGTGTCCGAATATCATCATCATCATCATCAGCCTTTTTTAATGTTCCCACTGCTGGGACTCAGGCCTCCTTTCTAGGAGAGAGAATGGGTCGCAATCCACCACGCGGGCCCAGTACGGTTTATTTATTTATTTTTCGATGGGAAAAATCATCTTATGACAACACCCGCTCTTGGGCGGAGCGGGAGATAGTGTCTGACTTTTACTGACTAAAAAACCCATCCTGTTCCTTCTAGCCTTCATACCGGGGCTCGAGCGCCCTTTCGGATAACCCTGGCCCCAGTAGGCTTCGACCCGGCTGGGCACTTGCTGTTGCTGACAACTCCTTGAGGCCCAGTACGGTTTGGTGAATGTCACATGTCTTCGCATTTTTGGTTTTAGAACATGCCGGTTTCCTCACGATATATTGTGTATGTCCGAATCATCAGCAAGTCCTTATTTTAAACGATGTTTGATCTTTAACAAGTATTATTTATTATACGGGTTCATTACGAATTCATCATGATAATATGGATAAGATATTTTATTTTTGTCATAAATATAGGTAGGTATCTCTGCGCGTGCAGGAATTATGTGGGTTATTAATTCAGAATGCTTAACTTGCAAATTGTGCCACAGGGTCGTCGCTAAGATTTATTGAATGTCAAAGTAAGAATGATATTATTTGGTGGAAATGTAAATAGAATTTTAAGCACTGTTCCACTAGCGATAGAGATAATATTAAATGTTTTATAAAGCCATTATAAAACAATTTTTTGTTATATCAACATTCCGAACCATTGATGTTGAGTAACATTAGTATTCATTGAGGTACGTAAAACATCGCACTAATTTTACTACTGGGTACCTAAGTTGAATTTAAATAATTCTTTTGTACTTTTTGTATATAATTAAATAATGAATTTATTTATTTATGCATGCGTGACTATTAAAACACATATTTAAATACGTGGATGCGTTGATGACGTTTGTGAATTTTACGTAGCCAACAAATAAAGATTTTCAAAAATCTTTTTTGTTATTATTAAAAAAAAAAACCCTATTGTGCATGTTTATCTGTATGGTAAATATATTTATTGCGCATGCGCATCCTAACCAACGTGCTAACAATCGCACAACACACGATAACAATATTCTCAAACGACAAATAAACACGTTATCAAAACAGAAAAATACAACTTACTCTTCTGCATCTCATCCATAGCGTAATCCGTTTTCATTTTGCCGGCTAAAATAACTTTTCTTTGAAATAAGCACTTTCGAGTTCAGTCCCCGTTGTTATAACTTCACCGACCGCACTATTTTGAAATATGAATTAAATAAGACACCGTGAAAGTATAATTTGATTTGTAATTGAAAAATTCCGAAGACGCTTGAGAGCTGTTGAACTGTTGTGTTTCGTAAGGCGTGCGTGAGACTACCTTTCGTTGTGGCTCCATACACTTGAGTGTGCGAGATCTCGCTCGGGGATGGATCACAGGTACAGCCGGACGGCGAGTGCACCTTACTTTTTATTCTCCGTTCGAGATGTCCGCGATTAATGCAGAATTGGCCGTAGCGTCTGACGTCATAATTGCGGAAACAAAAATGTTGCGGAATAATAAGTCCGATTAAATTGTCTATGGTAGCTTATTCATAGTTCTTAAAATAAAATTAGGCAACGAAATGGGAATTTCGTGAATGGAATTCCGAATGACTTTGTTGAAATATAACTTGAATATAGCTAGAATTTTTTATTAGGTAGTTTAATCGGTTGAGAACGTTTAAAATTAATAGTAACTATATGCTTTATAGAGCACATAGGAAATGGAGCAGAGATAAGTTAGTGTGGGGCTTTAAAACTAGCGCAAATATGGGCACACGGAAAATACTACTTGGCCCAAATATCATCCCTAAAGGAACCTCGCGATGTTCCGTTGAAACTCGGTGTATTATTATGAAACAATAAAAATATCTTCATGCCCGAGTAGTTTTATCTCAAACTAAACATTGCCTAATTTACTTACGACAAGTTAAAGAATTTGCGGCTAACCAACCTATTCCAGGCTTAGCATAACTACATTGTTTGATCAAACTCCAGTATCAAAGGCTTCATTTATAACTCCGTAGACAATTGCATTGATTGCGCATCCATACTCCATTAGTACATTTGTGTAGAATAAGTCAACCAAAAATCAATCAATCAGATTTGTCTATTACACAGAACAAACATATTTCAATGGTCTAAGATCCCCACGCTCGCCTAGCAGGTTGGTGACCCCAGATCAGCTTTCTCCTACCACACATGCGGTGACGGTCAGCTGGCTTAGTTATTGAGGCTGGAAAGTTCATCTAGTTCATCAGACAGATGATCTGTCGTGTTTTAGAGCTTTATGTTACGATCAGGGATTAACGCTGGCAGGTGGGATGTTTTATAGAGTTTCTTTAAGCTCGTAAAGTGGACTTACGAAAGGCGATACCAATTAATCGTTGACTATTAAAATGCAGCCAGTATCGCGTTGCACAAGAACCATCACAGTCGTAAAATATAATTAAGTTCTTGATACGGAGAAGATAGTTAACATAATCGTGTTACTTTGTCAAATGTCGTTGGGTATATCGCCGCCAGGTGCGTCGGTATCTCCTTAGTGTTGCATTCCTCCTAGTTTTATTACCTCGGTTATAAAATGAGAACAGAGGTAAGCAACATATGCAAGGTCTTCAATGCAAGGTATTTTAAAGTTCGCAGACGATTGGCAGGTGGCCTACGCACGTTCTACTGACTTATATTTCGAATTCAATAAATTAACTTTCTGAAGCGTAGAGGCTGGTGTTACTCTAGTTTAGTTTGTTAGCAGTGTTTGGCATTCGGAAGTCACAGCATCAATAAAATTATGCTATCGTCAAGATTTCTTAATCTTCACATAATTTTAATCATTGATATACTCGTAGCTATAATTAGCTTAGCGCACATAACCATGAACTTTGCAAATGGTTCGGTTTCATATCGATTGTTTGAGCAACCTGCGTCAAATTAGCAAAACATATCGTCTAGATATCAATTGATGATAAAGTAGCATTTTTATTTATTCATTGTAAATAAAATAAAAAAATCCAAGAATACAAAAACTTTTCTCTTCATTATAGTAATATAGACGTGTCGGTAATTTTCACATAAATACTAGAATTATTTTTGATTTGTTTTCAATATTCTGTAACTAATTCAACTCACCAACTATACGCAAATACACGCACACCTGCCATTCATTTTTCCGCATATTACTTGGTTTCACAAGAATCGTGCATAAATCTCTGTTTATAGAAACCTTATCAGCAACAATAAAAATTCAGTAGTTACACTGTGTGCCTTAGATAAGTGCCCGTGGTCACATATAAGAAAACATTTGATGTTTGTTCGACGAGATAGCTGGTATACACTGCTGGTAAATTAACGTCTGCATTTTAACGGTGTTATAAAAATATTACATGGTTTTTATGATACATTTTATTACAGGTGGACTGGTAGAGGAAAATTAAGTCTTTACTGAGACATTATTGTTCGGAAAATACTATTGTTATAGCTCTTTGTCGTTGTAATAAATTTAAGTATAAATGCACACGGTATCTCGTACAAATTAAACCTAAAACAAACTCTTTGATTTGATTGGCTGTTCATGAACACTATTATTAATATTAACAGGAGGTAATCTCTGGAAGTACTGGTCCGATTGCTAAAATTTTTTCACCGATAGAAAGCTGCTTTATTCCTGTGTGAGATAGACTACATTTTACATATATACGCGGGCGAAGCTACGGGAAAAAGCTAGTAAAACATAATTCTCAACCTATCACAGAAGTTAGCAAAGGCTTGATTTGTCACATTCATTTTGCGTTCATTTTCATTCCCGATACTTAGTGTGAGATAGCTATAACTTTTTAATTAAATAGGGAGATAGACTTTATATAGCTTATTTATTAGCAAACTTACTGGCTTTGCAGCCAAGTCGTTTGGTGCTGCTATAAAAAGGATAACAGTAGACCACCACCACCAGTCTTTAACTGGAAAAACTAGATAAACGGGTTGCTGATTGCTGGATAGCTAAGTGCAATCCCGTTTTATACGCTAACATTAGCATGGAAATATCTTTATGAACTTGATATGAGGACGATGATGCTTGAACAAATTTATTCGCTTTTGGAAGGAGCTTTACAGTCACCTAAATGGCTATGCTCTATGCTCTATGAGAACCAAACTAAAGTGGCAGTGGGCAGGGCACATCGCTTGTAGAACGGATGGTCGATGGGGTAGAAAGGTTCTGGAGTGGCGACCGCATACCGGAAAACGCAGCCTTGGAAGGCTTCCCACAAGGTGGACCGACGACCTGGTGAGAGTCGCGGGAAAGCGGTGGAAGTGAGACGCACAGGGATCGGTCTTTGCGACAATGGCTGGAGGAGGCCTATGTCCAACAGGGGACGTCTTTCGTCTGAAATGATGGTATTGATAGAAGGAGCGTTTAGTTTCGAATATATTATAATTAGTAGACGTACGTAACTAATTAGAAAACATGATCTAACTACGGAAACTATCAACTACACTCCATCCTGGCTATAATGGCTGGATCCAATTTCTAATTACTATAATTAAAGTTTATTCCTAATTCAGATTCTTGATAGAAATCGTTGGTTAGTTCTCAGGTCATGTTTCCGGCACTGTATTAAGATCTAAGACTTGTATTACTTACAAAGTCACAGGTTATTCCGTAGTTTTTGCTTGAGATTAATTGTCCTATCATATTTTATTTGTGGTCTATTGTAATGATTAATGAATGTCTGAGTCAATTTAAAGTTACAACTTCATCAAGATGTTCTTAGATGGGTATTATCTGAAAGATGGTTGACTGAAAGAATATTTTTTGTTTGTTATTCAAGTGTAATCCTAAAATATGAAGGTATCGATTCAGATTTTGCCTCTCTAGGCAAGCAATTAATTTTTAGACACTAAAATATTTCATCTGACAGGTGTTTTTTTTTTAATAATTATTGAAGCGCGAGCCCCGATTGACTGATGGTAAACTATGACTTGGTCGCTTAAGGAGCGCTCTTACCTAGAAGTAATCTAATCATTCTTGACTTAAAGACCCTTAGGTTGTAGCGATTAGGAAATACAGACTCCGGCAGGGCATTCCAATCCAAAGCCGTAGGTACTGTTATTAAATTATTACTCTAAAAGACATTTCTTAAAATTTTTGGATTTTAATGGGTTTCCCTCATTGAGTCATCGAAAAGGCATAAAGTTGTCTGCGATTCTGATTTGTACATACGCTAGTGAAAGGCGGGTTTCTCTGCAAAATATTGGAAAATCAGAACAAGATAAATTCCATTATGAATATTAAATTAGATTCGATTCAGTGGAAGCTGTGACTAATCGTTTGCTCATGATAACTCTATATATACGAGTGCACGGCCATTTTAAAATTAATATGCACCTTTGTCTTATGTTTTGTTTTGTCTGATGATGAGGTCGCCCCGTGGTACAAAAAGTACATTATACTAAGCAAAGTATTTTTAGAATGATTTAACAAACACGAATCCGTTTTTATAATATTTACGGTTGTTATTAGACTTTTTAAATGTTTTCGTAGGCTTAATTATAGGTTATTTTGATTTATAAAGTATGAATTATAGTTTTGGAAGCGTTGTTGGATATAAATAAAATAATAATTGTTGCAAAAAATCTAACTCGTAAGTCCTGTTGTTTTTTATATTCGTCCCTAAATTAAACGGGTGTAGAATCTATTTTGATTTGTAGTGTAAAGCAATGATTGTATTGTTTATTTCGCAAAGATCGAAAAGATAACTTACTTATTTAATTTTAATGGGATCCGATTAGTATTTGGCGTGATTATTTTTTATGTCACGTCTTTAAATATTAAGGTGCCTACATACAATAGAGGCGATTATCAAAACTGATTCATAGAGAATTAAGTTCACAAATTTGACAGGTTGTGGGAACAGGAATATTTGAATTGATCATTAATATTGATATGTTACTTAAGTATTGCAAAAAAGAATACCATTGTTTTTTTTTGTAAGTCTATTATGAAGTATTGATCGTATCTCTGCACGAATTTTTGTATGTACCACTGACGCTTCTACGGTATAACTTTGGTGATATTGAGATCTACTTAGGTAACTGAGGCACAGCTCTACTGTGATTTTTATCTGCACATCATTATAAGTACTATAAGTACTACTATATTTTGCCTACAGCTTCGCCCGCGTACATAACATATAGCCTATGTCACTTAGGAATAAAGCAGCTTTCTATCGGTGAAAAAGTTTTAGCAATCGGATCAGTATTTCCAGAGTTTACCTACTACAAACAAAAAACCAAACTTTACCTCTTTATTAATATATTAGTATAGATTATTACAATACTAAATTACTTCTTCGACCATAAATTTCTTTAAAAAAAAAGTTTACATGTGTGTTACTTTTTCACACTCAAACGGGTTAGATGAAAGGCACATGAGTACACCATATCCTGTATTAGCATATAGAAGACTTTTTATCCTGGAAGTACAATTTAATGGTATCTTTGAACATTTTTTTTTGGTCACATGGCGAATCTACTGGCAGGAACTAGTCCACACTTGAATAATAAAGAAGTAAAGTTGGTTTTTTTATTTGTAGGAGGTACCTAATCTACGAAAGTTCTGTCTGATAGCTGCTTTATTCCGGAGTGACATAGGCTATATTTTATGTATGCAGGCAAAGCCGCGGGTAAAAGCTAGTATACTTCATTTCCAGAGCACGAACTTGACACAATTGTGAAGTACTCAACCAATCTGAGTGCAAACGCGGCTAATGATGATGACAACGAATTGGGGTGACTGTTATCACTCCATATATTATTACACTGATAACACCGACGCTACTGGCAACACCATGGAACTACATCACTCATTATTGCGTGGGAATCTAAAAAACAATAGAACAACAAAAACTTCCTGAAACACGCTATATATTTACAGACAGACAGACGTTGTTCCTAGTTCCTTGAGAAATAAAAATAATGTAGTGTGCAGGCTAGAAACGAGATATGCAAATAGGCTCGCAGAATAAGTTTACATAGTCTCGCATTATTTTAGATAAAAAACTAGTTGGTTTATGGTACTTGAAAGTACCATAAACTACTATTTATATATGTTCTTATTCATATTTCTTAGGAGAAGGCTTACTTTCTTATGTCCATCATAGTCTTATCTCACGAGTAACTCATGAATAGACACAGCTAGAAATAGACGTCTATTTGCAAAACCAGCACGAATATTATAATAAGAGTTATTTAAAGATTTCCTGTTTTGTACTAAATTATGTATTTCAACGATAAAGGAAAATGTTGGAACTAAGGCTATATTTTAAAATGATTTATGGCAAGCCCCACAGTGCTCAGAACATCAAATCACGTATCACATGAAAATTACAGCGTTGCGGTGACATTGCGCGTGCGCAGCCATGACAATGACTAGCTAGGGATAAAATAAATTAGTACCTCCGACGTGCGGTGACGTTAATTTTATTAACGCGTTAATAATACATGATTTAGTGCAGTCTGCGTGATGGATGCCCACTGTCCAGCACTTTAGATACGAACAGACGTTAATATTATACGAATAGTAATTTTAAATCCAGCAATTTATGGGTTTTAAGTAATATTACTTAATAGAAGATGAAATGATTATTTTGAACTTTCTAAGCAAGCACCCAAAGATAAATTGAAAGTGAAGAGAAACAAGGGAGTAAATACTTAGTCTAATCATAACGACAAATGATTTACCAGCATCGTATACAACGGTTAATATACAAATAGGTGAATTTAAATGCAAACAATTAAAATAGTTTTCAATTTCGGAAGAATTTGAACAAAAAACAAATCCGTGTATTTTTTTTTTTTTGTTCAGATTCCAGTCAAAATACAGCAGAAATTGAACATATCATCTTTTTTTTTTAAATTGTTATGAGTGCTTGACTGCGATCCCACCTGATGATAAGCAGTGATGCAATCGTTAATGGTGAGGCGCACTAGTTTATTAAGAGCCTATTCACTTTTGCCTTAAAGACACCTAAATTATAACCAGAATTATCATCATTCCTATTTCAATATTTGATAAGACATATAAGTTACGTATTCTAATTATCATTGTCTGACATTCTGTAGATGTATCTGCAAATTGCTCCGTCACGGGCGGTAAGTGTAATAACAGAAAATATAAACAAACCTAAATAAAACATGGCCGACCGTGACAATGACAGCTGAAATGGCGCTAACTTGTCAAATTAGATGACACGATTCGCGCGTAAAATAAAATTAGGTATTATTTATTAGCTGCCAGCTACATTGTAGCTTGGATTTCAATTACGATTGCTGCTATGTGTATCTTTTTTTTTACAGATTGTAATGTAAATACTTCAAGTCATTTTAGGTGCGCAAAAAATTGGGAAGTAGTGTAAAAAAATATCAGATGACGAACAATACTATCTAGATAAGGTTGAGCAATGATGCCCGAACGAATAAGAAAACTTATTTGTATGGGCTATTCAATACTACCTCTTTTTTGAGGTGAGAAATCATTCAATGACTTCTCCCGCTCTAGGTTGGAGTAAGAGAGAGACTGGCTTCTCAGAGATTTAAACTTTAGTTGCCCTGCTTGTCCTTAACGGAAGTGCAGCTGGTGAGTTACTCATTGATCGTCGTCCTTAGATGGTAGGAAATCGCCCTGCGACCCCCGACATCCAAGGCATCTCCTAGGGCGGCCATTGATTTAGCATTACATAAGCATTATAATATCGATCAGAAACCGCCTTCATGATAATGACGCATGTATGTGGTATTTTCTTAAATATAGTTTTAAAAGGGTAGTGCTAATCAAAAATTTAATTTTTATTTAACTGAAAACGTACAGTGTTTGGATGGACAATAGAACAGACGTACCGAAAATACAAAGTATTTTAAATATCGTAATCCATATTTGGTTTTATTAGCACCATATCCCAAGAGTGCCCCAAGACCAATTAAGATTATTACAGTATCTATGGCCAGCGTGCTCCATCGTTGACCACATCATCACTTACTATCAGGTGAGATAGTGGTCAAACGCGAGCCTTTGCATGATAAAAAAAAAGATTCTATGAATGATTCCTGTGTTCTGTGTGAAGCGTCAGTAAATTTTTCTTCTTAACACGTTATCGTAATCTTGAATGAGTAGGATTCAAGATAAAGTACCAATGTAATGAGGTAGCTAGAACCTAGGTTATAGGTCAAAGAATATTACGAAGGTGAGATCTTAATCTAACCATTTTAGGAACCGCCTGCATCTTTATGACATCAGGAAGGAAGTTCGCTTCTCAAGTCATGTTTCAATACTTATTAGCTACCGTGACATCGCCTGTCGATACTCGTGCCAAGTCACGGTAGGTAAAAAACCATTCGTACCATTAGCCACGGTGTTAGCGATTACGATTTCCCGACAACATTTTATGTAAACCGTGGATTAAGAATAAATCTGGCACAGTCTTATATCATCGCTTTTTGTTGCTCGACTTTCATAGGCCCAAAAAACAGTGTAACTTTTATTCATTGATGTTTTAAAAGCCATTAAACACAAATAAAAGTAACACAACCATTGCATGAAAAACAAATTATAAAAATCATTTCAACTTAATCCTAAGAACACGACTTATTTATATTAATAAAGTTGTATAAATAAACTTTTTATTATTGTAATAGTTGTAATAAATGCGCAGAAGCAACTCGGCCGTGACAATGAACTGCGCGCGCGCACCGGCCGCTAAACATTTGAATTAACTCATAGTTGTAACTTTTTATACAATCTCACAAATATACTTGACATTGTAAAGTTCAGCCACTCGTGGAAATTGAGCTTCTTGACAATTACTACTTGTGTGAAAAAAAAAACTGATGCGCACGAATTAGCCTTTTGTACTTTTTAAAACGACAGAAAATCGATTTGAATCATTTTTTACAATTAAAAAAACTTTTAAAATTAATTATTTTGTACTTAGTATGATTAAATCTTCCTGCACCAGAAAACTTTACCTTCACGGTTATTTATCAATACCCGGGGACAGTAGTACGGTTGGTAGCCAGCTACTAACAACCGATGGTAACCTAAACCTTCACGGTTGGCAGTGGCGAACAGTGTGTCGAACAAGGTGACGCGCAGCCTTGAGGCTGGTCGATGGTACAAGTTATAAGCTGTTGGATCTCCAACAGCAATCTTGTTGTTTAGGTGTATTTTTCCTTAAATTACGTTGATTCAACAAATTATGCAATTATAAATACTCAAAAGCACGCAAAACTGCATCATTTAGAAAAAATTCTAGAAAAAATCTTCATCTTTTTAGCAAAAGAGGCGATAGACATAATTATGTTACAAGAAATAGGGATCAATTAGTTCAACCAGGTTTCAGGCTGGCTAAAGTGGCCTCTTCTTTCATGGGGTACTGTTTGAAATGTTATAATAAAATACCTCCCCACATATTAGAACTCAATGAAACGAAATTTAAATCTTGTATTAAACGCACACTATGCAGACAAGCATATTATAAGTTGGAGGATTATATTCAAGATAAAAATGCTTGGCTCAATGCTGGTCCAGCTCCACTACCACTAGGGCGTACTAATTAGTTGATTAGTTGGAAACTAATATTATTATTTTTTTAATTTGAAAGACACAATTGCATTGTATAATGTAGAAGCACTTTTTCCAAGTTTGTGAATGTGAAGCACCATGGAGCATTTTTATTAGGTTACAACTTTTTTTTTGACATTACGAGCATGGCAGTTGAGAGTTTGTCATGCTCACTCAAATGTCTCGCTGTTGGTGGCACGTGTTATTGGGTCGTTCAGTTCCCTTCAAAATGGTTGAGCTGAGTGGGGCTGATGCACGCGTCATACTCGTGAACGGGTGCCGTCAGATGGGACTGGTCATCTCTTAGCTGCCAGTGGCTTAATTCAGTTTCTATCTTTTAATTATTTTACATTTTTATTTCACTATCGACATTGTGCTCACATGATAGAAGCAACAAGTAATATGTAACCAAGCATTATATGTAACACATATATGATTTAAAAGAGTGTCCATGGAGTTTCTTGCACGTTCTTCTCCATAGAGACCTACTCTTTGGAACGTGCAATTTAGCTTCACTTTTCTTGGACTGACCGACATTTGACTATTCAAAAGTGCCTGTAAATGGTCTATTTGAAATAAATGCTTTGAATTGAATTGAATTGAATTGAATTGAATTTGTCTAGCTATTGTATAATTTCAAAATAAAAATTCCATTTCATAAAATTATTTAGAAAAAAGTACTTACAATTTTATTGTTTAATGTTATAACATACAACAAACATGGATTGCGTAATCAGCCGGTTAAGGCTACGCACTCCACGCTACGCGTAGCACACAGCGCTACGTACGTAGCGGGTGTGTTACGCTCGATACTATACGCCCTTTTATCGCTGCTACGTCGCGGCGGTGATTTCTTATATTACAGCGAATATCTACGCTAATTTGACTGAAAAACTATCAAATTTTGGAGTTCTAACAAACACCTACAAGGTTGAAAACATTCGATGAAAAAATAATATCCACAGTAATTATTCAATTTTGAATTCATTTTTAACAACGTTAAAAGCATTGTAGCTTAAATGTAAGCTACAATGCTTTTAACGTTGTTAAAAATGAATGCTAGCTCATATATTTCCTAATCACTAATTCGGAAAGTCATAAGTACACAAATCGCTACATCTCCCGCGCCAGTCTCCGCCTCCGCCTCTTCCTTGCACCAGCCACAGGTATATCGTAACATTCGGCGTTCGTCGCATGCACTGTACAAGCGAGTACAACAGTGGTACACGCGAACAGAATAACAACGCGTTATTTCCTACAAGTTTGTTCTGTGACGGAGAAAATTGAGCTATTATCATGTCAATCGACATTCGCCACCATAATGGATGCAATCAATTGTTTATATGACAGGATGCTGCCTGATTACAACGCATTTGACATATAGAGGCGCGTATACAATGGGCTATGTAAAGAATTTGACAGAATTGATAGCGTTCTCAATTGTTCTAGAATCAGGATGGCGCCGACACGTCGCGTGCCCAATGAATTAGAGGAAAAATTTTAAATTAGGCGCCGAACAAAACACGAATATGAACTGTGTATTATTCATTTGAATACTAGGAATGCAATAAAAAATGTAACCACAAGCTACGCATTTAGAAATGACAGAGCGGTGTCTTTGACCGCTCGCGCTAGAAGAAAGTATTTACTGCAAGGTAAAATAAAATAAAACTTTTGAGCATTCGGTCAACAGATTGGAGAATTTGGAGAACATACAAAGACAATTATGAACAATAAAAATAGTTATTAGAAAGAACAGTTCAACAATTATAATTTAAAAACAGTAAAAGAATCGTTACATAAGATTGCAATTACAGTCGTGGGTGTTAAATAAGAAACCTATGATTAACGAAGCACGAACTGAATTAGAAAGAATAAACAATGTACGAAGATGTACTGGAGATTGACGAGAGGGTCGGCCACAGAGCAAAATGTTGCATAAAGTCAACAGGTCAACATAACATCACGCATATTTTCACTGAAGGGATTGGCTATGTTGAACAATAGTGTACCCATATTGTATGATATGTGAGCAATGGTGGCCGAGTGGTAATGGCTCTGACTTACGAGTTGTAGGTCGCGGGTTCGAACCCAGCCAGGCGCATTACTTTGTGTAATTTATTTCATCACCACTGCTCTTAAAACGATGAAGGAATCTGTCGGGAGGAAACCGGCATGTCCTAATATCAAAAATTCGAAGACATGTGACATTCACCAACGCGTACAGGGCCGCGTGGCGTTACGGCCCATTCCTTCTCTTAGAGAGGAGGCCTGAGTCCCAACAGTGGGAATATTAAAAAAGGGTGATGATGATGATGATAATTGTGTATTAAAATTAGCTTCTGCCAGAGGTTTTTCCTACGAATAAATACTTTTCTACTATAAATGTGTTCAACTGCTCTTAAAACATGCCTTTTGACTATTAGGTTGGAGATCATCTAATGACATCTCTAGCTCGAGGGTGAAGCGGAAGAAAGAGTCAGAATTTTACTAAATTAAACCTACCTGAGTCCTTCAGTTGACGGGACTTCAGACCACGGTATCCCTTTCAAAAATTCCTCGTGGTGCAGACTTTCACATGCTCACTGATCTTTTTACAACATTTTTTTGTTCATAGCGGTGAGCTTCAATGTGTAAGTGATGGGTTTTCACTGCGTCTTCAAAAGTCCACACTCCACGTCTTTTGACAGCACGGTTGATGCAGTGATTGAGTGATTGGCTGCTGCACTGCGAGTCGCGGGTTCATTTCTCGCACAGAACAAATATTTTTATAGCCTACTGCAGATTATAGATGTTCCGGGTCTGGGTGCCTTGTGTATGTATGTTTGTGAACACACTCACGATAGAGGAGTAATTCCTAGTGTGGGGCCAAGTCGTCGACGGCGCGTACTATTCCACGCATGCCTCAAAGAGTTGTCAGTAAACCGTAGGGGCCCAGCGGGATCGAAGCCTACTGGGGCCAAATGTTTGCTTCTGAAAGGAAATCTCGACCCTGGTATGAAAGGCAATGAAGGAACCGGAGTGGATTTTTAGTCAGTAAATATCTCACACATCCTCCCACTCTGCCCAAGAACGGGAGAGGACATTGGATTTCCAACCTAAAAACAAAATTCCAAGTGCGGTAGTTAGAAGACAAGTTAAAAAACAGTGGGCATTCTACATTTTAGTGTTCTTTGACAACATTTTATATAACAATGAAGTATCGTCTTGGGCGCAAATAACAGGCGTTGACCCTCTCATTAGCATGGCATTACGATTCACTCAGATACCGCCCTAACAAAGAACCGCTAAAAAACTAAAACAATGACAAATTACGCGTACTGTAACATCCTGTAGACGCGTAATAGGTGATGTTGTGTTTTTATAGAAGATAATAACGGTTATAAATAATGTTTTTAATTGGTAGCTATCGTCATCATCAGTCGAAAGATGTCCACGGTTGGGCAAAAGCCCCAATTGCCGCCACGAAGACCGGCCCTGTGTCTTGCATTTACCATCTACACTAATATTATAAAGAGGTAAAGTTTGGTTTACTCTTATTGGTCCGATTGCTAAAATTTTTTCACCGGTAGAAAGCTGCTTTTCTGTGTAACATAGACTCTCACCAGGGTGACCTGATGGGAGTCACGGGACCTTCCAATGCTGTGACATTCAGTACGCGGTCACAAGTCCACCCATCTATTCTGTGAGCAATGTCCCCCTGCCCAGGGCCACTTAAGTGGTTCGGTTTTAGACAATTGGTATTGGTACAGTGACCTAGTTTTGGTGTTTTAATATAGGTTTTTAATTTATTACTTTTTCTAAAGATTTGTGAATTTATGGATTTGTCAAAATTTTGATAGATTTCTGTTTTAGATCCAGGGGCTGTTTTTTTTTTTCAATAGTTGACGATGCAATAGTTGACGGTGAGGCGCACTAGTTTACTAAGAGCTTATTCACTGTAACCTTGAAGACACCTACATTTTTATCGGACAGGAAGACCACAGCAGGCAAATTGTTTCAGTCCTTCGATGTACGTGGTATAAACGACGAGGCGAAATGATTAGTCCGGACCGCAGAGGTTATATTAACGAATACAATACTCAAAAGTTTTGCTCAATTCTAATTTATCCAATGAGACCAAGTTCCTAATCATCAGGAGATGAGATCGAATTAGATAAACCCCAATTCAAAACTCCCCCTTATTCAAACTTTTCCTCAACGAATGACCAATTAAAAGAAGTTCGCCGAACTAAACATTCTACATGTTAGTTCCCAAAAAAAAAAAAAACTTCATCTCTCGTACCCTCGTTTACAAATACATTCTAAGAACGCAGAACGTTTAAAGATTTCGTTTCATGCAAAATTAAACCTCACGACGTTTTTTAACATTACCAACCTAACTTTACACTCCATCAAATAAAATTGGGATCTTAATTTTCAGACAGGTAAGATTCATTTTCGCGTGAATATTGGTTTGATGACTGTCAAGGGAATGTTTTGTTTATGTTTCTTTCCACCGATCGCAATGTCCGATTACACTTGGCACGGTTGTCGGTGGACTTTCCAGTGCCACGTGCTGGCTGAGACAAGGTCACAATACAACACATGGGTTTCCTCTAGAACGATGACAGTAACATCATTATAATATTGCTACTCAGAACTTAGAAAATGATGAAGTAATGTGGTAAAGATAGCATCTTTTTCTAGGATTTTCTTGCTGGCTCAAGTTTGCCACAGCTATGGTAATGAGATTTAAGAACTACGTTATTTTCAGGCATTCTGTCAACCTAATAAAACCCATAAAAAAATCAAAATTGGAAATCTTTACCCAACAGGATTAAAGCCTACTGGGGCCAGCCAAGGGTCTGCTTCTAAAACGAAGATTCGGCGACGGTATGAAAGGCAACGAAAGAATAGGAGTGGGTTTTTAGTCAGTAAAAGACTGACACAATCTCCTCCTCTTTTAGTAATGCAATAGTATCGAACTCACGATCCTCAAGCAAAACAGGTAACTGGCCATTGATAAACAGTTTTAATGACTTGCAAATTATTGATAGATTCCATACAAAGAACATTTGATGAATGAATTGAAATGTATGCCAAACAGACACTCACAGAATGCATTAATGAAATTTAAAATTGTTAATATCTTGAATGTGTAATAGGTAGATAATGTATTGGAGTTTAATGAGATGATGTGTTAAACTTTCCCATTTGTTAAATAAATACGAGTAGAAGATTGTGGTCTTTTTCTAGACCTAGAATTCTGTCGTTTTTTTTGTAGGTGAGAAAATCATCCAATGACATCTCCGCGGCCTTGGGCGGTGCGGGAGATCAGACTCTTACTGACTAAAAATCCACCCCGTTCCTTCGTGCCTTTCGTACCGGAGCTTGAGCTATCTTTCGAATTAACCCTGGCCCCAGTAGGCTTCGAGCTGGGCCCCTGCTGTTGCTGACAGCTCCTTGAGGCGCGCAAGAACAGTGCTCGCCGTCGACGACTTGGGCTCGGTCCGGACAGTTACCAGATGATCGGACAGCGAGCTACCCATTGCTAGCTGTCCGCAAGCCTGCGCCTACGGTGGCCGGAAATCGGGATCGGAATCCCGGCGGCGGCGAGAGCGCCGTTGCCTGATGCGGTCGGCCTCCTCATTCGATAGAATTACTGCTTCGCAGAAGTCGGTGACCGCCTGACACTCCTTCTCGCTCCGGATCATGGCCTGTACCAAGGCCCGGCGCGAGAGATCGCCGCCGCCGATCGCCCTCACGAGCGCAAGGCGATGCTCCGCCCAAGATGACGTAGGACTTGTTGTTGGACAATTTGACAGCGTTGTGCGTCATGTTGGGGGACAATTATTTGTCCCCTAGTGTATCAGAGGCTTTAATTAGTAAGACACCGAAACTTCTTATATCTTTGTTTGTGTACTAGGTACTAACTCTAATTTTAAGATATTTTCCAAACAAAGTGAACCATATTGTTGTCTTTTTAAATAAAATTATTATCTATTATTGTTTTTATTTATTAAAACGATGGACTAAGATTACGAATTGTTAATTTATCGATATCTTCAAACATAGTCACATAAAGAGATATCAGATGATTTTTATTAACACAACATCTACGTTTTTGTTTTGAACCAAATGACGACTTTCTTTTCCGGCAGAGTCCGACATCACTGTCTGTCTAGCCATTTTTTTATTACGTACTAACCGGTTATTCTACATAATAATCTACTACTCGTATATTTGTTGACAGTTAAAAATAGAATTGAGAATTAATTATGTGTTTACACTAGGATATATAAAATCTTTGGTGTTTACATCTTTAATGGCGGTGTGAAAAAAATCTATCGACATTTGACGCCATTGTACGAAAATAAAGGATTTATGTTCTTCATTGTCTATGGGAAATTGTAAGAGTAGAGTAATTACAGTTGCATTGATTATGTATAAAAGTAGAGTAGTCTTGTAACTTTATTCTTGGAATTTGGGTAACCTCTAGGATCATTCACGCATCCAGGGTTATTTTTCTGGGGAAGAGGGGGAGGCTTTTTTTTATGGGGGGAAAAATCATCCAATGACAACCCCCGCTTTTGGGCGGAGCGGAAGATAGTGTCAGACTTTTACTGACCAAAAGCCCACCCCGTTCCTTCTAGCCTTTATACCGGAGCTCCAGTTCCCTTTCGGATAACCGGCCAGGGTTATCCAGTAGGCTTCGACCCGGCTGGGCGCCTGCTGTTGCTGACAATTCCTTGAGGCGGGTGGGAACAGTGCGCGCCGTCGACGACTTGGGCTTGGTCTGGACAGTTACCGGACGTCCGGACAGCGAGCTACCCATTGCTCACTGTCCTCAAGCCCGCGCCTTCGGTGACCGGAAATCGGGAGAGCGCCGTTGCCTGATGTGGTCGGCCTCCTCCTTTGCGAGCATTACTGCTTCGCAGAAGTTGGCTGCCGCCTGCCACTCCTCCTCGCTCCGGACCATGGCCTGTACAAAAGCCCGGCGTAAGAGGTCTCCGCCGCCGATAGGGGGAGGCTGACCCCTGACTAACCTAAAGCCAATTTCGGAGTTGGTAGTATTTTTGCGTCCATCATTTTGAATTGGTGGCCCAATATCCTAGTGTGGGTGCGACCCACTCAGCCCTCCTCCTTATACGCTTATGTCTTGGTCCCAATTCGGAATGATGAATTTTATAATGTTTTTAACTGTACTAGCTACCAAAGCTTGTTTAAAGTATATTTAATTTTTACAGCATTATGATTTTATGCAAAACCTACATAAATAATTGAAACTATTGAGCAGCGCATATCGTTGCTTTTCTGCACAGTATAAAAGGAAGTCGCTTTTCGCGTCTGTTTGTTTATCCGCACTAGTTCTAAACCATACAACAGATTTAGATAAGAGATTTAGGTATACACTAATACAAAGAACAGTAAACAAAAAAGGTTTCCGTGTACAATTTGCATCAATGCGATACCTGGGCGGATCCTTCACCTGATATTTTAACACGTCCTGGTAAGTCCCCTGTTAGCCTATAAAGGACCTTTTTACACCACCTGCTCGATAATGTCGTTTTATACGTCATACAAACCTCACATAAAGCAAGTTATTATGTGCCTACGGAGATAATGCAGTATGGCCGATCCCTACGGAATAATGAGATTTAAATTTGGAACATCAATAATCGTCAACATTGTGAATTAAAATGAACGAGCATCGTACAAGTTAACTTGAAATTCAAACTGGCAGATAACAAAAAAAAAATAGAATAAAACGTGCTTACTGATGGGAGGGTTATAAAAAATTGAAACTATAGAATCTTGGAAATCCTGGAGTAGTGAATTTTGTTTGTTTGATGAACTTGTAAATATAATGCTATATTTCTCTAATATATGATTTGGTCGACCAAATTGTCTTTTAATTATCTCACAGATGGTGTAAAAAGTAGAGTATGCAACACATCAAGCTGTCTTGTTCTTGGCTGGCTTGAATTCCTCTCTTCACTCAGGTTTCTTTATTAACTCCCTCGCAATGCTCGGGTGTCAATTTTATTAATCCCTCACTATAATGATAGTGAGGGGATTAAAATCAGCAACCTTCGTTTCGTTCGGAATTCAACATGCCGCCCGCGACTGAAAGACACTGTCCCTAGTCGCATAAACTACTATTTTTTTTTAAGTGCAGAACGTAGCAAATATTTTTTGTAAGAACGACTTAGTTTCAATGTTCAATATTTATGCACGTGCTGTTCTATTAGCAGTGGTGTAGATAACATTCCTGCATAAATTAGGTAGAAGCATTGACACCTTTCGTGCATATCACTAATGGATTACCAGTGGATTACATGACATAGGTATTTTGTGATAACATTATGTACTGCCAAAATTGTCATTATATTTATTATCTTGCGTTTGAGTATCGCATCGTACTCAAACGCAAGATAATAAATATAATGATAATTTCAGATCATTTTTCATATATAGAAGAAAGAAAGAAAAAGTTGAAAGAAATCATCATATATTTCTGTATCAATTTTGGAATCAACAATGTTAACAAGGCTTTGACCTTTATTTTGTACCATATTCTATTTAAAATACGTAAATAAGTCCAATGCTGGAAATAGGCCTTCCCCAAGAGTCATTACGAACGGTCCTGGGCGTCTCGCAACCGTCGCAGTCCCACAACTATCACCAGGCCATCGGTCCACCTTGTGGGAGGCCTTCCAACTCTGCGTCTTCCGGTGCGCGGTCGCAAATAATACACAATGGACAAAATACTATCATCAAACTGAACTACCCGTATGAACTAACTATATTCAATTGAATAAACTACATTCTGTCTAACAGTGGCGTAGATTGCACAAATTTAGACGTGGGCGAAGGCTCATCAGCGAGGCCTTTTTCTTTCATAAATTCGGAAAAGAGACAGCGACTGTCGCAACCCAGTGTTCGACCATATCGTCGCTTACTATCAGGTGAAATAATAGTCAAATGCGAGCTTACTTATTATAATAATATAATAATAATACTTCACAACTATTAAACAACGCCGTCTAGCCCCAAGCTAAGCAAGAGCTTGTGGTATGAGTACTAGACAGCTGATAAACATACTCATATATTTCTAAATACACATATGTTATAGATAAATTACCAGACAAAGAACAAATGATCATGCTCATCACATAAACATATGTTCTGGGTGGGAATCGAACCCACGACCTCCGGCATGGTAGTCAGGGCCCTTTACCACTAGACCAATTCGGGGCCAGGGTTAGTTTCGAAAAACAACTCGAGCCCCGGTGTGGAAGCTTGAACAGGGTGGGTTTTTAGTCAATAAGAGTTTGACACTATCTCCCGCTCCACCCAAGAGTGGGGGTTGTCATTGATGATTTTCCCACCATAAAAAAATAACCACTAGGCCAACAGGCCAGTCAATTATAAAAAAAAACTTTCGTTCTAAAGAGCCCTGGCTTGTGTGACGCCCCTTTGAGTGCGAGGCCGTGTGCAAGGGTCCATATCGCCCACGCTTTGCTACGCTACTACTGTCTAATTACCTCTATGATATGACATTTACATTTAGAAAAACTACATTTTTTATCAGACGTAGCTAATACCATCATTTTTCACAAACTGCCAGACTATCAAAACGATATAGATCTTTATGAAAAAAACCTTTTAAAGGTTACCGAGTACTCGAAAGAACCGCAAAAATACTCTGAGTCATTCCTACTATTTGATACACGACAGGCCATTGGCCCATTTTTTGTGGCCTGCAGTACATTACCTCAAGTGTTCCTATTAACTATGATATCACTGTAGAGCCATAAAATAGATAGCGACAGAAGTCAATCTATATACAAAGCGCGTTTGAGCAACGCACACATAGACATCGCTCACGGACATATCTCGGCTCAATCGGCCGGTCGCACTCGTACAGTTGGGCGCAACGCGCTGACCCTAGCGCGACCACGTAGCGCAGGTATAAAAAGTGAAGTACATACATGAGATTGACTTCTGTACCCTATCTATTTTGCGGCAGAGCAGTGTAATTGGTTTTTTTGCGAGTACATTAAAATCGTCTTAAAATGGCGCTTGTAATTAATTTTAAGATTATCAACCGTTAGGATGTCAATCACAGGTGATGGGATGTCGTCTTGGACTGATAAACTTGATTTGATACCGCTGACATTTGAATGGTTTGTCAAGTAGAAATGTGGTGTGCGATTAATTGGATTTTAAGCTGTGTAACTACTTACAAGTTTATCGAGGAATTCGTTCGAAATAGGTAGGTACCTACACGTACTTACTTTGCTCAGTAAGTTAGTATACATCTTTTAGTAGTTGTAACTAGCCCGTTAGCCTAGCCGCTTGTGTTATGTGTACTATTAAATACCCTATTAGGAATTTTATTTGAAGCTTTTGTGCTTTTAAGTATCTGTCTACCTACCTACAGGTCTAAAACTTACTAGCTACTGTTTCACAATAGATATTTAGTTATACAGCTTTAGCATCAAAAATTTAATGAGTATGGATATCTAGTTAAACAATAAATCACATCTATTTACGGAACAAAATAAAGGAAACATTAAAATTAACGAGGCATCAAATATCTGCATTGTCGACTCTAGTCATTTACACTATTTGAGCGATTTTTCATCTAATCGTGTTGACTAAAATAGCTTCTCTAATTAAACCAGTGGTCTAACGGCTTCGATAAGTGTAACCTTTACGCCCGGTACGTGTGGACGTGCCAAACCAGCGGAATGAAATGAATGAATAATCCTGGCTGCCTGTAAGAAGTTCCATTTTTGAAATGTTACATTCTTTATGACTTTTCTCAAAACTTTTAAAATTGAATTTCGAATATGAGCGAATTCAACAGATTTTTTTTTGTGCGAATGACATGACAGTTTGCTGTCAATCTAAATTAGTTTTTTTTTTTTTTTAAATGGGTCGTGTCACGAATGAGCTCGAAATACAGACATGTTCACGTATCTATAATTGCCGAATAAGTTGTTGGTAAAATACAATGATAGTCTTGTATCTGTCTTTTGGTACAGTCGGTCTAAAATTCTCCATCAAACGTCGAATCAGTTCAAGCGCAGCAGTGCTATTCTCTAAGGGTGAGTTGCACCATTTAACTATAACAATACCCAAACCATAACTAGCCGTAAAACGGCCTCCTATTGGTCAATTCGACGATTTGACAACTGTTAACGGCTTTGTTACCGTTATAGTTAAATGGTGCAACTCACCCTAAGAAATCAGCTTTGAGTGCCGCGTTGGCCGCAGCGACGAAATCCAAATTGTAACTATCATCATCATTATCATCATTTAACAAAAATACGCTTGAATCCTGCGGCGCGGCGCCTAACCAAATCCTTTAAAGTTTTTGTTTCGAGTGCGAGCAAAAATAAACTTAGCGGTGGTCAGGCGGAAGTATCTTTGGTACATTGTATTTTATGTACCAATTTGGATTCCCTCTCCTAGAAAATGGAGGCCTGAGTCCCAGCAGTGGGAACATTAAAAGACTGACTATGCTATAATTTGGATTTCGTCGTCGTAGCGCTGCGTTCAAGGCCGTTTTTTAGGGAATAGCACTGTTGGTCAAACGCAAGTTCTATTCATAGTCGAGCGATCATCACTCCAATTTAGACAATAAAAACTTCAACTATTGTAAGAACCAACACCCAGGAAATATCACCCAGTTGATCTGAGTAGTTTGTGGGTGGCCTTTGAAAAGGATGTGGCAAACTAAATTCTGTTTGCACAACCATAGGATGCTATTGGAGAGATCATTGTGTGGGAGATGATCCCACTGTTTCCTTTAGCTATTTTTAAACAATGACAGACTAGACAAATTTATTGATTAATCTACGAGTACACTAATATTATAAAGTTTTTTTTTTTTTGTTTATAGGTAGTAATCTCTGGAAGTACTGGGCCGATTGCGAAATTTTTTTCACCAGTAGAAAGCTGCTTTATTCCTGAGTGACATAGGCTATATTTTATGTACGCGGATGAAGCTGCGGGCAAAAGCTAGTGATTTATAAAATAGAGATCATAAATATTGGTAGCGTGACTGCCGAATATTTTTCTATGGGTCTTATCATTGATAGCTTTATCTCCTAGACAAACATTGAAAGGGCTTAACTTATCTATTAGTATAGTTTTAGTATATCATAAAGAGGTTAGATTAATAATTTTATGTTTTGGTTTGTAATTAATAAAATCAAGCCAATTTTATAAATTTCTTCACCTGTCTGCTGCTTTATCGCTGAGTGACACGGTTAGTATTTTCTGCTTTCATGCGGGCGAAGCCGCTGATAGAAACTAGTTTAAATAATAGTAATAAAAATAATAAGACATTTATTTTCTATTGTCTTGGCCCATAGAAAAATACCTTACAGACTAACACATATAGAGTAAATTAAATACAATAAAAGAGAAAGTGATAGAATAAAGTTGGAGTAGTTTGTGAAGACGGCTAATAAATATCCCATAATACCTACTCTTAAAGCCTTGGAACGCAAAGGGCAAATGAAGGGACACAGGACCACTTTTTCCGCTCTATGTGGAGCAAGAGGGAGTCAGAATCTTACCGACCAAAACCTACATCTACCAGGTTAAATAACCACAGAACAGAATCTATCTCATGACATAATAAGCTTAAACAATTATCGTAAATAATAAGAAGGTAACAGAATACTGCACGCGGCGAAAGGGAGAAGCACTCACGACCGATAATCCTTTCACTCATCTAACCAAACCAAAACAATGAGATTTACATTAGAAATCAAACTTTAATTTGTAGGTATTATAGTTCAATTTATATTGTCGGGTTGCACTATGAATTCGATCTGCCAAAACGTTTATCGATGGTCAGAGCAAAAATAAAAGATGGACGCTTGAAGTTCCAACCGTAGAGATTAATTGGCAGTTGTTAGTAGAAAGTTATTCGTGTGAACATAATTGCTGTGGCTTTTGTACGATAGAACTGTTTATTGTTTACTTTTGTAAGTTTTATCGTAAGTCTTGACAGCTTTTATCTGAGATAACTGGCACTTGACCGAGAAAGAAAGAAAAAAAAACTATCGACATGCAAAAACCTAATCTAATTGATAAAAAAAAATGAGCTAAGAAAACTTAGGTTGGATATTATGAATAACGTCAGAACCAACAATGTAGAGAAATATTTATTTTTCTTTGTTTAGTATTTGTTGTTTTAGGTATTTCCAAAGGCAAATTACAAAGTATTAGCGCTTGGAGACAGAGATATCGTTAAAAAAGGTCAATATTCTTTTTATGATCTTTCCTCAAAAAAAAAAAACATATGAAAGACTAATGTTTTTGTAAATGATTCCCTATTGTTTTATTTTTCCTCAAATCGTTATTATAGATATGAAATTCTGACTAAAACAAATATAAGTTTTGAATGTGTGTTATATACGAGAGTTTGCCAAACGATTTTCTTCGAAAAGAAATCCATTATGCAAAAAATTTAAAAAGTTCTGCTATAAAGTGTAAATCTAACTTATATTACCTGTGAGTTTGTTTTAGTGTTGCCTCTCAAGATACTCAACAGGAAACACTGGTTTCATCTAGTTTTAATTGACAAAAAAAAAAGAATAGTAGTGTTATTTAAAATAATGCATAAACATAAAAATAATTTTCAATAAACTAGTAACCTTTAGAAAAGTATGTTGGCTATTTTATCTGAGGATAATAAAACAAATAATTCCTAGAACTAAACACTCATAAATCGATCCCTATAAATCTTCCATAACTCCAGTTGCAGTTTCCATAAAAGGCTAAACAACAATTTATTTAACGACATTTATAAGAATAAATAAAATAAATAAATCAATAACAAAGAAGTTCAATTCAATATAGTTCAGTAATAAAATATATGACGCAGGAAAAATTTATAGAAGATGATAACATATTCAATCTAGAACATTCTCTGACTGCATTGTTTCTAATGACAATAATTTATTTATGTTATAGTCATTCTGGATATTTTAATTCAAGTTAGACGCGTATATCAGTTTTTCCAGTGATATCACTGTTTAGAATGCACGGCGCATGCGATGTTTACATACCATTGATGTAAATCATTCTTCTTTACCTAAGGTATATTCTACCTATATACTGTAAGGTAGCTAGAATAGGTACTATTTATTTATGTTTTTTACTAAGTTTTAATCTCTTTCTGAATGTTAGTTTCTTCAGTGTTATAAAGCCGATCGTGTTATGTTTTATGCTTGCTAATCTTGTGTTGCGTCTTTTACTTCTACTTCTAAAAATCTTGTTTTAAATCAACATCTACGATGTTGTTTGCTACCTTGAAATAACATTTATACTACATATACCTACTATGATATATAGCACCATACCATACATATATCTACCATGATATTATCATTATTATGATTTTTGTTTCTAACTGTAAGCATTTCGTAGGAACTATTACACATTTAATTCTACAATCTGAAATCTAAGTACAGTTTGGACTGAAGTTATTAGTGCAAAATAAAGAAATCGTGATATAGATACAGAACGTTTAAAAGATTACCAATTTTTTTTTAATAAGCTGAATATATAAAAAAAAATATCATTATAGAACCCAAAACGGACAGACACAACACCACTACAAAGACTGAAGAAACAAAAGAACAAATTACAAAATCACAGAAAAATATATAAACCTATGATAAAACCCCAATAAAAAAGAAAAATTAATAAAAAATATACTCAAGTGCGAGCGACGTACATGACATGGAAAGCTGCTTAACCGTTAAATTTAAATAAAGTGAGGTGCTCCAATGAGAATGAAGTGATTGCCCATGCTACATCATAGTGGGTATCTTAATGCCAATAAAATACAAAATGGCGCTGACGACACAATATCAAATGAAATCGAAGACTATGATGCTTTCTACGAATAGGTATATGCAAAACAATTAAGAATGACAATTCTATATTGTATAGTCTAGGTAAGTTTATTTATTGTATGACTATTATATCAGACACAAAGATGATAAAAATATTTTTAAGCCAGATAATTTTCCAGACATGGCGATAGATTTTTTTTTTGGGTATAAACAAATACACAATACAGTGCCTTTAGTAGGAAATGAAAACTTGTGTCATCTTCATACTAGTATATTATAAAGAAAAACTCTGAACTTAAACCAGAAATTAAACTATCGCATATATTCGTAGAACGCATCATACAATACCTTGATGACATCACTTAATTTCGGACCGCCAACGCCATCAATTTTTTTTGTAAGATTCCAAATTCCTTGTATCGTGAATTTGTGACGTCACAGTGTGGTAAGCCCCTCATGCCATGCGTGGCTCTTACCCTGCGGCGGAGCTCGTCGTGTTACCGGCGGCACGGGGCCTGTTCCCTTGTCTTCGGGCGCCGCTTCGCCGGATTCTACATCTGCAATCACACTTTGGAGTAAATACTACGTTCGCTTAACGAATTTCGGACCCTTACACATACGTCCACTTTTTCATTAAGGAGAAGAATCCGTTTCAAAGTCTGGAAATGTACTGACGGATAAAAACAAAAATTAAAATTTGTGTGGTGTCTGTCCGTAAAGATACCCGAACCTTATCTGGACGTAATTAATAGGGCCCTTGGGTTTAAAAAAATGGGAAGATTTAAAGAGAGCGAAAAAATGATATTTCCACGAGTGAGTCCACGAGATGTACACCTGTGCGCTATATACACTACTAAAGACGTTTGCAAACGATATTACGAGTAAGTTACAGTTGATTCAAGTTCTATTTACTAGACAAAATAATAAAGGAAGTATAGAGTTCGATAATCAATTATTAAAATACCATCGAGTACATTCAGTTGTGGAAATAGAAAGTAGAAATGATGCGAAGAATACAAAATCAATGAAGATAATACGATTTTAAAGAAATTGCGTCTACAAAATTTGAGATCCGCATTTGAGACTTTGTTATCAACCTTTCATTCAGTTCAATATTCTTTATCAATGAATTGATGGATATGAGTTAATCCAGTCAAAGCTTGTGATAAATCAATATAACCATTACAGTTATCTGACAGATTGAACAGAACTTCAGATTTCGATACTTCAGTTCGCTTTTGAGTAATTACATCAGGCATACTCCATTAAATAATGGTATGCGGTTTGTTTCTTACTGTCCCTGAGATGATTTGTTCATCTTATTTGAAATGGAAATAACAAGAGGATCGATGGGTATGATTGTTTCTGATCTTTGATTATATGTTTTGTTTATAAATAGCTGTATCTACTTATTTTCTTTACTAAGCAATGTTATATTTTTTACCATCACAGGTACTATAATACCTATAAGTAAATTATATGGTGGAATTCTGTGAATGTTTTTGTAGTAAGCTCTGTAGAATTCCCAAAAGTGACCGTACAAACAACACCGCCAGTTATTACACTCATTATATTTTTTTCTCTTCTCTGTGTCTATTACTAAAAGTATCTAAAATTAGTCAAAGTAACGTCGACGTCGGTCAGCGAACACGCAGAGAGCCGGCGGGATTCCCAACCTTTATTAATTAGCTAAAATTACAGACCAGACATTTCCGAATAAAAATACTACGAGTACATCATTACACTAATGAGTTTCTTGTTTTTATAATGACTTTAGTCACACTTCATCATAATTAGCCCTACCTAATTTAAGTTTAGCTAGGTGTACTTGCATTTATGTTTTACCGACCGACATTGAATAGACCCAAAAATTAAAAAAATCTTTGAACCGATACATAATGTTGTTCGTGTAAGAAAATATTTGATATTTTACGACCCAAGTTGGTCGAAATAAATTATTATGGGTTGTTATACCTCATAACCTTGAGGTTCTGGACCTTTGGAAGGCGTACGAAATGCCGAAGCTAACTTGCAGAGGCCCTTTAGATAATTTTAATGGAACGTGGTACCAGCTGACGATTATCCCTTTACGCGCGTTTTCCATGCTAGTGTACTGTCATTTGTATGATTTTTACACGCCGAAAAAAGAACCCCGGTTGGTGAGAAATTTTTGAAACACATAGAAAACAAACATATATTACTTATGAACATTAGGGTTACCAGGAACTATGTTAAAGTTAAAGCCCCTGCCTGAACCATGTTATTAAAAATCGTCGGTAAAAAGCAGGAGACATACACACCCAATAAATGAGACCCCAAAAATGCTCACATGAGAATTATTATTATAAATTCAGAGTACGGTTTTAGCAATTATTTATCCTGACATTGAATTCCGGCCATCGCACTTTAGATGACCGATAACAATTAGTCTTTCATAAATCTCTCGCCACGCTTGAAAATTCATGAATGTCTTTTAACAATAATAGTAAATCGGCGGTCCCGTGACCGCCGGCGCCTAATTGCATGTGCATCGTGTTGCAACTGCTATTAATTTTGTTAATAATTACAAGTCTTTTGGCTGATGTGCATTGTCTTACACAAATCTAATTAAGATTTGAAGTGCTTTCATTAATACGCCAATTTTCAATGGACATGATCTTGTGATCCATAAACCTTGTAAAACCATGTATTACTCATTCATGGTTTTTATTATTTTTTGAATAGCCTCAAATAACTTCTCTCACTCTGGGTAAAGCAAAAGCGAGTCTGAGGGGCTACGGGAACTATTTCGGAAAATTCAGTTTATTCTTTCACTTGATGAATTTTATACAGGGTGTAAGGAACAGCCCTCCATAAACTCTAAGGGCTTGCTCAGTAGACAAAACTGAACCACCTTCCAAAAGATATTTTTCCAGGAAACGAAAAAAAATCAGCCTCATCATACAAAATTAAAAACTTGATTGGACAGTTAGTACGAAGAGAGGCCGATTTTTTTTTTCGTTTGCGGAAATTTGTTCAGTTTCGTCTACTAAGCAAGCCCTTAAAGTTAGTGGAGGGCTGTACCTTACATCCTGTATAAGTTTACGTTTTGGATGAAATTCTCCAAATTATGATAAAAATCGGATTACAATGCTCTGCGTAATTTAAAGAACAACTACCGGAGTCTCAAAAAGATTATTATTTACTATTTTATTTGTTCCAGCCTGTATGCCTAAATGAAAATGATTAATATTGCGAAAAAAAAAGCGACAAAAACCCATATAACGCATAACCCTCATTAGAAATACCTATTTACGTGGGCTCACAAAAATATGTGGAAAAAACTGCATAAGAAACAATTTTGAGAACACTAATTGTATTGCAGTAATTATACCCATTAGCTATTGTTTGACGGTTATTATTTGATATTCAGATAAGTGTATTTTTATGCCAACACAGAGGTGAACAGGTCAAGTAATTAATTGGATTTTTATTTTTTGCTTCAAAGAAGTCGATTTGCATGGTTGACGCACAACTCAAGTGTGTATGACATTATTTAGGTTTATTTGCTTTTTGAATTTTGTTTTCAGCCTTTTATGATTATTAACGATGGAACCTCCAAGGCAGTAGTTTAAATTTCAAATTACAGGCATATTTAGACTATTTTTCAAGTTATTTATTTTTAAAACCCTTTATTACATTTTCCTAGCGTTAGGGCCTCTTAGAAATACGCTTATTTATTGATTCGATAATTAAAGCATTTTACTATCACTTTAACTAACAGCTATGTAGGTGAATGAAAAGATTAGTTTTTTGTTGTATCGGGGCTTTTGTTAATTTAATCTTTATTTGAAAATACCGTTATCAATCAATTTATGTAAGTAGATCACAACTATGCGCTTATCAAGAAATCGATAGATTACTTTATTAGTTTGTATTCTTGGATTTGAATATTATCAGGATTATAATTTTGTACTTAGATATAATTATCATGTTTTCGTATTATGACACTCTTTGTATAGTAAAGTTTCTAGTATATTCTTCAATCAAATATGAAAGCGTCACTCCCTTTTAATTTACCTTTTTCTTTTACAGATACCGATAAAAAACATAGCAAATTTTATTTATTAAAACTTTATGTTATTGACGATGGCTGCGAGACGCACAGGACCGGTCATTATGGCGACACTTGGGGGAGACCTATGTCCACCAGTGGACGTCTCTCGGCTGAAATGATGATGATGATGATGACGAAACTTTATGTAGAGCAAGATGAAGCGTAGGTCCGCGTCTGTGGCGAGACGCTGCACCATTATTACAGATTGGAACCGTCGCATATACTCCACGTGTGGACATCATCTCTGCCACGGCAGACGTAAGTTGCGGAGTCTGTTTAAAGTTTACCAAGATGGATGGAGCCACGCGCACATAGGCGGGAGATGATCTGATGGGTTTCTACCCAAAGTCCCGTCTCTCGAAAAAATTCGCGTCTTTTCGAGGTGGTATTACTATGAAATGGGCTCACTTACTAAATTTTCCCTTACTCCTGACAAGCTCAAATAGAATTTGTATTAGTTATACAAATTTTATTTGAGCTTGTCAGGAGTTAAGCAGTGGTCTCAGAACTAGGTCTACTTCTACTAGGCAACGAAGTAGGCCAGGTATAAAGACGGTGACACAGTGATCACGTGCTACCGGGCCCTGCAGGGTAGCAGCCCACTGGGGCAAAGGTCTGTATTCGAAAGGGAGGCTCGGCCCCGGTATGAAAAGCAACGAAGGAACGAGGTGAGTTTTTTGGTCAGTAAGAGTCTGACACTATCTTCCGCTCCGCGGGGGATATAATCTGGATTATATTTAAGAACCGAAAAAAAAAATGACGTGCTACCATGCAAAACGAGGCTAAGGAGACCCTCACAGTCTCCATAGGCATGTGCCTTAACAGGCATTGTACAGAGGAGGTCATGGGGCGCTCTTTCATGTGTTTTTTGGTGGTTTTAGTGAGGTCCCTGGTCTTTTCCCCAAATGTCCAGGCGCCTTTTGAAGGTTTCCTCGCAAAAACAAAAAAAAATGAAAAGGTATCTGAGAACTCCAGTCATATAGATCTATCTTTCAAATCATGGCCACTGTCTGACATGTGACCTAAAGTTAATTTCACATAAGGAAGATTGTGGCAAATGGAATTCATTAACGAAACACGTTTGTTCAATTGGAATCCAAATATATTTGTACAACAACATCGTCTGGAAATTTTACATTTAAAAATGATTGGTTCAAATTGATTAAAATTGTCTTGTGCATTTATTTAGTATAGTATTTTATAGTCATATTTGCTAGTACTACTAATATAGGTCCAAAGTCTGGAGCACCAATACCGAGTTGCTAGCCTATCGGTTTTATACCGGTTGCATTTCATGGGGAGTGTGCTTCGGAATCGCACAACGTAATTCTGCCAAACCCGTTCCATCATTACACCACTAGACGTACGGTAATGCTCCACCGGTATTGGTGGACATTCCACCCATACGCACAAAACGTTTTGAGAACACATACAAAATACAAAAATGTTTATTTTCAGAACTAAATATTTTTTAACAATAGATTGTGATTGGAGCCTCCTTTTAGGTAAATAATGCCTGTTTTAGGAGACACACCGCTCTTCCATAACTTAAGAATATTTTAATAATTTTTGGTTTTTAGTTTTTACAATTATTTCAAGATACCTACGTATATATTTATAAAGATGTATGTGTGGGGGGTGTGTGTTTGTGGTGACCAATTTATTGTGCGTACCTACATAGCTAAAGAGTGAAATTCCCTGCTGGGTTCTTTAAGTCAAGAGTGAATAGGTTACTTCTAGACAAGCGTGCTCCATCATCGATAAAGTGGTTTTTATTCAGTAAAAGTATGGGTAGACCGGGTGAATTTATTTGATCATTTAACATTGAAGAAATAATGTAGCGACTACTTATACTAAAACGTGAAAAGGACAAGACAATTAAGATTACCACAGTTTTTCGAATCTGATTCACTCACTAACACAGAACTGTTTGCACTGTAGTTTTTTACTGATATAATCCCTGGATCATCATTATCACTCGTTTTACAAGCGACTTTCTTTATTTTAATTTTATTCATGTCGCACTTTGAAAGTCCAAAATAGTAGTAATACCCCCAGTCTGAAGAACTTCCCAAGATTTTCTCAGTCACTACATAAATCGATATAACGTAGGTATTCGAAAAATGTGTACCTATATACTAGCTTTAACCCGCGGCTTTGCTAGCGATTATTTAGATTTTGAGAACCAATATAGGTTTTTGGTCATTATGAGATGCTTACCTATTACTTATCTCGTAACACACTACTAAAACTAGTAATGTAATTCAATCCAGTAGTAGATATAAGTAATAGGAACTATAATTCGATCAGAATTATACAGTTGTATAATTCTGATCGAATTAAAATATATACAAAGGCCCGAAATTAATTATCGGGCAGTTGCCTGGCCCGGACAAAACACCCGTCTGTTCGGAAGATCAATTCAAAATGCGTCGTAGTGCCATCTAGCATGCTAAATTAATTATGACCATTGAAAGTCATTGTGCTTTCCCTCAGGAACTGTACCTACTTTTTTACGCCTAACAACGCATATGCATTTCATGATGACCACGTCAGGGGTTCAGGTGTTCTGCTAGGCCTACAGGGAATTTCTGAATAGGAAACTAGTGGTCCTAGAAAACAAAGGGCAACCCGAAGGAACACAGGTGGGTTTTACTCAGTCAGTCTAGAACTAGAGAAGAAGAAGAAGAAAATAGATTAAATGTTGATGTTGTTGCTTTTGAAAAAGTTGGAAGATTTAACACCTCCCAAAAAAAAAATCAGTTTCTGGTGTGGTAACAAGCAACTTCTGAAAGAAAGATTCGGCCCGGTACGAAAGGCAACGAAGGAACAGAAGTGAGTTTTTAGTCAGTAACAGTCAGACACTATCTCCCGCTAAGCCCAAGAGCGAGAAATGTAATTGGATGATCTTCCTACCTAAAAAAAATGTGTGGTAACAAACAAACTGACTTTCTCATTTATATTATTAGAGATTAAAGTGATGTTTACCCAAGTAAATAAGTCCCATTTTCCAACTGCCTACTTTACATAAGTAGTGTAATTCAATATTTATTTTGCCACGAGTTACGCACTTACAACAGTGGATTACACTGTGTGCTTATGCTTAAACTATTTGTGAGAACTCACCACTGTGTTTGTCTATGAGTAACGAATTGGACCGATTTTATATAAAAAAAATAATTTTAAAATGATTTAGGTCACATTTTGATACTGAAGTGGACTGATCTCAGCAGGGGCCCAGCCGGGTCGAAGCCTACTGGGGCCAGAGTTACTTCGTAAGAACTCAAGCCCCGGTACGAAGCCAACGAAGGAACGGGGTAGGCTTTTAGTCAGTAAGAGTCTGACACTATCTCCCGCTCTGCCCAAGAGCGGGGGTTGTCATTGGATGATTTTACCCACCATAAAAAAGTGGACTGATCTATCTATCTA
This sequence comes from Mythimna albipuncta, assembly GCA_929112965.1. Lineage (NCBI taxonomy): Eukaryota > Metazoa > Arthropoda > Insecta > Lepidoptera > Noctuidae > Mythimna > Mythimna albipuncta. The sequence continues at coordinate 5,733,936 of OV815962.1, read as the reverse complement.
ATAAGTGTTTTCAATGGTCCATTGAATGGTATATCTATATAGGTAAGACCCGTAGAGCCCCACCTGGGGACGTACCAGTCCGGAAACCTGTTAGCAATGCGTGTGTTAAAAATACCAGTAGACCATAAGGACAGAATCCCTTAAGTTAAATTAATAAAAAGAGTGATGTTTAGGTTTACACACGGCAATGCCGCAGGAGACGCTGGACCCTGGGCGTCGGGATTCAGAGTTTGATTCTGTGTCACCCGAGGTGCGGGCTAGAGGACTGCGAGCACTGGGTAGCTCACCGTACGATAACGATCAGGCTAGCGTCGATGTCTCGATGACGCCTTGTATTCGACGCGATAAAGTACGCATGATTGACGAGGTCCGTTTGATATGTCCTAAGACTGTGGAATCGTTTGAAAAAGAGAACTGGAATGTAAAGTGTAGTTGAATGAACATGGATGGGCTTTTAGTCAGTAAAAGTCTGCCACTCCCCCTCGCTCCACTAAGAATGGAAAAAGTTATTAGGCAGTTGCCTAATAACTTTTTCCATTCTTAGTGGAGCGGTATGGGAAGTTTCCCATACCGCAAAAACTTGTTTTTATATTATTTGCGCATAGACAACCCTAGCACCGTATTAAAACATAACTAATTACCAATAAGTACCTAAGAACAATTGGTCCGACACAAAACAGGTGTCTTATAAAACCATCACGTTACCCGCATGATCCTCAAGTTATGCACGGATTGGACACACTCGTCATTCCACGTCAGGCATTGTAACGCACGAGGGCGTAACGTAACCGCACGGACACACTGTCATTGTTCTTAGCGGTGTGGTAAAAGGACTTTTGACAAACATGTCTTTTTTACATCAATGTCATGTGATACTCTAGATATGATGCGTGTCTATGGCTAATTACCTATTTGATGCAAATAAGTAATAATTGTAGGTTTTTAAGTTATTTTTTTTTTACAATCGATGACTCTGAAGTGCCCTTTTTAAGGTTATTTTATGAAAATTTTGTCAGAGTGAGCAAAAAAAAAATGATTTTGATACTAAGCCAGAAAGCATCAAGCAGCTGTTACATTAGGCAATCCTTACCCAGTGAGTAAGTACGGTTACCTACCAAGGGTAACTGAAAGACACAGCTGTGATTTTAGTCAGTAAAAGACCGAAACGTCATTTTGCTCTACCAGATTTGAAAAAAAAATCAAATTGTATGTATGATGTACCAAATACTGTCTTGCTTAAATATTTATTTTGTTCTTTGTTTCTTTTAATGTTAAGTTATAGTTTTTTGCTTATTTCTTTCCTTCTACCTAATTACTAAGCGCGATCGAATCCACATCATCGTGTCACTATGCTGTTACGTAGGTAATCATTAATTATTACAAGAGATAATAAGCAGTTGTAAAAAATAAACTTTGTGGCACACGTCACACTATTATATCTACTTGATAAATGGATTTTAGTGAAATATTTGTTAATAGTATCTTAATCATTGAGATTACCTACTGACATAAAAATTCAATAAAAATGATTGTCTTGGAATGCCTTGGCCGATATTTTTGGGGAATATTATTTATCTTGCACATAAAATTACTTAGAAAATTATCATAATTACTCGTATAACTGAAGTAATGCACATGATAATTAAGGCGTACTTAACATTCATTGCAATAATATTGCTGGCTTGAAATACTCAATCCATCATTAACATATACACGATAATAAAATTAACACCAAAAAAAATATCGAAGAAGTCAAACACATTAAGATTAACAATACTACAACATATTAACGTTTCGAATACCGTAATTAGAGACAATAGAAAGACAATGAGAGGACAAAGGCGGCGTTCGCTTGGGGTTTAATGAATTAAACACATCAAAAAATAATTCAGAACATTGAAAATGAATTAAATAAATGGAAAATTCTTCTTCTTCTTCCTGCCCCGATCCCATATTACTTGGGGTCGGCACAACACGGTTTTTTTGAGCGGTGCGGGAGATTGTGTCAGACTCCTACTAACTAAAAGACCCACCCCGTTCCTTCTAGCCTTCATACCCGCAACATGTTTTTATAAATAAATAGAAAACGTTACAAATACATTCAACTCAATTATTTTGTAATAAAACTTTGTCTATTCATGAGAAAAACCACCGACGCGAAGAAGTAGTCAAAAGGAATGATTTGTCATCAGTATTAAAAATTTAAAGTCAGTAAATATTTTACTGTCTCACAATATCTTCCTAAAACTAATCTCAATTTCATAGGAATTGAAGTCACGACTCTTATACCAATTTAGCAGCAATCGGGTCGAAAACAAATGAGCGAAGTAATCAGCTTGAAACCATGAAATGTAAATCTAAAATACACAGAAACACTGAGGACGCGACCTACATTAAAGTAGACTAATTTAAGATTTTGTTTAATAGTTTATTTTCGCGACAATTCCAACAATAGAACAGTTGTTTACTACACCAATGAGTATTGTACTAATGTAATATATTAACACATACATATAGTTTACATGTAAATGACTTTTTCGTGCCAACAAATAGTAAAACTAGTTTTGATAGTCGCTGATATTTTTTACGGATATTCTTTCTGAAACTATTTATTATTCAAAAGTTTTTCAGAGGTTTCTTGAAACGTTAAAAGTAAATTACATTTAATAACTTCAAAGATAAAAGGAACTAAATCACCACGGCCCTGGAATGCAAAGGGCAAGTACTAAATAACTGACTAAAACTCCACCCAACACGGATGGGTTTTAGTCAGTTACAGTCTGTCCCCACCCGTGAGTGCTCTGGCAAGATATTTGATGATTTTTCACATAATAAAGTACCTTATTTCACTAGCTGCTGAAAAATAACAGTCACTCTACTGCAGACCAATTCAAGTCTTCTTTTCGTTATTAAATCCTTTAATTATTTTTATTGGGTATTATTGATAGTTTCGCGTTTGTCCACTATCTTAAGTGATGCTAAACGATGACGTGGTCGACGATGGAATATGCTTACCTAAAACACACACATCCCTATTATAAAATAAAGTCTCCACTGTGTTTGTCTGTTCGTGATAAACTCAAAAACTACTGAACAGATTCTCACGTGATTTTCTCCAGGAGACAGTGATAGTGAGGATGTTTAGATGCATTTTATAATAAAGACAAATCGAGAATTTTCTAACATTTCGAACACCTTTTAATAATTAATGTACTCGTAATAGTTAATTGCTTTCTCCACTATCTATGCAAAACATCTTAAGAATGCATTCCTTATTAGCATTACGCAAGCCTGTAATAACATTGCTTATCAAACGTTAAGCTGAACTGTCCAAAAGTTAGTCTTAGATAATAGACTGACGGTTTTGTACTATAATCATTTGTTTGTTGTATTAATATTAATAATATTTCACAACTATCACATAACACCGTCTAGTCTCAAACTAAGCAGAGTTTGTGCTATGAGTACTAGACAATTGATAAATACACCCCTACTTTTTAATTAGTACACAAAAAATGGGGCTCTGTCTGTACCCGTCACTGATCATATATTTAATAGAAAAAATTAACCACGAAAAGGTAAATTCATCATAAAATCAATCAAACATAACAATTGCTAGTAGAAAATACTGCGGGCAGTGTTTTTCCTTAATAATTATCACTTACTCTCAATCTCTCAATCAATGGCATGCACAATATTTCCATAAATTGAGTGACATTTTGGGACATAAACCAACGCTAATAACTTTGCTGTTTATGAATATTATTTATTGAGATTTTACTTATAAAATAACATGGGCTTTATATATCAAAATTATATATCAATCATATATAATTGAAACACTTGACTTTGAGCTCAAAAATATTGAAATTAAATTATCCAATACCTATCTAAATCGTTTTGTTATCAAGATTCACGTAAATAGCACTTCTTTAAAATATATTTACAATACTTTACATCAGCATATACTCTATTTTCTAACTCTCTTTTCTATTCCGTGAGCACATTAGAATAGAATAATAGAATAGAATAGAATAGAATATAAATACTTTTATTCGGTACAGACAAAGCACGACGGTTATATACACAAAGTAAACATTAATAAAAGTACAAAGTACGCCGAGCGTGCCCGCATCGAAAGGGTGACCATTAGAAACTAACCGTGAAATTAGAGATTATATTTTTCAGTCGATCCATTTTTTTTATGTTACATGTGGGCTGGACTGGTCTACACTGTCCTCTAATACCTTTTAATATGTAATAATTGTAAAACGCTTTTTTCAACAGTAATCATGGAGTTTCTTGCCCTTTCTTCTCAAACGACCACCAGCTTTTGACATTTTATAAGTGAACTATACTTTGTACTGGTAGGCCTACCTGTTCAAAGTTTAGTTCAGAAGTATAGTTACTTAGGAAAAAAAAAGTTTTTCCTTTAATTTTTTTTTTTTTGTATGTGTTCGTGACAACTCTGGACAGAGGAACCTCTTAACAGTAGGTACCAGCCAAGTCGAGAAGTACCACTTTCTGAATCAAGCCTTAGACCCAGCTGTCTAACAAAAGCCTTCTAAGATGTGGGTCGATGCTCGTGACTATTAAGCCATTGGTTTATATGACTATTGATACAATGATCGCTGTATGATCGCTGTATGATCGTTGACTTCGCAAGTCAATTTAAGGCCCTAGCGCCCGAGCAGTGAACATAAAGCAGTGATCTTCTGAAGCTTACTCCGCGCCCGCCGGCCAGATGTTCAAGAGGACAATATGCCGTAAGTGTTTTTGTGAATAAAATCTATTATTACATTGTTTTGTAGACTATATTCCTACTCAAAAATTCCCACATGACATGTTTGTTAATTAGTGGAATCAGGCTATTCCTAGTGATGATGTCAGAGGCGTGGCAATGTCTCAAAACAATAGCTATTCTATAGACATTGTTGAAATACCCCCGGCTATTATAGATAAAGGGGTTTATTTATTTATGTTTGTTTTATAAATCCATAAAACCACGACAATTATGCAGCCCATTGTCGCTGGTTGCATCATTGGTTTATTCACAGAAACAAATAAATCCAATGTCGTATTACAGTACCGACTGAGTGATGACCATACCTCGGCATTTTGAGAAATGGTACCGTAAAACTATTTTTCCTATAACCTACTTTTACAATTTAAACCAACTACAACCCCAAAAATGAAAGAAAGAAAGAAAGAAAATACGTTTATTTGGCACATACATACAATGAGATAATAATTATTATACTTAGTATAGAAACTTAAAGTTAAATATATCTACATGGTATGTCTCACGGCTGCGCCAAATAGGTCCAGTTCAGCATGATGCCAGGCCACTACGTAGCAGTTGCCTGACGCTGGTTTTCAACTGAACCTTGCTGAGTCTACGGATGTCAATCAGTTTTTAGGTGTGAGATAAATAAATATAAAAATGATGACGAGGGAACATACTCCGGGAATAAAAAGTATCCTATAGTCTAAGTATCGAGTTATATCGAAATCTATTCAGCCGTTTAAGCATGAAGAAGGAACAAACATACACACAAACGTTATACATATTATTAATGTAAAGCGTGATTGGGGTAATGTCAACCTCACCATCGCTATCAGGTGAAAATGGGACATATATAGGGTGACTGGCAATTAGTGTACGATATTTAAACACCTGATTGTGCTCATGATAACAAACAATTTTGATTATGAGAGCAAAGCCGAAATCGCGAAAAAAATATCAGCTGTTCAGTATATTAGGCAAATATAAATGTACTGAACAGCTGTTTTTTTTTTCGCGATTTTAGGTTTGTTCCCATAGTAAAAGTGGTTGGTTATCATGAGCACAATCATGTGTTTAAGTATCGTACACTAATTACCAGTCACCCTATTTTTTTTTTAAGTAAAATTTTCATGAACCTTTAACCACTGTAATAAAATACAAGTCGGTACATTTGAACCCCTAATAACATTTAGGTTAACGTCTAAAAGTGGTATTATTTGTTAAGTATGTATTGTAATGTGCATTATTACTCGTATCTTAGATACTGCACAGAAGCACCAGTTAATCCCACTCTCCTTAACAATAAGGCAATAAATAGTTTTAAGTAAAACCTGCTTTCCTCCTAAACCAATACAATTCATAAGAGAGAATAATGCTACCTATTCTGGCAAAAACACAAGCGAACACTTTGGTCACGGTTATGATATTAATGATATTATTACCGTGCTCCGGTGTTGTCTACACTAATATTCTGGAGAGGTAAAGTTTGTTTCCTTGTTAAGCTATTACATAGCTTCTATCGCGGGCCTTGAGCGTGGAGACCGAATCCAGAAATTCCGTAACGAAAATAACCTAACACCCCCACTCATTTGTTTTTTGAGCGTGGTGACCGATAAGAAAACAAATGAGTGAACAATCAATCAAAATTCAATTCAATGTGTGAAAGTGTAACTTCAATTAATATCAAAGAAAAAAAAAGGAAAAAATAGCTTAAAATACTGCATAAATAAAATAAATAAATAATTATAATTGCATGAGTTGATAAAAATGCTATGCAATAGCTTTACCGCGGCAGTCCCCGAGTGCCACACGTCTTTTTTTTTGTTTGTAGGAGGTAATCTCTGAAAGTCCTGGTCTGATTGCTAAAATTTTTTTACCGATAGAAAGCTGCTTTATTCCTGAGTGACATAGGCTATATTATATGTACACAGGCGAAGCTGCGGGCAAAATCTATTAGATAATAAGAGAACATTGCCGGTCTCATCAGAGATTATAGCCAAGGACGCAGGAGATATTATAGTGCACAAACACAACTACACTGTCTGTTCCTTCACTCTCTTAATGTGAATGGACAGCAATCAGACACGAATTAACTCCTAATGGAAAAATCCAATAGCACTTTTTGCTCGACCCAGGACTTAAACCCAGGATCCCATGCTCAATAGTCGCGTTTGCTACAAGGCCAAAGAGGTTGTTACAAAACCGCTTTACTACCGCTATTAACCTCTTCTGCATCGTTATACCCGCCAAACTTCTGCCAGGGTCGCACATCTGCGGCCAAATTTTCCATCTCATCAGCTCTTCGGTCACCTATGACGATTGAAGAGCTAAACAAGATGGAGTACCCAATTACAAACACGCGACCCACGAAAATAATCGTCGGACCAATCGGATGCAAGCAGTTAAAGGATCTCAATGGATCATCTCTCAATCTAGGCTAAGGAAACGAACCAGTGACACGTTTAGCGGTTCATTCACACGGTCATTCGCGTGACATAACGAAGCTGTGGCGTGCCGATTGTGTAACATGTTGGCGCTGATAGACACACGATCTTCCCTGTTCACACTTCGAAAATAGATCCCTATATTCAAGTCGTTGCTCTATCGCTTGATATCGCTTTCTGTGTAGGACAGCCGTGGCGTTGCGAAGTTAGAAGTTTACGTATTATCGCAAAACTATTATTACGTGTACATTTTGACGTTAAATGGATACTTTTATCTGTGCTAATATTATGAAACTAAAGAGTTTGTTTGTTTGGTTAAACGCACTAATGTCAAAGCGGAAAAATATTTGAGTGTTGGATAGCCCATTAATCGAGGAATGCTATATGCAATGTACTCAACTCAACTCAAAATTATTTTATATCACAAGCCTAGGCATGCATAGGCGCTTATAAAACATTAGAAGCTAGCGCACAGTTCCAATTGGTTGTTTCCTATGGAAAAGAACCGGCAAGAAACTCTATGGATACACACTCTTTTAAAAAGCTATAAAAATAAACTAAACAAAAAAAGATATTAATAAACTAGTGCGCCTCACCATCAGAGATTGCATCACTGCTTACCATCAGGTGGGATCGCAGTCAAGCACTAATTCAATCAATTCAAAACAAGTCCCACTCCCAATCCATAAAAATAGTAATCTATGAATCCACGGAGTCTTCAGTGTATAACATCACGCTATGACCAATAAGAGCGGAGCAGTCACCAAGGCCGTTTAGTTACTCGCAGCTGTTTAGTTACTCAGTTTGACATAGCTGTTTATTTACTCAGTTTGTTTGTTTGATAGCTGAAAGCCGTATCCTGATAATAAACACGAAAATGCTTTTCAAGTTATACAAGTTTTCCATTCACGCAGTTAAATAAACAAGAAAAGTGAGTTTATTTTCCACAGTGATATAATTTACAGTCAAGTCTGAACATTAACCTGTACCGCTTATCAATAAACATTATCGAAATGGGACATTACTATAATAAACAAAATTAAATGTTCAAGGTGAGCAAGATTACTGGAGTAGCAAATGAATGCTTTCACAGGAATAATAAAATGTATCTTATCGTCGTGGAAGTGTTAATGAAGTTGTCACGATTCTATTACCTACATCTCTATGTTTATATTGATCTGTAAGTGAGGGTTTTAAAAGTGCCGAGTATACGTGTAGATGGACAGGGAGAAGGAGGCCAAAGAAAAGATGGGTGGAATGTATGGGACTGCGCGCGCTGTTCCCGCGCGCGTCAAGGAGTTGTCAGCAACAGCAGGGGCCCAGCCGGGTCGAAGCCTACTGGGGTCAGAGTTATCAGAAAGGGCGCTCGAGCCCCGGTATGAAGGCTTGAAGGAACGGAATGGGTTTTTTAGTCAGTAGGAGTCTGACACTATCTCCCGCTCCGCCTAAGAGCGGGGGTTGTCATTGGATGATTTTTCCCATCGAAAAAAAAAATCACTGACTCCCTTTTCTTTCATATCGCTTCTCACATAATCCATCCATCTAAGCATCTAGTCTAATATAGTTTGCAAAATGCACTCGGTAGTCAATTGATACATGTCTGTAACCAGGCTGTCGTTATCTCCCATATCTGCGTCATTGAACAATCAATATCTACCTGACTTTTTTACATCTATGTTAGAGGTTCCTAGTCTAAGCGAATGAAGCTGATTTCATTTCAGAGCAGTGGTGATCGACGAGTTTTAAGAGTCCACGACTTACGAGTTGTAAGGTCGCGGTTTCAAACCCAGCCAGGCGCATTACTTCGTGTAATTTATTTCATCACTACTCCTTTCAAAATAGTGAAAGAAAGCATCATGAGGAAATCGGCATGTTCTAGAACCAAAAGTTCGAGGAGATGTGACATCCACCAAACCGCACTGGGCCAGTGTGGTGGATAACAGCCCATACTCTCTACGAGAGAAGACTTTAGTCCCAGCAGTATTATGTAACAGTAGGTATGGGTCGGTGACGCTTGGGATGTCGTTTCGGGCTGATTTCAACCCTGAACTTTGATGGGATATGATGTAAACATTAATAGGTGCTTAGAAGACGCCACTTGGACGTAGATAAGCCCAGAAGCAGGAAATGTATCACCGACAAACGGGCACAGACCTCAAGTCTGTGGTTGGAATGTAAGGTAGGAGTGGGTTATAGTCAGTAGAAGTCTGACACTGTCCAGATTGGTTCGTCTTTGTGGTAGCCTAGGCGTCCTATGAGGATTTCACACTCCTACCAAAATAAAAAACCAAAACCGAATGGAGTTCAATGTGTATGTTACATGGAGCAACTGCTTATCTGCTCTCCAATTGAGTATGCTACTGGAATCTCTTAGCAAGATTTATTTTCTCTGTATTCTTATGAATATTTGACTCATTTGAAACCACACTCTTATCGTAAATATTCAGTGAAGATCACAATATTTTTAGAAACAAGAATGTGTATTTAGAAATTACTTTCGCATTTCTTTCAATGTTATCTTCGATGCGATGCATCCAGATTAAAAATCTGTAACAAGATTATTTTGACATAGTGATAGTAGGTAATTAATTATAACTAATCTTTACAGCTGCGATAGTAAGAACTGATTGATAAATAAATGCGATTATAATTAATTGCAAGATGTGTTTCGCTTTTTGATATTAAATTTAACTTTAAGTTTCTTTGTTTAGTTTTCCTTAATTTTAAAACAAAAGAAGCCGATCTTTGATGATTCGATCCATTTATGAATAATTTAAAAATATTATTTGATATTTATCTATGAATTAGATTCAATAGTATTAAATTTATCGTTTCTCAAGGAAGACATCTAAGATGTCCCACTATCTCCTTCTTGGTCTACTGAATAAAAATCCACTCCTGTTCCTTAGTTGCCTATCGTACCGGGTCTGAATCTTCCTTTCAGAACAAATCCTTGTCCCCGGTAGGCTTCGATCCTGTGGGGCCCTAACGGTAACTCCTTTATGGTCTGCTGCGACCTTCACATGCATTTTCAGTTTACCAATTTCGTGTTTTACCGACCTAGATCTTTGTGTTTTACTGGCCCAGAGTTCGATCAGCATGCAGCAGAAGTCGTGTCTTAGGAATTGGCAAGAAGTGGCTCAGTGCCGGGAACAATGGAAGGAATAGAGGGAGGCCTTTCCGCAGCAGTGGGATAGTGTAGGCTAAAAGAAAACTTTTAACTTTCCCATGCATGTATATTTTGAAGTCGCAATTTTCTTTAAAGTTAATATGAACCTTTTCAGTATGACAGAAACTAGTAAAAATCCTTTGAAAAATCAGTATAGATACTGGAGTTGTAATACTGATTTGCTCAAAAAAGTGTTTTTAATATGGGCCATTTGATCTACAATAAAATACCCAATATCAATAAAAATGACACAACTCATTTAAAAACTCGATAAGTTTTTACAACTCTTTGCAAACACCTTATTCTATGTACCTACTTTCGAAGCAAATAATCGATTATTATTATTATATTATTAAAAAGAGACTGACGTCATTATTGATTGAAAAATTTTATTATTCTGTAACTGACTTTTTAAATGACGCTGACTTTAAATTGTGGAATTTAATGTTACGAATTAATTGACATACCTAATGATGTATTTTTTAATACAATGACGACATGAATATATAGACCGCCCATTGTATACTTATTTTCAATAATGTTTGTCCCGAATTTATTGTTTATGTGGTGTACAATGAAGAATATAATAAATAAGTAAATAAATATAGGTAGCCTTCCTCATATAGTGACACCATTTTACGATAATTACAAGCAGTCCGTAAATTCCAATTATTATTGAGATACATCTAAGCATTTTCCTGTAAACACATGTTTATATTCGAAAAGTTCAATTTTTTTCCTGTTAATTAAATTGAATTTGAAAACCAGTTTAATGGGTACAAAAACCTAATCAAGAGAAAATAGAGTCGTGAAGGAAAATTGCTAGGAAATTGGTTTTCTATTTAAATTCAGCAACTCACGTAATTGTCTGTGATAATACTTTTATGTTAATTGAAAATTAAGTATAGGTTATGGTATTTTTCTAATTAAATATCTACAAATATATTTATATATAAAAAGGAGACCTCTACATAGCATAGCATCAGCCTATTAATTTTTCCCTCTGCTGAGACTCAGGCAGTCTTTAAGAGAGGGAATGGGCCGTAATCCACCACGCGAGCCCAGTGCGGGTTGGTGAATGTCACATGTCTTAGAATTTTTGTTTCTAGGACATGCCGGTTTCCTCACGATGTTTTCCTTCATCGTTTTGAGAGGAGTGGTGATGAAATAAATTACACAAAGTTATGCGCCTGGCAGGGTTTGAACCCGCGACCTACAACTCGTAAGTCGGAGCCACTACCACTCGGCCACAACCCCTACAAGCACTCATTAAATACGAAATTTCAGAAACTATAACACCTACCAACCTAAAATTTGGCAGGTAGGTTCCATAGAATAATAATTCATTTATTTCAAGTACCATCGACTCACATAAAATAGTAAATTAAATTTTAAAAATATAGTTACAATTAAAACACATTAAGTAAAATAAATTAAATAGAAAATAATAATAGGGTGTAGACATCCGTTAAGAACAAATTTCAAGTAACTTAGGGAGCGTTCTCCAACATCGACAATATCATTACATATCATCGGGTGAGATGGTGGTAATTGACCATTACATGTTTTTTACTCTATGGACTTTAAAAGAAACTTTGACCCCTGAGTTTCTTTCGGTGTTTCTTCTCAGGGTAGCTAGGAAAAACCGGCCTCATCTAGTTTAAACTGACTGAAAACAAAATTGATGTGTAAAAGTGTTTTTTTTTTTAAACCTATTTGCAAAATAAAGATTTTTTATCATTTATCATTTAGTGGCCAAGGGCAAACCTAACAATAATAAAAATAGTGGTTTTCTTCTCATTACAAGTTTAAATAGTTTTCAAGTAAATCAAGGTGTGCGGTAATAGTATGTGTTATCTCTCAATCTAATCACTATTAATTTTAACTTTGTGATAACATTGTGAACTGTTGTGCTGAAGGCGCTTACTGTTGAGATTTAATCTCCACTTTAGATTTTAATCGCATAGTTTTAAGACTTTCTTTGATGAACGTTATGGCCGACATACCATGTTTGAATTCATCGACTGGCCTGTTGGTCTAGTAGTTAGTGGCCTTGACTGCTATGCCGTAGGTCGTGGGTTCGATTCCCACCCAGGACAAATGTTTACGTGATGAGCATGATCATTTGTTCTGTGTCTGGGTGTAATTTATTTAGAATATGTATGTATTTAGAAATATATAAGTATGTTTATCAGTTGTTTAGTACCCATAACACAAGTTCTGTTTAGCTTGGGACTAGAGCGTAGTGTGATAGTTGTGGAATATTATTATTATTAAAGCCCAAGCGAACGCCGGCGTTTGCTCTCTCATTGTCTTTCTATTGTTTTTTTTTTATTGTTGCTAGTTACGCACTTGACCGCCATCTCACCTAATGGAAAGCGACGATGCGGTCAACGATGGAACGCGCTTACCTAGAAGAAACCTATCCACTCTCGACTTAAAGATTCTCGGGTTGTAACTATCAGGAAACACAGACTCCGGCAAGGAATTCCACTCCTTAGCTGCACGCACAATAAATGTGTTCCCAAAACGTTTTGTGCGTGTAGGTGGGATGTCTATCATGTCTAATTACGGTGTTCGAAAGGTCAAATGTTGGTTGTAACAAAAATGGGTGATCATATTTTGCAGTGGCGTAGCGTGGACTAATTTAGACGTGGGTGAAGACACATGAGCGAGGCCTTTTTCTTTCATAAATTCGAAAAAGAGACAGCGACTGTCGCAACCCTTTTAACCGCTTCATCGCTTACTATCAGGTGAATTAATAGTCAAACGCGAGCCTTTCAATTATAAAAAAACCCTCTTTCATTAAGAGGCCACTTTGAGTGCGAGGCTGTGGGCGAGAGTCCTCTTTTCCCACGCATAACTAAGCTACTGATATTTTGGATACAGCATCTGCTCTCAGAAACGAACAATTTTCTTCAAGAAAAATGTAGTAAATTTGGAAAAAATTAGATCTCTTCCGATACATTTTTTTTTTATAGTCAGTCAGTTTCAGGCATAAAATACTTAATATTACAAACTTACAAACTAATAAACTAATACGTATAAAAATATAATAACACACACAAATATATTAATTTTGATCAGCTGATATTAACTTTTTACAAAAAGTCCGGTTTTCTTTTTTGCTATTGTCAAAAGTACGCAGTTTCAAAAATATAACTAGCCATTTCTGTTACACCTTGTATGTATATAGGTGTCTAATTAATTTAGTAATTAAATGTAAAACGATCATATTATCAATTAATTACTTAGTAAAATAGGTACTTTTACACTAATATTATAACGACGGAAATTTGTAAGTGTGTATGTTTTAACGGCTGAATTTATTCCGATGAAATTTGGAAAACGGATAGACCATGTTCAGGATATCCTAAAAAAAAATACTTTTAACCTAGGTCAATTTTCTACTTTCACACGGGTGAAACCGCTGATAGCACCATCTTCATAATATTTCAGAAGTTTATTCTTGTCATATCATTTTACAACACTTGCTATAGGTAATTATCGAAAACAAAAACATATACGAACTAATAACATCATTGTTTTATTTGTTTAAGAAGAAAATATTATGTTTTAGCAAAAGTTTCTGAAAACTATTATTTTAGGACATTTTCTTTGTTAAAATTGTGTAACTGAACAACGGCAAAAAATTAGCAAATAATTGCAACTTGCAAAGAATAACAAAAATGTTTTCAACCACATCTCTAGCAGGAAAACGACCAAAACAAAGTTTTGAAAATGCAATAAGCGTGAAGTTCTACCCTTACAACTTCATAGACGCCTTAGTGTGTAATTTATCTTCGTTTTATTATTTTTATTAATCAATAAACACATAAACTACTTACTGTTTACGGTTTTGCTTGCCATTGTTCTTCAAGAGATTCGAAGTCGGCACAAGAAAATTAAAACGACCGGTCGTTTTTCGGAGCACAAACCGAACGCACGCGACGCCTCGTAGACTACTGCTACGCTTGCTACGAAACTCGTACGCAGCTAATAATAATACGATTATTATTATCGGATTATTACCCGCACTGAAAATTGCTTTGGTTTAGACGCGTGCGTACCGCGCGATGTACGAACTATGAATGGTACTGATCCTGACCAATTTTGCTGGCAGGGTGCTTACAAAGTGGCAAATTATAGAATAAACAACGCCACTTTATTGAGATGGATCAGGCTTAGTTCACAGCCTGGAATATACACGGTAGTAAGGCACCGGGCACATTAGCGCTTGCCGCGACTCCGCCCAACATTTATGCACGTTCGAAACAAGGCACGCGCATGCATCGCTAACTACATACTAGATACGCATTCGTACAAAGTAAATAACATTGTTATCAATGCGTTCGTATAACGGCCATTAATTTAATGCATTTTCGTTTATGTTACTCAACATTTAATAAGTTTAATTGTTTTTTTGGGATTGAAAAAATAAGAGCAACAAAAAATGCAGTTTGATCTTGCTTCCGTGTTGTCCTTTGAAGCTACTTAGCTGCTCCTGCATCACCATTTTCACACTTAACTCTATACAACTCAACTGCTTGTTAGCCCGATGATACTTTAGACACATTTCAAAATAAATAACCAGTTCAATAATCACAGCACATTGCGAGATTTGTCGAAAAAGTTACCACGATCCAACACAAATGGGTAACTATAGAAACACGAATGAGTTTTAGTCAGTAAAAGTCTGATACTCCGTCTTACTCCAAAGGCGAAAAAAATTATTTGAAAGTATCCAGTAACTCCAACAAAAATGTATCACAGCATATTTGCACTTGATCACTTGTCAAAACCACTATGCCGAACAACCCAATTATACACAATACTGAAACGAACAGGATACAATATTTTCAGGACTGTATAAACAGCGAACATACCTACTATTCAGATCGACCACCATTTGGTTCGAAGTCAGAAAAATCAAAGAAAATGCCTTTCAGCTAAGTTACTAGACAGTTTACTGCACTAATGTCATTGCAGAATGAACGATTAATCCAAACGATTGTAACCTACGAGGCTAATTAAGACAAACATACTTATCATGTTAATTAGTGATTCGGTGCGCTTTAGAAATCAGTTGGTGGACTGTCATTGTTCTGAAAAGTAATGCTTGGTGCAGTCGATTTAATTATGGTGATCGATTGTTAATTAGGGTTCCTTAATATTAATTGCCGTTCAGTAGGTACCAGCTAAGCGTTTTAGAGAGTTAAAACTAAAGTGATAACACCTCTACGAACTGGTATTTCTTATCTTCTGTATATTTAAATGGAGAAACTAACTGAGTTATATATCAACGCACAGCCGAAATTACTGGGAATACGAGCGTGAAATTTTGCACTAAACTTCCTTTTATGACGTAGGCGAGCACTAAGAGAGAATTTTCTGACATTTACCCCCTTTTTTATGGTGGGAAAAAATCATCCAATGACACATCCCGCTCTTGGGCGGAGCGGGAGATAGTGTCAGACTCCTAATGACTAAAAGACCCACTCCGTTCCTTCTAGCCTTCATACCGGGGCTCGAGCTCCCTTTCGGATAACCCTGGCCCCAGTAGGCTTCGACCCGGCTGGGTCCCTGCTGTTGCTGACAACTCCTTGAGGCGCGTGGGATCAGTGCGCGTCGTCGACGACTTGAGCTTGGTCCGGACAGTTACCGGACGGCTGGACAGCGAGCTACCCATTGCTCACTGTCCGCAAGCCCGCGTTTAGGGTGGCCAGAATCCCGGCGGTGGCGGCGAGAACGCCGTTGCCTGATGCGTTCGGCCTTCTCTGCGAGCATTACTGCTTCGCAGAAGTCGGCCTGCCACTCCTCCTCGCTCCGGACCATAGCCTCAACCAAAGCCCGGCGCGAGATGACATTTGCCCCCTAAAGGAATGAAACGGGGGTTCAAAGATTGTTTGAAGAAACTTACTTTCACGCGAGCGAAGCCTCTGGCAGAAGCTAATCTATCTATATATTTAAAAGGAAATACCACTTTGAATCATCACGAAATCTCAGCAACTATACGACCTACAATCTTAAAATTTGGCAAGTAAGTTTCTTATAAGGTGTAGACATCCGCTAAGAACGGATTTCACGAAACTCCATCCCTAAGGGGCTAAAACGGGGGTCCAAAGTTTGTGTGGTGAAACCAAATTTCACGACTGGTCATCTCTTAGCTGCCAGTGGCTTATTTCCATGGAGTTTCTCACACGTTCACTCGTACGTTCACTTACACGTGCACGTTCTTCTCCATGGAGTTCTACGCTTTGGAACGTGCAATTTAGCTTCACTTTTTTGACTGGCCAACATTTTAACAATTCAAAAGTAGGTTGAATGTAAATGGTTTATTTGAAATATTTTTTTCCGATTTGTAATTTCAAAACCTGATCATCAGAGATATTTTACTGAAGTAGTAGATACTTCGCATCGCAATTTACGACCTCTTCAGTCTTCATATCTTCACATGAGACCTGAACTAAACAACACCGTCATTCGGGCTTGAAACTTTGAAACCACAATTTCGGTACCAATATTTCAGGCTTTGCTTTTGTACATTTTGATGCAAGTGGGCAAAGTTTGTCATTGCAATTAAAGATGGTATCAACTCCCGAGCGGAAGGAGAGGACATACTGGAGTTGAAAAACCGCAATGACAATGCACACGTCATCAACATTTTCCAACACACTCGAAAATATCATAAACATAATATTTACTGTTAGTGAGAAATGGATCGCTGATTTTTTTCTGCACTCATACGTACGTAGGTATAAATACCCTACATTACAAGCTCAAAAGCGAGCAGCCACCGCTAGGCAAAAATGTTTACGAGTGTTGAAAAATAAATATAATACCATACAGGTGCGTTATAAACGTATAGATACGGAAATATTTCTGAAATACCCAAGTTCTTGTTGAATTACTCAGTGTCATAAATCATAATTAGGTACTTATCAAAGTATAATTATCTAGTAACACTACTCCATCAAATTACTGTTTTTAATTACATTATTAAGTAATCTCTGTCACACCCGCAGTCACACCACACCTCAACCAGGTTATGAAAAAAACAAAAAAATAATACTCGGTATTTATTCTTAGTAGTCTCCTTTAGTTTATGGTAATCTAAACTATGAGTATTTATAGTTTACGATCACCATAAACCCTTTTGTAATCCATGCAATCTTTTTACCATTTTTTTTTATTTTGTATTGGCTCGCGTTTGACCACTAACCTCCTCATCTGACCTAAGTCAAGTCGTATCGTTGGCCAAATCATCGCTTACCGATTTGGCCAACGATACGACTTGACTTAGGTTGTAGATATCAGGAAACACAAAATGAATCACCATTGTAACTACAACAAGTTCATAAAAGCGCTCTGTTCGATGATTAACACAGCTAAAGAATTGAAAATCCAATTATGCAAAATAATATTTGGTGCAGTAGCTGAGTGATTGGCTGTTGCGCTGTGTGTCCCGGGTTTCCAGTTCGGAGTCCCACAGAGAACAAACATTTGTTTGTCCTATTTTTATATTTGTGAAATTATAGAAAATACCCTTATTATGAAAAAATTCATAATAAGGGTCATTTCCAATTTATATTTGACGTTGATATTTAAAAAAACGGTCAAACAAAACCAAGGAATTCATAAATAAGGAAGGATAAACAGAGAATCATTTTAATCAATTATCTCTATTATGACGCGTAATCTACGATTAGATTAATTAATACTAGTTATTATTTTTACCAATAGCAGTTTGTTATCTTTTACACCATCACTAGAGATAAGTGATATCAATTTTAAATTACGATAATGATAGGTGATGAGGTGATTGACATTCCAACTGTATTTTTCTTTATTTAATTAATGAACAATGTATATAAAATATCGTAGGTTATTTAATTCAATTCCAAAAAGTCATAATATTTCACAAATTGTTTAAAAAACTTTCAAATTGCCTTGTTGACACTTCATGCGTGACGCAAGGGCTGGTTTTTACTTTGGACAAAGGATAAGCATTGCCATTCAGCGTGTCAATGCCGCCAGTCTTTTGGGTACATTAGCAGTCGACAGCGATGCGGAGGAATTTTTCAACGCCGTACTTTAGATTGTTTTTTTAGTTATTTATTTATTTTTATTTAGTTAGTATTAATTAGGTTAAGTTAAGTTAACCGTATTAATCGGTTAACTTAACCTAGTAGGTATTAGTTGTATTTATCACCATCATCATCATATCAGCCGAAATACGTCCACTGTTAGACATAGGCCTCCCCAAGCGTCGCTTTGTACTTATAATTTCAATAAATTGACTGTGTATATTTCAAATAGTTTATTTCTCATAGACCCACATGGGCACTTATAAAACGTCGGAAGCTAGTGCTCGGTTCCAATTGGTCATTCCTAACACACAATGGACGAAAATCAGTTGATCGATTGGAGAATCAGCCTTCACTAGCGGAGCTGCAGACTCAGAACGTTTCGAAGGTATGATCTTCAGAGCAAACCTTGGGTCAAAAATTCATAAGAACAAGTATGACTTTTTTATTACAGGTAAGCTCGCGATTGACCACTATCTCACCTGATGGTAAGCGATGCTGCGATCGACGATGAAGCACGCTTGCCTAAAAGCAACCCATTCACTGTTAGCTTAAGGACCCCTAAGTGGTAACTATTAGGAAGCACAGACTCCAGCAGGGAATGTAGATGGATGGAGAGGGAGACGAACGCCGAAGAAAAGATGGATGGATTGTGTGAGGAGTGGTATGAAAGAAAAGGGAGTTAGTGATAGCATGACGGGTGACAGGACAGAAAGGAAGAAAAAAACATGTTGCGCTGAACCCAAGTAATATGGGATAAGGGCATGAAGAAGAAGGAGACTCCAGTCGAGAATTCAACTCCATAACTGGACGCACAACAATAAAACAACACAATGACAATGACTTGAGGTTGGCTGGTGTCCACATTGAGATGTGATGGACACTTATTTGTTTTTTTATTATTAGGATTTCTATTTATTGGTGGGAAAAAATCAAATACCTAACATCTCCCGCTCTGGGTGAAGCGACAGGGCATGTCAGACTTTTGTTGACTACTAGCTTTTGCCCGCGACTTCACCCGCGTACATAAAATATAGCCTATATATGTTACTCAGAAGAAAAAAAAAAAATTTTAGCAATCGGACCAGTTTTTCCAGAGATTACCTTCTACAAACAAAAAAAACAAACTTTACCTCTTTATTATATTAGAGTAGAAAACCCATCCACGTTCTTTCAATTGTCTTTTACGGGTTGTCTTTAACGTCCCAGGGTCGTGGTGATTCCTTCAAAAAACCTTGCAGCCCTGACATTGTCAGTTTTAAATACGATTCAAAATAAGTCAAAATAAAAATATCGAAGGTCGATTAAAAGTTGTTGAAGTTGTTAGTAATTTCCAGAACTTCTTTCATTTTTACAGCGCATAAACAAAAAATGGCGGAATAATTACAACATTGCGCACGCGCAAAAAATCCACGGTTTTTGTGTTATTGATGCGGCCGTCCCATTCAAAGCACAAATTCTTCGTTAGGTTAGCGACCTATGGCTTCTACTACGTTGTTTTTAGAGATTGGAATAAAACAGAGATAAAGTTTAGTTGAAATGAGAAAAAAAATGTTGAGATGAAAGTTTTGAAAGTGAATTTGCCTAAAAAAGTATCTAGAGAATGACCATGTAAAAGATGGCTGAAAGACGATATATCTAGACAGAAGGAGATTAACATGGATATGTATGTATAAGTCTTCTGTACGTCTGTTTATCACCTCACTCCTTCTAAGCGACTTGGCTGAATTTGATGAAATTTTGTGTATATACTTGAGTAGGTCCCTGAATAGTTTGAAAATACAATTGGCCTCGCTAGGTGGCACTGATTTCAGGCAGGACAATATATGTCGGGACCAGTAGTAAGATATGGTACACACATTACACATACAATTTTTTTTTTTCCTACTCTTCTTTCGCAGGCAAGCCGGAAGAGATTTCTTTTTAAATAAGCACCACGGATGTACCTGTTTTTCTGTTTCCTTCTTCTTGTCTTTTTAATATATGTGTTTACATTAATTAAAGTTAAATAAATAATTCAATCATTCGAACATTATATTGATATTCTGAATTTGTATAGGTAATATTGTTTACATTTTATAATTTAATAAGACGTAAACAGTGATACCAATTCAAGTATTAAATTAGGTCACATTGACCAGTATTTCAAATATAAATTAAGAAAAAAAAAACTTGTTGTATTTTCTGGAGGTCACACAGCTCTAAAAATAGCCTAAACAAAGCAACATAAAGTTAGGTATACATCGACTAAAAACCAATTACATTGTCATTATTATTGATATTATTCATATCCGTGGTTGATAAGTTTATTTCTTTGGTAGTACGATACAGCTATACTCTTCCAAGAGTTAGCACAATGTAGGTTGATAGTCTATAGCAACATGGCAAACCCTGGTGAGGGTTGCGTGAGGCCAATGGATTTCATTCATTCTAGCGACACGTGGGGGAGGCCTATGACCAACAGTGGACGTATATCAGCTGAAATTATGATGATGATAAAACCCTGGCAAGGCTAGCCGTGGCAAACACTGGCAGGGTTAGCCGTGGCAAATCCTGGCAGGGTTAGCCGTGGCAAACCCTGGCAAGGCTAGTAGTAGCAGCAGAACTAGCCGCGGCAAAACCCTGGCGGGACTAGCTGCAGGAAACTCTGGCAGGGTAGTAGTAAGGCAAGTCATATTAAATCTTGGTAATTTTAACAGCTTTTAACGCAGCTGAAGGCAATTTTTATACATACGAATAATTACTTGATTCACACAGATGCAATGCAAGTGCATGCAAAGAATCTTTTCATAAGCTTAATAATGTGCTTCGGAATTTAGAACTTAAACTGTAAATAATTCATAATGTCTAGACATAGCCTAGACAGATTTTATTACCTATTCAGCATCGTCCAAAAACCTGTTCATTTTCTCGCGTAAAGTTATTTAATAAGTGACTCACACTGTATCTAATAGTAGGGGTTATTCCAATCTAGAAGATATTTCCATACATTTTTTAGTCTGTTTTTACATTGTAAAAAATCTGTCGGACCAAGGTGAGATCGTAAAACGAAATAAAGGGCGGAAGCAGTAATTAGAAGCACGTATCAACTATTAGTCATGTCATCGGCAATGGCGCAGGAATAATTAATAATAAATAATGAAGGATTTAACGATACTTAATAGTTGTCTGATTGTTATCCTGACCGCATTTTGTCTATGCATAGGTGAGCTAACCTTTTCCACCTACCATTTGTACCAAGGAAAATGAGCAGCATGCCACAAGAAAACAATGCAAATAATAGTACATTATGATGTAAGTGTGTAATGTAAGTGATTACCGTCGAGGCGGTATTTAGACCCGAGCCATAGCGAGGGTCTTAAGAGAGCCGAGAACTGTAATCATTAATTACTCACGTGTATCATACGACGTTTTTCAATACACTTGTGAAGAAAATAACTATAAAACTACCTAACTAACTATGGTAACTTTTGTGGCGGTAAAAATCTGTTTTCATATATCCGCGCCCTTTTTTTTTTCTTTTCCTCGTAAATGAGGACGCGCGCCCATCCTGATAGGATAAATGTAATAAAATTATGGTGGGGGAGAGGTTCAACAATAAGGTTTTGACTACATTATTGCACTAGTGCGTAATGGTAATCAAAATGTCACTGTTTGGTAACAAGTATATTATATTATATACATAAGTGCAGTGCAATAAGAGTCACTTTACCGTACGTGAAAAATAACTTTACCGTTTCGACCTTAAAAATTAGTAGGTACGTAGGAGTAGAAATGCGCCGTTGCCGGCAACATTGCTACCAATATTCTCACTTCTCGGCAATATTGCTACCAATTTTCCCACTTCTCGGCAATATTGCCGGCAACGGCACATCTCTACCGAGTCTCTAGTGAGAGGTTAGGAATAGGTTGAGGGTAGCTATTTTTTTACCATCAAATAACTCAGAGACTTCAGAGTTAATCTACATGAATACTAACTAATGCTTGCACTGACTGGACATGGACAGGTCCACTCAAATCTGTATATTGAGTTTTTTTCTCAAAAAACCATCTTATCCACTTGGTCCTCATATGATTTAACCATCACATGTTTGCTGCATGGACCTCTGAGTTTCTTTCGCTGTGTCTTTTCAGGGAAACACCGGCTTCATCTACTCGTAGTTTAAATTTACGAAAAAATTAACGTGTATGTGTTTTCAAAAACCTATTTGCAAAACCAATATCATTTATCTAGGTATGTCATTGTACCATTAACTTTTACATAAGTCATGGAGTTGCAAAAGTAGGAAAACGAGCAGAAAGCCATAAAACTGAACATTTAATCAGCTTAGACTTCAGCAGAACACTAGTTTATAATGTTATCGATCACAATGGCGAAGGAGGTATGCTCGGTGAAATACTTAGATATGGACCATTAATATCTTATACGCACTAGGGACGTTAAGTGGTTTGTCGGAATCGAAACCGAAATCGGATGTAGAGGTTTTTTTATTAATAATAGAAACATAGAGCTTGACTGTCATCCCACCTGATGGTAAGCAGTGATGCAATCGTTGACGGTGAGGCGCACTAGTTTATTAGGAGCCTTTTTACCGTAACGTTGAAGACACCTAAATTACAATCGGACGGGAAACCCGCAGCAAGCAAATTGTTCCAGTCATGAATCATGAAATGGAGGCAGAAGCGTCACAAAAACACTACTAAAACTAAAACTAATCAAAAACTCAGATAAGTATTTAATGAAGAGCGAATTCGCAACAGTCCAAATACGAAAAAAAAACGACAATTAAAATAGTAATCGACAATGGCACGAGGGGAGAAATATTCTCCGCGAGACATGTGTAAACTTTTTTGTACCATATAAGATCCGATTAAAATTTATCAAAACCGAAATCGAAGGCGCGAAATCAATCCGAAGTTCCAAACTTTAGAAATCGAAAACGAATCTGCCGTAACATCTCTACTACACACTGCGCATTTCTATCGAAGTGACTTTGTAGCTAGTTAATAAAAAATATGGAGTAGAGTCTGTCTAGTAAGTCAACCGACTTGTGTAATTATTGGAGTAAAATGAAATCTGTTGTAGTCAACGCTAGTTCAATAATCAAGGTTGATTAAGAGATATTGATCATTGTTTACTACTAGAAGAATCTTATAAAAAGTATCTAATATAAATATTTTTTAAATAATTAAATATTAAACAAAATTCCCAAGTCGGTTGACTTTTTAGACAGACTATATTAGTTCAAATGTAGAGCAGTAGAGCAGCTACACTACAGGGTCTGTAAACTGAGGAAAATATCTATAAGCCTTTAGGTTACAAGTGATAACCTACCACGGCCTGCGGACATCTCATATGCCAGTAATTTTTCCATGTAAGTCCACGCCAGCATCACAACAATTCTGCGTTTTTGCCGGCAGGAAGCTACCAAATAACTAAGATTTTATTATTAAATTATTAACTATAATACACACAAATTATTTTAATACATATGTGCATAAAAAACTTAAATACTATGTACGTAAATATAATACAAAATGATAAAGTACGCTCAGACGTCAAACTAACTAAAAAGAGAGAAAGTCAGACTATTGCTCACTAAAATTCACCCGTGTTCCTCCGGTTGCCTTTTACGTTACAAGGCCGCAAAGATGTACCTGTAGAAGAAGGTCAATCGACCATCTTGTAACTAGTTTAATCAATAGTTAAGATTCTTCACTATAAAGCGCAGGCCACACCGCCAGCTAGCGGACGGACGGGCTAGGCGGGCGGGCGAAGCGAACGAAGGAAACTATACAAACTACGCGAAATGTTGGCGAACTAAACTATGGGGTTCACACCGAAAACTACGGAAAGACGAGCGACCAGCGGAGCGGGCTAAGCGGGCGAAGCGGGCTAAGCGGGCGAGCGTCGACTAGTCTACTCGAAACGGGGAGGACGGGCGAACGAACCGGGTGAGCGGGCTGGCGGGCGAGCTAAGCTAGCGAAGCGCGGGCGCGCCAACGAGGTGAACGAGTAGCTTCGCTGGAATCGTCGGATATTTCGTTAGCTTAGCTCGTTAGGTTCGTCGATAGCTCGCGGTGTGAACCGAAGTATGTAAAGAGGTGAAACGATGTTCGCCCGCCTAGCCCGCCCGCCCGCTAGCTGCCGGTGTGGCCTGCGCTTAACAGACAGCACTTTTGGCTGTACATAATTGAAATTATTACACTAACTTCATAAACTATTTGTCTATGGTCTGCGGTCATTTGTCTTTTTAATGGATACTAAAACCATGATTGAATTGAAGAGTTACCGGGGCTCTGTAACGCAAAGTGTAACTAAAGGAACGCAGGTGTGTTTTAGCCTGTAAAAGTTTAGCAGGGGCCCAGCCGGGTCGAAGCCTACTGGGGCCAGGGTTATCCGAAAGGGAACTCGAGCCCCGGTATGAAGGCTTGAAGGAACGGGGTGGGTTTTTTAGTCAGTAAGAGTCTGACACTAGCTTCCGCTCCGCCCAAGAGCGGGGGTAGTCATTGGATGATTTTCCCCACCAAAAAAAAAGTCTGTAATAGTCTGACACTCCTTGATGATAAATCATCATTTCAGGTGAAAGACGTCTACTGTTAGGCATGGGAATTCCTCAAGTGACGCCACAATAACCAGCCCTATGCGTCTCTCATCCATCAGATTCCCGTGAACATCACCAGGTCATCAGTCCACCTTTTAGACGGTCTACCAACACTGCGTCTTCCAGTTCACGGTCTTCCATCTTCCATTCTGGAGAATTTATATAGGGTGACTGGCAATTAGTGTACGATACTTAAACACGTGATTGTGCTCATGATACACAGGATTTTTATTGTGGGAGCAAAGCCGAAATCGCGAAAAAAATATCAGCTGTTCAATACATTAGGCAAACATAAATGTACTGAACAGCTGTTTTTTTCCGCGATTTCAGGTTTGTTTCCATAGTATAAATTGATTGTTATCATGAGCACAATCACGTGTTTAAGTATCGTACACTAATTACCAGTCACCCTACATATGAAGATCCAAAAAATTAAGAAAAAAATTATGATGACATTTATTTTGATGGATTTTATGGTTGTCTTGACCACCACACTACAGCTATGTTGTAGGTACCGTTTCTTCTGTATTTCACAACAACGCTTAGCCAATTGGTCGTACCAAACTTTCCGTGGGTGTCAATTTGAATGTGTTCATATCCTGTCGTGGCATACTCCTACTGATTTATTTAAATTTGTTATTCATATAGACGTCTATGAATCTAAATCTCGAGTGACTTGTTGTCTAGTGACAAGTGGAGACTCACCTAAACGAAAATGCAATATTGTCAACCACGACCACTCTGTCAAGAGTAAGGAAGAGGATAGGCGTCTGTTTGAGCTTCTTACGACTCATCATCATCATCAGCCTTTTAATGTTCCCACTGCTGGGACTCAAGCCTCCTCTCTAGGAGAGGGAATGGGCCGTAATCCACCACGCGGGCCCAGTGTGGGTTGGTGAATGTTACATATCTTCGAATTTTTGGTTCTAGGATATGCCGGTTTCCTCACGTTGTTTTCCTTCACCGTTTTGAGAGCAGTGGTAATGAAATAAATTACACAAAGTAATGCGCCTGGCTGAGTTTGAACCCGCGACCTACAACTCGTAAGTCGGAGCCATTACCACTCGGCCACCACTGCTCTCATGACTACCAAATATTATTTGACTAGCTGCTTACAGTAAACAGATTGGTACACCCCAGCGGTGTTACCAGGACGTTCAAAGTAAGATTGTTTTAATCTTATTTCAGTGTGGGTAAGAGATGGCGCGAGACAACCTGTATAGCTCTGTCTCTTACCCACACTGCAACAATATTAAAACAATCTTACTTTAAACGTCATGGTCCAGGGGCAGGTAATCGATCCACGTTGTGGAAGCTTTTCCAGAGCTACGTTTTTCAGTACGCGGTTACCCAATCTTTTGGCCCCGTTGAACAATTCAGTGAGCAAATATGTGCCCTGCCCACTGCCTTTAAGGTTTGGTGGTCCTTCGGGCCAAGGTCAGTAACCTTGGTTTTCCCACGGATAACTTTCATTACTGATTCGACCACACAACGAAACTGAGAGCATAGCCCCCTCCATAGGACTGTCCTCCTTGCCTGCTGCGGCCAAGGGTTTATTTCTGAAATGAAAACGTGGCCCTGGTATGAAAGGCCACGAACGAAAAGGATGGGTTTTTAGTCAGTAAAAGTCTGGCACACCCTCTCGCCCCGTCAGAGAGCGGAAGATGTCATTTGATGATTTTAACACCTAAAAAAAATAGGGCTCTCCTCCTTGGGGTAACTTTAAGCCTTCCGATGAGACATATTGTGAGGGACTACGTTCCAGAACCATATCATCGCTGGCAACGCAAACTGATCATAGACTTGAGTATCATCATCATCATCATTATCTCAGCCGACAGACGTCCACTGTTGGACAAGCGTCGCCACAACGCACGATCCTGCGCGTCCCGCATCCACCGGATTTCCGCAACCTTCACCAGGTCATAGGGCCACCTTGTAGGAGGCTTTCCAACGCTGCGTTTTCCGGTGCGCGGTCGCTCCAGAACTTTTCGGCTCCAACGGTCATCTGTTCTACGAGCAACGTGCCCTGCCCATTGCCACTTAAGTTTATCGATTCTTCGTGCTATATCGGCAACCTTGGTTCTCCTGCGGATATCTTCATTTCTGACTTGATCACGCAAGGAAACTCCGAGCATAGCCATTTCCAGCGCCAGACTTCAGAATAGTCATGACCAATTAATATCAACAAATAATTATTCGAGAATCTGTGAGTGACTGGCCCTTTGGTCTATTGGTTAGGGGCCCTGACTGCTATGCTGGAAGGGGTTGATTTCCACCCAGGACAAATGTTTGTGTGATGAGCACGATCATTTGTTCTATGTCTGGGTGTAATTTATCTATTATATGTATGTATTTAGAAATATATAAGTATGTCTAACAGTTGTCTAATACCCTTATTACAAGCTCTGCTTAGCTTGAGACTAGACGGCGTTGTGTGATAGTTGTGAAATATTATTCAAAGGCCCTTTTCAGGTCATTTTAAATGACTAGAGCTGGTGACCGGCAGCTTTATCATCTGTGTAGAAATTCCCCTTGCCAATACCTTATAAGGAGTGACTATGTTGTAACCTAGCGTGTTTTGAGTCCTAACATAATCCCTTTTCCCTTTGACTAATTTATAAGTCACTGACCTTACCTGTTTATTTATCCTGTAAATAGGATGTCATTGGGAATATTGGAAAGAGACTAAGGTAGGTGCCAGATAACCGTGGAATTACAGTCATTGACCTTCCTAAATTTGTTGACATACTTAATGAAATAAAGACATAAAGCTGTCTTGAATCGACATGCATCGTGATCCTTTACATGATCTAGTGATGAAAAGCAGTTCATTGTTTGTTTTGAGGGTACTTAAGCAGAGATATTAGGAAAAGGTCAATGTACTTCATTCCACGGTTATCTGGCGCCTTCTATAACATAATAATAATAATAAATTGTATTTTTTTTTGTAGGAGGTTATCTTTGATAGTACTGGTCCGATTGCTAAAATTTTTTCACCGATAGAAAGCTGCTTTATTCCTGAGCAACATAGGCATATTTTACGTACGCAGGCGTAGCCGTGGCAAAAGCTAGTGTATTATAATTTACGAATAAGATCTAAGAACATAATCGGATGGACGGGATCTGGCGGCGGGGGTGCTGAATGGCGTAGGTAGGTATAGCAAAATATATAGTTGAAATGTGCCAGATAGAACAACGAAATCTTGAAAGTTTGTTTTTGGTTAGTAATTATGTTTTGTAAAAAGCCATAGAACAAAAGTTGTTGGTTATTATGTCAGTAATTCAGTCCTGCAGTTTTTACAAATAACCCCGTATAGAAATCAAGGAGACTTATTCCGTATCCATGCTCAAGATGTCGACAGGGCCCGTTAGAGTCGATGCTTGCCAGGGCTGCAAGAATATTTGAAAGATTACGGTAGCTCTTTCGCTCTGGAACCGAAAGGGCTTCTGAAACACTGGTGCACTCTAATCAGTAAAAGTCCGCTACTCCCTCTCGCTGCTCACAGAGCGGGAGAAGTTTACGTAGGTATGATTTCCCACCTAATTATTTATCTCGGAAACTACTGATAGTAGAAAAATATTTCTAGATAAGTCAATAAAAAATTCTTGGCAGATTACACTGGCATCGAAAGACGAAAGCCCGCAAATGTTAGATAACATCACTTTAGCTTAAGTTAGATCTTTAAGGAAGATGAATAGGTAGAGATATGCCTCGACTAGTAGCCAACATACCAGCCATATTTATAATAGGCAACTAGTCGTCCATTTGTTACCAAAAGAAGACTATTGGACACTTACCTAATGAGCTACAAGATAACAGGAATACAAATAAATAAAAGACAATAAACCAGTACATCGCCTATAATATGTAGCTCAACTAAACTTCATCATTAAGAATTAACTCTGACTTTTCCTCTTCTTTATTTACCTGCTTTTAAAATTATTCTTAATAAAAACATATCACTTGTATTGACACCATTATTATAATAGCATAGCTTAATCAGAATCAGCCTCTTAATGTTCCCCCTGCTGGGACTCAGGCCTTCATTAAAGGAGGGGGAATGGGCCATAACCCACCACGCGGTCCCAGTGCGGGTTGGTGAATGTAACATGTCTTCGAATTTTTGGTTCTAGGACATACCGGTTACCGCACGATGTTTTCTGTCACCGTTTTGAGAGCAGTCGTGATGAAATAAATTACACAAAGTAATGCGTCTTGCTGTTTTTTAAACCACGATCTACAACTCGTAAGTCGGGGCCGTTACCACTCGGCCACCAGTGACTTCTCGTTTTGACATCTTTTTTTTTTTACCATTAAACTATATATTTATTCTACCTATCAAAGGAACGTATTATTGTGTTATAAAGAATTCCTCAAGGCGATGTATTAGGAACCCCTTTCTTTACAGTATATATTCTTCTTCTTCTTAGCGTGTCGATGGCAAAAATAGTTAAATTCCTTGCCTGGCCCAGAATTCAGCCACGGCAATGGCGTCCGCTGATGCTTAGGGTGCATCGACGTACCTTCCGAACTTCTGTTCGTCCTTCGCACCCTTTTTTTCCGATGGGAAAAATCATCCAATGACAGCCCCCACTCTTGGGTGAAGCGGGAGATAGTGTCAGACTCTTACTGACTAAAAAACCCATCCCGTTTCTTCAAGCCTTCATACCGGGGCTCGAGCGCCCTTTCGGGTAACCCTGGTACCAGTAGGCTTCGACCCGGCTGGGCCCCTGCTGTTGCTGACAACTCCTTGAGGCGCGCGGGAACAGTGCGCGCCGTCGACGACTTGGACTTGGTCCGGACAGTTACCGGACGGCCGGACAGCGAGCTAACGTCCGGCGCACCCTGGGCTATCGACATCGATCGATTGGCAAATCCTTTCACCACGATGGCAAACTTAAACTTTTACAGAATATATTTAAACGATCTGCGAGAGCAGTACCGCACTACTAGACTGGAAATCACACATAAATACCTACCGTGTACAGAAAGTCCGCTAATGCTGAATAGTTTCACCAGACTTTTACTTCATTCATGCGGAAAAGTATCAAATTTATGGATCCAACTATACTTAACAAATTGCCGAAAGTGAGAAAACTGTAAAGTATGTACTGTAAAGTAAACTAAGTTAAGCGGGAACTACATTAGAGCGACGCACACGAGGGCCACGCCGGTTTTGCGTGTACAGGCGAGTCGCGTGGCGTGGATCTAATGTAGCTCTACAAGTCTAGTTGTCATATAAAATGTATGGAGGCCGACGCACCCAGATCGACGTACGTGGTACCTTTAATGGTAAGTATTTCTAGCTTTAAAAGAGAAAACTAAACAAAGAGTCATTGATACTACAGTGTTAAGAAATTCCTAAACTATACAATTGTTTGACGTGTATCTATGTTCAGTACCTACTAGCAGATACAATGTAACTGCATTGATGATTGTTTGTTTTTTTTTTATTTGATTTATAAAACTGTTACGCGATTTATTTTTAACTATTTTTTTTTAATTTTATTTTGGACTAATATTGATTGTTTTAATTTATGACATTACTATTTAATATTTTCTTTGACGCTATCTACTATTTCAATATTATTTTTATTCTTTGACATTCGATCAATTCTTTTTGACATCACAATTATTAGATATGTGTTTATTAATATACATGCTGCGACTTTCTGTAACTTTGTATACTTACCTATATTGTATTTCTATAAGTACCTAAGATCTTCAGTAATACCTACATATGTTTTTCAAACCAAATATGTAAATGATTTGATTTGATACACACATTATTTGTGGGTAACAAAACAAAAACTAAACAATATGTGTAATTGTAAAAACCAACTAAACACGTATGTCTAAAACTATTTGTTTTTTTATAATAAATAGGTATTATTAGTATATAAGGAATTAAATGTTGTAGTAAATAGCTTAGGTATTGTAAATCTACTCGCGTCTAAACAATTGTTGTGTACCACAATACATTATAGTAAACGCTTTGAATAAAACTAAGGTTGTTTAAATATGCATATATAGGAATCAATTTACATAAATAGATTTATTCATTATAGCGAGATTAAAATGAAAGAAGCGTTGTATAAGTTAGAATAGTAAACAAAGGACACAGTTTTTATTTTATATAGTACAGTACCATAAAACATATGTTTGGTATTGAACCTAGGATTGCCAACTATACTGTCAAAAACAGTATTACTCGTATACTGTTACATTATACTTTTTACTGTCGAACCAAAATAAAGTATACAAAACATTGTTTTCAGCATCAAAATCCTTAACCCTATACTCTCTACTCGTGTTAGACTTAGAGGCTCACACATTTTTTTTTTATCAAAGAAGAAAGAAAAACATACCACAATAGGAGTTTCAGAACGAATCGAATGAGGCCCTCGTTTATTTTAATTTCAGTTATAATTGTTATGAATCGTGCGAAGTTTTTAAAAAAGACTGTAAAATAATAGGTAAGTTTTGCTAAATGCTGTAAAAATATGTATTTAATAAAAAAGTTTTTACAAAAAAAAAATACAACTGACTTTAATGTTAAATAAACACTGAATGACTTTAATGTTAAATAAACACTGAATGACTTTAGTGTTAAATAAACAATGAAAAGTACAAAATAACTTTAATTTCGGAAGTCGGTGTTTCTATAATAGTTTTGTCTCTTCGTAATTCAATACCGACTTCCGAAATTAAAGTTATTTTGTACTTTTCAGAGTTTATTTAACATTGAAGTCGGTTGTATTTTTTTTATAAAAAGTTGTTTATTTTATACTTTTTAGTTATGGTACCTACCACCACTAAAAAGTAAGTACCTCTCTGCCAAACCTAAATACCTTATAGCCAGAGAGCATCTCTTAACGAGCTCGTAATAATCCTAAACACAGTTACAGTACCTACATTAATTTATCTTCTGGCTTCGTCATCAGATCAGTCCGATACATACCTTCCCCCGTTTCCTTCAGCCAGTCATCGACTACAAGTATAATCAATGCAATTTTACTTGTTACAACAGTTCTGCTGTCATTCTATGAGGAGTTCTGTGCCATATCTTCGAAGTTTATGATCAGATCATAACAATATTTGGAACTCTGGGACCAACTTGGAAGCATAATCTTTCAATCAAAAAAATAATTTTCAGAATCGGTCCACAATTGACCGAGATATCGGTGAACATACACAAAAAAAACATACATTCAGCCGAACACAGAACCTCCTCCTTTTCGAAGTCGGTTAAAAATATACTCAAACAAAAAATTCATTATTCTAAAATACTGTTTAAAATTCTTCTCAGATAAGAAAATACTTTATTTCTTGTAAAAAAAAGTCGGCATCTCAACCCCGTCCCACACAGCAACGCGGGGCCGCGGCAGACCACGAAGGAGATGGTGGGAAGATCTGGATGTTTTCATTAACTTCATTGTTGATTTCTAATTATAAAAAGTAGGTAATATTTTATTAGCTGACTCTGCCAACGGCTTCGTCCGCGTGTTCGTAGGTTTCTACATACAAACTTACCCCCGTTTAATCTCTCTATGAGATGAATTTTGGAAAATCCTCTCACAGCGCACATAAAAAGAAACCTAATGCAAAATTTCACGCTCCTAGTCCCATAGTTTCACTAGTTCGTTGATATGTCAGTTAGTTTCTCCTTTTATAACGTATATAGACATACTTCGGCGTCACTTACATAAGATCAGAGCTACAAGTTGTATAAAGAGCCATTACACACGCTATGCATATCAATTGTTCATCACATACTGATTCATATCGTTAACATATTTTCCACCATACCAACAATAAGTGAATCATTTTAAAATTGATTTCCCGCAAAGCTATTAAAGTAATTTATTTATTGTTAAGTAAGAATAAGATCGTAGTATAAAGGTGCTTTTCCACTTTGGCTAGGCGGAGTGTGTGGAAAAATCTACATTAAGATAACTTTATTTTCCTAGCTTTTTACGTGGGAAAATCATCCAATGACATCCTCCACTCTTGGGCGGATGGGATGGTGTGTCAGACTTTTACTGACTAAAAACCCACTCCTGTTTCTTCTTTGCCATCGTTCCAGGCCCCGGGATCTCTTTTACATCATCCATGGCCCCAGTAGGCTTCGTCCCTGCTGGGCCCCTACGGTTGCTGATATCGCCTTGAGGCTTAATTTTCCTAGCTTGGCTTAACGCTACTCTGGTGGAAAAGGAATAGCGAAGCTAGTAATCCTAACTAATATTATAAATGTGAAAGTGTGGATGTTTGGATGTTTGTTACTTAATCACACAAAAACGGCTGAACGGATTTGGATTAAATTTGACATGCATATAGCCTTTGACATGGAAAAGAACATAGGCTACCTTTTATCCCGATTCCTTAAGTACCTAATGCCACGCAGGCGAAGCCGGGCAAACAATATTAATTCATTAAACCCCATGTGAAATCCGGCGTTCGCGCACCGTCTTTCTATTGTGTCTGTAATTTCCACGATTGAAAGGTTGAAGTGATTTGAATTCCAATTTATTTATTTATCATCTTTCGTATCGCTTTTATTATTACCGGCACGAATCTTGAGCGCTCGGCGTCAGAGTGGGGATCGCTTTGTGCATTCCATACATTGGCGAGCCAATCGTCGTCGTTGTTAGATAAATGCAGCAAGCGCAGGGAACGAATCATGAGTGACTTCTATGACACGATGGCGTGGCGAGCCAATCACTGACACTCCCCGCCCCCGCGTCTCACTTCGTACCACGAATATTTGACTTCTGGGCAACTTGAAGCCAGCGCTCAAGATCCGTGCCGATATCTGTACTGTAAATAAAATATATTAGACATGCTTTGTCTTTGGCATCCTCGCACCGCCCAGATATTATCTCGTACATCTCTAGTTGAAAAGCACCTTAAATATTGCGCCGGCGCCAGTACAAAGTTATACAATGACGTTTTAATATAATTGTCTTATCATGCTACTGGTGAGCTAGATCACGACGACGCAAGTTTATGGCGGGTCCATTATCTCACGAGATTAGACTGCTGACAAGTGACAGCCTCCGATTATCTAGTACTTAAGTTCTTTTTAATGACATGAACTAATGTTTCACTGTGATTCCACCTGATGGTAAGCAATATAGTCTGTCTAAAAAGTCAACCGACTTGGGAATTTTGTATAATATTTAACCATTTAAAAAATACTTATATTCGATACTTTTTATAAGGTTCTTCTGTTAGTAAACAATGATCTATATCTCTTAATCAACATTGATTATTGAACTAGTAATAATAATATTCCACAACTATCACACAGCACCGTCTGTGTTATGGGTACTAGACAACTGATAAACATACTTTTAGATTTCTAAATACATACATATTATAGATAAATTACACCCAGACACATATCGTGCTCATCACAACTTTGTCCTGGGTGGGAATCGAACCCACGACCTCCGGCATAGTAGTCAGAGTCACTAACCACTAGACCAACCAGTGTTGGCTAAATCAGATTTTATTAAATCCTGATAATTACCCAAGTCGTTTGTCTTTTTAGACAGACTCTAATGCAATCGTTGATGTTGCCTGTTCACTCTAGCCTTTAAAACAACTAAATTACAATCGGGAAGACAGCATCAGGTGAATTGTTTCAGTCACAACAAAAGTAGTGAAGCATATTATATGGCTCTCGTACTTGCTCTATTAGGTACTATATAACTAGAGGCATAAAATTATATCAATGGACAAATAATCCGGCCGGTCCGGCAATAATCGGTCTGTTGTGATACCCCAGCGGTTAAGTCACCTGCCTCTCATGCATTAGGTCGCATGGGTTTGAAACCGGGCAAGTACCAATGTGATTTTTAGGGTTCCGTACCCAAATGGCAAAAAACGGAACCCTTATAGATTCGTCATGTCTGTCTGTCTGTCTGTCCGTCTGTATGTCGCAGCCACTTTTTTCCGAAACTATAAGAGCTATACTGTTGAAACTTTGTAAGTAGATGTATTCTGTGAACCGCATTTAAGATTTTCACACAAAAATAGAAAAAAAAAACAATAAATTTTGGGGATCCCCATACTTAGAAGTTTAGAAGTTTAGAACTGAAAGTCAAAATTTTTTTTTCATCAAACCTATACGTGTGGTGTATCTATAGATAGGTCTTCAAAAATGATATTGAGGTTTCTAACATCATTTTTTTCTAAACTGAATAGTTTGCGCGAGAGACAATTCCAAAGTGATAAAATGTGTGTATAGAAGATATATTTTAGAAGTTACAGGAGCCCTGTAACTTCTAAAATAAGAGAATGATAAAACTAAAAAAAAAAATATTAAAATAAAATTAAAAATTTATAAATACACTATTATCAAAACATCGATCAAAGTTACAACGAACTATAAGAATTTTTATATTATGTTACTTGCTGCTACGGAACACTTTCATGGATCTTTAGGTAAAGGGTGACTAGGCAACTTCCAGGCAAGCGTACCTACTCCACCGTCGACCACATCATCGCTTACCATCAGGTGAGATAGTGGTCGAGCGCAAGCCTATTAATATTAAAAAAAAATCTTCTCGCATTCTGTGTGGAAGGAGAGGGAGTGTCAGACTTTTACTGACTAAAACGTGTTTTTTTTAAGCTAACATATCAATGTATTGTAATCCTCAATTTTACTTAGAATAGAATAGAATAGAATAGAATAAACTTTATTGTACACCAAAATAGTAACAATTTCACAGAAACTTAAACCTATGTGCACAGCGGCGGTCTTATCGCTGAAAGCGATGTCTTCCAGACAACCTTGGGATGGAATATAAGAACTTAAACTAGATAAGGGGGTAGTCTTAATTTAATTTATTTCTGTGTAATTTTTCAATTAGTTTTAATGAAAAATTTTATTATTCAACTCTTTTTTATACATAACTTACTGTTCAAGTGCTGTGCACGCCTGTGACAAATTCACTACAAAATGTTTTTAGTTGTCTTTTTTATAATGTTCAATCATTCAATACGCTAGTCGTTGGTGTGTCAATAAATAATTTAAAAAAAAAACATATCTGTGTTTTTTTCCTGTGTTGTGTGTTTTCTGTCTTTATTTCCTGCCGCCAATTGCCGAATGACTGTAATGACTAGTAGTTTCACTATATTAATTAACACATAAAGATATAGTTTTCCGCTTTGTCTAACTATCCAGGAAGATAAACAAATAGGTACCAGCACAATGAATTTAATGAATAAATCGATCCGGAAATATCTCATTGAGATTTACATACATTGATTGTAATGAAAAGAGCCAGTACATAAATTAGCGTTGTTATGCATACTCATACAGCATTAGATACAAGATTCAAAGCATTTATTTCAAACAAACCTTTTACAAGCACTTTTGAAAGGTCAATTCAATTCAATTCAATTATTTATTGCTATATCACATGTGTTACATAAGATGACAAAATATTTATATAAGTGCACATGGACCCTGTCGGGCACAGCAATGTCATACATGAAGTAGGTAGAAATACAATTTAAAAAAAATCTGATATAAAAATCAAATCAAATAAAAAGTACAATAATAAGTAATAAGATAAAAATAAAAATAATAATAAAATGTCAAAAATAAAAAATCATGTCATAAATTTCAAAGTCAATTCCTTCATAATAAAAATAAATCCATTTTAAATGTCAAAATAAATTCATTACAAATAGCAAAAAAAAAAATAATAATACAAATGTCAAATAGTAAATTATTACAATGTCAAAATAAGTTCATAACAAATGTCAATAAAAATGAAATCATAACAAATGTCAAAAGGGAGAAAAATGATAATATCAAAAATAAAATAAAAATCAAAAAGTAAATTATTACAGTGTCAAAATAAATTCATAACAAATGTCAAAAAATAAATAAAATCATAATAAATGTAATAAATGTCAAAAAAAAATATTATAATGTCAAAAAAATAAATAAAAATCATTGCAGATGTCGAAATAAATTCCAATAAAATAAAATATAATCAACAAAACATAAAACGGACATGGGAAAAATGACAATATATGAAAGTATTTAATCATCGTTAAAGAATTCATTTACCGAATAATAGCATTTGTCAACTAGCAGTTTTTTGAGTCGTTTAATAAATATTCTATCACTTTTCTCGGTTTTGATGTCATTTGGTATTTTGTTGTATATTTTTATGGAGCTTATGTGAGGACTCGAACTGTGTA
This sequence comes from Mythimna albipuncta, assembly GCA_929112965.1. NCBI lineage: Eukaryota > Metazoa > Arthropoda > Insecta > Lepidoptera > Noctuidae > Mythimna > Mythimna albipuncta. The sequence continues at coordinate 5,696,619 of OV815962.1, read as the reverse complement.
GTTTTAAGTTTGATGGAGGTATTACAAGCATGTTTTTAAATTGAGAACGCGGTGCGTATCGGCGAGGTTGGTCGGTTATTTTTTTATAGAAATTAGGGTTCTGCCTCACAAATTTACAGATTTCTAGAATGTAAATTGATGATAATGTAAGAGTTTCTAATTTACGAAAATGCGGTCTACAAGTGTCATCATTATTAATATTTACAATTATTCGAAGACATTTTTTTTGTAAGATAAACAAGTCATTGCTATCTACACTGTTTCCCCAAAGGATGATACCATACGAGAGCCATGCGTATGCATATGCATAGTAAGCAGACAGGGCAGTTTTAAGATCGGTTGATTTTTTAAGTTCACGTAATGCATAAATAAAGCTAGATAATTTAGATTTAATTTTCTATATATGCGCTTTCCAGGTCATATGGATATCCAAATCCAGTCCTAGCAGGGTAAAAGTATCAACGCATTCCAATTTTATGCCGTCAAATGCAAAATTAATATCTAAGGGATTTTTTTGGCGAGGCCTAAATTGCATTATTTTGGTTTTTGAATAATTAAGTTCTAGATTGTGGTCTTTCATCCAATTTTGTATATTTTTCATAATGTTACTTAAATTAGCATTTAATTGTTGCGAGTCAATACATGAAGTAATTAAAGAGATGTCATCGGCGAACAGTACGCACGAATCTGTCATTATCTTAGGGAGGTCGTTTATATAAATCAAAAAAAGCAGACATCCGACCACACTACCTTGCGGAATAGAATGTCCAATGCAAAGCCCATTAGAACGTATTCTGTTTAATTCTCCAGTAAATTCATCCAAATGTTCTATTTCTACGAATTGTTCCCTATTTTGTAGGTAAGATGTAAACCATTTATGTGTTATTCCTCTTATACCGATACCGTACAGTTTGTCAAGTAGTATTTTATACTGCACTTTATCATATGCCTTAGTCATATCAAGCAAGATACCTATCGCGTATTTTTTATTATTTAAAATTTTCAGTATTTCTTGCGTGTATTTATAAGTTACTAAGACCGTGGATCGTTTTTTTCGAAAACCATTTTGATTGGTCAAGAAGTCAGTCTGTCAGAAAAAATGATGCTAATTGCTCATTCCAAAGCGTAGAGAAGAATGTACAAGAAACTCCATGAACACTCTTTTCAATCATGTTATGTATTACAAATATCTTTTTTTAAACGGTTTTATTTACCTCACCCCGTTTGTTTTATTTATTATTCTTGGGTCAAATTTAGTAATTCAAATTTCACCCTCTTCCTGTCAACCGATTAATCTGAAATTTTGTATACACTTTGGATTTTGGTGACAATACAATTATGTTTATTCATTATCATTATAAATTCAAGATGGCCGCCGCTACAAAATGGCGGATAATTTATGTTTTATTAATCCCATCAATATGGGTATCAAATGAAAGAGCTCAACAAGCAGAATACAATATACTATAAAAAATTGAAATCCAAGATGGCGGCCGCTACAAAATGGCGGATAACGTAGGTTTTATCAATCCCATCAATATGGGTATCAAATGAAAGGGCTCAACAAGCAGAATACAATATACTATAAAAAATTGAAATACAAGATGGCGGCCGCTACAAAATGGCGGATAACGTAGGTTTTATCGATCCCATCAATATGGGTATCAAATGAAAGTGCTCAACCAGTACAATACAATGTACTATATAAAATTAAAATCCAAGATGGCGGCCTCTACAAAATGGCGGATAACTTAGGTTTTATCAATCCCATCAACATGGGTATCAAATGAAAATTAAACAGAATACGAAATAAAAACTAAAAACTAGAAAATAAAAATAGGTAAAAAAACTTTTTAAGTTAAACGGTTTTATGTTAAACATACATTGCAATGTTTAAGATAAATGTACTAAAAACCAAAAAATAATAAAATAGATACAGTCGTGGGAATTATAAACGTATGCATAGACTAGACTAAAATAAAACCGTGGGGCACGCCTCCTCGAGACAATTGACGTTTTTATTGTTGATAGGTTCGCGCTTGACCGCTATCTCACCTGATGGAAAGCGACGATGCGGTCGACGATGGAACGCGCTTACCTAGAAGAAACCTATTCACTCTTGACTTAAAGATTCCCGAGTTGTAGCCATCAGGAAACACAGACTCCGGCAAGGAATTCCATTCCCTAACTGTACGCACAAAGAATGTGTTCCCAATATCTCGATACAGGTTTCTTGGCGCTACTATTATGTGAGAACAATATAAATAAAACAAAATGAAAATTAAAAATAAATCAGATATTAAAATAAACCACAGTCTGATAAGAGAGGATCAGTCTCAACTGACAGCACCCGTTCACGGACACGGACATGACGCGTATATCTATCCTACTTTACCCTACTCTACCTTACTCTACCCTAGACTACCCTACTCTACTCTACCTTACTCTACCCTAGACTACCCTACTCTACTCTACCCTACACTACCCTAATTTTCAATTTTTTCGATAAGACTCCTTACTGCTCCCTACTCCACCCTAGATCGGGAGTCATTAGAAGATTTCACACTTCGATTCCGCCGCGTGCGATCGCACTCCTTGCAGGGTGCTTGCATGTCGTGCTATAAATGTTCTTAAAATAACTTAAAGTCTAATGCTATTTTCCTCCTTCTTGCGTCGTACTCCTCAATGCTGAGGCTTTCGAACTAGATTCCTCCATCTGTTTCCGTCCCTGGCGGTGTGAAGGCATTGCATACCGTAGAGACAAGAGCGGTGTGGATCTGTTTTGACCAACGTATTGGGGTGCGACCGCGAGGCCTTTTCCCATCCACTTTATCGGTCACTATGAGCCTTCCGACGTTGCCACCGTCTTTTCTTGCAAATGTGACCAAAGTATTGTAGAATCTTGCATAGACACTGACGACAATCTCTAGCAGCAGATTTTGAGTCGCAATATGGATATGGATACGTTTAGTCCGAAATGTTGTCCAAGGTATACGGAGCATCCATTGAAACCACAAATGCCAATTTACAAGCTTTTATTTAGTTTTACAGGTCCCGATGTTTGTATGTGTGTAATCAAATCTTACGAATTAATCCACTTCCCGGTTACCGATTGAGATTTTGCATGCGTGTATAAATCTGATGACAATGCAAAATTATCATAACATGGAGCTGATCTGATGATGGGACTAAAAGGTGACCTTAGGAACTCAACCATACCTTGTTTGAGCTTTATATCTTGATGAGTATTAATTACTAGCCTTTGCTCGCAGCTTCTCCCGCATAAGTATATAAAATGTAACCTATGCCACTCAGGAATAAAGCAGCTTTCTATCGGTGAAAAATTTTTAGCAATTAGACCAGTACTTTCAAAGATTATCTCCTAAAAATATGATTTTCATTGATAGCTCGTTAAGAAATAATAAAATCATCTCCACAGTACAATGGAAACAATATAACACCTAAAGTATATACGAATAATGTAGCGCGTTTCATTGTAGAAGTTTCCCGACGTTGCGCATGCGCAGACAATTATAATGCAATCTGTGCAACGGAAGCGTTCTGTAACATCATCTTCATCACAGCAGAATGGCGCTGCGACAGAGGATACAACTAATTACCTCTTTTTATGCACTTTAATTGATTTGTCAAGTTATTACGTCTGTTTTGAAGTAATATACTCGTAGCTTTATTGTGATTATATGAATAGAATAGAATAAACTTTATTGTACACCAAAAAGTAATACAGCTTATACAAAAACTTAAATTAACTGGCACAGTGGCGGTCTTATCGCTGAGAGCGATCTCTTCCAGACAACCTTAGGATGGATAAGAACATAAAATAATACAGGGGATAGTTTGCGGCGTACTGCTAACAAATTGATCAAACTCTATTTAACCGCGAGTATGACAACATTTTAAACCTTAAGTTTTACGACAGTGCTGGAACTTTTTTGAATGATAAAACTAGTGATTGACTGCGAGCCTTCCTAATGATAAGCTGTGATGCATTCGTTGATGGTGAAGCGCACCTGTGTTTTAAGAACCTATTCACTCTAGCCTAGGTATTCAATTAGCTTTAAAATATAACCTATGTCACTCAGGAATAAAGCAGCTTTCTATCGATGAAAAAACATTTTTGCAATCAAACCAGTACTTTCAGAGATTACCTCCTACAAACAAAAAATGATACTTTATCTCTTTATAATATTAGTGTAGATCAATTTACAGCAACATCTGGACAAGGCAGGTAGGATCGGTAAGATATAAAGGACTAAAATATTTCAGATACATAGATTTTAGATCTGGCTCTAAAAAATATGCTATGTCTCTTGTTCGATTCTGATTCGATTTTGACCGAACATTATCAATGAAAACATTACCATTCATTTTGATCATATCGCCTCACCCAGAGGCGCTACGTTTTGGAACGTGCAATTTAGCTACACTTCTCTTGGACTGACCGAAATTTGACTATTCAAAAGTGCCTGCAAATGGTCTATTTGAAATAAATGATTTTGATTTGATTTGATTTGCCCTTAACTAATGTAGAGAAAAATCTTGACATAACCAACTCTGTCAGTAATCAGGACGTTGGGTGAAAGTGATAACATTGTGATAACAGCTACTGCGATGACGTCATCTACCGTGTACCCAGCGTATACCTCCTCCAGATAAGGAAAAGCGGCGCTTTGTTCTGTATTATCTCACCATGTTTAACTCACTAATATTTTCTTAAACCAAGGTCGTGGTCGGAATTCTTTAGTGGATTGGAAGACAAACGTTGGACAATGTTTTAAAAAAGTTTTTGAGTTTTACCAATGATATTTTAGGAATATCATTGAGTTTTACAGTTAAACTAAATTCGATATTCGTACGTTGTTTGGTATGGATTGTCTGCTACTCACTCATCAATTCGGTGAAAACTGAGATTTTCAGATTTATATACATCATCATCATCATCATTTCAGCCGAAAGACGTCTACTGTTAAACATAGGCCTCCCCCAAGTGTCATAATGAATAATGAACGGTCCTGTGCGTCTCGCATCCATCGGATTCCTACGACACTCACGGTCGCCACTCCAGAACTTTTTCGTGCGGTCTCTTTAATTCATTAAACCCCAAGCGAACGCGCACCTATTGTCTTTCTATTGTGTCTGTAATTTCCACGATTGAAAGGGGGGTTCTATTCTCTAAGAAAACAGCCTTGAGCGCAGCGCTGGCACAGCGACGAGTCGTGAGCGCAGTACATTGAATTAACAATCCAATATAAAGGGGCATTGGGTTGTTAATCCAATGCACTTATTTGGATTTCGTCGCAACGGCCAGCGCTGCGCTCAAGGCTGTTTTCTTAGAGAATAGCACCCCAGAATAGCATATTGTATAAGGTATTATCTAAATACCAATAACGATATAAAGCATTAAATCCTAATTACTCATTGTTGATAACGTAATTAATTCAATTCGAAAAATGAATATGTTTGCTAATTAGAACATGAAAATGAAATGTCCCGCTTGGGCGGAGCACCACCATGTCCTGATGTCCTGTGGAGGCGATCGACGCGTCAACATTCTCGCGTTCGGCTCTGGTTCGGGCCATGTTCTAGAACGAGAGGACTGGAATCAGTAACCTGCGGAAGTTTTAAGCTTAGCATAGCCAGCCGAAAATATTGCCAGGACTAGGACATAAGCTTCCTCTCTGAGAGATAGCACGACCGGAAAGTGAATGACTTAAGTTCTACATAATAGTTTTGGTTTTTTTTTTATTATTATTTATGTAAACTAGTGCTTAACTGCCATCCCACCTGATGGTACAATCGTTGAAGGCGAGGCGCACTAGTTTACTAAGAACCTATTCACTCTTGCTTTAAAAACATCTAAACTATAAACGGAAGGAGAGCCGCAGCACGCAAATTGGTCCTGTCCTTTGAGGAAATTAAGACTACATATTTCAATAAATATGACATCGAATAGTACAATATTTATATCATGTAAGTGCAGATAAAAGAAAGGATTAGCTGTTATCGAAATAAAATATATTATGTTTAACACAACGCATTATAATTATCGAATGAAAGAACACTGATATTTTAATTAATGGTTTTTCTAATGATATTTATGTTGATAATGATATACACTGGTCAGCAAATAAACCGAGCCACCCGCTACCTAAGAACTCTGATTCGATTTTCTCAAAAAGTATAAAACTTACAACTATCAAAGTTATACCTACAAAAAGTGCGTTTCATGGTGATTAAAATGACTACAAATTAATTCGAAAGTACCGTCAACTCACATTGTAATCAAGCAACAAACACAATGCTAACGATTTGCTCTGTTTTCACCAAAGTTTGAAATTAGCGTTCTTTTTCTCTACAATGAGGATAGTCGTATATTTCTTATCATTTGTTTAGTTTTTGTCCATAGTTTGCTCAAACGCGTATGTTTTTGCTACTTTTTTCGATTAATAATCGATACAACACCTCAGGAAGCAGCTCAAGCTGTAGCATTACTTCAAGCAGGCATTGCGCAACGTGAAGTCGCTCGAAGGCTTCGAATCAGCAGATCTTCGTTGCAACGAGTCTACAGACGATACCTAGAGACTGGAGCATTCGATCGCCGTCCAGGTACGGGCAGACCTAGGGCTACATCAGCAGCAAATGATCGTTATATCCACCTTACTGTTCTGCGAAATCGCCACCTCAACGCAGTTCAAGTCCAACAAAGTCTGCGTGACGAACGCCAAGTGGTCATAAGTTCAGATACCGTCAGAAGGAGACTTGCTGAACGGAACCTGACCCCAAAAAGAGCTGCAATAGGCCCAGCATTAACGGTAGCACACCATCGAGCACGACTTGAATTTGCTCGAGAGCATAGGGATTGGACATTAGAGCAGTGGAGTAATGTACTCTTCATTGATGAGACCAGGGTGAGTATACATGGAAGTGATCGACGTCAGAGAGTATATCGTCGCCCTGGAGAACGTTATTCTCAGTGTGGCATCGAGGAAACTGTTGCTTATGGAGGAGGATCTGTAATGGTCTGGGGCGGCATCTCGTTAACAGCACATATAGCGTTAGTTTTCATGGAACCGACGGGCCGTACACGTGGACTGACTTCTCATCGCTACATTACTGAAATCCTCGCAGACCATGCGGTACCTTACGCAGGATATATCGGACAGGATATGCAATTGATGCATGATAATGTACGGCCTCATGTTGCTCATGTGGTGACCCAGTATCTACGCGACGTTAGCATTCGTACGATGGACTGGCCAGCTCGAAGCCCGGACTTGAATCCGATAGAACACTTATGGGATAAGCTAAAACGTCAGGTTCGAGCCCGGGTACCTGCTCCAACAAGGCTTCCAGAGCTGCGAATCGCAATTGAAGAGGAGTGGAATACAATTCCTCAAGATTTTATCGTCAGGCTCGTAAGGTCGATGAATACAAGGATGCTGGCAGTTATCGAGCAAGGAGAGGGAATACGGAATATTGATCAAAAACTTTATTTTGATTTTATCTTTGTTTTTGGCTTAATTTTTTTTTTTTTTCACTTTATCATTACTAACGATTGTCACGACTGGAAAGCGACTCTTCTTTGTAAATTCCTTAATAAACACTGAAATATTGATTAAACCCAATGAATTTCCTTTCATTTTAATCACCATGAAACGCACTTTCTGTAGGTACAACTTTAATAATTGTAGGTTTTTTAGTTTTTGAGAAAATCGAATTAGAGTGCCTAGGCAGCGGGTGGCTCGGTTTATTTGCTGTCCAGTGTATATTAGAAATACCTACATTTAGTTTTAAAATTATATAGTTTTATAAAGAAACTAGCTGACCCGGCAAACGTTGTTTTGCGGGTATGAAAAATAGATGTTGGCTGATTCTCAGACCTACTCAATATGCTCACAAAATTTCATGAGAATCGGTCAAGCCGTTTCGGAGGAGTACGGGAACGAACATTGTGACACGAGAATTTTATATATAATATCATAAGTAAAAATGATCTCTGTAAGCAGCGATGCAATCGTTGATGGTAAATCGGTTTATATATAATAAAAAAAAAACTTATTAATATTCTCAACAACGTACACGATGGGTACTATGCAGATGATGTATCACTGAATCTATTGTATATCTTTTTCGTTCATAACATGCCTTGTTAAATACATCACCAAGATGAGATATTCCAAATATACTGACGTACTTATCACTCACAAAACATAATTTAATCACTTTGTTAAGCTAACAGTTGCCTTTGTTTGGATATTCAATAATTACCGAACTCTTTCCTCTTTGATAAATCCAGACAGAGTACGTTCTGATACGTCATGCCATCACATGCTAATGTGATAAAATCGAGCCTTTTCAGGAATAACATCGTAAGCGTCGACGCAAGCAACACAATATGTATACAACAACATAAAATAATAATTAAAAACAGAGTACAGACATACAATACAATTGCAGTGACTGTGCCTGAAAATAGCTTAAAATTGGCCTCATAAGAAGACTCAAAGTCACCCAAAGGGCGATGGAAAAGGCTATGCTTAGAGTTTCCTTGCGTGATCACATCAGAAATGAAGATATCCGCAGGAGAACCAAGGTTACCGACATCTCGAAGAATCGCCACACTTAAGTGGCAATGGGCAGGGCACATTGCACGCAGAACAGATGGTAGATGGGTCGAAAGGTACTGGAGTGGCGACCAAGTACCTACCGGAAGACGCAGCGTTGGACAGCCTCCAACAAGGTGGACTGATGACCTGGTCAAGGTCACGGGAATCCGATGGACGCGTGACGCACAGGACCGGTCGTTGTGGCGACGCTTGGGAGAGGCCTATATCCAGCAGTGGACGTCTGTCGGCTGATATGATGTTGATGATGTTAATAGCATTTTTTCTATTACATATCAGAGTTATATGAATAATATTTTGTATTTTATAGAATGATATTATCATAAATATGTACAAGAGGAGAACCAAGGTTGCCGAAATAGTTCGGAAGACACATTGCTAGCAGAACAGATGGTCGATGGGGCCGAAAGGTTCTGGAATGGCGACCGCGCACTAGAACCTGCAGCGTTGGAAATTCTTTTGGCTGAAATGTAAACACTTTACTGCACACATTGAATTAATGCAGGACAAATATTTAGAAAAATACGTGTACAACGGTCTTATCTACTTCCTACTGTATGATTCCTGTGTTCTGTGGTCTTATCGCACAGGGCAATCTTTGGATGGACTAAACAAGAGTAAATAGATTGTGGCTGTTGGATTGTTAGAAAGAGTTAGCGTAGCGCTGGACCGTAAAGGACAACTGAAAGAACACAGGTCGGTTTTACTCATTAAAACTACTGACAAACAATCTCGCTCCACCCAAAGCGGGGGGAAGAAATTTGATGATTTCCAAGGTTAAAAATGCATGTCATGCCTACTTGTGCAATGTTAAATAAATAATCTAGAACTCTAGTACCGTTTATAGTCTTGTTGATGTTATTTTAGTCAGATTCTTAGGTATATTAGTGCATATTTAGCTGAAAGTGACATTCGTCTCGGCCGTTAACTCTTAAAACGAGGAGAAAATTTCCCAAATCCTACTAAAATTGAGTAGTAAAAAGTGAAATGGATAATCTCTCTATAAATACATCTTAGATTATGATATCAGAGACTGCAAAGAACGTCGGCAGACAATGTCAGATAGTGAATGATTTTACTGTTATATAGTATAGTAGCATAGTCAGGCTTATAATGTGCCCACTGTTGGGACTCAGGCCTTTTCTCTAGGAGAGGAAATACGCCGCCACTCGGGCCCAGTACAGGTTGGTGAATGTCACACGTCTTCGAATTTTTGGTTCTAGGACATGCCGGTTTCCTCACGATGTTTTCCTTCACCGTTTTGAGAGTGGTGAAGAATTTGATTGATCGGACAAGTACGTAATTTCCAGTTGCTTTGTCATTGATTGATTTTAAAGGTCTAATTAAATTTTACTATAAAAGTAACTGAAATGGGCATCGTAATTTTCGTAGCTAGTTAATCTCCAACATTTTTCTTATCTATAATAAACGTATAAGTTCACAATATACTGTAACTAAAATCAGTAAACCGTAAACACTATTATTGTCATTATTTATTTATTACAGGACAAACATTATTAAAAATAAGTGAACAATTGGCAGTCTTATCGCACAGGATAAATTCTTACAGACAACGTTTGGATGGACTGAAAGAAAAGAGAAAAATTTACGGCCGTCAGCACATGTACAACACCAGAAATGATATTAAGCTTTTGAATTTCTTTAGTTACGCAGTTCGACATAAGCAATTGCCTTTCCATTGTGTCTCGAATTGCGGCATTCGATGAGTTAATAAGAAATAATAACACAAATACAAACATAGTTACAATACAAAAAAATATACTAATAAATATCAAATAAATTACATAAAAAGAACAATCATCATCACCATCATTTACATTTTCATCATCATTCATTTTTCATCATTGGTCAATTAGGTCATGTGCTGACAATAAAAAACAATCAAGACATCATTCCACATCGACACAGGAAGGTAAATCTAAAAATGAAGTGTCAATTAAATAAATATTCATCGCGGTAGACAGTAATAAGTTCCGTTTAGAGAATAATGATGAGAGGTACTATCGTAATTAGCAGCAGGAAGGGAGACAAACGGAAGGTGGGTATAATGTGCATGGTGAAGACAGGTGGGGTCGTGACCTAGGCGCTTATTTGGAAGAGGAACTAGGAAGACGGCGCCGTGGAACTCGGTGGAACGGCTAAGACATCCTTAAGCATTCAGGAAGATGGACTTGGAACTTTAGCTGTATGCAGAACAGGGTGTAAAAAGAGAGGACCCTCCGACCAGATGGTTTTTTTTTTACAAAAAACTGGTTTTTGTAGTTAAAAATCATCCAAATGACATCCCTTGGTGACCCCGCCCTTGGACGGAGCGGGAGTTAGTGTCTAACTCTTACTGACAAAAAAAAACGACCACTTGACCTCGGTCCGGACAGTTACCGGACGGTCGGACTGTGAAGTAGCCATTGCTCGCTGTCCGCAAGCCCGCGCCTACGGTGGCCGGAAATCGGGATCGGAATCCCGGCAGCGGCTGTGGCGTGAGCGCCATTGCCTGATGCGGTCGGCCTCCTCCTTTGCTAGCATTACTGCTTCGCAGAAAGAGGCGACCGCCTGCCACTTCTCCTCGCTGAAGACCATCGCCTGTATCAAGGCCCGGCGCAAGATCGCTGCTGCCGAACGCCCCCACAAGGACACGGCGATGCTCTGCCCAAGCAGGACACCCCTCTACCGTGTGCGCGGGTGTCGCTTCCGCACGAATCCGGTGCAGGTACCTCCCGAACTTACCATGTCTGGAGAGAATCTGCGTCATGCGGAAGGTGAGAACGCTGTGAGGTCTCTCCAGCCACGCCTCAAAGACCGCCATTACCGCCATAATTGTGGAGTGCCCAAAAATTGTCATCATTCAGAATTTTGATTTTTATCAAGATTCTGAATGGCTTTTATTGTTATAATTATTTGACTTTTTGAGTAAAGAAGTGTTAAAGTTCACGCAAAACCGTAGTTTTTTAGAGGTCTTTACTGGATTAGTTGTACACAAAATAAATTGATTTCAATAGAAGCCTAGATAATATCCAAAAGATACTGTGTCACCAAAATATTTAATAAAAAATGTGCAATAACGTCACAATTATCTTACGGTTCTATGAAAAACAGTGAAAATGTATGTCGAATTGCAGATAAAAGAAGGCTATAATAACTCTAGCTACATAATTATCTGACACATGACTGTAAAGATAATTAGCAAACGGAAGGAATGATATAAACGGAAGGCGGCGAGCTGATGTGTATATGAATCTGTCAGGTCGCGACCTAGACGCGTTTGGAGGTCACCCACGGAAGATGGTGCTGTGGAAAGTTAAACAGGTATGCGCAAGCGCATCCTCTTGGCAAGCGATATCAACGGATAAATGTGGAAGGATGTTGTTACTGGCCACAGGAAAGCATTTGTCTAACTTGTTATTTGATGGTTAATGTGCATTAGTCACTCATACCAGCGGAACTAATAAAAACTATTGTTCGAATATGATAAACAAAGAAAGAAAATTTTATATTTTAAAGATATAATTTAATGCCAAATCTATGTAGATATGTTTATAGATAGCATTGATCCGCGTTATCTGTATCAAACAATTAGGTATCACATACAGATACATAATATGGTTTATAACTGTTTCACATCGCAAAATAGAATAGACGTCAGTTGATACGAAAAATCTCTAGGGGAATTTTTCTTATCGGTATGTTAATAGGCAATAAATTAATAGAATAGAATAAACTTTTATCCTCATTATTCCAGCCGAAACACGTCCACTGTTGGACATAGGCCTCCCCCAAGTGTCGCCATAATGAGCGCTCCTATGTCCGTCTCGCATTCTTCGGATTCCCGTCACCAGGTCATCGGTCCACCTTATGGGAGTATAAATAAACTTTATTGCACATAAAAAAGTAACACAACTTTACATACACAAACTTAAATCAGATAAGACCGCCATGGTACGCATGCGGCGGTCTTGTCGCCAGTACCGTAATTAGGGCAGCGCCAGCGGTGCCCAGCGCAGGGCACAGGCCCTAGAGGGGGGCCGAAATTATCAAACCAATGCCAAGTTTTCGATCATGCTTGGTAATTAGTAGTAATAAATATGAACTCGATTGCCGATTATATCCAATTTTTTTTTTTGTAAGGCTATCCTTTGTACATGTTCGCCACTCCAGAATAAAGATTCCCCGTGGTGCCAAGGAGGCAATATTTAAATTTTATATTGAGTTGGCAATATTATGTACCTAATCGTGACAGTTGCAAACGTATCTGAATTAGTAGTGGTCAATTAATTTAGAAACAGGATGAAATACAGGTCGAGAATAATTATAGTATTAAACATTATTAATATTTATTTCATCCGAGAAAACCAACAGCAAAGGTACTCTTCTTCGGTCTCCGTGCGTATGCGCATTTTACAGTTCACTCACGTAAACTTCCTGTTGTTTATTAAGAAATCCGGTACAGATAATTTAATTTAATCATCGCGTGTTTAACAAATCAGAAGAAATATGATGGATGAATTCAATCTCGTTTATGACTTGTACATATTCTGATACACCGTATTAATATAAAAATAGTTTTACAACCCGACGTACGGCAAATATTCATCCTTACGTTGTTGAAACCTCTACGGTCCGGACTAAGCGTTTCGCCTCGTCATTTATACCGCGTACGTTGAAGGACTGGAACAGTCTGCCTGCTGCGGTCTTACCGTCCGATTATAATTTGGGTGTCTTCAAGGCTAGAGTGAATAGGCTCTTAATAAACTAGTGCGCCTCACCATAAAAGATTGCATCGCTACTTACCATCAGATGGGATCGCAGTCAAGCACTAGTTTACCTCAATTAAAAAAAAAAAAAAAACGAGCGATTTTTTCGAGTGAAATTCAGCGTGTCTTTTAATTATTAGCAAATTAATTCCTAGTGGGTATTATGATGTAAAATTGGTACAGTTTTGTATCTCAGGTGTCTGCACAACTGCACAATATCCCCTCGAGCGCCATGGGTTCATTGACCCGGAAAATTGCTCTGTTTACGTAAATCACCAAAAAAATAAACAAAAAAAATAAAAAATAATTTTCGGATTTTTCTAAGAAAAACCAATAATATAAAGAAGAATATGTAAATAAAACCAAAATTTTCGACCAAATAACTTTCGCACAAACTTGGGAAAAACACGAAAATTAAGCATTTTTCAAGGACATCCAAGTTGTATAAACGTATGTACAATCGGCGCTCGAGGGGATAAATGTGGAATCATTGAATGAGGCGCGATCTCGGTAAAATGGAGTCGAGAATTTTATCCTAGTGTTGACTTTAGCGAAGTTTTCCAAGTAGGCTGACTCGATTTTGCTGCTAAATACTACAAAACCATGAGTGTTACATGCATATTTTAATGGTAGACAAAGTGTTTATATACCATTAAATGCCATATCTAGCTATAAATAAACAATTATTTATTTATCAGTTGCTTGCTATACTCACAGTATGCACCAAAGCGTTTAGCAAGCCAACAATCTATGAACTAAAAAATGTTAAACAAATATTTATCTTTTTTTTTACAATGATAATATTAATAGCAAGATATGGCTTGAAGGGCTTGATATCAAAACCATATATAGTATATATTTCAATATTTTAAAATAAGATTCTGAATTTAAAAAAATACCCAGTCGCACTATTTCAAAACATAAGATATCCAGTGTCATATTTCTAGGTTAACACCACCCATCACACAAAGGAAGTAGGTATGCCGCATGACCTGTACCTTGACCGTGGCCGTTACCTGCGCACGCGCATCCTCTACATTCACTCGACATCATAACCTGTACAGACAATTTGCTATGCTATTTGACATGACATTTTCCTCAACAACACACGCACAATTTTATAATGTATATTCGCGAAGTTTTTATTGATTTTCCCGAATTTTCTTTTCATTTCATGACTAGCAATTACCGCCGACTTCATTCACATGAAGTTTATGATTGGAAGTCCCGTCAAAATCTGTTTATCTATTTCAGAGATGTCTTTTTTCGAGAATTTAGTCCTGCTCCCACGGGAAAATAAAATGTAGATTATAACATTAGCTATATCCCAGTCAAAGTACAATTCAATTTTCTGCCACCGTTTTAAAGACATACCTATTCCATCGTTTGAGATCCCTTTCCCCGAGGGAAAATAAAAAAAGTAGATATACTAATTAGTTCGTTGTAACATTAATGTCTGTGAAAGTCCTGGATCAGTCTAGCCCTTAACTAAGCCCTTATTAACCTAAACAAACAGAAAGACTAAAAATTTTATATATTAAGTATTGAATATACTTTCATCTGCAATACCTGACTGTCAGCTTTAGACCTCAATCTTGCCTGTTAGAGAGTCATCGATGGAATAAGTGATCCTAAAATTCATCCACAGTAAATTCAAAAAATTCTGCAGCCCTGGCAGGAAACTCGACGCCACCTTATTTTTATATTGTAGTAGTCTCACGTTTGACCACCATCTCACCTGATGGTAAGCGATGATATGGTCGACGATGGAGCACGCTTGCTAGAAGTAACCTATTCATTCTTGACTTAAAGTTCCCTAAGTTGTAGCTATCAGGAAACACAGACTCCGATGATAAACGATGATAGACGATATACTAAAGTATGCCTATAGTAAAGGTAAATGTATAAGATTGTTGCCGAAATTATGCTTTCAAACCGTCATGATGGTGGTTTAGTTTAGGTCTCATGTGTAATATGAAGTCGTTCTTATGATGTTTGCGATTCGAAGTATCTACATACTCCTGAAGAATGTCTGTGATTGGTCAGGTTTTGAAAACTTATGCCATCGTACCCTGACTTATCAGCTTAGCAGATATTCAAGCGTTGTGGCACTAGCTTTTTACTCTTTACTTAAAGATCCCTAAGTTGTAGCTATCAGGAAACACAGACTCCGGCAGGGAAACTTGTTTCGAAATTACAATTCTTCCAAAATGTTAAAGCATGTGTAGCGTGTGCGTAGCTAAAGTAGGATATTTTCCCGTATGTTGGGTAAACGCGGAACGCATGCTGACAAGTCGTCTTTGCAAATTATAACGTTTTATTGCAACAGTTATGACGCACTTTAGATTATCTCGAGCTTGACTCCTATTGTTGTTTTATGACAGGAGAATAATAACATTATGAACAATATAGACTGTAAGACTTTTAGTTAGATTTTTTTCTAGGAAAATAGAACTTAGTCAATGTCCTGTTAGCAGGTTTCGTAACTGCGCCTCTAGAAAAAGTATAATACAAACAATAAGGACTAGATATAATTTTTTTGCGCCCATCCAGGGACTGCGCCCCGGGCAACGTTGGCACCGCCAAATTACGGCACTGTCTGTTAGTCATTAAGGGCGTTTTTTGATACCTACAACCTACCTGTCAGTACCTATCATTTTTTAGGTGGGAAATCATCAAATAACTTCTCCCACTCTGGGTTAACGAGTGGTAGTACCAGACTTTTACTGACTAAAAGCTACTTATGTCCCTTCAATTGCTCTTTGCGTTCCACCTGCGTCAAACAGAAGGTGAGCAAACCGTGGCGCCTCTCCGGCTACTTCTCAAAGAAGGAACTCATCTCCGCGATTATGGTGTACCAATAATTGGAGCAGGCCTCCTAGCTAAGTTACAACCGTTTCGCTTGCGCCGAACGCTTCGAGTTGACCTTGCCGCCAATTCTTTTGTGCTGACCACGTGACTGAGCGTTAAGATGACGTCATTCCCGTACTTTTGAAGCTTTCTACAAGCGTTAACTATTGCAGATTAGCAACTTGGCTAGGGGTACAGGTTATCTATTTTTTTATGTAGGTAAATGTTATCACGATAACGTGTGTAAATAACAAAATATTTATTGTTATACTGACATATAACCTGTCTCAGATGTAAGGTACGAGTAACTACAGCACCTCTCTAAAATATTACAGAGGCAAGTCACGTAAATGCATTATAACTGGATGTTATAACAAAAACATTTAAAACATAACATCCGGTTGTTTTTATGACAATTTAATTAAAACATACGTATTTAGATAGTGTTTTATTCTTGGTTAAAAATATTAAATTGCATTTAATGCTGGAATCGTTTACAAATATACTGAATGAGGTGGAAGAGCTTTTTACAATCGCAGAAATCGATTATTAAATAATCGAAAGAATCTTTACCTACTCTTAGATCGTAAAGTTCCAATTAAAAAATAAATAACTGCACTAACGGTGCCTTAGAAATCCATCGTAAAGTTTCAAATATAAAATAAAATGATAAAAAAATATTGCTTGTCGTCAATAAGCCCATGCCTACTAGAGGCCAGGAATTGTACCTACTGTGCAACTCCTGATGCCCGGGGCGTCTTCAGAGGCGGCGACTGGGGCGTTAAGTGGTCTGTTTCCTCACGTTTGCGGCCGTTACGGCTCTTCACTCGCTTTATTACTTTTAACACTTTATTCACATGGGTACAGAGGCGGACTTAATGCCTTAGGCGTTCCCTTCCAGTCAATCTTTGAGTGATGCGGAGAAAAAGTAGTGGTAGGTGCAATAAAAGAGTGAGAAAAAAGGCAAATACAAGAATTGATAAACTAATAGACCATAGAATAGATATACTAATAAACCATGGAATAAATACATACAACTATACAATATATATTCAAATTAATACACTACATACATGCACTAAAATGGTCAAATAATTGGTCGAAATCGACAATAGAAAAACATTAACATTACATTCGCAGAAGGAGGTGATCGTTTCCTATTGCCTTTCGCTTCGGACCAGGACCAGGTGTGAGAGGTAGCCGTGGCTGATCGCCTCAACAGACTCGGTGGAGCTTTACCTTTGAAGCAGACTTCCGAAGACGGTATGCTCCTCCGTGTAACCAAGTAAGGCTTAAGCTACATTTAGTGGCTACTGACTATCTATGAAGACTATCAATGATCTACAAATTACAGTCTGGACCAACAAATTAACATAGTTTTCAGGCACGGAGAAGTCTCATAGTCTCCTAGATACCTAGCTACTTATAAGATAAATTAACTAATCCATGTAACATAACCATAGCGAGTAGGATTCGAGTGCAAAGGGAACCGAACAAATCATATCCTAACTAATATTATAAATGTGAAAGTGTGGATGTTTGTTACTTAATCATGCAAAAACGGCTGAACGGATTTGAATGGAATTTGGCATGCATATATCCTTTGACATGGAAAAGAACATAGGCTACCTTTTATCCCGATTCCTTAAGTACATAATGCCACGCGGGCGAAGCCGCGGGCAAAGGGTAGTTTTTAACTAATTTTTCAGTCTTCTTTTCGATTTTCCATTTTATCATTCGAACGTCTTCTTTTTTTTTTCTGCCGTTAGGGATAATTACTTGAAGTCGGCGCTTCTTCCATTCTGTACTGTCACCCGTCACACTATCACTAACTCCCTTTTCTTTCATATCACTCCTCAAGCAATCATCTTTGGCCTCCCTCTCCCTCTCCTCCCCTTCTACATGTATACTCAGAACTTTTTAGTGACATGCGTTACATCCCTCCTCTTTACATGACTATACCGAGACAAGCGATTGCTTTGGCCTGCTTCGGACGTAGGGAGCCCTAAACACAAACTAGGTATTATCTTAACTTCGCGATCAAAGTGTCATGTTCAAACAAATCAATTAACTTCGAGTCGAGCTACAATTTATAAATATTATGTCATTTGCACGTTCTCGTTAGTCACACCAACATATTCACAATATTGAAGCTTCTCAGTCACGACTTGGAAAATTCAACTCCTTTGGATGTAATTACATTTTACTCAGGTGCAAGATAATCCATGGCGTCTGTCATGTGTGTTCGAACACATATGTATGTGTACATAATGTCTGTTTGTTTGTAACGTTTCCACGACTAAACCGATAAACCAATTCGGTTACAGTTTGGCAACAAGATGGATTGGACTTCATAGTAAACGACGAAGAATTAGGATACTTACATTAGAATTAAAATACAGTAGAATAAAATATGAAAAAAAAAAAAAACTTCACATATAGGCAGGCTTATGTGAAATGAATATGTTTAATTTTGAATCGAATTGAATTGACGCTGGAGAAGAACTGCTCTTGAAACGGTGAAGGAAAACATCATGAGGAAACCGGCATATTCTACAACCAAAACCTGGATCGAAGACAGATGACATTCACCAACCCGCAACGAGCCCGCGTGGACACCCCATTCCACCTGCTAGAAAGAATGTCTTAGTCCCAGCAATAGGGACATTACAAGACAAATTATGCTAGACTTATCATGGAGAAGCATATGGGTTTTTTTTTAAATGATATATACTAATGCTTGATTTCAACAATGTAATCAAGCGCTGGTTTGGGTGGATACTCACCGTATGACGGATTGTCCGATGGTAGAAAGGAGATGGCGGAATCAAGTCATGCAATTCCCGCGCACACTGTCCAAAATGCATCCTATAAAATACCGAAAGGCTGGCTACCCTACACCTGTGCTCGAGGCTTTAACCCTGAAGTACGTTTCCTTGGGATAATTACCGACTTCCACGCGAGCGAAACCAATGACAAAAGCGAGTAACAAATAAATGATTTATAAAGCGTCTCCATGTGGCTTTTCAATAATGCTAACGCTTGGTTTACACATTTAAACGTATGTGGGAGTGTCAGATCGCAACTAGATAATATCTTATAGTTGATTGCAAATGGCGTTATAAAACCCCAGACAGATGAATAGATAGTGAATATTACACAAGCAGGTGTTGTAGCGATCTTGGAGTAAGGTTGGCGCATGCGTCGATTTTTATAATCTTTTACACATTCATTGTGCGTGCAGCTAAAGAGTGGAATTTCCTGCCGGAGTCTTTTTTTTAAGGTGGAAAACAATCCGATGACATCTACCGCTCCAGGGTGAAGTGGGACGGCGTGCCAGACTTTTACTGACCGTTAGACTAGAACCACACCTATGTTCTTTGTTTGCCTATCGTTCGAAGGAAATCCGTTCCCTCACGTGCGCGGCCGCCTCCATCGCCAGCATTACTGCTTCACAGAAGGAGGCGAGCGCCTGCCACTCCTCGCTTCGGACCATGGCCTGTACCTACCAGGGCCAGTCGCGAAAGGTCGCTGCCGCCGATCGCCGCCACGAGGACACGGCGGTACTCCGCCCAACCGGGGCACACCTCCACCCTGTACCTTCTTCGGTCGGTCCACAAAATGGTGACACCCAATGAGCCTGTTTCCTACTAGCTACAGCCTAGGTTACTTTTAAGAAAGCCTGCACCATCGTCGACCACACACTCGCCACTAAACCACAAGAACTTCACCACCACCAGAGCTTATTCAGAACTGCATATTCGTGTCAGACACTAAAAGTAACTTTTTCATTAAAGAGTGAAGACTAACATTATCTAAATTGATTGCAAAAACTTGAACCAAAGGCAAGCGAAGTTAGTGTTCCAAAATTGTTTGTATCAGAAGAAATACTGTAGAACTAACTACCAGATCTGCTATGCCAGAGGTCGTGGGTTCGATTCCCACCCAGGATAAAATGTTTGTGTGATGAGCATGATCATTTGTTCTGTGTCTGGGTGTAATATCTATAAATGTATGTATGTATGTATTTAGAAATATATAAGTATGTTTATCAGTTGTCTAGTACTCATAACACAAGCTCTGCTTAGCTTGGGACTAGATGGCGTTGTGTGATAGTTGTGGAAAAAAAAATGTAAATGTAAATTAAACTATTATAGCTGCTGGACCATTTTATTCCTCCCATTTATGGAAGAAAATATCTAGATTTCAAGAAAAAGTTAAGTAAGTATCTACACAACCGTTGAACTATAACGAAGTATAAAATCGAATCTACCAGGTGCTCGTTATGCAATGCGCGCGAGCAACTCATTTTACCATTACGCATAATGTGTGAACATGTCCCGATAGTATCGCTTAGCTCCAGTTACATTTCCAGGTTATAATATAACTGTACTTGCCTAGTTTCTAGTAATCTGGGTTACGTTTCCAGACTATTAAATTTTATGTGATTATAGCTGGTTTTGCTAATGTCTACAATTTGCGACATTTGAAGCCCTTTTTGGCAACTTAAGAGCCTTTATGCCTTATATGCAATGAGTATATTTAGCAGTTATAGCATAACATAATCAGCCTTTTAATGTTCCCATTGCTGGGATTCAAGTCTCCTGTCTAGGAGGGAATGGGACGTAATCCAGCACGCAGGTTCAGTACGGGTTGGTAAATGTACGTGCGGCGCTGCGGGGTGCCAACTGAAAACCAGCGCTGGGTGTCTAACGCCCAGCTAATGCTGAGGTGGTCACCTTTCGGTGCGGGCACGCTCGGCGTACTTTGTACTTTTATTCTTATTTACTTTGTGTATATAACCGTTGTGCTGTGTCTGTACCGAATAAAAGTATTTCTATTCTATTCTAAATGTCACATGTCTTCGAAGTTTTTGGTTCTGGGACATGTTTTCAGTTTTCTCACTATGTTTTCCTTCACCGTTTTGAGAGCAGTGGTGATGAAATATATTAAACAAAGTAATGCGCCTGGCTGGGTTTGAACCTACGACCTGCAACTCGTAAATCGGAGCCGTTACCACTCGGCCACCACTGATCTAGCAGTTTTGCTCTTCTTTATTAGGTTATACTAGCATCTACTAGTGACTATGAAGTGTCCTACTCCAGGAGATGGTCCACTTGACTGCCAAGTTTCATCCAAAGGTTGAAAAAGTTTTTTTTTTGCGGTGCACGGTGGGAAAATTATTATCAAAAAAGTTCTCGCGCTCTGGGTAAAGTGATACGGCGTTTCAGACTTTTACTGAGTAAAACGCACCTGTGTTCTTTCAGTTGCCCTCTGCGTTCCAGAGCAATGTTAACAGTTACAATGCAAACAGTAAATTAAGCCTAAGGAAGTGTATGTAGCTATTTTCGTGAATAAAGATTAATTATTATTATTATATTATAAAGAAGTAAAGTTTGTTTTTTTGTTTGTAGGATAGGTAATCTCTGAAAGTAGGTACTGGTCCGATTGCTAAAATTTTTTCACCGACAGAAAGCTGCTTTATTCCTGAGTGACATAGGCTATATTATATGTACGCGGGCGAAGCCGCGAGCAAAAACTAGTACCTAATATTTTTTCTAGATTCTTATGTAAGTATAAGCAGGTTTTTACGTCAATTACTGATCTCATGTTGAAGACATAAGCCCTATAATTAATGTCTTAGAAGTGACATGGTATCATAAAACACAATTAGTTATTTAAATTTATTTATGACCATTTGTACCTTAATCATTATTTCCGCAGTATCTACATGCTGACTAATATGACAAGAAGGTGCATTGCATGATACATTGCTATGTATATTGCACATGATTTTTTTTTAGGTGGGAATATCATCTAATGACATCCCCCGCTCTTGGGCGGAGCGGGAGAAAGTGTCAAACTTTTACTGATTAAAAACCCAATCGTGCTCCTTCTTTGCCATTGTTCCAGGGCCCCGGGTATCTCTTTCGCATCTCCCATGGCCCCAGTAGGGCCTGCTTCGACCCTGCTGGGCCCCTACGGTTACTGACAACTCCTTGAGGCGTGCGTGGAACACTACGTGCCGTCGACGACTTGTGCTCGGCCCGGACGGTTACCGCAACCCGGCGCCTACGGTGGCCGGAAATTGTTGTTGGCTGGGGCGTGAGGGCCATTGCCTCGCGCATGCGGCCGCCTCCTTTGCTAGCATAGTATTACGCTTCGCAGAAGGAGGCGACCGCCCGCCACTCCTCCTCGCTGAAGACCATCGCCTGTACCCAAAGCCCGGCGCGAGAAATCGCCGCCACCGAACGGCCCACGGACACGGCAGTACTTTGCCCAGGGCAGGGCACACTTCTACCGTATGCTCCATCGTGTCCTTCGAGTGGTCCACATAATGGTGACACCCGGGCGACACTTCCGCACGAATCCGGTGCAGGCACCTCTCGAACTCACCGTAGGCGCGGGCTTGCGGACAGTGAGCAATGGGTAGCTCGCTGTCCGGCCGTCCGGTAACAGTCCGGACCAAGCCCAAGTCGTCGACGGCGCGCGCTGTTCCCGCGCGCCTCAAGGAGTTGTCAGCAACAGCAGGGGCCCAGCCGGGTCGAAGCCTACTGGGGTCAGGGTTATCCGAAAGCGCGCTCGAGCCCCGGTATGAAGGCTTGAAGGAACGGGCACACCTCGACTGTATGCTCCACCGTGTCCTCCGGGAATTACGCACAGTGGCGACACCCGGGCGTCACTTCCGCACGAATCCAGTGCAAGAAACTCCAAAACGAACCATGTCCGGTGAGGACCTGCGTCATACGGAAGGTAAGGACGCCGTGAGGTCTTTCCAGCCACGCTTCAAAGAGGGGACTTACCGGTGCTTTAAGACCTTGCTCTAGGCCAAATTTCAGGATTCTAGGTCAACGGGAAGTACCCAAAGAATTTTGAGCCATATCTTTTTTTTTTATTAACCTAGAAGTTTGATTTTTTCACAGCTTCAAGAGACCGTACATCTGAGTATATGATTTTAATTTCAATCCGATACCTCTACGCGTTCTTGAGATAAAAGGTCTTGAAATAAACAGATAGACAGACAGACGGACAACAAAGTGATCCTTTAAGGGTTTTTTCCTTTTGAGGTACGGAACCCTAAAAAAAACTGCAACGCTGACCAAAGCTCGTGAGAATCAAAAACAATAGTACCTACTGACAAAATGCTTCTTATAATAACATCACTTAAGTATTATTACACTGACGTCAGTGGAAAAGAACTTGTGCAAAGTTATACTCTGTTCAAAATAACGTTAGACATTTATGAAAACCTTTTATTACTGTCCGTTCAACCGATTTTGACTTTTATTACGTTGTTGGTACGACACATGGCGGATGCAGTAAATAGTTGGTATTATAACCACTTCTTTCGCTTTTAATGCCATCTTATGCCCACGAAATAGAAGTTAAAATCGGTTGAACAAAAAGTAAAAAAGGTTTCTTTAAACGTCTAATCATAACGCGAATAGGGTATAGTAACTTTAATTTTTCTCTGACACATATAATCACTTGGCGGCTAATCTCCGAGATCTTCCAAGAATCGAGGAAACATTATAAGGTTGTCTGGACTTGACTGCTTTGTACGGAGTTATTAAAATTGTAATGCTTAAATAATGTGTTGTTTACTTACAATGCACTTTACTAATAAGGTCGTGGCAAGGCAGCGTTAATTTTCATAGAGAATCTTGAAGAGAATTGGTTCCTTATTTCTTTTGTAAAGGACTTTTCCGTAGAGTATTAGATTAAGTCCGGATATTCAAAACTAAACCTTTCATTCAGAAGATGATTTAATCTGAGGTTAAAACTTTAAAAGCCCAATAGTTGCCCTTGTTTTTAACCGACTTCATCAAAATGAAGGAGGTTCTATGTTCGACCGAATGTTTTTTTTGTATGTATGTTCACTGATTTCTCGTTGAATAACGATTAACGAAGAGACAACACTAATATTACCTATTGAAACCCCGACTTCCGAAATTAAAGTTATTTTGCAGTTTTTGGTGTTTTTTTACATTGAAGTCGGTTGCATTTTTTAATTTCTTTTGTAAAAAGTTTTTTTTTTTAATTCACCTTCAAAAGTTTTTAATCATAAACACCACATATCTTTTAGAACAAAAAGATAGCACTTAGCCGGTACTTACAGGTACTTTTATTTGAATTTATGAGATGTAAAAAACGTTGTCTTTGATATTTTTGGAGTATTATCGATTTTTGCAAGCCCCAATATTTTGGAGCCATCTATCCCTTATAGATGGTTTTAGAATCCCTTTTTACATTTGGGATCGATGACCCACCGAAAAACAGAACGTCTAAGCTGAAAAAACTTTAAACGCATTTTCCTTCCCTTACAGTCGCACAGAGACACATAAAACGGTCACCTTAGTAGTATTTGAGAAGTTTCTCGATAGATAAATCAATAAAATAGGAAGCACCTATACCCTAGGGTAATTATCCAGCCTAAACCGCATCGTTATCCAGCTCTCTCAGATCCAAGGAGGAGGCCGACCGCATCAGGCAACGACGCTCTCGCCGCCGCCGGGACTCCAATCCCGATTTCCAGCCACCGTAGGCGCGGGCTTGCGGACAGTGAGCAATGGGCAGCTCGCTGTCTGGCCGTCCGGTAACTGTCCGGACCAAGCCCAAGTCGTCGACGGCGCGCGCTGTTCCCGCGCGCCTCAAGGAGTTGTCAGCAACAGCAGGAGCTCAGCCGGGTCGAAGCCTACTGGAGCCAGGGTTATCCGAAAGGGCGCTCGAGCCCCGGTATGAAGGCTTGAAGGAACGGGATGGGTTTTTTAGTTAGTAAGAGTCAGTCAGAGCGGGGGTTGTCATAAGACGATTTTTCCCATCGAAAAAAAAAAAGCTCTCTCAGATCAACCTAAGCTTGATAAATTCCTCACGACGAAAGAAGTTAGGAAGCTTTAAATTAAAGATCACACACACCGTGCCTACTTGAAAAATGTTCTACTCGCGATGCCAGTCGACTGTTAGCTTCGATCTAGATTAACAACGGTCGCACTTGACATGATTCCTCACAGCAAAACCATGACCAGCAATGAGGTGATGACGTCGAAAGACGACCCAGAATGTTGACTCGAACTAACTAAAGTAAGAAAAATTTTTTGGGACTTCACTAAAGCGGTCAAGAGCGGGTTCATCAGGAATATAAAAAGCGCTTTGCTGATTGTACAATAAATGGGTCATAGAAACATCTGTGGTTTATACTATTGGAAAAGCTATAGCAACAAGTTGTCCAATAGTATATATATAATATATAGCAATATATAATAGGAATAGCTTCTTGCAGCCTTTCCGTGGAACAAAAATTTGATGTGTAAAAGTGTTTTAAAACCTATTTTCTAAATAAATATTTATTTAATTATGCACAAAAGAGTACAAAGGCGGACTTAATGCCTTAAGGCATTTTCTACCAGTCAACCTTTGGGTGATGCAGTGACAAATTGTGGTAGCTGCAATATTTACCGATACATAGGTATCATTAATATACATCATACAAATATACACCTATAAAATACAAATACCCAATATAAATGGAAAAGAAGAATCATCACCATTATCACTACGTCATTGAAAGCTTCAAGAAAGCTCTTCCGAAAGGGTAGGTAACGCATCTGTAGTACCCCTTTTTTCGGTGTGGGAAACCATCAAATATCTTCTCCCGCTCTTCGTGGAGTCAGACTTTTACTAATTAAAACTCACTCGTGTTCCTTCAGTTTTCTTTTGCGTTTCAGGGCCGGGCGCTTTCGGACGATCCCGCAACATTCGACCTGCATACCCCTATATTGTAGATGTTCAAAGTTATCGTAGGTGGCTACTAGTATCTACTCTCTACGTAGAACCACCCTCTACGTAGAACTTGGGCATAGTCACAATGAAGAGTGGTTTTAAAAATCGATTATATTATGAAAGGGATAAGCCTATGCCATGATGATGGGCAGTACCGTCTGCTGTATCAGCGACGCCCGCTATATAATTGGTTATACCAACGTTATGTACTTAACATGGATCTTGATCCATACTCTTGATACTCTTGAGTATAGGTGTTTATAATATGTTGATCAAGAACGTGCTCACTTAGACCCATAAACATATCTATCGGAAAATGGTTCTAGATGTAGCAAAACATGTCAATATAATAATAAAACTAAGGTGTAAATCATCATTACTGTATACCTAAATAGGTACATGAAATAACAATAAAGAGGACAACTGCAACATTAAAGGTAAACATATCCACAATATATAAAATGAAATTAATATAGCAAACAAAGAAATAACGCAACAATAACACGAAGCATTCTTTGTTATTTCCTGTGATGACCACGTAATGTTACAAAGTAGAGCTTTAATCTAAATTCCGGTGAAGAGGAAGGTATGAAGAGAATAGTTACTTGGAAATGCAGAAGCAACCATTTTAACTTGACATTATGCAAAAGGAGGAGCCTAGCTTTACGCCTTTGCCAACAACGCTGCTGTAAGTCAAGTTAAACTGGCAATGATCAAGATCCATAAGGTGGCTACACGTCTAGTACTTAGAAAACCTAGCCATTGCAAGCAATTTACGCGTTTTCCATGAATTATGAATGCTTTTGTTTGTTATGGAAAATTATATGGCGAAGCTGCTTTGTCTCAAATTACTTTTAAATGCATTTTATAATGATATGATATGACGCATCTGCACCGGTGCATTAAGCAGAAAATTATTCATCCTATGATAGGTGATCGAATACATAACTATTGGCAAAGGTGTTAGGAATTATGATGTTGTCATTCTATTCAAGACATAGGTAGGTATCATCAAGAAAAATATATTATAAAAATCAACGATCACGCTGCGTTGATGTAATTTTTGTTTTTGTAGAAGAAAAAAACTACAGTTATGAAATAAAATTTGAATTTTTTTATAATTATACCGTAATTATAGTTACGGTTCAAATAGGCAGAATTCATTAAATAACAACTAATTAGGATCAAAGTTGAACATATAAAATTTGTACTTAAGCGATGTCGCGTGCCTTGCTGAATTAACGTTTGCGTTCTTATCTCCACAATCAAACGCATCGTCTTGTTATTTTCCATTCAACTCTGCAGGGCTAGTGAGCTTTCCATTAAAATAACCTGGGTTTTCACAATTCATCTAGGAATCAGAGCCTGACAAATAACCAAGCTTATAAGTTTGTTCAGAGCACGATTTTAAAACGCTAAGGCCTACTTCTAAATTAATAAATCTTAACAACAATTACTTCATATCTCTAAGCAAATGCATCGATAACACCGTACAATTCCACAGCCGAAACTGTCTGAAGTGAAGAGCAGATCGACGTCCCAAATATAAAAATAGAAACACGGCGAGTAGTACCGCGCGCTTTTACACCGGCTTTCTACGTCTAACCTAAAATAAATATTATAATAACCATTCATTACATGTGCATCATTCCCAGTTAGCAGAAATGTCTCAAGACGAGGGTTTCTTCAAAAAGTTCCACGAAACTATAAATGGCTCTCTGGATGACGTGACGAGGAACAATTTCGCCAATTTAGAGTCGAACACGAAGCGAGTCTCCTACTTGTGCAGTCTACCGATCGTCAGAAATTACAATGTAATCGACGATTTGCAGAAATGCCAGACAGGCGGCGAGTTCCCCGTGAAAAAAGACTTGGAAAAAGCGCGGCAATTGAAGGATGAGGGAAATAAGGCCGTGCAGAAAGGTGACTGGGCGAAAGCGATGCAGTTGTACAGCCAGAGCATGATCCACATGCCGGAGAAGGAAAGTGAGTACATTCATCTGATAGTAATCAACGGGTAGTAACTGCGCATGGTAGTGTAAAAGGTCATGTGTTGTGTAAACAAACAGAGCACTTTATTACTCAAAACCGGTCGGTTAAGGAAAATGTTCCAATTAATACACTGACTTTACAATTGCAATTAACGAATGAAAATCATATTTTTGTTTTTAAATACAGACATTCCAGGAGGTGGTGTTAGATTTGACCGCAAAAAATATGTCTATAGGTACTAAACATATTATTGTGTAAAATAGTTTTCCTGTTGGTCCACACAGTTACCTAAAGGCTTTTATTTAATACCTAATGTATAGAATATTCTGCGTAGTCATTATCTAAATGCGGCTCATAGGGAACAAATGACTTTTGAGCTAAAGCTCTGAAAACAATTTTACCAAGGTTTTCCTTAACAAATCCCTGTTAATTGAATATAATAACATAAAGTTTATTTATTTCTATAGAATTTACGCATTGCAATATATTGTTTGTTGTTTTATCTTGGTGATACATTTCTTAGTAAAATAGACACGAGAAAAATATATAGGTTGGTTTATATACCTACTTCGCACGGTAAATTTCGACGAAATGATGACATCTGATGTTGGCACTTACATGAAAAGGGCAATTCCTGCCATCTTCTTACAACTAAATTCTATGAAGACTAAAATTAATACATATACACAATTACACATAAGTACATACAGAACAGGGAAGAGAAGAAAAATATTGTTGAGCTGACCCCAATTAACATGAGTCAAGTGTAAAAGATTACGACGAGACAATTCATATGTCAACATCATCATTTCAGCCGAAAGACGTCCACTGTTGGACATAGGCCTCCCTCAAGGGTCGCCATAATGAACGGTCCTATGCGTCTCGCATCTATCGGTTTCCCACAATCCTCACCAAGCCTCCCAACGTTGTGTCTCCGGTACGCGGTCGCCACTCCAGAACCACATACCTATATGTCCATTCATATGTCATTGTATTTTATTTTCAGCTGAAGAGCTGTCAATAGTTCTGGCGAACCGGTCTGCCGCCTTGAATCATCTTGAACAGTACGAGGACACCTTATCCGATATCAAACGGTGCCTATCTCTTGGGTACCCTCGCCATCTTAGGTACAAGGTCTACGAAAGACGAGCTAGATGCCTGCTAGTTCTGAAGAGGAATAAGGAAGCTATCAGCGCTTTTCAGTAAGTTATTGATTTTGCATGATATGTAGGTACTTTTTAGGATTTCATTCCCAAAGGGGAAAACGGGAGCGTATTATTATGACCCGTTGTCCGTCCGTCTGTCTCATGAACTGTGATTAAACAGTTTAAACAGTTTTAGTTTTCACAGATGAAGTAGGTATTTCTGTTGCCACTATAACAATAAATATTTAAAACAGAATAAAATAAATATTTAAGGGGGCTCTCATACAACAAATTTTTTGCCATTTTTTTGCTACGAACGGTACGGAACCCTTCGTGCGCGAGTCCGACTCACACTTGGCCGGTTTTTCATACAAATTTTCCTTGTTGACATATTGTTTCACACTCGCTAAGTTGCATAGAGCTAAGAACACAGTACAAAATAAATAAGTTAATGCAGGTGGGTTACAATGACGTTTAATAGTACATAATGATATAAGTGTGTAATGTTAGTGATTACCGTCGAGGCGGTATTTAGACCCGAGCCATGGCGAGGGTCTTAAGAGAGCCGAGAACGTCACGTGTATCATACGACGTTTTTTAATACACTTGTGAAGAAAATAACTGTTAAACTAGTAAACTTTTGTGGCGATAAAAATCTGTTTTCTTAAGCGCACCCAAATTAATTTTTTTTTATTTCGTCGCGGTGGATGACCTGCGCCCATCCTGATACGATAAACGTAATCAAATTATGGCGGGGGAGAGGTTGAACAAAACTGTTATAACTAAATTATAGCACTAATGCGTAATGGTAATCAACATGTCACAGTTCACACAGGGACGGGAGGGGGGCGTTCAACAAGGGTCATTATATACCTAAGTGCAGTGCAATAATAGTCATTTTCTGAGCAAGTGTATTGAAAAGTAAGATTATTTCATTCTTATTTTAGTGTGAGTAAGAGATGGCGCTACACAACTTGTATAGCTCTGTCTCTTACCCACACTGGAATAAGAATAAAACAATCTTACTTTTAACGTCATGGTAACCCACTTAATCTTTTGCGTTCTGTTTTCAGGGACACGATCAGCTCACTAGATGAAGCCACAAAATTGGACAAAGAAAAGAGGCAAAAGATGCGCACAGACTCCAAACTCATGCTGGAAATATTGAACAAAGGACTCGTCTTAGCTGGAAACCCAAAGGACCCAGAACCATTAAATAGAACTCCACCTAAACCAAAGCTTCCTGGAAAGAACAATCCTCAATATCCTGCAGCTTCAGAAGCAATTAAGATTGATTATGATGAAGTACGAGGGAGGTTTGCTACTGCAACGAAGGATGTAGAACCAGGAGAGGTTCTGTTGGTAGAAAAGCCACACAGTGGGGTCTTATTAGCCGAATATTCAAGCACACATTGCCAAAACTGCTTCATAAAGTATGTGTATACAACTTTTTTTTTTTGTCTTTAGTAGCAAGCTCAGAACAGATGAAAGAGATTAGAATGGCCTTGAGGGCGGGGCATTCGTGCCACAAAGTAGGGCAATGCTCATAGTTCAACTACCAATAGCAAACTTGCGATCTAAATGTGCGTGATCTTTTAGTTGCGTAATGCGCGTTCTTATTGGTTTATTGCTTGTAGTAAAGTTACAGGATGCGACACTCGTAGTACAAATCGGAAAGCGTTTCCTTTCAACTTCAATATTTTCTGTGATAGCAAGCAGCTGCTGTTAAATACCGAGTTTATAATTCATTATTTCGTTATTTCCAGGTGCCCAATCCCATTGCCCTGCCCAAAATGCCCAAACGTTGTATTCTGCAGCGAAAAATGCTTGGAGGCAGCCCAGAAATCTTACCACGCCTACGAGTGTCACATTCTCCCACTCATATGGAAGTCAGGTTGCTCCATCACCTGCCATATAGCACTGAGGATGATCACACAGCGCAAAAAAGAATACTTCACCAATATCAACCAAGAACTAGATACCAAACCCGCTGGACCTTACAAAACTGATGACTACAGAAATATCTATCACTTAGTAGCTCATGAAGACAAAAGGTCCAAGTTAGATTTCTTGCATAGAACTCAAATGACCGCTTTCTTTGTAAAACTTTTGGAAATCAGTGGGTACTTTGATGGTAAACCACGAAGTAAACCCGTTGAAATTGATGAACTGAAGACAATGGGTGTCGATGAGAAATTTAAGGAAGATGTGGCTTTAATCGGTGGTCTTATACTGAAGAATTTACAAATCCTTAAATTCAACGCTCATGAAGTTTTTGAGCTGCAATGTCCTAAACCTAAAGTAGATAAGAATGTTATCAAGCATGAAGGAAAGTCGGTGTTCTTGGCAGGAGCCGTGTTCCCAACTCTTGCGCTGTTCAATCATTCTTGTGATCCTGGTGTTGTGAGGTTAGTGGACGTACTTTTATATCATTTTCTTTATACTGAGTGTACATAAATTATAAAATAAATAAATAAAATAAATAAACCATTCCAAGTTTGAGCTTATATTTTTTAGATTTATAGCTTATATTATTTGATTTTAATTTATAATGGTCAATGCATTGATAAAAAATTCGTGTTAATAAAATGTAACCAGCTTCCAAGTAAAAAGTCGATCCTAATATCGTAGATATTTGCTTGCTATGGGCGATACAGTTTTCTTTTTTTTTGTATTTTATTTATAGATCTACTTATAAGCTATCATGAAATATAGATAGATCTATTGAAAACAGTGGTGTCCGAGTGCTAATACTCCCGACTTACGAGTTGTTGGTCCCGATTCAAACCCAGCCAGGCACATTACTTTTTGTAATTTTCATTACCACTGCACTCAAAATGGTGAAAGAAAACATCGTGAGGAAAGCGGCATGTCTTAGGATCAAAAATTCGACGACATGTATAATCCACAATCTCGCACTGGGCCCGCGTTCAGATCATTCTCTCCCAGAGAGGCCCCTGAATACCAGTACAGTAAAATGGGGTGAATAGAGACTTAGGGGTGAATAGAGATAAAACTTCAAAGAGTATTTTCTCGATATTTGAATATTTTTGCAGCATTTAACTTTGCACGATTTTTTTATGAATTGTTATTCTAAAAAATCGATGTTTTTTTAGAGGCTATTATAGTATCAAAGTGAAAAACCAAACCAAAGTTTTGTCTCTATTCACCCCTAAGTCTCTATTCACCCCGTTTTACGGTATTGGGAACAATAAAAGACTGATTATTAACTCATCATGTCGTATAACTTCATATTCCAGATATTTCTGCGGTAACCACATTGTAGTACGAGCAGTGAAAAACATCAAGAAAGGCGAGGAAGTTTCGGAGAACTACGGGCCTATATTCACGACCGTCCCCAAGGAGAAGAGACAGGCAGAGTTGAAGGAGCAGTACTGGTTCGACTGCCAGTGCATACCGTGCGAACATAAATGGCCTATGTATACAGAAATGACAGAAAATTATATGAGGTTCAAGTTAGTATCTACATTTTAAAACGATTCTAAGTCTACAAGTAAATATTACTAAAAGGAATAGATACCAGTTTTGAGATAGAATCCCATATTAGTGCGATGCTTTTATCGCACTTTTAAAGTTGCGACTAGTAGCGCCATCTAGTATGTATTGAATAAAGTAAGTTAGAGAAAATTCGACAGATATCTTTTCAACTGCCGTGTAGAAATCTCTGAATTCAGAAGAGAATATTTTTTTAATTGAAGACTCCCAAGACGTAACATGCTGACAAGTTGCGAGTGCACGATTTGTGTTAAACTTATAAAAATGTCGGCACTATTTCGTGACAAATTTTTTGTTGTTTTCTCTCAACCTACATTATCTCACTGCGAAGCAATAGTCTCCCCATGAACTTGTACCTTCTGGTGTTTTCCTTTTCTGCCCAATCTGTCATAAACCTCCCCAAGTCATCCAGCCAGAGTTTTCTAGGCTTCCCTCAGCGATGATATCCGTTTTCTGGGCTCCCAAAGCGTGACGGGTCTGTCACATCATCACAACCATAGAAATATAAAATACAGGAACAAACACACCATGTCGATGACTATGCGCTACAGAGACATTTAAAAAAACACTGACCCACACTAAGAATGTGAATTAATGTGAAAATTACTAATTACCGGTTAATAAAATTAACGGTGACTATTCTCAATTTTTGTAGAGATTCATAATTAAAAAACTGCTATTAAATCAAGAGTTGTTTTTTGAACGTGTCGATATGGTCGATGATGGAGCCTGCTTGCCTGGAAGAAACCAATTCACTCTTGACTTAAAAGTCCCCAGGTTGTAGCTATCAGGAAAAACAGATTTTTTCATGGATAAGAAAAAATCCTTCTGCTATCATTCCCAGATGCGACTCGGACCGTCCCTGCCCCAACGTGGTGGCCGTGCCGTACGACTGCAAAGACTTCATGGTGCAGTGCGGCCTCTGCCAACAGTACACTAACATACTGAAGGGACTGAAGGCTCTGCAAGTAAGTTGATATTTTACAACAACTCCGACAATACAGCATCACGCCTGTATTTGGTGTGGTAGGTGGGTATGATACATTTAGGTACATAATGTACTTAAACGGAGGTATGATCACATTCATCGAAATCTTCATTTTTTTCACGGTCATCCAATAAGTTAAACCAAAGATGTGGTCTGCTTATTTTCGGGAATTAATTCAAAGCCTAAGGCTGCCGGGATTGTGGCAGCAAGTCCACTCGTTGAGAAGTGGTTTTAATTTACTTATTAATTTCGAGTAGCCCATTTTCTTGGCCCTAAAAAGCAAAGGACAAATTAAAAAACACGGTTTTTAGTCAGTAAAAGTCTGACACTCCCTCTTGCTCCACCCAGGGCGAGAGAAGTTATTTGATGATTGTCCATCCAAAAAGTCACAGAATCCAATCTTTTTGCTTTAGGTGTAACATTCCGACGGATAAATAATTAGTAGGTAAGTATATCTATAGACAATATACATGAGTAAAGTAAACAAAATATATTCATGAAACATGGTATTTCAGTCGATATCCGCGTATGAAGACGTGTAAATAAATTAAAGTAGACATGAAAATCATAAAATAAATATAAGTGATATAACTTCATGTTATTAGGTACCTATTAGTGTATTTTGTATGGCTATGTGAAAATTATATGACGATTGTTTGAGTAAACTTATTGAAAGATTTATGAAAAATCCGTGACGACGTCATCGTTACATACGACGCGAATATCATATATTAAAAAAGTATTATAGGACGTACCTACTTTGAATTGTACTTTTATGATTAATAATTATGCGACTTCAGTCATTGGGTAGGTTTTCTAACTTCGAGAAAGCATTCAAACGTCGAATCTGACTCAGTTAAGCAGCATTCTGGATGCTGCACGGTATCTTCTCGTCCAACATACTACAGTGCGTTTTACTTAAGAAGTTCCTGATCACTGTGATTAGTTATGGCTTTTATAACTATGGTTTTTTCTCTTGATATCTATTGGTTATGGCTCTTATATCTATGGTTATGGCACTGAAACGTGATCGCTTTCAAAGAAGATCATTAGAAGGCTTAAAGTCACCTAAAGGGCAATGGAAAGGTCTGTGCTTAGAGTTCCCTTGCGTAATCGATTCAAGAATGAAGATATCCGCAGGAAAACCAAAGTTGCCGATATAACCGCAGAATCGAGGAACTTAAGTGGCAGTGACCTGCCCCCCTAGCCAAGTTACAAGTTTCTGTTCAATTCGCTTGCATTGCACGTTCGATTTGGCCACGCCCCCCCGATTCTTTTGTTCTGATCATGTGACTGACATTGCCGTACATTCGAAGTTTTCTACTAGCGTTAACGATTGCAGATTATTAACTTGACTAGGGGTACAGATCACATTGCTCGCAAAATAGATGGTAGATGGGGCCGAAAAGTGACGACCGTGCACCGGGAGACGTAGCATTGGAAGACCTCTTATCAAGATGGACCGATAACCTGGAGAGAGTGGCAGGAAACCGATGAATACGAGACGAACAGGAGCGTTCGTTTTGGTTACACTTGAGGAGGAGCTATGGCCAATAGTGAACGTTTTTCGGCTGAAATGATTCATTGGCAGGACGTTTTTGAATTGAATTTGTATTTGTATTGGAAATGTGCGAACGACGTCTTTTATATCTTTTTTTAATTTCTCAGTTGATCGAGTCCAATGACCTGTAGGTAGTTTGGACCCCCCACGGGATTAAAACGATCAAAATTTAGCGGTGTATAGACGAATACGTCCATTCTGAAAATAAATTTTGAAACATTGAAAGGAACAGTGAAAATGCGTATATGCGTAACATTATGTACAAACTTTATTCAATAAGTAAATCGATAACCTACTTACATAATTGTTCAACTTTATCAGACACATGATAGGTACATTCAAATTCATTCATCTTTGCTTCAATAAAATTAAGGACATAATTTTTGAAATAAATACTAAGACGAAGAAGGCAAAACCAAAAAATCTTACATTAAAACATGATAATACAAGTTAACTAAAAACAAGTTTTGCAACAAATGCATGCAAAATGTCAGCTCAATCGGTATCCGGGAAGTGGATCAAATTTAATTTGCAAGATTGGATTACAGACAAACAAACATAGGGACAGGCATCGGGACAGGTGAAACTAAATAAAAGCTTGTAATAACAAGTGACTACATTTTTGTTTACTTGTTAGCATAGCGCTACGTCCTATGTAGGCGGTTCAAAGCGAACGCGATTATAAAGCGGTGACACGCGAATTCAATGCGTTGCGGTGCGACGCGGCGGCTTTATCCTACGTGCACGCGAATAGTCTAAAAACACGACGACACCACATCCAGTTCGCGCGAAAATATCAAGCTAACTGATCGCGTTCGCTTCATTTCACCCTACGTGCGTTTGGTTACATAGGCCACTTCAATACATTTCGACTGATTGTTGTTTTCCCGCCGCGCCACGCCCCTTCGCGTTCGCGTCTAGATCGCTCACGCAGGACGTCGCGTAGCATAGCATAGTCAGCCTTATTATGTTCCAACTATTGGAACTCAGGCCTCCTCTCTAGGAAAGGGAACACTTGTATACTTGTTAGAGAAAAGAAAGCATATATTTTTATTTTTTGCTTTGTCCTGATCTAAAACCAGCTTCAGTTGAAGGCACACGGTTGAGTGGTAACAAAGTCTATCAACGGACATAGGTATGGACTATGGGACCTACCGATTCTACCATAACGTTATTAAGTTTCTAAAAGGCCCCTACGACAACTCGCAGGGACCTTTTAGAAACTTGAAGCCAATGCTTTGGCCCCTATTATGCAAATACTTGAAAATTAGTTTCGGCTCATCATGAGCCGCTCATGAGAATATCAAACACCCAAAAAAAAAACATTGGCATTGTACTAAGCGTTTCACTGCGCCGTTTATACTACGTACATCGAAGGACTGAAACAATATGCTTGTTGCGGTCTACCCGCCCGAATATAATTTAGGTGTCTCTGGCTCTTAATAAATTAGTGCGTTTCACCATCGACGATTGCGTTGGCATCACAACTTACCATCAGGGGGATCGCAGTCAAGCACTAGTTTATGTCATTTAAAAAAAATCTACAACTATAGGTAGCTGGTACCAGCATCTTAGTACATTGTTTTAGTTATTAACCAAGAGCTTTCTCTCTTACAAACAAAAAAAAACTACAGTTCAATACATGTAGAGTCCATAAACAGTGCTATAACAGAACAAGGTGTCGTTCCTATACTGCTCGTCCACATAGTCATCAGTCTCTGGGTCCCATATGCATCTCTGACCGCACTTTACACCGGCCCCCTTCATTTCTATGATTGTTGATTGTACCACGATTTTGTACCTGAAACAGAGTAACATGTTTAAGCCTACAAATACATTAGCAGGCCTAGCAAAGTTACCACCGTTTCGTTTCGATTCTCTATTCCTTTGTTCTGAACACGTGACGGAGCGTTGAGATGACTTCAGAACAAAGGAATCGGAGGCGTGACCTACTCGAGGTGGTCGACGGAAGAGAAACGAAACGGTTGTAACTTGGCTAGGGGGGCACTGGGGGTAGGTATAAATATTTCGCAATTTTGACTATGACTGTCGACTGGACTGGACATGGACTACCCAAATTCTTGAGAAGACTTAAAAATGTGGGTAGTGTTACAATTGCCGTCACGGATCTTGAGCGGTTGCGCAGAAGTCAAATATTCGGTCTCTTTAGTGGAGCGAAGTGAGACGCGGAGCCGGGGAGTGTCAGTGATTGGCTCGCCGCGCCATCGCGTCATAGACATCACTCCTGATTCATTCCCTGCGTCGCTGCATGTATCTAACAACGAAGACGATTGGTTCGCCAATGTATGGAATGTGCAAAGCGATCCCCGCGCTGACGTTTTGGCAATTTTAAAAATATTTACCCATAGCTGGTCTACTTTTAACACTACCATCACCATCTCTACCCATAAATTACGTCACTCGTCAAGGGCTGGAGAAGGGGTGGACCAAGTGAAACGTTTTTTGTCAAGGAGTGGGGGGAGTAGAAAGTTTTGTGTCGTCTACGGGCCGACGCTGCATTGCGCGGTCGCCCGCGCGACCTCATACAAAAGTGTCCGTCGCAGGCAGCCGCGCCCCGCGCCCGTTTTGCTACGTAATAATAGATTAAAGTTCTCCATCGACACGACTACTTGCACACAGAAGAAAGCGAACTGTTTATGTTGCTAAAAGAGTTATAATTTTACATGTGCATGGATGAAGAGAGAAGAAGAAGTGATATTTTCATATCGTGACGGGTGAACAGAAAAAAACGTGTTGCGCCGACCCCAAATAAAACGTGACAAGGGCAGGAAGACGATGATAACCAGAGTGTAATAAGACATATTTACATTCCACCAAAATTAGTTTGCATTTTTAATCTTTAACCTCTTCGACTTCTGAAATCAACAGTACATTTTGTTATTCACGAGTAAGATTACTCTTAAGACAATCTGAGCCCACGTACAGTGGCGGATTAAGCCAACACAGGGCTTGTAGCAAATTCGACCAAGGGGCCCTTGTGTAGACCTTATTTTGCGCCGACCCCAAATAAAACGTGACAAGGGCAGGAAGATGATGATGACCAGAGTCGAGTGTAATAAGACATATTTACATTCCACCAAAATTAGTTTGCATTTTTAATCTTTCCGCGCAAAATAAAAATCTTTCTGCAACAATCACTACCATCTTCTCTCTACCATTATCAAACTAGCTAGTTTATGCAAGCTAATCTGCCCACCATGGTAGCGTAGAAATATAATAAAACGAAGTACCTCTTCATATCGAGTTCCTGCACTCTCTGCCGTATTCCGTTGGCGATGATCTTAGCCCAGCGCGGCGCCTGGTCGGACCGGTACTGACGACCCATCAGCTGTTCTTGCATCGTCGTCAGGATTATGTCCCTTACGTTGGCAGCTTGGAATCTGAAACACGAATGATGGAAGTATTCATCTGTGAACTTCTCGTCACTGAAACAACAACACTAAAAAAAGAAGAAAGAAAGAAAGATAGTGTTTATTTGCGTCAAACATGGCTGCCGCAGTGTGCCGCAGCATGGCTACTGCAAGGTTGCCGCAGTGATTGAACGATTGGCAGCTGCGCTGTGGGTCGTACGTTGGATTCTTGCAAGGTAGAAAAGTTTATATGGCCTACAGATAAGTAAGTGAACTGGAACTAGGTGACTTGTGTATGTGAATTTACAAAATTGTAAACTTTAAAAGAAACAGGAGTAATTTCTAATGTAGGGAAACGTTTAAAAAAAAAAGTTCTTGATTTTGTAAGGAGGTCAGAGTCATAGGGTTTTTTATTTAACATGTCTTACAGCTGGACAAAGTCTTCCTCCATATCTATCTTACACGTTGGGATATTATAAACTGATTCTGCTAATCTATGTATTTACTGCAAACGCCCAACGAATGCATTAAAACCTAGTCATAAAAGCATCAAAAGCTTATCTTACTTCTCACCAAGACCTGGTCGCACTTCATATTTAGGAGGAGCGAGGGCTTTCTCTTCCACTGGACTGACCTCCTCTACATCTAAGTCGGGCTCGTCTATCACTGGCGCTACCTCTTCGACTTCTGAAATCAACAGTACATTTTGTTATTCACGAGTAAGATTACTCTTAATTCATTAAACCCCAAGCGAACGCCGGCGTTCGCGCACCTATTGTCTTTCAATTGTGTCTGTCATTATCACGATTGACAGGTTAAGACAATCTGAACCTACATACAGTGGCGGATTAAGCTAACACAGAGCTTGTAGCAAATTCGACCAAGGGGCCCTTGTGTAGACCTTATTTTATTAAAATAGATAAAATATTTTGAACGAAGTGATTTAGCAAAGACGTTATTTTCGTCATTTGTCGTGACACTCAAAGACTTCAACAAAATTGCTGTCTTAAACAAAATATACTAATTAAGAAACCGGCATGACCTAAAACTAAAAACTCGAAGACATGTGACATTCACCAACGCGCACTGGGCCCGCATGGTGGATTACAGCCCACTCCCTCTCCTAGAGAGGAGGCCTAAGTTCCAGCAGTGGGTACATTATGAGGCTGCTTATGCTATAATTAATAATAATTCAAGTCTCCGAAAGCGCGGAGCCCCCGAATGCTACGATTCGCTACTCTTGCTACGTTGCTAATATCTGCCACTGTCCAAATATACATGGACAATGTATGCTACGCATTATGATATCTAGACCTACTCTTGAATTTACTTGATAACAAATGACTTAGAAATATAGGTAGGTTTGGACTGGTTGAGGACTTGGTATACACAATGCTCCATGCACCATCATCCCAGAGGCCCTACCACGAGATAATACTTAACGAGATCTATGTGACGACGTAAACTGAACTATGGAACTACGTAGGTAAAGCGGACGCCCGCGCGGTCTCAAAAGTGCTCCAATGCGGCTCGCCGCTCGGGCATCTGTCGGGCCCCGAGCCCCGTTTGGCTACGTAATAATATATTAAGTTCTTCATTGACACGACTACATGCACACCGTTCTGCGTAGAGATTAATTCGGTTTCAGCGACGGAAACCGTCCGCGTGAACACGTGCATGCACACGCGCTTTTTCACGCGTTACGCTGTTTCAGCCCTTAAAGAGATGGAGCTAAGGGTATAGGGATCTATTCCACTGTCTCGCACTGTAACGCCCCAGATCTGTCGATCCAGATTGTTGTGGTAGGGTACACACCAGCACTCCGACGTTCAATCACGTACGTGGCGTACGTGTCACAGTTTGTCTTTACCTTTACATAAATATTATAAAACAAAACTCTCCTCCTGCAGCAATCTGTCTTTGTATTTGCGATTAACTCAAAAACTTCTGAACAGTTTTTAATGTAATTTTCACAATTAGACTGCAATACATTTTTAAATAAAACGCATATGTAGCTGGGGCGTGTTGCTAGTCTAATAATAAAAATAATTGTTGTAATTAAATAATAATTCAGCTCAGCCCTTAAAGTCACACAGGCAGAAAGTTATTAGAATTATTTTTTGTAGGGTTACAGTTAAATTGATATAATAATAATTATAAAGCACTTTACCATCTTCTTCTTCCATGATAGGTTAGGAACTTGTTATTGTGAGATGTAAATATCTGAAAAGAGTAAACAAGATTTATTTTATTGCATATATTTTTAAGGGAGAGTAAGATCAGGATGCTAGATATCCTCAAAATAAATGTTCAACGATTTCAGATTCATCGGAGAAAAAAGCAGCACGGCCATACCATCCTTTTCTCAAAACAGTTCAGGTCATTTCGACCCCCCATTACTTAATTGTGGACAAAGCTAGAAATCTAAAT
Organism: Mythimna albipuncta; assembly: GCA_929112965.1. Lineage (NCBI taxonomy): Eukaryota > Metazoa > Arthropoda > Insecta > Lepidoptera > Noctuidae > Mythimna > Mythimna albipuncta. The sequence goes on along the minus strand of OV815962.1, from coordinate 5,655,572 downwards.
TTTCAGTAACCAAACAAGCATTGCATAAATACGGTATATACTTTTTTTCTTTCTTGACAGGACACTGAAATGATGTACCGCCTTGGCCGTGCAGAAATGGAGAGTGGACAGTATGGAGAGGCAATGAAGAAGTTTGTAGCTGTACTGAAACTCTATGATGAGACACTGTCCCCTCCCTATCGGTCTTACTATGATTGTGTTCAAGACCTTAGGCGTTGTATGTTGGCTATGGGGAACTATAGTATTGTGTAGAACTATAGATAAGTAGATAAGTTTTACATGTTTACCAAATATGTTTGTTTTTTGCCAGTAATTTGGAAATATTTATTTATTACATTTGTTTGTAGATGTGTTTTCTGATTATTTGATATTTGAAGTGTTTTACTGACCTAAGTTATAACTGTGCTACTAACTTGAAAGTAATTATGTTGTTAACAATCGATAAAAGTTGCCATAAACTTTGTTTTTATTAATTTGTTTGTTTTTTTTTTAACTTTATTGTCAGCTGGGCCATTAATTGTCCTAAAGTCCTCTACTCATCCTGATGTATTGCCTTCTCCAAGCAAACCTTCTTAGATAACTTTCCTCTTCAAAAAAAGTTCCACCCTCCATGGCGACTTCATGTGTATGTATGTATGCATGTATCACACAAAATGTTAACATACATCTATCTATTGTGGCACTTAGTCCTTGGTGGACCATTGTGCGTGAGCCATGCGGCTTTCACTCCTACCAACGCACCTCACTCCAGAAGTAGATGAGTCTTTTCAGTCTGAGTGAGTTTGGTGCTATTAAGGTTCGTATTCTTATTTCGCTGACGTTTGTGCACTTGAGGAGCACAGGCGCGACATTTTCTTCCGACTCCCTACATCCTCCACATAAAAGGCAAGCTGTTACTGCAATAATATGCACCATTCACAGTGTAGTCAACAGTGCGATGTTATTACCGTAATAATAGATGTTGACATTCATTCTCCTAGCAAGCACAATCTTGGAATAACCATCTATCTTTGCTTTGAGCTAAATTATAAAATTATGGCGAATTTTATAACATTATCGACAGTGTTTTTCTTTGGATTCTAACCTCATATGAACCGAATCTACAAAGTTAATATTAGATATGTATTACGAAAAGGGCATAATATGTTTGTGGCACTTACATTTAAATAGAAGAAAGTCTTAAAAAGATGTTATCGTGCAGCGTTGTTCAAAAAATTACGAAAAATACAATCGTATCGTTGTCTTTCCGTTACTATGGCAACAATAACATGTCATTGTAATGCATAGATAAGAATAACTATGTCAAAAAACCGTAAACAATCTGTCAACTATATCACCCTGTTCCACGATTTTTAATCAAGCGGATATGCTGCCCATAGAGAAAAATTACAGGTCTGTTAGTTTTCTGTTTCGGATATCAATAAAATATCACCGAAACAATTGTTGCTACCTTCAGAACACTAACAAACCCAGAGCAAATGTCAAATTTCGTTTCAGACTAGTAAAATTTGTAGTATTAAGCATGAAAAAGCAAAGGCAAAACCTCCTTCCTCTTTGGAGACGATGAATCTATCTCCTACTAAACAATAGGAATGTTCAACAAATGACATTTCGAAAATCGTGGACTTGAATCACGCGAAAAGCATTTTGTTTGGGAACTGCAACTTTGACATGTGTTTCAGTTTTGGGGATTGAAAACAAGAATTAAGATTAAAATTAAACTAATTAGTGTTATAAATAAAATGGCTACATACGATAATAAAATTTGGCTTCTCAAAAACATACGTGATGCATTTATTGCGACCGACGACACCGGTTTATGTGAGATCGTTATGGCAGGAGAGGATTTTTCGAAAGTGTTTCAAAATAAAGCTATTGAAGAAAAGAAGAGGATAAGGGAACTGAGGTTGACTCAGCCGGGACCTAGCAAAGGTAAAGATGGCATGGGAGATATATCAGAGGAGGAAGTAGGAAGAGAAATTGTGACACAGTTCGATCCTTACCCTGACATGGATGATAGCGAGGATGACGACCCGCTGTGCGGCAGCTACGTGCGCTACGAGGACTTTGGAGTTAGGTATAGTTTTACACATCTTTTATGTCATAAAATATCTCTGTTATGCCATTAATTGGGTCACACATTTACATTGCTTATCTGGGGTAATAGAGAAACATTAATTGTATCAGCTTATTATCATTAAGCAGAACGTTTTCCAGAACACACAAGCAATCTTTACAAGGCCGATAGTTCTTCCTTTTAAAAAATAATATTGTATTACTCACATTGAGTCACTGCTCTACTGACCCAGTTAGAGATTTAAGTGTGATACTATGTCAATTATGTCATACTTGTTATTTCAATTATGACATCATTTTGGGATAACAGTTGTGCCCAATAAATTCTTAGTATTTAAGTTGCAAATTTTTATCAATTAAATAGTGTGACCTAATTTTATGATTTTCTAGGAGAGAAAGATCTAATACTGCACAATGGCTCGATAAAAAGGAACAAGCGTTAAAAAAGGCAGCTAAAATTAAAGTTATAAAATGGGAGGACTCATCACCCCTCACCACGGATCAGCTGGTGGAAGTGTTCTCAAAGTTTGAAGTCAAGAAGCCTGACAAACAAAAGTCTTTATTAGCTGAACAGCTTCAGAACTGCCCAAACCTACCCCACCGTCAGTATTTGGAGTATGCTAAGTTTGATGGGACAGCACAACTAGGATTACCTATCAAGTCATTCAAGATATTCATGTCAATGCTTCCGGAGAAACACCAGAATTACCCACTAGTTGTGTGTGTCATTGCCAGTGCCAAGATCAAGGATTTAATTGGCTTCACATGCTATAAATACAGGTAATTGTAGGAAACCATATTCAATGCTTTTATTAGAAAACTTAATAAGGACTTATTTTATTAATTTACCTTCCTCATTATCTTAAAATTTCAATATTGCTAATGCTCTTTGCAGAGTGAATAGTTACTAAATGAATCTAATTGTATGTCTGAGTGTGGTTTCCACACTCAGTACTATGTGGACCATTATACGAGGTTTATCCGGAAAATACATATAAAAGTAGAATAATAACTTTATTTTACAATTATTCAGGTATTTCAAAATGGTCTCCTTCAAAGTACTCACCCTGAGACTAGATGCACTTCTGCCAACACCGTTTCCACTGCTGATATGATCTCTGAAAGTCTTCAGTTGTGATGTCGTTTCAGCCTTGATGGCTTCCACATCCCCCAAGTGCCCAAGGAGCTAAATCGGGTGAATAAGGCGGGTGTTCTATTACAGTGATTGAGCTTTGGGCCAAAAACTGACGCACAACGAGAGACGTGTTAGCAGGCGCATTGTCGTAATGAAGGATCCACCTGCTCCCTCGTGCCAAATCCAGTCGAACTCGGGCCTTTCACAATCATTCTTACCTAGCTTTCAAAGAAACTTGATGTTGATATTCCTCAATCAGAGAGAGTTCCATGCTGATGGCAGGTAAAAAAGAGGTTACTTTCAACAACTCTCAACTCAACTCACAGAGGCTCGAACTGAGCATTGCATACTGAGGGGGGACCACCGGGCCGCTCTTCCACAATGCCTTGGCAGGACGCCCCAAATTTTTTATACGTATTTTACGGACAAACCTCGTATTTGGGCCATGACGGCCATAACTTTTGGTAGGCTTATTCCAACCAGCCCACCTCTCTCCTCTCAAAGCAGATAAGGCCTCTCAGGTTTTTCAGAAATTCAGGGATACTATAGAGCATATTTCAGTGACACTTGTGCAGTCTAGGAGCACATGAGCAATTGTCTCCTCCCTCTCCAAGCATGTGTGTATGTCCGGTGATGCTCCCTGCCACCAGGCACAGGCTGCATTTTGTTGAGGTGTGGCATGGCCTCTTTGGGATTCCTGCATCCTGTTCAAGGGAGGATTTTGTATTTTTCTGGAAAACCTTTTAAAAAACCACATATTTCCTGGAACAAATTTTGTGAAATATTCGAGTTTAATATAATTACTGAACAAACAAACTTAAGTGGCAATGGGCAAGACACATTGCTCGTAGAACAGATGGCCGTTGGGGCCGAAAAGTTCTGGACTATATAATAAGTATGTTTGTCAGTTGTCTAGTACTCATAACACAAGCTCTGCTTAGCTTGAGACTAGACGGCGTTGTGTGATAATTGTGGAATAAAAAAAAAAAAAATACCAACAGTTTTCAGGCGTTATTGCTCTTTTTTTACATTCATTTAGATTGCATTGGATGGAGCAACTAGCTTTTAAACCATGCTTAAGGTTGACAATAGGCAAGTGGTACAGGACCCTTTTAACTTTCCTAACTATAAGACGATGGCAAAGCACCTACTGACTGGACACCGAACAGCAAGAGCCGGCGACGCGGTAGGCCCAGAAGGAGATGGCGTGACGATTTGGGGTCCTACCTTAAGGATTGGCCAGAAGTGGATAAGGACAGAAAAGAGTGGAATAACGGAATGGAGGCCTTTGCCCTGCAGTGGGACACAACGGGTTCATAATAATAATAAGACGATGGAAGAATGTGGTATGGAACAAATCAATCCAATAAAATAAGTTTTATTATTTCTGTTCCAGCATCGAACACCCAGACATATCACTTGGATCTGTGCATGACTATGGACTTTGTATAGCAGATGATGATGGAGAGGTTGATTGGGCATTCCCCTGTCTTGACGCCAACGAGCCTTGCTCTAAATTCGGCTTCACATGTCTTGGTCTTGTAGAACTGAAGAGTAAAAATGCAATGACCCTTCCTCCTTCGTCTATACCTGAAGATGGCATGAGTGGAGCGTTCCATGTGTTCTCGAAGGTGACAGATTCAGGTCAAAGCCATCAGAACCCATCTAGGCACAATACAGGGGGCAGTACAACGTCGGAAGCAGTTTTAATAGCATTGAAAGCTGTGAAAGAAGGTAATTTTTTTTAAATTGTTAATTACATAATCGCATGATATTTAAACACGCTTCCCGCAAGGGTGTTTTTAATATCGTGCGCCTTTGATCACGCATGCGGGATTGCAACCGCACGAGTAAACCCCGCAAACTTCCATTTCATACAATCTATACATATAAATAAAATTGGAGTGTCTGTTTGTATTATTAAAATAACCGCTTTTTACTACATGCACATGAATATATATATATGTATATACGGTAAATATACCAAAATAACATTTTTGACAATCTTTGTCTGACTGTCTGTTTGTTCCGGCTAATCTCTGAAATGGCTGGACCGATTTTGACGGGACTTCTTTCAGCAGAGATCTGAGATCTTGAGGTGCGCGTGCGACACTACGCGCTGTTTTACGACACGGGCTCTGTTCTTACGGTTACCGGACAGCCGGACGGCGAGCTACCCATTGCTTGCCGTCTGCAAGCTCACGAAAACAAGAATAGAATGAATACGTTATAAAACACTACTATAAATGTTCTTTGTTTAACTGGTCTTATTATTCGCTTTCAATTTTTTTTTTTTTTTATCAGAAGTAAAGAACTGACAACTCAGTAAACCCTTTCTAACCATTTCCTATGCGTTTTATTAAATTATGAAATTATTTAAGTAATTTTATACCCCAATACCCCATGACTTTACATTTATTAATGCAATATTATACCTACACCTTGAAATTTGAAATACTCTTATCCTTTCTTTGGTCTTGTCCATGAAGAAACTTACTCCAGTAGCGGATTAGCCGACGCGGGGCCTGTAGCAAATCACCAAGGGGTCCCTGAGTAGACCTATTAAACACTTCTCATTCTTATCTCAATCACCAATAACCCCGTAGATTTTAAGATCTAAGAGATTGTCTAATATATTTATTTAAAATAATCGGATTACGATATATTTATATACTTAGACATAGCGCGCACTGATGACTTTCGTTCGTCAGTTCGTCGTTCTGTGACAATCATTCTTTTGTCATTTTTTACCCAACTGCCACGTCTTCAAGTACGCATGTTGGGTTCATAAGTACGGTGACTTTATGTCAAAAATCATCAGTGCGCTCTAGCTCTTAGTTTGACTAGATTTTTTTGCGTTCAGGTACAGGATCCTCGAATATGCGGGGCCCCCAAACGCGCGGGACCTGTAGCGTTTGCTACTCTTGCAATATGGTTAATCCGCCACTGACTTACTCCATTTGTTTATGGCAGGTGGTGGAGAACCAGACCTGAGTAAGATGCAGTCACACATAATGGCGACTGATGCGCCGCAGTATAAAGCTTACAAAGTGCAACTACTGCGCAAAGTGAGAACGAATACATCAGTACGACTCGGCATCTCCCTCGACAGGATAGAGGTGGAGCCTTTAGTGACGCATAAACACGCATTTTGGGTAAGGATTACAGTATTTATATGTGTACAATTTAACCACTCTTGATGAGCCATTTAGACCCATTATATTATTATACGAAAGCATGCACGCCTGTACTTTCTATCTCTCTCTTTACTCAAAACTCCGCGCTTTAAAGAGACGAGTCAGAATCTCTCACCCGCCTCTTTAATGTATGCGAACTTTTAGCCAGGAACATGGGACAAATCTTGCGTCGTACGCAATAAACAGTCCTACTAATTAGCCTGTATTATTCCACTGCAGGATAAATATCTCTCTTTTCCAAGCAATTCTGTTTCTGCTAGTGCGGACCAATCATTTCGGTTTTGATTTTGACAATCAAATTATCACACAGAGATATATATATTTTTGTTCTACCACACCGCCGAGTCAGCTCGGTGTACTAGGTTGGCTGCGTTTGCTGTCATATAATAATACTATTTTTCTTAATCGATCGACTTTTTAATTTAAATACTGTATTGGTTTTAAAGATCAAAATCGCACTGACTCCTGTCCCGGCTCAAGCGCAGTGTGCAAGATAATAGGAAGAAAACTTATTAATTTGGCAATTTCAAACGAAAAATTAACTGAAATAGCTGACCCTTTCAATTACAATTTTTTTTCTCTATCTTATATTTCAAAATTCTTTCAATTTTATTGGTAGTTCAACTCAAATTCAAAATATTTTAGTTTCATATAGGCCTACATTGGTACTTATAAAACGTCAAAAGCCAGTGCATGGTTCCAATTTGTCGTTGGTACCTAATTAATGTCATTCGTGGTTTACGCTGGAGAAAATAACAATGGTATTTTTATCAGTACCTAATAGTTGCATTCATTATAATTTTGTTGTTTTGTGGTCACCTATGGTATTTCCCGACACCATACTTGAACAAATCGGGATAAAACTATGCGGAAAAAGCAATAGTCTTGTTAATATTTAGCACCATTTTTAACCTTTAAACCACCTACGTCAGATATAAGGTCGGTTGGCCAGGGTCGCACATCCACGACCACGAAATACTCCATCTCGTCGGTTCTGTCACCTATGGGGATTAAAGAGCTAAAAGACCTATTACATTGCGCTATGCCTATGATATCGCGTGCGATATTTCGACTCGTACTATTTTTCATCGCTCACTCCCTTTTCTTTCATATCACTTCTCACACAAACCATCCATCTTTTCTTTGGCCTCCCTCTCCCTCTCCATTCATCCACATCTATACTCAGAACTCTTTTAGTTAAATGCGTTTCATCTTTCCTCTTTACATGACAATACCAAGACAAACGATTCCCTTTCAACTTTTCAGTCACTGGTGCCTCTTTCTAACTCTTAACTATCTCCTAATTTTACATATTGTAATCATCATCAGCCTTTTTAGTGTTCCCACTGCTGGGGCTCAGGCCTCTTCTCTAGGAGAGGGAATGGGCCGTAAAGCAGTGCGGGTTTTTGAATGTCACATGTCTTCGAATTTTTGCTTCTAGCTAGGTTTCCTCACGATGTTTTCCTTCACCGTTTTGAGAGCATTCATATTTTATAGCATTATTATTTTATTTTTTCCACATGCAGTCAAGATCGAAGTATTTCCTACACAGCATAGACTCAGTGGCTTGGTGTCAGATACTGGAGACGAGAGGCAACAGGACAACCTTCAGGATAGTTTACTCTCCTACTCATAATTCCGCCTATGGTGATAGAAGTAGTGCAGGTAACTATTTTATGAATAATACTTTTTCCTTTAGGGATTCATGGCTCAATTTTGAAAGTCTTTTTTTTGTAAATTCGAAAGTAACTCTGTTCACACAAGATTCAATTTCTATTTTCATGATAGATTGGCCGAACTTTATATAAAATAGTGATGAGTTGCCTTAAATTTATTGTGAAAAAAAAGATAGAGTCAGTAAATGAAGATCAAATGAATGATAGCCACTAACAAATATTAAATTCACTTTCAAAGAATAAGTTGTTCGAATAAAAACTTTAATATTTCTAGGTAACATCACAATGTTCCAGCCAAACGCTACCTACAAACTCCACGACTTCGAATGTGAACATGACATGGCTAAAGAAATCGTAGAGAAAGTGAACACGATACTAGACTTAAGGAACAGTCCGTGCCGCCGCGAATATAAGACTGCCAAAGAAAAGAAACTACAGACAAGACGAAGTTTTCACACCAGACACTTGAGTTGAGTCTCGTAGATACTTCTGTACAGTGTAATATACTCCTGCAAAAGTTCCTTTAATACACTCTTAAGATTAACGAGTGAAATGAAAACTGTATACATTATTAGGGCTCGAAGTGTAAAGTTATAACGAAGGTCTTTTTAAATGTTGAATGAAATGTAGATTGGGACGTACTTCTTTTTTATCGACAATTGATCAGTACAAAAAAGTGTGACGGAGGTGTATTTCGTCCACTCTGTCACACGAATTAAAAAAGGAAAATATGTCAAATAACCAATTTGAAGACCTTGAATAATAGTATGTTTTGTACTAATAAACTTGAAATAAAAGAGACTTGAAAAAAAACAATCACTAGCGGCCCGTCTCGGCTTCACACGGGAAATAAACATAGCCTATGTTACTCAGGATGAATGTAGTTTTCCAATGGTGAAAGAATTTTTGAAATCGGCACAGTAGTTTTTGAGTTTATTCCTTACAAACATACACACACAAAAAAAAAATACAAATTTTCCCTCTTTATAATATTAGTGTAGATAGATATCTACATTATTTTACAAGAGGACAAACGATTGTCGGTAAAAGGAAGAACGACCCAGTTTTCAAAAAAAGACCCAATATGCCAAGATGTTGATAACATCTAGTATTTAAACAAAGCTTGGAGACAAAAAGTTTGTGGTAAGCATATCTCAACCGTTCGGAATTATTTAGGTTTATTGACCAGGAAAATTATGTTATTATAATCTAGTCCTTTCCTGCCCTGAATAATTTCAAATGGACGTATTTATCCTCGATATTATAGAACTGTATATTCTCAGTTTAAATCAGCATTATATGTTATAATTATAATTGAAGAGATGTATAAAATACTGGTGTAGTGTATGCTTGAAATGGGCTTAGCGAGTGCAAGGCATGTTTGTTGAAAGAGGCTTCCAGCCATTAAATAAGAATTCGATGAAAATTTGTTCACAGTAAGGATCGGTTCGCACTGTTGTGTTGACGGTACTCTAAAATGAAACTTACGCCGCTGGTAATAGCATTCTTCCGCAATGCGTAAAATCTACAGGGTGTAAGGTACAACCCTCCACAAACTTTAACGGCTTGCTCATTAGATAAAACAGAGTTACCTTGTACAAGTTTTTTTTTCAGGAAACGAAAAAAATCAGTTTGTATCGGGTTCTCGATACAAACTGCCAATAAAGTTGTTAATTGTGTATGGTGAGGCTGATTTTTTTTTTCGTTTCCTGAAAGTCTTTTGGAAGGTTGTTCAGTTTCGTCTACTGAGCAAGCCTTTAAAGTTTGTGGAGGGCAGTCCTATACACCCTGTATAATAAGCCATACAAGTTTAACCTTTTAGCCGTCTTTGTCGGATATATCCGACAAATAAACGCTTTTATTCCGCCAGGGTCGCACATCCTCGACCAAATACTCCATCTCGTCAGCTTTTCTGTCACCTATGGGATTGAAGTAAACGAAATAGAGTACCCAGTCGCAAACACAGGACCCTGGCGAGTAGGGCACGCAATCACTCGTCGGACCTTTCCGACGCAAGAGGTTTAAAGGACAATGCTATATATATATATATTTTTTTTACTTCAAACAACATAAAACGAAAATATTGTATAATTGTTTAATATTATACTCTAAAACAGTAGGGACACTACAGTGTGAATCGACGTAAGATTAAAATTTTAATAATTTTGTATCTAGAAATAAGACATTTGTAACATCTTAAGAGTGTTGTATTTTCAGTGTAAATGAGTATTCAAGTTTTTTTTTTATGTATTATATTCGTTTAAGTTGTAATAACTTATTTTCGTCCATTTTTAAGTTGCGTTAGAATTTATTGAAGCGTATCGTACAGAAATCCTGTTGGATTCATGCAAATAAAATTCAATGCAATATTATGTTGAAGATGTCTCGGATAGTTTTAACTGTGATGTCTATATTCTACTAAGTATTTCTAAACAGAGCCACTAGTTGCGAAATTATAAAAAATGATAACTTCAGTAGTGCTTTAAAAGGTCCCCAAAATTGATCACACATACATTATGTATAAAATTTTAAAAGACTTCTCGTCAAGATTCATGATTGAAAGATAAAGTTTATTAGCTTTAAAGCTACCAAAACTACCTTATATGTTCCCATTTATGGCAACATCGAAAATAAGCTACTAGTGGCGATGTTACCACCGAAACTGTCGATAATTGTAATTCTCATTCATATGTACCGGTCGTCTAACAAAATGAAATATATTCTAATTTTTATATTTGAATTAATAATTCGAGATAATTTCAATCCATTGCCACAAACTAAAGTATTGTGTAGACTTTAGTGACTTGACTTTTGAGAGATCATAACCCTTGCTCACGACAACTTTTTGTAGCGATGCTGTCGCGCGTTCGTATCGAAACAGTCGCGATGCTGTCGCTAGCTGTTTACCCGCGCCCACACCACGATTATCAATCGCGATACTGTTGCGATGCAAACGCGATTCAGTATGGCTAAGACTGGTGTACACCTTCCCTCCGTTCTCTCCCCGATGTCGTCCAACACGGTTGCGCGATTGCATCGATACAGTCGCGATACCATCGCTACAAAAAGTCGCTGTGGGCGAGGGCTCTAAAGCCCATAAAAAATTGCAATGGAATTTGGACTTTATTTTGTAAGACACAAAGTTGTTAGTTCAAAATTTGATAATTACCTCTAATTCTGAATTCAAAAATACAGTAAGTTACAATGCCGCTCAGAATATGAACAAACCTCCACTGCCAGAAACAGCTCAATTTTTATTGGAAGTGATCCATTGTGTGCCTTATTATAATATAATGGAATAATGAATGAATTTGTACCATTGGGTATACAGATATTATTATGATGATTAAATGTATGGGAAATGAATTATTGAACTTGTTTTAACTCGATGATTAAAGTTTTGTATGAAATAGATTTGCAATTTATACTTAATATTTTTTTTCAACGCATTTTGTATGCAATGGATTGCTTCATAAATATTCAATGTACAATCTTAATTCTAATATTTGTATGAATGAAATAATTTATGTTGATTTAATGTTGATTTCTGTATGAATCGAATTTATGTATCAAGAATGAAATGTAAGTTACAATGAAATAAAATTGTTATTCATTATTTAAAAAGTATTTCCTTGCTGTCTTATTTTGTCTTCAAATTAACTGTCTATATAAATATTAAAGTGGTTTCTGCTAGAAAATAGGGTTGCATACCTATAGGCAAGCTAAAGAAGATATCTCAAATCAATGTTCCTACTACCAATACTCTGTCATGGTAATTAAAAAGGGAAAGGTGGGTTATTTCCCAACCATGGGCCTCATCAGTAGGCTTAAAGTCACTCAAAGGACAATGGAGATGGAGAAGCTATAGGTAGGTTCATCAGAGATTCTTTGCGTGGTCGAATTGGAAATGAAGATATTCGCAGGAGCAGTACGATTACCCACCGATAGGGCAGTGCATACAGGGCACGTTATTCGCAGAACAGGGTTGATGGGGCCAAAAGGTTCTGGAGGAGCGACCGCGTACCGGAAGACAGTGTTGGAAGGCCTCCTTCAAGGTGGGCCGATGGCCTGGTAAGGGCCGCGATGTGCGACACTAAGGGAGACCAGCTGACATCTTTCGGTTGAAAAAATATATCGAAGATTATCGATATACCTTGAATATCGATACTCTTGCCCATCCTCATGGTGGGAAAAAAATCGTATCACTTCCATAATTGTTAAGGTGATCCCCTTTTCTGGAGATAAAAAAAAAAACACAAAATATGTAATGTTAGTGTCTTTATTACAAAAATATTTACACAGCTAATTCATATTATTAATATATTTACAAGTAATATCTGCTGATATATGAACAGCTTGATACTATCAATATTCTATATTAAATTAATATTGCCACTCTAAAATATATGGCAACTAATTAGGTAGCTTTGTTATTCGTATTTAATGATTACGCATTGTCTTATAAGGTAAATTTTACACAGGGTTTTTTGGTTTGTGATTTAAAAAATAACAATATATACCTACAATGCATGCCTTCCAAAAAGTTCCCTGCTGTGAAAAATACACCTTAATGCAATTAAGGCCTACTGTCCACGGACGCGTAGCTTCATAGAAGCGTATTCTTCATTATAAGCTTCGTGTACGCCTGCGTGATGCTTACATACAAACCTATGAAATTCTGTCGACGAAGGGACAAGGTCGTGCCGTCGTATTGCGTCTATGAATGCGTTCCAAATGAGAATAGGATCGCCCGCCATGTTCTGTCAATCGAGGAAAGAAATTTTTAAACTTTAATTAATTTACGAAAAATTTAATTTATTTATAACTGTGAATGAAAAAAAAATTAATCAGAATCGAGTTCGTCAATTTTACTCATCTCTAAGGTCTTCAATTTTGCCAAAATTTCTTCGATTTGACAGTACGACGAGACATCAGTCCTATTCTCATTTGGAATGTGTAGTAAGTAAATGAATGCAATGCATTGAAAAAACAAATGAATGCAATGTATGAAGTGAATGAAAGTGAATGCGTAGTTGTACGTCTGTGAATACTTGGCCATAGTTTTGCATGTAAGCTTCAAGCAGGCATACTCCAAGCGTAAAATGACGAATACTTGTCTATGAAGCTGTGAACAGCAAGCCTTACCCTACACTATGTACAACTACAGAGGTTATCTTTCAGTCATTCTACCGGTCCAACAGTACTATTCTCTAATATGTAATCTGTGACCATGCTGACAATGTTTTCGCTTTGTGTCAATATTACTTCATCAAGTTCGTTTGCCCTTCGGTATAATGCCCGTGTTTCTAACACTGACTTGTGAAGCTTTTGTTGACTGTCGACAAGTTTGGATATGTTTGGTTTTCCTTTGAGAAACTCTATGTCTTCGTTTGATAGGGCGGAGTAAGACATTCTTGATCTGCTGGGTGCCTTTACTGCCATCTGGTATTGCCTGGAAAGTAAAAATTAAATAGAGATATATGGCTATAAAATTACTTATTGTTCTATTTATTTTTTATTTGTTAACAAATAAATAATACTCAATACTCTGCCCTACTATACTAAAATTTTTCAATTTTCAAAAATCTTTTTTGATATTGGAAAACATGCTAAAGTAACTCTAACTAATTTAGTATCTCAAGTGGGACAAGCCGCTGGCAGAAGCTAGTTCATATATATATGTCATGAAGGCAACTGTTTTTTTTTTCAAAAGCTTAATTTTATTTTTAAGTTATCTCTTGTGTCAGCATTTTTTGCCTTCTGAGGGCAGTGAAGGCTAAATTGAATGAATGAAACAGTATTTTAGTCTATTTATTCCAGTAGAATAAAACTTGCATAAGATTTTTTAAGGTTTGTTTGGTTCTGAAGTTTGAAATTGCAATGTCCAGCATTATTACGCTGGACTCAAATTATGGTGACACAATCTATTCTGTTATTAAAATGTCATAAGCAATAGTTATTTGATTCTAAAATAAATTGCAATAATTTATAGTTTATTTTATTTACTTTACAGTAACTTGAGTCAATTTGCAGTAGGGTATTACTTTCCATATTTCTGTCAATTCTAGTACTTACATTGAATGGTCTCACATGAAATACAAAAATCAATAGGCATAATTTTTTTTTTTTTTGGCTGCCTGTAATTTTTTTTTAATCTGACTCCTGTTCATAATATATGAAAATGTTGTAAACTAAACAGTTAAAGTACCTGCCCTTGCTGAGCCTTCTTAAAAATCTGCCCTGTCTATTGTAATATGGTACTTAAGGATGGCAACTCTAGCTTAATTCATTAAACCCCAAGCGAACACTGGCGTTCGCTCACCTATTATCTTTCTATTGTGTCTGTGATTTCCACGATTGAAAGTTAACTTCTCAAACCCCAAGGGAATGCCGGCGTTCGCGCATCATTTAGTTAAACACTAATATTATTAAAAGTCCACGTAGATTATTAAAATTTTGTTTATGTATCTAAAAATGTAAATAAGAATTTTTTCATAAAGTAGTTTCTAAATTTCGAAAATTAGCAACCTTTTCTATTTATCCGTATTTAAACCTATTTAAATGCTTGGAGACTCAGGGGTTAAGGGGTTAATAAGATAAATACGTACTGTCTCAGGTCATGATATTTGTTTCGTCTCTCATTTACTTCCTTCTTCCACATTTCTTTCTCAGCCAAGAGTTTCTGATAATATCTGGAAGATCATCAGAATAACAATGTTTAATTTCAAAACATATACACATTAGACATATCCTGCATCATTACAGGCATTTCCTTACCTCGTCATATCCTCAGAGCGTCTCTCATTCACATCAGACTCTGTCCTAACTGGGTTTACATTTTCGGTCATTGTATGAGGCACTGAAACGAGAATTTTGATTATAAATCATTACAATTAATCCTCTAGGAGATCCTGAAGGTATTAAAACCTGAGAAACAAACAGACATCTTCACAAATTTAAATAAAATGCACTAGTATCACCACACCTATTGAGTCCCTTCTTTCAAAGAAAGTTGAGCGTCTTCGTCTCGGTGGGGACCGAAAAGATTGATGTGCTTCAGTCTCGTTCATAGAATTCTCCATTATTATCGCATTCACCAGTTTTAGAACTTATTGTTTCAAATTTAATACGAAGCACAAGTAAATATTTTCAAAATCACAAACATAGCATGACGTTACAAACGGACGCCGTCTTTGACATATGTGGACATATGGTGCGTTCGGAAATCCAAACTATTCCAAACCAAACGTGAAATAGATATTATTATGTGGTGTGGTGTGATTTAAAGAAATGAAGAAAGGTTTTGCACAATGCAAATGGTTTGATAAGAAACGGGCAGCGGTCTTCAAAATAATGCTGTGTTCGTGATACACAGGAATCACCAATATATACAGAGATTTTATAGATAAGTTAACACTGGAGAACTAACAAAGTAGCCAAACAGTAAGCGATTAAAATCTGGCTCACTGTTTGACTAGTGATGGTGTTACATTTTATTGGTTTCTTCGAAAGAGCGAAGGCCAGCGTTCGCTTTGGGTTTAATGAATTAATAATATGTTTGTACTTCGATTATAGTGATTGATTTTTTTCCGTGTTCCTTCATTGTTTCCGTACCCATCTAGAACGTAGTGATTAAATACTCTTTGTACCCATCCGTGAGCTAAATCTAACATGCAATATAATTACACCCTTTAAAGTCTGTCTAAAAAGTCAAACGACTTGGGAATTTTGTATAATATTTAACCATTTAAAAAATACATATAGTTGATACTTTTTATACGGTTTTTCGATTAGTTAACAAAAATCAAAATCTCTTAATCAACCTTGATTATTGAACAAGTGTTGAATAAATCAGATTTGGTTTTGCCTTAATTATTAGGTACCTACCCAAGTCGTTTGACTTTTAGACGGACTCTATTAAAACCTTGATTCCTTTTTTATTTCATACTACACATACTACGCGTTCCAAATGAGAATAGGAACGCCGGCCATGTTGTGACGTTACGTCTTACTGTCAAATCGAAGAAATTGAGTAGGGTGAGCAAGAAAAGAAATTAGTTAAATTTTACTTTAATTTAATTTATTTACGAATCATGATCGAAAAATCTCTGATCAAAATCCAGTTCTTCAATTTTGTTGATCTTTACGTAACTGTGTGAAGTGTCTGAGTAGTGGCGTCATCACCGTCATCATCACTGCTGCTTTCCCTTATAAAATAAAACATGGATAATAGAGGTTTTTAATATCACAACTGTTGTTTTAAATCAAAATAGGCATTATTACCAGTATTTATAGGAAAATTCAATCTGGATTCTCAGTCGCACGAAGAAATACCAACAACGACGATAAAATGGCAGCTGGCAATTTGAATTTTGAATTTAAAATGTAGCCAATAATGAAACTAAAAAGAAAGTATGTAGTATAATTTGTTAAATAATTGTTATGAATAACTTTTTTATCTATTTCTTAATATGACTTGACAAAGGGTCAGTAACAAAATCATTAAAACGCAAATAAGCTTTTTTTGCAAACCGTACTTTTCAATCAAAATTTGACAGATCGAGTTTATTGACTTTCCCATTCTCATTTGGAACGCATAGTACTTGTAGGAACTTCGCCTAAATGAGAGCTTTGGTTTTGTTTTATAATTTGATCGTGTTTGACCACTAAATTCCTGATGATAGCGACAATGTGGTTGGGCATTAAGTTGCGACACGACAGTCACTGTCTCGTTTTCGAATTTATGAAAGAACAACTCCGAGCTAATCCGAAAAACGTTAGAGCTAGAAACAGTTTGAATACAATAAAGTAGAATACTACGCGTTCCAAATAGTGAATATAGAGAATAGGACCGATTCCTATGTTTTGACGTCTTGTCGTACTGTCAAATCGAAGAAGTTTTGGCAAAATTGAAGATCTTAAGATGAGTAAAATCGAAGAACTGGATTCTGATTAAACTTTTTTCGTTCACTGTTCATAAATGAATTAAATTTTTCATAAATTACTAATGTTTAAAAATTTCTTTCCTCAATTTGACAGTAAATCGTGACTTCACAACATGGCGGGCGATCCTATTCTTATTTGGAACGCATTATAGTTGTGTGTATTTCTATAGATGTTTGTGAAAATTTTCTAATTTTCGCCTCATATATTATGAACCTTGATAAGAGTTCAATAAATAGATTTAAAAAAAAAGTTTATCCAATTCGGTCCTTAGAACGTCGAGTTTTGCGTATAAAAGGAACTATAATAAAAATATTCGTAAAAAAACTGAAGCTAATTTCTTTTTTTAGTAAGTACCTTTAAATACATACACATAATACAAAATAAAAAAGTACACTAAATCGTTTCTACTGCGGATTTAATCTGGCATGCCTAAATATACTGTAGTCCTTACCCATCCCTACTTATTCCCAAGTACAGTCTACACAGTCACCGCAGTTCTGTTCAATTTGAATTCTAAATCTACACAAATGCGTAAAATTCAGAAGTTGGAACCGATTAGGAACCTCAAGATGGTTTAGTTATCGCCTGGATCGCCTGCTTTTTTCGTTCTTCTTCGCTCCTTTAGTTTTGCCAGTGCTACAATGGTCATAGCGTGATACAAAACCGCGTGTTATTTTTTTCAATTCGACTCAGTAGTTCCTGTGATTAGCGCGTTCAACCAAACAAACAAACCCTCCAGCTGAATAATATTAGTAAGTATAGATTCTTGGACAACTCCGCTTTGGGTTTTGTTAATTAAGGTTCTCAAAGAAATAAATTTTTGTTTGATTATTAAAATAGGCTTCTATTGTGAAAAAAACCATGTCTCAGATAAAAAACTTACGTGGAACGGAGTTTTTTACTCGGCTGACATTTTTAATTTGACGTTTTGTTTTCTTCAATCAATTCATAAATCGGTAAATACCTACCGCAGTTTTTTTAATTTAATATCGCTTAATAAGTTAAAAAAGAATCGATTGTAACAATGTTTTGTTCTCGCAAGAGAACCTAAAATTCAATGGGTAAGATTGCATTGTTTTGCGTTATGATATCTAAGATATCATAGTGTTTTCATGCGCGAGTCGTATCGCTTAATGCAGCAGTGTTTGTGAAATAAATAGTTTTTTGTGCATGTTTCTCAACAGCATGCAGTAATGGAGTTCAATGAATATCTGACAAAAGCGGTATTGGACCCGGCAGACATAGATTATTACTGTGATCGATCACGAACCCCGAGCCCGACGCCCGTATTCTCCACAAATGTATGTTGCGATTTGGAAGACATTTTGAGCGACGTAAGTGCACAATGTTAGTTTTTCACGCTGTTTTTCATTCTTTTGCATGTAAGAATGCACTTTAAAGCATAAATGAGGCTGGGGATAACGTAACAAGGCGACTGTTGGTTTAACAGTGTGGCTGTCGTCAGGTAAGTCTTGCTTTGTGTTTTATTTACATACATAATATAACGCATATCAACGAGTTTTTTGTTTGCTCTCTTAACCTGCTGAGAATATTAATTTTTAAGTGTGCACCAACCAAAAGGAAAACCTATTTCTAAATATAACTACACTTTATATGTTTAAGTTTCAGAATTCTCAAAACATTGATAGTGCATTACCAATACTGATATAATCATTTGTCTTTAATGTGTAGTGTTATCAACATAACAACATTGTTATCTTACAATGGGCTTTTATTGGATAATAAATTAAATTTGAGCACTTTTTAAGTTATGATTACATTGTGTAACTTGATTCTTTCTCATGCATTTAACTCTTAATAAATTGACCTTGAATTATGCTCCCATAACAGAGGGCCTATATACAGTGCTTATTGCTATGTATGATTTGACTTCAAGATATGAAAATGAGTAATTGTGCTTTATGTAGAATGATTTGATTTTCCATAATATTTTTTTTTTAACTCAGGACCAAACTTACAAAATGTCACAATTATAATCATGTTCATTATAGTAGCAGCCAGCATTTATCATATAAAGTTAATGCCAAAGTAATCTTCCACTTTTTCTTTTTTTTAGGCTATATCAGAAACCCTGCAGGGCTCTCTTCGTGTGAGTCGCAGTCAGTTGATAAACCAGGAGCTGACAATCCGTCCGGAGGCTAACATAGAAGCCAACGTGCCGGAGGGTCTTGACCTGTACAAGGTTATTTTTGAGGTGGAGAGTGACACGGAGGCTAAGATGAGTGAAGTTGATGGTGCCTCAGTACAGAACAACTCAGTGAGTGACCAGGTCAGTGTCATTTTTGTTTACAAGCATTGAATTTTTTACCTCTACCCACAGCTGGATAAAGATAAATAGACTAAAGTCTATTCTACTATAGACTATGGTCCTACGGAAGATGTTCAAATCAAACCTTTGTCTAGAACCTCTAATAAATTTGAAGAATCGTAACTGCTAAGGAATTTTGATGAAGTTTCATTGTCCATCTGTACACAAATATTATTGTAACATTACTGACTATTATTTTATTTTCAATTTTATAATTGCTTGCCTATGCAATTCGAAACAGTAACAAGAAATGCAGACATTAATAGTAGCCTTATGACACAAGCTACAACTACATTAAACCAACGCACATGTCACACACCTGATTTGTACCGTAGAATGACTTTGCATGGCGTGTATCAAGTGTAGCTCCTACAAGTCTAGTTTCCCACAGGTGTCCCACAGGTGTGAGCAGTGTAGCTTTAGCGTGGCCCCAGTGCAGGTTGTTGAATGTCATATTCAATGTTTTTATTCTAGGATAAGCCAGTTTTCTCATGATGTTTTTCTCTACGCCCATATAAACAAGCAACATACATTGTCTCTATAATACTGTTGTAATCTAGATATCAGCCTGCTTACTTTAAGCAGCAGTAAGATGATCCCACTGCTTTTGCATTTTATATTTTACTAGTGACGCACCCCAGCTTCGCACTTATGCAAATTGTATACATAAAGCCTTCACATTCATTGCTCTCTTTATTAGAAAATAGAGCATCGCAATCTGTTGTGTGGTTAAGCAGGAGCTTAGGAGCTAGCAAATATACAGACAGATATAGAAAGCGGCTTTGTTTTATAAAGATAAAGATTTGTTAGCTATAAAAAAATATTTATTAAAAAAAAAAAAAGAAAAGGTTACTTCTAGGTAAGCGCGCCCCCACCGTCGATCGCATCGTTGCTTTCAGCTGAGAACCTAAAAACAATAAAATTAAAAAAAAACCTTATGGAGTACAAAATAAATATAACAGTGGTCAAAATTAAAATGACTATTAATTAAATTAAATACAATGTTACAAAAAAAAAGACCAGTAAAGTAATAACATGGTCAATCAATTTCAAAAAGGCTAAAATTAGATTGAATAAAACATGTCATCTAAATGTTAAGTTTGTATTGACTGTTTACTGAATGAATACATGGTTTTTGAGAGTATCACACATGAGTATTCATTTTCATTGTATTGTATGCAATGCAATACAATGAAAATGAATACTCATGCTGCACTGTGTGCATTTACAATAGGTTGGGCCCTGTTTTGTCTATGTATTGTGTTACACATACGTAAAGAAAACTAGAGTAAAATACTTCTTTGTACTTTTATACAACATAATCATAGCATGACTTGCGATTGTAAACCTTGCCCTACCAATATCAGGTAGAAACATTATTTTTTATGGCAGTTTAAGGTAGTACATACTAAAAGGTAAAATCTAAAATATTTCAAATAATATGAAAAGTATTTCAGAACTCATACTTCCAAATTTTACACTTTCGTTAAGTCATCATCATCAAGGATTTTTCTGACCTTGTCCCGTATTATATGGGGTCGGCGCAACACGTTTTTTTCTTCTATTCTATCCTGTCACCCGTCATGCAGTTGGCGCCAATTCCCTTTTTTTTCATATCACCAATCCATCCGTCTCTTCTGTGGCCTCCCTCTACCTCTCCACTCATCGACATGTATACTTAAAACTCTTTTAGTAACATTTGTTTCATCCCTCCTCTTCACATGACCGTACCTAGATAAACAATTCCCATTTCATTGCGTATTGTGCTTAAAAAAAAGTTGCCCTTTCAATAAATAACGTTTCTAATAATGCTAGAGAAAATGTTTCAACAAGGTTGACTTATTACATTGTAGTTCCTCAGCAGACCACCTATTGCATCGTTTTGATAAATTTCATTACAGTGCAGTGGGGCGCAGTCGTCACGTAAGTCGTGTAATCCTCTTTTGAACACTATTTAATATAGAATAAGGTCGTTTATAGTCTTTGAACTGGGCTTCCTTCTATTCGTTTTATCAGGCTTTGGGACACTGCTACTACTACTACACAGCAACCCGCAAAAAACTAGATCGTAGGCAAGCGTGTCTCACGCTGCGTGAAATGCGTGATGAAATCCGCAAGATATTAAAAAAAAATCTTTTAAGTCTAGTATATCATCGCATCACTTCGCCCGCTCTAGGAACAAGAGAGTATTTCAGGTTTTTACTGAGTAAAACCTATTTGTGTTCTTAAGTTGCCTTTTGCGTTCTAGAGCCATATCCACTTACAAATGTTCCAGCAGAGTCTTACCATAATCGGACCAGCAGACGTATGGCGATGCACCACCGGTACATGGTGGAAATCCCACCCATACGCACAAAATGTTTTAGGAACACATTCATTGTGCGTACAGTTAAGAAGTGGAATTCTTGCAGGTGTCTTTACTTCCTGATAGCTACAACCTGGCGGTCTTTTAGTCAAGAGTGAATAGGTTAAAGCTAGAACTACATTAGACCGACACACACGTGGGCCACGCCTGATTTGTACGTAGAACGACGTCGCGTGGCGTGGATCTAGTGTAGCTTTACAAGTCTAGTTTCCATATAAAATGGATCTTGAGCGCTGGCAAGTTGCGCAGAAGTCAAATATTCGGTCTCTTTAGTGGTGCGACGTGAGACACGGGGGCGGGGAATATCAGTTATTGGCTCGACGCCATCGTGTCATAGAGGTCACTCCTGATTCGTTCCCTGCGCTTGCTGCATGTATCTAACAACGACGACGATTGGCTCGCCAATGTATGGAATGCGCAAAGCGATCCCTACTCTGACGCCGAGCGCTCAAGATCCGTGTCGATAACTATACGTGGCTAACGTGTGCGCGGTTTAGTTCTACCATCATCTTGGCAAGCGTGCTCCATCGTTGACACGTCATCACTTACCTTCAGGTGTCATAGTTTTTATCATTACCCAAGGATTCCATCAACTTTGTTTCAAGGTTCAGTGATTGTTATACAGCACAGCTGCACTACAAGGTCTATTAGACTACAAACCATTAAATTGCATAACTTCAATGTTTCTTTATAGTTTCGTGTCCCTCGAGTATTTGTAAGTTTTTTTTTAGGAGATTGGAATCAATAGAAAAGTATTGCACTGTTTCACAGGTAAATTCATGACGAAAATAATGTCTATTATTTGCAGGTCTTTTTTATGTTGGAAATCATCTAATGACATCTACTCTTGGGTGGAGCGTGAGGGCATGTCAGACTTTTACTGACCAAAACCTACTTGTTTGTTCCTTGTTTGCCGTGCGTTGCAAGTGATTATTTTTCACTTAACCCATGACCCCAGTAGGCTTCGACCCTGCTGGGCCCCTACGATTTGCTGACATCTCCTTGAGGCGCGCGTGGAATACTACGTCCGATCGAAGTCCTATCCAAAAGCGGTATTCACGTGTTTCTTAATCGGGATTGGATAAAACGACAACTCAACTGGCTCGAAACTAAACGATCTATCGACGATTTATTTCCAGTTACTTTAATAAGTATTCTACCAGGATAATGTAATACAGATTCTTTATTTTTAAATCGACTCTTCGACCAAATGACTTTAAAATCGGTGTCGTTCAAACTCGATTGATGGATGTGAATACGGAAATGGTCTAAACGACTAAATCGCTACGATATTGTTACAGTTTTGATTACGTGAAACGGGCTATTAGGCTCGGTCCGGACGGTTACCGGACGACAGAACGGCGTGCTACCCATTGCTCGCCGTCCTCGGATATCACAAATAATATACACAAACATGACTTTACAATTCTAGTTTTTTCAGGAATAACATCGTAAGCAACATTTTGCGTGTTTTGCAGAAAGATTTTCTCTTCTATTATTAAAAAAATATTTTATCATTTTCTTACTTTCACACGTGCGAAGCTGCGCTAGCTTCTGGTTTAACCTAGTAAATTATAATCATGGAAACAACTCATTTATCTTTTTTTATCTGATATAAACTAGTGCTATTCGTGTTTTTTTTTCTCAGTTAATTTTACACTTCAGTAACTTTTCACGTATTTCTAGTATGCTAAACATTTCCAAGTTCTTGTAGACAAGCCAGACAGTTTAGTGGTTTCTTTATCGATAAAAGATGGGTAGATTATCTTTATTTATAATCTTGTCTTTCGTGAGATCGATCTTTCCCGACCCCAGAAACTTACACCAAAGGCCGCTGCTCATTCCATTAATAGAAGTCTTGCAAAAACTCGCTACTTAGCTTCGTTCGTTTTAAGACGTGACTCAATATTCAACACAAAAGATTAGACGAAAAAGATATCAAGACAAGTGTCTCGGATTTTTGTCGCAAATGTATGCTAACAATTTAAATCCAACAATAGATATTTGTACGGTTAGTGAAGATCGTAGCGCAGTGGTTTTATGACTAGATTTGCGCTTAAAATAATGTTAGTTTGAATCTCGTATGGCTTTTTTTTTTGCGGACGGCGAGCAAAGGGGAGCTCGCCCTCCGATAAGGACTTAGTTAGGGTCGACGGCGTTTTGTGTTCCACGTGCGCCATAAAGAGATGTCACCAAGATTGACGGGGCGCGTTAGGATCGATGCATGTAAGGGCTACGCGATTGGTCGAAAAAGTTACCGTGGCCCTGGGTACTGGCCCGTGGTACTGGGGCAAGGGTTATTTCGAAAGATAGCTCAAGCTCCGGTACGGAGGCAACGAAGGAACAGGAGTGGATTTTTAAGAGTACCTATGTGTAAGAGTCTGACACTAATTCCCGCTTCGCCCAAGAGCGGGGAATGTCATTAGATGATTTTCCTACCACGAAAAAAAACCGGACCCTGGACTGTAAAGGACAACTAAGGAACACGGGTGGTTTTTAGTCAGTATCCGTGATGGCAACTGTATATGAGTGCAACAGCGGTCTACCTTGGTCGACATGCCAAGGTTGCCATTCAATATGCATCATAGGAAAAACATTACGCAGTCTCAGGTTAATCGGAAAGGTGAAATTATCCTACGTAGATACTATATACGTACTACCAACTGTTTCTTGATTATCCTATAACGTGCTTCTTACGCACTTGTTTAATATCCATATCAAAATGATTGCATATAAAATACACCTTCATACGTAACGTACGTTTAATACCTATTGTTTCGTATACACACGGATTGTTTTCAATGTCTGTATGTTTGTTAATCAATCACACAATAACAGCTAAACGAATTTCGACGAAATTTGGCACACAGGTAGACTTAAATCTGGAATAAATACAGTTCTTTCCGGTAGTTTTTGCTATGGGAATCCGTGGTACTATTGATATTTATCGTAGTATTTATCTATAAGTTTGTAATTTTTGCATATTATCATTATATTGTATTTTATTAATATAATTATCTTAAAGACACATAATTCTACCACAGTATCATCTTTTTACCCAAAGGTTGTCTGATAGAGAATGCATGGTAGCATTAAGTCCGCCTATGTAGGTACCTCTGCTTGTACAGTAAAGTTAAAATAATAATTTTCTTCTTTAATTCGAATGCACCCTGTTATCTAAATCTAGTATAAAACACACCTTACCTACGTGTTGTTACGTACACCCATAAACAGATTGTTAAAATGCAATATAAATCTAACGAACAACGCAGTGATAGATATTACTTCTACAATTCGAGTTTATTTGACCGTAAAACTTGCAAGTAGGACACCAATTCCCGCGCTAAATTGGCTTAGCGCGACGAGCTGATCAACTTTATTGTGTTCACCCCGTGGCTACACTCTTACTATACGTTTATTCTAGTGAATTAAATTGCTAAGATTGGTGAGTCCGCCTTTAAAATTGCTTTAACAGTAAGTTTAACCTGTTACTTTACGGTAATGTTAAATGAATTGCCTAACTTGCAGATAGCTAGAAATAGAACTTAGTCCTCCACTAAGTTGCACAAAGTTAGTTTAGGTGTGCGTGCATTTGAGGCCTCTGTTTTAAAAACTAATTAATACATATATGGGTAAATAATAAGCGCTGTATCTTATTTTAAAAGCAGTGGCGTTAAAATTGGGTCGCAGAGCGGGTAAATTACCATGGGCTCCCGGAAGCACAGGAAGACTAATTTATTATAACTATAATTTTTCTAATGACTAATTAATAAATAAAAATAAGTCATTACAAAAGTCATAAAAATACTAAATTGTTTTTCAACAAATGTAGAGGTTAGGTTTTAACTCAAGAACATAGAATTGCACAAATCAATTATCAATATTCTGGATGCGACAAAGGACCTTTCTCCATTGCCCCTATACACAACGTTGGAAGGTGCACAGGTTTCATGGTATCGGTTCATCGGCATTCTTGTGACCTATCCAAAAGTTCGACAGAGAGACTTGAAACATTTGTTTATTAACTTTAAAAATTAAATTTAAAAGTTTTTTTTTTGCATTTTTGTCTTTTTTATACTTACTGCCAATTGATGTGACTGTGAAACATTTTTTATAATATCCTACGGAAGACCCCCAATCCTATAAAGCCACGGGTCTCGGATGGTATTACTTACGCCACTGGTTGACAGTACAAATAACTGATTAGAGTTGTACATACATATTTATTCGGCAAACATTCGGTAACGGATCTTCAATCCGCAAGCGCCTCAATACATAAGGTCTTGAATACATGGCGATAATGGAACGCCTGTGGTCTGCTGTGTAAATAATTTTGCAATACTGCAAGCAAACATGATAATACTGGAAAAAAAAATGATAAAAATATACGAATTCTAGGAATATTTGCAATTAGGGTAAAGTTTGCTTAGGGATCGATACTGTTGGTTCGTTGTACTGTTTTCGTGAAACTTTAAAGATAGGTCTGATACTCCGGTTTCATAACACGTACATAAGTATCTAAAATTAGACTGTGGAATCCATAGTTTTCGATTCTCTAGGGTTGATTAGTGTTCATAAAGTCTTCAGAAAAGGAGAAGTTAAGAAAAAGTCTGGAAATTATAGTATTGAAAAATATGTGAGCTGACAGACGTTTTCCTGTCTAACGCGGTGTCTTACGTGAGCGATTGAATGCGGTTACGAAGCTATCCGAGGCGATGCATGCGAATACAACGCGATGCGGCGTCTCAGTCCTACTTGCGCGCGTAGACGCTGCCTCACCATCGAATTCTTCCTTAAAAGTAAATGGGGAAAAAATTTCACGCAGACATTTCCATGACCTTGAGCGTTTAAGTAGCATGAAAAGTGCCAACATCTCACTTCCTGTGTAATCGGTTCCAGAATAGAATTAATTGGTTTATCGACCACCGATAAAATATTTCATTACCTATAAAGTGTTATGTACGAGATCGTAAAGTTGCGTAACGTTTACCAATCACGGGTCAGTTAAAATGTAGACTAAGTGCCTATTAGAGCTGTGTTATCTAAGTGAACTTCACATTAGGCAGAGACTACACAGCTCTAAAATACTCGCAAGGCGTCGTTGATTTTGATCTCGGTCACATTAAATTTACAAACGTAGAAGAAGTCCCAATTGCTGATCTCGTAAGGGCCCTGCAGGGTCTACTAGGGCCATGGGTTGTGCGAAAATGAATCCCAGGGCCCTGGGACGAAGGCAAAGAAGGAACAGGAGTGGATTTTAATCAGTAAAAGTCTGACACACCCTCGCGCTCTGTCTAAGGGCGGGAGATGTCATTTGATGACTTACCACCTAAAAAAAAGATGAAGTCTTAACCTGAACCACACTCTAGGATTTCTTATATTGTGGGGTCCAGTCTCTTTCAATCTTCACAAAGTGGGTACAGTGACGAAGACTATAGTTGGTTAATCTATAGCATTTTGGATAGTATGTGATGTAGTGAATAAAGTGCTGACTTTTTTACTTAAAAAGAAAGCGGTTAAGTCAGCTATCTTTAACTTAATTTGTTAATCAGTCTTTCGGCAAATACGTAGGTAAATTAATGTAATATAAGAACTCTCGTTTGCACAGACCGAGCACTTAGATCTCTCTGTGCCTGTTTGTCTGTCGGTGACTCAAACTTGCAAAAATTAGGCCACACCCTGACTAATCTTATCGTAACTGGAATAATCAAAGGACGGAAATATGTAAAAGAGAGACTAAATCTCTGATTGACTGTGTTTATAGCAATCTGACTTTTTTGGAGGTGGAAAATCATCCAATGATTTATGCTCTAGGGTGGAGCGAGAATGCGTGTTAGACTTACCCACAGACAAAAACACCACCTGTATCCTTCAGTTGCTATTTGCATTCTTCCACCAAGGATTACGGGTTTCCTTTTCATAAATTCTCGATGGCTCTAGCGGTTATGGGCTCTGCTGGGTCCCTAAACAATCTGATTTACTGTGATTACCTATAGCAAAGGTGGGTGTAAGGCACATACTTGGGCTGCAGAATTGTTTAAAAGAGTTATCGTGGACCTGGAACGCAAAGAGCAACTAGAGGAACACAGATGTTTTTTAGTCAGTAAAAGTCTGACACTCCCTCTCGCTCCATGCTGAACGGAAGGGAATAGTCTGTTTAAAAAGTCAAACGACTTGGGTAATTATTAGAGTAAAATGAAATCTGATGTAGTCAACACTGGTTCAATAATTAAGGTTGATTAGGAGATTTTGATCATTGTTTACTATTAGAAAAACCCTAGAAAAAGTATCAAATATATTTATTTTTTAAATTTATTAAATATTATACAAAATTCCCAAGTCGTCTGACTTATTACACAGGCTATAATTTGATGATTTTCTGTCTCTGAAAACAAAATGGATCTATACAGAATCCTATGGTGCCTACTTATATATTTCTCACGCACATTTATTGTGTAGACATGTATGAGGCGGCCCATTTTTAGAATGACGATTACTCGATGATACAATGACTCAGTCATGCCGGTTACATAGTTGCGATAAATGTGTGATAGACTAACGTTTGACAGGAAATTCATTGATCTAATTCGGTCACATAATTCTCAAAATCCATTAATTTGACGACAGTTTTATAATTAGATAAATGAATGAAGAATAGCCTGATTGATCAACAAAGGTCAAAGCCTAAATGCCAACATTGTTTTGTGTAGTAAATAAAAACGCATGCAGATTAAGTGGCTCCCACGTGTTGCATTGACGTCTTATCTATAACATTTATCGCCACAAACAAACATTTAGTACTGATACAGATGTAATAAAAAAAAAAAATTGCTTTTTGAATGTTTTTTCCTGTCTCGCATATCATGTTCTAATTTTCATCAGTGTGCCCTATGTGTTACAATCGGTGTTCGTACGATAATTGTCGCCGGGTTGTTTTGGTTTCCAGTCATTGTGCGTCCATTAAGCTTGTTACCAGTGCCTGGACGGTCACTCCGTCACGTCGCCCCGACTGTGCCTCTTATTACAACATAAAAATACCTTTATCTTTCGTGGATTTTGCGTGCAGTGAGTGACCAGTTCTCGAAAATTATGTTTGTAGGTTTTTAGTGATGTGCTAATGACCTTTTAGTGAGGTTGTTAAGTGAAGAATGTTGTGTTTTGTTTAACATAAAGGCGAAGGACATGGCTACGATCATTGTGTGTGGGAAGGTAACAATCAATATCTGATTTAACAGCTACGCCTCTTGTTACACGATTTTAGTTTTAATTACTTGATGATAATAGTGTAGGTTTCATTAAAATACAACATTATTTTTAGTTTATACGAAACTCGAATATAGTTGGTTCAGGATCAGTTACTGAATGGATTCCAATAGTTTTTACACCATGTTTTCCCAAAAATATTTAAAAAGGTCAGAAGTTGGATACCACCAACACAACACTGAGTACAACACAGGTTTTGGAAGGTCATAG
The DNA here is from genome assembly GCA_929112965.1 of Mythimna albipuncta. Taxonomy (NCBI): domain Eukaryota; kingdom Metazoa; phylum Arthropoda; class Insecta; order Lepidoptera; family Noctuidae; genus Mythimna; species Mythimna albipuncta. The sequence goes on along the minus strand of OV815962.1, from coordinate 5,626,375 downwards.
CGAGTATTAGGAGCCAGTAGACAGCTGACTGCAAGTGCAAAACAACTCCTCAGTCGCCTGGATGGCCCGGTGACTATGTATTTTTGCTGACATAACAAGCTTTATAAAATAACTTACATAACTGTATCGTGAAAAAACATGCTCTTTGATTTTTCACGATACAGTTATGAAATTTTGTACATAAAAGTTCTAGCCACGTGTTTCGCATAATATTAAATCCAATGTTTTCTTTATTTTCTGGTACAATAATGAAGAAAGCTAAAAACTTGTTGATATTTTTCAAGATAGTAATATAAGGGTCAAAATCATTGTCGTTGTCAGTTTTCTTATCCAGATGTTATCGCTATATGTCAATGATTGTACAGTATATAAATATAATACAGTCGTCTGTATATACTATTGACATTAGTTGTGTATTTCATTACTGTACCCACTATAAACTCACTAGGTTTATGTATGAATGTATGTAGTTGCGGTTGGCGTATGATTCATTGCGTAGGGAGAAATATAAACAGTTTTATATTCAATCCATGACAGTCACACGTATCAAAAGTATTCGAAATCATTCACTTCGTTCGGAGTTTTATAAAATATTGTGATATAATTTAGTTAAATATTTTGATTGGTTTTAAGTGAACACAGAAACATGACGCACACTAAGAGATATTCCCAGATTATTGAGAAGGTATTTAATTGAATTTTTTATTGCTGTTTAATATGTACTTTTTGGGAGGTAACAAACCAGCCAGTGACTTCTCCTATTCTAGGGTGAAGTGGGAGGACGAATTAAACTTACTGACTAAAATTCATCAATGTTTATTCATTGGCCCTTTGCGTTCTAAGAGTACAAGTTTGCTTTTCAGAAATTCCTCATGACTCAATGTTTCATGTCGTTAAACTAAGCTAGTTTTATTTTCAACTAGCTTTTGCCCGCAGCTTCGCCCGCGTATATAAAATATAGCATATGCCACTCAGGAATAGAGCAGCTTTCTATCGGTGAATACATTTTCGCAATCGGACCAGTACTTTCAGAGATTACCTCCTACAAACAAAAAAAAACATAAAAACAAACTTTACCTCTTTATAATATTAGTGTAGATAACCAACATACTTACTCAAGTAATAAAAACAAATTAGGTTTCGATATTAAAATAAGTACAGACTGATAAAAGCGGTTTTAGGCGCGTTTTTTTTTTTAATTTGCATAATCTAGTGCTTAACTGCGATCCCACCTGATGGTAAGCAGTGATGCAAACGTTGATGGTGAGGCGCACTAGTTTATTAAGAGCCTATTCACTCTTGCCTTAAAGACACCTAATTTATAATCAGACGGTAAGACCGCAGCAGGCAAATTGTTTTTTTTTTTCAATTCAGATAAACTAGTGCTTGACTGCGATCCCACCTGATGGTAAGTAGCGATGCAACCTTTGATGGTGAGGCGCACTAGTTTATTAAGAGCTTATTCACTCTAGCCTTGTTCCAGTCCCTCGATGTAAGCGGTATAAACGACGAGGCGAAACGCTTGGTCCGGACCGTAGAGCTTTCAACAATGTTAGGGTGGATACTCGCCGTTCGTCGGCTTGTCCGATGGTAGAAGTGAGATGGTGGAATCAAGTCATGTAATTCCTACGCACACTCTCCAAAGTGCATCCTGTTAAACACCGAAAGGCTGGCTACCCTGCGCCTGAGCTCAAGGCGCTGTAGATTGGACTCAACCAGATCTGGATCGCCAATTAGTCTCTTCGCACGCCTTTCCACAGAGTCCAAAGCTGCCAGGTGGCATTTTGCAGCACCAGCCCATATGCGGCTGCAGTACTCCATACACGAACGGACTTGTGTTTTGTATAGTATTAGAAGCTGTCCCGGCGTGTACGCATTTACTAGTTAAAGTAAACATTACATATTGTCTTATGATAATCTCATTGTACTCGAATTAATTTCCTATTTGAACAACATACTGCTTATGAAACTTGTCCATAAAATAATAAATACCACAAGTTTATAAACAGCGTTAAATATTTGTTTACATAAGGAAAACTTACTACTGACTATTGCTAGGCCTTCCTCCTCTGACATTTACTGTGTACTAAGAAATAATGTATAGTTATGTGATGTGGCATTTCACCACTGCCCTTTATTCCAAATACCAAAAATATTCCAATAAAATAAACGATTCGTCCACTACCATTTATGGAACGATTTTACAGTCGATTTAATAATAAAACCATGATAATTGTGCATTCAATTAGGTATAAATTTATAATGAGTCACTTACAAAATTAATGTTTGTGTTGGCTTTATAAAGTTCCTGTAATATAGTCATTATAACATTATTATTTCATGCCTATTATTATTTGTCGTGTACTGTAATAATTAGGCATATTTGTGTAGATTAGATAAGGATAAGTAAAAACAGTAAAATCGGAAATATGCATGTACATTATGATACAAGTATATAATGTTGGTGTTTACCGCTGAAGCGGTATTTAGATCCGAGCCGAAGGCGAGGATCTTAAGAGAGCTGAGGACGGTAATTGCTTAATATTCACGTGTATCATACGACGTTTTTCGACACCCTGGAGAAGAAATTTTTTACATTTTATTTAATTATTGCTTTATCAGCAAAACTGTTTCTTTTTTGTAGTATGGCGGCATCCAAAATGGCGGCCATAGACTAGCTACTCTAGCTAGGCTGTTTGAATAAAAATAAGAAAACACACAAACAAAAAAGGTTATTTTATTTTATTTTATTTGGGTGGCTTACAGCTGATAATACAAGATAAACCTTAAAATAGATCACGATGAGCCATTTACAAGCCTCCACATATAGTATGGAAGTATTGTGGAAAGTTACAGTTAGGAAGTAATTGAGATATACAAAGTTTGGTAGCAAGATAATATAGAAGACAATAATGTAATGCAATTACAAAACATTGCTTTTGGACATAACAATATTTATGGATGCTAAGCTGCTTGTAAAGAGATCAACTGAGGTGTGTTCTTTCACTAAATTGTTAAATGCTTTTGCTGCGCGAATCAAATAAGAGTTACTACGGTAGACTGTGCGTGAATGAGGAGCGTGAAGTAGATTTCTAATCCGACAGTGCCGAGGGGGGACATTCAGGGATAGCTTTGACAATAATTCAGGGCAATCTATCATAGAGCGTGCTATTTTGATTAGAAAACGAATATCAGATATATTTCTGCGAGTTACAAGGGGCAGCAAGTGGAGTCGAGTGCATCTTTCGTTGTAACTTATATAAGGTATTTTGAACTTGTACCCCAAGTACCTCGTGAATCTCCGTTGTATTCGTTCCAACCGGTCAGATTGAATAGCATAATTTGGGTTCCAAATTTGACTACCGTATTCAAGGTGACTGCGGACGTAAGTACAGTAAATAATTTTTAGGGTTTTCATACTTTTAAACGAACTGGAATTACGGATAAGGAATCCCAAGGCTTTGGCAGCTTTTTTGGCGATATGATCGACATGACATTCGTAGGAGAGCTTATTGTCGATAAGAATACCGAGATCTCTGGTAACGTTAGTTCGCGATAACGGCTGATTCTCAATCGAGTAGCTAAACATGACTGGCTGAGTCTTACGTGTGAACGTGATGACTAAACATTTTGAAATGTTAAGATCTAGCTTATTACTTTATCACTACATTATCACACTTGTGCATAATGGTAATCAAAAAGTCACAGTTTGGTTACAAGCTACATTATATACCTAAGTGTAGTGCAATTATAGTCACTTTCTGAGCAAGTGTATCGAAAAATATATTTACTTTATCAATAAATGTATAAGACATGTGACATTCACCAACACGCACTGGGCCCGCGTGGTGGATTACGGCCCATTCCCTCTCCTAGAGAGGAGGCTTGAGTCCCAACAGTGGGAACATTAAAAAGGCTGGTGATGATATTTATTCAAGTGTATATTATTATTATTACTTAGATAGTACTATTATTTTTTTGTCCCTTAATTTTGTTGATTAATATTGCTTGCAGAACATCGCAGAACTTTTTTTATTTAAGTCCTCATAGTCAATCCGAAGGTTGTCTGGTAGATATTGCTGTCAGCGATAAGACCGCCATTATACCCATAGATTTAAGTTTCTGTGAAATTGTTACTATTTTGGTGTATAATAAAGTTTATTCTATTCTATCCAACAACAACATAATAACACAATGGTGGTGGTATGGATGTGATGACTTTGACGTCAAAGACTACGTTGAACGTCTCTTTCTTATTAGCTGCTTTGTAACTTTATAACTTCATTGTTCATCAAGAAGATATCTAAAAAAAATATTTTATATTTGTTTACTATTAGTTCAGCATCCATAGTCCATTTTTACACGTCACTGTCAAGCTAATTTTCCGTGAGTAGCTTCATTTCGATGAGACGCCCAAATATTTCTTATACGAAACTCTCGATTACAGAGGTAGAATATGTCGATTTGATGATTCTCAAGAATTTATTACTAACTGGATTTTTTTTGTTATATCTCAAGATAATTATCAAAATTATTCGAAAAAGTATTTTTCCTACAAAATGAGCGGTTTGATCAAAGAGTTCCCTCATCTCCCAACGTGTATTGATAGCGATCAAGGTCATCATAAATTATTAGTATTAGACTCCAGAGTACTCTAATGTCTGGGCTGCTAGTTTGAAATACCAGATGTGACAACCTTTAAGTGACTTTCCAAAGAGACAGACTTCTGAAATACAAGATATCCTATGCCCTAGCCTAGGATATGGTTTATCCGTGTGCTAAATTTCATCCAAACGGTTCTGCCGGTTAAGCGATAAGGAGTAACAAACGTAAACGCACCACATACACTATATTGTTATATCATTTTGCGTCCACTAAATCAATGAGGCAGACAATTACTTATCGAAACTAGTGATTGATAAAACTACTCGTCTTGTGAAATCGAATGGCACGAGGCAATGACCCTAATTCTTGGTTTCCTCTCCGTGACCTTTTAGCTTACCCCTTACCCTATTGTTTGTAGGTACATTGTTTAGTATTTGCTGTAGGAGGGGTGCTAAAGGGATGTTTTTGTAGGTTATTACACTGAAAGACGGACAGTTGATAGAAATATTTGTAACGCCCCTACGTGTTTCTTGTTTGTTTCGAATTTACCTGTGAAGCGTAGAATGTTGACAGTGTTAGTTCTTGGGTGATTCTTTTAAACCGAGAGGGTATCTCATTCGCTTGGCCTAGTTTTTTCTTTAAAATTTGATATTTTTATTTGCATGTTACTTTTTCCCGATAACTAAACGTATTAAAGGCACTGCGACACAAAATAGATTGGTACGAAAGCTAGGCCAGATGAATGAGACTTTTTCACTTTTTCAAAGAATCACCCTCTTAAATTTTGTTGGTCCTATATACAATAATTTTGACATTTATTTTTACTATAGAATGTGCTACAAGTTACAGATTTTGGTTTACTGTCAGTCTCTCTAAACTCTAGGCTTTTTATTTTTGTAGGACATTAGAAAATACCTAATCACGCGATTGCTTAGAAAATATTCTGCAATGTTTCCTCTCTCTCAATATGTTTAAACATGTATCTGAAATATGTTATGGTCGTCACACACCATTACTAAAAATAAAGGCGATACACATAAATCTGTAAATACTGGCACAAACGTATGCAAGTGGCTTGTATGCCAGTGTGGCAATACAAGTTCTGATTGGCGTGTGGTGTGCAAGATACTTGCAAGATACTTGCTTTGGGCTTAGATTTTCATAAATACATCATCTCCCTAAGCTTTTCTCAACTAGCTAGTAGGGGTCTGCTTCTAGTCTAACCGGATGCGGTTGAATACCTATCAGACCTCTTCAACCCAGTTACTGGGCAACACGACATTCCTTAGATAGACTGATGGTCCGATTTTCTGGCATCTAGTCAGTTAGTCACCTGTAACGACTATCAAAGATCCACGATTGACAATGATTTGATAGACATCATCTTCCGAATATTCAACTATTGTCTCTCTTATATTTCAGGAGTCGTGCCGGCTGGTCGGCGGGTCCAAGTTCTACGAGATGATGGACAGTGCGACGTCAGCTGACGTATCCACACCGTCCCCCACTGAGAAGCACGACCACATGAAGCCCACGGAGAGTGATGATGAAGGTGACTGTCTTTTGTTTATAAAGATAAAACGTAAGGCTCAATCTTCACGGGAGAGAGTATCGCGGCGATAAAAATGATTAAAATATTAAATATTTAGAATAGAACAGATTTTTTTTTTCGGGACAGACACAGCACAAATACTAAGTAAAAAGTACAAAATGCACCGAGCGTGTCCGCACCGAAATGGTGACCACATAGGGAAGTTATTTAAAAAGTAACTTTGATTGTTCAGCAACCGATTAGCACTATAGAATTTTTTTATTAAAAATTCAGTCATTAAAAAGTTTAGATTTTTTATAAATAAGGGTGTGAGTCTTTATTAAATACTATTATTTAAAGACCTAAAGTTTAGATTTTTCTATAAATAAGGGTGCGAGTCTTTATTATATACTATTATTTAAAGACCTACCTATTATTTTAAGGACTTATTCCTAACCTATGATTTAGTGTTTTTAAAAAGTGCGTTACTTAACACTTTGATATCTTCGGATTGACTTGAAATAAAAAGTTCAAATAAACTTTATATTAAAAGTACTTTATTCTTTTATCGAAATTAGTTATTTATAGGTTTATTTGTATTTTGCATTTTCTGTAATATCCGTATATTTATAACCATTGTTCATAAAGTATTATGCGCTTTTTGTTAAAAATAATCGTAAATGTTGTGAGTATGGTCGAAAATATTGGTGTATGCTCTAGCTTCTTATTGGACATCTTAGCATATCTGACTGACACACGTGATGTATGAGATTGAATGCATTTTAATGTCACCCATCGACGAGTCCGAGCCGCCGACTAGTGTAACCTTAATGATCCAATTTTGACACATAAAAAAATAATTGTGGCAATAATTTAATGGCGCGCGACACTATTTGTTAATATTCTTGCTCGTGGTGATGGCGCCTTATAGTTCAAAGTGCTGTGTAGTGTACAAATACCTATTTAACTCTAGTAATCTCATTATCAATTTGACTGTCTGTTTCAATTGGAAGTAGGACGAAAAGGTAAAATTTGCCTTACAATATTATATCACGATATAATGCTTAGCTTGATTATTCCCAGTATGGTGAATTTTGCTTTGGCTATTGCCAAAAATATTGAAAATTATTACCTGCTTTATTGATAAAAATATCATAAAGTAAAGACAGTGTAAGTGGTGTTATAAATTATTATGAAACACTACCCATATTTATCTGCCTTTGATGAATGTCCTATAAAATGTTTTGAAGGAATCGCTCTTTTAAAAATAAAAATACATGACATTAATTTAAATCCATATTTACATAAATCTAACCAGTTTCAGACGTAGACCAAGAATGCACTGTGTTCAGCGGTGTCAGTTACCTGGGCGCACAAAACATATCGGATCCAAAATCCGAGAATGACATACAACGGATCATGAAGGAGCTCAGTTCTATGCCCGAGAGTAGAGATGGAATTGCCGTGTCGATATCGATACCGGTGTGCTCTCAAGGACTTGTCGTGTAAGTATTGTATTATTGGTTCATCGTTTTTGACATAATCTTGGGTTGGCAATGATTAGTAGGTGTGAGAGAGGCTGAAGTCACTCGCAAAGGTCCCAATAGACGTTCCGAATAAAATGGCGCATCAACCGACAACAATATCTTTATGCACTAAACAATTCTGGATGCTGTAGGTTTTAATGCGTTTGGTAGGTTTGTGAATTGATTAACTGAAACTATGGTTAAAAATGAAGACTATACGTTAAACATTCATGAGTAAAGTTAAGAAGAAGCTAAAGCTCTTTTGTTCTACGTACAACTGTAATAGGTCTATGGTAAACATGCAAATCAAACCCTGAACTCTGACTCAAGTATCAGTAGAGCATGTTTGTAAACTTTACGGATTTGGACAAAAGAGTTACTCTTGTAACCTGTATAACTCTAGCCAATAACAGAGTTATACAGATTGGTATTGTATAAATCCTAAAAGGTAGGCAGTAGGTTGTGCAGGCCGGGAAGCATAGTAGGTGACGCATGTCCTGTGAGGCGGTTCCATACTAGAATTGTGTCTGAGATTGGACTCTGGTCGATCTTACAACTGTTAAATTATTTTATTTTAATTGGCAATACTAAGTATCAAAACTCTATAGGTGTTGGTCATCGATCCTCGTATGGGGCTTATCCACGCTGCGCTAAAATTTTCCTTATTTACGGTTTCCAATAAGTTTATCATACTCTTTAAGTATACTCAGTTAAGGGAGTGGCAGTATAGGCATATATCCAATATTGACATTAGGTTACATTGGTTTTGTCATTATTCAAACAGTTTAGCTTATCTTATGGTGAGTGCAGGGCGACTTAGAGGTTGTCTGAATGACACGCTCAACCCGGTCAGTGATCTGGGTCTATAAACGAATTCGCAATACGTTGGTACAGAAGACTATAAAGTTAACACTTACCTACTACTTTTTGATAGTCTCAATAGTTTACTTTTATAATACAACATGATGAACATAACATATTTTTTGCGTTCCCAGAAGGGATATAGGTACACCTACCTACAGCAGGTACACCTACATTTAGCCTGGTATAACTAGCCTTCAAAACATAGTACCGCAGTTTTAAAATAGCACTTTGTCACTAACTTTGTTATTTTAAATTCTTTATTGTTCACAAAACTTCTTATTATTATGATAGAGATTAGGTCTTCTTGATGGCCAAGGCATCAATCTGATTCCAACTTACTGAATAATTATATTCTTGTACGACCTGAGCAGTATGTGGCTGGGCGTTATCTTGCATCAACTTCGATCCATCAGCCAAATTTACTTAACAGGACCCTTTATGGTCATTAAGGATCTTTTGACCATATCTTTTCTCAGTCAGGGTGCCATTTTCTACAACCAATAGCTCTGTGCGAGCTTTTGAAAAGATGCCAGCCCATACGAGCCTGCGCCCGAAATAATGCTGCCCCAAAAGTTGAATTTTGCTATAAAATGTTTTTTTGTTTTAAATTTCAAAACTCCAGGCCAGTGTTGTCACATAAATAATATTATAATATGTTGTCACTAACTCCTGTTCCTTTCATCCTCAGGCTTTACCAAGCAGACTCAAACAGCGTCATGACACGATACGCAGTGAACCGTATCTCATACTATGCTCGAGGCACCGGTTCGCCGGTCGCTTCCTGCTTTGCGTTCACGTGGTCGCACGGCGAGACCAAGGAGTCGGCTGTGTACAGGTGCCATGTGTTCCGCTGCCACATCGCCGAAGCTGTCAATCAAGTGTCAAGTAAGTGTCGCAGTGACTTGTATTTTGTTCTACTTGGTCTTGGTCGGTGGTAGCTTCGTGTTTCGCGTTCACGTAGTCGCACGGCGAGACTAAGGAGTCGGCTGTGTACAGGTGCCATGTGTTCCGCTGCCACATCGCCGAAGCTGTCAATCAAGTGTCAAGTAAGTGTCGCAGTGACCTATATCATGTTCTACTTGGTCTTGGTCGGTGGTAGCTTCGTGTTTCGCGTTCACGTGGTCGCACGGCGAGACTAAGGAGTCAGCTGTGTACAGGTGCCATGTGTTCCGCTGCCACATCGCCGAAGCTGTCAATCAAATGTCAAGTAAGTGTCGCAGTGAACTGTATTTTGTTCTACGCTTGATGGGCGGTCGCTTCGTGCTTCGCGTTGCTATGGTATATGATGAAACTAAGTCTTTTTTCTATGTTGGAGCCTTTCGCTTCGTATTCCGCGTTCACGAAGTCGCCTGGTGAGACAAAAGAGCCTACTGTATAAGGTGCTAAGTGTTCCGGAATCTCATCGCTGAAGCTCTCATTTAGGTATCAAGTATCACAATCAGTTAATAGCATTATTGTATAGAAGTGTAACGTTGCTATTGTAAAGATTCAGGCTCGAAACTCAGAACTCTGTGGAAAGGCGTGCGAAGAGACTAATTGGCGATCCAGATCTGGTTGAGTCCAATCTACAAAGTCTTGAGCACAGGCGAAGGGTAGCCAGCCTTTCGGTGTTTTACAGGATGCACTTTGGAGAGTGTGCGCAGGAATTACATGACTTAATTCCACCATCTCACTTCTACCATCGGACAACCCGACGTACGGCGAATATTCACCCGTACGTTGTTGAAACCTCTACGGTCCGGGCTAAGCGTTTCGCCTCGTCGTTTATACCGCGTACGTCGAAGGACTGGAACAGTCTGCCTGCTGCGGTCTTCCCGTCTGATTATAATTTAGGTGTCTTTAAGGCAAGAGTGAATAGGCTCTTAATAAACTAGTGCGCCTCACCATCAACGATTGCATCACTGCTTACCATCAGGTGGGATCGCAGTCAAGCACTAGTTTATATAAATTAAAAAAAAAAAAAAAAAAAACGATGATCACGAATCGCACCTTCGGTACAACAAAAGCGCAATTCTTAAGGTTTGGAGTCTTTTTAAGATTTGGTTTTTACATTCAGAATGGTTTTGCTTCATCGATTCTACTCTGTCAGATTCATCGTATCTGTGTATAGTTGTTCTGCTGGGGTTTAGTTCAGCTAGCTCCCTGCAAAATAAAATGGGTTGTGAGGTTTTGACTTACTGAGCATGATTTTTGGTTCGAGGACATCATTATTATATCATTCTTAACTATATTTTCTTTCAAGAGCGTAAGCTTACAAAATCGCCCATGATCGCCCTTTTACAAAACAGAACCATAATCTTAATTTTCGTCCAGACAATGCAATGGTGAATCAATCCGGATGTCGACACTTAATTAATGAGCTAGGCACGATCATGATAGAATAATTGTGGTTAGAGTCATCGTCGCAACGTACATTGTTCAGAAGGTATACTGCTATACACCGCTAAATTTTAATCGTTTTAATCCCGTGGAGGGTCGATCCGGTACATGAAACACTATCGATTTGTAAAGATAAAATTAAAAACTAAAGTATCTTTTTTTTCAAAACTTGTATTAATTTACGCATGTACGAAATTAATTTCTTTAAGAAAACGTCAGCTAAGCTGAGCGAGTTCAATGACCTGTAGTTATTAGTCGGCGTTGCGTACAAACTACCTACAGGTCATTGAACTCGCTCAGCTTAATTTTATCTTTACAAATCGATAGTGTTTTATATACCGGATCGACCCTCCACCGGATTAAAACGATTAAGAAAAAATGGGTTTGGCCTTTTTTGTTTTTTTTTTTTTTTGTAGCCTATACAGGGTTATTTGTAAAACCTTGCAGGACTGTATACAGGGTTAATTGTAAAGTATTCCACTGCTGCGCAAGGCGTCTCTTTCTCCTTCCATACCCCTCTTGTTGGGCGATCTTTGGCCAAGTTGCTCCGCGAACATGATTACTTGATCAGGCGACTTACCGTGACGTGTTAAAATGTTAGTGGTGTGATCGAGAAACATGTTTTACACGCTGTAAAGCTCCATCTTTAACAGTTTAGTTCAGGTCGTAAAAAATATCGCGTTAAGAGCTCTTGGTAGCACTCCAGATCGTCTCACCACCTTCGTCGCGGTTAACCTCGACAACGGCATCCTCGGCATCAATCCTCAGGCGTCCAGTGAATGACGGTCTTCGGACATCTGTTTTAGCTACGCAGAAAAAATAAGTTTGTGTTTAAATATTTAATTTAACGATTACTTTTGACCTTCCACAAAAATTGGCTGATGTATCACATCAATCATCACATTCCCAATTTAAACACACATTATTAACCACCGTACTGAAAACGAGGCCCAAATATCAACGACACACGAATATAAATTGCTTGTACAAATTCACGTGTCTGCTCTTCCATTTATTACGATTTGTTGTTGTAGTTACCATACATTAGTATGACTTGTCCAAATAAGGCTAGGTGCAAATGGGCCACCAGTGGCTGTTGCGAGCGACAGCCACTGGTGTCCGGAAGTGGTGCCGGTGTTCGGAAGCTGCCACATTTTAACACCCGAACCCGATATACGTATAACCACTAACGGTGAACTGTGCGGGGGGTGGAACAGTGCGAAAGTGGCCGGTGTCAGCGTTTTGTATGGTCCGTAGCGACCACAAGTGGTGAGTCGCGGACACTGCTGTAGCAAGTGGCTGTCACTGGCTACACGCGTGCTGCGAGTCTATACAAAATATATGAAAAACGGTGTTAAGTCGCTGTCGCTGGCCACCAATGGCTGTGGTCAGTCGCCCGTTTGCGCCGAGCCTAATTGAAGCACAGCACAGTTCGCGCTTGTTACTGACGCGGAGCACACGAATTACGTAATTTTCTGTGATGTTTTAGAATTGTTTAATTAAGAATTCGTATTTTTATTTAAATTTTTATCTCTAATTTAAACTGAGATACCTACTTTATCATGAGTGAAAGTGACAGTGTTTTCTTTTTTAGTAGATAACTGTTGTGTTATGTTCTAAAGTGCACTACTGGTTTTAAAACTAAAAGTGAGTTATAAAAATCTTGGACCGGTAATAGCTTTAATGTAATTCATTTCTACTTTGTGTTTATTACTGTTCTTTCTACTTTATTAAAACCATTAATAATAAGAAAGCGATAAAATAAAATAAATTGTAATCAATTGTACGTCACCTTACTTTATCTAAGTTCTCTTATCCTATCCCAGTTCTGGGCAAAGTTCTCTCTCTCCATCTTTCGCAGGCTCGCGCTTCCTTCTGCCAGTTCTATCTAGTTCATCCCGCCATCTCATTCGTGGTCTGCCGCGACCGTTAAATATAAAAAAAAAACTAATTTATTTATAAACAGTACACATACTTACCAAGAACCGTTTCAAATATGATAACTACAAAGCGGTTTACCTACATCAGACTAACTTGAAAACTATTATGAACTCGTATCTCCTTTTTTGTTATATAAAGTGGGTGCTAGCCGGTAACGGAATGTCAAAGCGTTCAATCTGTACACTTCTTAACATAAATGCGATAACACCTTTCATCTCTCTGTTGATTGATATTGCAGACGAGGCGTAAACTGCGGTGCAAAATAAACATAACAGATAAAATTAGAAGTCATGTAATTGCTTAGTAACATCTGTTGGTCTCGTGTCGGTTTAAGTGTTGGTGTTTTCACTTCCTTTTAAACGGTATTGTGTATTCTTTATTGGTTTACAGTGTAATTTGTGTTGTGTCATATTGTGACGGCGTGTTTGTGTTTAAAAAGATTGCTGTGGGCAAAATTAAATATTAGGTAGATTCTCTTTTCCAAAGCTACTTGTTTTTTTTTTGGGTTGATTGTTGTTATATTTCTCAATTTCGCAATAGTTCACATTTAAGACAATTAATAAATAAAAAAATAAAAGTTTAATTTACTCAATAAACATGTATGTACAAATAAATGCACATATAGTCTGTCAAAAAGTCACATTTAAATGATAAATAAAATTTATTTTGCAAATAAGTTTTTTTTAAAACACTTTTACACGTAAATTTTTTCGTCAGTTCAAACAAGATAAGGCCGGTGTTTCCTAGCTGACTACCCTGAGAAGACACACCGAAACACACAACAAAAGTTTAACAAGTGTTTCGCAGTATCTACATCTGATGCTAAACATCAATCTAAGACGAAGGTCTACGTTAGGTCTACATGATAGAAGCAACAATTAATATGTAACCAAGCATTATATGTAACACATAATATGATTTAAAAGAGTGTCCATGGAGTTTCTTGCACGTTCTTCTCCATAGAGACCTACTCTTTGGAACGTGCAATTTAGCTTCACTTTTCTTGGACTGACCGACATTTGACTATTCAAAAGTGACTGTAAATGGTCTATTTGAAATAAATGCTTTGATTTGATTTGATTTGATTTGGTTATGGTGGTTAGTTGTTCAGCCATAAAGTTCAGCTAGAAAGTGCATAATCAGAGGGTGTCGCTACATTGTCACATGGTCTAGAACAAACTAATACGTAATATGAAGAATTTATTATTCGTTTAATTGTTTACCGCACGCTCAGTTCCGTGTAAGCAATAAATCAGGAGACATATTTTTTTATAGCAGATTGTATTCCATTACTTTTACCGTATTACTGGCCACTCGCTAAGTAAACACACTTAGATTTCATTACTACGGCTCTATTTTCGATTTAGAGTTACAAAACTTTCTTTAAAATATTTGTTAAGACCTCTACAATATTAATTTTAGTACTTATATGCGAAACACGTGTTTAGTATTTTTATATAAAGAATCTATGTACAAAATTTCATAACTGTATATATACATACTGTGAAAAATCACAATAAACTTTGTAAGCTTGTTATGTCAGCAAAAATACAGTCACCGAGCCATCCAGGTAACTGAGGGGTAGTTTTGCACTTGCACCTAGTTGTTTGCTGGCGCCTAATACTCGCATTGACCTGCCGTGATCTGTGTTGTACTTAGTGTCGGTGGTGTTCAACTTGTAAACTTTTTAAATATTTTTGGGAAAAAATATAACATGGTGTAAAAACTATTGGAATCCATTTTTTTGTTTCGCTTAGACTACAAATAATGTTGTATATATGTGCAGCAACAGTAATTTTATAAAATCACGCGCTTCTATTTATATTTATTTTTATTTTTAGGAGTATAGGAATTTTATCTACTACTGTTACTGATAACACTGAAGAAACGATTCATTATCATCTACTTGAAACAGTCAGCGATAGAGGCTCTCCTTGAAAATAACACTAATTTTGTTTGGTACAACCTCTAAGTATCATTTGACTCAAATACCAGTACTGAGTACAGTCATCGACATAGTTATATACGAGTACTGATAAAAACTTACGTATAGTGTTACGGTTGTATTATTCTGTAAATACTATGTATAATAGGCAAGGCACATTGCTCGCAGAACAGATGGTCGTTGGGGCCGAAAGGTTCTGGAATGGCGACCGCGTACCGGAAGACGTAGCGTTGGAAGGCCTCCTACAAGGTGGACCGATGACCTAGTAAAGGTTGCGGGAATCCAATGTATACGAGACGCACATTGTGGCGACACTTGCGGGAGGTCTATCCCCATAATGGACATCTTTCAGCTGAGATGATGATGACTATGTATAATGAGAATACTGGGGCCTCACCATGAAGTATTAAAATGTCAAGCGTGCAAGCGAGAAAGAGGGGTCGAGCTGTACACTCGGTACATAGCTCTAATTCTTTAACAGTTCAGTTTAGATCGTCAGATGGATTGCGTTAGAAGCTCGTGGTAGGACCTCTGTTTTGTTCTCACAACACAGCCGATCACAGTTTACTGCTAGAGACTTTTCTCATGTATTCATCAGGTATTTGAATCCTACATAGACCCTTTAGGTCTGATGCCTGTTAGGATTGCGAGATGATTGGAAACAGTCTTCGAGGCTCTGGAACAGAAAGGGCAACTGAAAGAACACGGCACATCCGTGTCTCAGTAATACTGACGCTCACTCTCGCTCCACCCAGAGTAGAAGAGAATAGAAAAAGAATTATTTGACACCAAAAAAGGGTCTTTCACATCTAGTCTGTCTGACCGTTTTGTAAAAGGTCATTAGGGCATCGAGTAAAAGGGCGACCCCTTTAAAGGGATCGCAGCTAATAGCTTTGAACTTAGGTTCAGTGGTATTAGCTACGTATTATTTATCGGCTTATCAGCTCATAGTCCACAACTGGGCGTACGTCGGCTAGTATTCTGGTGCTCGCAATTTGCATTGCATAACTTTTCCCATTTCAGATTTCTGACCTAGTTATACCCAGTAATTGGTCTTCATTCAGTTCAATCAATACAATGTCCATGAAAACGGTTCAAATGAAATGTGACGTCAAATGTATATGATATATTTGTTGGAATTGGGCTACAACTACATTAGACCGAGGCACACGTGTAACACGCCTTATTAAGTACGTAGAAAAACATGGCGTGGCGTGTATCAAGTGTAGCTCTACAAGTCTAGTTTCCATATAATGCTACGTTTACATGTGGGCCCAGCCTCGGCCAATCGCTATTGTGTTAACGGGATTTCCCCGTTTACACAATAGTGATTGGCCGAGACTGGGCCTACATGTAAACGTAGCATAAAAAAGTTGTGTGGTACACGTGCTAGTAGTGTAGTTCTACCTTTAAACTTCAAACCAACAATTTATATTTAGCTCAAACTACCCTTGTATTATTGTGTTAATAATTTCGTCGAAACTTCCGTAATATTGATCGTGTGACGTCATAAAGTCGGTGGACTCGAACGTCTGTCTGGCATCAAGGCTGCCCGATGACCCGATAGACGCGACGATCGCGAGGTTGAAGCCTTCAGTTAAATTTTAATATTGGTTCACTCGCTGCTGAATTCATTAGTCACTATGCTATGGAACAGACTTTATATGGAAAATAATTCTGCCCACCCTTTAAAAAATAAAGGCGTTATGTTGTGTTACGTTTGTTCTATGAGTGTCGAAGCTTATGCTAATGTAGGTCATTTGCATTTTTTCTTTCATTAAAGACTTGCTTTTTCTTTCATAAAATAGAAAATTATCCCAAGGGAACATGCTTCTGAGGCTTCTTCATATCTTCTAAGATAAGATCTGATCGTGTACGAAATTTAATCCATATCCGTACAGCCGTTTGAGCGTGAAGGACTAACAAACATACACACACATACAAACAAACTTTCGCCTTTAGTGTTATAATTTTTGGGTTCGATAGCCTTTCCCCTAATCAAATATTTTTTCATAATCGGGTCATTATTTCCAGAGATTACGTTTTGTAAATAACCGAGCAACTTCACTTGTTTACTAAAATTGTTATATTAAAAAAGTTTTGGTTGTTGTAATCTAATTTTTAGGTCAATTGCAGTTTAAATCCGTTTACATGTTTTGATTATGTATCACAGTACGCGTATTCTGATTACTATCTCCACTGGGATTTTTTTTAAAGGAAACCCGTGGCCCTAGAATGCAAAGAAAAAATGAAGGACACCGATGTGATTTTAGTCAGAAAAAGTCTGACAAACCGTCTCGCTCCACCTTACAAAGAAGTCCTTAGATGACTTCGAACTCAAAAAAAAAACTGTTTAGTCTCTAAAATTAAACAGAAATGTACAAAATGACTTCAACAATCTCGTTTCTACATAGCTAGTAATGAATCAGAATATGATCGCCGTTCGATTGGTTCGTTATCAGGCCGATCGGTTCGTCCGCGGTTTTCTGTTATTCATTAACTCGGTTGTTTTAGTGGACAGCGCATGTACTGCTTGTGTTTTTAAATTGAGTGTTACTGAGTGCTACTGACTGCTAATAGGAAGTAAATTATCAATGTTTGAATCGTGTTTTGAATATTAAGTAACTTACAGTGTAACGTGAGTGTTGTATCGTGGTTAGGTATGACGTTTGTTTATTGTTTGGTGATGTGATTTATAGTGTTGGCTGTTATTTGGACTGCAGTGAAATAAGTTTTAAAGTAATTTTGAGCTGGAAAAGTCTGCGAAGTATTGCGTTTTGTTAAGGTATTAAGATGATAATAATTTTGATAGTATATCTTTAAAATATTTCAAAGTTTATCTATGGAAGTTTATCTTAAAAAAAAGATATGTTTTTTTTTTCCAACTCTTTTTTCGCAGGTATGCTGGAAGAGATTTCTTTAGAAATAAGCATAACCTCACTACAAGACTAGGTAACAATACAAGACTAGGTTTAACATAAACAGTAGATTTAAGTATTTGAGAAACACACCATTCGTTGAGAGCTACGCTAGAATTGTTTTGCCTTGATTCTGTTCAGTCATCGAGAAATGAGCTTAAATTCATAACGTTTATCATTAATTAGGTAATTTTAGCCTTGATAAATTAGGATAGCAAATTAGCAATACACACAGTACCTCCTAACCTATCACAAATTCAATTTAATCTGGTAAAATAATACGGTTTCCGCCCACTCATTTGATACGCGCCACTCATATGATTGACTAAACTAATGCATGTATGGATTTATCCTCTCGTTATATAAAAAATTGTCCTTTAATACAAGGACAACTTTCAGTCGATTAACACCGACGATATGTAAACAAAGTTGATGCTGATGTTTTGTTGTACTGCAATCAAACTGAGCTTATTACTAGATGATCCGTGGTTATTACTAGATGTGCTCGTGTTTGAGTTTGTTAAGAAACGTTTACGTCCTTGTTTGAGCTGGAAAGGTTCTGAAAATGTACTTAATACAATTCATTTAACATAATATAATCAGTCTTATCATGTTCGCACTGCTGCGACTTTGGCCTCCTTTCTATGAAAAGGAATGGGCCGTAATCCACGCGGGCCCAGTGTGGGTTGCATGTCACGTCTTCGAATTTTTGGTTCTATAACTTGCCGGTTTCCTAACAATGTATTCCTTCACAGTTTTGGGAGCAGTGGTGATGAAACAAATTATGCGCCTAGCTGTCGTTCGTTGAGGCCGTTACTACAGGGTCACCTCTGTTCCTAGCTGCTTCTACTCAATTCATTTTGGACAAACAAAACAAACCGTAAACAGTTCCATTCCCGAAATTGGAACGGTGATACGGAACGAACTTTCAAATTAATTGCCTAAAGAGATAAACTAGGTGATGAAAGTTCGTGTAAATATTTGCCAATTTTTACTGTATAAAAATTGAATTCTTTTGGTTTAAATTTAATTCTTTTGGTTTAAATTTAATTCCTTATCATCATTTCAACCAAAAGACCTTTACTGCTTTAAATAGCTTAGCTTAACCAATTTACGGACCTTTTTATAATGAGTTTGAAGTGGATAACACCTAAATTGCCATGAACACCTCTGACCTCAGACAGATTACAGTTCGTTGACCTCTATCTAAGGTCTTGGTTATCGTAATGTACTCAGTTTTTATTTTAAGTACATTTCTCGAAAGGTGGTACTATGTTTGGTTCATTGTCACCAATATTCGTTTTAAATTGCTATTGAAAATTAAACTTTATCTTTGTTCAAATAGGGTATATTTTACATAGGCAAAATAATACAAATATTTGGTCAAATGTGCCGAACCAAGTGCAGTGTGATTTTAACGGTTGAGCAAACTTCCAGATAGCATTGTTATTGTTTACGCAATCGAGGTCAATTGATCTGACTAGCATTGCATGCAATGAGGTAATTGCGACGATTTTACATAAAGTGTATGACAATTAGGGCTACTTTTCAATTGATTTTGGTGGAATAAGTATTAGTATGTAATTTTATAGCTATTTGATTTCTGGACTAATTTATTCACAGTAATATTATCATGGTGAAAGTTACTCAGTGTATTTGTATGTTTGCTTCTTCTTCACTCTCTAACGAGGAATTCATCATTTATCATTTATCATATACGAAGCTATAGGTGACTTGTGTTCATGTCGAAGACCCGACTAGCGCGTCCAAATCTAAGTAGGCTTAGTATTTTGAGTTTTTTTTTTATGATTAGGTACTGTGTATAAACTGTCATTCAATTCCAAAATTATGTTCTTATTATTTTAATGTATCCAAGTACGTCATCAGCTTCAGGTGTCTATAGCAGACTCTTGTCTCCGATTTACTGATGCTTTTTATGTTCAACGACCTTCTTCTTCTTCTTCTTCGTCCTGCCCTTATCCCATATTACTTGGGGTCGGCGCAACACGTTTTCTTCTTCCATTCTGTCCTGTCACCCGTCAAACTATCACTAACTGTTTAACGACCACTGTTAACCCAATTTGGTCTTATTTATTTATTAAAACTTCATGCAACACAAAGGTACAAAGACGGACATAATGTCTCTCGCATCACATCTCTCATTCTCTACTAGTCAACCGAAGGTGATAGAGACAAAACATGAAAGATGCAAAAAAAAAACAAAATAAGATTGATAAGAAAACAAGGGAACAAACCCATTTTGGAGTGAAATTGAATTATTAGCCAAAATCAGTACTGAACGAAAAATTTTAAAATTATGACAAGTGATATGACTAATCTGTGATGTTTCCTCCACAGGCTGCTTCGCAAAAGCGTTCGAGCGAATCCCTCGCTCAATGGCGTCATCGCTGGTGGGTGACCTGAGCGCGGCGCCCTCCATGACTGGGTCGCTGACCGAGGGCACCGGGCCCGCTGTGCCGCCGATGCAGCTGATGCATGTACTGGAATGTACCGTGGACATCAAGGAGACTGATGCTAAGGTAGGGTTATTTGATACTTTAAATAAAGACTGCTTTCAAAAGTTATTTTTGATTTAATGAACCAGAACTTGTTTGTTGAATTCTCGACAGCGATATTAAACATCGGCTGGTCCAGCCCTTAGAAGCCGTTTTGTGTATTAAATGTCAGAATATGTTTTTAATAATAAAACAGTCATAGAATGAAAAAACAATAAAAAAGGTTTTTTTTTAAGTTGGGAAATCTTCAAATGATTTCTCCCACTCTAGGGTAGAGTGGGAATTGATGAGTCACGTGTCAGAATTTAACTAGTTAAAACCACACCTATATTCCTTCTTTACCTGCTGTTGCGGGACCTTGGGGTACTCTTTCAGGCAACCCGTGGTCATCAACTTCACATGAATTCTAGTCAAAGTATTTAAAACATTTTTTTTAATGAAATGGTAGTTATAGAATGTCTGGAAAAAGACAGTCATTCCTGTAACATAGGTGTTCCCACTTAGCACAGGAGTCAGGGCTTCATTATATTTGTACCTAATATATTTTTATGCCAATAAATTTATATTTTCTTCTCTGTTTTCAGGGTACCTTCAGCCATGTACCGAAGGAGAGGCTCGGATTCAAACTGCGCGGTGGCATAGACAAACAAGTGACCATCAATGTTAAGCAAGTCACCAACAATATACAGCCTGAATCTGATGATCCACAGGTAAGTTCGTTTGAAAAAATGGCTTATCGAGCAAGCTTTTTATTCCTTTGACGAATTTATGATTTAATGTAATTTAATTTTGACGTAAATATTAATTTCGACTGAAAATTGTTGTGACTGTTAATTGTATAATTTATTTTAATCTGTGATTTGACATTGACTTGTTTTCTTGTATTTCATTTTATTTGTTTGACATTTTATATTATTTGGCATTGTAATGTAATTATTTGTGTCATTTGTATTGTGTAATTTGAAATATTTGTTTATGACTTGTAAGAATCCCTTACCAATAAACTACTATGACTATGACTAAGATATTGTCGTTTATGTTCTGTCTAATTTATTGGTAGTTGGTTACTACATGAAAGTCTGTATGGTTGTAATGATACTTATCTGTGTCATCTGAGGCGTCTCTTCATGAGCTAGCGACCACAATAAATAAATTAAAAAATAAACAGGGATTTCTGGTATATCTACTACCTACTAATTTCGTACGGTGTTGTCGCTATCTATTATTCTATATATGTAGAATCTAACGCGAATCCTATGTAGGCGATACAAATTGTTCAATCCAATTTCCAAATTGTTCGCGATTACGAAGCGAAGCGGCGCGAATGAAACAAACAACGCGAAAATGTAACTGGCCAGAATTTCAACAGAATGCTTGTGTTCGTTTCAGACAACATACACCGGTGGATTATACATTGAACGCTGCTTCGGTATCCTTCTTGCTCCTGGCAGGAGTGTGAAGCATTCAGACATGAGGTTACTAGAAATGGTAAGATGACCTTATAATATTTCGTGAGATATTGGAATAGAGAGGGGGCTCTTAGTTTCCATGCGTTATCGATTCATGACAAATCCCGAGTAATTACCAAATTTAAGTAGCATTGCGTATTTAGAGCATATTACTCGTAGAATAAATGGTCGATGGGCCGAACTAGAGTGGCGATCGCGTGTTGGAACATGCAGCCTTGGTAGGTCCCTCACAAAGATGACCGATGACCTGGTGACCTGGTCCGCACAGGATCGTTCGTTGTTGGCGACACTTGTGAGAAGTCTTTCTGCTGAAACAATCATGAGCTATAGATATAGATATAGGTATATCTGTAATATAGTAGAAACTTGCTGTTTCTTGATAGCTACAACCCGGGAACCTTTAAGTCGAGAGTGAATAGGTTTCTTCTAGGTAAGCGCGTTCCATCGTCGACTGCATCGTCGCTCTCCATCAGGTGAGATAGCGGTCAAGCGCGAACCTATCAACAATAAAAAATACAAAAAACTAGAAAAGGCTAATGTTTACAAATGCTGACAATACCCGTTTAATTTTTAGGTAAGCGGTTCATCAGGCGGGTCCGGATGTTCAGTATGCGCGCTATGGAACGCTGGAGAATCAGCCCTGGCTGCCTTCAATGTGGCCAGCGGCGACGGGGCTCCGGCGTACATGTCACTTGCGCTGGATCTCGTTATTAGAGGCATTCCTGATCCATTGAGGTAAGACTTTTGATTCTGAATCTATAACAGTGATAGATCGTCACGTCAAAAAGCAAAAACGTGCCCTCAGCGCCAAGTTAAGAATTTATCCTTTAATCTATCATGTAATCGTGAACGTGGCGTGCTGGACACATTTTGCTTTATAAAAAAAACACAACATATTTGCGGGTAGTATTTGCAGTTATAATTTATTAGCTTTTGCCCGCGGCTTCACTCGTATATATACATAAAATATAGCCTATGTCACTCAGGAATAAAGCAGCTTTCTGTCGATGAAAAAAATTTCACAATCAGACCAGTACTTTCAGAGATTACCTCCTACAAACAAGCGTGGGGCGCTTTGTGCCATATTTTTCGTAAATCGAGCACCCCACGCTTTTTTCACAATGATATTAATATTTTTCGTTCATTATTATTATTTTCTACCTATATTGAAAATTATTTTACATACATTAGTTTGATATGCTATGAAAGCGTGTTTTTTTAGTTGTTTTTTTTTAACCATATTTTTATGTTTTCACTAAAAAAAAGGATTATTGTATTGTCATCAGTCTTTGAAGGGTGTGCAAAGTTTGAAGAAAATCTGATAGCCCAAAGTTGGTCAAAATCGAGCTCAAAGGCGTTGGTTACAAACATACATGTGAAGCTAATAATTATAAGCGTGTTAAAAACAAACTTTACTTCTTTATAATATTAATGTAAATAAAAAAAAAGTTTATTATTGCCAAAAGTACTTTTTCATTTTGGAAAGACTTCTGATAAATTCAAATGAAATTATTAATTCGGTTTGCTTTCAGGTTGGTTATCGAGACTCCTGTCAAAATATTCCCGCCAACAGAACGGTTCTGGTATTATTCAAAGAGGCCGCTTGTGCAGCAGTTTTATATCAACCTTAAAGAGGTAAGAATTAATTGTTTATCCCTTCTAAACCTTTCAAAACAATATCTTTCAAAGGTTATAAGGCTTTTTACGAATTATCCCGGTAAATGACTTTTTTCACGGCTATATGACGAACTATGAGGGTCGTATGGTGATGTCAATGTTTGTAATTCCGTAAGTAATTACGTATTACGGCCGCAAATCATATTTTAACCAACACTGGCCTTGCCATACAAAATTATAATTTTGATTGGACAGTTTGTATGGCGAAGCCGATTTATTTATTTATCAATTTATTTATGAACAAGCAACTAAAAATGAAAAAAAAAAAAATACAAATACAGATAAAAGAGCACAAAGGCACTGCTTATTTCAGATGAAATTTCTTCCATCAGACCTGCGACAGGAGAGTTGGATAAGAGATACAGATACAGTGTATACAAATAAATTTGAGAAATAAAAATATACTATTAAAAACGTACCACATACGTACGTACTATTACGTTTCCGAAAAAAATGTATTTCACCTTAATAATATGAGCAACTTTAATACCAGCAACAATTTATTTATTTCAAACTTTTTCTTTTTTTCCAGTCAGTTGATGCCCTGGGCCAGCTCCAATACGAGGTCGCCAGTATCGAAACATCAGACGAACTAGACAGATCGCGGCTGAACCTTCCACTGTCGCTGTCAAGCTTGCTGCCTTCGCCGCTGTCCAGTGCGCCTGCGCCGCCCTCGCCTTCTGAGCCGGACTCTGGTATGTACCTACTGGAAACATTGACGACGTAAAAGTGCTTACTTACTGACTTAAGATCCTAAGTCCCCTAGCTGGGGCAGAGGGCGTCGACAGTAGTTAACCATCGCGATCGGTCCTGAGCTAAAAAGGGTATAGAAACGAAGAAATCGCACCTATACATAACTACAGCTACAGGTCGCGCGGTGAATTAAGATCGCTCGGCAAAAATAGAAGGGGCATGCGCAGTATTCAATTCTAAGGTCTATTTGGTGACGTGCGGCGTGAGGGGGGCGGGTGTGCGCCGACGGCGACACGTCATTGGTAAATCAGTCGCTCTTCAATTCCCGTGTTGCGTTCACGCGTCTCATTGGATACTGTTGTACTTGGGTACTGTTGCGTACAGCTTGTGTTATCGTATTAGTAATACGCCACAAACTTTAAGGGCTTGCTCAGTAGACGAAACTGAACAACCTTCCACAATTTTTTTTTCAGGAAACGAAAAAATAAAATACCCCTCACCATAGAACATTATAAACTTGATTAGACAGTTTGTGGAGAGGACGAATTTTTTTTTCGTTTCCTGAAAAAAATTTTTGTGGAATGTTGTTCGGTGTCGTCTACTAAGCAAGCACTTAAAGTTTGTGGAGGGCTGTCCCTTACACCTTGTATACATAGAAACATTTTCTGCTAAATACTACAAAAACATTATAATATGTACTTCCTTATTCTAATGGTAAACAAATGAAGTAGTGAACTATTCATACTAAGACATAGCTTAAAGGACTTAGTATCCAAACCAAAAACATTAACAAAAGAAAGACATTTGTGATGACTTTGATATTAAAAAAAACCATCTGTCTATTGAACCCTCGAAATTTTTTCCATTTAATACCAATATGAGCCAAAGAATTACTCTATTTGGCCCTTCTTGTTGTTGCCGTTATTTATTTCACAGCGCGTAGTTAACCCTATCACTTTTTTTCAGATGGTGATGAACCTTTGCTAAGTGGAACCGGAGAGGTATCAAAAGATTGTGGTGAAGATGTGCTCGTCAACTGGGCTCAAGTACTAAGGAGGTACGTACTTACGTAGTTCACAGCATTGCTATGCCATTTATTGATCTTCATATATACTCTATTCGGAATAAGATTAGACATTTAAACAAATCTTTTTTTAGTGTGCGTGCGATTTTGACTTCTATTATGTAGGCAATAAGGATGGCATTAAAAGCAAAAACGTGCTTATAATACCAGCTATTTACTGCAACCGCCCTTTATGGTGTCACTAAAGCAATAAAAGTCATCATCGGTTGAACGGACTGAAAAAGGTTTGTTTAGGTGTGTAATGTTATTGCGAATGGAGTACAGTCATAGCCTTGTTAGTTTTCTCTTCGCTTAAGTGTCAGTCTACAATAAAATACTTTCAATACATTAATTTGCTGATAAGATTAGCGGTGCGAACTTGCTTAGAAATTGGCCAAGATTGAGAGATTTGGGAGGAGAAAGGGAAGTTTTGAGTTATTTGCACAGCAGAGGGACAATACAGCCTAAAAAAAAAAATTCGTTTTTCACAGTTGTCGATCCTCCAGTGGTTGTTGTAGATTCTAAATGACTATCACCAAACCAATATTTATTTATCTGAACCATACTTATTTATAATTGACCCTACCGCGTGACGGAGGCGTAGTTACCACAAATTAAAATTGTTGAGTTTCTTAGGTTATCGCTTTTATAAATCCTTAGAATGATGACGTAATCATACTACTACTTGAAGTCCTCTCAACCTTAGTTCGGTCTTCGTTCAGTATTGTTATTAAGTTCTCATAGATTTCATAGTATTTATTAGTTTATTATTTTAGCATATATATGTATTTTATTATTATAAATAACTTATTTTATATTTTTCCATTTGAACTATTTGTTATTATGTATTTGTTTATTGTGCAAACCTACCACAGTGTTGTCTTTTTTAACCCAAAGGTTGACTGGTAGAGAATGCCTTGTGGCATTAAGTCCGCCTATGTACCACTATTGTACATGAAGTTTAAATAAATAAAAAAAAAAATCATAAAATTTTACATCTACAGTTGGACCGGTCCTCGGCCTCGTGCATTGAACCACTTAGTTCGCGTGGGTGTGCCCGAAGCATTGCGCGGTGAGGTGTGGCTGAGACTGGCCGGCGTCGACCAGAACGACAAGCTCATGGAGACTTACAGGACGCTCATAAGCAAGGTAGGTTAATGGAATCTACGCCATTTTGCGAACTTTTAAAAAAGTAACTGGTTAGACCAGATACTTGTTTACAAGTTCGCAAAATTAAAAATAAAATTAAAAGCCATAAAGACAAAGAGTTTGTACCTTTTTAATATTAGATACATACAAAGGTAAAAAGCATACGTACGTACTTAGTACGTATGTCTGTAACTCCTTCAAGCTCAAACGACTGAATAGATTTAGATGTTTAGTATCCAAGTAGAGGGGTGTTATTTTCGTCATCAACTTTAGCTTTGTTTGCTTACAATGGTGTTCGTCTTACTTGGGTTTATAAAAATAAAACTATTAAAAATAACGTTATCCGAAAAGCTGCTACTCTCGTATGTTGGATGAGCTGTGGTCTAAAAGAGCCACTTATGGGGTCCAATTAAAAGCAAGGCGACGTTGCGGCAAAAAAAAGCGAAGGTGGATAAATGAGCTGGATTACTACCGGAGAGACTGGCCCGCAATAGCCCAGGACAGACGTGTGGGGAAAAGGGAGAGGGAGGATTTTGCTCAGCAGTGGTTAACTATCTGACTGAAATAACTATTAATTCCACAGGACTGTCCATTCGAAGCAGTGATCCAGCGCGACATAGCGCGCACGTTCCCCGCGCACGACTTCTTCCGCGAGGCCGGCGGGCTCGGCCAGGACTCGCTGCTGCGCATGGCGCGGGCCTACGCCGTGTACGACCATGAAGTGGGCTACTGTCAGGGGCTCAGCTTCCTAGCTGCCACGCTGCTTTTACATGTCAGTATTTGTATTAGAAAAAAATCTTCTTCCTGTCCTTACCCCATGTTATTTGGAGTTAGTACAACACTTTTTTTTCTTCTATTCTGTCCAGTTCCTCGTCACACTATCTCTCCCTTTTTTTCATACCTAACACTATATTGGAGAAAAATATCTTACAATAAGCAACTAGAAGCGTAATGTTGGATTCTCTGCTTTGTTCAGCTTTGTTAATAAGCAAATTAAAAAAAACTTCTGCCTTATATGTTCCACTGACTACTGTGAACTACAGTTCTAAATTATTATTTGATATTAAAAGGTAATTTTCACTTTCTTTTTTTATTTTAACTTTAAATATATTGTCAACAAAATCAACGCTAAAACTTAAATTGCTCTTAATTTTTCTAATGTAAAAACAACACAAACCTCTTTTACATGTCAGCTCCAAGTCACAAACTATGTAAATGCTACTATTATAAGACACTGTTATAGGTATCGGCACGAATCTTGAGCGCTCGGCGTCTGAGTGGGGATCGCTTTGCGCATTCCATACATTAATAAAAATAATAAGAGTTTATTTCAGAATAGTTTATTTCAGAAAATACACATAGAAAAATTCAATTGATAAAAACAGTTTTGTCAAATTATACGCGGTAAATACAGAAAAAGATAAACATTGGCGATTCAATTGTTGTTGTTGTTGTTAGATACATGCAGCAAGCGCAGGGAACGAATCACGAGTGATGTCTATGACACGATGGCACGGCGAGTCAATCACTGACACTCCCCGCCCCAACGGCTCGCGTCATACCACTAAAGAGACCCGCTATTTGACTTCTGCGCGATTTGAAGCCAGCGCTCAAGATCCGTGTCGGTACTCACGATTATTTTATTGTTTTCAGATGCCAGAAGAACAAGCATTCTGTCTCCTAGTCCGACTGATGTACGGATACGGGCTACGGGAATTATACAAAGACGGTTTCGAAGCTCTCTACATGAGGTTGCATCAACTCGATAGATTAATGGAGGTAAATAGAATATATAAAGTATACAAATAATGAATTTCTTGAACTAAAAATTGTAGTCAAATCTTAAAGTTAGTTGGGCAGTTAGCCCATTTATGTCGCACTGCTGGGCGAAGGCCTCCCTCTCCCTTTTCCACACACTTGTCTGTTTTCGGCCATTGCGGGCCAGTCCTTCCGGTAGTTATGAAGCTCGTCTCCCCACCTTCGCTTTGGTCTGCCACGATGTCGCCTTACTTTTAATGGGACCCAATAAGTGGCTCTTTTAGCCCACAGCTCATCCGACATGCGGCATACATGCCCAGCCCAATCCCACTTTAGTCAAATCTTATAAAAAAAGAGATTAAAAATGGGCCTATTTTCTGAAGAAATAAAAAAAGCTTGTATAATATGCTACTTGATCATAATTAAATATGAACATTTCAGGCTAAAAAATATTTCTGTAAAAATATAACGCACATTTTACATAGAATTATTTAAAATAGAGCTAAATACCAATACCTTGTTTTTAGATAGTCTTATATTGTGAAGGTTGGTACTTATTTATTTTTTATTTACAGGAACAACTAACAGACCTGCGCGCTCACTTCCAAGAGTTGGGCGTAGAGCCGCACATGTTCGCATCTCAATGGTTCCTTACCGTGTTCACTGCACGATTCCCACTGCCTCTGGTAAGTGAAAGGATTGAATAGATGTTAAATGTTGAAAAGAGAGCCTCGTAAAAGTGTCATCCTGTAACTAAAATTTTCCCTACAATGTTAGTGTTCTAATAAACCAATACAACAGCGGGACCGTAAAAGTAGATGCTGCATTGCAGTCAAGGCGCCCCTCGGCTAAATTTGAAATGCAAGTTTAGGGAAGAGCGCCAAGGTACCAGGTAGGCACACGACTTTTTCATGTAATGATCATAGTTCCGTTATAAAATACGTATTACGGCCGCCAATCATATTTCAATCAACACACAACTTCATGAGAGCAGTGGTGGCCGAGTGGTAATAGATCCGACTTACGAGCTGTAGGTCGTGGGTTCAAACCCTGCCAGGCGCATTACTTTGTGTAATTTATTTTATTACCACTGCTCTCAAAAACGGTGAAGGAAAACATCGTGAGGAAACCGGCATGTCCTAGAACCAAAAATTCGAAAACATGTGACATTCACCAACCCGGACTGGGCCCGCGTGGTGGATTACGGCCCATTCCCTCTCCTAGACAGAGGTGGTCTGAGTCCCAGTAATGGGAACATTAAAAAAAGGCTGATGATGACAACTTCACACTAATCTGCAAAATACTTGAAAAAATTTGGCTCTTGTGGACTACCCTGGAGCACCCCCTGCTGCTTGCTTTTTATGTATTCAATAAACGACACGAAAACCAAATGATTTCGTTCGGTAATATATTATTAATAATCGTGTGTGTGTGTGTCGTAACATCAGTATTTTGATTGCAGGTGTACCACATTTTGGACGTGTTCCTGCTACAAGGCATCGACACGCTGTTCCAAGTGGCGCTGGCGCTTCTATCGCGGTCGCGCAAGGATCTGTTGTCGCACGACTTTGAAGGTGTACTCAAGTATTTTAGGTAAATATACTGCAGTTTGTTAAATTTCAATTCATTTATAACATACATATAATGTCTACAATATTTTCTAGTCATAAAAAGTCAATTTTATCATTACTTTTATTACTGTTGATAAAAATATCGGTACGAAACTGGAAGGTTCAATAATAAGACATGTTTTATCGGACAGCTTACCTTAGACTCGCTTAGTATAATGAATAACGCTTCATTCCTGTATCCTGTATCCGTAGGAGTAGTCCTGTCTCTGTAGCTTTTTTATGGGTACGTTCACAGACATAAATTCTCAAACACATCCAGATCCGGAATAACTATGGTATATGTAAGCCATACAAATATTTGTTTCGGGTCCCTCTGGATTTTGTTCCAGATTCAGTTTCGGTCATGGTTGTCGCAGGGGTTCGATTTCCGAATTCCTTGCGCCAACCATGCTGTCAAAGTTTGATCAATATAAACTGATTTTAAATGTTAAAATAATTTGTACAGCAAGTCACTGTTGATAACAAAGTAATATTATTATATTTTATTTTTCATAGAGTAACATTACCAAAGAAATGCCGCGCGGAAGAGTCGTCTCGCCAGATAGTGAAGCTGGCGTGCAGTATCAAAGTGAAGCGGCTGCCCAAGTATCAACAGGAGTACGAGAAATTCATTAAAGGTTAGCTTTACGTGTATTAACGTAGGTTACTACATCACATTCTCTGGCTGAGCTTACGCATATTTTATTTCACAATAGCTTTTGCACTGGCTTTGACCGCACGAAAATATTTATATATGTCACAATCGGTGATAAAGTACCATTTTACTGGTAAAATAATTTTTAGAACCGGTCCATTAGTTTTTGAGTTAAACCAATACGTAAATCTTTGCTCTTAATAATTAGTAAAGATTTACTATAGCCTACATGGGGTCGTTAGAATACATTACCACACGTTAGTGTACGTTTTCACGTGATAATTTCTGATGGCGAAGAACCGGCAAGAAACTCCAGTTATTCTTTTTAAAAAAATATTGGCTATATCACTTATTTACATTATATTTACCTGAGAGAGTTCAACTGCGAACGTGTTATGTAAGGTTTATTCCTGTCCTACCACTTAGGATCACGGCTCGACAATGCACGCATACACAGTACGTCCACACTCGCCCGCGGCTCTGGTGACTCCCCCGTAGGAACTTGTACATAAGCACACACTTGTGTACCATCGCGGTAATATCTGCCTGAGCACTTAAAAAAATTTTCTCTTGAATTCTGCGGCGTGGCGCCAAGCCATACCCTTTGAAGTTTTCGTTTCGAGTGCAAGCAAGAATGAACTTAGCGGTGGTCAGGCGGAAGTGTCTTTGATGGTACATGAGACAGTGTACGTATTTGACATATACTACAGAACGCTTCACTGCAGTTTTGCATCGAAAATTATTAAATAAGTGGACGGTTTCTGCCATAACATCAAGTGTTTTCGCTCGTGTTTTTCATTAGCTTTGAAAATGATTATTTTGCATGTTTGACAACTTTTGTAGAAATAAACAATTCAGTCCTTGCAGAATCTGCCGAAAAGGAGAAGATAAATGTGGAGCTTGAGAGGCTGAAAGTCATAAACACACAACTGCAACAAGAGAAAGAGTTGTTGGAAGCCCAGTTAACAGAGGTGAGATTTTAGAATAACCTGTTGTGTGTGTATGTCTGTTTGTCGTGTGTGTCTCACATTGACCAACTGCTAAATGGACGGTGGGTCTAGATCAAGTCATGAAAAATGTGTTCAGTACCTCTACCATGAGTTTAAAGCAATAGTATTTATCGATACTCGATACCGACTACGCAAATATTTTGTATGGCAAATTTTACAACGCCTCTAGCCTAGCTCTAGTCACATACGGAATCAAAATTTGCCAGTATATAATACAATATTTTCATAGTCGGTATCGAGTATTGACAAATACTATTGCTTTAAACTCATGGTAGAGTTACTGAGTTAACCAATCAAATGACATTCTTATTCAAACCGTGTCGTCACGAGTAGCTTAATTTTATTTGCAACGAATTATTTTCTTATTGGTGCGTCCAGATCTGGTGAATGCGCCGCTCGCTCACCGCTAGCGAACCGCGCACGTGAATTTCATGTTCGTACTCGGCGTGAGCGGCACAGGGGCCGTGCCCGAAATGCACGCGCGCCGTTCGCAAGCGGCTCGCGACCCGTTTGTGAGCCGGTCATTCGCCAGTACCTTTACCATGAGTTTAAAGCAATAGTATTTGTCGATAGCGACTCCGTAAATATTTTGTATGGCAAATTTTACAGCGCCTCTAGCGGTCACTTACAGAACCAAATTGCCAAACAAAATATTTACGTAGTCAGTATCGAGTATCGACAAATACTATTGCTTTAAACTCATGGTAGAGGTACTGATCTAGACGCCCATAACATTCGTTATCCGCAGGTTCGTGCGTCGTCAGAAGAGAGTCATAAGGAAGCCTCACACTACGCGGCCGTAGCGCGGGACTACCGCGAAATATGCGCCAGACTTGACAAACAGTTGCACAATATGCAGGTCAGTATATTGCATGATTTGATTCCACCATCACATTTCTACTATCGGACAACCCGACGAAGGGCGATCCACCCTTGTTGAAACTTCTACGGTCCGGACCAAGCGTTTTGGCTCATCGTTAATACCGCGGACATCGAGGGACTGAAACAATTCGCCTGCCGCGGTCTTCCCGTCCGATTATAGTCTAGGTGTCTTAACCTTTCGAATACCGTAATTAGAGACACTAGAAAGACAATTAGAGAGCGAACGCCGGCTTCGCTTAGGGTTTAATTAATTAGAGTATATTTACTCTCTTACTAAATTAACAATTGCATTACTACTCAGCATCAAGTGGGATCACAGTCAAGCACTAGTTCATATCAATAACAAACAAATGATGTTTTTATTTTCAAATTAAAAAGTCCTATTTTTATTAAAGTCTCAGTTTCATGCCTTTTTATACTACAATGTTATGTTACCTTGTGTCAATAAAGTTTGTTATTCTTTGCAGGACTATGTGAAAGACTGCGTAAATTGCAGTCTGAAACTTGCGCAAAAAGATAATAAAGAAGGTAAGTTATCAAACACTGACTGATATTATAAGCTCGACTCGCTGTGCTATGTCTATTGCAAAAATTAAATCATTCTAAGAGAGAGTTGTCGTAAGAGCTGTGTGACAGATTTCGTCAAAGTAAATTTTAATAGTAACATTAACAATGACTATAGAAATTTATCAGCCTCTGTTGCACTATAAATTAAATTGTTGAATATGTTATCAAAAAAGTGCTTTCATAGAGGATGACACAAAAGTCGTCTATGACTTTTTTGCGGTGAGGACATAATGACATAGCGGCTAGCACAACTGTCGTAAATCGTTGAAAGTAAGTCAAGACTAAGGGTGAGTGGCACCCGAGCTATAACGATAACAAAGCCAAAATTAACAGTTGTCAAATCGTCGAATTGACCAATAGGCGGCCGTTTCACGGCTGGTAATGGTTTGGCTATCGTTATAGTTAAATGGTGCAACTCACCTTAATTATTAGCGACAATGTCGCGCGTTTCGTAAGCGCGCGACACCATCGCTAATAATGCAATAAGCATCGCTACAAAAAATCAGCGTGGGCGAGGGCTCTAAACCGTAATGGTACATTTTAATCATGTGTCGTTGTTGCGACTATCTGTCGTGGCTACAACAAACAGTTGTTATAACAACTGTATGCAGCATGAGAACAGCTAGAGACGATAGTCTTCCAACGATAAATTA
Source organism: Mythimna albipuncta (assembly GCA_929112965.1). Taxonomy (NCBI): domain Eukaryota; kingdom Metazoa; phylum Arthropoda; class Insecta; order Lepidoptera; family Noctuidae; genus Mythimna; species Mythimna albipuncta. Next base: position 5,592,964 of record OV815962.1, on the reverse strand, counting down.
ACCATAACGACATAGTGCGAATGCGGCCTATATTATTATTATTATATATCTTTATTGCACACCTTAACTTATTAAACCAACCTACCTATAATGACCAACACAACGTTTATTAAAGTCTAGAATTGTTTGCCGAGTATTTTAATTAAAACAAACACAATAAATCCCGCAATTGCTTACAGAGACAGAACAGAAAGGCGACGGCAAGGAAGGCTCGAGCGAGACGGAGGCGCGGCTGCGGCAGCGCGTGCGGGACCTGGAGCTTGAACTGGCGCAGGTGAAGCTGGCGCATGTGCAGGCGCAGTGCAGCAATCAGGTAACTAACTGTTCAATTTTGAACGTTCAGCTGAGCGCCTAAGGTTGAAAATTCAACTTCGCATTTTTTTTTCCAGGCATTCACTTAGATGTTGTTCAGTTTCCGTTAAAAGGGGACACAGGGACAAAACGGAAGCTTGGAAACTATCGATGTTTGTTAAATATTCCTGAGGCTCTTAATTTCTTGTCTAGTGTTAGAAGTAGGCGGATTCTTCTTTTCTATTTTGAGTTAGCGGTAATTTTTAAATGAGACGAGCCCCATGGTTGGGCACATTGACTTACTTAACCTTTCAATTGTGATAATGACAGACACAATTGAAAGACAATAGGTGCGCGAACGCCGGCGTTCGCTTGGGGTTTAATGAATTAATTTCCTATGTCCCCTAGCTGGGGCAAAGGGCGTCGACAGTAGTCACCCATCGCGACCGGTCTTGAGCTTTACGTTTCACCTTGCTCCATGTCAGTCCAATGGTCGTCGCTCCTTCCAACACGATGCGTCGCCAGGTTTGCTGAGGACGGCCCCGCTTCTTTTCCCTTGAGAATTCCAGTCCTATCCCTGTTTGGTATACCATTGGAATCCCTCCTAAGCGTGTGACCAATCCACATCCGCTTACAACGTTTGATCTGGTGATCGATCGACCTTTCGTGGCATTTCTCCAACAGCTCTACGTTAGAGATGGTGTCGAGCCAGTAAATCTCGAGGATACTATAGATGGTTGAGCACGTTACTGGTGGAATTTCTTTTGCTCTAAAAGCCCTGATTACGGATATTGTCATATTATTTTGATCGCCATCTTGCATTTGATTTTGGCTTCAGCTTTCTCATCATCATCACCACTCCCAAATACAATTATATAGAGGATTTCAAAAGTAAATCATATTTGCTATTTCAAAAATGTAACCGAATGCTCTTTCATCAGGAGCTGAGCCATCAACTGACAGTAGCCCTCAACGAAGTACAGTCGGCCGTCAATCAGAAACAGTCCGTCGCGCCCTGGCTAGTGCGCACGCTCGGTAAGAAACAACACATTTGCAGTACCTAATCACTAACTACTAATAAAAAAAAAAACTTGTTTTCAAATGTGCGCTGGTACTTGTTTTGGCGTATTTGTTTAAATATTCGCGATATATGGGCAATGTAAAATGTACCTTAGTAAGATTATGTTAAAGTTCGTTTTCAAATAACGCAAACGCGCCAAGTATAGTACTTTTTTCTTTTTGCTTCAGTACTACGAGCGCCTTACAAAGTGTTCTGACATAAATGATTTTTTTTTTATGCTGTATTTCTCAGCTTTGTTTTGCAATTACGCTTTACTTACGCAGTGACGGTGGAAAACAGTATTTCACCCTTTAATCGCTTGCGTCGGTTTGCTCCGACGAGTTTTTTCGTGTCCTATTCGCCAGTGTCGTGTATTTGTGACTGGCAACTCCATCTCGCTTAGCTCTTCAATCCCCGTAGATGAAAGAAGAGCAGACGAGATGGAGTATTTGGTCGTGAATGTGCGACCTTGGTGGAATAAAAGCGAGTGTTATTCGGATATCCGACGTCGGTGTCGGCGATTAAAAGCTTAAAAGATTAGTAGTTAATATCACATAATCAATGTGAATGTGACACATAATAAAAAAAAAAGTTTCGAATTTTTTTAAACAATTTATTTTAAATTGAACAATTTTTGCGCCCCTTTTTAGGCGAGGTAAAATCGCAGTTACATAATTTATACTTTTATTATTTTAACTCCAATACAAATGAGTTACTAAGATTGAGTTGCTTTTTTCATGCAGATCGTTTATGAGATGTTGTCAATAGACTTTTAAATATATTTTTTATTGTTTAATTTAAGAATCCTTCTGTGATTGGGAGATAACAACCTTAAATAAGGGGAAAACCAATGAATGAAGACGTCAGTACAATTTTTTTTGTTTTTGTTTTTGACACATTGTCTTATTCTAAACAGCATAAAAAACAGCATTAGACTGTCTGTTTTTCTATTGTTCTTCCATGGTACAATTTCCATAATTTTCTCATGTTAACATTTCTTCATAACAATCTCAAAAAAAGTAAGTGCTTTGGGAATCATCATGTTTCTTCAAAAATAGGATTTTGCAATGATTAGATCCCAGATATTGCTGTTATTGAAACCAAGGACTGTTGGGAATTTACTTGCCTTTTGTGTGTAAATATTAAAGATTCGACGCAAATTCAATAATAAAAAAAAAAAAATAGAAAGATTTTTTATCTGTGACGTAATGTTCGTCCAAGATCGGAAACACGAAGATTACCGAAGAGCATACTTTTTCTGTTTTATGTACTTTACGAACTTACATCTCTGTAACGATGTGTCCAAGGATTTGTAAAAATATTGTTTGTTTTGCTTCATTGTAGGTCATTAACCAGAAATACCAAGTTACCAGTTTGGAGGTGATTGCGTTATCTATTAATATATGTGCTTATGTGCCGCTTATTGTTGTAGTGAAAGTCGATATAGAGAACTATGCTAGTCATAATAAAGGTTAAAATTAAGTTGATTAATGGTGGTGATGCATATGCTTGTAACTGGCATAAAAGTATGCAAGTAGTTTGCATAACAAATTCGGTTTGGTGGTATGCAAGTTACTTGCATACTTTAGAACAAGTTACAGGCGCGTATAGGCCTTTATGGAACTCTACACAGACATGACTCAGTAGAGCTCGCAAGAAATTCCACCACTAGGTGTCCAGAATCAGGTACAGGATCCATGGTATTCGTTTGTGCGTCGATGTCAAAGCCACGGTGTATAGCCACGTTCTTTTGACAGTTCAGTTTTGGTCGTCGAATAAATCGAGAGAATAAAATAGCTCGTGGCAGGATCTTTGGGCCCAGAATTTTTACCTCGTCTCGGTTTTCAGAACATTGTGGTCGGATCTATTAAGTCTTTGGCGCCCTGGCGACCGTTTAATTAGCTAATATTTATCTATACTAATATTTTGAAGACTAAAGTTAGAACTACATTAGACCGATGCACACGTGGGCCACGCCGGATTTGTACGTAGAACGACGTCGCGTGGCGTGGATCTAGTGTAGCTCTACAAGTCTAGTTTCCGTATAAAAAGTATTGAAACCGACGCGCCCAGATCGGCGTAAGCGTGTGCGCAGTGTAGTTTTACCTTAAAGATTTTCATTTTTGTTTGTAATGAAATAACGCAAAAGCTACTGGATCGATTTAAAAGAATTAAAGAATTCTTTCACCAGTAGAATGCTACTTTATCACTAAGTTACATTACGTAGGCTACTTATTTTTTTATACACCGCTAAATTTTGATCGTTTTAATCCCGTGGAGGGTCGATCCGGTAAGTTAAGAAAACGTCAGCTGAGCGAGTTCAATGACCTGTGGATAGTTTGTACGCAATGCCGACTACTACCTACAGGTCATCGGACTCGCTCAGCTGACGTTTTCTTAAAGAAATTAATTTCATACATGCGTAAATTAATACGAGTTTTGAAAAAAAGGTACTTTATTTTTTATTTTTTCTTTTCAAATAGTAATTCATGTACCGGATCGAACCTCCACGGGATTAAAACGATTAAAATTTAACGGCGTAGGTAGGTGAAGCCGCTGACAGAAGCTACTTAGAATAAAATTCAGGAATCGCACATTTTATGGGTCAATGGGTGCATGGGATATCACATAATTACGCTACTAATTTTAGAAAAAAAAAATAACATGATTGGGAATTGTAGAAACATGTGTGTTGGTGATAATGTTTGTCTGTCTGTATGTCTTTATAATCTTCTCTGATTTACTAAACAACTTGTTTTCTTTGTAATTTTGGTATTTTATTGTGGTTTTTGGGGTTCAAACTGTATTTTCTTCTTTTCACGTATTGATAGAGTAAAAAAATATTTTAAGCTACCAAGTAAGAAGCTATTTAAAAATCAAAAACTTATTAGAAAAATACTAACATGCCACGTTATTCCAAATAGGTTCCATCATGGAAGCGGCACAGAACCGACCGTCGTTCCAGACATACCTCCCAAATATTAATCCTGACCAGCCAGCAACGCCTATACACAGACAAGGATCATTCTCGGGCAGCCAGGGCCACAGCCACGCGACCCTACACCGCCGCGACTCGGAGCCCTACAGCCCCGACGTCGTACGGAGGAAGAAAGACCTCAACGCAACGAAACGGCACTCCATGCTCGTCGAATCCAACCTCACAAAGGAGGCCAAAGAAATCAACAGGAGAAGCCACGAAGTCACCATCGTGAAAAACCTCTCGATGGGTTGACAGCACCGCTCACACGCTCCGGTTAGTACGATATTATGAACGAAATCATCATTACTATTATGTTTCGTATTATTTCGGTGTGAAACGAGTATGTAAAGGAAACGTATGATGTATGACACACGCTCGCTACAGATGTAAAGTTATTCCACATGAAAGTTGTGGCGATGAGTGTACAAGTGCACATAACCGTAACACTAGTCATAATGTAATATAATCGAGCACATTATATATTGTTTACCGATTGGATAGTATTCTAGATGTATTGGTTACCTTTGATGCCAGTATGTACTTCGTGTCTTCATGACGCGTCACATTGAGTTTGCACTACCATTCCAGTGAATAAATTAATAGTTTATGAATCTCTTAAACAATAGGAAGGTACCTTCTCTCGTTTTGATAGTTATTTAGTTTATATTTAATAACATCTATGCGTTCACTCTATGAGTTCAATTTTGTCGCAGTAAAGGCAGTAAGATTGAGAAAAATATATCTACACTATATGCAAAGTTTAGTTTTCTTCAAATGTCAAAATTTACGCTACAGTGAGTGCCTTCCGGTTTAGGTTAAGTTATATTATAGACATTATATTTATTGAGAATTTCAGTATTTCATACGTATTCAGCCATTTTCTTTTTTAGCTTCATCTCATAAATATTTATTAATTACATATCAGAAAAGAGCAATAAAACATCATAACGATGATAATCAAATTATAATTCTGTTGTTTGGGGATCGTATGTAACCTTCCACAAACACAGTGGACAGAGTTTTGCTTGATCATAAGATTACCTACCTTCTTTGTTATTTATGATCAACCATTAAACACAGTGCTCAGTGCGAGTTTGTTTACATTCGCATGATCGACACGTTTATGGCGTTCGGCGCTCCGATTGGCCCGCTCCAAGCTCTTGACCAATCAGAGTCAAACGCGGTATAACGTTTCGATCCCGTTAACGTAAAAACAACTCTCACTCAACGCACAGTACGACATTTATTTATAGACAAGTTTCTATATTTCTCAATATAACCAGAGCAAAATATAAAAAAAAAATTAAAGTGATTTTGAAATGGTTAAGTACGGTTGCGTAGAAAACGTTCGAGCGAATATACAAGCATTTGATTGGAGGGACCTAAAGAAGTGATCGATATTATTATAATATTATTTGTTTCATATTTTGGTTGTCATTATAATTTCTTATGAATAATTACATTAATTTAATTATTTACTGTTAATTGATAATTTTTGTTTGTTATAAAATTGTAGCTTATAATAATCGTCATAGGGTAACTGAACGTATTAGAAACTATTTTGAAAAAAAAAAGGTGTAACAATTGTTTATGGTGTAATTCGATTATCTATAAGGGAAAGAGTATATTATGATGTATTTATGAAAAAAAAAGTATAACATGAATAAATAAATGCTTTGTAAGTTTTTTTCTCTTAAATGAAATTGGTAAAGTTTCAAAAGACAATCACAATTATTTTTAAATCGGTTTTGAAACGAACTGACTATATTTTAATGTCGTTGTAATAAATACTGTATACACACATCTTCTAAATACTATGTATATTGAATTTCCTATTGCTTATTCCTTAAAATATGTACAAGACATTTTTCCTTAAATTTTTCTTTATAAAATACTTTGCTCCACACTCCGAACTACTCCTGTTACTTGAGTGCGTTCACAAACATATAAACTCACATTCACATGACGCCTAGATCCGGGACAAATATCAGCAGGTCATATAATATATCGCGTGCGGAAATTGAACCCGTGATACGCAGCGCAGCAGCCTATTACTCAACAACTGCGCCAATCGTACCGTTCAAAACATAGTAACTGCCATAGAATAGTTGTGTAAACGTTGAAACAAACATTGTTTTTATCTCATCTATGTCTGGAATTCTTAGTCTATTTTTCATTTACATTCTTATTATGAAAATATCGATTGATGTAAACAGAATTACTGACAAAGATTCTGATATTTGTCGACTGCGAAACTCATTTAACGCTCAATTTACGACCTAACTGTATCTGTTTACTTCATATAAAATTAAAAATCAAATTCTCCTTGAAAATATAGTCTAAAGGCACCTCTTATCTATTTGCATCTTAAATTATGAAGACATTCCTGTCACATGTATATGTAATAATTAAAAGTTATGTGTAAATAATATGTTACCTTTTTATCTAAATAGTAATCAAATCGCAAAATATCCATAGCGCTTATTATTCACCTCGCTGGCGTCGCATTGGTCCGACGAGAGTAAAAGTAGAACTATATTGGGCACACGTGCCACATTAGATTCATGCCACGCGAAGCTACGCGACGCAACTCTATGCGACACAAATCTACGCGACGCAACTCTACGTAGAAATGAGGCGTGGCCCACGTGTGTCGGTCTAATGTAGTTCCAGCTTTAGTTGTTTTTTGTGTCCTATTTGTCAGGGTCGTGTGTTAACGCCTGGGTATTCGCATCTTGTTTAGCTCTTCAATCCCCAATAGTGACAGAAGAGCTGACGAGATGGAGTATTTGGTCGTGGATGCGCAAACCTGGTGCAATAAACACAAGAGTATTTGAAAAGTTAATTAATGAATGTTATTTTCATTGGATGTTTAATGTGTAAGTTGAAAAGTATTACGTAATACTTTATGCTGATATTCTCTCGACTGTATGGTATTAACTCTCGCTGTTTGTGTACTAACAATACATAGGGGAGCATTGAAGGCTAATCTGTAATTTACACTTCGCAGACACTCACATTTCTAAAGCGAACGGTAAAGGTGTCAGTACACTTACCTATGAGCCCTACTGACCACGGACGCGTAGCTTCATAGGCGCGTATTCGTCTTTATACGCAACTATGAAACTCTGAAATATCGAACAGCCTGTCCAGTGGTAAATAGTAGAGGTCAGTGAACTGAGGCTTAAGACATTTTTGTAAATGTTACCCCTATTATGATATTTCCCAATCTGTACCTGTAGTTCTTATGAAAATGTATTGTTTACTCATAATTTTAATGCTAGCTGTTTAAGGCTTTTCGAAGATATTATAGCAGCGTATATCATTTGATTGACAATAATGTTTTGATGTCTGTGTTATGTATGTATATTTGTTGAAGTGTAGCAGTTATTTTTTGTGTTTTTCCATTACGTTGGAGCCTATGAACTATTCTTATGATTGTGAAATTTTTAAGTTGATCTTTTCTGTCGTTTGCATTTTCTGGAATGTGTAGTACCTACCGTTAATAGTGTTCATTGGTTTTTAAAAGAATATTGAATTGTTTTGAATGGATTGTCTCGTAAGGTTATTGAGTATTGAATGCTGTGTTGTCTTTTGAATGCTGTGTTGTCTTTTGATCAAGAAAGGTTACGGACGTGATAACCTTCTGAAAACAGTCCAATGTTCTCTGGCTAGTATGTAGTTTGCTGTGACTGTTCAACTAATACTTGGACATTATAATTATCACTTATTATTTAAAGAAAAGCAACTTTTATTGCTAATAACATGACCGTTCTCGAAGTTTTACCAAAATAATAATAAAATTGTCGTCATCTAAACCATGTTGTATAATAAAAATACTACACGATTATGACTTTCTTAAAAAGGTTTTAATTATAATTTAGTGTTGCCACGTTCACGTCTTATTGTACAGAACTTATTTTGATCTCTATTTTAATTATTATAAAAAAAGTATTTATTAGAATTCGGAAAATATAAATTATAACATTAATAATATGATACCTATTCAATTAATATGTATTTAATTGCTTTATTATGAAAAAAAAAACTTTATTTTATAGACTCGAACTTTGCTTTGCAGTAAGAACCTCATCAATGTTTTATCTATAGCTACAATATTGTCTTTAGTCAAATTTTGTGATACTTTAGTTCAAGTTGACGGCAAATTTATAAAAAATGAGCGAAAATGTTATAAAAAGAATGTTTGTCGTCGACTTTCCTTCGCCATAACTACTCTGTACGTATAAACAGCTGCTTAGCATTGTTGTAGATGATTATGTTTAATAGTGATGTAGTTACATAAACAATAACAGCTTTATAAATAACGCCGATATCATTAGATAGTGATGCAAAGTTTAGAGTGAGTTGTAATCGCTGAGAAATGTTGTTTTAGTCTGTCATTTATGAAAATAAACATTTTACAAAGACTGTTCCCGTTTTATTTCTTTCCGATTTTGTCCCAAGACGAAATTTTTTAAAGTGTTATGCGATCATTTCTTTGGCACTTAGACCTAAAGAGGTTGTTTGACTAGGGTGGATTTTGAGTTGAGAACGTCTCAAACCCTCTATAAGCTTTGGCAAGTTTTTAGGCTAGAGATTGGGATGTTCAACTTTAAATGCTGTGCTTACCTGTTTGTTTGCCGTTTGCTTGCTTGGTTATTCGGGAATCACAAATAACTAGCACAAGATGTTTCGTATTGGAGTAAATAATAGCTTATTAAATGTAACAGCGCCATCTATTGGCGAATAGAATATACGGCGGCATCTAGCGTCGAGTAGCATAAACATTAGTGACGAAAGGTATCAATAGATGTCAGTTCTATATTCGTCAAACCGCAAAATCTTTCTTTTTGCGGCAATTAAGTTCCAAGCAAAAGTAGGGTGAACATCTGCCAGAGCTATGAAAATGTTCGAAAGAGTCACAGCGGGCCTAGAACACAAAGGGCAAATGAAGGAACATAAATTCGCTAGCTAGTAAAATCTTACACAGCGGGAGTAGTTATTTGACGATTTTCCTCTCAAGAAATGGTGAATTCACACGACTTTAAGCTTAGCATTTTCAGCTGTATAAATTTTACTGTGGGAATAGACATAGAATTTTTTTATCTTTAATACCTGTAGTCTATCTAGTAATGCTTTATTAAATAGAGCATAGCCCACCCGTAGTGGCCCAGCAGGGTAGAGTAGAAGCCACCTGGGGCCATGGGTTGTGCGAAAGTGTACCTACCTTGGGACCCTTGAACGAAGGCAAAGAAAGAACAGGAATGGGTTTTAGTTACTAATAGTCTAACACGATCCCGCGTTCCACCCAAGAGCAGGAGAATTCATTGGATAATTTCCCACCTAAAAAGAATAGACTGGTCTATTGTAATCAACTTACAGGCCACAAATATATACCTAATGAAAGGCTCATAATGTGACGAAAACAAAGCTGATGAAAACTCAAATATCTATTGGTATGCGGAAAAATTCCTGTCTGGATATCGAACCTAGGACCCCAGAAACAAATTCACTGAGGTATAGTAGGTGTATGTCGACGCCATTCGTATAACAACACCGTATTAGATTTGTATTGTGTCACTGTGTTATTCATAATGCGCCTGCGTCTACGATGTGGTACGAATGGTGCCAAGAAGCGAGCACTTTCATTTTATTACGGAAGAACTTACTACTATGGCTTCCGCTTACGAAAATTGCCGTTAAACAATGTTTATTATGTTTTCTGAATTTATAGATATTATTACAGATTCACAGCGTCACAGATTCAGAGGGTAAGTTAGGTACATTTGGAGACTTACCCTGACGTGTTAAAATGTCATTCGTGCGAGCGACAAAGTGGGATGGAGCTATAAAAACTACCTATATGCTATGTATATACATACTAGTGGCTCATCCCGGTTTTGCATAGGTAATAAATATAGTCTATGTTACTCAGGGTGAATGTAGCTATCCAATGGTGAAAGAATTTTTGAAATTGGCGCAGTAGTTTTTGAGTTTATTCATTACAAACACACACACAAAAATACAAATTTTGCCTCTTTATAATATCTATTAGTGTAGGTAGATGTAGATAGGCAAGTCCATCTCTCTAACAGTTTGGATCGTAAAATGGATTGCGATAAGAGTTCGTGGTAGCATTGCTGATTGTTTTTTGTATGAAAAAAAAAGTATGAAAATTATTTCCTTTCAAACTTTCTATGAAAATGATAGTTAGTATGATAGTTCAGTCATTAGTGATAAAGGTACTTTACTTACTTTCTCTCATAGTCTAGGAATCTCTGTTTGGTCTTGAACCAGAGTAGGTACCGCCGAGTTCTGTTTGTTGTGTGTGGAACTGTTCTGTGTAGACGTTTGTAGCTGGATAAATGAGACACTTCGGTTTTGTATCCGGGTGGTAACGCACCTTCAATTCTTCTGAGCACATGTCTTCTTTTCAGTATCACGATATCCATGTAAATATCTAGAGTCAGTCTAAAATTTAGACTTCTTCGGTATCCGTTAGGTACTACAATGTGCCGACAACGAGATTCGCAGGGCACAACAAAAAACCGGCCAAGTGCGAGTCGGACTCGCCCATGAAGGGTTCCGTGGCAGCAAGTAACATAATATAAAAGTTCTTGTAATATGTTGTAACTTTGATCGATGTTTTAATAATAGTGTTTTTTTTTCAATTTATGACGCATTAAAAAAGAACTACTTACTAGATTTCGTTCAAACGTTCAATTTTCGCTGGTAGTTTTTATAGTAATGTACATCATATATTTTTTTTAGTTTTATCATTCTCTTATTTTAGAAGTTAGAGGGGGGGGGGGACACACATTTTACCACTTTGGAAGTCTCTCGCGCAAACTATTCAGTTTAGAAAAAAAAAAATTTTTGAGTTTCAGTTCTAAGTATGGGGACCCCCAAAATTTATTTCTATTTTTATGTGAAAATGTTAATGCGGTTCACAGAATACATCTACTTACAAAGTTTCTATTGTATAGCTCTTATAGTTTCGGAAAAAAGTGGCTGTGACATACGGACGGACAGACAGACAGACAGACAGACAGACTGTGTGTGTGAAATATTTAACCCGTTGTGTGTCTAAACGTGGATTCACGCGAGACACAATGGCTTTTTAAATTGTGTCTCTAATTAAGGCACACGAGAGGTTAAATGATGTTTTTTTATTGATGTTATGTATAATTATGAGTATTAGGTACTTGAATAAATAAATGTTATTACTATTATGTATTGCCTTTAATATTCCTCTCATTCTCTATAGAATACCATCAGATGAAGCCTCTTGATTACCAAAGTGTAATTAAACAACTAATCTGTTTGGCAAAAACTCAAAATCCGGTCTCTCTTACGAATATTAGTAGTAAGTAACGTAAAACGAGTTTGCAGTCACAGCAGCCAGAGTGTCTGACGTAGATTGTTTGTTAATAAACACACGTTTATTTTCAGCCAGCGCTCCAATCCAGTCGCTTTTGATTAGCCGCTAAAAGCTTGCTATTTCTAAATCGATTCGGCTTCATCATTACGGACGTCAGCTGTAGGTAATATTGTTTCCGAATTTTGTAATAGGATTCCCCAAGTTTAGGTATTTTCAGGGCTATGCAGGGCCCGATCTGGCTATTTAGCCGCTCCGAGACAAAAATAATTTTCGCCGCCTTTTACATGCACAAAACCATATAAGTCATTTATTTATTTATTTACTTAGGATCGCCAACATTTTTTTTTTTTATTAATGATAGGCTTGCGTTTGACCACTATCTCACCTGATGGTAAGCGATGATGTGGTCGACGATGAAGCACGCTTGCCTAGAAGAAACCTATTCACTCTCGACTTAAAGACTCCTAAGTTGTAGCTATCAGGAAACACAGATTCCGGCAGGGAATTCCACTCCTTGGCTGTACGCACAATAAATGTGTTCGCAAAACGTTTTGTGCGTATGGGTGGGAAGTCTACCATGTACCGGTGGCGCAACGTTGTACGTCGTGTGGTCCGATGATGGAACGGACTTGGCGGAATTAGATTGTGCAATTCCAGTGCACACTCCCCGAAATGTAAACGATAGAAAACCGACAGACTAGCAACTCGGCGGCGATGCTCAAGGCTTTGGAGCTTCGACTCTACAAGTGCATCATTGCCGATGATTCTCTTGGCTCGCCTCTCAATCGACTCCAGCGCATCAAGCTGGTATTTGGCAGATCCATCCCAAAGATGAGAACAGTACTCCATACACGATCGAACTTGGGCTTGATAAAGATTGAGCAGCTGTTCCGGCGTGAAGTACTACCGTCTCACCCTTGCTAAGATCCCCAATTTTTTGGCAGCCAGTTGAGCCTTTGCATCGATGTATGAGCCGAAATTGAGAGTAGATGATAACGTAACTCCAAGAAGCTCAAGGTGGTCGGTTATCGGCACGGTTACACCCCGGAAAGTTGGAGCCGGGTGGAATTGGCTCCGTTTGGCGGAAAAAAGACACGCCTGGGTTTTAGATGCATTGAACTTGACCAGATTGGCGACATTACAGGCACTGGGAGTTTACATAATCATTTTATATAACTATTCAAGTGCTGTAACACCTAAAGACAATCACTACATTAATAAAGAACATTAGATTTTAAAACACATAAATATACTCATAAAATTAGAAAATAAGTTCATTTTCAATTGTATAATATATCAAGGAGAAAATTAATACTTAATTAAAATTAAAATTAATTAATAATAAAAAATAATAAAAAAATATCATATCAATAGTCTTAAATATTTTCACTATCCAACTTGATGTAGGTTGGAAGGTGGCATATAAAATTCTCAACATGACAACTTGGATATGGATGGCTAATGGCTAGGTTGGAAGATAGGAATAAATCAATTTTGCCGCTCTTCATTTTTTGCCGCTCTGGGCAAATAACCGGCTTGCCCCCCTCTTAGATCGGGCCCTGGGGCTATGAGAATAATCAAAAGAGTTTTCGTAGCCCCGGAACGGAGAGAATTGAAGGAACACAGGTGACAATGAATTGGTAACCAAGTCGAGTGTGTTACAGCTACACTTATGGTTATAATATTTTAGCTACGATAGATAGCCAACCAAGAGGTCTGATGAACACGAACCGCGCACGACCGGTCATTGTGGCGAAGCTTGGGAGAGGCCTATGTCCAACAGTGAATGTCTTTCAGCTGAAATGCTGATGATGAAATAGCTATAATTTCATCTTTATCCTCATTCTTCCATCAAACATAGGTTCATACCAACCTAACCTATTCGCTCTACAATTTTTCTCTTCTAGCATATGTTAACTTTCTTAATTTTTTCTTGTATGTTAGGTACTAGGTTTCCAGTCACGGCAGGGACCTGGTGAGCTGTGATACCTATAGCTTCTTTTTTTTATGGTGGGAAAAAATCATCCAATGACATCCCCCGCTCTTGGGCGGAGCGGGAGATAGTGTCAGACTCTTACTGACTAAAAGACCCACCCCGTTCCTTCTAGCCTTCATACCGGAGCTCGAGCGCCCTTTCGGATAACCCTGACCCCAGTAGGCTTCGACCTGGCTGGGTCCCTGCTGTTGCTGACAACTCCTTGAGGCGCGCGGGAACTGTGCGCGCCGTCGACGACTTGGGCTTGGTCCGGACAGTTACCGGACGGCCGGATAGCGAGCTACCCATTGCTCACTGTCCGCAAGGCCGCGCCTACGGTGGCCGGAAATCGGGATCTTTATCCCGGCGGTGGCGAGAACGCCGTTGCCCGATGCGTTCGGTCTCCTCCTTTGCGAGCATTACTGCTTTGCAGAAGTCGGCGACCACCTGCCACTCCTCCTCGCTCCGGAGTATGGCCTCAACCAAGGCCCGGAGCGAGAGGTCTCCGCCGCCGATCCACGAGGGCACGGCGATGCTCCGCCCAATCCTATAGGTTCTTATGAAAACATATTTCCAACATAGCTCTCACAAAGCTAAACCCTGGTACGTGACTTGTACTTTAAGCTATAATAGCTTTAAGTATCTTTGTGAAGAGAAAACGTTTTATATTATTAGATATTATTAAAACCGTCATAAAATCACGAGGCAACGCTCTAATAAAATCGACGTACATTGGCATCAAACAGAGATCAGATACCGAAGCTCATAGACCGTAATTACCGCTGATTTTTCAGACTGACGCAACAAAAACACCAAAAAATACATGTAACCTACGTATATAATTAAAAATAATAATACTATAACTTTAATTTAACCAAGTGTTTGACCTTTATTCGCGTGAGAAATGTGCATCGTTGTTGGAGCGTGTGTTTTTGCCTGTTTACGTAAGAAGTAAGGGCAGGTGCGCTTGCGCCGAACAGATGGAGCCCTGCGCTAGAATAGAACGTGTGAACGGAAGTCGTTCCGGGTGGTGTACTTTACTCGTGCGAGTTACTTTACTGGGGGTGGCTTGTTTACTGGGCTATTTATTATTTCTAGTAAGTTCATGTGTATTAATATTGTGTTCAGATCGTTCTGTCAAGACCCTATATAATGAACCAAGAATGCAACTATTGTTATTACCCTGCGTGAAAAACTTAATAGATAGTAGATTATGTTACTAGTGGACATACATTAACACCCTCACAGTGCTCGGGAGTTAACTAAATAAATCCCTCACTCGCATTCGGGATTAAAACTTAACATGCTATCTGCGACTTTAAGACACTGCTTTTATCCCCTAGTCACATAATGTACTATTAAGGTATGTACCCAGGTCTTCGGTTTGTTCCATCCAAGGCTGTGTGCTAGAAAGTACATACTTGGTTCTTTGTTTTTATACCTTTACCAGTAGGTATACTTACATACGAGTCATCGCTCTAATCGTAGAGTGAAGTGTATACCGACTAGTGCATTAAGCAACGTTTTAAGAAGCAGACTACACACAGCCTCCAGTTTGATTATAAGAATGGTTGTATCTACATCTCAAAGAGAATGCTCGTCTAAATATAGTTCTATTCAGCCACCATGAAGGACAAAGTTATCTTCGTCCAAGTTAATGTTGTTTATTTCTATAAAAATTTAAAATAAAATTGCTTGATTTAAATTAGATATCTACTAACCTAACTATACTATCCATGGTTTATGATTTTTTTTTTAGGTAGACATATGTTTCATAAACTGCATATTCCATGAACTGCACCAGATGGAGCGAACTAACACTATCCGACCCGGGAATCAAAACTAGAGCCGACCTCGTGCTTAGGCCCGTATTAATAAACGTTCCTCCGCCCAAGATCTCGTACTTATTACCAAGCTTGAGGTCTTGATCGTATTAATAAACGAGATTCACAAGCTTAAGCTCAAGCTCAAGTTCGAGCTCAAGCTCAGCTTAGGTTTACGGCATCAGCCGAGTGTTGTCTGATTAATAAACGAAACTCAAAACTTAAGTTTACAACAATCTCTGTACTTGAGCTGCCAGATCATGAGTGTAGACCGACCGGGACTTGAGGTCGTGATTATCGTAGCGCGAAACATGGAGTTTGTAAATATTTTGAGTCGAATTAATTAGGTATTACGACTAAATAGAGAGTACTATTATGCTATTTTATGGCCTTTGCGATATCGTTTATCAAAAATGTATGTAAGAAATGCTTCAAATCCTTTTAATTGCCAAGTAAATAAATAAAAAAACAGATTTGATCAAGATTCGATATTTTATATTCCCATTAACCTTTCAATTGTGATAATTGCAGACACAATTGAAAGACAATAGGTGCGCGAACGCCGGCGTTCGCTTGGGAATTAAAAGGCATTTTATTTTAAACTTCGTCCAATATGACGTAGGTAATCGTTCACGTAAGCAAAGCTTGAGTACGCATTGAGGAGCTGATCTTGGTAAGTGAGATTCTGTACTCATGTGTTTATTAATTAGATCTTGAGCTTCTGTCATCGTATAATCGGGGATCAAATGATATCACACTTGAGGACGGAGTTGAGCATCGTTTATTAATACGGGCCTTAGTAATGTTTTTTCAGTACACTTACTCGAAAACCCGCTCTTATCCCACCAATGATAACACAACACAACCACCCAATGATATACACACTATACCTACGACTGCATGCATTTACTTAGCTGCGCGAACTGCTATCTACAAACACCAAAAAAAAAAAAAACTACAACTTACCTAGTTCCTAATTCAAATTACGTCAACGACTTTCTTTCCTCAATCCATTATAGGTAACGTGGTGCAATAGATCGTAATCAAAAGATAATAAATTCTTGCCTTTTTGCTCTCATCCATCTTGTAAAGTGAACTTTCAATAACTATCACAATTTAAAATCTTCTGATTTGTTGTGTTCGGACCACGGAGGCAACTATTCCATCGATTATAAAGTACCAACCTTCTATTACCAAACCTAGTTATTTGGCAAAAGCATTTCTCCCACCGAGGCCGCGAGGGTTGGTCCGACGAGTGTTTTCGCGTCCTACTCGCCAGGGCGGTGTGTAGTGCCGTAACCAGCCTTTTATATGCCCGGTGCGAGCTTCTATAACTGCGCCCCTAGAAAAAATACAATACAAACAAAAATTACTAGGTCTATAATTTTTGCGCCCCTCTGGGGAATGCTCCCTGTGCATGGGCACCGCTGACACCTATTTACAGCACTGGTGGTGTGTTTGCAACTTTGTACTCCATCTCGATTAGCTCACGGGAATCTTTAAGTCAAGTGTGAATAGGTTCTAGGTAAGCGCGCTCCATCGTCGACCGCATCGTCGCTTTCCATCAGGTGAGATAGAGGTCAAGCGTGAACCTATCAACAATAAAAAAA
The DNA here is from genome assembly GCA_929112965.1 of Mythimna albipuncta. Lineage (NCBI taxonomy): Eukaryota > Metazoa > Arthropoda > Insecta > Lepidoptera > Noctuidae > Mythimna > Mythimna albipuncta. The sequence continues at coordinate 5,575,844 of OV815962.1, read as the reverse complement.
ATGCTTTTCAATCCTCATAGGTGACAGAAAAGCTGGCAAGATGGAGAATTTGATCGTAGATGTGTGACCTTGGCGGAATAAAAGCGACTGTTGGTCGGATATATTCGACGCAGGAGGGTTGAAAGGGAATTTCTTCGAGCGAATTTCAGTGGCTGTTTTTATTATCCGTAAATTGATTCTTTGTGGATATTGAGATGTTTATTTAGTGTCGATTTGTATGGCAGTGTAAAATGGAGCAAATAATATTGTCGTAATAAGCTGACTCGAAACATTTACCTCCAAAATACTGCGAAAACATTAGAATATGTTACATAGCCTACTGCAGTGCCGTGGTGACTCAATGGTAACGGCTTCAGCGGGTTCAATTCAAGCCTGGCCAGGGGCATTACTTTGTGTAATTTATTTCATCACCACTGCTCTCGCTCAAAAACGGTGAAGGAAAACATCGTGAGGAAATCGGCATGTCATAAAACCAAAAAAAAATCGAAGATATGTGACATTCATCAGGGTTGATGAATGTCACATGTCTTTGAATATTTTGGGTGTGCGTGGTGGAGACATTAAAAAGCTGATTATGCTATTAAGCTACATAGCCTACGTAGGTACTTAGTAATAAATCAGTATCTAAAACTAATTACTTCCTAAACTTGACACTAATGAAAGCGAAAAGAAGAAAAAAAATGAACCAATTATGATCTAACAGAGAATGGGGTCCATCTATATCTAATTACGTAACTCAAAGATATAATACGTATTGAGAAAAGTAAGTAAGAAGCAGTTTAACACGAGTCCGAGCGATCTGGCGCCATCCGGTGAAATCGAAAGGTACCAACTCGCTCAGACTCGCGCCAAACTCTTTATAATAAAAATCGTTAGCTTAAAAAGTTACCTACACTGCTTCTTGTTAGATTTTTACCAATGCAAACATCAAACGTGTGATTTACCATACTTCTTGTGGTATCACATAATGAGAGGGTGTGTCAGACTCTTATTGGCTAAAACCCACCAGTTCCTTCAAATGCCTTTTGCCCTACAAATTGTTCTTCGGTTTCTCAATGCAGAACTTGAAGTTGAGAACAAGTTAAACAATACTTTAGGTACCGGCAAAGTTAAAAAGATAAATCGTCAATGACAGATAGGTATTTTTGCAACAATATCTCAGCAGGTATTTAACCTCGGATCTGAGTCATATGACTTGAGTGGTCTGATAAGTACTACCTGATATAATGTGTTTTTATTTTTTTCAGATCATCTGGTAACAGAAGGTTTATTTCATTGTTTTGTTTGAACTTTCAACTGGTTATCTAACTTCGAAATGGCATCGGACTTGTATCTCATTGACAAAGTTACCAACACCCCTAGTCCCCTTGCCTGGCCCTAACTCCCGAGCAGTGCTATAAAACAGTGACTTTCTGAAGCCTACTCCTCGGTATCGGCTTGCTCAATAGATTTGAAAAAAACCTATGTTTATAATAAATTCATGTAAAACATGAATGATATGATTTTTTTGTATTAACATATTTTATGGTTTTTTCGTAAGGATTTTTGCCAAAAAAATAACAACTTTTTTTTCGCTTATTTTCCCTACTCCTTTTGAACGGCTTTGATCTTTAGGAATATGTTAACACTAAAATTGCTGGTTAAGCGTTCTTCAGAATGTACATCATAGCATATGTAAATCAATCAATATTTCGCAAAGAAAATGGATTCAAAGGTCAGTGGGGCTCTATCCGGGCGCAGCAGCTGGCCGAAATTAATTGCACAGATGCTCCGTCGCAGTTGACAAAAAAAAACAAAGTTATTTAAAAAATCCCAGTTCATTTGTTACCTAATAGAAATGTCTCATGAAAATGAATGAATATAAATACGAAAAAATAAATTAATACAAGATCAGAAAGAACCAATAACAAGGTTTGATTATAAACAACATTTCATTCATTTACCGTATTTCAAAGTAAAAAAAAAGGCGTAAAAAGGTTACTTGCAATGCAATGAGGAATGTAAAATAACGCTGGCTGAAATTCATGAAAAAATATCCAAAAACCAGTATCAAACACGAAAAGAAAATAATAAAAAGAATTTTTTTATGGCATCTCATGTTTTTTTGGACGCAAGTTGCCAGTGAGATGTGCATTTTTTAAATGTCAATCTAAAAAGGTTTGATGAAAATTGAATTGCTATATGAAACGAAATATGGATTCTCACAATAAAGAAAACGTGCGTTCCTGTTTCACTACAGACATCACATTTCATTCATAGCGGGGAGGAGAACCGATCTTGTCCGACGAAATACGAACCAAGCCCGAATCAATTGGAAAAGAGGATAGTATCAATCGTTCACGGTTCACGCACACAATGCACCCTGCATGTGTGCGACCATCTCTACATAGACATGGGATATTGGAGTATCGATCGGTTCGGTACACTACCTGGCGTTCATGCTGCCCTAGTACTTTCCGATCGGGCGACCATTATCGACGATTGCCGATACTTCCAATAGCTTCGGTTCTACATGTGAGAACCACGTGTGGAGCGCATATTTGTAAACATAAGATACGAACTGACTCGAATCTTAAGATTTTTTTTTATGTTTTCGTAGTGAGATTGTAGCGAACATGTCGAACGAAGACGAAGTTCGCACTGAGGGTACAGTCACAAAATAGATATGTACAGAAGACAATCTCATGTATGTACTTCACTTTTTATAGCTACGCTCGGTGGTCGCACACTAATAAGCTTTGAGCCGGAATTGTTCGACGAGTGATCCGAAACGCGACCGAGACATCGTGTCTGTGGGCGGTGTCTGTGTCTAGATTGACATCTGTACCTATCTATTTTGTGCTACAGTTGTTGAAGTCGCACATAAATTTCAATTTCAAGGCGTTCGTGGTGCTAGTCCCAAACACTTTCCTGCCCATGTTGCCTCATGTTGAAAGAAGACTTTTGGCCGCAGGGTGTGGTGTTCCGTCGCTTCCGCGGACAGGTGCCCAGAACAGCACGAAGTAAACATAGTGCAATGTAAAGTGTTACTAACATAGTCCTAATTCTTAATTCTTATTTACTAACGATTAATTGTACTTACTTTATATAATTTTAGTCTGTAAGGTATGTATCTATGGGCCAAGATGCCTGGTAAGAAATGATTTATTATTATTATTATATCGTGATGGGTTAACTAGAGTGTTGAGCTCTAGGTAAGGTTTGCGTGACAGAATTTCTTTATTAGCCATATCTTCACCTTCCATGAAAAGCAAATTAGCAAGCTCTTATAATAATACACTTGAACCTTCTGGAACTGAATGGCTAGTATACTTTGATACTTCACTGCGGCGCTGCTTGCGAACATGATACGTCAAACTCCATAATATTTCTCCTAGTTCCAAATTCAGCCACGTGTCAAATTTGGTTGGTAGTAGAATAATTTCACCTAGTAGTTCGCACGAGTGAAACTGTTGTCACTAGTTGTATAATTGTGGGTAACTCTCACGTAAACGTATTAACACCTGTTAATGAAATGAAGTCTTTAATTACGAAACAGTGGGAACCCTTGACAGTGAATAATTTATTTAGTCGCCTTTCGTATCTATTGTTATCGAGAAGTGAGAGGCAATGCGTAATGATCTGACCAAATGCTCTTTTTAATCATCCTTTTTAATCATCTGGGCATTTCATAAGGCTAATCTAGATGGTGGGGAGGGGGCTTTTTGAAAACTTTAGTATGTTATCTTCTGTCAGCGTCACAGGTCTACTGGAAGTCTTTTTAAATAAATAAACCTAGCTCCATTATGCTCTTTTTATTGACGGACATTGGCATCAAACAGAAATCAGATACCAAAACTCGTAGACCGTAATTACCACTGTGATTTTTCAGAATGTCGCAACAAGAACACCAAAAATACATAGTGTAGATAAATAGATTACTGACTGTACACGTCTTCATAACTTTGTTACTGCACCACTTAAAATCTCTCCAAACAATTATTCTTAAAGTCCCGAGATCTAAGGGAGCCCTCAAGCGCAGTCCCAAATCGTTTTGATCTCGCTTATTAGTAACTCCGTAAATAGCCAGACAGACAGACACTGGTTTATTTGTGATGTGTTGCCTAAATCTGTTCGGCTGTTTGAGGTTAATGTTTGCTAAATGGGTTTCGAGATTCATCAGGGTTTAATGACAGTGGCGTAGCTAATCACAAAGAGGCCCCCCATATCAAAAGTTTTCGAAATTTTTTTTTGGGCCCTATCGTCAATATTATTTATTCTAAATAGGTATTCGATGCTTTCTCGTCGATAATGATGGTATCGAAATAAAAAACCAAACCAAAGTTTAGTTTCTATTCACCCTGTTTTACGGTACTAGACAAAGTCACGATAGGCCTCAAAAGAAATGCCCAGACTAACTGGATAAAGGCTATGTCATGCAAGACCGAGACCGATGACCTCGTTTATTGGATTATTCTGGAATAGAAGAGAAATTAAGTTTCAGTTGTGATATATGCAGAGAACGCTTAGCGAACGGAGCGACCAATAAAAATGGAACATTCTATCATTTAGTAATTATTAACTACACATCTCCCATCAATAAGAGAATTGGAGGTTGTGGATAACATGTTACGAATTTTTGCACATTTCGGGGCCCCTGTAGCTTGGGGGCCCCGTATCATTGATACAGCTGCTACGGCGGTAGCTACCTACGCCTCTGCTTAATGAATTGGAGAATCGAAATAATTGGAATGAATTGAGCCTAGATTTTTGCTCGGATTGCGATGTTCATTTGTTTCGTCTAGATTCTATAATGAGGATGACGTAAGCGAGATTAAAGTAATTGTTTTAAAATTAGTAATAGGTAGGTACTGTAGGCGTTAAGATTAGCCAATGAATCGTAACAACCGGATTTCAGGAGAGAATTTGTTTGTGAACTCGTTAAAAATGGAATGTAAGTCAAATCATGCGATGTGATTATGATTAAAAAATTCAGTCAACCAATCATAGCAACGCTCGTTTCATTTAATCTATATGTTGGGGCCAGATCTTAGAAATTGATCACTTCATGATTTAGCCAAGTTAAAGTTTGATGATATGTCAAGTCAATCCTCGTTTCGCCTACTTTCTTTATACCTTTTATTATCATTGAAATCCTACATCAATGAAATGGCCAAACGGAGATTATCATGTCATACAATTTTAACGTTTTTAAACGATATGGCCAGTTTTAGTTGGCCATATTATGAAGTGATCAAATCTAAGATCTAGCCACGATATACATATTTGTACTTTTGTATATTTTTCATTAATAAACGCAAAAAAATATCCTAACAAAATTTTTATCGGGAGGTCGCCAGTGTCCTTTGTCAAATTCATTTTGCGTTAATTTTTACACACTACAAGGCGATGTCGTAAAACCCTCTGGTTAAAGACTGATCTTCTTCCAAAGTTACTTCTTTAGTAACCTAGTCCCATTTCTAGCCAAATCTTCTTTAACATAGTCTTTTCATTGTTTTTGTGATCTACCGCTGTATTCACACATCAACGAGTCAATAGTTTTACCAGTATTACTTTGTTTTTTATTTTTATTTTTTATTCTGTCACTGGCAGTTAAATTTCTAAGGGCGGGTTTCTGAAATGAGTATTTAATGTCAAACTCTAAAGTACAGTTTGAAAAATACTCAACTTAAAATAATTTAGAAAATGGGGTTTGGCCTTATATACACACTCACGTTATCTAGGTACGTCTTAAAAAATAAAAATGCGAATTCGAAATTCGAATATCGTTCGTATCTTTTTTTGTAAGTGATCTGCTCGTTCGTATCATTTGAGTGACGGATCAGTGTTCTTTTTATGATCCATCGTTTAGTGACGAAGGAAGATTTTGCGCCCATTCCTTTGCATCATAAGTCCATGATACAAATCCAATTGCTGTTCAATTTTTAGTCAACTTTCAGTAGACATAAAAATATGATATAAAGTAAAAGTAATTCCGGACTACATAACGCTCCATAATCATAAGAACTCTCATATAATTTCTAATGTGTATTAAGACCATATTGCGGTCTCATTTAAGCAATCATCTTGGATAGAGTTTACAAATTATGTGAAGTAAAAGTACATTCTCTTCTCTTATTCATAGAAAAACACAACACAATACATAACTGTCAATTTTCTTATATCAAGAACCCTGCCATCAAGGAATTGGGCGGATATGATCGACATTACCCTTAATGTTCAATACGACTTTGACCAACTTTTATAGCACTGTCTCTTTCTTATTCTATTGGTTAAAAAGAGACGCTGTGGTATGCAAATTGGTCGTGTTCGCAATCGGCACTTATACTGTCAGCCACGCATTCCGTAGGTCAGGGGTCGAGAACAGTGGGCACGACAGTTTGCTTATTTGGTCTCAGCACGCGATGATCTGGCATTTAAGGAGTTGCGTGAAGCTAGCTTTAGTAGCGACTAATTAGGCATACCTTGTGTGTGCCTAATTAGGCGCATATAAACACTGTAATATTTATTACCTCGTTATTCTGAGATTTTAAGCTTAAAATGTTGTTTCTTTATCCTTGGATCTAACTAAACCCCAATGGTATGCTTACGGAATTATGATAAAATTCTGTTTATTTTATAACATTTCAACATTTTCTTCTCTATGTGTACACACATGTACAGAAGAATATATTTTATTATAAAAATTTGTACAAAGGTACTGCTTATTTCAATAAGAAATTTGCGAAAAGAGAGATTATAGGAGATGTAGACAATAGTGTGTAGAAATAAGAAAATAAATGCATAATATACTAATATACATTTAAGATTATTACACAAGAGAGGAAAAAGATAGTGTTGTTAGTGTGTGACTGAAATAGTTTTTGTTCACATAGATAGGAATATAAATTTCTAATGCAATGACTAATATGAATGTAAGATATTACATTTTAAAAGTCCAAATGTATACTCTACTCGTTCGATTTCTCACTATAATCATGTTAAAACAGTGTAATCTTCAAATAAACCAGTTACTTATTACCGAAGGTTGACCAAACCTTCCACATTACCTATGATAGCAAGTGTTTGCTATGCGAAACGGTCCGCACCGTGCTATATTTTAGCATGCAAATAATACTGCAATCTCGACAATATCTGTATGTTAGATTTCAATAATCATTACTTTGGTCCATAATTGGTGCATGAATCAAACGCGTTATTTATGACTAGACTAGGAGCATTAGTTTTGTTTATGGTCGTTTTTGCTTTATTTTAAGTGGACAGTCGAAATTGCTGGCAGTTAATTGGTTTGAATTTCAACTATTTAGTTAGGTTGAGGAAAATTAGTTGGTAGTAGGTTTTGTATTGGAGTGACATCTTAATGATGAGGGCTCTTGTAACAAATTTTGATTTTGTGGTGGATCAATTTCTACTATCGGACAACCCGACGTCCGGCGAGTATCCACCCTTACGTTGTTGAAACCTCTACGGTCCGGGCGGTATATCGCGTATATCGAAGGACCGGAACAATTTGCCTGCTGTGGTCTTCCCTTCCGATTATAATTTGGGTGTCTTCAAGGCTAGAGTGAGTAGGCTCCTCATAAACTGGTGCGCCTTACCGTTAACAATTGCATTAAATTGCTTATTATGAGTAGTCTTGGCTAGATCGGTTGTAATCAATAATTAAGAATTCTTTTAAAAAGCAAAAAATAAAAATCCAATACAAATCTAAAGGTACAAAATGGGTCTCTAAACGGCGGTTATATAATTTCTTTCCTGAAACTCTCGATCAAACCGCGAAAGCAATTTAGACTAGTGGTTGGTCAGTAAGCCTGATCACCCTGTAATAGGATAGTTTCCAGGGGTTTATATTTCATTAAGTCCGTATTTTAGATTATAAAAAAATATTGGACACGTATTTTTGACTAAACAAAAAATAACAAAGATAAAAGCCCTTAAAAGTTACGTGTGACGTCACCTCGTGCAAAAAAATGCAGCACAGCGTGACGTTACACGTAACTTTAATGAGCAATATCTTTGTCATTTTTGGTTTAATTTACAAATAAAAAAATACGTTTCCTTTATTTTTGAATAATCTAAAAGACGGACTAATTACATGTTTACGGCAACTAGCCTATTGGAGACAGGAAGTAAAATACAGGTGTAAATCTAAATTATTACGCTTGCAAAATTAATAATTGTTCAAAAGCTCTTGCAGGTGGCAAGCTACCAAAAAACCGGTAGAGCATACGTAACTTTTTAAGTTGAAAATAAACAAAAACTACGTAACTTTTAAAAACCAGTAATTGTGTAGTAGTTAATAGTCATAGAGACGGTAAAACAATTAGTTTACATAATCCCACAAGAAACGATGATCGACAATCGATTTTAGATAAAAATCTTTCGAATATCTTGCGAAATAGATCCACGGTTCATAAATCGTAATCATAATAGAATAATAGTTAAAAATCGAATCGCACTTGTTCCGATTTCAAAAGAGACGGAAGGAATGTTACTTGCCGTTCTATGGTTTGATCATATTTCTATTACTCTATTAGGTACCTACTCTATGGGTGGTGGTAGTGCTTTGTTGTAGCTAGAAGAGATTGTCTATGGGTTATCTAAGTCGTGATGCTAAATTTTTTGAAAGGTGTATAATTCCGGTATATTCCGGACAAAGATATAATACATATGTATCTATGTGTCAGATTTAAATAATGGATGGATTGTGTAAGGAATAACAATATGATATACAAGAAACTGAATAATATCATTACGGTTGACTGGGGAGAATGGAAGACAAAAACAAAAAGCACCGATTCTATTAACATGAGATTAGAACAAAAAGATGATGATGATGATGATGATGTATCTGATATAGTTTGCTTTTGAACGCTATATCGCCCATCAAATGACAAGTGATGGAATTAAATACTCTTTGTTTTTAAAGAACCAGAAGTGGCTAAGGACAGAAAAGAATGGAATAACGGAAGGGAGGCCTTTGCCCTGCAGTGGGACACAACGGGTTCATAATAAATAATAATAAATAAATTATTCTTTGTTTTTAAACGCTTTATTTTAGAACGGTTAGACAACTTTCCACCGGACCACCACAATAATAGTCGTTAGAAGGCCTAAAACAAGGTGGACTAATACCTAGTGGGAAATATAGGAATCCACTGGATGCAAGCCACAGCTACGGGTGTTGTGGCGACAATAGAAGAAGCCTATGTCCAGCAGTGGGCGTCTTAAGAATATGGGTTTAAGAAAAAAAGGTATATATTACTGTGGGAATTCGTGTGAACTGAGTGTTAATAGACAGTATTACACTGATAAGGTACATTTAACAGGTCAGTTAGATGTTAATAAATACGGTCAACGTGTTGCACGCATATCACAGGAGGAACAATGAGATGTTTATGTTATTAGATTAGCAGCAATATGTATATACATACATACATATACCAACTCACAGATTTGGTTCCCAGCCAACGCAGTGTTTGTATTTCCACTACGGATAAGGCAAACATCGAAAACATCGAAAGATTAATCGTGGCCCTGGAACGGAAAGGGCAATTGAAGGACACTAGTGGGTTTTAGTCAGTAAAAACCTAACATCCCTTCTTTCTCCATCATAGAGCAGGAATCTGCGGGATAACAGCTTTGATGATACGAGTATTATCCACCTTAAAAAAAAAGAATAAACACCAAAATGCTTTAGATTTCTCCCTTCTTACTGCTTGAACTATAGAAATGCCTGCAGGAAGTCACGATTAGTTAATTAAAGTCACAGATAATAAAGCAACAAGTAATAGTTTTCATTACGCCGTTAATTAGACCACGTCTACGGTAGAACAATGAATCGAGAGCGGAACAGTGGTTATCGTAACCGACAACCGTCTGTGAGTAGTAATAGTAATCACGGAGAAACGAACGTTTGTACGATTGTTCTTAGAAATGGTTCGGTTACTCCATTTCTTGTTCACGATTATAGCGATAACAGTTTTTCATTATGCGAAGTATTTTGTTTTGATGTTGACCTGGAAATTCCAGCTACGGCAGAGTAATTTTCTTTTGAATAATCAGTCAAGTGAATATTTCAGCCGTTATCGTTGCAAGCGCCTCGGAAAAGTGAGGTCTAGAATAGGTCACAATCAGCCATGTATCAAGAGTAGCAAATTCTACAAATGTGCTTGGAGTAGGCTCAACTTAGATGTGCAAACACTAGTCAAGATAAGATAAGTCGTGGTGCGAGTCCCAAACACTTTCTTGCCTCTCATGCTGAAGGAAGACTTTTGGCCGTAGGGCGTGGTGTTCCGTCGCTTCCGCGGACAGGTGCCACAGAACAGCACGAAGTGAACTTAGTGCGATGTGAAGTGTTACTAACATAATCCTAAGTCTTATTTACTAACAACAAGTTGTATTTACGCTATATATATGTTAGTCTGTAAGGTATATATCTATGGGCCAAGATGCCTGATAATAAATGATTTATTATTATTATTATTTATTATTATAAGTGCCATGAGAAATCTAACTAATACCAGATTTTCCATTAAGACATCGTAGTCTATGAGCTACTCACAGGAACCCGTGACCTATCTGAAAATTAAGTTACAAGTTTTAATTAGTTATAATTTATAAAGATTGGGGGCCGTTGGTATAGTTTGCTACAGACCCCACGCAGGCTTAAACTGGCACTGGTCACTAATGTTGCTTCTGCTGAAGTTCTTGTTGAGAACGACATTCTCATTATTGAGTAATAGCTCTGTTGTTTGATATGTCTTAATTTTGTCATCTTTGCCGGCAGTCACTGCACAACAATTGTTATGATCTTATGGCTACTCAAATTCTTCTGCTTCGTTTTCTAAAACCCATTTCAACAATAAATTTTATGTCTAGTAACATCGATCGAAGCAATCTCTCAAACTCAATATTGTTACACTTCACAAGATGTCTATCGGTGAGAGAATGGAACAGGCCGCTCTAATCCGACAGGCCTGATTTGAAGACCATTATTTATAAATAATATCCCCGTGTTATACAACTAGCAGAAAGTTGAGCCACGTTGTCGATCCCTGCTTGAAAGCATAGAGTTGCAATAACAAATTATGTAGCACCTTTCTCTGAAAATTGGACTTAAACATTCTTAAGACAATATAGACTGGTGATTGAAAGAAGGGGCCAATATATAGCATTAACTTTTAATGGATTATCTATTTAGTCAGAAGTATGAAGTCTGGCAACTTTATTTGCGTTATGGTAATTAATAATTTCTTATTTCAACTTTGATGTATCATTTGGCTAAAATCAATTTTGGATACATTTCTTAACTGTTTAAGTTCTTGTTCTTTGTTTTTCTTTTCGTTAGTACTTTTAAACTTGTTGTGTCACGTGCCTTTGTGCTTGTGCCAAATAAATGTATTTTCTTTCTGTTGTATCTTACTTTCTTCATCAATCTCTTGTATGATGATAAGCTTGAAATGTTTAATAACCTTTATTATTCAAATTGTATACTGTATTCTTTTCTTTTTATGTAACTTGTATCTGTATCAGACTACGAACATTTATAAATAAAATGTAATCAAATCCATCCAACCGTGAACAGCATTTATAAATTCATCAGTAATCATTTGATGGCAGGTGTGGCGTTCAAAAGTAAGTGTATCTAAAACATCATCATCCTGCTCTTGTCTCGTGTTAATGGAGTCACCGGCGTCGGAAGTTTACATGTCATGTCATGTTGCCTGAAATAAACTGATATATATGTTATTGACTTTATTATGCTTTTTCTATTCTCTCCTTTTAACAGTCAAACTGTCGTTCACATTCTTGTATTACACTTGTTACAATCTTAGTTTAATTGTCGTTTTTTTTTTGTTGATGACTTACGGAAACCATAGAATGGATGTACTCATTCCCGTATTAGGAGGCACGGCAGCGCTCCCACCAAGGCGAGCAAAAAAGTGACACGGACGTACCATAGTTCTTTCGAAACAGTTCTGGCCATTTTCGACCCACCATAACTTCATTGTTTAAAAAATTTGGTTTCTCAAGTAGGGACTAAATAAATTAACCAACTTGGTATTGGATTTACATGGATCTCACAGCTTTTTACAGTAAGTAAAAGAACTGAGTTGCGAGCCTTGGTTTTTTTACGAGTAATGTTTTTGATGGCATCTCATTTATTTATTTATTTATTTAACAATTCATGTACACACTTAGCTTATATAAGAAAAGAAGACAGAAACAGAAAAATAGGTACATAGGTAATGCTTATTTCTAACGAAATCTCTTCCAGCATACCCGCGAAAGGAGAATTAGAAAAAAACCGGCCAAGTGCGAGTCGGACTCTCCCATGAAGGGTTCCGTAGCAGCAAGTAACATAATATAAAAGTTCTTGTAATGTGTTGTAACTTTGATCGATGTTTTAATAATAGTGTATTTTTTTCGATTTATGACGGATTAAAAAAAAAACTACTTACTGGATTTCGTTCAAACCAATTTTCGTTGGTAGTTTTTATAGTAATGTACATCATATATTTTTTTTAGATTTATCATTCTCTTATCTTAGAAGTTAGAGGGGGGGGGACACACATTTTACCACTTTGGAAGTGTCTCTCGCGCAAAGTATTCAGTTTAGAAAAAAATGATTTTAGAAACCTCAGTATCATTTTTGAAGACCTATCCATAGATACCCCACACGCATGGGTTTGATGAAAAAAAAATTTTTGAGTTTCAGTTCTATGTATGGGGACCCCCAAAATTTATTGCTTTTTTTCTATTTTTGTGCGAAAATCTTAATGCGGTTCACAGAATACATCTACTTACAAAGTTTCAACAGTATAGCTCTTATAGTTTCGGAAAAAAGTGGCTGTGACAGACGGACGGACGGACAGACAGACAGACAGACAGACAGACAGACAGACAGACAGACAGACAGACAGACAGACAGACATGACGAATCTATAAGGGTTCCGTTTTTTGCCATTTGTAAAAGTGAAAGGAAAAACAAACAAACAAAAAAATTATTATAAGAATATACCTACCATATAAATATATATGTACTATCATAAATATAAACATACATATAATAGAATAAATATCGCAAAAAAAATACATACTAACCATAAATATATATATTATATAATTATAATTATTATAAATACATACTAATAAGCAACTATGACGAAACAGAAAGATAGTGTTCTTTCACCCTTTTTTTGAAAACCGCAAGAGTTTGGCAGCCCCTAATGTCAGGCGGTAGTGAGTTCCACAAACGTACAGCATGGGAAGTGAAGGAGTAGGAATAGAAATCGGTGGAATGGGGAGGGGATTGAAGGAGATATTTATGATGTGACCTGCAGGGAGCATCAGAAGGACGAGAAAAGGAAGAGCGTTCCCGCAGGTAAGAGGGGATTCCTTTATATTATAAATATACAGATGCACTTATTCATTCACTGCAAATGTAACTTTATAAGTTCCTACTTTAGGGACTTAGTTTTATACACAACGAAGTTATAGTTGATCAAAAATAAATTCACCGACTTGGTATTTATTACATGAAAATTAAAACTTTTTATGGTAGAAGAACTGAATTGCGAGCCTTGTTTTTTTACAAGTTATATTTTTGATAGTATTTAATTTTCCGCACAATTTGTACGTGAACAGCAGGAATCTTGTAAATTGCTAACAGGAGGTCAACTGCCAAGTCAACAATATAATTGCTGTTTATAGATCCGTGTGGCTGACCGACCTGTGATCTCGATTAGACTTGCCTGAGCTGGTTTTTCTGAAGATTTTTAATATAAACACTGCTTGTAATGTAATGGTCATAATCGCTATTGAATAGCATAAGGTCCCGGTTCGATTCGAGTATTTTATTCCCTGGTAATGCTTAGTGTTGTCTGGTTTTCTATGTGGAGTTTTTCAGTAGCGACCCAGTGCCTGGAAGTGCTCGCTTGTTGGCAAGAGAATGGCGAGCCCATTGGACTCTCACTCATACGCACGTAAAACACACACAGTGTCTGGGTTTGCTCATACCTGCAATCTAAGAGTGTATTTAGTTATAAGTTCTGTGCATATTTTTGTAATTTTATGCTATTCTAAATTCATACATCGTTATCTACATCTGGGGTATCATTTCTACACACCACCTCTCTAGGCGCTACACCTTTATCGGGTTTCTTGCGTTTTTTTTAAACATTATCTCTGGTTGCAGTCTCTAAATTGAAAGGTAAAGTAGATTTTGCAGGGTATTATCAGATGAGCACGTGTTTACTGATTGCTGAAGGAACCAAACCACTCCAGAGGCAAGCTTAATGCGATCCATTTGACGGCTTAAACTGAAGTGTTGAAAGGGATGGCTATATGAGGTGGATACCTCCATCCCTCTCTCGCTGGCATGACTGACATTATAACACGTCATAGTAAGGCCCATGTTAGTCATAACAGGAACCCCTGTCACGAACAAGATGGTTTATGTCAGAGTACCAGTCATAACAGCATCGTCGAAGTCAAGGATTTACGAACAGTTATGTGACAAATATTTCGCACATGGCCTTCTCAATTCTCTCATCCGTTTCTCAAGTCGACGTACACTTATCAGTACGTCATCGCACGCCGTGAGACATTTCACGACCACAGTCATTGCAACTTTATGGTTTTAAGTAAGTCAAGTCGGTTCGAGTATGAAAATCATAAATCTATTTAATATTATAAGGAGGAAAGATTAGATTTTTGCTTGTTGTTAACCTACTATTTTCAAAAATTTTTCACCAATATAAAGCTATTTTACTAAGTAGTAAATATTGGCCTATATTTTCTATTTTCACAATAAAAAGAAAAGGTTTGTATTTTTGGATTTTTGTTTGTAAATTAATAAACTCAAAAATCGATTATCAAAATTTTATCAACATCAAAGTGCTACTTTATCACTGATTAACATATATTTTTTATTTCCACGCGTGTGCAGCCGCGAAAAATATTTTGACTGACTGCCAATCTCTACACTACAATAACTCCTTCAACCGATCGTGAGCAAGATGCTCTTCATAAGAATCATGCACCATCAAATAGACCACCAATCCATTATCAACTATATCTCTAACACAACAAGCTTCATATTCCCTTGCACGATGCAGTTGAAGAATACACTTGTCTGACATTACCATAAGATAAAAGCCTGAATAATGAGTCGATATGTCGTGTGAGAGTGATTTCACTTCTGATGAACTAATTGATTTTGCTGATGTCATTATGACAGCTATGTGATGTGAAAGAAAAGGGAGTTAGTGATAGCGTGACGAGTGACAGGACAGAATGGTTGAAAAAAACGTGTTGCGCCGAACACAAATAAAATGGGACAAGGGCAGGAAGAAGAAGAAGATTATGGATAACTAGCTCCTGCCAGTGGCTTTGCACGATTTCTCTCGTAAGTTTTTCTTCTTATAAAGTTTTAGACTCCTGTGTTTCCCCTCTTATTAAGGTGGGAAATCATCCAATGAAATCTCCCTATACTCTGGGTGGAGCAGGAGAGCGTGTCGGACTACTGGCTAAAATCATAGGAGTGGGTTTTAGTCAGTAGTCCGACACGCTCCTTCTTCTTCTTAACTTTCCGGTAAAACGAACCCAGTAGGCTTCGGCTTTACTGGGTTACTCCGATTTTGCTACATCTTGAGCTACGCGTAGAACACGACGTCTGCGACGTAGGCTCGGTCCGGATGGTTGCCGGACGGTGAGCTGCTTATCGCCGTCCGTTTCCTCTTAGGAAATGAATTTTAGAAAATCCTTTCATACTCTTTGCATACTTCATTAAAGGGTTTGAGATGAGCGTTGATTATTCAGGTCAGTGAGTGAATCAGCACTTTGCATTTCATATTCATAAACAGATATTGACAACTAACGAAGTATGTTATGCAATGTAAATACGACAATGTACCAACATAGAGGAGGGTCTTGATTGTATGAATTGGTGGCAAGATTTGCAGTAGAATGTGCTTAGTGATGACTGTGATGATATTATGAGAATCGAAACTAACCATATGCTACTACTAAATAAGCTTCTCACTATTCTCTTACATTTGTAGAGATAATGGATTACTTAGATGATGGATTATTTGGTTGATTATCTAGAGTATAATCAGCAGGGCACAACAAACAAAAACCTGCCGCATCCGTAGGAGAATACCCCTAGCCAGCCCCCACACGTGGTCCCCACAATAGCTAACGTGTTTGGTACGATGCTCAGTGTAGCCAATTCAGAGGAGGCGAATCGTTCCATTGGCTATTTGGAGAATAGACTAATCGTGGAAGGTTGCTGGATCCATTCGGGTCACTGACTCAGGACCAGAATCGGGTCGGTAACTGATTGGCGACCAGTTGAGAGGTCTTAAAAATTCCCGGGGGCTCGGGTATTCCCGCTGTCTCTAGATTAGATTCTCAATCAGTGATGTCGTCTCGTCAGTAGCGTGTCTGAAGGTTAGTCGAGTGGTACTCCATTTCACGCATTTATGCTTTCCTTCTTTCAATCTCATAATGCAAAGTGATTAAAAAGAGAACAGCACTTCCTCTCACAAAAAGTACACATCCGCAATATTTAAGGTTTGTACTCAAGTCTCGTCGCAATCCACCCGCAGACTGAGATTACTTTTTCTGCTACAAAATTCTCTTGTCGTGTCTGAAACTGTATAAGAGTCGTGCACATTCTAGTATAGTTTAAATAAGGACAGTGTTGCCGCCTTTGATCTATCAATCAGCGATTAGGCATGCGCGTGCGTCGACTACGGCTCTTTGATATGCATCCGTATATTATTATGTCTCAGATATCGTTTCAATACGCTAATAGAATAACGGTCGGGGAGTTTAGAGACAGAAATAGATCACTGAAAGAAACGGATATAAAAGAAAAGTGGTTGTGATGACAATTCACTTCCGCCGCCATTAAGATAGTTGAAAGACACGGAAGGTGGTTTGTTGTGACTATTATGTCTTGGCTTGGCATGTTGATGAAAATCCAGATGAATTGATGATTATATAACACCCATACACACACAATAGTCGTGCGTTTCATCAATATGTGTAAAAAAAAGTCTTCAACGCAGTACTGACTACGTTGAGAACTTTTTTACGCTGTCAAACTAAGAAATTTTACGAAAATAAGTATAACTAGCTAGCTGCTGCCAGTTGTTTCCTCCACGTGATATTCTAGAGTGATAACTGTTCCCTTGGGATACCAAGGGAACATAATCCGGGGATAAAAAGTATCCTAAACGCTATTCAAGAACATGGTCTACTAGTAGGTCGAGCGTGAAGAAATAACAAACATACACACAAACTTTCACCTTTATAATATTAGAAAGTGTGATGCATCAGTTATGTCCACGGATTGTTATGGTGACAGATAGTGTGTTAATCAGGGAGCAGCTTTAGAAGTCTATAGTAGTGTAGTCTAGAAACTTTGGATGTAAGATTGGGTGTTTTTTTTTGTTTTCAGTAAGTTCGGAGTATATCACTGTTTGATCAATATTAATTTCAAAATACCGTTTTTTTGAGTTGGAAAATCATCTAATATCATCACACGCTCTAGGTCGGAGCGGGAGAGTGTGTCAGACTTTTACTGACTAAAACCACACACATATTCCTTCAGTTACCTCTTGCGGCTTAAGACCATGAGTAACCCTTTCAGAAGTCGACTCATGGCCTCAGTAGGGTTCGGCCATACTGGGTCCCTACGGTTTTGTTTACATCTCTGATCTTTGAGGTGCGCGTACGCCCCGTCTGAACCGTTTGACCGTTCGGACGGTTACCGGACAGTCAGACGGCTTCTCGTCGTTCGTAAGCCTCCGCCTACGGAAGTCTATGACAATTATTGATTTTGCACCCAGAAGTCAAAACAACGAAGATTTACAATGTCAGTTCTATACACAGCTCAATCAAAACCAACTCCATTTTCTCTGGAAAGTTACCCAATTCATCAATTTGATATTTTATAGCCACTAAATTATTGTTATAGATTTATGATTCGTACTGCCAAGCAATAAATTATGTGGGTATATTTTGTAAGAGTGACGTAATGGAGCTAGTCGAGTAGATACTCGTGCATCCTCGATAAGATCGATGTAGACGTGTATATTATGTTGAAATGAAACAACGGGTAACGGGTGAGTGTTGGGCATAACATGATGCCATATAGGGCTGTCAAGACTTGGAGATTTATGATAATGTGTAGCAGTTAGATAGAGATATAAATAAAGAAGCTTATAGACATGGGTCAGAAATGAGATGGGCATGAAATTCTTGAGCAGGGCCACGGCGCCCTTCTTAAAGAAGAGTTTCACCACACCTCCGCTCTATGCGTGTGGCGTTTTGCTCATGCATGTAGACCTGTATATTATGTTGTCATGAAACAACGGGTAACGGGTGAGTGTCGGGCATAACATGATGCCATATAGGGCTGTCAAGACTTGGAGATTTATGATTATGTGTAGCGGGTAGATAGAAATTTAAATAAATAAGAATTTACTTTAAATAAACAAATACAGTCACTTCTGATTTTTCAAGGAGTCTGTCAGTCAGAGTAAGGAGCTAGTAGCTCCATACTCTGATCATTTAAATGCACATATTTTTATTTATTTAACTATTTATGTACACACACATAGAAATACAAGAAAAGAAGAAGGAAACAGAAAAAATAGTACAAAGGTGATGCTTATTTCTAAAGAGTGGACAAGAAAAACCATTGATAATTTTACATCAAATCGTTTATATATTGTTATAGCTAATAAAGCTACAAAATTATAAACACGATTAAAAACACTAGCTATATCGATTCTTCCTGATACAAAAGTCGTAAATATCGTTTTGGAGAAATGAGTTTTTCACGCTCTTTCAGTCTGTGTACTTAAAAACGCACAATAATAACAAGAAATTTTTTACTGCCCAAAATGTCATTTAATAATATCTACACTTGGTTGCAAAGCATTTACCTTTTATGCTCAATTACCAATTTATGAAATTTGGAGTCACACCGCTTGTAGCGCGAAGGGTAGATATTCAGTTTCTTACAAACTGTCAGCCCTATTACACCTATAACGTTGTTAACGGCGTCTGGCGGATGTTTATAGCTGAATTCCTAATTATGGTAAGAAGTACCCTGCTCCCGTGTCGCTGTGGGCGGTGACAAGCGCCATTTTGTTTTCGTATCACTTTATTTTTACGCTTTCATCGTGTGTGTGCGGATTGCTAATTTCAACTTGTGCTGATGTAGATGAGAACAAACATAAATGTGTGAGCAATAGTTAACAGTTTAAAAGGAAAAGTTGAGAAGTAGAAATTATGTGGAGTGTTGACTCATCGCTGTGTGATCTTTGGCTAAAATGGTAAACTCTTTATTAAGATGCTTGGAGACGATAAATGAGCGAAAGTTGTGTTTTTCTAGAGAATTTCGAAACATTATGTAGACTGTTGACCAAACTTGGTGAGCTGAATCAGAGTCAGAAAAGTCCAATATCCGCCCGTATTTGACCTTCAATCTACTAAATCGAACTCACACTAAATAATAATGAAGGGAGAAATAAGAGATAACAAAACCTATAATCTTGATAGACCTAGGGAGAGCAGTGGTGGCCGAGTGGTAACGGCCCCGACTTACAAGTTGTAGGTCGCGGGTTCAAACCCAGCCTGACGTCGAACTTTGCGTAATTTATTTCATCACCACTGCTCTCAAAACGGTGAAGGAAAACACCGTGAGGAAACCGGCATGTCCTAGAACCAAAAATTTGAAGACATGTGACATCCAACCCGCACTGGGCCTGCGTGGTTGATTACGGCCCATTCCCTCTCTTAGAGAAGAGGCCTGAATCCCAACAGTGGGAACATTATAAGGCGACTATGCTTTGCTATGCTAGACCCAGGCACTGACTTAGATTGCTTTCATTGCTAACACTCAATATACCTCAGTTTCGCAAATAAACAATACAGTTGCGACGACTAACGGCCTCGGCGTAAAGAAACTCCGTTTGTTTACTAAACACTTTTCTAACATGAGTCGAGGTATTCGATGAAGTTGGCACGCAATCGGTTCATACAGGCTTTCTACTCGAGTACCTACCCATAGTAGCCACTTGGCAACACCCTGTGAATCATACTACGAGCACAAAATAGATAGGAACAGAAGACAATCTACATACAAAGCGCGCTCGAGCAACGCACACATAGACACCGTTCACGGACACGATATCTCGGCTCATTCGCCTGGTCGCTCTCGTATAATTCGGCTCAACGCGCTGAATCTAGCGCGATCGCCTAGCGTAGATATAAAAAGAGAAGTACATACATGAGATTGACTTCTGTACCTATCTATTTTGTGCCAGAAGCATTTCTGCCAACGACCTTACAGCCACTAGGCGCTTCAAGCTTGAACTAGCGCACCAAAACCATTCTGTCAACTACTACGTTGGTCGAAAATATTTGGAAATTATTCTGTGGTGACCAATAACACATCTATTAAGGGATGACCAGATGGTTGCAAGCAAACGTCCCAACCAAGGCGGTGAGCTTACTAGTTTCAATCCGTGTAGACAGCAGTTGTAAACCGTGACCTTCAACGTCTTTGGTTGGGAGGCGCGTTTTCCCAACCACCGAACGTGTTAGTGCGTGGTTTACATCCATTTAGCCGCAACACAAACCAACGTCACCTGGTTGGAACGCTAGTTTGCAAAACTTTGGTCAACCCATAAGTCATAAATGTGTTGACAGATATGCGTCGTATTAGATGTCTAGTGGGTTTCAATGCACATCATTCTACATTCTCAACGCCAAACATCGATTGTTGATGGTACAAACATTCGACGCCTATGTCAATCGGGTGCAATGATCCCCATGAATAGTGTATTCGACACAATGGATCCAGTTGCAGCCTAAAGCATCGTTTCTCCGTACTATGCACGTGGTCAACCGATTACGGTAGCAACTGATTCAGAGAATCCAAGCTATCGAATTCATTATGATATAGATTTGGTAGTGTTAAGTGTAATGCCGACTTAGATGACAAGACTAGTTTCAGTCACTGGCTTGGCCCACTCGAAGGACGGAAATTATAGCACGGTTCATAAAAATTGTTTCAACGGTTTAGGTGTGAACACAAAATAAACCAATAGACAGACAAACCGAGACAGATCTCTCGATATAGTTGTTACACCTACATTTGACACGTCTCTTGATTGTTATGCAGATGAGATCACTAATGAGATTATCTTCGATTGGAAATATGATATCAGACGTGAACTTGATGAACTTTTGATTGAAAAAGGAATGGATTAAGTTCTTATTGAATTGGTTTTAGGTATCTTCTCTATAATCTGTACATTTTATGGGAACATTGTAAAGATATGGCTAAAGGTACATGCGCTTGGTTTCAAAGATTGCTTTGGTGTACTGATGTGGTTAAGTAAGTACCATCAAAGACAATTCCGCCTGACCATCGCTAAGTTCATTTTTGCTTGCACTTGAAACGAAAACTCTAAAGAGATTGGTTTGGTGTCACGCCTCAGGATTCAAGGGAAATTTGTTTTAAGTGATCAGGCAGAAATGACTGCGACGCGATGGTAGCTACATGCAGCACAATGTATTTTTTTTTGTCACTTTCATACTTTGGTAATATTTCTTTTGTTCCCACATTGTGTGTATCTGTGTGAGTCAAATAAACAGGATTTCTTTCTTTCATACGCAATTATTCATCCCGAAGCATTCGAACTGTAAAGCAATACTTCAAACTGGTTGCTTAGTAAGCAAATGCTAGACAAGATAAATGGAAATAAACGTTTTAAATTAAAGTTTCATAACATAATCACCAATTAGATAACTCCGGATTACAAAATACATTCTCATACAGAAAAAGCGTTGATACTGCGGCCGGGTACTAGGCGCGCAGACAATGGGCAGTGGTTGCGAGCTCTTCCTGCGACTGTGTGACGCGGGAACAATGCCCATTGTACCGGCCATGTTACCATTTCACCAGTAATTATGTACTCGATGCTACTGCACTCTCATACACACGAACCATACAGACGCGGTAACAGCAGTGACCTCTGATAATGAAGACAGTTTTGACTTACGTTTGTAAATATTTTTGTAATATTCTGTAGTGGGTACGCTGCATGTTACCTATTATTATATATATACGAATCATTCTCTTAGAATATATGAGTTGTGTCATTGTCTGTTTGGAATTTTAGATTTTAAACAAAGATTTAGATCTTCAATTGCATTAATTATAAACTTCTATCCTTAAATAAGAATTAAAATAAAACTGATGGCTACTTTTGATGGTTACTAGATGGAATCTTTAAGTCAACAGTTAATAGGTTTCTTCTAGGTAAGCACGTTCCATCGTCTACCTCATCGTCGCTTTCCATCAGGTGAGATAGCGGTCAAGCGCAAACCTATCAACAATAGAAAAAAAGGAACGATCGATGCTACAATAGTTACTTTTATACTGTGTACGTCAAAGAAGTTGTCTGAAAGAACTTGCCTGCTGCGGCCTTCGGATTATAATTTATGTGTCTTCAAGGCTAAAGTGACTTTTTTTATGGTGGGAAAAATCATCCAATGACAACCTCCGCTTTTAGGCGGAGCGGGAGATAGTGTCATACTCTTACTAACTTAACGACCCACCCTGTTCCTTCTAGCCTTCATACCGGGGCTCGAGTTCCCTTTCGGATAGCCCCAGTAGGCTTCGGCCCGGCTGGGTCTCTGCTGTTGCTGACAAATCCTTGAGGCGCGCGGGAACAGTGCACGCCGTCGACGACTTGGGCTTGGTTCGGACAGTTACCGGACGGCCGGACAGTGAGCTACTTATTGCTTACTGTCCGCAAGGCCCGCGCCTACGGTGGCCAGAAATCGGGATCAGAATCCCGGCGGCGGCGGCAGCGGCGAGAACGCCGTTTTCTGATGCAAAGCTAAAGTGACTAATAAGCTTTTAATAGACTAGTGCGCACCACCATCGGCGACTACATCACTGCTTACCATAAGGTGGGGTGGGATCACAGTTGAGCTCTAGTCGACCGTCTGTCGTCTAGCCGTGACATATAAAAAAAAAAAAAACTAAATAATTTTTATTCGACATGATTTAAATGTAAGTACCTAGTGTTTGGGATTCCTTAAAGAAGACCTGAAAGCATTATCTTTTTCTGTTTTGTAAAATAAATAAGATTTGTACTTTTATTTGACAGAGGTATAATAATTAAGAATCCGACAAAATTACTTTTTGCTTATATTTCGACAATAGTATGTCGGAGAAAGTTGCAGCTGATACATAATTTTGTTTTTACAAAAACTTGCAGCGACGTTACCAGGCGATCATACAATCGCGAAGCTAGTTCAATAAACAATGCACTCGGTGACATGTGTGGCCTTTCACACACTAATTACTGTACTAACCACTTCTTTGTGCTACGCTCCTAGTCATTCTCAAAAGAAAGTTTATCATTATTCTTTCTCTTGTTTTGAACTGAATAAAGTTATTTTTGTACTTCGTGACATTTCTTACTTTCTAGTGTTATTAAGATGAGTATGTTGGCCTTAATTGATTGGATGTAATAACTTGAACATACAAACTGGTGAATCTCTCCGGCATTAATGAAGGGCCCTCTCGACGTAATTATGCATGTACCATAGTAGTTGATCATAAGGTCCCTCACGCTTTCTTCTCATAATGGGCTTCAACTATATTGATGTAGACATCATCTTACATTAGAGCCTGGCCATATTACGACAGCACTGCACAGTTGGCACAATGGCTGAGCGATCGGCTGCGGTGCTGCGTGTCATGGGTTCGTTGTTCACACGGTAAAAATGTTTTTAAGATCGACAAAATATAGAATCCTGCAAAGTGCAAAAAAATGTGTGAAAATATGTGCTACCCTGTAGCTTATACCGCTTGCCGGGCAGATATCTAATTACGATTAAAAGGTTTTTTTCCGATGGGAAAATCATCCAAGATATCCCCCGCTTTTGGGCGGAGCGAAAGGATGTGTCAGACTTTTATAAACCCTACTCCTGTTCCTTCGTTGCCTTTCATATCAGGGCTAAGCCTTCCTTTTAGAAGCAGATCATTGGCCCCAGTGGGCTTCGACCCTGCTGGGCCCCTACGGTTTGATGACATCTCCTTGAGGCGCGCGTGGAACAGTACGTGCCGTCGATGACTTGGGCTCGGTCCGGACGGTTACCGGACAGTCGAGTGGCAAGCTACCCTCTGGATTTTTCTTTTTCTTCTTCTAGCTATTCTTCTGCTCAACCTATCACAGTCTTCTCACTGCATTTCTCACCACACCCACTGTCGTCCACTTTCCGCATCAAATCTTTCTCAGCTACCTGTGAACAGATAATATCATCAAATTGTAGTCATCACACTATTATAATCGACACCTGAGAATTTCTCTGTATTCTATCACGGTTCCAATCTAATTCCCATAACGATGTGATATTAATATAACAATTTATAATTGTTTTACAAGCTTATAGTACGGCTTAGTGACTTGATATACCAATTACTAAAGTAGGCGTCAGATGAACGTGGAATTACGGTTATTGACCCTCCAACATTTGTTGACATTCTTAATTTCAAAAACGGAAATAAAGACGAGCTGTCCTGAATCGACATTTACCGTGATCCTTTACATGATCTAGTAATGAAAAGCAGTTATTGTTTGTTTTATAATAAATACAAGCTTTTGCCCGCGGCTTCGCCCGCGTGTCATTAGGTACTTATGGAATCGAGATAAAAGGTAGCCTATGTTCTTTTCCATGTCAAAGGCTATATGCATGCCAAATTTCATCCAAATCCGTTCTGTCGTTTTTGCGTGATTAAGTAACAAACATTCAAACATCCACACTTTCACATTTACAATATTAGTTAGGATCATCATTTATCATCATTTCTGGTACCTACGCAGAGATACTAGGAAAAGGTCAATGTACTTTATTCCACTGTTATCTGGCGCCTTCTCTAAGCACAAAAGGCACTTTGCTCTTTTATAAGCAATAAAGAAATAGGTTGTTATAGCGAATAAAATTAATAACTGCTAATTGGTTGGCGATCTTTATTAAATGTTTCCTTAATAAAAATACTGGGATTAACTTTGGCAATAAATCTGACAAAAACATCCACATTTTGCAGCAACCATGTACTATATATGTATATTTTTATTTTTAATAGCCGTTGCTGTCCCACTGCTGGGCAAAGGCCTTCCCTAAGTCCTTCCAAACTTTCTTCTCCTGCGCCGTCTCAAACCAGTCCTCGCGGTACGCGTCCAGATCATCCCGCCACCTCTTTCTAGGCCGACCTCGACGGCGCTTAACTTCAGTAGGGACCCACTGCGTGGCGACGCTCGCCCGGTGGTCTCTATGCAAATTAAAATGAATAATTATAATAATATAAGTATAATAAAGACGAAGAGTTTAAAGAAGAGTAAGTCGGAAGAGTTAAACACCTATATGCGAACCAAGATGTAAAGTCCTGAAAACATCAGTTGATAAGGGAGGATCCTCAGACCAGCCGCGGGTTGTGTTTAGTCCGGGCAACTGTCCGATATAGTCGATTTCGGGCAGTTGAACATCTTATAAATGCACGGAGATCTCTAATACCGTCATGCAAGTAGTATTTTGAATTTTGGTTCTTAAATGGCATCTTACGGCCTGTACACGACTTCGGTTGTAGCGAGCGGGGCGTCGAGCGGGACGTCTCGTGGCATACTTCAAACATTTTCATACTTTTGTTCTTACCTACCGCTCACCGCCCCGTGCTTAGTTACCGCTAACAGCGTCGTGAACGGGCCATTACATGTCACACACCTCTCATTTCTTAAATCACACGGCGAGTATCCACCCTTACGTTGTTGAAACATCTACGGTCCGGACTAAGCGTTTCGCTTCGTCATTTATACCGCGTACTTCGAAGGACTGGAACAGTCTGCCTGCTGCGGTCTTCCCGTCCGATTATAATTTGGGTGTCTTCAAGGCTAGAGTGAATAGGCTCTTAATAAACTAGTGCGCCTCACCATCAACGATTGCATCACTGCTTACCATCAGGCGGGATCGCAGTCAAGTACTAGTTTATAACAGAAAAAAAAAATCGATACCTCATATCCAAAAACATCAGACATCTCCGGAAGTGTTATGACCAGCAATTTACACGTTTCCCCCGTACGGGTCCGTTCCAGTTGCGTCACACGATCAGGAAGCGATCGCAACTCGGTCGCAGTCGATTGTAAGTTACGACTGCTTCTCGGGTCATTGGGCACTAACAATGAATGGGGCATGAGCTATGAAGCCCCGCAGTGGGTTAAGTAAGTGGGACAAAGTTCCGTGAGTGCATTGAAATGGGTTGCTAGGTTTGTAGTGGTCAAGTAAACTGTCTGCATCAAAAATATTTTTTTTTTAAATTGATATAATAATAATAATAACATTCCACAACTTTTACACAACGCCATCTAGTCCCCTAACTAAGTAGAGTTTGTGTTATGAGCACTGGACAACTGATAAACACACTTATATATTTCTTGCATCGCTATCACTATGCAGTCGTTGATGGTGAAGCGCGCTAGTTTATTATGAGTATATTCACTTTAACCTTGAACATACATAAATTATAATCGGACGGGAAGACCGTAGCAGGCAAATTGTTCCGGTCCTTCGATGTACGTGGTACCTATAAAATAAGGCGAAACGCTTAGTCCGGACCGTAAAGGTTAACAATGTAAGGTGAGATACTCGCCGTACGTCGGACTGCCCGACGGTGGGTGTTGGGAGAAACAACTCCTATATAATTCACGCGCACACTTTCCAAAATGCATCCTGTAAAATACCGAAAGGCTGGCTATCCTTCTCATAGATATTATATTTCTATGATCCTTCTATCTAATGTTAAGTTATACTTTTTCTATTGACATATTCCAGAGGGCCTATTACTAATATAAATATCCCTGTCGACTAGGAATGTGCTATTGCGTTTAAAACAAAGAAATCTTAATAACTAGCTTTTGCCCGCGGCTTCACCCGCACACATAAAATATAGCCAATATCAAAGAAGAAAAGGAATAAAACAGTTTTTTATCGGTGAAAAAAAACAATCTTTACCTCTTTATAGTATTAGTGTAGATAAGGCAATATTTCTGTGGTTTAAAATCTACTTGAACCGGTCAGCTTTTGTATGACCTTCGACCTTTAGCGTTAAAAATAACTGCGTATGGTACCCACGTTAGTTGTTCGGTAATACCGTTAGCCTTAGGTCAATATATTTAGTTTCCCAGAGAGGTTGCATCAGCTGGTAGGCATCACAAAGATTAATGTAGATGTTATTCATACGTACTTACTCAGGTTCTTAATATTCAGCTTATCGCGATACCTTTCACACATCATTCGATATACCAGATAATGATAGCTAAAGATAGTAAAGATACCTACTACCTAAGTTGATAAAAGTGAACACTTCATAAGAAACTGCAATATCTACTTATATTACGTTCAAAAATGAGATATGAAATTTAGCATCACATTGTCATGACAAATCATAGGTGATGAAGATTTAAGCCAGTTCAAGATTGAGGTAGCCCGCCTGGAGGACACGGTGGAGGTGTGTTCCGTTTGGGCAGAGTACCGCCGTGTCATTTTGGGGGCAACCTCTCGCGCCGGACCTTGGTACAGGCCACGGTTCGGAGTCTGGTGCGAGGAGGAATGGAAGGAGGCTGCGCGCGTGGGAGAACGGACATCCACATCCCCCAGCCCCCGAGAGAGATGTGCGCATTGCCTCTGTCCAAAACATGAGCCACACGTTGGGGTGTTCCGAGGATGTGGACATACTCTTGTGCACTTCAGTGGACTTCATAAATGCCACCAATGCTGTAATTAGCGTTCTTTTGGGCCCAAAATAATTTAAGGAACACTTCATGGTCTGTGTGGTCAATCAACTCGACAAGAGACCATCAGAAAGACCGCCGCATGACTGTTCACCACACTAGGCTACATAAAAACCAGATTAGCCACTTATCAAGATGTGTTGCAAAAATTCAGAAACAACTCTCGTAATATCTATAAATCATAGTCCTCATAGTCATCTGATAATACCTATTACAATATCATAAGTTGTTCACCGCAAACCTGTCACCTGTCAAAAACCTCGTCAATCGACCTGACGGGCCCTTGTCACGGTTGTACCACAACCGGAATATCATGCCATTTGCGTGCCGTATGCGCGTGCACACGATGTGTGACCAATTTTGACATGTTGCATGTACAATGACTATTAGAAGCTGACTTCTTAGCCGAAAATGTAAGCTGCGGTGGCATCTTTTCAATTATAGATGTCTGGCATGATTGCGAAAGGAGATTGTCTACCAAAACTGGTAAGTGGAGATATTTGTTTCACGCTTTCTTTCTTTGTAATAGATTTATACGCGGTAGGCACAGAAGGAGATGGCATGGCGAATTGGATTCCTACTTGAAGGATTGATCAGATGCAACTAAGGACAGATAAAAGTGGAAGAGTGGAAGGATCTTTGCCCTGTAATGAGACACAAAGGGCAAATAAGAATAATATATTATTGTAATGGTGCGTATGATGGAAGAAATAAAGTATGAATTAATGTAAATTTGGTTGCAAACGTAACGGAAAACCAAAAAAAACGATGTTGTCACCCCCTTTTTCAGTCAAAACATGATTCACACAATCAAGTTATTGCTGAAAAAGGGATAATCTCTAACGACTAAACTAGAAACTATGAACGCGTCCTGCTTACTGAAATGAAGAAACTCTTCTTCCTCCTAGGTTGTCCTATTTTAGGCATAAATTGTGGTCAGCTCTCTCATTCTTGCACATCGTACGGTTATGGGTTTTCGTATTTGAGGAGTTCAGGTCTTTTTTTATTGTTAGTAGCCAGTTTATCTAGGTGTTAGTGGTCATCCACGGTCCCTCTTTTACTCCTTTATATTTATAACTTCACTGGTTATATTATATAGTCATCACCTCGTCTTTATCAGCAGAGACAGTTCTCTTTCAGCTTTTCGCGAATTGGAGCAACTTTAAAACCATAGATGTATCATCTGCCTTACTGAAAAGTAGGACTGAAATGAAGAGACTGTTTATATTAAAATGCCATTCTAAAGAACTCAGTTTCCCAACGCTCTACTTAGTTAATTAGGACACCATCTTGACGCATGCGTTTACGCAAGTAGATAGCGAACTGTCCCCGATCTGTGTGGATGGTGCAACCATGGTTTATAGAGGCATTAAGATACCCTGAATTTGCTTACTTAAATAAAATAGTTTTACGGCTTCTATGTTGCAATTGTTGGCAACATTTTTTTTTTAATTTAAATGAAGCAATTAATTGGAATAGGGTTAATTGAAAGAGAAGTGGAATTCCCAATAAAGCAGACAATTAATGTGTGCATCCTTATTCTGTTATTTGACTGTTTATCCTTCCACAATATTTTAGAATTTACAAACTTACTTATTATTGAACAGATTTCAATAATATTTCTGTTTGAGATCAAGTTATTTTTGAAGTTGTTTATTATTCGTTGTAAGGTTACCGATATAGCCCTATGAATCACCAAACTTATATGACACGTTGCTTGCAGGACGATATGGTTGAGGACTGGTAACCAAGTATCTGAAGTACGTCTTCATTAGAAGGCCTTCTACAAGGTGGACCGATGACCTAGTGAGAGTTTTGGTCTATGCTATAATCCGATGGATGCGAGACGCTCAAGACCCGTCATTATGGCCACACTTGGGGGATGCCTATGTCCAATAATGTACGTCTTTCGGTTGAAATGATGATGATGATTCAATTTAGAATGACTGAATACCGCATTAGTTAGGCAATTCTCCCAAGCTTGTGATAGATTGCCCGTTATTACATACAGATACATTCTAATTCAGAAGCCCATTATTCCATAATTTTAATATCTAAACACATTATAGTAGCATTAGCGACTGTGGCTTCTATACTAGCTAGCTTAGGCTCAGTATAATGTGTTAGTAACTCTAGTGAGAGCGGGATCAAGATTTCTATACATTTTTTAGCGTAAGCTATGCACGCTTTTCTTCTGTAAAAAAAAACTCGTAATACGTCTTCCATAAACAAGTTTCCAAAGAAAAATAAGTCTTTAGCATTACAGTTTATTGGGAGATGAAATTTTAATGTTTTGCTGATTCTTTTTCTTACTTGAAACGGAAATGCAACTGGATTCGGCTGAATTTGTTATAGTATAAAGAAGAAAATAGGAGATTCTTGATGTTGGACAAATACATATCTAAACAAAACAGAGGTTTCCTTGTTTGAAATAAGTACGAAGCGTTTTGGGAACACATTCATTAATGTGTACAACTAGGGAATGGAGTTCCCTGCCGGAATCTGTTTTCCCTGATAGCTATAACCTAGGAGTCTAGTAAAGAATGAATAGGTTATTTCTAGGCAAGCGTGATCAATCATTGGCCACATCTTTGCTTAACATTAAGTAAGATAGTGGTCAAACATGAGCCTATGCATATTTAAAAAAATATCTAGAGCCACTGATCTAATTGTGAAAATTCTTTCACAGTAGAAAATGAGTGCAATACGATACGATAAATATACAAATATTCCAAAATACGATAAATGCACGGCACCTGTACCCTGTTGATAATCTGTAATCATTAACGCTAGTAGAAAACTTCAAATGTACAGGAATGACGTCATCTCAACGCTCAGTCACATGGTCAGAAAAAAAAAATCGAGGGCGTGGCCAACTCGAAGTTGTGACTTGGCTAAGGAGGCTGGACCATGCGGGATAGACACTATAAACAATTTGTAAAAGCTACACCAAAGTCAAAATCAGACTGCTAACAATGAAATTCTCATGCAAATCATCAAAAAGCCCACAGAAAACCAAAGTATTCACGAAAGCGATCGACTAACTGCATCAGTTAATGGGCATAAGGCACCTGTTGAAATGAGATCATCAATAAAAACAGAAGATGATTGAAATTCATACTGCCATCCGTCACGATATCACGAGAACACGATAAGATATCGAAATTGTGTTTTAAGGACGCTCAAGTGGATCACCCGAATTGTATATCCAATTCTAATCGAACGGGACTTTTGATGGTATTTGTATATTTATTGTTGCAACTGGTATCTGGGTTTATCATGAGAAATGCATATCTAAAGTGTTTATTGATAACCTTAGAAATTACTTTCTCACGCGCCGAATACTAATATACTACCTTAGTTTCTGCCGCTGGCAGAAATTTCATTCGTGTGAATGTAAAAAATTATATTAAGGAAATCTTGGGATACCCTCGGAAGCAAAAATATGTGATATTTCAGAATATAATCAACCCATGTGAATCACCCTTAAACTGATTTTTTTTTATAATAATACATAAGAGTAATTTAATTGTAAATTTTACATCCGAAAGCGTACAATAGGCCGATACACGACATTAGGGGTTTTTTTGAAAGGTTATCTATTATACGGAAACTTTTTTGCTATCCCTTTTTTTTTTCTTAGTCATTATCATCATCTTCTTGTCCTTTACATGCTGGTGCTTACTCCCATTTCTTAGTCATGCAATTCTTAACATTATCCATACTTGGCATCACATAAGCTCCTAGCAAAATACCAGAGCTGCATCATTCATTGTTTTCGTCAGTCATTTTAGATTTTTTTAACGTAAAGTTAGTTTCAATACGTTCTTTTGTGAGGCATATTTTTTTTTCTTCCTATCTTCGATCTATATTTCTTTGACCCTGTCATCGCTTATCGTATTTGGAACGTGTCCAACCTTTGGATAAAGTCGTTTCGAGTTTATCTTCTGTTCAAATGTGTCCTTGCGTGAATGTCTGACTTTTACTACATGTAAATTTCACTATACCACTAACGCTTCTTTTTTATTATTTTGATAGGTTCTTGCGCTTAACTTCTTGGCCACAAGTCTGTTACTATAATAGTGTCTGAATGGTCTATCATTGATTTCATAATTGTTTTTTTGACAAGTTTGGGAACCTACTAATATAATGGCGTCATTGTGACTTTCCAGTGGTCAACCTCTGACACTCCATTGAAAGAAGTGGCATAGAATGATAATCTCGTACCAAGGATATACCTCTCGTACATATTGGCAAAGGAATGTCTGAAACCTACCATTAGAACGTCATTGTGCTTTTAATAAGTTCGATATTGTCATTCTACAGTGCGTTTCACTTAAGAAGTTCCTTCGCCGTAATGTTGGCAATACGGAAAAACCGTGTTGCAATATTTTTAGCAATGAAATTACTTAATATTAGGGAGATTAACTGATATTTCGTTACTTTTAACAATTGTCTTATAGTTATTTTCTTTTTTTTTTCTTTTGGAAACTGTAAAAACTATTTTTGAATAAAGTATGGGACTCTGGGCTCCATTCCGATTGTCCTGCAATTCTTTTAAATACCGAAAACACTAATATTGTACTCTCCATTGACAACTTCCTTTTAGGCCTGTTTTTTTTTAAATAATATCCCATTCCCCTCATAATTCTCCAAAAAGGGTTGCAACTACCGCTAACTCGATTTCGTTTCGCATTTCGGGCAACAATTTTGATAGAGTAGGCAATTTTTTCTGTCTTTCTTTTTTCTATAGACAGACAGAGGAGCCAACATTACGGCGAAGGAACTTCTTAAGAGGCTGCTTTCCCACTCGCCTATCGTACATGGTTTAAAAGCTTGTTACTTTATCTAACGCAATCTAACGCGATGTTTAACGAAAAGAAAATGTATGTAGAATTGCATCTCCTTAAGTGAAACGCACTGGGGCCTAAGTTTGCTATTTTTATAAATTCGTCATTCCAAGACGATCACTTTGTCATTTTGCTAAAAGTTCTTAATCGCTAATTCATAATGATCGATCATTGATCGGTCAGTGGTATCGTAATAGAGTTATCGTAGAATGATAATATCGAGCATATTAAAACCAATAACTGCACAATAACGTTCTAATGGTAGAACACTGATCAAATAAACTGTCAAAGTTTTAGCAGATTACCGCATACGTCAAATATTCATTTGTTAATATGTACGAGATTACTATTCTATGCCACTTCTTTCAATGGAGTATCAGTGGTTGACCATTGGAAAGTCATAATGACTCAATTATATTAGTAGATTACCAAACTTGTCAAAATCGACAATTATGACATCAATGATAGACCGTTCTGACACTATTGTTAATAGCAGACTTGAGTCCCTGTAGCACAACTCTATTACGAGACCACTGACCGATCAATGCTCGATCATTATGAATTAGCAGATTACGAACTTTTAACAAAATGTCAATAGGATCGTGTTGGAATGACAAATATTATAAAAATAGCAGAATTGGGCCCCTGATGGAAAGTGACGACGAGGTCGAAGACGGAGCACGCTTGCCTAGAAGTAGTGATGAAGTACATTTTACTTGAGGGTACCTATCTATCAGGATTATCCTAATTCCAGCCCCTAACTGTACGCAAAATGAATATGTTCCCAAAATATTTTTTGCAAATGGGTGGGATGCCCAACATGTACCGGTGGCGTATTGCCCTACATGTGGTTGTCTGATAATGGAACAGGCTTTGCGGAGTTCAATTTTATGCGATTCCAATGCACACTTCGCGAAATGCAACCGGTAGAAAACAAACAGGCTAGCAACTTGGTATCGTCTTCGATATCGCAATATTTTGTAGCAGATCTCGCGTCGTGGAATCTGTGATTCCTAATAGCTACAACCGGGTTTTTAAGTTAAAAAAGAAAGAAAGAAAAATAATGAATGAATAGGTTACTTCTAGACGAGTGTGCTCCATCGTTGGCGATATCATCGCTTGCCATCAGGTGAAACAGTGGTCTAACGTGAGCCTATACATCTACACTAATATTATAAAGAGGTAAAGAGTGTTTTTATGTTATTTTTTGTTTTTATGAGGTAATCTCTGAAAGTACTGCGGGCTTACTCTCCAAATTAATTTCATAGTCAATCCGATTGCAATGTCAATTTTGACGTTACGTGATTTGGCACTCTTGAAAACAATATTGTCAACATATACGATTTCACTTAGTTCTCAAAATGGTCACGCAATTTTGAACCAATTTGGCGCTAGCATTGAATTCAAGGGTACGAAACGTCACAATCTCAATGCCGACCGTTCGGAATTGAACTCAAGAGTAAGCCTGCTGGTCCAATTGCTGAAATTATTTCACCCATAGAAAAATGCTTTATTCCTGACCTGAGTGAAATATCTACACTGTGTGTGTGTGTGTGTTTTTTTTTGTAGAAGGTAATCCCACAAAATACTGGTCCGATTGTTGAAATTTTTTCACCGATAAAAAGTTGAGTGACATAGGCTATATTTCATGCACGCGGGTGAAGCCGCGAGCAAAAGCTAGTAACAAATAAGATAGATATACACGGTAAACACCCCATGATGATAGGGCACCCTATCGAATTTGATGTCATAAACCGAAATAAACCGGGAATTCAGTTGTTGTGCTACGTATGTTTGATCCGATTTGTCTTGTTTTATAAAACCGTGACGTCTGTAGTCATTCAGTACATGATCCACGCTTGCAGCCGCGTGAACCAACAACGTGACAGCGATAAAGAGAGTGTTCAAATGGGTACAATAAAATAATATGTCATACATGTGATTATTCGAATAATATAATTGATGGAGGATCATTTCGATAAGGATGATGTCAGTGTTTACTTTTGCCATTTCTTTCCTCTCTCTCTGTTTCATTATGATAATTTTATTATTTGTGATATTGAAGAAGGAAAATAAATAAATAGTTTTATAATGTAAAACATCTTGAGGAAACCGGCATGTCCTAGAACCAAAAAAATTCGAAGACATGTGACATTCACCAGCCCGCAATGGGTCCGTGTGGTGGATTACAGCCCATTCCCTCTCTTAGAGAAGAGGCCCAGCATTAGCCTTCCCAGCATTTGGAACATTAAAAGGAAAGAAGAGAAAGAAAGAAAGAAAACTATTTTATTTGGCATACACACTCGTAGATGATACACACAATGTAGTAACAACATGTAGACACTAATAAATTATTATATATATAAAAAAAAGAGACAACTAACAATGTGTGTCGCACGGCGGCGCCAAATAGGTCCAATTCAGCAATAATGCCAGACAACTACATGGTAGTTGCCAGACGCTGGTTTTCAACTGAACCTTATTTCGAGTGTACGGTTGAAAATTGGATTATTTTTTAGTACTCAGATCTTACATTACTGACAAGGCCTCAAATCAAATGAGTCAATGTTTTTATTTTAATTCTTTCTCTATTATTAAATAAATCATTCAATAAATAAAATCATTTAATAAATGATTTTAAATATCGTTTGTTTTTTTTGTTAGAGGATCTTAGCTCACACAATTTTTAGAGGCGGGAAATCTTCAATTAAATTCTTCAATTCTTTTCCCGGTCTGGGTGGTGTGAAAGGGAGTGTCAACCAGGGGTCGCGGACTCGCGGTAACTCTTCTAGATCATCTCGTAGTATCCGCAATGATAACATTTGCAGTCAATGCCAAATAAACCTGTATTCTTTTTTTTAGTCCACAGTTTGCAGTAGCGTAATCGCTTTTATGTTATTTGACTACATCCTCAAAAGAACTGATGACCTTATTCCTGAGAACAATGCATTCTGATCAACTGCCGTGATTCGTTTTTCCTCGGTCAAGCCAGTGGCACAAAATACAGAACAACAAGGTACAGAAGTCAATCTACAATCTACATACAAAGCGCGCTCGAACAACGCACACAAAGACACCGCTCACAGACACGATGTCTCGGTCGCGTTTCGGATCACTCGTCGAACAATTCCGGCTCAAACGCTCATTAGTGTGCGTCCACCGAGCGTAGGTATAAAAAGTGAAGCACATACATAAGATTGTCTTACCTATCTGTTTTGTGCCAGTGGGTTTCTTAGAAACAGTTACGGTCACAACAAACACTGAATGTTCTGACATTGCGTTGTAATCTTTGGAAATAGTTACCGTATTTACCGTGGTGCTGAAACGCAAAAGGTAACGGAAAGAACAGGTTTTTTTTGGGGTCCCACCTCAAAAAAAAACCTACTTATGTTCATCACCTAATTCATTGCTCTGGCGCACTAGGGTGGGGCGTGAGGGCGTGACCGACTTTTATTAATTAAAACAACAAAGACCTATTGATGTTCCTTCAGTTGCATTTTGCGTTTTAGAACTACGGGTAATTTTTCAGAAGTCGATTCCGAGGGCTGATGCCTTAAAGGGATAAATGAATAGAATATATAATAAATAAAAGCCTAGAGCTTTGAACCTAGTAAGTATCGCCCTTGGTCCCTATGGAACTGAAAGGACACTGGTGGGTTTTAGTCAGTAAAAGTCCATTCGGAGGTTGAGCTGTTTGTTGATTTCCCACCTCAAACTAAAATAATGCCGACCGCTTCGGGCAACGGCGTTCACGCCCCAGCTGCCATTGGGATTCCGATACCGATTTCCGGCCACCGTAGGCGCGGGCTTGCGGACGGCGAGCAATGGGTAGCTCGCTGCTAAAGTGCCAAGTCGTCGACGGCGCGTACTGTTCCCGCGCGCCTCAAGGAGTTGTCAGCAATCGCAGGGGCCCATCAGGGTCAAAGCCTACTGGGGCCAAGGGTCTATTTCTGAAAGGGAAGCTCGGCCCTGGTATGAAACGCTGGAAGGAACGGGGTAGGTTTTTTAGTCAGTAAAAGTCTGACACTATCTCCCGCTTCTTCCAAGGGCGGGGGATGTCATCTGGATGATTTTTAACCATAAAAAAAACCTTCAAAGAAAAAATTGTCTTAACATATTTGCCTTCACAGTTTATTGTAAAACTGTGCTAATGTTACGTTAGATTATCTATACATACTATAAATAAAATTGGAGTGTCTGTTTGTAATTTTGAAATAACTGCTTTTTACTACATGCATATAGATATACTATATATATGGTACATACACCAAAATAACATTTTTTACAATTTTTGTCTGTTTGTTTGTCCGGGCTAATTTCTGAAATGGCTGGATCGATTTTGATGGGACTTTTTTGGCAGGTAGCTGATGTAATAAGGAGTAACATAGGCTACTTATACTTTTATTTTAGAAAAACTAAATTCAAAATCCTGTAGTCCACGCGAACGAAGTCGCGGGCACAGCTAGTTATTTATAGTTTCAGTACTTACTTTCACTGCATTACATTAATCTTAGTTATAGGCTAGTTTTATTTTATCTTTATCGAAATGGATCACCACTTTCTTGTTAGATCATAATACCCTAACATATTTAGGATTCCGTTCCATTACGTTGCGCAAGAGTAAACCCCGATGAATCATAAATAATAACTTCCTATTTGTGTACATTATTGTAAAAGTTATGAAGCTATTTACTAGTTTTATTCAAGTTATTAATTGCTAAACTATCGCTAATGTTTTCTTTAAATATATTGTTTCGTTTGGTCTAATAAATTGTTGTCGGTAGACAGAAATTATTGGGCTTTAAATTTTGTAGTTTTAAAAACATTTTACTAAATGGAGCATTACACGATGTAATAAATTAATAAACATATTTTTTATTACTTATTTCATAAATATTACCTCACACTAGAAATTACTCTTGTATTGTGGATCCGTTCAAAAATAGGTAAACTCATACAAGACACCTGCGGGGTTACCATGACGTTCAAAGTAAGATTGTTTTAATCTTGTTTCGGTGTGGGTAAGAGATGGCGCTAGACAACCTGTATAGCTCTGTCTCTTACCCACACTAAAACAATCTTACTTTAAACGTCATGGTCTAGGTCTTAGACCCGGAACAAATATTTGTACACAAATATTGGTTTCGTGCGGGAATCGAACCCGCGTTTTATAGTGTAATAGCCACTCGCTCAACCACAGCGCCAACCGTAACGATGAAGGAAATCATCGTGTTGAAACGATATCAAATGCTTTGAACAAATAATACTATCAAAGACAATAAAAAAAAATAAGATCAATTGACTGGCCTGTTGGTCTAGTGGTTAGTGGCCCTGACTGCTATGCCGGAGGTCGTGGGTTCGATTTCCACCTAGGACCAATGTTTGTGCGATGAGCATGATCATTTGTTCTGTGTCGTAATTTATCTGTAATATGTATGTATTTAGAAATATATAGGTAAGTATGTTTATCAGTTGTCTAGTACCTACTCATACTTATAACACAAGCCCAGCTTAGTTTGAGAATGTGGGTGGTGCGTTGTGTGATAGTTGTGGAATATTATTTTAGATTATATTATGTTATAATTATAATCCATACCGAGCTCTCGTGGTAAACTACGGCCTATTCCGAAGCCAGTGTCCCAACCGTGGGACTGCTACAGCTGCTTTTATTTTATTTTTAGGGCTATGAAAACATCAAGTGATCTCACGCTCTGGGCGAAGCGAAAGCCTTTACTGACAAACCACCCGAGTCCATTCAGTTGGCCTTTGCTGCCTCTTGCGTAACTGCGCTATGGTTGTTTCGAACAATGCCGCAGCCAACGTGATGGTTACTTAAGGTACAACTACACTGCGCACACGTGTGCAACACTCGCCAATCTGAGCGCGTCGGTCTCCATACATTTTATACGGAAACTAGACTTGTACGGCCACACTAGATCCACGCCACGCGACGTCGTTCTACGTACAAATCTGACATGGTCCACATTTGTATCGCTCTAATGTAGTTCTAGCTTACAATATTTGAAAGACTCGGTAATGAAAATTTGTTTTGGAAGGGTGTAGTATAAAAAAAGACCATTATTAAAAAACTGAAGTGATATAACTATAAAACCACCACCATGTGCCACCGGTAAATGGTGGACATCCCACCTACACGCACAAAACGTTTTGGGAACACATTCATTGTGCGTGCAGCTAAGGAGTGAATTCCTTCCTTGCAAGAAGAAGTCTCTGTTTCCTGATAGCTACAACCCGGGAATCTTTAAGTCGTGAGTGAATAGGTTTCTACTAAGTAAGCGCGTTCCATCGTCGACCGCATCGTCGCTCTCCATCAGGCGAGATAGCGGTCAAGCGCGAACCTATCAAGAATAAAAAAAAGACGTGTGGCACTCGGGGACTGCCGCGGTAAAGCTATTGCATATCATTTTTATCAACTTATGCAAATAAAAATATTTATTTATTTTATTTATGCAGTATTTTTTTTCCTTTGGTTTTTTTTCTTTGATATTAATTGAAGTTACACTTTCACACATTGAATTGAATTTTGATTGATTGTTCACTCATTTGTTTTCTTATCAGTCACCACGCACAAAAAACAAATGAGTAGGGGGTGTTAGTAACTTTTCGTTACGGAATTTCTGGATTCGGTCTCCACGCTCAAGGCCCGCGATAAAAGCTATGCAATAGCTTAATAAAAAAAAAGGGTTCATTTTCATACTTCATGTCTTATGCGGAACCCAGAGCACGTTCGGCGTTATCTCTGTATCTTGATGTGGCGATATTTTCGAGTCGTGTATTGTTTTCCTATTTATCAGAAGACAGCTGTCACCGCCGGATAATAAGGGAGTTACAGTGAATTTGGACGCCTCCTTTCTCTTTCAAACATGTCAAGCCATTAGGATTAGAGACTCCAGTTTCAGCGATTAGATGATGGCTTTCGAGTTTCTTCTGATTAATAGTGATAGTTGTTTGACAAAAGTATGCATAAGTAGGTGTTTCTGGTATTTCCTGTTTGCTATTTCACTCCGACCATCTTCCGAAATTAAATTTATTTTGATGTTATGTTTTTT
Organism: Mythimna albipuncta; assembly: GCA_929112965.1. Lineage (NCBI taxonomy): Eukaryota > Metazoa > Arthropoda > Insecta > Lepidoptera > Noctuidae > Mythimna > Mythimna albipuncta. The sequence goes on along the minus strand of OV815962.1, from coordinate 5,536,031 downwards.
TTGTAGTGAAGTCATGACAATTCTAAGCCCAAACATGGTTAGGATAAATAGACTAGAATAAACTTTATTGTACACCAAAATCTATGGGTACAATGGCAAGCCTGTTGGTCTACTGGTTAGTGACCCTGACTGCTATGCCGGAGGTCGTGGGTTCGATTCCAACCCAGAAAAAATGTTTGTGTGATGAGCACGATCATTTGTTCTGTGTCTGGGTGTAATTTATCTATAATATGTATGTATTTAGAAATATATAAGTATGTTTATGAGTTGTCTAGTACCCATAACACAAGCTCTGCTTAGCTTGGGACTAGACAGCGCTGTGTGATAGTTGTGGAATATTATTATTATTATTTATTGGCAAATATATTGATTAATTACTGAGTTCTGGTGTCTACCTTCCAGCTTTGTCATCATCAGATTACCTCGATGATATCATTATCAACATAACTAATTCAGAACCATTTATTTATTAGTATTGTCGGATTTGCTTAACTATTTTCATTGTGATTCATCTATGTGAGTGTGATGTCAAATGCTACTTTTTGACTGTAGAGGCAAAGCCTTTGATGAACTCAAGAGTTGTCGATGAAAATACCAAAATAACTATGTACAGGGTTGCCTACAATATGTGAGTAGTTCCCCTCTTGGACCCCATCATCAGGAATGGATTTTGTAAAAAAAATGGAACCAATCTGGATCTATAAACGACGGAGTTTGGAGGGTTACCTCAAAAAATCGGAAAATACAACCGATTTCAGAGCCTCGCCCTTCTTTTGAAGCAGCAGCCCGATTCACGTAATGAAAACCGCAACGATATCGTAGCGATTTAGTCGTTTAGACCATTTCCGTATTCACAACCATTAATCGAGTTTGAACGAACGACACCGATTTTAAAGTCGTTTGAAATTCGTCAATTAAAAAAAATGTGTATTACGTTATCCTGGTAGAATACTTATTAATGTAACTGGAAATAAGTCGATATATCGACTTCGATCGAAAGACTATAAAATTTCAACGATATTTGGCCTGTTTGATTTTACGTGAATCAGGCTACTGATTGCAACAATCAGCTCTCTTTATTATAATACCATTAATAAGAGACGTGCTTTGTTTAAATTATGTACAGTAGTGCCTATAAACCTACTATACTTAGTTAGAATAAAAAGGACATTGTTTCATAGTAATGGCGACATTCAGCGAATTTAAGATTTCAATATCCTTTATACAAAATGTAACTGAAACAATGCACACCCTTATAGGTACACCTCAATTAGAAAATTAAGTTACAATCATAATATAAGCACTAAAATTACTCAAGTTAAATTTCAGTGCATATATTATAATTGTAACTTAATTTTCTTACAGAAAACGAAAAAAAAAATCAGCCTCACCATACAAATTGTCCAATCAAGTTTATCATTTTGTATGTTGAGGCAGATTTTTTTTTTCGATTCCTGAAAAAAAAATTGTGGAAGGTTGTTCAGTTTCGTCTACTGAGCAAGCCCTTAAAGTTTGTGGAGGCCAGTCCCTTACACCTTTTATTTTGATACTTTCAAAGATCGGAATTCATAGCGTACGTCCCGTTGACCCAGAATCCTGAAATTTGGCACAAAGCAAGGTCTTATTGCACAGGTATAGGGAAAAAAATCTGAAAACAATAAATTTTGATGTTAAATACGTCACAAAAAAATGGCAATTCGCAAAAATCTTTGAGACTCCATTCGGGAATTGTAGTTTGCACGGAACCCTCAGTGCGCGAGTCCGACTCGCACTTGCCCAGTTTTTATTTTATTTGATGCATTTAACCCCAGCGAACGCCGGCGTTCGCGCACCTATTGTCTTCCTATTGTGTCTGTAATTTCCACGATTGAAAGGTTCTTATGTACCCAAAAATGAGAAATATTGAAGGTTTTAGAACGGATTTTGATGAAACTTGGTACACGGGTAGACCATGTCCTAGGACAGCACATAGGATACTTACTATCTCGGGAGTAAGTTCCCCTAGTATAATTTTCTACTATCACACAGGCGAAGTCGCTGGCAGTAGCTAGTTACTTCATAACAATGGATCTTACTCAAAGAAACATTTACTTTAGACAGGAGCTTGACAGTAGTGAAAACTAAAACCTTTCATCTATTGTTCCCCCATCAGTCTTCAACTGTCAGAACGCTGCTGGTGATTTTCGGCTCGCCTTCTCTCTGAGAAAGTGCAGAGGCTGTCAACCAATAATTCTCTTTGCTGTCGACATTTACTTGATTTATGATTGCTTTTATTTTTACGTGTTATGTTACTAAGTTCTAACATAGGACATGAGATATTTATTGGAATTATAAATCAAACGAATGTCTGGTGTTACTTTTTGTTTTTCTGAAACTAGTTCGAAGCTACGTGGATCAAACGTAAATTATTTTATTTCACATAGGCCACCATGGGCAAAAATAATACGTCAGAAGCTAGGGCAAGGTTCCAATTGTTCGTTTCCTATGTAGAAGAACCGCCAAGAAACTTCATAGTAAATTAATTGGTCCTACGTCTAATCTTTTAAAGGTTATTTTGAAAATTATCAAAGTTTTATAACTCATATTTTAGCAAGTCTCCATCAAATGTAGTTTGTATTGTCTGATATTTTAACTATCGAAATGTATTCAATATTTTGCACCAAGTGACACATATTAGGTATAAGCAGGGTACCTAGAAACAATTCTCAGTCAACACCTTTTGACCTTATATTTTTAATGGCTATTGCGGCATTATAAACAGCGGTAAAAGATCTATTAAGTATATGCATTTTATGTCTCATTATCATTTAAGTGTGATTTCAGAAAGCTATTAATTTGTCACTATTTAGCTCGGCGGCGTAAAACACCGTTGTTGCAAGAAATTCTGATAAACATCACGAATTGTTTTAATGTAGTTAATTTCCTCACTCTTATAAAGTATCGTACATACTCATTTTCCAGCACATTTCGTATTCTCACGTAGCAAATACTATTTAAAGCCCTTCCTCCCATTTAGTGCTATAAAACAGTAACTTTTTGAAGCCTACTCCTCGACAACGAGAGGATTAATAGATTTGAAAAAATAATATGGATTCATAAACTCGTTTAACATTATCAACATATAATATGATTTTTTCAATGACTAACTTTTGCCCAAGAAAATTATTTAAAAACATGATTTTTTCGCTTCTTTTCCCTATTTATTTCGGCTTTGATGTTTAAGAATATGTTTACATAAAAAAACTGCTGGATTAAATGTTCTTCAAAATGTACGTATTTAAAGTAATCAATATTTTGCAAAGAAAATGATTTCAAAGGTCAGCGGGGGCTCTATGCGGGCGGGGGCAGGCAGTACGAGTTTGTATGCAATTTTAATTCCACACAGATGTTCAAGCCTTAACAATAGATAATATGTGCGTCTTTAAAATAGAAGCGATTGAACGCGTTCGCATTTTAAAAATCCATTTAATGATCCTCATACATGCCCGACATATCTACGCGTGTGTTTAATTACCTACTAATTAAAAATGAGCTTATTCTGATTCGACGTACATTTCGTAACGAAAGTGGATTAGTTTCCTCATTTTCTCGTATAGCTTGCGAGTTTTTTCCGTGCCGGTCGGAAACCTTACGACATAACGTAATGTTGTCGCGGACTTATTCTGGGTGTTACATTCCACACGCGTTCGATAAGTGATACGTTAACCATTTGTTCACGGATTAGAGGTAATGTGTGAAGACCTGAAGAGGATTAGAGAGTTGTGAGAAAACTTATAATAATTTGTTAAAAATTAAGTGCTTTGTGTACTTAACCTTTAACCAATTATATACTTAACTTGATATTTGTTTACATTCACACTTCGAACAGTAAATAGCCTGGTCTACCTAACATTCATTGTGAACAAATGATAGTTAACCAATCAAAGCATTTATTTAAAATAAACCTTTTTTTTGTTGCAAGCACTCTTGCTGTGCATTATCAATTTATCAGGAAATTAAAAAGTCAATCAGAAAAATGATGATTAGCTTAAATCTCTACGGAGAAGAATGTGCAACGGAACCTCCGGTGGCGCCGAAGATAACTTGGCAAGTATCCAAGTGTAACATAATTGAAAGAAAAAAGTGCAATAAAAATACATACATTTAAATATAGGAAGTTATTACGAACTAAATAATACTACATGTCAAACATAAGGCTTAGGGTCACGGGAATTTTTGAAAGAGATACCGAGGTCCTGAAACGCAATAGGTTACTGGAGGACACAGGTAGGTTTTGGTCAGTAAAAGTGTGACCTGCCATCCTCTAGTGGGAGAAGACATTTGAATGACCTCAACAAAAAGAAACCTAATGAATACTATGTTGTCATTTTTTCTCGTCAGAAACTGATTAAACATAAGCACGTCATTTCTGAATCAGAATAGGGGCGCCTGACTTTCCCGCGTGATTCGCGACCGCAGCGTTTCTAGGCTTACCGTACGGTAACGCTGCACATTTGTGGGTTTATGCCAGTTGCCATCAGAACGATACCTGGCTTGATCATACTAATAACATTAGATTCACCACAAACAAGAAGTGACATTAGCAATAAAGGTGAGTTCATATTGCAGGAATATTATGAAAATGACCATAAAAAATTGTGGCTCATCATCAGTCAAAATTCTCCTGGCTGAATGTCGTTCAATATCAACTGAGACTAGCTTCAACGACGACGTATTCTATACTCATTAGATTACGTACATATTTATGTAGCTGATGTCTTTAGAAGTAAAAGAAAAAAAAAAGAAAGAAAGTACTTATTTATTTTGGCGCAAAAAAAAAACATTGTAGACAACAAAAACTATAATTATAGAGTATTTTTATTTTAAAATAAGAATCAGGGTCCACGGCATGCAACCAAATGATATTACTCTGTCGTTATGAGGTAGGTCATAAAAAGAGAGAGCATAGTGCACTCCACAGATATGGTGCATATTATGACTATTTATTTTAAAATTATCAGACGTAGTGTCACTTTAGCTGTAAAAATTAGATAGTTGACTTAAAACAGTAAAAATCTCTGTTTTCTTGGACTTCCAACAATATTTCAATATAAGCTATAAGTAATATCCTCCAGTCACAAACGCAACATTACTTAGGTAGGAACATGCAACACAATCTTAAAAATAAGACTTAATCGACAAAGCCTACATACTCGTAATTTCCTGACTGCGGTTTACACTCTAACTCGATCCCAACGAATTGTGAGGTAACGTCGCATTGCTTTCTGCAATAATGTAGTCAAGATGACAACAAATAGAATGTGCATTGTGTTCACACTAATACTGTAAAGTCGAAAGTTTACGTATTTGTATGTTTGTTACTTCTTCACGCTTAAAAGGTTGAACGAATTTCGAACCTGGTATACAAGTATCCCATAGCATGTAACAGCACCATCAACATTTTTAGCCGAAAGATGTCCACTGTTGCACAAGACCGCCCCCAAGCGTCGCCACAACGGCCGATCCTGTACATCTCGCATCGACCGCATGAAGGATATGTTTCGAGGTCTGGTCCTAAAGTCGGACTAACATTGTGACGTTCTCGTACAATCACTTCAGCACTTCGATGTACCGATAGCAACCTGGTACCAAGAGATTGCAGTACAGCCCAAGTCTCGATCGAATCAAAAGCTTTCTCATAGTCCACGAACGCTCAGCAGAGTGGCAGGTGGAACAGCACACTTGAAACTTATTATCCCAGGAGTATGATCCCTTGGGATAATTTCCTACTATCACGCAGACGAAGCCGCTAGCAACAGCTAGTATTGCATATTTATGAGGCAGTTGCTTCCCGCACAAGCAGTAAAGAAGAGTTAGGTTTAAAACTTTGATACATGGCAAGAACTGGCTATAAACAAAATAAAAGAATGTGGGATTCTTTTTTTTAAATTTGATAGGAGATAAAACATCAGAGGAATAAACTGTAATCAATGGCGAAGAGCTTAATGAAGCTGCATCAGAAGTTGACGATTTCAATGCTATGTAGGAATCAGCAGGGGCCTTACATGACATGTTAAAATGTCAGTCGTTCAAGCGAGGAAGAGGGATGTAGCTGTTTGCCTATATAGCTCTATCCCTTTAACAGTTCAGTTTAGATCGTAAAATGGATCACAGTAAGAGCTACTGCTAGCACTGCAGTCGTAATAGTAGTGCTTTATAATTGCTTGCTAATAGGTGTTTAAAGATTCAAATAAATATGGCAAACTATGTTTACGTTAAGAGACAAACCTTTATTTCAACGTACGATCAATATAAAAGCTACTGTAAACAGTTCTTTGAATTGAATTTTACATCTTCAAGTCAACATACCGTTAAGATGAGTTTGTATTCAAGCAGCATACTGCCTGTCCCCACAGTAACACAGAATTGTTTTGTTGGATAGACGCAAGATTGGTTCAAAACAAACACCACAAAATACTTTGTTTCTTTGGCGCTTCGCCAGTAACTATTCTGTGGGAACGTAATGCATCATTGTAATAGCTAGTTTCTTTACAAATTCACTTCCGAAAATTGAGTTAATATGTTTCGTTTTGATTTAATAAGTGTTTAGTAGTTTCGCTTTTAGTTTACTTCCTGCTATTAGAAAATGTATATTTTCACCAGTATGTGTATGTTTATTATCATAATTTTGTTCACCAGATTCACTTCGGGAAGTTTTACGTACTATATTATCACCAGGATGATGAGTAGCATCTACCTTAGCAGTTATATCTTTCTTAACTAGACCAAGTACTGGTTTAGTAGATAGAATTGTACCATACGAAAACTAACCCTTATTTGTTATACCCTCCAAAATAGATAACCACAGGTTATATTTTATGATTTCCAACAAAAGTTGAACAAAAACAACCATTGGTTCAAAAGATATAAGATTTGTGACGCATCGTAGGAACGTCATTGACGTATGATAGCAGTAATAATAGATCCCGCGGTAATCAATCATAAACTGACAGTCTATTTCAGTCAGTCCAAACGTAAACAGTTCACTGAAATACAAAAGATATATCATATAAAAGATAAATACAGCGCACACGATTGAATGTCAGATTTACTAGCTGAACTGAAGGAATTCGTAAATAATAGAATCTAATTTACGTGTTACGCTGAATTACTAGAACAAAGGCCAGTTTATGTGGATGATATTGATAGTAAAATCCCTAAAATAAGTTCTAGGACAATATATTAGAAAGCTGGCGGTTCGCCAGAGAGCTGTTTATATTCTTAAATTCTACTTTTTACGCAGCAAAGGGAAATATAAGGAGCTATTAACGTTACGTAAGATTCAGATGACCGAGTTCCGCGTTTTGAAATGTATTGTAATGGGTCTTCTGAGAAATGGGCTCGAATTCTGGGTGCGTAGCTGTGTGGTAGCTGCATAGCTGTGTGCCTAATTAAGTGATGTTGGGAAATCGTTGGAGCTTTGAGAGACTTGTTACAGTATTGCGTTGACAAGTGTACCAGTGCATTTGAAAATGTGCTGTTCTTCAAGATATAGGATTGTTTCCTAGTTTGGAGGACAGTAGTCTTATATAGAAGAAATAGCCACTCTCATTTTTGGCGTTTCATCATTGATATTTCTTATAGACTTATCTTTTTTTCTCAATAAACGATTACTTACTTACAACTCGTTTTTAATTGGCCTCAGTTTTCATTGTTTTATGGAATTCCGGAAAGTAGACGATCCTTTTATATATCCGAAAGGGACGTCTACCTTCCCTTTATATCTTTTAAATTCCTTCCTGATGTTACCTGGACAGTTATTACAAAGCCATCTTTTACGATTTTGTGTGACATTTACCCGTATTACGGCAAAGAGTAGTTTGCCCAAATTATTACCTTCGTCATTCGTGTCCTAGTAACCTTTAATATTTCTGTTTGAAGCCAGTGAGTTCGTCATTTGGCTCATAACATCTCATTTATGTATCCTCATACCTCGTTACATTATATTCTTAGAAATAGCATTGCAATTATAAACTAGTGTGCTCTAATTAAACATAAATCAATAACTTTTAGTGGAAGACTATTATTGATTTAAAATAAAATTTAGGTAAGTAATTGTTAATCATTTCATTTATTTAAAAAAATAAAATACTATCAACTGGAATATAATTTTTATGATGTTATGCGCCTAAAATAAGTGTATTGTAACTTGAAAAATAAATGAATAATAATTATGTGTATGATCTAAATCTAAAGAATAATTATGTACATATACTTACTATATGAAAACACGCAGAACTTAATATTAATTCTTTCTAAGCCAGTAAATCCTAAACACAAACCCCAAAGAATTAAAAGTAGAACCATGAACTTTTCCAAAAGGTCAAAAGTAGTAATTTATCGTTCGAGAGCCGTTACTGGCCAACAACAGCAGAAAATACAAGCAAGAAACCTCCACAACACATTATTTTTACATTAACTCTTACAATGGAAATGCTATTTTTTTATAATCGCACAACTTGATTGTGGAATCATTTAATGTACATCTAATGACTACGCGTCCAATCGGGAATTATAATGTATGTGAATGAATTTCTAAAAGGCTTAGAAGAAACGCTCCATGGTGTAGAGCTCACGAAGAAAGACAGAGCTATTGCAGATGGTGTCACTGTCTTTTGTTTTGCAAACTTTCAATGCTTGAAAGTTATGATATGAAAGATGAGAGAAATCGTTATTGTAAATGCGAATGATAAATATTTATGTAGCCCAAATTATATAAAAGTAACTGTTTTATTACACGCTGTTTTCCTGGAAATCCATTCACCAAAAGTCTAGCAACTAAATCCATTAGAAACTATCAAAATATTTCACGATTCAAATCATACAATCAAAAGTATGAAATTGTTATAATAAGTAAAAGCGTTCCTACGTGACTGACGGCTCAATTTTTTTTCACAATACTCTAATTTCAAATTTGGGCATAGACTCACGCACCACTTTTTCTGTGTCCCGCCATACTTTCTCTATATTTACTATGGCGTGCCGTAATTCAACGTAAGTAAGGTAATCGTGATCTGTATGGCGATTAATGCGTCAGTAAACAGTAAATGGGAGAATGTTTGGAGTTACTACGTACTGTTTGAATAACGGTTAAAGGTCAGGCTTTGGTATTATATGCGGATGTTGAATATGTTACCTATTATAAGCAATAATTATGTTAATATTGTATTAGTCATAAGAGACCAGCAAGCTATGAAGGGTATCTAAACATCTTGCAGTGACACTGACTCACTGTAGTCTTCTAGTTTTCAAAACGTTAAAATTTTAAGCACTGCAAAGTTAGATTAGATAAGGCGAGAAGAGGACCAGAATGCATACAGCCATTCTGTTTGTGATGCAAAAGGCTTGTGGTATCTAAAAGAAGGTGAAAGAAAGAAAATACTTTTATTTGGTACAAACACAAAAAGTTTAAAGCTAAATATCAGAAAACGAAAATAGAAAGTAGAAGAGTCATAAATTAACAAAATAATTGAGTAAAAAAATAATAAAATATGCATATACCTCATGGCTGCACCAAAATAATTCCAGTTCAGCAACTAGTGTCTGACACTGGTTTTCTTCTGTACCTGAGGTTGTGAGAAGACGGATTTTGTTTCAGTTTTGTTGTGATAAATAGGTGTAAGTTTGTACAAGTGTAGTTGAATTTTTGGAAAAATCAAATTTTGTGGCCAACTTTACTGATAAGTATTCCAATATGAATAACAACGAGGCGGCGGCGGGCGTGGTGCCTCTAGGAAATGCCCTGCAGGATAAAAACAAAAACAAATAATTGCGGTCAAGTCATTGGGAAACCTGGAATGGCATAGTAGTTGACATTGGCATGCAGCCAAAATATCTTGAAACACAGCGACAGGTAAGCGGTCTACAAAACATCTGTCTGGCTGGACAGGTTCCGAAGTTGCCCGTTTTGGCGCAAGAATGTCCTCTTAATTGTTACCAAATGAGCCCAAGCATGCATACAACTGGTTCCAAGCTCGTAAATCTAGTTTCGCGTTTGTCGATTCAGTTTCCGTTCAAGGGGCAGCAGGCAAAAGCACAGCTGAGGCGCGGCACGATGGCGTCTGGCGTTTTTTTTACAGCAATAGATATCGGGTGGAGAGATCGCAGCGCGCGCGCCACGGCGGCCGCGCGCCAGTCAGCCGCCGATCCCCGCCGCGCGCGCGCGTCTTGTGAAAGGACAGTACACCTGCCCCGTGCACAGCCGCACAACCAACCGTTATCGCCCTAAATGACCACCTAATGGACGAACGAAGAGGTAGTCCATGCATGATTGTGCTAACAGTGTGAACTTACTGGTGGAGTGCAGTGTTGTGTTGATGTCCAAATGGAGGAGGTCCGGATTTCGGATTGGCCCGAGCCCCCGGGCTCCCATGCATGGCTCCCTGCTTATGGTTTCCAGCATGACTTAACGGATAAGGATGACTATTTTGGCACCAACGGTGAGTGCCATGCCGTGTAGCCTAGACCTTTTGGTGCATTCCAAGTTGGAATCTGAATGCCGCTGCTGTGTCGTTAAGTTCGGCACAGTCGTGACTCTGATGTGATGAAACAGGCTGTTTGATTTGCTAAACTGCTTGGCAGATTGCTTTGTTTGTAACTTTTAACTGTACGGACGAAGTCATTTGAGCCATTAACTGGCCAAAACCACTTTGAGAATACACATTTACCTACGTACATATAGGTTTCGTAACTCGTTTCCTTCAATTAAAATGGATCGCTATCAGATCTGCCGTTGACCCAATCGTTACCAAAACCGTGTTAGTTAATTCATTTAACTTATTGTTGTATCTGGCAGTCAAGGCAGGCACAAAAAATGACTTCGTTCGAACGTAACGTTATTGTGGCCATGTTGACTCACTTGCATTATGCAGAAAATATTATGTCGAATTTGTTCTTCCTAACTAACACATTAACTGTTCGTCACTGTTGAAAAGTCAGGAAGTATTTACTTTCTGTCGACATTTACGATACTGTTAGATAAATAATGTTGTCGCTCGAAGAATTACCAGACTAATTTGTGATTTAAAATCCGCAAAAAGTTCAATTAAATGACTCTTTGTTGCGCAAAAACAATACATGCGAGTACACGGGTGTTAAGTAATTCATTGTTGGACTTATCGCAGATCAAAATAACGAACCTAATAATTATTTTAATGCATATTAGAGCAACAATGGTCTCCGCTTGATGTGGTAAACGGACATAACCAAAAGTAAACTATGTGAAAATGTTGTGATTCCCACACAAAAACAAAGAGAGATCAATAAAAACTGTATACAATGCGGATTGGACCGAAATTTGTCGCATAAAACAAACATTAATTCAAAACTAATGTAAATAGTCCGACATTAATATTCATGAAAGAATACATTTAGAATTCGTATTGGACATTATAACAGATTATAATATATTTTAGCATGTCCGTACTTTACCATTTACTGAACTTTTTTAGGTAAATCATAGACTTTCTTTTCAAGCATCGAATGTCTTAATTTTAGAAGATTTTTAGATGGTGAATGATGGTTTTCGTCAATCAGTACTAAAAACCAACGCGTTACACAGCAGGTTTTTCTTCAATCAAGGTTTTGACTGTGGCAAAACTGACAACAAAACCTACCGTGTAATGTTCGCCATATGTCTACACTCTCAGAACGAATAGGTACCTTGTTGTTGTTTTGCTATTGAAGTTATAATTATACAAACAAATCTTCACCAATATCAGAGTGTACCAATTCCACACAAAGAGAGAGTATTTCTAAATATTTCGAAGGTAATAAAGCGATCATTCATTTTAATAGCAGATTGCAGTTTTTGTTCCAATCTCTTGGCAGAGAAAAGCGGAGAAAGTATGTAATTAGTAATGTAAGATGTTTGAAGTTTTATTACAAATCATTGGATTTAGACGCATCTATAATTACATATAGGGCTATCGCCTTTCATCTTACTTTCGATGTTTCGTTATAAGAAGCATTTGATGAAGATAGTTCAAAACTGTCGGTAAACTTATAAAAAGGTTTAGTTTTGTTTATTGATAGATAAAACACTTTTTTGTTTCGCATCTTTTCACTTCTTTTCTAATCTTACATCATTTCTTTTTTCATATACCTACATATTATATGATTCGATTTTAACTTGATTTTAGCAAATTAATTCTATATATTTTAGGCACGTGTCGTATTATGTTTACAACTGTACCTGCAAGTTATAAACCGCCTCCATCAAGGCAAAAAAGCCACTCTAGAGCCAATGTCCTCATAATATATTCATACATCACAGTGATGAGATTAATCTGACGTCACCGCTCAACTTTCCACGCTAATATTCATGTTATTCACAGTTAATACAGCATCAAGACAGTTTTATAGCAGTTTCTTATACAGCAAGAAATATCTTTCCAGCTTGATTGGCGCGATTCAAGCCTCTCTTGAATGGCTAAATACTTTTCTTTAATCTGAGATATTTGTTGGGCTAATAAGTTTGCTTCGGGAGTGACAATTTTGCATTCAGATGTCTGTAGAAACGGTTTTTGGCTTTCTCAAAACACTTTGAACTTGAAGGGTTTGCAAAGCATACTATACTTTCGAAACTATACTTAGAAATTCCAATTTTATAACCAATACGTTTATGTTGGCAAATTTCTTCCAAGATGCTTAAACAATTTTGAATATGTCCAATAACTTGTTGTCAAGACTTAAAGCTAAAAATCAACAAGTTTAATTTTGTTAAAAGTTAATTTATTATACTTTTTCATATGTGTAACTCCAACGCATAGTAACCTCATACATATTCCACTAGATATTATTTTTACGCTAGTTCATAATTTACTAAGCCAAACATTACAATCTATCTGGAAATCCTTGTAAAATAACAAGACCTATTATTATTGTATACCCACGTCGTTAGTTATACTTATTATGCCAAAGTTGCTCTAAGTAAACCTGCTTAGAACTCAAATTGCCCTTCACTGTTAAGATATGAATGCCCTAAAAATTACGCATACGAATTTTGTACTTAAGTAATTGAGAAGATTTATTATTATTGGGTGGGAATAGTCTATCGGTTACATCACTGTACATAATGATTTGGCTACAAGGATAGAAGATTTTTAGAAAACATTCAAAGTAAGGTTATCGTTTTAATTGCACGTTTTTACTACGTTAATTATGCATTCAAATCGTAGAAATTACCAAAATGTTAGTTCGGCATGAATTGAATACATAAAACTTCGATGACCGTTTACAAAAAATTTAGCCATTTAAAATTTTAAATATGTGTCTTGCAGCTAAGAAAAAATGCAGATTCAAAAAATAACACAAATACCTACTAACAACAAGAATCGTTCGAAACAGACTTGCAACAAAGAGAATTTCAATTAAAACATAAAGAAACATTTTAACGTTGGATTTTTATGACGGCAAGCCGGCTTCGGCGACGCGTTATAAATTCCACATGGGACCGAGTGCAGAAGCATGTGGTCGGACCAGTTGAGCGGTCCCCCGCCCTAAAGGTCATTTCTTATCCGTAGGCGAATCGCATGCTTGGGACAGCGCCGAGGCAATTCTAAGAAATTGTGGGATACCACAGGGATGCGTTCTCGGACCTAACTGAACTTGGAAATGTCGTGATGTGAATTATGTTTTAATTTTATATTTCTATTGTTAGTATATCTATAATCTGTTAAACCAAAAAATAATATGAGCATCTATTAGATCTTATACGGAAGGTCGCTTGAGAAAAACAGTCCATAGTTATTAAAAGCATTATCTAATTCGTACCTGCCAATTCCTATGTTTACCTTGTAGTGTTTTGATGAAGGTTTATAACTTTAGTGCATATTGAATTGACCGCAGATAGCACTATGTTATACTTTGTTGATAACCTAGTAACACTAACATTCGCAAAAACATTGTCTACAAAAAGTTTTTATGTACCTTGAAAATATTGTTTTTGACAATAATATTTTCATCATTACTACTCGTGTACCAACTAACGTCTGTTTATAATTTCAATGTCAGGGTTACGCGTCTTACAAATACCGCGTCGTCTAAGCATTTGTGTAAATAGTAACGACTACCAATAGCTAGATTATCTTGATCGTTTTCATTTGTTAGTTTCTTTTAGTGCTCAGTTCAACTTTTGCCAAGATTACAGTAGGCCTTGAGTCGTCTCACTCTAAGATAAAACGTCAGCGAGATAATTTAGAATAATGCCGCCAAATATGATCGGCAGACATTGCAGGTCACTTTAAATCCTAAAGTTTGCTTTACAATTTAGTTGGTTAATATTTTTGCGGACAGGTGAACGTGCTAGAAATTGTTTTATTGCCAATAAATAAGTATTCTCATTAAAATATCTGTTTAGAATTTGTTTGAACGTGTGCTGTTATTATTTAAAAACTTGTTTGATTACAAAATTCCGTTTTTCCTTTGTTCGATTTCCAATTACATCGGTCGTTATACGATGGAAATAATTGTTTTTCTTGTAACTAAATTATACGGTTATCGGACGGATTTTGAGGTTACAGTTTATATGTGGTTTGTACGTAGGTGTTCAACTCGATTTAGAACAAATCTACGTCAATTGTAGCCGAAGGTTCATTAATATACATCACGAAATTAAGTTAGAATGGAAAGACATGAACAAAATGACTTTTAAAATGATTCTGAATTGCTTATTCATACAGCATACTAGTTATGTGTCTATTTTAGGTTAATACCGATGTTCACAGATCGAAAGTTGATTTATACAAAAATAATTGGTAATGTATTTAATTTTTTTAATGAAAGTCATGGCTTATTGAGACGAAATGTTATTTATTTTATCCTAGCTTCTACCACTAGCTTCGCCCGTGTGAAAGTAGAAAATTATTCTAAAGGAACATACTGTCGCGGTAAAAAACCTAAGGTTCTAAGGTCGACTGTTAGAAAATGCCTTAGGCAAAGCTTTGGCTAAGGCGGACTAAGCCTTTATATAGTGTTTCTTACCAGTGCATAAAATTATAATAAATAGAAAGTATTCTAAGTCCTATTACAGGACATATTATGGTCTACCCGTGTGCTAGACTTCATCCAGATCCGTTCACATGTTTAAGCGTGAAGGAATATAAATATAAACACGCATACATACAAACTATCGCCTATATAATATTAACGCGATACATTTGCAGCAATTAGGTACAAATGACCTTATTGTTAATACCCATACATTAATGCGCGTATATCGGAATGGCCCTTGACACACTATCTAATACCATGATTATTTTGTTACACACAATATAAAACACGATTTTAGCTACCCTTGGCCACTACGCATTTTATAACTTAATAGCATTTTGCCAACGACTTCATTCGCACAGTATTTTGAGGGTGGTCTTAAAAAACTCTCTATGTAATCTTTTTTCGTTTTGTAAATATATTTTTAAAATATGAAGTAATGAAACAAAATAGCTTTTGATTGTCAATTGAATGGTGTGGTTGTAATTTCCTTTCATCTTCAAGTTCCTTCTGGTCTCCCAGAGTCATCCAGTAGATAGCATTTGGTCCTTCGAGCCGGATAATGAAAACTTTTTTAATTACTTTGGTTACTATTTATGGTAAGTTTCAAGTACATGAGCCAAAGGAATACAATTTTTTGACCCTTTTCACCCCTTAAGAAGTTAAATTTCAGTGTCAATTCATAGACCTCTTATTAGTAGATACTCGCCTACATCATAAAAGAAAGCTTTGTGCAAAATTTACGTTCCTAGCTCCAGTAATTTCGGCTGTGCATTGATATGTCAATCAGTTAGTTTCACCATTTATATTATTTTAGACTAGCTTCTGCCAGCGGCTTCACCCGCGAAACAGTGAGTTTCTTCATACAAACTTTAGACCCCTGTTTCATCCCTTTCGAGAGTGAATTTTAGGAAATCCTTTCTTTAGGAAGCGGAGCAGGAGATAGTGTTAGACTCTTACTGACTAAAAAATCCCACCCCGTTCCTTCTTGGCTTTCATGCCGGGGCCGAGCTAACCCTGGCCCCAGTAGGCTTAGACCCAGCTGGGCCCATGCGCGCAGCAACAGCCGACAACTCCTTGAGGCGCGCGGGAACACTACGCGCCAGCTCGGTCCGGACAGTTATCGGATGGTCGGACAGCGAGCTACCCATTGCTCGCCGACTGCGAACCCAAAAGAGTTGACGCAAGTTCTATCGAATCTATAATAAATCTTGAAAGCGGAATTTCAACGCTTACGCAATTAATCGAATCATTTGTCCGAATCGAATGAAAGGTATATTTTGCGTAAAGAATTTACTATCGTGACAATATTGTAAATATTTAGGCCAGTAAATTACATCAATCACGAATAATTGTGCTACACGGTACAAAATCGTTATAAAGAAAATTGTTTTGATCCAATTCATGGAATGTAGGTAATTAAAGTAGGTATTAATATGAGTACTTGATAATGTTGTGACTTGTGACCAACTTTTGCTTGCGGCTTTAGGTACATGCATGACTTCGGAAATTAGTTATGAGAACCTATTTTATATTTTGGAGTTTGAAATTATCAAATAATTCCTCAAGCGGAGCGACAGCGATTGTCAGACTTTTACTGACTAAACTCTAAATGTCTCATGTATATATGTGGAGAATATTGTTAATATCACATCATCACATGTGTAAAACTATTGTTAAGCCTTTTTTATGTAATTCCCTATGTGTTATTGTTTGTTTTCCCTAATAAATAATATAATAAATAAATAAGAACCTACCCCACCCCTCCTCTCTGTGGAGCCTCACATGATTCCTACACGATCTCTTCTACCATGTCTTCATCTTTAATCATGCATCGATCACATTGTTTTCAGTACAATTACTGTATTATCACGCAAAACAACAAATGGATTAATATGTTTATTGTATTTCATAAATAACAGCTTATAAAAGCGATAAACTAGCATGCAAGACCGAACTGATTTGCGTGTCAAACTAAAATGAACTCATAATAGGTCATCTAACTAAAGACCTAGGTCAAAAGAAAAAAAACAAAACGCTTATCACGCAAAACTATAAATCTTTAATACTTTGGTCAGTCTGGCGTTACAAATGGAATATGTTGTGAGATTACGCTTATCAGAAGTAAACACTGACAATAGTGACTACTGTCAGAGCATAAAACTTCATGTGTGAACATTTGCACTACTTTTTTATTGGGATATCAACAAACGACTTCTCCTGCTCCACTTTTACTGACCAGAAAATTTTAAATCAACAGATTCCTTCAGTTTATTTATTTATTTAAAAATATAAGTTTACAAGTACAGGACCAAAACATTTATATTCTAAAATCTTTAAGACTAATAAACATACTAACAATCTAAACAAACATATAAAACCACAAAAAACTTACAAACTAATTTATAAATTTACAAGTTTGGTATGGCTTATCATGGAAGATATCCAGATCTACGTGCTGAGTATGCAAATAATTGTACAGTTGCCCTTTATTGTCAGGGCTATGGTAATTCTTTCGAGCATACCGCAGCACTGGTAGGCGACGGCCCTAACCCGGCCCGGCCCCTACAATTTTGCTGACATCTTCTTGAAGTGCACGTGGAAAAAAACATTTGTAAAAACTTGAGATCTATAGAAGGTAACTTTTCATTACAGAAAGGCTTACGATTAAACACGATCTTATTTGATTTTAAAAGATAGCTGCAGCATTGTTCTAAAGAGTAAATTCGGCCTAAGAACACAAAGGGTATTTGAAGGAACACAGGTAGGCTTTAATCAGTAAAAATCCAACAGCCCCTCTTGCGCAACCAGAAGAACGAGAGAAATTATTTTGTAGATTTCACCCTAAAATCCTAATATGGTAAACGCTGATGTGGTTGACAATAGATCACACAGCACACTTGCCTAGAAGTAGGTAATCTATTCACTCTTGAATTAGGTAATGACTCCCTATGCTAATGCTTTTACAATACAGGTAGCGAAAAGCAGTTTTCTAGCAGCTGGTGTAATAACCGACTTTGATTATGTATTTCTTTATACTGAAAACGTAAAATATTTCGTTTGATTTCTAGACAAGTAACAGACCAATAACAATGCAAAAAATACATTAAAAACCTTGACATTTCTCGAGATTGCTTACCAAAGAAAACGTTTGAAATTGCATTGTGAAATCTCAATGTAGTTTTTATGAAGACTTCCCTAATAGACTCTTATAGAATACAATTAAAAATAAAGATAGACAATTGTTGCTTCATTCGGAAGTGATTCTTGGTTAATGGATAGATGAAGTCATTGAGATGTTACAGATAATCATGGTTGAAAGAACAGAAAGAGTCAGCGTACGAGTTGCAAAAATAAGTTTTGCAATATATGTACTAGATATTGTAACGTTAAATTATGGACTTTCAAATTACATGAGACTCTGGGCAACGTATCATTCCCCCAGCGACATCATTATATCGACTGTCAAAGAGTAAAGAATTGATCACTTGCAGGATATTGGGATTGTTCGAAAGAATCACAGCGGCCCTGAAGCGGGAAACTGAAGGATTGGGTTTTAGTGGGTAAAACTTTTTGACGGTCTTCACAGGGGGATTGATGACTTCCCATCCCATAACAATGACACGGATTTAATTATATTTCAGTGATATAATGGATGTATAGCGGTGGTGATGAAATAAATTACACAAAGTAATGCGCCTGGCTGGGTTTGAACCCGCAACTAACAACTCGTAATATGTCAATCCCATACATTCGAGTTTTTTTGAAAATATTCATCAGTGAAGGAATGATACCTTACAACGATCCTCTTATCATTTTCAACTCAATAGACTCAATAGCAAAAGCAAAAGCAAAAGTTCTAAGATTATTATGACAATAGACCCTGTCGTCTCGTTTTTCAGTAGACTTTTGTACACAGGGAAAAATACAGGCACCATTCTAAAGCTTATCAGTGTTTGCAATATTCAAATTTAAAATGACTAATCTAACCTTGATAATGTTAATGATGAATTTATCTATGACGTAAGTGCTAATGATAACACAGAAAATTTAAAAATAAAAACGTTCGGTGCCGACTTTCATAGAGCAGATGGTTCTGTTTCCACGCAAGTTAATAGCGCTAACTGTGGGAAATAAGTGCATTTGTTGAACACACGACGAAGAGGGAATCAGCCTTATTAAATGCAATCAACTTAATTGGATAACCTAACTGTTAATAAATATCATTAATTTACTTCAAGAACTCGTTACAGAATTTATTCTTCCTAAAGAAAGCGATATTTCACTCAAGTTAACCTCATCTTTGACGTCTCATGATTACCTAGTATCTAGAATTTTATATTTTAGTTCAGTTTTTACTTTCATCATCATCATCATTATTTCTGCCGAAAGCCGTCAGAGTTAGACATCGGCCTCCCCCCAAGTGTCGCCACAATGACTGGTTCGGTGTTGCATTCATCGGATTCCCGCGATCCTCACCAGGTTATAGATTCACCTTGTGAAGAGTGGGAGACCTAAAGGCGCTGCGTCTTCCAGTACGCGGTCGCTACTTCAGAACCCATTGAAAATCTACTCTTCAACCAATATACCCTGCCCACTACCACTTAAGTTTGGCGATTCTTCGAGCTATTTTAGCCTTAAATAAATACTGGCCTATGTCCATCAGTGGGCGTCTATCGGCTGAAATTATTATGATGATGAAATACAGGTAGGTGCCATTCGTATTAGTGATATTTATCGCTTCTTCAACATCTGTAACATCATTACATACTATAAAACGAGGAGGCTTTTCGCTTCTGTCCGTTTATCCCATAACCGTTCTAAACCAGGGAACGGATTTTGGGTGCAGCCTTTTCTAACAAAAAGGGGTTATTACGAGAAAAAAATATCATAATATTTATCAATGCCAAAGAGCGAAACTCGAGAAAGGTTTATGTTACATATAATTTGCCACTCATGCGAAACTAAAGTGGCTTACTAGCATAGGTAATATGTATTAAAATAGGTATAATCAGTTTTTGATTATAAAAGATTTAAAAGGCATTAATAAAAGCCTACTTTCAAAATGAGATAAGACGAATTCAACTCTAATGCGGTATATTACAAGAGAAAGGATGTCACAAAGCACAAGATCTGAATGCAAACACAAAATACCGCAACTTATGAATCACACATTAGGTATACGGTAGCACTCAGTTCTAAGAATGTGAGAGCCGGCAACAATTCTGTGTAGTAGACAGGTGAAGGTCTAGTTAACGTCAGCTGGTTAAAGGTACGCAAGTACTGACGTTGGTATAATTATGTACATATTTTATTTTAACCATTGCCTTGCATTATAATTACTCTTGTAGTCTGTCTAAAAAGTCAAACGAATTGGGTAATTATTAGGGTAAAATGAAATCTGATGTAGTCAACGCTGGTTCAATAAATCAAGGGAGATCTTGATCATTGTTTACCAATAGGACAAGCTAATAAAAAGTATCGTATATAAAAAGTATTTATTAAATTATTAAATGTTATACATAATCGTTTGACTTTTTAGACAGACTATCATAGGTACGTTTACAAACGTTTAAAATCATACTCACTAACACTGAGACTCGGAACTATAGACTATAAAAATACTTGGTCAAAGAGAAAATCGATCCAATGAATCATTTATTTTAGAAATCATGTGATAGTGGAAGACATATAGGTATTGCTAAGAACAGGGAGAGTTATGATTTTACATAGTTATCTAATCGTTGTAAGCAATCGTTTCCTCATTGCTTATAAGGACTTTTTCTTCTCCTTGGTTATATCTGTAATCAGCATTAGCTATAAGTAGATGAACTGTAAGTTATGGCAGTTCAAGTGTGTCCTCCAGTGAAGACATCTCATCTTTTAGGCTTTTAGTGTAGCTTCTAGTTGTTAGATTATGGATTGTAAATTGGAGAATTCATCCAACCCAAACAAGAGTGCTGTACACTTGTAGGTTTAGTAAATTCCATGCTTCTGTATTCAATAGGCCAAAATTTGTTTGTATACGTTTGTTACTTTTTCACGCTCAAATGGTTAAACGTGTTTTGATGAAATTCGGCACAAGGGTAGAACTATACCTTGGATAGGCTAATAGAATAGGTATATTTCATCCTGTGAGTTCCCGTTGAGCTAATTTTCGACTTTCATCAGATGCTAGTATTTTTTTTTTAGTATTGGCTGCTTGCGTTACTACATTAGTTTCTGTCGGTTTGTGATCTTGTGCCTTCTAGGTCGTTCGTCTGTATTTCATTGCTTCCATTTTCCCTTCTCATCATCATCATCATCATCCTTTTTAATGTTCCTACTGCTGAGATTCACGCCTCCTCTCTAGGAGAAGAAATGGGCTGTATTCCACCATGCAGGCCCAGCGCGGGTTGGTGAATGTCACATATCTTTGAATTTTTGGTTCTAGGACATGCTGGTTTCCTCACGATGTTTTCCTTCACCGTTTTGAAAGCAGTGGTGATGAAATAAATTACACAAAGTAATACGCCTGGCTGTGTTCGAACCCGCGACCTACAACTCGTAAATCGGGCCATCATCACTCGGCTACCACTGCTCACCTTCTAAAGTGGTACAAATTCTGATAGTACCAATGTTTTTCTGGGTTACTCATAGTAACTCCTACAGTTCATCGACTTGCTTACGTAACCCTACTTTACGATGATGCATCATCAATGACTATTTGTTTTTATTGCGTATCTGGGCTGAAACAAAACGTATAGTTAATAACTATTTTAATGAGATTATAATCATAAAACAGAGCAAATGACTGCATTGTTGTCGTGATACTGCAATTAGTATTATGATTTCTATTGCCCGTCTGTTTTATTTCACATTGATCTAATTATATTATTATGAGCGACAATCTGTACGCTGATTTTGAGTACTGTTTCATTATTGGTTCTTTAAACACAGCTGCATTTAAAATATTTTTAATGGTTGCAAGTTGTAAATGAATCGAATCTTTAAATGTTTTTCATTGTAATGTTATTAAAATCTTCATTCAAATCTTGCGCTCGTCACGGTTAGGAAGTCACGATAACTTGCCACGTGTTGCTGAATCTTTTTTTTTTATTGCATATTAAGAATATCTTGTAAGCAAAATACGCGCTTATGTCGTGGAGTTGCGGAAAACAGCCCGATATACAATATGAATGTCTTTTGAATAAACAGAGTTACTGTGAATTGATAGCCCAACTGACCGAATCCTGGAGAGATTGAAGGAACTCTTCGTAGTTTATAGGCACTTTTGTAATGGTTTTATTCTATAGTTCCTTACATTTACAAAGTATTTATTAATTTGCACAGTACCTATTTAGGTTAAGCCGTTCAGCTGTAAGCGATTATAACTTTACATTTAACTTACATAAATAACTTTATTTCGTAGTAGTCTGTGTTAAATAAAGAAGATAAAAAACCAGAAACACCAACTTCTTAAATTATTAGCGTAATTTTTTTTTTTTTTTCAATTTATTGGTTTGCTAAAATAACTTTTACCCTAAAAATGATACATGAAAATTGTCTTTCCTACTCTTTAGTTAGAAAATCGGAATATAACTCAGTACTTAGTCAGTGTGAAGGGCGAACACCTCAACAACTGAACACGTCACTAAGAAACCTTACGATTTCCAAGCATACAATGAGGATAAAAATAAAGCTGTGCTCAGATTACATTGTCGTGAACACTATTAATATGCAACTGATTTTTATCTCTAGACTGTAGTAACAATACGTTTAGCGATTGTTTGAGGTTTAAATGTAGATAATACGGTACTGATCTGAATTCACGATAAAGAATGTCAGAGATAGGGTAGAGGAAACACTGCGATATTACAGAAAATATAAAACACAAAGAATCCAATATATAACTAATTAAGAAATGAGGATAACTTACCTTTAACATAACGTTTATTTGAACTTATAATTCCAAATCAATGCGAAGATATCACAATTCAAAATATACCGTTTATAAACACGATAATAGGTAAAGGCCTAAAATATTATGAAATATTGACCCAAAGAAAAAAACCTAAATTTAAAGCTAGAAATCTGAAGGCTTGAAAAGGATTTTTTAACGATTTCAGATCGAACTAACAAGTGGAAAGATGAAAGTATAATTAATACTAACTTAAGATGTTTTATAATAACCGACACCTGCTATTGCACTGATGCAAATTATATAATTAAACTTTCTTCATTTATTAGTTCTTCGATTAATGAAAACTACATTCAAATTCATTCCATAGTTACAAGAGTGGTCTGCGGATATTCAGATAGACGTGTGGTTTTGTACTATGTATTGATAAAGATGCATTTTTAACTCTCTTGAAGCTAACGAGGTTACCACGAGCAATAAACAGCCTAGCTTGTTTTACGTTAAAGATTTCCAATTTCTCCTTGAATTCTACAACACACCGATAAGATCGACTGAAACGTGTTTCTAGATCAACGCTGAAATATTGTTACACATTAATTTTAATCATGAAAACATTCCTCTTAACTATACAGTAAAATAAACTTCTGTTTCATTATAATAAAGTCGAGATTCAACTAACAGACACTATAACTCTGACAAAAGAAGAATTGGTCTCCTTGGCGATAACCATGAAGGCAAAGACGAAGATTCTGCAATAGATAACGCATGTATTGAAGAGTGATTCATTACAGCCAATAGTTTACGTCTGTCCGTCCTTCTCAGGGTCTCCGAAGGCAAAACAAAGAATTTGGCACAATGGTAGATAGATTACGAGCAGTAAGAAGTCGTGACAAGTTTGTGGTATGTTACTGTAGTCTCCTAGCGAGATCTCAAGGTTTTGGTGATTGTGGACTTGAACAAGATCGTTTGTAATTCAATTAATATGTATGAGAAGCTGTTTTTGTTGTAACCGGAGCTGGAAAACGTATTTTAAGAATTAATTGGTCTGAGAAGACTAAGTAAATGTTTGCTGGATTGTGGGAAAAAAATATATGGCGAGAAAGTGATTAATAAAAGACATAAGGTGGACCTATAACCTGGTGGATATGGTGGTGGTAGCGGGAATCTAATGGACGCGAGACGCACAGGCCTGGTCGTTATGGCACATGGGGAAGGCCTTTGACCAGCAGAGGACGTTTTTCGGTTGAAATGGTGATTATGATTATACCAGCGCTGCATTATGTTTTTTAAAATTAAATATCGCTGCTGCAAATTTTGAGATGTAATCTTTTTGGTCTCAGACTTTTTTTTATTAGTTTTTATTTAAAAAGATTATATTTCCTGTACGGGTTCCAAAAGTTAATAGTTCTTTCATTCTTTCTAATAATAACCCAATATATTTGCAGTAAGTAAATGAGTTACCAATACCAGAAGTACTTTTAATGCTTCTGAGACGGTTTCATCAGATAGTCAATACAGTAATTAAAGTAATTGGCAATAAACAAGTTAACAGGGAAATTACGGGAAGTAAGACATTTTCTTAATTATCAGAACTGTACCTAGGGTTACCATATATCAGGATTTTTGAACTCTTCTCAAGGTTGCGGCTGGATTTTGCAAATCTCATGAAATCTCAGGATTTTTAGAATTTTCATTAAAATACAACTTAAAAAGTTAAACAAGCTAAAACAAATTAATAAAAAAACTTAATAAAAAGTTAAATAGACTAAAATTAATCTTCCTTTGGCAAAGGGGGTTAGATCTGCAGTGTGAAAAATTCTCTAACTGTAATTTTTTTTTAGATTTTTAATGGAAATTGGGCTTTTTCTCCGGACCTTTGATTTTTTCTACTGGTAACCCTAACTGTACCTAATATGTACATAAGGGCTATGACGTACCTACTGTTAGGGCTATATTTCACCTGGACACCACGGCGGCGTGACCAGTCGCCACTACCAACAAAATGCACACACACAGCTACAGCTCTATATAGAGTTACTTATCTGGTGTCCGTTTGGTTGCGCAACCAATTTGGTGGCGTGACCACTCGGACGTGTGGCGGTCTGGTGTCTAGTATGGTAACTCAGGGCTATATTTCACCAGGAAGCCATGGCGGCGTAACTGGTCGCGCCACCATGGTGGGTGTCCCGGTGAAATATAGCCCTCACAAAAGTTACGTCATAACCCCTTATATATTAAGTACACTTAAGGTTACCGTTGAAATATGGCCCTAAATGTGCAGGCATCCCGTCAAAACCTACCTTACATTAATAAGAAACGTCATTCTAGAGGAAGAGGAAAACGATTTATGATATGCTTCTTCAATTTATCTATAAATCATACGGTAAAGCTATAAGGAAATCAAATGATCATAGAGAAAATCATATTGGTTTGATCGTCAATACTTTTAGTAAATGCTTCCGCAACAGTTGAGATATACAGTCATTTTTCGAGATGTAAGTAGGTTTCCGCTCACTCTCTTCATCATCACCATCATTATAATTTTAGCCATAAAACGTCCACTGTTGGACACAGGCCTCCCTCAAGTGTCACCAGAACGACCTGTTTTGTGCATCTAGCATCAAACAGGTTGCCGCGACCCTCACCAGGTCATCGGTCCACCATGTGGGAGGCCCTCTAGCTTCCAGTACGCCCGTTTACTTCAATGAATACACTTGCCACTACTTCCTTGATTTCAGCGGTCCACGGGATAGAAGCGAGTCACTTATCTCCATTGTTTTGATTTAATCTAATGTCTAAAAATAAAAACATGCATTCCACCTGATGGTAAGCAGTGATGAATTGGTCGATGGTGAAGTGCACTAATTAATTAACAGCCTCTTCACTCTAGCCTTGGGACATATAAATTGTAACTAAAACATGAAACAGTTTTTTTTTTATTGATATAAACTAGTACTTGACTGCAATCCCACGAATCCACCCTTGGTAAGCAGTGATGCAATCGTTGATGGTGACGCGCACTGGTTTATTATGAGCCTATTCACTCTAGGCAGCCAAATTATAATCGGACGGGAAGATTGAAGCAAGCAAATTGTTCTAGTCCTTCGATGAGATTTACAAAAATTAATTGAAAACAGTTAGAATCTACTCAATGAGCGAACAAAACGAACTCACACGAAAACAATTGTGGCCGAAATAATTAATTTCATGGATATTTAGCGGTTACGCATTGAACGGCCATCGAGTTGGAACGTTCGCAAAATTGTTCGCGTTGAAGGCTGATTTGACGCTTAATGTAACTTTAGTTTCAAATTATATCTGGATATGATTTGAATGGAGATTCAAAAATTTCGACAGCAAAATATCTAAGTACCCTTTTCTTTTGACTACATGGATGGCATATGAATTATGATCTCATGATCATATAGATATTTAGACGATGCTATTATTTTTTCAACCAGAGAGTTCATTATGAGAAGCACAACTGTACAGGACAAAAGTAACAGATGCGCAAAGACTATGCCTGCAAAATATATGAAGCATTTTATCTATTTACTGAAAATCTATAGATTTGATTACAAAATTAAAACATTGTAAAAAAAAGGTTGCTTACAGAATGATCTGACAAACAATCAGAATGATTGTAGGTAGATAATTAGGTATATTAGTCCGGTTTTTAATCGATAGAAGTAATTTTTACACCCTGAAGGATTATAATATATTATTCTAATTACTTTAGTGAATACTTTTGCACATTATAAAGCTCGCAATTAGCTCCGAGCTCAAGATCAAGAATTTCATTAGAGTTGCTTTAAACATATTACATTACAATATAACTAAAATTCAAAGTTTACGTTTGACTTTAATTTTATAGTACAAGTCCCGCTGTTTTAGCAGCTTCCTGTTACTAACCGCAGTAAATATATGAAACAATACATTCGACCGTATATTTATTCATACATACATAATGTATGTACACAAACCAGTACATCTGATATCATAGCTATTACAAAAGGCGGAAAGAACAACGGTAAGCACATCAAAAACACATCAAGACTATTCGGAGACTCCCGCGCAACGAAACTTTTACTGCATAGACCACATCACACACTGGACCGGTATTACGATTCAAATCTACGAATTACTTTTCCAACTTTACGATGATAGGTGGGTAGGTACTCAACTGAGCGTGAACTTAGGGTGCGTTTAGCTTCGTAATGGCCCACTTTCGACTAATTACGAAGTTAGAAACACACGTGGGCGAGCCTTTGTTCGAAATCGGCACGGCCTATAAACGTGAAATTGTTACAATCCGCGAATTAGCATGTTGCTGTGGAAAGTAACATTCACACGTGTAGCTTGTTCGAGCTATTAGAAACACAATGAACGGATTGTTTTCCTAAAGATATGCAGAAATGGCGGTGGCATTAAACTTTAACATGGCATTGTGTGTGTCATTTAACACATCATGTTCTAGATGTTGAGGAAACTGTTGATCGTTATAGTAATTTGTCTGAAGAACACTGAAATTATTCATCCATAAATCATAAGTAATGTGGGTAATCCTAAACCTTGACGTGATTCATGTAATAATTGTGATTGTAAGTTTACAAACAGCAATAACGTAATTATACGGATACCTGAATAAATGACTAAGCAAGAAAAACAGAATGCTAACCGTGCAGAAAATTTATGACACTCGTTTGTGCAAGATTATTTGAAACTCGTTAACCTCAAGGAGACACTTTTTCTGCATTATATGAGTCTGAATTTATCATTCGCAATCAGTGTTTTAAATAATAAAAAAATATAAGTGTATTTATAACATATTTCCTACAGTAAGACCTACCAAAAAATATTTTTATTCTTTTTTACTAAGATTTTTTAAATATTATTTTCAATCGTATTTATTGCGCTTCATTGATCTTACATTGATTAAAGTTTTATTTCCATTCGACATGAAAAGGCCAAAGATACCATTAATGTGTTCGTAGGCGGTAGCAATAAAACTAAGCGATATTTTGCGCGTGCCGAACTCTATCATAACAAGTTACGCTGCAGTGGGCGGGGGATCTAATTTATGTTGCTTACATTTGTAATACCTTTTATTATAAATGAAGTAAAAGGTTTACGATTCATTTTTTTTATCCGTAATATGGAAAGCTCGTTATTCCATTGTTACCAGCAGAGCTTTATAGATCCTTGGCAGTCTGTATAGGTAGCCAAAAACCAGGAAATGCACTAGCTTTGCCAAGAAGTATCTTGTTATCCACGTTACTGGGTTATAGTCATGTAGGCCGTCAAAAAACTGCTAGTTAGCTGGTCCAGTTAGGCTGGTGGCCGATTTTTCTTTGACGTGGGGTCTGAATGGAAAGGGGAGGAGTACTTATCAGACTTTTACAGTCTAAAACCCCCAGTGTTGTCAGTTCTTCGTTGCGAAAGGTGCGGTAACTCCTTCGAACAATCTGTTGTCGACCCTAACGTTGATAAGGTTCAGCAGATTAAAAATTGTCAAAGTTTGTTACATAAGTACGTATTGAAAAAATTACTTACTAAATAATCTTGTTATGTTTCGCACAAAGAAATGCCTTAAATAACTTGCACAAAATAAGCTTAAGCATGAGACGTTGTTAGTACTAATATTTTTAACGCTTATTTATAAAAATCGACTGATTGTCAGATATTTTATTCAAATCTATAGAACGTTTGAATTTAGAACCTACTAATATAGATTCTAAATTAAAATGTTCTTTATTTGATGTACTAATGTAGATTCTAAATGCAAGTGTCTAGACAGTACGGCCGACGGATCTTGGCGAGCCTGAAAATGCGAAGCCTCGAACCACGTGAGAGAGAGAGAGATTCGCAGAGCCTAATATATTCAGGCTAGCCTAGATCCGTCGGACGTACTGTACAGCTCAAAGATTTTAATAGCTAGGTTTGCCCTTTTTGTGGCTGCTAAAATTTTTTTGATGTGTGAATTAATACCTTGCATTGCCAACCCAAGGCTTCCGACTCCATTACGACTGAAAAATCTCCAGCTAAAAACCAAAGACTATCAATGTGAAATGAAAAAGTGAAAATATCTTTATGAATACTGAAAAATAGTCTATAAACATTATGGAAACGCCACAACCACTGATTTTAGCCAAGCCTGCTAAAAACGGTAAGGAATTATGTACCTATTTATATTTTTTTAGACAATATTTCGGTAGTGCATAAAATAATCACGGTTTTCATAATCGTTGTTCGTTGTTGTCAATTTTTTATTTAAAAAAAACATGGATCTTTTAAAAAAAAACTGTAAAAAAAAAATTGACAACAACGTCTTGAGACACTGTGGCATGTTGGACGAGAAGATACCGCGTAGCTTCCCGAACGCTGCCCAACCGAGTTGAAAACGACGGAAAAAAAATTGATATTAACTATTGCTTGATAGCCGTCCACCTGATGGTAAGCAGTGATGCAATCGTGACTGCCAACAAGAAGACTCAGGCAATTTTTGAAAATTTTCGTCGTAATGTAAAAAAAAAGTGCAGACTATTGTGTTCAGATACTTGGGACAGATCATCTCTCAACTGCCACAGTTATTTTATCTAAAGTGTGCTAATTTTGCAACGAAAGAAATATCGTTTTCACTTTGACGTAACATCCGTAGTTTTCTCACGATTATTCAAACAGGAACTTAATTTCAATAGGAAGTCTGTGTGTAACTTAAGAAATATCAGTGGAAATATATCACGAGTTAGTCACGACAATACAATACAATACAATGTACACGAGCGTCACCATAATAAATACAATTACAATAAAAACTCACCAGTGGAGCAGGGATGTCGGAAGTATCTTTCTAGCTAGACACTATGCAGTGGTAGCCGAGTGGTAACGGCTCCGACTTACGAGTTGTAGGTCAGGGTTCGAACCCAGCCAGGCGCATTACTTTGTGTAATTTATTTTATCACAACTGCTCTCAAAACGGTGAAGGAAAACATCGTGAGGAAACCGGCATGTCCTAGAACCAAAAGAAGACATGTGACATTCACCAATCCGCACTCTGCCCGCGTGTTGGATTACGGCCCATTCCCTCTCCAAGAGAGGAGGCCTGAGTCCCAACAGTGGGAACGTTATGAGGTCGACTATGCTATGCTAGACACTATTAAGGGCCAAGCGCCCGAAAAGTGCGATAAAACAGTGATTTTCTGAGGGCTACTCCTCCGTAACGGCTAGGTCAATTGGTTTGAAATAAATATATGTTTATTATAGATTCATGAACAATAATATCAACATTTGATTTTTTCGTGCAATTAATACTTTTGTCAAAAAAAAATATTTAGCAATTTCGCAACTTTTCGCAACTTTTCCCTACTCCTTCGAAACGGCTTGGACCTTTAGAAACATTTTTACACATAAAAATTGGTGGTTAAATATTCTTCAAAGTGAACATTGCATATGTAAATCAATCAATATCTCGCAGAGAAAATGAATTTAAAGCGCTTTCCGGGCGCTGCTGGCCGCAAATAAATGCACAGATTTGCGTACTGCCGCCTAGGCGAGTGCGAGAGTTGCGTTCACATAATTTCGGCCAGATGGTTCATGGGACTATACGCCTTAATACGCACCTCTTTCTACATCGTTCTCACATACTTATACTCCATTCACAGTAACATTAGACATTTAAGCAAACCCTTTTCACTGTCCTTTCAACCGATTTTGACTTCTATTCCTTACGCATAAGGATTTTCATGGCAGTTTTCTTCCGTTGATAAAGTCATTAATGAGGAAGGTTTTAAGTGTTTACATGCATATTACAGTAGTAAAAAGCGGAGAATTTCTAAGACCCATGTGAAGCCGGGGCGGGCCGCCATTATATTTACAAAAACTAGTTTTGCCCGCAGCTTCGCCCACGTATATAAAATTTAACCTATGTCACTCAGGAATAAAGCAGCTTTCTATCAGTGAAAAAATTTTAGCAATCAGACCAATACTTTCAGAGATTACCTCCTACAAACACAAAACATAAAAACAAACTTTACCTCTTTACAATATTAGTGTAAAAAAATCCCTCGATTAAAAAACATTGTTAGATGAACGATATTTTTCAACAACCCTAGAGCAAATCACATCATCGATCAACTTTGCTTAACACTATTGTAGGATGCGTGTGCGCCATTCTCGTGATCAGATACAGTTTCAATAACGAAGGTTCCCAAGCTCCTCCATATTGTGTGCAAGGTTGCGTGTCTGTTCCCATGGCAACTGACATCTAGCTAGATCCAAGATATTAATCGTTTTCTCTTCTGTTATGCAAGAGACAATGGCAATACTCTCGTCGGCTTCGTCTTTAAAACATTCATTTTAGTATATGCGAAACCCAAAACACGTGTCTAGTATTTTAATGTAAAGATTCTATGTACAAAATTTCATAACTGTATCATAAAAAATCACAAAGTTATAAGCATGTTACGTCAGCAGCAAATCTTGTACAAAATTTCACGCTCCTAATCCCAGTAGTTTCAGCTGTGCTTTGATATATATATCAGTCAGTCAGTCAGTCAGTTCCTCCTTTTATATACTACAGAAGTACAGATTAGGCGTCACATTGCAGAAAGGCTCCCCAACTTAAATAGAACTGGGGAGGACTCGTCTACAGCATGCCCAACAAATTGTTGGCCAAAGTAGCACAGAGTTGATGCTCTGAGAATGTGAACGGGGTCGTGGTAGATCACGAAGGAGATGACGAACTCGACAGATATTATAGGAATGGATGGAGAAAGCATGGTCTGGCGAATGAAGCAGAAAGAAGCAGAAGGAAAATAATGAGTAGAGACAGAACGGGCAAGCAAAGTTAGATCACCATCTCAATATATATATATATATATATATATATGTATAGACTGGCCTGTTGGTCTGGCGAGTTTCCGAATTGAGTATTTTGAGACAATTCGCACGTGTCATTGGCAAAATTGTGGTGTCTCTTTCACAAATGCTATTAATGAAGAGTTTAAGTTGAGTATTTAGAGTTAAGCCCGCCTCAAACCTTATTTGAAACCTGGACTGGTCACTAAAGAAGAAAGCTTGGTTTAAACGCGCTTATCTCAGGACCTACGATTCGAATTGAAAATTTCTTTTAGATAGCTCGTTTCTCAAAGAAGGCTATAGGTTAACATCACGCTACAATGAACAGGAGCAAAGCAGTAACCAAAGACACAAGAAAGGGCCAGTGAAATTTTGGTTTGGTATTTGTTCTACATACATAGGTCTACTACTTCACTATTCACTTCGAGAAATAGTTATAGGCATTGTACTGGGTGATTCTCTGAAACCGAGAGAATGTCTCATTCATCTGACCTTTTTTTTATAGTGGGAAAAATCATACAATGGCAACCCCCGCTCTTGGGCGGAGCGGGAGATAGTGTCAGATTCTTACTGACTAAACGACCCACCCTGTTCCTTCTAGCCTTCATACCGGGGCTCGAGTTCCCTTTCTCATTCATCTGGCCTAGTTTTCGTACCTATCTATTTTGTAGTAAGCCACTGGGCGCAAGTGAGTGCCCTTGATACATTTAGTGACCGGGGAAAACACTTTGACAGGCCTGCTGGAGGTCGTGGGTTCGATTCCCGCCCAAGACAAATGTTTATGTGATGAATATTTATATATTTAGAAATATGTATGAGTGTGTTTGTCAATTGTCTAGTACTCATAACACAAGCTCTGTTTAGCCCGGGACTAGACGACGTTGCTTGTGTGATAGTTGGAAAAAAAAAATGTAAGTAAATAAAATTATCTATACTCTGTTCAAAATAACATTAGAAATTTATAAAATCCTTTTATTACTGTCCGTTCAACCAATTTTGACATTTATTACGTTGGTAGCATGATAAATAGCGGCTGCAGTAAATAGTTCGTATTGTAACCACTTTTTTGCTTTTAATGCCATCCTTATGCTTACGAAATAGAAGTTAAAATCGGTTGAACAGAAAGTAAAAAAAGTTTCTTTAAATTTCTATTCTTAACGCTAATAGAGTATAATAGTAAAGAAAAAACTGCCAGATGAATGAGACAGTCTCTCGGTTTCAAAGAATCACCCACTAAATGTTATGCAAGAAAATGTCTTTGACAATAAATAATTTAAAAATAGTCGAGTTATGCACTTTTACCTTATGTAAGAGCTATGCCATGGCAGGTGCGCCAGCGCAACTAGACATACGTGTAACGTGTCGAATTCGAAATTGCAGTTAGTGACACGACTATGAATATCTATAGAATAAAGCAAAACTTTCCTTTGGTCTTTATGACTTTCAATGTAAGTTTTGACTCTCTAAATATTTCTCTCTGAATATTTCAAGTATTTCTTTTTTTATTAATGTTTTTGGCTTGGATACTAAGTCCTTTAAGTCATGTCTTAATTGTTCAAAAGTTTACCATTAGATTATGGATGTACACATTCTAATTTTTTGTAGTATTTTCCAGCAAATGTATCAAGTCAGCTTTCTCGGCAAACTTTGCTCAGGTACCCAATACTATAATACAATTTTTAGCTCTATTTTATCGCGATCGCGCCTGTTTCAATGATTCCACATAATGTCCAGTTGCGTAGATATACTTGAGATACAAAGCTACATAAATTTTGCATCACAGTTTATTTATTTATTTATTTAATTCAAATAGAACAGCCGAAACCAATTACCCTATTTAAACACATAACACAAAAAGAGAAAACATTAAAATATTAAAATGAACACAGACAAGTCATATGTCGCACAGGGCTTTAGTGGTAGATGCTACTTATTTAATAAACAGTAGATACAGTCATGCATTCATCTCACAGAATTTCATACATTCTGACAGTATCGTCTTCTATTCATCCCCAAACATATCAAAATCTGTGTTTTTGTTAAGGAGAGCATTAAGCGCAGAGAGTATCCGCGGTATGGGCAATTTGGAATGTGCAACTGTTCGACACGTCGGAACTGCCAGGAGCAGATGTTTCCTGCCACGGTTGTAGTGGTTTGGAACATACAAGTTACAGATAAGGTTGTTTTTGTAGATCAGGAGCATCTATAATTCCCCTGAGTATTTTGAATGCCACAATCATCTGGTCACGTGACCGTCTAGCTTCTAAAGAATTGAAACCCAAGCAATCAAGCAAAAATTTCGTGGGATATAAAAAAGGATAATAGCCATAGAACTCCGTCGTTTATGGACCGATTTGCAAAAAAAAATTCCCCTCACATGATATGCTTCCAGATTGGTCCCATTTTTTTCAAAAGCCATTTCTGATGATGGGATCTATGAGGAATCGAGGGAACTCCTCAAATATTACAAGCAACCATATAGTTATTTTGGTATTATCATTGAGGGCTTATGCATTTACAGTCAAAAAGTTACATTTGATGAAGTAGAACTGGTGAAGAAGACCAGAAATGGCCAACGGAACTTCATATTCCAACAGATATCACAATGAACATAGTTAAGCGACTATGACAATACAAATAAATGAATAGTTCTGAATAGTTATGTTGAAAATGGTATCATCGAAGTGATCTGATGATGATGATGATGGAGCCGGAAGATAGGCACCAGAACTCCGTAATTAATCAATGTATTCTAGCCGTGTTTGGGCTAATTAGAATTGTCATGAGATGCACTTTGGCTATAAGGTACTATCGAACAGATCTGATGATGATGATGGAGCCGGAAGATAGGCACCGGAACTACGTAATTATTAAATGTATCTTAGCCGTGTTTAGGCTTGTTAGATTTGTCATAAGATGCACTTTGGCTATAAGGTACTATCGAACTGATCTGACGATGGAGCCGGAAGGTGGAAGGTGGACACGGGAACTTCATAATAAAACATTGTATCCTACCAGGGCTTGGGTTGATTCGAATTTTCTTGAGAAAAAGGTACTCTGGCTACAAGTTTATC
The DNA here is from genome assembly GCA_929112965.1 of Mythimna albipuncta. Classification (NCBI taxonomy): domain Eukaryota; kingdom Metazoa; phylum Arthropoda; class Insecta; order Lepidoptera; family Noctuidae; genus Mythimna; species Mythimna albipuncta. The sequence continues at coordinate 5,501,171 of OV815962.1, read as the reverse complement.
GCAACTAAAAAGTGTGAAATAAAAAACTTTTTACAAAAAAAAAGTAACCGACTTCACTAAAAAAAATAACTAAAACGATCAAAATAACTTTAATTTCGGAAGTCGGTCTTATAATTAAGAAACAAACAATAATGAGAAACACCGACTTCCGGAATTAAAGTTATTTTGATCGTTTTAGTGTACCTACCTATTTTTTTTAGTGAAGTCGGTTATTTATTTATTTTGATTTTTTTTTAAATAATTCATTATAAATTGATATAGTTAAAGCAAAAAAATATTCAAATATCGAGACAACCCTTTGAAATTTTGTTTCTATTCACCCTTGAGTTTCTATTTTACACGTTATTTCGAGTTTGAATGCAGCACTGCTGTAGTTATTATTGAAATAATAACAAGAAGAAAAATATGAAGTAAGTGGAGTCTTACAGTCTGCTATCTCTTTCAATGACCATAATTCACTTTTTATGTTAGCTCTAAAGTAATTAATTAAAACACACGGACAAATAAATGAGCTATAAGCAGCGGTAATGGACGCGAATGCACGTGAGCTATTTAAAGATAATTTAGCTTTCGCCCGCGTCTCCGCTCGCGCTACTAAGTAGGTTGACATATTTTTCTCAGTGTTTCACAACGTCCTGACGTAGTAATGTCTATGTAGAGGCGATTTTCTTTCCTGTGGCTGTTTTGAAAGTGAAAAGTTGGTGGTAAGTGTTGGAACCACGTTTTGTGTAAAGACTATTTTTCTTTAGTGTTCTTATATTGAATTACTAGCTTTTCCCCGAGGCTTCGCCCGCATACATAAAATATAGGGTAAGTCACTTACGAATAAAGCAGCTTTCTACCGGTGAAAAAAATTTCGCAATTGGAGCAGTACTTTCAGAAATTACCTTCTACAAACAAAAAAAAAAAAACAAATTTTACCTCTTTACAATATTAGTATAGATATATACTGACGACAGTTTTGACTTAATATAGGATAGGATTTCCCCAAGAGCAAACAAAGTTATTGAATAACTTTATTCGCGCGTGCGACAAGCAAAATCTACTCGTAAAATACCATATGAATGAAAGTTGTAAGAGCGAGCGAAGTAATAAAACCAGATACAAGAATTTAATTAACGTTATTTATTAATTCCGGTCGCCGCGTCGAGGATTTTAGTAAACTAGTGTTTAATATAAAGTAGTTGTAATATGGGCTGGCCACTTCTTGCCATTTAAGTCCCGAGCGTGGGCGCGCAAGTTCTGCAGCTTCCATAAAAAGATTGTGACTTTGGCTTGACGACCGTAAGGCAAAACTTTTTGGAAACTAAAGAATGTTGTGATGTAGATTTTAAACGCTATAGACGATAAGACAAAAACGATAGAGATATCATCATCTTCCTGGCCTTGCCCCGTTTTAGGTCGGGTCAGCACCTTTTCCGCCGTCCCTATGCTATAATGCCTGACAAAATTATATTTTGACGCACAAAAAGCAGCGTAAAAATACGTATAAATCAGGGGAAGTTAACGACATTTTATTAATTAGCTCGGTAGCTATTGTAGCAGTTTTCCATTCTTTCCTGTCACCCGTCACGCTATCACTAACTTCTGCTTCTTTCATATCACTTCTCAAGTTCTCACGCAAACCATGGAGGAGTGGCAGGCGGTCGCCGACTTCTGCGAAGTAGTAATGCTTGCAAAGGAGAAGGCCGACCGCCGGGATTCAGATCCCGATTTCTGACCACCGTAGGCGCGGGCTTGCGGACAGTGAGCAATGGGTAGCTCGCTGTCCGGCCGTCAGGTAACTGTCCGGACCAAGCCCAAGTCGTCAACGGCGTGCACTGTTCCCGCGCGCCTCAAGGACCCAGCCGGGTCGAAGCCTACTGGGGCCAGGGTTATCCGGAAGGAAACTCGAGCCCCGGTATGAAGGCTAGAAGGAACAGGGTGGGTCGTTTAGTCAGTAAGAGTCTGACACTATCGCCCGCTCCGCCCGGGTTGTCATTGGATGATTTTTCCCACCGTAAAAAAAAGTTCTCACACAAACCATCCTTTCATTGGCCTCCCTCTCCCTCTTCATCCATGCACATGTATATTCATAACTCTTTTAATAACATGCGTTTCATCCCTCCTCTTTACATAGTCATAACAAGACAAACGACTCCCATTCAATGTAACAGTCACTGACGTCAATTTAAAACTTCCTCTTGAGAAATATGTAACAAAAAGAATGTCATAGAACAATGGGGACGCTTCTTTAGTTCCTCTAGAATAATTCTGGTCCTCTCTTTATACACGTTCCAATGAGAACTTTATTATTTTCGCAAATGTTTGTTTTTATAGGGTGACTGGTAATTAGTGTTCGATACTTAAACAAGTTCAAGAAAATACAGCTGATATTTTCTTCGCGATTTCGCCTTTGCTCCCATAATCAAAATTGTTTGTTATCATGAGCACAATCACGTCTTTAAGTATCGTACACTAATTGCCAGTCACCCTATATAAATAGATGTATGTATGGATGTATGTTACTCTTTTACGCAAAAAGCACTGAATGGATTTCGATGATACTTGGTACATGGGTAGAGCAGGTCCTAAAATAGCACAATGGATACTTTTTATCCCGGGAGTGTGTTAGGATAGTTTTTTACTGACGCTACTAATAGAGCAGCTAGTAAAACATATTTTTGGATAAAATTACGTCGATATTCCATTAAAACTTCTTGCTAAAGATACTGATAAAATAACTGTTACTTCAGGGCATAATTTACCAGTTACTGTTGCTAAATTTAATAAAGTATTATTATTACAACTTCAACTAATCGAAATACCTACCGACGAAAATCAAATTCACTTTACCTTTATCGCTCAAGGATAATATAACGTAAAAGATATGTTATGAAATGAATTATTATTCTCAATTGCTTAACGTTCAGTATCGATCAATCGATCGTATCGTAGTATCGAAGTATCGATCGTTAGGAAACACGGCTAATGATGCGTTCACTAGCTCATGAATGCGTTACAAATTACATTACACTTTCGTAAATAATTTTTTGTGATTTTTTCGTTTCAGTGAATTTAGTTACATTTGCATTACAAGCTTCAGAATTAAGCACACTGCACAAGTGTATTTATATGTGTGTATGTTTGTTACTATTTCACGCGAAAACGCCTGAATGGATGTGGCGCGCGTATAGACCATGTTTTAGAATAGCACATATACTTTTTATACCGGGACTAAGTTCACTAGGGATCTACTTTCAAGTCCAAGTCGCTAATTATAGAAGTGAATGTGTTGAAAAATGCTTGACAATTTTCATTCATGCATTTTTGAAAAAACGGGATCTTATACCAATTTGGCAATGCCATGTGTTACAAAAGAAAGTGATTTTAACTCTTACAATGCTTTCTTATCTTCCCAAAATTTCGAAAAATCTCCAAGTAATGGGTTTAATGTTTATTTGTATGAAAAGTAAGCATTAACCGTTTAAAATTATATTTAATGCTACATTAATGTAATTCAGAAAGTTTGTATGGTCTCGGAGAGAAAGTGAGTTCATTGAACTGATTGACATTACACAAAATGATTGAGGTTGTATGTAAGCCATGTAAGCTGAGGAATCTGACACGAAGGTATGTTACGAGATGTGAAACAATAATATCAAGTGCATTCTTTGAATAATTATCTTTTGTTACCTTGCATTCTTCGTTTTATAAAATAGTCAAAACTGTGCTCAATGTTATATTTCCAAAGGAATGTTATTTGAATTTTTGAATCCACTTCCAATCTGTCAAACTTTGAAATTAGAATTTTATTGTTTTTACAGACTTTTTTTTTATTTCGGCTTCGCACGTTTTGTGAATTAAGCCAGTGTCAAGTTTAGAAAGTATTAAGTTTTCAGTCACTTCAAGTTACTTTGAGTTCAATTAGAACACAGATGCAATGCATTATAATGTTTTTTGCGGTATTTGGCAGCAAATGTATCGAGTCAGTCTTCTCGGCAAGTTAGTCAAAACTACAAAAATTCTCAGCTCTTTTTTACCGAAATCACGCCTGTTGTAATGTTTCTACAATTAATTATTGTCCAGCTGCGCAGGCATTTGGGATACAAAACTACACCAAATTTATAACACAATGTCCAAGGATAATAACAGGAATCAATTTGCGAATACATAATTAAAACCGCCACTGAACTTCACTCGAATAATCCCGAAAAAACCCTGTTTTACAGACTTCACTAATTCTAAGTTGAAGCAAAAGTCACTTTCTATATATAACTTCATTGCACACGTTCACGAAAACAATAAAAACTATTATCTGATACATAAATATTTATTTATTGATCGACATTACAACGACCACGTTCATTCCAAGTCGTGCCGGTAAAAATAACAGGTACAACAATATAACAGATATAAAATAACAGGTACGTAATAACGATACTACGTGATCTGATGCTGCGGTTATTTTGCAAGTGTTTGCTATCTTACAGTTACGCGCCAGAGACAACCGCATAACTGTTTATTTGTTTTTTTTTGTTGTGGTTGCGTAAAGAAAGTTGGATAGAGGTGAAGATGGCTTGCTTGAAGCATGTTAAATTGTTTGCTCTCTTTTACTTTTGTTATACTACGAAATTGGTGAAAATAAATACACTGTGTACAGATTATTTAATCGGTTTAAAGTTAATACCTAATTTTTTTAAATAAATTTATTTATTTTTACTGAGAATTGGCAAAAACAAGAGTGGACCTAAAATACTTCGTTGCAGGCCCCTAACTTTTGTTTGTTTCCGTTCTGGATTAACATCTTATAGTCTTATTCTAAATACCCTTAAAAATGGGTGTAGTGCTTCAAAATATACAAAACGATTTTGGTGACTTAAGGTACAAGGCTTTTATGTCAAACTTTGTCAAACGCTTATACCAACTCTAGGAACATGGAAAACAGAGCTCATTTTATCTAAAGAAAAAGTGAGAGACTTATATGGAACTTTACTATTATTACAGTCGTGTTGATTTATTATTGGATAAATAGTTAATTAAATAAGTTCATTTCATAAACTAGGTACTTACCAGATAGTATTGTATAGTTAATTAAGTCAACCCAATAAAAACAAAAGTTGTATTCTCACGTTTTTACTAATAGCCCCAACCCACGTGTTAGATGCATATTTAATGATTAATAACAAAACTTACATAACAAGACGTATGTATAACATTCGTCTGCTACAAAAAGATTTACATAACCGACCATTAGTGACGGGCGTCGAATCACTAGTACACAAACAGTCGAGCCTTGCTCTTGACACTCGGTCACTCGCTACGCATATTAATAGACTAAGTGATTCACAATTCACATCACTTTAGTTCAACCATTTACTTTATGAGACTATGAGTCGAACGCGAGGTATGACTACGGACGAACGCATTTTGTCTCCAAATCATAATTTAAAAAAAAATTCAAGACGATGTAGCTTTACGCCGGTTCTAGTGATGTGATTTGTGCTTGTGATAAATGTCGGGCCGGCGAAGATTAGGCAAGTTGCACATTTATTGATTGTTCATTTAATTTAAATATTCTTGGCGATAGTATGCTCGTTGTGTCTGATAGATAAAGGTAGCGTCGTCTACTCTATACGTGACATATGGTGCTATGCCATTTGATTGTTCAATGTTCGTGTCAATGTGTTCATTGTTTTTGCCCAGCTAAGAATTGACCCCACTAAAATTTGTGTTATCAATTCAAAAAGAGTGTCTAAATATATGTTGTCAGAGAAGCCGCATGCCGCATCAGGCTTTAGTCATGTAATTTTCTTTTCTACCCTCGCTCGAATCATAGATAATCTTCCGTTTCCTCTTTATTTAAAATCTCTAGAGTAGTTTATGAGTGAAACCACTAAACACATTTTTTATAAGCAAATCTATTTACATTCAATTTTGTTTTTACTTTATTAAAACTAGTGCTTGACAGCGATCCAAAAATTTCCGGCTTAAGCTTAACTGCCTAACTGGCTTTACACAAAAAATCCATTCACGCAATACCTTAAAAATCAAACGCCAACCTATTCAAAAATCGAATAGCAAATTCTTGTACAAAAACTAAAATTGTTATCTTAAAATGCAGTCGTGTTGTTATTATCCGTTCTAATCATAAAAGCGGCCAGCATGCCCGTCGGCATTCTTCGGATGCCGAGCGGTATCACGAATCAGTTGCCATTACATATAAGGAACCGGTTCTACATCCTTTGAGGCCGTGTCTTTGTTTGTATGTTTTGTATATAGAATACTTTTGCCGGTTTGTGAAAGCTCGTTGTTTTTTGTTGGTTAACTTTGCCTGAAATCAGAAGGAAAGAAATCGCGCTCTACCTGAAGAGAATAATCAACCAAACAATATTTGTATTGGATGCTGTTGTAACTGCAAAACAGGAAGAGGCCAAGCAATTTTACAATAAATAGTGTATTTCCGAATAGACTTCCGCTAAAATGTTATTGAAGATCAAGACTCTTGGCACGAAGAACTGACCAAACAAGTCTGCAACTTGACCTAGACCGAAAAAAAAGTTTCGTATGTGTTGACTGCATAAGCGCAAGATCATTTGATATTGAACATGTCTACTTTATCAAAAGTAGTTTCCAAACTCTGCAGTCTATCTAGATTAGGTATGGCATACTGCTACGATCAAAATAGGGCCTTTATATTGGGCCTCTAAACTTTGCTCTTAGCCAACTTAAAGCGTGAAGTATTTTCGTACACCTTGCTCCGACATAAGTGAAGAAAAAGAATTTAAGTTAATTGTGAGTTTGTGAGTCAACAAACGCACGAATGAGATGCTCAAACAGCCAGACTCGGAACAAATATCTGTGGCCCGTACAAATATTTATTTGCTCCAAAGAGGGAATCAATCCCGCGACTTTGAGTACAAGCGGTGTATTAAAATCAGCTTTACGAGTTTGTTGATCACGTACGTTATTGCCTTGAGTATTACTTAAGAGGGCTCATGATTATAGCATACTAAAAATAACGAAAGATCTGATTAACGAAATTAATAAAAATATAACAAAAAAAAAACAAGCAGGTAAACAATAACGGAATTGTCAGTACTATTTTTGATCTCACAAATAGTATATGCATAATACCATGGTTACCAAAAGGTTTTCGATACAAAATGGTGACAAAGATTAAAAAAAACATGAGGTGATTAGTAAGAACTTGTACAGTTAAAAATTTTATTTAACGATAGTGCAAAGCATTGCAGAATTAAAATTGTTTCACCTAATAAGCCGAAAATCCGGCTGCAAGATTACTTCATTAAGGTCGCTTGACCAATTTTGGTGACGCACAAACCACTATCAGGATCTCAAATGATCCAAGTGTACGATTTGCCACCAAAAATAGGATGCTGTACCATTTTTTTTTATTTACCTGCAAAAAACAGACCCACTTTTATTCATGAATGCTGTTTCTACACATAAATTGCAGAACGGAGTATTCGCAAGTATTTACTTTGGCAATTCGTTCCGGTATTTGGTCGGTATTTTATGAAAAAAAGCTGGTATTTACAGGTTTATGTAACTATGATACCTTCGTGCATATGCTGATATATTTGGACCTAATAAAATGTGCATACAACACTGTTGTTGTGAATAAAATTAGCATATAATTTATGAAGACGCATGATGTTGCTAGTGCCTGGTTGATGAGTAGTTACAACTTAATATTCATAAGTACCTTATAGGAATGTATGATAAAGACATTGTAAAGGTATTTAAATGTTTTTGTACCTGTTAACTTACATACTTAATTAAAACTGCACAAAACATTGTTGTTGTGAAAATTGGCATCTACTCGTAATTTGTAAAACAGCTCGAAGTGTTACCAGTACCTGGTTGTTGGCTTGTTACAACTTAATATTCATAAGCAATAGTAATCATAAATGCTCATTGAACCCGCGTTGACGGAGCGCTGGACGAGTTGACGTTCTAATGATAAATTATTCAAACCGCGGCGATTTCTCAACGAATTCCTGAACGCAGCTGCAACCGTCATCCTTGATTGGTTGCGGCTAGCGTTCGATTTTCAAATCATACCGCCTTTTTTGTCATGGCATTTAGAGAGTTCCATGTACTTTAATTGCAGTGGAGCAGTGATGAATGGTATCGATTACTGAAATGACAAAAAGTACAATTATACTTTTTACTGGGATTATATAAATTGTTATATATGACCATGGCGGGCCATCGTGACAGTAGTCACTATAGAGTCTATTAAAATAAACGGTACTTAATAATTGAGGCAATATTTCTGCCATATGCATGCACACATTGTCAGCCGCCATGATTGATATTATTGGTGGCGAGAACAAACTTCCTGACATGGACACAACGCGGATGTGAACACAACACCGCTTTGTTCACCGACAGTTTGTTGGCGAAATATGATCATACAATCAACACTGCTGGTAATAACGAAATTTTCCTTTGTAAATTTGTTGAAAGAAGTCGAGAATATTGACTCATTGGCAAACGAAATTGATTCATAATTACGTTGAAAGACTCATGGATAAGATATAAACAGTAGCAATAAAACTATAGTAATGTTTTCTCTATTAATTTGTCATTTAACCCTAAATTGGACGCGGTTAACGGAGTTCAAAAATATTGATATTAGTGGACGAGTACCTAAAGGCAAAATCTTGAAAATAGTGTAACGATGATCGTTACACTATTTTCAAGATTTTACGCTTAGTTAATAACGCTAAAAAAAAACAACGGTCTGGAAGCATTGAAACCGTTCATTGCCAAAAACATTAAAGGCCAGCTGAAATATGATAAAATGAGAGTTCCTACAGTATCTAATTACAAACTCACAAACATTATAACTACACATACTTATAAATAATGATTAGATTACAAATTATAAAACAAAATCCACCACCTCGTCTGTCAGTCTGTGAGACAGAAAAATTCGTGAGGAAGATTTAAGTATATATTGCTTATAATATTAGAGAAATACCGAGTATTTCAAGGAATTCTAACACTCGTGCGAAGCTGAGGCGGGTTGCTAGTGTATTACTAAGAAACAGTGGTTGAAGAAGCTCGTTAACACTCTAAACGCTATTAAGTAACCTGTAGAAGCATCAGCAGCACTAGAACACTGTTTCTCAAACTTTGATGCGCGGACCACACTGACAGTTTTTTTTTCTTCTGAGAAATCAACAAATATCATTTCCCTCTGTGAATGGAACAAATTATCAACCTTTTACTGACTAAAACACACCTGTGTTTCTTCATTTGGCCTTTGTATACCAGAGCCGCGTGGTGACTCTAGCGAATAATCTGTAGCGTACCACGATGATAGTCAAAACATAGTCCAAGAAAGGTTTCTAATTTAAAAAATAAATCAAATGGTAACTTTGACGTGGACGGTTTTTAAGTTTCTGTCAGAGATATTTTCCATGGAAGTGCTTGATGACTTTGATATAAAGAATTGATAAGCTACAAATTTAGTTTTTTTTAAGATTACCTATTATAGCTCCTTCTAGAAAAGAATAAACTTAATTGTATATCAAAAAGTAACATAAATAAAAGTATAAATTAGATTGTAAAATATCGCGAAAAAAAGTAAACTATTTTTTCTAAACAAAAGACATTTATGGAAACTACTGAATTTAGATGTGATTTATCGTATGCAAAACGATATTTTCATATTATATCCAGAAATTATAATCTAATAAAGATTTATTACAATTATACGGAACTTGTAATTTTTCGGTGATATGTATAATAATATGCTATATGCTATGGTAATCTTCGTCCTTCGTATACTCGTAAGTCTTCGATACTAAAACTAAAAAGAATGTTTAGAAACCGCTGCACTAGATGCATGGCGAATCGTATGAGAACGTACGCGTACGGAGCGAAGACTCACGGCTTCTTAATTACTCCCATTTATATCACAAGTGCTTTCGAGGCTAGCCGTTGATTTATTGACTGTTTTATGGAGTTTTATAATTACTTTGTACATACGCAACTTTGTATCGAGTGCATTTTAAGAGATATTTTATCTCAAAACATAACGACAGCCGACAAGGGCAAAATTTACGAAAATTAACCTCTAACTCGCTAAACATCTGATCATAGAAGCAAGGAATTCTGGGACTTTACCATGACGTGTTAAAATGTCAGGCGAGCGTGTGAGAAAGAGGGATGGAGCTATATACACTATAAAGGGTTTTAGGGACCGTTGAAATCGGCCTTCATACAAAATTATAAACTTGATTGGACAGTTTATATATTTTATGGAGAGGCCGATAGTTTTTAGTTTCCAGAAAAAAAAAATCTTCCCTTAAAATCAAGCCCTTAAAAATTGCAGAAACAACACCCATAGCAACATCCTTTTAACAGTTCATATAGGTCGTCAAATGGATCGCGTTAATAGCTCGTGGTAGAGCCAATCCAATGCGAACAGAAACATGAAATACTGGTGGAACAATTTCAATTTCAGATAATTTAAATGTTTAAAAAAATAACAACGGGTTATTAGTCGGGCTTCTAAGAAAACTATTGTTAAATGATCCATAACAATGAATTTACCAATTCTTTGTAACTCTTACACAACGTTGTCAGAACTCAAAAGTCTCTTATTTGTTGTAACGCGAGCTTCATACAACACTTATGATTAGAACTATTATTGAAATATTGCGAGACTGTAAGGTTATCGCGGGGCCGCATCGAGCACGCAACTTCGCATTTCCTGGTGGCGCAACATAGCAGATTAGGGTTAAAGGTGATGAGGTGTAGGTGTAACATCACAGTGTCTGGGTACAAATTGGAAGACACGTGAAAATAGACAATGATGGTTGTTGCAAAGAAAGGGAAAAAAAAGATATAAGAATATCGATCTTTTGATGCGTAGGAGAAATAATGGGCGAAGAATACTTCACAGCAAATCTTTAGTGCGAAGAATTTACAAAGCAGTAGGCCCAGATAGAAATGGCGACATGACCTCAAAGGACTGATCCTAAATTCCAGAAGACCGAAAAATGTGGAAGAAGAGAAGGTCCTTTGCTCTGCAATGAAACTAAATAGTAATGAAATAGTAAAATTTTGATTCGTAGTAAAATTGGGACTTGTTTAAGTTCCACCATTTTATTTTTTAATATAATTACTTCCTAGGTAGATACTATTTCACAAAATGTTATCAACAACGCCCCCCGGGGTCCAAGCAAAGTAATTCAAGCGGCAAAAGATCATTTAAACACTGAAAATGAAAATTGCAATTTGCAGTTATACCTAATAAATAGTCGATTATAGTGCAATTGCAAAATGCATCTCAGTATTGTAGTCAATTCTTGGGTAATTTAATTTCACATTCGAATGCATGTTGCATTTTCATTTCAAATTGAATGTCAGTTTGACAGGTTAACCCTGATTGTGCGCGAAACCCGAATGTAAATATGCGGCCTGAACTGTCAAATTCTGTCCTGATTACTTCAAAAACCAGTTTCTAATAACTTTAACTAAAATCGGTGCGATAAACATTTCGTACATGAAAACAAAGTTGATTAAAATTCTTCGGCAATCAATTACACTGCGAATTAAAATTATTATTAAAATTACATTAATCAAAATTGCGTTTACGTGACATTTTCAATTTTATACAATCTCTCTTTATGTGATTAATGTTTTATAATAAATTGTTTATTGCAATCTTTTGTAATTTTCTTTAACTAGGCGTAGATCTATGACGTCCAACGTCCATAGAGTAGACGTAAGTACTATTCGTATAGAATTTACTATTGAACTGGCTTCTATTTCCGCATTATCAATGTCAGAAGTACTTCAATAACGTCAGTTGTCACTCCTCAAAGGCCCTGATTTTGAAATGAAACGAATCGAATTAAAAAAAAAATGTGACAGATTGTCAAACCCGTGTAAGCTGGTGTGATTAGTTGGAATTTTTTATTTTTACCAGTCAATCGACTTACATTTAATTTGAGGCGCATCGATTATTTCTTTGTATGGTAGGCGCCAGATTAATTTTCCCTAGAATATTGACTGATCAATCTATTACTCTAAAATTATAAAGTTTTATGGTTTTTAAGTACTTTTGTTTGTTAGAGGTAATCTCTGAAAGTAGGTACAGGTCAGATTGCAAAAATTTTTTCACCGATAGAAACCTGCTTTATTCCTGAGTGACATAGGCTCATTATATTTTATGTAAGCGGGCGAAGCCGCGGGAAAAAACTAGTATCATATATGGTTATTACTGGTACTGCAGGCTCGCATCAGATGCATAGCGATTCAGGATCTATTCAGGTGCGCATATGCGTTTGAAAAGAACGTAAGAACTGTAACAAGCCAACGGACAGAGTTACTTACTTTTGAATTTATATAGATAGTGAGCTATATTAGTTGCTTCTATACAATAATTATTAAAGTAGGAATATATATATAATGTATATCTGCAATCTGCAAATACCTAGTAATTGGACATTTCATCGACACAACCGAAATTAATCTAAACAATTCGCCTCGCAGAACTACTGACAATTAAAATGTTTGACGTATGTCTTGCGCCCGCGCCGATTGACTTACTGATCGATTCAAGGTGAATGCAATTTGACGGGATTCACGAGATACTAGTTGGAAATGGTTGTTTAGTCGTCCACAATATTTGTGACAAACATTGGCCAGTGAGTTGGCTTATTTTTCGGCCAAAGTAAGGATTTAGCAGAGCAATTGGAAATAACGACAGTCTTTTAGGTGCTTCACCCAGAGACAACGATAAGGATGAGTTTTTGAAGCACTATTGGCGCTCTCTCCCAATTCTCCATTAACTCAAATAGATTCGTCTTTTCGTGTATTATAAATAAACCTTTGTATTGAAAAGGCCCTAAACATTAAAAATTCAAATATAAGTACGGACAGCGTCATGCGCGTCATGAACTTTACATCAACTGGTTACCCCATTTTCCTAGAAATTCTAATGTGAGAGAGGTAACCAATTGATGCAGTTGTCTGTACACATCTTATTTCTCATCAACTGTAGGTTTATCACATGTATTAAAACAAAAACACGCCGTACTGTGTCTTCTAATAGATTTGATAAAACCTCTGTTATCGCTTTTCACACAATCAACAGAAAGTGGGTGGCCATTTCATGGTTGAGATCACACACCACACCACCACCCAGTTTTGCACAATAAGTACATAAATTAAACAACATACTCACTTTTTCTCATGAAGAAAAAAATATCCTAGTTCCCTCGTCACTTGCTTAGTTAATGATCGTAAACTTCATAACAAATTAGTGCGAAAAAAATTCTAGAACTAATTTGAATTCAGTTATTTAAAATAATTTATCAATCATTTTTGGGACAACAAACTCCAGATTTTACAAGTTCAAATTCCATTGCACTTCATTTTTTTTGGGCTCTTTTAGTATAAATGGTCACTTAAAATACACAATACTAAAACCGTTACTAGAGTTAGTGTCGATGGATTGAATTTATCACGAATTATGAACCGCTCGTTAACCCTGCGAATGCAGCCAGTTGCTGCAGATAAAAAAGTGTAACCTTCTGCGCTCATTTCGTTCGTTGTCGGGGTTGACGCGGCTACCGCAAACAGTAAAACCTCTCCCAACCGTGACGGCATAGCGGTCAGCACACCGGTAAAAAGTTTAAAACCGCACTCATTTAAACCAAGTTATATCATCTCTTCAGATTGTTCCAGTCACTCACATTTAGTGAGCGAATGAACGCTTTATCAGCATCAATTTATTCAATCATTTAGTTTAACACGCGCTTTGATTCAATGCTAAAGTACTAACATGCGCTGAATGTTTATGTCTTATTTTAAAAGGATTTTTTTTATGTTCTTTGTAAGCTGGGCGCGCATATTACTAATTTGGTTTTGACTATAGATATTATTTTTATGTACACCGCGCTTAAAATATCTAACAGATCACACTTTAGTAAGTTAGTGGAATCAGACGAATCCAAGTTTAGCTAAATTAAATAGAGAGCCTGAGGTGCAATCTACATAATTTTAAGGCTTTTTTATATGCTAATCCTCAATCAGTAAAAAACACATTCAATCCTTCGATTAAGATTGCTACTTCAATTTGTACGCTTGTTTTAAGTACGAGTGTTCGGAACTCTAAATACTAAGGCCTTTTTTACATAGCATGAGTGGGTTGGCAGCATGATGAAAATAGTAGCTATCTTTAGAATGAGAGAAAGGGATATGTAGCTACATTGTATGAATCTGACAGCTGTCATCCGCACCATCTAATGGCAAATGTAGTGTAACAATCATATTTATAAAAAAAAATATTAGTATCTATTAAATATGATATGATTCAAAATATCTAACTTCAAATTCCCTAATGAAAATTTAAATAAAAAATCTGTTCATCAGTGTTGTTTAAAAATGATCACATTTGTATATTTTACTTTAAATAAGACTCAATATCTAACAAATCGCAATCTTGAATCACTATTCCCGTAACAGCTGCGTTCTGCAACCGCCTCCTTGTCTACAAAACAATTATCTTTGGTCACTGTTCGCTTTCGATTTTCAAATTGACCAACACCCACTGGTGATTGACCTGTTCTTACTGTTATGTAAACAGTCATTGTTTTAACACCGTCAGTAGTGAGAGGGTTATGCCAAGAAATGTGCGACCTGCTTAAAAAGTTTGTAATATTGGTTTAGTTCCTTTTTCCATTGTTGCTAATCGTGATTAATGGTTATTTCAGGTATAACTTAATTTTTTTAAATAAAATCGAGATAGATAATAAAGAATCGATCAATTTTTAGGTTTAAAAAAAGAACTGCAAAAGTATTTAAATTTTATGTACTAGTCAGAAACACGGTACCTACAAAGGAGGACGCAATCGACCTTAGGAAGGTGCAGATACAGAACTTGGTGGGTGTAACTTATTGGAAAACAAATAGAAAAGAATTATACAATAATATGCTTATAATGCATTTCTACACACATATAAAATACACACTGTTAGTGTAAAAACTAATCTAGAACAAATCAATGCTGTGATGCCTCAATTTCTGCGAATGTATAAAAAAGTAGTGCATTAGTTTTTATATTTAGAAAAAAATCGTCAAAATAATACTAGCATTAAACAAAACATTTTTATACAGCAATTAAAAATTAAAAAAAGAACAATAGAACTTCCAAATTTAGATTCCACACATTTATGCATTCCTCAATTTTAACGATGACTAAGATTTAAAAATAGAACTATTCGAGGAATGCAACCGAAAGATTGGAATTTTCACAACAAAAGGTGCTTTTGGGTCGTGTTTCGAGAGAGGGAAGCTATAAAAACTCCCATCAGACTTAATAACTAAAACGTCTCTATAACTAGGTTAAGGGACTCTTATTTCGTAACAGTTTTCTTGGCAGATGTAGTGATACGATAGATTTTTGGAGATCCGTCTCGTAATAGTAATTGAAGATTGTTGTAAATCTTTTCGCAGATTAAATTCTAAAAAGCTTCCGTGATTATTCTCAGCTTTAAACATTGCTGAGTATGAAACGCACCTGTAGGTAATGAAACGCACATATACTACATTTTTCATAAAAATTGTAAAACGATAAAGTTAACTAGGTACTCCGTACTTGGGGAGTCTAGACATGCCCGTGGCCTTGGAACGCCAGACCCTCCACCCATAGCGAGAATAGTTACCTACCTATTTTAGGTTTTTTCACCCAAAAAAAAGAAGATTTTTGGCCAAGTGACCTTCTATACGACGACGTCATAATGTTTTTTCTTTATTTTACTTGAACACATGGCCATTGGTTAGCACATGCCTATCGAGTTTTTGACAATCGCTGATTGTATGTCACATTGTCTAGTATTCCAGTTTGCTCCGTATCCTCTTCTAAATAATGATCAAGGCGATGATTGATAAAATATTGCTGTAGATATTCTATAGTGCCTGAAAGTGAGGTAAAAAAAACTGAAGCCCAATAGGGCTGATGCTTGCTAAGGTTGCAGGAATGTTTAAAACAGTGACCCTACATCACAAAGGAGAAATGAAAGACAGGTGGGTTTTAATCAGTAAAAGTCTGATACGCCCTTTCGTTGCTCCCTAAAGCGGAAGAAGTGATTTAACTAACCATATCAAAATAAAAATTACTCAGACAGGCATGATATCTACATATTTTCATAAAAAATACTCTTCTATTTCTTTTTTCTTTTACTGGTAAAATAAATTTATCACTACAGAACCCAACAACACTGGCTGGTAAAAAACAGCCATAATTTCTCATGTTTCGGATCTACCGTACGGTTTTAAATAACGAACGTGTTGATGTTGTAAGCAGCCATTTTGTCAGAGATAGTTATCTCCTGCCGACTTTTAATGAAACAAGTCTATTTTAGACATGTTTTATACTTTACTATGTAGGCTAGATACACGATCGTGGTAGACATGACTTGAAGTAATTTTGCAAATAGTTGTTAAATGCTAACATTTAACTGATCTTATCAAGGGAAATTGCTCATTTTTGGCAAGTCATGCTCGAAATAACTTTTTGATAAAAATAATGTACGAGTACGTTACACTTAGGTAGTTGGTTTAAATTATATCTACGAATAAAATAAAGTTGATATATGGTATGTATGCAATCACTTCCAACGAGTATTGGCTCGTTTCCTCTTATCGAAATCACTTCAAATGAAAATCAGTTTAAGGTCATTTTGCAATCAATAAATTCTTAACAAAACACGATGTGGGCGCGTTGTTTTCCAGTGTTTTAACTGTTAAGCTTCCTAAAGTATTCTGTGTTACAAAGTAACAGCGATACGTTACTATAACAAGTATACCTGTGACTAGTATCGGTAACTGTATCAAGTAACATGTAACAAGTACCTGTAACTGTAAGAAGAATCGGTATCTCTAACAAGTAACTGCAACATGTAACTGTAATACGAACTGCAACATGTAACAAGTAACTGTGCTGTTAACTTAGAATATGGTGTTCCGTATAAAATTATGGAATTCACTTATTCAGCTGCACCCGGTGAGATGAGAAGCCAACGTCAACAAAAGTGCGAAAAGTCTAGCCCAGGGATGGTGAACCTATAGCACGCGCGCCAGTGGTGGCACGCGGTAAAAGAATTTGGGCACACCTGTGTGAGATATTTAACATCTCAATATGAGATAGCAGTAATCACAATAACTTACTGTTTTAATTTATATTAAACAAATAATTCATAACGGTTATTAATTAATCTTGGGTTAATTTTGGGTTGCAAATGAAATAATTAATAGCATCTAGTTTAATTTATTGTCCGTTAAGCCTCAGTCACGATTCTTGGATGGCACGTCAGAACCGCATCATTTTTATTCTAATATTTAGCGGCACACTCTCCAATAAAGGTTCATAATAAACAAGATTCTACGATCAATCATTATCTTTATTAAATCTTTTACACAGTAAAGTACAGTTATATCTAATAGCCACAAGTAAATCTTAAATAAATAATTATGCTAGTATCCAACAAATAACTATGTATATAACTAAATTATCGATGTTTCAGGACTTATGGAAAAATATTTTGAAACCTAGAATTATGTTTAGTTAGCGACTTTCCTGAGCTAGGTTTACATAAAACATTTGTTGGGTTGTAGTTCTCAAGTATTTGACAGCCTGTGTAATTAAATGAAAGGTCACAAAACATACTGCAGTTTATTTTGTATTTCCTCATAAGTTTTCAAATAGAAAATATTATATTATTACAACTGTAAAAATAGGGTACTTCTCATTTGAACGTCAAAACGAATTTGAATGTTTGGCATACGGGTAGACATAGGCTACTTGTAGCGACATCTATGGCGCCAAATAGGAACTACCCATTAGAGTTCTTAGCGCGATTTGAACTTTTATGAAATCATCTATCGGGCAGTTGTCTGTATGAGACATAACAATCGTCTGGTCGAAGGATCCTCCCGTTTCAACGGAGGTACCTATGTGGAGTAAAGCCCCACATACCTCGGACTAAAATTCCTAAGGAGTGGTTGCCGGAGTCTGTGTTTCCTGATGGCTTACAACCCGGGAATCTTAAAGTCAAGAGTGAAAAGGTTTCTTCTCGGTGAGCGCGTTCCATCGTCGACCGGGTCGTCGCTTTCCTTAAGCGGTGCTTTTTTCTAAGAAAGCAGCCTTGAGCGTAGCGCTGGCCGCAGCGACGAGTCGAGAGCGCAGTACTTTAAATTAACAATCCAATGTAAAGGCTACATTGAATTGATAATCCAATGTACCTATTTGGATTTCGTCACTGCGGCCAGGGCTGCGCTCAAGACTGTTTTCTTAGAGAATAGTATGCCAGGTGAGGTAGCGGTGAAGCACGAACCTATCAACAATAAAAAAAAGACAACATCCGTCTGGTCGCTACTGCTGGTTCTTTATACCCTGTTTCGCATATCTTCTGTACACATATATCCCAGGAGTATATTCTCTTAGCCTCTTAGGATAATAAAGCCGCGATCAGAAGCTGATAAGTCTTAAAATAATCAATAAAACCATAAACCTCACGTACAACATTTCTATTCCTGTTAAGGAAGTACTAGTAGATAGCTATATTAATCCTTGGGTTCATGCCAATTTCTTCCGCCGTTTCCTAAGAAGTGTGGTTATAATATAAAATTATATATAGTAACTAAGAGCATATTAATTTATACTTCCTCTTTTATTACTCGCTATATTGTAAATATTTTGGGCTGATGTTTATTTTTAACTTGGAGCTTTAGCGACATCTTTGGCGCCAAATTAGAACTAAAGTACGAAATCCTGCATCGCACAATTAGAGTTCTCCGCTAAGGTTATTTGCTTCGGTGTTACTTCTCAGGGTAGTCAGCTAGGAAATACCGGCTTCATCAAGTTAACGAAATACCTAATTAAATTTGCGAGTCGAACTGATATTAAAATTTATAAGTTATTGCCAATTTGCAATATTTATCATTAATCACTATCATTTATTTCCCCACCGATTACCGATGCTATTCACCAGCGTGCATAACACGCGGACATCCGACCGCCTGATCTATATCCACGGGTAACGTTCGACGCAACCATTAGGTCTGGTGTAATAAATAACATCAGTCCTTCCGTGTGGGATCGACGTTCAACTATACATTATGTAATATGTGGTGTTAACGTATTTGCATCAGAGGGAAACTTATCGATAGATGCTTTCGTAATACAGAAAAGATCTGAATTTGAAAGATGAAAAGTTATCTATCAGTTTTTATTCGTTGTAGGACCTTTAGGTACCTACTGATTATCTCAAGTATTTAAACCGTTTTTATAACTAATGACGGCCGATTTCTGCAAATAAATTATTATCGACACACCATTTATATTAAAAACAAGTCGGATTATGCGGTAGCTCACCATCCGATAGAGTCTAAGCTTAGGCTCGGGCTTAGGTCTGTAGTCTGTTTGTCAGCAAACGGTTAACTTTTGCCCGCAGCTTCGCCTGCGTAGGTACATAAATTATAGCCCATGTCACCCAGGAATAAAGCAGCTTTCTATTGGTGAAAGAATTTTAACAATCGGATCAGTACTTCCAGAGATTACCTCCGACAAACATAAAACAAACTTTACCCCCGTTTGGAGCGATGTCTGCCAGGGCTGCCGGGAACAGCGGTGGGTTTTAGGTGGAGTCTGAGTCTGTAAAAGTCAGAAACTCACTCTCGCTCCACCCAGAGTCAGAGAGAGTTATTCATGATTTCTCATTAATTCATTAAACCCCAAGCGAACGCCGGCGTTCGCGCAACTATTGTCTTTCAATTGTGTCTGTAATTATCACGATTTTACCTACCTTTTCTACCTTTCCTACGCGAATACTTGCGAATGGCTGTTGAAAAGTAATGTAATGTGTGTATTTGAAAAATATTTTTTACTTATGTGCCTACCACATTTTAATATTTTTAATCCAAAGGTTAACTTTATAGAAAGCCTTGTGGTATTAAACGTTGGTATGGAACGTTCGTTGTGGCGACGCTTGGGGGAGGCCTACGTCCAACAGTGGACTTATATCGGCTGAAATGAAGATTGTGATATTAAATCCGCTCATAGTATACCACTTAGTACTGTACATAAAGCTAAAATAAATAAAACCCAGTAACATACGGTTAGTAGCATATGTGTTGGCGGTTGGCACCGGTTTAATTGATTCCGCACCTTGCGTTGGCATCCACCGAGGTCTTTGTTTTATAATAACAGACTAAAAACAATACACCTGTTCGAGTACATTACTATGTACTACTCTACGCTATGTACCTGGCGAGCCACTATATCAGCTGACAGTTCCGACATGTTCACAGTTTGGCCTTAAATATTATTCTGCTCATTAAATTTCGATCACCGCATGCCTAGTGCGAGTTAGTTTTAAGGTAGGACTACACTGTCCACACGTATGCCACACGTCGATCTGGGTGCGTCCGTCTCTATAAATTTTATATGGAAATTGAAAAATAAAGGCTTGTAGACCTACAATAGATCCACGCCACGCGACGTCGTTCAACGTACAAATTAAGACGTTTTACACGGGTACGCACCCGTAGTCTAATGTAATCTAGCTTTAAGTTAACGTGATCGACACGTTTATGACGTTCGGAGTTTTGATTAGCCCGCTCAGAGCCAAACGTGGTAAACGTTTCGATCGCTTTAACGTAAAAACAACTCGAATTTAGCGCACTAAGTAAGTACACCAGAGATATTAATGACTAAAGTGCACAAGTGTATACACAAATACAGGTGCTTTCTCTTTTCCTTCACCCTCATAGTCTGATGAGATTCGATGGACAATCCGACACGACTGGAAAAAGATCAAGCGCAGCGCAGAACCAACGGCTTTGGGCAGTTTCCGATGCACAGGCTCCAGACTGCTGTTGAGAAATCCCCTAAAGGGGAAGCTCCAGGGTAGACAAACACAGGTGTGGTTTCAGTCAGTAAAATTCTGATACGCCCTTCCGTCTACCAAGAGCGAGATAAATCACTGGACTTCCCACTAGAAAAAAACCTAAAAGTACTGACATGACAGACTCTTGGCTTGATCCGATCAAATCAGTCTTCAAGCTTATAAACGCACGTTTTTTGTACAACTTAAATCTCTGTAGGATTGTCACGAAGTCGATCTTCAAAGGTTGGCTTCGGTGGCTAAAAATAAAACTTACGTGGATGTCTCCGTCGTCATTAAAGAAGGTTGATGACTATTTACAATTCCCACAAAAATTAAAACCTTTATTGACACTTGGTAGAAAACTTGATCAAAGTAAATTATTTGGTTTATAGTAATACAGTTAAACTTATCTTTTATTTATTTATTATTGATAGGTTCGCGTTTGACCACCATCTCACCTGATGGTAAGCGATGATGTGGCCGACGATGAAGCAGGCTTGTCTAGAAGTAACCTCAGTCTTCTTAACTGACCCCTAAGTTGTAGCTATCACGAAACACTCCGGCAGAGAATTCCACTCCTTAGCTGTAGGTACTCTGTAGCTTATTTTTCTCAAAAAAATAAAAAAAAAATTCAAAATTCAAAATCATTTATTTCAAATAGACCATTTGCAGGCACTTTTGAATAGTCAAATGTCGGTCAGTCCAAGAAAAGTGAAGCTAAATTGCACGTTCCAAAACGTAGGTCTCTATGGAGAAGAACGTGCAAGAAACTCCATGGACACTCTTTTTAAAATATATTGAGTTACATAGATCTTGGTTACATATTTCTTGTCGCTTCTAATATGTGAGCACAAGGTTGGTAGATACGTAATAATAATAGTTTATTATTCATTTTATTAAATGTAATTAAAAATAGAAACCGAATTAAGCCACTGGCAGCCAAGAGATGACCAGTCTCAACCGATGGCACCCGTTCACGGGCATGATACGTTCATCAGCCCCACTCTCTTGTAGGTCTTTCGATTTATCAAGTCAGCCGTTATAAACAATATTAAATGAAGCCGTAATCATATAGCTCGTCAGTTATTATGCTCTGCATTGTATATTGTTCATCCACAACAATAAAGTCGTACCTGTTATATAATGTGGGTCATTGTACAAACGAGGTGGGATATGTAAAGGTGAACGCACACTATCCGAGCCGAACACGTCGAACGAATCGAAAAAAAGAATTATAAAATTCTCTAGTCTGGTAACCTTCCAGATTTGAACGACGCGTTTAGGTGTGCGGTTAATAGGATTTTTTATATAGAATCCTAAAATTCTTTTCTTTCGACTCGTTCGACGCGTTCGGCTCGTATAAGTATACGTTCACCTTTAAGGTCTGTGATAAACTTTGTAAAACGGTGAAGTATGAGAATATCAGGCATACTAGCCGTTACCCTTGACTTCCTTCGTAAACAAACAACCACCACTTATAGATGGTGCCTAATAACCGTGAACTAAAGTACATTGACCTTTTCCTAATATCTCCGAGTAGGTAACTGAAAAACCAACAATGAACTGCTTTTCTTTACTAGATTAGGGATGCTATTCTCTAAGAAAACAGCCTTGAGCGCAGCGCTGGCCGCAGCGACGAGTCGAGAGCGCAGTACATTGGATTAACAACCTAATGCATCTTTACATTGGATTGTTAATTCAATGTACTGCGCTCTCGAGTCGCCGCTGCGGCCAGCGCTGTGATCAAGGCTGTTTTCTTAGAGTATAACACCCCATGCAAAGGACTACGATACATGTCGATTCAACACAGCTTCATATCTTTTTTTCTGTTTTTGAAAATTAGAATGTCAATAAATGTAGGAGGGTCAATAACCGCGACTACTTTAGTATATTCACTCCTTTGAATGTATATTAACTAACCTAAACCATCTCTTTTTTACAGGTAATAATCCTTTCAGCGGCCTTTCAAGTTTTTATACTGGAAATCAAGGTACAAAGGGCTTTGTTGATATGTTTTTGGAGATTTCTCAAAGAATTAATACCGCAATTCAAGTTTTTTCTATCTCAGAAGAATTAAAGCTTTGAGAAGTATGCTAAAACAGCAATCACCAATCACAGACCCTTTTTTGACATTTCTTTTTTTTTTTTCAAGGTGTCTTAGTAGAAGTGTAAAAGTCACCTCAGACAAAAGTAAACTGTTATCTGAGTTTACTTTTACACCTCCCCTGATTTTAATAAGTCAAAAATATAATTGTAACGCAGTTATCTTTGACACCGACAGTGTAGTTTTTCATGATTTTTCAATATTATATGTAAAATAAAAGAAGTACTATCACTAGTTCAATAGCAATTAATTCGTTTTTAATTTGTTTTTTTTTTGTGTAATTTTATTATAATAAAAAGTTTTGTACTTACCTTGAAACCGCACAAACTCAGTCAGGATATTGATTTTATTTTATTTGAAAAGTAAACAATACACACGTACGTATATCTATAAAATTTTTGCTGATCATGTATACAAACTTTTGCCTTTACAATTTCTACGATTCATAGAACAAATACCACGAATAATTACGTATCATGGCAAGCACAATTCGGCACACACTCGTGTGTTTTTCAATGATAAACATGAGTAAGTGAAAACTCTGACATACACTAACTAGACATAATTTTTGGATACATAACAACTGGTAAGTGTTACTATTTCAATAACGTGGCGTTAAATTAACTATTTTCACATCAGAACTACTTAACACGTTCATTTGCCGTGAAATTATTTGACATCGTAATCCATTTTCTGTTAGTGTTAACTAGTGTGAAATGCAGATCAATCGATGTGAATAATATACTAATGTGGTTTTTGCTCATTTATTTTTAAACACAATTTAATCCTTCGTTCTTACCTTATTTTTCCAATTACGTGGCTTATTTTTTTTAAATCTTTTATTGGTTTTCCTCATACAGTATACTTACTCCATCTGTTTAGGTAGTGAATTAAAATGTAAACAATCTTAACATGTCTTTTAATTAAAAAACTGACTAAAAACTTTATCCAAAAAAGTTAACAATTAGATATTAAGGGTGAGTAGTAAGTAGTAAGCCGTTAACAGTTGTCAAATCGTCGAATTGACCAATAGGAAGCCGTTTCACGGCTGATTATGGTTTGGTTATCGTTATAATTAAATAGTGCAACTCACCCTTACATAAACAGGTGTTAGTTAATTAACTAAATAATCGTTGTATGTGTTTTATACGATTTATTGTAATTAAAAAGACATAAGTATCTTCTTCCTGTCCTTATCCCTTATTACTTTGGGTCGGCGGAACACGTTATTTTCTTCCATTCTGTCCTGATCCTGTCACCCGTCAAACTATCACTAACTCCCTTTTCTTCGGCCTTCCTCTCCCTTTCCATCCATCCACATGTATACTCAGAACTCTTTTAGTAATATGCGCTTCATCTCTCCTCTTCACATGATCATACCAAGACAACCGATTACCTCTCAACTTTTCAGTCACTGGCGCCACTTTCAAAGTTTCTCTAATATAGTCATTTCTCACTTTATCCATTCTCGTCACACCACACATCCATCTCAACATTCTCATCTCCGCTACATGCAATCTTTTTTCATCCTCCTTTTTCACAGCCCAACATTCTGATCCATACATTGACAGGTCTTATGACGGACTTAAGACATAAGTATCAAGATTGGTTATGTCTGGTTAACTACCTGAACAGATGGAGTATAATTACTAACTTATTATTTGTTATTATTTTATTTCTTGATATTTAAAAGAATATTATCAACGTGTACCGTGATACTATGTAGGCGAAAGATAGTAAGAGAGAGTGTACTTCTTCACGATCGAATGGTTCAACGAATTTGGATGAAATTTGGCACACTGGTAGAGAATGACCTGAAAATTAGCATAAGCATAGCTTATTCAGCCTTTTAATGTTCCCACTACTGGGACTCAGGTCTTCTCTCTATAAGAAGAAATGGACCGCAATTCATCACACGGGCTCAGTGCGGGTTGGTGGATTTCATGTCTTCGAATATTTGGTTCTAGGTCATGCCAGTTTCCTCACGATGTTTTGCTGCAAATATTGTACAAAGTAAGGAAGTTACAACTTTGTGATTTTTCATTATAAATAAATATCTATAGTTATGAAATTTTGTACATCTTTACATAAAAATACAGACTCGTGTTTCGGGTTTCGCATGGGTTCTAAAACTAATGTTGTATAGTTTCATCCCTTTAAAGTTCATTTTAAGTTGTCAAATGGGTCGTAGTAGAGCCTCTGTACTAGAATATAATTTACCTACAGTTGCCATCACGGTTCTTGAGCGGTTGTGCAGAAGTCAAATATTCGGTCTCTTTAGTGGTGCGAAGTGAGATGCGGGGGCGGGGAGTGTCAGTGATTGGCTCGCCGCGCCATCGCGTCATAGACGTCACTCTTAATTAGTTCTCTACGTTGCTGCATATATCTATCAACGAAGACAATTGGCTCGCCAATGTATGGAATGCGCAAAGCGATCTCCACTCTGACGCTCAAGCGCTCAAGATCCGTGATGGCAACTGTACTTACGTTTCATCTTCGTCAGCCTTTTTAATGTTCCCACTGCTGGGACTCAGATCTCCTCTCTAGAAGAGGGAATGGGCCGCAATCCACCACGTGGGCCCAGTGCGGATTGGTGAATGTCACATGTCTTCGAATTTTTGGTTCTACTTACGTTTAAACACTTTTAATTATTTTCTAAACCACAATTTTAAGTACGGCCACTAATAACACAGTAATTAGAAAAGGCTATACATCACACAA
Organism: Mythimna albipuncta; assembly: GCA_929112965.1. NCBI lineage: Eukaryota > Metazoa > Arthropoda > Insecta > Lepidoptera > Noctuidae > Mythimna > Mythimna albipuncta. The sequence goes on along the minus strand of OV815962.1, from coordinate 5,475,428 downwards.
GCGTCAATAATTGCACAAAATGGCGTCGTAATCAGGGTTACAAGGAATGCGCGGCGGCGTCGGTGGCTGGTCACGCTGATTAGTTCATTGAGCACTCTGTCACGTGCCACGGATTTAGAACGTTTAGGTAATAAATACTAAATACCACACTTTTTGTTACGTCTAAAAGTGGTAGGTAATGGTGGGGTAATATCCGACACAACAGGATATATCTAGAAAATAAGACAAGGACTACATTATCAATGTTGGTATTGAAATGATAATATGACTTTTTGAGAAGTATATAGTTGGAGAAATTCATTGTCTGCAAATTCTAGGAATTTACCAACATACTTAGTTTTTTTTTCCTTATTATTAAGAATAAATTTGAAAAACTAATAAGTATAGAAAAACTAAGAAGTATAGACTAATAAGTAATTTAACTCCTAACTTATTTTTACACGGTTTTGTTTAAACTAAGAATAGCGTCCTTTAGCAATTATAGAAGTCCATAGCACTTTCTTAGAGTCTGATATTGATATCTGTAAAGTTGTTACCTACATAACCAAAAAAAACATTTTTTTTGCGATTTAGAAAAATCTTCGAGACTCCTTTCGGGAATTGAAATGTTTTCATATGTAAGTTGGTACAGAACATAGAAATATTTATATCTATGGTATGGGACCCTCAGTGCGCAGGTTCACTGTAGGTTCCTTTCGGAAACCACCAGGCGTGACGGCCGCAGTGTGAATGTATAATGTAACGCATACAGGGTGATCAATGATCGTCATGCATCCTGTTCGTCGTGAACTAATCACTGAGCGCTGCCTCCGACCAACCGAAACGGAACCTGTTTCAGTACAATGTGGAGGTGAGGATGAGATGTGTATCTGTTGCATAAAATATTTATATTATAGTGTATATAGGATACGGTTATGAACGACCTTCACCGGTTTGTTTGATGGATAAAACGTATTTTATGATAAATTTAGTATATTAAATAATATAACGCGGGTGGGAATAATATAACGTGGGTGAGAAATTGCTGGCCAAAGATTTTTTTTTTTTTGAAAAATGCACCGGTGTGTTTAACGAATAAATTTAATAAGTAATAACCGAAAGTGTGAAGCCGGGGCAGGTTAATTGTATTTTACTATACATACGTTTTTGTTTTGTGTTATGTTTACCTACTTAGGTATAAAAATGATAAAGTGCAATCACATTATCAACGGATTTTGTACCTACCTTTAACAGTTATTGTCATTTTTGATTTTTATCGATTCTTGTTAAAAAAATTAACCCTTGATTTTTTTATTATTCGAATATGAAAATGCCGAATAAACAAATAATTTTAACTGTTTCCAAAAATCGTGACTATAATCTTGATTGGTACTATAAAATGAATTGAAGATATCTTCATTGTTTTTATGATATAATAAACATAGTTATATGATAAAATAAACATAATTATATAGACAGATAAAGAGATATTTACGTCACATACGTGGTGATATCCCAATCTCTATGCAAATGTACCGCCATCTATATCGTCGAATAGGAAATATCCTGCATCGCGGTATCAGAGGTATCTGCGCTATTAAAACTTAAATAATCGATTGGACAGCAGCCCGGACCAGACATACCTAACACCCCACAATTATCCCAAGACTAGACGCCTTGGGATAATGTTCTACTCTTATGCGGACGAAGCCACTAACAGAAGCTAGTCAATCTTCTTCTTCTTCCTGCCCATACCCCATATTACTTGTGGTCGGCGCAACACGTGTCTTTCTTCCATTCTGTCCTGTCACGCGTCACACTATCACTAACTCCCTTGTGTTTCATATCACTCCTCACACAATCCATCCATATTTTCTTCGGCCTCCCTCTCCCTCTCCATCCATCTTCAGAAGCTAATAAATAAAAAACAAAAATATAGGTATTAATCATATTACCGAAATACACAGAAGTCGGAAACGCAAATAAAGCTAATATAAGCTATTTATTTAATTCATTAAACCCCAAGCGAACGCCGGCGTTCGCGCACCTATTGTCTTTCAATTGTGTCTGTCATTATCACGATTGACAGGTTAAACTAATACCTACTCATAATCTTATCAAACTAACTAGGCAAACTGTGATATTTATCAGTGACTACCGAATTACCATAGATACACATGTGTGATTTGTTGACAGTCTGCTGACCGTACCTACTTACTATATACCATTATTATTTTATCAATTCAGAGCATAGGTAGATAAGAAGAATCAAAACATAAGTATACTCTAAGTATATCAGGGGTGACCAACCAATATTCGCAATCGACCGATCGATCTCGGCTGTTAATCCAATCGATCGTGACAAGCAGTGCGTAACGTTATTTTTTTTTAGAAATTAATTTACTTTTAGGCCTAGAGGATTAAGGTGCGAAGCGGCAAATAGCTGAGCTATTATCGACCCTACTACATTCCTTGTCGCCCCTTTTCTTTTTTTTTTTAAGAAAATCGAACGTATTGGAGATAGGTCGTTTAAATTATTGAGCTCGCTTTGTTCGCTCGTACTTCGCTCTAGCTTGATTTTTCATTTCATCAAATGAATGTGCTTTCATAGTTATGATGTATTAAGTAAAAAAAAAACATGGTATTGTGTTTTTAATACTTACGTACTTTTTTTACTTGTGTATTTTTTTACTTTCAATCGTGTCAATTAGAGACACAATAGAAAGACAATGACAGCGCGAACGGCGTTCGGTTGGGGTTTAATGAATTAAATTAGAAACAGTTAACAGATACTTTAATATTATTAAAATGTATGCATACATAAAAGTATAGATTATTTTTTCACAGAGTCTAGTTAGTAAATAGCAGAACGTGAGTCGAATACAGTTGACCACACCTGCTCTTTGCTCTCCATTTATTTAATCTGAGTAGTGGAGTACTTTGTTATCGAGTGGTTTGATAAAAATACTAACAACAACTTCAGTTCATACAGTATTGGAAACAGCTTGGAAAAAAATAGTACAAAAAAACATTGTCATTCATAAACCCTTTTTGTATCGACAACTGTTATTTTAGGCCTTTGAACTCAATGCAAATGAACTCAAATACATATGTAATTGTTATACTGTTATTTCCCTACACTATGCCCGAAGCGATAGTGCGGCAACACACGTGACAGTCAGGGATGTCGACAAACTTACACCTAAGCCCGCACTAATGACGAATCAAAACACCTAACGAAAAACCGAACTTAATCGAAAACCGGTTACTGATATTGGCGTGGCCGTCCGATTTGTAGTAACTGGGCCTTATCCGTTCCACTATCATTTAGCTTAGTACAACTTGCAATCATCCAAGGTTTATTTATATCTTAAATCAGTATTAAATCCGGAGATAAATGGCTTATAATCTGGTAACTGTGTAGATTGAAATGAATTTTTAAATTCCAGAACGCAACCATTTAAAAGTCAGTAGAATAGCTTTTTTCTTGTATTTACATTCAACGCTCTAGTTTCTAGTCAATAAAATTATCATTCAATGAACCTGCGATTAGGGTTGCCATATCTAAAATTTTAGGACCCGGACATATCAACACTTTTTTAAAACTTGCTGAGTATAATTTAAAATATGTAGTTTAAATTGTCATTCATCAGCTTTTTTTTTGTTTTCAAACAAAAAACAAGATAGTCTATTTTACCATTTTGTGTTGCGAAACAGAATTTTGTTACATATAAAACACAAAACTATTATATTCTGTTATGAAACAATAACTTATAAAAATATGTATATCTAATGCTGACGCCCGGCGGCAGCGTGCCATAGTTTTGAATTTAAACCCGGACCACAAATAAGACCTCGCCCGGACGCTCTCCAGACGCCCGGACGCTCTCCAGACGCCCGGACGCCCTTCCAACCCTTGTTTAAAGGGCTAAGAAATACGGGCAAACCCATATGGTTGACAACCCTACCTGTGACCAAAAATTTGGCAAAATCCTGTCTAAACTTAACCTCTTATCTCACAAATATTACCATAATTCCTCACCCTTGCCTCAAACCAGACATAATCATAGCATTACGCACTTTAGATTCTCTAGATTCACTACACATTTACCGCTTGTACTAAATATGTACGAGCGACTGGCTGAATATAAAACAGAACACAGATTTACCCAATGCCTACTTACCAACCGATTATGTCTATCAAATCTAGTGATTGGTGCATTTGATACGGTATTGCCATAGACCACGGAATAGATTGCACAGCGGCTTGAGAACAAAATATATACCTAATAATAATATTCCACAACTATCACACAACGCCGTCTAGTCCCAAGCTAAGCAGAGCTTGTGTTGGGTGATGAGTAGGTACTAGACAACTGATAAACATACTTATACATATATTTCTAAATACATATCTACATATTATAGATAAATTACACCCAGAAATAAAAAAAAATGATCGTGCTCATCACACAAACATTTATCCTGAGTAGGAATCGAACTCACGACTTCAGGCATAGTAGTCAGGGCTACTAACCACTAGACCAACAAGTCAGTCGAAAATGTATTTTAGCATGTCCCGTAAAAGCCTTCCCATAAGGAGGACTGATGAAATAGTGAGGGTCGTGGAAATCCGATAATTGCAAGAACACAGAACCGGTCGCCTGTGGGACTTGGAGGATGCCTATGTCCAGAATTGTAGTTCTTTCGGTTGAAATGATGCCTTTATGTTGTATACCTTTGACAGCTGACACGCGTGTGTCAGCTGTCAAAGCTATACGTCCGGACCGTCAGTTTCTTTTGATAATCTATGACACTTATTGACACGCTTGATTTGTATGGAAAGAGTCGACAATACGATCAGGGCCAGGATAAAGAAGGGGCTTTCAATGATGCTTAGGCGAGCGCGAAGTATCAAATATAATGTGTACCTACTCACAAAGTTCTTCTTCATCCATTGCACAAGTAAATCGTCTGCGTTTGGGTTTGAATTGAATAAGTTGGGACCGTTAATACTAAGACGTGGTGGTCAAATTGTAACGAAGTGCTCTAGCTTCTTAAACTGTCACAGGCCTAGTTAGAATTATCACGTACCGTCAACTACTAATGTGTACCTTAATGAACACAGAACATTGTCAACACTTTCCATACAAATTATGGCGAGTGACCGATGCGGTATCTCCTAACTCTGTGGCTATTACGGATTCCGCACGCAACGTGCACGGACCCTAAGGCCGACCGTTATAACATGTGTCCGTCAGGTGGACCGCTGACCGGTACACGCTTGACCCACACTAGTGCTGTGACCCGAGGTAGTGAGGCTCTGTTGTGCGGCTTCCCAGGTAGTGCTGTGAATTATGGATGGGTTCCCATTAAATTGATACCGAAGCTATTGAACAGAAAGGCGGGAATGTTTTTTTCTGTGCGCTGATTCTCTTTAAGATCTCTTGGGAATCTTTGAATGGACGCAATTTAAATAAGCTGTTTAAGGTTGGTTGAACGACGCTGTGTACTGAATTTAATGCCAAAGACGGGAGAAAATGTTTTTCTGTACGCTGTTACTCTTTAAGATCTCTTGGGAATCTTTGAATAGTCTCAAAAACTTGCTCTTATGTGTGGTTGATAGACGCTGTGCACCAGATTTTATACAAACAGAATTAGGAATTCGCAGTCTCCAGATAACCGATGTTAACTCACTTTCCATATTAGTAAGACCGTTTGGATGGTCTCGGCTAGATCACCCGTCCTAACCACTGCGAGAGTTGTGATGCTGATTCTAGACTTGATCATTTGACATTGACCATCGAATGGAGAGTCATTTACGTCGAAGTTCATTTTGTTCTCGTCAAAACCAGTATTTATCAAGTCAAACAACAGACGACGCAGCACGAGTCACAAGTGAACAACCTTAAACAAAACGCGCCATTTTTTTCAAGAATTCAAGTATATTTGTATTTGACAAACACATGAATTTGAATATGTAAATACTTATTAAAAAAAAAGACGCATTTTCCTCTAATTTTAGAAGCACGTGGAAAGTACTAATTCAATGTCAGAGTTTTATCAAAATGTAAATTTATTATTCAGAATATATTTTGCTTATAAAATAACGAACATTATCAAAAAACTGAAAGTATGTATAAATAAACAAGCAATTTATCATTCAGTTTAATATATCACACCTCCGTTAAAATAGTGCCACAACTCAAAAAAAAAAATCGTTTGTTGATGATTATTATGATGCTATTAATTTCAGAATTCATCATACTTTAAGGTCAGATATTGTCATATTTGTAATTCAATTATTTGCCCACTAGTGACCCATTTTTTTATTAATATGTAGCGTCACATCCCTGAATTATTAAAACATAAAAGCCTTTTTCTAAATAATTTGATTTTTGAGTTTGACACTATTTGAGCGGAGGTGCGATATGGTACATATTTGAATTTTTCCTGACAAGGTGGATGGATGACTTGGTGAGAGTATCGCAGGAATCTGATGGATAAGAGAAGCACAGGATCGGTCGGTGTCGCTATGTTTTGGGGAAGCTTAGTTCCAACTGTGAACGTCTTCCGACTGAAATGATGGTGATTTTTTTTTATGATGGTGATTTGTATTTCAATTTGCTGGCCAGTGTCGTGGTTTTCAACTATTCTAATATTCTTGCTACTCAGCTACCTGATTCAACAGGTACCTTGCATAATTTAGAAACAGGTGTACCTTGAATCATTTGCAGTGTGTAGTGACCACAAATATGTAGTAAATGTCGGTTCTACCTGTACCTATCGGTTTGAGGTTCTTAGGAGAACTACAAGTCTGCCTTCGTATGATGTTTAAAAATATATAATCGCACTACTGCTGCCTAGGCGGCAGTACGAGTTTGTGTGCATTTAATTTCGGCCAGATGAGCCCGGGAGCCCCGCTGACCTTTAAATGCATCTTCTTCGCGAAATATTGCTTGATTCACATACGCTATGTACGTACATTCTGAAGAACAATAAGCCAGTATTTTTTTTTTGTGCTAACGTAATTCTAAAACAAGTGAAAAAATATCATGTCGTAAAACATATTGGTTTTCTTTGAACATCTTCTATTAGGTACTTTTAGTACCTAATAGTCATACGAAAAAATTCCTATGTTGATAATGTTGTACTTGTACATGAGTTTATATTAAACATTTAATATTTTCTTGAAACCTAATGATCTAGCCGAGGAAAGTCACAGTTTTATGCCACTGCTTGGGCGCTAGGGTCTTAAAACAGTGTACCATTGCACTTATACATATTTGCCTCAGACCGCTGAGATGATGTCATAATCAAACAGGTACCTGTTGGTTACCTGCAATTTGACAGACAAATTAGTGTTACCAGATATCTGCATGATGTCATACAAACGTAAATAAACCGACCAATGAGTGCAATAAGCAAATAAACCTCAGAGTGACTTTTCAACTTCAATCGTAATCTAACAGTCAAAATATCGCGTATATGTCGCTTTTAGCGATAAGACCGCCCTTTGTGACACCCTATAAATTTTAAGTTTCTCATGTAATTTTTATTTTGGTGTACAATAAAGAATAAATCTATCTATCTATTTATTAGTTTATGAATGTTTATTTGTGTTTATAGAATATTAGAGTAGATAAATATATGTACACTTATCTACTCTAATATTATAAAGAAGTAAAGTTTTTTTTTATGTTAGGTATGTTTAGGAGGTAATCTCTGAAAGTACTGGTCTGATTGCTAAAATTATTTCACCGATAGCAAGCTGCTTTATTCCTGAGTGACATGGGCTATATTTTATGTATGCGGGCGAAGCTGCGGGCAAAAGCTACCTATATCTAGAGAAAATTTAAGTTGAACATACTAAAAAAAAAATGCGTGCCAAATCCTGTTTAGCCTACTAGTCTATGGTTCCGTGGTCTCTGATGGTATCTCGTATACTCGTAGACTATGGTCACCGAACACTCTATGGTTCTGTGGCCGACTACCGCTCAGCTGAGCACTTGCCGGCCGTTGACCCCAGCCTGACATGTGCTACTGCTACCTTGTTCCTTGTTCGTTCACACATAAATAAAATTATACAGATTGATTTTTTCAAATGAGCTTTGAAACCAGTATTGTAGTAGTAACACTTCTACTACGCGAATAGACTACGACACCACTGGTTTTTTTTTAGGTGGGACAATCATCAAATGCTGCCCGCTCTTGGCTGGAGCGGGAGATAGTATCAGACTTTTGACTAAAACCCACACCTGTTCCTTCGTTGCCTTTCGTACCGGGGCCGAATATTCCTTTTATAAATCCTTGGCCCTTGTAGGCTTCGAACCTGTTACCCAACAGACTTGCTGGCAACTCCTTGAGGTGCGTGTGGAGCAACACGCACTCTTGATGTCGTGGGCTCGGTCCGGACTAGAGATGTGCCGGTGCCGATAATATGGGAATATTGCTGGGAATATACCCACTTCACGGCAATATTCTGGAAAGTTAATAAGTTTATTAGTCCGGAAAGTTACCGGACGGTCGGACGGCGAGTTACCCATTGCCCGCCATCCACAAACCCGCGCCTACTGTGACTGGAAATCGGGATCAGAATCCCGTCGGTGGCTGGGGCGTGAACAACGTTGCCTCACGCGTGCGGCCTCCTCCTTTGCTAGCATCACTGCTTCGGAGAAGGAGGCGATCGCCTGCCACTACTCCTCGCTCCGGACCATAGCCTATAACAAGGCCCGGCGACCTTACTGGGTTACTACACGACTGCGAATATACGAAAAAATAGCAGTTCAAGTAAACGATTAGGTACGTGAGGTTATTACACATTTATATTTTTAAAGGCCTTGTATTTACATTTTGATATCAGTTTTTATCAGTATGAACATGATTACGTACTGAGCACCTAATTTGTTACATAATTTTTATATGTGCAAGTTTAAACACACCCAAATTAATCAAGTTCTTGACCTTTATATACGGTAAACGTTCTAGTTCAAGCAAGTTCAGGTTAAAATACGTAGTTTTAATGATAAGCAAACGAATGTATGTTTAGTAAAAAAATTGCTAAAGGCTTGTCAATAAATAAGGATTCTTGATAGTAATACTGCTAATATACTACATACATAGCATAATCAGCTTTATAATGTTCCTACTGTTGGGACTCAGACCTCTTTAGGAGAGGGAATGGGCCGCAATCCACCACGCGGGCCCAGTGCGGGTTGGTGGATGGCACATGTTATCGAATATTTGGTTCTAGGACATGTAACCATCTTTTACCGTTTCAAAGTAATGCGCCTGGCTGGGTTTAAACCCACGACTTACAACTTATAAGTCGAGACCGACTGAACCACCACTGCTCCCTGATAGTGCCAGCATAAACATACACTCATGTTTAGGGCTGCTAACCTTACTTTAATAGAGAGTATTGTACTCTTTGCGAAGGAGTACAATCTACAAACGTAATAGATTAAGGTATCATATTGTACTAGTTTGAATCTGATTTTAGAGACCACTAGTGGGTGATTCTTTGGAACCGAGAGAATGTCTCATTCATCAGGTCTAGTTTTCGTACCTCTATTTTGCGCAAATGAGTGCCTTTGATACATTTAGTGATCGAGGAAAACTATTTTTAATATGGAAATAAAATATCAAATTGTAAAGTAACCCGAGCGAAATTCTCATTCATCTGGCCTGGTTTCTAAGCCAGATGAATGAGAATTTCGCTCGGTTTCAAAGAATCACCCTAGTACTTCGAGGCACACGTTAAATGTGTAGCCTTTACCTTTTTGTAATATTAGTGTAGATAATCTACACTAATATTATAAAGAGGTAAAGTTTGTATTTTCGTTTGTACGAGGTAATCTCTGAAAGTATTGGTCCGATTAAAAAATTTAAAGATTTTTCACCGATAGATAGCTGCTTTAGGTACCTACTCCTGAGTGATATAAGCTATATTTTATGTATGCGGGCGAAGACGCGGGCAAAAATTAAATAAAAATACAAAATATTTAAATGAAAAATGCGGACGAATCTCAAACAAAAACTGGTTATTACTGAATAAGACAAAGATTTTACTTTTTGTGCTAATATTTGAGTAATTTTATATCCAAAAATCAATGCAAAATTCTGGTCCTTTTTATAACAGTGACCTCACGAACATCTCCGGATCTTTGTTAGGCAAATCGGTATACATACCTAGTTATATTAAAAATAATATCTGCATTGATACTGGGTAGATTATCGGTAGAATAGTTCTAAGTATGGTTGTGAAGGCTTATGATATCTGGATAACAAGGGAAGAAGACCAAATAAGTTATAGATAGACTGTGTACAAGATTATTTTTCTTCACAGTTATTTTAACGTATTTCTGGCAGTTTGGTACCTATTGTTTGTCGAGTTTTTGAGCTCTAATAAGGAGCTCAACAACTCGACAAACAATATTGAACGTCTTGAGTCGAAAGACTTGAGTTGAGGTACACATATACCGACAAATGCTTCCACTGACTGAACAGGTCAACTTAAATCTGTGTTGTTCTTTTCCAAAAAGGCAAATGAAAACAATGTCGCATTTTTTTTGGTATTCTTCGTCGAGTCGTTGAGCCCCTTACTAAAGTTGAGCTAAACGAATACTGAAAAATCTGTGCACTGATTGGACAAATACACTGAAATTCCCGTGGTTCTTTTGAGGAAAGGCGTTCTCTACAGAGAAATTATATGTTAGTGTTTGATGTTCCCACCACGCCCCCACTCTTCCTCATACTGAGAAGCAATGAAACATAAAATTAAAAAAAACGTTTGATAGTATGGCAGCATCATTTACACAAAAAGAAATAGGAATAAGTAATGCTGTTTTCATAAAAAAAGATGTTTCGTTTTAGTGTTATTTGTTCTTTAATATAAAATATTGTGGTAAAATAAACAAGAGAAACCCAATTAATGTTATCGTTTAAAATATAACGTCTGCGTTTACCGCTTAATCGCTAACTGGTCGACAAAGAACTGTATTAACCGCTACGAATGCTTTTTACTACAGAAACGATTCGCCAGATCAAATCTGGATTCTAGGCCATTGTCTAGATTGTGTTTCGCCAATTGCTTTTTTACAATAAAATTCCTTTTTTTTTAAGTTTAAATCACTTGCTTTTAAGCCTGGTTTATTACAGATAAAACTGTACCGTTATTGATGAATAGAGTTTTACGTTAATTTCGTTTATAGTTTTGCCTATAAAAAACTATAAACGAAATTAACGTAAAACTCTACAGTCATTGTTTTCATTATTTCAATAATTAAACACTCACTATTACCACAAAACAGATAGGTACAGAAGTCAATCTACATACAAAGCGCGTTCGAGCAACGCACACATAGACAACGCTCACAGACACGATATTTCGGCTCAATCGCCAGGTTGCAATCGTACAGTTTGGCGTAATGCGCTGAGTCGCTGACCCTAGCGCGACCGGTGGTAGAGCGTAGGTATAAAAAGTTAAGTACATACATCAGATTGACTTCTGTACTACCTATCTATTTTGTGTTGAATGAGACTTAAAAATCAATATTTGCATATCAACAGGTACTTATGAGAGAACAGTGTAGATCGGTCAACATTGTACCTACCCAAAGCACGATAGAAATACTAACCTAAGATTTCGTGGAATCTTAAATATGTTTTAATGACCAAACAGGCTTACCTACGTTTCTTCATTTGGGTTCTAGGGCCACGATAACTCTTTCAAATGTTCCCGCGCAATGTCGCAATATTATGATAGCTTTATGACTGGGTTTTGTATTTAAATATGTAGTTACATCATGCAATGGAGCAACGAGAGAAAGTTCCATTGTACTCCAACACATACCTAAGTATGTACTTATTGTTATAATTTTAGGTGTGAAATTAATAAAGTGTGGATATAATGTAATCTAGCATTCATACGGGACGAATAGACGGGGGCATGGTAAAGGTGCCAAAGATGCCTATACCATTAGGCATATTTGGTCCGGGACCACGGTCCCAACTTCCACGGTCCACCTATTATTATTATTATTACTTAGCCCACACTGTCCCACTGCTGGGCAAAGGCCTCCCTCCATTCCTCCCAACGATCGCGGTTCATCGCTTCCACCTATACCTTTTTTTTTTTATTTGTGTTATGTGTCCACAAGATACCTATAAGCTAAGCTAAAGCTTAAAAGTACAGTTACCAAAAAAAAACTATTTGTTTTATTTGTGGTCTCAAAATATTACAAAAAAAATGTTTTATTAAGTGGAAATTGGGACCGCGGTCCCGGTTCAAAGTGCCCCACGACTCAAATAGATAATGCGCCTTTTATTCCGCAACAAAATCTGTTATGATAAGAAAACCATTGTTATTTCTTTCAGAATGAATCGAATTAGCATGTCGACGAAAATGCCAAATGAAAATTTGTTGTAAAGCATGACACTAAGATTCTTGTTATTTCATTGTTATGTTAATGATGCTTTTAAACTTATTTTGGTATTTTTCGTTGTTTTCCTTCTTAACTCAGACTTAGTAGGAATTATTTATTAGTAAAAATATTTATCTTACCTTAGGTTGTAGGTATAATCTAATTAATAATTAAAGTTTTTAATTTAAAAGCAGATGAAAAACAGCATAACTACAGCAGCTTTTAAACTTCATTATGTTTAGGCGTTCTTTTAGTTATTTCCTAGTATCTAAGTACCTATTTGCAAAATTATTAGATAATAGAAACACAAAATCAAATTCCGTCCACAATTGACCGAGAAATCGGTGAAAATAGGTAGCTACTTACAAAAAAAAAAACATACAGCCAAACATAGAACCTCCTCCTTTTTGAAGTCGGTTAAAAATAGTAGCTACTTATCGTATACCATAAAAGTACCTACATTAAAGATATGATATTAATACTGTAATAAAGAGGTAACTTACCTGTTGCTATTTTAATGAGCACAAAAAAATTGGAGCATGAAAATTAGTATAAATGCTCACAGCTATAGATAAAATCAAAGTACATATCCTGACTTACAAATACGGTTTGACTGCTGTTTTTATTGGGTATTGTATAAAGTACTTATAAATGAAAAGTAAAACCCATTTTATAATAGGTAATAAAAATTGTGGAAACAAGGATAATACACATAGTGTGTAGACATACTTAGCGCCATCTGGTATTGAGTAGCAAAAGTAAAAATGTAATGAAGTATCATTGTCTCACTATTGTACCTATTTTAGTTTTAATCGTTGGTAATTTTATTAATTAAGTTTATTTCTTCCTACAGGTGACAATGGCAGCACTCACGCTTTATACCTCGAAACCATAGTCGAGGAAACGAGCGATGACTTGCGCTCCGAACGTTCATCTGCTGCAACATGGCTCTCAGATTCAGATGCAGATTCCGTCATTCATGTACGTGGGACTCAAGGTAATGATAATTTGAAGTTTGATACATTAGTATGGATTTGTTTGGAACTAAAGGCAGCTTTGTGTTAGATTTGAAATTAATTTTATTTAACGCCATCTATCAGGCAGTAGCGGTACTTTTGAGAACCATATGGCTAAGTTATAAAAGTGAACCATACTTCACTTGCTTACGTATAGATGGCGTTATCTTAAATAGAGAGAATAAGGGTACCTCCACATACAACACTCGAGTAATTATGTTACACAACATAAATATTAGAACGAGTCCTTCATTGTGTCTAGACCGGCTTTGGCAAGTACATTGAATGCTATCCTACATATCTCTTGGACTAGTTCCAACTAGTAGAAAGAATACTGATTTCTATTGGGTGTCATTGTCATTGTCGCCGTCTGGACGCGACAACGTGCCGCTTGTGCCGCGTTTCGGGAGAGTGTCAGTGTAACGTGTTCAGTGCTTTACAGAGTTTCTTTCCACCAGGGTCGGAGTGCGACAGCGAGTCGGAGCGCGAGTGGGCGTGCCCGGCGAAGCGCAGGCGGCGGGAGCGCGCCACCTCGCCGGCCAGCTCGGGCTCGCTCTCGCGCTCCTCCAGCCTCGCGCAGTTCGAGTCGCTGGAGAGGTCCTGCGCCGCGCCCGCCTCACCCAGCCTTTCGCCCGACTCCCTGGAGTCTCCTCCACCTTCCCCGCCGCCTACCCGCGTAGCCGCACCACGCACCCACCTGTCTGCCGAAAACCTCAGCGAAGACAGCGGCTACAGCGAACGCTCACGTCGCCCTCCCCCGCCTGCCGCGAGCCGCCCGCCCGAAATAGCGCGGTGCTCGGCCGCCGGCAGCGCGCCCTGCCTGGTCGCGCCCGCGTCGCCCAGTGCCGCGCGCCGCCCGCCCCGCGCCGCGCGCGCGCTCTCCCTGCCCGCCGAGCTCGACGTGTGCGCCGAGCCGCGCCGCCACGCGGCTCACCGCGCGCGCTTCCGACAGACCTTCGAAGTATCCGACAGCCTCACCGTCAGCGTGGCCGACCTCACTGCGCTCGACTACCGGGGGGGCCCGCGGCGCCCGCGCCTGCCGCCCCCACCGCCACCCCCTCGGGCACCACCGCGCTCTCCTCGCAATGTGCCGCCACCGCCCCCGCCAGTCGAGGTGGTGGTCCGACAACCCACCGAGTCCCCGGTACGGGAACCTAGTGCCGGCAGTGATTCCACCACAGAGTCAGAGCGAGCCTTCGCGCGAGAGATGGAAGCGACGGCGCGCCGGCTGGACGAGACAGCGCGGCGAGCGCTCGCTGAAAGTGAAAACTACGACCGCGAACTGTCAGTGATGACCGCGAAACGACTACACGACTCGTGGGGCGCCTGGGACGACGTGCTGGACGAGCTGCGCCGGCGTATGGATGGGCAGTCCCCCTCGCCTTCCCCGCCGCGGACGCCCTCCCCCGACCCCCTCAGGGAACCAGCGTTCACATCCACACCGCTAAGATCATCGTGCGACGCCAGAGTGAGATCAACACCGGAGCTACGCGCGCGAGCCACCCCACATAGAGAGACACCGGAAGAGTTGCGCGCTTCACTACAGCTGGTAGCACCGCCCCCGCCCGGCGCCGCGCCCCCGGTGCGATCCGTGTCCGCGGGTTCTAAGGGTGTTACGTTCTCGCCGGTTGTAGCAGAAGTGAGTTGGCGAGAGACAAGCACGAGTACCACGGAGAGCGAAACGACCGCGAGCGACGACGCGGACGACGCCGAGGTGGTGGTGGTGGAGGGGGGAGGCGAGCAGGCGCGCGCGCCACTCGCAGAGCGCGCCGCCGTCATGACGGAAGCGGGCGCGCGCGCGCCGCGCAGCCGCATCGCCGGCTTCCTCTCGCGATTCGCGAACTTCCGATTCTCGGGGCGCAAGGAGAAAAAAACAAGGGGCGCAGGCGCGAACGTGCGACCCTCTACGAACGGCGCGGCGACGGCGGCAGATGCGGGGCAGGGACCGCGCGGGCCGGCCGCCGGGCCGCAGTATGTGCGCATCCCGCTGAAGGAGGAGGGTGTGTCGCGCACGCCGGGCCCCCCGGTGGCGGGCGGCGTGGCGCACAAGCCGCCGCGGCCGCGCGCGCCGCCCGCGCCGCCCGCCGGCGTGCTGGAGACCGACGTGGACACGCAGCGCACCGTGCTGCACGCGCGCTCGCTGCTCGCGCTCGCACCGCCGGACCAGCGCACGCCACGCCCGCACAAGTCCATGGAGTTCCTGCTCGACAAGGACAACGTGCAGATCGTACAGGTTAGTCTCACAAACCCTACACCTGACACCTCCAGCTTATCTTTCGCGACGCGGCGGCTCGAGCTGCAATGTTTACAAACAGCGCGATCGATGCCGGGCGACGACCGGCCGGCGACGCCTCCCCTTCCCCACCCATGTACCGTATGACATCTTTATGTATTGCACTCCAACACACGTATTTTGGTTAAACGTTAGATACGGATGGCGAAAGCGTAGATAGTGTCACGCACCACGTCGGTACGTGCTGCTGACACCACGCCGATGTAGGCCGGCCGAACGTAGAAACCGTCCTCGACCGCTATTGAACGTCGCTCACAAAAAGAGCGCTATACTCGGTACTAGAGTCGTCTAAGCGACTTAATAAGCACAATGCATCAAGTCCGTTAACTGTGTAATAAATTGCCAGCGGCCGCTATCCCCGGAGGGACATTACGCCACCATGCGGGTCGGATCACTCGGATCACACGATACATTCGACCGGGCGGAGGTGAAAGTGCGCACATCTGTACTGTCGCTAGGCATTATGTTCGCACTCCATATCCGTCGCAACAACAACGGTGGGCGTACCTCCATGTAATGTAAATGTATCAAAGTGTGACAAGCGCTGGCTATGAATATCCGCAACAACGCGCTCACTAATCGATTTTTGTCCATCAATAACTTCTCGTCTACGTGTTTCCTTCCGCAATCCATCACTCCTTCCGCCGCCGAGATAATGACGCAAAGTAGAATATATAAAGCTACCGAAGTCAACTTCAGATAAGATAACAAAAGGAACAAAGGGAGCGGATGATAGCGACTTCTGGAATTAGATCGTAAAGCGCTCGGCTCAAAAAGGTCTTGTTATGTAATCAACAACAAATCAGTATTCAAAGCAAAAAATTCTAGTCTCAGCATAGAAAAGGTTTCTGCTATCGCTAAGCATTAAATTACAGCTACAAGAATTTTGTGCACTCTTAAAACATAAAAAAAAAACAAAAGTCCTATTGTAATCTTAAACACGGCCAGAAATTTTCTTTACGTCTTCCTATTCTTTGAATTGTATATCCACTACCGCATCAAACACAATACTACTGCTCGTTTTACATTCTACAAAAACTATTCTAATGCTTCTCACGGCAATCAGCGGTAATTTGGTGCCACTTAATAACACGCATGACATAATAACGTCATGGGCTTAACATATTCCAAACAAGAAGTGACACGGTGTCGCATAGTTGGAAAATGAGGGCATACCAATGCACCGTTGCACTATTATCTATTTAGTAGTGACAGGTCCTGGTTGAAACACTTAGGTAATTTCTGCCCATGACACAGTAATCGTATTGTACATGATGTCACTGTATACCGTCGTGAATAATTCCTCTGCATTATTACACTTTATTTCCTTAAGGTTATACAAACGTCTCGAGGGGCCTGAGTGTTAATGTGTCGATACTTGTTTGTGTTGTTAATTCAAGAGACGTTCTTGATATTATACGCAGTTGAGGTATCGTTAGGTGTGTCTAACAACGTAAATTGATCTTCGATGACACAACCGTTTTTGGCTTTAGCATAGTAGTATAAAAACTAAAACAAAACTTTACCTTAGCCTAATAATTTAGAGGTGTTAGTTTCTATTGACACAATATAAGTAATCAGTTTCTAAATTTTTAAAGCATCATACAATTCGAACAGCTGTTCGATGTCCAAAACTATAATAAACGACCAACCAAAATAAACACAACGCAAGTTGCATTAGCCTAAATCGTGTTACTCCAATAACTTCTAAGTAAGTCACACGACGTAAAACCAAAATGTGCTTTTGTTTCACTTCAAATAACACCATAACGGCGGTAATGTCCAAGGGCTGTTGACATTCTTGGCCATTCATGAGAATTTCAAATGAATTTGTATGACCTCGTCCGACTTGACCAAATCTGACCTCGACACCGCTAGATAAATGGAACTGTCAATATTCATTTGTGTAGAAATAATAAGCTTGATTAGACCTTCGGATAAAAAGTTTTGCGGTTTTGCAAATGTGTAGATATACGTTGTACCCATAATTGGTAATAAAAATCACGATATTGTAACATAATATCCTGTAGCAACAGATAATGTTCTGATTTATCAAAATACTAGTAAGGCGCTTCATCAATCAAGTCTCTCATTAGTCTTTCTAATTGATTGATGAGACATTGGTGAACATAAAAAATATAGAGATGTCTACAGCAACACCACTATCAAATTTTTCAGTTTCGCGATTTCTTTACTTTCAGTTATTTGTATAATAATTTCAAATATATAGGTATCGTTTGCAGTCCAATATTAGTAATTTTACAAAGCAGACGAAACTTTTCTTCTTAACTTCGTTTGAAATACATAAAAGGTACATGAATTTTCCTCCAAAATGTTATTGCCTGAGCTAGACAAAATTACGGTAACTATTCGCAATATTACTAAAACCGCACATAAATTTTACTTGGTGGAAGTACACGCACGTACACGTTGCAGTAATATTGCATCGTATCATCGATAATGATAATCGTACGTATTGTATATATTACCTTAATCAGTTCAGTATAAATCGCTATAAGATATATTTTAGAAAATATTTTAACTGAAGATGAGAATTCTGCATCTCAAAATAATGTAACAGACCCGAGAAAGTCCGCGCTAAATATTCAAGAGACCCATTCAAGCAATCTGAAAATGTATTCAACGTTGCATATTCAAAGCTTAACTGTCTCGATCCTTTGATGTCCGTTTCTATTTTCTACATAGTTAAAAGCTTCATTGAGGAAATCAGTATAGTCTACAACTGCTATACACTTGTCTACCTAAACATTTTCTACATACGAGTATTATACGTTTGTAAAATTTAAATCTGCTATAGAAATATATCTCTCTTCAATCTGTGACAAAAGCGTGTCCCAAAAAAAACGTACTAAATTAAATTCTTCTATAGAATGGTCCCTTCCTTTTTTCCGACAGGGGTTCCCAAAAAATTCTTAACCCTTACCCAGTCTTTTGAGCCACATGTGGTACGTGACGATTGTTTGTTTTATCTATTGTGTCTAATTCTCAAGCAGGGAGAGAATTCAAAATAACTTTCCCTACTACATTACTAATTATAATAATATCCCTATAAACAGCTAAACTAATAAATACCTAACTTAAAAGGCATATAGAAATTTGTAGGCTAATAAAAAAATTCATTGACATCATAGTCAATGATTTAAATGCCCAGAACGCTGGCAGAATCGCCACATTGCAATAACAATATTGATTTGTTGGTTATAGAAAAGCCCAGCTCTCTGGTTACGTGAAGAGTCGAATAGCTGTTTGATGATGAATGAACATTTCGATGAGCACTCAGACCCTATAACCTTTTTTCAACCCCAAACGGCTCAAACATATACATACCTACATATATAACTGCGGCTCAAAATTTTTTTTCTCTAAATAACTGTCCCTTGAATTAAAACACATTTTTTTATGATAGACGATTTTCTAAGGATGCACCAGACAGATTTAGACCAAAGCTTGTTATGTCAGCTAGGTCAGACGAGACCAGAGATATATTACAACCGGTCTGGCCACCAAGCGTTTTATTTAGCGACCTTGTTAGCAATGGCACGACAGCCGTGAGATTTTTAGCAGATAGACGCTCTTTTGCAATAATTATGGCTGCTGATGCGGTTGGAACAATAGATTACGTGGTACCGTGATTAAGTAACATTTGATTCGAGATTAGCGATCTGTTTGTCGATTATGCGTTATAAAATTATATGGTGAAGTACTTCTGTAGGTGTTTTGAGAAACTAAAGCTTGCAACATGAAGCAGCTTCTTGTTATTGATCAAATTGAACAGAACTTTTTTTCAATACAATATGATCTTACTTTATAGTCGAGTTTCTGAATTGAGTATTTTGAGACAATTCGCACGTGTCATTGGCAAAATTGTAAAGAGTTTAAGTTGAGTATTTAGAGTAAAGCACGCCTCAAACCTTATTTGAAACCAAATTACAGGTTTCAGGTTACCGTAGACTCTGATAAATACTCAACTTCAAATGCTTTAATCAGAAATCGCGGGATAGTATCTTAATCACTCATTTCTCCACAGCTAAGTCCTGTTTTCGAGGACGTCTGTCCCTACAGAACAAACGCTTACTCATAAGAAATAATTACGCAGACTTTATTACGAGTAGCACTCATCCGATACCACATGTTTATATCACCATTCCAAACTGCAATATAAATACTGTGAGCCAAAAAAACAGACACCACTTTACAAACGTCAAAAAGAAACGCAACAAAAACCCGTGACCCGTCAGAGGTCAGCAGTGTCGACATTCTGACAGCTCTGAATACAGTGGCGTAGATAGTCCCAAAGGGGCTCCATATATGTAGTTATCGAGGTTTTTTTTATGCTGCAAGCCCTTTTTATTACCTTCTTAGCACAGAGACATGAGACGGAGTCACAATAGGCCATGACAGAGATAACCAAACTAACTGGATAGATTACATCCATGTCAGACCGGATTTATTTATTAGAGTATTCGGGAATAAAAGAGAGGTTATGTTTTTATTGTGATCTTATGTAGAGAATACTAGAACGAACAGAGCGAGCTTAATAAATGGAACTTCCTATCATTTAGTTATTATTCATTAACTACGCACCTCTCATCAATAAGAGAATTAAAGGTTGTGGATAACAATGTTACGAATTTTTACACTTTACACGAGCCCCGTACAGTTTGGGGGCCCCGTATCATTGACATGATACGGCGGTAGCTACGCTCCTGTCTGAACACTACTACTTATGTATGAGTAGGTATGTATGTATGTTAGTCATACAGACGGAATACTAACTGCATACCGCTGTATCGCGCGTTATGTTATGAGTCCAGCCAGCTGGGGGGCTAATTGGAGTGAATACTGGAACTCTGTGGGGGGCCGATACTAAATTCTTTGCCTTTTCCTGCTGCAAGTTTATGTCGGAATCACATCTGCTCAGATTTGGCGATAAGATTAATATGTATGTAATATAATCATAATATATGTGTATGTAAATGAATAAACGAATAATAGTTGTGGATTAAACTATCACCCAACGCCGTCTGTGTTACTAGACAACTGATATACATACTTATATATTCCTAAATTCATACATATTATAGATAAATTACACTCAGATATAGAACAAATGATCTTGCTCATCAGACAAACATTTGACCTGGGTGGGAATCGCACACAAGCTCTGCTTAGCTTGGGACTAGACGGCGCTGTGTGATAGTTGTGGAATATTATTATTATTATATTAGTTGGAAAGTCTATGAAATATTGTTATTTCAATCAACAAAACACTAGTTTAGTTAGTACCTTAATAAAGTTGTTAGTTATCAATAGACTTCAATAAAGTAATCAAATCGTAAACCTCAATAACTTCATGACTCGCTATAAGCACCTGTTACATTTGAGTTAGCATGTTCAGAAAAGTTATTGTTATACCTACGAATAACCAGGCCTATGAGTAAACTTTGTTATTTCTCTATAAATAACAAATAAAATCTAGACTAAGTTCTACGAATGAGTGCTGATGGACTCTCATTTAAATATTGTTATTTCTCTATAAATAACAAATAAAATCTAGATCAAGTTCTACGAATGAATGCCAATGGTTTCTCATTGAAATATCGTGATTGTTTAAAATATGGTTTTCAGCTTTTCATGTGTATTTATTTGGCCTAATTTTCCGACATCAAAAACAGGATATAATGAAAAATACGTTTGATTTTTTTTTTTTTATTAAAATTGTATCGCGGACAAGTTTATTTTTGTTGTAGTTATTCCCGTGTGAATTTTTCTAAACTGTCTCTTTGCAGCTTTAGTATCACCTTAATTGCACTTTCTTTTCACACATGCGATCGTTCTCTGTCTTGATGACAAAATGAAGTAAGGCCGAGACCAACGTTCGTTTAAAAATGTAATCGCCAGAATCGCCAAAAAATGGCAGTGGGCAGTACACATTGCTCGCAGAACAGATGTCGATGGGAACGAAAGGTTCTGGAATTACGACCACGTAGTTACCTATTTTTTTTTCGATGAGAAAAATCATCCAATGACAACCCCCGCTCTTGGGTGGAGCGGGAGATAGTGTCAGACTCTTACTGACTAAAAAACCAATCCCGTTCCTTCAAGCCTTCATACCGGGGCTCGAGTGCCCTTTCGGATAACCCTGGCCACAGTAGGCTTCGACCCGGCTGGGCCTGCTGTTGCTGACAACTCCTTGAGGCGCGCGGGAACAGCGCGCACTGTCGACGACTTGGGCTTGGTCCGGACAGTCACCACTCACCGGACGGCCGGACAACGAGCTACCCATTGCTCACTGTCCGCAACCCCGCGCCTACGGTGGCTGGAAATCGGGATCGAAATCCCGGAGGCGGCGAGAGCGCCGTTGCCTGATGCGGTCGACCTCCTCCTTAGCGAGCATTACTGCTTCGCAGAAGTCGGCGACTGCCTGTCAGTCCTCCTCGCTCCGGACCACGGCCTCAACCAAAGACCGGGCCACGTACCTATCGGAAGCCGCAACGTTGGAAGGCCTCCCACAAGATGGACCGATGACCCGGTGACGGTCGCGGGAATCCGATGGATGCGAGACGCACAGGACCGGTCATTGTGGTGACACTTGGGGGAGGCCTATGTCCAACAGTGGACGTCTTTCGACTGAAATGATGATGATGATACATAGATGTAAGCAGTAGGTATTATCTGCAACACCTGTGGCTAAATAAATCTTAGTAACGAAATCTGAAAAAAGCTAATGAAACTTTTCCATATTATGTTTTCATTCCAGGAATTTAATATCAATACATAAAATTAACATTCATCCAAAATAGAAGTGGGTCTCTAGCACGGATCGAACCCGTGGATATGTCCGAGCATTCTGCGGATATCCGACTACCTACCCGGATGGTGGCGGTTAAATTAAATCCGCTGTATCCGACGCTCCGCACTGACTCGCACAGATGTAAGATATAGTTGAAATATAGAGAGGAAATATTATTCTATGAATTTATTGAATCGAATTTGGGCGGAAAAGGGGTCATTGACTTGTTTGGAGAGAAACGGATATACAATTTGATTAAGAAAATATTGGTGAGGTTTATTCATAACATGTTTGACAAACAATAAAGCATTTACATTTCAGAATATGCTAATTCCAAAAAAAAACTAATTTTCCTTGTACCCTATACCAGGAAATAGGGTAAACCACAAATGTTATAAAATAATTAGGTAGGTAAATGTGTAAAAGGTAAAGTAGCAAAATTTTGCTATTTTTGTTATATACGACATATCAACATCGTATGCCAATTACTCTGACTCTACTCGTAGTTCTAATTCAGACGTACAATGCGTTCCAAATGAGAATAGGATCGCCCGCCATGTTGTGACGTCATAATTTACTGTCAAATCAAGGAAAGAAATTTTTAAGCATTAATTTACTTACGAAAAATTTAATTTATTTATGAACTTTGAATGACAAAAGTTTAATCAGAATCCAGTTCTTCAATTTTACTCATTTCTGAGTTCTTCTATTTTGCCAACTTCGATTTAACAGTACGACGAAACGTCAAAACGTAGGAATCGGTCCTATTCTCATTTGGAACGCGTAGTACATGAAAAAGTATACTACTTACCTACATACGTCATTAAATAGTCTAGTCATACACTCAAAGATCCAAGAGCAGAAGCCACGTGTTTGGATGATGTTACAGCCGGGATACTCTGCGAGAATGAATCACAAACCGCATCATCCAGAGCTACATAAACATAGCATTAGTCATACATTCCATTAAAAAAAAAGAATCTTCTACATTGTCCATGGTTTCTACGAATATGGACTCTTTTGTGGCTTTTATGGCATTATCAGCCATGGTTTATGTGACGTCATTGACTTAATATGACTGGATTGTGGGAAATTACAAGAAATGTTTGTTGTTTTTCTATTAAATACCGCTCAAAAAATGGCACATTATTATATCCTTCGGTTCTTATTAAAAGGTCTGACAACGAATAGGTCCATAAGTACTTATCACATGCTACGAAGATTAATAAAATGACCAACACCTAAAATAATTTCAACAGTATCAATAAAAAAAATTCAGTTAAAAATAATAAAATCAACCCTTATAAAAACTCGTTTAAACGCGCATGCCCAGACAAGTGCCCTTGTGACCTTTATCGGCATTGTCTAACTTAATAACGTTCAAACAAAATATCCATTCTTCTCGTTAATTAAATGACCATCCAATTACGTTTTCCATTAAATAGAATGGATCAATGGACACAGTAGCTGTCCACGCGTCCTAGTTTCTGATGTTGGTAGCGCGCTTATCCGGCCGGGGTCTATTGAGCCGTTCATCCGGACCTACTTATCTGGTTATATCTGGTTCATCTCTATCTCTAGTAGAACAGGTGTTATGATATCGAGGAAGATTCTAAGAGAAACGTGCTTTCAAATATACTTTAAAAGATTGTTTTTTTTTTTCAGTGGGTAAAATTCATCCAAATGACATCCCCCACTCTTAGGCGGATCGGGAGATAGTGTCAAACTGTTATTGGCTAAAAAACCCACCCCGTTCCTTCTTGCCTTTCATACCGGGCCCGAGCTTCTCTTTCGAGAACAGACCCTAGCCCCAGTAGGCTTCGACCCTGCTGGGCCCCTACGGAAAGATGACTGATAAAGGAGACGGGAGTAAGATGGGAAAGGGGTAAAGAAGGTCTACGTATATCTATGCATATATGGATATGATCTACCCTGTAAATCCTGGAGAATAGAAACCAACTCCATCCAACTTCTTATGTTTCCCTCCTCCATCAAAAATAATAAAGGTTTTCTCAAATAATCCTGCCCTGATTTTACAATTAATATAAATCCTTTTTGGTTTCATCACACCATTCATAATTCCTTAAGCGACCTTTTCAATCCACTCCAAGAAATGAAATGCTCATTTTAAGCTGAGGGATTTTATCTTATACAGCAATTACGGTAAATATGTCCTATACATCATTTTGTTATGAAAAGCGTATAGCTTTCAAGGAATTATGGCTTAAAATTCCACTGAAGTGACATAACGGTTTCTGATTGAGTACGAAGCGCTGTAATACATAGTGTTCAAATTCAGCATATCAAAGCTGCGAACAATTTCTATTTCTGAACGCACTCTTGTAAACATTTCCAGTAGGTAGGTGTTTGCTATCCTTGAATTCCGTGGAATATTATGTTTGCCTAGCAGTTGAAAGTAACATAAACTTTTAAACGATTTTGTTATTTCTTTCAAAGATATTCCTTGAAGGAGTTTCTATTCTATTTACTGCCAGCTCTAAAATTGCAATGAATAGAGGCACCCACGTTATCCTCTCAAACTACCAAGTCTAAGGATATCGTAGGCATTTCCTAATAATATTCTCGTTTGGCCCATAAATATAAACTCAAAGGAGCGTGGGAAGTCTTTTGAAAGCTCAATTGCCTGTGCTTCATTGTAATTCAAAACCGGAGAAGTAAATATTACGCCATAAATATCGATAAGAACTTGCTTTACGCGTTACTTCCACCTCTATTGACGTATTTCAGTTCATGTCTTTGCTTACAGAATTTGAACGTCGAAAACACTATTTGCCTGCCTTTTTATTTAAATTTGAACTTTAAAAGAAGAATTGGAAAGTCTAGGTTTGAATAACTCTAGTACTAGTAGCGCCTGCTATCAAAGCCGTAAACGCTTTCCGCCCGCTGACGATTGCGCGCCACTCCGTGACATGTCGTTTGACAGCTAATAAGAATGGCGGGAAGCAGATCGTCACCTGTCAATTTGCCGCCAATTGAGTTAATTTCCTGTTACTTTACGATCTCTATTAAGACCAAGTAGGTAATTTTGCTTATTTGTAATGACTAATGAGCGTTGTTATTTTGAACAACATTGTCAATTTCCTTGTTTTTTCCTGTAGTTATTACAAAGATAACTGCGGCATTCTGGTAGGACAATCCTTGTAGGTTAGTCGAGCAAAATATAGATTTTTATTTTTACCCCACTAACCTACAAGGAACATACAATTCACTATTATATAGGTAGGTACTTTTACTTCACTTATTTTTTTAAATGTTTTAGGTATTTTTGTATATGTGGTGTACAATAAAGAATATAATGAATAATAATAATAAAGATTGTGTTGGCAGAATTGACTAAAAAAGCATTCGCTTTTTTTTTTAATTAGATCTTGTATATAATTAGGCTAAAGTTGATATCTAATAGGTAAGTATTATAAATTTTTCACTGCGCTGGTTTTTTAAAAATCTTAATTTCTAATTTTATTTTTATAATTACGTTAATAACCTTTAGACTTTTTATTCCATCTACTTATTTGTTAGTAAATTACTCAAGAAACCTTTTAACTATCACCATAAATGAGAATGGGAATTTATTACTGCCCTTTAATTATGTGAGAACATTTAATGGAGGTAGTCGTCGTGATATGATAATGTGTGCATCGTGATAATTTGTAGTTTCTGTTGGTAACCTCGCCATCTTCAATTTGAAGTTTGAAGGCCGTACTAAATAATTCTCGACAGCTTTACGGGTCTGTCGAGTGAAAGTTATGATTATCCCATGATGAGATGAATAATATAATACATTAGTTATGTGTTAGTATATCATTAAAATAGTGATCATGATTGAGTAAAAACTGTGTGTACAATTTTTATTACCTAAATATTTTTACATAAATATGGAAATCAATGACTAATGCAGGATTATCCCGGTAACACGTAAGAGGATAATATCTACATATTATTGTATTACAGAAATAAAACAATCCGTTAAAAGTTGCTTTTATCACTTTTACCTACTTACTCATTAATAAGTAACAAAATAAAAATTAATCCTAGTTAACAAATATACATTCAAATTTCAAATACTAAACATGATATTGGCGAAATACATAAACAAAAAAAAACCGTGTAAAGACAAAAAGAAGAAAAAAAAATCAAATAAAGATTCATTCTGTTTCATGTTACCTACCAACCTTTCATTATCGAGTATGGGTTACTTCACAAGCGGAATGCGGCGTCCATATTCAGTAACGTTAGCGGAAGCTCGGGTTAAATTCGGAATAACATCGTAACCGCGCAGACGATCGCCGAATGCTAATACTAAAACTATCCTATTCGAATTTGGAACGTTCCCGATGAGTGATGTTCTTCGTACAGTGTTTATGATTCCAAAGGAGTTTAGTTATAGGTCTTAGTAACTAGATACCTATAGATATGCGCAGGATGTCTATGCTTCCAGTCTGGTCTTCGTTATTATTATTTTTTTATATAAGAGTATAATTTTCGAATTCTGAAAGTTTCTAATGCGTGATGTTATGAGTATCGTGTGATGCAAAAGGAATTAGCGCAATTTAGGTACGAAGGGGTTTAGCATGTAGGCGAAGAATACATGTGTCACTTTATGTGAATACTGTTTTTTTTTGTTTTCTTTGACTTTTACCAATGCAATAGGCATGTTGTTAGACTGTTATGTTAACTGGTTGAGTTTCAATCCTTTTAGCTTTCATTTCTAGGGAATACCCAGACACTTAATACACCTAATATACTTAAACGTATCCACACAAATTAAGTAGTAAAGGATTTATTACACTACGCATTATTGAGACTCGTTTTGTCTTTGGTTCGACGTATCGCGCAGTTTAATTGGGGTTAGACTGTCTTTCTATGAATGAGAGATAAAATAGTACGAGTCGGAATATCGCACGCGATATTCAGCGCAGTGTAATAGGTCCTTAACTAGGTAACTTTAATGGTATTTTGGTACGGTATGTTCATGAAGCTGCAGAGTGAATGCAAACCGTTTAAGATATAAGTGTAGTTTTACTCACTTGTACAAAGTTCTTAGAGATTCCTTCTCATGTTTCAATTTCAATATACTTTCAGAACTGCCGTAAGTCGTAAATTTTTAACATTCAAATAACAAACTTTATTACAGTAAACAAGCTACCGTTACATCCTTCTATTTAAAGTTTCAATCAAGATTACCATTAAATTAACTTTTAAACCTCACAACAACGGTTTGACGACACTTTTATTCATATTCACTATTTCCAAACAGCTTACACAAGCTGTCGGCAGCCATTTTTCAATTTATTCGTCGTCCATTTCAAATTGCATTAACAATAGCCCTATCATGGGCTGTGGGATGAAGCGGGATCCAGTTACAGTTACTTAGTGACGTCGACAGTTAATCCTGTAGACACAGACTGTAATTTCATTTTAAATTCTTCCTTTGCGAAAGTCTTCATTTATGCTAATAAGGAAATGGAATGATGTTCTATTAAGTGTACAAGCGACAAAGTGTGTTACACAACTTACTTATACCGCTGTCCACTGTGTGTACTAAGCATGTCCTGTAAGACGGCTCCACACTGGCGCTCCAGTGTAGATGCACCTCACATGATATGCGTCACCTGCTCTGAGGCCTGTCGTGCGCAACCACTTACACCTTTCAGAATTTATATGAGGCCAAAAACACAGCTGTACACTGTACAGATTACCAAATACTAGTCAGAAAAAAATAAAATCCATCGACAAGAAAAGAAGAAGTGTTGAGAAGTCAAACTAAAAGAATAAAACATCAACTTTCAAACTATTCTAACTTCAAACAAACCTGTCTAATTTATGAAGCTTTTGAACGGCTCATCTGTCAACATTTATATTAAACTCTGACCTTCATATGATTGACGTAGATTTATAGAAGGCAGTTTATTTATCCTCGGCAAAGCTAAATTCACAGCGTTGAAAAGATTGCAGTCTGGCAACACTGCTGATTCATATCGTTCTCTACAATCTGCGCAAATCTTAAGTCAGCTGTTTTACGGAACGATAAAAAAAGTAACGACCACTCATCGCTCTCCAGGATTTAATCGCCGAGATTATTCTTATGTCGTCATAAAACTGCCGTCAAAGCTTTTACTCTACTAACAGGGGCAGGTAAACATTTTGGAGAATTATTTTCTGTCACTTGAGACGAACTTCTGAGCTTGTAATTTGATAGACTGCGGCACACTTTGAAAACTTTTGCTTTGTAAAGCGTTTATGGTTTGTAGTTGTACAGAAGTTATAAATAATGAGATAAGACTCGGCTGTTTTTATTTAGAAAGCTTCTGAATAGGCTTCAAGCGTGTAGTTGTAATCCCTGTCAAAATCAGGTTGTCTTATTCGATTTAACTACAGTATTAAACCATTTATTAGATAGGTACTTTTCTATTTGTCATTCTGTACCCTATTATTCTCTTCAAAATCGGATTCACTGACACGTATTACATTACACTTTCTAAAACATGTTCAACAATCACGGAATCTCATAAAAAGACGACGACTAAAGGGTTATTATTCTTGTGACGTCAACAAAAATTATTCCAATATACGTAGAACACGTACGTCAGACAACCCCTTTCATATCAGTTCGCGTTTGTTTTTAGGTCACCTTGTTTTCAATCCCGGAATGCTCACTTGCAGAGCTAAAGCGTATTTCATAAAGTGTAGATAAAAGTTTAACGTGCATCGTGAAATGGAACGCAAATAGAGAATAGGTATTTTTTTTTTATACGAACCAGGTTTTCAGTTTTGTTTTTATAAAGAGTTTAGAGCGTTATGAGTTTGGAAATTAAGGCATGTTGTAGAGATTATTAGGTGAGAAAGGTTTCTTAATCTTTCAAATGGTGGAAATTACAGACACAATAGAAAGACAATAGGTGCGCGAACGCCGTCGCTTGTCGTTTGTCGTCGCTTGGGATTTAATGAATTAAAGGAAAATTGTTACTTAGGTACACACAAGATTTGTTGCAATAGCTTGCAAAATCTAGTGTTCAGTTATCCAAAAACAAAAATTACCTCATTTGACCAGTAAATACTTCTGACACGAAAAGGTTAGTTACGAATCTAACGAAGACTGTTGAGTGTTTGAGAGCGGTGCTCCACAGAAGTTTGGCAATTTTCCAAATAGGAAATTTGGATTCTTCGGCAAGTACTCTCCAATGCATTTTCGGTCCCAATTTTCCAGCTCTGAGCACCTCGCCGCTACGCTTAACATTCGCGTCAGCTCTACCGCGAGTAATGAGCAGAATTTATAATATTAGATAGGCTGTTTACGGCAGTTGCCTATGTGCTAGTTTGTTAAATTAAAAAGTTACTTGATATTTTAGGTCAGCCATGGAGGTTTTTTAAAAAAAATCACCAAGGCAATGAAAGCTGGTGTTAGGTTTGACTAGGACCCCATGGGTTGCCCGTAAGGGCCTGGAAAGCATGGCAAAGAGGGAAGGTTTGACTGGAATAGTCAGATGCGTAATCAAACAATAATATAATTTGCTTGCATGTGGCAGATAGGTAGGTAACACAAACGACGCATATTATTTACTTGTTTATCATATAAAGAGCATAGCAAATATTAAAACCATCATAAATTCTACAAT
Source organism: Mythimna albipuncta (assembly GCA_929112965.1). Taxonomy (NCBI): domain Eukaryota; kingdom Metazoa; phylum Arthropoda; class Insecta; order Lepidoptera; family Noctuidae; genus Mythimna; species Mythimna albipuncta. The sequence continues at coordinate 5,445,264 of OV815962.1, read as the reverse complement.
GTATGTCAACTCACGTTTCTGGTTGCGTAACTCGACCGAGTGTAATTAAAATGCTGCGTGCATTTCAGAATAAGGATGTCAGTTATGATATTGATCCGTCATTTATAAAAACAATCATGGCGCCCGTCCGTGGTGCGGATGGCATTTTGATTTTTGAATGTTGAGTATAATAACCTTGTTTTTAGCGAACATATTCCGAAATCATAATAGTTTGTTACTAGATTAGAAAAGTACATAAATTGATTTTTTTATCAGTTAGCGTTTGTTACTCTGTATAATATTAAGAACTAGGTTCTGTCAACGGCTTAACCCGGGATAAATAGTAACATACAGGTCCAATCTATCCCTAGACTTCTTACCTTCTAAAATTGTTTTAGACGTTAAACCGATAGAAAGTGTTCCTTTCGCATTTTTAATACGAGTATGGATTACTTACACACACAGTTATTCAAGCATCAGTGTTGCAAGCGCTAAAATACTTCTTTTGAAGTGTTATTAGCCCTTGAACCTGTGTTCACCCTTCCTCTTTTCTCACCTACCCACTCCCCTTGTACTTCGAGCCCCTTCTCATTGAGTAGTGTTTATGCATGACGCAATAAACAAGGGAGGAATGTAAGCTGCAACACTGAGTCAGACTGAATTTACTTATTTTAACAATTACTGGCTCCATTGCAAGGGGGAATAGGATTAAGGGTTTGCGTTTAAAGAAGCGAACGTAATTCCCATCACACTAAATTGCTTAACCCGTTGTGTGTGTAAACGTGGATCCACGCGAGACACAATAGCTTTTTAATTGTGTCTCTAATTAAGGCTCACGAGACGTTAAATAGGTATGATATTCTCGGCTTCTTCTTCTAAAAAAAAATTATAGAGTTTTTCTAGCTCGTAGAGTAAATACTTATTTCACTTTCAAATAAAAATATCACGTCCGACTTTTTGTGTCTATGGCCCGCTGGGCGCCACGATTGAATTTAGAATCCACACAAATTGACTTGTCCGCGCCGAACGATTTGAAACTGCTGTCAAAAATGTACGACAAAATGAAAGTAGTTAATCAAATATGGCTTCAAAGATACCAATCAATCATTTAATTAGGAACATGGCGGGCTTCCAGTTCAAATTAATATTATATCGACTAACGAACAGGCTGCCATTGTAAAACATGAAGCTTTCATTAAAGTTGGTTGTACGTTTTAATGAGCTCCATTGTGGGGCTTTTTGTTTGATTTATTATGTTGGCTACTGATATTTAGGCGCTTTATGGACTTTTAGCTTTTGTTACCAACGTATTAACAAATCTGTTAAAAGATCCAGAAAAAAAAATCTTATTTAAATATCCTTCTCGCGTCGGTGGTCGTCATCGCGAGTCGTAAAGGTAAAATGAATACCTAAATATAATCTTAGGTGTATGTACGTAATCTACATTAATATAATAACCTTTCAATCGTGGAAATTACAGACACAGTAGAAAGACAAAAGGTGCGCGAACGTGCGTTCGCGTGAGGTTTAATGAAATAAAGAGGTAATCTCTGTTTTTTTGTTTGTAGGAGATAATCTCTGAAAGTACCTACTAGTCCGACATAGGCCATATTTTATGTACCTACTTGGGCGAAGCTGCGGGCAAAAGCTAGTAATACCTACGTAGTTATTCCTCGCAGTATTACCACACAAGTCGCATCATCGTATACGGGGCGCACTTTGATGTAAAAGTCATAAAAGACTAACATTCATGAGTTTCCTGCAGATATAAAATCGTCCACGAGCTTAATCCTACCCGCTCTTATTTTTCTCTGCAACTACTTTTTACAACTACCAGTAGTAGGCCACAAACCATTTACTTTACGGCTCCCTCGTTAACGATATTTTGTTTTATATCTACGTACGTAAATAAATTTTGTAATTTAAATAAGTGGATGAATGTCTCAGGAAAGTTGAGAAAATTTTCTCATGTTAAAACACCATTTACTTTAGATAGTAAACTAATAAACACGACGTTGTTTTGTCTGGTTCAAAAAAAAGGAGAACCTCAACCTCCTTTGAAACATGTGTACGTCTTCCTTTTTATCGTTAAACAAAACTGACGTTAACATATTATTATCACGTTGAATAGCCTGCTCTAGATTCCCTCAAAATAATGCAATAAAATCGTGATAAATTCGACATAACTATTCGACGCTACCATAGATTCCAAACGCCGAACAGTGCAGTTCCGTGTTCGTCCGAAAATAGTTTAAACATCGGATCGGTCGCATTCCACAAGCGATGTTTGCCCGCCATATTAACATAGGCATTTCCGAACGTGAGGTAGGTGTTAGATGCACCGCATGTTTAATATCTACGAATGAACGTGTGTTTTTGTTTTGCAATATGACTGCTTTCTAATAGTAGCTATGTATTTAAAGGTTAAATTAGGGAAACAATTAGACCACAAAAAACCTTTCTGGGCCATTTATTTGGTTCTGTTACTAGTTGTGTATTGATTCGTGAAGCTCTGAAAACACTCAAGAGGTTGTTTTCTAAAAAGTATTTTTTTTTTTTGGGGCGACTGGTAGTGAATGCCTAAGGAATGAAGTCCGCCTTTGTACTTTTGTGTTGTATAAAGATTTAGGTACAAATTCGGTACATGGTGGAAATGCCGCCCATAAATACAATGCTTTTTGATAGATAGATAGTTAGATTTATTCTTTATTGTACACCAAAATAAAAATTACATGAGAAACTCCGGTGGTCCGCATAAGTTTCCAAAAAGCTTTGTGGAATGGAATCTCCTGCCGAGATTTCTGTTTTCTGATAGCTCTACAACCTAGGGGTCTTTAAGTCAGGAGTGGATAGGTTACTTCTAGGCAATCGTGCTCCATCGTCGGCCTCACCATCATGTGAGATAGTGGCGAAACGTGAGCCTATGCATAATATTTTTTTTTTAATACCAACGTGTCAAACCAAAAGCATTCTTCACAACATTTTACCTACTTAATAGCCTTCCAAAAATAGTCCTAACGAACGTTCAAAAAGCCATTGGATCAGAAAGAGGTGGCTATTTACGGGATATAAGAAGAAAAGCTAATGGCTTTCGCGAAGCGTCCACTTCGTTGGCTTGGCAGCCATGCGGGGGATTGTCCGCACATGCGTGAAGCCTTTGATGTAGAAGCGATGAGCAGCGAAGGATGGGTCAACAGTGCAGTGTTCTGCAGTAGAAGCGCACTCTAGACAAATTTGTAACCAGCAGTGATACTAAACTGAACTTCTCACTGTGAATCATTCTACCAACTAATCTATACATATAAAAAATCTGTAAAAGTTTTTAGTTGTGCGCGCATCACGTAAAATATACGAACTCGATGTAGATAACTTTTATACAATAAAATACTGAGTAGCTTGATACATTACTTGCGCAAACAATTGAAACAAATTCATAACAATCGGTTGATTACATATATCAAAAAATATATACTACATTCTTTGACTGTTTGGCGGTACGAAGTTCACCGGGTCAACTAGTACTTATTAATTCCATGCAATGAAAATTAACCTCAACAAAGTTTTCAAGGTAAGGTTAGGTACAGCATCATAACCTTAGCAAAATATAATCCATAAATATGTATGGTGTAATAATAGACGATGCATACCATAGGCTCTTAATAGAATTCTCCGTGTCATGGTTGCCAAAATGCACAAACAACCGGTCCTACTTGGAAATAATGAAGTATGAATACCGAATATATGCCTCACAAATAGATATATGTATGTGTTTCAATACGAGAAACGAATCCAATTAACTCGATCAAAAGCACAAATACCTGAATTAAATACAGTATTTGAAACATTGAAATTAATTATTCAGGCATTTTAGTGTTTAATTAATATTCATTAATTCTGAAACACAAAAGTACTCGAATATTTCAACAAAAACCACAGAGGAACGGCATTCTGACATTCCAAATTCAAATAATTTGCGTTTCGGTTACCTATAAAATGGCTGCGGTCTGAGTTATTGAAATGTTGAACAACGTATTAATAAATTATTCACGTCAATTGCAATGTTATTGATTGTCGCTGACTGAGACAGGTTCAAAATGTATGTGCAGTTTGTGAATTGTATTGCAATGTAGCTAATCCACCTATAAAGATAGTCAGAGATAAACCTGTCAGGAGTCTCATTGCAATATTTCAATCGGTTCTTGGCTAAAGTTGTAAGTCGGTGTAAAAATCCAAATCTTGTTTATTCTACAAACTGTCCGCGGTATTATAACTTCTTTTTTGTTCTTTTTTTAAATTTTGATACGGTCTTTTCCTATTCCACGTTCGTGCTATGGTTTGCAGTTCCCTTTCAATTTAATAAGCGAAGCAATCAAACTTAAGCACAGATAACTCACTCAGCTCCACAGCCGCGTTATTGTTTACTGCCAGTGTTTGCGGTGAAAGCCACTTTGTTTGTTGCTGGCTATTTCTTTTGAACGCAGCTTTTACAATGCTTAACCATAGGTAGACATACACGCCATAGACAAACACGCGCTTCAGATTGAAACCACTACTATTTGCCGCGCTTTCAATCCTCGGTCTTCGAATTTAGTTTGTGGTTTTACTGAAATGGTTTTTCTTTTTGTTGTGTTGAAGTGATTTATTCAGGTATTATTTTTTAAATTTTATGCCCTAGTAAATAACAATGTACAAAGGCGGAGTTAATGCCTTAGGCATTTTCTACCAGTCAACCTTAATTATCCTAGGTAGGTATATAACATGGCATGTGCAATTTATTAAATAGACAAACAGAAAAGAAATAAGTGCAATAATAAATACATACGTAGATTCTATACATTTTGGTATTATGTTACTAAAAATTTATGGTTTGCTCTCTCATTGTCTTCTATTGTGTTACTAATTACGGTAGGTATATTTATATTTTTCTTTGAGGCAACAATGCCGAACCATTATAGTAGGTACAGTATATTTTAAGTAAGTAATTGAAAACAAAGCAATGGTAATACAATAAAAAAATTAACGTAAATCCTTGCAGAATTGCAAGAAGCAATATTTCAATAACACCAAAAAATAAAAAGAAATAGGTACTAACGCTAACTTACGTTTTAAAATCCTATTTTAGCACCAGTAAATTAAAAGTAATGCTTCCATCTAATCATAGAGATTCTTTAGTAAAAAAAGAATAAATATCTGTGATTTACTGCCAGCAGTAAATGGCTCACGAAGTTTATTTTACGGACCGCTAGCTATCGATAAATTTTTGAGCATTGGGTGTTGACTGGAGTGAGAGTAACTACCTGCCTAAAATAATCCTGACTAATATTATAAATGCGTAGGTTTGTTTGTTAGCTCTTTACGTCTAAACCACTGATCTGATCATCGTGAAATCAATATAGGATCCTGCTTAAAAAGATACAGAAAAGGAAATACGGTTACTTAAATTTATGGGCGCAATAGAGGCAATGCAGGCAGACAACCTAAGAACCTAACGATGGACTGTAAGAATTAAAATAAAAGGGAGGTCTACGGTGTACTATTAAATATTAAATTTTATATAATAAATCTGTACACGCTTTTGGTTGTTTTTGCGTACATCGCGTAAAATATACGAATTTGATGCAGATAATTAGCATACATAAAAATTTGTGTAACTTGATGGGCATATTACTTAGGCTTTGTTTCATCGCAATCGGTTGATTATATCGAAAGTTATACTTCATTGACTGTTACGCGGTCCGAAGTTCGCCGGGTATTATACAATATTACTAAATACTTAGGTACCTATTTGTTTATTTTTTAATTCTAAATTTACGCGAAATTCTAAAATAAACCCGCGGGATAAGTTATTGAACTACCTATAATGTTTTTAGAACTGTTGCCAAAGGTTCGACCTTCATCATGCCCTCGGGAAACTCCGTCTCCGTTTTCCCATTGTTTTACGTGATACTTACGTAAACAATAAATTTATGAATAATCCTGAACAGAATGCCTTAACTTGTTTTTACCTATCCTAACTAGGTACATCGGGGTTAAGGCTCCCAGATGAAATAATTAAAAGTCCGGAGAAAAGACTTGATTTAGAAAAAAATCCGGATTTTTTTTTACAGTGAGAATTTTTTCACACTGCGAATTTAATTCATGCGTTGTAAATTGCACTCAAAGTGCAGGGGATGGCAGCGGAACCTCCCTTTGCCAAAGGATGAAAGGAAGATTAATTTTAGTTGTATATATTTTTTTTTTTTTAATTTATTTAACTTTTAAGTGTACTAAAGCTATATTTTATTGAAAATTCTAAAAATCAGGAAAATTCTGAGATATGGTAACCATAATTTGAGTCCTTGTTGTTCTTATTCGAATGTTGGGTTATGTTAGGTATTTTACATAGAGCAACCGACACAGTAGGTAGAACTTGGCAAGACTAATGTCATAATCGAATGTTGGGTTATGTTAGGTATTTTATATAGAGCAACCGATACAGTAGGTAGAACTTGGCAAGACTAATGTCAGATTTTATGGTTCCTAAACATCCGAACCGGCTGACAAATATCTACAAAAAAAAGTCACATTTTACAATAGGTACTCATTGCAATTCAAAAAATTAACATACAATAACTTAAAGTTGAATATACTGAAAAACTGCAAATGCTTGACACTTGAATTGACCTCAAATTGCAAATGTCTGCCCCGATGTCACTGAAATGACAAGAGGATGTCATAATACATGCATAATGGCTTCTGTGATGGAAACTAACGTTAACTTCCTGCATAATTGCCCACCACACCTAATTACACAGCCTAAGGTCTGAGCAAAAACGACTTAGGGAAAAAACACAGCTAAGGAACTTTGCCCACGACGACTTTTTGTAGCGATGCTGTCGCGCGTTTCGTAAGCGTGCGACAGCATCGCTACTAACGCGCGTTAATCGCATTTGCAAGCGCTATAGAAAAATGCCAAAGCGCTACAGCATCGCGACTGTATCGATGCGAACGCGCTACAGCATCCTTGTGAGCGGTGAGCAGCCTTAGGCCCAAATTCTAAAACGAATGTGAAAATTATCCAAAAACGAATGTGACAAATTGTTAAACTCGGAACAGTTGCTGTGATTGGTTGCATGAATATTCAACAGCCAATCACAACACTTAAATTGCGTGTAATCTGTGACGTGTCGGTCTTTCTTTTCAAAAACCAGGGTTAAGAATTTTTAATCAAATACAAGTCAAGCAATCCCTATCCCTCATCTCCATCTTCAAAGAGCTCTTTCACTTTCCTTAAAGCAATTCTAAATTTAAATGCACCAGAATCACATCCATTCAGCGTACATGTTGATATAGTGTTTGCCAATGTTTCGGCCTTCATTCGATTCGACGGCCACCTTGATCGCGAGTTCATCTTTTTGCGGCCACGCTCTCTCTCGATTAATGATCGAATAGCATTCAATCGAATCGATTGGATAGCTATTGGAATTCGAATTGGTTGTTTATAGTCAGGTGTTGTTTGACATGTGATTTTTTGGGTTCCATTGATGCTTTGTCTTTTCTTTTATCTTTTTAATTATTAGCCTGTACATATTATATTGTCCTACTGCAGGCCATGCCTTCTTCTGCTGCTTTTTTCACTTTTTTACTACTGCGGGCTTTCAGTGGTATTGGAGTTTTCGTTTTGCCTTTAAATAATAACTTTGATGGAAATGCTTTTTTTATTTTAGCAGCTACATTTCTTTTGCCTCAATCTTCGCTGCGTTTCCAGTTCTTGCTAAAAGGTTTTTTAAATTAAATCTGTCGTTTGCTCGTCGTCGAGTAAGTAAGCTTCTTGTCTAATTAAATTCTTGAATTTTCATCTTTGAAACGGAGTACCAAAATGAATTCCAAGCTTATTTTGCGATTATACTAACTACGTACAGTCATTTCTAGTAAATTATTGACGTTGATGTCATGTTACCATAAGTCACTAAGGTTAAGGTCGTATACATCAATTAAAATAATAATAATCATTTGTTTTTGTCTCGTCTAGCGGTATAATGATCAGTGAATATAATGATGTATTCGAATAATTACAAATCGATTTATGAATGACTAGACATCGAATAAAAATGAGGGAGCGGCGTTCTTGATTATCATAAATTGTGTATTTGCATACAAAATATTTTTTTTTCTTTTGGTGTGGCTTTGTGACTCATATAATTTATTTATCGAGCGCTCGATCGATGACATTGAACTACCTAGCTGTAAAATCTGTTAATAAATTAAATGACCTATGGATTTAATCTGTAAAAAATCATAAATATTGTGAGCAAGTCTACGTAAGTAAGTCTATAACGTAAACCTTAATTGGCTGTTTAAAATTAATTTAAACAATTTTAACGCTTAGTTTAGTTCGTTTGACTAGTTGTTATATTATTTTGTTAGATAGTATTGTCGTTCCTGAAACTGGACTTTAGTAGTCATAAGGTCCATATATACTAGCTTTTCACTATTTTATGTAATACTAAGTCGTTCTACGCTTCTACCGACAACAGCTGTTCCCCACGATTTATCCTTGATTTTTTTTTATTTTTCGCAACTCTATTTTTGCTACATAAAATACACATTATTTTGCGTAACAGAGTGGACTAGATACCCCTCTGTCACGCTTTTTAGTTCTGATCGATTGAAAACAAGACCATTTCAGATACGTACGAAAAAATTGTAATGAGAAATACTTGAATTAATTTGAACCCTTGTTTTTTTCGTATTAATCTTTTATTTCTTTTTACTTTTTTATGCACCTGCCATGTTTTCTCTTCGCCACCCTAGGTTGACTGGTAGAGAATGCCTAAGGCATTAAATCCGCCTATGTACTTTTATGTTGCATGAAGACTTAATAAATAAATAAATAAAAAAAGACGTGTGGCACTCGGGGACTGCCGCGGTAAAGCTATTGTATAGCATTTTTTATCAACTTATGCAATACCCTCGCCAACAGCTGCTTAACCCCACCCATCCAAAACTAGACCTCGCCAACAGCTGCTTAACCCCACCCATCCAAAACCAGACCTCGCTAACAGCTGCTTAACCCCACTCATCCAAAATGAGACGTTGCCAACAGCTGCTTATCCCCACCCATCCAATACCAGATCTCGCCAACAGCTGCTTAACCTCTGCCATCCAAAACCAGACCTCGCCAACAGCTGCTTAACCTCTTCCATCAAAAACCAGACCTCGCTAACAGCTACTTAACCCCACCCATCCAAAACGCCGACAGCTGCTTAACCCCAGTCATCCAAACACACACCCCACCAACATCTGCTTAACCCCACCCATCTAAAACCAGACCTCGCCAACAGCTGCTTAACCCCACCCATCCAAAACCAGACCTCACCAACAGCTGCTTAACCCCATCCATCTAAAACCAGACCTCGCTAACAGCTGCTTAATCCCACCCATCCAAAACGCTGATAGCTGCTTAACCCCACCCATCAAAACACAGACCTCACCAACAGCTTCTTAACCCCACCCATCTAAAACCAGACCTCGCCAACTGCTGCTTAACCCCACCCATCCAATACCAGACCTCGCTAACAGCTGCTTAACCCCACCCATCCAAAACGCCGACAGCTGCTTTCACTCATTTGTTTTCTTATCGGTCACCACGCTCAAAAAACAAATGAGTGGGGTGTGTTAGGTTATTTTCGTTACGGAATTTCTGGATTTGGTCTACACTCTCAAGGCCCGCGATAGAAGCTATGCAATAGCTTAATAACTAGCGTATGATGAATCCTCAAAAAGATGTCAACAATACCGTAGGCACCCATCAGGACCTATGGCCTGCTAGGGCTCTGAGGAATTTCAGTAAAAAGGAAACTTGTGATCCTATAACGTCTTTGCGTTTTAGGATCGCGGGTTAGCACTTGAAGGACACAGTTAAGGCGTTATTCAGTAAAAGTCTGATATCAGATCCGACTCAACCGTAAAGTGGAAAAAGAGTATTAAGTAAACTAGTGCGCTTCACTATCAACGATTGCATCACTATTTATCATCATGTGGATCACAGTACAACAGTAGCACATAGTTTGTTATTAAAAAAAAAAGTTATTGGATGATTTCCCACCTCAAAAAAATCTTACGATGAATCGAACAATTATGATTGTTATCAAGCAGGTATAAAATTACATCCAACTAAATTTTAAACTTCAACATTATTTAATAACTACTGTCACGAGGTAGGTATGCGAAGTTTTAAGTAGACAATAGTTTTTATATGAGTATGTATTTTTTTTTTTATAAGTTTAACCTTCAACAACAATGGGTACCCAGGTATTTTATCTGTCATACTCATATTAATTTAATATTTCTTAATTACCATTTATTTTTTGTGGTTCATTATTGTTTTGGTGAGATTTATACAAGGCTAAGTTTGTGTTTGATTAAAGGGTAAAAACACAAAATACGACAAAAAATCAGTTGTAGTTATAATACTTACATTTTTATACATAAATATATGGAACAGAACGACAGTTGATTTTGTCATGGTTGGCCCCAGGGACAGGAACCTCCTCACAATGCAAGCCGTATCAAGGAGTACTGCCTTCTGTACAAAGCCCCAGATCCAGCCGCGTCACGACTGCTTCGACATTGGAAATATACCCCACAAGTTGGTTCAATAATAAAAGTAGGTAGTTAAAGAGATTTCAGCAAATCCATATAAGCCCAGCAGTGTCTATGCCCGCTAGGGTCACGAGGAATTTCTGAAAAGGAAACGTGGTCTAAGAACGCAAAGGGCAACTAAAAGACATAGGTGGTGTTAGAACTCTGACACGCTCTTTCGCTCCACCTTAAAAACCTACCTTAAAAAAGTAAAAATTTAAAAAAATGTATTATCAAAATCATTAAGCAAGCATTATCCAAATCAGTTCAGGCGTGTATAAGTAATCGGAGAAACATAAAAACAGAAAACAAATGATTATCACAAATCACAATTGTGAAACACAGTGTTTTGAACCAGAAATACTTCGAATTGAAGACGTGTCCACGAATTCTTAGAAATCGGCTAAAATGGAATTCGAAATACGCAGAAAAAAAATCACTTAATGGAATGAAAATGAAAGAAAGGACTATAAGTCCTTAACAGGGCACTTACAGAAGAAGCCATAAACAAGCCATAGCATCAACAAGAAGCCATTAGCATCAAGAGAGTCAAACTATTCTTGAAATGTTAGATACAAGCATCAATAGCGAGTTCAATTCTATCGACATTCTTTTCCTTGGTAAAAATGCCTTTTAGAAGCAAGTCCAAGACGCGCATTAGTTTTACATGGCATTGTTTTATTGATTATAACGTAATTTTAACTACGTTATCGTCTGTTGTACGCACACAAATTTAATTACACATATATGTTATACTAGTTTTTGCACAATTTAGTCACAATGGTGGGCGACCTCTACCTTTCTTTTGTTCTAGCAGATTTAGTGCAATTTTTACATGGTCGTATTAGCATGTCCGTATTGTCCACACCATCTGAGGCAGTTTTTGATTCTTGACTCGATTGAAAAATCATCTGTCCATGTGAAAACAACAATATTCCATACTTATAATTTAAGATAATTTAAATTCATCGCCAGATTTTTACAGTGACTGTTTATAAAAAAGTAAATCAGTTATTGTCTGTGAAAAAAGTCAAACGACTTGGGAATTTTTCAACGAAATATAACATCTGTTGTTGGCAACGGGAGTTTTAGTTGTCATTCACTTGTTTCTTGAGATGATTGTGGTTTTATAACAGATGTTGATCATAATACGGTTAGTGATGATGAATCAATAAGCGGAGTAGAATATTTAGAATCAGATTTCTCTTACTTTTCCCGATTTGTGTCATAACTAAATTTAAAGAAATATTTTAATTTACGATACTATTATATCTTTGCAAATGTATCCCACTTTTGTAATAAGTATATCATTAAAGAGACTGAAATAAGTACATTTTAAACGAAAATCTTTTGCATTTTTAATTGTTGAAAAGTCGCTTAATAATATTTAAAAATAGTTATAATTGATAACTTTTTATAAGTGATATATGACCTTTATTTAGCAAATAGGTTTTTTTTTTAAAAAAAGACACTTTTACACGTCAATTTGGTTTTCAGTCAACTTTAACTAGATGAGGCAGGTGTTTGTTATGGATCTTCTAATAGTTAAATCATCAAGATCAATCTTGATTCTACATTTGATTTCATTTTACCCTAATAAATACCTAAGTCGTTCGGCATTTTAGACAGACTATACGATGATTATTTATAAAAAAGTAAATCAGTAGCGATAGATTCGTTTTATGTCCTGTAAAATATAGAGTTTAGTGTTCCAAAAGTGGATAACGATCGCGAATTCTGAATTTAAATGTAGGTACAGCGGGTATTACACCGAAGTGTTATGATATGTCTGACCCATATGAGAGATCACACGTGCAATGTATTTTTAGCCGGCCGGCGCTCGCGCAGATCTACGTTTTCCTTAGCGAAGTAAACTGCGAGATTTACGCGTTTTCGGGAACATTTATGAAGTAAATTTCGTTTTGTATTGGTGTTTGATGTTTGGCTTCTGATTCTCTGTACTCTACAATGTATTTGTTGTTAGGAAAATTTTTACTCGACATCAGTTGGTCAGTGATATCAGTGTGTTAAATATTATAAGCTTTGAATATATCTACACATGTAAATTAAAATGAATGGCTAAATGTGTTACTAACCACAAAACTCGAGAATGGACCAATTTGGATGATTTGTTTTTAAACAAATTGTTGAAGCTTCGGGCAGGTTTTTGTGAAGAGAAAATTGGAAATATTGCAACGGCGATAAACCCTTTATAATGATGAATTTTTTATAATCTAACATAATACCATTTGTGATTTTTTCACTAACATACGATCTCAATCGAATAAAAACTTGTAGGAACAAAGTTACACCTGGTTGGATATGCTTAGTGCGAACTGACCGGTACCGTGTACTGCACGCTGCGTTTGTTTTCTGGTCATGTTTTGCGGATTTAGGACACACGTCGAATGCTTTTGTTAGCTTTGTTTTGTTTTGTTTGCAGTTTGTTAACACTGTCGAGCTCGGCTCTGATTAAAACTACAGTAAAAATTGTGTCTAATTTAACATGTGCTGCAGAATCATAATTGGAGCTGGTGTTTCAGCACGCAGTGCCTGAAATCCTGGAACTAGGTCTGCTAGTGCAAGCTCATGAACAAATGATATCAATGCTTATACTAAAATAAATGTAAGATCTTTAAATATATAGTAATTTCCAATTATTAAAAATTATGGAACCGATCGGATCGGTCGGTTTTACAGCCGAATTCCGAATTGTTTTGTTGACTTAAAAACGCCTCAAACTCTACTTTAACTGTCTAAGTTTAATGTTTCTCAGGAAGTAGAGTATGACAGAAATTCAACTTCAAATTCAGAAATAGGGGAGTAGTTAAATTATCATCTGCTCCAGTGATTGTAACACTAATATTGTAAAGGCGAACTTAGACACACAGATAGCTGCTAGAGAAACAAGTGCTAGAGCAGTGGCGTAGCTGGTTCTAATGGGGCCCCATATCGAATGCTTTTGCAGTTCCTTTATTCAAAGTCCTACTAGCAAATAATTAGTGCCTTGAAAGGCCTCGAAAATGAGCTCGTTTATTGGTTCATTCCGAAAGTACTGAAAAAGCTAGAACGAGCGGAGCGAGCTAACTATTAGAACAGCCTATCATATATACTAACTAGCTTTTGCCCGCGGCTTCTTCTTTCCCATTTCTCACTTTTTTTACAAATAAATTTCGTCTCTAGGTTCCCAACTATCTCTGTACCAAAATTCATCAAAATCGGTTTTTTAGGCGTAAAGACGTAACAAACAAACTCACTTTCGCTTTTATAATATTAGTAAGGATTATTATTCATTCACTAAGTCTTCCTACCAATAAGGGAATTTAAGATTGTGGATCAATTAACATATTACGAATTATGGCACATGTCCGGGTCCCTATAGCTCGGGGGCCCCGTATCATAGAAACAATGATAGCTACGCCCTTGTGCTTAGAGACATGATGTATACTTGACACCTGTCAGTAGGCAGTTGATCTAAGCGGTTGTGTGGTGCAAATACATGCGTGTCGTGCCATCGGTGAGCCGTTGAAATTCTCCAATAAGCAATACAACCAAGGATCTAAGTATATTTTTTTATATCGAGACTAGTGTTCCCTTGGGATTATTTTTCTGTTTTCACACGGGCGAGGCCGAACACAAAAGCCAGTAGAAAAATGAAGATGTTTTCGTGAATACATTTTTGGTTAAGTTACATAATAGGTATTCTCTCCTTGTCGGAAGGAAATAGTCACCCCAAAGTTATAGGTAAATAGATTTGTAAGGAATTTCCATTTGACTAAAAGGACATGATATAGAGGTGTCTCCCCAAAGGACCAGATACCCTGTCAAACTTGTGAAAAGGGTATTGTAAAGGTCGTCGACATACAAACCTTTGTGATAGCAGAAAAAAATATTATGGACTTGTCTGTTTGTCTATTAACCACGTTGACAATGGTTAACTATCTATTTAATAAGTACAAGCATAGCATAATCACCGTTATAATGTTCGTATTACTGGAACTCAGGGCCTCTTTAAGAGAGGGAATGGACCTTAATCCAGCACGCGGGCGCAGTGCAGATTGTTAGATGTCACATGTCTTCGATTTTTTGGTTCTAGGAACGTTAGTTTTAGCTTGGTTTGGCCCCGTATCCTTACGATGTTTCCCTTCACCGTTTTACGAGGAGTGGTGACGAAATAAATTACACAAAGTAATGCGCATGCAAAGTAAGTGTGGACTTTTACCACTGCTCTACTATAAAATGAGCCAAATGAGCCATTTAATCGATAATCATTAGGATTATCGATTACTTGACTCGCAAGGAAAAACGCTGGACAAACCTACTTTTCTGAATTGAGATTGAAGTTGAGAATTGTCTATCTCTAATATGGGACAAAACCTAGCAAAACTCTAACATCTAAATAATTCCTTATTACGAAACTGCAAAAAACCTTCCTAACCAAATTGTCGTTATGGCTTCTTACATTAAACGTATGACAATTTATCTGCCTACGTGTAGAAAAGTCGCCTTACTCTCATTTTCTTTACCATTTTCCTTTTACGATATTTTATCTAAGTGTAAATGATATTACGTTCCTTTAAAAGCGTGAAATCATTTTTCTTCATTCTTATTTGATTTTCCGCGGTGTCTTTTCTAAGTGAGATATCGATTGACCTTTTTAGTAAAGCTTGGTTGACGCAGTGTGATATTTTAGGCCTGGGCTACACCTACGGCAAGGGGCGAGCTGACCTATTCTTGATAAAGAGTTCACGTTTATTTGTCGTAGAAAAGGTCAGTTGTATAGATTAGGAAAATGGGGATGGACAGTTTTTCCCTTGTTGTAAATATGGCTATGTAAAACTTAGTTGACCTTTTTTAAGGTGGGGAATCATACAGAGTGTCAGAATTTTAGTGACTAAAACCACACGTGAGTTCTTTCTTTGCCTTTCCTTCCAAAACTTTAGATTTCCCTTTAAGAAGCTAATCAATGGCCCCAGTAGGCTTCGGTCCTTCTGGGCCCCTACTAGTTGACTGTAACTCCAGTTGCTTAGAGCGCTGGCAAGCCTTTTGGGGGAGGGGAAATCGTCAAATACTCTCGCGTTCTGTGTGGAGCGAGATGGCGTGTCAGACTTTCACGAACTAAAATGCATCTGTGCTCCTTTAGTTGCCCTTTGTCTTCTAGACCCGAGGTGACACTTTCGAACGATATCGAAGCCCTAGCGTACGCTGGGGCTCTTGATAAGGCTCTTGCACTTGGGCACTTTATTCAAGCCTAAGCTTATAGCAAAAGAAAACAAGATAAAAATACAGCTAAGACCTTTCTGGAATGAAAATTTATCGCACAATTTATGTGACAAATGGCTAAACCCGCGTTTGCTGCTGTGATTAGAATTACATCGCTTGACTTGCATTTAATTTGCAACCTTCGATATGCAAAACGTCCCTAACACTCTGGCGTTAAGGGCTTTTTGTATTGGCATGACGTGACTTCAAAAGATATCTTACTGTCAACTTACCAACCTATTTCAAGTTATGTAGCTTACTACAATACCACAAACTTCGCTCAGAATTAACATTAGTAAAACCTATTCAGGCCGCCATCTCACTGACGTTTCACGAACCAACGTTCGATAGCGGCAACGCGCTTCTTCTGAGCAGCACCAACGTTCCGCAGACACGACGTTAACGTCGCCAGTTTCTAGAGTGAAGACGCAAGAAACTTGCGACATTAACGTCGCGTTCGCGTCTGCTCCACGTTGGCGCTTAACCATTAGAAACTCGTGACGTTAACGTCGTTGGCGCTGCGCAAACGCTACAAAAGCGCCAACGCTCGTAAAAAGCCAGTGGGATAGCGGCCTTACTCTCTTACAATACCAATGACATAAATCTTTAAGTTCATTGCCACCAAACACAAGTAAAATAAACTTAATCCTAATAAACAACCACCACTTTATCTAACAATTACTCAATTACCTCTACAAAGCACTTAATCCTTGTATAGTCAACCGCAGCGCCTAACGGCAACAGATTGTCTTTGACAGCGTCTTTATTCCGTGCCAGTAAAGTTGGTTATTTCAGTTGAAGTGCGGCTGACCGTAAAGATTTATCTTGGCAGTCTTGAGAGACCTCCCATGCGGTTATCAATGCATTCCACTGGATTAGATTCTTTGAACGTGTGTCTGACGTAATCACAACGCTCGCAATGCAGTTTGTGTGTACTTGTATGATAAGAGGTGAAATGAAACTATAGTAGGTACCTATAGTAATTAGAAATGAATGTTTATTTAAGCAGAGTGTAAATTCCCGCAAAAACTTCGTTAAAAAAGGAAAGATCCTCCGACCAGACGGGTGTTATGTCTGGTCTGGGCAACTGCCCAAAAAATGATTTTGAGTTGTTGTAAATGTTCAATTGGCGCGGAAAACGGATGGATCGAAACTGCCACCGACGTCACTACTTGAGATTGTCTACAATTCTACATTGTCCACAGCTAGCACCACTTAGTAATTGACTAATCGATTAAAGAAAATTTAAACAGTTTTTTTTTTTGGTAACTGTACTTTAATAATCTTTTCCTTGTGGTCCCAAAACCTACTCAAAAAAAATATAGTAGGTGGAAGTTTAGGACCGCGGTCTCGGTCCAAAAAACCCCGCTACCCGACTAATAAAACATTCAAGGAGATCATTACCCATTTCAAATCAATCAAAGACCAGAACGTTGCGGTCTATTTTCTAAATATCACTTGACATAATTATCACTTGACATTTTTAATCTATTGTTATTATTATCGTAATGAGATTCTATTGTTTAACGACTAATAAAAGATAACGTGACACTACATAGCTGGTAATATTTTCCAAGGTCCCATAGCTCATGTTTATTTTGTTATGCAGTTTTAAATGAAGACGTGTGTTTCTTGGCTATTATTACATTATAATATTTCTCTAATATGCAACTAAAGATAGAATTTAATATCACGAGAGGCCTCAGAAAAGGTGATTCTATCAGCAATAACGATTGTCGGAAATATTCAAAATGTATATTATTTATCCTATAGCATACGAGTTTTGTTTAAGGGTACCAAAATATATGTAATATAATGGGAACCTAAACATATAGGTACCTTAGTTAGTATTAACTTTGGCGGTCTTATCGCATTCCGCGATTTCTTTCAGGCAACCTGGGATGGACAGATATTGCCAATAGGAAATCTCAATCAACCTCATTTTGTGGTTAGTTGCAGGTCGCTTTTGTTCCAAAATATAAATAAAACAATTAATTGAAAATAAATAAAGTAAGTAAAGTGGTTGAGGGGCAACCACTTCTGCGATTCCAGGCATACAAAAATGCTTGAAACCACTTTGCTGCACTCATGCCAAAATAATTGATCGCTAATGCAATCTTAGCGAGTTCACGACATCAATTAAGTCGAACAATTCAGATGTGGCAATTTACTAAACGAATTTTGGAAAGATGCCAGTTAAACAATCGAGTGGAAAGACAATTTAAATATCCGAGTGTTTAGTGCGAGTTTGTTTTACTAAGCTTTAACGCGATCGACACGTTTATGACGTTTGGAGCTCTGATTGGTCCGCTCCAAGCTCTTAACCAATCACAGAGTCAAACACGGTAAGCGTTTCAATCTTGTTAACGTAAAAACTATTTGCACTCACGCCTTTGAAAACATTGGAAACTAATAATGAATTCGTATGTTGGTGTCTTGCAAACCTTTGTTTTTTTTTTCTGCACATAAAAAAACGTTTCCAGTTCTCTTAGCTAATAGGCAAATGGACTGTTAACTTAAATTAAATTGATCGTATATTCAAGTTACAACTGACACTCTTTGACAGTTTATGAAATGGGTTCAGACACAGAAAATTGCCGTATGTCCACTTGACAAATTAATTTCTTTGAGTGTAGATTAGGTATCTACACTCTAATTGATTAAGTTCCGTAATTTTTTTTTCAGAGTACAATATTCCAAAAGTTGGCGCTTTACAATACTTTACCTGAAATTCGAAATCAAGTTGCCTTTGCCTCAATCCCAATTTTATTTTTATTATAGACAAGCTCGCACTTGACCTCTATCTCACCTAATAGTAAGCGATGATGCCATGTCTAAAAGTAACCCATTCACTCTTGACTTAAAGGCCTCTAAGCCATGTTGTAGCTATCAGGATACTCACACACCTACAGGGAATTCCACTCCTGAACTGTACGAACATTGAATATGTTCCCAAAACTCACTTTCGACGTCAAGGCAACCAGGTTGTAGCTATCAGAAAATAGGTACAGACTCCCACAGGGAATTCCACTCATTAAAACTGTACGCACAATGAATATGTTCCCAAACTCACTTTCGACTTCAAAGCGAAAAAATTGGTTGTAGGTATCAGGGAATACAGACTCTGACAGGGAATTCTGCTGCTTAGCTTACACGCACAATGAATGCAGTGTTTACAAAAAGTTTAGTATGTATAATCGGATGTCAACCATGTACCTATCGGTAGCGCATCGCTGTTCGTCTGAGTAATCCATTTCAATTTTTCAACATGAAACTGATTGATATGGTATTCTGTTACGCTAGTTAGCAATGCAGTAACTTGATAGTGAAACATATAATCTAAAGCGGATAGTATCGAGGAATTTGCATATACATCGTTTTAAATGGCGGCAGTAAATATCGGTAGTAGGTGCTGCCGCCGCATAATGTGGCAGGCAGGCTTGTCACAAGTGTAGGACGTAATTGTTGTGTTAGAATCTTGTATCTAGGCAGCTAAGCTGTTAGATTGAATGTTTGAATAAGATAACATACAAATTAGGACTTTAGGATAGTTCAGAGGAGTAAAATGCGATTCTCAAAGCGTGGCTACATCTTCACTTCAAGAAATATTTTACCCAAACTCGTACAAGGGGGTACGAGTTTGGGTCTCACGTGGGAAATTATTATCAAATGACTTCTCGCGCGCTGGGTGGAGTGAAAGGGAGTTTCAGACTTTTACTGACTAAAACCTAGTGTTCCTTCAGTTGCTCGCGAAGGCTCCGGTAACTCTTACGAACAATTCCCAATTCAGGCAGTCACAGGCCTTAACTGGCCGCGTTAATATGGCTAACGTATCTCAAATATATCTCAAAAGTGGAATACAAAGCGCCGCCGCCATCAACCTGGTAGTGGTCTTACCGAACGTCCCCGGATGGCGAGCAATGGACAGCTCGCCATCCGGCCGGCTCTCTGTACCATGGCCTGAACTAAGACAGGACGCGATCGATAAATCGCTTCCACGAGGAGACGGCGGTGCACCGCCCAAGCTTCTACCCCAGCTTGGCAAAAGCCATTACGTGTCAAAAAACAAAACTAATATTGTCAGTGTCAAATCTATGACAGTGACAAGAGCATAAACAATAGTAGAGTACATTCTAATCCGATTGCAGTCTGTCTGCTTGCTTAACGTGGCCATAATTCAATATAGAAGTCTATTACCAATTAACTGACGTTTCAGACCTGCAAATTGCAATATGTAGCAGACATTTAGTGGATAATTGAAACCCCGGTATCTCGGTTAGCACCTGTTTCTGCGTCATTGCGGTTGGCAGGGGCAAACAAATTGCCACATGCCCTCGTATAATGATCAAAATCTTGGCTTTTAATAGTTTTAGTTAGAGCTAGGTCTCTATGACCTAAGGATGCAAATTTTCGTTTATTTTTTTATTAACTTTGCAGTAGCACCAAATAAACGTTATTTTTATTTAAAAGCGTAATCAGTTCCCACTCCTGGGATTCAGGCTGCTTCTTTAGATAAAGAATGGGCAGTAGGTAATCCACCACTCGGGTCCAGCGCAGGTTGGCGGATGTCACAAATGTCTTCGAAATTAGAATTTTTAGTTCTTGGACATGCCAATTTCCTCACAATGTTTTCTTTTATCGTTTTGAGAGCAGTGATGATGAAATAAATTACACGCAGTAGTGCGCCTGGCTAGGTTTGAACCCACGCGGCCCAGAACTCATAAGTCCGGGTCGTTACCACTGGATCACCACCGTTCTCGTAAAATCGTATTTTACTTTAACCCAAATACTTCTTTATTTAAACGTTTTTATCTACTTGATTCGTAAACAATAAAATAACTGAAGAGGTTAAAAAAACACTACTGCATTAAAAACGGAGGTGAGAATGTGAAAAATGTTAATTGAAACTGGCCAGTAGCCAACAAAATCGTGTATCGATTTGTCTGCACTAGGTACTATTAAAAACTGCACTTTTCTGGCGTTTGAACTTATAACCACCCGAGACTTGGAGCACGAACTTTTTTATTTAATATTGACAACTATAAAAAAAAAAAACTTCATTCAGCGGAGATCAGAATGTTGAGATGGATGTGTAGTGTGACGAAAATGGATAAAGTGAGAAATTAGTATATTAGAGGAATTCGAAAAGTGGCGCCAGTGAGTGAAAAGTTTAAAAGAAACTCCGGTTGTCTTGGTATGCTTATGTGAAAAGGAGGGATGAAATGCATGTTTCTAAAAGAGTTATGAATATACATGTGGATGGATGGCGAGATAGAGGGAGGTCAAAGAACAGATGAATGGATTGTGTGAGGAGTGATATGAAAGAAAAGGGAGTTAGTGATGGCATGACAGGTGACAGGACGGAATGGATGAAAATAACATGGACAAATAACACGGGACAAGGGCACGAAGACAATGATGATCGACACATTGTTGTTATTCCTACGCTCTGTAAAAAGTTAATAACACCTAGAGGTGTGAAGCTATCAAAATTAAGTGCTAGCTGTAATTTCATAAAGCAATATTTTCGTTTCAATTTTTCTAGTCACTTCGCCTACATACTGTTCTATTTAGTAGAACTCATGTATTTTATATAGGTATACCTATAAATAGTCATACTACAAAATAAAACAGTTAGCTACTACTCTCATAATTGACTAACTTAACTAACTTAACTTGAAAAAAGTGGCACCTATAAAAATGCTATAATAATGTAAATTTTGACAAAAACTCCAAAAAAATATTTAATCAGGTACTAATAGCTAATAGCCTATGTCACAGGAACAGTGCAGTTTCCAAGATAAGACCTTATAGCCTGATACATTCAGCGACAGTGGTTTTTTTACCGAGGAAAAAGTTTCAAAATCCACAGAACAATACTCAATACTTTATTGTAATTCATATGTATACATAGATAGTTTTGAAAATGTTTATACACAGATCAATATGGACCCTGTCGGGCACAGCAAAATGTAGGAGGTTGAGGGCTAATTAGCGATTCACGGAATTCAAAAAATAGTATTATAGATCTAATAGACAACCTCCTTTAAAGATTGTTCGAAAGACTTACTGCGGACCTGGGAAACGATGAATTTTAATCAGTACAAGTCTGACACTCTTTCTACTACCCAGATCAGTAGAAGTCATTAGACGATTTCCCACCAAAAAAAATTAGACATCCTCTTACAAGCAAACAATTCGCCTCATTACAATATTAGTTTATGTTACAACACAAAATCCCAAAAAAAAACCGTATCTTAGTACATTTGGCGGCACTAAAGCCAATTCCATTCATAGTCAGGCGTGACTTCCCACGTCCGTCTTGCATAGCCCACCAACTATTTCGCAAGCGCACCATATGGCGTGCACTAACAGCCAAACGTAGCTATGCACCAGGGGCGTAGCTACCGCCGTATCAGCCATACGGGGCCCCTGAGCTACAGGGGCTCCGACATATGACAAAATTCGTAACATGTTATCCACTATCTTAAATTCTATTTTGATAAAAAGCCAGGAGTAAATGAATAATGACTATATGATATTCTGTAAATAGTTTTTTGCATAATCCTCTCGTTTTAGCATTTTCTACTTACAAGACGACATAAAAAATTCAATTTATTTTAGTAGGTACTTTCTAAATGATCATTTTCGTTTTCGAGGCACAATATACACTGTTTCTATGCTAGTTTTTTAAATTGATATAAAGCTATTTTGTACAAAGTGACGAACATTCAAAAATATTTGATACGGGGGCCCCGTATCAAATATTTTTGAATGTTCATTAGGACTATCTACGCCACTGGTATGCACATTATACACTATTATCTACCACATGGAATTGATATGAAATATTGTTAAGATATAA
This sequence comes from Mythimna albipuncta, assembly GCA_929112965.1. Lineage (NCBI taxonomy): Eukaryota > Metazoa > Arthropoda > Insecta > Lepidoptera > Noctuidae > Mythimna > Mythimna albipuncta. The sequence continues at coordinate 5,422,535 of OV815962.1, read as the reverse complement.
ATTCTCTATCTATTTATGACTTCTTCATTCCAGCAGATGTATTTTCCGGTTGGCGTTTGTGCATCTTACAAACAGGGCAGATGCTATTTAGTGAAGCACATCGTTATAGTTCAAATTCTCATAGTTAGGCGAAGTTACTTACACCATGACTAGCTTCTGACAGCGTACAAAGTAAGTTTCTCCATACAAATTATGGACCCCCTTTCCTCCCCTTAGGGAGTGAATTTTGAAAAATCCTCTCTTAGTGCTCGCCTACGTCATAAGAGGAAGCCTTGTGCAAAACTTCACGTTCCTCGTCCCAGGATTTTCGGCAGTACATTGATATGTTGGTCAGTCAGTTTCTACCTTTATATTGTACTAGCTTTATCCCGCGCGGCTTCGTTCCCACTCTTCCCTACTCCACCCTACTCTACCCTACCAAACTTCACATAAACCATCCACTAAATAGTCCGAACAAAGCCTCTAAACATTTGGTTTGGATAGGTGAGCCAGTTCTTGAGTTATAAAATTACAACGAACAGTGGCATTGATTTTTATATATAAAAATAGGTTTCTAAATACATAGACCAAAGTGACAGCTATAAGAATGGTATAATGACAACGAGGCATTGTTCGTCGACAGCTGACCGTTGTCCACTGCTGTCACTTTGGTCCATCTAATCAAAAATCATGGATAATAAGTGTTTTACGGTTTAACTCTAATACTCGTAGCAGGAATTTTCTAATTAGTGTTTTACTCCGACTGAAACCTGATTGGTGCTCTACCAAACGAGAGTCTTCAGAATTTCTATTGTCTTGAGTTGGTCCAGTACAATTTTTGAATGACTAGAACTTTAAATAAGCCTCAAAGATATGCATAATTATTGAGCAGACTTCTCGCCAAGTATAAATACATAAATATCTATCTTTACGAACTTAACATTCAGACAAACAGACGCTGAAAACGGGTCAGTAGTAATGAATTAATTAAGACCAAAGGGTGGACAAGAATCGTCTCTCCCTAGCCTTAGTAGCAACAAATCGGCTTTGTATAGTCATCTCTGTCACTTATACTTTTGTCTCTTTCTGAATATCGTTCTGTCCATAAATTAGAACTTACAATTCAGTTTTGTGGTTTTGTAGAGTGCTGTCTCTCTCTCTCTCTCATTTTCTCTTTCTAAAGTTCGATCTGTCATTTAACAAAAACAGGAATTAAAGTTACTTACGGATAAAGGCGGGGTCTAAATGACAGGTTTTGACAAATTTTTGTTTGTTTTGCTCGGCTAAAAAAACGATTATCGAGACTAAAAATAAAAGTCAAATCAAGATATTTGTATTTAACTTTTACCATTTTAAAATCTAGCCTAAACTATCTGAAACCGATTAATCGTATCCGAAACCGGTATAATATTATTCCTTTATCGGTTATCCGTGTCCAGATCCGTAGTTATCTATGACATCCCTGCTTACAATTAGATTTTGTGGTTTTGTAGAGCATTGTCTCACTCACACAAATTTTCTCTTTCTGAAGCTCGATCTGTCATTTTGACGGCAGGGTATGGTGACAAAACTATGTGTTAATTGACGGAGACACCGTTTTCCGATTGGAAATGTTACTTTAATGGTTACCAACGTTTCTATTCAGCTTTTCTATTTAACCAAGTGTTATTGAGAGAGCTGGTTTTAATTTTATTTGTAAAAAGCAATGGGCGCGCTTTTTATGGTATCCAGGTAAATAGGTTGGATGATGATTGCTAATTATTTCTATGTAATTTTGTCATAGAATAGCCGGTATAAATAGAAATGGTCATTATGTTCGATTGATATTATGGAAACCGGGTTCTGATAAGTAGACCTGGGTTGCTGGGATGTGTTCTCGAAATCAAACTTTACATCTTGATAATTTGTAGAGGCCCCGCAGGGTCAAAATCCTAATGGGGTTAAGTAAAAATGAACCCGCGGGGCCCTGAAACGCACGGCAAATAGGTAAACATATCAGTGGGCCTTCTCACTCCGCCCTTGGCGGATTTTACATTAGATTATTTCCCACCTAAAAAAAAGTCTTGATAATAATTTATATTTTTCAAAAATTCTTCACTTCTCAAACAAAAAACAATTTTTTCATCAATCAAATTGAATTTTGAAACTTTTACGTAGCCAGTCTAGCTAGCAAATAAAAAATAACCCATGCGATCTCCTTATCCACATTAATTTTTGCATCTAACTTTAGATGTCAAAATCATCGAGACACTAAAACTCCACATTCTATTATATAAAACGAGCTACTAAATAGATGGATCATTGGGATAACGATATGATAATTCCATTTATATTGTGAATAGCTTCAGTAGCTTGATGGCAGCTTATCTCAGACTTACAAATAGTTAGAAACTTTGCATGGAATGGAAACTGGTATATCAAAGTACGGTGCTCGATCAAAGTTGGTCGGACCTTGTTTGATGAGTTAGCTTGCGATCAAATACAAAATATAAATATCATAGGCATTTTGGTCGTTGATAGGAACCTATCTATATTTTTAGGGTTCAGTACCTGAATCGGCAAAAACAGACCCTTCTTGGATCACCTTTTGGCCATATGTCAAGACCCTTTTTCTTAGAAAAGCGTGGAGGTATCTAGCTGAAAATAATATTAGGTTATCTTGAAGCAGCGTAAAAAATCAAACTTCTAACTCAACACTTTCCGTTTGTTGACTTAAAATCATAAAATTTATTGTTACATTACAAAATAATTCCTTCTTTATATAAGCTGCAGTTTGTACGGACCCAATTTGCATTTAACTGTTTTTTTTTTAATGTGGCATACTCTTGCTAAGCCGTTGGTCCCAGCTGTCATTTGTAAATATTTGACAGTCGTTGCGTGTTGACAGAAGCCAGACAATCTGATACCAGTCTTGCCTTGCCAAAGGTTTTATAGTTACTGGTTTGTGGAGTTCAAATAGGCAGTTTTAAGTCAATTTCAGGCAATTTAGTATCGGACCACAGAAAAAGAAATCGTTCCTTTTATAACTGTCGGACAACGGACAACATTATAATTTTAGCTGTTCCCCGCAGTTTCATCTTTTTTATGGTTACTGCTCCTCTCCTTTTAGTCATAGCGTGATGTTATCATATCATTTTTTATATTTACAGTCTTTATCAATAAATAGACTTTCCAAAACTATTTTTTTTTTGGCAATTGCAACCGTTCCTGAGATAAGTGCGTTCAACCAATGAAACAAACTTTTTTAAGCTTTTAAATATTATTAAAGATTCTCAAGCTTCTGATTAAAATCAAAACGGATATTCAAATAATTTACCGGTTTTCCAAGCCACCCATTCGACAAAGTACCAAGCTGTGTGCATCATCGTAAGTCATTAGCAGTGTCTGTGTAGAAAATGATCCGTCCAGAAAGGAAGTATTCGATTACTTTCGTGCCATCGACGAGGCTCGACCAGCTCAACGCGGACGCTCCATTTAGATCTTGTATTTCCTTATTCTTTTACTCTTTTATGATACCGAAGATTAAACGTATCGTGGGATTGTTTATTTTGGTTTTAAACTATTAAAACATTTCAATCACGATGATTTGGTATTTCTAAAATAAAAGAAGCTCATTTGATAACTTAATTTTGTTGACATTAGAAATTCAATATGGCGTCAGAGATATGGAACTTTTGTAATTAAGATATTTTTTTTGAAAATGGAACACTGCTCTTCAGTTGTTTTTAACACAATACATAAATACTAATAGTCCGTTTTTAATTTGTTCCAGGTAAACACCAAAGAATCTTCACCTTCAATTAGCGCAATCGACAACAAAGGTTAATTTTTTTTCTAATTCACCAGTCACAGAGTGCAGCCAACTAATTGAATTAGCTCATTATTGAGTGCTCTTTAATTCAATTAACTAACCCACATACAGTAAAGGTAAAAGGTAATATTATCCGTGTAGGTAACATCAAATTGATAGCTTTGATAGCTTTTAGCAGGGGACAGATTTAATGCATTATTGGATTTCGCTTCGGATAAATGTATTACAATATTATATCTTCTACCTACGAGCTACGTGTCATGGATAATTTTATTACATGTTCATTTTAGGAATTCGTGATTTTGCGGTGAAATATCTACCTCAAACAGAGATTCATCATACTAATACGGTTAAAAATGAAAAGCTATAAAACTGTAAAAGTTAGGTACAGCACTTGTGTAAAATATTGCCGTGTTTGCTTTGAAAACGGTTAATTTCGTTTTTCATAGATATATTTTGATCCTCGAAATGGGGTCAAAATACTTGAGATTTTCACTCACGTACAACGAATTGTGCAAGCGTTGCTGCAATTTTCTTCTGCGCATAAATTCACAAAATTATCATGTTGAATTATATTTGAAGTAAAAAGAGGTCAGGCACACTTCAAGATGATATCCCTGTCACCTAAAACGAAGAATATAGGGTTCACTATAACTTTTTGCTGGTGCTTTCCAAAAATTTGGCATCTTATAGACAAAAATCGTTTCGATGTGTGGAATTTCTTTTGTGATAGGTACCGAATCCCTTTTTAATTTATCATTCAAACTTTTAATCAGTTGTAACTTGTATATTCAAAAAAAAAAACACTTCAATTTCGTTTCCCCGCCATCAACCAAAACAAATAATATTCAACAGAAAATACAGATGCAGTTTACAAAACATTTAATTCGTTCGCTTTTTGAAAATAGCAATAGCAACCCTGCACACGTTCCATTCATCTGAGTGAAGCATTAGCCATTCAGGAGCGTTCATTTCATCGCTCTTTCATTCCCTGGGCAAAGGCAAGGCACTAGGCAGCCTGCATTGAAAGGATACGCTTTTCAATCCGCCATATATGAGGAATAAAAGAGTTCGTACGAGCCTGCGGGTAAGCTGGCTTTCTAGCCAGTAGCGACAACTGTATAATGGTTATTGTCCACGGTTAATCTGCTTTTCACCCTTTTAACTGTTATTCTGAACTGAAGCGTCAACGTTTGAGTTGTAGAGATAGGAATTTTAATAATAAAGGCAAGCTTTGTAGCTTTTAATTTTCAAAAATAAGTTTCTCATTATCGCCTCATAATTGAAAGTTGGAATTACGTGCCTCAGTGCACATGGATATCGTGCCAATGTGCATTTAGCCCAAAATAACTCGTTCGTTTTTATGGTTTCGGAAAATTTCGTCTGTCAAGGTGTAAATCTCCTGATAACGTGATTTGGTTTATTTCTGGCATTAGCACAGAGTTCATTTGTTTCTCTCGGTGCTTGCTTTTGCGATCGGTTTTTTGCACGGAAAAGCCGAAAATTATTCCACGGTACGTACGGTACTGCCAGGATGAAAATTATCCTATGACTCATTCCAAGCCCATGGTCAGATTATCTACCTGTATTCTAAAAATAAATCAATTTAGCCGTTGATGATGCATGATCCAAAAATACAGACTATCTATCACATTTATAAAAAATATCATAATAATTTTTTTTTTTCATTTAACTCAAAATCACAAATAAATTAAATTTTTTGCTAAAATCCACAAGTCTTTAAACCTAGCCTTTATTGTTATAACAATAAATGATTTTAGATATTATAGTAGATAAAACACAAAGATATCCAAAAATTTATTCACACAAAACTTATTTTTAGATAGTAATTTAAAAATACCCAAACGTCTTATTCTAAAATGGCGCCATGTTTTCCCGCGCTATTATTACGAAAGACTCGGCCATGTTTATAATAAATTTTTAAAACCACTTCACAAGTAGTGTTGTTCCGATGACTGATTATTATGTTAATGGACTGTCAAATGGTAACATATTTATTAACAAGTTGTTTGTTTTCTGTTTATCTTCAAGAAGCTTTCAGGGTGTGTTATAATATTTCTAATTTGTTTCTGAATATATTATGTTAATGAGTTAACTTTGTATTTGGGTAATATTTTCCTGTTTTACCATGGTTTGAACATTGTTTATGCTGATTTAATGAGTTTTTAGAAATTATATTGTATTTTAAAATTAAACTCGTCTGTAAATATTAGGCATATTTTGAAGATCCGTAACCGCGTAACTGAAAGTATCGAATATCCGGTAGTTAAAAAAAAATATCCGTAACCAGAACCGAAACTTAACAGTTTTTTTGTTCTGGCCATACAAATAATAATGTGAAGTAGAAAGAGTCTTTGGGTTTGACTGGCGGATATTCTGATATAATTACTTAACAGAAGCCGGTAAATTTATTATTATTCCTAAATCCGCATCCGTACTAAATATCCCAATGTTCATATTCATAACATCCCTGGTAAATATAACCTTCGTACAGTTACTCAGAAAACATTACACAGAGAGTCTCGACATTCCAATCGTAATAATTTTTATTAATAGAGCACAGTCTAAAGGGGGCACCTTGAACCCTATACGGGTTGAACTATCAAGCAGCCAGCCAGGGGCGTAGCTGCCGCCGTATAATGCGGGCCCCCAAGCTCCAGAGGCCCCGTATAAAAATTCGTAACATTTCATCTGCAACCTTCAAATCTGTAAATTGGTAAGAGGTGCGTAGTTAATTAATAAAATAATTGCTAAATGATAGGGTGTTCAATTTTTATAGCTCTGTTTGTGTTAGCGTTCTCTACAAAAGATCACTATAAAAACTGAACCTCTTTTCTATTTTAGAGTACCCAAATAAATGAGGATAACGGGACTAGATTTGACATGAACGAAACCTATAAAATTAGTCTGGTCATCTCTGTGTAAAAAATCAAATAAATAAACAATACGACTGCTTTGTCAAAAAAAATAAACTAAAAATCAACAAACAAGATGTTTGTTAATTTAAAGAAAACTGAAAGTAGTCATTCATTAACTCATTGACTAAACACGGAATCTCTTAAACTACTTTATCTACAAAACTGAATTTCCATCGCAGCCGGAGGTCTTCTTATACTACAAGAAAGTGTCTTAGGGGCCCCCCGACTGAAAGACACTCCTTTTTTGGGCAGTCGTGTAAAAATGGACTACCGTGTAAAAAATACCTCGAAAACTTTTGATGTGGGGACCCATTGGAGTCCCAAAGGGACTCAGCTATTCAGTTACGCCTCTGCAGCCAGCATACCGAAATCAAGAGCGAATCTATTCGAGATAGTATTCTAGTCCAATGGCCATCAGTCATCGTTAGGCGGAGGATTTAGTTAACAAATTGAGCATTGTATGGCTAGCGGTCAATTTTATCCAATTTATGCGTCCACCACTTATAGTTTATTGGCGCTGACAGATGGCAGGATGTGTGTGGATTAGTGCATTAGGTGTCTATGCTTTGTTGTGTGTCTAGTGTCTATGGTTATTGAATTTATGGTACTTAACTACAAACTGTTCAGTGCAATTTTTTTTCAACAAGTACTATATTGGTATAATTTTCTTTAGATAAAACCATTTGGGTCGTCGAAAACATAGTTGTCTAACAAATTAAAGTAATAATTGGCCAGGTTATAGGTACTTGGTTAAACAACACACTGCAGATGGGAGAGAATCCACAACATATCAAAACTCCTCGGTGCCTCGGAAAGTACGCTAAACCAATGATCCCAGCTGTCACTTTGTTTGACACTTGTTAATTCCAGACAAAAGCCAGAAAATATGATACCAAACGTTTTAACCAGTAGCTGGGTTATGGAGGTCAGACAGGCAACGGCTTCGTCAAAAATCTCACGTGAAAAAAAAAAGTGTTTTTTTTTTAATCTACTTCCAGTATAAATATTATTTATCATTTTTATACAGTACGGAAAGAAAAAACTGCATTTTATACATATATTTTTTATAATTGTAGTAAAATTAATAAAATATTGTTTGCTAGCTTTTGGCTTCGCCCGCGTCGCATTAGGTACTTAAGGAATGGGGATAAAAGATAGCCTATATTCTTTTCCGTGTCAAAGGCTATATGCATGCCAAATTACATCCAAATCCGTTGCTGCTGCTGTTTCTTGCTTTCTAGCTGTTTTTGCGTGATTAAGTAACAAACATCCAAAAATCCACACTTTCACATTTATAATATTATGTATAGTTAGGATTACAAACATCACATTCTTAGGTAGAGTAGCCCACGTAATAAGACTAATGTTACTGTGTCACAGTGACATTCTTTCAATCATTTATTATTTACTTAAAACAGTCATTATCATTAGTGGCATAATGACAAAGATCATTGAAGATTAAATGATTATATTTGCTGCCATAATTTATATGATGGGTTGAGCGATTGTTAAATGGCCTTATTGTAAATCACCATCAGAATCGTCATCATCATCATCTTGTCCTTATCTTAATGCATCAAGAATCTGCGCAGCTTTGCTTCAGTCACAAGTACATCATTAATATCATCATCTGAGTATGCATTCCCTTTCCTTCTAGCCATAATATTCCCCTATATTTTTTGTATGTAGTGTAAATTAAAAAGTACCGTACCAATTTTAAAAATTCTTTATGAGTAGTAGGTACCTATGTTAGTTTATCACCGAGTGATAAAGGCTATAATTATTTTATACTTTCACGCGGACGCCCACTAGCAGTAGCTAGATATATTATACAAAATGTACATTATAGTATCTACACTAATATAATAAAGAGGGTAAAGTATTTTTTTTTTGTTTTGAAGTACTGGTACGATTGCTAAAATTTTTTCACCGATATAAAGCTGCTTTATGCCTGAGTGACATAGGCTATATTTTATGCATCAACATCAGCTGAGCGAGTTCAATAACCTATAGGTAATAGTCGGCGTTGCGTACAAAATACCTACAGGTCATTGTACTCGCTCAGCTGACGATTTCTTAAAGAAATTAATTTCGTACATGCGTAAATTAATACGAGTTTTGAAAAAAAAGGTACTTTATTTTTTAATTTTATCTTTACAAATCGATAGTGTTTCATGTACCGGATCGACCCTACACGGGATTAAAACGATTAAAATGATATTAACTGTCACACAAGCCATTTATTCCTTTTTAATCTTCCCCACTTTAAACTAAAAGACTGAAAACATATATGCATATATATCACGTGCCCATTACATATAGGTACCATTATACCACCGTACATAAATAAGAATATACAATAAGTACATAATACATATACAAACAAAACAGTAAATACGTTACTTAATATATGCAGAGATAAATAATTAAAATACAATAGTATTCGTTCATTAATTAATGAACGCATCTTTTGTTGTTTATCGTTCTCAGAAACCATTTCAGTTACATTGTTATTATTTAAAGTACGCGGTATATTGATACTGAACTGAAACGAAATCCTGGTAAACGTATAGCTTACATTACATTTCATATCATAGGTATCATTTCAATTTTCATAGGTAAGTTATTCATAGTAAGTATAATGATTTATTATAGTAGGTACTTTAACAGACATACACAAATACTTATTACTAATACACTACTTACACTACTTACACTACTAATACACTACTCACTTATCTCCTCGAGCGCCAGGGGTTCATTGACTTGGAAAATTGCACTGTTTACGTAAATCATCAAAAAAAAAAAACTTTTTTTTGGATTTTTCTAGTAAAAAACCCAAAATTTTCAGCCAAATAACTTGGGGAAAAAATTAAGCATTTTTCAAGGACATCCAAGTTGTACAGACGTATGTACAATCGGCGCTCGAGGGGTTTGGTCTACTTTCTTCACTACTTATTAAATTCTTATTTGAATGTCTGTTCGCTCGTCAAATTTCACGCTTAAACCACAACCAGTATTGACTAATTTTGGTTAAGTGATAAGTGATCGGAGAAAAACACATCCACTTCTCAAAGTTTTTACAGATACACACACATTTCTTCCCAAGTCATTATTGTTTCCATTAGAACTTTAGAAAGAATTTAAAGTAAAGGCACACACTCAAGGCATTGATAAATAAATATAGGAGGTTTATATATCTAAAGTTCTAGATCTGGTGCTAATATTGACGAATTTTTGTAAAGTAATACATCGGAGAAAGACACATCTACTTCTGAAAGTAATTATTCTACACAGACAATATGGTGGATATAATACCTATTACAACATCAACATCACGCACACGCAGAAAATTTCTTCACAAGTTAAAAAATACTTCCAATAAAACCCAAGAATTTTAAAAAATAAACCCACGTTAAAGACACTACATGAGAAATAAATATAGGATGTTTATATAGCTAAGTGGTTAGATCTGATGCTAACTTATTGGATAAAGCAATCATCTCCATTATGACTGTAAGTGGTAAAGGCGACGACTCAATTTGCGCAGTAGCTAAACGTTAGGATTGCGCCACGACTCCAAGAGTTGATTCGAATAATATTTGTTTGACCTACAGGCACAGCTATAGCTACCAAAGACCTGTTCTATTCCAAGTTTGTGTACATGAGACATTCTTCGCTTCTATCAAAAATCGATTCACCATCATGATCACCAGCCTTTTTTTTAATGTGCCCACTGTTGGGACTCAAGCCCCCCCTCTAGGAGAAGGAATGGGCCGTAATCTACCACGCGGGCCCAGTGCGTGTTGGTGAATGTCACATGTCTTCGAATTTTTGGTTCTAGGACATGCCGGTTTCCTCACGATGTTTTCCTTCACCGTTTTGAGAGCAGTGGTGATGAAATAAATTATACAAAGTTATGCGCCTGGCTGGGTTCGAACCCGTGACCTACAACTCGTAAGTCGTTACCGTTACCACTCGGCCACCACTGCTTATCAAAAATCGATTACCTATCTAAAAAAAAGTATGATGGTGGCGTATTTAGTGCACTATGTCAAGCTTAAAAAAAAAGTAAAATATAAAATTCCACTTTTCCTTTAATTAACTTAATTCTATCTTTATAACTAAACTCCTTAAATAATAGGTAAAACTTAAAAAATTGAAGCGTAAACATTTTGATAGAAAAAAAGAACGTCCCGCTATGCAATTTGTGTTTTACTATTGCACACAAAATTATTGAGATGTAAACAATTATGGACACTTCTATTGATCAACCAAAAATTACCCAAAGCAGAATTTTACTTCATAAATTGAACCACAAACAAAATAAATTAACTACGTACAAACTTAAATTGACATAGTCATAAAACATTATTGTCACGAAACTGATTGTTTGCCAAAGCTACGAGGCTGACAATTCAAATATTTTAACAGGCATCTAAGATGTAGCAATTTGCTACGAAAAGCGTAGCATACTTGCTACGAGATATTTTTTGCTACTATCGATTTTGTTACATTTCATAATTTTTACTAATATAAAATTGTATACAATAATGTCCACATATTTTGTTGAACAGTGTCATAGAATAAAATATAGATAAAGTTAAAATTTTAATTCTCTGCTACAGATTTGTTAATGGAGAAACAAAAGCCATCAATATAATTTTACTTTTATCTCTAGGTAAACAGGTCAATGAACCTTTTAATTAAATTAATTTCTTATAAACCAAAGGTCATTGAACTTCTTAATTGAACAATAGCCGGTTTACATTTAATTTAATTGTAGTAGTTTAGTTTTGTGCCTGCCCTCAATGGATAGCGTGTGATAAGGCATAAGGCTGAACCATTACGTTCACTGCGGAACGAATGAACGAATGAATGATGCAGATAAAGGAATGATATGACTCACTTACTGGTAATGAATGTTTGGTTTCATACGATATGGGTCGTTTGATAAACTCTTTTTAGTTTTGTATCGGTAATCTGTATAACGCTATAAAAGTACACTATAAGTATATTTCTTACCTTCTACTAGCAGATAACCACAACATACGTAATTTTTCACATTCGGAAGTGTCGTCTTATCGTATATATACATAGGTTAGGTACTACCGCGGTCATTTCTGCCTGATCACTTAAAAAAAATTTCGCTTAAATCCTGCAGCGGACGCTAAACCAAACCCTCTGAATGTGATGAATTTTCGTTTCGAGTGCAAGCAAAAATGAACTTAGCGGCGGCCAGGCGGTAGTATCTTTGATAGTTCCTACCTACATATACATACCTATATCACAATGAACAGTGAAAGAAAACTGTTAATATGAGAACATAACTCATTCCCAAAAATAAACAGCAAAAAATTTGCATTCGCAAACTTCATAACTTTACAAAACTAGAAACCAGAACATCGATAAAAATAAATCATAGAACAGTAGAAATATTTAAAAATAGAATTTAAAAAAAGCGCTGAAAATTTAAACCAGCCATCTATCTTCCACGCATAGACAAACCGTCGGTATGAATAAATATAAATAAGAGAAAAGTGCACGAGTAACGTTGGCATACAGCCAACGCATTCGAATGAAGGAAAATGAAAATTACCGTTACGAAGTAGGGCTAGATAAAAATAAATATTTGTTGTTTACACACAAGTCGCCAAGCTTTGCTCGTTGACAGTTTGGATTGTAAACAAATGAGCATGTCACGATGTTGGAGTTTTTACATTTATATTCATGAAGTTTTCTCATAGCAGTTCTCATAAAAAAGTTCAAAGAAATGACTGCTCTTTTGTGCAGACTATGGATTAGGATACTTTAGGTTTTCTAATTCTGTTGATTTTATTGGTTTAATAGGTACTAAATCCTCATGGCGTTTTTGTGTCGCTTTATAATTTCTTGAACGGTTACCAGCTAACGAACAGGTAGAGCGAGTTTAAATCAGCCAACCTACGAGTAGCGCCATCTATTCACAAGGGGCAGAACTAACTCGCAGCGGCCGGTTACTGAAACAGCTGTCACTACAATGGCGATTTTTACTGCGCGTTTTCTTTTCTTTCAATTCATAAAGTAAAAGTATTTTATAGTTTTTTTTTTCTGAGCTACCTTTTCATATTTAAGTCGTGTTTAACAAAATATCTTATAATTAAAAACTCTACCTGGTCTAGTTTTGGTAGGCAGGTAGTGACCTACAAACAATAGTTTATGATTCCATGTATAGGTGGCGTTGTACGTTTTTTTTACATTTAAAATTTTTTTTTATGTTCACAAAAACTATTTATTTTTGAAATTCTGAAATGTAGTCTCAATTAACAGTACCTATTCCAACGCAGTCACATTTCCACATTGAAACCATATGCGGATACTGAACATAGTAGGTAGGTACGCGGTCTACACTTTGACACAAATCCTTCAAAGTTAGAACAGGTATCATATAGCAGTGTTGCCACACTAAACCGTTGCGGTTATCCACTCACTAGCCAACTCTTATATCTATAACCTAATGGGTTATAGGTATAAGAGTTCGTCCAAACTTTTAAAACCTTGCAGTTTTCGAGAGGTTGCTTCTTCGGATTCAGGTGGAAGAAAGGCCCGGATGTCACAAATGTGGGGCTCGCCCTGAGGACACGGTGGAAGTCAGCCCTACTTGATCAGAGCACCACCGTGTCCTTATGAAGGTGATCGGCGGCGGTGGCCTCGCGCAGGAATGGGAAATGGTCACCTTCTGCGAAGCGGTATTGCGAGCGAATTAGATTGACGCAACCGTGACGAATTTCGGACATCCTCACGTCCCAGCCGCCGCCATAAGAGATACTACAGGCGTCGGGAGTCACGCGCGGAGTTGCGGACGGCGAGCAATAGGCAGCTCGTTGTCCGGTGGTCTGGTAAAACCAAGCCCAAGTCGACGGCGCGTATTGTTATTGGGTTCGGGCTGTTAAATTTTTTCAAAGCAATTAACTAAGCTAACAGAGATCGTTCTGGTTTCTTCCACAGTGATCAGCATCATCGTTCATTGATCACGTTAATTGTGTGTACAGCCAAGGAGTGGAATTCCCTGCCGGAGTCTGTGTTTCCTGATAGTTACAACTTAGGGGTCTGAATAGATTCCTTCTAGGCAAGCGTGTTCCTTTGTCGACCACATCATCGCTTACCATCAGGTGAGATGGTGGTCGAACGCGAGCCTATCATACACTAATATAATAAAGAGGTAAAGTTTGTTTTTTTTGGTTTGTAGGAGATTAATCTCTGGAAGTACCTACTGGTCCGATTGGTAAAATTTTTTCACCGATAGAAAACTGCTTTATTTCTGAGTGACATAGGTTATATTTTATTTACGCTGGTGAAGCCGCGGGCAAAAGCTAGTCTATAATAAAAAATATCTTCATTAAGTTCCCTGCTAGACATAGGCCTCACTTAAACAACCATTATTTAATTCAGCAGATTACCACGACTCTTACTAGGTCATCGTTCCACCATTTATAACTTTGATCTTCAACTTGACTTTTAATAGGGGAGAGTGGGGTCATAGCGAACACTTAAGAAAAAAATAATTCTGTGCTCATACATATTGCAAAAAGTCATTATAATTAATGCCATGTTTATATTAATGGACTGAATTATTATATTAATACAAGCTTTTCTTTCAATTACTTATCATATTATTATAAACATTCAATCAAATACAAAAATTAAAAAAAAAATTACAAGGTTACAACTATTTTATATAAAATACCCAGATTTTATTGTTTCACGTTAAACCAATTAATTCGAACGATTTTTTTTAAACTTTACTGTCCGTAACTATCCCACTTTCCCCTACTGCATAAGTCGACACAAACACTGTTAAACCCGGCTAGACTAAATTTAACGATCTCCGTTCTCCTTATCTCCGATCTGTTTACATACTATAAAATATTATTATAAACTAGCAAAATCATGCTACGGATTATAATACGGTTTTCACTTGTAGAAGAAGCGATAAATGAGGAAAATTTATTTAGGTAAAAATATAACTTACCTCTAAGCGAAGCGGGGTGGGCACACTAGTTCTATCACAATCTTCAACAAAATCTCTTTCACTACAAGTTTGTCTTCAGCGTCTGTTTCTCGACTGACTTCAGAGTCTGTTTAATTCATTAGTTGATTTCCCACCTAAACAAAAGCAAAATATCGATCTTCTTCTTCCTGCCCTTGTCCCGTTTTATTTGGGATCGGCGCAACACGTTTTTTTCTTCTATTCTGTCCTGTCACTCGTCACGCTATCACTAACTCCCTTTACTTCCATATCACTTCTCACACAATCCATCCATCTTTTCTTTGGCCTCCCTCTCCCTCACCATCCATCCACATGTAAATTCAAAACTTTTTAGCAACATGCTTTTCATCTCTCCTCTTTACATGACCATACCAAGACAAACGATTTCCTTTTAACCTTTCAGTCACTGGCGCCACTTTCAAACTTCCCCTAATATACTCATTTCTCACTTTATCCATTCTCGTCACACCACACATCCATCTTAACATTCTCATCTCCGCTACATGCAATCTTTTTTCATCCGTCTTTTTCACGGCCCAACATTGTGATCTATACAGTATGACAGGCCTTATCACGGACTTGTAGATTAAAAAAAAAAGCAAAATGCCGATGAGATATAAAACTAAACGAAGATTATTTAAATAATTAGCACCCACGCAAATCCGGGGCAGGTCACTAGTTCTATTATAATCTTCATCAAAATCAGTTTCACACTTTCACCACAAGTCGATCTTCAATCAAATATCAAAAACATAAAATGAAAGTAAATTCTGATCCTTTTAAATGTCAAGTGCGAGATTCATATTTCTTAACCTTATCCCCTTCGACAAGACTTGACCTTCAGTTTTCTTTCAATAACCCCTTTTTGCACTTAAGGTGGTGTACTCCAGTCTCCGACCAACAAAACTTGAAGGAGATATCTTTAATGTATGAACTTGAAATAAATTGTTTCTTTGTCGATTGACAATCCATTTATCACGGTTAACGAATGGTTGCTGTATAATATATTAGCTTCTGCCAGCGGTTTGGATCGCGTGAAAGTAGGTTTTTTCATAAAAACTTTATACTCCCGTTTCAACTCCTAGAGACCGTAGGCGCAGACTTGCGGACGGCGAGCAACGGGTAACTGTCCGGACCGAGCTCAAGTCGTCGACGGCGCACACTGTTTTCGCGCGCGGAGTTGTCACCAACAGCAGGGGCCCAGCTGAGTCGAAGCCTACTGGGGCCAAGATTAGTTTCGAAAGATAGCTCAGCCCCTGTATAAAGGCACGAAGGAACGGGGTGGGTTTTAGTCAGTAAGAGTCTGACACTATCGCCCGCTCCGCCCAAGAACGGGGGATGTCATTAGATGATTTTCCCACCGAGGAGTGAATTTAAAAAAATCCTCGCTTAGAGCTCGTCAACGCCATAAAATGAAACCTAACTAAAAAAAACTAGCCTACTTCATAAAAGGAAACTTTGTGCATTTCACTCTTGTTTCAGTAGTTTCGACTGTGCGTTGATAATCATGTCAGTCAGTCAGTCAGTTTCTCCTTTTATTATTCAAGGCAATAATTCGAAGACACTTAACATCCACCAATCTTCACTAGACCCAAGTGGTGGATGTCCATGTCCATTCTCTTTCCTAAAGAGGAAGTTTGAGTCCCAGCAGTAGAAACATTCTAAAGCTGATGGAGGTTAGTTTTTTTTTCGCGGTGGGATAATCTAATGACCTCCCCCGCTCTTGGGCGGAGTGGGAGATAGTGTCAGACTTTTACTGACTAAATGCCCACTCCTGTCCCTTCGTTGCCTTTCGTACCGGGGCTGAGCTATCTTTCGAACTAACCCTGGCCCCAGTAGGCTTCGACCCAGCTGTGCTGCTACTGTTGCTGATGCTCCAGGTTAGTTTCCTATCAGCAATAATGACTGTGAAATAGTCAAAATGTATGGGATGTAATAGGAAGTGGTAGCTCGCTGTCCGGCCGTATGGTACCCGTCAGGGCCGAGCCACAAAATAGATAGGCACAGAAGACAATCTCATATATGTACTTCACTTTTTATACCTACGCTCGGTGGACGCATACTAATGAGCGTTTGAGCCGGAACTGTTCGACGAGCGGGCCGAGGCGCTCCGAGATATCGTGTCCGTGAGCGGTAGTGTCTATGTGTGTGTTGCTCGAGCGCGCTTTGTATGTAGATTGACTTCTGTACCTATTTATTTTGTTATGTGTGATATCAGGAAAAACCCGAAGTGCCGATGCCCGCTATAGGCCGCAGGGAATTTCTGAAAAGAAAACTATCGGTCGTAGAACGCATGGTCAACTGAACTGAACACAGGTGTAGTTTTAATCAGTGAAAGTCTGACACGCCCTCCCACTCCAATCTAGCGCGGGAGAAGTCGTTGGTCGACTTTCCGCAGTTTTCCATCACAAAAAAAATGGCGATTTTTTTTTACAACCTCTACACTGCGCATACGTGGACTACGAAAGCTGATCTGGGCGCATCGGTCTCCGTACATTTTAAATGGAAACTAGACTTGTAGAGCTACATTAGATCCACGCCACGCCACGTCGGTCTACATACAAGTCAGGCGTGATCCACGTGTGCGATGGTTTAATGTAATTCTAGCTTAATAGATACGCAGGTATCTTTTCGGATTTTTCATTCACAATACATCATTCCGTCGACAATAAATACCGACGAGAATACCACATGAGGTTCTTTCCCTAAAAGTAAGTCGACATGAAAGCGTCAACACAATTACTGTAAGTAATTAATCAATATGTTAATTTAATTAGACCATCAGTGATCGCGTCCCTTTTTGACAATCGAACAAATAAGTTATTCGTATTAGAATTTAACTTTAAAAATTGAGTACAGTTGAGAAATATAAATTAAATGAGAGTATTTACTGAAATGGGCCAGTTCTGCAACAACTACTGTCACATCACACAAACTAATATTTTAAAGGTGAAAAAATGATTTTGAGTTTTGTGTATGTTTTTTACGTCTTCTTCACGATTTCGATGGTACACGAGTAATGTCATGTCTTGGAATATCACAACAAATAAATACAAATAGTTTTTGTCCCGGGAATACGTTCCCTTGGGATAATTTTCTTATAGAATAGAATAGAATAGAATAGAAAAACTTTTTTACACCACCTGCTCGATAATGTCGTTTTACACGTCATACAAACCTCACTTAAAGCAAGTCATTATATGCCTAGGGAGATAATGCAGTATGGCCGATCCCTAGGGAATAATGAGATTTGAATTTGGAACATCAAGAATCGTCAACATTGTGCATTAAAATGTAGGCGCATCGAACAAGTTGACTCGAAATTCAAACCAAAGAGTATGTAATCATTATGATTCAAACTGGCCACTAACAAAAAAAGAAAAAAACGTAGAATAAAACGTGCGTAGGTACTGACGACACGGGAGCATTATAGAAAATTGAAACTAGAATCTTGGAGTAGTGAATTTTGTTTGTTTGATGAACTTGTAAATAAAATACTTATATTTCTAATTAATTTGGTCGACCAAATTGTCTTTTCATTATCTCACAGATGGTGTAAAAAGTAGAGTATGCAACACGGGGATAAAGCTGTCTTTGTCTTGGGCGGCTTAAATTCCTCACTTCACTCAGGTTTCTTTATTAACTCCCTCGCAATGCTCGGGAGTTAATTTTATAAATCCCTCACTTTCGTTCGGGATTAAAATCAGCAACCTTCGTTTCGTTCGGAATTTAACATGCCGCCCGCGACTTAAAGACACTGCTTTATCCCCTAGTCACATAAACTACTATTATTCGGTACAGACACAGCACAACGGTTACATTTATATACAAACTAAATAAAAGTACAAAGCACGCCGAGCGTGCCCGCACCGAAAGGGTGACCACCTCAGCATTTGCTGGACGTAAGACACCCAGCGCTGGTTTTCAGTTGGCACCCCGCAGTGACGCACGGACTAGGGTAAAGCGTATATATATACTCATAAGTGTAATAGATATTGATTTAGTGTACCTACGGGTGTAAAATTTTATTTAAATAAAATACATAAATAACTATTTGATAAATAAAAAGTAACAACACAATATTATAAAATAAAATTTGTGCCTCATTGAATAAAACGATAAAACTATAAAATAACTTAGTACCCACAATACTCCGATAAAAAAAACATCAGTCGACGCGCGGCGCGATGTTCAACGCTATGATAATGAGCCACCGCTGCCCCGGCCCGGCAATTAGCCGTCACCTAGGGCTAATACTATAAACTATAAATTAATATTCGAAGCCAGTAAAAACATAAAGAAAAACATTTCCGTCTAGAAAATGTTTACAAGTGCCAGTAAAAGTTATAAGTGATTTTTATTTAAATTGCAAGTGTAAAGGAGTCAGGCTGAAATGAACAAAAGTGAAGTGAAACCATGAGGTTAGCAAAGGGCTCATCGTAACGACCCTACCCACCAGCTACCTCCATAAAGACTAGAAATAGGTACATAACGTGAAGGTTCTTCCATCAGGCTTGAACAGTTCGCACGTGTTATTGGCAAAATTGTGGTATCTCTTCCACAAATGACATTAAGTTGAAGTTGAAGTCATTTTAATTTGTGAAATTCGCCCGGGCATGTTGCCCAGTTACAAAGTACCCTACAGTTACGGTAAAAAACTCTCAAAGCTATAAGTTTTCATTAATCTGGCTTCTTTTTAAACAAGGAAAAGTTTAGAACTCTTTCATAACGGCCAAGCTCAGGACATTTATAAAAGAATAAAACATTTTTAATGCCTCTGGAGACGCGAGAAGGTATAAAAAGTTTTTACTATAGCTGAAACTGAAATAGAATACAATGGAAATACTAATTTTTTTTTTTACTACATTAGTAAGGTCTATTAGGCGTAACAAATCATGAATAATTTGATTTTGGGATTGCAATTAAAAAACTTAAAATTTTCTATCAATCTTTCAATCGTGGAAATTACAGACACAATAAAAAGACAATAGGCGCTTGGGGTTTAATGAATTAAACTATTTAAAGGCACTTTTCAACTGTCAAGGGTCGTTCTATTCCCAAAATTCACTCTATAAGGGGATCAAAAATTTGTATGGAAAATCCTATTTTCATGCGGGCAAAGCCGCTAGCAGAAGCTAGTTAATTATATTAGAAGTTCTAATATGACACAACACTTTTTCCTTCAATTGAAAATACTTTTTTCTAAACTAAGTCTCTTAAATAGTATCTAAAAATATCTCTATCTGTTTCCTTTGCAGAATTCATTCATATAGTTCTTCAATTGCATTTCTCTCAAAGGAATACAATTTAATAAGTGCACTGACTGAATTGAGAGCTTCTTGAGATAAGCCACAAGTTTGTGACGGCATCGCTAGTTCACCTCTTCCCAGACTCTTTTTGTTTATTTTTTAGCCCTCTCCCATATAATATAACACAATTTCTAAATTCCTTCAGTTATTTTTCTTCTTTAAGTCTCCTAAAAAGTAAAAGACCTATATCAAGGTCCTTAACAGAATTAATGCATCTATAGTTCTTCCGTTGCATTTCTCTCAAAGGAATACAATTTAATAAGTGCACGGAATTGAGAGCTGCTTGAGATAAGCCGCAAGTCTATGACGTCATCGCTAGCTCAGCTCTTCCCAGACACTCCTTGTTTATTTAGCACTCTCCCTTAGTTGAACATCGAGTGAATGAGCGTGAATAAGTAAAGAATCTATAAGAGCTCAATGAAAGGTTCTAAAATAGAGAACTGTCTGTACTGAATTCTCTAAAGAGACATCTACGTCACGTTATCGTTAGAGCCGTACCTACTGTGTTTTCCAACGCCCTTATAAAGTAATAACATTGCGATGCCTATTTATAGTACATTAGGACATAATTGTGTAATTTTAGTGATTGCTGACGAGGCGGTATTAAAACCCGAGTCGTGGCGAGGGTCTTAAGAGCCGAGAACTGTAATCATTAATTACTCACGTGTATCATACGACGTTTTTCAATACACTTGTGAAGAAAATAACTATAAAACTAGTAAACTTTTGTGGCGGTAAAAATCTGTTCTCATATGCGCGCCCATATTTGTTTCTATTTATCTTTCAATACACTCACTGAAATGAATAAACGGGGGTTGACCGGCGACTCGTGGGGGACGACATGCGCCTATCCTGATACGATAATGTATTAAAATTATGGCGGCGGAGACGTTGAACAATAAGGTTTTAACTACATTATAGCACTAGTGTTTAATGGTAATCAAAAGGTCACAGTTTGGTAACAAGGGCCATTATTACCTAAGTGCAGTGCAATAAGAGTCACTTTCTGAGCAAGTGTATTGAAAAAATATTTATTGGTTTCCAAACACGCACAGTTGCATATGGTGCTGTTACAATCAATTCGTAAACAGAAGATGATACAATAACTCTATAAACATCTTCATCACCATGATTTCTCGTTCCCCCAAGTATTGCCATAACGACTGCTCCTGTGCGTCTTTCATTCATCTGATTTCCGCGACCCTCACCAGGACATATCTGTCCACCTTGCGGAAAGCCTTCTAGTTCCAACATTACGACTTTTAGTACGTGGTCCCCACTCCTGATCATTTCATCCCGATCGACCATCTGTTCTGCGAGCATTATGCTCTACCCACTGCCGCTTAAGTTTGGCTATACTTCGAGCTATAACGGTAACCTTGGTTATTCTGTGGATATCTTCGTTCCTGATGCGAATACCATATCATAGTCAGCCTTATAACATTCCCACTATTGGGACTCAGGTCTCCTTTCTAGGAGAGGGAATGGGCCGGCCCGTGATCCACCACGCGGGCCCAGTGCGGGTTGGTGGATGTCACGTCTTCAAATTTTTGGTTCTTGGACATGCCGGTTTCCTCACGATGTTTTCCTTCACCGTTTTGAGAGCAGTGGTGATGAAATAAATTACACAAAGTAGGTAGGTGTTCCTGGCTGGGTGTGAACTTGTGACCTTACCAACTCGAAAGTCGGGGCCGTTACGTTAACGAAATACTCCTCCGTTGCGCTAACCTAATAAAAATATACAAGAATCTGAAAAATTCTGACCACGTGAACAAAAGTCCACACTATTTATCTTCACATACCCGACACGGGCCGTCGCACTGTGATTAGCAACTACGCCCCTGAGATTTAAGACGAATCCCGACTCCCAAAGCAATTTCCACGATAATCCGATATGTCTGAACCTGACCTAATTCTCCTTTTTACACGGAGACGCTAAACGACACTGACGAGGTGCGAGCGAGTGCCAATTAGGAGCCACAGTGTACCTATTAGCAGGAGGAAGACGTAAATGTACTGCCATTAACACACGTTCACAGTGCGATAAATGCCTGCACTGTGTACGTATGCACACTAGATACGACTGTGTTCATGGAAATTGCCACAGTGTATCTTGAGGTTATACATTTAAAGCCGATGATATAATCTGTCGGCTGTTTATATTACTGATGAGGAAGTTGGAATGTGTGAACTTGGCATTCGTATTGTGCATTGACGAATCGTAGTATTTATTAAAATTACTACTTTACATAATATAAATAAAATAAAGACGCTAACCGCGTCTGTCGTGAACAGTAATGTAGTTTTAGGACTTAGTGGATAAGTGATCTTTAACTCCTAAACTACGTTATAGACTGCAAAGCAAGAGGGAGGTTTATATATGTACAAACAGGTTGTCTAAAAAAAAACTCACTTTTATAGATGCATAAAAATAAATAATTACGTAGGTATGTTTAATAAGCATAGCATAGCTTTGGGACTTTGCAAAGTGATCTCTAACATTCATGAAAATGCGCTTAAGAAGTTGAGTAGGAATGTTGCCGATTTATTGTTTAGTGATTTCCTGCAAATACGGAATAAACAGTGACATATTTCACAGTGATAACGTAAATAAAGTATGTAAAGACCCTTACACGTGTTATCAATTTCAAACTAAAAATAATAGCCTATCACCGATTACCGGAATTAATAAAAACTATAATAATAACATTCACGCACCCGTATTTTAGGGCATTAATGTTTAAATGGCATGTCACGCCGGACATGGTTATTTATATTTATTTGTTCAATTTGACCTCAGTCGTTCGACTCCTGTTTATAGCACGTTATCAAGAAGGTCATCCAAAAACAGAACCAGCCTTTTGTTCCAAAACGACGCGTGTGACAAATTGTAATTCGAAATTCAAACAGCCATGAGTTACCACGCACTTAAAAAGAAAAAAATCTTTGAAACCATAGTGTAAAATGGTTTCAGTTGAACCAAAGAGATTACAGACTAAATTAAGAACCTCCTTGAAGTCAGTAAAAACATCGTTCCATTGAATGCAGTCATCCTGCACATGATCTGAATCAACTGAAGGAAATCGTTCACTACTGCCTTCCTTCGTAGATAAGACATTCCTGACACTATAAAGGTCTAATGGACAACATCCATCTACTCGGACTGAAATATCCTTCAAACCCCCGATTGCTACCATGTAGATTGTAGATACATATATTCCTGCACTTTATATTTCTCATAACCCTTCAGAGACACACAATATTGTTCCGTAGGCCTCCTGTATTTACGTGAGGACATTTCATGGCCCAAATTTGGGTCACGGTTTGCTCTCCCTACATTTTTATGGGCAATATTAAACTTTAGCAAATTCTGGTATGTGTTTTATGAGAGAAATGACTGCGTGCAGAAAGTTTTAGAACGTTATGTTTATGCGTGACTGTAATTAACATGAAAGCTCAGGGAATCGATTCTTTGGTATTGTACAATATTTTTTGGTGTGCCTGCTTAATAACTAATTTAGTTTAACTACATACCTACGCCTATTCTAAAGTCTAAGATAAATAGTCAACCACTTAAACGAACCTAAAGGTCGCGGTTACTGACAACCCATATAAAACATATTAATATAGTTTTATAATGACCTGTTTCATTCATCAAATAGCAACCAACAATTACCATATTCTTTCTGCTTTTACCATTAATGACAGTACAATTTAATTAGCAATACTCCGGTAACTGGTTACTAGGACCAACCTGTCACGCTATGCCACACCCACAGCCAAACAAACTCTCCACTCAAGTCAAGCGAGCCGCGAACAAGTGCACATCAGCTGATCGACTACCCTGAGCCCATCGACACGACACACATCCAACGCTCCTTTCATTCCCAATAAATCAAACAAACAGCCTCAAGCAAGCAATGTACTACAACCTGATCAAGATTCATACGGTTTTCGTGAAAGTCATGCTTACAATAGACATTTTCATCTGAGTAAGCGAATCTCGGCTAGAGCAAAGAAGAAATGTGTCA
This sequence comes from Mythimna albipuncta, assembly GCA_929112965.1. Classification (NCBI taxonomy): domain Eukaryota; kingdom Metazoa; phylum Arthropoda; class Insecta; order Lepidoptera; family Noctuidae; genus Mythimna; species Mythimna albipuncta. The sequence continues at coordinate 5,398,437 of OV815962.1, read as the reverse complement.
TCGTAACGAAATGATTGTTGAAGCCACTAGAATCTGATAGTAAGGGTGTGTGAGCGGAGCATGCGCGCTCGCCAAGGACACGCGCCGCGCCTCAGTCTGGCGGGAGGCAGCGCCGCGGCCGCCTGCCCTCTCGACACCACCTCCATGTCCCACGATGCGGAGTGCCGCAGTGGCCGACGCGTAAGTCCGACCCGAACACCGCATGCCAGACCCAGCCCGAGACCCGGCACCGGCCCGCAGAGCGACCTTAAGCTCGGAAGCCCCGCGGTCGCTCCGATTCAGTCTTGTAATTGGATTTTGTCGTTCGATAAGCAACGTTATTCTGATTTGATTGGCGAACGCTTTCCGCTTCGATATTGCAGCTTGCTTCTTTCTCTTCCTCCGAAAGGCTCTCGTAGCTTTAAGTGTAGCCGCTTTGTATGTATCGAAACAATTAGTTTCGTATCGAATGTGATATGACGACTTACGTAACTTAGTATTACGGAGTCACTGGTGCATCACGATGCGATTATAAGATCGGCACACGAGTGTTGAGTTGAGCGGCCACTGGACGTGAGTGGAACAGTTAGTGGACATGACTTGCTGGGAGAGCGTAGGACTGCTGGGGCCATGTGCGCTCCTCGCTTCGTCAGACGTCAGGGTGAGTCGATCCCCAAGGAAATCTATATCACAAAATGTTCTACTTCCGTGGATTAATATAATATCCGATCTGTCCATTGTGGACCGACATCCTTTAGTAAAATTTCCGTATCAAAAGCTCAACTGACCCTTGAAATTGTCCTAGATGTAGGTAATTTTCTAATTCATTGAACTTTCTCCCTTTTACAATAGTTAGTCATAGAGCAATGTTAGTGATTTATTGAGAAGTCATTAAGATATTTGTTTTATTCTTTACGCAGTTAACAATATTTTTGTTTTGACAATTTACTAATTATGTGCATCGTGATTAACTAATTAGAGAAATGTTTGCAATAACAATCGTTAACAACAGCTCAAGTGTCATTAATGCTAAATATTGGGTTTACCTAATGAGCTCTTTAAAGTGTGAAGAGTTTCATTTATATTCGAACCCGCGTCTAGTAAAGTGTTTAGTGAGAATGGTGTCGATAGTGCTTCTGACAACTGAAGAAGTTCTTGAAAGAAATAGATATTGGTACTGCCTGGATACAGTGTGGGTTACTGAAGAATTAGAACCGTTTGAGGAAGTCAAACACGAGCATTTGTTTGTAAAGCCGTTGTCAAGAGACTTGTATTATGCAAAATTTCCCGATATACCCAGAAGTGAATCTGAAGATGAGAACTCCATAAGTATAAACGGGTTTATAAGTAAACACCAAGAATGGAAATCAAAGATCTGCGTGAGAAGATTCATTGCGCAGCGTCGTAATTCAAGACAATCACATTTAAGTTGGAACGGAATTAGAACAACTAGCTGTGGCTCACTTAGCAACGAACCCAGAAGGGCTATTTCAATGATAGAAAACCCATGTAACAAAATTGAACCTGATACGATTGACTACAAAAAAAGTGAAGAAGAAGCAACACCCGTTAAAAATAACGACGAAAGAGTACGAGATTTTTTCAAACGTTTACTAGAAAGTGTGCCTCCACCACCCCTAGAGGATTTGCCAAATTCAGAAACAGATGTTAAGTCATGTTCCATCGTGGAACCGCCGAAGGATTACATCGAGTTTAATGACATTGAAATACCCGGATATTCGGATTTCGAAAAGGATAAAATACAGCAAACTGAAAACGAAAATCTATTGCTACCAACTACATCTACCCTAAAGAAATCTCACCGCAAAGTCAGTTTTAATTTGAACACACCAAAAGCGGAATTCGAGAGCAATGAATCTTGGTATGATTCCATCTACGGTATATCTGATATGATGATATCGACTTCAGGAGAAAACATCATTGTAGATTTAGAAGATACCTATAATAGAATCTCTTATTCAGATCAAGATAATTTTCCATCATGGTCAGAAATACTGAACGAATGTGAAGTAAATGATAGTATAGTGAGAAGTAAAGAATCATTAATTTCCACTGAACAAGTAATTAGTAGATCACATTGTGTTGATGCTACGATTCACGAATTAGAATTTACCGATATCAGTGACGAGGAGGCTGCATATGAAAGATTCGCTATTTATAAAATACATCAAACTATAAAAAATCAAGGAAACATGATAGATTCATCGTCAATGAAAGATCTTAGTGAAAGTGACCGCAAGATAGCTAGTGAAACTCACAAAGACTCCGCATTTTTCGGAACAGTGTACCGATTAGCTCCTGAAAACTTTGATGATATTGAAGAATTGGTAAATAACATACCATCAAGTACGTGAGCAAAAAGATTATGTGTATATATGAATTTTGTTATTATTTTATAATAAATAAATGTAGAATCTGATATTCGTGATGCATTATTCGCTAACTCCATAATCTCATTTCATCCTTCAAATACATACATACATTTTAAAAATAGTAAGTTTAAAATATGCTAATTAGGAAATTGTGCCTTTGTGTCGAGTGCGCTTTTTGAAACAGTATTATTTTCTTTGTATTCTGATTGAAACAAACCGTACGTGCTCAGATTTGTGATGTAATTTAATTTATTGCAGCCTCCAGAGAACGAACTGCAGAAGAATTCAGATCGCGTGCTTTCTGAGCACGAATTGCGAGTCCAGAGATCGTTGCAGAAGCTCAATGTGCCGGAATGGTGAGTGTTAAATTCATTATACATCATATCTTCTGACATATAGGCCAGCCCACGATAGGTTATCGAAAGGGCAATCAGCATCTAGCCGAGCTATGTAGGGTAATGACAAATATAACCTGCACTTTGATGTTATACTAGATTAGTCACGGCTTTCTAACTATGTCCTATATTTAACTTGAAGCATTAAATTAACAATAAACTGTGTTCCGCGTGTTTGTTATTATTATATAAAATCTTTAGCCTACATTTGTAATTACGTCTGAACAAGTATCTAACAATTTAATACTAATCAAACTGTACAAAAAAATATAAGCCTAGATTTTTTTTCTAGATAGATATCTAATAACATGAGCATTAAACCTATAGGCACGTTTCGCTTCACTACCAATCGTGTCAAGGCTTTAGGAAAGGCGTTCGATGAATTATAGCACGACTTTATCCGAACTACTTTTAAAACTAACATTCGTTCGTGTTTTATTTCCTTAGTACATTTGGATTTTATTCTTAGTATCCTAAGTACATTTTAAAGACATTAGATAAGCATTAAGATCTTGACAGGCTTTAAAATTGGCGTGCACGTAATGCGCATTTGTTATGCTGCAATTTTCCTCGGTCCACACTTTTTATACCAGACAAAAACTATAAAGTTTCCCCTTACAAAACTTTTTCGTTATATTTTTCTTCTACGTTGGCTTCAATTGTTTTTAGTTTTTGTTTGCTACGATATTACTTTTTGCTTTTATTTATGCTTTTGAAGTTTTAAATTATCTGGAAACTTCTAGTTACGGTTAGATATGTTTAAGTAACGATAGTGATACCTTCAACTACTACGTCTAGTGTTTCAAGTCATAAACCTCCGTATTATATGTATAAAAGGTGTTCGTACACAATAATAGCCCGGTTTCATGCTTAATCCTCATAAATGTCTCCCAGGCTCACGATAATGAGCCTCGAGTCGGTCTTTATTGTAATTAACGATGTCCTAATTGCATCTCGTCTAGCTGGACTACACGTGACCTGAGCTAATCTTTTATGTGGAAGATTGTTTGTGGTAATAGCTGCTAGAAGTGCTTATTTATCTTCGCTATGCTGTTACCATTTATAATCCGGAATAGAGCTATAAACACCATTTCTATAAAGCTTCTTATTGTTGCTATTATATATACTAGCTTGAATTTTCATGCTGGCTTTCCAACGTTCAACGTTCGCAGATTTTACATGGCAGTGGCGGGTTTTATACCCTCCGGCATATACTTTTTTATAAAAGAAAATTAGGTACGACTCAAAAAAAACGAGCGTCTTGCCTCGGAAACTTGTGACGCGTAGACTTGGGTGATTGCCTGTCTCTTATGTTGCCACTGAAAGGAGCGTGCTTTTCTAACTTTTATTCAGTTTTAGTAGAAATGATTTTAGATGGTTAAAAATTTGAAATTATCGCAGTATTTTAAAATAATCACTTTATTTTTTATACGTCGTTAAGTGATGCAATATATTGTTTTCTGATTTAGCTGAAAATCGTCTGGTATTTTTATCTCTTCTCAAGTTTAGCTTTTGTCTACGTTCATCTATACCTCGATTTCTAATTTAAACATTTGAAGTTGACTAATTCCCAAACTCTAGCTTCAAAACCTGCAAAAAAATCGGCTTTAAAGTAGAATTTCAGACATTTAATTATATGTGGATTAACTGTATCTGTTCAACCCTTTAACTGTAACTGTTCAGTTAGATTAACTCGTAAACGTACTGATACTTGACTGGTACCTACCCTTTACCGTTTTTTTATGTCCCCATAAAATTTTCTCATTCATTAGGTTTTCTAATACAGTTAATCCACATTACCTTCTGTAGTACGCCGTCAGCACAGATAAACATTATCATTAACCAGCTGGTTTCTGTCAATTAATTACTCGGCAATTAACCTATTGACTTCGTTCGTTAATTCAAAGGTTTTAATTAGTCATTAAGAAACGTGTTTTTATTTATAAGGCAATTTACTTTACAACTTATGTTTGCTTGTTTGCGAATCTTTTTAAATAATACATTAGTCGAAAATTCACTCGTATTCTTTCGTACATTTTAAATTGAAAAATTTTTCATCTTAAATTTTATTATTTTTAAAATTGAATACTAAAAATTTATAAATTTTTATCTTTTTGTGACAGAATTATTAAATTTTTCAATATTTTGGATACATTTGGGTCCTCTTTTCAGGAGGAAATGATATTTACTTTTATTGAGTTGATTGCATATTTAACAGCAAACTTTAAAATATGCCTGTAGGTATTATGTAGAAGAATATAGCCAATAAAGATAGGTAATATATATGTTGTAAGCTTTGTCATGCTGTTAGCTGACGCGAGTCGCGAACTCGCGACTAGCGACAAGAATTAGTGTTTGCATTATCTAGAATTAGAATTAGTATCAATCTGTATCAGCCAGTCTATATTTTATACAAAATCCCTATTCTAAAACAATTGCCAGACATAAATTTCAATGTAAAACTGACTGCTTCAATAATCACGACACAAAACTAATTTTAAATCTGATTTCATGACTAGTCATCGTTCTAGAACATTTTCAAAAACTGCTTCATCGTGAAACTCGATTCATTCTAGATTCGGCTATTTAGTTTTAGTCTTTATTATCAAAGCCAACGGTAAGTCTGATAAACAGTTTCTTTTATCTGAGAGAGATAAAATCATAGTGCATCTTAGTGGAAAATGTAGACCGTATCAAGTTTATCTTTTTTAAATAATATAAACTGCGAGCCTACTTGATGGTAAGAAGTGATGCAATCGTTAATGGTGATTCGCACTAGTTTATTAGGAGACTATTCACTGTAGCCTTGAAGAAAAGTCTGGCTACTGCCCCTGAAAACTCTATGAAGGTAGACATTTGGATATACATTTTCTCCTTTCGCAATTTTCCAGGTACAAAAACGCACCCGCGCCCCGAGAGGGCTTCCTTCTCCGCAAGCGTCTGTCTGACGCGTCCGCCTCGGCAGCTCGTTGGAGTGGCCTCAACTCCAAGACCACCTCGCTGGGCAGCCTGGGTGGCAACCAACAGCCACCACCGCCACAGCTGTCGCCGCACACCACTAGCTTCGGAAGATGGTCTACTAGCAGGCTTAATTCTAACCAAGTGAGTTAATACCTAAAAACATTCTTTTTCAATACTCGAAAACCCCCTCTTATCCCACCGCTTTTAGGCACACAATGGACTGTTTTCCGCACTAGTGCAGAAAAGTAAGCGTGCTCGCCCCGCCACCATTTTGTTGTAATAAAATTGTTTAACGTATAAGACTGGGCGCGCGTCGACCCCCACGAGGCGTAGACCAAATTGAAAAATGTCGTTTGATACACGTGCTAAGTCACTGCAGCCCTCGCCTCCATAACACACTCGCCTACGGTTCGTGCGAATTCTGCCTCTGTCGCAATGACAAACTTTCTGCACTTGTATCAAAATGTACTACTTCCTAATTTTTTTAATGGTTATTACCCTGGACGGCATGTCTCTTTCTATATACAGAAGGCACAAATATTAATCACTTCGCTTTCTCAAACCGGGTTGGCGATATAAGATTTATACTGACTATAAATCGGTTTCCTCACGATGTTTTTCTTCATTTTGTGTCAGCCCGTCAGCAATATTATTTTATAACCGTCGTGAGACAAGTTCATGTTCATTAATGTTGAAGGTTTTAACCACTGAAACGGAGGCTTCAAACGAACAGAACTAGTCTACCTCGCGATCTCGAATACGAAACATGTCGAATAATTCTGAAGCAAAGACAGGTGTCCAAAATATGTCTACGTTAGCAAAAAAGTGGAGTGTCAGTATTGCTTTTTCGGCTGATAGTTCAATTTTTTCTATTAAATCGTAAATGCATTGTCTCTCTAAGTTCACCCACCTCAAGTTCATCTACCTAGATACTTCTAAGACTGCATTTCTTCGCTCGCTAGGCTGCTAGGCACCTTCATATGGCTTCTCCTGTCATTTCCGTGGTAACGGTTCATTCACCGATTTATTCTTGTTATGTAAACGAGACTATTGTACTAATACTTGATTGTGTTATTAGAATTCTAATGGTGACCGACCAATCAACCGTAAAATGACCAGTAGCTAAATGTTTAAGGAAAAATTTTGAGTCAATGAAGCATAGCAACACTTCCTTGCTTAGACAATGTAATTCATTTGATGGATAATGAACGAGATAGTTCTTTTTTCTCATTTGTAATTCAGATTTACGATGTTACTTAACCGATCAATGCTATTGTATTGGAATAAAATTAACTTAATGGACATAATGCACTTAGTTGTACTCGTAAATCTATTTATTACTGGAACTCTAAATCCACTTTGATTGGCATATCGTTTAGTGCCTTTAGGGATAGGGCCTAATCTGCTTATAAACGAGGCTTCAGTATTATCATAATCCAGTGGTTTTAGTAGGAAACATACATATTATAGACAGCTACAATCGTTTTACCTATCAAAGTACCCATTCGAGTGGATAAGTACCCATCCAATTGCTAAAAGGCTTTAGTCCTTGAAACTATTGAAACGGAAAATTGGTCACAATCTTAGCCTTCTAAGTTGATTTCCTTCCACCACAAGACCAACGCGTTGGCAGGCCTCACACAAGGTGGCCCGATGACCAGGTGAGGGTCGCGAGAACCCGATGGATACGAGACGCACAGGACCTTATGCCCAACACTAGAATTATGGCTGCTGCGGCAACGGCTGAAATAATGATGATGATAATGAGGCTTTTAGATACACAGTTAGCCTTTAAGTTTCCCATTACCAGGATTCGGGCTCCTTGCTCTACGCAGTAAGGGTTTTAATCCAGATCAGGAACTTCTTACTTCTAAACAATCTAACTACTAACTTCTAAACTATCTGTTTCATTCTTCAGACGTCACCGTGCTCCTCAACCCGTAGCAGCATCAGGGGCACCAGTCCTCTATGCTCCCCCTCGGCAAGGTCCTCGTTCAGCGCGCGACAACCCTACCTCGGCTGGAGGAGTCAGGAGCGACTCAACAGTACCCCGCGAACGCCACATGAGAGGTAAGATTACGTTGAAAAAGATTCTTTACTTTTAGCAAATAATTATTTTATAGCAGATGCGTTTTAATATTCACACTGCTGGGACTCGGGACTCCTCTCCTGGAGATGGAATGGGCCGTAATCCAACACGCGCGACTAGTGCGGTTTAGTGGATGTAACATAACTTGGAATATGGTTCTTCTAGGACATGCCAGTTTCCTCACGGTGTTTTCCTTCACCGTTTTGAGAGCAGTGGTGATGAAATGAATTACATAACTTGTAAGTCAGGGCCGTTACCATTGAGAAAGAAAGAGAGATGTTTACTCAAGGCCTTCTTCTCTCTTCTTCTCTCTTATAGCATTCATGATAAAACTTGATAGCGTATAATATTCATCTTGTCGATCAAGTTGATCCTTATTGTGATCACTTCGATTTTAAGTTCTCCTACGTTACAATATGTTCGTTCTCTTCAAATCTGCTATCTGTAACAAAAAATAACTGTTCCCCATCTTCATTTTCCAGGCTAGCATCATCCCTACTCCAGTCGACACCCAAATCAGAGGCGTCTGAGGCATCAAAAGCTTCAGAAGAGATCCAGACCTCGATCAAAGAGGTGACGTCAGCGATAGTCCACTACGTGTCGGGCTTGGAGCCAGCTAACGGCGACATCGACCGGCAACCCTCGCCCAGGTCCAGTCAGAAGTTATACTGGCTTGAGAGCTCTTTTGTTGGTAAGTTCTGTTTTTAAAACTTTGAAAAGCTTGCCTTTCGTGATTAATATAATTTTATTAGAGAAAATAGTCTTCGTTTCTTCAATTGTTATGACTACCCTCAACTTTATTGTTAATGTCTTTCGATTAAGTATTCTTGAAATTTAGCTTTTCAGTCACGATCACGATTTGAACAAGAATTGTCTGGAAAGAATTTAGTTTTTGGATTCGTGATTTAAGATCCTATGTTTTAATCCGATATGGTCGGAATAAATTTTTGTAAATAGGTTTTTTGCAAACACTTTTACAAGTCATTTTTTAGGTCAAATTAAACTATAGCGAAGCTTGTGTTTACTAGCTATCACACTAAGGAACACCGAAACAAATTCAAATATCAAAGTTTCTTTTAAAGTCCATACAGTAGATATCAGGGATCACTTTTATTTTGACAGTAGATCATAGTTGTCGTCGAGAATGTTTTTAAAGTTGAATGATGTCGTGTTCCAGGCACGAAGCCGCTGGAGTCCCCGCAGACGCCGCTGGTGGTGTCGGAGGCGCTGCCGCCGCTGCCGCCGCACCCGCGGCCGCCGTCGTCGCTGCGCCTGGAGCACCGCGCCGCGCCCGGTGAGCCCGCGTGACCGCTCCACTCCGCACACACTGCAGGTTCCGCACCCACTCCCACACATTCCGTGTACGACCAGCATTGCACATGCGCGCGACGACACTATTCGACACGACGAACGCAAGCCTTCCGGCCTTTTTGAACTTCAGAGTTCTCTAGATAAAGAATTTGATAGTTGCGAAAAATCATGAAAATTGCATTTATGTTTTAAGAGTCTGAACCTGCAGTGTCCACTTTGTTAATTTTTATGTTACGTTAATACTCTGTGCGTTAATTTTTGTGCTGTTCTGTGTATTTAGTTATTTGTGAAATGAAATCGTTCGGCTCTGAGAGGCTGGAGGATTTCATTTTGTGAAAACCTATGTGTAATAGAGCTTTATAGACTGTGTGTAAGACTCAGGACCATTATTATATTATACATATTATTAATTATTATTTGTGTCAATTTTATGCACTATTTTTGGACTCCCGATATCAATTATTGTGTCAAGTGTTTTAATTTTTTGCATTGTGGAAGAAGCACTGGCTTGTAGATGCTTACTTTTAATTTATGTGTATGTCACACGCAGCTTCGTATTTATTTCATCATGGCGGTGAGTCGATCATGACTTTCAAAGTTAAGTTGCAGCTTACCAATATATTATGTATGGTACGAGTTTAAGTACGACGATAGCCGCCTAGTTAATTATTATTATCCCAAGAAAGTAAAAATTATGAAAGGTACATTATTATAATGCAATGTTTACAATTGATGCATTTCTGTTAGAAGTTTCTATCTTATTAATTTTATAATCATTGTTACGGAAATTCAGTTTCCATTAATATTCTGGTACCTAAATCAATTATATATTATGATTATAAATGAAATAGTCATAGTTAAGATTTTATTTTTGTTTTAGATATTGCCATAATTATAATTTCAATAGTAATCTGACACGAACCAGTAATATCTTTTAGTAATAATTTCGTCCGTTGTACAGATTAAATTATTTTTGTTTGTGTGTTTATTTTAATGCAAATCTCTAGTAATTAGTTTAATGGCTAGTTAATATAAATAGTTTTGTAAATAAAATATTATGTTGCTATGTTTTATTTTAGGTGCTAAATTTTATCTGCTTTCAAACTTATGTTTCAGTTCTAAATTCGTAAATACAGGCTTTAATAAATGTCACAAAATATTTGAGTAACGTAAAACAATTATGTTGTTCGCATAATATTTTATAAATATTTTTAAAAGATTACCAACAGTTATCAGAACCATAATGTGATGTGGTGGTGAGAAGTGACGGTATAAGTCTGAAATCTAGAAAATTTCAAGTTCCTTCTACTTAAATCACCTCGTAATTTATGTTGGGGCCAAGCTCCTAAGTAAATTATACAGGTTCTGATTAGGTTAGAAAAATTACAAAATAATTTTTGCGTTCAAAATTCGCACCGCCGAACTACGAAAGCGTCACGAACCATAGACGATATAAATAAGTTATAAAATAAAAATAAAAAATGTCTATGACAGTTTGTAATGGCCGCCTATATTTTATAATTTTGACATGGCGCCAAAATCATTTAGACTAAACTTTTACTGCAGCTCTCTACAATCTAATAAATTCCAAATAAAAAGTACCTAAAAGAAAATGTAATATCAATACGTAGTTATAGGATATACCTAATATTTGTATGTTAGAATCTCGGTACCTTGTTCATGTTTATAGAAGACCACAGGATAATTGTCTTCATTATCATTTCAATATTGTACTTTTAGTTACGTTTTAATCATAATGATTATTGAATATATTCATTTTTATTTTATATGTTTTGTTTTATTTTTATTTCTGTGTATGTGAGTTAAGTTTATGTACTTAATTACTTGTTCTTGCTTTAAGAGAAAGTCAAGCGACAAAATTGGCATTTTCACAGCTTTCCGTATCTAACTATAACAGCACTTTTTAAATGTTTTATTTTGCTTTGATGCAATTCAGACACAAAGACAAAATTAAAGAGGCTTATTTTAACATGAATCAATCTTGGAATTACACATCAGAACATAAGAATCGCTTGGTTCTCTGGTAATACCCCTGTGCTTAGGATTCTCCGACATTGTACCTACTCATAGTCAATGAGATCAGTGATGTAGGATGAGGTAAGTTTATCATACAATTCATTAATAGGTACTATTGTCATAGGTCTCAAACCACGCTATACGTCTTCACAAAGCACCTGTCCTTCGTCCATTCTAATGAATCATTGATACCGACTTCCAGACTGGCAAGATTCCCAACGTTCCCTGAACTTAGGTATCACGCGGCCGTCTCCAGGCTCCACCACTCTTGAAGACGTGCTGGACTCACTCTTGGGGTTGCCATCGCAGCCGGGGAGGATACCCACGCCTCAGCCCAGTCCTAGGAAGGGTTCAAGCCCCTATTATTTGATGGGCGGCAAGGTACATAAGGATTTTTTACTTGTGACTTTTTTATTCGTAATTTAATGGATAGGAACAATAAGTATCAATCAGCTCAAGTCAATTCTCGACGCATTTAAATCGCAATTTACTCAAAGCGAAATTATTTTATGATTTGCTGTACTTACGATTACATCGAGTCAGATTCTGAAACAGCATTAAACAACCGTCGAAATGGTAAAGTATCATCTTAAAGTTTCAAACAAAAATTAACTTCACGACTTCGTCTTCGTCAGTTGAACTAAATTGAATTCAGGCTACATACTGGTATAACATCCCAAAAATTGGTGCTACCAGTCCTAAATAACCGTCCTCAGAGTCCCCGGTACGAACAACTGGCCAGTAGCGGGCACAGCAGCGCCTCCCCCGCGTCGCGCCTCCTCGGCACGCCCAGCGAGGGGCGAAGCTCCATCACGGACAGTCCCGAACACGACCGACCAGGTAGGAACGATATGTAAGTCTGAACCGTTCCAATTTTTCTCTATTACATTACCACACCTCCACTACAGACTAGGCCCAAATCTCTCACACTAAGCACCAATAAATTATGTTTGCTAATCATCTGTTCATATGTACTTACGCTATCTGACGGACTATCAGGTATCCAGTCTAGTGTTTAGGCGTATTGTGTCAATGGTTCTCTTTTGATATGACCTTGTCGTTTATCGAGTAGGCAGCATGATGTGTCCTCCGCGGCATGTTTGTATTTTAATTTTCTGGTGTTCTTATCAACGTTGGTTCTGAGTCTTACTAAATTTCTTAATGTTAATTCATTAGCTTAATGCTCATTCACTAAGGTCAGTTTAAGACTAAAATAATTGATATTCTGTACTATTTCAGGCAAGGATACAGTTGATAATCTTGGCGCCATGCAAGAGTCGAGGCGGTCACGTTCGGCGCAGGGCGAGCACTCCCGCCGGAGAAGTGAACCCTTTGCCCATACAACTGTGTCCCTCGACCGCCGCACCAGCCTCGATGCCGCAGCCCTTCGCCCTTCCGATGCTCACTTAACTCACCATGATTCCCGAGCTTCCCTAGCTTCTCTACAGACTGAAAATAGCACAGACGAAGCTTTCGTCCGGTGTAAATATCCAAAATGTCCCTCCCGAGCCCCATTACCCGATGCCAAAAGACACTACAAGACTTGCCATAATTGCACCACAATGTATTGCTCAAAGGAATGCCGCAGGGCGCACTGGGAGAAGCACAGAAAAGTTTGCTTGCACACCAGAGCGAGCACCCTGTGTAGACAAATCATATCAGCGGCCAAGGAAGACGCCGACGCTTTGCACCAAATTAGCACTATAGGTCACAAAGGCTATCTGGCCCTCGGGAGAGGCGTTGTTAAAGTATTCTTTACAAGCCCCGAGTCGGCCGAAAAATTTACCACACACGGTTTTCAATATTTGAGTGAGCCGGAATTTATGAAGTGGACGTCTCTTCAGCCAAATGAAATGGGTGTAGAATTATACACAGAGGTGGTTAAACTTTGTAAAGCTTACAACCCTGAGACGAGAGTAATTTTATATGTGGCTGTGTGTATAATCAGTGAAGTGCCGACGAAAGGTGCCGTCAAATGGGAAAGACAGATGGTGTCGAGATGCGCTAAACTACGTCTCAGTAAAACGGTGACCGCTGCAATTCAAGAACAAAATAGGAGACGACATAGAAGAGATAGTAAGTCTACGCCAGAGGACAGAGAAACTTTAATTCTGACGTCTAAATTAAGTAACGCGGGTGAGAAGAATGCAGCTACAGCGCACAAATTTAGGCAAATATGTTTCCAAAACATATCGAAAGAGTTAGAAAGTAGAGGAGTGAATTTAAAAAAGCATTTCCCCGAAGTCTACTCGAGATTAGGGGCGTACGTGGATGGTACGAGTGATAGGTTCATTCCGATGACTATATACCCGAAAGATGTGACGAGTGGGAGGTCTTTCATGTGTGTGATCATGCCGGACAGTGAAGTGGAGAGCGGTACGCCAGTAGACGGCAAGGTGACGACAGTAGACGTAGGCGTAGACCGGTCCCGACACCAGCTGTCGACGCCCATGTGAGAGTATTATACAAAACGTAGGTCGTTAGTCAATGCCGCTAAGGAAGGCAGTTAACGTCTACTGATGATAGTAGTGGTGAAAGACAATGTGGTTATTGGTGATGGTGTACTTCCCAATACCAATTCTTCTTCAATATTATTTAAATTTTAATCTCCGAATATGAATCTCGTGTGTGAAATGAAAGTATAATGTTAACGTGCCCTTAAAATCATATTATGATTATTTTAGATACCTATTACTAATGCTAGATGCTATAGGTACGCGTCTTAACACCGTGCATGGTCTTTGAATGCATTTAAGATGACTGTGTGTTGACAAATTCTAACATGCCCAATTCCACGATATTTAGGACGCGTGCAAAATTAACATCTTAAGATATTAAACGAGTTTTTTCTAACTTTGTACAAAAGATATACATAAATATTTATAATATAAGCAGAATACACTGAAAAATAAATGAGACGTTAACATCAAACTATATTTCTATTAAAATGTTTGAAAGGCCAGTAACGCGTTATAATAGATTTTTTGAACAAAGTTATCAAAAACTGACTTGCATAATAATATAGCGTGTCCTGAGTAGTGCTTACATATATATTATATTTACCTCTTGTTATTTTCTTATTTTCTCCGTTACTATCAATGTGCACTTATGTTAGATAAATATTAATTTAAGAGAAATATAAAACGTTGTGACGTGTGTTATAAAAGTACATTTTTTATTCTAAGGATTTAGAACTTGTTTCTGCAATTTGACAATAGTTTAAATTTAAAATGATATTTATTGCAAAGCCTATAATGGCACAGAGGAATGTATTTAAGATTTTTTTAAAGAGATGGAGTATGCTTTATTATTCAGAAAAAAAGTGATTTTTATACAAAACGTAAGCTTAAAATGCATGCGAGCGATTAGTGAGAATTAATACAAAATAAAACAATTCTAGTGTTTTGTCTTTAGATAGATGATTCAATTAAGATTTTTTTAATGGAAATTTATACATTTAGGTATTTGTAGTAAATGTTTTTGTGGATGAGTCAGGTTGTGTTTCTAACAAAATGGCTCAGACTTGGAACCTGGTGTGGCGTAGGCGGTAGCTATATACGGAGAAAGAAAATTCTTTAATGGTCGTAACATATTCTGGGACAATTATCAGTATTCTAGTCATCATATCTCTTTCATATATCTTCTAGTGGAATATCAGTAAGCATACTTTCATGAAGTGGGTCCAAATCCCACTTCTGATGATATATGGGGTCCGATTAAATAGCTCATAGTACCTACCTATCAATACATAGTTTTTATTTTAGACCCCTTCTATAAGTCAACCCACATTATGACAAAGTATTAGCTCCGTAGTACGCCACATCATAATTTTAGAATTTTATTCATCGGCTGGAACGGGAACGGACAGTATGGATATGCAAGTGTCAAATATTCCTAAAACTTTACATTCCATTGAACCATTTGAAAAGGCACAAATAATAAATGTTTTTTTTTTTTATTAACGTGTTATGGTGCCAACATAAAACGAGAAGTCTTAAAAGATAAAAAGAAAAACTTATCATTGTAGGTACTCTACAAACTTTTCCAGAAAATACTGACAAACATTTAAGCGTAAAATTAAGCAGTGTTAGGTACGAAAGTATTAATTTTTCAAATTATAGAAGATAAACAAGCTACTTGGCTGCTTATCTACTTGATTAGGTGGATAAGTACCTACTTTGACTGGAAATATAGGATAGGTACTTGAATTAAAAAAAAAAAAACGGTATGCAATTCGAAGTTTGAAAAGTTAAACTTTCGTACAAACACGTCAACTTTCCCTGAGCTGCGGCGCTGGCAACATTCTTCCAAAAACGCATATTTCTACGTACTATAAGCTGTAATGTGTAATTATTTATATCGTTGTTATGTAACTTGAAAGACAAAATAAATATGTTTAATGTTTAGGGTTCTGCTTCATTTTGTGTTCATTGTAAAGGCATGACGGATCGGATTGAAAATGTTGAAAAGTACTAGATGCTGTAACCTAACTCTTCCAATAAGTTGGTACTAGGACTGGTAGAATTCTTTGAGTGCAAAATAGAAGCAGCCTTTAGTGATAGAAACTTTGAATGTTGTGTTGTCTGCATCTAAACCCAAACTGTCGATATATAAATGCCTCATCCTTTTTATATTTAGTTCTACGCATTTCTCGCAGTTAACAATGTTAATAATACACATGTACATTCCTTGAAAAATTGGGCATTACTACTTATAAATATTTTTTTATATTATCATTGCCTAAGCCAATGTGTTGAAAGAAAAAACATATTTTAGTATACCTAACAAAAAAATTGGCCCGCAACGATGCGAGAAAAATTAATGTCTTGACCTGTGTATGTAAACTAACGCTCATTAACATTTTTCTATATAATTCTATAATAAATTATTATTTAGACATTTTTAAAACTTAATCTACTATACTACCTACTTGTAAACGCCTATAAAGATTTTCATACATTATTATATTCATAATGTTGCCATATCAATTGTTTTTCATAGTCTGGAATCCAGATTTTTATCTAGTTGTCCCTTATGTATTTCAAATAAACGGCCCAGCTATTAATTTTGTTTTATTTATGGCCTCGCTACGTTTATTTACTTATTTATTTATTTATGTACACACAAACACTTGAAATGGAAAAGAACAAATAAGAATAAAAGAGTACAAAGGGCCTGCTTATTTCTAACAAAATTTCTTCCAGCAGACCTGCGTCAGGACAGTTGGAAAAAATATGTAGACACAGTGTGTATAAAATTAGAAAAATATAATAGTAGTTTATGTGACTAGGGGATAAAGCAGTGTCTTTAAGTCGCGGGCGGCATGTTGAATTCCGAACGAAACGAAGGTTGCTGATTTAATCCCGAACGATAGTGAGGGATTTATAAAATTAACTCCCGAGCATTGCGAGGGAGTTAATAAAGAAACCTGAGTGAAGTGAGGAATTTAAGCCGCCCAAGACAAAGACAGCTTTATCCCCGTGTTGCATACTCTACTTTTTACACCATCTGTGAGATAATTAAAAGACAATTTGGTCGACCAAATCATAAATTAGAGAAATATAAGTATTATATTTGCAAGTTCATCAAACAAACAAAATTCACTCCTCCAAGATTCTATAGTTTCAATTTTCTATAATGCTCCCGTGTCGTCAGTAGAGTCTGTCTAATAAGTTAAACGACTTGGGTAATTATTAGGATTTAATGAAATCTGATGTAGTCAACACGAGTTCAATAATCAAGGTTGATTAAGAGATAGAGATCATTGTTTACTAACAGAAGAAACTTATAAAAATTACCGAATATTTGATTAAATGTTATACAAAATTCTCAAGTCAGTTGACTTATTAGACAGACTATTTTCTTTTTTTTTGTTAGTGGCCAGTTTAAATCATAGTGATTACATACTCTTTGGTTTGAATTTCGAGTCAACTTGTTCGATGCGCCTATATTTTAATTCACAATGTTGACGATTCTTGATGCTCCAAATTCAAATCTCATTATTCCCTAGGGATCGGCCATACTGCATTATCTCCCTAGGGATATAATGACATGCTTTAAGTGAGGTTTGTATGACGTATAAAACGACATTATCGAGCAGATGGTGTAAAAAATAGATTATATTATCCAAATTAAATCTTACAATACAGTAAATACATATATATCTACGTTATTAGAGATATAAGGCCCTATGATTATATAAAATATCTTTAATAATAATATATAATCAAAGTGCCACACCATTAAAATAGCACGCCGCGTTAGTAAAACGATGACTCGACTCTCGGTCGATTCGTGAATGTAAGACACAATCTACAAATCCGAAACGCCCTCGATTTATGGCTGGGCGTTTCATAGTCAATTATTCATATGAATTAATAATAAAAACCTATCAACCAAAAAAGAGAGAGGAGAGTCCGAGTTTATCTGTAAGTACTTACCGAAATCAACTTTGTTTTGGTTTTGTTAGTGCATCGGCGTTTTCGTATTTAGTGTATTTCGTCAGTGTCAAGTTTAAAAAAATATTTCGTTTTTATACGGTAGGTTGACATTTGGTTAGCACTGTGTCAATGGATTATAAAATGAAATGAATGCGTCTATTCTTTACGAGGTTTATTGGAAACTAAATCAACAAACATAGTTCATGCTTCTCTTAAGGGCCAAGCGCCCGAAAAGTGCCATAAAATAGTGATTTTCTGAGGCCTACTCCTCCGTAACGGCTAGGTCAATTGGTTTGAAAAAAATATATGTTTATTATAGATTCATGAACAATAATATCAACATTTGATTTTTTCGTGCAATTAATAGATACTTTTGTCAAAAAAAAAATATTTAGCAATTTCGCAACTTTTCGCAACTTTTCCCTACTCCTTCGAAACGGCTTGGACCTTTAGAAACATTTTTACACATAAAAATTGGTGGTTAAATATTCTTCAAAGTGAACATTGCATATGTAAATCAATCAATATCTCGCAAAGAAAATGGGTTTAAAGTGCTTTCCGGGCACTGCTGGCCGCAAATAAATGCACAGATTTGCGTACTGCCGCCTAGGCGAGTGCGATAGTTGCGTTCACATAATTTCGGCCAGATGGTTCAAGGAACTATACGCCTTAAATTTGAAATTGGCGTTAACAATGTATCAAGTCTGCCAATCTGCAGTAAGATTCGTTGTCGTAAATTAATAAATTCACGATTCGCTGAGAGAATAATTTACACAATTACACAATTTTATAATATCAACTAGAAAATCCAATTTGAGAACGATAGACACCTATCGATAATATACCGCCAAAACCCCATCTCAATTTCATATTTGGCGCCATACTTTGGCGCCAACCGCCAACTTTTTTTATGTGATATTCTCGTCAGGGTGGCGATCAAATAATTTATTTCGTGTTATAGTGTGTTCGAATACATAAATACTAACATAACAGAAAATATTACTATAACAAACGGAGCATTTGTTTTGGACCATAAAATAAAAATTGTCACATTACCGAGCGTTTGAAAGTAATCTTATCGAGAATATCTCTCCTAAAATGGATAAAAATACCTACTCTAATAACTTTCCGAACGAAATCAAGTTTTTGACCTTTGACCGAATGACATTATTGTGACATTTGTGTTCTGGCCAATTGCGAACACGGACGGCTATTCGGGCCATAATAAATTAGAAGCGCATCTCAGTGAATTATCACGAAATTATAGTGTTAACTTTTGTTTAAATTATTGTTAAGTATGGTGCCGTCGACTGCTGTGTACGTTGCGGCGGTGCCAATCTCAGTGATCGTTGCCCTGGGTTTGCTGCGCAGGTGGAGGTCTCGGAAATGGGCTACCTGTGTCAGTAATACGTGTTTGAGAGGGAAAACCTTCCTTATCACCGGAGCTAATAGTGGCATTGGGTACGAAACTGCCAAGACTATAGTGAGGAGGAAAGGTCGGGTGATATTCGCCTGCAGAGATATTGTCAGAGCCAAGGAGGCCATCGCTCTTATCCGAAAAGAACAGCCCAATGGTGGCGAGATGGTACGTAAAAAAAAAGTTAATCATCTTTTCCAAGCGTGTTCCATTAGATTGTAACATTTTATATTTCTATTTATAACATCTGACATCATTCTAAATTAAAAGCTACTTTTGTATACTTCCGACTCATTGTCAAGTGCCGTGTACAGTATTTATTTTCATCTAGGTAAAAATTACAATGTCAATATTTCTCATGACCTCACCACAATTTGCAACAAGAAGCATGCAATCACTTATTTTATTATATCTAATGTGTTGCATATTCACAGCACTAATTTCTACTTTGCTAAAAGAATAATGGTAAATAAGGTAAGGTATAAATTTACTTAGATACAGAATATTTCATACTTGCTTATGGAAAACTATCTACCTAGCATCATAAGACTATTAAAGGTTGAAATTGTTGCGAAATCAACAGGTTATCAACATTTATCAACAGGTTACAAAGATGCCTACAATGTTATCTTGAAACAATAATTAATAAGATGATATTGCAACGATCACAGTTTTTATTGGTGTGGCTTATTTTAATCACACTGCATAGCATGCTACAGAGGCATGTCTTTAATCTAAGTCAAGGAAGTAATTGATTGAACACGCATTGAACAATTTGTATAGTTCCTTTTTTGTGGAACGAAATCATCAAATAACTCCTGCTGCTCAACATAGAGGCAGATGGAGTGTTGAACTTTTACTGACCCAAATCCACCCTTTATTTTACTAGGCCTTTTCGTTCCAAGGCTGCGGTGACGCTAACAAGCAATTCTATTGCCCTGGCAGGCAAATGCGAGTAACGCACGTTGTCGTGGGATTACGAAACACATGACAGCGTTGCTACAAAAAGTGTCAATATTAGTCTATACAAGTGCCTCTAACAACAACTCCGTGTGAATGTCGAAAGTAATCCTCTTATATAAGTCAGGAACATGTACCTAGAATATAACATATCCTATGTACTATTCCATGACATAGTCTACCCTGTGTACCAAGCGGTTTGAGTGAGACCGAGTGAGGACCTGACATGTCCATTTTTGTCCAAAAACAGGCTTCTCCCAAGTGTCTTATCAAACGTTTCTGTGCGTCTCACATCCATCAGATTCCCGTGACCCTCACCAGGCCAAACTCTGCGTCTTCTGGCCGCCAATCCAGAATTTTACGTCGTGGTGTCTTCAAAAATTTCACGATCAGTCTTCAACCAACCAAGTTTTGCATCGCTCGCTTTGCCTTATCGTGCATTTTCATTAAGCGACACCGTACGGTGCCTCTGCTCAACACGACTCCCCACAGTATATCTACTCGATGCGGTTATGTGCCGCAGTACGCTATGTTTCACATAAAGGGGGATGCTCAAAGGTAGCCCGCCATTTTAAAATTTTCTTAGTTTTTGTGCATTTCGCTGGTCAGATTGATTGTTGATTAAAATATGACTGGCGAGCGTAATACTGACAGGGTTGTATTGATGATATTGATAATTATAATTTCGTACCTAAATAAATACTTATTTACGACACCGCACGGTAGTAATGCGGCCATTCATAATTTATTACTGCGACGTGAATAAAGACTGACTGATATATGTATTATATTTTTGTAATTTCTTTCAGATCCCTATGCAGTTAGACCTAGCATCATTTGAGTCTATAGAAAACTTTGTGGAAGTAGTAAAAAAAGGCTTCAACAAGATCGATGTACTTATAAACAATGCGGGCGTTGTTGTACCATTGAAAGAAGACCTAAAAACAAAGGAAGGTTTCGAGATACACTTTGGTGTGAACCATTTGGGTCACTTCTACCTCACGAATCTACTTTTGGATCATTTAAAGAGAGCTACACCAAGCAGGTATGTTGAGAAAGTCATTATCATCATTTGGCTGTTCATTAACACCTTCGTCTTGCATTTTACGTAAGAATCTGTTTGGTCAATGCCCTTTGCCTTCCATTCTCCGTATTTGGTCAAATAATTATGTTATTAGTCAGATTTGTTTCAATATTATGTACCTACCAATATGTCGTGACCAGCCCCCCTAGCCAAGTTACAACCGTATCGTGTCGAATTCCGTTCTCCAATCGGTAACGCTTCGGTGTCAGCAGTTGTAGAAAACGATAAGTGGGTAGCCATGTTGGCGCATCTGAGTCGGCCGCTCGTTCTACAATGTAGCGTTTGTTTATCAAAGTATATAGCGTTAAACGTTGTAGAAATTTATTCTATCATTTTGAACGATTTGAATTTGGCTACGAATTTCTATTCGTTTGTTCCGACTACGTGACTTAACGTCGAGTTGATGTCATTCCCATACATTTGATTACTTTTCGACTAGCGTTAACGATTGCAGATTATGAACTTGGCTAGGGGTGCAGATCTTAGAAATTATCACTTCATGATATGGCCAACTAAAACTGGCCAGATCGTTTAGAAGCCTGAGTCGACGACGCATTGTTTTCCACGCGCGCCTCAAAGAGATGTCAGCAAAATAGACCCATCAGGGCCAATCCCTGCTAGGGTTGTGTGCGACAATATTCGATAGTGTTATCGTGACCTTGTACTACAAAAACAACCAGCTAAACACGGTGGGTTTTAGTTATAACAAGTCTGACACTTCCTCTCGCTCCACCCAGAGATGGGTAGCTCAGAAGTTATTTGATAATTTCTCATCTCAAAATCAAGGAACCGAAAAGGAGATTCATGCGAGTAAAGCCGCGGGCACAGACTAGCGTTTTACAGTTAAGTGACTAACCCGCCTATGAATTAAAAATAGCCTATTCAAGTAAAAAAAACCATTTATTCATGACTCGCACAATCAAATAAAATAACAATTCATAACTGAAAACCGATAGTTAAATAATTTGCTAAACTAAAAAGGTGCCTAACTCAGTAGAAATGCTGCTTTTATCAAAAAAATTGTCTAAAGATTTTATCTAAAAATTTTTACAATTAGATATTTATCTAAACCGATGTTAGTTAATAAACTAAATTTGAACAATCTTTGTATGTTTTTATACGATTAGACATATCTAGATTGTTTACGACTACATAAACACATGAATAAATTTATGATGGAATATATTTAATAGTGTGAATTCCATTACTAAAATAATTTATGGAATTCGATTGGAAAGATTACAAACATATAAGTCTTTTCTAATCTATTATTTACGTTATTATATAATCATGATGACTACTAGAGATTAGGAATAGATAAAAGCATTTTTTTTACAAAAAATACATCAATCAAAGCATTGATGTATTAAAAAACCCGTGTTTTTCAAATAAATCAATTAATCAAAGTGATATAATGAAGTATGTGATCGTTTACAAAGATTAACTTATTGTTCTGAACATTTTATTGCTGTTATTTCTACCTATCATAGTTCTTTATCATTAAGCTGCTTAGATAATAACATAGCATGATTTAAAGCAAGATCAACATATTAGTAGAGTATACGATTAAGAACGACCTTTACCGGTCTGTTTAATGGATGAAACATATTTTATGACAAATCTAGTATATTAAATAATATAACGCGGGTGGGTTGCCTAAGAAATTCCTGGCCAAACATTTTTTTTTTTCTTGGAAAGTTGCACCGGTAATACTAACCGAAAGTATGAAGCCTTTAGAACATAAAAACATTGGGTTGCCTATTTGTTTAATGACATAACTATGGGTTTCCTTTATGGCAAAAAAATCTGCCATGAAAAACGGTTGTGCATTATTCTAAAAGAACCTCAATTTTATTTTTTTATTGATAATAGTTTGGCCAGGAATTTCTTAGGCAACCCACCCGCGTTATATTATTTAATATACTAAATTTGTCATAAAATACGTTTCATCCATTAAACAGAGATCTTATTCTATAATTTAAAAAGTTGTGTAATCCTGATACAAATAATTAGGTATTACCGTTTACAGTGTATGTTTAATTCAATTTAATATCATAAATAAAAATGCTGTACTCGTACTGTATATTACTAAAACTAAAGCCCCCACCCCCCTCATTATGATGTCTTAAAACCATTGTGAAAAAGGGATAGTGCTATACGTCCTGTATACCATCGTCTCTCACACCGGAATTGTGATTTTAAGACGTCTTAATAAGGGCCCCATGTGGCCTCCCATGTTATAAACAACATTACCAACAGATACAGATGTTTTACGACTCTAAAGAATATAAATAGCAGTATATTACGGTATTGCGTAAGCAGCCCAGTCATTGAACTGAAACGAGAGAGATAAAAAGAAATCGATACATTTATCTTATTTATAGAGTATGGAAAACTAGATAAACGTCACTACATTATGGCGTGTTTGTAAAAATCTATATATTTACTAGCTTTTGCTCGCGGCTTTGCTCCCCCTTTTCCCTACTCCACCCTGCTATACCCTACCCTACTCCCACTTACTCTACCCTACACTAAATTTCATTTTTTCCATAAGAACCTTCTCCTCACAGTAACAAACAAAACAAAAAAAGAATTAGCGAATTCGGTCCAGCCTTGCACGCGTGATGGCGTGACCAAGGGCAATAGGTAATTATTTTAGATCTTATTTAAAGAGTATGGAAATCTAGATAAACGGACGATTCTTTGAAACCGAGAGGGTGTCTCATTCATCTGGTCTTCTTTTTATTTACAATTTGATATTTTTATTTGCATATTAGTTTTCCCCGCTCATTCAATGTGTCAAAGGCACTAAGTCAGTGCATTGCACAGACACAAAATTAATAGATATTTACGAAAACCAGCCCCCCTATCCAAGTTACAACCGTTTCTATTATATTCTCTTGTATCGAACGCCTCGAGTTGGCCACTCCCCCGATTCTTTTGTTCTGACCACGTGACAGCGTTGAGATGACGTGAGAACAAAAGAATCGGAGAATAGAATAGAAACGGTTGTAACTTTGGATAGGCCTGCAGTATTTTCAGAAATTACCTTCAACAAACAAAAAAACAAACTACCTCTTTTTATATTAGTGTAGAGAAGATTGTAGATAAATGTACCTACATTATGATGTGTTGGTACTTTGATTACAAAACTATTATGTAATCCCTCTTATATACAACATATAACATAATTAATACATAACCTGAAAGTACTTAATATATTTTGAGGCCCGCCCTACCACGCAAGCTGAAATGTACGGTTTGCTGATATCTCTATGAGGAGCGCATAGATCATACGTGCTGTCGACGACTTGTGGGCTACCATGACGTTCAAAGTAAGATTGTTTTATTCTTACTCCAGTGTGGGTAAGAGACAGAGCTATACAGGTTGTCTAGCGCCATCTCTTACCCATACTAAAATAATAATTGAAATAATCTTACTTTGAACATCATGGTATATACCCGGTCGGTCCGGTTGATTACTAGACTGCCGAACGGCAAACTACCTATGACTCGACGTCCATAAGCCTAGCAGGGACCCAGCCTGGTCGAAGCCTACTGGGGCCAGGGTTATCCGAAAGGGCGCTCGAGCCCCGGTAGGCTTGAAGGAACGGAATGGGTTTTTTAGTCAGTAAGAGTCTGACACTATCTCCCGCTCCGCCCAAGAGCGGGGGTTGTCATAGGATGATTTTACCCATCGAAAAAAAAAAAAAAACGTCCATAAGCCCGCGTCAAGACTCGAGGTGTAATAAGAGGCTAGAAACCAAATTAATTATTTGGCCTTACTACTGCGTAGTTTTTGACCTTCAGTTTGTCAATGCGTCCAAATTATAACTCAATTATGCATACAAACGATTTACTTGCAACATCATTACAAAACACTTCCATATTGGTTACAGAATAGTAGTTCTGTCATCAACACTACACGAGCGCGGGAAAATCGACTTTGATGACCTGAACTTAAGGAAGCAAATTGAGGAGGCGAAGAAAAAGGGCGGTAGTCCCCGCCATAACCCAGGGTACTGCAACTCCAAACTGATGAATGCGTACTTCGCGAGGGCGCTGGCCTGCAACTTGAGGAACACTGGCATAGATGTCAACATGGTCTGCCCTGGGTTCTGTGCTACTAACCTGTTTAGGTGAGATTTAAAATTACATTTCGTCTGAGTTTTTTAGTTAACATTTAAGTCATTTTCAAGGTGACAGACCTGGTGAGAGTCGCGGGAATGCGGTGGATGAGAGACGAACAGGATCGGTCGTTGTGGCGACGCTTGGGGGAGGCCTATGTCCAACAGTGGACGTTCTTCGGCTGAAATGATGATGATGATAAGTCAGTTTTGGCAGTCTGAGTGTGAAAAATACCAAAGAATCATATAACTACATAAATCAATAATATTATTTATTTTACATTATTGAAAAAAAGAAAATATGTTTATTTGGCTCACAGATACACACAATGAAGAAACAAGTGCATATGTTTAACTTAAACTAACAAAAAAACAACATTGTGTGTCTATCAACTTCTTATTCTTCTTTTCAAGTCGACGATAAATTTATAAAATTTAGGCTCCAATAGACGGCTACATTTACTGCAGCATCTTTGGCACTCATTTTTTTTTTTGATTTTTTTTTTGACCATCTCACCTGATGGTAAGCGATGATGTGGTCGACGATGGAGCACCTGCTGCCTAGAAGTAACCTATTCACTCTTGACTTAAAGACCCCTAAATTGTAGCTATCAGGAAACACAAACTCCGGCAGGAAATTCTACTCCTTGGCTGTACGCAAATGTGTTCCCAAAACGCTTTGTTCGTATGGTTAAGATGTCCACCATGTACCGGTGACGCAACGCCGTACGTCGTGTGGTCCGATGATGGAAGGGACTTGGCGGAATTAGATTGTGCAATTCCAGTGCACACTCCCCGAAATTTAAACGATAGAAAACCGACAGACTAGCAACTCGGCGGCGATGCTCAAGACTTTGGAGCTTCGACTCTACAAGTCATATGTTTTTTTTATTTACAAAATTTATTATCATTTTAAATTATGAACCTTACTTTATTAGAACTTTAGTGGATAACATTTGACATCCTTATCGCATTCCACGATCTCTTATGGAATAACGACTATCTAAAACATTTCTTTTATATTACAGGCATTCAATAAAATGGTACCACTACATACTCATGGCTCCTATATTGATCGCCTTCATGAGGACTGCCAAACAAGTAAGTATATATTTTTAAATTTAACTCATTAAGGCATCTCGGCAAATGTTGTTCTGCTTATAACTATGTTCTGCGTTCTGCCATAAGTATAAAGTATCCAAGAAAAAAATAGGGGCGGGCGTAGGGGTGTAAAAAATAGCCTACGATGTATTCTCAGACCTAACAAATACATAAAAATCGATCTAGCTGTTTCGGAAGCGTTCGAGAACAAAAACGGTAACACGAGAATTTTATATATTAGATTATAATGTTCCCATCATATCTCATTACAGAAATTAAGTAGTTTTTGCACAGACTGTATATTTATTAGTCACGTAATTAAAAACATTCTCATGATTATTTCCTTCTAGTTTATTTTTGAAATCAAGTGCTAAATGTGCATATTCTGTACATTTTACACACTATCCTGTCTTATCGTTAATAAATCTTATCTTTTTTTTGATAAAACAAAAATGATATAATAGGTATGTTGGAACCAGTTCATATGAGTCTAAGTCCAAACTTACGTCAAATAATGATACTGAAGCAAAATGTCAGCTGATCGTATAATTAGGTAATTTAGCGTGCGAAAAACGTTTGTTTTCGTACAATTTTGATTGTATTTAAGATCCTGTAGAAAATCATACAGATTTTACAACTTTACCGTATTAATTTTGGAATCAAAGTTCAAAATAATTATACACTTTTAGAATAACAACTGTATATCATACGATACACGATTTAAATTCCATTATAACTCATACTTTCGTCAGAGCCCTTTTTAATACAAAATTGGTCACGCAAAAATTAACTTAAAATTTCACGAAACTAACGTCGATA
The DNA here is from genome assembly GCA_929112965.1 of Mythimna albipuncta. Taxonomy (NCBI): domain Eukaryota; kingdom Metazoa; phylum Arthropoda; class Insecta; order Lepidoptera; family Noctuidae; genus Mythimna; species Mythimna albipuncta. The sequence goes on along the minus strand of OV815962.1, from coordinate 5,371,324 downwards.
TCCGAGTTGGTTTATAGTATAGATTTTATATTATCTGAGTTTATTTTCTCATCACTCGTCACAAACTTACATAATACTCAAACTTTACAATTTACACTCCGGGGTTCAACAAAATAAGAGACTGGTGCCTGAATAAGGTTTGTAACCTGTATTACAAATTACCAGGTCCTTCCCGGCAGTAAACCGGGTATATAACTAAAAATGTTTTCATAGTTTTGAGAAGATCAAAAATTCAAGAAAGTTTTAAAATCAATAAATCTATACTAATATAATAAAGAGGAAAGATTAGTATTTTTGTATGTAACGAATAAACTCAAAAACAAATGTGCCGATTTTAAAAATTCTTTCACCATTGGAAAGCTACATTCACCCTGAGTAACATAGGCTAAATTTATTGCTCGTGCGAAGCCGGGACGAGCCGCTAGTTAAAGATAAAGACATAGTTCCTTCCGATGGTTCCAACTATGATGGTAAGGTTCAGAATTGGCGACCGCGTCCCAGAAGATGCAGCGTTGGAAGGTCTCCCACAAAGTGGACAGATGACCTGGTGTGGGTCGTGGGAACCTGATGGATGCGAGACGCTCAGGACCGTTCATTGTCACACTTGGGGGAGGAATATGCCCAACAGTGGAACGTCTTTCGCCTGAAATGATGGTGATGACGGTCACATGGTACATACTTAAATTCTAACAACTAATTCTCAAAATCTTCCAGGGCTCCGAGACAGTAGTCTTCTGTGCTACGGACCACAGCATCGAAGGCAAAACCGGCAAGTTCTACCGGGACTGCGAGGAATACACCTCGAAGCACGAGTTCGACAAGGATGTCGAAGCCAAGCTCTGGACCGTCAGCGAAGAGCTGGTGAAGGCTAGGAAACCGCTATGAATGGAGCGTGTGGTTCAGGCATAATCAACAAGGTGACGAGTGCCAATTCCGTGCAGTCGGGGACTAAAAATGTTTATTAAAAATACAAAAGCGCTCAATGAAATCATACAGGACTAGATAAACACCCAAACATACTAGCCACTCACTTAATTAATAGTGATTCATCATTTAAAAGATTTAAAAAAAACCCTTATTAATTTATAGGGAATGTTATACAAAAGGGTGTCAATCGCTAGACTTAACTGCCCTCCTAGTCAATAGATAAATTCTTAACTTTCTGCTGAATGTTCACACAAAACAGATTGCATTAGTACCACCAAAAAAAAGATACAAAAAGATAAAAAAAATTGGTGCTATAAAAAATAAAGATCAACATTCAGCCATCGCAGCAAACGTTGGTGTGTGTTCCCGCTAAGGAAGCGCTTAGGTCTAAACTTGCTTGCACATCTTCGCTTCAACGAATCGAAGTTGTCATTTCAAACATTTTTAGCGCGCGACTGTACATGGTAAATGAGTTAGACGTTAATGTTTTGATCCATATCAGCGTTTTACGTGTGTAAATTTTCAATTTATTTATGTATTAAAAATATCTGGCTCTTTGAGGCGAGGCTTTGAGATACAGATCAGATAGCCAAGGTATTAATTTTCATACAAATTTTTTAATGCATCAGTTATACGAAGCTGCAGTTAGAGACCAAAAGCTGAGGCTCTAACACAAGCTGTTCAGTTCGGTCGTTAAATGGATCGTGTTAAGATCCATTTAACGACCTAAACTGAACTGTCGAGCGTGCAAGCGAGAAAGGGATAGAGCTCAAACGCTTGACATTTTAACACGTTATACAAAAACGCCAGCTCTTGGCTGAAACGCCCGATTCTTTTATACCTTTTCGTCTTTATGAACACACATAAGACGTAGATATGGATTTTGCCAAAGTTATTTTGTTGTTATTATTCGAATTAAGAATTACGTACCAACAGTTCCAAAAAAAAAATTGCATGGATAGGTACTTAAATCAATTTTAAGTTACTTAAAATATATTTAGATATGTATAAATAATACGTAGTTTGCCATATTTCATTTAGTTTGAAAATGGCCGTGGTTGTGTTTATTTCTGTTAGGTTGTTGGTACTTTGAAGCATAATAATTCCTTGCAATGTATAATCTCAAGACACTCGGATACTATCATTGTTAAACTATATTAGTTGTATTTTTCTTCGTAGGATAGTATTTAAAAAAAAATGTGTAGATATATCTGTAAAATATTTATTACAAGTTTTTAAAATGGGATTTTTTTTGTTTTATTGAAACGGTATTTAGTCTAAAATGAACTTGCTGTAAAACTTTCTGATAGTGATAGTCAGATAACTACTCTACGACTACGATAGTGAGCGATCGCTTAGCCAGATCATGCAAGTACTATCATTGACACGTCACTCGAGGTCGTTGGCCGGGATAAATACCCTGCATTCTGAATTGCGTCAAAAGTGATTATATCGTGAATCCAACAAAATTTAATAGTCACAAAATATCAAGGCTAGAGTCTGTTTAAAAAGTAATAATTTTCTTTGCAAACCGTACTTTTCACGAGGTCATTGACATTTTTATTCTTATTTAAATCGCATTGTACCTTGCGGCCGTGAGAAAAGTAAGACAAAAGTATTTTAATTTATTCAGTTTTATAAATGTTTTCTAATTTTTATTTTGTTCAGGCGTGGACTCTGGACCTTGCCTCCAAATTTAGGTATTTTTGACAAAATCCAACAAGGTTAAAACATTGTCAGTTAAATGCCAGGTAAGGCGCAATTTGGAGTTGGCGATCCCATCCATATGAATCAAAACCCGTTTAGTACCTAGGTAGTTCTACCGTGAAATAAGACAGTTACTTTCTTTATAATAAATATTAGTATGGATTAAATACGTAGATAGGTACCTACACATTTTTTGTCAGTGCCGAGGTAGAGTATCCAGGTGCCAAATAATGAAACTATGACTATAGTGACTGGATATTGGTTCAGGTCAGCTTACCGTAATATGTTGTCATCGGAGCTAAACCAGTAGTCATGTGACGACCACAAAGGTTAATTGAAGTAGAAACTTTATTGTAATGGACCTTTTAAGGTTTATGTATTAAGAAGATAGATTAGGATATGACAGGAGATTGTCAACAAGAAAAATATGACTTTAATTATATAATATAATAATATAATTTAAGGCTTGAGTCAATATAATTTAGTACAATTAAAGCTAAAAGCCTTTCATTGGCGTCTCCCCTCGTCACATATGGTGGAGGCGCCGGGTAAGGTCCGTAAGGCCTTGACTATTTTTTCAGGTTTGCGAGACCCCGATAGTTGAGGAAAGCGACTGTTGCGACCCGTAAGGTTCCATAAACCTCTCGCAAAGCGTAATAAATAAGAATAGCAGGCGAGGACAACGCCTGGAAATTTAAAAGCTGAGTGAATTTTTATATTATTTAATATTTTATAAAAGAAGAGATGATGTACTTCTCAGGCATAGACGAGGTCTGCCTCGAGGAATTTATCGACGATTTTAAGTTGACTGCCAGGTCTAACGAATGGCGAGAGAGTGATTACGCACTCATTTTGGGAGCATATCTTCATGGAGCAGCCCAACACTTTTATAGATACACTTATCATTACGACATGGATTTCGAAACGATATGCCAGGAATTAAGAAACGAATTCCCGTGTAGATGTTTTAGTTGTAAGCAGCGTCAGCACGTTACAGCAGTGCAGCCACTGGAACCATGTGTTGTAGAGGAGGAAACTGCAGATTTACTTGAAGAAGGCGGACCGTTAAATGTTTTGTATGAAGATGATAATGCAGATTTATGTTCTAGCATGATGATGGACGGTCCACAAACAATTGTTGAGCAGACTGATGAGAATAATGAGCCGGATTATGACGATGTAAGCAGTGGAGTCGATGACAAGACGGGATTGGAGTGTACGGATGAAGATAACCTGGTTGTGTCCAATACAATTATTATTTCATCCAATTTTATTTCAGAGAACCTAGAGATGTTTTCAATAGAATCTCAATGTGATCCGGATGTCGAATTCAATCAAAACCAAAACGACAATGATCACATTTTTGAAAATAAAAATTACAAAAGTGGACAAAGTTTTTTCCAGGGTGAAACAGAGGAGATGGCCCAGTTTATTGCTATAAAGGATGATGTTCATTCTCCAGAAACAATAGACAAAGTTAATGGGTTCGATTTTATTAATTTATGTAACAAATATTTTCATCGTGCCCCATTTAGAACTAAAAAGTGCATGGCACGAAAGGGTATGGTAGGAAGAAAGTCCTCCCATCACTTTCATCGTAAAATAAATTCAAAAATAAAAATTAAACATTCTTATATTAAAATTAACGATAAGTCTTTTCTATTTAGATATAAGTTTTGGAAGTTTTATAAAAAGAAATTAAATTTTGTTGTTAGGAATTATAAAATTAGAAAACGATTAATTTTAAGCATTGTGTAAATATTTTGGCTTTTGTTTTTATTATCATGTCACTGCATTATTTTTGTGAGATCAGCAGGGCATGAATAGTATTAATCATTTGATTTTGTTTCATATTCATTTTCAATGAGGGACGCCGCCATCGAAAAAAGAAGAAAGAAGCAACTGTGCGTTAAATTATTTTCTCTTCATTAATATTTTTTATTATTATTATTCAAATTGGTGAATTTGAGCCAGTAAACTTGCAGTAAGTAATTTAATTATTTTTGGAAACTGTGGTCCTATTAATGAGAAAAAAATATCAATTAAGGCTGATACTGACTTTGCAGATAAGGCATAGCCTTCGCAAAGGGTGTCTAGTTGACACCATTGGTCATTTTTTCAGTCAAAATGGACTGATTACATAAATATTCCATGATTTTTTGTAAGAGTTTTGATACTGGCACATTTCCAATTTTTTAGCGATGATAGGAACTTGCACAGTTCTGTCTTTTTCTTCTCTGACACGATGAGCGTCCGATGAGGTTAAAGTCATAACCTTAAGAGTTGTAGTTTACTTTATGTTAGACTCCTTCTGAGCAGATGTCAGTTATGGCAAGGGTGCAGCACCGTGGCTTTTTTGAAGGTTTTGCTACGGTGGGGTTTAAGCATGACAAGGTTGAATGATAAACGCAAAGTTAACGCATAGTAAGTTAGTAAATAGATTTTGAATTTTCTTTATCGTTCGTCATGACTTAGGCTCGCTCCTAAAGAGACGACCACCACCATGTAAATTTATTTCCTTCATAGGTAGGGACATCTGTGTTAGGTATAGGCAGGTTATACCTAAACCTTAAAAGTATTTTTTTTTGAATAGAAATGCTTTGCCATTATGGATTGGTAGTGCTTTGCCATCCTCAGCATTTCCATTCGTAAGGGCGTAGCTCATGTGACGACCACAAAGGTCACATATTAATTGAAGTAGAAACTTTATTGTAATGGACCTTTTAAGGTTTATGTATTAAGAAGATAGATTAGGATATGACAGGAGATTGTCAACAAAAAAAATATGACTTTAATTATATAATATAATAATATAATTTAAGGCTTGAGTCAATATAATTTAGTACAATTAAAGCTAAAAAAAAGCCTTTCATTGGCGTCTCCCCTCGTCACAGTATGCTCTGTAGGATAGAAAGAGTGGTTATAACTCGGCGTGCAAGATTTGAACCAAACTAACAAATAAACATTGCTAGTCAAAGAAAAGCTTGTAGGGTAAGACTACATTTTTTTATTTCTGTGGTTTTTATTTGATTCTGCCACTGAAATTAGTAACTTATTATGAAGCGAATAAAGTTCTATACAAGGGTGTAAGGGACAGCCCTCCATAAACTTTAAGGGCTTGCTCAGTATAGGAAACTGAACAACCTTCCACAAGTTTTTTTTTTTCAGGAAACGAAAAAAAAATATCGTCCTCTCCATACAAACTGGCCAATCAAGTTTTTTGTATGATGAGGCTGACTTTTTATTTAGTTTTCTGAAAAAGTACAGTATGGATTCTCGATATGAGCCGACCTTAATTTGTCTTACTTGCAATGATGCGTCACTAGAGAAAGCAATGAAACACGAGCACTACTTAAATAAAACGAGTCAATTTTTTCAAACCCTTTATTAGGTACCACAACTGTAAAATATCAAGCTTGTAGGTAATCAGTTTTGTTTACATTTCGTGAGTAATCTTCGAGACAAAGGCGCAGGTCACCTCAATTCTACGTGCAGTGTTTTAAATAATATAAATATGGCTCCCTATCCAGTTATTTGTTAATATCACGCATGCAATGTACCCTGGGGGTTGAGCTATATTTGACAGCACCAAACAGGATTTTTCTAAGCTTACTCTCCTATTCTGTCAGTTAAAATCGCTATTTTTGCCAGAGCGAGAAAGTTCTAGCTCTTAATAATTCGTGTCGGTGAGCAAATAGCGCTCTTATTTGCTCACCGAGCTCACCAAGTTGTTGATATGACAAGAAACAACTCATTATTCATCACCCTTTGCTTAAAATAACCAAACTGTGTTTTGTGCGACCATATAATTATAACTCAACTCTTACTATTCAAAATATGCTAACGATAGAGTCCACGTTGTTTCTTAGCGAAATCTTATTACAATATCTCCTCTTTGTACTTGCTCCGTGATAGTCTGACAACTTTATGTAAGATTGTCTATGTACATTGAATATAGGGAACTAAGTCTAAGTACATAAATACATTCAATAATGACTTGAAATTAATTGTTCACTAAAGACCTACTCATGAAGACATAAATATTTCTTATATTGACGTCAATACTAAAAAACAAAATGCTGTTCAGTACAATCTTATTGTTCGCATATTTTGACACAATGTTGGGAAGCTTGCTGCCATAGTAAAAGTTGTTTATAATTTATAAACTATAAACCCTAGAAAGATGTTAAAAATCACTCTGTATAAACAAAAAATCAGGGAAAATTTGCCCTGGATTCAGGAGCCATAGTGTGAATACTAGCGTTACATAAATTATTACATCAATAACATCTCATTGAGGTAGAGTTTCGAGACGGTAAAATATTCACCAGGAAATACTTATTGTGTCAATCTACCAATACTAAATATACCCTCTTCTGGGAAGGAATTACCGAAACAAAGCGATTGGCTACCGATAATTAGTGCCCCGCACACAAGCCACAAAAAAAGCCGCTTCAAGCTTCTTTTTGTGGCTCGTGTGCGGCGGTGCCGCCACAAAAAAAAGCTAGAAGCCGCTTCAAGCTTCTCTGGCCACAAACTGGCGCGCTTCAGCTTTTTTTCGTGGCCGTTTCAAGTTTTTTTTTTTGTGGCCGCTTCTAGCTTTTTTGTGGTTCGTGTGCGGTGTGTGTGTACACTTAGTTCAACCAATCACAGCACCTAATGTGCGTTTGACAACTTGTCACATTAATTATACAATTATTTTTCATTCCAGAAATCGGGCTTTAAATAGGTAAAAAAATTGAACTATCCATAACAAGGTGTGCAACTTATTTTTTTTTTATAAATAAATTATTCCAGCCAGAATTTCTTTACGATTCATTATTTACGGTGAAAGCTAGACTAGCTATTCTACATGAACAGTCAGAATTAGGTGAATTTTGAGATAATTTGATTAAGTTCATCGAAGTAGAATGTCCGATTATCGCAAATACAATTTCCTTGACTTAATAATGCTCCCATACACTAAAAACAAAATTAACTAAAAATGTTTAGTACAGCGTCATCTATAATCCATTCGAAATATTAATTTAAACAAATCATTTTCACTATCCGTTCAATCGATTTTGACTTTTATTGCGTTAGTGACATGACAAATAGCTGCTGCAGTAAATAGTTGGTATTGTAACCACTTTCTTACTTTTAATGGCATCCTTATGCTTTCGGAATAGAAGTCAAAATCGGTTGAACGGACAGCAAAAAGGGTTTGTTTAACTGTCTACTCGTGTTACGAATGGAGTATATTCATATGTTCACCTCATTAAGCTTGGATTTATAAATCACATACTTAGCTTTTACTAATGAACAAAATAATAGTAATGATTCAGCCAACGACCTTTCAGCCACTAGACGCCCCATGCTTGAACTAGCGTACCAAAAGAATTTTGTCAACTAGCCGAGGTACGGGGGAGCGGGGTACTACGAGTACGTTCTGATTGGCCAAGACTATTTGGAGATTATTCTGTGGCGACCTACATCATCCATAAGTCATATGTGTTGACAGACATGCGTCGCCTGTTATTAGTAGTATAGTGGCTGTAAGGTCGCTGAATTCAGCAAAACAGACAAACTGTTAAAGATAGCACTATAAAATGTACCTATTCATACACTTCAATTCAAGACAATGATAAAAACAATAATTTATTCACAATATAACTTTACCGCTTAACAATATGGTAACCAGAAAGCTAGGCACTTAGTGAGAATCAGCATTACAACTACATTTATAAGTAAAACTATTTAATTTTTAATATAAATACAATTCATACTAGAACGGAGCCGACATAATGTTGTATTCGATACTTTTTGCATATTATCGTTTTTTTACACAACAACATTTCGACCAAAGACAATATCTAAAGATAGAGGAGTTCATAGAAGACTCAAAAGTCCGTATACAATGGCTCACCGTCACCATCCATCTTGCGCCTTATGCCCTGGGGTCTTATCGTGACGTGTTACAGTGACAGGCATGCGAGCGAGAAATAGGGATGAAGCTATACATTCTGTACTATAGCTCCATCAGAAAGGATTCTATGACTGCTTCAACGTGTGGAGTTCGCATGATAGAATTTTAGGTATTTTTTTTTATTGTGGATAGGCTAGCGTTTGACCAGTATCTTACCAGTAGCGAATTTTAGGTATTTTTTTTTTATTGTGGATAGGCTAGCGTTTGACCAGTATCTTATCAGTAGCGAATTTTAGGTATTTTTTTTTATTGTGGATAGGCTAGCGTTTGACCAGTATCTTACCAGTAGCGAATTTTAGGTATTTTTTTTTATTGTGGATAGGCTAGCGTTTGACCAGTATCTTACCAGTAGCGAATTTTAGGTATTTTTTTTTATTGTGGATAGGCTAGCGTTTGACCAGTATCTTACCAGTAGCGAATTTTAGGTATTTTTTTTTATTGTGGATAGGCTAGCGTTTGACCAGTATCTTATCAGTAGCGAATTTTAGGTATTTTTTTTTATTGTGGATAGGCTAGCGTTTGACCAGTATCTTACCAGTAGCGAATTTTAGGTATTTTTTTTTATTGTGGATAGGCTAGCGTTTGACCAGTATCTTATCAGTAGCGAATTTTAGGTATTTTTTTTTATTGTGGATAGGCTAGCGTTTGACCAGTATCTTACCAGTAGCGAATTTTAGGTATTTTTTTTTATTGTGGATAGGCTAGCGTTTGACCAGTATCTTACCAGTAGCCGATTCACGTAAAATGAAACAAGCCAAATATCGTTGAAGTTTTATAGTCGTTCGATCGGTGTCCTATCCAAAAGCGATATTCACGATTTATCGACTTATTTCCAGTTACATTAATAATTATTCTACTAGGATAATGTAATACAGATTTTTTTTTAAATCGACGAATTTCAAACGACTCGGTGTCGTTCAAACTTCATTGATGGATGTAAATACGGAAATGGTCTAAACGACTAAATCGCTACGATATCGTTACGGTTTTCATTACGTGAATCGGGCTACTGATGGTAAGCGATAATGTGATCGACGGTGGAACACGCTTGCCTAGAAGCAACCTATTCACCCTTGACATAAAGACCCCTAGGTTATAGCTATCAGAAAACACAGACTCCGGCAGGGATTTCCACTCCTTAGCTGTACGCATGATGAATGATGTATTCCCAAAACGCTTTGTACGTATGGGTGGGATGTCCACCATTTTTCGGTAGAACAACGCCGTACGTCATGATGGAACGGACTTGGCGGAATCAAATTTTCCAATTGCGGGGAGTGTGCATTGACACTCCCCGCAATATAACGGTATTTATATTTATTAGTAACTTTTGTATTTGCTGTCGAATCTCCAAGATTTTTTATGCAAAAAGTATCCAATATAAATTGCACCTTTTAAAACCTTAAGGTCCAAAGTACCTTCGAGTAAACCTATGAGGATAACTAGCGTATGAGCATGAAATACACGCATTTTTATAATACAACCATTTAAACGTTCATAAAAATATATAAATACATTTTTATATAAAGCTTTATAATAAAAATCACGATACATCATGATGGAAACGTTGAATAAAACTCGCATAAACAATTCAGTTTCATGGGTCTTTAAAATTACTGGATATGCATGGAATGTGCTCTAAGTCGTCTTTTACCTATTAAATTGTTAAGTTTTTTTTTTATTTAAGGCAATCTACTATTACAATTAATGAGGAAGTAGGTACAACCATCTATGGGACAAATGTCTCTATTATATTTTGATTATAATTTTAAGATCACTAACAATTTTTGAACGAAATGCAATAAATATCGTCGCCTTAAAATAAACTTGTAAAGTAGCTGATATATTATTTTTAAAGACGAGTTTGTCCTCGATCTCATTCAGGGATAGTTCAGCTACATATTAGAGAACGAAATTTCAAAATCGGTTCAGTAGTTTAGGAGATCACCCTTTATATACAAACGCATAAAATATACCTCTTTATAATATTAATCTATCTACTTATCTATTTAAGTATTTGATATTTTTGATTGCAAACGCTTTTAATTGAAAGTTAAGCATATTTTTATTTTGGCCATCTTGCGACTTAGGCAATGAGTTTCACTGTATATAGACGACGATATTTAAATGTTTCAAGATATTCTACTCCTAAAGATAGGCACTCTACAATATAAAAATTGAAAAGCAACAAAAAGCCACACATTATTAAATAATAAATTATCACACAACACTAAGAAGGACGGCAGCTACAGTTTAAATCAGTATTTTTATTTAATTTTACAAAGGAAAAACAATTTGATTTGTTTTTTATTCACACATCTAATTTTATTATGCAATTCGGAATCTTAGACATTACGCATTCATAAAAGATTACACATTATTATTTAGTCCTACCTTATCCTAAAGCAAACAAAGTTGATTTTTGATTGACAAAAAAAATCTTTTAATGTTATTTGATGCAATGGAATTTGGACTTTATCTTATATGAATCTTATATGACATTCGGTTTGAGTTAATTATAAATATTGAATTGTAGGTGGTTTGTCTAAGATTCTGAATTGAAATTTACTGCATCCAAACTAAATATCCAATTTTAAACCTTATGTACAAAAGATTAGGCCGAATTTTCATTAAACCTAGACATATAAGCTTCATGGTTAAGTAGGTATACATTAGATGATTAGAGTATTTGATTCTAAGGTCAAATAACAGCTTATTTCACACATCTTTGGTTTACTACAATAAAAAAAAATATATATAATAAATACAAACTATATTGCTGATTTATTATGCAAATATAAAAATGTCCTTAATAAAAGCGTTAAATGACAAAAAATAAAAATAGAATGTACGCTAAAAATCAATGACCATTTAAAAAAGAAGAGTAAGATGTTCATTTGTTTATATTGTATCAAACATATTGGAATGTGCTAGCAATAGCCCCGTTTACACAGCAATTCTATCGCGGGTTCTGTAAAGCGGGAAGTAAATTAGACACACGTCAGCAACGCCTAAGATGTACCATCGCAGGCATTTTTGCCTAATCACTTTAAAAAATTTCGTTTGAATCCTGCGGCGCGGGAAACTAAACTCTTTGATGTTTTCGTTTCAAGTGCAAGCAAAAAAGAATTTAGCGGTGGTTAAGTGGAAGTATCTTTGATGGTACGTCGCGGCGCATCGCGTATCGTCGTGTGGCGTGAGTCTAATGTAGCTCTACAAGACTAGTTGCCATATAATATGTATGGAGACCGTGCGCCCAGTTCGGCGTACGTCGACCACGTGTGCCCAATGTAGCCCACTAAAATCTTCTGTTCAATACAAATTCCCACAACGAAATTGAAATTATTAGAAAATTTACAATTCTTCTGTATATTTTATTATAGGTAAGTATACTGTTCTGTATAGTATATATAAATACGCATAAACCTATGTAATTACAACTAAATTAACCGTAGACATTTTAAGTGAAATCGTCCCGCAAATCCAGACTTATAAATTCATTATGAACAAGCGTTTATCTATCTACAGTAAAAAGTAAAATTAACTAGCGAGACTACACAGTCATGGGGTCTATATAAAAGCAACTGTAACTGACTACGGAGTCAACGACCTCTAGTAGTGTAGTTTCGCTAGATAATTTAATTTAACCGTGTAAGTTTTCAGCATCAATCTTTTTAAGTAGGTAAATATGTGCCTAAAAATAACCTGTCAGTGCAAACTAACTACATTTAAATATTGGTGCGATTGTTCCCTATACAATCCAAATTTTTATTAAAAAAAAAAACATTATTTACATGAAAAATCCTTTGTTAGATTTAAGAATGTATCACATACTATGACAAAGTAGAAAATTACGTAGTACAGTACATTATGTAGTACCGTACATTATGTAGTACCATACATTATGTAGTACCATACATTACTTAGTACAAAGGTGAGATTGAGGTATATCAATAACGGACCGAGTACTTATAGAAAAATTTAAGATTCCAGCTCACAGAACTTATGTTGTGTACTTAACTTATGTATGTGTACTTAAGTTGTTTCTAGACTGCTGGTCTAGTGGTCACTAGCCCTGACTGCTATGCCGGAGGTCGTGAATTCGATTCCCACCCAAGACAAACGTTTGTGTGATGAGCATGATCATTTGTGATGTGTCTAAAATATATAAGTATGTTTATCAATTGTCTGGTTCTCATAGTACAAGCTCTGCTTTCTTTGGTACTAGATGGCGTTGTGGTAAAAAAAGTTTAGCGCTATACTTAAGCACTATAGTATTCTACATGAACAACCAGAATTATGTGGCCTTTCAGGCAATAATTTTACTAAGTTCAAAAAAGTTTAATGTCCGATTTCCGCAAATATCATTTTCTTGACTTAATAATGCTCACATACACAAAAAAACAAAATAAACTAAAATTGTTTAGTACAGCGCCATCTACCGAAAACTTCCATCAACGATTGCATTACCGCTATCATCAAGTGGGATCACATTCTAGCACTAGTTTATTTGAAAAAAAAAAAACTTTTTTCATGATTTTAAGCTTTCACTTAAAATCATGTTTAAATTTGCAAATTTCAAAACAAAAGAAGATCAAACTGAAGCTGAGATCTATATAGCGTACATAGACAATTACAGTATTTTAAACAAATATCAATCTTATCTTTTTAAAGTTAAAGTTCATATTCGTATGCACCCCATGATCATAGTCACACAGGAATATGCATATTATGTTCATATAAATAAGGTTGATATTTGTAAATAGTTTTACAAGAAAAAAAGCTACAAAGAACTAAAGCGGGAACTACATTAGACTAACGCACCTGTGGGCCACGTCTGTTTTGTATGTAGCGACGCGTCGCGTGGCGTAGATCTATTGTAGCTCTATTTTGGCTGGCCTGTTGGTCTAGTGGTTAGTGACCCTGCCTGCTATGCCGGAGGTCGTGGGTTCGATTCCCACCCAGGACAAATGTTTGTGTGATGAGCATAATCATTTGTTCTGTGTCTGGGTGTAATTTAACTATAATATGTATGTATTTAGAAATATATAAGTATGTTTATCAGTTTTCTAGTACCCATAACACAAGCTCTGCTTAGCTTGGGACTAGAGGGCGTTGTGTGATAGTTGTGGAATATTATATTATATATTATATTATATAAGTCTAGTTGCCATATAAAATGTAAGGAGACCCACACACCCAGATCGGCGTACATAGCTCACGTGGGCCCAATGTTCTACCTTAAATCTCTTCAGTCCATTATTAATACACCTCGCTCACAAACAATCTATAGTATAACCTGAGAGTAGCACCAGCTCCTCATACTTCGCTGAACCTGGAGCAGCAGGTGGCCCTGATGCCTGATGCTGTGGTGGAACCGTGAAGGGTCACCGTGTCCGGGTGGTGGAGCAAGCCTAGCTCCTTCTCTGCTTTCTGTTCCAGTTCCACCCATCTGAAAGAAGGGAATTTGGAATTTTTAGTTTAACTACTTTTTCATTGTAATTTGAGTGAGAAACATCCCTTTTTGGAAATCAGAAACTTTTATTTCAAATATACCATTTACAGGCACTTTTGAATTGTCAAAATGTCGGAAATAAATTGCACATTCCAAAGTGTACATCGTGCAAGACACTTATTGCACGTTGCACTTCATGACGCTAAGAACCGTCACAGATGGCGAGACACCATCAATAAGAAGCTACTCCAGCGGGACTCAAGGAGGAGGAGACAAGAAAACACTAGACAAGTATAATTACAGGTACCAACTCTTGAAAAATAAATAAATTTTTCATGATCCTGGAGTACACGCTTCCTCAAGACGGCATATTCTACTCCGTGGTTATAAGTTTGTTATGTCAGCAAAAATACATAGTCACCGGGCCATCCAGGCGACTGAGGCTTTGCACTTGCACCCAGCATTTTCCGACTCGTAATGCCCGCTATGACCTGTGTAATGTGTTGTACTTACTGTTGGTGGTGTCCAACTTGTGACCTTTTTAAATATTTTTGTGATAAAATATAACATGGTGTAAAAACTATTGGAATCCATTAGATACTGATTCTGAACAAACTATATTCTAAAAATAATGTTATATATTGTCGATTCAATCCACTTCCCTTAACGTGTCATATAATTTCTGAATGGCTCCTAAGCACATAATTGTCTAGGCACTAGGAAGTTTAACCATTTACTTATAGCACACAAAATCAATGTCAACATGTGCAAAGCTAAGGATAAACCTGAACTGTTTGCGCAAATACAAACAGGAGATAAGAAGCTAGAAGTAGTTCCGTTATCACCATAGGTTTATCATCTACCCATAGAACTGAGTACCCAACATGGAATTGTCCTTGTTTGATGGTGACTCGAAGCCGAGAAAGCCTCAGAGTATTTATCATCTAAAAACTGGTGTAGGTAGAGAGAGCACAAGGGACTTACCCTGTTGTTCATATCTAAAGAGAACTGGCACAAACCTATGGTCGGACTAACACGTAGTCGATTTACGGGTGACTGTGAATACATCCATTTTTCCTCCTGTACCTAAACAACACCTCAGGCCGCGAACACACCGATTGTTAGCTGATCCTTTATCGCAGACAGTGTCAAGAGCTAACTCGCCACTCGTTCGTGCACTTTCTGTGCTTAATGCTCTTCTGACTCTAACACCAGAGTGTGACTTGTTTGCTGGGAGATGGATAGATGTGTGTCGTGAATGTCTGAGGTTTTGCGAGAGGATGGATGAAAAATAAGTAAACGTTGTCTTATTTGGTATTGTGGGATATTTTATTTTATGTTAGTGGTAATGTATATGTTTTCTTCTTTTTTTTTACTTTCTTCTTTTATTTCTTGTTTCTGTACAACGCATCAGTTAAGACTGTAATATTGTATAAGTAAATTGTAAATAAATAAAAAAAATGTTGGCTAGGCTGTATCCTCTAAATATATCCCATTGTTGACTTGAACCAAAGACTTCCTTCACTTCACGAGCATGTACCGATGATGATTCTTCTTCTTTTTTTATCGATCACATAATTTAACGTTTTTAGGAACTCACCTCTGCACAGCCAAAGAGAACGCTTCGACGACGTTATTATCGTTCTTTGCAGAAGTCTCGATGTACGTCGCGATCTTGTTCTCTTCACACCATTGCTTCAGCTGATCGTAGGACACCTCCCTGTCTTTTGAAGATACGTCTGACTGAAATTGGTAATACAGAAAATATAAATATCTTGTTCAGTACAAGCTGTAATGCGGAGAATAAAATAGTCTGAAAAGACTGCTAAGGGTCTAAACAGACGGACTGCATTTCAACGGCAATCCTCCTGAGTATCCGTTCAATAGATTTTGAGTTTACCGCGGTCAGACAGACAGACGCAATGACCGAGTGACCAAGTACTTAACCTTCTAATCGGGGTGCCCTAAAATTCCAACCTCCCCTTCGCAGGTTTGGTCTCTCAAGGCGAAACTAGTTCATCCTAAAATCGGGTTTTGCCGGTAACATATATATCTACATATAAAGGGTTATTTGTAAAACATTAAAAACTTGGCAGGACTATTACTAACATCATATACAACCACTTTTGTTCTATGACTTAAAAAAAAAACAATACATTTAACAAAAGCAAATCTTCAAGATTTCGTTGTTCTATCTAACACATTTCAATTCTGTATTTTGCTATACCTACCTATTTCTGTGACGCAACGCAAGCGCATCAAGAACCCCTCCACGCGATCCAACTCCCTTCCGATATTGTACTATCGCTTGCTTCGCATAGACTTCGCAATATTTAGAATGTTCAATTTAAACATTTTTATTTTTGTATTAAAATCTGATGAACTGAAATATGATAAATTAAAAGTCATAGAACAAAAGTTGTGTTGATGTTAGTACCATAGTCATGAGAGATTATCGATGTTTTACAAATAACCCAGTACTTATATCAATGTCGCTTTGCGGTCTGATAATTCCTTCTAAAACACGCAACGGATTTTGATGCGGTTGTCACTTAAGGCCCAAGCGTCCGAAAAATGCCTTAAAACAGTGACTTTCTGAAGCCTACTCCTCGGTAAAGGCCTGGTTAATAGGTTTGAAAAAAAATATTTGTTTATTATAGATTCGTGAACAACATTATCAACATTTGATTTTTTCGTGCGATTAAAACTTTTGTCTAAAAAAAAAATTACATAAAACAACATTCGAACACCAACACCATCTCACCTGATGGTAAGCGATGATGTGGACGACGATTGGAGCACGCTTGCCTAGAAGTAACCTATTCACTCTTGACTTAAAGATCCCTAAGTTGTAGCTATCAGAAAACACAGACTCCGGCAGTGAATTCCACTCCTTGGCTGTACGCACAATAAATGTGTTCGCAAAACGCTTTGTGCGTATCGGTGGGATGTCTACCATGTACCGGTGGCGCAATGCCGTATATAATTTGCACCCGTTCGAAACGGCAGGTCACAATTAATTATAATTAACTAGCTGACCCGACGAACTTCATTTTACTACTTTAGCCAAACTGTTTAAGGATAACGCCATCAACTGTCATTATCAGAACCAGCACAATTCATTTTAATTAGAGATGGCGTTGTATTAGGGTTTTTATTCGTAATTTTTTCCATATTATCTCACCGTTACCTTCCCAAGGTTATCACTAATATATCAATGGAATAAATAAACGAATATTATTATTATTACAATCGATCCAGCTGTTCTCAAGTTTTAGCGACACTAACGAACAGCTTTTCATTTTAAACCTGTTTATGTTTTACAGTCTTGTTTAGATGTAGACGATAAGATAAAATCCATTTACAAAGCAGAATAAACAAAATTATTCTCAAACAACACTAAAATAATTACGAGATGGTAATAAGGTTCAAATTGCAATGACTCACGCGTAATCGTGAACAGCGCGTCAAATGCAACATCGACCTTAATTAATTCATTCATTTTGTAGTCTAATCGCATTTTATTAATTACTTCGCCTAAACTGCGCTGCTTAACGTATCAAGACTTGCGTAACAAAATGACGCCTCGCGATGTCACCATTTTAATCCATAATTAAACAATAGATAATACTAAAACTATGCAATGTTTATAGGTTAATTCGGTACCACGTACCAAAGCGGTCATTTCAGCGTGATCACTTAAAAAAAAATGTTTGCTTGAATCCTGCGGCGCGGCGCCAAACCAAATCCTTTAAATTTTTCGTTTCGAGTGCAAGCAAAAATTAACTTAGTGGTGGTCAGGCGGAAGTATCTTTGATGGTACCTACCAGTTTTTTCATTCAAAAGCTAGGAACAAATTTATTATAAATTGAAAAAAAGTCATTGCGACAAGAACTCACGAAGAAGAAGAGAAAAGAGAGAAGGTCACGGAAGGTCATAGCGAGTAATAGGCGCCAGCCTCAAATCTTTGGCGCCAGTAAACAACTGGCTGCAAGTGCCAAACGACCCCTCAGTCGCCTGGATGGTCCGGTGACTATGTATTTTTGCTGACATAACCAGCTTATAACTCAGTGATTTTTCATGATACAGTTACGAAATATTGTACATAATATATATTCTTTACATGAAAGTACTAGACATATGTTTCAGGTTTCGCATACTTATTACTAAAACTAATGTTGTATAGTAAACTCACGCATTTTGCCCATGGGGGTAGGCAGACATTACAGAACCTGTTACGATCCTACTTGATTGACTGGAAGTCGAATTCGACATAACGAAACAAAACCTAAGATGAGGGCAGAAAACCCCCCTTAATCCTCAGGAATAGTGAACATTTATTGGAGAATATGCCACTGAATGTATGAAAAAAATAAGGTGGTAAGGACATGCCATCAAAGAATCTTAACTTTGTAATTTAATGGACCAACAATCCAAGAATACTAAATTTACATGCATTTTTTTTTAGTCTATGTAATATACACCACTAATTTTTAATTAGTACAAATATAGAAAAGGTCTTGTTATTATTTAATTACAGTCCGAATATTCATAAACAGCAAAGTGATTAGCGTTTGTTTATATTCCAAAATGTCACTGAATTTATGGAAATGTTGTACAGGCTATTGATTTATGAATGAATAAACGGCGATCAAATTGGAAAAACAACTGCGCGTAGTATTTTCTATTAGTAATTATTATGAATGATTTATTTTTTAAAACTTCATGCAACATAAAAGTACAAAGACAGACTTAATGCCTTAGGCATTTCTACCAGTCAACCAGTCAGTCGGGTCGTTAAGAGAAAACATGGGAGGTGCATAAAGAAAAACCAAATACAAAAATATATATAGTATGAATTTATATGACAAATTTTTATGGACAATTTTAGAACTTCCTTTTTTTTCCTTTGACTACAAAACTATCATCAGTATAGTACGGATAGAGACCCATTTTTCTCGTACTAATTAAAAAATTGGAGTATATGTATAGTTTATACAAATATGAAAAAAATATTATTAAAATATCTTCATCGATAATGAAGTTATAAAGCTTCATTGTCATTCTAATATCGTCGACCACATCGTCACTTTCCATCAGGTGAGATAGCGGTCAAGCGCAAACAAATCAACAATAAAAAAAAATCATCAGCCGACTTACATTTTTTTTTCTTTCCTAAGTCCCCGAGAGGAATTAGCAAGCATTAATTTTTCAAAAGACAGAAATCAATCTCAAAAATGATAGCAAATTCTTAAAATAAGATATGATAGGTAGCAACTTAGCAAGGTCTAGTTGACCTTGCATCTCGTTTCAAAGACCATTATTTTTAAGCTACGATTTTCCCATCGCCTTACAAAACAAACAAACGATGACTAAGCTTGGACGGCCAGCAGGGGTAATCAACGCAACGGTCACGTGATATGATAAGTATACTTAACCAATCAACATTAATTCGTATGTGTATGAACAACGACTATACAACTCATAGATGCCTTTGCCGATGCAATATCATCCTTTCGGATAGTAATAGTAAGTCTTACTGATGTTACCACACGCACACCAACATATTAAATAAGGGGACCTTTCCCCTTGTCCCAATGTCAGTGGCGTAACTATAGGATTGAAAAGTTGGCAAAATGCCATGGGCCCAGGTTGGGCCCCGGTACAAAAAACCTTGTGCTCTGAAGAAGTAAATATACAAATTAAGGTAAAATATTAAGATTTATGAAACAATTTATAAGAAAAGGATCGATTTTTTGTGCTATTTGGTCAGCTTTACCTACCACCTTACAGATACGTCACTGGGAAGCCCACCTTCAGAGACGAAATACAAGTCCTCATTTACGAGTGAACTCGCCGATTAAAGAATATTTTATGTCTGTAATTCAGTGATTTAAACAAATTAAGTTATAAAGTTGTAAATATTCCTGGGGCCTCATCCAATGATTTTGTCACGGGCCATGGTATAGTTACGGCACTGGCCATTGTATTATATTTGTTTTCTATTTTTTTTTTATTGTCTGGCACGGAAGTGTTTACGGCTCACAGAAGTAGTCGATCGAGACTATTTTGGAAATTGTTCTGTGACCTGCATCAGATCTATACATACATGTAAATAAAATTGGAGTGTCTGTTTGTAATATTGAAATTACCGCTTTTTACTACATGTATATGAATACATACACCAAAATAACATTTTTTTTTCAATTTTTGTCTGTCTGTTTGGTCCGGCTAACCTCTGAAATGGCTGCACCGATTTTAAAGAAACTTTGATTGGCAGGTAGCTGATAATAAGGAGTAACTTTTAGGAAAAATAAATTCAAAATTCTGTAGTCCACGCGAACGAAGACGCGGGCACAGCTAGTAAGTCATATGCGTTGACAGACCTGCGCCACCTGTTTAATAAACGTCTACGGGCTGCATTGGTCGTTATTTATACATAACATAACCAGTTCAACTGTTACGTTGTGGTTTTCCCCTCACTACGTCTCTGGGAGGTCCCCAAGTGGAGCATAGACCAAAGTAATAATGCAAGAGAGAGTTTTATAAAGACGTGTTCAAGGCAAAAATTATAATGGTCAGCGTCATAGCAAAACGTAAACGTAACGGACGTGATTCTCTTTATGTTCAAGAAATTTGATTATGTGACTCATGACTGGTTTTTGTTGTTAAATTGGTAGTGTTTATACTTATAGCTATTATTGTGTTTATACTTACATATAGCTATTGCTATAAATCGTAATAATCTCCTTATCCTTATTTTCTTTCTATACAAGCTTGAAAATAGGTTCCTCCACAAAAACAATGTATGGAGGCCTCCGTTTCATCGAATCGAATAGCGTTGCCAGGCATCCGGAAAAAGCCGGACATGATCAGGCTTTTTAGTTGCGTGTCCGGCCAAATTAGACGGCGTCCGGCCTGTCCGGACTTTGCCGGGATTCTCATCCCGATTTCCGGCCACCGTAGGCACGGGTTTGCGGACAGGGAGCAATGGGTAGTTCGCTGTCCGGCCGTCCGGTAACTATCCGGACCAAGCCCAAGTCGTCAACGGCGCGCACTGTTCCCGCGCGCCTCAACGAGTTGTCAGCAACAGCTGGAAACCAACCGGGTCGCAGCCTACTGGGGCCAGGGTTATAATATAATAATAATAATAATTATTATTATAGGTTATCCGAAAGGGAACTCGAGCCCCGGTATTAAGGCTAGAAGGAACAGGGTGGGTCGTTTAGTCAGTAAGAGTCTGACACTATCTCCCGCTCCGCCCAAGAGCGGGGGATGTTATTGGATGATTTTTCCCACCATATAAAAAGCCTGTCCGGACTTTGTTAGGTTTTTTATTTGAGTTTTACCACTTCAATACTCAATACTTTATTGCATTCCATTTGTACATATGTAGATGGTATAAAAATATAGTATAGTAAGATCAATATGGACCCTGTTGGACTCAGCAAAGCTAGGAGAGAGGATGAAGGCTAGTAAAATAAAGACATGTATTTGAATTATTATTTTCATAATTATTATTAAATTACTAGCTTTTGCCCGCGGCTTCACCCGCGTGGCATTAGGTACTTAAGGAATCGGGATAAAAGGTAGCTTATGTTCTTTTCCATGTCAAAGGCTATATGCATGCCAAATTTCATCCAAATCCGTTCAACCGTTTTTGCGTGATTAAGTAACAAACATCCAAACATCCACACTTTCACATTTATAATATTAGTTAGGAAATACCTATCAATTTAAATTAAATTGTGTGTTCATGTTATTATGTGCACAGGATCGTTCGTTGTGGCGACGCTTGGGGGAGACCTATGTCCAACAGTGGACGTCTTTCGGCTGATATGATGATGATGATGATGATGTGCATGTTATTATAATATTGTGTCTATGCATAAATACCTTCTAACTAACCTTGTAAGTATCGCTAGCACTAACGAAACACAATACAATTAGCTGATATAAGTTATCAGCTAATTGTATTGTGTTTCATTAGAATTTAAAAAATAAGAAGAGCCTTTACTTAAAAAAAAAGTCGGCCATTTTACCTTTTTTTTTAATTTTCTGGTCTGTCCGGCATTTCGATTTCAAGACCTGGCAACCCTAGTTGTGAACTAATATTTCCCGGGTGTTTGACCAACGTATAACGTAAATAACTTACTACTTTCAATTAGGTCTTACAATTTTCAACAATAAAGTTTATAAGTCAAATAAAAAAATATAGTTTAAAAAAAAAAACACGCTTTCATAGCATATCAAACTAAAAAGTGTAAAATAATTTTCAATATAGGTAGAGAATAATAATAATGAACGAAAAATATTAATATCATTGTGGAAAAAGCGTAGGGCGCTTTGTACCATACTTTTCGTAAATCGAGCACCCCACTTTTTAGTTTGATATGCTATGAAAGCGTGTTTTTAATTTTTTCACTAAAAAATAAAAATGGATTATTGTATTATCATCAGTCTTTGATGGGTGTGCAAAGTTTGAAGAAAATCTGGTCGCCCATAGTAGGTCAAAATCAAGCTCAAAGGCGTTGGTTACAAACATACAGGTGAAGCTAATTTACGCGTGTTAAAAACGCAACAAACCAGGGTGTGGTGCCTGTAAACATAACACAAGCGCTTCTTATGTATCAACCACTTATTATGTGCTGTATTATTTTCTTTCGTGACTCACCAGTTCATTTAATGATTTTATAATATTTACTTTATTACCAGTGAGTGGAATAATCGAATAAGTCGTGTGGTTTACCAAATTACCATAACTTGACTGTGTTGAATAATTGTTAATTGGACGAGGAAACAATTAAAAAAACCGATATCAATTTGTAATTACTAATAAAGTGCACCTTATAATGAAATATGTAATGCATTGTGTAACAAAAGTAATATATGACTGAACTACGAGTATATTTATTGTTGACTAGCTTTTGCCCGTGGCTTCGCTACCGCTCTACCCTACTTCACCCTACTATATCCTACTCTACCCTATTCTACCCTACCCTACCTACTCTACCCTACACTACCCTAATTTTCATTTTTTTATATAACAACCTTCTTCTCACCGTAACAAACACAACAAAAAAAAGAATTAGCGAAATCGGTTCAGCTGTTCTCGAGATTTGCGCTTAGTAACACATTTAGCGATTCATTTTTATATTATAGATAGAAAATTACGAATAAAAGGAAAAAATGCTTGACTGTATAAGATCTAAATGGCAATGACCCGAATAGACTAAATACATCTCAAAAAACTGAAAAAAAAAAAAATTCAAGATACGAGACTAGACATTTCCAGTGTCATGCCAGTGCTGAGTGATTGTTCGAAAGAATTACTGTGGCCATGGACTGCAAATAATGCAGGTGGGTTTTAGTTATTCTATCTTTTAGATAGACACGCATTCTCACTGTCGCACCCCACCCAGAGTCATCATCATCGTTACAGCTGAAAGACGTCCACAGTTAGACATAGGTGACATAGGCCTCTCCCAAGTGTCGCCATAACGACCGGTCCTGTACGTCTCACATCTATCGGGTAAGAGACAGAGCTATACAGGTTGCCTAGCGCCATCTCTTACTTACATTGAAATAGGTAAGATTAAAAAAATCTTACTTTAAACGTCATGGTCTAGGAGCAGGTCATCGTTCCACCTTGTAGGAGGCCTTCTAATACTGATTCTTCTTGTATGTGCACCACCCAGAGTGTAAAAAGCTATTTGGTTCCGGTTAGGATGGAGCAAGGGGGAATGCCAGACTTTTACTGACTAAAATCCACCTGTGCTCCTTCAGTTGCCCTTTGCGTTCCAGGGCCTGAAAAACTCTTTCAAACATTCCCTATTTCCCACAGCCCTGTCCAACCTATGCTTACAGGAAAGTACCTATATGTAAGAACCTATATTATTTTGTTTCGTGTTCAAAACACGATGACCCCATTTAAGGAGTGTTTGATGTCCAGTCGTACGCACCAAATCACGCAACCATTTGCACTATTTAAGTTTTAATGAACTCAGAAATGACCCCTACATTACGTGTTTTACATATATAGGTAACTACAGGTACAATGAACCAGATTTTCATATAGTTTATGGTAGCAAATCAAAATCACTAACTTGCGTTCAAATCTGTATGGTCCTTTCCTCAAATGACCACCTTTTTTTTATGATGGGTAAAAATCATCCAAATGACATCGCGCTCTTTGGCGGAGCGGGTGATAGTGTCAGACTCTTACTGACTAAAAAACCCACCCCGTTCCTTCTTGCCTTTCATACCGAAGCTGAGCTACCTTTCGGAGCTAACCCTCTGCTGTTGCTGACAACTCCTTGAAGCGCGCGGAAACAGTGCGTGCCGTCGACGACTTAGGCTCGGTTTCCTCAAATGACCACCTCAGATATTAACCTACATGGTTTAACCATTACTATACAAACTGTAATTTACTATAATACACTTCACTTTACAAAATGGACTTTAAGAAACTCTGACCTCTGAACTTTACGAGTATGTTGGCTTTACCTAGGGAACACCTGTCTAGTCTAGTTTTTAGACGAAACAAATTTAAAAAGTGTTAGTTTATAACCAATTTGCAAAATAACTATCGCTTTTTAGAGGTGAGCAATCATAAAATGACTTTCTCCCACTCTGGATGGAGCGATTGAGAGTCAGTCTTTTATCGACTAAAACTCACCCGCGTTCATCCAGTTTTCATTTGCGAGCCAAGGCCCAGTTAACTTTTTCGAGTTTTCCTGCAGTCTATCAATTTAACGCCTTGAGTAAATGTGAGGATTCTCTCCGCTTGTATGCTAATTTGGAAGTACTTAGTGAAGTTTTGAACCAATTTTCTACTTAAGCCTACAGTCCACGGATGCGAAGCTTCATAGACGCGTATTCATCACTATACGTTTGGTGTACGCCTGCGTGAAGCTTACATACAAAACTATAGCCTGCCTAGTGCCTACAGGGGCGTAGCTTCATAATGCGACAAGACGGCACGACGGCGTGACGCCGCTATCGCCCGCTTCATCAACAGAGTTTCATTGTTTTGTATGACATACGCCTGCGTGAAGCTTCCTTCACGTAGGCGTAAACCAAGCGTATAGTGACGACAACGCATCTATGAAGCTACGCGTCCTTGGACATTAGGCGTTACTGTCGTACGGTCTTGCCACCGGACACACAGAATAAAGAGGAAGAAAAAAAGGTTTTCATACTTCAATACTATTCTAACAAGGTATTATAGTAGAGTGAAGTTACCACCAAACAAAGGTTAATCAGCGGTATCACATTTTCGCCCGTGACATTTGGATCACAGAACAAACCGCAGTGTTATTGGAATTTGGAGCCATTGTCAGTAATAAGTATAGCTAGTTAAACATTTCATTATTTCTTAGTATCTATCTAGCATTTCAATTACCGTGGCGCCTATCCAAGGCCTTATTACCTACATACTTTATAATTAAGATACCTAAGATATTTTCAATCGAACTCTAATACGATGCGGTAACTTGTTTTATATAAATGGCGGTTGAAGCGGCGACATCGCGTGCACGTAAGTCAAAGCGCGTCGCGTTGTATCGCTTCGCACACATTCACGTAATAAACGAAGAAGGTTTGTGTGTTTTTAATTTGTACGAAGCCGGGACGGGTCACTAATAAATAAATATTAATAAATAAATATTAATAAATCAGACATACCTTATTCCCAACAACCATAAACGGGTATCTATCAATGCCATTCTTGACTCCAGCGTAATGGAGGAACTCGTTGAGCCACATTTTGATGTTGTTGAAGGAGCTGCGATCGTCGATGGCATACGCCAGAATGCATATGTCGGAACCTCTGTAGAATGGGGTGCGGAGAGACTTGAAGCGCTCCTGGCCCGCTGTGTCCCATACCTTGAAAAGATGATTGTTTGTTAAACATGTGTCAGCGAAGGATGCCAATCATCATTGAAGCTCTTTCCAGAGACTCTGTTTTGTGGGCGACGTTTGGGTATCGAGCAATAAACCAAATATTCCAGATCACACAACTGATTTATTATGACAGAGGGATGAGCGCCAGACCTCTGCGGTCGGTACTTCTATCAAAGTGACATGTATCACTTGTCACTTTGCTCGTTCATTCGTTCTCAAGCTTCCGTACTATTGACTTCACCGACATTTACGTATAATGTTTTTTGCCCCACACTAGGAGTTACTCCTGTTATCTGTATCATGGACGCGTTCAAAACTTCTACACTCACATATACAAGACACTCAGATCCAGTAGAACTTGACCTGAGGTCTTACCACGAGCTCTAACGCGTCCATTTGACAACCTAACAGCAAATTTAATCCAACTGCAAATTGCAGTTTGAATGCAGTTATACGACTGCAATAGAACTGCAAACCAAACGTGCGGTCCGATTGCAGTCGTGTGAACTGCACACCGACTTTATCCGAACTGCACCATGCGCGGGAGGGCGGAGCGTGCGGGCGGGTGGGTATGTAAATATTAGTGTAGGTAATAAAAGATAAAGAACAGATTTTAGAATTGGGGAAAAAACCTTAAAGGAATCGTCGGTAACAATAATAGTAATAGCCTATAAATAGATACAGGTGCATACCGTAAAGGAAATAATAATTTGATAACAAGAATCAGATAAACAGTTGTATCATAAAGGTCACTTAGTCACGATTCACGATTAGTATTTTTTACATTTCTATTTTAAAGATACATTTTTAAATTAATCCAAAAATTTACACACTTGCACTTTTTATTGAATATTACCTAATAACTAATAACAAAAGCGT
Organism: Mythimna albipuncta; assembly: GCA_929112965.1. Lineage (NCBI taxonomy): Eukaryota > Metazoa > Arthropoda > Insecta > Lepidoptera > Noctuidae > Mythimna > Mythimna albipuncta. Next base: position 5,344,487 of record OV815962.1, on the reverse strand, counting down.
GAGTAGAACTTAAAAAAAATCACGGAGGATGTTAACATAATAACACTATATACAGACACGGAAAAACTTCTAGAAATTATAAAATAAAATTTATCTAATCTAAATCACTTTTTTTACCTAATTAATAGTCTGCACTTTATCTGCATTATTATTATTCGTTAATTTGTTTAAACATAATATATCGTAACTAATCTAGTTTTAAAAAAATATTTTTACTCTAATGGTTTATTTTTAAGGCATTGAAATTATTGTGTTCGTTTTTATTTAGCTTTCATTTCTATTGTTGTTTTTCTTTTATAAATGTTTGATGTAAATGGATGGCCTGAAACACATAGATCAGGCAGAACTACACTTTGAATTAAATTTATGTCGATTGTAATTAATGTAAATTATAATGTCGCTTACCTTATACCTGAATTAAGAATTATTATTATAATAATTATTATTATTTCATTTATTTATATTTATACATATTAATTATATTTTTAAATATTTCTTATAAAAAAGGATATTAAAAAAAAAAAACATTAAAAAATACAAAAAAATAGTAGCCCACCGGCATCGGGAACAGGGTCCAAGCTCAGGGCTCCTGAGAGAGGAACCTCCGGACAATACGCGCCGTGTCAAGGAGTACTGCCTTCTGGATCAAGCCCTTGATCCAACTGCCTAACGAGAGCCTCCGCAGATGTTGATCGAGGCTCTTGGCTATTAAGCCATTGGCCGTCACGACTATCGGCACAATGATTGCTTTATCCACTTCCCACATGTCGTCAACTTCGCGAGCCATGCAAGATATTTAGTTTATTACTATTATTATTACTATTTTATCATTTCCTTGAACAAATACCTATAGGGATTTCAACAAAAAAACTGGTTCCGTGAAATGACAAAAAGTATCTATAGTATTTTAAATTTTTATTTGTAATTACATAGTTACATATGACCATGGCCTAGTAGTCATCACTGCTCCTAAAACTTTATGGACATAGATCATCGATATAAAAAAATATGATTAAGTATAAGTAGGTAAGTAAGTACCGACTACAAAGTTTCTAGTAGAACTACTTTGTAATATGAATATTGTTTGCAAAATCCTCCATGTGTCCGTCCATTAGTGCATGAGTAATTACATCCAAGCCTGATGTTAGTTACTAGATTAAATACCTACCCAGTACTATAGCGAGCGGTATATATTATATTATAGGCATATTGAACCTTTTTAGGTAAAACATTGTAAGCAATAGTTTGCGCTTTTACAGAAAGAGATTTTTTTAAGTTCTACTCATGCTTTTGTTATTAGATAGTAGGTAATATTCAATAAAAAGTGTAAGTGTGTAAATTTTTGGGTAAAAAAAAAACACTGCCCTACCTACCTTTACAAAATTTTAAAGTACAGAAGGGCTATCAGATTTGTATGGTACTAAATGACTTGTGATTCCCATCCAGCATATGAAACAACATACCTCTTCTGATCTACCTACAACAGTCTGAAAGCCGATTCTGAATGCTTTTGCACTCAAAATTAATGACAATGATAAATTTGGTCTACATAGTCTCCTTGAAAAGTATCTTCTGCTACCTACTGTCATTTTAAAAAGCTGGGAATAACAAATATATTGCAACAAACTGCCAATAAATATTAATTTAAAATGTATCTAACATAGAAGTATAAAAAATAATAATCGTGAATCGTGACCTTTATGATACAACTGTTTATCTGATTTTTTTATCAAATTATTATTTCCTTTACGGTATGCACCTGTATCTATTTATAGGCTTGTTACCGACGATTCCTTTTAGGTTTTTTCCCCAATTCTAAAATCTGTTCTTTATCTTTTATTACCTACACTAATATTTTACAGAGGTAATAAGTTTGTTTTTTGTTTGTAGGAGGTAATCTTTGAGAGTGGTCTGATTGCTAAAATTTTTCCACCGATAGAAAGCTGCTTTATTCCTGAGTGCCATACTGTTATGTAGCCGGGCGAAGCTGCGGGCAAAAGCTAGTTTTGGATAGGCTTAAGTTTGATCACTACCTCAGCCGATGGTAAGCGTTGATGTGGTGTACGTTGAAACACGCATCCGCAGCAAAGTCACTCTTGACTTAAACACTCCCAGATTGTAGCTGTTAAGAAAAAGACTCGCGCAGGGATTTTCACTCCTTAAGCACAATGAATATGTTCCTCAAAGTTATGTGACATTCCACCTATACACATGTGGCATACACATTAAATGTAGGACAAGTCAAGTAGTTGACGACATGGCAGTCGCGATCCTTTCGGGGCAACGACTACACGTCACTCCTTGGGTTTGCCTGCTTACTGACAATTTGGTTGTTTCATTTACAATAATCCCAATCCCGTGTGTATACGCGTGTCAGACTTTTATATACTAAAACCTACCTGTGGTCCTTCAGCTACCCTATGCGTTTCAGAGCTGCGGTAACTCTTCAAATACTCCGATAGCCCTGTCAGGAAGCTTACACTCCTGAAGTCAAAAATATGATCCACGATTTCTTCCCCATTCGTAATAGTAAGTATTTTAAGAAACACGTTTATATGATACCCTTTGCTTTTTGTTCAAACGAAGTGGTAACAGCATGAATCATTTTAAAGAAATAACAATAAATAGACGACAGTACTTGCGAAAAATGTTACAAACCTTTTGTTTGCTTTTATTCTTTAATCGACAATAAGTAATAATATTGTTTTAATCAGACAATATGCATATGGCCCGACATCACAAATAGGGATTTCAAATCGAATGTTTAAAATCAAAGGAAAAACTCATGTTTAGTGAAAATCCTTTGCTTAAATTACAAATGTATTTTTTTCCACTCCTTTAAGTCTTTCCCTTCAATGGTTTATGTTTGGATTAGCTATTAATTTTAATTAATATGATTCATTGACCGTTGAATCATAAGATCGTAAAAAATCCTATGGCCAAATCTTGTATTTTTAAGGAAAACTGGCATTCAAATCTCAGCTTTAACCTGTTAAAATTCACAGGCAATGATTGAGCTGAGATACAATTATCAATTTTTTTATATTAGTATCAAAAATTGGCTTTATGCTTAGTGATGAAGATTGATTTACAGCAGAAAAATCATAAGTACTAACATATACGAGTAGTTGCTACAATTGCCGTCACGGATCTTGAGCGCTGGCTTCAAGTTGCGCAGAAGTCAAATATTCGGTCTCTTTAGTGGTGCGAAGTGAGACGCGGGGGCGGGGTGTGTCAGTGATTGGCTCGCCACGCCATCGCGTCATAGACGTCACTCCTGATTCGTTCCCTGCGTTGCTGCATGTATCTAACAACGAAGACGATTGGCTCGCCAATGTATGGAATGCACAAAGCGACTCTGACGCCGAGCGCTCAAGATCCGTTTTTCAATTGTAACTTGCTACCAGTGGCTTCAGCCGCGTGATAGTATCTACTTAAAATGTTATCTCAAAGGACACGGTAACAACTCCCTGGATAAAAAGCGTTATATCCTATTCCAGGACATGGTCTACCCGTGTACCACGTATCATCGATCATCATTCGAATCCCAAGCTGTTCAAGCGTGAAGAAGCAACAAACGTACATTCACAAACTTTCGCCTTTTTAATATTAGTGTGATTAAAAATACGCTGCAAGCACTTGTAGCAAGTCTGTGCAAATACGAATCCTCAAGTTTTTCGGGCAAAACACCCGTAATAAGGACTCAATGGAACGTTTGGTGGTGCAAGGGAAAGTCGAAGGCAAAAAATCTCGTGGACGCTCTCCAACACGGTGGACGGACCTCATCAAAACCGTGACACAGATGGCTCCCAAGCCGCCAAACACAGAACTGCATGGCGTCGGCTAAATGTCAGGAATAGACAGATCGCAGGAAATAAGAGAAGGATAAAAAAAAAGAAGAAGATTAAAAATCCAAAGTTTGTTTAAATGCACTAGGGTTCAATATGAAAAATGAATCGTAGTGTATTGTAGTGTATAGTATAACACCACGCTACAACCAAAAGGAGCAAAACAGTAAAGGGCCTTTTACACCACTCGATATTTAGCCAGTCATAGTAGATATCGCGTCGTGTCGCCTTTCAGATACCGTCCGTCATCAATTGAGACACATTAGCAAGATAATAGATGCGCGAACGCCGCGCTTGGGGTTTAATGAACTGTGTACAGTACAATTCACGAATGATGGCGGCCGTGAAGTTAGCCTTTGCGAATGTTCACGCATACTACACTTTTGTCGCACACGCACGTCGCCATAAAACACGTTACTGCGCAGCCTTCTGCGCAAACATCACGGCCACCATCATTCGTGAATTGTACTGTAATAACTGTCAGACTGCCTTATTCGGAATGAAAAATAAGACGAGTCTGAATATCGTGTAGTGTAATAGACACATTTAATAAAACCATGGGGGACAGGACAGTTTGTAAATCATATTTAGTCTTATGAGCAATGTTAGAGTGCTAAGTAAGTTAGCCTTTTCAATTTTTTTTACCTCCAAGTAGATAACAGAACCTTGATATTGAAGGTGAAGGCTATTGTAAATAATGTAAGCCTTATACAAAGCATCTGTACCTATACCTTTTTTATAATATAATTGGGTACTTATCTTATTGTTTTTTGCATGTTTTGTTTAGTCGAGATGTTTTTTTGCAATGCTGATAAATTGAATTCTGTCAAAGTCTGCAAGGTTTAATTAGAACTAAAATATGGTAAGCCGATGAATACGGAAAAATAATCTATCAATTGATAAAAATCTATCAAAAAAATTTTTTTTTTAAATAATATACTTAAACTAGTGCTTAACTGCGATCCCACCTGATGAGGGGCGATGCAATCGTTGATGGTGAGGCACGATAGTTTATTATGAGCATATTCTGGGACTTATTTGCAAAATAAATAACTGAGAAGTTATTTGGTTTCTCAGACAAAAACGAAAGTAATGAGTTCTGTGAATTTTAAAATAATAATTAACAAACCAATTAGTGCTTCTTAGTATTTTATATATGTACTTGTGTTTTTTTTTAATTATTATTTATTTATCAATTCATTAAACCCCAAGTGAGTTTGCTCATTGTCCTTCTACTGTGTCTCTAATTATGGTATTTAAAGGATTAAATACAAAAGAATCAAGTATTCCTCTTTCGGCATCAAAGCTATTCCTCTTTCACCACCAATAGATATGTTAGCTTGGTGTGGAATCTGGATCTAACATGGTGCTGAAACCGTACGCTGAAAAAATTGGTGCCAAAAGAGGAATACTTCAAGAATACAGGATTATCCATATTAAATAGCAACCAAAAACCACTAAGGTTTATACTTATGCTATCATAAGTCTCTCAATATTGAACTAACAATAATGCATTTTATAATTTGCGTCTTAATGTCGATGTGTAGTTTACGTTTGTGAATGCACCCACAGTACAGGAGTAATTTCTAGTGTGGGACCACATTGTTTCAAAATAAAAATCAGTAAATGAATTTATTCTTCAGTATCTGAAGGTCAATTTAATCTAGCAGTTATTCCAACCAGATTAAAGTCTGACCTCAGCACACTATTGAGTTCAACCCACACTTTAAGACACTTCCGCTTGAACACCGCTAAATTCATTTTTGCTTGTAATCTAAAAAAATATTTCAAGGGGATTGGTTTAGCTGCAGGATTGAAGAGAATTTTTTTTAAGTGATCATGCAGAAATAACCACATTGGTACCTTTAACAGTTTGGTTCTGAAAAATATGTGCAAACAAATTACATTACCCACAACTTCTAAACAGTTGAGTAATTTTGCATTTAATTAATTCATTAAACCCCAAGCGAACGCCGGCGTTCGCGCACCTATTGTCTTTCAATTGTGTCTGTAATTATCACAATTGAAAGGTTAAGGTAAACAAGCTGATGAACAGATAAACACACACAAGCTACTGGGTTGAAAAAAAAACTTTTTGATCAATTTTCTAGATTTGAACATGAACAGGGATTTACACACTTTTCAACCTTGAGGTATTTAGGTGACCTACAATACAATTCTGTAGATTTCTATCTGTGAGATTAACTTTATAAAAGTTTATTATGGGTCTATAAAAAAAAACTTACCTGCAATGTATACGGTTTTCCATTGACTTCAATAGTTTTGTTCATAAACTCGACTCCAATGGTGTGAAAACTGTGATCATCGAAGTGGTTTGATATAAACCTGCTCATTAAACATGACTTGCCAACTCCACCTTCTCCTAAAATTACAATCTTCAGCAAAGTGCTCTTGTTGGAGTTCCTCCCGTAACCGCGATCATTATCTTCCACCATTATGTCGAACCACACATTATATTCACTAAAACGTTTCTATATTACCGCAGCCTTGAGTTAAATAAGAGCGCAAAATTATACTGTTTAATTAATGACTCATTTTCGAATAGATTTGTTATAGCTTAACTACCAATGTCACTACTAAATAACTAACGACGCTAGTTATTAATAGAAATGTACGTTAAACGTTTGAAGATCTTCAGAAATTATTTATTATTTGTAAATATCCACGCACGACGATTGTTCACAGCTGTTTCAACGAATTTGTAATTTACGTCAAATTGTCAGTCAACATTAATCAGTGCCAATCAGTGCATCGTAAATGTTACTATATAAAAAATAGTTTTAGTAGATTATATGCGCTGAATACATGTAGTAGTCGAGTAAAAACGATGTTTATAGCCTTCTAGAAAATACCTATAACTCGAAAAATATTTTATAAGGTTAAAATATGAATGACTGATTGCGTTTTGCACAATCCAAGGCAATTTTAAATTATTTAAGGTAAATTTTTGAATACACATCATTATGCTGGTAATACATTCTTGAATTCAACTATGTTCGACTAGAACAATCGAGTTCGTATGGCAACACCAAAACTGAAAAAGTGAGAATAATCTTTGAGTATTACTGATTTTTTATAGCTTTATTTTTACATTGTATAATTTTTCGCAATTGATCTTTTATTTTATTTTTTTTTATTTCTATGACCTTTTATTGTTACAATTTGCCAGAAAGATGAGTGCCACGCCATCTTACGGAGTCTACTAAGTACTTGAATATGCGCAAGTTACGGTTTAGGTAAATCAAAACCTATTTGGTCAGCAGTGCCATCTATGAGTATCTCTAACAATAGAGTTTTAAACAATTGATTGAATTTGAAACAATGTTTCAATTGAATCAATATCAACAGAAAGGTATTTTTATGACCTACCTAACTTCTAAAGGTTTTTTTAATTCACTATCTTATTGTTTAGTATAATCCATACAAATGAAGTTAGTTTTACGAATAACGATTTTTGAAAGATTACCATTGTATAGCGACATCTATTATACATATTCATGAATAATAATATTATTAAAAAAAAACTGCGAATCAGTCTTTGTGTTCAGTAACCGCCAGGTGTCGACAATATTTACCTTTTGTTTTGACGACCTCGACTCGCGAGTAGTCGCGAGATGTCACGCTCACTCGGCCGCGCGATACAACTTTATTCCGCTTTGTTTTGCGGAGGTGAGAGGACATGGTGTAGCTATCGCTCGAGTTTGTGCGTTGTGTACAATGTTTTTCTTATTAAAAAGTATTTTTTGAGTGAATAGACATAATAATTTTGTACGAAAAGTGTTTTTACATTCGAACGAAGACTGTGTATGTGTTCGAGTAGTTGAAAGATCTCTACATTTGCGCAATCGTTAGTGAGACTTGATGTCAATAAACTTGTCGGTTGTATTTTATGGGAAAGGTGTGCCGCGTCGCGCTGGTACCTGTTCTCGGCGGGTGGGTGCTCGAGGCCGGGATAGTGGCTGCTAAGTTGGCGGCAGCCGGCTCGTCAGTGCCATGGAGTCGTAGATAGGATCGAGGTGAGTAGTAAAGTTTGGTGGTTTTCGGTGGAGCAGCGGGCGAGGGACGCGGGGCGCGCGGCGCGTGCATTCACCTCTGACCCGCGCGCGGGGCGAGCGCCGCTCAAGGTCGGTGCGCCGCCTGAAGGTCGCTCGTCACGTGACGCGGAGGGTGCTCACCCCCGCCCCTCGCAGACCGCCCCTACCGTGTTTATGTTGACAGTCGCGTGCGAAAGTGTTAGCTCATGAATCAAGCGCGGTTTATTAATAATGTAATTTATACTTTTGATTACACTATCGCATTGGGTTGGTCTGTAATTAATTAATTATAGCTGTATGTATGTCTAATAAATAAATAATTAAAAAAAATACATTAAATTAGTATTTAATTAATAATGATTGTTCTCAAGTAAGCGACATTGATAGGTTTTTATTGAGAATAAAATTTCTCTAAGCTAAACATCGCTCTGCTCGTCCTGGATTTTTAGTTACAACACTTCTAACAGAGGTTTTTGTATTATTCAAGGACGTTAGGCCTTAAAACAGTTTTATCATAGAAACCAACTATAACAAAATAAAATCATCATTAATAAAATAAATAAAAAAGTATGTAACTGGTTAAATAAAGTTTCTAGGTTTTCACCTAGTTTTCTGACTTCTTATTAGATTCTATTCAAATGCAAAAAAAAAACAGTAGGCATGGATAACGGATATGCTAACAAAATGACAAATAGGTTGGCGCTAGCCTCTATTTTTAAATCGCATTGTCTCATGCCTCGGTAACGCATGCATAGAACTAACGGGTTATAAAACGAAGCTAGGCATCTATTATTATGTGATGAACCTGCGATTTGGTATGCCATAAATAATAGGTTTGTAATAAGGTGAAATGTATCTGGCACCAGTTTCATAAACAAACCTTTGGGGCCGTCGGACACATCTGTGGTTTCAAATTTCGAACGTGCAAAAATAAACGTGCAGATTGTAACGTGACAATAGATAAAGGTAAGTAGGTATTTGGGTAGGTATGCAGGCGGACTTTATCAGAGATTTTATCTGTGGTGATGTCTACAACGGCTGATGGATAACACGATTTTTGTGTAGATACAATGTTATTTGTTTATATGTATAGCTCAGCAGTTAAAAAACGAAATAACAAAAATATACTAAAGAAAAGACCCTGCCTTTCATTATCGTACGAGTACCTGTATTGAATTATATCATAATTCTTTTTTATGTTATGTCGGAAACATCAAATAAGATTTCAGCTTTTTCAAGGCTTCTCTGAACCCAATCTTCCCGATACGTTTATAACACGCTGTTTTTCTCTGTCTGGCTCATAGACAAAATCTATAAGGAATGACTAGCTTTATGGCACATTCCAAAAGATTTAGAATGCATTTTATTCGTATTTTTTAGCATTCACGTCCATTTAATCGTTGTTTCGTCTACCGATGAAACTTTTAAATGACCTTGCGAGTTGCTATAATGTGTGTACGTAAAGAAATAACTGCATCTTTTTGTAAAGCATCTGTAACAATCTGGCCTCGCGAATCGTGATCTACGAATGCCAGTTGCCACTAAAGCCGGGCCCCACGACTCGGCTGCGAGCACGACGCGGCCGCCCGACAAAAAGTTGCTTATTAATATACAGCTTTATAGGTAGGTATTATTAATTCGACGCCAGACGTTCGATTCCATATTTGAATAATCGGGGAAAATAATGTACAACCTTAATAATACAAATTCGGTGAATCAATAGTTTACCGAGAAAATTATAAAAATACCTAGTGAGTTATATGAAGTAATTTTATTATGCAAGAGATCATTAATATGTATAAACAACCTCAGTTTATATCAGTAACTATTTTAGTCGTTTAAATACAATTTTAAACTGTGTTAATTCCAAAATAGAACGTAGTTATTTCAATTAACATACCCAATTCTGATTTGTTATAATATTTGAATGCATTTTATTCGTATTTTTTAGCATTCACGTCCATTTAATCGTTGTTTCGTCTACCGATGAAACTTTTAAATGACCTTGCGAGTTGCTATAATGTGTGTACGTAAAGAAATAACTGCATCTTTTTGTAAAGCATCTGTAACAATCTGGCCTCGCGAATCGTGATCTACGAATGCCAGTTGCCACTAAAGCCGGGCCCCACGACTCGGCTGCGAGCACGACGCGGCCGCCCGACAAAAAGTTGCTTATTAATATACAGCTTTATAGGTAGGTATTATTAATTCGACGCCAGACGTTCGATTCCATATTTGAATAATCGGGGAAAATAAATGTACAACCTTAATAATACAAATTCGGTGAATCAATAGTTTACCGAGAAAATTATAAAAATACCTAGTGAGTTATATGAAGTAATTTTATTATGCAAGAGATCATTAATATGTATAAACAACCTCAGTTTATATCAGTAACTATTTTAGTCGTTTAAATACAATTTTAAACTGTGTTAATTCCAAAATAGAACGTAGTTATTTCAATTAACATACCCAATTCTGATTTGTTATAATATTTGCATTACCTTGAAGGTGCTTACTACTTCAAGTTGACTGACACACCTTCGTTCACTAATGATTTCGTCATAACAGTCTGTGGGTGGTAATTGTATTGACGATCGGTATCGAATAAAATAAATATTATATATACTGTTAGATTTACATTAATTAATACAAACGGTATTACGGTACATGGTCGAACGTTAAGCAACTGTCTGCATATAAATTTGTTATTTCTTATTGGAATTGCATTCACATCCGTCGGTGTAATTAATGTAACTTTAAATTCTAAGCCGGAACGTGTACTTTTAAAACAATTGAATAGGAATTTGAACCCAGTTGCAGCAACCTTGAGTACAAGTCTTGGTGATGAATGATGATGCGCCTGAAAAGGAAACTACATTTGTTTATTTACTTGTGTAATTGAAGGTTTCATAATTACAAAAGGAACATAATTATTTTGAAAGTAACAGAAAAACAAGCAACATTACGGTACCTACCTATGAATTTAGGATATATACATACATATCGAATTTGCATGATCAATACGGATAAAACATAGCCGAGTAATAGTTATGAATAATGTAAAACATTGTAATTCATTACAGACGATGTTATTATTATGGTAATGTTCATAAATTGTGGTCCTAGTTGTTTGGCAACAGTTATTGTTATCGTGTCTGCATCTACGGACCGTTCTCCGACAACACTGCCTGTTTAATTGCAAAATGAATGTCGAAATAGGATCTTAGCTCGCTCATTGTTTGTACTAAGCCGGATGGAATTGATTAATCGCTGAACTACTGCAGTAATTAACCATTAACTTAACAGTTAGCGGTCAGGCCGAGTTATTCATAATGCTATTGACTTTTGGGCAGTCCAAAGCTGTATCAACCAGACAAACAACTTTTAAATATAAAAAAATGAGCACGGCGTGTTTAAAATAAATTTATTATCCGGTAAATTTACATCATGCATAGTTCTGAATGAATAAATAACTGTACATTGCGTTTTAAGATGCTGTAATACGCAATACGTACTTAATAACGTACTTTCTAACCGTCAAACAGCGCAATTCGTAACTATTTTCAATTGCAAATTATGTTGGTGACCTCGAGTATAAGTTTACCTAAAATTGACTGGTTTTGTTGACACGCGTTTTTGTTATAATACAAGTTAAAAATTTGTACCTACTTGTCTCGTTAACTGATAAAAAAAAAACTGCATAATTCATGATGGCAATTTATTAACTTGCTGAAAACATGTTTTACAGAGTTATAATAAGAATCTTTAAAAAAAAAAAATTATCACCCCTTTCATTTTTGAGGTTAAAAAAAAGATAATTTTTAACCTCAAAAATGATTATTTATTTTCGTTAGAAATTGTGAAGTTAAAAAAAAAAAAATTAAAAACCCCTAAATTCTTATTTTGGTGTTAGATTTGAAAAACAAATAATGACAACACAATCTTTATTATTTATTTGGATTATTTTATAAGTTTCTAGTAAGAAAAAAGATTTTGCATACAAACGAATTGTCCCATTTTTGCCCTCTTAAAATTTAAATTTTCAAAAACCCTTTCTTAGTGCTCGCTTGTATTATGATAGGAAACCTTTAACATTCCTAGTGTCTAAGTTGTTTTGGCTATACGCAAGTCAGATTCTCCTTTTATGGACACTATACCTATAAGACGAATCATATTAAAAATAAAACATGTGTTTTATCTGGAACTCTCGAGAGGTATTACGATGTCGTATCAATGACGCATCTATTCTTTTATAATTTTAACAGAACGTGAATAAAATTGTTAATACAAACACATGTCAAATATGTTTTAGTTATTGTTATACACTACCTTGTTATGATTTGTTATCGCCGAGCTCAAAGGTCGCAAGTTTGTTAGCGTCATACATTTGGCATGAAGCGAACAAAAAATGTAATAAAAGAGGCTTTTGGCTGCGACTGTACTCTCACTACTTTCACGTGTGGTTGTGTGAGTGTGGTCGGTGGTGTGCGTCTCGGCCGGTGACCTTGCTATCAGGCGGAAGCGCGCGGCCGCGTGAGTCAGCGCGCGTCTGCCGAGGGAGCAGAGACCTTCGCGTAACGTCTATAGTCTATACTACCATGTTCCATTGAGTACCAACCTACCAAGCCAACGAGTTTTTCGGCCCCTTCTGCCTTTGTTCGATTTTCAAAGTTGGAAGCTATTATTCTGCGTGGCGTCATCGATCGAGGACGCTGACAAATAGACTGGTTTTTATTTTCTTTTTGGCATAGCAAAAAGATATTATTCAAATTCAATACAGGTAACCCTTTATGAGAATTTGACAATTCAAGTAGGAATATCCTTTGATTTTTCGAAACTTTGGTTTGGTAAATGAGAGCATCATATTAACAGCCCGACGCATGTTTCATTGTGTACCATAAAGAGGTTCTCTTTGTTCGATATTTTTTTTATTTGTCGGAGGGAATATTGTGTTGTTTTAACAGGCGGTTTCTCTTTCCGATGTCCTCCGTCACGTCGTTAGAATTCGTCTTTCTTTTTTAATTTGTTTGAATTTGAATGTTATTATGTTTGAAAGTTTTATAAGTAAACTACCAGGAAAAAGGCACCAAGAGTGAATAAATTATAACTTATTGCTTTTCAAGACAAAGGGTTCCCTTCTTTCCTCTCCTCCGGTATGGCTAGCGCTATACGAGCTACCTATTTTTCACTTTGGTACTTGGATGTTAGTGGTTTCAATTTTCATTTCACAGCCTTCTTTCAATGACTGGCGACTCGGCCGGCACAAAGATTATAAAATTTCGAATCTCCGTTCGAAATTCAAAAATTAAACCTCTTCGTCAGCCATCTTGTTTCATGACGTCACCCAGGCAACCTGTAGGTCGCAATCAAGAGCCCAGTTCTTTCTTCCAGTACATATTGTAAGTGCCTATTGTACAAATGCCTATAGCCTTGATAAGTAGCAACCATGACGTGTATATGGAAATTAAGTTCTTTAAATAACCTTGCATGGACTTTATGTGCGTTAAAAATTATGTTAGGTACCTATAGGTAGGAACCTCCTTCGTATGATACATTACATTGTGCAATGTATACTAAGTACTTTGTCATTCCTAATAACAAGTTTCATAAGGTGTACGAAAGATAACAAAACAAAGGTGTTGGTACTCTTGGAAATAGTCATAATTGACTTACAATTTTGTGGTAGGTTGATCGCATAATCCAGAATCAGTGGTCAGTACTACACTATGATAGTTTTTAGGGGATTAGAAACTTTAAGTTTATGTGATTCTAACTTCTGATTGTAAAATTAGGTACCTAAATTCTCACTTATGAGTATGAGTTATCTATGTAAAGTAGGTCTGTAATAGTTATTATTCTGCAAAGTCAAAAGATGAAAAGTATGTTACACGTTCCAAATGAGAATAGGATCGATTCCTATGTTTTGACGCCTCGTCGTACTGTCAAATCGAAGAAATTTTGAGAAAATTGAAGAATTTAGAGATGAGTAAAATTGAAGAACTGGGTTCTGATTAAACTTTTTTCGTTCACAGTTCATAAAGAAATTAAATTTTTCGTAAATTAATTAATGTTTAAAAATTTCTTTCCTGTACCTACCTATGTACAATGCGTTCCAAATGAGAATAGGATCGCCCGCCATGTTGTGATGTCACGATTTACTGTCAAATCGAGGAAAGAAATTTTTAAACATTAATTAATTTACGAAAAATTTAATTTCTTTATGAACTGTGAACGAAAAAAGTTTAATCAGAATCTAGTTCTTCAAATTTCCTCATCTCTGAGTTCTTCAATTTTGCCAAAATTTCTTTGATTTGACAGTAAGGCGTATAAAAGTACCATGTACTAAACTTGCAATATCAAACTAAAGATATAACTCACAATCTGTCCATCAAAAGCTTTCGAAAATATTATTTAATATTCATCTCATGTGCAGCCAGCCTGTGCCGACCAGAGACAATCTCACGCGCGTAATAGAGCACATCACTATGACCCTAGCGGTAGTGCTGTGACACAGTTCCCGCACACGACATAGATACAGCCAAGATCATACGATATTTTGCTTCCCTAACCGCTACGCGATACACTTGATACCTTATAGATAATATTAAATTTATGGTTCCGTACACTGTTGTTTATTTTCGTGGCCTTTCTGCAATACAAATGCTCTATCAACAATTTTGTTTTATGTTGTACGAAGTTGTGCAACTTATTGAGTTACCCGCCTAGAAAATCTGCGACTGCACCTAACTCTAGCCAGTTCGAACTAGATTTAGCCGACGCACCTACTAAAATGTATTTGAATACGAGTTTTCGTAGTCTGAGTGCCTTATTAGGGTTTCGTGCCCAAAAGGTAAAAACCCTATTACTAAGGCTTCGCTGTCTGTCCGTCTGTCTGTCACCAGGCTGTTTCTCAAGAAACGTGATATCTACATAGTTAAAATTTTCACAAATTATGTATTTAACAAATACTAAAAATAAAATAAAATAAACATTTAAGGGGGCTTCCATAAAACAAACGCGATTTTTTACCCTTTTTTATCTACGGACGGTACGGAACCCTGCGTGCGCAAGTCCGACTCGCACTTGTCCAGTTTTTTTTTTAAGTTGGGAAATCATCCAATGACTTTTCCCGCTCTAGGGCATAGTTGGGTGTGTCAGACTAAAACCCACACCTTATTTTTTTTTTTTCTATCCGTTGCTTTCCCACTGCTGGGCAAAGGCCTCCCCCATGTCCTTTAAAACCCTACCAACTTTCAACACCTATGTTCCTTTTCTGCCTTGCGTTCCAGGACCCCGGGGTTTCGGACTACCCATGGAATTTTGTCATGGACATGGACTTAGGGACCACCATTCATTACGAATCGAGAAGCGGTCCCCAATAGACAATTAGATTGTTCTAAGAGCGGAACCAATGGAATTTGGAATCTTAACCCTAGCAGTTGCACCAATCCAAAAACGCATTTGATTTAGTACGCCAATGGTATTATATTTAAATTTGAACATCATTCCGTCTCTGTCATATTTAAACAATTAACAGACTTTGACCGGGTTTTTTAATTGAGTATATTGTATTAAGAACGTCTAAAACCTACTTTAAAGCTAAATTTTGACTGGTTTTGTTGGTGAAAGTAGAGTTAGAGAAATATTTCAAATGCTTAGTTCAAAAACATGGGGACAGAACTTATGATTTAAACGATTATGTTTACTATGATTTATGAAGTTACTAGCTTCTGCCAGTCGCCTGCGGGAAAGTAAACTCCATGCAAACTTTAGACCCCAATTAATGCCCTAACGGGCTCAATTTCCGAAAATCTTTCCCTGTGCTCTGTTGTTTCTTCTGTGGCTCAAATGGAAGTGTTGTGCAAAATTTCACGCTCCTAGTCCCTGTAGTTTTTGCTGTGCATTGATATGTCTCAACGCACTCGCACTCTTTCTGCGCTCAACACTCTTTTGGACACGCACCCTGACTGACTACAGTCAGGGTGCGTGTCCAAAAGAGTGTTCGAACCGCGAACACTCACACTCTTTTGTTCCAAAAGAGTGTGAGTGTTCGCGGACGAATGGAAGACGCTCATGTCAGTGTGTCTGGAGTTTTGTGAGATGAGTGTGTGATTTTTTTTGTATATTGTCTTTAACTAATGTAATTGGCGAATAGCCGTTTTTGTTAAAGTAAAACCCTATATAAATAAATGTCAGTCAATCAAAGTCAGAAAAATCATCTTATGACAACCCCCGCTCTTGGGTGGAGCGGGAGATAGTGTCAGACTCTTACTGACTAAAAAACCCATCCCGCTCCTTCTAGCCTTCATACCGGGGCTCGAGCGCCCTTTCGGATAACCCTGGTCCCAGTAGGCAATAACCCTGGCCCCAGTAGGCTTTGAGACCCTCGTTTCATACCCGTACGGGGTGAGTTTTGAATTATCCTTTCTTAGTGCTCGTCTACGCCCCAAAACGTAAGCTCATGCAAAATTTCACGTGGATAAATGTCAGTCAATCAGTTTCTCCTGATGATACTGTCAAAATCCTTGTTCCAACTGACAGGTGCAAAGATGTTAACCGTATGCTTGTTGTATTAGGATCGAATTCGTGACATCACGAGATCGCGATTCAGAGCTATGCCCCACTCGTCAAGGTTACCCTTCCAATACCTGTGTTATCTTGATAAATTGTTACAAGCGTGAACCATGGGTGCTAACTAGTCAATTTGTGCTGTCAACGTTATTAAAATACGGTTGATTTAATAATGGGAAGATCGAGAATTTGTATTTTTTTTTTAAATGAGTTTTTATAATCTTAGAGAACTTTTTGGGAGTATTTGTGAAAATTTATTTGGTAGTTAATAGGCCATCAGCCGATTCTCTTGCAGGCATCGATTAGTCATAAATGCTTGCAGGATTCTTTTCTAGCTGCGGGATTTTTCTAAAGAATTATCGCGGTCCTGGAAAGTAAAAAGCAACTAAAGGAACAGGTTTTTAGTCAGTAAAAGTCTGATACTCCTTTAACTTACAAGCTTGGCAAAAGTTGGGAACATGGGTTGGCTTCGTAAGGCAAGGAAGGAACATACTGTGGTTTTAGTCAGTAAAAGTCTGATCGCGCCAGCCTAGGGCGGGAGAAGTCATTGGATAATTTTCCAAATTAAAAAAAAAGCTTGTCAAAAGTTAAACAAAACATAAAAAGACCTAAAAATATTAACGAAACCGTAATTTAAATAAAACGTTAAAAACAAACTAGCAGGTGATTCGTAACATTTGAATTTGAACCGCTCGCAGCGACTTGACCCCGGGACGTGTGTCGCAAGCGCCACAGAAGTAAAAGGCTAGGATGCATGGCCGTACGGAGAACGGCGAACAGACCTCACACTTTTGAAACGAATGTATTCGCTCGAAACGAACACATTTCATGAGCTTTTTCATGTTATACAAACTAAGAAACACTAAAATCATCATCACTGGAAGGATTAGCAATTATGAAGTTGAATAGAGAAGAAATGATAATGTCCAAACCGTAAAATACCTACTTAATTTTATGATAAGTTGTTGATCCGAAAAACCAATGGATGAACAGTGTAAAATATCATACGGATAAGGACATCCCATCCCACCAACCACCCATGGCCCCGGAGACATCATATCATATGAGCCAATATCTCAAGAAGACGCCTGCGGACATAACCCATCTATCAAATAGGCGGTGTTGTCACCGCTGACGCTTCTTGACTCCTTTACAAATTATCTCGTCCAGTCCCTCGGTTAATATGGTGATGACTTCTGAGATCACAACTAATAGAAGAAGGAAAAACAAGAAATAATACCACACCAAATAGAAATAAGGACAAAAGATATGATGACGAGATTGCAAATAGCAATCACATTATCGGTTTTCCTTTTTGGAATGATGAAGAGCAACTCATCAAATCATATTGCTGGAAAAATAAAGTATCAGGTTCGCAATTCCAAGATATCTTGTTTCCACGTAAACGGACTACATATTTTATCTGCAATTACAAAAAGTCCGTATATAGAAGCAAAGGCGGCGAATGAGGCGCCTAAGCTTTAATTCGTCATCGCCTGTGACTCACTCACCAATGATACCTCGCCACATTTCTATTTGATTGCCTCTGAAACCTCCATAAATCTTAAGAGATCCGAATCGAAATGCTATAACTAGAATAATAATGAATTGCTGAACACTTCAGCGTAGCACATAGTCTATTTTAGCCTATAGATACGAGGTGCAGATTATGACTGCGCCATTTCTTATTCTTGGTTTCCACATGACGTCTGCACGTCGACACGTTTAGAAGTTTCCAGTTTCCGAATTCCTGTTATACCGTAAGTGGCGAGTTTGAGTCTTGTCACTAATTAGGTGCGATTTATAGTCTACAACGCAGTGTCTTTGCACTGCGTTAGCTTGGCACGAGGCCTTTCCTCGTGTTGGTAAGATAAAACTTTTAACTCAAAAATGTTGTGGAACCCTCATTCAAAAAGTAGGTATGCTTTTGAAAATTCAACGTCAATTGAAGTGACTAAAGCTAGAACTACATTAGACGTCTGATTTGTAAGTAGAGCGATGTCGTGTAGCGTGTATCAAGTGTAGCTTTACAAATTTAGTTTCCATACAAAATGTATGGAGATCGACGCGCCCAGATCGGCGTGTGTGGCACACGTGTGAGCAGATTAATTCTACCATAAAGCTCACCTACTACTACGAGCCATTATAATTTGAGTTGCCAGTAGATTTACGTTACGGTCAAATGTCCAATATTGATTGTCCAAAAAATGACTTGGGTCATTTCGTCGTCAATTCTTTTCAATAGTGGTTACAGCCTCGAACTTTCTCCAGTGTACCGCGGTTCCCACGTAAGTGATCGCGCGCCGAAACCATGAGACATCCTTGCCAGTTTCGCAACTCGCCTCGATTCAGAATGATTCTGAGAAACCATTACTGCGTGAGTCAGCGCAGGGTTCTGTCTGGAACGGGTCTTAAGCCTTCGAACCCCGCTTAGGTAGCTTTGACTCATTACCAAACTGTTTTTGTTAATAACTTGTTCACTATAATTTTGGGAGAGAGGGAGAAAGATTTATAAGCACTCAGTTGGCAACGGTAACAACTCTGACTCCATTAGAATACTTGCGGAACGAGTGCGAGTGTGCATATCTGAGTTCATCACAGCAAGGCGTCAATGGATGAATCTTTAGACTGGTTCCAGCATGAAGCATCGTATAGTTATTTCCGGAGTGTTTTTTTTTTCATATCTTCGAGCGTCAATTAAATCGCTTTAATTTCGGCACAGTAAAACTGCCAGTGACGGTTGAACCGGTCCGACTAGACACATTTGGTGCGAAGGATATTTTTTACGTTCACAAGATATATTTGGCCTTCTTTGGCGACTGTTCTGTACTGAAAGTCAGTTGTAAAACAGGTGAACTTTGTTACGTGACTAATCCAACCGTGAATCCAGCTTTGAGACTTTTATAGCCTTATTTTCTCGGTATTCTCGTTTCTATCTTCAGTTTTGTCCTTATTTATTTAAAGTAGTTTCGTTGGGGAAACGTGAAGCAATACTTACTTCAAACAACCTTCAAATGTCTTTGATATGTAACTTTGTTAGTGAGACAGGAACAAACTATTTATTCATTATTGATAAAGCTATTTTTAGCAACGCCCTTGTCCCAACATGGGCGTTTAGTTAGAATTTCAACACACATATATTTATCAGCCATAACTTTATGGCATGTTCGATTATCCCTTTTGATTTTCTGAAACCGTTATTTCAAATTCAAAGTTCAGCTTAACCGTCTTTCCCGCAAACACCATGGCTGAGCTCTGAGTTCTGTTTTCCTGTGAAATGTCAACCGCCACGGAATGCGGCTGCGGCGACCCATTTACCCCCCCTCTGCACCCTCGCTCCCCTTCCAGTGGTGGGTGGGTACCGGTCCTGCGTGCCCTCGATGCGTTGATTCCGTGTTGCGAAACTCGTGTGAAGTAAGTTTTGCTTTGATGTCGTTGTAAACTTGCTGACGGTGTGAATTTATTGACTGCGCCCTTTGTACTTGTTTCTGATTCTTTCCACCCAAAGGTAGTCTGAAGGAAATTGCGTAAAATTTAATACGACTTCCATTTCTACTGTACTGATGTATCCTGTGTGACGAATGTTCCTTCTCTCTGTCTATTTCGTCAAGTTTTTTTTTTGTCTTTATCATTGGTACTACTGGAATAACTTAAGTTGGTCTTAAATACGTAAATTCGCATGCATTTATGATTATTATATTCTGACTGCTTCTTTACAAAAGACGTCATTAACTAATGGCCTGATAGTCTTGTTCCAAAAGCGCCATGACTCATGACTTTTGCAAGCATATTTGATGTTAAAATGGCTGCCTAAAAGGTAAGAAGTTCTTTACTAATAATAAATTTACCATTAACCTTTCAATTGTGATAATTACAGACACAATTGAAAGCAAAAACGCCGGCGTTCGCTTGGGGTTTAATGAATTAAAAACAAGAAGTTTGATTTCTTGTCTAACATTTACGTTTATAGCATCCTGCTTTGTTCCATGTTAATTTGGGACACATTTTATTCTTACATTTCATACGGTTTTCTTCTATGCTTAGGCATATTGATGAAGGATTGTGTGAGCACAATTCAGCCATCGTTGGCCTTCCTCGCATTTATGTTATTACCACGGAAACAAAATTCTCATGCGTTGATCGTCAATCGCAGATCGTTCTAATCAACTGATTAATTTCTGATTAGCCATGCCTGCGCCTGATTGGTCACGCATCCTTCAGGACTACAGCCAATCAACGGATTCGTGATCAAGTGATCATTCTGCACATCGTGATTAGTATTTTGACCATGTCTTTGGACTGAGAGGTAGTTAATTGATTTTTCGCTAGTGTTTTGTTTTGGTTCTAGAGGTTTTTTTTTTTAAATAGCGAACTAATTAATTAATGTTTCGGATTAGAGCTTTTATTGTAAATCTTTTTTGGTATAATAATAATTGGTGAGGGTTTTATTTAATGTTTAGATAATAATATTGTGTTGTCTATTTATTAAGTTGCACCTGTTATGTTACGTTTCTGCATCACCCTAAGGTCGACTGGTAGAAAATGTCCAAGACTAGAGATGTGCCGTTGCCGGCAGTGCAATATTGCCCAAAGTGGGAATTTTCTGGCAACATTGTCACAAATATTCATACTTCGGCCAATGTTGCCACCATTAAGTTCGTTATACAGTGTTACTTTACTTACTAGTGCATAAAGTTTTAATAATTTATTATATCTAGCCCATACTGTCCCACTGCTGGGCAAAGGCCTCCCTCCATTCCTACTTATTAAATAAAATATTTAACAATTTATTTTACTGAATTATGTGGTCACTTTCATTTTAAATTCCGTTTTGAGACAAATATTTAATCAAGATTACGATTTTGCATAACATTTGCATGCGAAATCCTTTTAAATTAATTACCTACATATCTTAAATGATGTGTCAGTCACGAATTTGTGTATTTGACACCGAAGGCTGTATTGTGAAACATGTTTGTCACTACACTATACATTATACTCGTTCAAGAAATATCAAGAATCACAAGTACATTTTAATTAATACCTACTTAAATAAGAATACTATGGGTAAGTTGCACCATTTAACTATAACGGTAAACAAACCATAACCAGCCGTGAAACGGCCGCCTATTGGTCAATTCGACGATTTGACAACTGTTCAATCGTTACAGTTAAATAGTGCAACTCACCCTTAATAAGTTAGCAATATGATACAAGATAAAAAAACAAACGAAAAATGAGAAAAATTGTGTAAAGTTGATCCAAATATAGCTAAACTAGATACATATTGAATAAATCATTATTTTTATCAATGCCAATAAAATCAAAACAGTTTTCATAAGCAACTTCTGACATCAAATGTGCTATTTAAGGGCTTGTGCACGCCACGTTTTTTAAACTCGCCGTTGACACGCGTCTGTAGCGAAACAGACGCGATACGCATGCAAGTCAGACGCAACCTGTAGACATTTGTACCCCATTATAAATTCAAATACGCGTTTGAATCGATTCAAACGCGCGTGTATCGCGATTCAGACGCGAAGCAAACGCGCGTGTATATCGATACAACCGCGCTGGCATTTTGCGTTTTTAAGCAGAACCTCGTCAACAGTAGCAAGATGGCGTCGGTCAAGACAGCATTGATTGCATGCGCTTTGTTATTAATTTTTTAAAAAAAGGAAGAAGAATGAGTCGCTACAACGCCATACAGACGCGCCAGTGCCGCGCGTTTGAATCGAGACAAACGCGATGCTAACGATCGTTTATATCGATACACCTGGGCGTTAACATCGCGTTTGTATTGGTACAAACGACAACAAACTGCTTTGTAGGATAAAAGCGCGCCCTCGACGGGCGTTTCTAGAACGTGCGTGGACGGCGCGTTTAAAAAACGTGTTGTGCACAGGGTCTAAATCACTAAATAAGTTTTTATTAAAATACTGGCTGACTCAGCAAACGTTGTTCTGCCATATCAAAGAAAAAAATGGGGTGAGGGGGTAGGAGAGTGAAAAATAACCGACCTATTTATTATCGAAATATAAACAAAAAAATATAAAAAATCGTTCAAACGATTTTGCAGAAGCCGAAGAACAAACAAAGATTTTTTTATATATTTGATTTAATTACCCAATCACCGGTGAGCTATCTACATCAATAGGCTTCTAGGCAAACGTGCCCCAATGCAGGTCCGCTACCATCATCAGGTTACCACCACTACCAGATACATTATAGTGGTAAAACGCAATCATATCAATAAAAAAAATGTAGCTTTGACTTGACAACAAGTTATTTTAGCCACAGACTAACGGAATAAGGAACTATGCTATGCTAGGAATTTCCATTCTCCGTGATTTATAATTACAGATATTTGTGCTATAGCGACAAGGTTAGTTTAGCTTGCTGTCAACGCGGTTTCATGTATAAAATTATTGACTATTATTATTCACACAATTTAAAAAAGGAATATCAAAATATTTATGTTTTTTTTTTTAATCTTTTTTTTATCTAGTTACTTACGGTGATTGATGCCTCAATGCCAACTGCATTTTATTAACATAACATCTGTGTTGCCAGCACAAATTAAACTTGACTTATTCTAAGATGCACTTTTAAGTCATCGTTGATTACAAATGAAAAAGAAATATGATACGTGACTACAACATCATTAATTAATTATTTAAAACTTTTATATACTTAATATATAATTTTTAAATTTTTATTTTAAATATAATACCATAATATTTAAAATAAAAAAGTTTATAATGTGGATAATAATATTTTCAATCGATAGACTCGATAGTTTAATTAATAATACATATATTCCTACCAAACCTCTTTTCATATATAGACATAGAATTTAGGTATTAGAGAATGCGAGTCGCTCTTGGAATCGGCACGTATTTAAAATATACAAAAAAAGTTTTGCTACGTCACGCACGTATCTATGATTCGGACAATCTAAAAGTTGACTCATGGCCAGGCGTTACCACCTGTCTTGTTATAATTACTTAAAATTATTGCCAAGCTATAATAATGCATTTCCTGAAGAGTGATAGATGATAATTATGAAGAAAAACTCTGACTTAATTTAACTTAATCACAGACTTTTAAAATTATCTGTCATTAAAGTTAAAACGGTGAAAGAAAACATCACATAGAACCAAAAAATTGAAAACATGCGACATCCACCAACCCAAACTGGGCCCGCGTGGTGAATTATGGCCTATTCTCTCACCCAGAGAGGAGGCCTGAGGCCCAAAAGTGGGAAGATTCTATCTAAGGCCGACTATGCTGTGCTAAAGTTAAAAAATGTTTTCTTACTTTTTAACGAAATGTGGTCGCTTCCAAACCTACCTGACCTAGTTGGGAAACCTAAACAAACGACTATGTAATAATGTTGCAAAATTATGATTGATACATTAAATATTAGTCAGATAGAACGCCGAGGTCGCTAACTCCAGATATTTGCGTACGGCCAGACGGTGGGACCTTGGCCTTATTGAGACTGTCGCGAGAAATGATGACTTTTGAAATTGGAGCATTGGTGAATGCGACCTTCTTCGTCTGTGAAAACAATTTTTTATACTGGCAATTGTTTTGGCATGTTTATTTTTAGAACAGTCGAGTTTTTTCTGGATTGAATAAACGCCAGATTTTTGTAGCGTTTTTCCGGGTTTCTGAATTTAAAATAAGATGATATAGTGTTCAAAAAAACCGCAATAAAATCTGTCTATTTGTTTGGGAGCTACGATGCCACGGACAGATACACAAACAGACAGTCACGTCAAACTTATAACACCCCTCTTTACTATCGAGGGTTTATAAGGGTTGACAAGTCATCACATCTTTAATTTTGTTTACCTACCTACGTTCTACAAATAAAAATATCTGAATCTGAATCAAGTTTAAAATCTACTTTTTATGATAAATTTTGTCAAGTAAGTACTTAAATTAAAATTCTCAATTTGTAAACCTGCGTTACCTAATTCTTGCCTTGACCAACTTGAGCAAAATAATTATCTACAGATCTGACACTTACCAGGCCTAACCCTCTTTAGTTATTTCGTTAGCTCCTAACTCAAACAGAATATTACAAATGCATTTTACAAATACAAACAACATTACAGTCAGACACAGCAACAAATCTGTGCGACCGCAATAATATTGTAAGGGCTGGGTTACACAGTACGAGCTAGACAGTAATAAATCTGACTCGCGATGACCAGTCATACGAAGAGGAACTAGACACTGGCACACTGGCATCTAATAGCTATAAACTAATCATAAAAGCTAGCTGTCTAGTAGCTTGATTGGGGAAGACGAGTAAAAACAACAAATGCTGTAGTAAATTGGATGCAAGTACTCCCGCTTGACCACTATCTCACGTGACGGAAAACGACGATGAGGTCGACGAAGGAGCACTGGAGGTGGAGGAGTGCTTAGAATTTATCTATTCACTCTTGATTTATATACCCCAGGTTTTAACTATCGGGAAACAGACTCCGGCAAGTAATTCTCCTCCTTAAAATGTTTAGTTGGTGGGATGTCCACCATGTACCAGTGACGCATTGCCATACCTCTGGTGGTGTGATGATGGAACAGTTTCTCGGAAGATGCGGTCACACACACGATGCGAGTGGGATACATTGCAGTAAGTACAGTGGTTCTCCCTTACCAAGGCGGCTTGGTCTTGTATACGTGTGTAGTATTCACGTCCACATTTTTTTCTGTGTGCCTAAGACTCACCTTCGTGAAATAGGTCTATGCTGTAAGCTGTAAACGCCTTTTTTGAGGTTGGAAATCATCAAATAACTGCGGAGCGAGAGACTTTTACTGATTAAATCTGTGTTATTTCACTTACCAGCCCAACTGTCCCAGGGCCAACATCCACGCAGCCCAAATTTGTAACTGCCTAGGCCAGCGTACACTTGCTCCTTTGTAACCTAGCCTTAAGTCGCAGCTAGTATCAAGGTGTACAAGTCGACGTTTCCCTGCGCGCGCGCCGCCTTGCCGCCAACATTACTATCGCATTACTTAACTAGCGTTGCTCCACGGAAAACTGTCTAGGATCTAAATATTTCTAAGGTATTTACAGTTAAGATTGTGCTAGATTTTATCTAGTTTTGAGCTAGTACTTAGTGGCGGTGGAGGAGTTAGAAACGCGCGTATTTGGGGTATCGTGTTGGTTTGATCTAAGCGAGCTTGGTGTGGTTCGGTTTTGCAGAATCTTTGGAATGATTGCGTTTTGGCGCCATGTTTTATGTTTGATGTGTAAGTAAATACTGCAAAACAAAGATGTGAAGTACTATTTGTAGTACTCTTTTCTGAAGAATGAACCGAAAATTGAGGTATAGGATTGTTCAAAAGAGTTATCGTGACCCTAGAGCGCAAAGGGCAACTGAAGGAACAAGAAGAATTTCTGAAAGATTAACACTCCCTCTCGCACCCAGATCCTGATATATGATCATATCTAATTTACAAGTTATTTGATGAATTCCTACCAGAAAACAAAAAGGTGTATCGGTAATGGATAGTCATATTTTAAATACTGCTACAGCCTATAAAAAAAAAATTAAAATATTCAAATATCGAAATCCCAAGAAAAAATAGAACTTTCCGTTCAAAGTTCAACTTCAACTGATTAAAATTAGTATAGGTTTTTTTTATGTTTAGATCTTACAGTCCATCCAGATGTTGCATGGCAGATCGAAGATCGCTGTAAGCTATCTCTAGTATATCTTATCCACGATATCTGAAAAAATCTCAAAGTTGCTGATACAGAATTTTTTTTTAATTCAGCGTTGAATGTCTCCATGACCCAACAACCCAACAAAAAACAGCTACCTAAAAATAAAATGCTATATAAATCTACAGCTTTTGCTGTTTACTGTATTTAGGCCTAAACCTTCAAAAGAGATAGAAACTTTAAGAAACCTTTCTTCATCAAGAGACATAATACAGGCCCTACTAAATCTGGTCAAATCTGTCCAAACAAAATCCTAATAAATAACCATAGAATTGGTTCGTTAGCTAACGAGAGACGATAGATAGGCTGTCGGTGTTCAAATAATTTACGGCCAAGCCTCCTCATTATGCACTGTGCTGCAACTTGTCTGGCCCGCGGTAATTCTAGATTTACTGTTTAATTGTGTGCAACACTTTGCTACATGAATGATTTAATGCTGTGGTTTTAGCGGTGAGAAAAAGTGCACCTAAGTTACATTTTTTTTCTTTACTTGAAAATTATACTGCATCCTGCCTGATGTTTTATCGGGTAATGGATCTCTTTTTGGTCTAATACTTTGAAGTATTGGGTAGTTGTGTAACAAGAAGTAACTCTCCAAAATTGCAAATGGAAAGAATTTTTCAAATCCGGTCAATATTTAGTAAGTTAGAAATAAACTTTTTAAATCTGGTGGAAAGATAAACTTTCATAACAGAATAAGGATGCATAAGCACATACTGAAATGTGATTTCACCACCATTACTTCACGTGACATATTTCCATCAGGCCTGCAGTCTTTCTCCTATAAACATATGAAATGATACCTAATTACTATTTCAATTTGATGTTGTTTTCACCAGAAAACGATTTCTTTTTGGTGCATTTTTTTGTTTAGTATAAAATTTTCAAAACTAAACACAAGCGAATACCCAATCGTTATTTTTTTCTGTCTGGTTTCTGTTGTTCTACTGTAATTTTGAGGCTTTCGACTTTAAAAAGAGCATTGACCTTTATTTGACCACTTTTTTCCATCAGCGGAAAAAACTTTGCAAAGTTTGACCAATTTGGGTAATATCTTACGTCTCAATCACAATCTAACACAGATCGCCAGATTTCCTTAAACTGTTCCCAAGGTATTCCCCTTTCTATCTATCTATCCATTGAACTTTGGTTTCCGCACTTATTCCATAATGGACCATTGTACGTGCGTGGGCCATGGGCTATCACATCAGAGGGTTTTCTTCTAGCCATCTCTCGCCAGAAGTAAATCAGGCCTACCGACTTGTTCAGGGCATCTTTCAACGGATTGCTCTCTCACTTTTCAACTTCTATGTATTCAACCAATAAATTCAGTGTCTATATCTCTATTTTCTCCAATTGTCTTTTCGCAGGTATGCTGGAAGAGATTTCTTTAGAAATAAGCATCACCTTTGTATTATTCTTTTGTTTCCTTCCTCTGTTCTTTTATTATTGTGTGTACATAAATTGTTAAATCCACACTTTTACACTAATATTATAAAGAGGTAAAGTTTGTTTTTGTTTGTAGGAGTTTATCTCTGAAAGTAATGGTCCGATTGCTAAAATTTTTTTACCGGTAGAAAGCTGCTTTATTCTTGAGTGACATAGGCTATATTTTCTGTTCGCGGGCGAAGCCGCGGGTAAAACCTAGCAAATAAATAAGTTCTCATTTGAGGCAGATCTCAGGCTTCAATCATCATCATCATCATCATCATTTTTATGTTCCCACTGCTGGGACTCAGGCCTCTTCTCTAGGAGAGGGAATGGGCCGCAATCCACCACGCGGGCCCAGTGCGGGTTGGTGAATGTCACATGTCTTCGAGTTTTTGGTTCTAGGACATGCCGGTTTCGTCACGGTGTTTTCTTTCCACCGTCATGAGAGCAGTGGTGATGAAATAAAATCCACAAAGTAATGCGCCTGGCTGGGTTTGAACCCGCGACGTACAACTCGTAAGTCGGGGCCATTATCACTCGGCCACCACTGCTCAGACATCAAACTCTACTAAAATTAAAACTCTTCTGTTTCAATCCCTAACTGTAGTTTCGCCTCAGCTTATGTTCATACCTTTCTCCGTTCACTTAGCAATAAGTTCCGTGTTTCAAAGAGATCTTTCATTACAGGTACGAGGTACCTCAAGTATGTTTGCTGCTTATTTGCTGGCGGCATGTTTGTAGTATGAAGTTACGTGTATTTTACCCCGACCCCAGCTTGACCTTTTCCTTAGAGATAGTATTATTTCATGTTGCCACAAATTGGTGTGCTCAAAACATTACTTACGGTTAATTTGTTTTTTCTTCTGATGATTATTCTTATTTGACTACTCTATTTTATTTATATCTGACTAACAGGTGGGATAGTAGTGGTCAAAGGTGGGCTTTTTTTTAGTATTTTTTTGCCTTCTGATGTGGCCACAATCATCGGGTCTTTTGTACTCACATAATTATTACATAAACGACTTGATCAAAATCGCAAATAATGGTCAATATGGACGCTTGGCGTACTTGTTGTCTCAAGTAATTTGGACGGAGCTTTTTTGTAATTCTGAATGTTAAATGCATGACGAAGTACGCTCGAACGGCTGAACAGATTTCGATGAAATTTGGCTAAAGGGTTCCCTTGGGATAATTGTCTTAATCCAAGCGGGTGAGGCCGCTAGTAGAAACAATGTAGTAAGAAGATACGTTGCTAGTTTTAGTCTGAACTCCGTATATATCGCTCAAGTAGTTTAGACAGCTGCAGTTCATTTCATGACGTAAAACTTAAACAATATAATATTAGGTAGATTGTAGCAGGTGCAATTACTAGTCTTAATACTAGAGTGAAGCTTATCATTGAATGAATTGAGTTTTTTCTTAAGAATTATTCTTATCGCCATTACGAGAGCATGGAAGAAAAAAAAATAACCTTCTTTTGTAAGGTCACCGAATAAAGAAACTACTAATTTACATTGTTTTATCTTTTTACCTACCAATGGTATAACGATAATAAAAGAAATAGTGAAAACTTACAATTAGTTGTTTAGTTTTAGATATTATGGTTTCTCGCTCAACAAAAAAAAGGTTTATATTTATTATGTATAGGGTTCATACCAGGCTCAATTTTATTTTCAAACCATCCAGGAATACTCAATTATAGACACAGAATTTCATCCAAATCGGTCAAGCCGTTTAGGAGGAGTTAGGTGACAAACACACGTAGGGTGACAGACACGACACAACATGTGCCTACAGAATATTATACAAAGATAAGTTGAGGTTACATAACAGCGACGAAAAAAAAATTGTACTATTATTTTCTAATTAATTAATTTTTTATTTTTAATCCACTTAAAAAAAGAGGAAGTTCTAAAATCAGTTGTATTTTTTTATGTTTATTATATAAGAACTCCGTCTTTTATGGACCGATTTGCATTTTTCCCCCCTATAAGGGTATGCTACCAGATTGGTCCCATTTTTTTCAAAATTCAGTTCTAATGATGGGATCCACGAGGAATCGAGGAAACTCTTCAAATATTCTAGACAACTATATAGTGATTTTGGTATTTTCATCATGAACTTAAGCGTTTGCAGTTAAAAAGTAACATTGGTTGACATGGAACCATCGTGGAACTAATGGAGAAGTCACTTGTAAAAGCACGCTAGCTTTTACAAGTGACTTCTCCATCAGTATTATAAGTAAAAATTTTGACTTAAATAGGTAAACAAAGACATGTTAAAATATGTAGAAAATGCGACCTTCCCCATGAAGGTTTGATTTGACAAGTTATCTACGTAATGCAGTCAAACACAAAGTCACTTGCAGAAGGATAAAAAACAAAAATTACAATACATTAATAAAATATGAGGCGCTTGCAAACTTAGTAAGAAAGACCCGTCCTGTCTACTGAATTGATACTATCCCTCGATTTATGAATTAAGCATTTTTTTTTTAAATAAAATATATGTAAACCAGTGCTTGGTTGCGAACCTGATGGTAAGCAGTGAAGTAAACGTTGATGGTGAGTTGCACTCTGTTATTCACCCTGGCCTTGAAGGTACCCAAATTATAATCGGATACAGCCTGCCGTTTAGGCAAATCGTTCCAGTCCTTCGATCTACGCGGTATACGATGAGGCGAAACGCTTAGTATTGTAAATCTACACCGCTAAATTTTGATCGTTTTAATCTCGTGGAGGGTCGATCCGCGACATGAAACACTATCGATTTGTAAAGATAAAATTAAAAAACAAAGTACCTTTTTTACAAAACTGTAGATGTGTATATACATACAGTACAGAATCAACAAAATTCACTTCGATTTATATTTATCGCCTACTATTTGTGCTGTAAGGCTACAAAATTCCCTTTTCTCCCGGGATAGAACAAATAGATTTAAGCTTCAGAAAAATACTATTTTAATAAACTCTATTAATAGTTTTTTCTTTGGTTTTCCCTTACAGCTAAACATTCTCAAATACTTCCTTGCATACCAGACAGTCGGAAATGTTAATAAATATCAATTTGGCGGGTAATACGCCAAATGCCACCTGTTGGGGCAGACTGAGGGCACGACCTTTGCCTGCAATCAATAAACCCAGCCAGTCGTATTAATATTTATTGCAGAGTACAGACAGACACAAGTGCAGACGTCTCAAGTAAGACGTAATGCGGTTTAGAACAATGTTTTTATTTTAGGACAGATAGACAACTGCATTAGTGACGCTCGATCAGACCTTCACATAATCGATATCGATATTGGTTTTTATTGTTTTTTTTTTATTTTGTAATTAAAAGAAAGAAAAGAAATCTTATTATTTTCAGTTGGAACGAGAAATACTTAAAAAAATGGGAGTTTTTCGTTGGTTTCTAAACTCTTTGTATTAAAATTGGCAGTGCTGAAACGCGTAGTGCAGTATTTCATGTAATTAATAAGCGACTGATGATGAGTAATATGAGTGAGGACAGTCCTCCTATTGGCATGTCACCAGAAGAGGGGTCGTTAGCACATCCACAGGTCTTAGCTCTCCAATCTATTTACCTAACACCAACAACCTGTCTGGCATCCTCACACCCTAATTGGAAAGAATTTATAACTAAACTCGTTAAAAAATAATAGCCCTGTTTTGACATTTCGATACTTGTAATAAAAATTGACGTAATGGACATTTAACTAAAATTTAAAAATGTACCTAACGACGATTGACGTAAGAGTTTTTTTTACTAAAATGTAAATATGTCACTTACGTTAATTCTTATTACAGATACAGACCCTAGAATGTAACGTCGAATGAAACTGAAAGAGATAATTTACACTAATATAATAAAGTGGTAAAGGTTGTTTTTCTGTTTGTAAGAGGTAATGTCTGAAAGTACTGGTCCGATTGCTAAAATTTTTTCACCGATAGAAGTAGCTTCACTGGACTGAGTGACCTAGGCTATATTTTATATACTCGGGCGAAGCCGCTGGTAGAAGCTAGTAAAATAATAATTAGGAGTCCGGTGCAGTAGTCGCTATTTTAGTTATTTTAGTAGTAACTACACTACACCAGACAAGCCGCTAGGTAGTCAAAATAAAAATGTCAAAACATTTATGGGACTCAAACATCAACCCGTTGACTAAATAGCTATGGGGTCATGTTTCACTTACTAGTGGTCGATATCGATAGAATTTACATCCAGTACGGGAAAAATGTCGTGTCAAATCAATCGTCATAGATCACCCACATGCCAGGGCTATGACCGTCAAAACGAGAAAATCGTCACCGTCAGTCATTCACTGATAATTTACGGAGACCGAGTACTAATGTTATTTCTGAGTTATTATGCGGAAGACACCTGTTGGCATGGCATCAGGGAAGGCCGTTGGCATACGACCTTAAGATCAGACATTCAACTCCGTTACTTTCTTCTATGACTAACACAGTCACGCTTTTAGCAGTCTAGACTTATATTTGCCTAGTGTAGGTATACTAACTTGTGTTCTATGTATATGTATATTAGTTACAACAATGCAGGATATACTTTCATGTGCAAATTTTAGAATGTTTTCGACGAGTCACAACTCACAATCGTGTGTCTACAACTCTACATATGCATGCATATGTTTGATTCATCAAATCATGATGCAATCAAATCAAATTCGTTTTATAACCTCCTGTATAATGTTTTATTTTGAAATTTCTAAGAAAAATACATTTGAAATTGATACCTATTAATATATTTTATGTATTGTCATTTACTTTTATGGTGATAATTTGCATTGACGTTGACTCTCAAATACCAACTACATGTTTGTGTTTAATTAAAGATCCATAATCATAGTTTACCGTCACACCTTCACCCCATAGTTCTTTGTTCGCAATAGGAGCGTGCTAGGGGGTATTAACCTCTTCTATTTCAGTCTTCGTGGGCGATAGGGTGCGTCGCCCTCGAACACGACCTCACTCCATCGGGGTCAAGGATGTAGGAAATTAACGTTCACAATTTTCCTCAACGGTATTCGTTCCATCACTTGTATTGCTTTGTCACGATCTGCTCGTCTTTTTAATTGGGCGATTGTGTTGTACTGTTTGGACTTTAGACTCTTTGAGTGGGGTGAAATGGACAGGTCTTGTTTTGTATTGCAAGTTGATGTTGTCAGTGTAAATTATGTAAAGATAAAAAGTGATTCAAACGATAGCCAAAAAATCAAACATTGTGAGTTTGATATTGCATGCACAATACACATACATAGAAATAAATACATGTTCACCTGTATCAGTGTTTAGCCCATCCATCACTATCACAATGCATGGAACTTTGTTTACGTCACAGATAGTGCTGTGACCTTAAGATAATTATCGGTCGACGCCTCGTCTCACGTAGCCTTATCGATAACTGACTACAACAAAGCAAGGACATCACTTGCCGAGCCTATAAATACCATGCCAAGTAATCTGATGCGCAACGGTTTTTCCTCGTTATTTAAGTATTTCAGCAACCACTAAATGCTTCGACTTGGGCAACTGATGTCGACTTATGCAGCGGCGGTAAATGCCTGCATATTTCTGTCAAAGTATTATCATTACCTCGGCTTGGTGCATGATATCTTTAGTTACTTATGCAACGTTACGAAACTGGTTCTGTACCAATGTATTTGCTGAACATTTCGAACCGGTCTGGACGCGGAAAATCCTGGTTCAGATATTAGGAAAACCACATTTTTTCATCCTCTGTTTAAAATCCATTTAAAGCGGTGTGGTTATTGCGTATTGTGTAACATTTCCGGTGATAATGCAAAACAAATATTGACTGAACCTTGTAGAAATTTGCATCCGCCACGTTGCGTTGAAAAGATAATCCATAAATAGGAGGCAGACAAAGCAGCTCGTCTGGCGTATCGTATAAATGACCGCTCGGCCTTGTCTAGGCCACGGTGACGCCATCTTGCGTGCGGATGAACTCCTTTTATTAGGACACCAAATTATTCTCGTCTCGCTCTGAATTATTATTTGACTATCCAAATGAAAGAGATGAAAGATTTCAATCCTAACCGAATTTATTAATAGAACAAAATAGACGTCAAGCGCAATAGATTAGGATAAAGATATTAAGATTTTCTTGAAGTTCATGTTTTCTTTGTCTCAATTTTAATAGCTGACTGACAAAAGCTGGTGAATGTTGTGCTTTTTGCTAAATTTTAAGTAAATAATAAGCAGGTATGAATAATAATGAAGGGGTATGACAATAACTGTTTCTAAACACTACGGTAATGGTGCAAGCTAGACAAACTATACGTTGTGTAATTGTCGGTTAATTGCGTTGCCAAGGCGACGGCACTGCAGCCTGTCTGAATGTCTGATAGCGATAACTGAGAAATGTCTGGGGGCAAGGGACTTTATTGGACGCTAATTGGCCCGCCAGACGGTAGTGGCTGATATCTATCCTGCATTATATGTACATATGTATCAAATAAACGTTTCGACATTCGGTACGAATGATTTATGAAGTTGAATGGACAGTGTGCACAGGCGGTGTTAAGTTGACTTCAATTTCAACGGTACATTGTGACTCATGTTTGTCTGTAGCATTCGCAATAGGTTTCATATTTAATTACTCAACTTGGTACATAATACACTCATCTCACACATTATCGAGTGTGCTGCCGTGGCTCGGTATTGGGAGCGGCGGACCAGTCCTGCGCGCGAAAGGCGAAATGCTCGCGGCCGGCCGGTCGCTACAACCGGCTCCGTGAAGGCCGCACGACGCCCCTCCCCCACTCCCTTCTTTGAATTGTACTAGTGACTGGTTTTATCGATAACTAACTGTGTAATCCGAACAATAGTGGCAGGTATTTGATACTGATAGTGCGTGTATTTCCTTTTATTTGCTAATGATATCTACGATACTGATAAGCTTGTAGTCTATAATGGTTTAATATTATTTCCATTAGTTAATCAGCGCGGTTATTGTTCGGAACAATGTGAAGGTGAGCTGACCAAAAAAATCACGTTGCATTGTCAAAACGGCAATTCATTCAGTAAGTGGGTATGACGCGTTCCATCGCTATCGCGACCGAGCTTCGCCCTCGTAAACAGAATGCCAATGACACGAGGGGTCGAGAGGCGTATCGATAATAATAAGGCACGCTATCGCGCAGCACTGGGTGCGCTCGCAAGGCCGCGCGACGCGTCCACGTCTCGTGCGTGTACACAAACACACTGTTTCGAAACGTCCGACACTTTATTCCAAATTCGAAGTGAGCCACGCGCGGATACAGCTTCGTCGCTTTGGCCTCGATTTTATTTATTTTAAATTGTATTTGTTTTGTAAACTAGTCATTATCGGAAAAATAATTATGGAGTTTCAATTATAATTGAAGTCTCTCGATAATATTGCTTAGCCTGGGTCAGTGTTAATATTGAATTGCAGTGTAATTTAATTGATAGTGACAATAATAAATAAATAACAACATCAATAACTAACTGTTGTTTATTTTTGTTCCAGGTTACCCAAGATGCTGGTATTATCATCTGGTTGTAATCCTCCACATCCATATTTGACTTTGAAGCAAGAAACTTGGTCTTTCGAAGAATATTCAGTGAGAAAAATATGTAAAAGGAATTCGGACACCGCAAGACTGAATCATAAAGTTGCCTTAAAAATGAGTGGCGACACGAGATGATGAAACGTTCAGGAATATTTTTGTAAAAACATTATGCGGAAAAAAGAAAATAGTTTTTGATAAACTGTATTTTTTCTACGAATTTATCATAGAGGAACTTAAGTGTGGTGCTAATAGTGTAGTGAAGTGACATCGATTGGGACAAAAGTATCGATAGTTAGTGGGGTGAACTGTGGGGATGGTGTGAGGGTTGGCTGGTGATGAGCACCGCCATGAGCAGTGAGGGCGACGCCGTGAAGGTGGAGGGGGGACACGTGTCTGTCACCACTATCAGCATGTCGGGTCCGGAGACTAGCAACGGTAAGATTTTTGACTTATAAAATGCACTTTATTGACTTTCCTGGTTTTTCGGTCTTCCAGATACAAAAATCGGTTTCTGAATTTAGTCCTTGGAGGTAGGGACGTGTCAAACCCTACTTTAATCGCAGATATAGGTACACAGTTTTTCCAGTTGAAAGTGGGTTGGCCAATTGCCAAGTTGAAACGCAATTTAAAATTTTGAATTTAGAAATCTAGGTAAAGAGTTTAGTCCAATTCATATTACAGAACGGTTTTATGAATTTTGTAATAAGTATACTTAATTGGCATTTTGTCGTTCTGGTTGAAATAAATAAATACCTATATAAATGAATCTCTGAATTAAGATTATGTACTTAGTACCTACGTGATCTAATCAGTGCGTGTGAATCGTAACAGAAAATAAATAAATAAAATACGTAAAGTTATTTGACAGTAGACTACATCAAACTCACAAGAATCGTCTTGAGGGCTTGATTTAGTCCACTGTCAAACAATTATCATAGACTAGCGGCCCGTCCCTGCTTCGCACGGGCAATAAATATAGCCTGTGTTACTCAGGGTGAATGTAGCTTTCCAATGGTGAAAGAGATTTTGAAATCGGCACAGTTGAGTTTATTCATTACAAACATATACACAAAAATACAATTTTTCCTCTTTATAATATTAGTGTAGATGTACTGATGTAGGTATCTATGGTAACACAAATTAAATTATTTTACTGAAAAATCATGAATTGATGAATGGTGCTGGCAAAAATTATTTTGTGGCCATGGCTGGTGTTTCATAATACTGTAAAATATTAATCCATACAGCTAACTCATGTATTATTTTATCAACTCCTCGTTTATATATTTGTTTTAGTTTATTTATTTAACACTTGCAAAGCTTTCCGATCAAAGCCAATGAACTTTCTGTTTGCACAAAAAAAAACTTTTCCATTACTTTTGGCGATTATATTATTTATATTTGTAATGAAATATCTTATCTAAGATATTTGCTATGCTCAGTATTAAAACGAAAGCATATCAGCTGGTTTTGATAATATTGTAAGCACTGTTATTTTGTATGCATAATATCAAAACAAAAAGTATTCTATGTGTAATATATATTTATGTAAATCGATAATTTCTGTAAACTTTTCGATTACGTCTCTAATTAAGGTAGGAATTAGAGACAATAGAAAGACAATGAGAGAGCGATCGAAAGCTTTCGCTTGGAGTTTATTTATTTATTTATTTTATCTTCACGCAACACGAAGTACATGGGCGGACTTAATGCCTTAGGCATTCTCTACCAGTCAACCTAGGGTGGTGAAGAGACAATATGGTAGTTGCAGAAAAAGAAAATTTTGGTATTAAAACAAGAGTAAAAAGTATACATAAGTAACTTAAAACACACACATATATATATTTAATATAATATATGTATATACTACATATTATATATATTATAGTTCAATGGTTTAATTATATAAAAATCCTCAGTATATTTGTGTGTACATAAATTGTAAAATAAATAAAAATTATTTTGAATTAAACAGAAGTAGGTATGTCCATTGTCTTTCAAATTAGACCGCTTTCACAATATCAAAATATACGTAATAAAAAAAAAAAACTTTTAAATTGCTACTTACTTCATTTAATTAACAATGCTATTTTCAGAAAAAAAGAATTGTTGTTAGTGTTATTTACTGTTTGTTATATAACAATGTACAAAAATAAACAAGCAGTTCCGTGTTTTATCGATAAGGGAGTGAAATAAACATATAATAATAATGGTCTTTGGAAATAGTTCATCGGCGCGTTTGTTGTTATTTCTATTTCATCACGTGCACTGCCTACCTCACAGTGGCACTGATAACAGTGATAACGAATGCGTGTCTTGCGTAAATACAGATAGTACATCTCACTCAACCAATTATATCTTTGTTATCAGTACATTACTTAGATTCCATGGTAAACTTGGAACTCAAAACATCCCAGTTTAGTACAGATTCCTGACTGATAGTTTCGCGGGCTTGTGAACGGCGAGCAGGAAGTATAGTGCGTTTCACTTAAGAGGTTCCTTCGCCGTAATGTCGGCTCCCTTGTCTGTCTACAGAAAAAAGAAGGGAAAAAGAAAAGAGTTGCCTACTCTAACAATTTTTTGCACGAAATGTAAAACGAAATCGATTTTATCGGTACTCGCACCACTTTATGGAGAATTGTGAGGGAAATGGGATTTTATTTAAAAAAGCTGGTCTAAAAGGAAGTTGTTAATGGAGAGGTACGATATTGTGGCTTGGCGTTTTCGGTATGAATAACGAAATATCAGTTAATCTCCCCAATTTTAAGTAATTTCATTGCTCAAAATATAGCAACACTGTTTTTCCGTATTGCCAACATTACGGCGAAGGAACCCCTTAAGTGAAACGCACAGTAGCTCGCTCGTCCGGTAACTAAAAAGAAAAAAAACTGAAAAACTTTTTTTTTTAATTAAATAATAGCGTAAACACAGTTTTGTTTTAATGTACACTATCTACACTAATATTATAAAGAGGTAAACATTGTTTTTTTGTTTGTAGGAGGTAATCTCTGTAAGTACTAATCCGATTACTAAAATTTTTTCACCGATAGAAAGCTTCTTTATTCCTAAGTGGCATAGGTTATAATTTACGAACGCGGGCACAGCGGCGGGCGAAAGCTAGTTACTTAATAAAAACGGTACGGTTGTAGAGGTCAAATTCCGAGACTTTTCTATAGATAAACAAACAAGTAAACATCTAATATATTCATTCATTGACTATTTTATGTACAGTCAACATAAAAAGTAACTGATGAATCACTTTCAAACCTTTTATGAATGAAGAACTTGTTTTGTATTTTATTTAGGTAAAAATATATATTTTTAAAGATAGGTAGGTACTTAGTTATTATAGGTAACTAATCATCAGAGATGTCAATCTACACTAATATTATAAAGAGGGATTTTATTTTATTTTTGTGTGTATTTTTGTAATGAATAAACCCAAAAGCTACTATGCCGATTTAATTTTTTCACCATTGGAAAGCTACATTCACCCTGAGTAACATAGGCTTTATTTATTACCCGTGCGAAGCCGGGACGGGCCGCTAGTGATGTAAATCAAATTAGAAAATTGCTCGTCATACCAACGAATAAAACAAAATTTTGCTAGTTACCTAGAATATAACGTAAACAGGCGTAAAAGCCTAGCAAAATAATAATATTCACGTCACGAAATAAAATTATAATAAAAAGCGGCGATAGCGGGGTCATTGCACCCCGCACGGGGGCCTGAACTCCGTTTATGACCAAATGCTATAGCGTTATGTCTGTGTGTTCTTCTAATGATGCCAATCTATGGTTGTAAACTGTACTTATTTATTTACTTACTTGACTTTTTTTTTGTTTGATTGTATTCTTATAATATAGATAGAACAAGAAAAATAAACACTTAACCAATTAAAACAAGATATATACCTAATTAAAATTAACTTACACAATAAAAATGAAAGTCCTAAAGAACTAAAAAGCAATCTAAAGTACAGCGTCGAAAAACTTATTTGACTACTTTAAAAGCTGTTGCTTGACTACTATACTCCATCGGTTTAGGTAGTTAACTAAACATAAACAATCTTGATATGTCTTTTATTTTAAAACTAGCTGTGTCCGCGACTTCGTTCGCGTGGACTACAGGATTTTAAATTTATTTTTTCTAAAAATAAAAGTAGCCTATGTTACTCCTTATTACATCAGCTGTCTGCCAAAAAAGTCCCGTCAAAATCGGTCCAGCCATTTCAGAGATTAGCCCGGACAAATAGACAGACAGACAAAAATTTAAAAAAAAATATATTTTGGTGTATGTACCGTATATATTATACTCATATGCATGTAGTAAAAAGCAGTCATTTCAATATTACAAACGGACACTCCAATTTTATTTATATGTATAGATGTATAGATAAATCGTATAAAAACAAAAAAGGATTATTTAAATTTAGTTAATTACCTAGCATCGGTCTAGGTAAATACCTAATTGTAAACATTTTTAGATAAAATTTTTAGACATTTTTTTAGATAAAAGGCATGTTATGATTGTTTACATTTAGATAAGTACCTAAACAGATGGAGTATAGGTAAAAACGATCGCTGTTTTTTAATTATAAGTACCGTTTTTTAGTCGTTAAACTATTTATTACTGCCTGACCCCCGTGGTTACACACGCGTCTTTGGTTACTGCCCCGCTCCTTTTACCGTGATGTTATAGTCTTAAGCCTTCTTCCATAAATGGGCATTCAAACACTAAAATATTTTTTCAATTCGAACTAATAGTTCCTACATAAGAATTACTCATTTAAAAAAAAACAACTAAATAAAAGTCTTGGTTTCTTAATTTTATTAAAGAACTAGCTTTTGCCTGCGGCTTCGCCCGCGTGGCATTAGGTACTTAAGGAATCGGGATAAAAGGTAGCTTATGTTCTTTTCCATGTCAAAGGCTATATGCATGCCAAATTTCATCCAAATCCGTTCAGCCGTTTTTGCGTGATTAAGTAACAAACATCCAAACATCCACACTTACACATTTATAATATTAGTTAGAATATAAATAGGTAGACCTTTTAATATTTTATTTATAGATAGACCAAATAACATTTAATAATTATTATAAATGAAATTACATATTTTGTACAATGACATAGGTATGGCATTACCGACTTTTTGAAGTAAATAACTGCATAGCATCTGCATAGATGACACTAGACACGCATGTACATAAAATGTATTTGCGTATATAAGCTATCAGAAAATAAAAACCACATTTTTGCTCGAGCTCCGGTTTCCACCTTTTCAGATTTTACTCGATTTTCTGTCTGATTCGATTAATCACGGTTCGCAGCAATTTTTTTAATATTTTTCCGCTCTGCTTCGCTAAACCGGATATCATATCTAGAGCTATATTGACTACTTCTGAAATTATCGGTTTTATAACCGGATTTGCAAAGACTTGTCTGCTCCGTATACCTAACACTTCTGCAATAATTTTTACGGTACTTTTCCATCAGGTTATAAATAGTCCACTCAAATTGGGTTTCCTCATATAGCTTATAGCTTTTATACAAACTACATAATATATTAGGTACTGGGTATTTAATTAAATAAATGATATTGACTGATAAATTATATTTATTTAGCAAATTAGTTTTAAAAATTACTTATTAACGTATTTGTTTTCCACAATTTAAACGAAATAGATGAAACCGTTGTTTTCTTGCTGACTACCCTGAGATGAAACGCCGAAAAAAACTCGAGTCTTTTAAAGTCTATACAACAAATGAGTAATAATCAAATCATATACAAGGTGTAAGGGACAGCCCTCCACAAACTTTAAGGGCTTGCTCAGTAGACGAAACTGAACAAACTTCCAAAATTATTTTTCATGACAGCGAAAAAAAAAATCAAGTTCAGTTTGTATGGAGAGGCCGAATTTTTTTTTCGTTTCCTGAATAAAATTTTTGTGGATGGTTGTTCAGTTTCGTCTTCTGAGCAAGCCCTTAAAGTTTGTGAAGGGCTGTCCCTTACACCTTGTATAAGAAACATGCAGATTGGTTTCTGATAAAAGAAGAAGCAAGAAAGAACCACACAGATTTGGGTGGACCTGTCGAATCAGTAGGTACAAGCATTTATTGATAAATGATAAATGATGATAAATGATATTTATTTTGTAAATAGGTTTTAAAAAACACTTTTACACGTCAATTTTTTTTCGTCAATTTATGCTAGATGAAGCCGGTATTTATTATTAGTATTCGTACATATAGCTTAACTTAGGATTACTAAGGAGTTCAAAATGTGAAAAATTATCAGCGTCCATTTATAAATATCAGTCTAACAAATTCCGTGGCTATCTGTTTTAATGGAATTGAAAATAATAATAATACTCAACGACTTTCACACAGCGCCATCTTGTCTCAAGCTAAGCAAAGCTTGTGTTATGAGTACTAGATAACTGATAAAAATACTAATATATTTCTAAATACATACTTATTATAGACTAGCTTTTGCCTGCAGCTTCACCCGCGTACATAAAATATAGCCTATGTCAGGAATAAAGCAGCTTTCTATCGGTGAAAAAATTTTAGCAATCGGACCACTACTTCCAGAGACCTCCTACTATCACAAAATAATCTTTACCTCTTTATTATATTAGTGTAGATAAATTACACCAAGACACAGAACAAAATGTACAATCTAAGATCCAATCAAATTCTTGCAGTTTACTGGTGAATGTTATGTTATATATTTCATTGCATGATTATTAAGTGCTGTCCTTTAGCAAGCCGGAAATCTTAATGCTAAACGCACTTGAAAAATGCATTCCAAGAACTCCAGTGTCCCCTTGCAAAGAACTTTAAAAGCTCTGCACGTTTCATAAGCATCAGTTTGAATATATTTCTCGGTAATTTTCAATCGTGCGCATTAATAACGATACGAGGTACACCAAATATAGGTGGCTTAACAAACTCAATTAATTACATAACTCCTCACGAAGTCACGACGGAAGATATATACTACTGTATATGTATATATTAAACAATTAAATTTTAAATTAAAAGATTCTAAGCATTTGTTCAGTCAATTTACTTGCTGCTTCAGAAAGAGGGGTATAAAAAAGACGTGTGTACTCGGGGACTTCCGCGGTAAAGCTATTGCATAGCATTTTTATGCAATTATAATTATTTATTTATTTTATTTATGCACAATTTTTTTTCTTTTGTTTTTTATACTTTGATATTAATTGAAGTTAAACTTTCATACATTGAATTGAATTTTGATTAATTGTTCACTCATTTGTTTTCTTATCGGTCAAAAAACAAATGAGGGGGAGTGTTAGTTTATTTTCGTTACGGAATTTCTGGATTTGGTCTCCACGCTCAAGGCCCGCGATAGAAGCTATGCAATAGCTTAAAAAAATGGACCAATATACCCCCTGGCAACATCCAGATTCATAATCTGCATGCTTTTCTGAGTTCGAAACCATTCACAGAAGGTGGTCCTCATATTTTGCATACTCAACTCCCTTTGGCGCCTCCTCCACTTATCTAATACATAAAAATGGGTATTAATATTTACATCACATTTAAAAGAAGTTTTGTTTAGCTGACGTTAGATTTTTATGTTCGAGCGAGTTGACGACAAAAAAAGTTAGCAAAATCGGAAGGTGCCAGCTCACGCGAACTCGCTAGTTTTGCAGTAGCGAGTTGACGAACAAGTCGTAGTCACTTGCGCTTGTTCGCCATCACACACTTTTTTCTCATTGCTTTTGTTCACTAGCTTGATCTGCCGTCTGTTCGGCAGAAGGCGAGGTGATGTTCATCGGCGATTCCCATTCGAGTTCGCATTGTCTGTATCTGATTTACCCAAAGAGAATTAATTCATTGAATTTACCACAGAAAAGATGAAAGGAAATTTCCGATTTGTCTACAACGAATGGCGCCGCTTGTCTTGCACCCTTTAACTCCACTACATGCAATAAACCAATACGTACGCGCATTACGCAATTAACAGACCACGCACACTTAGATAACAAGTTTGCTATTGGTAGTTGAACTATGAGCATTGCCCTACTTTGTGGCACGCCTGCTCCGCCCACAAGTCCATTCTAACCTCTTTCATTTGTTCTGTGGAATTTACCATTCTTATTCGAACGAAATTAATCCAAGTTTTGTACACTATATAACCATGAATCTCTGTTTCCAGGCCAGTTCTCGTATAGTTCGAGCGGTGTGCGTATCAGTGTGTCTTCAGTGCCTCATGATGAAGACTCCACTGACGCTGAAATCTCCAAGATCGACTTCTCACAACATCAGTACGAGGTAAATATTTAACACATTTTCTTTATTTACTTATTTAAAAATACATATATAAATATGTACAATAGCGGTCCAGGCAGACGATGTCCTGCTCGTCTGAAAAAAAATTGAACACCGGATTGTAGCGCCACCGGGTTCATTTATTTTCAAACAATCCAGAAACATAAAGTTTCATCCAAATTAAGCAAGCTGTTTAGGAAAACTTAGGTGACAAACACATGTACAGAATAATCTATATAACAAACAGTGAAAC
The DNA here is from genome assembly GCA_929112965.1 of Mythimna albipuncta. Taxonomy (NCBI): domain Eukaryota; kingdom Metazoa; phylum Arthropoda; class Insecta; order Lepidoptera; family Noctuidae; genus Mythimna; species Mythimna albipuncta. The sequence continues at coordinate 5,300,702 of OV815962.1, read as the reverse complement.
TTGGCTAAGTGGGACCTGCATAAGTGAGAAACCTCCTTAGCTGGAACTCATGCTGAGTTCCCGACACTTTAGCACTGAATTACCTCTGTTAGTGAGACAAAACAAAAATCTGTATCTTCTTTTCTCTTCTTCTTTTCTTTTATCGTCTTTACCTCTATAATTGAGACTGAGTGTCTTTTACCTCTTTTTCTGTGAATTTATTTTAAAGAATACTTTTTAATATTTCCTAAAAAGCTTTGTGCGTATGTGTGGGATGTTTTTTTTTTTTTTTTTTTTCGATGGGAAAAATCATCTTATGACAACCCCCGCTCTTGGGCGGAGCGGGAGATAGTGTCAGACTCTTACTGACTAAAAAACCCATCCCGTTCCTTCAAGCCTTCATACCGGGGCTCGAGCGCCCTTTCGGATAACCCTGGCCCCAGTAGGCTTCGACCCGGCTGGGTCCCTGCTGTTGCTGACAACTCCTTGAGGCGCGCGGGAACAGCGCGCGCCGTCGACGATGTGTGGGATGTCTATGTCTACCATGTACCGGTGGCCCAACGCTGTATACTGACTTGTTTCACCTTTTGGCCACAACATAGACGAAAAGTGCTATAATAATAATTTCTTCTCAATAATCCCCTGGAGACGTATTTCTTTGACTTATGCATTTCCTGTCGTAAATCGTCTAACTACGTTCACTACTTCGACTTTAAGCTACACTTATTGACGGATGCTGTCAGTCAGCATTTGCTTGAAGTGTTGCAATGAACTCTTCAGCTGGTAGCTAGGGGTTCCTCGAGTGCTTATTTTGTACCTACTTACATAAATAATTGAGTTACCAATCCAAATACTTCTATATTCTGTAGAAAAGAAAAGAAGGGTTTCATAAGATTTAGTTGACTAATCTTCTATAATATAAAAATGAATCGCAAAATGTGTTGGTAAGCGCATAACTCAACAACGCCTGGACCGATTTCGCTAATTTTTTTTTTGTTGTGTTCGTTATTATGAGGAGAAGGTTCTTATGGAAAAAATAAATAAAATTAGGGTAGAGTAGGGTAGAGTAGAGTAGGGTAGGGTAGAGTAGGGTAGAGTAGGGTAGAGTAGGGTAGGGTAGAGTAGGGTAGAGTAGGGTAGAGTAGGGTAGAGTAGGGTATAGTAGGGTAGAGTAGGGTATAGTAGGCTGAAGTAAGGAAGAGCGGGAGCGAAGCCGCGCGGGCAAAAGCTAGTTAGGTATATCGTTGACTCAGCCTAGCTAATTACGATGTAAATTGATAGGAGTGTTCATACAACTGCACTTTTGAGGACCTGAAGAGTGTCATTGATGCTGCAATTGGCGTGGACGCGGAGAAATTGAATAGTTCACAATATTCGGCGGGTCGTGAGTTCGATCCTCGCTTGGAACAAATATTTTTATAGTCTACAAATACATGTTCTGGTTCTGGGACCTGAGTGTCTTGTGTGTGTGAACTAACGTGTTTGTGAACGCACCCACGATACAGCAGTAATTCCTAGTTTAGGGCAAAGTTTAAAAAAACTGTCAGTCAGTAACAATCTGACACGCCCTCTTGCTTGACCATAGATCGGGATAAATCATTTCATGATTTCCCACAATAATGACCCAAACGTCCCATGACAGGCTAATTCACCAGTCCACCATTATTTAGACTTCGCTGATTTTTTTTTTTGATTTATGAAAAATACCATATTTCTCCAAAAGGTGGCAGCTTAGTAGTAGCTTCTTACCTTACAAATGCTTTTCAAACTTTTTAATCACAAAATTTTTTTTTCTAGGTGAACATGCGAAATAAGAAGAAACGTTCATTGAGCGGCGCGCACGAGGTGGCCAACAATGAGCGGGAACGACCCATGTCCTGGGAGGGCGAGCTGTCCGACTCCGAGATGGTCATAGACACCAGCGTCAATAATGGTCAGTATTGTTTAACATGTACATTACCAGTGCAGTGGCTAGACGTGCGAAGTGGGCCCTCGCCCACGGCCTCATACCCAAAAGGGCTTCGCACAAGCGAAGGCTCTTTTAGGCGACTGTCACACTGTCACGCATCACGCTGCACGCTCACGCGCAATTCTAACTCATTTCATACAAAATCACGCTCGGCACCACGAGACTCAGTGTGCCATACCTTGCCAGGTGCCCTGGCCTGCATGTAAGCGCGTGATCTGCATGAACGGGCGTGGATGCATTATCGGTGTGTTAGACTTTGCGTGTTTTTATACAAACAGAGATACTTACTACTTTACAAGCAACTAATTACTTACTTTAAAACACGCATGGCAGTGTGTAATTTTTTTTATAATCGATAGGTTCGCGTTTGACCACTATTTCACTTGATATAAAGTGACGATGTTGTTGACAATGGAGCACACTTGCCCAGAAGTAACCTACTCAATAGATCCCCAGATTGTAGCTATCAGGAATCACAGACTCTTGCATAGAATTCCACACTTTAGCTGAATGTGTTCCCAAAACGTTTTGTGCGTTTGGCTAGGATGTTCACCATGTACCGGTGGTGCATCGCCGTACGTTTGGTGATCCGATGATGGAACGGGCGCGGCCAGAATTAAGCTATGCAATTCCGACGTACACTCTTCGAAATGCAGTCGGTAAAAAACCGACAGGTTAGCAGCTCATGCAGTTTATTTATGGTTCTAGTTCCGAATTCTTCATTACGATTTGGCTAGTTTTAATTGGCTATATCATGAAGTGATCAATTCCAAGATCTGGCCTCAACATATACATAGCATAGCATTCGAGACTTCAAGACGTGATCTCGAATCCCGATTCCGGAAATTCCCGATACATGTAGGCCTAGGTACCAATCCTTAAGGAAGCAAAACTGTAAACAACCTTAAGTTGTCGATCTAATTTTAGTACAAAACGTAACGAGAGTGACCCAATATCAACTTTATACATTGAACTGTAGGTACAAACGCGGACATTTCTGCTTGTACACTTAAAAAAAAAATTCGCTTGAATCTTGCAAAAAGCTGGAGCTGAGCTTGAGCCAACCTGCAATGAACAAACACTCAAATATCTTATTATATTCTCATCAATATCTATTTCATCTTTCCACAGACGAAACCAACAGCTCCCTAGACCTGCAATCATCCAGGGATTCAATCGACACGCTACGCAATGTGAGCATCAAGACGGAACCGGTCAAGACAGAAGGCTTCCAGGGTGTGGATGAGCAAAGAGTGCTGGACCTGAAGTATAGTGCGCCGCTGCAGCTACATCAGAGGAGTTTAAGCATGAACAGGGTAAGGGAATACTGCCTTAGTTACTTTGCCAATAGATTTTTAGAGCTGTAGTCCTCCAGAGAGGGGAGTTGTTCAGATCAAGGGTTTCCAGAGGAGAGTAGTAGCGGAGTAGATGAACGGGACCGTGGTACTAAAGTATAGTGTGCCGCTGGAGTTGCATCACAGGGTAAGAGATGCCTTTTCGGATTACTAATGGTTTTGGAGACCCATCAAGATCGAGGGTTTCCAGAGAGTAGATGAGCAACTACAACCTCTACTGAGGCGTCTTAGCAGAAACAAGATAAGGATCAATGCTGTCGTTGACCATCAACAGCTTCTTAGAGCTCCAGTTCTCCAATGAAGAAACCCGAGAGCCTCTAGAGTTTGGATGAGCAATGAGTGCTGGGCTTTAAGTATAGCGCGCCGCTGCAACCGCACTAGAGGAGTTTTAGCATAACAGGTAAGATATCATAGAAGGAATTAGGCTTCCCTATTGGGACATCTTGTTGATGAGGAGTTCCCAAACAAGGCGCGTTACCTATGCTGGGAGCTGACACAGCAGATCGGCAGACCAGACGTTACTCATCTCTGCTGTTCTGTTCTGATTAATTCGATTCGCTGCGGGATCCAAGACCGCTAAACCGTTCTACGGGAGCCTTTAAGCTTCATTGCCTCTCTTTTTCTGCAGTTTAAGAACTATCTTTGGGCTAAAGTTCTTCTAAAGAGACTACCAAAACTACGCCTAACGCCTCGAAAACGCAGAGAAGGCAGAAAATTCTAACTTCTTCTTTCTTCTTCTTCCAGATATCAGTGCTAACAGACGGCACATCGCTCTCTCTAGCAAGACGGCCATCATCCCCTACTAGTAGTGCAAAATCCCTCGCACTTAGCGATCAAGGTTCCACTCATTCAACTCATATGCCTCATGCTGGACTGGATCAAGTGCAGAACCTGACCATCAAGAAGGAGACGCAGTTATCTGGTGAGTGTTGCTTAACTATGCAAATCGACCAGCCCCCCTAGCCAAGTTACAATCGTTTCTCTTGCGTCGAACGCCTCTAATTGGCCACGCCACCGGTTCTTTTGTTCTGACCACGTAACTGGGCGTTGAGTTTCATTCCCGTACATTTGAAGTTTTCTACTAGCGTTACCGATTGCAGACTATCAACTTGGCTAGGGGTACTGTGCGGCTGTTCTAACTACGAGCTTCTCTGGTTTTCGACAGTCGCTATCGCCGATAGAATGCAATTTATCTAGATGCCAACAGATCAGCCCACCCTGGCCAAGTTACAATCGTTTCGTTTCGTCGATCGCCCCCAAGTAGGCCACGCCTCCAATTCCTTTTTTCTATCTCTGTCACGTGGTCAAAACAAAGGAAATGGAGGCGTGGCCGACTCGAGGCGATCGACGAAAGAGAATAAAAAGAAACGGTCGTAACTTGGCTTGGTTAGGAGTCCATATGTCAACTTCCACATGATAAAACAATGGTTGGCATAGCTTCAGTCAGTTGTCTTCCATGCTACTGATGCTGATGGTAAAATTGGGGTACAGTTCCAATAGTGTAAATGAGTGTTTTAAAATCAGTAATTTTTCAGCCAAAAGTCTGTACCAAACGGCGCCACAACCTCATAAGCAGATACAGTTCCTGGATATGGCTTCTCGAGTCAACTATTTTACATTTTGACTGCTTCTCAACTCAAACCTTATTTAATTTCTCCCACAGAGTTAAAATGCGAGTCAGTGGGTATGGACAAACTCATTGGTGCTTTACACGGTTCCCCACTGCTGGGACGGCTGCCGCGCGTGCAGTCCAGTGCCAGCACAGACTCTGCAGTACACTCTATGTATACGCACAGGTATGAATTCCAATAAGAAACTTCCATATGCTAGGAATTTCCTTTCCATAAGAACTTTTTTCATATGACAGGCAGGTAGGGGTTTTCCTTTCTTTATGGCAGGGACTTCCTTTCTATACACCGTTAAATTTTAATCGTTTTAATCCCGTGGAGTGTCGATCCAGTATATGAAATACTATCGAATTGTTAAGATAAAATTAAAACATAAAAGACCTATTTTTCAAAGCTCGTATTAATATACGCATGTACGAAATTAATTTCTTTAAGAAAACGTCAGCTGAGCGAGTCCAATGACCTGTAGGTAGTTTGTACGTAACGCTGACATCTACTCACGGGTCATTGAACTCGCTCAGCCAACGTTTTCTTAAAGAAATTAATTTCTTACAATAGTAAATTATTACGAGTTTAGAAAAAAGGTACTTAAACGTACCTAATAAAAGTTTATAACTGACTTCAAAAAGGCAATTTCTCAATTTTGTCTATTTCATTTTGTGTGTACGTACCTACAACGTTATCTTCTCCAATTGTTAACCGATTATTTCTTGGTTTCTCTTTACAGTGTATACAGCAGTCCGTCAGCGAGTCCGCGCGCGTCCCGGCACTACACGCCGTCCTTGTCTCGTAACAACAGCGACGCGTCGCATTCGTCATGCTACTCGTATAGCTCCGAGTTCTCACCCACGCATTCACCCGTACAGGTAAATTACTTCATATAGTCGCTCCATCCAAGGGCGGAAGAAGTCATTGGATGATTTCCCATCATAAAAAAAAATCTCAAATTCTATGAGGACAACTAGCTTTTAGCTACCAAATCTTTTTTTCTGCCTCTATTATCTTATAGCTGTCCAGCTCATCTCTCCACCGCCTTGGTCTGCCGCAATGTCGCCTTGTGTTTAATAGGATCTAATAAGTGTCTCTTTTAGCCCAACTACCAGAGGAACTGGCCCGCAATGGTCGAGGATAGACGTGTGTGGAAAAGCGAAAGCGGGGCTTTCGCCTAGCAGTGGGACATAATTATGCTGACTAACTATCTCATAGCAAATGATAAATGATCTTTATTTTGCAAGTAGGTTTTATAAAAACACTTTTACACGTCAACTTTTTTTTCGTCAAATAATGCTAGATGAGGCCGGTGTTTCCTAGCTGACTACCCTGAGAAGAAACACCGAAACAAACTCAGGGGTCAAAATCTCAGATCTCATAACATCCAAATCGTAATTGTCTGTAACAGGGGCGGCACCCCCACGTGATGTACCGAGAGGCGGCTGCAGCGTACGACGGGACACATGACGACGAGCCCGACGCGCCTGAGGACAGGCTGCATCACCACCAGGGTATCAGCAGACAACAGCTTATTAACAGGTAAACTACTATTACTAAGCATTAAGTCCGCCTTTCTACCTTTGTGTTGCGTGAAGTTTTAATAAATAAATAAACTATTACGTCTTTGATGTTCATGTCCTAAGAAGAGTGAGATGTATCTGTTCAAAACTTGCAAGTACTGCTGTGCTGGGTTTCCATGTGGGTTTCATCAATAGATAGGTTTAGGTGTTTAGAAAAGAGCCCAGAATTTCTAAGATTTATATCATACGGGCAAAAAAAAAACAAATGCGTGTCGCTACTAATGTTTGAAAGCTGAAAAGTTTGCTGGTTTTAATCTCAAGAACAACTGGTCCTGATTGAAAATTCTTTAGTGTTGGATAGCTTATTTATTGAAAAAGGCTATTTAAACATAATGCTACGACCCAAAGGAGCGGAGCAGTAATCAAAGACGCAGGCGAAACCTCGGGAGATGGCTAGTATTATTAAAATTACAGTTACAGCGCGTAGTATTACCAAGCGCTCCTCAAAGATATGTCAGCAAACCGTAGGGAACCAGCAGTCCGATGTCCGTTAAGGCGTGGGGCTTTTCTGAAAAGGAAACCATGGTCCTAGAACGCAAAGGGCAACTGAAGGATACACGTGTGCTTGTAGTCAGTAAAAGTCTGACAAGAGACGGAGAGAAGTCATTGGATAATTTTCCTCCTAAAATAGTTACATATAACATTTTCTCAACAGTCCCTGCCCAATCTGCGGCGACAAGATCAGCGGCTTCCACTACGGCATCTTCTCGTGCGAGTCGTGCAAGGGTTTCTTCAAGCGAACCGTGCAGAACAGAAAGAACTACATGTGCCTGAGGGGGGGCAACTGTCCCGTCACCGTGACCACGAGGAAGAAGTGTCCCGCGTGTCGATTTGATAAGTGTCTGGGATGTGGGATGAAGCTTGAAGGTCAGTTTTTTTTGTAATCCTCCTCCTTGCGTCATACTCCTCAATGCTGAGGGTCGTGACTTCCGTGCTTAATCACTCGGTTTCTGTCTTTAGCAGTGTGAAGGTCATTATAGCGTAGAGTCAAGATCTGTGCTGATCTGGTCGGACCAACGTATTGGGCTGCGACCACGAGGCCTTTTCCCATCCACTTTACCGGTCACAATGAGCCTTTTGAGGTTACCACTATCTTGCCTTGCAATGGGACTGAAGTTGTAGAATCTTTTTTTTTTGTAATAGAAGGTAGTTTGTCTATGATCTGGAATAGTGAACAGAAGTTATCATATCAGTCACACTCGTCTTCTCACAACCATATTTAAGGTATTATTATAGCAAATAGCATAATCGGCCTGTTAATGCTCCCACTGCAGGGACTCAGGCATCCTCTCTAGGAGAGGGAATGGGCCTTAATCCACCACGCGGGCCCAGTACGGGTCGGTGAATGTCACTCACTCACTCACATGTCTTCGAATTTCTTTTAGGCGGGCGCACGCCTCCCTGAACGGCGTCTCGTGCCGTGCCGCCCCGCGCTAGCTACATAGCGGCAAGGTCGTGAACGGGCCTTTCATTGGCCTGGTCCCCCTAATAATATCCCCAACTTGGGTTTCCTTATCAGTTCCGTCTCTTGTCCACAGCTATCAGAGAGGATCGTACCCGAGGAGGCCGCTCGACGTACCAGTGCTCGTACACGCTGTCGGGCGCGGCGTCCACGGGCTCGCTGCTGTCCGCGCACGCGCCCACCACGCTCCGCCACGCTTCCAGCCTTACCTGTGTGAGTAAAATGACCTTTATGTCTATGAAAATAAAGAATTGCGGTCTTGTGATGACCAGTATTGACAAGCGAGCTCTACTGACAAGCCAGTAATGACCTGTAGTAGTTCTCGCGACGCTTATACCAAAATTAGTTGAGAAGTTTGTTTCAACAGCTGTGCGCTGTAGAGGTGCTGAGTGAGGATCGCAGCTGTTGAACGCCTGGCTTAGAAAATGCCTGGCGAAATATATGTTGGTCCTAAAATGACTCTTTCTACTAATAATTGCTTTCGCAGTATTAGAAAAGGTTGACTGGTAGAAAATGCCTTACTTGTACTCTTTTGTGCATAAAAAATAAAATAAATAAAAGGTCACTTTGTAACCTATACTTTTAATTTTCTTTAACACTCCCCATTTTTTTTAGTGTCTTAACCGTAACTATGTTTTTTTTTTTATGGTTAGTGGCCAGTTTCATTTTTGAATAACCTCTTTTGATGCTCTTTTCTCAGTTTTTTTTTTTTTCAATAAACTGTTTTGAACCTTTACATTCGTTTTTTTTTTTAAATGGTTTTGACGTTCCGAATTCAAATTACATTATTTCCTAGAAAATACATTACATTACCTCCTTAGGATCTACTTGCTCTAAAGGGTTGTATGGCATATAAATAGACATTATTAAGAAGGTGGTGCAAAAACAATATTAAACATTATATTTTTACAGGTTAACGGTCCCGGGTCATATAGCAGCAGAGGGGAGTCCAGTAACAGCCAAGTTACACCAGATATACCACCGTTATTACAGGTAAACTGTTTATTTATAAAGTACTAGCTTTTGCCCGTGGCTTCGCCCACATAATATAGCCTACGTCGCTCAGGAATAAAGCAGCTTTCTATCGCTGAAAAAATTTTAGCAATCGGAGCAGTACTTTTAGAGATTACCTCCTACAAAAAAAAACTTTACCTCTTTAAAATATTATTAGTGTAGAACTTGAATACCTATTTCTAGTTTACGTCCGGACTGACTCCAATTCACAAAAGAGGTACAGAAGACAATCTCATGTATGTACTTCACCTTTTATACTACGCTCGGTGGACGCACACTAATGAGCGTTTGAGCCGGAACTGTTTGACGAGCGGGCCAAATCGCACCGAGATATCGTGTCCGTGAGCGGTGTCTATGTGCGCGTTGCTCGAGTGCACTTTGTATGTAGATTGACGTCTGTACCTTTATATTTTGTGTCCACGTCGTCAACGGCGCGTAATGTTCCACGCGCGCCTAAGAAGATGTCAGCAGGGTCGAAGCCTACTTGGGTCAAGGGTTTGCTTCTGAAAGGAGAACTCGGCCCTGGTATGAACGGCAATGAAGGAACAGGGGTGGGTTTTTAATCAGTAAAAAACACCCTCGCGCTCCGCCTAAGAGCAAGAGATGTCATTGGATGATTTCCCACATAAAAAAAAAGTTTCAGAAAGGATAGAAGCATAGAAAAGTTCTATGCAGCTCAACCCTTACTTAACCTATAATCAAGATAATCAGAATTTCCCAGCAAACTAACCCAACGTGTATCCCCAGGAAATAATGGACGTGGAGCACCTGTGGCAGTACAACGAGTCGGAGCTGAGCCGGCTGGGCAAGTCCGCGGGCGGCTCGCCCTCCGCCAACCCGCTGCTGGCGGCCAGCGGCATCACGGCGCACAACTCCAGCCCCGACTTCCTCGCCGACCTCTGCAACATCGCTGATCACAGGCTCTACAAGATCGTCAAGTGGTGTAAAAGCTTGCCGCTTTTTAAAAATATTTCGGTGAGTATTATTTTTTATATTTTTTTTTTTTTTTGGTATTTTGGTCTTGTACTCACTCAAACCACAAGCGAACCGGCGTTCGCTAGTAATTTTAAAATATTGACTGTTTTATTTATAACGTATTTATCCAAGAACGTAAATAAGAAGTTCTTCATAAAGTAGTTTGTAATTATCGAAAATAAGCAAATCGTTATTTCCTGATACTTACCCAAAATACAAACTTGAATAGTTAATCAGATGCAAAGCTTATAAGCTAATAATGCATCGCCTATTGACTTTTTTTTACGATTAATACTATACAAGTGAAAGTGTGTTTGTGTATTTATTACTTCTTCATCCTTGAAAGCTGAATGGTTTGGATGAAATTTGACACAAGATTAGTGTTGAAGTAATAAGACCCTTTTAATTCAAGAGCCTGATATTTTCTTATTAGCAACGAGCGCCGAAGCATCCTGTTTTTGTTTAGTTTTTAAATAGATTAATTTATTATAAGTAATGTCTTGTCATTCTCATTAGCACCATTGACCTGATAATGTAGGATATGTAATCTCGTTTTTCCTCTATTATTTTACACAAATCCCGGTCAGCCCCGTACAGCTAGGCTATATCCTAGAATAGATTATAGGATACTTTGTATCTCGGGAGTATGTACTCATAGGCCATTTGAAGACAACAATTTAATATAAACCTTAACTACTAACTAGTCTTGTAGTAGCTTGAAGGCGCTCCGAGCGCCGCATGCGAATTTATTCTTTTGTAGAACGTATGTCAAGGCAGTTAAGGTTTATATTAAATTGTTGTCTTCAAATGCGCTCCGCCGCGCCTCCAGCGGTGTACGCTGGGCCTTAGGATAATTTTCTTTTTCATCGCGGACAAAACCGCTGACATAAGCTCGAATATTTTATAAATTCAGATCCAGTTCTGATCATTTTTGTGAACTCTTCAAATAGTTTTTCTCTTCACCAGATCGACGACCAGATATGCCTACTGATCAACAGCTGGTGTGAACTCCTGGTACTGTCGTGTTGCTACAGAGGTGTGAGTACTCCGGGAGAGGTGCGGGTGGGAGGAGGACGCGGGATTACGCTACATCAGAGCGCTAAGTAAGTACATATTATGTTTTTTTTTTTAAATTTAAGTACCTTAATACTTACTCATACAGTTTAATTTTTGGTACATTTTTTTTTTGATACATAAACACGTGTACTTTCTGTACATATCTGTACATACTGTATATACAAGACACTCAGATCCGGAGCGACTATATGTAGGCCATACAAATATTTGACATCCAAGGCAGTAGCCAATCGCTCAACCACTATGTCAACTATGTAGTCCTTAAACCCAAGAAAATACTAATTTGATCACCTTTACCTGCAGACTGGGTCTAACACCGTGCATCGAGCGTATGCTGAGCTTCACGGATCATTTGCGGAGGCTGCGCGTCGACCGGTACGAATACGTAGCGCTCAAGGTTATCGTACTGCTTACTTCAGGTAAAGTTTATACTATCATGTCTATTTATAACTAGCTTTTGCCCGCAGCTTCTCTGCGTACAAATATAGCCCATGTCACTCAGGAATAAAGCAGCTTTCTATCAGTGAAAAAAATTTAGCAATCGGATAAGTACTTTCAGAGATCCTACAAACAAAAAAAAAAACATACTTTACTACTATTATATAGAGTAACTCTAAAATATTTATTATTTTACTACAACTTCAAGCAACACAAAGGTATAAAGGCGGACTATTAGTGTATGATCAGCCATCGATATACATACAGGGTTAATTATTTGTAAAATACTGGCAACCTCCCAAGATTGTGTTACTAACATCATACAACTTTTGTTCTATGACTTTTAAAAATGCATCATATTATAGTTCATCAGATTAATTAATTATCATACAAAAATTAAAATATTTAAATTGAACGTTCTAAATATTACAAAATCTATGCGAAGCGAGCGATAGTACAATAGCGGAAGGGAGTGGGGATCGGGTGGCGGGAGTACTTGATGCGCTTGCGTCGCATCATACAGACTTAGATAAGTATAGCAAAATACAGAGTTGAAATGTATTAAATATAACATCGAAATCTTGATGGTATGTTTTTGGTAAATGAAATATGTTTTGTAAAAAGTCATAGAACAAAAGTTGTTGTTTATGATGTTAATAATACAGTCATGCAAGATTGGTAGTGTTTTACAAATAACCCAAATAATCAAAAGATTCCTTTATTATTTATAATTCGTTAGAGATGTTAGTTTTATTATTATTATTTTTTTAAATTGTGATTAAATTACGTGAAAAGGAAGACATTTATTTTGACATAATAAAATAATAAATATTGCTAAATAATTGTATCAAATGATTACTATTGACATTAAATTTTTGATCATATTATATAATTTTTGAGAATTAATTTTATTTAAAAAAAAAAATTACATTTATTTTTTATATTTTTTTTTGACATTTTAACTATAACTTCAATGACATTAATTGTAACAATTAATTGATCCATTATCTTTGACATGTAATTTTGACATAAGTATGTTTTTCTTTTTTAAATTCATTTGTAATAAATGTAAAATAATTAAGAGACTGTACCTCATTTCTAATGCATGCTAAATTGGGATGATAAGGGCAAGCGTATCATAAACTATTGCAATGCTTGAAAAAGGCTGCTAAGTCATAAGCACTAAACGAATATAATGTCATCATTGTACACTTGGTTTGCAATAAACGTTTTGACTTTGACTTTGAGTTAACGCCCAAAAAAACTGTAAAGACAGATGTAAGATTAAATAAAGAAAGAAAGAAAAACATTTTATTTGCCCGAAAGAGGCGCACTAGAGACTAACATAATACATTTTATATTATAAAAAAAGCAATAAAATAAATAAATAAACATGTAAAAATATAAGTCCATATAATCAGCTTATTTTGTTTTCAATCCTAGGACACAGGCCTCCTTTCTATGAGAGAGATAACGTCGTAATAATCCACGACGCCATTCCAGTACGGATTACTTGATAATTTTGTCTATGAATAAGTTAATACGATTATATTTTGTCATTTCATTATTATTAGGCACAAAGAAAAATCTATACCTACTAATATTAGAAAGAGGTAGTTTGTGTGTAGAGAATAAATCTGGGAAACTACTGAACCGATTTTGAAAATTCTTTATGAGTGACTTAAGCATAATTTTTTTTACACCACCTGCTCGATAATGTCGTTTTACACGTCATACAAACCTCACTTAAAGCAAGTCATCATATACCTAGGGAGATAATGCAGTATGGCCGATCCCTAGGGAATAATGAGATTTGAATTTGGAGCATCAAGAATCGTCAACATTGTGAATTAAAATGTAGGCGCATCGAACAAGTTGACTCGAAATTCAAACCAAAGAGTATGTAATCACTATGATTCAAACTGGCCACTAACAAAAAAAAGAAAATAGAATAAAACGTACGTACTGACGACACGGGAGCATTATAAAAAATTGAAACTATAGAATCATGGAGTAGTGAATTTTGTTTGTTTGATGAACTTGTAAATATAATACTTATATTTCTCTGATATATGATTTGGTCGACCAAATTGTCTTTTAATTATCTCACAGATGGTGTAAAAAGTAGAGTATGCAACACGGGGATAAAGCTGTCTTTGTCTTGGGCGGCTTAAATTCTTCACTTCACTCAGGTTTCTTTATTAACTCCCTCGCAGTGCTCGGGAGTTAATTTTATAAATCCCTCACTATCGTTCGGGATTAAAATCAGGAACCTTCGTTTCGTTCGGAATTCAACATGCCGCCCGCGACTTAAAGACACTGCTTTATCCCCTAGTCACATAAACTACTATTTTGCTTTCACGAGTTATTTGTAAAACACTAAAAACTTTGCAGGACTGTATTACTAACATCATAAACAGCAACTTGTATTCTATGACTTTTTACAAAACATTATTCGTTCTTCAAAAACAACCCTTCAAAATTTAGTCGTTCTATTTAGCACATTTCAACTCCGTATTTTGCTATACCTACCTGGCTACGTTTGAAGAACGCGATGCGTGTATCTTTTTACGGGGTCTAATAAGCCCCTTACCGTTATAATGACAGTTTTATACGAGGTCTTAAATGCCCGTGCCTAACTTAGAATGGAAATAAAAAACATCATCTGCCGCTGTCAACGTGCTAGAGGCGCGATCATTCTTTCAAACACAGAAAAGATGAAAGAGGTTAGAAAGGAAATATTTTCCGATTTGTACTAAAATTAGTGTCGGCGCTTGTCTCCCACCCGTTAACTCCACTACAGGCAATAAACCAATACGAATGCGCATTACTCAACTAACAGACCACGCACACTTAGATCGCAAGTTTGCTATTGGTTGTGTCAAATATGAGCATGATCATATTTTGCCCTGCCCACAAGGTCATTCTAACCTATTTTGTATTTTCTGTGCTTACAAAAGTTCTCTCAAGAAAACATTTCCTGGTACTAATTTTTTTTTTTTTACCAACAGATGCCCCAGACCTACGTGAAGTGGAAAAAGTACGAGCATCCCAAGAGAAGGCGTTGGCAGCACTACAGGCGTACATAGCGACACACTCTCCCGGCACTCCAGCAAAATTTGGAGAGCTACTGCTGCGTATACCTGAACTGCAGAGAACTTGCCAGGTGAGATACTACCTTATTTGTATTGAAATAAGGTTCAGTACTACAATATACACTAATGCAGGCTCGGTGGTCTCATACAGAAGCTATATTTTTTTGTTCTTAAATGTATCCATGCATATTTTAAAATAAAATTAGTGAGAGAGATTTGCCGAGAATTTTAAAAATGTGTGTTTGAGCTAAGCGTTGACGGAACGCTAACTTAAAGTCTAAAGTTAAAGCTATACACCGCTTAATTTTGATCGTTTTAAACCCGTGGAGGGTCAATCCGATACATGAAACTATCGATTTGTAAAGATAAAATTTAACTACTACGCTACTTTTATTTTAGAATTAAAATAATTCAAAATCCTGTAGTCTACGCGAACGAAGTCGCGGGCACAGCTAGTTTAAACTAAAAAACGAAAAAAATCGGGTCGTCAGTCGTCAGGGCACATTGCTCGCAGAACAGATGGTCGATGAGGACGAAAGGTTCAAATCAAATCAAAGCATTTATTTTAAATAGACCATTTACAGGCACTTTTGAATAGTCAAATGTCGGTCAGTCCAAGAAAAGTGAAGCTAAATTGCACGTTCCAAAGAGTAGGTCTCTATGGAGAAGAACATGCTAGAAACTCCATGGACACTCTTTTAAATCATATTATGTGTTACATAATTATAATGCTTGGTTACATATTACTTGTTGCTTCTATCATGTGAGCACAATGTCGATAATGAAATAGAAATTTAAAATAATTAAAAGGTAGAAACTGAATTAAGCCACCTGCAGCTGTGTGTGTTCTGGAGTAGCAACCAAGTACTTGGAAGATGCCGCGTTCTAACGCCACTCATAAGGTGGACCGATGACCAGATGAAGGTCGCGGGAATCTGATGGATGCGAGACGAACAGGACGGATCGTTATGGCGACACTTGGTGGGGCCTATGTCCAACAGTGGACGCCTTTCGGCTGAAATGATGATGAAACTAAAAAATATTTTTGTTCTTTCACAGTTCTTCATGCAAGTCGGCAAAGAAATGTTGAATCCAGCCAACAAAAGCAAAGACGGCGACGGACCAAGCTTCAACTTGCTGATGGAACTGCTGCGCGGTGACCATTGACCTCGACCTTCAAAATCACCTCACAACGACCTCCAAGGTCACGAACTTCATACATTGCTCAAGAATATATTAAGTGAATTCTCTCTAATGACAGGATTGAGTCGATTACAATCCTATATTTTTGTATTTTCATCAATAATAACCTAGTCTGCGCTCCTTTTACTGTCTCGCCTTAAATAGCTTTGAAAAATATACTCGAAACTACGTATCTTTATCGCGGTCATCAAAATGGGTCGTGGGGCTTTATGGACCGAGAACGTGGTCCCAAATTCCACCTATAAAAATAATTATTATTTCTAGTAGGTAGTAATTTAGGACCACAAGGAAAAAGGCAATTAAAATACAGTTCTTCTTTTTCTTCTTCTTCTCAAATCAATGGTTTTCTCTTCCTTCAAAGGTTTTAGGCCCAGTATGTTAAAGTACAGTTACAAAAAAAAACTTTATACTTATTTTATTGGTGGTCCCAAAATACTAATAAAAAAGAAACTTTAGGTGAAAGTTGGGACCGCGGTCCTGGTTCAAAGAGCCCCAAGACCTATCAAATTATATTTACCACTGGCTTCTGCCAGCTTCGTCCGCGTAAAAATAAAAATATGAGGAACATTTTCCCTGGATAAAAAGTATCATATGTGCTATTCCAGGAAATGGACCTGTGTGCCAAATCCCTTCAGCAGTTTTATCGTAAAAGAGTAACAAACTTACAAAAATACACACACACCTTTATAGTACTAGTGTGATTCACCTAATCTGACATTTTAATCACCTATAAATCATTACTTATTTGGCCTTAAAACATGGAAAGACTGTTTTTAGCAAATTCATCTTCATTCTTAAAAGATTACCATGTAGAATTTTTTATCAAATTAAACTAATAGATAACATCCCTTGTGACTATATGAATATTAATGAGCTTACGTTTTGGTCATTAATTAATAATATTCTATAAAACGGAGATGTAATCATCGGTTTTATAGTAAATTACATTTTATATCAAATAAGTGCCAATTTAGCTTCTAATAATGCATTTAATTCATATGTCAGTCTGTTTAGCACTTCATTCTAAAAATATTTTACATACTCAACATTTTTTTACTTTTATGGTAATTTAAAGTTTATGTTGTTGAGAGCAACACTGTTATTTGTATCATAATATGCATACAGCAAGATATTTAAAATTAAAATATATCAAGGTTTCATTTCTAGTATAGAAATTAATACAGCCTCAACTTTACTTCAAAAAATCTTGACAAATCTCCAAACTTTTTAATTAAATCAGTGTTCTAATAGTTTCTTTTATACTTTTTCTCCAGTGTTGCCCGTCTTATAAAAATAAATGCTTTTCAACGACATAACAAAGTAACGAACATACACTGCCACAATTTTGCTTTTATATGTGTATTTGTGTAACGTTAAATAAACCTAAGGCCAAGGGAACAATGATTATAATAAGGTACAGAATAATAATATAAATACAATTTAGAATGACACCATGATTTTGTAAATGGCAAGACAATTTTATTTAATCAGTGTAGGTAAGGCGAAGGCCGATCCTTTTTAATGGCTCTAGTTAGAATTTGAATGGACCTAGGTGCAAGGCAGCTTTTCGCATATTATAAGAATGTGGGGAGCCCTAGGGTACAATTGCCATCACGGATCTTGAACACTTGCGCAGAAGTCAAATATTCGGTCGCTTTAGAGGTGCGAAGTGCGACGCGGGGGCGGAGTGTCAGTGATTGGCTGGCCGCGCCATCGCGTCATAGACGTCACTCCTCATTCGTTCACTGCGTTGCTGCATGTATCTAACAACGAAGACGTTTGGCTCGCCAATGTATGGAATGCGCAAAGCGATCCCTATTCTGACGCCGAGCGTTCAAAATCCGTGATGGCAACTGTAGGTTTATTTGTACCTAAGTAGGTGCAATTTTGTATTGTGTCCAAGGGTCGTACGAATAAAATAAAAGTGTTCAACGAAAGTCGATAACTGACTCTTGCCTCTGCATTTTTGATAACAATTTATTTTAGTGACTTTTAGAACATAATTTTTTTGTCGTAATTTTCGATTATGGCCACGCCAATGGAAAATTATGAATTAGGAAAAAGATTTTGATGAAATTACAACGATTACCTATTTTGATATTTCGTGCGCAAGCAAGTTTTGATATGACGATGTTTAGAAATCCACTTTTTTCATAATAAAATTATTAATTTATTATGAATATGAATTAAAGCATCCGTTTAGTTAGGGATGTCTTTGTAATCCATTGCCATTTTGATTTAGTTACTTAATATTATATTATAGTGTATAGTTGTTGATATGTGCAGCTTAGAATTGAAGCTAGACATTTTCAATATTTTCCTGAGGGTTAAAAACTTTCAGGAAAGAAAGTTTTTATGAAAAACTCATTTTTTAAGTTATAAATACATTTGTTCATTTAAAACTTTCGTATTATACGTTTGAATTATTTTATCGCTTTTTAATAAGGTGTTGGTGCAATACTTAGCATAAAGTGTAGTTTTGCTTGTTTTAAATTCTTTAGTGAAAAAAACTTATTTTTAATTTTAAATTCCCGCTACCTTTATGCTATGTCTTCGCCCTTTTTTCGACAAAGCTGGCAAAGAACAGCTTTGTAAAACCAGTCATTCACTGCCGATTTGTAAAATAAGACATTGCTATGAGCAAGACTCTCTTTATTGCAATACTTATTATTTTTATAAAGAAAATATTCTCAATTAAGTAGGCATATGTTATAGGTTTAGTAATAAATTTTAGTGCGTAGTGTTTATATATAAAAAAAAGCTTAGAAATGCCTTAAATCGGTTACATAGTTATTGTTAGATGATCAAGAAATCTATTTTATTTGGATTTTCAAAAATATATTTTTTAATATCCAGTCCTAAGCAATAATAATTTCAATACTTTAGTTGCCATAGTTATGATGAATAGCCTAGAAAGATACTACATTCCATGCAAATGTTTTTTCGGATTTCTTTTTAGAACCTTTTTTGTTACTCACAAGTAGATGGGGCGTTCTTATTTTATGTCGACAAACCGATCAGAGGGGTTAAACGAATGATATAAATTTTCGCATTCTCACCAAAAGACAACCCGTGGAGAAGTCACGTGACAAGTTGCGTGACAGGTAGTGTCATTACCATACATTTTGTATGCAAATCATTTGTCTAAACCTGCACTACAATATAATGTGAAGGAGGCGTAATTGGTACATACTGTCACACTAATAAAAAAAAAAGAGTATTATTACAATATTATCCAATTTACAGCCCTCGAATAATAGAGAATGGTGAAATTTTAAATTCCGAACAATATTAACATTATTTTTTTAGACGGGCACACATGTCGATAAAAAAGAACGCCCCAAATACGTTTCTCAATAACACGAACAACTCATAAAAATGAAAGACGTCAAAGATAATTTTGCATAGCTATATGTAGGTTTTATAAATAACAGATGGGCACAAGTACTTCAGTTATAGTTTAGTTAATAATATATCAGAGCTCATACTTTAGAATGTTATCAAAATGTGCCACACAAAAATGTAATAAATTTTTTCATTGAGATTTTTATGTGATTGTATTTCCTTCGTGTTTTTGCCAATAATTACGGTTTTAATAGTGGCATCTATTTATAGTTGTGTAGACTCTTTACTGAACTGATAAATTTAAGAAGTTAGTACGTTAGATTATATTTTTATATTCAGTAAAGTAGCAGATGTGTGCAGCAAGTCGGTATGATTGTGAGGTCCGAATAATTTTTATATTAAAAATTAGAAGGAGCGTAAGAGTGGTATGGCGTCCATGTTTACTGTTATTTTTATACATAAGTATTATAGTGATATTGTATTCTTCTTTATTTGTAGAATTATAAAGATTTTTTTTTTTTATATATAGCGCAAAATGAATAAATATGATTTTGATTTAAAATGATTTTCTTTTAATTTGTTAAACTTTGCCCTTTACCTTTGTACAACCTCAAGTACAACATAACTTAGTTAAGGATAACTTACTTGATGCATGGTTGGTGCAGTGGTTAATGAATGGGAGTAGTCAATTCATTAACCACTGCTCCAACCAGAGATCGTGTGAGATATTTAAAATGCCATAATATATGTTTCTTTTTGTGTTTTAATTTTTGGACGTGGGAAATCCTTAAATTTCTATCCAGCGAGGGGGCGTGACAGACTTTTCCTGGCTAAAACCTACCTGTGTTCCTCCAGTATTGTCCTTCGCATACTTCGGGCAACAGTAACTCTTTCGAACAATCCATCATCATCATCATTTCAGCCGAAAGACGTCCACTGTTGGACATAGGCCTCTGAAGGAGGCCACAATAGAATGTCACCATGAATGGCAGGACCGTGCGTCGAACAATCCGCAGTTCTTGAATTCGCCTAGCTGTAAGCAAATCGGTCGGCGATATCTTTACCAAGTTTTTAAAACTATGATAAAGCATCGGTGTCATAACAATGACAACTTAGTGATAATACAAATTGAAATTCCAAGGTCCAAAGGCCAAGATCAGCCAATACCATGTTCCACAATGGCAACATTTTTTTGTCTGTGTAGGAGGCACTTTCAAACATTAAGCCCAGCAACCCTATTATTATACCCCAGGTATTGAGGTATTGGCCATAATGTGCTTCTTTTTTGCCGTCATCTCGGGCTCGACCCTTCCGGTCAGCCGGACTGCGAGTTACCCATATATCGTCGTCTACAAGCTTACAGCTACGCCCGGGAACCACCCTACGTCTGTTGCAGCTGTAGCTGGGGCGTGAGGAAGTCTGCTCCTCACGGTTGCGCCAATCGCTTACACTTGCATTATTACTTTGCAGAAGATGGTATCTGTTTTCCATTCCCTCCCGCCTCGAACCATGGCAGGACGCGAGAGGTCGCCACCACCGATCACCGCTACGAGGACACGGTGCTGCCCCAGAGGGACACAATCACCGTTTGCTCCACCGTATCCTTCAGGCGATCCGCACAATGATGACCTCCACTTTTTTAACGTCTTGACCTGGTCATGTCCAGTGAGCAACTGTCAGAGGGATGGTGAGGACGCTGTGGCGCCTCTCTTACCACTCCTCAAAGATTGTGGAGTGCCCAACGCGGGGTTGTGATATTCGTTCATACCGCCATGAGATCCCGCCGGAACTTTGTTCACTATCTCGCTATTTGTCGTCGCATCTGAGTTTCGAGGCTTTGCAGCTCCATGTGTAAGTCGTGCTTGTCTGCAAGGACTGGCCTCCGAATCGTATCATAGCAGGCCGGCAAGGATGCTCGCTGCTTCGCGAAAGACCATGCTGTTTCCTCCACCTTTCGAATGGCTATAGTCCTCTGAGACGCGTTCGGCTTGCAGGACGGTCAGTTCCGTAGAGAACGCACCACGTAAAGGGCCATGGACCGTACTATCCCCGTCTAGAGCCTCTGACAAAAGGCGTCTAAACCCCTTGGGCTTCCCCGGGCAGGAGCCACTTGAGGGCAGCCCCGGTCCGCTCCAGTCTGAGATCCAGTCATGCAGATATGCTCCTCAAAATTTCACCAGCTGTCGAAGAAAAGCCCCAGATTTTTCATCGATTCTCAAGTACTTTCATCGTATCTATCTTGAATAAAATAAACAAAATTAAATATCTTGGGTGCGGTCGATAGCAAATAGCAACTAAGTACTAAACTAGCTTTTCCGATTTAGATCTACATTATAGGTTTTTAGATACGTTAATAATCGTTACGTTAATAATAGTTACCAGGGCGGCTGATAAGTTCGCGGCCTATACTTGCGCGAGTACTTGCCGATAACTCAACGTTTCACTACTAATACCACAAATGGTAGGACTCATTGTTGTTAAGAATTTGCTGGTATTTTTATAATTTCGCGGCAAGTACCTTAGGCCACGAACTTACCAGCCGCCCCTAGTAGATATGTTAATACTCGTACATCGATCACTAAGAAGCAAGTCCTTTATGATTGATGTGTTAATTAATACCGTATTAATTAGGGTTTTAATCGTTATTGTAGATTCCATATCTGAAAAGCCAACCATTGTAAGATGACCGTCGCAGCGTCAGCAACCGATGGCCCAGCTGAACGCATGCCAGAGGGTCATGGCAATACGGATGGTGCGGGGATACCGCACGGTTTCCCACGAAGCGGCGAGCCTCCTTGCTGACCTGCCACCATGGGGTCTGGAGGCTACAGTCCTTGCACACAATGCATGATTTGCGCGTGGAGATGCAACGTCGCGGGGTGAAAGTCCGCTGCCGCGACAGGTCGCGGCGTGGCGGACAGAGCTCCGGCGGGATCTCATAGTGAAATGGCGTCAACGACTATCGCAACCAAATGCTGGGCACGCCACAATTATGGCGGCAAGTCCTTCACATTCCGGAAGACGCAGGTTCTCACCGGACATGGCAAGTTCGGGAGGCTCCTGCACCGGATTCATGCGGAAGTGACGCCCGGGCCCCGGCCGTCCCGGCCACTGCGCGGAACTCCCGGAGGATACGGTGAAGCACAATGGACGTGTGCCCCGCTTGGGCGGAGCATCGCCGTGCTCTCGTGGGGGTGATTGGCGGCGGCGATCTCTCGCGCCAGGCCTTAGTACATGCCACCACATAAATGAAAAACTAAAAAACACTTGTGAAAAATGTGTTTCGTAAAGTAGTCCATTAAATTTTCATAAGAACATAAGAACTTTCCTGAGAATATTAACCAAGATTTTAAAAAGAAACGTCCAAAATGGTTTTAATTATTATGTTATTATTAATTCTTTGACTCGTGTGTCTACAACATTAAGTCGATAGAGACTTGGGTAAATATTAGGGTAAAATGAAATCAGATGTAGTCAACACTGGTTCAATAATCAAGGTTGATTAAGAGATCTTAATCATTGATTACTAATAGAAGAACCTTATAAAAAATACCGAATATAAGTATTTTTTTAATTATTAAATATTATACAAAATTCCCAAGTCGTTTGACTTTTTAGACGGAATATATCAACGTTAGGATTTTTAATTTTTTGGACATCGGTCATCCAGGTGGTTCGACGCCTACTCCTTTTTTAAAAGCCATGCAAAGTACATACACTACATAATCACCGGCTTATACCTAAGCTTTTAATAGGGGTTATAATAAAAAAAACTCTTGCCTATCTGTGTGGAGTGAGAATTATCCCTCTTTCACCAATTAAAAGGACGTCAACTTTTATTTGGCGCCTCCTCAGCATAGGTAAATGTCTTCAGGGGTGCCGACTCCGTGGGTGTTTGGGGGCTCAAGCACCCGTGAGAAATAAAGAGTGGGTGCCGAGCACCCTTGAGAATAGACTTCAAGAAACAGATCAGCCTTTTAAGAATGGGCGCTTTTTTATTACCCGAAGACCGGTTCAGCGTAGTGGTTTAGAGCGCCGGTTGAGACGCAAGGCACACTTATTTAGTAATTAAGTACGCAGTATGTTCGTAGGACATTTATTTATTTGTCGGTCGATTAGTGTGCATTTCTCTTCTCACACTACCTACGCCACTTTTTCGATTCATCAAATGAGCCGGCGCCCTGGATGCCTTAAAATATCAGCAAGAACCGTAAACTGTGAATGAGATGAAAACACTGAAAGTCAATCAATCAATTCTCACCTTTTACGTACAAAATTGTGAAAGATTATGATTTTCTTTAGATCAATAAATTTAGGCATGACTGACTAGCTGTGCTCGCAACTTCGTTCGCGTGGACTACAGGATTTTGAATTTATCTTTTCTAAAATAAAAGTATCCTAAGTTACTCCTTATTACATCAGCTACCTGCCAATAAAAGTCCCGTCAAACTAAAAAACTCACCCCGTTCCCTCTTGCCTTTCATATCGGGGCTGAGCTACCTTTCGGAGCTAACCCTGGCCCCAGTAAGCTTCGACCCAGCTGAGCCCCTGCCGTTGCTGTCAACTCTTTGAGGCGCGCGGGAACAGTGCGCGCCGTCAACGACTTGGGCTCGGAAAATTCGTTCAGGTCGAGGTCTGGTCGGGGTCGAGCGTGAAGAAGTAACCTCCTTCTGGCGCCCTTCCCTGCTTCATCACTTTAACTTTTATGATATTTTTCCATCTGTTTCTGTCTCTGGCGGTGTGAAGGCTTTGTAAACCGTGGAAACTGTGGAAGGTGTGGATCTGATCGGACCAACGTATTGGGCTGCGCCCGCGAGGCCTTTTCCCATCCACTTTACCGGTCACAATGAGCCTTTCGAGGTTGCCACCGTCTTTCCTTGCAATGTGACCGAAGTATTGCAGAACCTTACGAAGACACTCGGATGATAGTAAGAAGTAACAAACATACAAATAGCACTCTTAAACTGTCACTCAACAGATGGCCGTCAATTAAAAAGAATAAAATCAGAACTATAATCGCTTTATCACCCTCCTTAATGTTAATACATTTATTTTGATTAATTTATTATCTTGCGCGTGGTCCCAGTATCTGTAATTAAATAGTTTTTGAGATAATTCGAGTAATATATAAGGTCGGTAGGACGTAGTGTCAGGATAGTCAGGCAAGATGTGGTCTTCCTTGGTGTTGCTGTCGGTGATCGGGTGTGCCTTGGCTGGTCCTCCAGTCAGCAGGTCCAGGACCGATATTGAAGAGTTCAAGGCCTTCCTGGAGAGGGGCAGGCAAGGTTTGTGCCCTTTTGAATGTAGTTGTTGTAATACTTATACTCTGTTCAAAATAACATTAGACATTTTATGAAAACCTTTTATTACTGTCCGTTCAACCGATTTTGACTCTTATTACGTTAGTGGCATGACAAATGGCGGCTGCAGTAAATAGTTGGTATTGTAACTACTTTTTGGTTTTATTGCCATCCTCAAGCCTACAAGTTAAAATCCGTTGAGCAGACAGTAAAAAAGGTTTCTTCGAATACCGTAATTAGACACACAATAGAAAGACAATGAGAGAGCGAACACCGGCGTTCACTCGGGGATCGAGATGTCACATGTCTAACCTTAACGCGAACAGGGTATAGTCACAAAGTAGATAGGTACAGAATGTAGATTGACTTCTGTACCAATATATTTTGTGGTATAGTATTCTACGAACATTTAATTCAATGACAATAGAGGTGTACCTCTGTTGTTATTGAATAAGTACAATTCAAGTTGTTGCTAAGTGGTCCAACAGGACAACTTAGTAGTATACATAGTCTGTCTAAAAAGTCAACCGACTTGGGAATTTTGAATAATATTAAATTATTATTCGACTGGCCTGTTGGTCTAGTGGTTAGTGGCCCTGACTGCTATGCCGGAAGTCGTGGGTTCGATTCCCACCCAGTACAAATGTTTGTGTGATGAGCATAATCATTTATTATTTATTTATTTATTTATTTATAACTTTATTGCACACCTTAGCATCTTAGCATTTTTGCATTTGTTCTGTGTCTGGGTGTAATTTATCTATAATATGTATGTATTTAGAAATATACATGTATGTTTATCAGTTGTCTAGTACTCATAACACAAGCTCTGCTTAGCTTGAGACTAGACGGCGTTGTGTGATAGTTATGAAATTTTATAATTATTATATTACCATTTTAGTATATTAAAAAAATACTTATATTCGATACTTTTTATAAGGTTCTTCTAGTAGTAAACAATGATCAATATCTCTTAATCAACCTTCATTATTGAACCAGCGTTGACTACATCAGATTTCATTTTACTCTAATAATTACACAAGTCGGTTGATTTATTAGACAGACTCTAACAACTTATTAACTCTGACTTTATTTTTTTAAATTTTGGTTTCCATGAAACTTGGTACTCAAGTAGACCATGGCCTGGACTAGAAAATTAGATACTTTTGATCCCGGGAGTGTGATCCCGTGGGATAGTTTGCAACTATAAAAAAAAAACAATTGAAGTCGAAGAGAATTATTTGATGTGGATGGAAATGTTATTCTTCAAATAAACAAAAACACCGGCCAAGTGCGAGTCGGACTCGCCCATGGAGGGTTCCGTAGCAGCAAGTAACATAATATAAAAGTTCTTGTAGTTCATTGTAACTTTGATCGATGTTTTAAAAATAGTGTATTTTTTAGATTTATGACGTATTAAAAAAAAAAACTAAGTACTAGATCTCGTTCAAACCAATTTTTTTGGTAGTTTACATGGTAGTGTACATCATATATTTTTTGAAGTTTTATCATTCTCTTATTTTAGAAGCTACAGGGGGGGGGGGGGACACACATTTTACCACTTTGGAAGTGTCTCTCGCCCATAGTTACCCCTCACGTATGGGTTTGATGAAAAAAAAGTTTTTGAGTTTCAGTTCTAAGTATGGGGGACCCCCAAATTTTTTTGCTGTTTTCTATTTTTGTGTGAAAATCTTAAAGCGGTTTACAGAATACATCTACTAACTAAGTTTCAACAGTATAGCTCTTATAGTTTCGGAAAAAAGTGGCTGTGACATACGGACGGACAGACAGACAGACAGACAGACATGACGAATCTATAAGGGTTCCGTTTTTTGACATTTGGTTACGGAACCCTAAAAAGAATTGTCTATTCTATACATATGTCAAGTTAATATTTATCAACCCGGAGTAGTAATTTTAAGTTTCCCACGAAAAAAAAAGTATCTTTCGTTCCTGATCTCTACACACGGGGTTACCATGACGTTCAAAGTAAGATTGTTTTAATCTTGTTTTAGTGTGAGTAAGAAATGGCGCTAGACAACCTGTATAGCTCTGTCTCTTACCCACACCGAAACAAGATTAAAACAATCTTACTTTAAACGTCATGGTCTAGGTCACAGTCTAAAACAAAGTCACATCCAGTCCACATCTGTTTGTTTATCCGTTAATTTCTCCTTAAAAACCACAATAATCACGCAACGGATTTTGATGTGGTATTAATTAAAAGATAGAACAATAAGCGAGGAAGGTTTTGTGTATAATTGGTACCCGAGCAAAACTGAAGCACGTCACTAGTCATATATATTTTGTAAACAGTAATTAGAAATAAGTATGTTGTTGTTTCGCAATGACACCTAAATCTTGTAATTATTTAGAGATAAACACTAATTCCTGTCAGATTCGTTAAACTAATCCATTACTTATTTCGGTTATCTAGCATTTAACATTTTAATTATATATAATACCACACCTAATTCTATCATTAGATCTCTGATAAAGTAGTTAATTTCAAAGGTAACCGTGACGTTTACGATTTTATAGTAAAAATAGAGTTACCGCTGATAAGTCGAATAATGGCTGTGAATAAGTTTACATTTTCGACTATGAAATGACTAGCTTCTGTCATCGACTTCGTCTGTGTAGAAATAAAAAATTAGGTTCCCCAGGGAAATACTTTACTCCCGGGACATATATCTGTGTTTTATAGAAACCTATTCAGTCGTTCAAGCATGAAGAAGAACAAACATACAAATTTTAATATACCTACACTCTTAAAACTTTTGATTTATAATGTTAGTGTAAAACTATCAAAAACATTTATTTTCGCTCTACAAAATTTCTATGTTTTAATGCAATAACTAACTTAATAAATAACTCACTATCTTACTCTTTCCAACAGATGACGGCATCAGGCTAGAATCCCGCATGCTGATGAACCCCAAGGCTTCGGTCTGGGAGAACAGCGGCAAATTCCAGGGAGACATACTCCTCAATGATGAGCAGGCTGAGATGCTGGTCGAACAGTACGCAGAAGGCAGGAACGCGTACATCTGGCCCAACACCAAATGGCCTCACAACACCATCGTCTACGAATTCAACAATGAATTTAGTAAGTCATCCTTACTTTTATTCCGCGATAGACCAGCTTGGTGTAGCTTAATAGCACAAAATAGATAGGTACAGAAGACAATCTCATGTATGTACCTCACTTTTTATACCTACGCTCGGTGGACGCACACTAATGACCGTTTGAGCCGGAATTGTTCGACGAGTGATTCGAGACGCGACCGAGACATCGTGTCTGTGAGGGGTGTCTTTGTGTGCGTTGTTAGAGCGCGCTTTGTATGTAGATTGACTTGTTTACCTATATATTTTGTGCTAATGGCCTGATGGAAAACTGTACCGGCTTCATCTAGTTTAACCTTTCGAATACAGTAATTAAACACAATAGAAAGACAATGAGAGAGCAAACGCGGCATTCGCTTGGGGTTTAATGAATTAAATTGACTTGTGGAAGTGAGAATTTATTACAAATTTTTTTCTAAATAAGTAACATTTCTAAAGATGATGATCATAGACATGATAAAAAAACGTGCTATTGTCAGTTCTTTCTGTGTTAAGCCGTTATTTATGCCTCAGAACAAATTCTGTAGTGATGCAAAAGGTGATGACCTTTTTCATCTGGCGGTATCTTTATTGAAAGTTCCGTATTTTATTGCGAACCAAGGCTTGTAGTTTTTGTTAGTATAGCTGTATCTGAGATATAGTTATCAATATTAATAAATAGTATTTTGAAGCTGTTACATTTCTGTAAATTGTCAGGTTTTGTATAATTTGATATCATGTCTATTTTGATAATAAGATACCTAAAGAAATATTTTTAACAACTCACAAGACTCTTGAAGTCCTGTCCCTTTTAGATCAGTTCACAGTTCATCAGTAATAACGAATGAGGTCTATAGTTGAACCGCTAGCCACCCGCTTTAACGTTACTTTTCCGCATTTCAGCTCAAGCCCAAATCAACGCCATCTACGATGCTATGAGGGAGATCTCCGCCAGAACCTGCATTAGGTTCCGTCGCCGTGCGGCTAATGAGTTCAACTACGTCAGGATCACTGTAAGTTTATTAGGCATTCTCATTCCATAAGTTTAAGTCAGAGGCTCTTTCATGACGTCTCAATAGTGGCATGAATCCGGTGTGACACTGGGACAGAGACCTGTTTAGCTTCGTCTCTTTTTCATACCATATCACCATCTCCATGCCATTTTGCGAAAAGATTTTTTCACAGTCGAATCTCCACCAAATTATCTTCATCTTCTCCACCTTTATAGACAATTCATCTTGGTAGTCACCATTTAGTTAGACTTTTGCCCTTTTTTCTACTATTACGCCTAGCCTATCGAAATCTTTATAAAAAATAATTAAACGGTTTCAAATAAGTTTGTAAGGCATCATTACAGCTTCGGTTTTAGTCGTTTTATGATTAAGGCCATCTAAGAAAGTTTTCTGTATAAATAAGAATTAGTTGACGTTAAGAAAGTTCTATAGATAAGATCTCGTTGACGTTACCCACGTCACGCTTAACATTTTTATTATAATAATTTAGCTGTAGGTTTATTGGAAAATGAAAGATATCGATCTACGTGCGTAAATCACTTACTCAGACGACCTTTTGTATTACATTACATTGAACCTTGTTTTATATGTCATCCCGGTAACTATATAATTTAGTGCTATAAAGTACTGTTACACCGTTGATATCGTTCATACCTAATGTCGTGCTAACCACTAATCAGTTTGGCATAAACCCCGTATCAGTTGTTTCCCATGGCTCAATTTGTTTCTCTTTCTAATCAGTACTTCGCAGTTAGATTAGTTATCTGACAAAAATTCGGGCATCAAATTCAATTAGAAATCTATATAGAACTAGAAACTATCAACTCTAATGACTAAACCCGATAAGCCAGATATCTAAATCTTTCATTTGTAGTCTCACTATTCACTTCTTTATTCACTCTCTTTTCAATTATAATCATAATTTATCATCCTCAAGACAATCCATTTCATCAACATGTTTTATTGGATTTTATTCTCGCTCTCCACCCGCCAACACCATTAACATCACTACTTGTGCGTTTCTTTGTGTGTAGTCATTTGTATAAACTATTCTTCTTTCTCAATTTCCAGGGTCAATCCAACGGTTGCTACGCTAACGTTGGTTTCTGGCACACATGGGGCATCCACACCTTCAACCTGGCCCGCGACACCCCCGGCCGCGGTTGCTTCCACCACACCGTCATCATCCACGAATGGCTCCATGTTATTGGATTCTTCCACATGCAGTCCACCTACAACAGAGACAACTATGTTGAAATCTTTTGGCAAAACATCATGCAAGGTGACTATGTGTTCTACTATTATTTTGGTTTCAATGAGGGAATTGTATAAATCGGTAAAGACATCAAGTTTAGGTATCTCCTGCGGGTTGAACGTGTATAACAGTGTTGCGCACATTTTTATATCCTTTGTTTGTTCCCCTCGTGCTTAGACAACACCTTAGGCCGCAAACACCGTTTGTTAGCTGATCCTTTATCGCAGACAGTGTCACGACACGAGCTAACTCGCCACTCGTTTGTGCGCTTGCTTTCTTAATACTCTTCTGACTCTAACACCGAAGAGTGACGTGTTTTCTGGAAGATCGACACACGTGTGTTGTGAATATCTAAGGTTTTGTGAGAAGATGGATGAAAAATAAGTAACCCTTGTTTTATTAGTTTTGTGGGATACTTTATTTTAGTGGTAATTGTATTTTCTTTTATTTCTATGTTTCTGTTGTACAACGCCTTAGATATTGTCTGTAATAGTCATGGGAAGGCCACTGACTGACACACTGACACTTACTATTAAACTTCCGCTGTGAACAAGTTTCCTTGAAGCCATTTTCTCATTAGATTACCTGTAGCTTTTTATTATAGGATAGACGAACGTGTAGACATTGTAAGGTTTCTTTTTAACTTATAACTAACATTGTGAAATATTACGGAAATCGTTTGGTTTATGAATCATCCTTTTTCTTGTTTTATAACTAGTGACGAATTGAAACTTACAAAGCAAAAATTTATATATGTTCTATAAAGATTACTTCGGATTTTCCTGAATGTAGAACGATTTGCAAACATCAAAGGTTTTTAAACTAAGCCGCAGACAACAAAAGTTTACAGAATTATGTTATTCATATTAATGTGGATTATAGGATTTAGGTAAAATGACGTATTGTACTGATATTGAGAGTGTATATTGCGATTTTATTTGTAACGTACTTTTCATTCATAGGATATTCAAGAAGATTTTGCTAGAACTGATAGGGAGTTCAGTAGATACATTTGATGGCACAAATGATGGCTAGGTTAAGTTATTGAAGTTTCATATTTTTTTTTATATTTTCAGGCATGGGACACAACTTCGACAGGTACGATACCAACATTGTGCACAACATGGGTCTCCCCTATGAGTACGCCAGCACCATGCACTACGGTAGACACGCCTTCAGCACCAACGGACATCCCACCATGTTGCCCAGATTTGTAAGTTGGCACATTCGATGATATCTAGTAGACAGTGGGAACATTATAAGGCCGACTATGCTATGTTTTGCTAGTAGACCTCAGTTCGAAAAAGCAGGGGCAAACAACAATCCTTCAAACTAAATAGTTGGATAATATTTTTATGTAACAAAGTAGGCACTAGTACCTTATACACCGCTGAGGCTTCTCCAATTGATCTACACTAATATTATAAATAGATAAAGTTTGTTTTTTGGTAGGAGGTAATCTTTGAAAGTACTGTTCCGATTGCTAAAATTTTTTCACCAATAGCTGCTTTATTCCTGAGAGACATAGGCTATATTTTAAAATGAAAATTAGTTTAAAAAGAAAATAAAACTAAGTAGTTAAAAAAGTCACACATTTTAGAAACGGACTCTGTGTGGGTGCCTAAGAATGTGAGAATGGAAGTTAGTATCTATATTTTACATAGCTTGAAGAATCGCCAAACTTAAGTGGCAATGGGCAAGGCACATTGCACACAGAACAGATAGTCGATGGGGACGAAAGTTTCTGGAGTGGCGACCACGTACCGGAAGACGCAGCTTTGGAAGGCCTCCAATAAGGTGGATCGATGACCTGGTCAAGGTCGCGGGAATCCGATGATGCGTGACGCACTGCTTATGTCCAACAGTGGACGTCTTTCGGCTGACATGATGATGATGATGATGATGATGATGATATGTTACGGAAGGTATTAACTTGTCCAATTCTTCATTTTCCAGAACGACAACAATCAAATGGGCCAGACGTCGTACATCAGCGGCTGGGACTGGCTGAGAGCTAACCGGCATTACAACTGCCCCGGAGCATGGAGCGCAGAAATCAATGAGGAAGAACTGGCCAAGCCTGTTCCCTTTGAATTTGATAACGCTGGTCTAGTAGACGCAGTTTTTGAAGATGCACCTGCAGTTTTCGAAGATACCCCCGCAGAAGAGGTCGCAGCTGAAGATGTGCCTCAGGAAGATACCGTAGCTGATGAAGTCAACTTCGTTGAAGATGCTCCCCAGCAGTTCGATGACCAATCCCAGTAAACCAAGCAACCACTGACAAACTGATTTGCAAATAAAGTTAATTAACAATACTTTTTTTATTTATTTCTTTATTGACGTAGTTACAAGCAAGTGAAATGATACACGAAAAGACAAAAAAATCATCTAAACGATACAGACTGATAAATTACAATAAAATTTTATAAAATACGATTTTTTAAATATATTTTTGAAATTGTTTCTTTGTTATCTGAAATAAACAATTTATTATTATTATTATTAACCAAAATGTTTTATTTTTATTATAACCGTCAAATCAAACTTATCATGTTTTGGATGAAAGCTGAGTAGTCAAACTACTTGTCCTTTTACGGTTATTCGTAAAACACTGGCAACATCTCAGGACTATAATTACTAACATCACAAACAACAACTTTTGTTCTATGACTTTTAAAATTCTATCATTTTTTATTTCATCAGATTTTCATACAAAAAAAAAAAAAATTGGACGTTTTAAATATTACGAAGTCTATGCGAAGTCTGAGCGAAATTAATGACCTGTAGGTAGTAGTCGGCGTTGCGTACTAATTACTTACAGGTCATTGAACTAGCTCAGCTGACGTTTTCTTAAAGAATTAATTTCGTACATGCGTAAATTAATACGAGTTTTAAAATAAAGGTACTTTATTTTTTAATTTTATCTTTACAAATCGATAGTGTTTCATGTACCGGATCGACCTTTCACGGGATTAAAACGATCAAAGTTTAACGGGGTATAATTATTATTATAACCTTATTAATTATCTTTACCTATATGTTTATAAGAGGAAACTGACTGACTGACATATCGACATACTCGGACTAGTTCTTTAGTTTCCTCTTATGACGTAAGCTAGCACTAAGAATGGAATTTTCGAAATTCCTCCCCTGAGGGGATAAAACAGGGTTTCTAAGTTTGTATGGAGACACCTATTTTCACGCGAGCGAAGCCGCTGACAAAAGCTAGTTAATAAAAAATACTTAATCAATAACAAAAAAGAGTAAACTATAAGGGTATGGTACCCTAGTCGTATCTCTGTCATAAAACAGCAACATACGAGTTCACAAAATTGTACCTAATAATAGTACTTCCGGGAAAATACTTGTCACACACAAAAGTAATATGATAACACAAATTGCGTCAATTTTATTGTGGTTCACTTTTCCGGGTGACAAATCTGTTAATATAGTCTGTCTAAAAAGTCAAATGACTTGGGTAATTATTAGGGTAAAGTGAAATCTTATATAGTCAACACTGGTTGAATAATTAAGGTTGATTAACAGATCTTGATCATTGTTTACTATAAAATATAATATTAATAATTTATTTAAAATAAAACTTTTGGTAGGGACATATTGTATGTCAGTTATTATAACACTTATTTCTATGCTAGTTCAGAATTCACTAATTTGTTCTAGGTAGTTCCTATAAAATAAATAACCTACTATAGAACCTTATAAAAAGTATCGAATATATTGTATTTTTTCAATGATTTAATTCATTAAACCCCAAGCGAACGCCGGCGTTCGCGCACCTATTGTCTTTCTATTGTGTCTGTGATTTTCACGATTGAAAGGTATTGTTAGGGGATTTTAACAATAACAAATGCTAAAGATTTTCGTTTACAACATACATATTTCAGTCTTATCACAAAAATAGGACACCTACATAATACGTTTGCAAAGATTTATTAATGTCATAAGTAAGCATAAAGTAATAATATAAATCTGGAATCGTAAGAGAAATCTGATTCTAAATATTCTATTCCTCTTATTTATTCATCATCACTAGTCATAATAACTATCAACATCAATTGTAGAACTATCATCATCTCAAAAAACAAGTAAATGACAACTATAATTTATGTTGCCAACAAAAAATTCTTAAGTCTTTTGGCTTTTTAGACAGACTATATAAGATAATTATCAAGTCTCCCAAAATCAATTCCAGCGTATCAAGTCAAAAGGTATGCTGTCAATACTGAGCTTGTAGACCAGGGGTACCATGACGTCAGACGACTGAAACAATTTTTATTATGGGGGCAAAGCCGAAATCGCAAAAAAAAAAATATCAGCTGTTCAGTACATTAGGCAAACATAAATGTACTGAACAGCTGATTTTTTTTCGCGATTTCAGGTTTGTTCCCATAGTAAAAGTTGTTAGTTATCATGAACATAATCACGTGTTTTTAAGTATCGTACACAAATTACCAGTCACCCTATATATTAGTTATAAGACTATAATAATATCAATTTTTAGAAAATGTTAATGTTATGTTTTTTTCGCTGATTTCTAAGAAACAGAAGCAAAAACGCTTCTGTGATTTCTTCTTTCTTTTTTCTTGTCCTTCATTGTGGCCGGTTTCCGAAACGATGCCCTTTTTCTTTGAAGTACCCATCTATAGCAAGAGTAAACTTGAGGTACACCTATTTTTACGAAGCACTCTGAAAATGTCGAACGGTCATTCTCCGATTAGCAAGTTTTACGTGTCCGGGCTTGCATTATCCGTACTATTAACATATTCAATCATCAAATTTTTTTTGTATGTTAGATAGCATCCGTATCTAGCCATAAACAAAGACATTGGCTTCTATTTTAAGTAGTTAAGACTAAATCAATTTAACCTATGTTCAAAGAACCTCTGTTCTCTAATTACCGTGGCGTGTCCGCACACTAACTTAATGTTAAAACTTACTTGTAATTTTTATAACTTACAGATTTACTTTGATCCATTCAACGTTTTTAACGGTGTTGAGCAACGTGTATCGCATAAAAAAATATCGACTCAATAGAACCAGTCTATAAATAATTATTATTAAATTACCGGATGTCCGATCGAAAGTTATAATTGCCGTGACATATTCTGTTCTCGGGTGCACATCCCTAAATAACAGTATTTGGCACGTCAGCACCGCGCGCATCTCGTCTCCTCAGTGTGTGTCGCGGCCCATCAGCACTTGCACTTCTCTAACGTTAGTGTACCGCCAATAAAGCAAGTGAGTATATAATTACCGTAACCTTGGTTAAAAACTTTTCTAATTACCGTTGTACTTATGTTAATACTTAATTTTTTAAGTTAAACCCAAGTTAATCATGTAAATAGAGACAGTACTTTGGCCTCCGTACGTTGTACTAAGCTATTTTTTGCATATTGTGTTGTTTTTCGAAATTTTTAAGAAAATCTATCGTTTTCTAATTACCGTATACTAATTACCATATGTTTATAATTACCGTTGTATGAAAAATTAATTCTTGTTTACTAACTGTAGCCACAAAATAGGTACTACTATCCTAGTCAATCTACATACAAAGCGCGCTCGAGCAACGCACACATAGACACCGCTCACGGACACGATATCTCGGAGCGCCTCGACCCGCTCGTCGAACAGTTCTGGCTTAAACGCTCATTAGTGTGCGTCCACCGATCGTAAGTTTAAAAAGTGAAGTACATATATACATGAGATATTAATTTATAGGATGGGAAAACCCAAAAAAAGAGGAAGTTAAAGAAAAGAGAAGACTCGCCGCACGACAACGCCGAGAACGAATTAAAAATGGCCCTGTTTGTATCAGCAATCAAAAGAAAAAGGGAAAGAAAGGTATAATAAAAGAAAAAGAGATAAATAATACTTCCTATCTGCGAAATGTCACCAAAAAACCGGAAGAAAACTCAAAAAAGAAATAGGGAAAATTTCAGAGCTTACTATAAAAGACAAAAAGAAAAAAATGAGGAAGAAGCGATCTTAGATACAGACATGCTTGATAAAAATATAACAGATCCTCTTGAAACTCTGTCAACGTCACTACATCTTAATGATTTATCATACTCGCTGCGCTCAAAAAATTATACTAAAAAAGTATCTTTACAAAGTAGTTCTGAAAACCCCAAATCAAAAAAAGAAGATAATAATCAGCAAGACAAGATTTGTCTACAGTCGACTTCATTTTACTTCTACTACAATATTAATGTGTGTTATTTTCATTTTATTATATCATATTTTACACAGACTTGATGATATTTTCTAATTACCGTTGCATTAGATATTAAATTTTTCTAATTACCATACTCATATTTTTTTTAAGTCTCATTAACTAGAAAACTACTATTAATTATTACATGCCTCTTTAATGATTGAATTTGTATCTTTGATTTGTTTCATATTTTAATGGGTTTAAGTCAAATCAGTGAAAAATAAAAAAGGTTACGGTAATTAGGCAAAGAACGCCGAATTGGAGAATGACCGCGAAATACTCTAGAACGAAGTATTTTACGAGTAGCCACCATAAAAAATTTGTAGACTGTACGCAAATTAACGATGGTCAACTTAATCAGTAGCTTTTGTTGGATCAAAAAAAAAAAAAAAACTATCGTAGAAGGGGTGTGGGTTCATGTATGTATATGTATACAATCTTATTTTTAGTATATGTGAAAAATTAAATACCTGCCAAGTATTATTATGTAAAGAATCTAGGTATGTACAAAATTTCAACACTGAGTTATAAAAAAACACATAGTTATGAGCCTGTTACGGTACCTGGTTGGTGACATAAATGCATGGTCACCGAGCCACCCGGGCGACTAAGAGGTTGTTTTGCTCCCGCATCTAGCTGTGCTCGGGCGCCTAATGCCTACTATGGCCTGTCGTGGCCTGACCCGAAAGTCGCAACGTTGGACGGCATCCCCCAAGGTGAACTGATGACACAGAGATGCTAAAACAGTAGAAAAGAAGTCGCTACTTGGTCAGATGACACAGAAACGCTGAAAGAATAGAAAAGATCAGATGATAATTTGATTCCAAACGGTTTTCAAGATTGCAGTGGAAACGCATCTGACATTCTTCCGAGAAAAAAAAACAATAAAGAAGTAGACGAAGATGGTATTGATGACAATGGATGGCTATGGAAATATGATAGTATACTATTCCATAATAAAGAACATAATGGATGTACCGAACCCTAATAAATTGATACAAAAGCACTTAGCACAAAAACTAAAATAAGCAATAGAATTTATTACAGTTCAAATCCGAGTCACCAAATAACGTTGTAAATGATAAAATCTGTTTATCTATATAGATGCAGATAATTGTTTGAATAAAAAGGTTGGTTTCTGGGTTGTGTTCATGTATCGTGACAATTAAGCTCTCTGTAACCAGTATGGTGCAAAACGTTACTATTTTCGTAGTACTCTGTCTCATCAGTTTGGTCGCAGGTAGTCCTGCGACGGTGAGGTCGAGAAAGGATATTGAAGATTTCAGACAATTTTTGGAGGGAATAAAGAGAGGTAGATGAAATTCAAAATATTTGATTTCTTTTGTAAAAATATATTTTGGTAATTTTCACAGGATCTCTCCCTCTCCTACTTCTAGAGAGAGAGATGTCCGAGTCTCAGCTATCATAGAACATTATAAGGCTGATTACTCTTAGGAACTAATAGCTATTACGTTGTAACCTAGTCACCATATTCCTCCTAGACGCTGTTTTATTTCAAATTTAAATTGCAAGTCAAATCTACAAAAAATCTTAATTATTTTTAAACCTTTATGCTTATTCAGTTTAATAAATATTTATTGAAGACTCTTTGCTTTGACTTTCAGATCTAGGTTTTGAATTAGCCCTTGTCATTTATTTTTCTTCAGTAACAGTCTTTTCCTTCAAATATTTTTGAAGTAACGGACTTGTCCTTTTGGATCAAAATCCATCAGACAACAATAGCAAAGCTATAGAAAAAAAATATATATATTAATATTAAAAATAAAATATATATATATTTTTTTTTATAGAAAAAAGGCACCAAAATAATATATTTTCCATCAAAGGCATCAATTGATCGAAAGATGTAAAGATAGGGGTGATAAAATTGAAATTGGTGTTTTAACGCCAAGATATTTTAATAATCTCATCAATAGGATAGTGTCCGGGGTCAAAATAATTACATTTCATTTAGTCCGAATTTTAGATTATAAAAAAATATTGGACACGTATTTTTTTAGTTTTTCGATTAAACAAAAAATAACAAAGATATAGCCCATTACAATTATTAAAAATTTGGTTAATTATTACAAATAAAAAAATACGTATCTCTTATTTTTGAATAATCTAAAAAACGGACTAATTATATTTCTTACGGCCACTAGCCTATTCCTGTAGTAACAAGTAGGACTGACAACAATAATAACGGTAGAACAAATCATAATTATTTACGTATAACACATGTTTTCCATCAGGCAATGGAAACGCCGAGCAATTCCAAGCCAGAAAGAGGAATCTCCCCTTTGCCAATGATGAGGAACTGAGCGGCAAGTTCCAGGGAGACATAGTGTTGGATGATGAAGACTATGAGCTGATGCTGCAGGAGTACGCAGTAGGCCGCAGCGCTTACAGCTCCTCCTCCATTGGACCCTGGCCTTCAAATACCGTCGTTTTTGAGTTTGCCGATGGACATTTCAGTGAGTAACTCGTCCATGTTTTTATTCAAATTGCCGTATTAGTAAGTATAACTCCTGCTTCTTAAGTTACAGCTTCATTTTTATTTTATTTACTAAAGTTTTAGTATTAGCGATTTATTAATCTTTTCATATCTTAATTTTAGGGAAAGCAAAGTAGAACTCATAATATAAAATACCTTATAGAATTTCGTCATGATTTCATTATCAACTTTTGATTTTATTGCCCTTTGACGTGACGATTAGTTTGCGGAAATGCTCACCTATATCCATCAATTTAGGTATCGGCCATACCTATCATTTAGATTTGGTTTATGATCTAACAAAATATCGTAAATAAGATAAAGATTTTTCAAATTAAATTGTACGATACTAAAATGGGAGATCCTAACAATAAAAAAGAAAATATCCTCAAATAAAACCTCAGTAAGTGTTAAAACAAGACAATATTTGTACGTATCTGTCACTGAACTGAATCATTTCAATGAGAAGTTTATCAAAGTAAATCAACGATATTGATCATATCATCACAATATTTTGTAAATAAACATATCAAAGGATGTAGATAGAATCGACATTATATGATAGTAATACTAAATATATAAGTGCAAGATTACAACATTGCATGTTGCAATATCATCATCATCACTGCATAGACCAAAAATCTTACTTTGTACTAGTGCGATAATGAAATAATTGACAGTCATTCAGAAATTATTCTGTCAATGAGTGAGTGGGTTCTTTTTCCAATGTTGATATTTTTTTTAACTGATCATTATTTTTATTGTCTAATATAAATCTAATCATCTGATTAATTCTATATGACAAGTCCAATTTTCATTTCAAGGTAGTGAATTAAAAAAGCTAAAAAATAATAACCAGATATCTGAGGAAAATGAATGTTTTGCGTTTAATACAAGTAAAAAGATATTATATATAAATCTAAATTTCAAGGCACATTTCTCGCGAGCCGAATTTGAACCTTGTTGCACATTCTGCAATTGAGTCTGTACGGCTACAAAAGATTTTTTGGTTAAAAGATGTTGTCTCAAATCCGTAATTAATTCTTTTACACATGTATATGATGTTGAAATTCGCAATTTTGCACTTTCAGAAAGTCTATTTTTTAATACGAATATAATCAATAAGGCCTCACCTGATTTATCCAGCATTTCCGCGTACATCTCCACTGAGTCTATCAGACGTTTTGTGGTGTCCTCAACACCGTCCATAACTGGAATCAGACTACAGGCCACCTTAAGGTCAAACTCCATTTTGTCTATATTTACCTGAACGGGGATAGTACACAATTTATTTATCTCCTCATATAAATTCTTAATTTCGTTAAAAATCTTTACTGCCGATGTCAATTTATCATCTTTCTTCCTTTCTAACAATAAAATTATTTGAGTACTTTTATCAAAGATACATTTAGCCTCCGTTAACTTTGTCTCAACAACGTTACCTTTGTATCTACTTTGTCCCTTTTTAATCAAATATTTCCGAATAGTTAACAAATCCTGACAATTTTCAATTAAACTATCAGTCATATTCTAAAAATAGCATTTCTAGGCTACAAAATAAAGTCATTAGAACCATTAATAGGTACACCCGTAAGTGACAAACAAAAGAATCAAGTTCAACATTTTAGAGAACCGACACACAGGTGTTCACTACGTTGCAGTTTTCCGCGCGGAGTATCAAGTTCGTGTAGAATCCATGCACTATCGAAGCTTGTTTAAGTTTTTGCGTTATGAAATACGACACTCGTATAAAAAAAATTATTTAAAACACTTTCTTGTTTTCACGATGACGCTGAAACGGCTGAATGGAGATGTGGGCGAATCGTTCTTAATTGGCAGGTGTAGTCTCGGTGGCTCGTCCTCTTATGGATGCTCTAATCCTCTGCATAGTGCTGAGCCCAATTTCCTCCTGGATCCATCTGCGATGGCACTTCTTGTATACTCGTATCCAAATGTAGATGGCCAGTACGAGTATGCCAGCAAGAATGAAGTAGGTCACGATGCTCACGCGCTCAAGGTTGCTTCCCATTGTCTTCAGTGTGGCGTCATTTTGTCCTCCAGCAGCATTCTGGTTGAGAAAAACCTCTTCTTTCTCCACATTCGATCGACACATTGTTAATAATTTCGTAGGTCAAACTGTGTATAAATAACGCCGTAAACTTTTACTTTAAAACTTAAGCCCCTTGGCAGACCTTGATGGCAGGGTCGCCATGTAATGTTGGGGGTTCTCAAAGCAGACAACCAGTAGGTCTAAACAGGATTTATTGAATAAACTAAGTAAAACATGTGGACTTAAAATAATGCGCATTAAGTAAACTACATATTAAGCATAAAAATGACACCGTTTTGTTAAGGGTAATACTAATTAGATTCTACTTAAGGCTAATACACTTCAAATTGACTATGAGTTTTAGAGAAAAGTTGTTCATTTTCAATGATAGAAGCAGTTTATAATACATAACCACTTTTTTAGTTATACCACTACATAAGCGATTATTAGATAATATTTCCATTTTGACTGTTTACAGATGACGCACAGAAAGCAGCTATTTGGAATGCCGTTAGAGATATTGAAGCACATGCCTGTGTGAAGTTCCGTTATAGGACTTCATCGGACACTGTTTATGCTAGAATTACTGTAAGTGTAGTTTATCATACCATAATTCACGCTAAAATTCCCCAAAGGGTTAATTGTATCAAACGCAATTTTTTTACAATCTCAATAATGATAACTGGAATTAAAATAAAGCCACATATAATACACACACACACCCACAAATCAAAAGGGGTTAAATATGATATAAAAAAGCTTAATGATTTAAATGATACGGGTTAATCGTAATTCCGATGCAATTAAAGACTTAAATAGCTCAATCTTGTTATTAAAATCTCATATTGGCTTTGAATGTTTTGATAATCGATATTGACCTACATTTTTATCGATGCATAGTGAAAAATATGATTATTTAAAACAAAACATGAAATGCCAAGTAATGTTATGATTGTTTCAAAGTTACGGTAGTCTTGACCATCAATATCATCAATTTGTGGATAAGCATGTGTAAAAATATCCCCCAAGCATTGCTGCATTGACCTCTAAAAACATTAAAGCTATATAGAGATACAGAATCAAATATATTATACGGACGTATATATTTGATATCCTATTGACTCTATAGTATCAAGTAGATAATCATTCACGATCCTACAGGGTGAAGCAAGCGGCTGCTACGCCAACGTAGGACACAGGGTGTCCCGCGGGGCTCACCAAATGAACTTGGCTCGCAACACCGTCGGCACCGGATGCTTCAGACACGCCACCATCGTCCACGAGTTCATGCACATCCTCGGCTTCCTCCACATGCACACCACCTACAACAGGGATCAATACGTCAAGATTAATGAGCAGAACATCGCACGTGGTAAGTTCAGTCAAGATTGCATTTAGAGAGTTGCAGACTTGACACCCAAAACTCTGGACCTAGAAAGTGCAAAATTCCTCTTGTTTTGTTCTGATTCTGAAGAATAGTTAAGTGCTATTGATCAAAGTTGGTAGGATTATGCGAGACAAGGAAATTAAATGTGATGGTTATCTGGAACAATGGAAGAAGAATAGGTGTTACACCAAGATCACAAATAACTTAATACTAGTGCAGAAATTCGATGATTGATCAAAGTACAGCTATCGATTTTTAAATTCAGATCATTATAGTAAACAGTATATCTCTGAATTGAGTTTGCCTATTTTATAGGATAAAAAAATACCGACCCATCTAATCCCTTTGTTGACAATATTTCTAGGTAGATTAAATGTGATGTTAATTTTCCAGGCAGTGAACACAACTTTGATTTGTATGGAGTCTCTAAAGTAGACAACTTGGGTATTGACTACGACTACGTCAGCTGTATGCACTACGGACCTTACTCATTCACTGCTAACGGAGCTCCTACTATTGAGGCTCGACAGGTTTGTACATTACTTGAGATTTTTTCAAGCCTTTTTCATATTTGTATTACAATTTTTCCATTCAATA
This sequence comes from Mythimna albipuncta, assembly GCA_929112965.1. NCBI lineage: Eukaryota > Metazoa > Arthropoda > Insecta > Lepidoptera > Noctuidae > Mythimna > Mythimna albipuncta. The sequence goes on along the minus strand of OV815962.1, from coordinate 5,258,152 downwards.
TATCTATTACTCCTACCACTTCATTTTTATTATTATGTAGTTCAAAAACATTTTCAAAGGCTTTCTTTTCATCTTTCGGTCGGATATACTGGGACTGGATTTAAAACGTTCTCATTTCTTCCATCAGAGAAACGTCAGCAACATGGGCCAGCGTGACTACATTACTGACAGTGACTGGCTTCGCATCAACAGATATTACAACTGCCCAGGCGCATGGAACTAGACATCACTTAAATGTTTGACTATTGCAACCCAACGTTAACACAGTATTATTTACGACTTCACTTATTATGAATAATGTAAATATGAGTATTATTGTTATTTTAATATACGCTTTTTTTATAAAATCATGAATGCATTTTAAATTAGATTTAAGCCTCACACAAAAATGTAATTATAATTTTCTTCAAAGCCCTTAGCAAAATATAAATGGGACTGGTTAGAAACAAATAATGGACTAAGTCTGCTATAATGTAACTCCTGGAAAATATTCGTCGTCATTACAGCAGACATAGGCGGAGTGAACTGGACGAGCTAGATTCAGTTTCACAGATAGTAGTGAAGAAACAAGGGAAGCGTTTCTCTGCAGTCAAACAATAAAGGCTAAAAATAAATAGCCATACATGAAATTTCAATAATAAGGTTAGGTTCTGTAATCACCTCTCGACGTCCTTACTTTCCGTATGACGCAGGATCTCACCAAATATGGTCAGTTCGGGAAGTTCCTGCACCGGATTCATGCGGAAGTAACGCCCGGTTGTCACCACTATGTGGACCGCCCGAAGGATATGGTATAATATATATATGCGGTAAAGGTGTGCCTCGCTTGGGCAGATTATCGCAGTGTCCTCGTCAGGGTGATCGGCGGCAACGATCTCGCGTCGTGTCGCGTCGCAAGGATCCCGATCCCGATTTCTGGCCACGGCAGACACGGGCTTGATGGCGAGCAATGGGTAGCTCGCCGTCCGACTTCCAGTGACCGTCTGGACCGAGCCCAAGTCGTCAACGGCGCGTACTCTCCTATGCGCGCCTCAAGGAGACGTCAGCAACCCGTAGGGGCCCAGCAGGGTCGAAGCTTACTAAGGTCAGGGGTTTGTTTCTGGAAGGAAAACTTGGCCTTGGTATGAAAGGCAACGAAGAAACAGGAGTAGGTTTTTAGTCAGTAAAAGTCTGACATAAAGAGCAGAAGATGTCATTGGATGATTTTCCCATCTAGAAAAAAAGCTTCTCAAGATACTATATAGCCCGAAAGTCTTCACAAAACTGCCAGTGTTAGTTAACCCAATTTAAAAGAAAATATATGTGGATCGACTGAAATATTGCTCGACCATGCCTTCTGCATACCGGCACGAACGTGTACTTCTGGCTCAATACTATGTGCCGTACTAACTTCATCGTATACGAATTCAACAATGAATTGAATCAGCTCTTGAATTTGATACTATCCTCATGGAAAACTATACCGGCCTGTATTTAAGTTGTCGAAAAAGGTTAAAGGAATTTCCTGATTTTAGACTGGTTTACAAAACATGGTTTTAAAGCGAAGCCACAGACCACAAAAGTTTTATAGAATGATGTTATAAAAGTCATATTAATGCACATTAAAGATATTTAAATAAAATAACGGATTGATTTTTAGAAATAGAGTGTGTTTATGGCAATTTAAAATACAGCATCCTTTTCTTTTTTAGAACTGATACTGACTTCAGTGTTTTTTCTCAAATTACCATTGGTTTGTGTTTTTAAAATTCTATCAGTCATATACAGGGAACACACCTCAAAGTACGGAACAAACATCATGAAAAATATGAGTCTCCCTTATGAATACGTGTCCCCAGTAACATGCACTACAGCTAATACGGCTTCAGCACAACCCACCATGTAGCCCATTTTCGTAAAAACGCATTATATACATATATCAGGTCTCATTTCGAAACATCTTGTTAGAGTTAAAAGCATGCAAATAATAATCCTTTTAACTAAAAAGTTGTATAATAATAAAGAATATAATAAAAATAAAAACTACATAATATGAGCAACATAATTCTGTAAACTTTAGTTGTTTAAATTACCTTTACAACCTTTGCTATTTTGCAAACTGTTCTAAATTCAACAAAGTCCGAGTGGTAATGGCCCAGACTTCCAAGTTCTGTTGTAGGTCATGGGTCACCCAGCCAGGCGCATTACTTTGTGTAATTTATTTCATCAATACTGCTCTCAAAACGATGAAGGAAAACATTGTGAGGAAACCGGCATGTCCTAGAACGAAGACATGTGACATTCACCAACCCACACTGGGCTCGCGTGGTGGACTACTGCCTCCCTCTCCTAGAGAGGAGACCTGAGTCTCAGCAGTGGGAACATTAAAAAGGCTGATGATGATGATTCCTCTGCAGGCAGAAGACTTTCGTTATTTCTTCAATTCTATCTATAGGTGTCGAGTTCGTCTGGCTGACTTCGCCTAGATCTGCTGCAATGACGATGAACATTATCAGAACCCACATTGTCGTAAGAGTGAGTGTCATATTTTAGGTACCTTGGTTGCCTTGTGAATGAGGATTTGAATGATGACGATAATATTGAGAGGGAACAAAGAGCATTGTCGATCCTATGTTTAATGTTTTTGTGTGAGTCAAGATCTCATTTAAAATAAATACGTGATATTATAAAAAAAGCGTATATTAAAATCACAATAACATTATTCTTAATAAATAAAGTCCTACATACAATAAAAACGTTGGACGCAAGTAAAAAAAAAATAATTTATGTTCAGTTCCATGCGCCTGGGCAGTTGTAATATCTGTTGACGCGAAGCCAGTCACTATCAGTAATGTAGTCACGCTGGCCCATGTTGCTGACGTCTCTCTGACGGAAGAAATACGACAATTTAAAATTTAGTCACAGTATACTTATCCGACCAAAATAAAAAAAAAACATTAACCTACGAAAACGTTGTAGAACGACCTAATAATAAAAATGAAGCGGCAAGGGATAGTAATGTGGATAAGGAAAATGGCAATACAAATAAGAAAAAAGGCTCAAAAGTATCTTAAGTAATAATATAATACTAACCCGCCGAGCCTCAATAGTAGGAGCCCCGTTAGCGCTAAATGAGTAAGGTCCGTAGTGCATACAGCTGACGTAGTCATAGTCTACACCCAAGTTGTCTACTTCAGAAACTCCGTACAAGATGAAGTTTTTTTCACTGCCTGGAAAATAACAAAATAACATCATAATGGATCTAGAAATATTGTCTTCAAAGGATTTAGTTTGGTCGATATATTTCGCCCTACTAAATAGGCTCCAATTAATTCTAAATTTCAGAATTTAAAAGTAGATGGCTGTACTTGATCTGTTGTCGTATTTTTGCACTAGTTCCAATAAATTTTCTTGTTCAAATTTTGTCGGTTAATCATCACCCTCCATTTCCTTTCCTCACATAATCCTTCTAATTTTGTTCAATATCACGTTACAAAAATCTAGAATTAGAAGGGAATAAGAGGAATGCTGTTCTTTCCAGATCCCATGTTATTTGATTTCAAGTCAACCACTCTTTAAATAGAATCTTGACTGAACTTACCACGTGCGATGTTCTGCTCATTAATCTTGACGTATTGGTCTCTGTTGTAGGTGGTGTGCATGTGGAGGAAGCCGAGGATGTGCATGAACTCGTGGACGATGGTGGCGTGTCTGAAGCATCCGACGCCGACGGTGTTGCGGGCCAAGTTCAGTTGGTGAGCCCCGCGGGACACTCTGTGTCCTACGTTGGCGTAGCAGCCGTTTGGATCACCCTGTAGAATCGTAAATAATTATTTGTACGGTAGAGTCAGATATAACAGAGAGATCATGTAACAACAAAGCTGAAACGATAGACGTACAAGAACACAGATGGTGCTGCTGTTAACATAACATTGAGCTCTTGTCGAAAATGTTGATTTAGCATCAAAGTTAACAAAAATATCAAATGTTATCCAAAGAAACCAACAATAGAATTAAGGATTCAGTCACAGGCAAAGTGTAGTAAGCAGTTGACAGAAATTATTTCTCACCATAAAAAACTCGTCATTATGATCAATAAAAATAATGCCCTCCATTGTGGAGTAACGAGACTAATATGTATATATGATATCAATCTACTATATCGATTCAACAAGCTACTGACAAAGAGAGCTTCGTATAATTACGTGATATGTGTGTATGTTACGTGTAATATAAAGTTGTCAATTTTTAAAATAACTGGTTAGTGGTAAAAGAAAATGTAAAATTCCTTCGACATAAAAGTATTAGATTTCTTTCGAGTCAATAATACAGAAATTAGAAGATGCAGTTTACCAGACTAGTTGACTCATTCAAGTATATCATTTTGATTTCCTATCGTAATTTTATTATTGGTGTGCAATAAAGAGCATTTTTTTTTTAAAGTGCATTTCTATCTATCTGATTCTACCGGAACCGCGATTGGCCCATATCATTTGAATCATTAAGCTTGTTTATATTTAACCTCTTTTGATTTAGTTGAGTATGTTCGTTTATGTATGGCTTTATTTCCAATTCAGTCTTTAATGAAATTGTGATAGTAGGTAAATAATTTTGTATTTAAAAGTGTTAATAGGTGAAATTTAAATGCTGTATCTACATCTGCCTAAGTAGCTTTGGGGAATTCTAGCGTGATATGATAATTAAGTTATGTACTCACTGTAATTCTAGTATAGACTTTGTCCGATGAAGTCCTGTAACGGAACTTCACACAGGTATGTGCTTCAATATCTCTAACGGCGTTCCAAATAGCTGCTTTCTGTGCGTCATCTGCAAGCAATCAAGAAAGACTTAATGTATTATAAGACTTGGGCACGTCACAATCATGGTGGTAAAATTTCTCTTGTGTAGGAGATCTGAGTGTAGGTAGGAGTGGCTGAAGTGGCGCCACGGCGTCTTCATCTTCCACCTGAGGAAGGTCACCACAAAAAAAAAATGAAATATGGACTAATATCCAATCTAACTTTTAGGTATGTAATAATTATACAGAGTTAACGGTAAGCTCTAGTCATAATATGAAAACTGCTTCTGAACATGCAAATTAACAATTTTCCCGAAGTCATCGTCAATTTCCGAAATAACTTTTCATAGTAAGTTTATCAGCTGATTAAAATAGGTATTTGTTCTGAACAATTACTCGTAAATATGTACATCTTTTCAGTTAGCCAATATCTATAACCCACTCATTGACATAATCATTCTAGTTTGACGGAAAAAAAGTATTTCATTGTAGCAATGGTGAATATTAGAGCAAAATTTTTTTTAATTGATTTTTGAACTATGCAGTGTCAATCATGATGTCTTTGTTTTGAACTATGCAGAATATTCATATTGCATTTAATCATAGTTATTTTGCACCTATATTTCAATATGTAGCGATTGTAAACTCTCTCATGGGTTGATATCATCCGAATCATGTATCCCACTGCTATTTGGGTTTATGGCTTCTAAGAATGAAATAAAGAGTAAAAATAATAAACAGTTGTGCATGTACTTACTTATTATATTTCTCCAATCAGAAAACTAATATAATTGTAAACAAATGTCTATTTTTTGAATTACTAAAAAAGAACAAATGATGCACGACTGCAAGCCCGCCAGAATGGTACCACGCTCCAAAAATCCCGCGCTTTTTCCCTATCTGTCAATATTCAAATCCTCGCGCTCTGATTGGTCGTTGTGCCATTCGCGGCCACAGTTGATACTACTATAGACAACATATATTATTACTTTTTAGATAGACAATACAATTAGGTTTAAATTAAGTAACAAATTAGGTAAATGAACTAGATAATTTACTATTGATAACACGAACTTATCTGCATCGTAATAAAATAAACATATTAACCGGTCGACTGTTTCATTTGTAAAACATTGTGATGATGTGATCAGTATCGTCAATATCCTTCGATAAACTCATTGTAATGATTCAGATCAGTGACACATATAGGTATTGTAGTTACAATAACCTCATGTTTTATACTTGGTCTTGAAACGAAGTTATTTTTAGAGACACTTGCTTTTTTATTATTGTGATCTCTCATTTTTACAGTTTAAAATTTTCTTTATCTTATTTGCGATAATTTTTTACAACATAAACCAAATCTATATGATTGGTATGAGTAAAGAGAAGGGAAATAGGTAAGTACCTATTCCCGCAATCTAATCGTGACGTCAAAGGGCAATAAAATAAAACGATGTTAGTGAAATCATTATGAAACTCTATTAAAGTTCTCCTTTGCTTTCCCAAAATTGAGACGGACTAAAGATTGCGACTCATAAATCGCTACAATTAGTTTACTAATACATCTCTACTAATCATCCTCGTCATCATTTCAGCCGATAGACGTCCACTGTTAGACATACATACTTCTTTACTAATATTTCAGTAAATTTAAACATGTACTAATGTAGTAACTTGAATCAAACCATATAAAAAAATAAGTTACTCACTGAAATGTCCATCGGCAAACTCAAAAATGACGGTATTTGCAGGCCAGGGTCCGATGGAGGAGGAGCTGTAAGCATTGCGGCCTACTGCGTACTCCTGCAGCATCACCTCATAGTCTTCATCATCCAGCACTATGTCACCCTGGAACTTGCCACTCAGTTCCTCGTCATTGGCAAAAGGGAGATTCTTCTTTCTTGCTTGGAATTGGTCGGCGTTTCCATTACCTGATTGAAATATGAGTAATTCATTGTTATTATACAACTATTAGAATCACTTACACTTATTTTTAACCATTAATTTAAAAGTTTTAAGTGACTTATTGGTTTAATTGCTGTAAATGATTTAACTTTTAACTTTTTATTCTACCGTTAGCAGCACATAAATTATGTCTACTTACAAAAATACTGGCAAGTAATATAGCTGTTCAAATACAGACTTGTAAATAAAATTTATTTATTTTTAAGGATTTTTAAAGAAATGATCTAAGTTTACCTTTCTTATCTTTCCATCTTTCGATCTATTGATACCTTGGTGGACAAGATACACACATAGAAAATTTTGTTTATCTGCATAATATCCTTTTTGTTGTCTGTTAGACTATTTTGGTACAAAAGGACAAAACATTATAAAAATGTATTTATTTTTATAATGTTTTGTCCTTTTTGTAACTTGGAATATACGTTTCAAGAAGAGGAATGAAGCAATTAAAATAGAACCGCCCTCCCGGACCTGAAGTTCTATCTAATCTAATTGATCTACATTAACCTTTATACTAATAAGTTGCATGAAGTTTTAATAAATTAATTAATATTAATTTGAATAGTATAGACGAAACCCGAAACATGTGTCTATTATTTTTATAGAAAGAATCTGTGTACAAAAGTTCAAAACTGTATCATGAAAAATCACAAAGTTATAAGCTTGTTATGTCAGCAAAAATACATGGTCACTGGGTCATCTAGGCGACTGAGGGGTTGTTTTGCACTTGCACCCAGCTGTTTGCTGGCGACTAATACCCGCTATGACCTTCCGTGATCTATGTTGTACTAAATGTCGGTGGTATCAAACTTGTGGGCTTTTTAAATATTTTTGGAAAAAAAATATCATGCTGTAAAGACTATTGGAATCCATTCAGTTACTGATTCTGAACAAACAATATTCGGGTTTCGCATAAACTAAAAATAATGTTGTATAGGTTCTCCGTTTTTTTTTAATTTGACTATGGATGGTCTGTGTTTCCTGATAACTATGACCTTGATCTTTAAGTCAAGAGTGAATAGGTTGCTCCTAGGCAAGCGTGCTCCATCGTCGGCCCATCATCGCTTTCTATCAGGTGAGATAGTGGTCAAACGTGAGCCGAGCCAAAATAATAAAAAAAAAGTATGTTTTTTTGAAACTAGTATAATTATTTATATTTACACTTACCTCTCTTAATTTCTTCCAAAAACTGTCTAAAATCTTCAATATCCTTCCTCGACCTCACAGTCGCAGGTCCAGCCGCGACCAAACTTATCAGACCAAGTACTACAAAAATAGCAATGTTTCGCACCATACTTCTTTCTGAAAACTGGTTACTGTACATAAACGCAACCCAAGAAGCAACCTTTTTATTCCAACAATTATCAGCATCTATATAAATAAACAGATTTTATCATTTACAACGTTATTTGGTGACTCGGATTTGAACTGCAATAAATTCTATTGTTTATTTGTGTTTATTGTGCCAAGTGCTAAATTTTTATCTCTAATAGTAGTCATCAGCATATCCGGAGTTTATTATAGAATTGTAACCAATTGTTCCATTTCCATCATCATCCATTATCATCACTTCCATCTTTTCCTGGAAGAATGTGAGATACTACCGTGACTATAGCTGTAAGTCCCCGCTTTGAAGAGTGGCTGAAGAGGCACCACCACGTCGTTATCTTTCGTTTGACGCATGTCCTCTTCTGACATGGCAATTTCAAAAGGTTCCTGTTTCAGATTCAGCCAGAAGAAACGCCTGGGTTTCGCTATGATGTGGTTCGCTCGAAGGACACGGTGGAAGCTAAGGTGCACCCTGATTTGGCGGAGGAACCTATTGTTGCATTTCCGTCATCATCACTTCCATCTTATCCCAGAAGAATAATAATATAATAATAATAATAATACGTTTATTTAAGATAACCAGGATCCAATATGTTAGTAGTATAAAAAACTTAAAACTAGTGTTAGTATTAATTTATTTATTTATTAATTGCTTAACTCATTGAATGCCGTAATTAAAGACACAATAGAAAGACAATTGCTTATGTCGAACTGTATAACTTAAGACATTCGAAAGGTTAAGCCACTCGCCCCCTGCCTGACCCATGAACCGAGGTATCAATACTCATGTGAGCATTAATACAACGATTCATGTACAGACAGTCCACTCTACTGGCTATCATACTTAAAACGATGTTACGACTAGCCCGCACTCTGCTCAGCATTGACGCGCATCGCTTGCGCAGAACAGCGTAGAAGCAATCGATGCGCGCCTCTGCAAACATACGAGACGCACTACAGTGACGGGGCAGCCGCAACATCGTCCTAAGCGCATTATTATATTGTACCCGTAGGGCACTGTACGCTCTTTGAGTATAGACTGCCCACAGACTACCGGTGTAAAAAGAGGCACAGAAGGCTCTAAAAAGTGTGATTTTTACCTCACTGGTACACCGCGCAAACCTGCGAGCAATCATGTTCGCCCTAACGGACAGTGCCCTACGTTCACGTTCAATGTCCATGTCGTCTTTAAGGTCCTCGGTAATTAGATGACCAAGGTACCTGAACTGCTGTACCCTAGCCAACTCCTCTCCATTCAGAGTTATTGGGGGCACACTAGAGGGACCCTTAGAACCAGCCCTAAAAACGACATATTCACTTTTCCTTACATTATACATTAGGCCGTGACTACCTGCATACGTTTCACAAATTTGCAAAAGTTTTCTTATGCCACAAACCGAGGCGCTCAGCAACACCATGTCGTCCGCATAGCTAAGATTATTAACACATACACCATCTATATGACAGCCGACATGCGTGCTGCCGAGCTCCTCGATCAGGGCATTTATGTACAAATTAAATAGGCGGGGAGAGCTCAAACCACCCTGTCTCACGCCACATTCCAATTTATATGGATCAGAAAGGGTGCCCGCCCACCGCACACTATTACTTTGATTGCTGTACCAGTACTTAAAGATATTTACAAGTTCAGGTGGTAACCCTACCTCCTGCAACTTTCTCCACAGAATGTCATAACAGACCAAGTCAAAAGCTTTGCTCAAATCGAGGAAACAGGCATATACAGGTGTGCCCCTGTGGGTGTAGTACCTGACAGTATGCTTCAAGCACAATATGGCACTTTCTGTTGACAGCTGCGGTCTAAAACCAAATTGATTGTCATGCAGAACTATAGATTCGGCCAATTGTGCGTCCAGCACACTGTCAAGCACCTTAGCCACCACAGTCGCTAAAGATATCGGCCTATAATTATTTTTGTCGGAGATGTCTCCGGTCTTATTTTTAACTATGGGCACTATAATCGTTTTCATTAAATGTTCTGGCAAGTAGGAGTGACTTAAACATAATGAATAAAACATAGCTAGCACTCGTGCAATGTGAGGCCCGGCATGTTGCAGATGCTCAATGCTAAGACCATCATGGCCAGGAGACTTCCCTCTTCTCATTTGCCGAATTGTTCGACCCACCACTTTTGCTGAAACTTTAAGGGTTAATCCCTCGCCATGGCCATGGGTCCCAGCACCGAGCATCGACCTCGACGAACCCAGTGGTGACCTCACAAAGAAGCGCTCTTTAAAAACACCAGCTATGCTTCCAGGATCAGAATGACCTTCAATACTCACAGGAAGGCCAGGCTTACAGTTCAGTTTCCTAGTATCTTTCCAAAAAGCAGAGAAATTCCTATCAGTACGCAGTGTCGCTAACCTATCCATTTTTATTTGTTCTTTATGATCTTGACACCACTTCAAGCGTGATTTAAAAATCTTTCTACTTTCACACATTGTTTCATATATTTTTCCTGTTCTTGGCTTGCCATGATCAACCCAGTCCTGGAACTTCAGCCTGGCCGTCCCGTGAGCTTCACTCACATGTCTGTTCCAGCCTATGATACACTTACCTCTATGCTGCCTATTTCCTCGACATGTAGCCTGTGCAGATGTACGAAGAGCGGTCACTATGTTACAATACATGTCATCTAGTAAGTGTTTATGATTTTGGTTACAACATACTTTGTCCCCACACTCAATAAAATCATGAGGAAAATCAATCAATCTCAATTGCTCATGACAATATTGCCTGTATTCTTTTGTTTGATTCAAGTTCCTGTTACCCCACCTTACTTCGCAATTTTCATCATATTTACTGGCATCATACAAGTTCGATACAGGATTAATGGCGTCAAATTTACACTTCAAATGTAGAGGAAAGTGATCAGACCACAGTATATCATACTTTATATGAACATCAATGACAGCATTAAGTGCAGACTTTGTGACTAAGCAATGGTCTAACCAGCTTGATGTCCCATGAGCGTCACTTATGAAAGTGTAGGAGCCTGAGTCCACACCCAACTTGTCCACATCTACACAAATCAATTCATGCTCGGCACAAAATTGTGTCAACTCGCCGAAAAACAGTCCATTTGGGTGGGAGTTAAAATCACCTAGGACAAACACTGATTCAACATCCTCAATGTCTATTATAGCACTCACCAGTCCCAGACATTCCGTAAAATCCACTGTATTTTCAGCCCTCTCCGTAGGCATGTAAACACTCATCACTATTAAGGTCTTATTATTAGATACAATTTTGATAGCACATACCCTTGGATTATCACTGTGTATCACTGAGACCTCACTGAAAACACTTTTCCGCCACAAGATTGCAACTCCTCCGAATGGCCTACCGACCAGCATTCCTGCCGAGGTGTCCACTGCAGATGTTCCAGTGCTGCCAAACTCGATATCTATATTGCTTAGGTACGAGATTTCCTCGGGCAATAGCCATGTTTCCTGTAAGGCTATAATATCACAACTTCTGCATAATTCCTTTATACTTTCGCTTGACCTCTTGACATTTTTGCAGTTGAAACTAATCATATTACATATATTATGACTATCCATTAGTTGGTTGTTTATGTTCTTTATCCACAAAAGAATTGGGCTTAAAATTTACAAAACGCCGGAATAAAATACCTTGCGGCCACAACTTATCCTCAAGAAATACTAAATGACTACTGAATAGTCGATAGGTTTCCACTGTGACCCCAGCAGATGCAGACATTTGGGAATTTTGGTTTTATTGTATAGCTGTATGTTTTATTACAATATTATGAGTTTTCTTAACACATAACATCATCTCGCTGCACTTCTCTTACTCTTTTCCTCAATTAGCAAGTCTGAGTCATCTCACTAAGTAGTCACTTTGTCTTTAATTCTTATCTACCTTTCTGTTTAGTCTTCTATGACGTGTTTTCTTTTTATTTGTCATAATCACAATGTAGCTCCAAGAATTTAGATTACAATTTACGACTTTCTCTAAAATCTCTACAATATTTTTCTCGGAATGTTAGGAGCATGGTAAACTTTTGTTAGGCCCGGTTTATTGTGTTTTTGATATTTTTAAAAAAACATCGGGAAATTAAATGATGTTTGATATCATATTTTTGTTCCTGTTCTGTTTCGAAATCGAAAACCTGAAAATATGTCAAAAGGTTTATAAATATCTTTATAAAGATTAATTGTGTCATCAGATAATTAATTAATATCATTGAGGGCAGGTACATTCTACTTTGTCGGCTTTCTTTTATGTTAACATTGATAATGTTCAATATTGACATTGACTTCAACCTTTTGGGCAAGTGTTGGGGTTGGTCATCAATAAGTTTACTTGTATGTGATCGTTATGAGGTGTTATTTTATGTTCTATTTTATTAGATAAAATATATTTTTTCCTATTTATCAGAATACAAGCCTACAATTTCTGGTAGCATCTTTTATTGCTAAAATTCCTGAACATAACTAATACCTTCACAATTAATTTACACCATTTCAATTCGTAACAAAAAATATTAGAATAATATAAATAAATAAGCACAACTAAACAATACAAAGTAAAATCAATCCAATCATCTAACACTTCTTTCCTATTAAATAAAGTATCCTGTAAAATTTGTGATCCACGTCCACGGATCCATATGAAATCATCGTTAAGGGCGGGTACTTAGCTTGTCAGGGGTATACTTATATTTTAAATCAATAACTACTCAACCTTACTGACAGAAATGTTAGTAGAAAATCAAGTTATCTCCTGCTATAATAGAGCAATTTAGGACATACATACATATACTCACATTTTTTTCACAGTAATTTTTGAACTAACAAAAGCTATTGATTGAGTTGACCATCATTTCCGTTAGGGCTTCGAATTGGTGTCTAATTGTAAAATCTTAAATTGTTTTACAGTACTTCTGGAAATTCGGAGTACCTCATTAAAGTAGGTGTTCGTCAGGGCACTGTATTAACCCTTACTTATATAAATGGGTAGGTACTTCGGTAAAAAAAATTGAATGTATTAGAAACAGTTCGCTGATCTTTATGAAATCACAGAAGTCTAAACTTTGTTAACATATTTTAAATTTTAATACAATATCATATCTAAATCGCACGCTTAGCATTTTATTGCGTTATGGTAAGGTCGCTGATCCATATACTACTCTAAAATCTAGCTCGTTATCTAAAAATTTGGTATTGACGTCAATAACTTTTTTACACCACCTGCTCGATAATGTCGTTTTATACGTCATCCAAACCTCACTTATAGCAAGGCATTCTATCCCTAGGGAGATAATGCAGTATGGCCGATCCCTACGGAATAATGAGATTTGAATTCGGAACTCCAAAAATCGTCAATATTGTGAATGAAAATGTATGTGCATCGCACAAGTTGACTCGAAATTCAAACTGGCCACTAACAAAAATAGAATAAAACCTGCTTACTGACGGGAGCATTATAGAAAACTAAAAGTATAGAATCTTAGAGTATCGTTCTGTTTAATAATTCAACCAACTTGGGAATTTATTTAAAAAATACTTATATTCGATACTTTTTTAAAGTTTCTTCTGTTAGTTAACAATGATCTCTATCTCATTAACCTTGATTATTGAACTCGTGTTGACTACATCAGATTTCATTAAATCCTAATAATTACCTAAGTCGTTAAACTTATTAGAGAGACTCTACCTAGTCAATTTTGTTTGTTTGAAGAACTTGTAAATATTTTACTTATATTTCTCTAATATATGATTTTGTCGACCAAATTGTTTTTTAATTATCTCACAGATGGTGTAAAAAGTAGAGTATGCAACACGGGGATAAAGCTGTCTTTGTCTTGGGCGGCTTGAATTCCTCACTTCACTCAGGTTTCTTTATTAACTCCCTCGCAATGCTCGGGAGTTAATTTTATAAAACCCTCACTATCGTTCGGGATTAAAATCAGCAACCTTCGTTTCGTTCGGAATTTAACATGCCGCCCGCGACTTAAAGACACTGCTTTATCCCCTAGTCACATAAACTACTATTATTGGCAGGCGGTACTACTCAGGTTTCTACCAGTTCCACTCGGAAACGTCAGCATGTAAACACAATAAAATTGTCGCAATTATTGGTTTTATCAAATTACTTTTGGATGTGACAAAGTATTTTCCCGGAAATATTATTATTAGAATACATCATTATGTGCACTCGTGTGTAGCTGTTTTTTATTACAGAGATAACTGAACGTGCTGTTTTTCACATACTGGTTACTGAGTGCACAACAACACAACACAATTACTTATTTTGAACCATAAAAGGGTCCCGGGAAGAAAAAGGAGGAAGTAATGACGTGAAAGAAGAGAGGCAAGCTTTTTTGACGGTTGACCCGGTTTTTATTCTTATTTCTAAACTCACGCTTGACCATCTATCTCACCTGATGATAAGAGATAATGTGGTCGATGATGGAACACGTTTGTCTGGAAGTAATCTATTTACTCTTGACTTAAAGACTCCTATTTTGTTGGGGTAAAAAGTCACATAATTCTTCCCACGCTGCGTGAAGCTAGAGGGAGTACCTAATGTACTAAAACTAACTCGTGTTCCTTCAGTTGCCTTTTGGGTAACAGTAGGGAAACTCTTTCGAACATTCCTGCAGGGGGATAGGACCATTTTGCTAACATCTGTTTGAAGCGCGCGTGGAACACATCACGCCGTCACATCCCGCAACCCTAAGATCTAATTTCTGGGCATTTTGGCTAAGATCAAAGTGTAGAATCAGACTTAAGACCCTTAAGGTTGCAGCTATCAAAAACACAGACTCCAGCAGGGAATTTTACTACTTAGCAGTAGGTACGCACAATAAATGTGTTCCCAAAACATTTTGTTCGAGTATTTGCTAAAAGTTCAACATGTACCAGTAGCGCATTTTTTTTAGGTATGAAAATACATACATCCCATGATATCTCCCGCTCTTTTCGTGTCGGGCTTTTACTGACTAAAACCCACTCCTAGTTCCTTCGTTGCCTTTCATTCCAGGTACGGGTTTTTTTTTCAGGAGCGAACCCAGTGTTACTTGGACTCGGCAGTCGGCATAAAACGTTGTCTTATTCGATTTTCACTAACTTGTCGATACGAGAATACCTTAACGTCGCGCCGCTCACTAGCACATTGGTTTTTTCTCGATTGCATTTTGGGTGCGTAAGGGTGTGACAAAATTGCATAGTTTTATACTACCAAGCCATGGAGCACTAGACAAGGGTTGAAGATGATGCTGAAGGGCGGGATCACATTCACCACTACTTTATACAAATACTGAATGTTTTGTTCCTAATAAGGTATGGATAGATGAGTAATTTGATGAGTTAGCTTACGTAGTAAGTTTAACTTGATGATAATGTACTATTTGGTTAAAACAATTCCAAAACTGTATTAAAAATGTGATCATATTTTGAATTGCCTACATAATTATATTCCATTCAAGGTGAATTTTCTTGTCCTTTCGTGTATTACTCGCCTGTAAGTGCATCAATAAAGAAATAAATGCAAAAAAATATATGTAGTTAACTTTATTTGCAAATCAGTCCATTGAACTCCAGGGGAGATCTTCAACGAAGGCGACTGGATCAGCTACGATATCTCTGGTTGAAAACAGAGAGGAATTGCTGAGTTGGCGACTGTTTCGGTTCAGGCACGAGCGCAACTGTATTGTATCTCTGCACTCTGTCTTATTATTTTGTGTTGTTGCCCTTAATTGTATTACTATTCGAATAAATTCCAGTCTATTCTATTTTGCTCTCTTCTGTGAGTTCATCTTCAATAATTGCATCCTAGATCTCTTCAGAAAAATCCATATCTTCTTCAGAAACGTACTCGTTTTCATAGGAAATTGGCTTGGACAGTTCTACTTCGTGGATTTAGGTATTTCATGTTCCGGGGCAGTTGTAATATCTATTACTACTACTTTGTATTATACAGCTGTTTGGTTAAAAGGATTGTTATTTTCCCCTGCCTTTAACTCTTTACAATCATCAATAAGATATTTCGCTGTGAAACCTGTTAGATCATATTTTATAACGAAGATGGATAGCATGGTGGGTTTTCCGATGGTGTTAAAGCCGTAGCTGCCATAGTGCATATTGTTGGTGTATTCATAAGGAAAGCCCATGTTCTTAATGATATTAGCTCGGTACTTGTCAAAATTGTGCTATTCTGTGTCTATGACTAGGTAAATAAAATAGATAGAATTTCAAGAACTTAAGCCAGTGGTAATTTGAAAAAATGCACTGAATTCATTTTCAGTTTTAATAAAAACCTTCGAATATTTTATGAATGAAAAGTATGTTGCACATAAAATTTCAATACAGGTATTAAATTTCGGAAAATTAATCTAAAGCAATCCAGTATTTTATTTAAATTGCTTTTATTTATTTATTTGTTTATTTAGGTATCCTTTATTATACACCAAGATATATTTTATGTATAATAATATGAATAACACAATTTCTATTAAATTTGTTGTCTAGCGTTTAGTTTAAAAATAAAAAAAAAACCGTGGTCCTTCCGGTATAGTCCTTCTTTGCCTTGCATCCCAAGACCCTCGGGCCTCAGCCTTCTGCCTATTAGACGAACCATGGATCATAGTGTAAGATGACTTACTAAATTAATCGTTAAATTTGAAGAATTGAATAGGATAGGATCGTAGAATAGGATGAACTTAGTTCGCCACTAAGGGTCTAAACAGATGGACAGCATTCAACTGCAAATAGCAGTTTAAGTACAGTTTGAATGCAGTTGACACGACTGCAATAGAACTGCAAAAACAACTGCAATAGAACTGCAAACCAAACGTGCGGTCAGATGGCAGTCGTATGAACTGCACATCGACTACATCCGAATTGCACCGACGTGTCAACTGCATTCAAACTGCATCACATCAATGCATCAATCAATCAATCAATCAATCATCAATCATCAATTTTCAGTTGGATTGCAGTTGAAATGCAATCCGTCTGTTTAGACCCTAAGTGTTGAACCAGATGTATGTACACGTTTGTGCCTTCTTTATACTGTATACTGGTTGAGCAACCTCTCAGTCGGCCCACATTATTTTTTTGGTTACATTGAGTTGGCATCGACAGTTTTGTGGAGACTTTCAGAATGTACTCCTAGTAACTTGAGAAACCCATTAATCGTTACGAAACTTAATCTTATTATTGAAATAACATGTGTGGCTATTTCGACCGCAGGGCCAAGCCTTATCTTACTTCAAGAATCCCATCTGTAGGAGTCCAGCTCACCCAGTTGACTTCGCCTATGTCTGCAGTAATGACGATGAATATTTTCCTGGACTCACATTATAGCAGACTTAGTCCATGATTTGTTTTCTCCATTTATGTTTTGTTAAGTATTTTGGAGAAAACGACGATTTAAATTTTTGTGTGAAGCTTACATCTAATTTAAAATACATTCATTATTTTATAAAAAGCGTATATTAAAATAACAATAATACTCATAAATTATTATTTTTTATAATAACTAAAGTCGTATATAATACTGTGTAAACGTTGGGTTGCAATAGTCAAACAGTTAATTGATGTCTAGTTCCATGCGCCTGGGCAGTTGTAATATCTGTTGATGCGAAGCCAGTCACTGTCAGTAATGTAGTCACGCTGGCCCATGTTGCTGACTTCTCTCTGACGGAAGAATAGAGAATAATTGTAAATCCAGTCGCAGCAGATATTCGACCAAAAGATGAAAAGAAAGCCTTTGAAAATGTTCTTGAACTACGTAATAATAAAAAGGAAGTGGTAGGAGTAATTGATAATATGTTGAATGGGAAAATGTTAATACAAATAGCAAAAAGGCTTTTTTTTTTCGATAGGAAACATCATCTTATGACAACCCCCGCTCTTGGGCGGAGCGGGAGATAGTGTCAGACTCTTACTGACTAAAAAACCCATCCCGTTCCTTCAAGCCTTCATACCGGGGCTTGGGCGCCCTTTCGGATAACCCTAGCCAGGCCCTAGTAGGCTTCGACCCGGCTGGGCCCCTGCTGTTGCTGACAACTCCTTGAGGCGCGCGGGAACAGCGCGCGCCGTCGACGACTTGGGCTTGGTCCGGACTGTTACCGGACGGCCGGACAGCGAGCTACCCATTGCTCACTGTCCGCAAGCCATAGGAAAAAGGCTTGATCTCAAGTAATGTACAAACCTGCAAAGCCTCAATAGTAGGAGCTCCGTTAGCAGTGAATGAGTAAGGTCCGTAGTGCATACAGCTGACGTAGTCGTAGCCTATACCCAAGTTGTCTACTTTAGAGACTCCATACAAATCAAAGTTGTGTTCACTGCCTGGAAAATGCAAAATTAACATCACAATTAATCTACGTTAAAATGTTTTCATCAGAAGGATTAGATGGGTCGATAACTTGATATTTTTATCCTATAAAATAGGCAAATTCAATCCAAAGATATATTCTTTATTATAATGATCTGGATTTAAAAGACTATGGCTGTACTTTGATCAATTATCGAATTTCTTTACACGTCCTAAGGTACTTATTGGTCTTGATGTAGAATAGGTATTATTCTTCTTCCATTTTCCATTTCCAGTTAACCATTACATTTCATTTTCTTGCCTCGCATAATCCTTCCAACTTTGACAAACAGAATTTTATAATTCTCCATAATCAGAACAACACAAGAGGAATGTTATTTTTTCTAGGTGTTCTTTGAAGGTTTGTTCTGAGTTAGAATCTAGAGTTAGAAGGGAATAAGAGGAACACTGTTCTTTCCAGATCCCATGTTATTTGATTTCAAGTCAACCACTCTTTAAATAGAATCTTGACTGAACTTACCACGTGCGATGTTCTGCTCATTAATCTTGACGTATTGATCCCTGTTGTAGGTAGTGTGCATGTGGAGGAAGCCGAGGATGTGCATGAACTCGTGGACGATGGTGGCGTGTCTGAAGCATCCGACGCCGACGGTGTTGCGGGCCAAGTTCATTTGGTGAGCCCCGCGGGACACCCTGTGTCCTACGTTGGCGTAGCAGCCGCTTGCTTCACCCTGTAGGATCGCGAACGATTACTTGATACAATAGATTCAGATGGTACAGAGATATCAAATATGAACGTCTGTAAATTTTTATCTCTATATAGCTTTAATGATTTTAGAGGTCAATTTAGCGATGCTCGGGGGATATTGTTACACATATGGATATGTAAAACTATCCCCCAAGCATATTAGGGACGACTTTCATTGAAATGATGGTATTGATTGTTGAGACAACCGTAATGTTGAAACAATCATAACATTATGTAGCACTTCATGTTTTGTTTTCAATAATCACATTCTTGACTATGCATTCCCATAATTATTTCTAAATCGATAAAAATGTAGGTCAATATCGATTATCAAAATATTCAAAGCCAATAAGAGATTTTAATGACACGATTGAGCTATTTAAGTCTTTAATTGCACCAGAATTACGATTAACCCGTATCATTTAAATCATTAAGTTTGTTTATATCATATTTAACCTCTATTGATTCCGTGGAGTATGTTGTTTTATGTGTGGCTTTATTTTATTTCCAATTATCATTATTGAGATTGCGATAAACAATTTTGCGTTTTGTATAGTTAACAGGTGAAATGTGGGTTCCTTCGGAGAATTTTAGCGTTAATTATGATATGTTATACACTCACAGTAATTCTAGCATAGACAGTGTCCGATGAGGTCCTGTACCGGAACTTCACACAGGTATGTGCTTCAATATCTCTAACGGCGTTCCAAATAGCTGCTTTCTGTGCGTCATCTGCAAGCAATCAACATGGAAATATTATCTAATAATCGCTTTTAACTAAAAAAGTGGACATGTTTTATAAACTGCTTCTGTCCATGGAAATGAACTACTTTCTTTTAAAACTCATAGTTAATTCCCTGAATAAAAATTGGACTTATCATACAAAATTAATCAGCTGATTAGACTTATACAATAGATAATTGTCAGTTCGCAAAAAATATCAACATTAGAAAAAAGATTCCAATCACTTATCTACAGAACCATTTCAGAATGAATGCCAGTTTTTTTTTTATATTTTGGAGCAAGATTTTTAACACGAACTTTGTAAACTATTTCTGGATTTTACAGTGTTGATGATATTGCAGGTTAGCAAAGTTGTAATCTTGCTCTTATATATGAGTATATCTATCGTATATGTTTATTTTATCAACATCGTTTGATATGTTTATTTGCAAAATATTGTGATGATAAAATCAATATCATCGTTGATTTCCTTTGATAAACTTCTCATTAAAATGATTCAGTTCAGTGACAGATACGTACATGTATTGTGCTTACAATAACCTCTTGTTTTGATTCTTTAAGAAAGGTGCTTTTTTGTTGATATGATCTTTCGTTTTAGTTCCGCGCAATTTTAATTTGAAAATCTTTATCTTATTTGCGATATTTTGTTAGATCATAAACCAAATCTATATGATAGGTATGACGATGATGAAGTTGAAAGGAATAGTTGAGTATTTCCACAAACTAATCGTCACGTTAAAGAACCATAAAACTATAAAGTTGATAATGAAATCATGACGAAACTCTATAAGGTATTTTATATTATGAGTTCTCCTTTGTTTTCCCTAAAATTAAAACGGACTTAAGATTAACAAATCGCCAATACTAAAACTTTATTGAATAAAATAAGAAGATGCTACTGTAACTTAAGAGGAAGGAGTTATACTTACTAATACGGCAATTTGAATAAAATCATGGACGAGCTACTCACTGAAATGTCCATCGGCAAACTCAAAAACGACGGTGTTGGCAGGCCAGGGTCCGATGGAGGAGGAGCTGTAAGCGCTGCGGCCTACTGCATACTCCTGCAGCATCACCTCATAGTCTTCATCATCCAACACTATGTCACCCTGGAACTTGCCGCTCAGTTCTTCATCATTGGCAAAAGGGAGATTCCTCTTTCTTGCTTGGAATTGTTCGGCGTTTCCATTGCCTTATGGAAAACAGGTGAATTAGTGGTATACGTATTAGTGTTATAATTATGATTTTTTCTACCGTTATTATGGTTGTCAGTTCTACTTGTTACTACTGGAATTGATATTGGATGGATTTATGGAATTGTAATTATTAAAATATCTTGGCGTTATTTTAAAACACCTGCAGTAACAAGTGGTTAACGAACTCAATTACAGTTCTATGTACTATTCGATGAACAATTTTATCATCCCTATCTTTACATCTTTCGATCAAATGATGCCTTTGATGAACAAGATATTCAGTTTGGTCAGACAGACTTCAAAAATATTTGAAAGAAAAGATTGAGTTGCTGAACCAACAAAATAAAGAAGAGCTAATTCATAACATGGATCTGAAAGTCAAAGCAAAGAGTCTTCAATAAATACATGTGGGGGAGAGATCCTTTAAAAGTTACCAAATATGTTTTTGCAAAAGAAATCAAATATTTTGAGTTTCACCTACCTCTCTTGATTCCCTCCAAAAACTGTCTGAATTCTTCAATGTCCTTCCTCGACCTCACCGTCGCAGGGCTGGCCGCGGCCAGACTGATGAGACCAAGTACTACGAAAATAGTAACGTTTTGCACCATACTTGTTCCAGAGAACTTAATTGTCACGATACATAAACACAACCCAGAAACCAACCTTTTTATTCAAACAATTATCTGCATCTATATAGATAAACAGATTTTATCATTTACGACGTTATTTGGTGACTCGGATTTGAACTGTAATAAATTCTATTGCTTATTTGTGTTTGTTGTGCTAAATGCTTTTGTGTTAATAGGGTTCAGTACATCCGTTATGTTCTTTATTATGGAATAGTATACCATCATATTTCCTTAGCCATCCATTGTCATCAATACCATCGTATCTCGGAAGAATGTCAGACGCGTTTCCACTGCGATCTGGAAAATCGGACCTTTTGGAATCAATTATCATCTGATCTTTTTTACTGTTTTAGCGTTTCTGTGTCATCTCACTAAGTAGTCACTTCTTTTCTATTCTTTTAGCGTCTTTTGTGTCATCTTACTAAGTTTAGTCTCTTCTTTTCTAGCCATCATCTACCTTTCTGTTTAGTTTTCTTTCACGTGTTCATTCTTATTTTTCGTAATCAGAACGTGAAGTACCAAGAATCTAGATTACAATTTACGATTTGTTAAAATGTCTACAATATTTTTCTCGGAATTTTGGGCTTGCTTAATAAACATTTGGTAAACCTAATTTATTTTGTTTTTGTCTTTTCTTTCTTAGAAATAATCAGGATACGAAAGTACATTCAATTTAGTCTTCTTTCTTTTTATCGTCATTATTATCATTTCAGCCAGAATATCTATGTCCAACAGTGGACCTCCTCCGGCCATCAGGCCTCTTTCAAATGTCGCCAAACGATCGTTCCCGAGCGTCTCCATCGGATTCCCGCGACTCTCAACAGGTCATCGGTCTACCTTGTGGGATGCCTTAGGATGTTGCATCTTCCGGGTCGTGGTCGCCACTCCAAAACCTTCAGAACAGCTTTTAAGTAAACAAATTCATTTGTTAATAATTTACACAATTTCAATTAGCAACAACATCCATAGAACTAAATCAAACCATTTAGCACTTCTTTCCTAGAAATAAAGTAAAAGTTGCGTTTCACGTCCACTGATTAATATAAGGTTATAAATGTATATATCTATACTCTGTTCAAAATAACATTAGACATTTATGAAAACCTTTTATTACTGTCCGTTCAACCGATTTTGACTTTTATTACGTTGCTGACATGACAAATGGCGGCTGCAGTAAATAGTTGGTGTCGTAACCACTTTTTTGCTTAATAATGCCATCTTTATACCTACGAAATAGAGGTTAAAATCGAATAAACAGACTGTAAAAAAGGTTTCTCTTAATGTCTAATCTTAACGCGAATAGGGTATAGGCCAGCTCATAGCTTGTCAGGGGAATAGGTACTTACATTTTTAATAAATAGTTACTACTAGTAAAACATATAATTATACATGAACCCACGCCGTTTCCATGATAGTGTTTTTGATCCAACAAAGGCAACTGATTGAGTTGACCATAATTTGCATACGGCCTACGATTTTTGTATCCGTGGGTACTCGTATATTATATCGTTTTAGTAAGAGTATTTCAAGATTTTAGTCTGCTTCATAAAAGAAAGTGTACCTCAAGGCAATATTATATGTATTTACCCGTACTATAGATAGGTACTTTAAAAAAAAAGGCAGAATTGTATCGAAAACAAGGCACAATGAAGAATAATAAAAAAGAAAGCAGAAATCACAGAAGCGTTTTTGCTTCTGAAATTTTTAAGAGATCAGCAGCAGAAAACACACATTCAAAAAATAGATATTATTATGGGCTTATAACTAATAATATATAGGAACATGTAAATGGAATAATGCACACCCTTATAAATCCCAATTAAAAAATGAAGCTACAATCATAATTTAGGCTCACTAACACGTCATTTTGGGACATAGTGTCCGAATTGACACTTTTTAATTTTAATATTTTTTTGGTGACGATTCGGACACTATCAAATTGAATGAAGCTGTTTAGTAAAGTCAGATACAAAAGTTTTAAAATATTAAATGAAGTAAAAAAGCATTACCTATCTAAACTATTTTAAGGTGGCTTCGGGACTATTCGGGACCTCTAGAATTCAGTTTGCTAGACCATCAAACCTTCACCTACTGATACAAAATGAGAGTCTCATCATTATGTAACCACATCACACAGTATCATCAGACGATCAGATCCATATTAGCCTACTGGGGCCAGGGTTATCTGAAAGGGCGCTCAAACCCCGGTATGAAGGCTAGAAGGAACGGGGTGGGTCTTTTAGTCAGTAAGAGTCTGACACTATCTCCCGCTCCGCCCAAGGGCGGGGGATGTCAATGCATGATTTTTTCCCACCATAAAAAAAGATCCATACATTTTCGCTAAAATCTATGTCACTGATAGATAATTATTGTTTTTTATTAGGTGTTTTCGGTGTGTATATTTGATACTTTTTGTAGAGTTCTATAGTAAACAATGATCAAGATCTCTTAATCAACGTTACCAGATTTCACTTTACCCTAATAATGACCCAAGTCGTTTGACTTTTTAGACAGACTATATTAACAAAGTCACCCGGAAAAGTTAGCCATAATAAAATTGACGCAATTTGTGTTATCATATTACTTTTGTGTGTGACAAGTATTTTCCCGGAAGTACTATTATTAGGTACAATTTTGTGAACTCGTACGTTGCTGTTTTATGACAGAGATATGAGTACGTACTATACCCTTTTACTTTATACTTATTTGTTATTAACCTCTCGTGTGCCGTAATTAGAGACACAATTAATAAGCCATTGTGTCTCGCGTGGATCCACGTTTAGACACTCAACGGATTATTTATTAACTATTACTTAACTAGCTTAGAAGCCGCTGACAAACAGCGGCTTCGCTCCGTGTAAATAGGTTTCTCCATACAAACTTTCAAACTCCGTTTCTTCCCCTTAGAGGAGGAATTTATAAAATTCCACTCTCAGTGCTCGCTTTCGTCATAAAAGGAAACCTTATGCAAAATTTCTCGCTCCTAGACCTAGACCATGACGTTTAAAGTAAGATTGTTTTATTCTTGTTTCGATGTGGGTAAGAGACAGAGCTATACAGGTTGTCTAGCGCCATCTCTTCTCCACACTAAAACATGATTAAAACAATCTTACTTTGAACGTCATGGTAACCCCGCTAGTCCGAGTATGTTGATATGTCAGTCAGGCAGTTTCTTCTTTTATACATATGGGTAAAGATATTATAAGGTTATAACAATAATTAATTATAAGGGCCCTAAGAAGATTGATCATGTGAGTGAAAATCACTTTTTCATAGCAAGCTTTTGTAGCTCGGTATACCTGTATAATTAATACTCGTCAAGACGAATCATACGAGCCCAAACTCGATGGGGTTGTGTCGTTCAACTACCAAGTTCCTATAGCCACCTTCCAGTTGCATCATCAGATCAAGGTCATAATGATTTTGCATTGTCATCTAATTTACACATGCATGAAAAATTTCAGCCCAATCGGTATCAGGGAAGTGGGTCAAATTTAATTTTCAAGATTTGATGACAGACAAACATCGGTACAGGTAAAACTAAAGAAAAGCTTGTAAAATACAACAGACATCTAACTATCGCGGTTCATGAGATACAGCCTGGTAACAGACGGACAGACAGGCGGACAGCGGAGTTTTAGTTATAGGGTCCCGTTTTACCCTTTGGGCACAGATCCACAGTAAAAGCCTTTTTACACCGAGATCAAGTCAGACAGGACAAGAGCGTTGCTGTTAGGGAGGGGAGGGGAGCGTTGTCGCTGTTGGATTACATCTTATTAATTACGTTTTATTTTATACGTACTGAATAGTTGTACAGGGTTATTAGTAAAACACTAATAACCTTGCAGGACTGTAATACTATCATCATAAATAACAACTTCAGTGTCTCAAGACGAAAGTCTTTAACCAGTGCGTGTTGCCAGTGATGACATATGGCTCCGAAATGTGGTCGCTCACAATGGGCCTCAACAGAAGCCTTAAAGTCACCCAAAGAGCAATGGAAAGGGCTATGCTCGGGGTTTCCTTGCGTGATCGAATGAAAAATGAAGATATCCGCAGGAAAACTAAGGTTGCCGTCTTGCAGACATAGCACAACGAATTGCCAAAATTAAGTGGCAATGGGCAGGGCACATTGCTCGCAGAACAGATGGCCGTAGAGGCCGAAAGGTTTTGGAGTGGCGACCGCGTACCGGAAGACGCAGCGTTGGAAGACCTCTTACAAGGAGGACCGATGACCTGGTGAAGATAGCGGGAAACCGATGGATGCGGGACGCACAGGAACGTTCGATGTGGCGACGCTTGGGGGAGGCCTATGTCCAACAGTGGACGTGACTTGGGTTTGGTCCGGACAGTTACCGGACGGCCGGTCAGAGAGCTACCCATTGCTCACTGTCCGCAAGCCGATACGGTGGCCGGAAATCACAATCCCGGCGGCAGCGGCGAGAACGCCGTTGCCTGATGCGGTCGGTCTCCTTCTTTGCGATCACAAATAACCCTATAATATGGTGAGAAGTTTGATGACTCAGCTTACATCCAAAACGTGATAAGTTTGAGTTGACGGTTATAATAAAAATAAAACATTGCAGTTAAAAAAATTTCAAAATTATATTAAAAAAATCATATTTTATCAAATTTTAGTGTAGTTTTTTAGTCTGTCTCCGGTATCGTTTAGATGAATTTAGTTGTCTTTTCGTGTATCGCTCACTTCATTCGCTAGTAAGTAAGTTGATAAAGAAATAAATAAAAAAGTATTGTTAGCTAACTTTCTTTGCAAATCAGTTTGTCAGTGTTTGCTTGGTTTACTGGGATTGGTCATCGAAATGCTGGGGAGCATCTTCAACGAAGTTGACTTCATCAGCTACGGTATCTTCCTGAGGCACATCTTCAACTGCGACCTCTTCTGCGGGGGTATCTTCGAAAACTGCAGGTGCATCTTCAAAAACTGCGTCTACTAGACCAGCGTTATCAAATTCAAAGGGAACAGCCTTGTTCATGTCTTCCTCATTGACTTCTGCGCTCCATGCTCCGGGGCAGTTGTAATGCCTGTTGGCCCTCAGCCAGTCCCAGGCGGTGATTATCTGCGTCTGGCCCATTTGATTGTTGTCGTTCTGGAAAATGAAGAATTGGACAAGTTAATACCTCCCGTAATATATCATCATCATCATATCAGCCGAAAGACGTCTACTGTTGGACGTAAGCCTCCACCAAGCGTTGCCACAACGACCGGTCCTGTGCGTCACGCATCCATCGGATTCCCGCGACTTTGACCAGGTCATCGATCCACCTTGTTGGAGGCCTCCGAACGCAGCGTCTTTAGTACTTGGTCGCCACTCCAGAACCTTTCGTTCCCATCGACTATCTGTTCTGGGTGCAATGTGCCTTACCCATTGCCACTTAAGTTTGGCGATTCTTCGAGCTATGTAACATATAAGGAAGTTAGCATAGTCCTTAGACTATGCTAACTTCCATTCCCACATTTTGGGCACTCACACAGAGTCGGTTCCTAAATCGTCAGACATTTTTTTATTACTACTTAGTTTTAATTTATTTTTAAACTAATTTTCATTATATTTTACTGCTATGTTAAACATGTTACTGGTGAAAATAGATTTCCGCTTTTATTATTATCCTCATGGAATCACTGGCCCCCAAGTCACAGGCTATACTTAAACCTAGTTTGGAGACCAGGAGAAAATACTTCTTGCAAATTAAATTGTATCCTAATACTGAACCTTTGTGAATAATTTATTGAAATAAAGTTATTATTATTATTAATTATCTATACTAATTATAATAAAGAGGTAAAGTTTTTATTTTTTTGTTTTTTTTTTTTTGTTTGTAAGATGTAATCTCTGGAAGTACTGGTCCAATTGCTAATTCTTTTTCACAGTTAGAAAGCTAATTTATTCCTGAGTGACTATATTTTATGCACGCGGGCGAAGCCACTGGTAATAGCTAGTTGTATATATAGCTCAAACACATGAGCAGCATGTTACCAACGGCAGAGATAACTGCAGCCGTTGACGCGCAGCTTTCAAGCTGTATTTTTAACGTACATGCAACAT
The DNA here is from genome assembly GCA_929112965.1 of Mythimna albipuncta. Taxonomy (NCBI): domain Eukaryota; kingdom Metazoa; phylum Arthropoda; class Insecta; order Lepidoptera; family Noctuidae; genus Mythimna; species Mythimna albipuncta. Next base: position 5,230,370 of record OV815962.1, on the reverse strand, counting down.
ATGCTCTACGCATCTCTCTCGTGGCAAATGACGTGAGAAAGAGTGTAGAATAACATAATTCGAACTGGCGTCTACTGTCATAGCATAGTCGGCCTTATAATGTTCCCACTGTCTACTAGATATCATACAAGGTGTACGGGACAGCCCTCCACAAACTTTAATGGCTTGCTCAGTAGACGAAACTGAACAACCTTCCACAATTTGTTTTTTCAGGAAACGAAAAAAAAATCGTCCTCGCCGTACAAATTGTCCAATCAAGTTTATCATTTTGTATGGTGAGGCTGATTTTTTTTTTCGTTTCCCGAAAACAAGTCTTGTGGAAGGTTGTTCAGTTTCGTCTACTGAGCAAGATCTTAAAGTTTGTGGAGGGCTGTCCCTTAAACCTTTTATAATGTGCCAACTTACAAATCTGGGCAACATGGTAGGTTGTCCGTTGACGCTGAAGCCGAATCTGCCGTAGTGCATGTTGCTGGCGTATTCATAGGGGAGATTCATGTTGTGCACGACGTTGGTTGCGTACCTCTCAAAGTTGTGTTCCATGCCTGAAAATATAAAAATAAAGTGTGAAACTTCAATAACTTAACCTAAGTATTCATCATTTGGAAAAATGTACTGAACTCCTTATCAGTTCTAACAAAACCTTATTGAATATCTTATGAATGAATAGTACGTTACAAATAAAATTGCAATAAACACACTCAACATCAGTTTAAAACAATACGTCATTTTATCTAAATCCTATAATCCACATTAATATGAATAACATAATTCTATAAACTTTTGTTGTCTGCGGCTTAGTTTTAAAACCTTTAAATTCAGGAAAATCCGTAGTAATCTTTATACTTAGAACATATATCAATTTTTGCTTTGTAAGGGTCAATTCGTCACTAGTTATAAAACTAGAAAAAGGATAATAATAATAATAATATTCCACAACTATCACACAACGTCGTCTAGTCCCAAGCTAAGCAGAGGTTGTGTTAAGGGTACTAGACAACTGATAAACATACATATATATTTCTAAATACATACATATTTATGGATAAATGATTTATAAATCAAACGATTTCCGTAATATTACACAATGTGTGATAATCTATACTATATTTATATTTATTTTATTATTATTTTTTTTTTATATATATATTATATTATATATTATATATTTATATTTATATTTTTTTATATTATAAAGCTGAAGAGTTTGTTTGTTTGTTTGTTTGAACGCGCTAATCTCTGGAACTACTGGTCCGATTTGAATGATTCTTTCAGTGTTGGGTAGTCCATTTATCGAGGAAGGCTATAGGCTATGTTTTTTATGTTTCAAAATTAGGGATCCGTAATAAAATTGCTATTTTGTAACACAAGGTGTAAAATCGAAAACCTATTTTTGCGTGCGCTGTAAAATCTATTGACAATAGAACAAAATGATGTACTACGGGTTTGTAGATCCCATTAAGACCTACAAAAAAGTCCGCGAGAACATATATCTAGCTATCATGGTTTAATCACAATAACCGATTTTGTGTTCAAAATAATTATTAAATCATCTGAAGAAAAAAAACTACGTTAAATATGTTTCGTAATATTAATCTTTATCGAAATTAAGCATTATGTTATCAAGAGTATTTATGTAGAAGTAAAATACTTTTTGTTTCATCTCAATCGGATATTTCGTTTAAAAGTTATCACGTGTGTAAGATGTTAAGAGTTGGTACCTTTTAATGAGTTATGGGCGGCAATTATAGGCAATATTTTATCTCGGTATTTCCACGTAAACGAGAAAAACGCGGGTGAAACCGCGGGGCACAGCTAGTTTAAAATAAATCTTACAACGTCTATACGTTCGTCTATCCTATAATAAAAAGTTACAGGTTATCAAATGAAAAAATGGCTTCATAGAAACTTGTTCACAGCGGAAGTTTAATAGTAAGTGTCAGTGTGTCAGTCAGTGGCCTTCCCATGACTATAACAGACAATATCTAAGGCGTTCTACAACAGAAACATAGAAATAAAAGAAAATACAATTACCATTAAAATAAAGTATCCCACAAAACTAATAAAACAAGAGTTACTTATTTTTCATCCATCTTCTCACAAAACCTTAGATATTCACGACAAACATGAGTCGATCTTCCAGAAAACCCGTCACTCTCCGGTGTTAGAGTCAGAAGAGCATAAGGAAAGCAAGCATACAAACGAGTGGCGAGTTAGCTCGTGTCGTGACACTGTCTACGATAAAGGATCAGCTAACAAACGGTGTTTGCGGCCTAAGGTATTGTCTAAGCACGAGGGGAACAAAGAAAGGATATAAAAATGTGCGCAACACTCTTATACACGTTCAACCCGCAGGGGACACCTAAACTTGATATCTTTACCGATCTATACAATTCCCTCATTGAAACTAAAATAATAGTAGAACACATATTCACCTCGCATGATGTTCTGCCAAAAGATTTGAACATAGGTGTCTCTGTTGTGGGTGGACTGCATGTGGAAGAATCCAACAACATGGAGCCATTCGTGGATGATGACGGAGTGGTGGAAGCAACCGCGGCCGGGGGTGTCGCGGGCCAGGTTGAAGGTGTGGACGCCCCGGGTGCGCCAGAAGCCAACGTGAGCGTAGCAACCGTTGGATTGACCCTGGAAATTGAGAAAGAAGAATGGTTTATACAAATGACTATACAGAAACGCACAAGTTGTGGTGTTAATCGAGCGTTGGCGGGTGGAGAGGGAGAGTAAAGTCTAATAAAACATGTTGATAAAATTGATTGTGTTAAGGATGACAATATGATTATAATTGAACTTTTTTCATTTTTAACACAAGTGAATAAAGAAGTGAATGGTGAGACTAGACATGGAAGATTAAGATATCTGGCTTATCCGGGTTTAGGCATTAGAGTTGATAGTTTCTGGATCTATATAGTTTTCTAATTGAATTTGATGCCCGAAGCAGTATCTACAATTTTTGTCAGATAACTAATCTAACTGTGAAGAACTGATTAAAAAGAGAAACAAATTAAGCCATGGGAAACAACTTACCAGTTGTTTGTACAACTGGTACGGGGTTTATGCTAGGGCTTTCAAATACCGGATTTTTTCAATACCGGTATCAATACCGGTATTAGAATATTCAATACCGTGATCACGTAATCACGGTATTGAACTCAAGTTTTTTTTTAACTAGTGCTTGACTGTAACCCCGTCTCATAGAAATTTTAATTAGGAAATTAATAAAACCATTTAAATACGTATTTTTATTTTCGAATCAGTGTTTATTCTCTCTTAACCGTTCTTATAAGGTTCTAGTAAGCATGGCGCTACCGTACTGATTGTTTACCGGCGATTAGCAAATAAGGCAGATTAAAACCATATATCTGCGTAAGGTTTAGGCTTACTTGACGCTGTACATTTTTACGACATATCTAATAAGGTTAAAACGCAGTTCTAAGGTTCAAGTAAGCATGGAGCTGCCGTACCTATAGTTTACTGGCTGATACATTAGATGCGTACCTATACTGACCTTAGAGGTCAGCAAGCGTCAAGACTCGTGTTTTTTTCTTATTATTATGAGAATATTTCACATGTACTTGTTGTACCAAACTACCAATTAAATGTAGAATTTTGAATTGTTTCTTCGAACACGAAAATAGTTAATAAGTACTAATTAGGCAAAATTAATAATATTTGAAGTTAGAAAAGAAAGCCACATCGAAACCGCTCAAATATTCAATTTTTGCTGTCTAATTATAGATCTAACGGATAACGTGATTCGTTAAAGGAAAAAATATATTAAACAAATTGGAAAATGACACAATTTTAGATGCTTCAATTGAATTCGTAATTAGTTTTTACAAAAAAAAAAAAATGCGGTCGCGTGATCCGTTGAGAATTGAGACAAACCCCATAAAATACAAGTATTAATATTATGTACCATGTTGCTCGTCAAGATTACAAACTTATCAAAAATACACAATGACCGAGTTTGCACATGTTACCCGGGCACCTTTGCGATACTGACTAACAAAACAATAACGTCGTATAGGGCCTATCACAATACGCGTTATTCAGACCATTTTAATTTATGGTTCAACGTATCGCGAAGAGTTGGCGCTTAATACAGGTGTGAGAATAATATTACATCGTAATTTATATTATATAATACAACTTCTTGCTACTTATTACAACAAAACATAATAATATATATTAAAGATTGTAATACCGTAATCACGGTATTGGCTCGTCAATACCGTGATTGAAAAAAGACCAAAATATATCCGTGATCACGGTATTGCGGGATCCCGTAATACCGGTATTGAAAGCCCTAGTTTATGCCAAATCGATTAGTGGTTAGCACGACATTAGGTATTGTGGTCTACAGCATGCGTAACATATAGTGCGTAGATTGGCCGCTAGATGGTGGAGTAGTCAGCCCTCAGTTGTGAGCTAGTCACCGAGCGAGTCGGACGTGTCAAACTCGAGCTCCGGACACCGTAATAAGCGAATAACGTCAACAAAAAAAAAAAATGAAGCTGTAAGAATGCTCTGAAAACTGCAAAAAAACAAACTGCTCTACCAAGATGGGTTATGAATTGGCTCTAATAAAGATAGAGAAGATAAAGATAATTTGGTGGAGATTTGACCGTCAAGCAATCTGTTGGCAAAATGGCATAAGGATGGTAATGATATGAGATAGAGACGAAGCTATACAGGTCACTGTTCATTTGTTCAATTGATTTAAAAAATTAGGATGCCTAACTAACTTACAGTGATCCTGACGAAGTTGGCCTCATTAGCCGCACGGCGACGGAACCTAACGCAGGTTCTGCGGGAGATCTCCCTCATAGCATCGTAGATGGCGTTGATTTGGGCTTGAGCTGAAATGCAGAAGAGTACCGTTAGGGCGGTTGGCTAGAGGTTCAACTATAGACCTTGTTCGTTTTTACTGGTGATGAATCTATAAGGGCCAAGACTTCTGGAGTCTTATCTTATTATCCATGTATATTAAAATGTACAAAACCTGACGATATACTAAAATTTATCAGCTTCAAAATACATCTGAGCTAAAAACTGCAAGCATGGGTTCGCAATAAAATTTGGAACTTTCAATAAATATACTTCCAGATGCAAAACGTGATGACCTCAGAATTTGTTCTGAGACATAAATAACGGCTTAAAATAGAATGAACTAACAAAGCACGCTTTTTTATCATAAACCTAATCTATAAATAAGACTTATTTTGCAAAATAGTTATAACAAATTTAATTCATAAAACCCCAAGCGAACGGCGCGCCTATTGTCTTTCTATTGTGTCTGTAATTTTCACGATTGAAAGGTTAAATTAACACTTCAACATGTCAAGTTAATCTAGATGAAACCAGTACAGTTTTCCATCAGCTCAGCTCACTCATCACATAGATCTGAATATCTTCCATGATAATCCATACCAAATTTGTAAATTTATATGTTCATTTTTAAGTTTTTTTTAGTTTATAAGTTTGTTTAGTTTCTAAGATTTTAGAATATAAGTGTTATATAAATAAATCAGGCTATTAGGTTTTAGCAAGCTGATTTATCGCAGAATATAAGCAATGATGACTTACTAAATTCATTGTTGAATTCATAGACGATGGTGTTCTGAGGCCATTTGGTGTTGGGCCAGATGTACGCGTTCCTGCCTTCTGCGTACTGTTGGACCAGCATCTCAGCCTGCCAATCATCGAGGATTATGTCTCCCTCGAATTTGCCGCTGTTCTCCCAGACCGAAGCCTTGGGATTCATCAGCATGCGGGACTCTAGCCTGATGCCGTCATCTGTTGGAAAGAGAAATAATATGAGTTAGTTATTTAGTTAATTAATTGTTACATAGAAATTTTATAGAGCGAAAAGTAATGTTGTTGATAGTGTTACACTAATATTATAAGGCAAATTTTTATGAATGTGTATATTTAAATTTGTATGTTTGTTACTTCTTCATACTCGAACAGCTGAATCTATATGAAACTTCCCGGGAGTAGGATATGTTCCCTTGGGACACCCATGGAGATCTCCATATAGATCCACGCTTTGGAACGTGCAATTTAGCTTCACTTTTCTTGGACTGACCGACGTTTGACTATTCAAAAGTGCTTGCAAATGGTCTATTTGAAATAAATGATTTTGAATTTGAATTTTCTATTCCGCACGGATTAGGAACCAAAGATACTTTTTTTTTCGTGGGAAATCATGAAATTACTTCTCCCATCCCGGGTGGATCAATAAGAACTTGACTTTATATAGACTATTTTTTTTAATTTGAAGAATAACATTTACATCTACATCAAATAATTCTCTTCGACTTCAGTTTTTTTTTCTGATTCAAACTGGTAGGTACTTGACTGCGATCCCACCTGATGGTAAGAAGTGATGCAATCGCTGATGGTGAGGTGCACTAGTTTATTAAGAGCCCATTCACTCTAGCCTTGAAGACGCCTGAATTATAATCGGACGGGAAGACCGCAGCAGGCAAACTGTTCCAGTCCTTCGATGTACGCGGTGGAAATGACTAGGCGAAATGCTTAGTCCAATTTTGATAGTTGCAAATTATCCTACGGGAACACACTCCTTGGATAAAAAGTATCTTATTTTCTAGTCCAGGACATGGTTACCTAAATACCAAGTTTCATGGAAATCAAAATTTTAAAAATTTTAGTATAGAATTGATAAGTTGTTACTAAGTGGTATAATACCTCTGTTCTCATTGAATCAAATGTTCCTAGAATACTATACTACAAAATATATTGGTACAGAAGTCAATCTACATTCTGTACCTATCTACTTTGTGTCTATACCCTGTTCGCGTTAAGATTAGACGTGTGACATCTCGATCCCCGAGTGAACGCCGGTGTTCGCTCTCTCATTGTCTTTCTATTGTGTGTCTAATTACGGTATTCGAAGAAACCTTTTTTACTGTCTGCTCAACGGATTTTAACTTGTAGGCATGAGGATGGCAACAAAACCAAAAAGTTGTTACAATACCAACTATTTACTGCAGCCGCCATTTGTCATGCCACCAACGTAATAAAAGTCAAAATCGGTTGAACGGACAGTAATAAAAGGTTTTTATAAATGTCTAATGTTATTTTGAACAGAGTATAAGTTTTACAACCACCACATTCAAAAGGGCACAAACCTTGCCTGCTCCTCTCCAGGAAGGCCCTGAACTCTTCAATATCTTTCCTGGACCTGCTGACTGGAGGACCAGCCAAGGCACACCCGATCACCGACAGCAACACCAAGGCAGACCACATCCTGCCTGACTATCCTGACACTACGTCCTACCCACCTTATATACGAGTATTACTCGAATTATCTCAATAATTACTTAATTACAGATACTGGGTGCATGATCAAGATAATATCAAAATTTTACCTCAAAATAAAATTTGTATTATGTTTCCTAAGACATCCGAAGTCCATTATGAGAGTACATCGTTAATCGACCGCTGCGCGACCTGTGGCCGCATCTAGAACTAACTAACAGCACAGAACAAGCCACAATTCCTTTATCATTGTTCGGCTCATAATGGTAATGATGATGATTTATATACACCAGGAAGAAATTATTTGCACTTCGGGTGTCTTAGGAAACATAATAAAACTGATTTTGCTCTATTAACCCGTTGTGTGTCTAAACGTGGATCCACGTGAAACACAATGGCTTTTTAATTGTGTCTTTAATTACGGCACACGAGAGGTTTATGAAATCGGCTTTTAACAGAACTAAATTGATAGTAACCCGCAGCTTAACTTTAGTTTGAATATGTAAATTAACAAGCTCTGTAACAGTTACATAATGAGTTACTGACCTACATTGGTGAGTACTGGAAGCAGTGTCTAGTCTACTTCTACTAGTAGTATAGTAGTACTGGTTGGTTGACGAAACTTAGTTGTAGGTAAAAAATAATTTTTCAGGGAACCTTTGATTTTTTGTTAACCGTCTATTAATGTTCTTTACAAAATAAATTATATTTCAGTACCTATGGAAAAATTAAAACGTCTAACCAAATAGATAAATCCAAATTCTGGAGGCAAGGCATTCCTTATTGTCCTCAAATAATTTTGAGTTACAGTCAACGTGATTCAAAGTATGAACTCTATGACTCAATACTAGCAATAATATAGTGACAGTACGCTACGTAGCACATACGCACGTAGAGTTACTTTACAGCAGTATTTTTTGTTGTGTTACGCCTGCTCGATGGTCCGATGGCCAGCTACTAAGAAAGTCAACTACTGTACAGTAATTAAAATGCTGAATCTGGACACACTGTCTGTAGTGTTAGTTAGTTCCATTCGGCCACAGGTGGCGCTGAGATCGATTTACGTAGCTGAAATGGCGAAATCTTGCAAGTACCTAAACGTGGAAAAAAGACAATGTACTCTCATAATAGACTTCGGATGTCAAACGGAACACATAATAACTAATCATCAAAATAAATGTAATTACATTAAGGAGGTGATAAAGCGATTATAGCTCTGATTTTTTTTTTAATTGATGACCATCTGTTGTCTATATTATTACTTTAAGATTGAAAGTTAAATTTGTATGTTTGTTACTTCTTACTGTCGTCTGAGTGTCTTCGCAAGGTTCTGCAATACTTCGATCACATTGCAAGGAAAGACGGTGGTAACCTCGAAAGGCTCATTGTGACCGGTAAAGTGGATAGGAAAAGGCTTCGCGGGCGCAGCCCAATATGTTGGTCCAATCAGACCCACACCGCTCTTGTCTCTGCGGTATACAATGCCTTCACACCGCCAGAGACAGAAACAGATGGAAAAATATCATAAAAGTTTAAGTGATGAAGCAGGGAAGTCACGACCCTCAGCATTAAGGAATACGGCGCAAGGAGGAGGTTACTTCTTCACACTCGAACCCGACCAGACCTTGACCTGAACGAATTTTCCGAGCCCAAATCGTCGACGGTGCGCATTGTTCCCGCGCGCCTCAAGAAGTTGTCAGCAACAGGGGCCCAGCTAGGTCGAAGCCTACTGGGGCCAGGGTAAGCTTCGAAAGAAAGACACAAGCACACACACCCAGTAATAGTCTGACACTATCTCCCGCTCCGCCCAAGAGCGGGGATGTCATTAGATGATTTCCCACCATAAAAAAAATCCTTTGGGTTATTTTCTGCTTTCACGCAGGCAAAGCCGCAGTTTAATCATAATTTGATCTAAAGATATTATAATCATAATCTTTCAAAATTTTGAACGTAAAAGGTCAGAATAAATTGATTAGGTAGATGGGGTGATAAATAAATTTTTAATCTCTTCGACACAAATGACTTTCAGTGTTTTCATCTCATTCACAGTCAGATTTTAAGACATCCAGGGCGCCGGCTTTTAGAAAACCTCTTGGGTGCTCATGCTCATTTGATGACTCGAAAAAGTGGCGAAGTGCGAGAACAGAAACGCACACTAATCGACCGATAAATAAATAAATGTCCTACTTACATACTGCGTACTTAATTACTAAATAAGTGTGCCTTGCGTCTCAACCGGCGCTCTAAACCACTGCGCTGAACCGGTCTTCGGGTAATGAAAAAACGCCCATTCTTAAAACGCTGATCTGTTTCTTGAAGTCTATTCTCAAGGGTGCTTGGCACCCACTCTTTATTTGTCATGGGTTATTTATTTTCTTTGAAAAAAAAAAAGTTGTAACGTCTGTTTCTCAATAACCTGCCTCGTTTTGGACACGGCAGGTTATTGAAGAAACAGATGTTACAATTTTATTTTGTTCTAAGAACATCACTTCAGTTTTCTTAATATTACTCAGCCTCTGTGTGAAAAGTCTCTCTAAGTAAAATATTGTGCGGAATTTAATGGAAAGCATTTTAAGGGTCAACTCACACCAAAAGAGCGTCGAAGCGCAGCGAAGCGGATCGCAGTTTCAGTGTCATATGAGTTTTAACTTTATTTTCATTGCTATAATACTTATTATCGCATGTGAAAATCGAACGAGTCGCGCGGATGCCCGCGGCGCCGCGGGAATTCCAGCGAATTCTATGAACGGTAAACGGGTCGCTGCCCTCCGCCGCTCTTTCGGTGTGAGTTGACCCTATGAATCACACATTTGGAAATGTGTGGTTTTTCTATTATCTAAAAACTGCCTGAAAAGTTACAGTGCCAGTTTTTGAGAACGACCCAATAACGATTAAAACCCTTATTAATATGGTAGAGTCTGTCTAAGAAATCAAACAACTTGGGTAATTTTTAGGGCAAATTTAAATATGATGTTGACTACATACCGGCCCACGCTGAAAACCAGCGCTGTGAGCTCAACGCATTATGCCGCAGCTTTATGCTGAGCGTTCGGCCGTTTTGCGCGGAGGAGACGCATATCTTCCCTATTTTGATGTTATGTTCTGTTACCTGCTTTTAAGTTTGCGTCTTTAACGCGTAAATAAACTGTTTTTCTTTCTTTCTTTCTTACATCATATTTCAATTTGCCCTAACACTGGTAATATAATCAAGGTTGATTAAGCAAGACCTCTTAATCAACCTTGATTATTTTACCAGTGTCAATCATATTTTACTAATAGAAGAATCTTATATAAAGTATGTATCGGATATAATTTTTTTTTTAAATGATTAAGTATTATAAAAAATTCCCAAGTCGTTTGACTTTTTAGATAGACTATCTTAATTAACACATCAATCAATCACTACTAAAAGACTTGCTTCTTAGTGATCGATATATGATTATTAACGTATCTAAAAACCTTTAATGTAGATCCAAATCGGAAAAGCTAATTAAGTACTTAGTTGCTATCAACTGCACCCAAGATATTTAATGTTGTTTATTTTATTCAAAATAGGTACGATGAAAGTACTTGAGAATCGATAAAAATCTGGGGTTTTTCTTGTACAGCTGGTGGAATTTTGAGGAGCCTATCTGCATGACTGGATCTCAGACTGGAGCGGACCAGGGCTGCCCTCAAGTCGCTCCTGCCCGGGGAAGCCAAGAGGGTTTAGACGGCTTCTGTCAGAGGCTCTAGAAGGGGATCGTGCGGTCCATGGCCCTTTACGTGGTACGTTCTCTACGGAACGGACCGTCCTGCAAGCCGAACGCGTCTCAGAGGGTTATGGCCATCCGGAAGGTGGAGGAAACAGCATGGTCTTTCGCGAACCAGCGGGCTTCCTTGCCGGCCTGCTATCGTGCGATTTGGAGGACAGTCCTTATAGACAAGCACGACCCCGCGCTGGGCACTCTACAATCTTTGAGGAGTGGTAAAAGAGGCGCCACAGCGTCCTCAATATCCGCCTGACAGTTGCTCACTGGACATGACCAGATCAAGACGTTAAAAAAGTGGAGGTCATCATTGTGCGTATCGCCTGAAGGATACAGTGGAGCAAACGCTGATTGTGTCCCTCTGGGGCACAGCACCGAGTCCTCGTAGAGGTGATCGGCGGTGGCGACCTCTCGCGTCCTGCCATGGTTCGAAGCGGGAGGCAATGGAAAGCAGATACCATCTTCTGCAAAGTAATAATGAACGCGTAAGCGATGGGCGCAACCGTGAGGGAGCAGACTTCCTCAAACTTACACTGCAACAGACGTAGCGGTTCCCGGACGTAGCTGTAAGCTTGCAGACGACGATCTATGGGTAGCTCGCAGTCAGGTGTCCGAAAGGGTCGAGCCCAATTCGAGGGCGCGTGTTCCACGTGCGCCTCAAAGAGATATGCTGCAAAAAAGGGGCCCTGTAAGGCCAAGTGCTTGCTAGGGTTGCGGTAATGTTTTAAAGTACTTCCTACACATGAAAAGATTTCGCCTTTGTGAAACATGAAATTAGCAAGTCTTTGAACCTTAGAATTTCATTTTGTAGGTATTATCACTAAGTTGTCATTGTTATGACACCGATGTTTTATCACAGTTTTTAATACTTAGTAAATATAGATAACGCCCGCGCCGTCCGAAAATTTGCTTGCAGCTCGGCACCAAGGACCATTCATTGTAGCGACATTTGGAGGAGGCCTATGTCCAACAGTGGACGTCTTTTGGCTGAAATGATGATGATGGATTTTTCTAAAGAGTTACTGTGGCCCGAAGTACGCGAAGGATTACTGAAGGAACAGGGGTGGGTTTAAGTCAGTAAAAGTCTGACACGCGCTCTCGCTCCGTCCAGATTGGGAGAAGTTATTTCGTAATATTCCACCTTAAAAATTAAAAAGATAAATTCAAGAATTACGTCATTTTTTATATGAAGTTTCGGTTTCTCCTTGATCGATTCGGAAATCGGTTGGTTCCCCAATCATTAATTACTGTATGTCAATGCTTATATGTACCTACGTTAGGATTATGTGCAAAAAGTTATTCCTAACTGGGTTGTGTTGTACTAAAGGCAAAGGTCAAGTTTAATAAATAAATAAAAAAGACATTTTAAATCAAAATCATATTTATTTATTTTCGCTAGGTACTACCTATATATAAAAAAATTGTATAATTCTACAAATAAAGAAGAATACAATATCACTATAATACATACTTATGTATAAAAATAACAGTAAACATGGACGCCATACCACTCTTACGCTCCTTCTAATTTTTAATATAAAAATTATTCGGACCTCACAATCATACCGACTTGCTGCACACATCTGCTACTTTACTGAATATTAAAATATAATCAAACGTTTGTTGGTAATAACTTTTTAAATTTATCAGTTCAGTAAAGAGTCTACACAACTATAAATAGATGCCACTATTAAAACCGTAATTATTGGCAAAAACACGAAGGAAATACAATCACATAAAAATCTCAATGGAAAAATGTATTACATTTTTGTTTGCCAAATTTTGATAACATGGCGTGCCTAAAATTAATATAGATTAAAGAATTTTGATAATTCTAACTTAGCCTTATCATCTGCTCAAGCTTAGGTACTTTAGATGCAAACCGAGCTCTTATCTATACTTATCTTGTAATTAAATACCAAAAAAAAAAACAGATGATTCACCTAGCTAATCGTACGGGATGCGAAATCGTTGGAACTTTACACGAACGACAGCAGAGTGCTTATTTTATACTTATTTAATGAAAGTTTTTAGTCGTGAGTCTGAATTAATTTTACTGAAGTACTGATCCTTTCACGAATTTCGTGTTCTCTATTTATATCAGTTCATAACTGGCGAGTTGAGAGTCACTAGTCACTAAGGTTACTAAATGTAGCTGGGTCGTTCTCAAACAAGTGGCTCTGTAACCTGTCAGGCAGTTTTAGTGGAACTGTGTGATTTTTAAAATGCTTTTCATTAAATTCTGCACAATATTTTAGACTTTTTTTACGGTAGAATCTTGAGTAACGCCAATAAAAGTTATTGGCGTCAATACCAAAGTTTTAGATAGCGAGCTAGATTTTGAAGTATGTGTATATGGATCAGGGAATTCAGGGACCTTACCATGACGTGTTAAACTGCTATGCGTGCGATCTAGATATGAATACTGTATTAAGGCTTATAGTCCCTTGAACCATCTGGCCGAAATTATGTGGACGCAAATTTCGGCCAGATGGTTTCGCACCCGCCTAGGCGGCAGTACGCAAATCTGCGCATTTATTTGCGGCCAGCAGCGCCAGGAAAGCGCTTTAAATCGATATTCTTTGCGAAATATTGATTGATTTACATATGATATGTTCACTTTGAAGAATATTAAACCACCAATGTGGAAAAATGTTTCTAAAGATCCAAGCCGTTTTGAAGGTGTAGGGAAAAGTTGCGAAATACTAAATATTTTTTTTAGGCAAAAGTGATAATAACACGAAAAAATTAAATGTTGATAATGTTCATGAATCTATAATAAACACACATTTTTTTTTCAAACCTATTAACCTGGCCGTTACCGAGGAGTAGACTTCAGAAAGTCACTGTTTTATAGCACTTTTCGGGCGCTTGGGCCTTAATTAAAAAAATGTAAACTGTATCCATACGTTGTTGAAACTTCTACGGTCCTCAGTGCGGACCGTAGAGGTTGGCATTTCGCCTCGTCGTTTATACCGCGTACGTCGAAGGACTGGAACAGTTTGCCTGCTGCGGTCTTTCCGTCCGATTATGATTTGGGTATCTTCAAAGTTAGAGTGAATAGGCTCTTAATAAACTAGTGCGTCTCACCATCAGAGATTGCATCACTGCTTACCATCAGGTGGGATCGAAGTCAAGCACTAGTTTATATCAAATAAAAAAACAAAAAAGTTTAGACTTCCGTGATTTCTTAAATCAGATCTTAGATCAGTTTCTAATAGAAAGTTTGATTAGGCGTTATTTTTTAAGTGAAATTGTTCCAAGTTATCTTCTGTGCACCGTTTCGAAAAAAAACTAAAAAAAAAAACACGCTTTCATAGCCTGTCAAACTAAAAAGTGTAAAATTATTTTCAATATACGTAAAAAATAATAATAATGGACGAAAAATATGAATATTATTGTGATAAAAGCGTGGGGCGCTTTGTGCCATATTTTTCGTAAAGCGAGCTGTCATCTCGCCGCCGCCACCTCCGGGATTCTGATTTCCTGCCACCGAAGGCGCGGGCTTGCGGACTGTGAGCAATTGGTAGCTCGCTGTCCAGCCGTCCGGTAACTGTCCGGACCAAGCCCAAGTCGTCAACGGCGCGCACTGTTCCCGCGCGCCTCAAGGAGTTGTTAGCAACAGCAGGGACCCAGCTGTGTCGAAGCCTACTGGGGCCAGGGTTAGTTTCGAAAGGGCGCTCGAGCCCCGGTATGAAGGCTAGAAGGAACAGGGTGGGTCTTTTAGTCAGTAAGAGTCTGACACTATCTCCCGCTCCGCCCAAGAGCGGGTGTTGTCGTTGGATGATTTTTTTCCACCATAAAAAAATATATGGGTCCGTGGACGTGGGCCACAAATTTTACAAGATTCTTTTTTTAGTTTAGTCAGTTTTGTTTAGTTGTTTAGTTGTGCTTATTTATTTATATTATTCTATTTATTTATTTATTTATTTGGCTCTTCAACAATGAGTGCACTATTACATATGTATAAAGAAAAAACAATACAATCTTACGTCTAAGTGCCCCATCACTTAAAGAAGAGCACTACATGTTGTTGTTGAAATTGTTTAAACTATATTCAGGAATTTTGCAAAAAAAGATGCTTCCAGAAATTAAAGGCTTGTATTTCGATGAATAGGAAAAAAAGAATTTACATAAAATTACGAAATGAGAATTTCAACCCCAAACGGTTCGAAAATAGAAAGTAGAGAAGTAAGTATGTCCAACAGTGGACGTCTATCGACTGAACTGATGACGATAATGATGATGATTAGTAGAGAAGTATTAGTAACTAATTTTTGCGATTTGTGAATCACAATCTGTACTCCGTCTCAATTTTTGGAAAGCGAAGGAGAACTTTGATAGAGTTTAATCATGATTTCATTATCATCGTTTTATTTTATTGCCCTTTGACGTCACGACTAGTTTGCGGAAATAGGGGCTTACCAATTCCCCCTCAAGTTAGTCAGTCACGATCATAAAGATTTGGTTAATGGTGTAAATAAATATCGCAAAAAGATTTACAATCTTAAATATAGAATTATAAAAATGAGAGATCACAATAATAAATTTAAAACAAGTGTCTCCAAAGATAACTTCGTTTCAAGACTAAATAGAGAAATATGAGGTAATTATCCGGCCGTTCGGTAACTGTCCGGACCAAGCCCAAGTCGTCGACGGCGCGCACTGTTCCCGCGCGCCTCAAGGAGTTGTCAGCAACAGCAGGGACCCCAGCCGGGTCGAAGCCTACTGGGGCCAAGGTTATCCGAAAGGGCGCTCGAGCCCCGGTATGAAGGCTAGAAGGAACGGGGTGGGTCTTTTAGTCAGTAAGAGTCTGACACTATCTCCCGCTCCGCCCAAGGGCGGGGGATGTCAATGCATGATTTTTCCCACCATAAAAAAAGGTAATTATAACCATAATAGGTACATATATGGTCACTGATCTGAATCATTACAATGAGAAGTTTATCAAAGAAAATCGACGATACTGATCACGTCATCGAAATGTTTTACAAATTGACATATCGAACGATGTAGATAAAATCGCTACATATGGAGATATGGGTGCGAAATTAATTGGATGAAATGCAATATGAATATTCTACATAGTTCGAAAATCAATTACAAGAGATCTGGCTCTAATATTCACCATTGCAACAATGAAAGATATTTTTCCGTCAAACTGGAATGAGTCTATCGAGTAGACTATACATTATTCGTTAACTGATCATATATTATGTAAATAATTTTTCAGAACAAATACTTATTTTGAGTAGCTGATACAGTCTGTAAAGTCCAATTTTTATTTCGGGAACTGCCTATGACTTCCATAAGGAAAATTGTTACTTTGCATGTTCAGAAGCAGTTTCTAAATTCTGACCAGTCGTTACTGTTCACTCTGTATAATTACATAAGAATTAGATTAGATTTTAGTCTATACAAGGTGTAAGGGACAGCCCTCCACAAACTTTAAGGGCTTGCTCAGTAGACGAAACTGAACAACCTTCGACAAAAATTTTTTCAGGAAACGAAAATAAAAATCGGCCTCGCCATAAAAATTGTTCAATCAAGTTTATCATTTTGTATGGTGAGGCTGATTTTTTTTTTCGTTTCCTAAAAAAAAAAATGTGGAAGGTTGTTCAGTTTCATCTACTGAGCAAGCCCTTAAAGTTTTCGGAGGGCTGTCCCTTACACCTTGTATATTTCCTTTTTTTGTGGTGACCTGTCTCAGGCAGAACACTTCACTCACTCTGCAGTGAGATCTGAGTGTAGGTAGGAGTGGCTGCCCACTCCTACCTACACTCTGATCTCCAACACAAGAGAAGAGTTGCCGCCATGATTGTGGCGTGGCCAAGTCTATATTTCATTAAGTCCTTTTTGATTGCTTGCAGATGACGCACAGAAAGCAGCTATTTGGAACGCCGTCAGAGATATTGAAGCACATACCTGTGTGAAGTTCCGATACAGGACTTCATCGGATAAAGTCTATACTAGAATTACTGTGAGTATATAACATAATTATCATATCATGCTAGCATTCCAGAGAGGGTTAAGCAGATGTAGACTTTGCTTTCATATTTCACCGAACTTTAGAATACATAATTGTTTACCTGTTACAATTTCATTAATAACTGAATTGGAAATAAAATAAAGCCACACATAAAAGAATATACTCAAAAAAGGACAACTGATAAACATACTTATATATTTCTAAATACAAACTTAATAAAGAAAAAAAACACCCAAACACAGAACAAGTGATTATCCTCATCACACAAACATTTGTCTTGGGTGGGAATCGAACCCACGACCTCCGGCATAGCAGTCAGGGCCACTAACCATTAGACCAACAGGCTAATCAAATAAGATTTATACAAGCTTAATAATTCAATATGGGTACACGGTTCCGGTGGAATTATGTAAACTCTTTATTGTACACCAATAATAAAATTACAACAGGAACTCAAAATTATATACCTATTAAGGGTGAGTTGCACCATTTAACTATAACGATAACAAAGTCGTTAACAGTTGTCAAATCGTCGAATTGACCAATAGGCGGCCGTTTCACGACTGGTTATGGTTTTGTTATCGTTATAGTTAAATGGTGCAACTCACCCTTAAATGAGTCAACAAGTCTGGTAGGTAAATTGCAAATTCTAATTTCTGTATTTATTGACTCTAAAGAAATAATAGCTTTATGTCGACGTAACGTTTATGTTACATTTTCTTTTTGACAATTTCCTATCAGTTTATTGTCACGTAATTATACGAAAGCTCTCTCTGTCGGTAGCTTGTTGAATCGATAGTTAGTAGAGATGCGCCGAATATTCGTTTGGTATTCGGTATTCGGCGTATTCGGCATTTTTGCCACTATTTGTATTCGGCCGAATTATTCGGTTTTAGTGCCTAATATATTCGGTTTGAGTATTTCTATTTTCCTGGCTACATGACATGGAATAGAACTGAAAGACAAGCTTCTTATGTAAGATATGTTTATTAAAAGTTAAATAAAACTTGTGAAGAATGTGTTAAAAAGCTAATACCTGAAAGCAATCAAACTTGAAATCAACATTTATTTTAACATCTTAAGTCCACATATTTATTTTTTGACTAATAGTTAACATTCATTTTAAAACTTAATTCAACGTTTATTTTTAAGCCCTAGCTCTATATTCATTTTACTTTTTATTTCGAAACTTAAAAAATTAATTCAAATGATTTGTCATTCCACTCGTCGAAGCACTGCGCCCTGTTCCACCGTGAGAAATAACACAACTACACAAAGTGCACTTAACTTTCGTTTTGTCATCTTCTATTTCATCAAAAAAGTCCCAAGCACGTGATCTTTTACGCCCACTCATATTGCAAACACGTAAAGTTAATATTTTAATTTATTTACAACTTACTCGTGCAATGTTTTAAAGCAAAGTGACAGCGCGGTGTACGCGCGGGTGGCGGGCGGCGAGGTACGGCTCGCTCGCAACTAGCCAGCAGCGACAGGCGGCGAGCGCATTTGAACCTGTTTACGCGGGAATGCAGTGAAATGGTAAACCGAATAATTCGGCCGAATATCCGGTTCGGTAAAGATTGAACCGAATACTATTCGGTATTCGGTTATTCGGTGAAACCACTATTCGGCGCATCTCTAATAGTTAGTATATTGATATCAAAAATGCCTGTATTATGCCATGATCACACGTACCGAGTAAAAGGGCGAGACAGTAAAATGTTGCTCGGCCGAGACAGTGATGTAAGCGAGTCTTAAAGATAAACTCTCGGCCGAGCACTTGGCTCTGTGTTTATACGTACCGAGTATTGGCCGAGAGCACGGTCTCACCCGTTTACTCGGTACGTGTGATCAACAATAGTAATACCGACAATAGTCGAGTAACGACACACCACACCTTGCGCTTTGCGCTTTAATAAGCATTATTTTTATTGATCTTATTGGCGCTTTTTTTATGATGCGAAATCATTTCTGTCAGATACTAACTACACTTTGACTGTTTGTTTTACACTGTCACAAAATCCTAATTTATATAATAAATATTGATTGTTTCCCAGGATAACATTTCATGACGTTATTTATTTTCACTTTGACGCCAAATTAGAAACTATCTACTCCGATATATAATTATAGACAACATTATTTAAATTTTCAACACGAGCTCAATGTTATGTTAACCGCAGCACTATCTATGTTCTTGTACATCTTTCTGTGTTCTTGTACATCTTTTCTGCTTTGATGTGTACAGGGTTATTTGTGGTAACACTGGCAACCTCTCAGGTATATGTTACTAATTCATTAAACCCCAAGCGAACGCCGGCGTTCGCGCACCTATTGTCTTTCAATTGTGTCTGTAATTATCACGATCGAATGGCTAATATCATAAACAACCACTTTTGTTCTAAGACTTTTACAAATATACTCGTATCATATTTTAGTTCATCAGATTTTCATACAAACATAAAAATATTATAAATGCATGGTCTAAATATTACGAAGTCTTTTAGCACAGCAAGCCATAGCACAGTAGCGGAGGGGAACGGGGATCGGGCGGCGGAGGTGCTTGATGAGCTTTCATCGAATGTGAGTTTGTTTGTTTGTTACGTCTTCACGCCTAAATGGCAAAGCCGATTTTGTTTAATTTTGGTACAGAGATAGTTGGGACAGTAGAGACGGACATAGGCATAACTAAAAAATAAAAACCGGCCAAGAGCGTGTCGGGCCACGCTCAGTGTAGGGTTCCGTAGTTTCCCGTCCGTCAAAATAAGTGTTCCCACTAATGAGTTTAAAAAAATGCTTGCATATACGATTATACTACAAACTTAGTCCAGAAATTATGTTGTACAACCTTTTTGTCTTTTTTAGTTCAAAATAATTTTCCTAGAAAGTCCTTATAAAGTTCTACTTTTCAGAATTTTTTCATATTTTCTAAACTTATGGTTCAAAAGTTAGAGGGGGGGACACATTGTTTTTTGTTTTTTTTTTGCGATTATTTCCGAAATTATTGGCATTATCAAAAAATGATTTTAGTAAACCCTTATTCATTTTTAAATACCTATCCAACAATATATCACACGTTAGGGTTGAAATTCAAAAAAAAAACACTTCCTACTTTACTAGTATGCTAGTAAGAGTGTTTTCATGGTATTCAAGGCGGGGACGAAGCTCCATTAAATGTGCCACCAATTAGGATCGGGGGGGCGTCACTAGTAAGGGTGACTGAAGCAAAATACTTGGGTCACATGCTGACGGGTCGCCTACAGGATGATGCAGACCTGGAGAGGGAAAGGAGGGCTTTGGCAGTCCGCTGCAATATGTTGGCCCGCAGATTTGCACGTTGTACTACAGATGTAAAACTGTTACTTTTCAGAGCCTTCTGTCAGTCATTCTACACGTGCAGTCTGTGGATCAACTATACGCGGCGGGCTTTCAATGCCATGCGTGTTCAGTACAATGACGCTCTGAGGGCAGTGTTGAGGAAACCCAGGTACTGCAGTGCTTCAGAAATGTTTGCGGCAGCTTTCATCGATGATTTCTTCTCCATCATTAGGAAAAGAACCGCATCGATGATGAGCAAGGTCCGGGGTAGCACTAACACTGTCCTCAGAACGTTAGCGTGCAAAATAAACGGTCTGTTTACTGTTTACTGGGCGAGTGTTCACTTACTCAGAAATAGGAAATAGACTGCAATCTAGAAATATAGTATCTTGATTCTGTACTAACAAATTACTAACACCCTGTTATTTGTATTTTTTGTATTTTTATGTGTTCTACTAACAACCTTACTAACTTTTGTTTTGTTAAAAATGCATGGACGAATGTCTGAAATAAAGATATATTATTATTATTTACATATAGGGGGGCTACCCTAAAAAAACATTTTTTTCCAATTTTTATTTTACCACTTTGTCGGCGTGATTGATATACATATGGTACCAAATTTCAGCTTTCTAGTCCCAGAGATTAAGCGAGGACGGACAGACAGACAAACATGGCGAAACTATAAGGGTTCCTAGTTGACTACGGAACCCTAAAAACCGGCCAAGTGCGAGTCGGACTCGCCCATGGAGGGTTCCGTAGCAGCAAGTAACATAATATAATAGTTCTTGTAGTTCGTTGTAACTTTGATCGATGTTTTAATAATAGTGTATTTTTTTAGATTTATAATGTACTAAAAAAAAACTACTTACTAGATCTCGTTCAAACCAATTTTCTTTGGTAGTTTACATAGTGACATCATATATTTTTTTTAGTTTTATCAATCTCTTGTTTTAGAAGTTACAGGGGGGGACACATTTTACCACTTTGGAAGTGTCTCTCGCGTAAACTATTCAATTTAGAAAAAATGATATTAGAAACCTCAATACCATTTTTGAAGACCTATCCATAGATCCCCACTCGAATGGGTTCGATGAAAAAAAAAATTTCAGTTTCAGTTCTAAGTATGGGGACCCCCAAAATTTAGTGTTTTTTTCTATTTTTGTGTGAAAATCTTAAAGCGGTTCACAGAATACATCTACTTACTAAGTTTCAATAGTATAGCTCTTATAGTTTCCGAAAAAAGTGGCTGTGACATACGGACGGACAGACAGACAGACAGACATGACGAATCTATAAGGGTTCCGTTTTTGGCCATTTGGCTACGGAACCCTACAAATGATGCTGAAAATAGCCCATACCAAAGCATAGATGCGCGATCTTCTCTATGCAGAAGAATGTGTGAATGTATTTAAAAAAATCTTGGTAACATGTTTCTTGTCGCTACTATTAAGTCAGAACAATGTAAACAAATAAAAAAAAAAGTACTAAACACAGACATTAAAATAAGCCACTGGCAGTTATTAAGATAACCAGTATCAACTGACGCCCGTTTACGGACATTGAAGTAATCGAATGAACCAACACATGCGAATATAAATGGTCATTACTGCAATTTAAGTAATAAAATTAGGTGCTGTAATAATTTTTTTTTTTTAGTTTTTATTTCATATAAATCCTTAAAAATGAATGAAGCTCTGACTTCAGAGCTAGGTATGAATACCTGTAGTTCAGGAGTCAGTGTCTTCTTCCTAAAAATATGGAGCTAAGCAGTAATTTAAAAAAACTTTTATTTTTTGGAACAATAATAAATTAACTTGATTATCGAGCTTATTAAGTTACTAGCTTCAAATTATAATCTTCACAAAAAGTTCACAAAAATATCGGTGCCGCCATCATCAGTACAAGCAAAAGAAATCCAAAGACGAATAAGATATTATTTACAAAACATACGAACTGACTTTTTGTAAGTGCTCCCGAGGGGTTTCGGCGACCTACATGTTGTCGGGAACACATGACGACGCGTCTGCGGCTTTGATCTCAACGAATCATGCGCCCGCGCCGCTCCAACACTGCCACCGTAAATTTTGTCAGGACAAATTTCGACTCTTTGAAATTGTTGAGATTTAAACGCAACCGGCGCTGATTTAATCAGATTTATTAGGTTTTAAGTACAAGAATGAATGAGTGTTGAAGTCGGCTATAATGTTGCTGTTTTGATGGGTAAGTAAATTGTTTCATATGGCAGTTATTGCATCTTTATCGGTCTGTATTAAGAAAACAAACTCTTGTTATGGCGAATCTTCTTTTAAACAGGATGTCAAAATATCGCGACGCATTCTTAATGTTTTATAGGTGTTATTTTAGGCATTGCATTTTATAAAGTTGGTTGCTTAAGGATGAATGGCGCCGCAGAAGCCGATTTGGCAAGAGGTGGCGAGATGACCTAGACTCCTAGCATCAGGCAACGACATTATCGCCGCCGCCGCCGGGATTCTGATTCCGATTTCCGGTCACCGTAGGCGCGGGCTTGCGGACAGTGAGCAAGGGGTAGCTCGCTGTCCGACCGTCCGGTAACTGTCCGGACCTTGCCCACGTCGTCGACGGCGCGCACTGTTCCCGCGCGCCTCAAAGAGTTATCAGCAACAGCAGGGACCCAGCCGGGTCGAAGCCTACTGGAGCCAGGGTCAGTTCTCCCGCTCCGCCCAAGAGCGGGGGATGTCAATGAATGATTTTTTCACCCAATTAAAAAAAAACCTAGACTCCTACCGCAAATGCTAGTTTTAGGTGGTTTGGGAAAAGAATACCTGGAAAAATTTGCCTTTGCCCAGCCGTGGGAAGTACGAGTAAGTACCTACTACTATAATTAAAAATCTAAATTAATAAACTACAGACTAACTTTCGTGAACTCTCTAGGAGAGCATCACGCAGGCCCAGTGTATATTGATGGATGTTACATATCTCCGAATTTTTGGCTCTAAAAGACATGACGGTTTACTCACGATGTTTTCCTTCACCGTTTTGAGAGCAGTGGTGATGAAATAATTTACACAAATTATCTAATGCGCCTAGCTGGTTTTGGAACCGACAATTCGTAAGTCGGGACACCACTAGACCACCATTGCTTTACAAAATAAGCCTTTTCCCAGTTCTTATTAAATACAATACGAAGCAAATATTGACGTACCTATTTATTAACTAACTTAATATGTTTACGATAGGTTTGTTGTAAGAAAACCCAATTGTGGGTTAAGCATGCCAGTGTATAAGTCTGTCTAAAAAGTCAACCGACTTGATAATTTTGTATAATATTTAATTATTTAAAAAATACTTATATTCGATACTTTTTATAATGTTCTTCTATTAGTAAACAATGATCACTACCTCTTAATCAACCTTGATTATTGAACCAGCGTTGAATACATTAGATTTCATTTTACCCTGATAATTACCCAAGTCGGTTGATTTATTAGACAGACTACATCACCTGTTCTATTTTTCATAATTTTTATATTTTGTGTAAAATAAAGAATATAAGAAACTGTACATGTAACCGATCACTAAACCTTGACAGGTCACGGTCTGGTGACGCGGCCGTTGACAGCTGTACTGCCGACAGTGATGCGCAGGAGTTGAAATCGATACCCCGCGCTACCGCCATCGGCGCAGGCGCGGTGGTCGGCTATTTACGAAGTTTCGCGGAAATCGGCGGAACATGCCGAATGTATTATGTTACTAGGATGTAGCTACTGCTGTTTTTCGAATTGTGACATGAAACAATGATCTTGATGATGGTGACCTTTGTCTCTGATTGAAGAAAAGTCATATTTTAGTGGCTAAAACACACTTGTTCATAAAGTCGCGGTAACTATTTCAAAAGATCCCACATTTCACGAGAAAAAAGTAGATAATAATAATTATAACAATATCATTATTTCGGGTGATATAGACCCAATGACCCTGACTGCTATGCCGGAGGTTGTGGGTTCGATTTCCACCCAGGACAAATGTTTTTGTGATGAGCACGTTCATTTTGTTCTGTGTCTGGGTGTAATTTATCTATAATATGTATGTAGGTATTTAGAAATATATAAGTATGTTTATCAGTTGTCTAGTACCCATAACTCAAGCTCTGCTTAGCTTGGGACTAGACGGCGCTGTGTGATAGTTGTGGAATATTATATTATATTAACCTATTACATACAATTAATTTTATTTATTACAATATTTTATTTGCCACGCCTATACAAGATATGACTCCCTGAATTTTAAAAGGGACAGTCAAAACTATGAGAGCCTATTTATAATTGTTAGACAAAGGTTGTCTTTAAAAAATCGCTTTTAGCGATAAGACCACCCATTATGACACCCTATTAATTTTAAGTTTCTTATGTAACTGCTTTATTTTTGGTGTACAATAAAGAATTTATCTATCTATCTATTGATTTATTTGATTTTTTTATGTGTTTACGTGTACATAAAGTTATGTAGGTACACGTAAACACTTAAAAAACAAAATTAATAAATATCATCAGGTTTTACAGTACTACTTTTCTAAGGTCGTCGACCACATCATCGCTTACCATCAGGTGAGATAGTGGTCAAACGCAAGCCTATCATTAATAAAAAAAAAAGGTAGATTTAAGATTTTTTTTTTAAGTTTTAACAGCAGTCCTCTAAAGCACAAGATATTTATGTCAAATGTCAACACATAAAAAATATAAAGAAGACATGAACTTTCTACATTTTTTGTAGCATGTGTTGTAGTTTAAAAACCGTTACAAAAAACTAAACAGGAGTTGCCAAAAAAGGACATGTCAATAACGAAGTTGACTCGATACCCCAAGAGAGTTCGGCGTCGAACAAACGATTACGCCAAATATCTACGACACGCTTAGGGTGCGATTCCACTGAAGCGGAGCTGGGTAGAGTGCAGCAGAGAAGAGCAGTGAAAAGTTTCAAGTGTTTTCTTAATGCTATTAGGTTATAATTGTTATTTTTTATTACTTTCAAGTTTCTATTGTAGAATGCCTTAGACATTGACTGTAACGTTGTACAAGTGCTTGCTTGTGAATAAATAAATATTTGAGTTGAGTTGAGTTACCCTCCGCCTTATTCTCTATCGTCGATTATGTTTGCGGATACGTGTTCATTTGTTTTATTTGAAAGTCCGCTCAGCTCCACTCCAATCCACATAGACTGTTTCCACTGACGTGGAATAGAGATTTCAAGCACTATGATTGGCCCATTCACAGTCCGCTCGTCTCCACTCCGTTTAGCTCCGTATCAATGGAAACGCAACCTTACAGTGACAGCCACTTAGAGCATAAGTGAAAAAATAAAAACGATAAAAGTGTGTCTGTAAAAAAGTGTCAAAGTTTAACGACATCATCGACGTAAAAAAGCTAAAAGCCGTCAAAGAGAAAACTATTTTTGAACGAATGTTTTTAATTAAGATTATCGTAACGGGCACAAATTACTAATATCCTGAGGAAATATCTGATTATCTATTATTTTTATCTTGAAAATTATTTGTAGGTTTACGAGCACTTCGGTTGCGGCTTAATATATTATGACAGATTTTCCATAAATAACTGTGGGTTGCAATGAAAATATCTTTTGTTTGAGCTTGTTTAATCTTTGTGATCTACACAAATGCTCGTTTTCTATATGAAAAGTAGATATTTAATTATCCAGCACATTAAACTATTTATAGGTACTATGCAAATCATTCTATGATAATTTTTTTTGGTATAGGTAAAGGGATGCAACTCGACCTACATTTTCACTTTGTTACGCGATTATGACCTTAGGTATTACACATACGAGTAGTTCATTAAATATTTTGGAAACACAGAATCTTGTAGATATCTAGGCTTCTATAGAAGTCAATTTATAAATTTGTGTATAACTAAGCCAGTAAATACCTCTGAAAATCTGCTATTTTGCATGAACTTGGATAGTTCATAATTAACTCAAAAAATTAGAAACAGTATAACAATAAAACCCTTGCTTTTATTAAGATTCTGAATGACGACAATTTTTTTCAAAAACTTTTAAAGGTTTAAAAAAATCACGGAACGAGTTTTGTAAAATATTCGAGTAAATCACGGAATTACCGAATGCAAACAGAGTTTTCAGGCGCCTGAAAACTCTGTTAGCATTCGGTAATTCCGCGTTATCTCTCTTTTTTCGCATTGCCTTTTTGTTAAACATCACATTGGATTGCGTTAGATGAAGTAACAAGCTTTTAATCCATGCTCGATGTTGACGATAAGTAAGTGGAAAAGC
Organism: Mythimna albipuncta; assembly: GCA_929112965.1. Classification (NCBI taxonomy): domain Eukaryota; kingdom Metazoa; phylum Arthropoda; class Insecta; order Lepidoptera; family Noctuidae; genus Mythimna; species Mythimna albipuncta. The sequence goes on along the minus strand of OV815962.1, from coordinate 5,203,721 downwards.
AGCCTCTTAATAATAATAAAATATGAGCTACACATGGCTAGTTCTAAAAAAGTCTAAGCGTGAGTTGCACCATTTAACTATAACGATAACCAAACCATAACCAGCCGTGAAACGGCCGCCTATTGGTCAATTCGACGATTTGACAACTGTTAACGGCTTTGTAATCGTTTTATTTAAATGGTGCAACTCACCTAAGTCGAAATCAATTTTTATTCGAAATTCGAACCGCCGATGTATCAGATAATGTACCTAGCATTTTTGCAATTGCAATTACGTTCAATTAAAAATTTATAATTAATCATCATAAGTATTTTTTATGTAATTATTGCGGTTTATTCGAGTACACATTTTATGTAATTTAATGATTGCTGTTAATTCTGAGCGTTTTAATAGTTTTATGGTTTTGAATGTGCTTTGTATGTTTTTTAATATGCCTCATTCATATCAATAATCCGAGGTCGCTATAAACTTTTGGATTATAAAGTGATGTATATTTTGTTTTATTTTCTTAGTGCAGTAGTTCAATTCACAAGTTTGAAAAAGTGCCGTGCCAAAAAGCATGCTCAGATTAGATTAGCAAAAAACTTTTTCCCAAAAAATAATAAAGTAAAAATCGGCGTTTCTGGTATTGTTTGTTATTTAACACAGACTTCTGTAACTTAAGTTATTTTGATCGTTTTTATGCTTTTTATTTGTAGTGAAGACAGTTATTGTTTTAAGTTTTTGTAATTGATGTTTTTGTTTGTGATGGTGACTAACGTCTCTTTCTCGCTTATACATTACAAAGGTATTTATAGGTAGATAATTATAAACCCTTACATATTATCATACTTCGGAACTTCGTTCATGAACATTTTAAGAATTGAATGACAAAAAAACCCTAATTTCAGAAAATAAAAGGAAATCATTTTTTCAACGGCGCCTATCTCCACGGTGGTATCCTTCCGGATGCGCATGCGCCGCGAATCGCACGACTCGTTAGCTTAGAGGCCATTAATTTAGCAAACACGTCAACACAGGAGTGGTCGGCGATGGGCCGCAACCGATAATTATGTTTCGGTGATAAATTATCATTATTTCAAATATTTTTAGGTTTGCAGACTCAGTGTTAGTTTTTGAGTCCGACATTTATAGATAAAGTGCTTTTGATGAAATGGGAATTAGACATATAAAAATGTAAAAACGGTAACAGTTCAACAAGTGTATCTACTTGAATATCAGAATTTGAATTTTGTAAATAGTATTCTATACGCATTCACACTAAATTCATTCATTCATTCACTAAATCATGTCAGCCAAAAAAAGTCCGCTGTTGAAAATGGACTTCCCAAGTGTCGGCCCAACGAACGGTCCTGTCTGCCTCACATCCATCTCATTCCCGCGACTTTCACCAGGTCATCGATCCACCTTATGGCAGGCCTTCTAACGCTGCGTCTTCCGGTGCGCAATCGACACTCCAGAACCTTTCGGTCCTATCGACTACCGGGCATAAAGGCATAATGGGCAGGGCATATTGCTCGTAGGACAACGAGCAATATGCCCTGCCCATTGCCACTTAAGTTTAGTGATTCTTCGGAATATTAATATCTTAGATTATTATATTCATTACTAGCTTTTGCTAGGCTTCGCTCGCGTTAAATTCGGGATAACACGGTTCCCCTTTCTGTGGGGGGTTAGTGAACTCCCCTTAGTGAACTCCATTGCGGGTGACGTAACCTACGACCAACTTATTATTTGCGGTTGGTACAGTAATCGGGTCTAGGGATCCAACCGCAAAGTTTGTTTTTTATTGTATATACTTTTCCGGGATAAAAAGTACCCAGTGTGGTGCCCAGGATATTAAAGAATAATTATACCAAGTTTCATCGTAATCGAACCGGTAGTTTTTGCGTGATGCCTGAACAAACAGACAGACAAACAAAACTTCTACAGATTTATTATAAGTATAGATGTAGGTATGTATTAATTATGTACACACTAAAACAAAAATAAAAACCCGTAACTAATTAAAACCAACTAAAAGCTATCTAAAATATGATGTCGAAAAACTCCTTCACATCGCGATTAACTAGTAATGTGCCCAAAAGTCTGGTAGCATTGCCACGCTGTATTACAATGATTATCCTCTGTCCAAGGTAACAGCTAACTTTTAGTTCATGCCAAGTTTCAACAAGGTGTTTAGAAATTTGTATACATACAATTTGTAAGCATCCGAACCCTACTATATCTTAGACTACATTTATAATAATAATATAGCTATAATAGAGCTAAACTTTTTTTTAATCTGATTAAAGGGCTTTTTCGCTTAGCGACCATATCGCCCAGTACAGAAAACAAAAACTTACAAACTACTAAGGCTAATTCAAACAATTGTTTGGCTTTATCGGACATTGGAGAAGAGAGGATTGCATTACAAATGTCAATATCATAGGTTCGAGCTAAACTCATATAATAAAAATAATCTAAAACGAAGTGGTGGAGTGGCGGTGGTGGCGGTGGTTTAGTACCCAAGGTGGTCGTTGGCCACCTCCAAGGGTACACCGTCCCGCAGACTGGCCTTCACGCAAGGGAACTGCAGCCCGCGCGCACTCGTGGAGGTTTTCTGTCGCAGCACATCAAGTGGTCTAAGTGGGTGGTGATGGTGGTATATTTATAGGCTACCTTATCTTTAACAACACCGTTCCAAGCTATGAATGCTTCTCCTTCAACTTCTGTACCTAGCGTCTTATCTTCTTCTAAACCTAGAACAAAAACACATAAAGAAAGTTCACAATCCATCACATTCTCAAAATAACGACCAGTTTTATTTTTCAGCAAACTTCAAGACATCTTGCTTTCAAATTGTAGCAGTAATCCATCATCAATTAGTTTCTATTTGCGTCAAACATTTAATTGTTTTAGTATTTTTCGTGTAAGTGCTAAAATTGTACGTTAATTAATTGTTGGGAGCAAGTGTTGCGTGGATGCGACGTGACTAATGGCGCCACTGATTTGAGGTAATTGTCATGCGCGCGCGCAGAGAGAGCGCCATATTTTGATGGCGATTTCGGATGGAGGAGTAAAGTTACTTTTTATGATCATTTCATGGCTAACCATCAGGTTATGATAATACAGATATAATTCATAATATGGTCCTGAGAATTATTATGGTAACTTGTTCTGGTATATGCAACGAAAATTTTTAGGCTCTAGTAATTAATAGTGACCTACCCCATCTTCATTAGGTGTTAGAAACCATAAAATTCTCGGTTTTTCTCTACTATATAAGTATGGATGTATTATACACCAAACCAGTTTCGAAAACTGCAAGGAATTTTGTTTAGTAGTTTTCGAGTTAATCGCGATCACACAGACAGACAGATGCAAGGAAGAATTTTGTAGACACAGTTCAATTAAAAAAAAAAAAGTGATAAAAGTAAGTGCATACACATAATATCTGTTTGCTACCCTATCTAAATAAAATTGCATATTTTAAACGAACAATTAGAAATCAGAAAAAAACCTAATGTAGCAATTAAAAAAAAAACGCCCATCCCTAACTAGGGAGGTCCCACTTTTTGTTTGTCCCCAAACATTGGCATACATGGCCACCGTACCGGATGAAGTGGTGACAAATGGTTATGTTCACGGGTTATTGAGTCCCCATACCTCCAGGATGAACACGTACACGTCAGGTTAGACCACACCGTGGCCAAATTAATTATTATTGCGTTTTTACTCAGCTCCCACAAATTAACGTCTGCTTTGATTTATTAGCTACGTGAAATAACTGTTTTGAACTTTGTTTAATTGGTGCAAAAAGAAATTAATTAATGTATAAAAGTTTAAATTTAAACTGTTTTGTTATTTATTAAATTTCATTCTACACACATGATGGACTTTTTTAAAATAGGCACTTTAAGACACTTGAATTGTCAAGAATTGATTTTTTATTTTTCTTAACAGAAAATTTGAAATTGTCGGTCAGTCAGAAAGATGAAACTCGAAAAATCCAAAGCGTAGATCTCTATGGAGATTTTAAACTGGATAAGTATAAAACCGACCTTATTGTGTCTACTTTACGTCGCGCGTCGAAGGGAATACGCCTTTTTTATGGCTCACTTGTACACTTCTGTTTTTAATAGGTAAGTATTTTGCTATAATAGTTTAAGTAACTTTCTCCATTGTTTACCCAAGAAACGCAATTGATACTTATATTTGGAATCTGATATTTTAAAGCCTAAAAAGAAGGGGCATTTCAGCTAGTAGGTAGTGTTAGTACTACAAGGTGACTTACAGGGATCAAATGAATCTGGGCATGCTCCTCTAATTTTGTATGAAAAATCAATTTATCAAATCTTCAATAATTTTGTGTAAATGAAGAATCATTGCCTCATTCATCACCAAAATAGAATGGAGTCAAATAAAATCTAGCAGCAAAGCGACAATAATAGCGCTGTCATTAAAATTTTAAATTAATTTACGTTTCTCTTTAATGTGAATAAGTTATATTATTACTAAAGAACAAGACGAGATTAGTACAGTCTCGTTATGCTCAGGCGCAAACGAGCTGTCTTGCGCCGGAGTCGAGTCGCGCGCGTCCCGCCAACGCCGACAACTGTCATCCCCAATTATGGCCGCCATGATACCTTGGCGCGCTTGCATTTGAATATAGAACGTTTGCTTCAAAGGAATCCAAGTTTTAATATTTCGTTTTTGATTTCGAAATGTGTATTCCTTGTAAATAATCAATTAAATATGTCTTTGAATTGTAAACATTTCAACAGGTTCAAAGAAATCGTAAACTATCGTCATGAAATTATTAATTTTATTACCTATTTATGAAATAAAACATCGCTGTTTCAAATTATTTGGACTAGGAATAGAAAACATTTCATACTCGTTGTAACTGCTTCCCACTTATTCTTGCGTAGATGTCTTGGAAATAGGCGCAATCAATGACGTTTCAACAATGCATAAAAAATAAAGATTTCAAACCGAATATTTGCATCTACTACTGACCTGTCAGTATCTATGTTGATTGCATCACATCAAAAAGGGAAGACCTTCCCTTTCATTCTTCTGACTGTCATCTACTTTCTTCATTGCTCCTTGCCACTTTGAACGTTAGAAGACAATGCCGTTTTTATAAACCGTACTTAGTTTGTTTTTATTGATTTTTGTCTTTACATCGATGAACTCAAATGACAACTAACTAAAATCAAAATAAAATATGGGATCAAAAAACTCTGCCACATGGCTGTCAAAAGGTAATAGGCCCAAAAGACTGGTAGCATTGCGACGCTGTATGGCATTGCTTACCCTTTGTCCCAAATAAAAGCCAGGTCACGAGAAGTGTCAACTAGACGTTCCGACATTGAACTCAAATTAAATTTTGCCTAACCAGTACTTAGCAGCCTGTACAAATCTATCATTAGCCTCTTATAAATCCTAGAAGGTGCAGGTGGTTATCCAGTATAGGCAGTAAAGCAGGGTGATGCATGCATGTTAAAGCAACCGTCAGCAAAACTTCTCTAATGGGGAATAAGCCTCTTGGTAGAACTCCTAGTAGAGGCCTGTTCGTGAAGGGGCTCCACACTGGCATTGTGTTTGAAATTGATCGAGAAAACGCCGGTTTTTAAATATTATTTATGCAGCGGCTATACTGGGAGGCCCCAGTATAGCCGCTGCATAAATAATATTTTATCATAGTCTGCTATTTTTATAAATTCGTCAATCCAACACGCTCCCATTGTCATTTTGCTAAAAGTTTGTAGTTTACTAATTCATAATGATCCATCATTGATCGGCCAATGTTCTTGTAATGGAATTGTGGTAGAATGACAATATCGAGCTTATTAAAAGCACTAATTGCGCAAAGACGTCGTAATGGTAGGTCACTGGATCAAAGGAACTGTCAAAATTTTTGCAGATTACCGCATACGTCAGATATTCATTTGTCATTATGTACGAGATTACCATTTTATGCCATTTCATTAAATGGAGTGTCAGTGGTTAGTAGATTACCAAAACTTGTCAAATTCAACAATTATGAAATCAATGATAGACCATTCTGACACTATTGTAATAGCAGACTTGGAGCCCTACTTCCGCATTAAGTTACCAGATTTTTAAATTTCCTACTAACTGTTTTTGCTTGAAACACTAAAGCGAATGGATCCGAGTAAAAGTGTTTTGGCTTTGTCGTTTATACCACGTACATCGAAGTACTGAAACAATTTCCTGCTGCGGTCGTCCCCTCCGATTATAATTTAGCTATCTTCATGGATATAGTGAATTGGCACTTATTAAACTAGTGCGCCTCACCATCAACGATTGCAAAACTGATTACCATCAGGTGGGATCGCAGTCAAGCACTAGTTTATATCAATAAAAAGGAAATGTTTACATAACTTTCAAAGCGTCTTCGAGCGTTTGACTGAACATACACGTGACTAAGCGTGTAGCGTGTTTTAAGCACGCCTATGTACATGAACTCTCTGATGTCCACATATTTTGTTATCTATCATGGTGTACAATAAAGAATTAAAGTAAGGAATTAAAGTAAGTGACTAGTAGGCTTGTCTTATTTTAGGTTATAGAAGCTGAAAATTGACACTGCTACTGGACCTATTTTGTGCTACCGTGAAACATAGCAACTTTATGTGTTTTTTATTTAAGTTTCTGTATACTTGTTTCTCTAATGTGCATTTCTCTGCGCTAAATAATTGTTTTCTTTTTTTTCTTCGTCTACTTGCGTTTTGGGAGCTCTATTATTGATGTTGCAGTCCTGTAGCCAATAATTTCTGCCTCTGCCTAAAAATCTCGTATTTAACTCCTTCGTAACGGTTTGAGTGATTTTTATGTCGTTTTTCGTGTACATTTCTCATGTTTAAGTCGTAGGTTAGGGATACTTTACCCTTTCAGCCCCACCCCCATTTTTTTCTTTGATATTCAATGGCAGAACAACGTTTGCAAGACTAGCTTTAAACTTTATTTATTTATAAAAGCTTTATGCACAAAAAACTATACAAAGGCGGACTTAATGCCTTAGGCATTATCTACCAGGCTTAATTTGCATATTTGTACATTTTTTTTTATTTGGGCCTCCTTTGCCTGAAAATAAAGTGATTATTATTATTATTCAAAATCTAACAATATTAAGGTAGGCGTCAAATAAGCGTGGTATATGGTCATTGACCCTTCTACATTTATTGACATTCTTAATTTAAAAACGGAATTAAAGACATAAAGCTGTCTTGAATCGACATCTATCGTGATTTACCTTTTCTGAAAAACAATTCATTGTTGGTTTTTCGGGTACCTTCAATATATTAGAGATATCAGAAAAAGGTCAATGTACTTTATCTGGCGCCTTGTATAGTAACTTATTATCACTCGTTTTTGGAATAAGATTTTTGGAATAACATTTTTTTTTAATTTTCTTCTACTAAAAAATAAACAAATTTTCTGATTCCCTTTCTCTTAGCCAAAATAAACCGTTCTAACTAGTCTATGGCATCTGGCAGCGTCCGTGGTACGTACGTCGTACGTTACGGTACGCTTCAGGCGTTTTTCAACATTTCACACTAATTCGATGCGACGGGTCGCCGGTTCTATTCCGGGCAGACGGGAAGGTACGCCGATGACTACAGAGTTACACACGATTTTAGTACAAACGTATATAAATAATTTGATTAAATTACAATTTATTATTTGATAGTGATTTGTTGGATGATAGGTTTATGTTTTAGCGACATGATTTTAGAGAATTCTTTTATAAGTTTTTTAGGTATGGTTAAAACTTACATTATCAGTGTAAATTTTTGTAAGAAATTTTACACTGAAACTTCTAAGTAAGTGCTATAGTATTTTTGATTCTAGCACTTACCTATAGTTTCAGTGATCTTGTTGAGTCAGCAAAAATACATAGTCACCAGGTCATCCAGAATCCAGGCGACTGAGGGGTTGTTTTGCACTTGCACCCAGCAGTTTGCTAGAGCCTAATATCCGCTATGTCGTGACCTGTGTTGTACTTATTGTCGATGGTGTCCAACTTGTTACCTTACCCATATATTTTGGGAAAAAATGTAATATGGTATGAAAACTATTGGCATCCTGCTTTCAGTTACTGATTCTGAAGAAACTAAGAGTATACCTATTCAGGTATACCTATTCGGTTTCAGTTAGTTAGTTAGCCCATTTGTGTCCCACTGCTGGGCGAAGGCCTCCCTCTCCCTTTTCCACACACATCTGTCTTCGGCCACTGCGGGCCAGTCCCTCCGGTATTTATCAAGCTCATCTCTCCACCTTCGCCTTGGTCTGCCGCGGTGTCGCCTTGCGTTTAATGGGACCCAATAAGTGGCTCTTTTAGCCCACATCTCATCCGACATGCGGCAAACATGTCCGGCCCAATCCCACTTTAGAGTGGCAGCTTTTCGGGTGACATCTTCAATGTTAGTTGTGGCGCATAAGAAGGTTTCGAATAAACTAAAAATTATGTTGTTTATGTATGTTATTAGGTATAACACACATAGACAACTAGCTATCGGTAAAGTCAGTCAGGGTCACTAACCGCTAGACCAACAGGCCAGGCAGGAATGGGCTAGCCACGCACGTCGCATGAATGCACCCAGGACAGATTGGTGAGGATTGTCACTCACTGGGTGCCTGAGGGAGGATAACGCCGTCGAGGTCGACCGCGACGAAGGTCACATTCGCGGGGCAAACATAGCTACAGCTTGTCCAAGACGAGAGTTTTGGAAGGAGTGAGGGTGAGGTGCGCCATTTAACTATAACGATAACAAAGCCGTTAACAGTTGTCAAATCGTCGAATTGACCAAGAGGCGGCCGTTTCACGGCTGGTTATCGTTATAGTTAAATGGTGCAACAAATTATTATTAACCTATTTAGAGTGAGTTACTCTAAATAGGTTAATAATAATTTGTTCATGATTCACCCACGTAACATTGCGATGCTTTTGGTAGCATTTTGGCCTTTATTTTGAATTAGATACATTTTACCTTAAATAGCATAGCATAATTAACCTTATGTATCACTGTTGGGACTCAGGCCTCCTATCTAGGAGTGGGAATGGGCCGTAATCCACCACGCGGGCCCATTTCGGGTTGGTGGATGTCACATGTCTTCTAAGTTATGGTTCAGGATATGCTGGTTTTCAAAATCGAATTTCAAAAGATTGTAACACCCTCATGAGATGGTTCACTGGTTACTTTAATAATAAATCATTAAAATTTTCGCAAACCGTTTCCATTGTATCTATTATCTTTGTCATGTCCAATACATCGTCTAATGACAAACAGATAGTCGCAAATTGATGCCAATAATACTAAGCCAAGAGACTGTCGGCTCCAATCATCATATCTTGATGATCAGCTTGGCAGACTTGAAGACATTTAGAGAGAATGCTGATGATGAAAAATTGCTGAAAGTATGTCTGTGGGTTGCCATAGACCCACATAGGACCTTTTTTGGCGCAAACGTGAGACATACAATCTTATTTTTTTTTTTTTTATGTTTGACTTAAGTTTTTGTTGTCTCTATTGTTTTGTGCGCCAAATTAAATACTTTCCTTTCTTTCTTTCTTCTTTCCAAAGAATACTTTTTTTGAGCTGGTAAATCATCTAATGCACGGAGTTTCCTTGCATGATCGAAGTTGAATCAGGAATGACGACATCCGCAAGAGAACCAAGAAGTTACCGCGACATAGCCCGAAGAATCGCCAAACTTAAACTTTTTATTTTGATTTATTATAATGAAGATAAAATCATCTAATATTTTCTCTCGCTCTACGGTGAAGGGCGAGGGCGTGACACACTTTTACTGACTAAAACCACACCTGTATTCTTCAGTTGTTGTTCCTTCTAGGACTATGAGTTTTTCTTTTTTTTTTTGAGTGAGACGACAGACAGAGAGAAAGAAATCATTACCTATTTCACTCTAAAAGCTGGAGCGGGGGAGCGTGTCAGAGTTTTACTAACGACAACTGTGTCTTCAGTTGCCCTTTATGTTCATTCTTTCAAATATTGCCGCAGCCCAACATAAAAATCATAGAATATAAGTTGTAGGTCGAAAAAGAGATAATTTATCGTCGATTTGACATCGATGCGCGATGTCTCTCAAACCCGGTCGTGGCCTTTTCTGAGGCCCGAGTAAAAAAGGCCTCGGATTTGTCTGTTAAGATACCTCAGCATATAAGAGTACTTACTTACTATGTAAAATTCTATCAACACACCTCATCTGCCAACACTGACTTGCAGGAACATCCTCCTCTGTTGATAAAAATCTTATTTCCACATCCGTACCGCAAGAAACATAAACTTATCACATCCAATTACTTAAAAACTTTATGTTAATTTTCTCCCGAACGCTATAAATAATACACGTTGACGTGTCAATTATTACCCGAATCGCTTCCCGCTCAAAATATTTTACTTTTTTTTCTAACAGGCGTCAGGCGGGCCACAGCAAGCCACGCCTCGCGGCCTTTGAGTCCAAATTCAAAATTAGAACTTTGTGAAACTCCCACTTCTAACCACCAATACAAAACTAATCTTGAAACTGTTATTATGAAGTGTTAATTTCCTTTGCCACACTTAAAAGCTGAAAGTTTAATATTTGAAATCTATTCCTAAGACCATAGAGACGAAAATCACGTTTTCTTTTTCAATCATTGGGTGTGTTCAGACGGGGGACGTTTTCAGATTATTTTTTGTACCAACACACATGTTGTTTTCGAGATGAAGTAGCAAAGCAGCCAGATCGCGGCACAGACTCCATTAGTTCGCACATTAGCATGAGTTAGTCGAATTATTTAATTAAATAAAGTAATTCAATAAGAGGGCGAATTAATAACAATTATTCGGTTTGGTCGCGTTCGATCGGCGCCGGAGTGGTCCCGGATTTGATACAAAACAAATGTGACAGTGTTTACGAAATATTAGAGTAAATTAAAATCAAATTCGATTTTTTTAACCGTTTGGTGTGTCAGAAACAGCTGTAATATGGAGCAAAATAAAGGTACGTCGATTTTCCTGAGGTATTAATTAAATAATGGTGTCAGTGTTAATTTCTTTGATATGGTCCTAAATTAAGAACCTTTGTCCTAAATGTTAGTCTATGAATAACCAAGATGAGAATGGCGGCTAGGCCAATCTCATCTTAGTTATTAAAAAACGCCTGCAAAATCTAGTGCTCCCACTGGATTTAATCTAAGTTTAAATTTGTATTAGAATAAACTACTTTAGATTTAGAATTTGCACGCCATTGGGACATTCGTTTAGACATGGGGGAAGTCCCCCGGTATCAGGTTAAAAAATACAAAAAAATGTTGGTTTTTTTAATCTTTATTTAAAGAGTTTTTTATGTATATAAAACATAATAAAATAAAAATAAGAGTTAGTTAAAGAATAAAAAAAAATCATTTAGGTTTTGGGTCGATTTTTCATAGCGAACTTTACCATAATTATTAATTATAGAGATTATTTTATCTGAAACAGGGTTCGATAAGTTGATGTTATGCGCGCCAATTTGTGTTCTGAGCGATTGATTCCGAACTCATGTATCCTCGTCTTCGTTGCATGTACCTACTGCAAACCGGTGATGTTAACTTTTTCATCGTAAAGCCGAATTTATTAATTGGCATATGACCTGAACGAAGTCTTAATAATATGGTTAAGTCTTTCCTGGTAATAAAACACTCTTCTTCTTCTTTTCCATCCAAAGGTTGCCTCTAAGAAATTGCCCTGTGCGAAAAGACCGCCCATTGTACACTTATTTTTAATAATGTTTGTCCTGTATTTTTTGTTAATGCGGTGTTCGATAAATAAATAAAACACTTATCAGTCCATAGTGAATATGAAGGTTGTGAATGGATTTACATATTAAAATCAGCCTTTCAGTGTTCCCACTGCTGGGACTAAGGCCTCCTCTGTAGGAGAGGAAATGAGCCGTAATCCACCACGCGGCCCCAGTGCGACATGGTGAATGTCAGTCCCTTCTTTGAGGCGTGGCTGGAAAGACCTCACGGCGTCCTTAGCTTCCGCACAATGCAAGTCCTCACCGGACATGGCAAGTTCGGTAGGTGCCTGTTCCAGATTAAAGCGGAAGTGACGCCACTGTGCGGAACACCCGGAGGACACGGTGGAGCATACAGTCGAGGTTTGCCCTGCTTGGGCGGAGCATCGCCGTGCCCTCGTGGGGGTGATCGGCGGCGGAGACCTCTCGCGCCGGGCCTTGGTCGAGGCCATGGTCTGGAGCGAGGAGGAGTGGCAGGCGGTCGCCGACTTCTGCGAAGCAGTAATGCTCGCAAAGGAGGAGGCCGACCGCATCAGGCAACGGCGCTCTCGCCACCGAATTCCGATCTCGATTTCCAGACACCGTAGGCGCGGGCTTGCGGACAGTGAGCAATGGGTAGCTCGCTGTCCGACCGTCCGGTAACTGTCCGGACCAAGCCCAAGTCGTCGGCGGCGCGCACTGTTCCCGCGCGCCTCAAGGAGTTGTCGAACGACAGCTATGAAATGAATGCCATCTGAACAAGCTTGTTTTGCCAGATAATCTGCCTTGTCGTTACCATCTATGCCTACCTTTATAGGACGGGATCGATGGCGATGAAATAAATTACACAAAGTAATGCGCCTGGATTTGAACCCGCGACCTACAACTCGTAAGTTGGGGCCGATTACCATTCGGTCACCACTGCTTCTCTCTCTAACGTTTAATTATGAATTAATATCTAGTTATTTAATTATAACCGACGATAAAGCTGTTTTAAAAACTACGTTCTCTAGTTAGTTAACCCTAGACAGCGAGAATATTATTTAATTTTTAATAGACTTCAAAAAAGAAGGTTATCAATTCGGTTGAATTTTTTTTTTATCGTTTGTTACCTCAGAACTCCGTCGTTTATAGACCGATTTGCATTTTTTCCCCATACAGGACGAAGAAAACGGTGTTAAATAAGAAACAAACAATATCGAGAAACACCGACTTCCCAAATTCAAGTTATTTTGATCCTTCCTGATCCTGATCCTTTTTTTTTAAGTGAAGTCAGTTATATTTAATATAACATATAATAATATAATATAATTCCACAATTATCACACAACGTCGTCTAGTCCCGAGCTAAGCAGAGCTTGTGTTATGGGTACTAGACAACTGATAAACATACCTATATATTTCTAAATATATACATATTATTTATTTTTGGCAAAAAGTTTTTTTTTTAATATTTTTTTGTGGTCTACGGAAACGTTGCACTTTGCTACGAAAAGATTACCAGTCTTGTTACCGGATTTTTCCACTTTTGATTTTTAATATATATTTTTTTACTTACTTTGTCTAAGCATTATGCTAAGTAATAACTAATAGAGTACTACTTACACTTTACTATGTTTTTATTTTTTATTATTTTCTCTAGGAAATTAATTTTATTCTGGATTTATTGTGTGATTTTAAATGACTTTCAAACTAGCCCAGAGAGTGGCTGAAAAAAAAAACATGAATAATAAATTAGATTTCTTAGTTTTGTGTAATTAGTGTTCTTAGTTTTGATGTTACCAATTTATAATATTAGTTTTTAGTTAATCTACTTAGTTCTGCAAGCAGTAATGGCCCCGTGGTAACGGTCCCGACTTACGAGTGCGGGTTCAAACTTGGGCATGCACTTTAATTTGTACTCTGTCCTGGCGAACATCGTACCGCCCAACAGTCAATGTACGAAATTAATTTCTTTAAGAAAACGTCAGCTGAGCGAGTTCAATGACCTGCAGTTAGTTTGTACGCAACGTCGACTATTAACTACAGGTCATTGAACTCGCTCAGCTGATGTTTTCTTAAAGAAATTAATTTCGTACATGCGTAAATTAATATGAGATTTGAAAAAAAGTTATTCCACGGGATTAAAACTACGAGACTAAAATTTAGCGATATCAATTCGACATTTTACGTGTAGAAGTTTGTACTTATTTATTTAATCAATTTTTAAGTTAAGAGTTAGCGCGCTCCATCGTCGCTTTCCATCAGGTGAGATAGCGGTCAAGCGCGAACCTATCTAAATATTTAAATTGCATTCTTTACTTACAGTAGGTATGCACTACAGTCATTTTATAATTCAATGACCACAGCCACTGATATATAATTCAATGACCACAGCTTATAGCAAGCCAACAATCTACGACCTAAAACGTTTGATACAAACATTTTTGATTTCTTTACTACTATTAAAATTAGGTACTCATTAACTAGTGCACGGATAAGTTAGTTGCCCTTTTACAATTCAAAACGTAGGTACTCAAATAACCTTCGCAAGTTTAAAGGAGCATGAGCAACAGTTTCCACGTGCTAACACTGTGAGGTAACCGATAGGGTTGCGCCTGCGCACGCCGGCTGCGCAACAACGACGTACAGACGTTAGCCGCCGGTGCGTGTGCGATCTGCTAACAAACGGGCTTTTGTGTGGAATGGCGTTTGTTTTGGTGTTATTTTGATGCGAATTGATATGGAGGGTAGATTGAATGATAAATAAATAGTACATAATGATATAAGTGTGTAATGTTAGTGATTACTGTCGAGGCGGTATTTAGACCCGAGCCGTGGCGAGGGTCTTGAGAAAGCTGAGAACGGTAATCATTAATTACTCACGTGTATCGTACGGCGTTTTTCAATACACTTGTGAAGAAAATAACTGAAAAACTAGTAAACTTTTGTGGCGGTAACAATCTGTTTTCATATTCGCGAACATATATTTTTTAAATTTATCTTTCAATACACTCACTGAAATGAATAAACGAGGGTTGACCGGCGACTCGTGGAGGACGACCTGCGCCCAGCCTGATACGGTCAATGTCATAAAATTATGGCGGGAGAGATGTTGAACAATACGGTTTGAACTACATTATGGCACTAGTGCGTAATGGTAATAAATGTCACAGTTTGGTAACAAGGGCCATTATGTACCTAAGTGCAGTGCAATAATAGTCATTTTCTGGGCAAGTGTATTGAAAAAATATATTATAATGCATTATGGCACCAAGTTGTACTGGCCATTGAAATCATCCAACGAATTCTCGCGCTCTAAGGTGAAACGTAAGGGCATGTTAGACTTTTACTTATTTAAACCACACCCTTGTCCTCCAGTTGCGTTTTAGGACCACGGCGGTCTTTTTTAGAAATTCCCCGCGTCCGCGTCTCCAGCGGGCGTCGGCCCTGCCCTGCCCCCTACGGTTTTACTGAAATCTATTTGGGGCATGCGTAGAATACCGGCACGGATCTTGAGCGCTCGGCGTCAGAGTAGGGATCGCTTTGCGCATTCCATACATTGGCGAGCCAATCATCGTCGTTGTTAGATACATGCAGCATGCGCAGGGAACGAACGAGGAGTGACGTCTATGACGCGATGGCACGGCGAGCCAATCATTGACATTCCCCGCCCCCGCATCTCACGTCGCATCACTAAAGAGACCGAATATTTGACTTCTGCGCAACTTGAAGACAGCGCTCAAGATCCGTGCCGATAACTATAATATACGCGTTGTCAACGATTCGGGCTCGGTCCGGATGGTTACCGGACGGCTGGAAGTCAAGCGACCCATTGCTTGTCGTCCTTAAGCCCGCACCTACCGCTTACGGTAGTCGGGATTGCGGTTGCGGCGGTTAGGGCAGTGAAGCAGTGCCGTAACTAGCCTTTTATACGCCCGGTGCGAGCCTCTATAATTGCGCCCCTAGGAAAACGTACTTACCACACAAACAAAAAGGACTAGATATAAAATGTTTGCGCTCCTCCAAGGAATGCGCCCTGGGTCTGGGCACGGCACTGCCGAAAAGATATCCCTAATGCGTACGGCCAGCTCTTTCGCTAGCATTACTGCTTCACAAGAAGAAGGCGACCGCCTCCAGTTATAAATTTGACGATTTCCCACCTCCAAAAATGGCATGGTCAGTGACTGTCACATAGATCTTGACGCCCTGAGACTATTCTGATTAAGGCTTTGAGAGCCGAAACTTGTGCTCAGTGCAAATCCGTGGTCTCGAATAATATTAGCAATGGCAATTGTAGTTACTTCTGGCTTAGCGTTCCGTGATTTGTGATAATGCCTATATTTCCATCACGAAGTAGACAGAGGTTGAGAGAGAGGAAGCAAAGTTTAACACCCATGCAATTATTGATAACTGCCACCAAAGGCGCGGGCTTGCGGACGAAGAGCAAAAGGTAGCTCGTTGTACGCACATCTTATAAGGACCTAGCCTGAGTCGTCGA
The DNA here is from genome assembly GCA_929112965.1 of Mythimna albipuncta. Lineage (NCBI taxonomy): Eukaryota > Metazoa > Arthropoda > Insecta > Lepidoptera > Noctuidae > Mythimna > Mythimna albipuncta. Next base: position 5,187,466 of record OV815962.1, on the reverse strand, counting down.
AGGCGCGTAGTGTTCCACGCCCGCCTTAAAGAGCTGTCAACAAATCGGAGTTCAGTAGAGCAACGCCAGTTATGGCTATATTGGGCCAAAAAAAGAACCGATGGTTCTGAAAAATATTTGTGGTACTGGAAAGGAAAGATAACAGATGGTACATATGTGTAGTTTTAGTCAGATAAAGTCTGTCACAGCTAAAAAGGCACCTACGCTTACTTGCGAGCAACGAAACACTAGAAATAAATTGGTTCGGATCTTTTAGCCAAATCTAATTCACCATCAAGCCGAAAGACGTCCACTGTTGGACATAGGCCCCCCACAAACGCCACAACGACTGATCCTGTGCGTCTCGCATCCACTGCATTCCCACGACCCTCCACCTTGTGAGAGGTCTTCCGCTGTGCGTTTTCCGGTGCCACCAGAACCTTTCGGCCCCATCGACCATCTGTTCTACGAGTAATGTGTCCGTTCTGCTCACTGTCACTTTACTTTTTCAATTCTTTGGGCTATGTCGATGACCTTAGTTCTCCTTAAATCTAATTAGAAAAATAAAATTCAGTAGCCTGCACTTCCATTTTCACAAAATAAATCTTTGTTACAGATATCTCCAACTCACGGCAGCCTATCACAAAAAACTATGATCCGAAATCCCAAAACACAGCCAATTATAACATGAACCCTGGAACCTACCCAGAGAACAACCACAACCTCTTCCAAATGATCAAATCACACGAAGACAGCCTCCTCAGACTCCATCACTTAACAGCAGGCCGGCAGATCAACAGCACTTACGAGCCAAGTTACCAGAGCGACCTAAACTGGTACCCAAAAGACCTCCAAAGACCCTACATCAAACCAGTCGACTACCTAGCATACGAAGACATGAGAAGGAAGTACGAAGACAAAGGTGCGAAAGAGAGAGAAAACCAAAAAGAGTCTGAGGAAGAAAGAGACGTAAAATCGGATGATCGAAAGAAGCCAAGGAGGAATAGGACGACGTTTACTAGTCAGCAGCTGGCTGCCTTAGAGAAGGTGTTTGAGAAGACCCATTATCCTGATGCGTTTGTTAGGGAGGATCTCGCTGCGAGGGTTAACCTGACTGAAGCCAGAGTTCAGGTAAATAATTATTTTTCAGAACACTTTCACGATTACTTGCTCTTATCTCTTCAGGCAAGCAATTTACTGTTTCTCGTTCTGGTGCGGAAAAGTGCGCGAGCTCGTCTCCGCCACAATTTATTTACATTTATCGTATTAAGCTGGGTGTTAAACGCCCCACATGAGTTGCCGGTCAACCCTCTTTTATGTATTTCTTCGTACCTTGTATCAAAATTTACTATAAATGCACATAACATTATCCCGTATTGACTATTATGCACGATACAGGAGCATACCTTGTGTAGATACTTTACCGACATTTAATTTTGTCGCCGAGAGAGGGCAGAGACAAAGTACATAACAAGGGGAGATATACTGGTGATATATGTAAAGTTGGTGTTTTTTTTTTCTAGACAGACCACACAGTTCCAAACCAAGCACATTCATGTTGTCATAAATATCCTCATCCTCATGCTAGTCAATCATCAAGCATTGGGAACCAAATTACTTTTATCACCAGTATACCTCCTTTTACTGTATATAAACTGGTAACTTTTCAAGCATTTTAATTTTAAATCTTTTCATCAGGTATGGTTCCAAAACCGTCGAGCGAAATTCCGAAGAAACGAGAGATCAGCACTGTCGAATCACAGAAGCTCCACCAGCCAAAGTTCACCAGAGCCCATCGCTGTTCCTATAGGAATACCTCACCAAGACCCCAGACAAGACTTCGCCCGCAACTCCAAAGAACCATGGCTCCATCACTTTCAAGCTAATAACTTGAACTTGAATCTAGGGATCCCTATAGCGAATACAGGGTTGTACCAAAACGATTACTCTTTAATGATGCAGAATGTGGGGAATAGACAGTACATCCCAAACTCCAACAGTCTAATGGGCCAGAGTGTAGTAGGCTATGGAAGTACCACGGACAATGGCTACGGGTCCTGTGGCCTCATCGGTGGATACAGTGGCTCTTTGCAGACTGCACACCACAGCTCTTATAATCTAAACTTAAGATTAAGACCTCATGATTTCAGTATAAACAACATAACGTTATGAGATGACATATCTTGTTAGCCTACTTTACTTTGTAAATATTATGAATAACGTGTGTATATTTTTAATTTGGAAAATTAAACTTTCATCAATGAACTTACCTTATTTTTACTTATTTTTACACTTATCAATCCTACTCGTCAACGACCGCTGGTCGCTGGGCAAACCAGACTTTTACGGGATTGTTGGAAAGTTTAGTCAGTGAAAGTCTGATACTTCCTTTTTGGTCCACCCAGAGAGACGGGAGAAGTTATTTGAATATTTCTGATCGAAAAAAAAAAATGACACTGCTAAGGCTAGCCCAGTTCAAGGAAGCACTAGAGAAGGGTTCCTGGAAGCAATTGGGCGAAGAGATTCCCCAGTTGTAGGTAGGTCAGAATAAAAATAAACTTGTTATAGAATTGATCAAAATTAAATTCCTCAGAGAAGGCTGACTCGATACATTTGCTGCCAAATACTGGAAAAGTATTAGAGTAAATATTTATTTGTTTCTTTATTGTGAAAACTATTAATACAGTACCTATGTGTAGTGACTGGTAGAAAATGCCTTGTTGTATCAAGTCCACCTATGTGCCAGGCACTACGGTAAAAGTCAGGGCATGGAAATAGTTAGTTTTATGGCGATGTTGCTGCCACACATGGCTTGAAGACTTATGTATCCAAACCAAAAACATTACAAAAAAAAAGTTTTCTGACTGACAGTTGACAACGTTGACAAGTTGACATTGACAATAACATAATGTTAATAAAACCGGGTAAAGAAACAGGAAACTTAGAATCTTGTTTGTAAAAATTAGAAAAGGGTTACGTGTTGTGATAACGCTAAAATCATACCGTTACATCTTACGTCTCATCTTAATACAAAAATTTCGCAAATGTACAAGACCAAAGTTAGTATTTTTAATTAAAGTTATTCGTAAACAAAATCATGTCGTTACTAAGTTTCAGCAAAACATTATTCCTATTGTTATCATTTGCATTTGCAACGCGTGCGACATATAACTATTTAACAAAGAAGAAAAAGGAAGAAGAATCTATGGAAAAAGAAATTCACGAAGCTATCATGTTTTCTTACGGGGATGAAGAAACAAAGACGAGTAAATACTCTCGGTGCAAGATTTCAAACAGTATGGAAAGACTATTGTATTATTTGAACCAGCCTCAGCAAAGTCTGGATGTCTGTATGTACGTATGGACTAATATGGACGTAACTAACTCTATATTAAAGTTACATTATCGAGGTGTGAAGATTCGAGTTATAATCGACGCTGATATGGCGTTTTCTTCTGGGTCTGGTATCAGAAGGTTAGAAAAACAGCGTATACCTGTCCGTTGGATGAAATCCACGAATTTGATGCACCATAAGTTCTGTTTAGTTGACACATTGAGTGAAAATCCTCTTCTAACACCATTTCTGATGACTGGCTCACTAAACTGGACAAACCAAGCTTTGTGCGGTAACTTTGAAGATTGCCTGGTGACTTCACAGAAACAACTAGTGGAACAATATCAGATAGAATTTGAGAGACTTTGGGAGCTTTTTAAACCAATAGTAAATTAAAATGTAAAACTATTTTTAATTTACTAGTTTAGAGTTAGTTTATAAAAATAGTTTTACCTAAAACTTTTACCATTTTTACATACTGTATTACCTATTTTTCATTAGTTTTTAGATTTGGGTTAGATTATTCATTAGTAACAGATCTAAAGCAAGCAAACATGTTTTCTTACTAAAAACTTTTTGGACACTTATCAATTTTAAATGCATGCATTTATTTTTATAGGTACAAAATCTTATAAATGACGATGCCACATTGTAGCAAGATCTTGTAAATATTTTATTTTTTTGTTGATATAAACTTGTGCTTGACTGGGCATTGCCGTCAAGCACTAGTTTATTTAATATAATTTACCCGATGGTAAGTAGTAATGCAATCATTGACGGTGAATTGCACTAGATTAATAAGAGCCTTGAAAACACGTAAACAAAACACAAAATGCTCTCAATTTAAGACCATGTCTTAAAAATTACTGTATGATTTCTGTACCATAAGACAGAAATCACACGTCTGAGTTTTGTCTACGAAAATTATATTGTTTCTTGGATGTTTTAATAGAACACTGTAATCAAACTGAATAGTGGATTATAACACAGTATAAATCTTTCTGAAATAGCAAATTCATGTGGCTGGAATGTGAACAGGTTATTCTGCAAATAGTCTACTCTTCAATTTATTTGTGCCGTACTAAATGTGAACAACAGTGTGTCTCTTTTAACCTTTAAACTGCCTATATGGATATATTCAACAAACGCTTGCATTTAATCTGCCAGGGTCATACATCCACCACCAAATACTTCATCTTGTCAGCTCCTGTCCCCTATGGGGATTTACAAGCTAAACAATGTGGACTACCCAGTCTTAAACATGCAATCCTGGCGAATAGGACATGTAAATACTCATAGGACCAATCCAGCATGATCAGTTAAAGGGTTGAAACATTTTTTGTACTTAGTACATATACTTAGAGAAAATCTAGTAGTATTAATCTATATTGTTATGTAATGTTTTATAGTTATAAGTTTAAAGGCATCCTCCAATTCAGTTGTTGGACTGCTCTAAATATGTATGATGAGATACAGCCTGGGGACAGACGGATGAACTGCAGGTCTTAGTTATTACTACCCTACATCCCCGACCCTGACCCCCTGACCCTATTGGGTCATTACTAAGACCCACAGTCCATCCGTCTGTCATTTTATTTTGCCCTATGGTTTTAAAAACTGTCTTGAAATTACTACACTACGTTGTTTTTTATTATTAGGTACTTCCTAATAATAAAAAACAACTGACAATCAGAGTTTTTTTGAGTGTTAATTAAGAATTGCCAAGCCATGTCATAACAACAAATGTTCATTTTAATGCTCATCAAAATATAGTGTTAATCTAGTAATAGATGTAATATAGTTTCTAGTTTTTGTTCATTTTTGTACCTTTGTCTTAGAAAATAAGAATAAATGTTTAGTAACTTGACTCTGTTGTTTTACTTTCGAGGGTGATTCCTATAACAGCAAAATAATTAATGCTGTGGCTGTAGAAATAGACAAATCGCTTAACGTAAAACAGATTAGTTCTAAAAACTATTCAGGCAAAATGTGTATTAGCTATTTTTAAATTGCCTGCCGATTTTCGAACGAATGCCTTAACGTCAAACAAATGTCATAATGATAAATGAATAGGGATGTGCAAATAAAAAAATATATTGTATCGACATTTTGAAATTATTTTTACACTAATGTCTAAAACTACAACTTGCATTTTTTTTTTAATTGAAATACGTTTAATAATTTTCCTATGAACCATACTCAACATATATTACTGCACAGCACTAAGCCGAAGCGTAAAAGAAAAATGAAGAGTTTTTGTAATGAATTTTTGTCTTGTTTACTCATTTTAATCACTAAATTCATAATTGAAAACCATGATAATCATCAATGAGATCAATGTTTGGAGTTTGAAAACTTTGAATACATTCAATTAAGGTACCTATATCTGTAACTCTTAAAATAACATGAAATTCTACACTCGGAAATAAATATTGAACTTAGATATTTTGAGATTTAAAATATCGACGATAGAAACCGATTTTTTTTTGTAAATTGTCGACATTTTGGTATATCGATATTTTTTGCCCACCCAAGCCTGAAACAGAGTTTACAGTTTGATAAAGCTGATAAGACGACGTTAGGTAGGAAAGTTCAAAGTCAAACTTTCTAAACACGCGACAGATAAGTACTCGGCTACCTACTTAATTAAATTAAGAACAATAAATCCAAAAAGCAGTGAAAATGGTGACAGGAATAGTTGCAGGAAGATTAGCCCTAGTAACTGGTAAGAGTATTCTATTTTTAAAAACCACCATCATTTAGAATAAAATCGTAAGCTAGATTAATTACATTTTATTACGGCTGTGCGTAGGTAATCAATTTTGATGACAGGAAAGTACCTATAAATGTACATTTTTGAATTATTTTTACAATAGACTTAATAAATGTTTATGATCCTTGAATTCTTGATAGATCCATGATGCCATATTAATACAAAATTTCGACCTTTATTTTAAGTAAGGAATACCTTGAATGGTCTTTGCTTAGCGGTCAAAATAATACCTAATGGTATTTTTTTTGAGTTTTAAATTGTCTATTGGTTTTAAGGTCAAATAAAAAAGTATGCATACCTACTTCTACCACGACATTTGGTTATGTAGGTACCTATTTACTCAATAACGGTTCACTTTAAAACGAAGATGTTTTTCTGATCATTGTATTTTTAGTACACTTAATAGGATGGTATGAAAAAGTAAAAATTGCAAAGATGTTGCTAGATTTACATCACAAGGAAGGATTATCTGGTGATGCTAATCTAATCTAATAGACATAAACCTATCAATATTTGACTTTGACGATTTGACTTGTCTGCTGATCTAAAGGTTTGTGGCCTTAACTGCTATGCCGGAGGTTGTGGTTTCGATTCCCACCTACAACAAATGTTTGTGTGATGAGCACAATCATTTGTTCTGTGTCTGGGTGTAATTTATCTATAATATATTGTATGTAATTTGAAATATATTTTAATTCATTTAACCCCAAGCGAACGCCGGCATTCGTGCACCTATTGTCTTTCTATTGTGTCTGTAATTTCCACGATTGAAAGGTGAAGTATGTTTATCAGTTGTATAGTAATCATAACCCAAGCTCTGCTAGAAGGTTTTGTGGGATAGTTGTGGAATATTATATTACACATTTTAAGGTTGGTATTTGGAAACTATTTTAGTACAGACTTTCATACAAAACAGTTTATGCATGTTTGTTGGTTTTATTTCATATTTAGGTATCTTTTTCTTTTGTGTTATTAGGTGCAGGATCAGGCTTGGGCCGTGCCGCCTGCCAGGTGCTGTCCAGAGAGGGTGCTATAGTTATAGCTGCTGATAAAAACTATGATGCAGCTATAGAGACCATCAAGACACACACAGCTTTAGCTTCTGGCAGAAATGGTAACTATGTGTAAAATATTTTTTTTTTTTTTAATTTTTGTCTTATGTATATATTAAGAGAGGAGGCATTGATAAGTCATATAACTTATAAAAGCCTCCTCTCTCATTATGGAAACCATCATAAAATATTTTTTTTGTAAAATTTTTAAAATTTTGTAATAGAAATATATAATAAATATTATTATTTCTTATCACATCCAGAATCTGGTAGTTACTGTGATCTTGCAGTAATTATTATTGATTATAATTAAAATGTATCATCATCGGTGTATGAATAATTATAAATAATTACAAAAATGGCTGTTCTGAAAAAAATGCATCTCTTACCTTATGACCGCATAGAAGATGGTGTTATGGTAAGTACAAAACATATACCTAAATACTTAGGTAATTTTATCGTCGCCATCAGATAATCTGGAATGGACTATACTTACCTAATTCTCAGGACATGAAATGAGAGTGTTTGTTCTGATAATAAGTAACTACAATAGTTAAATATAATATACTGCCGTCCTCTAACTAAAAAGCAGCTAAGTTACTTAAAAAAAAAGCACTTACTGCTTTTTAGTTAGAGGACGGCAGTATATTACCATAAATGCTATATAATTATAATACATTCAAACTAATCCTGACACAATGATAATAACTGTGGCCTGTTCAAGTGAACAGGCCACCATTATTATCATTGTGTTATGCAAGTGCTTTGCTCGCTCTCTTTAGGTAGCCACCATTATTCCCTTCTAACCTAACTGGTGCATTACGCGATGGCGTATAATTCCGAGGCGACACAAATAAATGGCGGCTCAATTATCGTTTGTCTTAAAATTACGTGCCTGCTATTTATGCCATTATGCCAATTAAAGTACCTAGTTAATATAAAAGCCAAGGTAATTTAAACATTGATAAAATTCATATATCTTTTTGATGTAAATATACAGGGTTATTTGTAAAATACTAACAACCTTGTAGGACTGTAGGTATTACTAATATCATAAACAACAACAAATTTTCTTCTATGACTTTTGACAAAACATAATTTACCAAAAACAAACCTTCACGATTTCGTTGTTCTATCTAACACATGTCACCTACGTGTGTATGGCGCGGCGCAAGCATATCAAGCACTCCGCCGCCTGATCCCCACTCCCTTCCGCTATTGTACTATCGTTTGCTTCGCATAGACTTCGTAATATTTAGAACGTTCAAATTAAATATTTTTGTTTTTGTATAAAAATCTGATAAACTAAAATATGACAATTTTTTAAAAGTCATAGAACAAAAGTTGTTGTTTAAGATGTTCTTAACTAGCATCTAAGAGGTTGGTGATGCAGATTTTTGTCTGATTTCGAATATGTATACCTAGTCTTATCGCTGACAGCTTTGTAAAAAGCGGTCTTATCGCTAACACCTTGGTAATTATTTCAGATGCTGAGCACATGGCAGTAGAACTAGACGTGGCAGACTCCACAGCAGTGAGGAACCTCCTGCAGACCACACTGAGACAGTACAAGGCACCTCCCACGATAGTCGTCAACTCTGCGGGTATCACCAGGGACAACTGGCTGCTGAAGCTATCTGAGGAAGATTATGATAGTGTGGTCAATACTAACTTAAAGGTAACGAAATTTTTAATTATGCAGTTGACCAGTAGCGTAGTTAGGCGTGGGCGAAGTGGACCCTGGCCCACAGACTTGTATCCAAAGGGGCCTCACACAAGCGAGGGCTCTTTGAGAACGAGAGTTTTTTTAAAATTGATAGTCTTGCGTGTGACCACTATTTTACCTGATGATAAGTGAAGATGAGGTTGAACACTGGGTTGCAACCGTCGTTGCCTCATTTTCGAATTATTGAAAGAAAAAGGCCTCGTTGGTGTGCATTCGCCCATGTCTAAATCTGCCCACGCTACGCCACTGCAGTTGAATACCTGGAAAATCAGTTTTCCAATATATAAATAAGGTAATATTATAAATGCGAAGGTTAAAATTCTTTTTGTTAAATTTTCACTCCTAAATCATCCAACCATTTCTGATGCATCTTGATTCCATTTGAAATAGATGTCTAGCTTTTGCCCGCGGCTTCGCCCGCATATATAAAATGTAGCCTATGTCACTCAGGAATAAAGAAGCTCCAAAACACACTGGCCTACGGCTCGCGTGAATTCCGCCTCGTTCGCAATGACAAATTCTCTGCCCTTTTAACAAAATGTAGGTACTATAGTAATTTTTCTCATGCATTGTGTCCTATATTTTCAGGGAACTTTTCTTGTCATGCAAACATTTGCAAAGGCAATGACGGAAGCAGGGTTGCCAGGTTCAATCGTAAATCTTTCTAGTATTGTGGGAAAATATGGAAACATAGGTGAGTACTATGTGTGTACAGATACCGATCTTGAGCGCTGGCTTCCAGTTGCGCGGAAGTCAAATATTCGGTCTCTTTAGTGACACGAAGTGAGGCGCGGGGACGGGGAGTCCATCCCGCTTGCTGCACGTATCTAATAACGACGACGATTGGCTCGCCAATGTATGGAATGCGCAAAGCGATCACCACTCTGACGCCGAGCGCTCAAGATTCAAGCAGCTACTTGTAGCTGATTATCCGTATTTTACATTTAGCAGTCTTTCCAGGGGTCTATTTGACTCCTGGAAATGATTCCATTTCGTTACTTAATTATTTTATGTTGAGTATCAACAGAGAGTAAGGGACAGGTCTCCGCAAACTTTGAGGGCTGGCTCAGTATTCGAAACTGAACAAACTTCTACAAGTTATTTTTTCAGCAAACAAAAAAAATTCGGGCTCTCCATACAAACTGTCCAATCAAGTTTATAATTTTGTATCATCATCATATCAGCCAAAAGACGTCCACTGTTGGACATAGGCCTCCTCCAAGCGTCGCCACAATGACCGGTCCTGTGTTCCGCTTCCATCGGATTCCTGCGACTCTGACCAGGTCATCGATCCACCTTGTTGGATGCTTTCCAACGCTGCGTCTTCCGGTACGTGGTATTTTTGTATGGAGAGACCGATTTTTTTGTCGATTCCGGAAACAAATTCTTGTGGAAGTTTGTTCAGTTTTGTTTACTGAGTAAGCCGTTAAAGTTTACGGAGACTTGTCCCTGACACCCTGTATTTCTAGCAGCTCTGTGACGTTCACCAAACCACACGTGACCTGTGTGGTAGATGACAATCCAGACCTTTAAGAGAAAAGACCTTTGTCCCAGAGCGGTGTGAACATTATAAGGCTGATTATGTTTATGCTTATCTTGCTCGATACTTCATTGTGTTGAAAACTGCTAGATATGAAAAGCATCTTAATGTCCCCGCACACGGGCCTCAAAAAAACGCCGCCAAGAAAACGCTCACAAAAAAATGCTATAAGTAACCGGCCGCGAAGAACAGCTGAAGCGCGCGACACCTGTGTCCAGAGAAGCTTGAAGCCGCTTCAAGCGTTTTTTTTTTGTGGCGACATCGCTGCACACGAGCCACAAAAAAAGGCCGCCTCGAAAAGAAGCTTGAAGCGGCGTTTCTTTGTTGCCCGCGTGCGGGGACAGTTAAATGTGCTTTTTGGTATATTTGACGAAAATTAACCTCAATGACCTCTAAGATATTTATTGTTCTTGCAATATATTTCAGGTCAAACAAATTACGCAGGCAGCAAAGCCGGAGTGATCGGTATGACACAGTCTGCAGCTAAGGAGTTAGGGAAATTCAATATTAGGTAAGTGTGACACTTTATTCGCATTTCTGTACTCCATTCGCGTTAAAATTAAACATTTGAACAAACCTTTATACTTTCAGTTCAACCGATTTTGACTTCTAATCCGCAGACAAAACCAACGCAATAAAAGTCAAAATCGATTGATCGGACTTTAAAAGAGGTTTGTTTAAATGTGTAAACTTATTGCGAATGGAGTATTAATAATAAATAATAATTTTAGATATATTATTACTTAATAAATAATAATTTAAAAAAAATATATATCTACTGTAGTTTTCCCCTCAATGTTTTTTACGAATACATTTCAATCGTCAAATAATTCCATGATTTCAGGGTTAACGCAATATTGCCAGGCTTCATAGAAACTCCTATGGTGAAGACTGTTCCAGATAAGGTGATGCAAGGCATGTTGAAGATGGTGCCTTTGGGACGAATGGGACAGCCTAGTGGTGAGTGTGACTAAATTAGGACGACAACGAGCTTCAGACAGATTACGTACACGAATGTGATTGCGAACATACAGTCCAACTTGGTACGACGATTTTGGTCCATTGTACCAAAGTCGAGATCCATCCGTACCAAGGCCGAGCGCAATGAGTCACGCTCAGCCTGAGTTAATGCTTAATAGTATTACACTAGTTTGGTACGACGGACCAAATTCACGCTGTGTCACGCTTGACCTTGGTACGGATGGATCAAATCCGTCGTACCAAGTTTAAGCGTGTGTTAATACTATCACCCCATTTTCCGAGAGGTTGGTAATACTTAAATCATTTTTTTAGGATTTCTATGTTAATTTTACTTAAACAAAGGTGAGATGTCAAACGTATCATCATAATAAATTATGCGACTACTGTAAGGCTCGCTCGTTTGTTTTACATATACACCTGTCTGTTTGTAATGGTCTTACGTAGGTACACATCTTAACTGTGCTCTACTATGTTCTGTTCACTTCTAAAACCCCGATTATCGGTTCCTTTATGACACACTATAACTTAGGTCATCGGAAAACTCGAGGTTAGAGGTGGCAAGCTACTCCACCAATTTTATGACAAGTATACCCTCCCATTTTTTTAGTACAAAAAATAATAGGGCTATATTCGTACCCGTTATTGATCATATTTGTGTACTTATTCAAAAGTAAAAAAAAAAACAAAATCTCAAAATTGTTTACGATTGGTAAATTCATAATTGAATCAATGATTCATAACAATTGCCACTAGAAAATATTATGTACGCGCAGTGTTTTTCCATTGTTTTTCATTCGCTAATAGCATGTATAATATTTCCATAAATTGAATGACATTTTGATAAATAAACAGAAGTCTGCTGTGTATATGAATATTATTTATTGAGACTTTACTTAAATAATAACGAGACCTTTTCTAATAAGCCCTTAGTATTTGACGAATTAAAAAGTAACGGCGTGTTTTATTATATTCTTTCCCTATTAATAGAATAGAATAGAATAAAATAGAATAAACTTTATTGTACACCAAAATAGTAACAATTTCACAGAATCTTAAACCTATATGTACAGCGGCGGTCTTATCGCTGAAAGCGATGTCTTCCAGACAACCTTGGGATGGAATATAAGAACTTAAACTAAATAAGGGGGTAGTCTGCGGTGTGCTTCAAGCAAATCAAGGGACAAATTAATTGAAAAAAATATACAAGTACATATATACAATATATAAATACATACAATATATATATATATTATATCAAGTGTTACAATTAAGTGGAAGCGAAAAAGAAAAGAATAGAATAAAGATTAGCGATGGAAGAAATTAAATTTGGCAGTATCACAGTAATATTAGAGAGAAAGGTAATGTTCTTTGACAAGGTTTTTAAAAGAACCTAGCGTCTGGGCTTGTCTAATTGACAACGGCAAAGCGTTCCATAATCGCACCGCCTGAACCGTAAACGATTTGTCGCAGAATTTGGTAGAATGTGAGGGCATCAAAAGTTTCAAGTTCTCCGATGATCTCAAATGTCTAGTATGTGTGTCATGAAGGAACTTAAAACGTTCTTTGAGTTATGAGGGGGTTGTGGGAACAAACAGGACACTGTAAAGTAACGATAAGATATTAATTATATATTTTTGAGTACAATAAAGATCGTATCTATCGTAGCTGACCGTACTAACCTACCTTGTAGGTATAGTTACCTAGGGGTATTTATTAAGGTAGATTAGTATCTACCTTAATAAATACCCCTTAATATTCCTTATTATTTGTTTCAGAATTGGCAGAAGTGATAGCGTTCTTGAGCTCAGATAAGAGCTCCTTCATGACGGGAGCGTCAATCGACGTCACTGGTGGCTTCTAAACGAATAGAAATACATACTAATAAAATGCAGATAATCGCAAATTGGTGATTCTAACCTGCAGGGTAGTTGCGTAACACACAAATCACAACCGATCACAATCCTTTTGATATGGTTAATTGAACAATATTCGAATTTCAAACGAAACTTACTGGTGATAAAAATTATCCTGAAAGAGCATACTCCCGGGATAAAAGTATCCTAAAGGGATGTACTCTTGGGATAAAAATTATCGTAATGAAAAATACTCCCGGGATAAAAAGTATTACTTACACTACAGAATACTTCTACTACTTTTTCTTTTTATACCAGGAGCATAATCCCGAGATAAAAAGTAACCTAAAAGAATATATTCCGGATATAAATAGCAACTTAAAGAAACATAGTCCAGGGATAAAAAGTATCCTAAAGGAACATACTCCTGGTATGAAAAGTATTCTTAAAAGTAACATACTCCGGGATAAAAAGTATATGCTATTTCAGAACATGGTACACATAAACTTCTTCCTTTATAGTATTAAGTGTCATGAGAATTCATTCGGACCGAGATTGTAATAAAGTGTGTAATGCAATAAGGGTGCTGGTTTAAAAGTATTTATGGTCTTATAAGTTTAATTTCTCACCTTGTCGCTCAAATATTCACCGAATAATTATCGAATCCACTGCCATTCAACGCCAACTGCAACTTAAATTGTGTCATAAGTGTTTTTTTTACATGAATGAAGAGTAAACTGGTGTTAGTGGCGCCCATAGCCTTATGTCGGACAGTGTAACTTAAGACATTCGAAAGGTTAATGGGACTTATAGAAATATGCAGTTCTAGTCCGTAGCTCAATTTTGTTGCGTATTGCATATTCTTTTAATACTGGATTCTTTTAAGCTGCATCAGGTTAGATAGGAAGCCAGTCTCAACATAGATGGGAACAGTGCTGTAACTAGACCGGACATAAGTTCGGGAGGTCCCTACACCGGGTGTCACCATTGTGTGGACCGCGCGGAAGACACGTCCACCGTGTCGGTAGAAATGTGCCCCGCTTGGGCTGAACACCGCCGAGTCCTCGTGGGGGGCGATCATTGGCAACGACCTCTCGCGCCAGGCCCTGGTACAGGCCGTGGTCCGGAGCGAGGAAGAATGTCAGGCGGTCGCCTCCTGCGAAGCCAAAGCAGTAACTAAATGCTAGCGAAGGAGGCGGTCGCACGCGCCAGCGATTTCCAGCCATCTTCATCATCAGCTCGCGAACGGCGAGCAATGGGTAGCACGCCGTCCGGTCGTCTAGTAACTCAAGCAAAAAGTATTTTAGCTCCATAACACCCTCACCTGCAGCTCGGGTGAATTCTGTGTCGGTTGCAAAATATCTCTACTTGTATCAATCTGCGCCGTGTCTGGGCATCTGGGCTCTAGTTACAGTACTGAATGGGAATAGGCTAGGCAAGCGATGAGTGCTTGAAAACTTAAAGTTGAGGTTTTACAGATTTTTTATGGTTCTTATGGTGCTATGCTGACTACACGGCTACAAAGTGTCTTCGACACCTGTGATATTTTCCTTGTAATATTTACTTTTTGTAATATCTAATTTTATAAAAACATATATTATTGTCAAAGATACTTAAATAGGAATAAAGGTCCGAACATTCTATATGGTGTTTAATTTAATCAGTAATCTTTTTTTTCTTCTCTTTTTTATGCACCTGCCATGTTTTCTCTTCACCACCCTTGGTTATATTAAAGGCGAACTTAATGCCTTAGGCATTAAGTTCGCCTTTGTACATTTGTGTTGCATGAAGTTCTAATAAATAAATAAATAAAACAGTGTGCCTTGTCTTTTAATAGAGATTTTCGGATTTCAGCAGTAGTCATAGCGATAGCTCGAAAGAGGTACCTACTGTGGCTCTCGCTAAGGGCTATTGTAATTAAACTATGGGTGTTAAAAGTTATAACCAGTAGGTCTGAAACTTTTTCACGCTCCACCCCGATTGGGTAGTCATTTGATGAGTTTCGCTGACCCTGGATGCGAAGGACACACGGTTTAGTTAGTAAACAACACCCTTTCGTTCCCCCCAAATGGGGAGAAGTTATTTGAACGACAACAGTATATGTTTTGGCCTTGTCTACTTCTTCTTTCGTGTCGATCTGACTCTCTCCTGGGATGGGGCTCCATATTGGCACTATATTTGCGACGGATCAAAGATAACCTATTTGACCAATAGCCCGATTCACGTATGAAAACCGTAATGATATCGTAGCGATTTAGTCGTTTTGAACATTTCCGTATTCACATCCATCAATCGAGTTTGAACGACACCGATTTTATAGTCGCATGAAATTCGTCGAAAAAAAAAATCTGTATTAAATTATCCTGGTAGAATACTAATTAATGTAACTGGAAATAAGTCGATAGATCGTGAATAGGTACCGTTTTCGGATAGGACTTCGATCAAACGACTATAAAACTTCAATGATATTTGGCTTGTTTGATTTTACGTGAATCAGGCTACAGATTATCTCTGCCAACTTGAGCCTTCGCAGGCTCAAGTTGGCAGATATTTTCAGATTGGTCATGATTCATGTGTCCATAATGACTGGCCTGTTGGTTAGTGGCCCTGACTGCTATGCCGGAGGTCATAAGTTTGATTCTCACCCAGGATAAATGTTTGTGTGATGAGCATGATCATTTGTTCTGTGTTTGGGTGTAATTTATCTATAATCTGTATGTATTTAGAAATATATGTATAAGTTTGTTTATCAGTTGTATTGTTGACTTGGACTAGACGGCGTTGGGATATTTGTGGAATATAATATTACCTATTATTATGTGTTGGTGGCAGATATTCTGTTTCAATAAAATTCAATACTTATTTAATACAACTATTTATTAACTATTTATTCTTAGTTTTTAACTTATTCTTCTTCAAATCTGCTTTATTCTTCTGTCTCTTGTCTCTCATGAAGGTCCTGTACTCTGTTCTTCTCTTCTCGTCTACAATTTCTTTGTATTTCTTCTTATTGTACTTCTGGAACTCTGCATCTGCTAGAAGTTCGTCTACCATGGTCCTCTTCCTTTGCTTTTTGGTCAGTCTCTCATTGATATGGTCTAGGGCAGAATCCATGATGCGGCCCACCTGGAAAGAAGGTGGCATTATGAATGTTGTTTTACCCACTTATACAGAAAAAAACTGCCTCATGTTTTAGTTTAGTATTATTTTATTTAGTCTACTCGTTTTTTAGAGCACTTGTGGCCCAGTAGTAACAACCCCAACTTCAAGTTGTACGTCGCGGTTTTAAACCTAGGCAGGGGCATTACTTTGTTCAATTTATTTCAACACTACTGCTCTTAAAAACGGTGAAGGAAAACTTGCATGATCTAGAACCGAAGGCATGTAGTGTCCGATTCGAAGATATGTGACATCCACCAACCCGCACTGGGCCCGCGACATTCAGTAAGCTGTGCCGCGTGGTAACATTATATGTTTGATGATGCATATACTCAGGAGACCATAGTGGTCCTCCCACAGACAGACATTGGTTGACGGACCCGGAGAAGGTACGGCTCCACAGTTCAGTTAATATTATACAGCTCATCCGCTTATAGCTAATGCTGATTACAGATACAAGAAGGAAAAACATATATGCCTATGTGAAGTAAAAATAAAACTGTGTATCTTACCTGAAAGTATTTTGGCAGCACTTCCATATCATTCTTCTTGTAGAAGTGTTTCGGGTCCAGGGCTGACCTCATCTTCAGCACTTGCAGGTCATTCTTTAGCTCCTCGGTGACCTCTGGTGCTGGCAGGTTGAACCAACCAGGTCCCTTGGTCTTCTCTCGCTCTTTCTGTAATTTTCATAAAAAAAATTGTTACATTAGTGAGCTTATGGGATTAATTAAGATTTGGCATATCTGCTGAGGAAATAATTGTTAGTGAGTGTAAATTATTTTTTTCAAATGAATAAGTTTTCAAAAATGCAGATTTGTTAAGATCTTCATAAACATAATATTGATGATGTGATGGCCCAGACACCCGTAAGGTATGGTTCGAGATGGCTGGAGAAAAAAACCTTTGCCCAGCAGTGATAAAGTACAGGATAACAAAAAAATATAATATATTTATTGATAGAAAGGGAAAAATAATACATACCCTTCTCATAGCCTTAAGTTTGTTTTTGCTAACATCATAACTAGGCATTTCATGCTCTTTCTCTATCCCAGGCTTCAGGACACTGTTTTTCATCTCTTCGTCAACATCCACGCCGCCAAGATTCGACTTTAATTTGCCCGTCTCTAAATCTAACTGATCAAAATGGAACAATCTCTTTTTCTTTTCTTTTTTGATCATGATAGACTGTGACCATCCCATTTCATGGAAGAAGTCGTCAAATAAACTGTCAATCTTTAGGTTTTTAAGTTTTGTGTTGACTTCCTCTTCCGCTGGGAACTTTGTGTCTAGCTCTTGTTTCTTTTTGTCGAAAAGTTCAAGAATTGCTGATTGTCTGTCTTCTTTGTCTGTGGGGCATGAGTATAAGGAGATAAGAATTAATGTGATACCTATGTTATGAAAGAAGGTACCTAATGGAAAGTGAGAAAGATCTTTGGACAGCTTCTTTGTGGATACAAAAAAATGCCTTTGTCGACTTCGAAGCAAGTTATTATACCGAGGTTAGCAATAGTAATAATACTAATAATATGATACTTATAATACTAATTGTACAAGCCAGAATTTGATTTGTTAGCCAAAAGGAACATCATTTTTGAACCAAACTATGATAGCTATTGGTACGAAATCATTTTGTACTATTAACGTGGTATTTTCTATTGAATACTCTAAGCAAATAGAATTAAATTCGTGAGAAATAAGTTGTAAACATTAGAACTAACCTATAAAGTAAGGTTTTTCCGATTCTTCAATTAATTCTGTCCTCACTTGGAGATCCTCATCTCCAACGGTATCGACAATGAAATCCATTTTGTTGAAGGTTTATCTTGATTTATTCATTGAAATACAAAACTATCACACCTTTTGTAAACAGTAATTTACGCGTGGTTTTGACTATGGTTTTGACACTGATCATTGATTGAAGTTTCCGAATTTGATTGACGCAAGTTTGACGTTAACGACTAATGTTGCCAACTTCTAAATGTAGATTTTTTTCGTCCAGAAAAGGAGATAGAAATCTTTAATCAAAACAGTTGTTACCGTTTTTTAGATTTACCCGATTTACCTAATGCACAGGTGCATTTCATAACAAACGGCAGAGCAGCTTTGTGTTCTTAATCACTTCCAAATATGTCGCAGCTCTGTAGCTATAAAACAATATGTCGTTAGAACAACCGCCAAGCGCCAGCGTAGATATTGTAATGTACCTCGCCGACGGCGACTATTTTTTAGCGATACTGTCGCGCGTTTTGTAAGCGCGTGACAGTAACGCTACATAGTCGCATTGACAAGCGCTATCGAAAAGATGCCAACGCGTTGCTAAAGCGCTACAGTATCCCGACTGTATCAATGAGACCGCGTTACAGCATCGATACAAAAAGTCACCATGGGCGAGGTGCGTAAATGAAACTAGTTTTGCCGTAGGACGACATGATTCGTCAAGTGTCGAAAAACTAAAATCGTTGCGCTACGCTATAAATAATCTAATAAAAAATAAACTTGAAGCCCTAGCAAAAAAAAAAAACCTGAATACGTGGTAGGTAATAAATAGGCATAAATTAATAGGTCTTCTTCCAATTCCCTCTGTATAAGATGCGAAGACATCCGTTACATATAACGCAAAATCTTTAAATATCTAAGCAAGCATCATTCGTCACACTTCTTCGAATTAATTATTCAAGGTCTACTTCCTAAGGGTCTTCGGATCGTTAAGGGTGTGTCGGAGGGTCGTTATTGTCGCGGAAGCGAACCAGAGGGCTCTTGACGGAAGGTATACAGACAAAGTAACAGATTCGTAGAGTTTCCACGCGGGTAATAATGTGACCTTCATTATACCTTTAAGGATATACCTAAGCAGTATTTGGTGGAGTAGATAGAAACCCTTTTTGTTGCTAGGATTTTCTTTCATTGCTGTGAGCAGTATTTCTTGTTTTGTTGAGTTTAGTACCTACCTACCTACATACTTACCCAGTTCATTTTTACCCCTCTGTATGACGAAGAGTATAATGTTTACATGTTTACATAATTATGATGTATTACCTACGTAATTGTTCCTTTGTGGCGCTTTAAAGACCAAAAGCGTGGTTTGATATTTTTTAAGGTTAATTTCATGCGAAATACTTAAAACAAAGAATGATTGAAGAAGATTTAAAAAGAACGGAGAAAGATGCATGGACTGATTGCGAAGATGTACGAACGATTAAATTGACAATTAAATAATTGACAAGATTGTAAGATTATGCATTCATCCCAAATCAATTAGGATAGAATAAGGACAATATAATGATATTCGTAAGTTAATGATCTACTAAATAGATAGTTTAAACTAAAAAAAACAAATAATTCATGGATAGCTACGTTACTAGATATGTACTTATTTGTCTAATACCTACCAGTCCACGTTACATTGTGTAGGTACAGTCACAGAGCGAATCCGTCTGTGACAAGGTTGCGGTAAAACCACGGTACCTACAGTAAAAACAGGCAAAACTATACGACATGTCAAGGACATTTTGAGATAATCTATTGTCAGGACGTGAAAATTGAGTAGAAAGTCAGTTGATAATAAAGATGTGGCAAAATGCACGGTTTCTAAAAATAATCTTTTTTTGCGGAGGACCACTAACTACCTACCTACTAAATGTGTGTTGATTGAGGCTTGAACAATTGACTTAATGTCCTGAACCCCTTTTTTATGGTGGGAAAAAAATCATCTCTCTAAGGCGGAGCGGGAGATAGTGTCAGACTCTTACTGACTAAAAGACCCACCCCGTTTCTCTAGCCTTCATACCGGGGCTCGAGGTCCCTTTCGGATAACTCTGGCCCCAGTAGGCTTCGATCCGGCTGAGTCCCTGCTGTTGCTGACAACTCCTTAAGGCGCGCTGGAACAGTGTGCGCCGTTGACGACTTGGGCTGGATGTCCCCTGGATGGGACAAAGGGGGCCCAGTAGTCCGCATCGGAATTTTTTAAGAGATTCACACTTCACCACGCTCCACGTCAATCCGAAGCTCGTCGCTTGCCAACACGATGCGATCCTAAGTTTAACGGAAACGGCCACACTTATTTTCTATTGTGGATTCAAGTCCAAAGTTTTGCCAAAGTTTGTTTATGTAAAGAGATTCTCTTTGGAGCGTGCGGCCAATCCGTCTCTACTTGTGACGTTTGATCTGGCGGTCGATGGGGCTTTTGTGGCATTTCTCCAACAGCTCTACGTATTAGAGATTCGAGGAGTTCGAGAGTTTCGAGGCAGCCAGTCTTATAAAACCTCAGCTGAACTACCAATTTTGAATAAATCGTTCTTAATTTTTTTTATTGTTGATAGGTTCACGCTTGACCACTATCTCGCCTGATGGAAAGCGACGATGCGGTCGACGATGGAACGCGCTTACCCAGAAGAAACCTATCATTTTATCAATTACCTTTCCTGTAATGTTACTTGCATCCAGTAGTTGCAAATGATGATGGATTGTTTCATTTAGTTCATGTAAATTGCTTTATTTGTCATAGAACAAAGAAAACCCGTGATTTTGACAAGAATTTCTTCATAAACCCAAACTAGTTTAGGTTTTTGATTAAAAATCTGGACTATTACAGGTTATGATGAAATTGAGTTTAAAATGTGTCATATTTCGGTTTTTCATCAAAAATCTCGGTTTTTGATAAAAACCTAATTTTATGAAAAACTTGCGACATATAGATTTCAGAACTTGACTGGCCTGTTGGTCTAGTGGTTAGTGGCCCTGACTGCTATGCCGAAGGTCGTGGGTTCGATTCCTACCCAGGACAAAAGTTTATGTGATGAGCATGATCATTTGTTCTATGTCTGGGTGTAATTTATCTATAATATGTATGTCATCATCATCATCATCATTTCAGCCGACAGACGTCCACTGTTGGACATAGGCTTCCCCCAAGCGTCGCCACAACGAACGATCATGAGCGTCCCGCATCCATCGGATTCCCACTACCTTCACCAGGTCGTCAGTCCACCTTGTAGAAGTCCTTCCAACGCTGCGTTTTCCGGTACGCGGTCGCCACTCCAGAACCTTTCGGCCCCAACGGCCATCTGTTCTGCGAGCAATGTGCCCTGCCCATTGCCACTTGAGTTTGGCGATTCTTTGTGCTATGTCGGCAACCTTAGTTCTCCTGCGGATATCTTCATTTCTGAATCACATGTACATTCGGAAAATAAGTTGGTATACTTGTACTTGTTCCGCAAAATTTACATTAACGTAGTCGAAGTTTCGTGTAAAAAAATACACGACGTGGGTTTATAAAGCGTTGAGATTCCGGTACGTACCTATATAGATGAGGGATTTGCTTACTTCATTATTTCCCTTGGGTCTCGTGAGCAGCGTAAAATAAACTGCAAGATGAAGATGAATGTACCTAATGATACTGAAATGTTTTGAAAAACGATTCATCGTGTAACGTTGCCGGGTAATGTTGAAATTATTGTGGGTCGAAGAAACTGGATTTAAAAGCCTTCATCATTATCATAATAAATTGGCAGCCATGTTTCATGACTACTTTTTAAGTAAGTAGTACAGTTGCCATCACGGATCTTGAGCGATCGGCGTCAGAGTGGGGATCGCTTTGCGCATTCCATACATTGGCGATCCAATCGTCTTCGTTGTTAGATACATGCAGCAACGCAGGGAACGAATTAGAAGTGACGTCTATGACGCGATGGCGCGGCGAGCCAATCACTGACACTACCCCCGCGTCTCACTTCGCACCACTAAAGAGACCGAATATTTGACTTCTGCGCAACCCCTCAAGATCCGTGATGGCAACTGTAGGTTAGGTACTTGGTACCTATAAAACGTAGGCGTGGCCTTGCGGACGGCGAACATTGGGTAGTTTGCCGTCCGGCTGTCTGATAACAGTCCAGAGCTGTGGATCTAGCCCGAGTCGATGCCGCTGCGCCTTCGCAGGCTTCTCGTAATATTTGTCAGGAGAGTCAAGGAGATGTCAGCAAAACCTTAAGAGCCCAGCAGGGTCAAAACCTACTGGGGCCATGGGATGTGCAAAAGAGGACCCTGGGGACCTAAAATGAAGGCAAAGAAGGAACATTATAGGCAAATTTTCTCAGTAAAAGTATGACTAGCCCTCCCACACCACCCAAGGGCAGGAGAAGTCATTGCATGATTTCTCTACTAAAAAAAGGTACAGTTGCCATCACGGATCTTGATACTTGCGCAGAAGTCAAATATTCGGTCTCTTTAGTGGTGCGAAGTGCGACGCGGTGGCGGGGAGTGTCAGTGATTGGCTGGCCGCGCCATCGCGTCATAGACGTAATTCCTCATTCGTTCACTGCGTTGCTGCATGTAATTATCTAACAACGAAGTCGATTGGCTCGCCAATGTATGGAATGCGCAAAGCGATCCCCACTCTGACGCCGAGCGTTCAAGATCCGTGATGGCAACTGTACCTACGAGTATTATCTACCAACCAATATAGCTAGTATCCATCTATGGTATCAACACTATCTAGGTTTTCGTTCAATGAAACAAATGCATATAAAAGAGCTTTTTTTTAAAACAACGTCATTAAAATCCCACTTAGGCATGAAATACAAATTATCTTACAAAATGAATCACTTAATAAAATCTGGATGCGTCTAATTAAGCCAGCACATAAAATCAACGTGTTTCCCCCTCGATATTCGTTAGTTTGCCGCCATTGATGCGATTCATTGAATTGCATAAAGCATTATGTCATTCGTCCAATGAATGGCAAGCTCTATTTGTAGGCTGAAATGATACAGTGGCAATGCTTTGTTGAGATTAGACGACTTGATCAAACTCTAGCTATTATGGTTATCCATCCAATTAACTGGTATGCCAAAGCCTCAAAGTTCTTTGCAATAGCCGTCGATGTTTGCCTGAGAACTTTAATAATACCTATGTATTGAGAGACGTCAAAACGTCAAAGAGAAGGCCTGGCAGGTAAAACTTGAAGCTACATCTACGCATGGGGAAGAAAATTCTGGCTTTATGTATTCCAAGTCTTGGTGGCCTCTTTTGTGTCAGTTATAATGAATCAAAAGAGCCGTATTATGTCATTACTGTCATTTCTTTGTGAAAAGGAAACCCGTGATTCTAGAACGCAAAAGGCGACTGAAAGACACTGCTGGTGTAGTTTTAGTCAATAAAAATCTAAACGAATGCTGCTGCCCATGACTCTTTTAAATAATTCCGCAGCCCATGACACTTTCAAATAATCCCGCAGTCCGTGACTCTTTCAAATAATCCCGCAGCCCGTGACTCTTTGAAACAATCTCGCAGCCCGTGACTCTTTGAAACAATCTCGCAGCCCGTGACTCTTTGAAACAATCGTGCTGCCAGTAAATATTTTAAACAATTCCGCAGCCTGTGACTCTTTCAAACAATCGAGCAGCCCGTGACTCTTTCAAACAATCTCGCAGCCCGTGACTCTTTGAAACAATCGTGCTGCCAGTACATATTTTAAACAATCCCTCAGCCTGTGACTCTTTCAAAGAATCGCGCAGCCCGTGACTCTTTCAAACAATCTCGCAGCCCGTGACTCTTTGAAACAATCGTGCTGCCAGTACATATTTTAAACAATCCCTCAGCCTGTGACTCTTTCAAAGAATCGCGCAGCCCGTGACTCTTTCAAACAATCTCGCAGCCCGTGACTCTTTGAAACAATCGTGCTGCCAGTACATATTTTAAAGAATACCTCAGCCTGTGACTCTTTCAAAGAATCGCGCAGCCCGTGACTCTTTCAAACAATCTCGCAGCCCGTGACTCTTTGAAACAATCGTGCTGCCAGTACATATTTTAAACAATCCCTCAGCCTGTGACTCTTTCAAAGAATCGCGCAGCCCGTGACTCTTTCAAACAATCTCGCAGCCCGTGACTCTTTGAAACAATCGTGCTGCCAGTACATATTTTAAACAATCCCTCAGCCTGTGACTCTTTCAAACAATCTCGCAGCCCGTGACTCTTTGAAACAATCGTGCTGCCAGTAAATATTTTAAACAATCCCGCAGCCTGTGACTCTTTCAAACAATCTCGCAGCCCGTGACTCTTTGAAACAATCGTGCTGCCAGTAAATATTTTAAACAATCCCTCAGCCTGTGACTCTTTCAAACAATCTCGCAGCCCGTGACTCTTTGAAACAATCGTGCTGCCAGTAAATATTTTAAACAATCCCGCAGCCTGTGACTCTTTCAAAGAATCGCGCAGCTCGTAACCCTTTCAAACAATCTCGCAGCTCTTGATTCTTTCAAACTATCCTGCAGCCTGTGACTCTTTTAAACAATCCCACAACCTGTGACTTTGAACAATCGTGTAGGACATAACAATTGTGCAGGCCATAACTCTTTCGAACGCTCGCGCAGCCTGTAATTCTTTCGTGACACTTTCTAACAATCCCGCATCATATCATTTTTTGTAGCCTAGGTTTACTTCTCGGTTATAAAATATTTATACGATAATAGAGTTGTGTACGATCGGGAACAAAGGCCTCTTGGGGAAGGCCTTCGTCACGTCCTACCTTTGTAGTTGGTACAGTAATGTATTGGAATATGGAACATAAAGGATAAAAGGTTTATTATTTTCAGGTAAGCCAGCGATAAGACATCGTTTTGAATATAAATATAATAATATAAATAATATAATATAATATTCCACAACTATCACACAACGCCATCTAGTCTCAAGCCAAGCAGAGCTTTTGTTATGAGTACTAGACAACTGATAAACATACATACTATAGATAAATTACACCCAGACACAGAACAAATGATTATGCTCATCCCACAAAAAATTAATCTTTATGAATCTAATAATTATTATGCTAAAGATGACGTTAGTAACGTTTTTTTTTATTTATTTTTTATTACTTATTGATAGGCTTGCGTTTGACCACCATCTCACCTAATGGTAAGCGATGATGTGATTGACGATGGAACACGTAGAAACAAATCAAAGTATAGGATATTATTGGGTGGGGTGACTGAAAATTGGAAGAAATTTAGATTAAAATGTACTATAATTAATACCTAGGTACTCTAGGAATCAGTATAAATCTTCGATTTTATTTTATTTTAGGTGAAAAATCATCATACAACATCTTTTGCTCTGGATGGATCGAGAGATAGTGTCAGACTTTTTATTTTTTTATTGACTGATAGTCTGATACCCATACTCATCGCCGCCGTATCGGGAGTGATCTCTCGTGCCGGGCCTTGGTACAGGCCATGGTCCGGAGCGAGGAGGAGTGGCAGGCGGTCGCTGACTTCTGCGAAGCAGTAATGCTAGCAAAGGAGGAGGCCGACCGCATTAGGCAACGGCGGCGCTCACAACGCCCCAGCCGCCACCGGGATTCCGATCCCGATTTTCGGCCACCGTAGGCGTGGGCTTGCGGACGGCAAGCAATGGATAGCTCGCAATCTGATCGTCCGGTAACTGTCCGGACCGCGCCCAAGTCGTCGACAGCGCGCACTGTCCATACTGAAAAAAAACCTTCAGTTGCCTTTTGCGTTTCAGAGTTGTGGTGGCTTTTGAGCAATCCCGCATCCAATGGCGACCTCCTCATCATACAAATCTTCTGATAAGTTTCAGTAACAGTTGATTATTGTCAGTTGCGTTATCAGTATATCATCAACACGTTTTTCATCAAGGCGAGTTAATACACAGAAATTGCAAACCTAAAGAGCATGCTTGCATCTTAATTTTTTTTTTTATCTTGTATTTTACTCTACATACCATTTTTATAGTTTTGAGGGTTCGTACTCCAAAAGGATTTTTTCCTTTTGGAACCCTTAGGTATAAGATCACTTTGTTCTTCGACTGTCTGTCTGTAAAGACCTTTTGTCTCGGGAACGTCTAGAGGTACCTATTGAGTTGAAATTAAAACTATATACCTACTCAGGCCTGCGGTCCTTTTGAAGCTGTGAAAAAATCAAACTTCTAAGTTAGCAAAAAAAAAGATATGACTAGTTATGACCAAAAAAATGTATACTTCGATACTTTCAAGGGAATCAAAATTCATAGGGTACTTTCCGTCGACCCAAAATTCTGAAATTTGTCCTAAAGCAAGATCTTACAGCACAGTTATAGGAATAAATCTGAGAACAGGAAATTTGTTGTTTGTTGTTAATTTCATTTGAAATAAGCAGTATCTTATATTCTTATATTCTTTATTGTACATAAATTCATACACCATTCAAAGTAAGAAAGCCGATGTACACAGGCGAGCTTAACCCAAAATTGGGTTTTCTTACAGCAAACCTTAATTTTTATAGAAATTTTATATAAGAGGATAACATAAAAAATGCACAACAAAAACCAAAATAATTTACATAGCACACAATACTTATAAATATACTACATAAATACAACAAATAAAACCTATACATATAAATATATACATATACATATATATACATGCGTCATGTTGACAGGAAATGTTCCCTGATCCTTCCCCTGAAGACGTTCAAAGAAGGGCTAGCCCTTATAGAGTGTGGATCTTTGTACTCTTTTTTCTGTATTTTGAGGAAACGTAGTGGTGCACTTGTTTGCCCCTCTGTGCGATGTAAAACAGCTTTCGCACAGCGACAGTACAGGGCATTGAGTTCCAGGCTTTACAATGAAGTCAACAAAAAGATTTACAACTTTACAAACTCAATAAGCACAAGTTTAAAAATAAATTATCAAATTGGTTAAAGTCATTAGACTACAATGAGTCAGAAAAAATTATTGAAATAACTAAATGATGTAAAGCTTAATTTTTATTTAATTTTTGTCTTTTTTGTTTTCTTTTTCTTTATTTAAAATAAAATGCACTAACCCAGAAGACATAATATTATGCTCCCAACATAATAGGATTATAATACTATATCAGACTGCATAAATAAAACGGTGGACCGCCGACTATCCAAGATACGGGCAGTGCTCAGTTTGGGAGTCGTTGACTCACTTTTTGGAACTTACCAATGTTTTATGATGTTATCTTGTAGTTGTGTTTTTGTGTACGTTTTTGGAAGAAATAAAGAATTATTATTTGTCCATTTCATTTTTAAGTGTTTGTGTGTGTACATAAATGAATAAATAAATAATTAAAAAATCTTTTTTGCGATTCGGAAAAATCTTCAAAACTTCATTCGGGAATTGAGCTATTTACATGGATAAGTTTGTACGGAACACTTAGTGCTCGAGTCCGACTCGCACTTGCCCAGTGTTTTAATTAATTTGTTGCACAGTTTTAAACATGTTATAAAGTGTACAAGATCATTTGAAGACGCTGGCTCCTCAAAGACAGGTTGTTACCTAGTTCAGGAGCTAGAGTTTCAAATTTAAAACAAGCAAATACGAGTACACCTACTTTATTATTAAATTATAATACCTATTCCAAAACTCAACGTAGGTAGGTACTAAGAACGCATAAGTTTCTAAAACAACCCCGAGTATTAATAAAAGCTAACATGAAGTTCTGTTTGTCTTACCTTTCAATAGACATGTGAGAATAATATTATATAAGTTTGCTTTTGCTTCTATACTTACTTGCTTGCTCACACTTTCCCGAATTGATCGTTAATTAATGGGAAGGAAAGTTTTGTGAAGTAGGTAAAATAATACATACAGTTGTAATACTAAGTAGATTATGTGATTAGGGGATATAGACACTGATAATCACATAATCTCAGCTTTTTTTTTATGGTGGGAAAAAATCATGCATTGACATCCCTCGCTCTTGGGCGGAGCGGGAGATAGTGTCAGACTCTTACTGACTAAAAGACCCACCCCGTTCCTTCTAGCCTTCATACCGGAGCTCAAGCGAGCTTTCGGATAACCCTGGCCCCAGCAGGCTTCGACCCGGCTGAGTCCCTGCTGTTACTGACAACTCCTTGAGGCGCGCGGAAACAGTGCGCGCCGTCGACGACTTGGGCTTGGTCCGGAAAGTTACCAGACTCCCGGACAGTGAGCTACCCATTGCTCACTGTCCGCAAGCTCGCGCCTACTGTGGTCGGAAATTGGGATCAGAATCCCGGTGGCGGCGGCGGCGATAACGCCATTGCCTGATGCGTATAAACTCAGCTCATAGCCCTAAGACACTTCTTAGGGCTATATTTCACCGGAACACCATGGTGGGGCGACCAGTTGCGCCGCCATGGTTTCCCGGTGAAGTATAAGCCCTAATCTACCAAACTAGACACCAGACACCAGAGTCGCCACACGTCTGAGCTAATCGCGTCATCAAATTGTTTGCGCAACCAAACGGACACCAGTAGCCCTAGTCAAGTTGCTAATCTGCAATAGTTAACGCTTGTAAAAAGATTCAAATGTACAGGAATGACATCGTCTTAACGCTCAGTCACGTGGTCAGAACAAAAGAATTGGCGGCGCGGCCAACTCGAAGCGTTCGACGCAAGCGAAACGGTTGTGACTTGGCTAGGAGGGCATCCCGCCTAGCCAAGTTACAAACTTTTCGCTGATGATGTCATTCCCGTACATTTGATGCTTTCTACTAGCGTTAACGCTTGCAGATTAGCAACTTGGCTAGGGGTACAGGTGAGTAACACTCTATAGAGCTGTATACATTTTGTTGGTAGCGGCGACTTTATTCCATTCCCTAAGCATTACTGACTAACAGACTGGCCTGTTGGTCTAGTGGTTAGTGGCCCTGACTGCTATGCCGGAGGTCGTGGGTTCGATTCCCACCCTGGGCAAATGTTTATGTGATAAGTATGTTTATCAGTTGTCTAGTGCCCATAACACAAGCTCTGCTTAGCTTGGGACTAGACGGCGTTGTGTGGTAGTTGTGGAATATGATTATTATGATTACCTACACAACTACTTATTAGGAAAGGTAACGGTTACCATGTCGTATAATTATTATTTTTCAATATTTTTTTAGTAACTAATATGTTTTATTGTGTCAATAAACCCATTGTGACCAAATTTTAGTGAAGGAGCTTAGGAGCCCACTTCGAACATCTGTTATAGTTATTTTTTTTAGTCACTAATGAGTTTTATTGAGTCAATAAGCCTTAAGAAAATTCTCATTCTCTTTGTGTCTAAAATTAGTTACAGCAGTGTTATAGTAATTTAATTTAAAATCAGAATTGTATGAAAAATTTCCTTTAAGATTCGAACAGCAATAACTTTGCATTTTATTAAGATATTGGATTTGCATTTAAAAGGCATTTTTTTTTATGAGCCACTGCAGTGTAGTACTTTTTTTTAATACATGGGCCCAAAAGTTATATTTCCTTTAAAAAATGTGATGATAATCTGGTCAATCGATAGTTTCAGGGTTATCTATTATTTACGCCTCACCCTGTTTATTTTTATAGGTAATAGATATAATATTATGCGAGGGCTGTCGGGTTAAATCTTTATCTTACCATCCTATAAGATGTCGTCTTTGTTCTAATGTACACCTATTCATTTCTACGGCCGCTCGACGGTCAACCTTGAGCGTATCGAGCGCGGCATTAACCCAGTTCTGAATGTGTACCGAACGTGACGTATGACGGTTCCCGCGAAGGTACAGCGAAACAAATAGGGCTTCCAATACCATAGCTTGTCTGCGGTCTCGGTATTGAGGGATTGGATATTTTCGATCCCGAGAAATCCCGGTTTTTGCGGGATCCTGCATAGAAATAATAAACTTATCTACTAGATTTTAATTAAGGTAAACTAGTGTTTTTTTTTTTTAAGACCTATCTAAAAGTAGAGAAAGATATAAAAGTGATGTTTTTTACCAACAACATAACGTATGATCTCGCCAAGAGACTAAACTCTGCTCAATGCAGCTAAGGGGCCTTATCCAGTGCCGTAACTAGCCTTTTATACACCCGGTGCGAGCTTCTATAATTGCGCCCCTAGGAAAAAATACCAACAACACAAACAAAAAGGTTTAGATATAAAATGTTTGCGCCCCTCCAAGGACTTCGCCCCTGGGCACGCCACAATCATGGCGGTAAGTCCCCTCTTTGAGGCGTGGCTGGAAAGGCCTCACGGCGTCCTTACCTTCCGCATGACGCAGGTCCTCACCGGACATGGTTCGTTCGGGAGTTTCCTGCACCGGATTCATGCGGAAGTGACGCCCGGGTGTCGCCACTGTGCGGAACGCCCGGAGGACACGGTGGAGCACACAGTCGAGGTGTGCCCTGCTTGGGCGGAGCATCGCCGTGCCCTCGTGGGGGCGATCGGCGGCGGAGACCTCTCGCGCCGGGCCTTGGTTGAGGCCATGGTCCGGAGCGAGGAGGAGTGGCAGGCGGTCGCCGACTTCTGCGAAGCAGTAATGCTTGCAAAGGAGGAGGCCGAACGCATCAGGCAACGGCGTTATCGCCGCCGCCGTCGCCGGGATTCTGATCCCGATTTCCGGCCAACGTAGACGCGGGCTTGCGGACAGTGAGCAATGGGTAGCTCGCTGTCCGGCCGTCCGGTAACCGTCCGGACCAAGCCCAAGTCGTCGACGGCGCGCACTGTTTCCGCGCTCCTCAAGGAGTTGTCAGCAACAGCAGGGACCCAGCCGGGTCGAAGCCTACTGGGGCCAGGGTTATCCGAAAGGGCGCTCGAGCCCCGGTATGAAGGCTAGAAGGAACGGGGTGGGTCTTTTAGTCAGTAAGAGTCTGACACTATCTCCCGCTCCGCCTAAGGGCGGGGGATGTCAACGCATGATTTTTCCCACCATAAAAAAAAAAAAAAAAAAGGACTTCGCCCCGTGTCTGGGCACCGCTGGCACCGCCCTAGTTACGGCACTGGCCTTATCAAGAAAAATGTCAAGCGTGCGAGCGAGAAAGACGGATGGAGCTACACACGCTATAAGTACAACCTTATTTTTAGTATATACGAAACCTGAAACGCCTGTAAAGAATCTATGTACAAAATTTAAAAACTGTATTATGAAAAATCAGAAAGTTGTAAGCCAGTTACGAATATAGTACTTAGTTGCCGACATAAATACATGGTGACCGGGCCACCCGAGCGACTGAGAGGTTGTTTTGCTTCCGCACCCATCTGTGCCTTGGTGCCTAATGCCAGCTATGACATGCCGTGACCTGTTTTGTACTTAGTGTCCGGTGGTGCCTTTTTTAGTATTTATAGGAAAAAAATATAACATGGTATAAAAATTATTGGAATCGGTTCTGTTACTGATTCAGAATAAACTATATTTAGGCTTTTTATATATTAAAAATAATGTTGTTAGCGGCATCGCTTTAATAGTTCAGTTTAAGTCGTCAAATGGATTGCGTTAAGAGTCCGTGGTAAGGTATCTGGTCTGTTCACCTCAACACAGCTCCACTCCACCTTGCTCCGCTTTAATAGAATTCAAGCTACTTTTCTCGGTTTTTCCCGATTCATTCTGCTCTGCTCTACATCAGGAGAAACGCACCCTTATGCAGATCACACTGGATTGCGCTCTCGTCTCGGGGTTAAAAATATCGCGGGATCTCGGAATATCGGGATTGCAAGCCCTACAAATCGGCACAGGTAAACAGAGGTAATCGGGAATTTCGATAAATAATAAATATTAACGTGTTGGTATTGGCAGGGTCGGATATTAAACGTCACACAATTGAGAGCAGAGGTGTGGCAATGATCGATTCGATTCGATTGCAATTACTTGGGGTTAGTCTCTTTGTCTAGTATTTTTTTTTTTATCTGTGAAGGTTGATATAATCAAAGAAGGTCTACAAGGGGTTTTCAGGCCTTAAAAATTAGGAAAAAATAATGATAATTGCGCGTATGAAACTTTAGCAATTTATTATTTTAGAACATATGTATTTTAAGTTGAAGTTATTTGTATTATTGTAGTATTTGTTTGCACACCAGGGGCTCAGAGATGTTTCTCTCGATGAAATCAAATCTCTTAAAACGGTGTAATTTTGGCCAAAATAGCAAAATTCTGCGAAGCAGTAATGCTCGCAAAGGAGGAGGCTGACCACATCAGGTAACGGCGTTCTCGTCGCGATTTCCGACCGACAGTGAGCAATGGGTAGCTCGCTATCCGACCGTCCGGTAACTGTCCGGACCAAGCCCATGTCGTCGTCGGCGAGCACTGTTCCCGCGCGCCTCAAGGAGTTGTCAGTAACAGCAGGGGCCCAGATGGGTCGAAGCCCACCGGAGCCAGGGTTAGTTTCGAAAGACAGCTCAAGCCCCGGAATGAAGGCTTGAGGGAACGGGGTGGGTTTTTAGTCGGTAAGAGTCTGACACTATCTCCCGCTCCGCCCAAGAGCGGGGGTTGTCATTGACGACATCATGATTTTCACATCATAAAAAAAAACGTACGGAAGTTAAATCTAATCAAATAGGACGAACATCAAAAGTAATATAAACTAAATAAATCAGGAGGAGTTTCTTTATTATCTTATATTTAGAAGTTTTTCATTAAAAATTTTGTTACCCTTTGTTTCAGTTGATGGATTTTGAAAGTTATTGTACAGTGAAAGTTATTTGTGGAAAGCGTGAAACAATAAATAACAACTTTTCAAATTAAAATAAGCAGGATTAGATTGAAAAAGGGTCCAATTTTTTATCTCTATTCGATGTTTAATTTTTACCTTACAAAATTAATTGTACATATTATTAGAATTATGGTTGAAAATGTCCTAATTTTTGGCTGATGGTCATTTTTGTAGAGTTTACTTTAGTAAAATTATGACTTTATGGTAATCATATTCAAAAAAGTATCTCATTTAAAAATGGCGATAACAAAACGTGGACAAAAGAGAATCCCTATACAAATGAACGATTTCAATAACAAGGCAATGAGATTGACAAGCCATCAAAAAGTTCTAAATGTAAAACAAATTATGGCTAGAGCGGGTTTTCCTTCAGAATCTATTGGTAAATCTCAGCTGAAGATTATATTGATTGATCGATTCATCGGAGTTCGTTTGATATATAACATAGAAGAATGGAGTGATCGTTTTGTGATTATACGTTAAACACTGAATATTCTGTAGAAAGAGACAAAGAAATGGTGATATGAGCGTTACCCGTATTTTTTTCAGTACGCAATATCAATGATGGAGACAGTTGGAAGCCTGTGACATGGACTAATCAGAATGACAGAAAAACAAAAAATAAGTATTAGCTGCCCAGTCAGGATTTTTTACCCAGCTGAAGTGTTATTTAGAATTCATGTATAAATAACACTTTTACCTATAATTAATAATTTATTACCATGATCCTGCCAGTGCTTCAGGCTTCGCTTGTGTTAAAGTCGGATATTCTAAAGGAACAAACTTTTAGGACAAAAGTATCTTGTATTAGTCTAGGTAATCAATCCGTGTATTAAGTTTAATTAAAATCCGTTCAGTAGCTAAGACTTATAAAAAAACAGACGGACAAACATAATCAATTTCGCATTTATAAAAATATTATTAGTAGCTTTAGTAATCTGTAATCATTTTTCTGCATGAAATGTATCCTTATTTTCTGTTCTGTAAAAATATATAAACGAAAATTCATAATTGTTGGTCAAGTTCTTAAGGCATAAAAGGTTATTGGAATAAGAATAATTTACTGACTTACACTAACATTTAAATAACCTCACATAATGCATTTATACGAGTAAATACATACCTATTAGGATTAGTACGGATTTTATGGATGAAGTATGCATTACAACTTACAACTGCCGGCTGAACGATCGCTATATATCTCTCTCGTTCCTTGCCGGCTGTACTAATTTCATACGGATAGAAAAAGCTCAATCGATTCTCTTTGTCTAAAGTAATAAGTTTATTTACCATGATCAATCATCGTTTGGCAAATAAATCGACTATGTGATCATAGGCCGTGGTCGTGGTGATAGATGGAACTGTTCCCAGATTCGGTGAGTTATCTGAAATGAAGCGGGTATGGTTTATTATATTTGATATTGATGATTGACGTGAATGTCTTCATTTATTTTTGATGTATTGTAGTATAGTACAATTCACGAATGATGGCGGCCGTGAAGTTTGCGCAAAAGGCTGCGCAGTAACGTGTTTTAAGAACCAAATGACGTCGTGCGTGTGCGAGAAGAGTGTGGTGTGCGCGAAAGTTCGCAAAGGCTAACTTCACGCCCGCCATCATTCGTGAATTGTACTGTACCATACAAACTTTTTTACAAAAAGATACGACTGATTTGAAAAATAATTAGTGACGAAATTCGGTGTTTCTGATTTTGTTTCACCATTTTTGAAGACTTATGTAAGTATCAAAAGTCCAACAAAGTTATTTTGCATTTTTAGTCAGTACAGATTTACTACTTACCCCAACACAAAAAGAATCACTAAGATTTGTTGAAACCTTTACAGTCCGGACTAAGCGTTTTGCCACGTCGTTTATACAGCGTACATCGAAAGACTGGAACAATTTGTCTGCTGTGGTCTTCCTATCCGATTATAATTTAAGTGTCTTCAATGCTAGAGTGAATATGCTCCTAATAAACTAGTACGCCTCACTATTAACGATTGCATCACTGCTTACCATCAGGTGGGATCGCAGTCCAACACTAGTATAAATCAATAAATAAAAAAATGTTATGATAGAAAAACTGTTGTAAAAAGGAAAACAGGTTTCGATAAAAAATTGGATTTTCGCGAGGTAGCTTTTATATTGGAAACTAAATTAAATTATATCCCGCGGACGCACGGGAGCAAAAATTTCCTTTAAATTCTCGATATCCCGGATATTTGAAAACTCGAATTTTTATTTTCTGTTGATTCAGTGCGCAAATTCGCCAATTTGGACGATGTACTATTTAATCTATATTGAACTTTGTTGTTATATTTGTTTTTATTGTTTATCTTTTATAAACTAGTACTTGAAGATGCCAGGTGGCACTTTGCAGCACCAGCCCATATGTGGCTGCAATACTCCACACACGGTTTTAGTTTATTTTATTTGTTTTTAATCTACTTTTAGTTTGTCTTGCGTGTGTACCTATGTAGATGGAATCACCGCCCTATCAGAATATTGCGTAATTTAGTTTTCAACCGACTTCAAAAAAAGGAGGAGGTTCTCAATGTGGTTGTGTGTTTTTAAATTTTTTGTTTTAATGTTTGTTACCTCAGAACTCTAGCTTCAGAAAATGCTTCCAGATTGAACCATTTAAAAAAAAAAAACATTTCTAGTGCTAAAATTTATGAGAAATTGAGGGAAATCCTCAAATATTATAGGCAACCATATTGCGATTTTGGTATTTTCATCGAGATTTTTTTTTAAATATCTTATCGTAATGCGGAGCCTTTTTGGCTTCGCACAGATCTTTTTTTATGTTTTAATTTTATTTTAAGTTATAGATAAGTTGTTTTTCATTTTATTGTTGTCTGTCCTGTGCAAGTCACAAAATTTTAGGTTTTTCTCTTTCCTCCATTCCATTCTAATTTGAAATTTTATTCTATTGACTATATTAATTTGATTTATAGTCTTGATCATTTTAATATTTAACTGACATTGTAATAATTGTAATTTATGACATTTTGAACCAGTATAAAATATTTAATTTTTTGTAATTGGATTTAATATGTAATTTATTTTAAGGAAACTATAAATATTTTGTGAATTTTGAACAAACAAAGAAATAAGTGTTACTAACATACAATGTGGATTAAAGTTGTCTTTTTAGGGTTCCGTAGCCAAATGGCAAAAAACGGAACCCTTATAGATTCGTCATGTCTGTCTGTCTGTCTGTCTGTCTGTCTGTCTGTCCGTCCGTCCGTATGTCACAGCCACTTTTTTCCGAAACTATAAGAGCTATACTGTTGAAACTTTGTAAGTAGATGTATTCTGTGAACCGCATTAAGATTTTCACACAAAAATAGAAAAAAAGCAATAAATTTTGGGGGTCCCCATACATAGAACTGAAACTCAATATTTTTTTTTCATAAAACCATGCGTGTGTGGTATTTATGGATAGGTCTTCAAAAATGATACTGAGGTTTCTAGTATCATTTTTTTCTAAACTGAATAGTTTGCGCGAGAGACACTTCCAAAGTGGTAAAATGTGTGTCCCCCCCCCCCCTCTAACTTCCAAGATAAGAGAATGATAAAACTAAAAAATATATATGATGTACATTACTATAAAAACTACCAATGAAAATTGGTTTGAACGAAATCCAGTAAGTGGTTTTTTTTAATGCGTCATAAACCGAAAAAAAATACACTATTATTAAAACATCGATCAAAGTTACAACACATTACCAGAACTTTTGTATTATGTTACTTGCTGCTACGGAACCCTCCATGGGCGAGTCCGACTCGCACTTGGCCGGTTTTTTTAAATAAATTATTATTATTTTCTTTATAATATTTTTTTAAGAATGGTCATGGTATCTGGTAAAACCCTTATTGTAAATTAGACTATTGGTTAACTACATAAAACATCTAAGATATCTAAATCTTCTAGTTCGATAATAGCTAGCTGTTGTCACATAATAGGTGCTTTATATTTTATGCTTCATATTTTTCACCAATATCTGTAAACATAGAATAGAGCAGCTGGAGTCGTAAACAGTTTAAAATTGGAACACCCGAACTATCGCGAAAACAAAATGGCTGCGCTTTAAACTCGAAACTTTCAAAAGTCGACACAAAACATGTACTTCCAAGAAGTCACGGTTTAGAACTTTTTCACGTGTTCCATAAATCTCAGTTTCGTGAACAAGTGTAGTGTGAAACTAAGAAAAGCAGTATATAGCGATTCTGCAGCTTACTTTATTGTTTTGGTCCTCCTATAACTACTGCATACCCCAAAGACGAAGTATTCCGAGGAGCTTCGACGTTTCAAATTGAGAACACGGCCATCTTGTTTTACTAACAGATACCCGGCTTATGCTACAACGCTAAAACAAGTTATTCTTGAAAATAAATTTATAACACAGTATAATACTTTTTCTCCTTACTAACCCACCTTACTAGCGTAACTGCTGTCACTGTCACTGTACTTAAAATATATTAGTTACGAAATAACATGTGTGAAAAGTGCTGTTTTCTCTTTTTTTATATACATTTTAATTAAATAATTTACTTAATAAAAGGGGGGGCCGGTTAATAAAGACCTTTAAAAATCAAAATCAATCAATGGACTCGCATGGTGGATTACGGTCCATTAAATTCCCTCTCCTAGATAGGAGGTGTGAGTCCCAGCAGTGGGAACATTAAAAAGCTGATTAAGTTATGCTTATACGCTAGTATATTACGGTGTTAACTAAAATATTAGACAGTAATTTCAACGCATTTCTCGTCAAAGTTCAATGCAGTTATAATAACGTGACGGCAGCCATATTGAAAAGTGCAAAAGTACGTGAGTTGCGGGTAATTGTAAAAGTCATACGTACGGTCAGCATCAAAAATATTTCAGTAAAATTCAATATTTTAATCATATAAGCAAAAAAGTTAATGAAATATTACAAATATATGGTTTCAGCTCTAAACGACTGAATATTCGGTTCGACCGGAAAAGCCGAAGCCAGTTTTTAGGGTTCCGTAGCCAAATGGCAAAAAACGGAACCCTTATAGATTCGTCATGTCTGTCTGTCTGTCTATCTGTCTGTCTGTCCGTCCGTATGTCACAGCCACTTTTTTCCGAAACTATAAGAGCTATACTGTTGAAACTTTGTAAGTAGATGTATTCTGTGAACCGCATTAAGATTTTTACACAAAAATAGAAAAAAACCGGCCAAGTGCGAGTCGGACTCGCCCATGAAGGGTTCCGTAGCAGCAAGTAACATAATATAAAAGTTCTTGTAATGTATTGTAACTTTGATCGATGTTTTAATAATAGTGTATTTTTTTCGGTATATGACGCATTAAAAAAAAACTACTTACTGGATTTCGTTCAAACCAATTTTCGTTGGTAGTTTTTATAGTAATGTACATCATATATTTTTATTAGTTTTATCATTCTCTTATCTTAGAAGTTAGAGGGGGGGGGACACACATTTTACCACTTTGGAAGTGTCTCTCGCGCAAACTATTCAGTTTAGAAAAAAATTATATTAGAAACCTCAGTATCATTTTTGAAGACCTATCCATAGATACCCCACTCGCAAGGGTTTGATGAAAAAAAAATTTTTGAGTTTCAGTTCTATGTATGGGGACCTCCAAAATTTACTGCTTTTTTTCTAATTTTGTGTAAAAATCTTAATGCGGTTCACAGAATACATCTACTTACAAAGTTTCAACAGTATAGCTCTTATAGTTTCGGAAAAAAGTGGCTGTGACATACGGACGGACAGACAGACAGACAGACAGACAGACAGACAGACAGACAGACAGACAGACAGACAGACATGACGAATCTATAAGGGTTCCGTTTTTTGCCATTTGGCTACGGAACCCTAAAAAGCAATAAATTTTGGGGGTCCCCATACATAGAACTGAAACTCAAAAATTTTTTTTTCTTCAAACCCATTCGTGTGGGGTATCTGTGGATAGGTCTTCAAAAATGATACTGAGGTTTCTAATATCATTTTTTTCTAAACTGTATAGTTTGCGCGAGAGACACTTCCAAAGTGGTAAAATGTGTGTCCCCCCCCATCTAACTTCTAAGATAAGAGAATGATAAAACTAAAAAAAATATATGATGTACATTACTATAAAAACTACCAACGAAAATTGGTTTGAACGAAATCTAGTAAGTAGTTTTTTTTTAATGCGTCATAAATCGAAAAAAATACACTATTATTAAAACATCGATCAAAGTTACAACACATTACAAGAACTTTTATATTATGTTACTTGCTGCCACGGAACCCTTCATGGGCGAGTCCGACTCGCACTTGGCCGGTTTTTTACATTCGGTTCTGGGTTTGGTTCCGGTTGCAAATCGTTTTTTGTTCGGTCACTAATAACTTCTTAAATAATCGTAGTGGTATTGATGTTATCGATTTTTTTTTGCAGTGAATAATTATTTGAATGCATCCTACTCGTATATCTGTAGCTGACTGTACCAAGCCGTGAGAGTCGCACGTACACCAAGCGATGCGCCGATACTTGAACTTTTAATTGGACTTCACTTTGTCTGTTTATATTGAAAACATTTTTATGGAATTTAAATTTTTGTTTTTATTGTAAAATCGTTTATATTTTAAACGATGCGTTTTATTGGAATTCTGAATTATAAGCAGTGACAAGATAACCTGATGATATTTGAGGTACTGATAGGTACTAGTGTCGTGTACTTGCGGAAGATTACAAAAGATTTGGTTGGACAAGCTAGTCAGTTTTCGCCAGAATTTTTATTTTTATTATTGATAAGCTCGCGTTTAACTATCGCTATCAGATGGTGAAGGATAATGTAGTCGGCGATGGAGCACGCTTGCTGAGAAGTAGCATGTTCGCTCTTGATTGGCAGGACTAAGTGCGGACCCGCGCTAGGTGGGAAAAGTGGACGAAGACCTTTGCCAAGGGATGGTACGAAAAAGATTAAAAAGATTATAATATAATCTTTTTCTTTTGTAGTCTTTTCTATACTGTGTGCACAATGAAGGAGTAGAAATAGAAAATATGTTTATTTAATTCCACATTTCTACTCCACTATATTAGTAGATATTTAGGGGCGGTTGTTACTAGACGGCCTGAGGCGGCAAAGAACAAGAAATTACTTGATTACAGAGTTCCTACTTCGAGTTCTTTGAACAAATCGTTTAAGTAGCGAAGTTATAATTGATTATTTAGTCTCAATCGTAGGTCATTTGAAATGGCCTTTGATGTTATAATCGAGATGGAAATGATGGCCGCTTCTGAGATCAACTTAGGCTTCGGAGTTTTCGTATACAGATAATCTGTTTAAATTGGACGCTCATGGATGGTTGTAAGGGGGAGAAGAGCTCGTAGCTAAATAATAACAGAAAGATTAAAAAATAAGGATTTATTTCAGGAAACCAATAGCACCTATACAGGCAATTAATAGTAACCACAAAACTGAATATATATATATATGACGGCGTCAGGAATGGCTGAGCGATATTACCGTCATCATTTTGATTCAGTGGTACTGGGTTCATTTTGATGGAATTTTAATAACTATACCCTTAAGTTTTTCAGTCGCTTATAATGTCAGTTTCACAGTTTTTTTTTTTTTTTTTTTTTTTTTTATCTGTTATAAACTAGTACTTGACTGCGATCCCGCCTGATGGTAAGCAGTGATGCAATCGTTGATGGTGAGGCGCACTAGTTTATTAAGAGCCTATTCACTCTAGCCTTGAAGACACCCAAATTATAATTAGACGGGAAGACCGCAGCAGGCAAACTGTTCCAGTCCTTTGATGTACGCGGTATAAATGACGAGGCGAAACGCTTAGTCCGGACTGTAGGTGTTTCAACAACGTAAGGGTGGATACCTGCCGTGCGTCGGCTTGTCCGATGGTAGAATTGAGATGGCGGAATCAAGTCATGCAATTCCTGCGCACACTCTCCAAAATGCAATCTGTAAAAAACCGAAAGGCTGGCTACCCTACGCCTGTGCTCAAGGCTTTGAAGATTGGACTTGACTAAATCTGGATCACCAATCAGCCTCTTCGCACGCCTTTCCATCGAGTCCAAAGCTGCCACACTGCTGCTGTGCTGTTCACAATTAGTTATAATGTCGCTTTTTTAATTCACAATAGTGTTGTAAGTACCTATACTAAATAATCACGAATACACGGGTTAACCGACAGTTTCATGTTAGAGGTGTGTTACCCTTGAAACAGTGCAAGCCAAACTGTGCTGGCATCATGGGTCGCAGCCCCTTTTTTCATGACTCTGGCCTCGTGACGTATAAAAAATGACGCCACTGCGTTACACCCTTTGGTAGGTACCATAATAATAACAAAACAAAGACTCTGTAGTTCAATATCGTTCTACACGACATATATATAGCCAAAGCAGCATATGTATGTTTGCTACAGCAATGTCAGTCTTTGCTAGCATGACTACGCGTCGCTACGAGGCCTACGCGAGGGTGTACATTACCGCAGCTGGAAAGTTGCACGTAGAGCGATATGAATGGAACGTATAATTAGTGCGTCATCTGGTGTAGATGTGCGCGACATATAAAATTAGTGCGTCTTGTCGTTTTGGAAAAAAATGGAAAAAACGATTCCAGCTGGGGTAACGTTACCGCAGCAAGAAAATTTTTAAAAACTGATCGGAGAGAAAAAAATTGTATATGAGCAGGTAGCTTATGCTTGTGCAAAGATGTGCCCCGAAAATATAATCGGTGCGTCTTCAGGTTTTCGAGATATTGCATTTCCTGCTGGAGTAACGTTTTGCAGAATCGTGTATCTCTAAAACTATTATATGTGCGGTTGTACTATAAACATACACGGGTAGCTCTTCATATGTGCGCATATGTGACAGAATTCGATTTATAGAAATATGTATAATTCTCGAGTAATAGCACTTTTTTGAAAAATCGAAAATATGTCACAGCGCTTTAACGAGAAAACTAATGAGCTCTCTGAAATCGGTTTTCAGTCCCGCTAGACGTTTATTATAAGCACATATCAGTTCCAAAAGCGCACATGCACGCGTTATTGAATAATCCTGCTAAAAGTAGAGACGACGATGCCCTAAGTTTGACGTCAACGTACAAG
Source organism: Mythimna albipuncta (assembly GCA_929112965.1). Taxonomy (NCBI): domain Eukaryota; kingdom Metazoa; phylum Arthropoda; class Insecta; order Lepidoptera; family Noctuidae; genus Mythimna; species Mythimna albipuncta. Next base: position 5,145,516 of record OV815962.1, on the reverse strand, counting down.
AAACTGGCTTAATACAATATGTGAAGGTATTTACCAATAATTAGTGCGTATAATCAAGTGATATATAGTGAAAATACAGCTTCGAATATCTCGTACATAAGAAAATATAATAAGAAAAGCAAACATGTAGATAACGGCTGGCTACCCGACCAAATTCGAATGGTCACAAAAAAGCGACGGATTAGTACATACACATGACCTTCTTTATTGAACGTGTTAAGCCTTAGTTTTTGTCTGTACAGTCGCGTTCAAATGTGTGTTAGAAATAATAATATGATCTAATTTTAATAATAATAGGTATAATAAGTGTCTGTTTGTAAAATACATACGCTTTGAATACTAGATATAACTAACTAATACAACAACACGAACCACTAATAGATAAATTTCATACTTAAGTAGGTGTATTTGAAACTAGCTTCTAGCGGCTTCAAAACAAAAAGGAGGCCGTATTAAAAAAAATTGAAGCTGTTCATCTTAGCTGTACGCCACTTAAACGGAGTTGATACGTTTGATTATTCATGAAAATAATAAGTATGCGATATATTATGATGCATGTTTATTTAACAATTAACCTTTCAATTGTGATAATGACAGACACAATTGAAAGACAATAGGTGCGCGAACGCCGGCGTTCGCTTGGGGTTTAATGAATTAAACGTGTGCCGCTTATTTAGCCACGATATTCAATACCGCCAAAGCTCAAGCATGTCCGTTCACTGCTAAATCTGTCTGATCACCTTTGCTCTTGCTTTTTAGAATGTATCCTTGGAATGTATTGCCTTCAGCTCTTGGGAGTTGAAATTTCCTTAAACTTTGGGCAGTTCATTGAGTACAAAGCTACGGTAGCTGCTAGGAAACTCGACATTCATGATAAGATTAGATGGCACTCAGTGGCGGATTAGCCATGTAGCAAGAGTAGCAAATGCTACAGACCCCCCATTTGGGGGCCCTGCGTGTTCAGGGATCCCGCATTTTTGAACTTAAAAAAAACTTGTCAAAATATGTGTACTGTATGAAACCTAAATACACCTGATTTCTTTGGATGTGATGAGATAGTCACTTTGCTTCAAACTTTCCTGCAAGCAAACTACAGAATAGAAGATCTCTTAGAATTTGCCCCATCATCGTACTTTTTACGCAATTGACCATGGAGTTATTGGTGTATAAAAGCCTTGTTTTCAAGCTTATATTTAGAAAAGGTAGCTTTAGCCGCAGCTTCCTGCGCGCGAAGCCGCCAGCTAAAACTACTTAATTTTAATATGTTTAGCCTCGGTTAAGCTTAATTTTAATAACCCTACCTACTAAGAATAAGCATAAACAAGGCTTTTAGGGAATTGCATATTTTGTGTGACTATGTGAATATTACATTGCCTGTGCGTAATGACATTTGGCACTGAAACGTGGTCGTTCACAATGCGCCTCATCAGATAGTTTTAAGTTACAGAAAGAGCAATGAAGAGGAAGATGAGCTTAAGTGGCAGTAAGCTGGGGACATTGCTCTCAGAACAGATGATCGATGGGGCCGAGAGGTTCTGGTATGGCGATCGGATACCTCAAGACGCAGCGTTGAAAAGGCCTAGCAATAAGGGTACCAATAACCTTTTTTTTTTGTAAGGCTTACGTGAAGTCGATGGAGGCGTGATAAACATGACCGGCCGTTGTGGTGATACTTGGGAGAATCCTTTGTCTAGATGAACGCCTTTCAGCTGAAATGATGATGACGATCGATGTTGGCATGTTGAATATGTTGATGAGATCAATCTCTCAGAAAGATTATTCCAATTAAAGATTGGCTTAATCTGACCTTTCCAAAGAAAAATAAAAAATATTGCATCCTATAGAAGGAGGCCCCTTGGTCGAATTTGCTACAGACCCCGCGCCGGTTCAATCCGGCACTAACGGCGCTTCACACCAGGACAGCATCGAATGTTATACAAAGCATAGGTCCATTCATTTGTAGAGCCACATGTGGGCGGTGGGTCTTTCAATTAGTACTTCCCTAGAATTGAATAAAACAAATTGTGTGTTATCGATTTTTTTTTTTTAATTTGGATGATATATAATATCGTTCAAATGTTCAAGAACACAATTTTGACAATTCTTATTTTTTTTTATACTCTGCCCCACACAACGTTTGATAAATAATTCGTTATCATCTTTCGATTCGGTCAAACTCTATTCCAGGGCATGGTCTACCCCAGTGGCGTGCCCGCCATACAAGCCAAAAAGCCCGGCTTGCCCTACCAAAACCTCACTTAATTCACAGAACACGACCAATCAATTAATTATCACAAAAATCTAAACTTCAAACTTCGCGCGCTTACGCGGTTACGCTAAGTTGCCACTGTGTTGTGCGGAATTCAAAAATCATTCATAAGACGATATCAGGGTGAAGCGAGGATGCCATTCTGAGCGAAATCTCTCCGATCTCGCTCTAACACTTAATAAAAGAAAGAGATGAACACTAATGTGTTGTTGTCTTTTTCTGCCTCAAAGGCTTGTATGAGGCTTTATCTTCTATCTCTACTTTTGACATAAAAACGTCAAATTTTGAGTGTGTGTGGGTGTAATTTGTTATTGTGTGCAAATGCTCGTCGAACATTTTGTTCTAAAAAAAAGCCGGGCTTTGGTAAATTTATGAATGGTTTTTGTTGACATAATTTTTTACGCTTATTATAATAGGCGAGGCGCCCTCTATGACGCGTAAAGTTGTACGAACTAAAAAGTACTCAGTTCAAATTTAATTTGCTTTGATCGGTTATCGTGTTGTACGTAATTATTGTTTTGATAGATTTTTTTTGTTTTCCGTCATTTAACAGTTTATGAATTCGGAAACTATACTTGTGAAACTTGTGGAAACTATATGTGTGTGAATATTATTATGTGTGGAATTGATATTGGCCAGGTAGGGTTTGAGTTTTAAAGATAAATATAATCTCGTAACTTTACTATTTTGAATATTTCTCAGAAAAGTTAATAACAATGCTTGAAATACATCAGGTATGACTCAAATAACTTCGCTAGTGCCATGAAAATTCTCAAAAGTACTTGAACGCTGTTATTTATTCTTTATTTTTGGTAAACCGCCTATAGAAAGTTGGTTCTCTTTCTCGACAGTTAAGTGATAAGTGTGTTTTAAAAAAGCGAACAACGAAAAGCTGCCGCTGTTTCAATTGTGAGTATTTGCCAATTATATTACATATTATTATAAAGAACAAGTGTTTGAAACACCAAGATTTCAAAAAAAAATTGTGTTAGTTACACATTCATAACTAGATGGCGTTGGCGTCAAAAAAGTAACATTAGATCAGTATCTAGAACTCGTTTGTTTTATTTCACACTCAACTCAACCTTACATTAGATATTCATTAAGTTCAAATTAATCGTTTTAATAGTATTGGCTGACCATCCCGGCCGGCCGGCACTCGACAGCAAGAGCGGCTTTCCGAATTATCTTTGATTGCAATTGAAAATCAGCTGTTGGTAGAATTAAAACGTTCACAAACTTTTTACGCCGGTTGAAGTAATAAAATCATTTTTAAATAAAGATAATTTGAATTAGAATACATTTTTTTTTCTATTCTTGTATTCAAACTTCACGATTATTGGTATGATGATAAAGTTGTTGTGGTGAAGCTTTTGTTATCATTATTTATTACTTACTATTAACATTATATTAGTTAATAGTAGTGTAGCAATTCAGAAAAATCAGCATTACTGCACTGATGACACGTGGTAGCACGAGATTTTTTTTAATAGGTAAGTAGTAGTTAGGTCAAGATTCCTTGGCTTGCCCCCTGTAAAGGCATCAGGCACGCCACTGGTCTACCCGTGTGACAATAATTCACTCAAATGCGTTCATGCATGAAGAAGTAACAAACTTACAATGAATGTTTCTTATCAAGTATATTATTCTGTTTATTCATGTAATGTGTTATTGTGTTTATTACATGTAAATTACATTTTGAAATATTTCAATGTAAATTGTGTAATACATTTAAAAACATAAAAATAATAGTCTACCGGTATCGGGAACAGGATCCGATCGCCTAACGAGAGCCTCCTAAAGTGTTGGTCGAGACTCTTGGCTATTAAGCCATTGGCCGTCACGACTATCAGCACAATGATTGCTCTATCCACTTCCCTTATTATTATTATCCAATAAAAAGTTTATTTTTTATTTCTTTTCTACTTCAGTGTACTGATGTACAACACGTGTCAATTGAGTCATGAGTAAAGTTAAGAAGGTCATGTGTATGTACTAATCCGTCGCTTTTTTGTGACCATTCGAATTTGGTCGGGTAGCCAGCCGTTATCTACATGTTTGCTTTTCTTATTATATTTTCTTATGTACGAGATATTCGAAGCTGTATTTTCACTATATATCACTTGATTATACGCACTAATTATTGGTAAATACCTTCACATATTGTATTAAGCCAGTATTCTTGTACGTTGACGTCAAACTTAGGGCATCGTCGTCTCTACTTTTAGCAGGATTATTCAATAACGCGTGCATGTGCGCTTTTGGAACTGATATGTGCTTATAATAAACGTCTAGCGGGACTGAAAACCGATTTCAGAGAGCTCATTAGTTTTCTCGTTAAAGCGCTGTGACATATTTTCGATTTTTCAAAAAAGTGCTATTACTCGAGAATTATACATATTTCTATAAATCGAATTCTGTCACATATGCGCACATATGAAGAGCTACCCGTGTATGTTTATAGTACAACCGCACATATAATAGTTTTAGAGATACACGATTCTGCAAAACGTTACTCCAGCAGGAAATGCAATATCTCGAAAACCTGAAGACGCACCGATTATATTTTCGGGGCACATCTTTGCACAAGCATAAGCTACCTGCTCATATACAATTTTTTTCTCTCCGATCAGTTTTTAAAAATTTTCTTGCTGCGGTAACGTTACCCCAGCTGGAATCGTTTTTTCCATTTTTTTCCAAAACGACAAGACGCACTAATTTTATATGTCGCGCACATCTACACCAGATGACGCACTAATTATACGTTCCACTCATATCGCTCTACGTGCAACTTTCCAGCTGCGGTAATGTACACTACGCGAGGCTACGAGAGTCTACGAGTGCCGAGAGCTTACGTATGGCTACAAAAAAGTACGCGTGCTACGAGATATAAGAGTGATCTAATCTCCCGGAAATCATCGCCAGAACTGTTTTGGAGCTGCCCCGCGACCTGCGCACCAAGGACGCGGACCGCTTGCACGTGGAAAACAATCGATGTGCGTTTCAGTAAACATACCCGGGTTACAACAGGAACGGGGCACTCCAATACAAATCTGGCTATGCCTGCATACCGAGTTTTGTTCCGTGCTTTGGAAAGTCGTTGGTCCCAGCTGCCTTTTCACCATCTTTGACAGTCGGAAGCTAGATAATCTGGCATCAGTCTTGCCAGGGAATGACTCAGTTGATGGGTTATGGAGGCCAGCTATGCCGACGCGCCATGTAAATCACTGGTATAAAAAAAGGTGGGGTGGTATCATGGCATGACAGCTTCATTCAAGCCCAAGTCGTCGACGGCGCGCACTGTTCCCGCGCGCCTCAAGGAGTTGTCAGCAACAGCAGGGGCCCAGCCGGGTCGAAGCCTACTGGGGCCAGGGTTATCCGAAAGGGCGCTCGAGCCCCGGTATGAAGGCTTGAAGGAACGGGATGGGTTTTTTTAGTCAGTAAGAGTCTGACACTATCTCCCGCTCCGCCCAAGAGCGGGGGTTGTCATAAGATGATTTTTCCCATCGAAAAAAAAGCTTCATTATTTTTGTAGTCACGGCTCACAACTTGGTTTTACTGCAAAGGCGCGCCAATAGATGTTTCACATCAAAGTATACCAAAACATGAGAATAGTGATGTGTTCGTATCATAATATATCGAATTGCTATGCTTCTCAATAAAAATGAACCTGAGACTTCGATAAATCGTAAAAAGAATAACTTGGTATTTCGTCAAGTACGTAATAAAATCGCACTCAAACCTACATAATATTTCAGTCGTAAATTTTTCTAGAGCGACTATTGAAATATGCAAAGTTTTGCTTTCATAATAAACTGTAGATACCTACAATGTTGGTCGTCATCCAATTTCACTCGTAGCTGAATTTACTAGATACTGAAAACGCTGTAAAAATCCTGTACTTTACTTAATGAAACTTCTTTCAGTCTCCATTTATGAAATCAGGGAAATTGAATTACACAACCTTGTCTATACTAATATTATAAAGAGGTAAAATTTGTAAGTTTGTTTGTAGAGGGTAATCTTTGGAACTAATGATCCAATTCTAAAAAATTTTTTCACTGGTAGAAAGCTAAATTATTCCTGAATGCTATAGGCTATACACCCCTACTTTTTAATTAGTACAAAAAATGGGGCTCTATCTGTACCCATCACTGATCATATTTTTATAGTCAAAAGTAGAAAAAACCGAAATCCTAAAATTGACCTCGAAAAGGTAAATTCATCCTAGAATCAATCAAACATAACAATTGCTAGTAGAAAATACTGCGGGCAATGTTTTTCCTTAATAATTGTCACTTATTCATTCATTAATCAATAGCCTTCACAATATTTCCATAAATTGAGTGAATTTTTGGGACATAAACCAACGCTAATAACTTTGCTGTTTATGAATATTATTTATTGAGATTTTACTTATAAGATAACAAGAGCTTTTCTACTGGAAAATGATCTGCTAAGTTCACGGTCATTTTTGTAATAAGCCCTTTAAGTATTTGTAATAATTAAAAAATAGTGGTGAATATTATGTACGCGGGCAAAGCCGCTGGCAGAAGCTAGTTAGGTATATGGATACTGAACAGGCTTTAGGATGAATTCCCTTATTCCAAAAACCTCATATCTAAAACCCCGGCATCGCCTCTGACGGTGGAAGAAAAAAAACTACGATTTCGAATCAAACAATCGCCGAGCTAGGTGCGTTCCCGCGCGTGCGATCGACAATCTCTGAAAATATCGTCAGAAAGTGCGTCCAAGATAATCCTGATGGTTCCCAGCACCCAGTGAGTGCCTGACTTTCAATTTTTTTTAATCCTTTTAGCCTGTTCTTCGAAACTTTGAAAAGCGTCACACGGCATTGACGCCACAACTATTCAGATACGTATTTTGTTTTTGGGTTTGGAAATCATCAAATTAACATGACTAAAACCCACTTGTATTTCTTCAATTGCCCTTTGCGTTCCGGGGTTACGGTGATTCTTTCGAACAATCCCGCAGCCCAAGCCCTACAAACGACTTTCAAGTTCAAACTTAGGCTACTATTTGTGTTGTTATTTCATTTTAGTATTATTTCTGATGTACAGTGACAGCCCTATATCTTTCTCCTCTCTTTCAGTCCATCCAAAGGTTATCTGTAAGAGGTCGCCCTGTGCGACAAGACCGCCCATTGTACACTTATTTTGAATAATGTTTGTCCTGTAACTTTTTTGTTGATGTGGTGTACAATAAAGAATATAATAAATAAATAAAACCCTTAACTTCATTATAACTTCCATTCCTTACTACAAATAGAATTTTAGACATTATATTCTGCAGGTTTTCTTTCAATCTCAATTCACGAGAGCGCGCAGTTGCCGAATGGATTCCAATTGCACAATTTTCTCTGTTTAAATGAAAAGGAATTCTGAATTTAGCTGCTTCAACGGAGGAATTTCTTTGAGCTCCGCATTCTCGTAGATAGTTGAAAATGGTACCTACTCACTGAGTCAGTGTAGTATCAGATTAGGAGGTCCTTGCTCTACTGTCTTCAACAGTCTTCATCGTGGCCAGAGATTTGCAATATCTAGGACTTTTCTTGAAAATTGACAATAGTTTTCACATTATTTTGGCTATAGAAATAATTACTAAAATGGTATGAAGCATCGATGACAATGATAGGTTTAAAAAAGACACTTTTACCCCTCAGTTTTGTTTTCAGTCAGTTTAAACTAGATAAGGCCGATGACATGAGATGCTGGAAATACTGTTTGCAATATTATGTTCTTAATTATTATTTAGATGATGTTAGAATTCAACATGGTGGGCGGACCTCATCAAATCGACGACACATAGTAGTGTTAACGAAAATTTCCAAGCAAGAGCAGCATGGCGTCGTACCGCGAGAGAGGCGGTGGAAAAGGACTCGGCCGAGACATGACCACGACCATCTATCAAGAGTGTACGACTTAGAAGAAGATACATTCTTAGAATTTTAAATATAATTTTAAATGTAATTATAAATTTAATTTTTAGTGTAATTTTAAATTAAATTGAAGTGCATATTTTGCTAATTTATATCACAAAGAAAATGAATAGCAAATGTTATGTACGCCGTTATTGTTACATACATCAGACCACCATGTTGAAATTTATTCTTTTTTAATGATAAATGTATTGTAATGTGGCAGTACTCAATAAATAAATAACGAATGATATGGTGGCCCAAAACCATTTCACATGGTATGGTTTTGAGTTAAAACATTGGAATTGGGTCCTGGATCCTGTGTTTATTTTTATATTACAAAACAAATAATATTAATAGGAAAATCTTCTGAAAACAACATTCAAATTGTTTATTAAATGAAACTGCAATTGGATGAATGAAATCTTAATATAAATCTGTGTGACCAATGAAATTGCCGTTTTTTTAAAACGGGTTTCTGTGAAGTGTTATAAGGTACTGCAATATTACAGAAAATACAAAACACAAAGAAACCAATAAATATCTAATTTCGGAAAAAAGAATAACGTACCTTTAATTTAAAGTTTATTTGTTTATTTGTCAATTAAAAAATTTAACATTTTCGAATTACAGATTCGAAAAAAATCTTTCTATTTGTGATTTCAGTTTTAAGATAAAATAATTTTTTGATATAAACAACAAGAAAATTTGAGACAGCTACCCAATTACTGTTGTGTCATCGACACGACGAAGTAGCGCCAGTGAAACCATTTAGATATTTGTTTGTTTCTGAACAACAAACAAAGCTATCAGTGTTGAGAGTCAATGAACTTAGGAGAAATTAGATACGATTTATGTTTACGAAATACTTGCTGGTGCCCGCGACTTCGTTTGGTCACAATTTAAAAAAGTTTTGCGCGGAACTCCAATAAATTCTTCATTAATCGTGCATTCGGTTCGCAGATTAGCTATAACAAGCAGACAGATTAACTGAAAGGCAGACTCAAAATTAATAAAAAACGGTATTTTTATTATGTAGATATCAAATATATATAGGTACTATATCATACATTTCTTTAGAAAAAATGTTTTTAACTTGACTTTTTTGTTTTTAATTACAAAAAGACATTTTAATTTTATATTTATGTATGTAGTATGTAATTAGAAACGCTATTTGAAGTACTCATGTATGAGTGACGGGTGCTTTAACCACTGGGCTATCACATCTCGTATACAATATTCAGTATATACGTAACCCGAAACACGTGTCTAGTATTTTTAAATAATCTATGTACAAAATTTCAGAACTGTAATGAAAAATCACAAAGTTATAAGCTTGTTATGTTTATTGGTTGTCCACTCACGTACATGGTCACCGAGTCATCCGGGCGACTGAGGGGTTGTTTTGCTCCGACACCCAGCTGTGCGCTGGCGTCTAATGCCCACTAAGGGCCAGGCCACACGATGCGTTGCGGCACCACACCGCAAATGTTTCGACGAATCGTCGGGCCGGACGAGCGGAGTGGCGTCACTCGTGTGCCCGCTGATTCGTCGAAATATTTGCGTTGCGGTGCCGCAACGCATCGTGTGGCCTGGCTCTAAGACCTGCTGTGACCAGTGTTGTGCTTAGTTTTGTTGGTGTCTAAAATGTGACCTTTATTAAATAATTTAGAGAAAAAATACACAGAACACCGGAATTATACAGTTCTTCTGTTTTGTGGGAAAAAATATAAGATACAAATTATATTCAGGTTTTGCTTATACTAAAAATAATGTTGTAGGTATATAATAATATAATATAATAATAAAGTAGGATATGTACGTATGAGAGGATATAAGCAGGATCAATAGTAACAAAACGAGTAGTAAGAATCGTTTGCGGTTTATTAAGCTATTGCATAGCTTTTGTCGCGGGCCTTGAGCGTGGAGACCGAATCCAGAAATTCCGTAACGAATAAACAAACACCCCCCACTCATTTGCTTTTTGAGCGTGGTGACCGATAAGAAAACAAATGAGTGAACAATCAATCAAAATTCAATTCAATGTGTGAAAGTGTAACTTCAATTAATATCAAATAAAAAAAACAAAGGAAAAAAATACTGCATAAATAAAATAAATAAATAATTATAACTGCTTAAGTTGATAAAAATGCTATGCAATAGCTTTACCGCGGCAGTCCCGAGTGCCACACGTCTTTTTTTTTTAATCTAGCCGGTACTCTCACGGCTCTAAAACAGAGTAACCCTACTCCAGCTTCTCGGAGCTAAACTGGTACATTTGCATTGATCCCTCGGGGTCAGAGAGACGATTACGAGACTCAGGCGACTGGCTCTTTATGTAAGAACTGCAGTTAATTTGTGGGTAGTTGCGCACTAACTTCAGCCAAGTTTAAAACCACTTTGTTGAAGATCGGTATCTTTAGGTAAGCGTCGTTTTTAGGGTGATGCTCTAAAGTATTTCACACAATTCAAATTTTATAAAGTTATAGCTAACCTGACAAACGTTGTTTTGACCCCTGAGTTTGTTTCGGTGTTTCTTCTCAGGGTAGTCAGCTAGGAAACACCGGCCTCATCTAGCATTAATTAAAAAACGAAAAAAAATTGACGTGTAAAAGTGTTTTTATAAAACCTACTTGCAAAATAAAGATCATTTATCATTTGCCTTATAAAATATCATAGAAAACAATGGGGGTGGAAGAGGGGGTAAGTGGTTAAAAATAGTTTACGTCCTATTTTCAGATGTGTGCATTACACACCAAATTTCATAACAATTTGTCAAGATTTTATACAATACTAGCTTTTGCCCGCGGCTTCGTCCGCATGCATATGATATAGTCTATTTCACTCAGGAATAAAGCTTTCTATCGATGAAAAATTTTAAACAGTCAGACCTGTACTTTCTGAGATTACTTTCTACAAACTAAAAAAACAAATAAAATAAAAAAATAAAAACTTTACCTCTTTATTAAATTAACCTGAAACACCTGGGTCTAATATCCGGAGCCCAGCGTCTCCCCTCGCGCAAGCGCCTCCTTTGTTAGCATTACTGCTTCGCTGAAGGAGTCTACCGCCTGCCACACCTCCTCGCTCCGGACTATGGCTAAGGCATGGCGCGAGAGGTTGTTGCGCCCATCGCCCCCACGAGACAATGTGGGTGCTGGATTGAAAATAAATATAGGCAAGCAAGTTTTCAGTCGCTAATTTATTCCTTTGTTGTATAAATAAATACGCATGAATAGATAATAATTATTTGTGTAAAATCTCTAGACACAATATTAGAATTTTAACAAAAAATCAGGCTCAATATACCTTTGTACGACGATTCTGAATGTTTCATGAATACGAATAAAACATTATATTGACAAAATGTCGACACGTTTTATGTTCAATACGCTTTTAAGGCCGCATTGATCCGAATAAAACCGCAAAGGAATTACGTTGACAACGAGACAGTGTGAAAACATGAATACTGGTGTTAAATATTTTATACGATTTGTTCTCATAATGTGAATATTAATGGAAATACTATTCTCGGCCGGCAGTTTTATCCGCGTGGATGAAAATTATAATTGCACCGTTATATTTAAGATAGTAAATGTAAGTGTGTTTACCAGTTGTCTAGTACTCCTAACACAAGCTCTGTTTAGCTTGGGACTATAGATATTTGACAGGCCTGTTGGTCTAGTGGTTAGTGACCCTGACTGCTATGCCGGAGGTCGTGGGTTCGATTCCCACCCAGGACAAATGTTTGTGTGATGAGCATAATCATTTGTTCTGTGTCTGGGTGTAATTTATCTATAATATGTATGTATTTAGAAATATATAAGTATGTTTATCAGTTGTCTAGTACCCATAACACAAGCTCTGCTTAGCTTGGGACTAGACGGCGTTGTGTGATAGTTGTGGAATATTATTATTAAAGACGGCGTTATGTGATATAGTGAAATATTATGTTCTGAAGCGTGTGCCGAACTTTGGCCTAATCCGTTTTACTGTTGAGGTGAATTTTTTACCCGCTCTGGGGTAGAGTAAAAGGGCGTGTCAAACTTTTATTGACCAAAACCACACCTGTGTCCTTCAGTTACCCTTTGCGTTCTAAGACTACGGGTTTCCTTTTCAGAAAAGCTCCGTGGTCTTAGTAGTCTTCGGCTCTTCTGGGCCTCCACGGTTTGCTGATATCTCTTTAAGGCGCGCATGGAACATAACGCGTGGCCAATGACTTGGGCTCGGTCTTTAAGGACGAGCGGACAGCGAGCTACCCTTTGCTCGTTGTCCACCCGGAGGAGATCAGAGATGACCGGTTTTATTTATTTATTTATTTAAAGCTTTATGCACAAAAAACTGTACAAAGGCGGACGGTTTGTTCTTCGTTCGGCCCACTGAGTTTTGTCCCACATAAAAAATTCCTGGTTTGTCCCAAACTGCATGCTTCTTTCGTCCCAAAATCTTATTTTAATTATTTTGTTCTCGATTCGTCCCATTTAATATTCCTTGTTCGGCCCATATTTTTTTTGTATAGGCCATTTTTACATTTTTGTACACTCAGCTACAAAAACATATTACTGTTTTGTGAGTACAAACTATATACTAGATTCTGCCGGCGACTTCGCCCGTATGATAATAGAAAATATTTGCCCTTGTCACTTTATTAATGAGGTAGGATTCTTCTGGTGAAATAATTATTAAAGTAAGTCTTGCAGTTTTTTATTTTATTTTATTCAATATACAAAACATAAATCTTTCCTCTTTATAATATTTGTATAGAAGTAAAGACTTAATAACAGTAAACTGTTCAAAACAATCGCTCCTTTCTGCTTTCTCCTTGAGAGAAAATTTACACGTATTGTTTTGTCAAGAGCTGACGTCACTGGAATCTGTTAAGAAGAGTAGGTAAAAAAAGTAATGTTTTTATAATACGTCCTTTATCGGTTTGCTTGTATTGATTAATTTTGGCCAAAAGTATTATTTTCCGTAATCAGTAAAATACTCATGTTGTTAAAAATACTCTCACTTAATTCTTGGTCGGTGAATTTTGGAGTAACTAATATAATTCTCTAGTCTCTATTCTTAAATAATATTTATTATAGATCTGACTATTGTGTATGTTTAAACTTTTGTAATGATAAGATGGTTATTATTATTCCATTTCTGCATTTTTCATTACGATATTTGATAGTAAAGATGATTTGTGGGTAATTTTAAGAAATTGTTTTATTAATAGAAACCGAATTTACATTGCAAAAATACTTAGCCAACTTTAATTATAGTAAAGCTAATAAATAATAACAAAAACTCTAAACTAATGAAAACTAACCAAAACAAACTGAAATATGATGAATAACAAATATTAGTTAATTTTAAGTGCGCTCTTGTCATCGTCAGTGTTCCAGCCGTATTGGAAACTCTGGCACGCGACTATGGCAAAAGACCGGCCGGCATTTTACGGCACGTTATTTGTGTCGATACTCTTGCACCATCCAATCTTCCTAACTCGTCATGTTGGGCTGGTGCTGCCGCTGCGTCTCCGGAGAAGCTCAAGCAGCGGAAATATAATAACCTTGTTGGAAATTATATTTCCGAATTGCTTGGGGTTGATTCTCCCGGATCATAGGGTGTACTCACAAGTCGTAGTATAAAGATTTGTCAAAACACTTCGCGTGACCCAAAAGCTGGATTTTACGTCGGAAAAAGGATAAGTATTACCAAACAGCATGGCAATGCCGCCACTCTTTTGGGCACATTACCAGTCGACACGACAGCCATGTGGAAAAGATTTTTTCTCGCCATATTTTAATTTGATTTTAGTAGTAATTAGTGTAGTGTTTTTATTATTATTATTTTATTTTACTGTATTAGTTAGTTAAGTATTTCTAAAATATGTGATTTATTTGCAAATAAAAAATATTCTTACGTTTGAATAGAGAGAAGTTTTTGTTTTTTGTTATTAGAAGTTTGTATATATAAATTTTTTGAATTTTATTCAAAATTTTCAAATAAGCACTTTCATTATTTTTGTTGACTGTACTTTTAAAGTACTTGTAACTTGGGACGAAACAGAACTTCAATAGTGATGTGGGACGAACAAATAATTTTTTGGAATGTGGGACAAAACTTCGGGACGAACGAAGAACAAACCAGGCGGACTTAAATGCCTTAGGTATTATCTGCCAGTCGACTTTAGGGTGGTGCAGAAACAAAACATGGCAGGTGCAACTTAATAAACAGACAAAACAGAAGAGAAACAAATATATACAATAGTAAATACATACTTAGATACATACATATAACAAAAACAATGCTGTTATGAGAAAACAAATTCAACCAATTAGCTCGGTGATGATTCTACCAACATCTTGCGAATATGCTCACGTGCGTTCACCTTAAAAGAAAATCGGCTTGTTGGTGTTATTTTTTATCTGGGTGAATGTACAATATTATTATAGTGACGTGGTATTTGGGATATAGTTAGTGTTGCTAGGTCCGATTGGAGTAAAATCGGGACTGATGGTAAAACAAATCGGGATAAATTTAAGGTTTTAAATCGGGACAAAAAAAGTTTTTTTTGTCTGAAAAATCATTCTTCTCTCGCTCTAGAGTTGAACTATGTTCTTCTGTTGCCCTTTGCGATCCGGGGCTACAATCACTCTATATGGGCCGTGTGTCATTTTAACGCACTTAACATTTGTAATATGTAATTATAATGGCTGTTAATTAATTTATTGATAAATTGGGACATTTAGCGTCCCGCACAGGCGCAAATCGGGACGCGTCCCCAGACCCCTCAAAATCGGGACATCACGCGCAAATCGGGACTTCTGGCAACACAAGATATAGTAGACGCGTGTGCCAAGTTTCATATAATTCCTTTTTACTTTTGTACGTACCTAATTTAATCATACATTTACTATTGTTACTAAGAGAAGAGACATACAATAGAATAATGTAATTCATAAATAAACGATCTAAATGGTAACTCGTTCATACTCGAATTTATTGAAGTATTAGTGAATGTAGTGAAACAGAAGGGATACTTCCGGCATCGGGTCCATTTCCGGCGTCCCCGGGATCGTTTAGAGGACAAATGATAACACACAAAATATAAAGGTATTGTTTGTTGTGTATAAACCGAGAAAATTTGTATTTGGCTGTTATGAACTTCAAAGACCATAACAAAATAATTTATTTATTGAAAACAAATGTAACTAAAACATATTTAGTAACAATTAACCTATTATACAACTTAATATATTATATACCTATATAAACTAAAAAAAATATAATATTCGTACGTGTTTTGCGCAAATGTCATCCAAATCCGTTCAGCTGTTTGAGTGTGAAGAAGTAACAAACAGATATACACACAAACATTATAATATTAGTGTGATTACAAGTAAAGCTCATTTGTAGGTCCAGATATATAATATATAATACTGAGTTTGGCCCGCGGCTTCGCCCACGTACACAAAATAAAGCGTGAAAAATTTTAGCAATCGGACCAGTACTTTCAGATACTGCCTCCGACAAACAAAAAAAAAACAAACTACCTCTTTATTATATTGCCGCTTTGCTACGCGTCCGTGCTACGGCGTAGCACTGCTACGCGCATGACTTCTACGCTTCTATAGATATTTACTACAACCATAAAAATATAAAAAACGGGTAAGTAATAAGTGATATAATTACAAAATCTCTAATATTTACAAGATATAACAACTGAAGCTATAATTTTATTTCGTATAACGATCAGTTAGCATAATAAACGGTTGATATAATTTTATTTAAACTAATTCTTATAAACATAACATTCATTGAATATAAAATCGTTGAATGGCAATGCTTATTTCTCTGACCGAGGTAAAAACCAGCCCTTGGGTCACGCGAAGTGTCAACTAAGCGTTTTGACAGTTCTTTAAAAAGTGGTCTTTAGTCTAATAAGATGAAAAACGCCTAGTTAAAAACTCAAAGCGAAATTGCATATACACGCTTTACTTTTTATGATGTTTAATTATTGATGTAATGTTATGATGTTATTGGTGTTATGTAGGTAGATTGACCTTACCTACATAATTTAAAGTTATTCATAGTAACCTGAATAGATATGGAAGCAGGCATGTAGCATGCAAGCAGGCATGCAGCATGCAAGCAGGCATGCAGCATGCCAGCAAACAAGCAGCAAGGAAGCATTGTTGCTGCATGCAACATGCAGCAAGCATTGTTTCTGTCACGGCTTCGGTGCTGCAGGGTTTGGGCGGCCCCACTCGAGCTTATCGTCGCAGATAGTTTTAACGCTCACCACCTGCTCCTCAGCTCGCGCCCTCTGAGCCTACGCAGGTTTGAATTACACTCTAGGGGTAGGGCAGATAAGACTATGTGAAGTCAGTTCTGCTCCGATTCGTTTCTGTCACTAAATTTTGTAGCACAAAATATTGACTTTTATGATATTATTTTAATTTAAATATTGAAAATGCTACCAAGTAACCAACAAAATGACAGAAAAGTGATTGGTTCCTCAAATTGGGGTGTTAACCATAATTAAAGTGTCATTACTATCAATATACATTTTAAATAAATATAAAAACATGTTAAATAAACGTTATAATTATAACATATGAAATAAGTTTTAGAACACTTAAATGTTATAGTAAAGAAATTATATCAACTGTTTGTATATCTCACGTTTATTATATCTTGTGAACGTTATTGAAATGAAAAGATATCAAACAAGTTTATATCATATGAGACGCACCCATTAAAATTACGTTTACTCGCGTATTATGAATATCGCTTCTAGTTACAAAACATAGTTTACGTTATAGGTAGAGATATACTTTCTAAGATACAAAGTGAATTGAAAGTTAGTACATAAACCAATTTCTTTGAACTTGTTTCTAAGGGATTTGCGGGAACCCATTTCATAAATTGCCCGTATTGCCCTCTTTTGCAATATGAAAATTGAATCAAGTTTAGCTGGGGGTCTCCGCAGCGAAATCCCATACGGCCGATATATTCTTATATCCCACGGGAGCTGTGTATTTTTCGGGATACGAAAAATCCAACGGGATTCAGTTTACTATCAATGTACTGCACAGTATCTGTGAAAGAATTGATTACATTATTCCTTCTACAAACACATAATATTACCTATTTAATTATTGCTAGGTTTGAGTTTGACGACTGTCTTATTTATTTAACATTTGATGTCCATTTACATAAAATAAAGACAATAATTGTGAAATCTGTACCACCATACTTGCAAAAGGACAGTTGGAAAAAAGAAATGTAGACACTGTAAATGAGGACTAAGAAAAATAAGAACAAAAAAGAACTGCATGCTAAAAAATCTATGATGCGATAGAAACATGGTGATTTTTAACTTTTCTTTAAAAAAATCCAAGAGTTTGGCAGTTCCTAATGTCAGGTGGTAGGGAGTCCCACAATCGTACTGCGTATCTCATCTGATAAAACGATGAACCACGCTTGTATAAAAGTTAACTATTTACTCTCTAACGCACAATGAAGCTCTTTTTTAATTTAATAATCTACACTTCTACACTAATACGTAAATCACCAAAAAAAAACAAAATAAAAACACGAAAATTAAGCATTTCTCAAGGAGATCCAAGTTGTACAGACGTATGTACAATCAGCGCTCGAGGGGATATAATAAAGAGGTTAATTTCTTTTTTTCTGTTTGTAAGAGGTAATCTCTGAAAGTATTGGTTTAATTGCTATTTTTTTTTTACCAATAGAAAGCTGCTTTATTACTGAGTACCATAGACTATATTTTATGTACGCGGGTGAAGCCGTGGGCAAAAGCTAGTAATATTACAAAGAGGTAAATTTTTTTTTTTGTTTGTAGGAGGTAATCTCTGAAAGTACTGGTCCAATTGCAATTTTTTTTATCACCGATAGAAAGCTTAAAAGCTGCTTTATTTTTGAGTGACATAGGCTATATTTTATGTAAGCGGGCGAAGCCGCGGGCAAAAGCTAGTGTACATTTTTCTGCTTTTTAAACATTATGACCTAGTTGGAACACAGACTTAGCTGAAGCTGTTAAAATGTTAACTGTCTTCAAAGAAAACTCCATTAATTTTTCGCATTACTGAACTTTGCCAAGTTTGTTAAAATAGTCTCGAACGAAGAAGATAGGATGACCAGAACGCCGCTTGTTCTAACTAAAATATATCACGAACTTAGAGGGCAAACTTTGATGTTATCGTTTATTTTGGATTCCACTTACAAGGTCTGAATCGCTATTAAACTTTAACCTCTAGTTTCTTAATCTTTTAGAATAAGAGGGAAGATAATATATAAATGAGCAAAAAAGTCTTCGATATTTCCCAAGGCAAACACATGTACGATATTATAATTCTCTCCAAGTTGTTAATGAAGCACCATTTAATAAATATTATATCACAAAATTGGCCATTTTATGCTATGGTCGAGGTTAGGGTTAACCATTTCATAAAGTGGTCAACCATTATGTGAAATGCCTGCCTACATCATAAAATGACTGATTCTATAATATGGCTACGACATTATATACCCTTCTAAACTTACAGCTTTCTTGTGCTAACAGTATCGAAGTTAAGCCAAGGATGGACGGCCGAATAGACAGACTGCTCAGCACCGAACGAAGTTGATAATATGCAATCGTTAACGCTAGTAGAAAGCTTCAAATGTATGGGAATGGTCAGAACAAACGAATACAAAATTCATAGCCTAGTTTACATCGTTCAAAATTATAGAATTAATTGTTTTTGTTTCTACAATGTTCAGTGCTAGATCTTTCTTATACAAACGCTACCTTCTTGGCTAGGGGGGCAGAAACTATAAGGGTTCTTCTTTAAGATGACGGAGCCTCCTAAAAACGTAGGAAGATAGAAGGTTATGAGTTATTAATAAGTTTCTGAGAAGTTATTGTTTTGTCTGGAAAGGTACTGCGCCTCAAATGAGGGGTACTAAAACTTTTCCTTCCACGAAGACATCAGTCATTAGTAAAAATAAACTTTACGGGCCTTTTTTATGGTCTGAAAAAATCATCCAATGACAACTTCCGCTCTTGGGCGGAGTGGGAGATAGTATCAGACTCTTATTGACTAAAAGATCCACTTCGTTCTTTCTAGCCTTCATACCGGGGCTCGAGCTGTCTTACGAAATTAACCCTGGCCCCAGTAGGCTTCGACCCAGCTGGGTCCCTGCTGTTGTTGACAACTCCTTGAGGCGCGCGGGAACAGTGCGCGTCGTCGACGACTAGGGCTTGGCCCGGACAGTTACCGGACGGCCGGACAGCGAGCTACCCATTGCTCACTGTCCGCGGATCAGAATCCCGGCGGCAGCGGCGAGAACGCCGTTGCTTGATTCGCAGAAGTCGGCGACCGCCTGCCGCTCCTCCTCGCTCCGGACCATGGCCTCAGCCAAGGCCCGGCGCGAGAGGTCTCCACCGCCAATCGCCCCCACCAGGGCACGGCGATGCTCCGCCCAAGCAGGGCACACCTCGGCTGTGTGCTTTACCGTGTCCTCCAGGCGCTCCGCACAGTGGCGACACCCGGGCTTCTCTTCCGCTCGAATCCGGAACAGGTACTTCCCGAACGTGCCATGTCCGGTGAGGACCTGCGTTATGCGGAAGGTAAGGACACCGTGAGGTCTTTCCAGCCACGCCTCAAAGAGGGGACTTACCGAAACTTTACAGGCCCGATTAATAATATGTTCTATGTGAAACTTATTCAAAGAAAAATATTAACAATTTGTAATATTTTTAGGAAAAGAAAAAAAAAACCGGCCAAGAGCGTGTCGGGCCACGCTCAGTGTAGGGTTCCGTAGTTTCCCGTCCGTCACACTAAAGTGTACCCACTTATGAGTTTAAAAAAATGCTTGCTACGATTATACTACAAACTTAGTCCAGAAATTATTTTGTAGAACCCTTTTGTCTTTTTTGTACAAAAACTGTTCTTTCCATCAAGTTCAAAATAATTTTCCTAGAAAGTCCTTATAAAGTTCTACTTCTCAGATTTTTTTCATATTTTCTAAACTTATGGTTCAAAAGTTAGAGGGGGGGACACACATTGTTGTTTACTTTTGGAGCGAATATTTCCGAAATCATTGACATTATCAAAAAAAGATTTTAGTAAACCCCTATTCATTTTTAAATACCTATCCAACGATATATCACACGTTAGGGTTGAAATTAATAAAAATTGGTTGCCTGTAAAGTCGGTATACGGGCGAAAGTTTTACGTGACAACGACTTTGAGTGGTAAAATAAGTGCCTTTCATTTTTATGTCTGTCTCTCTCGCTCTTAGGCGGGCTAACCATGCCCGAGTGGAAGGGACGCGTGCCTCTCACTCGCTCTCATTGTGAGCGCATAACGTGAGCGGAGCGTAACGCAGTTTCTTGAAGTGTCACCCGGCAAACCAATTTATAAGACGTTGTCACGTCAAAAAAAATCACTTCCCACTTTACATATAGGGGGGCTACCCTAATAAAACATTTTTTTCCAATTTTTATTTTACCACTTTGTCGGCGTGATTGATATACATATTGGTACCAAATTTCAGCTTTCTAGTGCTAACGGTCACAGAGATTAAGCGAGGACGGACAGACAGACAGACAGACGGACAGACAGTCATGGCGAAACTATAAGGGTTCCTAGTTGACTACGGAACCCTAAAAAGAAGTGAGATTACTCATGAACTTAAACAATTTTTACTACCAAATATGCGAACAAATTAGGATTTTCTTTTACGTAACATTTCAGGGTACACTTAAAAGTCTACGGGATTGTTCGAAAGAGTTAAGGTGACTCTGGAACGCAAAAGGCAACTGAAGGATGTGGTTCTAAAAGTACTTTGTCGTCTAGACGTAAATAAAGCTAGCTGAACCAGATGGTGCACCAGCGATTGTTCCCAAGGTCGCCTCTCATAGAACCCAAATCCCGTATACTTGCCAACGTGCAACGGGCTCTGGCAAAAAGCAAATAAAAGAACAGGTACAGGTGGGTTTTTAGTCAACAAAAGTCTGACACGCCCTCTCGCTCCACCCAGAGCGACAGAAGTTATTTGATGATTATACATCCCTAAAAAAGGGTTCATTTACAAGAGTAACTACTATTGTATTTTCATCCCCTAAAAGATTGCCTTTGAAACTTCCCTGTATCCCTTACCAACTGAATACGTTACTCTAAATAAAAAATAAACAACGGCGCTTTCATAACAAAAAACAGTCCTAGCTAAATATAAATACGGAAACAAACATTACAATATCTTTGAACCTCGATTCTTTATTGATTCTGACCCGAAGGTACGATGGGCACAAAGGACCTCTTATCCTCGACCTTGACTACCAGCCTTATAAATTCTTTGTAAAAAATTATGTGTGACGAAGCGGAGCGGAGCGAGGATGTGTAGAGACGCGGCGGGCGGCGCGATCTTCATCATCATATCAACCGAAGAACGTCCACTGTTTGACCTGACCAGCCTGTTGGTCTAGTGGTTAGTGACTCTGACTGCTATACCGGAGGTCGTGGGTTCGATTCCCACCCAGGACAAATGTTTGTCGGTTGAGCATAATCATTTGTTCTATGTCTGGGTGTAATTTATGTATGTATTTAGAAATATATAAGTATTTTTATCAGTTGTCTAGTACTCATAACACAAGCTCTGTTTAGCTTGGGACTAGACGGCGTTGTGTGATAGTTTTCCAAGTTGATAATCTGCAATTGTTTACGCTAGTAGAAAACTTCAAATGTACGGGAATGACGTCATCTCAACGCTCAGTCACGTGGTCAGAACAAAAGAATCACGGGCGTGGCCAACTCGACGCGTTCGACGCAAGCGAAACGGTTGTAACTTGGCTAGGGGAGGGCTGGGCCGAGAAGCTTGCGCGGTGCGAGGATGCTTAACGGACTCGGTTGCCCTGTGCACGGGAAAACATAGTCATCGCTTGAGTTCCTCGCACACTCTCTAATTTTTTTTTGTAGTTTAAAATATCTAGCACTGCTTTTAGCAGAGCTGCGCTTTTTTCGCCAGAGCTGCGCTAAGTCTATCTAAGAAAATGAAAAGTATGGTAGATAAAACCTATTTATACAGAGAAAGCAGATTGACCAGGATAACGTACTGAAGAAATTTTATTGACTTTTTCATGAAAACTGTTTTTGATCGACTACCGACATTTTCCGCCATATATACTAGGGTATACATGACAGGTTTGCCTGTACAGGTATACTGGGGCGTGTATGTTGCACAACTGTGCAGGTTTACATACAAGCTTACCTGAAAGGTATAACTGTGTGTGAACGGGTCCTATTTAGCTAAAAAAAGTTCTGTTGCAGACAGTACTAATTTCGCATTACAAACAATTTCAATAGAAAAACATTATTGGTAGATATTTTCCTCGCACACCGCCTCGCTACCTCGCGCTTCTAAGGTGGAACACCGCCCTTGTAAATACGGATGGTGACCTTAGAACCCTCTTAGCAAACAAGGGAGAGGCTCCAAGAGTTGCGTTCATGGCATTTAATGCGTTTCAAGGTGTTGCTCTCCTGAAAATTAAGTACAGATGGCAAATGATATTAATGATCGTTACTAGTGCAGTGTCTATACTGTTAACACGTCATGATAAGCTCCCTGTTCCAGAAAAACGTGCAATTCTTTAGGATAAAATGTACTCCATGACACTCTTTTTTATTTTGAGTGTATTCATTTTTTTACAAACATTATTTTATTCGTACCTAGATAACTGGGAGCTTAAAGAATTTGGTTTTGTTTTTGTTATTAATTTTATGAGGTTTTTTATTTACCAAACTGTTAATTAATTAATTTATTTATTTATGTACATACAGACACAACAGAACAAGCAAAATTGTCTTACTTATTGAGGCTATAAAGCTAAAAGACTAAAATATTGAGGAAAACATAGAAAGAATATTTTAGTTATCCAGGTGCAAGTGTCTTAAATTCATTGTAATTGTTTGTTTCATACTTACCTGAGGTTACTAAAGAATTAATTGCAGAGGTAAATGAACCGCCCTCATAAAAGTAACTTTAAGATTTTTTTTTTATTGTTGATAGGTTCGCGCTTGACCGCTATCTCACCTGATGAAAAGTGACGATTCGGGACGATTAAGCAGCGACATCTTTCTGTTTTTGATAGTTTTGATAAAAATGGTTGCTTAAAAATCAAATTAAAATAGATATCCCTAAAGTTGATACTATATAAGTTCAATCCATCCACCATACTCTCATGAGTATGGTGGATGGATTGAACTTATCATGAGATATATGAATACAAGTGGGTATCGCGGAGGGAAGCGGCCGAAACCATGGAGCGGAAACAAGCTTCACGCTCAGGCCACCGCCGGAACCGCCGTGGACATCCCGGCTGCCGCAGCTGCGTGCTTACGGACAGTGACCAATGAGTAACTCGTCGTCTGGTAAGAACTAGTGATGTAACGAATATTCGCAGTCGCATTCGCGAATATTAACACATTCTTTCATATCACTTCTCACATAATTCATCCATCTTTTCTTTGGCCTCCCTCTCCCTCTCCATTCATCCACATGTATAGGTACTCATAACTTTTTCAGTAACATGCGTTTCAAACTTCAAAGTCAAAGTCAAAGTCAAAAGTTTTTTATTTCACATAGGCCTACATGGGCACTTATAAAACGTCAGAAGCTAGTGCACGGTTCGAAATTGGTCGTTTCCTATGGAGAAGAACCGGCAAGAAACTCCATGGTTACTCCTTAAAAAAATGGTTGTACTTACAATATTTCCATATAACAGTATTAAAAGGTATTATTTAAGAACACTTCTCTTCACATGACCATACTAAATCAAACCATTCCATTTCTACTTTTCAGTCGTTTAAACTTTTCTTAAGTTTTCAAGGTTGATTTTTATAAATCACTGGTTCGGCAGATCTGCATCATCGCGCGGGTTTTTACGCACTCACGCGCGTAGGTGCATTTTGTGAATTCACGCAGGCACGCATATTTCATACAAAATCACGCACCGTACAGTACAATTCACGAATGATGGCGGGCGTGAAGTTAGCCTTTGCGAACTTTCGCGCATACCAAACTCTCCTCGCACACGCGCGACGTCATTTGGTTCCTAAAACAGGTTACTGCGCAGCCTTCTGGGCAAACTTCACGGCCACCATCATTCGTGAATTGTACTATACTACGAGACTCAATGTGCCATACCTTGCGTGTCACCGCACTCACGCGCGTGAGAGCATGTTTCTCCGCATGTAGGTAAGTGATCTGCATGAACGCGCGTGGATGCATTTTCAATGTGTTGGACTGTTCGTGTTTTCTATACAAACGGAGATACTTACAAGCAACGTTAAGACACGCATTCACGCACTACGCTGCGGGGTGCGTGGCAGTGTGATAACCGCCTTACATGCGCGTCTAAACCCAGGCTGCCTTCATAAAATAAAAAATAAACAATATCTTTACCAGTTTTTTGTAAACATCGTGTTCAGCAACATAAATTGGCTCCCCAAAACTCGGTCAAGGTCGCGAGGGCAAAGTTATTATTATTTTGGGGTAGGTAACAGATACGCCGTTGTTTACTCTATAATTTGATGAAAATTAATTATTTTTAACTGCGTTGTTTGCGCCCTCCGGGGTACGGAGGGGTCTGAAATTCAAATGCTCATTTATTCACGAGTTCATGACTGAAAAAGCAACGTAACTTTTCTTTTTTTAAGATGGGTAATTATCTAATGCCTTCTCCCGCTGTAGGGTGGGGCGGGAGGGCGTGTTAGAAGTTTATTGACTAAAACCGCACCTTTGTTTCTTCATTTTCCCTTTGCATGAACAGGCTAACCCTTTCAAAAGTCAACCCATGGCACAAAATGGATAGGTACGGAAGACAATCTCATGTGCGTACTTCACTTTTTATACCTACGCTCGGTGGATGCACACTAATGAGCGTTTGAGCCGAAACTGTTCGACGAGTGAATGGTCCGAGACGGGACCGAGATATCGTGTACGTAAGCGGTGTCTATGTGTGTGTTGCTCGAGCGCGCTTTGTATGTAGATTGAATTTTGTACCTATTTATTTTGTGCCCATGGGCTGTTTCAGTTTTGCTGACATCTCTTTGAGGAGCTTGTGGAACACGAATCAATGGTGTACCTTTATGAAATCGATCCTTTAGTACTCAATTTATTACTGAATCGATTTTTTAGACATTGATTCGAATCGATTCAAAAATCGATATTTTTTTGTAAGAATCGCCATCCCTACTGCCAAGGAAGACCAACTAAATATGGCGTGTGCGCCGCGACGACACCATTATGGAAGACGATCATTTCAGTGTGTCTGGAGTTTTGTGAGATGAGTGTGTGAATTTTTTTGTATATTGTTTTAACTAATGTAATTGGCGAATAGCCGTTTTTGTTAAAGTAAAACCATAAATAAATAAATAAATAGCTTTCTCTTTCTCACAAATGTTAGACTAGAAACAATCATAGCACAGAATCCGTGGGTACCTTTTTCAAGTGAAGGCTTGTCAGACTTATACTGACTAAAACCCACTGTTATGTTCCTTCTTTGCCTTCGTTCCAGGGCTCACGTTTGACCACTATCTTACCTGGTGGTAAGTGACGATGTGGTCGACGATGGAGCATGCTTGCCTAGAAGTAACCTATTCAGACTTAATATTCACTCTTGACTTAAAGATCCTTATGTTGTAGCTATCAGGAAAAACAGACTACGGCAGAGAATTCCACTCCTTAGCCGTACGCACAATAAATGTGTTCCCAAAACGCTTTGTGCTTACGTATGGATGGGATGTCTACCGTGTACCTTATTTAGGTTACCTAACCTATCCACTCTTTACTTAAAGACACCTAAGTTGTAGGTCACAGAATCTATACCTGTAACAGCCTTAAAGCCTTAAAAGGTACAACTAATTACCGGATCAGCAGCAGGTATACTTGACGCCAGTAATAACTAATTAAGACAAACACTAGCGAATTAATTGCATACGTACAAGTATATCCCACGTGTTTTGGCTCTTATATAATTAATAGTGTTATATATATTATTGCTTATCGAAAGAGGTTACGTTGAGGGTTGTTATGACCTGTTTACTCCTTATATAGTAAGATCCCAGGGCCACCAGACGTCACGTATTTTCTGACGAAGGAAATGTGGACGATTGTGTACTGTTAGTATGTACTAAGAACGCATGTCTACCTGTTAGCTTGCTTAGACGGCTAATTTTCAGGTATCAGGTAATCAATGCACATAAAATCATTACTTACTTCACGTAAATTCTCCAAGCTGATTTTTACGTATATTTTAGGCAATATCTTTAAAATCAAGTCGGCAATACTCCCAGACACATTACGTGGGACGTATTGCTTTACAGACGCTTTAAAGCTCCCAAAATAATGACATAACGTCACGTAAATTCTCATGCTTGATTTTTATATAAGTTCACCAGACAACTATTTTAAATCCTTTTACTAGAAGACAGACCGATCCAAGGGGCTAATCATCCCCTAGAGTCAATTTTAATTTCTCTGTGAGTAGGAGCGCGAGGCCATTATCCACGCGCAATCACAGATAATTTCTTCTGTTATCTGGTGATACATAAAAATCAAGCATTAGAATTGAAAATCTCAGGTAGCCAATACTACAATAAAATTCAGCTTCATTTTATAAGGAGTCGATTTTTTTTTAATCAAACAAGTCAGCGCTTGACTGCGATCCCCCATGACGGTAAGCAGTGATGCAAGCATTGGTGGTGAGAGAGAGAGGGAGAGCCTAATTTACTCGAATCTTGAAAACATCTAAATTAGGTATAATCGGACGGGAAGACTGCAGCAGACCAATTATTGTTCCAGTCCGAACGACGACCGGTCGATCTGTTATTATGGAAACTAAATAGCATTGTATAATGTAGAAGCACTTTTTTTTTCTAGTTTTTGTGAATGTGAAGCACCATGGAGCATCTTTATTAGGTTACAACTTGTTTGACATTACGAGCATGGTAGTTGAGAGTTTGTCATGCTCACCCAAATGTCTTGCTGGTGGTGGCACGTGTTATTGTGTCATTCGGTTCCCTTTATAATGGTTGAGCTGAGTGGGGCTGATGCACGTGTCATGCCCGTGAACGGGTGCCATCGGTTGAGACTGGTCATCTTGGCTGCCAGTGGCTTAATTCGGTTTCTAATTTTAATTACATTTAATAAAAAGAATAATAACTTATTATTATTACGTATCTACCTACATTGTGCTCACATATTAGAAGCGACAAGAAATATGTAACCAAGATTATTTTGTTCATAATATGTCTAATTTTAAAATTGTACACTGGATCCTACCCTCTATTGTCATCTCTCTCTATCGCTCAATGGTTTGCTGGAAGAAAACTCAACTTTGAGTTAAGCTCGCCTATGTACAAGAACTTTGTTATCCACTTATTTTGTGTTATTATAGTGTACAATAAAGAATTAAAGATCTATGTAACTCATATTATATTTTAAAAAGAGTGTCCATGGAGTTTCTTGCACGTTCTTCTCCATAGAGACCTACGTATTGGAACGTGCAATTTAGCTTCACTTTTCTTGGACTGACCGACATTTGACTATTCAAAAGTGCCTGCAAATGGTCTATTTGAAATAAATGATTTTGATTTTGATTATTATATAAATTTATTGCACACTTTAACTTAAAAGAGGACAAACATCTAGTCTAGCTTCTGACGTTTTATAAGTGCCTCGTAACTGCGTGTATCGTGGGTGCGTTCACAAAAATATAGACGCACAAATTACTTGGAACAACTATATGTAGATTTCATTTATCCACCTCCCCTATACCGCGTATGCTAACAATGCTCAACGTGCTCGTGGAGGCCAACCCTGGATTGGATTTGTTTGCTGATGAATGGAAGACGATATTATTAGAAAGTTTGCGATTCTGTGAGAAAACAGAGGGAAAGGATTAACGTGTTTTAGTATTAATGGCAATTATGCTGTACTAAATAATAATAAAAAAATAAGTAGGTCATATAAATATTTGCGAAACGCAGCACAGCAAAATCTTCTGTTCAAATACTCCAATTTATAATTTATTGGTCATCATCGCTGCCCAGCCGAGTCGGATTTGATGGTTGACTTCTTCCTCGTAGTAAGGCCTACCCAACTAGATTGTCTGTCCCATTTAAACGTAATCGTCTATAACTTCGAGGAACTTCGGTAGTCTCCGATTTTGATCGGAGTGGGTTGGTTAACAGAGGTAAAATTAATGAATAAACGGATTAATAAACTCATATTAGGTATTTTTTTAATAGTTCTTCATAATACATCCGAGTATATAAAGAGTAATTACTAACATGGATAGTACAATTAGCTCTATACTAAGTAATGTAGATTGTAGTACCAGTTACTAGGTAATGATTACAAGGAGTATCTTTTTGTGATGTATCAGCACAAAATAAATAGATAAAGAAGTCAATCTACATACAAATCGCGCTCGAGCAACGCACACATAGACAACTCTCACGGATACGATATCTCGGCTCAACCGCCCGGTCGCACTCGTACAGTTCGGCGCAACACGCTGGCCCTAGCGCGATCGCCTAGCGTAGGTATAAAAAGTGAAGTACATACATGAGATTGACTTCTGTATCTATCTATTTTGTGGTATTAGTATGAAGTAACGCTAACATAAATGTGTATGAATCGTAGTAACATTTTATACCGATTTTCTTTTTGTTCTAAGACCCCTGTAAATTGACTTTGTTCATGTAGTCTATAAGTACCATTTTTGCCGTTCCATTTTTTTTTTAAATTGAAGATTCACTAAGATTGAAACTCACTCAAAATTGTACCTTATCGGTTTAGTACGGAGCAAGTGCAATATAAAGGTTAGAAGTATTTAAATATTTCTCTGACTGTAATTAGCGATGTTTGTGTAGTATAAAAAGTCCTTGGAACAAAAAAAAAGATACTGCAAAATGCTGTCACGATTCACACACATTAATTATGTTATTAGATGTTAAACACAAAACATGCTTAGTTAAAATATTTTGTTTCGTTTAGCATTGAAGGTATTTAGTGATTAGTGGAGCAAGTAGGCTTTAGCATCTGTGAAAACATCTTCATTCTTATTTTTTGTTCATCTGTGAAATCATACTACGTTTAGAAGCGAAAAACCACTATAACTGGATAGTTTTGGGAGGTCTCCATGGAAAATTTGATTCTAAATTGTGTGTTTCATTTCATCATCTTCTTTTTCTTCTAAGGAGGAATATCTTCCTCCAGATCTTCAGATTTTTACTGACTAAGCACCCCGTGTTTCTTGAGTTACCCTTTGTGTTCCAGTACCTCGTTTACTCTTTGGTACATGGAGCGGGGTTTGCTTTTATTATCCCCTTTTTTCCACTGAGCAAGATGTTGTGCTGCGTCAATGTTATGCCTTTTCAAGTTTGTTGTAAATACAAGCTTTGTTGAAAGGAAAGTCCTTTTTATTTTTCGCTTTTCAGTTTCTTGTTTATTTTTTATTTTGCGTTTTTTTAAAGTCAGCAGTTTTCTTTCTGGCGCCATATTTTCGCTTCTATTGTAGTATGATCTATTTCTTATGGAAGCATGCGTAGTGGCTATTATTTATTTTATTATCTACCTTAAAGATCCAATTGTCATTTTTATAGTGTATAATATAGAGTAAATCTTATCTATCTTTTATAGTAAAGTTGGTAAATATCCTTCGTGAACTTTGTTTTGTCGATTAAAAACTTAGTTCACGAATTTGACGCAGTCACTGAGCTTAATCTTGGGCTGGATCCAGTCGATAAAGTAGTAGACCCTAGTGTAGACGTCAGGGTATCCTCGGGCGCAGGGCATGCCCCATGATACTATACCCACCACTTTATTGTCAGCTACCAGAGGGCCACCGGAATCACCCTGTATAGCAGAGAAAAAAAAATGGTACGTTGTATTATGGAACATATTTATTGTTAACTACTCCCGTTAACTGTCTGCCTACCCTACGCACCTACATACCCAATTCCTATAACCTAACTGCCGACCCTACGCTACCAACATACCCTATGCTATTTACCTACCCTACCTATCTACCCTATCTGTCTACACTATCTATCTACCCTACCCTACCTACCTATTATTACTTTTGCGTTTTGCTTTCAAACTGTCCCTAATTCCCTATAAGCTGGTGAACAAAAGAAAAATAGAATGTTTAAAATCGGTTCAATTGTTCTCCAGTTTTTTTCCAAAATTAACGAACAGCAGTTGTTTTTTATTAGAGGTTGGCCATTTTTAGAGTAAGGGACTTAAAAACACCTTCATAAAGGTTACAGAATTATAAGTGTTACATGTTGAATGTGTAACAGAATCAAAAATGTAACACTTATATATGTGTTTTCAATGTGTTAACCCAAAACACTTAAAAAAGTGTAACCGTAACATATCTGTAACAGATATAAAAGTGTTAACAGTGTTAATAAGTGTAACAGGTAAACGCAGCGTTGCCAAAGTTACAATTTACTTATTTATGGTACTGTGCAATTATTTCAGTTACACATATTAACACTTATTAACACATATAAAAGGTTACAGTTTCATTCGGTAACATTATTGTAACTGTTTTAAAAAACAGTGTTAAAACACATTATTACGGTTACAGTTTGAGTCCCTGGTTAGAGTTGCCAGATGTAACCTTGATAATAATATTTTTTTGGACCGATCTACTTTCAATTACAAACACTAACGATGTAGAACATGTTTTGATTGAAAACAAAGGTAGCAACTTACTATTCGAGATGATATCTAGGAAAAGATCAAGATAAATGTTTTTGTAGTAAAATATATCTTCAACTCAATAAAGAGAACGATAAAATAATAACCTATATTTCAGAAAACATTTAGCATTTTTTTTTCATTTTTTTTTGTCTGAAATACATATTTTTTCGCCTAAATTCTCATCATTCGCCGATATTTGATCGTAATACATCTGATATATAAATATTAATATCCGTTGAGCTAACAAATGTTTTGATGGAATATCTTCAAACATCTTAATATCGTGATTTATTATAGAAGCCACCATTTTGAACGTTAACACAATATTTGGTATAACATTAGCTTTAGATTGAGGAATGCGATATTTAGGGAAAAAATCTGTCTCTATAGTTTCGAGTAACGGAAATCGCCGTCCTGGTACTTGAGTGGCCAATCGACCACTGCAAAAATTTTTAGAAACATGTAGTATTTCTCTAAACATATAACTGAATAATGATTTAAAAAATAAACACTACAGAAATTAGTTGCTATACTTTGAAATAAAGCAGTTAATTTTGCTAAAATTGGTCGGTTGTCCGTTTAAGCATTAGGGCAAC
The DNA here is from genome assembly GCA_929112965.1 of Mythimna albipuncta. Classification (NCBI taxonomy): domain Eukaryota; kingdom Metazoa; phylum Arthropoda; class Insecta; order Lepidoptera; family Noctuidae; genus Mythimna; species Mythimna albipuncta. Next base: position 5,113,934 of record OV815962.1, on the reverse strand, counting down.
GAAATGTCTTGATTAAATTTTTAACTCGGATAAAATTATATAGGAAAGAGCCAGTACTGTAATAATAGTCCCTGATTATCATTGACGACTTGAGGTGCCGCTATTCACTAGTGATTTGCCATCACTGAGATTGATTTGTTTTTTTTTTTCTAAAAAATATTTAAACAGATGATATCACGATTTCAGCCGAAAGATGTCAACTGTAGGACTTAGGCTTCCCCAAGTGTCGCCATAACGACCGGTCGTGAGCATCTCGCGTCTATCTGTCACTCTTTCTGTCACCAGGTCATCGCTCCACCATTCCACCATTCAAGAAACTCAAACAGTCAAAACAATCTAAATGGTGTACTTACATGACAAGCTCCTTCTCCACTCCTGGTGAGGGAACAGATCTGTGAGCTGTAGATAGGGTTCAATGTCTTGTAGATGTCCTGGCATCGTTCCACGCTCAGGGAGGTCAGGTTGATCATCTGGAGTTGAACGGGCAGCGTGCCGGGGTACTGAAAAGAGAGGAGGACCTTAGTCATGGCATCCTTGTATTTTTTGGTTGGAAATAGCTGTTGATGTGAGAAATGACAAAATAAGGTCTAAAACTCAACAGCCAGCAAGAAAAAAGGTGACTAGATAGACATCTGTCCATCCATGAGACGGTCGACGATATATTAGACAAAAATCAGAAGTCAGACACGTTTATCTGTACCGTATAATAATATCCGTTTATAATAAAAAGGTAAAGTATTTATTTTATTTTTTTGTTTGTAGTACTCTCTGAAAGTACGAGTCCGATTGCTAAAATATTTTTACCGATAGAAAGATCCAATATTCCTGAGTGACATAGAGCCTGTCTAATAAGTTAACCGACTTGGGTAATTATAAGGTAAAATGAAATCTGATGTAGTCAACGCTGGTTCAATAATCAAGGTTTATTAAGGGATACTGATAATTGTTTACTAATAGAAGAACCTTCTATAAAGTATCCGAATATAAGTATTTTTTAAATAATTAAATATTATACAAAATTCCCAAGTTGGTCGACTTTTTAACCAGACTATATGGCTATATTTTATGTACACGAAGCTGCGAGCAAAAGCTAGTTTCAAATAAACCAATTACAGGATTTTTTTAACTGTCGAAATGTCGATCATTAAAAAAAGTTAAGCTAAATTGCATGTTCTAAGGGTCTAAACAGACGAACCGCTTTTCAACTGCAATCCAACCACAATTTGCAGTTTAACTGACCCTAAAGCGTAGATCTCTATGGAGAAGAACGTACAAGAAACTCCATGGAAACTTTTTTAAATGATATTATGAGTTACATTAATCTGGGTTACATGTTTCTTGTCGTTTTTATTATGTGAGCACAATGTAAATAAGAAAAAAAAAAATAGAAATTAAGCCACTGGCAGCTAAGAGATGTCTAGTCTCAATTGACGGCGCCCGAGGGGTAATTCCATTGTTATTTCAAGGTATCAGAAGTGCTTGGAACGCAGACATCAAGGCTTCGCCATCACAACTGGACTACGGAGAGCCGCAGCGTTTACCAGGCCAGTTCCTTTCCAAAAAAAAAGTATGGAAGAAGAATCGTATTTTACTACTATCTTATCTGATGGTATGCGATGGTGTAGTTGATAATGGAGCGCGCTTGCCAAGAAGTGCCTGTTAGATTTTAGAGGTATGCGGAACAGGGTGTTAAATTCAACATGCCTTCGTTGAAGAGGGAGGTTTCGCCATTCGGGTGCTGTGTCTAATCCTGTCAACTGCCCGATGGTTGCTTTCGGGCAGTTGCCTGGACTAGTATTAGTGTTCTGATCACGCGGAAAATTTTGATACCGTGATACAGGATTTTGAATTATAGATGTCGCTATTCACTATTGATTTATTTCCAGTATGGACCTTCAAAAAATATTTTAAGCGGTCTTAAAAATTTGATATTAAAACATAAGCCATTACCGAAACCATACACACACAAGAGTTCGATTTTTCCTAGTATCAAGTAAATATCATATCAAAAGCCCTGATACTCGGAACCGATAGTGAAGTGAGCTGTATACTGGGAAAAAGTGCTACAGGTACGATTGTTGATCCTTTGTAAGTATTATATTCTACCTAACAAAAAGCTGGTAATGTTTTTTTTGTGTGTGGATGTTTTTTTTAGGTGTTGGATAGAGGTAGTATCAGACATTTACTGACTACAAACTTTTTTCAGTATGGTCTGTCTAACAAGTCAACCGACTTGGGAATTTTGTATAATATTTAATCATTTAAAAAATACTTATATTCAATACTTTTCATAGGGTTCTTCTGTTAGTAAACAATGATCTATATCTCTTAATCAACCTTGATTATTGAACCCGTGTTGACTACATCAGATTTCATTAAATCCTAATAATTACCAAGTCGTTTAACTTATTAGACAGACTCTACGAAATATTTCTCATTGAACATTAGGTATATTATTTGAACATTTACAAATAGGTTTTATTCTAGCGACATATTTTTTTAAATGATATAAACTAGTGCTTTACTACAATCCCACCTGATGGTAAGCAGTGATGCAATCATCGATGGTGAAGTGCACTAGTTTATTAAGGGCCAATTCCGATACTTTAATTTTATAGGATGGTAAGACCGCAGCAGGCAAATTCCAAAAAAAGGCCTATATATAATTACCTAAGGTATTAAATCCGCCTTTGAACTTTAAGCTGCATGAAGATTAAATAAATAAATTGTTCCAGTCCTTTGATGTACTTACGCGGTATAAATGACGAGGCGAAACGCTTCCAAATGTAGAAAAGGATGTCAAATATAATAATGTAGGACGCTAATAATTTAAACAAAGTGAGTTTCATAATAGAGACACCTCTCATTTATTGTTTTTCATGAAACAAATATTTTTTTCTTCACACATGAATTTGGTGCCCCTTGAACTTGCCGGTTTTCCCTCCTAGACCCGAGTCTACCTATATTTACTAAGGATGGCAGACCATCTGTGTCCAAAGTCGCAACTTACATACTTTACTAACTTTGCAATAGTAAAAAGAGTACCTAACAAAATAGGTAAACAAAAGTGACAAGGTAATGGCAGGTTCCGGGAGCTTGAAAGGTGCGTCGTAGGTTTTTACGTGAGTAGGGTTGTCACTTAAACTAAAAATGAGAAAAGAGGTAAAATTGTTTTTCGGCTTGGACCTCCTCTGCTGCAATGGCAAAAACTATTTTTTTTTATTTCCCTTCTGTATTTTTCTGTTTAATTTCGAGATTCATGACAATTTATTTATTTTTTTCATAGAATTCCGTACTAAGGCTGATGGACGCAAACTACTTTTAATGCAAAGAAAAAAAAGTTATAAATTTCAATGACTTATTAAAAAAAATAACATTCCACAACATGATAAATCTTTTACCACGTATTAAAAGTGCAAAAAATAAGCTGATATTTGTAAAAGAATTTAACAGTAGCTATTTTTGGTACGTTATTGGCATATCAGAAAATCAAAAAATTGCCAATGACTTTTTTACTTTATATGCGTCGGCGTCGTTTTATCATGGGCTAAAACACAATTCCTTTGGGTAGGACATATGAGCGACGCTATGAAAAAATCTATAACTTGTATATATATATGTATGTATGTGTGTATGTATAGCTATATATTTTATTAAATATGCATGTATGTTTAGTTTTAGCTTTATATATCATTTTGTAATACTTGTTTTGATAATATTTCCTTTTATTTTATGCACCTGCTATTTTGTCTCTGCACTTCCCTAGGTTGACTGGAAGAGAATACCTAAGGCATTAAGTCCGCCCTTGTATCATTTGTTGCATGAAGATTGAATAAATAAATAAACTTTTATTGGGGGTTTATAGTATCACAAAATCTTGTCACAAATGTTTTTAAAACAAAACTTTTTGCGTAAGCAAGGCTCTTTTGTTGGTTCTTTGGCAACCCTACCTGAATGAGGGTGCCACGAAGTCCTAATGACACAATTAGGGAGCCCTACGATGTGCCGGGAATAATAATAATAATAGTGGCAGAGGGTCAGTTCCCGCAGTTACCTGTAACTATGTGGAGTTTTTGTTGAAAAAAGGATACAAAGAAATATGGCGGTTTTATTTAGTGAGTGTGATAAGGCTTTTGTGTGTTTTGATGTTATATAAATATATTTATGTATGCATTATAGATTGACCCGTTGGTCTAGTAGAACAGTTAGTGACCCTGCCTGCTGTGCCGGAGGTCCTAGGTTCGATTCCCATCCCGAACTAATTTTTGTGTGTTGAACATAATCATTTGTTCTGTGTCTGGGTGTAATTTATCTATATATGTATGTATGTATTTAGAAATATATAAGCGTGTTTATTAGTTGTCTAGTACTCGTAACACAAGCTCTGCTTAGCTTGGGACTAGACGGCGTTGTGTGGTAGTTGTGGAATATTATCATTATTACTTATATGTATTATATAATAGTAAATATATATTTATGTATATTTTTAATAAACATACTTTTGTACCTATGTTTTGATTTTATAGTTTTTTTTTCCTGTAGCGGCCATTTATTCTCTTCACCACCCTTGGTTGAGTGGTACGGAATGCCCAAGGCATTAAGTCCATCTTTGTAGGATTGTGTTCCATAAAGTTTGAATAAATAAATGTAGTTTTACCTTTATGGTATTGGAGAGTTTTCCGTCAAATATTATTATTTGTTAACGGTTAAATAATGTGCTGTGATGAAATCATAGGACCATTAGATGTATCTACGGCTTTGCGCCAGCGCCATCGGTACATGGTGAATATCCTACCCATACGTATAAAGCGTTTTGGGAACACATTTATGATGCGTACAAGGAGTGGAATTCCCTGCCGGAGTCCGTGTTTCCTAATAGCTATAACTTAAGGGTTACCTACTTCTAGGTAAGCGAGCTCCATTGTCGGCCACATCATTGCTTACCATCAGGTGAGATGGTGGTCAAAGGCAAAAAAGTTTCCTTTTTTGTGATTTAAGTAACTACAAATTTACTTTTCAGATTTTTTCCAATATTTGTGCTATGAGATCTTGCAACTTGTTAAAGTTCAGGATTCTAGGTCACCGGGAAGTACCCTATGAATGTTGACACTCTTGGGAGTGTCGAAATACACGTTTTATGCGATATAATATTTTTTTTAGTTAACATAGAAGTTTAGTTTTTTCACAGCTTCAAGGGACCGCATATAGTATTTGGTTTCAATTTTAACTCGATACCTCCACGCATTACCGAGATAAAAAGGTATTGACAGATAAACAAACTGGTGGACAACAAAGTGATCCTTTAAGGCCTATACAAGGTGTAAGGTATAGCCCTCCACAAACTTTAAGGGCTTGCTCAGTAGACGAAACTGAACAACCCACCATAAAAATTTTTTTCAAGAAACGAAAAAAAAAACCGCCTCACCATACAAAATTATTAATTTGATTGGGCAGTTTGTGTGGACAGGCTGTGTGGCAGACACCATGGCGGCGCGACCAGTCCCGGCTACCAACAAAATATATACAGCTCTATAGAGAGTTATTCACCTCGTGGGCGTTTGGTTGCGCAACCAATTTGGTGGCACCACCAGCTCAGACGTGTGGCGACTCTGGTGTCTGTATGGTGTCTAGTTTGGTAGCTGAGGGCTATATTTCACTGGGACACCATAGCGGCACAACTTGTCGCGCCACCATGGCGTTCCGGTAAATTTATAGTCCTAAGGGTTCCAATTTTACCTTCTGAGGTACTAAACCCTAAAAAGTTCATTTTCGAAACAAATACGCCTAAAACAAAACACAATCCAAATTTCATGTAAAATCTGTTACGTATATTTGAACAAGATAAGCAAAGGTAAATGTACGTATAATTTTCTTCCGGACTTGAGCCACGCTTCTGATTAAAACGGGAAATAAACGTCAAATGTTTAATTTCCCAGTTGACTTCGGGTGTTAACAAATAAAATCGTCGAAATTAAGTTTACTTTTGTTTTTATGAGCGTTTTTATGTATTTTACTGTTGTAGGGTACTTGTTGATCACTCTCCTTAGTATCTCAGTAAACTTGACAAGAAGGTAGGAACGGAAGGTCGACTCGAAACATTTGTTGCTAAATACAGCAAACACATTAGTATGTGTTCTTTAAGCAATTAATGCTACAACGGAAGAATTGTTTTTGACGAGTTCTCACCAATGAGTACTCTCAAAGTTTTAAAATCATCACCATAAGGTGATATCATAAGCTCTTTTAAATATCACAGTGCTGCTGGTCCAAATTTTCAACCACTGGGGTGCACAAATTGGTTAATTCGGGAATTACTTTTCTTTTTTGAAATTTCAAAATGTTGTACTATTATAGTATTGTATTATAATAATGTAGAAGCATTTTATGGCTTTAAATCAGGTTTTAATCATCTTTTACTATTGGAATTATTAGACGTAAATGATTTTCAGAAGATTGGCAGCCGATTGGAGGGAAAGAGGCATCGTCGTTGGCGAGACGAGGTTAACAAATCTCCGTTTTGCTGATGACATCGTTCTCTTTGCTTCTTCAGCCACTGAACTAGAACGCATGCTACAAGAGCTAAGTGACGCAAGCCTTGAGGTTGGACTGAAGATGAATATGTCGAAGACTAAAGTCATGGCCAACGAAGCACCAAAAGTCATACAAGTACACGGGGAGACTATACAACATGTCCAGGAATACCTTTACTTGGGTCAAGTAGTCTCTTTCCAGGCGAGGCAAGACAAAGAGATCGCAAGACGGACTGAAAACGCCTGGAGGAGCTACTGGTCCATGAAAGACCTATTCAAGGGTGAATTGCCCATGGCACTAAAGCAAAAACTCATGGACATGTGTATTCTCCCCGTCCTAACCTATGGTGCACAAACTTGGTCTTTGACTAACATCCAGAAGTCCAAACTTAAGGTTTGCCAACGAGCAATGGAGCGCAGTATACTAGGTGTTAAATTAACGGATCGAGTTCGAAACACTATACTGCGCTCCAAAACCAAAATAGTCGATGTGGCTCAAAAGGCTGCCAAACTGAAGTGGGACTGGGCAGGACACGTCTGCCGCATGCCCGACAAACTGTGGGCCAAAGTAGCACAAAGTTGGTGCCCTGAAACAGTGCGTCGGGGTCGCGGTAGACCACGAAGGAGATGGCGCGATGAACTAGACAGATTCCACCAGAACTGGCAAGAAGAAGCCCGGGCGCGCGAAAAATGGAAGGAGTGGAGGGAGGCCTTTGCCCAGGAGTGGGACAGAACAGGCTAACAAATAAATAAATAAAATAGACGTAAATGAGCATGGCAGTTGATGTTGGATCATTCGGTTCCCTTTCAAAATAGATGAGCTGAGTAGTGCTTATTTCTTCATTTAGGTAGATTTTTTTTAATTACATTTTTTTTGACGTAAGTAGCGACGAGAAATATGTAACTGAGAAAATTGTTGTACACAACATGATTGAAAAGATTGTTTAAGGAGTTTCTCGCACATTCTTCTCAAAATCAAAATCAAAATCAAAGTATTTATTTCAAATAGACCATTTACAGGCACTTTTGAATAGTCAAATGTCGGTCAGTCCAAGAAAAGTGAAGCTAAATTGCGCGTTCCAAAGAGTAGGTCTCTATGGAGAAGAACGTGCAAGAATCTCCATAGACATCTACGCTTTGGAATGTGTAATTAGCATCATTTTTCTGATTGTCTTCCTTACGATTCAAAAGTGTCTGTAAATGGTTTATTTGAAATGCTTTGAATCTTGAATCAGTTCGTTTGAAGACATCCGGAGAAAGAGTTCCTGGCATGAGCCCTGGAAGGGTATCTACCTTAGCTCATGCCAGAAACTCACAGGCAAAACAAAAAATCTACTTACCGAAAGTCTTCCCCATCCACTAAGAAACAGGTCTTCTCCAGCACCAGTATCCTCGGTAGGGAGAGCTATCGGCTGCACCTTCTCACTGAACTTGATATCAGACTTGACCTTGAGGAGGCTGATGTCATTGGTGATGGACGCGCTGTTAAAGTCCTCATGGCTGATGATTAGATCGACCATGTAGGAGTCACCGCCGAAGATACGGTTGTTTGTGCCCACTACCACCATTATACCGTATTTTGATTGGCTGTAAAAGAAATAAGTATTAATTATGGATTGGATTTCAGATGTCCAATTGGTATTCAATGAACAAATTCTTAGTGCCCTTATCCCCAACTTGTTGAAACTCTTTTTCTTAGGTGGAAAAGCATCCAATGATATCTTCCGCCCTTGGGTGGAGCGGGAGGGCGTGTCAAACTTTACTGTCTAAAACCTACTTCTTTCTAGTTCTTTCGTTGCCTTTCACACCGGGACCGAATCTTCTTTTCACAAGCAGATCCAAGACCCCAGTAGACTTCGACCCCGCTGGGCCTCTACGGTTTGCTGACATCTCCTTAACGCGTGCGTGGAACACTACGCGCAGTCGATGGATTGAGCTCGGTCCAGAAGATTCCCGGACGGTCAGATGACGAGCTACCCATTGCTCGCCGTCCGCAAGCCCACGCCTACGGTTACTTGTTGAGACTTGCTACTCTTGAGTGAGAGTGAGAGACTTGGAGTAGGCTTTCAATTTATCTGGTTGTAGCTGAACCCCTGAACTAGCCTTGAAGGGATGTATTTGTGAACGCACCCATTATATAGGAGTAATTTCAAGTGTGGAGAAAAGTAAAAATAAAACGCTGCTATTTTTCTTTGGTCTCCCTGTCCCTTAATCCACAAGTACAACATGAGTGTAACATGAGTTTCATACCTCCTGTTCAATGGCCAAATCACGACAAACGATTCCCTTTCAACTTTTCAATCACTGACACCATTTTTGATTACAAAAATATTTATTGTTTAGGGTTTTTTTTTTCATTAGGAAAATCATCTAATGACATCCCCGCTCTTCGGCGGAGCGTGAGATAGTGTCAGACTTTTACTGACTAAAAACCCACTCCAGTACCTTCATTGCCTTTCATACCGGGGCTGAGCTACCTTTCGGAGTTAACCCTGGCCCCACTCGGCTTCGACCCAGCTGGGCCCGTGCCGTTGCTGACAACTTCTTGAGATTGTGTTTAGAGTTAGATTTTGAACGTCGAATGTAACTGATAATTGGTTTATGATATTACTCACTTTGAGAATAAGTCATGCATTTCGTAGACTTTGTGGAATTGAATAATTATTCAAGTTTATCAATCAAGTATTTACGTTTACGACCTACAAGAATAAAGTATACTTCATTTTACATTACTGATACTAATTCCTATTATGAAATATGAATCATTAGTAACTTTTGAACACAAAGATATATTCGAGTACCTACCTACAAGACGAGTATCTTTGTCAAGTGATTTGCATAACGAATGCGTAATGCAAATGACTTTGCATTATGAATAGAAATAGATTAGCAATAACGAAGCTACTGTTTTCAAGTGTGACACGATTACGCTCCACTCTAGGGCGGGAGAAGTCATTTGACGATTTCCCACTTCGACAAAAAAACGGCTGATATAATATGAATTCCATGTTATTTATCCTCCAATAGTTTCTAGAGCAGTAGTGCCTCAGTGGTAACTACCCCGACTTAGAAATAAATGACACAAAGTAATGCGGCTGGGTTTGAACCCACCACTGCTTTCGAAACTGGGAAGCAAAACATCGCAGGCAAACTAGAACTATAAAATCGACAATGTGACATCCACCAACCCACACAGGGCCTTCGTGGTGGATGACGGCCCATTCCTTCTTCTGGTGAGTAGGCCTAAGTCTCAGCAGTGGGAACATTACAAGGCGGATTATTTATTTATTAATTTATGTTTACACACAAACACTTAAAAATGAAACACAAAACAGACAAAAGACAAGGACACAACACAACAGATAAAAGAGTACCAAGGTACTCCTTATTTCCGACAGGAGAGTTGTATGAGAGATGTCAAAGTGTAAACAAATGAGTTAGAAAATTAAGAATATACGAGTACTATTTTTCTAAATTAACTCTTTGAATGCCGTAATTAAACACAATAGAAAGACAATGGCTTATGTCGAACTATGTAACATAAGACATTCAAAAGGTTAACTTATATAATACATACATAAATATAACAAAACCAGTAATTGAAACACAAAAAATAGATACCATACATAAATTAAATTATAAGGATCTACGTATAAAATATAACTTTACGAGATGGTTGAGAGGTGAGGGGAATATAACTTTACGAGAAGGGGGTGAGGTGGAATGATCTTGGACTAGCTTTTTGAAGACATATTTTTAGCGTCGCGGATGTTAGCTGGAAGTGAGTTCCACAGTCGTACTGCATGAAAAGAGAAGGAGTTGATTAGGGATTATGTTATGTTACTGTGTCCTATCGCTGACACATACAATATTAAGTCGTATGTTACACATGCCTGACTACACGGCTATGATCGTTAATGAAATATTAATCGTATTATATTATGGAAACCCGCATGTGATGCTATAATTATGTTATTTATATTGGACGTGGCCCCGTCTTTTGCCATGATCAAGGTGTTTTCATACTTTTATTATTGTAAGTAACTTATACATTTAAATAATATTTTATTATGGACGTATAGTTCGGTATTCAAACTTTTTTAGGGTTCCGTAGCCATGGCAAAAAACGGAACCCTTATAGATTCGTCATGTCTGTCTGTCTGTCTGTCCGTCCGTATGTCACAACCACTTTTTTCCGAAACTATAATATAGATGTATTCTGTAAACCGCTTTAAGATTTTTACACAAAAATAGAAAAAGAGCAATAAATTTTGGGGGTCCCCATACTTAGAACTGAAACTCAAAATTTTTTTTTCATCAAATCCATACGTGTGATGCATCTATGGATAGGTCTTCAAAAATGATAATGAGTTTTCTAATATCATTTTTTTTTTAAATTGAATAGTTCACGCGAGAGACACTTCCAAAGTGGTAAAGTGTGTGTATCCCCTTTAACTTCTAAAATAAGAGAATGATAAAACTAAAAAAAATATATGATGTACATTACCATGTAAACTACCAACAAAAATTGGTTTGAACGAGATTAGTCAGTAGTTTTTTTTTTAATACGTCATAGATCTAAAAAAGTACACTATTATTAAAACATCGATCAAAGTTAGATACAACGAACTACAAGAACTTTTATAATATGTTACTTGCTGCTACAGAACCCCCCATGGGCGAGTCCGACTCGCATTTTTTTATTATTATTATGGATAGGTTCGCGTTTGACCACTATCTCACCTGATGGTAAGCGATGATTTGGCCGACGATGGAACACGCTTGCCTAGAAGCAATATCTATTTACTCTTGACTTAAGGACCCCTAGGTTATAACTATCAAGTAACACAGACTCCGAGAACTTACAATAAAAAATAAATTTGACTCTAAGACTTAGATTGTTCGACAGAGTTGCGTTACAGGTTGACAAACAATTTTTTTTTTTTTTTTTTATTGTTGATAGGTTCGCACTTGACCGCTATCTCACCTGATGGAAAGCGACGATGCGGTCGACGATGGAACGCGCTTACCTAAAAGAAACCTATTCACTCTCGACTTAAAGATTCCCGGGTTGTAGCTATCAGGAAACACAGACTCCAGCAAGGAATTCCACTCCCTAGCCGCACGCACAATGAATGAATTAATAATCTTTCAAAAACTCTCGGGGCCCTGGAGGACATCGCACTTGGGCCCCTACGGTTTTGATGACTTGAGTTTGGTCTTTACCGGACGGCCGGACGGTGAGCTACATAATGCTCGTCGTAAGCTAGTTCGCGCCTACTGTGGCCGGGGATTTCCCTGCGAATGGCGTCGTCCAGGGTATTCTCCAGATACAGCTCCGGCTGATAGGAAACGACATTACCACAATGTGCCATTTTTTTTTCCTAATTAATACACGGTGCGGTACGATCAAAATATGTTAGCCACTCGAAGCTTGGCATTCCGAACTATCACGCATACTCGAAATAATATGCAATACGCATTCGCCCTATGATTCAAAAGAATTACTGCACAGCTAACTTCTGATCAGTCATGATATTTCGGCCATACTTACGTCAATGACCGCAAGAGCAGAAAAATGATAATTTAAAACTAAAGTTAAGGCAATTGAGAGGCGAGCCAGGAGGATAATTGGCGATGATAAACTCGTCGATTCGAGGCTTCAAAGTCTTAAGCATCGACGCCGAATTGCTAGCCTGTCAGTTTTCTACCGGTTGCATTCCGGGGAGTGTGCATCAGAATGGCATAACCTAATTCCGCCTAGCCCGTTCCATCATCGGACTACCAGACATACGGCGATGCGCCACCGGTACATGGTGGATATCCCACCTACACGCAAAAAACGTTTTAGGAATACATTAATTGTGCGTGCAGCTAAGGAGTGGAATTCCTTGCCGGATTCTGTGTTTCCTGATAGCTACAACCCGAGAATCTTTAAGTCGAGAGTGAATAGGTTTCTTCTAGTAAGTCTTGCGTTCCATCGTCTAGCGCTTCGTCGCTTTCCATCAGGTGAGATGGCGGTCTAGCGCGAACCTATAAAAACTAACAAAAAAAGTTAACATTTTAACCGCCAACGTCGGATATAATCGACAATCGCTCTTATTTCACCAGGGTCGCATATTCTCGACCAAACACTCCATTTCGTCAGCTCTTCTGTCACCTAAGGGGATTGAAGAGTTAAACGGATGGAGTACCCAGTCGCGAACACACGACCCTGGCGAATAATACACCAAAATATTCATAGGACCAATCCAACGCAAGCGGTTAAAGGGTTAAATGTGATTGCTATATCAAAGTTTAATTCACAAATGGCTGGCAACCGTGACACATATATCTTAGGCTACCTTCATGTCACGAAACTTTTGTATAATATTAAATTAACTCGAGCTCTCCTTTGACCGTAAAAATAGTTTTTTTTTGCGATTGTTATTGTTTTTTTTTTTTTTTGTGATTTGGGATAAGGAAAAGATAAGCAGTGGTGGCCCAGTGGTAATGGTGAATTAGGTCGAGTTGTAGGTTACGGGTTTAAACTCTGCCATACCAAGACAAACGATTCGACGACGAGGGCATTACTTTGTGTAATTTATTTTATTACCACATGCTCTCAAAACGGCGAAAGAAAACATCATAAGGAAACCGGCATGTCCTAGAATGTGATATTCACTAACCCGCACTAAGCCCGCGTGGTGGATTACGGCTCATTCCCTCTCCTAGAGAGGAGGCCTGAGTCCCAGCAGTGTGGAACATTAAAAAGGCTGATGATGATTTAGATAATGTACATAAAGTTTGAATTAATAAACCTATTCATCTACTTACCCTGCAGTACAATGAGCAGCAGTCAGCACCCATCTTTTATTCAAGATCGAGCCCCCACAGAAGTGAGAGTTCAGCAGGTTCCTCAACGACGCTTGGTAAGGCACCCTGCCTTCAGGGGCGGCCACTCCCCCCACGATACGGGAGGTCCCTGGTAGGAACACCTCTGGTACAACCAGCTCGTATGGAATGTCTTCTTGTAATGTTGGCGCGGGCAGAACTGGTGCAGGGTCCAGGAAGGCACCTGGAAAGAGATTTGTAATGGAATATTTTATTTTGAAACTTAGGCCCCACACTGGGACGCCCCAGCCACCATTATCTTGACCTGATGTTCAGTCACCGTAGGCATGGGCATACGGACGGTGAGTAATGGGTAGCTCACCGTCCTGCCCGAGACCGTGTCAACGACGGCGCGTAGTGTTTCTTAAGGAGATGCCAGCAAAACCGTAGAAGCCCAGTAGGGTCGAAGCCTTCTACCATACCTTTATCCTTCAGTTGCACTTTGCGTTCTAGGGCTACGGATTTCCTTTTCAGAAATACCCTGTGGCACTAGCGGGCATCAACCTGGACCCCTACTTTTTTGCAGACATCTCTCACTACCTATACCGTCATACTATTTGATTTGGGTTTGATCCGAATAGTAACCGGACGACCGGACGGCGAACTACCCATTGCTCGCTATCCGCAAGCCCGCGCCTACAGTGACAGAGGATCACCCTTTTTTTGGAGGGCAAAAATCATCCAAATGATGTCCCCCGCCCTTGGGCGGGGCGGGAGATAGTGTCAGACTACTGACTAAAAAACCCATCTCGTTCCTTCTTGCCATTCATAACGGGGCTGAGCTACCTTTTGGAGCTAACCCTGGCCCAAGTAGGCTTCGACTCAGCTGGGCCCCTGCTGTTGCTGACAACTCCTTGAGGCGCGCGGGAACAGTGCGCGCCGTTGACGACTTGGATTCGGTCCGGACAGTTATCGGATGATCGGACAGCTTGCTACCCATTACTCGTCGTCCGCTTATAGTGGCCGGAAATCGGGATCGGAATCCCGACGGAGAGGATCGTTCTGCACAAAGGACTTTTTGCAGGGTTATACTTGGCCTACTTTTTCCTTTCAATAAATAAATGTAACGAGAAACAGCGGGCACGTGTAAATTAAAAATAAGCATTATTATCCTCAGAATAGCGAGTAATTAATATCCGGAAATAATTGAACGAGTTCTCTGAAATTCTGTTTTTATATTAAAAGTTCTCTACGATTCTCGTTTATTTCGTGGAAGCGACATATTCTTGGAATTACATTCGGACCAGTTTTTAATGAGAGTTTTTTTTTTTTCTGGTAGGAAGTCATCAGATATCCTTTTCCGTTCTGGGTGCAGTCAAAAAGTGTCATAACTGATTAAAACCCACCAGTGTTCAAATTATTCATTATTATTAATGAATTATAATAATAAATATAAATAATAATAATAATAAATATTAAATAATAAACTGGCAACTCTAGATGTCAAAAGTGCTGTGTCGTTCATGCAAATTTTAATACGGTAATTAAATTTTCGGTACCGCAAGTCTACAAATTTTTATTCCAGAAGTCTACAAAATAAGCAATAAACCAAATATAAACTCCTCTTCCACCAATAAAGCACAAAACATGAAAAGAAAACAAAACTTAAAACCAGACAGATGACATTTTATGTCACACATTGTAAACTGATGCGATAAAAACGACAACAATGCTAAAACAATAATGTTGACAAGAGCTGCCGCACGACGTGCACGCCCACCACCTCCGGCCTCGTCGCTCAGCTCCGCCTCGCCGCCGCCGGAACCCAGCCTCACTGTGAGAGCTGTGACACCGGCCGTGGCAGCTGCGTCGAGTTCGAGCGACGAGTACTACTCGCCGCCGACGACACCACCACCTGCGCGTCGTCGGGGAGGACGCCGGCCGCCAGCGTGCTTAGGACCTCGAGGCCCACCGGTCTCTGATAGGGTCCCAGCTGCCGGCGGAAGTGTGCCGCGCATGCGATGGACGCAATCGACCAATGAAAACGTCATGCGCGCATACTATGGGGCTACAGAGGGAGGAAACAATCTGACCGCGTACCGTGTTCGGATGCTCTCTTTGTTTCAGGTGCTTGAGCCAGCCGTCAACGTTTCGGCACAACGACTATCGAATCAGGTGCGGGTCATCCAACGTAATCATATGTTGGACGATACTGTACTTGATCGCCTCCGAACGGAAATGAGTGACCGTGTCATTACCCCTTCGTCGCAACCTGTGGTACCAGTTGTGGTGCCACAGTCCAGCCACATGTCCCTTAACACTGACGAGGTGAGTACTGATACGGTCACTAACGTAAGTACCCAGTGCAATAATGAACTGAGGAGTGCTTTGGAGTGTGCTATTCGGGAGTATCGCAACATGCCGTTTGAGCTTAGGCCGCGTTTACCTCGTTTGCCCATGCATAATAAGAATAAGGCGCTGGTGGCTGCTCTGGATTCGCAGTTGTCAAACTATTTTGATGACTGCGAAGATCTCGCCGATACACACTCGATCATGTACTGCGCGGCCGTAGCGGCATGTCGTGTAGCTCACGTCAAATTTCCAAACAGTGACGTAGCTACACGACCAAAACCAGCTATGCCGGCCTGGCAGTGTAGGATCGAGCGTCGTATTGGTGGGGCCAGAGTACTCATTGGCAAACTAATCTGCTTCAGGGAGGGTAACACTCGCCCACGAGTGATGCGCTTTGTGAGACGGGCGTTTTCGGGGATTGACATCAGCCCCCGAGACTATATGTCCCGTGTCACAGAGCGCATCGACTTCCTGAAGCAGAAGGTGTATGCATGGGCAAACCGTATACGAAGGTATAAGCGGCGGGTTGAACGGTACATCCAGAATAGCACATTCCGGAGCAATGAAAGGTGGGTATACAGGGCTTGGGAGCGACCGGACCAAGGTGTGACTGACACGCGCCTTCCGGATGATGACGCCATGTGTTCGTTCTGGCGCAACATCTGGTCGGTGCCTGTCAGTCATACTGAAGGTAGTTGGACTCGAGAGGTCGAACGAGCGTGCGAATCGATACCAGAAATGGGGGCAATCACTATCAGCCCCCAAGATGTGGCCCGTGCAGTCCGTCCGTTGCCTAATTGGAAATCTCCAGGGCCGGACGGACTGCACAACTTTTGGATAAAATGGTTACAAAGGTCGCACGCTCGTTTGGCATCTCAGTATCAGACCGCCTTAGAGTCTGGCTCGCTACCCGAGTTTCTTACAACAGGAGTTACCCACCTGCTCCACAAATCCGGTAGCACCGCGGAACCCAAAAACTATCGGCCGATTACGTGTCTGCCGACAGTTTATAAGGTTCTTACATCCATTTTGAGAGCAAAGATTAACTACCATGTTGATAATAACGCTATCATGTCTGCCTCTCAAAATGGATGTAGGAATGGGTCCCGCGGTACGAAGGAGCTACTCCTCATCGATATGGCCATTAGCCAACAGGTTCGGCGTTCCCGAAAGGATCTGTCGACATGTTGGATAGACTATAAGAAGGCCTATGACTCAGTTCCTCATACATGGCTCATGAGGGTGCTGGAGTTGTATAAAGTCGATGCAACTCTTCGCACCTTCCTGATGTCATGTATGAGGCAATGGAGGACGGTCCTTCGCTATCCAGGATGTCGAAATATCCAGAGGAACAGCGAACCGGTAAGGATCGAGCGAGGTATATTCCAGGGTGACAGTTTGAGTCCGCTTTGGTTCTGCCTAGCCTTGAATCCTCTGAGTACATTGCTGGAGAATTCAGGCCTGGGCTATCGGTTGAAGAGAGGTGGTCAGGTTATATCTCACCTTCTTTATATGGATGACTTGAAGCTCTTTGCCCCCAACAATCTGCAACTGATGGAGCTACTGAAGGTAACGGAAACCTTCAGTAGTGCCATCAGGATGGAGTTTGGTGTGGACAAATGTGCGGTCATGCATATAAAGCGAGGGGAGATTGTGGAATCCGTGGGTATCCAACTCTCGGATTCCATAAACCTGAGATCCCTCTCTCCAACCGAAACCTACAAGTATTTGGGTATGTCGGAAGCGTTAGGCATCAATGCCACTGACATGAAGCAATCGTTGAAGGAGCGCTTCTTTGGCCGCCTGAAGAAGGTACTTAACAGCCTCCTGTCAGGTGGAAACAAGGTGCGCGCCTTCAACGGTTGGGTCATGCCAGTATTGATGTACGCTTTCGGTGTACTCAAATGGACTCAAACGGAACTTGACGCCCTGGATAGGAAGGTGCGTACACTGCTGACTGCATATCGAATGCATCACCCTCGGTCGTCGGTAATGAGACTGTATGTCCCGCGGAAGTGTGGGGGTCGAGGCTTTTTAAATGCTAAGACCCTACACAATCGCGAGATATGCAGTCTCAGGGAATACTTCCTTGCCGCCGACGGGGGTATGCATCGTGATGTAGTAGCAGTGGACAAGGGACTCACCCCGCTCTCCTTGGCTAACGAGAACTGGCGTAAACCTGTAGTGCTTGACACTAACGTACGCAGGGAAGTATGGCAGAGTAAGGAACTTCACGGACGCTTTTTCCGGGCCCTTCATGGGCCCGATGTAGACCAACTGGCGTCCGTAGCCTGGTTGCGTGTCGGTGACCTCTTTGGGGAAACCGAAGGGTTTGTATGTGCAATTATGGACGAAGTTATCATGACGAATAACTATCGGAGATTTATTGTGAAGGAGCCGCACGGTTGACATCTGTCGGGCATGTCACCGACCGGGTGAATCAATCCGCCACATTATCTCTGGTTGTTCTCGTCTAGCTAACGGAGAATACTTGCATAGACACAACCTTGTAGCCAGGATTATCCATCAGCAACTTGCTCTGAAGTACTCTCTTGTGGAATCGGAGGTGCCATACTACAGGTATGTGCCCGACCCAGTTCTCGATAATGGCGATATCACGTTGTACTGGGATCGGTCCATCATCACTGACAGGACTATTGTAGCCAATAAACCTGATATAGTGGTGGTGGACCGAAGCGAGAGGCGTGCAATGATTGTTGACATATCCGTTCCGCATGACGAGAACCTCGTGAAAGCCGAGAAAGATAAACAAATCAAGTATATTGACTTGGCTCGCGAGGTTGTCGACATGTGGGAAGTGGACTCAGCGATCATTGTACCGATAGTTGTGTCAGCCAATGGCTTAATAGCCAAGAGCCTCGACCAACACCTTAGGAGGCTCTCGTTAGGCGGCTGGATCAAGGGCTTGATTCAGAAAGCAGTTCTTCTGGACACGGCTCGTATCGTTAGGAGGTTCCTTTCTTTGGAGCCCTAACCGCCGGTAGCTTGGACCCTGTTCCCGATACCGGTGGGATACTGTTTTTTATATTTTTAAATGTTTTTTTTAATAGTTTTTTAAGAAATATTTAAAAATATATTGTTACATGTTAAGAAATGAATAAAGGAAATAATAAATATAAATGATCTTTCTTTAATTGATATAAACTAGTGCTTGACTGCGACCCCACCTGATGGTAAGCAGAGATGCAATATCTGATGGTGAGGCGCACTAGTTTATTCTAGCCTTGAAGACACCCAAATTAATAATAAAATAAAACATAATAAAATAATAATTTATAAATGATAATGGAACACAAGTGCACATTCATTTATTTTTGCTTGCACATTATTATTCATTTATTTTTGCTCATATAATGTTGGTAAGTTGGTACAAAAAGGCTTAGTGTACTAGTTACACGTTGAAGAAGTTTCATCTTCTGGGCATCGCTCGCTTTTCGTCAGAATAAGGTTAAACTTTATCCCCCTAGTTAATATTTCACGACTATCATTTCCCTAACTTAATTGGCTACAAGCCTAAATCTACAAAGGTCTCAGAAACCTCTTTCTTTTACTTTATATAAATATAGGGTGATTGGTAATTAGTGACCGCTACTTAAGGCCCAAGCGCCTGAAAAGTGCCATAAAACAGTGACTTTGAAAAAAATATATGTTTATTATAGATTCATGAACAACATTATCAACATTTGATTTTTTCGTGCGATTAATGCTTAAAATAATATTACATACAACAACATCACATTCGCAACTTTTCCCTACTCCTTCGAAACAGCTTGGATCTTTAGAAACATTTTACACATAAAAATTGGTGGTTAAATATTCTTCAAAGTGAACATTGCATATGTAAATCAATCAATATTTCGCAAAGAAAATCAAGGTCGGCCGCGCGCTTTCCGGCCGCTGTTGGCCGCAAATAAATGAACAGACTTGCGTACTGCCGCCTAGGTGGGTGCGAGAAGTGCGTCCACATAATTTTGGCAAGATGGTTTAAGGGACTATATGCCTTAAACACGTGATTGTACTCATGATTACAAACAACTTTCAGTAAGAAACTTTTTTATTATACCTACTCATTTTTTTTTGTCATGGAAAATGTTTGTAATATGTTAGTCTTAATAAGTTTCCGCCTTTTCCAGCAAATGAAAAGTATTTTTTCTTTCTTTCTTTTCATTCGTAATAACAAAACAGTTGTTTGAAATGTGGGCGCGCGCGCCTGCGACCGATCAACTGTTAGCCGCGTTTTGTTATTGTGATGAAACGAAAAAAAATGTTTCTTTAGGA
This sequence comes from Mythimna albipuncta, assembly GCA_929112965.1. Taxonomy (NCBI): domain Eukaryota; kingdom Metazoa; phylum Arthropoda; class Insecta; order Lepidoptera; family Noctuidae; genus Mythimna; species Mythimna albipuncta. The sequence continues at coordinate 5,093,940 of OV815962.1, read as the reverse complement.
AAATTGTTGTAATTGAATTAATGTGAAATTGTGAGTATAATCACGTGTTTAAGTCATAGTCTTATAATGTTCCCACTGCCGGAACTCAGGCCTCCTCTCCAGGAGAGGGAATGGGCCGTAATTGACCACGCGGGCCCAGTGCGGGTTGGTGGTGTCTTCGAATTTTTTGGTTCTAGAACATGCCGGTTTCCCTACGATGTTTTCCTTCACTGTTTTGAGAGCAGTGGCGATGAAATAAATTACAAAAAGTAACGCGCCTGGCTGGGTTTGAACCCGCAACTTACAACTCGTAAGTCGGGGCCGTTACCACTCGGTCACCACTGCTTGATTCCCAACAGTGAGAATATTAAAAAGGCTGGTGATGATATACATAGTATACCAGCAGAAGTTTCTTCAGCGTTTAACTCCTTCAGGGTTGTCAGCCCTTGAAACCGAAAAGCCGGACTATCCAATTTAGCCGGACTTTTGGTCAAAAAGATCTACATTTTTTCAAGTCTAACATTAATGACTATAAAATTCAAAAAATCTTTTAAGACTTAATTATTATGACTTAATTTTTTTGCTTTTTCGTGAGAATTTACTCACGAAAAAGCAAAAAAATTAAGTCATATAATTGTTAGACTAATTGCATGTCCACTCTGCTTGTGCTACCGAGACAAGATAAGGCAAAATTTAAATAAAATGGTCAAAAAAGCTTAACAAAATCTGGACGAGCCGGACTCTTCCTAATTTGGCTAGATCTGCAACTAAAAAGCCTGACCGTGTCTAGCTTGTGCGGGCTTGTGGACAGCGAGCAATGGGTAGCTCGCTGTTCGACCGTCCAGTAACTGTCCGGACCGAGCCCAAGTCGTCGCCGGCGCGCACTATTCCCGCGCGCCTCAACGCCTCAAGAAGTTGTCAGCAACAGCAGGGGCCTAGCCGGGTCGAAGCCTACTGGGGCTAGGGTTATCCGAAAGGGATCCTCGGGCCCAGTATGAAAGGAAAGAAGGAAAAAGGTGGGTTTTTTAGTCAGTTAATCTGACACTATCTCCCGCTCCGCCCAAAAGACCTTATCCGGACGCCTAGCAACGCTACGTCCAAGTTAGTTGAGAAAAATACGTACAGAAGAATTAAATACATGTATAAAGACGAAAAAAAAAACTTACCATAAGCTCCCAAAAACAAACCAACAAATACAACCGAGAACATTTTTTTCAGTAGATGATAGTTAGACGTCTAATTGAAGTTAATACCACAGCCCTTATGCACTGAGTAGTTTTCTACATCCTTATTTATAACAGAACATAAGTGATAAGCTACGCACTTCAATGAGAATGCACTTGACAGACAATTGAAGAGTGTAAGGAACTTTGTTTTTCCGACACTACACTTATGTGCTGAAACACTCTGAAATACAGTTATTTTTGTCTATTTGATCTCTTCTTCAGGGATTACTGACACGTGCTAAGGAACTAAAGAATAAACTTGACTATAAGGTATAGGTGTTTTTTATGCTTACTTTTCCCGCTCAAGGGCAGAGCGGGAGGACAAATCAGACTGACCATAACTCATTCCTAAATTTCTTCTTTGCCTTTGTTCCCGGGGCCCCGGGATTCTCTTTCGCATAACTCTCAAAATGGGGTTTTTATTATTATTTAGTTTCAATATATTTTTTTTAATTTATGTTTTCAATAATATCTACATTTAAATTCTACTAAACTGTAAAACAGTTTGTAGACAGTTGATCTCGTTTCAAATTAAATACACTAAGTTATAATATGTCAATAAACTTATGCTAGGCAAATAACATCAAATAACAATATATATGTATTTATTTAGAAAAATATAAGCACTAGCTTTTGCCCGCGCGGCTTTGCTCCCGCTCTTCCCTACTCCACCCTACTCTATCCTACTCTACCCTACGAAACTTCACATAAACCATCTCCTAAATAGTCCCAACAAAGCCTAAACATTTGGTTTGGATAGGTGAGCCCGTTCTTGAATTATAAAATTACAACGAAAGGTGGCATTGATTTTTATATAGAGACTAGCTGTGCCCGCGAACTTCGTACCGCCTAATTTTTTTATTTTTTATTATGAAAAATAGATGTTGGCCGATTCTCAGACCTACTCAATATGCTCACAAAATTTCATGAGAATCGGTCAAGCCGTTTCGGAGGAGTATGGCAACGAAAACTGTGGCACGAGAATTTTATATATTAGATTATGTTTATCATATGTCTAGTACTCATTGCACTTGCTCTGCTTAGTTTGGGACTAGACGGCGTTGTATGAAAGTGGTGGAATATCATTATTATTTTTTATGCACTTACGTATCAGGGCCCTGAGACCTTTGGAAGACGTACGAGGGACCGAAACCAACTCGCAGAGGCCCTTTACACAATTTTAATGGAACGTGATACCAACGGATGATTATCCCTGTACGTACGTACTATGCTAGTGTACCCAAGGACAACCTCCGTTTGGTGAAAAACTATTGGGACAAATGGAAAAACAAAGATAATAGGCAAGAGAAACGGGTTTTTTTTAGTTAGTAAAAGTCTGATACTATCTTCCGCTTCGCCCAAGGGCGGTGGATGTCATCTGGATGATTTTTACCCATCGAAAAAAAATCACTAAGTAAATGCATCCATCACAAAAACAAAGTAGTCAAGTACCACTTACGTACTTATAAAGATGACGTGACAGTTTTTAAATAAAGTAACCTTAAATGAGGGAATACCCTAGTAAAAATTGATGACTCATTATAGGCCGCTTTGTTAGTTTTCCAAACTGCGCAGGATAATGATATCTCAATTTTAAACAAATAATTTGAAGTACTATACTTACAACTAGTAAGTGTTATTTTACCTTGCTACTTCATAAAAATATACGTATTGATTTTAACTAAAGCAGTGATTCTTAAGGGCCAAGCGCCCGAAAAGTGCCATAAAACAGTGATTTTCTGAGGCCTATTCCTCCGTAACGGCTAGGTCAATTGGTTTGAAAAAAATATATGTTTATTATAGATTCATGAACAATAATATCAACATTTTATTTTTTCGTGCAATTAATACTTTTGTCAAAAAAAAAAATTAAACTTTACGCAACTTGTCCCTAACTCCTTCGAAACGGCTTGGACCTTTAGAAACATTTTTACACATAAAAATTGGTGGTTAAATATTCTTCAAATTGAACATTGCGTATGTAAATCAATCAATATCTCGCAGAGAAAATGGATTTTAAGCGCTTTCCGGGATCTGCTGGCCGCAAATAAATGCACAGATTTGCGTACTGCCGCCTAGGCGTTTGCGAGAGTTGCGTTCACATAATTTCGGCCAGATGGTTCATGAGACTATACGCCTTAACCTTTTGATAAATCATAATTAAGGGTGACAAGATTGGATTTAATTCCACCAAGACCGTTCCATCATCGGACCAGTAGTCGTACGGCGCCATTGGCACATGGTGACAGGGACTTAAAAACATCTTCATAAAGGTTACAGAATTATAAGTGTTACATGTTGAATGTGTGTGTAGAATCAAAAATGTGTTTTTAATGGCTTGCGGACAGTGAGCAATGGGTAGCCCGCTGTCCGGCCGTTCGGTAACTGTCCGGACCAAGCCCAAGTCGTCGACGGCGCGCACTGTTCCCGCGCGCCTCAAGGAGTTGTCAGCAACAGCAGGGACCCAGCCGGGTCGAAGCCTACTGGGGCCAGGGTTATCCGAAAGGGCGGTCGAGCCCCCGTATGAAGGCTAGAAGGAACGGGGGGTGGGTCTTTTAGTCAGTAAGAGTCTGACACTATCTCCCGCTCCGCCCAAGAGCGGGGGTTGTCATAAGATGATCGAAAAAAAAGGGGTGTCCGATGGGAATAAACCGATCTCACAACTTTTTACGGTAGAAGAACTGACCACCTATCCAAAAGTACAACCATTTTGTTTCGATTCTCTTGCGTCGAACACTTCGAGTAGGCCACGTCTTCGATTCATTTGTTCTGACGTCATCTCAACGCTCAGTCACGTGGTCAGAGCAAAGGAATCGGAGGCGTGCCTGACTCGAGGCGTTCGACGCAAGAGAATCGAAACGAAACAGTTGTAACTTGGCCAGGCCTGCGGAGTCGCGAGTCTTGGGTTTTTTACAAGTTATGTTTTTGATGGCTTTATACAGTGGGATATCTTCATTTATGGTTAAGTACTGTTTTACTGTTCTCAAAACGGTGAAGGAAACATCGCGAGGAAACCGGCATGTCCAAGAACCAAAAATTCGACGACATATGACATTCACAACCCGCACTGGGCCCGCGTGGTTGATTACGGCCCATTCCCTTTACTTGAGAGGAGGCCTGAGTCCCAGCAGTGGGAACATTAAAATGGCTGATGATGATGATGATAATGACTGTTTTACATAAGCCTGAACTTTTTGATTCTAGGACATGCCCGTTTCCGAATGAGATACATGGTATTGATGAATAGATAATACTCAATAATGAATTACCTACGTCACACTTGGAAAAACAAATAAATCTTCAATTGCGAGGTAACAGATAAAGATTTTCATTTCAATACCACGTTACCCAGAGTAGTGGTCTTGACATAAATACCTAACTTTGAAATACTTTAGAAACAGATAATAATTTAGAAATACTTATACCGATTGATTGTCTTTCTATTGTGTCTGTGATTCCCACGATTGAGACGTTAATCCATGAATATATAAAAAAAAATATAACCGACTTCTCCGAAAAAAAAAACACTGAAAACTACAAAATACGAGTAACTTTAATTTCGGAAGTCGGTATTTCTATAATAGTTTTGTCTCTTTGTTATTTAACACCGACTTTTCAGTGTTTTTTTAACATTGAAGCCGGTTCCATATTTGTTTTTTTTTTACACTTTTTAGTTATGGCATTATATTATACCACTAAAAAGTACCCCTCAGACAAACTTAAATACCTTATAGCCAGAGTGAATCTAATAATAATTTTAACTATCCCAAATACGGTTAGATTACATTAATTTATCTTCTGGCTTTATCATTAGATCAGTTCGATACATCCCCTCCCCTTTTTTTCAGTCAGTCATCGACAACACGTAAAAATCTATTTTACTTGTAACGACAGTTCTGCTGTGATCCTATGATGAGGAGTTTTGTTCCATATCTTAGATGTTCATGATCAGATCATAACAATATTTCTATGGGAGAAAAAAAGAATTTTCAAAATCAGTCCACAATTGACGGAGATACCGGTGAACATACATACAAAAAAAAAAAGAAAAAAAAATACATTCAGCCGAACAAAGAACCTCCTCCTTTTCGAAGTCTGTTAATTATATATTGACTGATCTGTTGGTACATAATTGTTTTTTTTATTATTGACTAGCTTTTGCCCGCAGCTTCGCCTGCGTTCATAAAATATAGCCTATGTCACTTAGGAATAAAGCAGCTTTCTATCGGTGAAAAAAAAATAACAATCGGACCAGTATAGTTATCGGCACGACAACGCACCGTCGATGACTTCGGCTCGGTCCGGACGGTCGGATGGCGAGCTGCCCATTAATCGCCGTATGCAAACCCGTGCCTACGGTGGCCGGAAATCGGGAACGTATGTGTGTGTTTGTTACTTCTTCACACTTGAATGACTGAGCGGATTTGGATGATATTTGGAATACGGGTAGACCAAATCCTGGCATAGCATATAGCATACTCCCTTAAGCATGTCTCCTTGAGATATTGTTCTACTTTCAGGCGGGCGTAGCTGCCAACGTAGGCGCGGGCTTGCGGACGGTGAGCAATGGGTAGCTCACTATCCGGCCGTCCGGTAACTGTCCGGGCCAAGCCCAAGTCGTCGACGGCGCGCACTGTTCCCGCGCGCCTCAAGGAGTTGTCAGCAACAGCAGGGACCCAGCCGGGTCGAAGCCTACTGGGGCCAGGGTTATCCGAAAGGGCGCTCGAGCCCCGGTATGAAGGCTAGAAGGAACGGGGTGGGTCTTTTAGTCAGTAAGAGTCTGACACTATCTCCCGCTCCGCCCAAGGGCGGGGGATGTCAATGCATGATTTTTCCACCATAAAAAAAAGGCGGGCGTAGCTGCTGGCAGCTAGAAGATCACAAATCACATCAGTAACAATATCTTCCAAACAATTTAACTTTAAAAGGATCAGCAATATAATAACGAAGTTTTAACAACTTAGTCACTAGAGACTCGAAATAGACACGTTTAAAGAGCTTAAATAAAAAAATAAACAAGCTAATACAATTTCGTGAACAGTCTAGACTACCCTCCGTCGTAAAATAACCACTTGGGGGGAAGGTTTATGTCAAAAAGTTGTATTTAACTAACGAAGTCTTAACAAGAAAAGTTTTTTTGACAATTAGTCGGTTTGATGAATTTAATACGTGTGCACTGAACTCTTTTTTTTAAAGATCTTGTAGAAGTGCGGTTAGTTGGAACGCTAAAATGTCAGTTTTACATAGTAGTGACATCTATGGCGTCAAATGGGAAATACGAAATCCTGCATCGCGCAATTAGGGATATATTTCACCTGGACACTACGGCGGAGCGACCAGTCACCGCTACCAACAAAATGTATACAGCCATATAGATAGTTACTCACCTGCTGTCCATTTGGTTGCACAACCAATTTGCGCAATCAGCTCGGACGTGTGGCGACTCTGGTGTCTGTATAGTGTCTAGTTTGGTAGCTAAGGGCTAACTTTCACCGAGACACTATGGCGGCGCAACTGGTATCCCGGTGAAATATAGCCCTTAAGTTTCTTCGCGCGATTCGAACATATACAGCAGTCCGTGTATGTCAGTCAAAGGTATGCCTGGTACTTGGTAGGAGTCCCATTCTTTTTTGTTAATCACTGACATGATTTCGAAGAAAATGTAGATAGTTTGAATAAAGCTCTAATATTTGAACTTCACGACATATAGAACTTAAATGATATAAGACGCACGGTCGAAACATGAAGAACCGCGCAGCAATGTAGTTTTTTTTAAACGGAGCATAGTTTAGAGCACAGATAAGGTGAAAGAAATTAGAAAGGAAATACTTTCCTATTTGTACTACAACGAGTGTCGCCGCTTGTCTCCCACCCCTTAACTCCACTACAGGCAATAAACCAATACGAACGCACATTACGCAACTAACAGACCACGCACACTTAGATCGCAAGTTTGCTATTGGTAGTTGAACTATGAGCATTGCCCAACTTTGTGACATGCCTGACCCACCCACAAGGCCATTCTAACGTCTTTCATTTGTCCTGTGGTGTAGAGATCGAAGATTCGATTTCGAAGGAAGTGTAGACAGTATGAATGTATAAATAAGTCGACACGACTTACTGCAGCATCGTTTGAAAGAGTGACCATGGCTCTAGAATGAAAGTAACTGAAGGACACAAGTGGGTTTTAGTCATTAAAAGTCTGACACGCCCTCTTGTTTCACCCTAGAGCGGGAGAAGTCATTTGATGATTTCCTGTCTCAAAAAAAAGTCAACGGACTTAGTGTAGTACCTAATTGGGTACTCGTATTTCCCTGTGTTAATTCTTGTATAGTATTTTATACTAAATAATAAATAACAATTAAAAGAAATCTTTTTCTAAAGAAGCATAAAAATGGGTTCTTAAGGGACCGGCGACGGGTGAATTTCTATACAAACGTAATACCACGCTCATTTGCAGTTGGAGCATATTTCCAACATATTAAGATGATATTCGGTTATAGACAATATTTATCTAGGTTCCTACGTTGAGAATATAAGAAATATTATTATTTTTAATACAGGAAAAGCCAAATTGCATGTTTTGCCATTTACGCTGTAAAAAAGTGCGAAATACAATTCGCTTAAATTTCTTTTTGTTTTTTTTTTTTTAAAGAAAGACTTAGGAACCTAGATAAATATTGTCTATAACCGAATATACAGCGTATTGGGAATATCTCGCTATCTTTTTTAAGTACACGTAGCCTAATAGAGGTGACGTCACATTTTAGTATACAGTGAATCCTTACACTATGACAGTGTTCCCTTCAATCAAATTTGAAAGGTTTCTATCTTGATTAATATTGAACCAATTTGAAAATGTTTTATTTACGATTTTGGATAAAATTACTCTTTGGCAGAAGCCGTAAAAATACTATGTCAAGTACCCAATTCTGATTGATTCCAGTTCTAACTACAATGTTTTTTTTTTTAACTTTACTGCATGTTTTACAAACTCCTATTTCGGTGCATACCTAGCTGTTTTGATCGCTTCTTGCCTCCTACATTCCCTATTCTAGAAGGCTAGTACTTTACCTCGGAAATATGTGGTCGACTTATGTCGACAAAGTATTTCAGCGGTGATTATCCCCCCTTCAGCGTCTCCACTATTCAATAAGTATAGAGATTGCAGATTTATTTCTGCAGTTTTACACTGCAGTGCTAAAACCACATACACTACCTTACCACGAGCTCTTAACGCGACCCACTATACGACCTAAACTGAACTGCTAAAGGAATGGATCTATATATTATGGTTTTGAGACCAACTTGAGAATTTTGTATAATATTTAATCATTTAAAAAATACTTGTATTCAATAGGTACTTTTTGAAAGGTTTTTCTGTTAGTAAGCAATGATGTCTATCTCTTAATCAACCTTGATTATTGAACCCGTGTTGACCACATCAGATTTCGTTAAATCCTAATAATTACCCAAGTCGTTTAACTTATTAGACAGACACTAAATCCTAATAATTACCCAAGTCGTTTAACTTATTAGACAGACTCTAGCGACCGTTTTTGGCAGGCTTGGCGGCCCATTTATTGAGAGTGCGAGTCACCACCTGCTTTTTTATCGATATATGTATAATAAAATTATTCATGCATGGTCTTTACATAGTTTTTAGTAACCAGCCTCCCATTACTATAACATTTTTATTTTCCATATGTCGCCAAAGTTTTCGACTTACCGAGGGTTATCGTCGGTTAGTACTACGTTCTTTGAATACAATAACAAACGCAAAATAATATACGCAATTGCATAATTTATAAACAACAAATTACCATTTTGAACTTAAATATATAATCACTAAGTAGTTATATATATAAACTTAAAATAATAATATGTATAAAGGAGTAAAAAAGGCTGAAAAACGGGGAAAACTCAGAGGGCATCAAAAAATTCTTCCAAAATAAATATTAGTTGTAAAATGACCTGTCTATATATCTCTGAACGCTAGAGTCCTAGATCTTCGGAAGGCCTACGGGGAGCCTAAGCAAACTCACAGAGACCACTTAAGGGCCCCATATACGGTACGATTTGTCTGTACGATCAATCTGATGAAAACCGTGATAATACACAACTGATATTTAAGTTCAAAATAGGAATTTCTTGCGTGTAATTATACAAAGATTAGTGTTCTATTTATAATAATATTTATGGTGATAATAAATATCATATAAGTATACCTAACGCAATGCTTTGGAGCCTTCATAAAAGTGACGTTACATCTTGAATTTAGTACTTATAAATTTATAAGTATTCACTTAACAGTTATGACGGAATGGCTGAACGTTTTGATTGCAATTTTCAAATTAGCAATATTATCAGTGAATCGGTACTGATAAGGGTGCTTGAGATAATTGATGAGACAGCCTTCACCCAGTCACGATTCGCCCTACTCACCGACTACATAAATAAAATTATTCGTACACAATTCGTATTTCAAATATTGTGAAAAACAAGAGGTCCATTTTCTACGTGACGTTTCCTATCGTATCTAATCGCATCGTTTTGTAACTGTCTAAAAGCGGTCGCGTATATTTTTTGTTCGGGTTCTGTACCAAAAGGGTAAAAACGGCACTCTATTGCTAAGATTCCGCTGTCCGTCTGTCTGTCACCCAGGCTTTATAAGTATTATGAACCTGATAGCGAAATTTTCACAAATGATATTTCTGTTGCCGTTGTAATAAAAAACACTAAAAACAAATTAAAATAAATTTAATAATTTAAGTGACGGTAAAAAATGGATTTGTATGGGAGTCCCGTGATTTACTATTTCGAGTGTTAACAAAAATCACGTTTATTATACACCGTTAAATTTTAATGGTTTTAATCCCGTGGAGGGCAGTTAATAGTCGGCGTTGCGTACAAACTACCTACAGGTCATTGAACTCGTTCAGCTGACGTTTTCTGAAAGAAATTAATTTCGTACATGCGTAAATTAATACGAGTTTTGAAAAAAAGGTACTTTATTTTTTAATTTTATCTTTATAAATCGATAGTGTTTCAAGTACAGGATCGACCCTCCACGGGATTAAAACGATTAAAATTTAGCGGTGTATAAAGGAGTTCCATACAAATCCATTTTTTTTTTGTCGTTTTTTGCTACGGATAACGGATGGTTCGGAACCATTTGTGCGTGAGTCCGACTCGCACTTGCCCGATTTTTTTCTTTTGGCTTCTCAAGTACCGGTCCGGACTAAGCGTGTCGCCTCGTCGTTTATACCGCGTACGTCGAGGGACTGGAACAGTCTGCCTTCTGCGGTCTTCCCGTCCGATTATAGTTTGGGTGTCTTCAAGGCTAGAGTGAATAGGCTCTTAATAAACTAGTGCGCCTCACCATCAAAGATTGCATCGCTACTTACCATCAGGTGGGATCGCAGTCAAGCACTAGTTTATCTCAATTAAAAAAAAAAAAAAATCAGCCAGTATCAAGTTTAGCGTAATATTTAGTTTGTGACCGGGCATTCTCTTGAAAGAGTTGAATGTGCTAAATATAAAGAACGCGGCATTCTGTGCACTATGTACAGTTTGAAATCGGAAAAGTATGCGAATTGTGATTTTTATGTTCGAATCCGATGGATGCGACACGCACGTGACCGGTCGTTGACACTTGGAGGAGGCCTATATCCAACTGTGGACGTCTTTCGGCTGAAATAATGATGATTATAATTAACTGAAAAAAAAACAAAAGAGTTAAAAATAAAAACAAGAATTGTTGATAATTTTTACACAAATTGTTTTTCGTTGTGTAAAAGTATTAATATGTCTGTCCAAATAAAAAAAAACAAAGAATTTTTTTTTATAAGACACTTTTTAGGGTTCCGTAGCCGAATGGCAAAAAACGGAACCCTTATAGATTCGTCATGTCTGTCTGTCTGTCGGTCTGTCTGTCTGTCTGTCTGTCTGTCTGTCTGTCTATCTGTCCGTCCGTATGTCACAGCCACTTTTTTCCGAAACTATAAGAGCTATACTGTTGAAACTTTGTAAGTAGATGTATTCTGTGAACCGCTTTAAGATTTTTACACAAAAATAGAAAAAGAGCAATAAATTTTAAGGTTTCTAATATCATTTTTGTTTGCGCGAGAGACACTTCTAAAGTGGTAAAATGTGTGTCCCCGCGCTGTAACTTCTAAAATAAGAGAATGATAGAACTAAAAAAAATATGTGTACATTAACATGCCAACGAAAATTGTTTTGAACGAGATCTAGTAAGTAGTTTTTTTTTAATACGTCATAAATCTTAAAAAATATACTATTATTAAAACATCGATCAAAGTTACAACGAACTACAAGAACTTTTATATTAAGTTACTTGCTGCTACGGAACCCTCCATGGGCGAGTCCGACTCGCACTTGGCCGGTTTTATCCCTAGAGTTTGTTTACGAACATTTTCTACTTTGACGTGGGCAAAGTCACGGGCAGAAGCTAGTCAACAAATATTGTAAATTATGATGACCAGTACTTAATTCATCACTGTCCAGACCTTCCCTTCTGGGACTTCTAATAGGGTTTAAAACGATAATCTTCAACCCTCGCCATCTCAACCTTACTCATCCCCAGAGTAATGGTCTAATCAAACAATTCGTGTATTCGTAACTGAGTTACGACCCTTGCAAATGGGCTTACAACACGCTTAATAAGATCTAATGAACGGTACAGTAATGACTGTACCGTCTCTTAAAAGTCCGTTGAGCTGGACATAATGATGTCCAGCTCAACGGACTTTCAGACGTTGGGTTTCATATTTTTCGGTATCATTATTTCGTGTAGGTACTAGTAACCTACCCTAGGTTGGCACGAGGTTTAATTATATACATTTTTATTCTTTTAAAGATATAAACTATCTGATGGTAGATAGATAGATAGAAATGGATATAAGGTAAATAGTGCTGCAATCGTTGATGGCGAATCGCTCTAGTTTTTTTTTACATTACACAAACTAGTGCTTGACTGCAATCCCACTTGATGGTAAGCAGTGATGCAATCTTTGATGGTGAATCACACTAGTTTCTTTTTTTTTACATTACACAAACTAGTGCTTGACTGCGACCCTACATAATGTTAAGCAGTGATGCAATCATTGATGATGAAACGCACTATATATAAACTAGTACTTGACTGCGGTCCCACTTGATGGTAAGCAGTGATGTAATCGTTGATGGTGAATCGCACTAGTTTATTTTAACATGATACAAACTTGTGCTTGACTGCGATCCCATCTAATGGTAAGCAGTGATGCAATCGTTGATGGTGAGGAGCATTGTTTATTAAGAGCTTATTATGCCTTGAAGCATCTAAATTATAAACCTTTCTCGTTTATAATTGTTTCTGTTAGTGAAAATCGTCTTAATTTTTTTACACACTTGAGTAATGTTAAAAAAACATACACTCTAGGAATTATATATCTGTATCGTATGCGCGTTCACAAATATGTAAACACACATACAGAACACACCCAGAAGCGGAACACTGATCTGTAGGGCATACAAAAAAAAAAATTCCATGCTGGATTTGAACCTGCGACACGCAGCGCTGCAGTCAGTTACTCAACCATCAAGCCAACTATAGGTATGCATGAGCATTGGTTATTGCACTCTTGGTTCTTTAACGCCCATAATAGCATAATCAGCCTTTTAACCCCTCGAGCGCCAGAGTTTAATGACCCGGAAAATTGTCGTGTTTACGTAAATCACCAATAAAATAAATAAAAAAATAAATAATTTTTTTTTTTTGCTTTTTTCTAGGAAAAACAAATAATATAATAAATATGGAATAATATAATATAGAAACTAAAATTTTCGGCCAAATAAGTTTCGTACAGACGTGTGTACAAAATGAAAAATAAGCGTTTTTCAAGGTCTCCAAGTTGTACAGACGTATGTACAATCGGTGCTCGAGGGGTTAATGTTCCCACTGCTGGGACTCAGGCCTCCTCTTTGGAGAGGGAATCGGCCGTAAATCCACCACGCGGGCTCAGTGCGGGTTGGTGAATGTCAAATGTTTTCTAATGTTGAGTTCTAGGACAAGCCGGTTTTCTCACGATGGTTTTCCTTCACCGTTTTGAGGGCAGTGGTGATGAAATTAATTATACAAACTAAGGCGCCTGGCTGGGTTTGAACTCACGACCTACGACTCGTAAGTCGGAGCCCACTCGGCCACCACTGCACTCAATTGCAATTTATTCAGTTGTAATAAAATTTGCTTTTTATTTTGTAGACGATGTGGTAATAATTTGTCAACATTAAGAGCACCATGAAAAACTTAATTAACTTGGCATTTAATTTATTCTTTTGCGTGATAAAGTAATACTAATTAAGTTGACTTGTCAGTCATTAAAATATCGTGTAGCTCGGCAATGATGACAAGTCACACAAATTTAGTAACTGCAAAAACATGCGCTTTTTGTTTTGAATTGTGTGGCAAAGATGAAACTATTTACTAAGGTAGCCGCCGAATAAACGTGGAATACCGGTCATTGATCCTCCTACATTTTTTTTTATGGTGGGAAAAAATCATGCATTGACATCCCCCGCTTTTGGGCGGGGCGGGAGATAGTGTCAGACTCTTACTGACTAAAAGACCCACCTCGTTCCTTCTAGCCTTCATACCGGGGCTCGAGCGCCCTTTCGGATAACCCTGGCTCCAGTGGGTTTCGATCCGGCTGGGTCACTGCTGTTGCTGACAACTCCTTGAGGCGCGCGGGAACAGTGCGCGCCGTCGACGACTTGAGCTTGGGCCGGACAGTTACCGGACGGCCGGACAGTGAGCTACCCATTGCTCACTGTCCGCAAGCCCGCGCCTACGGTGGCCGGAAATCGGGATCAGAATCTTGGTTGCGGCGGCGGCGGCGATAACGCCGTTGCCTGATTCGTTCGGCCTCCTCCTTTGCGAGCATTACTGCTTCGCAGAAGTCAGCGACCCCCTGCCACTCCTCCTCGCTCCGGAACATGGCCTCAACCAAGGCTCGGCGCGAGAGGTCTCCGCCGCTGATCGCACCCACGAGGGCACGGCGATGCTCCGCTCAAGCAGGGCACACCTCGACTGTGTGGTCTACCGTATCCTCCGGGCGTTCCGCACAGTGGCGACACCCGGGCATCACTTCCGCACGAATCCGGTGCAGGAAACTCCCGAAGGAACCATGTCCGGTGAGGACCTGCGTCATGCGGAAAGTAAGGACGCCGTGAGGTCTTTCCAGCCACGCCTCAAAGAGGGGACTTACCGATCCTCCTACATTTATTGACATTCTTAATTTCAAAAAAGGGAATTAAAGACATAAAGCTGTCTTGAATTTAAATCTATCGTGATCTTTAACTTTACTGAAAACCAGTTCGTGGATGGTAGTTCGGATACCTTCGGTATATTGGAGATGTTGGAAAAAGGTCAATGTACTTTACTTTAAGTTTATCTGGCGCTTTGTATTTTTTAATGTTAATAAGCTTTCACGTATGTAACCTAAATTGACCGGGCGATTGGGAATAAAGCAGCTGTCTATCGGTGCAAAAATTTTAGCAATCGGACCAGTACTTTCAGATTACTTCTACAAACAAAGAAATAAAAAACAAAATTATCTACCTCTTCAAAATGTTAATGTAGATGTAGAGCTGTAAGTAATATGTTATATAACTTTCAGTTTTCCGATTTAAAAACTGTATTGATCCATCGATCTATTTTCTGTGTCTCTTCTCGGTTTATTTAATTTTTAATAATAATAATTATTTATATATTGCAAGTAACATTGACATATAGAAATATAAAAAATATAATCAATACACTATTACATACATTATATTATTTAGCTATAAAATAAGAAATATAGTTACAACTCCGTTCCTTATAAAAGATCACTACAGATACTATCCAATTAATTACATATTAAAACACAGTCTGAAATTATATTAAACCTTGGATTATCTTGTATTTGAGATAACATAGTAAACGCGAAACAGTGTCTGTAGTAGTTTGTTACCCGAGTTTGATAGTTGTTTTGTGTTACGTAAACCCGCAGACATAGAGAATGGAGTTAGTGTTCCGCACTGGCGTACACACAGGGGGGGAGCGAGTGGTTGATCAACCCAGTCTGATCTTTTTTATGGTCAGAAATCTTCCAGTGACTTCTCGGGTGAAGTGAGACTGTCAGACTTTTACTGACTAAAACCACACCTATGTTACTTCTTTTCCTTGTTCCAGTACCACAGGTTTTCCCTTTCGAAAGTCAATCCATCCGTCCAAGCGGTTTAAGCTTTTACCGTGTCCTCTGGGCGGTCAGCACAATGGCGACCCAGGCGTTGTTTTCCACCCAAATTAGGTGCAGGGAAACTCTCGGACTTACCATATCCAGTGAGAGCTTGCGTTATGAGGAAGGTGAGGTGATGGTGGTGCCATGACATCTTTCCAGCTATTCCACAAAGAAGGAACTCACTGCCATGAATCTAGCAGGCTCAACCCTAGTATGGTTTAACGCCTACCCCAGGATTTTGGGCTACCAATCCGAAAATCTATGATGGACACCATAAAACTCATAACTTTATACAAAAATTAGCCATGTCAGGGGTCACGTACCCTCCCGAAAATACGATACTGGTGTTCTCCATCCTGGTGTGCAGTAAGTACAAGCAGAAAACTGTGATAAAGCTCAACGCGCCTACTAGCATTAGGCGCGTTCAGCCTTTTTTCGGAATTATTATTGGGCCCCCCTATTTCTCATAGAGAAAGGACCTGTGTCCACACCTTCATTGCAATCTCTATAGGTTTGCAGGAGCAAAACTAAAGTGTTCTATGAAATTCTATGAACAAAATTTTATAACTGTATCATAAAAAATCACAAAGTTGTAAGCTTGTTTTATGTCAGCAAAAATACATAGTCATCAGGCCATCCAGACGACTGAGAGGTTGTTTTGCACTTGCACCCAGCTATTTGCTGGCGCCTAATGCCCGCTGTGATCTGCCGTGACCTGTGTTGTATTTAGTATTGTGGTATCCAACTTATGACCTTTTAAATATTTTTGGGAAAAAAATATAACATGGTGTAAAAACTATTGAAATCCCATTCAGTTACTGATTCTGAACAAAGTATATTCAGGTTTCGCATAAATTAAAAATAATATAGTACAATTTCTTTGTCCCTTTTTAGGGTTCCGTAGTCAACTAGGAACCCTTATAGTTTCGCCATGTCTGTCTGTCTGTCCGTCTGTCTGTCCGTCCTCGATTAATCTCTGGGACCGTTAGCACTAGAAAGCTGAAATTTGGTACCAATATGTATATCAATCACGCCGACAAAGTGGTAAAATAAAAATTGAAAAAAAAAAACATTTTATTAGTGTAGCCCCCCTATATGTAAAGTGAGAAGTGATTTTTTTTTAATTTCAACCCTAACGTGTGTTATATCGTTGGATAGGTATTTAAAAATGAATAGGGGTTTACTATAATCATTTTTTGATAATGTCAATAATTTCGGAAATAATCGCTCCAAAAGTAAAAAACAATGTGTGGGGGACACATTGTTTTTTACTTTTGGACTTTACCTCTAACTTTTGAACCATAAGTTTAGAAAATATGAAAAAAATCTGAAAAGTAGAACTTTATAAGAACTTTCTAGGAAAATTATTTTGAACTTGATGAAAATAACAGTTTCTGTACAAAAAAGACAAAAGTGTTCTACAAAATAATTTCTGGACTAAGTTTGTAGTATAATCGATATACGATATATAAGCATTTTTTTAAACTCATAAGTGGGTACACTTATTGTTACGGACGGGAAACTACGGAACCCTACACTGAGCATGGCCCGACATGCTCTTGGCCGGTTTTTTTCATAACTGGTTTTGTTTAGTCCAATCACACTTATTTGCGCAGAATCGCAAATGAAATTATGAATATTTAAAGAGAAATTCCCTGAAAATTATATCGCTGGGACGCGCTTTGTTTAACAACTATTTTGCACGCTAATTTAACTGGATGTTCTCAGTAATAGATGGTGCATGATTTAGTTTTTCCCCCCATGCTATTATTCAAAATATTATAAAGAAACTGCTGCCGGCGGTGAAGCCGCGAACAAGTAAAAACAAGAAAAGTAAAGTAGAAAATTATCCTATGAAAACAAAGTATCATACACACACACGTGGTAGAAGCTATTGTGTAAATAAAATTACATGAGAGTACATATTTCCTGTACCACACATGCACACGGTTGACGCCGGTGCCCGCCACGCACTACGAATCGCCGCTACTCGCTTCTTGTGGCCTGGAATGGTCAGCCAGGGACTCAAACTGTAACCGTAATAATGTGTTTTAACACTGTTTTTTAAAACAGTTTTAACAGAAAAACACTTTTAAATGTAACAGATACAATAAGGTTACCGAATCAAACTGTAACCTTTTATATGTGTTAATAAGTGTTAATATGTATAACTGAAATAATCAGTTTTAGTATAGCTTTATGTAAATTGTAACTTTGGCAACGCTGCGTTTACCTGTTAAACTTATTAACACTGTTGTTAACACTTTTATATCTGTTACAGATATGTTAGGGTTACACTTTTGTAAGTGTTTTGGATTAACACATTGAAAACACATAAATTAGTGTTACATATTTGATTCTGTTACCAATTCGACATGTAACACTTATAATTCTGTAACCTTTATGAAGGTGTTTTTAAGTCCCTGATGGTCACTAAACGCCATCACACGCCACTCGCGTATTTAAACCTTCTTTATTAGAGTCCATTATGATACTTCAAGTATGGGTTAGAAAGTAGCAGTCACCGGCCACAAATGGCTGTCGAGTGCTTGTAACGTAAAAGGTTTAGTTACACAAAGGAGTGTAGTGTTACATGAGAGAGTGAGGAGGAGGAGAGTAGAGGAAAGAGTTGAGTATAGAAGTGTTAGTGTAAAAAAGTAGCCCTGGCAAGGCACGACTCTCTGGAGGCACATACACACTACACTCCCTCTTGCACTCTCTTAGCACTCTTCCTCTCCTCTTACTTTACACTTACACTTCTATACTCAACTCTTTCCTCTACACTCCTCCTCCTTACTCTCTCATGTAACACTACACTCCTTTATTTATTATTTATTCCCCTTAATTATTTTTTTATTATTTTCTCCTTTATTTATTATTTGTTCCTTTGTGTAACTAACTCTTTTAAGTTACATGCTTCAGCTTCCTTTGTGGCCGCTTCTAAGTTCTCGTGGCAGCGTATGTAGCTGTGGCATGTGGCCAAGTGCAGCGACACTTAATTACTCTCTATTCCCGTCACGCCAGTTTTCAGTGTTAGTTTTTCCAAGGAAATTTTGAATCTAAAATGGTGAAAATAAAACATCTATAATAAATTATTGTTTTTTTTTTTTTAATTTAAATTTCAATTCGGATTGTTAAAAGTGCCTTTAAAAATTAAATCTAAGTGTGCAAGAAAACTATAAAATCTATTTTTAAGAAAAATAAAAAATACTTCATTTTTCTTCCAAATGCTTTTTTCCGCTCTTAAAAAAAAGTGATACTTTATTTTTCTCAAAACCAGTTGGCAACCATGCACATCCAATCGCTTGTTCGGTTCTACATTTTCAATACGAATTTATTTTCGTATCGGCCAGCAAGAGCCTGCGCTCATTTGAGACAAGACGTCTTAGACAAAATTGTTATTTCTACGACTAAAGATGGGCGGTGGTTAAAACTCCATCGGATATTTAACGGGTAAATACCCAATTTTGGTATAAACAGGGTTTTTACCCGGTAAATACTCAAAAGCGTGGGTATAAACCTTTAACACTGTTTGGAACGTTTTATTTTATAAAATTTAGTTGAGTTTTAGTTCGCATAGATATAACACATCTATGTTTTAATTTCGGCTACTTTCATATGTTTTCACGTGTCAAAGCCTGATTTTTTTTTTGTTAAATGAAGTTTAACTGTAACTTTTGCATAAATGTAAAATTTCTTCAACTGAGTTTCAAATTTGTAAAGTAAATATATGTTATTTACTTTTAAAAAATACTACTATAATAACTACCCACCCTAAATAAATACACATAAAAGTAAATACCCGGGTAAAACCCCTGCATTTTGTGTATTTACATTTTATATCGATATTTTTTTTTTAATTTATTTTGTCGGCTTTGACTTAAAAACAATCGTAAGTCGGCTTAAAAATAACTTACTCAATTTATATCTCTTGATATTTAATAAACAAAATAAATTATGAATGTATGAAAATGTAGCGTTCTCAGTAATTATTCTTCAATTTTAATAAAACATAGCGTACCAATATTTTTCAAGAGGTTTTAAAAATACATGTTTTATATGTTCAACTGTTTCAGTACTGCGGTAATATTGATATCGATATTTTATAACAGCACTAGCACCCCGTGCCGTAGACAAAACAATTCTAACAAAACAGTCTAAAACGTCAGAGACAAAACTGTTTTGTCTAAAACGTCTCAGACAGTTCTGTCTAAGACGTCTTGTCTCAAGTGTGTGCAGGCCCTAAGAGGCGTGAATTTTTCATGCTCTGTTCAAACGGGTAGGTCGCCATGTATGTATGAAACTTGCAGGAGTTGGCGTGAAACAATAGCACGCTGGATCACGTTTTATGCTGACAACGGTCACGCCAGCTGTTAGTAGACGATGTTTAGTTTGTTACGAGTATGGTGCACCAGTTTCTGTGTTTATTCGTCACGTTTTCACTGTTTACTGTGATAGTTTGTTTGGTGTGTCCTTTGAAGTACCTAATGTAGAAGTTTGTTTTAGTTATACCTAATGTTTCTCGACTAGCTTCGGTTTGGAACTTTGTTCTTATATTTTAATATACGAGTAAAATAATATATAATATTATCCACCTAACAACCCGGCTTCCCAGAGACGGTGGGACGAGCCGCTCTGCAAAGTAGTTCAGGAAAACCTAATCGTAACATCTGCTACTGCTGCGGAGCGTGCGCGCCTGCTGGCTGTGGGAAATTGGGAGTCAGGTCTTTGGCTTCACGCACTGCCATCGTCGAATATTGGCACCTTGTTCGACGATACTACTTTCCGCTTAGCTGTTGCCCTACGTCTAGGTGCTCCTTGTTGTTCTCCTCATCGCTGCCACTGTGGCGAGGTTGTCAACAGCCTCGGTCACCACGGCCTGTCATGCAGTCGAAGTGCTGGACGCATAGCGCGGCACGCGAACATTAACGACATCATCCGACGAGCCCTTGTCACCGTCGGCGTTCCGGCTGTTTTGGAACCTCATGGGCTGGCACGCGACGATGGTAAGAGACCAGACGGTATGTCTTTATTTCCTTGGAAGATGGGTAGGCCTTTAGTGTGGGACGCTACCTGTGTCGATACTCTTGCGCCATCCCATCTTCCTAGCTCATCGTGCTGTGCTGGTGCTGCCGCGACGGCTGCAGAGAACCTCAAGCGGCGGAAATATAACAGCCTCGTCGGCAGTTATATTTTTGAGCCGTTTGGGGTTGAAACTCTCGGGCCGTGGGGTCCGAGTGCTCATATGCTTTTTAAAGAATTGGCGACACGCTTAATTGACGCTTCGCGTGACCCAAGGGCTGGCTTCTACCTCGGTTAGAGAATAAGCATTGCCATACAACGTGGCAATGCCGCCAGCCTTTTGGGCACACTTCCAGTCGACAGCGATGCGGAGGAGTTTTATGACGTCATATTTAGCTAGGCATTTAGTGTATATATTATTTTTAATTATTTAAGTTGTTTTTTAATATTTAAGTTTATTATGTATATATTTTCTTGTAACTAAATAAATAAAATAATAAATGGTTGAAAAAAAAAATATTATATCAACAGATAAGTTTTAAGGGGATACAACTTGACATACATTTTCGCTGTTTTACATACGACTACTCTCACGCGATTATGACGTTACTACAAATTTTTCATGGCATTTTGGAAACACAGTATATTGTGGATATTATCTAGGCTTTTTTTGAAATGTAAAACAAATTCAGTAAAGACCTCTAAAAATCTGCTATTTTACATGAACTTTGATACTTCATAATTTACTCAAAAATTTAAAAAGTCTAAAAAGTATAACAATAGAAGCCTTGGAAATTATATCAAGATTCTTAATGACGACAATTTTTTTCAAAAACTTAGAAAATAGTTAAAAAAAAACACGTAGGTATTTCCTGGAACAAGTATTGTAAAATATTCGAGTATTTTATTATTATTCAGTTCCATCATAGAAATAAACTATTGATATCTATGGTACCATTACTTAATGACAAGATCCTATGCCAAGAACTGAGTTACCAAACTTTTTAGTTAAAATCCTCAACAAACAGTAAAATAACGTGATTAGTGAAATGAGAACCAGTAGTTAAAAGATGGGTCGCCGGTTAGACCTTTTGAACGGGTCATTGATCAATTAAGAACCCGAGTTCAACGCTGCCATGACTGGCTAAATAGAGAATTACATTTTAATTAAGTTTTTTAGTTGTTTAGGATACTTGGGTTTGAAATGGGTACATCAACCTAGGTACACCAGTCTTGTTTGACTGGTAGAGAATATCTAAGGCATTAAGTCCGTTTGTATTTTTGTGTCCATCATCATCATAATTTCAGCCGAAAGACGTCCACTGTCGAACATAGGCCTTCCACAAGAGTCGCCGTAACTACGGATTGGATTTCCACGACCCTCACCAGGTCGTCGGTCCAGCTTATGGGACGCCTTCCAACACCGCGTCTTCCGGTAAGTTGTTGATATTCCAGATCCTTCCGTCTCCATCGGCCATCTGTTCCGCGAGCAATGTGCCTTGTCCGCTGCACTTAAAGTTTGGCGATTCTTCAGGCTACGTCGGTAACCGTGGGTCTCATGCGGATATCTTCATTTCTGATGTGATCACGTAAGGAAATTCCGAGCACAGCCTTTTCCATTACCCTTTGTGTTACACGAAGATTAAATAAATAAATAAAAGTCACACAACTTTTTACACGAACTTAAAACCAAATCTAAGCGTGGGGGTACCGCAGTCGCTGTAGTAAATCCTCTCTTTGAGGAGTGGCAAGAGAAGTGCCACAGCGCGGCATCCTCACTTCACTTTTCTCCTGAATCAGATCCTGATCGGAGAAAGGCGCATTGGCCTCCCTATTTCGGATACGGCAGGAAGAAACGCCTTCTTATCGGGAGGCAAGTTAATAAATTAACCCCCAAATACCTGTACCTAAACCAATGAAGCGACAACAAAATTGATCCTCTAAGCCTAATAGGCATCCTAAATTCTACGTTCAATAGTCTAACAACTTCATACCAGGCTTATATAATCGGAGCTTCTATCAAACCAGAAATGTGCTTTATGAATAGAGAAGTAAAGTTGTTTTTATCTTGTCGCGGTATATTTCCGGCGTGAACGGCATGTTTCATTGGGGCTTAGGAACACATTTTGAAAGACATTGTCTGTCTGTAGGGCTGTCATGGTCATGTCAAGTTGTGTTCCGAGCTGTGAGATAGGAGATGACTGGCATTTCACGGTGTTTTCCACCAAATCGTACTAATATTAAAGAGGCAGGAGTTTGTGTGTTTGTTTGTGTATTTGTTACTTCTTCACGGTGTAACGGTTGATCAGATTTGGATGAAATTTGTCGCATGTGTAGACCATGTTTTGGAGTAGCATATAGGCATGTTTGTTCTGTTTTTTTTTGTTTGTGAAAGTTTGGATGTTTGTTACTTAATCACGCGAAAACGGCTGAACGGATTTGGATGAAATTTCAGGCAGGCATATAGCCTTTGACATGGCGAAGAACATAGGCTACTTTTTATCCCGGAAAAATATCTTATTCCTTTGGGAAAACACGTTTAGAGTGCGATAACTAGTAAATAATAAATAAATAAAGAATATATAATAATAATAATAATAGGTTACTTTTTGTCCCCGGATAGTTTTCTACTTTCACGCTTATGAAGCCGCTGGTAGAAGCTAGTTAATACATATAATCACTGTACTATAATTCAATTTCTAAACAGCTAATTAAATTTTTTTAATAGAAAACCAATTACAGTTTACTCGACCTAGAAATAGAATCGAGGATCTTAGCAGTATGATTAATTGTGACTATAAGCCAACGAGGCAAACAACAATGATTAAAAAAAAAGTGTATTTGTTTAGTCCATGTTTCCGTAGTTTCATAGCAGCAAGAATTCTCAGAAACAGTCATTCAGTTATTACTGTACCCAGAATTATTACGTACAGTGTTAAAAATATCGTTTTCAAAAACGCACACTGGAGAAATATCGGCTGAAACGTGAATGTACCTATATATGTTGGCATAGGAAACCATTTCTCCTGATTTTTTTTGCTCAAATTTCATTTTACCGCAAACTACCGACGTCTTTTTTGCTATATGCATTATTTGACTTATTTTTTTGATCATCGAAGTATCATGTGTCTAGAAGAAAGAAGAAAGAAAATAAAAAACTTTTATTCGTACCTCACACATACAGTACAATTCGATAATTATAATAAAAAAAAAACTTTAAAATCTGTGCAAAGCCAAAAGGGCGCCTAACTCAGCATATACTGCGATATTTAAAAAGATAAATAACGCAGTCTGTATTATTTCGCCGAATTACAAAACAACTAAACGTAAACTAGTGCGCCTCACCATCAACGATTGCATTACTGCTTACTATCAGGCGGGATCACAGTCAAGTACTAGTTTATAAAAGATAAAAAAAAGAAAACTTATTGCTATTGGCCGAAGTTTCTTTTGAACTTGTTTTATTTGCCAAATGATTTATTTGCCATATTTTCACCACAACAAAACAACATTTACGGAATTTTGGTAACCGCTGTATAGACGTTTACTTGGTAGCATTTTCAATATTAAATTAAATTAGTGTTAGAAAAAATTGTGACAAAAACGAATTGCTGTAAAATCGACTATACACAGTCTTGTATGTGTTATCGAAAGAATACGAAATACGTGAAACCCATGGCCGCCATTGCCTCAGGTTAATAAAACGTAGTAATCGATGTCCTAATTTAGACAAAGGTTACTCGAGTCCCAAATGTCATCCGAATTCGTTCAGGGCCTCAAGTCTGCTATTACAATAGTGTCAGAATGGTCTATCATTGATGTCATAATTGTCGATTTTGACAAGTTTGGTAATCTACTAATATAATGGCGCCACTATGACTTTCCAATGGTCAACCACTGACACTCCATTGAAAGAAGTGGCATAGAATGGTAATCTCGTACATATTGACAAATGAATATTTGACGTTTGCGTTAATCTGTTAAAACTTTGACAGTTTATTTGATCAGTGTTTTACCATTAGAACGTTATTGTGCAGTTATTGGTTTTAATATGCTCGAAATTATCATTCTACCACAATTCTATTACAAGACCACTGACCGATCAATGATCGATCATTATGAATTAGCAGATTACAATCTTTTAGCAAAATGACAATGGGATCGTGTTGGAATGCCGAATTTATAAAAATAGCAGACTTAGGGCCCGCTGTAATGTAAAGGCGTGTTGATTACTATATATCTTTAACCACTTTCACATTTATAATATTAGTAGGGTTTAAATGCAAATTGGCAAGCGCACCTGCTGAGCGTGAGCGAAAATGCTAATTAAAAATTTATATGCAAAAATTTGGAGTCAGAAAACTGGTGATGTGACATGCCCGGTGCGTCAGAAAGTACGTAAAGCAGTTGGTACTGTGCCTGATCGAACCTCGGCTGTGCCGGATTGCCGTCCCATTGTAATACGAGAGTGAAAGAACAAAGAGTGCACCTGTGTTTACGCATTTTATGCACTATAAGGCGGTAATCACACTACCACGCACCACGCAGCGTAGGGTGTGAATGCGTGCCTACTGGGGCCAGGGTTATCCGAAAGGGAACTCGAGCCCCGGTAAGGAACAGAGTGGGTCGTTTAGTCAGTAAGAGTCTAACACTATCTCCGCCCAAGAGTGGGGGTTGTTATTGGATGATTTTTCCCACTATAAAAAAGGGCGTGAATGCGTGCCTTAACTTTGCTTCTATGTATCGCACACACACACTGAAAATGCATCCACACGTGTTCATGCAGATCACGTGCCTACATGTGGAGAAACATGCATACAAGCGCGTGGGTGCGGGGCGACATGCAAGGTATGGCACCATGAGCCTCGTAGTGCTGTGCGTGATTTAGTATGAAATGAGTGCGTGCCTGAGTGAATTTACAAAATGCACCTACGCGCGTGAGTGCGTAATAAACACGCACGATGATGCAGATCTGCACTCCCGCAAGTACGCACGTAGGTGCGTTGACACGCAACATGCAGCGTGTTGGGTGGCAGTGTGATAATCGCCTGATATATCCTGCGCAGATTGGCCACAGTGACTGAAATTCGGTCGGGAACATTATTAATATGCATAGCATTCACGAACAGCCCTATGACAATCACGGAAAAGCATATATGTAAATCCAAATTGTCTTACTACATATTGCTAACCCGGTTTTGTCGGGATTCCGTTGTCAATCCCGTGATACGCGGAAAATCTGCTGAAACAACTCGCACACATTTAAGGTGCTTGATACCTCGAATTGTAATTTCGTTCTATTGTAATTGCGAACATGTCTATTTATATAAGTATGATATAGTTCAGAATACACTACCTATGTATAAAAGGTTATTTGTAAAACACTGACAATCTTATGATGTATTATTTACATCATAGACAACAACTTTTGTTTTGAATTTTTACGAGACATGGCGTCCTCAATTTCCGCATGACGCAGGTTTGAGAACCTGTCTGGTGAGCCAGACACGGTAAGTTCGGGAGGTTCTTGCACCGAATTCGTGCGGAAGTGACGCCCGGGTGTCGCCACTGTGCGGAACGTCCGGAGGACACGTTAGAGCACACAGTGGAGGTGCCCCGCTTGGGCAGAGCATCGCTGAGCCCTCGTAGTGGCGATCGGTGGCGGTGATCTCTCGCGCTTTGGTACAGGCCATGGTCCGGAGCGAGGAGGAGCGGCAGGTGGTTGGTATTTCATTTGGAGAACTATAAAAAAAGGTGGGTTCGCCGGGTCAACTAGTTAATAACTTAAAGTGACTTCTTTGTAAGCTTCCACACCAGAAAGACTGTCATGCCTAGGTAAAGACTATAAATTTTAGAATGCTGTTGCTACTGCCACGCAGTGTGTTGTCTGTGATGGTCTGGTGAGTTGTGCGTGTCAGAAAATGGACAGATTTTGATGCGTTTTTTTTATTTGAAAGCTGACGTTATCGAGATGGTTCTTAGATACAATTTATGACGTTCTGTTCAGGTGTTCAAGGTCATCAGCTCATCAGGCTGGGATCTTAAACACATGTATAATAAATATTAATGTATACTTTACTAATAAACAAATATCCTAATGTTTGAAATACTCAAGCTAGTCTGATGTTGGAGGTTGGAGGTAAGAGAAGTAACCTTGGAATGCCTATTAATAAACCCTTTCCTGTTTTGGCTTATTTAGATTTATCTTAAAAATAGTTGTTTCTTTTCTCATGTCGATAAAAACCTAATGACGCAGAGCTGATGCCAGAACTGGGAAGTGACTGGTGGAACCCTGGAAAGCCTTCTAGTAAATACATCGTGTTTTTTATTTTTAACAAATTTCAATTTTGTTATTAATTAGGTTTTAGAATTGTTTTTCTATTTAATTAAGAATTCAAATAACTTTCAAATGTTAATTACCAAAATATGTCACTGTGAATAATATTAATCTAACCATGGCTTCATTAAGTCCAAATCTAAAGGTTGACAAGTAAAAAATGCCTGAGGCATAAGTCTGCTTCTGTAATATTGTGTAAATAAACTGTTCATAAAATAAAAATATCATACAAGTTGTATTGTCTTTCTAGTTCCATTAAATCAAAATATTATTTCCTTTTTTTTTTTGTTAGAAACATTCGCCAAATATTCGCATTTTTTTTTTGCGAATACTAATGCAAATATCAAAAAATGTGTTGTTTATTTCAGTATCCTGAAAATCTTGTTTCAAAATTTTTCAGCGTTGTTTTTTTTTTATCGTAGTAACATCTGTCTAAATATTCCAAAACGGAATCTCCAAAACGATGCCGAAAATTTCCAAGGGATTTGCTCGACAAGTCTCTACCACCTAAATGTTTTCTGTCCAAACTTTTCAGAAACACTGCGCTTGTGCAAAACGTTGAGAGTTGGTCGGTAATTGTCGAATTGTTTTTTGGAAGTTGGTGTGTAATTTAATTATTTTATGTTTCTAGCACCTTCTAACAGAATACCAGCGCTACGTTATGTAATGATTTTGAATATCGCAGCGTATACGCACACATATTATACATCGCTGTATTAGAATACTGCGTTCTAATGAAGCGTTGGATGCGGTTCAAACGAATACAAAGCGACGCGCCAGCAAGCCACCTCATCGCAAGAGTCCGCTCGAAGATA
Source organism: Mythimna albipuncta (assembly GCA_929112965.1). Taxonomy (NCBI): domain Eukaryota; kingdom Metazoa; phylum Arthropoda; class Insecta; order Lepidoptera; family Noctuidae; genus Mythimna; species Mythimna albipuncta. The sequence continues at coordinate 5,066,279 of OV815962.1, read as the reverse complement.
TCAAACCAACTGATTGTGTCCACTTCGCTTCACTCGTCGCAGTACCGCACCAACGTACAGACGGTTCAGAGCGAAGGAATTGTGTATTAGGTGTCTTCAAGGCTAAAGTGTATAAGCTCAGTGCGCCTCACCATCAACGATTGCTTCACTGCTTACCATCAGGCGGGATCGCAGATACACAGGCTTAAAACAACAAAAAAAAGGTCCGTTTCAATTCTTTCGTTGTGGTAGGTCAGTGACTTCAAGAAAGCTTCCTTGAGAATCTTGGAAAATTAATGGTCTTGACTAATGGGTCTTGCACCAAGACCGTTGTATCTTTTAATGAGAATAAAGGATCTATAAACTACAATTATGTTTTTAATGAAAACACATTAGTTAGTACGTGTTCTCAGATTCTTCTTCCTTAGAATGAATTAGCAGAATTGTTAATCATTATTTATGTTATGCTGTATCGTGCTCGAGACAATATTCTGGCTAAATAAGTTGAAGGCAGACGAAAAATGTGCATTGCTGAAAACAATTTTTCTGGAGCATTTTATTTTTTTTACCTACGGGTCATTGAACTCGCTAAGCTGACGTCTTCTTAAAGAAATTCATTTCGTACATGCGTAAATTAATACGAGTTTTTAGGCTTGATTTCCTGGTGCGCTGACATCGGTCGCCGATGTCAGCAGCGCGTACGAATAAACCCAATGTGCTATGGGCCATCGCATAGCAACGCTGACGTTCGCGGCAGATTTATTGCTGCTTTGTGACGCCGACGGTACGCTCGACTGACATCAGCGACCAATGTCAGCATAGAAGGAAGTCAAATCATTACAACTAAAGTTATACAATGATTCTTTATTTAATTCTATTTGTGTGAACGACACAAAATGGTATAGGATCATTACCTTTCTCTTTGATATATTTTGTCTTCTTCTAGTTGAAACTATATATTTGATATTTATTAGTATATTTTTTTTTGTATTGTATATGTTTGTACAGTGACATCTACTACTGACCCAAATCCTTTCTCTCAGTCCATCCAAAGGTTGTCTATAAGAGATCGCCCTGTGCGATAAGACCGCCCATTGTGCACTTATTCTTTTAAAGGTTTGTCCTGTATTTTTGTTTATGTGGTGTACAATAAAGATTATAATAAATAAATAAATAAAATGGCCCGACGTGGTTGGCATCGCCGCGCGCCGTTCCACGAGGACACAGCGATGCCCAGTTTTGGAATGGGGGGTATTCCACAATTCCGTATAATACGCACAATGGTGAGACCAGAGGTCCTTAAACGAGCCATTAACACAATCCATTTGACGACCTAAATTGAACTGTTAAACAGATGGAGCTGTATAGGGGGTAGGCTCTTTCTATCTCGCACGCCCGACAGTTTAACATGTCATGGTAAGGCCCCAGGACCTTTTTTTTTCCGCCGAATCTACAACAAGTAAGCTTACCTCCCGATACTCCTAGGTTTAGTGAAATCAGAAACGTTTATTTCAAATAGACCAGTTACAGGCACTTTTGAATTGTCAAAATGTCGGTCAGTGAAACAAGTGAAGCTAAATTGCACGTTACAAAGAGTAGGTCTCTATGGAGAAGAACGTGCAAGAAACTCCATGGACACTCTTTTAAATCGTATTGAGTTACATTAATCATCGTAACATATTTCTTTTTTGCTTCTATTATGTGAACACAATGAAAATAAGCAATAAAAATTAAATAATAATAGTAACAATAAGAATAGATATTGAATAAGTCACTGGCAGCTAAGAGATGACCAGTCTCAACTGACGGCGCCCGTTCACGAGCATGACGCGTGCATCAGCCCCACTCAGCTCAACCATTTTGAAGGGAGCCAAATGACCCAATAACACGTGCCACCATCAGCGAGACATTTTAGTGAGCATGACAAAGAGGTGAGGACCTACTTCAAGCGATACGTGATCCTCACTTTCCGCCTGAAGTAGGTCGTTGTGCCATCTATCCACTCCTCAAAGGGGGAACTTACTTACGTAATTGTGGCGTTTCCAGATATTAATCCAACCCAATTAACACCTTACCATCCATTCAAAGAAGAAAGCGATCAACATGATCCTAATAACATTGAGTACAAATATTTACCTCTACAAATAACTAATTCCGGCCACTAATCAAGATAAATAATTACTGTGTCACAAAATCGCTTGTCAGTTTTTGTTTGGTTCGGAAACCACTTAGTGTCTCCGCGCACGGGCCACAAAAAAAGTCGCTTTTAGCTTCTTTTTGTGGCGGCTTTTTTTTGTGGCCCGTGTGTGGCGGTGTATCTATAAAAAAAAAGCTAGAAGCCGCTGCTAGCTTCTCCGCCCACAAGCTGTTGCGCGCTTCGGCTTTTTTTTTGTGGTCGCATCTAGCTTTTTTTTGTTGCCGCTTCTAGCTTTTTTTTGTGGCCGCTTCTAGCTTTTTTTTTTGGCAGTTTTTTTTTGTGGCCCTTGTGATGGGACACTTAAGTACTCGTTTATATTGACCTATTTATGTGATCACAAATATCCTTTTCATAGTGTAGTAACTAAGGTAATGGAGAGGTAGAAGCTACTCGAGCGTCTAATATTTAATTCCTTTGAATTAGAAAATGACTAGGTATTTATTTTCATCAATCGTAAGCCGTCAGGCTGGCCTCATTTAGTTAAAATGGACGAATTTATTTATTTGTATTTTTGCCGAGTTTTTAAAAAACCTATTTGCAAAATAATTATATAATTTAATTTTATCATACCTTATTATTATAATACTAGGTGACACGAGATTATAATTACCTATTTCAAAGAAATATTGCGATTAAAAAATGGGGGTGTGGGTTGGAGGGTAAAAAATATTTTAATACTGTACTCAAATGTATTAACTATACACAAAAAAAAAACTGGACAAACCGTTTTGGAAGAGTTTAATAACAAACTCTGTGACAGTGGAGTTTTTTTTATATATTCGACAACACATTCCAACTCAGTATCATTCCCTTGTCACAGAATTCATTTGATGTCGAAAAGTCTTTTCCATATTTGCTTTGTTTGTCGATATCTGTGTAGTCATCCCCTTTTTACTCTTCCTCCACACAGACACGTCGCAACTACTAAATACAGAAACTAGTTTTTCTACTTTGTCAATAGACGTAAACATTTCACAGATAATCCATAAATATCCTAACTCCATTACACGAACTATCACTTACTGAAAACAGTGAAAGAGGACAGGTCACTGACCGATCCCAATACAACAATATGTCATAGAATCGCAATGGTCTGAGTGCGAAGTCATGTAACGACAGTAATATCGTGAATAAAGGACCGGTCCCAGCATCGCTCCCTGTGGGACGCCTGCACTGAACGCAGGGATGGAGGGGAGTGCATTGATTTTGATGATGTGACTAGAATATCAAGTATCTAGATTGCGTACTGCGGGTATGAAAATAAGGGTGCATTTATTATAGCGAGCCAGCAATCATATCTTGCGGTTGAGAGTGTGTCGGTAGTTTATGTTTTATATACAGTATGAGTTTGAGATACCATGATTTTGTATGTAGATTCTCATGACTTTGTTGATAACGACAGTAAGGTTAATTTTTATAATGTATTCATCAGAGAATGCTAAGGTTTATTCTATGTATTTTTATCAAAAATTAGCAATTTAAAATCGGAAGTAGAAATTTTTCAAAACCGTTCACAATGAAATAAGTTCGAAAATTTTCAAATCTGGTGAAAAAGAAAACTATTAGCAAAAAAAAATACATAAACTGAAACGTGACGTCACCAACATTGAGTTACGTATGTTCAAATGAAATGTTCCTACCACATTCCCAACGTGGTAGGAACATACAACACTCTAACAACTCTTCCTTGTTGGACCAAATTCACCAAAATTTTAAATTTTGATGTCGTTTTCATAATAAAGATTTATTTTTAGTGTTTTTGTTGTCTAATAGAAAATAATAAGTACAAATGTAGAAATGAAAATACCCAATTTGGTTTCTATTATTTATATTTCTATATTATCTAAATGCAGTCTTCAAAAGCAATTCCTGCATTCAATTTAATTTAATCAAGCAAGTCTGTGAACCGTCTAAAATATCGAGACCTTAATAAAAAGCAAGTTTTACTGCAATGCCTTCATAAATTGAATTGAAGAGTTCAATTCAGTTTTCATTTTGTGCAAAATGTAAAGTGCACACAGTAAATTCAATAGAAGAGGAATTTTGTTCGTCTTTCGGTCAAATCTTTGACTGTGACTTGTAGATGGGCTACACGTCGGAATTCACGAGATAAGTAAAGAGAGCTGTGAGTGAACACTTAATCTATTGAAGTGTGAAAAAATGCAGAGTATTTTGCGAGACGTATGGACAAACTTCAGAACAATAACACTAGAAGCGATAAGATAGATACCAATGTCAATTTTGCCTATTTTATTTTTGCTACAGTAATATGGATAGCAAAACGTCAGGTCAGCCTCATCTAGTTAAAATTTATGAAAGAAGTCATGAAAATTTTTAGAAACTAATTGTGAAATAAATATCACACTTTATTATTATATACCGGGTCAGCTACCTGGAAAGTTTTGTTCTGCCTTAAAGACGTATCAAAGAAATATCGCGATTAAAAAATGGCGTAGGAATATGAAAAATACTATACGACCTATTCTTAGATGTACTAAAGACACAAAAGATTTCATAAAATTCGGTTAAGCCGTTTCGTAGGGAGGAATTCAATAAGAAACACTGCGAGGAAAATGTGCAGAGTATTTTAAGAGAGGTATGGACTGGACATGAAGGCAAACTTCAGAGCATTAGGTCTGAAGTTTGCCTTATCATGTTAGCAAAAAGAATATCAAATAGTTTCACATTGTATCGTTCAGTAGGTACTGTTACGCGTATAAATAAAACGGTCACCTCTAAGCAAAATTCAATAACGATCATTTTTCATCGTATACAGAAACTCGGTGTTTTCAAAGCCTTTGAAAGATATTTTTTCCCAAAGTTCTCGTTGTTTCACGAGGAAATTGCTTTTAAATTTTGCGCTGGTATATCTTTGTTGCGTATATGCAATCAATCCGGCGATGGCTCACAAAAAGTGGTACCTACATTCAAAGTGCATTATGTCACTGAGTATTTAAAAAAATCCATTGGTCTATACATACTTATAGTTATCGGCACGGATCTTGAGCGCTGGCTTCAAGTTGCGCAGAAGTCAAATATTTGGTCTCTATAGTGGTGCGACATGAGACGCCGAGGCGGGGAATGTCAGTGATTGGCACGCCGCGCCATCGTATCATAGATGTCACTCGTGATTCGTTCCCTGCGCTTGCTGCACGTATCTAACAACGACGACGATTGGCTCGCCAATGTATGGAATGAGCAAAGCGATTCTCACTCTGACGCCGAACGCTCAATATCCGTGCCGATAACTATAATTAATAAATGTATGAAATATAAAAAGTAAGAAATTGATGTAGATATCTAACTTTTTTGCATTAAAATTGTGTAACTTGATATATTCTTAAGGCTTTGTTTTATCGCAATCGGTTGACTATATCGAAATATATAGGTAGTCGATATCCGTGATAGGTAGGTACTACATTCAATGACTATATGGTGGTATGAAGTTCGCTACGTCAGCAGCTAGTTTATAATAAATCTCGTATAGTAAACTCTTCTTTATCGACCACATACTGATAGATAGACTATAAACTTGTATACATTTTCGTTGAGTTTTATTGTATTTATTTTCGAAATATTGAAAGTTTTCTAAATCGCAAGATTTATTTCGAGTTTGCAATAATTCAGTGACGTACCTACGCACACACTCACCCCCATAGGTCGTCCTGGGTCGGAAGGCAACCCTCCCGCTCTACCCTAGAGGGCGAATAGTTATTTAATATAAATTCTCACCTGAAAAAAACATATGTTACACACAGACCTGTGTGTCTGTTATATTAAAACATTATAAGCATAGGTACATTTTAATGTTATTTGGGTAATTTCCTCAACATATTGATTTTCGTTTACATGGAAACGAAGCCCGGTTCCAAGTTTCCATATCCAACACGTGTTTCTACTTTATTACGGCAATTATGTTGCGTTCTGTTTCACTCGCACGGTGGAGTTCGTGGGAACACTGTTGTAATACACAAGCTTATAGTCTTTCTAAAAAGTCAAGCGACTTGGGTAGTTCGAACAAAGTTAATAATTATAATCCATCGCGTCATCAGATTTGTTAACCATAAACAGAATACGTTAGACAATTTCACGTCATTTATTATCCCTCAGAAATGTTAATAAAAATAAAGTACCTCTACTGAAATTATAAAATATAATAAAATACCTAAGTTAAGTAAGCCCCCGCGTCTCACGTCGCACTACTAACTAAGCGCAGGGAACGAATCACGAGTAACATCTATGACACGATGGTGCGGCGAGCCAATCACTGACACTCCCCGCCCCCGCTCACTTCGTACCACTAAAGAGACCGAATATTTGACTTCTGCGCAACTTGAAGCCAGCGCTCAATATTCGCGCCGATAACTATAAAGTTTGTTTTTTTACTTTTTTGTTTGTAGGAGGTAATCTCTGGAAGTACTGGTCCGATTGTTAATTTTTTTTTCACATTATGTACACGGGCAAAGCTGCGGGTAAAAGCTATGTTTATAAGAAACGAACTACAAATCTACAAAGGACGGATCCAAAGGGATATAATTGGGGTTATGACCCCTTCCCCTTGGCTGGATATAATATAGGTTGACTAACTTACGATATTATCTCGAGAAAAGCACAACTATTTTCTTTTAGCCTGCCACCCCATTTTATTGTCTGTCAAAAGAAAATGTAATCTATTCATGGCTGGGTGATAAACATTTTCTAGCTTGCTGCGTTCACTCTAGTATCCTAAATTCTTTTCAGTCTGAGTAAAATCGATATTGATGGATGCGTGACACACAGGACCGGTCGTTGTGGCGACGCTTGAGGGAGGCATATGTTCAACAGTGGACGTCTTTCGGCTGATATGATGATGATGAAGTCGATATCGTAACCTATTCTTCGTAACCCATACTACCACTACGGTGTACTAATACATTAGTTTGGAAAATATTATTATTTTATTTTATTTATTTTTTTGTAGTTTGAAACAATAGTATTGTATAATATAGACTTTTTATTCCAAAATTGTGAATGTGAATTACCACGGAGCATTTTTATAAGGTTATAATAATTTTTTTTTGGCATCACGAGCATGGCAGTTGAGAGTTTATTATGAATAGAATAGAATAGCATTTATTCGGTGCAAGCAACACAATATACAACAACATAAAAAATAATAAAAAAAGAGTACAAACATACAATACAGTTGCAGTGAATGTGCCTGAACCGAAAGGGTCACCAACTCAGCAATTGCTGGGCGTCAAACACCCAGCGCTGATTTTCAGCTGGCACCCCACTATTATGCTCACTCAAATGTCTCGCTGGTGGTGGAACGTGGTATTAGGTCATTCAGTTCCCTTCAAAATGGTTGAGCTGAGTGGGGCTGTTGCACGCGTCATACTCGTGAACGGGTGCTGCCAGGGAGACTGGTCTCGTAGTTGCCAGTGGTTTAATTCAATTTCTATATTTTAATTATTTTTTATTATCGAATCCACGACCCACAGCGGAGTAGCCAATCGCTCAAGAACTGCGTCAATCGTGACATCAAAGATTCAAAGCATTTTATTTCAAATGAATCATTTACAGGCACTTTTGAAATATCAAAAAGTCAGTCAGTCAGAAGAGGGATGCTAATAGCGCATTCCAAAGAAATATAAAAATCTATGGAGAAGAATGTGCAAGAAACTCCATGGACACTTACATCACGTTAGAAATATGTATCCACCACACGCAAGCGAAGCCGCTGGCTGAATCTAGTGTACAACTAAATGCATAGGTCTGAGCTGCAAGGTAAATATTTCAAGGTTTAATTGCCTTCCGCAGGGAAGGTAGTTAATCCTGGTTCATTTGTTGTGTGGCTCAAGCCGAGGCTGCCAGTGCGGCAGGTCGTTAGTTTGTGCCTGGCTTGACACATGGGTTTACCCATCTTTACGATGCAGGAGTTAGCCTGCCTTTTATGCAAGTGGTAAGATTGTGGTAGAACATTTTGTGGTCAGCGAATTGAAGCTAGCATTTGTTAATTGGGGTATTTGAAAGAAAAGAGAGTTAAAAGTATATTTGTGACTTGAACTGGACAAAAATTAAATAACAGATTACTGTCTAACCATAAACATAAACTAACTTATAATAACTTTAAAAACTGGGCAAGTGCGAGTCAGCCTATGTAAATAGTTCAATCCAAAATGAAGTCTCGAAGATTTTTGTAATCGCAAAAAAAGTATTTTTTTTATGACGTAACAACAAATTTTCTGTTTTCAGATTTATTCCTATATACATAGGTATATTTTGAGACCTAGCTTTTTGCCGAACAGGATTCTGGATCAACGGGAAGTAGGTATCATATTTATGAAGTTTGATTCCTTTGATAGTGTTAATTGCGACATAAACAGCCGTATCTTATATTTTCGGTAACTTAGAAGTTTGATTTATTCACAGCTAAGGGACCGCAAACCTGAGCACCTAAATGGTTTTTCAACTCAAAACCCTCTTGTGTTTCCGAGATAAAGAGCCTTGACAGACATACAGGCGGACAACAAAGTGATACTATAATGTTATCATAAAACCGCTGTTACGGGGCCGCGAAATTGACATAGACCCGGGTAGAGTTCATAAGAAATACTCAGAGACTACAAACAGGCTTTTAAGTTATACTACTTTGTCTTCACAGGAGTATAAACTGAACGAAGCTCTCTATAAACAGATTAAAGTAGGACTCAATCAACCAATAACTATTGGACCGTTCCGATATCCGAAGGTACCAGTAAACTAAAACCCCTAGAGCTTATTTTCCAGTATATAATTCACTAATCGGATTTCAATAAACTAGTCCGGGAAAGTCGGTAAACACAAGGGTAGTGAAATAAAACTTAGTTACAAGTTGACGCTAAGGCCGCTTATACACTCGCGACTTTTCTTGCCGTGATAAACGTGTTAGATATCGATTCCGGTCTTGAACGACTTTATGACAGGACGCAAATGTGGACACTTTTGCGTCTTGTGTCAGATACAAGCTACCGATGAACATCTGATTTCTACAAAACCAGTATGAAATCATTCCCATTCACTCCCTAAGCATACGTAAACATTAGGCTGTCCAGTTGCTTCCACTTAACACATACTCATGACGTTAAAAAGAGTAGTTCGGTGTCGGTAACTGAAACCAAAAGTGTCTCCGTTTGCGCAACGCCTAAAATTCAACTGTTGTTGAAGGTATTATGACATGTAGTTGTAGGTAATAAGACCTGTAATTGTAGGTATTATGGCCTGTAAATGTAGGTATTATGACCTGTAAATGTAGGTATTATGACCTTTTTTTTTACGGTGGGAAAAATCATCCAATGACAGCCCCCTTCTCTTGGGCGGAGTGGAAGGTAGTGTCAGACTCTTACTAACTAAAGGACCCACCCTGTTCCTTCTATCCTTCATACCGGGGCTCGAGTAGGTATAGGTAGGGCTAGGTGTTATGACCTGTAATTGTAGGTATTATGTTCCGCCGTGTGGAGACACCACCGGCATTGTGCGTTGCATGATGACTACCGGCCAGCATAGGCGTGGGTTTTCGGACGACGAGCCATGGGTAGCTCGTCTTCGATCGTCCGAAAAGGACTAAGCTCGGGTCGAAGGTGCGTTGTGTTCCATGCGCGCTCCCTAAAGAGTAATCAGCATAAATGTAGGGGCCAGTTACCTAGTTAGGGCCCAAGCCTGCCAGGGGATTGTTCGAAGGAGTCGCCGTAACCCTCGCTATAAAAAGCGACTGAAGGAACGCTGGATTTTAGTCAGTATTGAAAAAGTCTGACACTACATCTCACTACACCCCGAGCGGGCGATTCATGGGTTATGTGAAAGTGAACTCCAGAGCCCTGGAATGAAGGCAAAGAAGGAACAGGAGGGGTTGGCTCACCCTCGCGCTCCGCCCAAGGGCGGGATAAGTTATTGGATGATTTCCCACCTAAAAAAAAACCTTGCTGAAAAGTTATTAGAAAACGAAGCCTATTAGAATTGTCCCCACATAAAAATAGCAGGTAGGTATAGGTACCGGCACTAATCTTGAGCGCTCGGCGTCAGAGTGGGGATCGCTTTGTGCATTCCCTACATTGTCGAGCCAATTGTCGTCGTTGTTAGATATGCAGCAAGCGCAGGGAACGAATCACGAGTAACGTCTATGACACGATGGTGCGGTGAGCCATTCACTGACACTTCCCGCCCCCGCGTACCACTAAAGAGACCGAATATTTGACCTCTGCGTAACTTGAAGCCAGCGCTCAAGAGCCGTGCCGGTACAAGTATTGTACAAGTCTTACGACCCCTCCAAATTATATAAGCGTGATATTATGTGAAGAAGAAGAAGAAAGAAAGAAAGAAAAACATTTTATTTGCCGGAAAGGCCAAAAAGTATTTACAAGTTATAAGTACATTTAGAGAAAAGAATGCGTCACTTCCGAGCAAAACGGCCGAAAGCTCAGCATAATGCCGACACCAGAACGTTAAAAGCGGCGAGTCTACGGCACTGGTTTTCAGTGTGGGCCGATAATAGTGTAGACAAAGACGCCGCACGGTGCTGTGTGCCAAAAAAGACTCCAATAACAATAAATAAATAAATTATGTTTAAGGGAAAATCAAACAAAATATTCAAAAAATAACGAGGAAATACGATATATTGTAAACGTGACGTGTAGGTAATATAAGTGGAAGTACAAGTCACAAAATAGATAAGTACAGAAGCCAATCTCATGATGTATTTCACTTTTCGTACCTACGCTTCGCTTAGCAATCACGCTAGTCGGCGCTGCGCAGTTTTGTCCGAGCGTGCCTTGAGTACGCTCGGACCACACATAGATACCTACTATAAATTGTAAAGATATTACATGGACAAAAATTCATATAATACTTAACTAGGTAGATAAGTATGCACGTCGAAGTTGGTTTTTACGTAAAGCAGAACTACCTACCTAAATGTACCTAACTGTTCTGCGTTACGTACGTAAAAACCAACTATCAAAGTACAAGCAAATACTTACCTAATTAAAACTAATACCTCGCTTAAAAAAAAACCGGCCAAGAGCGTGTCGGGCCACGCTCAGTGTAGGGTTCCGTAGTTTCCCGTCCGTCAAAATAAGTGTACCCACTAATGACTTTAAAAAAATGCTTGCGTAAACGATTATACTACAAACTTAGTCCAGAAATTATTTTGTACAACCTTTTTGTCTTTTTTGTACAAAAACTGTTCTTATCATCAAGTTCAAAATAATTTTCCTAGAAAGTCGTTTATAAAGTTCTACTTTTCAGAATTTTTTCATATTTTCTAAACTTATGGTTCAAAAGTTAGAGGGGGGGGACATACATTGTTTTTTGTTTTTTTTTTGCGATTATTTCCGAAATTATTGACATTATCAAAAAATAATTTCAGTAAACCCCTATTCATTTTTAAATACCTATCCAACAATATATCACACGTTAGGGTTGAAATTAAAAAAAAAATCACTTCCTACTTTACATACCTACTATACTACCTACCTACTACTACCCTAATAAAACATTTTTTTCCAATTTTTATTTTACCACTTTGTCGGCGTGATTGATATACATATTGGTACCAAATTTCAGCTTTCTAGTGCTAACGGTCCCAGAGATTAAGCGCGAACGGACAGACAGACAGACATGGCGAAACTATAAGGGTTCCTAGTTGACTACGTAACCCTAAAAACGATAATTCAGCAATTAATGTTAAAATAAAAAAAAACAGTCAATTTAATAGTTATAACTTTTTTTGCTCCATACGCACTTGCAATGAGCTGAAGTGAGCCGAGATAACGTGTCCGTGAGCGGTGTCTATGTGTGCGTTGCTCGAGCGCGCTTTGTATGTAGATTGACTTCTGTACCTATCTATTTTGTGCTATCGTCCTTGAAGAGATCCTTCACACGTCTCATAACGAAACCTCTACATCAATTGTTTACTCACCAAATATTGTTGGGTTCGGAAGATAATCAAAGGCATTGTACATTGAACTATAATAATAATAATATCCATACTTATTGTTATGATAATGTGAAAGTTACTCTGTCTGTCTTACGCTTTCACGGTTAAAATAATATAATATTATATTCACACAATGCCTTCTAGTCCCAAACTCACCAGAGCTTGTGCTTTGAGTACCTACTAGACAACTGCAGATAAATATACATAGTTATATATAGGTATATATTTCTAAATACATAGATACATTTTTATAGAGCCTTTTGGGCACATTACCAGTCGACAGCGATGTGGAAGAGTTTTTTGACGCCATATTTTATTTTGATTTTAGTTAGTTGTAATTAGCGTAGGGTTTTATTATTACAATTTTTTGTATTGTACTGTAATTATAGTTTTTAGTTGTGTATGTATAATAAGTTAAATTGATTTAAATAAAGAGGTAAAGTTTTTATAGATATGTTACACCTAGACACAGAACAATTGATCGTGCTCATCACACTGGGACTTAAGGATTTTGAATTTATATTTTCTAAAATAAACGATTTTTTTTTAAATAAACGTAGCCTCCTTATTACATCAGCTACCTGCCAATAAAAGTTCCATCAAAATCAGTCCAGCCATTTCGGAGATTAGCCGGAACAAACAGACAGACAGACAAAAATTGTAAAAACAAAAATTTGGGTAATGTACCGTATATATTCATTCATATACATGTAGTGAAAAGCGGTTATTTCAATATTACAAACCAACACCCCAATTTTATTTATATATACAGATGGAATGAAGGTAGTTTATGAGATTAACGCGTTCAATTAAATAAACAAACTCTTCAGTTTCATAATATTGGTATTAGATCAATTAATTTAATTTATTAATAAAATTAAAACCGAAGTAATTATGTAATCAGAGCATGTTTACACAATAACGTTTGAGCTGTGGTTAGGTAACTATAATTGAGTTGGTTTATATCACATGGTGATGTGTGTTGTACCTTATTTTGTTGGTTTGTGTTGTGTAATTGTTCGTTATCTTTACTAATATAAAAGTTTATGGCGACATTTATGGACACACCACATCACATAAGAACTAAACCTGCATCGCACAATCAAAGCTCTCCGCGCGATTTGAATGAGTATATTCCCTACTTTTTAATTAGTACACGAAAAATGGGGCTCTATCTTTTTTTTTCCGATGGGAATAATCATCCTTTGACAACCCCCGCTCTTGGGCGGAGCGGGAGATAGTGTCAGACTCTTACTGACTAAAAAACCCATCCCGTTTTTTCAAGCCTTCTTACCGGGGCTCGAGCGCCCTTTCGGATAACCCTGGCCCTAGTAGGCTTCGACCCGGCTGGGCCCCTGCTGTTGCTGACAACTCCTTGAGGCGCGCGGGAACAGTGCGCGCCGTCGACGACTTGGGCTTGGTCCGGACAGTCAGGCCGGACAGCGAGCTACCCATTGCTCACTATTCGGGGCTCTATCTGTACTCGTCACTGATCGTATTTTTGTAGTCAAAAGTAGAAAAAACCGAAATCCTAAAATTGACCACGAAAAGGTAAATTCATTATATCATACATAACAATTGCTAATAGAAAATACTGCAGGCAGTGTTTTTCTTTAATAATTGTCATTTATTTATTCATAAATCAATAGCGTGCACAATATTTCCATAAATTGAGTGACATTTTGGGACAAAACCAACGCTAATAACTTTGCTGTTTATGAATATTATTTATTGAGATTTTACTTAAAAAATGACAAGGGCTTTTCTAATAAGCCCTTTAAGTATTTGTAATTATTAAAAATTTGTAGTATATAATATACGACAGCCCGGCCTATCGGGCAGTTGATTAATAAAAACAATAACAACAAAAAAAATAAGGAAGTGCCAGTTATAGACTTTCTGATGAAAGAAGCTCTGCAATATCAAAGCAAGGTCGACTTTACTATACATTACAACTATGTATATATTTCCAAATTAACATACAAATGACGTGAAGCCATATACTTGTCGTCCCCCAAAACAAATACATAGACATAATGACCTCTTTTGTTTTGTTTGTCCCGCCATGTTTTATTAGAAGCATGATTGGGATTCCTTTGCCAAGAGCTGTTTAGTAGTGCGTCAAGGATACTACTAAACTAGTATGGTATATGAAAATTGTCTGTAATTTATGTATTCACATTGTAATTTGTGTATTTACTCCCGAATGAAAACTACCAACTTTATTCTTTTTTCTTCGGGGTCGGCGCAACACGTTTTTTTCTTCCATTCTGTCTTGTCACTCGTCACGCCATCACTAACTCCCTTTTCTTTCGTATCACTCCTCACGCAATCCTTCCATCTTTTCTTTGGCCTCCCTCTCCCTCTCCATCCATCTACATGTATACTCAGAACTTTGTTTTACTACACCAACTTTATTACTGGGCAATAAGTCTGTAATCGAAAAACAATTTTTTGTGATAAACGTCTTATTGCCCATGGACGTCGAATTTATAATAATAATAATAATAATTAGTTTAGCCTTTGGGGTTAGCTTCTAACCTAACCAGATGCAGCAGCATTACCAATATCATGCGGCGATGAGCTACTCATCGCTCAACGTCCGTAAGTCCGTAATGTTCAAAAACGACTTTTTTACAGGCTTAGTATATCTATATATAATTTATATTAAAAAAACTGGGCAAATACGAGTCGGATTCGCACACTGAGGGTTCCATACAAACTGACATAAGTAAATATGTAGTTTAATTCCCAAATGGAGTTTTGAAGATTTTTCCGAATTGCGAAATATTTTTTTTGTGATGTCACAGCAAAACTATTATCATATTATTATTCCTATATCTATGCTATAAGACTTTGCTTCATGCCAAATTTTAGGATTTTGGGTCAACGGGAAGTACCTTATAAATGATTCCTTTGAGAGTGTCGAAATTTACGTTTTATGCAACATTAACAGCCGTATCTTTTTTTTTTTTCGTAAACTCAGAAGTTTGATTTTTTCACAGCTACAAGAAACCACAGACCAAAGAATATGGTTTTAATTTCAACTCGATACCTCCCCGCGTTTCCGAGATAACATGTCTTGAAAGACAGACAGGCAGACATTCAGAAAGACGGATAACAAAGCGATCTTATAAGGGTTCCGTTTTTTCCTTTTAGGTACAATTTAGATAGGGAACCCTAAAAATGGCAAAACAAAACGAAACTTTTGGTTAGCTCCGAAAGGTAGCTCAGGCCTGGTATGAAAGGCACGAAGGAACGGGGTGGGTTTTTTGGTCAGTAAGAGTCTGACACTATCTCCTGCTTCGCCCAAGGGCGGGGGATGTCATTTGGATGATTTTTACTCACCATAAAAAAGGTTACTGATAGGACACGACTGTAATTAGTCAGTAAAAGTCTGATAGTCTCTTTGGGTCCTCCCAAATCAAAAGCAGTTATTTTTTGAGACATTATTGACATCTATTTATTTGATAGTATTTCCCACAGTCAAATAAAATGTAAAAAGGGCAAGGGGCAATGGGTCTTCAAGGCTAGAGTGAATAGGCTCTTAATAAACTAGCGCCCCTCACTATCAACGATCACCGTAGGCGCGGGCTTGCGGACAGTAAGCAATGGGTAGCTCGCTGTCTGGCCGTCCGGTAACCGTCCGGACCAAGCCCAAGTCGTCGACGGCGCGCACTGTTCCCGGGCGCCTCAAGGAGTTGTCAGCATCAGCAGGGACCCAGCCGGGTCGAAGCCTACTGGGGCCAGGGTTATCCGAAAGGGCGCTCGAGCCCCGGTATGAAGGCTAGAAGGAACGGGATGGGTTTTTTAGTCAGTAAGAGTCTGACACTATCTCCCGCTCCGCCCAAGAGCGGGGGTTGTCATAAGATGATTTTTCCCATCGGAAAAAAAAAACCATCAACCATTGCGTCACTACTTACCTACCATTAGGTGGGATCGTAGTCAAGCACTCATCATCAGCACCATCATTATTTCAGCCGATAGACGTCCACTGTTGGACATAGGCCTACCCCAAGTGTCGCCACAGTGCACGATCCTGTGCGTCCTTTATCCATCGTATTTCCGCAACCTTCACTAGGTCATCGGTCCACCTTGTAGGAGGCCTTCCAACGCTGCGTTTTACGGTACGCGGTCGCCACTCCAGAACCTTTCGGCCCCAACGGCCATCTGTTCTGCAAGTAATGTGCTCTACCCTAGAAGCCAATGATATAAATGCGGAATTTTTCCGTTTGTTTCTTTGTTGCTTTAGTACAGAGACAAATTGGACCGCGGAGTCGTCTCCAAGGTCTAATTTATCACCGTACAAAGAATGCTTTTTATCTCAGATGTAGCTTGGTATGTTTTACTACTTTCACGCAAACGAAGCCGTTAGTGGAAAATATTAGAGATATTGATTGTTCTAAAAGTTTGATTTTGAGGTCACTAAGTCAATTTGGATGCCGGACGCACAGGAACGTTCGATGTGGCGACGCTTGGAGGAGGCCTATGTCCGACAGTGGACGTGTATCGGCTGAAATGATGAAGTCAATTTGAGCATAAATATAGCAAGGGGAGGTATATTGGTGATATTAGTAATTTGATTTTTTTTTTCTACACTAATATAATAAAGAGGTAAAGTTTGTGTTTTTGTTTGTGGGAGGTAATCTTTGAAAGTACTGGTCCGATAGTGAAAATTTTTTCACCGATAGAAAGAGTACTTTATTCCTGAGTGACATATTTTATATTTTATGTACGCGGGCGAAGGTGCGGGCAAATGCTAGTACCATATAGTTGCAGGAAGCGTACCTGCAACACACAGAAAACAGTAAATAAAATAAACAGTAATAGAAAAGAATAGAATTGAAAACAGGTACCGGAAGACGTAGCGTTAGCAGGTGGCAGCCTACAGGGCGGACCGATGACCTGGTAAGGGTTGCGGGAATCCGATGGATGCGAGACACACAAGACCGTCCAAGGTGGCGACATTTGGGGGAGGCCTATGTTTAACAGTATTTCCGCTGAAATGATGAAGAGTAAAGAATTCATATTTCTACTGTTTGTGGAGTAGGAAGGTAATGGCTTTACTAGATTTTTTTTCTAACACATTCCACAATCGCACAGCCTAGAGTGTGAACGATTTGTCATACTTAATAAGTACTTGGTGAAAAGCGAAGCCATCAAAAGTTACAAAATGCCAAATCGAAAAAAATGGCGAGTCTTTAGATAAGTTAGGATATCCAAAATTATAAGTCTGGTCATGATTTCAAAAGCCATTTTTCCAAATATTTCAAGACAAAAAAAAAGACGTGTGGCACTCGGGGACTGCCGCGGTAAAGCTATTGCTTAGCATTTTTTATCAAATTATGCAATTATAATTATTTGTTTATTTTATTTATGCAGTATTTTTTTTCCTTTGTTTTTTTTTTTCTTTGATATTAAAGAAAACAAATGAGTGGGGGGTGTTAGGTTATTTTCTTTACGGAATTTCTGGATTCGGTCTCCACGCTCAAGGTCCGCGATAGAAGCTATGCAATAGCTTAAAACTAAAGCTAGCCATATACGCTAGGGTATACTACAGGGTTGCCTGTTCAGGTGAGTTGTGCAGGTAAACCTGTCACGTGTATGTTGCACAACTGTGCAGGTTTCCACTCAAGCTTACTCTACTGGGTGTTTAGTCAGACGGGTTGAATGCTCAAAGTTCTGACATTGTCGGTCTGATTAATGTTGTTATAACATGTTAATGTTTGGCTTTTGCAGTCAGACGCCATTTGTTGTTGTAACTTTGACCTACTACTGAGGATTTGTTGATGTTTGTGATTGGAAGTTCAGTTGATTTAATATTATATGGGTTCTGTAGAGACAGTGAAGAGTGATTAAGATTTCAGAAGTTGTAGGTACGTTTTATATTTATGTACGTTTTTTTGCGATATAAACGGCCATATCTTTTTTACTCGTTAACTTAGAAAGCTTTTTTAGTATGTTATTTTATAATTATCAATGTGAACAATTTGGACAATTTTATCTGAATGTAATAATTGGGTAATAATTTAAATTTGGATATAAAACTAAGTATATACTCTTAGCAATAATAAGTAATTTAGTTGAAATGAATTAAATGATCTAAAAGATATACAGATTAGAAAATTAAATAGGTAGGGCTATGCTTGGAGTTTCCTTGCGTGATCACATCAGAAATGAAGATATCTGCAGGAGAACCAAAGTAACCGACGTAGCTCGAAGAATCGCTAAACTTAAGTGGCAATGGGCAGGACACATTGTACGCAGAACGGATGGTCGATCGGGACGAAAGGTTCTGGAGTGGCGACCACGTACCGGAAGACGCAGCGTTGGACGGCCTCCTACAAGGTGGACCGATGACCTGGTCAGGGTCGCGGGAACCCGATGGATGCGTGACGCACAGGACCGATCGTTGTGGCGACGCTTGGGGGAGGCCTTTGTCCAACAGTGGACGTCTTTCGGCTGATATGATGATGATGATGATGATGATGATGATGATGATGATGATGACTTATATTGGTGCTCTTCCTCTCTCCTGCCATTTATAATGTTGCTGTGCCCGAAAGGTACATAATTGTTTCAATTTTTTTTTTATTTATCACCTGACATGTACATTATGGATTGCAATAAAGATTTGAGATTTGTGATTTAGAAGTTTGATTTTTTCACAGCTTGGAAGGACCTCAGACTTGAGTATAGGGTTAAACAACTTCAACTCGATACCTGCACGCGTTCTCGAGATAAAAGGTCTTGACAGACAGACGGACGGACAACAAAGTGATCTTATAAGGGTTCCGTTTCTCCTTTTGAGGTGCGGAACCCTAAAACATGATAATTGCTCATTCCAAAGCGTAGATCTTTATGGAGAAGAATTTTCAAGAAACTCCATGGCCAAGTGGATTATTACCTCATTATCTTGACCTGCAAATAAAAAATCAGTAAAGGTAAGTGATGATTATTACACAAAATTACAAATAATTATTGCATACTAGCTTTTACCTGCGGTTTCGCCCGCGTGAAAGTTACAAATTATCCCAAAAGAACATATTCTCGGGACAAAAAGTATCTAATGTACTACTTCAGGAACCGGTCTACCAGAGTTTAAAATGTCATCCAAATCACGTCACTTCATGGTATGCCCAAGTAAAACTGTTGTTTTAACGTTAAAGTTTAATAATATTTCAATCATCGTTTGGCCTACTTTCTTTGGACTTTTTCTTTTAACATTGAAATCCTGTATAAATTATATGGCCGAACGAGGATTGACATATCATCAAATGTTAACGTTTAAACGATCTGGCCATTTTTATTCAGCCATATTATGAAGTAACCCAAGTCGTGCCGTTGACACGTTGTGTTCCAGCGCGCGCCTCAAGGAGTTGTCAGCAACCGCAGGGGCCCAGCAGGGTCGAAGCCTACTGGAACCATGAGTGATGTGAAAGAGATCCTGGGGCCCTGGAACAATGGCAAAGAAGGAACAGGAGTGGGTTCTTAGTCAGTAAAAGTTTGAGTTTGAGTCGCCCTCACGCTCAGCCTAAGAGCGGGAAATATCATTAGATGACATTTCCAACTTAAAATAAAACACGAAGTGATCAATTCTAAGATCACGCCACGATGTACACACACACAAGTTAAAATCAATATACCTAATTAAAAAGTTGTTTATTATTTAAAGCAAGTACCATAAGTGATTACAAGGTCATCACGAGTCTTATATATAAACTTGGAATGTTGAATCTGATAAGTTTTACTGAAATTCTTACTTCATTAGATTGCTATCAAGTTCGTACATTATCGAAAAACTTTTAAATGTCAAAGTAGTTACAAATTAAATCCAAAAAACGTTAACATTTTCGACGTGCTGGCGTTTATTGAATTTAGGGGAGGCTTGGGCTAATATTGACAGAGGTAAGTATTAACAAGAGAATTCTCTAAAAGTATACATAATTATATCTATAGTAAACTTACAGCGCGTGCTCTAAGAATTAGATCAGGTCACGCCGTGTGACTTGAGATTGGTCAGATGTACGGAATAGAAAATATGGTATATTAGCTTTTGCCCGCAGCTTCGCTCGCGTTCTACCGCGTATTACACCTATTGTCTTTCTATTGTGTCTGTGATTTCCACGATTGAAAGGTTAAAACAACATTTCTTTATGTTGTGTTCAACGAAAAAAATAGTAAATCGGCGGGGTTAGTATTAACGTGTTATAATTACTCCAGTATCCGACAGTGTATGATAATGTAATGTTATTTTTATACTAAATCTGGTATCTTGAATAGTTTTGAAGGTACAACTAAAAATTTAATTTTTGTCCCCAGCGAAATTGTATCCCCAGTCTCCCCTATCAAGATTCGGTTGAATTGAGGGCAGCAGATTTTTGATATTACGACCTAGTTGCTTTAGTTCATCTGAACTAATATTATGAAGAGCTAAAATTATAATTGTGTTTGTTTGTAAAAAGTACTTAATTATATCTGGAGCACAATCATTATTGTGCTTTTGAACATTGACTGGTCTACACTGTTCTTACATAATGTCTATTAATACCTACTGTAATATGGTCCCCTTTTGTTCATTATCTTTATAAATGACATTGGCAACTGCTTTGTTAACTCAAAATTTTTGTTATACGCAGATGATCTCAAGGTATACTATACCTATTCAAAATATAAGGGACTGCTATCTTCTCCAAGAAGACTTGGACAGACTGACGGACTATTGTTACTCTAGTAAGCTTCTTCTAAGCATTCCCAAGTGAAATTTTATTAATTTCACCAAAAACAAAAACATTATCAGGTTTGCTTACACATTATGTGGTATATCATTGAATAGAATAAATTCGGTACGTGACCTAGACATAATGCTTGACTCTAAGCTTTGCTTAGACTTGCATATCGAGCAAATTATTAATAGAGCATATAAGATGTACGGGTTTATAATGAGATCCACTCATGATTTTAAAAAGTCCTCTTCGTATCTATGTCTATACAAAACGCTAGTCCGCTCTCAACTTGAATATGCCGTACCGATCTGGAACCCATATTATAAGAAATACATTGATATGTTGGAAAATGTACAGCGCAAATTTCTCCGTGCAATGCATTATAGATGTCACAGAACATTTTGCCTTATAACCAGTTGCTCAATAAAACAAACTCTTGACGCTGAGCTCTAGACACAAACAGTTGACTTGACTGGCCTGTTGGTCTGGCGGTTAGTAGCTCTGACTGCTATGCCGGAGGTCGTGGGTTCGATTCCCACCCAGGTCAATTGTTTGTGTGATGAGCATAATCATTTGTTCTGTGTCTGGGTGTAATTTATCTATAATATGTATGTATTTAGAAATATATAAGTATGTTTATCAGCTCATAACACAAGCTCTGCTTAGCTTGAGACTAGACGGTGTTGTGTGATAGTTGTGAAAATATTATATTAGTTAGGAGGCAATGACCTTATATAATATTGTTAATGACAATTTTGACTGTATCGATCTGAACAATGTACTGTGTTATGCAGTCCCCAGAACTGTTCATAGAAGGCAGGTGCGTGCAGGCTCACTATTTGCAACAGGCACCTGCCGATCTAATGCAGGGCAGCTTGAACCGATTCGGCGAATGGTAACAACATACAACAATGAATTTGAGCATATCGACATATTTACATGTACCACATCAAAGTTTCGAAGCCTATTGTATATGACACTTAAGTGCTCTGATTAGTATTATTAGTGTTTTTCTCTTAGTCTTATAATTGAGTTTTCTTTTCTTTCCTTTTTTTTGTCTCTTTTTTAATGATTCGTACTTTTTCTGTTTGTTTTTAATATTATTAATAACTTGGAGATGTCATTGGAATGCATGTAACCTGGCAATTTTAAAATTTCTAATTAATGGTAATCTGTGAACAGCGCTGTGGGCTACATTATTATTTAAGTTTTTTCATGTAATCATGTTTTTAATATCACATAATGTAGTTGTTTGCTGTTCCTATGAATAAAATAAAATAAAATAAAATAAAAATATGGAAATATTGTAACATCAACCACTTTTTTTTAAAAGAGTAACCATGGAGTTTCTTGCCGGTTCTTCTCCATAGGAAACGATGAATTGGAACCGTGCACTAGCTTCTGGCGTTTTATGAGTGCGCATGTAGGCCTATGTGAAATAAAAATGTTTGAATTTATAATCCTGCAGCCCAATTCTAGTAGAGAATAAATTACATTCTCCAACCAACTGTAATATTTTCAACATGTTTTGTTATCAACTGTTGTTGATCAGCCCTTGTTTTCGTGCGAAAAACTTTCTGCTGGAAATAGGCGTAGAGTAACCATGGAGTTTCTTGCCGGTTCTTCTCCATAGGAAACGACCAATTTGGGACCGTGCGTTTTATAAGAGAAACTTATAAAAATGGTGAAGGAGCATTATCTATCACTTTAGTTCTTCTTCTCCTTTCTAATTGTAAGTATATTTTATATTTATTAGTTTCATAGTTGGCTTTTTATTTATGTATTATATTTTTATTTGGTATTTATTTTTACATTGTTTCTATAAGTTTTTGTATACTTTCAGCCCGAAATCTTGTTCCTTTCGTTTCAGTCCATCCAAAGGTTGTCTGGCAGAAATTGCCCTGTGCAATAAAGATGTATAATAAAATAATAATAAAACGTCCAACTTAAGCTAGTGCTTATAATGTAGTTTTATAAATGCCCATGTAGGCATAAGTGAAATAAAAATATTTGAATTTTGAATTGTTGAGGTCTCCTCCAAGTTTTGGCACAACAACCGTTCCTAAGCGCGCATCTGTCTGTCACAATTTGTTAAAAAAAATGTTGGGTTTTGCTAATGAATTTAAGTAATTTTAGTAAGTAAAATAAATTAAATTTATTGTAATTGCTTAAGTGCTCTGGAGTGACGCCACTTGCACGTGGAGTTGCCCAGCAGCAAACAATGTAGAACTATTAAACAATAGCACGGACGTCATGTCTGTGGTTTAAATGTAAGGCAGGAGTGTGGTTTTAGTCAGTAGGAGTCTGACACGGCTCGTTTGTGAGGCAGCCTGGCCGTCCATGAGGATTTCCCACTCCTGCCGAAAAAAAAAAACAAAAAAATATTTATTAAATATTAATTCGATCGGTAGCAGAGAATCTCGCTTTGTACAACCATGTTTTTTTTTTTGAGATGGTAAATCATCTTAAAAATGACTTTGCGCTCTGGGGTGGAGTGAGATGGCGTTTCAAATTTTTTCTCTTTAAAACCATACATAAGTAAGTTGCCTTATGCGTTTCAGTACCACGAGTATGCTTATCATACATTTTTCATGGCCCTGCTGGGTTCCTATGGTACTTTGTACACCCGTGAACTGTTACCATTACCATTGACTATGTTTGTCTTTAGAATCGGCTAGGAGAGTAAAGCCGCGGTAAAAACTAGTATATCAAAAAATCTATACGAATATTATAAAGAGGTCAAGTTTGTTTTTACGTTTTAGGAGGATCTCTGAAAGTGCTGGCCCGGTTGCGAAAATTTTTTCACCGATAGGAGAGGCTCTAAGTATATTTTATTTTCGCGCGAAGCTGCGGGCAAAAGCTAGTTGACAAATAAAAAAAAGTAGTTACTGTTGACTTATTTAGTATTTTAAGAGAAAATTTATCACGTCGCGATGCCTAGGAGACATCTTTTATTTACTGTCACGTACAAAACTTCAGAAAAGCCTAGATGACAATCAAACTGTATTGTTACAAAATACAAAGGAATGTTTAATTAAAACAATACCATGTAAGACTGTGTAATAAATTACTGAACGCGAAATATGTTAGAAAGGTCTTCAAAATTATAAACATTGCCAGAATGAAATTTTCCTGATATTTTTTATAAAGGAAAATTTTGAAAGAAAGTTTATAAGAATTATAATACATTTAATTAAGAAAATAAAGGTATTTTTACGCTTGAACATTATGTTTCATTAAAAAAAATTTGAAGGCTTCCTAAGCAAGGCCTTGGGACAACCCAAGGGATGTTTACTTTTCTATGGAGTTACAGGTTATTATTATAAAGATTATAATTATTATGTTTGTATGGGAGTTTGTCCCTATTATCGATGGGAATTATACATCTAAAGTTAGTACATTAATTTATACTTGATGATTTTGGCTGTTTTTAGGGTTTTGTACTTACAGTACAATAATAATTATTAATTTTAGTTCGTAATGTTTTGCTCTTGTTTTAGTTTTATTGGAATTACTCCAGTATCGTAGATGCGTTCTCGAATATGTAAAGTCACAAACGCAAGTCCCCAAGCCCTCGAAATCTGTGGGCCATACAAATAATTATTTTTTTGTGATAATATCGAAACAAAACTGGACGAGTAACAGGACAGAATGGAAGAAAAAAACGTGTTGCGCCGACCTCAAATAAAACGGGACTAGGGCAGGAAGAAGAAGAAGAAGAATATCGAAACAAAACTGACTCACTCCCGGTTGGATACGCCGAGCCAGGAAATTTCTAGAAATGTTATATTTAGTAGGTTCTCGAACCATGTAGTTTTCACTTTTATGAGGCATACGGTGCTAACCTATAAGAATTTGTAACACTAACCTGATTGTATTTTTTTAGAATATGTTTCAGAGTATACGGTTATTGGTTGGCCAGTAAAATAAATAAATATAGGTACTTTATTGACCGTCTATCCGTCTTTCAATACTTTTCAGGAACGTGTGGAGTTATCAAGCTGAAATTAATATTAAATACTCTAGTCTACAACCTCTTAAGGCTGTGAAAAAATTGCAATGAAGTACTAAGTCAACACAGTCACTAGATATATCACACTGGGTATAGCCAGCTATATATATCTCAGGATGAACTTAGGCATTGTTGAAATAAATACACCTTTTACAAACGATCGCGCGGTAAACATCTAATTTTAGAGAACTGATCGAAGAAAATTCGATGCTCCAAATAATTTGAAGAGTCGAGGCGCGAAACCTTTGAGTAGATAATTAACAAGCAAGAAACAAGGAAAGTTTTATATGATTTCCCTTTCACAAAGACGTGATTGTGCTTCGATTTCATAAGTCTGCAACATTGGCAACCAATATGAACTTGTGAAAATATTGATATACTATTTTTTCCAGCGGCTTCGCCCGCGTACATAAAATATAGCCTATGTCACTCAGGAATAAATCAGATTTCTATCGGTGAAAAAATTTTTGCAATCGGACCAGTAAGCCAAGTTACAACCAGTTTGTGTCGAATTCCGTTCTCTAATCGGATAAGTTGGTAATGCGCCTGGCTGAGTTTGAACCTGCGACCTACAACTCGTAAGTCGGGGTCGTTACCACTCGGCCACCACTGCTCAAGAAGTGAAGATAGGACAACATGGTGAAGTATAGTCCACAAGAAAGTTAGGCACCTATTCATCGAGGTCACGGCCGAATGCGAACGTGACACAGTCTATCGTTGGTTACCTTTTTAACAAGCTTTTGTTAGCTTCACTTGTAACTATGTATGTAAGAAAATCTTGGAATCTTAATTTGACCCACTTCCCGGTCTTCGATTAGGATAAAATTTTGCACACGCTCTGAGTTCTGATGACAATACATGACTAGCTAAGAAACGTCATTACGGCCTACCCAAGATGACGGACTGGCTGTTTGAAATCCACCCCCATGATATGGGTATCAAATGAAAGGGTTTGCTGTCAAGAAAACGAAAAAAAATAGTCACGTTACTCAAATCCAATATGGCGGACGTCCAAGATGGCAGATTGGCTATTTGAATTATATCATGATATGGGTATTAAATTTAGTGCGTGCTAAAAGCGTGTTTTTTAGTGTTTTAAACTATTATATTTTTATTACAAATGGACTTGAATAAAACTTGACACACGCGTGGACCAATGTTTATTAGAACATAGGACTTTCTACCATTGGAATATTATGTTCTCTTGCGATAATTTTCAAGTAATCACGAGGGCAAAGCCGATAGCAAACTAATATTGCAAAGGCATGTATGTGTATACTTGTTAGTGAGTCTGTATATGTGTCACTGTCACTTAAACAGGTATATATAGATGAACTAGCTTCTGCCAGCGGTTTCACCCGTGTATAACTATGTAGGTTACTCCATACAAACTTTTGACCCCCGTGTCCATCCTCTTAGAGGGTGAATTTTAAAAATTCCTCTCTTACTGCTCGCCTACATCATAAAAGGAAATATTATGCAAAATTTCACACACCTAGTCCCAGTAGTTTGTGGCTGTGCATTGATATGTCAGTTTCTCCTTTTATTTAAAGACTAGTTTTCGCCCGCTTTGCTTACTTCCCGTTGACCCAGAATCCTGAAATTTGGCACAAAGCGAGGTCTTGTAGCACAGGTATAGGAACGAAAACAGTAAATTTGTTGTTACTTACGTCACAAAACGAAAAAAAAAAAATTTGCAAGTCGGAAAAATCTTCGAGACTCCATTCGGGTAGTTTGCACGGAACCCTCAGTGCGCGAGTCCGATTCGCACTTGACCAGTTTCATTTATATAGATAGACTAGCTGACCCGGCAAACGTTGTTTTGCCATTAAAGAAAAAAAATGTTAAGGGTGGACAACCCTTATCACTAAGGGGTATGAAAAATAGATGTTGGCTGATTCTCAGACCTACTCAATATGCTCACAAAATTTCATGAGAATCGGTCAAGCCGTTTCGGAGGAGTATGGCAACGAAAACTGTGACACGAGAATTTTATATATAAGATATACACGGATAGACACGGGTAGCTCATGTCCTGGAATTGGCATATTTTATTATCCCTTAAGTATCTTCTTATGTTGTGATAAAAGCTTCGCTATCAAACGAGCAAAGCCGATGACGGAAGTTAGTGATTATATAAAAGCCACTGAATTGAAAATTAAGGAAGTAAACGCCAGGTAAATGAGATGGGTTCCTTCTATTTGGCAGAATCTTGATACTCCGATTTTTATTTGGCATAACTCACATGGCATAATCTTATTTAATCGAATATTTTTAAGGCATAAAAATTATTTAGCATAACTTTTGTTTGGCAGAATATTTACGTGTCCGAATTTACAATGGCATACTTTTATCTTGGCAGAATTTCGTTTCGCATAATTACCTTTGCCATAATTAATATTATGCATAATTTTGTTTAGCATAACATTTATTTAGAGATACGATTATTTGGTATGGGTGCATATTTGAACATCAAAAATTAAAATAGATGTATCTTCTTGTAAAAATTAGTGTTCAAAACATCAAAAACTTATAATATATGAAATAAAACTGATAATTTAAATAAAGTAAATTTATGCTGTCGAATGGTTAGATAACCTACGTGCAATGTATTTAAAATCGAATGGTCTGCAAAAGTGACATAGAATGTTCTAAATATAGCATGTATTGGTAGCATTTTCAATATTAAATTAAATTTGTGTCATAAAAAGTCAATACGTTGTGCTGCAAAATTTTGTGACAGAAACGAATCGCTGCGAAACCGACTTTACGCAGTCTTGTCTGCCCTACCCCTAGAGTGTAATTTAAACCCGCGTAGGCGCGGAGGGGTAGGGCGGCCCGCGAGCTGAGGAGCAGGTGGTTTGAAGGCCCGCCACCGCGGCTGAGGCTGGCCGGCAAAGCCGGCCAGCAAGCCGAAGCTGCGGTGGTGAGCGTTAAAACCATCTGTGACGATAAGCTCGCGTGGCGCCGCCCAAACCCCGCAGCGCCGGAGCCGTGACAGAAACAATGCTTGCTGCATGTTGCATGCCTGCTTGCATGCTGCATGCCTGCTGCATGTTGCATGCCTGCTTGCATGCTGCATGCATGCTGCATGTTGCATGCCTGCTTGCATGTTGTATGCCTGTTTGCATGCTACATGCATCCAAGCCGACAATATTTTTGTAATTAGCATTTAGGTTAGCGTTTTGATATTAGTAGTAATATCATGGTGTATTCTTGTTTGCATGTTTGAATGCTTCTTACAAGGAACTAAAAACAACTTATTTTCACAATCAACTGTTTTATTGAGTAAATAGATGCAGAATCAACTGTTTTATTGAATAATGATAATTAAATAATAAATAAAACAAAATATATAGACAATTTAGGAAAAAAATCAGTTCTGCCTTTTAATGACTATCGATATAAAATGTATGCCAAAAGACGATTCTGACTGTGATTTTTCTGCGATATGATGGTTCTGCTTTTTAATTATTATGGATATAAACATTATGCCTAAAGATGATTCTGACTAACAAAATTATGAGTTTTGAATGTATGACAACTGAGTGTATGCGAAATGATTTTCTGCGAAATGAAGTTTATGCTATCCGTTGTTATGCAAAACAATATTATGACGTAAAAAGTTCTGCTATAAAAGGTAGACCCAAATGAGATGGGTGGATTAAAATCTTGAGCAAAAAGCTTTTAGCAACAATTTAGATAGATTAAGAAAGAAAAACATATATTTTTCGGCTAGCTTAGCATGTACCTACAACATTATTTTTAGTAAATGCAAAACATGAATATATTTTGTTCAGAATCAGTAACTGAATGGATTCCAATAATTTTACTCCACGTTACATTTTTTCCCAAATATATTTAAAAAGGTTGGACGTCAGAGACACTAAGTACAACACAAGTCACGGCATAGCAGGCATTAGGCGCCAGCAAAGAGTTGGGTGCAAGTGCAAAACAACCCTTCAGTCGCCTAGATGGGCCGGTGACTATGTATTTTTTTAGTTAACATAACAAGTTTATAGCTTTGTGATTTTTCATGATACAGTTATACTTTGTACAAAAAACACTAGACACGTGTTTTGGCTTTCGCATATACTAAAACTAATTTTATATAGCACTAGCTGTGCCCGCGACGTCGTTCGCGTGGACTACAGGATTTTTAAATTTATTTTTGCTTAAATAAAAGTAGCTTATATTACTACTTATTACGTCAGCTACCTGCCAAAAAAGTCCCGTCAAAATCGGTCCAGCTATTTCAGAGATTAGCCGGACAAACAAAAAATGTTATTTTGGTGTATGTACCGTATATATAGGGTGACTGGCAATTAGTGTATGATACTTAAACACATGATTGTGCTCATGATAACAAACAATTTTTATTATAGGAGCAAAGTCGAAATCACGAAAAAAATATCAGTTGTTCAGTACATTAGGCAAACATAAATGTACTGAACAGCTGATTTTTTTTCGCGATTTCAGGTTTGTTCCCATAGTAAAAGTTGTTGGTTGTGTACTGCTAGGCAAAGACTGCCCTTAAGTCTTTCCGAACTATCTTATCACGCACCGTTTCCAACCAGTCCTCAAAGTACGCCCGCAAATCATCCTACCACCTCTTTCTAGGCTGGACTCGATGGCGTTTTCCCAAAAGTAACTTAAAATAGCTGATATAATTTATTTCCCAATAGATACAAAAAGGGAGTAATTTGCAGAACCGCATAATTTTATGACAAGCTAGCAAGCTTAAATTGAACACTAAAATTAAGTTTTAATGTTCAATTTAAGCTTGCTAGCCTGTGTTACATCGAATTCAGTAAATAAATTCCAGATATGGTGAAAATAAATTAAACTGTCGATGGCAGATATTTAACAGTAGCAGCAGTCACAGCCAACTATTTATTTTAAGCCACTTATTCCCAAAGTTGTGAATCTGAACTTCAAAAGGACTAGGTACTCGTAGACTTGCAACAGCTCTTTTCCTTGCAGGTCGAGTAAAATCTTAAATTGGAGATTCATGAAAGGTAAATAGAAGTCCATCAAACATTGATATACAAAAAACAAATAGGAGCATTTTTTTTATTATTGATAGGCTCGCGTTTGACTATTATCTCACCTGATGGTAAGCAATTATGTGGCCGACGGTAGAGCATGCTTGCCTAGAAGTAACCTTTTCACTCTTGACTTAAAGAACATTTATGCATTTCGTCACGTTTGTATTGTAGTGGCCTATATACACCGTTAAATTTTAATCGTTTTAATCCCGTGGAGGGTCGATCCGGTACATGAAACACTATCGATTTGTAAAGATAAAATTATTAAATGACTTGTAGGTATTTTGTACTCAACGCCCACTATTACCTACAGGTTATTCCCACCCCAGCGGGGTTGGTTTAGATAACTTCGCCAATTCTTAGGCCATTATCCCACTTGCATTTTACGAGCATTGCCGCTTCTCCTACGTCTACAGAGCGCCAACATTGCGTAGACGCGACGACGTTAACGTCGCGACTTTCTATTGGCAAAGCGTCAACGTTACGCAGACGTGACTCTAACTTATAAAACGCCAGTGGGATAGCGGCCTTATTGTCACGTGAACCCCTCACATGACAAAAAAGTTTGAGAACCCCTGGTCTAAGTCATTAAAATTGCAGTCTAGACACGTAAATAACATTCGATTTCTCGCTGCGGGGCGTATTGTTTCTATTACAATAAGTTAATAGTTCTATGAAAAAGTGGAGAACTGAAGTTACCAAAAGGTTTTTAACTCAAATATTCTAACTCTTATACCAGGGCTACCGTATTTTTTAATTATGTTATCATCGTTTTTATGTACCTTTCGTTATATTTAACAATTTAGTAATAATTAAGAAGTAAAGTTTGTATTTTTTTTTTGTTCGTAGGTACGATAAAATCTCTGAAAGTACTGGCCCGATTGGTAATTTTTTTTCATTGATAAAAAGCTGCTTTATTATTAAGTGACATAGGCTATATTGAGAAAGTGACCAACTGACATATTAACGCATAGCCTAAACTATTGAGCCTAGTAGCTTGTTTAGCGTAACCGAGCTCTAAGATAGTTTTTTTTTTTTATTTAGTCCGGGACTAAACGGCGGTCTAAAATTTGTATGGTGAAATCTATTTTTACGCGGATGAAGTCACTGGCAGAAGCTAGCAAACAAATAAAATAGGTAATTACCATTAAACAGTGTCTGCAGCATCTTTCTAATGCGTTGTTATTCCAGTCAGAAGCCATTAAAGCATTGTTAAGGAGCCACTGTAGATGTACATTAGCATCTAAACGACCCCTTTTGAGAGAAGACCCGTGTCTTTGCTTACAGGTGCGATAATTAGTAATTAGACTCTATGGGCCCGCCAGGCTGTAATTAGAGTAACAAGTTGGAAAGTGAAGGACTTTGAATGACCTGAGTTCGATGAACTTTTCTGTGTAGTTTGAGACTGAAGGAGTTAATGATCTTTTTGAGAATTCAAAAGGTAGGTTGTTAAGTAGGTTAGGAGTATTTGATTAAAATGGGTTTTGGAATTTTTAGAGGTCTCATTTTTAGTCTCTCTCGTTTGCCAAGCACCAATGGTCTAAAGAAAAAGTGATAAAATTTAAGTAACAACAACAACAAATTTAAGTAAGTCAAAAACAATGTGTCTCCCCCCCCCCCTCTAACTTTTGAACCATAAGTTTAGAAAATATGAAAAAAATCTGAAAAGTAGAACTTTATAAGGACTTTCTAGGAAAATCATTTTGAACTTGATGGAAAGAACAGTTTTTGTACAAAAAAAAGACAAAAAGGTTGTACAAAATACTTTCTGAACTAAGTTTGTAGTATTATCGTGTATGCAAGTATTTTTTTAAACTCATAAGTGGGTACACTTATTGTGACGGACGGGAAACTACGGAACCCTACACTGAGCGTGGCCCGACACGCTCTTGGCCGGTTTTGGCTGGGACTCAGGCCTCCTCTCTAGGAGACCTTGTTTTTTGCCAAATTCCAGGATTGTAGGTCATTGTATAAGGTTTTGATTTCTTTGCGCGTGTCAAAATATATGACTATTCGGAGCATAAACGACCTCATCTTTAGATTGTGATGACTTAGAAGTTTAATTTATTCACTGCTCTAAAGGGTAGCTGATCGGCATTGATATTAATATTAGTTTAATACCTCCACGTTCACGTTCTTGAAAACTGACCAGTACCCCTAACCAAGTTGCAAATCTGCAATAGTTAACGTTAGTAGAAAGCTTTAAATGTACGGGAATGACGTCATCTCAACGCTAAGTCACGTGGTCAGATCAAAAGAATTGGCGGCAAAGTCAACTCGAAGCGTTCGACGCAAGTGAAACGGTTGTAACTTGGCTAGGGGGGCCTGAGTGTCTTGACGGTCCGACGGACAGACCAACGGACCGACGGAAAACAAAGTGATCTGTCTCGTTACTTGAACTTTTTAGTCCAAGTTTCACGCTCATTAGCCAAAATATGTCTACTCTGGACATGTTTTCTGATCTCTTGACCAGCACAACATCAACCAGTCTACAGAGAGAGATTTGAGAAATTTAGTTCGTCAAGTTAGTATATTTTCGATCAGACTACACTTCTTCTTCTTCTTCCTGCCCTTGTCCCGTTTTATTTGGGGTCGGCGCAACACGTTTTTTTCTTCCATTCTGTCCTGTCACTCGTCACGCTACCACTAACTCCCTTTTCTTTCATATCACTTCTCACACAATCCATCCATCTTTTCTTAGGCCTCATTCTCCCTCTCCATCCATCCACATGTAAATTCATAACTCATTCATCGAACAGACTACACTAATAAAACTAAAAGAACTTATCATTTGTATCTACTAAAGCAGTGGTTAAGCTATACCATATATCTACGTCCTACTTGATATCCATATATCCACTTTCCAGTCAAACGCCCAACTTAAATATTGTTCTAAAACTCTTCTGCGCGCTGCGAATGTACTTGATTAGAGATATGGTGTGTGGTGTAAACTTATAGGGTTTTATAACATAAAACTTCACGTCATCAGCATATAATTTTTTACTGTCAGGCTCGCGCTTGACCACTGTGTTACCTGATACTTACCTAGAACTAACCGATTCGTCTTGACTTAAAAACCCCAGAGAATCCCACTCTTTAGTCTTCGTGTTTTCAAAACATTTGTGCTCATAAGTATGATGTCCACCATGTGCTGGTGGTGTTCAATATACGTCTAGTGGTCCGATGATGGAATGGACGGAATTAAGTTATTTTATAGGTATAGTTAGTAGCAGTCAAAAAGTTGGTTGTCATAAAACATCTTTGGGACGCTTTTACACTTGCTTTCTAGAGGTTGAAGAATTTACCAAACTCAAATGGTAGTGAGCCGACTATGCTCTGCGAACAATTTCACATTGTCTCTTAGTTTTGGATTGACTATCTCGTACCGGAAGAATCTTTGGAAGGTCTCCCGAAAATCGGACTAACTTGATGATTTGCGAGAGTTGGCCAAATGCACATGGACGGGGCAAATATAGTACGGAACTAAACATATATGATGACACTTCGCAAATGTCTTTCTGCTGAAAATGATTTCTTTACTACTATTCAACCTATCAAGTTTTCACCACGTGATGATAAAGATCAGTCAAATCTTTTCGAGAAAGAAAACGTCTTCAGATTATCATAATTTGTCTTGCAATGGTTTTTAGTCACTCAAACTATCTTATTGCTTATTTCGACAGACATTATATATATTGAAAACTATATTTTTCACTTACGTGTTTTTTCTCCGTCGCCTTTCCCTCGTAACTTGTACAATAAAAGAAAGCCAGCGGCGGTCTACCGGGGGCGCACAGACACAGACAAACTTTATAAACGTTGCTATACACCGGAGCTGACCCTGTTTACCCTGCTTTGAAGTTCCGCACCGTACCCGCACCAGTAGGATTTTAATTAGGATTTATTTTAACATCTTGACTGCAACTGCTTGAGAGACAAAGTTTAATTGTTTTCTTGTAGATTAGTTTCTTTTTCATCTTTAGACAAGGTTTTCTCCGACCTATGCTATGCTATAACAGTGGCAGCGGCCCCGACTTACGAGTCTCGAGTTCAAACCCAGCCAGGCACATTACGTTATGTACTTTATTTCATCACCACTGCTCTTAAAATGGTGAAGGAAAATATCGTGAGGAAACCGGCATGTCCTAAAACCAAAAATTCGAAGACATGTGACATTAACTAACCCGCTCTGGGTCCGCGTGGTGGATTACGGCCCATTCCCTCTCCTGGAGAAGAGGCTTGAGTCCCAGCAGAATTAAAAATCTGATTATGCTATTCTATCGTGTAATGCAGGACAGAGTTTTCTTAGGTAGTCAATCATCCAATAACTCTTACCGCTCTAGGGCGTAGCAAGACGGCGTGTCAGACTTTTAATGACTAAAAACCACTCCTATGTTCCTACTTTGCTTTACGTTCCAAGATAGCGAGTTTTTCTTTCAGAAGCGAACCCATGGCCCTGGTAGACTTCGGCCCTGCTTGACACCTACGGTTTTGTTGACAGGAATCATCCTAGCAAACTCTGTCAATGTTTCCGACAGTCCTATGAAGTGTTTGTGGTACACAACGCTCTGTCGACCGGGCTTGATCCTTGTCGGACGGTGAGTTATCTATAGCTCGTCATCCGCAAGCCCACGCCTGCGGTGGATGAGAGTCACCCCGGAACTCCCGACGAAGGGGTGTTTCCTGCAGCAGCTGAGGAGTTAGAATGTCTTCTCTCTCACACTTTCCTCCTCCTCCACTCTCAATACTGCTTCACAGCGAGTTCTCAAGTCTAAGCTGATAACACAGAAAATAACTCTTTATTACACCCGTATTTATAAACAAGTAAAAGTAACTATTTAAGTAACGATTTATATTCTGCAGTTAAGAAATTACTTGAAGTTAGATCGGCCAACAAACAAGAAAGACTTAGCGTCGAGTGTTACTTGAGCATTTTCTCAAGTAAGTAACGTGTGTTAATCCACTATAGAATGAGATTTTGTTCTTAATTAAGAATAGCTTAAGTAATGACTTCTTTATAAATATGAGTGCAAGGCTAGGCATTCAACGCCGTTTCTATTTTGAATTGCAGATGTGTCATTTGACGGCGTTTTTGCTACATTTAAATAAGTCTCAAAACGCTAATTCCTATGCTAATACTATGCTTAGTGCAAGATAGTTGGCTGCAGGCGCTAAGTCACTCGTTTTTAGGGTTTCGTACCTAAAGGGGTTTTTTTTCGGTGGGAAAAATCATTCAATGACAATCCCCGCTCTTGGGCGGAGCGGGAGACTCTTACTGACTGAGGCGCGCGCCTTCGACGACTTGGGCTTGTTCCGGACAGTTACCGGACGGCCGGACAGCGAGCTACCCATTGCTCACTGTCCGCAAGCCCGTGCCTACGGTGGCTGGAAATCGGGATCGGAATCCGCCTGGATTCCGATCCGCGGCGGCGAGAGCGCCGTTGCCTGATGCGGTCGGCCTCCTCCTTGGCGAGCATTACTGCTTCGCAGAAGTCGGCGACCGCCTGCCACTCCTCCTCGCTCCGGACCATAGCCTCGACCAAGGCCCGGCGCGAGAGGTCTCCGCCGCCGATCACCCTCACGAGGGCACGGCGATGCTCCGTCCAAGCAGGGCACACCGCGATTGTGTGCTCCACGGTGTCCTCCGGGCGTTCCGCACAGTGGCGACACCCGGGCGTCACTTCCGCTTTGATTCGGAACAGGAACCTCCCGAACTTGCCATTTCCGGTGAGAACCTGTGTCATGCGGAAGGTAAGGACGCCGTGAGGTCTTTCCAGCCACGCCTCAAAGAGGGGACTTATCGCCATAATTGTGGCGTGCCCATGACGGGGTTGCGATAGTCGCTAACGCCATTCCACCATGAGATCCCGCCGGAGCTCTGTCCGCCATGCCGCGACCTTCTAACTTTTAACGCTATTATGTTCTGTGTTCCTATTTTTTAAGCTGTTATAATTCGCACAAAATGTAAAATGTTTTTGAATAAATAAATAAAAATAAGATTCCATATCAACGAGGATATTTATGAAAATCAAATTGTTTCAGTAAGTTTGATTCGTTTAGTAAACCTTCTAAGCTAAAATATTAACTAAAAAGATCCAAGAAAAATATACTTTACATGGAAGGTAGCTTGGTACACGGCGTTTTTATTTAAATTGAAGATACACTTAAGATAAGTGATCCAATTCCGGTAAATTAGATTTGTAAGAAATCCTCCATGGAGATAGAAAAATAAAATTAATGTACACTCGACATCCGCAATATGTACCCATCACTCTTTTGAACATCTTATTGAAATAAAAATAATGACATCGGTAGGTACCATACAAGACACTTCCGCCTGACCACCGCTAAGTTCATTTTTGCTAGCACTCGAAACGAAAACTTTAAAGGGTTTGGTTTGGCGCCGCGCTGCAGGATTCAAGCGAATTTTTTTTTTTAATTGATCAGGCAGAAATTACCGCGATGGTACATGGTGGACATCACACCCTTACGTACAAAGCTTTTTGGAAACACATTCATTATGCCTAAAGTAAAAGAGTGGAATTCCCTGCCGGAGTCTGTCTGTGTTTCCAGATATAACTTAGGCGTCTTTAAGACAAGAGTGAATAGGTTACTTCTAGATAAACGAGCTCCATTGTCGGCCACATCATCGCTTACCATCCGATGAGACAGTGGTCAAACAGG
The DNA here is from genome assembly GCA_929112965.1 of Mythimna albipuncta. Lineage (NCBI taxonomy): Eukaryota > Metazoa > Arthropoda > Insecta > Lepidoptera > Noctuidae > Mythimna > Mythimna albipuncta. Next base: position 5,029,678 of record OV815962.1, on the reverse strand, counting down.
AGTGTTTTTTTTAATTGAAATAAACTAGTGCTTGACTGCGACTCCACCTGATGGTACGCAGTGATGCAATCATTGATAGTGAGGCGCACGAGTTTATTAAGAGCCTATTCAATAGCTACATGTAATGTTTAATATTCAACAACAATAAGAGTCTAAACCTACGTAATAAAAAATAAACAAATGGGCAGACGTCTTAGTTTTTTTTTATTCCACAAATATCACACAACGCCGTCTAGTCCCAAGCTAAGCAGACCTTGTGTTATGGGTACTAGACAACTGATAAATATTCTTAATACTACTACAACTGATAAATTACACCCAGACACAGAACAAGTGATCATGCTCATCAGATAAACATTTATCCTGGGTGGAAATCGAACCCACGACCTGCAGCATAGCAGTCAGGGCCACTAACTACTAGAACAACAGGCCAATCAAAGGTTAGTAATAGGGTCCTGTTTTTATCCTTTAGATACGGAACTCTAGCTCGCTGTCCGGCCGTCCGGTAACTGTCCGGAACAAGCCCAAGTCGTCGACAGCGCGCACTGTTCCCGCGCGCTTCAAGGAGTTGTCAGCAACGGCAGGGACCCAGCCGGGTCGAAACCTAATGGGGCCAGGGTTAGTTTTGAAAGACAGCTCGAGCCCCGGTATGAAGGCTAGAAGGAACGGGGTGGGTCTGACACTATCTCCCGCTCCGCCCAAGAGCGGGGGTTCTCATTGGATGATTTTTTCCCACCATAAAAAAGGTACGGAACCCTAAAAACGAAATGGTCAGTGTTCGTACTAATTGTTGATGCCTTTAAACAATGTTCATTGAGATCTAGTCAATTAAATTGAGTGTTAACTAATAAAATAAACTTGTCTCTAAGTTCTATCGATTATAATAACAAAGGTAATTCAGTTATTTAACACTTTAATAAAATCTAACTTAGTTTTGTTAACTTGTTCAATCAAGTTTAAGACTCCCTTGGTTTTATTTAAATGTTATTGAAGTTATTTAAATGTTAAATCAAGTTATTTCAATTATGTTAAGCTGGTTAATTATCATAAAAGTGAATTAACACTCGTATATATTGCACTAGCTTTTGCCCGCGCGGCTTCGCTCCCGCTCTTCCCTACTCCACCCTACTATACCCTACTCTACCCTACTATACCCTATTCTACTCTACCCTACTCTACACTACTCTACCCTACTCTATCCTACTATATCCTACTCTACCCTACTTAACTTCACATAAACCATCAATTAAATAGTCCGAACAAAACCTAAACATTTGGTTTGGATGGGTGCGCCCGTTCTTGAGTTATAAAATTACAACGAAAAGTGGCATTGATTTCCTCTACCACTCCTACTTAGTAATTAGTACACATACTTAAAGGGCTTATTAGAAAAGCCCTTGTTATTATATAAGTAAAGTTCAATAAATAATATTCATAAACAGCAAAGTTATTAGCATCTGTGTTTATCCCAAAATGTCTCTCAATTTATGGAAATATTGTGCAGGCTATTGATTATGAATGAATAAATGACGATTAAAATGGAAAAACACTGCCCGTCAGTATTTTCTACTAGCAATTGTTATGTACGATTGATTGATCTATGATGAATTTACCTTTTCGTGGTCAATTTTAGGATTTCGGTTTTTTCTACTTTTGAATACAAAAATATGATCAGTAACGGGTACAGATACAGCCCCCATTTTTTTGAGTACTAATTAAAAAGTAGGGGTGTATATTTATTTTAATTTTCTGAGATTATTTTCCTACTAAAAAAATCTTATTCGGACTATGCTCAAATATTTTCAATATAAATTAGCCAAATCGGTCCAGTCAGCCATTCTTCAGTCGCTTACCAACAAACAACATTTGTATGTACATAATAGACATAAGAATGGCTAAACCCCTAAAGGGAAACCTCGGGATCCTGGAACGGAAGGCAAAAAAAAGAACATAAGTGGGGGTTTAGTTAGTAAAATTATGACACTCTGTCCCACTCCGTCCTAGAGCGGAAGAAGTTATTGGATGATTTAACACCTAAAAAAAATACATTTAACAACAGTGTTATTTTATCACGAGAAGTGTATATAAACCATAGAACTGATGAAAGAGGTTAGAATGGCCTTGTGGACGCGGTAAGCATGCCACAAAGTAAGGCAATGCTCATAGTTCAACTACCAATAGCAAACTTGCGATCTATGTGTGCGTGGTCTGTTAATTGCGTAATGCTCGTATTGATTTATTGCCTGTAGTGGAGTTAAAGGGTGTGAGAAAAGCGGCGACCCTCATTGTAGTACAAATCGGAAAGTATTTCTTTTGTAACGTCTATCATCTTTTCTGTGTTAAAAACAGTGTATTTCGTGCTCAAGTCAGTGTCGTAAATGTAACCCATTCCAAGAAGGTTTAAATGTAGGTCAAGTGTGCATCGGATGTAGGGCACGGGTGGCGTTAGGCCAAGGATCATTTGTTGTGTACAAACATCGTATCTACACATAGGAGTGACTGGAAGAAAATGCGAATGGAATTAAGTCCGCCTCTGTATATTTGTGCAATTAAAAGATTAAGTAAATGAACATTCTACACTTTTCACTAATTGACTCTGTGAAAAATACATCATATATCTTTAGTGACATACATAAGATTGACAGTAAGTTTGGCGGGACTTTTTCTAGTGAAATTCATCAGCTTTTTGATTCCAAGGGGATATCTATACTTATATATATTATATATTTATATATTAATATTATAAAGCTGAAGAGTTTGTTTGTTTGAACGCGCTAATCTCAGGAACTGCTGGTTTGAATTTTTTTTTTTTTGTGTTGGATAGTGCATTTATTGAGGAAGGCTTTAGGCTATATAAAATTACGCTGCTACCAATAAGAGCGAAGCAGCAGTGAAAAATGTTGCAAAAACTTGGAAAATTATTCGTATTTGTGGGCTTCCGTTGCGTGTGCTACGTAAACGGTTCAAGTTACCCAAAAATATGTATGAAAGAATTATTCCTCTTTATATGATCCAAAAAATTGTCCCCGACAGTACATGTCTATTAGTCCAAGACCCCAGGGCCACCAGACGTCACGTTTTTTCTGACGAAGGAAATGTGGACGATTGAGTACTGCTAGTATGTACTAAGAATGCATGCCTATCTGCTAGCTTGCTTAGACGGCCGATTTTCAGGTATCAGGCAATCAAGGTACATAAAAACATCACTTACTTCACGTAAATTCTCCAAGCTGATTTTTACGTATTAGGCAATATCTTTAAAATTAAGTCACCAATACTCCCAGACACATTCCGTGGGCCGTATTGCTTTACAGACGCTATAAAGCTCCTAAAATAATGACATAACTTCACGTAAATTCTCAGGCTTGATTTTTATATAGGTTCAGCAGACAATGAGTTTAGGGGTTGATTGGCCCCTTGGATCGGTCTGTCAATCATCAGATCCCGATTTGGTGACTACGAGACTATTTGGGAAGTATATCTTTTCCAACAAAAATATAATTTTTTAAATGGGTTAGCGAGCGACAAAGTTATGCGCGAACAAATGCCATGGCATGCTGGCATTCTTGCCTGTCAGTTATTTTTGCTCTCGTTCCTTTTTCAAACACTTCTATATCAGTGTATCACTCTCACTCCAATCAAGTGTAATCGGATTAAAATTGTCTTTTTTGTGTTGGTAATACCGTTTACGCGCCATTACGCTGCTGTGGAATGTTCAATGAATTTTTTTGCATATAGCAATCTTTTACAATTAGAATGGCGGCAGTTATGTTTTGTTTACCGTCGTAGGGGCGTTTTTTGGCCTGATGTTTTTGTTTATTTTCATTTTTCGAACGTCTAAGCTCCGTTCAGGCCGCTTATTAAAGTGACGAAATTGTTTTTTAAAAACAATTTTGTCACTTTAAACTAGATGAGGCCGGTGTTTCCCAGCTTACTACTCTGAGGATAAAAATCATCCAGGCTCGGTTCGGACTGTTACCGGGCGGTCGGACAGCGAGCTGCCCACTGCTCGCCGTCAGCAAGCTCGCTCCTACTACGGTGGCCGGAAATCGGGATCAGAATCCTGAACATACTCAGGGACAGTTCAATACCACATTATACATTTAAGATATGAACCAAGCCAACAATAGTCGTATGAAGTGGTTACCTAAGCTACAGATATTGAATAGTCTAGGATGCTGAGTTTATCGGTTTCCTGGCTTAGTTCGGGCTGAATGGAGAGTAACACCAATATAGCTTCCTTCGTAAGCTAGTGTTGATTTAGTCTTAGGGATTACTCACACTTATTCGGCTCTATTCAGCTTATGTCTATAGAAAACAAGGATTTTGTTTGGAGACGAGAACGCATCCATTTAGCTTTCCGCGTTTATGGTATTATTAAAGTAATAGTTATAATAATATAATATTATTAATAGAGTCTGTCTAATAAGTTAAACGACTTGGGTAATTATTAGTATTCAATGAAATCTGATGTAGTCAACACGAGTTCAATAATCAAGATTGATTAAGAGATAGAGATCATTGTTCACTAACTGAAGAACCATGAAAAGTATCGAATATAAGTATTTTTTAAATGATTGAATATTATACAAAATTCCCAAGTCGGTTGACTTATTAGACTGACTGTAGTAATAGTAATAATTATCCAAAGCATTATGCCGCTGTACACGGCTGATAGAAGTAGAACTGTATAAGTGCGACCAAAATCGTTCAGCGAAACGCGAATAGAGCTGAATAGGTGTGTGTAGTCCCTTAGTAGACTTATGATGTATGTGTACATTATATATGTGCGTCCATGTATATCACAAGTAATACGTATTATATTAAATTATGTACATTGTTTAGTCCGATTGCCAAGTTAATCTAGTTCATCAAGGTCTGAATTAATTAACCGACTTGGTATTGCATTGATCTCACAACTATTTACGGTACAAGAACTTAGTAGCAAGCATTGCTTTTTATTAATAGTTATGTTTTTGATGGCGATTATACGTGTTATTTGTTAATTTAATTTAGGATTTTGCAAACTCATATTTCCATGTTTCAATACACTCTATCTACATTTCTTTTATCTCTCCTTTTGCAGGTCTGCTGGAAGAAAATTCTTAAGAAATAAGAAGCACATTTGTAAAATATTATACACCACTAATTTTAAATTAGTACAAATACTTAAAAAGCTTATTGGAAAATGTCTTGTTATTATATAAGTAAAGTATCAATAAATAATATTCATTAACACCAAAGTTAAATACCTAATAGCCTTTGTTTGTATCCCAAAAGTCACTCAATTTATGGAAATATTGTACAGGCTATTGATATGAATGAATAGATGACTATCAAAATGGAAAAACACTGTGCGTGGTATTTTCTAGTAGCAATTGTTATGAATGACAAATTCTATTATATATTTACCGAATGTGACTAATTTTCGTGAATAATTTTGGGATTAGGTTTTTTTACTTTTGACTTTACAAATATGATCAGTACGGATACGGATAGTACCCCTTTTTTAGTTTAAATACTCTCCGTAAACCCCAATTTTTGAACCTGCTACTAACTCGTCACAATCGCTACGTACCTACAATGTATTTAAATAGTTAAAAAATACTAAACTAAATATAATTAGGTAAGTAGACTAAAAAAAACACTTCGGGTCGTGAGGGTATAGGAATCTGTCGCTGCCACCATAATTTGTAGTATCTACGGGCGATGTTAAAAAAAAATATCAAAATAAATCTGTCAATCTCCGTAGCTAAAAGGCTGCAAGTCCAAAAGGTTGACCTTTGTGGTGTGAGTTGATTAGTATTTCAAACAAGTCCTCAGGGGAGACCCTCTTTGAAAATAGACGCCCGAAACCCTCACTTCAGGTATTTGGGTTACGTTACTGTGAAATTAGCCCCAAGGAATTTTGAGGTTTTAAAATTATTAAGTGAAAAGTTTTGAATGAAAAAACCAAATTAAAGTTCGAAGATATGTGACATCCTCCAACCCGCAATAAGTTTGCGTGATGGATTACAGCAATAGAGCGGAGGTCTGATACCCAGCAGTGAGACCACTGAAAGGTCGATTATTCCTGTACCGTTTTTTTTTTTTTTATCTGAAATCATCAACGACAACCCCCGCTCTTGGGCAGAGTGGGAGATAGTGTCAGACTCTTACTACTGACTACTTACTACTGCACTGTCGTCGACTTGGTCTTGGTCCGGACGGTCAGACAGCGAGCTACCCATAGCTCGCCGTCGGCAAGGCTCCGCGCCCAAAGATGCGGTCAGCCTCCTCCTTTGCGAGCATTACTGCTTCGCAGAAGTCGGTGTCCGCCAACCACTCCTCCATTATTCCTGTACCTTATGCTTTTGCAATGCAACTAATGCCCAGTAGGTAAGTACTTAGTTACGGGAAGACACAGAAAGCTTGTTGGTATTACGTACTTGTATATGGAGGTTATAATATATACGTGTAAAAAAGCTAATTAGATGTAATAAGTCCGCTCCAGCTTCGCTCGCATGTTTGAAATTCTCGGCTTTCCTCTACTATAATATGCATGTACTATAAAATGCAGATACTATATCCGAAACCCAAAACATGTGTCTAGTACCGTAATGTAAAGAATCTATGTAAAAAAATTCGTAACTGTAGCTACCTACCTATCATGAAAAATCACAAAGTTACCAGCTTGATAAGTCAGCAAAAATACATAGTCAACGGGCCATCCAGGTGACTGCGGGGTTCTTTTGCACTTGCACCCAGCTGTTTGCTGGCTCCTAATACCCGCTATGACCTTCCGTGACCTGTGTTGTAGGTACTTAGTGTCGGTGGTATCTAACTTGTGACCATTTTAAATACTATGGGAAAAAATATAACATGATGTAAAAACTATTGGAATCCATTCAGTTACCGATTCAGAACAAACTATAGTCAGGTTTCGTAAATCTACTAAAAATAATGTTGTATAGGTGTATTAACCATTCCCATGAATCACTCTGTTTATTGATGAAACTGCTTCAAAATCCGTTCAGTAGGTTTTGAGTTAATGGCCAACAGAAAGACAGATAGACCTTGTGGGCGACTTTGTTTTATAACGGAATAGAATAGATTTTTATTGTAACCGAAAATAGCTATGTAATGGCTATGACTTGGCTGTTTTAGTGCTTTGTTTTGTAATGAGATATAGCAAACAATCCGTGGTACTCCGTACTATAGTTTTTATGGAGTAAAATTACGTCATCGTTCGCATAGCATCAAAGTTTTTAAAAAGTAAAAAGACGTTTAAAGGAAAACATATATTTTTCTATTTTGCAAATAGAGACTGTCTAATAAGTCAACCGACTTATGTAATTATTGGAGTAAAATGAAATCTGATGTAGTCAACGCTGGTTCAACAATCAAGGTTGATTAAGAGATATTGATCATTGTTTACTAAGAAGAACCTTATAAAAAGTATCGAATATAAGTATTTTTTAAATAATTAAATATTTTACAAAATTCCCAAGTCGGTTGACTTTTTAGACAGACTCAGTAATATCTACATATGTATTTAAATACAAAAACCTAACTATACTTTAACATTTATAGCCATTCAACGTGGCAATGCTGCCAGTCTTCTGGGCAGATTTCCTGATGATAGCGATGTGGACCTCCACATCGCGGTCATCAGGAAATCTGTGTACTTCGGGTTGTCATAAGATGATTTTTCCCATCGAAAAAAAAAACACCTAAGGGTACTTTTTGTTTTTTTTTTTTTATTAGATTTAAGGAGAACTAAATTAATCGTAACTCAATATCACTAAATAATTTTTCGTATATTTAAGTTTCTTTACACAACGAACCCAGGAACCTCATCTGTTCAAGCCACAAATTCCATTTACCAACGTCGCCAATGCAATTTTAGCTACAAAAGCGTATGTGTACAATTTCAGTGTGTGGACATTTTCATGCAAATATGTGGTCGAAGCCATCGAACGCCGGCGAGATGGGCTGCATTGACGTCGGACTTCAAATAATGTAATTTTGAACTGAAATGTAATATTTGGATGTCGTGTGTGCTGGGTTTATTGAAAGAGTGCTTTTACCCCTACTATAATAATAAAAAAAAACCAAGAATATTATTAACATAGTCGGATTTATAATGTTCCCACTGTTGGGACTCGGGCCTCCACTTTAGGAGAGGGAATGGGCTGTAATCCACTACGCGGGCCTAGTGCGGGTTGGTGAATGTTACATGTCTTCGAGTTTTTAGTTCTAGGACATGCCGGTTTCCTCACTATAATAATAATATTTATATAATAATAATTTAATGAAAATAACGTACCTAGTGGTAGGTTATGAAAAATAATAAACAAAAATGAATAAACCGTGTAGGTAATGTATGAAATATTATTTACTTTATACTTTGCCTAGGTGAAAATGATAAACTTGATTGGACAATTTGTATGGCGAGGCCGATTTTATTTTTCGTTTCCTAAAAAAAAATTGTGGGAGGTTGTTCAGTTCCGTCTACTAAGCAAGCCCTTAAAGTTTGTGGAGGGCTGTCCCTTACACCTTGTAAGCAGTAATAATTGACATAGCAAAGAAAACTTTTCAAAGCGATTTCTTTGCTGTGTATTTTTGACGTAACCTAAATAGCCGGGAATTCACGTTTTAGTTTGGTACAAAGAGAATAGAAAATCACGTACGAAGGGTTTACACGTCAACCTTTCTGTATCGTCAAGGCTTTATTAAAAAGACCCGTCACGTCAACTGTTAGTGAAGAAAATGGTCAGCAAAACATGTTTCTTTTTCTGTAAAAACATTCCATAAATATCTCAACCTGATGGGAATGCTCGTATAATGAAACACATTAAAGTTTATCTAAGTACACTGAAAGTGCTAAAAAATAAGTTTACCTAAATCACATTTATTTTTTAATTATGGATAAGCTCGCGTTTGACCACTATCTCATCTGATAGAAAGCGACGATGAGGTCGACGATGGAGCACGCTTGCCTAGAAGCAAACTACTGACTCTTGACTTTAGACCCTTATAGGTTCAGGAACCACAGAATCTGGCAGGGAACTCCAATCCTTAGCTGTACGCGTAAAACCATCATTATCATTTCAGCCAAAAGACTTCCACTTTTGAATATAGACTTTCCCTAAGTGTCGCTACAACAAACGTTTCTGTGCGTCTCGCATCTATCAGATTCCCGCTCCCCTTACCAGGTCATCGGCTACCTTGTGGTAGACCTTTCAGCAACTTTGCCGTCTTCTTGAGTCACTATTTGCCTGCTGCGGTCTTCCCGTCTGATTATAATTTAGGAGGTGTCTTTAAGGCTAGAGTGAATAGGCTCTTAATAAACTAGTGTGCCTCACCATCAACGATTGCATCACTGCATACCATCAGGTGGGATCACAGTCAAGCGCTAGTTTATACCAATTAAAAAAATAACTTAATTTACTTTTACATGTCATATTTTGTTGTTGTTTTATATATATTTGTTACTAGCTTTTGCCCGCTGCTTCGCCCACGTATATAAAATATAGCTTATGTCACTCAGAAATAAAGCAGCTTTCTATTGGTGTAAAAATTTTAGCAATCGGACCTGTACTTCCAGAGATCACTATTTGAATTTTTATGTTTTTTGTTTGAAAAAGACAAACAAAAAAAAAACAAAAACAAAACTTTACCTCTTTATTATAGTGTAGATTAGCTTCTACCAGCGGTTTCGCTCGTGTGAAAGTAGGTTTTTTCATACAAACTTTGACTCCCGTTTCATCTCCTTACGTGTAGAGTTTGGAAAAATTCGTTCTTAGCGAATGTCTACAACTTATAAGGAAACTATTTGCCAAAATAAGTTAGTAGGTGTTATAGTTTCTGTGATTAATCAGCGAGATATATACCCCGTTAAATTTTGATCGTTTTAATCCCGTGGAGGGTCGATCCGGTGCATGAAACACTAAAACGATAAAATTAAAAAACAAAGTACCTTTTTTTAAAAAACTCGTATTAATTTACGCATGTACGAAGTTAATTTCTTTAAGAAAACGTCAGCTGAGCGAGTCCAATGACCTGTAGGTAGTTTGTACGCAAAGCCGACTACTACCTACGTGAAATTGATAGTGTTTCATGTAGCGGGTCGACCATCCACGGGATTAAAACGATCAAAATTTAGCGGTGTATACTAGCTCCAGCCACCAGCTTCGCCCGCGTAAATATAGGTTTTCTCATACCAACTTTGGACCTCCGTTTCATCCCTTTAGATGGTGAATTTTGGAAAATCCTCGTCATAAAGGGAAACCTTGTGCAAAGACGATTCTGGATGCATTAGTTTCGGCTGTGCATTGATATGTCAGTTAATCAGTTTTTCCTTTTATATTTATAAATATACGAGTATGTAAGATTGTACTTAGTTTCTTTCTATTTGCCTGCAAGTTGCATGTACCATTTTATGTGGCGACACCACCGTAAGGTCGACTGGTACAGTGGTATACAGTGTTTCATTAGTGCATAAAGTTTTAAGTAAATGAAATAATAGTTGTGTACGTAGCTTTAGTTACGTTTTTGTAATATCTACACCACACTAAAGCCTTCAAAAAAAAAAAACTTCGTTTATTTGGAGACGTTTTTTTATTGAATTCGTGTCGAAGTCAACCTTCTCGGCAAGCTTCACTGAGGTTGTCGTTAAATACTACAATAACATTCGTCATCGCTCCTGTTTCAAAGATTCCACTGTATTGTTCAGGTGGGTAAACACTTAAGCCTACTGGGGCCAAGGTTATCCGAAAGGGCGCTCGAGCCCCGGTATGAAGGCTAGAAGGAAAGGGGTGGGTCTTTTAGTCAGTAAGAGTCTGACACTATCTCCCGCTCCGCCCAAGGGCGGGGGATGTCAATGCATGATTTTTACACTTAATATATAAAACTATAAAAAAAAAATTAACACGATATTCACTAGAAATCAGTTAGCGCATATTCAAAACTAGCTATTACCCGCGACATAAGCGTTAATTAAATATGTCACACAGGATTAAAGTAGCTTTCTATCGGTGAAAAAATTTTCAGACAGTAACATCAATCAGACCAGTACTTGCAGAGATTACCTACTACAAACATAAAAACAAACTTCACCCTTTATCATATTAGTGTAGATAATATAGATGGCTGACGGCTGGTGCTAAAAATCAGCGCCGTGGCTCGGTTTTATATGAGCCCCAGCATTTTGCTGAGCACTGGCCGTTTTGCGCGGATATATAATATAATATATATAATATTTCCACAACTATCACAACGCCGTCTAGCTAGTCCCAAGCTAAGCAGAGCTTGTGTTATGGATACTAGACAACTGATAAATATACTTATATATTTCTAAGTACATACTATTATAGATAAATTACACCCAGATACAGAACAAATGATTGTGCTCATCACACAAACATTTGTCCTGGGTGGGAATCGAACCCACGACCTCCGACATAGCAGTCAGGGTCACTAACCACTAAACCAACAGGCATAGGATGTGACGCATATCTTATGTACGTGTTACTTTTAGTCGATATTGTTATTTATTTTGTTTTAAGGTATGCGCCATGTTTGACGTGAATAAACACTTTTTCTTTCTTACTTTCTATTTCTTTCTAGATATTGATAGTTATTATACTTCATTCGTAAAAATCTCGTCAAATAGTCGCCGTTTTTTGGAAGCAGAGCGGAGAAAGAATTTCATGCGGAAATTCCGCACTTGAAGACGCGGAGGCGGAGTTCCATAAAACTTAATTCAAACTCCAATACACTCAGTTAATCCAGTGAATAATCTGTGCAATATGGATTACGGAATCTCCCCTTTGATATAAATTGAAACGGATATTAATTGCAAACATGGATAAAGTACTATCGACATATTTCCACGGAAGTAAAAGCTTTATGAATATTGGAATTGGTATATTTGTAAAGCTTTTGTGATTTTGAACGGTTTTATTTTTATTATTTGTTTTACCAGGATTGGTTTAAAACCTTTAAAAATAGGAGTACAATTCGGAAATTTTCCAAGTAGGTATAGCAAGTTGTGAGGTGCAAGGCAGAGTAAGAAGGCCTCCTGTGAGGTGGATCGATGACCTGGTAAGGGTAGCAGGAATCAGATGGACGCGAGACGCACAGGACCGTTAATTGTGGCGACATTTGTGGAGGTTTATGTCCAACAGTGGCTGAAATGATGATGATGATGATGATGATGACAGCAAGTTGCACATTTTTCTCTTTTACAACTTTATTACATAATAACTCTACATAATTATTTAAGGCTTATAGTCCCTTGAACCATCTGACCGAAATTATGTGAACGCAACTCTCGCACTCGCCTAGGCGGCAGTACGCGAATCTGTGCATTTATTTGCGGCCAGCAGCGCCCGGAAAGCGCTTTAAATCCATTTTCTTTGCAAAATATTGATTTATTTACATCTGCAATGTTCACTTTGAAGAATATTTAACCACCAATTTTTATGTATAAAAATGTTTGTAAAGGTCCAAGCCGTTTCGAAGGAGTAAGCAAAAGTTGCGAAAAGTTGCGAAATTGCTAAATATTTTTTTAAGACAAAAGTATTAATAGCACGAAAAAATCAAATGTTGAAACATACATTTTTTTCAAACCTATTAATCTGGCCGTTACCGAGGAGTAGGCTTCAGAAAGTCACTGTTTTATGACACTTTTCGGGCGTTTGGGCCTTAAGTACTCCATCGCAACTTTTTCCGCCATATTTGTTGAACATGAATAATCGGTTGTATATGTCACAAAGCACCTGCGTCACGGCGTTACACGGGGATTTAGATAATAAATTACCACATAAATGATAACAAAATATGGCCCACAATAAATAACCAAGTTTCATACCACTCACCATGACTCGGTCTTCAGGGAATAATCGGAAGTACAGTTCACAAAAGAGCTATCCAGACATGAAGTTACAAGTTAGAAATTATCAGAGAAAGGGAACGTATTCTCAAAATCGAATTATCCAATTAACATTCAAATAACATTCTAGGAGATTGCGTAGCTACCGTTATCGTTTGAATTACCAAGGACATGACCTGTGGCTCTATCTGTGATGTCGACGACCTAAACGAGCAAAGTCCATTTAAGGAAACGTCAAGTTCACTGGACATTGAACGAGCTTCAGGCTTCGTGTCAAGCAACCTCAATAAAGATGAACAAATAGTAAAAATACAAATATGAGAGAGAGGCTTAAGTTGCGTTACCTTTTTGGTGTAAAATAAAGTTTATTCCATTCTAATAGTATACTATCCTTAGCAAGCCCAACCAAGGTACGACTGTTTCGTTTCGAATGTCTTTCGTCGATCGCCTCCAATTCCTTTGTTCTGACCATGTTCTTTTGTTATTCCCATATATTTAAAGTTTTCTGTACATTATCAACTTGGCGATGCCTTCTGGAAACCCAAAGTTACATACCGATTTTGCTTGAAGAATCACTGAACATTTGTTTGGTATGTAATATCTATTTTAAATTCTTATACATTGTTAAAGAGTGTATTGTATATATTCATTTCCAATGGGTAGTTTTTTGAGTTACTATAACATAATTATAAAACCTACTGTGTCACCAAAATTGACACTAATAAATACTTTGACTAGATTAGTGGTCACATAAAACTTATTATGCGTTATAAGTGATATTCTAAAGCTAAACTATATTACTAAACTAGCGGTGCCCGCAACTTTCTTCGCGTGGGCTACAGGATTTTGATTTTATTTTTTCTAAAATATAAGTAGCCTTTGTTACTCCTTATTATGTCAGCTACCTGTTAAAAAAGTCCCGTCAAAACCGGTCCAGCCATTTCAGAGATTAGCCCGGACATACAGACAGACAGACAAAAATTGTAAAAAATGTTATTTTGTTGTATGTACCGTATAATTATTATTATTTTTGTATTGTATGCATGTATTTGTGTTGATGTATCTTGTTAGTATTATAACTGTTGTTTGTACACTGACAACCCTTAATCTGTCTCCTTTCTCTCAGTCCATCCAAAGGTTGTCTGTAAGAGATCGCCCTGTGCGATAAGATCGCCCATTGCGCCCTTATTCTTTTGAATGTTTGTCCTGTATTTTTGTTTATTTGGTGTACAATAAAGATAAATAATAATTATATTCATATGCATGTAGTAAAAAGCAGTTATTTCAATATTACAAACATACACACCAATTTTATTTATATGTATAGAAGATGTATAGATAAAGGTCAAAATATACCTGCTGTAAACATTACAGGTTTGATGTGTTGACCTACATTTTTTACACCTTTTTACAGGAACCCTTCACACTCAAAAGGTACAACAAAATCGTAAACCCGAGTCCAATAGATCCCCATCTTTATAGTTCCTCTTTCACGCCGTATCAGCTGATTTTAACTGACCAATTTAATCTTTGGGGTTTGCACTATCAACAATAGCATGTGATAAGGGCTGCCCCCTATCAACGGGGAAATAAAAAGCTGGCCAAGTGTGAGTTGGATACACGCGCGAAGGGTTCAGTACCGTCCTAAGGAAAATTCGGAAAAAAGCGTTTATTGTATGGGAGCTCCCTTTAGGCTTATAGTTCCTAGAATCATCTGGCCAAAATTATGTGGACGCACCTCTCGCACCCGCCTAGGCGGCAGTAGGCAAATCTGTGCATTTATTTGCGGCCAACAGCGCCCGGAAAGCGCGCGGCTGACCTTTAAATCCATTTTCTTTGCGAAATATTGATTGATTTATATATGCAATGTTCACTTTGAAGAATATTTAACCACCAATTTTTATGTCTAAAAATGTTTCTAAACATCCAAGCCGTTTCGAAGGAGTGGGGAAAAGTTGCGAAATTGCTAAATATTTTTTTTACAAAAGTATTAAAAGCACAAAAAAATCTAATGTTGATAACGTTGTTCATGAATCTATAATAAACATACATTTTTTTCAAACCTATTATACCTGGCCGTTACCGAGGAGTAGGCTTCAGAAAGTCACTATTTTATGGCACTTTTCGGGCGCTTGGGCCTTAAATATTTATTTGATTTTTAGTATTTGTTGTTATAGCGGCAACAGAAATACATAATTTGTGACAATTTCAACTATCGCGGTTCTTGAGATACAGCCTGCTGACAGACAGACGGACGGACAGACAGCAAAGTCTTAGTAATAGAGTCTCGTATTTACCCCTTTGGTACGGAACCCTAAAAAGCACTTTTAAAACGACTTTTCCGAATGGTTCAGCGTTCAACACGGCTGTAAAAAGGCTGTTAGGTCGGTCTATTGAGTTCTGTAAAGGTGTTTTATGGTACTCTTATAAACAAGGTTATGGAGGTCGGGGTACCGTACAGTACTATAAGGGTCTTTTAACGGTGCAACGACATTGTCAGAGGGCGCTTTTAGTATGGATTTGTGAAATCGACTGTGAAAAGAGCATTGAGAAATGAAATGACGGCATTACTTCCGAGTTCCGACTTTACGTTTAAAAAAAGGTTCTTTTGTAAGACTGCATTCTAAAAAAGGTTATTTTATACGACTTACCACTTTCTAGCTAGAATTTTATTATCAATTTTATCGTAAAAGAATTGCTTGGCAGAATATCAAAATTATATCGAACTAAGTTGAGATTTTCAGAAATATAAAAGTAACTAGTGACGATCAGAGGCTTTGTATGTGTGATAATAGCAAATTATCCCAAGGCAACATACAGGAAAAAATATCCTATGCACCATTCCTACAATATTCTATAAATACTATTTTAAAACACACACATTTAAAACTTACCTAGATAAAATCCACAATCCCGTATACTGAAACGTGTAGTACCTACCAAAATATGTGAAAAATAAATACCGAGTCAATTACACTGAGTTATTTAAACACTGCAAAGTATTACCTGTTCAAGCGCGCGCTGAGTATTTATTTCTCATTGAACATTTTGATAATAGCGATATTCAAATACCACTAAAAAATGACGTGAACACACGGCAGGTTAAATCTAAGGTCCTTCAAGTGCCACGCAAAAATAACTTTTATGGCAAGCGTACAATTACCGTCACGGATCTTCTTCTTCCGAGCGCTGGCTTTAAGTTGCGTAGAAGTCAAATATTTGCTCTCTCTAGTGGTGTGAAGTGAGACGCGGGGGCGAGGAGTGTCAGTGATTGGCTCGCCGCGCTATCGTGTCATAGACGTCACTCGTGATTCGTTGCCTGCGTTGCCTAACAACGAAGACGATTAGCTCGCCACTCTGACGCCGATCGCTCACGATCCGTTTCGGCAATTTTACAGCTTCTTATTCAATACCTAATCGCTTAACCTGTAGATATCAGAAGCTCATTCAACAACAAAAAAAAATAAAGCGTAAGTTGAAGGATTACTATATCGAGTCAATTGGACCTTGACAGTTTATAGCGCGTTGACTAATTGTCAGGTTGTGGCACGCTGAGGCAGACCCCAGGGGTCTAATTGTCTTGTTTAATTGTCTAGTGTCTTTTCTTTTTTTTTGCTTTTCTTTCTTTTCTTTCTTTTCTTTCTTTTCTTTCTTTTCTTTCTTTTCTTTCTTTTTTTTTTCTTTTCTTTCTTTCTTTCCAGGACATATGCTAATTTTCATTGTCTACCGGTGTGCTAATTTTCATTACAATCCGTTTAACCGTTCGAGCGTGAAGAAGTAACCAACACAAGTTTTTGCGTGTGTAATCTAAAATGAGAAAAACCACTTTTATTAACATAGGAACAGAAAATTCGTCCATAATCCCATCATCGTACAGCAGTATAATTCAATACATCGGCACCGCCTACAGACAGACATAAACTCTGATCAGTTGAGACAGCCCTGTCTTGAAATATAAACCATGATCACTTTGAACATGTTCTGCTAGACAGCTTCGATAAGGGAGTTGAGGATATATTCTACCTTTATTGTAGTCACGGAACTGCGTTTCTGTAATCACAAAGGTGGATCAAAATAAAATAAAAAAACACTAAAAGATGCAAAATAACATTAATTTTGGAAGGCATATACTAATACAGTGAGCAATGGGTAGCTCGCTGTCCGGCCGTCCGGTAACAGTCCGGACCAAGCCCAAGTCGTCGACGGCGCGCGCTGTTCCCGCGCGCCTCAAGGAGTTGTCAGCAACAGCAGGGGCCCAGCCGGATCGAAGCCTACTGGGGCCAGGGTTATTCGAAAGAGCGCTCGAGCCCCGGTACGAAGGCTAGAAGGAACGGGATGGGTTTTTTAGTCAGTAAGAGTCTGACACTATCATCCGCTCCGCCCAAGAGCGGGGGTTGTCATAAGATGATTTTTCCCATCGAAAAGAAAAGGCATATACTAATTAGTACAGTTGCCATCACGTATCTTGAACGCTCGGCGTCAGAATGGGGATAGCTTTGCGTATTCCATACATTGGCTAGCCAATCGTGTACGAAAAAAAAAAGATACATGCTGCAACGCAGTGAATGAATCAGGAGTGACGTCTATGACACGAAGGTGCGGCCAGCCAATCACTGATACTCCCCGCCCCCGCGTTGCACTTCGCACCATTAAAGAGACCGAATATTTGACTTCTGCGCAAGTGTTCAAGATCCGTGATAACAACTTTAGTATAATAACAAGGCATTAACAATAAGTTATTAATAATATTAAGCTAAGCTATAGTTTTGTCTCTTCGTTATTTCTTACAACTATTTTGCACTTTTTGTTATTTTTTTTTATATTGTAATCGGTTGTATTTACGAAAGCATTCCATAATGTCCTCCATTTAACCCAGTTAGAAATAATAATCTATTTCTAGAGTCATTCATATCATAACTTCAAAGAACATGGAATAGCTTTCCACAGTGAGGTCGAATGTTACAATACAATAATACAATGGGACATTATTTTCTAACATCTAAGTAGATGACAAGAATATAGCCGAGAAGACGTAGGTAGCAATTTGAGTAGGACAGAACGAGAATCCAAGGATTTTGTTAAACAAACAGAAATTGACGAAGGTTAAAAGGTTTTAGCAAGCTGTCTTGGGAAAGCCGAGAAAAAATAGGTGTCCTAACTTTTGTTCTTGTTATTACAATTTGATTTATATATACACCGCAAATAGTTAATAGTCGGCGTTGCGTACAAACTACCTACAGGTCATTGAACTCGCTCAGCTGACGTTTTCTTACAGAAATTAATTTCGTGCATGCGTAAATTAATACGAGTTTTGAAAAAAGGTACTTTATTTTTTAATTTTATGTTTACAAATCGATAGTGTTTCATGTACCGGATCGACCCTCCACGGGAGGAAAACAAAAACCCTCCACAGGATTAAAACGATTAAAATTTGACGGTGTGCAGACTAGCGGTCCTGATAGACGTTGTCCTGTCCGAAGGCTAAATACAGGTCAGAAAAAAAAAATTGAGAACCCGATTGTAGTGCTACCTAACGGGTCCTATTCCTAAAGTATTTTCAAGCCATCCACAGACCCGCTTAAACATACATACAAAATTTCATTCAAGTCGTGCATTATCATCATCATCATATCAGCCGATAAACATCTACTGTTGGACATAGGCCTCCCCCAAGTGTCGTCACAATGAACGATCCTGCGTGTCCTGAATCCATCGGATTCCCGCAATCTTCACAAGTCATGGTCCAACTTGTAGGAGGCCTTCCAACAAAGTCAAAGTCAAAATATTTTATTTCACATAGGCCTACATGGGCACTTATAAAACGACGCTGTGTCTTCCGGTACTTGGAAAAAAAATCGTACATATGTGCAGAAAAAATATATATATAAAGACTGCTTCTGCTAGTGGCTTCACCCGCGTGAAAATATAAACAGACGTACGGCGAGTATCCACCCTTACATTGTTGAAACCCTTACGGTTCGGGGCTAAGCCGACTAAGCGTTTCGCGTCGTCAATGCGACCGGTCCTGTACGTCTCGCATCCATCATATTCCTACGACCCTCATCAGGTTATCGGTCCACCAAGCATCGGCAGAAAAATCGTCATCGTTTGCTTGTGTCTGCCATTTTATTTTTTTGCTTTTTCGCTTCTAACAGTTTGCTGCGGACACTTCTAGCAAACAAAGATCTGCAAAACAGTCCACTTGATTTTTTGTAATAAAACCTTCTCTATTAAAGATATTTCGGTACCTACTTTGCGCACCTCTAGTTAACCCGAGCAATCGATCGGAATTGCGCCCAAATAGTTCGAAATATCAAGCGATGTGCACACATGCGTGTCGAACTAATCGATTGGAAGGTGTGTGTGGTGTGTACTGGACGATATGCACGGCTGGACGGCAGAAATGGAGGGTTTAAATGTATTTTTTTCAATGTATTTTTTTGGTAATTCCTACTATGTTGACTAGTCTACTATGTCCGCTTTTATTAGTCCGTTTGCACGTTATATAATTATCCCAATCAGTAAGGGAAACATAACATATTTTGTGTATAGCTGTTGGTTACATAAATAAAAAATATATAAAATCAATAATTGAACAAACCGATCAAGTGTGAGTTTAACTAACCTATGCAAATAGTTCGACGTCCAAATCGAGTCTCGAAGTTTTTTCCGAATGCCAAAAAAGTTTTTACCATAATAACTAGAAATTATAACTTCGATGAATCTGAAAACCAAAGTGAAATCTAAAATAGACATAGGTACATGCATATAAGCTGTGTAATAACATTTTACAATGCGTAGTTTGGTCTTCCTCATGTAAAATAACCTTTTTCACATTTATTCACTCTAAAACGACACTATGTACGTAATATAATACATGATATAACTATGTTAATTAGAAAATGCACTTTCCAGTACTGTATACAGTAGTAGCACTGTGGTAATTAATTTTAATCAGAACATGTAACTACGGCAAAGTTTTTGATAATAGTGTCATTTCTGAGTTAAAAGCTCTTAGGCATCGTTCACACCAAACGTATTATCCGCCGTCGACTGTGAGAAGGCTCATTGTAAGCCCCAGTGCGAACGTGGCCTCATTTTGAAGTAGGTATGCGTTCTCACCAGTCGACAATAGCGTAGAATTGTGTGAACAAAAGAGTAGGTTTGCTACGTGTAGTACAATAATCGGCCACTGAGAGTCAGCGATAACGCACTATGTAATAGCGTATAGTTGGCACGTAATGCCCGCTATGACCTGTCGTGACCAGTGTTGTACCTACTTATAGTGTCTGTTCCAACTTGTGACCTTATTTAAATTTTTTTGGGTAAAAAATATGACATGATGTAAAAATTATTGGTATCGATTCAGTTACTGATTCTGAATAAAATCTATTCAAATTTCGCATAAACTAAAAATAATGTCGTATATAGAAAAAAGCTGTCGCTTTTGAAAACTGTCAACTCGCGCTCTCAGTCAGGCCGACAGTACGTTTGGTCTGAACAACGCCTTAGTCGTAGCTCTTTGTGTGAACATACCTACTAACAACACAAACTCTTAGTAAGAAAATTGAATTATGAAAATAAACCCAACGTTGTTTGTTCATTTAAATGAAGTTCTAACCAAAAGTGTTTGGGGATGTAATGGGCACGGAATCACATTAGAGAGCAGGGCCCAGCCGGGTCGAAGCCTACTAGGGCCAGGGTTATCCGAAAAGGAACTCGAGCCCCGGTATAAAGGCTTGAAGGAACGGGGTGGGTTTTTTTAGTCAGTAAGAGTCTGGCACTATGTCCCGCTCCGCCCAAGAGCGAGGGTTGTCATTGGATAATTTTCCCCACCATAAAAAAAAAACTACTAGTTATTTTGTTCGATAATAACATTAAACGGTTCATGTTATTTATAATAACAATAATAATAACGATCTTCGGTTATGAGACTGTACATCCCGCGGAAGTGTGAAGGTCGTAGCTTTTTGAACGCAAAGACTCTACGCAACCGCGAGGTTTGCAGCCTCAGAGAATACTTTCTCAAAACCGACGTGGGTATGCACCGTGATGTGGTCGCAGTGGACAAGGGACTCACCCCGTTGTCCATGGCTAAAGAGAACTGGCGCAAACTTATTGTGGTACTGTGACGAGGGGAGACGCCAATGAAAGGCTTTATGTTTTAATTGTACTAAATTATATTGACTCAAGCCTTAAATTTTATTATTATATAAAATTAATATTCAATATTTTTCCTGTCATATTTTAAATCTACATTCTTAATTCACCATAAACCTTAAAAGGTCCATTACAACAAAGTTTCTACTTCAATTAATATGTGACCTTCGTGGTCGTCACATGAGCTAAGCCCTTACGAATGGAAATGCTGAGGATGGCAAAGCACTTCCAATCCATAATGGCAAAGCACTTCTATTCAAAAAAAAAAAATTCTTTTAAGGTTTAGGTATGACCTGCCTATACCTAACACAGATGTCCCTACCTATGAAGGAAATAAATTTACATGGTGGTGGTCGTCTCTTTAGGAGCGAGCCTAAGTCATGACGAACGATAAACAAAATTCAAAATCAATTTACTAACTTACTATGCGTTAACTTTGCGCTTATCATTCAACGTTGTCATGCTTATACCCCACCGTAGCAAAACCTTCAAAAAAGCCACGGTGCTGCACCCTTGTCATAACTGACATCTACTCAAAAGGAGTCTAACATAAAGTAAACTACAACTCTTAAGGTTATGACTTTAACCTCGTCGGACGCTCATCGTGTCAGAGAAGAAAAAGACAGAACTGTGCAAGTTCCTATCAACGCTAAAAAATTGAAAATGTGCCAGTATCAAAACTCTTACAAAAAATCATGGAGTATTTATGTAATCAGTCCATTTTGACTGAACTGTGGTTTTTTTTTATATCAGCTAAACCAATGGTGTCAACTAGACACCCTTTGCGAAGGCTATGCCTTATCTGCAAAGTCAGCATCAGCCTTAATTGATATTTGTTTGGATTAATAGGACCACAGTTTCCAAAAATAATTAAATTACTTACTGCAAGTTTACTGGCTCAAATTCACCAATTTGAATAATAATAATAAAAAATATTAACGAAAAGAAAACACTATTTAACGCACAGTTGCTTCTTTCTTCTTTTTTTGATGGCGGCGTCCCTCATTGAAAATGAATATGAAACAAAAACAAATGATTAATACTATTCATGCCCTGCTGATCTCACAAAAATAATGCAGTGACATGATAACAAAAACCAAAGCCAAAATATTTACACAATTCTTAAAATTAATCGTTTTGTAATTTTATAATTCCTAACAACAAAATTTAATTTCTTTTTATAAAACTTCCAAAACTTATATCTAAATAGAAAAGACTTATTGTTAAATTTAATATAAGAATGTTTAGTTTTTATTTTTGAATTTATTTTACAATGAAAGTGATGGGAGGACTTTCTTCCTACCATGCCCTTTCGTGCCATGCACTTTTTAGTTCTAAATGGGGCACGATGAAAATATTTGTTACATAAATTAATAAAATCGAACCCATTAACTTTGTCTATTATTTCTGGAGAACGAACATCATCTTTTATAGCAATAAACTGGGCCATCTTCTCTGTTTCACCCTGGAAAACACTTTGTCCAATTTTGTTATTTTTATTTTCAAAGATGTGATCATCGTCGTTTTGGTTTTGATTAAATTCGATATCCAGATCACATTGAGATTCTATTGAAAACATCTCTAGGTTCTCTGAAATAAAATTGGATGAAATAATAATTTGATTGGACACAACCAGGTTATCTTCATCCGTACACTCCAATCCCGTCTCGTCATCGACTCCACTGCTTACATCGTCATAATCCGGCTCATTATTCTCATCAGTCTGCTCAACAATTGTTTGTGGACCGTCCATCATCATGCTAGAACATAAACCTGCATTATCATCTTCATACAAAACATTTAACGGTCCGCCTTCTTCAAGTAAATCTGCAGTTTCCTCCTCTACAACACATGGTTCCAGTGGCTGCACTGCTGTAACGTGCTGACGCTGCTTACAACTAAAACATCTGCACGGGAATTCGTTTCTTAATTCTTGGCATATCGTTTCGAAATCCATGTCGTAATGATAAGTGTATCTATAAAAGTGTTGGGCTGCTCCATGAAGATATGCTCCCAAAATGAGTGCGTAATCACTCTCTCGCCATTCGTTAGACCTGGCAGTCAACTTAAAATTGTCGATAAATTCCTCGAGGCAGACCCTGTCTATGCCTGAGAAGTACATCATCTCTTCTTTTATAAAATATTAAATAATATAAAATTCACTCAGCTTTTAAATTTTCAGGCGTTGTCCTCGCCTGCTATAGCTGCTGTTCTCACTTAATTTGCTTTGCGAGAGGTTTATGGGACCTTACGGGTCGCAACAGTTGCCTTCCTCAACTATCGGGGTCTCGTATACCTGAAAAAACAGTCAAGGCCTTACGGAGAATACCCGGCGGGCGCCTCCACCATATGTGACGAGGGGAGACGCCAATGAAAGGCTTTATGTTTTAATTGTACTAAATTATATTGACTCAAGCCTTAAATTTTATTATTATATAAAATTAATATTCAATATTTTTCTTGTTGACAATCTCCTGTCATATTTTAAATCTACATTCTTAATTCACCATAAACCTTAAAAGGTCCATTACAACAAAGTTTCTACTTCAATTAATATGTGACCTTCGTGGTCGTCACAGTACTTACTACTGATGACCGCAAGGAAGTATGGAAAGGAACTCCACGGGCGCTTTTTTCGGGAACTTCATGAGCCTGATGTAGATTTTTCGGCGTCCGTGGCCTGGTTACGATTCAGCAACCTCTTCGGAGAAACTCAAGGTTTTGCCTGTGCGATTATGGACGAGGTTATCTTGACGAACAACTTCCGGAGACATATTATGAAGGACGGGATGGTTGACGTGTGTCGGGCCTGCCATCGTCCAAAAGATGTCCGCTGCTAGACCTTCCCCAAGTCTTGCCATAAAGACTAGTGACGTACATCCAGCATCCATTGATCTCCCGCGACCGTCACCAAGTCCTACATTTCTAACATAATGCCTGTAGTTCATGACGGATAAAGCCGAAAAATCATACAATGCAAAAATCCAAGTCGCCAGTCATATTAAGGCTTATAAGTTCCTTGAACCATCTGGCCAAAATAATATGGACGCACCTCTCGCACCCGCCTAGGTGGCAGCACGCAAATCTGTGCATTAATTTGCGGCCAACAGCGCCCGGAAACTGCGCGGCTGACCTTTAAATCTATTTTCTTTGCGAAATATTGACTGATTTACATATGCAATGTTCACTTTGAGGAATATTTAACCACCAATTTTTATGTGTAAAAATGTTTCTAAAGATCCAAGCCGTTTCGAAGGAGTAGGGAAAAATTACGAAAAGTTACGAAATTGCTAAATATTTTTGTTTGGACAAAAGTATTAATAGCACGAAAAAATCAAATGTTGATAATGTTGTTCATGAATCTATAATAAACATATTTTTTTTTTCTAACCTATTAACCTGGCCGTTACCGAGGAGTAGGCTTCAGAAAGTCACTGTTTTATGGCACTTTTCGGGCGCTTGGGCCTTAAGTGCGACGGTGACGGCCATATGTTCGCTCTAAGGGGCGAACAAATTGCCATTCAAAATCCTGACACCTGTATTAGAGTTCTCCGCGCGATTAGAATTATAATATGTCGTGATAATAAAACTAGTCAGATCATTTAAACGTTAACATTTGATGACAGTTTTACTTAGTCACACCATGAACAATTTCTAAGATCTAACCAACATAATTATATGATATACAAAAACCCAAAAATAGTCATCGGGCAGTTTCCCGGACCAGATAAAACTCCCGTCTGGTCGGAGTTTCGTTCCTTTTCAAAAAAGGTATGTGGGACGTTATACTCTGTTCCACTGGCTACTGGTGACCCTTAACCATGAACATTGTATTCATCAAAACAAAACAGCACTTTATCGTGGACCCATTCTAAAATTATCTCCGTAATCCATGGCTATTAAAAGTCAATTTCACGCTGTCACCAAATGTTGTTATCGATACACCAAAATACGTTTAGGGGAATGTTTATCTAAAGGAGGCTTCACACTGTGAACGGTAATCCTGCTATTATAGTTAGCTATAGTTGTTTTCGTTCAATAAATGCAAACGGCTGATGGAAAAGACATCAAATTTATGAGCACAATGATAGGAAAATGACGAAAACTTGCTCTTATACCTTATATCTTATCTTACCATTGTGTTGCGTGCCTACGTAATTTACTGTTTTCCGCGCTAGTGCGGAAAAGAGCGTGAGCTTGCCTCCGACACAATAGATTGTATTTATCGTAACAGGCTAGGCACTAAGCGCCCCTTTCCTCGCGTCGCCCGGCAACCCGCGTTTATTTATATTTACGTAATTATGTTGAAAAACGTCGTCTAATACAAGTAGCGTCACTGCAGTAATCAGTATCTACTCGGCCCCATAACACCCTCGCCTGCGGCTCAGGCAAATTCCGCTTCGGTCGCAAGGTCAGGTACCTACAGAAGGACTCAGCTGTTAGATGTCCTACTGTGTTCTCAGTGTTGTCACCCTATAATGATGTACTAATGACGGATCAGCATTATCATATCACATTTAATCTCGTGTCAATCACCTATCAAAAGTGACTTATCATACGGCATTGTGTTCATATGCTTTCACCTACAAAGGGACAACCTTCATTAGACTTATCTAAATCGTCCTAACGCATTTAAAAAGTTGTTTACAAAAAAACAGAGTGACTATTATTATCCAATAAAAGGATCTAAACGTATACATGTCTTATTTTTGGAGTTTATAGTGACATCTTTTGTGTGTGGGAGGGATGCTTTATGAGTGAAGCTCAGTGGCTGTTTTTTGTGTGTGGGATGCTTTATGAGTGAACCTAAGTGGCCTTAATCATTCCCTAATTTGATGCCTAGTGGATATTGTTATTGTAAAATTGATAATCAAAAACATAACTTGTAAAAAAACCAAGGCTCACAATACAGTTTTTCTATCGTGAAAAGTTGTGAGATCCATGTAATACCAAGTCGGTTAATTTATTCAGACACCCACTTAAAGGACCTTTTGCAACTGTGACCATTCCAATAATACAAATCTTTATGTTTTATATAAATAGATAGGCTTGACAACCGCGTGAAAACAAAATGTATCTCACAAGTATTACGTATTTTATTAAATTTAAATGATTAGTCTGAAAAATTCAAGCTTCTAGTTTTATACACAACGAAGATGTAGGGGGTTGAAAATGGCCTGAACTGTTTCGAGAAAAGGATGGTACGGCCGAGCTGCTTTATTGCTGGCCTTGGCGGCGGCACTACCGTCCCCAGACATCGTTTTGTATATCAAATGTCTAGACAATTGGATATAATGTAGAATCTTTGAAACAGCCACGATCTCGATAAAATGAAGTGAAAGAATTTTATGATAGTATTAACTACCTCAGCAAAGCCGGTCGAGAAGGTTGATTCGATATTTTTGCAGTCAAATACTCCTAAAACATTAGAATGTGTTACAATGGAATGTTGTTCTAATGGAGCTTAAAGCGTCTGTAAATGCATAAACCAGGCGAAGCTAAAAAAAGTCTTATTTTTTTTCAATACACTTACTGGAAAATGCTTTCTTATCTCACCGCTTTTAGGCACGCAATAGACTGTTTTCCGCACTAGTGCAGATAAAGTGCTCGTGCTCTTCCCCGTCATAATGTTTATTACATGTACTTATTTATTTATTTAAACTTCATGTACAATAGTGGTACATAGGCGGACTTAATGCCACAAGGCATTCTCTCCCAGTCAACCTTTGGGTTAAAAAAGACAACACTGTGGCAGGTTTGCATAATAAACAAATACATAACAAATAGTTCAAATGTAAAAATATAAAATCATCATCATCATCTCAGCCGATACACGTCCACTGTTGGACATAGGCCTCCCCCAAGCGTCGCCACATCGAACGTTCCTGTGCGTCCCGCATCCATCGGTTTCCCGCTACCTTCACCAGGTCGTCGGTCCACCTTGTAGGTGACCTTCCACGTTATAGGTTGCCAGGTCCAGTCGTCGACGGTTAAACGTTCCCGCCCGGAGATTCTTAGCACCCCTGACCGCAGGGCTGCGCCCACGCCCATCCACGTCAACACAACCACTGGAGTCGCCGGGCATTTGGGGCCTGTGCGTATTGTTATGTTGCATTGGGGGGGTTCGGACCATAACCCGCCACGCTGGTCCAGTGCGTGTTGGCAGGTCGCCATAGCCTCGTCCGTTTTCCAGCAGGGTGCACCACGTGCAGGTGAGGTTAGCTTGGGTCCCGACAGATGTTGGTTGGGACCCCGTATACACCCCAAAAATATAAAATAAGTTATTTATAATAATAAAATACATATATATATACTTATCGTATCAGGTTGGGCGCGCGTCGACTCAAACGAGTCGCCGGTCAAACCCCGTTTATTCATTTCTTCGTAAGTGTATTGAGAGTCGTTTGATACATGTGCAAAGTCACTACAGCCCTCGGCTCTATAACACACTCGACTACGGCTCGTGCGAATTCCGCCTCAGTCACAATGGCAAACATTCTGTATTTGTATCAAAATATACTATAACTAGCTGACCCGATAAACTTCGTACTTAGCTAAGCTGTCAAATAACGCCATCTACGGGCATAATTAATTTACAAATTACAATTCAATTAAGGATGGCGTTGTAAAAGATTTTTTTTTCGTGTTTTTTCCAGATTTTCTCACCGTTTAAATTTTCCCTGGACTTCCACTAATATTTCAAGACTAAAATTAGCCAAATCTATTCAGGCGTTCTTGAGTTTTAGCGAGACTAACGAACAGCTATTCATTTGTATATATATAGAAGAAGAAGATATTCCACTCGTAAGCATAGAAATTTCAAAAACATATCTAGGAATAATAGATACAGTTTTTTCTTGACATTTGGATAATAGGTTCATGTTTTGCCAAACAGGAAAATATGTACTGCTCTCTGAAAAACATTATACAAAATGCGCACGTCTATATTTCCCAAAGGCTTTAGCAGAGTTTTATCAATAGTACACCCACGTTTCGGTCTATTTTTATAATATACTTTATAATATAATTTATGTCTAAATCGGGCTTATTTGTGCCAATCAGGTTCAATACCCGATTTCTGGTTCCTTTTGGGGCCCAGCCGGGTCGAAGCCTACTGGGGCCAGGGTTATCCGAAAGGGCGCTCGAGCCCCGGTATGAAGGCTTGAAGGAACGGGATGGGTTTTTTAGTCAGTAAGAGTCTGACACTATCTCCCGCTCTGCCCAAGAGCGGGGGTTGTCATAGGATGATTTTTCCCAACGGAAAAAATGGCTCCTATTGGTTAAATTTAAATTGGAAAAACCCAAATACACTTTGTTGATTACCTGTACGTGGAAAATGTTCTTGCGATTGATTGTTTTATTATTATATATTAGCTGTGCCCGCGACTTCGTTCGCGTGGACTACAGGATTTTGAATTAATTTTTTCTAAAAAAAAAAATAGCCTAAGTTACTCCTTATTACTGCCAAAAGAAGTCCCGTCAAAATCGGTCAAGCTTCTATACTCATGTTTTTATAGACATTTTACTTTCTTTTAGGCATAAATAATAGGTGTGCATTTAAAAAACGAAAAATCCAACTTAAAATATTTATTTTAGAAAAAAACAACTATCTACGTTACTAAGTAAATAAAATAACCAGTGGCGGCATGCGTATGAGCAGCGCGCGGTACTGGACAGTATATAGCAGTAGCATTACTTTATTTTTCTAAAATAAAAGTATGTTACTCCTTATTACATCAGCTACCTGCCGATAAAAGTCCAATCAAATCGGTCCAGCCATTTCAGAGATTAGCCCGGACAAACAGACAGACAGACAGACTAAAATTGTAAAAAATGTTATTTTGGTGTATGTACCGTATCTATATTCATAAATGCATGTAGTAAAAAGCGGTTATTTCAATATTTCAAACAGACATTCCAATTTTATTTATATGTATAGATGTATCTAGATGTATAGATTTAAGACTAGCTGCCACAAGTATTTTTGCGCGAGTGTATGTACAAAAATTTCCCAAGGGAACATACTCTCGGAATAAAAGTATCATACACGTGCTTTTTCAGGACATGGTCTACCCATGTACCAAATTTCATCCAAAGCCGTCTAGGAATATGACTCTTAAGAAGCTGCTTTTCCACTCACCTAACGTCAACATCGAACATGGTTTAAAAGCTTGTTACTTCATCTAACGCAATACAATGCGATGTTTGACGAAAAGGCAACGCGTAAAAAGAGAAAACGCCGAATATTTTACAAAACTTGTTCTAGCGTTTTTGAAAAAAAAATTCGTCACTTAGAATCTTGATAAAATTTGCAAGGCTTCTATTCTTTAATTTCACTGGGATACCATGGAGGCGCGTCCAGTTGTGCCACTGAAATATAGCCCTTTGTCTCATCCATTCAACCACATACTTTCACCATGAAATGGGCAGAAATGTGGTAATCAATAAGCCAAAATATACGGAATTTTTACGCCATATTCACGTGTCATTTACCTTGTAACAGACGATACTGAACATTATGTGGTGACATGACTATCGAGCTGTTGTGTCTCGGAAATAGATACTCGTCCGACACGGATATGACGTTCCGCGTTGCTTGCGTTTTAGTTACTCCCTGATTTCCGCTGTTATAATGGAAAATTGAACTTTGAGAACATTCTTAATTTGTACATTTATTTGGTTGTTTTGTATAAAATATGAATAATGAATAGGATACAACTACGAGCTTGATACAATTATATACTACTACTACTACTACACTTCACCACTACTATATACTTTATCTATTAAATGCTATACTGTTGCATGAGCTGTAACTGTGAATAGAAAATACAGATGGATGGAGATTGAGAGCGAGGCCAAAGAAAAGATGAATGGATTGTGTGAGGAGTGAAAAGGGAGTCAGTGCGAGTATGACGGGTAACAGGACAGAATTAAAAAAAAAGCGTGTTGCACTGACCCCAAGTAATATGGGATAAGGGCAGGAAGAAGAAGAAGAAGACTGCTGCATGAGCGGTTGCATTTTTTGTTGTTTATCTTAGCTGGCAGAGGGCAGACCCTCTGCTAATTTCCTCGCAGGTGAACCTTGACGAGGTGGGAAATTATCTAATGACTTCTCACGCCCCAGGGGTTAAGTAGGAAGGAGTATCAGACTTTCACAGATTCCTTATTTATTTATTTATTCAGGCAACACAAAGTACATAGGTGGACTTAATGCCTTAAGCATACTCTACCAGTCAACCTAGGATGGTGAAGAGACAATATGGTAGGCGCACAAGAAGAAAGTTTGGTTTTTAAAACAAGCCTATCTCCAACCGTGGACGTAATCCATCCCAGAGCATCAGTTCACTGAAATGATGCGTAAACTTAATGTACAAGTTGGTTTTGGTTTGTGCACTATACCAAAATAGTGTATATTCTACATTAGTTGAAATGTACACCTGGGAAAGTATTCTATGTGCTTATTCCACGACACGTTTCACCCGTCTGCTTTTCTAAATTCGTTCAATCAAAACGTGTTACGTACGAATCCCTAATGGATATCGCCGACCTTGCTTCAATGGACGCAGGTCGCATGAAAACTGCATCGTCGATACTTTTATAGCTACGAGCTGCCGATGCAGCTAAACTCCCAATATGATAATTATGTATTTCTGTAAGCAGACACTACGGATGCCTCAGGATAAAATACTCGTAGAATAATTCAGACCGTTAATGTTGTTTTGCTGCATATTTTACGGTCTGTTCTATTCTTTTTTGGGGTTCCGGAACGGAAAACGAAACCCTTATAGGATCACTTTGTTGTCCGTCCGTCTGTCTGTCTGTCAAGACCCTTTATCTCGAGAACGCGTGGAGGTATTGGAGTCTGTAGTGTCTTTAAGCTGTGAAAAATTCAAAACTTTTAAGTTAAAGAATAAAAAAGATACGGCAGTTTACGTCGCAAAAAAACGTGTATTTTGATACTCCCAAAGATTGAAATCCATAGGGTACTTCCCGTTGACCCAGAATCTTAAAATTTGGCGCAAAGCGAGGTGTTATAGCTCAGATATATTAATAGTCTGAAAATAGTAAATTTCTTGTTACCTTCGTCACAAAAAAAAATGCAATTCGGAAAAATCTTCGAGACTCCATTCGGGAATTGTAGTTTACACGGAACCCAGAGTGCGTGAGTCCGACTCTCACTTGCCCAGTTTTTTGAGTTGGGAAACTATCAAATAATTTCTCCCACTCTGGTTCTACGACCAGAAAAGGAATCTCAGACTTACTGACTAAAACCAACCTATGTTACTCTTAGCGTTACAACTGAACAATCCCACATTCCTTTTAGTCATACTTACCCTTCGTTCATATACTCGTAAATGTCTACGAATCAGTGAAATGAGAAATACAACCCCCACGTGCCGCTTCCTAGAAATGCCACTGTGTTTTCCAATATAGCCTCTCCTTTAAAGAGTTTTCCTAAAAGTCATGCTATGAGGAATTACAGTTCCACAGTCCTGTTCTTCGAGTGGTTTTCCTCATTGCTGAGGAGGGTCGTTAAGTTCCTGTTGAAGTAGTTTCTTACTGATTGCGTCTTTTTTAATAGTGGAAAAATCATCTAATGACAACCCCCGCTCTTGGGCGGAGCGGGAGATAGTGTCAGACTCTTACAGACTAAAAAAACCCACCCCGTTCCTTCGTACCTTCATACCGGGGCTAATAGTAATAATAATAAATCATTTATTATCAGGTATCTTGGCCCATAGATACGACGCTTCCTCCTTTGCACCGTTACGAAACCATCGTCATTTTCAACCTTGTTCGTTGCTTTGTTCAGCACAGGTTTCAGATAAGGGGCGCTAGGGGCGCTCGCGGTACTACACTTACGCGGTGCTATACTTTCGAAACTAACCCTGGCCCCAGTAGGCTTCGACCCTGCTGGGCCCCTGTTGTTGCTGACAACTCCTTGAGGCGACGACTTGGGCCCAGTCTGGACAATTACCGGACGGTCGGACAGTGAGCTACCTATTGCTCGTCGTCCGCAAGCCCGCACCTACGGTGGCCGGAAATCGAGATCGGAATCCCGGCTACTGATGGTGTCGCACCGTCTGTGACGGGTTTGGGCTTCCTGAAGTGGGACTTATATTGGGTGTCCAGCGTGAAGCAAACCTGATCTGCCTATCTTTTTGAGCTGCGGCTTTTTGGTCGATTGCCATCAACCATACCAATTACGAAGAGCTGTTCTATGTTGTGTCCATATTCCCTGTCGTCCTGTCGAAAGACGACCACTGTTGGACACAGGCGTCCTCCAAGCGTTGCCACAACGACCGAGCCTGTGGTTATCGCATTCATTGGATTCCTGCGACCCTCACACCATCATCATGTGATCAGCAGTCATCGGTGAAAATTCTTCGTACTACTACTACCTACATGTAGTTAAAAAGTCTCTGGTCTCAGTTACTCAGTATTTTTCCATAAGTTCCAGCCTCAAATTAAAACATAATTATCTCACCTGATATGGTTCAGTCAATAAAGCTGCCATGATGATGATGGCTTCAGCTGGGCAGAGGCGTAGCGTGGACTAATTTAAACGTGGGTGAAGGCACATCAGCGAGGCCTTTTTCTTTCATAAATTCGAAAACGAGACAGTTACTGTCTTAACCCAGTATTCGACCACATCGTCGCTTACCGTCAGATAAAATAGTAGTCAAACACAAGCCTACTAATTATAAAAAAACCCTCGTTCTTAAAGAGCCCTTGCTTATGCGAAGGCCTCTATGGGTACGAGGCCGTGGGCGAGGACCCACTTTCATCATCATCATCAGCGTTTTTAATGTTCCCACTGCTTGGACTCAGGCCTACTCTCTAGGAGAGAGAACGGGCCGTAATCCACCACGTAGGATCAATGTGGGTTGGTGAAAGTCACATGTCTTCAATTTTTTGGTTCCAGGACATGCCGGTTTTCAGTGGTGATGAAATAAATAACACAAAGTAATGCGCGTGGCTGAGTTCGAACCCACGACCTACGTAAGTTGGGGCCATCACCACTAGGCCCCTACTGCGCCCACTCTGCCCAAGGCTAACTACGCCACTTCAGCTGGGAGTAATTACGAGAAGCCACGTGTTTCTAGCTTTTAGGGCTAACGACTCATAACACGTCCATATTGCGCGACGGCTTTATGTGACAGCTAATGACATTTTTATTAAGTTCTTCTCCGTTGATATATGTTTGTTTTGACGGGGGCTGACGCTGAAGAATCGTTGCCATTTTTATATGAGAGCAATTTGCAAAGTGCCTGCCCTTTGGGAAATTCTTGTAATCGTAAGTAGGTTCTTAGATTAGTAGTTTGGAGGTATTGCGGAACAGAATGTAAAGCCCCGCCAACTTCCATTGAAAAGGGAGTATCTTATTGCCAGACAGGTTTGTTATGTCTGATTGGTTTCAAATGAACATCATAGTAGTTACAACATAATTACGTGAATAGTAATAGTACCTACATCATGAAATAAGTATGTAATTGATTGATTGTATTTTAGCGTAGGGTTTTATTATTTATTTATTTTGTAATTTACTGTAATTATATTTATTCAGTTGTTTATAAGTCTAGATAAATAATTAATTTATAATAGTGAAAATGTAAATAAATAAATATCAAAAGTATAGGGTGTCACAATGGGCGGTCTTATCGCTAAAAGCGATTTTTTTTTACAGATAATCTTAGATGGATTTGACAGAGAGGGAGAAAAAGATACTCAGGTAGTTGACGGTACACATCTACTTATACACAATACATAAACCAAAAAAATTACTTAAAATAAATGACAAAACAATATACTTACAATTTTTATACATATACTTACTTAAATTTAATTTAATGTTAGTGATT
Organism: Mythimna albipuncta; assembly: GCA_929112965.1. NCBI lineage: Eukaryota > Metazoa > Arthropoda > Insecta > Lepidoptera > Noctuidae > Mythimna > Mythimna albipuncta. The sequence continues at coordinate 4,995,775 of OV815962.1, read as the reverse complement.
ACCGTCGAGGCGATATTTAGACTCGAGTCATGGCGAGGGTCTTAAGAGAGCCGAGAAAGGTAATCATTAATTACTCACGTGTATCATACAACGTTTTTCAATACACTTGTGAAGAAAATAACTGTAAAACTAGAAAATTTTTGTGGCAAGTGTATTGAAAAAATAATTTCACTTTTTCGTTTTTGTGCGTAAGCTCTTGGTAATAGCTTACGCACTCAGAAACAATGTACATATCAATATCACACTGATCACAATAATATTATAAATCAAATCATTTATTTGCTTATTAAAAGTTTATGAGTGTGTATGTATTTTTCTTACTACACGCTGAATGTAGTAAGAAAATAAATAAACTGCTGAATGTATTTGGATGAAATTTTGCTCATATCCTGGGATAACACTTCTTATGGTAATTTAATAAAAATAATTTGCTATGTTCACACCAGTGAAACCGCCAATAAAACTTCATCGTCAAATTCATAATTTCAGCTGAAAACACGTCCACAGTTCAAAATAGGCCTCCCGCAAGTGTCGCCACAACGACCGGTCTTGCGCATCAATCGGGTTTCTGCGAGCCTCACCAACAACAAAACTAAAGTTAGTTTCATATACTTAACTAGCTTTAGCCAGCGGGTTCGCCCGCGTACATAAAATATAGCCTACGTTCTTGAGTGACATAAAGCAGCTTTCTAACGGTGAAAAAATTTTAGCAATTAGACTAGTTCTTCCAGAGAACAAAAAAAAAAAACAAAAAAAAAAAAAAACTTTATCTCTTTATTATATCAGTGTAGATATTTATAACAAATATATGGAAATATATTCACAACTATCATCATGCTAATATTATTTTGTTCATAATATTATTTTACATCTAAATGAAGAACGGACAAACTGTTTATTTACTTTATGGGCATTATTTACATATACCGCACCAACACCATTGCTTTTTACCAGAAATAAAAACATTGTTATGCTTTCAATTATGAATCGAGGATCAACAATTAAATGTTATTGAAAATATTTGAAATCAGAAAATGCAACTGAAAATTGTATACTGTGCACACAGAAGAAAACACGAACTTCTCTTTATCTCTCGTCTCCCATTAGGGACTTTGACAGTCCTAGTCCCAGACGACCGAACTTTGACAGTTGATAGCGGCCATATTGTTAAAGCTACATCTGTAAAATTGGCTGTCTTTTAGGGAAATTCTTTTTTGCTCATTTCCCCTAAGTGTTCCTTTTTACTCATAAGCGACTCCTTTATGGCACTACTAAAAAAAATACCTTGTTATCTAACAAATTTTAGAGACCAAATACTTGATGGAAAAAAATATTATATAACTGCGAGTATTTATGACGTATAGTACATCATATATACATAAAACTAAATACACGAACAGGTAGCGCAGTAGTTGAGCGATTGGTTGCTGTGCTGCGTGTGATGGCTTCAAATCCGGCGTGGGAAAAATATTTGTACGGCTTAAATTCATGCGGGCGAAGCCACTGGCAGAAGCTAATTAATATTTTTACAAACAATTAAACTGTTTACAAACAATTTTTTAACAATGAATACATTCTAGACCCACACTAAAGTTATCAGTAGATCATTGTCTTTCTATTGTGTCTCTAATTACAGTAATCGAAAGGTTAAAAAAGTTTTTCGACAATTTCAATATTTGTCGTGTACCTCAAAACTGAATTCAATTTATTAAAGTCCCAGTTTCCTTGTTATTACATTATGTTTCAGGGAAATAAATGTCCCTCACTTCGTGGGGTGGAGTTTTCCTTTATTAAAAGGGTCACGCAAGCTTTCACCCTCTTTCTTTGTTCATAACATTTTTCAGTGAACCGCCTTGTTTCTTTTTTTTTTATTGGAATTCATAACTTTGGTGAAAAGAATTATCTATCTTTTACACTGTACAAAATTACAACAGGAGCTTAAAATTAATCATGATGAATAAATAAAGGAGGAAGGAACTCATAAGAAAGACCTCGATGTCCACCTGGCTGCCTCTCTGAAGATACATTTACTTTTTTAGATAAAATCCTCGCAGGGTTGCGAAGAAAATCAAGTGTGATTTATTTTATGTCTAAAACTGACACGCGATCAGCTTGTTTTTTCATTTGAAAACTTTTGAAGTGAAAACCCAAATATCTGTAAAGTGTCAATCACAACAAAGATTTCTAAGACGCGAAAAAAAAATGAATGTTACATAATCATTAGGTTCACTCTCAATTTACCGTTTATTATTCTCCATTAAACTGAGAATATTAAAAGATAACAAATGAAAACCTTGGGAGACATGATGTTAGAAAATTAGACACCGGAATATTTCGTTGCATAATGATGGGATATTCTTTGACTTATGTAGATTTACTTTAATTATTTTATTTTTTACTAGGTTTTGCCCGCGGCTTTACCTGCGTTCATAAAATATAGCCTTTGTCACTCAAGAATAAAGCAGCTTTCTATCAGTGAAAAAATTTTAGCAATCGGACCAGTAGATACTTTCTGAGATTACCTTCTACAAACAAAAAAACATAAAAACAAACTTTACCTCTTTGTGGTATTAGTGTAGATTATTATTGATAAGCTTGCGTTAACTACTATCTCACCTAAAGGTAAGTGATGATGTGGCCGACGATGGAGCATGCTTGCCTAGAAGTAACCTATTCACTGTTTACTTGAAAACCCCTAGGATGTAGCAATCAGGAAACGTAGACTCCGACAGAGAATTCGACTCCTCAGCTGCGTGTATAATAAATATGTTACTAAAACGCTTTGTTAGTACGTATGGATGGGTTGTCTATCATGTACCAATGAAACAACGAATAATAATTATTTTGTTCATAAAAAATCAATTCTCTAAGTTTTTGATACATAACTACATTTTTTTTTATCTTGTATAATAAACTAGTGCTTGACTGCGATCCCACCCAATGGTATGGCGGTCGCCGACTTCTGCGAAGCAGTAATGCTTGCAAAGGAGGAGGCCGAACGCATAAGGCAACGGCGTCCTCGCCGCCGCCGCCGGGATTCTAACCCTATTTCCGGCCACCGTAGGCGCGGGCTTGCAGACAGCGAGCAATGGGTAGCTCGCTGTCCGGCCGTCCGGTAACCATCCGGACCAAGTCCAAGTCGTCGATGGCGCGCGCTGTTCCCGCGCGCCTCAAGGAGTTGTCAGCAACAGCAAGGGCCCAGCCGGGTCGAAGCCTACTGGGGCCAGGGTTATCCGAAAGGGCGCTCGAGCCCCGGTATGAAGGCTTGAAGGAACGGGATGGGTTTTTTAGTCAGTAAGAGTCTGACACTATCTCCCGTTCCGCCCAAGAGCGGGGGTTGTCATAAGATGGTATGCAGTGATGCAATAAAGTTGTTGATGGTGAGGCACACTAGATTATTAAAATTAAAAGTTTTCATATTTATTCCTATATTGGTGCTATGAGACATTGCTTCATGCCAAATTTCAGATTCTAGGTCTGCGGGAAGTATCATAAACGTTTTGATTTCCTAACGATTGTCAAAATATGCGCCTAAACAGAGCACGGCCTCATCTTTAGATTGCGTTTTTTTTTTCATTGTTGTTGGGGTAGCTCTACGCGTTCCTGAGAAAAAAGGTCTTGACAGGCAGACAGACGGATAACAAAGTGATCCTAGAAAGGTTCTGTTTTTGCCGATTTAGTTACGGAATCCTGAAAATAATGGGATTTTTTTTCTCCCTTTTCATCTTACATAAGTTTCTACCTATACATTTTAACTTAGACAAGATAACGCCTGAAATCTCTGGCATTTGGTCATTGTTTTATATTTTACTCGAATATATCACAAAACTGTATAGTTCCAGTGATTTGTTATTTCCTATTAAAACATAAATATTTTTGGAAAAAATTTCGTCATTGAGAATGTTGATTACATGTGCAAGGTTGCCATAGATATTATTCTAATATGTATTTTTAAGTTATTAGTATAATTTATGAAGAGCCAAAGTTCACCCATAATAATAGATTTTTTTATTGATATAAACTAGTGCTTGACTGCTATTCCACCTGATGGTAAGCAGTGATGCAATCTCTGATGGTGAAGCGCACTAGTTTATTTTCAAAGATTTTTACTGGATACAAAGTTTTCAACAAATTATGTTTTAACCTAGATAATATCCACAAGATATCTGTATTTCCAAAATATCTTGAGAAAGATGTCATGTGCATATAACGTCCTAATCACGTAAGAGCGGCTGAATGGAAATATATCTCGGGTCTATGCCGCAATTCCGACATGAATTAAGATAAAATAAAGCTTCCACTGCATACAAATCAGGGAATACTTTAATTTAACAACGTCTGCAAGTTATTATCTGGTCGTTGTCATCCGCATTACACTTGTATTTAAAAACTCAACGCCGAGCTCTGTAGGATCCCTTGTTAACTTAGTTAAGTACTTACAGAGTAATTAATAAGAGAAATGTACACAAATCCTACACAATATGTTGTTATTCTAGACTTTATATCTTTATTTAGATTAGGATTGTACAGATTTTTATCAGAATATGTAGGTAAGAAAGCTTTGAGAAAAACCATAAAAAAAATCACAAATATGTCGGCTTGTCCAGACAGTCCGACATTTTTCTGTGCGTGTTTGTCTTATGTCAACACTATCAACACGTTTATGACGTTTGGCACTTCGATTCGTTCGCTCCAAGCTCTTACCCTATCAGAGAGCCAAACGCGGTAAACGTTTGGATAGTGTCAACGTAAAAACAACTCACACTCAACGCACAGAACTGCATGTCTTGATTTTTTTTTATACTCCGTTAAATTTTGATCGTTTTAATCCCGTGGCGGATCGATCGAGCTGAGCGAGTTCAATGACTTTTAGGTAGTAATCGGCGTTGCGCACTAATTACCTACAAGTCATTGAACTCGCTCAGCTGACATTTTCTTAAAGAAATTAATAGCGTACATGCGTAAATTAATACGAATTTTAAAAAAAGGTTATTTTTTTATTTTATCTTTACAAATCAATAGTGTTTCATGTACCGGATCGACCCTCGACGGGATTAAAACGATCATTAAAAATGGAACCACCTCCTTTCTGTACTGCCCCCCTAGCCAAGTTACAACCGTTTCGATTGCGTCGAACGCTTCGAGTTGGCCGCGTCGCCGAATCTTTTGTTCTGACCACGCGACTGAGCGTTGAGATGACGTCATTCCCGTACATTTGTAGCTTTCTACTAGCGTTAACTATTGCAGATTAGCAACTTGGCTAGGGGTACTAGGTAGAAAGGCGTTTTCTATTTCCTTATATCAAGCACATATTCGCTAACAACCCGATAAGAGTTTATGTCGTGATAAAAAGTCATTATTTTTTTATCAACCGTCGTACATGCACTATTGGGCATGGGTCTCCTCATAGCCCGTGGTCCTAATGAGGGTTAGATGTGCAAGGATCATGTTTATGTTTCGTACCGACGTAGCTGAAGTGTTTCTAATCTACTTAGGTTGGTATCTCTCGACCTTCGAATTTGAGAGACTGGTCACGACTAGGTTGCAACCATTTCTGCAGATTAGGTAAAATTAGATTTTGTAAAATATTATGTTTACGCCGTTTTGCTCAGTTTTTAAGCGAAAGAATGGTGGGATCCGCGAGCCTGTTAAACGAATGGGGTTATAATCTGTAAGACTACCAACCGGGATTTTTTTAAATCAAGAGTGAACAAGTTACTTCTAAGCAAGCTCGCTTTATCGTCGTCCACATCGTCGCATTCCATCTGGTGAGATAGTGGTCAAGCGCGAGCCTATCAACAATAAAAAAAGACTGGCTGGATGCTCTCTTCCACCATTCTCTAGCCCGGATGGTCTGCCGTTTCCACATTAAATTGTATCTATACATATAACCACTAAATCACGTGTGGAATTTTGATACGCGATTGTTTCATTCGCATATGCATGTGTCTGAAAAAAAATTCTAGACGTATACAAGTAATGCAAAGTTGAGTCGATTGGTACCTATCTGCAGCCATGTAGATCAACAAGATAGATAGATATATAAATAAATCCTTTATTGTACACAAAATTTAAAAATAAAGACGTGTGGCACTCGGGGACTGCCGCGGTAAAGCTATTGCATAGTATTTTTATTAACCTATGCAATTATAGAATTATTTATTTATTTTATTTATGCAGTATTTTCTTTTCTTTGTTTTACACTTTCACACATTGAATTGAATTTTGATTGATTGTTCACTCATTTGTTTTCTTATCGGTCACAACGCTCAAAAAACAAATGAGGCGGGGTGTTAGGTTATTTTCGTTACGGAATTTCTGGATTCGGTCTCCACGCTCAAGGCCCGCGATAGAAGCTATGCAATAGCTTAAAATCACCTACACAAGAAACTTAAAATTAATAGGGTGTCACAATGGACGGTCTTATCGCTAAAAGTGTTTTTTTACAGACAACCTTTAAAGCCAATTTCAGCTCATTACCGTATCTTCAAAAGACAATGTGTCCTACCCTGTTTGGCAAGAAGATCCTAAGACCTACATATAAAGAGAATAAAGAGCATATTCACGTATTGGTGTAGGATTTATTCCTACGAAATTACTCTTTTACATTATTACTATTACTAAAAAAAACACTGACGGCTGATAGGCTAATAGCCGCGCTAGGCAGCCTTCTTCATTGTCCTCTAATTAAAGTACCGGAATAAATGCACACTAAAATTATTCTTATCACTTATCATTAGAATATTTGGATATGTTTGTTACCTACTCCTTCGAACTCGCACAGCTAACAGATTGACATCAAAATCGGCAATAGGTTGACCAAAAGAAAGAAAGAACAATTTTAACTTTTCTGTGAAATCCATCCAAAAGTTGTCTATAATAATAGCAAAATTAATTTTTTTATAAAACTCCCGACGCATAAAATTTATAAAAATTAAAAGAACTGGTTTAGACGAGTCCAATAAGCCCAAACTCGACGTGTTTACTAGTAGGCATTCCAGGGTTCCATTAGCCACCTGCCTGGTCTAGCATCAAGTTGACATAAAAAATATTTAGAACTGGTTAAGATGAATCTAATGAGCCCAAACTCGATATATTTACTAGAAGGCGTTCCAGGGTTCCATTAGCCACCTGCCAGTTCTAGCATCAGGTCCTTGTCATCATGAAAAATACATATTTAAAACTGGTTAAGATGAATTTCTTACCAATTTACCTACCTATATCCTAACACAGGCATTCAGCAAGTTCTGGAAGCAAAAGAGAAGACGTGACACCCCTAAACCCTCCCATAGAGAGAATGCCTAAGTTCCGGTAGTAGGAACATTATAAGCATATATTCATACAGCCATATCCGTCTCTTTAATCATAAATCTCATAACCCGATAATAACTTGATTTGCATACCCCACTAGTTTATGTTCAAGCTTTACGATTTATCGCTCATCTAGCGAGTGCCTGCTCCTGACGTATTTGGAACAGGGACTTCATGCATGATAGTCCGTACCCCGTTTAGCCTTTGATTCCGTAAAATCAAAACATTGTTAATCAAGCCATACGCCTGTCTACACTGTGATCAGGGTTTGATATTCTAAGCCTTCACTGTTTTGTGAAGGCTTAGAATATCAAACCCTGATCTGATGTGGAAAAGGTTCAAATCAAACAATTAGAAAATTTTGAAGTATATTTACAGTATATACAAACACTGAAAAAATTTACGAGTTACATTTCAACTACAGTTTTAATTTACATACATTTTAGTGTTTTTTAAATATTATAAATCCTAGTTTTTCTAATGAATATCTAAAAACATACAAATGATTTGCTTTAAAACCAATCTATGGTATCAATGACTTTTTCTAATAACTAATCTATCCGTTTCAATTTCAGTTACAAATATTTTATTATTAAATTTTGATGTTTGTACTTCAACGAAGCGCAAAATATTTTATTTATTATTTGATTAGTGATCTGGGGAATCAACAATAAATAAAGATACTTAGCCACTAATATAAATATTTGTTAGCTCTCAAATTACTCTCCAATGTAAATATGAAATCAACACAATTAATATACCTACTAATTGCTTAGAGCTACTTTCATGTTAAATTTTATTAAAAATTCTATTTCAATAGTGCTGCTATTAAAATTAGACTCAGATGTTTTGAATTATATATTGCGTGTTTTTTAACAGAATTTGGTGATATAAAGCTTTAGTGGCCTGGTGGAAGCAGTGGTGGCAAAGTTGTAACGGACATGACCTGAGTTGTAAGTCGCAAGTTTAAACCCAGCCAGGCTTTTATTAGTTTATGTAATTTATTTCATGATTATTGCTCTAAAAATACTAAAGGAAAACACCATGAGGAAACCGGAATATTCTAGAACTAAAATTGCGAAGATATGTTATATTCACCAAACCGCCCTGGACATGCGTGGTGGTTTACAGACCATTCTGTCTCCCATAAAGGGGGTACGTTACAATGCTGTTTATGATATTTATTATTATGACATAAATACGTGTTCCTGCTGTGCTTTAAAAGGCAGCTAAGCTGTCGATTATATGAATCGGAAGTGGCGTCACACGCAGACAGACCTTTGGCCCGGAAATCACGAAGATTGGCGACATTCGTTCGGAAGTATCTTATGATTTTAACAACGAAGAGCCGCTTGTAGCTACAAGAAGTTCTTTAGAGTATTTTAAAAAGTTTACTCGTCGTTTAATGTACTGTATTACGCATAATTTTTATTATAAAACTTGTGTAATATAATTTTTTTTACTTCTTAGTGCTATACGCTCTCAGTGGCTTTATCTGTATCGTGATGAATAAGACTTTCTTGTTTCTTTGATATTTTCTGAACAGTTACGATAGTTATAGGTTTATACTTTATCGGACTTTGTAAGCGTTGCCTACAAATGTGGCTTCAAAAGAAAATCAAAAGGATCAAATGTTTTGTGACAGTAAGAAATAAAGTTGAGTTTTTATGTCGATTTTGCTTTTAGCTAAAAGGCAATTTAAAAATAGATTCAATAAAATGCGTATAATTTTATGTTTCTTTTACTAGTATAGCTAAAAGAGATGTTTCTAGATGACCTCCAAAAATAAAACATACGTTTGTTTAACGAGATCAATTTTTAAATTCTTCTTATAGATTTATTTTTTGTTGATACTTATATACATCTATTTTAGCTTTGATATATCCAAGTATTCACTGGTAGGTGCGGTAGGTATTATAACGATTTATTGTAGAATTTAATTACAAAAATGACTCATTGGCAGTTTCCAAATCATCTTTATCAACTTCATCAAACATTGTTTTCATAATTCAAAACATCTGAGGCTTACAAAATTGGAAACTTTGTTTATGTGCACCGAATGATGAAAAGCTAATTTATATCATGTTTAGAGAATGATAATCAATTTACAACTGATTGTGGCAATTTAACGAGTTTCAATATACGAAAACATGTTGCATTTGACACCAAAGGATAAATAGGGTGAATGGCATTAACTTGTGAAAGGCACAGGGCTATGAAATAACTTGAAGCAAATGTTTCAGACTTTTCAATATTAAATGCCTAAGGCATTAAGTCCGCCTCTGTACTTTTATGTGCATGAAGTATAAATAAAATAAAATAAATAAATAAATGTTAGTTTTATAGGAGTTTAAACAAAAATATTTGTTAAATCAATGTTATGGTGCTTGAGACGATTCGGAATATCATAATTATATTGTGTTGGTAGTAAAGTACAAGATGCATGAAATAATGCATGTCTATAAAAATCGCAACGATAAAAATATGCCACTGTATACAGTGCCTGAAAACTACATTGGAAAAATTTTAAAAATCGATATTACTAGTCTTAAATCTAACACTACTAACACTGACTACGATTTAGTAAGCGTAATATCCATTCAGGCTTCAAGTGTCGGAGTACCGACTAGTCTTACTTCTATCAAAAACCTTATAGTAGTTAAATACATTTTCAAATTACCTTCTATGACTAGATGCAATTCGTTAACTTCAGACGATTTTCGATTGACGTCGTTTAATTTAGTCTTCTTACGCCTTCGATATATGTATATACCTCGTTCTAATAAGTAAAAAGTCAAATTAATATTTGGAATTCACGAACGCAAATATATCGGAAAAACCATAAGAAACACTGTTTGCTGTAATTTTCTAAAATGTGTGCTTTAAGCATATTTGTATACGAAATTGAAGTATTCCTCAGGTGCTTGTTTACTAGACACACATTTGCCCTCGCGAATCGCAAATACTAGGAAATAAGTGTCAACATTGGTTTATATTTTTATTTCGCACGTTTATAACTAAAAGTATGAACAAATATGCCCTAAGTTATGACTGTCGTCTTCTGTCTATACAACACACAGCTCTTTTGAGATTTTCTGTGAAACCACTCTTACTAATTTGGACCTCTGCCTTGCATTTGACAATTGTTGGTTTCTTTACTTGTGTGTCAGTCTTGTCGCCCTGGCCTGTATTGTCTAGTTCCTCGTCGGATCACGTGTCCGATCCTGGGTATTTAACGATAAGATCCAACTCTTCATCACTCGGTTTCACAGTCCGCACTTCTGTTTGACCTTCAAATTTCTTCGGTCTATCCAGTTTGTTTTCAATATTGACTAGGACGTCGGCAACGCATCGGTGGTCTTCAGGAGAATTGACTTCGGCATCTTCCCCGGGTGCTTCTTCTCCGTTGTTATTTTGCTTGTCTCTTTCTATTTCAGCTTTACTATCTTCATCTTCGCTGTTCTCTTTTCCTTCCAGAATCATTTTGTGTGTAGCTTCTTCTGTCACGCTATCTGTGGGTGCCTCGTTGATGCATGAATGTGTGAGTGTGAATGGTAGTTTGAGTGACAAATCTCCGCCCATAGCGCTGAAGGTAAGCTTCACCTTCACGTAGTATGACACATATATCGCAAATACGTTTCTGTCTTCTGGCGTGTTGTTGCTAAGTACTGTCGATGCAAGACTAGCACCTGATTTTGAGTATGAATCTTCGAGTGCTATCCAATTTTTGGTAATTCCTGTGAACAATTATGCAAGTTGATTTATCAAAATAGCCTTTTTTTGGAGTTGAGGATACTGGTTTTAAAGGAGATCACAGTTTTTGGAAAGATATTGTTTTTTTGTGAAGTCTATACTTAAACCAGACCACAAGAAAATCGAACTCACCTCTATGTGGCGTAAGTGTGTACGTGTCAGTATGAGTTTGGCCGGGCAGAACGACATCATTGCCCTTCACGAGAGCAACCACATTCTTGAACTTCCCATTGGAGAACATGCATACATCCACATGTTGAACCACCAAAACCTACAAAAGAAATAATATATTTTAACTCTCTGCATTATAGAAATGAAGCTCTCCTAAACAATGGCCTTTAAGGATGAAATTTCCCGGCTGGTTCATGAATGAAAATTGCAAATTAAGTATGAAATAACGTCATAATTAAACGTCGCTTCACATTAAGGACGCGGTTCACCACGACAAGCGTTACTAATGCGCAGTCTAATTTAATATACAAAGCTTGCTTAGTTACAGTATTAGTAACAAAGCGAAGCTCGTTACAGGGGAATGAACGATAAAAAATATTGGCCAATTAAGAATTTAACCAGAGTTCACATTCGCTTGACATTGGTTTGTTTGTAGATTAGGTTTTTTTTTTGAGGCGGAATGCTATCTCTAGCTCTAACGAACGATCAAGCTACTCGTAATGACAACTGTGTGATGATCATCAGGCACAGTACTTAAAAACATGGCTACATCATCATTAAAAAGCTTTTATTTCTAAATACACGTTTAGTAGCTTGAATAATGTAAGAGTGATTTTTTATAGCGGTAGTTTCTTAATGCGATAAAGTATAATAATAATATTATAGTATTTTTTCTTTAACTTAATCTTAATAAAAGAACAAAAATATTAGTAATGAAAACGAGTTAATATGCCTTTTGGTTAAGGTCCCTTTCGGGTATATTGGTTTTCCAGTTAGACCTGTTTTTGGCCTTTTTAATCCAGTCAGTTCCTGCTGGTATTTTATTTGGTCCACTTGAACCTAGCTATGTTGAGGATCATAACTAGTCATCAGGAAGACAGAGAAAATATGTAAGTATGTTTGTAAAATCTTCCTGTCAAAGTTGGCTTCCCTACAAGTAACATAACATTGCAGATCTTTACCTATGTACCTATTTTATCATACTTGTCTGGTGCAATGACGCGCGATAACAAGTAATTTGTCGCGCGACGTGAGGTCGCATCTGCGCTAAGCCGCGGTAAAATGTGATTTGTTTAAGTCGCTCCATTTCTCGTTTCGTAATGTGGAGCACATTAATTTTGGAGTATTTGCCTGACTTTATATGTTTGATATCTATATATATTGAAGTCTGGTTTCCGCCCTTAGTCTTATGTGCGCGGGCCATGGCGGCCAAAACCTTTAGTAGGCATATTCCAACCAGCTCTCTCTCATTTCTCCAAACCTTGATTAGGTTTTTCAGGGCGTCTGTGAGGGAATTCAAGGATCTTAAGGTTCTTATGCGTGTATTAGTAACACATATCCAGTCAAAAGTCAGTTTTGTGTAAAATTAATCCAGTAAAGACGTCTGAAAATCTGCTGTTTTACGTGAACTTTGGCCCACCATAATGTACTCAAATATTAAAAAGTTTAAGGGTTTTAAAAATGCACACGTATTTCCTGAAACTTTTGTGAAATATTAGAGCAAATCACGTAATTACCGAATGCCAGAGTTTTCAGACATTATCTCTCATTTTTCACGTTGCCTCTTCATCAAACATCGCGTTGGATTGCGTTAGATGAAGCAACAAGCTTTTAACCATGCTCGACGTTGACGATGGGGAGTGGAGGTCCTCTTAATTGGTGTACGACCCAGATGAAAGGAAAATAATTATGTTTCAAACATCATTATGAGCTTATTAACCAAATTGTGTGTGTTCATTTCACTAAACCAAGCACAAATAAACAGACGTTTAACAGGCATAACAATATGAACTAATCACGTCTCTCAGTGATCAGTTCCATTAAGTTTGTAATAGGATTGGGAACTGTTGGGAGAAGGTAATTAATATTATGCCCGACATTTGACCAAGAGCGGTTTAATCGCCGTGAGGTTTGTATACACTTTGATTAGGGTTTGTGAATAATGAATAGATTGAGTATGGATCGATATTGTAAGGCTAAGAACTCATGACGCGGTTTTCCACCGCGACCGCCGCGGTTGCAGGCCGCAGCTTCTGTATAAAGCAGATATATGTAAAAAATCAAAGCACATTTCACGACACGTCTTACGCCCTGCGGTGTGTGCGGTTGTTCGGGGCCGACAGAACCTCACGGGCCGTTGTCTCCCGCAGCCTCGGCGGTTTGCCTTTGCACGCTTTGCTTTGTTTTTTTTTTAAGATCGACCGTTGGTGGTCGCCCGGGCACCGATCATTTCACTGTCCGTCTTGCAACCACATGTCTTGCGAAAATAGCCCGCCAGGTTTGCGGGCAAAAATCGCAACCGCAGCGGCTGCGGTTTCGTTAGTTTTGAAATAACATAGCTGTTAAAAAACCGCTCCGTGAGTTCTTAGCCTAAGAGGTTGACTTGACATATACACTCTTAAGTCTTTATTAGGTACGATATTGTATTGTATGTACGGTATTGTTGGGCTTTGGGCAGAAATCGTGCGAGAGGGCTGGAATAACAAAGGATAACTTGTACTTATTTTTAACCATTTAGAAATCTATTACATACCTAGTTAAGGTTAGAAAAGACTGGCCAAGAGCGAGTCGAGAACACGAACGGTTCCATGCAAATTTGAGCAAAATAGACTGACAAACGGTTACGATTTTTGATATTGGAAGACCTCTATTTTTTTTTTTGTGTCTTGGCAATAAAAATATAGATTCTGTGAAATTTTCAACTCTCTACCTGTAACCGTTTATGAGACGCGGCCCGCTGGCAGACGAAAAGACAGACAGACGAACGGACCGACAGCGGAGGCTTAGTATTACCTACTCTTTGGGTACGGAACCGTAAAAAGAAATGAAATAACAGAAATTCAGTTAACTGTAAAATTCAGTCATTTCATTTATGTCTTCGAAAACACTTTTCTAATAAAATGACTATGCAAAGAGAATATCGTTTAGTGACAGTCTGCAAGAAAAATAACCTCCATATTTTTCTTTTCACGTGTTCCCAAGAAAAATACGAACATTTTCTTAAAAATATAAGTTCAGACTACAAAGTATAATAATGTTCAATGTTTTTTTTTTATTAATTAAGTTCAAAAGAGTTTCACGGCTCTTATAAAGCTCTTAAAGGACTCTTGTGGAGCTAACTTGAGGCCCTACCACGAGATCTTAGCTCGATTCGTTTTACGACCTAAACTGAACTGTTATAGAGATAAATACAACATTATTTTTAGTATATACGAAACCTGAAAATTGTTTTTTCAGAATCAGTAGGTAACTGAATCGATCCCAAATAATTTTTACACCATGTTTTAAAAAATGTCACGAAGTAGACACCACTGCCATTAAGTAACGGACACACAGGTAACGGCAGGTCATAGCGGCCATTAGGTGCCAGTATACAGCTGGGTGCGGAAGAAAAACTACCACTCAGTCGCCCAGATGGCCTAGTGACCATGTATTTGTGCGGACAACCAGGTAACATAACATTGTGATTTTTATCATGATATATACATACATAATAATACTGGACAAGTGTTTCGGGTTTTGCATATACTAAACCTAAAGTCGTATAGGGTCTATAGCTCCATCCCCTTTCTCGCTCTCACGCTTGATTTTTAACGCGTCATAGTAAGGCCCCAGGTGTTTCAACAATACTCGCGCGGTACTCATATAAGGTAAAATTGCTTTGAGAACTTGCTCTGAGAGTTTTCTCGTAAAGGTTTTAATGTGGGTGTTTCACGAAATTTGTGTATCCCAGTTTACAAAGTGTAACGATTATAGACGTGTTCGGGCGATACCTGCAACTTTGTTACTATTACAAAGTAAAGTATCAGATTTTTTATGGATATTGAGTATGAAAAAGAAATAAAGTTGTCCTTTGTGCAAAATGTAGCTAACCTTTTTGGAAAGTTTATACTCCGCTTCGTTTGGCTTGCAAAGGTCATTTCACAGTAAATGTGTTGCACATCTATTATCACATAAATATTTTATAAACTTTTCATTCTACGAAGTTTTTACGTGAATAATTTCTACTAATGTACAAAGCTCTTTTATTGTTAATGAAGCGGTATCTATATTTACATAAAAACAAAAAGACAAAATCCTACATTGTGGTATAGAATTCTCCATCGTTAGAACATAATTATATACAACAGTCGAAAACCACTATCAGGAGTCAGGAGTATTCGGAGTATTCCCCTTTTTATTTTCGTTATTATACTCAAGTTTAACACACAATATCGATCCAATGCCTTTGCGTCGATATCGTCATCGACCTACGTTAAAAACCAGCGCTATGGACTCGCATTTTGCGTGTGGACACGGCATTCTGCTGAGCGCTCAGCCGTTTTACGCGGATGTGGTGCAAATTTTTCCTACCTATATTTGTAAGTAAGTGCCAAGATTGGGTGTTTTCCCGCCAATAAATCTTTTTTTTTTTCGATGGAGGTTTGCGGAACTCTGCACCTAGTTCCGCATAACTTTATACACACCTTGATCCTTCGCACCGTCTTCGACGAGTGATTGCCGACGATGACACCGACTCTGATGGACTCTCCGTGGGAGTACGTTGGCTTGTCCAGCCAGGCCTCCAGTTCCACTCTACAGGACAAAATAAATTAATGTTATTAGGCACGAAATCACTTAGAATGGTTGAAGCTCTAATTTTACAAGCGTTCTTCTTCATCAACATTTCAGCTGAAAGACGTCTACTGTTGGACATAGATCTCGCCCAAGTGTCGCTATATCGACCGGTCTTTAACGTCTCGCATCCATCGCAACATTATTCCGTAACATTTACAATACAATTAATTTATCAATAGAATACAATCAAATGAATTCAACATTGTTATGAATCGATTCATTTTCTTTTATCGATAAATAGTATTTTTAATGGTTTTTTTTTAGGTAGCAATAGTAGATTATATGGCTAAGGTATAAAGCAGTGCCTTTCGGTCGCAGGCAGCATGTTGAATTCCGAACGAAACAAAGGTTGCTAATTTTAATCCCGAACGACAGTGAGGGATTTATATAATTAAGTTAAAAAGTAACCTGAGTGAAGTGAGGAATTCAAGCCTCCCAAGACAATAGGGAAATAGTGTCAAACTTTTACTAACTAAAAAATCACTCCTGTTCTTTTTTTGCCATTGTTTCTAGGCCCCGAGGATCTCTTTTGCATCACCCATGGCCCCAGTAGGCTTCGATCGCGCGGTTGCTGACAATTCCTTGAGGCACTCGTGGAAGACTACACGCTATCTATGACTTGGGCTCGGTCCGGACGAATATTAAAATGGTCTAGGGATTAAAATTACAAGCTTTTTGTTTTATTTATTTTGATTTGATTACATAAATGCCTGCATAGTGTTTTTAAAATAGGTTCTATTTTAACCTTTCGAATACTGTAGAGACACGAGAAGAGATAAGAGACAATAGAAAGACAATGAGAGAGCGAACGCCGTCGTTTGCTTGAGGTTTAATGAATTATTAAAAAACAATCAGTTAAATATTAATGCTGTTCCTTATCTTAATATTACATTCCTATTTTCATGATAACATGTAATCACCAATTAAGGTATAATATTAGCCGAAGCCACGGCAAAAAGAAGTGTGTTTGAAGTGCGTACCTAATTTATTTTCCAGTGGAGCGTACTCCACATTTTACGAGAGGTACATAAAAACACAGATGAAAGCAAAGATTATTGCAGGTAAAGTATACAAACATTTATTTTACCAAGTTGTTTTATTTTTGCAATCATTTACTTTGTTGGATTCTGAGTATCAAAAATGAAATAATATTTGAGAAAAGAATAAATATTTCATCTGGTTATAAATATGTAATGGTCAAATCACACGAGAACAGAACATGCCGATTTGTCTGAGATGATCTACTTTTACTGGCTAGGTTAGGTTAGGTTAGGTTATCAAGCCATCCCGCTGCACAAACATCATCATCTCCCTATTCTTTTCTCACACAACCTCATGGATGAAAGGCGACTACAACACTTATCAAGTTCCAACCTTTAGTTCTAACCAGTTGTAATTTTTTTTGGGTGCTAAATCATCCTTGACTTTTCTCGCTTTAGGGCGGAGCGAGAGAGTGTGTCAGACTTTTACCGACTAAAACCCACCACTATGTTCTTCCATTGCCTTGCGTTTTTTCTGGACCCCGGGTTTTTCTTTTCGGAAGCGAACCCATGGTACCAGTAGGTTTTGACCTTGCTGGGCGTGCCCATTATAAAATACAGTGATCCCAAGAATCCATCTTAACATTTATATTAGACTCTGGTCTAACTCTCTCTGAAAGGCAAAATATTATCATGAATTGTGGAACCTAACGAATGCCATATTTTCCGGCAGGCGTTGAATAAGTTAGCAAGATTCCAAGTTTTTAGCAACGCGAACGTTGTCTACAAAATGGTGCCATTAGCATAATGGCAGAAGTAAAAGCAACGATTATACAGTTTAAAGGGGGGAGAAATTTTTAACTTGCAAGTTTGCGAAAATGAGGATTTTCTTGTGATTTGTGTAATTGTTTTGATTGAAGATAAGAATTTCTTAAAGTATTTTGGCGTTCCTAAATGCGCGTTATTAAATTACCTAGCCACTATATTAAAATTAATGCGACAAAATAACATAGTTGGTCAAAAGCAACGAAAAACGAAGAGTAAGGGTAACCAATTGGGATTGTTTGAACAGAGTAATCACGGCCCTAAAACGGAAAGAACAACTGAAGGCCCACCTGTGTTGGTACTATTTGGAGCGAGGAGAAATGGCAGGCGACCACTTCTTTCTGCGAAACAGTAATATACCAGCGAAGGAGGCGGCCGCA
Source organism: Mythimna albipuncta (assembly GCA_929112965.1). Classification (NCBI taxonomy): domain Eukaryota; kingdom Metazoa; phylum Arthropoda; class Insecta; order Lepidoptera; family Noctuidae; genus Mythimna; species Mythimna albipuncta. Next base: position 4,977,738 of record OV815962.1, on the reverse strand, counting down.
CGCTTGAGGGAATGGATTTCTTCACGCCCCTGCCGTCGGGATTCGACGATTTTCAGCCACCGCAGGCGTGGGCTTGCGAGCAATGGGTAGCTCGCTACCCATTCGACCGTCCGTTAACTATCCAGAACCTGCCCGAATCGTCGAAGGCGCGTAGTGTTCGTACTAGGGCAATGGGTTGGTTCAGAAAGGGAAACCAAGGGTTCGGAATACAAAGCAAAGGAACAAGGGTGTGGTTTTTTTAGTCAATAAAAGTCTGACGCGCCTTTCCGCTTTGCCCTAGAGCCGGAGAAGTTTTTAATGATTCACCAAACTCGAAAAAAAAACAGTGGTTTTATTTGAAGTCACGTATTTAATGCTACCTAGAATTACTAGAACTCACTGCATCTGTAGTAAATACGAAAACATTGTAAGCAAAACCAATGGCGAACCATTGCACAACAGTCTTTAGCGTCACTGCGGGGTGCCAACTGAAAACCGCTCGGTGTCTAACGCCCAGCAAATGCTGAGGTTGTCACCCTTTCGGTGCGGGCACGCGCGGCGTACTTTGTACTTTTATTCTTAATATTTACTTTGTGTATATAACCGTTGTGCTGTATCTGTACGAAAAAAAGTATTTCTATTCTATTGTTTAGTAAATTAGACCAAGTCCTTGGTTGAATCTCACCTTCCATCTGACAGGAGGAATGGCTTCTCGACCGTCGCCCGCGGCGGCTGAGCTTCGGAGTTTTCTGAAACAAAAGACAATTTTAACTACCTTCCATAAAATCAAGTACGTACCTCAGGGATCGTCCATTAATCATGTGAAACTTGAAAGAGTGGGAGGGGAGGAGCTGTTTGAAAAATATTACGAATTACATATCACAAGCGGGGGGAAGATGGATAATACTAATTTTGCATTTTTTTTTTTTTTTTTTATGTTTTAAAAACACTTTTGTTCGTCTATTTTTTCGTCAGTTTAAACTAGATGAGGAGGCAGAGTAGTTTGATAAATATCACGTGTATTAATTTTTTTAAACTGTAAACGGTGTGTGACCTTGTAGTTGCGATGCAATGATTTCCTCGCTTAAAATAAAAATAATTTTGTAAGAATATTTTTTCCAAAAAAGAGGGATAAATCTAAAACCTCACCATTTTTCACTAGAAGGTGTTAAAAAGTTGTTAAAAAACATCTCATGATTGATGGACGACCCCTATGTATGGAGAAATTTCACAATCATAACAAATGAATTTTGAATAGCATTGGATATTACAGACTATTTCGCACAACACTTGACTTGATCATTTTTTCTAGAAACCGTATGACCAGCTTGTTCATGTCATCTCATACCATCCCACACTTATTTTTTTTTTTTTTAACTTACTTTCCTATCGTACGTGCGTGCAAAAACATTACAACATAAATACGCAGGGCAACCAGACCCGTAACTCGTCACTTTAGGCTATACGAATATTTAATCCGAGCTGGAATCGAATTAACGACATGCAGCTCAGTAGCAAATCTCTCTGCCACTGCGCCAATTTAGAAGTAGGGTCGCTTCGTCTCGTCTTTGTGGCATAAACTTTATGCGATATTAAAGTTAATCCCGAGGGAGTAACAGGTGAAATGAGCTGGCGCGACAAGTTACTAATGTAATTAAAACGATGTTGCCTCCATGCTTGTTAGCTTAGACTGGCGCACTTTATATTAGGAATATAGAAGACCTGTAAAGTAGGTCGGGAATAATTTTGTGAAACTGTAGCTACGGTATGAATATCGTTTTCTTGATAATATTCTTAAATGCCTTTGAAATTTGATATGTAAATTAGATGGGATCTTAAGTGCTGGGGTAGACTCCTTTTGGTAGGTTTATTTTATTTATTTATTTATGAGACAATAAACAGTCACAATATACATTTAAACCAAAAAAAAATGGTATAATCGAGCGTTTAAATAATTCAGTCCTCTGCGTTGTCCACTATGCACGGACCATATGTACAAGATTATGTAGCAGTAAATACCGCTCATCTTATAAACAAATAATTATGTTCTTTACATTAAATCATTATTATTACGTTTGTTCAAAATTACATTTACAAAATGATTAAAACATGATTGCTTGGGCTTTCTTCGCTCCAGGTTAGACGAGCTTCTGATCTCTTGATGGAACCATCGACTCGAGTAGTTTGCATGGGGAGCTGTGCAAAATTCTCGTTCCTGATAAATATTTTCTTGAATGTGCTTTACATGATTTGTATCTAATTTAATCAGCGTAATTGGCATTTTGTACATCTATCAGATGAGATGTGAATAAAATTATAATAATTCCTAATAGGGTGAAATTGTGGCAGATCAATTCGAAGGTGTAAAAAATGAGTTTGTCTCTTTACAGATGGGCTAATGATACAAGTGTGGAAAATGAAGAGGAAAGTATATTTACCCAGCAGTGGAACATAATGGACATGGTGGATTACAGAGATAATATAACGTTGAGATTGTCAACGGTCACTTTTACAAATAGTTTTGCAAACAATTTCTTTTATTAAAAAATATTCCCAGTAGAATAAAGAAGACAATCACGAAAAAATAAGAATACTAACGAGCGACTCAAAGCCGCAAAGTTTTATTTCGTCCATTTCAACTTTTCGACATAATACGATTATAAGAAACTGAAATTAATTTCGGAAACAACTCAATTATTTAGACTTACCGATTTCCTCGGGTTTTGGTCGGCAATTCTCGTCCGATTCCATTTTCGTTTTATTTCTCAACCTGCGAACAAAGGTTTTCATTGTAAATTGAATTTGTTATTTTTATTTAATGAACTTGCTACAATTAAGCATAGCCTTGTAATAATATTTTCAATACACTTACTCGAAAAAAGCTCTTATCGCACTACGAATAGGTTCGACATGGGCTGTTTATCATGCTAGTGTTTTTTTTTAATTTATCATAACAAGAGCTTTTTTCATTCCTATTTCGTCACGGTCTACCGTGATTTTTTTTTAGGCAAAGAGGTGGATACTTTTAAAGTTTTAATATATGTAAATTAAAATTGTGTTTTATGAACAGAATATCATGAATAAATAAGATTATTTACACAATAATTTGTTATTATCAACAAATTAACATTATCTGTGTTCTTAATAAAAAATATTTGAATTTATATTTTTAATATTAAGTAGGTTGTATACAGTTTGATACCTTTGCTTATTCAACCTGCAAAGTGCGGGAAAAAAGTCTATTAAGTACCTATTATTTTTCATTATGTGTTATATTTTGTGAAAAAAAAATGTTGAATTTAAAATTTGAGGAGAACGCTTTAATGGTGCCGGCGCCGTCAGATATTATGATTAAATTAAAAAATACTCGTGAAAGCTTGCTGTCATCTAAATCAAAAGTAAAATGTATGGCAACTTTAGAAAATTTTCTTCACTTTTAAATGAACAAAAATGCGTCGTAATTTTCAGAGAGAGTAAGTATTTCTTCGTAAGTGTATTGAAAAACGTCGTTTGCTACAAGTGGAGATTTGTCACTGCAGCACTCGGCTCCATAACACCCACGCCTATACGGCTCGGGTGAATTTGGCGTCTGTTGCAATGACAAACTTTCCCCACTTGTATCAAAATGTAGGTACTATTCCACACCTGGGACTCATGCTTCCTCTCTAGAAGAGGGAATGGGCCATGATAATCCATCACGCGGGCGTAGTGTGTGTTGGTGAATGTCTATTATGTCTTTGAATGATTGGTTCTAGGGCATGCCGGTTTTCTCCGATGTTTTCCTTCACCGTTTTGTGAGCGGGGTTATGAAATAAATTACACAAAGTATATTTGAACCAGGGATGTTATGGAGCTCTGCAACCATAACCGAAACTATCGAATGAAAATAAAATAGAATAGAATAGAATAAAATAGAATGGAATGGAATAGAATAGAAAAACATAACATCCCTGGTTTGAACCTGCGACGTAAGATTCTTTAGTCGAGTTGCCCTCACCGCTGGGTCACCACTTCTATCCTCGACAGTTTTAAAGTTTTAATTTCATTAAGCGATTGGGTTGTCGACAAAGTTCGACTTTTGCATCATTACTGCTAACTCAATTCGGGATCGGTTCAAACCTTTGAGTCATTTATGTGCTTCCAAAGTTTTCAGAAGCGATCCATGATGAAAGAGTGTTTATGCAAAATAACAGAAGTCGTATAATTAAGGTAATGGTATAGCTCCAGAGATGACGGCCAATTTTACGGCATTGCGGCAAAAACTTCTTAAAATCGACACGTTCGATCACTCTACAAAGTACTTCAATATATTATTTCTTAACTTATACGCCAAGGAAAAATATTTTAAGGAACTTATCGCTATTCGTCTAACTTTACCACAATTTAGCAAAATTTTGCCAACTATTTTTACCGTATCAAAGCAAAAGATTTATGGAATATAAGCGAATGCTAAGTTTGAAAAATATGTTTAGAATTCTGTAGCGATCCTAAAAATTATTTCAAGCGATAATAAAAATGCAAGACAATTCTGCTATCCTGTAAAGTATTTTTGGATGAATAACGAGAAAAAAAACATTTTTCAGAAGAAAATCTAAACGCCTTACATTATTGAGACGTTTTTAAAATTTTGGGTAGTTAGGGTAAAGAACCATTTCTTCTGAAAACCATTAAGGGAATGGGCATGATGAAATAAGTTGTCTAGATGAAGAAAAACGGTATCTATCAGACAGATTCAGCACCTTATTAAAGACAAAACTTTCCGGTTGACATTTTTGTAATTGCACCCCGGCCGAATGCGTCGCGTTAAGTTTCTGAAAACAAAAATGAATGCAATAAAATGCTAAATCTATGTGATGAACGTTTTAAACATCAGTCGCATTGTATTAGTTTTTACCATCTGATGTAAAGGTGGGTCTACGCTAGAGGAACTGAGCACGAGCTGAGCATAAGCCGAGCCGCTCTACTCGCGTTGTCAAGTGTGGACGTACAACGAGGCTCCAATAATCATTGTACTCGAATGTGCTATAAAACCCTTTGGTTCGTCAAAAAACTGACAATAAGCTGAGCACAGTCGAGGACGAATCGAAAGCTTGAAGAGTTGCACGTTCGAGGCTTGTAAGTCGGTCCCGAGGCAGAGAACGCAAGCAATGTCTTTACCTTGCGTTCCCTTCAAGGAACATAGGAGTCGGTTTTCAGTTAGTAAAAGTCTGATACACTCTCCCGTTCTACCCTAGAGTAAGAGAAGTCATTGGATGATTTCCCACCTAAAAAAGTAAAAATAAAACGTTATTAAAATATCGGTGCACACTACACGAATTTGCGTTCGGCTCGTACTCCGCTCGTGCTCAGGTCCTCTAACGTAGACTCACCTTTATATAAGAAGATGTCGACCACGTTAAGGGCTATATTTCACCAGGACACCATGGCGGTGCGACTAGTTGTAGTAAATATAGCCCAAGTTACTAAACTAGACACCATACAAAAATCAGAGTCACACGTCCGAGCTGGCCGCGCCACTAAATTGGTTGCGCAACCAAACGGACATCAGATGAGTAACTCTCTATAGAGCTGTATACATTTAGTTGGAAGCGGCGACTGGTCGCCGTCATGGTGTCTCGGTGAAATATAGCCCTAAGAGAATATCCCAAGTTCGAAGATAACATCGTTGCAAACTCCGTAACGTTTATTACCCAACTAGGCGAGTTCAAGATCATTTAGTCTAACGATGTATTCTAAGTTTTGGCTGTATTGGCATCAAACATGGGTTTGGCCATCAACGATCCATGGAGGCTTATCGTCATTACATATAGGTATAATAATAAGTTATATGTATATACAATTTATATAAAGGACTTGAATAGTATTATCAACGACGAGTAGGTATTTATTAATACGTGTAAATGCAAAAACATATACACGTCATCATTATTTAAACTTATTTTGATGAATGACGTAGTCAAAAAAATCTCATTATCCATTGTGAAAAATAAGTTTTTTCATGGATTGCTTGATTGGCGCAGTGATTATACGATTGGTTGCTGCGATGGGTGTCATGGGTTCGATTCTCGCACGTAGCAAATATGTGTATGACCTACAGATAGTTTATCCGGGTCTTTTTGGTAATTTTACATGTTTGTTAACGCACCCATGATACAGAAGAAATTTCTAGTGTGGGGCAATGTTTTTAAAAAAAAGAAAGAATGCACACACATTCCTTTGCTTACAATTGAAGTTTAAGAGCATTCAGACCAAATCGATGAGTCGATTGAGACTTCTCTATCTCTTAACTAAAAGAGAAAGAAAAGTCCGAACAAAATCACAAAATCGATAGTCTCAGAACGCATAAAATATGCAAATTAATTTTTACTAATGCTTAAGGTCAAATGGCAAAGAAAAGGTTGTCTACAATAATTAATAGACTGAAATAAAACCCAAGAAGATCACTTAGGGTAATATAAAACCGTTCTAAAGAAGCAATTTGTTTTCATTTTAAACGGCAAGAGAAATAAATATTAATTAAAAATCTTTCAATCTGTTGGCCTATCAATATGCGCTCAGATGCTAATATTTTTGTAATTACACCGACTTAAACTAATTAACATTCAATGGCATCGAATTTCAAGTGTCAGTACGTGCTGTAGGTATCGACGTTATTATTCTATTGAAATTAGTTTTTGCTCACGGCTTCGCTCCCGTATACTGACTACCTAGCCTACGCTACGTACCTATCCCACGCTATCTACCCACTAATCTATCTAAAATCTTTCTGCTTTTAAATCTTTCTTGTATGCTGGCGAACAAAACAAAAACAGAATTAATAACATCAGTCCAGCCGTTCTCCAGTTTTATTGAGACTAACAAACAGCTATTTATTTTTATAATAGATAGCTTTTACCCGCGGCTTCGCTCCCGTCAACTGAGTACCTACCCTACCCCAGCTACTTACCTACCTACCCCGCGCTACCCATCTACTTACCCTACCCTAACGCTACCCAACGGGTAGTTGGTAGTTACCCTACTTACCTATTTTTTTTTTTGCTTATAAATCATCCCTGTGTGTTGGTGAACAAAAGAAAAATGGAATGATTAAAATCGGTCCAGCCGTTCTCAAGTTTTAGCGAGACTAACCAACAGTAATCGATTTTTATATATAAGATAATAGATTGAAAGAAAAGCTACGGTTTTTGATATCCATTGTAGAGAGGATATTTGGAAATGACTTAGTCCTTTGTTTTTTATTTGCTAATGGTATGGAATAAGATATTTACATGAAATCTTTCATAAGCTTCGCCTTGGTTTTTATGAATTTCATCATTTTCTTTGATTTTATTATTAATTTCAATCACTAAAATTAGCACTATGTTTTTACTTCATTATCTGGCAGATGTCAAAATGTCACAGCACAGTTTATGGTAAGCTTTTTGTAACAACAAAACTTTATACTTTTTTACCAAAATTATATAAATAGGAATAGTTTTTACTTGTTGAAAGTAGGAAAAATGTAAAGGCTTACAGAGACGCGCGACACGTTAATGCAACACCGATGCGACAGACAATTTTAAGTTTCTCGTTCAGTAAAAACGGAACACATATATTAAAACTTTGTTGTCCATTGGTCAACACCTTTTCCAAAATGCTGTTCTATTCTTGCATTTCTTTAGATGTCTTTTTTGAACGTCCTTTATATCTGAGAATCTTTGTCAGTACCGTTAGGACGCACCATATCATGGCGTAAAAGGCGTAAGTAATCGAAGAGTCTATGGCAAGGCTCCGCTATGAGTTATGTAGGCGTTAGACTACACTCCCACGCATGTGTTAACTATTCAAAAGACAAACACGAATGAAACGAGTATATAAAACCACTCCTCAATTTTATTGAACCCGAGAACCAAAGATTAAATATCTCTACATAATAAACGCTTGCAATTTTGCAAAGAAACGGTTTGAATAGACGCTGGAAAGAACACAAATCCCCTACGACCGGTCTGGATGAGCAATCTCCAAGGCAATGAACCTCGGTGAAGCTCTAAAAAGGGTTCCGTATGAATAAATATGGGTGGGCGCGAACTTTATTAGAAATCTGTATGGCTAGGGAGACTGGACGGTACTCTTTGGGATGACACTGAGATGCGTACAATTTGAGGCCTGTGTATTTGCCATTGGGAATGTAGATCGAATGTAATATACTAGGAATGAAATATGTTATGTTTCTGTTATATAAGTTGGTACTTATTCAATTTAGAGAATTAGTTTTACAATTTTTTTTGTTACTAATACCTTTTAAGAGTCCTTAAAATCATATTTAATTTACAAACCGAGGGAGAGACTGAGACAACAATGCGTTTCGAGGTAAAAGTTAGTTAAATACACATAAATATTCACCCCTTTTTTCCATGCGGCATACAGGCGTAAAATATACAAAACTGGCTACGAAATGCTAGTTGAAATAATAAAACTACTTGTTATGATGAGATCGAAACATAAGTTTTGAGGGCAAGTCATCTTTTAAAGATCATGTTGCGGAACAGTGTAAAGCCCCTTCTACCTCCGCTGAAGAGAGATCCTCTCACCAGACTTAATATGTGTTGTATCTAGTCGGGACAATTGCTCTATTACGGACTGTTTTATTAGTTCTATTACCGCAGACAACTCTAATACCGCGGTTAATGATTTGGTATTTTAGTTCCTATGTGCCGTTATAAATGTTGCTACAATAGTTATCACAGACTGATCGTCACTGATCAGAGAGCACTCAGAACACGCAGAGCTAGCTGGCTTGTTATGTCCAAGAACTAACATTGCCATTCAACGTGACAATGTTGCCAGTCGTTTAGACATGTTTCCACCGTGTCCAGATGATATCGGTATGACGACGTGGAGGAGTACTTCGATGCCTAAGTGTACCTCCTTGAGTAGTCTTGTTAAAACAACCTTTACTTTTTCAGAAGATTCCGGGACTTAATCGTCATGTTTATAATTCCGGGACGTAATGAAAGATAAAAACTGTGTTGCATCGACCCCAAATAAAATGCAACAAGGGCAAGAAGATGATGATAATGTTTATGATTCCAGAATTTTAGAGAAGGTATTACCAACTCTAATTATACTGCCTCGAAGTTTAGGTATACTCTACATTCCGATATCAGTTTATAACTTATTCATCAACTATAAAAGCTTGTCTTGAGGGGGTTCTCGAGACTCATTCATCTTTAATGTTTAATACGTAAATACTTTAGTACTCAATGCTTTTAAAACAAGTGTTATTTTATAGAGCCAATTTTGTTTTATAACGACCGTGGGTATGACACTTATTTAAAGACTAAGGCTTTTTGTCTAAGGACGCGTAGCTTTATAGATGTGTATTCGTTATTATACGCTTGGTGTACGCCTGCTCGAAGGTTACAAACAAAACTATGAAACTGTCGACGAAGAGGCAACTTCGTGCTGTCGTGTTATTGCCGCTTCTTCGGCAGATCGAATACGCGTCTATGAAGCTGTGCGTCTGTGGACAGTAAACCTAAAAGTCCTTTTCCACCAGCATCGTTAGAGGTGGATAGATGGTGCCAAGCTGTATAGCTGCTCTGTCATAAACTGTGTTTTCATCGATAAAAGCTGTAGGTATGTGAGGGTCGTGCGGTGTGAAATGGTGTTCTTATAGCCGACTGTTGCAACGATGCGTAGTAATCTCTTATTTTGTGTGGGCTGGTGTGATGCACACTCTTCGTTTGCTTTTGTTGTACAAATTCCTTTATAGCTCCATTAATTTTATTTTACCAGAGCTGCGCTATACCAAGCTAGGACAATTAAGTCAGGGTTAGAATTTACGGTTTGAAAGCTAATTAATGTTGTGGGCAGACCTAGGTTACAGCCAAAAATAGACGGGACGTATCCTCCTCTTGTTTGTTTTAATTGACTCGACTGTTCTATTCTCAGTGAAAACTCAGGGTGTTTTCAGGACCACGATTGCAGTAAGAAAGCCTCAAATCGTTTGTATCTACAGGAATCTTTACAAAAACTGCGCATTTTTCTCCCAATTCTTGATTATGCCGATGTTAGTTATTTCGATTTTATGGAAGTGCAACTAGCTTAAGCAGTTCTAAAACTTTTGCATTGGATTCATATTTAGTTTGCACTTAAGCTGATACTCTGAATTTTGTATCAGCTTAAATGGCTGACAACCTACCTTCGCCGGATTGCCTAGCACGTTTTAATATTATTTTATGTGCAATGTTCTGTTTATTCCCCTAACCTTCTCTTATCTCCAAGACGTTTTATGTTCCTTCATGACACACATTCTAGACACATAAGATTATCAGGGAATTTGAAAGTGATGCCCTCGCATTCCACGAAGTTTTATGACAAATCGTTTGCGATCCACTGTGCGATTATAGAATGTATTGCCGATATAGTCTGTCTTAAAAGTCAAACGAATTGGGAATTTTGTATAATATTTAATCATTTAAAAAATACTTATATTCGATAATTTTTATAAGGTTCTTTTATTAGTAAACAATGATTAATATCTCTTAATCAACCTTTATTACTGATCCAGTGTTGATAACATCAGATTTAATATTATTCTAATAATTACCCAAGTCGTTTGACTTTTTAGACATACTCTATCAAAGACTAGTCAAGTAGTAACTAGTTTCTTTTAATAATCTATACAAAGAAAATGGTATTTCCATTTAGTTTTTCTCTGATGTATTTTCATATCTCTTATTGCTTACCAAATCGTATGCCGTAACCTAGCCTAACCCAACTGACCCAGCCAATCGTTATTCTGCATAACAAAAAAACATGAGGGTAGCATTACATATTTTTTTTTATATATAGTTGATTGGTCTGGGTAAAAAAAATCCGTACGATTTTTTCTCAGACCAATCAAGTATATATTAAAAAAATAATTATAATAATCGGTTATAAATTGGACAATATTTCATGCTTATTAATGTAAAATGTTTAAGTCCAATTAAAAATTTATTAGTAGTATACTGCAGACCTTTTTGTTTTAGTCCTCCTTATTCTTTTAGTCTGTCCAAAGGTTGCCTGGTAGTATCGCTGTCAGCGACAAAGCCACTATTGTACCCATAGATGTAAGTTATTTTAAAGGCGTTGTGTAACTGTATGGGTGTACAAGAAAGTATTATTAATAAGAGTGATTCTTTGAAACCGAGAGAATGTCTCATTCATCTGGCCTAGTGGCCCATTGTGACACCCTATTTATTTTAAGTTCCTGATGTAACTTTTATTTTTAGTGTACAATAAATTTAACTTCTATCTATTAGTTTTTTCTTTACGTGTTGATATATTTATTTGCACATTAGTTTTCCCCGATCATTAAATGTATCAATGGAACTCATTTGCGCCCAGTGGCTTACGACACAATATAGACAGGTGAATACTAGATCAGATGAATGACACATTCTATTGGTTTCCAGGAATCACCTTTATTCGTCTAGATACGCCTCACATCTTTGTTGTAAAATCACCCTATCTTTCTTGATATGCGTCACAGCTTACGATAGCATAAATTTAGTCATAAAGTGGCATTAAAGTGTATCTTACTAGATCTACTCAAGGTTATTGTGATGCTAAAGGTGGGTCTCATAAATTGGAAGCTTGCATACTTAGTATGATACAGTGTAGCTAATATTTTATGAATGTGTAGCACGTATTTTACACTTTTTATGAGTTTTTAACTAATAACTAAATTGTTGTTTATTTTCGTTTTCTTTGAAAGGAAACTGTGAACATTATCATCTCATCATCATCATCTTCCTGCCCTTGTACCATATTACTTGGAGTCGACGCAACACGTTGTTTTGTCCCACTCTGTTCTGTCAACCGTCACGCTATCATTAGCTCTCTTTTCTTTCATATAATTCCTCATACAATCCATGCATTTTTTCTTTGGCTACCTCTCCCTTTCCACCTATCTACATGTTTACTGATAACTTTTTTAGTTACATATGTTTCTAAAATTCCTCTTCACATGACTATACCAAGACAAACGATTCCCTTCCAACGTTTCAGTCTCTGGCGCTGCTTTCAAACATTATTTATCGATTCACAACATACCACGCATCCATATTTTTTTATCCCTCTTTTTCACAGTCCAACATTCTGATCCATACCTACTTACTGTATGATAGGTCTTATCACAGACTTGTAGATTTTACATTTTAAATTGAAAGGATCCGTGAGTCACAAGTTGTTCCCAGCGTTGATCCAAACTGTTACGTCTCTGCCTACCTCACCATCCCTTAAGACAAGTGATCCGGTGCTTCAGTGGAAAGTTGTTAAATTTTTCAAAGATTTAAACGTTTATCTACCTAATTATAGATGAGCGTAGGCTTTACAGGTTTAACCTTTCAAACCAAATGCGGGTGAAAATCGATACTTTATACCGAGTTACGTCCAATAATTACACCTCTGATAAGATCGATCGGTAAATTATCAGCCAGCGGAATTGTATCGATAGAATTCTGGTGAGGGCTGTCACAACACTATCGTGAGTAGCTTGAGAACAATAGCGTCAGACAAAGCGATATATACAAAGAACTGCCGATACCTGTTAAGGCTTCCGTCGAGACGCGACGCGACGGTGCAACAACACTGTCTTATGGAAAATGTACTGCGGATATATTACTCGTAGAACAATGTCTTTGACAACGTTCATCGCATCGTTGTCGCCTTATAGTATTGTGTCTGTCTGTGGCAGTATTCAGTATTTCCTTCGCAAGAGTATTATAAATCTTATTTATTGAAGAATCTATTTACGATTTGGCCAATTGACCTGAAACTGGTTTGTTAGTTTAGGACTATGTGGGCAGTGAATATTTGATATAATATTGGCCTAACACGCTCCATTTCATTAATAAGAGCAGGATAACTGTTTCAGATAGAATTGATGGACTCATAAGTTATTCAAAAGAGAAGCCGTGGTTTCGCTAAAGTTTATTGCATGGTCTTATTCAGAGATATATGCTTTGGAACGTGTAACTAGCTTCATATTTTTGACTGAGCGACTATTTTTAGTTTTAAGGCAATAATAATAATTTATTGATCCAGTGTTACAAAATGTATGTTGTTACTATAACCATACAATAACTGTTTAAGTTAACATTAATTTGAACAGCGGTCCCCAAACTAGACAGCACCTGTATCTTGATGGCCAGAGTCGCGTTAACTTACATCTTGTTTAGGATGTGTTAACTTTAATGTAATACCTAATTATAACAAGAACTAACAATACAAAATATAAATAGCTTACTTTATTTATTCTGTTTGATTTATTATTATATTAACTTTGTATATACCTATTAATTTATAATATTTAATAGTTAAGATGTATGTATTTAAATATTATTGTCATTAATAAAATTGTTTCTGTTTGAAGTATTTGATAATTGTTTATTGTGCAAACCTATCACAGTGTTGTCTTTTTTAACCTAAAGGTTGACTGGTTGGGAATGTCTTGTTGCATTAAGTCCGCCTATGTACCACTAATGTACGTGAAGTTTAAATAAATGAACAAATAAGAATTTGAAATTAGGTTTAATATACATTAAATAAATCAAATAACAGTAGCAATCTGCCTACCGTTAATATTTACTTCTCCCGGTCTGAGGGAGCGTGAAGGCGTGTCAAAATTACTGGCTAAAATCTTTTGTTTTCTTTCAATTTGCGTTTGCATACCAGAGATACGGTAATAACTCTTTAGAACAACGCCGCAGACTTATCGACTCATCTATACTAATATAATAAAGAGGTAAAGTTTTTTTTGTATGTAGTAGGTAATCTCTGGAAATACTAGTCTGATTGCTAAAATTTTTTCACCGATAAAAAGCTGCTTTATTCCTGAGTGACATAGGCTATATTTTATGTACGCAGACGAAGTTACGGGCAAAACACTGCCTGAACTGCAAACGACTTGTCATAAAAATTGGTGGAGTGACGTGGCATCTCTAACCTCAAGATTTCCGATGACCGAAGATATATACGAGTAGTATGTGTGTCATGAAGGAACTTGAAACGTTCTTTAAGATAAGCGGGGGTTTTAGGATTGAACAGAACTCTGTGGAGCAGAGACAAGATGGGTGTGTTCCGACGAAGACTTATTCAAAGCCACTTGAGTTTAACTTAGATTAAAACTTAGTATTATATTTTAAGCCACAACAATTTCCTGAAAGCTATTTCCTCACAATAAAATCCACACAACAAAATTTAAATGAGAGAAGTTATCACCAACAAGCTGAACTTAGAAAGTAAACCAAATTGCATTATGGTGTATGCTTGTTAACGTCAAAACATCCCTGTTAACCGCAGACCGGCTTCAGGAAATAACATTTCCTGTAGAATGCAAACTGGAGAGCGCAGACGCGACGTGGCTGCTGCACCATTATTCATCTTGTTTTGAGGAATACGTGGTAAACAACGCGCTGTTTTCAGAGAATAAAAAGCTTAAGAGCGCTTTCAATTTATGCGATTTTTGACGGTCGGCTGCGGTACCGTGGTGGTGCGTTAGGCTTTACTAATGATAAGCATAAAATATATTGTCATGATTTACATTGGCATATCGAAATTCAGAATAATGATCATTACGCATATTATTAGGCATAAATGTTTTGTCATAAAACTTGTTGCTCTAACGATACCTCAATGTCGAGTTCCGATAAGTAGATTAGGAGCTGTGAGGGAACAAATGAACATATGTACATACATACATATGTACATACCTTTGCATTATGCCTAAGTATTATTATGCACCAGTATTATTATGCTAATAAAAGTAATGTGAAAACGGTATGCCAAACTATATTATGCCTTAAAATTTTATGCCAACAGGGGTATTCGTTATTTTTTTCATACAAAGCACGCGGTACAGCGACAGCGCGGCGCCGGTACCGCTAACGCTCAACAACTTGATGATTTTCAACAAGAGCACTAACAGTAATGTTTCTACTTCAGAATCCATGGCTAGACTGATGTCGCATCACGCGCGGCTGACGGCTACGCTTTCAATTTAGGCGTTTGTCGTGTCCTGTCGGACTGCTACCGTACGGTAGCGGCGGCACGGTAAACGTGCGGAAGGGGTCCGACATGAAACATCTGAATTGAAAAAAAACGAAAAACAAGAACAACAAAGAGTCTAATTCTGTGAACTAGACTCTAGCCGGTTGCAGTCACAGAACTCACAGAGTAATAATTATTATTGTTATTATTATTATTTTAGAGTGAACTCGTAATATAAATCTTGTTTTAATTTTTACCTAGTGGTTTATGACCAATCGCTGGTCAATTCAAATAAAATATTTTTTCATGGTGTCCTCTTTTATATTTTTGGATTTGTGGAGTTCAAAAAAGTTCAAAATTAGTACAACCTCGCCTTAACCTTTGAAATTTACACTGCGATTTAAATTGTATTTTCGTACCGCATTTTGGTTGGCAACTTTGTAAATAAATCATTGTTTCTGACAAGTTCTGACTTAGGAGATGGTTGACCTCTGGGTTTGTCCAGTTCTTGATACTAGACATTGTTTTCCTTTTGACTTTCTAAAGTTCGGTGACCTTTAATTTTTAGTCTCAGTAGCTTACCATTGACTTGTTAATGTGTTAGTGGTTTTGTTCGTTTTTAGGGTTCCATACCCAAAGAGTGCCACAGGACGCTATTACTAAATTTCCGCTATCCCTCCGTGCCCCTGTCTGTCTGTCCCTCTCTCAGCGGGCTGTATCTCATAAAGCGTCAGAGGCAGAGAGTCATTTTCACAGAACGTTGCCGCTATAACGAAAAATAGAACTGTGACAAAGTCAATAATGAAAAGAGGTTCACATGCAAGAAATGTTATTTGGTCGGCGTTTTGCCGGCCACCTCGCACTTAGCCTGTTCCCAATAACTTTTTATATAATCTGATCCCAGTAAGTGCAACATGCTTTCTTTCATCTTCTTTCTAACAAACCTGACACATTAAAACGTACTAATGTACTGAAATCAGTAGATATACTGGAAAATCAACATAAAAGAGACTTATCAGCCTGGACAAACCACTCACAAGAGGATTTAGCTGACAAAGTGCTCAAACAGTGCGGTGCAGCAATGGACCCCGATAAGCCACAATGTCACTGCACAAACATAGTCTTGTTACTTGCATAAAGCCGAGGCATTTTCACTGCGAAATCTGCCAGTTTATGAGAAACTATCTAAATAAGAAGCATACCGAAACAGAATTAACATCCTCCAGTGGACGTGCGTAGACTTATAAACTATTTATAGATGTCCATAAATCCCAAGGTGAAAGTTGTACAATTCAAAACAAAATCGAAATCTAAACATGATGTCTAAATGGAGTGAAGTTACGATTAGTAGTAACAAAAACAGTGATTTTTTTCTGGAAAACACTACGCTTTTGCGTGTTGGATCATGAATGAAATGGAAACCGAATTTAGAATAAAAAATAAAACTCGCTAGCTAGTTTATAAATACTGGTCATCGGATTCTAAAATCAAATTATCCATGAAAAATGAAATGAAAATACGATTTTTTTTTTTTATAAATAAGCTGCAGTCCCGTTCAAAAGAGTTTCAATTGGTCTGGAACGTAAATACCAACTGAAGGATACAGATGGGTTTTATTCATTAAAAGCTTGACACTCCCTCTCACTCCACCTATAGCAGAAGAGTTGAGAATATAACTATTTTTTATAAATAAACACCGTCCTTTGACTCAAATTATTTAGAGAATTAGTACTGTAAGTACTGGTTCAATAACGCTTTCTTTAATACATAAAAAACTATGCCTAACTGGTAATTATATGTTCTCTCCACTACTTACATACATTTATAGCGTAGACTCAGAAGCCACAAATTTTATTCGAGCGAAAATGTTTATTTTGATATTACTATGAAGTACAGCAGAATTCGCAACTGTTGTAGAATTACTCAGGTTCTTTATTTACGTTAGTTTACACGCTTACATCGGTATTTATGCAATAAATGTTATAATTCACCTGTACGCCGACAAGCTTTGTACATGTGGTTTTGGGTATTTCTGGCGGTAGAGTTTGTCTAGTGCCGGTAGGATAAAAAATTATTACATTGTATTTTTAGTATTCGACCTACCGATTTTGTAGTTAATGAAAGAATTAATGTGGTGGCTAAGATTAAAATGGTGTCTTCAAAATACTTTATGGCAATACTAGCATCTGCCAGGGCTATAGCTAGTGTTGCCAGGTCTGTTTAGACAAAAATCGGAACAGATGGTAAAACAAATCGGGATTTAGGGTTTTATATCGGGACAATTTTTTTTTTAAGATTTTTTTTGTTGGGAAATCATCCAATGACTTTTTCCTCTCTGGGGTGGAACGAGAGGGCGTGTGAAAATTTTACTGAGCAAAACCCAGACTTCTTCAGTCGCTCTTTGAGTTGCAGGGTTTTTGATTTATCGGGACATTTAGCGTCCCGATTAGGTGCGAATCGGGACGCGTCCCCAGACCCCTAAAAATCGGGACATCCCGCGCAAATCGGGACGCCTGGCAACACTAGCTATAGCCCACGTGATTTTAGTATTTTCTACGTTATAAATTATACCATATATGTTATTCTGATGTATATATACTGCTGTAAAATAACATTCAAATCGGATGTGTTACATGATTCCGAAAAATGAAACCTCGAATAAACACGTCACGTAATATTCGAGGTATCGTTTTTCGGAATCATGTAACACCCATTCAAATCGTTCGATCTTTTCAACACGTGAAAGAGCTACAAACATGCGTACACTTTTCTCCTTTAGAATATTACATATACATAAATCTTAGTAATGATGATATTATTGATGCTAAAGGTGTTAGCGTCAATAATCATTATAAAGAAGAGAATAATAAGGGCGCCGTCAGTTGAGACTGGTCATCTCATAGCTGCCTTAATTCAATGTCTATTTTTGTTATTATTATTATTATTTAATTTTTATTACTTATCTTCATTGTGCTCACATAATAGAAGCAATAAGAAATATGTAACGTCTAATTCATCTAACTCAATATGATTTAAAAGAGTCTCCATGAAGTTTCTTGCAAGTTCTTCTCCATAGAGATCTACGCTTTGAAACGTGCAATTTAGCTTCACTTGTTTGACTGACCGACATTTTGACAATTCAAAAGCTCTATTTGAAATAAACGTTTCTGATTTCTAAAAATTGATTGAATGCGGGAATGTTCGAAAGAGGTATGGCGGTCATAGAATGCAAATAGTAACTGGAGGAATACACATGTATGTGCGTTTTATTTCAGTCAATAACAGACTGACAGTCCTTCCACTCAGAGCGGAAAAAGTTATTTGATTTACACTATAAAACAAACAGAATTGACAATAATATGTAATTGCAGAAGCAGTAACACGGACTATTTTTATTATTGTTTGTTTTTTAACTGATTTTGAAACATATAAGTAGTTTTTAATCCCACATGTTACACACCTGTAATGTTTACAACCAAATCCCACATTGGTTGTAAACATAACGTGTTTACAACAGAATGGGAACCCACAAAGCGACGCCAACAGTAAAAGTAATGACGTAGAATTAAACAATGACAAAAACATGAAAGGAAATGTGGAAATAAATGAGAATGTGGCGTGTTTGTTAATTATAATGTATAGGTGTACAGGTTACAGTGTCACGTGAAAACAAAACCTACATTACAACCGACATGTGCGTGTCAGACGAGGTATAATTTTATTTACGTTACAATACCATACCCCGTGTTTTTGTTCAACATGTTGACAGTTCATGTCTAGCTTATTTTAACGCTGAAATTGGTTGATTTTAACCTGTCGACTACAAAGTGCTGGTTTGTCAGCGGTTAGTATACACGCAAATGGTAGGTAATTTGATCGAAAACGTATACAAAGGTTAACGAGTAATTTCTTTGTTCTAACAATCTAGTAATTTGTTCCGTGTGCCGCGGTCCGGATTTATGTCTTATTTCTCTCTACTCCTTGGGGACCTAAGATTATCTGATCTAAGATTATCTCATGTAGGTAGTTAACTAATGACGAGACAGGCTCTTTAATCTTTATCTGTGTTTATTTTTATCACTGACTTTACTTTTTAGGTTTCTTTACAGGAACGCTACCAACAGGACCCTGGTACTAAGCCTCCGCTGTTTGTCCGTCCATCCATTTGCCTGTCTGTCTGTCCGAACGTCTGCCTATCTATCTGGCCGTCTTCCAGTTGAATGTAACTAACTGTTAATAATAATAATAATAATAATAATAATAATAATAATAATTTATTGGTCCAGTGTTACAGAGTAAGTCTTAAGTACTAAACTTATGATAATTAAGGGTGTTCACAGCAACTAGTAAAATTAGCATTAAATTTAGCTGTGGTCCCCAAACTAGGCAGCGCCTGTATCTTGGGGGCCGGAGTTGCGTTAACTTACATGTATTTTAGTCCAAGACATGCTAAGTTTTACACTTGAAACAAGATATTTTAAAATCAGGTATATAAATCAAATATAAATCAAATTAAATGTTGGTAGCAGTCTGCCTACCAAGATAACAATAAAAAAAAAAACAAGAACAAACTAAAATAAAATAAAACAAAAAAACATAAAAAAATAAGTGTTCCTAATTCTAATTGAGTGTGTGAGTATGGTAAGTTGAGGTTAGTGTGATGGTGTATAGGTGTGCTCGTGTGTGTTGTAAATGTGTGTTATTAACTTAATATTTCCTCAGTTTGATTGTATGACAGGGAGAGAAGCCAGCTTTTTGTCAACTTTTTACATGAATGGGTGCTGAGAACTTTAATATCACATCTTTTGCTTATATTGTTGTATATATGTATGTGTGAGTAAGAGGGGCATCGTCTGGCTAGAAGACTGTTTGCAGTAGGAAGAGGGACATGAAAGATACGTTTTAAGAGCAAAGTTTGGTAGTCAGGTCTATTTTTAATGGATTTGTGAGCATGCAGTGTAGCACTGAGAATAAATAGTTGACGTACTCGGAGAACCGGAAATTTATCGTAAAGTAAATCTGTCGGGAATCTGAAGGGTTTTTTAAGTAACACTTTAATTACGGCTCTTTGTGCTCTTTCTATTTCAATAAATGAGCTTCTACCAGCTCCTCCCCAGACTGAGATTCCGTACTGGAGTACCGATTGGCACAGTCCAAGGTATACTGTTCGGAGAATTTTAATAGGAATACAGTCTCGTAATTTCTTCATGACGTAAATTAGTTTTCTGACGCGGCTAGCAAGCAATTGTATGTGGGGTTTAAAAGACAAATTTTCGTCGATAGTAATACCTAGATATTTAAGGTGGGGAACGCGGTCTATAGGAGTACAGGTACAGTTTGTGAGTGGTGGATTGTGATCGTTGCAGCATGTGTGGAATTTGAGTGTTAGTTGACGCGGTGGACTTGAAGCCATGGTTTTGAAAAAAGTAATGAGCTTTGTTTTTTTCAAGTTAAGAGTAAGTAGATTTTTATTGAGAGTTTTAGAGATAGTGAGCAGTCCATTTTCACCAAACTCGAACACTTCTTCCCAAGTTTTGCCGTGAAATAAAATTGCTGTATCGTCTGCATACGATATTATTTCAGCATTATGAAGGGGTGCGTTAAGTATGTCGTTCATGTACAAGATGAAAAGAGTTGGTCCGAGAGTGCTGCCCTGAGGGATACCAAAATTTATAGGTAGTAGCCCACTACAGTAGTCTCCTACTTTTACTAATTGCTGGCGGCAGGATAAGTAGCTTTGAAACCAGTCCAGCGCCTTTCCACGTATACCAACACCTTCTAGTTTGGACAAAAGAAGTTCTATTGATATAGTGTCGAACGCTTTGGCTAAGTCAAGAAACACTGCCAAAACATGATCACCCTTTTCGACATTGGAAGCTATAGAGTTAGTCAATAATATGGCTGCATCCTCGGTCGACTTGCCACATCTAAACCCAAACTGTCTATCGGATAATAGATTATTATCTTCCAAAAAGTTTACTAGTCGCTTATTTACAACTTTTTCGAGAAGTTTTGATAGAATGCACAGAAGAGATATAGGTCTGTAGTTCTCCGGTTGTTCTCTAGGACCACTTTTATGAATTGGTCGTACACAGGCAACCTTCCAACAGTCTGGGAAAATGCCATTTTCTAAACTTAAGTTAAAAATATGAGTGAGAGGTTTTAATAATGTTTTTTTGAGGAAAATAATTAATCTGACACTAATTTCATCCAAACCAGCAGCGCTGTCAATTTTAAGTTGGTCTATAAATTTCTCTATTTCATCTTCGTCCGTTGGACGGAAGAAGAAAGAGTTTAAAGGGGTCTCGCGTGGTTTATATTTGCTCGCTAAAGATGCTTGAGTTTCGGATAATCGCGTCAGAATGAGGTCAGATAAATTTTTACCGAGGGATGTAAAATAAGCATTACACCTATTGAGTGAGTCTACAGGGTTCTGGGTGTTCGATAGCAACTGGGAGGAGTCACTTTTTGCAGTATTTGAGTTGTAAATAGACTTGATTGTATCCCATAGTTTTTTAGCATTGCCTTGGTTTTTCATAATAAGTTGACTGTTATAATTACTTTTAAGATTGTGTAACAAGTTGTTGCAAAAATTTTTGTATCTGGTGTACACGAGGCGTCGCATCTCATCGTTAGGGTGCGCTCTTAAATCTAGATGAAGTTTATCGCGGTGCCTCATGCACCTTATGAGCCCTGGTGTTATCCAGGGTTTAAGATTGTACTTACTACGGCTGATGGCTATTTTACGCGAGTTTTTAGCGATAGAGCTAGAGATTTCTTCAATAAGTAGATTAACTGAGATATTAGTGCAACAGCTACTTAGGACGTTAGACCAATCTTTTTTCTTTATCTCTGCGGCAACTGCTTCTTCGTTAACTATGGTTTTCCACCGTTGCCTAGCTCGAGTGTGAGTGTTCGTTTGTGCTATGGTAGCCATAATTATATCATGATCTGTGATAGATGATTTCCCTACAATGCCTACAGATTTGAATTTTGACTTGACAAAGATGTGATCGAGACAGTTGGGCCCTCTAGTAGGCTTGGTAATCGCTGGAAGAAGACCATGCGAGGCCATGAGACTAAGATATTCAGTGTGCTTAATGTTTGTGGTGGAATGAATATCGATATTAAGATCGCCGGCTACTATGATGGTCGGGTATTTTTTTAATTGTACAAGAACCGTGTCTAAAGATAGCATAAAATTGTCTATATTTAAGAATGAGGGAGAACGATATACTCCCAAGACGGCCACATTGTCATCTATTATTGTAAGAAGATTGTCCGCTTCCGCAACTTCTATATTATCTAATACAGAAATGTTTCGAGATTTTTTTATATAAATAACGACACCTCCGTTCTTATTATGTTGTGTACATGTACGGCATGCCGAATAACCTGGTAGCGGATCTAGTATTGTCATGTCAGTTAACCAGCACTCAGTTAAAACGACTACGTCGAATTCGGTACCAAGACGCTGGAAAGCTGTGTAAAAACCATCAAAATTGTGTTGATAACTCCTTATGTTCAGTGAGAGAATTTTTAAATCACTATTAGTAGAAAGCAATTCCCTACAATCTTCTAACTGATTACAAGTGTAACACTGTATAGTAACGTTTTCGTCAATATCCTGGATGATGTCAAGTAACGCCATTTATGTAGCTATAAAATAAATTAATAGAAGTCACTATTAATGTTGTTATTGTTACTATAAGTGTTACGTGAGCACCAGAGTGTAGGAATTTATAAATGTTTGTATGTTTGTGTAAGTGAGAATTGATAGTTTTCTTGAAGTAGTCAGGAGTAGAAGGCTGTGTGTTTGAGTGAATGTTCTTGCATTGTGGTGGTGTGAAAAAGGTACACAGTATGTTTATAAATTGCACGGAACATACAAAAATAAAACTATTAATAAAAGGAATATAAGGTAATAATATAAAATTTAAAAACCTAAAATTAAAGTGAGATCGTAAAGATAAATGAGATCTAGAGGTGTCATAAAATCTATACGATATAAAAATTATAAAAAGTTTACACTGACTGTCATTTGGCAGGGTTGTCGTTTCCACATTACAGGTCGGTTGACGTGAGCGCGAGCGTATTTTATTACTCCGGGGTTGCACCCAGGTAACGTTCCAGGTCTTCGCTGTGTCGTATGAGGATAGCTGGATTGCCTTCCTGCTTTCGAATGAGAATTGCGCCATTTTTAACCCAACAAAACTTATACCCGTGTTCCTTCGAAGCAAGTTTGGTCGCTCGAAATAACTGCCTATTTCTTTGAGAGAGGCGTTCATTTACATAGATATTCCTCGCTGCACCAGCTATCTCAATGTCAGACGAAGAAAAAGTTCTTCTGACTTTAGCAGCCTTCAAGAATTCGTCCCGCTTATAACGGCGTACAAAACGTACAGCAAGTGTTCGCGGTGGGCTGTCAGCTGAATCCTTAGAATGTTGTCGGCGTGGTCCAACTCTGGTCACAAAATCTACATCTTGTTCCTCTATTGTCACTCCTATTTTGTGAGCCAAGACGTGCACGATATGTAGCGCGTTTTCATTTTTGAACTCGTTGATGCCTGAAATTTCAAGTTCGTTCCGTAGTGACGATTGCGCTTGATTGTTGAGCTGTTCATGAAGATTAGCGATGGTATTATTGAGGAAGATTATTTCTTCTTCACGTTTCTCAAGCGTTTTTATTCTTGAGTCATATTCATCCAGGCGCGTGTAGCATTGTGTGAGGTGTTCGGTCAGGTATGTAATATGGGACTTTAT
Organism: Mythimna albipuncta; assembly: GCA_929112965.1. NCBI lineage: Eukaryota > Metazoa > Arthropoda > Insecta > Lepidoptera > Noctuidae > Mythimna > Mythimna albipuncta. The sequence goes on along the minus strand of OV815962.1, from coordinate 4,953,978 downwards.
ATCAACCACGTCTCCTCGAAGTAATTTTATCTCGGAGCTAAGAGTGCGTAAGATCTCTGAGTCCGTAGGCGTAGTGGAGGATGACTCAAGAGACGATGCTGATAGGTAACAATCAGTAGAGCTAAGCGGCGTGATGTCGGCGTTGGGTGACTTCGACATCTCGGATACTAAAGTGCGCGAGGGGTTAGCAACTTTTCTTGATGCCTTATTTTGACAAGTTGGGCAGATCCAGCTTGACTTCATTTCACCTGTTAACTTAGTCTGGTTTCCAGCATTTGCACATACCATGTGAAACAGAAGGTCGCATTTGACGCATTTTATGTTCGATGATCTCAGCACTTTGTTACAAGATGCACAGTTATTAGCCATTATTATTGTTTATTATTTACGATATTTGATAACAAATACAAAAATCGGTGGCACAAAATTCTTGGAAATTGAGCGAGCGCACCTGCATCGGCCGCGACGAGCTCTTCCCGGAAGCGCGAAAAGGATGAATTATTTTTTTCGGCGCAGCCCGTCTCGTTTACTCGAAGTGGAGCGGGGTGTACCTCGGCGCAATGCGATCGCGGAGCGCGAACTTTATTATTAGATTATGCACTGGACTATAACACTAGTACTATTTAAAATAAAGGTCAGTATTGTGTGAGATTGATGTCAGATTAATTCTTTTAGCTCGGGAATAAAAAAAATATTTTGCAAAACACGTCCACACTTCACAAGAATTTTCACAGAATGAGTATTTCTACGAGTACCTATTACTGCTACAACAAATATTAATAAAATTAAAGTTAATAGTTGCAAAAATATGGTATTTAGTACAGAACTCTTCGTGTGTCCAGCTCACACTTGTCCAGTTTTTTATAGGTTACCTAATGACTCTCAATGTCTGGTAATGAAACTATATATTCTTTGGATCTTCGATTTGGATAAGGATGGGACTTATTCCCTAGCGACTCTCTCTGTAATTTTTCGACGAAACATCTAAGTATTCCAGTAAAAAGAATTCCGTTGGATCTTGAATTCTAAAAAGACACTTAACATACCTGCGTAGGTTTTAGGTATACTTAAGTTAATTTGTAGTCCGTTTGAAAAACCAGGAGTATTAGGAAACAAATATCTAAATATATAAAATACTTGCTTTTGCTCGCAGCTTCGCCTGCGTACATAAAATATAGCCTATGCCACTCAAGAATAAAGCATTTTTCTAACGGTGAAAACATTTTAGCAATCGGACCAGTACTTCCAGAAATTACCTCCTTATAAACAAAAAATAAAAAATTAAACTATCCCATTATTATATTAGTAACTGACTGACATATCATATACAGCCTAAACTACTGGATTTAGAAACGTGAAATTTAGCAAAAACCTTCCTTTTATAATATGAACTAGAAGGGGTTATTGAAAATTAAACTTTTAAGGTGGTGAAAAGAGGAAACTTTACTTAATTCATTAAACCCCAAGCGAACGCCGGCGTTCGCGCATCTATTGTCTTACTAGTTACTATTGTGTCTCAAATTGACGGTATCTTAAAGGTAATGTTATTATTTCGGCATAATCTATTTGAAACATAGCAGAGATAGTAAAAAAGTAACCCAAATAAAAAAGATGTTCAATGTTCGTTTTTCAAAACATTTCCCTATAAAACGATTTAAGTAGTATTAAAGGTTGTATGGAAGAATCTTATTCCATGGATTAATAAACTTGAAGTTTGGTACAAATTCTATCTAAAAGAAAAAATAAAGACTGTGATTATAAGTTTTTTAAGACTACGTTCAGAATATAGTTAAAAGGATGTTAAAGTTTTCTATGAAAATATTTTCGCGAATGAAGTCACTGGCAGAGTGATAATCCAGGGATCTTGCTTCTTCTTCTTCTTCCTGTCCTTATCCAATATTACTTGGGGTCGGCGCAACACATTTCTTTCTTCTATTCTGTCCTGTCACCCGTCACACTATCACTAACTCTCCTTTCTTTCATATCACTCTTTACACAATTTATCCATCCAGGGGTTTTGCTGTGACGTGTTAAAATGCCAAGCATGCGAGCGAGAGAGGGACGGAGCTATAAACCCAATATAACTCTATCCCTTTAACAGAAAGGATCGCGTTACGCGCTCGTGGTAGGACCTCTGTAATATATTACGAAGACAAGCTGACCCAGCAAACTTCTTAATACATAACAGTCAATGAATGTAACTGTATATCTTTCTATATAGTCAATCGATTGCAATAAATCTGGGCAGATCCGGAAGATTACTTCCTATTAAGACTGACTTTTTATTATGATTATTTTTATAGTACTGTGAATACAATATTGACTGGTCTACGCTGTCGTAATGTACTTAATAACTACTAATATTGTAAGAACAACAATTTTTTTTTAAAGAGTAACCATGGAGTTTCTTGGCGGTACTTATCCATAGAAAAAACGAACAAGTTGGAACTGTGCACTAGTTCTGATGTTTTATAAGTGCCCACGGAGGCCTATGTTAAATAAAACATTTTGAATTTAGTTTTGATGAACCAAAGTCTAAGTAATATATCAACTTACAATCGATTTCGTATATTTTACGTGGTGCGCGCACAACTAAATATCTTAGAGATTAATTATATGTTTGTATAGATACTAATATTCCCTTCTTTCTCCTAGACAACAGGCCTGAGTCCCATCAGTGGGAACATTATAAAGCTGACTATGCTATGCTTTGCTATAGATACTACTAATTTCACATGTCCCAATTACTGTGGCTTCATCTCTGACGGCGTCTCAGATCACACAACCGTTAATTATAGGTACATCATACAGTTCTGAAAAATGGGTGAACGAAAATTGTTCAAAGTGAAACATTTCATTTGAACCGCGCCATGTATCAAGTTGTTGGAGCAGTACTAACCGGCCTACCCGCGATCCAGCCAAGTACGATGATGTAAATTATGTATGCTCAAGTAAACAGCATCCGAAACGCGTCAATTTGGAAATCTACGGCCGGTAAGGAAAAATCTTTATAAGAATTTAACGGGGTTACAAAATCGTTCAGCTTGATAACAGAATGTGGATTAAAATATTAGATTTAGAGTTTTGTTCCGGCTTTTTTTTTTGAAGTTAGGAAATCATTGAGTTCTTGAGCTCTTGGACGTAGCGGGATATCAGACTTAGGCACTCACTGCGCAAATAGATACCTACATTTTTTGTTCCCATTACTGACCCCGAACACTCTTTGATCGTCATGGTGGAAGTATCTGGACACAAAAAATGTTTACGTATGAGCAGAAAGTGGATGATTTCAAACTGGTTCTATAGAAATTCAATATTCATCGGTAGCTTGTATCTGACACAAGACACAAAAGTGTCTAAAGTGTGCCCTGCCTAACTGACTAAAACTCTCTCGTATGATTCTTCTTTGCCTTGTGATAGCTGATGTTACAAGGAGTAGAGTAGTAGCTGATGTTATTAGGCTATTTTGTCACGTTCCGGGGTGGTCTTCTAAGAGGTCACGGAGCCCTCTTCTATGTACTGATGGTGATCACCGGGGTGGTTTTAGTGAGGTAAGAATCCCACACTCCCTGGCCTTGCCCCCAAAAGGCCGGAAGGCTTTTGAAGGTTTCCCCCCGAAAACAAAAAAAAACAAAAAAAAAGGCTACTTTGTCACGTTACAGCCCACAGGAGCGGAACAGTAACTAAAGACACGGGTGAAACCGTGGGGACAGCTACAAATAGAACGATCGAAGCTAATTACCTACTTGAGGTAGTGTTTTATTTTAGAGGATATATTATGACTATATTCACAACATTAGATGAACTTCAAAGAAAAATAGTGATTCTTGTCAGCCACATAAATGCATCATGCTGTTGTGGGAATCTTAACAAGAGAACTCAAAATAGTTAGGCCGCGTTCCTACTACCGTGCGACGACAGACAACCGTGCGGTTTTAAGCATCGTGGCGTATTTGTTTAAATGATAGTGTTCACATATAGGACGACACGTTTAATTGGCGTCTACAACTTTTTAGCCGTGATAGATTGTCAATGAAAGTGGAACGGGGGAACGGCTAGCACAACAGTCGTAAAATGATAAAAAGTTGTCAAAACCATGACGGTAATTTATACATATCATTATTCCGTGGACAATGGTGTGGGTTATACTTTTTTTTACTACTGTGATAAAACTACTGTAAATTGATTCTGTATTGTATAACTGTTTTTTGTCTAAAATAAATAAAGTAAATCATATGTCATTGTTGCGACTATCTGTTGTGGCTACGACAAACAGTTGTTATAGGTAATGGGAACAGCTAGGATCGGTAGTCGTTCGACAATAAATTAACCGTTACGACATAGTGGGAACGCGGCCTTAACCAAACTTGTACTGCAAGGACATTTAATGACATAGCAATTTAAACGCTATAAATAAACTTTACAACGATCCGATCGCGTGCTTCTAATCAAAATGATACGTGAACAATGAATGTTTAATCAAACAGCAAACTAAGTTTCGATTTCCATTTGTCGAGAGTAGATACGAAAATATTTCATAATACCAACTCGTTATTTTGATACTATTGGAAACTTTAGGCATTTAGCCTTAATAGATACATCCTATAGAGCTAAGGAGCCTTCTCCTCGTTCCTAGAGAATAAAAATGTTTTCTTTTTTCTTTCTTTCTTTCTTCCTATTTGTTTAAACGTCATTCACTGCATGAAAGATAATAATGGAGATACAAGTTCTAACATGTTTAGCCGCATATTATGGTGTAAAAATTGGTAGAACGACATGGTGCATAAATAGTGGTAATATTCTTCAAAATTACAATAATAGAAATTGTTATAGCCTCTATGGTTTGATGCGAGCGTAAGTTACTATATCTGAGACGATTAGTGCCAAGAGGCTAAACTGTTTGGGATTGAGTATAAGTTATTAAGTTTGTGTTCAAGTTATGTTACCTTTAAAATAACACAACTTATACACAAACTTAAATCTATGGGTACAATGGCGGTCTTACCGCTGACAATCTACCAGACAACCTTGGGTGGATCGTAAGAATGATTAATAATATAGATATTTCAATAGCTTACTTCAATCCAATTATTTTTGATAATAGTTATCGCTGATATTATTTTGCTTCTAGAGCATCTATCAAGTGGTTCGACGCTATGGCCTGGTGGATATGTGATAGTCTCAGAACCCAGGTATTGTGATAAAGTTTTAGAAAGGCAAGTTATTATGTCTAACAGTAGACGTCCATGAGCTGAATCGTGATCTTACCTGAGCATGTTGTACTGAGCCAGAGCACTAAGCGTGTGATGAGGCGAAGGCGGCGGCAACACAGGTGGCGGCACACACTTGCCCGGTCCTTGTAGCACGCGGATGCCCATGCGCACAGTACTGCGCCGGGATACCTTCTCGTCTGGACGCTCCGCTGTTGATAATATTACACGATTTATTTAGGTCCTTTTAAATTACACATTCACGTCGCAGCTAAAGTGACCTTACTAGTTTCAATCCGTGTAGACAGCAAGTATAAATATGACCTTCAACGCCCTTGGTTGGGAGGCACGTTTTCCCAACCACCGAACGAGTTGGCGCGTGGTTTACATCCATTCAGCCGCAACACAAACCAAACACATAAATCAAGGTCGCCTTGGTTGGAACGCTAGTTTGCAACCGTGTGGTCAACCCTAAATGCACATACATATATTGTCAATATTCTTTTGTCCTAATCTGTTAAATTATTCCCTGTTTTTAGTTAGTCATCTTCTGAATAATTACATTTTTTCTAGCCATATCATCTTCTTACACAGTCCGTCTATGGTATTTTTAGAGACACACACAAAACACATCAAAAGAGGGGTATTGAAAGGAACGATTTTTTGGAGTTCCGTACCTCAAATGGAAAAAACGGAATCCTTATAGGATCACTTTGTTGTCAGTCCGTCTGTCTGTCAGGACCCATTATCTAAAGGACGCGGACGGTCCCTTCAAGATGTAAAAAAAACAAACTTTTAAGTTAACGAATAAAAAAGATACGGCTGTTTATGTCGCAAAAAAACGTATATTTTGTTACTCTCAAAGATAGAAATTCATAGGGTACTTCCCGTTGACTCAGAATCCTGAAATTTGGCACAAAGCAAGATCTTATAGCATTGATATAGGAATAAATCTGAAAATAGTCAATTTGACATGTGACTATGACACAAAAAAAATTTTTTTTTCAATTTGGGAAAAATCTTCGAGACGCCATCAGTGCGTGAGTCCGACTCGCACTTGTCCATTTTTTAATGATAAGAAGCTATTAATATAGTTACCACTGTTACAGGATGAAAGGAGAAAACATTTTTAGCAAACCCCAAATTCTCTCAGTATTATAGGAAAATAGAAGGAGCACAAAAATTATATAAAATATGTCACGGGTCCTGCAACCTCAAAAAACTGATTAAGCGGCTTATATAGTAGAGCTTTTGAAAAATAGGAAAATTTTATAAAGGAAGTACCTACACTTTTCAGCGGTTCAAGATTTTGAATACCAGTGAAGTTCTAGCAAATCCAATTGTCAATGCAATTGGATTTGCTATAAGATTCTAGAAATCAAATCAAATCAAAGTCATTCATTTCAAATAGACCATTTGCAGACACTTCTGAACAGTCAAATATCGGTCAGTCCAAAAAAAAGTGAAGCTAAATTGTACGATTCAAAGCGTAGTTTCCATAAAGAAGATCGTGCAAGAAATTTCATGGACACTTTCAAATCATATTATGAGTTACATAATAATCTTTGTTACATATTTCTTGTTGCTTTTAAACGAGCACAACGTATATAATAAAAAAATATTAAAAGATAGAAATTGAATTAAGCCACTGGCAGCTAAGAGATGACCAGTCTCAACTGACGGCACCTGGTCACGATCAAGACGCGTGCATCAGCCCCACTCACTACTCACTACGAGAATTTAATATCATCTCGACAGTTCTGACCAGTAATATTCATATTACTCAGTTCTAGGAAACAGTAATTGCAACAGCCCAATTTAAATAATTAAGATTTCAAGCGACACCAGTAATACCCCAATTTGGCGCCGTTCCCGAGCGAGTTTCGTAAAAGCTGAAGCGGATTTTCATGCACCATCTGGCCAGCTCGTTATTTATTTCATTGCATTCTCTACCCATTGATGAAGCCGAATTTTATATCAATTTACTGTATGTCGGAGATATTTATTCTGAAGCTCAGGGGCCTCGCCATGACGTCATCATGTCAAAATGTCAAGCATGCGAACGAGAAAAAGGGGTGAAGCTATAAACCCTGTACATACACCCACAGCATCACAATTCATCATAATACTTCATTATAATTGTACCCACAAATTTAAGTTTTTGTATAAGCTGCATTACTTTTTGGTGTACAATAAAGTCTATTCTATTCTATACACTAATATTTTTTAATTATTACAAAAAAAAGTGGCCCTATCCATACCCGTTACTGATCACATTTTTGTAATCAGAAGTAAAAAAAAAAAACGAAATCCCAAAATTGTCCACGAAATTCATAGTAGAATCAATTATTCATAACAATTGCTACCAGAAAATACTTTGCCGAGTGTTTTTCCATTTTGGTCGTCTTTTATTCATTCATAATAATCAATAGCCTGTACAATATTTCCATAAGTTGAGTGATATTTTAGGATATAAACAAATACTAAACTTTGCTGTTTATAACAGGTATTTGTTATATAAGAGTGCAAAGTTGCTTTTTAACCGCGTGCTCAATTTTGATGAACGAGCTAGCGAAGGATTCAAAAATCAGAATCCTGAGCGTTAGCGAGAGAATCAAAAGAGCACGAGGTGAAAAATCTTTGCAGCCAAGTGCAACACGTAACGTTTAATCCCACCTCAGTGAGGGAATGACTAAATGCAAAAAAAGTACGCCAAGGAGATTCTGAGTCTGAGCTTTTAACAAATTAAAAAAAAAAGTATGACAAATTTGGTACCATGGAGGTAGAAGAAAATAGGTTTAATAATGTTTTGAATTCATAAACTTTATGCACGCGATATACTAAATTCAATTTACTTTATCTCTACAATAAAAACTGCTTTTGCTCTCAGATATCGAAGAGCAAAAATACTGTTTCCGAGACGGGGGGATGAAAATATTATTTATGGAGACTACTTAAATTATAACAAAACCTTTTCTAATAAGCCCTTTAATTCAGTAAACCCAAAACGAACGCCAGCGTTCGCTCTCTCATTGTCTTTCTATTGTGTCTCTAATTAGGGTATTCGAAAGGTTAAGTATTTGTACTAATTAAATTATTAGTGGTGTACGATTATAGCTTCATCCCTTTAACAGTTCAGTTTAGGTCGTCAAATGGATCGCATTATGAGCTCGTAGTAAGGCCTTTGTTTACTATTATGTAAATCAATAAATCGGCAATTTAGAAACGCGTCATCTCTTGAGTGCTTGCGTCTGGTTACTGATCTAGTAGAACAGTTTGAATATTGTTATGTCCTTGATTCTACATCATACTAAATCTTTGTATTAGTAGGTAACTACTAGATATGTATTGGCGGGCGTATAAGAGAAACTAGCTTCTACCAGCGGGTTCACCCGCGTGGAAGTAGGTTACTCTACATAAACTTAGGATCCCTTTTTTTATGGTGGGAAAAATCTGAAAATAGTGTCAGACTCCGGCAGGAAGCATTTGCACCCCCAAGGTTGGGCAGGAGCCGCTTGAGCGCAGCCCCAGCCCGGTTGAGTTTGGGAGCCAGACGTCGGAAATGCTCCACGAAATTCCACCGGCTGTCGAGGACGAGTCCCAGGAACTTCACCTTCGGACCAACTTAGGATCCCTGTTAGAGGTGAATTTTCGCAAAACCCGTTCTTAGCGAATGTCTACACTGTGGTATAGTTTCTGAGATTTCGTGATTAATCAGTGAGTTGTATTTCGCTTTTATATATTGATAGATTGACTAAAGAAGGCAACACATACATATATACTATATTATTACATATATTATTTAACATAGCAATTTTAAACCAACTTTAAAAATGAGCAGGTTATGTGTTTGGCCGTATGTATTTTTTTTTAATGTATGCTCACCGATTCCTCGTTCAATTGTAGATCGATTTTGAATGTTATTTTATATTTTTGTTTGTAAGATCTGATATGTAACGGAACTCCTCATAGGATTATAGCAAAACTGTCGTAATAAGTAAAATTTCTTTGTTTACATGTGTAGTCGATGACTGACTAAATAAAAAGGGGAAGGGATACATCAAACTGATCTGGTGATGTAGCCAGAACGTAAGCACCGGAATACATCAATGTATCCTAGCCGTGTTTGGGATTATTAGAATTGTCATGAGATGAACTTTGGCCATATATTTTAAGCATGGCTGAGGGATACCACAACTAAAAACTGTAAAATAATCGGTGTTAAACAACGAAGAGACAAAACTATTATAGAAACACTGGCTTCCGAAATTAAAGTTATTTTGCAATTTTTATTAGTATTCTTTTTGACATTGAAATTGATTTTATTGTTTTGCAAAGTTTTTTTTTTACAAGCCTTTATTTAGTTTCACCTCTCCCGATTCCTCCCGATTTGGAATTTGATCCACTTCCCGGTTACAGATTAAGCTGAAATTTTGCATGCATGTGTAAATTAGATGACAATACAAAACTATTATGACATGGAGCTGATCTGATGATGGAACCGGAAGGTGGCCGTAAGAACCCGGTAATTAAACGACACAACCACATCGAGTTTGGGCTCGTATGATTCGTCTTGACGAGTATTAATTATACAGGTATACGGCGCTATAAAAGCTTGCTATTAAAAAATGATTTTCATTAAAAACTTGTTTGTCTACAAACCAAAGAGAATAAAGTAACTCAAATATAATACAAAGACATTGTCACTAATCCTATGTTCTGCGGACTGCGATGCCCAAGGGGCGAGCTAAACCTTATCAAATGTAATTGTATTAATTAAGTACGAAACTGAGAGAGAATTGTTCAAGATTTGTTGAAGTTGTTGTTCGCTTTGCTCCAAATGTCTGCGTTTGGCGGGGAAGAATATTGAACTTGATAATATTAAATACCTAACGTATATATGTAAGTATTACGCACGTGTTTAGACCTGTGTTCGAATTAATTTGGGTACTTAAACAGTGTTTTTTATCCTTATTTAAGGGATTTCGGTCAACACGATGATGTCGCCCTGTAATTCTACTCTATACACCGAACTTTGTACGCAACGCCGACTATTAACTACAGGTACATACTAATTTCGTACACGCGTGAATTAATACGAGTTTTGAAATAGAGGTACTTTATTTTTTAATTTTATCTTTACAAATCGATAGTGTTTCATGTACCGGATCGACCCTCCACGGGATTATAACGATTAAAATTTAGCGGTGTATAGATATTCAAAAGCAAAATACCACCGAATAATTACGAAATATCAGAAACTATAAAACCAACAAACTTAAAACTTGGCAGGTACCTAGGTTCCTTTGTAGGATGTAGCTGTAGACATCCGTAAAAATGGGGTTTCAAAGTTTGTATGGACTTTCACGCAGGTGAAGCCGCTGGCAGAAGCTTGATATAGTATATTTTCTATTACTACATACATCTAACTCTCTAAAATGTTATCTTAGCTGGGGTGGAAGCATCGCCTAGCCGTTGTTGTGTCTCCGATGCGTAAATGGGACATGTAGTCTGTATAATGTACACAGCTTTAAGGCCAAGAAGCTGCCTATATTGTAGGTATTGGGTGCCTCTAAGTGCTTATCGCCGAAGAGACTTTGATAATCAAGTTTCGACTTTCAGAGTGAAAGCATAGATTGAAACTAAAATTGTTTGGTTCTGAAAATAAACATTTTTTATTTTGTAAGTACTTGTATTTTTATTTGTACCTACATATTTTGTACAAACTTTAATTTCAATAAAGATTTTTTTTTTTTAGGTGGGAAAATCATTTAATGACATCTCCCGCACTTGAGAGGTAAAAACCCAGTCTTATTCCTTCTTTGTGATCGTCCCAAAGCCCCGGGGATCTCTTTCGCTTCACCCATGGCCCTTCTTAAATATTTGTTTGTTTTGGTTAAGTTGAAACAAATGTTTCAAGTTAACCCTAATTTTTGTTTTAAAATTAAATATTTTGTGCCCTAACCGGGTCCATATAATTTTACTAAGAAATAAGCTTTTAAAACACTATGGAACGCAATAAATTACTATAAATAATTAAATACATGGTGATATAATACTTCTAACAAAGTTTACTAAGGGACTTACCGATATAAGCTCTGACATCATATGAAGTGCCTATAGGCGCTCCATGGTACTGCTTGGCTGGTACCAACTGCACACTTGGTGGCGCTAGTGGGGTCAGCTCCAAGTGAAACGGGTAGGCGTTGGCACCCAGGCGTTTTATTAGAGCGTCCTGTGTGACAGAAAAGAATGACAAAGTAGAAAACATGTTTATTATCTGGTAAACTGGTAGAGATGAACATAAGTGGCAAAAAGTTTTACGAAATGTTGGAACCTCCACCGTATGGAGGTTTTCTCCGCTTGGTCAGATCACTGCCGTGTCCTCGTGGAGGATATCTCGGTCGTCAAGAGTGACTTCTCGTATCTTGCCTTGATCCAGGCCATAGTATGGAGCGAGTGAGAACAGGAACCGTCACCTCCTTCTGCGAAGCAGTAATGCAAGCGAAGGAGATGGTGGAAAGAATGAGGAGGAAACGATTTTCACATCTTGGCTCCTGCAAGAGACGCCCCGGGCGTCGTGAGTCGTAAGGTGACTCGGCCATTGTAAGCATGGGCTTGCAGACGGTGAGCAATGGGTAGCTCGGCGTCCGATAAGGACCAGGTCCAGATCGACAGCACGTCGTGTTCCACGCGCGCCTTATAAGTTGTCAGCATGATTGACGAGGCCGGCTAGGGCAGATTTCTAATAGGGCTGCGAGGTTGTTACCTCAATCCTGAAACGCAAAGAATAAGTGAAAGATCACAGGTAATTTTCAGTCAGTAAAAATCTTATACTCTCTTTGATTGGGAGACGTTATTTGAGGATTACCTACCTAAAAAAATTGTTTCTAATATACAAAGTCCTATTTATGGATGAGCCTTAAAATTAACAGTTCAGTCTGTACTTATGACTGGTTTGACAGATCTAAGTAAATTATATTACTCAAATAATTGTTTAATTTTATCATCACTCCTAACTGTCAAGGTTATTTCCAACTTTCAAGAGCTTTCAATTAAATAAATCTGGGTCCACTGATTTAAAAGGTTAGGTACAATATACTTAATTGAGCTTTGAAGAGGCAGGCAATCACGAACTTTACAAAGGCATAATCAGGTAGTTCCCACTGCTGGGACATAAGTCGCCTCTCTGTAAAATAGAGTCGACCATAAATGGACCACACGAGCTTAGTGCCATCTGGATATAGCTTACAATAATATGTATTTTTAGGTAGCCAAAATAAACTCCGTGATAATATTTTATTAATAAACAAACAATGTGCCTCTAATTAAAAGTTAAATAAAATAAAAAGAACAAAATACTGTTGATTTGAATAATTGAGCCAATTCGTAACTCAAACAAAGAACGGGTTAGGTTAATTAAATCAAACAGTGATCTCAATTAAGATAATACCACGTTAACACAAAGTAATTTATCAATGCCTGTTCCTTTCCTAGAATCATTTGTGTTTTCAAAAGTACTTGTTTTTAAAGAAGTTTGGAAAACTTCGATCAAATATTATCTAGAATATTCATGGTTATTTGTAAACACTGGCAATCTATCAGGAAGTCTATGTTAAGAAAAACTTAAACCACAACTTTTGTTCTTTGACTTTTAAAAATGTATCATACATTGATTCATTATATTTTCATACAAAATTAAATTGAACGTTCTAAATGTCACGAATACGAAGTCTATATGAAGCAAGTGATAGTACAATAGCAGTGGGCAGTGCAGATAGTGCGCGAGAGACGTAAGTGATTACAGCAAAATACAGAGTCAAAATATGTTAGATAGAACAATGAAATTTTGAAAGTTTGTTTTTGGTAAATGTATTCCGTTTGGTAAAAAGTGATTGTGTTTTACAAATAACCCTATACATAGGGATAAATAGTAGCAGGCTTATGATACTGTCACATAGCAAAGGAGCACAGGCGTAGGGTAGCCAGACTTTTGGTATTTCACAGGATGTATTTTGGAGAGTACTGTACGGAAATTACATGACTTCATTCCGCTATTACCTTTCTAGCATCGGATAACCCGACCTACGGCGTATCCACCCTAAATTGTTAACACCTCTGCGATACGAGTCGTTTATACTGCGTACTTACATCGAAGGACTAATACAATTAAAGTGCTGCGGTTTTCCCGTCTGATTTTAATTTAGGTGTCATCAAGGCTAGGGTAAATAGACTCTTAATAAACTAGTGTGCTTTATCATCAAAGATTGCATCACTGCTTACCATCAGGCGGGTTCGCAGTCAAGTGTTGGTTGTATTTTATGCATCATTAAAAAAAAGGTTAAAGGATGTTTGACCATATCATGAATTGTTACCTTTGAAGAAATTTATAATGAATTGGTAGTACATATACATCGACCACAATTTCAATGTTGAGAAAAAGCAATTTACAGTCAAATACTAGATACCTACTATTTTTAGAATAAAATAGATATCATTATAATTAAGAGACAACAAATCAAAACATCTGCTACTAATATTTAATACCAACCTTACATTATTGAAACGTGAAAAAAAGAAATACGAACGGAAAAAATACAAAATGATCAAAAAGAAAAAAATCAACATTTTTCTTTCTATTCATATAATAATTTGCTACGGTTCTCATTATGAAAATTGATCGCTCATTATTCTTAATATTTATTGGGTAAAATATATTTATAAAAGAAAAATGTAAAAAACGAACATTAAACGATATCCGTACACAAAGACTGATTTCATTGAAGCCATTAACAAAATTATTTCAGTAAATGATATAATTTTCCTTTTATACCGCGCTTATCTTTTATGATATTCTATTTGAACACGTTTCAAACGTACATAATTTCAATTGCCACATTTATTCGAAAACTTCCAATTTATTACGGTACCATTTGGCAAACACGTGTTTGCGTAGATATATTGGTTTTATGTACCTTCTTTAGAATTAGATAAAAAACCTAAAGGTTCATTTTCATTAGTCGACAAAGCTCGCACACATGCGAGCTTTGTCGACTGTGCGAGAGATTTCTCTACAACATGCCATAGGACCCCAATTTCCAGCCACCGTAGGCGTGGGCTTGCGGATAGTGAGCAATGGATAGCTCGTAGTCCGGTCGTCCAGTAAACGTCCAGATCGAGCCCGAGCCGCCGACAGCACGTAATGTCCAACAACACGTGCTTCAAGGAGATGTCAGTAAATCCGTAGGGGCCTAGCAGGGTCTAAGCGTATTCCCAAGTCGTCGATGGCGCGCACTGTTCCCGCGCGCCTCAAGGAGTTGTCAGCAACAGCAGGGACCCAGCCGGGTCGGAGCCTACTGGGGCCAGGGTTATACGAAAGGGCGCTCGAGCCCCGGTATGAAGGCTAGAAGGAACGGGGTGGGTCTTTTAGTCAGTAAGAGTCTGACAATATCTCCCGCTCCGCCCAAGAGTGGGGGTAGTAATTGGACGATTTTTTTCCCACCATAAAAAAAAATGGTCTAAACGTATTGGGGCCATGTGTTCGCTTCTGAATGGAGAACCTGGGGTCCTGGAACACAAGGCAAAGAAGGCGCATAGAAGTCAGTTTTAGTCAGTAAAAGTCTGACTCACCCTCTCACTCCGCCCTAAAGCGGGAGATGTCATTGAATGATTTTCTACTTAAAAAAAATCTGTAGGGCTCACGTGCAGGAAATCAATCAGTGCTCGAATGTGCCGTCGTTAGATTTTTATTTGCCGTCTCTCTGCGATTAATTGTCTTTTCTTGCTCATTGGCGGAATTCCAGAGGGTGACACCTAGTGTGTTGTCTTCTACTTGTACCGACTCTCCAAGGCATTGCTTGAGACTGACCATCGATTTATAGGTATTTGTATGTTGCCTGCACTTCCATGTACTTAGGTATGTGATCAGTTTGTGACTGTAGTCTCTAAACGTGGCTATTTTGTAACTAAAGTTACCTTGGGTCTTTGTCAAAACAATTTTATATGTGTTAAAAATAAATATTTTACATCGACCTCCGAATTTTATTGATCATTACGCTTTCCCGTAGCGTATATAGATCGAGTTATAGCAGGGCTTATAATGTTCCCAACTGCTGGAATGCTGGCCTTCTCTCTAGACGAGGGAATGGGCCGTAATACACCACGCGGGCTCAGTGCGGATTGGTGGATGTTTGTGACATCCTTACTACTACGAATTTTTGAGTCTTGGATATGCCGATTTTCTCACGATGTTTTCCTTCACCGTTATAAGAGTAGTGGTGATAACATAAAATACGTAAAGTAATGTGCTTGACTGGGTTTGAACCGGCGAACTAAAACTGGCCGTTACCACTGGACCACTACAGACTGCTCCCTTTGATCAAGTTATAAACCTATGAAAATAAGCCTAAGCTAGGTTCCCCAGATATTAGTTTGGGGTTTATCCAGACACAAGTATAAACAGACATAAACTTGAACATTCAGAACACTAGTTTAATTTGCATAGTTAGAACTAGAATATTGAGTAGCAATTGGCGAAGTTGTACCCTTATCAAGATGTTGCCGGCTACTGGCTTAGAACGTCCTGGGCACGATCTAGTAATATAGGTAATGGTAGCAGTTTCGGACAGAACAAGTAAGTACTACTAACTTTGTTATCAGGAGTTTCGTTTATGTTGTTTGTTTTTGTTGGTAACAAGTTATTCGTTTAATTAATTGATCATTCAATATCTGATTAATCAATGGTTAAGACCGTCCAACCCAAGATACATTTCTACCAACCACTCCCTCTTATGTGATTATGACGTTATTACACATTTTTATAACAAATGTTTTAGAAATGCAGATATTTTATAGATATAACCCAGAGTTCTGATTGAGTGGGGATTATCCAACATCTTGGAGGACCTTGATTACGCCGATGACCTATGCCTCCTGAGTCATACCCACGCCGACATGCAGGCAAAATTGGAAGATTTAAGTCAGGAGGTTGCAAAAACTGGTCTTAAAATAAACATCCGGAAGATACAGGAGATGAGAACGGGTGTGAGGAATCCCTCACCATTGATGTTGAACTCAGAGGTAGTGGAAAGCGTATACAAGTTTACCTATCTAGGAGGCGTCGTTTCAGAAACCGTAGGTAGTGAAGAGGACATCACTTCACGGATCGCCAAAGCCCGAGCAACCTTCGCGTAGCTGAGACCTGTTTGGCAGTCGCGGAAACTGACCCGAAGAATAAAACTTAAAATCTTCGGGTCAAATGTCAAATCTGTGCTGCTCTATGGGTGTGAAACGTGGAAGGTCACAAAGGATATCTCACGCCAAATCCAAGTTTTCGTCAACCGCTGTCTGCGTCGCATCCTCGGAATTTACTGGCTCGAGACCATTTCCAACGTAGAGCTGCTGAAAAAATGCCACGAGAGCCCGATCGACCGCCAGATCAAGCATCGCAAGTGGAGATGGATTGGCCACACGCTCCGAAGGAATTCCGATCACATACCCAAGCAAGCGTTGGACTGGAATCGCAACGAAAAAGAAAGCGTGGCCGTCCCCGTTAGACCTGGCGTCGCACCGTGTTGGCGGTAGCAGCAAGCATCGGAATGACGTGGAGCGAGGTGAAGCGTGGAGGTTAGGACCGTTCGCGATGGAGGATTACTGTGGAAGCCCTCTGCCCCATCTAGGGGACATAGGACATTAAGTAAGTAAGTAAGTAACCCAGATTTCTATTAAAATAAAAAAAATACATTTGTGTAAAACAAATCCAGTAAAAATCAGCTATTTTTCGTAAAATTTTGTTCTGCATAATGAATTAAAAAAACCGGCCAAGTGCGAGTCGGACTCGCCCATGAAGGGTTCCGTAGCAGCAGGTAACATAATATAAAAGTTCTTGTAATGTGTTGTAACTTTGATCGATGTTTTAATAATAGTGTATTTTTTTTCGATTTATGATGCATTAAAAAAAAACTACTTACTAGATTTTGTTCAAACCAATTTTCGTTGGTAGTTTTTATAGTAATGTACACCATATATTTTTTTTAGTTTTATCATTCTCTTATTTTAGAAGTTAGAGGGGGGGGACACACTTTTTACCACTTTGGAAGTGTCTCTCGCGCAAACTATTCAGTTTAGAAAAAAAATATATTAGAAACCTCAGTATGATTTTTGAAGACCTATCCATAGATACCCCACACGCATGGGTTTGATGAAAAAAAAAAATTTGAGATTCAGTTCTATGTATGGGGACCCCCAAAATTTATTGCTTTTTTTCTATTTTTGTGTGAAAATCTTAATGCGGTTCACAGAATACATCTACTTACAAAGTTTCAACAGTATAGCTCTTATAGTTTTGGAAAAAAGTGGCTGTGACATACGGACGGACAGACAGACAGACAGACAGACAGACAGACAGACAGACAGACAGACAGACAGACAGACATGACGAATCTATAAGGGTTCCGTTTTTTGCCATTTGGCTACGGAACCCTAAAAAGTAAAGAAAATATATAAACATAGATCTTGCACATTTAAACGAGATTTAGAATGACGAAAATTTTTTCTAGAAACATTAAAGATAAAAAATTAAAAAATCTTGACAAGTTTTGTGAAATATTCGAGTGATGGTATTACCGATTGCCAAGAGAGTGTTCAGGCGTTAGCGCGAAGCAGTTATGCTTCCAGCTCTAACGGCTTAAACTTCGGCATATTGCACCAAAGATCTTTTTTTGACGAAGGTGAGAACTAAGAAAGACTTTTGTGTTCATTCATTCCATTCGGTAATAAATAATGAAGGTCCGTAAATTAGAAATCCGATCAGCCGTGAAGTCGTGTACCCGGCTTGAGTAGGGTAAAGTTAGATATATTTATATCGGTGATATAATTAGTGTGGTGGTAAACACAATACCATAGTTTCTTATGCATAATATGTTACTAGTATGAAGATCTTCACGCTCGAAACAACTCGCTAGTGCTGCTCCTTGAATGTTCTTGCTTGGAACTGTGTTTTTTTTTAAATACCACCACATTACTTATATCACCAATGTATCTGCCTCTAAACTATACCTATCTAATAAACCTTAAAGTTAACCTAGAGAACACCAATACGTCACTGAAAGAGAAGCTCTAGTCTTAACCGCTACCAGACAACTCAAACAACGGTACCAACAGGTAGAACATTATCATAAATATTCTTTGAAATAACACGAGAAAACTTCCCTCATACTTTTAGTATTATATAAAAGAGTCTAGTGTGAATCTGCCAGCGACCCACACCTGTTACACCCAGGCCTTTATACGTTGAGCATGGAAAATCGTTTAGATGGCCTTTATAGCTGCAGACCCATTATGTCCGAAGATTTACGAGCTCAAGGGAATTGTATCGAAAATTTCAGTGTATTTCTTTTTTAGAAAATGTGTTCTTGTTTTCGAATAAATTTGTCAGAAGAATGTTATAATAGAAGTTTGGGGTGTAAAAGGCTCAGAGGGTTCTCTTACTTAAATTATATTGTGCAGGATATATCTGTTGCGTGTCCGATATAGTGTCGGCCATAGTAACGCTGTGATCGACCAAATCGACGGCTGAGGGCATCAAGCTCTGAGCCGTCGATCTGGGCCCGGTTCTTACTGGACGCCAAGCTACCATCTCTCGCAGTCCTCAAGTCCGTGCTTACGGTGGCCGAGTTGTCCTGTGAGTCACGATACCTAAGGTGTCTCCTGCAGGGGCCAGGGCGTGAGACGAGGTCGCGCAGACCACGAAAGAAATGATAAGAGAATCTGGACAGATTTCGCTATAACTCTAAGGAGTGTAGGCTTGCGAGCCGACCGAAATCGAAGAAGTGGAGGGAAGCCTTTGCCCAGAAGTAGGTCAGCCCCTTTGGCAAAGTTACGACCTTTTCATTTCGATTTTCTTGCGTCGAGCGCCTCGAGTCGGACACCCCTCCGATTCCTTTGTTCTGACCACGTGACTGAGAGTTGAGATGACGTCAAAACAAAGGAATCGGAGGCCTACTCGAGGCGTTCGACGCAGGAGAATTTGTAACTTGGCTAAGCCTGCAGGACAGGTTAGCAAAAAACAAATACGCCAGTTAATTTTCTACACAATAGAAACTTTTTACGATAAACCGTAGCCCGTAACTAATATAAAAATGTTATTTTGTTAAAGTTGAAATCATTTACTTCAACATCTTGAGACTGTGACAATCAGACTGTAATCGAGTAATGGCCCTTTTTTATGAAAGTATAAAACTTGTATTACTTGATTAAATATAAAATCTCTTTAGATCCATTCTGCAGTAGGTACAACTTTTTATGAGCTTTTTTTTTATTTGTCTTTACACTGTTTCACAATGTTCGTAACGTGAATAAAGCCTTTGTAGATTAAATATAGAATATGGAATGTACGGAGCTGTTCGTTTTACCCTTTGAGGATGCACGAGGCAGATTATATTGCATTAGATAATTCTAAAGGGGAATACTGTTCATACAGAATTTGAAACTACGCATTACCTTGTTGATGTAGATTTTCATGTAAAATGTACGTGTGCATTCGAAGCTACACGGTATTTTCTCATCCAATAAACCACAGTCTATCAAGATGAAAGTCTAGTATAACCAGTGTGTATTGCCAGTGATGAAATATGGCTATGAAACGTAATCGCTCACAACGAGAGTCATCAGAAGCCCTGAGCTAACTCAAAAGGCAGTGGAGAGGGCAATGCTTAAGAAAAACAACTAAAAAAAAAACTTTACATAGTTTCCAATTCTATGCGTGATAGAATCGCACCGAATCTGCAGGAGAACCAAGGTTAATTGCACCCTAAGAATCGCTGAACTGAAGTAGCAGTGGGCAGGGCACTTTGCTCGCAGATCTGTTGGAGCCGAAAGGTTCTAGAGTAGCGACCCCACACCGGAACCTATGACCTGATGAGGACACACAAAATCAGCCGTTGAGGCGACACGTCGAGAAGGCTTAACTCCAATAATTATTGGACATGGACGTTTTCTAAGCTGAAATGATGATGATTTTTCATTTTCTACATTTTTAGACAGTCTAGATTTTATATAAATCCACAAGCAATCGAATAACCTTTACATCAATAGGTAAAATTATTGTTGAACCGATTACGAGGCGATTCTGAACCTTTAGAATTTTGTCCATGAATATTTTAAAAGGCGCGGCTACTCAGCACAAAATTGCATGACCGCTACAAATAAAATAAAAACGCCCCGTCATTCTATTTGTGAGAAAATCGATTGGTGTAACATTTTACCCGTAGAGGAGCTTATCTGTAAATTATAATAGCCGGACGGCCTTTTCTTGAAGGGGAAACCATTTTGCTGACGTCGGTGCGAGGATGGGTGGCCAATGTGCCATTAAAGCGCTTAACCGCTTGATCATTTGTATACCTTGAACAGTTGATATCTTGCTCCAAAATGTAACAACCTGCCTACAGGGTGTTTGGTACCGAATCACTTTGGTAATAAAACAAAACTTTCATTTGGATTACTACCACTTTGCCTTCAGGATCTTACAATATTCGGTCTTCAGGATAGATTTCGAGCTAGCAGAAAAGAGAGAAAAATTTTGTTACGATGGTGTGGATCAGCGTGGTAATGTGTGCCTATATGAACATGATGATACACTGCAGAAACAAGGCAGCCCCATCGACATCCCTTATCGGTCAGTCACAGTTTACAAAATTGGTGTTAAGCTCCATTAATTTAGGTTGGAAGTCGATCTTGAGATAGGAAAATGCTGGGCAGATTGTAAATATTTTACCTGTAGAGGAGTATTAGGCTCTTTGTCGTGGTTGCAGTGTGGCGGCCATATTTGTGCGAGGCTCATGATGGCTTCATTACAGAACTTGAGACCCATGACTTCTTCGTCTTCTCGCCCATATCTGTGAAAAAAGGAACGTTTTAGTAAAAAAAAATATACAATGTCATAAAGTACTTTTTACACCACCTGCTCGATAATGTCGTTTTACACGTCATACAAACCTCACTTACAGCAAGTCATTATATACCTAGGGAGATAATGCAGTATGGCCGATCCCTAGGGAATAATGATATTTGAATTTGGAGCATCTAGAATCGTCAATATTGTGAATTAAAATGTAGGCGCATCGAACAAGTTGACTCGAAATTCAAACCAAAGAGTATGTAATCACTATGATTCAAATTGGCCACTAACAAAAAAAGAAAATAGAATAAAACCTGACGACACGCCACCACACATAGAATCTTGGAGTAGTGAATTTTGTTTGTTTGATGAACTTATAAATATAATACTTATAATTCTTAATATTTGATTTGGTCGACCAAATTGTCTTTTAAGTATCTCACAGATGGTGTAAAAAGTAGAGTATGCAACACGGGAATAAAGCTGTCTTTGTCTTGGGCGGTTTAAATTCCTCACTTCACTCAGGTTTCTTTATTAACTCCCTCGCAATGCTCGGGAGTTAATTTTATAAATCCCTCACTATCGTTCGGGATTAAAATCAGCAACCTTCGTTTCGTTCGGAATTCAACATGTCGCCCGCGACTTAAAGACACTGCTTTATCCCCTAGTCACATAAACTACTATTTCATTACTCATACTCTGAAAATAGGTCTGAAGTTACTTGAGGAGTGGGTTGAAAGTAATAGTTTTCGTCCCTAGGGAGAATTGTTTTCAACTAATAGTTATCAAAATACTTTTAAAAAAAAACTAGTTCTATCATCACATTTCTATTGAACATGTCCCAACTGTCACAACAATACAAGTGGCTGTATAATTAAAGCGCGATGTACAATTGAAATAACATAAAAATAAGTAGATATAAAAAGAGTTCATTTTTTTAATGACTTTATTATAACTTCCTTTCACCTATTTGTTTAAAATAATATAGATTTAGGAAAACTATTTATCATTTTTTGTCATGTTTTCATTGTAAGTATGGATCAAGGTTATCTAAATGAAACGAATTTTATTTTTTAGAGTAAAGATTTATGAATAGTGCTACATTATGGTCCAGTTTCTTGTAGGAAAGAAAATGGCGATTTCTAGGCCCACTCTGCTCTCAGAGTGACCAATTCCACAGAATTTTCAGAAAAGCGTTGAGAATACTAGTATATAAGCTATTAAATATCATTACTTTCAACGTTTTTACAGCTTGGCCGAAGACTGTATAAAAGCGAATCGGTATCCTTTCTCATGCAATCACTTTGAAAAATAACATCACTTGACTACGTGATGATAATTTTCATTCCAGAAACCTTATTAAATAGTCATTTAGAAAAAATCTCGGCTTTCGAATAAGACGTAGTCGAGGTTGACAGTAATTCCCTATGAATCATTTATTGTATCATAATGTTCTACAAAGTCATTAAACATACCTTAATGTGTATTTAAATACTTTTGGTCAACAGTAAGCTTTTAAAATATTATGAAAGTAATATTACACTACCATCCATTAGGCACCACAAAACGATTCCCGACCACAAATTTATAACAAATGGAGGGGAAAGAGACCTTTAATTAAAGCCCAAGGCTGAAATGTGAGTAGATTTGCGGAGTTTCAGCAACGGAGGCATCAATTACAGAGTATTTTTCACAATTTGGGGCTCTGAAGGTACTCGTAATATTTTGGGATATTATTTTGGGATTAATTGATATAAAACATTAGTTTTAGTTTAGGTGAAACACGAAACACGTGTCTAATATTTTTATGTAAAAAATCTATGAACAAAATTTCAAAACTTTATCATGAAAAATCACAGAGGTATAAGCTTGTTATGTTATCTGGTTGTCCGCACAAATACATGGTTACCGGGCCATCCAGGTGACTGAGGTGTTGTTTTGCTCTCGCACCCAGCTGTGCGCTGGCACCTAAAGCCCTCTATGACCTGCCGTGACCTGTGTTGTACTTAGTGTTGGTTGTGTCCAATTTGTGACCTTTTTAAATATTTTAGGGAAAAAATATAACATGGTGTAAAAAATATTGGAATCGATTCAGTTAATGAATTTGAAAATACTAGTGTATATTCAGTTTCGCATAACTAAATATTATGTTATAGATGAAGGATATTCAGGAAAATTTTTAGTGTAAACCTAAAATAGCACCACTTCTTCCTGCTTTTCTGGTATCAATTACTCACTACAATTAATTCTTGTGCCCACTCTGTACGAGAAAAGACTTTTTTTTGAGGTGTGAAAATATCAAATAACTTTTCCTTTCTAGGTGGAGCGAGAGGGTGTGTCAGACTTTTATTGACTAAATAAAACCAACCTATGGCCTTTTTTAGGGTTCCGTAGCCAAATGGTAAAAAACGGAACCCTTATAGATTCGTCATGTCTGTCTGTCTGTCTGTCTGTCCGTCCGTCCGTATGTCACAGCCACTTTTTTCTTAAACTATAAGAGCTATACTGTTGAAACTTTGTAAGTAGATGTATTCTGTGAACCGCATTAAGATTTTCACACAAAAATAGAAAAAAAGCAATAAATTTTGGGGGTCCCCATACATAGAACAGAAACTCAAAATTTTTTTTTCATCAAACCCATGCGTGTGGGGTATCTATGGATAGGTCTTCAAAAATGATACTGAGGTTTCTATTATCATTTTTTTCTAAACTGAATAGTTTGCGCGAGAGACGCTTCCAAAGTGGTAAAATGTGTGTCCCCCCCCTCTAACTTCTAAAATAAGAGAATGATGAAATTAAAAAAAATATATGATGTACATTACTATAAAAACTACCAACGAAAATTGGTTTGAACGAAATCTAGTAAGTAATTTTTTTTTAATGCGTCATAAATCGAAAAAAATACACTATTATTAAAACATCGATCAAAGTTACAACACATTACAAGAACTTTTATATTATGTTACTTGCTGCTACGGAACCCTTCATGGGCGAGTCCGACTCGCACTTGGCCGGTTTTTTCTGTTTAGAGTCGCTGTTTGTAACTTTTTCGAATATTTTCGGTTTGGTGGTTAGAATAGAATAAACTTCATTGTGTACCAAAATAGTAACAAAACTTTTAAACTAACGTAAATCTACGTGAATGTCACATGTCTTTGTGTTTTCCTTCACTGGTTTGAGAGCAATGGCGATGGAATAAATTATTTAAAGTGTGCGCCTGGTTAGGTTTGAACTCGTGACCTACAACTCGTAAGTCGGAGCGGGGCTTGTCATAAGATGATTTTTTCCATTGAAAAAAAAAGGGTCGTTAACCTAAGCCACTGCTGCTCTCAAAGTGATGAACCAGATAATCAGAAAAAAAGTCCAATCTAACTAATATTAAAAAGAATATGTTTATTTTTTTATTTTTTTTTGTTTGTAGTAGTAGGTAATCTCTGGAAGTACTGGTCCGATTGCTAAAATTTTTTTACCAAGAAAAAGCTGCTTTATTCTTGAGTGATATAGGCTATATTTTATGTACGCGGGCGAAGCCGCGGGTAAAAGCTAGGAAAATGTACAAAGAGTTATATTTCGCTTTACATAACATTATAATTTTAGATACACACTAACAAGGGGGCTCTTAAATTGTTGTAAAAGTATCACGTTATCTTCGACCCCACTTTTCGTTCCCCCTCGTAACTTTATATCTGCACGCAGTCAAATAAGGAAACTGTCTTAGATAATATTTATATATTAACACGAATGCCGAAGAGAAATATCATGTTTCAGCACTTACAGGAAATGTGCGAGGTCGGTGGCGGAAATTCTTTGACATATGATTGAAAATTGATATTTGTACTTGTAATGTTGAATTTAATCATCGGACCATAAGACGTACGGCAATATGCTATACGCACAATACATTTTGGAACACATTTAAGCTAGAACTACATTAAACTGACGCACACGTGGACTACGCCTGATTTGACTGTAAAACGACGTCGCTTGGTGTGGATCTAGTGTAGTTCTACAAGTCTAGTTTCCATATAAAATGTATGGAAACCGACGTGCCCAGATTGGCGTACACGCGCGACATTTTTATGTCGGTCTTGGTAGACACACAGACATACGGACAACAAAGTGATCCGTTTTGTTACGTTTTTTTTTTTTAAGGTAGGTACGAAACTGTGAAAATGGTTACGATAAAATAACTTACGTATGTTGAATATGATTTAATTTAAAAAATTAAGACAATATAAAAGTTTTTTGTAAATCTAAGTCATAATACCTACTAATACATTTCCATTGCACAAAGTAATCAATTTCGATCAAAGAGTTACAGCAACACACAGTCTGATCCCTTTTCAAAACAGATTAAGTTCACGAAATAGGCCAATTGCGACACTCGTCTCACAAACCCTTTCTATGCCGCCATATAGAATTTAGATACATACAAAGATCAAGCTATGTATGTTTGAGTCGAACAAATTGTTACTCCGACGAATAGGAAACGTGTTAACAAAGGTTGGCTCTCGGAGTCTCGGCCTAGGAGTAAAAGGAAGGGTATGTACCTTTGAGGCCGTATTCAAAGAGTTTGCACGCGCAGAAACCATTGCTTTGCTGTTTAGTTATTTTCTATAGGTTCAAATGAAGTAGGGTACTGTTGTTAGGTAATAATAGTGTTATTTATAATATATATGCCTGCCTATAACTCGTCGCCCTCCCCAATAACTGTCGTATCTCAGAAACTGGCGTATCTGCACTGATATTACCTACGTGTTCATAGTATTACTCGTATTTCGAATAAGATCTCTCTAATCGTCGTTTCTGTGTCGTTTACCGTTTAGAAGATATTCACGTATTTTGTTTTGCGTAAGTGTACAAGAAGGGAAAAATATCGTCACTACCTTCGCACCTTAAGGCTTTAGGGTCACTACTAACTAAAAGTATATGCCATGATTAATATTAAAAACTTCTTAATTCATTAATAAAGCAACTAACGCAACTACAGACATACGATTTTAACACCCGAACGAAAAACGTTCGCCGTGGAAAAATATCAATTGCTAGTTAGCACAGTTAGCAGGGAGTGTGACGAACTAACCGACAGCCATTTTGGGAAAGGGGTTCCGTTCTGGATGGAACTAGAGGGAGTGTCAAACTTTAACTAACTGAAATCACAGATAGGTACTTTTGTACTAACGTCTCTTGTGTATTATCTTTTTTTGTTATTTTTGTGTGTACATAAATTGTTAAATAAATAAATAGGTTCCATCAGTTGCCATTTGCGTTCTGGGACAAAGAGTATTCTTTTCATTTTTTTCCCCATGACCCTAGCAGGCATCTCGTCGACGTCGTACCTCGACGAATAGAAAACGTGTTTCATAAGTTGACTCTCGGCCTAAGAGTGAAGGAAAGGGTTACGTTTGAGGCCTTATTCAAAGTGTACAGTAAAACATGCATGCAAACTTTTGCCTTTAATATTAGTTTCGACTTACGAGTAGTAGGTTGCATATTCAAACCCGGCCTGGCGCGTTACTTTGTGTAATTTATTTCAGCACCACTGATCTCAAAAAGGTGAAGGAAAACAACGTCAGTCACATCAACCGGCAAGTTCAAGAACTAAAAATTCGAAGACATTATGTGACATCCACCACACTGGAACTGGGCCTGCGTGGTGGATTACGGGCTGTTTCTTCTTGCAGAGATGAAGCCTGAGTCCCAACTGTGGGAACATTAAAAGGGTGGTTATGCTATGTGAGTGATTCGCAACTGTTAAACAGATTCTTATTAAAACAAGTTGTTTAAAGAGAACTAGTGGCTTAATAAGATGCTTGAACAAATTATTTGTTCATGAAATTTATTCAAAAAAATGACTATTGACTAATAATTTAGTGTTTAAAATTAGCATAGTTTGTTTTGTTTATTTTCATTTTTTTTAAGTTTACTTTTTATTTTCTCCCGTCTCCATTATATCTAAAACAAGCAGCTACCTTGAGATCTAAATTCGTTAAAACAGGCCTTTTAAAGTAGCAGGGTGATATTAATTATGCAAAGATGTCTCCGAAGACTTTTCAATGTCAAAGCCTTCTTTTAAAAAGTTCTCCGTCTTTTTATTGATTCTCTTTTCACGTGAAGAAGCTTAGAAACATTCATAAAGAGAGGTTTACGGTTATACTCAGTGTGTATGAGGTAAAAGCTTTGATACTCTCTTCGGTATATATTAATTTATTTTCTTCTTCTGCACGGAAATGACGCCATATTAACTTTGTACAGTGAAGGAATTAAGGTATCAACATTCTGGCTTATATTTATTTTTATCTTAATGTCTTTTGTGGGCGTATTTGTTCATGTTTTCAGTAACTCAAAACGTCTCTCAACTACTTGATGCGTTTTTGTCGAGTGAAATTCAGAAGTTGTTTTAATTACTCGCAAATTAATTCCTAGTTTATATTTTTTTTAGGTGAGGAAAATCATCTAATATCCCCTGCTCTTGGGCGGAGCGGGAGACATGTCAGACTTTTAAGGACTGAAAACTCACTCCTGTTCTTTCTTTGTCATTGTTCCAGGGCTCCGGGGATATCTTTCGTATCACCCATGGCCACAGTTCCTGCTTGATATTGTGATGTAGATACAATTTGTGTAGTTTTGTAGGAATCTTTTTATATATGTACAACTAGACAATATGTGGATGAAATCATTGAAACAGGCGCGATCTCGATAAAATGGAGCTGTGATTTTTATTATTATATTGACTATCTCAGCGAAGAAGTGACTCTGGCTCGATACATTTCCTGCCAAACATTATAAAAATTATTAAAACTAACATCCGCAACTCAAAATAACTTAGATAATGATTTTTCGAAGTCATAAAAAAAAGTCTATTTATCTTAAACAGTAGACCAAAATTTATGAGGGTTTGCTATTCAAATGAGTTACCGAGGCCCTTAAACGCAAAAGATAACAGGTGGATCACAGGTGGGTTTAGTCAGTAAAGGTCCAACACTCTCTCTCCCTACAACGAGAATGGGAGGAGTTATTTGATGATTTTCCGCCGAAATTAAATATTCACTCATCAAAATACCGCAAATTTAGTATACAAATCAAAGGAAGTGACATCATTCAGGTTTCTTATATTTTCACAAATTCACGTTATAACAAAATCCAGCCACTCTCCAAGCGTTTGAGCGACGCTAGTTAAAACACTCCCCAGAAGTCAAAATGCTATCCCTTTTCTTTAAAAACACATTTCAATAATTATGTAACAAACTTATTAGAATTCATTACCTACATTAATAACAGCTGTGGGTTTATTGATTGATTTGAGAAGTGGTGGCTGAGTGGTAATGGCTGCGACTTACAAGTTGTAGGTCGCAGGTTCGAACCCTATCAGGCGCATTACTTTGTGTAATTTATTTCATCACCACTGCTCTCAAAACGGTAAAGGAAAACATCGTCAGGAAACCGGCATGGCCTAGAGTCAAAAATTCGATGACACGTGACATTCACTAACCCGCATTAGGCCCGCGTGGTTGATTACGGCCCATTTCCTCTCCTAGAGAGGAGGCCTGAGTCCCAGCAGTGGGAATATTAAAAAGGCTGATGATAATGATTTTGATGTCGGTTTATAATCGATAGTTTTAGGTTTACTTCGACCCGGGCATTTTCCCGTTAAAATAGACAATAAAGCACCTTGACAAAAAAAAACTGAGACCATTAAAGTAACATAAAATTCATAAAATAAACCCGAAGTAACCTTAAACGGAAAGAAAAAGATACCGCGGTAATGGAATACTTTTTACTATTTTCTTTTATGGCATTACATTCTAAAAGGACATAATATCATGGACCGCTGTAAAACATAGCAGGCATATCGTGTTAGCTTTTACAAGATGGGGATCCATTTCTTACAGTATTTTTTTATCTTTCAGTCATAAAGTTAAGGCGGATTATTCCATGGAGCCATTGAGGCATTGGGTTGTGGGGTGTAAGTGTTAGACGCACAAGGACTTGGATTCAATGCCTGCAGTCACAGTGTTTTTGACTTTTTCTATACTGAATTTCTTAGCAGCATGCAGTCCGGAGCTTATACTTGCACCCGGTTTATGGCTACAGGTTGTTATATTTATTATTAGATTTTTTTTCAAGTTATCCATATTAAAAAAAAAACTTAACGTGTTTAATTTAAATTCATTATTTTAATCAATCGCTCCGCTCTAGAGCGGGAGACGTTAGTGGATGAATTCCAAAGTAAAAAAAAAAGTGTTCCATGAAAATTATATTGGTGAAACATTAGTGCTGAAAGGGATTACGTGCTTCGCCGAGTAGCAAATATGGCGTTTTATACCTTTAATATCAAGTTCAAAGTAACTACATGTTATCGTTAAAATCCCCTGCGTATTATGAGACCGGATGCAAGCTTTTACAACGTGTCGCCGGTTTCCAATGAACTGGTAAACTGTATCGAGAAAATGTAGTACCTACATATGAGAAAAAGAAAAGTGTTTGTTTGTGCGAGCTTAAAAAGGTAAAAGTTTTGATCCCAGGAAAGTGTCTGACATTTATAATACTACTTTAGAATAATATTCTACAAAGCTTAAATATAAAAATCAACTATACAAAATTAAGTTATGTAACTCTTATTTTTAGTTCTCTTTTTCACCGGAGCTCCACAAGCACACAGGTATTCAAAGCACATGAAACGCTACTAAGATGAAAGAAAATAATACATGTCAAGTCGCTCTGCGATCTTAGTATAATTTTATCTCAAATAAATGCTGGTCTCGATAAACTTTACCGCATTGCTGTCGACTGATCAAGTGCCAAATTTCCTGGCAGCATTACCACTGCCTGCATGACATTTGTTGTATTAAACTAGCTTTTTGCCCGCAGCTTCACCTGCGTACATAAAACATAGCGTCACTCAGGAATAAAGCAGCTTTCTATCAGTGAAAAAATTTTAGCAATCGGACCAGTATTTTCAGGGATTACCTGCTACAAACAAAAAAATAAAAAGCAAACTTTACCTCTGTGTTGATACATAATAATCGAAATATTTAAAATGCAAATTAGAGTTTTAGTTTACGCTTCTCAAGCTCAAAAGAAGTTACCCAGATGTTGCCTAGTAACGCCATAGATTTATTCTCGTCCCAAGGAAAATACCAGTCCTGGATAATCATAATTTACTTTAATACTTGTTACTATGATATTTGCTCGATGGACCAGTGAATTAGTTACTGTTCCAGGAAAACCGATATCAGTTATTACAGCTCTCAGGACAGATACTGTTGGTATATAATTAACTGAACTTTGGCATACAGTAGAGTGAACTAACGCAATAACATCAATAGTATACTAGTTCCAAGAAAATACTAATCATAATACTAAGTTTTTATAGATATCAGTTATTACAGCTCTCAGGACAGATACTGTTGATATATAATTGACTGAACTTTGGCATACAATAGAGTGAACTAACGCAATAACATCAATAGTATACTAGTTCCAAGAACATACTAATCATAATATCTTGGACTTCTTGTCGTTAGTTGTGTCCTAAACATACAACTTGTGGTCAAGAACTTCAATATTCAGGAAGAAGATTTAAGAGGAACTTATGAGAGTCAAGAAACTTTTGTATGGACTGTGATTATGTAAGTAAATGTTGAAGACTTTTGGCAATGTGCCTCACATATGTTTTGAATTATGTGATAAACTTATTTTATTATGTTAATGAAGATTATTATTTCTAAAGAAATCGTTAAAGTTTTATTAGATACTAAATCCTACCAGCAGCTACGCCCGCATAAAAATAGGCTTCTTCACACAAACTTTGGACCCTCGTTTTATCTCTTTAAGAGATGAATTTTGAAAAACCGTCTTTTAGTACTTGTCTACGTCATACAAAATCTTGGAAAAAATTTCACGCTCTTAGTCCCAGTAGTTTCGATTGTGCGTAGATATCTCAGTCATTCTCCTTTTAAACAACTGACTTGACAACTTACTTATCTTATTTTCACGGCTAAGATACAGATCTTCTTACGGTAAAGGGTAGTAGGCTATTCTATTGTATCTACCACGCTGCCGCGCTGGCTCAGTGCGGATTGGTAGATCCTACTAATAATACTAAATTCTGCCAGCAGCTTCGCTCGCTCTCATCAAAATAGGTTTCTCCATACAAAATTTGGACCCCTGTTTCACCTCGCTAGTGGGGTGAATACTTTTTGTTTGAAAAGAACCTCTGTGCAAGCCCTGTCGACGACTCGGGCTCAGTCCTTAACGAATGAGCGGGTGGTGAACTAACCACTGCTTGCCGTCTGCAAGTCCGCGCGCCTCCAGCTACCGGGAATCGCCTTTAGCCTCTCAACGTCTAGGGCATCTCCTCTCGCGGAGGATGTAGTATGTAAATGTACTACGTTCTTTCACGGCTGTAGCCATCTTCTTCTCTAGCAATTCTGGCATAATGAGGCCAACACATATCATTTTCTCCCGTTCCAGACAGCCTAAACCAGGGATCGGTGCGAGAAGTCACCACCACCGTTGGGTTAAGCCACTTTCATTTTGGTGCGATTTGCTTGATGTATATTACTGAACAAATAGGTAAGCAGATACTTAGTGTACCTAATCCTGTTTCACAATAACACATAAACATGATATATCGTTAATTCAGATACCGCAAGTAACTTTACCTAGTTAGTTATTACACATTTTAGTAAATAATGATCCATTATAATCATAATGCTCTATCGCATTAAGCTAGCAACATTGAACAGTGTACAAACTAAGCTTTTACATGCTTAATATTGTTAGACGGTAATGGATTTAGTTACCACGTAGCACATACTGTATCGAATTTATTTGGGCTCTATCTTATGTTATGGCTATAAAACTGTATTAATTCATTAAACCCCAAGCGAACGCCGGCGTTCGCGCACCTATTGTCTTTCAATTGTGTCTGTCATTATCACGATTGACAGGTTAAGGAAATTAAGTGGTTAACTCAATTTTGTTTATAATTATTTGTGAAAAAAATTAACTTTAACAAAAATCGCAAAAACAGAAATAATATTGCAAACCTATCAAATCTGGTGGAAGGGGAAACTGTACGCACTGAAATGTGACGTCACCGCTATTAAGTTACGTGTGTACAAACAGGATGGCAAGATGTTTCTGTCACGCCACTTTTCCATGATACCAGATGTTCCATGAGGCCAGGTCGTTCTATGAGGAAGAGTGAGTCATTTATCAACCAAAAATGCAGTTCATTGTCATTAAAAAATATTAGTAGTGTTATTTATTGTTTAATATATTATACACTAATATTTTAAAGAAGTAGTTTTTTTGGAGGTAATCTCGGCAAGTACTGGTCTGATCCTCACATTTTTCCACCAATAATAAGCTGTTTTATTCCTGAGTGACAGACAAATATTATAGGTAGGTACGCTGGCGAAGCCGCGGAAAAAACTAGCATAAAATATTTTACAATGATAAACATAGCATAATACCTAATTACGGTTATTATTTAAGGACTAATTTAAAATTAAAAGCCTATGTTTACATGTATTTGATCTACAAAATTTAGTTTACGCCAAAACTTATCGTATCGCGAAAATAAACTGAAACCTTTGGCTATTTCATTAATATTTCATAACATAGCGCCTTTATTTCCCCTAAGGGTTACGTAAGGATACCTGTATTACTTGATCCAACATCCTCATTGCCTTAATTAAGGTAATATAAAACGTAGATACCTATTAGCTAGATGAGGGGCTGCTAATAAGAAACTTCTGATGAAAAAAAGGAAATGAAACTTGGTCAGACTTGTGATGATGATACAAAGATATTAACTTACAATTTTAAGTTATAAAAGTTATCTAGCTACATCGATTTCGTAAATTGTACGTGATGAGCGCACAACTAAATCTTTTACAGATGTATTATAGGTATCTATAGATACTACTATTCCCTTCTCTCTCCTAGACAAGAAGGCTGAGTCCTAACCATGGGAACATTATAAAGCTGACCTAGAATAAAACTAAAGGCTGTTCGGGTTCAATTCCCGTATGGAATACATTTTTTTATGGCCTATAGATATTGGTTCCTGGTCTCAATGTCTTGTGTAAGTATGGTTGTGTATTTTTGGACGCGCCTCACTAGGCGCCCCACACTTACTCCTGTACAGTTACAGGAGTACAGTTGCCATCACGAATCTTGAACACTTGCGCAGAAGTCAAATATTCGGTCTCTTTAGTGGTGCAAAGTGCCGCACCATCGCGACATAGACGTCACTCCTCATTCGTTCACTGCATTGCTGCATGTATCTAACAACGAAGACGATTGGCTCTGATGTGAATGGAATGCGCAAAGTGATTCAGTGAAAGGCAACTGTAAGTGTGGGGCATAGCTTTTTTTTTCAAAGAAAGAAACAAAGTTATATCGATTGCGACCATAATATAAGTAATAAATAAACTAAATCTTTTCACAGTAGTAGTAGTGCTAAACATTCTTGAGATAACACTGGTCTGAGGGGCATTGTCGCATTTTTAGGAACGTCCACATTCGCATCTCAGTCGCAATCTCTAGGCAGTGGAATTATTTGGAGCCACCGTGGCCCTGGTATGCAAAGGGTAACTGAAAGAATACAGGTCCGTTTAAGTCAGTAAAGTCGGATACTCCTTCTCACTATACCTGGAGCGAGAGGAGTTATTTGATGATTTCCCACCAAACAAAGTCTTATAAAACGCCTATTTTTCATACATTTTGACAATTATTTGACATTGACATTACTGCGATGAGCTTCCGACTTCTGTGTTTTAGTACGAGACCTTAGAATCCGACATCACTAGCTATGGAAATAAGATTTGTAGGATAATTGAAGGGTCAGATGCATCAGCTGCCAAAAAAATTTGTTAATCAACTTACCTAAAGGTCAGTGTGACCTGTCCATACAGCTTCTTATTCTCCAGGTACTCTGGCTCCACGTGCAGTACACCCTGGATCCTGTCGATGGCGCCATTTTCCACCACCAGGTCACGAGACGCAAGGTACAGCGTCAGCTTGCTGTTCGGTGATGATTTCTTGAACACCCTGTAATAGATTTTATATATATTTAGTTAGGTGTGTGTTATAATAAAGAGGTAATGTTTGTTTTTTTTGTTTGTAGGAGGTAATCTCTGGAAGTACTGGTCCGATTGCTAAAATATTTTCACCGGTAGAAAGCTGCTTTATTCCTGAGTGACAAAGGCTATATTTTATGTACGCGGGCAAAAGCTAGTATTAACTATAAGTATTTATTGAAGTAATTGAATTGAATTAAAAGAAGTAAATAATGATCCAGATGTAATATGCTTATCTGAAACTTTTATAAAAAAAGGTAATGAAAATTATATAAAATTATGTGGCTATGAATTGGCAACTAGTTACTGTAGAGATAAACAAAGGGGTGGAACTTGTATATTAATAAGAAAAGGATTGAATTTTAAAGAGCTTCCTTTGGTAAAAAACTATGCAACATCTAATACGTTTGAAGCCTGTGGCCTTGAGCTGCTGTGCACTAAATTAATAATTATATGCGTTTATAGAACACCTCAATCTGACCCGAATCTGTTTTTAGCAAAATTATATAATCTTTTACATGATTTATCAAGGACATACAAATCCAAGGTAAAAATAGTTGTGACAGGAGATTTTAATATAAATACTTTAAAAAAAGGAAGCATTACAAATGAGCTCCAAGATTTAGCTTACAATTTTGACTTGAAAATTCATATCAATGTTCCCACACGCAAATGTTCCTGTATTGACCATATCTTAAGTAACATTTCCAACGCAACAGCAACCGTTTTGCCTCTGCATCTGTCAGATCATGATACAGCACAAATGCTAAGTTTTCCTACAAAACACACACCAGATAAAGCACCGATATACTACATTTACAAAAGAGACTACAATTTGGAAAATATACGTAAATTCAAAGAATGCTTACAAAATCTTTCTTGGTCTAACATCTATAAAAACAATGATGCCAATTCCGCATTCAATGATTTTCATGAATTATTGTGCATGTTTTATAATCTATGCTTTCCCAAAATAAGAGTCAAAGTAAACGCAAATAATAAGAACGCACAAAAATGGATAAGCAAAGGATTGAGAAACAGTTGCAAGACAAAACGGAAACTGCGTTTTCAATACTACAAGAACAAAAGTTCCTATAATAAAATTAAATATCAAAATTACTCAAACCTGCTAAAAAAATGTATTTATGGATCAAAAAAAAAACGCAAACATAAACTATATTAAGACACATCATAACAAATGCAAAGCTACTTGGACTGTCATTAAAAATGAAATAAATAATATGACCCCCAAAAATAACATAGAAACCATAAAGATAAACGATACAGTAATTACTGACCCTGCGGAAATGGCTTCAGTGTTTAACAATCATTATGTTAATTTAACGCATCCACTTACGCAAACAAGCGTTGGACAAAGCTTTTTAAAAAATAAGTGTGTTAACTCGATGTTCCTTGAACCGATGTTAGAAAGCGAGCTGCGACAAGAAATAATGTCCTTATCCAACACCAGATCTGAGGGCTATGATGAAATTAACACTAAAATCTTAAAAGCCAGTTGTCTTGAACTAACTGGTATATTGACTCATCTGATAAATACTTCTTTTTCAGCGGGAGTCTTTCCTGATAAACTAAAGCTAGCTATAATAAAGCCGATATTCAAAAAGGGAGACAAAGCTGACATTAATAACTATCGTCCTATAACATTAATACCTATCTTATCAAAAATTTATGAAAAGTGCATGTATAAAAGGCTAAATGATTTCTGCACAAAATTCGAAATAATAAGTAAAGAACAGTTTGGATTCCAAAAAAACAAGTCTACGTCGTTAGCTATTTTTTCTCTTATAAAATCAATACTTTCAAACGTCAACAATAATTATTTAACTACAGGTCTTTTTTTTTGATTTATCGAGAGCATTTGATCTGGTGTCACATGAAATACTGATAGATAAATTAGAGTCTGTTGGGATTAGGGGACCTGCACTTCGCTGGATATCGTCCTACTTATGTAATAGGCAACAATGTGTCATAATAAATAAAATAAACAAAAATAAAGAAATGACACAATATTCATCAGAATATAATCACAATAAATACGGTGTACCCCAGGGAAGCGTTTTAGGACCAATATTATTTCTGATATACATAAATGACATAACACATATAACAAAGCATAAATGCATCTTATTTGCTGACGATATATCAATTATAGTGACATCCGATAGAAAGCAGAATACCATCGCAGATCACGAATTTGACATTAATAATACAATAGATACATTACTGCATTGGCTTGACATAAACCGTTTAAAAATTAATTTAGATAAATCCGCATTTATTCAATTTAATCAATCAAATAATTATAAAAATAATATGAAACTAAATATAAATAAAATTAAGGAGGTCACGCATACCAGATTTTTAGGCTTAATAATAGATAAGGATATAAACTGGAAAGAACACGTAGACAGTGTTAGCACTAGAATTAATAGGTTCGTTTACGCATTGAAACAGGTTAAAAATGTAACCAACATAAAAACTGCCATTATTTCATACCATGCGTATGTAGAATCATTACTACGTTATGGTCTTGTTATGTGGGGTAATAGTGTGGATCTAAACAGAGCATTTGTCGCTCAAAAAAAGAGCATAAGAGCTATGTATGGACTTAAACCTGATGATACATGTCGACCAGTATTTAAAAAACTTGGTTTGCTGCCGCTACCATCTCTTTACATTTATGAAACTTGTGTGTTCGTAGTTAAAAATAGAGAACTGTTTAAGACAGCAAACGAAATTTGCCCTAGGCACAGAAGAGATCCCTATAAACTGGTTTTAAATGATGTCCCAAGACTTACCAAATACAACAAAAACTGCCTAGCAATGTGTGTACGTATTTATAACCATATTCCAAGCCACTTCAAAACATTGAGTACAAGATCTTTGAAAATTAAATTGCATAAGTGGTTAAATGAATGTAGTTTTTACAATTTAAAAGAATTTATGGATAAAAAATGTTGATTCAATTTATTATATTATATACAATATTTTGCTTCTAGCTATAATCTTCATAAAACTTTCAAATTTCAATTTTTGCATGCTATATCATAAAATAGCTAAACATGTTTGTACCATTGCAATTCTATGTAACACCATTTTATACCATGTTTTTACGCAAATAAAGAATTATTATTATTATTATTATTTCTTTATTATCTATTTTAACATATTAATTACATTTTTAAATATTCCTTAAATAAAAAAAAATATTTAAAAATAAACATTTAAAAATATAAAAAATAGTGTCCCACCGGTATCGGGAACAGGGTCCAAGCTACCGGCGGTCAGGGCTCCAGAGAAAGGAACCTCCTGACTATACGGGCCGTGTCCAGAAGTACCGCTTTCTGAATCAAGCCCTTGATCCAGCCGCCTAACGAGAGCCTCCTAAGGTGTTGGTCGAGGCTCTTGGCAATTAAGCCATTGGCTGAAACGACTATCGGTACAATAATCGCTGAATCCAATTCCCACATGTCGACAACCTCGCGAGCCAAGTCAATATACTTGATTTGTTTATCTTTCTCGGCTTTCGCGAGGTTCTCGTCATGCGGAACGGATATGTCAACAATCATTGCACGCCTCTCGCTACGGTCCACCACCACTATATCAGGCTTATTGGCTACAATAGTCCTGTCAGTGATGATGGACCGATCCCAGTACAACGTGATATCGCCACTATCGAGAACTGGGTCGGGCACATACCTGTAGTATGGCACCTCCGATTCCACAAGAGAGTACTTCAGAGCAAGTTGCTGATGGATAATCCTGGCTACAAGGTTGTGTCTATGCAAGTATTCTCCGTTAGCTAGACGAGAACAACCAGAGATAATGTGGCGGATTGATTCACCCGGTCGGTGACATGCCCGACATATGTCAACCGTGCCGTCCTTCACAATAAATCTCCGGTAGTTATTCGTCATGATAACTTCGTCCATAATTGCACATACAAAACCTTCGGTTTCCCCAAAGAGGTCACCGACGCGCAGCCAGGCTACGGACGCTAGTTGGTCTACATCGGGCCCATGAAGGGCCCGGAAAAAGCGTCCGTGAAGTTCCTTACTCTGCCATACTTCCCTGCGTACGTTAGTGTCAAGCACTACAGGTTTGCGCCAGTTCTCGTTAGCCAAGGAGAGCGGGGTGAGTCCCTTGTCCACTGCTACTACATCCCGATGCATACCCCCGTCGGCGGCTAGGAAGTATTCCCTGAGACTGCATACCTCGCGATTGTGCAGGGACTTAGCATTTAAAAAGCCTCGACCCCCACACTTCCGCGGGATATACAGTCTCATTACCGACGACCGAGGGTGATGCATTCGATATGCAGTCAGCAGTGTACGAACTCTCCTGTCCAGGGCGTCAAGTTCCGTTTGAGTCCATTTGAGTACACCGAAAGCGTACATCAATACCGGCATGACCCAACCGTTGAAGGCACGCACCTTGTTTCCACCTGACAGAAGGCTGTTAAGTACCTTCTTCAGGCGGCCAAAGAAGCGCTCCCTCAACGATTGCTTCATGTCAGTGGCATTGATGCCTAACGCTTCCGACATACCCAAATACTTGTAGGTTTCGGTTGGAGAGAGGGATCTCAGGTGTATGGAATCCGAGAGTTGGATACCCACGGATTCCACAATCTCCCCTCGCTTTATATGCATGACCGCACATTTGTCCACACCAAACTCCATCCTGATGGCACTACTGAAGGTTTCCGTTACCTTCAGTAGCTCCATCAGTTGCAGATTGTTGGGGGCAAAGAGCTTCAAGTCATCCATATAAAAAAGGTGAGATATAACCTGACCACCTCTCTTCAACCGATAGCCTAGTCCTGAATTCTCCAGCAATGTGCTCAGAGGATTCAAAGCTAGGCAGAACCAAAGCGGACTCAAACTGTCACCCTGGAATATACCTCGCTCAATCCTTACCGGTTCGCTGTTCCTCTGGATATTTCGACATCCTGGATAGCGAAGGACCGTCCTCCATTGTCTCATACATGACATCAGGAAGGTGCGAAGAGTTGCATCAACTTTATACAACTCCAGCACCCTCATGAGCCATGTATGAGGAACTGAGTCATAGGCCTTCTTATAGTCTATCCAACATGTCGACAGATCCTTTCGGGAACGCCGAACCTGTTGGCTAATGGCCATATCGATGAGGAGTAGCTCCTTCGTACCGCGGGACCCATTCCTACATCCATTTTGAGAGGCAGACATGATAGTGTTATTATCAACATGGTGGTTAATCTTTGCTCTCAAAATGGATGTAAGAACCTTATAAACTGTCGGCAGACACGTAATCGGCCGATAGTTTTTGGGTTCCGCGGTGCTACCGGATTTGTGGAGCAGGTGGGTAACTCCTGTTGTAAGAAACTCGGGTAGCGAGCCAGACTCTAAGGCGGCCTGATACTGAGATGCCAAACGAGCGTGCGACCTTTGCAACCACTTTATCCAGAAGTTGTGCAGTCCGTCCGGCCCTGGAGATTTCCAATTAGGCAACGGACGGACTGCACGGGCCACATCTTGGGGGCTGATAGTGATTGCCCCCATTTCTGGTATCGATTCGCACGCTCGTTCGACCTCTCGAGTCCAACTACCTTCAGTATGACTGACAGGCACCGACCAGATGTTATTATTATTATTATTACGAGTTGTTGAAACACAGATATTAGAAAGGCGCACTTTAGAACCCGCGATTTCCTGGATTCTTCCTATAGTGCTTGAGTAAGTAGTCTGGCTAATGGCCGTCCGGATATAGATCCTATCCTAGAAGAAGCGTATTCCATAGAAGGACGCATGAACAAAACAAAATAAGTAACAGTCATCGCAGTATAATTTCTTTCATCATATAACCATTATTATCAATCAATAAAATGATTATACATATATTATCATTATTTTTACAATGAAAACACAAACCACAGTCTAAAAAATTGAAACTTTTAGACCTTCGTACCTAATGAAGGTGAGCATTTTGAAAATTTATTTCTAGAGGTCAAATATCGAATTAAATTTTATACGAAAACTCATTTTTGGCACACAGCTTTCTGTAAAGAAAAGGACTGCTTACGAATCTCTTGTGAGGCTCTGACCCAGAGGGAGTCTTGGAACAAAAGATGATTAATTGTGTCTCATTAGGAAGCCCTTGAGCTATTTATTCAAAAGACACTTCGTTTTGTCGGGGTAAGAAATTGAAAAGAAAATTCTGTATTTTTTATTATTATATACAACATTATTTTTAGTTTATGCGAAACTTGAATAGGTATATCTATTTTTTTCAGAATCAGTAACTGAATGGATTCCGACAGTTTTTACACTATGTTATATTTTTTCCCAAAATATTTAAAATGGTTAGTTAGACACCACCGACACTAAGTATAACACAGGTTATGGCAGGTCATAGCGGGCATTAGGACCCAACAAACAGTTGGATGCAAGCGCAAAACAACCTCTCAGTCGACAGGATGGCCCGGTGACTAC
The DNA here is from genome assembly GCA_929112965.1 of Mythimna albipuncta. Taxonomy (NCBI): domain Eukaryota; kingdom Metazoa; phylum Arthropoda; class Insecta; order Lepidoptera; family Noctuidae; genus Mythimna; species Mythimna albipuncta. Next base: position 4,913,288 of record OV815962.1, on the reverse strand, counting down.
GTATTTTTGCTGACATAACAAGTTTATAATTTTGTGATTTTTCATAACAGACATAAAAATATTAGATAAGTACGTATTTTGGGTTTCGCATATACTAAAACTTGATATGATCTATAAAATGTTGTATAGCTTTTATTCGCGGAGTTGGCTTACGTAAAAGTCGCAAATTATCGCACAGGCGTGTACTCCAGGGATAAAAATAATCTACAAGTGTTCTAAATTTCTTACAAATCCGTTCAGACGTTGAAACGTAAACGTGATTAATGAACACAGAAACATTCAAACTTTACGCTCGTACTACATTAGTACCTACTTATCTATGTTAGGATTAGTAGTGCTCATCATTGACACCTTATTTAAGACTATAGACGTACTTATAGCACCTATAGTCGGCCTTATAATGATTCCTACTGTTGGGATTCAGGCTTCTCTCCAGGAGAGGGAATGGACGGCATTCCACCACGCGGGCCCAGTGCGGGTTGGTGGATGTCACATGTCTTCGAATTTTTGGTTCTTGGACATGCTTATTTCCTCACTATGTTTACCTTCACAGCTTTTGAAAGCAGTGGTGATGAAATACATTACACTAAGTAATGCGCCTGACTGGGTTTAAACCCGCGACCTGCAACTGGTAAGTCAACTTTGTAGGTAAATTCAGGCGACCTGGCTTCTTTCAAATCTAAATTGCTCTATCAAGACACATCAAGATCACATCATAAATGCTTAAATGAGCCGGACCAGTGTTGATAAGGTCAATTACCGAGCCAATTGTGACCATTGGCACCAAAGTCCGCAACCAGAGCAGTTTAAATAAACTGATACCTACATTAACCAATTCAAAAGGTCATGAGAAATTACGTCAGAATCGCATTTGTGGAGTGTCAAATCTAGTTAAAGGAATTGAGGTCGCGTGTCGTGTCGCGGAATGTGATGTATCATTTTGTAGTTTCATTTTCTTCAGTTATTTAGGTGACAGTTAGAGGGCAGAGAATGAGGAACTTGTCTTGTGGATAGCTTTGAAATGAATTTATGGTTATAACGGTAGAGAAAGACAAAAAAAAAAGAATCCATTGTGTGAAAAATGATACAACTAGAAAGGAATGGATATTATGCTGCATGCTGCGTCGATACCAAATACTACATTAAATTCATTAAATCCCAAGCGTTCGCTCTCTCATTGTCTTTCAATTGTGTCTCTTAAAGTATTCGAAAGGTTAAGATAAACGAAGGAGGGTGAAGGCTGGTAATATAATCATAAAACATAATCAGCTTTATTTTAACTGCTGAAACTCAAGCCTTCTTTCAACAAGAAGGAAAAGACCTTAATCCGCCACGCAGGCCCAGTACGGTTCGGTTGGATGTCACTTGTGTTCAAATTTTTGGTTCAAAGACATAATATGCCGGTTTCCTAACGATGTATTCCTTCTCCGTTTTGTGAGCAGTAGTTGGTTTGAACCGACGATGTATTCGTAAGTTGGGGCAGTTACTACTGGTCTACTGTTGCTCCAATGTTGCCCGAAGGTGGTAAGCAGAGGTCGAAAGGAACGTGGGTCATATTCCGATTATGATTACCTTGTAGTTGGTTGTAAGTATATTCTATTGAAATAATAGATGCAATATTAGTCAGACATCAGACGATTATATAATTATCCATTAAGAAGGTCTTAGGATACTGATGTAAAAGCTCAGATTGTTACTCAAGGAACATTTAAGTACCAGTGGCTCATGCCTGTGATTTCAGTACCTGATTTTTAGTGTTAAATTCAACTTAAATTTTTTTTTGTTTTCAGTGTGATTGAAGCATTTGTTTTAAAAGGGCCCTCCCAAAGCCGCCTATCTTCATAGTGAACATGGTTTAAAAGCTTGTTGCTTCATCCAACACAATGTTTGATAAAAACGCAACGCGAAAAAAGAAAGATAACGCCGAGACTTAACAGTGCGTTCCTCTGCTGGCATTCGGTAATTCCGTCATTCAATCGGATATTTCATAAAACTTGCTCCAGGAAATACATGCTTTTTTTTTTAAACCTTCAAATTTTTTGGGAAAAATAATTGTGATTCAGAATCTCGATTAATATAAATGTTCAAGGTTTCTTAGCATTATGAAGGGTTAAAGTTCACGTAAAATTGCAAAAGTTATTTATTTTATTTAACCTAGATATTATATCCAAAAAATCAAATTACTGGCTAATTCACAATATATAACAAACTACCTAATTATTAAACTACAGTTCTTGAGTGCGGGTGCTAGTTTAGTTATTTTCATCATAAGGGGGTGCAACACGACATAAATTTTCATTGTTTTTCGTACTACAGCTCTTACGCGATTATGACGTTATTACATATTTTTCATTTGATATTTCAGAAACACAGTATCTTGTAGATATTATCTAGGCTTCTATTGAAATCAATTTACAAATTTATGTAAAACTAATTCAATAAAGACCTCTGAAAATCTGCTATTTAGCATGAACTTTGACATTACATAATTTACTGAAAAATTTAAAAAGAAAAAAAAGTATAACAATAGAAGCCTTGCAAATTTTATCAAGATTTTTAATGACGACTATTATTTTTAAAAACTTTTAATGGTTTAAAGAAAACACGTATTTCCTGGAATAAGTTGTGTAAAATATTCGAATAAATCACGGAATTACCGAATGATACAGGGTTTTCAGGCGTTACCTCTCTTTTTAGTGTTCCGTAGCCAAATGGCAAAAAACGGAACCCTTATAGATTCGTCATGTCTGTCTGTCTGTCTGTCTGTCTGTCCGTCCGTATGTCACAGCCACTTTTTTCCGAAACTATAAGAGCTATACTGTTGAAACTTTGTAAGTAGATGTATTCTGTGAACCGCATTAAGATTTTCAAATAAAAATAGAAAAAAAACAATAAATTTTGGGGGTCCCTATACTTAGAACTGAAACTCAAAATTTTTTTTTCATCAAACCCATACGTGTGGGGTATCTATGGATAGGTCTTCAAAAATGTTACTGAGGTTTCTAATATCATTTTTTTCTAAACTGAACAGTTTGCCCGAGAGACACTTCCAAAGTGGTAAAATGTGTGTCCCCCCTCTCTAACTTCTAAAATAAGAGAATGATAAAACTAAAAAAAAATATATGATGTACATTACTACAAAAACTGCCAACGAAAATTGGTTTGAACGAAATCTAGTAAGTAGTTTTTTTTTAATGCGTCATAAATCGACAAAATATACACTATTATTAAAACATCGATCAAAGTTACAACACAATACAAGAACTTTTATATTATGTTACTAGCTGCTACGGAACCCTTCATGGGCGAGTCCAACTCGCACTTGGCCGGTTTTTTTTTGCGTTGCCTTTTCGTCAAAAATCGCGTTGGATTGCGTTTGATGAAGTAACAAACTTTTAAACCATTATCGATGTTGACGATAGGCGAGTGGAAAAGCAGCCTCTTAAGATGTTCCTAAGGAGACTGAAAACGGGCGTCAATTTCCCGAAAAAGGGTCACATTTCTCGTAACAATTACATTACCTGAGATTGATTTCTTGACACTAAAGGCAGCCAATCGATTTGCTAGCATTTCCGAGATCTAATTCGATAAAACGTTCTCGATTAATGTCACATCCCATCGCACAATTTAGCGCAAACTGTTTTATTGAACCCTACCGCTATTTTCTACATTCCACACAAACTTTTCAAGGTAAAGTAAACTTTATAACTACGACTTACCGTTGAGAATTGAGTGCGTTGTCAGTCGTCATTTCTATTACGCTTTGTGACCTGTGGAAGAAAGAATACAGTGTTATTTTTCGCAAAAATCAAATTGTAATTCGCGAGATCTATAAATGTAAGAGAACAGTAAGAGTTTATTTAAACAAAGATATTTTTGAATCGTGTGACCTCATTATGGTATAAATAGGCAGCCAATCGCATAATGTATCTGTCGTGGCCAGATCTTAGAAATTGATCACACCATGATATAGCCAAGAAAAACTGGCCAGATCGTTTTAAACGTTAAAATTTAATGATGTTTTAATCTACTTTAAAGGAGGCCAAACCATTTTCTTTAGATCTTTCATTATCATTGTAATGCTACATCAATGATATGGCCAAATGAGGGTTGACATAATCATCAAATGTTGACATTGAAACGATCTGGCCAATTTTAGTTGGTCAAATCATGAAGTGGCCAATTCTAAAATCTGGGCACGACATATCCATATATCGTTCAAAATACTACTGTAGGTACAATATCTAAAATTAAGTTACATAAAAAAAACTTTATTTCAGACCGTGGTCCATATTATGTTAGTAATCAATCACCTTAAAAACTATGTTAGTAAAAGATACAAAATTAAACAAACTTCGCAAACTCATGCTGTTTGTAAATTAAAAGCTGAGCTAAGTTCGTTTAGCTTAGCTCGCATGGCTGTTTTCTTTACTTAATCAAATTACTCCTCCCACTTAGGGTGAAACGAAAGGGAGTCATAGATTTTTTTAGACTAAAATAAAGGAAGGACACCAGAAGTAGTAGTTTTGGGACTGCGGTAACTTTTTTGAACAATCCCATAGCATAGGACGCATATCTGTAGTCCTTTTTTTTATTTACACAGCTTACTTTAGACATTCCACCAACAAGTATGAAAAATTACCTCAGCGATATAAGGTATGAGTCTAGCTAATCCAGCTTTGCTCTTGGGTCTGCCAACGTTTTTAATGACGCTCACTATAAAAGATAATTCAAATCTTAAAAATCTATTAGGTATCTTACAAATAAGTGTAATGAACAATACTGTCTAAGTCTAAGCTATATTTACACGACGGATCATTAATTTTAATACGAATTCACAATGTACACAATGTCATAGAATTTAAATTGTTTAGACGTTCTGACACACCGATTCTGAATGTTTCGACTTCAAAGACAAACTAAATCCACTAGAATTTCTCCCCATTTACCTACATAGAGATTGTTATACACTTTTTTGAGTGAATAGGTTCTTTGTAAACTAGTACACTTCACCAGCAACGATTGCATCACTGCTTACCATCAGGAGCGATTGCCATCAAGCGCTGGTTTATGACAACACAATAAAAAACAAGTTGTAAGTACATATTCACGTACCTACTAAAAGTTATCTTGATTTAATTCTAAAAACAATAAAATGCTTAAATAACACAGTCACCAGCGCAAACCGCTCGAATCAAACTGCGCTCCAATTATATGTATGTATTTACAATAAATATTACAAGAGCTTGATGAATATTAAAATGATAACAGTGACGTAAATAAGCTTATGAATTTTCATTAAATGAGCGATATTCTGTATCTATGATAAACTGACTTGTATTATTTTACAACGTAATTATTTTAATTTCAAAATATCTCACAGGAACGAAACGTCTTTTGTTTTTTCAAGATCATATTTTCATTTTCATTTCCTCCATTATTTTTGAAATTAGAACGAAAAAAAAAGAACGAGATCTGTTATTTTTTGTTTATGTTTTTGGCTTGGATACTAAGTTCTTTAGGCCATCTTCATATCAGCTTCATATCAATAGTTCATTAGAGTATCATTATAATATGGATGTAGGTACACATTCTAATGTTTTTTGTAGTTTTTCAAGTTAACCTTTTCACCAAACTTTGTTGTGATAGGTATTCAACACTAGGTACAATAAAATTCTCAACTATTTCAATGATCTTAAATATTGTCCAGTTGCACAGACACTTGAGACACAAAACTACACCAATTTTACGTCACAATATTCACTAGGGAATGATTTGCGAATAATAAAAACAGCCACTGAATTTCACTCGAAGAACTCCCGCTAAAAATTCCGCAATCATTTTATTCCCTCCAATTTTTTTGAAAATAGAACTCTGTCTTTTTTTTTAAGTATCTATTGTTTTTGCGTATTTCTTTTTTCATTGAATCATGGAACTAGTAAGTACTTAGTCAATAAATTACCTTTCAGATTCCATCGAGTCTGACCTTATTCTTTCGTTAACTGGAGGCGTAAAAACTGGAGGCTTAAAATTGAAACACATTCTCACTCTTTTATCAGGCACTTTTACGACTTTAAAAACACTAAACGTTTTTTTTTTATTCTAGATAAATTCCTTTTTATTTATGTTTACTTGACTATACACCTTTTGCATACTACACGACCGTTGACTTTGTAGAGGTTACCATAAATTATGAATAATTAATGGGTACAACGTACAACGCAACACCGAGTCACAGACGTCTATCTAATAAATACAATTATTTAGGTACTATTATCTCAAGAACTCTGTCTGAAAGAACTAACTTAGAACAATATTATCACAATACTGACATTGTTTTACATACAACAAATGATCAAAGCATTTATTTAATATCTACATCGGTACTTTGTCACGATCGATTGAAATTGCGATTTCGGCGACATATTTGTACAAAAGATTCGACAGCTGACGATTGATCATTAGGAGAGTTAAACAATTGAATGGGGTCCATATTGTTGTAACAATAAGGTGTAGTTTACAATTTTGATTGTAAGAGTAAATAGTAATTTGGTATGCATGGTATGTGACGCACAATTAGCAATTGAATTTCGGCGGATGACACAATACGTTGTAGTGTAGCTGCATCCAAATAACCGAATTATTTCGAGCGTTGGCGACTCGATGGCGAGAACGAGCTGTCAATGTTTTGTCCTGTTAGATGATGGATGACAGATCGACTGTGTCTACACAATGGTCGATGCAGGACTGAAAAGCCCGATTCTCTATTTGAACAAAAATGTCGATGACCTTTTATTCTGCAAAAGAAACTTTTTTTTTATGTTGGTATAAGTGTGTAATTGAGTACCTACCTATAACATGATTTTACTAACTATATTTATTTATTTTAAAGTACATATAACACAACGTAATAGAGGAAGTCCGAGGCATTGTAAAAATTGTTGTCTGTCTGTATGTTTCAACTTATCTCCGTAGCGGCTAGACCGATTTTAACGAACAGTGAGTAATGTTCTTAAACTTTACACGAACGGAAAATTGTATCGGAATAAAAAGTATCCTATCATGATTATGGTATACCCGTGTTGTTTCATCCAAATCTGTTCAACCCTTTCACCGTGAACGACTAACAAACAAACATAATACAAAATTTTGCCTTTATAATATTAATATGATGGTTTTGAATAGAATTGGCGATATTCCAGTTGACTAGTTTGATAAATCTATAGAATTTGTCCAATACAACAATAACCAGACAATATCTAATAATTCAATTTATATTCAAATGTAGTCTGGCAATACAATTCGATAATATTGTTTCGGCTTATAACAACAATGGGTATGATACCGGAAAATAAGCACCCGATTCATTGCGTTAGAAATCATTATTATTATAGGTCCTATAATATCTAAAATTATTCGTCAATTCTAAACCTCGTTGGTCGAAGTTTCTAATTAAATAGTTTTGTTATGACATATGATAATAAAATTTTACTGGCCATAACTGCTCAGAATCATTTTTGAAACGCCATTTATTGAAATTAAAAGAAATATTAAAAATAAAACTTTATGGCATTTCTATTTTTTTTTTATCATGTGTTTGCCAGTGTGCCGTGATTATAATATTTTTGGTCATTAATCGATATATAATTATATAAATAAATAAAATTTCCCTTGATCACGCCATCACGCGTGAACGGCTGGACCGATTTCGATAATTCTTTTTTTGTTGTGTTTTTTATTGTGAAGAAAAGGCTCTTATGAAAAAAAAAAATGAAAATTAGAGTAGTGTAGAGTAGAGTAGAAAGGGAATCCGAAAGGAAACTCGAGCCCCATTATGAAGGCAAGAAGTAACGGGCTTTTAGTCAGTAAGAGTCTCACACTATCTCCCGCTCCGCCCAAGAGCGGGGGTTGTCATTGGATGATTTTTCCCACCATAAAAAAGGGAAGGGTAGGGTAGAGTAGGGTAGAGTAGGGTAGAGTAGGGTAGAGTAGGGTAGAGTAGGGTAGAGTAGGGTAGAGTAGGGTAGAGTAGGGTAGAGTAGGGTAGAGTAGGGTAGAGTAGGGTAGAGTAGGGTAGAGTAGGGTAGAGTAGGGTAGAGTAGGGTAGAGTAGGGTAGAGTAGGGTAGAGTAGGGTAGAGTAGGGTAGAGTAGGGTAGAGTAGGGTAGAGTAGGGTAGAGTAGGGTAGAGTAGGGTAGAGTAGGATAGAGTAGGGTAGAGTAGGGTAGAGTAGGGTGGAGTAGGGTAGAGTAGGGTGGAGTAGGGAAGACCGGGTGCGAAGCCGCGGGCAAACACTAGTTTCCACTAAAATAGGTTGTATTGACTTACAATAATAAAATTATACTGGCCATAACTGCTCAGGATCATTTTTGAAAGCCTTATGTTGAAATTAAAAGAAATATTAAAAATAAAACTTTATGGCATTTCTATTTTTTTTATCAAGTCATTGCCAATTCCAGTGTGCCGTGTTTAAACCTTTTTGCTTATTATAATTACCGATTTATTTGACGTTTAAGTTATTTTGGCCGTTTTTTTAAGACTAAAGTTCTGTGGCTGTTTTAATTGCGAATCGATTTCTCGCAGATATTGCGATATGAATTCGGTGTAGTTTTCAAATCATTATTATAGATCCTAGAATAGGTACTAAAATTATTTATTATTTCTAGTAAAATAGGTTGTATTGATATACGATAATAAAATTATACTGGCCATAACTGCTCAGAATCATTTTTGAAAAGCCATATAATGAAATTAAAAGAATTATTAAAAATAAAACTTTATGGCATTTGTATTTTTTATCAAGTGCTTGCCAGTGTGCCGTGATTAAAACCTTTTTGTTTATTATAATATAGTCCGTCTAATAAGTCAACCGACTTGGGAATTTTGTATAATATTTAATCATTTAAAAAAATACTTATATTCGATACTTTTCATATGGTTCTTCTGTCAGTAAACAATGATATTATCTATCTCTTAATCAATCTTGATTATTGAACCCGTGTTGACTACATCATATTCCTTAAATCCTAATTAATTACGCAAGTCGTTTAACTTATTATACAGACTCTAACTAATTTATTAGAAGTTTTATTTTTTTTGGCGGATATTTTTTTGAGTTACGAGGCTGCTTTTCCACTCGCTTATCGAGCATGGTTTAAAAGTTTGTTACTTCATCTAACGCAATCCAACGTGATGTTTGACGAAAAAGCAACGCGAAAAAAAGAGTGATAATACCTGAAAACTTTGTTGGCATTCAGTAATTCCGTGATTTACTCGAATATTTTGCAAAACTTGTTCCAGGAAATACGTGTTTTTTAAACACTTAAAAGTTTTTAAAAATCATTGTCAATATATAGATTTTTGATAAAATTTGCTAGGCTTGTATGTTATACTTTTTAGACTTTTTAAATTTTTGAGTAAATTTTGAAGTGTCAAAGTTCATGCAAAATACCAGATTTTCAAAGGTCTTAACTGGATTAGTTTTACACAAATTTATAAATTGATTTCCATATAAGCCTCGATAATATCCACAAGATAATGTGTTTCCAAAATATCTGATGAAAAATGTGTAATAATGTCATAATCGCGTAAGAGCGGTTGTATGAAAAATAGTGAAAATGTATGTCGAGATGCTTCCCCCTTAAGTTCAGAGGTGGTTTAGTTATTTGCAAATTGATTTCTAGCAGATATTGATATGAAATTGTAACTCAAGTGTCTATAGAACCATTGACAATATGAGAAACATTGAAGCAGGCGTGATTTCGGTTAAATGAACTTGGAAGATTTTATCGTAGCATCAACTGCTTCAGCAAAGCTTGCCGAGAAGGCTGACTCGATACATTTGCTGCCAAACACTGCAAAAACATTAGAATTGTATTGGAAAATAAAGTAACTTTATTCTGTAAGAAAAACTAGATATTTTCGAAACTTGACTCTGGCTAAATGCACAAAACGTGAAGGCAAAAAATGAGTTTTTTGTTTTTTACTTTTAGACATATTTTAAGATGGAAAATAAATGTTCTAATCTACACTTATATCATAAAGAGGTAAAGTTTTTTTTTGTAGGAGGTAATCTCTAAAAGTATTGGTCCGATTGCGAAAATTTTTTCATCGATAGAAGATAGAAAGCTGCTTTATTCCTGAGTGACTTAGGCTACGTTTATGTATGCCGGCGAACCCGCCGGCAAAAACTAGTATAAGTAAAAATTGTAAGGTTAAATGATAAAAATAATACCTATCTTTGTGAATTAATTAAGAAAAACCATCTACCTACGACATTCTGTCATCAAACTCTGTATTCATTACAGCACCTGGCTAGTCTGTAAAATTAAACATTCTACGACTAAGGCTTCTAAATTAAAATATTCATAAAGGACCTCATTTCACGTTTTAAAGGAGATGCTATGTTTGCTTGCGTACCCTTGGGTAACCTTGACCCAGTGGAATGCTTATCTGTCTGCTTACAACATTATACAGTTCCAAGGTCATTTTCCTTGAGAGGTAACAAGGTACTGTAAGTGGCAACCGTGTTAGAAGTAAGTTTTATTACAAACCTGCTTTTACCAGCTTCACCCGTGTGAAAGAATAGAATAAACTTTATGGTACACCGTAATAGTAACAAAACTTTTACATTAACATAAATCTATGGGTCCAATAGGCTAGTTGCCCTAAAAAATGTAATTAGTCCGTCTTTTAGATTATTCAAAAAGAAGGGACACGTTTTTATTTTATTTGTAAATTTAACCAAAAATGGCAAAATTATAGCCCATTAAAGTTACGTGTAACATCACGCCGTGCTGCATTTTTTCGCACGGGGTCACAGAACTTAAGAATCATACAGTAGATAGAAGGAGTAAGTAGGCGAGGCGCGCGTACCCCGATTTCATTCATACATTCCTCTGTTCTGTGCACGGGGTGACATTACACGTAACTTTAATGGGCTATATCTTTGTTATTTTTTGTTTAATCGTAAAAAGAAAAAATACGTGTCCAATATTATTTTGTAATCTAAAATACGGACTAAATAAAATGTAATTATTTTGACCCTTGAAACTACCCTGTGGTGGTCTTATTCCTAACAGGGATATCTGTCAGACAATCTAAGGAAGTAAGTATCTGAAGTTAAAAAGGTAGTCTGTGGTGTAATAACAAGTATCTAATAATATATTATAATATACTAGCTGACCCGGCAAACTTCTTACCGCCTAATAGTTACCTTTTATCTAAGCTGTCAACTCTACCTACTCTACCCTACTCTACCCTACTCTGCCCTACTCTACCCTACTCTACCCTACTCTACCCTACTCTACTCTACTCTACCCTACTCTACCCTACTCTACCCTACTCTACCCTACTCTACCCTACCCTACTCTACCCTACCAAATTGTGAATCTAAACCATTCCCAGATCCCCTTGAACACACACAAAAAATTTCATCAAAATCGGTCCAGTCGTTTGAGAGAAGTTCAGTGACATACACACTCACAGAAGAATTATATATATAAAGACTAGACTGACTATACATAGATTCTATATAAATAAGATGAAAGTACAAAATGATCGCAAGAGAATATAGCGACATCTATGAAGCAACATTGAAACTAAATAAAGATATTAGAGTTTTCCACGCGATTGGAACATAAATATACAACAGCCCTAAATCAATATCCAACACCTCCGACCAAGTATGTAACACTTTTACACCCTGATTCGAAGAAACACGTTTTAGAGGAATATGCTCCTGGGGTAAAACATACCCTATGACTCTCAACGCTCGGGGCGTCTCCTGCTGCGACGGCTGGGGCATAAGAAAGTTCACTCCCTCTCGATTTCGTCCACTTCCATCGCCTTAAGTGGAAGTCTATCATTGGATCGTGTCTCAACGGATTTGGACAAAAAGCACACGAATAGTTTATGATCATCTTTAGTATGAAAGAAATATTATCTAGATACTTTTTATTCTTGTATTATACAAGATGCCAGATAAACTTAATTTAAAGTACATTGACCTTTTCCCAATATATCGAAGGTACCCGAAAAACTATCAACGAACTGTTTTTCAGAAAAAGGTAAAGGATAACAATAGATGTCGATTCAAAATAGCTTTATGTCTTTAATTCCGTTATTTAAATTAAGAATGTTTATAAATATAGGAGGGTCAATGGCCGTTATTCCACATTTATTTGGCACTTACCTTTCTTTATTTTTAGGTTCTAAAACAAATTCCTTGAAACAAACCAGTTGAGTACAAAAATAAACCAAAAGTTTCACTATCAACCTAACTTTCCGAGACCAAATTACTTTCATAAATATTTTAAGATCAGTTTTATAGAAAAACTAGAATATTGTTTTCCTTTATAGCTGAATTGTTTACATTTTGGTTTATTTATGAGATCATGATCTGGTTTGTAATTAAAAGAAAAACGGATGTTTGAAAGTCTTTGAAGTCTGGTATTTCCATGGACTGGATTAGTATGATTAAATGAACCACAGTAATGACAATCTGTGGCTTTACGAAGCTGTAAAGAAAACTGGGTAGGATTTAATTAGGTTTATGATTCAGGTTATGGTGATTTTCATGTTATTGTGAATGGTTTTCTATTTCTCATGAACTCGTAACATGCCAGCCAAAACTGCGTGATCATTTGAAAAAGTTACTGCAACCCTGGAATTTTTGTAATTAAACAGTAATTTAGCAGAAATCCACTGGAATTATGACGTTAAAAATAAAATTAACAAAGCATGTTTTCCAATGACATGTCTTCGAGTGTTACTGGATTGTTGAGAAGAGTTACCGTGGCGCTGGAACGCAAAGGGCAACTAAAGGAACACAGGTGGATTTTAGTTAGCCTAACTCGTCACGTTCTCTCAGACCATCCAGAGTAAGATAAGTTGTTTGATAATTTCCCACCACAGAAAGGTAGATTTTAATTAGGTATGTAATGTTACATAGCTATGATTTAAGTTATAATGTTTTTCATGTGGTCGGGAATGGTATTTATTTATTTATTTATATATACTTTATTGCACATCGAGATTATAAATTTACAAAAAGAAAACCATATAATAAAAAACACACAATTGGCGGCCTTATCGCTCTAGGCTTAGGCTCTAGGCTAGCTATGTTGATTAGAATTTGATCACGTCTCTTACATATAAAAAATTCAAGCCAGCGCGGTGTCGGTGTCGAGGCGTAGTCGATACTTGAACTGTCAAGTAGACACACTAAATATTACAATGCAGACTTTAATTTTGCGATCTTTAGAGTGGGCTGCACCAAGTGCAGTTTCCATCTAAGTTAATTTAAACAGTATCTAACATAATCATTGAATTTTACTATCTGCTGTTGCACCATTACGTAAAACTATAAAGTTTGTCCAAAACGTCATTGATTTTTATCTGCTTTAACCGTAACTAAGCTCAAATTTGGATGGATAACCGCAAGAGTTTGAGCGGTTACGAAGCGTCCTACGCGCTCGCCGCCGCCGTCTGCGGTTCACGCAGATTCAACGAAATTTCGAAGCTTTGTTCTACTTGCGCACAATTTCGCCGCTTTAGCCACCATCTATACACGGAACTCTTGTAGTGCGGTGACTTGTTTTAAATAAAAACACTAATATTACAAAACTACTATCCTAACTAATATTATAAATTTGCCGTCCTCTAACTAAAAAGCAGCTAAGTTACTTAGAAAACAAAGCACTTAGCTGCTTTTTAGTTAGAGAACGGCAGAAATATGAAAGTGTGGATGTTTGGATGTTTGTTACTTAGTCACGCACATGCATATAGCCTTTGACATGGAAAAGAACATAGGCTACCTTTTATCCCGATTCCTTAAGTACCTAATGCCACGTGGGCTAAGCCGCAGGCAAAAGCTAGTTTTATATAAAACAAGTTACACACTTGACCACACTACAAGGTGTTCCCAAGAGTTCCCGCGAAAATATTAAATCAAGTTAAGGTGACCTTTTCGCTTCACTCATTGCTGCACCGCACCTACGTGCGACTGGTCATGTAGGCCATCACAATACAGTAATTATCATACTTTGAGAGTAATCAGTAATATACTTTGAGGTTGTATTTTAAAGTATATATAGTATATTTCAATCTCAAAGTAACGACGTGGTTTATATGAGATCTTTTTTTTAAATGATTTTGCCCTGGATAGGTACTTGATACATAATCTTCATATTGAGCGTTTTTCAATTGTTTTTTTTTACATAATTAACGGTTTTTCAAATAATTGTGAAACACTTTCACAATTATTCTCTGACGGACGAGACGTTGGAAATTAAACTGAAAATATTTAAAAAACAAAATTAATCAATACACTTACAGTATCAGGACCCAATTTTTTGTATCTAAAAATATTCTTATTGAAAACATCTTTCCGTCACTTTCAGTAGTACTCGAGACACTCATAAATGTCGCCCGTCTTCGCTTGACCTTTCAAAGTCCTCGAACTTGATCAAACGACTTGCAACTTGGACACAAATATACAATCTTTGTGCTCGAAACTTTTGTATACATTCGAGATATTTGAGGTATTGAGAATATTTCTTTAGATTTATTTTTAAGCTTTGAATTTGGAGTCATATTTATGGAAAGTGTTGAACCTTTCAATCGTGAGAATTAGAGACACGTTTTTGGTGGGGGCACTACCGTGGCTTCTGATTATTATTATTATTATATCTAGCCCATACTGTCCCCCACATAGGCAAAGGCCTCCCTCCACTTCTTCAAATGTTCCCGGTTTTGAGCCACCTCTTTCCAATTCGCAAGGAAGACCACCAAGTCGCCATCTCCTTCTTGGCCTCTAATATTACAATCATTTAAAATATCTTAAAATTCAAAATCTGGCTATGATATATTAATAGTCATTATTGTGATAAAGCTCCTTAACAAAGATTTAAAAAAAGACTCGATAGAAATTAATTAAATTACTGCAATTGGTATCCAATTCACTTACCAACAGGCGAACGTCTACCCAATTTCTTTAAAGCCATACTTACAGAGATATGTATATCTTTCATTACATCCTGCGTATCTCACGTTTTCTCATTAATTCTAACACGTACGAATTTAATTAAACGGCTCATATTTCTTGTCAAATTTATTTCAGACCGTATTGTTTGAGTGAGTGGATGGAACTGTTCTCTCAACGAAGGCTTTGTAAGAATTTCTGACGACTGATTAAAGATATCACCATACATGTGGATTTCATTATAACATGGTACGTGATTCCACCATTTTGTTTATTTATTTGTTACAATTAATTTTATGCACTCACATTCAAAACTAACACGTGAAAAGTCAATAGCTTATTAGATTATAAAAAGTAGATATGATAAGTACTTACAATTCGATTCACAAAAAAATAAGTACATATGTCTAAATTACTCACTGATAAAGTAGCACTTTACTAGTGAAAGAATTTTTCTTTAATTTTTAAAATCAGCCTAGTAGTTTTAAATTTATTCGTTACAAAAAAAAATTAAAAAAACAAAACTTTTCTAAAACTGTCAAGCAAACAAAAAAATAATATTTTCATCGAGTTTTACATGAGTTGAATGTTTTGTGTTAAATTTTTTTTCCGAGCAATGAACCCTATCTGCACTAGTTGACCACATTAGATAGAAAACTCACATTAGTTTACATTCACACTAATTAAGCAATTTAGGTAGGTAATTAAAACGTGGCTTATTTAACTGTCAAAAGAATTAACCGACCTAATCCGCGCATAACCGACCTAATCCGCGCATAATTTTTCTATTTTACCAGCAGTTCCCCACAGTTTCACTCGCGTCTTTGGTTATTACTCAGTTCCTATTGATTGTAGCTTTATGTTATAATTATATAGCTTTCCCTGATAAATAGGCTATCCAAAACTAAAATAATCTTTCAATTGAAACGAGTAGTTCCTGAGATAAACGTGTTTAAACGATAAACTCCCTACAGTAATCTACACCGCAAAATTTCAATCGTTTTAATCCCGTGGAGGGTCGATCCGGTACATGAAACACTATCGATTTGTAAAAATTAAATTAAAAAGAAAGTACCATTTTTTTCAAAACTCGTATTCATTTACGCATGTACGAAATTAATTTCTTTAAGAAAACGTCAGCTGAGTGAGTTCAATGACCTATAGGTAGTTTGTACGCAACGCCGACTATTACTTACAGGACATTGAACTTGCTCAGCTGACCCTCCACGGGATTAAAACGATTAAAATTTAGCGGTGTATATAATTATATAAGAGGAGAAACTGACTGCCTGACATATCAACACGCTGAAACTACTGTGCCATTTTGCAGAGTTACCTTTATTGACGTAGTCGAGCACTAAGAGAAAATTTTCTAAAATTTATCCCAAAAGAAGAAATGGAAGTCCAAATTTTGTATTAAGAAACCTACTCTCACGCGGGCGAAGCTGCTGGCAGATGCTAGTATAGTATAGAATGATATACCTATAGTCTATCATAATTCATAATAGTCCCCTATAAAATTTTAAATATTTTTTTTTAATGTTAGCGTAAGCCAACTTAAGATTTTGTCAACTAAGAGCAAGGTATACCTAACAAATAAAATGAAAAAAATCCTCTACAAGACTTAAACGCATTGTATAGAACGTATTTACGTATTTTTTGTAAAAGATGAAGACGGTTAGAAATGTCAAGGGAATACCCAACATAATCCCTTGTATAAAAGAAGACGTCAGACAGTGGTTCTCAACCAGAGGGACCTTACCATGACGTGATAAAATGTCTGGCGTGCGAGCAAAAGAGAGACCTATACACCTTAAAGTCCTGCCCTTTAACAGTTCAGTTTAGGTCGTTAAATGGATCGCGTTAAGAGCTCGGAGTTGGGCCTCTGATACTAGTATAATTGTAGAACTACACTTCGCACACGTGTGCTAAACACGCCGGATCTGGACGCGTCGGTCTCAATACATTTTATATGGAAACTAGACTTGTAGAGCTACACTAGATCCACGCCACGCGACGTCGTTCTACGTACAAATCAGGCGTGTTATATGTGAGTGTCGTCTAATTTAGTTAAAAATGGGTTTCGTTATTAGTACTGTTACGTACGTGGGTAATCAAATGCCGATTTACTGACGAGAGAACTTTATTTACCACAAACAATAACAAATTAGTCCAGTCAACAATAATCCGAATCGCAATTAACACTAGAGTACCGTTACACTATCGCTTTAGTCGTTGATAAAAATCACTTCGAGTACTAGGGTAGTTCGCTCTTGATCGCAGTCGAAATCACAACTGACTCGCTTCCGGCCGGGGGCCCGTATTTATATGCGGAGCCAAGAAAATTCTAGATAC
This sequence comes from Mythimna albipuncta, assembly GCA_929112965.1. Taxonomy (NCBI): domain Eukaryota; kingdom Metazoa; phylum Arthropoda; class Insecta; order Lepidoptera; family Noctuidae; genus Mythimna; species Mythimna albipuncta. The sequence goes on along the minus strand of OV815962.1, from coordinate 4,895,951 downwards.
CGACGTCCCCGGATCTATCCAGAATTCCAGAACAATTGAATCGCTTCTCGAAGTCATAAATCATTTTTATTTCTCGTAATAATAAAAGTCACGTTCATGCGAATTTCGACTCTATTGTTAACGTCGGAGAGTACAAATTCCCTTACGGTTTAGATGATACCTATTACTACATGTACCTTGGTAGGTAGGTACCTTGTGGATGTTTCGAGATTTTTCCAAGTCTGTCTAAGCAAAACTACTCTAGACCTTTCGAACAGCAATGCGTTTTAATTATTACGTGCCACTCGTTATTTTCTCGGAGATATGGCGTGTTCACGTTTAGTGGCGTAACAGTGCCCCCCTCTTAGTCATGCTCGTCCCGAGCATTATTAGATCCGTGATACGGCGCCAATCTATCCACATGAACAACCTTGGGTTTCCCTCTTAGCCCTTTCTTGATGCGGTAGGTCACGTCATTAATCCTTTTTAACACGGTGTAAGGTCCCTCCCATCGAGCTTGGAGTTTCGGCGACTTCCCTTTCCGTCGAAGCGGGTTGTGGAGCCAGACCAGTGTACCCTCCTCAAATCCCTTGGCATTGGCATTACGGTCGTATCTGGTTTTCATTTTTACGCTGGTGTTCATGCTATTCTCACGAACTCGTTTATGCACTTCGTCCAATTGATCTTGAAGGTCACTTACGTAGTCCGTAACTGGCTTAGTCTTGTCAGGTGGCACGCCAGTTATGGCATCGACCGGGAGTCTCATCTCTCTGCCGAAATTCACTCTTGCTGGGGTATGTCCCGTGCTATCATGCACTGCCGATCGGTAAGACATCAGAAATAGTGGAATATACCGGTCCCAGTCCTTCTGATGGTCATCGACAACCTTAGCCAGGTGATTCTCCAGGGTTTGGTTAAACCTTTCCACCATTCCGTCCGACTGAGGGTGCGCTGGTGTTGTGCGTGTCTTATAAATTCCCAGAAGAGTACACATTTCCTGGAACAGCGCAGATTCGAAGTTACGGCCTTGATCGGAATGGATTTCCAAAGGTGCGCCATACCGACATACTACTTCTTCGACCACCTTCTTCGCCACTGTCGTCGCTTCCTGATTGGGTATGGCGAAGACTTCGGGCCACTTTGTAAAATAGTCCTGGATCACCACTATGTACTTGTTTCCGTCATTTGTAACTGGAAAAGGTCCAGCGACGTCGATAGCGATGCGTTCCCATGGGGCTCCCACATTGTACAGCTGAAGCCTGCCCCTGCTCCTGGTCTGTGGTCCTTTCACAGATGCGCACGCTGTACATTTCCGACACCATTGCTCTATGTCATCTCTACAATTGAGCCAGTAATACCGCTGTCTCACTTTCAGTAGAGTTTTCTTGATTCCCAGGTGTCCTCCAGAAGCACCATCGTGTATTTCCTGTAGCAGGGGGACTACTTCGCATCGTGGTACTATCACTTGTGTGGTCACCTCCTTGCCATCGTTCGATTCCCATTTCCTACAAAGCACATCATTTTCTAGGACTAAACTGTCCCACTGTGCCCAGTAGCTCTTAGTTACGGGACTGTGTGACGATACTTCACTCCACTGGGGCCTAGTTCCGCTACGCTTCCAGTCCAGTATAGGTCGAATATCGTCATCTTCTTCCTGGGACTTCTTGAAGTTGCTTTCAGCCCTAATTAAATTGACGCGTTCTCGGGCTTCATTCTGCTGGCAGTGTCTGCAGTCATCATTACATGGACGTCGCGACAGGGCGTCAGCATTATTATGCCCTTTTCCACTGCGATGTTCCGTCACAAAGTCAAACTCCTGCAGCTGCTCGAGCCATCTTGCAACTTGGCCCTCAGGGTTTTTAAATTGTAGAAGCCATTTCAATGCAGCGTGATCCGTCCTCAACGTAAATTGTCTTCCTATGAGGTACTTGTGGAAATGCTGCAAGGTTTTTACCACAGCCAGCAGTTCTCGTCGAGTCACGCAGTAGTTCCTTTCTGGCTTTGAAAGTGCCTTACTGAAGTAAGCGATTACGACCTGTCTGTCGCCCTGCACTTGGGACAACACTCCACCAATTCCCGTGTTGCTTGCATCGGTATCAACGACAAATCTTCCGTCTCTGCTCGGATACCCCAGTATAGGCGCTTCACATAGCCGTTGCTTTAGCTCGTCGAATGCTGACTCACAGTCCTCGTCCCAGATAAAATCTCGTTTATCCTCAGTCAGCTGATGTAAAGGTTTTGCAATGTCCGAAAAATTCTTGACAAACCGCCTGTAGTATGTGCACAACCCTAGAAATGCACGTACTTCCGTTTTGTTCTTTGGAACCGGCCACTGTTGGACTGCCTTTATCTTCTCAGGGTCGGTTCTCACCCCGTCAGCGGAAATAACATGTCCTAGGTAGCTGACCTCCTTCTTGAACAGGGCACACTTCTTTGGGCTTAGTTTTAAGTTAGCCCCTCGTATCCTGGTGAACACTTTCTCCATATTCCTCAGGTTTTCCTTAAATGTGCGACCCATTATAATGACGTCATCCAAATATACCAGACAGACGTCACCAAGAAGGCCCACCATGACTCTCTCCATGAGGCGTTCAAACGTCGCTGGAGCGTTGCATAACCCAAAAGGCATGACGTTAAATTGCCACAGGCCGCTGCCAATACCCGTACTGAACGCTGTCTTTTCTTTATCTTTCTCGCTGATTTCCACTTGCCAGTAGCCACTTTTCAAATCATTGGTCGAAAACCACTTCATGCCACTGAGCATATCCAGCGTATCGTCTATCCTTGGTAAGGGATAACTGTCCTTCTTCGTCACATTGTTCAACATTCTGTAGTCCACACAGAATCTGGTACTGCCGTCCTTCTTCTTTACCAGAACGACTGGAGAAGACCATGGACTCGTAGAAGGCTCAATTATTCCGCTATCAGCCATGTCCTTTACCATTTCTGCTACCTCATTTTCCTTAGCCCAGGGTATGCGACGCGGTCTTTGTTTAATTGGTCTAGCATCACCTGTATCTATCTCATGCTTGACGAGACCTGTTCTCCCGCAGTCTTTTCCCGTTGCAAAGATATCTCGAAACCGCAGCAGAAATTCCCTTGCTTGCTGTAGTTCCGAAGTCGATAGATTGCTCTTAGAATTTTCCAGAAGTTGCTGGATGTGATCCGTTTCAACTTTTGTCGTGTCATGCTTTGCTGGAGATTTATTGATTTGACGGAGATACTGAACTTCTTCACATCTCCCAACAACACTGTTTTTCTTCAGTTGGACCTCTTCTTTCCCAAGGTTCACAATCCTGACCTTGGATTTCCCTGTCATCATAACTAATGTCCTCGCGGTGATGAGCTCCGGGTGCCGGCCAGTATCCTCTACCAAAACACATCTTGTTTGCCTGATTCTCTTGGGAAACTTTACTTCGACTAAGGTTTCTGTTCTCGGAGCCAGTGTGGTATTCTTTAAACAATAGAGGTTGCATGACTTAATTCCTCGCAGGAAGACTTCTTGATCTGGGAATTTCAATACTCCCCTGTCGATATCTAAAATACATCGGTTATTCTGCAAGAAGTCGAGACCCAGTATGCAATCGTCGGTAATATTCGCAATTAACGCAGGATGGATATACACTTGATCACCGATTTTGATCTCAATTTCTGTATCACCGAGGACGGAGACTGGCTGGCCGGTTGCCGTCTGAAGTCGGCAGGATGGAGACTCTCTTTGCCACAAGATGGTTCGTTTCAGCAACTCAGGTCTTATAACAGTCCGTGACGCCCCCGTGTCAACGGTAAAATTGCAAGCACGATTATTCAGCGTCCCTTCGATGATCAAACTATTTCCGTTCTGAACTTGATTGATGGTGATGGTTGGGGCCTTCAGTTGACCAGCCAGCACCCGCCCCGCGGCCCTGGCGACATTTAGTTTAACGACTCCTCGTTAACTTGAGTTCCGGAGTCCACACTTCCCCTCTTCCTCTTGGGGCAATCGGTACGAATGTGCCCTTTTTCTCCGCAACCGTAACACGTCGGAATATAGCGGGACTTTGCCGAAGAAGAAGCCACCACTTCTCGGTGACGTGGTTGCGCTGAAGGCGAGACCACCACTTCCCTAACTCTATGCGTACGTGAGTCTTGTCGTACGGCTTCTACTTCCAGAGCGTGAGCCATCGCACTCTTTAGAGTTTGGTGGTGTCCAAGTCGCACCGTAGCCCTGACTTCAGTATCCCGTAGACCGTCGATGAATGCTTGCACCAGATTCACTTCCACCAACTCTGGTGCCATCGACATGTATGCACGCCGGACCAGCCGTTCAACCTCGACTCCCCACTGCTGGAGGCTCTCGTTCGACCTCTGCGTTCTCTCGCGTAACTGCGCGCGGAAAACGTGCTCGAGGTGTTTGTCTCCATAACGAGTGTCCAGTCCCTCCATGAGACGCTCCAATGTCCTGCCGTCCGCAGGGAGGTTCTCTAGGACTAGCAGGGCGTCCCCTCGTAGAGCCAAAGTTAATGCCGCAAAAGACTGCTTATCATCCCAGCGGTTTGTTTCGACCAATGTCTCGAATTGGTACTTAAATGCCGTCCAGGAAGACGTGCCATCAAAACGCGGCACATCAAATTTTGCGGCAGATGCACAGGGGGTGTGCGATGATGAGCCGACAGCAACGGGTTCGCGTGCTTCGAGCTTGATAATTTTTTTGTTGATGTCCAGCAGGCTATCTTCGTGGCCATCAATTCTTGTTTCGAGGCTATCAGCTCGGGCGGAAACCTCTTTGACCTCCAAGGTGAGATTCTTCCTGGTCGCGGCGGACAGCTTCCATACTAGCTTGCATGGCGGCCAACACCGCAGCGAGGTTCAATTCCGAGGATGGTCCTGTTGGCACCTCAGCAGCTGCCGTTGCTCCCATGCCAGCCTGATCTTCCTCCTCCATACGATGACGCGCAGCATCCATCTCCATTTGCCTCCTTGTTCGTGGTCGCTGTTCGTCGTCCCTCGGTGTTAATGGCATTTCACTTCTGACACCAGTTGTTACGTACGTGGGTAATCAAATGCCGATTTACTGACGAGAGAACTTTATTTACCACAAACAATAACAAATTAGTCCAGTCAACAATAATCCGAATCGCAATTAACACTAGAGTACCGTTACACTATCGCTTTAGTCGTTGATAAAAATCACTTCGAGTACTAGGGTAGTTCGCTCTTGATCGCAGTCGAAATCACAACTGACTCGCTTCCGGCCGGGGGCCCGTATTTATATGCGGAGCCAAGAAAATTCTAGATACCGACGTCCCCGGATCTATCCAGAATTCCAGAACAATTGAATCGCTTCTCGAAGTCATAAATCATTTTTATTTCTCGTAATAATAAAAGTCACGTTCATGCGAATTTCGACTCTATTGTTAACGTCGGAGAGTACAAATTCCCTTACGGTTTAGATGATACCTATTACTACATGTACCTTGGTAGGTAGGTACCTTGTGGATGTTTCGAGATTTTTCCAAGTCTGTCTAAGCAAAACTACTCTAGACCTTTCGAACAGCAATGCGTTTTAATTATTACGTGCCACTCGTTATTTTCTCGGAGATATGGCGTGTTCGCGTTTAGTGGCGTAACAGTACTTTCTCCCTTATTATTCTAAATTCGTACTTAAAATTTTTAATATATTTAACTAACGAATTACTGTAAAAATTAAAATATCGTTTTAGGTTGGCTTTCAATATTGTAGAGAGGACAAGCACGTGAATACAACGTGGCAATGCCACCAGTCTTTTTAGGGACATTACAAGTTGACCTTAAATTTTTCGATACAATATCTTAATTAATTAGAAGTCTATACGTAGGTAAATTTAACAAGCTTCTGCCAGTGGCGTCATTCATAATGAAAGTAGAAAATTATACCGTACAAAGCTGAAAACCAGCGCTGTGAACTCGTCGCATTATACACGTAGCCACAGCATTATGCTAAGCGTTCGTCCGTTTTGCGCGGACGTCGCGTATACTTTCCGTAGAATGTTTATTTACATATCATATATTAACAATATATTTGCGTGAAATGACGCAATCTTAAAGCTAAGTTTTAAGATTGCGTATATTGTTTTTCTTTCTTTTTTTCTTTTTTATGTAATATTCCAGGTCATGGTCTACACGAGTGCCAAATTTCAATCACAAACTTTTGCCTTTAAAATATTAGTGTTTTATTTAAATTTATAGTATTTATTTATACTAAATGTTTAATGGAGCTCTAATTACGCACAAAATGGTTTTCGAAAAGAAATTAATTCTGCGTACGGCTAAAGAGTGGAATTCCCTGCCGGAGTCTGTGTTTCCTGATAGCTACAACTTAGAGCGTCTTTACACTAGCTGGACAAACGTCCAGCGTAGGCGTTCCATAAACGTATACGCAGCGCAGACGCCGCGACAACGCGGCGCACACGTCGCTTTGTTACGGCGTTAAATTGACTCCAAAGGAAACGTCGTCTGCGCTGCGCATACGTTTATCGAACGCCTAAGCTTGACAAATGCTAGTCTGAAGGCACTCTTAGGGATATTTAAGTCACGAGTGAATAGGTTACTTCTAAGCAAGCGTGCTCTAACGTCGACCACATCATCTCTTAAACATCAGGCGAGATAGTGGTCAAATATAAACCTATCTACACAAATATAATAAAGAGGTAAAGTTTTTTTTTTTTGTTTTTAAGAGGTAACCTCTGGAAGTACTGGTCCGATTACTAAAATTTTTTTTAACGATAGATAGCTGCTTTAATCCTGAGTGACATAGGCCATTCTTTATGTATTTTATGTTCGCGGACAAAGCTGCAGTCAAAAGCTAGTAGTAAATAATAGTGGAGGGTACTACTAACGAATAACGTATTGGTGAAATCTCTTCTCGACAACATAGAAACCCGAGTGATGGATTAATAAATATGATTCCGTGACCGTGGTTTATGTTTATTTCATACAGAAAACTTACGCCCTAAGCCAATAGGGTACATACCACCGCATCCATCTCTATTATCATCTATCAATTTCAACTTACTGTCTACACGTTGTTGTAATAAATTTGATTGATTTACCTTTTCTAGGACGAACATTTTAGAAGAATTCTAAATGTGGTATATTAAAATATACCCTAAATAAATATGGCAAAAGGTTGAGAATCCCTGTAAGCTACTTGAGTTTGCCGTAGTTGTGAACATTACAAGAGATATTGCTTTCTAAGGATTAGTCCGTGATACTGATTACTTTATTTGTTAAGGTAAATCATTCTACTTTGTCAGATGTAGATTTTATTTCAGTTTTTTTTTGAGTTGGGAAATTATCTAATGACTTGTCCCGCTGTAGCCGTCCCTGGTGGTGCAGGCGAGTTAGACTTTTACTGAAAGAAAAACACACCTCTGTCCTTCAGTTGCCTGTTGCCTTTTCAGAAATTCTCCGTGGCCCTAGAAATTCCCCGCGGCCCTCTCTTCAAAACTAAAACTTATAAAAATAAATTTTAGGCTGTATATTTGTTCGCCCGTTATGGCGTATATAAACAGTGTGACAATATGGCGACGGCATTGTAGATACTATGAGGAATGTACCTACTCGTGAAACAATTTAAATAAAAAAGGGCTGTCACATAGTTGTCGCACTAACCTTGTCATAAGTAACACATGGAACATTTTTCGTCAGGCATTCCAAATTTTAAAGCCCCTGCAGACGTGTATAACTTGGCAAAATCGGTCTTAAATTCCTCAGTAGATTTCTATGCTGACGCGTTGTCATATTACCGTCACGCCTATCTGCAGGACCCTTAAACATTCATGTCAAAGTCTAATGTTACTTCGAGAGCCATACTTATCTTTTTAACAGATTTATAGAGTGGTCAATAGTAAGGTTTTAGCAGCTTCGGATAGTCTGTACCTACAGATACCGGCACGGATCTTTAGCGCTGACTTCAAGTTGCGCAAAAGTCAAATATTCGGTCTCTTTAGTGGTGTGAAGTGAGACGCGGGGAGTGTCAGTGGTTAGCTCGCCACGCCATCGTGTCATAGACGTCACTCGTGATTCGTCCCCTGCGCTTGCTGCATGTATCTAACAACGACGACAATAGGCTCGCCAATGTATGGAATGCGCAAAGCGATCCCTACTCTGACGCTGAGCGCTCAAGATTAATAATTCTGAAGAAGTGTTTGGTTGTGCGCGCATCACGTAAAATGTACAAAGTCGATGTAAATAAATTTTATACATTAAAAATGTGTGTTACTTGATATATTATTTAGGCTTTGTTTCATCGCAATCGGTTAATACACTCATTGACAATAGTCAATAACCGCCTAATAAAGCGGTACGAAATTCGCCGGGTCAGCTAGTTGGAGTGGGTATAAGGGTGGAGTGTAAATGACAGGTTTTTGTTGGTATTACTCAGCCAAACCAATAATAATCTTTTTTATTACGGATAGACTCGCGTTTGACCACTATCTCACCCATGATGTGGCCGAATATGGAGCGTGCTTGCCTAGAGGAAATCTAATCAATCTAGACTGGAAATAAAAGTAAATTTTCAATCTTTATTTTCCTTTACCGAAACTAGCGGGTAATCCGAAATAATATATTATCCGCAATCTTATCGAAATCCGGTATAATACTATTCCTATATCGGTAACATCCCTAGTTTGCATGGTGAACAGCAGTTACCCAGTCCAGGCTGTTATCGAGCTTGCATGTTTGGCCTAGGTCTATAGACAAAGGCGCTTGGTTGATATAATACAGGTATTTCATGAAGGGACAATTAGAGATGATCCTTCAGATTGTTTGAAAGAGTTACCTAGTATCACGGTCTTGGAACGCAAAGGGTAATTGAAAGAACACTGGTGGGTTTTAGTTAGTAAAATTTTGGAACTCCTCCTCCTGCTCCACTAAAAGCAAGAGTTCTAAAAAAGGGATGATCCCATAGCCCAGGATTCTTTTTCTTATGAGGGAACACAAAGGAGGATTTTATTGATATTAGGGTAGGTATGGCCAACATGAATTGATTTAAATTATTCATCATCATCATACTCATGAAATTCCTCCTACACACTGAAAGAAGACCTCTGCTATTTTCACCCGGTATTCATTTTATAGTAGAGGAAAACCGATAATTTTTAAGGCCAAATAGCCTAGTTTGGCAGCCAGAGAACCTGTTACTGTGTACCTATAATGTATGTTATGAATAAAGTTATTATTAATATTAATGTTCCCTTGGGATATTTTTCTACTATCAAGCAGGTAAAGCCACTGGCAGAAAATAGTATTTCATGTACCTAGTATCTATTTCTAAGGCTTCATTTCTATCAGGAACCAAGTCGCATGAAAGTTGCATTACATTACGGGTTTCCTTGGTATAACGTAATCAATGTCTGGATCGTGCTCCGTAATGTGATTCAATTTGCATGAGAGTTGCTTGCAGGTGGAGACGGGGCCTAAGGCTTCATACATTAAAGAGACATTGTGGTAACAAAAAGTAGCTATATTAATATTATGTTTATGAAGACTTTGCACTCATGACATTATGAATAGATGAGGTGCACAAAGATGTTGATTTCAAAAATTGTTAATAGACCCTTATTTTTAAATCGCTTAGCGAGACTGCTTAGCGTGTACGTGTACCCTGTAAACTGTAAATTGCGTGATTAAAAGAGTCAGTTTTCGAATAAGTTTTTATTTATTTATTTTAAACTAGCTTTTAAAGGTGGCTTCGCCCACGTATATAAAATATAGCCTATGCCACTCAAGAATAAAGCAGCTTTCTATCGGTGAAAAAATCTTAACATCGGACCAGTACTTTCGGAGATTACCTGCTACAAACAAAAAACAAACTTTACCTCTCTAATATATTAGTGTAGATTGACACATCAAAGACTCATTCACTGATAAAAAAATAACATTACAAAAGAAAGACGATTTTCAAATAAAGAAATAATATTGTGGTAAATTTATCACTTGCACGCGTGCACAGGTCTTTTAAAAAAAATCACATAAAATAATGATTAAATTAAATTACATTAAAACTAATTAAAAATTTTATTTAAATTTATTCCAATGCAGGAATAAATTTAAATAATTTAAATTGAGAATTGCATTGAAATAAATTGAATTAAAAATTACATCGAAATGTTAGTAGAGTTTTAATTAAAAAAAAAAGAATAGAATAATTGTATGGTACTAAAAGTGTTGGAAAAATATTTCCGTTACCATGTATCAAGGTTTTACGATGTCCGAAGGTTACAACAATCGATGGTTTCATGTTGGAAGTCGCGTGTGAATAGTGGCTACGAAATAATACGATTATGATTATTTATTGAAAGATTTTCCTGAATTAAGGCCACGGCTTTTTGTAAGTTAAGCTTTTTTATTTGGTAGCCACCTGCTCACGTAGAGAACATATTGTTTTTTTTTATATTTTACTTGCTTTTGCCCTCAGCTTCGCCCGCGACTTTACCCACGTACATAAAATATAAACTATGTCACTCAGGAATAAAGCAGCTTACTAACGGAGAAAAAAAATTAGCAATCGAACCAGTACTTTCAGAGATTACCTGCAAACAAAAAAACTGGGCAAGTGCGAGTCGCATTCGCGCACGTAGGGTTCCGTAATGGCCGTAGAAAACACGGCAAAAAAAATCGCGTTTGTTGTATGGGAGCCCTCCTTAAATATTTATTTTATATTGTTTTTAGTATTTGTTCTTAGAGCGGCAATAGAAATATATAATTTGGGAAAGTTTCAACTGTCTAGCTATCGCGATTCTTGAGATACAGCCTGGTGACAGATAGACGGACAGACCGCGAAAACTTAGTAATAGAATCCCGTTTTTACCCTTTAGGTACGAAACCCTAAAAACAAACTTTATAATATTAGCAAAGATTTTACGTACTAGGATATATAAAATCTTTGAATATTAGTGCAGATTGACAATGTGAATTGTGAACGTTTCTTTTTTCAAACTGGCTCCTAACACAGCGGCTTTTCCGGCCTGAAAATATAATCATGCTTATTTCACTCAGTAATATAAAATACAACAGCAATAAGTAGCATTCCACTGGTGAAAGAATTTTTAAATTGGTCCAATAGAAATAAATCCCAAGCTTTTCGTCTGTTGGACTGAAACAAAGCTCTTTAATTTGAAAATTTTAGTACGGTACCCTAAAAAATATAATATGTAATTAATTTGCTATTTCTTAAGTCTCGAGCTTTAATCGTCATATTCGTCATTTATGATTCCGGGATTTTATATTATATTTTTATTAAATATAGCTTGCAGCTTTGAACTCAGTGGAAAGGCTAATTGGTGATCCAGATTTGCTTAAAACCTATCTACCTGCTTTTTAGTATTTTACGGGTTGCATTTTGGAGTGTGTGCAGGAATTATATGACATGACTTGATTTAGCCTACACCTGTCTACGATCAGACCACCCAAAGTACGATGAGTGTCCACCCTTAGGTTGTTGACAACTCTCCGGTCTGGACTAAGCGTTTCGCCTCGTCGTTTAAACTGCGTACATCAAATGACTGAAACAAGGCTCTTACCGGCCTCATCTAGTTTAAATTGACGTGTAAATGTGTTATTAAAAAACCTATTTGCAAAATAAATATCATTTATCACTAATAAACTAGCGCGATTCACCATCAACAATTGCATCACTGCTTACCGTCGGGTGGGATCGCAGTCAAGCACTGGTTTTTATCATTAAGCTTTTGAATGTCTTAAGCATTGTCTTTCTATTGTATCTCTTATTACGGCATTCGATGAGTTAAATAAAAAGCCTTTGATTTTTTTTACATTATCGTTTCGTATCGTTTTTTATAACCTGTCAAATAAAAACAAAAAAAAAGAACGTGAGAATGCGGATGCAAATTGCAAACATAAACCTTCCTTATTTATTGTTCTATCTATTAGTAAAAACTGCATCAAAATCCGCTGCGTATTTTAGGAGGTGTTAGCGTATAAACAGACAGCCGAGAAAAGATTGTAAACAAAAAGTTTGAATTTAGTTTTCATTAAGACAGCTAGACGTTGATAAACAATAACATGTCAGTCTATGAAAAACTGATGAATTGTCTTATTTCCGTTCTTCAGGTTTTTTCATAAAAACGGAACAGTTTTAGAAACGCTTTGTTATTCGTTTGTCAAGACCCTTTTATTCAGGAATACGTGGAGGTATAAAACTGAAATTAATATCGAATACTCAAGTTTGCTATTTTGTGGAATGGAAAAAAAATCAAACTTCTAAGTCAACGTTATCTTAAGATATTACCGATTAAACTCAGTTTAGGCACATATTTTAACACATGCAAGAAAATCTTCGAGACTCGATTCGAATCAAACTATTTACCTACTTAAATAAAACATGTACGGAACTCTCGGTGCGTAAGTCCGACTCGCAACTGCTGGTTTGTGCTTGGAATTCATCAAATAACCCTTCCGTTCTTGACAGAGTGAGAGAAAGTGTCAGATATTTACTGACTAAAACCCACTTGTGTTTTTTCAATCACCCCTTGCGTTCAATTACGTCGGTAATTCTTTCAAATAGTCTCATAGCTCTTAACTACATACCAACATAGGTTTAAAGAATTTTATTCTCATAAAAACAATAACAGTTCACTTAAAATGAGATACAAATAGTTTATAAGTATTGCAATGTTCACATCTGGTGTGTTGGTGACATCATAGGTTGTATACATGTTTTTTTAATTTAGCTTTAAATATATTAATATTTTCACATTTCTTTAATTCTTCGGGTAAATCATTAAACAGCCGTGCTCCCTCAAACAGTATTGTTTTTTTGCCGTAATTAGTTCGAGCGCGTGCAGTCATTAGTTGAAACTTGTTTTTACTTCTAGTATTGTATGTTGTTGTCTTTTTACGTATTTGAATGTTTGATTGTACAGAATTCGTGGTGATTTTTTTTATGAGAATGCAGGTGTAATATGTGTAAAGTTGTTTTAGATTAAGTAGGTTGGTTTTTTCGTATAGTTTTTTTGTTGGGTATAGATAGTTGTAGTGAAATAGTGTTTTGATAATTTTGTTTTGTATTCTTTGCAGTGGATTTAGATTAGATTTCGCGGCTGATCCCCATAGCTCAATTAAGTATTCAAGGTTAGATTTTACTAGGGAGTTATATATAATTTGTTGTACTTTTTTAGGTATACAGTTTCTAATTTTTCGTACTGCTCCTAATAGTGACGTCAGTTTTGTTTTGACATGATCGATGTGTAGTTTCCACGTAAGTTTGTCATCTACCCACAACCCGAGATATTTTTCGTGACTGGATCGTTTGATTATTTCTCCGTCAATCGTTAGTGGTGAGAAATCGGGTAGAGGTTTATTTTTTGCGGAAAAGATCATAAATGATGTTTTTGACGTGTTAATAGTTAGTAAGTTATATTTTAGCCATTCATTTAGTAGGTCAAGGTCTTCTTGTGCATCAGATATAATGTTTTGTAATGATTTGTTGAAATAAAAGAGGCAAGTATCGTCTGCGTATAGCGTTAGGTGCCCTTTCAAACCTATTTTATCAATGTTATTAATGTATATTAAAAATAATAATGAACTTAAAATTGAACCTTGAGGACAGCCGTATGTTATGTTTTGCATCAAACTTGTGAAGTTATCTATTTTAACTACTTGTTTTCTGTTTTCTAAATAAGAAGCGAACATACTAAGGGCGCTGCCTGAAATACCTATGTTATTTAATTTCTGTAGTAGTTTTTTATGGCTAACTGTATCATAGGCCTTTTTTAGGTCAATGAAAATACCTACAGCAAAATTTTTCTGATCAATATTAGTTTTTATTTTTGTTATCAAATCTATTGTGGCTGTTAGGGTACTTGATTTAGAACGGAAACCATATTGTTGATCAATCAGGAATTTTTTCTTAGTTAAATACTCGTTTAGACGGTTGTATATGACTCGTTCGAATATTTTCGATATCACAGGTAGGACTGATACCGGTCGATAGTTGCCGGGGTCAGTTCTATTTCCAGCTTTGTAAATAGGACTGACCCTTGCAACTTTAAGCGAATCGGGGAAAATACCGTGAGTTAAGCACATATTTATACAGTCCGATAATCTTTCAGCAATTATGTTTTTAAGGCATTTAATGGCTTTTGTGCTGATACCGTCTAAACCTGTACTACTGTTACTGTCGAGGTTGTCAATAATTTTTAATATCTCGTTAGTGTCACAGTGGGTTAGCTCATTCAGAGTTACTTCGTTTGTGTAGTTATTGTCGTACATGAGAATGTTGCCTGTGTTTGTGTGGTACATTTTAGGTATTTTATTAGCTAAATCCGCGCCTATTGATGCAAAGAATGAATTAAATGCGTTACAAATTTCATTACCGTTTGTGATGAATCCTGAGTTTGACAACAGTTTGGGAGGAGCACTACTGTCTTTGATTTTGTTATTTGCTAAGTTGTTTATTACCTCCCACATTTTTTTAGGATGTTTGTAGCTATTCTGGAATAAGTTGTGATAGTAATTCTTTTTCTGTGTTTTTATTAAGTTTTTTACTTTTTCCTGTTCCTTAATGAAGTTTTTCCGAAGTTTGTCATCTTTTGGGTGGGATTTTGTTTCTTGCCATAGTTGATTTCGTAGGTAGATTGAGTCTATGACATTCCGGTTAATCCAGTCTTTTTGTGGTAGATTTAGGATTTTAGTCTTATCTTCTTTATTTTTCATTACTTGTTCTAAGATAAATCTTTCTAAATAGTAGTAATCGTTTTCGTTATTGGTGTAGTTTGCTGTCATGACACTGTTATATAATTTTTCGTAGTCGAGTGCTTTATACTTGATCTTTTTGTTTACCTTTGGTGCTAAGCTGCCAACCTGAAGAAATAATTGTTTGTGGTCTGATAGGCTCGAGTCAATTATGGATATGCTAAAAGCGTGGTTACTGACGTTGGTACATATGTGATCCAGTAAAGTATTTGTTGTGTCGGTTTTACGGGTACTATATAGTTTGTTTATTTTGTTTAATATTTCATAGCCGGTTCCCTTTATTTCATTTAAGTATCTTGTGACGTGGTTGTCCTTACTAAGTAAATCGATGTTGAAGTCTCCAAAGACAATTGTTCTTTTTCTCTTTTCTAATTGTGAGGTATATGTTTCAATAAATTTGTTGATATTGGAATCGCCGGGTTTGTAAATCGCTCCTATATTCAATGAGAGTTTATCGATGTGTATCCAAAGGTAATGGTTTCCATATTCGTATAACTCTTCTGTTATTTCGTAATTGATGGTGTCGTGTACGTAAATTGAAACCCCGCCGCCTTTGCGATCCGTTCTGTAGTTATAGATATGTTTATAGTGTGTTATTTGGTATAATTTTGCGTCCGTATCAGATGTAATCCATGTTTCAGTAAAAATTAGAAAATGTATAGTCATTGGTGTTGCTTTTATTATACATTTTATTTCGTCGAGTTTGCCAGTTGTACGGATACTGCGAAGATTCGCATAAAAAAAATCGTAAGGAGGACGGGTAAGCTGGTAAATCTTCGTATCTACTTATTAATTGATGGTTCAGTCTATCTATATATTTTGCATTTTGTACGGTATCTGTTAATGGTTTTTTTGGTTTATTTTGTTTTGTGTAATTGTTGGTAGTCCTTTTATATATTTAATGATGAGATCTGATTCGCCATTTTCAATGCGTTTGTTTAATTCCTCTCTTAATGTTTGTAGATATTGTTTTTGTGCTGGGGTTTGGTCAGCATAAATTTGAATATTATCCTGTACGTTTTTCTTGTTTTTTAGTAGGTATTTTGGTACGTCGGTATTGTTAAAACAGACCTTTAATGGTCTGTTTTTGTTTGGAGTATATTTTCCGAGTCTGATCGTTTTAATCGGCTTAGGGCAGTTTTCGTACAGTGATATAATTATCTTCATGGCTTCATTATTATCGTGGTTTTGCCTGGAGTGTGTGTTTCTTTCGTTGATCTCTGATATACCCACAATAACTATGTTTTTTTCGCGTTCACATCGGTCCTTTAATTCAAGAATAAGGTTATGGTTTTGGTGGCATAAGACTGGCGATTTAGGTGTTGTATTTCCAGAGTTTTGTTGCTTTTTTATTTCATTTATTTCGCCTTCTAAGTGTTTGATTTTGTTTTGGGTTGTCGTGTTGTCATTTTTAATATCTTGTATATCAATATTAATTTGACTAAAACGTTTTGTAAAGGTTGCAGTTGTTGATTTTATAGTTTTTATTTCATTTTTAATTTCAGATATTTCATCTTTTATGTAATTTAGATTATTATTCTGGGTTTTGGCAAAGTTCTCTAGAAAACTCATCATCTCTACGCGAAAGTTATCGAAATCTTTTTTATATTCCGTTTCCTCGGTACGTTCCTTTCGTTTCAATGTGTTGACATTTCTATGATCATCATTATCGTAGTAGGTGAGTGTGTCGGTCGCAGATCCGCTAGCGCTTGCGCTCTCGCTCATCTCTCTGGTAAGTATCGGTGGTGACCTTTGTACACTCATCGTGCGTGACGTATGTTTTGTCGTTTGTTCTTCGTGTGTGTTCGGATGTGAGCGCGACGAAAAATAGCAACGGTCTTCTTTACTCGCGGGGGTGAGCGGTGCTGCGCGCACGCCGATGTGCGGTATCGTGTATAATCACAAGGTATTAACTTAATTAATACTTCACAGTTTAAGTTTACTTTGAGTCTATGACATTAAGAATCACTTTCCAATGAGTACTATTTATTTAAACTTAATATTTTCCGCAAGAATTATTTGACACGTCTGCTTCCAACAAGCACCAGACGGAACATCGAAATATATACTTTATTACTTCAATTTTAACGTCACAATTCCAGTGTATCTCCTCCAAATTACCGTTTAATTACAAGAATGATGTTTACTCATTCGCGTACGTCATGTCTAGATAAATATAAAGGTTTTACGATCACTCGTTGTGTTGATAAATGTTCCATGTCCTTCGTAAAACGGAACGTAACATTTGGATTATGGGTTTCAGCTGGTTCTTGGAATGGAAAGCATTTTAAGGACTCTTCTAGGCATCACTATCTATCGTACATCATAACACAACCACTTTAAGACGCGCAGATATACAAGATGCGACAAGATGACAATGACGCAACAACTGTTTTTAGTTTGATAAAATACCTTTAGATTTTTTAGAATCCGTACCTCAAACCCACTACCTACCTTATTGATTCTGATTAGCTAAAGTACACAATTCTATAGAGCAATGTTTAAAAATGTTACAACCACCAACCTTCACTGGGCCTGCGTAGTGGATTACGGCCCATTTACTCTCGTAGAGAGGAGGCCTGAGTCCCAGCTGTGGGATTTACTGATTATTCTATCCTATTATACGGTCGGTAACAAAGATCATTTAATGTATTAAAAAGTTCTGGTCATATATTTCTCGTCGTTTGTGAGTAATAAGTGACAAAATAAAACAATTTAAATTATAGAAATTCAAATATGCTGATGACAATTAAGAGATAACCCGTCTCAACTGTCGGCGCCCGTTCACGAACATGACTCATGTATCTGTAGCATTCAGCTTACCCATTTTGAAAGAAACTGATCTAACACACCAACCTCCGTCAATGAGACATATTATTATCTTCGAATTTTTGGTTCTATGACATGCTGGTTTTCTCACGGTGTTTTAATTCACCGTTTCGAGACCTCTTGGCTGGGTTTGAACCCGCGACCAACAACAAATGAAGGTTCTACACTGTGCACACGAGTGCCACGTACGCCGATCTGGGCGCGTCGGTCTCCATACATTATGTAAAGTAAACTTGTTGTAGAGGTACACGGACTAGACCATGACGTTAAAAGTAAGATTGTTTTAATCTTGTTTCAGTGTGGATAAGAGACATAGCTCGAAGAATCGCCAAACTTAAGTGGCAATTGGCAGAGCTCATTGCACGCAGAACAGATGGTCGATGGGGACGAAAGGTTCTGAAGTGGCGACCACGTCGCGGGAATAAGATGGATGCGTGACGCACGGGACCGGTCGTTATGGCGACGCTTCGGGGAGGCCTATGTCCAACAGTGGACGTCTTTCGGCTGATATGATGATGATGATGATGATGATGGGTAAGAGACAGAGTTATACAGGTTGTCTTGCACCATCTCTTACCCACACTGAAACAAGATTAAAACAATCTTACTTTGAACGTCATGGTAACCCCGTAGATCCACGCCACGTCGTTCTACGTACAAATCAGCTATGTTCACGAGTGCGTCGGTCTAATGTAGTTCTAGCCAGTCCTAGTAGTGGTAGCAGTAGTAGTGGCCTAGTCGCCATGTTACTACTAGGCCACTACTGCTCTTTTCTCGCCTTGATCACACGTACCGAGTAAAAGAACGAGACAGTAAAGTGATGCTCGGCCGAGACAGTGATGTTAGCGAGTTGTAGAGGTAAGCGCTCGGCCAATCACTCGCCGCTTTGTTTATACGTACCGAGTATTCGGCTGAGAGCACTGTCTCGCCCGTTTACTCAGTACGTGTGATCAAGGCATTACCGACTGACTTTACTTACTGACTTAACAATTCAAAATTACCCGTAACGGTTTTACTTGAAATGAACTCTTTGAATTTGAGTTTGGAATAAGGACCTCACGTACGATTTGATTAATGTTTGAAAGTTTATCCACAAAGAACTCACAAGAGTAAAGATTATAAGGAAAACGGGCACAAAACTCAAACCGACAGATTTGCTTTTATAATGTTTTGTTAGATGAAGCGATTTCTTGTTTTTAACAGTAATAAAATAATGTAAAAGTTTAATCATGTAATTCAGTCACAATCAATTAATGTATATGTATACTTTTTAACCAATTATAAAAAAAAAAATTGTGAAGTACAACAATACATCCAAATGACAGTTTTTGCCATAATTTAGAAATTATATTTCAGTTAGTTGACGTGTGTAATTTTTAATTTTTAAAACGCTAACTGTATTTATTAATAATTAATCAATAGACTCGTTATTTTTGAAAAAAAAAAACATAAAATTAATTATTTGATTTCGAGCTATGGATGTTACTCTCATTGCACCTTTGTTAAAAGATGATTGTTTACGGCCAAATTATTATATAAACGAGTATATTATATATTAAAAAAAAGTAGTATTTATGTTATAATATTAAAAGATTGAATTATCCCTTATTGTTAATAAAGAATATATCAATAGATAATTAAAATACTGTATCCTAGTTGTAGATATTGAAATAAACTTATTTTTCGTAGCAATTTCGTTTGTGGATTTATTTAACATAACCAATTTAACACAAATTAGATATGTAGTTGTGGCATATCGCCACATCATTAGTGAAAAGCACCCGTGCGAAGCAAGCTCGGCTCGCTACTCTAAAGCTGCCTATCCACTGGAGCGGAGCGAGGCTGTGGAGCGAAGATACAGAGAAATTATTAACCAAATGGTTTGCATAAAATCTCTACTCTTCTTCAGTGGACAGGAAGTGCGATCTAGTTCAAAAATTTCTTCAAAACCTGGAAGTAGAGCGGCCCAACGAAGCCGGGAAGCGGAGCTGGAAAGAAGAGAAGGTGAAGATGAATCGAAATGTTTTTGTTATGGTGGCACGTTCGCAGTCTTCGTCGCGTCCACTTACTGGAAAAAAAAATACACAGTCTGCAGCTCCGCTCCGCATTACTTTCACAGTCCGCTCCACTTTATTCGCTCCCCTCCGCCAGCTCCACTGTCTCGCTCTTCCCCGGCGAACTGACTGCTTTATATACTTGTAAAAACTATTTATATTAAAACTAGCCGACTCGGAAAACGTATGTTGTATAAATTATCAAATAAAACAATGGAGGTTGAGAATCGGAGGCTAAGAAAAGAACCCACAACGATCTATGAGAATTTTTGTGTAGGTTTTAGTAGGTCTAAGTAGACCTATCTTTACCTACACAAAAATTAAAAAAAAAATCGTTCAAGCCGTTACGGAAGCTTTCTATAAATGTGACTCTAGGTTTTTTTATATAAGTATTAGATATTCGAAGACATGTGACAATCACCAACCCACACTGGGCCGGCGTGGTGGATTACGGCCCAGTCCCTTTCCTAGAGAGGACGACTTAGTCCCAGCCAGCGGTGGAAATATTAAAAAGGCTGATGATGATGATGATGATTAGGTATTGATTCAAACTTTATATATGTATTGCTATACCTACTGCTGTAGATAATACATAGGTGGACTTAGGGCAACAAGGCATTCCCAATCAGTCCATCATTAGATTACAAAGACAACACTGATTTTTTTTTTGAGTTGTGATGTCATCCTATGACTTCACTCGTTCTAGGGTGGAACGAGAGAGCGTGTAAGACTCTACTAACTAAAACCACACCAGTGTCCTTTAGTTGCTCTTTGCGTTCTAGGACCACAGGTCTCCTTTTCCGAAATTCACCGTGATTTTAGCGGGTATCGGCCCTGCTGGGCCGACAAAATAACAAAAGACACTGTACAGGTGTTTTTAATATCGGGATCCGGATATAATTTAATATCGTGCGGTTTTGATCACGCATGCGGGATTTCTCTGCATGCGTGATCCCCGCAAATTAGTGACAGCTATTTGCCTGTTGGTCTAGTGGTTAGTGGCCCTTACTGCTATGCCAGAGGTCGTGGGTTCGATTCCCACCCAGTACAAATGTTTTTGGGATGAGCAAATGATCATTGTTCTGTGTCTGGGTGTAATTTATCTATAATATGTACCTATGTATTTAGAAATATATAAGTACTTACGTTTATCAGTTATCTAGTACTCATAACACAAGCTCTGCTTAGCTTGGGACTAGACGGCGTTGTGTGATAGTTGTAAAAAAGAAAAATGTCCATTTCATACAAGTATTTATTGTAATGACGGAAGACGTAGCGTTTGAAGACCTCCTACAAGGTGGACTGATGACCTGGTAAGGGTTACGGGAATCCAATGGATGCGAGATGCACAGGACCGTGAATTGTGGCGACACTTGCGGGAGACCTATGTCCAACAGTGGACGTCTATCGGCTGAAATTATGGTGGATGGTGATTTATTGTAATGCGTAGAATACGCACGCTGGACGCGTTTTTTTACGTTTTGAAATTTTCTCCACCGCGGAGCAAACCCGCATGCGTGATGAAATCCATATGTTATTAAAAACACCCTTAGTATACAACAACAAAAATAAATTATATTCAAAAAGACATTTCATTCAAAATTCTGCATCTACCCACACATTTAAAAAGAAATTTCATTCAAAGTTCTGCATCTACCCACACATAAAGCTTAAAACTTCGCAATACCACAATCCAGCCAGCTATCACAATATTACACGTTTATAAATCATAGTACCTACAGCGAACTATGACAACGTTCGAGTTTGACAAATGGCGACATCAGCAGTCTCGAACGGCT
The DNA here is from genome assembly GCA_929112965.1 of Mythimna albipuncta. NCBI lineage: Eukaryota > Metazoa > Arthropoda > Insecta > Lepidoptera > Noctuidae > Mythimna > Mythimna albipuncta. The sequence continues at coordinate 4,874,551 of OV815962.1, read as the reverse complement.
GTTGCCAAAACAACAGACATTACTGCTGAGTGCGAAACTTCTGTAGGATCAATAAGAGAGACACAGAACTGAGTACTAAAGGATATTTGTAGACTTTGATATACTATATAACACCTATCTAGGATAGTACACACTTATACACGTGAATAAAAAAATTAGGTTCTGAAATTTTACTTCAACGTATTTTTTTTTTTTTAAGAAATTAATTATCTAAATCTAAAATCGGAAAATCTTCTTCTTCTTCACCCTGTGCGATAAGACCGCCCATTTTGCACTTATTCTTTTAAATGTTTGTCCTGTATTTTTGTTTATTTGGTGTACAATAAAGATTATAAATAAATAAATAAATCTTTTATTTTTTTTTTCTGAACTTTTACTGAAAACCCACTCCTATTCCTTCTTTGCCTTCGTTTCAGGGCCACGGGGTTCTCTTTCGCGTCACTTATAGCCCTGAAGGCTTCGATCGTGTTAGACCCTTACGGTTGCTGAAATCTCCTTGAGGCACGCGCGGACAGTGACGGTCGACGTTTTGGGCTCCGTCCGGACGGTAACCGGACGGTCGGACTGCGAGCTACCCATCCGCCGTCTGCCAACCCGTCCGAAATCGGGATCGGGATCCCGTTTGGACCGTTACCTCATGTACTTTGTGATAGTTTTAAAAATGTAGGTACGATAAAAAACTTGCTTAAGTAGACACGTGTGCGTAGGAGTGTTATCATGTCACGTCAGTGTCAATGTCAGTGACGCCCTAAAGTACGTGAGTTTCGTCACATCACATCACATCAATGAAGATATCTACACGAAATGTAATCCATTTACTCCATCCGTGCGTATGAGTACTCTATTTATATTTTTGTGCTATATTTAGGCGCCTTTGGTCTTCTAAATATATTTCGACAGTCAATGTGAACACTGTCAGTTAACTTGAACTACAAGTTCTAAAATATTATTTTCTTGTTTCTGACAGGACTTCGCCTGCGTGGAATTAACACTTTAAACAATTACAAATCCTGTCATCATCATTAATATAATCAATTTGTAGAAGTTTTTAGTTGTGCGACTGTACCAACTGTTTTGTTTGTGTAATTGGTAAATAATCAATTATAATGTGTACCATTTAAAGCTCATCTGAAACTGCGTTTTACGTTTCCATGTAGAGCTTTTCAATTAGCTACTACCGTTAATGAGTAACCACAGGACTTGGATTTTGTTTGGACTTGTTACATTGTAATTTGTTGTAGGTCTAAACAACGAGATTAATCCGACATATTTGCTTAATTCCCGTATAATTTGAGTGTTATGTAACATGTATATATATATACTTAGTCGGGTTTACAATTGTTTTCAACGCTCATAAAAAACGCTCGTCAGATCATCCAACGCTCGTGCAATTTCGCTTGTAGCGAACTTTGCTAATGCTTGCAGCGCTATTTTGTAGCCTGGATAGTCCAGCATAAAACAGCGTAAAGCTGTTGGTTCCGGCTGTCAATCATACATCTTTGACAGCCGTCAAAGGTATTCAGATGTCAGAAAGTCTGACTATCAGCCTATCCCAAGAGCATCGTGGTACCCAGTAAGTGAGTTGTGGAGGTCTGATAGGTATTCGGTCCATGTAAAACATGGGTATACAGTCGCATTTGGAAGCCGACACCAAGCTAGTTGGGAAGAAGGCTAGAGATATGATGACTTAGGCAAGTTATCATATCTCAAGCATTACTTAAATCTATATTCAAGCCATTTGATTGGTTGTAACTAGTTTTCAGTAACGCGGACTGGCGGCGGTTCTGTAATACGGACCTTAGTCCAACATGGTATAAAAATAATCAGTCTTATAATATTCCCACTACTTAAGCTTCTTCTAGTAGAGGGATTGGGCCGTAATTCACCACGCTAGCCTAGTGTGGGTTGGTGAAAGTCACATATTTTCGCATTTCTGGTTTCTAGGACATGGCGGTTTCCTCACGATGTTTTCCTTCACCGTTTTAGGAGTAGCGATGATGTAATAACACAAACTAAAACGCCTGGCTGGTCGTTACCACTGGACCAATACTGCTCGTCACTTAGGCTAATAGGCATAAATTGCTTGGTATAAACATTCTCTTAATTGTCACGTTTAATGGAAGGTAAGACCAATGACCGTTTAACTGGTCTAGCGGTCAAATACTTTGCTGAGAGTAGAATTCCAGGTGAAATTACTATCGTAAACCTAGGTTTTACAAAGCCTAAATTTATTAGTTACGTGATAATAAGCAATTTAGAAAACAATTAAGTTTGCCAGAACAGAAAATTAAATAAAGCTCTAAATAAGCTGGACCGAAATAACGGGTGATTTATTTTGTTTTCGGGGTAATGTTTGTTGTGTAATCTGTGAACTTTTTGACAGATATAGCGTGGGTCGTGCGAGTGCTAGAGCTAGCGCAAAATAAGTTGGCGCGTGGCCGAAATTGGAAACTAATCGTTTGACGTTTATGTCATGTGTCAGGATAATGTGTTGTGTTCTGTGTTTTTTATCGTTTCTAAAGTAAATAGTCATCATTATTAAACCAAAAGTGATTCACAAGAGACAGCAGGAATATTACATTGAAAGTCAAACGTGTTTGTGAAGAGAAATAAGAAAATATTGGGCTTACAGTACCATTTTCCAAAATTAGACCCATTTGACAAATAATTTTTCGGGTGCCCATCACAATAAAATTTCCCTAAATATGCGTACCCGAGCGGTACTTACCTAGCAAGCCGACAAAGTTAGTTAAAAAAGGCTGCTACTTTGTGCTTAAATCTTAATCAAGTGACTATCGTGACGATATGAATTCTGCAAACTTCATCCATGAAAGAATAAATAGTGCCAAATCTAAAACAGAAGTAGAAATAGATAATGCATCATACCACTCTGCACATAAACACACAAAGCCCCTACAAAAGACAATACAAAAGCGCAAGCGTTACTGTAATGTCAGATGAATGACAATGTATCGCTACAAGAAAATATTTTTTTAATCTGATAGGTACATGCATCTCAAAATGGACAAATTAACAATGGACTTATCCGACTCTTTTGTTATGGAATAGCGTGGAATTCTGATGATAAAAGTGCTAAATGATTTATTAAGATATAATACAATAATTCAATAAAACATTTACAAACTTCTCACGATTTTTTTTTTTAATAATAAAGATGAAAATTAAATAAATGAATTCTTTAAATTACACTGTGTTATAAAAGAGCGTTTTTAATCAAATTAGAAAAATAGATTTGTTAAGCTGGCAACATTAAGCACGCCCCCAGCTTATCTTAAGTTATCTTGCTTGCGCTCTACCTATCATGGTATTTTTTTCAGTACCCTTTGACATTTCATTATGAAAAGATTTCGTTCGGCACAGCGTATACAATTTTTTCAGCTGTATTACGAAAATTAGTGTGCAACGATAAATATCTTTTGAGCATTTAGAGAAATTAGATCTCAAGATATTTATGGTATTAATAAAATAGCGCCAATTACCACACAGAACACAAAACCATGACTTTATAGTGAGATTTTGGTGAACAGTTAATTTCACGCTTCGGACCGATTTGTTGGTCCCTAGACTTTGTTCTTTGAGGTAATGTAAAGTTCAAAGTCTATATGTATAAGTTGTGTACGATTGAACAAATGGAAGCCATCATTACCTACTCGCGTTATTCGCCGTATACCACTTAAAATGTTCGGACACGTAATCGAAAATTGAAACTGCAGAATAGTCCATATTAACTGCAGTTGCGGCGCCCCCCTAGCCAAGTTATAATCGAAATCCGTTCTCTAATCGGTAACGCCTCGGTGACAGCAATTGTTGAAAACAATAAGTTGGTAGCCATGTCGACGCGCCTGAGTCGGCCGCTCGTTCTACAATGTAGCGTTTGTATAACAAAGGATGTAGCGTTAAATATTGTAGAAACGATTTTGAACGATGCGAACTTGGCTACGAATTGTCTGTTCGTTTATTCCGACCACGCGACTTTACGTTGAGATGACGACATTCCCATACGTTTCATCACTTTTCGACAGCGTTAACGATTGCAGAAAAACATCTTGGCTAATTTCGGTCTTAATGGCGAGCGGGGCGGGCGTTTCGTGGTATGCTTCAAACATTTTCACATTTTTGATCATACAGCTCGCCGTCCCGCGTCTAGCTTGCGCTCACAGCGTGAACGGGCCGTTACGACATTTGAAAGAAATTAAGGTGAAAGATACGAGCCAAAGCATGGCCAAGTCCTTTTTTTTGTGAGAGCATTATTTTAGTCAGAGAAATGGTATTTTTGCTAATATCAGACATTTCACTTTATTGAACTTAGTCAAATTATAACCCCAAAATCCATCTAATTCAACCTTTCGTGACTCTAGCGATAGTGTTAAGTATACGTTACAATACATGGCTACAATGGGTAGGTTTATCGAGCTGTATATATTATGTGGACCTTGATTAACCATTCTGAGTTCACGATAGTTTATATTTGTTTTTGTGGTAACCTACTAACATACTTGTTTAAGTTTTTTAAATACTAACACGCCTCGATGCCTGACAATAAAACTATTTATTGTACCCTACCGGCTCGATAATGCCCTTTTATATGTCATACAACCATCACATTCTGTCCCTAGGGTGTAATAGTGAGATTTGAATTAAGGCGTATAGTCCCGTGAACCATCTGACCGTAAATATGTGAACGCAACTCTCGCACTCGCCTAGGCGGCAGTACGCAAATCTGTGCATTTATTTGTGGCCAGCAGCGCCCGGAAAGCGCTTTATATCCATTTTCTCTGCGAGATATTGATTGACTTACATATGCAATGTTCACTTTGAAGAATATTTAACCACCAATTTTTATGTGTAAAAATGTTTCTAAAGGTCCAAGCCGTTTCGAAGGAGTAGGGAAAAGTTGCGAAAAGTTGCGAAATTGCTTAATATTTTTTTTTGACAAAAGTATGAATTGCACGACAAAATCAAATGTTGATATTATTGTTTATGAATCTATAATAAACATATATTTTTTTCAAACCAATTGACCGAGCCGTTACGGAGGAATAGGCCTCAGAAAATCACTGTTTTATGGCACTTTTCGGGCGCTTGGCCCTTAAGAACGTCAAAAACTATAATTTGGAAAAAAAAGAACACACTAAGGGTGAGTTGCACCATTTAACTATAACCATAACAAAGCCGTTAACAGTTGTCAAATCGTCGAATTGACCAATAGGCGGCCGTTTCACGGCTGGTTATGGTTTGGTTATCGTTATAGTTAAATGGCGCAACTCACTCTTAGTGAATTAGAATGAACTGTACAGTGCGTTTCAGTTATGAAGTTCCTTCTCCGTAATGTTGGCTCCCCTGTCTGTGTACAGAAAATGAAAATAAAAAAGAAAAGAGTTGCCTACTTTAGCAAAATTTTTGCTCAAAATGAGAAACGAAATCGATTTTAACGGTAGTTGCAACACTTTTCGGTGAATTATAAGGGGAATGTAATTTTATTAAAAAAAGCAGGTCTAAAAGGAAGTTGTCAATGGAGAGGTATTTTAAAGAATTGCAATAAAATTAGAAGGTAGTTGTTAAAAGTAACGACATATCAGTTAATCTCCCTAACAATAAGTTATTTCATTGCTAAAAATATAGCAACACTGTGCACTGTTTTTCCGTATTGCCAACATTATGGCGAAAGAACTGCTTAAAAAAACCGGCCAAGAGCATGTCGGGCCACGCTCAGTGTAGGGTTCCGTAGTTTCCCGTCCGTCACAAATTCACAATAAGTGTACCCACTTATGAATTTAGAAAAATGCCTGCATATACAGATATATAGATTATACTACAAACTTAGTCCAGAAATTATTTTGTAGAACCCTTTTGTCTTTTTTGTACAAAAACTGTTCTTTCAATCAAGTTCAAAATAATTTTCCTAGAAAGTCCTTATAAAGTTCTACTTTTCAGAATTTTTTCATATTTTCTAAACTCTTGGTTCAAAAGTTAGAGGGGGGGACGCATTGTTTTTTACTTTTGGAGCGAGTATTTCCGAAATTATTGACATTATCAAAAAATGATTTTAGTAAACCCTTATTCATTTTTAAATACCTATCCAACAATATATCACACGTTAGGGCTGAAATTAAAAAAAAATCACTTCCTACTTTACATATAGGGGGGCTACCCTAATAAAACATTTTTTTTCCAATTTTTATTTGACCACTTTGTCGGCGTGATTGATATACATATTGGTATCAAATTTCAGCTTTCTAGTGCTAACGGTCCCCGAGATTAAGCGAGGACGGACAGACAGACATGGCGAAACTATAAGGGAACTAGGAATAGTTGACTACGGAACCCTAAAAAGTGAAACGCACAGTACATGCTTTATGTGACAAAAAAAATGTGAATGTAATGATCTTTTACCTACTCCAAACGATAACTTTTTGCATAAACATCAAGCGAAAAACTGGTTAAGATTCATTTTCAGAGATTCTGTTGATATTTCAAAGAAACTCCGATAATGTAAGATGATATTATCAGTTCGTCTTCCCAATATTTTTCAATATCCGGTGACGTGACAGGAGATTGGTTTCGACACTTGAAGATTTTCTTACCTGGTTACCGGGTCCCACCATGATAAGTTCAGGAGCCTTACCACTTTTTTTTGTAGGTGAAAAAATCATCCAATGACATCTCCCGCACTTGGATGGAGCGAGAGGGTATGTCAGCTGCTTTTACTGACTAAAAATATACCGCTATTCCTTCGTTGCCTTTCATACCAAGGCCGAGTCTTCCTTTTACTGGCCTGTTGGTCTAGTGGTTAGTGACCGTGACTGCTATACCGGACGTCGTGGGTTCAATTCCCACCCAGGACAAATGTTTGCGTGATGAGCATAATCATTTGTTCTGTGTAATTTATCTATAATATGTATTTTGAAATATATAAGTATGTTTATCAGTTATCTAGTACCCATAATACAAGCTCTGCTTAGCTTGGGACTAGACGGCGTTGTGTGATAGTTGTGGAATATTATTATTATTTTAGAAGCAGACAGACCCTTGGCCATAGGAGGCTTCGACCCTGTGGGCCCCTTAGCGGTATGCTAACATCTCCTTGCAATGCATTAACATCTCTGCGCATGGAACATTACGCACCGTCGACGACTTGGCTCGGTCCGGTCGGTTACCATCACGTGTTAAAATATCAGGCTTGAGCGCGCGAGAAAGATGGATGGAGCTGTACACCATTATATCCCCTCGAGCGCCGATTGTACATACGTCTGTACAACTTGGATGTCCTTGAAAAATGCTTAATTTTCGTGTTTTCAACAAGTTTTTACGAAAGTTATTTGTTCGAAAATTTTGGTTTCTTTACATATTCTTCTATATATGTATATTATATTATTGGTTTTTGTTAGAAAAATCCGAAAAAAGTTAATTTTTTATTTTTTGTTAATTTTTTTGGTGATTTACGTAAACAGTGCAATTTTTCGGGTCAATGAACCCCTGGCGCTCGAGGGGATATAGATTGAGTTCATATATAGATCATGGTGTGTTCATTATATAGATTGGGTTGGGTTGATTTTGTTTGGTTGGGGTTGTTGGTTTTTTGTTGTTTTTGGTTGGGTTGTGGGTGGTTGGGTAGGTTTGGTTGGGTTGGTTGTTGTTAGTTTGATTTTTTTTTAATTATATTTTTATTGTTCCTAAGTTGACTGGTAGAGAATGCCCAAAGCATTAAGTCCGCCTTTGTATCTGTGTGTTGCATGAAGTTTTAATAAATAAATAAATAAATATAGCTCCATCTAGACATGTACCGTTGCTGGCAATATTGTCGTGAAGTAGAAATATTGTCGGCAATATTGCCCGAAGTATAAAAATTTTGGTGGAAATATTGCCAGCAATTTACCCACTTCGGGTAATATTGCCGGCAACGGCACATCTATAGCTCCATCCCTTTAACAGTTCAGTTTAGGTTGTCAAATGAGAGTTCGTAGTAGGGCCTCAGTTATTTTCAAAGTAATGGGTTCATGAACCTTCAATAGATCATGACTGGAAAATATACGCTATTCAACGATACAGGGGTCTTACCATGACGTGCGAGCAAGAAAGACGGATGGACATACCAGGATATAGGAGACAGCCCTCCACAAACTTAAAGGGCTTGCTCAGCAGACGAAATTGAACAACCCAACCACAAGACTTTTTTCAGGAAATGAAAGAAAAAATCAGCCTCACCATATAAATTAAAAACTTGATTGGACAGTTTGTATGGAAAGGTCGATTTCTTTTTTCGTTTTCTGAAAAAAATCTTGTGGAAGGTTGTTCAGTTTTGTCTACTGAGCAAGCCCTTAGAGTTTGTGGGGGGCTGTTCCTTACACCCTGTATACATCCTATACACCTCCATTCCTTTAACAGTTCACTTTAGGTCGTGAAATAGATCGCGTTATGACCTCGTTTAGCCTCAGTACTTGATTAAATTAACTGAACTCCACGAAAACAAAAACCGAAGACTTTTGTTTGACACAGTCAAGTAATAAAAAAAATATTTGCGCTGAAAATTTCCTTGTTTTCTTCGAACTTTTGAACGCGGTCTAACGCTCCATCAGAAACTTCGAAATTAAAACTTGACGGGCGCTCTCCGGAAAATTGCTCGTAAAACCACTTTATCAAGCTTAATTTCTTTCTTTTATACAGTCAAACTCATTTTAAAAGTTAATTAATTTAATGATACGTGAGAAACCGTAATTTCGTATATTGTATACAACATTATTTTTAATATAATATATGCAAAATTTCAGAGGTGGCGGGATGATCTGGACGCGTACCGCAAGGACTGGTTTGAGACGGCGCAGGAGAAGAAAGTTTGGAAAGACTTGGGGGAGGCCTTTGCCCAGCAGTGGGACAGCAATGGCTAGAAAAAAAAAATGCAAAACTTGAAGATAATTTGTTCAGAATCAGTAACTCAATCAATCCAATCATTTTTACTCCAAATTATATTTTTTCCCAAGAATGTTTAAAAAGCCTACTACAACGAATGTTGTTTAAAATAAAATATTGATGAAAAACTTTCAATGTGGAAGTGAAATTCCTTGCCGTAAACTGTTTAATGTAACGTGTGTAAATCTATATATAGGTCTGTATATATAGGGTGATTGGTAATTAGTGTACGATACATAACACGTGATTGTGCTCATAATAACTAACAGCTTTTATTAAGGGAACAAACCTGAAATCGCTAAAAAAAGTCAGCTGTTCAGTGCATTTATGTTTGCCTAATGTACTGAACAGCTGATACTTTTTTCGGTATTTGGTCCGGACAGTTACCGGACGGTCGGACAGCGAGCTACCTATTTCTTACTGTCCGCAAGCCCGCGCCTACGGTGGCTGGAAATCGGGATTGGAATCCCGGCGGTGGCAAGAGCGCCGTTGCCTGATGCGGTCGGCCTCGACATAGGCCTCCTTCAAGCGTCGCCACAACGACCGATCCTGTACGTCTCGCATCTACCGCGTTCCCGCGACTCTAACCAGGTCGTCGGTCCACCTCGTTGGAAGCCTTCCAACGCTGCGCCATCCGGTGCGCGGTCGCCACTCCAGAACCTTTCGGCCCCATCGACCATCCCTTCTGCTAGCAATGTGCCCTGCCCCTGCCACTTTAGTTTGGCGATCCTTCAGGCTATGTCAACAACCTTGGTTCTAGATAGAATTAGAAATTACATACAAAAATAATTTATATAATATCTTGAAAACAAAGCTGCTTGAACAAGCACTCTTGTAAACAAAAAAATAAAACATGTACATACAAGATTCATTGAATCCATGTCTAAGATTAAATCAGCATTTTTATCGAGACGTAAGAGCAATCCAATTTATTTCTTTCTGCGTCTGTCAAAATCTATATTTAGTTTTTATTCTTACATTATTTACAACTAGCTTTTGCCCGCAGCTTCGCCCGCATACATTAAACTATGTCACTATGGAATAAAGCAGCTTTCTATCGGTGAAAAAATGTTTACAATCGGATCATTACTTCTTCTTACCTCCTACAAAAAAAAAAAAAAACTTTATCCCATTATTATATTAGTTTACAATGTTCTCACATAATAATAGCGACAAGAAATATGTAACAGAGATATTTGTAATACATAACATGATTGAAAAGACTGCCTGTTGAGTTTCTTACACATTTTTCTCCCTATAGATCTACACTTTGGAATGTGCAATTATCATCATGTTTCTGACTGACTTTTTGACACTTCATAAGAGCCTGTAAATGGTTTATTTGAAATAAAAAGCTTTGAATCAATTACTAAAATGGATATAATATCTGGAGTATTGAATAGTTGAAAGTGGAGTTTTCAACCTCCATATAATTTTCGTACTATAATAATTTCAGTAGAATGGTTTCCATTGAGGATTACAGTGCAACGACGTTAGATATGTCCCTTACGCAGCCTTCTCCACTGAAAACGCTTAATTTGGTGTTTGATCAGGCCTTCGTGGCATTTCTCTAACAAACTACAAAGGCTCTATGTTTGAAATAGTCTTGGGTCTGTAATTCCCGAGGATTTGACGGAGACATTGGTTGACCGAAACTTGAATTTGACGTAAGATGTCCTTGTTTACCTTCCACATTTCGCACCCACGATTCATTATATTATATTGAATAGTGGGTGCGAAATGTGGAAGGTAAACAAGGACATCTCATCTCTTTATATTATAAAGAAAACATTTTTTTTATTGTTCCCACTTTCGGGACTAAGGCCTTCTCTCTAGGAGCGGGAATAGGCCGTAATCCACCTCGCGGGCCCAGTGTAGGTTGATAAATGTCACATGTCTTCGAATTTTTGGATCTAGGAGATGCCTGTTTCCTCACGACTTCACCGTTTTGAGAGCAGAGGTGATGAAATAAATTACACAAAGTAATGCGCCTTGCTCGCTTGGAATCCGCGACCTTACAACTCGTAAGTCGGGGCCGTGAACACTCGGCCACTACGGCTCTCACGATTCATTGAATTAATAAAAAAGCTAAGTGAAAGTACGTGGTCGACTTCATTATATATTGGTCCTTCAGTCCGAAACATACCGACAAGATTACTAATATATCAGTAACTATAATAGGCATCTTTCATCAATAAATCAGCCACAAAAAATACAACAAGCATTAAAACGTTCGACTCATTATGTAAACCAGCTGTTAACATGTCGAAAACTCGTTTAATTTAGTATGTAAGCTTAAAATTAATAAGTATTGCTATATGGCACGCCTTGGCGAGACTGGGCAGTTCGCCAAACCAGCCGAAATACACGCGCGACATTTACGGCACATTCATTAATGCAATTGAAAATTAACGTTATCATCGTTTCTGAGATTTGAAAATGATCAGTGGAATGGCTATTACACAAAACTACAAAACTGCGATGCGATGCGAATTCCTGCGGTACGATTTTGTGCGTCAAAGCATCGATTCAGGTGACCATACGATGTGCGATACATATCAGTTCGCATTTTCATGGGATGCGTCATGCAAGCTTGCGTTACGATGCGACATCAAAGAGCATCGCATCCAAGATTATTTTGATTATCTCGCTACAATCAACTAATGCTCACGCTCATTAGCGATGGCTAAGATACTGAGATATCTCTTAAAAAAGGCGACCGACATGCGAAACCTGAATATAGTTTTTTTAGAACCAGTAACTGATTCGATTTCAATACTTTTTACACCACGTATTATTTTTTTTTCAAAAATATTTAAAAAAAAGGTCACAAGTTGGATACCACCGACACTAAGTATAAAACAGGTTACGGCATAGCGGGCATAAGGTATTAGCACTCAGCTGGGTGCGGGAGCCAAATAACACCTCAAACGCCCGGGTGGACCGGTGATCATGTATTTATGTCGCTAATCAGGTAACATTACGGGCTTATAACTTTGTGATTTTTCATAATACAATTTTGAAAGTACATAGATTCTTTACATAAAAATACTAGTCAGGTCTTTCAGGTTTAACATACCTATACTTAAAATAAGGTTGTCTGCAGAACAGCCAGACTTCACAATCTTGCAAGAGTTACCAAATGACATCTATAATATAATAAAGGGAAGAGGGAACCTTTAATAAGTTATATAGGTTTTGTTTAGTAATTTTTTTTATCTTGTAGGTATAAACTAGTTCTTGACTGCGATCCCACCTGATGGTAAGCAGTGATGCAATCGTTGACGATGAGGCGCACTAGTTTATTAAAAGTTTATTTACTCTAGCCTTGAAGACACCCAAATTATAATCGGATGGGAAGACCGCAACAGGCAAATTGTTCCAAAGGACGGATTTATACCGCATACGTCGAAGACGTATGCGGTATAAATGACGAGGAGAAACGCTTAGTCTGTACCGTAGAGGTTTCAACAACGTAATTGCATAAGTCTTGTTAAAATGTCTAAACACTTGAAAGTCAATTTTTTTTTGGCCAAACACACTATCATTGACCATATTTTCTATATCAGCTGGATCAAGCTCTGTTTGTGCTTTAGCGATGTTTTAATGGTGAAAAAAAAAAGATCAATAAATAATAAAAGCGTTAAAAGAAGTGTTTTATCATTTTTTTAGAATATTAATAGGTAATCCATTGGTTATGCCCGTGACCCTCGTCCAGTGCGTGTTGGCAGGTCGCCAGAGCTCCATAAGCTAATTAGCAGGGTGTGCCACGATCAGCTGATGTGTGCTTAGGTCCCGAAAGATGGTAGTTGCACAGCAGTGGGATAATCAAATTACTATACCCCTGCTGGGTAGGGTAAAAAAATATATTATTTCCTGATCTTTAATTTGATACCAAACTCGACACAATCTACATCTACACTAATATAATAAAGAGGATTTTTTTTTGTTTTTAATGTTTTTTTGTTTGTAGGAGGTTATCTCTGAAAGTACTGGTCCGATTGCTAAAATTCTTTCACCTATAGAAAGCTGCTTTATTCCTGAGTGACATAGGCTGTGTAAGTACGCGGGCGAAGCCTCTGGCAAAAGCTAGTTATCAATATATTTCCTTATTTATGTTAGTGTTTTTTGCTCCTCACTAGGAATAACTCGGGTATCGTGGATGCGTTCACGAAAATGTAAACTCACACATACAGGTGCACAGACCAGCCTCCATAGCCAAGTTACAACCGTTTCGCTTGCGTCGAACGCTTCGAGTTGACCTTGCCGCCAATTCTTTTGTCCTGACCATGTGACTGAGCGTTGAGACGACGTCATTCCCGTACATTTGAAGCTTTCTACAAGCGTTAACTATTGCAGATTAGAAACTTGGCTAGGGGTACTGAAAAAAGTATCTGTAGGCCAGTGTAGGCCAAACAAGTATTTGTTCCGAGTGAGTATCGAACCTTTTACACGCAGCGCAGCAGTAAATCGTGTAACTACTGAGACATCGTTTTGCTCATGTTATAAGAGCACTCAAACAAATCTAACGACATTTTACCTGTCCAATTTTGAGTAGTCTAAGCGTTTGAGTTTTTGTTTGTACGAAGGTACAAACAAAAAATCGGGTAAAAAAGGACCAGTGATTGATGTGTTCTCTTTTTTTGGGTTCCCATCATTTGTCACAGGTGTTTTGAGCTTAAAATAGGCGGGTCGAGTATACGGGTAAAATTAGGCCAAACTCCACACGTGCGTACTGGTCACTACCCTTTTTTTGTTGGGGAAAATTCACATAACTTCTCCGGTTCAGGGTGGAGCGAGGCAAGAGTATCAGACTCATTAAAACACACCTGAAAGAAGAAAGAAAGAAAGTAAAACAATTTATTTTTGCGGGAAATGACGCAACCTTAGGACTAGCTTACAAATTATTTTGTACGGATAATATGCGCTTCGTCCACGCAAAACGGTCGAACGCTCATCATAATGGTCACGAGCATAGTGCGACGAGTCCACAGCGCTGGTTTTCAGCGTGGGTTGGTGACGATGCCAATACAAAGACATTGGAACGGCATAGTTTGCTAATAAGTAGTCTGAGCAAAATAATTGAAAATAAATTTTAGATAAAAGTCATTAATGGATAAAAATAATAATAATAAATAAATATATGAGAAATGTGTTAAGTACTTCAGTTGCTCTTTGCGTTCCAAGGCCGCGGGAACTGTTTCGAACAAACCTGCAGGGCACAGGTTCTAACAGGCCTCGTCAACTATGCTGATACAACGAGCTATGCCGCTTGTAATAGAAAAAAGATGACGGAATCAAGTTATGCAATTTTCACGCATCCTGTAAATACCGAAGGGCTGGCTACCCTACGCCTATGTTCCAGCACAAAAAAGATAGGTACAGAAGTCAATCTTTATACAAAGCGCGCTCGAGTAACACACACATAGACATCGCTCACGGACACGATATCTCGGTCGCGTCTCGGCTCACTCGTCGAACAGTTCCGGCTCAAACGCTCATTAGTGTGCGTCCACCGAGCATAGGTATAAAAAGCGAAATACATACATGAGGTTGTCTTCTGTACCTATCTATTTTGTGGCTCCAGGCTTTGTAGATTGGACTTAATCAAATCTGAATCGCCAATTAGTCTCTTCGAACACCTCTCCAGTGTTTTTTGTCTCTTACAAACAATGTAATCTCTTGAAGCACTGGTCCGATTGCTAACAAAAAATGGTTTACAAAGTCGTCAAAAAACTCAGTAGGTTAGGTAGGCGCGCAATGAGACCATAAATATTATTATTGTCGTGTTTATTGTCGATCTCTGCTTATTAAAAAAGTTATTTCATTTCTTTCGTAGTAAATCTGTAATGTGTCAATGGAGTCTAGTTACAAAAGAATTTCTTTTGCGACTGTTGTGTTTTCTACAATTCTTAAATATTATAACGTATAAACGGTAAGGTATAACGTGGTTACTTAGAAATTTGTATAATATATAGGGTGACTGGTATTAGTGACCAATACATAAACACGTTATTGTATTAAGAGGCCGGCGACAGATGAATTTCCATACAAACGTAATACCACGCTCATTTGCAATTGGAGCATATTTCCAGCATATTATGATGATATTCGATTATAGACAACATTTATCTAGGTTCCTACGTCTTTCTTTTTTTAAAAAACAAAAAGAAATTTAAGCGAATTGTATTTCGTACTTTTTTACAGCGTAAATAGCAAAACATGCCATTTGGCTTTTTCTGTATTAAAAATAACAATATTTCTAATATTCTCGACGTAGGAACCTAGATAAATATTGTCTATAACCGAATATCCGCGGTAAGGCCAACGACTGGATCAAAAGTTATCTTTCTGAAAGAGTACAATGCGTGGAAGTAACAAAAACAACTCAAAATGAAAAAAAAACCTATAGGTCAGAATATAAGCAAAATAACTATGGCTCCCCACAAGGAGGTATCTTATCCCCGCCACTCTTTCTAGTTTACATCAACGATATTCTAGAGGCAATAGGCAAAGATTGCATATTATTTGCTGATGACACGACAATAATGCTTAAGAGTGACACTGATAAAAATTTAGAAAATGAAATCGTCCAAGCTTTGGATAATGCAATCAATTGGCTTGAAAAAAACAATTTAAAAATAAATATGACTAAAACCAACATCATACAATTTCAGACATACTATTCTAACATAAATAAACTTGACATTCAATATAAAAATTCTCACTTGACAACTATTGATAATTGTGTATTTTTAGGTATAACAATCGACAAAAATTGCAACTGGAAAGCACATGTAGATAAAATTCTTACAAAAATACATCGTTTTATATATGTCTTAAAAAGAATTAGACAAACGGTAAACCATGATACTGCAATGCTGGCTTACCATGGTTATGTATCATCCGTACTAAGATACGGTATTATAATATGGGGTAACTCAGTCGATTTTGACAGAGTTTTTAAAGCTCAAAAAAAATGTATTCGTGCCATTTGTGGAGCTCACTTTTTAGACAGCTGTAAACCACTATTTCAAAAACTTAAAGTTTTACCTTTGCCCTGTTTATATATTTTTGAAATATGTGTTTTTGTCAAGAAAAACTATAATTTATTCGAAACGAATACTGACAGGCCAAATAGCCGAACACGACATAAAGACAGACTTCGACTGCCACCAAGCAGGCTAAAATTGTTTAAAAAAAATGTATACTGCATGTCGATCATTATTTACAATCACTTACCAAATAGTTTACAAGATCTACCATTGACAATGTTTAAAAAAATACTTTTCAATCTGTTACTATATAAAAAATATTATACTCTTAAAGAATATCTAGAAGACAAGTCAATAGAACCTGTAATGTACAAGTTAGATTAATTGACGACACTGACTGTGAATATATTTGCACGCCATGTTATGGCAGGATATGCTGAAACAAATTTACTGTAACACCTTATGTACCATATTCTAGCAAATAAATGATTTGATTGATTGATTGATTGATTGAATATCATCATAATATGTTGGAAATATGCTCCAACTGCAAATGAGCGTGGTATTACGTTTGTATGGAAATTCATCCGTCGCTGGCCTCTTAATGATTTCAAACAACTTTCCCATATAAACTTTTTTTTATACTCATTAGTTTTATCACAATAATAAAAACAGCTGTTCGCACAAATTCGCGCGCGCGCTTGCGACCTCTCAACTATTAGCCGCGTATCGCCGATGTCTCATGAACCTTACCTATCCGTCCACCGTCCACGTGGACCACGCCTGATTTGTACGTAGCGTTGTGTGGCATCGCGTGGCAAGGACCTAATTTAGCTCTGCAAGTCGTTTTCATATACAATTATCCTTTTCTTTATATTGGGAAGGTGTGTTTCAGTAACATCACGTGAGACGTGTGCTTTAGGAGCACACGTCTCAAGGCTTGATGTACCGACCGACACCCAGATCGGCACACGTGGCCCATGTGTGCGCAAATAAAAACCTTTAGTCAGTCTTCGTCTAAAAACTATCACAAAGACGAACCATACATGACCTTAACAAACATCGTGAGCAAACCCAAGCCTACCAATCGATATCCAACAAAACGAAATAAAGAACCCTCTCGAGAAACTTTAAACCTACACCTTTACCTTACGACATTGAACTTGAAGAATTTCAATCGAAATTGATCCTGCCGAATTGAAATTGCTTATTTACAGAGCAACGACTGCAAACATTAATGTTATAAGGACGAAAGTTTGTAATATAATACATATAATACAGTGCTATTCCAATATAGCACTGTAATATATGTAAGAACTAGCTGTGCCCGCGCTACAGGATTTTAATTTTTTTTTTTTTTAATAAAAATAGCCTATGTTACTCCTTATTACATCAGCTACCTGCCAAAAAAAGTCCCGTCAACATCGGTCCTGCCATTTCAGAGATTAGCCCGGACAAACAGACAGACAAAAATTGTAAAAAAAAATATTTTGGTGTATGTACCGTATATATTATATTCATAGGCATATAGTAAAAAGCAGTTATTTCAATATTACAAACAGACACTCCAATTTTATTTATATGTATAGATGTGTATAGAAGAGAAGGCTATAACACTGTCATCTCGGCGCATACGCCGTTCATATGGGATGTTGAAAGTGTGGACGTTGTAAAGCCCATTTGCCGAAATTGACAGTGAGGTCAAAGTGATTGAGTAGTTGAGTAGATACTCCACTGCATTGTATTAAATGCCGCACCTTTGGCATATATTCATCTCTTTTCTGAACTAAACTAAATTGAAGTTATAACTTCGATTTCGAGGTCATAACCTCCGCACAACAGAGAAGACTATGGAAGACTTCGTTTTACTGTATCGCACCACAAGGAAGATTCATGCGAGGCGTATTAGTTACATGAGGCGTTAAATCGTTTATAGAAATAAATGTTTAGATCTCTCTTATTCCCGCCCTTGTCCCATTTTATTTGGGGTCGTCGCAACACGTTCTATTCTTAGATTCTGTCCTGTCACACTATCACTAACTCCCTTTTCTTTGCTATCACTCCTCACCCAATCCATCCATCTTTTCTTTGGCCTCCCTCTCCCTCGTCATCCATCTACAAGCATACTCAGAATTCTTTAAGTAAGTAACACGCGTTTCATTCCTTCTCTTCATATGACTATACCAAGACACAGCAGGAGCCCAGCTGGGTCGAAGCCTACTGGGGCCAGAGAGGCTGTCATTAAATGACTTTCCCACCATAAAAAAAAATCATACCAAAACAAACGATTTAAGATTTTAAATATTATTATTATTAGAATAGTTACAAAACAAATTACGTTCAATACTTGGCATTCAACACATCCGCTGCATCAATATCTCAGAGTAGACGTGACTTATAAATCACCAGCACCTTATAAATCACCACACTTATAAATCACCAGCACCCAGCATGTTGCTAACATCAGGATGAGTTTGAGAAAGACCGTGCATCTGTTGAGTCACCTGTTCATATTCCGATGAAGATCATGAATCATTTTACTAAAGTAGTTCTCAATGGTATTATTTACTAAAATAACTATAGTTAGACACTATAAGCATATTTTGGAACCACCAATAAAATAAATACAGTTTTTTTGGTAACTGCACTTTGATGCCTTTTTCCTTGTGGTCCCAAAATACTACTAAAAATAAAAATAGTAAATTACTATAGTCGATATTATTTCAAAATCCATTGAGATGTTGAGGCGTAATTAATTGATTTTACCAAAGATCCAATCCTGGCTACTGAAATACAGATAAATATTTTGAGTGCTGTGCTAATTATGGGTTTAGGTATTTATTTACAATCACTTCGACCTGCTCCTACAAATCAAATCAAATCAAATCAAAGCATTTATTTCAAATAGACCATTTACAGGCACTTTTGAATAGTCAAATGTCGGTCAGTCCAAGAAAAGTGAAGCTAAATTGCACGTTCCAAAGAGTAGGTCTCTATGGAGAAAAACGTGCAAGAAACTCCATGGACACTCTTATACATATATGTGTTACATATAATGCTTGGTTACATATTACTTGTTGCTTCTATCATGTGAGCACAATGTCGATAGTGAAATAAAAATGTAAAATAATTAAAAGATAGAAACTGAATTAAGCCACTGGCAGCTAAGAGATGACCAGTCCCATCTGACGGCACCCGTTCACGAGCATGACGCGTGCATCAGCCCCACTCAGCTCAACCATTTTGAAGGGAACTGAACGACCCAATAACACGAAATTTAATTCTACTTCGAAAGGATCTTAATTATGTACACAATACTTCTTCGTTTCACTTCAAAAACATGAAAACCCATGTGTGATTAAGAAGGAAGCAGAGATACAGAGTCAGAAAGTAACTTTGTGTCATACGATTTATTTACACTAATATAATAAAGCAGCAAAGTTTTTTTTTGTTTTTATGTTTTAAGGAGGTAATCTCTGAAATAACTGGTCTGGTTGCTAAAATTTTTTCACCGATAGAAAGCTGTTTTATTCCTGAGTGACATAGGCTATATTTTATGTACGCGGGCGAAGTCGCAGGCAAAAGCTAGTATATAATAAAGTACATTGACCTTTTCCTAATATCTCCAATAAATCGTACGTACTTGAAAAACCATTAATAGACTGTTTTTCAGAAAAGGATCACGATAGATGTTGATTCAAGACAGCTTTATGTCTTAAATTTCATTTTTTAAATAAAGAATGTCAATAAATGTTGGAGGGTCAATGACCGTTATACTACATTTATTTCGCGTCTACTTTACTAACATAAAAGTGTGACACGATAATTTTAATATTCTTTCGACATTTGAGAAATTGAGAATCAATTAACTCGGTAAACTTAGAACACACCTTAAAGAAAAAATACCTATTCATATATTTATGATAAAATAACTTTACTGAAGACCAAAGTATAGTGGTTCTACGTTCAAAACTCTGAGTCTTGAATTATAAACACGTATTTCGAAACGAATCTAGGCTCACGAAGAAATAGCACCGTATTTTGGTGAGCCTGAATTTAATCTTACTAAGCTGGGATTTAAAAAATATGAAAATGAAAAATATTTTTCAACAGCTTAGAAAACGGACCGTCGGATTTTCTCGAGAATTTTCGTTTATTACTTTATGGAAAATTGGAAATATAATATTAGGCTAAAAAATGTCTGAAAAATTATGACCACTTAGTTTTAATTTTTTTAATAAAATAGATTTTTTTAAATTCCTTTTAATCAATTTAACTTATTACATACACAAATAAAAACTATAATTACCTACAGTAAATAAAAATAATAATAAAACCCTACACATTTTTTTTTGTTATCTTTGCTGTCCTACTCAGTGTCCTGAGTGAAGGAAAGCCTTTGTCCAGCAAAGGCTTTCCTCCACTCATTCCATATTTCGCGCGCCCTGGTGGAATCTATCTAGTTCGTCGCGCCATCTCCAGTCCTTCGCCGTCTACCGCGACCCCGACGCGCTGTTTCATGGCACCACTTTGTACTACTTTGGCCCACAGTTCGTCGGACATGCCGCAGACGTGACCTGACTAGTCCTGAAATGGGACTATGCAGGACATGTCTGCGGTTTGGCAGCCTTTTGAGCCACATCAACTATTATGGTTTTGGAACGCAGTATATTAAACTAATAATAATAATCGTTTATTGTCACAAAGAAACATACAATAGTATGATAGTATGCACAGGTTTACAAAATGCTAACTACAATGGGTGCATGTGTATCGGGAAGTTTTTACGTAACGTTCTGCTGAAAACCAGCGTCAGGCAACTGCTACGTAGTGGCCTGGTATTGACCAGTGGCATAGACCCAAGAGTTAACTAATATTCCTCCTTTAATAACATATATTTAACGTATATATACATAAAGTTCGTATGAGACACTATGCTAAAAAAAAAATTGGTTGCCTGTAAAGTCGGTATACGGGCGAAAGTTTTACGTGACAACGACTTTAATGTCTGTCTCTCTCGCTCTTAGGCGGGCTAACCATGCCCGAGTGGAAGGGACGCGTGCCTCTCACTCGCTCTCATTGTGAGCGCATAACGTGAGCGGAGCGTAACGCAGTTTCTTGAAGTGTCACCCGGCAAACCAATTTATAAGACGTTGTCACGTCAAAAAATAAAGCTACGAACACAGCCCAATGAAATGGCTGAAAAAGGCAAAAGAAAACTTTCATACGTCTTTTCTGAGAATCAGGTTTAGCGGCATAATCACAAAACAGAAGCTCGGACCTTCGCAGAGTCTAAAAATACTTCGTTGGATGGGAGCGATCAAGGTTTAAGGAAAATGCTTTGCCTAATAAAAAAAGTAAGTTGTTTTGAAAATGGAATCGAAAAAGACGTTCGAAAATGTTTATTTTGGCGCGAAACATTGAGAACTTCGGCCATCTATTGGCTATATTTTTTATATGGCAAGTCTAATTTTATGCACAGTGTTGCTAGCTACAATTGAATGATTTACGAGGTTTATTTAGGTTAAATAAATTGTTGATTTTGAGATCAATTGATCTATATTGGAATGAAGTTTAATGCAGGAGAAAGTATTGGTTTTTTACGTTCGTTTAATAATAGAACAGTTGGCTTAAAAGCTTTTGTTTGTATTTACACTTTGGTTCGGTTTACTTTTGTACAAAAAGAAATGTTTGTGTCGGCGGGCGTCAAAATTTAAATTGTTATAGGTACTGGTACTATACTAGCTTTTGATTTTTGGGAAGATTTTGTGAGACTATTTTAATGTTCGCAGTCAAGCACTGGTTTATATACTTAATTAAAAAAAAAATTAAAATTGTGTAATATCAAAATTAGTAGGGATCAATGTGTGAATCATTGACAAAGTAGTTATTTAGTTATGTGAAATTCAACAAACTTTTTTTGTTTTTGTTGTGGCTTCATTAAAGTATTTAATTAAACAAGTAAGTTTAGAAATTATTTAGTTTTTTATACATACACAATACAGTCATTTTGTCCTCCATTAGCACGCGAATCGCGCTCAAAGAACTCCCAACCATGTTATTTTTAATTGTATTCAAATTTAAATCTAAATTGGTAAATCATGTCAACCAAAGACAGGAAAAAATTAGTACCTACCTGCGGCGGAAGACCACTTATCATTCTTAAACAACATTGTAAGACCACAAATTTATTACTACAATGCAATATTTATTTATTCTGAATAAAATAAACTTCATTTTGGATTAAGTTGGTTTATTGGCATACTGTCGAGTCAAAGGACCATGACGCAAAAATTTCAATTTTAAAAATAAAATGTCAAAAGTATTCTTGTAATTCTTTTCCGACTTATAAACAAAACATGTTTGAGGGTTATACAATCAATCATTGTATTCGAGTCTTGTTTTTATATAATCTTTAATTAGCCTTTAAAATTTAATTGGCTCCATTTTTCATAATTAGCAGCAAAATAGGGCTCTCATTATAAACTCTGGGTTGTCTTAAATGTTGACGCTTGCGATTAAATCGTACACTAATACGTTCCTATAAATAAATAATCCAGGAATTGTAAAATTGGATAAGAAAAAATAATTCAAAAAAAGGTGTCAGTGTCAAACTTTGCACCGCAAAAATCAATTAAAAAGTTTGGGACAAGTTACATTTAAAATAGTTTAATTAAGTTGTTTTTTTTTATATATATATAATAGATAGGATGATTGTATACTTTTTTATTTCTTATATTTTAATGAAAAATACTTTTGGAATCGTCTTCTCGAGTCCTTTATTTTGATACCCTATATGATTAAAAAAAAAGAAAAGACTGAAAAACGCATAAATCGCCAACAAAAAGCCGCCATTTTCATTTTTTTTTTTATAATTTTAGTGTGCCTAATAGCACTCTCACAAGTAAGACAAATCTAAGGACATTTTTCAAACGAAAATGCATCAAATCGTCTGGGCTCTAGGACGTGCTAAAGAAATATACAGACATGCATACGTACACTTGTAAAACATCACCCTTCAAGTTTAAACTTACTTTATTAGTCTGCAAACAAGTGCACAATAGAGAACTCGACTACTCATAACTTATTCAATTTTGCCTGACCACTATCGGATAGTATCGACCTGCTGGTGTAGCTTGTATCTTGTGGAGAAATTCGTTCCAGAAGAAAGCTGCTGTTGGTTTTAAAGTCAGTTTATGTTTAACAATATGTTAATTATTCGTCACGATTAACCTTTGTGGAAGTGTTCGAAATGCAAAATCACGCAAAAATGATATAGAATAAAAGAAGAAAGGGTAAGTAAAATTATGAGCTTAAAATATTATGTTAAGCTCATAATTTTACTTACGTATAAATTCAACTGCAGCAAACCCAATTTAATAAACAATTCAATAAGGTCTCAATAATGTTAACAGAAGTTCGATTTTCAATATCATATTATAAATAAAAACCATTGATTGAAATTCGATCGCAAAAACACAATTTATACGTACCACTTACAAATGTTTCGCTTATAATATTTGGGTGCAAATTAAAACGGCACTGGTGAAATTCTTTGTATATTTTATCAAAATTACTAAATCTCGCGTAACGTAAAAAATATACGTTTTTATACAAAATTATTACTCTCTAGGTAAAACTGCCAACAGAGTGTAAAAAAATACTTCATATTTTCATAAATCTCATAACAAAAACCTTTTATGACAAAGGTACATAAATTATCACGATTTTTTTTTATCTTTCGTAGGAAAATAAGCACATGATTTTTCCATTCGAGACCAGTGTTTATATTTGTTTTACAAACAATGAATAACACGTATCTACATAATTTACCTAAACCGCAAAATGTTTTCTTTCACTTCCAGTATTTTCAATTCCGAGATGAAATAATCTTAGAATAAATCTTGAAGACATTGGGTGATTAAGATTTTTCTTTTAGATGGCGGAAATTGTGTGAAAGTATTTATATCTTAGCCTCATTGCAATTTCTTGCCTGGAAAGAAAAATTAAAATAACAACTACACATAATTAAGACATAAAATTTTAATCTATTCTGTATTTATATGTGTTTTCATAACGTTTCTTGGAAATATCACACACAAATACGTCAGTACATTTTAAACAACAACACATGTAACGTAAACAAAAACACACTATAACATACTAATAATAAAGTTATTTTTCATATTTTGTGAATATAGTCCAGCAAGCATTTTTCAGTTTATTTTGCTCATTAGTGGACCTATCAGATTTGCAACATCGCAGTTTCCGGCTCTTTCAAACTTTACGTGAAACTTTTGTTTCTAACTGTCAATATGTACAAAGATACTGTTCATTTCAAATGATTTTTCTCCAAACAGAACTGAAAAGCGAGATTAAATAGAAATGAAAATTAGTACATATTTTAGTTTCATGATTATTATTAATATTGGGACACTGGCATCTTTCCTCTCGGAGGTGGACGTTAATAACAAAAGCTCAATTTTAAAACTAAAATAACAGTAAACAAATACTAAACAGCTTTAAATATACATGTTTATTACTCCAATAAACCTGTTCATTACCCCAATAAACATTTATTTTTTAAACAAAAAGCTTTAATTTGAACGTGTAAATGAGGCTTCATACCTCAACATTATACCTATCACGTGGGTGTTAATTAAACAAGAGAACAATAGAATGTACGGTCGACCGCTAGGATTTGACCTCTGGCTTACCTTCATAATACTATAGTATCAATTTCGGACCCTACCTTTAGAAGTACGGGCGAACTATTAATTTATAATATGAACCGACACGGGAATATTCATCACGCTGACTGACTTAAACAGTGCTATAAACGAACTCGAAAACCTATTCTTATCCAACCCAGTTTTTATTATTACGCAATAGACTGATTTAAGCACTAGAGCAGAAAAGTGCGCGTGCTCTACCCCGCCTCAATGTTATTGCATATTGTATCGTATCAGGCTAGGCGCGCGTCGACCACCCACGGACCGCCGGTCAACCCTCGTTTATTCATTTGACATACAAAACTACATTTTTCTACACGATTTTATTTAGTTTCACCTGTCCCGATGTTTGTCTGTCATCAAATCTTGCAAATTAAATTTGACCCACTTCCCGGTTACCGATTGGACTGAAATTTTGTATGCATGTGTAAATCAGATGACAATGCAAGAATCATTATGACGTGGAGCTGATCTGATGATGCAACTGGGAGGTGGCTATAAGGAACTTGGTAGTGAAACGACACAACCCCATTGAGTTTAGGCTCGTATGATTCGTCTTGACGAGCATTAATTATACAGGTATACCGAGCTATAAAAGCTTGCTATGAAAAAATGATTTTCATTAAAATCTTGTTTTCATCTCAATAACCATTAGGAATTAATTTACGAATAATTAAAATAGTTACTGAATTTCACAAATCCCGCCAATAAAAACCAACTGGCACTTCAGACTTTAACACTAAGGTTGGCAACGCATCTGAAAACTCCTTGGTGTTCCAAGTGGCCTGCGAACCAACCTAACAAGCACAAACTGAGCTTGTTAGACTGATTGAAGACGGCAATTCATTTTTATTAGTAGACTAGCTGACCCGGCAAACTTTCTACCGCCAAACAGTCAATGAATATTGTGATACCTTTAGCTAAACTGTCAAAAAATAACGATATCTAGAGTCTGTCTAATTAGTTAAATGACTTGGGTAATTATTAGGATTTAATTAAATCTGATGTACCTAGTCAACATGAGTTCAATAATCAAGGTTGATTAAGAGATAGAGATCATTGTTTACTAACAGAAGAACCATATAAAAAGTAACGAATATAAGTATTTTTTAAATGATTAAATATTTTACAAAATTCCCAAGTCGGTTGACTTATTAGACAGACTATAGTGGAATCACCAGAACCTGCAATTCATTTTGAAAATAATGACAATTTAATTAGAGGTGCGTTTTATTCGGACTTTTTTTTCGTGATTTTTTTTCTATATTTTTTTACCGTTTAAACCTTCCCTGGACTGTTACAAATATTTCAATTTTTATTCAAATAAAACCATCAGGAGGTTTAAAAGCTTCTCTCGCCAGTGATCGCATCTCCCAGTGTTGGCGTTAGTTTGAGATGGGTTTACGTTTGCTACAAAACTTTTTCTAATTTTAAGTCTCAAAGACTCTTATTAAGCAGTTATACATAAACTTCCTATTGTCTTATACCAGCGGCTTTACCGAACGTCTGGTGTACTCACGAGTGATTGACAGACTGATTAGTATGTACGTGATTACACGAATATGACGAATACTAGTATTACTAAGCCAAAAGTTTGGATGTTTGTTAAACCATTATCCTGGGAAAGGAGTTTTTTCATTTCCTTATCCACACAACTCTATTACCTTCTTGTCCTTATTTCCTTATTTTTACCTATACATCCTTTATCTTTAAGTTCGTATCCTTACGTTATCCTTACTTCCTTTTCCATATAACCCTATCAGCCTTATCCATACCTCCTTATCCACAACCTTATTTTCATCTCCATGGCCTTTCCTTATCTTTAGCTACACATCCTTATGTTCGTATCCTTACGTTATCCTTACTTACGTATCCTATTATCCTTATCTGCCTTATCCATCACAAAGAAATCTTGCAGTTTCCTCCAATAAACAGAATGATTCATGAGAAAAATTTAAGTGTATAATAAGTGCTTAAAGTAAAGCCAAATAATTTCAAAGAATTGTTACACCCGTGCAAAGCTCAAGCGGGTCGCCAATAAAGTATAAATCATCTTCCCGCATATTATCTCTTGGCTGGCCAGCTGCGGTAGTTAATCAAGTGTGATCAAGCGTTAGTTTGGCACCAGTAGGTATTTGTAGTTCATCAGAAATCAACTGGTGATTTATGGTCACCTCGTGTAAACTGTTAAGTAGGTACTAATTATAGCATAGTGTGCATCTAGTGCAATGAAACTGAGAATACGATTTGAATTATCTTTCTCAGACCTTTATATCGGTCACAGTCAACTCTGCAGAATCAGATTGAACAGATTCAGATTCGTTTATTCATTGTAAAACTTATGTAGGTACATTTTAAGTTCATATTTAATACATTGAGGGCGCTATGTTTTGCCTCTAGGGCGTACAGAACCAGAGTTGGTCAAAATCTCTTTTAAGGCGTATAGTTCCTTGAACCATCTGGCCGAAATTATGTGAACGCAACTCTCGCACTCACCTAGGCGGCAGTACGCAAATCTGTGCATTTATTTGCGGCCAGCAGTGCCCGGAAAGCGCTTTAAACCCATTTTCTCTGCGAGATATTGATTGATTTACATATGCAATGTTCACTTTGAAGAATATTTAACCACCAATTTTTATGTGTAAAAATGTTTCTAAAGGTCCAAGCCGTTTCGAAGGAGTAGGGAAAAGTTGCGAAAAGTTGGGAAATTGCTAAATATTTTTTTTGACAAAAGTATTAATTGCAAGAAAAAAACAAATGTTGATGTTATTGTTCATGAATCTATAATAAACATATATTTTTTTCAAACCAATTGACCTAGCCGTTACGGAGGAGTAGGCCTCAGAAAATCACTATTTTATGGCACTTTTCGGGCGCTTGGCCCTTAACTGCAAGAATTGGTCAGAATTACTTTTGAACAGTTGAATCGACGTTGATGGCATGGTTGGTACAGTGGTTAAGCGATTGACTGCTGAGCTGCATGTCGTGAGTTCGATTCGTGATCGGAATAGGTAGGGCTATTTAGGTTCATTGACCGCAAACATTGATGTTAATATGGATATTCCACGGTATTCCGGCTGATACTACGGGATTTAATTGAATTTCATTCTTTTTGTCAATATGTATTAAAAAATTGTAAGCCAATACGCGCATTATATGCGACGTTGTAAATTTTACGTCAATACGCAGCACGCTATAAAACTTTTTGCCAAGCGCGCGACGTTGTCGCTTTGTTGAGACGCGTACAGATACCGGCACGGATCTTGAGAACTCGGCTAATCTTTCATTAGTCCCGAAGGCAAGAATATTATTTTTTATAATTTTACTCCTTTAAACCAAATCCCGGGGCTCGGGGAATATCCATATTATTCTAACAAGTTCATAAAACAGCCCTAGGTACCTATTTCGATCTATGTTAATATGACAGGATTCAAGGCGTAAGTCTTTTGTATACGTGAATTTACATGTTTCTGAACGCACGTACGATACAGTATTAATTTTTAGTGTGGAGCAAAGTATTTTTAAAAAAAAACTATCTACATTTAAGAACTCAAATATCTTTTTTGTGACCATTTCAAAAACATATTTTGGCAGTGATTTTAGCCCCTTGGCGATTTCACGAAATAAGAAGGTTATGTCCGGAAGAAGTTCTTTTACGATTTCCTACTTCTAAAACAATGATGTCTAATCATTAAAAAATTAAAAGTCGCCATGACTTAATCATTATAATCAATTTGATTACGCACCACTTCAATTATCTAAAGTACAAAACTCCTACATTACTCATAGTAATTACGCCTGAACTCCCGTTCCGAGTAAACAATTCCCCCAGTCCTCAAAATAGCCATGAAGGTGTAAACAATAAATAAGGTCATTGTCCGCACTTGGCTCGCAGTGTAAAGGCTTTATGAGTTAATCAGTTAAGGGAAACTCGCCAGGTGTGTTGGACAGACTGACATTTTGTGGCCGAATATAGGGTACAACCTGCTTATGCAAATTAAGGTAAGTACAGCATAATAAGCCTTATAAGACTACGTAGGTATACGTATTCTTTATCTCAGTTGACATATGGGTTTCTACCTACCCACGTACAAATCCTATCATACACGTAGACAAGTATGTGTAGGCATATACCTACCTCAGGAGACGAAACTGAACAACCTTCCACAAGTTTTTTTTTTTTCAGAAACGAAAAAAAAAAATCGGCTTCTCCATACAAACTGTCCAATCAAGTTTATAATTTTGTATGTAGAAGCTAATTATTTTTTCCTTTCCTGAAAAAAATTATGTTGTAGCTACATATAGACTTTTTCTGCTACAAGCGCGTTTATTTTTTCTTTTTGTTTTTGAGATGGGAAATTATCTAATGACTTACCGCTCTAGGGTGGAACGTGGGGGTGTGAAACTTTTAATTTGCTTCCATTTCAAGGAAGTAAAGACCATTTTGGAGAAATTAACTTTTTCATGCACGTGGTAAATACTTAGTTTTTCACAAAACATCGTTTAACTGCAACATTTCCTATATTTGATATTTATTTAGTTTCTTACACATTGAAAGAAAAGTAATACTGCAAAAGTCCTAATATAAGCCGTCTTTTCTCGTTGATTGATTCTTTCATGACCTTTTGGAGTGGAGAGGTCAAATCACTAAGTAGGTAGTAAAGTCATGTTCCGATAACAACTTGGGGTTCTTTGTTCGAAAACTATAATCCCACCAAAAACATTTCATGTAAAATGTTGCCAAGACGACCACATAAGGTTTGCCCTGTGAAAAAGATATCAGATCTCATGTAGAGCCAAGCTTCTGAATCTACACGGCCTAACTCTACCGACCCTAACTTGACAAATTCTACATATCAGTAAAAATCTCTTCTTTCCTATCTCAAAAACAAAATTTTTGGCTACTTGCCAAACATTTTGATGATCATCAGTGTGTCAGTGAGTGTGTCAGTGACGAAATCGGTGTATTTTAGATACCAATTAAATCTAAAGTATTAGGGCTATTCAATTGAGACTTTGTATGTTTAATTACTCTATTATCGACATCATATCCTGAGAATATGAACTATCTGGTACATCGGAAACCAACTCTATGAGGGTTCAAAAAAACGACGAAACACTTCGGGAAAAGGTAGGTGCCCTTGCGCTTCGCTGACACATCCTGAACTGGAAAGACCGTTTTAAGGATTTCAATAACTGTTTATTTTACTTTTCTTTTTCATATGCTGGAAGGAGTTTCAGTAATATTCCACTAGCCTTGCATATAGCTCATCCTAGTGACCATGCCCTGTCTTAGCTAGTCAAAGGGTTTCATATTTTTCTGAAATTTTCCAGTTTTCTAATATTTTGTTTTTTCTTTTTTCTTTCCGTGAGAACCTTCCACAAAGTAATACACACTTAAAAAAAAAAATCGGTAAAATCGCTTTAATGTTATGGCTTGACGAAAGGAAATAGGGATTCATTTTTATATACGCATAAATAGGTCCATATAGATGGATTAACAGATTGTCTTGTCAAAGACATTTTAGGGACCACAATGAACAAGATTGGAAAATTAAGATAACAACTTGGTCGACCGTTAGCCACACAATGCTTACCACTATAATGTACATATCTCTACTATTGTCTCCACTCAATCACAAAATAGATAGGTACAGAAGTCAATTTATGTACTTCACTTTTTGTACCTTTTTATTATGGTGGGAAAAATCATGCATTGACATCCCCCGCCCTTGGGCGGAGCGGGAGATAGTGTCAGACTCTTACTGACTAAAAGACCCACCCCGTTCCTTCTAGCCTTCATACCGGGGCTCGAGCGCCCTTTCGGATAACCCTGGTCCCAGTAGGCTTCGCCCCGGCTGGGTCCCTGCTGTCACTTTTTGTACCTGCGCTAGGCGATCACGCTAGGATCAGAACTGTACGAGTGCGACTGGGCGATTGAGCGTATCCGTGAGCGGTGTATATGTGTGCGTTGCTCGAGTTGCGTTTTGTATGTAGATTGTCTTCTGTACTTATCTATTTTGTGACACAACAGTCTTCATCGAAGTAATCTGGTGCGGTCTCATTAAGTTTCAAGATTGTATGTGTTTCAGGAAGGCATTGAGGTGATGTTTGATGTTAATGTTTTTATTAAAGAACAACTGTTTATTCGTAAAAATTCAGTCCTGATCTAGAAAGAAAAATATTTGGCAAATTATAGTTTTCAGATTTATTCCTATATCTATGCTATAAGATTTTGTTTTGTGCCAAATTTCAGGATTCTGGGGCAACGGGAAGTATAGACGAATTACTGTGAATTTTGATTACTTTAAGAGTGTCGAAATGTACGTTTTTGCGATATAAACGGTCGTATTTTTTTTTTCGTTAACTTAAAAATAATATTTTTTCTTTTCACATTTTTAAGAGACCGCAGACTTAGGTAGGTAAGGCGATGTCTCTACGCGCTCTCAAAATAAAAGGTCTTGCCAGATGGACGGACGAACGGATGGACAACAAAGTGATCGTTTAAGGGTTCCTTTTTTCCTTTTGAGGTACGGATCCAAAAATACACTATAACACTGCATCTACTTCACGCCTGAGCCAAAAAAAGTATGTTCTTTTCTGCAATGTAAAAAAAAAAAACAAAATTGCTTAGAAACAAAACTTATCAAAAGGCTGCGGTAAATGTGAAAAAAACTAATTTCTTAATATCCTTAGCGCCTAAAACCAAAAAGTAACATCTAAAAGATTTTAAGAAGCCAACATTTAAAGTCAAGAAACTGGCATATTTAAACGAGCCTCTCAAAACGTCAAGTTGCAAGCTTATGGTTATGATAAGTATGCTTCAGAATTTTCCTTCCTCGCCAATAACCGCCTGCGAGCCAATTTAAACTATATTAAAAGACAATAAAGTCGAAATTTCAAGAGTTTGATCAAGGCTTTCAGTTTCTAAGAAGCAAAGTTGGAGCTCAGTTTGAAGTTAGAATAAAAATGGATGGACTTTTGTGTGCAGAGTTTCGTCTTCCCAAAATTGATTTAGTGAAGAAAACTTTGAATCAGTTCGGTAGCTTTAAATCGTAATTAGCATAACGACTGTACTCATCAATCAAGTTAATTAATTTCTTAGTTTAATTTGCCGTAATTACAAGCCGCAGATGATGATTGAAACCGTTTAGATGAGAATAAACTCAGAGACAGATGTAATTAAAGCTAAAAGTGTGAAATAAGAAATCAATAAAAAAAAAGGTGGACCGATGACCTGGTGAAGGTTGCGGGAAACCGATGGATGCGGGACGCACAGGAACGTTCGTTATGGCGACGCTTGGGGGAGACCTATGTCCAACAGTGGACGTATATCGGCTGAAATGATAATGATGATGATAGAAAAGTAGCCAAGTGCGGTCGGACTCATACACAAATCGAATCCCGCCGACAAACTGTTACGCAGTTTGGTGGGTTTATAATATGTAAAACGTTGTGGGTCCAAATAAATGATTTATTATTATTACAAAGGTGTACTACAATATTAAAATCAAGCACAAATAAAAACATCGACAAAATGATGTTTCATATTGAGGAACACCCTTTGATTTATGCATAGCATAGTCGGCATTGTAATGTTCCCACCGTTGGGACTCAAGCTTTCTCTCTAGGAGAGGGAATGGGCCGTAATCCACCACGCAGGTTGATGGACGTCACATGTCTTCGATTTTTTTTTGTTCTAAGACATGCTGGTTTACTCACGATGTTTTCCTTCACCATTTTGAGAGCAGTGGTGATGAAATAAATTATACAAAGTAATGCGCCTGGCTGGGTTTGAGCCCTCGTAATTCGGGACCGTTATCATTTGGCCACCAGTGCTCTCATTTTTTATTTACTTTAATTTTATTATTTGTTGTTGTAGCAGCAATATAAACAAATAAATAAAAAAAACATTCTGTGAAAATTTTAACACTCTTAAAGCTCCCGCTCCACTCAAGAGGTTCGGGATGTCATTCGGATGATTTTTACCCACCAAAAAAAAAACCACTTAAAGTTGATTAGATACAACCCGTTGACAAACAGACACCGGAGGCTTAGTCATGGCTTAGTCATAGGGTTCCGTTGGCATCCCTTCGTATCATAAAAATATAGAGACTAATAATGCACGTACAAAACCTAAAGATGGCTGAATTAAAGCAAAAGATACCCTAGAAAGAACCAGTGATATAGAAAAAAACGCCTGATTAAGACATGCTAAAAAAAAACAATATAGCGCGCGAAAAGAGATCGCTGCGTATTTATTTAGGCTTATCAACACAAACATAAACGAATGTGTCTGCTAGGCGAAGCGTTTCGAAAAGCTTATAAACAAACATTCTACGTAATTTTAATCAAAGCGACCTACAGAGCAAAGTTCCCGAAATAGACCAAAATTAAATTCTCATTGCTGCGAAGGTTAGTTTTTTTTACGTAAATAAATATAATAGAACCCATGTTATCTTTGCTTAGCAAGTAATAAAACACGGTCATAAAGATTTTATGGCTTGCAATAAATTCCGATGGTATCTTAGTAAACTGAAAATTCTTAGCGAGAGTCTTGAAACTAATCATTATTATATGGAACTTGCAAAAGCTCCGCCACCAGATTGTGAAGGTTGTATAAGTTTTGTCGAAGAGGGAAGTCTTTTCAAGGAAAGGAACCTCTAGGAGTCAGATAGCTATAAGATACAGACAGGAGCATCAATTAGGTACTCCTCTCACATAAAAATATCTTACAAAAGACTAGGTCATTAGTTGATGACGCTGTCCATACGATAAAAAGAGACTAGATAATTTTTACAGAAATAATAAGGCTACATAAATGATCCAAATATGAGCATTAAAGAAATTGAAAAACATAACATTAATATGTTCAATAATATGTTTTTATATTTAAGCATCACATTCATAGATCGTTAGTCTCGAATGCCTGAGGGTGGATTTCGCTGTCAAGAGTGAACGCGACAAAGGTCGTTTGCAGGACATACTTAACGAGATACGCCACAGTAGGGAATATTTTAAGAGAGAAATTAGACCAGCTGTAGATAACAACATAGGCTAGCAAAGTCTATGTAGACGAAAATAACTAGAAATAACCAATAACGACAAAGAAGAAGAACACAAACGATCAACAAAGCTTAACGCCACAAGATAGGATATTTTAGAAGAGAAAATCGACCAACTGTAGGTAGCAAAATTTATATAGATGAAAGCAGCTAAAAATAAACTCTAACGATATAGAAAAAGAATACAAAAGATCAACCAGATAAGCACAAAGACAGAAATAGCTAACTTATTTAATCCGAACTTCTGGTTTACTAATGTAAAAACCACAACTTAAGTAAATCAGGAGATCTTAGATTGGTGTTTAGCCCAAATTGAGCAGAGCTTAATGTTGATCAAGTGTAATGCTTCTAAACCTCTGGCCTTGACAGTGAGTGATTGCTAGCTTACTGTTCCCTTCGGTTTCGTTTCTGTGTTGTTTCCACGTTAACGTGGTAAGTGAAACTTGCCTCTAATTTATAAACTTGAAGCACCTGGTAAATTTTTGCTCAATATCACCTTTATCTTAACTATTTATTATGTGAAGGAAAATATAGAAATCATAATAATTATTGCTGACCATGAGATCTTTCCAGGTTCGGTTACTGGATCTGGCAAAGTGTGATCAGCCTT
The DNA here is from genome assembly GCA_929112965.1 of Mythimna albipuncta. Classification (NCBI taxonomy): domain Eukaryota; kingdom Metazoa; phylum Arthropoda; class Insecta; order Lepidoptera; family Noctuidae; genus Mythimna; species Mythimna albipuncta. Next base: position 4,840,221 of record OV815962.1, on the reverse strand, counting down.
TGCCTTTGGAAATTATATGCATGATGTTATGCACATTTTTAGGATTCTTTCTTAACTGTATCATAACGTAACACTACATATATACACACATCTTTTTCTCGCATCTTTTTTCCTCATTACTAAAGATAGCGGGTCGTGAAGTTTCTGTCGGATTAGGTTCTTACTGATGGTGTCCAGCCACCTGTGTCGGTTCTTGGTGTCATGAAAAGCGGCATGCAATTGACAACAATAGTATACCTACAACAAATGAAATGCTTGAAATCTCAACTTTATCTCAGCTATTTATCCCGTCACTGGCGAGAAAAATCCGAGAGGTATCTGATGAATAAATAGCCTTAAAACGAAAAATTTTCACGCCCACAACTCAGAAAAAATATCAAAAGCAATTTATGATAAATACTTATAAATAAAACAATTTTAGCAGAACTATTTTGGAGCTGAACGAAAATAAAATTCAATTTGACGTGTTAGTTCAGGTAAAAAAATCTAATCGGATTTTGTCAGAGCCTTTCTAAAATATAGTTTTATGCCTTCGCGAGCGTAAAATTTCTAAGTGAAACTCTCCGTCGTTTTTGGCTGTCTTCACTCGGCAAAGTAACTATAAAAGATTGTAGGCAGACTTTAATTACCTAGTACTGAATGTTCTGCGCTTTGAATGCCGTAAATTACAGAAACTGTGTAATTACTCAGTTAACGAAGAGAGCTGTTAACATTCTGCCTGTAAAACTCGAATTACAAGCTGATCTTATCTGTGGTCTAGCCACGCTCAGTATTCAAGCGAATTTTCATGCAAATTGTACGTTGGTATGCAAGAAGGGCTCATGGGTGATAATATATAGGTACTGGTGAGCTTGCAGCCAGGGACCAGTTGTAGGAGCAGTGCAGTTCTTTGTTCTAAAGATGTGACTGCGGCTGTAATTAGAACTAACCAGAGTTGTGTTTGAAACATATGTTATGTTTCTTTTTGAGATAACAGTTGTTAGAAACATTTCAATCTTTCCCGTCCCTAACCGTCTTTAAGCTATGGGATGTTCCGATAATGTTGCGTTTATTTTTCATTCTTATTGAATGGGTACAGTAAACAGCATTATTTTGTTTTCTGACGGTAAGGCCCGCGCCTCACTGGGAGCCTGGGCAACAGTGTCCAGCCCTCCTAGCCAAGTTACAACCATTTCTATTCTATTCTCTCTCTCTTATGTCGAACGCCTCGAGTTGGCCACGCCTCCGATTCTTTTGTTCTGTGACTACGTGACTGAGTGTTGAGATGAGGTTGACACAAGAGAAAAGAATAGAAACGGTTATAACTTGGCTAGAGAGGCAGGTGAGATACCATAGAGCTGCATGCATGTTCTTAGTAGCGCTAACTGGCAGCGTCGCCACGGCGTCCCGGTGAGGCACGGGCCTAACTAAAATTCAACTAAAATGAAGGCACTTAACATAACTAACCACATCGCTTTTAGTCACTCATCAACTAGTGTCGCGAATTTAGCTGCCCATAAGTTGTTATAGTATTTGCGCCGTTTTTTTTTTTTGTCGTGATCTTGATGCATGACGCCTCTATACCCAATACATAATTGCGTATCAAGAATCCACTATTGTCACCACGTTTTTCACTTTCCGGACAATACCAAAAGCTAACCTTTTCTTTGAAAAAGAAAATTCTGCAATAATAAATCACTTCTTGTCTAACTAAAAACGTAAATTACCACTTTGGTGCCAAATAACGTGTTCAAGAGTTCTGCCAACTGGTTTGCCTCGTGGAATTTTGTAGAAGTTACAACTTCATAAATTATGTTTTATTGTTTATTTCTTTTGCAGAGTACTGCAGATTTTTATATTGTTTTTAATGAGCTTGTTTGAAAAGACATTAGAAGTAAAAATAACGTGCCTAATTTATAGCATTACTAGACATTATTTATGGGTAATATTTTCGATAAGAGCTGGGTTTATACGGAGTAAAATAAATGAATCAAATACACACAGAAAAAAAAAATTAAAGAACAACATCACTGGCGGCCATTGACCCTGGAACACGCTCAAACGGTCCAAAGGATTTGAATGAAAGTTAAGCCATGGTTAGACCATGTCCTGAAAAAGCTATTAGATAAAGACCAGTAAGTGCTATTCTCTAAGAAAACCGCCTTGAGCGGGAGAAGACATTGGATGAATTACCTTAAAAATTATGCCCTGAATTAGCACATAGGATAGGTAATTATGTTTCCTCAGGATAATTTTCTACGTTTACGCGTGCGAATCGCTAGCAGAAGCTAAAAGGTTTATAAAATGAAAAGACAAACTGTGAACGATAAAAAAGTTAAACTGCCCATCATTTACAAGGTTATTCCTAACGCTAACCAAACAAAATAACATTGAAGATGAAGAAAGCTTTAACGTTTAAAACAGACAATCGATTTAGTGAAAGACGTAAATTCACAAGAATTTTGCTTTTCTAGTAATCGAATTTTTTACAGGAAATCGATTCTAATGTTTATTTTGTTATTTTACCTTGAATACACGATTGTATTACGTCTTGAGCTGTTATTTGCTTTGCTGATGTTTTGTGGTCTTTATATGCTAAATTTTCGTTTCGTAATTTCTTATTAAACCTTTGTGAGCTGAACGTTTTTCTAATAAAAAAAAGCTCTTCTGACTCCTAATAATGTAGGATAGCAGCAAAAGATAAAAAAAGAAACAGAATGTGTAAACATGTTTTTTTTTCGGTTATTAAACATCATTATGCTGACAGTGATGGGTAGCTGACTGTCCGGCCTAGTCTGAAAGGAACCCCGGGGTCCTGAAAAGCATAGTGAAGTCGGTACATGGGACTGGGTTTTAGTCTGCAATTGTCTGATAAACCCTTCCGTTTCGCTTTAGATCGGGCGATAATATTGGATGGCCCTGACTGCTATGCCGGAGGTCATGGGTTCGATTCCCACCCAGGTGAAATGGCATCGCCTGCCCTTATAGCAGATACTGGCAGACTCTTACTGACTAAAACACCCACCCTGCGCCTTCTTGCCTTTTACCAGGGCCGAGCCACCCTTTCCGAACTAGGCCCTGGCCCCCATAGGCTTCGGACCCAGCTGGCCCCTGTGCTGACAACTCCTTGAGGCGTGCGGGAACTGTGCGCGTCGCTCGAGCTTTGGGCTCGGTCCAGACAGGCACCGGACGGTTGGACAGCGAACTAACCATCGCTCGTCGTCCGCAAGCCCGCGCCTACGGTGGCCGGAAATCCGGATCGGAATCCCGGCGGCGGCTGGGGCGCTGTGAGCGCCGTTGCCTGATGCGGTCGGCCTCCTCCTTTGTTAGCATTACTGCTTCGCAAAAGATGGCGACCGCCCGCCACATGTGTAAACATGTGGAAATTCTATATGTTTAGTCTTTGAAAGATATTGTTTTTTTTTTAGTAAAACTAAATACTTGATTGATCTTTACCGCATATTTTTTATTAGTACTGCGAAACCATGAATGAAGTTTTTGGCATTCATCCCAAGCTTTAAATAACATTTTTAAATGCATTTATTTGAATTGTACTCTCCAAATAATTTGTTACATTTGTCTGGAAAGGAGTAAAATAACTTTGTTAGCTTGTTTGTTTTTCTAATAAAAGGAAAAGATCAGTCTGTCTGCCCTATCATCGCACAGCCAAAATTTCTGGGACTGTTCAGGCGACCTCGGCCACTCGGCATTCGGCGGCTGCTATCGTGAGAATATTTGGGAATTAAGTCCATTTGCCTTTCAATAACAATCCTTAGATAGGTCCTAAGAGCGAGAAATTTTGTAAATACCTGGGACTAAGAGCGAGAAATTTTGCTCAAAGTTTCTTTTTATAACTTAGACACCGAAAGAGGATAGTTTTTTTGATGGAAGTTTGAAACAGCGATCTAAAGTTTGTATGGAGAAACCTATTTTTAAACCACTGGCAAATTAAGTAAATAATCATTTATTGCGTAAAAATTATAAGCTTAAAAGTAACATTAGTGATGTAACACCAAAATTAGAGTGGCTATTAACTCATGATTAAAAACACTGTCTTTCAAACTAGGAGACAATCCTCACCTCTCCTCTCTTTCTTCTTGAAGAACAATACATTTACAAATATGTTTGATATAGTTACATAAATTAATTATTTAAATTGAACGCAGACAAGTAATAACATGTCATTTCGCACAGTTGCACCTATTTGTAGAAGCTAGTAAATGCTCAATTACTATTGCACTATTTTCAGCAGACCTGTGACAGGTGAGTTGGATGGGAAATGTAGAGAAAGTGTGTATAAAACTTTAACGATAGATAGTAACATTCTTTGACCAGCTTTTTGAAGTTTAATATTAGCGTTAGGGATGCTAGCTCGAAATGAGTTCGACGGTCGTACTACAAAATTATTTTTAAATAGATACTGATGTACAAGTACTAATGATACCTACTGCTTGTATGCCAATGTAATAATAACGTTTTGTGATAATGCAAACAAGTGCCGACTTCGCCAATTATTTGGATGAGTGTGTTCTATTGCCAACTGTCTTTCGAAATTGTTTACATACAGCACACAATGAGACAGATACGTCATGATGTTACAGAGTCCCGGTACTAATATATTGACATAGTTTAGTAAATATAGCATGTTTATTTTATTCAACAGACTAGTAGTTTTGAGCGACAAAAGAGTTTTAAATACATAAATGTAAAGTAATATTTAATCCTGTCACAACTATTGTATCTACTAATTATGCAAACTAAATCGGGGGTCTGGATTAGAAAAAAAGCAAATGAATTTTTTTTTTCATGTCTCCTTTCATGACAAAGTTTATAATGGCGCGATGACATTAGCGCGTTCGCGCGGGGATTAAGAGGTTAATAAAAAATACGATAAGTATCTAAATTCTTAAATTCTATGACACGAGATTGATTGTCAACTCTTGCTATATGTCTCAAAATGACTTAATTGCACATTTGAAAAGCAGTAAACATTATTTTCAAACTGTGTGAATATCTTTAAGATATAGTAGTACCTAGATTTATCATCATTGTCTTATTTATTATTGTAAATTTTATAAAAATATTCAGAAATAATATTTTAAAATCTAAATTCATATACTAGTATGTACCTGCATTTTTATACATTTTAAATATCTCAACTATCATACATATATAATTTAAAAAAAAGGAAAAATAAACAAAAAGTACCAGTGACCTTACCATGGCGTATCAAAATATCAGTCGTTCAAGTGAGAAAGAGGGTTGGATGGCTATACACCCTACATATCTCTATCTCTTTAACAGTTCAGTTTAGGTCGAAAAATGGATCGCATTAACAGCTCATAGTATCACTGAAGGACCCGGCAAAGGTCTGCCCTGACTTTCATAATCTTAATATGGTTATGAACCTGTCTTAGTATGTGTCAATTCGTCACGTCTTAACAACTAAATGAATTTTGACTCGCAAAAGCAAAACTCAAGTCTACAATCGTCAAAACTCAAAGAACAAGTAAATTAAAAACTTTCAATTCTCTGCAACGAAATCCTATTGAATCCATTCAAATTCAGAACTGTTCAACCATGAATTTTCCGTTTCAGTAATTCAATTCTTGTTCTACAAATGGAAGTTTCTTATAGTATTCGGCCAGACTGAAAGAGCGGGTGCGGGGCGGACGCGGGGCGCCAATCTCAAACGTAAGAACTTCATTTGAGTGTCCATAGCGAGCAAGGGGCAGAAGCTGCGCGGGCAACTCTCGCTATAGCTCGTTCATACAAGTGGCCACAGTGAGTGTGCAGGCGGCGAGCGGAAACCCTGTTCCTGACCCCGCAGCGCTCCTCGCTCCGTGCTGCCAGTCTAGCCAAGCAACACGCGCGCATTCTCGCACCCACGCCACTGTTTGCACCGCACTGCTGGTGTGGCCAAGCGACAAGCGCGCGTTCCCGCACTCACGTCGCTCCCGGCAGCGCGCTACCATTCTGGCCAAGCGACAAGCACGTGTTCCCGCACCCACATCGCTCCCGGCACGGCGTCGCCAGTCTGGTCAAGCAACAAGCGCGCGTTCCCGCTCCCACGCCGCTGTTGGAATCGCGCTGCTGGTGTGGCCAAGCAACACGCGCGCATTCCCGCACCCACGTCGCTCCCGGCACCGCGCTGCCAGTCTGGTCAAGCAACACATACGCGTTCTCACACCCGCATCGCTCCTCACACCGCGCTGCCAATGTGGCCGAGCACTTACAGTTTTCGTCTCGTATAAGTAGGATATTTGCGCGATCCTTTATAGCATTAACTAAATGGAGGAAAGTGGGGAAAAATGCGTGTTTTTCCTATTACTCCTTGACCTTGGACTAGTCTTATTTGAAATTATGTGGGCAAGGAAATGTCACTTGTCCCTGGACTAATTCCACCATTTCATTCCACAACGAGATAGCCCCGAGATTAGTGTAAACAGGAAAAGTATTGAGTAAGCCAACATAACATATTGGAATGATTCTTTTTGTAATTATACATGGCTTACTTATTTTCTTGTTCTTATATATTTTATTTTTGTGCTCAATGATACTTTCAGAGTCAAAGTCGAGTAAATTTTTCCATTGGGTACTTTTAACCCTTTTTTTATGGTGGGAAAAAATCATCCAATGACAACCCCCGCTCTTCGGTGGAGCGGGAGATAGTGTCAAACTCTTACTGACTAAAAGTCCCACCCCGTTCCTTCTAGCCTTCATACCGGGGCTTGAGCTCCCTTTCGGATAACCCTGGCCCCAGTAGGCTTCGACCCGGCTGAGTCCCTGCTGTTGCTGACAACTCCTTGAGGCGCGCGGGAACAGTGCGCGCCGTCGACGACTTGGGCTTGGTCCGGACAGTTACCGGACGGCCGGACAGCGAGCTACGTACTTTTAACCCTCATAATACATACTTATATTATCTGTATAGGTCGACAGCTGCAGTTACCTCTGCCGTTAGCAACATGCCGCCTGTGTGTATGAGCTCGCTGCGCAACGCTTTTAGAAACGCAATTTTCTTTTTCCGCACTAGCGAAGCAAGTGTACCCCCGCAAAAGCCTATACTGTCCCACTGCTGGGCAAAGGCCTCCCCCAACTTCTTCCAGGTTTTCTTTTCTTGAGCCACCTCGAACCAGTCCCCGCGGTAGGCTTCCCGGTCCTCTCGCCACCTGTTCCCACTTATTTTATTTTTGTACGTAATTTATATTTGCATGGAATTTGTAATTTATATGGGAATTCTTTTCCAGAAATAAATAATTACTATTATTATAATTTATTGTATTTATCGTATCTGTCTAGACGCTAAGCGACCTCCACAAGTCGCAATTATTTTTTAGTTTATTTATTTCTTTCTAAGTGTATTGAAAAACGTTGTATCATGCACGTGGAAAGTCACTGCAGCATTCGGCTCCATAACATACTCCACTTGTATCAAAATCTTTATTCGTTTGTTGTTTTTTTTTTAATATTTAACTTTTCTACTTAGTCCCATAATTCTCAAAAAAAAAAAATACATTCGCAATTGAAATTATACAGTTAATACTCGTACAATAACATCATAATCTATATTACTCAGATGACAATAAAAATATTTTTTTTCGTTCATAAGCCTCTACAATTTTAGTAATAAATTAAAATGTCGATGAATTTTTTGTAGTTCAAAACTAATGCAGTACATACATCTTGTCAACAATTCATTTCAAAACTTGCAGAACATATTCTTGAAAATAATGTATTGTTACTGGGAGTTATTCCCAGAAGGCTGCATGGTTCTTACTAGACTTTGTATATTTCCATTTTCTCGGAAATAAACAAAGTTGATATAAACTGAAGACTGAAGTTTTCACAATTTAAAAATGGAACAGATATGTATGTATTGTTCTTGGTTTATAACAAGAATTTTAAAACAACGAAACAATGAAACCCTTTATCAATACACTTACTAAAAAAATCCGTTCTTATCTCTACCGTTTTAGGCACGCAATCAACTGTTTCCCGCACTAGTACGAAAAAGTGCGCGAACTCGCCCCGCCACAAATTAATGCATTTATCGTATCGGGCTGGGTGCTATTATTATTACTTTGTAAGCGTTTGGAACGTGGAAATTGGTCAATACAATACTCGGCTCCATAGCACTATACATAATGAATTAAATCGCAATGACATACCTTCTCCACTTAAGTACATCAAAATGTACTATTTCAAACTCTAGCATATGGCTAAGTAATAAATAGAAATATTAGTCGATGTCTAAGGTTAAGCAATACTTTCGAAGGTCGGCCTGAGGATGGGTGACCATTTAAAAATATTGAGAATTCTTCGTTTCTCGGAAAGCATGTTTAGCCAGTGGTCCTGGTTCCATTTGTAACAATGGAAATATATAGAGTAAAGGTAGATAAAGAGTAAATTAGGGATACTGTTTCGAAATATTTCCCATCTGGTCCCACCAGGGTCGAAGTCTACTGGGGCTATGGGTGATAGGAAAGAGATCCCCGAGGCCCTGGAACTATGGCAAAGAAGGAACAGGTGTGGGTTTTAATCAGTAAAAGTCTGTCAATATCTCCCGCTCCGCTCAAGAATGGGGGATTTCATTGGATGATTTTCCCAACTGAAAAAAAATATGATGAATTATGTTCTCAGATTGTATCCTACTTGGTTAGCTATCTTTTTCGAAACGAGCTTTTATACCGCAGAATGAAAAGCGAGAGCAATTCGGGCTATTTATATAATAGGTCCTCGAGTAAAAAACTAGTCTCTTAGAAACATATTCAAAGAAATCGATACACTGACTCTGCTTTCACTGTACATATGGCTTAGAATGTATTTTGTATGTTTGCAAAAACTTTTCAAAATTAGAAGCGATTTTCATAATAAAAGAGTTATGAACACAATCAAAACATCTAGGTATACGTATAATAAATCTGTAAAAGTGTTTAATTGTGCGCGCATCACGTAAAACGTACGGAATCGATGTCAATAATTTTTTATAATAAAATTGTGTGTAACTTGATATATTACTTAGACTTTGTTTCATCGCAATCGGTTAACTAATCTAAAAATGTATACTACAGTACAATTCACGAATGATGGCGGCCGTGAAGTTTGCGCAGAAGGCAGCGCAGTAACGTGTTTTAGGAACCAAATGGCGACGGCGAAGTGCGTGTGCGACAAGAGTGTAGTGCGAACGTTCGCAAAGGCTAACTTCACGGCCGCCATCATTCGTGAATTGTACTGTACATTCATTGACTGTTATGCGGTACGAAGTTAGTCGGGTCAGCTAATGAAGAATAAGGTTTAAGGGAGGATGCAAAATACTATAGTTTCTGCTTACGTAGTACTTAAAGGGTACTTGATCGCTTTGCAAACGACACCTCACAGTCATTAAGCTCTCAACGTTCTTTCTTCATTAGCATTTCCATATCTAGACGGTACTCGTCTTGAAAATTCCTTCCACCGTGTGTCCTTACCTACAAATATTACCATCTTGTAATGTGACTTATGAAATTAATTACCATCATTTTCCTTCTACCTATATTACTTAGGGTCGACAATTTTTCTGCCATTCTGCCCTGTCAGTCGTTACACTATCACTTACTCCCTTTTCTTTAAATCACTTCCCACACAACCCACTTTTTCTTTGGCCTCTCTGTCCTTCTTCATCCATCTACATGTATACTCATATCTCTTTTAGTAATATGCGTTTCATTACTCCTCTCCACATGACCATACCAAGACAAACGATTCCCTTTCAACTTTTCAATCACTGACGCCAGTTTAGATCATTTAAATAAATCTAATACATTTGTGTTTGCCAAAGACAGTACCGTTTACATGGATTTCCATACATTTAACTTGTGTAATACATGACTCACATCCACATAGGTATCTAACTACTTTTAGATTCTGAAACTTGTAATACAGTAACAGAAATCATTAACATAACAATTTTGAATTGGCGTTGTTTCAATTTTTGTGGCGACCGCAGGTATCTACTAGAATATTTAAAGTTAACTTTAGCTTTGCGATTTTGCTTCCGTGTCTTATACCTACCATAGAAAACAATTTTTTCCTGGATTTTAAATTTGAAAATGAGACTCAACATTGTAGTTTAGTTTCATGTTTGCCACTATATGTACTGTGTTGAGGTTTTCCACGATGGAGCATAGTTGCCTAGAAGTACCCTAGTTACTACCTAACCTACCAGCATGCTTAGCCAAGTTGTTATTCTGCAAACGTTAATGCTGTCGAAAAGTGATGAAACGTATGGGAATGACGTCATCTCAACGTAAAGTCGCGTGGTCGGAACAAACGAATAGAAAATTCGTAGCCAAGTTCACATCGTTCAAAATGATAGAATTAATTTCTACAACGTTTAACGCTAGATAAACAAACGCTACATTGTAGAACGAGCGGCCGACGCGGGAGCGTCAACATGGCTACCCACTTATCGTTTTCTACAATTTGCTGACACCGAAGCGTTACCAATTGGAGAACGGAATTTGACACGATACGGTTGTAACTTGGCTAGGGGGGCAGGAAATAAATTCTAGCAGGGAATTTCACTTCTTAGTTGTACGCGCAATAAATGTAACCCCAAAAGTTTTGCACGCAACAGGAGGATGTCCACCATGTATTGGTGGTGTACCTAAAGGTCCGATGGTGGAAATAGCTTGGCGAAATTAGTAATGCGGTTCCAACGTACACTCCTCGATATGCAACCCATAGAAAACTGATAGGCTAGTAATTCGGAGTCGATGTTCAAGAAGTTTGACAAGTGCATCATTGCTAAAGATCCTACTTCTAAAGACTATCTCAAATAAATAATATACTTAGGCCCGAGTCCCAGCAGTGAGACCCTTTAAAAGGCCGATTATGCTTATACTTATGCTATAAAATACTGGTAAAATTGAATTACCTTTTAATTCATTAAACATCAAGCGAACGCGCACCTATTGTCTTTCTATTGTGTCTGTGATTTCCGCGATTGAAAGGTTAAATCATAAAATGACTTCTTCAACTCTGGGTGGAGCAAGAGTCAGCATTACTCACTAAAACCAACCTGTATTTCTTCAGTTCCATTTACTCTTTAAAACATTCCTGCTGGAACTGAATTGGCTAAAAAGTTGTCTATAGAAGTACCCCTTCGAAGATTTTGTACCTGTAACAAATAAGTTTGTAATGATCACAATTTGTTATATTAATTTAGAAGCTTAGATTGTAGGTATCGCTACATTCTCTGCAGAGAAAATACAATGAACAGTGGCAAGAGTTATTGATTGCCATAATCCTCTCGCTTGGCGCACTGGAATGGGATTCGGAGATAATGGGATTTAGTAGATAATAATTAACTAACATCACGAGACAGAAATGGTCCTTTTCTACGCGTGATTTGCTTCTTCTTGAAACAAAGACTGATATTGCACTAAATAGTAATCTTCATTCCAATTCCTAAGGAAGTCCTGGTTGTCCTACCGTCACCTTCGTGGTCGGCTGCAGCCCTATATTGCTATGTTAGGCATCAAACTTATATTTTATGAGCTCGGCAGATGTCTTTTTTTTATGGTGGGAAAAAATCATTGACATCCCCCGCCCTTGGGCGGAGCGGGAGATAGTGTCAGACTCTTACTGACTAAAAGACCCACCCCGTTCCTTCTAGTCTTCGTACCGCGGCTCGAGCGCCCTTTCAGATAACCCTGGCCCCAGTAGGCTTCGACCCGGCTGGGCCCCTGCTGTTGCTGACAACTCCTTGAGGGGCAGATATGTCTTGCCCAGTTACCTATTTAAGTTATTTTTTTTTTTGTATTAATTTTGATAGTTTCTTGTTTGGCTATGTACTATCTCAACTAACGTTACGCGATGACTTGGTCGACGATGGAGCATGCTTGCCTAGAAGTAACCTATTCAGTCTCGATATAAAGACCCCTTGTTGCTATCAGTCAGACAAACACTGACTCCAGCAGAGATTTACACTCTTATGATTCAAATCGGACAGATGATGAACCTTGTGAGCCAGGATAAGAAGAACTTTTTAAACGAATGGCTCAGCGCTATTTTTGAAATTAAGACATTTCATGCAACACGTGTGCATTTTAAGAGATTACCTTTTCTGTAAAACAAGCTCCTTTTCATAGAAATTTTTGCTCAACGGGAGAGTTTCTCGTGTAATTTTGGTAAAAGCATGATAATACTCTTTAAAAAACTTTAGTAAATATTTTAGTGCTTAGATACCATCCTTAAAAGAAATGCTTTAAAGAATCCCGGGAAATTCCAATTTTCTTACATTTTTTTTTTCTATTTTGCCATTTAACATCGGATAGTAAGGTAAAAAACATATTTATTTGAGGTATGTAATGAGTAAAGTAATGTATGTATAATTGCTATACTCTTTTATTATTATTATGGACAGGCTCACGTTCTCACCTGATGGTAAGCGATGATGTGATCGACGATGGAGCACGCTTGCCTAGAAGTAACCTATTCACTCTTGACTTAAAGCCCTCTAGGTTGTATTCGTCAGGAAACACGCATTAAAATTAAACCATTAACATAACTTTTTGCATATCCCAAAAGCATATTATACTGAACGAGACAGGTTTCCTGGTTAATTATTATTCTAACTTTTTAATCCAACTAATACAATCCGTTTGTAATTTGGGGGCCGACCATAAGACCTTAAAGTAGTATTGTTTTAATATTACTTAGGCTTTTCGTACCATGACGCCTTCAAAACAACCTTATTACAATATTAAAACAAGATTGTTTTCTTAGCGATTTTGTGACGTCACTCTTAAAAAGTTCATTCTTTTCGTACTCTGACGAGATTTTTGACCGCTAGCAGTATTGTTTTTACGTCAAATTAGCAGGAGTAAAAAAGTTGCTCGGACGCAGCGGATTTATTATTGTTTTCCAAATAAGTACCATTTAAAGGGTTTTTTGGGACATATAAAGTATTTAAAACTTATTTCGATGCCTAAAAGAGCCCAGTTAATTGTTTAATCTAGTGATTTTTGTCCTTACGTGGGTTATTAATTTATTAGATATTTTATTCTAAATAGCGCACATATAATAAGATTTTTTGTTTTTGGAAGCAGATAACTCTGACTTCAACTGCACGAACAACAACACAAACAACAAGTTATTTCACTGTTTAACTTTACCTTGATTCCATGACGTCCTTAGACAATAAGTTTCAAGGATAACATACGCACTTCGTGGGTTCAATTATCCGCTTCGAACACCAACCACTTGAAGACAGATTACCTACTTTAAATATATTTAAGCACTTGAAAACTATTTTAATATTTCAAAATCGGTTCGCACTCAACAAATCAACAATGATAAGAATCTTGTTAATGTAAACATACGTTCCGAATTCTGAATACGATTCACACTAACTTGCAACTAAAATTAAATGTTAACGTAGTCGCTTGCAGCTTTGTTTTTCTACTTTATTAATGTAAATTCTTAAAGTTATTACGTCCTTTTTATGAAAGTTACTTATATCGTTTTAAAAATATATTTAAAAGGACATTTTTTGAGTTCAATGTGTTCTATTGGTTCACAATGAACTAGCGATTCAAACAAACATGTGAAAGAGACAACGCTATACAGATCTATATGGCGCGTATCTTTTCTTTTTAGCAGGGAATAGACAAAATCTTTAAAATCGTTCATTCTTTCCCAGCCCTTAGCAGGAATACAATCATACTGAGCGATTAAGTTCATGGTACGAAATGAAGTAATATTACTTTAAGATGGAAACAAAACGTTCCTGCAATAAGATTGTTTTATAAATGTTTATGGTTCGACCCCTGATCGTCAAAGCCTTTGTTTCAATAGTAGAAGTTCCTTAGTAATTAACTCGCAACTTCTTATCGAGTAAACTAAGTAGGTACATTAAAAACTTTATGACTCCTGGAAAAGCACATTTTTGTCCTCTTATCACCAACTAGCTTTTACCCACAGCTTCGCCCGCGTACATAAAATATAGCTTATGTCACTCAGGAATAAAGCAGCTGTCTATCGGTGAAAAAAAAATAGCAATCGGACCAGTAGGTACTTCTAGAGATTACCTCCTATAAAAAAAAAAGACGTGGGGCACTCGGGGACTGCCGCGGTAAAGCTATTGCATAGCATTTTTTATCAACTTATGCAATTAAAATTATTTATTTATGCAGTATTTTATTTCCTTTGTTTTTTTTTTCTTTGAATTTTTTATTAATTGAAGTTACACTTTTTGAGCGTGGTGACCGATAAGAAAACAAATGAGTGGGGGGTGTTAGGTTATTTTCGTTACGGAATTTCTGGATTCGGTTTCCACGCTCAAGGCCCGCGATAGAAGCTATGCAATAGCTTAAAAACAAACTTTACCTGTTTATAATATTAAAATTATAGAAAACTAAGGCTTTCTAAACGATCTAGTACGTCAAAGTTCATTCTAACAAGATAAATATCTCCAATTATTTTCAGTTCACCCTCTATAAACACTGGTTCCCCGACTCAGCCACAACAAATCACTATTAATACCCGATGCTAACCGAATACTGATAGGAACTGATAAGAGTCGATACGATACTATCGGTGGCTCCCTCGGGTGGTAACAAACGACTTCGAATAATCCTATGGAAACATCCCTCGACTCACAATGAGGTGATAACGATTACGGATTATAAAGGTTTCGTGTATATACTTTGTGAATGTTTCAGTCAGTTCGCGATATTTTGAATTTATTTTTTGCAATTTGAATAGTTAAAGGATAACATTTTACTAAAATTTCACTTGCTGCCTCTTCTCTAACACCAAACTAAAATGTCTCTCAAGATGACGCGCAACGTGACTACGTAATTTATTTATTTAATCTTCATGCAACACAGAGTACATAGGCGGACTTAATGCCTCAAGCATATTTTCCCAGTTAACCTAGGGTGTGCAGAGACAATATGGTCGGCGCATAAAAAGAAAATTTTATTTTGAAAACAAGAGTAAAAACGTATACATGTATAATGTATATACAACATATATATTAGGGCATTCACATGATGCGATAGGGACAGTTTGTCTCCTAATGTATCTGAAGCTTAAACCTCGGTTAAGTACTATAAATATGCTGTAAAATTGTATAACAATATATCCCGTGTCACGTGAATGCATTGTAAAATGTTGGGGGTCCAGTTACGGGGCACTGCTATAGTTATCGGCACGGATCTTGAGCGCTGGCTTCAAGTTGCGCAGAAGTCAAATATTCTGTCTCAATGACAGTGATTGGCTCGCAGCGTCATCATGTAATAGACGTCACTCGTGATTCGTTCCCTGCACTTGATGCATGTAGGTATCTAACAACGACGGCTATTAGCTCGCCAATGTATGGAATGCGCAAAGCGATCTCCACTCTGACGCCGAGCGCTCAAGATCCGTGCCGATAACTATAAACATACGCCACGACGTAACATTGCCCTTACGTTGCGGCGTGTGCTGCGCGTCATGGTAGGGGTCATTTTGTCCCCCAACATTCTTCCCGTTCTGGGTGGAGCAAGATTATCCGACTTTTACTGACTAAACCCATTCGTGTTCCTTCAGACATCCTTTTACATTTTACGTCCGCGGTAACTCTATCGACCAATTCCTCAGCCTGCCTTTGCCTACATTCCTAACTTTAATTTCTCCAGCCCATATAATTAATAAAACAATGAAGCACAATTTTGTTCGGCGTGATATTCTCACCTCTGACCTCGGCTCCTAAAAGTTCATAAATAATTAAGGCCTGGCCGACTCTGATATAAGGCGGACCTTCCCGAAAATATATTAGACGAGGTGGAGCGAAAGGTTGTTGCTAGGTAGGCAAGTGTTTAAAATAACTGCGCGAAACGTCTATCACAGCTTTATTTTTAAATTGTTTGAACAAAAAACCAGAGGTTTATAAAATTTATACAACCCGCCGCGCCGTAATTGAAAGTGCGAAATAAAATTAATCCAGTAACCAACCTATCAAAAAAATCTCGTAATATTTTAAACGATTTTAACGACGACAAAGAATGTGCTGAACACTAAAAATAGAATTAATTAAAGCAATTTCGTCTCAAAAGAAAAATATTTTAATTAAAAGTATAGATTAATCTCACTATTTCTTAGTGTAGTCCTAAGCTTTTAGACAATTGCCATAATTTAATAGTGCAATCAAATTATTTCGGAGGCAGTCTACTGAAATAAATTGTTTCTGTTTAGATTTTAATTCGTAAAAGAGCCCATTGGTTTTCAAAATGGAAGTGATTCAAGCAATTTCAAATTTGTAAAATCAATAATTTTTGACATACTTAGTTAATACAATAAAAAGTAATATAATAATTGTCACATGTTTTAACGAGCAACTGCAAATTCAAATTGAAGGTATCAAAAATACTCTTTTTTATTATTATTGATAAGCTCGCGTTTGACCACCATCTCACCTGATTGTAAGCGATGATGTGGTCGACGATGGAACACGCTTGCCTAAAAGTAACCTATTCATTCTTGACTTAAATACCCCTAAGTTGTAGCTATCAAGAAACACAGACTCCGGCAGGGGATTCCACTCCTTGGCTGTACGCACAATAAATGTGTTTCCAAAACGCTTTGTGCGTGCGGGTGGGAGGTCTACCATGTACCGTACGTCTAGTGGTCCGATGAATTAGATTAAGAATACTGGTACATACTAAGTCATATACTTACATAAATTTACACTTAGTCATTAGTCATTTGGTGGAACGTTCTAGAGGTCTTTTTAAGTCAAGAGTGAATAGATTACTTCTAAGTAAGTGTGCTACATGGTCGGCCACATCATCGCTTACCATCAGGCGAGACAGTAGTCCAACGTGCACTAATTCAGATTTAAAAAAAAAAGCGCGGTGACGTAATATATCTGAAGAGCAACTTAAAAAATAAGAATCACTCAAGCAAATTATTTTGTTTATATATTTATTTGTTATAATTATACTTTATTGTACACCACATAAATAAAAAATACAGGACAAACATTATTAAAAATAAGTATACAATGGGTGGTTTTATCGCACAGGGCAATCTCTAACAGACAACCTTTGGATGGACTGAAAAAAAGGAGAAAGATTTAGGGCTGTCAGTCTACAACATCAGAAATAATAATACTAATAAGAAATAACAACCCAAAAACATACATAAATTACAAAAAATATACTAATAAATATCAAATATGTAATTAAGCCAGGAGAAGAAAAAATCAAAGTGAAAGATAATGCTCCTTCACCATTTTATTAAGCTAAACAATAAAATACAAAGCACCAATTTGTACAAACAAAAAGAAAACTTTCAAATGGGATAAAGCTATAAAACGACTCAACTCAGCAAATTAAGTGTTTCAGTTGTGTTTGCGACAACTGTTTGAAACAAGATTACAGTTTTTGCCATTGCTCGTCCTCTGTTCACTAACTGATAAGTAATCACTTTCCTGCGTTCGTGAGAAGATACTTTTTTAAACATATACACGGTTATTTGTCAAACACTAACAACGACTGTATTACTAATATCATAAGACATAACACACCTATGTGAACCGGCAAACTTTGTACCACCTAACAGTCAATGAATTCTTCTTCTTCCTGCCCTTATCCCATATTACTTGGGGTCGGCGCAACACGTTTTCTTCTTCCATTCTGTCCTGTCACCCGTCAAACTATCATTAACTCCTTTTTCCTTCATATCACTTCTCATACAATCCATCCATCTTTTCTTCGTCATTCCTCTCCTTCTCCATCCATCTACAAGTATACTCAGAACTCTTTTAGTAATATGCGCTCCACCTCACCGATTACCTTTCAACTTTTCAGTCACTGGCGCCATTTTCAAACTTCCTCTAATATACTCATTCCTCACATTCATCCACACATCCATCTCAACATTCTCATCTCCGCTACAAGCAATCTTTTTTCATCCTTCTTTTTCGCAGCTCAACATTCGTAGTATTTATATCTTTCGATATAGTCAATTGATTGCGATGAAAGAAAGCCTAAGCAAAAGCAATAAATCAAGTTACACACAATTTTAATATATAAAAGTTATCTACATCGATTTTGTACATTTTACTTAATGCGCGCACAACTAAAAACTTCTATTCATTTATTATATGAATAGATAGATGTGACCTTTATCTAAACATAGCTAAATAATCCCTAAAAGGCAACAGTAAGGAATGCAAATAGAATCAATTTGAAATCATCTGTCATTGTATATAAGCAGCATGTTTGTCATTCAATCATCCAGAGACATATCAATACCCGTCTACTTTTTATAAGCCTATTCATTCATGATACATACCTCCCTATGTTCAGGCTTCTTTTTTTATTAAATAAGCCTTGTGATTCGCTCAAATTTGAGCTTTTGTTAGTAGGAATGTGTTCGCATATGAATGGATGAAAGGACTCATTCCATGAGCGACCAATCAGCTATGTATTGTTGCTTCAACGGCAGATTTTTCATGCAATGCTGTTTACGATGACCTGATAAAGGTCGCGGGAAACTGATGAATGCGAGACACATAGGATCGTTCATTGTGGCGACAATTGGGGGAGGCTTATGTCCAGTAGTAGACCTCTATCGGCTGAAATGATGATGATTTTTACGTACTAAATAGGATGTTAGTGATAGGAGATATTTTGCAGCATGTACTCTTTTTTAAAGTGCTTTTTAGACTTAAGTAGTTTTATTACAAAATAGATAGGGCGTTTGATCCCAATGTTACCTAACAAAGTGATCGCAGAATACGTAAACCACACCTGTGTTCTTAAATTGCCCTATGCGTTATTCTACTATGGGGGTATCGGCTTTGCTGGGCCCCTACGGTCTTGCTGACATTTCATGGAACACTACGCCTTGTAGACGACTCTGGCTCGGTCCGGACGGCCAAGTAGCCATTGCTCTTCGTCCGTAAGCCCACACCTGCGGTTACGGGAGCTCGGGGTTAGTTGCTACCTTTTATCCCAATTTATAATTTACAAATAGTAATTGATCGCAAAATACGTAGAAATGGGTCCTGTAATGTTACTTCAGACAATTCTTCTGAAGTCCATCAGGTTTGGAATCAAATTCCATAAAGTCATCCCACCCATACGCACAGCCAAGGAGTGGAATTCCTGCCGGAGTCTGTTTCCTCATAGCTAAACTTTAGGGGTCTTTAAGTCATAGTTAATAGGTTACTTCTAGGCAAGCGTGGTCCATCTTCGACCACATCATAAAGAAAAAAAAGCCTACTGGCAATGAGTTCGCTTTTGAAAGGAAAACCCGGCCCTGGAATGAAACACAGCGAAGGAACTGAGAGTGTTTTAGTCAGTAAAAGTCGGACACCGTTCTCCCGCTCCAACCGAAGGCGGGAGAAGTCATTGGATGATTTTCCACCTAAAAAAATGGTAAGGTCTCCTTGATTTTACAACAAAATATACTATGATGCTTCTTCAGATGATTCTTCGTCCATCAACTAGCCTGTCTTTGTCTAAAGTCCATTAGATTTGGAATCTAAGGCCATACCTAAAGTCCCTTCCCAATAGGGTCGAAGCCTTCTGGGGCCAGGGTTACTTTCAAAAGATAGCTTAGCCTCGGTACTAAGGGCAACGAAGGAATAGGAGTGGGTTTTTAGTCGGTGAATGTCTGACACTATCTCCCGCTCCGTCCAAGAGCGGACGATGTCATTAGACGATATTCCCACCGAAAAAAAAGTCCATCTTAAATGGAAAATCATTATCAACAATATACCACAGGTCGCTCCCACTCGTCTCTCAAGGGATCTCAACTGTCTCATATTCCGTCGTCATATTCCGAATCCGTATTTCCGTAAATGGTGTCATCCGTGCAAACTGTCCCCCGGTGTCACATAGCACTGACATCTTGTAATTTCAGTGTCATGTGGGGTCTCGATCGTGAGTGACCTGGTTTGAGGACGGCAACGTGATGAGAAGCCGTAAATGAGAATTGGGCGGCCATTTTGAAAAAAGAACGAGTCTGTTTTTTCGACTTTTGTCATGCCTTATTAAAGCTTTATAGTTTAACAAAGATAGAGCTAGCTTTGAAACAGGGTCGTGATAATATTGGAATTGCTGTGTTAGCAAATTTCAGACCTAGCATAATCATTCATAATTTGTTTCCACTGCTGGGACTATGGCGGAGGCCTCCTAAGTGCGATTAATCCACTATGCGGGCCCAGTGCGGATTAGTGGATGTCCACGTCTTTGAATTTTTTAGTTCTAGGACGAACCGGTTTCCTCACGATGTTTTCCTTCACTGTTTGGAGAGTAATAGTAATAAATTAATTACACGTAATGCGCCTGACTGGGTTTGAACCCTCGACCAACAACTCGTAAGTCGGTGCAGTTGCCCCTAGGCCACCACTGCTAACTACTAAACCTAACATGGCACAACTGTCAGTCAATTTGACAGCTGTCAAAGCTGTCAGTTGTATGTTTATTTATTGTTATTGTGATCGCCTAGTGTTACTGTGATCTCTAGAGTTACTTGTAGGTATTTACTCACGGAGAGGCAAGTCTGAGACCTGATACGAGTTTAATAGGATTAATCGTTTCGCTGGTTTGATTATTACGCAGTCTAGATCAGATTATTGAGTACCTGTAAGTGGATGAAGGTATTATTATTGTAATTGTTTATGGTTTTATGAAAACACTAACATTGGGCGTTGGCTTTGTTTAATATAGAATTCGCTTCTGCCAGCGGCTTCACCTGCGTGAATGTAAGATATTATGAAGTCGAAGTCGGATAAAAAGTAGCTTATGAGTGTACATAGCACACACATAGACAACACTGTCTATGTGTGTTTATTTTACTCATATCTCCGTCCACAGAGTTCAAGCTTTCTTCTTACTAAATGTCATCAAAATCGGTTCAGCAATTTAACTGAGAACGCGTAATGAACATTGTACATGAAGCTAAAATAAATAACGGTTCATGGACTAAATCAACCACAATACAAACTTCATGCGTTTTTTTAGGTTGGAAATCAACCAATCATCCAATGTCTTCTCCCGCCCTTGGGGGCCCGAGGCGGAAATAAGGCGGACTAAAACCCATTCCTTCGTTACCTTTTATTCCAAAACCGGGTTTTCCTTTCAAAAGCGAACCCATTTCCCTAGTAGGCTTCGACCCTGCTGGGCCCCTACGGTTTGCTGACATCACCTTGAAAACTTCATGCATACAGACACGATTAATTCAAAGTATGTCTTCAGAGGATGTATGAACAAAATATACGGAGAAAAATAATGATAGGTACCGCAATATTTCTCACCGTCTAGCCGGGTAACCGTCCGGACCGATCCCAAGTTGTAGACGACGCCTAATGTTCCATACGTGCTTCAAAGAGATGTCAGCAAAGAAGTTAGGGCCTAGCAGGGCCGAACCTTACTGGGGCCACATGATGTTTTCCTTCACCGTTTAGAGAGCAGTGTTAATGAAATAAATTACACAAAGTAATGCGCCTGGCTGTGTTTGAAATCATGACGTACAACTCGCAAGACGAGGTCGTTACCCACCATCTATTTCTATTGTCTACATTATTTTATCTATATTGAACTATCTGTTCGGCGCAAAGAAACCTTTACTAGACTTCGAAATACGAGAGCCTCGAATTCCCGGTATTTATAAATATCGGGCAGCTTTCTTTTAGCGTCTTTTTTCTTTGTTCCAAAGGCATTGTTTTTTCTACGAAATCAGATATATTTGTTCGGTTTGTTTACACGATATTCATAGACGGAATAATAGATCGACCACTTGCCGTCGTTTTGGATCTGGTTTTTGCAATAAACGGGAAGAAATTGCTGTTTTTTAATGATTTTCAGATTTGTCTAAAGACCGATTGTACGTCTGAAGGAAATATTTTTTTTATAAAAAAATAAAATAATTAAAAGGTTAAATACAGTTTTCCTGTGATGAAGAATATTTTTCTTTACATATTATAAACTAGTTCTTGACTTCAATTTTACTTGATAGTGCAATCGTTGATGGTGATTATCTATAATTTTGCGATTTTGTGGTAGTTGCAGTAGCTTACTAAAAAAATATATTCTAAGACATGGCAAATGGTGTTTCAAGTGTCAACAATGTAGAAATAATAGTTCATATGTTTTTGAAAAAAAAGAAAATTACTAAATAATTGCTTATTATTCACTTATTATTACTAACTATCAGAAAATCGAAAAATTGGAGATTACTTTTTTTACTTTGCACCCGTCGTAATAATTCACTCTAGCCATCGGGGAGGTTAGTGGAAAACAAATTTTTCAAAAAAGTTACTTTTTGAATAAGACAGTGATAAGTCCAAGTTGATAGTTTCACCGGAAAACGTAGCCTCTACAAGGTGGATCGATGACCAGCGAGGTTACTATGACGTTCAAAGTAAGATTACTTTAATCTTGTTTCTGTGTGAGTAAGAGATGGCGCTAGAAAACCTGTATAGCTCTGTCTCTTACTCACACTGAAACAAGATTAAAACAATCTTACTTTAAACGTCATGGTCTAGGTCCAGGTGCGGGTCGCGGGAAGCCGATGGATGAGAGACGCATAGGGCCGGTCATTATGGTGACGCTTGGAGGAGGCCTATGTCCAACAGTAGCCGTTTTTCAGTTGAAATGACTATAATGGTCGAGATGGATCCTTTTGGATCGATTCATCGCGAATCCCTGTCATATTTTATGAATTAATATTTATTGTACCTAATATTATATTATTATGATAATGAACGAAACGCGGAACCCTAGGGCTCCGCAAAGCCTCTTTCCGGGCTTCGTGTGAATACTAGTTATAGTGTGAAAGAAAGTTTAAAAACGGAAAAAAGTATACCTCCATCTCTAGTTCAGTTAATGTCGTCAATTTCCTTATGAGGTAGTGGTAGAGCCTAAGTGCCTAGACTTTTTTTTCTCAGTATTTGATTTTTTGTTTAATTGTTAAAAAATAAAAAGCAGTGTCATACTTCGCATTAGATTTTTTTGTAATGATAACTAATTCAAAGTAAAAATTGCCCGTAAACTATTTTTTTAAGGGTTCGCCAAATATTTTGATTTCCAATAAGGTTCCATTGGAAAAAAAAGCTTGAGAACCGCTGGTCTAATATCATCATATTTTTTACTGTAATGAATATAACAGAATAGAATAGTAATAATATAGAAATATAAATTAATGAATTTCAATTTGACACTTATACAAAGTATGTGAAAAATGTTGTTGTTTGTGTATTTATCTCATTTATTGAATCGTATAATTTAATGTTTACGGAAATTATAATATACGTTACAAATTTTTGTCCGGCTGTTCTCCCAAATAAAAAAAATAAAATGAAATCTTTTACCGAAAAACACAGGATAAACAAAGCTATTTGAGATCGACAGTCTCTATTTCAAAAACAATGCCTGTCCGGATATTCCCTTCAATCAAACTTTTATAGACAGATTTATAAATTCGCGAATTTTTTTTCGCAAACAATTTCCTCGTGTTCAGATTGATTGTTGAGAGACTAAAAACAGCACTGATGAGGTTAATGATCCGTGACGAGGTCAACACGTGTACCTTGACTAGGGTTGCCAACTGTTATTGGAAAAAAAAACCGCATCGAAATCCATACATTCGCTTAGGAGATACGATGCCACGGACAGACACACAGACACCTCAAACATAAAACATCGGTCTTTTCCGTCGAGGGTTAAAAGTAGTCTATATCTCATTTATAAGGAGTACGGGAATACTTATAAAAAAAGACGTGTGGCACTCGGGGACTGCCGCGGTAAAGTTATTGCATAGCATTTTTATCAACTTATGCAATTATAATTATTTATTTATTTTATTTATACAGTATCTATTTTTTTTCCTTTGTTTTTTATTTCTTTGATATTAATTGAAGTTACACTTTCACACATTGAATTAAATTTTGATTGATTATTCACAATGTTCACTCATTTGTTTTCTTATCGGTCACCACGCTCAAAAAACAAATGAGTGGGGGATGTTAGGTTATTTTCGTTACGGAATTTCTGGATTCGGTCTCCACGCTCAAGGCCCGCGATAGAAGCTATGCAATAGCTTAAAAAAATATTCCAATGCAATTTTTAATTAATTTTAAGTAATTTATTATTTATGTGATTACAACTTTGTTTACAATTTATTATATACATAAGTGCTGTGCACGCCTGTAAGTGACGAATTCACCATAATGATTTCTTATTCTTTTGCAAATGTTCTTTATTCTGTAATTTTAACCAGTGAATGAGTTGTTGGTGTGTCAATTTAAAATAAAGAAATAAAAAGTATTTCTTGTTTTTTTGCAGCACATAACAATTTTTCATTGTTTTTTTAATGTAATTAGTAATTTGCAATTAAGCTAGCTAAATCTTAAATATTCAAATAAAATAAGTCAAAATTAATTAATAATGAAGAGCAAAATAAAATCAATGTCATAGAGCCTAATGCTAATTCATTATACTAAATGTCTAACATGTGTAGGTACATGATAATAGAGTACGATACTCTATTTTAGAGTACGGCAACCCTGATGTTGACTTATCTCATGAGCCTACGTATCTAGTGAACCGTGGAGATTTTATAATGGATACTTAATCAATAGTAATTACGATTAGTGTTATATGATAGGAAACTGGTAAATATTCTGATAAAATATATATTTAGTTAATGTAAAAATTATAAACAAGACATTTTTTATAGAGATAAAAAACACTATATTTAACCAACTTCATAAACCGATTTTTTTTTGTTTGATAGTTTGTATTTTCAGATTGGTTAAACAGACAAAAAGTATAGAGTAAAAAAATTGTGGGTAATATCTAAAATGATTGCAAAGTTAATTTTCCAATAATTAGATAATAATATCCACATTTAATTTGATTTTTTGGCCAAAAAATTGCTATTGGTAGTTTTCGTCATAGATTTAAGATATATTTACACATAGGTAGTTCCAAGTTTATGTTAATTTTCAGGAGAAGATACAACATAAACCACTTTGGCCCAGCATGGCCTAGAATGGACGACCATGAACCAGCAGAAGCATAAATCAACGTGGCCCAATATGGATGACCATAGCCCAAAATGGATCATCGTGGCCCAGCATGTGCGATCATGGACCACCATGAAGCACCATGGGACAGCATGGACAACCATGGCTCGGTAAGACCCATCATGGCCCAGCATGAACCATCATGGACCAGCAAGAACCCCCGTAGCCCATCGTGTGAAAAGACAATGGGCCATACCAGATCCAACATTCAACTTAATACATAAACTGGGTAAAACTAAAACTTAATAGTCGGACGAGACAATTAAGTTGACCGTAACGTACGAACTTAAGTTAGGTGATTGTAACTTGTAGCTCTTACACATGTGCGTGCTTAGAATTAACGACGGGTGTACATGTTTATAACTTTGTTGTTTTTATTATTTGGCTAAATAGTTAATTACATGGTTTAGAGACTGCGAAGACGTATCTATATATTATAGGTATATTTATATATTTTTTTGGTGTGAATATCATCTAATGATAACATAGGCAAGAAGATGTTTAAGGGTCAATGCAGACAGAGAGCAGCGCAGCGGAGGGGATTTTATTAAGGATTATAGTCCCTTAAACCATCTGGCCAAAATTATGTGGACGCACCTCTCGCACCCGCCTAGGCGGCAGTAGGCAAATCTGTGCATTTATTTGCGGCCAACAGCGCCCGGAAAGCGCGCGGCTGTTCTTTAAATCCATTTTCTTTGTGAAATATTGATTGATTTACAATGTTCACTTTAAAGAATATTTAACCAGCAATTTTTATGTGTAAAAATGTTTCTAAAGATCCGAGCCGTTTCAAAGGAGTAGGGAAAAGTTGCGAAATTGGTAAATATTTTTTTTGACAAAAGTATTAATAGCACGAAAAAATCAAATGTTGATAATGTTGTTCATGAATCTATAATAAACATATATTTTTTTCAAACCTATTAACCAGGACGTTACCGAGGAGTAGGCTTCAGAAAGTCACTGTTTTATGGCATTTTTCGGGCGCTTGACCTTAAGGCACACGAAAATCAACTTCGACTGCGTTGCTCGAGCGCGCTTTGTATGTAGATTGACTTCTGTACGTATATATTTTGTGCCTAAACCATGACAAGATTAAAGTTAATCAAGGTGATCTTCCCCTTAATAATGTAAATATTGTAAAATTTATGTCGAAGATTATCAAATCAGTAAGCATGTCGTAATACACGTATTGTGTTTATGTTTCTTTGATAATATTTTATAACTTTGCTGATAAGTTTAAATTTCAATGACCACGCGATGTAAAATTTGCTCACCTACATGGCTACGTGGTGTCTAGATCAGACTTCATTTAATATGCCTTGAACATTTATTAGTGGATAGTAGGTAGTCAAATCGGATGTATACAGTTTATAAAACATAGGGAAATCAGTGGTCCTAGAACGCAAAGACCAAAGAAGAAATATAGGCGTGATTTTAGTCAGTAAAAGTCTGACACGCGTTCTCGCTCCAACCTAGAGCGAAAGAAGTTATTAGATGATTTCCCACCTCAAAAATAAAGCTCTTAGCGCAACCCACTCTAAAGAAGGAACATGAGTGTGGTTTTATTCTAATAAAAGTTTAATAGAAAGAAAGAAAGAAAGAAAACTATTTTATTTGGCATACACGCTCGTAGATACACACAATGTAGTAACAACATGTAGACACTAACAAATTATTATAATTTAAAAAAATGACCACTAGTAACAACTAATACGTCCTCCCGCTCCACCACAGTCCAGGAGAAGTCATTGGATGATTTCCCACCTTAAAAATAAAGCTCTTGGCGCAACCCACTCTAAGAATATTTATCAGCTCTTTCATAACACAAACAAACATATATCGATATGACAAACAAATTGGCACATACATATTATTTTTCACGTGTTTCTACAAGTTCCTATGTAGATAAGGAAGGTTATTGGGTAATACTTATGTTTTGGTAAATTCGTACGTATTACGTCTTATATTGGTCTGATAATGTTGATAATATAGTAAATATAAAACAATACATATTATTGACTATTACGCAGAAATCTACACTGATGTTATAAAGAGGTAAAGTTGTTTTTTTTTTTGTTTGTACGAGGTAATCTCTGAAAGTACAGCCCCAGCCAAGCTACAATTACTAATTTATAGCCAAGTTACAAACGTTTCGCTTGCACCGAACGCTTCTAGTTGACCTTGCCGCCAATTCTTTTGTTCTGACCATGTGACTGAGCGTTAAGACGACGTCATTCCCGTACATTTGAAGCTTTCTACAAGCGTTAACTATTGCAGATTAGCAACTTGGCTAGGGGTACTGGTTCGATTGGAAACATTTTTTTCACCAATAGAAAGCTGCTTTATTCTTGAGCTACATAGGCTATATTTTATGTATGCGGGCGAACCCGCGGGCAAAGGCTAGTATTAAAATAAATTGGTTTTCAAAAACACAGTAGACATGTTTTGTCTGTAACTAGCTGTCCCGGCAAACGTCCATCATTATCATCATCATTTCAGCCGAAAGAAATCTACTGCTGGATATAGGCCTCCCCCAAGTACCAAGACTAAAATATGATCCAAAAAGAAAATTGATAACTCGATAATAGCACCACCAACCGGTTATAATTTATTAAACCATCCAGAGACCTACACAAATATACACACTAACTTTCATCCGAATCGGTCAAACTGTTTAGGAGGAGATAAGTGTAAAACACACGTACAGAAGAATTTTATATATTAAAGAGATATTTCCTTTTTTCACAGTCTGTACGGAAAGAAAACCGTAATAAGATTTAAAGCTTCACCTGTGTATAAATAACGTCTTTGTAATGTTGAAAACTCCTCTACGTCATTATAGTGCGACTGCAACATCTTGATATTTTGAAACTATGTTTGACTACCTTCTGACAGCGGTTCCGCTCGTAAAAAATATGTAAAAATCCACCGCCATATAAAACAACATAAAATGTTAGTTCTATTTTACATCACGATGGTTCTCTTTCCGCACGCTAAAAGTGCTAAGATTCTGTTTCTGATGTAATAAACAGATATGAGAAACGGTGCAAGAAAAAAACATTCTTTCCTGTTTTTCACCATCTGCCAATTTGTATATCGTAGCCAGATTTTTACGGCTGGTACAGAGATAAAAGAGAGTGCTGCTGCCATCATTAAAGCCATCGCCATAACGTTACTAATTTTGACATTTCAACCGTGCTCCAGGCAGATTCTTTACGCTTATAAAAAATGGTGAAGAGCATAAACAATTGTAAATTCTTTCTCTATGTAATACTCAATGTGTTTTTTTTTTCCCAATAAAATATAAAATTGTACTCTTTGGTTCAGCTAGATGTCTATTTTAGCGGAGTCGTCTTAAAAATCTTCATTTCTTTTATTTTTTATAATACATAATAATATGTGTTGTTGATGTTTGGTTGTTTGGATGTTTTTTTTTTTTTTTAACTCTCACACAACGCCGTCTAGTCTCAAACTAAGCTGAGCTTGTGTTATGGGTACTAGAGGACTGATAAACATACTTATATATTTCTAAGATAAATTACACCCAGACACAGAACAAATGATCATGCTCATCACACAAACATTTGTCCTTTGTGGGAATCGAACCCACGACCTCCGGCATAGCAGTCAGGGTCACTAACCACTAGACCAACAGGCCAGTCGAGATGTTTGGATGTTTGTTACTTAATCACGCAAAAACGGCTAGACGGATTTGGATTAAATTTGGCATGCATATAGCCTTTGACATGAAAAGAACATCGGCTACTTTTTATCCCGGAAAAACATCTTATTCCTACGGGAAAACACGTTTAGAGTGCGATAACCGAAGTACACGCGGACAAAGTCGCGGGCGGACAGCTAGTAAATAGATAAAATATATATGTCCTATATTTATTTTGACTATAAAATCATATACTTTGTACCCTTATTTTCTTAACAATCTTTTCCTTTGTTTATGCACCTGCCGTGTTTTATCTTCACCACCTTACGTAGACTGGTAGAGTAGTATATCAAAGGCATTAAGTCCGTCTTTGTACCTTTGTATAGCATGAAATTTTAATAAATAAATAAACACATATTCCTTCTTTCCTGTTATTCACATCCTTACATTATTATAAAATCTCGAACACGTTTGTATGGTCATAATAAACTCAAAAATTTTTGAACGAATTTTTATGCGATAGACAAAGCAATACACGTATGAGGAAGGTTTACGTGCATATTATAGTAGAGAAATGTCGAGAATTTAAAAGATTTGTAAAAACTGTACGAAGCTGTGCCGAGTGATGTTTTATTAAAATGTTTACTATTACTGTAAAAAATATTGTTCGAGTCGTATTTTCCTAACATAAGATGTAACGAAACGGAAAAATTCCTGAAGGAATGATGTAAACACAATCATGGATTTCAAACAAGATAAAAAAATAATATAACCCGAACACACGTCATCACACTAATAACAAAACTCTCTACACCATCATACTAAACATGATCGTATATATTCTTTACATGTTTAGGTATTAAAAACAAAACATAAAATATTTAGAGTTGAGAAATAGTCTGTATAAAAAGTCAAACGACTCGGGTAATTATTTGGGTAAAATTAAATCTGAGTTCAACACTGGTTCAATAATCAAGGTGGATTAAGAGATCTTGATCATTGTTAACTAATAGAAGAACCTTATAAAAATTATCGAATATTAAGTGTTTAATTATATTTATTAAGAAATATTAAGGACTTTATTTATAACTAGCTGACCTGGCAAACTTCGTACTGCCTAATACCTAGTCCTTATACCTAAGCTGTCAAAGGATAACGCCATCTTCAGGCATAATTAATTTAAAAATTATTTATTTATTATTTATTTATTTAAACTTCATGTACAGTAGTGGTACATAGGCGGACTTAATGCAACAAGGCATTCTCTACCAGTCAACCTTTGGGTTAAAAAAGAGATCACTGTGATAGGGTTTGCACAATAAACAAATAACGAATAATGAAATGGAAAAAAAATAATAATAATAAGTTATTTATATATAATATATAATAAAATACATAAATATGCAAAAATAATAAACTAATAAATACTATAAAAAAATATCAAATCATAAAGAGAACTTAATAACAATTCTGACGAAGAACAAACTAAGGTTGAGAGGACTTCAAGTAGTAGTTCCGAACTTTACGTTTGAAGGAAAATTTACTTTCGGCTTTTTTGATGTCTAGGGGAAGTAAATTCCAGAGTTTTATGGTGGAAACAGCGTAAGAATTGGACATAAAGCCAGTACGGTGAGAAGGAATCTGAAGAAGCATGTTTTTGGATGCACGAAGGTTAAGATTATGAGAACTGCCCAACACTTTAAAATATTGTTTTAAATAATTAGGAGCACAAGGATCGTTCATTACGGTGAAGAGCATGCAGAGGGATCTGAGGGATCTCCTGAGACGGATAGGCAGCCATTTAAGCTGAGAACGGAAGGAAGAAATGTGGTCATATTTACGAAGCCCGAATATAAAACGAATGCAGTTATTGAGAAGTCGATCCAATTTGTTTAGAAGTTCTTGGGAAAGATCAGAGTAACAAACATCAGCATAGTCAATTATAGGTAACACAAGCGACTGGACCAAAGAAGTTTTAGTGCTCGACGGGAGGAAATTTTTGAATCTATAGAGAGACCGCAGTGTAAAGGTGACTCTCTGGCTAACCTGTGCAATCTGCTTATTCCAGCTTAACCTATCGTCAATATATAAACCTAGATCTTTAACGTGAGGTGAGAGAGGAATGACTGTATTGCCGAAAATAAGCTGCGGTAGTCGGCTAGTGTCCAAACTCCGTAGAAAGTAAGGACTGCCAATGAGGACAGCCTGGCATTTACTGACATTGACAGTAACCCCAAATCTGCTCGACCAATCAGCAATAGCCAGAAGGTCAGCATTTAGTTGAGAGATGCAGTTGTCAAGGTTATCAACGTCAGTTTGCGCGTAGAGCTGTAGGTCATCAGCATACAGATGGAAAGAGCATTTGAGAAAAGCAGTGATAGAGTTTATAAATAAAGAAAATAAGAGAGGAGAGAGTATACCGCCTTGTGGAACGCCGGTTTGCAGGTCGCACCAGTCAGAACATTTCTGATCAGCACGTACCGCTTGCTGACGACCACGAAGATAAGAAGATAACCAATCCCGTGCCAATGAAGAAACCCCAATTTGAGACAAGATAGCCAGAAGGATATCGTGATCAACGGTATTAAAAGCGTTGGAGAAATCTATTAAAACTAACACCGTTAACCTCGAGTTCTCCAGGCCATTCCTGACGTCTTCTGTAACTTTAAGTAAGGCTGTGGCTGTACTGTGGCCAGGTCGAAAACCAGATTGAAAAGGGGATAACAGATTATTCTTAAAAACAAAGGATGACATCTGCCTAAGAACAACTGCTTCTAGGATTTTGGATAGGAAAGGAAGAATGGAAATTGGTCTAAAGTGATTAGGTAAAGTGGGAGTGGAGATTTTTGGGAGAGGGATAATGAAAGCCTTACGCCAGCTTGTAGGAAACACCCCAGTATGGAGGGAGAAATTGAAGATATGTGTGATAGTGGGGAGTAAACTTGTAATCAAGAGGGATACCATGGCTCTGCTGACTCCATCACAGCCGACAGCCTTGGACTTAATCGCAGTGAAAATTTTGAGGATCTCCGAGTCGGTCACAGGGGAAAAAGAAAAAGAATCATGAGGTAGACTTGGCGTGGAAGTTATATCAAGAATTGTAGTATTTTTGACAGGAATAGCAAGCATAGCCGACGATGAGAAATGTTGATTCAAATCATTCAAAGATATATTAGAAGGAAAAGTATGAGAGGAGGATTTAGTTATGCCAAATGATTTGAGGAACTTCCAAATATCAGCCGGTGAAGAGTTGAGGACATTTTCTGAAATGTATCGGCGTTTTGAAGCTCTTACCATCTGGTTACAGCGGTTTCTAGCCAACTTGTATAGGTTCCAGTTCTCCTCACTGCGATCTCTTCTATGTCTTCGAAAAGCCCTGTCGCGCCGTCTCATCGCCATTCGAACTTCAGGGGTAATCCATGGAGCCGGGGGGCGTTTTACACGGACGGCCCTCAGTGGCGCATGTGCATCAAAGAGCTTCAGTAAAACTTTATTAAAAATCTCCACCTTCTCGTCCACAGTCGCTGCCTTTTCGACATCGACCCAATCAACAGCACTCGCATCACTGTTGAGCTTGTCCCCATCTAACCTCGCAAAATTCCGGAGAAACACAATAGCAGGCCGCTGTTTTGGTGGCTTAATTTTATAGCTCAGATAAACTAAATCATGTCTCGATAACCCGGGGACGGCAATCTGGCCATGGTTAACGACCAGATTCACAGAAGACGCGAGCATGAGATCAAGCCAGGAATCGTCTGTGTCGAGATTGTGATGAGTGGGATTAAGTGAGAGGAGTGATAGACTCGACGACTCCAGGATTGCTCTCAGCTTGCGTGATCTGGAGTTGTCCTTCACAAGATCGGTGTTAAAATCACCCATGACTATGAGATGTTTGTACTCTGAGGAGACAGAATCTAAGAGACTATCAAGACTGGAGAAATAATCTATGGTAGGTGGGCAGTATACTACTCCAAGAATAGCTTTAACCCCTTTGACATCAATTTCAAGGATTAAGTACTCAGGGTTGCCGCTTGCAATTGCCGGCGAAGAGAAAAGGATCTTGTAAGGGATGTCACTGCGTAAGTAAATGGCAACACCCCCGGCTCTTCTTCCCGTGCGATCATTGCGAATAAGGACAAAGCCGGGTAGGCTGTAAAACGTAGATGGAAGTTCGGGTTTGAGCCAACTTTCTGAAACAAGGATAGCATGCAAAGCAACATCACAAAATAAATCCAACATCTCAGAGTGATGTTGAGGGATACTCTGTGCGTTTACATGACAAACATTGAAACAACGATTAAATCTCTGGAACTCGCCACTTAGGAAAGAATTGACAGAAAAAGAATCGTCTAAAGATGAAAAAAACCGTAGAACTATGGCAGGAAAAAAATGAGTCGTCGTCAGACATAGTAATTAAAAAGTAAAATAAATATAAAATATGATAGATATGATAAAAACTAAAACTAAATTATTGTGAAGTTAACTAAACAAATGCATAACCTGCCGGCAGACTGTTCACAGTAATCAGTAAAATATGTAGTATTAAAAATCAACACATCAAAGTGAAGTGCGTGTTTCCGAACGCAAAAAAAAGACACAAGTGACATTGACAGTTCACAAACATCAAAACAGTCGGTATATCGAATAAAAACATAAACTTGTGAAGTGTCCATTAACATTTTGATTAAAGATGGCGTTGCATTAGATTTTTTTTTCGTGTTTTTTTCCAGATTTTCTCACCGTTTTAACTTTCCCTGGACTTCCACTAATATTTTAAGACTAAAATTAGCCAAATCTATTCAGCCGTTCTTGAGTTTTAGCGAGACTAACGAACAGCTATTCATTTTTATATATATAGAAGAAGAAGATAGAAGATGTATTTTGTAAATGATTAACATTATTAGGAAACTTTTTGATTTATCATCACTAGCCATATTACGATCAACATCTGTTGTAGAACTATTATCATCTCAAGAAACAAGTGAATGACAACTAAAATTCGCGTTACCGACAACAGATTCTTTAAATCCTTCAAAAATTCCCAATTCGTTTGACTTTTTAGACAGACTATATCCCACTAAAATCGGGAATAGGGTTATAGCTACCGGCGGTCAGGGCTCCAGAGAAAGGAACCTCTTAACAATCACGAGTCGAGTCCAGAAGTACCGCTTTCTAAATCAAGTCCCTGATCTAGCCGCCTATCGAGAACCTCCTAAGAAGTGTTGGTCGAAGCTCGGGGTTAAACCGTCGGCTGACACGACTATCGGTACAATGATCGCCGAGTCCACATCACACATGTCGACAACCTCGTGAGCCAAGTACTTGATTTGCTTATATTTCGCAGCTTTCACGTCATGCCGGACGGCAATATCAACAATCAGCGTAATAATCTTCCGCTTTTTCATTACTTTTTAGAAACTCATCAGTAAACACGTTTTATTCTTTGTTTTTTTTTTTGTTAGTGTCCAGTTTGAATTTAGAATAAACTTGTTTGATACGCTTGATGTTATTTGAATTCTGTTGACGGTTTATGACGTTTCAAATTCAAATCTCACTGTCCTAGGAATCGCTCATTCTGAATTATCTCCCTGAGGACAGAATTACTTGCTTTCAATGATGACTTAAAAAAGGGCATTATCGAGCAGGTGGTGTAAAAATATACCTACTTATATATTTCTAAGTACATACATATTATAGATAAACTACACCCAGACACAGAACAATTTTAATGATCGCGATCATCACTCACACATCTTGAGTAGAAATCGAACCCACGACCTCCAGCATAGCAGTCAGGGTCACTAACTACTAGACCAACAAGCCAGTCGTAAACGATTCAATTTATTATTATTTTAATGATATTTTGTTCAATATTTTTAGTTTTGTTTCAACAGTTGCTCAGTAACATAGAATATTTATAACTGAATGAGACTTGGCAATTTATCATATCACATTTCACTCTGATATTAAAAAGACGAAAGTTTGTGTGTGTATGTTTGTTACATGTTTACGCTCGAACGTAAGAAAGGGACGCGGGTCGACCATGTCCTAAAATATTACGTAGGTTACTTTTTATACTGGGAGCATCGATAGGGATAAACTAGCACGTTCATGCAAACTATTTATCAAAATACTGAAAAGTTAAAACAAAAGTTAGCTGCAGCGCTACGTTATCATTATGTCGTAAAACAGAACTATTAAAACATACAGCGCTAAGATCGGTTTATAAGATACTTTTTGTAAAATGTCATAAGGGCCAAGTGCCCGAAAAGTACCTTAAGGTACTTTCTGGAGCTTACTCCTCGGTAACGGCCAGGTTAAAATGTTTGAAAAAAAATATTTGTTGTAGATTCATGAATAACATTACCAGCATTTGATTTTTCCATGTGATTAATACTTTGGTCTAAAAAAAATATTACATACAACAATTCACATTCGCAACTTTTCCCTGCTCTTTCGAAACGGCTTGGATCTTTAGAAACGTTTTTACACATAAAAATTGGTGGTTAAATATTCATCAAGGTGAACATAGCATATGTAAATCAACCAATATTTCACAAAAAAAATGGATTTTAAAGTCAGCTGGGCTCTGTCCATGCGCAGCTGGCCGCAAACAAATGCACAAATAGTCGTACTGTCGCATAGACGGGTACGAGAGTTTTAACCATTTAATTTCGTCTATATGGTTCAAGGGACTATAAGCCTTAAGCGCCATGAATTTTGTGGCACTTACCCGTTTCGTTCAACAAAGTGGTATATTCAAAGTTTACAGACTACATTACGCCTAGTCGACTGAGCGAGTGTTCGTCACGCCTAATTTAGTGCGTAATACATATATCGATGACCAGGAGTATGTTCCCTTGCGAAAGTTTTCTATTAACACGCGATTGAAGCCGCAGGCGGTAGCTAGTTTGTACAATAAAGGTCCAATACCTCTCTATCCATTGTGTTTGAAGTGTTCAAACAATTGATGAGATACCATCCCACCTGCCGATGACCGTAAAGTTGCGATATTAGGCGGCTTGTCGACCCAAATCGTTGTCGTGTCCCTCAAGGATCTTTTGTGTAAGAGGACCCTCTATAAATTCTGTATTATACATTACACATTATGGGACAGCCTGTTTCATCTGTAAGTACCTCTAAAGTGAGTTTAAATTTGATACGTCTATATATATAAAAAAACGGGGCAAGTGCGAGTCGGATTTGCGCACTGAGGGTTCCGTACAAACTATAATTCCCGAATGGAGTCTCGAAGATTTTTCAGAATTGCAATTTTTATTGACTTTGGAAGCGTAACATTACAATGAAGAAAATAATAATTCAAAATCGGTCCACAATTGACCGTCAAATCGGTGAACATAGGTACATAAAAAAAATTGAGCCGAACATAGAACCTCCTCCCTTTTGAAGTCAGTTAAATAAGATAAACATTAATTTATTAATTTATTTAACCTTCATGTACAGTAGTAGTACATAGGCGGACTTAATGCAACAAGGCATTCTCTACCAGTCAACCTTCAAATAATTCGTGTTTCGAAAGAAAGAATACTGTCGAAAGCTGGCTTCTAAGACCGGGTTTACCTGCGTGAAAGTAGAAGATATACCTACCTACCTATGTCACTCCGTGATAAAGTACAGTAGAACGGCTCTTGAGCGCTCGGCGTCAAAGTGTGGATCGCTTTGCGCGTTCCATACATTGGCGAGCCAATCATCTTAGTTGTTAGATACATGCTGCAACGCGGGGAAAAAATGAGGAGTGACTTCTATGACGCGATGGCGCGGCGAGCCAATCATTGACACTCCCCGCCCCCGCGTCTCACTTCGCACCACTAAAGAGACCAACCAGTTACGGCAACTGTAGCATTCTACTAGTGAAAGACTTTTTTTAATCACTCCAGCAGTTTTTGAGTTTATTGATAATGGCTTATTTTGCAAATAGGTTTTATTTTAAACACTTTTACACGTCAATATTTTCATCAATTTAAACTAGGTGCGGTTGATGTTTTCTCATGTAATGACTACACTGAGAAGAAACACCGAAATAAACTCAGGGATCAAAGTCTCTTTTAAAGTCAGTAAACATGT
Organism: Mythimna albipuncta; assembly: GCA_929112965.1. Lineage (NCBI taxonomy): Eukaryota > Metazoa > Arthropoda > Insecta > Lepidoptera > Noctuidae > Mythimna > Mythimna albipuncta. Next base: position 4,803,430 of record OV815962.1, on the reverse strand, counting down.
AACGGTCAAATCATATGAGAACCATACAGATTAGTGTCTGAGGTGGTACTTTGAAGAAAGAACCGCGAACCGCGTTTTTAGGGTTCCGTAGCCAAATGGCAAAAAATGAAACCCTGTCTGTCTGTCTGTCCGTCCATATGTCACAGCCACTTTTTTCCGAAACTTTAAGAGCTATACTGATGAAACTTAGTGAGTAGATGTATTCCCAAAAAAAATTTTTTTCATCAAACCCCACACGTATGTATGTATCTATGGATAGGTCTTCAAAAATGATGTTGATTTTTTTACTATCATTTTTTTCTAAACTGAATAGTTTGCGCGAAAGACACTTCCAAAGTGGTACAATCCCCCCCCCCCCCCGTAACTTCTAAAATAGGAGAATGATAAAATTAAAAAAAAAAAATGATGTACATTACCATGCAAACCACCAACGAAAATTGGTTTGAACGAGATCTAGTAAGTAGTTTTTTGTAATACGTCATAAATCTAAAAAAATGCACTATTAGGTATTAAAACATCGATCAAAGTTACAACGAACTACAAGAACTTTTATATTATGTTACTTGCTGCTACGGAACCCTTCATGGGCGAGTCCGACTCGCACTTGGCCGGTTTTTTTTTATTGTTGATAGGTTCGCGCTTGACCGCTATATCACCTAATGGAAAGCGAAGAAAAGCGTGACACAGATTTAATTAGATTTATTTAGACCTGTCCAATTAGTGCAAGCGTTTGTCAGTATTCTTATGGCTCTACTCAGGACTACTCATTACAAATAAAAATATATATATTTTTTTTTTACTTTCTTCTTCTTCCTGCCCTTGTCCCATTTTATTTGGGGTCGGCGCAACACGTTTGTTTCTTCCATTTTGTCCTGTCACTCGTCACGCTATCACTAACTCCCTTTTCTTTCATATCACTTCTCACACAATCCATCCATCTTTTCTTTGGAGAGGGAGACCCTACCTCTCCATCCATCCACATGTAAATTCATAACTCTTTTAGCAACATGCTTTTCATCTCTCCTCTTTACATGACCATACCAAGACAAACGATTTTTTACTTTATTAGTATAAATTAAATCAATTCTGCTATCTTATCAATACAACATAGTCTCTGATAATAGGTATCTACTAACATGGGTTATAAGCTTTAATTATTACTGATCTATAATGCGTTATATAATTTTTTTGTTGTTGAGGATTTTAAATGTGATCATTTATTAAAGAGGTAAAGTTTGTTTTTTTTTGTTTGTATTAGGTAATCTCTGGAAGTACTGGTCCGATTGCTAAAATTTTTCCACCGATAGAAAGCTGATTTATTCCTGAGTGAGGCTATATAATAGGTATCTTATGTACGCGGGCGAAGTCGCGGTATAAAGCTAGTAAATAAATAAAATACTTGACCCAGTGGCCTGAAAAGCCCCAACAAAGTGTTATAAGGGTTTTTTTTCCGTCGGTAAAAATGGTCCATGTGACATCCCCCGCTCTTGGGCGGAGCGGGAGATAGTGTCAGACTCTTACTGACTAAAAAACCCACCCCCCTTCCCTCTTTGCCTATCATACCGGGGCCGAACCTTCCTTTCGGACCTAGACCCTTGGCTGGCCCCAGTAGGCTTCGACCCTGCTGAGCCTCTACACTTGCTGACAACTCCTTGAGGCGCGCAGGAACAGTGCGCACCGTTCACGACTTGGGTTCGGTCCGGACAGTTACCAGACGGTCGGACAGCGAGCTACCCATTGCTCGCCATCCACAATCTCGCGCCTACGTGTTATAAGGGTTCCGTTTTTGCCGACTTAGGTACAGAACCTTAAAAGCGTCATTACGAAATGCAACATGCACACAACAACAAAAATTTATTGCGCCCTAGTTGGTAATATCTGATCTACCTTCCACACAAAGGTAAGTTGGAAAGGCAAAGTAAGTATATGGGGCATTGTGTGGGGCAAAGTAATTAACAGCCGTGGAACAAAAGCGGGCTTTTTTACCCCTGCCGTAAAGATGCTTATCAATAGCTATCACAGTAATGGGGTGCAGAGGTGAAAAACATTTTTTTTTTTTTTACAACTGTTGCAAGGTCCGCCCCTATGATGGTAGAAAATGATCTCTAGGGAATTTTACTGCCAAGTTAAAAAGTATACTGTTATTCCAGGACGTGATCTATCCGTGTATCAAGTTCCATCGAAAACCATTCAGCCGTTTGAGCATAAAGAAGTAACCTTTTGCCTTTATGATATTAGTGAAATTAATTAAACTTACCCCACACTACGGATTACTTGTGTATCGTGGATGCGATGATGCGATGGCGCAAACGTGTGATAGACAAGGTTACTTTTTTTTTTTTTTTTTGTTTTGTGTTTGTCTTAAGTTTTTGTTGTCTACAAGGTTTTTTTGCGCCAAAATAAATACTTTTCTTTCTTCTTCTTTCTTTCAAATATTGTGAACTGACATACACTGACCCCCAGATCCGAAACATCACAATCCCCCGCCCTTTGGCTGAACAGGAGGTAGTGTCAGACACTTGCTGACTAAAAAACTTACCCCGTTTTTTCGTGCCTTTCATAACGGGACTGATCTACCTTTCGGAGATTACCCTGGCCCCAGTAGGCTTCGACCCAGCTGAGCCCCTGCTGTTGCTGACAACTCCTTGAGGCGCGTGGGAACAGTGCGCGCCGTCGACGACTTGGGCTCGGTCCGGACAGTTATCGGATTGTCTGATAGCGAGCTACCCGTTGGCCAGAAATCGGGATCGGAATCTGCGCGCTGTAAGCGCCGTTGCCAGATGCGGTGGGCCTCCTCCATTACTAGCATTACTGCTTCGTAGAAGGAGGCAACCGCCTGCTATTCGTCCTCGCTCCGGACCATGGCCTGTATCAAAAAAAAATCGGCCTCGCCATACAAATTGTCCAATCAAGTTTATCATTTCGTATGGTGAGGCTGATTTTTTTTTCGTTTCCTGAAAAAAAAATTGTGGAAACTTGTTCAGTTTCGTCTACTGAGCAAGCCCTTAAAGTTTGTGGAGGGCTGTCCCTTACACCTTTTATACCAGTGCTTGAAATTGACTGAGATCCCACCTGATGGTAAGCAAGTAACTGTACTTTTTTCGGTAGGATATGATCAAATAATACATCTCGCTCTGGGTGGAGTAACAGTGCGTCAGATTTTTACTCTGACCCACCTATGTTCTTTCAGAAGCCACGGTAACTCTCCCGAAGAAACCCACAGCAAAGTTGCTTACCCCTGGTTTAGAAGTTATGGTTTCGCAGTAGGGTTAGGCGTGCTTAATGTAATCACACTTGTAACCAGGTGACATTCCTTTGTAGTGAACATGCAAATCCTTGTACTTCGCCACTTACTTTATATGGCCGCGTTGGCTCGTAATTACCTTTTACTTGCTTATCTAGGAAGTACTTTGTACTTGTACTAGGTAAGGCTAGGTAATTTATTACGGTTTGAAAAAAAAATATTACTTTTACTTGTTTAAAAATATGGATGTAAGAGTAAGTTAGGTTCAATGTTCATTGTCAGTTTAGCTTAATCTTTTTGTCAAAAAGTAAAAGAGCTTAGAGCCAAGCTACGATTTCAGTCTATAATTTGTCACGTAGTCATGACAGTGGCGTGCTGGACATTTTGCTTTTTGTTTTGTGATTGCGGTGATCAAAATGTTAAGGAAAAGAATTACCTACCAAATTCTGTATTCTCTGATAGTTACAAGCTACAATCTTAAAAGCCTGCTGTCCATGCACGCGTAGCTTCATAGACGCGTATTCATCGTTATACGCTTAGTGTACACCTGCTCACAGCTTACATGCAAAACTATGAAAATCTGCCAACGAAGCGGCAAAGTCGTGCCGTCGCCGTCGTGTCGTTGCCGCTTCATCGACAGACTAGGCTTTAGTCAAGAATGAATAGGTTACTTCTAGACAAGCGTGCTCTAACGTTGACGGCATCATCGCTTACCACCAGATGAGATAGTGATCATACGTGAATAAATCACTAATAAAAAAAGTACCTACTGTATTTTCCAATCATGAAAACATATATACAGCCAGGCGCATTACTTTCTGTAATTTATTTCATCACCACTGCTCTCAAAACGGAGATAGAAAACGTCGCGAGGACACCGGAATGATGTCCTAGAACCAAACATTCGAAGATATGTGACATCTACCAACCCGCATTGGGATCGCGTGATGGATTACTGCCCATTCCCTCTTCTAGAGAGGAGGCCTGAGTCCCAGCAGTGGGAACATTATAAGGCCGACTATGTAATGCTATGCTATGTAGAACATAGGCGGGCAGCACAAGTCTAACAGTTGGAAATTCAAGCAAATCCTTCCGTTCCGGGTGAAGTGAGTCTAAGTGTTCAACTAGACGGCAAACTGCGTTGCAGACAGGAACAATGCGCGCGTTCTCGCACTTGCGCCACACTGCTCTGCTAATCTAGCTGAGCACTTACACTGCCAGTTATCATCATCGTCTCCATTCCAGTCGAAAAACGTTCAAATCCTCAACCATCGCCACAATGACCAGTCCATCGGATTCCCGTGACCCTCACCAGGTCATAGGGCCACCTTGTTTGGCCTTCTAAAGCAGCATCTTCTACCAGTTCTGTAAGCAATGTTCCTTGCCCACTGCCACTTAAGTTTGCCAGTAGATAGATAGTTCAAACAAAATTCATAAACTTTCATATCATCAGATTTGTTTACCACGAACGGAATAAGCTAGACAATAAATTGACATCGTTTACTATCCCAAAGAAATGTTAATAAAACTAAAGTGCCTACAAAGGGTTTATCGCAATCAGTAATCGCTGCCAGACAGCCTTGAGACCTGATGTAATAATACAAGGCATTAAACGTGTTGTTGTGTTAAGCTGGTCCCTAGGCTTTATTGCAAAAACTAGGATCTGCCAGCGTTCTCTCTCTTCGTCTGCGAGAAAGTAGAAAATTAACCAAAGGGAAAATACTCCCCGGGTAAAAAATATACCTATATATGCATATTATAAGCGCACGTGATCATGCATGCATGTGTGCGTTTACTGTGTATCTATGTACGCGTTTAGAATAGAATAGGATAATTGAATTTCTTCACTTGCTTGTTCTTTCTTTCTTATTTTTTCTATTTTGTTTCCCGTCTGTTGTTTTTCTTTGACATGGTCTAACCGTTCTATCTTCAAATGTTTGCGTAGAAATGAGTTCTAACATACAAACTTCCACCTTTAAAGCTAAAGTCAACAGAGGCGGGAAGTGGTCGCGATCCGGCAGGAAATATTTTGTGATTTTTTTTTTCACAAATTTCACACAAACTTTCTTCAACACGGCAGGAAGCGCAACCGGGTAAAATTTACCACATGGTGCATAAATTCGTAAAAAAAAAATCTTTTTCTGCTTAATTCTGTGACGTGCTGCTTTAGGTACCTATCGGAAAAGATGCGATAGTCCATCATATAGAAAAATAGCCAATTCAAACGAGGCGTTTAGCCACGATAGATCCTAAGGGTACGTATTGGTGTTTTTTATCCAGTTGCGTTTGTTTGTGTCATAATAGATATTTGTACTAATTTAGATCTAGACACGTCTTTTAAGAAAACACTAGTGTCAATAAAATAATTTTGTGTTGTTTGGTAACAAGCTTTTATCGCGCAGTATAGCTGATCAATATCATTCCAAAGAGCTCAAACACGACGAGGTTATCTTTTTGCGTTCAGTTATTTCTACGGCCACTAACGCGCCTAACTCAGCCTGAACTGTAATATTTAAAACATAACTTTTTTTTTTTCTTATTAGTCCATTCGCATTTTATATAATTATATCACAATTAGAAAGGGAAACCTGTTATTAGCCATATACACCCCTACTTTTTAATTAGTACACAAAAAATGGGGGTCTATCTGTACCTCTTACTGATCATATTTTTGTAGTCAAAAGTAGAAAAAACCGAAATCCTAAAATTGACCACGAAAAGAGGTACATTCACCATAGAATCAATCATACATAACAATTGCTAGTAGAAAATACAGCGGGCAATAATCAATAGCCTGCACAATATTTCCATAAATTTAGTGACATTTTGGGTCATAAACCAGCGCTACTAACTTTGCTGTTTGCTTGATTTTACTTATAAAATAACAAGAGCTTTTCTTATGAGCCCTTTAAGTATGTGTACTAATTAAAAATTTGTGGTGTATAACATTCGTTTCAGTAAATATATGCAAAACCCGAAACATGTGTCTAGTATATATTATTATATGTAAAGAATCTATGTACAAAATGTCATAACTGTATCATGAAATGTCACAAAGTTGCATCATGCGCTTTTATGTTACCTATTTGACAGCAAAATACATGGTCACTGGGCCATCAGGGTGAACGAGGGTTGTTTTGCTGAGCACCCAATTGTGCGCTGGAGCCTAATGCCTGATAAGACCTGTTGTAACCTGTGCTGTACTAAGGGTGAGTTGCACCATTTAACTATAACGATAACCAAACCATAACCAGCAGTGAAACGGCGGCCTATTGGTCAATTCGACGATTTGACAACTGTTAACGGCTTTGTTATCGTTAAATGGTGCAACTCACCCTTAGTGTCGGTGGTGTCCAACTTATGATCTTTTTTAAATATTTTTGGAAAGAAATATAACATAGTGTAAAAAATATTGGAACCGATTCAGTTACTGATTCTAAACAAACTTTGAGCAGTTTTTGCATGTACTAACAATAATATTGTATATTACTGTAAAACACTAACATACTTTGTGTATCGCTGTTGTTTACCAAAATAAAATAAATAACGCAGCACTGATATTTTAATTAAATCACATCTATGTCCACAAACGTTATATCTTATCTTCAATGAATAAACAAACTAGTCGGACTTTTTTGTGATATTGATAAGCTCGCGCTTGACCACTATCTAACCTAATGAAAACTGTCAATGTGGTCAACAGTGGGCACGCTTGCCTAGACTAACTACCTGAGGCACTACCACGAGCTCTTAACGCGATCCATTTTACGACCAAAACTGAACTGTTAAAGAGATGCTATACTACATTAACTTTAGTATATGTGAAACCCGAAACACGTGTCTAGTATTTATGAAATACTAGCTTTTGCCCGCGTGGCTTAGCTCCCGCTCTTCCCTACTCCACCCTACTATACCCTACCCTACCCTATTCTACTCTACCCTACTCTACTCTACTCTACCCTACTCTACTCTACTCTACCCTACTCTACTCTACACTACTCTACCCTACTCTACTCTACCCTACTCTAGCCTACTATACCTTACTCTACCCTTCCAAACTTCACATAAACCATCTACCAAATAGTCTGAACAAAGCCTAAATATTTGGTTTGGATAGGTGAGCCCGTTCTTGAGTTATAAAATTACAACGAAAAGTGGCATTGATTTTTATATATATTATAGATATAGTACAAACATAACTGTATCATGAAAAATCACAAAGTTATAATTAAGCTTGTTAAATATTTCAGCAAAATTACATAGACAACGGGCCATCCAGCCTCCAGGTGACTGAGAGGTTATTTTGCACTTGTAACTAGCTGTTTGCTGCCTCTTAATGCCCGCTATGACCTGCCGTGACCTGTGTTGTACTTAGTGTCGGTGGTGTCCAACTTGTAACCTTTTCTATCTCGCATATACTAAAAATAATGTTATGTATCACGAAATCAATCCCAAACAGTTTAGACTTTTGGCACAGAGAGTAAAAAGTAACTAAGTATATAGTTACGAGCGTAAAAGTAAATAAATCTATTACGTCTCAGATATAGTTACTTTTACGCTCGCATCAAACCAAAGTGTCTGTAACCATTTCTATAATAGGATAGTTTCCAGGGTCAAAACAATTACATTTTATTTAGTCCGTATTTTACATTATAAAAAAAATATTGGAAACATATTTTTTCTTATTTCGATTAAACAAAAAATGACAAAGACATTGCCCATTAAAGTTATGTGTGACGTCACGCCTAGCGAAAAAATGCAGCACGGCGTGACGTTACACGTAACTTTAATGGGCTACATCTTTGTCATTTTTGGTTTATTTAACAAATAAAAAAATACGTGTCCTTATTTTTGAACAATCTCAAAGATGGACTAATTACAATTTTTACGGTAACTGGCCTATTATTGTAATTTTGATGAATATTACCACTATTTATGCACCATGTCGTTGTACCAATTTGTACAACATAATATTTATGCTGCTAAACATGTTAGGTTAGGTTAGGTTTTGCATAAGCTAAAAATAGTGTTGTAAAATGTGTATAGGTACTGTGTACCTCGTTCCCTTTTCTCCTTCGCATGACTGACTTTTCAACACGTATGGTAAGTCCCTATTAACTCTTCACTTAAAGATCCTCACACACAGCTAGCTACAAACTACCCGCAAAATCAATGTTTTCACAACCCTTCGATTAACAGCTGGAACCCGAAATCAGATAGTATCCGATGTCTAACAGAACATTTCCGACAACCCGAATTCGATTACAGAGCACCTTTTATGTAACGGGAGTCCGGGGAAATGCTTTACCTACTGAAGAAGTCCTATCTACAGGGTGAATTGGAATGAAATTGGCATAATGAAAAAAAATAACTGCTTCTGCCCGTCGAAATTAACAAAAAAAACAACAATTCATGTAGGTACGAAGGTTAGTTTAACTGAACAATGAGGTTTTCTCCTTGTAAACTTTTGAGTGATAGAGGGAGATCAAATCCGAGGATAGACTCCAGAATACAATATAAATCCATAGATAATATAAATCTAATATATTAAACATACTACTATTATAATGAATAGCAAAACAACGTGTACCGTTAAATGCGCAAAACCTCAGACACTGATAACATAATATAGTAGCTAAGTTTTAACATATTTAAAAAGTCTGTTTAATAACTATATTTTTATGTACAGCAAAACAAAATTGATTGACATGCAGCGAGGTGAAGTACGACCCTTCAAGACCGAAAGACTAGTAGACAAATAAATAGTATTATACCTAAAAACAATCTAAAATCTCACGTCAAAAAACACCTCCACATATCTGTCGTTTGCGCCCAGAAGACTGGCAGCATTGCCACGCTGTATGGCATTGCGGGAACTACATTAGAACCACACACGTAGACCACACCTATTTTGAACGTAGCTGCACGTTGAATGGCGTCGTGTAGCTCTATAAGTCTAGTTACCATATAAAATGTATGGAAACGTACGTGGTCCAGACGTGCCTAATGTAATTCTATCTTTATCCTCTGTCCAAGGTAAAAGCCAGCCCTCTTGGGCGGAGCGGGAGATAGTGTCAGACTCTTACTGACTAAAAAACCCATCCCGTTCCTTCTAGCCTTCGTACCGGGGCTCGAGCGCCCTTTCGGATAACCCTGGCCCCAGTAGGCTTCGACCCGGCTGGGAGCCAGCCCTTGGGTCACGCGAAGTGTCAACAGGGATTTAGAATGGTATATATTTTTTTCAGAAAATTGGAGGCACAATACATTTATTTTATTATTTCGACGAAAAAATAATTATAGGCACGTAAATAAATAAGTAAAAAAATACAATTTCACGTAAACTGTGTAGATGTATATAAACTGATTCCATTTACTGAAAGCAAATTCCGATAAATATTAATGATGAATTTAGATAAACGTTCCTCTGAATAAAACATTCTACATTATGGCCCTTTGAATTTTTCTCCATTCTTTACGAAAATTAGGGATGAGTTTGTGAATAAAGTGTTTGATAGGATAAAGAAAATTTCCATTCAGTAATTTAGTTGTCTCGGGGATATAAAGCTACGTCCTAATCTACCCAAGAAAAAAAAACGCATTTGGATAACATCATCATGCACAGCATTTTTTCTTTTAGGCTAGGCTTGCGCTTGACTATTGTCTCATGTGGTCGACGATGGAACACGCTTGCCGAGAAGTAACCTATGCACATTCCCCGAAACGCAACCGGTAGACAACTAGCAAGCTCGATTCAAGACTTTGAACCTTCAATTCGACAAGTGCCTCATTATTTTCAATTCTCAATAAATTGAAACGCATTCACCTTTCAATCGTAGAAATTACAGACACAATAGAAAGACAATAGGTGTGCTTGGGGTTTAATGAATTAAGCACATTATTGTTATAATATTTTGCTAAGCAGGACGTATTTAAAAATGTAAAGACTTAGAATAAACCAAATAAATATTTAAAAACTTAATCAGTGCAAAATGTAAAAATGAAATCCAAACAATACACAATTTACCCAATAAAATTTTCAGAAACTAATTTAAATCGCAACAATTTTTTTTTTCAAGAAGTAAATTCTTTTTTTCATAACGCTTTTATGTATTACTTCTTAAAGATCTTTATGGTTCATTAAAATTCGGCTGAAATCAACTTCAGTGATCGCCATTGTTCACTGAAGCCGAAATTCTTGAGGTCAGGCACTCCTGCCTAACTTTGACCTCAAACGGAAAATGCTGAGTGCTGACTTCTGCCGAGGCAAGAATTTATAACCTTGACGATAATTAGCGACCTTGATGGCACGGCTGGTACAATGGTGGGAAGAGTGGCTGCTGCGCTGCTTTTCGCGGGGTTGATTCCCATACGGAAAATATTTGTATGGCCTACAGATTGTTGTTCTGGGTCTGGATATGTGGTATGTGAGATTCATGTTCATGAATGGTCCAACACATACAAGTAATTCCAAGTATAGGGCAACTTTAACAAATATAATATACACCCCTACTTTTTAATTAGTACACAAACAAATGGGGCTCTATCTGTACCCGTTACTGATCATGTTTTTGTAGTCAAAAGTCTAAAAAAACAAAATCCTAAAATTGACCACGAAAAGGTAAATTCATCATAGAATCAATCATACATAGCAACTGCTAGTAAAAAATACTGCAGGCAGTGTTTTTCCTTAATAATTGTCAATGTGTTAATAATATTTGTATAAATTGAGTGACATTATGGGACGAAACCAACGCTAATAACTTTGCTGTATATGAATATTTAGATTTATTGACATTTTACTTAAAAAATAACAACGGCTTTTCTAATAAGCCCATTAAGTATTTGTAATAATTAAAAATTTGTGGTGTATTACTGCTTAAAAATGAGCCTCGTGTTCTTGTGGCATTATATATGGCATTGAAGACATTGCTACAAATGATGAAAACTTCAGCCGAAACACTTCTACTACTGAACATGGGCCTCCCCCAAATGTCGCCACAACGACCGGTCCTGTGCATCTCGCATCCATCAGAATCCCGCGACCCACACCAAGTCATCGATCCATCTTGTGGGAGGTCATCCGACGCTCCGTTTTCCTGTACCAAGTAAAACACTCTCGTCTTTCTTCGGTTGCCCTTTGCTTTTCAGGGGCCTTACCATGACATGTTAAAAGGTCAGGCGTGCGAGCGAGAAAGAAGGATGGAGCTATTCACCCTAAAGCTCCATCCCTTTCACAGTTCAGTTTAGGTCGTCAAATTAATCGCGTTAAGAGCTCGTGGTAGGGCCTCGGGGCCGTGGTGACATTTTCGATAATTACCGTGGTCCTGGCAATCTTTTATCTTTGAATCACGAGTTGGAACACCCAAAAAGCGTGATGTAATTATCTGTTTGTTAGTGCTTTCGATAAAAATAAAGATAAGATTATAGAAATCATAGTTATGAAAATATATATTACTAGCTGAACCATCAAACTGTTTTCTACCAAATAAATTATTTTAACAAAGAAAAAAATCGGGCCATCTCCTATTTTTGTTCTTTGTCAGACGTCCAGGACCCCGAGGTTCTCTTCCCCACGCAAAGGGGTGAAAAAAACCTTCAACCTATTCTCAAACCAACCAAATACACACATAAAAATAAAATCGGTCAAGCCGTTTCGGAGGAGATCGATAACAAACACTGTGACATGAGATTTTTATTTATTAAATTATTTTTGTATTATAAAAAATTACATAAAAATGATTACCTACTTGGGCCCCTTATAAAACGTCAGAAGTCAATGCACAGTGCAAAAATGCATATGGCTTCAGGAAATAATATTCACTTACTTTTTACCATAAAGTGTACACTAGATTCACATTTAATTTTGAAAATAAAATGAAACTTACCTTTATTTTGAAGAAAAATACTTTTTCAAGTTTCCTGTGCAGTCGCACTTATTCACTGCATTTGTCAATAAATTGACTTCAAAAGTTCACTACAGCCATTTTAAATTTAAAAAAAAATCACACGAAACACATTATTTTAAAAGTTTCTTACTGTTTATATTAATAAATTATAACTAACACTTATTATTTAGTCAATTGTCAATGCTTCAAAAAGTTAATAGTCCAAGATAAAAATACACTACAACTTTATACAAGATATTAAAACTATTAACTACATTAAAGTTCCAATAAAATGACACAAAAAAAAATCACCGTTAGTACCGAAAAACTTACAAATCGTTTTTAATCATAATTTTAATTTAATTCATTTTCCGAAAAAAACTACTAAATATTAAATACAATGTGTTACTTCGAATATCGGAACCGCGTTGGACGACTCGTCGCACGTTCGAGCGCCTCAAGCGTTCGGATACAACTGAAGCGAATCAGAAGCTACTGAAACTTCGCTGTACGTGCAACAAGTACATACGTACTCTTTTATATATATGATAACGACATGTGGGCTTTAAGCTCGCCTCTGCCGTTCACTGTGTTATTGCATTGCATTTCATAATTTGCTTTTGCGTTTTAAATGCTTTTTGCTCGTTAATATTCTGCTGAGTCGTGGGTTAGTATATTTTGATTCAGTTTGTGAATAAACTTTCTGGCTGGGTTCTGAATTTTAAATGAGTATCAGATACTCATTCTGTTCGCTTTTGGGGGAAAATTAAAGTTGTTTATTTATCTCTGTAGCCTTTTTACCTACTGTTTTGAGATCTGATTGCAATCTGACCAGATACGACTGAATACCAACAGGTCTACTACTACTACTACTACATTACTACTTCAACGAAGCAGTAATGCTCGCAAAGGAGGAGGCCGACCGCATCAGGCAAAAGTTCTCGCCGCCGCCGCCGCCGGTATTCTGATCCTGATTTCCGGCCACCTTGCGCAACAAAGACGTGCACTACTTGCGCATGGTAGTGTAGAAATAGAGCGCGCTTCCACAAACATGAATACTAAAGTTTCTTGCCGGCTCTTCTCCATAGGAAATAATCTATTAAAACCGTTCGCTAGCTTCACATAGGCCTACGCCTATTAGCTTTTACACACAGCTTCGTCCGCTTTCATTAAAATATAGCCCATGTCACTCAGGAATAAAGTAGCTTTCTATCGGTGAAAAAATTTTAGCAAACGGACCAGTACTACCAGACATTACCTCCTACAGAAAAAAAAAAACAGAAAAAATACTTTTCATTACTCATACTCTGAAAGTAGGTCTGAAGTTGCCTGAGGAGCGGGCTGAAAGTGATACTTTTCATCCCTAGGGAGTTTTACTTTACAACTGACAGCTGTCAAATTATTAAAAAAAACTAGTTCAATCTTCACATTTCTATTGAACCATGTTCCAATTTCCCATACAGCCAGTCAATCACAGCGTGATATAAAATTGAAATAACTTAAAGACAAGTATTAATTAAATAATGTTATATTTTATGTGATTTATTTGTTCAACTATTTCTTTAAAATACTTGATTTTTAAAAGATTACAATTAATTTTTCATTAATGAGGCTGAATAGCCGGCCGGCCGCAGAAAAAAAAAACAAAATGGCGGGAAAGTAGCAATTAGTCGTTGGTTTTTTCGAGTTTTGTTTACATTTCCGTACAACGAGATTTGTATTAACACGTTATGTTTATCAGATTAAAATAGTGATTTAACGCCTAATTTCATAAGAGAAGAGGCTAAAGCAGTAGTGGAATACCTTTTACCGCCTAAATCAAAAGAAAGATACCTACTTAAAATCATAGGTACGACGACTCAGGTTTTACAAACTTTTTATTTTATTTTTAGTTTCCTCGTATTCGTAATGAAAAGCACAGTGTTTACCTCGGGGTGAAAGTAACCCATTTAACCCCTCGAATTAGCGACCTCGCTTCGCTCGCCCGCCAACTCCTTCTCGGGACGAAATGAGTTACTTTCACCCCTAGTGTAACAATGTACTATTACCTCTTTAATATATTAGTGTAGAAAATTTTGGTCCATGTGAACCAGTAACGCACACTGCTTGCGCGTGGTGGTGTGAAAACAATTGGTACCTACGCGTTTTCGAAAACATAGCTTAACTTAAAAACTACAGAAACGGGGCAGCCCCAAATCCTTCCTGAACACGTTGTTATAGGTACTGGATATTTAAATGGGACTAGATAAATAATGTAATAAGCTAATTTCCTTTTATATTTAAGTAAACATCTTATTAACATACAGGTTTATTTTTAGTTTTGTTTACCGACTTTTTTACGGCAAAGCCAAAGGAGGGTTATGATTTTTTTATTGTTTGAATGTGAGAATATTGTGTGAATGTGAGAATATTGTGTGAATGTAAGAACATTGTGTGAATGTAAGAACGTTGTGTGAATGTAAGGCATTCAGAAGGTGGACCGATGACCTGGCGAAGGTTGCGGGAATCCGCTGGATGCGGGACGCACAGGATCGTTCATTATGGCGATACTTGGGGGAGGTCTATGTCCAACAGTGGACGTCTATCGGCTGAAATGATGAAGAACACTGTACGAATAGACTCCGTGGATTCATATATTACTATTTTAGGCGTTTTTTTAGGTACTTACTGGATGTTTGAATAAGACTGTTTATTGTAGCAAGCTAATTAGTATCAAGTATTTAAATTAAAATCTTTGTTTATTTAAAGCTCATTTTATTAAATAAAGAACTGCTGACCTATTAAGTAAGTCCCTGAACAAGCAATTCGTCTCTCTTTTAACAAACTTAGACGTTATTTACCTTGTGTAAGCTCTTAGTGTTTACTCTCAGTAAACAAATCAACACCAGTTTTTTTCTTTTTGTATTATTATATTCCGTTAAAAAAAAGACCCGTACTTCGACCTTAAATGAAAATAAAAAGCTAGAAGCGGCCGCAAAAAAAGCTGAAGCGCGCCACAGCTTGTGGCCGGAGAAGCTTGAAGTGCCTTCTAGCTTTCTTTGTGGCGGCACCACCGCACACAGGCCACAAAAAAAAAAGCTTGAAGAGCCTTTTTTTGTGGTCCGTGTGCGGGGACATGCGGACTAATTGTACTGAAACTAATTTACGCTTAAATATTTAATTTGTTTGTTGGACTCTAGCAAAGAGATTAGTAGATATTAGAATCTAATCAAACGAAAAGAAAGTAGGTATTTTTTTTAATTATGTATAGGTAGTGTTACTGGTAATTAGTGACCGATACTTATACACGTTATAGTACTCGTGATTACAAATAACTTTCCCAAATATACTTTTTTTATGCTCTTTAGTTTAACCTTTCATTCAATCAACTCAAATATAAAAAAAATATAAAATAATTTCATAAACATAAACCTTTTGAATAAATAGTGAACCATTATTATAAGTAAGTTTGTACGGAACCCTCAGGGCGCGAATCCGACTCGCACTTGCCCGGTTTTTTTTGACAGCGTGTCCGGTCAAATCAGACGGTGTCTGGGCTGTCCGATTTTAGTCCGGTTTTTAATTAACCTTTTTTTACTTTTATCATGTATTCGTTTCTCTCGCTTCACCTTGAAGTATCGCTAATACATACCTATACTCGTATTATGTGAGCGAGCTAGCAATTATGCATATTGCAATAGTGATTACTGTGAGCTAATATTGCAATTATTTAAATTAATATTGATTGATTAACAATCACATAACACTAATAGAAAAGCGTATGTTAGTAAGTGCATATGTTTGTTACTACTTCACGGTCGACCGGCGAATTTAGTTCAAAAGCACATGTCCTGAAATAGTGCATAGAACTTTTTACCACGGGAGCATGTTCCCTCGGGTGAAGTCAGTGGCAAAAGCTAGCTTTGATTAATAGGGTCATTTCACGCAGGCTCATTTTTACCCTTAATTGGCATGTTTAATACACAGTACCTATGATTTATTTAGTGAATATAAACATGTGCTGTGGGTGAATCTAAATATAAAATAAATATCATTTATTCCTGGCAATCAATATCACCCAAACAACAACCATTAGGGCACAGAAATAAAACAAATTCTTGATATTCCTTTTCGGGGTCTGCCTTTAAGTCAAGAGTGAATAGGTTATTTTTGCTAATTTCGGCGGTATTAAATTATTCTAGAAAACGATAACTGAAACTTTTGTTCTAGAATAAGACAAGTTAATTTTTTCATCTGAAAACTTACAAATAAAAAATACCACCGAAATTAGCAAAAAATGAGCCTGCGTGAAATGACCCAATAAAATAGACGACTGATTTAATTTTTTTGGATTTAGATTTTGTGTTAAATGATAAAAAAAAATAAGTTTTAATTAAAAAAAAAACTAAGTCAAGTCGGAAGTTTTTTTCTTTTCTTAAGCTGGCGACCAGCCCGATACAATGAATACAATATTCGGGGGCGAGGTTAGGCTTTTCCGCACTAGTGCAAACAGCAAATTGCGTGCTTAAAATCGGTAGGTAAAATGGAGGTAGGAGTGGATTATCGAGTAAGTATTGAAAAAGAAAGGCCTTGCTAAATAATGGCTTCAGTCTGCCCACAGTCTTACAAACCCCTTTAATAAAATAAAATTTTTCGTGTTATTGTCGTTTACCGCAAAGGAGCGTCATGTTGAACTGACTGGCGTCTAGACTAGACAGATATTTCAATACGATCCGAATGAAACGTTCAACTAATAGCTATATTTGGCAAACGGTTACCGACATATTATTTACTAGGAAAATACGCTCGATAGAAAAATGTTGTTTAGAATCGCAGTTCGTTTTAAAATATACATTTATGTTTGTGAATGTTGCTGTAAATATGTTTTTTTTTTTTAGTTTTTTCTCGTCTGCAATGTTACGAAAAAAAATCTATAGTATGCATCTTTTTTATCGCACCGCTTTTGAGGTCATTAAACCTTGTAGATTGAAGTTCCTTTTTTAAATATTCAGTTAATAAAAAGAGTGGAATGTAGGTATTCCAGTAATCTACATAAAAATTTACACTAATATTATAAAAAAGTATTTGCTATTTTGTTTGTAGGAGGATCTCTGAAAGTATTGGTCCGATTGCCACATTTTTCTCACCGATAGAGAACTGCTGTATTCCTGGGTGATTTATGTTACATTTAATATGTACACGAGTGAAACCACCACGGGGAATAGTTCTTACTTAAATTTACTTCGTTTCACAGAAATGAACAGCTTTCAAGAAAGTCAAAGTTAACTGGTCTGTCTGACAGAAGGTTTCGTTTTTCGACCCAGAATCCTGAAATTAAGCACAAAACAAGGTCTTATAGCAAAAGTGTAGGAATAAATCTGAAAACAGTAAATTTGTTGTTACCTACGGCTACGACACAAAAAAAAAATAGCCATTCGGAAAAATCTTCGAGACTTCATTCGGGAATTGCAGTTTGCACGGAAACCTCAGTGGGCGAGGCCGACACGCACTTGTTTTTTTATTATGACTTTGGAATCCTAATAACGGAAATAAAGATATAAACCTGTCCAGGGGTGCTATTCTCTAAGAAAGCGCAGCGCTGGCACAGCGACGAGTCGTGAGCGCAATACATTGAATTAACAATCCAATGTAAAGGGGGTTGTTAATTCAATGTACTGCGCTGACGACTCGTCGCTGTGCCAGCGCTGCGCTTTCTTAGAGAATAGCACCCCTGATTCCACATCTGGGATAATTCATAGCTGTTTTTACTAACGCACAAATATAGGTACAGAAAATTATAGTTTACCGTTTGGATTCCTACGACAATATTTGCTATTGACAACATGGCAATAAATATTCACAAATGGCTAAGTCCTGGCTCATCAATATCCCGACCATTTCTTTGGACCTTGAACGCAAAAATTTTGCACAGAAGTTCTTTTATGATGTATACAAAAATAAGAAAGGATTTTCCGAAATTCACCCCCTAAGTGATGAAACGGAGGTCCAAAGTTTATAAGGAGAAACCTGCTTTCACGTAAGTGAAGCCGATGGCAAAAGATAGTAGAAACGACGTAGCGTTGGAAGACCTCCTACAAGGTGGACCGATGACCTGGTGAAGGTTGCGGGAATCCGATGGATGCGGAACGCACAGGATCGTTCCTTTTGGCGACAATTGGTGGAGGCCCCACTGTGGACGTCTATCGGCTGAAATACATTGTTTTACTGCACAGTTCCCGTGACTACCGTCCACCTTCGGCCCCATCATCAGATCAGTTTTATGGTACCTTATAGCCAGAGTGCATCCCATGACAATTTTAATAAATCATTTAATCAATTTATTGTAGAATTCCAGTGTCAACCTTCCGACTTTATCATCAGATCAGTTCGATACATCCCCTCCTCGTCTTCAGTCTTCGCCTACACGTATAAACAAAGCAATTTTACTTGTTACGAAAGATTTGCTGTGATCCTATGAGGAGTTGCATTCCATATCTTTGAAGTTCATCATCAGAACATAATAATATTTCTATGGAACCAAAGTTTCAATAAAAAAAAAGACGGGTTGCACTCCGGGAGTGCCGGCAGAAGTGAAAACTTGATTATTAACGTTGAGCATGTTTGATATTTTGGAATGGTTAGGGAATAATTTTGCACCAATTGCTTTATCAGTATAAAAGTACTATCATTTATGTGGTAGAATACAATATTCATTTATTGCGCTATCGTACACAAACATGACAATTTATATTACATTAAAAATTTAACACTTTAAAACTATTACAATTATTTTACATTAAAAAGTTTATCTCTCCGAAAAATCAACGTCGCCGTCTTACGCTTTTTCGATCAGGTCACGTGTCCTGACGCGAGTTTAAGATTTTATACCCATTACAGAAAAAGTGCTCAACGCCGCTAAAGAAGTTTTCACTTCAAAAAAAAAAATTAAAAACTCGGTTCACAGTTGACTGAGAAATCGGTGAACATACATACAAAAAAAAGACGTATGGCACTCGGGGACTGCCGCGGTAAAGCTATTGCATAGCATTTTTATTAACTTATGCAATTATAATTATTTATTTATTTTATTTATGCAGTATTTTCTTTCCTTTGTTTTTTTTTTCTTTGATATTAATTGAAGTTACACATTCACACATTGAATTGAATTTTGATTGATTGTTCACTCATTTGTTTTCTTATCGGTTACCACGCTCAAAAAACAAATGAGTCCCCGGGGTGTTAGGTTATTTTCGTTACGGAATTTCTGGATTCGGTCTCCACGCTCAAAGCCCGCGATAGAAGCTATGCAATAGCTTAAAAGAAAATACGTTCAGTCGAACATAGAACCTCATTTTTGAAGTCGGTTAAAAAGAAATGACAATAGCCGAATATAAATAACGTAACCATACAGCTACCCTACTCAAGCTCAACTCTTCAACAGACAATATTAATAAAACACCTAAAGAAAGATAGAGAAAATGTATAAAAATCCCATCAGAGTGAGTGTCACGGTCCAAACGACCCTAGCCGCCGAGTGCTGCATTACTGGAAGAGCCTGAGAGACGATGGTTATTATTTATGACGGGTATAAAAGACCTCGAGGGTCATAGTATGTGAGGAAACAATGTAGAGGGTTATACGTTGAAGGATTGTCATTTGTCACTTGGCTTTGGGTCAGTTTTGGTGGAGTCTTATATTGGAAGATTTTGGAAGTATCATTAGGAGTATATTGTATTGTATGCGATAAGCTAGTATTATGAGCGTCCTCTTCGAAGTAATTTTTCATCCAACCGATTTTAATATAGTCAACTCAAACATTGGGTATATTAAAAATATAAAAAAAGATATTAATGCCTTGCACATTTAATATAGATTCTGAATAACGACATTTTTTCTGAAAAACTTTTAAGGGTTAAAAAAAACTTATTTGCAGATTTAAAAAAATAGGACAAATTGCTGAATACAGGCGAGCTTAACCCACAATTGACTGGCCTGAGTTCGATTACCACCCAAGACAAATATTTTTGTGATGAGCACGATCGTTTGTTCTGTGTCTGGGTGTAATTTATCTATACGTAATACATTTATATAAATGAAATGAAATAATTGCATTAATAAATTGACATTCTTATAAATAAAAAAATGAATTAAATAATATTAAAATTATATTTTCTTATATAAATATTAATAAGTAGAAGCAACTTATGTAATAATTAAGTAAATAAATTAATAGTCGTATAATCCCAACGTTATGCATAAACTAGTTCGTAATGTGGTTTATAATAATCAATTGATTTAGAATGTGTTTTCCTATTATATTTTATTTTATACCTATTTTATTTTATAATATAAAGATATGTATTTAGAAATATATAAGTAGCTTTATCAGTTGTCTAGTACACATAACAACAAGCTCTGCCAGAGGCTTTGCCCACGTGAAGTAGGTTTCTCCATATAAACATAGGGATCCACTTTCATCTCTAAGTGAGTGACAAAAATCCTCTCTTTTTTCTCGCCTACGTCATAAAAGAAAGCCTGGTGCAAAATTTAATGTTCTTAGTCTTAGCAGTTTCAGCCGTGCGTTGATATATCAGTCAGTCAGTTTATCCTTATAAACATAGATTTCTAAGTATGCCATCTTTGACCAAAAAATCAAATATAAAGGATGTTCCAAAATGTGTCCCAAAATTAACGCAAGATTTGAATTTAAAATTCAAGAAAATTTTATCCCATGTAGTTTATGATTCAAAAAATCACAATCTCAAGACTATAAACTGTATTTTCTTTTTATTCAAATCTTGCGTTAATTTTGGGACAGCCTTTACATAGGTTATATGAGGCCATATGTAAAACCTGGCTATTGTACCCACTTCTATCAAGAGCAATTTATCATTTATCCATTTTTTAATATTAAACGGTGAGCACAAAAAGATATTGAAAGTTGGTTGCCAAACCTCAGGTTATAATGTATTTTAATGGCAAAATCGATAACTATTGGGGAACATCCTTCAACCTACTAACGGAATTACAAGGGAACCAAGTGATAATATGGGCTAAAAATATAGGTTCAAAAGGCCTGTCATCTATAGAGATTAATATTCTCAAATTATTTGGTTTAGGAAAAATATGTTAAGGACCCTTCCCCATACGTCTAACGGGAATTCTGTCTTTATGTGCAAGGTTCTATAGATATTATATATAAATATTGTTTTATTTTTAATTTATGATTACATTATGAAGGACACGCAAAATCGTAGATTTTTAGAGGTCTTTACCTACTGGATTAGCTTTACACAAATTGATTTTATTTCAATAAAAACCTACACAATCAAAGTTTTAAATGTACCTACGGTTTTTATATAAGGTAAGTGTATTTTTAGAAAATAAGTAAGCAATAGTTAAGTAAACATGATTAAGGTAGTTGTTAATATGTAGAAATAAATTGAATTGAATGTCCACATCTGATTATATTAGGTACATATTATATAGCAAAATTGCACATACCTACTCGCATGGAGCTATAAAATGCAGGCCGAGGTTTAGTTTTGACAAATTACTGACTATTTCTTATTATTATTACCTGCTTGTCAACTTATTATTATTATTGCTTAAAAACTCAATACTTAAATGTTTTTATTTTAATTCTTTGACTTTAAAATGTAAAAAAGTATTTTCAAGCCAAGATTTGTCAAGATTTGTTAATCTATGTTATGCTCAACATGCAACTTAAGCCAAAACTCAGCCCCATATATTTACACAAGCGATTTACAATGTTTCCAGTCTTCCTTCCATAATGTCCTCAGTAGGGCGCCAAGAGCCTGAAGGATAAAAATTGCAAAACGCAATAACGCCAGCGAGTGAAAAATTGCCTTCATCGTGCATGCAGGCGCTACGTGGTTTAACTCAACGTTTTTATACGCACGAAAAACCAGATAACGCTTCCTCGGAAGCAGTGGCGTAGCTAGTACCAAAGGGGCCTCGTGACCAATAATAATAATAATTGATTTGGAGAGCGGTACTTACTTTTGGACACGGTTCCTTCTTTAGAACCCTGACCGCCGAATGACGTCATCTCAACGCGTGATGAACTCGGTCACGTGGTCAGAACAAAAGATTCGGGGGCGTGGCCAGCTTGAGGCTTGGCTAGAGGGGTAGTGTGACTTGACTAACTGGATCGATTTCATCCATTATGTAAGACCAAAACCGATGACTTCGTTTATTGGAATGTTATGGAATAGAAGAGAGGTGATGTTTCTATTATGATCATAAGTACCTATGTACAGAATGCTAGAACAAATGAAGCGAACTATAAAATGGAACATCCTATCATTTAGTAATAATTAATTAACTACCAGCAATAAGAGAATTAATTTTTACACGGGGCCCTTAGCTTGGGGCCCCGCACCTATCATTCAGCGGTAGCTACGCCCCTGCTCGGAAGTCTGTATTACATGTAATAATTCTTGTTACATGGTTTTATCTAAGCTCTGGTTAAAATATGGGAGTATTTTGTACAAAGTATTCTAAAACAAATCGGTTATGTTACTGGAATAGTACGTTTTGATTTATGTGTAGAAAATTTGTTATTGTGACCGAGGTGGAATGCAGGTTTTATGGAGCCGAAAGATGAAGTGATTTTCCACGTGCATTAAATGACACTTTTTTTTTTTTTTTAATTCAGATAAACTAGTGCTTGACTGCGATCCCACCTGATGGTAAGTAGCGATGCAACCTTTGATGGTAAGGCGCACTAGTTTATTAAGAGCCTATTCACTCTAGCCTTGAAGACACCCAAATTATAATCGGACGGGAAAATCTCAATATAATCTTTATGTAATCTTTAAATATATAATTCTTCTGCGAGTGTGTATGTCACTGAACTTCTCTCAAACGACTGGACCGATTTTGATGAAATTTTTTGTGTGTGTTTAAGGGGATCTGGGAATGGTTTAGATTCACAATTTTGTCCGCTGGACAATGTTTTTTTAATTAATTTTTAATTTATCCGACAGACGGCGCTACCATCGCAGTGTCAAATTTTAAATAATATTCGAAAAAAATTAAAAAAAAGTTTTGTTATCATTGTGTTATTGTAGACCAAGAGCTGGATCAAATATTAAATTAAAAGGTACTAAGTTTAAAATTTTCAAATTAAAGACGTGACAGACAACGTCTGTCGGGTCCGCTAGTACACTTATAAGAAAATAAATAAATGGGGTTTGACCGGCGACTCGTGGAGATCGCTTGGCGTCTATCGTGATACGATAAATACAATAAATTGTTCCGGAGGCGAGCTCGCGTACTTTTCCGCACTATTGCTCAAGACAGTAAATTGAGAGCCTAAATGCGGTAGCAGCTTAAGAGCGAGTTTATTTTTTACTAGTATTAAGTATTCTGTATAATAGTTTAAAACTTTGTTTATGATCTAAAAGTTTGCAATACTTTTATATGAGAACTTCAACTGCAAAGTATCCAGTGTTTTATGTTCTCGAGTAAGTTAATACTTTATGCCGATATTAGCTCGAACTACGTTAATATGCAACATAAGTCTTGTTCAAGTTTCCAATCGATTACTATGACTAGCTGCTTCCAGTTGCTTTGCCCGCGTAATAGAACGTATTCTCGAGATAAAAAATATATCCTACTTATACTAGGATTAGGCTTCATTTACGGAGACGCGGGGCGTCGCGCGTTGCGTTGAGCGGCGCGGCCCGCACTGAATTCAAATATATGGCGTTGTATGAGTGCGTTTACGGAGAAGCGATTTTGTTTGAATTAGGGCGTTTTTTGCGGCCGAGCCCGCGGATGGCACCGACGCGTCCCACGCGGCGTTTATCGTGGCGGCGCACGCAGCGGCAATTCTCGATGAAGCTATGTCCGAGGCGGAATCTTCTGTCAGTCTTATTTAGAAATCGCGCAACACAGACGTAGTCACCGTCGCAATGGAGTATGATATGATCAACTTTTTTTGCCGCGATGTCAGCCGCGTGCTTCGCTACACGCTAGAGGATTCGCCGCGGGCGCCGCGGCGGGCACCGCCACGCTTCCCGTCTCGCTTCTCTATGAACATGGTCGTATATTGCTATAATATTGTGTTTACGCGTGCGATGATGCGTGCCACTTCACGCGCCGCCCCACTGTAAACAGAAAAAACGTCCGACGCGCCGCGAGACGCCACGCCACACGCGACGCGAGACGCCCCGCGTCTCCGTAAATGAGGCCTTAGTTTCACTTGTTTGACTGACCGACATTTTGACAATTCAAAAGTGCCTGTAACTGGTCTATTTGAAATAAACGTTTCTGATTCTGATTCTGATTGGTATTGGTATATGGGGCTGTTGTCCGCAACTCCACGAATAAAGTGCGTATTTTGCGTACGGGTAGGACAAATGAGTTATTCGATCCACCCCAGCTCTTTAAGGAAGGCCAGGCTATACTAGGATATCGTCTACCCATGAGAACTAACAAACTCAAACACACTCATAAAATCTTTCGACTTTATAAGAAGTGTAAAGATTGCATCGCTACTTACCATCAGGTGGGATCGCAGTCAAGCACTAGTTTATCCCAATTAAATAAAAATAAAAAAAGTGTAATGTGGTTTTTTATTGGAGAATTACTCGAGTTTATTTCTGATACAAAGTTCAAAGGCACTCGGTCTACTAATTCAAGACACCCAGACTCAGAACAATTATCTGTAGATCGTATAAATATTAACTGTTACGCGCGGGAATCGCCTCCACCGGCTTTTTTCCTGTAGGTTTCATACAATTTTGACAGGCCTGTTGGTCTAGTGGTTAGTGACCCTGACTGCTATGCCGGAGGTCGTGGGTTCGATTCCCACCCAGGACAAATTGTGTGATGAGCACGATCATTTGTTCTGTGTCTGGGTGTAATTTATCTATAATATGTATGTATTTATAAATATATAAGTATGTTTATCAGTTGTCTAGTACCCATAACACAAGCTCTGCTTAGCTTGGAACTAGATGGCGCTGTGTGATAGTTGTGGAATATTATTTATATAGATGGACACACGGTTAACGCCGGTGGCCCCACATGCTACAAATCACCGCTGCTCGCTTTTTGTGGCCCAAACCGGCCACTAAACACCCTCACCCGCCACTCGCGCATTCAAACCTTCTTCTTCAGTAAAAAGGTAACAGCCACAAGTGGCTGTTGCGCGCTTCAGTTTCCTTTGTGGCCGTTTCTAGCTTCTTGTCGCGGCGTTTTTGGCTGTGCCATATGGCCCACTAACAAATGAATCAAACCGATTTGATCTATGTACAATGTACTTAAAAATCCATTTGATTAATCTAATATATAAAAATCTCACCTGTGTTTGTTATCAAACCCTTCCGAAATGGATCACCGATTTTTATGAGATTTTGATTTATATGTTTTATACTTTATTGTACCTACACCTCACAATGTAGACAGAATAAACATTTACAAAAACTAAGTGTACAATGGGCGGTCTTATCGCACAGGGCAATCTCTTACAATCCCTTTTTTCGCATTTTTTCATTGATATTTTATGTGGCACAATAATGGTCGCCAGGTCAGCCAGTATATAAACAACTGAGTTTTAGTATATGCGAAACCTGATAAACGTGTCTAGGATTTTTACCTAAAGAATCTATGTCATCATCTTCCTGCCCTAGTCCCGTTTTATTTGAGGTCGGCGCAACACGTTTTTTTCTTCCATTCTGTCCTGTCACTCGTCACGCTATCACTAACTCCCTTTTCTTTCATATCGCTTCTCACACAATCCATCCATCTTTTCTTTGGCCTCCCTCTTCCCCTCCATCCATCCACATGTAAACTCATAACTTTTTTAGCAACATGCGTTTCTTCCCTCCTTTTCACATGACCGTACCAAGACAAACGATTCCCTTTCAACTTTTCAGTCACTGGCGCCACTTTCAAACTTCCCCTAATATACTCATTTCTCACCTAAAGAATCTATGTACAAAATTTTAACATAAGTGATAAACAAAAAAAAATCTTACCACATATAAATTGGTGACACTTTTTACATTTACACATATGTACTTATTTATATACTTATAATAAACATCCGTATACACTCACAGTTGTAACATTCAGACACTCTAAAGACACAAATACAATTTGTCTTGATTACGCTATCATGCTCACAAACAAGGTAAATCTATTGTGTTTATTTTTGTTTCCCTTTCTTTTGATTACAGTAAGACACTAACGTAAGAGCCTGCCCCCCTAGCCAAGTTACACCCAGTTTGTGTCGAATTCCGTTCTCTAATTGGTAACGCCGTGACAGCAATTGTAGAAAACGATAAGTTGGTAGCCATGTTGACGCGCCGAGTCGGCCGCTCGTTCTACAATGTAGCGTTTGTATCATTGTAGAAACGATTTTGAACGATGTGAAGTTTGAACAAACGAATTGTCTATTCGTTTGTTCTGACCACGCGACTTTACGTTGAGATGACGTCATTCCCATACGTTTCATCACTTTTTGACAGCGTTTACGATTGCAGAACAACTTGGCTAAGCGTGCTGGTTCTTACAACACAGAGAATCCTAGTGTGAGTTCCAGGAAGTCAACCTATAAATGTATGTATTTTTGGTAAATAAATTTTCTTATTCTTATTAATGTCATAACTGTGTCATGAAAAAGTTATAAGCTTGTTGTATTACCTGGCTGTCAGCACCAATACATGATCATTGGGCGACTGTGGGGTGGTTTTACTTCCCGCACCCATCTGTACGCTAGCGCCTAATACCCGCTATGACTTGCCGTGACCTGTGTTGTACTTAGTGTCGGTGGTGTCCAACTTGTGGCCTTTTTTAAATATTTTTGGTAAAAAAATATAACATGGTGTTAAAATTATTGCAATCAAATCAGTTACTGATTTTGAACAAAATTTATTCAGGGTTTGCATGTTTTCTAAATAATGTTGTTTATTATAGTAGTAACCAGTCCATTTAAAAATATGAACCTCCTCATAAAATTATTAAAAAAAAAAACTCACAAATATAATGCGTCAACTTCGAAAATAGCAATCCATTTACTCTACCAACAATCGCATTTACTTAATTAATCCTTTTTATAGCAATAACAATATTCATTCAATATCAAAAATAGCCTTCCTACCTGATTACGAGTAAATCTGACCTATTTATAGTATCAATTTCCACACGCACGCAATTTCTTTGTAATCAATTTAATTGGTTCGGTATAAATTCAATTGATTACATCCTTAATCAATTTAATGCGTGGGTACTGTAAAAGTTAATCAACATACATATTGTTTCCTTGCGGGAGGCAATGTATCAACTGCCAGAATGTTCAATTTATACATACAGGATATCTATTGTTTCCGTAAACATGCTCAATTTGATAATTTTACCCAATTTTAGTGTTTTCAGAAGACATTTAAATGATGATTGACGAATGATTCGTGCTAACGCTAAGAAATCATAAATCTTGTTTTCAATGCATTTTAAATTCTGATGAGATAATGTGATTGATACCCCGGCTATTATTTTTCTAATTACTTACCTAGATTTCGAAGATTTAGAAATCGATGCGGTTCAATGTTAAAATGGAGATGGTGAAGAACATATTTTCAATTAAAATAAAGAAAAATAAACTGTAGCGCATATAGAGTAGTACATATAATCAGCATAATAATGTTCCCACTGTGAATACTCATCATATATCTTTGAATGTTTGTTTCTAGGACATGCCGGTTTCCTCACGACGTATTCCGTTCAGCGTTTTGAAGCAGTAGTGAAGAATTATTTTACACACATCTGATTAACGTGGCAATGTGTCGCGATTATAGGCGCCGTGCCATGAAAATGTGACCAGGTACTTTTAATTTAGATAGGTCCACCCCATCACGGTTGCGGCCTTGTCCTCCGCTAGCATTACTGCTTCGCAAAAGGAGGTGACTATGAATCAGAGTCGAGAATCCGAAACAGGAACCACAAAAACTGGCCATCCCTGGTGAAGACCTACGCCAGCCGGAAAGTTAGGATCCCGTGGTGCTTTTCTAGCCACTGCTCAAAAAGGTGACTTCCACCTTGATTGTGGCGTACCCGTTTCCAGATACTTACGAACTGCAAATATCTTACAAGGAAATTCCCCATGTCTTCCTCAGAACATATTAATCGTAAAGGAATGCGATAACTGCCGATAGATAGCCGGCAATAAAACTACTAATCGTAACTCATAATCTGCTTAACGGACAGTTTGCAAGGACACCCGTATAAATCAGAGGTCTATTTTTACGAGGAATCTTTATGGTAGATAAGGTTATTAATTATTAGGGTTATATCTATTATCGACTTAGGTACTGAGTTGGTACTTCTTCGGCTCCGTGGGAGGATTAGCCATCTGATTAATTTCTATGTTAACGTGTGATCATCACATTGTATCGTAGTCTTAACAGTATTTATTTAAGCTTTATGCACATACATGTACAAAGGCGGACTTTATGCCTTACGCATTATCTGCCAGTCGATCTTAGGGTGGCAAACATAACATGGCAAGTGCAACTAAATAAATAGACTAACCGAAAAGAGACTAAAATACAATAATAAATACATACTAAAACTACTCTTGGCTGATGATAGTATTATTTCTTTTGTATGGTGGGAATAAATCATCCAAAGACAGCCCCTGCTCTTGGGCGGAGCGGAAGATAGCGTCAGACTCTTACTGACTAAAAGACCCACCCTGTTCCTTCTAGCCTTCATACCTGGGCTCGAGCTCCCTTTCGGATAACCCTGGCCCCAGTAGGCTTCGACCCGGCTGGGTCCCTGCTGTTGCTGACAACTCCTTGAGGCGCGTGGGAACAGTGCACGCCGTCGACGACTTGGGCTTGGTCCGGACAGTTACCGGACGGCCGGACAGCGAGCTACCAATTGCTCACTGTCCGCAAGCCCGCGCCTAAAGTGGCCGATACTTACTACATACATACAAATAAACAATGTTGTTGTGAAAAAACAAATCCAATTAGAACTGATTAGAGTTCTGTGATGATTCTACTAACTTCTTGCGAATATGCTCACGTGCTTTCACCTTAAAGGAAAGTCGGCTGCTCGCCCTTCTGATATTCAGAGGGACCGCAACAACAAGCAACAACAGCAAGCAACAGAAAGCATAAGCTTAGAAGCATATTCAGTCTCATAACGTTCCCACGTCTGGGACATAGGCCGTCTTTCTGCCTAGGAGAGGGAAAGGGAGGTAACTCACCACGCGGGCCTAGTGCAGGATGGTTGATGTCACATATCTTAGAATTTTTTGATAAAGGACATGCTGGTTTCCTGAGTTTTTTCCTTCACTATTTTGAGAGCAGTGATGAAGGAATAAATTGCAGAAAGGCAATCGCCTGCCAGGGTTTGAGCCCACGATGTACAATTAGTAAGTCGGGGTCATTACCACTGGGCCACCGTTGCTTTCCCATTAATAGTCATCATCATTAGCCTTTTTATTGATCCCACTGCTGGGACTCAGGCCTCCTCTCTAGGAGAGGGAATGGGCAGTAATCTACCAAGCCGGCACAGTGCGGGTTGGTGAATGTCACATGTCTTCGAATTTTTGATTCTAGAACATGTCAGATGTTTTCCTTCACCGTTTTGAGAGCAGTGGTAATGAAATAAATTACACAGAGTAAAACGCCTACAATTTGTAAGTCAGAGCCATTACCACTGGCCCACCGTTACTCTCACATAGGTATTTGAAAATAATTTAATTTTCAGTTTTATCACGCTTTTTTTGCGCGAAATCAAGGTAAAGTGTAGGAGGGTATTAACGTTTTCTTGACTCGTCTAATTTATCATGCTACTCAATTACACTTAATAGATAGAATATTTCTCTCTCTTTGATCGTCAAAAGCTTTTGCATTTTTTATCTATTTAATTAAGTTTTCATATTGAAGTCGCGTTCTTCCCACACTTTATTAACTTGAAATGAGATTCTTCTTGTACTTCAGTAAATACAGTCAGGGAACGAAATCAGTTAAACGCTTAAAGTGTACACAGGGTTTTTTTTATGGTGGGAAAAAATCATGCATTGACATCCCCCGCCCTTGGGCGGAGCGGGAGATAGTGTCAGACTCTTACTGACTAAAAGACCCACCCCGTTCCTTCTAGCCTTCATACCGGGGCTCGAGCGCCTTCTTCTTTCTTCGCCCTTTTCGGATAACCCTGGCCCCAGTAATACAGGGTGACTGGTAATTATTGTACGATACTTAAACACGTGATTGTGCTCATGATAGCCAACAACTTTTACTTTGGGAACAAACCTGAAATCGCTAAAAAAATCAGCTATTCAGTACATTTATGTTTGCCTAATGTACGGAACAGCTGATATTTTTTTCACGATTTCTGCTTTGCTCCCATAATAAAAATTGTTTGTTAGCATGAGCACAATTACGTGTCTAAGTATCGTACACTAATTGCCAGTCACCCTATATATCTTTATTACTTCACACTCGAATATCTGAATGGATTGTGATGAAACTTGGTACACGAGTAGATTAAGCCCAAGAATAGTACATAAGATTATTTGTGTCCCAGGATTATGGAATTTTTTGATAATTTTCTGCTTAATTTAGATACTTGTAATTGGCTTTCTTTTTTCAGCTAACTGTATCCTAGCTGTAAGTTTTCCGAAAATAATAAAATAAAATAAAAGTCCGATAGAAAAAAAAAAAGTAAAAAATTACAACTTCTCCAAACACAAAAGATACATAAATAACATAAAATGTGGATAATAAGCGGGAAATGCACGCAGCGTTGGACGGCCTCCAACAAGGTGGACCGATGACCTGGTCAGGGGCGCGGGAATCCGATGGATGCGTGATGCACAGGACCGGTCGTTGTGGCGACGCTTGGGGGAGGCCTATGTCCAACAGTGGACGTCTTTCGGCTGATTTGATGATGATGAAGCGGGAAATGCAAGTATTTTTAAATTGCTTGACTTTCGAATACACAGGGTTTTTTGTAAAACACTGACAGCCTCTCGAGACTATGTTACTATCATCATAGACAACAACTTTTGTTCTATGACTTTTAAAAATTTATCATATTTTAGTTCATGAAATTTTCATACAAAAGTAAAACTATTTAAATTGAACGTTTTAAATATTTATTTATTTAAACTTCATGTACAATAGTGGTACATAGGCGGACTTAATGCCACAAGGCAATCTCTACCAGTCAACCTTTGAGTTAAAAAAGACAACACTGTGGTAGGTTTGCACAATAAACAAATACATAATAAATAGTTCAAATGGAAAAATATAAAATAAGTTATTTATAATAATAAAATACATATATATGCTAAAATAATAAACTAATAAATACTATGAAAAATATCAAATCACTATGAGAACTTAGTAACAATTCTGAACGAAGACCGAACTAAGGTTGAGAGGACTCAACCTACGAAACCCAACCAAACCTCGTTTATTACAAAGTCTATGCGAAGCAAGCGATAGTACAATAGCGGAGAGAGTGCGGCGCTTGCGTCACGTCATACAGACGGTATATAAGGTATAGCAAAATACAGAGTTGAAATGTGTAAATAGAACAACGAAATCTTGAAGGTTTGTTTTGGTAATTATCTAAATGAATTATGTTTTCTAAAAAGTTATAGAACAATAGTTGTTGTAAAGTTTTTGGTAAAGTAATACAGTCCTAAACATCGACATTAATCTCTACATCAAACCACCACCAAAATTATCGATACCTATTCATAATCTAATCGGATTACGTTACGAGCAGGCACTACTCTCGGAGTTACACAAAACTGATTGGCGTGCCTCAGGGAGCCTAGCTGGGTCTCAACAAAGTTAGCCGAGGGTAGTTACAAACTGAATCAGTAATTAGTTCGCTATTAATGTTTAAATTCAATGATATCCTTGGCACAGTTGATGAATTTATAATGCCTAGGTATTATACGGGTAGTTGGCAAAGGAACGACGCCGATGATTTAAGTCAAGTCCAAAATATGTATTTCTAATTGAGAATTTATAGACACTAGTGAATCCTCAAGTAGTCGGTCAGACTAACTACTCAATCAATATTTATTTATTTATTGGCACACCAACAGCATTACATATGTACATGATTTTGTAAAAATAATATTAAAAACAAGGCACTGGTATGCATGCCTATTATAGGTATGCACAGCTTACACCATGCTAGATATAATATTAATTATTAAAAATTACTACAAAAAAATTAAATATACAAGGGGGGAGAAAAAAAAACACAGATACAATTGTATCTGTATACATAATCAATCAAAAATCAATATGAAAGAGTAACGTGTTATCTAGTAACAAGGATGTCAATAACGATATTAATATAAATGGTGTAAGGGACAGCCCTCCACAAACGTTAAGGGCTTGCTCAGTAGACGAAACTGAACAACCCACCATAAAATTTTTTTTCAGGAAACGAAAAAAAAATTCAGCCTCTCCATACAAACTGTCCAATCAAGTAAGTAATTTTGTTTTTTTTGTTTCCTGAAAAAATGTTTTATGGTAGGTTGTTCAGTTTGGTCTACTGAGCAAGCCCTTAAAGTTTGTGGAGGGCTGTCCCTTACACCTTTTATAGATACAACATAAGTTGTAGTATTTAGCGAAACTCGGAACATGTATCTAGTATTTTTAAGTAAAGAATCTATGAATCAGCTTCATAACTGTATCATAAAAAATCACTAAGTTATAAGCTTGTTATGTTACCTGGCTCGCACAAATACATAGTCACCAGACCATCTGGACGACTGAGAGGTAGTTTTATTCTCGCGATTAGCTGTACGCTGGCACCCAATGCTCGCTATGAACCGCCGTGACCTGTGTTGTATTTAGTGTCAGTAGTGTCCAACTTGGGACCTTTTTAAAATATTTTTGAGAAAAAATAAAACAAGGTGTAAAAAATATTGGAATCTATTCATTTACTGATTCTGAACAAACTGTATTCAGGTATTGCATTTACTAAAAAAAATGTTGTATAAATAGCAGTTTCGGCCAGTGGCATCACATACACTCCTTATTAGGGGTATGCATTATTCCAGTTACATTACACCAGTTACAGTTACATAACGCCTCGTTATACGTACCGCTTTCATCGAAGGACTGAATCAATTTTCCTGTTGCGGTCTTCCTGTCCGATTATAATGTAGGCATCAATTTTTCTACAGCAGTCTTCCCATTCGATTATAATTTAGGTATCTTCAAGGCTAAAGTGAATAGGCTCTTAACAAACTAGTGCGCTTTACCTTCGACGATTTTATCACTGCTTACCATCAGGTAGGGAACGCAGTCTGCACTAGTTTATGTCATTCAAAAAAAATATAATACCCAAAGCTGCAATCGATGAAGCTGAAAGTCTACTGCAATATGATTAATAAAAGGCTTAGGCAGAGTAATTCTAACTAGTTGATAAATAGGCTATTACAGTATGAAAAAAAACCGGCCAAGAGCGTGTCGGGCCACGCTCAGTGTAGAGTTCCGTAGTTTCCCGTCCGTCACAATAAGTGTATCCACTTATGAGTTTAAAAAAATGCTTGCATATACGAATATACTACAAACTTAGTTCAGAAATTATTTTGTAGAACCGTTTTGTCTTTTTTGTACAAAAACTGTTCTTTCCATCAAGTTCAAAATAATTTTCCAAGAAAGTCCTTATAAAGTTCTACTTTTCAGATTTTTTTCATATTTTCTAAACTTATGGTTCAAAAGTTAGACGGGGGGACACATTGTTTTTTACTTTTGGAGCGATTATTTCCGAAATTATTGACAATATCAAAAAATGATTTTAGTAAACCCCGTATTCATGTTTAAATACCTATCCAACGATATATCACACGTTAGGGTTAAAATTTTATCAGCGTGATTCATATACATATTGGTAGAAAATTTCAGCT
Source organism: Mythimna albipuncta (assembly GCA_929112965.1). Taxonomy (NCBI): domain Eukaryota; kingdom Metazoa; phylum Arthropoda; class Insecta; order Lepidoptera; family Noctuidae; genus Mythimna; species Mythimna albipuncta. The sequence goes on along the minus strand of OV815962.1, from coordinate 4,769,394 downwards.
TTCTAGTGCTAACGGTCACAGAGATTAAGCGAGAACGGACAGACGGACAGACAAACATGGCGAAACTATAAGGGTTCCTAGTTGACTACGGAACCCTAAAAAATAAGACCATATTTATTGCCAGTCGCATAGATTATGGGTTTTAAAAGCGATTTGTAAATATATCAAAAAAATAATGGACTATTTTATAAAAAAAAAAAAAAATATGAAGTAAACGTTATTTTATTTTACCTAGCGCCATGTTTTTGAAAACGGTCGCTTTTGGCTTCATCTACGAGTATTTAAACGTCAAAAGTCTGTAAATATGTCTGTTATTTGTCAATTATGGTGTTTTGGCGGCTTCTGTATTTGAACAACATTAAATGATATTTTTATGTTAATATTTACAAGAATTTAGAAAAATTATTAATTTTGCAAAAAATTCGTTACTCTACATAAACAAACTTAAACTATTTATACTAAAACCTAAATAAATACCTAACTTATATAAATAAAATACAAAAACACAAAGTGCAGGTGTCAAAGTACTCCTCCACATCGCTGTCATCCGGGAATGTGCCCAGAAGACTGGCAGCATTATCACGTTGAATGGCAATGCTAATTCTTTGAGCGAAGAACGAGCCAGCCCTCTGGTCACGCAAGGTGTCGATCAGTCCGCGAGAAATTTCCTTAAAAAGGAGACGCGCATTCGGACCCCATGACCCAAGCGTTTCGACCCCAAATGGCCCAAAACTGTAATTACCAATAAGGTTACAGTATTTGCGCCGTTTAAGGGTCTCAGCAGCCGCAGTGGCAGCGCCAGCACAGCCCTTTTTTCACTGAAAGGAAGCTGCATTATTGCCAAGTGGCATAGAAGGACATACGCTATATGAAATCGATTCCAAAAGTCAATAAAATAACCTATAAAGGATTGAAACAAAACGTACTTCATAATGTAAATAAACAATTATAAACTATACGCTCAGTTTCATTATTACAACCCTCGTAATATCATAGGATACTCAAAGGACTGTCATGTTGAAAACATAATTTCTGTGTGGTACAAATTACAACCACATATAACACTCCAAATTAAACTCTTTCGCAATGAGCTTAAAGTGGTAATTCAAATATAGATTTAGTCGTGGTTTAAACGGGAACTTTTGGGTGAGATTGTAATGTTAGTAACACGTTTGTGGCTTATAAAATAACTATTATGAATGAGAGATTGAAGTTAACAAATGTAAAATTAATTAAAAACTGTTTATACCTACAACATTAGTTTCAGCATAATGCTAAACCCAAAACACGTGTCTAGTATATATCTGTATCATAAAACATCACCAAGATAATAATATAAGCTTGTTATGTTACGTGGTATTCCGCACAAATACATGGTCATCGGGCCATCCGGGCAACTGAGGGGTTGTTTTGCAACCTCATGCCCGCTATAATCTGCCGTGACCTGTATTGTGCTTTGTGTCGGTGGTGTCCAACTTGTGACCTTTTTAGCCGACTTTGAAAAGGAGGTGGTTCTATGTTCGGCTGAATGTATGTTTTTTTTATGTATGTTAACCGATATCTCGGTCGATTGTGGACCGATTTTGAAAATCTTTTTTTATTGAAAGGTTATGCTTCCAAGTTGGTCCCATTGCAATATTGTTATGATCTGATCATGAACTTCGAAGATATGGCACAGAGCTCCTCAGAGGATCACAGCAGAACTATCGTATCAAGTAAAATTGATTTGTATATACGTGTAGTCGATAACTGGCTGAAGGAAAAGGGGGAGGGGGTGTATCGGACTGATCTGATGACGAAACTAGAAGGTAAATTAATGTAATCTAACCGTGTTTGGGATTATTAGAATCGCTATGAGATGCTCTCTGGCTATAAGGTATTTAAGTTTGGCTGAGAGGTACTTTTTAGTGGTGGTAGGTACTATAACTAAAAATTGTAAAATAAAAAACTTTTTCCAAAAAAAAAATACAATTGAGTTCAATGTTAAATCAACACTGAAAAGTACAAAATAACTTTAATTTCGGAAGTCGGTGATAAATAACGAAGAGACAAAACTATTTCAGAAACACCGACTTCCGAAATTGAAGTTATTTTGTACTTTTCAGTGTATAATTAACAATAAAGTCGGTTGTATTTTTTTCGTAAAAAGTTTTTTACTTTAGATAAATATTGTCTATAACCGAATATCATCATAATATGTTGGAAATATGCTCCAACTGCAAATGAGCGTGGTATTACGTTTGTATGGAAATTCATCCGTCGCCGGCCCCTTAACATCAACAACATTTCGGCCGAAAGACGTTCACTGCTGGTCATAAAAACTTCCCCCAAATGTCACCACAACGACTGGTCTTGTGCATTTAACATTCATCGGATTCCCGCTTCCCTCACCAATTCATCGGTACACGGTTGACACCCCAAAACTTTACGGTCGCCATCGACCATTTCGTTCTACCACTTAAGTTTAGACATTCTTCGGCGGTCTACAAATCGCATATGATTATTTTTTAAGCTATTGCATAGCTTCTATCGCGGGCCTTGAGCGTGGAGACCGAATCCAGAAATTCCGTAACGAAAATAACCTAACACCCTCACTCATTTGTGTTTTGAGCGTGGTGACCGATAAGAAAACAAATGAGTGAACAATCAATCAAAATTCAATTCAATGTCTGAAAGTGTAACTTCAATTAATATCAAAGAAAAAAAAAAATAAAGGAAAAAAATACTGCATAAATAAAATAAATAAATAATTATAATTGCATATGTTGATAAAAATGCTATGCAACAGCTTTACTGCGGCAGTCCCGAGTGCCACACGTCTTTTTTTTTTTTTGTTTTAATACTTTTCACGCTGCCTTCATGCTTGAGTGAGACTATTGAAAAGTATAGTTTCGTTGTTCAAACATTAAGATCTTTTTTTTTAACACGCTTATATTAGCTTCACCTTTATGTTTGTAATCAACGCCTTTGAGCTCGATTTTGACCTACTTTGGGCGATCAGATTTTCTTTAAACTTTGCAGTCCCATCAAAGACCGGTGACTATACAATAATCCGTTTTTTTTAGTGAAAAATAAAAATATAGGTTAAAAAAAAAAAAAACCAAATAAATACGCTTTCATAGCATATCAAACTAAAAAGTGTATAATAAACGAACGAAAAATATTAATATCATTTTGTGTGTTATGTTGTGGTTTTTTTATTTTAAATTTTATTTTTTCGCCGTTTAGAGGTGTCAGTTGCGGCAGTATACTACCGGTTACATTTTACTAGGATATCGATATTGAGTGTAAAAAAATATCCCAAAGGAATATATTCCCGAGATAAAAAAGAATCCTTTGTCTTAAAAATTGTGTACAAATCCCTTCAGAAAATCAAACTGGCTGGGATTGACTAGCCTGTTGGCCTAGTAGTTAGTAACCCTGACTGCTATGCCGGAGGTCGTGGGTTCGATTCCCACCCAGGACAAATGTTTGCGTGATGAGCATGATCATTTGTTCTGTGTCTGAGTGTAATTTATCTATAATATGTATGTTTTTAGAAATATATAAGTATGTTTATCAGTTGTGTAGGACTTATAACACAAGCTCTGCTCAGCTTGAGACTAAATGGCGTTGTGTGATAGTTGTGGAATACCTATTACCTGTTACCTAAACATACACACTACCATAAACATAATGATATTGCTTTACATAAACACAAAACACGTCTTTTAACACGCCATTAAAAGCTGCAAAGAATTTAAAAAATGTACTCTCTGTTTCCGGCACAAAATAAGGTAAGTTTATTAAAATTAAAATAGGAAACAATTATAAAGAGCAAAAAGTAGGTCAGGCACGTTAAACGCTGTAAAGAAAATTAAAACTGTAATGTTAATAGGAAGGAAACATTGTCGAGATTCTTGGCAAAATGACGTCCTCGTTAACTAAGTCGTAAACGCCAAGTACCTCTTTGTAGCTCATATTCACTTAAGGGTTTTTAGAGGCCGGTGGGAAGCGTGTGGGAAAGGCCATCCTCACGCTCTGGCCGCCATAGGAAACAACCTGGAGATCAGGAGACGCAGAGGGATTCCTGGCCACGGTATAATAGACGTGGACTTACATAAACCGTCCGATAAGCACCCGGTCGAGCTCGTCGTATTCAACGCGTGCCTTATAGAGATGTCAGCGTAATTTACGAATCGCTCCCTAGACTCAATGCTTGCTTGCTGTGGGATTATATGAAAAAGTTTCCGAGACTTTGGAACGCCATATGCAACTGATAAAATAAAGGTGACCCTCCCTCTCTCTACCCAGAGCAGGAAAAGTTATTTTATGATTTGCCACCATCAAAATAAAAATAGTTTTAAAGGAGGAACTAGATTATATATAAATTAAAAAAAAATGGACTCGGGACACAAAGCAAGAAAATAACTACCGATATTTCTTACCGTATACTCATCTGGGACCAAGGGTAGTCCAAAAGGAAACCTCGAGGTCATGGACCGAGAATTAGGGGTGGTTTTAACCCGTAAAAGTCTGTCACGCCCTCATATTCTGCGCTACAGCGGGAATAATCATTGGTTCATTTCTCACTTTAAAAAAGAATCGTACACTTATTACCTTTTTAAGAACTATGAAAGTTTTACCAAAAATAAACATGATTTAGGTGAGTTATCTCCAACAATCGTCCCTTGAAGTACAAAAATCCGTTAATTACCAAAGAATCCGACTTCCTGAGACCATGGCTGGTGGATAGCTGCTGATCACACTTATCATCAGCTCGGCCAGATGGGGCCAAGGTGGATACACAATAGCTCGTTTGCAGCTACAATACTGGGAAACTCCCAAGCGGTGCGCTTATACTATTTCTGTGAGCGCTATGATGGGTTTTGGTGGGTACAAGAAGTGAGCTTAAAGCGAGAAAATATTTATTAGGTTAGGGAAGAGGAGGTTAGGCTAGGTTTTGCCTAAGGCTTCAACCTCTTGAGGTTAGAAAATTATCACGGGAATACAAAAATATAATTATCGATATAAAAAGTTATCGGTTTAATTCCAAACTGCCGAGTGTTTTTATGTTAACGTGATCGAAACGTTTACTGAGTTTGGCTCTTTGATTGGTTAAGAGTTTGTAACGGTCCAATCATAGCGCCGAATGTCATAAACGTGTTGACCGCGTTAACGTAAAACAAACTTACACTAGGCACTCAAGTCATGATTTACCCTGTCGCGTATGAATCCAATTGTTTCTTAACAATCGATTGCGTCAACAGTTATCCAAACATTGTATGTATTAAAGGGGTGAGTTGCACCATTTAACTATAACCATAACAAAGCCGTTAACAGTTGTCAAATCGTCGAATTGACCAATAGGCGGCCGTTTCACGGCTGGTTATGGTTTGGTTATCGTTATAGTTAAATGGTGCAACTCACCCTAAGTCATGTACAATTTTGGTATTTCGTTTATTTTGACTACACAAATATGATCAGTAGCGGGTACAGATCGAGCCCCATAAATAGTGATGTATATAAATATTATTATAAATCCTTAGCTAATCATTACCAAATCGCCAATCGCTCTTATCTTGCGCTGCCTGCTCTCCGCTGAGTGGACATATGAGTCGACCTTGCGATGGGGCTATCTCGCATTTAGAAGGGAAGGAGCGATGGACCTTGTTTTGACTGCTCCGTTTCCGAAACGAGGGCATTTTGAAAGTTGACTAACTTCTACTTCTTGATTATTACTACATTTTATTGAGTACCAATTATTTTGTGTGTTTAAAATTCTGATTGGACCAGAAGGTTCTACAGTGACTCGCTGAGAATTATCGAGTAATGAAACCAGTCTTAATTTTGTTCTGTTTTTGTGATCCATAAAATAACAATAGTTCTTGCGGAAAGTATGACTTTTTAGTTGATGGTAAATTTAAACATGAAGGCTTTAACGTAACGTATAGATCTGAAAACGAATCTACAACTCAATATTTGTCTATTTTTATACACAACAAATATGATCTCCGCTAAAGTTTGGCCGAACGTGGGAACCACATTGAATTTAATAACTAGATGATGATCAAACAATATACCTATGTTTAAAAACTAAAAAGTCTGAGATTAGGTGCACATAGAAATTCTTTTAGTTTTTTTTTTATGCCGTTAAGTCCAATGTAATAATTCTACAGATGATCAGAATACAAATACGGAAAATAAAGAAAATTGGTTTACAAAAAAAAATATTACTCTACTAAGCATTGCCAATGTTTTAGTTTTTTCCTCCGTAAAATTACTACGTGTCACGCGTATCTATAGTGAGCGACTGAAACACGATTTGACGCCAAACCCGAAACCTTGGCCAAACATTCAGTAACTTTTTCAGTTTTGACCATAACCAAAACAGAATTGGTAATAGAAAACGTTACAACATTTTTTTAAATTGTGTTGGGCTCGCACTTGATTACTAGTATCACTTGACGGAAAGCGATGATGTGGTCGACTGGAGCACACTTGGTCATCATCATCATCATCATCATTATATCAGCCCAAAGACGGCCACTGTTGGATATAGGTAAAAGATAAAGCGTTGGAAGGCCTCTTTTTTGTGGGTAATTGCACATGCCTTTTTTTGGTGGATAAAAATCATCCAAATGACATCCCCCGCCCTTGGGCGGAGTGGGTGATAGTGTCAGACTCTTACTGACTAAAAAACCCACCCGTTCTTTCTTGCTTTTCATACCGGGGTCGAGCTACCTTTCGTAGCTAACCCTGGCCCCAGTAGGCTTCGACCCAACTGAACCCCTGCTGACAACTCCTTGAGGGGCGCGGGAACAGTGCGCGCCGTCGACGACTTGGGACACTGCACATGCCTCACACACACCCTACTTACAGTTTATAACATCAATAAATACAAAAGAAAATAAATAAGAATCAATTCAGTAACGTTCACTGGTTGTCTTAAATCGTATTTTTATTATAAGGAATTAACTAGCCGAACTGTCTCTTAAAATACAGATTTATCCTAGTTTAAGGATTATAAAACTTGATTTGTACAGGTTTACCAACAACTGTTTCATGTAATAAGTACGTACTATCTGTATTTTTTTTGTGAATATACGTTTATTATTATTAATATAGTAATACTTAACTATATTGTTGAAACTTTTATAAAATACACAAAATAAAATAAAAAAACACAGTAAATACACAGTGTTGTTTTTTTAACCCAAAGGTATGTCAGAGAATGCCTTGTGGCATCAAGTAGGTAAGTAAGATATACGATTGCATAAAAATTATTACATACATAATATATAAATAACAACCTTCAGCTCAAATACGCTAACTTCGGTCGCGTCGAATATACACCTCGTTTTTGGCCGAAAAACTCCAGCCGAAACCAAGTTCATTTTGACCGAAAGTAGCCGAAAGCGGGACTTCGGTCGGCATCTACTTATTTATCCACCCGGGAATAATACGTACGCGCCATGGCGCTTTTCGCAGAGCTGTCATGTCCACCATGATTTAGTTACATGAACTTTATCTCATGTGGCGGCACACACATGCCCCAGATTCACAACTTTGATCCCTTTGCTGGTCTACTGAACAGGGGTCTGAAACATCCAAAAAGTTATGAAAATTATGTTTTAAATGGTTGAGACTAGATACCAGGTTACCTGGAAGAAATCTTGGAAAATTATATGGCCGCTTAGTTTTTTTTTTTTAGGATTCCGTGCCTCAAAAGGAAAAACGGAACCCTTATAGGATCAATTTGTTGTCCGTCTGTCTGTCTGTCAAGACCCTTTATCTGGAGAACACGTGGAAGTATCGAGTTGAAATTAAAACCATATACACAGGTCTGCGGTCCTTTCAAGCTGTAAAAAAATCAAACTTCTAAGTTAACATATAAAAAAGATATGGCGGATGTGGCAAAAAAAACGTATACTTTGATACTCTCAAAGATCAAAATTCATAGGGTACTTCCAGTTGACCCAGAATCCTGAAATTTAGCACAAACTAAAGTCTTATAGCACAAGTATAGGGAAAAATCTGAAAACAGTTTTGTTGTTACCTACGTCACAAAAAAAAAATGCATTTCGGAAAAATCTTCGAGACTCCATTCGGGAATTGTAATTTGCACGGAACCCTCATTACGCGAGTCCGACTTGCAATTGCCCGGTTTTTTTTTTAGTGTAAGGTTTTCTTTTTAAACCCTAAAAAGAAAACATTACACTAAAAAAAAAACATGCCGAAACGGTAAAACGGGATCCTATTACTAAAACCCCGCTGTTCATCTGTCTGTCTATCCGTCTGTCACCAGGCGGTATCTCATGAACCGTGATAGCTAGACAGTTGAAATTTTCACAGATGATGTATTTTTATTACCGCTATAATTACAACCACTAAAAAACTATAAAAAAGTAAACGTATAATATAAAGATATTTTGGCATCACATCACACTCAAAGCAACTAAGAATTATTTTGCAGTGATTTTTACTGCCATAGTGAAGGCCATTCCAAGGGCTGATAAGGGTGTCGGAAAATAAGAACTTCCGCCCCTCATCACATTTCACAATTTATTAAAGTGACATTCTATACCATCAAACAAATATAAAGTGTCACGATGGTGTTGCGTGTTTGATAATTAATTCCCGCGATGAACAAATTTTTGTATAATCTATGGGTATCTACAATAATATAACAAAGAAGTAAAGTTTGTTTTTTTATTTGTAGGAGGTAATCTCTGGAAATGCTGACCCAGTTGCTAAAACTCTTCACCGATAGAAAACTGCTTAATTCCAGAGTGTCATAGGCTATATTTTATGTGCGCGGTCGAAGCCGCCGGCAAAAGCTAGCATGCATTCAGCCTCTCCATACAAACTGTCCAATCAAGTTAATAATTTTGTATGGTGAGGCGGATTTTTTTTCCTGAAAAAATATTTAACGGTAGGTTGTTCAGTTTCGTCTACTGAGCAAGCCCTTAAAGTTTGTGGAGGGCTGTCCCTTACACCTTGTATATATGTGTTACAATAAGTTTCAGATCTGTGTTCGTGTGTATTTAAGTTAGCATTTTTGTGAACGCAACCATATTACAGTGCCTACTGGGGCCAGGCGCCTACTGGGGCCAGGGTTATCCGAAAGGGCGCTCGAGCCCCGGTATGAAGGCTTGAAGGAACGGGATGGGTTTTTTAGTCAGTAAGAGTCTGACACTATCTCCCGCTCCGCCCAAGAGCGGGGGTTGTCATAAGATGATTTTTCCCATCGAAAAAAAAAAAAAAAAAAAACCATATTACAGTATGCCTGCTAGGGCAATGGAATCGGTGGAACTTATGGTCCTGGAATAAAAAGGCAACAAAAGAACATATGTGTGGTTTTAGTCAGTAAAACTCTGTCAATCCCTTCCGTTTTACTCTAGAGTGGTAGAAGTTATGAGAGGATTACCCATCTCAAAAAAAAAAAAACAAAATAGAGAAGTAATTCTGAGTGTTGTACAAGGTTTAAACTAAAATAAGGATTTTTTTTTACATTAGAAATAAACTAAAATATTCGAATAATCTGGCTTAATTATGAAACTACCAGTAAAACTAAAAAGAAGTTATATTCGTATCTTGATTAAGCCCTAAAATGTATAGACGCTGAAGCCACTAAATAACCTAAGCATCGAATTTTAATTAAGGCCCAAGCGCCCGAAAAGTGCCTGTGATTAAACATTCATGAAAAACATTATCAACATTTGATTTTTTCGTGCTATTAATAATTTTATCTAAAAAAATATATTTAGAAATTTCGCAACTTTTCGCAACTTTTCCCTACTCCTACGAAACGATCGATTTGTAAAGATAAAATAAAAAAGTACCTTTTTTTTAATAAAACTCGTATTAATTTACGCATGTACGAAATTTTTTTTTAAGAATACGTCAGCGAGCGAGTTCAATGACCTATATAGGTGGTAGTCGGCGTTGCGTACTAACTACCTACAGGTCATTGGACTCGCTCAGCTGACGTTTTCTTAAAAAAAATAATTTTGTAGTAGGTGCAGTCGGTGCAGAGAATTTTGTCTTTGAGGAACATTTAGAAGTCCAAACTCTAGGTTTGAAAACGACCGCAGAAAACAGGTGTTAAGTTAACGGATTGAGTTCAAAACTCCGTTTGTGATTCCAAAACCAGGATAACTGATTTGGCTTAAAAGGCTGCCCAGCTTAAATGGGACTGAGCAGAACATGTCTGCCGCCGCCGGGATTCCGATCCCGATTTCCGGCCACCGTAGGCGCGGGCTTGCGGACAGTGAGCAATAGGTAGCTCGCTGTGCGGCCGTCCGGTAACTGGACCGAGCCCAATTCGTCGACGGCGCGCACTGTTCCCGCGTGCCTCAAGGAGTTGTCAGCAACTGCAGGGGCCCAGCCGGGTCGAAGTGTACTGGGGCCAGGGTTATCCGAAAGGTAAAGGTATGAAGGCTAAAAGGGGTGCTAACGGGGTGGGCTTTTAGTCAGTAAGAGTCTGATACTATCTCCCGCTCCACCCAAGAGAGGAGGTTGTCATTGGATGATGTTTCCCACCATAAAAAAAAATGCCCGACAAATTGTGGGACAAAGTAGCACAGATATGGTGTCCTAAGACAGTGAGAAGTGGTCGTGGCAAGCCACGAAGGAAATGGCGAGACATACCGAACAGATTTTACCAGAACTGGAAGGAGGAAGCAGAGGCTTGAAAAATAGGAGTGGAAAGAGTTCTTACCATCCATCTTAAGGTTGTCTGGTATATATTGTTGTCAGCGATAAGACCGCCATTATACCCTTACATGTAAGTTTATGTATAACTTGTGTTAGTTCTTTGGTAGGTATATAACGTTTATTTTATTCTATTCTATTTTTTGCGACATTCTGATGATAATATCTAATAATATCAGTGTCCGATGCACTCGATCAAGGTAAGCATTGCGGTTGGGGCAGTAAAATAAAAATAAAATGATAAAATTATGGAATTATCAAGCTATTAAAATTACTAAAGTATTAAATTTTAATTTTATTCAATTTTAAACAACAAAATTATCAAATTATAAATCACTCCATAATATTAGATTAAACAATTTTAAAGTATTCAATAAAATTGTGAAATTATACGACCGTAAAATTAAATAAAATGTAAGTTGTGATTGTATTTTGAACCTACTAACATAGTTTATAAGTTCCAATTGTTACTAACCATTATGGAAATATTATAATTATTTGCCCAAGATTGGTACAGTAAAGGCTAGCAAAAAAAAAGCGACATTCCTCAACAATTTTCAATTCTTACGAAATCTCAATAACGTTCAAGTGTCAAAATTCACGTGCATTTATCGTTTACATTTTTGCACGACCGGTTAAATCATTGGCGTCTGCACATTGCGTCAGGGCTGTAGTTAACTTGTATGTAAATAAAATAGATTCGTAGTACGTCCATGCTTTGTCTTTCGTAATATCTAAACTGGGTGGATGGTTGAATTAGTGTCGAAATACAAGTGTTGCTAGAACAGGTGTAGTTTTTGTAATTTGAATGGTGTTATGGCTACTATCAGCGTTAGAATGGTAGGTAGTTTGTTTCGATAATACTGACTCAATATAGGATTTCTATAATTTGAAACGCGTGTGATTAAAAGAGCTTCGAACATAATGGTGGAGGGGAAAGCCAAATAATAATGATTAATTAACACCATATACAGAACAAGTCATCGTGCTCATCACACACACATTTGTTCTGAGTGGGAATCGAACTCACGACCTCCGGCATAATAAACCAAGCCGTCGAAAACCCGTCGTAGTCGTTTCAGAAACCCCCTCGTGATTCGTTCCTGCGCTTGCTGCATGTATCTAACAACGACGACGATTGGCTCGCCAATGTATGGAATACGCAAAGCGATCCCCACTCTGACGCCGAGCGCTCAAGATTCGTGCCGGTACCTATAAGACTACCTATTTATTGAGAAGTGGCTAAAGAGGCGCCACGGAATCCTCACTTTTATCTTGATGCCTTTCCCTCTAAGAGTGAAGAGTGAGAAGTGTATGCGGGGTGTGTTCTTCAGTTGTCTTTGCTTTCTGGGACTGCGGGTTTCTTTTGTAGAAATTTCTCGTGGCCCTACCAGGTATCAGCTCTGCAGAGGTCTTACGGTTTTGCTGCTCTTGCGCGCTTAAACTAGTACTTGACTGAGATCACGCCTGATGGTAAGCAGTGATGCAATCGTTGATGGTGAGGCATACTAGCTTATTAAGAGCGTATAACTCTAGACGACTTGGTCTCTCGGTCTGGGCCATATAACCATATGGCCGGAAATTGTACACCATAATATATGTTACTCTTTATCACAATAAAGTCATTTCAAAGATAAAACATAACCAAGAACATATATTAAAACCAGGAAGCCATTATCTCATAAAAAACGAATCCAAATTTTCCTTAAAACCTTTTCAGGTGATATTCGTTTTTCATGCCACAATATTCACCTTTACAGCTCTAGTACTAAGAGTTATTATCCTATGTATCATTTTCTGTATTGCCCCAAATAATAAAATCTAGCAGGCTTCCATGACAATGAGAAACGACTAACAATTAAATCTGTATCATCTCTACTGAAATGCCTACTTATTATTTCACACAATACTCCTTGAAAAGCTTGGAGAGTTGTCAGTCTTTTACTGCCTCTCGAAGGACACAATGAACATGACCCTCCGAGCATGTTATAATAGTAGGTAGTATATAAACCTTTCATGTATTAATAGGTTTCATTTTTATAGCCTTTTTTACGATGAGAACATGAGAAACACTGTGGAAACAATTTCGGAAACAACGTTTAAAAAATGTTTTGATGATCGGATTATTCGTTGGCGTAAGTGTATCGTTTCTGAAGGTAATCGTACTTTGAAGGTGATAAAATAAATTTGGATGAATAACAAAACTTTTGTGCATTATTGATCTTTTCCCAGTACTTTCTTGACAGAGTAATAGGTACTTCCCAGGCATACCTTTCTCCTTAAGGGCCCACAACACAACCTCACGAGGAACTCGGTCGTATGCCTTTTTAAGGTCAATAAAAAGCATATGCAAGTTTTTATGTGCACCTCTATATTTCTCGCACATCTGGCGTATATCAAAATGACATCCGTTGTACCCCGATCGGATTGGCTCTGTGAAACCTCACTCTCATGTAGGCCTAGGATGTGAAATATATATTTTTAATTTGAATTTTGATTCGTACTTTCTAAATTGCTGTACGTAACATTTGTAATATTACTAACTCCTTCCGATGTCTGCGCCCGCGTTAGAGTAATTTATCATATCAAAGCAATTATGCTCCCGGGAAAAAAAAAACATCCTATGATATCCAGGACCTAGTCTCTCTGTGTGCCATGTTTCATCCACATTAATGCGGCCGTTAGGCGTGAAAGCATGGTCCTGTGCATTTAGCATTCGACGGATACCCGCGACTGTCGCCAGGTCATCGTCCACTTTATAGGAGGCATTCTTACATCTCCCGGTATGCGGTCGCCACTCAAAAACCTTTCGGCCCCATCAATCATTTGTTCTTCGAGCAATGTGCCCCAACCACGGCCAGTTACCTAACTTCTCTTACTTAACTTCGGCGATTCTTCGGGCTTTGTCGTTAAATTTGGTTCTTCTGCGGATATCTTAATCCTTATAGTTCTTTCCATCGACCTTTGGGTCACTTTAAGCCTTCTGAGGCACATTGTGTGTGATCACGTTTTAAAACCATTACATCATCTCTGGTAACACGCACTGGTCTGGACTTTCGTCTTTAGACACTGTAAATATAAGCGCGCAAAATACTCTCATTTTTCACACTCAAGCAGTCTAGCAATTTCTTAAAAGAAAACGTACGTACGTATAAAAAGTGTGACAAAAACAGTAAGTAATGTTATTTCAACAACATGTTTCATAATTATAATTAAGTAGACAATGTTCTAGCCGCAACTTTAGGCATTATTTTTAATTGGCTTAACAAATATAAACTTTGAAATTAAAATTAATGTCCCACTAGGGTTGAATTACTAGGATAATGTGTGGTATTTGTACACATAAGACTATAAGTTTTCTCTATTAAATTATCATCATAATAATCAAGATTTTAAAAGCATACCAAGCCAGTTACGACATTTTGTACCTGTTTTTCGAAATTAACTTTATTAAGGGTATCTACCCTTAATCATCTGAACATTTACATATACCATATTTTACAACTTAACTCATAATTTAGTTTTATATGTGGATAATGCAATGAGCTTGGAACATTGTACACATGCATTTGTGTTTTTTTTTGTGTATATACAGTATATTGTAGCTGTTTGAATAAATAAAATAATATAAAATAAAACTTGCCAGTAAAATAGAACTTTACAACCAACAATTCTAACACCAATTTTTATTGCGAAATTTTTTCAACGTTAATAATAATTGTTCAGTAAATAATTATGAATACCTCATTTTGCTCTCAAGATCCTCTAGTAAGTGAAGGCCGATCACCAAGTCAGTGACTCGCCTGGCTCCTTTTATTTTCTTCCAACTAAAGGGTATTCCACATTCCTGGCATGTGGCTGATGAGTCAAAAGTACCATAAATGTACCTGTAGACAGGTTCATTAACATATATATTTATTTCCGTGCTGAACTGTAGAAAAAGGTTGAAAGGAACTGGTTTACCAGGCAGTCATGAATTATCAAGACTTCAATTAATAGTTACTTCGTAGAAAGTTATTTTTAGACAACCGTTGGTAGCTAAATATAGGCTCTCTCTTCTTTATTTACAGCTAGGTACTCTTTTACCTGGCTTAGTCTGCTTGAACTGACATAAAAAGTGGCCGTTGATACGGTAACATCAAATGTATAATTTGATTTCGTAGTTTTATCAGTCTTTTCAGAAATTGTGCAGATAGTATGGTACCTTTTACAAATATATGGTTTATTCCTCTTTATAATATTTTGTTTTGAAACTAATATTTACAACTAATCACGCTAATGTATAAATGCGAAAATTTTTAGGTTGAACTAACTTGAAAATTAAACTCATGGGTAGGTGCTACCTTGAAACAGAAGCTAGGTAGTAGAATATGATTTTTTTTAATTATGTCTATTTCAAGAATGACTTCTCCAACTAATAATAATATTATTATACAACGTTTTATTTTGATATCCCATAACTCTATGGTATGAATAAGACCATATTAAAGAATCAACTGGCATGTAAATAATTTTTCAATTATCTTTTTTTATTGTTTTTATTTCCCAAAACAATTCGATAAATTCACGATTATTTAGGTCAAACACAGTGGAATATGACAGCGTAAATACACATACATGTCATTTTTTTATTTGCAAACTATGACTGGCGACGTCACAAAAGTAAAGATTTGTCATTTTTTTTTATTGATGGTATCTTCGAAACCATGCATTTTTGGACCACATATTCTAGGACTTTTAATATTATTTTTCCTTACAGAATTAAGAAACCTTAAGTTGTAGTATCTCAAAAACAACACATTGTATAGAACAAAAAGTCTAGTTTAGTATCAGTACGAAAAGCTTTCTAGGAGTTTCTGTCAATGTTGAAATAGGTGGGTAGTCAGAACAATTACACGAATTAACCGGAGTGCAGCCGCGAAGGTGAACGTGCTCCGTCACTCATCATCTCGTTTATGAACCGTGAAGTTTTTGTGAAATGGCAACTTTAATAACTTAGAACATTATTTTCTTTTTTCTGAAATATTTTGTCAATGGATTTGATGGATCAGCTCTGTCTGTATTAAGAAGTTTCTTATAAGAATCTAAAATAATGTATATAATAAATATACATTTTTTTAGGTTGTAAATCTATATATATAAAAGCGAAATACCACTCACTGATTAATCACGAAATCTCAGAAACTATAACACCTACAAGCTTAAAATTTGGCAAGTAGGTTCATTATAAGGTGTAGACATCCGCTAAGAACGAATTTTGCAAAAATCCACCTCTAAAGGGATAAATTGACTTTCACGTGGGCGAAGCCGCTGGCAGAAGCTAGTCATCAATAAATATAAAAGGAGAAACTGACTGACTGACATATCAACGCACAACCAAAACTATGGGACAAGGAGCGTGAAATTTTTTTGAAAGATGATTTTCCGAGCCCCATAAGGTTGAACTAGTCGCGAGCTCGAACTCGCTAATTGGGGAGGCCAAAAAGTGCGCTGTTCCAACTCCCATCTGACATCGTGTCTGACAGCGATAGTATCAAGTACAAGTATAAGCAGTTAGACGCTAGCCTATATGGACAACGTTTTGTTTATACGCGCATTTAACACCGTTCCAGAATGAAATGACATTAGAAGGTGCGTAAAAAATTGGCAGTAGTGCTTTGGAAAATCGAGTTTAATGAAAAAACTATTCCATTTATAATTACAAATAAATTGTATAGAACTCTTCAGTAATTAAACTTTACCGGTACTGACTTTGTTTTAGAGATTTTATTTGAGTTTTGTTACTTTTTACAATTTCAAGCTGTGGAATAAGAAATTTGTATGGAAAAATTAACGACTATAGTCTGTGTAAAAAGTCAAACGACTTGATAATTTTAAATAATATATAATCATTTAAAACATACTTATATAAAATAAATTTTATAAGGTTCTTCCATTAGTAAACAATGATAAAGATCTCTTAATCAACTTTAACTATAGAACCAGTGTTTGACTACATCAGATTTTATTTTACCTTAATAATAAAATTATCCAAGCGTTTGAATTTTTGGACAGACTCTAATGTAACCTTTAAAGTGATGAAACGGGAGTCCAAAGTTTGTATGGACATAATGGACGACTCCACAGGCAGAAAGTAGTTATCAACAATGACTTCTTATCGCTCTAAAGTGGAGCGAGAGGTCTTGTTAGAATTTTACTGACTAAAACCCACTTGAGTCATTTAGTCACCCTTTGCGTTCCAGGAAAAACCTTTAAAAAAAAATCTGCAAAGTGGTATGGTAATATACGTTCCAAATGAGAATAGGACCGATTCCAATGTTTTGACGTCTCGATGAAATTTTCGCAAAATTGAAGAACTTATAGATGAGTAAAATTGAATAACTGGATTCTGATTAAACTTTTTTCGTTCACAGTTCATAAATAAATTGAATTTTTCGTAAATTAATTAATGTTTAATATTTTCTTTCCTCGATTTGACAGTAAATCGTGACGTCACAACATGACAGGCGATTCTATTCTCATTTGGTACGCATTGTACAATTATACATGCGCGCTGGGTTTAAAAAAAAAAAATTAAAAAAACGCACTTATGCCAGGTTAAAAAGAAGTATGTTTTCTTAGAAACTGGACAGTTAGTAACAACAAACGACAAAACTTACAAACGCATAAAACAAAAAAAAAGCCTAATAAAAATGGGAGACACATCGCAAGAACAATAGTCCATTCAAATAGGCTAAGTTCAACGCACATAACAAGTGGTATAGTCCTGGAAAATTTAAGAGGCCCTTCGTAAGTGAAATATTATAGAAGGGAAGGTGCATCTAACCGCGGCTGACAGTACCTACGCGAAACCAGAGTGGTGGTGTGACGTGAACATTCACCTGCGCCCGCGACGATTCCGCAGTTGTCTCGCGAACGCGCCACAAACAGACGCCATCTTTACAACGGTTTTTTTTTTAATTCAAACTCTTTTTTTTCTTAGTGTGTGTTGTCAACGGTGACGGATCTTTTTACGCGTAAGTATTTTTTTTTGTTTGTAATTTTTCTTTCCGGCCTGTTGGCAGATGTATTTTTTTTTTTCAAATTTTTTTTTCTAAATAGGTTGTTTTTTGTGTTTATTAGAATATTTGACCGAAACTAAGATGACGTTTGGAGATTGAACTAAAGCAATAAAATATTTTGCATGTTTTTCCTTCTACAGAATACACTAGATGTAAGGCCGGTTTCTTGCCAAGACATTTAAGAGACGTAAACACTGTGATACTATGAAAATAAAATCAATTAAGTTTAGTATTTTTTGCTGTAATTGGAACCAATGCAACTCAAATTATGTAAATAAATATTGAAGTAGACAAAAACTTTGCATCTATTTTGAGACAAAGTCTGCAATAATATATCAAATACATTCTCATAAAACCACAACGTCCAACAGTGGACGTATATCGGCTGAAATGATGATGATGAAATACCATAACACTTGGAATCGCTTAGAAAAACAGGCATACTATTAAAAATAACCTTATTAAAAAAAAAAAAAAAAAAACGGTATTCAATTTTTATTTTCGTCGCTTTTATTAAACAAAGTATCTGAAATCTTTCGAATATCGTAATATTTTAGAGACTCAATAGAAAGATAATGACAGTACAAATGCGGTTCGTTTAGTGTTTAATGAATTAAGTACACTTCGGGCCAGAATAACCGAGCTACATGTAATAAGTCCTCATATGAGCACAAAAAGCTAGTTTTACTGGTATCACACGTTATGTCACGCCTAGGTAACTTAGCTCATAGTGAGTGAAAGTGAAGCAAGCGCTGCCCATGCGCAGAAGATGAGGGGAAGTTTGACTGAGAACACCGAGTTTCCTTATTACTTGTACACTTACGTTCATTTATAAGTACACATGCGATTATCTAATGTGTTACGAACTTATGACTGTTGTTATGTTGCCTGTTTTTTTGCAAGATGTGTAGGTATGTAATAAGTAAAAGTTATTTCTATATAAGGACTTGAACTTGGTCATGTTCTGCTGATTTTAGGTCATTATTTAATTATCTTGTAGGTACATGAATCACTTGATTGATGTTTAAAAAAACAAGCCTGAGGCTTTAGTAGCTCAGGTGACAGAAAAGTAGTGTTGAAATTGAGTGTGTGTACATACGTGTATGAGCGTGTGATGTGGAGCATTAAAGAAAATTTCGTGAGAAATGCTTTGAGTATGTAGGATGGCTGTAAAAGCAACAGAATAAATTGTGCATGGACTTTGTGAACAATGATAATAATAATAATAAAAGTTCCTATCTTCTTCTCACCGGTATCGGAAATAAGACCCTATTCTTCTTAAGATCCTATTCCCGATACCGGTGGGACACTTAGTTATATTGTTAAATGTTTTTTAAGAAATATTTAAAAATGTATTTAATATGTTAAAATGGAAAATAAAGATATTAATAATAATATTCTACTACTATCACACAGCGCCGTCTAGTCCCAAGCTAAGCAGAGCTTGTGTTATGGGTACTAGACAACTGATAAACAGACTTATATATTTCTAAATACATACATAATTATAGATAAATTACACCCAGACACAGAACAAATGATCGTGCTCATCACACAAACATTTGTCCAGGGCGGGAATCGAAACCACGATGATACATTTAGAACAAGAGAACTACTAAAAAGGAGACTAACAGAGAAGTACGAGAGAAGAAGACTTGTTAACGGGCTACAAATAAATTGGAGTACCGGTTATTGATACTAAAAACTTTCGTAGACGGTTTAAATACAAAGTGAAGTCTTTAGACTTATGTGCAACAGAGTGTAAAATCTCGCGAACTCCTGTTAAAAAGGGAGAATTTACCGACCAGACGAGTGTTGGGCCTGGTCCGGACAACTGCCCGATAGTTGATTTTGGGCTGTTCTATGTGTTCTAATCACGTGGAGAACTGTAATACCACAAAGCAGGATTTATAATATTTAGTTGATATTTTGCATCTTAGTTTTTACTACGTTTGAATATAATCCCTTTGTTGCACTTATTAGAGAAAACAGCCACCCTTGCAGTAAACAAGCTATTACGTTTATTCTTTAGTCACCAAATACGTATGTATCTTGCTAACCAATCAAAAGGCTTAGATATAGATTGAAAGGAAATCATCAAGTAACTTGGAATCGCTTGAATATTAAGTCGATGCTTGGAATAACCCTTCCCCACTCTGAGAAGAGGGAGAGGAAAAGTCAGACTTGTACTTACTAAAACGCAAAGCCATGGTAACTCTTCAAATAATCCCGTATATCTAACCCTGCAAATCCCGTTCGATAGTTCCTTAAGGGGATGCATCTCGACATACATTTTCACTGTTTTTCATACAATCGCTCTTACGCGATTATGACGTTATTACACATTTTTCATTAGATATTTTGGAAACACAGTATCTTGTGAATATTATCTAGGCTTTTACGGAAATCAATTTAGTTAGTCCATGAAATCCAAAGTAGATATAAAGATAGACTGACTTTATGGAATATTCTATAACGGTACTAAGTATAAAAGATATCTTATCTTCCTAACGGATAAACTAAGATATTAGAACTAGCGGTATAGACTATATCAGTCTAAAAGTAATATTTAGTTAAAAGGATATGAATAAATACTCGTATAGACGATGGACAGAATAGCTATTATGGTAATCGGTATAATTTGTTACAAAACGGTACAAAACTTGAATATTTATAAAAACTAGAGGTTTTATTGTTCTTTTCGCGATTTAAAATCAACTGGATTAGTTGGTTTGTGTTATAAGCTCAAGTAGAGGACACATGAAGTACGCATTAATTTAGTTTGTGGTTGCCAATCAATTTAAACACTGTTATCATATAGTATCTACATTTTGTTACAAGTGCAGAAAGTTTGGCACTGCAACCAAGATGGAATTTGAGTCGAAAGATTATAGAATAACAAAACCCTGACAAAAATCCTGATATACCTGTCCAAGTGTACAACCAGGCAACTTAAACGCTGCCTAAGCTACCTCATCATAATTTCTCTAAGATAACTTATTTCCAACTTATCCGTAACTTGACAGTCGGCGACTGGTTTCCCGAGAACGTTCTCAACTGGTCCGTTCATTGACTTATGTACAACTTAGATAGGAAACTAAGTATTTACTCTCAACTGTTTCTCATTATGACAGCTTTCTATGTTTCTATCACTTTATTCTCAGTATGGGAACGAAAATCAGAAAGATGCTTGATAAAAGAATTTAAAGGCAGAATATCTGGATTAATTATTAGAAAATTGTGACTTTAGAAGAATTTTCATCTTTTGAATCCGAATTTATTTTTCAATCTTGATATTATTATGAAAGAAAAGCAAGTCATTGATAGCGTGACGATTCATATTTTAGAGAATTACATAAAATTGCACCGACCCCAAGTAACATGGGACATGGGTAGAAAAAAACACGGTGACTTATTTTTGCATCGTAGATACAATTGTCCTGGTAGTACTATTAGCTAGTTATCAAGAAGAAGGTCAGCTAGTCCATGGGCCAAAACGAGAGAGCTTGTTTGAAAATGTAACTTTCTTCGCTATCTGTAGCAGACACAGTGAGTTTCAGGGGGTTCGGAAAGATCTTCGGCCTTAATAGAGATGTTCGGCAATATAGAGCCTTGTTATCACCGTGCTCTGAACATCTCTAGAAGAATAGCAGAAAAGTCTGTAAGTGTCAGACAGACTTCTGTGCCTGCCCTAGAACGGAGAACATCGATGAGGATTTCAAAAGAAGCCAAACATACATTATAAATAAATAGTTATAATTAATTTATAGGCTTTTTATATCAAATCTTAAATCACCCCGTATTCTCTTTGTGTTTATAGTCACCACTAACTGTTGAGCTAATTGAGCCTTTCTCAACTTAGTTATCCTGTTCCCTCGCTACATTATACTCAACTGTTAAGAGCACTCAAGATCACTCAAGTTAATACTCAACAGCAGATATTCCAACATCACGTATGAGGAAACTGTCGACCGGTTGCTTGTACCAGGCAATATTTAGCCAATTCCAGTGCGTTAAGTAATGTTAACTTTATTGCAATCGCCTAAGGGAAACGCATACTTGTTGCGTATGTCACTAAAGTATTCTAAAATATGTTAGATACCTAATTACAGTGTGTGGAAAAAAATATTGAGACATTTTATTATCAATTATTTTTTGCCCGCAGCTTCGCCCGCGTACTTAAAATATATGGAATATATGGGAAAGCTGATTGGCTTTCTATCGGTGAAAAAATTATAGCAATCGGACCAGTAGATACTTTCAGAAATTACCTAGGGCATTTAAAGAAACTTTTTTACAGTCTATTCTACCCATTTTCACTTCTATTTCGTAGGCATAAGGGTGGCATTAAAAGCAAAAAAGTGGGTACAATACCAACTATTTACTGCACCCGCTATTTGTCATGCCACCAACGTAATAAAAGTCAAAATCGGTTGAACGGACAGTAATAAAAGGTTTTCATAAATGTCTAATGTTATTTTGAACAGAGTATAGGTATAGCCATATCATAACAAGCAATAATGTTTGTAAAACTGTCTTCTTGTGTAACTGCAGTTTATTTTAATGACTGTTATATTTTACTGTTATTAGTTGTGCAATAATTTTTGCCGCGAGTGTATTCTGACCCCATCTTTAAAAGTAGGAAAGGGCTCCATTATTTTTTTTTAATCAGCTTTAAGAAGATTTTTTTTTTTTTTCATTTTATTTATTTCTGAATTTATACAAGTAATTGTTACATTAGAGATGATGCAATTCACTAACTCATTAAAGTCCTTTTCATTATTTACATAATGCAATAAGTAGATATACAATAAATTTTATTCTATTCTATTCTATCAATTTAAAAATCTGGCCAAGTGTGAGTTGGACTCTCGCACGAAGAGTTCCGTCCTTAGGATAATTAGGCAAAAAATCGCGTTGTTGTATGGGAACCCCCTTAAATATTTATTTGGTGTTTGGTATTTGTTGTTTGGCGGCAACAGAAATACATAATTTGTAAAAATTTCAACTGTCTAGCTATCGCGGTTCTTGAGATATAGCCTGGTGACAGACAGACGGACCGATAGCGAAGTGTTAGTAATGGGGTCCCTTTTTTACCCTTTGGGTACGGAACCCTAAAAAATCACATTTATTTTA
Source organism: Mythimna albipuncta (assembly GCA_929112965.1). NCBI lineage: Eukaryota > Metazoa > Arthropoda > Insecta > Lepidoptera > Noctuidae > Mythimna > Mythimna albipuncta. The sequence continues at coordinate 4,746,502 of OV815962.1, read as the reverse complement.
AAAAAAACTGATAACATAAAAACACTTAAATATAAATTTATCTCTTGAAGCCAAGCAAAGCAAGCTCCAGGCATTTAATTTTCTGAACAATTCAATCAGTGTAAGTGCTACCATAAAATCTAGCCAAGTTAAGGATCTTCGAAGGCAAAGATCTTATTTCTACTGCAAGGTCATGAAACCGTATCTCCTGGATAGGTTGACGACAAGCACATTATTTTATACTTGACTTCTACCAAAGGTCAAGTAAGGGTCCGGCCATGGACCCCGGATTTTCTCGCACTTTATTAAACAGCATATTTCCATTTTTATACAATTTTATAAACGGAATTTATTTTTAATAAAAGACTTTTATGAGCTTTAGAAACGAAGTGTTTATATTTTATATTAAAAATAGCCGTGTTTTGAAAACAAATGTCAAGTATTTTTCTTTGTAATTTTTTTATCTGTATTTACATTATCTACTCTAATATTAAAGTTAGTTCTTTTTATTTTGGAGGAGGTAATCTCTAAAAAAACTGGTCCCATTTGCTAAACATTTTTCGCCGATAAAAAGATGTTTTATTCCTTAGTGACATAGGCTATATTTTATGTGCTTATAAGCAAAAGCTAGTTATTTTAAAAAATCTTTTTTTATAAATTTTTGTTTTTATTGCATCTTCGTGTTATAAGTTTTTTTAAATAGTTTTTAATATTACATGTAGCAGGAAATGGGTAGGTAACTAACTTTATCAATAACAATTAATTTACTTTACAGCCAATTATTATTAAATGCTTCGACATTAACTTTCATTTTCTTGCTTTTACTTGTTAATCGTCAATTAATTACAGCTCAAACTTCCGCCAAGTAAAAACTAATATTTTTTTCATTACACTACATGTTAAAAATCATAGTAACTTAATTATATTGCATGCTAAACATAATTGATCATAAACTGTCGTTGCTAAAAAACACGCACTTTAAATCAACTCCGTATTATTTGGCTCTTAATATTACTTTTTTTGTTAAACTGACACGCGAACTACCGACTAAACAGGTTGAAACATCTAACATTCCATCGTAAACTCATATCGTGTTTACAATCGCACATAAAAATTTATATAACAAGAGTAATAGCTTATAATTCGTACATATTCGCGCCAGAAATGACAACAATTCATTAGGAGTAATAAAAAACTTGGCGAAAGTATAAAAATAGCAGATAAATGGTCGTACAGTCGAGAATGTGATGATTTCATTACACAAATAAAAGCGATTGTATACACTATTTATGTGTTATGTACGTAAATAGCTGTTTTATTGTGTAACTGCAGTTTATTCCAATGACTGTTATATTTTACTGTTATTTGTTGTGCAATAATTTTGGCCCCGAGTGTATTCTGACCCCATCTTTGAAAGTAACAAGGGGCTCGATTATGAAGTTAAAATGTTATTTAAGACAAAACAATTTGTTTATGTTGATATCTTTTGCCAAGTTGTTGAATTATCTTAAAAGCGGCTAACACGAGGTATTTCCATACGACCGCTCATACGTGATTATGGCGTTCTTTCTTTAGATGTTTTGAAAAAATAGATACCTTGTGGATATTATCTAAGTTTTTATTGAAATTCGTAACAACATTTGTGCAAAACTAAGCCAAAAAAACTATATCTATAGAAACCATGCAGATTTATTTGAGATTCCGCATGAAGAAATTTTTTTCAAACTCTTTTAAAGTTTAAAAAAAAAACATGTAGGTATGATGGAATTGTGTACCGAATGCGAACATAGCGTTCAGGCGTTATCTCTCTTCCTTCGCGTTGTCTCTTTATCAAAGGTTGGATGAAACAAGTTTTTTAACCATGTTCACGTTGACGACACCGTCTATCTCGGCAAGGGCCCTTTAGCACTAAATAACAAAATCCGTTTTGGCCCTAAAACAAACTTATTTAACATAAATAGAACTTCCCACTGCTTACAAAAGCTTATCCGTCAGTTCAAAAAACACCTCAGAAATGTGGAACGTTCTACAAGTAATCCTCTATTCTGATATTGGACACTTAATTTTGTGCCAAGATAAACGAAACCCAATTTATCGCTAACTTTACGCTAAACTTTTGGCACAAAATGGCCAACAGGCCTATCAAGGTTGATCAAGATTTCAAATTCGCCTTAAAATCTTACCGACCCCTCGCAACGATTACATAACACAACTTAATATAATCTTTGATGTACATTGCTGGTTATGTTCGACGCACATTGCGGCATTGTCCTTCAGATACGTCGATGGTGCGTGAATATTGATGGTGGTCATAAAGTCGCGAGTCGGTCAGTGAGCCCGTTACCTGGTTATGTAAGACGATTTGAATGAATGGAGTCGTCTCTTGTTTCTTGATCGTGTTTAGAATGATCTTAGATCAAAGGCCGATTATGGAGAAATGTTGGCTTTGTATTATGTTTAAGTTGCGGATAAAAACTGTTAAATAATATCTCAAGGCTTCTTTCTTTATCTTTTATATAAAATCTCGTGTCATCGTGTTTGTTAGTGAAATTCTCCGAAACGGTTTCAACAATTTTTTTGAAGTGAAAACTTCTTTAGCGGCGTTGAGCACTTTTTCTGTAATGGGTATAAAATCTTAAACTCGCGTCAGGACACGTGACCCTGATCGAAAAAGCGTAAGACGGCGACGTTATCGATATCTAAGTACTAGATAGGGCGTGCTGAACACTCACTTCAAACGAATCCTTTGCACTGAATTCTAGGCAAATTGACATTGATGACTTTAGTGCAATTTTGACGTTCATACAGTTGAGAACGGAGCTTATAAATTCAAAAGAAAGTGAATTTGGGACGTAAATAATAATTCAGTAGTCATGAAAATAAAATAATTGATTATTCAAGCAATTTAATTGCTTCAAATTTCGTAATAGTATGTTAGAAATTATATTATTTTATTTAAAAGATTTTCCATTTTACAATCATAGACTAAAACATGCAGATGTTCCATCCCACAAAAACCGGGTTTTTTACCTACAACACTGATTTAGTGAACACGAATTTGCATGATGTTTTATTCCGTTTGTTTTTGAAGTGAAAACTTTTTTAGCGGCGTTGAGCACTTTTTCTGTAATGGGTATAAAATCTTAAACTCGCGTCAGGACACGTGACCTGATCGAAAAAGCGTAAGACGGCGACGTCATCGATATCTAAGTACTAGATAGGGCGTGCAGAACACTCACTTCAAACGAATCCTTTGCACTGAATTCTAGGCAAATTGACATTGATGACGTCTTTAGTGCAATTTTGACGTTCATACAGTTGAGAACGGAGCTTATAAATTCAAAAGAAAGTGAATTTGGGACGTAAATAATAATTCAGTAGTCATGAGAATAAAATAATTGATTATTCAAGCAATTTAATTGCTTCAAATTTCGTAATAGTATGTTAGAAATTATATTATTTTATTTAAAAGATTTTCCATTTTACAATCATAGACTAAAACATGCAGATGTTCCATCCCACAAAAACCGGGTTTTTTACCTACAACTAATTTAGTGAACACGAATTTGCATGATGTTTTATTCCGTTTGTTTTTTTTTTTTTTTAAATATTCTGTTTAATATTTTTTTCTTTTTTGTATAAATAATAGGTACCAATGAATTCCGTCAAATTCAATAAATATGAATACGTCTGTTTTGCGATACTGTAAAAACTCAGGTTCAGTTGAATTTGTAGTCATATGTGTAATATAAGTGATACATCACTAAGTGATCATTACTGTTATTGAGATTTCGTCCTTCATAAACTATAATTATAATTATTTCAAGTTTGTTCACTCTGGTCAGCCGAAAAGAGAAAAATTGATAAAATATCTTAAGAGGATAGACGTGACAACACGTGGCTTCCTACAAAATATCCTTTTATCTGCTCTTCACACTTTTAAACTGATGATACTAAAGCTGGAAAACGTTTTCTAATGAGTCGGTTATTCCTTGCAGTAATGCTATTCCTTCAGAATGTGCCTTTAAAACATTTATAGCTTTCCCCTACATCATTAAACCAAGTGCAAATTTCTGACTCCGAATCAATTTTTGATTCGCCCTGAAAAATAAAGTTGAAAATAGATTTAAAAAAAGTTTTAGTTTTTTATGTAATTTATTTCATCCCGATTACTCTCAAAAAGGTGAAGGAAAACATCATAAGAAAACCAGCATATTTCAAAGACATGCGACATTCACCAACCCGCACTTTACCTTCACTTTTCTTGGACTGACCGACATTTGACTATTCAAAAGTGCCTGTAAATGGTCTATTTGAAATAAATGCTTTGATTTTGATTTTGATTTTGCACTGGGCCAGCGTGGTGGTTTACGGCCCATTCCCTCTCCTAGAGAGAAGGCTTGAGTCCCAGCAGTGGGAACATTAAAAAGCTGATTACGTTATAGTTGTTGTTTGTTTTGTTACTAAATATTAGCAGCGCAGTCCTGACCATCATTTTCTGGTGGTTCAATGGTTTCATTATTTTACACGATTTTGAATTCTCTAATTATTAGACGTATTTTTCTGAATTTACACTAACGTGGACTATTGGTAAATTTTTTAAATAGAGTTTTATTGTAATGTGAAGTATATAGTAGTATATAGGCAAAAACTATGTCACTTCTGCGGTATAAACATCTATATGGATAACATGTCATTACACTATGTTGAACTAAACGCGTAAGTACTTCGAAATTCATGGCGCTTAAGACGTTTTGGTCGTGAAAAAATTATCCTCTAAAAGCTATCAGCGCTTTATATTTTAATAGTTCTGTTAGACGACATAATGCCAATGTAGCGCTGCAGCAGATTTTCGTTTTAACTTTTCAATATTTTGACAAATCTTTTCTATGAAAGGACCTGTCTATCACTAGAATATAAGTCAATGGGCGACGTTGATTTTTCGGAGAGATAAACTTTTTAATGTAAAATAATTGTAATAGTTTTAAAGTGTTAAATTTTTAATGTAATATAAATTGTCATGTTTGTGTACGATAGCGCAATAAATGAATATTGTATTCTACCACATAAATGATAGTACTTTTATACTGATAAAGCAATTGGTGCAAAATTATTCCCTAACCATTCCAAAATATCAAACATGCTCAACGTTAATAATCAAGTTTTCACTTCTGCCGGCACTCGCGGAGTGCAACCCGTCTTTTTTTTTATAAATTTGTTTGTCTGAAAACCGTTTTAAAGACTGACCGTGAAACCCGAAGAGCAACTGAAAGACACAGATGGGTTTTAGTCTGTAAAAGTCTGACACTCTACCTGACTATATAACTTATAACGAAAGCACCCTTATGATGAATTCCATTTAAAAAAAAAAGTATTACACTGTGTTTTTGGGGTTATGTACGTCAAAAGGAAAAAACGGAACCCTTATAGAATCACTTTGTTGTCCGTCCATCTGTCCCTCAAGACCCTTTATCTCGAGAATGTGGTATCCAGTTGAAATTAAAACCATATAGTTCTCTCACTCTCACACACTCAAGTCTGCGGTCCCTTCATGCTGTGAAAAAAATCAAACTTCTAAGTTAACGAATAAAAAAGATACGGCCGTTTATATCGCAAAAAGACGTATATTTTGATACTCTCAAAGTTCGAAATTCATAGGATACTTCCTGTTGACCCAGAATCCTGAAATTTAGCACAAAGCAAGGTCTTATAGCACAGGTATAGGAAAAAATCTGAAAACAGTAAATTTGTTTTTACATAAGTCACAAAAAAAAAATTACAATTCGGAAAAATCTTAAGACTCCATTCGGGAATTGTAGTTTGCACGGAACCCTCAGTGCGCGAGTCCGACTCGCACTTGCCCAGATTTTTTTTAACTATCTAATGACCTCTCTCGCTTTAGAGCGAAGCAGGAGAGCATGTCAGACTCTTACTGACTAAAATCCCGGAGGACCCCGGGTTTTCCTCTCAGAAGCGAACCCATGGCCCCTGTAGGCTTTGACCCTGCAGAGCTTATGTATATTTTTGAATATACAACAACTTTGCATGCCATTTATTGACAATAAACAGTTCGCATCCGTAAATAAAACACTGAAGTAAATAATCGTAAAACACACACAAGTTAACGACCGATTCAACAAAATTACATCACAATCACAACACTTGAATACAAAGTATGAAAAATACTTTTTACAAAAACAACCAACTTCAATAAGTACAAAAATGTGTGATTATGGTTTTTAGGGTTCCGTAGCCAAATGGCAAAAAACGGAACCCTTATAGATTCGTCATGTCTGTCTGTCTGTCTGTCTGTCTGTCTGTCTGTCTGTCTGTCTGTCTGTCTGTCTGTCTGTCTGTCTGTCTGTCTGTCTGTCTGTCCGTCCGTATGTCACAGCCACTTTTTTCCGAAACTATAAGAGCTATACTGTTGAAACTTTGTAAGTAGATGTATTCTGTGAACCGCATTAAGATTTTTACACAAAAATAGAAAAAAAGCAATAAATTTTGGGGGTCCCCATACATAGAACTGAAACTCAAAAATTTTTTTTTCATCAAACCCATGCGTGTGGGGTATCTATGGATAGGTCTTCAAAAATGATACTAAGGTTTCTAATATCATTTTTTTCTAAACTGGATAGTTTGCGCGAGAGACACTTCCAAAGTGGTAAAATGTGTGTCCCCCCCCCTCTAACTTCCAAGATAAGAGAATGATAAAACTAAAAAAAATATATGATGTACATTACTATAAAAACTACCAACGAAAATTGGTTTGAACGAAATTCAGTAAGTAGTTTTTTTTTAATGCGTCATAAACCGAAAAAAAAATACACTATTATTAAAACATCGATCAAAGTTACAACACATCACAAGAACTTTTATATTATGTTACTAGCTGCTACGGCACCCTTCATGGGCGAGTCCGACTCGCACTTGGCCGGTTTTTTTTTCTTTGTTATTTAACACTCACTTCTGAAATTATAGTTATTTTTCATTTCCGGGATTCTGATCCCGATTTCCGGCCACCGTAGGCGCGGGCTTGCGGACAGTGAGCAATGTAGTCGACGGCGCTCATTGTTCCCGCGCGCCTCAAGGAGTTGTCAGCCACAGTAGGGACCCAGCCGGGTCGAAGCTAACTGGGGCCAGGGTTATCCGAAAGGGAACTCGAGCCCCGTTATAAAGGCTAGAAGAAACAGGGTGGGTCGTTTAGTCAGTAAGAGTCTAACACTATCTCCCGCTCCGCCCAAGAGCAGGGTAGTCATTGGATGATTATTCCCACCATAAAAAAAATATATTCATTTTTTTAATGCGTGTTTTGTATTGAAGTGTTTATTTTACACCTTGTACTTGTAGGTCCAGTTCGGACACTTATTACATCCAACAGCCCACACTGGACCCGTGTGGTGGATTACGGCCCATCTCATCTCCTAGAGAGAAGGCCTGAGTTGCGTCCCAGCAGTGATCATTATAAGGCCTGATTATTTATGTAAGTGCAATTGTAGCACCCCTCAGTTAAACCAAATAATAAAGTATTATACAGTAAGGTATTTATAGAATATAACTATTACAAGTGTACCTATAAAAATTGAAGAGTTCTCTCAATTTCTCCTGTAGGTATCCCATTACCAGATCGTAATCATGACACCACTCAAATATGGAGTATTTAGGAAAATAACATTAACAAAATATCGACGAATTGAGAACCTCCTTCTTTTTTGAAGTCGGTTAAAAACTAAAAACATATTCGCTACCTATGTTGCGAGACCGCCAATTGACGCCAACCGTGAAATAACTCGATCGTTTTTGTACGTTTCACTATACATTATTTATAAGACAGTGTAAAGTGAAGATGCACATGCGCTTACTAATAGGTATGCACAAACGCGCATACAAACACCAAACAAGCAGGCTACCTAAACGGCGCCGTTCAACTAACGGCCTGAATAATATTCGGTCGATGTGTACTAATATAACATTTAAGGCCTGTTTCACGGTACCCTTACTTATCCCCCTAGCCAAGTTGATAATTTGCAATCGTTAAGAGCCAAGCGCCCGAAAAGTGCCATCAAATAGTGATTTTCTGAGGCCCACTCCTCCGTAAAGGCTAGGTCAATTAGTTTGAAAAAAATATATGTTTATTATAGATTCATGAACAATAATATTTATTGATTTTTTCGTGCAATTAATACTTTTGTCAAAAAGAAAATTAGTAATTTTGCAACTTTTCGCAACTTTTCCCTACTCCTTCGAAACGGCTTGGACCTTTATAAACATTTTTACACATAAAAATTGGTAGTTAAATATCTTTCAAAGTGAACATTGCATATGTAAATCAATCAATATCTCGCAGAGAAAATGGATTTAAAGCGCTTTCCGGGCGCTGCTAGCCGCAAATAAATGCACAGATTTGCGTACTGCCGCCTAGGCGAGTGCGAGAGTTGCGTTCACATAATTTTGGTCATATGTTTCAAGGAACTATACGCCTTAACGCTAGTAGAAAACTTCAAATATACAGAAATGACGTCATCTCAACGCTAAGTCATGTGGTCAGAAAAAAAGCATCGGTGGCGTGGCCAACTCGAGGCGTTCGACGCAAGGGATACGGCTGTAACTTGGCTAGAGGAGCTGTATTACTTGGAAAATCATCAAGAACTTTGTCCCGCTCTGCGAGGAGCGAGAGAGATTGTCACACTTACCTGACTAATACCCACCGTGTTCTTTCAGTAACCTTTTACGTTCCAGGGCCGCGCTAACTCTTCGAACAATCCCGGATGATTACTCTGGCTAGAGGTATACTTATCACTTTTGTCGACTGTACCTACATCGCATGCGTGAACAAAACTGCCCATGCGGTGAATCATTACTACACCAATATATTTGTATGCGAAACCCAACTTTACTTATTTGGTATAGAGGTCAAAATAGCGGGTCAGTGTATGACAGAAATAAGAATGCGTTTCAAAATCGGAATATTTCATATTGATTATGTATGAATTCGATAGGAAATAATTTAGTGCACTTACTATATTGATTAGGCGTCTGTCACAGGAAACTGGATATAAATTACCTAGTATAAAACTAATAAACAAATATTCTTCTTGATAAACATTTTCGATGGCTAAATAACCAGCATTGTTATCCAATGTAGCAATGCTGTCAGTGTTCTAAGCGCTTTTCCCTTAGATAGATTTTTTTTCGATGGGAAAAATAATCCTATGACAACCCCCGCTCTTGGGCGGAGCGGGAGATAGTGTCAGACTCTTACTGACTAAAAAACCCATCCCGTTCCTTCAAGCCTTCATACCGGGGCTATAGATGGCAATGTGGATGAATTTTTTGTTAACCAATGATTTTTTTTTGTGCTTTTATGTTCAGTTTGTACATATACTGACATATACCCATAAGTTACTTATTAGTTTTGTGGTTTAAAAAAAATAGTATATTTTCTATAAGTATTGTTTTAAGAATGCAACAAAAAACACTGAAATCAAGAAAACAGTCGATCGGTGTATAATAAATTAGTGACCAATTAACAATGGCGTTTGGTATTGGCTGTTTGATTTCAGGCAGTTTGATGATTTTATTTGACTGTAATTAGTTTTTGTCTCTCCTTAGAATAGAACAGAATTAAATAGATTGTACTCCAAAATAGTACATTTAATTAAGTAACTTTTAATACTTTCAACATTTGGCGCAACCGATATTCCTATCGCTGACAACAATATCTACCAGACATTCTTTGGATGGACTGAAAAAAAAAACAATTTAAAATGCCATAAATAAAATTAAACAACTCAAAATTCCATTTTTTCATTGAAATAAAATTAACCTATTGTTCTCAAATATTACTTTACGCAGCCTAAATACTTTTTCATGAAATAAATCTGAACACGAGAAAATCTCGTTTATAAAATTCTTTTATGAAATTAAATTCGCATTTTCGTTTGCGCACTGGCTGCTAATAAATTAAATTAAATATCAGCAGAACTGAGCTCAAATAGGTGAGTTGCATACCGAAAGAAACAACTCGAAACAACAAATATTTCTCAGGAGACTACTATGTAGAGCCCAACTTAATGAAAGGCAAAGTCTTTGCCAAGTTTATAACACAGGCCAGGTTTAAAACAACCTTCTTTTGATAGAGTACACCCTTCAAATTATTGCTTGGACAAGCCGAGAAGCTGCCAAGTCGGTGCACAAACCTTTGAACCGGCTACGCGCCAAAGGATGATGGGCAATTTGGTCGTTCGATGCAAACAGATATTAAGGTATATCGTGCAAAGGATCTAATTGTAAGCTTCATTATTTTTCCATGATAATATCTCAGTAGAGTTCAAATGAGGTACTGTAATCATCCTACAGTTCAAGTATTGCCATCGAATTTATTTTATATCAACACTATATAAATAAAAGGACTATTTAGATGTCTTCCTTAGAAATTAGAAAGAAGACTGAGTCGGCAATTTTCCGGTGACGTCAATCCATCATTACCAATCATACAGACACAAGGTCTTTTAAAAAAAAATAAGCTAAAAAAATGCTTGTATGCTAAGACTCGTCAGTTTTTATACAAATATTATGCCCATCATTCTTTTCTTTGACAAAGTGTTAGTGTTGCGAAATGTGTGGAGTATTTTTATCGTTAAACTAAAACGGGAACTTACTTTAAAAGATGAAACTGATATTGTTTGGCCGGAAAAATCGATGTTTTAGTAAAAGAGTTTGCATGTAGGTACATAAAGAAAAGTTTTAACTCCTCAACACCAGGGTTAAAATCTAAAGATCTGGTTTTTTTATAATGCATACAAGTAATAAAGAAAACACACAACATACCAACTTTCGTTTTTTTTTTTTTATATTAGTCTGGTAGTAACAGTAACAGTCTGATAATACCGCCTGACAGTCAATAAATGTACGACTAGTATATTTTTCGATATAGTCAACCGATTGCGATGAAACAAAGCCCAAGTAATATATCAAGTGACACACAATTTTAATGTATAAAACTTATCTACATCGATTTCGTACTTATTACGTGATGCGCACACAACTAAAAGTTTCTGAAGATTTATGGTATTTATAAAAATAAGTTCATCCTTGCGTAGAGTAAGCAATGTGCCCTGCCCACTGACACACACTTACCACTTACTTTGACAGGCCTGTTGGTCTAGTGGTTAGTGACCCTGACTGCTACGCCGGAGGTTGTGGGTTCGATTCCCACCCAGGACAAATGTTTGTGTTATGAGCACGATCATTTGTTCTGTGTGGGTGTAATTTATCTATAGTATGTATGTATTTAGAAATATATATGTATGTTTATCAGTTGTCTAGTACCTACTCATAACACAAGCTCTGCTTAGCTTGAGACTAGACGGCGTTGTGTGATAGTTGTGGAATATTATATATTATATTACTTATGTTTGGCGATTCTTTGGGCTATGTCGGTAAATTTGGTTCTCCTGCGGGTATCTAATTTTCATTGCCCTTTGAGTGAGTCTTCTCATGAGGCCCATTGTAAGCGACCACGTTTCTGAGCCATTATGGCATCACTGGCAACACGCACTGGCATAGTTTTTTTTTTAGAGAAAATAATCCAATGACATCCCCCGCTCTTGGGCGGAGCGGAAGATAGTGTCAGACTTTTACTGACTAAAACCCACTCCTGTTCCTTCGTTGCTTTTCGTACTTGGGCTGAATGTTCCTTTCAGAAAGAAATCCTTGGCCCCAGTAGGCGTCGACCCTGCTGGGCCCCTACGGTTTGCTGACAACTCCTTGAGGCGCGTCGACGTCTTGGGATTGGCATAGACTTTCATCTTGACGCACTGTGGTATATTGGAGCCGCCGCTCGCTGTGATTGATTAGTTTTGAATATTTAATTTTGTATCACAGCAAAAAAGTATCGACATTTTCACGTAATTTTTGAAGTCGGTTCAACGGGACGGTTATTTTTAATAACCAGGGCTTTAGGGTTGAAATGGAGTCTTTTATGAAAGCGTCCAATTTTCAATATCCTGTCTGAACCGAGATTAATTTTAGTAAAGCTGATGACGCATCTATTTTTTATTTACGAACTAGATTCTGCTGCGGCTTTGCTCGTGTGAAAGTAGAAAATTATCTCAAAGCAATTTACTCCTGGGTTCAAAAACTATCATATGAACTATTCTAGGACATGGTCTATCTTTGTGCCAAGTTTTAGAGAAATACGTTCAACTATTCGTGCATAAAAAACTGGGCAAGAGCGCGTCGGACTCGCGTAATGAGTTCCGTATAAGTTTCCTATGTAAACAGTTCAATTCTCGAATGGATTCTCAAAGATTTTTTCAAATCTATTTTTATTTAAAAAACGTAATAATAAATTTACCTACTATTTTCAGATTTATACCTATATCTGTTCTACAAGACTGCTTTACGCCCAATTTCAAGATTTTCAACGGGAACCTAGCTATTAATTTTGGTTCCCTTGAGAGTGTCGAAATATTCGTTTGTTTTTTATTACGTAAACGGCCGTAGGTATCTCTTTTTATGTTAACTCAAAAATTTGATTTCTGCACAGCTTCAAAGGAATTGCAGATCTAAGTAACATAATTGTACTCAGACCTGCGGTCCTTTAAGAAAAAATCTGTAAACTGTAAATTTGTAGTTACGTCACAAAATAGTCATCGGAAATGAAATGTTCAGGTTCACAGATAAGTTTTTACCTACGGAACCCTCTCAGTGCGCGAGTCCGACACGCCCTTTTTAGGGTTCCGTAGTCAACTAGGAAGCCTTATAGTTTCGCCATGTCTGTCTGTCTGTCCGTCCTCGCTTAATCTCTGTGACTGTTAGCACTAGAAAGCTGAAATTTGGTACCAATATGTATATCAATCACGCCGACAAAGTGGTAAAATAAAAATTGGAAAAAAATGTTTTATTAGGGTAGCCCCCCTATATGTAAAGGGGGTAGTGATTTTTTTTTAATTTTAACCCTAACGTGTGATGTATCGTTGGCTAGGTATTTAAAAATGAATAGGGGTTTACTAAAATCATTTTTCGATAATGTCAATAATTTCGGAAATAATCGCTCCAAAAGTAAAAAACAATGTGTCCCCCCCCCTCTAACTTTTGAACCATAAGTTTAGAAAATATGAAAAAAATCTGAAAAGTAGAACTTTCTAAGGACTTTCTAGGAAAATTATTTTGAACTTAATGGAAAGAACATTTTTTGTACAAAAAAGACAAGGGTTCTACAAAATAATTTCTGGACTAAGTTTGTAGTATAATCGTATATGCAAGCATTTTTTAAACTCATAAGGGTACACTGGTTAGTGATAGCGTGACGAGTGACAGGACAGAATGGAAGAAAAAAACGTGTTGCGCCGACCCCAAATAAAATGGGACAAGGGCAGGAAGAAGAAGAAGTGGGTACACTTATTGTGACGGACGGGAAACTACGGAACCCTACACTGAGCGTGGCCCGACATGCTCTTGGCCGGTTTTTTTACTGTTACCAATGCTACTATAAGCTGACTTAATAATTTATGCTCACTAAAATTCAGTTATCCTGTTAATCGGGTTATGTATATGTATTTGGTTATGTGCCTAATGAATATTTAATATTTGCTCTGAGCGCTTATCAATTTCTATAGAAATTATATAACGAATAATGAATTTGTAACCATCAATTAACTAGAGCTTTGTTATCATTGGATAGCTCTAAAGTTTAAACAGTCAAAATCAATTATATTATGCAAATATTTATTTGAAAGAGGGAAATGTAGGTATCTATATTTAACTAGCTTTTTCTATGATTTCGCTCGTGAAATTATTCCAAGGGATTGCATAGTCGAAATTAAAAAGCAATTACTTAATGTCTTTTATCCAAGGTCTAATCAAAATTTATCGAAATTGGCTTAGCGGTTTATATTTTACGTTGGAAACAAACAGAATTTCGGTAGGATGCTTTTTTTTTCTCAAAGTTTAAAGCACAATCAGCGTTTTAATGTTCCCACTGCTGAGACTCAGGCCTCCTTTTTAAGAAAAGGACCGTAATCCACCATCTTCATATCTTCGAATTTTTGGTTCTATAAAATTTTTTCCTCATGATATTTTCCTTAACCGTTTTGAGAGCAAAGTATATCAACAAATAACTCCTGCTAGCTCTGGGTGGAGCTAGAAAGATTGTCAGTCTTTTAAATTCTAAAACCTACCTGTGTCCCTTCAGTTATCCTTTGTAATCCATCTTTGCCGCATCTTTGGCACAAAATAGATAGGTACAGAAGACAATCTCATGTATGTACTTCACTTTTTATACATACGCTTGGTGGACGCACACTAATGAGCGTTTGAGCCGGAACTGTTCGACGAGCGGGCCGAGGCGCTCCGAGATATCGTGTCCGTGAGCGGTGTCTATGGGTGCGTTGCTCGAGCGCGCTTTGTATGTAGATTGACTTCTGTACCTATCTATTTTGTGTCTTTGGGATTGAAAACTATTTATTAATACTATTGCTTGTAAGCACTTGTACAACATTACAAAGGATGGCTAAAGCGTTATACTATCAAAATTTACAAACCAAAATACAATTAATAAAACACTAACAACCTAATAACAAATCCAGAAGAAAATTAAAAAAGAAAACCTAACATATAATTTAGAAATAAAAAATAGATACATTTAAGTACATTTCCATTAAAATAATATAAAACTATAAAATCTGACCACATTTATCTTTGTGATGCATGAAGTTTAAAAAAATAAATTCACTTGAGCTTAAGTTGTCTTATTGCTGATTTATTAAACAAAATCATCTCAAAAACAAAGCAGACTTCTTTCCATTTTAGTAGGAATGTCTGCCCCCTTACATTAGGGTGTAATTTTCATTTTTCAATTTTAAGCAAAAGTACATCTACACTACATCCACACTACATCTACACTACATCCACACTACATCTACACTACATCCACACTACATCCACACTACATCCACAGTACATCTACACTACATCTACACTACATTTACACTACATCCACACTACATCCACACGACATCCACACTACATCTACACTACATCTACACTACATCTACACTACATCTACACTACATCTACACTACATCTACACTACATCTACACTACATCCATACTACATCCACACTACATCTTTGTAGGAGGTAAACTTTGGAATTACTGGTCCGATTTCCACAATTTTTTCACCGATAGATAGCTGCTTAATTCTGGAGTAACATAGGTTATATTTTATGTACGCACGCGAAGTTGCGGGCAAAAGTCAGTTTAATATTATTTGTCAAGTCAAAAGCAGATATCACAGTTCAAAGTATTCCATTTTAAATACACCTGTTTCATAGTTAAGAACCAGTAATTACTGTTTAAAAAAATATAAACATTCTTAACTTTTACACGGTAAATTTATAAGTAAGGACTTTCTTGAATATTTAAAAAGATCATTTAACTTAATAGAGTGAAACTAATCCAGTGGAAGTTTAATTAAAACCGTTTAGTTCTATCCAATAAACTGTTGGCTTGAAAGGTTAATCTGAAAGGTTTAGTACCAATTACAACCACGGGTTTAATCTGTAAAGAACACTAATAAATAAAACGGTAAATAAGTAATACAAAATGGTATGGAGAGGTATTTATCTAATCTTAATCTACACTAATATTACAAAGAGGTAGGTAAAGTTTTTTTTATGCGCCTCACCATCAACGATTGCATCACTGCTTACCATCAGGTGGGATCGCAGTCAAGCACTAGTTTATATATAAAAAAAAAATGTTTTTTATTTATAGTAGGTAATCTCTAAAAGTACTGGTCCAATCGCGAAAGTGTTTCACCAATAGAAAACTGCTTTAATCCTGAGTGACATAGACCATCCATACATATAAATAAAATTAGAGTGTCTGTTTGTAATATTGAAATAACTGCTTTTTACTATATGCAAGTGAATATATATACGGTACATACACCAAAATAATATTTTTTACAATTTTTGTATATCGCCATTTTAGAGATTAGCCCGGACAAACAGACATGTTTGTCCGGGCTAATCTCTAAAATGGCTGGACCGATTTTGAAGGAACTTTTTTGGCAAGTGAGGATGTAAATAAGGAGTAACAAAGGCTACTTTTATTTTAGAAAATATAAATTAAAAATCCTGTAGTCCAAGCGAACGAAGTCGCGGGCACAGCTACTATTTTATATATACGGACGAAGCTGCGGGCGAAAGCTAGTTAAAAACAAAGTTGTTTACGAAAAACCAACTACATCATTAAACACTAACAGTGCATACATTTGGTTTCGTTCTGTATACTTGGAGAAACTGCATATAAATATTTATGCATTTATACAATCATATTCACCTTCCAAACCAGTTTGTTCATTCTAAGGCCGTACTTGTAACCTAGGCAAGAATGTATGATAATCAGGTTATTGTGTAACATAATGAACACGCCCAGGTGATTAGGTATAACTTAAACAATTGGTATTAAACTGGTGGGCTCGGTGATTTGTACCTAACGGTCACCACTGATTCGGGCTTTCTGAACTTACAGCTGCCACCACGGATATTGAACGCTCGGCGTCAGAGTGGGGATCGCTTTGCGCATTCCATACATTGGCGAGCCAATCGTCGTCGTTGTTAGATACATGCAGCAAGAACGGGGAACGAATCACGAGTGACATCTATGACACGATGCGCAGCAAGCCAATCACAGACGCTCCCCGCCCCCCCGTCTCACGTCGCACCAACTAAAGAGACCCGATTTTTGACTTCTGCGCAACTTGAAGCCAGCGTTCAATATCCGTGGTGGCAGCTGTACAGTTGTAGCTTGGTAATACCTATTAGTTTTTTGTTATTATTGACAGGCTTGCGCTTGACCACAGTCTCACCTGTTGGCAAGGGATAATGTGGTCACCGGTGGTGCACGCTTGCCTAGACGTAGCTATCAGGAAAGACCGTAGATATTCGGGAAAGATGGACTCCGCCAAGGGATATCACTCCTTAGCTGTACGCTGAATGTGTTTTCAAAACGCTTTCTCCACCATGTGCCGGTGGCTTATACAAGGTGTATGGGACAGCCCTCCACAAACTTTAAGGGCTTGCTCAGTAGACGAAACTGAACAACCTTCCACAAGACTTTTTTTCAGGAAACGAAAAAAAAAAATCAGCCTCACCATACAAAATTATAAACTTGATTGGACAGATGTTGGAACAGGAATAACTTCGTAATGCAGGGATGTGCCCTTAATGATTCCATCATTCAAACGAGTCGCCACGGCTTTTGAACGTAAAGAGCAACTGAAGAAACTACCTCACTCCCTCTTGCTCTACCCAGAGCGAAAGATTTGCCACTGAAAAGAAGGCCATGGAAAAGTTTGGCGGATACAGAAACCTTCGATTGGTGACACATTTCTACGACAGCGATGCACACTAGAAGCATTTCGGTCATTGACCCTAATAATGCTTGACGACGAGGCGTACCGTACGCGTAGGAACTTCTAAATCTTATCTTGTCTATATCTTGCTACTATACGGGGAAAAGAAATCACGATCTTCGCTTACTGACCCATGGTGTGAATGTTTAACAAGCTTTTTTAATATTTTACAAAAGAAAGAAAGAAAGACTCACACAATCATATAAACTAAAAATACACAATGAAAAGAAAAAAGAAAGAAAGATATAATCAGTGCGAGGTCAAAAAGGCACCTAACTCAGCATATGCATACAAAAATCCTATGTTCGATAACTGACAAGCTAAAGATTGTGAAATGCAATGAGAATCTTACCTGTATTTGCGACTTCCGCTGCCCCAACGATTCCAATCCTTTACCAGTCACAACATCCGATCCTAGGAAAATTCCACTAACCCAATAGCTAAGTATGAGCAAACATCAAACTAAGTGCCCAATCAAAAACCGCATCTAACTAAACATTTTCTCAGAATAAGTCCGGCCGCATACCTTAAGACAACTCGCCAAATTCGGACGAAACGCGACGGTAAAATCCTTTGCGTAATACGGACTAATTGTGTGCTTTCACCTGCGAATCTGCGACTTGCGAGCTGCGCACTGCGATCTTGCGTCAATCGCATCATTTTTTGTCGAGGTCGGGGAATCATCTGATGCAACGGTATCGTGCGAATCGCATGTGCGACACTTACAATAATGTGAACCGATCTTAGTGATGTAAAACGGTTTTTATTGTTCTAGTGTGATGAATGGGTGATTTTGAACGGTTTAGTGCCGTTTATGAGTAACGCAACTCGTAAATAATAATTTGATGTGTGTTGAAAATATGCGGGTCAGTCGTTATAGTTTGTTTTAATACGTTATTTATTTATTATTTACATGGATTGCAGCTACGATTATTATTTTGTTACTGGCAGTCTTTACTAGATATGTGCCATTGCTGGCAATATGGGAATATTGCTGGCAATATTCCTACCAATATTCATACTTCGGGCAATATTTCTGGCATATCTCTTGTCCTGACAGAAGGTTTCCTGCCTGAAAGCTGTATTTTCGAAAGAAAAAATAAATAAAAACCTGATTGCAGCATCTAGATGGCATCTGGGTCCAATCGTAGATCCACTCAACGATACACACAAAATTCTATCCAAATCGGTTCAGCTGTAACTGTCCGGACCAAGCCCAAGTCGTCGACGTCTCCCGCTCCGCCCAAGAGCGGGGGATGTCATTGTATGATTTTTTACCACCATAAAAAAAATCGGTCCTGCTGTTTAGGAAGCATTAAGTGACAAACACACGTACCTACAGCAAAATATATCTACAGTATCTACACTAATAAGAGGTAAAATTTGTTTTTTGTTTGTAATCTCTGAAAGTACTGGTCCAATTGCGAAAATTTTTTCGTCAATAGAAAGCTGCTTTATTCCTGAGTTACATAGGCTACATTTTATTTATGCGGGGGAAGCCGTGAGCAAAAGCTAGTCTTTATATATAAAAATCAATGCCACTTTTCGTTGCAATTTTATAACTCAAGAACGGGCTCATCTATCCAAACCAAATGTTTAGGCTTTGTTCGGACTACTTAGTAGATGGAAGTTTGATAGGGCAAAGTAGGGTAGAGTAAGATAGAGTAGGGTAGAGTAGGGTAGAGTAGGGTAGAGTAGTATAAAGTAGGGTAGAATAGGGTATAGAAGGGTATAGTAGGATAGAGTATGGTAAAGTAGGGTGGAGGAGGGAAGAGCGGGAGCGAAGCCGCGCGGGCAAAAGCTAGTATTATATAAAGATAACGAAAAATTCTGTATACACAAAGCAAAACTTACATAAGAATGGTAATTTTAAAATCAAACATAATATCTCAAATACATAATAATGTCACGTAACCTGTTTGCTACTATCTTCCAGCAAACATTCTCAAACGATGACTCACGAATAATACTCATATATGTTAGTAGCTATAATCTAATTAGAAAGAAACTCTTGCAATCTAGAATTATAAAATTAATGATCTGAATGGCCGCAGATTTCTAGACACATTCTAGACTAGAGTGTGAGTACTTTCTATTTTGTTTTACACGTCTAGTTTCTAGTTACGAATGGCTAGCTCATGTTATTTACGTGCTTAGTTTTTTTTTAGTTTCACTTGTGGGACTTGTGGCGAAAGCTACGGTGTATCTTTTTTTGGTTTCTATTTTCGGGACCTTCAAATGGTGCCTAGACTTTTGGGTTAATTTCCGTCACATAACAAACAGTCTCAGCCCCCAACAATACAGTCCACTGTTGAACATAGGCCTCCCCCAAGTGTCGCCACAATGAACGGCCCTGTGCGTCTCGCATCCATCGGATTCCCGCAACCTTTACCTGGTCGTCGGTTTAACTTGCAGGAGGCCTTCCAATGGTGCGTGTTCTGGTACGCGGTTGACACTCCAGAACCTTTCGGCCCCAACGGTCATCTGTTCTGCTAGCAATGTGTCCTGCTCATTGCCACTTAAGTTTGGCAATTCTTCATGCTATGTAAGCGACCTTGGTTCTCCTGCGGATATCTTCATTTCTGATTCGATCACGCAAGGAAACTCCAAGCATAGCCCTTTGCATTACACTTTGGGTGACTAAGCCTTATGATGAGGTCCATTGTGAGCGACCACGTATCAGAGCCATAAGTCATCACTGGCAACACGCACTGGTCACAGACTTTCGTCTTGAGACACTGTGGTGTTTTGGACGAGAAGATACCGCGCAGCTTCCCGAAGTCTACCCAGCCGAGTAGGATTCGACGATAGACGTCAAGTACTAGTTTATATCAATTAAAAAAAAACATATATATATTGACTTACAGACGGATCAAAATCATAACCCTCCTTTTGGTGTGACCATAGTTTAAATACGTACCTTTGACTTCTTTGTTTTTCGGTGGGAAAATCATCCAATGACATCCCCCGCTCTTGGGCGGAACGGGAGATAGTGACAGACTCTTACTGACTAAAAACTTACCCTGTTCCTTCGTACCTTCATACCGGGGCTGAGCTATCTTCGAAACTAACCCCAGGGTTAGGTTCTAACCAGGCCAGCCCCAGTAGGCTTCGACCCATCAGGACCCTACACCCAGCTGGGCCCCTGCTACCTTTGACATACATATGTACTCAAAATAGTAGTCAAAGGTACCTATTTAACTAATTAATTGAGAGCAAAGATCTTATTGCTTTAGGTCTGTAGGATATATTTGATTGGTTTCTATAATTACGTCTGCACGTTGAACATGCCAGCAAAATATCAGCTTCCAAGTTTCGTAATTTCCTTGAAGCTGTTAATCAAATGCTTGTATGTAGGCATTAATTATATAATTTAATTAGCTTGTACGAATTCGTTCTCAAGCGCTGTTTTTTTTGTTTCTTTTAGAAAACAACATTATATTTACTTTCTTTGTTTTTGAGACGGGAAGTATTTAAATACTTTCTCCGCGTTTGCGTGGAGCGAAACGGCGTATCAGATTTTGACTGACTAAAACACACCTGTGTTCCTTCAGTTGTCCTTTACGTTCCAGGGTCACGGTAAAGCAACAAGGACTACATTAGACCGACGCACACGTGTAACACGCCTGATTGTACGGAGAACGTCGTCGCGTGGCGTGGATCTAGTGTAGCGTTACAAGTCTAGTCTCCATATAAAATGTATGGAGACCGATGTGCCCAGATCGGCGTGTGTAGCACATGTGTGTGCACTGTGTTCTTCTTAGTCGTACACTCTTGACGGAGTGGTCGTGGTCATGTGTTGGTCGAGTCCCACACCACCGCCTGTCTCGCGATACGACGCTACGCAGCTCTTTATTTGGCAGCTTGGGAGCCTTCATTTACGCTGTAGCGTGTCACGGTTTTGATAAGGTCCGTCTATCGTGTTGGAGAGCGTCCACGAGATCCTTTGCCTTCGACTTTCCCTTGCACCACCAAACGTTTATCGTGTCGGTGATATGCCCAAAGAACTTGAACAGATCGGCGTGTGTGGCACACGTGTGCGCAGTGTAGTTCTACTCTTTTAAATATTCTCGTTTTTTTTTCCGGTGGGATAATCATCTAATGACATCCCCTGCTCTTGGGCCGAGATAGTGTCAGACTTTTACTGACTAAAAACCCGCTCCTTTTCCTTCGTCGCCTTACATACCGTTTCGAAACTAACCCTGGCCCCAGTAGGCTTCGACCCAGCTGGGCCCCTGCTGTTGCTGACAACTCCTTGAGGCGCGCGGGAACAGTACGCGCCGTCGATGACTTGGGCTCGGTCCGGACATCTTTTTTAGGGTAGTGACCTCTGTATAAACATGCATATAAGCATGTAGTGTAAATACTGGATAAATTTACAATAGCGGTCATTAACCTACATCCATTAATTTTAGTTAGTACTGGTCTGACTGCCTAACTCTCCCTCTACAATTTTTACACAACATCATCTAGTCCCGAACAAAGCCAAGCTTATGCCACAGTATTAATATCATACTTATGCTATGAGTACTAGACAACTGATAAAAATACTTATATATTTCTTTACACTTGTACATACAATATTCTATAGATAAATTACACCCAGATACAGAACAAATGATCGTGCTTATCATCCAAACATTTTTTCAAAAGCATAGCAGTTAGGGCCACTAACCACTAAATCAGCAGGCCAGTCGTTATGTTTTTATTCGTATTTAAGAAACTGTACCTAATCGCACATACGACATTAGTTTTAGTATATACGAAACCTAATACACCTGTCTAGTATTTTTATGTAAAGAATCTATTGTAACAAACGAAACCATATCATGAAAAATCACAAAGTCATAAACTTGTTATGTTGCACCAAATGCAATGCCCGCTATAATCTTCCGTGACCTGTGTTGTACTTAATGTCGATGGTGTCCAACTTGTGACCTTCTTAAATACTTTTGGGAAAAAATATAACATAGTGAAATCCATTTAGTTACTGATTCTGAACAAACTATGTATGTTCAAGATTCGCATAATAAAAATAGTCTTATCAAAAAAATTGTATCAATAATCTATACAGATTCTACCAAATATCAATTACAACCAGGAAGCTACTACTACGGGTAGTCTTCTACCCAAATGATTTTGCCAATATATCCAAGTCTTGTTATTTTGCCTGCAGCCCTTCACTTAGGGAGCTCTATAGAAGCCATTTCAGGGACGCGTATTGTCTAGTGCTTGACTGACTGATGTATTGTCAGTAGTTTTGCTCAGTTTTGCCTTCAAGCATATTGTTTGAATAATTTTTTTTTAGTTCGTAGATTGTTGGCTTGCTATACGCTTTGGCTTTTGGCTATACAGTATGCACTGTAAGTATAGCAAGCAACTGATAAATAAATAATCACGGTAAAAATAAGTTCTTCACTATTCGGTCTACTTTTATTTACAAAAACACTATCTGTTTTCAAAATTAGTCTAAAGCGTTTACTTTTAGAAAAATGTTACTATAGTATCAAAGAATTTATGGAGGATAAACTATTAAAATAAATGTACATAAGTAAACAATAATAAGAATGAAAATAATTGTAATCAATAATTTAATTTAATGATGTATGGAATAATAGTAATAATAATAATAATATCGAATGACTTAATATAATAATTTAAATAATCTGATGTATCGAATACTCAGTATAATAATTATAAATGTATGAAATTGTAATAATTGTAATGTTTGTTATAATAATTAATTAATTTGTATAATGCATGCAGTATACATAATATAAATGTTGCAGTGCCCTTCCGGGGTCCATGTTTGAGACAATATATAAATGGAACAACTATTTACAACATGTGTGCAAATAAATAAATAAATAAATAAATAAATAAATTTACTCCATAGAATCTGCAGTGACACTTAGTTGCTAAATAAATTACGATACATAGTAGACGTTGAAAAAATACCCATCTTCGGCTTTGGTATGGCTAGTGCTCGCAAAACAGATACTCGATAGGATCGAAAGTCTCTAGAATAGCGACCCCGGACTGGTAGACGCAGCATTAGAAGAACCGAAGACCTGGTCAGGGTCGCAGGAATCCAATAGATGCGAGTTGCAGTGGACTGGTCGTTGGGCGCTAGTAAAACACGGGGAGGCATATGTTGGATATATAGAATAGAATAGAATAGAATAGAAAAACTTTTACTTTTATATAGTAGTCGGCGTTGCGTACAAACTAACTACAGGTCATTGGACTCGCTCAGCTGACGTTTTCTTAAAGAAATTAATTTCGTACATGCGTAAATTAATACGAGTTTTGAAGAAAAGGTACTTTGTTCTTAATTTTATCTTTATAAATCAATAGTGTTTCATGTACCGGATCGACCCTCCACGGGATTAAAATGATCAAAATTTGACGGTGTATATACGGACTCCTGACTTCCTGAAGGAGGGTATTTAAAAACTGACAAAGTTCTTACACTTTCGACTGTTTAATCATTAAGTAAGTATGTAAACGTACGTATTGCGTAGTTGCATTTACAAGCACACATAATTGGACCGTGGCGAGGCGACCTAAGCCAGATGTACCTGCTAATAAAGTTTTCGTCACCTGGGACTGTAGGGGCTTGGTTAATACTGCTTACGTTTGGGTTTAGAGAGTATTAAACTAGATATTTGAATAAACAATTCTATTTTGAACTGGAAAATCATCGAATACTTAGTGAAAGGTCGTGTCGTGACTTTTAATGACTAAAAACGTTGAACCATTGATTATGATGATGAATTTTGACATAGATTTAGATTTAGACCTTGGAGAAGGACAAGAGATCGGACCGTTTTACGCCAGGAGTTCTC
Source organism: Mythimna albipuncta (assembly GCA_929112965.1). Taxonomy (NCBI): domain Eukaryota; kingdom Metazoa; phylum Arthropoda; class Insecta; order Lepidoptera; family Noctuidae; genus Mythimna; species Mythimna albipuncta. Next base: position 4,722,250 of record OV815962.1, on the reverse strand, counting down.
TTAGCATAGTATTCGACTGTAATACAGACACATTTAGGTTTTTATCCGAATTAGAAAAGGAGGAGGTTCTATGTTCGGCTGAATGTATGTTTTTTTTTGTATATGTTCACCGATGTCGGTCATTTGTGGACCGATTTTGAAATGTTTTTTTTATTGAAATGTTATGCTTCTAAGTTGGACCCATAGAAATATTGTTATGATCTGATCATGAATTTCGAAGATATGGAACAAAACTCCTTTCCTTTCACATTGAAAAAACACTGAAAAGTACGTAAAGTACCTAAGTAAACCTGAAATCGCGAAAAAAAATCAGCTGTTCAGTACATTTATGTTTGCCTAATGTATTGAACAGCTGATATTTTTTTCGCGATTTCGGCTTTGCTCCTATAATAAAAATTGTTTCTTATCATGAGCACAATCACGTTTAAGTATCGTACACTAAGCGCCAGTCACCCTATAGAAACGGTTGTAACTTGGCTTGGGGGACAGGTCGGTGGATCCTTTCTATTCAACTGAGGTTTCAGAACTTTACACCATGTTTCACTTGGTTCGAAACAACCTGCTAACAAATGCTTGTATGTGATTTCGATTAAACAACCATTCCATCTAAATGTAACAATTTTATGCACATTTAATGACACTGTAAATACATTTCAGCAGCCACTGAAAATCAGTTCAATTTTGAACCTTATACTGAAAGTTTTAGGATTGAGTGGGACAGTATTTATGCTTAGGGTATCGTGTATGCAATTTTTGACGTTAAAGTAAACACGTGAAGGTTTATAATCAGCTACACATGTAGGTTCAAAGGTATCATCGCAACAGTTTGTGATCAATGCCAGCGCGGACAGCAAATGAAATGCAATTACAATGTCTGATTGGAATTCCTGTGTTACCCTAGAGATAGTAATGAAAGAGGGTCAACTTAATATCAAAGTACATGAGCATTTGCAAGCAGTTTCAATGACCAGGACGCTCTATGGTGGGGTGAGGCGGCGTATCAAACTTTTACTGACTAAAACTCACCTATATCCTTCAGTTGCCCTTTGCATTCCAAGACGACGATATACCACGTGCTGCATCTCAAATCAGACACACAGTTGAAGGGGCCGATTAGGTTCTTGAGTGGCGACCCCGTATCGGAGACACAGCGCTGAGCCCCCTAGTCAAGTTAAAACCGTTTTGCTTGCGTCGAACGCTTCGAGTTGACTTTGCCGCCAATTCTTTTTTCTGACCACGTGACTGAGCGTTGAGATGACGTCATTCCCGTACATTTGAAGCTTTCTACAAGCGTTAACGATTGCAGATTAGCAACTTAGCTAGGGGGGCTAGTAAGCCTTCCATAAGGTGAAAAGATAACTTGTTTAGGAGCGAGAAAATCCGGTAGATTCAAGACGCACAAGACTGTGCAGGAATGAGATCCATCAAGGGCAAAATGGCCCCTAGGGGCCTCGCGGGTGCAAGGGTTCTTTAACAACAAGGTTTTGTTTTTTAATTTGCTAGCTTTTTCCCGCACGGCTTCGCCCCTGCTCTTTCCTACTCCATCCTACTCTACCCTACTCTACCCTACTCTACACTACTCTACACTACTCTACACTACTCTACACTACTCTACACTACTCTACACTACTCTACTCTACTCTACACTACTCTACACTACTCTACACTATTCTACACTACTCTACACTACTCTACACTACTCTACACTACTCTACACTACTCTACACTACTCTACACTACTCTACACTACTCTACACTACTCTACACTACTCTACACTACTCTACACTACTCTACACTACTCTACCCTACTATACCCTACTCTACCCTTCCAAACTTCACATAAACCATCTACTAAATAGTCCGAACAAAGCCTAAACATTTGGTTTGGATAGGTGAGCCCGTTCTTGAATTATAAAATTACAACGAAAAGTGGCATTGACTTTTAATATATACACCGCTAAATTTTAATCGTTTTAATCCCGTGGAGGGTCGATCCGGTACAGGAAACACTATCGATTTAAAGATAAAATTTAAAAATTAAAGTACCTTTTTTTCAAAACTCGTATTAATTTACGCATGTACAGAATTAATTTCTTTAAGAAAACGTCAGCCGACCGAGTTCAATGACTTGTAGGTAGTTTGTACGCAACGCCGATTATTAACTACAGGTCATTGAACTCGCTCAGCTGACGTTAGAAAAACGCCTCATTGATACGCGTTCCACGTTTTAATTAGTCCACGCTACACTTCTACTTCAACAGTTGTGTTAACTTGTCCTACTGTCACTAACCTGTCTTCTCATTTGTTGCAGTGTTTATTGGAGTTACGATCTAAAAATGTTATCCAGGCATCATTGGACGGCTCTCGCTGGTGAGTTCATTTTAATATTTACGACGATTCTAAATATAATTTTGATACAATGTCCTAGAACATAAGGCTGTTACAGACAGATAAGTTTTTACATGTATTTATATTATAAATTCAATAGAAACTAGATATTATTATTGAGTATCATAATCACGTACATTTAATCAGGATTCTGAATTATGAACAGTTTTTCTAAAAATGAGAGTGATGAAATAAATTACACAAAGTAATGCGCCTGGCTGGGTTCGAACCCGCGACCTACAGCTCGTAAGTCAGGGCTATTACCACTCGGCGATAAACCAACAAGTTTTTAAACCATGTTCCGGTTGCCGACAAACGGATCAGAAGACTCCCTCTTAAATATGATCGTCAAATGGTTAACGATCTCTTAAAGTTCTAACAGAAAACTGTCTGTAAGATGTAGATAGTACATGGAGATAGGTCAAAGTAGCCCTGGCTGGTAAACCAGTAAAAAGAAACATTTAAAAAACAAACCTAAAATTCATATTGACTTATTTCACACTAGCTTTTGCCCACAGCTTCGCCCGCATACATATAATATGGCTTATATCAATCAGGAATAAAGCAGCTTTCTATCAGAGAAAAAAATTCCCCAATCCGGCCAGTACTTTCAAAGATTACCTCCTACAAACAAAAAAAAAAAAACAAATTTTACCTCTATATAATATCAATAATAATAATAGTGTAGATAGGCCTAACAATACATGGGTACTTATAAAACGTCAGAAGTTAGTGCACGGTTCCAAATTGGTCGTTTCCAAAAAATCCATGGTTGCTCTTTTTAAAAAATGGGTGATCTTAAATTTACTTCTTGTAAAATATACATAAATTTATCTGGAGAGTTATAACGAATCGATTAGCTAATCGAAATGTCGTGTTAAACTGTCCGCTTTATCAGACAAATGAATGGCGTGGCAACAAGTTTTTGGCAGGTTTTTTTTAAAACTCGTCTGAATTTATTTAAAAAGGTGTTTTTCTGAGTGACTACATAAAGAAAATAAATTTAGCCAGTAATTTGTTATCTACCAAGAATAATACTTACACATCACACACATTAATAATTATTTTATTATCAAAGCAAAATATTGTATGTACAATGTGTTGTTTTGATATCCCATAAGTCAAGGTTTATATTCTTTATAGAAAAATAATATTAAAAGTCCTAGAATTATATCATGGTTTTAAAGATATTATGAATTATAATTATTAATTTAGATCAAAAATTTTCACCCGTATGACCAATCTTTACTTTTACGATGTTGCCCTACTTCACAGTAGTCTACTCGTAGTACAGTTATAAAAAATATGTCAACGTAAATAATTACATTATATTTACGCTATCATATTTCACGTAAGGGTGTATTACATTAACAATCGTGAACTTATCGAATTACTTTATCAGGTATGGAAAATAAAAATAAAAAAAGATAGGTAATTGAAAAATAATTCATATGCCAATTGATTCTTTGATATGGTCTCATACATACCTTAGAGATATGGGATATCAAAAACAAAACACGTTGTATCTATCCCCTGCATTTTCACCCGCGTCTTTGGTTGCGTTTTCGAAGCAGCCCCCCCTAGCCAAGTGATTACCGTATCGCTTACGCCGAACGCTTCGAGTTGACCTTGCCGCCAATTCTTTTGTTCTGACCACGTGACTGAGCGTTAAGACGACGTCATTCCTGTACATTTGAAGCTTTTTACAAGCGTTAACTAATGCAGATTAGCAACTTGGCTAGGGGTACTGGTCTGGTTAAATCCTATCTACAAAGTCTTGAGCATAGGCGAAAAGTAGCCAGCCATTAGGTGTTTTACAGGATGCATTTTAGACAGTGTACGCAGGAAGTACATAACTTGATCCCACCTTCGCATTTCTACTATTAGACAAGCCGACGAACGGTGTGTATCCACCCTTACGTTATTGAAACCTCTACGGTCCGGACTAAACGTTTCGCCTCGTCGTTTATACCACGGGCATCAAGGGACTGGAACAATTTGCCTGCTGCGGTCTTTCCGTTCGATTATATTTTAGTTGTCTTCAAGGCAAGAGTAAATGGGCTTTAATAAACTAGTGCACATCACGATCAACGATTGCATCTCTACTTACCATCAGATGGGATCGCAGTTAAGCAATAGTTTATATAAATTAATAAAAAATTGTTAATTAAGTCATCGTCTTTGGTGTATGAAAAACCGAACTCCGTTATTACTTTTACATTGTGATCGATTTATAATGTAAGCAAAACCGAGGCAAGGAAGCCTGGAGCAGAGTTTGATAGGATTACTTACAAAGTCAACTTACTTTGAGTTTTAACTAAATTACTTTGTATTTTATCAGACAGTTTGGTGGCGAAACTAGTGTATTGTTCCAAAACTTGAGAAAACTGATCATAATCTCACTGTATTGTGAGAGATGCAAATTAGTGAGATTATTCTTAATGAATCTTTCTTGATTAAAGTTAGGAGTAACGAGAAACTAATTGCTGTTGTTGTTTTGTTCAAAACCGATTTCGTTTACCTTTATATTGTATTAAAAGACAATGGTTATTTTATTATTTGTGGGTATTTTGTACGTATATTTTTCTTTTGCTTTTTTTTATGTTTCTGAAAAAAAAACGGATCCCTTATACAATCACTTTTTTGTCCAGCTGTCCGTCTTTCAGTCTGTCAAGGCTCTTTATCTCGGGAACGCGTGGACGTATCCAGTTGAAATTAAAACAATAAAATGTGTAAGGGACAGCCCTCCGCAAACTTTAAGGGCTTGCTCAGTAGACGAAACTGAACAACCATCCACATTTTTTTTTTTTTCAGGAAATGAAAAAAAAATCAGCCTCACCATACAAAATGATAAACTTGATTGGACAATTTGTATGGCGAGGCCGAATTTTTTTTTCCTGGAAAAAAATATGTGTAAGGTTGTTCAGTTTCGTCTTACACCTTGTATACTCAGAAAAAAATCAAATCCTGAGTTAACGCGAAAATTAGGTACGGCTGTTTATATCGCAAAAAATGTGTATCCCACAAAACAATATGACTATCCATATTGTTTTGTGGGATATATATTACATATTTTAGTGATAATGTATAATATATGAATTTTCTTTTGAAATTTTGATTTGATTTGATTTTTATTTCCAAATTATTTGTTATTTTTTTTTTCTACAATATATATATTTTTTAATTTAATTAATTTTAATGGTATCTACTCGTACTAAAATGCAGAAAAACATTTTGATAGAGAGATAAAAATACATTTAATAAATTATATTTTATTAAATGTTGTTTTAGTTTGTTAGTTTCTATTGTACAACGCCTTGGACATTCTCTATAACGTTGTTCAAGTAGGTACTTGTAAATAAATCACTTAAAATAAGAATCTTCAAACAAAAAAAAAATCTCACGGAGTTTATTGTGCGAGATTTGTTTTCATTCAAGATTCAATTTGCATGAAAGATATATTGAGTGACAGCCATCGGATTACGAGTTATTTCGTTCTCAACATTGAAATAAATCATATCTTTTACATCTATTCATATATCTACATCTTTAATAATTTTCTTACGATCATTGACATCAATCGTATTTAGGAGATAAACAAGATTCAATAAACTAAAATCCGAATATGGAATTGAATTATGCCTATTGAATGGAGACCTTCAATCTGGTACTGAACTCAAAACTCATTTTATTTCTCATTTTTGGTCTGTTTTTTTTTTTTTTGTCTTAGAATCCATAATAGATTTAGCAATTTAAGTGCGTTCACTAAATTATAATTATAATCAGATGAGAAGACCGCAGCGGTAATTTCTGCCTGATCACCTAAAAGAAATTTCGCTTGAATCCTGCGCCGCGGCGTCAAACCAAACCCTTTAAAGTTTTCGTTTCGAGCGCAAGCAAAAATGAACTTAGTGATAGTCAGGCAAAAGTGTCTTCGATAGTACCGTACGTGGTATAAACATTTCATGAGGCATGTTCAAGTGTATAATATTACATGCATATCAACGTTGAGAATTTTACAGATTTGTAACCGATGCGAAACTCGATTACGTTGCTAGTAAAAAATAAAAGGTCTAAAGTTACATGGACGTCATCCATTTTATAGGCAAAGACAATTAATTTGTGATAGCTTTGTGTTTGGTCAACAGCAGCAAATTGCCACTAAAATGTGATTTCATTAGCTCGGCTGAAAATTGCGCTGCGTAACGTACCCTCTCGAAAATGATATTCCTAGATTGCCTGGGCTATAATTTTCACAATAGAATTTTATTGTAGAGATAACATTGTTGTGGGTAGTAATTTTCAGGGGTTCTGACTGACTGTGTGTATTGCTATCGTCTAGCTAAGAATTCCCTAATATTTTTTTGGAAAGATATTAAATGATATGTATTTTGCAAATAGGTTTTGATGTTTTTAATATAATGTGGATTTTATCACGCATGCGGGATTTCAAAATTTGTATGAAGAGGATATTTGCGGGGGTTATTTACGCATGCTGAGTAAATCCGCATGTGTAAACATTAGCACGAAATTAAAAACATCCTAAAAACCCTTTTACTTGACAATATTTTCGTCAGCTAAAAGTAGATGAGGGCTGTATTTCCTAGCTGTCTCCGGTGTCAAAGTTTCTTTTAAAGCCCGTACAGTAAATTAGTGGCCATTCCGTAATATTGCCCATGCCGTCAAAAACAAACAAATTGGTGATTAATAAAAGAATTGGTTATCGCAGACCATGGCTACTTATTTAATAACCGACAGGGTTGTCCGTTCCATTACACATCGTTTCTTTCGATCAGGTGAGATAATGGTGAAGCGATTATTTTTACAAATTCATATCAAAATAAAATAAAATAAGGCCAAGAAAAAAAAATTACGGTACAACCGCTTGCAGCATCTAGCAGTTGAATAAGGTTTGGCAGATCAAGATCATAGCTAGCTTTTTGATGCGTTACCTGGGGGCCTAGCTAGCCAAGTTGAATGCACAATCATTAACGCTAGTAGAAAACTTCAAATGTATGGGAATGACGTCATCTCGACGCGCATTCACGTGGTCTGAACAAAGGAATGCTGCCTGCTATATAATCCCAATTTTTAGCTAAACCAATATCACTTCTATATTTTTAACCTTTTAAATGTTGTGACCCCAGTTGTCCCTCAATTAATTTTCAAAACACATTTCTAACTGGTCGTCCCTCCGGTTTACCCACTTATAAAGTTTAAATGTTCCCAGATGAAAACTCTTTTGAAGTCTGTGGTTTTCAGACAAGTTATATTAGCGATCGTTCTCACAGTTTATTTGTGGAAATAAAGTTCAAAGATAAACATTTATAACACTCATATAAAACAAGTTAGGGCTTTTCATTTCAACATGATTAATCTTAGTCCTGTCTTGAATTTCCATGACGTTCTTGTTTATGTAATGGTTGCAAGCTTTTCTTTACTAGGCATAAGGTTTAGGATTCGATTCTTGGCGATCGAGCGATTCGATTCGATACCTGACGGTATTTGTATTTCGGTCCACAACTTCACGACTAAAGCGCGCATTGTGCGACAAATTTGCCATTCGATCCACCCCAGTTCCTCAAGGAAGGCCAGCAGTTCCTTGGTATTATTGTCCAATTTACGGAGGGTACCTGGGTCGGGTGAAAACTAATAGAATTATAGCCAGTAGCCTAGATTTTTGACCAGTAGATGGCAATCGGGTCGCCCCCTTCCACAAGGGCCTTAAACAGAACTAAAAAAATGCGGGTGCCATGCCTTTCAGGAAATATAGGCATCATAATAGAATATAAAAAAAGAAAGAAACGAATAAGAAAAAGAAAAGACAAGAAAGAAAGAAATAAGTTTATTTATAACTCGCACAACATAATAAAACATTTTTTTTAACTATAAAAGAAAATAAGAACAAAAACAAAGAAGCGGGCGTAGCCAAAAAGGTTTCTATCTCAGCATACCTTATATTACCTACTAGCTTTTTCCTGCGGCTTCGCCCGCACACATAAAATATAGCCTATGTCACTCAGGAATAAAGCAGCTTTCTAACGGTGAAAAAATTTTCGCAATCGGACCAGTAGTTCCAGAGATTATCCCCAACATACAAACTTACAAATTTTACCTCTTTATAATGTTAGTATAGATGTAATGACAATTAAGCAACAATCTAATATAGAAAGTATAGAGTCTGTCTAAAAAGTCAAAAGACTTGGGTAATCTAATCAAATAATCAAATTCTTTTTTTTTTTTTAATTTACATAAAGGGCTTTGTCGCTTAGCGACCACCTCGCCCAAATCAAATTCTTGAAATCTGATGTAGTCAATACTGGTTGAACAATCAAGGTTGCAAAGAGATGATTATTGTTTACAAATATAATCATCTAAAAAGTATTGTATGTATAATATATAATATGTATCAGATTTTTTAATTCGTTTAAATTTCCAAATCGTTTTACTTTTAGACACTCTACTTTAGTACCTCATAAAACTAAAAAATCTTTAAAACTCGTAAATATAAATTTCAATTTGTGGTCAATAAACTAACAAAATATCGAGTTGCAACTTAGTGTAAAGTTCATTTCTAACCGTTAAAAGTTCAAATCAAGCTACTTCATTGATTACACTTGGTTTCGAATTTTACGAATAATGTTAATTGCTAATATTACCCCGAATAACTAACAATTCGGGGTCAGGCAACATTAATATTTAGCACCTACTTCAATATAATTTTATGTTTAGTGGTGAATATTGCTTACAAGTGCATTTAGAAATATAGTGCTGCTATAAAGATCCAAATAACAATAAATTGCTTATTTTTTTTTTATAATTGAGATAAACTAGTGCTTGACTGCGATCCCACCTGATGGTAAGTAGCGATGCAATCTTTGATGGTGAGGCGCACTAGTTTATTAAGAGCCTATTCACTCTAGCCTTGAAGACACCCAAATTATAATCGGACGGGAAGACCGCAACAGGCAAACTGAACTTTAATTTATATATATTTATGTCTTGGTGAAATGATAAATTCTAAGATATAATCTTAGAATTTATCATTTCACCACGTGCACAGAACCTACATCATGATATGGACTAGCCGAATCATTAAACACTCAGTGTCTAACGATAATTATGAAGGGAATGGATTTTTGGTAATTTTTCTTGACTTCCAGTCTCGGTTCAGTGTTAATGTGTGGGCCGGGATACTCGCCAACAGAATTTTAGGACCAGTCTTCTTGGACAGACTGAACGGAGAGACGTATCTGCGCTTACTACAAACCCGAGTGAGAAGAATGTTGGAATGTATTCCTCTTGAAGAGATAAGAGGGCTGCACTTTCGACATGATGGAGCGCCACCTCATTTCGCCATTAGCGTGCGGGAATTCTTAAACGGTGTGTGGTACGGCGGTGAAAGGTGGATAGGCCGAGAAGGGCCAGCGCAGTAGCCTCCTCGCTCGCCGGATTTAACCCCTCTAGACTTTTTTTGTGGAGTCGTGTAAAGGACCTTGTGTACGGCCAAACCGGACATGACATTAGAAGTGTGCAAGAACTAAAAAGGCGCATCAAACGCGCATTTACAGTACAATTCACGAATGATGGCGGCCGTGAAGTTTGCGCAGAAGGCTGCGCAGTAACGTGTTTTAGGAACCAAATGGCGACGTGCGTGTGCGAGAAGAGTGTAGTATGCGCGAATGTTCGCAAAGGCTAACTTCACAGCCGCCGTCATTCGTGAATTGTACTGTAGGCAAGAAAAAAGCGAAACGGACACATTAAATAAAGTTAAGAGACATGTATGTAAGCGTGCCTTCATTTGTGTGCAATGCGATGGCGGACTTGTGCAACAGTTTTGTAGATAAGTAGGTTTTTTCACTACACATTCCCTATGTGTAAATAACTGTAAATACGGTGCAATTCTTGTAAATAAGATGATTAACTTTTAAACACACTAAGTTAGATAATTTATCGCTATTTGATATTAATCTAAGTACCTACCTATTGTTTAAGCAAAAAATTGCGATGCTTACACTAACTTGACAGTCAAAAGCCTGTTTTAAGTATGATGGGAAGTTTATCATCTTATTTACTTAAGTAGGTACGTCAGTGTTTTGGAAGAATGCAGTAGAGCTGGTAAGTAATTGCACTTTTAAAACACTTGTTTGCTTGCATATTATTGGGTAGGTACCTACCTAATGGATTAGACAGTGACGAACTAGTCAGCTGATTTCAGTTTTCATTCACAGAACAGATGGAAAGAGATAGCAGTTGTTTTCATTGTCAAAGCGACACATCGCCCACATCGCGCGTAATTTGTAAACCACGTTATGCAGAGTAGAGTCAATGTTTATTTAAATACTTTATTTTCTCAAATTGAATTAACTGTTCCGGGGTGCAAAAGCTCTTTACTGTTGTAATCTATAACCACGATACTACCTCCCATTAAAGCCGTGGCAGATATTTTTATAGCACCCTTATATAGGTATTTTGAAAGTAAATCTAACGATTGACTGCCTAATTTCACAAAAATGTTGTAAAACCATCAATGATGTTTTATGGGCACCTTGAAAAATTTTAAATTGTCGTTATGAAAAGTTTGTAATGGAAATCTTGATTTTGTTTTAATATAATAATTTGAAATATACAACTTAAAAGCAGTATATATCCAATTCGCAAATTGTTATTTTTGTTGTGTTTTTTATTGTCAGGAAAACAAAATATACAAAGTTGCGCAAAGAAAATTTCTGAAAACTACGACGATTATTTAATTTTCATTGACAGCTAAGACAGGACTATCATCATCATCATGTCAGCCGAAAGATGTAAACTGTTGGACATAGGCCTCCCCCAAGCGTCGCCACAACGACCGGTCCTGTGCATCACGCATCCATCGGATTCCCGCGACCCTGACCAGGTCATCGGTCCACAGGACTATATATTTTTTTAAATAAGAAGAAGTGAATCTGCGATATATAGTTAATATATAATATATCTACATAATTATAAAACTTTACAATCTCCAAGAAATATAAAATTATTTGAAAGATTAGCTAAAACATTGACCTCTCAACTCTCATACCAATTTATCACGCGGTGAAACAAGCCCACATTTATGTCTCAAAACTTGAAAGATATAAACGTTAAACATTTTATTTGTTTCTTCCATTTACTTGATTACTTTAACACTAAATGGACTTTTGGTAAATTAATCAAACCCTCAAATGATGGACGAAACGGATTAGTCGAAAAATTCGTGCGGTCAAACGCAAGCCTGTCTATGAAAATCACTCTTATTGCTACGAGATAAGGGTGCTGTTAAAGTTAGGTTGTGTGTTTGAATACTTTACGACTATAATCATGGAGCAGTTTTCTTTTTACAAGCTTTTTATAATCTCACGATCGTTTTTCATATTATACCGGTTTTATAGTTACAAATCTTGTCTAAAAGTTTGTTACTTTGCGTGACCAAAGGGCCAGGTTGAATGGTATACGTCGACGACTCGGACTTGGTCGTTACAAGACCGGTTTGACGGCGAGCTACCAATAGATCGTCGTTTGCAAGCCAGCGCCTGTGGTCGCCGTGAATCGCCTTGCAATTCCCGGTGCCCAGGGTGTCTTCCGAGTTCTCTGGCGGCGACTAAGGCTTGAGGATGATCTTCGTAAAAGCAGACGAGCGCTACTCACTCTCGCTCCGGCCCAATCACTTCCACGAGGACACGGCTCTTTTCCTCCGCCTCACCGTGTACCCCGGGGGTCCCCACGATGGTGACACCCGTTTGTTTCTTCCCAACTGGCCATGTCTGATGAAAATCTGCGTAAAGCAGAAGGTGAGGACTCCGTGGTACTGATCTAGCCACACCACAAAGAGAAAGATGTATCTTGTTAGTATTATATCTGATGTTTGTACACTGACAACCCTATATCTATCTCCTTTCTCTCAGTCCATCCAAAGGTTGTCTGTAAGAGATCGCCCTGTGCGATAAGACCGCCCATTGTGCACTTATTCTTTTAAATATTTATCCTGTATTTTTGTTTATTTGGTGTACAGTAAAGATTATAATAATAATAAAGAGAACGCCGTTATTGTGACGTGCCCAAAGAGGAGACTTACCGCCGCGATTGTGGTATTTATTTTAATTTTATTTTATTATTTTCGGAAAACTTACAGCTAAGATACAGATAGTTGAAAAATGTTGAAAGAAGGCCAATTACAAGTTTTCACAGACAATATTAGAGCAGAACAAGAGACAGTAGACAGATAAAAAGTAAAGACGCTCGGAGCAAACCCAAAGATTGAGTTATTATTATCATAGGGTTATTATTGAGCCAAAAACGAAGCAATTAGGGTTTACTAACGTAAAAATACAACTCAAGAATTATCTATCTCGAAGATTTAATAGGTACAACTTTATTTTTAGTATGTAACGCAAAATCTGAAACACAAGTCTAGTATTTTTATGCAAAGCATCTATATACCAATTTTAATTGTATTAAGAAAAATCACAAAGTTATACGCTATGTTATGTTGTGTATGTACCTGCTTTACTACTAACTTACTAGACTGAGGGCCTAATGCCCGCTGTTTTCTGGCGCCTAATGCCCGCTATGATTTTCCGCAACCTGAGACCTGGTGGTGACCAACATGAGACCTTTTTAAAAAAATTTGGGAATAAATATATATTGGTGTATTAATTTTGAAGTCGATTGAGTTACTGATTCTGAACAAACTATATATATCTTAAAAATAATGTTGTATAGTAGTGAAAAGGCTAGGCTGACTAATATACACCGTAAAATTTTAATTGTTTTAATTCCATGGAAGGTCTGGTCAGGGATTACCTCTTATTCAAAACTCGTATTAATTTACGCATGTACGAAATTAATTTCTTTAAGAAAAAGCCAGCTGAGCGAGTTCAATGACCTGTAGGTACTTTGTATGCAACGCCGACTATTAACTACAGGTCATTAAACTCGCTCAGCTGACGTTTTCTTAAAGACACTAATTTCGTACATGCGTGAATTAATATGAGTTTTGAAAAAGAGGTACTTTATTAATTTTTAAATTTAATTTTACAAATTAATAGTGTTTCATGTACCGGATCGACCCTCCACGGGATTAAAACGATTAAAATTTAGCGGTGTATAGGTACCAGTATTTGTAATTTAAAAGCACTAGCTTGTTAACTTTCTCGACCCAGTAATTAATCATTCTTAGCAACATTTCATTGTCAGAACCGAGGAAATGAAATGAATTAATTTATATCGTGGTTAATTTACTTTGCTTGGACTTGGAGTTTTTAGTCACTAATACCTAGGGTAATTAACTTTAGGTAGCTAATCATTGTTTTTATTTAGTTACTGTAATTGGTTGTCTAACCGTGAAAAGTGATATGAAAGAAAAGGGAGTTAGTGATAGTTTGACGGGTGACAGGATAGAATGGAAGAAGAAAACGTGTTGCGCCGACCCCAAGTAATATGGGATAAGGGCAGGAAGAAGAAGAAGAATTGGTTGTCTAACCGTTGTAATCAATTTAATTAAATAATATCGCATACATTGAGGGACTGGAACAATTCGCGTGCGTGATGTGATCCTCCCGTCCGATTATAATTTTGGTGTCTTCAAGGCTAGAGTGAATAGGCTCACAAACTAGTGCGTCAACGATTGCATATCACCATACTTACCATCAGGTGTGATCGCAGTCAAAAAAAAAAAGTCCTTACACATTATAGATAAATTACACCCAGATAATGAACAAATGATCGTGCCTATCACACAAACATTTGTCCTGGGTGGGAATCGAACCCATGACCTCCGTTATAGCATTCAGGGCCGCTAACGATTAGACCACTGCAGATCGTGTTCAGGTGGCAGATATTCTGCCTTATAGATAGTGTAGTTTCCTAACAGTAAAATGAATGAAAATTCGTGATATAGTCTGTCAAAAAAGTCGAACGACTTGGGAATTTTTTATAATATTTACGTAATTATTTAAAAAATACTTATATTCGAAACCTTTTATAAGGATCTTCTAGTAGTAAACAGTGATCAAAATCTCTTAATCAACCTTGATTATTGAACCAGCGTTGACTACATGAGATTTCATTTCACTCTAATAATTACACAAGTCGGTTGAGTTATTAAGTTATCAGATAGACTTTAGGAGCAATAATTCCAGAGATTATATCCTTTATAAACAAACAAACAATATTACCTTGTTGATGAGTTTAGACAATCTATCAAATTGTTTGTGGTATACTGACTGAACAAAGGACTAGTTTCCAAAGGAATTTGTACAGAAACAATTAATGTTATGAAGCCTTAGACAGTTTCCTTTAGAAGCATTGTTACACAGTTACTGGTAAGCTACATTTTAGAATCTGTACTTACACAGAAACACACACATTTTTCGACCCAAAACTAACAGACTTGTGTACTATGAAAACTGTAGAAGTTATAATATTAATAATATATCATGTAAGTACCTTTCTTAGAAAGGGCAAAGGTGGCCCAGAGAGATAGTTCAGCCCTGGTACGAAAGGCAACGAAGGAACAGGAGTGGGTTTTTAGTCAGTAAAAGTTTGACACTATCTCCCGCCCCGTCCAAGAGCGGAGGATGTCATTACATAATTTTCACACCGAAAAAGAAAGTGGTGGCCCTGACTTACAAGTTTTATTACTTTGTGTAATTTATTTCATCATCACTGTTCTCAAAGCGGTGCTGAAGAACATCATGAGGAAACGTTCTAGAACTAGAAGAAGACATGTGACATCTATCTATATCTTTCCATCAAATCCAAGGCTGTGGGTCATGACGACATTAGTCGTTACATGATTATCTTGGTCCTCGAATTTCTTCTTCCTCCGATTTCCCACATTATTAATTATTCCCTTGATTCCGGACAATTCCCATCCCTGTGGCGTATGGCTTACGTACGTCCACTTCCTAAAATCTCTAATCCCTCCCTACCTAATCATTTTCGTCCAATTTCTATTCTTCCTTTCTTGTCTAAAGTACTTGAGGCCTGCGTCCATAAGCAGTTTTCAGGATTTGTTTACCGTAACAACCTTGTTAACTCTTTTCAATCCGGATTCAGGCCGGGTCATAGTACTACCTCTGCTCTCCTTAAAGTGACTGGTGACATTAGAGAAGCTATGGAGGATACAAAGGTAACTATTTTGGTTTTAATAGACTTCTCAAATGCCTTTAATGCTGTCAGTCACGATATCCTCCTATCTATCCTTTCCCATCTTATGGTTTCGTCTCAGGCGCTGGAATGGTTCTCTTCCTATCTTCGGGGACGTCAGCAGTCGGTTCGCGTTGACGAGAATTCCTCGAGTTGGCGCGATCTGGATTCTGGTGTTCCACAAGGCGGTATTCTTTCTCCCTTACTATTCTCCATCTTCATAAATTTTATAACTCTTTGTCTTCGGTGTTCGTATCATCTTTATGCCGACGATCTTCAGTTATATACGACTGCGCGGGTAGAAGGTTTGTCAGACGCTATAGATGATGTAAACCGGGATCTGGAAGCTATCAAGGATTGGTCTGATAGATTTGGGGTGTCCGTAAACCCCACGAAGTGTCAGGCCATTATTATCGGTAGCTCGCGCATGATGGGTAAAGTGGTGGTTAACTCCCTTCCTCCTATTATGTTTAATGGTGCCATCATCCCCATCAGTCCTAGTGTAAAGGATCTCGGTTTACATCTTGACTCGACGCTTGGCTGGCAAAGTCAGGTTTCTAGTGTCTGCCAAAGAGTCAACGGGACTTTGCGGTATCTGTATCGTCTGAGGAACTTTTTGCCCGCGAAGACGAAGACAATGCTTGTGCAAACTTTAATTTTCCCTATAATTGACTATGGTGACGTGTGCTACTTTGACCTGAACGCGGTGTTGCTGGATAAACTAGACAGGCTCCTCAACAACTGCATTCGGTTCATATTTAATCTTAGAAAATATGACCATATCTCTACTTATAGATCTGAGCTTAAATGGATGCCAATTCGACAGAGAAGAAATGTGCGCGCACTGACTACACTTTTCTCTCTGCTCAACTCTCCCACGCCTCCATCCTATCTCATAACTCACTTTCAATTTCTTTGTTCTTCACACGCAAGGAATCTGCGTTCTTCTAACAATCTTCTTCTGCTCTGTCCTTCTCATACTTCTGATTTTGTTCATTCTTCCTTTCATATACAGTCCATCCTTCTGTGGAATGCGCTTCCTCTCGATATCAGGACGGCCGAAAGTCGGTATGCATTTAAATGGAAGTTGCGGAATCATTTTCTACACAAATAGCAGAATCGTCTCAAAACTTCTGTCCTTACTTTATATAAATATATATATGTAGTATATATATTATATTAAATATATATGTATGTGTATTTTATCTATAATTATGTATATCTTTACTCTTGTTTTAATACCAAAATTTTCTTTTTGTGCGCCTACCATATTGTCTCTTCACCACCCTAGGTTGACTGGTAGAGAATGCCTAAGGCATTAAGTCCGCCTATGTACTTTTTGTTGCATAAAGGCTAAATAAATAAATAAATCTATCAACCCTCACTGGGCTCTCGTGGTACGGCCCATTCCCTCTCTTAAAGCGGAGGCCTGAGTCCCAGCAGTGAATACATTAAAAAGGCTGATTATGCTTATGGTAACTACACATAATAGGCAATAACTAATCGGTAATTAATTTTCACTTATCAGAGGTTACCTGACAAGCGTGTGTAGGATGTTTAATATTGCCCAATAGAATGGGCAATCTTGTAATCTTGTTGGATCCGACAGAAGCTCGCCATTGTTTGTATAACAATGTGCGGTGGGTGTCACGTTGTAGGCTTTCAATCACTGCTAGATTCGCGATAAGATGAGAATCGTCAGCTATGATTTGAATGACGAGCTTGTTCATTAAGAAACCAACCGAAACGAATGAATTTATATGTAGATAGAAACAGGGCAAGTGCAAATCAAATCAAATCAAAAACATTTATAAATCACATATCGTCGGTCAGTCCGAGAAAAGTGAAGCTAAATTGCACGTTCCAAAGCGTAGATCTCTATGGAGAAGAATGTGCAAGAAACTCCATGGACTCTCTTAAAAGACAGTAATTGAATTAAGCCACTGGCAGTTAAGAGATGACCAGTCTGTAAAAATCGGACTCGCGTTCTGAGCGTTCCCTACAAACTTACCTATGTAAACGGTCCAATTACAGAACCAAAAAATAAATGAATGAAATTATTGATTTAAGTCAAGAGTGTATATGTTACTTCTAGACAAGCGTGCTCTATCATCGACCACACCATCGATAAAGTATCATCAGCAGGCCCAAGTTGCGCCTCGAGTTGGCCACGCCTCAGATTTTTTTGTTCAGACATCATCACAACGCTTAGTCATGTGATCAAAACAAAGAAATCGGAGTCCAACTCGAGGCGTTCAAGCAAGAGAATCGAAACGAAACGGTCGTAACTTGGAGGGGTTGCTAGCTAGAACCTGGGAATGTACAAATGACTTCTCCCACCCGTTAGAGCGAGAGGGCACAAAATATATAGCTACAGAAGTCAATCTACATACAAAGCGCGCTCGAGCAACACACACATAGTCGCCGCTCACGGACAGGATATCTCGGAGCGTCTCGGTCCGCTCGTCGATCAGTTCCGGCTCAAACGCTCAATAGTGTGCGTCCACCGCGCGTAGGTGTAAAAAGTGAAGTACATACATGAGATTTTCTTCTGTACCTATCTGTTTTGTGGAGAGGGCGCGTAAGACTTTGACTGGATAAAACCCACCTATCTTTCAGATACTTTTTGCACTCCAGAGGTACGGTGAATTCTCTCGAAAATTCCCGAATCCCTCCCAAAGTCCTCCGTTGGTTTTGCTAACGCATCGCTCCATTCTATCCTGCAGTGTGTACAGTACTTGTGAAGTGGCGTTCTCACGACCTTGAGCCGAGCTTAGTGAATGCCTAATTAATTTATCTATTTATACACCGCAAGCGAATTATATGTGGCTTGCAAGTGAGCTAAGTAGGCTACGGGCTGTAAGCTTGTAACTTGGTGACAGATCTCTGCAATCAGACTTGTCAACTAGGTAGTTCACACACACTATTCTTCATAGCCTTTATATATATAAGCCATTATTATTTTATTATTCTTTGTAGTTTCTAGTTTTATCTTATGCGATACCAAAGTATAGTTTATTCAGAATCAGTAACTAAATGGATTCCAATAGTTTTTATACCATGATACATTTTTTTCCAAAAATATTTAAAAAGGTCATAATTTCGACGCCACCGACATTAAGTAAGTACAACACAGATTACGGCAGGTAATAAAGGGTATTAGGCGCCAGTGAACCGCTGGGTGCAAGTGTAAAACTACCCCTCAGTCACCTCGGTGGCTCGGTGACTATGTATTTTTGCTGACATAACAAGCTTGTAACTTTGTGATTTTTCATGATACAGAACTTATGAAAATTTTTACATAAAAACACTAGAGCTAAAACTAATGCTATATAAAGGTATTACGTCATTATTAAAAGTAATAGTTTTTACTTTTGATTTCAAAGAGTGTCCGTAGAGTGACTCTTGAACATTTTTATCCGTAGTTATCTACGCTTTGAGATGTACAATGAGCTTCCTTTTCTCTGACTGACTAACTTGAAGTCTTGACAACTCAAAAGTGCCTGTGAATGGTTCATATATACACATAAATCTCCGCTTTAGGACGGAGCGGGAGGATGTCAGACTTTTACTGACTAAAGCCACACCAACATAGGTGAGATTTTAGTCAATAAAAGTCCTTCTTTGCCTTGAGCTCCAGGACTCCGAGTTTCGTTTTCGGAAGTGACTTGACTGGCCTGTTGGTCTAGTGGTTAGTGGCCCTGACTGCTAAGCCGCAGGTCGTGGGTTCGATTTCCACCCCAGATAAATATTTATGTTATGAGCATGACCATTTGTTCTGTGTTTATCTATGATATGTATGTATTTAGAAATATATAATTATGTTTATCAGTTGTCTGGTACCCATAACAAAATCTCTGCTTAGCTTGGGACTAGACGGCGTTGTGTGAAAGTCGTAAAAAAAAAGTCAAGCCATGCCCCAGTAGGCTTCAACCCTGCTGGGATCCAACAGTTTTAAGCATTGTCTTGAGTTACAACCGTATAATCCTGAAAACACAGCCTTAATCTTACTAAAGGATTCCAAACTATAGTTATTTATGTAGTACATTCCTAAACAACGTGCCTTTTTAGGGTTCCGTAGCCAAATGGCAAAAAACGGAACCCTTATAGATTCGTCATGTCTGTCTGTCTGTCTGTCTGTCTGTCTGTCCGTCCGTATGTCACAGCCACTTTTTTCCGAAACTATATGAGCTATACTGTTGAAACTTTGTAAGTAGATGTATTCTGTGAACCGCATTAGGATTTTCACACAAAAAATAGAAAAAAGCAATAAATTTTGGGGGTCCCCATACTTAGAACTGAAACTCAAAAAATTTTTTTTCGTCGAACTCATACGTGTGGGGTATCTATGGATAGGTCTTCAAAAATGATACTGAAGTTTCTAATATCATTTTTTTCTAAACTGAATAGTTTGCGTGAGAGACACTTCCAAAGTGGTAAAATGTGTGTCCCCCCCCCTCTAACTTCTAAAATAAGAGAATGATAAAACTAAAAAAAATACATGATGTACATTACTATAAAAACTACCAACGAAAATTGGTTTGGACGAAATCTAGTAAGTAGTTTTTTTTTAAGGCGTCATAAATCAAAAAAAATACCCTATTATTAAAACATCGATCAAAGTTACAACACATTACAAGAACGTTTATATTATGTTACTTGCTGCTACGGAACCCTTCGTGGGCGAGTCCGACTCGCACTTGGCCGGTTTTTATGGAAACCTTTTTTGTTCCTTTTCGTTCCCGAGCCCCGACATCTTAGGTTAACGAAGACATCCCACTTAGAGAGGGAACTACTTATCATGTAATTACTTCACGTTCTTCAGACCTTGAGGCTTGAACTAGGACTAGGTTTTTAGAGATTAATTTGCGACTTGGGTCCGGTTCGTTCAACTTGAGGGACCGATTTTAATGGAGATGAGGGAACAAGGCTGTGAACTATATATTAAATGTGTTTCGTAAAATGGTGTTTATTATTTAGTAGTGATTGATCAAGGAAACAGTAAAACGCGACGCGAAAAACCATTTATTAGTGCCACACACAAGAACATAATAAAAAAAAAACACAAAAAAAAGATAAAGAAGCTGAATGACAGTTAAATCCAGATGTGTATATAAATGTTTCAAAGATCTACTATACAAGGTCCCAGATAAACTTGGAATAAAGTACATTAACCTTTTTCTAATATAGTAACGTACATATCCGAAATACAAACCATGAATTGTTTTGCTTTTATATAAAATGTAAAGGGTCGCGATACATATCGAATCAAGATAGCTTTATATCTTTATTTTCGTTTTTGAAATTAAGAATGTCAATACACGGAGAAGGGTCAATGACCGTTATTCTAATTTAATCTGGCGCTAACTTTAACTTAAATGAAAACTAAAGATAAACTGCTAAACGAGCATTTATTGAAGGTGAAAATAAAAATATAATTATAGAAAAATCAAATGATTTATATTCTCCTCAGTAAGTTCCTTTAACAAAGACTCCAAATCCCATTAGTCAAAGAAAAAATAACTACTCGGAAAAACTCACAAACTAACGCACAACAATAAAAAGTGCATTCAAAACAGTTTCACAATACTTTTCCGCTTTAAAACCTTGAACAAAACCAAAAGAAAACTGTTTTCCGCGAGATATCTTTCAATTAAAACTTTCATTTCACCCCGTTCTGTAAAGAAAAGCTAGGAAAGAAAATTCCGAAAAGAAATAAAGAAAATACGCAAAAGATGAACTCTCGTCCGTGAGACAATGGCGGGTTTTTAGTGTTCCCTGAATGAATAGGGAAACTGTAAAATGAATCAATGTGGTGTCAATGAGTGTTCTCTTTTCTTTTGTTATCTTTCTTTTGTGATCTTTGTTGATTTGTGACTTTGTAGAGTCTATTATTAGTTGATTTATTCAGGTCCTAGGCTGGAATGTCAGTGGTCAACATTATGAGCTGATGCTTAGCAGCCTTTTAATATTCCCAATGCTGGGACTCAGGCCTCCTCTCAAGGAGAGAGAATGGGCCGCAATCCACCACGCGGGCCCAGTGCGGGTTTGTGACTGTCACATGTCTTCGAATGTTTGGTTCTAAGATATCCGGGTTTCCTCACAATATTTTCCTTCACCGTTTTGAGAGCAGTGGTGATCAAACCAATTACACAAAGTAGGTAATGCTCCTAGCTGAGTTTGAACTTGCGACCTACAACTGGTAAGTCGGGGTCGTTAACACTCGGCCAGCACTGCTCTCTAGAGCCGATCCTTATTCAAGTTTTTAAAACTACACACTGCATACCAATTTTATGGGTCAAGTACCACTTGATACTTTTGTATCAATTATTCTAGGCTAGCAGTTGCCAGTGGCTTCGCCCACGTACATAACGCCTATGTCACTCAAGAATAAAGCAGCTTTCTAACGATGAAAAAATTTTAGCAATCGGACCAGTATTTCCAGAAATTATATCCTACAAACAATTAAACATAAAAAGTACGTATAAATTGAAAAAATCATATTGATACGTGCCCGGTTTCGTTTCTGCAGCCTCAACATCCTTCATTACTTTAAGCATAATTATTCAAAAGCATGTCAAACAAAGACGTGTGGCACTCGGGGACTGCCGCGGTAAAGCTATTGCATAGCATTTTTATCAACTTATGCAATTATAATTATTTATTTATTTATTATAATTATTTTTTTTTTGTTTGATATTAATTGAAGTTACACTTTCACACATTGAATTGAATTTTGATTGATTGTTCACTCATTTATTTTCTTATCGGTCACCTCGCTCAAAAAACAAATGAATGCGGTGTTAGGTTATTTTCGTTACGGAATTTCTGGATTCGGTGTCCACGCTCAAGGCCCGCAATAGAAGCTATGCAATAGCTTAATAAGCACTTTCTTCAGACTAGAATGTAAGACAAGTTTACCCGGTCCAGGATTGCCGATACAGGGTTAGTTATATTAAAAACAGCGCTCAGCTAAACATAGCTAGGGGCGCATAACTCCGTAAGATATTGCGGTAATCTCGCGCTGGAAATATCCCGGAGTTATGCGGAAATACTTCCTGTTAATCGTGAAAGAATGTGTTGGTGAGGTTGGTTAGGTTATTTTTAGAAGAGGGATATTATGAGGAGAAAGTTGTAGTAGATCCAGTAGATCAGTTAAATGTTATTCACACTCACAGCTTATTAAAAATGAACGAAGTAATAAGAAAACAATAATAAGTGACTTTGAGCCTATGCTCAAAGTCACTCAAAGGGCGATGGAAAGGGCTAAGCTCGGAGTTTCCTTGCGTGATCACATCAGAAAAAAAGATATCCGCAGGAGAACCAAGGTTACCAACAACTCGAAGAATCGCCAAACTTAAGTGGCAATGGGCAGGGCACATTGCACGCAGAACAGATGGTCGATGGGGACGAAAGGTTCTGGAGTGGCGATCACGTACCGGAAGACGCAGCGTTGGACGGCCTCCAACAAGGTGGACCGATGACCTGGTCAGGGTCGCGGGAATCCGATGGATGTGTGACGCACAGGACCGGTCGTTGTGGCGACGTTTGGGGGAGGAGTAAAAGAGGATTTTCAACTGTTGTACCACATTGTGTGATGCAATAATGTTAATATGTATTTTTAAATAAGGAATAAAAGACTAGAAGAGATATGTAAAATAAGAAAACATTCTGCGCTGATGCAAAATAAATTGTGAAAAATAAAGCTTGTTTTGATTAAAATGAAAAATGTATCCCAATATCTGTAAGCTCTCCAAATATTTGTTCCGTGCTGAAATCGAACCCACGATGCTCATCCTAACAGCCAATCGCTCAACCACTGTGCAACTAGATGACCTTCCGCGATAAACATTTTACAACCACGATAATGATCGCTCTCTACGCCTCATTTCGCAACCGCTCCACCAAACGAGATCACATCACATAAAGCGAATTCCCAGCTGATCACAATGTAGTCGCACGATAGTCGCACGACTGTAC
The DNA here is from genome assembly GCA_929112965.1 of Mythimna albipuncta. Lineage (NCBI taxonomy): Eukaryota > Metazoa > Arthropoda > Insecta > Lepidoptera > Noctuidae > Mythimna > Mythimna albipuncta. The sequence continues at coordinate 4,698,711 of OV815962.1, read as the reverse complement.
AACGAGATGCTATCGACGCAAGAAAGTGGAAAGTGTGGGCTTTAATGTGAATTGTCATTGTTAGCTAATATCCTGATTCATTTCTTTAGATAGTACTAGCAAAATCAGTGGCTTCGCCTGCGTAGAAATAGATTTTTTCCCGGAATAAAATGTGTCCTATATACGACACCAGGGCCTCAAGTCTGCTATTAAAATAGTGTCAGAATGGTCTATCATTGATTTCATAATTGTTGATTTTGATTAGTTTTGGTACAAATTCTACTAATATAATGGCGTCATTATGACTTTCCGATGTTGAACCACTGACACTCCATTAAAAGAAATGGCATAGAATGGTAATCTCTTACAAAATGACAAATGAATATCTGACGTGTGCGGTAATCTGCAAACATTTTGACAGTTCCTTGATCATTGACTTACCACTACGACGTCATTGCGCAGTTAGTGCTTTTAAGTAGCTCGGTATTGTCATTCTACCACAATTCTATTACAAGGCCATTGATTGATCAATGATCGATCATTATGAATTAGCAGATTATGGGATCGTGTTGGAATGACGAATTTATAAAAAATAGCAGACTTGGGCCCCAGGACATGGTCTACCCATGTGACGAATTTCATCGCAATCCGTTCAGCCGTTCGAGCGTAAAGAAGTAACAAACAATCACGCACACACAACTTTGCAGGCCTTTTTTGTTATTGGGAAATCATCGAATAACTTCTGCCACTTTTCTTAATGACTAAAACCAGTATTCCTTCAGTTGCATTCCACTGTGACTCTTTTGAACAATTCCGCAGCCCTGGCAGGCACCGGCCTTAATGAGCGTTATCAATCTTTTTTCGGACGGCGAATTACCCACTGTTCACCGTGCGCAAGCCCGTGAGCAATGCAAGCAAGAGAGCAAAAAGCAAGAAAAGATAATTATTTATTTAAAAGACTTTGAAAGACTTTTAAAAGAATTCTTCTCTAAGAAAGACTTTTTTTTTAGCTGGGAAGTCATCACATACTTTTCCCTGTCTGTAGCATACCGCGGCAACTGAAAGAACACAGTTGGGTTTTAGTTTCAGTAAGGGTCTGACTCTCCCTCTTGTTCCACCCAGTGTGGGAGGACATATTTGATAATTTCCCACATAAAAAAGAAAAAGAGGTCAGCCATAACAATATATATAACAATACACTACACAATAACAATATATATATATTCCATTCTTTTCACAAGGACATACAAATTACAGTTTCCGTTAACAAACAATAACGATTGTTTAACATTATTATAGGTCTTAAAGTATTGTGTGTCTAGTGTCAAGGCGAGGATCAATGCTGAGGTTAGCTGCGCCGGCGCAGTCGTTTCAACTTACCAATGGCCAAGGAATCAAAGCTTAAGGCTGCCGCAGATGGATATGATGGGACAATGGGACTATAAGCTGGTGATCATTTCCATAAAAATACTAGCCGACACGGCACACTTTGTTTTACCATATAAATGATCTAAGAAAAAAATGAGGGTAGGTGAAGAAGGGTGAAAAATAATTTATAAACTACTAGCATTTGCCCGCGGCTTCGCCCGCGTGGCATTAGGTACTTAAGGAATCGGGGTAAAAGGTAGCCTATGTTCCTTCCCATGTCAAAGGCTATATGCATACCAAATTTCATCCAAATCCGTTCAGCCGTTTTTGCATGATTAAGTAACAAACATCCAAATATCAACACTTTGACATTTATAATATTAGTTAGGATTCACAAGCCTACCAAAAAAAAACAAAAACCAAAAAAAGCCGGAGAGTTCGATAAAAAAAATCTGTGACACGAGATTTTTATTTATTGGAATATGTCAACAGCAAAGGCTATTCAAAAAGTTTGCAAAGGTATTAATTACTCATGGATAAGTTAATGAACATTTATTTGCTCAAACATAAGGACAAATGGACAATAAATACATCACAAATTGTCAGCGTGCAAATTGTAAGACATAAAATAAAAAATACATAAATACATATTGTTATGTTTGCCTTAGACAATGGCATGTATTTGCATGCTTTTAAATGACTACAAATCAAAAATATTCATTTTAACATTTAGTCAAATAATAAGAATGTCAAAAATATTAGTTAATTAAAGAATACAATCAAAATAAAATTATCATTCATAATGTCATTTGATTGAAATTATATTTCGAAAAATGTCCTGATATTATAATTATAAAAAAACTGAATTAAAATATTATTTTTCTTATAGACTTGATATATTTGTAATTTATTTGCAAGGCATTATTGGTCTTAATACACCATCCTTTTGGCAAAACAGTGGACTTTTTTTACATACCAATGTTTTATAAAATTAATGATCGACTTTTAAAGGCTTGACTATTTTCATCTTTTAGGAATTTTATCATTTTTTTGAGGAAAAATAATATTTTTATTCATATACTTCCACTATAGTATTAGGCTACTTCTTCACTGTGATGGTACACTGTCATATATTCCTCTAACCCAACACTCAGTGCATCACAAAAATTATGTAAAAAAAAACTGACACAAAAAGCCGTCGTATCGATGTCACAGCGTGTCGTTGCGCCCGTCTGCAAAAACCTTCAACTTACCGACAGCCAATGGGTCAAGGTTGGCGCATCTGCTGACAACCTTCATAGATGGGAGATAGGAAGCAGGTTGCTGAAACTGGTTGTTTTGAGGCTACCGAAACTTGAGTGTAACAGTGCTCTTGTTAAGGCGTATAGTCCCTTGAACCATCTGATCGAAATTATGTGAACGCAACTCTCGCACTCGCCTAGGCGGCAGTACGCAAATCTGTGCATTTATTTGCGGCCAGCAGCGCCCGGAAAGCGCTTTAAATCCATTTTCTCTGCGAGATATTGATTGATTTACATATGCAATGTTCACTTTGAAGAATATTTAATCACCAATTTTTATGTGTAAAAATGTTTCTAAAGGTCCAAGCCGTTTCGAAGGAGGTAGGGAAAAGTTGCGAAAAGTTGCGAAATTGCTATTTTTTTTTTTTTTGACTAAATTATTAATTGCACGAAAAAATCAAATGTTGATATTATTGTTAATGAATCTATAATAAACATTTTTTTTAAAACTAATTGACCTAGCCTTTACGGAGGAATAGGCTTCAGAAAATCACTGTTTTATGGCACTTTTCGGGCGCTTGGCTCTTAAATAATAATAATAATAATTTATTTAAAAGACAACTTTTGGTCCACATTGTATGTTAGTAGCACTTAATTCTATGTTAGTTCAAATTTACAAAGTCCCAGTACTTTCGGCTTCGCGTTGATATGTCAGTTAGTTTCTCCTTTTATACATTAGTATAGATTTATTAAATACTACATATATTTTCTTTGTTTATTCTATATACCCAACAAACGGTTTCCCGCAAGGCAAAACAAATATTTTGTTAAAATTTCATTTCCGAAGACAAAAACAAACAATAAATATGGATACTTTTTCAAACAGCCTTCAATAAAACATACAGATAGGCCAGTTCAGTATATTTCAACAAACATACATTCAATTTATCATTTTATTTGATTTCAATTTGGACTCAAAACACTTATGTATTTTAAACCATTCTGATTGAAAAGTAGAAAGGGTCCAATGAATCCCACAATTTTGTCACTGTGTCATTGTAGATTTCAAATAAGAGTCAATTCATTCGCCTATCTTTTCCTGCTTTCATAATAACTAGATTTTGTCCGCATATATTAAATATAACCTACGACACTCAGGAATAAAGCAGCTTTCTATCGATGTAAAAAAATTAACAATCGTACCAGTACTTTCAGAGATTATCTCCTACAAAAAAAGAACAAACTTTACCTGTTTATAATATTAATGTAGATAAAAAAAGAACAACGAAGAATTCAACCCTCGTTCTATAGCGTTTTTTTAGGTGGCAAATAATCTAATGACATCTCCCGCCCTTGGGCGGACCGAGAGGGCGTGTCAGACTTTTACTAACTAAAATCCACTTGTTTCTTCCTTCATTGCCTTACATTCCAGAATCCAGTGGATTAATTTTCACTAAACCTATGACCCCAATAGGCTTTGACCCTGCATTGATTACGGCACATTCCCTCTCCTAGAGAAGAGGCCTGAGTCCCGGCAGTGGGAACATTATAAGGCCGAATATGCTATGCTATGGGTGGAGAACGAGAGGGAGGCCAAAGAAAAGATGGATGGATTGTGTGATGAGCGATATGAAAGAAAAGCAAGTAAGTGATGGCATGACGGGTGACAGGATAGAATGGAAGAAAAAAACGTGTTGCGCCGACCCCAAGTAACTCACGAGCGATGCAAGCAATGGGCAGCTCGCTGTCCGACCGTTGGTAACTGTCCGGACTGAGCTCAAGTTGTCGACGGCGCGCATACTTCCCACGCGCTTGAAGGGGTTGTCAGCAACAGCAGGGGCACAGCTGGGTCGAAGCCTACTGAGGCCAGGGTTAGCTCCGAAAGGTAGCTCAGCCCCGGCATAAAAGGCTAGAAGGAACGAGGTGGGTTTTTTAGTCAGTAAGAGTCTGACACCATCTCCCGCTCCGCCCAAGGGCGGGGGATATCATTTGGATGAATTTTACCAACCACAAAAAAATAACAAGGGCAGGAAGACGATGAACGTAATAATTCCTATAATATTATTGTGGGACTAGATACAATCAACTATACGATTTATGATAGCCACCAAGCAGATCAACATGGCACAATCTTGAAGCCCATCGAACTTTCCATCCTATCCTAGTTTCATCATGACGCCCTGCGGCCATTACATCATGACCGAACTCCGGACCACGACCACAGCGTCTTACATCATAAGCTAACGACCTTAATAATTATTATTGCAGTACGCAATGACTGACTTATTACCTTTTATAGTTCACGGACAGTGGTGTTGTTACGCATCTCTTTTTATTTTCGCGGATGTTAAAGGTCTTAAGAGTCATCAAGAATGGACTATCATTATGACAAATTACTATGGTTTGTTGTGGCAATACCATAAATGTTGAGAAAGAGCCTACTGACAGTGAAAACTACGAGCATATTGTTTCAAATATACGTCTATTGAATAAAAACAATCAGTCAGTACAAATACTTCTCAGTATTAGTGTGGCTCAACCCAAGAATACTAAGGAGCTCAATTAAAACGAAAGACAAAGAAATTCTTTCACATATTATGATAAAAAAATAGTTTTTAGTAGTAACTTAGGACTAACATAACTGTTAAGTAATATCAAAATAAATAACCAAAATAAATTGTAACTTAAGCCGTTATTCTGATACATTAGTATCACCTTCTCATTTTTAGCATGACATATCAAGTTTAAGCAGAAAAAAAAACACAAAATACTAAGATTTATACGCCACAAAATAAAGTTATCTTAAGCCGAAAAAACGAGTCTCATAAATTGGTCTTGGGTTCTTATTTCACACGAAAAAGGCTAACTTAGTGTATTTAACTTAGCTTTGAATTTATTTAAGAAAATTCTAAATTTCTTTTAAGCCACTTTATTTTACATTTAGCGATGTCATTGATCTTGGTTCGTTCGTGTTTTGGAAGGATCCCAAAAAACTTGAAGTGGCTAACGTGTTAAGTGTTTTTTGAATGCTATGTTTGCTTTGTGGTCCTTTGTTGATAAAGGTCGATAGCATTTTGCGCCTCCTACCCTACCCACCTACTATTTATTTTTTCATTTTTCCACACAGTATGAATTACTTCTTTACCGCGGATGCGTAAACAAAGATGTAAATCTTGCCCATTTCTAAGACCTATGACACTTTTTATTTATATTTATTTATTGTATTCTTTATTGTACACCACATAATAAAAAAACAAAATAAACATTATTAAAAATAAGTGTACAATGAGCGGTCTTATCGCACCAGGCAATTTCTTACAGACTAACTTTGGATGGAATGAAAGAAAGGAGATAGATGGTATATTCCCTTGGGATAATTACTTATCTATTATCATGAGGCCGAAGCAACTAGTAGCATCTAGTTATAAAAAGAAAAAAAACTAGCATTTTTAAGGTAACTAAAAATAGAGACAGACAGCATACCTTCACAAAAACCATGTGTAAAGGTTCCTGCACATAAGTACCACCTTTCCTCTTCAGCACAATCCGCTTATCACTTACGTCAATAGTATCAAGACTAAAGACCCACAGCGTAAGAACCAAGCCTACATACCTTCCTACTTACACAGTAATAGCATCCCATTCATTTCTCAATAGCGGTAATTTGCCAGCATTAGTACCATGCACCCACTCTAATGAGTGTTTAACCTTTATTGAATTGAGTATAATTTGTATGGTTTGTTCGTTCTCTTGTGGACACGTGTCTAGGATTATTAGCGTTTAGTTGTGGTTTAGTATTGCTTATATCCATTGCGGTTCTAATTTTAAAAACTTTTGTTGTTCCTCTTACTTATGCTGTTCGAAATTTGAATCTTCTGTCATTTAGGTTTTTTTTATCATTTCTTGTTCTTATTTCTCTGGTCCCGTTCGAAATTTGAAATTGAGCCTTTTTCTTGCTTTTACTGACATCCAATTAAATTAAAATTTAACGTGAAACCGGGACAATAGCCACGAAATTCAAATTTTCTTGTTTTTCTTTTTAATTTTGCAGTGAAAAAAAATTGGCAGAAATGATCTTTTTTACTCGTATCTTTTATCACACCTTTTTTTATGGTGGGAAAAATCATGCATTGACATCCCCCGCCTTGGGCGGAGCGGGAGATAGTGTCAGACTCTTACTGACTAAAAGACCCACCCCGTTCCTTCTAGCCTTCAACTAAACTTTCTACAAAATCTAAAAGAAAACCTGTTCACAACCTGAACCAGTCAAACGCATTTCTGAACGATAATTAATATATTATAATTTATGGGCTAAATCATAGCAAACATGCAAATTCCTGCCTTTATGAACAGCAAACATTACGATGATTAACGTCACTAATTTCCTGGTTTCTCTATAAATTCTAGCTAATTACTTGACGATATAATTGGGGCTATGTGCAGCAAAAACCTCGTAAATCAGTGTTTTTAGAAAGTGCAGAGTTTACATTTTAATTTATACATTAAGATACATAATTGCATTTTGTTGACTGCTGAAAGGAACGCTCGAAATAGCGACCAATTAAAGAAAACACTTCTACTTAAAATAAGAGCATTGGTCTCTTTCTTTGCAAACTGTTATACATTTTGTCTGTTGTTTAATAATAAACCAAAAAAATTTAATTAGTGCTAATACTTAAAAAGCTTACAATAAAAGATCTTGTTAATATTTAAGTAAAGTTTCAATCTACACTAATATTATAAACAGGTAAAGTTTGTTTTTATATTTTTTTAATTGAAGAAGGTAATCTCTGGAAGTACTGGTCCGATTGCTAAAATTTTTTCACCGATAAAAAGCTGATTTATTCCTAAGTGACATAGGTTATACATTATTTACGCGGGCGAAGTCATGGACAAAAGCTTGTAAATAATATTCACAAACGGCTAAGTTATTATCGTTTGTTTATATTTACTTATTTATATAAAAAAGTTTTTTTTTATTTATTTTTTGTTTTTATTTATTATTTTTTATTTTTGTTTTATTTTTATTTATATCCCAAAATTGCACTAAATTTATGAAAATACTGCACAAGATATTAATTATGAATGAAAAACAATGGAAAAACACTGCGCGTGTAGTAGAGGTATTTTATATCAGCAATTGTTATGAATAATTGATTCATTATGAATTTACCAATTATTCCCCTCGAGCGCCAGGGGGTTAATGTTCTAGAAAAGCCGTGTTTACGTAAATCAACAACAAAATACAAATAAACCTTTTCTAGGAAAAACAAAAATCTAGGAACCAAAATTTTCGGCCAAATAAATTAAAAAAATTTAAAATCTATATATATAAAAGAAAGTCGTGTTAGTTACACCACTTATAACTCAAGAACGGCAGAACAGATTTGGGTGAAAATTGGTAGGGAGGTAGCTTAGAGCCAGGAGACGGACATAAGATACTTTTTATCCCGTTCGACAGCGTTCCCGTGTGACTTGACACGAAACGTCAGGGGTAGAGTAGGGTAGAGTCGAGTAGGGTAGAGTAGAGTAGGGTTGGGTAGAGTTGGGTAGAGTAGGGTAGAGTAGGGTAGCGTAAGGTAGAGTAGGGTAGAGTAGGGTAGAGTAGAGTAGAGTAGGGTAGAGTAGGGTAGAGTAGGGTAGGGTAGAGTAGGGTAGAGTAGAGTAGGGTAGAGTAGAGTAGGGTAGAGTAGAGTAGGGTAGGGTAGAGTAGGGTAGAGTAGGGTAGGGTAGAGTAGAGTAGGGTAGGGTAGAGTAGGGTATAGTAGGCTAAAGTAGGGAAGAGCGGGAGCGAAGCCGCGCGGGCAAAAGCTAGTTAAAAATAAAGTGTTTATCTTTTTCACGTTTCAATATTTAGTTATGTATCTCAATTGTGTTTATCGGATAGTATGATATTAAAAACTACAATTCCTACGTATTTACATAAATAGAATCAGTAAAATTATCAACTTAGCTCTCTTTTTATAGAGACCACGTAAAACGTCTTTTTAGGGTTCTGTACCCAAAGAATAAAACTATTACTAAGACTCTGCTGTCCCTCTGTCAGTAACCAGGCTGTATCTCATGTATCGTGATAGTTAGACAATTTAAATTTTCACAGGTGATATATTTCTGATGCCGCTTTAACAACAACAACTAAAAAACAGAATAAAATAAATATTTGAGGGGGCTCCCATACCACAAACGATTCTTGTTTTTTTTTTGCCGTATTTTGCTACGGACGGTACCGCACTTAGCTGGTTTTAAATTGTACATTTTAGAAAGAAATAACACATGTTTATTCTACCTGAATAGACGCACAATTCGTTACAAAAAAAAATACAAAGAAAAAAAAATAAGTTTCCCCGCCAGGCCATGTGTGTATTAAGGCTTAACTGTATTGCACCATACACCATAGACATCACAGTTATCTAGGTTTTAGCTGTTTTAGCAATGGTTTTAATGAGTATAGCTGTCAATTATTACCGCAAATAAAATTTTTACTGTCCTATTTTATTCGAAGCAGAACAGCAAATTGCAAAAAAATAAACATTAGAAAATTGAATTTCCCTAGCTGCCCTGGAATAATCACCTTAATCTCATTTATCTATGGTTAGATACCATAAACAGCGTGAAATTATAAACATTTTATTTTTAAACCGAGTTAAGTAAGAGTCATTACTCCTCCCACCCTCCTCCCACTAACAAAGTAACCTTTTTCCTCCACAAAGTAAGACTAACAGAATGAGACGTGAAAGGTGAAGGTCGCTCGTAATAGGAGCTTTTCATGAAGCCACAAAATAGATGAGTACAGAAGACAATCTCATGTATGTACTTCGCTTTTTATACCTACGCTCGGTGGACACACTAATGAGCGTTTGAGCCGGAACTGTTCGACGAGCGGGCCGAGGCGCTCCGAGGTATCGTGTCCGTGAGCGGTGTGTATGTGTGCGTTGCTCGAGCGCGCTTTGTGTGTAGATTGACTTCTGTGCATATCTATTTTGTGATGAAACTCTCTATAAATACAACGAGAAAACAAGACTTTATTTATCGCCCAGACACTATTTAAACGACAATTAATTACTCTTTTCTTTTAATTTTTTAGATGAAATACTAGCAGCCTTTGTGTTGGTGTTAAAAATGTTAGGAATATTTTATTTATGACTTCTAAGGCCTTGTAATAACTTCGGTCTTAGCGGCGAACAATATAATTATTTACTAGATTTTGCCTGCGGCTTCACCAGCGTACATAAAATATAGCCTATGTCACTTAAGACTTATAGTTCCTTGAACCATCAGGCCGAAATTAAATAGACGCAACTCTCGCACTCGCCTAGACGGCAGTACGCATATCTGTGCATTTATTTGTGACCAGCTGCGCCTGGACAGAGCCCCGCTGACTTTTAAATCCATTTTCTTTGCGAAAAATTGATTGATTGATATACACATGCAATATTCACTTTGAAGAATATTTAACTACCAATTTTTATGTGTAAATACGTTTCTAAAGATCCAAGCCGTTTTGAAGGAGTAGGGAAAAGTTGCGAATGTGATGTTTTTGTACGTAGTAATTTTTTTAGACAAAAGTATTAATCGCACGAAAAATTCAAATGTTGATATTGTTGTTCATGCATCTATAATAAACATATTATATTTGTTTCAAACCTATTAACCTTAGCTTCCTATTGACGAAAAAAAAAATTAGCAATCGGACCAGTACTTTTAGAGATTACCTCCTACAAACAAAGCTTACCTCTTTATAATATGAGTGTAGAAGAAATGCAGATTATTTTTTAAAGTGAATACTTTTTCGAATTTACGCATTTGTTCGAAGCGCCTTCTATGCAACATATTTACACGGTACTGTAAATACTTTGTGTATCTTTTTAAAATTAATTTCGTCTGGTCTTATGTTCCAAAGAGGACGATCAACAAAATGGTGGCTAACATTCTCCGGTCTGCGGTGTAGTCCTTTACTTTGTTCACAAGTATTTGGGAGAGAAAATACCGACGACATTGGCATACAATGTAGCATTTCTGTGTACTTAAAGAGCTTATGTTGTAGGAGTTTGTAAATCGAAATAGTTAAGCTGCGTTTACACGGGTCGAGATTGTTTCTAATCTAGAGGCGAGAGTAAATATCACAAGACAAATGTACCATCAAAGACACTTCCACCTAATCACCGCTAAAGTTCATTTTTGCTTGCACTCGAAACGAAAATTTCAAAGGGTTTGGTTTGGCGCCGCGCCGCAGGATTCAAGAGGATTTTTTTGGTAGAAATGACCGCAATGATACTTTTGAGTAGGTACTTTCCACCTATTTAATTTAAAATTTAAGTAACTTAATTGACGGTTCTGGATTGGCGACCGCCTACAGGAAGACGCAGCGTTGGGTGACCTCCTACAAGGTGGACCGATGACCTGGTGATAGTTGCGGGAATCCGATGAGTGCGGGATGCACAGTATCGTTCACAGTGGTGACACTTGCGGGAGACCTATGTCCAACAGTGGACGTCTATAGGCTCTAAATAATGATGATGATGAATTTAATTGATAAATTAATCGGTTTTTTCCGGCGAATTGTCCGATGACAGAACTGCGCGCACTCCCTTAAATGCATCCTGTAAAATACTGAAAAGCTGGCTATCGTAAGCCTGTGCTCTAGATTTTGTAGACTGGTATTACCCAAATCTGGATCAACAATTAGCTGCGCGTGCCTTTCCACTGAGTCCAAAGCTGCCAGATGGCATTTTTCAGTAGGTACTAACCCAGATGCGGCTACAGTACTCCACACACGAACGGACCTTTTTTTTCAAGATAGGACTTCATCCAATCACATCTGCCGCCCTAGGGCGGGGCGGGAGGGCATGTCATACTTTTACTGACTAAAACCCACTCCTGTTCCGTCTTTGCCTTCGTTCCAGGGCCCCGGGGTTCTCTTTCGCATCACCTATGGCCCCAGTAGGATTCGACGCATGGAACACTACGCGCCTTTGACGACTTGGGCTAGGTCTGGACAATAGGGTAGTTTCCAGGGTCAAAATAATTACATTTTATTTAGTCCGTATTTTAGATTATAAAAAAATATTGGACATGTATTTTTTATTTTTTCGATTAAACAAAAAATAACAAAGATATAGCCCATTAAAGTTACGTGTGACGTACGCCGTGCGAAAAAATGCAGCACGGTGTGACGTTACACGTAACTTTAATGGGCCTTATTTTTGTCATTTTTGGTTTAATTTACAAATAAAAAAATACATGTCCCTTATTTTTGAATAATCTAAAAGACGGACTTATTGCATTTTTTTACGGCAACTAGCCTATTATCGGACGGTCGGACGGCAAGCTATCTATTGCTCGCCGACACGATCGAACCTGTGATTTGTATAACATTAAAAACTGTCCCAGTGTGAACAACCGCTGGAACTTTGCATGAATGCCACTAATAAGAAATCAATAGCCAAAGGTCAAGTCTGACCCCACCTCCATCAAAACTGTCGCATCGATGTAATATAATTTTAAATTAATTGCCACCGATGGATATTCTAATTAATACTGCACACGCCCACGTAATCAAAATGTCAAGTATCACGGCCAAAGGTCAAAGTCTTCGTTTGATATTCGTTTCCGTCAGCCATCTTATATCTAGACGAGGTTTGATTAGATTTAGTTCAGGTTAATGCCACAGTTTTTGAATTTGTATTTTATATAGATAAGTCTTTAAGAGGAAGCTCTTCTAAGAAGTATAGTCACGAGCAACACACTGTTACACATTATTACTATTACATTTTCTATCTGTCATTTTATTGTTTTTTTTAGGTGGGAAAATCATCTAATGACATCCTCCACTCTTGAGCGGAGCGGGAAATAGTGTCAGACTTTTACTTTTATTTATATTTCAACCGTCTTAAATTTGTTAGTAATTTATTTTGTTAACATTTTATTGATAGTTGTAATTATTATCTATATTATTCCTGATTTCTTTTTTTTTATATAACCTCTTTTTGTAATGTGAATGTGAGAAACCTGTATACTCCACGAACTCTTAGACTACTTCTTATATTCTTTATTGTACATAAATTCACACACCATTCACAGTAAGAAAGCCGATGTACACAGGCGAGCTAAACCCAAAATTGGGTTTTCTTACAGCAAACCTTAATTTTTCTAGAAATTTTCTAAAAGAGGATAACATAAGAAATGCACAACAAAAACCAAAATAATTTACATAGCACACAATACCTACTTATAAACATGCTACATAAATAAAACAAATAAAACCTATACATATAACCTTTTTTGGCGCAAACGTATAACACACAATGTTACTTTTTATTTATTTTTATTTTTTTTTGTTTGGTGATGTCTTAAGTTTTTGTTGTATAATATGTTTTTTTTGCGCCAAAATAAATACTTTCTTTCTTTCTATATATATATACACACAAATATATAAAATCAAAATCAAAATCAAAGCGTTTATTTCAAATAGACCATTTACAGGCACTTTTGAATAGTCAAATGTCGGTCAGTCCAAGAAAAGTGAAGCTAAATTGCACGTTTCAAAGAGTAGGTCTCTATGGAGAAGAACGTGCAAGAAACTCTATGGACACTCTTTTAAATCATATATGTGTTACATATAATGCTTGGTTACATATTACTTGTTGCTTCTATCATGTGAGCACAATGTCGATAGAGAAATAAAAATGTAAAATAATTAAAAGATAGAAACTGAATTAAGCCACTGGCAGCTAAGAGATGACCAGTCCCATCTGACGGCACCCGTTCACGAGCATGACGCGTGCATCAGCCCCACTCAGCTCAACCATTTTGAAGGGAACTGAACGACCCAATAACACGTGCTACCAACAGCGAGACATTTGAGTGAGCATGACAAACTCTCAACTGCCATGCTCGTAATGTCAAAAAAAAAAAAGTTGTAACCTAATAAAAATGCTCCATGGTGCTTCACATTCACAAACTTGGAAAAAGTGCTTCTACATTATACAATGCAATTGTGTCTTTCAAATTAAAAAATAATAATATTAGTTTCCAACTAATCAACTAATTAGTACGCCCTAGTGGTAGTGGAGCTGGACCAGCATTGAGCCAAGCATTTTTATCTTGAATATAATCCTCCAACTTATAATATGCTTGTCTGCATAGTGTGCGTTTAATACAAGATTTAAATTTCGTTTCATTGAGTTCTAATATGTGGGGAGGAATTTTATTATAACATTTCAAACAGTACCCCATGAAAGAAGAGGCCACTTTAGCCAGTCTGAAACCTGGTTGAACTAATTGATCCCTATTTCTTGTAACATAATTATGTCTATCGCCTCTTTTGCTAAAAAGATGAAGATTTTTTCTAACATACATTATGTTTTCATAGATATATTGACAAGGTACTGTCATTATGTTAATATCTTTAAACAGTTCCCTTAAAGAATCGCACCGGCGGAGATTGTAAATCGCTCTGATGGCTCTTTTCTGTAATATAAAGATTGACTCGATGTCAGCAGCCCGTCCCCATAGTAAGATACCGTACGACATGACACTATGAAATCATATATATACATCCTATTACGACTTACTTTGTTTTTAACCAAGATATTTTTATTGTGCTTTTGTGTACAATATTTGACTGGTCTACACTGTTCTTACATAATATCTATCAATATTGTAATACCAACCACTTTTTTTAAAAAGAGTAACCATGGAGTTTCTTGCCGGTTCTTCTCCATAGGAAACGATCAATTTGGAACCGTGCACTAGCTTCTGGCGTTTTATAAGTGCCCATGTAGGCCTATCATCATCATTTATTTGAGCAAGTAACTAAGACTCATAATTACAACACACAAACATAACACAAAACGTGACACCAACATACAATCAAATTAATTTATACATCACTCACGACTACACGCCTTATATAAGGACAGTCGAGCCTGTCAGCTATCATGATCAGCACACTGTTGGGGCTGCCGCGAACCCTACGCACCAGAGAAGCATAGTCGCATAAAAGCAGTCGACGCTAGCGGCGGCAAACATGCCCGAGGCACTACAGTGTCGCGGCAGCCCCATCAGCGCCCTGAATGCGTTATTATATTGGACACCGAGGGCTTCGTATACTTTTCGGGTGAGATTCACCCACAGGCTGCACGTATACATAGAAGTACAATAAGCCCTAAAAAAGGGTCTGCTTAACTGACCTGGAACAGCGCGCAAATCTGCGAGCTATCATGTTACCTCTAACAGCCAAAGCCCTCCGCTCCCTCACGATGTCAGCATCGTCTCTGAGTCCGGAAGTTACCAAATGCCCCAGGTATTTGAATTGCTCCACTTTGACCAAAGGTACACCATACAGTTTGATGGGAGGCACTGCTACAGGACTTTTAGTGCCGGCCCCAAAGACCATAAACCCCCCCATGACCTAATATTTTTGATGAAATAAAATATTTTTGACTTGACTTTGACTTTACTGATTAACAAGTTTTTAATGAAAATCATTTTTTCATAGCAAGCTGTTATAGCTTGGTGTACTTATACCTACATAGATATAATTAATACTCGTCAAGACGAATCATACGAGCCCAAACTCGATAGGGTTAACTCGTTTAACTACCAAGATCCTATAGCCACCTTCCGGTTCCATCATCAGATCAGCTCCATATCATAATAATTTTGCATTGTCATCTGATTTACACATGCATGCAAAATTTCAGCTCAATCGGTAACCGGGAAGTGGATCAAGATTTGATTACAGGCAAACATCGGGAGACGTGAAACTAAATAAAAGCTTGTAAAAACCTTTGTTGCTTTTCGTACCGGATCGAAACAGATCCTTGACCCCAGTAGGGTTTGACCCTACTGAGCCCTAGTGTTTGCTGACAACTCCTTGAGGCTCGCGTTAAACGATACGTGCCGTTGACGTCTTAGGGCGTTTACACATTATGCGGTAGCGGTACCGCCGCCGCTGTGACGCCGTTGCACTGGACGCGCTGCATAGGCGTTGTTTGTGTCACTGGTTCTGCGATGAAACACCGCAGCTCTTGCGGTACCGCGGCGGCGAAAAACGCTGCTGTTGTGGCATAATGTGTAAACGCCCTTAGGCTTGGCCCGGTCGGTTACCGGGCGGTCAGATGACGAGCTATCCATTGCTCGCCGTTTTTTTTTCTATCCTAACTTCTGCCATTTAAGAAAAATGTGTACGACAATTGGTTCTAAACAACCTACGTAAAAATTTTACGAACTACTATGGGTACTTATATCCACCCTCTTTCATTAATTTCTACTGTGACGCGAACGAAACCACTGGTCGAAACTAATCAATAACAAAGCCTTTCTACTCAAATGGTTTTTCATACTATCTATGTATTTCTGCTACTTTCCAGTGCTAGTGTAATAACAGGAAACCAAGTTTGTAGTAGCAAAGATTATAAATGGACATGGCAGAATCATTATCATCATCATATCAGCCGAAATACGTCCGCTGTTGGACATAAACCTCCCCCAAGCGTCGCCACAACGACTCATTATCATACTAAAATGACCTGACCTTGACCTTTATGGCTTTGTCTAGATTTTCGGTATACTGACCCTAGATCGAATAAACTTTGCATACGATAGTAATAAAAATAAATTTTAGTGGCCTTTAACGATCACTAAAGGCCAGAATTGCTCGCAGAGCATAACTATGATTTTAATAAACAAATAACATTTATGCTGAACGCAATATGCAAATTACCACCAACCTGCATGACCACAGAGTAAAATATTCAAAGCATTGATAATACGTTGAATAAATTAATATGAATACTAGAAACTCATATAGCACCAAATAGTACCACAAAATATACAGGTACAGATGTCAATCACATGTATGTACATCACTTTTTAGGGTTCCGTAGTCAACTAGGAACCCTTATAGTTTTGCCATGTCTGTCTGTCCGTCTGTCCGTCCTCGCTTAATCTCTGTGACCGTTAGCACTAGAAAGCTGAAATTTGGTACTAAAATGTACCTATATCAATCACGCCGACAAAGTGGTAAAATAAAAATTGGAAAAAAATGTTTTATTAGGGTAGCCCCCTATATGTAAAGTGAGATGTGATTTTTTTTAATTTCAACCATAACGTGTGAGATATCGTTGGATAGGTATTTAAAAATGAATAGGGGTTTACTAAAATCATTTTTTGATAATGTCAATAATTTCGGAAATAATCGCTCCAAAAGTAAAAAATCATGTGTGTCCCTCTAACTTTTGAACCATAAGTTTAGAAAATATGAAAAAAATCTGAAAAGTAGAACTTTATAAGAAATTTCTAGGAAAATTATTTTGAACTTGATGGAAAGAACAGTTTTTGTACAAAAAAGACAAAAGGGTTCTACAAAATAATTTCTGGACTAAGTTACAGTATAATCGTATGTGCAAGCATTTTTATAAACTCATAAGTGGGTACACTTATTGTGACGGATGGGAAACTACGGAACCCTACACTGAGCGTGGCCCGACACGCTCTTGGCCGGTTTTTTATACCTACGCTAGGCGATCGCGCTAGGGTCAGTGCGTTGCGTCGAAATGTACGAGTGCGACCGGACGATTGAGCCGAGATATCGTGTCGTTACGTTGCTCGAGCGCGCTTTGTATGTAGATTCACTTCTGTACCTATGTATTTGGTGTTGGTACTTAATATTCACAAAGCAAAATTAACAAACTACAAACGCAACCACTTTCATAATAGGTATTTCACGCACGCATGAAAGTTTACCCTATTTCTGTCTCCTGTCATCACTTGTTAACAAATGCATAAAAAAATACATATGTAAACACAGTTGACCTAACACAAAACAATATTTATTGAACAAACCGGTGTGACCGCGTTGTATTGTTTCACGAGGTGACCCGAACTTACCCGATGTTACGCGAGTTACGTCACATGCGCGAATGGATGCGCAAGCGCGGAGAAAGCGCTCCTTGCGCAAGAGTCGCGAAGATAAGGTACTTGACGTGTGAAATTTGAATATTTTTTGGTAATTTACAGAGTAGCAGAATTAAAAAAAAAATAAAAACATTTATTTCAAATAGACCTTTTGCAGGCACTTTTGAAAGTCAGTCAGTCCAAGAAAAGTGAAGCTAAATTGGATGTTCCACATCGTAGATCTTTATGGAGAAGAACGTGCAAGAAACTCCATGGACACTCTTTTAAATCAGATTATGAGTTAAATATATAATCTTGGTTAATAATTATGCAAGTGCCTAGAATTACATTATTCACAAAAGTAAATATTGCGGCTCGGTGGTTGAGGCACTGGGCTGCTGCGTTGCTAGCCGCAGCTTCGACCCCCGTAGGGAACAAATATTTGTATAGTCTACAGATAGGTGTTCCGGGTCTGGGCCGTAATCCACCACGCGGGCCCAGTGCGGATTGGTGGATAACACATGTCTTCGAATTTTTGGTTTTAGGACATGCTGGTATCCTCACGATGTTTTCCTTCATCGTTTTGAGAGTAGTAGTGATGAAATACCGAGTATGAACCATGCTTTCAGCAAGTAAAATGACGAATTATGATTCTTAAAGAAAATATTCAAATGGGCTAGTAAATTATCTTCTGTATATTAAAGAATGGATATAAATAGCTCCATCATCTCAAACACAATACAAATAATAATTACGCCCTCATAAATACATTTCCCAGTACATATTCATTATGCAAATGTCGGCGCTTTGCTAAATTACATTCTGAAACAACAACAAAAGTCCAAAACAACTTCTTGGTAAGAAACAAACATACTTCGGAGCACAAAACCGGTAAGCACAGTAAACACAGAAACAGTTACCAACTTTGTCACTAAAGATCTTACCAAACAGTACTTTATTAGGCTGCAAAGATTCTCAGAAGTCCCATTCCATATCATTTGTAGTAAATATATAAGATGGGTACAGAAGTCAATCTACATACCTACAAAGCGCGCTCAGGACACTGCTCACGGACTCGATATCTCGGCACAATCGCCGGGTCGCACTCGTACAGTACGGCGCAACGCGCTGACCCTAGCGCAATAAAAAGTGAAGTACCACTGTACCTATCTATTTTGTGCTTTGGAGCACACACAACCGGTAAGCACAATAAACACAGAAAAAGTTACCAACTTTGTCACTAAAGATATTTCCAAACAGTATTGTAGTAAGCCGCAAAAATTTTCAGAAGCTCCATTCCATATTGTTTTTAGCAAGTATAGGTAATTGAGGAGCTTCATTTCGAAACTGATTATTCCTCTTTTGATAAAAACTGTTTCTTTTTGGTAACATTGAAATTTATAATAATAATTATTTATTTGTTCAGACATCATTAGAAAACTTATCATCTAGGTGTTAGTAAATTAAAAGATGAAA
The DNA here is from genome assembly GCA_929112965.1 of Mythimna albipuncta. Lineage (NCBI taxonomy): Eukaryota > Metazoa > Arthropoda > Insecta > Lepidoptera > Noctuidae > Mythimna > Mythimna albipuncta. The sequence continues at coordinate 4,679,749 of OV815962.1, read as the reverse complement.
AATTTCATGTTGCAATTAGTTTCTGTTTACTTTATTTTTTATTTATGTTACGCACTAAGCGTTAGATATTCCATCAGCACCCTAATTTGATGCTTTAGAATTGGGCTGTTTCTATACTCCGCGAAAATAAAATTGGGCCAAATCTTGATAATTACACTAGAAAAAAATTATTTAAAGGTATGATTTCGTCAAAAAAAGATTATTCCCCTTCAAAATGACATTACCCAAAATCTATTTTTTTAAGATTGTGAAAAAACACTAAAAGTGGAATAGTCGCATGGAGCCGAGGGATGTAGTGACAAATTTTCTGCACTTTTATCAAAATGTAAAATTTTTGAATCATCATTGATTTCTCCGGCTTTAGGAGGAACGAGAGGTAGTGTTAGTTTTTTACTAACTAAATAGCCACTGTACTTCACTCGTTAATATTTCGCCAAAAAGCCATTTTTCGTCACTGTTTATGGTTATTCGCCAGCTCACCAGAGTACTATAAAGTTTATTAGTAAAGTATCACTCTGATGCATTATCATTAAGTTCCTAACAACGATACTTTAATAGGCTTTTTTATTGTATTTTTATAAATGGGAAATTTTTATAAATGGTCATCAAATATTTTTCCCGTTCTGGTTGGAGCGAGAGGACGTGCTAGACTTTTATTGATTAAAATTCAACTGTGTCTTACGGCCCGTTCACGACCTTGCCACTGTGAGCGGTAGCTAAGCGCGGGGCGACGAGCGGTAAGATCGAAACTATGATGTTGAAGCTTACCACAAGACGCCACTCATAGCGAAAACGTGCGCGCTCACCGATGGCGCCCCGCTCGCCGCGCCACGCGCTCTTGAGACAGAAGTCGTGACCTGTGCCCCTAGCCAAGTTGATAATCTGCAATCGTGTAAGGGAATGACGTCATCTCAACGATTAGTCACGTGGTCAGAACAAAAGCTTTGGCGACGCGGCCAACTCGAAGCGTTCGACGCAAGCGAAACGGTTGAAACTTTGCTAGGGGGGCTGTAACCCTAACTAAGTTGATAATCTAGTAGAAAACTTCAAATGTACCGGAACTTCTCCATTTTCTTTTTAACGCACATAACAATTCAATTTCACAATATTACCAAATAAAGTTCGGAAAACACTAAGTTATGCGCTGACACGCCAATAATAGCGGCTAGCATTATTTGATTCATGCTAGAGCATTAATATGTCTGATTTTCTAATAATAGTACTTAGACTTAGGTCTTAAATAATAGAACTTATAATGAAAGCCTGGCGGCGTCTGATGAGTTTTGTTGAAGTGTTCTGCTGAATTAGTTTTCCTTATTATGTTTCTTTGAAGTTATTGTCGTTATGAAAATGTATGAAAGGATAGAGTTTGAAATGAAGAAGAAGAAAGGATAGACGGAACTCTAACAGAATACCCGTGCTGCATTACTTAAGCTAGAACTACAAAGACCAACGCACCGTGTAACACGCCTGATTTGTACGTAAAACGACGTCCCGTGGCGTCGCAAGGCGTGAATCTAATGCAGTTCTACAAGTCTAGTTGTCTCATTCAACGCATTTAAAACCCAGCTTAACCATTATTTAATCGCCAACCAGACATTTACATTAAATTGCGTTGGGTGGGTCAAGTTTTCGGGTGGTTTTAATTGTTTTGTGACGGATGTTGTCGAACCTAATTTAATATTTAATGTATATTTATTGATCTCAAGTAAGCGACATGTAATGTTTTTTATTGAGTTTAAAGTTTCCTTAAACCTAAATGTATGGAGATCAACGCGCAACAGGATAGGTCTACCTAAATCGTTTTAAATAAAGCAACATGCGATAATAATATGCTAAACTAGGCGCCTTTTTGTCAGGACATAAAGGCGCCTAATTTAGCATATTAGAGTCTTGCAGGCACTCAGAGGCGTAACCTAGAATAATTTACACGTGGGTGAAGGTTCATCAGCAAGGCCTATTTCTTAAAAAAAAATTCGAAATCGAGATAGCGACTGTCACAACACTCACAACCCAGTGTTTGATCACATCGTCATTTAACTGTAGGTGAACATCACTTAGAGCGTCGTCAATAACTCGTTAACCTTAATTTGAGGAGCACTAAAGGACTTTGAAAGTTTTAATTGAAAGAAGAAAATATGATGTTGATGGCAGGCAATTATCTATATTATTTTTCTAAGGGTGAATTGCACCATTTAACTATAACGGTAACAAAGCCGTTTACAATTGTCAAATCGTCGAATTGACCAATAGTTGGCCGTTTCACGGCTGGTTATGGTTTGGTTATCGTTATAGTTAAATGGTGCAACTCACCCTAAGTGATATGAAATTACTTTGATTTTTCATCCTACATTAATTTCCACATTTGAATTCTAACTTATATAAATCTCGTGTCACCTTGGTCGCTCTCTCTTCGAAACGGCTTGACCGATTTTCATTTTTTTTTTTTTGTGACTGTTTGGTAGGATTTGAGGATAGGTCTTTGGTTATTTTTTACCTTTCTACTCCTACCCTCTATTTTTTTCTTTGATAGTTTTTATGATAGAACCTCCTTTGCAGAGTCAGCTAGTATATATTTTTACAAGAGCTGAAAACGTGAAAATGCATTATGATAGAAAATTCCTGCAATCGTATGCCTTTGTTTTGTATACAAGAAAAGCTTTTAGTTACGAAGAGAATTTTGCATATTGTGTTAATGAATTAATCGTATCTAAGCTACTTACCTACCCTCGGTTACTGAAAAAATAAAGAAGTTTTATTATTATTTTTCAATTGATATAAACTAGTGCTTCACTGCTAATGACTAGTTTATTATGAGCCTATACTTCGAAGGACTGGAACAGTCTGCCTGCTGCGGTCTTCCCGTCCGATTATAATTTGGGTGTCTTCAAGGCTAGAGTGAATAGGCTCTTAATAAATTAGTGCGCCTCACCATCAACGATTGCATCACTGGTTACCATCAGGCGAGCTCGCAGTCAAGTACTAGTTAATAACAGACAAAAAAAAAATTCACTCTACACGCCTTGAAGACACCTAAATTATAATCGGACGAGGAGACCGCAGCAGGCAAATTATTCCAGTTTTTCGATATACACGGTATAAAAGACGAAGCGAAACGCTTAGTCCGAGCCGTAGAAGTTCTAATAACATAAGGGTAGATAGTCGCCGTACGTCCGGTGTCAAAGATAGCATCAAATGAGAATTCGTATTACTCCCTCTCTTTCTAACATGGTGCACGAAATTTTTCCAGACTTTTACTGACTAACACCCTCCTGTGTTCTTTCATGTACTCTTTGTGTTCTAGGGCCACAAAACCACGTTCAAACGTTCCATCTTTATATTTTGAATTCAGAAAGCAAGTTTATCATCAATGTATCACTAATTCACGTAAACCACAGCGTGTATCAAAGGGCCAGGGGCGTAGCTACCTCAATATTAGCTATATCAATGATACGGGGCCCCCAAGCTACAGGGGGCCCAGACATGAGTAAAAAATCGTAACATGTTATCACCAACCTTAAATTCTCTTATTGATGAGAAATGTGTAGTTAATGAATTACTAAATGATCCTCCTCTTCCTGGAGTCGTATTCCTCATTACTGGGGGTCGTGAAGTTCCCACTGGATTAGCTTCTTATTAATGAAGTCTTGCCATCTGTGACGGTTCTTAGCGTCATGAAGCGCGCCGTGCAATTGGGTGTCCAGTGTTGAGCGGACCTGATCTGCCCATCTTTTTGAGATACGGCCTCGTAGTCGCTTGCCATCAACCATGACAGTTATAATGAGCTGCAGCATTTACTAAATGATAGGATTTTCCATTTTTATAGTTAGCTCCGTTTGTTCTAAAATTTTCTTATTAAGATCACAACAAAACTCCATCTCTCTTCTATTCCAGAATACTCCAATTAACGGAGTCGTCGGTCTCGGTATTGTATGACATAGATGAAATCTATCCAGTTAGTCTGGTCATAGCTTTCGAGGTCTATCTCGACTCTGTCTCAGGTCTCTGTAGTAGTAGGGTCACTAATTACTATAATTTATCATATCGTTAATGGCACAAAATAGATAGTTACAGAAGTCAATCTACATAAGCTCGAGCAACGCACACATAGACACTGCTCACGAACACAATATCTCGGAGCGCCTCGGCCCGCTCGTCGAACAGATCCGGCTCAAACGCTCATTAGTGTGCGTCCACCGAGCGTAGGTATAAAAAGTGAAGTACATCCATGAAATTGTCTTCTGTACCTATCTTTTTCGTGTTAATGGTGTCTTGACATGTCCGCTCTGTACTCGGATTTTTTTGGCCAGTCACATGAGGGTGCATGACAGAGCAGCAGTTCTGAGCTCACAACCACTATGTGGAGCCAAAGAATGCGGTCACTGCGGCCGAAATCAGCTAGATGGCATTACTAGAAGGGCCTAACCTCGGTAACTTTTGATATGGGGGCCCCATATCAAAAGTTACCGAGGTGGACATTGAGACTAGCTACGCCACTGGAAAGCGCAAACTAATCAAAGATATACCTTACGTGTTTCATCAAAGATTCAGCCTGTAATAATGTTAGGCCGTAATGAAACGCGTGCCTAGGCAATCTAGACCTTTTGTTAATCGCCTAGGGTTCATAAATTATTCAAACTGTGAAGCACGTACTCCCTTCAAAGATGGTTTTAATTAATTAATTTTTCTGAAAGTTCATTGAACTGTGTTAATTTTAGGGTTTAAGGGGGGAAACAATTTGCTTGCTGCGGTCTTTCCATCTGATTACAATTTAGGTGTCTTCAAGGTTAGAAGCTCTTAATATACTTATTGCGCCTCTACCATCAACGATTGCATCACTACTACTTACAGGTCATCATGCTATCAGGTAGAATTGAGGTCAAGCACTATAAAAAAACTATCCAATTACATCTCCCCCTCTTGGGTGGAGCGTGGGCGTGGTCTTACTGATTAAAAACACATCTGTATCCTTCAGTTGCGTTTTTTAGAAAATCCTCGCTGTATATACATAGTGTAAGGGACATCCCTCCACAAAGAAAGGCTTGCTCAGCAGACGAAACTGAACAACCTTCCACAAGACTTTTTTCTAGGAAACGAAAAAAAATCAACCTCACCATACAAAATTAAAAACTTGATTGGACAGTTTGTATGGAGAGGCCGATTTTTTTTTCGTCGATTGCTGTTCCGTAAACCCTGTATAATACATACATGCATATAGGAGAGAAACACTACATAAATAAAAACATTAAAATAAAAATATGACTAGCTTATTTTCATCAAACGTTGAAAATATATTTCAAAACAAATTTGAATAACTAACTTACCTATATCAATATTAAGAAAAAACATACTATATTTCATAAGAAGTCATAAAAACGTGAAAAACCTACAAATGTATGTAAATGTTCAATTCCATAACTCAATTCATAAATGCATTAAAAATACTTCAAAGATAATAAAAGACGTAGAGAAAGAAATATGCCTACTTACAAGTATATACCTATGTGAAATTCTTTAATATTGTATCTTCACTTGCTCTACAATTCTAGACCTTATACCTCGGTAATAAGGGTTAGCTATTAGAGTGACGGATAAAATGAGTCTGTATGAAACGTTACCGTTGGTAAAGACTTCCTGAGCTTGTGAAATTGTGCTGAAACTGCGCGACGAGGTCCTTTTCAAGGGTTGTTGACAGTAAAGGCGCGGGCCCACCATGGCGCACGGAAAGGCTACGAACGCGGCACGTGTATTAATGTCCCCGTGCACGGGTCACAGAAAAAGCCCCTTTAAGCTTTTTTTTTCTGTGGTGGCCTTTTTTGTGGCTCGTGTGTAGCACCACAAAAAAAGCTAAAAGCCACTTCAAGCTTCTCTGGACACAAGCTGTCGCGCGCTTCAGCTTTTGTTTGTGGCCGCTTCTAGCTTTTTTTGTGGCCCGTGTGGGACACTTAAGCTCCGCTTCGTAAGAAAATGTTGTGTCCTCTGTAACCCACGGAGATTCTACGCATGAATTAACGTCTGACGAATAGGCGTTTACATAGCTCAATTGGAGTACACGAATATAACCCACGACTATGTACAGCTCGCTTATCGCAGCGCAGTTTTCAGTCCATACACTTTGTGAAACGGACGCGTTTAATGTTTCTCGTAGGTATAATATATAATAAACAGTATTGAGGTACTTATAGAATGGCATAATGGCATAGAATCACTTCCCCACCCGTCGCAACTCCCGCAGTGAAGCCCGTGCGTAGCTTCTCCGTGCGCCGTACCACGCTATACATACCTAGTCATGGGTCCTCGTATACCTATTCAAGTGGAAACGTAGCCCACGTTGTCAAACCAATTAATACACACAGCTAAAATGCGCCGCGGTGGGCCCGCGCCTTTAACTTGTTAGGAGAGCTCAAAAATAAAAATATTTTCAAGGTTCATGCTGCCTCATTAGCCAAAAAGCGGTATCTCAAATTTTTGTAAAATCCATTTTTACAAGGTTTTTGTTAGTTTCTTCACCTTTCCCGATGTTTGCTTGTCTGTCACTGATCTCTACTATTTATCACGCATATAGGTACAACATTATTTTTAGGTTATGCGAAACCTAATCAGTAACTGAATGGATTCCAATAGGTTTTACACCATGTTATATTTTTTACCAAAAATATTTTAAAAGGTCACAAGTTGGACAGCACCGGCACTATTATTATTATTATTATTATATCCAGCCCATACTGTCCCACTGCTGGGCAAAGGCCTCCCTTCACTCCTTCCAATGTTGATATTATTACCGTGACTAAGTACAACACAGGTCACAGCAGGTCATAGCGGGCATCACGCGCCAGTAAAATGATGGGTGCAAGTGCAAAACAACCTCTCAGTCGCCTGGATGGCCCGGTGACTATGTATTTTAGCTGAAATAACAAGCTTATAACTTAGTGATTTTTCATGATATAGTTATGAAATTTTGTACTTAGATTCTTTATATAAAAATACTAGACTTGTGTCTCGGGTTTGCATATAAGTACTAAAACTAATGTTGTATAGAGGTCAGTGTTGTCTGTAATCAAATCGTGCAAATCAGATGTTAATGCAAAATTGTTATGGCATGGAGCTGATCTGATGATTGAACCGGAAGGTGGCTATAGGAACTCAGATATACTTATTGTGTTTGAGCTTTTTAGAATGGTTTTGATGAGTATTACATCGAAACTAAATTGTATATTGTATAATATTACATAAATAACAATAATACATATGCGATTTGACGAATTTTTTGATGTTCTTTGAGTTTCCCCGTTTTTCAGCCTTGTTTACTTATACCGTTGAAAAATATTTTGACAGGCCTGTTGGTCTAGTGGTTAGTGACCCTGACTGCTATGCCCGAGGTCGTGGGTTCGATTCCCACCCAGGACAAATGTTAGTGTGATCAGCACGATCATTTGTTCTGTGTCTGGGTGTAACTTATCTATAATATGTATGTATTTAAAAATATATAAGTATGTTTATCAGTTGTCTAGTACCCATAACACAAGCTCTGCTTAGCTTGGGACTAGACGGCGCTGTGTGATAGTTGTGGAATATTATTATTATATTATTAAAAACTTGTTTTATTTGCATCAATATACTAAAGTATTAATTTCATTGTTCAAACTCAGCCAGGCGCATTACTTTGTGTAAATTTATTTCATCACCATTGCTCTCAAAATAGTTAAGAAAACCATCGTGAAGAAACTGTCCTAGAACCAAACCAAAATTCAAAGACGTGACATTTACCAACCCGCACTGGGCCCGCGTGGTATATTACGGCCCATTCCCTCCTAGAGAGGAGGCCTTAATCCCAGCGGTGGGAAAATTAAAAGGCTGATTATGCCATTATAGCATACGCCATAATATTAAATAAAACTAAAAATAAAACTAAAAAAAAATCTAACCATTCCATTTTCTGTCTTTCCAGTGCTGCTAGCAGTCACCTTCGTATCATGCAGTCAGGTGGAAGACCCCTGCAAGACCAAGGCCAGGATAGTGGCAGACGACAAGTACTGTGACAAATACTGGGAGTGTGACAATGGACAGGCGATCCAGTACGACTGCCCCAACGGGCTGGTCTTCGCGGGCAAGCATCGGGGAGTGACGGAGGGATGCGACTATCCATGGAGGTCGAATTACTGTGAATATCCTAAAGTTCAGATCAGTAAGTATTTACTATTTTTAAAGCTACCTATAAGGGCTATATTTCACCGAGACACCATTTTTTTTTATGGTGGGAAAATCATGCATTGACATCCCCCGCTCTTGGGCGGAGCGGGAGATAATGTCAGACTCTTACTGACTAAAAGACCCACCCCGTTCCTTCTAGTCTTCATACCGGGGCTCGAGCGCCCTTTCGGATAACCCTGGCCCCAGTAGGCTTCGACCCCACTGGGTCACTGCTGTTGCTGACAACTCCTTGAGGCGCGCGGGAACAGTGCGCGCCGACGACGACTTGGACTTGGTCTTGGTCCGGACAGTTACCGGACGGCCGGACAGTGAGCTACCCATTGCTCACTGTCCGTAAGCCCGCGCCTATGGTGGCCGGAAATCGGGATCAGAATCCCGGTTGCGGCAGCGGCGGCGATAACGCTGTTGCCTGATGCACCGAGACACCATGGCGGCGCAACCAGTCGCCGCTACCAACAAAATGTTCAGCTCTATTGAGAGTAACTCACCTGTACCTCTACCATGAGTTTAACGCAATAGTATTTTTCGATACTCGATACCGACTACGTAAATATTTTGTATGGCAAATTTTGGTTCCATAACTGACCGCTAGAGGCGCTGTAAAATTTGCCATACAAAATATTCACGTAGTCGGTATCAAGTATCGACAAATGCTATTGCTTTAAACTCATGGTAGAGTTACTGGTGTCTGTTTGGTTACGCAACCAATTTGGTGGTGCGACCGGCTCGGACGTGTGGCTGTGACTCTAGTGTCTGTGTGGTGTCTAGGTTGGTAGCTTAGGACTATATTTCACCGGAACACCATGGTGGCGCCGCTGGTCGCGCCGCCATAGTGTCCCGGTGAAATATAGCCTTTAAAGCTACTTGATATATTTGCTGGGGTACGTATCAAAATCCCGAATTTTATAAGACCGAATTTTAAAATACCGACGGACAAAACACCGCAAATTGAAATCCCGAATGGTCGTTTGGCCGAAAGTTTAAAATCCCGAAAGTTCATTTGACCGAAAGTTTAAAATCCCGAAGTTTAAAATCCCGACATTCAAAATCCCGACTCGTCCGTGTCGGGATGCCCTAAGGTCCCGATCTGTTTTATTTTGAGAAGTAGCACTCGCCGGCCGCTGCCGCGGCACCGCTCTCTACGCTCGCTCGGCTCGCGCGTGTTTGGTCACAATTCTAACCTAACCTAACCTATTTCAGCCAGTTCGAAATAAAGAATAATACCTACAATCTCTCGTAAAAATTTGATTGTATCTATGAGTAATCGCGGGAACTACGTCGCTGCTCTTTGGGATTTCATCTATCGGTATTTCGTCCATTCGGGATTACGTCCATTCGGGATTTCGTCCTTTCGGGCATTTGAACATCGGTATTTTGTGTTTCGATATAACGACTATCGGCATTTAAAACTTTCGGTATTTTGAATTTCGGTGTTTTGGACGTCGGTATTTCAATCATAGGTATTATGAACTTTCGGGATTTTGATACGTACCCATTTGCTGCCAAATACCTACTACAAAAACTTTAAAATATCCATCATCATCATCTAATGATAAATCAATTAACTTTAATTGAATACATGGCTTAAAGGACTTAGTATCCAAAGCAAAAACTTTAACAAAATAAAATCGTCCTACATAAGTAGGTCGTAACATTTAAGTGGAACATCTGTAGGTGGCACGAATGAGGTTGATTAAATACCAGGGCACCACGTGATGTGGAAGATGGGTGCTTAGTGCTTAGAAATGATCCCCATTTATTTAATGTAGAGAATCTCTTATCTTTTGCAGTGTGTATTTTCATTTACATGAGAAGTTAAACATTTTTATAAAATAAAAAATTATAAGGATAATAGTTTTTCAATGTATTTTCCTCAAAAAATGGCTCTTTGGCTCAAAAGGTATAATTTATATCACCCTCGTATTTTTTTTTATTTATCGCAACGAGAGTTTTATTTTTTTCTGATTTCGTCACAGATAACAATAGACAGCCGTTCTCTATCAAACGAGACTCGTATTTTTAAGACTTATTAGATGTTTAATTTAAAAAAAAAATAGGTAAATGAACAAAATAATTATAATAAATAAACATAAATATTATTACAATATTTTGCTTTTACCAACAAATTAACTATTTGAAATTCTTATTTTTAATATGGAGAGGATAGGATGTTTAACGGCTTTATGCTTCTGCTTCAACCTGCGAAAGTAAAGCGCAGGAAAAAAGTAAATAAATATAATCGTATTAACTTTTCAATAGTTAAATAAAAATCATAAAAATATTTTTTGTTCTATAATTTTACATTTTTATAAGTTTATTGAAAAATGTCCTTTGATACTGATAGAAAGTCAGTGCAGCACTCGACTCGATAACACTCGGCCGGAAGACAACTTCTATCAAAATGTACTATTTTTTAGGGTTCCGTAGTCAACTGGGAACCCTTATAGTTTCGCCATGTCTGTTTCTCCGTCGGTCTGTCTGTCTGTCTCTCCGTCCTCGCTTAATATCTGTGACCGTTAGCACTAGAAAGCTGAAATTTGGTACCAATATGTATATCAATCACGCCGACAAAGTGGTAAAATAAAAATTGGAAAAAAAAATGTTTTATTAGGGTAGCCCCCCTATATGTAAAGTGGGAAGTGATTTTTTTTTTTTTTATTTCAACCCTAACGTGTGATATATCGTTGGATAGGTATTTAAAAATGAATAGGGGTTTACTAAAATCATTTTTTAAGATGTATTGCATTTACTAGGGATGTTATGAATTCGTTTCAGATCTGTATACGGAATTAGGATTAATAGCAATTCGTTTCCAGATACAGTTACGGATACGAAATGGTTTCGGATTATCCATTAGTTGCAGATATTAATTGTTTTTAATAGTCCTTTAAAGGAAATGATTTGACTTTATTTAATACCAAATGATAATGGTTTTAGAAGTGGACTAAGCATGTCATTAGACCCGAGCTTGTTATGGAGACGAGGGTTGCAGTGAAGCAGGGGCCCAGCCGGGTCGAAGCCTACTGGGGCCAGGGTTATCCGAAAGGGCGCTCGAGCCCCGGTATGAAGGCTTGAAGGAACGGGATGGGTTTTTTAGTCAGTAAGAGTCTGACACTATCTCCCGCTCCGCCCAAGAGCGGGGGTTGTCATAAGCTTGACATGACAAATTTAATTTAAAGCACTTTTCCGCACTAGTGCGAATAGTCAATCAATGGCCTGCCTAAAAGCGGCAGTGATAAGAGCCGGGTCTAGGGAACTTCTATATTGTATCATCCTCCTAATCTTTACCATCCAACCTCCAGACCCCCCGATCGGCACAGAGCACTGCGACTGGCTGTACGGCATCTTCGGCCACGAGACCTCCTGCACCAGGTACTGGACCTGCTGGAACGGAACCGCCACGGAACAGCTGTGCATCGGTGGTCTGCTGTACAACGAGAACGCCCACTCTTGCGACTGGCCCGAGAATGTTGATGGCTGCCAGAAACATCGTGAGTACTATTTTTTTTCTATTAACTTAAGGGCCAAGCGCCCGAAAAGTGCCATAAAACAGTGATTTTCTGAGGCCTACTCTTCCGTAACGGCTAGGTCAATTGGTTTGAAAAAAAATATATGTTTATTATAGATTCATGAACAATAATATCAACATTTGATTTTTTCGTGCAATTAATATTTTCGTCAAAAAAAAATATTTAGAAATTTCGCAAGTTTTCGCAACTTTTCCCTACTCCTTCGAAACGGATTGGACCTTTAGAAACATTTTTACACATAAAAATTGGTGGTTAAATATTCTTCAAAGTGAACATTGCATTTGTAAATCAATCAATATCTCGAAGAGAAAATGGATTTAAAGCGCTTTCCGGGCGCTGCTGGCCGCAAATAAATGCACAGATTTGCGTACGCCGCCTAGGCTAGTGCGAGAGTTGCGTTCACATAATTTCGGCCAGATGGATCAAGGGACTATACGCCTTAACTTAAGGTTCGCCAACAAGCTCCTCGTGATCTGCAAGAGTAGTAATAGATACAACATCAAAGTATCGTACTCTACTTCAAACTATAAAATACGTTCATCATGTAGAATCTATATTTCACGAAGAATCGCCAAACTTAAGTGGCAATGGGCAGAGCACATTGCTCGCAGAACAGGTGGCCGTTGGGGTCGAAAGGTTCTGGAGTGGCATACGCGTACCGGAAGACGTAGCTTTGGAAGGCCTCCTACAAGGTGGACCGATGGCCTGGTAAGGGTTGCAGGAATCCGATGGATGCGAGACGCACAGGACCGCTCATTGTGGCGACACTTGGGGGAGGCCTATGTCTAACAGTGGACGTCTTTCGGCTGAAATGATAATGATGATGATGATATCCTTCATAGACTAAAAAAAACTAGAATGATTTTCTTTTATTTTTTATTTTGGTGGGAAATAATAAAATAATCCATCCTGCTTTGGGTGGAACGACAGAGAATGTCAGACTTTTACTGACTAAAACCTATCTACGTTCTTTCAGTTGCCCTTTGCGGTCAAGAGCCACGGTAACTCTTTCGAACAATCCGGTGGACTTGGCAGGCATTGGCCATTAACAGGTCCCAAGATAAAAAAAAAATGTTCTGTTTGCTAGTACACGATATGGTCTACCCGTGTACTAATGTGCAAATTTCATCAAAATCTTTTCAGCCGTTTCAGTGTGACGGAAGGAAGAAACATACACACATACATATTTATATTTAGCCTCTCAAATCAATAAACTTAAACTTTATAAATGCGTTTGAAGGTTATTCGTATTATAGTTCCAATAATCTCGATTAAGTAGGGGTAAGTTATAGGTATCTTAATTTGACGAACAAGTAAAATAAGGTTTAATGTAGAACTACACTGCGCACACATGTGCCACACACGAGCATCGGTTTCTATTATTTAATGTGGAAACTAGACTTAAAGCTACACTTGATACACGCCACGTGACGTCGTTCTACGTACAAATCAGGCGTGTTACACATGCGACAGTCTAATCAAATGTAGTTCTAGGTTTCAGGTCTACAAATTAATCTTAACCAACTATTTAGGAGCATGTTTCTTATTAGTTTACATTCTCATTCAACATCAATTTCACTACTCCCATCAAAGACTTCCCCCCCTCCCCCTCCAGCTTCCCCCAAACAAATAACATTAACAAACCAAATGAGAACCGACTCGGGAATGAGAAGCCATGAACAATACTCTGAGGAATTAATTAATGTAACTCCCTGTACGACACATTCGCACTCCCAGTGGCGTAGCTATCGAAGGTGGAGTAGGGTACCGGGGCCCCTAAGCTCGGGGAGCCCTCAAAACCTTATCCAACTACAAAAAAAATCTCCCACGATTTCGAAAATCTAAATAATTTATAATAATAACTAGCTTTTGCCCGCAGCTTCGCCTGCGTACATAAAATATAGCCTATGTCATTTAGGATTAGAGCAGCTTACTGTCGGTGAAAAGATTTTACTAATCGGACTAGTACTTCCAGAGATTACCTCCTACAAACAAACAATACAAACTACCTGTTTATAATACCTATTAGTGTAGATAGTGTCATTAATTTTCTCTCACAATGGTTTTGCTGCACTTAACAGTTTAAAACTACATAGTGAGAGCTAATGACTTGTAAGTTTCGGAGAAACCTGTGCTGCTGTGTGATATAGGTCAGAAACCAGAAATAAAATATGGTTGCAATACTATAATGCGTCCCAAATAAGAGATCCATTGCCATGCTGTGACGTCACGTCATACTGCCAAATTGAAGAATTAATAGGGTAAACACAACAAGAAATTTTTAAAATAAAATTTGTTTACGAACTGGGAATGAAAAAAAATTAATCAGAATCCAGTTTTTCCATTTTTCTCATCTCAGAGTTCATCAATTACACCCAATTTCTTGCGATTTGACAGTATGACGTGACGTCACAATATGGCATCAGTACGCTTTGTACTTTTGTCATGGCGACTCATTTTAGTAAGTAAAAGTATGACATTCCGACCCGCTCCATCCTGAGCAGAAGAGGTTATTTTCCATGTAAAAAGGGGCCCCAGTTTTTTTCGCCCCAGGGCCGTTTTATAACTACGCCACTGCACACTTCCACCCTTATTAGTCGACGACACGGCTCCCGAGGTGGTAATTGGAGCAGGTTTGGTACAAGAACATTCTCATTTGAAATACACAAGTGTAGGTAATACTAATTCCCCCATAAACAAAGTATAAGTTACTGTTGACGTACCTATAAATCATTTTTGTTTATTTTTTAGAGTTCCGTACCCTAAGGGTAAAAACGGGACCAATAGGGTCCCGTTTTTACCCTTAGGGTACGGAACTAAGCTAAGCGTTTTTACCTAAGACTCTGCTGTCCGTCTGTCTGTCACCGGGCTGAATCATATAAACCGTGACAGCTAGACAGTTGAAATTTTCACAGATGGTGTGTTACGTTATTACTGTTGCCGCTATAACAACAAATACTGAAAACAGAGTAAAATAAACATTACAATGTTTGCGCTCCCGTAGCACCAACGTGTTTTTTTAGCCGTTTTCTGCTACGGATTTTTCGGAACTCTTCGTATACAATTCCGACTCGCTCTTATTTATTTTGATGGTATAGCATAAAATGCCTTCGTCCGCTCTGATTAGAGCGAGAAGGAGTATGTGTAATAACACTAACTATCCTCGGTTTCACCCGCATCCTTCGTTATTGTTCCGTTCCTATTATTCATAGCCTTGCTCAATATATGGGCTATCCAACATTAATACAATTTTTTTAACCAGCCCCCCTAGCCAAGTTACAACCGTATTGTGTCGAATTCCGTTCTCCAAACGGTAAGGCTTCGGTGTCAGCAATTATAGAAAACGATAAGTCGCTCGTTCTACAATGTAGCGTTTGTTTATCAAAGGATGTAGCGTTAAACGTTGTAGAAATTCATTCTAAAATTTTGAACGATGTGAACTTGGCTACGAATTTTCTATTCGTTTGTTCCGACCACGTGAATTAACCCATACATTTGATTACTTTTCGACTAGCGTTAACGATTGCAGATTATCAACTTGGCTAGGGGTGCAGTAGTTCTTAAAATTAGTGCGTTCAAACGTACAAAGATAGAAACACTAAAAAGTATTTTATATAGTCTTTATAAGTAGTTAATGGATAGGTGTCTGTCAATGATAAATTGATGTTTAACCACAAAATACATAGGTACAGAAGACAATCTCATGTATGTACTTCACTTTTTATACCTACGCTCGGTGGACGCACACTAATGAGTGTTTGAACCAGAACTGTTCGACGAGTGGACCGGGACGCTCCGAGATATCGTGTCCGTGAGCGGTGTCTATGTGTGCGTTGCTCGAGCGCGCTTTGTATGTAGATTGACTTCTGTACCTATTTTGTGGGTTAGCTGTCAAACATTTCACACACTTTCCGCTCACATACATCACACACAGTAGGTACCAACAGTAATTTGTCATCGCTCACAATGTGGCCCATACAATAACGCGTTTAATAACACGACTTACATTGGTGACATGAAAAGCCCATATAAATAATGTGGGCTATTCACAAAGGACATACGCAATGGTGTACAGTCGCCTACTCAAGTGTTAGTCGTACTTGTAGTGGTGATGATAAAGTGAGTGCGAAACTATGTAGTACTCGAGTAGGGCTAGAATTTGTTTTATGTACATTATTATTATAATTAAGAGAATTATGGGCCATTGTCGTCAAGGTCGTTTGTGCTTTTCTTTATGTAGGTACAATATATTTATTTATATAATACAAAACGAAATCCCTATGTGTGTTTGTCTTGCACGCGCAAGGGAACGCCCCTCACGCCTCTACCAGGATTTCGATCCCGATATCCAGCTACTGTAGGCGCGGGCTTACAGACGGCGAGGAATGGGTAGTTCGCCATCCGACCGCCCGGTAGCAAACTGTAGGGGCCTAGCAGGGTCGCTTACTGGGCCATGGGTTGTGCGAAAGTGAATCCCGGAGCCCTGAAATGAAGGCAAAGAAGGAGCAGGAATGTGTTTTAGTCAATAAAATTCTGACATGCCCTCCCGCCCCGCCCAAATAGATGTCATTAAATGATAAACTCACACACTCACACTTAAAAAAAGAAGACAAGGGCTAGTTTCATAAAATCAACATGTTTAAAGTAAGTAAGTGTTTGTGTGACAGAATCTAGTCACAAAAGCCTTCAATATTTTAACATAAATATTTTCAAAAAAGATCACAAGTAGGAAAATATCATTTTGACTCTAACTTCGGACGACACAAACAAAATGTAAGCGAATTTCTCTCATAAAAACGGTGATAACATCTGCATGTCTTGAATTCTTGAAAAGCACAACTTTATCGCTGCGTTTTAAAATTCACTCGAGTATTCAGTACTTCATAAAAATAACATTTCCTGGCTGACAAGAATTATGGTACTTATAAATATTTTATCATAGAGTCTGCCTAAAAAGTCAAAACACTTGGGGATTTTTGATAAAATACTTATATTTATTTATTTATTTATTATATCCTTTATTGTACACCACATGAACAAACAAAATACAGCAGGACAAACATTATTCAAAATAAGTGTACAATGGGCGGTCTTATCGCACAGGGCGACCTCTTACAGACAACCTTTGGATGGACTGAAAGAGAGGAGAAAGATATAGGGCTGTCAGTATACATCAGAAATAATACTAATATAAAATAACAACACAGATACATACATACATTGCAAAAAATATACTAATAAATATTAAATATGTAATCAAGCCAGGAGAAGACAAAAACTTAAAACTTATATTCGATAGTTTCTGTAAGGTTCTTATATTAGTTAACAATGATCAAGATCTCTTAATCAACCTTGATTATTGAAACAGTGTTTTTTTTTGGAGGGTAAAAATCATGTCCCAGCCTTGGGCAGAGCGTAAGATAGTGTCAGACTCTTACTGACTAAGAAACCCAGCCTGTTCCTTCTTGCCTTTCGTACCGAGGCCGGGCTTCCCTTTCGAATAACCCTGGCCCCAGTATTGAACCAGTGTTAACTACATCAGATTTTATTTTACCTTAATAATTATCTATCCAAGTCGTTTGACTTTTAGACAGTGTATACTTACTTTAAAGATGTCCGTCCACCTGATTTTATATTTCTTTGAGGAAAACTTACGCAAAAAAATATTTGAGCGCAAATAAACTCGTATTTGAAAATTCTTTCTGAAGTGCCTGCAAACACAATAAGGCAAAGAATGAGGAAAAAGAACGGCAAATAACTGAGATTTTCGTATTTTCAATCGTCCGCATCTAAGACAGGGGCGCCGACGCCGTGGGTGCTCGGGGGCTCAAGCACCCATGAGAAAAAACCAGTGAGTGCACCCCTGAGAATAGACTTCAAAAAACAGATCAGTAATCGCCTTATAAGGATGAGCGTTTTTCCATTACCCGACGACCCGTTTAGCGCAGTGGTTTAGAGCGCCGGTTGAGACGCAAGGGTCGCGGTTTCGATTCGCACCAGTACAAATGTTTTTTGATAAAAGGGATATTCGTGTTGGGTTGGGTTAGGCTGGGTTTTTGTGGTACCTTCGTTGTTCCAGATTTCCATAGAACAAGGGAAAAACTTAGTTTGGGATCAGCAGGCTTACTCTCTAAATTAATTTCAATTTCAATCTAAAGTCATTCCGATTGCAATGTCAATTTTGACGTTACGTGATTTGGTACTCTTGAAAACAATATTGTCAACATAGGTATACGATTTCACTTAGTTCTCAAAATGGTCACGCAATTTTGAACCAATTTGGCACTAGCGTTGAATTCAAGGGTACGAAACGTCACAATCTCAATGTCGACCGATCGGAATTGAACTCAAGAGTACGCCTACAGGACAATGTATATGATGTTGTCTCAATTTATTACTTGTTAAAGATGCGGGCAACGGTTGAGCACCCTGGGGTTTCCTATAAGCCGGCGCCCCTGAGCTAAGGTGTTCTTTATCTCACAATGGACATTCAAAGGGAATAATGCTGTAATCTCTAAGCTTTTGCCAATAGACTTGCTGACTACCCGTCTGTGATATTTATGGCTTCTGATTTGTGAAATATTTGACATTATTCCAGGGGGTATCGCTAGATGGGGTTACGGTAGACCAAGAAGGGAATAACGGGCAATGGGTCAGAAGTGGTCCAGAGCCGGGAATAATAGAAAGAATGAAGGCTTCTACTCAGCCGTGGGATAGTGTAGGATAGATATAATAATATCATTTTTTTTTAATGTGGAAAAAAATACTTTTATAACGGAATCCAAATAAACGAGAAAATGTAACTAACATAGAAAAAAAAAGTGTAAAACTTTTGACCGACCTAAGAACGATAAAAACGGTTTCGCTATTTTAAAGTCGTTCATAGTTTGACAAAGTTTAGTTGAATATGAAAAACTTTGCCAATCAACAAACAGGGTTGAAGTCGTTAATCTTCACCCCTAAAGGTCTTTACCTCTTCGAGCTCAAACTCAACCAGTTTAACTAAAAACTCAAAAATACACCTAGAGGAAGTACGTCCAAAACGGCATACTGTTATCTATTTCTTTCATAATTGCTTTATTTTTACATCTAGAATTGATAATCTCTACAAACACCAAGTTTAATTAATTAACTATAGAATAAACGTGGTAAATTAACACTTATAACAGGTTATTACAAAATAATTTGTCTTGTATAAAGACCAGTATAAAACCAAACATAGCCTTAATAGACAAAATAGTATACATCATATTTAGACACATATGGCGCAAATAAACTTTTTAGTTTTTGGGAAAATTCGTGCATTCTACTTGACCCTAAAAAATCTAATTAAGTCAACGTAGCCAGCTTTCTTCTGGCTTTAAGTGCAAAAAAAGAGATATTGGTAAACCAATCACAATACTCTAGGCAAACTATTAAAGAATAGAAATTAAAGGTTTAAAAGAAAATTACTGCCCAAAACTTAAAATACTCATTGAGGCAAAATTATTTTGTAATAGTCTCTAACAGGGACTAACTATTGTTAGTTGTTGTTAGTATCGTTAGTTTTATTAAACTCGCCAGATTTAAAATACAGCTGGTATGCCATTTTACCCCATATGCCATTTTATACACACTTCCCCTACACTTAAACTAAATGGAAAATTCCAATTAAAACTTCTATACCGCACTGTACCTACCTACTACAAATACTAGTGAATGAACGGCAATCGTTTCACCGATCAATCACGCAACTTTCACACTAATTGCTTCGTTTAATAAAGCGTATAATAGCATAATAGGTGCGTTAGCTTCCTTATGTAACCCAGTAATCGTTGGTTTGACATTAATTGTGTATCGGGCCATCGACTCGGATGAAATCGAAAGTACCAAGTTCCCAGTGACTGATGGTTTAGCATAGACAATTAATGACAGGTATGTTATAACGTGGTCATTCACAATGGGCCTCTTTATAAGGCTTATGGGTTATACATATTTCACCAGGACACCATGGCAGCGCAACTTGTCGCACCGCCATGGTGTCCCGGTGAAATATCCCTAAGCTACCAAACTAGACACCATAGAGACACCAAAGTCGCCACACGTCACAGCTAGTCGTGCAAACGGACACCAGCCCCCCTAGCCAAGTTACAATCGTTTCGTGTCGAATTCCGTTCTCCAGTCGGTAACGCCTCGGAGTCAGCAATTGTAGAAACGATAAGTTGGTAGCCATGTTGACGCGCCTAAGTCGGCCGCTCGTTCATTTGTATAACAAAGGATGTAGCGTTGAACATTGTAGAAACGATAACAATTCGTTCTATCATTTTGAACGATGTGAACTTGGCTACGAATTTTGTATTCGTTTGTTCTGACTACGTGTCTTAACGTTGAGATGACGTCATTCCCATACATTTGAAGTTTTTTACTGGCGTTAACGATTGCAAATTATCAACTTGGATAGGGGTGCAGGTGAGTAACTCTCTATAGAGCTGTATACATTTTGTTGGTAGTAGCGACTGGTCGCGCTGCCATGGTGTCTCGGTGAAATATAACCTAACTCCTGAGCAGTGCTGTAAAACAGCAGGTATCTAACTTCTTGAAGCCTACGTACTCCGCGATAACGGCTAGTTTTAGAAAAGGTTTGAAAAAAATATTTTTTTTTTAAATGTATTCCTAAACAACATTATCAACGTATGATTTTTTCGTAAGACTAATATTATTGGCAAAAAAAAAGTTTTAACATCATGCTATTTCTTTGTTTGTTTTCCCTACTTCTTTCAAACGGCTTTGATCTCTAAAAATATGTTTACAGAAAGAAATTTCTTCAGAATTTACCTCTGTAATGCTACGTAGCATATGTAATCAATCAATATTTCGCAAAGAAAATGAGGCTCTATACGGGCGCAGCTGGGCGGCAGTACGTGTATGTATCCATTTAATTCCGGCCAGATGTTCAAGGTACTATAATTATAAGCTTTAAAGTCACCGGAAGGGCAATGGAATGAAGATATATTCGCAGGAGAATACGATAGGCACATAACCGTTTAATGTGTCATTTTTAAATATTTCTTTAAAAAAACACAAAATAAATATATGAAAAATAGTAACTGACGCGGCATCGGGAACCGCGTCCAAGCTACCGGTGGTCAGGGCTCCTTAGAGAAGAATCTCCAAACAATTATTATTATATAATAGAAAGACAATGAGAGAGCGAACGCTGGCGTTCGTTTGTGCGCAGCTTCGGTTTAATGAATTAAGGCTTATAGTCCCTTGCTCTGGCCGAAATTATGTGGACGCAACTCTCGCACCCGCCTAGGCGGCAGTACGCAAATCTGTGCATTTATTTGCGGGAAAGCTCGCGGCTAACGTTTAAATCCATTTTGTTTTCGAAATATTTATTGATTTACATATGCTATGTTCACTTTGAAGAATGTTTAACCACAAATTTTTATGTATAAAAATGTTTCTAAAGATCCAAGCCGTTTCGAAGGAGTCGGAAAAAGTTGCGAAATTGCTATTTTTTTTTTTTAATTAAATAAAAGTATTAACAGCACAAAAAAATAAAATGTTGATAATGTTGTTCATGAATCTATAATAAACATCATTTTTTTTTTAAAACCTTTTACTAACCTTGCCGTTACCGAGGAGTAGGATTCAGAAAGTCACTGTTTTATGGCACTTTTCGGGTGCTTGGGCCTTAACGTACGAGGCACAAACATTTCCTCTTTCTTTTTTTAGGGTTCCGTAATCAACTAGGAACCCTTATAGTTTCGCCATGTCTGTCTGTCTGTCTGTCCGTCCTCACTTAATCTCTGTGACCGTTAGCACTAGGAAGCTGAAATTTGGTACCAATATGTATATCAATCACGCCGACAAAGTAGTAAAATAAATATTGTTTTTTTTTATTAGGGTAGCCCCCCTATATGTAAATTGGGAAGTGATTTTTTTTAATTTCAACCCTAACGTGTGATATATTGTTGGATAGGTATTTAAAAATGAATAGGGGTTTACTGAAATCATTTTTTGATAATACCAATAACTTCGGAAATAATCGCTCCAAAAGTAAAAAACAATGTGTCCCCCCCCTCTAACTTTTGAACCATACGTTTAGAAAATATGAAAAAAATCAAAAAAGTAGAACTTTATAAGGACTTTCTAGGAAAATTATTGATGGAAAGAATAGTTTTTGAACAAAAAAGACAAAAGGGTTCTACAAAATAATTTCTGGACTAAGTTTGTAGTATAATCGTATATGCAAGCATTTTTTTAAACTCATTAGGGGTACACTTATTGTGACGGACGGGAAACTACGGAAACCTACACTGAGCGTGGCCCGACACGCTCTTGGCCGGTTTTTTTTCTTTCTTCGTATAGTCATTACATAGAATCTAGTAAGTAAACAAATGTTATTATACTAGCATAGTTAGATAGCATGGGAAACACCTACTTTCAATATTACAATCGTTCATTCATTCTACGGATATACGGATTCTATTATGAAAAAACAATGCAATGCTAGATCATAGCTAGTTAGACTCTACCGGATTCAAGATAGTCATCATATCTTACTAGGTATTCAAAACACTATGAAAATCTCGATACTGAGATTTACGAGGGATCATCTAGCCTAGTTATTTCCAAATCAAAGTCTGAGCTAAGATCTGCTAACATCAGCATAATTTTTAGTGGAAAATCATCAAATAACTTCTCCGGAGAGAGGGTGTGTCAGAGCATCCACATACAAAGAAATAATTTACTAAGTTTTATCAAATCATACTAATGGCCAGTCAAAAATTCCGCAACATAATTTTATCTGATTAGATTTTTTATTTTATGTTACATATGATTCATTATTCAAACAAAAGGTGCTTAGTTGAAGCAAATTGATTATAACACGTTCTATTGAGAATACAACGGTTTTATTTTAATTATATGAACCAGTGCTTAACTGCGATCCCACCTACTACTACCAGCACCACTACCACCACCTATTTACTACACATTCACATGACAGCCAGAAATGCTGCAAACAATTTTTAAATAACATGACAATCTTTTTTTTTAATAGATAGGCTAGCGTTTGACCACTATCTCACCTCTACCACCACCAGATAGATGGTAAGCGATGATGTAACCGAGATAGAATACGCTTGTTTAGCAATCTATTCACTCTTGACTTAAAGACCCTTAGGTTATAGCTATCAGGAAACACAGCCTCCGGCAGGAAATTCCACTCCTTAGCTGTATGCATAATGAATGTATTCCCAAACGCTTTGTACGTATGGGTGGGTGGTATCACAGAATAGATGAAAGCCCCATTAAAGTTTTATTTCTATTCACCCCTGCGTTCATATTCACCTCATTTGACGTATGTTTCCTTTTCTAATCTTCATGTTTTGTCCTCGGAGGCTTGGTGCATTTCCGTGACAATCAAAATGTATATAAAAACATTTATCGTCAATAGCGCTGCTGTACCCACGCTATTGAATGTTCTAGATATACAGTGGGCTTTGGACAGGACTTTCACAGACAGAACACTGAATTTACAAAGTTACTCCACTTTGACTTATTTTTCATTTTTCTGTGGGAATGAGATTTAAAACTACGGAATACTTAAGTATTAATAATTTTACCGTAGTTTAACTAGTCAAACTACTGACCAAAGTTTGCAATTAAAAATAGTTTGAACAAATAACAGTTTTGAATTTAACATGGCTAATAATTGCGAGCGAACTAGTTAATCATCATCTAGTAGAAAGTCAGTAAAAATACCATTTTTCACAACTCGCTGACACAACATCCTTTTCCATGCCCTTTTCAAGTGCATACCTTAAAAAAGAAAACCATCTTCCCATAGAGTAACAATTCTTACAGTCATCCTACGACATTGATTAATGACATTGCACACAACCGAAACAGAAGTACATCCGACAAAAACTTCATATTTCTTAGTGAGAACATCATGAAATAATAGCCAACTGACATTGGTAAAGTCGTGAACTTAAGCGTGGGACAGTGGTGGCCTATAAACGGATCTTAGTTCCCAGGCAGGCTATGTTATAATTAAAAGTATCATATGCCCGTAGTGTACACGATCGCAGACCGAATAGGAAATGAAGGCGTGAGACTGGCCGAAAGGAAAATGTTTTAAAAAAAGAATGTAAACAAAAAAAAAAAGAAAATGAATCTAATAGAGGTCAGTATTTTTGGTACGTGCTGCATGTCAAAAAGCAACCAATCATTAATAAAGTTGGTTTTTTGGCGGGAATTTGTCGAATGTAGTTCAGTAGGTAGTGGTTTTAATTATTTCGTAAATTGATTGCTAGTGGGTATTGTGGTGTGAAATTAGTGTAGTTTTGCATCGCAAGTGTTCACACAACTGGACAATATGTAGAATGAATCAGGCGCAGCGTCGGTAAAATTAAACTGAGAATTTTATTTTAATACTAGCGGATCCGGCGAACTTCGTACCGCATAACAGTCAATGAATGTAGTATAATTGCTATGAAACAAAGTCTAAGTAATACATCAAGATAGACACAATTTTAATGTATAACAGTTATCTACATTGATTATGTATATTTTACGTGATGCGTGCACAACTAAAAGCTTCTACAGATTTGTTATAAAAAGGTAGGTACAGTGAGATATAAATAGATTAGCTAGAAAGTAGAAAATTACCCCAACGCAACATACTGACCTGTTGGTTAGTGGCCCTGACTGCTATGCCGGAGGTCGTGGGTTCTATTCCCACCCAAGACAAAAGTTTGTGTGGGGAGCACGATCATTTGTTCTGTGTCTGGGTGTAATTTATTTTAGTATGTATTTAAAAATGTATAAGTATGTTTATCAGTTGTCTAGTACTCATAACACAAGTTCTGCTTAGTTTGGGACTAGAAGGCGTTGTGTGATAGTTGGGGAATATTGGGAAAAAAAAAAACAAATGAAGAGGTAAATTTAGAATTAAACCAATTTGTAATATGTAGAATGCATGTCGAAAAGCAATCAATCAAGAACAAGGTCAGTGTCGATCAGATTATGAACACGAAAACCAATAAAAAAGTATTTCTTCGTAGCTTCTCCACCTTGAAAAAGCGGCCAAAAATAAGAGGTTCTCCGTGAGTTGGAAAGTCACTTGATGGCCGATTTAATTTGGGTGACTACTCCCTGAAAATT
Source organism: Mythimna albipuncta (assembly GCA_929112965.1). Lineage (NCBI taxonomy): Eukaryota > Metazoa > Arthropoda > Insecta > Lepidoptera > Noctuidae > Mythimna > Mythimna albipuncta. The sequence continues at coordinate 4,654,853 of OV815962.1, read as the reverse complement.
CATTTTACGAACCAGAAGTTTTTCTTTTATAACACCAAAGTTTTGGAATACAATTACCAAAAAACTCGGCAAGTACGAGCCGGACTCGAGCACTGAGGGTTCCGTACAAACTTACCTACTTAAGTAAATATTTCAATTCCCGAATGGAGTCTCGAAGATTTTTCCGAATCGCAAAGAAAAAAAGATTTTTTAACAACACATTGTCTATAAGACCTTGCTAGATGCCTAATTTCAAGATTCTGGGTCAACAACAGCAGTACCCTATGAATTTTGATTTCCTTGAGAGTGTCAAAATATGCGTTTTTTGCGACATAAACGGCCGTATCTTCTGTTTTATCGTTAACTAAAAGTTAGATCCCACGCATTCCCGAGATAAAGTCGTCTGTCTATCTGTCAAGACAGACACACAGATAGACAACAGAATGATCCTACAATTCCGTTTTTTCCTTTTTAATTACGGAACCCTAAAAAATAAGAAACTTTGAAAGTAAACAATCCCCTGTCCACTTGAAGCGTGCTCATAAATACAAGAAACCAAACAATAAAACCCAAACAAAGGTTTTAAAAGCTTTATAAATAAACATTTCACGTTTGTTGATCACGAGCAAAATGGACGTCTGTCTTAGGCCGCTTGTACACGGTAGGAAAAATCGCTGGCCCTATGCAAGAATTTAAGAGCAGTGCTGGCCAAGTGGTAACGACCCCGACTTACGAGTTGTAGGTCGCGGGTTCAAACCCAGCCAGGTACATTACTTTGTGTAATTTATTTCATCACCACTTCTCTCAAAACGGTAAAGGAAAACATCGAGAGGAAACCGACATGTCCTAGAACCAAAAAATTTTAAGACATGTGACATGCAGCAACCCGCACTAGGCCCGCGTGGTGGATTACAGCCCATTCTCTTTCTTAGAGAGGAGGCCTGAGTCCCAACAGTGGGAACATTATAAGGCCGACTATGCTATGCTAAGTTGTTTAGTATACACGAAGTGTGGAAATGTATAAATTGCTTTGGCGCTGACCAAGAAAAAAATCTTGTCAGGGCTAGACATGACGTGTGAAGTTGCAATGGTGCAGTCATCATTAACGTCATTTCAGCCAAAAGACGTCCACTGTTGGACATAGACCTCCCCCAAGCAACGCCTCATTGATAGGTCCAGTGCGTGCGTCTTGCATCCATCAGATTCCCGCAACCCTTACCAGGGCCCCAAGTCGGCTATTTTTATAAATTCGTCATTCCAACACGATCCCATTGTCAAAAAGTTTGTAATCTGCTAATTCATAATGATCGATCATTGATCGGTCACTGGTCTTGTAATAGAATTGTGATAGAATGATAATTTCGAGCATATTAAAACCAATAACTGCACAATAACGTTATAATGGTATAACACTGATCAAATAAACTGTCAAAGTTTAACAGATTACCGCAAACTTCAAATATTCATTTGTCAATATGTACGAGATTACTATTCTCTGCCACTTCTTTCAATGGAGTGTCAATGGTTGACCATTGGAAAGTCATAATGACGCCATTATATTAGTAGATTACCAAACTTGTCAAAATCGACAATTATGACATTAATGATAGACCATTCTGAAACTATTGTAATAGCAGACTTGAGGTCCTGGTCATTGGTCCAACTTATAGGAGGCCTTCCAACTCGCGATGGTGCGGTACGGGGTGGATTAGATGAGGGGATGACACAGTAAATTTTCGTGCCCAGATCCGACAAAATACCATTTCAGTTTCTTGCACATTCTTCTCCATAGATATATACGCTTTAGAATATGCAATTAACATCATTTTTTCTCACTGACTTCTAGACATTTCAAAAGTGCCTGTAAATGTTTTATTTGAAATATAAAAAGCTTTTACAAAAAAAAAATACAACCGACTTCAATGTTACAAAATAACTTTAATTTCGGAAGTCGGTGTAAAATAACGAAGAGAAAAAACTATTATAAAAACACCGTTTAATATTTTACACTTTTTAATTATGGTACCACCACTTAAAAGTACCTCTCAGCCAAACTTAAATGCCTATAGCCAGAGAGCATCTCATAACGATTTTAATAATCCCAAACACGGTTAGATTACATTAATTTACCTTCTGGCTTCATCATCAGATCAGTCCGATACATCCCCTCCCCCTTTTCCTTCAGCCAGTCATCGACTACATGCATAAACAAAGCAATTTTACTTGTTACGACAGTTCTGATGTGATCCTAAGTGGAGTTCTGTGCCATATCTTCGAAGTTCATGATCAATAACACCAACACAATATTTCAATGGGACCAACTTGGAAGCATAACCTTTAAATCAAAAAAAGAATTTTCAAAATCGGTCCACAATTAACGAAGATATCGGTGAACATACATAAAAAAAAAACTTAAAGTAAGCCGAACATAAAACCTCCACCTTTTCGAAGTCGGTTAAAATACTTTGAATCTTTGAATTATTCCTGCTTTCAAATCAGGAGTTCAGGCATCTAAAACTGCCCCAGACACGGTGAAATTTCTTAGCGTGTACAAGAACGCTTAAAGCTCATAAACATGAACGGCATATTGCTAACGACAAAGGTGCAACTGCAGCAACACGTCGCCTTCTTCTGTCGTATCTCACAAACTGGCGTATCTGCACTGATATTGCCTACGTGTTCATAGTATTATTTCGAATAAGTTCTCTCTGATCGTCGTATCTGTGTCATTTACCGTTTAGAAGATAGTCACGTATTTTGATTTGCGAAAGTGTAAAAGGAGGGAAAAAATGTCCTCACTAACTTCGTACTTTCGGCTTTTAGGGCCACTACTAACTTTGTTGTGGCGACGCTTAGGGGAGGCCTATGTCCTACAGTGGATGTCTTTCGGCTGATATGATGACTAACTTAAAGAATAAGCCAAGAGCAATTTAAAAAAAGTTATTAATTCATTAATAAAGCTACAGCTAACGCAACTACAGGAAAATGATTAAAGCGCCCGACCGAAAAACGGCAGCCCTGGAAAAATATCAAAAACTAGTTAGGATTTAGCAGGGAGGGTGACGAAGTGTCAATAAAGGTTTACGGCTGCAGTTACCTTTACCTTTGGCTACATACCGCTAGTGTGTACGAGCTCTTAGTGTTTATAACTATTCATTCGGTGCATCGATTCACTGGCCACTGCCGGACACGACCAGGATATTGTCCTCGTTTCTCGGAAACACGGATAGACTCGCTAGAACCTTTTAATGTTGAGTCTGCGCTTGTATTTATAGACGTTTTTCCTTCTTTGGCTTTGATCACACTAATATATTATGATAAAGGTAACAGTTTGTATGTAATGGTGTGTGTTTCCTAGGTTTCCTACTCCTTCACGCAAAAACTGCGGATTAGGCTAGTTGCCGTTAAAAATGTAACTAGTCCGTCTTTTAGATTATTCAAAAATAAGGGACACGTATTTTTTTATTTGTAAATTAAATTTAATGACAAAGATATAGCCCATTAAAGTAACGTGTAACATCACTTCGGGATGCATTTTTTCGCACGGGGTGACGTCACACGTAACATTAATAGGCTGTATCTTTGTTACTTTTTGTTTAATCGAAAAAAGAAAAAATACGTGTCCAACATTTTTTTTATAATCTAAAATACGGACTAAATAAAATGTAATTATTTTGACCCTGGAAACTACCCTATTAGATGAAATTTGGTAGATAGATATATATACGAGTAGACCGTGTCCGGGAATAGCATTTTTTCGGAAGTGTGATGTATCTAGAAGTGTGATTTTTGTTTGCAACCGTCTAGGTCACCGCTTTACCTACCGGGTACCTGTGAAGCTCGTAGCCAAAAATATAAATTCTGAAACTTTCCTACCATCGTCATCGAAATAAAAACTTTATTTATTTATTTATTACAAGAAAATATATACATAATTAACTTAAATATTAAAAAATATATATACATTTAAGTGACCCAAGGGCTGGTTTTTACCTCGGTCAGAGATTAAGCATTGCCATTTAACGTGGCAATGCCGCCAGCCTCTTGGGCACACTTCCAGTCGACAGCGATGCGGAGGAGTTTTATGACGCCATATTTTAGTAGGGAGTAGCCTTTAGTGTGTATAGTTAGGTTAAGCATCGAAATTAAGACACAAATAAAACTTACCAGGGTCTTATTGTTCTACCCTACTTAGAAGGACTTAATGAAGAAAGCGACAAAGTTCTTCAAACATATCTGTACTACTTATTGCTCGAAGCTAGAACAATACTAATAAGATCAGCGAAGTTTCAGTGGGCTACCAATCTCTACTTAATAATGCAAGAGCTAACTTTGAACTTGGGAGTTTCTGTATGTATTATTGATGAAAATACGCGGATAAAATTGACTGCTAATTAACCTTTCGAATACCGTAATCACACAAAAGATAGACAGTGAGAGAGCGTTCGCTTGGGGTTTAATGAATTAAATCAGACAGAGTGAGGTTCTTTGTGTGAAGAACAGTAATAATAATAATAATAATCCACAACTATCACACTACGCCGTCTAGTCCCAAGCTAAGCAGAGCTTGTGTTATGGGTACTAGACAACTGATAAACATACTTATATACTTCTAAATATATACATATAATAGATAAATTACACCCAGACACAGAACAAATTATTATGCTCATCACACAAACATTTGTCCTGGGTGGGAATCGAACCCACGACCTCCGGCATAGCAGTCAGGGTCACTAACCACTAGACCAACAGGCCAGTATTATCGTAGAAAAAAATAGGAGAGAACATTATGCTGCTGTAACTATTCACTATGTTGTAACTATTTGCTATGTTGTTGTATTACCGAAAGACAGCGTTCCAACGCTGCGTCTGCGCCTTTCACAAGGTGGACTGAAGTGGACCAATGACTTGGTCAGGGTCGCGGAAATCCGATGGATTCGAGACGCACAGGACCGTTCATTATGGCGATGCTTGAGGAAACAGTTGACGTATTTCGGTTGAAATGATAACACTGATGAAGAGATAGTTCTAAGCTAGTCTACTTTATGGTTTCGTTGTTTGTCTGTATAATGTTTGGCAGTAATCATCTATTTATCGAGCGTGAGCACAGACAACCGCAGGTCTTGTACCTAATGCGGGATTTACACCGTCACGTCACAGTGAAAATTCCATATAAAGGCAATTCGGCTAGGCTGCAGTGACCGGAATCAGGTCGAATTTGGCTGGTCACTAAAATTGACTAACGAAAATCGACTCGTGTGAATCACGTAAATCGTGTATTACACTTCGACCCAGTTGGCCCAGCATATAAAGAAAAAAAGAAAGAAAACATTTGAGACTTGCAAAGGACAGCAGGGGCCCAGCCGGGTCAAAGCCTACTGGGGCCAGGGTTATCCGAAAGGGCGCTCGAGCCCCGGTATGAAGGCTTGAAGGAACGGGATGGGTTTTTTAGTCAGTAAGAGTCTGACACTATCTCCCGCTCCGCCCAAGAGCGGGGGTTGTCATAAGATGATTTTTCCCATCGAAAAAAAAAAGACTCGCAAAGGACAAACTACAATAAAATAAAGAGTAACTACTTAAAGCAGGTTTAACTAGTCAAACAAACAACCAAACTACTGACCAATTTTGCAGTCAAAATTGTTCGCTTGGGGTTTAATGAATTAATGTAGATACTTAGTTTAAAATAAAAGAAAACAATATTTAAGGATAAAAATAAAACTCTGTGCGTGACCAAAAAGTATATAAGTATCTCAGCAAATGCTGCGATATCTAACAAAAAAGTAAAATAACGCAGGGTGGATAAGGGCCTGGTGATCACACGGACGCACTCACGAAACACAGAGCTAATCGGATAATTAAAAAGCCAGCTTATACTGGCTTTGTTACCACTGACGCACAGATAACCAGTCTTTTTAGACATATGACCTAAACATTCTCATTATTATTGTTCCAGCCCTCTGCAATGAAGACCCCAACGGCAACGTGCCCCTCGGCAAGTCCTGCAACCGCTACTGGCAGTGCCAGGGAGGATACCCGCGCCTGCAGAGATGTCCCGCCATGCTGGTCTTCGACAGGAGGTCGTTGAGGTGTGTGGTGCCTCCTACTGAGGAGTGTGATGTGCCCACGACCACTGCGCCACCACCAGAGGAAGAGAACCAACAGGAATTAAGACAGGTATGTGGAGAGAGACATAATCACACAATTTTTCATCTTCAGCCTTCAAAACCATACCATACATATGGCCACACTCGTTCTAGATTTTTAGAGCTCATTTTTCTTTCCCTTCACTCAAGACTGAGGTCAAAAGAACATCCATACCGTAAACACAACCTCGTCTTCGAGTTATAAATCGGGGCTACCCAGGTAGACCCTTTCCTTTTTTTTTAAATTTATTCATCATCACCACTGCTCTCAAAACAGTCAAGAAAAAAAATTGTGAGGGAACTGGCATGTTCTCAAACAAAAGAAACGAAAGCCGGTGGGTGACATCCGTCATCTAAGTTGTGCTGGATTACAGCCATAGATATCCGATTACAGCCCATTCTCTCTCCTAAAATAGAGGCTGGAGTCCAGGCAGTGGGAACATTGTAAGGCTACATAAGTATGTGTGTTTTGATAGAAGATAACTGAAACTTGAAATATACGATTATACTTGTATCACTAGTTATTCCCAAACCAGAGGCCCTACAATGAGCTCTTAAAGCGATCCATTTGACGACCTAAATTGAACTGTTAAACGGATGAAGCTACATACAATGTATAGCTCCTTCCATCGTTCTCGCTCGCATCGCTCGCTTGCCATTTAAGCTAGAACTACACTGCGCACACGTGTGACACACTCGCCGACCTGGCGAGTCCGTCTCCATACATTTTATATGGAAACTAGACTTGTAGAGCTACGCTTGATACGGTTTTCAGGATCTATACGAAGCAAATAACAGAGCCGTGGAGGTTGCCAAATACTGGTCAGAATTTTTTAAGCTATTGCATAGCTTCTATCGTGGGCCTTGACCGTGGAGACCGAATCCAGAAATTCCGTAACGTAAATAACCTAACACCCCCCACTCATTTGTTTTTTGAGTGTAGTGACCGATAAGAAAACAAATGAGTGAACAATCAATCAAAATTCAATTCAATGTGTGAAAGTGTAACTTCAATTAATATCAAAGATAAAAAAAAAACAAACGAAAAAAAAAAATTGCATAAATAAAATATATAAATAATTATAATTGCATAAGTTGATAAAAATGCTATGCAATAGCTTTACCGCGGCAGTCCCCGAGTGCCACACGACTTTTTTTTTTAAGAATACATCGACACGAAAAGAATAAGAATAGTTTATCCTTGAAAGCGCAACGGTCAGACTGAGTGTAGAGAAGTAAATATAAAATAGCATTGCATAGCATAGTCGGCCATATAATGTTCCCACTGTTGGGATCCACCACGCGGGCCCAGTACGTGTTGGTGGATGTCACATGTCTTAGAATTTTTTGGTTCTAGGACATGCGGCTTTCTTCACGACGTTTTCCTTCACCGTTTTGAGAGCTGGTGGTGAAATAAATTACACAAAATAATGCTCTACTCGTAAGTTGAGGCCGTTACTACACAGCCACCACTGCTCTAAATATAAAAATATTCCAAAATAGTGCAGTAATTGCTGCAACTCCAGAATGCATGAAATTCTAGCACTAAAAATTATTTCATACAGTTTCACTGTCTATCTCTTTTGAAACCAAAACTGGCGTTTGCAAAATTTTCCAATAATGGATTTAGACGTGTGACTGACACCTGAATATTTGGAATCCCTCCACGAATGGAGACCTACACGATATTTGCATACATCGATTGTCAATCAATCGAGTCGATTGTCGATTGCAGTTTGTCATTTAGTAACCGAGTTAAAAATTGAACTTGACAAGCTTTCAAAGGTAGATATTGTTTATTTATTTATTTAAATTTCATATACAGTAGTGGTTCATAGACGGCCTTAATGTAACAAGGCATTCTCTCCCAGTCAACCTATGGGTTAAAAAAAAGAGATCACTGTGGTAGGTTAATGGTTAATGACTATGGTGGGCTAGTTAAATGTAGGTTAAGGAATGAATCTATTTTAATAGTTTTCTACTAGTCAAATTTAGATAAGCCATCTTCTCTTCTCTCTTCGTTTATTATGTTAGCCTAATAATACATTTTCACTTCAACGTCATCTTTGATGGTAGCGCATAGGTTTATTTGGGTCTTCTTTTTTGATGTTAGTACCTACCTAATTAAACTGTTATTTTAATATTCAGTTGCTTGAAAAGTTAATCAACGTTGTCTCAATAATCTATGTTAAAAGCCTTATAATGACTGATTATTTCCTGTGAAATTATTTTAGTTAACCGACACTTAAAAGTTGATTTAAGTCAGAAGAACCATGACAAAAATACGAGCTAAACAAAAAGAAATATGTACCATAAATGTCTCTCAAAATATCTAAATTCTCCAAACCTGTAGTTAACATGCCAATCGCAGCCATTAACCTGAGGCGAAGGAACATTCCGAACCGATTGGAAGAGGCCTTCGAGACGCAGAAATCTAGAACTGATCTTAATTAAATGGACTGGCAAATCGAATTGTCTGTTGATCCACGCCCGAAGTTGTAGGGTTTGGCTACTAGACGTCTCACTTCACGATGTTGCTATAACATTGCCGTATACCCAGAAGGTTCAAAAATAAATGGTAACTTTAAAATTGTGCTCAGATTCATCATCTTCCTGCCCTTGTCCCGTTTAGTTGGGGGTCGGCGCCCGTGCAACACGTTGTTTTCTTCCAAACCTACTGTCCTTTTTTTTGTGGTGGAAAAAATCATTCAATGACAACCCCCGCTCTTGGGCGGAGCGGGAGATAGTGTCAGACTCATACTGACTAAAAGACCCACCCCGTTCTTTCTAGCCTTCATACCGGGGCTCGAGCTCCCTTTCGGATAACCCTGGCCCCAGTAGGCTTCGACCCGGCTGGGTCCCTGCTGTTGCTGACAATTCCTTGAGGCACGCGGGAACAGTGCGCGCCGTCGACGACTTGGGCTTGGTCCGGACAGTTACCGGACGGCCGGACAGCGAGCTACCCATTGCTCACTGTCCGCAAGCCCGCGCCTATGGTGGCCGGAAATCGGGATCAGAATCCCGGCGGCGGCGATAACGCCGTTGCCTGATGCGATTGGCCTCCTCCTTGGTTCCATTATGTCCTGTCACTCGCTTTTCTCAATAGCTTTACCGCGGCAGTCCCCGAGTGCCACACATGTTTTGTTTTTTTTTTATGTTATTATTAGGTTCTTATTTTATTGTTTCGAGTTGCATTTCTGTAGTAATCTGTCTCATAACCGTCTTGCTCAATTAGTTCAATATATTGAGCCATTTGTACTTAGATGGAAGTCTACGATTCAGGCCACTGAAGTTAAGGAAACATTTACTTTTGGAAATGTCTTATTTACTTTGCATCGACTGAGGTTGGAACATTCAGACGTCAAAACTTAGTTCAAGACTTCTTGAACTTCTTGCTCATTTAATTAGAACTAACTTCTACCAGTTGCTTTGCCCGCCTGAAAATGGAAAACATCCAACAGTCCGAAATGTATTACAGGGTTTGGTAAACACTAGCAACCTCTCAAATAACATCTTATACAATAACTATTGTTCTATAACTTTAAAAATTTATCATATTATAGTTCATCAGATTTTCATACAAAATAGAATTATTAAAATTGAACGTTCTAAATATTACGAAGTCTATGCGAAGCAAGCGATAGTACAATAGCGGGGATCGAGTGGCGGGGTTGCTTGCACTAGCGCCGCGTCATACATTGTAGATAGGAAAATACAGAGTTGAAATGTGTTAGATAGAACAACGTAATCTTGAAGGTTGCTTTTGCTTGAGGTTATCCTCGAGATAAAATTCTACCTTTAAAAAAAACCCACCTGTGTTCCTTCAATTATCCTTTGCGGTTCAGGACCACCGCAACTCTTTTGTATTATCCTGTAGCCCTGGACATCAGCCTTAACAGGCCCCGGTATCAAAAATGTTCTATGTACTATTCCTGGACATGGTCTACCCGTGCGTTAAATTTCATCTTAATCTGTTTAGCCGTTTGAACGGTATAGATTAGCAAACATACACACATACATGTCACACCAGAGAATTGGCAGTACTATTCCTTGTGTATTAATAACCACAGTGCGACCCGCTTGACAATTATGGCAGCTTCCCCCCCCCCTCCCCTTTGGGGGTGGCTTGTGTCCAACAGTGGACGTCTTGCGGCTGAAATAACATTGATATTCAAACATTGATATATAAAAAAAATTAAATATAAACTTTCATATCTATAATATAAGTATAATGTAGGGAGGCGCCGAATAGTGGTACTACCGAATAACCGAATAATATTCGGTTAAGTTCTTACCGAACTGAATATACTGCCGGATAATTCGGTCCCCCGTTCTTAATTCTTCATTGCACACAAAGATATTACATAACACGTTTACGTGCAAAGGCGAGCTTAACTCAGCAATGTTCGCACAGCTCCGTTCCATAATTTTGTGTTCCATGTTTTCCGATAAGGTTTTGGATATTGGATTCGGTACTAATGGCTGGTCCACCATCGATTTACTACACTCATTCATCGATACACTCATCGGTTTCGATTGTGTAACAAGCAATATAGAAATCATTTCTTACAAAGTGGGATATTAAAGGCCCGAAAACAAAACAATATCGTTATCTAATAAAATATGATTGTTAGAATATATATAAAAGATTGATTTTATACTGATTATTTCTACCGAATGATTCGGCCGCATACAAATACCTCAAAATTCTGCCGAATACACGGAAAATCGGATATTAAGCGAATATTCGGAATTATACATCGTAGGGAGCAATGCAAGTAACCGGTACTGTACTTCTCAGTTTTGTTACCTTCGTTTAAACGAAATGTTTAATAATTCCACCGATCTTAATCAGGTAGAACTACTACCTATATTTTAATTCACCATTAAATAATGTTAAATCTCTCTTTTCCAGGGTCAGCAGCAGCACAAGCGACCGAACGGCGAATACCAGGACCAGGGTCGCCAAAGACAACAATCTAGAAATTAACTCCTCACCATCTAGAACCTTCTAGAACACCTTCCTCATTCCAAATTCTTCTTCTTATTTCGCCTCGAAAGTCTCTCCCACCATTGTACTCTCTTCTCCATTAGAAGTAATTTATACTTCATTGTTTTTATAATTAGTCATGTAATTAGCTTAGTTATTAATTTTAAGTGTAAAATACTGCCGTGCAACTAAAGTAATACTCAGTAAGTGAATCTGGCGTAATTTTTCGTCGGGTTGCATCATCGTGAGAAAATACTCATGTTTTGGCAACTGAAAATTTATTAGAGAATTTAGCCCCTGATTCTTTTCCATTGGCAACTATTGGACCGTGAACCTAGTTTCTAACATTTCATAAGTGCGTATATATTTATGGTAGACTAGCTTTTGCCCGCGGCTTCGCCCGCTTACATAAAATATAGCCACTCAGGAATAAAGCTGCTTTCTATCGATAAAAAAATTTTAGCAATCGGACCATTACTCCCAGAGATTACCTCCTACAAATAAAAAAACAAACTTTACCTCTTTACAATATTAAGCGTAGATTATCGGAACATTTACAGCAGGCACCTTCATCAGACCAGCTCCTTGATACCATACTTTAATACTTATTAACGTTACCAAGTGGTCCGAAAAAAATCCCTGTTACGAGATTATAATGCTTACAAAAAGGAAGTCACTCACGAAGTTTTATATGTATTTAAAATCATTTAACAAAAAGTGAACTGTCCCGTGAACTAAAATGCTTGTAAAAATCTTGCCAAGTGCGAACCGGACTCGTACAAGAAGAGTCGTACCGTCTGTAGCAAAACGGCAAAAAATCACGTTTGGTGTATTGAAGCCCCCACTTAAATATTTATTTTATTCTGTTACATTTCAACGGTCTAGCTATAACGGTTCATGAGACAGACAGACAGACAGACCGACAGACAGACAGACGAACAGTGGAGTGATAGAAATAGGGTCACGTTTATAATCTTCAGGTGCGGAATCCTAAACAAGTTTTAAATGAAAATCGGTTTTTCATAGCAAGCTTTTATAACACAGTATACCTGTATTATTAATACTCGTCAAGACGAATCATACGAGCCCAAACTCGATGGGGTTGTGTCGTTTAGCTACCGAGTTCCTACGGCCACCTACCGGTTCCATCATCAAATCAGCTCCATGTCATAATAATTTTGTATTATCGTCTGATTTACACTTGCATGCAAAATTTCAGCATAATCGGTAACCGGGAAGTGGATCAAATTTAATTTACAAGATTTGATGACAGACAAACATCGGAGAGGTGAAACTAAATAAAAGCTTGTAAAAAGACAAAGATAGAGCGTTAACCCGTTCTTTTATTTCTGGCCAGTATTAATTTCCTAAGGATCATGTTGAAAAAGGGTGTCGTCAAAAATGACGTCTTAACAGACGTAATCCTTCGAATTCTTCATAAACCCTTCCTGAGACTTAACAAGAAGGCATAGCTACTTTAACTTTTAATACTCATAAGCTGAAGACTTATTATGAATTGTTTGAGAAGTTTGTGAAAGATTTAATTATGAAAGATGAACGCAAAGTTTTTGACAAGCTCTTCTACGACGGTTTATGACGATTCCGACTCGTGTTTAACTTTTGTCAATAATTTAGGGCCTGTCTGCACAGTGATATTTCAACGCGTGGTTTTTTTTTTCCGCTACTCTGTAACACATTGAATCTTATGGAAGTATCCGCACAGGCGATAAAAAAATCGCGCAAAAAAAACTTCTGTGATTTCTTGCAGATTAGACGCGGTGCGGTGTGGAAATAAATCCGCGCGAATATTTTCCGCGCAGTGAAATACCGCTGTGCGGACGGCCTTTATCTGTAGCGTTGGAAATATTTTAAATCTTTACATAATTTTTTTTGAGTGTTCAAATCATAGGGTGTAACAAAAATTACAAAAATCCTGCATCGCTGTATTAAAGTTCTGCGTATGATTTGAGCGACTAGGAGTTTAAAAACAACTATCGTAAAGTTGCCCGGACCAGACGCAACTACTGTCTGGTCGGAGGATCCTTTCTTTCTTACGTCTTTGCAAAGCTAGGATGGCTCGCTAGTTTTAAATATTTTAACATATTCATGTCGTGATGATCTAACCCGACTGTAAGTTCTTATTCTTAGTCAATATTTATACTCGTAAGTCCATATGTTCTTAATAATAGTCAATAAAAATATTATTTACTTATGTTTTTGTTTTCCTTTTGAGCCCTATTTTTTAATTAGTGCTAAGAAAATTGGGCTCTATCTGTACCCGTTACTGGTTACATTTAAGTAGTCAAAAGTAAGAAAAACGAAATCCCAAAATTGTACACGAAAACTGGTTATCATAATTGAATCAATTATTCATAACAATTGCTACTAGAAAATAGTACACGCTGAGTATTTCCATTGTTTTTCATTCATAATCAACAGCCTACACAAATTAAGTGACAATTGGGATATAAACAAACGCTAATAACTTTGCTGTTTATGAATATTGTTTATTGAGAATTAAGGGCCAAGCGCCCGAAAAGTGCCATAAAACAAGTGATAGTAGATAGTAGTAGGTGGCTAGGTCAATTGGTTTGAAAAAAATATATGTTTATTATAGATTCATGAACAATAATATCAACATTTGATTTTTTCGTGCAATTAATACTTTTGTCAAAAAACAATATTTAGCAATTTCGTAACTTTTCGCAACTTTTCCCTACTCCTTCGAAACGGCTTAGAACTTTAAAAACATTTTTACTCATAAAAATTGGTGGTTAAATATTCTTCAAAGTGAACATTATATATGTAAATCAATATCTCGCAAAGAAAATGGATTTAAAGCGCTTTCCGGGCGCTGCTGGCCACAAATAAATGCACAGATTTGCGTACTGCCGCCTAGGCGAGTGCGAGAGTTGCGTTCCCTTTAAGTATTTGTACTAATTAAAATTAAAAACTAGTGGTGTAGAGCTTCTCTCAACGGAAGAACAGCTTTGAAAAAAGAATTCAACTTTCTCGAATACCACCGTTCCGCAAAGATGACAACAAAGATGTTGACTGCGGTCTAGCGACGGCTTGTGCTGCTGGTAAGTAAAGAGTTCTAGATTGGATAGTTCTGGATTCGATGAGATACTTGGTCGTGCAAAGTTAATGGAATTTTCAATCTGGAATTTCTCTGAAGCAACCCGATGTCAGGCACAATAAGCTTGCCCATAAATATATCAGTAAATTAGCTTGCAGGTACTATTAGTATAAAATATTTTAAAAAAAACTGAGTAAATAAATAAGTAAATTAAATAGTCATTTTACCGGTGTAAACTGTTTGTGTACTGTTTTCAAATAGGCGTGTTGCTACGTGTCTAAGCTACTAATATTCTTATAGGATAATCCAGTTACAACCTCACTATACACAACGATAAACTATGCTACCAAATCACCTTTTTCCATTTGATGTGGAAAATCATCAAATAATTTCTCCCACTATGGGATGGAGTGGAGTGTAAACAGTGATGGCCGAGTGGTAACGGGTTATAGGTTAAAAAAAATTCGACGTCTCCATTCAAACTGTCCAATCAAGTTTGTAATTTTCTATGGTGAGACGGATTTTTTTTTTCATTTCCTTGAAAAAAAAAATGTTGAAGGGTATTCAGTTTTGTCTAATGAGCAAGCCCTTAAAGTTTGTGGAGGGCTGTCCCTTACACCTTGTTTACTGTGGTATACTGTTGTAGAAACTTGAAGATTAAGTAAAACAGAAATAACAAAACACTGTCGGGGTACTTAGACTCTGCCCAATTATAGGCGTCCTCAGAGAGGGAATGAAGCATCGGCGTCTAATGTGAAAGATCAACACCACACACATTAATCAAACAAATTAAAAAGTCTATTAATCAATGTGTGAGTGTGTGTAATCAATTTATATACTTAAATAAATCAATAAACAAATTCAATTCAATTTGGTAATCTAAGTTTGTATCTCTGTAATTGGATTAAGTGTATTTGGTAAAGACTAAATTTTCAATTTAATCTGTAGGATAGGATAATCAATTTAGGTTATCTCTCAGTAAATCCCATGTTAACCTAATGGTTAATACCTACCTCGCTACATAAATTGATTCAAATTGTTAGTTTTTGTTTTAATTCAGAAACATGGCGCAGTGGTTGAGCGATTGACTACTATGCTACGTATCGTATGGTTCGATTCCCGCAGAGAACATATATTTGTTTGGCCTATAGATAGGGGTTTTGGGTCTGGGTGTCTTATGTGTTTGTGAGTTTACATATTTATGAACTACGAGTATGATAACTTATAAATCTACAAAATAGAAAAGGGTACAAAATCTTTATATTTTTAACCGACTTCAAAAAGGAGGAGGTTCTATGTTTAGACGTGGAAGTAGTCAATGACTGACTGTCAGAATATTTTTAACATTGAAGTCGGTTATATTTTTTTTTGTCAAAAGTTTTTTTTAATCTATGGCCTTGCACGTAACTTTAGTTCCTAGTGGAATCCAATACTTTGATGTTGTATTATTAGAAAAGCCCTGGCCGAAGACTTGCTTTGAGATGCCCAGGACTCGGGCAATTTGTTGTAGCTTTGTGTTGTTGCGCTCTTTGACCAATTAATTTGATAGAAATAGAACACTGGTAATTTTGTTGGTAAGGAGAGATCGGAAATGCAACTTATTTTGTAATAAATGTGGTTTGTATTTGAACTGCAATAGATAATACGGAAATAAATTGATCTTAAATGCAGTTTTTCCAATAATATCGTATCTTTAAAAGCTAGTTTCAGAATAAGATCTAAGTTGTGTTTGAGCTACTCACACAGCTGAAGTAATTCTTACTACTAAACTGAAAAGTAAACTGCGCAAATATAAAAACGTAGGTACCTCAGTTAGGAGTTATAGCGCGAGTGTCGTCATTGTGTGGACCGCCCGGAGAACACGGTGAAGCATACGATAGAGGTGTCCCCGCCTGAGCAATCGGGCTCGCTGAGCCTTGCTCCACGCGCGCCTCAAGGAGATGTCAGCTACCGTAGGAGCCCAGCAGGGTCAAAGCCTACTGGGGACACGGGTGATGCAAAAGAGATCCCTGAGGCAATGGAACGATAGCAAAGAAGGAACAGGAGCGAGTTTTTAGTTAGGCAAAATCTGACACGCCTTCATGCTCCGCAAGACATGGCCGCCCAAGAGCAGGGGATGTTATGATGATAAAAATATGCTTTATAACTTAAACCATGAGGTGGAGACGGTGCTCATGCTCCGGCCCCCAACGTAGGCGAAGGCTTTCGATAAGGGTCAGATCTAGGTCGACGGCGCTTTTACTCCGAGCACCTCAAAGAGATGTCAGCAAGAGTTCCAAGGTCTATCAGGGCCGATGCCTACAAGGTCTGCAGGATTGTTCGAAAGAGTTACCCTGGTCGAAGAACCGAAGGAACACAGGTGAGTTTTAATCAGTAAAAGTCATTACTTTTTTCTCAATATCTTTTCTCTCCTTAAGAACCTTTTTTAAGACTTTAAAAAGTAGCTTCATTCAAATTGGTCATTTTCGTTTTTTTGCTCAGCAACACATTATTTTAGCTATAAAATAATATAGATAAAAGATTACCTACCAGTTAATTATCATAGTTTACAATCATAGGAGATACTTGATTTAAAAACCTGTTCAAATTCTTGATTTGACCTTTCCAAACAGACAAATGACAAAAATTACTAACTAATCTGCCTAATACCACCAAAATACGTCATAGCCATATTAGTTTACTTTCCCATTCACCTTTCATATCAAACCTATATTTTCGTGCATAAAGACTACGCAAGTTTCCCTTAAAATAACTGACCCTTTGCACAAATTGGGGTAAGTAGACACTCCTACTATCAGGGCATCTCTCCAGGGACTAATGTCTTAGAGTGTTCCAACTAAATCCATTAAGTTAACAAAATCCATGGAGACAAGACCTGTTCCGAAATTCTTTCCACTTAAGGTTCCAAATATAGCTACTATAGGACCCTCGGGGGAGCTGAACTCTTTGTGATTGGTTCTCCAGTTAATTAAATGTAAGGGAAGTACTGCGAGGAAGTACTCGTCCGTTCCTGCCTGCCCCCCTAGCTAAGTTACAACCGTTTCGTTTAGTACTCTTGCATCGAACTTATCGAGTTGGCCACGCCTCTGGTTCCTTTGTTCTGACCACGTGACTGAGCGTTGAGATCTCGTGTCGTGCTTCAAACTTGTGTATTTACGCTCGCCGTCCCGTGCTTAGTTCCGCTCATAGCGACTAAGTCGTTAACGAGCCATTACAGTTTGTATTTTAGGCTGAGTCTACAGACAGTCAGTCTATCTTCTTAGTAGAGTTACTCTATCCTAGATTATGAAAATGCCCATATTTATCTTTTACGGAGTCTTACTACAATAACATCAAGGTGGCCGCATATTTTTGATCCCTAAGTTTGTGGGATTTCTGCCTCGAAGGCGTTTCAAGAAAGTAGGTAAAGCGTTTTATATCGTTTTTAGGGTTCCGTAGTCAACTAGGAACCCTTATAGTTTCGCCATGTATGTCTGTCCGTCTGTCTGTCCGTCCTCGCTTAATCTCTGTGAATGTTAGCACTAGAAAGCTGAAATTTGGTACCAATATGTATCAATCACGCCGACAAAGTGATAAAATAAAAATTGGAAAAAAAATGTTTTATTAGGGTAGCCCCCCTTTATGTAAAGTGGGAAGTGATTTATATATCGTTGGATAGGTATTTAATATAATTTATTTAAAATGAATAGGGGTTTACTAAAATCATTTTTTTCTGAAATTTCTTAAATTTCTGAAATAATCGCTCCAAAAGTAAAAAACAATGTGTGTGTCCCCCTCTAACTTTTGAACCATAAGTTTACAAAATATGAAAAAAATCTGAAAAGTAGAACTTTATAAGGACTTTCTAGGAAAATTATTTTGAACTTGATGGAAAGAACAGTTTTTGTACAAAAAAGACAAAAGGGTTCTACAAAATAATTTCTGGACTAAGTTTGTAGTACAATCGTATATGCAAGCATTTTTTTAAACTCATAAGTGGGTACATTTATTGTGACGGACGGGAAACTACGGAACCCTACACTGAGCGTGGTCCAACACGCTCTTGGCCGGTTTTTATATATTATTGTTGATAGTTGCGCGCTTGCAATAACTTACCATCTAATCCGCCGTTTCCTCGTGGGAGCGATCGGCGGCAGCGAGCTCTCGCGCGAACGGAAAAGCAATTGGCTGCAAAGCACTGGCTTACGTGACCAAACACATGTAAGTGCGGTTCAGAAGCGAAGAGATTACCATCAGTTGGTTTGAAATTTTCAGGCGAACTCCTGCAGCGCGGTGACTTGTTTTGTTTAAATGCCAACGCGAAAATGCGATGATGCTTTTTCACAAAAATTATTCTAAAAGAAAAGGATTTCTTATAGAATAATTTTTATGAAAAATATTAGACCTGTTTCTATGAAAACACCTCGTTGTTGTCGTAATGTCACGTCATACCTACCCGTTTGAAAGGATCCGTAATTAAGAGCAGCCTACGTCAAATCACACTGAAGGGGGCACTATACTTGCTAAAACTGCCCCCGCCTCATAGTTATTATAATACACATACTACGTCATTAACCTTTGTTGGGGGCAACCTTTTTGCACTTACTACATGTGTACTTAGTGTAGGTGGTTACACAATGTAACAAGGCAATCAAACCGAAATACGTACAGTAATAGAGCAATGAGGCTCTTCGGTGGCTGGAAATAGAACTAGGTAATTTCTTCTGTTTATTTTAAGCTATTGCATAGCTTCTATCGCGGGCCTTGACCGTGGAGACCAAATCCAGAAATTCCGTAACGAAAATAACCTAACACCCCCCACTCATTTGTTTTTTGAGCGTGGTGACCGATAAGAAAACAAATGAGTGAACAATCAATCAAAATTCAATTCAATGTGTGAAAGTGTAACTTCAATTACCAGCGCTGGGTGTTTGACGCCCAGCAATTGCTGAGTTGGTGACCCTTTCGGTTCAGGCACAGTCACTGCAACTGTATTGTATATCTGTAGGTACCATTTTTTAATTTATTGTTTTATGTTGTGGTATATTGTAATGCTTGCGCCGAATAAATGCTATTCTATTCTTTCTATTCTATTCTTAATTAATATCAAAGAAAAAGCAGTCCCCGAGCGCCACACGTCTTTTTTGTTATACAATGTTTTATACGAAAGAACAAACAACACTAATGTTAACCGTTTTTCTGAAAACAGTAATTCTAAAGTCTTTGGCGTGGTGGGAATAACTCGATGTCTTTTTTGTGCACGTGTCGCCTGACGGCGGTGATGTTACATATGATGAGACCTTTTAAATCTGGTGGAAGGGAAAACTGTCAAGAAACAAAAAATGGATGCACAAACTACAATGTGACGTCACCGCCATTAGGTTACGAGGGTAGAAAAGAGATGCGGGGCATTCCCACCACGCGCCCACTCTTCCTCTTATAAATTTTTGAAATTAGTTTTATAACCAACTAACTGACTTGACACAATTTTTCTGTCCTAGGAATAAACTGTCAAATGCGCAAACTGTTAACAGTTCACTCAAAGGTTTACTAGTGAAAGTCATCGATAAAGTCCACTGTGTAATGGTGGGAGTATTCTGTACTTTTCTAATTTTCTGAACAATTTATTTAATTTTAGCAAAAAAAAAATATTAGTGTAATTGATCCAGCCGTTCACGCATGATGACATGTGACCAAGAAAAATCAGGATTCATTTTTATAAATATTAAAAAAATATATCTAAGATTTTGATGGACTTGAATATCACTTTATTTTTAATTTTGGTGGCGAAACTTACTTCTATTTGAAAATTAGATTTGAAAAATATGTATATTCACCCAGGAAATATTTATTTTCGGTAATTAAAACAAACACGGGTAAATCTCCAATTACGCACCTACAAAGAAAACCCACACATAATCTGTAAACCTTTCACCTACTGTACCTTCAACCTTTAGAGACACGCATATCGTCTAAAAATAGCTTCCAAATTAAGTACCTGCACGCCGAATGTACCCCAGTCTAATGTCGGTGCTCGATCGAGGAATTTAATTTGGTCGTAAGTGCTCCCAAGGCTCGAGGCATCGTAAGTCGCACGCATAAGTGGTGGATACGTGACTGGTAAAAATATGTAGATCACCGCGTGTTATTGGGTTTTTCGGGGGATTCGTTGCATTTGATGAGAGAGAAAAAGCGATTTATTTAAACAGGAATGTTCAGACAATTAGAACGTCATTGACAGCTAAAAGACACGTAGGTATAGTCTTTTTCTTATCATGTCGATTTGACTTAAATTTTGTCCGACCAATATTTAGCCACCCGGACAGCTCTGTCGGTGGCTTCGAAGTATAGTAATGAAGCACTATCATTTGCTTATAGATCTGTGGAGGTATTCAGATGAGAATCTATATATGAAGTTAGGGATGTCTCATTACTGATATTTATGATACACTAAGGATAAATAAGACTCGAAAATGGGAAGCCATTAAAAAAGTGTACCTAGTACTTGTATTATTGTATTATTTTTTCGCTATACGAGACATTTGTAAACAAAAAAAAATCACGCGGTTTTGCCAGGCAAAAAAAGGCAAAGACCAATAAAATAGTGATAGGGTCGATGGGGCTAACATACTCTATGAGATAAAAGATTCTAATAAATAAACAAAGGTGTAAGTTTAAAACATCACCACGTATTACCAGTGCGGAGGGGTAGTTAATGTAATGGGTCACAGCGTGGAGTAGGGAAACACAAAAAGGATAAGTTGCTAACAATAAAAGGTTTATTCACATAATAGTCACTGATTTATACAAGGCAGTTAGACATCTTATATACTAATAAAATACATAAAAAACAAGTCTTTCTTCTCATAATGTGATAACAATCAAAGACACATTAAGTGTTAATTATATTTACATATACAAGGTGTAAGGGACAGCCCTCCACAAACTTCAAGGGCTTGCTCAGTAGACAAAACTGAACAATCTTCCACAAGTTTTTTTTAGGAAACGAAAATATAAATCGGCGTCTCCATACAAACTGTCCAGTGAAGTTTTAATTTTGTATGATGAAACTGTTTTTTTTTCGGTTCCTGAAATAAATTCTTGTGGAAGGTTGTTTAGTTTCATCTGCTGAGCAAGCTCTTAAAGTTTGTGGAGGGCGGCAGGTCCTTACACCCTGTATATTAAAATCATAGATAGGACAAATATATAGTTTGTAGTCAAGGCACATTACATGATGATGATTTCAATTATTTTTTAGTCTAAAGGGGGAGGCCCCTTTAGACTGAAGAATAATTGAAATCAATCTTCGATATATATATTTTTTTAATATAACAATATCATGTTTTCAACTTAGAAGCTAATCTTACACTTCTACGAGGAGTTTCTGTAACGACATCTCTTTAAATAGGAGTCGATTCTTAAAGTATATTTAATTCTATTCTCTCTTCTGAAGATGGTGCTGAAAGAACATTGGAAAATTAATTATTTTTTTAATTTAAAAGTTATACAATTTGAAATTGAGTGACAACAATCCTGTTTAACTCAATCCTGTTTAAAGATACTTAACAAATCTATAAAAAGTATTCATAGTGACTAAATTTAGAATAGTAAAAATATGTGGATAAATGCCCTGTTGTTTGGTGAAGCACATTATTTTTATTTTCGAAATCCTTAGTGTTTGTCGATAATTTTCTCCGCTGCCCATTCTGCGCGTCTAGTGGCGCAATCTCGTTTCTCCGCTGTATTCAGAATGCACAGGCCATCTGCATATTAGG
The DNA here is from genome assembly GCA_929112965.1 of Mythimna albipuncta. Taxonomy (NCBI): domain Eukaryota; kingdom Metazoa; phylum Arthropoda; class Insecta; order Lepidoptera; family Noctuidae; genus Mythimna; species Mythimna albipuncta. The sequence goes on along the minus strand of OV815962.1, from coordinate 4,632,905 downwards.
AAAGCATTAGACCTGCGATTGGTTGCTTTGGTATGTCAGCGACGTACAGATTAAAAAGCACGGGCCCGAGAACTGAGCCTTGCGGAACGCCGTGTGGTACCTTTATTCCTGTGCCTGTGGTCGATCTAAATCTGTCTTTGGCGGTTCTATTGAATAGATAATTTTCTTTATTATTTATAGTATTATTACAGGTTCCAGCGTCGATGAGTTTCTTTATAAGGCCTTTGTGATTTATAGGATCAAATGCCTTGCTGAGGGCTGTTGAAATCATGGCCACACTGTGTCCTTTGGCCAAGCCGTATGTAACACATTTGCCAGTTCTCAATATTTGTGTTGCTGTACCTCTATGACGAACGAATCCGTGTTGGTGTTCTGGAATCAGTTCGTTAACTTCTGTGTTTGAGAGAATAATGCGTTCGGCCCATTTTTTCAGAAAAATTAGAAGACTGATGGGCCTGTATAACTTTAGTTGTATGTAGCCTTTTCCTGGTTTGTGCAGAAAAATGCATGTGATTTCTTTCTTTCTAGGATATGTCCTAGGAAAATATCCTGTGCTCAAAATGTAGTCCATTATTCGTTTGAATATGGCTATCATAGTGTCAGTTCAAGAGGAATATTGAGTAGAAAGGTAGTTCGTTCCAGTAACTTTTCTTTGGTTCCCTTACTTGTACTCCTTATACTGTCGACTTGGACTCGTAGATGTTGCTCGCTGTTGCTTGGCTGGACTGGCTCAGCAGGACTTGCACTGCACGACTCGGTAGATGACTCAGCACCTCGAAGACCGTAGTAGCGACGACCAAGGCTCAGCAGACTACGTTGACGTGGAATTTGCTTATAAGTGCTTTATACGGCAAATATCCTATTATATTATATCCTACTGACTGAGCTAATTTCCGTACAACACAGAAAGAATAAGTTGTTCACAATAAAAGGTTTATTCACTTACAAGTCACTTACTGATTTTTACAAGGCAGTTGCACATCTTATATACTAATAAAATACATTAAAAACCAGTCTTTCTTTTCAGAATGTGCTAGCAATAAAATACACATTAAGTGTTAATTATATACATTAAAATCATAGATAAGACAAATATGTAAAAATATATGAATGTAAAGGTGTATGTCACACAATCGGAGTGAGATCTATTAAGAAAATTTCTGTCAGAACACACAAGCTTTTGTTCATAAAGTTCAAATGTTGAAGCGATGAAGCATTTCTACAAGTTGAAGAAAATACAGCATTCACAACATTTTATGATAAAAACAACTCAACAACTTGCAAATAAAATGCTTTAAAAATATACTGTGAAAATGCAAGCAACATGAAAGTAAATAAGACTTGACAATACAAAAGCTCCTCAGGACGCTAGAATATCAAATGTTATTTTATTTCTGTAAGCAGACATTTCTGGAAAGCTGACTGTCTTACAATGTGGAGTTCTAGGGACGCTCGGAAGAGTATGAGATGTCTAAAGATCTGTAGCAAAAGCTCGTCATTCTATCCTGGGCAGAAGTTATCGAAACAACTACAAAGTTTCTCGCAGTTAAATCACACAGTAGTTTGAGAAAACTTTTACAAATTATGCTAAACGATCGGATGCATATTTCTGAGGAAAGGACTAGTAGTCTTTTCGTTTGGTTTTCCCCCTCAAACTTTTCTTTAAAGTGTTTTCTTTTTCAAAATTTCTCGGTACTCGTGAAAACAAATGTCTTATTTTTGGTTTAAGAGAAAAGAGCACATCTTGTTGCCCAGGGTTGTGAGATGTAGTCTGACTCTAGCACCATTAACCCAAATATGCTTACGAGGGCTGTCATCATCATCATACTTCAGCCGAAAAACATTTACAGTTGAACATAGGCCTCCCCCAGGCACCGCCATATTAACTAGTACTGTTCGTTTCATCTGAGGGCTGTAATATTACGATATAGCTTTTGTAAAATACTTCATAAAACACAGCCTATATCACTCAGGAATAAAGCAGCTTTCTATCGGTGATAAAATTTTCGCAATCGGACCAGTACTTTCAGAGACTACTTCTTACAAACAAACAAATATAAAAACTGGGCAAGTGCGAGTCGGACTTGCGCACTGAGGATTCAATGCAAACTACAATTCCCGAATGGAGTCTCGAAGATTTTTCCGAATTGCAGAAATATATATTTTTTGTGACGTAGGTAACAATAAATTTACTGTTTTCCGATTTTTCCCTATATCTGTGCTATAAGATCTTGGTTTGCGCCAAATTTCAGGATTCTGGATCAACGGGAAGTACCCTATGACTTTCGAACTTTGAGAGTATCAAAATATATGTTTTTTTGCGACGTAAACGGCCGTGTCTTTTTTATTCATTAATTTAGAAGTTTGGTTTTTTCACAGCCTGAAGGGACCGCAGACCTGAGTATATGGTTTTAATTTCAACTCGATACCTTCACGCGTTCTCGAGATAAAGGGTCTTGACAGACAGACAAACAGATAGACAGACGGACGGACAACAAGGTGATCCTATAAGGGTTCCATTTTTCCCCGGAACCCTAAAAAACTACTTTACCTATTAATAATATTAGTATAGATATAATTTATTATATTTCAAGTAATACAGGTTGATGCACTTAAAGTCGTCTTTTCAAAAACACTTTAAATACTGCAAACATGTACTACAAAGAAACCACTAAACCTTTGGTTTAAATTCATTATTTTCAGTTAATTAATTAGGCAGTACAGCGCAATGTACTGCTCACGCTAGGGGCGGTTCTACACAACATGAGCAGAAAATAAATTTAGTTAAATACATTCATTATGCGTACAGCCAAGGAGTGGAATTCCCTGCCGGAGTCTGTGTTTCCTGATAGCTACAACTTAGGGATCTTTAAGTCAAGAGTGAATAGGTTACTTCTAGGCAAGCATGTTCCATCGTCGACCAAATCATCGCTTAAGGCGTATAGTCCCTTGAACCATCTGACCGAAATTATGTGAACGCAACTCTCGCACTCGCCTAGGCGGCAGTACGCAAATCTGTGCATTTATTTGCGGCCAGCAGCGCCCGGAAAGCGCTTTAAATCCATTTTCTCTGCGAGATATTAATTGATTTATATATGCAATGTTCACTTTGAAGAATATTTAACCACCAATTGTTATGTGTAACAATGTTTCTAAAGGTCCAAGCCGTTTCGAAGAAGTAGGGAAAAGTTGCGAAATTGATAAATATTTTTTTTGACAAAAGTATTAATTACACGAAAAAATCAAAAGTTGATATTATTGTTCATGAATCTATAATAAACATATATTTTCAAACCAATTGACCCAGCCGTTACGGAGGAGTAGGCTTCAGATCACTGTTTTATGGCAGTTTTCGGGCGCTTGGCCCTTAACATCAGGTGAGATGGTGGTCAAACGCAAGCCTGTCCTTACTAATATTATAAAAGTGAAAGTGAGTTTGTTTGTTTATTTGTTACGTCTTCACGTCTAAATGGCAAAACCGATTTTGATGAATTTTGGTACAGAGATAGTTGAGACCCTGGAGACGGACTTAAGCTACTTTTTTCACGCGGGAAAAGCCGCGGGTAAAAGCTAGTCAATAATAAAAACAGAAGTCTAGAAACATAATCCTGCGGCTTATTTCTACTGCAAATAAATATGCAGTAGAAATAAGCCGCAGGATTATGTTGTATGTACAACATTATTTTAAGTTTATGCGAATCCTGATTATTGTTTGGTCAGAATCAGTAACTGGATTTCAATAGTTTTTACACCATGTTATATTTTTTACTAGAATTAAAAAAGAAAGTCACAATTTGGGCACCATCGACACTAAGTACAACAAAGGTCACGGCAGTTCATAGCGGGCATTAGGAGCCAGTACAATTGCCGAAAGGGATCTTCCGTCAGAGTGGGGATCGCTTTGCGCATTCCATACATTGGCGAGCCAATCGTCTTTGTTGTTAGATACATGCAGCAACGCAGGGAACGAATTAGGAGTGATGTCTATGGCGTGATGGCGCGGCGAGCCAGTCACTGACACTCTCCACCCGCGTCTCACTTCGCACCACTAAAGAGACCGAATATTTGACTTCTGCGCAACTTGAAGCCAGCGCTCAAGATCCGTGACGGCAATAGGGTAGTTTCAGTAGTCAGGGTCAAAATAATTAAATTTTTTTAGTCCGTATTTATAAAAAAATATTGGACATACATTTTTTTTTACTAAATAACTTTAATGGGCTATACCTTTGTCATTTTTAGTTTAATTGACAAATAAAAAAATACGTGTCCCCTATTTTTGAATAATCTAAAAGACGGACTAATTACATTTTTTAGGGCAACTAGCCTATTATAATCTGCCGGGTGCAAGTGCAAAACAATCCCTTAGTCGCCTGGTGGCCCGGTGACCATGTATTTTTGCTGGCATAACAAGCAAAGTTATAAACTTTGTTATTTTTCATGATACAGTTATGAAATTTCGTACACAGGTTCTTTATGTAAAAATACTAGACACATGTTTCGGATTCCGCATATACTTACTAAAACTAATGTTGTAGGTATATTTAATCTTCTTGCCGCACAAAGGTACAAAGGCTGACTTAATTCACTTTCTACAGAGAGGTGGAGAGGTAAATTAATTATTAACAAATCACATCTTAATTTTGAGAGTATGAAATAAATTACGCTGAAGCTTCACCTCACTGTACACGGGAAGTTTGTAGGCTAGCTACACCCAGAGACAAAGAGAATTATAAAGCACACAATGCCTGTAGGTCTAATTCTGAAGTCTATTGATTTTACGACCTAAACTGAACCGTTAAAGAGATGGAGCTATACAGAGTGTTTAGCTACATCTCTCTTTCTCGCTCGCACGCTGCATCACACAGATGGCTTCCTGGCTATCTGGCGCAAAAATAACGCACCACTCATCTACGTAGAAGTCACCAAAATGGAGCTATACACCGTTAAATTTTAATCGTTTTAATCCCGTGGAGTGTTGATCCGGTACATGCAACACTATCGATTTATAAAGATGAAATTAAAAAATAAAGTACCTTTTTTTAAACTCGTATTAATTTACGCATTTACGAAATTAATTTCTCTAAGAAAACGTCAGCGAGTTCAATGACCTGTAGGTAATTAGTACGCAAAGCCGACTACCCGAAGAGCGGGGGATGTCATTAGATGATTTTCCCACAGCGAAAAAAAAAACGCTGTTGCGGCTTTCACGTTTCTGTAGCTTTCCAGCTAACAGGCGCAAAAAGAACTCTCATCAGTCGGCTGCTTGGAAGTTTCTTAATACATATTAAAGATAAATTAGACGCAGAACAAAATGGTCGTACTCATCACATAAATATTGGACTTGGGTGGAAGTCAAACCCGCGACCTCCAGCATAGCAGTCAGGGCCACTAACCATCAGATCAACAAGTAATAAATGTAAGTAAAATCAGTGAACGCGCCCTAACTTATGCAGTCCAACCGATCCTAATGATATATCTCACTTGATTGAGTACATAGCTAATTAATTATCAATTAGTGAATTCCGGGAACGGGAACATGACGATACGCAATTAATAATAATTGCTCAACATGACGTAATAGAGAATTAAGCCAATATAATTGTTCAAAATCAATGGAAATGTATTTTTAGGTATGATTGCTATTAACAATGTTACCATGATCATGAACACGGTTTATTTCCCACTAGCTATTGCCTGCGGTTTCGTCCGCGTACACAAAATATAGCCTATGTCACTCAGGAATAAAGCAGCTTTCTATTGGTGAAAAAAATTTAGCAATCGGACCAGTACTTTCAAAGATTACCTCCTACAAACAAAAGAACAAACTTTACCTCTTTATAATATTAGTGTAGATTCTTTGAGGAGTAAGAAAGTTTCCTCAATTTAGAATTGGACGCCCTCCTCCTTGCGTCGTCATTTATCCTCAATGCTGAGGGTCGGCGTGACCTCAACGAATAACTTTCTTGTGGACTATTTCACCATGTTGTCCTATCTTCAGCCATGTGGATGGCTTTGCAGACTGTGGTCTCCAGTATAGCACGGATTTGGTCTGACCAACGTAAAGGACTCCTGCCCCTGGGTCTTATCCCATCTATTTTTCCTGTCGGTAATCACTTTTCCAGGTTATCACCTCTCTTTCTGGCAATGCGGCCAAAGTAATCAAAGATTCTTCTATGGTATACGCTGGTGAGTCTCATGGGTGCCTGAGTAAGAATACTCTTTATTATAAACACCATTTGAAATACAAAATAAATAAAAATTAGGTATTATTCACTGAGAGTTCACCGGACGACGCAAATGAACGGCTTATCAGCAATAGCGATCGATTAAAAACAACCTCTCTAGCAGCATGGTGGCGCAGTGGTTGAGCGATAAGCTGCTACGCTACGGGATGCGAGTTCACAGTTTCGATTCCTTTACAAAAATATTTGTTACAGAAATACTAGTCCGCCATCTTACAAGTTTTCAGGCTAGAGTTTGAGATATCTCTTACTCAACTTCAAATATTTATACAATTTATACGTCTGCAAAATTGGAGAATCTCAAATAAACACACACATTGCAAACCAAAAATAAAAAAGCTTGTAAAAAAAAACAACAACAAGTTCATATTACAATGCAAAAACGCATTTCAGAGTTTAACCACAAAATAGATAGGTACAGAAGTCAATCTACATACAAAACGCGCTCGAGCAACGTACACATAGACACCGCTCACGGACACGATATCTCGAAGCGCCTCGGCCCGCTCGTCGAACAGTTCCGACCGAGCGTAGGTATAAAAAGTGAAGTACATACATGAGATTGTATTCTGTACCCTATCTATTTTGTGGTTTAAGGCGTATAGTCCCTTGAACCATCTGGCCGAAATTATGTGAACGCAATTCTTGCACTCGCCTAGACGGCAGTACGCAAATCTTTGCATTTACTTGCGGCCAGCAGCGCCCGGAAAGCGCTTTAAATCCATTTTCTCTGCGAGATATTGATTGATTTACATATGTAATGTTCACTTTGAAGAATATTTAACCACCAATTTTTATGTGTAAAAATGTTTCTAAAGGTCCAAGCCGTTTCGAAGGAGTAGGGAAAAGTTGCGAAAAGTTGCGAAATTGTTAATATTTTTTTTTTTTTTTGACAAAAGTATTGATTGCACGAAAAAATCAAATGTTGACATTATTGTCCATAATTTTTTTTCAAACCAATTGACCTAGCCGTTACGGAGAAGTAGGCCTCAGAAAACCACTGTTTTATGGCACTTTTCGGGCGCTTGGCCCTTAACGCTGTTGTTTACCTCGACTTGGCGTTGACGAGGCGACCCCATGTCAAATCCTACAAGAGCGATGACGCAGACATAAAGGACTCTTATACGGGCAAATTCTTTGTCAAAAATATGATGACGTCGGTTTTATGCCACAACATGAAGAGTGAGGACAAATATTGTACAAAAAACCGGCCAAGAGCGTGTCGGGCCACGCTCAGTGTAGGCTTCCGTAGTTTCCCGTCCGTCACAATAAGTGTACCCACTTAAGGGTTTAAAAAATGCAAAATACAAACTTAGTCCAGAAATTATTTTGTAGAACCCTTTTGTCTTTTTTTTAACAAAAACTGTTCTTTCCATCAAGTTCAAAATAATTTTCCTAGAAAGTCCTTATAAAGTTCTACTTTTCAGATTGTTATGGTTCAAAAGTTAGAGGGGGGGACGGACACATTGTTTTTTACTTATGGAGCGATTATTTCCGAAATAATTGACATTATCAAAAAATGATTTTAGTAAACCCCTATCATTTTTAAATACCTATCCAACGATATATCACACGTTAGGGTTAAAATTTAAAAAAAAATCACTTCCCACTTTACATATAGGGGGGCTACCCTAACAAAACATTTTTTTCCAATTTTTATTTTACCACTTTGTCGGCATGATTGATATACATATTGGTACCAAATTTCAGCTTTCTAGTGCTAACGGTCACAGAGATTAAGCGAGGACGGACAGACAGACGGACAGACATGGCGAAACTATAAGGGTTCCTAGTTGACTACGGAACCCTAAAAAGGGTATTCAGTATTTTGTGGGGTGTTAAAAAGTTTTTGAAAGTTCAGAATTTTTACGGACCTGAATATATTCTGTAGCATGAGAGCGCAATTTTGATGAAGCGTAGGTTTCAAGCTCAGTTCGCGAATTAAGTTATTATGACCTTGCGTGCTATTCTTTATTTATTTAAGTTGTTATGACCTTGCGTGCTATTCTTTATTTAATTAAGTTATTATGACCTTGCGTGCTATTCTTTATTTAATTAAGTTAATATGACCTCTCTCTCTCTGAGCGATGCAAGCCTTGAGGTTGGATTGAGGATGAACATGTCGAAGACCAAAGTTATGACCAACAGCTCCAAAAAGAATATACTCGTAGGTGGGGAGAATATACAATACGTCCAAGAATATCTCTACTTGGGCCAATTGGTCTCTTTCCAGGCAAGGCAAGACTAAGAAATAACACGCCAAACAGAGAATGCCTGGAAGAGCTACTGGTCCATGAAGGAATTATTTAAGGGTTCTTTGCCCATGTCACTGAAACGTAAGCTGATGGACATGTGTATTCTCCCCATTCTGACCTATGGTGCACAGACTTGGTCTTTGACTAACATCCAAAAGTCCAAACTCAAGGTTTGCCAGCGTGCAATGGAGCGTAGCATACTAGGTGTTAAACTAACAGATCGTGTTCGAAACACAACACTACGCTCCAAAACGCAAATCGTTGATGTGGCTCAAAAGGCTGCCCAACTTAAATGGGACTGGGCAGGACATGTCTGTCGCATGTCTAACGACCTGTGGGCGCGTAAAACGCTGGATTGGTGCCCGGACACAGCAATGCGGGGCCGAGGGAGACCACGAAGGAGATGGCGGGATGACCTGGATGGCTTCCTTAAGAACTGGAATGAGAAAACGAGGAACCGTGATCGTTGGAAGGAGTGGAGGGAGGCCTTTGCCCAGCAGTGGGACAGTGCGGGCTAAGTAAAAAAAAAAATATGACCTTGCGTGCTATTCTTTATTTAATTAAGTTATTATGACCTTGCGTGCTATTCTTTATTTAATTAAGTTGTTATGACCTTGCGTGCTATTCTTTATTTAATTAAGTTATTATGACCTTGCGTGCTATTCTTTATTTAATTAAGTTATTATGACCTTGCGTGCTATACTTTATTTAATTAAGTTGTTATGACCTTGCGTGCTATTCTTTATTTAATTAAGTTATTATGACCTTGCGTGCTATTCTTTATTTAATTAAGTTATTATGACCTTGCGTGCTATATTTACTTTATTTAATTAAGTTATTATGACCTTGCGTGCTATTCTTTATTTAATTAAGTTATTATGACCTTGCGTGCTATACTTTATTTAATTAAGTTATTATGACCTTGCGTGCTATTCTTTATTTAATTAAGTTGTTATGACCTTGCGTGCTATACTTTATTTAATTAAGTTATTATGACCTTGCGTGCTATACTTTATTTAATTAAGTTGTTATGACCTTGCGTGCTATTCTTTATTTAATTAAGTTATTATGACCTTACGAGCTTTTACGGGATGCGCCGTAGTTTCACACTGAAAGTCAATCAAAGTCTGTTCCATCATCAAATCAGTTCCACGCCATAATAATTTTGCATTGTCATCTGATTTATACATGGATGCAAAATTTCAGCTCAATCAGTAACCAGGAAGTGGGTCAAATTCAAGTTGCAAGATTTGATTGTAGAAAAACATCGGGACTGGATATTATATATACTGGGGATAAGCTCAATATAACGCTAATTACGTGTATTATTTAATACTTCATTTTGCGATTTATGTTTGAGTTATAGTTTAACTATTATATTATATTCAACATTTTAGCTCAAAATTTAAACGGTTTTTTTTACCATTTTTAATGCTCAAATTCTATTTTAAACTCAAACAATATCTTATTTCAAAACCCACATTTACTAAGAAGTATAAAAAGGTTCAAAGTAGTGCGTCACACAGTATGAGCTTGTACAGACCAATATTTACCTTTCAGAGAATACAAGGGAGTGGCGACCTCCCAGAGGTAATGGAGGCTGTTTATAGAACCTGGTTCACCTGTGACGTCAGCACCTCCATACTGCGTGACAACTTATTATGAAGACTATTGATTTCATGTCGCAATGTGTAAAATAAAAAACACACATTTTGAAAATAAGTATGGTCAATAGTGGTGTCTGAATCTAAAATTGGTGTAGTTGTATGTAGTTTTGTCTACACAACTGGACAACATGTGAAATCAGCAAAGATTGCCGAGAAGGCTGACTTGGCATTTGCTGCCAAAAACTGCAAAAACATATTTAGAATGTGTTGGTCTCAGGCCTCCCCTCTAGGGAATGGGCCGTAATCCACCACGCGGGCTGAGTGCGGGTTGTCACATGTCTTCGAATTTTTGGTTCTAGGACATGCCGGTTTTCTCACGTTGTTTTCCTTCATCGCTTTGAGAGCAGTGGTGATGAAATAAATTACACAAAGTAATGCTCTTAGCTGGGTTTGAACCCGCGACCGTAAATAAATCGGGGCGTAAATCGGGGCCGTTACCACTCGGTCACCACTGCCCTTTGTGTTGGTGAATTGTAATGGAAAACCAACTTGCAGTGTGTTCTGTATCTATAATTAAAGGTAGAACTACAATGCGGACATGTGTGCCACACACTGTCTGGGCGCGTCGGTCTCCATACATTTTATATGGAAACTGGACTTGTAGAGCTACACTTGATCCACGCCACGCAACGCTACGCGTCGTCGTTCTACGTACAAATAAGGCGTGTTACACGAGTGCGTTGGTCTAATGTAGTTCTAGCTTAATACTTTCTAAACTTAACAGTTCCTAAATACACAGATAAAGCGAAAAAGCTATGACGATAAATACCTACTTACTTTATTGTTAGATACCTACATTGGAAATTTAATTTAAATATTCAGCATTTATTCGTACATTCACCTTACAGTTTTCATTTATTACAAGCGAAGCCCACGCGCTTCAGACTGCGTAGCGTCTTCATGCGACATAGCGGGTTTGGATTCCCAGGACGATGCGGTGAATGACCGAGCAGGAGTACCCTCATTATCACCACTTATAAAGACATTTATAAAACTTTATCTAGTCTAGTTGATCTATCATAATGTTAATAAATGCTTTGAGCATTTGTTAGCGCACTATGATAGACGTGTCGACCAAATACTTAGCCCATAGCCTCTAACAGACCAAACTTTCGCTGAGTCATGCTCAAGCTTGGTACGGACGGACCAAATCTATCGTGCCAAGTTCGAGCGTGTATGAACCCAGAAAAAACGGGTAAACGAGCTTAAAGACGCCACACAGAGCCGTCCCGCTCGACGCGACGCTCTGTGTGGCGTCGTCCGTAATATCTAGTACATTACAACTGCTCAGTGTGACGCCGCCGTCCCGTCCCGCCGCGCCGCGCCCGCTGTGTGCAGAGACCTTTACTCATAGGTTAGGCAACAGTTTTTAGGACACATCAAATGTTTGTTCTCGACCAGTTTGGGAATCACTAATGTAAGCTAATATAACTGTCAGAACTTTCTAAAGGAGCCATACTCTTTACATTATTATCAACATATTGCAGAATTCTGTTAGAAACTCATCAGTAGGTGTCTATCAGTCGTCTGTTGAATTGCCAGTCATTCATTCTGCGTGCATACTTTTGCCGATTTCTCTCCGGGCACGTCTGACTGGCTAATTGTCTACTTCCCCTTACTGCAATGGGCTAGGCGCCAACCAGACAGGTTCACGATAATATCGCATATTATTTTATCTATCAATCCATACTAATATTATTGAAAAATTTAAAGTTACTCTGTCTGTCTGTTACACTTTCATGGTTACACTACTGAACTGATTTTGATGGACATAGGTTACTTTTTATCCGTTTTCGACTTCGACTTCGCATAAAAGCGGCTTCGTACGAAGCCGCTGGTACAATATATATCGGCAGAGGATGCCGATCACCACTGAAGCTCTGAAAATTTAAACTGTCTAATCACCGCTGTTCATGGTGACAGACGCACAGACAGCGGAGTCTTAGTAATAGGGTTCCTTTGGGGTGTACTTTGGGTGTGGAACACTAAAAACAGAAAAGTGTTTTTATTTTTTGGGTGAGATTTCATCATATTATAACCCCGCTCTGAGTAGAACGAGAAGGAATGTCAGACTTTTATTGACTTAAAAGTCACCAGTATACCTTCAGTTGCTCTAGGCTTTTTAGGGCCACGGTAAATCTTTCGAACAATTCCGCATCCCTGCCGAGGCTCTCAATGTTATTTCCTTGCTCTGTAGATATTCGCCAACTGCATCTTTAAAAAGTACATAGAAACTGGCGCCCTCTCGCGGAAAGTGATGAAACATGACATATGTAAAGGAAAATGTCTGAAGTTCGTCTGAGTAGAGGTCCCACGTGTATGTCTAGTAAAACTCACAAGTTTTGATGTTATTAGAGAAGTTTTAGCACGATCTTATTGCAGGGTAAAAGTAAAGTAAGTTTCCTGCAAAGAGGACGAAGTTCGCCGACATAGCCCGAAGAATCGCCAAACTTAAATGGCAGTGGTCAATGGCGCCGAAAAGTTCTGAAGTAGCGTCTACTCACCGGAAAATGCAGCGTTGAAAGACCTCCCACAAGGTCCGACGACCCCATGAGAGTCACGAGAATGCGATGGCCGTAAGACGCACAGGAACATTCGTTGTAGCGACACATGGGGAGACCTATGCCCAACTGTGAATGTCTTTCGGCTGAAATGAAGATGATGATGATACATTAGGCACGGCTATGTGACATAATTTAGGACCCATGTTACTTTAGAGCATTTTAGGCAAGGCACTATGAGATACGGTAGGACTTGTGTTACTTTTGAGCATTTTATGCAAGGCACTATGAGATACGGTAGGACTTGAGTTACTTTAGAGCATTTGAGGTAAGGCACTATGAGATACGATAGGACTTGTGTTACTTCAGAGCATTTTAGGTAAGGCACTGTGAGTTACGGTAGGATTTGTGTTATTTTTGAGCATTTTAGGTAAGGCATTATGAGATACGGTAGGACTTGTGTTACTTTTGAGTATTTGATGTAAGGCAATACGAGATGCGATGGGACCAGTGTTACTTTGAAAAATTCAGTTATGGCAGCATGAGATGGGATTGGACCGGTGATAGTTTGGAACATATTTTCATATATGGCTATATGAGATTGAGTAGGACTCGTGTTACTTTTGAGTGTTGTGTTGTCTTGCTGTCTTTTCAATCTCTTCTTATGTCTAGATGTTAGCATAAATAACTGGTTACTGTCAGCCTTTCAGCACACGGATGGGTAAAAGCCTACTTGACTTAAAGCAATTTTGCAAAAAAATAGTGAGATAACCTTATAAAGGTAACTACCATATTAAATGACAGTTCATTCCAGCAACAAGATACAGAAATACGAGTATACAGGTATTTTCATCTGATTCTATTAAAACTAGATTTTAGGAACGGACAATATAAATTCTTCGAATAGCATAACCCGCTGTCCCGGACAAAATTCCCAGCATATAGGTATCTATAGTAATGAAACATTGTTGTCCAATTAACTCTAGATTCCATTTAGGTATATTTCTCTAAAACAGTATTAATATGTATTATATGTACTACCAAGGAGTGAAATTCGCTGCCGAAGTCTGATTTTCAGTAACCTAGAGGTCTTAAAGTAAAGAGTGACCAGGTGACCAGGTGGATCTGGTCCAACCCTGAGTTGCGGGAATCCGATGAATGCGAGATGCATGGAACCGATCATTGTCACACTTAGGAGAGGCCTATGTCCAACAGTGGACGTCTTTCGGCTGATGTGAGCCCGAAATTTGTAAGTTATATTTGTAACTCGGAAAGCACGTAAAGCCATTGATTGATTAATTGATTTTTAGAGTTCTTTATTTTCATAAAATTTGGAAATTGCATACAATATGATCTTATTCTAATTGTTTACAACCTAAAAAGTAACTACAGTCTGTCTAAAAAGTCAACCGTATTATAAAATTAGTAGATTTTGTATAATATTTAATTCTTTAATAAATACCTATATTCCATACTTTATAGATTCTTCTAGTAGTAAACGATAATCAATATCTCTTAATCAACCTTGATTATTGAACCAGCGTTGACTACATCAGATTTCATTTTACTCATTAGAGTATTCTTATTTTTTATTCTTATTTTGTTCATTAGAGTCATTAATTACACAAGTCGGTTGACTTATTAGATAGACTCTAGTTTATAGGTTATCACTTACCTTTACAAACATTTCACATTGACATTATTGTTGAATAATGTGTTAGAGTTAGATAAGTTCATGTGGAACAGAGTATTAAATTATGAGGCACAAAGAAGTCTTAGCACTGACTAACTGCACTATTTAATTTACACAAAGTAATGTGACTCGATCGCAGAATAAATAAGATATCTAAATTGTGGGTAATTTGTTTTTGTAATAGCTATAATGGCGAGGTGAGGGTAGCCGGTCGGCCCGGTGGTACGTTCATATTGAGTCACCTTGGAAATAGTGATGCGGTAAACGATATCGATTATATATGGTTTTTAATTACGAAAAATTATTTGATCTTCTTTTACATATGGAAGATACTAACGGATAGTAGAAATAGACTTTACACGCTAATTTAAAATGAAATTTTATGCAGTCGTTTTACATCTGTTCTGAACAATTTGCAATTTGTTGTAGTTTTTGTCAGTCAAACAACTCCAGTTTGGCGCAGCATAAATGTCAAACATGGTCTAACGAGGGTAATATAAATATGTAATTTTGCAGTAGCGCTCAACTTTGACTTTCTATTTAAAGTAGGTTTTAAAGCATTTATAGGCTTCAGACCCTTTCAGCGAAGTGCGTTAGTGTTTTCATTACAGATCATTTTACTGAACGACTCCATGGTATGGAAATTGTTTTAAAATTAATAAACCTAAAAGGTAAACATCGTTTTCGCGTAAAAAGAATGTCTTCTGTTGTTTGTAAAGTATACGACGCAGTGTCATCAGCATAGATTGCGAGATGAGTTCTAGGTTATTTTGAGATAACATTGAGATACAAGATGAAAATAATTAGTCCCAAATTTGAGCTTTGTGGTATACCGGCTGGCACGGATTTGGCTTCGGAACAGTCGATGATACCTACGTATATAAAGACATGTCCAAAATACCATTTCCTTTCTATTTCATTATTTACTTTGTTTAAACAAAGAAAACATTTTTTTTTTCTAATCATTTTAATTATTAAAAAAATAATACTTAATAATAATAATTAAAAAAAAAATATTATTAATATAATATTTTATTTTATTAAAGTTAATAATTATTAGAAAAAAAAATATTTACTTTGTTTAAACAAAGTAAATAATGAAATAAAAAAAAAATATTTTGGACATGTCTTTATATACGAGTACGTAGTGTTAGCTTATTAATTATCAGATGTAATATTGTAGCCTATTTATGATAATTATAGATCGTTATGTACAATTGTTATTATTTAAAGACGCTTAATTATCTCTAGAAATAATAGGTCATGAGTATAGTTTGTTATTTGAGTCGCAGTGGCGCCCTCGCCGTGAAAACGAGTAGTAGGGATTGTCTAAAGATGGTGGGGCGACAACGTTCGCGTTCGTCGGAAGGGCATTAAGTCGTGAGCAGTTGAAGAGTGCGGACGCAATAAGTGCTAAATATATTGTAAATTGTACTATTTACGACAATAAGAAATTAAGTATGATTTTTAGCAAATACGGTGTATTACTTCTGAGGTCAACCCTACAGTAGGGACCGTCGCAGTATTCACCTATAAAAGCCTTTAAATGGCGATTGACTAGGCACTCGGAACACGGAAAGCACGTAAAGCCATTGGTCCTGCGCCTGATCTTTCCTCAGGCGAATTGCCGACCCATTGGACGATGAGAGTTGGAACACAGTACAGTGTACACACACACTTGTGCACTTTAATATCTCCTGCGTACTTGGCTAATCTCGAGGATGAGGATGACTTATCATCATCATTTCAGCAGAAAGACGTCCACTGTTAGACATAGGCCTCCCCCAAATGTCGCCACAACGAATGGTCCTGTGCGTCTCGCATCCATCGGAGTCCTGCGACTCCCACCAGGTCATCGGTCCACCTTGATATTAACTACCATGATCGCAATTCGGTCACGAAGAAAATTGAGTCAGTAACTACTTAAGTAAAAGCCTTGGTTAAATCCTGGCCTAAATAACGTCTTATGCCTATCACATTAAAAAAAAACATTGATTTACCTATCTCAATTAACTTAAATATTAATTAGAAAAACACGGTTTATTTCTTAGTAGATGCGGCTTCGTCCGCAAAAATAGTAGAAAATTAATGTAAAGGAACGTATTACCTTAAAAGTTTAAGATGATATATCAACCTGAGTATGGTTTAAAAACTTGTTGTAAAATGCAACGCGAAAAAAGAAAGATAACACCTAAACGCTCTTTTGGTATTCGGCAATTCCGTTATTTACTCGAATATTTTACAAAACTTCCAAGAAATAAGTGTTATTCTTAAAAACTTTAAATGTTTGTTTTATTATTTTGTCATTTTGAATCTCGATTAAAGGCGCAAGGTCTCTATAAATGTATATCTTTCTTGACTTTTTTAATTTATGAGTATTATTATGAAGGGCGAAAGTTTACGCAAAATCGCAGAATTTCAGAGGTCTTTACTGCATTTGGATTTCTGGACTTTTACACAAATTTATAAATTGATTGCAATACAAACCTGTAGGTTTGAAACACAGAGAAACACAGATGTGTTGTGGATAGTATGTATACTAGAGTCTGTTTAATAAGTCAACCGACTTGTGTAATTATTAGGGTAAAATGAAATCTGACGTAGGCAACGCTGGTTCAATTATAATCAAGGTTGATTAAGAGATATTGATCATTATTTACTACTAGAAGAACCTCATAAGAAGTATCGAATATAAGTATTTTTTTTTAAATTCAATTATAGACAAAATTTCCAAGTCAGTTGATTTTTTAGACAGACTCCAAAACATATCTGTGTCTCAAAAATATCTATACAGACGTCGAGAAAGACGTGCTTTTACGTCTTCCTCGACGTTATTGCACGTAATAACGTCATAATTGTTGTCCACCCTTAATGACAAGCTTCTATAATACTTGTTGTTGTGTTACTTTTTTGGTGTGCTATAAACTTTATTGTATACTATTTTATTTAAAAAAAATATCCGTTCATCTCATCTATCATTCTAATTTCAATTCATTGAATCCAGCACTGACAAGTAAAGTCCAGAGATACATTTTATCATTTCAAAATAAGCAACAGTATTTAAAAAAATATATGAACACATTTATAACTAGACACACACAAACACAGCAAGTTTATTTATAAAGCTTGTCAAAATACACATTATTTATGATCTAAATAACAATAAACACTGACGTGTAATTTATTCATAACACACTGGGCCGCAAAAATAACGGGTCACATTGAAAAACTGCGATATCTCCCAAAGATATCACTTCTTTATCTAAAATGCTATAAGCAGATTGGTAATGCATTATGTTAGTTTAAAAAATAGATCTTTTGAATTTTTATAAATAGGAAACTATGGAAATTAGGATTAAAATATTTCATCCGTTTTATTCAAACCAAACTGTCACTGTAAGCATTTTTTTGGATTATTTTCATTATTCAGTGAAACTTTATGTCGATAACACTTCATGTCGTATCTTTATCAAAAATAAAATATCCGGCCCAAAGAGTAGTCCAGCAATCTCAAAAAACCATTATGTATCAGAAGATCAGATAACGGAAAACCAATCGTCTTAGACTATTTTTTAATTTGTACAAAAAATGGGGCTCTATCTGTACCCATTACTGACAATATTTGTGTAGTCAAAAGTAAAAAAAACGAAATCCCAAAACTATCCCCGATTTGTCATAATTGGTAAATTCATAATTAAAAATACTAAGCGCAGTGTTTTTTCATTTTTATCGTCATTTATTCAAGAGCGTTTACAAAATGTTCATAAATTGAGTGATATTTTAGGACATTTGTTTATAACAAACGCAATCTTTGCTGTGTACGAAAATTATTTATTAAAACTTTACCTAACTAATAACAAGACCTTTTCTAATAAATGCTTTAAGTATTTGTACAAATTAAAAAATACTAGTGACTCGAAATTTTTGGGGCCCAGTGTACTTGAATAAGTTAATTAATATTTAGTAGAGCGGCATCACTTCGTATTTACCGCTTTAACAAACAGAACTGATTTTAAGATAACCATCGACCTACGCAATTCAAATCATAATCTATTTATAATAGGTAGTATCTTAGATCTGAGTCGGTATCTGACAGAAGGAAATAGAGGCCTTTGCTCACCAGTGTATACAATTAAGCAGCTAATAATAATGAAGCTTTTTTTTTCGATGGGAAATATCATCTTATGACAACCCCCGCTCTTGGGCGGAGCGGGAGATAGTGTCAGACTCTTACTGACTAAAAAACCCATCCCGTTCCTTCAAGCCTTCATACCGGGGCTCGAGCGCCCTTTCGGATAACCCTGGCCCCAGTAGGCTTCGACCCGGCTGGGCCCCTGCTGTTGCTGACAACTCCATGAGGCGCGCGGGAACAGCGCGCGCCTGTAATTATGAAGGTGATGATTTCACCAGGGCCTCAAGTCTGCTATTACAATAGCTAGTGCCAGACTCAGAATGGTCTATTATTGATTTCATAATTGTTAATTTTGACAAGTTTTGATAACCTACTAATATGTATAATGGCGTCATTATGACATTCCGATGGACCTGACGCTCCATTGAAAGAAATGGATAGAATAGTAATCTCGTTCATAATGACAAATGAATGTCTGACGTATGCGGTAATCTGCAAATATTTTGACAGTTCCTTTGATCACTGACCTACCATTACGACGCCATTGCGCAATTATGATGGTGAATTTGCTTACCGGGTAAAACATATTTCAGCTTTACCATACATACCAGCGTTTTAGGAATTCCCGCAGTTTTTAATTTAATACAAGAAAAAGTTTTATTAAACATTATGTATTTACACCGTTAAATTTTAATCGTTTTAATCCCGTGAAGGGTCGATCCGGTACATAAAACGTCAGCTGAGCGAGTTCAATGACCTGTAGGTAGTAGTCGGCGTTGCATACTAATTACCTACAGGTCATTGAACTTGCTCAACTGACGTTTTCTTAAACAAATTAATTTCGTACATGCGTAAATTAATACGAGTTTTGAAAAAGAGGTACATTATTTTTTAATTTTATCTTTACAAATCGATAATGTTTCATGTACCGGATCGACCCTCCACAGGATTAAAACGATCAAAATTTAACGGGGTATAATTAAAACTCGTTAAGACGAATCTCACGAGCCCAAACTCGGTGGGGTTGTGTCGTTTAACTACCAAACTCCTATAGCCACCTTCCGGTTCCATCATCAGATCAGCTCCATGTCATAACAATTTTGAATTGTCATCTGATTTACACATGCATGGAAAATTTCAGCTGAATCGGTAGCCAAACCAATTTAATTTGCAAGATTTGATTACAGACAAAATGGCAACCATCGGGAATTCGGGACAGGGTGAACTAAATAAAAGCTTGTAAAATAAAGTATATTACCCGCCTAAATTAGATATGTACATAAAATTAATGTACTGCCTCTTTAGTCTCTTGGTAGCAATTGCAACTGCTGAACGTGGGGTCTTGGGTTCGATTCCCAGGGCTAGGAAAAAGTCTTATTAGGTTTTCCATTAACGACTTCACAGCAAACGGGAGCACGCAGTCATAAATCGCGGTCATAAACGTAGATTGCTTTTAGATGAGATTTTATACCTAGTAACCCTAGGAAAGTCCCCCTAATCATTTTTATTGGCTAAATCCCACCTGCGTTCCTTCAGTAGCCCCTTGTGTTCCAGGGCCACGGTTTTTCTTCAGAACATTCCGACAGCCTTGGAAAGCATTAACAGATCAGCTCAGGCAGGGCCCGTCCGGTTTCAAAAATTACCCAGGAAGGTTAAACAAACCAATCTTATTTTCAGCTGAAGATCTTTTAGCCTTTCATCATCATAATTTCAGCCGAAAGACGTCCACTGATGTACACAGGCCTCCTCCTAGTGTCGCCACAGTAAACGGTTCTGTGCGTCTGACATACATCATCTCAGTCATGTCCAATTTCCCTACTCAATATTTACAGCTCTATCCTCTAAGAGTTCTGTTTTAGTGGTTTACATAGGTTATATTTTTACCCCTTATTATTTATTTATTTATTATACGCTTTTTTGTACACCATTACATATACAAAAAGGAAACTAAAACTAAAACACATACATACAATGGGCGGCCTTATCGCATTCCGCGATCTCTTCCAGGCAACCTGGAATGGATTGCCTGGACAAGAAATGGGGCTGTCGTTGGTGTGACACACTAGAGTTACACATATATATTATAATATATACACAGATATATACATATGCTGTATAAAACATACATAGATATATAAATATGCCGCATAATAGATACACAGATAGATACATAAATACATACATAACATTAAATAGTCATAACATTACTATTTATTTATTTAGATATAATAAGCTAGCACTTTACATATTGTTACGCCATTAAACGTGAACACGCCATATCTCCGAGAAAATAACGAGTAGCACATAATAATTAAAACGCATTGCTGTTCGAAAGGTCTAGAATGGTTGGACGTAGACAGACTTAGAAAAATCTCGAAACATCCACAAGGTACCTACCTACCAAGGTACATGTAGTAATAGGTATCATCTAACCGTAAGGGAAATTGTACTCTCCGACGTTAACAATACAGTCGAAATTCGCATGAACGTGACTCTTATTATTACGAGCAATAAAAATGATTTATGACTTCGAGAAGCGATTCAATTGTTCTGGAATTCTGGATAGTTCCGGGGACGTCGGTATCTAGAATTTTCTTGGCCCCGCATATAAATACGGGCCCCCGGCCGGAAGCGAGTCAGTTGTGATTTCGACTGCGATCAAGAGCGAACTACCCTAGTACTTGAAGTGATTTTACTTAACGACCTAAGCGATAGTGTAACGGTACTCTAGTGTTAATTGCGATTCGGATTATTGTTGACTGGACTAATTTGTTATTGTTTGTGGTGAATAAAGTTCTCTCGTCAGTAAATCGACATTTGATTACCCACGTACGTAACAATATTAAAAAAAAACTCTAAGGCCTAGAATTCATCATACACATATACAATATGAGTATAATAAGTATGCATACTAGTAGACAAGGTGCAGTTTTGAATCTGCAAAAAATTTCAGGTGGCAAATAAGTTAGTGATTCTTGATCTGTATCAACAAAAAAATAGAAAGAAAGAAAGAAAATACGTTTATTTGGCTCATAGGTACACACAATGAGATAACAATTATTATAGTATAGAAACTTAAATATATCTACATGGTATGTCTCACGGCTGCGCCAAATGGGTCCAGTTCTGCATGATGCCAGGCCACTTTGTAGCAGTTGCCTGACGCTGGTTTTCAACTGAACCTTGCTATAAATAGGTAGGTATTGCTTTTTAATTTTATTCTTATTAGCGGAAATCGAGTAAGTGGGCGGATGTCGCACTCACGCATGACGCTCGATAAATCGGATGACTCTGTTTTTTATAGAGTTTTACAAATACCGGCACGAATCTTGAGCGTTCGTCAAAAGAGTCAGGATCAATTTGCGCATCGTACACATCTTCGAGCCAATCAGTGTAACTACAAAGATGTACTCCCAGCTCCCGCGTCTCACTTCATACCACTAAAGAGACCCAATACTTCACTTCTCATTCAAGTCTGCGCGATTTCAAGTTCAAGTCACAGAAGAGAAGGATTCCTGTGTTCTGTGTGAATAACACTCTAAATTAAAAACTGAAATTAACAAGTATTTATTGATAACGAGGTTAATATCAACCTCATGAGACCCTACCACGAGCTCTTGTGTTGTGTGACGTGATTCATTTGACAGCCCAAACTGAACTGTTATAGGAATGGAGCTATATTGGGTGTATAGCTCTATCCCTCTTTCTCGCTCGCACGCCTTACATTTTAACATGTCGTGAGAAGAACCCTAATACTTAGTACAGATTCGAAACTGGACCTTGTATATTGAGTGTCTTGTCTCCAGGTTATCAAAAGCTGACCTCCCACACGTTCGTCAGAAGGTCAATAAGGTAAAAGGGTTGAGGATACCTGATTACGTCTGCTGGAATATTAATTACATAGCGGTGGGAGTGCCGAATACCTACCTGTTATAAGAGGGCCCGAGAGACGTCACTCAAGCATACAACGCTGGTTTTTATTACATACGACGAGTTTTGTTGTTCATTGGTATTCTGGGCAAAATTGTATGAGTATGGGCAAAGTAGAGTGACTAAAAGTTCCATCAAACACGTCTATTTCACGATTCCCATCGGGCCACGCTCAGTGTACGGAACCCTAAAAACGGGCCCACAAAAACGATGATAACTAAAGTAAGAGTTATAGATTCCAACTACATATGGAAAGTTCGAAAAAGTGTTGTCTATTTGAGTCCCACCACTGATAGTAGGAAGTTAACAGTTAAATTACAAACTTAGTTCAGATTTTTTTCATATTTTGTAAACTTATGATTCAAAAGTTAGAGGGGGGGGGACATTATTTTCTTTTACTTTTTTAGCGATTATTTCCGAAAATAAAAAATGACTGTAGTAAACCACTATTTATTTTTAAATAAATAGTCATCAGATCGTCGAATTGACCAATAGGCGGCCGTTTCACGGCTGGTTATGGTTTGGTTATCGTTATAGTTAAATGGTGCAACTCACCCTAAGGGTTCGTAGTTAAAGTGACCCTAAAATAGCGTAAGTTTATATTCACCAAGGACAGGTAGACCACCAGACCTGAACAACTATCTTTAGGCCACATTGGGCCATACTGATATTATTTTGTTGCATGCGGCAATTGAACCCACGACACCGAGCACAGGGTAGTATAATGTCTAAGTGGAAACTATTTAGACCTTATCAAATAAATAAACAAAAACAAATTGATTGAGTTTGAACAGTAATGGCCGGTGGTAACGGCCCCTTCGAAGGTTCGAACCTAGGCAGTTGCTTTACCTTATGTAATTAATTTCATCACCACTGCTCTTGAAACCTGGAAAACGGTGTGGGATAACCGGCATGTACTTACTAGAAACAAAAAAAAAATAGAAGACATGTGACATCCGCCCACCGACACAGGATGCGCAAGGTGGATTACCGCCCATCCTGCCTCCCACCCAGCCCTGATTCTCAGTAGGGGAACATTATGAGGCTGATTATGCTGAATAAAAAAATTCATTAGTATCTTAATAAGATATTGATAAACACTTTTTACTAGAACTAGAACGACTTCACCAGTTTTATTTCATAAGG
Organism: Mythimna albipuncta; assembly: GCA_929112965.1. NCBI lineage: Eukaryota > Metazoa > Arthropoda > Insecta > Lepidoptera > Noctuidae > Mythimna > Mythimna albipuncta. The sequence continues at coordinate 4,609,339 of OV815962.1, read as the reverse complement.
TACCATACATTTGGTCAGGCCTGTTGGTCTAGTGGTTAGTGACCCTGACTGCTATGCCTGAGGTCGTGAGTTCGATTCCCAACCAGGACAAATGTTTGTGTGACGAGCACGATCATTTGTTCTGTGTCTGGGTGTAATTTATCTATAATATGTATGTATTTAGAAATATGTAAGTATGTTTAACAGTTGTCTAGTACTCATAACACAAGCACTGCTTAGCTTGGGACTAGACGGCGTTGTTTGATAGTTGAGGAATATATTATTATTATTATTTATTTTAACGAGACCCCTAACGTCGTGTCGTAGTCGTAAGGTATAAAAAACACTTTCAGCCTTTATAAATTAGTAGTTAGTTTCCACTTTGCTTTGTTTACAGTTTCGTGCGCGAAAATCTAATTTGACTATAATGCGATGTAAACTTACACCCACTGGGTTCGCAATTGTGTTTCACGAGTTTTCAGGCCCATCTATTATTTTTAAAATTATAGACGGGCCTGAAAATATTATTTAAACAAGTTTTCAATAAAAAATATTTTTTTCATAGCAAGCTTTTATAACGCGGTATACTTTTTTTTATAATGGATAGTCTCGCGTTTGACCACTATCTCACCTGATGGTAAGTATTATTATTATATTATTATAAAACAAGTGTGAAGTTGTTAGACTATTGAACGTAAAATTTAAGATACCTATTCGGCTTAGCCGATCAATTTTGTCGTCGCTTCATTGGTTTAGGTACCTACAGGTATTTAGGGGTTAATTTATTAACTTGCTACCCTATAAGGGCCAAGTTCGAGTCCGTGGTGCGTTGTGTTACACGCGTACCTCAAAGAGATAATATATACTTAATAATAATATATTTATGAAGAAGAAGATATAAGCCTAATACAATATGGCAGAAACATTCAACAAAAGATTATATATAACCTTATTTTTATTTTAAGCAAAACCAGAAACACCTGTCTAGTATTTTTATTTAAAGAAAAAAAAAATTCAAATCTGTAATATGAAAAATCACAAAGTCGCTCATCGTAGGTTTGCGCGAATTTTACTCGTCCGAATGCGCGATCACACATATTGAATTCGAATTGGTGGCCCCTAACTGACAATCTTACGACGCGATCGCGCAACTCAAATGTTTATAAATCTATTTGCGCGAACTTACATAGTTCGTACGAACGCGCGATCATACAGATTGAATTCGAATAGGTGTTCTAATTGAAATTTGCACGATAATTATAAAATAAAATATACATTAAGTCATAAAAATATATCGCGTCGTCCTCGCTTGCGTCGTCGTCAATAGGATTGTGCGATGATCAATAGGACACCCAGTTTTTGCCATCGCGCGAACACGCGGTAGTTGCATCGCTTACTCGCGCGATGATCGCACATTCGCGTTCTATTAGGACGATGCCTGACATTTTCTCTAACTCCACCTAGGGCAGGACGAGTTATTTGATAATTCCCACCTCAAAAATAAAAGCGCCATTTGTATGTAATTTTATTCCGTCAATTAAAATGCTTGAGATTTTTAATCAATACCCAATAAAAGCTTGGAGTTCTATCTTAAAAAACAAATTGCTACATCAATGTTTAGGCAATGGAGCAGATAGGAACAAATCGTGAAAGCCAAAATAAATATTAGATACATGGAGATCCGAGATCCCTTTTTGATTAAATTCTATTCCAAATTGGAAACCCGCTGTCACAATTGAAGAAAATTAAAGCAACTAAACAAATGGAGGTTCAGAGCCCTTACCACGAGATCCTTTTTACGACCTAAACTGAACTGTTAAAGGGATGGAGCTATTTAGGGTTTTTAGCTCCATGCCTCTTTCTCACTCACACACTTGATTATGGTAACGCTCTAAGACATGTTTTACCATGCTTACTTTATTTTAAACTAGCTTTTGCCCGCGGATTCGCCTGCGTTCACAAAATATAGCCTATGTCACTCAGGAATAAAGCAGCTTTCTGTCGGTGAAAAAATTTTAACAATTGGACTGTACTTTCAGAAATTACCTCCTTCAAGCAAGAAAAGTGTACATTATATTGAAAGATCGATTTACCTAAAGGTATTGTAACATTTGAGCAACGAATTCCGATTACGATATTTAGATACTTAAAGCCGTGTACGCACGTACGAACACGAACATAGCGAACACAAACACCAAACTTGAAAATTTGGTTTGTTCGTTTGGACGCCATTTTCGAATACGAACGCGAACATAGTTCGAATCGAGTTCGCGCATAAAAGTCGTGAGTGACGTCCGTTAGCTTTTTTTTTCGCATTGACTCATAAAGAACACCGTCCATACAGAACATACTACTATTAGTATAGCGATCCTATGATCGCCGCAAAAATGTTTGACGAATAGAGTGTTCGATGTTCGTTAGGTATACACACGTGCGAACCAAGTTGTTGCGTATCATGCAACGCAACAAATTTGTTCGTACGTAAGGCTTTAGAAGGAGAATTATGTAAAATCCTTTCTTAGTACTTGCCTGCGTCATAAATGGGCCTGAGCTACTCTTTCGAAACTAACCCTGGCCCCAATAGGCTTCGACCCAGCTGAGCCCTTGCTGTTGCTGACAACTCTTTGAGGCAAGGAACAGTGAACGCCGTCGATGACTCGGGTCCGGTCCAGACAGTTACCGGACGGTCAGACAGCGAGCTACCCATTGCGAGAGCACCGTTGCCTGATGCGGTCTGCCTACTCTTTTGCTAGCATTACTGCTTCGTAGAAGTCGGTGACCGCCTGCCACTCCTCCTCGCTCCGGACCATGGCCTGAACCAAGGCCCGGCGCGAGAGATCTCCGCCGCCGATCGCCCCAACGAGGGCACGGCGATGCTCCACCCAAGCAGAGCACACCTCGACTGTGTGCTTCACCGTATCCTCCGGGCGTAATCCAAGTAGTTTCAACTGTGGGTTGAAATGTCAGTCAGTCTTAATAGAAAAATGTTTCTCCTTTTTTAAACGTATATACGAAAACATCTGTTCCTGTAACTGTTTCAATATTTCTCAATGGCGTTACTTATGTACAGCACCATGCAGTTACCATGTTGTATATTTGATTTATTGGAAATTTCATTGAATATAAAAGAGTAGTTTTCTTCGTTGTAGAAGATACTAAACGGAAATGGAAAACGTGACTAGAATGCAGACCGGCACATTGTAACACGGTAGTGAACGATAAGTCTGTTCTTTCTTTACTTTTCTATCTTTTGAAAATATGTTTAACTAGCTACCACCAGTGGCTTCACTCATGTGAATGTAGAAAATGGTGCCAAAGGAACATACTCTCGGGATAAAAAGTACCCTATGTTTACGTAGTAACTATTCAGTAATCTGTGCCTATGTGCTGTTCCAGGAAATGATCTACTCGTATGCCAAAATCATCCAAATTGGTTCAGCCGTTCGACCGTGAAGAAGTAAGAAGCATATTATACATGTAGGTATGCATGTGTGTATGTTTGTTATTCCTATATGCTCGATTGAAAAAAAAAAAAGAATGAAACACTTGAGTGAAAAATTTCATCTGTAAGCGCCAGCCAAGTGGCTGAACAGATTTAGACGAAATTTTTCACACGGGTAGATCATGTCCTGGAATAACAACACAACACACAAAACAGAAAACAACATAAGATTTTTAGACTCGAATATGTTCCCTTTAGATTATTTTCCACACTCAGCGCAAAGCCACTGGTACCAACTAGTCTATGTATACAGTTGTAAAAACCTTTACTTCACCAAGAAGGAGAGCAAAAGAGCAGTGATAGCACAGTGGTAACGGCGCCAACAAACGAGTTGTAAGTCGCGGGTTTAAACCCAGCCTACCTACTTTGTATAATTTATTTCACCACCAACGCGGCACTCAAAACGGTAAAAGAAAACATTGTTAGGAAACCGGTGTCTCCTAGAACCAAAAATTTAAAGACGTGTGACATCCACCAATCCGCACGGGTCCCGCGTGACCACGGCCTATTCTTTCTCCTAGAGAGAAGGCCTGAGTGAAGAGCAGTGGGAACATTATAAAGCTAACAAGGTAGTAATGCTTTGTTATATTCTGCACCAAGAAGGTTCATTACAATTAAAACCTTAACCAGAAACAAACACATTTACTACATGCATTATTAACCCGACTGGTTCTATAAATAGCCAGCAAATTACACGTGCTGCTCCCAGCGAGGCAGGAACTGCGTCGGACGGAAATTGCAATCCTCCATGTACCGAGACAAAGCCACAGGTGTGTAGGTACTGAGCTACACGTGTCTACACGTGTTAACAAACCTACCGTCTGGTCTGATTAAGGCATAGATAGATTATGCCGCATTTACATTCGTGCAAGTGGCGAGGCGAATGGCGAGGTGAACTAATTAACGGAATCGGTACCGGAATTGTAACTTGAATCGGAACCGGAATAGGAACCGCAATCGGAACCGGAATCGGAACCGAAATCGGAACTTGAATCGGAACGGAATAGGAACCGCAATCGGAATCGGAACCGGATACGGAACCGGAACCGGAATCGCAATCGGAATCGAAACCGGAGTCGGAACTGGAATCGGAACCGGAATCAGAACCGGAACTGGAATCGGAACCGAATTTGGAGGCGGAGGAGAAGGCAGAAGATTCAACCGCGTGTGTACGTAAATGCGATATTATATCATAAACATCAGTCCTCTTCTTCTTAAATCTCCGATCCGAAGTATCTTTTAGTGCTTATTCGTCTTCAAGTTGTGGCAAACAACTGCTAATCGGGTGGTCTTGGGCCTGATTCTCGATTGGTAACATTGTGGGTTCTACCTTATATAGGCTATATAGGTACTTATTAATTAGACACAGAATTTATATTCGTTTCACATTCATGGCAACATGCTCAATCTACACTAATATAATAAAGAGGTAAAGTTTGTTTTTTTGTTTGTAGGAAGTAATCTCTGGAGGTACTGGTCCGATTGTTAAAATTTTTTCACCGATAGAAAGTTGCTCGATTCCTGAGTGACATAGGCTATTTGTTATGTACGCGGACAAAGTCGCTGGCAAAAGCTAGTATTAAATAATTAAACATAACCTTTTTTTTATGGTGGGAAAAATCATTCATTGACATCCCCCGCCCTTGGGCGGAGCGGGAGATAGTGTCAGACTCTTACTGACTAAAACTCGAGCGCCCTTTCGGATAACCCTGGCCCCAGTAGGCTTCGACCCGGCTGGGTCCCTGCTGTTGCTGACAACTCCTTGAGGCGCGCGGGAACAGTGCGTGCCGTCGACAACTTGGGCTTGGTCCGGACAGTTACCGGACGGCCGGACAGTGAGCTATTAAACATAACCTGGTTATAAGGCTTCAATAAGTCCTCTTACCTACTCTTTCAAAGAATACGGGCGTTATGAGTATGACCTTAATAAGTTTCATGAAGCCATGTTGCCTTTCAGCTTTCATAAATAGCAGTTCATTTTATTTATTCCACGTGCTCGGTGAAATTAAGCTGAAACTAGACAATAAATACATTATTCTCTGTACCTAGGGGAGATTGGGTAACAGTTGATTACTTTTTGTGTAAACCCTACAATTCTAAATTTAGTATGTGGCTAAATAAATTAACCTCTGGGTTTAATTTACAATATGAGTGATCTAGTATGATCAAGGCATTTATCGCTGGGTATTACTTAAACTTACATTTTTTAGTCAGTAAAAGTCTGTCATTTCCTCCCGCTCCGCAGAAGAGCGTGTGAAGTCATTGGATGATTTCCCGCAAAAAAAGACTTATAATAGCTTTATACCTAGTATGATTAAGGCGGTTGCAGATGGTAGTAGCTAGACCCACCCCTAGTGGCTAGCTCTAACGTCAAATACATAATCGCGCAAATTCGGCAAGAAAGGGGTTGTTATAGAAATTTAGTCGCTCGATACTAATGCTATGTGTTACTAATAGTCGCTTATCTAGGATTTCAATAAACTACTTTTAGTAAACTTGTTCTGGATTTTATTAATAATATAATCAATATTTGTCGTTAGTTTAGTCAATTTGTCGCTTATCGTATCTCATCATCAGTCGCAAAGTATTTTTTATTCGCTCGTTTTAAAATTCCCCTTAAATTATCCACTGTACACCGTGATGCACTGGTTCCAAATCTCCCCTACGTACCTACACTCCAAGTTACACGTGTACTTCTAAAACCCACGCGTGTATCGTAATGAACGTAAAACAAACAGGACAGGTACTCTGGAACTGATAAATAGACTTACGGAACTTGTGAAGCGGCCTTTTTTGTTCTAATCCATAGGTACTATAATTCGTACCCTTATTGCAAAATTGTATCTGCATTTTTTGGGTACCGTAGCCAAATGGCAAAAAACGGAACCCTTATAGATTCGTCATGTCTGTCTGTCTGTCTGTCCGTCCGTATGTCACAGCCACTTTTTTCCGAAACTATAAGAGCTATACTATTGAAACTTAGTAAGTAGATGTATTCTGTGAACCGCTTTAAAATTTTTACACAAAAATAGAAAATGGCAATAAATTTTGGGGGTCCAGTATGGGTATACTTAGAACTCAAACTTAAAATTTTGATTTTCATTAAACCCATACGTGTGGGGTATCTATGGATAGGTCTTCAAAAATGATACTGAGGTTTCTAATATCATTGTTTTCTAAATTGGACAGTTTACGCGAGAGACGATTCCAAAAAATGTGTGTGCCCCCCCTGTAACTTCTAAAATAAGAGAATGATAAAACTAAAAAAAATATGATGTACCTACATTACCATGTAAACTACCAACGAAAATTAGTTTGAACGAGATCTAGTAATTAGTTTTTTTTTAATACGTCATAAATCTAAAAAAGATACACTATTATTAAAACATCGATCAAAGTTACAACGAACTACAAGAACTTTTATATTATGTTACTTGCTGCTACGGAACCCTCCATGGGTGAGTCCGACTCGCACTTGGCTGGTTTTTTTAGTAAGTGGGTTATTACCGAAGCAATCTTGGTAAATAAGTGTAAAGCTAATAACCAGTTTTACTTGCAGATTCATCTTGATGAGACGAATCGATAGCTTTAATTAACATAATTTGAGTGAAAATGCAGATAGTTGGTTTTTGAAATAAGGTTACCTACGATATAATAAACCTGCAGCAGTTTTGGGCGCATCACGTAAAATGCACGAAATCAATGTAGATAACTTTTAGGCGATTATCACACACGCTGCATGTTGCGTGTCAACGCACCTACGCGCGTACTTGAGTGTAGATCTGCATCATCGTGCTGGTTTTTTACGCACTCACGCGCGTTATTGCGTTTTGTAAATTCACGCAAGCTCTGACTCATTTCATACAAAATCACGCATGACACTACAGTTGCCAAAACGGATCTTGAGCGCTCGGCGTCAGAGTGGGGATAGCTTTGAGCATTTCATTCACTGGTGAGCGGAACGCGGGATTTAGGAATGACATCTATGACGCTATTTTGCGGCCAGCCAATCTCAATCTCAATCGCACCACTAAAGAGACCGAATATTTGACTTCTGTGCAACCACTCAAAATCCGTGATGGCAACTGTACGAGACTCAGTGTGCCATACCTTGCATGTCGCTCCGCACCCACGCGCGTAAGCGCTTGTTTCTCTGCATGTAAGCGCGTGATCTGCATGTTACGTCACTAATGTTTAAGTAATAACATTAAAATTGCTAAAAAGTATATAAAAACAAGTCAAATATTTGTCTATTTTCCACTACGGGTGTTTTTAATATCGTTCGAATTTCCCCAAGGATTGCCCCGCATACGTAACCCCCGCAAATGTCCATTTCAAACAAGTATTTAATGTATTGCATGGAACACGCACGCGAGACGCATTTTTTTGCATTTTGAAATTTTCTGCATGCGGATGAATCCCGCATGCGTGACAAAATCCGGATGATATTAAAAGCACCCTAACTCCTAAACCTCGCAACGAATTTTATCAACAGAAAGGACAATGAACGAAGACAGGGACAGGCCAAACGCATCAGGCAACGGCGTTATCGCCGCCGCCGCCGGCGCCGGGAAACTGATCCCGATTTCCGGCCACCGTAGGCGCGGGCTTGCGGACAGTGAGCAATGGGTAGCTCGCTGTCCGGCCGTCCGGAAACTGTCCGGACCAAGCCCAAGTCGTCGACGGCGCGCACTGTTCTCGCGCCTCAAGGAGTTGTCAGCAACAGCAGGGACCTAGCCAAGTCGAAACCTACTGGGGCCAGGGCAAGGGTTATCCGAAAGGGCACTCGAGCCCCGATATGAAGGCTTGAAGGAACGGGATGGGTTTTTTAGTCAGTAAGAGTCTGACACTATCTCCCGCTCCGCCCAAGAGCGGGGGTTGTCATTGGATGATTTTTCCCATCGGAAAAAAAAGGTCACTAATACCAAACACATATTACGAAACGCACCCAGGTACTGCAAATAACCTACGTTCTCTATTATCAAAGGAAATTGAATTTATAACCAAAATTTAGGACGTAAGTTTCCGACCTCGTACAAAGCTTCTCATGTAGACTCCGTGAGCTGAATTAATCGGGAACTATAAATCTTCATATTCCAGCTTCCTTTGTAAGCTTGGGCATGTGAATAGCTGACATTTCTATACGTAGATTAATCACATTAAAGTACCCAAGTTTATGTTTTACTGCGTAACAGTAGTTTTTTTATTTTATAAACTAGCTGTGCTTATCTTCGTTCACGTGGACTGATTTTTCTAAAATAAAAGTAGCCTTTTCTACTCCTTATTAAGTCAGCTACCTGTCAAAAAAGTCTCATCAAAATCGGTCCAGCCATTTCAGAGATTAGCCCGGACAAACCGACAGACAGACAGACAAAAATTGAAAAAAATGTTAATTTGGTGTATGTACCGTATATATATTCATATGCATGTAGTAAAAAGCCGTTATTTCAATATTACAAACAGACACTCCAATTTTGTTTATATGTATAGATGTATAGATTTTACCTACCCTTGTTTCATTCCCTTAGGTGGTGAATTTTGAAAAATCCTTTCTTATTCCTTGTATAAGTCGCGACCAGCGGGGTTACCATGACGTTCAAAGTTTTAATCTTATTTCAGTGTGGGTAAGGGATGGCGCTATGCAACCTGTATAGCTCTGTCTCTTACCCACACTGAAACAAGATTAAAACAATCTTACTTTAAACGTCATGGTCCAGGTATCACTTCATAATATGACCAGTAAAACTGGCCAGTAGCCTGATTCACGTAAAATCAAACAAGCCAAATATCGTTGAGTTTTATAGTCATTCGATCGAAGTCCTATCCAAAAGCGGTATTCACGATCTATCGACTTATTTTCAGTTACATTAATAAGTATTCTACCAGGATAATGTAATACAGATTTTTTTGTTTGATGAATCTCAAACGACTTTAAAATCGGTGTCGTTCAAACTCGATTGATGGATGTGAATACGGAAATGGTCTAAACGACTACGCTACGATATCGTTAAGGTTTTCATTACGTGAATCGGGCTACTGATCGTTTAAGGTTAACATTTGATGGTGTATCAATCCCCGTTTAGCCACATGTAGGATTTCAATATTAATAAAAGGTCTCAAGAAAGTAGGCCAAACGAAGATTGAAATGTCGTCAAACCTTGAACGTTTAAAACGATTTGGCCAGTTTTTATTGGCCATATCATGAAGTGATAAACTAAGATCTAGCCACGACTTATACTTACATCTTATAAAGCCCTGGTAAAGTGCCCTGTGCGATAAGACCGCCCCTTGTACACTTAGTTTTAATAATGTTTGTCCTGTATTTTGTTTACGTGGTGTACTGCGACTAGAGAGCAGCGGTGGCCAAGTGGTAATGGCCCCGACTTACGAGTTGTTGGTCGAGGGTTCGAACCCAGCCAGGCGCTTTACTTTGTGTTATTTATTTCATCACCACTGCTCTCAAAACGGTGAAGGAAAACATCGTGAGGAAACCGGCATGTCCTAGAACCAAAAATTCGAAGACATGTGACATTCATCAACCCGCACTGGGCCTGCGTGGTGAGGCCTGACTCCCAGCAGTGGGATCATTAAAGAGGCTGATGATGATGATTATGATGATGATGGTGTACAGTATGTATAAAGATAAATGATAAATTCATTAAACCCGAAGCGAACGCCGGCGTTCGCGCACCTATTGTATTTCTATTGTAAAGGTTAAATGGCAGCTCTGTGCAAATTTTCAGTATTCTAGGTCCAAAAGTTTAGGCTAGGCGACGATGTGTCCTACAGACTTACTTCATACTGAATCCTTTCTTTCTCTAACGACTTTAGAGCATCAAGAAACAAAAGTTAGCAAAAGACAATAGAAGAAGAAGAAAGAAAGAAAGAGTTACTAACATATATCACCATGTTTATTTATTTACAAGCACTTGCATACAAATTATATTATTTTACTACTTGTCAACAACTAAATAACTATAAATAAGTATAGTGGATTAAAATAAAAATAAATAATAAAACCCTACGTTAATTGAAACAAACTAAAATATGGCGTCAAAAACTCTTCCACATCGCTGCCGACTGGTAATGTGCCCAAAAGACTGGCGACATTGCTACGCCTGCATAGCAATTCTCCTGTGTCTTATCTTTTCTCTAACACACATTTAAATGTTTAGTAAAGGGACTAATTGGTAAACTATTTTGTATGCTGTCCCTACTACTTGCAGTCAGCAAATTCCAACTTTTAAGCTATTGCATAGCTTCTATCGTGGGCCTTGAGCGTGGAGACCAAATCCAGAAATTCCGTAACGAAAATAACCTAACACCCCCCACTCATTTGTTTTTTGAGCGTCGTGACCGATAAGAAAACAAATGAGTGAACAATCAATCAAAATTCAATTTATTTTATTTATTTAATTAAAAAACTTCATGCAACACAAAGGTACAAAGGCGGACTTAATGCCTTAGGCATTCTCTACCAGTCAACCTAGGGTGGTCAATTCAATGTGTGAAAGTGTAACTTCAATTAATATCAAAGAAAAAAAAACAAAGGAAAAAAAATACTGCATAAATAAAATAAATAAATAATTATTATAATTGCTTAAATTGATAAAAATGCTATGCAATAGCTTTACCGCGGCAGTCCCTGAGTGCCACACGTCTTTTTTTTAAATACTTAGGTATGGTAGGTATTATAATTGCGACAGTAACTCTGTCTAGCTGTCTAATTTTTATGTTTTCACGAGCGATTCGCTGAACCAATTTTCTTAGAATACCTAGATTAGGCCTTGAAAGACAGGATACTTTTCAATCTAGAAGTACTATATACCTAAGTTCCCATGAGTTAATTTTTTACTTTTACGCAGATGATCGTAGGTAGAAGTTAGTGTGTAAGGACACTGCGCTGAATATCGCGTGCGATCTTACTTTTTTCATTCATAGAAAGACAGTCTAGTCTATGGTTCGACGTCTATGAATGAAAAATAGTAAGATCACACGCGATATTCAGCGCAGTGTAATAGGTCCTTTTATATTATTTAGCTGCTGCACCTACCTACTGTATCTTATGCCTTATCTTATATCTATCAGTGTAATCGGAGGTGGTGGAGTTCGAACGGTCTCCCAAGGAAATCCTTCAGAGATTATACATATCTCTAAAGTACCTACCTACCTAAGCGACGCCGCAAATAAAAATAAACTAAACTAATAATATTTAGCGGGTGGTTCCAGGCTTGATACGACAATACGTATTACGTAGCGACATCTGTCGCGTCACTTAAGAACTAAACTACGAAACCCTGAATTTCGCAGTTTTAATTCTCCACGCGATTTGAACATACACAACAGCCCGACATTATCTATCGGGCAGTTACCCAGAACAGACAAAAACACCCATCCCGAGTCCCGAAAAGGGAGGATCCTTTTCAATGGAAGTTGTGGGACTTTACACTGAGTTCCGTACCCACCTCCAAAATTATTATGGAGGCCGCCCTTGCATCGAACCAACATGATCAGCATACATATCTACACGCTAGCAAATATCAGCTCGATACCTACATAGGTACTATACAACAAGAGGACAAGAGGTTTCAAATCTCTTGGGCCTATTCGAAGTTTACGTTAGTTTTTTATATGGCATTTGCTTATTTTACCTACATTAAATTCCTAGATAGGCACTAAGCCTATTTTAGTAATTTTCAGACAGTAAAACAAAAAACATCTAGTAGAATACTAAAGACCATTTCGTAACACAACGTTTAGTTTCTCATTGAGCTTGTTGACAGTTCTAAGACAGCATAATATGACATTTGCATGACACTGATAATAGAGATTTCAATTTTTAATCGATTAGAATCACGAACTCCGAAATCGATGTAGCAACAATAGAGAATCTATTTATCTTTAGATATTTGTTATACAAATAATTGAATCTATCCGATTTGTAATAAAAAATGTATCTATAACTTACCTGAGGCAGAATATATAATTATTTTTAAGTAGTTATTCTTATAGATTTTTTTTAAATCCTGTAATATTGTAAATATATTGCTTACCTACAGTCAGTATACGTTAGTGAATTTTAATCTTCCTTTACACCTGTCGTACTGGAAATTTTATGTGAATTGTAATGGATCTTGAAAATATTTTTAGGCCCAGCGCGCACTGCCTTGCGGTGGAATGCGTTACGTTTATTCCACCGTGCGGTAAAATAAACGCATTCACGAAGCCACGCACTGCGGTGAAAAAAACGCACGTTTTGTCATTCGAACTTAGGGTTGTCAACCATACTGTTAAAAACAGTATTATACTGTTTTTCACTACCTACATTATACTTTTTACTGTTCAACAAAAATAAAGTATACAAAATACTGTTTTCAGCACCATAATGCTTGACACTATACTCGTTAGTGTTAAACTTAGACGCTCACTCAATTTTTTTTATCAAACCACAATAATACAGCTTCAGAACGAATTGAATAACCTACTCATTTATTTTAATTTTAATTATAATTGTGGCGAGGCGTATAAAGTTTTAAAAAGGTTGAAAATTAATAAATAGTGCGAGAAGCTCTAAAAAAATATGTATTTAATTGTTATTTTCTCTAAAATACTGTTTAATATTCTTCGATAAAAAAAATACTTCATTTCTTGTAAAAAAAGTTGGCTATTCAAACTCCGGCTGTGGTGCTTACATGTCATCGTTATGGTACAAGAGTCACTATCTGCAGATTATATTTGATATTACGTAAATAAGAGTACCAAACGGTATTGGGTACATCCCACGAAGGCCTTAAGGATTATGAAGGGCTTCTTTTTCGTTATATATAACGAGCTAGGTTCTTTTAAAATCTGCAAATAAATAGTTTTTCTGAGTCAGGGTCATGTTATCATGTATTGATTCATGTTCCAAGGGCTAAATAAACTTCGTTGAAATTTGGTACGAGACTAGACCATATTCTTGAATCCGATATATTAGTAAAATATTTTTTATCCTTAGAGAAACCTATGTTCTCATAGAATGATTTCCCACTTTTACAAGCAGGCGAAGTCAATAGCAGGAACTTGTAAAGTTAAAGAAAGATAAAATGATAATTCGTACTTAATATTTTAAATCTCTGTCAGTCTGGTATGCTTTCATGGTGAAACTACTGAACAGATTTTGATGAAATTTAGTACGGAGTCAGCTTGAACCCTACAGAAGGACATAGCATATGCTACTGTTTATAGCTTCGACTTCGACTTAGCATTCGCATTATGGGGCCGTTCAAATAATCAACTCCCCCCTACCCCTTGTCAGCAAAAGTAAGCAAAGCTGTCACCGCACAGGCTTACATAATAGACATTGGTACAAACATTTGTCAATATGGTTTCATTATTACACGCTCTAATTATTAATTCTTCCTCCCACATCCTTGTCTTCAATATTTTGTCCTAACATTCAGGTACACGATACAATTTATTGCATAATAAATTAGAAGTTCAATGTATAATCTGCGACGCTCGCGCCGCCGTCACGCCGCTGTGTTGAATCCCAACAGCAACTGAGTGCCTCAATCCATTTTTTTTTCACCGCAGTGCGCGGCACTTCATAGATCTATAAAAATAAAATAAACGTTTATTATTATAAGCGATACAAAAAAATGTGCGGTAGATTAACCGCAAATTTCCAGCGATGACTTCACCGCATGCGTTTATTTCACCGCAGTGCGCGCACTTCTATGGCACTCTTCACAGATTATGCGTTAGAAAAACGCACGGCAATACGCGCTAGGCCCACAGAGTCCATTATAATACAATTATAATAGGCCTAAGTACCTAAGAACTAAAAATTTTATGAATTTTAATATAAAACAGTCAGTCGTATTCACATTTTGTAAAATAATCTTAATATTTTTGGTAGGCTTTAGTCAATGACTTAGTCTTCTAGGACTATGAAAATCGATAAGTTTAATCGAGAAACTTGAAGTGTCAACATTTTTTTTGTCGATTTACTTGCTCTCGTTCAATTAAGTATTTACAAAAGTTACATAAACTTCTAATGATAGTATATTCATACATCAGGGTGTTGTATACATAAGCAGTTGATTACTGATTAGCTAATTACCTTTGAGTGGTAACCAATAAAAATTCAGTGAGTTTTCGTATGTTTTCGTTATCAGTGTATCTCATGACTTGACAATCCCTAGCGATTTTTTTAATGACATTTCATAATAGTTAAGTTTACTGTTTCTCGTTTATCTGTTTTATTATCTTATTTGTGATGTTTAGGTTGGGACAATCGTGGTTCACGGCTGTGCGAAGCCAAACTGGTGTTATAGAGCTAAAGAATTTAAATATTACATTTAGAAATCTGAGTTGTAAAGCTAGCCAAATGACGGACAAATTCAAGCTACCTGCGCGTTATGGAGCCGGCGAAAAAAGTGTTTGGTGAGTAACATACTCGGAATATTTGCATTAATTGTCTTCCACAAAGAGTTATAGACTTCGTCGAACAGTTATGATAGTTGAAATGTTTCCTTTTTATTACATAAGCAGTGTTAAAAAGCAATTCTGTTGTGCATGTCCAATTAATAAGTAAATGGGACAAAAATAATTATGAGTATGAATATTAATACATTGGCTGATCTGCTGTTATAAGTTAAATTGTATAATTTTATGAACATTCTTGGTATAAATAGAAGAATGTCATAAAAGAATGTCATCTCTGGTACAGTAATTTCGAACTTAATTCACTTTTAAAATATTAATTCCAACCAGAGCTGCAAATTATTCAAAAGAGTCACCATGGCCCTTACAAAGGGCAACTAAATAAACACTGGGTTTTGGTCAGTGAAAGGCTTCCTCTCGTTACATCCAGAACAAGAGAAGTCATTTGATAATTAAAAACACATAAAAAAAGAACAA
The DNA here is from genome assembly GCA_929112965.1 of Mythimna albipuncta. Taxonomy (NCBI): domain Eukaryota; kingdom Metazoa; phylum Arthropoda; class Insecta; order Lepidoptera; family Noctuidae; genus Mythimna; species Mythimna albipuncta. The sequence continues at coordinate 4,593,954 of OV815962.1, read as the reverse complement.
TGACTTGTTAACGTACTACAAAATTACCCTTTCAAAAACCGTAATTAGATACACAATGAGAGTGAACGCCGGCGGATTCGCTTGGCATTTAGTGAATTAAGCTTTCAATAGTGGTAATTAGAGACACAATAGAAAGACAGTAGGTGCGCGAATGCCGGCGTGCGCTTGGGGTTTAATGAATTAATAATGTCATTTTCAATAAGACCCAAGTCAAATTTACTCTATGCACTTTTACTTCCAATTTCAATTAATTTTTATTTTAGGGTGGAATACATCCAACTGGCTGCAGAATACAAGCCCGCAGTGAACCTCGGCCAGGGATTTCCTGACTACCATGCACCAAAACATGTCACAAAAGCACTGAGCGAAATCGCAACCAGTGATAACCCTCTACTCAACCAATACACTAGGGGATTTGTAAGTATATAGTGAATAAATTTTTTGATTGAAATATAACAGCAACAATTTATTGTATACTAATATCGTTTTGAAATGCACAGTGAAAGGAACCGACTTTGACAAAACTTGACACATAAGTAGATAATCTAAACTAATATTATAAAGAGGTAGTTTGTTTTTTTTTTTTGTTTTGTATGAGGTAATCTCTGAAAGTACTGGATTGCAAATATTTTTTTTTTTTTTATAATTTTACGTATGTGGGTGAAGTTGCGAGCAAAAGCTAGTATTCATTAATTAGGGTATACTATTTATCCTTTTTTTAAGGTGGGAAAGTATAACTATTAGGTGTAATGACAGCGCCATTGTTAAACTGTTTTTGTTTTTTGATATCTTTTATCTTTTCTTGCTCTGGGTGGTGCGACAGAAAGTGTCAGACTTTAACTGACTAAAACTAACCTGTGTTCCTTCAGAAGCCTTTTCTGTTAAAGAGCCATGGTAACTCGACTTGAACTAAATTGTGTTATCACCAAAATTTATTTTTATCAAGCTTTATGCACATTACACTGTACAAAGACGGAATTAATGCCTTAGGCATTATCTGCCAGTTGACCTTAGGTTGGTGGAGAAACATAATATGGCAAGTGCAACTTAATAAATAGACAAACAGAAGAGAAACTAATACAATAGTAAATACATACTTCTCTCACCTACTCTAATCTAGCCTTGAGTTATTAATTAAACCTTTTTTTTACAGGGTCACCCGACACTTATACAAAGCTTATCAAAGGTGTACTCCCCGTTAGTTTGCAAGGAGATAAACCCACAGAATGAGATCCTAGTCACATATGGTGCTTATGAAGCTCTGTATTCAGCTATTTTAGGTAAGCAAACCTAATTCAAAACCGAATAAAAAAGCCATATTAGTAAACTGTTTTGGTGCACAGTATAGTATTTTATCGAACCCGGTCCAATAGTTACTAGACAAGTATACTGTGCTCTCTTGCATTTTCACTCACCTCTCTTACTTGAGATTGCAAGAAAATGAGCAAGTACTAACGTGAATTTTTCAATTTGAATGTACTTTTCTAAGTTAAAAGCATTTAAAGCCATTGGTCCCTGTTGTCATTCGTAGACCTTTGGCATTTTATTTATTATATTCTTTATTATACACCACATAAACAAAAATACAGGACAAACATAATTAAAAATAAGTATACAATGGGTGGTCTTATTGTACAATGTTACTGCTGAAATCTTATCATCAGTATATCCAAAGAGTATTGTGTTAACTGTGTGTTATGGAGTTCAGCCCTACGTCCAAATTTGAGTTTAGAGTTAACTCTAATGACGTCATTGGGTAACTACTCTACCCTGGCGTTTTTGAACCCAAACAGAGTCATTGACAAATATCAAGCATATTGCCGCTTACTCTAACCTACCCCACTCAAAGTTAGAGTTAGTTGGGCTAACTCTAGGGTAGATACTCAAGTTATAAAAAAAACGACCCTGGGAGGCAACACTACTCGACTCTGGTTATTTTCGGGTGGCAGTTGCTCCATGTAAAACAAGATTTCATCTGCATCCACTTGAGACTAGAAGCCGATCCGAAGCTGGTTGGGTAAAAGCTAGGGAGATGATGATAAAAACACATCTACACTAATATAAGGTAGTTTGTTTTTTTTGTTTGTAGGAGGTAATCTCTGAGTACTGGTCCGATTGTTAAAATTTTTTCACCAACAAAAATCTACTTTATTCCTGAGTGACATAGGCTATATTTTATGTACGCGGGTGAAGCCGCGGGCAAAGGCTAGTATTAAATAAGCTAAAAACACATAAGATATATGTACATATTATTAATTTATAAATTGTGTTACTTTATCAGATAACAACTTTTCATAGCCTACATTGTTAACTATGCCACATAAGAACATGATCTGTTTTGTAATAACATATTACTCACTCACACCAGAACATCCGTATGTATCTTTTCTTATCAGAGACCTTACGCACTTCTAATTTATCATTATTGATAAGATTTCTACTACTGCAATTAACTTCTCCGTAATATTTACAGTGTGCAAAAAGTAATATACAAAGAATTAAAAAAAAAAGAGGGTTGTGTGCCAATTTGACCTTTGCATCAAAGTTTCAATAATATAATACAATATAATCTATACATATAAATAAAATTGGAGTGTCTGTTTGTAATATTGAAGTAACTGCATGATGATGATGATGAATCTCTGAAATGGTTGGACCGATTTTGATGGGACGTTTTTTGGCAGGTAGCTGATGTAATAAGGAGTAACATAGGCTACTTTTATTTTAGAAAAAATAAATTCATAATCCTTTAGTACACGCGAACGAATTCGCGGGCGCAGCTAGTAATATATAAAAGACAGCAATGGTGGTAACGGCCCCGACTTAAGAGTTATAGGTCCCGGGTTAAAACTTCGCTTATCTCTACAACTCGCTTATCACTGTCTCGGCCGAGCAACATTTTACTGTCTCGCCCTTTTACTCGGTACGTGTGATCAAGGCATTACGCTTTTACGGTTAAACTGCCGAACCCATTTTAATAAAATTTGGTATGGAGTAAACTTGAACTTCAAGGAAGGACAAGTACCTAGGCTACTTATTATCCGGTTTCGACTTCGCGCCAAACGACAAAGCTGCTGGCTTATGCCAGCAGCTAGTATAAGTTATATGTAAGTATACATAGGAATAACAAACACACTATAATAATTTATAATGAAGGGAAGTACTAATTATTACACGCAGCTGAAGCTGCTAGCGGAAGCTAGTATATAGCTGAATTTACACAGCACACGTAGGAGTGCCACACAAGCCGATCTGGACGCGTCGGTCTCCATGATATATTTTTATTGAAACTAGACTTGTAGAGCTACACTAGATCCACGCCACGCGACGTCGTTTTACGCACAAATCAGGCGTATTACACATGTGCGTCGGTCTAGTGTAGTTCTAGCTTAACGCAAACATTATAAACTAGTGCGCCTCACCATCAAAGGTTGCATCGCTACTTACCATCAGGTGGGATCGCAGTCAAGCACTAGTTTATCTTAATAAAAAAATATAACAAATTCAGAAGTTGCATGATCTGTGACATATACATGCTAACGATTGTGGTATTTTTACCATCCAAGTAATACCATCGCCGTGCCTTCGTAGGGGTGATAGGCGGCGGAGACCTCTCGCGCCGGGCCTTGTTACAGGTCATGGTCCGGAGCGAGGAGTAGTGGCAGGCGGTCGCCTCCTTCTGCGAAGCAGTAATGCTAGCAAAGGAGGAGACCGAACGCATCAGGCAACAGCGCTCTCGCCGCCGCCGGAATTCCAAACCCGATTTCGAGCCACATTAGGCACAGGCTTGCGAACGGCAAGCAATGGGTACATGTCGCGCGATGAATCAAGATCGCTAGGCAAAAGTGGAAGGGGCATGCGCAGTAATCAATTCTACGGTCTATTTGGCGACGTACGGGCGGGTGTGCGCCGTCGGCGACCCGTCGTTGGTAGATAGAGTCGCTCTTCAATTCCCGCGTTGCGTTCTCGCCTCTCATTGGATACTGTTGTACTTGGGTACTGTTGCGTACAGCTTGTGTTATCGTAATAGTAATACGTAGTCGTAAAAAAAAATGGTTAAAATTAAAGTTTTAAAACGGCTCGCCAGAAAAATGGTTTACGACGTGAATTATTACGTTAAAGAAAGAAACTAACGAATTTTATTTTTTTTATTTTATGTTTTATTTTAAAAAAATAATTTTTTTGAATTTACCTACTTACAAGATAAATTACAATCAAAAACTAGTGTTATTATAAGTTATGTTACTAAGGTTCAAACATACGAAATTAAAAATAAAATCCTAACATACTTACTAAGAATTTCTGTGCGCAATTATACACATGCGCCGATTGCCCCCACTACTTTCACCGTGCGATCTTGATTCACCGCGCGACCTGTAGCTCGCTATCCGACCGCCCGGTAACTGTCCGGACCGAGCCCAAATCGTCGACAGCGCGTACTCCCGCGCGTCTCAAGGAGTTGTCTGCAACGGCAGAGGCCCAGCTGGGTCGAAGCCTACTGAGGCCAGGGTTAGTTTCGAGAGATAGCTCAGCCCCGGTATCGAGGCACGAAGGAACGGGGTGGGTTTTTAGTCAGTAGAAGTCTGAAACTATCTCTCGCTCCGCCCAAGAGCGGGGGTTGTCATTAGATGATTTTCCCACCATGAAAAAACCATCCAAGAAACACCATGAACTTCTTATCATTGTTATCTATGTCTGCGTTGTACCCCCCTGACCTAATCACCCAGCTATGATAAGACCTTTTCTTAATTGTTCATAACTACATAGTATTACTCAATGATAAATTGTGACTGTGTAATTTTTAAAATTCAAGAAAAAAAGTCATTTTTTTTTATTTCACATAGACCTACATGGGGGCTTATAAAACGTCAGAAGTTAGTGCACGGTTCCAAATTGGTCGTTTCCTATGGAAAAGAAGCAGAAAGAAACACCATGATACTCTTTTAAAAAAAAAAAATGTTGACAGTGTAGACCAGTCAATATTGTACCTACTCAAAAGCACAATAAAAAAAAAAAAAAACATAATAAAAAACTGAGTCGTAGTAGGAAGTAATCAAAGACCATTTTAACCATCAACCAAGTGCCTTCATGATAATACCATTTTTATCTGTATGAGACTGACCTGTTGCGATAATATCACCCCATTATTTCTTCATATTATTAACCATTTGACCGCCAGAGCGTAAACGCATCCCACGCCAAGCCACACATTCAGCGCAAACATTTACAAAAAAATAGAGATTCCAACATCTTATCGATAACCAATTAATCATTGCTTTTCGACCCATATTTTTTAAATAAAATATTACTCGTAACATCATTCTTTTATTTATTTTGACCCTATTTCGAATTATACTATCATTAAACAGGAGTTGCAAAGTTTTAAACAACGTAAAACTAGACTTTAGAAATACAAATTAATAAATCAAACAATTATAAGGTGCATCACTAATCTTGTTCGTGACGTCGTCCGCTGTCGGGAAGAGCCGTCTCTGGCGTGGCTGGCACACCTTTTAACAACTGCCTCGCATACGTAGGGATGGGATATTGCGGGACATAATAAATAATTATCAAGGAGTATTTAAAACAATTTAATCAATTCACTTATAATTATTACTCTGATTCTTCGTAACTTGGCAAACTTATGTCATCCCAGTCCTTTCGCTGTCGTTTTCTAATAACGTTCAGAATATTCACATAAGTTACTGAACGTTTTTCTTCTGGCACTCGATCCAGTTCAAAAGCGACCAGTCTTGCGAACGCCGCATTTCGTTGATCGCTAGGTCTCAGTTGGTTAAAATCCAACGGAGGTAAATTGGAGATGTCACACCTTAATGGCTTTATTCATTTGCGTCCCTTAAGCTCCGTTGATAAATTAAGATTTTTTTCCACAATTTTATAAATATTAAGCATTAGGAATATTCAGATACGAATAGTTTTCATTAAAAAATAATTTTCGAAGTATTGAGCTATTTTGAATAAAATATTTCATAAAATTGAAAAATAAGTTACCTTACTTGTCCATCACTAGCTGTCGTGTCTTGACGTCCGTGGCGTGAGGAAGAACACTTTTTTACGGATTTCGATTAGCAATTTTTGATGATTGTTTTTTCTTGTGACATGTAAATAATGAAATATCTTTGTGCCATTTTGCAATATTTCATTAATGTAGTTTTAAATAATAGGAAAAGAAACACAGAAAATTTAATTTAGTATATTTATTTTGTACTTAAAAAATGTCGTTTTCATGACGGCTCTAGACGTCGGTGGCGTGTTTGGCACGTTTTTGTTTGTCGGCTATAGCCGTCTGTGGCGGTCAAAAGGTTAAGTATTTATATAAGTAGAAAAAGTATGTTATTACACTATTGTCAGTACAGTTACACATATATCACAGAAAAAAGCGGCCAAGTGCGATCCGACTCGCGCACGTAGGTTTCATTACTGTCTGTAGCGAAAACGCTCAACCGTCATTCTCGTGAACGGACGCTGTTAGTTGATACTTGTCACCTCTTGACTGCAAGTGGCTTATTTAATTTTTTATTGTTTTTAATTTTCTTATTCATTCACCGAATTCACTCTACTCATGTCATGATTTAAAAAAAACACTCTTTTAAATCATGACATGAGTTGAGTTCTTCGACGTTCTTCTCCATAGATAATTTTTTTTTTCACTGGTTGACTTTTTGCCAATTCAAAAGTGTCTATAAATAGTTTATCTATAATATACATGCAGAGTATAAGGGACAGGTTTCAGCAAACTTTAAGGGCTTGTTCAGTAGTCGAAAAAATCGGCCTTTTCATACAAACTTTCCAATCAAGTTTATAATTTTGTATGGAGGGGTTTATTTTAATTTTTTTCGTTTCCTGAAAAATATTGGAAAAAAAAGTAGTGGGAGGTTGTTTAGTTTCGTGTACTGAGCAAGCCCTTAAAATTTACAGAGACCTGTCCCTTCTTCTTCCTGCCCTTATCCCATATTACCTACTTGGGGTCGGCGCAACATGTTTTTTTCTTCCATTCTGTCCTGTCATCCGTCAAACTATCGCTAACTCCCTTTTCTTTCATATCACTCCTCCCACAATCCATCCATCTTTTCTTCGGCCTTCCTCTCCCTCTGCATCCACCTACATGTATACTCAGAACTCTACAGAGACCTGTCCCTTAACACCCTGACCTGAACTTACTGAGTGACATATCAACGCACAGCATCTGTGCTAATCATACCGTCAACTACCGGCCGTCCGATAACTGTCCAGACCAAGCCCAAGTCGTCGACGGCGCGCACTGTTCCCGCGCGCCTCAAGGAGTTGTCAGCAACAGCAGGGACCCAGCCGGGTCGAAGCCTACTAGGGCCAGGGTTATCCGAAAGGGCGCTCGAGCCCCGGTATGAAGGCTAGAAGGAACGGGGTGGGTCTTTTAGTCAGTAAGAGTCTGACACTATCTCCCGCTCCGCCCAAGGGCAATGCATGATTTTTCTCACCATAAAGAAAAAAAAATACCGTCAACTAATTTATTAATAACTACTAAAGGCAGATTCGCGGCGTGAGTTTCATGTCGGTCTTTCTTCACGCTGGGATGGCAAATGCTACTATTACGCTAGTCGTTCGTGTTTCCACTGTCTATTTATAATTTATTATTTTAATTCCAGGTCATGTGGAACAGGGCGATGAGGTGATAGTCATCGAACCTTTCTTTGACTGTTACGACTTCATGATCAAATCAGCAGGTGGCATCCCTAGGTTCATTGCTCTCAACCCTGTAAGTGGACCTCTTCTTTATGTTAGGTACTAAGCCAGGCCCGCCCCGGCGGCAAAATTGACTTATTCCTACATTTCAACCTAGCGTTGTACACCCAAGTTGGCAGGTTGAAAATTTTGTTTACCACCTTCCAACCTACTTCAGGTTGGATAATGGAAATATTTAAGAGTTGTCGTAGTTGGTTGTTTTGAGTTTAGAGTTTTGAGAGTGTTAGACTCATGACTTCTATGGTTTTGTGTATGAAAAGGGTGGCGAAAATTATCTTTGCCCGGAGCGGCTAAACGGGCCCCTGCTACTAAGCTAAGGCATCGTTGAGCTTACAGGTTACACAGTGGTTCAAACGCAACATAAAGTACCATTTCTTAGATCAGAATGCACAACGTTACGGTATGCGGTGTTGGACAGATAGGCCTTTAGGGCTTTGCCACACTTGACGGAAAACCCGTCGCGGAAAGAACGTGGAAGATCGGACCGCCTATTGTACACTTTTTTTTTATAAATGTTTATCGTTTATTAAGTTAAAATGTGCAATAAAGTTTATAATAATAATATTTATCATAGACAGGGCCCAATCTAAGGGGGGGGGGGGTCTATTTGCTCAAAGCGGCAAAATTTACTTATTCCTATCTCTCAACCTAGCCTTTAGCCATCTGCACCCGAGTTTGCAGGTTGAGAATTTTATGTGCCACCACCTTCCAACCTACTTCAGGTTGGGTAGTGTAAATATTTAATACTTAAGCTTTACCTATGTAAAGGGCGGCGAAAATTATCTTTGCCCGGAGAGGCTAAATAACAAATTCGGGCCCTGATTATAGACAGAACCCATTCCTTATCATAAACTATACTATATCTTTACCAGACAAAAACCTCCGGCACAGTAACTTCAGCAGACTGGGTCCTTGATGAGAAGGAACTGGAATCCCTCTTCAACCCCAAGACAAAGATGATCATCCTGAACACCCCCCACAACCCCCTGGGCAAGGTGTTCACCAGGCAGGAGTTGGAGCTCATTGCCAACTTGTGCAAGAAGCACAATGTGTTGTGCCTGTCTGATGAGGTATATGAGTGGATGGTCTATGAACCTGTACAGCATATTAGGATTGGTGAGTTTCTTCTTTATTAATTTGTTGTAGTCGAGACGTTTTCCTTGGGAATTGGCAAGCAGTGGCTCATAGCCGGAAATAATAGAAGGTATAGCGGGAGCCCTTTGCCCAGCCGTGAGACAGTATAGGCTAGTAATAAAAAATTGTGAAGACTGAGCCTCAGAGAACCACAGTGGTCCTCCCACAGACAAACATTGGGTACGGCTCCAAAGTTCGGTTAATAAACTAATAATGTTGAGTTCAGCGCCATCTAGCGAGAACAAGGTCACACTCAAACCTATAGCTAAGGTTTATGCTCCAGGATAGCCCGCGAAATTAGACAACACGCCACTATCGCAGGGTCATATATGCTGATTAAAAAATAATTGCCGGCCGAAATTTGAATTTATTTACGAAATTATAATCATTGATGTACCCTATTAAATGACTAAAAATATAGCGCATTAAGTCCGCCTATGTACTTTTATGTTGCAAGAAGTTTTAATAAATAAATAAATAAAAATATAGCGAAAATGACACTGATCTGCAAAATGCAATAACTTTTTTATATAAATTTTAATTCCTAGGGCTACCCAGACAATTTCACTAAAGGTTTTCAGGAAAATTCACACCACTAGTTGGCACCACTCAGCCGAGAGGCGGTGGACATTTTCGAAAACCCTCTTTTAAACATATCCATCAAAACTAGTTTCCACAGTCGGTGGGACCTAATTTCGTCTCGCATCTCGCTGAGAACTTTAAGACTAAAATAAATACTCGGGTATCAAATCGGAAAAGAGCTAACATGGGCCCTTACGATAAGCAATATATTTCCACAGCAACGTTACCCGGAATGTGGGAACGGACTATCACAGTGGGCTCAGCAGGCAAGACGTTCTCAGTCACCGGCTGGAAGACAGGCTGGGCGTACGGTCCAGCGGCGCTCATGTTTAACCTGCAAGTGGTTCACCAGAACTGTGTCTACACTTGCTGTACACCTATCCAGGTTAGTGCTGGACTAGTTTGTTTATTGGCCTGGAATATTATGTCTGTGATGATACTCACAGCCCATCATCGCCGAAGCAATTGCCACCAAATTTAAGTACTATTTATTAGTGATGCAACGGAAGTGTCTTAACGGAAACAGATGTCAAAAGTAAATCTTTGCAGATGCGGAAGTGGAAGCGAAAGCGGAAGTGTTATTACTATGAAGAAAAAGCACAATTTTATTTTTTATGATTTGTTTCATTGAATATTACGATGTATTATTTGTTGCGTCCAGTAGTCCGCGCGCCTCCCCCACCTAGGGATGTCGGCAGTGATAAAATAATAATAATAATTCGCTGTATTCTTCCGTTTCGAATTCTATTATAAATTTTGCGGAAGCAGAGCGTAAACGGAAGTGAAAAAGCTTGCAGAACTTCGGCAGAAGCAGAAGCAGAGTTCTGTCACAACACTACTATTTAGAACCCGAACAAACAAAAAATAAGTAACTTAAAATTGTGTGGTTCTTTCCTCAAAAGACCATCTCAGACGCTAATCTGCATGGTTCTCATATAATTTGATTATTACACGTTTGCTGTATGGACTTTCAAAGAGACTTTGACCCCTGAGTTTGTTTCGGTGTTTCTTCTCAGAGTAGTCAGCTAGGAAAAAGATTGTACCAATATGTATGTATGATTTATTTCGCAAAAAAAAACGTAACTATAACATCAGTATTTACCGACAAATCAACTATGGCAGGCTCGGTCTGCAAGACCACGACATTGAATGTACCGAGAGCGACATTGGGAGGCGATAAGCTCTTTTAACTTAGACAGTGCCGTAACTAGCCTTTTTAGGGTTCCGTAGCCAAATGGCAAAAAACGGAACCCTTATAGATTCGTCATGTCTGTCTGTCGGTCTGTCGGTCTGTCTGTCTGTCTGTCCGTCCGTCCGTCCGTCCGTCCGTCCGTCCGTATGTCACAGCCACTTTTTTCCGAAACTATAAGAGCTATACTGTTGAAACTTAGTAAGTAGATGTATTCTGTGAACCGCTTTAAGATTTTCACACAAAAATAGAAAAAGAGCAAAAAATTTTGGGGGTCCCCATACTTACAACTGAAACCCAAAAAAATTTTTTTCATCAAACTCATACGTGCAAAAATGATATTGAGGTTTCTAATATCATTTTTTTCTAAGTTGTTCAACTTTACGCGAGAGACACTTCCAAAGTGGTAAAAAGTGTGTCCCCCCCCCTCTAACTTCTAAAATAAGAGAATGATAAAACTAAAAAAAATATATGATGTACATTACTATGTAAACTACCAACGAAAATTGGTTTGAACGAGATCTAGTAAGTAGTTTTTTTTTAGTACGTCATAAATCTAAAAAAATATACTATTATTAAAACATCGATCAAAGTTACAACGAACTACAAGAACTTTTATATTATGTTACTTGCTGCTACGGAACCCTCCATGGGCGAGTCCGACTCGCACTTGGCCGGTTTTTTTTACGACTGGTGCGAGCTTCTGTAAGTGCGCCCCGAGGAAAAAGTACAATACAAACAAAAAGGAAAATTCTGCGGCCTTTTAAGAACTGTGTGCTGCGCTTAGGCTTCGCTGTCGCCGCCTTAGTGACGGCACTACTTGCCTTTATCGTTAAACCTTTTGAACATTAGATCTTAAACACATTGACGCCCCTTGCACGCCAAGTCATTCAGCACAAATACCTACAAAAAAAGGGATTCCAACATCTTATCGATAAGTTATCGATAACCAATTAAAGGAGCTTATCGATAACTTATCTATAACCAATTAAAGGAGCTTATCGCCTGCCTCAATCCTAAAAAGTAACGATGCTCCCTAATGAGTGTGTTCAGAATTTTTTTTAACAAGACCAATTGGCGCCACTTAGCCGTCAGGTCTTTTCCTTTAATTAAAAACGTATACATGACGTCATCATCATTATCATAATGACGTCTAATGTCATTAACATAAAAGTTTTGACAGGTGCCTGGACCTGACGCCTCAGTGGTGCCACATGGTGAACATGATTTTAAAAGAATAGAAATACTTTTATTTAAAAATTCGGCGCGGATTGCCTGCTATAGCAGTCTCTCTTCCACTCTCAAAAACCTATTTAATACTTGTGTTCCAAACAGGAGGCGATAGCCCGCTCCTTCGAATACGAGTTAGCCCGTCGAGACTCGCCCGACTGCTACTTCCAATCCTTGGCTCGGGAACTGCAGCCCAAGAGAGACTTCCTGGTGAATACCCTGAGGGAGAACGGGTTCAACCCCACCATTCCTGAAGCAGGCTACTTTATTATCGCTGACTGGACTAAGTTGGGTGAGTAATCGAATAGTTCGTTTTTATTAGAGGTGGGAAATCATCAAATTTTAATAACTCCTCCTGCTTTGGGGGGAGTGTCAGACTTTTACTTACTAACACCCATCTGTTTTCTTTCAACTTCCCTTTGCGGTAACTATTTCGGACAAGTATTTTTCTTTTTTTATTTGAATTCTCGATTCAAGATAAATATCAAGTTTGCATCCTCCCTTTTCAACGGAGGTTTGCGGGACTTAACAACCTGTTCCGCATACCTAAAAAACAAATCGTCGTGTAATGGATAGACATAGGGTGTTTTTAATATCGTGCGGATTTCATCACGCATGCGGGTTTGCTCGGCATGCAGGAAATTTAAAAATTCAAAAAATCGCATCCCGCGTGCGTATTGCACGCATTACAATAAATACTTTAATTAAATGGACATTTGTGAGGGTTACGCGTGCGGAACAATCCCGCATGCGTGATCAAAACCGCACGATATACCTTTTGAATGTCTTAAGTTACACAGTTCGACATAAGCAATTGTCTTTCTATTGTGTCTCTAATTACGGCATTCAAAGAGTTAAAAACACCCATAAACGTAGCTTGCCTAAGGGACCGAGCTTAACAACCTAAGACTAGCAAGACCACTAGACCATCAAAGCTATCGAGTGTACACCACTGGGTGGACGACGTGCACGTGCGTGCGGTGCGGTGGAACAAAGCGAAGCGGACGCGATCAATTGACTTGATAGTTTCGCGCGAACTCTTCACTTCAATCACAAACTAACTTACTTCACTTTTTTTTGACTGACCGACAATTTGACAATTCAAAAGTGCCTGTTAACCCTTAAACCGCTCACGCTTTCGCGACCTATTCACCAGGATCATGTGTTTGTGACTGGATACTCCATTTAGTTCAGATCTTAAATCCCAATTGGTGATAGAACTGACAAGAAAGAAGTCTCATGTCTCATCCACAACCAAATGTTATGGTTGAGCGATCCTGTAGTATAAATACGAGAATCTTTGTTGGATATATCCAACGTCGGCGGTTAAAGGTTTCTGAGTTCAAAAATGTTCTCTTTTGTTGTACTTTAAAAAGTTTTCTCCCCACAGCGGACAAGATCGACTTATCGTCGGAAAGTGGCAAGTACAAAGACTTCAAGTTCACGAAGAAGTTCGCCAAGGAAGCTGGCGTGCTCACCATTCCACCGACCGCCTTCTATTCAGAGGGACACAAACATCTTGGAGAGTACTTCGCCAGATTCTGCTTTATCAAGGTAAATAAATCTTTTTAATAGCATAATAATCTTTACAGCCCTCCACAAACTTGCTTGCTCAGTAGACGAAACTGAACAACCCACCATAATTGTTTTTTTCAGGAAACTAAAAAAAATCTGCCTCACCATACAATGTTAAATGCTAATCTGATCATGATCGCGGGGCAAACTTGGCCAGAGATCGCCCTAGACAGAGAAGTTCGGAATGAGAAAGGGGAGGCCTTTGCCCAGCTTCCACACAGAGTGAGCAGCCTCGCGAGGCATTTGCCGCGCGAGGAAACTATCCCCGCAAGAGCGCGGCAGCCTCGGTATCTTCGCGAGGTTACCGCGCGCAGCTAACCTTAGCCATTATGTTCGTAATGTACGCGAGGCACGTCCACATTAACCGAGTTGCTTCGCGCGGCATATGCCTCGCGAGGCTGCTCACTCTGTGTGGACGCGCCTATTGGCTCGTCGACGTGTACGATGTGCAAAACAATCCACACTCTTTCGCCAAGCGCTCAAGATTCGTGCCGGTATCTGTAATATTTGTAATTTATATTTACAGAAAGACGAAAACCTGAGTCTTGCTGGCAAACTAATGAAGGAATGGAACGCGAAGAATAAATAAATTTTAATATAAATATATATTGTGATATAGATTGGTATATTTTTATACATTGTTATTGTTATGCTTATATTTTCGATGCATATTTATTAAGTTTAAGTAAATCACTTTTTTGCATTTGATATTGTTTATTTGGCTGGAACCAAAACAACTGCACTTATAAATTGTCTGTTACTTATTTCAGTTGTGTTTATATAAATATAAAATAAAAAAGAAAGATTTCTAATTCACGAGTTTTATTTCAAATATCAATTCGAAAATAAAACGGTATAATTTGATTGCATCAAAATAGTATTACTTTAGATTTAGACCGTGTATCATTAAATTACGATTCAGTATTGCTTGCCTAACACGTTACTGGGATATTATGAGGTGAAATCTCCGCGCAGCCAGCGTTTAGCATCTCTCGTGTCATTCCCGTACGTTTTCCCAAACCTGAAAATAATAATACATGTAGATAAAATGGGAATAATTCATTCGCTTCTTATTATTTTTATCCCATGTCTTTTTTATCTCTAACAGAACTTAAACAGCTGATCAAAAGCCTCAATATTGAACCTTAGGAGGAGTTTTATGTGCTAAAATTGAATATCAATAGATCCGTACCTGCACAATTGGTACGATTCTGACGTGTTTAACCTGATACAGATTACACCTACAAATAAAAACACTACTAAACTTCCGTATAATATTCTGGTGTAAGAGAGAGAGAACTATACATGGTATCGCGTTTAGGCATGGCGATTCGAGATCGATTAGAAGAAGAAACTATTTCATAGGCGAAAAAAACTCGATTTCAAATTTCTATCGATCTCGATCCATTTTGTGATTTGTTAAAAATCGATTTTCTTTAAACTAAAATGTTGCCGAAGGATTGGTCAACCTATTCTGCCAAACGCAATATATCCTCCAACGGGAAACTATAAATGCATAGATGTCTAGCATGTGATGTTCTATGCCTGTCTCGTTCTATATCCTTACATTCTGACCAAGTATAAACGGGATAGATATAGTTTTTACCAACATTTAAGACATTTAAAACGACCGTCCGCCATACCGACTTTAGAAGTCGGTTGACAGATGAGCCTTTTTTTTTCGAACAGACTTTAAAAGTCTGTTTGACAGACGACCGGATCGAATGCTACTGTAGTAATATTCGTAAAATAAATAAATAAACACTATTATTCACAAGCTTTAAATTGGATAAATTACTTCTTTTTTTATTTCCATGATGGAGAGGACGAAACACCATGACACTTTTTTGTACCTATCTACTAATGAAATATATACAGGGTTATTTGAAAAACACTGGCAATATCTCAGGACTATGGTACTTACTGACATTATAAACAACAACTTTTGTTCTAAGACTTGACAAACTATCTATAATTTATAAATGAATCGTTAGACGTGTTGCTAAGTGCAAATCTCGAGAACAGCTGAACCGATTTGGCTAATTCTTTTTTTAGTTGTGTTTGTTATTGTCAGGTTCTTATGGAAAAAAGAACTGAAGACTAGTGTAGGGTAGGGAATAGTAGGGTTGAGTAAGGTATAGTAGGGTAGAGCGGGAGCGAAGCCGCCGGCAAAAGTTAGTCTATCATATTTTAGTTCATCAGATTTTCATCATCATCATATCAGCCGAAAGACGTCCACTGTTGGACATAGGCCTCCCCCAAGCGTCGCCACAACGACCGGTCCTGTGCATCACGCATCCATCGGATTCCCGCGACCCAGATTTTCATACAAAAATAAAAATATTTAAATTGAACATTCTAAATATTACGAAGTGTAACAAGCAAGTGATAGAACAATACCTAGCGGAAGGAAGCGGGGACCAGGAGGCGGGGGTGCTTGATGCGCTTTTGTTGCATCATACAGACGTAGATAGGTATAGCAACATAAATAGTTGAAATGTGTTAGATAGAACAACAAAGTCTTGATGGTTTGTTTTTGGTAAATGTATTACGTTTTATAAAAAATCATAGAACAAAATCAAAAAAAATCATCACCTCTCAACCATCTCGTAAAGTTATTTTTTTTTATAGATATATATTATATACTTGTAATTTAATTTATGTATTGTATCTATTTTTTATGTTTCAATTACTGTTTTTTTTTTTATATTTATATATATATTATATAGGTTAATTTAGATATGTTGTTAGTATATTCTTAATTTTCTGACTCATTTGTATACACTGTGTCTACATCTCTCATCCAACTCTCCTGTCGCAGGTCTGCTGGAAGAAATTTCATTTGAAATAAGCAGTACCTTTGTACTCTTTTATCTGTATTTGTCCATTTCATTTTTAAGTGTTTGTGTGTACATAAATGAATAAATAAATAAATAGAACAAAAGTTGTTGTTTATGATGTTATTAACACAGCCTAGCAAGTCTGTTAGTGTTTTACAAATAAACCTGTAGGTGGATATAAGAAGATACCATGTAATTAAGTATAAATGGTGTAAGGGACAGCCCTCCACAAACTTTAAGGGCTTGCTCAGTAAACGAAACTGAACAACCCACCATATATTTTTTTACAGGAAACGAAAAAAAATTCAGCCTCTCCTTAGAAACTGTCCAATCACGTTTATTATTTTGTATGGTGAGGCGGATTCTTTTTTTTCGTTTCCAGAAAAAAAAATTGTGGAAGGTTGTTCAGTTTCGTCTACTGAGCAAGCCCTTAAAGTTTGTAGAGGGCTGTCCCTTACACCTTGTATAGTTATAGTTTTAAATTTTCAAACACCGTAGTCTGTTTGTTACCTGAACATGCATCCAGGAACGTGGCCCGCGTAGTTGGGCAGCATGCCGACGTGCTTGTGGTAGATCTCCGTCGGGTTGATGGACATCGGCGGGTCCGGCCTGCAAGGCGGGGAAGAGGATGGGTGGGCGGTTGAGTTAGGTTATAATATGAGCGAAAAGGGTTGTGGAAAACTTTAAAGCTATAAATTACATGTTACGAAAAAAACTAATTTATAAAATATCCACAAAACAAAATTCGTTGCTTTTTCTGGAATGGTGTCGAGTCGTATATAACCAGTACCAAATTTCACATACAAATGAAGACAGGTTGATGAGGTGGAGGAGAAACAAAATCAATCAAAAACAGGAATTTGTTTAAAACAGATTTCAAATTCTTGTAATTAATATTAGTCGGGCAATGTAGGGTATTTGACGTTAGAGTAGGTACATCTACTACCATTATAACTTTTTTTTTTGAGGTGTGATATTATCCAATGATTCCTGCTCTAGGGTGTCAGACTTCTACTGAATAAAACCACACCTGTATCTTACACGTTCTACGGCCACAGCCATTCTTTAAAAAAGTTCCCCCAGCCCTAGGAGGCACCGACCTTGCTGGGCCCTGAAGATTTGCTGACATCTCCTTGAAGCGCGCGTGGAACACTACACCGTCAAATCGGGTCTGGTCCTTAATGAACAGGCATATTTATATATCTACAGACTGAATTAGTATTAAAATAAAAACACGTATCTGTATAAACAACTTTATTGTCACACAAGCATCTTCACCATATACGGCCCTTCTAGATAGTAGCCGATCTTGGCGTAGTAATTCCTGGTGCCGACTCCCGATATGACGGCAATCTTGTCGGAGCCGTGCTCCTCCTTGGCGATCCTTTCGGCTTCCTCCATGAGGAGCATGCCGAAACCTTGGTGTTGGAACTTTGTTGGGTCTCTGGCGTTGACCTAAAAAAAATACAACAGTTAATGATTTCAAATAAGAAGAAAAAGGTGTTTATTTGTGCCTCACCCAACATGATTTAAAAAGAGAAATTATTTCGTTCAGAAAACCACTAGTAATACACCTATAACTATTTGGCGGAGTTAAAACGTACTTTTTAGTGCAATCTGTTGATTATTTGGTCAACTTTTTTTTTATTTCTCTAACATAGGTAGTTGGAATATTTAAGCTGTCTGTTCATCGAACGCAAGAAACATAAACCTCTGCACCGCGGTGTCGATTTGAAATTTGGCAGGCTCGGATGCGAAAACCAGAGGATTTTCATAAACTTTAAAATTCAAAACTGGTTTTTCTCAAAATTAACGTTTTTTAACATTAACTGCTATGCAAATAAAGTACGCGCGTATTCCGTAAAACGGTAATTTTCAGTCAAAAGAGGAGCTGGGCACACAAATATTACCGGTGCATTATGTCCACGCAAGAATCTTATCAAACGCAGTCAAACGCTTAACAGTCACGCTTTTAAGCACTAGTCTGCCGAGGCAGTCCCAAAACTTTTTTTAAACACTACTTTTGATGTACAAACATCAGAATTTTCATGCTACTATATGAATCCAGACTGTGCTTAAGCCCTTTATCAACTTACCGGCACAACCGATCCATAGACATGCAGTTCTCTAACAATACTGCACTGCTTGAAGTTACTCTTCGGGCCCGGCTTCAGTTCCGGCCTGTATGTGTCAGAAGCACACTTCCTGAGCCTCAGTAGACCCACTAATATGTCCTGGTCAGGGTCTTCGTACGCTAGGAATGTCTCCCAGCCACCGTTAGCTGTATAATCACGTCTTATTAGTTCTACCTGGAAATAAGAAACATGAAAAAGTAAAAAAAAAAAAATCGGCCAACTGCGATTAGGACTCGCACACGATGGGTTCCGTACCGTCCGAAACAAAAAATGAACAAAAAAATCACGTTTATTGTATGGGTTGTATTCTGTTTTTTAGTACTTGTTGTTATAGCGGCATTACACAATTTAATTCCGGCAAGACCGTTCCATCATCGGACCACAAGACGTACGGCGATGCGCCACCGGTACATGGTGGACATCCCACCCACACATACAAAGCGTTTTGGGAACACATTCATTAATTATGCGTACAGCTAAAGAGCGGAATTCCCTGCCGGAGGCTGTGTTTCCTGATAGTAAATAGATTGCTTCTAGGCAAGCGTGCTCCATCGTCGGCCACATCATCGCTTACCGTCAGGTGAGATTGTGGTCAAACGCGAGCTTATCCATAATAAAAAAAAAAAAAATAGTAACTACATGGTACATGAGAAACAGCTTTGTGACAGACAGGCGGACGAAAATCGGAGTCTAAGTAATAGGATCCCATTTTAATCTTTGGTCATGGAACCCTAAAAACTTTCAAACTTAGCAAGGGGTTATCTATAAACATGTCACTTCTTCCTTCCTTCCTAATGATAAATAGTGAGATTTTACCTACCCTACCCAAAAAACACGTGTATTTTTTGAGTAGTAATATTAATAAACCTTTAGTATTAGAAATAGAAAAGATTTACATTTTTGTATTTTGTTTGTAATGAATAAACTCAAAACCTACTGTTAATTTCACCAGAAGAATGCTTGTTTATCACTGGGGACGTTTATTTTCACGCAAGCGAAGCCACTGGCAGAAGCCAGTTTTATATATTTATATACATATTATTTGTTGCATCTTTATCAATGGTCAAACAACAAGAGAAGATATAAACAAAAAAATCATATATTTTGACTAACCTCATAAGGCCGAACCCTATTATGTATCTCCTGTATGCCGACCTCCCGTGTCCTCACATCCCTGCAGTCAGTACCCAGGTCCGCCATGCGAGCGAGTGCCAGCTCCCTCAAGTTGCCATGTTCCACTCCAGACGACACTAGGGGCATGGGGATGTCTCTTTGTACTCTGAAAACATAAATACAATTATTATTATTTAAATTTAGCCACTCTAAAGTGGGATTGGGCCACATGTCGGATGAGCTGAGCGCTAAAAGAGCCACTTATTGGGTCCCATTAAACGCAAGGCGACATCGCGGCAGACCAAGGCGAAGGTGGAGAGATGAGCTTGATAACTACTGGAGAGACTGATCCGAAATGGTCGAAGATAGACGTGCGTGGAAAAGGGAGAGGGAGGCCTTCGCCCAGCAGTGGGATATAAATGGGCTAACTAATTTTTTGTACAATCGTTACTATTTTGGTGTATAATAAAGTCTATTCTAAGTTGGATAAACCATGCAGTTTTAAAATGGAAGAAGAAAAGTTTTGTGCTGACCATAAGTAACATAGAAGAAGTGCAGGAAGATGATGATGTTCTCGGGTCTGGCAATTGGATTATCCTAAGGACTGTCTTGATTCTGGACCACAAGGTCAATGGTGGGCGGCCTTTCTTCTATTCGCAGTTTGATTTAAAACTAAAGTAATATAAAAAAATCTTACCTATAAACCCTAGTCCAAGGCGGAATTAAAGCCAATATCTTCGCAATCAGATCCACGAGAGTAGACGGAGGATAACTCCTGTACCGTCCAGTTTTCCACAGTTCATACAGGCCAGTTCCTCTGATCACGAGTGTGGGGTATATCTTCAGCCCATCAGCCCTGAATGCAGGGTTCTCAAAGAACTCTATGAACTGTTCTACATCTCTTTCAAAGTCTACATTTGGTAAGTCTGGCATCATGTGTGCTACAATCTAAAAGTAAAAAGTTTTATTTAATTTTTGGAATAAATTGATGAATATTTTAATATGCATTGATACGTCGGTGGTCTAAAAAGTTTCTGATCTCAATGTGAAGATGACACACTCGAAGAAAAATAAACGGAAAAAAAAATATTTTATATATTTGTTAGGTCGGAAACTTTTCAAACCACCTGTGTATTCATATTGGTCACATCATAGATGATTCACTTATTGTATCTCTACATAATACAGCTATTAAGATATGAAATCCAATTATTTAATTATAGGCAGATACTTGAAATGAATCATTTGATTAAACCCTTGATTGTTATTGCACTTATAGCTTCAGACTAATATTATAATGGCAAAGTTTCTATGATCCATACAAACTTTGTCTGTGTGTATGTTTGTTACTTTTTCACAATCAAAGGGCTGAACGATTTGGAAGAAATTTGGCACACAAGTAGACCATGGATATAGGAACTTTTTATCATGGGACTATGGTTTTTTCTGATGATTTTTCCCATCGAAAAAAAACTATGGTTAATTATAATAATTGTCTACTTTCTCGCAGGCGCAGCCACTGGCAGAAGCTAGTTCACTAATAACCAAAACTGATTGCTAAAACATTGGCAACATCATGGAACCTACTAAATTACAACATAATTATACTATTTTTTGTATTGGTAATACTGTTACCATACCTTATATCCAGCATCTTTAGCCAGGCTGAAATTTTCACAGACAGCCTTAACAGTGTGTCCTCTGTTCGTGTCTCTGGCAATGTCCTCATAAACAGACTGAACACCAATTTCGAGCCTGTAATGTTACAATACACTGTTTCAATATACACATAAACTTGTCCATTGGTTTCAAATAACTGTAAAATATTTAAACCATATTTTGTAATTCTAACTGCTGCCAGTGGCTAAACTCTTGTGATAGTAATAAATTATACTCCTGGGGCCGTATTATGACCTCTTAAAACCATCATGTTTTCGGTGTGTAAAAGAGACGGAGCTATACAGAACGAATAGCACTATCCTTTTCTCACACAGAAAACATGATGGTTTTAAGATGTCATAATACAGCCGCTGGACTGAGATAAAAAGCTTTCTACATGGACATGGTTTAACTGTGCATCTAGTTTCATCAAAATCTGTTCAGTACTTTTAAAGTAAGAATAACAAACATTTATTCATACCTCCATCCTTACTAACTTTCACATTTATAATATTAATAATGAGTAGACTAGGATAAGATATTTACGTATATTTTTGTATCATTTACTTCTTTTTTTTTAAATGGATTTAATCTAGTCTCTCGTGACTGCCTGATGGTAAATGTTAATGGTACTTGTTTGATAAAACTAAATAAATAAATAATTACTGACCTGGTACATCCATAGTTGAGCATATCACTCATGTGTCTCTGCAGACAGTAATCTGGCCTGGTCTCTATTGTGATACCAATGCACTTGGTCTTAGCCTTCTCAGAGAACTTCACAGCCTCGGCAACACTGCTTGAAGTGTGGCCTGAGAGCGCATCGTGGAGATTCCTGAAAAAAGGTTTAGTAATACTTTAGTAAATATCTACACTAGAATGGAATTTCTAAAGATTTTAAAAAAGTAAATAAATTTTAATTTTAAATATGCACAAAGAACAACTAAGTTTTATTAATGCGTTCAACCTATAGGAAATTTATCCAAGAACGTAAATATCCAAACTTGTTCATAGAGAAGTAGTCTGTAAGTTACCGAAAAGAAGGCTTATAATGAAGTGGGTGAGAGCGAACGCGGGCGTTCGCTTGGGGTTTGACGGAATGGCGCGGTGACATTAGCGCGAACGCCGGCGTTCGCGCGGGGATTCAGAGGTTAAGCTCTTTGTGCAATTGTTACTAATATGTTGAGGTATAATCTTAACAATGATTCAAAACGGTTATTAAACCCATACATAAATAATAACTTGGAATTAACTTACCTTATAAAATAATCTCTATAGTCTTCAGGGAGGCTCATAAACGTACCGCCCATCACAATAAACTCAACTTTATCTACACTGTGACCGAGTTGCTTCAACTGTTCTACTCTGTGGCGCGTCTGTAAGTACGGATTGTACCGAGCTCTGATTGCCCGCATGGACGTCGGCTCGTAGCCTGTGTAACTCTGCGTCGAGTACTCGAAGTCAGAGTCCGGACCCCCGGGACAATAAACACAGATGTTACCAGTAAAGTTTATATGGGGACATCTGTGTGGCTTACACATCACCGCCACAACAGCAATACCCGACGCAGTGCGAATTGGCTTAGCCTTCAACTTCGGTAACAGTATCTTTTTAGCATCAGCCGGCACCGCCGCGATTATATCTACCAGCCTCGGCGAAGTCCCCAGTCCGTACTTCGAGGAAATCCTCGTTTTCATCTTGTTGAGGTTAACATCTTTACCATGACGATGAGCCACTAATAACTCTTGTATTATCTCAGATATCACCATCACCATTTTTTCCTCTTTAGAGAGGTTTGGCATAAGTTTCTTTTTAGCCATTTCGTGGGCTTATAATCAAAATTTAGCGTTAATAAATAAATTGCGCTTGTGGCCTCTTGAGAGTTGAGTTCACAAAACATTGAGCAATAAATTTGACAGTGACAGCTACAACAGCGCCATATTTTCTTGCGTTTCGACTCACGTAAAATCAATAAAATTATGTTCATTATGTTCATGAGTCAATCGGAACAGTTTGAACCAGGTCTCAATTTGTAATTGCTACTTTAGTTTAGACTGCAGTCTAAACTTAAGTAACAATTACAAATTCAAACAACATAAAATTTCCTCGAACGATAAGACGAAAAGTAAGGAGAATGGTGAGCACGAATGCATACATGCGGTACTTCACCAGGTAGATAGTTCAGAAAATCAGAAATGATCAGAAATTGCTCAAAACGTGGTACCTAGCTATTATTTTAGAAATTAAATACATTTATTAATAAACATTATTCTTATAAATTCACATAAATAATAGGTAAGTAAACTTACGTTAATGTATGAAACTTACTTGACTACATTCACTGGTGCCCATTCAGTACTCTGTCTTCGTCTGTAGTTAGATGAAAAATCACATAGCGCCGAGTTTGTGAGTTTCTTTGAAGATTCGCCGAACCTTTGGAACCCGTATGGAACATGACCCGCAAAACCTTCAAAGAAACATAGGTACAAAGTTAATCAAAATTATCTCGCACTGAAATCGCGACACTCTGATTTGTATCAATTTAACGAACTCACGCACTGATTGCGACGGATTAAACCCCCATATTTGAGTTCGCACAAAAGAGCCGTGTATTTTTGCGTAGGACATTTAAATGATAAATACCTATTACGTAACTTATGAATCTAAACTATAAAAGAAACGCCAGAATGACATTATCCGATGCGATGTCAAAAACAATCTTAGTTGTCAATACTTCCACCAAAAAAGTTTTTGCAAAAGAGGAGGACGTTGCAGCTCGAGTTTTCTACATTTTTGATTCCTTGTGATTCTCACCTTTCTTGATGTATTTATCAGGATGACCGTTTTCCATGAAGAATGGACTAACAGAATGCGATGCTGGGGATAGCTTTGGTTCGTCCATGGGTACGTCTCGTAATATTCCTGCACATTCTGGTCTCACTGTGACTAGCGGGAGCTTGAACTCGGCTGTTGCGGACTGTGGATTGAATATGAAAAATATTTGAATAGGTTTTTCCTCTGTGTATAACGACTTCCTACACATCAAACTGTACTAAATGTCCAATTTTTCCGCCTTCCATTCTTCTTTCTTCATCCATCTCCTTTCTTACTGATTCTATTCTTGATATTTAGTTTTATACTGGGATCAGGCAATATGTTCAAAAGAACATAGATCTATAATATCAAGGTGCTTGCATGTGTTTTCAAAATACTCCTTTGGACTTACGTATCTGTCGACCAAATCCCAAGGTTGTCCTTTTCCAGCTTGTAAGTCGACCACTCTTTCTAACTGGTTTCTTGCTGCTCTTTGATTTAGTTGTAGTTTTTGAAACTCTGACAGGGCTTCTGTTGCAGCAACAGTGTATCGCTGGCCAAAGTGGCTGTTCAGTCGAGGGAGGAACCCTATATTATTTCAATTTTTTTTAATAAATTTGAACTGTCCAACACTGTATAAATTCTGCTTTAGAAGGTCTTCGCACTGGGTTGTTTTCCTTCTTATACTTAGACCGCAAATCTATTTGTACTAAACCTATTTTACGCCAAACAGTAAAAAAGATCTATAAGATTTCTACAGCCAAGTCCCGATCCACGATAGCTGTATAACAAACACTAAATAAAACACTGCCCGTTAGTTTCACGAACGCTAGTCACAAAACAACTGCTCGCGATCTGATACCAAGAGCCCATGACATAACTAGAGCAACGATTGATAAAGAACGAGTACCGTTTTATTCGAAAATTATGCACATATTTTGTAGGCCTTAGACTTTATAATATGACACACAGGAGACAACACTGGGAACGTTTTCAGATTCGAGAAAATCGCTGATCATGTGCACTTATATGCTTTGCTAGATATTCGCATGTGTGCTATTTGCGTTAGTGTGCATTAGATCCTGAGATAGCTACAGGACTTATTAGATTTGTGTGTATAAATTCGTTCATGTGTGCGCAACCCATGCTTACCTTGACCCTCAATATAACACGATAGAAAAAACATTTATAATCAATGAAACTCCGCAGTTTCCAGTCCGCTATATGAACTAGTCTAAGCTCAATAACATAGGCAGTGATTCGCAAGGATTTGAGGTCAACAGACATCTGTTTAGTGCATTCATCTTGATAAATGAGACACAGTTGTCTTGTGGAAGAGATCAGACGGTCGTTCTATAATGACGGTTATCACAAATGTATGAAATCTCGATCAGCTTTGAATGATTTAGTGGCACTTTGGAGAGAAATCCATAAAGTATCTTCGGAAATATTTGCAACAGTAAACGCACAGTTCAAGTCCTGTGGTTTCGCGTTCCATTTTATGATTGCTTTAATAAGGCCATCAACCGTTTTAAGTAGACAGATATTGATGTGTAAAGCTCTCTTTAGACTGCTTGGGGTCGCACCTCGACAGAAATGCATTGTTACACGATTATTTCAATGTTGATTTGTTGTCTGCAATATCTTTCTGGTATCTAATCAACGCTCAAGGAGTCGGTCCAGCAATAAACATTGGGTGTCTGACAGTGACTGTATATGCAAATCTTTGGCGAATTAATAGCCAGTACCAGCTGCCTACGTAAATAGTGCAAGCTGTGAATTGTAGGCTTTAAACAATTACTCACACTTACCTCCTACATACAACGGTCAAGTAAGGCGGGAGTTTGAGTCTAAGCAAAATGCGAACATTAGCCGATCCACTAAAATCGTCGTTTGCCATAGCTAAATTAGATGCTCCAGTACAAATACTGGATTTAGCAGGATAACTTGATTTTTAATCATTATTCGTCTTTGTCTTTTTTTTAGATGGGAAATCATCCAATGACATCCCCTGCTGGGCGGAGCGAGAGGATGTGTCAGACTTTTACTGACTAAAAACCTATTCCTATTCCTTCGTTGCCTTCCATACCAGGGCCGAGATTTCCGTTCATAAACCAACCATTTGACCACTGGACGGTCGGACAGGGAGCTGATTCATCTTTGTCTAGAGACCGACCGAAGTTCCGGACGTGAAACGGATGGTAAACATAACTAAGATTCTAGAAGACTCAGGAGAGGAACTTGTTTACACAAATTTCCTTCATTAATACTGGAAATACAGATTTAAGTAGTCTTGGATGATTTGAAAATAGGTAGGTACATTTTTGTCGCTGAAATGTCTCAAATCATAGCAAACAGTTAACAGGGTAGGTAATGGAAACAAAAGCCAAGAGGCCGTCAAAGATAAAGCAAGACAAAACAAATGCCCATTAACTGTAACCGCATATCAAGAGCAACGTACAAAATAACCAAGTTTTTGCTATCCCCACAAACAATACCACATTAATAGATTTCCCTTCAATTCTCTTTATTAAAGTTTTTGTTCTTTAATTTGAAAAATGTACGTGTTCTAACAGTAATGGCAATGTAAATATCAGGGGACCTTAGGCTCTCAGGAAATTGTAGCGTGCCTCGAAGGCTTGGACCGGTCCAAAGTGACTCACACAGAACTGATTCATCGAGTCCGAGTTAATTCGAGACAAATTCTTTGAGATTTCACTTAGTTTAAGCGAGTTTTTTTTATTTTAATAACATGTTCAGTGAGATTTTTCAAATTCCACAATGCAGTTCGATTTATATATATAAAAATACCTGTCGAATGCTAAATTCAAACTTTAGATCAGGATTTAATTTAAACGAGAAAGTCATCTACAAATTGCTGTGAGAAAAATATATCTTTTTTTTTAATGATATAAACTGGTTGACTGCGATCCCACCTGATGGTAAGCAGTGATGCAATCGTTGATGGTGAGGCGCACGAGTTTATTACGAGTCTATGCAGTCTAGCCTTGAAGACACTAAAGTTATAATCGTACGGAAAGACCGCTACAGGCAAATTGTTCCAGTCCTTCGGTGTATGAGGCATAAACTTCGAGGCAAAACGCTTAGTCCGGACAGTAAAGGTGTCATCAACGTAAGAGTGAGCTCTCGTCGTCGAAAGGTGATGGTGGAATCAATACCTGCTTACATTCTCTAAAATGCATTCTATAAAATATCGAAAGGCTGGCTATCTTACACCTGTGTTCGTATATTGGTGTTAACCAAATCTGGATCACCAATTAGCCTCTTCGCATGCCTTTCCATTGAGTCCAAAGCTGCTCTCTTTTAAATGAGATATGGAGACTGCCCCATCTGTGCCCCTCTGAATAGTCACCTTAGGGGCTAATCAGACCAGTGTGCATCGGAATTGCATAACCTAATTCCACCAAGCACCTTCCATCATCGGACTACCAGATGTACGGCGATGCGCCACCGGTGTGTGCCCATGTTGGACATTACACACACCCGCACAAAAACTTTCGGGAACACATTCATTGTGCGTGCAGCTAAGGAGTGGAAATCACAGCCGGAATCTGTATTTCCTGATAGCAAGTCACTCACTTCAGTCGACTCACCTTGAACATTACACACACTATGCTAAACAAAACGCGTAAGTGCCACGAAATTCATGGCGTATCATGAAAAAGCATCCTCAAAGCTATCTTAGCGCTTCATGTTTTAATATTTCTGTTAGACGATATAATGCCAGTGCCGTAACTAGTCCTTTATACGCCCGGTGCGAGCTTCAATAATTGCACCCCTTTTTTATGGTGGGAAAAAATCATGCATTGACATCCCCCGCCCTTGGGCGGAGCGGGAGATAGTGTCAGACTCTTACTGACTAAAAGACCCACCCCGTTCCTTCTAGCCTTCATACCGGGTCTCGAGCGCTCTTTCGGATAACCCTGGCCCCAGTAGGCTGCGACCCAGCTGGGTCCCTGCTGTTGCTGACAACTCCTTGAGGCGCGCGGGAACAGTGCGCGCCGTCGACGACTTGGGCTTGGTCCGGACAGTTACCGGACGGCCGGACAGCGAGCTAGATATAATTGCACCCCTAGAAGTATGTACAATGCAAACAAAAGGGACTAGATATGAAAATTTTGCGCCCCTCCAGAGACTGCGCCTTGTGCCTAAGCACCGCTGGCACCGCCTTATTTACGGCACTGCATAATGCCAATGTAGCGCTGCAGCGAACTTTTGTTTAAACTTTGCAGTATTTTGACGAATAGTTTCCATAAACGTGCTTGTCTGTCACTAAAATATAAGTCGATGTCATACCTTCATATCCAGGTATCATAGGATGCTTGTACACTGGATCCCCATTCCGAAATCTTGCGTTGACGATGTCGATGTCAGTTTGTGGCGGCCGATAGATCTGTATGTGTGCAAAAATATAATTTAATTGATAATGTTTATTATTTCTGTTGAACAGTGATGGCCAAGTGGTAACGGCTCCGACTTACGAGTTGTAAGGTCACGGGTTCAAACACAGCCAGGCGCATTACTTTGTGTAATTTATTTCATCACCACTGCTCTCAAAACAATGAAGGAAAACATCGTGAGGAAATCGCATGTCCTAGAACCAAAAATTCGAAGACATGTGACATCTACCAACCCGCACTGGGCCCGCGTGGTGGATTACGGCCCATTCCCTCTCCTAGAGGGGAGGCCTGAGTTCCAGCAGTGTGTACATTAAAAGACTGATTATATATGTATGTATTATTTCCAATCCTGTCTTCTGCTTGTATCTTATTAAATTATTTTCTGACCCTGGATTTTTTAAATGTAGAAATGACTGACTATGCTTTAACTACATAAATCTATCGAAATGGAATATTTTAACACATTACATTTTATGAAAATGCCTCTTATTTTTTTGCATCCATGTATGTGTTCATTACTATGATAAATAAATAATGTCTATTGTTATTAGAACAATTATCGATCAAAAATCGATACAATGTAGACAATATAATATTATCTTCCCCATTATCGATTTGCAAACCTTTCCATGAGATAAAAGGTACTTCAAAAACCATGTACCTAGTAGATATATGACCTTCTATCAGGCAAGTACATAAGCAGATTAGATACACCCACACTGTTTAGCTACGGTAATAAAATGATAAGAGATTAAGTAGGGTTAATTGAATGCACACGTTTCAGGAAGTAAGGGGAGGAGGGGGATATTTAATCTGAAAAACATGTCAGACACGTGTACTTGTCGTCATAAACCTGTAAACTTGGAAATCAACCTTCATTATGTACTCAGACTAGCGAGACGACCCACCCCAACTTAGAACGGATTTCAAAAATTTTCAAAATGCATTTTATTTCAAGATTTTTTTTTAGATTCACATGTCCCGATGTCTATAATAAAATCTTGCAAATTGAAATTGATCCAGCTGAAATTTTGCATGCATGTGTAAATGAGACGACAATGCAAAAGTATTATGACTTGGAGCTAATCTGATGATGGAAGCGGAGGGTGGCCCTAGGAACTCGGTAGCTAAATGGCACAACCCCGTCAAGTTTGGCCTTGAGACGAGTATTAATTATACAGGTATGCTGCGCTAAAAGCTTGCTATGAAAAAATGATTTTCATTAAAAACTTGTTTCTACTATAATTGCTTGTATACATAGTTA
Source organism: Mythimna albipuncta (assembly GCA_929112965.1). Lineage (NCBI taxonomy): Eukaryota > Metazoa > Arthropoda > Insecta > Lepidoptera > Noctuidae > Mythimna > Mythimna albipuncta. The sequence goes on along the minus strand of OV815962.1, from coordinate 4,564,255 downwards.
AATACTACACCTAAACATTCCTCATGGATCACTCCTTTTATTAGTAAAAACACACATGAGAATCCGTTCAGTAGCTTTTGAGTTTTTCCCGGTCAAATAGTACTTAAGTATAAATCTGTCTGTATGACCGCAAAAAACTCAAAAGCACAGCGTCTGCGCTGTGGGTGTTAAAAGTATAATATGGAAGAATATCATGTAGGTCGCAGACAATGAGACCTCTCCCCTCACTGATGGCCGCTTCACGAGACTGGCCCTAAGATTGACTAAAATCATAGCCATTACGACCGGCCAAGTGTCCTTTAATAAGCACTTCTCTATCATAGGAATTCCAAACAGCCCACTCTACAGAGCCGGCTTGGAGAAGGACGAGACAGCAGCTCATCTGTGTCTAATTTGCCCAGTGGTCGGTGGATACAGGGCCAAGTACATCGGAAGCTCATGTACCTTCCGCAAAATGGTCATTAACACGTGGTGGTTTCTTTCTTTCCTTGAGGAGCTAGGGTAGATTGAATCATAAACCAACCTACCCATTTATCCCAACCGTATTTAAAGAAACTGGTTTAGGTTAGGTAAGTAGTGTAAGTACTAAAGTACTGTAAAAAAAAAAAAATTTTTTTTTTTTCACGGATTAACGCGAGTACAGCTCGCGAGTGAACAGGAAGAAGGATGGAAGGAGACTATCGGAATGAGTAGGATATATGGGGAATTGAGGAGTGATGCGTCACACATCGTCGTCGTGATACTCTGAAGGGAACCCATCATAAGCTGTTCGATAAGCTAAAAGGGGTAGGTACATTGGAAGGGTATAACAGTACACACGCTTTTAGGTTCGAAATACACGGGCCACTGGCTACAATTGCAAAATTCCGCCAATAGCATATTTCCTGGAGTTTTCTTACATTTTATATGGACTCGCCGCATACGGTTGGCGCCGATGGCCGCCACACACTAGAAATCGTCGGCCGCTTTTAGTTTCTAGAGGTGGCGTTTGTGGCTGTCGCGTGTAGCCCGTCGTGAGCGTACCCTTATGGTGCGTTTACACGTGGGCACAGACTTTTTTTTTTTTCGATGGGAAGAAACATCTTATGACAACCCCCGCTCTTGGGCGGAGCGGGAGATAGTGTCAGACTCTTACTGACTAAAAAACCCATCCCGTTCCTTCAAGCCTTGGCCAACCGCCATCCCTAGCCAACGTGTTAACGGGGTCCTGGTCATGAAATGGCATGATTCATGAATGGCGTAAGCTGGCGCCGATCCGGGCTAGTGTTGGTTTTTGGACACGCTGGCCGAAGCTGGGCCCACGTGTAAACGGGTCACCTGTAGGAATGGGGGAATTACATTGCGTACCTATCTAAATACCATTCTGAGTGAGCACTTCAGGAAAACTCAATGTTAATTAAGAGGTTTTGTGATAAGAACCAAGAACCGTATTAAAATTAAGTATAAATCATTTAACGATTAGTTTATTTCTTTTCGTTTGGGCAGTGCCATAATTGAATATTCATTAAATTAATGCCCAGCCGGGTCGAAGCCTACTGGGGCCAGGGTTATCCGAAAGGGCGCTCGAGCCCCGGTATGAAGGCTTGAAGGAACGGGATGGGTTTTTTAGTCAGTAAGAGTCTGACACTATCTCCCGCTCCGCCCAAGAGCGGGGGTTGTCATAAGATGATTTTTCCCATCGAAAAAAAAAAATCATAATTTTAATTATCTTGCGTAGGAGCAATAGTGGCCAGGAGTATTGGTGGCCCAGTGGTAATAATCCTGATTTAAGAGTTGTAGGTGGCGGGTACAAACAACAAAACTTGTGTAATTTATTTCATCACCACTGCTCTCAAAACGGCGAAGGAAAAAATCGTGAGGAAACCGGCATGTTCTAGAACCAAAAATTCGAAGACATGCGTCATCCACCAATCCGCACTGGGCCCGTGTGCTGGATTAAGTACGATTCATTCCCTCTCCTAGAAGAACATTAAATTATCAGCTTTAGCTGATTATGCATCTCACAGCAGTAAATGGGACTTCTTCTGTAGGTAGTCAGACACTCACCATAGAAATATAAAAATGTTTCTTTTCTTGTATTTATGGCACTCACCCTATTTTTTAGTGGAAAATCATCAAATGACTACTCCAGCTATATGGAGAAGCGAGAAGGCGAGACTTTTACTGCCTAAACCCACCTGTTTCTTCATTTGCTCTTTACTTTCTAGAGACATTGTAACTCTTGCAAGCGTTCCCGCAGCAAGGCACCCATTCTGTTTCTGTCCTATTTCCATTGAAGTTTTAGTTAGTTACCGCGGACTTTGATTCTATGCTATTTAAGTGTAAGTACCATCTAGGTTTTGGTTACTTAATCGCTTCGTGTCTGATGTAGTCAAATAAATTTCTTCTAAATTGTTCATCATTATCCTGTTTCAGGAGAAAGCAGCCATCGTAGTTTTTAATCACCCCTCCCGATATGGGAGGAACGAGATGGAATATCAAGCTTTTACTGACTAAACTCTCGGGGTCTACCTTCAGCTGCTCTTTGCATTCCAGGTTCACAGTAACAAATCCGAAGAAAGTAACTAACCTGAAAATCGTCAGCCGTTCGGTCAGATAGCACCAGCCTCTCTGAATGCTGGACACTAGGATCCAGAAGAATCTTGTGAGTGGTCGAGCCATATGTGTCGCCTATTCGGTACTTGTACTCCGGGCAATGACCTGTGTACCTGCAAACAACTGGAATGGTTAGTTTATTGCTTTACTTTTCGTAAAATGTCAGAAGGATGACAGCATGGAGTGCACGAAACAACGTCGTAAACAATGAAACAGGGGTAGAGTTGCCATCTGTAAAATCTGCCAATCAGGAAAAAAAGCGTTAAAATTCCGGATTTTTGAGATCAGTAGTCATTTTTGTTTTTAACATGCTCAGAATAATAAAAATATGTAGTTCAGTTTGTTATCGGTTATTTTTTTGTTTACTTTCACTACTTTTTTTTGTTATCACGTGTAAACGGTGCATAAGAAATCATCGAATGACTCGTCCATGTTCGGGTAGAGCACGAGGGAATGTCAGACTTTTTATACCCGGACTACAAATGAGACCCCCTCCAGACGCTCCCTGAAAGCCATTTAAACTAGGACAAATCCGGGGAAACCATGACGGATGGCAACCCTAGACAAGCACAGATAGATGATGGACATGAGCAGTGTTGTAGGGTGTCCTGCTGAGACTTCACCATGTCTTCGACGAGACCCAACTAGGTTTGTAGGTTTCCCTCATCAATTTCCTACAACATGACACGGTTAACCAAATTAATCGACTGACCATTACCCGCTATCTCAACATTAAAAATTTACTCGAAACCGATCATTTACGAAACCTTCAAACACGCTCCAGAAATAGGTACCTACGTACCTACATAATAAACGAAATCATTTATCATATTTGGACACGCGACACGTCCAACGCAACGCCCTAAATACATTGTCGCCAAGAAATATAACATAACAAGAATTACCTAACGATCCTTTTAAGTGAATTCGTACAAACGGACTCGGTTCATCAATAAAATATATTTGTAACGCGCGCTCTTGACAAGGTGAAATATGTGGCGTCAAAAGTAAACCAGTGATGTTACATAATTGGCGCCAATTTGGTAACTATCGTAACTTTGCTGATGAAAAACGGCCAGCCGGTCTCACTTAGTTTAATTTCGTCATGCGCAAATGCAACCCAGATTGTATTCTTGGCGACGCGAGCCCTTTTTTGGACCTTAAATCTTATGAAAGGAATGTACAAAGTGCAATCATAAATTAAAATATTTAAATATGGACATGTGACATTGAAGTCTTGGCTCCTAAAAGTCGTGGGGAAGCTGACATAAGAACCTTAGTCTGAGTAGTTGTTATGCATGCTATGCAAAGCTAAAGGAATGTGTGCAGATATGAACATGAATAGATTATCTACCTACTACATTGTACACCCAACTAACCTTAAACTGTACTATTATTCATAAAGTTTTAAGACCAGCTTTATCTAGCTAAAGGGAATTTAATTCTACAGCTCTATAGCAAGCTGCATGTTTGACGACAGTGCTTAGGCAAAAAGAACGGCACGTAATAGAGCTGCCGTCATTACAACAGTAGGTATCTCAAAGACTGAATGGATACACTAACCCTGGTATATAATGGGGCTGGGCTATACTGACTAAGTCCAATGCCATTTTGTGTTATTTCTTGCTCTGCCGGAAAAGGATCAACTCATAATTTCCATATAAAAACCGGATAATTGTTACTGACGCTAAAATTTAATAAACACCACACATTTGTTGATTTTGGTCTTTTGATTAGGTTTGACGTGAAATTTTGACAAAAAGTCAAAGTCAAGTTGTTTTAATTTTCCTGACGTTCGCTGAGAGAGATGGCCAGTGCGTTAGAACTTAGAACCCAAAAAGTTTTAAAATGAAAATTTTCAAACGTAGAACTTGTAACCAATCGAAATAATAACTTAAGCAACAGTAATAGTAGCTACTAACTAATAGCAGATAAGCGATACAAAAGACCATTAAGTTACCATTTCAAATGAGTGAAAATTTTCGTTGGTTCAAACTACAGACTGAACTACCGCCAAGAACCGACAACTTCAAAACAAAACAAAACATAGACGATTCGGTGCCTGCGCAAGTGCGCAGGCTTCGGACTTCACCGGTCATCGTTCGTGCTCTTTCGCAATTCGTTCGCTCGGACTTCGTTCTTTCGTTCATTTGTTCGTCCGCCATATTGAATGTAACCGCCGTCGCGGTCGGGTGTATTTGGTGGCGCTCCGCGCAGTGACAGTCAGTTAACGATGAAATCATAACTTTTAAAACTTTGTGCTTCGAAGTGCTCCTGAATCATAGTAATTCCAATAAACTGTGAAGTGTTCTTACATATTTACCTCAAAACAATATAGTTTCGTTATTTATAACTGATCCAGCGACTTGAAATGCATGCATTCCATCGAGACTGTTGAACTTTATTTTTTTTTCGTTCGGTGTACATTTTGATTCTTATCAAGTATTTTTTTATAATTCATTCGCCGTGAACTATGGTTTTATGTAAAGACAGTAATAAATATTACCTAAATATTTATAGTGTTATGTGTTGATTAGACTGTGTTATCAAAGTTAGCAATAAAAGCTGATTAGGGATTGCCGAAACATTCAAGGTAAGGTCAATCAAGTAAATGCACTAATATTTAACAACATTAACTTTCAGATAAACAAGGAATTGTGAAATTAGCAAGGAACTCCTTCTTAAATACGAATGAGACTGCTCTTTTGAACCCTCTGACCTACTTCAGTTAAATAATTTCACTTTACCTGTGAAATTGTTCAAAAGAGTTACCATGTCTCCACGCAAGAGATAACTGAAAGATCGCAGATGGGTTTCACTCTCCCATTCGCCAAAAAAGCCTGTGTCTTAACTCACCCAGTTACTCGGATCTACTTGACACACCTATATACCATCAATAAATAACATTCTTTATATGATTTTAAACGTTACAGCTATAAACCTTTCGTAAATAAATCATTACCTGTTTTTACCGGTCACCTAAGAACCTCGATTTTTATTCAAATCAGCTTGATTGCAATCTGAATCAGTTAACTTAATTCATACATATGGGAAATATTCGAAACTGGGGACGTTTTTCGACGACTAGGTAGGTAGGTACCTAAGTACTTTGAGGACTGTTAATGTAGGCAGAAGAAAATAGAAACATAGGTAAGAACATTCCTAGAGCACAATGTATTTTTTTTGTACTTATCTAATAAATCTCAGGATTCTGGGGTCCTGGATCTTTGAAAAGCATGTCAGAGGCTGAAACCAGCTCGTAAAGGAGATGTTAAACATGCATTGGTGGTCATGTCATTGAAAGTCACCAACTAATTGTACCTATTACCTACGATCTAGTCTAAAAGACTTCATTAAGCAAATTAACTTTAACTGGTTGAAGATTATAAAGACCAACAGAAAAACCATTCAGAATCAAGGAAAACAGTGAGATATAATATGAGAAATGCCAAGCGATGACAATTTATTCAACGAAACTTCTGAATCCTGAACAATTGCTCAAAGAATTTTACTAAGTATAATGTAAAGGACATAAAGAAAATAGACGACACATTCATTTGATTCCCGCACGGAACAAAAACAATTACGGCTTATCAATAACTGTTTCGGGTCTAAAGTGACTCGAAAATGGGAGTTTACATGTTTGTGAACGGACTCACAATACAGGAACCTTACAGGCCCAACACGGCCGAAATCCGCTAGGACCACGGGAATTATTGAAAGGGTTGCTATAGTCCTAAAACGCAAAGAGTGACTGAAGAACACAGCTGGGGATTAAGACGGAAAAAGTCCGACACGCCTTCTTGCTGCTCTTCTCTCTAAAGTGGAAGAACTCATTTGATAATTTCCCTCCTCAAAAAAATAAAATCCACGATACAGGAGCAGGCAATTCTTAGCGTGAAGGAACCTGATAACATAAAAAGTTACAGTGTGTTTAAAGAAGATCTAACATGCATTTATCACTCTAGCATCACCACGAGAACAGCCAGCCAAAAAAAAAACAAAACAGATAAAAAAAAGTCTTGTGAAGATTCGCGATGTTCACGAAGATAAAGAGATAGAACCACTTTAAACAGAAAACGTTATCTGGGTTACCTATCGGCTATCGGTTTCATCATAACAGATGATGTTGTCCAATTTAGAAGGAATGCGAGTTTGCGACAACACGTTAACACAAATGACCCAATAGATGTTGCCGTTATGGAAAATATTTTGGGCAATATTAAATTCTTTAACTTATCTGTTATTGAAATATTGTCCTCCATTTTGTTTGTTTGTTAACTCATTAATAGTAATTAGACAAGAAATAATGAGAACGTTGTAGATCGTGTAAACGTGAAATAAAACGAAATTCTGGACTATATAAATAAGGCAGTGTGTCTCCCCATGCAAATTCAGTAGATTCAGTTTCTAATCAGCAATAGCTTAACCTCGGAATGCACTTTCATTCCTTATTTCATTTCATGTTTATTTTCTCGTTCTACGTCACGTTCTTTGTTAATCTGAATTTTCCTCTTCATCTTTCGTACCAACGATTTCATCGCTTAGTTTGCCTTCTTTTTAATCACCATCAGGAGTTTGGAACATTTTAAGTTTTACCTGTCTTCTTGCTTTATTCGTGTCATCTATATAAAAACTATCTTTAGTATTCTCGACGCCTTATCTACAGCAGATTATTCCGAATTGAGTCCACAATACCCCTATGATTCTCACATATGGTAAATACCGTGACATTGAGCTAAATACTTCTTTTGCGAACGATAAATCAATTTAACGAGCGAATTAATTGCATAGTTGCTAATTGATTTGGTCAAATGCCTTCTGCCAGTTATTTCTAGCTGGTTATTAGAAGGTATATGACTAAATATTAACAGGAAATACTAAAAAAAATATGAGAAAGGCCACATATTAACGTGGGCAGTTCCTTTGATATAGAAGTTAGAATTACGTCCGCTCTGTACATAAAATCGCCGTTACCCTCCCAATAAAAGATAACACGTTACCAAACAATGAAACAGGCACCCATTCAATCTCAAGTAAAACGTTTCAAAGGAATCCTGTTTGGTGGTCGCCGGCCGGGAGAAACAAAACCCCGCAACGACATCGCGGCGACGTCGTCGTTCAAACATGGGCGACCACCACCAACAAACACATCTCAACCTTACCCCCTCCACATAAAGTACAACTTTATACATCAACCACTTGATAACATTCCTGCAAATCCCATTCTAGAAACTAGACGCTTCTTTGTTTTTGTTATTAGACTTGTATACGCTGTAAATAACTACTGAACGGTTGTCCAAACCGCTTTCCAACTATCAACAGCGAGCATTAAAAAAAAAGTCAGCTCAAGTTGTATCTTCCAAATAGATTGCTTTGAGATAAAAACGGAAAGTATTCAAGTCCGTTTAATTCAAATTGTCTTTTAATAACGAAACTCAATTACTGATGATGTCGATATCCGAATTAACATAGGTCACGTTTTTTTTTCATAAAGCATAGAGCACATAATCGTTCAGAAATAGTTTTCCGCGTCCCCAGCAAGTTTCGGAGCAGACCGGTTTAGAGGAAGAGTCGGAACGGCCGTTTGCAATCTTAAAAAAACTGGCTAAGTTCGAATTTGTGCCTTTCGAGGGCTTCGTAACCTCAACGAAACGGTGACAAAGAACGATTCAAGGATGTTTGATGAAGCTAACGGCTAATTCAAAAAAACACTGATTTTGGTCAAGAATTGTTGACATTTCACGAAAATGTCTTATAATAACGTAGATACTAGTCAAACACAGTCAATAAATTAAGATCTTGGGTGCGGAACTATAAAAAGAAGACCCGTGCCGGCTGATATTCGAGGTCGCAACCCAATTGGGGACCAGTCGTTGGTCGCAGGTACGCTTTTGTAGTACACTTTCTCCCGTGCGTGACGCGCCCAGCCAGACATTTCACTGAAGACGTCTGCAGGTGCACGGCAAACCGGCGAACTCAATGGTAAACATGCGAGTTTATGATTTGCGAATAATTTAATGATTCGCTAAAGTTACACTTTCACCCAAGAAAACAGGGCGTAAAAATCTAAAGACTTGCTTCTAATTACTGGACCATCGCAAAAGTCGCACTCAAGCGACATTTGGAAACAATGTTGACACCGAATAAGTCACCAGTGTGACAGTGTCAACGCTTGTCTGCGATGAAAGAGACTGCAGACCTCTTGTGTTAAGTAGGTTTTGAGAACAACATTCTAGACCACAGACGACGCGTCTGGTACCTATTAATAAAAAGATGTTAATTCTAAATATCGTTGACCCATAAAACTTGAGATTCCGACATTCCTCTTCACAGGAAAGAATCACCATTATGATGCAAAATAAAACACGTGCTGCCTGGCGTTTTTAGACATCCTGCGATCATTAGAGGCGTTAATGGTGAGAATCTTATAAAAACTAGTCCAGCGAGTAAGAAACAATTGGCCACGTAACCATTTGTTCGTACTTTCGTTCGTAAAAACTATATGTTAACACGAATGGTTACAGCCGCAAAGTATTCGAGAAGCAATTTGGCCAATCAATTATAAAGATTCCAATAGAAATCGTTATTTAAATTCGCCACGACTCGTTAACGAACAATTATTATCGACATGGTGACGAGTTTCTGACATCACTTTGGAAAATAACTTTTAGGAACATAGTTATGGAATCCAACAAAACAATATCGGTTACCTCAGCGTTCAATCATTTTGTGGAGAACATCAGATGGATTGCTTAGCTGTGTAAAGTAAGTTTCTAGCCATGACTCAGATTATTATTATTATGCAGATTTCCTTCGGTCATGCCTCATGTCTTTCAGGTGTGTGGAATTTCCATTAAAAAAAGTTCAATAACATGTTCCGGCAATTGACTGAGCAAGTAGGTATATATGAGAAAATAATAATTATAAGATATCAATAATAATCTGGGCCGGGTTTGAGTTTTTTATGTACGTAAGTACATACCTAGTTTAGTTTAAATGTTTGTGAATGCATCCACGATTCAGGAGCAACATATCATTTAAAAAAATAAAAAAACTTTAACGGAATTCAAGGTGCTTAAGCAAGATCCAAAACATATAATTAAAATCAAAGCAAGATCATTAGCCACCGTCCCAACCGGTCCAAGTCGACTTGATAAAGGTGTCAATACTCTGAAAATGTAGACTAAACGAAAACAAATCAACAAGATATTCTCATCAGACCTGAATGGACTTGTGTCAAAGATACGGAACTTTCATTGTCTTAGTAAAACAAGTTGCATCTTGTCTCAACAATAGAAGCCTTATCTGAGGTCTTGCCTTTCTTGGAATTGCATAAAAGACCATTGATGACGTGTAAAATTTCTCGGCTTCTTATCTACTGGTGATAATGAGAACATCCATTAAGCAGATAGCATTGAAATATCCTAAAATACATCCGGTTATTACGTCCTCAAAGACTTGGTCGGACCTGTCGACTGTGTGATTAAAAGAGGCGGTAAATTTAATGACGTTGAAGCAAAACTTGACGGACAGATAACACAATGAGTATAAGGTTTTTTTTTTAATAGCCTATACTGTCCCACTGCCGGGCAAAGGCCTCCCCCAACTTCTTCCAGGTAATCTTTTCTTGTGCTACCTCGAACCAGTATAAGGATAATCAAAGTATAAAAACCACCTCATGTAGGTGCTTCTATCATTCAGGCTTCAGTCTTCCTCAATATGGCAGTGGGGGTACCACAAGCTCTTAACGTGCTCCACTCGACTGACGACCCATACTGAACTGGTAAAAGAATAACCATGTAGGGTGTATAGCTTCATCCCTCTTTCTCGCTCGCACACCTGACATTTAAACTCGTCATGGTAAGGCCCCCGATCTGTTAAACATAACCTGCTCTTCCATCATAAGCACGAAGTTATTAATGATTTTTTTAATCAGTTTCCGTTTACGCCAGATCATGAGCAGCTGATTCATTCTTTTCATGTTTTAATTTCATTCTTTGATGCGCATGGGCATCTACATCCACAAGATATGAAGCAACATCGCAAAGTGCTTCATTCATAGAGTATGTCTTACCTATTATACGAGGTGGTCTCTGTATAATTACGGTGTTGCAATTAGGGACGAGAGAGTGTTGCAAGTGTACTGAGCACTATGGCAATTTACATTATTATTTCTGCGTTTCGCTCTTTTGTTATGTTGTTTCGAAATGTGTGTTAGTTTGCCTTGGATTTTAAATTAATTTAACACTAAGAATTGATTTATGTTCGCGGCTAAAACAACAAAAATGTAATTCATACGTGGTGATATCCAACTATCCAGAATGGAATTCTAAATTAAAAAAAATACAAAGCAGTTTTCTTCTAACGCACGAACCGTCCGATAAGTATACGCAAGTACGCACTCCTACGCATTCCACGTCACGCTTCCAAGCGTACTCAGCACAAATACATCAGAATCCCGTCCATAACACGTATTGTGCAACCAAAGTATCAATAATAACAAAAGCAAGGCCGGTCGGTGTTCAGTTACATCGGAATGTATGCGAGACACTTTGTTCACTTGTTAAACCAAATAATAGGGTTATCTGCCAACTAAATTTACCTGAGAAATTCAAACCTGAAATAAAAGTGTTATGTAAAAGAATCTACAAGGCTATAACGATAGCGATAAGTTTTGATAGTTTAAGGAATTCCACAGTTTTATAGTATTTTAACGATCTGTTAGAGTATCGCTTACATTCGTGTTACATTGCGTAACACTGCACCTTATAATGTATGTAACGGTTATTTTAAATCCACATTACCTAAAGGCGTTACTTTGTCATTATACTGGCACTTGAGTTTTTCATGTTCATTCAATCAATCACCTCTGCCTATGGCAGGTTACTGATGGTCATAGACCTGACAAATTGCGACATCTCTCCCAGTTTAATGCCTTCCGTGTTTTGTATATTTTATTACTTCTTGTGATTCAAAATCAATAGTTCCCTGTGGCATTTCGACAAGTTTCAATATTTCATTTTAATAGAATCAAAATTACAGCTCTAAGCTGCTGTAGATACAATGGTATCATATTCTCTACAGATTTCTTCACACATTAAATTTTTTCTGTGAAATGAAATATACTGTCTCCAACCCTGAATGAGTTTTGAGACAAGAATGTCGAAGACATGTGTCTTGAGCATACATAATCATACACATTCCAAGTATCTACACCTCATGGTCTGATTGATCACGATCTTGCGAAATACTAGTCGTATTTATGAATCGTGAATATGTAGCAAGTCCGTTTTGATCTTTCTAACAATACACTTCCAACTTAATTTCCATATAGTTTGCAATGATTTATGATTTATAATATTAGTATTACATTTATTTTCACCCATACATGCAACATTTCTACAGTTTGTAAGTTTAGTTGTCCCCAAGTTAGTCACCGCTAAAAGTGAAGCGAAATATAATATTATCTTATCTCGGAATTAATATGACAAAGATAATTTTAATACTGGCTTAATTGATATGTAATTTTGAGTTGTTTTTACAATCAATCATCATAGTTTTGTAATTACTAACAAGACTAAACGTCATGAAGACATCACGAATTCACAAAGAAGTCTTTCAACAGACATTCCAAGCAGCATTATTATTTAAATAGTGCTATCACGAAGTTATCGCAGCTTACATCTCGTTATCTTCACTGCACACTGTGAAGGTAATGATCCTCTTGTTAATACAACAAGCGTGGAAAAGCGGGTAGACAGACATTGTAAGATATTTTTCTTCTTACAATGAAAATCGCGTGCATGACAAGTTCTTTGTAGTAACATGACAAGCGCCACTGTATGTTACTGGCATTCGCTCATAATGATACTATAACAATTCATAATCTTGCTGAATATTCCTTTTTTTTTAACTGGTTTAAGTACCTAATAGCGTCACCAAGTACAGTTACTTCATCATAATCTCGGTAGTCATCGCCGTCTTAGCTATAACATTATTGTCAGAAAAACCTATACCACCTTTGTTTTTAAGCTTCCATAACGATTTTTTTCCCAATCCGACTGGGAGATCCAAAGATTAGCGGATTTAAACAAACTGCTGCTCAAACTTTATCAAGCGCCAATTCGATGGTCTCATCATCTCTTCTTTGGGTCTGACCTACCAGATACCAGCTTGATGTGCTTGAGTATCCGGCTTGAGTCAATGACGAAATAAGTCAAGAGGATCATTAGTAATGATGCACTCGTTGAGTCGAAGGTTCAAAGTTTTGAGCCCCGACGCCGAGTTGCTAACGTATCGGTTTTCTACTTGAACGGGGAATGTACATAACTTAATTCCGATAAAGCCGACCACCAAACGAATGGCGATGCGCCATCGCACTGGACATTACAACCATACGCACAAAATATTTTGGGAACACATTCATTGTGCGTACAGCTAGGGAGTGGAATTCTCTGCCGGAGTGTTTCCTGATAGCTGTTAAAGCCTAGGGGCCTTTAAGTGAAGAGTGAATAAGATACAGACGTTCAAGGCAGACGTTGTGTTTGGACCGCTAGTCATCATCTTGATGTCAGTACACTGTAATTAAAGTAACTGCATCTAAAATACCCGTTTACGTATCCTAATTAACAAACATTAGTCATCCCTGACGGGGTCAACATCAACCATAAAATGAAATGTCGATTGATTTGCTAGTCATTATAAAATGCACGTATCTATTAACGTTAGTTACATTTACATGTTAATTGATTCCGCCATTAAGACTATCTTGCGATCGAACATCGTCTACTGATTGTTCCATTATCGTAGATGAAGATATATATTTACATCGAAATTAAATTGATTTTGATCGTTACATTTAGATAATATAGTTTTTCAGGGTTCTGTACCTCAATAGATAAAAACCGTATTGGTTCCCGTCTGTCGATCTATCAAATCCCTTTTCTTCAAGAACACGTGGAGGTATGAAGGTGAAATAAATATAAAATACTCAGGTTTTGCTACCCCTTGCAGTTGTGAAAAATCAAAGCTTCTAAGTCAATGCAATCTAAAGATGAAGCGGTTTATGCTCCGTTTTGGTGCATATTTTGACACTCTTAAGAAAATCAAAGCCTATATGGTACTTTCCGTTGACCTAGAATCTTGAATTTCTATATAAGCAAGTCTCATATGTTCTATGAGCCCTTATTTCTTTACCTTACTACAAAGGAACAAGTCTGAAAATCGTTTTGTAGTCACGTCACAAAAATGATTATCGCAATTCGTAAAAATCTTCGAGAATCAATTCGGGAATCGGACTACTTACCTAAGAAAGTTTGTACAGATCCCTGAATACGCAAGTATACCTCGCACTGGATCGATTTTTATTATAAGGTCTCTGACCACAAACTTCTGAGATCCAAGCAGGTCATATTTGTGGTCATATTTCAGGTGAATTTATGAGTTTTGTCATTTTCCTGGTATTCATTCTAATATTGGCGTGCCTGCTAATTTGCGTCACAACCATTGTTTAGACTGAGTATATTGGGACAAAGTCCAGAAACCGTCCTAATTCCAGCTGCAGGCAATTCGCCGAAGAATATAATGTAGTTAATGGGTGAATTTCCCACGGGAGTCTTGAGATGCGACCATATAATTATGACAGGTATGATCAGAGAAACATCTGCACCTGTGAACTTAATACGAAATTATTTATAGTTGCGTTTACCGTTGTGGATAATGCGATAAGCTCTTATTAACCTTATTTTAAATATTAATAGGTGAAGTAGAAAAATTTTCAAGTTGAATTCTTCCACCAACTTTACCACACTTTCGACAGTTTTAATTTTATATGTTATGTTACCTTCTTCATGTAGGAAATCATCAAATAAATTCTCCTGGTGTTGGTGGAACGGAGGTAGTATCAGACTTTACAGACTAAAACCCACAAAGCTCTTTCTGTTACTCTTTTTGAGAGAGCTATGGTAACTCCTTTGGCTCTTTGAGGCGCGCGTGAAACACTAAAGCGCCGATTATTTAAGTTACCTAACTTTTTATTATTAATCGAGAATTAAGATTACATGAAAACTGATTACCTCATACAACAGTCGTTTCAATTTGTTGATCGCAATCACTAGTTGCTTGTTATACCAATTTTCAACTAATAAACCAAATGCTAACTAGGTTTCACGCTAACAAGACTGTTTCACGGCAATTACTACAGATTGATATTATTTATACGAAGTATTAATCAAGTTGCAATTAAGATAAGGGTTAATAGAGCTTACTTATAGTTGTAAGATCGTTTAGAAGAGTAAAAACTTTTATTAACAGCAAGAATGTAAATGATATTGTCATCCTAGGCATAGACAAAGAACTTGCTGCTGCTGGAATGGTCGTAAGAGTTACTGTGACAATAGACCACAAAGAGCAACAGAAAGATCCAAAGAACACAGGTGGGTTTTACTCAGTAAAAGTCCGACACACCTCACTCCACCCATAGCAGGAGAAGACATTTAATGATGAATGATTTGAAAAAGGTGTGGACAAAAAAGTGATTCATGAAGACATGAATGTTCCTAATATGGACGAATCAGAGTCGTCTATTATATTGCCCAAGGTATAATATTGTCGTAAAAAGGCCACTTTCCATCTTTGTTGGCTTCAGCTTACAAAATAAGCGTGAGTAGTTCAAGAGGCCTTGGAGCACCGTAGTAACTGGAACACAAATCTAATTTGCGTACGCCCCGTGAAGCTTTGCAAATGCATTGCTGGAATTTTGAAATTCTAAACAAAACAAAATATGTAAACCGAAAACAAAATATTTCGATAATTGGAGTATCGTGACAAGGCAGGCGTTATTTGAAGAAATCGTTTCGAAGATATCATTATGTGACGTAACATCAAAATATTTGCCTAATTGCCCTATTATATTTGCGTCACCCTTACAGCTAGCACCGTCGTATAAACGTTTATTTATTCAAGCTATTATAACAAAGTTGAAATCATAAAGACCAGTCCATTTTTCTGGTTCGTGACGTCACTGCAGCTGTGCAAACTTGGGTTTTACACAATTCTACTGCATGAAGGCAAAACGTAGATGTTTCAAATGCAAAAATTTACTTAAATGTCTTTGTTAACATTGGTTTTTTTCACAAAGTTAAACCTGAAAACGAACGATGATTCTCATTTCATGGCGTCATGCGCAATCAAATTTACATATAGCACAAAGACAAATCGAGGATATAAGTATTACATATGCGTTCAAAGCAAAAAACGAATCCAAGAAACGATTAAATGGCGTATTTCAAATTAACATTACCCGAACGCTTTAACGATTCTAATGCCTAAAGAGAAATGGCCGAAGCCCTTTTCCAATCGTAGAAGTACTGCTAACTAATGGTACTTTGGTAACTAGGCGATGTTCAATGCTCATAGAATCCGTAATGGTGTTCGAGAGTCGGAATGCTAGTGTGCCCACCATAAAGGCAACAACGCATGACCCGTTTTCACATGTATGGATATCCGGTTAGCTTATGGCCAAGAATAATGGGTGCATTTTAATGATAAATAGGAAAGGAATACTGATCGCATTCTTTTGTAACAACCAGACAATAATCTTCAAAGTAAAAAAGTGACTCCATGTAAAACTAATGCTGTAGTGGACAGACCACAATTTGTCACAAATAACGGTACCCAAATGCCCAATGTTATGTTATATAGAAAGCTAAAGGTTTTAACTACACAGATTTCAATTTGCGTTATGATTTACTTAGTAATATTGTCGAACAAAGTAAAACGACTGTTTTTACGATCGACAATGTGTTTGTGCAGTTAAACAGAAGTAAGTTATCGCAAGGCAAAACTTTATCGAAGGTAATAAATGTTTATAATCTTGTTAGAACTGCAAACTAAAATAAGTAAATGAGCGGATGTAGAATCGGAACGGACCGAAAGCGACATTATTGTGTTTAAACCTGTTGAAAACGCAGTTTAGATCGTTATTTTTGTCAACGAGACATCTATGGAAACTTGTTTCCTTGAGTTCAAAGTTATATTGTAATTTTCTGACGGAAACGTTCTAAAATCATTTGCTTTATTGACTACATTATTAGCCGTAGTTTAGTCAAATAATTTCACTTCCTCTAATCTCTTTTCATCGTCTTTCTGCCCTTGTCTCGTGTTATATGTGGTCGGCGCAACATTTTTTTTTTCTTCTATTCCTTGTTGTCACAAGTCATGACTTCCTTTTCTTTTCTATCACACCTCACACAAACCATCCATCTACTTTTCTTTGGCCTCCCTCTACCTCTACATATGTCCACATGTATACTCATACCTCTTTTATTAACATGCGATTCATCTCTCCTCTTCACATGACCACCAAGATAAAAGATTCCCTTCAACTTTTCAGTCACTTTTAAACTTATCTCTTCTCTGACTCAAACAAATATATATTAAAATATATTCTTAGAATTCATATTATAAATTAATTATTGTTTTGAACCAGAAAAGAGTAATAAAACATTCGAACCAAAAATATTTATGAAAAACTTCCCATTACAGTTTCCAATTCTCAAACGCTCGTCCCAAATTCGTCATCTTCGTTGTCAATTCTTCTCAGGAACCTTGTTAAAAATAAATGTCAACTAAATTAGTATAACAAATCCTGTCAAAGTGTTGAAAAAGACGTGTCAGACTAAACTAGAACTCGTTAAAACTGCCATGTTTTAAAATAATATCCTCTTTGTCTTATAGTTATGTTACATTTCTAGCGTTTTATATTTCTGTTTTTTGTTATTTAATCATAATTGTTTATTAATTACAATCTATATTATATTATCGGTATTGATAATAATCTCTTTAGTAGTATTCATTTCTTTACTCAAAACTACTGATGCTGAGCCTATGTCAATTTTGTGTCAATGCTTTCACTGTTCATTCTTTAGAAATATTTCCTTAGTTACATTGATATGAAGAATAGTATCAACACTGTGGTGTGAATTGTGTTAAATAGTATTGTACACATGCCATAGGCTGTGTGAAAATTTAGTGTTGATAATAAATGTCTTGATGTCAAATTTTTAAAGGTCCAAAATAGACCCTCTTAAATTATGTATTTTTCCTTTTAACATATTTTAACAGTTATTTATTTCACCTACTAAGGGAATAACCTGTTTTCTAGACAATTGTACTTTTTGCATTAGAGTCTCCCACAGTGCCATTATTAGAAGATGTCCACCATGTAATAGACCTATCAGTCTTAACAGGCAATATTTGTAGTACATCCCTTTCAAATAAAGTATCCCAGAGGACCTTATTTTTTACATCACTTTTTAAATACAATTTTGCGCGACAAAATACAATATTATATACGAAAGTTAAACCTTACAAAGGAGCATCGGAAATATGTGTGGAATGCCCGAGTCCCAGGTAACCGGGAAGACCACGGGCCATCAAACAGGTTTCTCTCCAAAACTTTTTTTTACCAACAATCCGACTAATTTATTAGTTAAACTGCCACTAAAGTTATGGCGACTTTTAATAGCTGTCTCGGCGTTTAATTAGGGGTGAAATTGTCAACATGTGTGACATCTTTATCGTGTTTAAAGTGATTATGGGTTCGTCACCTTTATAATTTACAGTTTTCGTGTCAAAACTTCTCTTTTATTGCTTTGTTAAACCCTCATTGCTAATAGTTATGAATTTATTAGGTACAGTGTACAATAGAAATGATAATAATGAATTATTATGTGCATGAATTAATGGTAATATTTCGTAATTTTGATAATATAGAACCATAATAATATATTATGTTACTTTTCAATTTCCTCTTTAAGAGAGGAGGCCTGAGTCCCAAGAGTGCTAACATTATAAACCTAATTACGCTTAAACTCTTCATTTGCCATTTCAATTAGTTTAAATATAACATAATCTTCTTCTTCCTGCCCTTATCCCATATTACTTGGGGTCGACGCAACACGTTTTCTTCTTCCATTCTTTCCTGTCACTTCTCACACAATCCATCCATCTTTTTTTCGGCCTTCCTCTCCCTCTCCATCCATCTACATGTATACTCATGTTGTTTAAATATCACATAATCTACATATTCTTTTATTTCACGTTTTGTAACCGACCACTTGTCGAAATCAAATGGTCCTAAATTGAATAGGTGGCCATTTAATTCAAACCGAATCCGGATTAAATATGTATGGTTGTTGCCACAATAAAACAACAAATCAAGTAACAAAGTGCTCGATAAATCTTAATAAGGCAAAAGTCGTGACTGGCCTATTTGTGCTCAAGGTGTACGAACCGAATCGAATGGACAGCCATTTTTGACAACGTCCTGGACTTAAAAATCTTCAAGGGTAACTACACACATGCAGTAAAGTTTCTTTAGACGTGCCGATCGTGACCTAGGCATTTGCTTTTCAATCGCAAGTAATGCAGCCTCGACTGGCATCAAGTTGATCAGACAGACAGGTCAAATATATCTGTCGCCAGGCCAACTTATTGCTTCAGCCAACATAAATCACTGGTGAAATGTGGTCTATCTTAAATGTCACAGTTTTTTTTTGCCAGATCTTTATCTACATAGATGGTAGACCGCACACGACGCGGGGAATGGAGCATTATTATGCGTAAATGTTCCTCGTGCCCATAGAGAGATACGGGCAACATTAATAAAACTTAGTTTAACTTAAGCTGTACGGGCATGATAAAGGTGTAGTTAGTGATAACGGTGCGGGTGTGGTTACCAGTGGACCTTGCGAAAATGAATGTGGGTGTAAAATTTCAAATACAACAGCAGAGGAATGCAGTCCCTTTGAGATTACTGGGAGCATTCATGCGGATCAAAATACGTGGGCGACGTTTTTTGCCCGTAATAATGCCGCCAACTTGTCCGTCGAGACGGATCTCATTGCGGAACTAGATGTAACGCAGTTATGAGAGCAGCGATAATGAGATGCCGTGTTGACAAGTCAAACAACACATCGGAAATAGACAATCAGATAAGACAAGTACAAGTACAAGTTGCATTACGTAAGGAATCCAACCCGATTCCTTTAAATTTCAACCGCCATTTAAATTCCGAGCAATAAGTTCGAAAATATCATAAGCACTATATCCAGTTCGCAAACGGAGCCGGCCACGAGCACTTTAATAAGCGCAATTAACGTTTACGACCGAAAATTAGATATTGCGGAAACTGCTGGATATTTTTTATCTCGCACCTGACCTCCGTGGTCATTGAACTTGAAGCTTTAGGCTTGACGAAAATATCACGTAGATCGAACGGCGCAGCGTCACGCGCCGCCGCGTGTTCTCCAAGAAAATGACCAGTCAATCACTTAGCATCATTGGAGAAAGAAATAAGCGAACCAGAAAATTGCTCCCGATCTACTCTCCGACGTTGCGTGTTCAGAAACCATCTTGTTAATAAAAGGGCCTCATCACAATGTTGGTCAGCTTCTGTACTTGTTGCCACTGCAGGTTTTCAAGAATGCGTTCGAGCATGATTTCATTTCTCTCTTTATGTAACGCGGCCTTTACGGCTTTTTATAATAAGTGATATTCGCTTATCAGCACTGACGTGGTTTTATTGTTAGTTTCCACTGGCTAATGTTTGTCGCAAGACCATAACACTTGAAGTAAATACTTAATCTTTATAAATTCTTCCCGATTCGGGATGGTGAATTTGTTTAATGGCCTTGATGGTATCAAATTACGAATTGAACGGTTTATCCTTATGTGCTTTGGGAGTTTCGACTTTATGTCGTTTACTTCAGAGATGTAGTGCCTAGTGCTGTGAGACACCGTTAAGCTACAAATTTTGATATTCTTGCGTGTATTGCGTGTTTCACTAGCATTAATTTGTTGTCGTTGCGTGCTGTTCCAGCCGATTGGTTGCGCAGCCGCTTGGCTGGTCCGAGTGGACCTGCAGCCTCAGAAGGAACTACCTACGCTCATCTGCATATCCAGTTAGTTAATGTTTACGGTAGATGCGTCGGTATTTGGGACGTTTGAACTTTCTTTTGTCAGCTAATTTGCTACCGAATTAGCTACTGTATTGTTATTTTTATCATTCCTCGATTCGTTTCTTGCAAATTGATTTTAGTTGGAGATTTATGGTATTAAACTGTAATACTTTTACAGTTCTAATTTACATGTTCTTTCTTCGTCGATATAAGAGAGCCGCCATTTATCTTAATATCGATCATTTCCTTCAATTTCTCGTCTAGAGTGCCATGCAAATCGACTTCCTCTACGAAATATAGTAAAGAAATCGTCGCTACGCGTATTTCCTGTCGCTTCGCCTTGCTAATCACTAATCATTGAATCAATATGCATTTTACGGGCTTGCGTGTGTGTTTTAGTTTCCTGAAAAAGTGGGATATTATCATATTTATATAAAGTGTGGTAATGGTCAGGACTCAGTTCGGTTCGTGACCGCGTGTGTGTCGATTCCGGATTCAGTAGTTAGGGAACTGTGGAATTGGAGTTTCGGAAATCGGAAATGTTATTGTTGTTTTTCATTCTGTGTTATACCTATATCCTAGTGTGGAAATCTGTGTGCAGTTGTGGTGAAGGATTATCTTGTTCTTTTGATGCTTGTGGTGGTTGACACAACAACAAGATCTATGTCCGTTGCTGCCTGTTTGTATCGGGATTCGATAAGTACCTACTTCAATCAAGTTTCTTTATTATTTCAATTTCATCTGATCTAACTCTATCATCAGTTTCTCGATTCATGGCTTTATAATTCTCTTTTTCTTCTTTTTTGTTATTCTGATTTCTGAAACATGCAGTGACTTTCAAAGCAACAAAGTGAATTACGATTAAAGGAAAGTTTAATTACTTCCATCTTGAAAGTTTTGTCGTTTCTTACCTCATTGTATAATCCGTTTAAACAGTATTAAACCGAGGTATATAGAACTATACATATACAGTTGCGTTCTGCGATAACGTATCGATTTATCGAGAGTAATACATTAAGTTGCTTTGTATAGTAGTTTCTAGCAAATCTGTGAAACAATAGCATTCCAATTGTAACTATGGCTGATGAAAAACTTATTAAAATTCATAATCTTGAAAAGAAATATTGCAAGTGCCTTGACCATTGCTAACGTTTATGTTAAATGTTATTTACTGTTTGTATTTTTTTTTTTCATTCTAATTGATTTACATATGAAATTGGCCTTTTGAATTTTTCTATCGTCTGTTTTCTGTATTCTAATCTTTCGATACATTTGCATCTGAAACCATAGGTATACATTAGTAATGTACCTAATATTCTTACAACATTTTGCGTGTTTCCCACTTTATCATTTCTTAACCCATGTTGGAGTAAATGGCCACGCTAACCTATTTGCCTACAAATCCCACGCAGTACAATATACCGTCAATATAGTTCGTTTAATTGTCGGCGCAAGCGCAAAGTTCTCATACGTAAAGCATTGTTTTACGCACGAGTTTCTTTACTATGTGAAGGACGGTGAGCAGTTACGTTCCATTGAAGTTTTGTTGACGTTGTTTGTTCAAACCTTTCTTAGTGGTTACCAGGTTTTGAGATTTTATATCTTCTTCAATAGTCCTGTTCTTTTATCACTAACTCTTTGTTGCCGTCGGATAAATCTTCCAAACTTTTAGAAAAAACAAAATTTATTATTACAATGTTTCTTTTAGCATCTATTCCGTCTGTCTTATGATCTTCTCCAATTTCACATTACACAATTACTGCATACCCTGCTTCTTCTTCTTCTTGCCCTTATCACATATTACTTGGGGTCGGGGCAACACGTTTTCTTCTTCCATTCTGTTCTGTCACTTCATACCCTGCATACTGCATTAAGTATGCCGCTCAAAAAGTGATATATCATCATAATCTGTCATACCAATATCAACATTCCGTTCCATTCATTTAGCTTTAACGATTCACTTTAGATTACATCTTGCATAGGTTTTCTTTCAATTTCCACAACATTAACAACTTAGTTTACATGCAAGTGGGCAACTAGTATTGGAGATAAGATTATTATGCAAAGATATACTGTCTGGGTGGAAGGAAAGCAATCAAAGAATTCAAATTAGAAAGGTATAACACGATTGAGATTTACAACGAGTTTTGTCGGGTGATAGTAGACGCGATTCACTATCTAATGAATTCTCATCATAACAATGAGGCTCTTTGGAGTTCCTTGAATACTGCCTCCATGTTTTGAACCGAACGATACAGCATTCGACAGTGATTACAAGGTTTAAATCAAATTACTTACATAAGTTACTTGATCAATTCTTGAAAAAGATCAATTTCGCTGTAGTCCGAATAAAAAACATAATCAACAGCTACAATAATAGTAACCACTTAAATTCTATTCTATTCTCTTTATTCATGTAGAGTTCAATCTACGGAACCCTCTACAGAGTTTGTATTAACTTCAGCACTTTTTTATTCAATACCCATTAGGTAACCATGGTCATCGCCCGGTAGCTTTGAATCATCAGCCTCAAGTTAAAGCCTATTATATAACTGTTTTTATTTGTTACCACAATCTTAACAATACTAGCATAAATGATCAGTTATCCTTATCCCCATAAGGTTAAGGTTGAAAATAACTAAGGAGTCTGATCGAAAAAGTGAATCATGCAGTAATAACTATTTAAAATTCCTTAAACCGTTCGAAATTCGAAACTGGCGTATTTACGGTAAAGACTGTTTTATATGGCAGTCGTGCGCGGGCGCATACGCATTCATTTCTATAGGTTTATTCTTCACCTAAGCATTTCCCTTACGTGCTTTTCCAAGTCTGAAATATTCGAGCGAGGTGCCTTCATACATGAGTTACAATATTATTTTATTTTAACTAGCTATAAGTACGATAAAAGGACCGAATAAACGTTTGTGCAAAAAACTTGAGCTTCTGAAACCTGAAGCTAACCATGTAACCAGTTTCCTACGTCATTCATACACAGTAGCCCTTCTCATGAACTTAAACAAGAATAGTTTCGCATCCAAATATGGCGACGACAATTCTTAAGAAAATGACTCAATTGCAGCCTGAGAACTTTGTACCTAAGAATAACGGTGGAATAGTTCAACTCGTTGATTTCACACAATGACATGACAGTAAATATTTCTACAATGCTCCACTTTGTTCATATGAACTTTCCAAATATGGTGAGGATTATCTCGACTAACGTTATGATTGAGATTAGCCTAATCGTTTTTACTAAACACGTCTTTGGTTTAAGCGGATTGGGGGTTATTGACTTTGTGTAAAACATTGTGACTTCATTTTCGTCCGGTAGTTGCAGATTACTTGTTATTTACCTAAATTCTAAAAGCTTCATTGATTCAACAAAGAGGGAAGCGAAGATCCTTGTATGGGTTCGAAAAATACAATGTGTCACGATAAATTACAAATATGGAAGCAATATCAAAAAAATTAACTAAAGAATATCTCAACAACCTGGTAATAAGAATTTAAAATTATCTAATGACAATATTGATGTTAGTGAAATCAAAAATAAAAAGCAATAATATAAGAAGGAAGTGATCAATCAAATAAACGTTCTAATAATATTTGTGCGGATTCAAATTTCGCTTAAACTGAAAACTTTATTAAATACATATTTGATGACTCGTTTCAATAAATTGATCATGTGTTTGTAAACTACAGTGAAATTTCATTGAAGTTTGGAATTTCTAATCTCACTGATAAAGAAATCGAGAGTAATCTTTCTTACCAATCCAAAGTTATCAGCATTCTTTTGAAGACAGTATTGAGATGATAAAATCGAATAAAATTTATCTTAACAGTATTTGTATAGTATTTCGAAACCCTGGAGTGGATAACTGACATAGATCTTATAGATATCAATAAGCTTGATACGGTTTACAACATAGTTGAAAATCTCAAATCGAACTAACTATAGGATCTAGTATTAAGATCAGATTTAGGCAACTACATTATTTTTTAAGTACTTCTAAGTATAGAATCGTCAATTTAAATAGTAGTATGAGAAGAGTGTAATGAAACACTTAGTTAACCACCGTTAAACTAAAACGTTATTTAAACAGACATTAGCAAGGACGTTCTGTAAATAGAACGGCCGGTTTTAATAATATACTTTATCTTGATTCAATCGAACTATATTAAAATACACAACACAATGAAATCATCTACATACTTCACCTTTACTATGGCTGCAACGATTGCACACAATGCCTGCGATATCGATCAAACGATCTACACTTAATTGATTCGATTCGTCCATCGATGTATCGATGTAGCTTATCTAAATTACCCGAGTCCTTGTTCAGTTTCAACACATCGGTTTAAAGTGGAGCAATGCAAAAAAAGGCAATGAGAATCAATGAGATACAAAAAACTACTGCAAACTTACGTAAGACCATAGTTTCTAATATCATAGCAATAAAATTTTACAATTTGCGTATCCACCGATTACAAATCGATATAACGTGATCGATCCTCCCATCCTCATTCACATTATCGACGTTATTACTCTCTAATGTTGAAGATAATGATCTATAGAAAATCTTACATGGATAAACTATTTTTGGAATTTTACGAACAATATGAATATGTTATAACGGTTTTGGATATGGTCCGCAAAATGTGGTATTGCCTTATTTAGCACAACTGAATCATGTTTCTTGTTTGCAGGCTAACAGTCATCGAAAATTCCGTCCGCATTGACAACGGAAGACCTTGGTAGTCCGCAGCTGACTTTGAACGCACAGTACCACGCTGTCACTCGCAAGCGCTTCACCTTCGACCCGATACGAACGTTGAGCCCGACTGAGAACCGACGAGGACGGTGGAGCCCAGGTGACTCGCACCCGTGTGATGTGCCGGCAACATCACATTGATGTGCAGGTAGACGTCACCTGATTCCCCACCACTCCTGGATGAGGCCGAACCATGAAGTTCTCAACTGGCTCCAGCTCGAGCAGTCTTGCCAGCGATTCGCTGTCGAGGAAGTCAACTCTATGCATCTACACGGAGGTCGATGCACCCACTATGCCGCAGCCTTGCGAAAGGGTAAGTCCTAAGTTCACTCAAAAATCTTACACTATTAGCATATATTATTGAATATTTCCATGCCACCTCAGTAGGTAGCACTATACAATATATTTCCAATACTAGTTGTTTAAATTGTAGATATAATCGGCTATATGGCCAAAAAAATGAAAGTGTTCACCAATAAAGGTAATGTAACCTTAATGTTATGGGAGACCCAAGCATCTGGGCAATTTGCTTTCGATTTTCCACAGCCAAGTATAGTACATTAAAACTTTCAATTTCGGACAACGATAATAATAATATCGCATTAACAAAAACAATGCAAAAAGCCGCGCGTCCGGGTTGGAGAGTTCGGTGCGTTTGGTCCAGCAAGCCGAGAGAAAGTAGCATGTCATCTCTGGTACAGCGAGTCGCAAGCCACTCGGCCACCTGGCCACTGCCTTCAAACTTATTTTGCAACACCTTGAATATTTATTTTTTTCTCATTGTGTCCAGCCCTATTCGGTGCCTCAGGTCTTTTATGGCTCTCCAACAATAAATTCTTATTTAAATTTTAAAGACTGGCCTTGCTGCTTTTACTACGTAATTAATCCGCAAATACTTGTCTTTCTGTCTGACAGTTTGTTTCTTTTATGCAATTTTTAGATAAAAATTTAAGGTTATTATGAATTCACGATTCATGACCAAATTATACAATTTAACGCCTACAGAAATAGCGTTACAACAACATAGTGCAAGCGACAATAGTCCCGTATCGAGATTTAATATGAAGTTGTTTGTTTACATATTACGTATTCTTTTCAACCTTGAATTACAACTGAGCTTCATTTCGAAGTGATTCATCTCTAGATCACAAATGAATCACGTTCTTGAAATTTGACATTCAGGAGATTTACAATACACCTTTGATTAATGACTGGTTCATCTCAAAATGGTTGTATATTGGCTAATATCTTGTTATTGTTGTTGCTTATTTCGTTATTCGCGTCCGGACGATCGAAATATATTCATGGCGTCGTCTCAAGGTCTCTTTTGTCTTAAATACCACATACGAAACTTTATTACACTTTGTTTCCACGCCTCTATCAGGTCATTTTACTTCACAATCTTTAGACTGTTCTCTTGCATAGAAATAGTTGTTCGATCAACTTTCGAAATTATATTTTAGCATTGCTTATACGTCTAACTAATCTCTAATTATATCAACTGTAACTTCAATATCATTTCCATCTGTTACGGCGATAATACGACTTTTTTTTATGTTATTAAGATTATCTTCTACGTAATACAGTGGTCGAGATTTCAATTACCTCATACGACACCCAGCCATCACTTTCGCTGTCAGCATGTGGGTGTTCAATCATCGTATCAGATCTATTATCTGGTATTTATTCATCGCCTATTGTTCTCTCAGTGGCTAATGAACTTTTACTGGATGAAAAGAAAGTATGTTTTAATGAGTGAGTTTAGAGAAGTGATCGCTTGTAATGGACGTTATCGTTGTCATCGACTTGATGTTTATTGATGGTCGGTTTGTATTGTTGATAGCTTGGTTGCATACTGGTGTGACGTCACGAATTTTTTGTAGTGTGTTGGTGAAATCGCATGCTACTTACACAACTGTCACGATAGTGCCAGCCACGACTGTGACCTAGGAGTGGCCGGGGGTTACACTCTTGACCTCTCCCAAGAGATCTAATGGAAGTATTTCAAATGATATGACAGTATTCGCTTTTTGAGCAGTTCAAATAGAGAGCATCTAATTCACTATTTATCTTTCTTTCATCATGGAAAACTTAGTTGTTTACAACAACGTTATCTCGGCCTTTAAGCACAGTACTTTGAGTAAAATTGGTGCATAAAACATATCGCGTAGCAAATCGCAATAACAGTTGTGTGTGTCACGTTGGTATTACTATACCAGGCCAGGCCTAGCATTATGACGTCAGGTATAAACATGTTTTGACTAGATTTGAAAGGGTCTTGCGGTCAGCCACCCGCTGCCCAAACGCGATGACTAACTTTGGTAAATGGAGTTTTTGCGTATATTGACCAATGTGTTGAAATATGTAAAAAGGACTTTTTTGTCTTCGTCTATCCGTCTAAATATAATTGTGATATTTTATGGAATCCTTCCATTTAAATCCATGTACAGTCTAAAGTCTAGTATCTATAAAATGTAGTCCACATCTCAAAGCGTTGCTGTTTCTTACGAACTATTATAAACAGGCCTCCATTATTGTACCTACTCATAGTCGAGGGACTAGCAACCTGTCATTACACTATCGTGTCCGTTGAACCCAAGACGTTATGCTACACGTTACTTATGACGACATCAACGCTCAGGTCCGAGTCAGCTTCTTGGCTTGTTATTAGAAGAAATAGTTTTTCATTACTGTCCTTCCTTTTTCGACCGTGTTCGTGGTATCTTTTCCTGTCTTGACAGATATCTTCGTAATTTTATGCATCTCCAATTAAAGTTACCTACTTCTCAGAAATGTGTACATTCCATGAAGGAAAGCATCTGTGAAATGAACTGACTTAACTTGTCATTACTTGCTACGAAAACCCCAATTTACAAGTATTTCCAACAGCTTTCATCTTGCGACCTTAACTCCGTTCTGCTTGTTTATCGGACTGTATATTTACGCTCCTTTTATTTCATAGTAATCTGATACGAATTCGTTTACCGCAGTTGGGTCTACCTCATTGTGCACTGCATTGTTCACTATTGTCTGCGCTTCACGTCCTACACGTCGCTAAACAATACATATCGATTTATCGATGTCGCTTGTCTTATCTACCATTGTGATTACATCCGATAGCACATCGATGTGATCGTGTTTTTAACTTTTGTAAAGTGCATTCAGGTTTTGTTCATTCTTTTATAATCCATCAGCAGTAAATAATGCTTAAGATTCCTGCGGGCGTAGCGTGAGGATAACCAGACATTTTTCTCTCACAGGAGCACATAATTTCCTTAAACGATCGACTTCCATTCGCATCGGAATCCGCTTGCACCTGGCAACAAGAACAGGAATGTTCGCATTCCTCATTGTAATCTCTAATTCCATAGCTATCGGGCCATTATTTTAATAAGCTTTTCAGTGCTGTAATAACAGTGGCGTGGCGTCGCGTGATCGTCCTTGAGTGAAGCGTGCACAATCGCACGATTCTTTTTCTAACAGTCGCTAGTTACATCAACTTGTGAGATCGTTACCGTAGTTTATTGGAAATATCGAGAAATTCATCTGGTAAATGATTTTTCTGTCGTTGTATCACGTGGGAAACGTAGTGTGCTTAAACACTGGTTTCTTTTCTTGGAATTAAGATACCGCTTATCTGTTGTTATGTTTTTTTCTGTGTCCAATTTGTACGAGTATATTAAGTCAACGAGTTCAGTAGTATCACGATTGTCCTGCGAACCGAGACTAGTGTGTTTAGCATCTATTGTGATAACCGTGTTTGCTATTTTCACGGCTTGTTAAGCTTTGCTATCAATACTTTCATCTAATGTGACCTCACGAGAGCTCATTATAATGTTTGCCTTGTTCTGTTGTTCATCGCTGTTCATGTTATGAGCTTATCTTAGCACGATTTGTTGTGTGTCGCCAACATATACATTTATACATAGCTTTCTCTGAAACATAAATTCTTTATATTTGAGTAGATATCTACACTAATATAATAAAGAGGTAAAGTTTGCTTTTTTTTTGTTTGTAGGAAGTAATCTCTGGAAGTACTGATCCGATTCCTAAAATTCTAGCACCAATAGAAAGCTGCTTTATTCCTTAGTGTCATAGGCATATTTAATGTACCTACGCGGGCGAAACTGCGGGCAAAAGCTAGTCTTAAATATTTTGTATGCAAGCCTTGGCATTATACCGTCCTACATTTATTATGTCTATCCAGAATGTTGTTTGCATGTCATATGGCTTTCTTAAGCATAGGTACTCCTAGCAGGCTATATAAAGGATTTACACCATAATATTTGTCTTCACAGGATGAACAGTATCTATTACAAAGACATGTATGTGCCTTGAAACATGACCTCATACTACTGTAGTATGTTGCATTATCAATCAATTACAGAACGTAATACCATTCATAGACAAACTTTTTACTCGTTGTTTTGATTGTCTATCGAATATAGAATGTCGATCATCGAATTGATTTTTGCACCGAAGTTAATAAATGATACTTTGCTTACTAAAACTTTCTATTTGAATAATAATAGTAATTTGCTGCTTAATGATAGATATATCGTGACTATTCACATTAGTTTAATGTTAAAATAGATCTTGCACAGTTATAGTAGTTTCATTATCACTGTTAACGAAACAGATTTATTATCATGTAATAATAATACACGTTTAAATGGTTACAGAAATAAGTAGTAATATTATGAAATAACACGATCTAATAACTTAATTAGCCAATTTAAGTTTTTAACAATGTCATAACAGAAAATTTTGTGGCTTTCATAAACAATATAGAATCTAGATCATTTGTTGTCGATTGACAAACAAGTTGGCGATTAAGAAAGTAGTGATTATGATCTCTTACTAGAATTTAAAAAAAGAAGAACTGGTAGCTGTCAGTGTAACATAAAAAAACTCAAGTTATCTATGATTTCTAACTTTTACCCGAATGCACATTGAAAAAGAACAACTCGTATAAATTACGAATTATCATGTTAGACATGCTTGTATTTTATGATGTATGATCCCGGCTACAAAAACAAGTTCTTCCAACTTCTTATATTCCACTGTTGATTTAGCTGACAACAGTTTTATTACGACTGGTTAGATTTATTTTTGCAAAATTTGTTCGAGAAACCGTTTGAAGCTCTTCAACTCTTTTATTCAAGAGAGCTTTGACATGATCTTTTGCTACTTTACCATCTACGTTATTAAATATTTTACCCTAATACCTAGTGTTATCAACATTCAATATACTTGTATCTATAGTATATTTTCAAGATCATTACTTCTATTAAGCAGATGTTACGTGAAGGCGGTGAAGTATGACTATGTAACATGTGAATGTCTTTTAACAAGAACATTAGACTATACATACGCACTGTTCACGCAATGTTCGATGTCAACATATCTGTAATTTAGTAGATAGAACTAATAATAATAGGTATTGTCAGACAATGTTTTATCGAATAATTAAGCAGTTACTTTAAATTTTCTTGTTGCATTGTATATGCATCATATGCCATTTACGAATTTCCATAATCATCAAGCGTGACATGCCTAATTTTTACCAGTATATTTTCGGCGCAAAAATATTTTTTGAATTCAATCATAAAGACTACTATATTTCTTAAACAATGTTTAGTAAGATCCAGACTAATCCCCGATTTCTAAATTAAGAATTCAAAGTTAATATTCGTCAAACCCAAACTCTAAGATTTAACATGTTCTTTACTCTTACCTCTGACTTATAATACAAAATTAACGATAGTGAGTACGACTATGTAGATGTCAATAAACATCGAAATAATCTCATGTTGCTTTGATCTAATTTCTATGTCCAAAGTTCTTCCATCGATCTCATAAACATTCGTACGTACACCTTCGAAACACAATCTCCATAGTCAACATGTCTTTGGCTAATGTAACCCTCGAATCCTACAATGTATCTAGTTATCTCCACATCACCATGTAACTTGATGTTACGTTAGGAAGAGCCCGTATTTCACGGTGTTTCGTTACACTGTTAGTCTGTTACCCCTATTGTAAGACATTCATTTGCAAATGTGGGCCTTTCCGGTACAGTGCAGATGTTCACGGAAATGTATTTAGCTGCAAGTAAACTTACATTTTGGTGTTGTGTTTCTTGTATTTTCTTATTCGTAATAACTGTAGTATGGATGGGGGTTGACCGATTAGAGTCAGCATTTGAATTTGCTCATTCATCATTGCCGTAATCAATAAAAACAAAGTTGAATTTAGTTCAGTTTATATTGTTTTGCTTCAATAATTTTGTTTATTAGGAAATATTTTGTTTACAAAACACATTGCAACTACAGGTATCTATTCTTTACCAATTTATTTTTGTAAAGTCGCTGATCAACAAAACAGTACCGTGGTTTACTCTATATATATATTTTTGTTATTTTGTGTTGTTTTGATTAACAAAACTTCATCCGCAGTTGCAACATATTGCTTTCACTATGAAATGCTAGTTCAGTAATAATAATTCTACCGATAGAATTAATTTCATTTGCATATCCTCTTAGATCAGTGACGGTTCTAACCCGTGCAATAACACGCTTCACTTAGATCTGACTATCTTAGATAATATCTTCCATCTTCACGCACTTGGCTCTAGTGACTGTAGAATCTTTCAACATTTTCTTCTGCATTTCACAACACGCCGTGCACGGCACTTCACAATGGTTTCGTGAAGAAATAGATGACTCAAGATTAGTCAAAGTTAAACTGAACGAATAGTACAATCTAATTTTAGAAGTGAAAACAGTTATTTAATTAAAAACAAAAACAAGCTTTGAATAAAAAACGGTATATACTTTTAAATACAGAATAAAAAAAACCAGCAGATCAAGTCTATTCTGCAGCTGTTACAATTTCTATAAGGAAAATAATAGATTCATAATATTATACACCTTTCCCCATATCAAATTAACGGTAATAGTACATTTACATTTAAATAGACATAGATGAAACTAATAGCAACTGAATACTAACCAGTAAGCTCGTAATTTCACAAACCCTATAGGTACAAGATCCAACCAAAGTAGAACGACGAAGCTATATGAGAAATGACAGTGAATTTCTCATTCTAGTTGAACATTCGTTCCTATTTCATTGCAATTTCACGCAGATTTACATACGCACAGATCGTCGTGTGACCTAATAAAATAGATTGTATCGTTTGTATGCCCATCTCATTTTCCACCCGAGAAACTTGTTGCGATTCCACGGCGATGGATGTAAGTGGAATGCGTATAAGCATATTTCTTGCTAAGTGCACCATTGAAAGATGCGTTAGCAGTTGGACTGCTTTCGTTGCTACAAATGTGGTGTGTTCCTCATTAGCGACACCTAGGTACGACTTCCACCAGAGTTACCCCATCCTACAAGTATGTACTTACCTATAAGTATGTATTTCAATTCCTTACTTCTCCATATTCCATGTTCTAGGATTTTGTGACGAGACACTAAGTTGTTTTAAAAGCAGTTGCTATATAAATCTGAATTACAAATGACTCCGTCTGGTTCGCGGTCAGTGTTTAACAGGACAACACTAAATGTATGTAACAAGTTTTTTGAAATTGTTAAATAAAGCATTATGATTAATGCTATTTAGTTGATTCATGGAAGAAAGGTGTATATGAAGTGTCTGAACAAGGTAATTAGAGATAGCTATCAAGCACACGAACATTTCTTTAGACCAAGTGCAAGTGATATTATAAAAGTGAGATCTATTGTACATCGAGATTGGTTAAAAGAGTTGAATATAAAAGCGAATGAAGCCAATAATTTTATACGAATAACTAAATTAAAGGATAAAGAGAGTAACAAAATAGTTTTGTAATACAACTAAGCAACTCAGCATGCATTAGATCGATAGTTTTAAACGAATCCGCTCACTTGGAAGCCCCACAAGTTACTAGCTAGCTCTACTTACATATTGTATAAGCTTTTTATGCTAAACATTCGTACCGGTTACATTTTTTCGTGGAATTGATTTCTAACGAACAAGTGAAGCGGTTATAATTAAATCAATGGAAAAGTACTTGTTGCTGGTTAAACACGATTAAAATTTGATTTAATTTGAATTGGAGCACTAAATGTATTCATTCATAAATGCATAATATCGATGTTAGTTTTTTCTTTTAACCCTTTTATCTAAGGAGTTATTAGAATTAATGAAGTTAAAGATAGAAATTCAGGAAGAGCAACTTTTCCAATAATGTTTTTATACACTTGTCAAATAGAAACACATAGCTATATTTAAAAATAGTGACTTTATAAATATAGCAATAAATATGAAAAACCAACTTTATTTCATAGCCAAGAAACACAAAAGGATTTCAATAACAAAGCCAGAAGGGACAAAGGAAACCGAAGCCCTGTCATGACTGAAGACAGGACAAAGTACAATAAACAATTACAAACGCAATATTTATGTTTTACTCGGAATTTTAAAGACGTTTTGGTATTCCCCTCGGTCTTTAAACTTCCATGTTGTAGTTTTTTTGGGGTTGAAAAAAGTATTACTTATCTGTTAAACCATAATATACCACGTGAAGTCAAAGGGTGAGTTAAATTGGAGAAACACGACACCACAAAAAAGAAACATAAACACACGTATAATACAGAAATATTGAAAGGTAAATTAGAAAACTATGAATATCAGATTACTGACACTAAAAGAAAAATGAGAAAACATAGCCGAGCTATTAACAGTAACGTATTATCCCTTGAAGCCATAAAAGTTGCTACTTACATACATATCAATAAAGGCGGACTTAAAGGTAATATTACTACAGAAACCGGTGAAAAGTTGCTCGGGGCACTTCGATAACCTATTTACCTTAATAAACGTCGAAGCACGTGCTGCAATTACTACGGTCTTATGAATAACAAAACTTGCAATGACAAAACTGTTACTACTATAATATGAATGTTTCTTTAAAGTTAAGTAATTAATACATTCAAACTATGTCAATGATCGTTTTTATCTGTTATGGCGTTAAAAATTATATGATTGTTGATTGTCTAACAATGGTGCAATCTTAATTAGTTTGTATAAAACATGCTATTGTCTCTATTAAAAATTAATTGATTCCAATTCAATCCGTAGATATCAAAAGTATTGAATACAAAGAGTTAACCTGTAAATTGCAATGTTTAAATCAGGTTTACATTTCGAAATATCACATAGAAGACCATAGTTTAATACAGATATAAATCACTCTGACGAGACTGTAGAAAACCGTGTTCTATTTTCTAGTAAGCTGCTAGTTTATACAATAAAACTTTTTGCACCAAGCGACCTTGTGTCCAATAATAAAATGGGAATAGTGGGATTAATTTATGCCATACTAGACCTACTTCGTCTTGTAAGAGAAAACGGGCTTAGACCTATTGAAAATCAAGGCCGGGCACACTGATCCGGCAATAAAACATAAATAATTATCACTCTCACAATACTTTATCATTGTAAAGTTATTAACCTCATTATTAACTACGAAGATCCACAAATTACCACGATGCTGGTGACAAGGCATGTGCATATGACACCTTTCTTGTTAACATACTTACTTTTGAGAAAGTTAGATTTTATATATAGTCGCCGAGAAACGGAACAATATAGAATTTTCTCCATATAAATATGTGGGGCGGTCTGACGTTGCACGAGCCAAATATTTTCTAATGCATTGTTGATACTTTGTCGTTTCTGTGGGTTGACAACTTGACTGGTTTCAAAAACAAACGACTCGGTTTCTTAATCAAATAATGAAGAAATTCTGAAACCCGATAAATTATTTCTAGCAGATAAGTAATTACATGAACAAACCCAACTTGACATTTTAAATTTTTCATTATTTTTGATTTCCCGGTTTCAGCAAGATTACTGTAAGTACTGACCAACTTAAATACATTGCATTACAAAATAATGTAACTTATTCCACCCACAACTTGAGATATATTTTTTCCTTTCACCACCACTTCAAATGAACCTAGAATCCCAATATGGATGGGACCACTTGAAAACATGTGTAGCAACCGTTCCTACTGGTTTTAAGATTCCAATAGATAAGTGTTGACATGGTAAAAGTCCCAAGTCTCAAGTATTTGTATCCGTCAATTGTTTCACGACTTGTTTTGAAAGAATCTGCTACTTTCTTAATTTCTTTAGCATTAGCATGTCAAGTTCGTGATATAATCCGATCATTATCATCACTGTGATAATCTGTTACGTCTTTCTCTAGATCGCTAATATCGCAACGATCTAGTGAAATTGATTGATCCAGATTTCCAAAATTTAGACTTGATTTAATTATTTGGTTTCGTAATTTTAATTAAGAGTGGTGTATGGTTTTGAATGAATAATTTTCGATGATTTAAATTAGGCCTCTAAAGTTGGAAGTTTTTAATTTGAATATTCATTTATGAATGTTTTGACGTATTTATCACACTTCGTGCTGATAGTTTTAGTTGATTCTTAATGACTAACATTACTAGAACTCCTAATTAAAACCAAAATTATCATATCTTTCATCACATTATACAATATTAAATAATAACTTTCTTCCAATAAGTCACGCAAACATCTGTCAACCAAGATGATCTAATATTGAAATGAGTAGGTGATTAATCAGTATGAGGTTATAATTAAATGCTTGTTAATGTCAACAGAGAAATCAAAACTGGATGACTGTATAATACTAACAAATTAAATAAATTAATACACATAATATTATAGATACCTGCGAATATTGATGAAGAAACGGGACACAAATATAATTTCTAAGAATATATACATAACTAATTATATTCACTACTGCTTCTATCCTCTATCTGCTTTATATCCTACCGGTCTCCGCGTAGAAAGACATTATAATATAGTAAAGCTTGTAAATGCTTCTTGAAAGGTCTTACTCGTTTAAGACTATGAAAATCCTATTAAAAAACCTTCCCAATTTTGCTTGATAAAGCTGGCTACAAAAACTCCAGCTAGATTGATGAAATAGGTGACAGTAATCGCTTGTCAGTTCAGTGCTTCTAAACTTCATTCCTCATGTACTAGTGTCGTTGCTGTCGTATGCTTTTTGTTCTCTCTTTATTCATTTAAAAGTTCATCACGTTTGACATTTCTTTTATGTCAATGACAAGTTATGTCTTCATAATCTTGGTCCCTGACTGAAGAATTAAAGTAACGGATTAGAAATCTTCCGTTTGAATGAACCTGCTTCACTGTCTGGCCCGGTCGACATATCTGGATAAATCATATTGAACTTATTATACAATATTTTGAGATGAATACTTCTTTTATTTGCTCCTATATTGAATAGCAATTCAGAAAACTGAAAAACCGTTTGGTGTTGTTGCTGCACATCTATCGTCTGCATCCAAAATTTTATTATACATAACTAACGGATCCAAGAAATCGATCAGTAAAAAGGTTTCCCTGTACGGGTATTTACGTATTGACGTAAAATACACAGCCAAACCCCCCTATATTTTATTAATAGCCTATTTTTTACTCGTAAAACAGGCTCTGCAGTCTACGTAGTAGCAAGTTGTGGATTTTAACTCGGGTCGTCATTTTATTTTGTCTTTGAAACTTAATATCATCAACACTGCTCTCGAAACAGTGAAACACAACATCGTGACGTAAACGACAAATCCTAGAATCAAAAACTCTAAGAAAAATTACATCTACCAAACACTGAGCCCTTTTTTGTGGTGAAGGAAAAAATGACTTCTTCCTCTGGGTGGAGTGACAATGTGTTACAGACATTTGCTGACTTTAAGTTGCCTTGCTCCAGGGTCACAATTACCTTTTCGATCAGCCTTGGTTCCACTTTGGGCCCTCGTGATGGAAAGTTAGTCTAATTTAGCTTGATGAGACCGGATAACGGCTCGTCTCCTCTCATAGATTGGATACCTTTCTTCCATTCCCAGCAATGGGAACATTTAAGGCTTATCATACAGTTTACAGTTGCTGTTCCTTTGTTAGTTCTTATCATTGAGGGCAATATAACTTCGACTTCCTCATGCCAGTGATAAGGTTGATTTATAGAGGAATTGATGTAAACGCACGTAACTCTGACGTCATTGAGCATCTAAAATTATGTTTAGATGTTAACGCATTATGGAAAAATCAAAACAATATTGGTGATATATTCCATTTATTAGACAAAAAGATTTCAGTCCTTGACTCTCGTTGTTCATTTCTTCATTGGGAATCTTTTGCTTCGACATCATCATCACCGTTTCAGCCAAAGACGTTCACTGTTAGACAAACCTCTCTCAAGTGTCACTACAATGAACGGTCCTGTGTGTCTCGCTTCCATCGTATTTCTGTGACCGTCACCAGGTCATCAGTCCCCCTTGTGGGACGCTCTAGAACCTTTCGGCCTCAAAGACGACCTGTTCTGCGAGCAATGTGTCTAAACACAACACCAATATCAAGATTCGCTTCAACACCTAGTTTAAATATCTTGCTTTTGCACTATTTCCAGCTAACTTTTTACATACAACCATGCTAGTCTATATATCCAAAGTTACTATTTTAGAATCAATTCATTTGATTATTAGTTTTGTTCGCGTGTTGTCGCTGTAATTTCTTACAACGTTTTAAATAGAGGTTTATACATAATATCTCGTTATGTGTTTGTCAGTTAGTTTGCGCCATACATATAGAGAATGGACTGAGCACCTTATCCGACTATGAAGTGAATACAGGCACAAATTGACGAATATAAACGAGATATCTTCGCTTATAAAACAATACCGCTTAAGTCATCTTGATTAACTTTGTAATGGAGAGAAAAAAACAAATTTTAATAAGTCAATGTATTGACGCACCGTGACGAATACCTATTTGAATTCTAGCCTGTATTTGAAAAAGCCGTATATTTTTTACTTGAGCGGATATGTAAACCGATCATGCATTTACAAGTTGTCTTTTCCTGATTTCTGATTTGACTACATCACAAGCTTGCTGTATCACCTTTGTTACTAGGATCTACAGGAAAGACAGGTATTTGCCGCGCAGTTGCCTTGACTCTTTTTACACAGTGGTCTATTTTGTTAGAGTATTGCTCAGTCCATTCTCCATTTACGTACGTAATTGGCGTATTCTATGTTCAACATCGTAATAACGCATTTGTCACCTTCTCTGTACTACTGTGGTGTAAGAACGATGCGTATCTTGTTACAAAACAGGAACCTGGCAGGTTCCTGTTTGGTATTGCAATCGGCTTTAAATTAATGTTTTGCAGTTAAACATCACTTGAAAAAGCGTGTTTTGAGTCAAATCAGCCTTGTATCAGATGTATCCGTAGGTAGGTAACTATATTAGTTTTACTGAACATAAAAAAAATTCGAACAAATAAAAAAAACAAATA
The DNA here is from genome assembly GCA_929112965.1 of Mythimna albipuncta. NCBI lineage: Eukaryota > Metazoa > Arthropoda > Insecta > Lepidoptera > Noctuidae > Mythimna > Mythimna albipuncta. The sequence goes on along the minus strand of OV815962.1, from coordinate 4,525,510 downwards.
ATTAAAGGTGATTTTATTTTAAATTGGAAATCATCCAATGACATTTCCCGTATTAGGGTGGAACCAGAGGGCATTACAGACTTTTATTGACTAAGACCACACTTGGGTCCATTAGTTGCGTTCTAGGAACGCGGGGTTCGTTTTCAGAAATACCCAGCGATAATAGAAAGAAGAAAGAAAGAAAGAAAAAGTGTTTATTCACGTCAAACATGGCGCATACCTTAAAACAAAATAAATAACAATAACGACTAAAAGTAGCACGTAAGTAATAAAAGGTGATCTTTAATTCTTGCTCCAATAACAGATCTCAAAATCTCCTTGACTCGAACCAACCTGAAAACAAAAATTAAAAAAAAAAAAAACAAAAGTAAAACATTTCACAGGAAAGTGATTCCAATAACTACCTCGCATAACCTGCTATGATTGAAGGCAGCGAGTGACTCACGCTAGCCATAACATAATCACTACTGCATATATACGCACTTGACAATAAACGTCCGTTGTGTTGTGATACGGGTTACTAAGCAACTATCGAATTCTTACCTTATTAGACCTTTTTTTAAATTAATAACTTACAGGAATGGTAAATTAGGTTATAAAGATAAATGTTTTGAAGACACGAAAGAAGAATAACAGACTAACCAGGTTAATAGAGCCATTAAAGAGAATAAAGATGGACACAAATGTCTGTAAAAAGAAATCACCAACTTCTATAACGAAATCCTTTGAATGATTTAAGTACCTATTGACCTGAACTTCTTAGCCATATTTGGTAAATGAGCTGTCAATAAAAATATCGATGATATTTTTAACGAATTACCAATTATGGGCTGTAAGACTTTCTCCTTATAAGGCAATAGATTTGGAAGTGGCGAAAATGTTTGATTGCCAATAATGGTAGTAATGTCAAGCCTTATATGACAATGTTTTAAACACAGTAGGAAAAGAAGCTTCAACTGGTGATACTTTGATAGATAGTTCACATTAAATAAATGAGGTACACGACTGACGATGCCTTCTCAGTCAAAAATTTATGCAAATCTTTGAAAATGACACTTGAAGCATCAACTAAGTTTGTTTGTGATTTACTACTTAGGTTATTGCTACGTAACCCAATCAAATTTTATATCCAGGAGCATCTATTAAATTAAAAGTCATAAATATGTAGTGAAAGATTTGAGTGACTATGTTGATGCCAAAAATTATTGCACTTTCAAAGTCAGAATATTTTATTTCGCTGTCACGCTACACGATTCCAAACTGGACGATTTTTAAGGAGAGGCAGAAAATTAGGTCTACCTTGCACTAGCTTCTAATATTATGTAAGTGTAGACATATACAATTGGTCGTTTCCTATGAAAAAGAACCGGCAAGACTCCACGGTCACACTTAAAAATAATGCTTTATATAATATTTCCTTCATACAGTCAAAAAAAGTGGATCGTAATATAAAAATAATTCTTTGCGCCTGCGGAATCTACAGTGTTTTCACAATCACATTAGACTTAAAAAACATTTAAAAAAGAAGCCATTTAAAAATGAAAAGATTTTCCTTGAATAATACATTACTTAGGTCTCAACTTAATAACAGAAGGACTAACATTACATAACAACTATCAACGTTTTATTAACGATAGCGTTTCCCGCCATTTCAGTTGCTAATCGGTCACGGTCGCGAGCAGCAGTCGTTACAACAGGCATGGCAGTAAAAAGTACTTCATGATTATTCGACTAATCTGTAGAACTAGTTCCAACCGTGTTTTTCTTCGTTACTTTGCTAGAAAAACAGAAACCCTTTGACGTGTACGTCCGTTGCGCCAGCGCGTGCCTCTGCGACCTTTTATTTTTTGCATCGATACAACACTGCGGGATTTAATTAACATTCCGATGCTTCCAACGGCGCCAAGCGGAATACTGTAGCCATGTTGAAGGTCTACCTACAAGAACTTGGGGCTGACATTTGATTTTTCCGCGTTAGAAAATAATATGGCGGTAATAACGAAGGTTGTTAGGTTAGTTTTTTGGTGAGATGAGCATTAGTTTATGGTGACCATAGATATTTGTGATAGTATCGGTACCTAAATGTTGCAAGGATGAAGATATTTTTGGACTTTGGTTAGAAGATACCTTTGGAGGTAAATTTGCTTGAGATTCTTGACGGTCACTTCATCTACATTGCCAAAATATTCATAGTATGATAAAACTCACTCAAGCAGAAAAAATATTATCGAATTGATTTAATAAATAACTACTGCATCATGGCCCATGGATACATTCACAAAAATGTAAACTCACACACATAAAACATCCAGAGAATAACTAAGTATCTGGACACCAAACAAATATTTGCTCCGTGCGAGTATAGAATCCACAACATACAGCCCAACAGCCAAACGCTCAACTACTGCGCCAATCATGCAGTTATGTAATAAACAACAAAAGACACTGCTTAATAATAAAGATTATGAATATTATATCATTGCAAATGATCCCATAATCAAGAACTGGTAAATAAAAACAAGTGCGAGTCGGACTTGCACACGAAGGGTACCGTACCGTCCGAATAAAAAAAAAAAAAAACGGTACAAAAAATCGTTTGTTGTTTGGCTCGCGTTTGACCACTAAAGTGCGTTGGGGTAAGATCGGCATTGGGGTAAGAACGTATAAATATAAATTATACATTATACCACTTATTTGGCTTTATTTTTAATGCTAGTCATATTGCGTGCTGCGTCATTATGTTCCACCTTGCTCAGCAATGTGGCTAGCATTAAAAATAAAGCTAAATAAGTGGTATATTGATTTATACGTTCTTACCCCAATGCCTATCTTCCCCCAACCTACCTTATCTCGTCTGATGGTAAGCGATGATGTGGCCGACGATGGAGCACGCTTGCCTAGAAGTAACCTATACCCTTAAATATTTATGTTATTCTGTTTTTTAGTATTATATCTTTATAAGTATTATCTGTGAAAATTTCGACTGTCTAACTATCACGGTTCATGAGATACAGCCTAGTGACAGACAGTCGGGCAGACAACTGAGTCTTAGTAATAGAGTTCCGATTTATCCTTTGGGCACAGAACCCTAAAAAATGGCGTCTAGATGAACAATACTACTCCGTAGTCTCAAACCGTTTGACTCCCCGCTGTGGTCAATTTTAATAAGAAATGTCAACCGGGTATGTTGGAGGAGTACTGTTATGAAATAGATATTATACAATAAACAATATGGCATACCGTTTTAGTGTTATCGTTTGTAGGAAATTGGTTTTTGGGTTATGAACCTTTGAGTCAACGGACTAATAGGTTGCATCAGATAAATTTGATTCATAACAATGAATTTCGTAACACAATTATTTATTTTTTGTGTGTGGGAAATTATCATATAGTTTTTCTGGCTCTGGCGGGCACGAAAGGGAGTATAACACTTTGACTACTATGTTACTGTGGTCCATATTTTTTATGTCAATAAAAATAAATAAATTACCGGAAATCTTAAAACCAAAAAATAATATCAGTATCTACATTTTTAACTAATTTAAAATTACCTATTGCCCAATAAACGAATGTCTAAAGGATAAATTCAATAAAAAATATATTACCTATTACAACTGTTTACTTGAAAAATATACGTAGGAGAAAAAATATGAACATAATATAAAGGGTGTCTTTGAAATCGACGCACAAACGAATAATGAAAACGATTTTCTGTTTTTTTTTTTTTAATTTAAACTGTAAAAAATTGTAATTCTAAAAATTTTATTGAAAAAAATGAATGAATCATTTTTAAGAAAGGACATCGGGGTTGACGTTTTAATAATAAGTAATATTTTTATAATTTTTTTTTTTTTTTTGTAAAAATATCATTGGGTTTGGTTAGAATAATGAGTTTACACAGTTTAAAGTTATAAAAGTACAGATTTAAAAATAAGAAAAGGCCGACGAAAAATTCCACCACTGGCGGGGGGGGGGGCTCCAGAATCATGTACTGGTTCCGTGGTATTGAGATTTGAACTAACTTGCTAAATATTTATTTACAATACCTTACCTTGAAACATTACCTAAGCTACATTATTCATACCTATATTAAAAACGCAGCATTGGATATTAAAATTTTGACCCGACGACATTGAACTAAGTATCGTAAAATAACAGTTCTTAAATTGATTCTTAAAAGAACATAAAAAAACCTATAGAAAGTATCGAAGAAATTATCCATAATTCTCAATGTGTCAACATCGGAAATAATAAGCTTAACATCTGTCAATTGATAGTAATCTTATTCATTAATATCGAGCAAAACCAGGTCGATATCATTAGTCGATTATCGATCACTTTCCATCATTGCCCAATTCGTGAGTCATTACTAAAAATTGCTACATATTTTATGATAATGTTTGAAGAAAGAAGAAAGTGCTTGTTATACAAAATCTAGGCCAATGTTGTTAGTTAAACGACCAAATTATCTAAATAATGGCTTCAATGCCGCTCTAAACTTCGCTTGTTTACTGTATTTTTTCCTTATCTAATCTTAAAAACTTCGTTGGGTCACTAAAGATCAGAAAAATAATGTTTGGTAGGCAAGCTAGCGTTTACTAGGCGTATTTTATTTCATAAACATTCTACGGTAACAAAAATAACGGTTACGTGTAAGAATTAAATAATAAAAATTTAATAAAAACGCAAAAAGTTTGCGCCCAACGTGGGGCTCGAACCCACGACCCTGAGATTAAGAGTCTCATGCTCTACCGACTGAGCTAGCCGGGCTGTGTCTGCTAATTCAAAATTTTGCACCACTTTCTAGAATTATTTGATTTACTTACATTTGCTATAGTTACAGTGGAATGTTGCTAGCTGTGTTCAGACAGTGCGCACGCGCCGCTTTTTAAGTTCCTTATTCGAACCGGCTCCCAGTGGGAGTTGCGAAAGCTACGCTCAAGGTTGATTGGAGCTTTCTTTATTTAAAAATATCTATAAGAATATACGATTTGTATGGTCTACAGTACTTTATACTTTACATTGAAAGGAAAACGGAATAAAATGACTGGACATTGGCGATTTGTAAACAATGGATGTTCCTATCAACCTAGGCCATGTAAGCACTTCCTAGTATCCAAATAAGGCTATTTATTTTCCTTATCACAAAAACTGTCTTCCTGATAGTACGGATCGGTAACCTTCGATAAATCAAGTGCAAGATTGATGACGTGTTGAGTTGCTGGCAGTGACCCTGACCAGGTTTCGATGATGACTCAAGTACGGACGTTATGATTTCATTCATTGTATGAAAGCTGTCCTTTGACTGTAGAGAAACGAAGAGTAATGATGCAATTGATTGCTTCCTGCTGCCAATAATGTGTTTGAATGACCTACGTCTTATGTAGTCAAGTATTGGTGCAAAAACGTGCCATAGAACGTTGAAAAAAAAAATACGTAAAAATTAGAAAAAAAAAAAATTTAAAAGATTCAAAAAAGTGTTTTATACTGTAGCAAGTTTCTAAGTATGAGTCGAGTAAATAACACTCAGTTTCTGAAAAGTTATTATTGAATGTTTCGATTGGATTTTGAAATTCATTAACCCGTTATCGCCTATTTGAAAATTTCTTACTTAAATTTTTCGATACCAGATACATAGAGGGCTAAGGCCTAAGGCCCTAAGAATAGTTTCGTAAAGATTTCCTATTCATACAATTACAGCCAACATGACAACGTTAACCTTGGACAGTGTTTGGCTTTTTACCAATATTTACCGTTACAACATCAATAATAAACACTCCAAGAATAAACAAACAATTATCCGTATAAATATCCTAGAAAAATTCCACAAAAAAAAATAAGTCTTTCAATATGTAGCGACATCTATGGCGCCACATAGGAACAAAAATTTTCAACTTTAAAAGTTTCAAGATTTAAATCCTGCAATTCGCGTGGAGAACTCTGGATACCGTATCCAGAGTTCTCCACGCGAATAAAACCAGATTAGATACAACAATCCGAAATCAAATATCAGGCAGTTTCCTGGACCAGACAACTCCTGTCTAGTCGGTGAATTTTCAACTTTTTTGCTTCTAAAAATATAGCTAATTCTTCAGTTTGCGAATAAAACGCAAACAATGAATAATATCACTTAAATTTAACGACCGAATCGCGTGCACTTTGACACCTTTTAAAGTCGTTACAAAAATTAAGTTCTACAATTAATTTTTGTCAAAAATTCAACCATTGTGATGCAACACTAAAATGGCGCTAATAAAAAAAAATATCTCAAGCCAAGTGAAAGTTTATAAACTATTATTAACTTTGTCGGCCAGTGAAAACAATGGACTGGTCAGATGTCACGACATCAGGCGCTTTGTGTAAACAATTTCGTTAATATTGATTGGTTACAAATCATCTTTATAGTTCGATTTCACCTCAGTTCGTTTGCAAACCGACTATTATAAGCTCTCGCTAAATTAGTTTACCTTTGTTCGCATATCTCAGCATTGCAACCACGACTCTTAAGGCGTATAGTCCCTTGAACCATCTGACCGAAATTATGTGAACGCAACTCTCGCACTCGCCTAGGCGGCAGTACGCAAATCTGTGCATTTATTTGCGACCAGCAGCGCCCGGAAAGCGCTAAATCCATTTTCTCTGCGAGATATTGATTGATTTACATATGCAATGTTCACTTTGAAGAATATTTAACCACCAATTTTTATGTGTAAAAATGTTTCTAAAGGTCCAAGCCGTTTCGAAGGAGTAGGGAAAAGTTGTGAAATTGCTAAATATATATTTTTGACAAAAGTATTAATTGCACGAAAAAATCAAATGTTGATATTATTGTTCATGAATCTATAATAAACATATATCTATTTTTTTTCAAACCAATTGACCTAGCCGTTACGGAGGAGTAGGCCTCAGAAAATCAATGTTTTATGGCACTTTTCGGGCGCTTGGCCCTTAACGCGATCCATATTACTTTATTTATTTTATTTCAATTGGAATACAAACAGTTATCGCCAGCCTTTTCTAATGTTCCCACTGCTTAGAGAGGTAATGGGCCGTAATTCACCACGCGGGCCCAGTGCGGGTTGGTGAATGTCATGTCTTCGAATTTTTAATTCTAGGCCATGCCGGTTTCCTCACGATGTTTTCCTTCACCGTTTTAAGAGCAGTGGTGATGAAATAAATTACACAAAGTAATGCGCCTGGCTGGGTTCGAACCCGCGACCTGCAATTCGTAAGTCGGGGCCATTACCACTTGGCCACCACTGCTCAAACAAAATAAACAGTAATAACAACAAATATGGAACTATTAAGGTGGACCGATGACCTGGTCAGGGTCGCGGGAATCCGATGGATGCGTGACGCACGGGACCGGTCGTTGTGGCGACGCTTGGAGGAGGCCTATGTCCAACAGAGGACGTCTTTCGGCTGATATGATGGAACTATTAACCAATAACGTGTCTTCACATTTAATTAGGTATCTATGAAGAACATTCTTGAAAGAAAAAAGTTAATTACATTGATGGCACTTTAATAATACGACACAATCACGACCTAAACTAAACCATTAAATACAATTACTGAAACGGATCTTGAGGTGCGGTGAGCCAAACACTGACACTCCCCGCCCCCGTGTCTCACTTCGCACCACTAAAGAGACCGAATATTTTACTTCTGCGCAACTTGAAGTCAGCGCTCAAGATCCGTGATGGTAATTGTACATGAAACTAGCATTAAGTTTATAGCTCCATCTTATTCCCTGGCACGTAAGTCCCCAGGATACCGGCCGGCGTAAGATAGGGATGGCGTTATACAACAACAATAGCTCTATCCCTTTCTCACAGCGGATTTGGGATAATTTTAACTAAATAGTTTGCAGTCTTCTCGCAAATATGGACAATTATTTCAGCTATGTTACTTAACTGAAGCTAACTTAGCTAATCAGTTTGAAATCTGGTGACCAGGTGAGGGTTGGGGGAATCTGATGGATGCGATACGCTCAGAACTGGTCGTTCTGGTGACAATTGATGATATAGGCCTTTTTTTTTATGGTGGGAAAAATCATGCATTGACATCCCCCGCCCTTGGGCGGAGCGGGAGATAGTGTCAGACTCTTACTGACTAAAAGACCCACCCCGTTCCTTCTAGCCTTCATACCGGGGCTCGAGCGCCCTTTCGGATAACCCTGGCCCCAGTAGGCTTCGACCTGGCTGGGGTCCCTGCTGTTGCTGACAACTCCTTGAGGCGCGCGGGAACAGTGCGCGCCGTCGACGACTTGGGCTTGGTCCGGACAGTTACCGGACGGCCGGACAGCGAGCTACCCATTGCTCACTGTCCGCAAGCCCGCGTCTACGTTGGCCGGAAATCGGGATCAGAATCCCGGCGATACCGGCGGCGATAACGCCGTTGCCTGATGCGTTCGGCCTCCTCCTTTGCAAGCATTACTGCTTCGCAGAAGTCGGCGACGGCCTGCCACTCCTCCTCGCTCCGGACCATGGCCTCAACCAAGGCCCGGCGTTGATGATATAGGCCTCCTAAGTCGAACAGTGGATGTCTTTCGGCTGAAATTATGATGATGTAGATACCATCAAAGACACTTCCGCCTGACTAACCGCTAAGTTCATTTTTGCTTGCACTGGAAACGAAAACTTCAAAGGGTTTTGTTTGGCGCCGCACCGCAGGATTCAAACGAATTTTTTTTAAGTGGTCAGGCAGAAATGACCGCGATGGTACCTATAAACTTGTTGACAGATAAAGGTACTAACTATGAGAAACAATTTTACTTCGACGACTCACTAACTGTAATCTAAGCCCAGTAGGTGATGGAATAGCTATTTATGGCTTTTATGGACAAATCTGAACATATCATTATGACAAGTTCAAGAACATTTATATTCATTTCCCTATTTTTGGGTCTACCAATATATGCCTACGAGGCATTATAATGCAAATCGTGGGCATTCTTAAATTTCCTCGATTGGAAAGTCGTAACATTTTCCATTGAATGTTATCTGAACACATGATTGTCCGTCTGTCTGTCCTTCACCGCTTTCTACGCGACCCACAAATGTCGGCCCTGCGTCAATTCACACAATAGCCCTTTATTGATGCACATCACTTTAGCCAATTAGGTTGTTTCGGAGCTTTGACCAGACAAAACCGTTAGGCATTAGCTTTGTTATTTGTGTTGTTTCAATTTAAATATTCTCGTCTGGTTCAGAAAGAAATACTGGAAAAGCAAGTTTGTTTATTAAGCTTTTGGCTTTTATCTTTCTTTATGGATATTATAAACAAGATATTTAAATAAACCATTTAAGTTATTGATATTTTTGAATTTCTTAATGAGACTGAAATACAAGATGTCAGTTATTCCATTAAAAAATATTTCTTCTTCTTCTTCATTCACTTGAAGCTTTTTTTTAGTTTATTGTATCAATTATTGTATCAACAATCTACTAACAGCTGACGTCACTCTTCTACATATCAGGATTTATGGACCGTTTTATGGCATAAGTCGAGTGTATTGTTTTACTAAACTGGTTCACCTTGGAAACGGTTCACTCAGGAACTTGTGGCCCTTTTTAATTCATATTGCTCAATTATTTGCTCCGTCCTCCGCTCTGTTGAACATTTTGTCTCGTAAATCCGAAAATATTCAACTTTATCTTTGTCTCACTGTTTGATTATAAACATCAAATATGACAAAATATGACCCATATAACCTTAACTGAAATTCAATACAAAAGAACATATGTCTATAATTTTACAAAAAAAATACGCAACACTTATGCAAATAAAATGGAAAGAAACCAAACACCAATTTGGATGTAGACAGAAAAGAAAATAAAAGAGAAAACGGGCTCAGACAATTCAAATTGACGATCGAATAAATCTTAACATAGATGTACGCCACTAAACATGAAAATAATCCAATGAATTTTATTTTAATAGCCTTGTTGCAATCTGCCATTTGCATGATCAGGTAGACTATAAAGTGTAGAGAAACGCTTTACCACGTGTCAGAGATTAGTCTCTGTCGTTAATTTGTTTACTGATCGTTGTTTTCACTTGTTTATTACCGATATACTCGAAACAAGTAATGCTTTGAATGGAGCTTAAAGGTTTACAGTAGAAAGTGCTAAGTTTTATTGGTCTTCAGATTGCCGCACTCACTGGTTAAATGTCAGGTCCCACTTAGTGGGTGCAACCATCCGGGCTCTCGTTAGTAATTTCTGATTGCTTGTCTGATTTAAGGATGTACGAATGTTCTTGTTAATATTCAACTAAATCATTCATAGATTCTTGATTTTTTTCCTCTTCTTTTCCTTCCTTTTTAGTCATCGGATCTGTAAATTAAAATTTTAAACCGATATGCTTTTTGCTAAGAAAATCTCAAACCGGATCCCGCATTAGGTCGACTTAAAACTTCTAAAGAACAATGGCATTCTTCAAACACACACGGTGTTAGGTTTTATAAATAAGTTCTCATGTGTAGGTAACCTACTAAAATACACACTAACCTATTTAGCCTTAATTTTAAAAGTTCTAGCTAGAAAAAAGTAGATACTGCAGAAGAAACTTATTTCTAGGGTTTGTAGAACTAGAATGGAAATCCTTATAATGCCACTACGTTTGGTCCTTCCATCTGTCTGTCACAGCTGCTTAGATATTATGGCTTCTATTGAAATTAACTTTGACTTTAACTTCTTAATCTGATCTTTAACTGTAAACTCGAGGTTCTCTAACAGCACTGTACTACTGTTAATTTACAAATTGGACAAATATAGATATGATTAAGTCCTGATGTGGTTTCTAAAGAAAGAGTCACCGATCTTGAACATTGAAGAAGTAGCAATAAGCAATTCAAATCTTTAAAGTAAATAATGATAGTTTGACGGCAAGATTGCATGATATTTCAAGAGTTGCATAAAATGGTGTAATATACAGAGAATAATTATACTTAGAGAAATATAAGAAGAAAGATTCTATAAATTGATTTTATATATTATTTATCTTATAGTAAAATAAATTTATCTACACTAATATTATAAAGAGGTGAAGTTTTTTTTTTATTTGTTTTGTTTATAGGAAGTAATTTCTGAAGGTACTGGTCCGATTGCTAAAATGTTTCCACCGATAGAAAGCTACATTTTATGCACGCGGACAAAGCTGCGGGCAAAACCTAATACTAAAAATAAAGTTGGTATGGTTTTCTATTTCCACGGAAAACTAAGAAAGATAAAGTTACCAAGTAAAGGGAAACCTAACCGCAAATATCCTTGAGACCTACATTGCGTACTACAAAGATATACAACAATAATATCGACGGTTGAAAGGCAAAATGGTGTAAGCGACATTGAGTTAACTTTACAAAAAAAGTGTTTTAAAGTTAAAATTTTGAGTTCACTTTTGTAAAGTTTACTTTATGTAGCTTAGATCATTTTGCCTTTTAACCGTCGATATGATGAAGGCGGATACATTATCTGATTTCACAGTGATATAAAACGACCAGAAAAACAAATTAAAGCTATATTTTCATGCAGTTTATTATCATTTTGATTTTATAGTATTTTTTTGTTGGTTGCTTCAGTTCTGACCCTGGTTTTATGTACTTTTTATTAGTGATTGACCTTTACGGGGACGGATAAATTAAGTTTCACAATCGAATTAATTGAAACAAAAGGAAAGGGTGCGTAAAGTTTATGACCGAAAGCTGCTATTTACTCATTAAAACAAGGAATATAGAAAAAAAAATATAAGGAATTAAATAAAATAAAATAGAAAGAAGTGTAATCTATCCCTGACTGAGTGGGTTTTTTTATTACTTACGTATTACGTAGATTTCGTTGGAAAAACTTAAGATTACACAGAATACACAGTGCTTCCTTCCTCTTCTTAGATCAGAGGACTTACCATGTCCTGTTAAAATGTCAGTAGAAAGAAAAAAAAATCTGTAGAAGTGAAAATTCTGTACATTGAAAATATTAAAAAAAAAAAAATGGCCCGGGGTGTTACTAGACCGATATAGAACCCAAAGATGTGATTAAAAAATTTTTTGTCGGTCTGGCTGTATTTGTTTTATTTTATCTTTCATAAAGCAATATTTTTTTTCTATGTATATTTTATAATAAGTATTTTATTTGGTTAATTATTTGTCCCACTTTTTTTTATTTAAATTTTTTCATAGTCCATCCTAGGTTGTCTGGTGAATATCGCTGTCAGCGATAAAACCACATTTTGTAAAATTATATTTCCATTTTTGTGTAAGTACTTACAATAAAGTTTATTCTATCATTATTTTTTGGTTTTGTTCTAGTGCTTATTTTTTATACAACATAATAAATACACTTTAATACAAACGTGCATAAAAAAAACTTAAATACTACATAAACTAATTATACTAAAACCTAACTATGTACATAAATATAATACAAAATGACAAAGTACGCTCAGGCGTCAAAGTACTCCTCCACATCGCTGTCATCCGGGAATGTGCCCAGAAGACTGGCAGCATTGCCACGTTGAATGGCAATGCTAATTCTTTGAGCGAAGAACGAGCCAGCCCCCTGGTCTGGTCTGTTCTTAATGTTAAACGTGAAAATATAAAACTCGTGTAACATTAATATTCTTTTAAGAACACGATATTTTCATGCACGGTTTGACACTTTTAACCCTAACGACTAACCGGTAATGCAGACGTGACTGGTCCAAATGAACACAAACTGCTCATTTTTACTGATATTAACCCTTTTCATGAAATCGCGGTCACCAATCTGTCCGTGGCGTGAGACTCGCACTTAATTAATGTTAATACACTAATATTAACGGGTTAAAGTCGAGAATCGACCGTTGAGAGAGGCTACTGAGTCAGCATATTGTTACTTTAATTTAAACTTTAACAGCGTAGACTTAAGGTAAAATTTTGTAGTTCAGAAGATATGTTAAGAAATTTTATGCAAATATTATGAATATGGACTCTAATAATATCACAATAAAGTAGAATTTCAGACTTAAAAATACTTGTGTGAGGTCTCAATGTGTCTGCTAAGCCCTTATAGGACCGTTATTCAATATGACACTGTTTTTAAACCAGAACCATTCAACACGGAACTGTATTTTAGATGAGATTTATGAAAAACTAGACTTGGCTCGCTATTCTAGGTCTGTCGACACAGTTTAGCCTGGATTTAGGTCTAAAAACAAACCTAGATAGAATGTTGTGGCTTCTACTAGTAATGCTCTTGTGAAACTTGCGTAGGTATTTACTGCTTAGCAGGGGCCCAGCCGGGTCGAAGCCTACTGGGGCCAGGGTTACCCCAAAGGGAACTCGAGCCCCGGTATGAAGGCTTGAAGGAACGGGGTGGGTTTTTTAGTCAGTAAGAGTCTGACACTATCTCCCGCTCCGCCCAAAAGCGGGGGTTGTCATTGGACGATTTTCCCCACCAAAAAAAAAAACCGGCCAAGGGCGAGTCGGACTCGCCCATGAAGGGTTCCGTAGCAGCAAGTAACATAATATAAAAGTTCTTGTAATGTGTTGTAACTTTGATCAATGTTTTAATAATACTGTATTTAAAAAAAAAACTACATACCTACTTACTAGATTTCGTTCAAACCAATTTTCGTTGGCAATTTTTATAGTAATGTACATCATATATTTTTTTAGTTTTATCATTCTCTTATTTTAGAAGTTAGAGGGGGGGGGACGCACATTTTACCACTTTGGAAGAGTGTCTCGCGCAAACTATTCAGTTTAGAAAAAAATGTTATTAGAAACCTCAGTATCATTTTTGAAGACCTATCCATAGATACCCCACACGTATGGATTTGACGAAAAAAAATTTTTTGAGTTTCAGTTCTAAGTATGGGGACCCCCAAAATTTATTGCATTTTTCCTATTTTTGTGTGAAAATCTTAATGCGGTTCACAGAATACATCTACTTACGAAGTTTCAACAGTATATGTCTTATAGTTTCGGAAAAAAGTGGCTGTGACATACGGACGGACAGACAGACAGACAGACATGACGAATCTATAAGGGTTCCGTTTTTTGCCATTTGGCTACGGAACCCTAAAAATGTGGGTATTTTCTGCTTCACGCTTTTTTTGTAGCAAATAATATTTTCACGCACTAGTTAGGGAAATTGATCGAAGAAAAAGGTAGTTTTTCTTCTGTTTTGTTCTACTCTTTTGACTGATTTATTTTTCTCACTATCCACACTAATATCAGAAAGGCTAAACCCCTGGGTCACGCGCAGTATCAATTAAGCGTTTGGGTAAATCTTTAAATAGTGTATTAACCCTATTCATTAAACCACAAGCGAAGCCGGCGTTCGCACTGTCATTGTCTTTCTATTGTGTCTAAATTGACACGATTGAAAGGTTGTTCTGCCTTGTTGAACCTTTTTCTCAAAACTCATATTAATTTACGCATGTACGAAATTACGCCACGCCGACTACTACCTACAGATTATTGGACTCGCTCAGCTGACGTATTCTTAAAGAAATTAATTTCGTACATGCGTAAATTAATACCGGATCGACCCTCCACGGGATTAAAACGATCAAAATTAAGCGGTAGATTGTAGAAGTTTCGCTTCAATAAACCTCTACTAATTTACCTACCTACCCCAAGTTCATAATTATCTTTTAGCTGGTAAATAAGCAAATGGTCTCGAACTCCCATAACCCGTTTACACAGAGCTAATAAATTCTTTGAACTTATCAAAACAGACAATGGGCCATTCTCAGCCACTTTCGATTTCCCGAAGTTTCACGATTCCATTGCGTGGGCGCATGTGTAATTTGTTTTTAGAATGTTTTGTTGAGTCCGTCGTTTTGTTTTGTTTGTAAGTTAGAAGGTTTTCGTCAGTTTTAAAATTGTTTTCATGTGTGCTTGAGAAATGTGTTAAAGGAATCAATTGGACGTGTTTGAGATTATGTATTTAAGGCCATTATAACTTTCTCGTTTATGTATTTGTAATCACATAAAGCATATTAAGCCGTTGGACCCGGGTATCTTTTGTTAGAGGGATTGTTCAAAAGAGTTACCGTGGCCCTGGAAAGTATAGGGCAACTGAAGAAACCACAGTCCACCATCTATGGAAGGAACACAAATGGGTTTAAGTCAGTAAGAGTCTGACACTCCCTTTATCTTAGCTTAGAGTGGGATGTGTTGTGATGATTTTTCCCACCGAAAAAAAGGGTGTCACTTAGACATGACAGTCGTTACGGATAGTAAGAAGCCAGAAATTCTGACATAAGTCTTGAGAAGCTACTAGGTTAGGGAGGTTAGAGTACCAGGAGCTCTTAACGCGATCCTTTTGACGATATAAACTGTGTTCAAGGGATGGTGCTTTATATGGTGTATAACTCCATCCCTCTTTCTCGTAGGGCCTCAGGTCGGAGGGCCTGTTTTTTTTTTAATATTTGACACCCAGCAGTATATGTAGTAAGCATTTTAGCCGTGAAATTACAATCCTACTCGGATAAGTACTCAAAACAAAACAGTTTATTGCAAACAAATTGTACAGGAGTTGGAATTACATTATAAGATTCCGTACCTCAAAAGGAAAAACGGAACTCTTATAGGATCATTTTGTTGTCCGGCCTTATGTCTCTCTGTCAAGACCCTTTAACACGGTAACGCATGGAGGTATTGAGTTGAAATTAAAACAATATACTCAGGTCTGCGGACTCTTGAAGCTGTAAAGAAATCAAACGTGTAAGTTAACAAAAAACGTTAAGAAAAAATATAGTTTAAAAAAACTAAAAAAAACACGCTTTCATAGCATATCAAACTAAAAAGTGTAAAATAATTTTCAATATAGGTAGAAAATAATAACAAATAACGAAAAATATTAATACCATTGTGAAAAAGGCGTGGGGTGCTCGATTTACGAAAAATATGGCATAAAACGGATTATTGTATTGTCATCAGTATTTGATGGATGTGCAAAGTTTAAGGAAAATCGGATCGCCCAAAGTAGGCCAAAATTGAGCTCAAAAGCGTTGGTTACAAACATACAGGTGAAGCTAATACCAATAAGCGTGTTAAAAAAACTACTTCGGTTTATGTGGCAAAAATGTACATTTTGACACGTTCGAGAAACTCAAATTCATAGGGTACTTCTCAGAATCCTGAAATTTGGCATAAAGCAATGCAAAAATATAATAATAAATCTGAACAATGTACATTTATGGTTACGTCACAAGCTTTTCACCTTATACAAAGACCTCTTAATTATATTACTTTATATTGAGTACTTAGTACATAAAGTTGCCAATGATTGCCCGGTAATTTCGAACCTCCTATTATGGGCACGTATGGGGCCATTGGCCAATGACAAATCTATGGTTCTACATCCAAGTCTGAACTTATACGGTATAGTTCACCCGCCGAACGTTGGCACACATTTTTTTCCCTGACTTTGTTAACACGCAAATTGTAAACAAAAAATACATAATAACACATACGCATATTCATTTCTTTTGCAGTCAACTGTAAATAATCCGTTAGGAGCGTAAAACACAAATATATCATCCTGATTCTCAAACAGAAAGTGGAATTATATTATTTATGACTTTATTCTCTCGTAGAGGTCTTATTTTACCCATCTGCCTTCTTTATTTTAAATATAATGAGTAGTGGTATCAAACGGTTAATAAATAAACAAGGAAAGCATAAATTGTGCTCGATGACCTCATCATCATCATTTCAGCCGAAGGACGTCCACTGTTGAACATAGGTCCTCAAATGTCGCCACAAGGACACTGCTTCTCACATCCATCGGATTCCTGCAACCCTTACCAGGTCATCGGTCCACCTTGTAGAAAGCCTTCCAACGCTGCTCGTGAAAATTCGCAAAGAATAGAATGGTTTAGAATAAACTTAAACATCAGGTGGGATCACAGTTAGGCACTAGTTTATTTATATTTAAAAAAAAAATTACACCAGAAAAGTAAAAAAATAATTTATAAACAAACTTAAATTTATGGGTACAATGGCGTCTTATCGCTGACAGCGCGAGCGGTATCTACCAGATAACCTTAGGATCGTCAGCCGAAAGACGTCCATAACCACGCCGGTCCTGTACGTCTTGCATCCATCAGATTCCTGCGACCCTCACTAGGTCTTCAATCCACCACATGGAAGGGATGCCTGTGAGGAGCAATGTGCGTTCTGATACGATTGTCCTTTGGGTGACTTTATGCCTTCTGATGACGTCCATTGTCGCCCAACCTTAAGATGGATGCAAGATCTTAAAATAATATACCTAATATATGTGGAAGGTAATCTGCGGTAAAATCTATCAAAATCGGCTTTTTCCTTCACCCAGAAAACAATACCAAACAGACAGTGTAGACATTTTCGCATAATATATATAATATAAAAAGCAATATAAGCATAGATGTTTTGTTCCTCGAGCCACGAATACGCTCGCTCGCTCCTATTATCGCGAGTCAATGGCCGTGACTTCCTCCGACCATTCAAGGCGAGTGTTACATATTTAATTACTAATTACTTACCAATGGGTATTATTATAATACATTGTAATAGGTGTGCAATCTTTCGAGAAGTTATGCTGCGAATTATTGCGAGTTCACCTTGGGATATAACGGCTAATTCAATTTAAATTCAAACTCCAAATTATTTATTTTACATATGCTTACATGGGCTCTTATAAAACGTCAGAAGCTAGCGCACGGTTCAATTTGGTCGTTTCTTAGAAGAACTGGCAAGAAACTCCATAGTTAGGTACTCTAAAACTAGGAGTAGGACTCGCGCACTGAACTTATTTCATCTGTAAGTTTGTACTTCGCAAACAAAACAGCTCAATTCCCGAATTGAGTTGCGAAAATGTTTTCCGAATCCCCAAAAAAAAAAATGTGCTACGAGACCTTGCTTCATGCTAAATTTTAGAATTCTAGATCAACGAAAAGTACCCTATGAATTTTGATACTTGAGAGTGTCAAAATACATGTTTTTTTGCGACATAAACGACCATATCTTTTTTTGCGTTAACTTAGAAGTTTGATATTTTCACAGCTTCAAAGGACTACAGGCTTGAGTATATGGTTTTAATTTCAACTCGATACATTCACGCGTTCCTGAGATAAAGAGTCAGACAGACAGATGGACAACAAGGAAAAAACGGAACTCTTATAGGATCACTTAGTTGTCTGTCTGTCTGTCTGTCTGTTTGCTGCGGGGTTGTTCGAAAGACATACCTTGGCCCTGGAACACAAAGGCAACTGAAGCAATACAACCTCTCGCGCCACCCAGAGCAGGAGAAGTTTTTTCAAGATTACCTACCCAACAAAAATCGACACTCTATTTAGATTGCCATCGACTCGCTAAGACGACGAATGGTTAACTAATTAATGTAATTATGCCACGATGAAGATAAGGTCATCATCCTCTTCTAAAACAGATGTTCACTTAATGCATTAGGTAGACAGGTGTTCAGTAACGCTATATTGTAACAGGTTATAGAAGTCTGACCTAGAAAAAGAAACAAAATTTATTTCTTTATCTTAAAAAGATTTGATATTCTTCACTCTAGGTATGTATAGCTCAGCGTTGCCAGACGTCCCGCGATTTTTAAATCAAAATTAAATATCCCGCGCGGGACAAACTTAGTCCCGCTTTTCGGGAATAACTTGACCGTGCGTGCAATGTTCTCAGTAAGCGCGGGCAGGTGGCATAGACAAGTGTGGTAGACTGGCCGCCTGCCTTGAAACGCCAAATTTTTCTAACGAATAAAACTTTTTTAATTTTGATTTCTGTTTTTTTTTTTTTTTAATTTTTATTCAGAATTCAATCAATATGTTTCCTAGGAATTAAATAGCCTAGATAGTACACCAGACTACCTAGCCCTTTTTATCCGACTTCTAAAAAAGGAGGAGGTTCTCAATTCGGATGTTTGTATTTTATTTTAATGTTTGTTCGCGCATAACTTCGTCGCTTGCCGACCTATTTGAAAAATTATTTTTTTGTTGGAAAGAGTATACTTCCCAAATGGTCCCATAGTTACCAAGTCAGAATCTGATGATGGAATCTTGGCGAAATCGAGGGAACACCTCAAATATAGGCAACTATATAGTCGTTTTGCTATTTTCATCAAAGACTTAAGCATTTACATTCAAAAAGTGACATTTGATGAAGTAGAACTGGCGAAGAAGACCAGAAATGGCCAATGGAACTACGTACTTAAAAAGATATCACAATGAACATCGGTATGCGACTATGACATACAAATACATTAATGGTTCTGAATAGTTATGTTCAAAATTGTATCATCGAAGTGTCCTATTTTTTTAGTGAAGTCTGTTATTTTTTTTTTATAACAAGTTTTTTTTCCACAACTGCATTGAATTAGCTGGACAGCTTCCATTATCATCAGATCCACAGACTTTTATAATCTATTCATGGCTATTACGATTGATGCCAAGACTGACTCTCTAATCTTCAAATGATAGCCAGGAGATACGGCTTTACGTGTTTTCTGAGACACGGGGAAGACACACTGTCCAGTCATAAGTTTAAAAAGATCTAGATAAAACACGTTGGTAAATACGTGATTAATAAACACTGTGTAGTGTTTACCAAAGATACGTTTGTACGATTTACAAGTCTCTGATAACATACGTAAGTGTTTATTAATAACTAACTTTACCACCGGCTTCGCTCGTGTGTGTACATTATTTCAAAAGACACATTCTCTCGGCAAAAAAATTACTGTAGGTATATTTATTCCAGGAGTTGGTCTACCTGTGTACTTGATTTCATGCAAATCCGTTCAGTTGTTTAAGTGTCAAACAGTAACAAATATACACACATACAATGCGTTCCAAATAAGAATACGATCGCCCGCCATGTTGTGACGTCACGATTTACTGTCAAATCGGAGAAAGAAATTTTTAAACATTAATTAATTTTCGAAGCATTTAATTCATTTATGAACTGTGAACGAATTAAGTTTAATCAAAATCCATTTCTTCAATTTTACTCATCTCTAAGTTCTTCAATTTTGCCAAAATTTCTTCGATTTGACAGTACGACGAGACGTCAAAATATAAGAATCGGTCCTATTCTCATTTGGAACGCGTAGGACATACAAACTTAAGACACATTCTCCCGGAATAAAATAAGTACCCTAGTTATGTCATATACCAGGTCTTGGTCTACTCGTTTGCCAAATTTCAAGTAAATTCATTTAGCCCTTTGAGTGAGAAAGACTAACAAACATAAATACAAACATTTAAAACACATTCTCCCGGGATAAAAAGTACCGTATATCACATTCCAGGGCTTAGTCTACTCATGTGCCTGATTTCATACTTATCCATGCAGCTATTTAAGGCCCAAGCGCCTGAAAAGTGCCTTTCACAGTGACTTTCTGGAGCCTACTCCTCGGTAACAGCCAGGTTAATAGGTTTGAAAAAAATATATGCTTATGATAGATTCATGAACAACGTTATCAACATTTGATTTTACCGTGCGATTTAAACTTTTGTCAAAAAAAAATAATATTACATACAACAACATCACATTCGCAACTTTTCCCTACTCTTTCGAAACGGCTTGGATTTTTAGAAACCTTTTTATGCATAAAAATTGGTGGTTAAATATTCTTTAAAGTAAACATTGCATATGTAAATCAATCAATATTTCGCAAAGAAAATGGATTTAAAAGTCAGCGGGGCTCTGTCCGGGCACAGCTAGTCGTAAACAAATGCACAGATAGTCGTATTGTCGCCTAGACGGGTAAAAAAGTTGTGACCATTTAATTTGGGCCAGATGGTTCAAGGGACTGTAAGCCTTAAGTGTGAAGAAGTAACAAACATACAGACATACATACTATTGCCTTTATAATATAAATATGTTATATGATAGGAATGCCCTTATCGGCAGTCAGTCAACAAGCTGTGGTTACAGAAGGCACTACTACAGTGTTATCGAGACACGTGTGCAAACTATCCGACATATCGATGCCAGGTTTGAGCAAACACTTCTTTGTAAATGAATAACACGTTCAACAAATATTTGGACTAATCCCTTTTCAGTGAGTGTTTGAAAAGATGTTGTGGATGGCGACCTTTTAGCAACGCGTGTGTTTTTATTTGTGTAAGAATTGTGCAATTTAAATCTGAAACGTTATGGGTATGAACATTTTGATCTGGATACAAATACAAATGGCTGTTGGGGCCGTAAGGTTCTGGAGTCTCCTAAAAGATGGACCAATGACCTTGTCAGGGTTGCGGGAGGAAGATGGATGCGAGACACACGATCGTTCATTGTGGCGACTTGGGGGAGTCTTATGTCCAACAGTGGACGTAATGGACTAAAATGATAATGATGATGACAAATACGGATTTAGAAGTAATATTATACCCACCACTATGTTCCATCTCATCCTTGCGTTCTAGGACACCAGGTTTTCCTTTCAGAAGCGAACTCATGGTCCCAGTAGGCTTCGACCCTGCTGGGTCCCTGCGGTTTGCTGACATCTCCTTGAGGCGGGCGTGGAACACTCGCCTTCGAAGACTCGGGTTCAATTTTGGGATATCTTTTCTGTGCTCGCCTATGTCATAAAAGAAAATCTTGAGCAAACGTGCTCCTAGTCCCAATAGTTTCTGTGCGATCAGTCAGTCCATTTCTCCTTTTATTTATAATTAGCTTTTGCCCGTGGCTTCGCCCGAGTACATAGAATAGGCTATATTCTATGTCACCCAGGAATAAAGCAGCTTTCTATCGGTGAAAACGTCTAGCAATCGGGCCAGTACTTTCAGAGATTACCTCCTACAGACAAAAAAACAAACTGTACCTCTTTATAATATTGGTGTAGATAGACTAGCTTCTGCCAGCGGCTTGGCTCGCATGAAAATAGGTTTCTCCATATAAACTTTGGATTCCCACCCCCTTAAGGGGTGATATTTGGGAAATCCTCTCTTGGTATTCGCCTACTGCATAAAAGGAAGCTAAAAGCTTCCAAGCTTCCAGCTAAAAGATTGTTGATAAATCAGTCAATCATTTTCTCCTTTTAAATATAAAGATTAAACTTATTACCCGTTATACCTTATAATTTCCCGTAGCAATAACCTTTAGGTTTGCGCAGCAGTATGCGCATACGCACGTAACAAGCCACTTCCTTCGGCTCTTGTAGCTATGGCGTTATGTCAGCGGATGCAGGAGAGTTTTGTTTCATTCATAGCATTTGTTAATGGATGACATTACATGCAAATTGTATGGAACTTTGTATGTTGTCTGCAATGTGTTTCCTTGCGTTTTCCGGCAAGAGGATGGCTTGCAAACATGAATTGACTTTACATGGACTGATTGCATATCAGACCTCCACCACCCAGTTACTGGGCGACACGATACCACAAAATAGATAGGTAGGTAGGTTCACTTTTTATACCTACTCTCGGTGGACGCACACTAATGAGCGTTTGAGCCGGAACTGTTCGACGAGCGGGCCGAGGCGCTCCGAGATATCGTGTCCGTGAGCGGTGTCTATGTGTGCGTTGTTCGAGCGCGCTTTGTATGTAGATTGACTTCTGTACCTATCTATTTTGTGATGATACCTATTCCTTGGATGGACTGATGTTCAGACTTTCTGGTGTCTGACTACGTGTAAAAACTGTCAAAGATCTAAGACCATCTGCTTTATATGCTTTCTAAGGCATCATGGAGTATCCAGTAATGTCCTAGATAAACTCGGAGAAGTACACATGAATTGAAAGATTTACATTGGCATTTGCCTGGTTTCGAACCCGCAACCTCATGCATGAGAAGCGGTGCCGTCACCTATTTTTTAATTGATTTAAACTAGTGCTAGATTGCGATCCCACTTGATAGTAAGCAGTAATACAATCTCTGATGGTGAGGCGCTAGTATATTAACTCTTCGAATGCCGTAATTAGAGACACAATAGAAAGACAATGGCTTATGTCGAACTGTGTAACATAAGACATTCAAAAGGTTAAGGGCATATTCACTCTAGCCTTGAAGACACCCAAATTATAATCGGACGGAAAGAACACTGGGCCATCACGACTTTTTTCCACTACTTAGGTACTACTGCTATTTAGTTGGAATAAACATGTTTTCTTTATTTCTTTCTTTCTTTTCACCGCATTTATAAAATTGACACCAATGAAAACACCTGTACCTAATGTCGCAATATCTCAAAAACCTACGTATGTACCTATTCAATTTCTTTTATAATGTTCCCACAGTCCACATGTGCCACTACAACGATATTAATGAAACCCTATATGAAATGCTACTGTAAACAAATGTAGTTATTTACGTTTATGAATGACAAATGCATCAATTTAGCGTTTATCTATGTTAATTAGAACAGTGTAACATTATGAGTGAGTATAAAGCGTAAATCGTTGTTCGAGGAATCCATTTAAATTAATTAGCAGTAATGATGTAATTAATGGTTTTGGTAAATCGACCTTGAAACCGCAAGAAGTTTTGTCTACTTTGAAACGTGCGACAAATAGGTCAAGTGATATACTTACTCGTATTTTACATTATAGGAATGTCGAAATGTGAGTTTTCTTCTTGAAAAGAGAAAAGGCTTTAGGGCTTATAGTCCCTTCAAGAAATATTGATTAATTTACATTAGGCGTTGATCACTTTGAAGAAATTTTTTTATATGTAAAAATGTTTCTAAAGATCCAAGCCGCTTCGAAGGAGTAAGGAAAAGTTAGGAAATTACTAAATATTTTTTTAGACAAAAGTAGTAATCGCACGAAAAAATCAATAGTTGATAATGTTGTTCATGACTCTATAATAAACATACTTATGTATATTTTATTCAAACCTATTAACCTGGCCGTCACCGAGGAGTAGTAGGCTTCAGAAAGTCACTGTCATAAGGGGCTTGGGGCCTTAGATATCAAAGAGATCTGAGGTAAAAACTGGCTAAATACAAGTCGAATACTTCCTATACTTCCATATATTAAAATCGAACAAATAATATCCGACAAAATAACATTCTTTAATTTTTTATTAAGCTATTGCATAGCTTCTATCGCGGGCTTTGAGCGTGGAGATCAAATCCAGAAATTCCGTAACGAAAATAACCTAACACCCCCCACTCATTTGTTTTTTGAGCGTGGTGACCGATAAGAAAACAAATGAGTGAAAGCAGCTGTCGGAGTTTTGGATGGGTGGGGTTAAGCAGCTGTTAGCGAGGTCTGGTTATGGATGGAAGAGGTTAAGCAGCTGTTAGCGAGGTCTGGTTTTGGATGGGTGGGGTGAAGCAGCAGTTGGCGAGGTCTACTTTTGGATGGGTGGGGTGTAGCGGCAATAGAAATAAATATTACGCTGATGAAACTCTCTACCTCTCACAGTTTATGAGAAACAGACCGTTGACTGACGGACAGACAGACGGACGGGACAGCAAAGGTTTAATAACAGGGCTCGTTGGCACCTTCGAGTACGGAAACATAATAATTATTAGGTTTACTCACGTACCTACCAGTATTTCCGACGAATTCAGACACCCTTTGCGAGGGCCACAATAATTCTTTCGCATAATCACGCAACGTCGTCTGTACCCAGTACCGTAACTAGGGCGGTGCGAGCGGTGCCCAAACACAGAGCGCAGACCCTGGAGGGGCGCAAAAATCATCAAAATAAAACTAGGGCCAAATTTTGAATCGTGCTTGGTAGTTAGTTGCATACATACAACACCTATTATATTATTTATCATGTACATAGGTAGGTACCAAAGACGGTTGAAGACGCGCCCTATCAGGATTGGCGATTCCTTGTGTACTCAAGGTTTCTGGATGGTGTATTTGTATTACCACGTCACGCGTAACATTTTATATGTAATTTTTAATTATTTATCAAGTGTGTTATATTTTTTCCCGTTCGAGCGTCTAGTTGTACACACGTGTGTACGAAATTGATCGACCGCCATTGGTTGCTTTATATCTAAAGATTATGTGATCGTGGTGACACGTTCTACGTATAATGAACTAAAAAGTTTGTTCAGTCACTATTTTAAGAACTATTGACGCGAAGGGGGGCTATTATAGAAGCTCGCACCGGACGTATAAAAAACTAGTTACGGCACTGTCTATACCACGGGCGCCATCGTAGGCGCCACTATTATAGGTGTGTCGCCAAAAATGATTATGAAACACAATTTTCCGCTAAACAACACAAATTGTCAGTTTGTTGACATTATAATAAGATATGTCGATGAAGTGAATTAATAGAGAATCAAAACAAATAAACAGATCAAAGTCCACTGCATTGGCTTTGACCGACCTTTGATTTGTAGATGAAATAATAATATCTAGTAGTAATTAATTGATTGTTTTGTGTAAACTCGTGCGCATTGGGTTTGCCTGCTCAGTTAGCTCGCGATCTCGCTGTGAGAACAGCTTATGATGAAGAAATCCGTAATTTAAAACCTTATAGTTTGTACTGAAGGTACTTGACTACTAGTTAGTACTTTAATAGTGCAATAATAATATAATCTATTGTGAAATATGCCCGGAACACATGTAAGTAGCCTTTTGTAGTCCAGTCAGGAGCATTGTTTTGTTTATTTCAGCACCAATGCTCTCAAAACGGTGAAGGAACACATCGTGACGAAACTGGCATGTCCTGGAGCTAAACATTCAAAGACATGTCACATTCACCAACACGCATTGGTCGCGCGTGGTGGATTACGGCC
The DNA here is from genome assembly GCA_929112965.1 of Mythimna albipuncta. Taxonomy (NCBI): domain Eukaryota; kingdom Metazoa; phylum Arthropoda; class Insecta; order Lepidoptera; family Noctuidae; genus Mythimna; species Mythimna albipuncta. The sequence continues at coordinate 4,499,804 of OV815962.1, read as the reverse complement.
CATTCCCTCTCCTAAAGAGGAGGCCTGAGTTCCAATAGTGGGAACATTATCTATAAGACCGATTATGTGTGTGTATTCTGCATAGGTCCCTTTTTTATTTGAAGTAGGAAATCATCAAATAACTCCTCTCGCTTTGGGTGAAGCGAGAAGTAGTGTCACACCTTTTCTGATTAAAACCCACCTGTGTTCCTTCTGTAGCTCGTTGCGTTCCAGAAACACCGTCTTTCGAACTTTCGCGCAGTTTACATCAAAGTAATCTTTCAAAAATGATATTTTAGCTTCGTTGTCAGTTCGAGTTTTCGTTGTTTTATGTAAATCTTTGATTCGATTATTGTCAAAACTTAGTGGACCGTAACATTAATTTACACCTCTCCTTGTGACTAGGAAAAGCTAGCTGTTTAATTTTTTATTCTTACCTACCTACTGGTTAGGATTTAGTTAATTTTTTCTTCTTATTTTCGTTAAACAATCAAACTAACTTAAGAAGTCCGGCAAAGCTTTTTCTGTTTTTTAATGATTGACACTTTTTATTTTATTTTTATTTTAAAGTTTGTAACTGTCGCAAGATACTTGCCTAAATCTTCTCTACCGTATCATTCCGTCAAAGAATTTTATTTTATCCGATTGGGTACTTACCATAGTCTATCGATTTTATAACTAACTTAGGCCTATATATATTTAATATCATATAATATAATTTTCAATATAGGTAGAAAACAATAATAATGAACGATAAATATTAATATCATTGTGAAAAAAGCCTGGGGCGCTTTGTGCCATATTTTTCGTAAATCGAACACCTAACGCTTTTTTTTTAAACTATTTTTTTATTTTGCACTTAAAAAAAAACAGATTATTGTATTGTCATCAGTCTTTGATGGGTGTGCATAGTTTGAAGAAATCTGATCGATTAAAGTTGGTCAAAATCGAGCTCAAAGGCGTTAGTTACAAACATACAGGTGAAGCTAACATAAGCGTGTTAAAAATGAATCGCTAAATGTGTTACTAAGCGCAAATCTCGAGAACGGCTGAACCGATTTCGTTTTACCTCAGGAGTATGTTCCCTTGGGACAATTTTTTACTTTCACGCATGCAAAGCCACTGTTTATATGATAGCTGACTAGTTTCAAAGCCGGGGGCTAGTCACTAGTCAGCTTAAACTTTCGTCAATGCTATAACATACTTTCTTGGAGGTTAAGTACACTTGGACAGTGCTTATTCGCCATTGACACAACTTTTACCTTGCCTCTAACTTGATTAAAGTATTATATACCACATTCTTAGAATATCTTTATTCTTACCTTCGTATATGAATGGCTGACGTGTTAAAATGTCAAGTTTTTGAGCAAGAAAGAGTGATGAAGCTACTATGCGTGTTTTTGATATCCCAAAACTCAAAATTTATATTCTATAAGGAAAAATAATACTAAAAGTCCTAGAATATGTGGTCTAAAACTTCATGGTTTCGAAGATATCATCCAATCATAATAAAATTATGTAATTTAGGAAAAAAATCACACCCGTATGACCAATTTTTACTTTTGTGACTTATTTATATGTCACTAGCATTTGCCCGCAGCTTCGCCCGCGTACTTAGAATATAGCCTTTGTCACTCAGGAATAAAGTAGTTTTCTATCGTTGAAAAAATTTTAGCAATCGGACCAGTACTTCCAGGGATTACCTCCTACAAACAAAAAAACAAACTTTACTTCTTTGTTATATTAGTGTAGATTAGGTACTTATTATACCATGTACAGAGGAGAGGTCCTGTTGATAGTTTCTGGTGTTCAGTGTGTTTACCAACTACTTCAAACTATGTTCTTGTGATAACATTTAATGACACTACAAAATTAGAATCAATGTTTTGACATATTGCCATTGATATTATCGGCCATGACTTAAGTATGAATCATTGTCGAGTCGTGCCCTCATATTTAGCACACTGACACTATCGAACTAAAACAAAATAAGGAAACGTTGGATTAAGTATGGAAAACATTATTCTCCCGCGTTTGAACGTCTTATCTGCGCCCGCGCAACGATAAACAGTTATGCTCTGATTTTGTTCTTATCAAACGTTAAAGACGGCGACGAGAAACTATAGTTTTAAAATTTAAACTTTATTATCACGGAATAGAAATGAGACTCCCGAATCTTCTGAAACAAATACTGACTTAATTAAAATAATTATAAAATATTCCGCTTTTGATTACTTTTGTACATAAGTTATTTCTTACACAGTGACCTCGTTAGTTGTATTGCATGTTGGACTCTGACCGAACGTTGCATCGCTACTCCCAAGATAACCATCAAAATTACCAACATTTATGCGACGATCAAAGACGCACCGTCATTAGACGACATTAATTTCTCCCAGCCGCATAAGAAATCGTGTATCAATCGTACTTGACATTTCACCGCTATCAAATTGATCTTCTAAATAGACTGTACGAACCTTTTATGAAGTTAAATGTCGCTGTTATTGCAATAATACTTACGACTTATGAGTTAAACTGTTTGTAAACGAATACTTCTCTCTCTTTCCAGATGGATAGCAGCTCAGAAGCGATGGAGTTGAGGCGGGAGTTGGACGCGGTGCGCAACGCTCTGCAGCAGCAGTCCGAGTCCGTCCTGAAGCAGAGGCACCAACTGGTGGAGGCGGGGCACGCCCTCGCCGCCAGGGATAAGAAGGCAGCGCAAGAGAGGCGGCTCAGACAAGACCAACTCGCACTCGTCCTACGATCGCTAGTCCTCCTTGAATCCCGCCTCACCAGGGAACAGAAACAAATACACGTCGCACTCCACCAAAAAGAGAAAATCATCAAAACACAACAGGAAGAAATCGCAAAACTGAAAGCGCGCAAGTCATACTGCAGCAATTGCCAGCAACTGCTCGGCTTCACCAGCGAACAAACCAACATTGAAACAGATCCAGAATTCCAAAGCTTAGAAAGCACGGATTCTAGATTCCAAAATACGTTCGTCAGAAGCTGTAGTTACCGTGAAAGAAATTCTCCACCGGTATTCCAAAAAAATACTAGGTTAAGTAAGAGCTTTCAGTACCAGTTGCCAAAAAGTGAGATTGTTTATTGCAACACGAGTTCTAGCGAAGAAGGTAACACAGCCAGCATCGGCAGTAAGGGAACATTTATCAAAAACAAACAAGCATTTGTGAGACGAGACGTCTTCAGAAGGTCGAGGAAATACTCGGGAAGAAAGAATAACAACAAGTATGCAGACAACATGAAGAAGGGTTATAATAACCAAGCAAACAACAGCAGTAGTGCAGAAGAGTGTATTGGTATGAGCTACCAAGTAAACCACGATGACGAAATCACAGCGAATCAAATAGCCAATGATATCAGAAAAGCCTCGCTGAAAATTGACCAGCTTATAGGTGAAGCTGCCAAAAAAGAACAAGAGAACACCGCCAGTGAATCCGAGAAAACATATTCGACGAAAATGGAGGGATTACACGGAATCAAAAGGCAAGCATCAGATGAAATAAAAGCGAACAGGCAACTTTTCCTGAATACCGTTCTTAGCGAAGAAGTCGCTGAGAAACCCTGGTATTGTAATGTTAGTGATCCTGAACAAGAAGGAGACTGTTTGGATCAAAGGCCATTAAGCAATAAATCGAAATCAACAGATGACCTTTTGGGAGTTAATTTCAACAATGGTATGCATGATGCAGGAATAGTAGCTGCTAAAAATGAAGTTTTATGCAATAACATAATGAACAACAATGAGAGATTCAGTTCCAGGTTTGATGATAAAAACAATAACATAGAATCAAACTTAAACAAACATACAGCAAATGCTGAAGTTAATGAAAATTGGTATGCTAGCACTAGTGACGCAGATGAGAACCCGACTAATGAGATTTATAAAAATAATCCGGTACTGGAGTGCGTCAATCAAATATTGCTTCAAAATTCTTTAGATGATAGCAGCAATGACAATTCTAAGTCTAGCGAAGCACCCAGCCCTAAAGCATCAACAAAGCGTGTGCAGTTCTCTACCCTTAACAGCATCTCTTATGATGAAAAAGTAAGATCCAATAACACTAGCAACACGCTGCCTAGGTCAGATAAGAGAGCTAACAAAATCGTTAAGTTCAGCTTAGAGACTGCATCTGAACACAGTTATGAAGTGCCAAACACAGCTCAAGGCTTCCAGTATGAAATACAAAGCTTGTATAGCAATGAATATGAGCCTATAATTACAAAAGGAAATGATTCTAAACCTGTGCCACTTCCTCGTCCCGTGCATACCATTGAAAAACCAGCGGTTCCTAAAATAAGAGGCTCTATAGTAAAAAACATGGCCGCTAACTTAGAAAACCGTACCGTTAACAATGTCGTTGAAAGAAAAATTGATAATGACCTCGGGTCTATGAAGATATTTAATAAGAGAAAAGTTCCAAGAACTCCTCCCGCCCTGCCACCAAAGCCAAAGAATCTTTCGGCTAAATGGAAAGCTGAAAACACTGTCAAACAAATGACAGAGCAGTTAGACTCTGAAGCCGTTGCGGCTAACCAACGGGTTGCAGATGTTAAGACGAGAAAAGTGGGACAAGTAGCAACTGTCAACAGTATAGAGCCTGACTACTGCTCCATTTCAGAGATAAATGTTCCAGTAGTCAGCAATGGTAAGAGGGAGTTGCTACTCACACAGCCAACGGTCGAGATCCACAACGAGCAGTACCCAGTGCACGCTGTCAGTCCAAGAAACAGCGTTGCTAAAGTGGTATCGTTGCCAAGGATCCAGAACAAGATCAGTGATAAAGACATTCCTAAACTTCCTCATGTCACTGAGATCATCATTCCGGACGAAGATGACAAGTCGAACGATGAACAAAGCCGCTCCTTCCAACCAACTACTGACAGTTACTTGACTAACTTTGCCATGCATCCTCTGCAACCGAAATTGGACCCTCGTGCTTCCATACAAATGGGCAACACAGTGTCTTCTATACTATCCGAGATCAACAAAGGTGGGAAGGGAGGCAACAAGCAGATCAATTTGACAGAACTGGACAACCAGTTCAACCATACACCCGAGAAAAACCAATCGAACAACGCAGAATTGCACAAAGCAGAATATTTCGACGACATGGACAAATTCGATTTGTCCCAGAATTTTGAAGAGTTTAAGATAGACGATGAACTCGGCAGCATTGTTGCAGAGGAATACCGCATCAGCTCCGGCAGCAGTGACGGTTCCATGTCTGATGTTGTAACCGAAAATCTTACCAATGTACCTGATAAAGATAAACAGCATAATACTACTACTACTAAGGATGACAATGGAAACGCTGAAAATTTTCTTGAAAATAACGACAGTGCCTTGAGCAAGGGCTCATCGAAGAACGCTAAGTTGTCTAATAAGCCTGATCTCCTTTCAAATATAGAGAATTTAGAGACTGAATCTGTAAGGAACTCAGATATTGAGTCCAGTAATTCGTCTGGTAGCAACAGTGGCTCCTACAACACTGTGAAGTGTGAGCCGAGGATGGTGCTGAACAACAATCCAGAGATAAATGCGCCCAAAACGAAGGGAACTTTCGATTTCTTCTTAGAGACGTCTGGTCTTAGTTCTAAGTCTATTTTCACGCCAAGCAAGCACTATTTAGGATTAAGGCCACCGAGTGCCAACCATAAGAGTGTGCTGAAGCCTAGAGATATAAAGATGCGCGTAAAAAATACCATTACAACGAACAAAATCAACGAAAAACCTATGACGACTGCTATTAAATATTTCGAGCCCTATGTGTAAATTAATTGTTAGTTATTGTGTATTTTATTATTAATGAAATGCTTAAAACTATTTATTGTAAAAAAATGAACTTGCCGGCGTAATACTATGTACTAATGTATTTATGTTATTGTAAATATTATGATTATTATACCTAGTTATTTTTCAAGTATAAAATATTTAACATTTATGAAATTGTTTTATTTTAATTCAATGGACCCCAATAAACAACTTACATATTTAAACTATTTTGAAAAAAAAATAGAAATAAAAAATAGAAATTATATATTATAAAAAATAGTTTTTTTGGGAAAGTTGTAATCATGAGTTCAATCAGGTGTATAATTATCGGTCACTAATTACCAGTCAACCTATATAAGTAGCAGGTTTAAAAACAATGAAAAGGTGAAACCAACGACACCATATACTCGTAGTAGGTAGGCACATGAAAAAAAATCTATGAGGTACACATTTTATAAATATTAAAAAGGATAAAGCGATAGTAGTGTGTGTGTTTCTTACTCTCTCACACTCAAACGGCTGATCGAATATGGATAAAATTTAGCAAGTGGGTAGATCATATCCTGAAATACCACATGGAATACTTTTCATCTCGAGAGTATGTTCGCTTGGAGCTATTTTTTCTACTTGCAGGCTGACAAAGTCGCTGGCAGCCTAGTAATATCATAAAATCAATCCCTGATGATGCGGAGAAAGGATAAAGAAGGAAATTAGATATTAAAAGAAAAAAATATATAGTACTAAGATTATAATATATTTTCAAATGTTAACATTTATTTACCTACTTAACACTGGCTAAATAACAATGACTACATCATAGATAATAGAAATAAGAATCTTAAATAATATATATGAGAATTTTTACAAGAATTTATAAGTTTAAAGACAGAAAAGAGAGTTAAGAAAAGGATGTGACATGATAAACAAATTATTTTTACAAACAGTTTAACAATTACAGTTACAATAATTTACTTACAACTAAATAAATTAAAATATTTTTACAAGGAGGTATGTATACATACATCCTTTAAAAAGAGAAGATCCTCAGACGAGTGAGTCGGGGTGATGATATCCCAATGAGTCGGGATGATGCTGCAGGCTCCAGTGAGTCGGAGCGATGCTGTGCGACGTAAGGGCTTGATTGCTGGCTCGAATGTGACTGGACGAAGTTGCGGTGTGCTAAGCCAAGGTCGCTGATGAGGCTGAAGAGTGATGACCAGGTAGGTATGCTGGTGGTCAGGATACCCTTTATAGCCGTAGTGGTGTCTGTATGGCTCGCTGCTCGAAAGCTTGAGAAAATGATGATGACGTCACCAAATAGTAGCTGAACGAAGGCTGCGCTGACGTTCCTGTCGAGGATCACCAGTTTCGAACTATGCGGAACAGAGAGTAAAGTCCCGCAAACCTCCGTTGAAAAGGGAAGATCCTCCGTGTGTGTCTGTCTGTCGTGTGTTATGGTCTGGTGGGCAACTGCCCGATAGATGATTTCGGGCTGTTCTATATAGAAAATATCTATATAATCGCGCGGAGAACTTTGATTGCGCGATGCAGGATTAGTTCTTATGTGACGCCATAGAGTCTACATAACTATCATAAATGTTTCTATCTCTTAAGTATCCTCTTGCAGTTCTTAAACAGCCTTAACACATTCCGCTGCTTGCCACGTTTTGTTCCTGGCCCTGACTCCGAATCCAGAGTCACCGGGGAACCTCTTTCGAACTTATTTTCGTTTCTGTCCAGGTCAGCCGGAAACTTCGTTGCCCTTGAATTAGATTTTCCATTACAACTGGATAATTCTTCAAGGTCCAACACTGAAGGTATTTTCGGACATGATATATCTGCAAACGAATCGTTCACATTGTCTTTGCTCCTTGTTTCTTCACGACGTGAATACGGCTTCGGTCTTCTCTTTGTGATCAAGTATTCTTCAGAAGAGAATGTAGCGGTTGGTCTATCAACCACAGCAGGGACACAGGTTGAGAGGTCCTCAGGAGTGTCCAAGTCAACTGGCTTCCCCCATTTGCGATCCAAGGCACGGAAAGCAACAGTCAGATGGAGATGGAGTTCCATTTTCGAATATAACGTAGATAGATGTTGCACGATAGCAAGCTGATCTTTTAATGTAGAAATTAAAGATCGGTAGACCCTTATATATTTACAAATTCTAACCCACTCCAGAAGTGTTAATCGATTAAAGCTACACATTCTTGTTCGGTGTGAATTAAGAATCAATATTGTGATTAATTAATCGCACCATTAGCACCCAATTAATAATTAGGTCCTAATCGCTATCCATTATTAGGACCTAATAATTAATTGGGTCCTATTAATTCCACGCCAGTTAGTAGTAGTAGTAGCCATGTGCACACAGATTGATCACGTATCCTCACCAAAGGGTGGTGTTTTAATAAACACATTTCGCAAAATGTGTTAAAGCTCCGTTCTTTTTCATTCATTTCTCCAGGCTTCTACTAAGACAAACCAGATAAAAGAACCCAATAACGCCTTGCCAAACTCATGGATCGATAGCAAACACGAGATCGACGCCGTTTTATAGGTTTGAAATTATCAAGTATCTAATGCTCTGGGTGAAGCGAGAGGGAAAGTAAGACTTTTATTAACTCAAACCCCACCTGTGTTCCTTCAGTAGCGCTTTGCGTTTCAGGGCGGCTCTTTCAAAAAATCTCGCAACCCTAGCAAAAAGGTATAACTCTGTATGATTCCTGTCCTTTATTTATTGGTTTATTAAGAAACTCATTAATATAATTATCCGTTAGTCGAATAAGCCAAAATCATTACCGGTATGTGGAAATTGAGCTACCATGTAATTAATGTAATTAATCGGTTACAAGTAAGAGCTGATTGAAAATTAGTTAGTAATCATCACATCTGATTAAGGAACTTTTAGGCCAGGTAACTAGGAAATAACTATATTTACATATCAAATATTATAGACAACATTGTTAATGGTTAAAATTCAAAAGAAATTCTATAAATAGAACTGCTGTATTAGGTATATGTTATTTATGGCTGGAGGCTGACTAACGGGATTGTGAGTGATTTTCACGCCGGGCAAGCATTTCATAAGATTGAGAACATGACTTACTTGGCCTATTGTCCTATGTCCCCTAGATGGGGCAGAGGGCGTCCACAGTAATGCTCCATCGCGGACGGTCCTGAGCTTCACGCTTCACCTCGCTCCACGTCATTCTGTTGCTCGCCGCTACTGCCAACACGGTGTGACGCCAGGTCTGACGGGGACGGCCACGCTTTCTTTTTCCTTGCGGATTCCAGTCCAACACTTGCTTGGGTGTGTGATCGGAATTCCTTCGAAGCGTGTGGCCAATCGATGTCCATTTGCGACGTTTGATCTGGCGGTCGATCGGGCTCTCGTGGCATTTTTCCAGCAGCTCTACGTTGGATATTGTCTCGGACCAGTAAATTCCGAGGATGCGACACAGACAGCGGTTGTCGAAAACTTGGATTTGGCGTGAGTGTCCTTTGTGACCTTCCACGTTTCGCATCCGTAGAGCAGCACGGATTTGACATTTGACCCGAAGATTTCAAGTTTTATTCTTCGGGTCAGTTTCCGCGACTGCCAAACAGGTCTCAGCTGCGCGAAGGTTGCTCGGGCTTTGGCGATCCATGAAGTGATGTCCTCTTCACTACCTCCGGTTTCTGAAACGACGCTTCCCAGATAGGTAAACTTAAGATTGAGAACATTGTTAGTAGGTTAATCATTCTAATGCCTTCTCTTTCTCTATGGAGTAGCGGGGGGTACCTTCCTATATGACTGCGAAACTTGATGATTCGATTTTTATTATAGCGAACACGGTGTGTCGATTATTCAGTTGTACGATGTTTTATTCCATCGATGGTTTATTGGTGCAATGTAACGTTTATGCAAATAATCGTATGGCTAAAAAAAAAAACTTGGCAACGGAGAAAAAAAATATTTGGTGCCACATTTAATAATTTGTTTCAGTATTATGTTTTTTAGTTATCTATTTCACAGATGGTGTTAACAAACAGTTAAGTATCCAACAAGGGGATAAAGCTGACTTTATCTTAGGACCTGGACCTAGACCATGACGTTTAAAGTAAGATTGTTTTAATTTGGTTTCAGTGTGGGTAAGAGATGGCGCTAGACCACCTGTATAGCCCGTAATGTGTCGCTTGAATTCCTCACTCTATTTCATTCTAGCAGTATGATCTATCGTGATATTTTTACAGTTTCATGCGGACCAAGCCGCTGGTAGAAGCTAGTACCTACTTAGTAGGTACCTCATTATCATCAGCTTTTTTATTATTCCCACTGCTGGAACTCAGGCCGCCTTTCTAGGACTCTCCTAATATGTATAAGTAGTAGGTACCTACTTATGTTTTAGCAATTTAGCTTCACTTTTCTTGGACTGACCGACATTTGACTATTCAAAAGTGCCTGCAAATGGTCTATTTGAAATAAATGCTTTGATTTTGATTTTTTGATTTATACATATTAGGTCCAAATATGTAAACTACTAAAGGCCTATATCGTAAAAGCAGTTGTCAATAATGTAGAAGAAGGAAATTAGGTAGGTATTAAAAGAGAAAATACGATTAAAAATTTATTATAAAATGTTATACATTAATTGACCTACACTTACAACACTGGATACAACAATAATTTAACAATGTTTTGACTAAAAGTAATAAAATCTAAAATAATACATTATTAACAATTTAATCAATAAATTAAAAAAAATTAAGTTATACATAAAAGAAGAAAATAGAGAAGAGAAGTAAGAGAAGGATCTGTCATATAAATTTGATTTTTCACAAATAGTTTATCAATTACAAAATAACATTAAAGATAAATAAATTACAGTTACCATAAATAACTTACAACTAAATAAATCAAGTTTACATAACTATCATAAATGTTTGGGCACGCCACAATTACATATGGCGGTAAGTCCCCACTTTGAGGCGTGGCTGGAAAGACCTTACGGCATCCTCACCTTTCGCATGACGTAGGTTCTCACCGGACATGGTACGTTCGGGAGGTACCTGCACCGGATTCGTACGGAAGTGACGCCCGGGTGTCGCCACTGTGTGGTACGCCCGAAAGACACGGTGGAGGTGTACCCCGCTTGGGCAGAGCATCGTCGTGTCCTCATGGGGGCGATTGGCGGCGGTGATCTTTCGTGCCGGGCCTTGGTACAGGCCATGGTCCGAAGCAAGGAGGAATGACAGGCGGACGTCTCCTTCTGCGAAGCAGTAAAGTTAGCAAAGGAGGAGGCCGACCGCATCAGACAACGGCGCTCACAGCACCGCAACCGCCGGTGATCCCGATTTCCGACCACCGTAGGCATGGGCTTTTCCGACCGTCCGGTAACCTTCCGGACCGAGCCCAAGTCGTCAGCAACAGTAGGGGTCCATGCTGGGTCGAAGCCTAGTGGGGCCAAGGGTCTGCTTCTGAAAGGAAGGGTCGGCCCGGGTATGAAAGGCAAGAAGTAACGGAGTGGGTGTTTTAGTCAGTAAGAGTCTGACACTATCTCCCTCTCATTGGATGGGATGTCATTTAGATGATTTATACCCACAAAAAAAAACTGTCATAAATGTCCTATCTCGTAAGTATCCTCTTGCACTTCTTAAACAGCCCAAACACATTCCGCTGCTTGCCTCTTTCTGTTCTTCCTTCTAGTCTCGATTCCAGAGTCGTCGGGGAACCTCCTTCGAACTTATTTTCGTTTCTGTCCAGGTCAGCCGGAAAATTCGTTTTTGAATTAGATTTATCATTACAACTGGATAATTCTTCAAGGTCCGACACTGAAGGTATTTTCGGACATGATATATCTGCAAACGAATCGTTCACATTGTCTTTGCTCCTTGTTTCTTCACGACGTGAATACGGCTTCGGTCTTCTCTTTGTGATCAAGTATTCTTCAGAAGAGAATGTTGCGGTTGGTCTATCAACCTCAGCAGGGACACAGGTTGAGAGGTCCTCAGGAGTGTCCAAGTCAACTGGCTTCCCCCATTTGCGATCCAAGGCACGGAAAGCAACCGTTAGATGCAGATGGAGTTCCATTTTCGAATAGATAGATGTTGAACGATAGCAAGCTGATGTTTTAATGTTGGAATTAATGTTCGGTAGACCCTTTTATACGAATTCTAATTCTAACCCCACCTAGTGATCAATTAAGGCTCATTTGGTAAGTAGGTGTCAATCAATTAAAGCTACTCACTCTTGTTCAGGTTCAATCAGAATCAATATTGTGATTCATTAATCGCACCATTAGGACCCAATTAATAATTAGGACCTAATTTTTGGATGCTAAAGGTTAATAAATTGCAATATTTACAATGGAATCTAACTGGCGTGAAATTAGTAGGACCCAATTAATAATTAGGTCCTAATGGATAGTGATTGATTCGTCGAAACCTACTGAACCTATGGGTTTGTTTCTGAAAGGAAGACTCGGCCCTGGTATGAAAGGCAACGAAGGAACAGGAGTGGGTTTTTAGTTGGTAAAAGTCTGACACACCCTCTCAATCTCAATCAATGACATCTGTCATTGGATCATTTTCCCAATTTAAAAAAATAATTTTAGACCTGTCTCTTTTAATAATGATAAGAATTAATCATACAGCGCTTAGGTATTATTTCATAAGTGTGATTGATGAAATTTCCCATCAGAATAATGTCGAACTTCTGTACCAACTTTCATCTCTTATTGGGTTAGATTTACTATTTTCCAGCATTTTATTGGATTTGTCCTGCAAAAATGTGCCTATCCAATGTCATCAGGCGCACCCTATATTTTAAGAACCTAATTAGTAATTAGATCCTAATTGCTATCGATTAACTTATCACTATATTGATTGTTAATTGATACTTGAACAAGAGTGAGTAGCTATAATTGATTGTCGGTCTCGCGGGTGAAGCCGCAAGCAAATGCTAGTACTAAACCATTTTCATAAAAAGTATGTAGTGCGCCTACTAAAAATATCATAACGCACGCGTTAGGATGAAAAATAAAAAACTGTAAGGCGCTAATTCGCATGTTATAATATTTATATTTATATTTCAGGGTTCACCCAGAATGGTCAGCCAGGCTTGTTCCTTGCGTGATCTCATTAGAAATACAGATATTCGAAATAGCTGAAAGAATCGCCAAAGTAGGAGCTCGCCGAACGGATGGTCAATGGGGCCGAAAGGTTCTGGAGAGCTGGCTACGTACCGGAAGATGCAGCGTTGGAAGGCCTTCCACAAGGTGAACCGATGACCTGATGAAGGTTGCGGGAATCCGATGGATACGTGACGCACAGGACAACTTACGCAGGCCGCGTACTTTGCCCAGCTCCGTGTGAGATGTTATTTATGGGTTTAATGTCTTCATCATCATCAGCCTTTTGTGTTCCTACTGCTGGGACTCAGGCCTCCTCTGTAAGCGCCACCGCTCCTCCTCCGCGTGCGTCCTCTGTGGATTGCCTCCACCACGCGGACCCAGCGCGAGTTGGTGAATGTCACATGCGTTCGAGGTTTTGGTTGTAGGATATGCCAGTTTCTCTTATTTTTTAGAATAACAATTTATTAAAAAACTAATGTAGTTAAATGCTGCTAAAAATATTCAAATATCGAGAAAATACCCTTTAAAGTTTTGTCTCTATTCACCCCATTTTACTGTATATAATAAAGAAAACCAACATAAAACTAAAGTAATAATTTATTGTTCATATAATTTTACTTTTCTTCCTCTTCTTCTTTGAGCCTTTATCATCCTTTTTATTTAAATCTTTTTTATTTACCTGCAAAGAAAAAGCGAATTATATTAGAACAAGTGTCAAATTATAAGAAAACTAAACTATGTTATAGTGTATCTTTACATAGACTACACTTTCTACAACTACTGATTTGATAATGGCTGATGATGAAAGAAAATGTAATAGGATTTCCAAACCATAACTAACTTACCTTCAGACTAACAAAAACAGAAAGCAAAATAAAAATGGTTGCATTCATTGATGACTAATTTTTGTAGCATGGTTTATATTTCTAAAACAAGTTTTTTTTGAGGCGAGAAAGCATCTCATAACTTCTACCGATCTACAATAGAGCGAAACGGCGTGTCAGATTTTTATTAACTAAAAACCACCTGTATTCTTTAGTCACCTTTAGCATTTTAGGATTCCCCATGGTCCATATGTGATGAGGATTTTAGTCAGTGAAAGGCTGACACTCTCTAATTCCACCCGGAGCAGGATTTGATAATTTCTTACAAGAAACTGGCCCGTAATTACTGGGATACAAAACTTGAACCCAATGTGACCAAAAACAAAAAACCAGAGGATTACAGGTAGGTTTGTATCTTGTGAAAATTCACATTATACAATCATAAAGTATACACATTGAAAAATATCCAGTGATAAAAGTGAAAAAAGCTCCAATTAACACCATAATATTGGGATGTTTGTTTGTTTCTTCACAAGTCATCTGCAAAATACATTTATTGGTTTTTTTCAGATGGACTCTTACAAAGTCTATGGCGGACATTGGTAGAAAAATAATAAAATAAAAATTGTAGGTATTACAATAGTCTCGTCTTTGGCTTCTTTCGACTATCTTCCCTGATCATGAGCAACGAAGCATGTTTAACTAAAAGCAACCTGGACTACACTTTAAGACCCTAAGCTTAGCTTGTGTATGATTTAAAAAAAGATATAGTTTCCAATGAAGGTTTACTTGCTCAATGTGGCTCTAATGAACCTGAGCTATTGGACTATTTTTAAGCTGATCATGCATAGATATCAGCAGCTTAGGTAATGGCTGTCTGCCTTGGATTTTCTCTAGCAAGGGACTCACCGTGTGTCTGTGGCCAGTAGGCAGTTTGTTTTTTTATTAATTTTTTAACTGATATAAACTAGTGCTTGACTGTGATCCCACCTGATGGTAAGCAGTGATGCAATTGTTGATGGTGAGGTGCACTAGTTTATTTATGAGCTTATTCACAAATAATAGGGTACGAAAGAAAGTAAAAATAACTTGTCTATAGTTAGTTACCTTTCCATAACTACTAAGGAAATGCCCAACATCATTATTCCCCTTCTTCTTCTTCTTGCCAGCAGTCTGTAACACACTCTTGGACCTCATCTGCTGTTTTTCCTCAGTTTCTTTTAGTTTCTCTTGTTTCCTCTTTTGCATAAGTTCTTTGTAATTCAGATATTCTTTTTTGGGAGGTTTAGCACCTGTAAATAGAAATTATAGGAATAGTTATAGTTAGTAACCCAAAGCAAATAACAGCATGCACTCAATCAGTCTTTCTATTGTGTCTCTAATTACAGTATTGGAAAGGTTAATTAACCCATTGTAAGGCTGGAACGCAGATCCACGCGGGACACTATAACTTTGTAATAGGCTACTTGCCATAAAAAATGTAATTAGTATATTTGTAAATTAAACAAAAAATGACAAAGATATATTACGTCACGCCATGCTGCATATTTTCGCACGGGGTGATGTCACACGTAACTTTAATGGGAAAAGAAAAATATGTGTACAATATTTTTTTATTATCTAAAATACGGACTAAATAAAACTTTATTATTTTGACCCTGGAAACTACCCAACTGTGTGTCTAATTACGGCATACGAAAGGTTACATTCAAATTTTGGTAATTTTAATGCTATATGTATTCAGAAATCCTACAATGAAAGATGGACAGATTGAAAAGGTCTTCTCACAGGGGATGAAGGGTTAGAACACAATCATTCGTGTTCTAGCCATAGGATCATTATTCGACAGGGAGAAATGAGATTGCAAAGTTAGAGAACAAATTAAATACATGAAGAATAATAAAAGACTATTAGAAAACTATACACTACGATATGGTAGTGAAGCTAGTCATCATAATAATAGAGAGAGAGTAAGATTACTAAACTAAAAAGTCCAAGTTGATCAATAGACGCTGAAGCAGGATTTTGTACAAGCCCTGTAAGAATAGTTTAAGGTATTAAGAATTTTTTTCTATGGCTTTGCCTAGGCTTTTAGTAAATAAAAAAATAACATGGATAAGATAAATAAATTTAAAAAAAAATGTGTACATAGGGGAAGTCTGTGGTCAACTAACCTAAACTTACAGCCAGTGCTATTCTGGCTTCTTCCTTTTTTGTGGGGTCGAAACCGGACATTCCAAACTTCACAACCTCATGTCGTATCTTCTTAAGGTCTAAATCTTTGCTAGAATGTTGAGTTTCAGGTCGTAATTCACTTTTTTCGCTATTGTCGGCAGCTGGCTTCTTTTTCGCTTTGTGTGCTTCAAATTTAACGAATTGAAAGTTGCTCTCAGGATTCTTTAATGCCAGTGCAGCTTTAGTCATAATAAGCGACATTTTTGGGCCTCATTTATTTCTCAATTAAAGAAAAATACACAACACAGCGACACACGTTTCTTTATTTATTTTCGTTTTGCTTTTTTCTCTATGTCAAATTTTGACAATCGCGACTGAAAAGGGCACCAGTATTTTGAGTGTTTTAGACAAAAGTTAAAATAATGAAAAGCATGCACAAAAAAAATAATTTGATCGAAAGTAATCGAAACAAAAAGTAGATTATGTATACAAAAATATATAAGTGCATTAAAAAAAATTACACGTAACAAAAGTATACGAGCGACTTTTGTCTGCGCTAGGTAAACGAGAATATCAGAAAAACACAACAAATGTCAAAAATGTTACCAAATTCCTCTGTTCCACGAAACAATATTTATTTTTTTCTACCATTTGCCATCTCTTTTTGGCTAGAGACGATTCGAATATTCCTATCCTGTTGTCAAAAAAAGGTAAACATTAACATGGCCAATGAAACAGTTTGATGTTTGCTACAGTTCGCTTGCTTTTCTCCTTCCTTCGCTTAATAAACTCGTCGTGACGAAATGTTCATCTATTATTAGTCCTGCTTTTGTTTGTTTTTCGTTTTGATATGCCGGCTGTAGTCGCGTCTTCACTAAAAATAATGTAACCGGTATTGAGTAGTGTTAAATTTGGACGGGCAGGTAGCGGGGCCAAATCATATTTTCGGCATCCGCAAGAACACCTCGCCTCGTAACTCGTCGAGTATAGAACGTTGACATTCCTAAAACATTCTCTATCGAATACGTACGCTTTAGTCCTAGGTTATAACTTTAATAACTTAAGATTTAAATATGAAGAATAGGTATAGAAACACGGACTCTTCAATTAAAGCTGGGGATCTCATCCTCACTGAACAACCTTTTGCTTTTGTTTTGTCATCTAAAGAACAAGGAAGCCGGTGCGATAGTTGTTTCGAAAAGTAAGTAACTTAAATTATGCTTTCAGTTTATTTTAGTGGTATTCAAATTTTGAAAAAATCAATAAGTACACAGTAACTTAAATGTGGCTGTTATATCTTCATTATCTATCTGATTTTAAAACTAAATTACCACAAGATTATCATGCATAGCTAAGACAGTGGTCAGTGGATCGTCTTAGAGGCGGAGCTTGTTCTGATAAAAAAAAAAGTGTAATAATAAATTTCTAATAATAAAAATCTCTTTCTTGTTTTAAACCAGGTATAACTTTTTAAGAATCCTTGTTTTAAACAAAGTATAACTTTTTAAGAATTCTTGTTTTAAACTAGGTACCTATAACTTTTTGAGAATTCTTGTTTTAAACCAGGTATAACTTTTCAGATTTTCTAAATTAAGGGGATCAATGGATAGACTAGTGCAGTAATGGTAATAATAGTAATCAACTAGCAGTGCTATTAATTACTAAAATCTTCAATTGACTAATTTTAAAAATACTTAAAATTACATTTAATTGTATCTACTAAAAATAATTAAAAGTTAATTTAAATCTTTGTGTTTTTAAACAATGTATAAAACATATAATTGTTAATCAATTTTAAAACTTTTTTTTTGGTTTTTATACATTTAAAACATAATCTACAATCAGTTTCATCACTATTAGTGGGTGCATTGGAGTTGATTTTTGTGGTGGGATTAACATGAGTCCAATTTAAAACTAAATAAAAATATTTAATAATATTTATATCAATACACTCAAAAAGTGTGGTAGTTTCTTAAATACATTCCTTAACCTTTCGTATGCTATAATTAGAGACACAATTAAAAGTTATTAAGTCCCGTGTGGATCCGCATTCTGGACATACAATGGGACAAGGAGAAATTGTGAAACTATAGAATGTTGTAGATGACTATACATTTTTTTTACATTATTTAATGAGAATTAAATAACAAAATACAAAAACACTTCTAATTCTAATGGTGAAACTGTAAACTTTGTAACTTTGTGTAACTGTAATTTTTTGTGGTTGGGATTCATCCTCAGCTCTCAACCTATTCAAACTTTTCCCTCCCACAGCATAGCAAATGCATAGTTTCATATGTTTAAAATAAAAAACATTTTTATTTTGGAGTGACGGGGTGGCACTTTGCCATTGTGGCCATTGTTTTCAAATACATATATTCTAACTTGTTAAAAATTGTTTCACGCTTGACTCACAATTTTATTATCTGACTAAAAAGTACGCTCTTAATAAAAGAGTGCGCCTTGCCATCAACATTTATGTACATCACTAGTTTGTATCAGATAAAAAATAAAAATAAAAAAAAAAATTAATAAGAAATTATATAATAATATGAAGAACAGATACAAAAAAAGTTGGGTAGAGTGGAAGTGGAATGGAAGTTCCCTGTGAGATTTCCACACAGATTTCCTCTTTCGAGAAAGGGGGAATCTGTGTTAGTGGGAAGAATATTCACCCCCACTCCTATTCACCTAGTCGCTAGAGGTCCTCTGGACCGGAGACCCGCTTTGTAGGAGCCCCTACCCTAGCCCCTCTGGGTGGTTTAGAAAAAAATAACCATGAAGTGGATAGCGGGGTGTATTTATGCTGGAATAGCTCGCTCACTAGACCCCGCCATCCCCTTTTAACCTAACCTGTCTGTGTCGCACTATAATACCGATCTTGCAGTGCTCACTCTTGGACTGTTTATTCTAATTAATTATGGGTGTGCTAATAGATTATTGATTAGACTGATTTGGCATGCTGTAACCAAGATTTTGATTTTGTAAACCACGATTTTGGGCTATGTTTGGCCATTCTTCCAGTATCTCACTCTTGAACTCGCGTTATTTAGTTTAATTGAATTATATGTTTTTATGTTATTTTCCGTTTTAGAGGAACCCTGAGTCCCAGCAGTGGGAACATTAAAAGGCTGATGATAGTGATGATCCGTTTTTATTATCATAATAACTTTTTTTTACCAAATGCATATATTATATTTAAATTATAAAAGTATATGCAATACCTCTAACAAAACCACGTGTTTGATCATTTTCATCTTTCTAACTGTTTGTGTCGGCTAATCTTCGAAACGGTGGAACCGATTTTGATGGATACCTGATGTTACAAGAAGCAACTTTAGCTACTTTTCGTTTTGACAAATAGATGATGTTACAGGCGTAATTTAACTATTTTTCATTTTTGCGCGGGAACAGGATTTTAAACGACAGAAGAAAATCTTTTCTCTGTTTAATAAATCTTTTCTTTTATGCACAGTTATAGTTATTAATCAGTCACGTAACATGATATAGTTTCAGGACTTCATCAGGAGTCACTATTGAACTTATTTAAAATTTACTTATAAATAAGTTCAATTGTATAATAAATTTTAAGTAAGAAGTTTAATTCTATTTCAATACTGTTTTCTTTATATTACTTTTAAGTAATTAATTTCAATAACTCTTAAATTAATAGCACAGTATTTGAGCGACTGGCTACTGCGTGCGGGTTGCTGGTTGCTTTCCCGCACAAAAAAAAAAATTTGCGTGCCCTACAAAATATGTTTCCGGGCCTAAGTGTCGAGTTTACCTGTTTGTTAACGTTACCCATGATACAGGATTAATTCCTGTTTTGGGCACAGAATAAGTAATAGTGTGTGTAAAAAGTTTTAAGGGGGTGACCAGATGGTTTCAAACCAACGTCCCAAAGTCCCAACCTAGATAAGCTTGCTAGTTTCAATCCCTGTAGACAGCAGTTGTAAACCTTGACCTTTAATACTATGTGGTTTACATCCATGTAGTCGCAACATAAACCAAGGTTATCAAGGTACCCTTGGTTGGAACGCTGCACTGGTTTGCAACCGTCTGGTCAACTCTTTAATTATAAAAAAAAAATCATTCTAATAAAGTCGAATTTAAAAATAACTATCTACCCATTTGTCCACATTGACTTTCATTTCGCACGGTTGTTCTACCTGTAGATATTTTTAAACATGCAACTGATGCATGATTAAAAATACAATAATAACACCCATGTAATCGTGTCACGCAATGACCGTGTCTCGTTGTATTTCAGGGGCAAAGTGCTAAAATGTTCAGGATGCCAGTTCGTCTACTACTGCGGACGGTCGTGCCAGAGAGATGCCTGGGGTGATCACAAGGTATGACGGATTTATTGTTGTGCTTTCTGTACTTTTCTTTTACGACTGAATTATCGTTTTTTTTTTTAACTTGCTGATTGCTATCAGTTTTAACGGCGGTATGTCATTGGAAAAGGGGAGTGCGAGACAGAACCTAGAGGATAATGTTAAAGGAGGCCCATGTCACCTATAACCATCACCCAAGAGGTCGGCAAGCTGAACCAAATATAACAAAACTAAAATCACATTTGACGTCTATAATTATGTAACTAAAAAGAATTCAGAATAAAATATTAATTATTATTTCCTTAATTTACATTATCATTGTGTACGCTACGTACATATATGCAGGCATAATGGCAATAATAGGTAATAGTTTTGTTCGTGATGTTGCCGTGTGTTGAAAACCGGATCGAGCTGCGTAATGCACTTCCGACTCCAAAAGATTGCAATTAAGAGCAAGTTGCTGGTGGATAATTCTGGCTGCAGGGTTGTCTTATTTAAATGGTATCTTTTAGTTAGACGAGAACACCCAGAAATAATGTGACTGATTGATTCCCCGGGCTGATGGCATGTCCGCCAGTTTTCAACCGTACCCTCCTTCATAAAGTATTTCCGGTAGTTGTTCGTCATCATAACTTCGTCCATAATCGCACAGAAAAAACCTTTGGTTTATCCAAAGAGGTCACCGAAGCGCAGCCAGGATACGGACGCTAAAAGACCTACATCGGGACCATGTAAGACGCGGTAAAAGCTTTTGTGAATCTCATTACTCTGCCATACTTCCCTGCAGTCATTAGTGTCCATTACTAAAAGTACTGGTGTGTGCGTTAAACTAACTAACTAGAGGAGCGGGATGTGTCCCTCTTTCCCCGCCACTACATCTCGAAGCATCCCACATCGGCAGTTGGGAAATATATGTATCTTTAGACTGCATACCTCACGGTTGTGCAGTCTTAGCATATAGGAAGCCATGCTATATAACTAACATTACTCCTATGAACGATGAGATCGTAAAGCTAAGATTCTTAACACAACACATGTGAGGGTAAAGCATTACAAAAAGGGCAGCAAAAAATATCTGTTACCTGGCTAGGTTAAAGCGCAATTTTGGACGCCATTCGCAACGTATGTTATAATATATTGTTACGCCATTAAACGTGAACACGCCATATCTCCGAGAAAATAACGAGTGGCACGTAATAATTAAAACGCATTGCTGTTCGAAAGATCTAGAATAGTTGTGCGTAGTCACACTTAGAAAAATCTCGAAACATCCACAAGGTACCTACCTACCAAGGTACATGTAGTAATAGGTATCATCTAACCGTAAGGGAAATTGTACTCTCCGACGTTAACAATAGAGTCGAAATTCGCATGAACGTGACTCTTATTATTACGAGCAATAAAAATGATTTATGACTTCGAGAAGCGATTCAATTGTTCTGGAATTCTGGATAGATCCGGGGACGTCGGTATCTAGAATTTTCTTGGCTCCGCATATAAATACGGGCCCCCGGCCGGAAGCGAGTCAGTTGTGATTTCGACTGCGATCAAGAGCGAACTACCCTAGTACTCGAAGTGATTTTTATCAACGACTAAAGCGATAGTGTAACGGTACTCTAGTGTTAATTGCGATTCGGATTATTGTTGACTGGACTAATTTGTTATTGTTTGTGGTAAATAAAGTTCTCTCGTCAGTAAATCGGCATTTGATTACCCACGTACGTAACAACTGGTGTCAGAAGTGGGATGCCATTAACACCGAGGGACGACGAACAGCGACCACGAACAAGGAGGCAAATGGAGATGGATGCTGCGCGTCATCGTATGGAGGAGGAAGATCAGGCTGGCATGGGAGCAACGGCAGCTGCTGAGGTGCCAACAGGACCATCCTCGGAATTGAACCTCGCTGCGGTGTTGGCCGCCATGCAAGCTAGTATGGAAGCTGTCCGCCGCGACCAGGAAGAAGCTCGCCGTGAACAGGAAGTCGCTCGCCGCGAACAGGAAGCCGCTCGCCGCGAACAGGAAGCCGCTCGCCGCGATCAGGAGGCTAAGCAAAACCTGATCCTCGATAAAATCGACCACGGCCTCGTCACGTTGGGTGAGAAGGTAAAGAATCTCACCTTGGAGGTCAAAGAGGTTTCCGCCCGAGCTGATAGCCTCGAAACAAGAATTGATGGCCACGAAGATCGCCTGCTGTACATCAACAAAAAAATCGTCAAGCTCGAAGCACGCGAACCCGTTGTTGTCGGCTCACCATCGCACACTCCCTGTGCATCCGCGGCAAAATTCGATGTGCCGCGTTTTGATGGCACGTCTTCCTGGACGGCATTTAAGTACCAATTCGAGACATTGGTCGAAACAAACCGTTGGGATGATAAGCAGTCTTTTGCGGCATTAACTTTGGCTCTACGAGGGGACGCCCTGCTAGTCCTAGAGAACCTCCCTGCGGACGGCAGGACATTGGAGCGTCTCATGGAGGGACTGGACACTCGTTATGGAGACAAACACCTCGAGCACGTTTTCCGTGCGCAGTTACGCGAGAGAACGCAGAGGTCGAACGAGAGCCTCCAGCAGTGGGGAGTTGAGGTTGAACGGCTGGTCCGGCGTGCGTACATGTCAATGACACCAGAGATGGTGGAAGTAAATCTGGTGCAAGCATTCATCGACGGCCTACGGGATACTGAAGTCAGAGCTACGGTGCGACTCGGACACCACCAAACTCTGAAGAGTGCGATGGCTCACGCTCTGGAAGTGGAAGCCGTACGACAAGATTCACGCACGCACAGAGTTCGGGAAGTGGTGGTCTCGCCGTCAGTGCAAACACGTCAACGAGAAGTGGTAGCTGCTTCTTCGGCAAAGTCCCGCTATATTCCGACGTGTTACGGGTGTGGAGAAAAAGGGCACATTCGTACCGATTGCCCCAAGAGGAAGAGGGGGAGTGTGGACTCCGGAACTCAAGTTAACGAGGAGTCGTTAAACTAAATGTCGCCAGGGCCGCGGGGCGGGTGCTGGCTGGTCAACTGAAAGCCCCAACCATCACCATCAATCAAGTTCAGAACGGAAATAGTTTGATCATCGAAGGGACGCTGAATAATCGTGCTTGCAATTTCACAGTTGACACGGGGGCGTCACGGACTGTTATAAGACCTGAGTTGCTGAAACGCACCATCTTGTGGCAAAGGGAGTCTCCATCCTGCCGACTTCAGACAGCAACCGGCCAGCCAGTCTCCGTCCTCGGTGATACAGAAATTGAGATCAAAATCGGTGATCAAGTGTATATCCATCCTGCGTTAATTGCGAATATTACCGACGATTGCATACTGGGTCTCGACTTCTTGCAGAATAACCGATGTATTTTAGATATCGACAGGGGAGTATTGAAATTCCCAGATCAAGAAGTCTTCCTGCGAGGAATTAACTCATGCAACCTCTACTGTTTAAAGAATACTACACTGGCTCCGAGAACAGAAACCTTAGTCGAAGTAAAGTTTCCCAAGAAAATCAGGCAAACAAGATGTGTTTTGGTAGAGGATACTGGCCGGCACCCGGAGATCATCACCGCGAGGACATTAGTTATGACGACAGGGAAATCCAAGGTCAGGATTGTGAACCTTGGGAAAGAAGAGGTCCAACTGAAGAAAAACAGTGTTGTTGGGAGATGTGAAGAAGTTCAGTATCTCCATCAAATCAATAAATCTCCAGCAAAGCAAGACACGACCAAAGTCGAAACTGATCACATCCAGCAACTTCTGGAAAATTCTAAGAGCAACTTATCGACTTCGGAACTACAGCAAGCCAAGGAATTTCTGCTACGGTTTCGAGATATCTTTGCAACGGGAAAAGACTGCGGGAGAACAGGTCTCGTCAAGCATGTGATAGATACATGTGATGCTAGACCAATTAAACAGAGACCGCGTCGCATACCCTGGGCTAAGGAAAATGAGGTAGCAGAAATGGTAAAGGACATGGCTGATAGCGGAATAATTGAGCCTTCTACGAGCCCATGGTCTTCCCCCGTCGTTCTGGTGAAGAAGAAGGACGGCAGTACCAGATTCTGTGTGGACTACAGAATGCTGAATAATGTGACGAAGAAGGACAGTTATCCCTTACCAAGGATAGACGATACGCTGGATATGCTCAGTGGCATGAAGTGGTTTTCGACCATTGATTTGAAAAGTGGCTACTGGCAAGTGGAAATCAGCGAGAAAGATAAAGAAAAGACAGCGTTTAGCATTGGCAGCGGCCTGTGGCAATTTAACGTCATGCCTTTTGGGTTGTGCAACGCTCCAGCGACGTTCGAACGCCTTATGGAGAGAGTCATGGTGGGCCTTCTTGGTGACGTCTGTCTGGTATATTTGGATGACGTCATTATAATGGGTCGCACTTTTAAGGAAAACCTGAGGAATATGGAGAAAGTGTTCACCAGGATACGAGGGGCTAACTTAAAACTAAGCCCAAAGAAGTGTGCCCTGTTCAAGAAGGAGGTCAGCTACCTAGGACATGTTATTTCAGCCGACGGGGTGAGAACCGACCCTGAGAAGATAAAGGCAGTCCAACAGTGGCCGGTTCCAAAGAACAAAACTGAAGTACGTGCATTTCTAGGGTTGTGCACATACTACAGGCGGTTTGTCAAGAATTTTTAGGATATTGCAAAACCTTTACATCAGCTGACTGAGGATAAACGAGATTTTATCTGGGACGGGGACTGTGAGTCAGCATTCGACGAGCTAAAGCAACGGCTATGTGAAGCGCCTATACTGGGGTATCCGAGCAGAGACGGAAGATTTGTCGTTGATACCGATGCCAGCAACACGGGAATTGGTGGAGTGTTGTCACAAGTGCAGGGCGACAGACAGGTCGTTATCGCTTACTTCAGTAAGGCACTTTCAAAGCCAGAAAGGAACTACTGCGTGACTCGACGAGAACTGCTGGCTGTGGTAAAAACCTTGCAGCATTTCCACAAGTACCTCATAGGAAGACAATTTACTTTGCGGACGGATCACGCTGCATTGAAATGGCTTCTACAATTTAAAAACCCTGAGGGCCAAGTTGCAAGATGGCTCGAGCAGCTGCAGGAGTTCAACTTTGTGACGGAACATCGCAGTGGAAAAGGGCATAACAATGCTGACGCCCTGTCGCGACGTCCATGTAATGAGGACTGCAGACACTGCCAGCAGAATGAAGCCCGAGAACACATTAATTTAATTAGGGCTGAAGGCAACTTCAAGAAGTCCCAGGAAGAAGATGACGATATTCGACCTATACTGGACTGGAAGCGTAGCGGAACTAGGCCCCAGTGGAGTGAAGTATCGTCACACAGTCCCGTAACTAAGAGCTACTGGGCACAGTGGGACAGTTTAGTCCTAGAAAATGATGTGCTCTGTAGGAAATGGGAATCGAACGATGGCAAGGAGGTGACCACACAAGTGATAGTACCACGATGTGAAGTAGTCCCCCTGCTACAGGAAATACACGATGGTGCTTCTGGAGGACACCTGGGCATCAAGAAAACTCTACTGAAAGTGAGACAGCGGTATTACTGGCTCAATTGTAGAGATGACATAGAGCAATGGTGTCGGAAATGTACAGCGTGCGCATCTGTGAAAGGACCACAGACTAGGAGCAGGGGCAGGCTTCAGCTGTACAATGTGGGAACCCCATGGGAACGCATCGCTATCGACGTCGCTGGACCTTTTCCAGTTACAAATGACGGAAACAAGTACATAGTGGTGATCCAGGACTATTTCACAAAGTGGCCCGAAGTCTTCGCCATACCTAATCAGGAAGCGACAACAGTGGCGAAGAAGGTGGTCGAAGAAGTAGTATGTCGGTATGGCGCACCTTTGGAAATCCATTCCGATCAAGGCCGTAACTTCGAATCTGCGCTGTTCCAGGAAATGTGTACTCTTCTGGGAATTTATAAGACACGCACAACACCTGCGCATCCTCAGTCGGACGGAATGGTGGAAAGGTTTAACCAAACCCTGGAGAATCACCTGGCTAAGGTTGTCGACGATCATCAGAAGGACTGGGACCGGTATATTCCACTATTTCTGATGTCTTACCGATCGGCAGTGCATGATAGCACGGGACATACCCCAGCAAGAGTGAATTTCGGCAGAGAGATGAGACTCCCGCTCGATGCCATAACTGGCGTGCCACCTGACAAGACTAAGCCAGTTACAGATTACGTAAGTGACCTTCAAGATCAATTGGACGAAGTGCATAAACGAGTTCGTGAGAATAGCATGAACACCAGAGGAAAAATGAAAACTAGATACGACCGTAATGCCAATGCCAAGGGATTTGAGGAAGGTACACTGGTCTGGCTCCACAACCCGCTTCGACGGAAAGGGAAGTCGCCGAAACTCCAAGCTCGATGGGAGGGACCTTACACCGTGTTAAAAAGGATTAATGACGTGACCTACCGCATCAAGAAAGGGCTAAGAGGGAAACCCAAGGTTGTTCATGTGGATAGATTGGCGCCGTATCACGGATCTAATAATGCTCGGGACGAGCATGACTAAGAGGGGGGCACTGTTACGCCATTAAACGTGAACACGCCATATCTCCGAGAAAATAACGAGTGGCACGTAATAATTAAAACGCATTGCTGTTCGAAAGATCTAGAATAGTTGTGCGTAGTCACACTTAGAAAAATCTCGAAACATCCACAAGGTACCTACCTACCAAGGTACATGTAGTAATAGGTATCATCTAACCGTAAGGGAAATTGTACTCTCCGACGTTAACAATAGAGTCGAAATTCGCATGAACGTGACTCTTATTATTACGAGCAATAAAAATGATTTATGACTTCGAGAAGCGATTCAATTGTTCTGGAATTCTGGATAGATCCGGGGACGTCGGTATCTAGAATTTTCTTGGCTCCGCATATAAATACGGGCCCCCGGCCGGAAGCGAGTCAGTTGTGATTTCGACTGCGATCAAGAGCGAACTACCCTAGTACTCGAAGTGATTTTTATCAACGACTAAAGCGATAGTGTAACGGTACTCTAGTGTTAATTGCGATTCGGATTATTGTTGACTGGACTAATTTGTTATTGTTTGTGGTAAATAAAGTTCTCTCGTCAGTAAATCGGCATTTGATTACCCACGTACGTAACAATATTTTATCAAATTTTACTCTGTAAATTCCTGACTAGAATAATAGACCTAAAGTGATCTTAGTGCGGAAGGGTATGGTAGCGTCGTTTCTGTTCGAACCATTCCTTGCGCAATACTGTCTACAAAATAGAAATAGAGTGAGTATGCATAGAAATCGTGGGCGTTCCGCTCAAATTAAGTTCGTAATAAATTACTGAAAATAACGCAGGCGGCCGTGACAGCCAAATGTTGCAACTTTATCATCAAACGTCTTTATTTCTGAAACGAATTCGTTAAATAAATATTTAAGCGATTCGCCTCCTTATCCCGTCCGCTGCATAAACATTATGACATGGTTAGCACGCACTCGTAATGCTCGAGTTGGCAGCTCTGCCCAACGTTTTGTATTTTATTTTCGCAAACTAAATGCTCGATAAATGTCGACTCGATACAAACAGCGCGGAGATATCCGGAATACCTGCGCACACGCCGACGCAAGACGTCAGACGACGCTTGACGTAAGAAGGCGTTGTGTAACGCCTGTTTTTTCAATCAATAATAATTATAACTCCATTCGCAATAAGATGAGACATTTTTACAAAAATATTTTTTACTGTCAGTTCAACCGATTTTGACTTCTATTCTGTGGGCACCGCAAATGAATGGCATATAAAGCAAAAAAAAATAGTTACAATAAATGATACTATTTATTTTGCAAATAGGTTTTATAAAGCACTTTTACACGTCCTTTTTTCGTCAGTTTAAACTAGATGAGGCCGGTGTTTCCTAGCTGACGCCCCTGAGAAGAATCACTGAAAAAAAAAACCGGCCAAGTGCGAGTCGGACTCGCCCATGAAGGGTTCCGTAGCAGCAAGTAACATAATATAAAAGTTCTTGTAGTTCGTTGTAACAAAAAAACTACTTACTAGATCTCGTTCAAACCAATTTTCGTTGGCGATTTGCATGGTAATGTAGGTACATCATATATATTTTTTTAGTTTTATCATTCTCTTATTTTTGAGTTAGTTACGGGTTGGAGCTGGACGCTTCGAGTTGATCTTGCCGCCAATTCTTTTGTTCTGACCACGTGACTGAGCGTTGAGACGACGTCATTCCCGTACATTTGAAGCTTTCTACAAGCGTTAACTATTGCAGATTAGCAACTTGGCTAGGGGTACAGTTTAGAAAAAATGGTTTTTCAGTTCTATACCCCCAAAATTTGTTGTTTTTTTTTTCTATTTATGTGTGAAAATCTTAATGCGGTTTACAGAATACATCTACTTACTAAGTTTCATCAGTAGAGCTTTTATAGTATCGGAAAAAAAGTGGCTGTGACATACGGACGGATAGACAGACAGACATGACGAATCTATAAGGGTTCCGTTTTTTGCCATTTGCCTACGGAACCCTAAAAAGTCCATACAGCAAACATGTAATGGTCAAATACCAACTATGTATTGCAGCTGCCCTTTAACATGCTGCTTTTGCATGCTGCCAACGCAATCAAAGTCAAATCTCACAGTAAAAAGGTTAGAAATACAAAAGAAAGAAAAAGAGAGCGAACCCCGGCTTCGCTTGGAGTTTAATGAATTAAATATCTAATTTTATTGCAAATGAAGTGTATAGGCTTGCAGATGTTCCAGAAATAAATACCTGCCTGCCGCAAAATTAATCTTAATTCTGGGTTCGTGGACACTTGGCGCAGGCAGTGTGACTCCCGTGTTACGAAATTAATCTTCCTCAAATACTTTCGAATAAATCTCTCGGAACGATTGCCAACTAGGACAGAGGACTAACTACTATTTGTGGCAGAAGTTTAGATAAGAAAACTTTGATTAAAGTATGAGTGAAAACGTGATTTTTTATGTAGGAATGATTTAGGAGCTGCATGGGGTTGATCTTGCCTTGCGGACGGCAAGCAAGCTCGTCCGGAGCTTAGCCCAAGTCGTCGACGGCGTGCAAGTCGTGATGCCGGGAGCATCTCCTGCGGCGGCGGCTGTACCATGAGGATATCCTCTCCCTCAAGGTTTCAGTCGCCTCACTTGTTGCCATTACTGCTTCGCAGTAGAAGATGGACCTTTTCACGCCTGGGGATTGAAACTAACCACGTGTTTGCAGGGCAAAAGTCCACTTTACTTGCATTTAGTAGATATCTACACTAGTTCTGCTTGTTCCAAAGTATTACAGGTATCTGATTCTACCACAACTCACGTATCTACTGTAGAAACCCACGCAGAATATTTATTTACGTCCACATTATCTACTCTTTCAATACCCGACGTCAAAGGTCCCATTCTCGTATGCCTGTGATGTGTAACAGACATTTCATGGCTTACTGCCATTCTAATGCTATTGATCCATCATTTTTTTTTATTTTGCCTACCAAGTCTATTTATATACTTCAAACGATGCTTTTAAATCCGCGCGATGATAATAATCATGATAATTTCAAATGCGCGTATGATATTTATGGGCGGAGTAAAATTAAATGGAGTTACGTAAAACAAATGGACCGTTGCTAAGATAAAAATTGCGCGTTGAAGCTATTGATACGTTTTCTTCGTGAGTTATTGCATCCTGTTTCGTAATAAATCTTATACTGTTAACACACGCTCGAATTTGGTACGATCAGATCACGAGTTCGGTTCGCTTCCGAACAAAATCAGTCCATAGGTTAAGTAGTTAGTTAGTTAAGTAGTCTGGTGGCCCTAATTGTTGTTATTTGAGTGTAGATGTGGCTGTTTCCTGATAGCCACAACCTGGAGATACGATAAGGAAGGGGTCGAATTGGTTACTCCTAGGCAAGCGCGCTCCATAGTCGACATCGTCGCTTTCCATCGGCTGAGATTGTGGTCAAGCGTGAACCTACCAACAATTAAAAGAAAAAGCTCAGTTAGCGCCCGGATAGAGTGCGCTTGATGTTGTTCGCAAATCAACTTTATGATCCGGTCGTCTGTTGCGATAAAGGATTTGGTCGGCGCATTTGATCGGACCAAATTCGAGCGTAGGTATGTTTTTATAGTTTATTTAGTAATGTGCCTACCTACTTGCATCTTTATATCGAGAGGTCTCTTATCATCATCGTCTTATGCATTACAGATGGACCAACTTCTGGTTTCTTTACTCCAATAGTTTTTAAATTTTGGTCTACGTTACCCAACTAATCTGATCTTGAACCGCCCTCTGCTTCGCTGACCACCCGCTATAAATAGCTATAAAAAAACAACTCCTCATTTTCAGTGGGAATGCGCTAACTTCAAACGCGTGGCCCCGAAGGTTCTGCCTGATGGAGCCCGTATGCTGGCGAAGATCATCAACCGTTTGTACCGGGGCGATGGGCACTCCTTCAGGTCGTTCTACTCCGGGACTTCGTTTAGGATGTGGAAGGATCTGATGTCACGTAAGTTTCTCTTCTGATCTACCATTTATGCTAATATTATAAAGGCAAAAGTTTGTGTGTATGTTTGTTACTTCTTCAATCTCGAACGGCTGGACGGTGTAAAACTGTGTCATGCGAAACGTGAGGGCGCCATGTTATCTTGAGGATGCCAGCTTATCTTTCCAGCGATTCCTTAAAGAGGGGATCACTTACCGCCATAAATGCGGCGTACCCAGCTCTGGGTTGCGACAGTCGCTGACGCCATTCCACTATGAGATCCCGCCGGAAGCTCTGTCTGCCATGCAGCGACTAGTCGTGGCAGCGGAGTTTCGCTCCGGCGTTGCTTGTGTGCAAGGACTGTTGCCTCCAGATCCCATGGTGGCAGATTATAACCAATTTATGATACCGAAAAAACATAACGCCGGTAAATAAGCAAGTAAGCAACAACTGGACACCGTGCGCGGCCATGCGGTGACAGCATGAGAGGCGGCTTGCGCGCGGAATAGTAGGGGTGAATACGAACAAACGAACTTGTTTTGAGAACGTGTCTGATGTAGTCAAATCTTCGGTATTTATACAGGAAAATGTATTTTAAACAATTGGTCCTATCTCTGTTCTCCGACGACTTTGCTCCTTGCTGTCATTGTATGAAATAGAGTAGTAATTATAAGCTTAATTTGAGAAATATTTCAATTCTGTTGGACTTACGCCCATTTCGCGCATCATTCTTTAATATTTATTTTTGATTTTGCATTCAGTATTAAGCCAAATTACCTATTGGTGCCGAAAGAAAAATGTTGCAAAATTTGTGGAGGTGTCATGATGGCCCAGTGGTTAGTTAAGGCACCCACCTCGCATGCATGGGGTTGTGGGTTTGAAACCGGGCAAGTATGATCAAGTATCTACTTTTCTAAGTTTATCTAGGACATTACTACCCCCGTGCTTTGGAAAGCACGTCAAGCTCAGTTGTCATTCGTAGATCTTTGACAGTCGTTACTGATACTTACACGCCAGTAGGTCTGACCATCAGTCTGTAGGTACAAGAAGTATCGTGTTGCCCAGTAACTGGGTTATGGAGGTCTGATAGCCAGTTCATCATTACCTGCCCTTGTCCCGTTTAATTTGGGGTCGGCTCAACACGTTTTTTTCTTCCATTCTGTCCTGTCTCGTCACGCTATCTCTAGCCTCAAGGAGTTGTCAGCAACAGTAGGGGCCCAGCCGGGTCGAAGCCTACTGGGGCTAGGGTTATCCGAATGGGGATTCGAGCCCCGGTATGAGGGTTTAAAGGAACAGGGTGGGTTTTTAGTCAGTAAAGTCTGATACTATCTCCCGCTCCGCCCAAGAGCGGGGGTTGTCATTGGATGATATTCCCCACCTAAAAAAAAAACGCTATCTCTAACTGCCTTTTCTTTCATATCACTTCTCACACAATCCATCCATCTTTTCTTCGGCCTCCCTCTCCCCCTCCATCCATCCACATGTAAACTCATAACTCTTTTAGCAACATGCGTTTCATCCCTCCTCTTTACATGACCATAAGTGAGGTCTGATAGCCAGTTGCTCCATGTAAGACACAGGTATTCAACCGCATCCGTTCAGACTTGGAGCCGACCTCAAGTTGATTGGCTATAAGAGGTGATGACTTTTTAGAAAAATGGGGTGAAAGAAAGAAAGAAAACACGTTTATTTGGTACACAGGTACACATAATGAAATAACAATTATAGAAACTTAACTACATATTGTTCCACCACCTATACGCACAAAGTGTTTTGGAAAACATTTATTGTGCATACAGCTAAGGAGTGGAATTCGCACCCGGAGTCTGTGTTTCCTGATGGCTTCAACCTGGGCGGGCACCTTTTAGTCAAGAGTGAATAAATTACTTCTAGGTAAGGGGGCCCATTCGTCGACCGCATCGTCGCTTTCAGATGATATAGCGATCATGTGCGAACCTATCGACAATAAAATCTCCTGCCATTCTGCCTCATGCAGTACCTACACGATACTATCCTGTCAGTCCGCATTACGCTTATAGACATGCTTTTAAACTACACAAATTGGTCAGGTACGGCTGAACAGGTCATTTGTAGAGTATCGGATATCGACAGCAATCTCATTATTATCATGGCTATTTGGTTGGCTTGATGACCGTACTGGATCACATTTACTACATCTATACATATAAATAAAATTGGAGTGTCTGCTGTAATATTGAAATAACTGCTTTTTACTACATGCATATGAAAAATACGGTACATACACCAAAATATATATTTTTTTTACAATTTTTGTCTGTCTGTCTGTTTGTCTGGGGGTAATCTCTGAAATAGCTGGACCGATTTAACGGGACTTTTTTTGGCAGCTAGCTAATGTAATAATGAGTAACATAGGCTGACAATTTGATGATTGTCCGCCTAAAAAATAGGAACTATTGCCTCTATTTGAACAGCTAAAGAACGTCATGAAGCCTCGGTAGTTCATCATTTGTGAAATAACACTGTATTAACGATGGAAATCGCGCCAAGTTTCAATCTGTTCGTTCACCTAGTTCTGCGTCATTGAGTGGAATAACAAACAAACAATACCGATACTGTTTATGATTTATTTCAGGTGTAATGGTTTCTTGATTGCTTTTACGTGCTAAGATATTATTAACTATCTGGTTCCCGCCATTTTGTCTGCCCGACTCGTAAAACTGCACAACTTATTTTTTCCGTTGTGTCAATATTTCAAGATTTCTTTTTTTGCATGGATCCCTAATTACTTTTCTAAAAAAACCTTCCACAAGATTTATTTTCAGGAAAAGGCCTCTCCGTAAAAACTTTCTAATGAAGTTTATAATTGTGTATGGAGACCCCGATTTTTTTTTCTTTTGCTGAAAAAATATTTATTTATTTATTTAAACTTCATGTACAGTAGTGGTACATAGGCGGACTTAACGCAACAAGGCATTCTCTCCCAGTCAACCTTTGGGTTAAAAAGAGATCACTGTGGTAGGTTTGAACAATAAACAAATTATGAAAACGGATCATATGGAAGGTTGTTCAGTTCTGCAGAGAGTAACTTTACTCGTATCAGCTATTTACCAGTGAAAGTCCCGTCAAAGTCGGACCAGCCGTTTCGAAAATTAGCTGGAACAAACAGACAGACGAATATTTTTTTTTTAAATTGCATGTTCCTTTGTATATAGATCCTATACATATAGTTAAATAAAGAGAATTTCTTGTTATCTTGTTTCTGTCTACCTCACGCGAAAAAGACGTAAGTGTATGTATGTTTTTTTTTTCAGATTATTCAGACCTGAAAGCGGATAAGAAAAGGATGGAACATTTCACATCATTGTGTGTTGTGCTGTTTGAGTTTCTAAAAGACATATCTCTGCCAAACACTGTGGAACTTATGGGATTATATGGGAGGGTAAGTATCTAAATCTAGCGTTATTTAAGGCTTATAGTCCCTTGAACCATCTGGCCAAAATTAGGTGGACGCACCTCTCGCACCCGCCTACGCGGCTGTACGCAAATCTGTGCATTTATTTGCGGCCAACAGCGCCCGGAAAGCGCGCGGCTGACCTTTAAATCCATTTTCTCTGTGCAATGTTGATTGATTTACATATGCAATGTTCACTTTGAAGAATATTTAACCACCCATTTTTATGTGTAAAAATGTTTCTAAAGATCCAAGACGTTTTGAAGGAGTAGGGAAAAGTTGCGCAAGGTTGCGAAATTGCTAAATATTTTTTTTAGACAAAAGTATTAATAGCACGAAAAAATCAAATGTTGATAATGTTGTTCATGAATCAATAATAAACATATATTTTTTTCAAACCTATTAACCTGGCCGTTACTGAGGAGTAGGCTTCAGAAAGTCACTGTTAGTCTGTTTTATGGCACTTTTCGGGCGCTTGGGCCTTAAAGGCAGCTGAACGAACACAGTTGGGGTAAGTCTGAGATTCCGTCTTTCCCCACCCAGAGCGGGAAAAATCATTGGATGACTTCACTACATAGTATAAAACAAAGTCGCTTTCTCTGTCCCTATGTCCCTTTGTATGCTTAAATCTTTGAAACTACGCAACGGATTTTGATGCGGTTTTTAATAGATAGAGTGATTCAAGAGGAAGGTTTATATGTATAATAACATCCATTAAATAGTGGAGAAGTACTGTTATCTTTAAGGTTTCTAATGTGATGTCGTTAATAATTACATTTTTTCCGTTTACATTGCAAACGCAGGCTGAACCCTACGAGTTTTATCAAAATAATGTACTAAGTATTGTACACATTGAAAAGGTCTACAGAAAAGTTCGTGATGATATATGTCTATCTCTTATGGATAACCCACAATAACTTTTTTTTGTCATTTACTTTTTACGACAAATAATGGCTAATTTTCGAAGCGATTTTAACCAATACAGCATTAATCCTTAACCAATTAAATACCTTGAATACATTGTTCATTTAGTATAGATCTATATGGCCCTTTACACCGTATGATTTAAGTGAATATTTTCGAAGATATTACAGATTTAAAAATTGCGGGACGTAGCGTTTGCGGCGGTACCGGTGCGGCAAGAGCGTGCCTGCGAAGCCGGAGCGGGCCGCCATGTTTTTATATAACGTTCACAGTTTTTCTGTAGTGTATTTAGTATCAGCATTGCACCCGTGCGAAGCCGGGGCGGGTCGCTAGTCTTTAATAAAACTCGACCTCCTTCTTATCTAGCCTGTACCAGACAAGTTGATCCATCAAAGCCGCTGCCGCTGATCGCCTCCACGAGGATCTTGGACTACCCTGGCGCTTCCCCTTTAAACAGTAATTTCCCTCAATTCGACAAATACCACTACTAAGATGATTGACTCTTGATTCCAGATGGTAATAAACAGCTTCATGATCCTGGACATCGACATGAATTCAATTGGTACGGGCATCTATCTGGCATCCTCAATTTTGGACCACAGTTGTAATCCTAACGCGGTCGCCACATTCGACGGGAAGACTATCAATATCAGAGCCATTAAAGATATGCCTTGCTTGGATTGGAATCAGGTAATTACATTACGTTCAGGTAAATTCAGAAGTAAACGTCTTCAGTACCTCTACCATGCATTTAAAGCAATAGTATTTGTCTATACTCGATACCGACTACGTAAATATTTTGTACGGCAAATTTTTCCGTAAGTGAACGCTAGGGGCGTTGTATAATTTGCCATACAAAATATTTAGGTACGTAGTCGGTATCGAGTATCGACAAATACTATTGCTTTAAACTCATGGTAGAGGTACTGAACACGCCTGCTTTCTATCTGAAAAGATCGAGATCAAAAACAGGACAGTAACAAAAAACTTTGGCACCGACCTCAGTGACCGGCCGAAATAATAATCTTAACTGAAACCTAGGGACTACCGAGCAACGTAGTGGCCCAGTAACTTTTCGCCTCTGTGTTCACTCCTACATTGGAGCTACAGCGACGTGACTATTTCATCAAAATTTGCTACTAAAAGACGGGACGAAAGTTGCAGAACTTGCCTGTCGCCCGAGCCGCAAGCGGGCAGTTAGGAGATAACTGCCACGTCTATAAGTTGGAACTTCCAACTTTTATACAATCCGTAAAATTGATGTGAAAACAAATTACTTGCGGATACTGAAGTTACTCGTACATGCTGTATCTTACATGGCAACAGAAAAATATGAAAAAAAAAAAAAAAAAAAAATGTCTATAGCAGATATAAAGAAGAAAGATAGTGTAATGGACAAAATCATTGGCCGTTAAGGCAGCTGAGAGACCTGGGGACTGTTTTTAAATTTAGAACGTGTGGTCGGAGACTTGGCAAAAACGGTCGAAAAACCATTTCTCTCTTCTATCGAGCTCCCAGATTTTACATCGCTATTTTTTTTTTTTATCTTGTTGAAAACCCCCAAGATATAAAAGGACATGAACACATACGACATTTCTGCTGAAAATTGTCCATACTGTTCTTCTGTTTCAGATGCGCATATCCTACATCGACCTAATGAAGACGCCGTACGACAGACAGACAGAGTTACTACAGAACTACTACTTCTTATGCCAGTGTGACAGGTGCATGGGTAAATGCTTTAGATGTGCCTACTAATTTATACTTCGGCATGCTCTTTCCTCCTTTATTTTGAGTCACCAGGGGAGTATGATTACCTGTCAGGTAGTTCGTTTAGATGCCAAAAGTTTGGTCATATTTTAGCTATTACAGTGAAAACTTTTTAATGTCTTGAGGACAAATAAGCTTAGGAATCCTAAGCTTGTTTGTTTGTTGTTTGTGTTTGTTTGTTTTTTAAGAGGTTCAATCCTAAGTTAGGATTGAACCTCTTCAATGATATATTTACAAGCTGTTTAACTTTTTATGCACATTGTTTTATTTTCTTTTTTCGACCATTATTACAGATACGTATTGACGTAGATTTTATGATTGTCTGGCAGTTCGAGTTCTTTATACTGTATATCCAAATATCTTTTTAAAAAAAAGATTGACGAATATCCAGTACGGGTTGTACGGGCTTGAAAAAAGACTGACCTCAGTTTTTTTTCTTTTATTGCAATAAACTTGACTGCGATCCCACTTGATGGTAAGCAGTGATGCAATCGTTGATGGTGAGGCGCACTAGTTTATTTAAGCCTATACGCTCTTGTCATGAAGACACCTAAATTATAATCGGACGGGAACGGGTGTTTGGTGTTTCTTCTCAGGGTAGTAGATTAGAAAACGGCGAGTTCATCCAATAATTTAAACTGATATACACAAACACATTTTTATAACCACATTTTCAATAATGTTGTGTTAACAGTGATAATGTCGAACTACCCTCCCTCCTGTTTTAGTACCTAACCATTGATGTCAACAATAGCACAAAATAGATAGGTACAGAAGACAATCTCATGTATGTACATACTTCACTTTTTATACCTACAAGCTACGCTCGGTGGACGCACACTAATGAGCGTTTGAGCTGGAACTGTTCGACGAGCGCACAGTGTTTTAAAAACCCCTATTTTGTCTCATGCCCTTTTTATTGCAAATATCGTTAGTTTATATCATTCCAAGTACTACAGTAAAAATCCGGCTTCGATATGACCTTTAGTTTTGACAAAAAAAAAATTCGAAAGTTTCCCTATAACCGGGTCATGAAAATCACAAAAAAAAATCATATAAAATAAAATTGGCTGTTATTTAAAAATCTGATTACACGCAATGTTTACATTCATAACAACAGACATTCAGCCCGTTTTTGTAATTTCTAAAGTTAATAGGTTATGAAATAACAACATTTTTATCGTATTTCTTTTATAAATATTATTTCAAGTATAATGCCGTATTAGATCGAGATTTTTTTACAGTATATTCTTCTTAAGCTCTTCTATCAATACTATAAAAATCACGATCTAACTTCGCGTTATTCAAAAGTTATTAGTAATTTTTATTATATCCGGATAATAACCAGATTTTTCGGACTTAGGGTTGTCACCAAACTAAAAAAATAAACAATTTACTTTGATCATAAATAAAACTATTATTTTAAGAATGTCGTAACTGTTCTGAGTTACGTTAAAGATTTGTCCTTTATTGTATTTCATTTATTTTTCTAACCTTATGTTAACATATTAATGAAAAACAATATGCTACCAGTTTTTAAAGTGTTAAGAAGAATCTAAAATATAGTCAAAGTCCATGAAATGTTAAGAAACAGCAACAACAAAAAGGCAATTTTTTTAAACTACTACTACTACCAAAACGTATTTTTGAGTCTTTATCTGTGAAATGCTACTTGTGACTTGGGAAGGAGTCCACCCTCAAAAGGCGATATAGCTAAAACCCTAAGTCGATACATGTAGGATGGAGAAACGGGGGCGAGGCATCATGCCGTTCAAGACTCATGATGCCACTTTGCCTCAGCAAGATCTGACCCACCCTGCTGGGGGATGTCCACCTGGGCTCCGACCAGTGGACTCTATGCGTAAAATAAATGGTTTCGTGATTGAAATTGCTTTTTTTCTGTGTTGCAGTACGTAACACTATTTAACCACAATATTTTAGCCCCGGATAAATACAATGTAAGTATCCGGATATTCGGAGGTGACAACCCTAAGCAAAATGTAAAATCACTAATAACTTTTGAATAACGCGGAGTTAGATCGTGATTTTCATAGTATTGATAGAAGAGCGTATGAAGAATATACTGTATAAAAATCTCGATCTAATACGGCTCTAATACTTGAAATAATAATTATAAAAGAAATACTATAAAAATGTTGTTATTTCATAACCTATTAACTTTAGAAATTACAAAAACGGGCAGAATGTCTATTGTTATGAATGTAAACATTACGTGTAATCAATTTTTTAAATAACAGCCAATTTTATTTTATATATTTTTTTTTGTGATTTTCATGACCCGGTTATAGGGAAACTTTCGAATTTTTTTTTTTTTGTCAAAACTAAAGGTCATATCGAAGCCGGATTTTTACTGTAGTACTTGGAATGATATAAACTAACGATATTTGCAATAAAAAGGGCATGAGACAAAATAGGTGTTTTTAAAACACTGTGGAGCGGGCCGAGGCGCTCCGAGATGTCGTGTCCGTGAGCGGTGTCTATGTGTGCGTTGCTCGAACGCGCTTTGTATGTAGATTGACTTCTGTTCCTATATATCTTGTGACATGACAGTACACACAGAAAATTCACACCTTTTTCTTTGGGGGTAGGCAAAAACTGACGCAAGCCACGTGTCACGATTGATCTGACAAAAGTTAAGCTTGATATAGGTACTGCAACCCTGGCGACTATTGTTAGTTTAGCGTACAGCAACCTTCTGGGCTGTTTGTAGATTTAGCTTTGTTGCTCACTCAAATTTAGACATAATCATAGACCTCCAAATATTCACCAATATTTTACCATCTCCTTTAGAATTTACTTTGAAACTATTAGCATCTATTTTTCTCTCTTCTGCATCGCAAAGCATGCTATACTAGATCATCACATAATTCAAGAAATAACCCAAAAGTAAATTTCAGATGAGGATCAAATCAAATATGTTCATGGAGCAGTGTGTCTGAACAAACAGTGTAATGAACCGGTCAGTATACCTTGGAAAGAAGACTATCAATTAGTCAGAAAACCAGTGAAACAGGCTGAAGAAAATGGAGAATCACAAACGGAGAAAGGTGAAGAAAATACAGAAAAATTGTCTAAAGAAGTGTCCGAAAATGGAGTTGAAAGCAAAGAAGCCTTGCATTGCAAAGAGTGTGGAACTAAGTATACTGAGAAGCATGCTGAAGTGTTCATGAAGACCATGGAGTTCACACATGTGCATTTACAGAATATGGAGAGGGCTTCTGTGGCTTGTATCCTTTTTAAAACTATCTAGTACCTACCAAAGGCACCAGAATTATTTATGTAGATAACAAAATGTTTATAGCCAAACTTAGCAGCCAGGAAGAAAATAAATTGAATTCTGTTACTCGTTATTTATGGTTAGAATGTAGCAGCTAACAAATTCGCGAGATCAAAATGCCTGTCAACGATATCTGCATGTAGAAGAAAATAGCCTTTTCTGCTAATACATTCCTACTTTATAATTATAAACGTGAATGTAAGTCTGTCTGTTATGCTTATAATGTTAAACTAATGAACCGATTTTTATATTTTGTACGGAGTAAGCTTGCACCCCAAGAAAGGACAGAACCTAATTTTTATCAGGTTTTGACTTTGTCTTCGGTTTCTCAATAACCGGTGAGATAGTGGTCAAACGCGAAGCCTATCAATAATAATAAAGAAAAAAAAAAATCATGCGGTTCTTCCACAGAAAAAAGCAAGTTTCATACTTTTCTGCTTGATACATTCATGACGCATTTAAAGACAAGTTTTCTAGTATAAATCGTCTCCTTAACTCCAAACCAGATGTGGATGTATGCCAGTACTGCCTGGACAGACAGGAAGGCGTGATGCACCCTCTCAACGTGATGCACGCTCAGACGCTAGATCACGCGTTCGACGCGCTCATACAAGTGCAGCTGTGGGAGAAGGCCTGTGGCTATGCGGAAAAACTCATTCCTTGCTTTAGGTAAACAGATTTGTTTTCTTCATCAAACTTCTTCCTTCTCTTTTCTTCTCTTCTCTTTTCTTCTCTTCTTATTTGTAGGAATATGTAACAGCCCTCAAAAGTGCAGTTATGGGCACGTTGTATATGCCTGAGTATGGTTTCCGCATTTAATCCTACGCGGACCATTGTACGTGGGCTATGGGGGCTATAAACTTAAGTGGGCTTATTCCAACCTGTCTCCAAAAAACAGATTAGGCCTCTCAGGTTTTTCAGGGCATCAGTAAGGGAGTTTGGGGATTCTAAGGTTCGTGTGCGTATTTCAGTGACACCTGTGTAGTCTAGGAGCACATGCGCAATTGTCTCCTCCCCTCTTCAAGCATGTTCTGCATAGGGGACAGTGCACTTGGGCTTTTATGGGCACCTGACAAGTCTGCCCACAACACTCCTGTGGCAATCAACAGATCCGTAAACTTCCATTTCCCCAAGTTGTGTTATTCAGCAGCCTACTTATCACAAGAATAAAATAGAAATACTTTTATTCGGAACAGACACAGCACAACAGTGTTGTAAACAACTGATGGCTTTTCACATTTCAGCTTTTATAGGCCACTGTACACGTCCAGGTGGCAAATAGGGCGAAATAGCAAGTTCCAAGATGCATTAGTGCTTCAATCACATACCATAGCATCACTGTAATTAAATAAATATCTAGAAGATCCGAATGCTATTCTCTTTTAGACAGGCTTTCACGGTCTTACAAAGCTTTATCACTTTCAAGGACAGAATTTCACTGATCCTCAATTTTATTCATCTGTTCTTCAGTGTATTCCTGTTTTATACTACAAAATATGCATTTTTCCCACCAAAAATATGTACGAATTGTACATTAAAATAATATGCTCATTCAGGGTGGTTTATTTGTTTTCTACCATGAAGTAGATGACGGGATCTGGTCCGGTCGCTCATTCGACCCCGTCGACCCCTACTAACCTAATCTGTCAGACTCGGAGTGCCCCAATTTCCTAAACAATTATAAAAGTCAATTAATATTTGTTGTACAATTAACATTATAAGTAAAGAGTAAAGTTTATGATGCTAAGTTAAAAATATGCCAAAAAAAAAAATATCTACACCAAATTTTCAAAATATTCTTTTCAGATTTTACTATGGCGACAGAAATCCTTTGCTTGGTCTTCTTTACTTGAAGTACGGAAAGATCTTGCTATACAAAATGGAAATTGCAAAAGCATTAGTCCAACTGAAACATGCAGAAAAGATAATAAAGATGACTCATGGGGACGGTCATCCTCTTTATAAGGAGCAGTTAATGCCTTTACTACAACAAGCAATAATGGAGTCGTGAATATAAATTTTAGTGCCTGTAATAATGGGTCATTTTAGTATGTAATATGATGTACCAACTGGTGTACTTATAAGAAACAAAATAAGCAATATGAAAGCTACAAATCTACAGTAGTGAATTATAGGACTTTTTAGTGCATATCTACTGCATACTAACTTTTTAGTGGTATTTAGGTTTATTAAGAAAACCTCTACGTTGAAATAAAGAAAGATAGTTTTAAGTAATAATATCAAATCACATTTTAGCCTCTTTGGAGATTTTATGATAAATATTATTCGAACTAGCAACACTTAAACTATTATGTAGGTGATATAATAAAATGAATATTTACAAAAATTGTAAGCCTTGCAAGCAGTAATTTTAGAATGTGTTACGCAATAATAAGTTTTGATTTCAAATGTGTATGTTATATACAATTTCAGCACAACTTGTCAACACAGATGAATAAATCTAATTTTTGTCAGATTAGATATTAAAGTGACCTTAACATATTGATATTGTCAATTATTTTATAAGTCACAAGGCTGTGTGTGCAATAAATTGGATTAAGTTATTGTGTCTAGATGCCTTTGTAGAATAAAATGATTAAGTCTGCACTGTAATTTTTCTTGTAACCCTTAATTTTTCATATAAAATATTGTCCTTGTCCTGTTTAGGCCTTAATATTCATTAGGGGAACAAAGCTGAAATCTATAAAATGACAGAATCTAGTACCAGTCATTTCATAAATCTCTGCTCAAGAATAATGTCATTAAAATGTAAATATGTTTATTTGTCCAAACTACATTGTCCAAACAAGAATCGTCTCTAGGTATCCTCAGATATGTCCTTGTCCAGGAAGATGTGTGACACTGTCCAGTCAGTCAATCTGTTCGTCCGTTGTCCATCCAATTCTACGCTTCTTGGCAGAAGCTTCATCCTCTGCTTCTAAAACTTTCATGCGGACACCACAAACCTCGGCTCCATGCAAGACCCGTATGGCTTCTTCTGCTGCTGTTGCGGATGCATAACGAGCATACCCTACTGTCTTATTGGGCAGTGTATAAACGTTTATAAGGTCCCCAAACCTACAGAATATGTCACGTAAAACAGTCAATGGGGGAGGC
The DNA here is from genome assembly GCA_929112965.1 of Mythimna albipuncta. Classification (NCBI taxonomy): domain Eukaryota; kingdom Metazoa; phylum Arthropoda; class Insecta; order Lepidoptera; family Noctuidae; genus Mythimna; species Mythimna albipuncta. The sequence goes on along the minus strand of OV815962.1, from coordinate 4,456,546 downwards.
TGGGGCTTACAGACTAAGAAGCACCTCTTGGCAACTGTACTGTCAATGTCAGCTAAAGGCTTCGGAGGAGGCAGCTTCACACTGCAGTAGTTCAAGTCATTGACGTCAGGGGTATGATCTTCTGCTACTCCTTTTGTAGCCATCTTAATGAGTTTAGAAGCTTCTGCTATAGCTTCAGTTAGCTTTGCTAAGTCAGGAGCATGGTTAGTATTTGCCGATCTCATTGCAGTCCTCAAATTGTATGCAACATTCGAAAAATTATTGAAAGATTGGTTATGCATATCAAACCTGGATTTATCAGGCTTGACAAATATTTTCATCCCAGGTGGATATTCAAACTCATTCAACTTGTCAACTGCATATGCAGCTGAGATTGGATTAGAATATGATGCAATGCCCTTACCACAGTTACGAACCAAATCAACATAAAACTTGCAATCAACGAGCCCTGGTACGAGATCAAATAAAGTTTCAACATGCATTGGAGTTAAGTTTGGACAACACATGAAGTTTACTCTGGTGTAACCCCTGGGAGTAGTGTTCATCAAGGACATCATTGTGGTAGCATTGCTAGGATGAGTATTGGCTAAATCATTAATGCTAGACTCAAAAACGGTTTCAGAACGCTTCTGGTTAGATCCTTTTGGCATAGCAAATATAGCACGATACTTTCGGTCACATTCTTCAAAAGCCAGTGCTGCTTCAGAAAACTTTCTGAATGTGACGTAAGCGAAGCCTCTAGATTCACCCGTGTTTCGGTCTTTTTGTATAACGACCGAATCTATCTGACCATACACACCAAAGGCATCACGTATGTCCTGTTCAGTGGTAGCGTAGGGGATGGTAATGAATAGCCGTTTGAATTTATCATCATGGTTGTCGTCAGAGTGGATTTCAGATCTACTACACGCCACCATCACTTTCAATACACGACTGGAACCTTTAAGAGATCTCTGATTCATTCCCTCTAAAGCTTTAGCAGCTTCAGAAGTTTTGGAAAACTTTATGTACACAACTCCTTTCGGTAGTCCTGTATGGTGATCACGCGGCATTCGTATGTCCTCGATGGTTCCGAATTTTGAGAAACCATCACTAAAATCTTCCTCAGTAAATCGTCGTTCACAAACAATAAACAGTCTTGAATGCGGTGGCGAATCTTCCGAATCTTCATTTCGCTTTGATCTCGTGTTCTGCATTTTCAATTCTGAATGAATTTAGATAACAATTCAAGGCTTTCCCACAGATTTTTGATTGAGCAATACCACCAAAAAACCACAAGCACAGAACGAAGCCAAAATGCCGAAATTGACAAAAAGGAGAAACGAAAATAACCCGATCCTTTTTCTCTATGCTTCTTTGTCAATATCATAGATTACAAAGAGTACATATAATGTTGCCAACAAACAATTAATTTATACTGATTTACACCTTCACACAAGTGACGAAGCCGGTGAATAGCGAATATGAATATGTAATTCAGTGCAGATGTGCGTCTGCTATTTGCCTGCCTCGCGACACGAGCACACTTGATAAACAAAGTTCTTCGAACTAATGCCTTCATCACACGTACCGAGTAAACGGGCGAGATAGTAAAATGTTGCTCGGCCGAGTAAGTGGTACGCCGAGCACTCGGCGCTGTGTTTACACGTAGCAAGTACTCGGCCGAGAGCACTGTCTCGCCTTTTTACTCGGAACGTGTGATCAAGGCATAAGAGGTGAATAGCCAGCTCTGGCATAATGTGTAGTTGGTTTGGCAATACGGAATGAGCAATATTTACAAAGGAGTATGTCTAGTAGTACGGCTTTTCTAATGTTATCTCGACACCACACTGATGAGCATACTAGGTACGTGAACTCGACAAATGAATGTGCGTTTAACATTTTGTTTGTGCGATAAATGTGTTTTGCAACTCGCCCTATTTCAAATCAAATTGAATTTGCATTTGAAATAAGGCGAGTACGGCATCGAAGTTCGACATCACGCTTACGAGCAGTCGGTACGAGTCGACAAACAATGATGTGAGTACCATTTGTGCGAGTACTGTAATTCGACAATAGTTTGTCAATACCCTACCTGCCAAAATAGCTCGACGGAGCTTAACCCCACGGGGCACCGCACAGGGCTCCCACTCCAGTTATATAAAAAAGACGGGTTGCACTCCGGGAGTGCCGGCAGAAGTGAAAACTTGATTATTAACGTTGAGCATGTTTGATATTTTGGAATGGTTAGGGAATAATTTTGCACCAACTGCTTTATCAGTATAAAAGTACTATCATTTATGTGGTAGAATACAATATTCATTTATTGCGCTATTGTACACAAACATGACAATTTATATTACATTAAAAATTTAACACTTTAAAACTATTACAATTATTTTACATTAAATACTCTCCATCCGTCTTACGCTTTTTCGATCAGGTCACGTGTCCTGACGCGAGTTTAAGATTTTATACCCATTACAGAAAAAGTGCTCAACGCCGCTAAAGAAGTTTTCACTTCAAAAATGCCTCATAAAAGAGTAATGTCAAGCTTCAGTTCAGTATGTCGCTCTGGCTTGCATTCGAATTATGTATGGTGAGTCGCTGTACTAGTTTTCTCGCAATAGCGTTAATCGTACATCCATTTGTCGACCTTACGACACTTCTGGTTGTTATTTTAAGCAAGTGAGTGAGAGCAATCAAACGGCTATTAAAAATCAGAGAATTATGGCAATGTCTGGACAATGCGTGGTTATAAGGCCTTTCATAAGGTGGACCGATGACCCAATGAAAGCCGAAACAATATCTATGCTATCTAGATCAGTTGATGTGGCGACACATGTGGAAGGCAGTCGATGTCTTTTTGCATAGAGTCTGTGCGGAAAGTAAACCATCGTAGGATTTGAGGGCGCTGCTGTAGATAAATATCGTTTTCGTTATGTAAGCAACATTGTGACGTCATTATAGAGCGACTGTTAAATCTTGATATTTTTAAACTATGTTAGACTAGCTTCTTCCAGCGGCTTCACTCTATAATAAAAGTTATCCTATTCTGAATTTGCTCACCTAATGAAACTGCAAAGTTATAGCTTATGTGCTATATTATTGAAATGTTTATAATTAAGTTCATTTGTCTAGTAGTTTTTGCGCGACACATCCATACATACGAGTACCTAGATCTACCTTCACAAACTTTCGCATTTATAATATTAGTAGCCCATTTATTGAACTTGCTCACGTGATGAAACTTAGCAAAAATATAGGTTATAAGCTACATTATAGCAACGTTTATCATTAAATTCATCCGTTTATAAGTTTTTGCGTAATGCCGTTGTGGCGACACCTGGGGGAAGCCTATGTCGAACAGTGGACATCTTTCGATTGCAACGATGATGAACATTTTAATGCAAACACGAACCGGTAAAGGAAAATAGCGTGAAGGAAATGCTGTACTGCCTATCGAGGTAGGTTCCACCAACGACCACTTACCAAGTTCCAACGAAAATGGTTCATCCATCACTTTGACTGGGATTGGTCTATTATCATTGACTGGAATATTGTAGCTAGCAGCAAGTTTATGTTTGTTAAATATAAAGGTAAAAATGGGACACACTACCACTTACTCGTTATCTTTCTTAGTACACTTTTCCCTTTTGCTAGTCAATGAAAAATATGAACTTAATGACTATAAAAATAAAGTACACTTCACAATTTGTAATGTTGCTTCGTAAAAAATCTATTTAGCCTGTAAGGGACCATCTCGCATATAAGAACCTTGGGATCACTTGGTTGTCCGTCTGTTTATCTGTTAAGACCCTTTAGCTCGAGAACGCTTGGAGGTATCGAGTTAAAATTAAAACCATACACACAAGTCTGCGGTCTTTTGAAGTTGTGAAAAAATCAAACTTCTGAGTTAACGAAAAAAAAAGATACGGCCGTTTATGTCGCAAAAAACATATATTTCGATACTCAAGGAAATCAAAGTTCATAGGGTGAATCTCGTTGACCTAGAAACCTGAAATTTGGCATAAAACAAGGTCTCATAGAACAAGTACAGGGAAAAATCAGAAAACTGTAAATTTGTAGATCAGATCACTACAAAAAAAAAATTGTTTGCAATTCGGAAAAAATTTTGTAACTCAATTCGGGAATTGATTTCGGTAAATTTGTACAGACTCTTCAGTGCGCGAGTCCGACTCGCACTTGCCCTTTTTTATTTTAGTTACTGTATCCTCACTCAAGCCTGAAAAGAAATATTTTAAGTTAGTCGAAATGCATTATAAATTTAAAGTATCAATACTCTTTATACTAGCCATCGAAAATATTGACAAAAATTAAATAAACAAATATCATCATGTTTTAATGATTTTTTTTTAATTTATATATCTTTGGAGATAACAGGGACAGGAGTTCACCTAGGAAGTCTAAAAACATTAAAATAAAAGTGTTACGTACCAAAAACACAGCATACCAATGTTTCCCAAGTTCGTGACTTTGTTTTGATCAATAATGGTGTCATTTGCCATTTGTTATCTTTGGCAAAACTGTAATATATTAAATATTATTTCCCTTACAGCTCAGTGAATTTTTTTATCACATTTCTGATGATTTCAATTAAAAATCACAATAAAATAACACAATAAACGAAGCTGATATGACGTTTGCCATTTGACGGATGGCTGGGTTGTGTTGCTACTTAAAATCTTTAATGTTGTTTTCACTTTACGCCGCGACGGTTCTTTTATCGCACAGACAATAGTAAATTACAATCTAGCAAGTAAACTACATCTTAAAATTTAAAAACAAAAAGTGAAACTAAGCATAGTGTTGAAGTAATTTCTTTTAATTAAGTTATTCTAGTTCCGAATTTTACGAAAACAAAAAATATTTTGTAATTATTTGTAAACCACTAGCGCCATTGTTTTAGAACAAATAATTTTGACTTGTAAATACAAAATAGAACCGTTGCATTCAAAGTTTATATTTTTTTACCTCTTGCAACATTTTTTTTATTTATGCTGTGTCTGACAGTCCGCGAAACAATCATTTTAACATTTTATAAAAGAATTGTACCAATTTAAAGCTTAAAATATTGACTGGAATCCGTAAATAGTGTGTGTAGAACTATACAATATCAGTTTACAAAGTTTTGTGAGAGAATTTCGTTATGTGCGTTATCTTTCGGTATCGTGAACGATGAGTTCAGTTGTGCTTTGGAGCATGTCGAATGTAGTCAAATGGATCACAGCAGTCAATGAGAGCGCTCCTGCGTTTGATGTTGTTTGTTTTGGGTCCGGACACTGAAGTAAACAGTGTGGTCAGGACGTACTAACGACGGACTATGCTCGATTGATGACAACCTACCTGTTTTATAAAACATTCTAGTCTGCATTCTTCCAGTACCCTCAAGTTTTTGTGTTTTTGACTATTTGTATATTGGCCAGTTTGTGTGTGGGACTCGAAGTGAGGACTGGTAACGTGAAAATGTTCAGTAAACACTACGAGACTCGGCTGCTGCAGCAGTGCAGCCCCTTGAGTAAGAAGCAATGCATCAGATTCCCAGCAGAACACACAAATGGAGACAGATTTACACCGTGTCGTGCTGGGAACAACTGGCAGACAGCATTCCAAGGTATTTTTTTTGTCAAACAATGCATTAGTTGTTAATTTTGTAAAAATTTGTTCAATGAATCAAACAGGTGTAATTTCATAATTGGAACATGTCTGAGGTTAAGGTTACAACAATTTATTCTTGGTTCTAAGTTTGAAATATAATTACACAAGCAGTGATAATTATTTAGGGCACCAATGAGATAAGATGTTGAGTAAATAGGAAATATTTTATTATTAATTTTGTTGACATGAACATTTTACAGAATTGGTCCTATGATTGGGAAATCATTTGTACAATATTGATATATTTTTATTACTATTTATCAATAGTCTTTGTGCCTTATCTTTTGTTTCTAATAAGTCAAGTATTATAGAGTTATTGGTTGTTCAGAGCAACATAAGGTATTTAAATCTGATAAAAATGTTAAAAGTAGGTAAGCTCATGATTTTGCTCTTACCTTATATTTTTTTGTGGGTGGTTGATGTGGGTGTATGAATATTTAATATTCAATTTTCTATCATTGTTGAGGTTTTCTTTGAAAAGCTTACTTTATTAGGGGCAACACTTCAGTTATTGGCCCATAAACAGTTATTGGCCATTTCAACTTTGGCGGGCCAAAATAAGCAATGACTACCAGAATATTAGATTCACCACTACATTATGCAGTTTTGAATGTACTATTCTGGTAGGTAAGGTTATTTTAGTCTGTCAAATATGAAATGGTCAATAACTGTGTAAGGGCCAATAACTGTAGATTTACCCTATTCATTTGATTATTTCAATCAAAACAAATTCATTTTCACTATTTCATATTTTTATTTGCTTGAAATTAGCTTGATTATTTTCAAGTACAATTTCAAATTAAATTATTACCTATTGAATAATTTTAAAATGAGTAAGCAAAAATGCAATTGTTTTACTATCTTAAAAAAATGTTAGATAGCTGAGTATTGTGATAAGATTAAAAACTGATAAGGCACTTACTTTTGTTTAATTAGGTAGGTACTTTAAAACAGTTACAGCCTTCTTTTTTCTTTTAGCTACACACAATTAGTCTTATTTATAAATTTTGCTAACTTTAATTTTTAAATACTGAACAGTGAATTCTAAATACAAATTCTATGTATAAAATTTTGAATTAGGAACCTATTAACAATTTTTTTAACTAATCACATGGATAACTATGGTCTTTTTATTGAAGTGTCTGATCTAACAAATAACTTAATGGTTAGAAAAAGCGACTTTTCCTGACTACTTTCGGATGGTGCCGTAATAACTACAGATTGAAATAGGTAGGGCTATTTTATGTACTTGCCAAAGGTTAGAATAAATATTATCATATTCCCTGATACCCAAGATTTGGTTGGATAGTGTAAGTAGTAAAATTATAAAAAAATTATTCTTGCCTTCAGGACTAATGAGAGATTACACTTCCTTTCTGACGGGTAAATATAAGAAGGACGGGATTAAGGATAATATAGAATGTCTTATGGCATTTTACTGTGGGGATCTGCAGCTGATGTAGACTCGATTTTCGTATTGCAAAAGAGAGCAATCAGGGCTATTCAGGGTTTTTTTTTTTTTTTTTTATCTCCATTGATTTATGTCGATATATTTTTTTATATGTGGTTCATAATATTAATTTCTTGTTTTAATTATATTGCATGTAATACTACTTTGTACGCCCTAGAGGCAAAACATAGCGCCCTCAATGTATTAAATAAGAACTTGAAATGTACCTACCTATGTTTTACAATGAATAAACGAATCTGAATCTGAATCTGAATCTGAATCTATTTATAAAATGGGTCCTCGCGAGTCCCTCAGAAATAAATTCAAAGAAATCGATATATTGACACTGCCTTCTCTTTATATCTTAGAAAGTATTCTGTATGTCCGTAAAAACCTAGGACTTTTCAAAATTAGAAGCGATTTCCATAACATAAATACTCGTAGTAAACACGAAATTATATTACCCAAATGGAGATTAGTCAAGACCAGTAAGTCATTTTTAATAAATAGCATACGCTTTTATAACAAGCTACCAAAAGCGGTGACTGAACTTAGCGAAGGAAAGTTCAAAACCCATATTAAGCGTGTCTTAACCAAAAAAGCTTATTACAAGGTTAAAGACTATGTCGAAGACACACTTGTTTGGCAATGACTACCTCTGCACTTGTGGCCCCCTGGTAACTCATAATATTGTGTGAATGTATCTATTAACTGCTCCATCTTTGTTGTAACATTTTTTTTTTTTCTCCTAACACATTGCTTTTGCAATATTTTTATTTAATTTTATATTATCTGACTCCAACCACATTAAATTCGTTAGTTTTTCTTTTTTTGTTGTTAACGTCTCATTTATTGACATCTTTTTTTTTTATATAGCCTCTTTTTACAATGTAAATGGAAGAACACTGTAGACTCCACGAATTCTTAGATTACTTCATATTTTGACTCACTTTTTTTAAATGATTATTTTGATGATTTTATTGTTCTTTTGAGTACACTATAGACCGGTTTACACTGTTCTTAAATAATACCTATTAATACGGTAATATGGAAATATTGTAACTACAACCACTTTTTTAAAAGAGTAACCATGGAGTTTCTTGCCGGTTCTTCTCCATAGGAAACGACCAATTTCGAACCGTGCACTAGCTTCTGACGTTTTATAAGTGCCCATGTAGGCCTATGTGAAATAAAAAACTTTTGACTTTGACTTTGATAGTATTTTAAATAGATAAACTTGATTCTATAAACCACATATATTTTTTTATGTACCTAACAATTTCTTATTCAAGAATCAACAAACATTTAAACATTTTTATTCTGAAGTTGTACAAAAACAAATTAATAATCCCGTGGAATATCCATATTAACATCAATGTTTGCGTTCAATTAACCTAAATAGCCCTACATATTTCGATCTCTGGTAACAACTAAAGCGCTTGATGTTATAACCTTCACAGTTATTTAAAACTATTGATTTCATAGAGAGTAGGCTATTACGGTGGTGTGATTTAGTGGAGTTATGTCATTGTAATGATCGTTTATGTTATAATTAGGTTTTTTTAGCAGGTAAACTTTATTAAGTAATGAGTTCATTAACTGAAATTAAATCAAAATACAGACGATACATTGTTTCCTTGTTCAACATAATGCATTACATTATATAAAAACAAAAACCAGGATTCGTCTAACAAAAATCTGGTAGGTATAGAATATGGAATGAAATAGATATGGCAAGTAACAAATGCGTAAACAAAAATAAGGATAATGCTCTAGGCATTTGATTTAAATACTAGGGATATCCATGATGTATGCAAAATTACAAATTGCCTATTGGGGTTTTATTGAATTATCCTATCCTCATACACATCTGGTTAGATACCTAATTACAGGTAACTAACAGTGTAATGTAAAAAAATTTGATTAACCTTTCAATCGTGGAAATTACAGACACAATAGAAAGACTAGGACTAGAATAGGTGCGCGAACGCCGGCATTCGCTTGGGGTTTCATGAATTAATTTAGCTACTTATCATAATTTTTTGAAAAAAAGAAAATCATAAAAAGTTACAGCTTCTTTCTAAAGAAATTTTCAGCAGACCTACAAAAGGAGATTTTTTATATGTCAATTGATTACTCAACTTATGACTTGTTCTTTATTATTTTCTCAAAATTCTTTTCCGTTAAAATAGAAAGTTATGTTTTCTGCTAAATGCGATTCTGAATCTGAAAACCTACTTTTTTTACTTTTTACAGGTTTTCTGGCTAGAGTTTGAGAAATACTCAATATATAATAATATTCCACAGCTATAATATAATCTCTCTCAAAACTCAATGTTAATACTTAAATCAGAAATTGGAGGAAAGTCATATCTATGAATTTTTAAGGCTTACTTTGCTGTTTGTGTGACATTGGCCATTTATGTATGTACTCAAAAATCCCGCGATTTAATTTATGGGTAAACAACATGTCCATTTTAAATAATAGACACATGTGCCTAGTCGAAAGATCTTCTCTTTTCACCGGTACTATTCTCTAAGAAAACTTGAGCCTAGAGCGCAGCGCTGGCCGCAGCGACGAGTCGAGAGCGTAGTACATTGAATTAACAATCCATTGTATAGGTTTATTAGGTTGTTAATCCAATGTACTGCGCTCTCGACTCGCCGCTGCGGCCAGCGCTGCGCTCAAGGCTGTTTTCTAAAGTAGCACCTCAGCAGGGACGGGGGACTTTCCGCCTACCTTAAGTCTGGCACTATCTCCCGCTTCGCCCAAAGGCGCGGAGATATCATTAGATGATTTGAAGTGAGAAAAAAAAAGGAAGAAGGTACGAAAAATGATAACAGAATTAAATTAACGATTAAACAGAATTAAATTAACGACCAAGTTATTGTAGGTACTGGTTAAAAATGAAACAAAAATTTTGAGAACGATTTCTATGAAAATGCCATAGCATTGTCGCATCACGCGGCCTCACCTGCCTTTTGGCACCTTGAATCAGACAGTCTGTGCTTGGTGACGCATTTGCGCATCAAACTAGTCGTGTTTAGGCATAATAGCATTATGTAGGTAACCTACCTACTGATAGGTCATTCACCTTATTGCGGTTTGGCTGTTGCTAAGTCCTATGTTCCGTAGGTACCTAAGTCGGCAAAAATGAAACCCTTAAAGGATCGTAGGGGATTCGGGAATCTAACAATCGAATAGTTTAGTTTGTACGAAACACTCGGTTTGCGAGTCCGACTCGCACTTGACCGGCTTTTTTTATTTTGTAGGTTTTTCCTAAGTCCTGACTGTTGGTAGGTTCATGATTTACATAAATTATAAAACAATTGACGTAAGTTTCCATCGTCTCCGGTTGAGTAAAGTTCACCGCAGTGAACCATTAGAAAAATCGTGAGATGAATCGCATACCTACTAATTATTTGAAAAATAGAAATATAATCCACTACCTGCGACCTTGTTTTCGCTAAAGAGAAAGTTTTCAGGTCTAAAAACAATACCTAAACACAGAGAAGCCATGTTCTTCAAAAATATAGATCTCACTTTAGTTTTCTATTTTATTTATTGAGGGATTACAAGCGGCTCCAACGTTAAAGCTCATGGATATAACACTTTAAGTAGGTAGGTAGCAGCCAACTGCATTATCCATATTTTTTCAGCTAGTAATTTCATCATTTTCCTTCCCTTGCCCCGTTTTATTTGGGGTCGGCGCAACACGTGTTTAGCGTTCTGTACTCGAACAAATACTAAAAAAACATTAAATATTTAAGGGGGCTCCTATAAAACAGATATGGTTTTTTTTTGCCGTTTTAATAGATACGAAACCCTTCGTGCGCAAATTCGACTCGCACTTGACCGGTTTTTTTTTCATCGCCAGTCGTAATTCGGTACTTAAGCAAATATTCCAACTGTCGTATAGCAAAATTGCCAAAACAATATAACTGTAAATTAGAAAAAGTGTTAGTTTATCAAAACATATTCTCAGTAGTGGTGGCAAGTTTTAAATAACGTAATAATTTTGATTCACCATGCCTGTCTTCTTACATCTAGTATTAACAATGCCTTCTTCGGTCTAGGCAAAAAAATTACTCGTAGCTCAATTTGGACACGCTTCAGGATTCGAGATGTGAACAAACTTACACAGGCATCTCAAGGCCAACTTTACATGGATTTAATCCCCAAGCGAACGCCGGCGTTCGTTCTCTCATTGTCTTTCTATTGCGTCTGTAATAGCGTTATTAGAAAGGTTAAACTGTTGAAACTGCTCGAAGTTACGTGATTTCAGCTAAAAAAGGATTTGTACAGGAAGACGATGGTAATTCACAACAGACAATAAAATTATGACGGACATCAAAATTGCGGTTTCATGTTTGGAAATTTAGGCTGGAGTAATCGGGTTTGTCAATTTTTTATTGACTAAGAAACACCTAAAAACACTAGAGCCACGGTAACTGTTACAAAAATCCCCGTGGCCCTAGTTAAATAAATTAGGTATACTTAGGCGTCAAAGTTACTCCTCCACTTCGCTATCATCTGGGGACGACGGAAAGTGCCCAGGAAGACTGGCGGCAATCCGCGGCATGCGGCGGTTGAAGGGCAAAGCTAGAATTACACTAGACTACGCACACGTTTAACACGCCTGATTTGTATGTAGAACGATGTCGCGTGGCGTGGATCAAGTGTAGCTCTACAAGTCTAGTTTCCATATAAAATGTATTGAGACCGGCGCGCCAAGATCGGCGTGTGCGCATTGTACTGCTACCTTTATTATTTGGGTATAGAACGAGCCAGCTCTCTGGTCATGCAAAGTTTCGATCAATCGGTAAGATATATCTTTGAAAAGACGACGTGCATTCGGATCCCATGACCCAAGAGTTTCGTTTCATAATTTAGTTTAGGAGTATGAAAATGCCTAATGGCTCACGAACAAAGGTAAAGGTGTGGGTGATTGAAACACTACACCTACAAACATACATATAAGGTTACGACCACATGGCAGATCGGCAACCCGTCTATATCAGCTCATAATTAACTTTTGCAATTTTGTTATAAATTATTACTAAGTGACATCATATTTTCCGCAATTTATTTCATATGTAAGTACCTTTTCTCGCACTTTTTAAAACAAGGAACCCATTTTATAGCGAGTTATGAGATAATACAATTATGATATGATTTTGTGGTTACAAGATACGCCAACTTGGCTTGTATGTTGTCCAAAGTTGGCAGTAACATCAATTCATTGTATCATCCAACGTTCTAACACTTCGCAGCGTCTGATTCTGTCTTAACCGCTCCTCGGTTCGGTCAGAGCCGTAATTTGTAAAAAAATAATAGTAAACCACGAGAACATTGCAATTTATGCAGTTTCTCTGTCATCTTGAGCAGGTCACTCGAGTTCAGTCCAGTGCAGTGCCACTCGAAGACTAATAGCAGAAAATTATAATTTAATCCAACTCTGCGGAAAGAGGTTTGCTCATTACCCGACGGAACTTCTAGCCTGTAATTTAGTCAGTGGATTACAAGAGCCTCCATGACAATTTATGATAGTCGTAAGACTATTTTCTTCCGTATTAGGTGAATAAGGAACGCTGACGATCGTAATCGCCTTGGCTAATTAAATCCGTTTTGAACTTAAGAGAGCCCTTTTCGACCCGTCTATCGTCAACCTGAGCATTGTTTAACCTTTCAATCGTGGAAATCACAGACACAATTGAAAGGCAATAGGTGCGCGAACGCCGGCGTTCGCTTGGTTTAATGAATTAACTTGTTGGTTTTGATAGAGAGTCAATGCGAAAAAAGAGAGATACTGATCGCTCCGATAGCATTCGGCAATTCCGTCATTCTGTTCTTTTTTTTTTAATTTTAAAAGTTTTTGGAAAAAAAATTCGTCCGTCAGAATCTTGATTGCAAGGTTTTCTATAAATATGTATCTTTTTACTTTTTTAATTATGAGTATATTATGAAGGGACAAAGTACACGCAAATAGTAGATTTTCAGCGGTCTTTAATGGATTAGGTTTTTTAAAATCATTTGATTTCGATACAAATCTAGATAATAATAAAAAATATGGCGTTATATTAAACGTCTTAGTCACGTAAGAGCGGTTGTATGAAAATTTATGTCGGGTTGGCCGCTCTTAAAGCATTAGAAGCAAGCAGTAGAAGATACTCGGTGCTGTTACTTAAAGAGTTTTTACCATCTTGGTCACTGTAATTTATTGTAAAGGGTAAAATCTACAAGTCCGTGATAAGGCCTGTCATACTGTATGGATCAAAATGTTGGGCTGTGAAAAAGACGGATGAAAAAAGATTGCATGTAGCGGAGATGAGAATGTTAAGATGGATGTGTGGTGTGACGAGAAAGGATAAAGTGAGAAATGAGTATATTAGGGGAAGTTTGAAAGTGGCGCCAGTGACTGAAAGGTTGAAAGGAAATCGTTTGTCTTGGTATGGTCATGTAAAGAGGAGAGATGAAAAGCATGTTGCTAAAAGAGTTATGAATTTACATGTGGATGGATGGAGAGGGAGAGGGAGGCCAAAGAAAAGATGGATGGATTGTGTGAGAAGTGATATGAAAGAAAAGGGAGTTAGTGATAGCGTGACGAGTGACAGGACAGAATGGAAGAAAAAAACGTGTTGCGCCGACCCCAAATAAAATGGGACAAGGGCAGGAAGAAGAAGAAGAAGAGGTCACTGTAATTTATTATTTTTTTATTCTTCTAAGAACTATTAATTGATATCGCTGATAGTGATTACGAGTTTTGTCTTGCTGCGCTTAAAGTAACAGGTATACTATTAAATACTCATAAAGTCGGTAGCATCGTCTGGAGTTTTTCTCCTACAAGACTTTATATATTATTTTAGCAACTAATAATAAAATGTTCAGTAGCACAAAAAACAGCTATTAAGTGCTGTACCAATCAAAAGTCAATACTCTGAACTTATTGTCTTTTTGCTAGCTACCGCTAATAGACCGTAATGACAATGATTCAGTCAAAATCTCGAATCTGACCATAATTATAGGCTGTTCGCTGAACTGACACTGACGTTTTATTTTGTTATTTTCTGTAGAGGTAATAGAAATTTGGCCTAACGGTGCCACTTGTATTTTCTTGACCAACATTGATCATATCTGGAGCAAAAAATTCAATTGTATTGTAAACCTACGAGAGCCGCTGCGGGAATGTTTGACAGAGTTACAGCGGACTAGAGGCCCTACTACGAGCTCTTAACGCGACCCATTTGACGACCCAAACTGAACTGCTATAGGGATGGAGCTATATCTTCTTAGGCCCAATGACCTAATTTAAGGACAAAAATATTTAGACACTCCGGTCCATAGCAGTTTTTAAAATCATAAAATTACAGCCCAGTGGCCTAAAATTATGATTTAAACGTTCGTTTTGGTTTAAATAATCTTGCCTAATTTAATATGCCATCACTACTTGCACCTATTTTTAGTACATTAAGTCGTATTGCATATAGACCTAAATTTAATTTGGGTTTAACGAGGTTATAGGGTGTAGTATAGAAATTTCTTTTTTCGCTCGCATGCTAAACACGTCATCGAAAGGCCCCTGGAACGCAAATGACAGCTGAAGGAAGACAGAAGGGTTTTAGGCAGGTAAAAGTTCGAGAGACATGCTCTATTGACACATGATTGACCCCTGTAGCTCCATCCTCGAGTAGGATGATGAATGAGCTCTCATTTGATGATTTACCAGCTAAAAAAAAACCTTACGAAGCTGACTTGTAAAGCGTTCTTATTTCAGTATTGAACATTGCAACTGTTTTATGCCGTCTTTTTTGCAATTCAATTAAGCCTGCACTGCTAGAATACCTATCTGCGATAAAATCTTCACTGTCTCACTCGCATTTAATGAATGCGCTAATAAAGGAAAGAGATGCAACTAGTAATAGGATTCTAGTCTAGACTTTGATTACTTTGAATCCATTAAGCCGTATCCATGTAGTGAACCTACCAAAAATTAAGTGCTATCATGGAAACCTGACGCGTACGGCAAATTACCATCAATTTCGTCAAATAATTATTTCTTTGACTTTTGAAAAAAAATTCCTAAGAAATTATTTAGAACTAGCTGACTTGGCAAACTTTGTACCGCCTAATAGTCAATTGCTAATAGTTAATTGTCAGGTAGAATCGCAGTCAAGCACTAGTTTATATCAGATAAAACAAAAAATTGCGTGTGGTGTGATATTTTACATGCTATTTGAACACTTTAAATTCATATATCCTTCGATATATACAACCGATTTCGATAAAACAAAGTTTAAGTAATATATCAAGTTACACACAATTTTAGAGTATAAAAATTAACTACATCGATTTGTACATTTTACGTGATACGCGCACAACTAAGACTTCTACAGATTATGATATGTATAGATGGCATCATCATTGGTGTCTGTAATACTGACTACTTATCTAAATCTCGTAAGCTACTCTACCAGCTAATTACCAGGTTTACATAGAGCTAATTAGTTACCAAGGTTAACGGCCCCTCGTTACTTCTCACGTAATTAAAACTCTTTTTTTTCTTGTTTCCTAGCAAAATTAAAAAATGCGACTAAATCATGGCACCATGAACAATGGTGGTTTATTTATAATTCATAATGCTTCGCGGTTGGCTGCCTAGACGCTATTGTAAATGTATGAACGAGAGAAAGTTTACAAGTCATTGTTTGACTTGCTTAGACAAAATGTAAATTGAGGGTGTAGGAGTCTTTAATTAGCGTGTAATTTGGAGTAATATCTTTTATTTAAACCAGAGTGAAGGGTCCTCTCCTTTACTCAAAGCACGTGTCTGGACCCCTCCGTGTTCGACACGTGTAATACCGATACGAGTGGAATTCGTTTCGCTTCGTCCTTCTTAAGGACGAGTATGGTCACTCAAGCGCATCCTGCACGTGCTAGTTACGGGATACGGAACTTACGACCGCAATGCACGTGGGTGTATTGTTTTAGATTTTATCTTGATTTCTTGTAAAGGGTTTCTCATGGCTTTCTTGGATTATTGCAAACAAACAAACGTGTTGATCATTTTTGATAAGCTATCGAAATTTAAAGACTATATATACCTATTGAGACGCAAAAGACGTTCAGGTTCTTTTAGAGCAGCCGACTTGGGAATTTTGTATAATATTCAATGATTAAAAAATTACTTATATTCGATACTTTTTATAAGGTTCTTCTGTTAGTAAGCAATGATCTCTATCTCTTAATCAACCTTGATTATTGAACCCGTGTTGACTACATCAGATTTCATTAAATCCTAATAATAACCCAAGTCTCTACCGCAATAATTATTGTTTAAGCTAAGATGGTTTTTAGTTTTAATTCAAAAGTGTATTGCGTTTAAAAGCAAAGTTAATTAAACCAAGTTCATTACTTCCAACTTCAAGTAAAAAAAAAACAGAGAGTCTAGTGTATTCTTACACTTAACATCATTTTCGTATTTCTTCCTAATTAACTTTTTGCCTTTCCATGTTAAATATCAATGTGCTATATGATATGATTATGGAATGAATGAGTCTAGGGTTTGGTACATCGACCGTGAAGTTCACGTGTGAGGACTGGTCTTAGTAAGGGTTGTGCCTTAGGGCTTCAAAAGGTGATCAACCTTTCGTTAGTAATACTAAAGAATTTTGCTTTCCGTCTTGCTAAATACCAATTTCTTGACTCACCATGAGACCAATGTCCTATGTCTTCATTAGCCGTAGTTTTTCTTTTGTGACTACGTCTTTACAAATCCCATCTTGGACACTATCTGTAACTGTCCCCTATTTGGCCTGAACTACAAAAAGGTGTGTAGCTTCGCCATCTTTCTTTAGTCCATTGAAGGAACTAGGATGTGCGGTACCAGTCAGTGATGAGTCACTTTGTGCACTACAGCGGTCTTTAAACTCAAAATTTTCATAGATTTATGCGTCTAGCTTAAATGCCCACGCATTTATTATTAAATATTTTACTTAGATCATGCTCGGCATGTTAGTAATATAATATTTTAACATCAGCTTCAGCTTTTCCGGCACACTTCAACAACCAGTCATACGTATAAATAGCGATGGTTATTTATAGAAATTTGGTGTAATCCACTTCATAAAATCCCCTCGTTTCAATTGGATGCCTCACAAACCACTTACGCGAAGAGATAGGGGTTTAATAATAGTTTACAGGAGGAGGTAAAAAGCTAAAGTTAGCAGCCCTAATCCTATCGCGTGCCAGAGCAATGAGAGGTGCAGGGCGTTCACACTCAGGCGTATGATAGTTCATTACCATGCATTAGTTAGGGCATTAAAATCACTCGGGCAAGACCATTACGCAATTCTTGCCCAACCATCGCTGAGATTAACAACTGGGAAAGTTTTTTAGTTTTGGAAAACACGCCGTTTTTTCTGTTTGTAGTATGTTTTATTTGTCTGGTCGGGATTATGATAATTTTTCCAACTTGTACATATGCAAGGGGTTTGTGTTTGTTTTAATTGGTAAAGAACAAGTGCAAACCATACCTATCATAATTGCTCATTCCTGCACGAAACATTCTTTAAATTATGTTCATTCTTTAATTAATAAATTTCAATGCAAATATTATCATTATCTTGGAAAACCCCTGTAGTATGAACCCTTAGCCCCACCTCGACAGCGTTCGCTTCAACAATTCCGCACAGATTTTTTCCGTTCCCTCGCTGAAGCATGAAGCACCAAGACCTATGATAAAGGACGATGCCCTTACCTATAAATAAGGCTAGTTCCTGATGACTTCTCATCCGGAACGGATTATGTCGGCACGTTTATTTTTGCCTACTGTTGCGAATAGCGTGAGCCCTCGACCGTGTCGAAGGCTTCGT
Organism: Mythimna albipuncta; assembly: GCA_929112965.1. Lineage (NCBI taxonomy): Eukaryota > Metazoa > Arthropoda > Insecta > Lepidoptera > Noctuidae > Mythimna > Mythimna albipuncta. The sequence goes on along the minus strand of OV815962.1, from coordinate 4,438,566 downwards.
TTGGGTCATTTGAGCGCTCTTAATCAGCGCCAGCGCAGTCACGCTTGGAATATAATCGTATGATAGTGTATCATTGGATACCTCAGCTTTGATTTAGTTGAAATTGCTTGCTATTTATGGCAAGTAAATTAATGGGGAGTTACCAAGCGTGCAAAGTTTTTAGTTTGGTGGTGATGTGTGTGGTGCGAAAGAGCCAAAACTGGGGCTTACCATGACGAATCAAAATGTTAAGCTATACACCCAGCCGTTCAGTTCATAATAGGTCGTCAAATGGATCATGTTAAGAGTTTGTGTTGGGCCTCAAGAGTTTACCGCTAAGCTGCTGGTGAACATAGATTATAAAATCTTGACTCTTAGCTAATGGAGAGATCGCAGTATGTTGTTTATGAGTATACAGAGGTAGTGCCCGTTCTTCTCACCATAAACGTTTATTCGTGTTTACCACCCACGAGAGGAGTGGGATAGTGTTTCTTGGCTTTGTTCTGCCTGTAATAATAGGTATCCGTAATCTTTTGTGCGGTGTAACACTAATTGGACAAGAGCTATAGCAGCATCACAAGTAATGGGTAATAAATATCTGATACTTAATTGAATGTGACAAAAGATATCTTCGGTCGGCGGACAACTTCAGACTTAAAGATGCCAATGGTTTCTACCAGCTTCTATGAAGAATCTTTTACAGTTCAATTGTACTGGACGGTACGGTTATAGAATGCTTTGCTCATCTTGTAAAATCAAAATAGACAAAGATTGAGCACGTAAGGCGTGCTCAGTCTTCGTCTATTTTTAAAACTACTGCGAAAACACTTGTTTCCTTCTTATATATCTTTAAGTTATCCGTTTTAGTTTCATAATCGTTATTGTATGTATTCATTTATTATGTTCTAGCGACTCGCTCCGTCTTCGATCTTGTAAATTGTATACGCAAACCTTCATCTCTTATCGCTCTTTCTATGTGCTTATTGATTGTATTATGTAAATAGTACAGAGATCTAGACTATCAGTACTGTCTCACCTTCTCCATTATACATTTATCTATCTATAGGTTATCTTTTAAAGATTGCTTACAACGATAAGATCGCCTATTGTGTCACCATAAACATTTGCCATATTTCCTTCATCATTATTGTCCGTAATTTAGATGGTGTACTATTAAGTGTATTCTAAAACTATCTTCAATTAGGTTCAGTCCTCAATTCATTTTTTGACGAATCTTTAATACAAATTAGCAGTTGGCCTGACGGATGTAGCAACGATATCCCGCCATTAGTATGGTAATTAAGGGCCTATTATACCAATCACAGGAATCCAGGGTCAGAGGCCATTGGAGTCAATTATGGGTAGTTAATTTTCGAGCAGGTATGAGTCGCTTGCTTAAGAAATGTATGAAATTTGTTTAGTGTGCTTCAAGTGCTGTGTTGGTAATTGCTCAATGGTTCTTAGACCATACTTACCTAAAGTGTCGTCTAACTTTGTATTCACACTAAGTTTCTTTGTAAGATTTTCGGCTTTAGTGTTAGTGTAGTTAGGTTTATTTTTGTTTATAATATTTCTCGTCAACCTTACTTTCACAATGTCGGTAATGTGTCACTTTTCTATAGCGTCTCTCAGTGGTTCAAGAATATTATGAAGCTACTAAGGCAGTTTATTATCCTCTCTTTTCTTATATTATATATCTAAGATATCTATTTTTTTTATTCAAGGTGATTTTATGCATCACTTTATGCATATTGGAATAACTAGGTAAGAAAATAATTACTTTTTTATCAATTTGCACTTGTTGATGCACAAATTTTAATGATAGCTGAAGCGTACAAAATAATAATCCTGACCTCTAGTAACTTTATTTACGCTTTAAAAGTGTTATATTATTCTCGAAATTATCACAAATTTTGTTATCAGGTCGTAATAAAATGCACTATATAGCGATAGCTTTTGAAAGGTGACGATAAATTCTTCACAGGCTAGTTTGTATGCACATGTGCCTTTTACCGCGCCGGTCCGACTCTTTGAAATGTCGCAAAGTATGCATTTAAAGTGTTCCCATGGATACAAGGCATAAAGTTATATCATTATTCATTAGATAAGAAACTAAAAAGATGGATCTTACAGACACGTTTTTTTTTTAAATTCACTGATGAATCACAAATTCCTGTTTTTGAGTGAGAGGCGTATGCGTCAGCAACATGCACCTTCAAAGGTCTTTAGGGAATTGAAAGAATTTTCCAGATTTCCGCAATAAAATCTCATGAACCGAAAGAGTCCGCGGAGGCTGTTTAACCTTTCGAATGTCTTAAGTTACACTGTCCGACATAAGGTAATTGTTCTTCTATTGTGTCTCTAATTACGACATTCAAAGAGTTAATAGTCCATTTAGGCGACTTTTTATTAACTTCGAGACCAGAAGAAAATTTAACTACATTAATCTAAAAATAAAATTAAAAAAAACACAGAAACTTAAAACTTAACCTTTCCATCCTTATCCTTTTCAGACAATAGAAAGACAATAGGTGCGCGAGCCGCGTTCGCTTGGGGTTTAATGAATAAAAAAAAAACAATTCTGATTGATACTTAAAACTTTTCAGTTAGAAATTTTGTGATTTCAAACCTGTCGTGGACAATATTTTAAGCACTTGGGGACCACAGGTTGGGATTGTTGAGAACTACTGATCTAAATCAAGGATTCAAGTCATAACCAAGAAAAAGCTATGAAGAAAAATTGTGCGACAAAACGCACGTGTATGCACTATCTTACAAAATAAATTGTCCCACTAAACTCGGGAACAAATTGCTTGACTTTTGATAAGGTTCTTTATCTCGTCATTGCTATGTGCATGAAATTGCGTATCAACACCCGAAGTGGGATTATTTTTAGCTTCGACAATTTTGATGCTATTCGACTAATTAATCGTTGCAACGTTATCTCGACCATCCTCTGTGACTTCACCGGGATCTTATTTAAAAAATGTTAAGCTATACAATTAGTCCTTGTCGTCTTCTTCCTTGCTAAACATTACAACATTTTAGGTTTCCTAAACAGTACAGAATGATGAATCACACAGATATATTTTATTCGGATTATTCAAATTTCGTACAAAATGTATGCTAAATACTTCATTGTTACTTGCAACAATAAGTATAAAAAGCTTACTGTCATTCAGAAAATATGTCCCTTCTTCAAAAAGAAGTACCGTCTCAAGAACGTGAAAAAATCTAATCAAGATAATCAAATTCCACAAATTTTAAAAGTTTTCTCGCAAAATTTAATCAAGCGCCAGATCCAAAAAAGTTAATAGCAAATAATTGCACATGACGCGATGGAGATCATTCTTGCACCTGTGTAAACTTTACACAATCCTGTCACTTTTGGGTGGGCGAGTGCATATTTGCAAGTTTTTAACCAACAAATTAACACTTTCGGTCACATCAAGTAACAGACAGTTCCACATTTATCGTAAATCTTGGTCGGTTGCATTGAAATGAAAATATAAATCTTGATTCATCATTTCGTGTTTCAAATATTGCTATGCTTTTAGCTTATCTTTAATGTTTAGTAATGATTTATGAACGAATCCAGACTAATGAAATGTCATTTTTATTGCATTGTCGTGTAGGTAAATCTGTAAAATAATTTGCTCTTTTTCTAATATTGACTGCAGAATTTATTTTTATGTCCTGTTTAATAGGAGATTGACATTTTGGACAGGTCCATAGGCAAGGTGCATGACATGCGCAAGATTCTGCACACCTACATCAATAATTTAGTATTGACCAGCCTTCAACTTACGATCAGCTGAATAATTGATGATATCATCTAGAGTTGTTATTATTTAATATTAGTTTTGTTGCATAAATTTCGCGTTTTGACGTGATTTTACTATAATCGTGTAATTTTTCTGTTCTATATCTGTCATGTTTGGTTACTAAAATACAACTTTTTTTTATTGAATGTATTTGGAGTCAGCTGACTATGATTCAGAACTCGTGATCGTATGCCATAGTTGGACTTTCAGTATTCCAAATGTATTAGTTGTTCTCAGAAGTTCATTGTACTGATCAGCTGAGTCAACTACCTTTGATTTTTCCCTTTGCATGTTAAGGTCAATAAAATGGCGACAAAGTTGCGAAAGTGTCCAATATTTTGGCTTGAAATCACGTACATATAGTAAGGAATAAATGGACATTTGTTAAATGTTTCTTTTATTTTACCAAACGCAATTTTTATTTCTTCTGAATCGATAAATTCGCTGCAGTCATTCTGAGTTTTCGTTCGCGCATCTCTTTTATCGATTTCGTCTCAAATGATATCATCTGTTTGCACCTCTGTTGAATAACCATTGTAATTTTATGTATTGACGACAATCTTAAAAATATCCTTTTTTGTCTACTCCGACAAGTCTAGACATGTTGAATACCCTCCCCGCTGTCAGAGATCAGCTGTGATGCTATATAGGTATCGACTAAGACGACAAATACACATTGTTCAACATTCATCATTCACGTCATCAACACGAGGATTTAGTCAAGTTTTTTTGGGCTATATTTTTATAGACTTGTTCGTCGGTGCCTAACCCTATCACGGAATTAGATGCAAGTTTTTAGACGATGATTCAATAAAATGTTGATTGATGCATGTTTTGATTTCGACTGTCAATGTATCTTTAATTTATGCATGATAATTGCTCATATTATATGATTTTACACAATAAAATAATTGGCTAGCAACAGATGTGGCAGCTGAAGTTATTATTCATACTTGATTAGATCTTCATGCAAGTTTTCCTTAGTAAGTTGAATGTTTTTAAAGTGCGTCCATGCCAAGTAACTGTTCGTTCGGAGGTTACTATAGGTACGACTTGGACAAGTACAATTTGAAAGTAGGTTGGAGAAACGAAGCCAGGCGGCTTAGGAAAAGCACTGGAGCGTGTATACAGCGCACCACTGTAACAGCACGTTGTGTAATACAAGACCACAATTCATTAACGAAACCCACACATTCTGAAATAGTGCATGAATGTGCACCATGTTTAGCATAGCGGTACTCAAATGAAGGCTCGGTTCCTGACGACATTCTAAATCCTGCGTTGTTTCACCGCCTGCGAGCAGTTAGTACAAAAGTAAACACTGCTTGTTACATTGTTTGCCCACTTATACCAATAGTTATGGCCTCATTGAGGTTGCTACCACTCAAGCTTACTTTGAGCCGAGAAATATACAGTGTGCTACAAAAAACGAATTGAACAGTAGCTCTTCTAATAAGTAACTCGCATTTGAGGTGTGATGACTGGATAATCGCCCGTGGTTTCCAGTGACACATGGCAACTAATAACAAATGATTCTCTGTACAAATATTGTCAGCAGTAGGTTTTTTCTTCTTACTCGTCGAAGTTGAATTATTATTGCAAGATTCCGCACACGTACGTACGTACCTAGGCGATCTTAATAGATCCAGTTGGATGTCCATCTATTTTCTAACATTGTCACATGGCATTATTTAAAGCTTAAAACCGGATGATTAATGTCCTAGACATTAGCATGCATTGTTGTTTCTCTGTATGTAATTGCTACAGTTTTTTGCATTGTCTCCGCTCTTGACACCTGAGCTGGAGCATAAATCAGTTGTCAAAGTGTTGAATTTAGGCCGATGGCATACAATGCCTGGTGATCAATTGACGTCTTCGAGATTTGTCTGTCTGACATCATCATCCAGGTCTGAAGTCTGATGATCTTTGACATGTTTGAGCTCGATCATGTCTAGATTATACGAAGATGTATTTGAATTTAATACCTGCCAATGCGGTCGATGTTTTTTGCCGGCTAAAAATATTGATTTTTCGAGATCATTATAATCGCTGTTAGTAATGAAATGGTCAGCAAAAACGTCAACATATTCTATTGGTATTAGGTAAAAATTTGACAAAAAAAGTTTTGCATGCAAAAAGCGGAATCGCTCACGACCCCAGCTATGTGTTAAGTAATGAACCACGTTTTTGGTTCAATGCACTCACGAATCTTTATTTTACTGAATATCAAATGCCATGATTATCAATTCATTTGTATTAAACTCATTATTTGCATCGTGTGCACGATTTCCTTGGACTAAATAAGTATCTATGTATGATTGGCTCTATAATTTTGTGGTTGATGCTTAATGCATTACGAATGCAGGATCTTATTTATTTATAAATGTTGTATCATGTATCTCGCATACAATTTGAATCAGTACACGTGGGTGGGTGGGTGCTGCTCTATAATATAATGTCAGAGTCGTTTCATTGGTTAGGGCAGACAATTGCGTGCAGTTCAACGCACCGTATTTGGGTTCACAGCTAATTTTCCGTTTTCCACCGTTCCGAGTTGCATCAGGCCGTCAGGTGCTACCGACAGTACCGATCGAGTTAACTTCACGGATGTAGGAGAGAACGGTCGTCGGCACGACTCGACGGCACCATTTCTGTGCACAAGTCGCAACATGTATTTATTTTAAGGAAAAATTTTATATTTTTATTCTATGAACTCATTGGTTGAGCTGGCGAAATTACGTATGAGCTTGAAATGCAAATTGAATTCAAATATCCCATCAATGTGTAAACTCCATGGTTATCATATCTGTGGTTTTGCAAACTTAAGTGATGTTAATTGATGTCATCCGTCAAATTTTGCAATTCATTTTGATATCCTGGAAGTGGAGTGAACCAATGTATTAACTAGTGCCGTACCTCATTTGTCACAGAAATGTGAATCAACCTTCTCAGAATAATGCGTTACATGCGTCTGGCAAAATATAGTAAAACAATTGTTGGCCGGGTCACCCGATAAAGTAGAAAGAAGCGATAACCGGTGCAGTAAGAAAGTACAACACCACTACTGTGCGATAACTTTTCAATAGAACTGCCTTGTTTGTGGCCCTAATAGCTGATAAAGTTTCTAAGGTTAAGGAACTTGTCTGTATCTCGTTGTGAAAGCGCATCGGCGCAGGCGCAGATGCATTAGAACTGCTTGCGATGCGCTCGCTGCGTTGGATCCCGTTATTGACCTGACTCTACTAGGTACTAGAGCCAAGTACATGCTTATATAAGCGACGAGTCTAGAATTCTCCCAAGCCATATAGCGGCGTTCTCAATGTGGAGCCAATTGCATTAGCAAGACAATCTCTTTCTATGAAATAGGATATTGCTGCAGTTATTTAGTGTTCCGTTTGAAACATTTATAGCACAGCGATTGTAGGTTATTGGCGTATGAGTAACCTGTAAACTATTTTCCATTATTTGTACATTTCAACAGGTATGACTTTGTTGGAGTTACTCGTTACGCAATGTTCTCATAATGACGTAAACACTTGAACATTATTCATAGGAAACGTGCTGTGCTGTTTTTTCCCTGACTTCTAACTTTAGATTAAAGTTTTTTGTCATCACTTAGCACTTTTTCTTTAAAGAAAAAGTTGATTTACTAAATGATGCTAACATATTTTTAAAGCACGTGCCAATTATGTCGAAGGATTTTAAATTAGTGCACCGCTAGTTTTTTATATTGAAGCTGTCAAAGTCTTAAACAGGTTGTCTTTTTGGCTACTGTGCAAATGAATTTATTTAATGCCATTTGCTTCAACTTGTCCTATTCCATCTTGTATTTCTTTGATCAATAGAGGATCTCGCATCATTATTTTAGGAACGATTTTCATTAGCTTTCTCTTTAAAATCGTCGGCCTTCACAATCTAACTAGGTACATAGGCCTGCCCGTATGCTATCGCTTATCGCAGAATCTAGGCCATGTTATCGACTTCTGTAGCTGCACCTGCCACTACTTGCCACCAGTAACAGTCCTGGCGTAATTAGTTGTTAGTTACGGGTGGTAGACCCAGGTGGAACGAATCTCAATCATTTGTTAACCAAATAGGTTTCGCTGGCAACTCTCGTCGTAATGAGTTGCGTGCGGGATTGTTATGAGCAAAATAAAGATGTTCTCTGGCCACGTGGAGGTTTTATCTGTTAGTTTCTTTATCACAGATAAAATATTTCGCTAACATGTTGATTACACATAGTACACAGATATCTGGCCTTTCTTTGTAAATATTCCTGTTACCATTAAAGTTACTACTTTTTTATTTAGTATCTATGTACTATGTTTAAGTAGGTATATCATAGACGAGTTACTGACGTTACCTTTATTTATTAATTCTCTATAAATCCGACTCAAGTGTAGGCGCGTCAAACCACTGTCGCGTCGCATACCTAGATAAGTTAACATTGTGCAAGTTATTTTGTACCTATCAGTTTTTTTTTCAACCTGCTACCGTCTCCAGATAACACACATTCTGGACTGTATGACACACTTTTAGTGAATATCGATAACCATTATCGGGGTGAGGCTCCTCAGTTTTCTTCGATTTGGCTTTCAGCTTTTATTGAAAATTCCTCAAACCAGCCAACTCTATCGTTATCAGCTTCCCAACAATTTACTTTGAGATAATATTTACTAGAACAATTCTATTGAGTCGTGGTTACGACCAGAAATTGGGGCCAATTTGTGTTCGTACTCCGTGTCCAGGGCAATTGGATGTGGGCAGACACCACGTAGGTGGAGGCCTTGCAAAAGACTGTTACGCTTAGACAATTAGTTCTATTCGCACCTCGGTAAAATAGACTCTATACCTTTAATAATTCAGCACGGATTCGCGTCCTGGACGGATGTTATCAAATTTGGCCATGTTCCGAATTAATTATGTCTGTGCCGATGGTCTGTCACGTAGGTGACCAAATATAGTTGCAGGTATAACGTCTCCCACCTTGTATGGAGGTGCCCCAGGAAGGAAGACGTGTGACTGAACCCGCGCGAGACCTAAGCAAAGGAACAATTGATGTTTTTATTCCTTACGTTACGTTTAAATGCAATTTGGATACGTGCTTCCGACCTGCGTTTGTTTGGGAAGTGCATCGACCACGCTTCGCAAAATATTCTATTGCGTCAATCAAAATTGAATATTAATAGCTGTATTTCAAGCCAGACAGTTCTATACATTTTGAACGATAAACATAGGATCGAGTTAGAATTTTAAGTCGATGATTTAAATGCAGTCTGACTAAAATGTTTTGACTATAAAAAGCTAGACGTAGCCGTCGTAATTTGTATCATAATGCCATCTCGTAAATGTACTAATAATTACAATCGGTATCAAAATCAATTTTTATTAATTCGATATGTTATAATTTGTCAATAAAATGTTAAATATATAGTTTATTCACTTTTTTATTTAATTTTCTTGCAATATAAAGTTTCACAATATTGTCAATACAAGAATTTATGATAATATTATGCAGTTTTTATCTAAAAACATTCACAATTATGTATTTTTAAAACTTGTCTAATATCATGCAGGCGTTAAAATTGTGGTTATTTAGTGGTTCCATGGATCATCATGAATCATTGTCGTCAAGTGCATTGTATTAATGTTATGTGAATCACCGTCCTTAGAAAATATCGAGGGAGTGCAAATTGTATTTTTGGCAATATCCCCCAGGTCGTTGCTAAAATGGCAGCCAAATCTCGCCATGTGTTTTTTAATGGTATAATTAAAGGTAATTTGGTCATTAGCGATGAATCGCTGCCAAAAAAAAGGATAATATTTTTAATATGTTCCATTTCTTGAAATAAAAGATTTATTACTGCGCTACCTAATTCATTTGAATGTTTTTAAGCGATATTGACTGGACTAGACGTGAGGTCGTTGATTGATTTATTTTTTGTTTCAAATATTACTTATTTTTTACACAAATGGAGAGAACATGCAGTATCCACTTTCCTAAATTTAATTTATTTCGCGTCTAGAGTTGAAAGCTTAGATTTTTTCCTGACATCAGACGTGACTAAATTAGTATTATTTTAAAACTTTACAAGCAGCAAAAACAAGCTTGTTCGGTTTCTGTATAATTAATCAAAAACTGTAGAACATTATAATTAATTTGCGTGAAGTGCTGTGTTTTTGAAATATTGACAATTTTACTAGCATATTAGACGATGAATTTTTTTTTTTCGTTCGTGAGTCACGTGGCACGTGCGCCAGCGCATATGGTTGTACCGTCTGTGATATGACAGGACAGGATACCGACTCGGTGTGGCGACAAATATAAATACAGTCACCTGCTTTTAATGTTCATTTTTTAGATTTGCATGATTTATTTAGTTGTATAGATTTTAATGGCCGTTTTAAAGCTATTGGTCCGCGATTTTGATTGTTTTAAAGGAAGACAGTTTTTTACTAGATATTTGATACTAAGTGATGACGTTATTGACATAAAAATAAACTTTTTATGTCTTTTATGCATTAATGATTTGAGAAGATTAAGTTCAAAACTAGCTGCTGTCTGCGGCTTCGCTTACGTGAAAGTAGAAAATGGTCCGAATGGAACATACTTCCGGGTTATCCTGTATTTATTTCAGGAAAGTTTAATAGAAATGCGTCCAACGGTTTAAGAGTGAAGAAGTAACAAACATACACAAACATTCGCTTATAAAATATTTGTACTATTATGGTGCGCATTATTTTAAATTTTTCAATTAAATGACTTACCGGTAGCGACATAAACTGGTGAATCAAAATTCATTTCTTGGTGTTATTTCTCAAAAATCTATTTCACATAATTAGTAGGTAGTTATTATAATAAAGAATAATTAACTTATTAAATCAAAACACAACATTTATACATAAATGGAAACAAAGATAATATTACAATGTTAAAATTAAATAAATGTCAATTTTAAATAATTTACAATTTCAAAGCAATTCGTCAATAGTATAATCACAGTTTTCCAATAATATACATCTTAATTTAATAATTTGTTTATAAATTAAATAATATATAAATATAATTCTATTTCAATCACCTAATTAAAACTGAAAATAAACCCGCGTAGGTTACCCAGACTAAAAGTAATATTTAAAGATTTTTCCCTATTATATATGTATCTACGTATTACAGGTCATTCAGTCATCTAATCCTTAGTCATTTAAATAGGTTTATTTTTGGAATTAGTATTTATCGTGTATACCTGTTGTTATTGGAATAACATTCCTTATTGTTAAAATTATCAGTCTTTGCTTCGCTGTACTTACATTATTATTAACCAAATAAATTATATTGATTTTTTATTAGCCTGTTGTGTGTCCCACTGCTGGGCAAAAACTTTCCCTTTCTCCTTCCAAACCTCTCTGTGATGAAAATTGTCCCAAGGAAACAATCTCAGAATAAAAAAATATGTGCTATTTCAGGACATACCTACTAGTCTAAAAAACTTCTTCAATCAACCAATATAGCTAATTACAGTTAACTGCTGGATATAATAATCCTCTCCTAAGCTGCGCCTTAACACCCGGTCCAAAACTATATTAACTATTAATTATTTATTATTGTTATTTTTTTATTATTATTATTATTTATTTTTTATTTTTTTTTTAAGATTATTTTATGTATAGTGTTTATGGGCCATAGTAGCCTGAAATAAAGAATTATTATTATTATTATTAAAACTTGCTAACCAAATTTCTATTTCTTTTTCCCAGCAATACACAGAGGCACAGAAAACCAACCAACAAAGAAAGCCAGAGGTGACGGCGGCGGCGACAATGGCACAGGGGCCCGGGACCAGCACGCTTACAACTGCCTCCTACAGAACGAACTGCTCGGTGCCCAGATCGAAGAGGTTCGGGGGCCCTCGGCATCCTGTGCGGAAGGGAACAAGGCCAGCTTGGGAACCGCTCAGACACCAAAATCGTCGCAAGCGTATCTGCCAGTCTACAGATTTAATGCGCAAAGTCATAATGCTGTGGTGAGTTTCTTTTTGATCTTTTGCTAAGCGAATTGTTTTTTTTTTTAAATAATGGCCTTAGGTGCAAAAGCATAGCGCATACAGGGATAATCGTCGGTTGCTAGTGCCACGTTCTATTAAAAGTCCCTAAAGGGCCTCTGCGAGTTAGTTTCGGCTCCTCGTACGCCTTTCAAAGGACTAGAACCTTAGGGTTCTGAGATATATTGACACATAAAAATATTCTTTATATCGAGTGACAATGAGACTCAGTGTTAGTAACAATAAAATAAACTTACAACCCTGTTAGTGCCACAAATACAGCAACAAATTACATTACCGCACACAATAAATCTTTGCTTCAGCATCCCAGCTGAGGTACTGGAGCAATGATTCACAACACAGCAGTCCAGCCTGTCAGCAATCATGCCCAGGATACCGCTGGGACTGGCTCGCACCCTGCGCACCAGAGATGCCCATCTTTTATGCATTAACGATACGATATTTTATGTTGCTTCCTCCATTCGGTGGATGTGTAAAATAGGTTGATTGCCTTATTTCAGCTTATCTTTTAACAGAATTATCCTGTGTTAAAGCACAACTTTCAAGTAACCTTTCAATTTTAAATTATTTTATGAGTTTGTTTAAAAGGGTTTTCGTGATCCTGGAAGGCAAAGGTCAATTGAAGGAACATTGATTTTGATTTCGTACAAAACGTTATGGGAACACATTTATACTAGGCGTCTTTAAGTCAAGAGTGAATTGGTTACTTTTAGGCAAGCGTGCTCCATCGTAGACTATGACATCATCACGTACCATCTGTCAAACGCGAGCCTACCCATAAAAAAAGGGTTTTAGTCAGTAAAAGTCTGACAGTCCAAATTGTATCGGGACCCTGTTCCCTTTTACCAAGTCTACTACCTTGACTTCGACTTTAGTTCTTCTAGCAATTCAGTTGATCCTAATCCATTCCTGCCTTTCTCTCGAAATTACTAATGTTTTTGAATTTTGGACTCGTAACAAATAAAACCATAACGTTATCTGCTCGACTCACATTTCTTTTAGGAAAATTTAAAGGCCCTTCCTGTCAAAGTCCTAATGCGTTTGTTTTAAAAGTGATACCAAAAAAGCGATAACAGTTGCAAACAGGCGAGATATAAAATCTATCTACATAAGGTGGTACTAGCGTTCGCCTTGTGCTAAATAGAGTGTGTTGACGTATTTTAATACTGACTTCAGTACATTCTCGGCCCATTCCGATACGAGGAATTTGCTTAACAGCTGTTCACGTGTGTCAGGGGGAAATCGCTTTTTCTATACAAAGAAAAGATGTCATTATTGAGTAAATATCTGGAAATACCTTTGGAAACATCAATCTAGGTCGTGGTATTCTATTGTTTCTGATAGATTGCCCTCATACAATTTTGTTTGGATAAAAGCCAAAACATAAACACCAGGTTATTGACTGAACTAAATCTCAGTTTTAATATTATCTAGAATTGTAAAGTTCTCATGCTTATCAGCTACTCCGACGACAATTTTATCTAGATATATTTTCTAGTCTAGATTTTCTTAACTGCACGCGTCGGATGTTTCTGACGAGTGTTTTCGTGTTCTTTTTGCCAGGCCATCTCGTTTAGCTCTTCGATCAATCCTCATAAGCGACAGAAGATGACGAGATTTAAAACAGTGTCCATGGAGTTTCTTGCACATTCTTCTCCATAGAGATCTACGCTTTGGAACGAGCATAAATTGCACGTTCCAAAGCGTAGATCTCTATTTTGGACTGACCGATATTTGACTATTCAAAAGTGCCTGCAAATGGTTTATTTGAAATAAATGCTTTTGATTATTTATTTGATTGTTTGATAGAGTATTTGGTGACCGCGACCGTGTGTTTGTCGGATATACGTCGTATCAAAAATGAGTACTACCGTCTAAACATTCCAATTGTTCTAAATCCCTTGTCTATAAAAGTCTATTCAGTTTGTCCAAAACGTGGCGTTTTCAAGGTTCGTCTTCAAATTAGTGATCGTTACAGTTGTCCATTGAACCGTGAGTTTATTTAATGCGTAACGTTACAAAACCGGTAAATGCACTGTCACGATCATTTCTAATCTTTGTAAATGCGATTTACTTACTTGCCGATCAGGGAAGAAATAATATTTAGAGCACAGCTCGTCTTTTGCGTAAGACTGAGATTTCCGTGGGAAATAGGTCGTTTTGGTTAGTTGGAGAATGTAACATCGCTATGCAGTTGTTGTTCTTTCAGAATTATGAACGTCCATCGTTAAATCAAATTATTTATTTATTTTTAAAGCATAGGTATTACGAAGGGTTTTATGTAATAAGTATACAGGGCGTTGTTTTGCCAATATTGTTTTTCACAGCATGTCAAATCGCAGCATGAAATAAAATTAAATAGTAATGTCAAAAAAATAGTCGGTCGTTAGTCCACGTTTAGTAGTAGGCTTGATTAACTAGGCGATTCGTTCTGTTCGGGAGTTTGTAAATAAGATTAGTTATTTTGTTTTAAAATATTGTGACTGGTTAGGTTAGGTTAGATCTGATAGTTGGACCTAGTAGCATAGTTTGAAATTATTCAGCTCACGAATCACATCGTAAATAATTAAATAACGTCCCCTCATCGTACTCCCGTCATTATCTTTTAGTGATAAACAATAAAATCTTCGTGCACTAAACTGAGGTTCCACGTCAAATGCGTTACAGTACAAAAAATGTGCATGTCTAATGAGTACATTTTATCCCAGTGTGTAAAATGAATCGATATTGCGATATGTCTGCATGTTTCGCCTGTGTCGAATTGCATAAGAATCTTTATTCGCCAATAAAACGCGTTTTTGCAAAATGTAAGCGTAATTGGTAATTCGCTTTGTTTTTTGTGCAGTTTTTGGTTATCCTTTGTTTGTCTGGCTACCCATCTAGATATTTCCCAGGCAGAAATTAATCCATGACTAAACAGCGTAAGTACTGTGTCCATCAATACATGAACATTGAACAATACTTTCGCATTTGTGTTTTTTTTTGTGCAGATGTAAAAAATGACTAAAAGCTTTTCTCTTTATAAAATTAGCTTGATTATTGTGTTAAAAAAGAAATACATATTGAGGTCTGTGAGCCTCAATTGAGCCTTTTATATCCTGACAAAATTTATGGACACGTCACAGTGATGTATTTGAACATTTCGTGATTCGATGAGTTATTTAGATGGCGATTGGCGTATTGTCAAAATGCATTTTTAGTTTATTGCACAATAAAAGTGAGTTCTTAATTTGATTTTGTATTTATTAGCCTTTTACGACGTCATTTGGGCAGGATATTCTTTAATTGATGACGACAAAAAGTTGGAGTTCATCGAAAAGTCGAGATATTATTTTTCATGGAAGGTGTCAAAAATGAGACAAATATACAGGCATGTCGCATAAAATCCTTGATATCTCGAGACTGAACATTTATTGTGTTTTAAACAAGTTTAAAAATCTCATACCACCCGGAAAAATTACACTTAACGAAATAAACATAATTGTTCTGACCTAAACATTTAACCCCTGCCTGCGCCAAATTAAATTTGGCCAATATCGGCTCGTAATGTCACGTAAAGTGGCCGATCTAATGTGAGCCAAACACTGTTGTGACAGTATCTTTTGGCGTAAGTACCGATTTTAAATATAAAACTTATTAAAAGTCGGCGGACATCGATTTTTATTATGGGGCTAAGTGACGTTGCATCGACGCCCGGTCAGACGGAATTCTCGTTATTTTTGCAATCTATACTTTAGGAAATGTATTTTTATTGGTTTTTATTGATTTTTGCTCGAATTTCATGTAATATCAATAAGATACAATCACATTAGCGACCAGAGTTTAATGTGTGGCGCGATTAAAGGTATCGAGATTTCTGGTTTTGATTGTAAGAGGGACTGTATCGGATCCACGTGGTTGTTCTTTTTTTTCATCAAATCATCAAAGTACTTCTCTCGCTCTAGGGTGTAGCGAGTGAACGTTGCATGCTTTTACTGTCCACTTGTGTTCCTTTCAGTTGCCCTTTTCGTTCCAGCCACGTGGTGGTGATAGAAAATTGAATTGGAGTATAATGCGAATAACAATATTCCCACTGTTGGGACTCAGGGTTCCTCTCTAGGAGGGGGAATGGTCCGTAATCAACCACGCGGGCCCAGTGTGGGTTGGTATAACCTGTACCGTCTAGTAATCTAAAATCACGTCCGTTTAAAACCAACACACATATTATAATAAAGAATATGTATCCCCCGAGATACCAGTAGAGATTATTGGCTAACATTAACTAGACATTGTCATGATTATGATTGAAGCTTCCAATCTGTTCAAGCACTCCGACTTCCTAGTGCATATAAATAGCTATATGCCTAGATCTCAGTAGGCAGCTAGACCTACTCAATTGATAGCTAGAATCCGGTTTCGTTAGCCTATCCAGCTTACCGTTCAACATAGCTTAAGTACAGGTTAACTGTAACTTAAATAAAGAAAGAAAACACGTTTATTTGGCACGAGTACTTACACACAATGAGATAATAATTATAGAAACTTAATTTCTTAATCTTAAAATACATCAACATTGTGTTTTACGGCTGCGCCAATTAGGTCCAGCCCCCCTAGCCAAGTTACAACCGTTTCGCTTGCGTCGAACGCTTCGAGTTGACCTTGGCGGCAATTCTTTTGTTCTGACCACGTGACTGAGCGTTAAGACGACGTCATTCCCGTACATTTGAAGCTTTCTACAAGGGTTAACTATTGCAGATTAGCAACTTGGCTAGGGGTACTGTTCAGCATAGTGCCAGGCCACTATGTAAATGTTTTCGATATGGGATTTGGTACATGTGGAATTATGGATGAGCGCTGGCCTGATGCTGCGTAAGCAAGCGCACACGACCCACCACTGCACCGCGCCGCTCTTTTGATGACGTTAGAAAGTAGCAGATTCTGAACTAATTGTGCTCCATTGGTGTAAATGCTGTAAGGCGTTCCGGTGTGAGGATATTTTTTATTAGCCTATTGTGTATCCCACTGCTGGGCAAAGGCCTCCCCTTTCTCCTTCCAAACTTCTCTGTCTATGGCGGACTCTGGCCAAGTTTGCCCCGCGAATCGTCACACCACCTTTGCTGCGGTCAATAAATAACTTAGTAGGTTATTTGTAGCTTAACTAAACAAAATTTACAACTTGGTGACGGAACACTTAATCAAAGTGCAAAATCATTACATTTCAAAAACTATTGATTCATCAATGATTGATTGACGTTTGTTGATGGACTCTTGAAAACCCCTAAGTGGCGAGACTCTTTACAATGTGTCTAATTTATGTTTAGTTTAAATTAAGTTTTTGTCAAGAATAAAGAGGTGTTAAAACATTATTTTGGTGTCATGTACATGGTACATTAGCTAATTTATCTTTTATCACATTCCCGAAGGTCATTCAAGTAATAAACATTACAATTTTATAATTAAAGGCTCATTTACACCGATACAGTAGCTGGCGCCAGCATCACTGGACTCAGGCGCTTCACTGGCACTGGATCGCATCGTACACGTGTCCAGTAGTCATTTCTGCGTCGTTTGCTTTTATTTGTTCACTGGATCGAAAAAATAGGCGACTGGTCTATTTCAATTCAATGCAGGATACTGGATGCTGGACTGCATTGAAACATGTTTACATTGCTGATCTAACACCAGAATCCAGTGATGCTGGCGTCAACTACTATAGCGGTGTAAATCAGCCTTTAATTCATTAAACCCCAAGCGAACGCCGTTCGCTCTGTCGTCTTTTTATTGTCTCTAATTCAAATTGTAGTACTTATTATTTGATTAACCTTGGGTAATGTGATGAGGTATAAATTAGCTACTGTAGCATGTCCGATGTACTAACAAAGTAATACAAATCGCTGACTCGATTCGGTTTTGTTTGTAACAAAACACTCGTATCGAATGTCATGCCATTCTTGTAATCGTTTTCTGTCATGTGCAGCCACACTACCTGTCCATTTGTGATGTTATCCTTACATCTATAAATATAAAATCGAAATACCACTTGCAAATTAATCACAAAATTTCAGAAACTATAACACCTACAAACTTTAAATTTGGCAGGAAGGTTACTTATAGGGTGTAGACATCCGCTGGGAACGGACTTTATGATACTCCACTCATAAGGGGGTAAAATGAGGGTCCAAAGTTTGCATGGCGAAACTAAATTTCACGCGGTTGAAGCCGAGAAGGAAGACGCAGGAGCTGACTGACTGACATATCTACGTACAGCTGAAGCTACTGGGATGAGAGTAGGAGCACGAAATTTTGCAAAAGGTTTCCTTGTATGTTGCTAGCACTAAGAGAGGATTTTACAAAATTCACCCCCTGAGGGAAACTTGGACTCAAAATTTGCATGGACAAGCCTATTTTTATGCGAGCGAAGCCGCTGGTAAAAGCTAGCTGCTTAGCTATTTTAAAACAAAGTCCATCACTGCGTTGGCCTGTCTGTTCGTGAGAAACTCAAAAACTACTAAATGGTTTTCTTCACCAAAGTTTTTTTTACAAGTTATATTTTTGACGGCATGCTGTTTTTATTACCAATGTCAGAGTCATGAGGAAGGTTTAGGTGCATGAAAATACATGTCATAGAAGAGAAAGGCCGAGAATTTCAAAGATTTTTAACAGCCGTGCGATGCTGGGGCGGGTCGCCAATAGGATAAAATTAGTCCGATTTGCATTTGCCCGGTTTTTTTTTATGAAAAATTTCTTGCGAACGAAGTCGTTGGCAAAGTGCTAGTCACCAATACACGCATACGAATATTATTATTGAATTTAAGGAATCCACAAAAAAGTACTGCACTTTAATCTTTGACTCGACAAGTGTTGTCTATTTTTTTGCTGCCAGTAATATTAATTAGTTTTATATTCATCTACTCATGAATTCTTTCATGCTGTTTTTGAACTTCTCAACATGCTTATATTTATTAAAAATAAAATCCAGTACTTTAGATTTTTTTTCTTTTGCTTAACACAACAAGATGACTGATGGACAGACGGTTTGCTGATAAATGCAATACATTTTTATTTTTTGTGTATTTTTTTAAAGGGGTATTTGTGATCTGACGTAGCAACAGAGGCGAAAGTGCTCACTGTAATGTTGCTTATAATGCGCAAGAGTCTGTCTAACGCGTTGTGTGTCAATTATCACGGAGTGGACGTTTAGCGTATGAGTGACAACGAGGATATGCTAATCAGCACAGCACCCAACTTTTTGCACATTTTTTTCACTTATTTCTACCATGCAAATGTTATTTAGTGACTTTTTTAAATATTTATCCTTCTGCATTGTTTTTTTCCGGCCATTACATTAGCGATACAATGCTATTGTTTTTTTTTGTGTTGTGTGCAACTATTTATATTTTTATACAATCATTCGTCTGTCTGTCTGCCTGACATCACTCAGTAACAACAACCAAAAATAATAATTTATTGAAATTTTTACTGACGAACATAAAAGGTAGAATTTTGTGCCTACGTGTGCCACACACGCCGATTTAGACGCGTCGATCTCCATACATTTTATATGGCAACTAGACTTGTAGAGCTACACTTGATCCACGCCACGCGACATCCTTCTACGTACAAATCAGGCGTGTTACACGTGTGCCTCGGTGTTGGAGATAAAACCTTCTTGCAAGCTTCCTAAATTATATGAAAAAATATGACACTTCTATTTGTCACTTGTCTTCACTTGTTTCTTGTAAAATATATTGTTCACACCGAAAATTATTAAAACTAATTTGCATTGAGCATCCAGTCATTGATTTTCATTCAGAATACCCATAATTCTCGCACATGGTCCATAACGAGCCGGATGAAATATAATTAAGAAGATCAGCGATTATTTTTAAGAAAAAGAATAGAGACTGACTTCCACGCTGAATGGAGGTTCATGAGTTCACTGCTGGAGAACTGGATTGATTTCAAGCAAGTTAGTTAGTGGTGTACAGTTATAATTACGCTAATATCGTCACCCAACACTCAGGTAGTATATATAAGTAGTCATACTAAGGTCAGTACTATTTTATTAAATTACCAATTATATTGTGTTTGAGTAAAATCATTAGGTACTTTGTTGCATTGTGATTAGTATTTTATTCAACAGCAATGTTAAGTTTAAACTCATACTTTTAACAGTATAGTTAGCTATTTTGCTACATTATTAAACTTACATTATATTAAGCTGTAACTAATTACATAACTACTTAACAGTGGTATTAATTTTTAACAAGTATCTTGACATAATAAAAATATTTGAGTGTTAGATATTAGTACAAGTCATTGTTATAAATTATAGTTAGCAGTCAGAAAGGGCATAGACTACAGCTAGGCGTATAATTATTGAAATTATATTGTTGTTTTAATTTTTATATTCCTGTATCAATGCCAGGTTGACAACACTCGTCTCCCAGAATGTCTGAGGAAAAGGATTTAATTAAGAAGCGAGGCAGCTTCAAAGGTCGCTTGACTAGTTTCCTCAATTTTCTGGACTCATTCAAGGACAAGGAGCTATCTAGCTGTGATGTGTCCGAGTTGCAGTTGCGCATGGGCAAGATAGAGGCGTTGTATGAGCAGTATGATGAGGTACAGTTACGTCTAGAATGCATTGTTGACGACATCAACTTACAATATTCTCAGCGTTCCGAGTTTGAGTCTATTTATTATAAAACCTTATCTAGAGCCCAGAATATTCTGACTGACTACAATAAAGATAATAAATCGATGGAAAGTTGTAAAAGTACTCGTGTTAGCATAAAGCAGCCGGTTAAATTGCCAACGATTCAGTTACCAAAGTTTAGCGGATTATATTGTAATTGGCTTGAATTCCGCGACACCTTTACTAGCCTAATTCATTGTAATGATGACATAGACGCAATCAATAAGTTTCACTACTTGCGAGCATCACTTGAGGGAACAGCTGCTATAGTTATCAAATCCATTGAGTTTTCTTCAAGTAATTACTCTGTGGCATGGTCATTGTTATGTGATCGGTTTGACAACAAAAGATTACTGGTTCAGAATCATATAAGTTCATTATTTACTATTGAATCAATTACAAAAGAATCTTCTGTTGCCATTAAGAATTTGATCGATCAGTTAAATAAAGACTTGCGAGCTTTAGAGTCATTAGGGGAGCCTGTGAAACACTGGGATACACTTTTAATCTACATTGTCACACGAAAACTTGATCAAAAAACCTATCGTGAGTGGGAGGAGTGCAAAGGTAGGATAGACAAGGATGGCTTAATCACGTTTAACGCATTTATGCAATTCTTACGCAATCGAGCCGACCTCATCGAGACCCTGGAACTCCCCCGCAATCATTATTCGCAATCACCAGGTAAATCAGGTCCTAAGATCAAGTCAATGGTAGCACAATCTCCTATCAATTCTAGCACTGACTCAGCTTCTAAACCTTGTCCTAAATGTAATAACAACGATCACACATTAAATAATTGTCCACAGTTTCTCGCATTGAGTAACGATGACCGTCTCAAATCATTACCTAGTTATAAGGTATGTTTTAACTGTTTTCGTTCCGGACACTATGCTAACAAATGTAAAAAACCAGGCTGCAAACTATGCAAACGTAGGCACAACACATTAGTTCACGTACATTCTAATGGCACTGTATCGAATACACCTAGTGGTAATTCGATGAATAACTTGTCTGCTACGACTGAAACGAATAACGTAGCTTTATCCGCAAACATTGCATCTCTGTGTGGTCATACGCAACGAGATGTGTTGTTATCAACCGCTTTGATCAAATTAAGAGACCACAATGGGTGTGTGCATTTCGCTCGCGCGGTGCTCGATAGTGGTAGCACGTCTTCACTCATAACAGATAGGTTGTGCAATAAACTTAACTTAAAAACTAGCCAGGTAGATAGATCAATCCTTGGAATCAATAACGTCACTTCGCACGTAGGTAAAATATGTCGGGTTAAGGGTACGCCATTAGATGATAGCTTTGTATTCGAACTAAATTGTTTTGTTCTTCCGTTCATTACGAGTAGTGTTCCGTGTCGTCAGATAAATATTTCTGATTTCGACTTACCCTCGAATATTACTTTAGCTGATCCTACTTTTTATAACCCTGCCGATGTTGATATTTTAATCGGCGCTGATCTCTTTTGGGATTTGTTAGGATCTCAAAGACTAAAGTTAGGTACCGGGAAACCAATATTATGTGAAACCCGTCTAGGATGGATAGTTTCCGGTCCAATTACTCAGAATACTATCTCACTGCTGACGAATGACGTAAAGTGCAATATGTCTACAATGGTTGCCGACAGCGATGGTGACTGGGAAAACCTCAAGTCAGAATTGACAAAGTTTTGGCAATTAGAGGAGGTGAATGCGAAGTCTTCCAATTCTTATATGCCTGAAGAGAAATTGTGTGAAGACAATTTCGTTACAAATACGACACGATTGTCTGATGGTCGTTTTTGTGTTCGCATCCCCCTTAAGAAAGATCCTTCAATTTTAGGAAATTCTTTTAATAAAGCCACACATTGTTTACATTCTTTAGAGCGTAAATTAAAGGTTAAGACGAACTTTAGTAGAATGTATCATGACTTTTTGTCAGAATACGAGTTACTTGGTCATATGACAAAAATTAATAAACCTAATTTATGTTTGGGTTATTTTATTCCACATATGGGAGTTTTACGCGAGTCGAGTACCACGACCAAACTTCGTGTTGTTTTCAACGCTAGTGCTTCTACTTCGACGGGAGTGTCCTCTAATGACCTACAGATGGTTGGGCCAACCGTACAGGACGGTCTATTGTCTATACTTCTTCGCTTTAGAGTCCACAAGTATGTTTTATCTGCGGATGTGGAGAAGATGTATAGACAAATAGTCGTCCACCCGTCGGACAGATATTTACAACAGATTGTTTGGCGTGATAATGTTAGTGATCCTATTAATGTTTATCAATTAAACACCGTCACGTACGGTACGGCCAGTGCGCCATTCCTTGCGACACGATGCCTTAAACAAGTAGGACTCGACTGTAGGAACCCTAAGATATCGGAAATCATCCAACATGACTTCTATGTCGACGACTTGCTGACCGGAGGGGATGACTTAGATGAAGTAAAGTTCATTCGCACTGAAGTCACCAAAGCGCTTGCGTCGGCATGTATGCCATTGAGAAAGTGGAAGTCAAATGATTCTCAATTATTGTCGAATGCTGTCCCTGCGTCATACGATTTGAACATTGGACAAAATGAGCCAGAAAAGTTGCTTGGTCTCTGTTGGCATATCGGCACTGATGAGATAGGGTTTCCTATAGGTCTGACTAAATCTTCGACTAGGTACACAAAGCGTGACTTGTTATCCGTTATTGCGCGAATCTTTGATCCCTTAGGTCTGTTAGGTCCTATTGTTATTACTATGAAGATCTTGCTACAGAAAATGTGGTTAGATAAATTATCATGGGATCAACCATTACCTAATGAGATTTGTAAACAATGGGAGATTATTATTAAATCTTTACCTCTTTTAAATCATGTTCGCATTCCGCGACTTGTAGTCTGCAATTCATTTACGGAGTTAGAACTCCATATTTTCACAGACGCGTCTGAGTCCGCGTACGGTGCTTGCGTCTACATTCGCAGTGTTAATGCTAAGGGTGAGTACATGGCTCGCTTGTTAATGGCAAAGAGTCGAGTTGCTCCCATCAAGCCTACGACAATTCCGCGACTGGAGTTATGTGGTGCGGTAGTCGGTTCTCGTCTTCACGAGAAGGTGATGAGCTCACTTCGAGTGAAGATCAGTCGGGTTTATTGTTGGACTGATTCAACCATTGTCTTGGGATGGTTACAGATGATGCCTACCAGACTTCAGCCCTTTGTGCGCAACCGCGTTGCTGAGGTTTTGGATAAGTCGGGTAACTGTACTTGGAGGCACGTCCCAACAGATCAAAATCCAGCAGACCTAATATCTCGTGGCATGGATATTAGTGATCTGCAGGAGTCAGATCTGTGGTGGAAAGGACCAGATTTTTTAAAACTAGATTCGTCTGAATGGCCTTCTCAAATTACGAGCCCAGGACTACAATCGTTACCGGAGACTCGACCTAAAATCATATTACATGTTGTAAACGATTCGAAACCTGAAGTTTTAATTGATTTTAGGCGTTATTCCAATTACACACGGCTCGTACGATCTGTTGCCTACGTATTACGATTTATTAAGTCATGTAGAAAGCATTACCCTAAAACCAAATACTTGTCACATGATGAGGTACAAGATGCACTAACTCTTGTCATTATTAAGAGTCAGATTCAGTCATTTTCTGAATACCAATTATTTTTGAACAAAAAGAGTTTACCTAAAAAGAGCGCCCTTCTAAAGTTTAATGTTTATTTAGACGATAATAATGTAATGCGAGTAGGAGGACGTCTCGATAACTCTAATTTTGCTTATAGTAAGAAACACCCTATTTTATTACAGTCCACTCATGATTTCACTAAACTATTATTTAATTTTGAGCATAAAAGGCTGATGCATGCTGGCCCACAATTATTATTAGCTTCCATTAGGGAAACTTATTGGCCAATAGGAGGTCGCAAGTTGGCGAAAGCCTGTTATCATAAGTGTGTTTTGTGTCACCGTATGAAGGGTAAGGTTGTAGCTCCCTTAATGGGTAACTTACCACGAGAACGCCTTCGTCCAGGTTATCCCTTTGAAAGCACAGGCGTTGATTACGCTGGCCCTATTATGTGTGCTAGTCGCCAGGGCCGTGGATGTAGGTTAGTAAAGGTGTATGTCGCTATTTTTATTTGTTTCACAACCAAGGCCATTCATTTGGAGCTCGTTGGTGATTTAACTAGCAATAGTTATTTACTGGCTTTGTATCGGTTTATTTCTCGGAGAGGTAAACCTGCTGATATTTTTTCCGATAACGGTACCTCATTTGTCGGTGCATACAACGACCTTTCCAAATTTTTAAAATTAAATAGTTTGTCCTTGGGTGAAAGTGCAGCAAACGACGGAATAAGGTTCCATTTTATTCCCGCCTACACCCCACATTTCGGTGGACTCTGGGAGGCGGGTGTCAAGTCAGCAAAGTATCACCTTCAGAGAGTGTTGGGAAATTGTAACTTGACTTTTGAGGAGCTGTACACCACACTAACCAAGATTGAAGCCATCTTGAACTCTCGTCCATTGACGCCGTTGTCTTCAGATCCTGCAGATTATACTCCGCTCACGCCAGGACATTTTCTTGTGGGACGGCCACTTACTTCTTTGCCGCAACCTGATTACCAGGATAGCTCTGCCAATTATCTGTCTCGTTACCAGAGGATCGAGCAGCTTCGCCAGCATTTCTGGAGCAGATGGAGCAAGGAGTATGTTGCAGAATTGCAACAACGCTCCAAATGGCGTTCCTGCAAGGATGGCTTGATGCTGAACTCCTTGGTGGTGATCAAGGAAGACGATCTTCCTCCGTTGAAGTGGAGACTTGGACGGATCGTGGCTGTTCATCCAGGAACGGATGGTATCGCCCGTGTAGCTGACATTCGGACGTCTACTGGAGTCGTTCGACGGGCATTCAACCGAATCTGCCCTTTGCCTGTGTCTTCAGAATCTGGTTGAAACCATTGGTTTCAACGCCCGGGGAAATGTTGGAGATAAAACCTTCTTGCAAGCTTCCTAAATTATATGAAAAAATATGACACTTCTATTTGTCACTTGTCTTCACTTGTTTCTTGTAAAATATATTGTTCACACCGAAAATTATTAAAACTAATTTGCATTGAGCATCCAGTCATTGATTTTCATTCAGAATACCCATAATTCTCGCACACTCGGTCTAATGTAGTTCTAGCTTTATTGTGGATTTAATTTTAGGTGTTATTTTAGATAAGTATGGCATTAAAAGAAAATTAACGTGTCCTTAGCGTCACAATAGTGTCCCTTTATGTGGAAATATGATCCTTTGTGACGTCATATTTGCGACGAATGCACTGTGGTTCACCACCGACAGAATGCAGGTCGTTATGTATACATTATTTATCAATATATCATTGTGTATTGAATAGAAATTACGATATTAAAAATTTATTAAAGTTCAAACAGTTGGGAGTTGTCAAAATTCTCGATTTATTTATTGAACTAGCTTCTGCCAGCGGCTTCGCCCGCGTGTATGGTTTCTGCTTACAAACTTTTGACTCCTGTTTCATCCACTTGAGGGACTAATTTCTATAAACCTTGTGTAAAATTTTACGCTCCTAGTTTCAGTAGTTTCGGCTGTACGTTGAAATGTCAGTCAGTCAGTCAGTTTTTCCTTTTATAGAAATAGATAATTTACATAGGAATTGTAGGTGTATGTTTAGTCTAGGTTGTCAAGTCAAAACGACTCGTGCCACAGAAAAAATCTCAACACTTAAAAAATTCATTCCACGTTAAGTTAAATAAACAATTTCTATTAAGCTATCTTAATCCATCAGAAAAAAAAGGAATCGTGTAAACAGTTTTTATCCACATGCATTAGTGGCTTGTCAGTTCGTACGGAGTGATGATGGTCATGCACGAGCACGACCCGGTTGCTGCGCACGCGCAACCCCGCTGTCAACAGATCGGTTTGAAAAAAGAAACGTCAAAAATACTTTTTCGTGTAAACTGACGGAATTTTATTTATGTAAACTTCATGTAGTGCAGTGGTATATAGGCGAACTTAATGCAATGATGCATTTTCTTGTAGTCAATCTTTGGTTTAAAAGAGATAACACTGTGGTTGGTGTAAACGACAAATAAAAAAGAAAAAAAAGTTTAAGTATTTCTCAAAATTACATTTTAGAAAGTAGATACAGATTATGTAAATTATAAAAAAAAAAACTTATCTTCATAACGAAGGCACAGAGTACTGATCCAAAGCCCTGAACTGGGTAGGAACCTGTATCTCAGGGATATGGATTCAGCAATTATATTTGGTTTCATATTAGGACATGTGTCACTGGCTGTGTTTTATTACAGATTAGCTGTGCCCGCGACTTCGTTCGCGTGGACTACAGGATTTACAATTTATTTATTTTTCCAAGATAAAAGTAGCCTAAGTTACTCTTTATTACATCAGCTACCTGCTAAAAAAAGTCCCATCAAAATCGGTCCAGCCATTTCAGAGATTAGCCGGAACAAACAGACAGACAAAAATTGTAAAAAAATATATAATATGGTACCGTATATATGCATGTAGTAAAAAGCGGTTATTTCAATATTACAAACAGACACTCCAATTTTATGTATAGACGTATAGATTATCGCGTTTTCGTGACAAAATAGACAAGTGGCTTTTTATTTGATCAGAAAACGGATATTAAATAATTCATCATGTGAATCCGTCAGAGTCGTGCACAATAGCGCATATTATTAGTGAAATTCGGCGTTCTTCAAAATGCACGTGGTCCAAATCGTAACGGCTATCGGCCATTGAGAAAAAGGCAAAAATGATTGTCTACGTTGACCATAGATCACGGAAAAAAACACATTAAAACTTCGCATGAAATTCTAAATCTGTGTAGAGGTACCCACCCACTGTATTATCCTTGCATTATGCACTGAATACAAATTTCGTATATAAAAAATGCATTGTTATTTTGATTCAATTCTTGATGCGTCTCCATATAAATTTTTGCCGCTCTGCACATGTTGAACCTGGTGAAGACTGTGAATAACAAATATATTCTTTAAATATTCAAGTTGGTTAGTCTTAGCTAATGTTATTTGCAATTTTGATAGTCATGCATGACTTAAAAATGCGAGAACACTTTTGTCATTAGTTTTTTCTTGATTGTGTGTATTTGTCAGTAGTGATTTTTTGTATTATATTATTAAGAGCGCACAAAGTCAGGTGAGATAGCGGTCAAGCGCGAACCTATCAACAATAAAAAAAAAACAACCCGAAGTGGGTTTCCGTACAACTGTTTTTACGTGATTATGACGCTATTACACATCTTTCTTTAAATCTATATATATAAAATAAAGTCGTGTTAGTTACACTATTTATAACTCAAGAACGACTGAACCGATTTGGTTGAAAATTGGTAGGGAGGTAGCTAAGAACCAGGAGAAGGACATAGGATACTTTTTTTATTTTTTATTTTTTTTTAGGGTAGAGTAGGGTAGGGTATAGTAGGGTAGAGTAGAGTAGGGTATAGTAGGGTAGGGTATAGTAGGGTAGGGTATAGTAGGCTGAAGTAGGGAAGAGCGGGAGCGAAGCCGCGGGCAAAAGCTAGTATTTTATAAACACAGATATCTTGTGGATATTTCAATTTTTTTAAAAAAATGTACTTAAAGAAAATATGATTATTCTAAATACAATTAATCGAAATGGTAAATATTTTTCTAAACTATTAAGGCTAAAAAAAAAAAAACAATTATTGGACCAACTTTTGTGCATTATTCGAGTAAGTAATGGAATTACCGATTGCCAACAGGGCATTCAGCCCCCTAGCCAAGTTACAACCATTTCGCTTGCGTCGAACGCCTCGTGTTGGCCACGCCCCCGATTCTTTTGTTCTGACCACGTGACTGAGCGCTTAGATGACATCATTCCCGTACAATTGAAGTTTTCTATAAGCGGTAACCATTGGAGATTATCAACTTGGCTAGGGGTACTGGTATTTTTTTGTATTTGTTGTATATAAAAAATTTCGTTGGAACTTGGAAGCTTTTAAACCATGCTCAAGTTAAAGATAAACAGGTCGGGAATGGACCTCTTAAGAACAAATCTCTTAATAATTGATTACAATCTAGACAAAAAAAAATCTAATAAGCAATTTAACTCTAACTTATAATAATGTTATAGATGCAGTAGTAATGACTTAGTAATTTTTGTCTTTAAAGTGTGTTTATTAATTGTATTGTTTATTATTTTATGCATGAATTTATTTAATAATAATCGTAGGAAATATTAGATTGATTTTAATTGTAATGTTAATTCTCTATTGTAATAAAATGACTATATTAATATTGATGCAGTAGTTGTGGTGATAACACATAAGTTTAAAGTAATTTCCTCGAGAAAAAGTCAACTTACACAAATATATTTTTGATTATTGACCCACTCCGGTTTCGCACGGCTGTAATTTATAACCATAAACCTTCCTCGTTTATTGTTCTTTATATTAGTGAAAACCGCATCAAAATCCGTTGAGTGGTTTAGGAGATGTAAGCGGTTAGACAGACAGACGCGAAAAGCAACGTTGTTTTATAATATTTATTTATTTTATTTACCAACTAATAGTTGTATACACTGAAACATTATTACAAAAAAACTTCAGGAAGTAAGATTGAAATAAAAATTGATATACCTATTAAAATTATAATAAATAAGGGTTCCTAGTTGACTACGGAACCCTAAAAATAAAAATCAACGTATAATTTTAATCTGTATTATGAATTTACATCACAATATAAATAGTGATGTAGTGATCTTCACATAGCCTAAAAGTAACTACATATCGCATCGCACACCAACAAGTCTGGCCTAAAATGTTCATGCCTTGTTATGCTTCATGAGAAGTTATTTTTCCATGGAGCTAGAAATTTCACACCCGTCTATAAATGCAAGATCACGAATGGTATTGTTACACGCGATTTAGGATCCCTGTATCTTTATTTTGCAACAAAGGCTTTTAAACTACATTTGAGTGTGTCGTTATTGCGTTGCGGTCTATAATTTTATTGCGTCTAATTCATCAGACATTCCCAGGTGAAAAAAAAATCGGAGATGTATTTTTTTTTCTCATAAAATGGCAATCGATTGTATCTGTAGCAATCTTAAATTGATTGTATCTATGTATCCCTGTACACATTCAGAGGCTAGAACCACAAAGATAGGTCCATATTACATCGAACTGGATGCCTAGGAATGAGTATAGGAATGAGAGAGACTTAAATGGAAAAGAGGCAGGCCATTTAAAAGGTGGAAAGACGACATAGTTAAGTCAAGACATGGTCAAGTAGCTGGTAAATTCTGGGCCAAAACAGCCAGACTAGGTGAGCGATGGAAGCATTTGGAGGAGGCTTTTACAGCCACAGGCGGTCCTTGCATTGAATACAACAGCAACAAAGACGAAGATAGTAACACACAACACTTAAAACTATAAGTCTTTTATAGTCAGTCTAATAAGTCAACCGACTTGGGAATTTTGTATAATATTTAGTCATTTTAAAAATAATAAAATACTTATATTCGATTCTTGTTTTAAGGTGCTTCTGTTACTTAACAATGATCTCTATCTCTTAATCAACCTTGATTATTGAACTCGTGTTGACTACATCAGGTTTCATTAAATCCTAATAATTACCCAAGTCGTTTAACTTTTTAGACAGACTCTATTAATACTACTAACGCACTAAACGTTAACTATTTGCTAATAGGGAATAATAAAAGCTTTTTATTATTTTTTTTATTTTTTAATAAATATATCTGTGCATATCACTGTCTAATTCTAAGGATCTTCCAATACATGAGATTAATTCGTTTTATAGTCCATAACAATAAATACAGATGCATCCATCATTTCATTTAAAAAAAAAAGATGATATTCGCCATTATGTAGAACTTCACTGTTAAACCTGTCGTGAAGTCACGACTTCAGACTAAATGTTCCTGTTACCAATCGTGATGATAAATAAAATTTTATTTTAGTATTAATGTTTTTACAACAAACATTTGAGTGTTTCTAAAATACTAAAAGCTTCTTTAAAGTCAGTATATTGTAAAAACATTCGGTCAATTTTAACAGGAAGGTTTTGTTTGGTTAGTAGGTACGGAATACTCATAATATTTACCAGTATAAACTTAATATTCAATTTATGGAATTGACGCATGGTTGCGGTAAATTGCACTTAACTTTGTCTATACATGTAAATACTACTAATAATAGTATTTAGAGAAAACAAATTGAAATATTAATAACCCTTTACACCCAAAGGTATACGATAGTGCGGATATCTTTAAAAAATAATGATTATTAATTATTATTTATAAAGTTAAATAATAATAATAATATATACCGAGCCTTATAATCATTACAGAAATGTACCTACTATACTTAATCTAAATTCGCGCGCCTACTTTAATGATGACTGCAATTATTTTGGAACAATCGATATATTAACCGATTCACAGGCGCGGCTATCGCAACTTTTCGCAAGCTCTTCGCAACATAAGCTTTTTCTTACTCAGTCCTTGAACAGATAGATAAAAGTCTAGACACTTTGCAATTTACAGATTTTGCGCTTGCGCATTTCAATGATGCGTGTGATACTAAGGTTCGTCGATCCGATTGTATCACGACAGCTTTTTTTCATCACCAACATGTCCGAAGACACGTTCGCTAACAAAATATTCAACGCACAAAACTCAGGCACATGTATGACGTATTTTTGCAGCGATGCAAAAAGTAGCTGCGGCCCGATTCGACTTTTGATACTATTATAACAGCACAACAACAAAAAATAGAAATGTTATTAATTCTATCTGTTCACGCTAAAAATAATCGATTTGTCTATTCCTTTTAACCAAAAAAGAATATTTCTCAAAATGATAAGTCTGAATTAAACACGGTCACGGAAGTAGCCAACATAAATATGAAACTCCTATAAAGTGAAGTTTCAATTTATAGATCTACTCGTCACTAATATATTTATTAATAATAAGAACTAATGTGAAATCAATTAGCTTGAGCCGCACGATTGATGCACGCCAGTAATTATTTAAAACGCTCAGATACATTAGACTTAGTATTTGCAAAGTAATAGTTTAAAATGGGCGGCTGCAAAAACATTTCTAAGTAATACACCACGGGGACTGCGTATTTGCTCATCAAATCGTTATTATGAAGTTTTTTCAACTGAGACAAGTCTGATTAGATACAAACTTTGGTCTAGACCTAAGGTCATTGGCAGGGGATGATTCGTGAGTTTTGCTATGGCAGTTTGTATGAATGCATTTTTTTCTTTTAATTTTTTATCCAACTGCATGAAATCGATTTCTTTGTAGTTGTTTTTGGACACACGTCTGTCGGCTGCCGTAGTGTTGTTACAATCTAGATCATGTCTTAGATTGTCCTCCCGAATTGCTGCACAGTCACGTTTCGGGATCATTGTGTGGGTGCTCTTTTAATTTTCGAGACATCTCGATATGAATTTCTCGTTAATTATATCAGAATTCTTTTTTTTTTTCTTATGATCACCACGGAGATATAGATACTAGCAACCTTGAATCCGAGTTTGTTGCCGGCACCTACGTGCCCATTTTTTTGTCATCGAGCATTGATACGAAAGCACTGATTGACACTAACAACATGCTAATCATAATGCAGATGTCCAAATAGTTATCTGATACGGGACAAGTTTAGTTTCCAAATGCTACGGCACTGGTGACTGACACATCATACGACGCGTGCGATGTATCATTACAATAGAATGTGACGCGGCCATTATTGGATAGCTAGGTATTGTGTATTATGTACAGTCTATGCCTAGGTTTAGCCTTTGATATTATAGGTACGACGTTCGTTTGCAGCTATTGTTATTGAGCAATGAGAAAAAATAACATCATATCCTTTAGATCTAAGATTAAATTGCAGCAGAAAATAAAATTTAATAACTGCCTCAATTCGAGAGTTATAAAACTGCAAAAAACAGTCTTTATGTTTTTAAACACGTTTTGCATTATTCTAAAAGGACCAGTCTGTTGTCTGGCTAATGGTGCGCATGCGCACAAGCGGCTCCTGTGCCATCATCAGCCATTGAACCGGTCACCAGAAGTGGCCGTCCGTGTTCGCTCAGTGGTTTGTTTACAGAAACAACAAAGTCTACTGGTACCTACGCGAGGGAATTTCGCGTGAGGCCTCTACTTGGCCTTAATTTTTTTCCAAACTACATATTGACACAAGGACTTGTGCAAACAGAGGCTTTTTGCGATCGAGGCCCGGTAGGGTTACTCGTGTTGACAGAGCTAAATCAATCGATCCAACGATGAGTTTCTTGAGAACCATGGTATCTGGTTATCGTTTAATGAATCTATTTCCGAACCGGCTCTGAGATGTCTTGCAGAGGAACTCATGTGTGTTTATTACCATCTGGGGAGTAACATCCTATCCATACATTTACCCGATTGGTTCCTTAGTTATAATTTGTTACTAAAATAGAACGTTTCTGTTTCACGGTTAGAGAAATAGTGGGCTTTGAACCTTCGTTGCAACCGTGAAAATAGAAAAGAAATGCTAGCAAGTTGATGTCGTAACCGCACCGCAGCTTTGGCGGTTTTTTATTCGCATTCCCGGTGCACTTGACAAGCCGAGTTGAGATTACGCAACATCGGAAACAAAGAATTAATCGCCTTTACAAGATTTCTTTGGCTTGAAAAAAAAAAAAATCTGAAAGTCGTGGTCTAATTGTTGGAAGATACGTCAAACTTTTTACGGTCGGTTTTTTGAGATAGGTTTCTGTATGCAGCCTAGTTCCGTGTTTTTAATTTGTATTCTCCTCGTATTATTTAGTGTTCGCTGAAAATCTACACATTCGTCTTGCTTCTGCAGTGGTTTATTTTGTTTTATTGCAGTGCGTCGACGTGACCCGCTTACGGAACTGACACAGGTCACAATAGTACTTCATTTATAGAACCAATCAATCTGCTATCTACGATCTAGTCACTGCTGGATTTCTAGCTTTTTATGCGTCTGATGTCTGAGGTTAACAAACTTGCGTTTCTGATTGCTCATTCATCTTACATCATTGTGGTTTGGACTAGATTGAAATTTTTCATTTACCTGTATACCCGGCTCCTGTATCATTAGTATCTAATACAATTTAGTTTCGCTCGCCTAGATTAGTGCTCATATCTCTTTTTTTTTCAATTTTTGATTGTGCGCTGCGCTTTTTGCAGTTACGATTCGATTAGCTACGTCGCGTCGCTTTTATGATCTTGAGCTAGACCAGACAGACATCTATTGTGGACAATTGTACGATCCATTGTTAAGAGGTTTTTGTCTGTTTGCTTTGAATAAGCCAATTGTGGATAGAGGAAGCGAACGATTGGGAGTTCACTAAGTTGCTTACAAAGCGAACCAACACACGCTACCTAAAATTTTCTCGCCGTTATAATTACTTAACGTTCCTTAGTTAGTCGGCCGTTGGAGCGTGAAGGATGTTAAGTACACTTTAAATTTTTTTTTATATCACATTAAGTAGCCACTTGAGGTGTTCTTGACTCACAAAACATGTAGCTTAGGTAGTTAAGTAAACGTCTATTTATTTCGCTATGACGTGACCGCTGGTATCACCGACAATTTGGTGCTTGATTGCGTAAAAAATATCAGTAATTCGCGTAATCAAAACGGCATTAGTGAAGCCAAAGTGGTTAAAAAACGTTTGCTCTTTGTTGTAATAGACGGTAACTCTAATGTTTTCGATACTTAGTCACGCACTATTTAAATTGTAGGTAATAATTGCCGTTACTCGATCTTCTTAAGAGGCTTCCATTAACCCAATCAAAATACAATTGATTCAAAGCAATTGATCTTTGAAAGCTTCGATTTTCCT
Source organism: Mythimna albipuncta (assembly GCA_929112965.1). NCBI lineage: Eukaryota > Metazoa > Arthropoda > Insecta > Lepidoptera > Noctuidae > Mythimna > Mythimna albipuncta. Next base: position 4,404,113 of record OV815962.1, on the reverse strand, counting down.
TTTGTCGGTAATGAAGACATTAGTCAGTTTTGTTCTATTCAGGTTTTATAGATACGGAAGTTGAAAAAAGCGTTGAAATTTATTAAGCTTCTGAACTAGAAACATTAGTGTGTTAAATTTATTAACATTGCACTACATCTGGTAACTGCGTTAGGAACTGATGCGTCGGTAGCGAGGTCGTTGGTCACGATTGCTATCTGACATGCAGCCTAGTCTAGACCAAACGTGATGTCAACGCAGTAATTCTAAAAATACACTATCTTTTCCCATGGCACTCGCATCTCTCTCATATCAACTAGGTAGCATATCTAGTAATATGTACATTTCATACTATCAATCCAAATTAATAGCTTCTCAGCTGACACACCAGTTTTTTGTATCATGAAACCTGTTGCAACTTGTTGCAGAAGATTTACGTCTTACGTAATACTATTATGTGCATCTAATTTGGAACACCAAGGTCACTATGTCGATGACCATTCGAGGGCGGGGCATCTATTAAGTCAATATCTCCTTAAGTGGCACTTGCGAATTAATCACCGTGCATGTCTCGATGCACTTTCCATCTTACTCCAACTGTTCCGTTAGTAATTTTGATTCATTCATGATTCAGCCACACGTGAAAAGATTTGTTGTCTTAGCTCTACTCTGCTGCTAAACGCGTTCAGTATATCATTGATTGAAAACCAAAATCGGGACGTTGCAACGGTGTCGTATGCGTTATCTCGTAGTATTACATGTAAATCTTCCTTTTATCAGCGATTTATTGGGTGCGCTTGACTTTAAACATTCATGTTTATTGTCCCTGTGTTTGTACCACCTTATGTTTTCCGTTGACGTAGGCGTCACAGCCCAGTTGTGTTTCAATCTGAATTACATTACAGTAAAATGTCCGAAGTGGACGCGACACATCCTTTTGTTGTTGTTTCCTTTAACTTAAATATGGCACCGTTCGCGCCCGAGAAACTACCAATATCATCCACCCACACGGCCAAATTCTATGCTGCAACAATAAAAGGATTATTATCAGCCCCAAAAATACACATATGGTAATGGCGACCCACGTTATGTCTCAGGAAATTTGAGTCTCTTTATGAAGGTGTTATTCATCTAGATTACTTAGGAGTCCGTAATAAAAGCGGGTTCACGGGCACTGAACTGTCCTGAGTTTAACGAAATTCTGCACTTTTTTTGCAGTAGAATACTTAGAATTTCACGCGTCGTTTGTCGGTGCGAAAATTCACATTAAAAATGTCAACATACTTGTCATTTCGGACGGTAATAAACAAAATAAATGCAAGTTTTATATCTCCGTAAATAATTGTTCCTCTCAAACAAACGCTCTTGACGATTTACTATGTTTGCTATTATAAGTGTAAGCGTAGATACGTAGCGATACTAATCTTGAGTAGCCCGTTGTGTTTGATAGGCGAATGGTAGCAGTGGCATATATCATCAGGTGGTTCTAATTCCGGTCGTCAATAAGTCCAATCAGAATGCGCTGTATAGGAATTATTCTAATGATTAATTGAAAGCGTGCCGTAAAAAAATCGCTGACAAATCGAGACGCTATCAGACAGATACACGTTAAGTTTATTGCGTTTTTTTTTCAGTGTCTTTTTATTCGCTCGTTTCTGACAAAAGGCTTTGGGTGGGCGAACTTTTCAAGGCCTGTGTTATGCTTCAGGAGGTTGCAATTTGTTTCCTTGTAAGAGCTATAACTTTTTCTTAAACTCTATATCCTAATCGGCTCGTTTATCTCCATTTCCAGACGGCCCAAAAGCGGTTTTGCATAAACCAATTTGAATATTTTTGCATTCGAGTCTAGATTTACAGAGACTTTAAAATAAGTCGTAATATTGTCTAGGTAGGTTTTTTTATCGTTAGGTCATAAGCTTTTTTTGCGAGTTTCGCCATGCTAAATTTACAGATCTTTTACCTCTGCTGGCGATTGTTTCGTGTGCATGCGTCTTGTATTTTATTATATATTTTTTTGTTTAGATTAGGATTCATCAAAATATATTGTTTGACGCTAGCATGTAGTGTTAAAATTAGCAGATTCAATTTGTCAATAGTTTTTGTATAATCATCATCATCATCTATATTGCTCGCATATATCTGTTTTATGACTGTTGTAGAGCTAATGACTGCTGCAACATTTATAACTTTAACACCATCTAATATTTTTGTTCTCTTGACAAATATACTCGTTTTACTTTATGTTCTTTGACCACGTTTAGTTGGAAGTTTAATTATTATTTAACTTGAAATGACTTGTAATTTTTTTGAGAGTTTATTTAGAAATCTTTATCTATTGTTGCTGTGGTCAGATCTGTAATGAGTTTTTTTATTACTTTTGTAATGAGATTGTCAAGATAGACAGCTTTTCGTAATGGCTGTTTATTGACTACCGTTCATTGTAATGTTGATACCAACCTATAAAAACTTTATCTATATTTAGTTGTTATTGGTTGGAATCAAACTAGTTATTAGAAAACGATTATAATAATTATTAACTACGATGGCTGCATTTTTTCGTAAATTTCCTTAGTTTTTGTGTCTAGCTTTGCGTTTTTTAAGTTTTCGTAACATAATTCCACATGGTTATAATGAACAGGTTTTGCTACATGGAATTGCTCATTTATTCATACCTGTATTAAAAATTGCAAGTAGTATTCTTAACTGCTGTCTTCAAAGTTATTGTAGTTTTTTCTAAATACTATTGCTTTGCGTTTGTATTTTTATCCTTCTGTATTAATTTTCTCATATTCAACAAAGAAAATGATGATTTTAGATGTGCTTTATTGACTTTTATTTTATTAACTGTGTGTGTGTGTGTTACAGTTTCATTAATATTAACTGTGCTGTATATGTTTTGTATAATTTAGACCTTTACACTAAACCTCCATTCCTTTCACAGGAAAACATAGACCCGTCACCATACAGCCTATCCCCAATATCAGCGAAATCGGAGAAGCTGCTGCGTTCTCCCAGGAAGGCCACGCGGAAGATATCGAGGATCCCGTTCAAGGTGCTGGATGCGCCAGAGCTGCAGGACGACTTCTATCTGAACCTGGTGGACTGGTCCGCGCAGAATGTGCTCAGTGTGGGGTTAGGGAGCTGTGTGTACTTGTGGAGTGCTTGCACTAGTCAGGTAAGAATAGACATGAAAATGTAGATTAAATAAACTTTCTTTTTAAAATTTAATCCTATAATTTGCCATTGCTGGGCAAATTGAGAATACCCGGTGATCAAGCTGAAGTTTGTGATCTGTGAGGTCTGGGGTCAGGGGACTGCTTAGATGGTCTGATGAAGTCAAGGCTAATTGACCGGAAATTAAAAGGATCAGTGTCAAGTACAGGACTGTTCATATAGACTAAGCTGGTAATGACGATGAAAGTGAACGAGAGTAAATAGATAAAATACTTATTCTCTTTTTTATTTGAAGTTCAATACTCTGAGTAGGCTAGCAGAGAAGTTCTAATTTCGATGATGACTATGAAAGGTGCAACCAGATTGCGGTTCATCGACGTCGAACAGTCGATATTGATCGCGTCATATATAAATGACACATCATATTGGGTATCATATGTCACATATTCACGTCAGGATGTCGTCGATAGACCGCAGTACCTAGACTGCGGTCTATTGATGCATTATTTTAAGGCAACTTTTAGTTTTTTTTTCGTACTTGCTAGAAATGTTCAGCTGTAAGTAGTTTAATGTGAATAGGACAAATGTTTGCGTTTTAGGAGACCTGTTCATTGTGTGCCCAGCCGTGGTCTGCAGTATTTTTTGCAAAATTGACCACTTACGTATTTGTCCAGAAAGAAGCATTGCAAACATTCGAATTTTAATGCCAATCATTTTGTACAAGGAAAATATAAGAGACTTCTTCTGTAGAAAAATTAAAATATATTTCTGTACGAAACGGGCGTGTTTGATTGCATGCAGCAAACATATAATCAAATGCTCATGTTTTACTAGATTCAAGATAGGAATGCCCGTGAACCCTGCGGCGTTTCCACAATCTGTAGGTTGATGCCTTCGCAGTAGGTACTTTGACGGGCTCATTTGATACCTTTGAGGGCTTATGACTTCGTGCACGAGATAGCTGATGTTCGGAAACTCTATAGAATGATCTGTTTGAGAACATAGAGTGCTGTGCGGCAGTAGCCGTATATGTCCATCTCATTTTCTTTGCTAGACAATCTTTAAGGGCGCTTTCACATTAGACGCACAGTGCGGCGCGACGGTAGCGCGACTGCAGTGCGAATGTAGCGCAACAGTTGCGCGTTTTTAGGGTTCCGTAGTCAACTAGGAACCCTTATAGTTTCGCCATGTCTGTCTGTCTGTCTGTCTGTCTGTCTGTCTGTCTGTCTGTCTGTCTGTCTGTCTGTCTGTCTGTCCGTCCTCGCTTAATCTCTGTGACCGTTAGCACTAGAAAGCTGAAATTTGGTACCAATATGTATATCAATACGCCGACAAAGTGGTAAAATAAAAATTGGAAAAAAATGTTTTATTAGGGTAGCCCCCCCCCCCCTATATGTAAAGTGGGAAGTGATTTTTTTTTTAATTTCAACCCTAACGTGTGATATATCGTTGGATAGGTATTTAAAAATGAATAGGGGTTTACTAAAATCATTTTTTGATAATGTCAACAATTTCGGAAATAATCGCTCCAAAAGTAAAAACGGTTTTTGTACAAAAAGACAAAAAGATTCTACAAAATAATTTCTGGACTAAGTTTTTTGTATAGTTGTATAGGCAAGCATTTTTTTAAAGTCATAAGTGGGTACACTTATTGTGACGGATGGAAAACTACGGAACCCTACACTGAGCGTGGCCCGACACGCTCTTGGCCGGTTTATTATTTATATGGAATAACATAGCAGCGCGGCAGTTTGCGGTTAATTTGTAGGTGTCCTTACATTGGTACAGTTGCCATCACGGATTTTCAGCGGTTGCGCAGAAGTCAAATATTCGGTCTCTTTAGTGGTGCGAAGTATAACGCGGGAGCGGGGAGTGTCAGAGATTGGCTCGCCGCGCCATCGCGTCATAGATGACACTCCTAATTCGTTTTCTGCGTTGCTGCATGTATCTAACAACGAAGACGATTGGCTCGCCAATGTATGGAATGAGCAAAGCTATCCCCACTTTGACGCCGAGCGCTCAAGATCCGTTTTGGCAACTGTAGCAGAATTATGAGCAATAGCCCTACTTTGTGGCACGCCTGTCCAGAAGGCCATTCACAATTTACCCCTGCGGAATGCCAGTTTCACCCCGGCACCCCTATCACCTGAGTAAGAAACTGCAGATCGAATTTTATTTTTATCAATACATACATATAAATAAAATTGGAGTGTCTGTTTGTAATATTGAAATAACTGCTTTTTACTACATGCATATGAATATATATACGGTACATACAACAAAATAACATTTTTTTTCTGTCTCTCCGTTTGTCCTGACTAATCTCTGAAATGGCTGGACCGATTTTGACATGACTTTTTTTGGCAGGTAGCTGATGTAATAAGGAGTAACATGGGCTACTTTTATTTTAGAAAAAATAAATTCAAAATCCTTTAGTCCACGCGAACGAATTCGCGGGCAGAGCTAGTCACGCATATATTTGCATACCGTGAGGACTGGTTAAAGACCGCGCAGGAGAAGAAAGGGGACTTGGGGTAGGCTTTTGCCCAGCTAAATAAAAAAAATTAAATGAAAAACTTGATTTTTTTACTGCTACTTAAAACTACTTACGAAGGCATTAACCTAGTGTACAAATATTTGGCTTCCATTTCTCGCAGTGTTAACAGCTAACGATTTGTTTGACAGGTGACGCGGCTGTGCGACCTGTCCTCGGAAGGCAATGCTGTCACGTCCGTCGCCTGGAGTGAACGGGGACACTTAGTGGCTGTCGGGACACAGAAGGGACATATCAGCGTTTGGGATGTTGCTGTTAATAAGGAGGTAAGATTACAACCTTTTTATTCCTATAAATTAGTCTGTTATATGGGCCCTCGTGAGTAAAGCTGAGAGGGAGAGGGACATAGAGGACCTGGACGAACTTGGACTAATCTCCCACGAAAAAGGAAGATTAAAAATATTTGATTACGCAATAGGGTAATGTCCAGGGTTAAAATAATAACATTCTATTTAGTCCGTATTTTAGATTATAAAAAAATATTCTTTATGTACAAAATTTTTCTTTTTTCGATTAAACAAAAAAATAACAAAGATTTTAATTTAAAGTAACGTGTGACGTCACCCCGTGCGAAAAAATGCAACATGGCGTGACGTCACACGTATGGGCTATATCTTTGACATTTTTGGTTTAATATACAAATAAAAAAATACATGTCCCTTATTTTAAAAGACGGACTAATTACATTTTTTACGGCCACTAGCCTATTGAGTTGGCTGATAGGATAGGTTTCATCTGCTTGAGCTTATTTTTAAGGTGTGAAATCATCTAGGTAATGGCGTGCTCTCTCTGGTCGACGATGGAGCGCTCTTGCCTAGAAATAAGCCCGGTTTCCACCGCGAGCGGAACGGACCCATTAATGACTTCGTTAAACTCGCAAACGCAAACTGCATACTTGTATTTCCACCAACAAATAGTCGGACGGAAAGAGCCGAGCGTGTAGAAAGAGTAGAAATGAGCTCGCTCAGTTCTAGGGAGGAAATCAAATGACCAACTCTTCGTTGGTGGAAATGCAAACCTCTTTCATTAAAAAGGAGTCCGTTCCGCCTAACAATTTTCCGCACATTACCCTTTCGCAGTGGAAACCGGGCTTTAACCTTGACTTTATGTATCCCCAGGTTGTAGCTGTCAGGAAATACAGATTTTTCATTAGTCTTTTCTTACTGACTCTTAGTAATATTGACCGATATTTATTTAGGAATAGTAAAATGTAACTGCGCGCTGTTATCAAAGTTTCAATACTGCACTTTACTCGGGCAAATTGTGAATAATCACGTTATCATTATGTTAATACAAAGTGATCATGATCAGCCATATCAATGTCACTAAGTATCATTGTATCAATATTATTAGTTACAGTCATGTGTCTATAAAGAAGGCAATGCACCAATGCACTCGATGCCCTTAGATCAACCGAACGGTACTTTCCACGGCTATGTTTACGTTTAACGAAAATTATACAACACTAGCTTCTACACGCGACTTCGTCTGCGAGCTTGTATACAATTTTCAATTTTCCCTCGGGAAATACTTGAGGAATCGTGATTAACTCTTTGAATGTCGTAATTAGAGACACAATAGAAGAACAATTACCTTATGTCGGACAGTGTAACTTAAGACATTCGAAAGGTTAAAGGTAGCCTATGTTCTTTTCCATGTCAAAGGCTATATGCATGCCAAATTTCATCCAAATCTGTTCAGCCGTTTTTGCGTGATTAAGTAACAAACATCCACACATCCACACTTTCACATTTATAATATTACTCAATACTCAATACTTTATTGAAATCCATATTATTGTATACATAGATGGTTTTGAAAATGTTCATAGATCAATATGTATATTAGTTAGGATGAACCATCATTCACTATCTCGCACTGTTTCTGTAACAAATGTACGACAGTAAAATTATGTCTAAGATTATCATAACTCTATATTCTGTATTAATTTAAATAACAATCATCGCGAGCTTAGTCATGATGCGTGGAAAATCTTGACACCGCAATTGAGAAAATTGTGCTCAACTAACAACGCCATCTATTGGTCAAAAACTAAACTATATTTCCAAAAATCATGTGACATAACAAACGCACATTCTAAAAGTAGTGTGTTTAGAATTGTTTACTGAATCGATTTCAGCTATTTTTAAATCGGTAATAAAGAAAAAAATAACCTAGTTCCGATAAATTCTTCATAAATCTCGATTGCGTCACTAGTGTTTGTGTGTGCGTACCTAGATATCAATAACGATGTGCTATCAGTGCAGTGAAGTGTATCGATTCCCAATATTTGTCTATATTAAAAAAAAAAAAACTTTTTATGTAAGACTTCCTTTTCTAATTATGTCACTTTTCTTTCCTGTATTCTAATTGGAATGTTAATTAATGATAATATTAGGGTGTGCATTATTCTAGTTTGTATGTGTGAACTATTATGGCTCCGTGATTGTTTGAAAGGGTTACCGCAGCCCTGGAACGTAACAGACAACTGAAGAAATACAGATGGGATTTGGCTAGTCAAATCTGACACACCCTCTCGCTCCACCCAAAACGGGAGCAATAATTTGAAGGTTTCACAATGTAAAAATAAAAATATTAGTTTAAAAAACACGCTTCTAGCACGCACTAAAAATTACAAAATAATTCGGACATTTAGTTTGATGACTCAAGAGTTTTCCCTTTGCCAAATCTTCGTGACGAACGATATATAATTACCTATGCGGGCTATGCGAAATGGTTATAAGCAGGTAATTATGTTTATTAAATATTTACTATGATTTATTATAAAAGAAAGCATGGAGCGTTTATGTAATCTTTACTCTTTATAGACAAAATTTTTCAAACAGCCAGTCCGTTATCTTGGGGAGCCATTTTGGATTTGTAATGACGTTTCTTAACTAGTCATGTATTGTCATCAGAACTCAGAGCGTGTGCAAAATTTCATCCTAATCGAAGATCGGAAAGTGGGTCAAATTAAGATTCCAAGATTTTCTTACATACATAGTTACCAGAGTGTTAAAAAGAAAAATATGGCGAGCATGTAGATGTGTATATTTTATAACTCAAATAAATTCCAAGTTGACGAGACACAAACAAATTAACGAAATAAACAATCGACAATTTATTCAAATGATTTCGAACGAATTTATGTGGGAATTTTGTTATTATAATTTTAGAAGATTAGGTAGCCATACAATAAATTTTAGTCCGTGTATTCAGGTGTGACTGTAGTTAATTGGTAAAATTATGGTCTTTATAGCTGAATTATTAATCAGCAATCAGATGAAGCAACCAGTTTCTGTTTCTTGGATAAATTATGCATCCGCACTCTAGACATGATACAAGGATGCATAAGTTTTTATTGGAACACTGCCTACGCTCTAGGCGCAATTTATATCTTGATTTATTCTTGGACTAGCTGTCTCCCGCGGTTTCATCCGCGTCTTTCATTACCATGGCTTCCGTGGGTCGTAGCGTGATGTTCGTAGCCCGTTATGGATCTGGTTGTCTCCTAAAGAAATATTTTTATCAACATACTTTTCGAAAACCCGCGCTTATCCATACCGCTTTTAGGCACGCAATTTGCCGTTTTTGGCACTAGTGCGCCAACTCGCCCCGCCACGATTTCATGCACTCGCATTTATCGTATCAGATTGGTCGCTAAGACCCCTACAAGTCGCCGGCAATCTCCCGTTTATTTATTTCTTCTTAAGTGTATTGAAAAACGTCGTTTGATACAAGTAAAAATATTTTATCACTGCTGCATAGAATTACACCTCGCTCGCAATGACAGTTTTTCCACTTGCATCAAAATATACTAGATTCTAATCCAACAGGTAGTTCCTAAACATAACGCGGTAAAACAAAAACAAAAAAGACAAGTAATATTAACTTCTGATCTCACTATTTTCTAGGTAAACTAGCCCATTTATTTATGTATATATAAATGGTTAGTTATCCGCTTACAGTGAATTGTCAAGAGTGATGTACTCATTCGTCAACGTCGCATAGATTTATTAGAGTCTAGTCTATGATCTAGCGAGGTTGGTTGCCCATCACTATTTATAACGCAGCCTGCGTAAGCTTTCAGGGATTGTTAGATTTTATCAAGATTGATGGTTATATATTTAGCTGTTCACGACCATACTTGTCTCTATTTTGCAGTAAATATTATGAAAATCATACTTTTTGGTCACTTTCCTTTATTCCAAAGAGATATACAACAGCTTGATACGATAGATTTTCGGCCTTATCTTCTAAATTGTCAAATCCTTTAAACTATATCCTTTAAACGCGCTAATTCCAGAAACTACTAGTTCGTATTGGAAGATCGTTTTAGTGTTTCATTGCTCGTTTATTGAGGAAGGTATATGGCTGTAAACACCACGTAACCAAAGACGCAGGCGAAGTCGCTGGCAGAAACTAGTACACTATAATAGCAGACATATAAAATCATTTTTAGACAAACCTAAAAAGAAAATGGGGATTCCAGTACGCAACAAAATTTCAAGTGTGTTCTACAGACAATTATTCTGGTCTGGGTACATACATGTTTGTGACAGCACCCACGACACAAAAGTTATTCCTAATACGGGGTGGGCAGAGCGTTTAAAACATAAAATCATAAATGTACAATTGCCGCCACGGATCTTGAGCGCTGGCTTCAAGTTGCGCAGACGTCAAATATTCGATCTCTAGGGGTGCGAAGTGAGACGCGGGGGCGGGAAGTGTCAGTGATTGGCTCGCCGCGCCACCGTGTCATAGACTTCACTTATGATTCGCTCCCTGCGCTGCTGCATGTATGTAACAACAACGGCGATTGGCTCGCCAATGTATGGAATACGCAAAGCAATCCCCACTTTGACGCCAAGTGCTCAAGATCAGTTTCGGCAATTGTATTTTGTTAAATATTCAGTTCTTGGTTAACAACTAACGTGTCCATTTCCTTCAGGTGACGAAACTACAGGGGCACATAGCTCGGGTGGGCGCTCTGGCGTGGAACGGAGACATCCTCAGTTCTGGTTCCAGAGATAGACATATACGGCAAAGGGATACGAGGACACCACGTAAGTAGATCCATTTAATTTAGTTCGTTGTCTAATAAATTCTGTGAACATAAAGAGTTGGATATGGGGGCGGGCGTCCAGCGATTACCTGAGATGTCGGTGGTGGTGGTAGACGAATATCACTCAATTGGTGAAGAGGGGGTGTCCCTGCAAGTATCAAATAATTTTCTATACTGCATTTTCTGTTATTGAGTATAATTTAACTATAGTCTGTATAAAAAGTCAAGTGACTTGAGAATTTTGTATAACATTTAATTATTTAAAAAATGCTTATATTCGATACTTTTTATAAGGTTTTTCTATTAGTAAACAATGATCAAGATCTCTTAATCGACCTTTATTATTGAACAAGTCTTGACTACATCAGATTTCATTTTGCCCTAACAATTACCCAAGTCGTTTTACTTTTTAGACAGACTCTAGTCCTAAATAGGATCCGCCATTTTAGTTAACTCTTTAAATATTGATCAAATCAAAACGGTATGTCCAGTGTGACCTAAATAAGACAACTGGCGGTCTCGGCGAACTTTATACCGCCTAATAGTCAATGAATGTATACCTTTTAGCTGAACTGTCAATATATAACGCCATCTACTGGCACTACCAAAATCAGCATAATACATTTTAAAATGCTATTTTAATTAGAGATGGCGTCTAAGATGTATTCGAATTTTTTTTCGTGAATTTTTTCGTTTCTCTCACCGTTTAAATCTTTCCTGGATTATTACGAATATTCAGCTGTTCTCGAATTTTAGCAAAACTAACGAACAGCTATTAAAGTTTATTTTTTTTATTAGTTGTGATTTAATCATCCAAATTAGAGATAATAATGAACTTTTGAATTATCCAAATGATGACGTACATTGATGCTCGTGGTTCTACCTACACTGTAGTTCTCAGAGTACATGTAAAGTTAGGTACTTGACACGTACCCTGCATTACGGTGCATCGAGATAAATCATACAATGATCTTGTTTGTAAATATTCACTTGGAAGTCGAGTTGTTCATTTAGAGAGTTTATGACTTACGAGTCGCTTTATTAATGAATAATATGTTCATTGTACTTTTACGATGAGAGTTTTTCGATTTATTATATAAGTACCTATAGATATTCTATACATACTTACATAATCTCTATAAAAAGGAGAAACTGATAGACTAACATACTAACGCACAGACGAAAGTATTATGACTAAGAACATAAAATGCACAAGGCTTCCTTTTATGAAATAGACGAGCACTAAGAGAGGGTATCCCAAAATTGACTTCCTAAGGATATGAAATAGGGATCCAAAATTAATTTAGAGAAACCTATTTTCACGTAATCGAAGTTGCTGGCAGCAGCTAGTCTTATCATAAAAGTTTTTGAATGCAACACGCAATTTAGCAAACATTACCACATTGATAGAAAAAATCGACTTGCATATGTATTATATACTAGTAATGTAACGAATATTCGCATTGGCATTCGCGAATATTCGCAGAATTCACAAGAAACATGTAAATATTTGGCAATTTTTTAACGAATATATTCGCGAATATTCATTAAAATTGAACATTCTCACATCAGTTGTATTATCATTCTACATCCATTCAATCAATATTTAAATACCTTTTTGTTTGTCACGAAAAATTGCCAAATATTCGCATATTTCTTGTAAATTCGAATTCGAATATTAGCGTGAATGCGAATGCGAATATTCGTTGCATCACTAGTCCATACTCATAATTCGACTATCTAATTTCTTGACTACGTAGATAGTTCGCCACAAAAGCCTCACGCTCCTAAGTCGAAGGTACAACAACCTAAACAAGATCTAGCCGGTACTTGCCTTCTTCCGTAATATAATGCCTCGTACAGTTACCTCCCGTCCCAAGCCCTTACGGTGCATCGAGATAACTGGCCCATGTTGGCCCGTGTTGGCCCATGTAGCGTGCGCCATGTTCTTGTTAGTAAATACATGTTCACAGATGTGTTTAGGAAGATTTTACTTGTATTACTCGTTGTTTATGGTTCTCGGGACAAGCCATGTGTACGTTTTAAATCATTTTGGACCTTATTGGTAAGGATATAAAGGCCAAAAGTAACGGTAAGGGATGTTTTACTGTACTTACTGATAGTTCATATCAGTAATAGTTTTTATTAAGGATGATATTACTAGTAAAATGCTTTTTACAAATAGTTTCCTCAATACTGTCTTTGATGTTGTCGACCAAAGGACAATAACGGAAATGAAATCTCCTTTCCTTCCTCAAATGGTTGGTTGAATAATTAAACAGTACTCTTGTTTGTAGTTTATTTTGGAGAAAGAATTTGAATAATACATGAAGCTTCAGGTAGGTTCTAAAATTTGTGAATTTGTGCAGCAATACAACCATTTACATAAAAAATAGAAAAAAGTATACATTTTTATTTACTTGTTATGCTAATAGGGAGTGGATTGGCCGGACCCTATCAACCGCCATACACATAACATCTCAAGAAAGTAGAAGGCCACTGAAAAGTCAGATAAATAAGTTCCCTGTTACCAAGCTTAGCAAACTTTATTTTTAGTATATGCGACACCTGAAACAGCTGTCTAGTATTGTTATGTAAAGAATCTATGTACAAAATTTCAAAACTGTATTATGAAAAATCACAAAGTTACAAGCAGTTATGGTGTCTAGTTGGCGACATGAATACATAGTCACCAAGCCACCCGGGCGACTGATGGGTCGTTCCTTGCCCATCTGTGCGCTGGCGCCTCATGCCCGCCATGACCTGTCGTGACCTGTTTTGTACTTGGTGTCGGTCCAATATGTGACCTTTTTTAAATATTTTTGGGAAAAATATAACATGGTGTCGAAATTATTGGAATCGATTCAGTTGCTGATTCTGAAAAAAATATATTAGGTTTTGCACAACTATACTAAAAATAATGTTGTATACGCCAATAATAGTCCATCTGTGTACTTCACAACAACATTTAAATTTAACCTAGGCGCCAGCTTACAATGGTCTAGAGACAGCCGGTTCAGTCAGACAAAGGGTAGAACGGCTCATAAGTACCCGCCCGGTTAGTAACTTGCGATTAGAACAGCGCTTGTCAAAGTTCATTGGAACAATTTGCCTGCTGCCGTCTTCCCGTCCGATTATAATTGAGATGTCTTCAAGGCTAGAGTGAATAGACTCTTAATAAACTAGTGCGCTTCATCATCAACAATTGCATCACTAATATTCCCCAATCCAAGGTTCTTTTTTTGGTTGTGTAAGCTGTGAAATTCACTATCTCAATTACGCTGTACCAATGCTAAAGCTTCCAAAATCAATTTGTAGGTTTATGACTGGCTAGCTTTTATCCGCGGCTTCGTCCGCGTACATAAAGTATAGCCTATGTTACTCAGGAATAAAGCAGCTTTCTATCGCTGAAAAAATTTTAGCAATCAGACCAGTATTTTCAGAGATTACCTCCTACGAATACAAACTAAAAAAATAAAAAAGCAAACTTTGCCTTTAGATCTTGTGATTTAATTTGTGGCATAGAAACTTAAATATTGATTAAGCTAGTTGGTGGCCCTTTAAACTTCAATTGCAAAAAAAAAAATATCTCTCATTCATATAAAGGTTTGCTGTAAGAAAACCTAATTGTGGGTTAACCTTGCCTTTGTACATTAGCTGTCCTATTCTTATTATTTTGTAAAGTTTTGTGTACAATATATAATAATGAAGTATTTTATTTTCTCCCTAATCATGAACATAGTTTGATTTAAATGTTCTCTTTCAATCAAAACGCTTAATAACTCTAATTGTTGACAGCACAATTTAAAAACATTTTTCCTCAATTAAGAACTGATTAAAATAATTATGGTAAACTAGCTTCATTTATTCAGGGAGTAAAGACGGGTTTTACAACTTTTCTGTACGAGAAAAGGCCTTTGCACTGCAATGCTACAATTAGGCTGCCTGTCTACAGGAGCGGAGCGAGGTTGCGGAGCGGAGAAACGGAGAAATATTAACTACTAACTAGTCTGGTCCTCTACTGTGGTCAGGGAGTACGAACTAGTTTAAATATTCATGCAACACCGGAAAGCGGAGTGGGATAACGGAGCGGAAAGAAAAGAAGAGAAGAGGAGAGGAGAAATAAGTGCGGGCGCTGTAACAAAACTATAGCTAAAACAGTCTGTAACTCCGCTCCGCATTACTTTCTCACTCCGCTCCGCAGCCTAGCTCGGCTCTGTTTGACAGACACAGTCCGCAACTCCGCTCCGCATTACTCTTTTGCTCCGCTCCGCTCCAGAAAACAGGCAGCCTTACTGGCTGGTATTTTGATATCATACGGAATTGCAATTAGTTTCCAAGTTTGAGAATCATTTTCCAAGCACCGTTGCACCTCAAAGGCTTGCGCTCACGACTTTGTGAGTTCAACGACAATGCAATTATGTGGCGGTGTTATACTTAGTACTACCTACCGGTGGGTACTTTGACATGTACAGTCGCGAGCAGAATTATCTAAACATTCATTTATTTACAAGCACTTGTAGGTACAACATTACAGACAGTGTCTAAGGCGTTGTTAAGAAATCCGGTCATCTCTTTCTTGGTGAACTCGACTTGGGATTTCGGCGCACCGATTTGGAGTTTTAAGGCCCCACCGCTCGTTAGACATAATTTGTTCTTTCTCCTATCTGTATTTTTAGATTTTTTTTTTCAAATTTAAATACTTGTGTGTATAAATCAATCAAAAAACAATTATTTTACCTGTGGTTACGAAACCGTGATTTTATTATACAGGAAAAACATTTTTCCGGGATAAAAGTAAGGTCTTGATAATGTACCTGTTTATCAGTGAATAAAGAACAATGACCACTTTCCATACATTTCAAAACCTGGTAATAAAAGTGAATGTATAGTTATAATGTATAGTAGACAGACTACCTGTAAGTCTAGAAAATAATGTCTCATAGTCATTTTTACGATTTGAACGCCACGAAGTCCAAAAAATATTAATGTTTCTTTTTAGGTTAGAATTTGCCGTGAGATGTTAGAAAAATAATTATTAACTCTCGAATTGTAATCTAAAATAGGAATACTTAGCTGTGGTCGAATAGTCTTTTTTATTTAAAAAATTGAGTGTCGAGCATAATAATTTCTGTTTCTCCAGCGCAAATAACTTGTACTTACTACTCTAGTAAATACATTTTTAATAAAGAAAAATGATAAATAGTTTGTATAGGTATCTACCTCTAAAAAGTATCTCTTACCTGTTCATCACTTGATCACTTATCTACCCAACACATTTTATTGGCTTATGGTTAACGGTTACGGTATGTATACAGTACACATAATAAACAAAAAAGGAAAAACAAATTATAAAATATGTTTTAGTGAAATGCTTTATTAATTATCATCATTATCATCTAAATCTCTTATAACTACATCATCCAGAAATTCTGCTGGAGCAGAGATATTTGCTTGATACCTAGCCCACCCAAGATACCACACTAATGTCATAACGTGAGCGCAACATCCAATGGTTCGTCGACCGACCAAACAATTACAGCAATATTCGACAATACCAGCTCTGCCAGACACATTATTTTCGATTAAAATGTAGACATAATATTGTTTTCTTGAAATATGCCTGGACTTAATTTTTCCTCTTATTAATGTTAAGTCACCACTTCCCCTCAGATTGTATTTGGAAAAATCTTGTGTGTCCCTACATATCTCTATTCTATATGATCCATGAAATCGAATATGTTCACCATAATACGATCTGGCTTGCCTTATCTGGTAAGTACCTAGAGCAAACAGTATTAATTCACTATAACTTAATCTTGGAAACATAAATAAATTATTTCGGTCAGCTGTTATACTCTGAAAAGCAGTAGACCTTCTATTCATATTTAGTTCCTCGACCAATAGGGCTAAATTGTTTTCAAAATTAATTCTCTCTCTAATTATTGCAACTATTTCATTAGAATCATCTCTGTCACGAAGACGAACTCCAAATCGATTAAGCAAACTGGCAGCTATCTGGAAGTTCTGCATCATATTTGGCACTGATTTATTAAAATAGTCTTGCCTCAGGAGCTTAAAATCTCTTTTAAAATGTCCATTTACTGCCTCAACTACCCAGCGGCAAATTGTTACACAGCGACTACGGTTGGCCTGTTGTGTTGTCAATTGGTGTTCGCCTTCTAATAGAGAATCAGGCATATGTGGCCGATAATTACAACCTTCTAGCATTCTTATAGAATCTCGGAAACCCCTATCTAATATAAACACATCATTTTCTTGAAAATATAATCTAAGAGAAGAGTTTTCATCATCAAAAAGAGAAATCATTATGTTAGCATCGGATGTAGTAGCCTTGTATGGACCGTAGCAATCTAAGATGTAACCATCACATGCCACAAATAAAAATGGCTTGAACAGATTTTTATATTTGTGTAAAGAATATGTATCTTTTTGGAAAGAGTAATTGGAACTTTTATTTATATTTATGTATGTCCCGTCACAAATAATTATAGCATTTGTATAGTTTTCATTATATATACCATTTGGTATAGTGAGGTTATGATCCATCATGGCGGTAAGTCCCCTCTTTGAGGCGTGGCTGGAAAGGCCTCACGGCGTCCTTACCTTCCGCATGACGCAGGTCCTCACCGGACATGGTTCGTTCGGGAGTTTCCTGCACCGGATTCATGCGGAAGTGACGCCCGGGTGTCGCCACTGTGCGGAACGCCCGGAGGACACGGTGGAGCACACAGTCGAGGTGTGCCCTGCTTGGGCGGAGCATCGCCGTGCCCTCGTGGGGGCGATCGGCGGCGGAGACCTCTCGCGCCGGGCCTTGGTTGAGGCCATGGTCCGGAGCGAGGAGGAGTGGCAGGCGGTCGCCGACTTCTGCGAAGCAGTAATGCTCGCAAAGGAGGAGGCCGAACGCATCAGGCAACGGCGTTATCGCCGCCGCCGTCGCCGGGATTCTGATCCCGATTTCCGGCCAACGTAGACGCGGGCTTGCGGACAGTGAGCAATGGGTAGCTCGCTGTCCGGCCGTCCGGTAACTGTCCGGACCAAGCCCAAATCGTCGACGGCGCGCACTGTTCCCGCGCGCCTCAAGGAGTTGTCAGCAACAGCAGGGACCCAGCCGGGTCGAGGCCTACTGGGGCCAGGGTTATCCGAAAGGGCGCTCGAGCCCCGGTATGAAGGCTAGAAGGAACGGGGTGGGTCTTTTAGTCAGTAAGAGTCTGACACTATCTCCCGCTCCGCCCAAGGGCGGGGGATGTCAATGCATGATTTTTCCCACCATAAAAAAAAAAAAAAAAAAAAAAAAAGGTTATGATCCATTAAACGTTCTCTAGAAATGTGAGTGATACCCAAGTTCATAGGTACAAAATCTTGAACCAGGATTTCCCTGCATTTGTTCATTAAACGCTCTAATGTAGTACGTGGTACATCTAATAATGTCGACAGCCTAACATCTGATTCACCAGTTCTCATTTTCATTAACAATGCGGCTAATCCTAATATTCCTTTGTGCATTTCTTGTATGCGAGGGACTTCATTAAGAAGAGTAAAAAAGTCTTGTTTTGACCTTCCTATCCAAAAGAAAAATATATTGTCATCAATTTCATGAATGGCTTCTACATTTGTGAAATTAAGGTAGAGCTTGAAAGAGTTAACAAATGAAAAAATGTGTTCTACTTGTTGTGAAGTAAATGTACTCATGCTATTACTAGAATCATACAGATTACTCCACTCATTACTTAGTCTATGTTCTGTGCAGACACGGCTATGTACAGGGATATAATATTTATATGTACTGAGTATCGTTGCTCTAAATGAATCTGCCACATTGTGCAGATTCATATTGGTACATTGAGGAAAAAGGCAGCGTGAAGCAGTATTTGCTGCTCGTCTATAATTTACTAATGTTATGTTGATAGATACAACTTCAGAATGTACTTCTAGACTTTCATTAACTGGTTCAGCAGTGATTGGCTCAGAGGCACCTGTTTCAGCAGTGATTGGCTCAGAGTCACCTGTTTCAGCAGTGATTGGCCCAGAGTCACCTGTTTCAGCAGTGATTGGCCCAGAGACACCTGTTTCAACTTCTTCAGTAGTAGATGCACCACGAGCTCCGTCAGCTTGCACATTACGTATGGCAACACGCTTACAACTCATCCAGCATGAATGGCATATTCTATCAGATGATGACATCTATGAAAGAAAATATTGAGTTAATATCAGGTATTGTAAATGTATTAATAAAAGGCAACATCGAGGTTAAAAAGAGAAATCACCAAGACCGTAACGGTATGAAGTAATATACTGGCAAATAATGAACAATATAGAAACATAAATACCTGACGTGGTGCAATCCTTGTTTGAATAACAGCATTTATCTGTCGTAGCTCTTCTGAAGGATTGTCAAAAACAATAGAATGGCTCTGACGATTAAGTATTGACCGTCCACAGAGATTGCACACTTGTCTTTGACCTGGTCGAGATAACCCTGAAGCTTGAGCACCATCACTGCTTGTCGTTAATTGCTGGTTTATGCTTCTCATGAGGAGTTCATCAAGTTCACAAGGTTCACAAATGTAATCTTCCTCTGTAATCTGAAATAGGAAAGGCAATATAAACTTCTTTTACATACAATTGATATAGGTAATAGTTTTAATGCCAAGATTAACAGTTCAAAACGAAACACGAAATAACAAGACAAAACTGTATTAGTTTTATCCCATCTTTCGGTCATTTGCGTGTGTGTTGTCAGTTGTCATACATAATAAAGAAGCGCCAGGCAGTTAGTTTGATTGACATCATAGATAGTTTTAGATTAAACATTATAAAAATAAATACTTACGATTACTGGTGATATCCACTCGCTAAGAAGCGAAATAACTCTTGTGTTGAGCTCATAAACGAGATAACGTCGGAACGTATTTAGGCAGACGTTGCAGTTTAAGCAAAGTATACGTCGGCTTTTTGTTGACGGCGCCATTATCAAGAGGGCGGATTTACAACAATATGGTAAGCAAAGGTCGTCAGATGAGGAAGATATCGAGGTCCAGGGGGCAGCAATAAGGTCGTAAACAGAGGTATCACACACAAAATAGCACAGTACACAACGAGACGCACACGCACCAACGAAGGACTGCGCCAATTTCAATCGTAGAACTGTCAAATGTAAAAAAAAATCCGTTTCTATCATCCGAACTCAACTACAGACTGAATGATTAATTTATTTAATCAATATTTTATTTTCAATGAATCTGTGTTAAACAAAGACTAATAAAAAATAACATATTGATTGAATAAAATGTAAAATAATGTATAAAACTCAGAAACAGAGATTAATAAAGTCAAGTAGTAGTGCGTGAAACGGAACGTGGTAGCAAAAGGTCTCACTATTTTTATATAATCTATGGCAAAAGGCAATTGAGGTGCGTTCAAAACATGGTAATATGTAACCCTAAACGTAGAATAAGTTTATAGAAAAACTTAAAAATGTTTTTTTTCCTGCGTTTCTTTTAAAATTGTTTTTGGCGTATTAGATACATAATATAATTGGCTAAATTTTAACATTTATTTCATTACTATACAAAGCCAGGTGAAAAATGGTCATTCCTCTTTACTTTATCAGATCAGTATCTAGTAATAAAAAATTATCTCCTACGAACAATTATCCTTTTTTTTTGTGTGGTTGTTTGGAATGTTCTCGTAGAAAATTTACCCCTTATAATCATAGTTTAAATAAAAAAAGACGTGTGGCACTCGGGGACTGCCGCGGTAAAGCTATTGCATAGCATTTTTATCAACTTATGCAATTATAATTATTTATTTATTTTATTTATGCAGTATTTTATTTCCTTGGTTTTTTTTTTCTTTGATATTAATTGAAGTTACACTTTCACACATTGAGTTGAATTTTGATTGATTGTTCACTCATTTGTTTTCTTATCGGTCACCACGCTCAAAAAACAAATGAGTGGGGGGTGTTAGGTTATTTTCGTTACGCAATTTCTGGATTCGGTCTCCACGCTCAAAGCCCGCGATAGAAGCTATGCAATAGCTTAAAAAAAAAACCTATTAAAATACGCTTTTTAATATCACTGTGTGTACATATTCATGCTCGTGAGTGTACTTTATAGTTCTCAGTGTACATACTTGACATGTACCCTGCATTACGGTGCATCGAGATAAATCGTACAATGATCTTGTTGGTAAATATTCACTTGGAACTGAGTTGTTCATTTTGAAAGGGTTATGAGAACTGTCACCGTGTTTTGCACTTTATCAATGAAGAATGTCTTTATTGTGATAACATTTACGATGATTTTATTTGTACTCGTAATTTCATTAGTTAACTTGCTGTTGCCAGCGGTTTCGTTCTTGATGAAATGTGTCCTATGTACTGTTCTAGGACATAGTCTCTCCGTGTACCAAATTCCATCCAAATCCATTTAGACACTCGTACGTAAAGAAGTAATAAATACACACTCAGTTCACAAACTTTTCCCTTTATAATATTAGTGAGATTTTACTGTCCCTTGTCTCAATTTTAAATTATCTGATGAGTTAAGTATTGTTATTCAGTCAGTCCATCATATAATTGTATAGCGTCGTCCTACGTCTAGATAAATCTATATAATTCGCCCCCAAAAACAAAAGTGACACTATACCAAAAAGGTAATTTTTCAGCAATCTTAAAGTTTTCAGTGTACCTACTTATTTACTCGATAATAAGTTGCGAATCAATTACCGAGGAACATTAACAGTTGGATCAAAGACTTTGGCAATCAAAGAATGGGTTGTGATAATCAGATTGATATGTTAAAGGTTTACCAAAAACTTACAATTAAAACAAAAACAAGTATAGTGCTACTTTTGTTTTAAAGGTGCGAATATAAAAGGGAAATACTACTCACTGATTAATCATAAAATCTCAGAAACTATAACACCTACAATCTTAAAATTTTGCAGTTAGGTTTCCTATAGAGTGTAGATATCTGCTAAGAACGGATTTTACGAAACTCCACCCCTAAGTGAGTAAAACGGGGGTCCAAAGTTTTACTCACTTAGGGGCCTTTTTCAAAGACTATTATTACGTAACATCCGTAAGTATGTTCGTGACATCACAGCAGGCCCTAACAGAATATCAGCGTTGCGTTATTTATCTTTAAATAACGTAGCATATGCTGAGTTAGGTGCCTTTTTGGCCTCGCACTGATTATATCTTTCTTTTTTCTTTTCATTGTGTATTTTTAGTTTATATTATTGTGTGAGGCACGAATAAACGTTTTTCTTTCTTTCTTTCTTTCAAAGTTTGTAAGCAGAAACCAAATTGTACCCGGGCGAAGACGCTGGCAGAAGCTAGTAAAGCCTCACGTAGTAAAGTGTCTCACATATAGTAGCTAGTAAAGAATAAAGTGTATTTAGTACCTCACGTGTAGTAAGCACTACAGTTAGTAGCCAAGGTCACATTTAGTTTATACCCACGACAATTTCCAAGCGACATTAACTAGGTTACTAACCTTTCATGAGTCATACTAAACATAAAATTTTGCTCATTTCCAGCGGTGCAATCAAACCGTGTGCTCCAAGGCCATAGACAGGAGGTGTGCGGGCTGAAATGGTCGCCGGACGGACAATCGTTAGCGTCAGGAGGCAACGACAATAAACTCTTCGTATGGTCTATGGTAAGTGTCGCAAAAAACTTGTTAAATACGGATATTGTCTATTAAAGTTTTTAGGGTTCCGTATCTTAAAAAGAAAGAAAACTGAAACCGTCTAAGACCACATTGTTGTCCGTTTGTCAAGACCCTTTATCTTGGGAACGAATGGAGGTATCGAGTTGAAATTAAATCATATATTCGTACTCAGTTTTGCGGTCCCTTGAAGCTGTGAAAAAATCAAACGTATAAGTTAACGAAAAAAAACTTTCGGTCGTTTATTAAATATCGCTAAGAAAATGTAAATTTTGACATTCCTAATGGCATTAAAATTCATAGGGTATTTCCCGCTGACCCAAAATTATGAAATTTGGCATAAAGCCAGGTATACCTTTACAACTGAAAATTTTTGTTACGCCATATGAAAATTTTTTATTTGCGTTGCGTAAAAATCTTCGAGAATATTTGAGAATTGAACTATTTACATAGGAAAGTTTGTACGGAACCCTCAGGGCGTGAGTGGACTTGCACTTGCCCAGTTTTTTTTTTTTTTTGGTGTGAGGATGTGTATGCAGCGTTTTGTACAGGAAATTAAGTGTTAGAAAAAATAGATAAGTAGCTGATAATTATGTTGTTATCCTAAATTTATGCTACCTACATGATACTTAGAATTCGTTTTAAGCAGGAATGAGAAGTTGCTTTAGTGATTAGTGGCCCTAACTGCTATGCTGGAGATTTTGGGTTCGATTCCCACCCAAGACAAATGTTTGTGTGATGAGCACGATCATTTGGTCGGTGTCTGGGTGTTTTTTTATCTATAATATGTATGTATTTAGAAAAATACAAGTATAAGTATTTATCAGTTATTTAGTACTCTTAGCAATAGATCCGCTTAGTTTGGGACTGGATGGCGTTGTGTGAAAGTTGAGGAATATTATATATTTGGGAAAGTTTGAAAGTAGCGCTAGTGATTGAAAATTTGAAAGAGAATCGTTTGTCTTGTGTCTTGGTATGGTTTTTTTTCCAATGGGAAACATCATCCTATGACAATCCCCGCTCTTGGGCGGAGCGGGAGATAGTGTCAGACTCTTACTGACTAAAAAACCCATCCCGTTCCTTCAAGCCTTCATACCGGGATTCGAGCGCCCTTTCAGATAACCCTGGCCCCAGTAGGCTTCGACCCGGCTGGGTCCCTGCTGTTGCTGAAAACTCCTTGAGGCGCGCGGGAAGAGCGCGCGCCCTCGACGACTTGGGCTTGATCCGGACAGCGAGGCACCCATTGCTCACTGTCCGCAAGCCCGCGCCTACGTCTTGGTATGGCCATGTCAAGAGGAGGGGTGAATCGCATGTTGCTAAAAGAGTTACGAGTGTACATGTGGATGTATGGAGAGGGAGGCCAAAGAAAAGATGGATGGATTGTGTGAGAAGTGATATGAGAAAAAGGGAGT
This sequence comes from Mythimna albipuncta, assembly GCA_929112965.1. Classification (NCBI taxonomy): domain Eukaryota; kingdom Metazoa; phylum Arthropoda; class Insecta; order Lepidoptera; family Noctuidae; genus Mythimna; species Mythimna albipuncta. The sequence goes on along the minus strand of OV815962.1, from coordinate 4,380,230 downwards.
GATAGTGTGACAAGACAGAAGGGAAGAAAAAAACGTATTTCGCCGACCTTAAATAACACGGGCAGGAAGATAATGAAGTAGGAATGATGAAAATTATTACAAAAGGTAGGCCAATGAAGTGGTTGACGTAATTCGCTTGTTTAAAAGCCGTTGAGTCAGAATTATCTTCACATAAATAAGAACCTTGTGGGCTATGAAATAGGGTACAAAATTCCTTGTTTTGCTGTAGAATTTTAAAATGTTAACTACACTTAATTAATGTTAGAATTAGCGATAAAGTCTAAAGGTGATTAAGGCCTACTTTTGTTGTAGAGTGGTCGCTTCTTCAACAGAGTTTCATGGTTTTGTACACAGAAAAGATTAAAGAGGTTAGAATGGCGTTGTGGGCGGGGCAGGGCTGCTCAAAATACGAATTCCCTGCCGGAGTCTGAGTGTTTCCTGATAGCTATAACCTAGGGGTCTTTAAGTCAAGAGTGAATAGATTGCTTCTAGGCAAGCGTGTTCCATCGTCGGCCACATCATCGCTTACCATCAGGTGAGATTGTGGTCAAACGCGAGCCTATCCATTACATAAAAAAAAATGATCATGCTCATAATCATTTATTGTAACTAAATTGATATTTAGCATGTTGTGAGGATTTGTGTCAATTAAGTATATTATTATTACCGTTTTCTTTACTTTTCATTACAACATATTAAATACATTTTTAAATATTTCAACAAAAACAATAAATAATATAAAAAATAGTTTCCCACCGGTATCGGGAACAGGGTCAAAGCTACCGGCGGTCAGGGCTCCAGAGAAAGAAACCTCCTAACAATACGAGCCGTGTCCAAAAGTACTGCTCTCTAAATCAAACCCTTGATCCAGTCGCCTAACGAGAGCCTCCTAAGGTGTCGAGGCTCTTGGCTATTAAGCCATTGGCTGACACGACTATCGGTACATCGCTGAATCCACATCCCACATTATTATTGTTATTATTAATTGACACAACCAATAGCAAACTTGCGATCTAAGTGTGCGTAGTCTGTTAGTTGCGTGATGCGCGTTCGTATTGGTTTATTGCCTGTAGTGGAGTTAAAGGGTGGGAGACAAGCGACGACACTCGTTGTAGTACAAATCGGAAAGCATTTCCTTTCTATCCTCTTTCTTATTTTCTGTGGTTTTGTAAATAAGATTTACGCAAGCGAACACCAAGCGTATAATGGCCAATACGCGTCCGTGGACAGTAAACCATAGTCATTTTTAGAAATTATCATCAATTCTAAGGCCATGGTATTGCAATGTTTCACTCCAAAAATATTTAAAACTTTATTCACTAGATACGTAACCCATTTTGCCGTGGGAATATTATAATGGAAATGATTTATATAGATAAGGAGTTGCGGTAACACGCAAAATTTATACGTATTGTAACTGCGATAAGGATAGTTAATTGTTTCCGCTTTGATTATAATAGGAAATTTGGTAATGAACCAAACGAAATTTGGTAATGATTGCTCATTCATTTTACTGTTGTAGGGTGGTCTATTATGGTGTAATAATGGGTGGTCTTACTAGGGTCACGGTAACTCGTTCGAATCATCCCACATATTCAAATAATCTTTAGGTCTACCAGTGAGTAGTGGTCCAGCAGGGTCGAAAGGTCCAGCAGAGTCGAAGGGTTATTTTTATGTGAATAAATATTTATACTACACCATAGACTACCCCCTGTATTATTTTAAGTTCTTATCCATCCTAAGGTTGTCTGGAAGAGATCGCTCTCAGCGATAAGACCGCCCTTGTGCCCGTTAATTTAAGTTTTTGTTTGAGCTGTATTACTTTTTGGTGTACAATAAAGTTTATTCTATTCTATTCTACTAGTTTACTAACCAAACTTTTTTCTATTTCAGCACTCGACATCTCCCGTCCAGACCTACTCGGCACACGTGGCCGCCGTGAAGGCCATCGCGTGGTCGCCGCACCAGCACGGCCTGCTGGCGTCCGGCGGAGGCACCGCCGACAGGTGCATACGGTTCTGGAACACTCTGACGTCGCAGCCGATGCAGTGTGTCGACACTGGTATGTACTAGTAACCTTACATAATATAAAACAGATCACTTACCCCCTTCAAAAGTTTCCTGGGGATAGGGACATATTTTTTTAAGCATTAAAATTACTCAGAAAAAAAAAACCAATGAGATTGGTAGATAAACTCATAAGATTTAATTTGGACTCGTCTAAAGGTAGCTATGCTGGGGTATACCTGTCAGGTAAGCTTGTGTGCACAGTTGTGCAACTTACACGCACCGGTTTACCTGTAAAACTCAACTGTACAGGCAAATTTGTCAGGTTTACCCTACGTGTATGGCTTTATGATTGATCAAGAATTATCATTACCAGTCCTTTTACTTGCCTGGCCACTTGTATTAATTACCCGTCTTCTGTTTTGTGCTGCAGGATCACAAGTGTGCAACCTGGCGTGGTCGAAACACTCTAGTGAACTAGTGTCAACACACGGCTACTCACAGAATCAGATCCTCGTGTGGAAGTATCCGTCATTGACGCAGGTTTGTACCATAACATCTTTGTTTTACTGATTTCCTTTTAGTGAATGGTATTTGAACTTATCTGTAAGCATTTTGTTACTTGATTCAGCATTGCATCTCTAACTAACCTTAGTACACCTTCAAGTCAATTGTACGTTCTTATGGTAACAGTTTGACTTAGACAGCTCTTTTATTTCGCTGTCGTAAGGGCTGTTTTCCCATTAGGGCCGATGCCTGCTAGGGTTACGAGATTCTTTGCAATGAGTCATCATGGTCTAGGAACACAAGGTGCAAATGTACTAACATGTATGGTTTTAGTCGATAAAAAACTGATACCTAGGTCGGAGTTTCCTTGCGTGTTCGCATCGGGGATAAAGATATCCGTAAGAGAACCGACATAGCTCGAAAAATCGTCATCATAAATTGCAGTAGGCAAGGCAATGTGCTCTCTCGTTCCGCTCGCAAATCAGGTGATCAATAGGGCTGAAAGGTTCTAGAATGGCGACCGCACACCGATAGACTGCGGTGGTGCGGCCTCCCATAAAGTGGACCGATGACCTGGTATAGGGTGCAGGAGTACGATGGATGCGAGACGCATACGACCAGTAGTTATGGTGATACTTGAGGGGCCTGCATATGTCCAACTGTGGATGTCTTTCAGCTGAAAGACAGTTGAGCTCAAGGTTGAAAACTAAATAATTTATTTTCTTTCCCAGGTGGCGAAATTAACAGGCCATTCATACCGCGTCCTCTACTTGGCTCTGTCGCCCGACGGCGAGGCGATCGTGACGGGCGCGGGCGACGAGACGCTCCGCTTCTGGAACGTGTTCTCCAAGACGCCCTCACACAAAGAGAACAAGAGCGTGCTCAACCTCTACACGGCGCTCAGATAAACTTATATCATAGATATATAGACCTTTTGTATATACTAGCTTTATTTATTTATAGAACTTTCTATAACCCATACGGTGTTTCGAAGTATTTTTTGGATGTTAAAATAAGCTGGACTATTAGGTCGTTTTTATTTCGTGTTCGTTTGGTCTTGGTGGTTTGTTTTGTGTTTAGATAAAATAGTTTTTAAGTGGCTGTGCGAGAGAGAGCGCTATAAACGGTAGCACTGTCTCTCTTCCACATAGTTGCTTACTTCAGCTTTGGTCCTTGTTGTAAAAGCTTCAAATGAATCACCACACCATACCAAATCATTATTTTATACATAATGTACACTAGTTTGTGTATAAGTTATACAAGTACATACATGTATATTTGTTTAGACTTCTGATGTACATAAGTTTCTGTACAGATTTAAGCAATTATTCTACGGTTCTTTGATAGAATTGTGTTGCGTTGCTAATCTATTTTTATGTATTTACCAAAACTTGATGCAGACAATGGACAAAGACGATTAAAAATATTGATAAACGTGAAAAATATATATAAAAAACGATTATTAATAAATAAACGAGCTATATCGGCTCTAAATATAATAACGTCGAAATATATAGTGTCTATTGACCTAAACGGGGTAAAAATTATATTATCTTTGAGTTTACTCAAAAATTAACAGAGTTTTTATTTGTCCAATAAAAAGGAAAAAAAAACCGAACTGCTGGACAGGAACTACTTGTCTTTGGTTTGCATTCTGTATTTAAAAACTAGACGATAGAGAGAAAGGACTAATTAGTCTATGGAAAATTCACCAAGTGGATAGGCATTGTTCTATGCGAGATTATTGGCCAATCGCAACAAACCTTCACTCGTATGGTCTGACGTGATTGGTGGCACAGATACCCGCACGTATCATGAGCGCTCGGAGAACGAGTGGAGATGAATTTGCGCATCGTACATTATTAGCGAGTCAATCACTGTACAAGGATTGCACTCCCCGCCCCCGCTTCTCACTTCATACCACTAAAGAGACCCGAAATTTCACTTCTGCGTAAGTGAAAGTCAGTGCTCAAAATCCGTGCCCGGTATCTGCAAATTATACAGTGCATTTCCTATCTATACTTTATAAGTACCCCTTGTAAGGTACAGGAGGGGAACGTTCAATCAGCTGATCCGCAGCCAGCGGCCATCTTTGTTGTAAAGTTGTCTATGGATCACCAGTATTGGAAAAACTTCCCTGTGCCCTGAAAACCATACAAGTCCTTGTTTATGGTATTTTCCGAGACATCTTCCAATGTGTTTTCAAATATGGCGGTAGTCAGATATAAAGTCGTATTAGAAACACAGTCCCATCTCTCTATCATCTACTTAAATGTTGACCTAACACAACAGATAATGAAATGAGAAATAATTTTTAGAAAAATTTATTTCTATACTGAGTAAATTACGTTTCAAGAGTTGATTTTGTTTGATTAATTAATTTCTTTTTTTTTTATTCTGTTCCAGCTTTTTTTGTTTCGACTATTATCAGTTGATAGGAAGATATTTAGGAAACAAATGTCGTCCTCTCAAATGAGGTTCAGTCGGAAATAGTTCGAGTTTATTTAGGCGGAGAAAAAAAGGAGAAATACTTAGAAGGAGATATATAACAGGGTAATTTGTAAAACACTTACAAACTTGCAGGACGGTATTACTAACATCATAAACAACCACTTTTGTTCTATGACTTTTTAAAAAACATAATTCATTTACCAAAAACAAACCTTCGAATTTTTATTGTTCTATCTAACACATTTCAACTCTGTATTATGTTATACCTACCTACGTCTGTACGATGCGACGCAAGTTCATCAAGCACCCCCACCATCCGATTCACACCCTTCCACTATTGTATTATTGTTTGCTTCGCATAGTCTTAGGGTCAACTCACACCGAAAGAGCGGCGAAGGGCAGCGCAGTTTCAGTGTCATATGAATTTTAACTTTATTTTCATTTCTATAATACTTATTATCGCATGAGAAACACGAACGAAAGAATTCCCCGGAATTCCTGCGGCGCCGCGGGCATCCGCGCGACTCGTTCGAGTTTCTTATACGATAATAAGTATTATGGTAATGATAATAAAGTTAAAATTCATATGAAACTGAAACTGCGCTCCGCTTCGCTGCCCTTCGCCGCTCTTTCGGTGTGAGTTGACCCTTAGTAATATTGTGAACATTCAAGTTATATATTTTATATGAAAATGATATTTTTTTAAAAGCCATAGAACAAAAGTTGTTTATGATGTTAGTAACGTAGTAGGTGTTTTACAGATAACCCATAATAAATGTACAACAGTACAAGGCTTACCTTTATCGTTATAGTTTCTAATAGATGTATAAAAATAAATGAAATCGCATTTATTAATTAATGTAAATTTTAAGTTTATATAGAAAGTAAAACGGAGGTGCCTCAGTTATGATCTCATTAACAATCCTACGATCTTGATTATGGCAACACTTTTTTTTATAACATTTTCTTCTTTACCTTATTTATTGTTTTCTTCGGAGTAGTTTATTTTTATTAAGTTTATTGTGGCTTGTAGTGTTTTTTTTTTAATAGTTAATTAGCCTGTCTCAGTAGGCTGGCAATACATACATTTATTAAAAAAAAAACTCGTCGCAAGACGAATATTATACGATGTTTCATTTCGACTGCTAAATGTATAAATACTACAAGTTATAATTCTTTTTCCGAGGCATCCTCTATTTTCTTAAACATATTATTATAAGAAGTTTTCAATTTCCTATTAGGTGTGTAAACTAATTATGTAAGATTTATTTGACGCGTGCAATGTAGTTTATAAATTGTATTGTGTAAATAACCGAGTGTGACTAAGATTATTGTAACTAAAAATACGGTTCTTGCAGTGTTCTAGGATGGCGATAAAAAGATATCAACTATTTATCAAATCTAGGAAAAAATTATAAGTAGCGATTTAACTCATAAACTATCGCAAAGATTTTAAAAAAATCTTTCACTATTAGTAAGCTACATTTTCACTAAGTAATGTATATTTGATATTTCTATGCGCTAACTATTAATGTAACAGTACCAGAGTAACAAAAAGTTAGCTTTAATAAGCTAACTTTGTGTTACTCAGTATTTTCAATTATTAAGTATTATCTAAAATTTTTTATAAAATCAAAATTGACAGAATACCTTCAATACAAAAAAAAATTCACTAGTGTATGGACGAGATTGAATGCACTCTTGGTTTTCAAAAAGTATCGAATTTAATCTCTAGCCCAAGCAAAGTATTTTGAGCCTACTGCTTATGATAATACGGTATGCATTTTGGCATTTCGAGCGGTCTCTCATGAACATATGCAGTTCATGCGATATTTGAAGGGTTAAAAGTAGATACTCTGCTAAGAGATTATATCAAACTTTGATAAACTAGCAGTGAATGCAATCTCGTCAGTTCATAAATAAACTGTCTCGTGATATCGTCTCGCCTTCATAGAACACTGCTACTAAATGAATTTTGTCCCATAAGGGTTTGGGAAACATAAAAAATTGTAATGTTTTTGTTCTAACCAAAATTGTGTTTTACAAAAAATTGATTGTGATTGTGTGAATCAGTAATCAGTTAAATGCGTTTTTTTTTTCTGTCCAATGTGTACTACTATTTTTTGTAAGTTGTCAGCTTTTTGTCGTATTGAACAAAATAATTTTATCGTAGTACAGAATACAGATGCATGAATCTTGAGCGCTCGGGGAAAGATCGGGGATCACTTTGCGCATCGTATACATCGGCGAGCCAATCACTGTACAAGGATTGCACTCACCGCCCCGGGACCCCGCGTCTCACTTCATACCACTAAAGAGACCCGATATTTCACTTCTGCATAAGTGGATGTCAGCGCTCAAGATCCGTCTTGATATCATTATAAACGGTGAACTAAAGAACTCGCATCTAAATAATATCTATCAGGCGCACGGGTCGAACTTCAAAGTTGAAAAACGTTTGCCGAGGTCAAGCCGTGGATGGGTGATCACCATACAGACAGTAAAAAAGGTTTCTTTAAATTTCTAATCTTAATGCGCACAGGGTATAGATAGAGCGGCAGAAATAATTTATTTATTGATTTTATTTAATCATTTCCCACTTCAAAAAAAGCAGACACTGTGAAAAGTATTATTTTGTTCAATGTGACTTGGTAGCTGACAACACTTCGTGGTAAAATTAATACTTAGTTTAAGAGACAACAACGTTAGGACATATCAATCAATTTCAGTCTTCATAACTACAATAAACATTCCTTTTTACAAGCTTTTTGCATATTTATATAAGTCAAAATAAGTCCAAGAAAAAATAAAAATAATTATGATATTAACGTTCTTATCTCTCAAACTAAAATAAAAATACATATTATAAATCTCAAAACACTAATTCAGATGTCATATTAATAAAATAAAACTGTCGTTAGAAATCTATTTCCTTCCTTATGAATCTTATTCTAAACATTGTAAAATTCTTAGTATATTAAATATTTAAAGTAGTTTCTTAAGAATTAGTAGCCGACTATTTATAGAGAAAAAAAGATTTATTTATATAAAATAGAGAGTGAATAATATATTAAACTTGTATAGACTGACGTATCCATTGTATGTTGTTAATTTTTAATATGTATTTTAGATAATTAAATGTTTGATTGTGTGCTCTATTAGTGAGTTTTTTTTTATATACCCCCATCACATCGTTTCTAGTATACAACATCTATTAGTTTTAGTAAGATAGGTTGGGGTAAGATCGGCATTGGGGTAAGAACGTATAAATTTTCATGTCACTTGCTTCATTTTTAATGCCAGCCACATTGCTGGGCAAGGTGGAACATAATGACGCGGCACGCAATATGACTAGCATTAAAAATAAAGCTAAATAAGTGGTATAATTTATATTTATACGTTCTTACCCCAATGCCGATCTTACCCCAACGCACTTTATACGCGAAACCCAGTGAAACCCGAAACACGTGTCTATTATTTTTATGTAAAGAATCGTAAGTACATTTCATAAGTATATCATGTAAAATCACACAAGTTAAAGCTTGTTATATGACCTGGTTGTCCGCACAAATACATGGTCATCAGACCATCCGGGTGACTGAGGGGTTGTTTTGCTACCGCACCTAGCTGTGCGCTGGCGCCTAATACAAGCTATGATCTGCTGTGACCTGTATTTTATTTAGTGCCTGTGGTCTCCAACTGGTGACCTCTTTTAAATATTTTTAGGTGTAACCGCGGGCAAAAGCTACTAATAAATAAAACAACACAAAATTTCAAATCTTCACGTCTATTTAGTGACTGAACATCAATTCACATGCACTTAACAGCATTATCAGTTAAATGCTCCACGCTGTTGACGACGTGCATGATGTATTCCTTCAGTCTCTCCTTGCTGTTCTGAAGGTACGGTAGCACGGCGCCCTTCTGAGCAGCTTGGTTGAACTCCTCGACGTAAGGGTAGTATTTCCGCGCCAAATGCGCGAGGGCATCTAGAGTTTCCAACTCTTTCACGTATAGGAGCGGGGAACTTCTGATCTTGTTGTCGACGGCTTGGGAACAGAAGATGTCCTTCTCGCAGAGTTCTTGCTTCAGTCTCTTTATCTGGAATTCAGAAAACATGTCTTTTTAGAATTCTGTATCTCTGTTAGCAAATCGGATCCCTAGGAGACCATTTGTTGTCTGTCCATTAATAATCTTTTTCTCAGGAACGTGTGGAGGTGACGCTGAATTCACCAAATATTTAGATCTGCTACACCAACGAGCAGATAAAAATCAACGCAATTTAAAGATAAGGTCATTTATGCTCCGTTTAGGCGCATATTTTAAAACACGCTAGGAAATCAAAACCTATATGGTACTTCCCATTGGCATTCGCCCTAGAATTTGACATGAAGCAAAGTCTCATAACAAAAGTAGGAAGGTAAAAAAAATATGTCTGATAACTGTAATTTTATATTTTTTTGTCACAAAAAAACAAATACAACTTTGTGATTCTGAAAAAAATTCGAGACAACTTTGGAATTGAATTACATACATAGGTATTTACATAATTAAGTAAGTTGTACGGAGCCCTCGGTGCACGAGTCCGACTCGCACTTGACTGGTCTTTTAGAGTGGTTGCCCCTCATCATTAAGCCTGATACATTGCGGGAATGGGATAAAAAGTCCCTTAACATAACGTGTAACGTTCAGTCTATGATGCTGCAACTTTGTCTAGTATCCCGCAATTTGCCCCCCGCTATTTTACAATGTACCTATTCACGTGACGCGGGATTGCTGGACAATTTTACAGCGCTGTGGGTAATATTGGTGGGCTTCCTGTCCCCAACGCTATCTGAACTTATCAAACTTTAATACTTTTAATGGTGACAAAATAAGGACCTTATTTGATTGGGTGGTGAAGAAAGTGGAAGGCGATTATAAGATTCTTTGGACTTCAAATCTCGGTTGTAGATGTTAAATGATATTTATTTTTGCAAATTATAAAATAAAAACACTTTTACACGTCAATTTTTTCGTCAATTTATACTAGATATCTGACTACCCTGAGAAGAAACACTGAAACGAACGCAGGGGTCAAAGTCTCTTTTAAAGTCCATACACAAACATGTAATGGTCAAGTTATATGAGAACCATGCAGATTAAAGCCTAAGATGGTCTGTTGAAGAAAGAACCAAAGAACCACACAGTTCTAAGTGGACCTGTCCAGTTAGTGCAAGCATTTGTCAGCATGAGTGTAGATCACTAAGGAGCTCAACGACTAAGACTTGACGAACAATACCAAAGAAAGGACATTTGGGTTGGCCGCATCAAATACTCAAAACTGCCAGACATCATGTGAAAAGAGTAATCCACATAGTTCCCACATTCACAATAATAAAATTTTCAAAAATATAAATATTGCAAAGTGTGTGTGGACTTACTCTGGGCATGTGCGAGTGTCCTTTTCTGATGTAATCCTCCATCATGACGGATACCTTCTCCGCGTTGGCCAGGCCATATTTATAGTAGGTGTCGACGGTTGATTGATAAATCTGTTCGTACATTTGATCAAAGCTGTAAAAAGAATGGTATTTATTTTTCAAGAATAAATCAAATTATGGATTTTCTCAGGCCCCTGTGTACCGAAAACGGTGCACCTCGGTACCACCTAACTTAAACCTAATTTTTACGTAATAAGGTTTAAGTTAGCTGGTACGAGGTGTACCGTTTTCGGTACACTGAGGCCTGAGAGGTTAAATCTGTTAGTCATACAAACCGGCAAATTACAGTATGTACTTATATAGATTAGAAGTTTTTCAGCGATATGGTTTTTCGTGTAGAAAATTAAAATCTGGTGCCAGTTTTCAAGCGAACAGCATATGTTAATAGAGGTCTTACCACGAGCTCTTAACGCGATCCATTTGACGACCTAAACTGAACTGTTAATGGGATGGAGCTCTATGGGGTGTATAGCTCAATCCTTCTTTCTCGCTCGCACGTCTGGCATTTTAATACGTCATGGTAAGGCCCCTCATCATATCAGCCGAAAGACGTCCACTGTTGGACATACAGTACAATAGGCCTCCCCTAAAGTTTCGTATGGTGTTCGGACGTAAAGAAGCGCACCATCCCATCTCTTCCTGTGGGTGTCGTAAAACACACCAGAGAATAGGCAGCAGCATTCTCTGTGGATTACAACAGCCACAATACGATCGCTAACCCGCCTGCCAAGCGTGACGATTATGGCAAAGCCCCCCCCCCCCTCCTCCATGAAGAACACAACCAAATCATGGTAAGGCCCCTAGTCGGTCCAATTTTCTAATATTTATTTGTAGATTTACACCGTGTACACGTGTGCCACACACACCGATATGGACGCGTTGGTCTCCATACATTTTATATGGAAACTAGACTTGTAGAGCTACTCTTGATCCACGCCACCCGACGTGTCGTTCTACTTAGAAATCAGCACGCTTAGCCAAGTTGTTATTCTGCAATCGTTAACGCTGTCGAAAAGTGATGAAATGTATGGGAATGACGTCATTTCAACGTAAAGTCGCGTGGTCAGAACAAACGAATAGGCAATTTGTAACCAACTTCACATCGTTCAAAATCGTTTCTACAATGTTCCTTTGTTATACAAACGCTACATTGTAGAACGAGCGGAAGACTTAGGCGCGTCAACATGGCTACCAACTTATCGTTTTCTACAATTGCTGTCACCGAGGCGTTACCGATTATAGAACCGAATTCGACACTAACTGGTTATAACTTAGCTAGGGGGGCAGGCGTGTTATTAAGTGTGCGTCGGTCTAATGTAGTTTTAGATTTAAAACTCGTATCTGATTTTTTGGGCGTCGATTCGTGCTGGTAGAGTCCGGTTAACAATACCACTTTTCTACGTGAATGCACGCATCATTATAAAAGTGGAGGTTCTAAGCTAGGCGCAAAATAAACGTAGAATAAAGGTCATTGACCCTCCTACATTTATTGACATTCTTAATTTCAAATTTGGAAATAAAGACATAAAGCTGTCTTGAGTCGATATCTATCGTGATCCTTTCTGAAAAACCGTTCATTGATGGTTTTTTGGGTACCTTCGATATACTGGAGATATTACGAAAAGACCAATGTACTTATATTTTAATATTATCTGGCGCCTACACCTCTCTCCTCCCCTATCTGGTGGTATACTTACTCAGCGCATGAATTCCTGATAATCTTTGCCAAAGCGATTATAACAGATAATAGTGCATTGTACTGGTGTGCAGCGTCGTTCATCACTCCGGTAGATGGATCCAGTTGGCTGGAAAATTATATATTTTTTTAATGTAGACACGAAGAATATCTAAGGCAAACTGACGAGGAAAAGAGAGCGAGTGTCTATGTTCGCTATATAAATGGTGTAAGGGACAGGCCTTCACGAACTTTAAGGGCTTGCTCAGTAGACGAAACTGACCCTCTCAATAATCATTCTAAATATTGATGCTCTGCTAAGCTTTCGATTCTGAGCGCAGAGCTGAGCACATATTGAAAATCCAATTATACTGAAAAAGAGTATTAACCTTTCAATTGTGATAATTACAGACACAATTGAAAGACAATAGGTGCGCGAACGTCGGCGTTCGCTTGGGGTTTAATGAATTAAAAGTGTTCCAGAATGTCCTTGTAGCTTCATATATGTCGAAGCTAGGTCTGCCCTTCATGAAACTACTATCTTACAATGTGGTGCCATGAAAAAGATTGGCTGAGTTAGTACAATAATTGTGCATATCTACAGCTAAGGAGTGGCATCCCTTGCCGAAGTTTCTGTTACCTGATAGCTACAATCTAGGGGGTCTTTAAGTCAAGAGTAAATGGGTTACCTCTAGGCAAGTGTGCTCCATCGTCGACCAAATTATCACTTACCATCAGTGGACCTTGTGGTCAAGCGTGACCCTATCAATAATAATAAAAAAAACAATAAAGCAAATCATATGCTTACGTTCGTCTCTTCAAATAATTCCCGAAATTCTCGATAAGTTCAAGATCGTCGAAATATGACTGTTCATCGGAGACGCTCCTGGAATAGTCCGATTCAGAGCCACTACCATCGTCTAAATCAAAATTATAGATTTCGGGTCCGAACAGGATCGGTTTCCGAGCCTGACGTAAACTGTTGACTCGCCCTGCTGGGTAGTACCCGTAGGCAGCTTGAGGTTTATTGTAGAGCGCATTCAAATAAGGGTCATCACTGTATTGGTTCTGTTTTTGTTGCACTGGGTACTGTTGGTAATTGTTGACAGGTTGAGCTACAGCAGAGTACTCAGGATATTGCTTAACCGCATAGTACGGACTTTCTACAACCATTTGTCCAGGGCGGGTCCAACCTGGTGCGACATTTTGTTCGTTGTTAATGTAACCACCCTGATAAGGGTTCTTTAGAGGTTGACGAAAACGATTTCCTTGAACGTAGGTAACGCACAGGATTGCAGATATGAGATGCCACATTTTGCCTGCAATAAAAAATTGGTTAAAAGTTCACATTAATAATATTACGGCTCACTAACAGTGTGACACACAAGTATTCGCACAACACTGCTCCAGTCAACCGCCGGCCACTGACTGTGTATCAAATACGTCAATTAAATCACAATGTATAAGACTACCCTCACAGCCAATACATCACAAATATAAACATGAAAGTAATGTATGTCCAAACGGATGTGAATGGCACACGAGTAGACCAAGTCCTGGAATATCATGAAGGATACTTTTTGTCCCAAGAGTATGTACGTATATACCCCTCGGGATCATTGTAAAATTCACGTGGGTGAAGCCACTAGCTGGAAGAAGCTAGTTTCACATATTTAGACTAGCTGTGCCTGCGACTTCGTTTAAGTGAAATACAGGATTTTGAATTTATTTTTTCTAAAATAAAAGTAGCCTATGATACTCCTTATTACATTAGCTACCTGCCAAAAAAGTCCCGTCAAAATCGGTCGAGCCATTTCAGAGATTAGCCCGGACAAACAGACAGACAAAAATTGTAAAAAAATATATTTTGGTGTATGTACCGTATTATATTCATATGCATGTAGTAAAAAGCAATTATTTCAATATTACAAACAGACACTCCAATTTTATTTATATGTATAGATGTATAGATATGTTGGAAAAATAAAATATTAAGCCCGATAAAAAGAGTAGGGGAAAAACTCTTTGGGTATCGAAAATGTCGCTGTCAATGAGAACAGTGCCGATGACATTACTGGTCCTTCGGCTGAAAAAAAGGTCGGTCCTTTTTACCTACTGTGTCCCTCTTTACCTACTGTGTCCCTCTTTACCTACTGTGTCCCTCTTTACCTACTGTGTCCCTCTGGTCACGTGAAGAGTTGCTTAATTACTTGCTTATTTCACGTATAACATGGACCTAGTGTTTCAACCCTAAACGACCCAAACATTCTCAATAAGGGTGTTATAATGTTTAAGGTCTTTCGCACCTGTAGCAGCCGCTCCAGCACAGCCTGCGTGGTAAGAATGGGAATGGGATGGTGCAAGGGCCTAGGCACGAGATGCACCGAGATGCACACACCAAAGGCCTAATCAGCTTTCGGTGTCCTAGCGAAGGAGGCGGCCGCACGTGTTAGGGAACGGACTCCTTACGCCACAGCCGTCGGGATCGGGATGGTGAGCAATGGGTAGCTCATCGTCCGGCCGCCCGGTAACCGTCCAGACCGAGCATGAGTCGTCGACGGCGTGTGGTATTCCACGGGCGCCTCAAAGAGATGTCGGCAAAACCTTAGGGGTCCAGCAGGGTCGAAGTCTATTGGACCCATGGTGGGTTTGCTTTCGGAAGGGAAACATAGTGTCTTAAAAGTTAAGGCAAAGAAGGTACAGGAATGGGTTTAGTTTGATACGAAAGAGCGGCAAAAGTTTTTGGATGATTTCCCATTTTAACAAAACAAAAAAAGCTCCCTTTATCAAATACAAATAAAAATATTATGGACAAGCTTACCCAAAGAAAGGGGATTTCGGTTGCTCAATTGATAAAAAATCATCGGCATTTATATAGTAATGCTATTACCGTTAGCTTGTTCTTTCTTATTAGGACGTGTTATTTTTGTGGCCACCGGTTCTTAAAGTTTTACGTCATAGTATTTTACAGTTTGGAATCTGATTTGATAACCCGACCTTAGGCTATAACAGGGTTTGCCTCCTTCTATGAAGCAGTAATGCTAGCAAAGAAGGAAGCTGCTCGTGCATGCGCGAGGAAGCGACCCTCACGTCCCAATCGCCGGGATCCCGAATTCCGATTTTCGGCCACCGTAGATGCGGTCTTGCGGACGGCGAGCGTCTCGTAACTGTCCAGACCAAGCCCAATTCGTCGACGGTGTGTACTGTTCCACGTGCGCCTTAAGGAGATGTCAGCAAACCGCAGGGGCCCAGCAGGGTCGAAGCCTACTGGGGCCAAGAGTTTGTTTCTGAAAGGAGAACTCGGTCCTGGTTTGAAAATCAACGAAGGAACAAGACTGGGTTTTGGTCAGTTTAATTAAACCTGACACACTCTCTAAGCCCAAGAGCGCAAGTTTTTGTTAGATGATTTTCACATCTAAAACCAACAGGCTATAAAAGGGTCCCAGTAGGGCCAAAGCCTCCTGGGGCCTTGGGTAGTTCGATTATGGGTAAACGCAATATAGTTACAGTTGCCATCACGGATCTTACACACTTGCGCAGAAGTCAAATATTCGCCCTCTTAGTGGTGCGAAGTGCGACGCGGGGGCGGGGAGCATCATCAATTGGCTGGCCGTGCCATCCCGTCATAGACGTCACTCCTCATTCGCTCACTGCGTTGCTGCATGTATCTAACAACGAAGACGATCGGCTCGCCAATGTATGGAATGCGCAAAGCGATCCCCACTCTGACGCCGAGCGCTCAAAATCCGTGATGGCAACTGTATCTATATTCCTTCTTAGCCTTGCGCCTAGTAAAAGAATGGCACGCTCTACCCTAGAGTGAGAGAAATGATTGCATGATTTCTCCACTTTAAAAAAGTCTTTAGAAGGGTGATCTCAGAATAATATAATTTTTTACAAACATTTATTTTTATATTGTAAATGTTATCTCAAAAGTAAATAAATAACATGTCTGTGTATATTATACTAACGTAGTTTTAAGTTTCAGGCACTAACATAATGGACATTGAAATTAGTCTAATTTTTTTTTGTATATTCAAAGTAGCAAAAATTAAATTATGGTAAATATCTTGTTTCCTACGTCACTTTAAAATGTAATTGAATTTATTACAAATAATATAAGTAGCGCATTGAATTCACTACATATTTTATTTTCAATACTAGCTGCGCCCGTGACTTCGTTCGCGTGGACTATAGGTTTTTTAATTTATTTTTACTAAAATAGCATTAAAGCAGCATAGGTTACTCCTTATTACATCAGCTACCTGCTAAACAAAAGTCGCCAAAAAGTAACAAAAGCCATTTCAGAGATTAGCCCGGACAAACAGACAGACAGACAAAAGTTGTAAAAAATATTATTTTGGTGTATGTACCATATATATATTCATATGCATGTAGTAAAAAGCAGTTATTTCAAACAACAGACAATCCAATTTTATTTATATGTATAGATGTATAGATATTTTTTACATTTTAAAATATCACTCCAGAACTCCCTCTGTGCAAAGTCTCTTAGGCCTATCGCCCACGGCGACTTTTTGTGGCGATGCTATGGCGTGCTTTTTTTTTCTGTAGGAAAATCATTTAATGACATAACAGCTCTTGGGCGAAGCGGGAGATACCTAGTGTCAGACTTTTACTGACTAAAACCCATTCCTGTTCCTTCGTTGCCTTTCGTATCGGGGCTGAGCTATCTTTTGGAGCTAACCTTGGCCGCAGTAGGCTTCGACGCAGCTGGGCCCCTGCTGTTGCTGACAACACCTTGAGGCGCGATAGGACGTGATAGGACGGTCGGACAGTGAGCTACCCATTGCTCACCGTCCTTAAGCCCGCGCCTACGGTGGCCGGAAATCGGGTTATGAATCCCGGCGGCGGCGGCGAGAGCGCCGTTGCCTGATGCGGTCCTCCTCCTTAGCTAGCATTGCTGCTTCGCAGAAGGAGGCGACTGCCTGCCACTCCTCCTCGCTCCGGACCATGGCCTGTACCAAGGCCCGGTGTAGAAAAGGGGATACTTTTCATTCTGTCATACAGAATAATCTTAATTTTAATCTTTGAGAAAGAAAGGTAATTAATCAATAATTATATATGCAACAAAAATTATCAGCGGATTCTGAACACATAATTATTTTAAGTTAATTTGTAAAGTCCACGTGTGTAAAAAACAATTAGTTGCGCGTTAAACAATTAGGTATTTGTTAATAAGATTTAAGTACCTATGTACTTAGGTATTATCAGAATTACGTAAAAAACTCATTGCTAACGTTTACATTAGGTATAGCTATTTACCCTATACTTACCAATCTTTTTGCATTTTTTAATAAGAATAATAATAATTTATTTTCAGGCATCGGAGGCCCATAGAAAAAATACATAAAATAATCTTATAAAATAATAAACTAATACATATCATAACCACAAAACTTATTTAATAATTAAACACGTAACATCGGCGTCGTGTTCTGTTGCGTGGTGTCGCGTAGCCGTCCTCGGAAACGTCGATACACGACACCTTTCGGCCAAAAGTCCTCTCTCAAAAAGGTCTCCAGATGGTGGGTTGGAACTCGTATCACGAACGACTTGAAGTTGGTGTCGTGGCGAGAATCCAGCCTTTCAACTCTGAGAGTCCAGTTGCTCTTTATCTTCAGATACTCCATGACTTCCTCAACCTTCATAGAGCAATGCAGACGCGATATATACAGCTGCGTCGTAGGCACAGCAGGACGCAGCAGCATATTAGGTCCACTCTGTCTTTTTTTATGGTGGGAAAAATCATGCATTGACATCCCCCGCCCTTGGGCGGAGCGGGAGATAGTGTCAGACTCTTACTGACTAAAAGACCCACCCCGTTCCTTCTAGCCTTCATACCGGGGCTCGAGCGCCCTTTCGGATAACCCTGGCCCCAGTAGGCTTCGACCCGGCTGGGTCCCTGCTGTTGCTGACAACTCCTTGAGGCGCGCGGGAACAGTGCGCGCCATCGACAACTTGGGCTTGGTCCGGACAGTTACTGGACGGCCGGACAGTGAGCTACCCATTGCTCACTGTCCGCAAGCCCTGGTCCACTCGGTGCGGTACCGCATAGGTTACGGGAACAGAGCTTCTTCTTCTTCTTTTCTTTTCTTTTTTTGCCGTCCGGTATATTTTTGGATTTTTTTTGGGTATTTTTAATATTGTGCGGGTTTGTTCCGCATGGAAAGTGCAAAAAAAACGCGTCCCGCGTGCGTATCTCAAGCGTTACAATGATTACTTGTATGAATTGGACATTTGCGGGGGTTACGCGTGCCGAGCAATCCTGCATGCGTGACCAAAACCGCACGATATTAAAAACACTCTTATTGTTGATAGGTTTGCCCTTAACCATTATCTAATCTGGTGGAAAGTGAAGATGTGGTTGACGATGGAGCGCGTTTGCCTAGAAAAATAACCTATTCACTCTTGACTTAAAGATCTCTAGGTACAGGAAACACGGACGCACAATGAATGTTTTCCTAAATCGTATTGTGCATATAGGTGGGATGTATAATTGCCGAAACGGATTTTGAGCGCTCGGGGTCAGAGTGGGGATCGCTTTACGCATTCCATACATTGGCGAGCCAATCGTCTTCGTTGTTAGATACATGCAGTAAAACAGGGAACGAATCAGGATTGAAGTCTATGACGCGATGGCGCGGCGAGCCAATCACTGATATTCCCCGTCTCCGCGTCTCACTTCGCACCACTAAAGAGACCGAATATTTGACTTCAGCGCAACTTGAAGCCAGCGCTCAAGATCCGTGACGGCAGTTGTACCGGTGGCGCAACGCCATATGCCTGATGATCCGATGATGTCACGGGCTTCGCGGAATTAGGCTATGCAAGTCCGACACACACTTCCTGAAATGCAACGGGTACAAAACCGGATGTCCTGTAGAATTTTAGATATTTTAATATTTCTTTCTTATTTTGAAATGGTAATACTGTTCAACGCTCAATTCTATGGAGGAGGGGATCTTTTATAAACGAAGATACTTGGCCGAGGAGGCTCCTTTTTGGTGTGATATACTGATAATATAATAAATATTCCACAACTATCACACAACGCCATCTAGTCCCAAGCTAAGCAGAGCTTGTGTTATGAGTACTAGACAACTGATAAACATACTTATATATTTCTAAATACATACATATTGTAGATAAATCACAGTCAGACACAGAAAAATGGGTGCAGTGAATGCATCTGTGAAGAAGAGTATAGAGAAATGAAGTACCAATCTTCATTGAGAGAGTCATATAACAAATTATCCTCTACCCTTTTACTAATTCTCTTATCAGTTCTTCCATTCGAGCGCCTAACTTAACTAGGTTAACTACCTAACTTCTGCCCGGGGCGCTGACAGACTTGCGTAGTCTTATATTTAGGCACGTATTAATAAACGTTCCTCAGCCCAAGATCTCGTACCTGATACCAAGCTTGAGGTCTTGATCGTATTAATAAACGAGATTCACAAGCTCAAGCTCAAGCTTAAGTTCGAGCGTAAACGACATCAGCCGAGTGTTGTCTGATTAATAAACGAAACTCGAAACCTAAATTTACAAAGATCTCTGTACTTGAGCTGCCAGAACATGTGTGCAGACCGACCGGGACTTGAGGTCGTGATTAGCGTAGCGCGAAACATGGAGTTTGAAAATATTTTAAGTAAAGTTAATTATTATGTTGAAATAGACCACTATGACGATATTTCTCGGCCTATGGGATATCGTTTATCAAAAATGTAAAAACGCTACATTGCGTTATGTTATTATATGTCCACTGAGTTGCAAAATAAACATTTTTTGAAGTGTTGGAAAAAACATACATGACTTTTTTACAATTTAAGTCAAAGTCAAAGTACTTTATTTGCTTTAAGCCTATCTTGGGTAGCAAACTACTTTGTTATGTGATATAGCGCTTTTAATCAAAGTTTTAATAAAATAAAAGAATTTCAATTAATTTTAAGACACATCAGTAACGAAACGAGACGAATTTGATTATAAACTTCATGGCTTAAAGGACTTAGTATCCAGGCCAAAACTATGACAATTTTTTTATAAACTTCGGTCAATGTGACGTAGTCGTTCACGTAAGCTAAGCCATAGCTAAGCTTGAGTACAGCACATTGAGGAGCTGATCTTGGTAACTGAAATCCTGTACTCATGTGTTTATTAATTAGCAAAGATCTTGAGCTTCTGTCATCGTATAATCGGGGATCAAATGATATCGCACTTGAGGACGGAGTTGAGCATCGTTTATTAATACGGGTCTTAATCTTGTATTAAACGCACACTATGTACCTAGGCAAGCATATTATAAGTTGGAGGATTATATTCAAGATAAAAATGCTTGGCTCAATGCTGGTCCAGCTAGACTACCACTAGGGTGTACTAATTAATTAATTAGTTTGGAAACTAATATTATTTTTTGTAATTTAAAAGACACAATAGCATTGTATAATGTAGAAGCACATTTTTCAAATTTGTGAATGTGAAGTACCATGGAGCATTTTTATTAGGTTACAACTTATTTTTATATTATTTTTTTTGACATTACGAGCATGGCAGTTGAGAGTTTGTCATGCTCACTCAAATGTCTCGCTGTTGGTGGCACGTGTTATTGGGTCGTTCAGGTCCCTTCAAAATGGTTCAGCTGAGTGGGGCTGATGCACGCGTCATGCTCATGAACGGGTGCCGTCAGATGAGACTGGTCATCTTTTAGCTGCCAGTGGCTTAATTCAGTTTCTATCTTTTAATTTTATTATTTTATTTTATTATCTACATTGTAATATGTAATCAACAAGTAATATGTAATCAAGCAACATTCAATCAACACATAATATGATAGAGTCCGTCTAACGAAAGCGTGACCTGAGAAAAGGAGGTTAAAACCAAAAATTTTGAATGTGGTATTATTGAAATAGTAGGAGAAAACAGTTTTGATACTTGATTATTTTTTGTATTTATGACAATTGTATAATAGTTGTATAGGAACTTAAATTTTAGTCAAAAAGGTTTAAAGGGGTTTTAGACTTAAGCTAGAACTACACTACACCGACGCACACGTGTGTGACGTCTCAAGACGTGTGCGGCAGGTGTGCACACTACACCAACGCAACGCGTAATACGTGTGATGCGCATTACAACCTTTGATTTCATCGGAGGATTAGAAACAGATCAAGCTCGCTTTTTCATTTACCATCGAAGACACTTCCGTCTGACCACCGCGATCAGACGTGTGGATAGCCCCGCCCACCTTCCTCTAAAATTTCTGGGACTGACGTCCGCGTCGCGGACGTAGCGTCGCATGGCGTGGCGTGGATCAAGTGTAGCTCTAACAGTCTATTTTCCAAATGAAATGTAAGGAGACCGACGCTCCCAGATCGGCGTGTGTAGCACACGTGTGAGCAGTGTAGTTCTACCTTTAATAATTGGTAGGTGTATGGTATAGGTCAATAACACACAAAATGTTAGTTATTATTCCAAATTATTTTATTTTATCTGTTCTCTCAAATGTCGCTACATAACATTCAAATAATACTCTTCATTTACCATTTTATTTAACTCTTGAGACACAGAAAGTTCAGCAGCTATCTCTTTCAAACTTGAAATAGGATTTCAGTCACTATTTCTTTCACTTTCGCGATTTTAACTTCAGTTGAAAACTTTGATGCACTACCAGACAGAGAGAGGCAAATGTTTCATTACATCTCAACCGCTTTTGAACGCATTCTACCACTCATTAGCATGTGTTTTTGATTAAGTCGATTCACCAAAAGCCTTCTTAGTTCGATATTTTTGTCAATTACGAAATTCGCAATATGCCAGATTATCTAAAAATATATTTAAAAAAAATTATCATTATATCGTAAATATATCTAATAATATTTGTCAACAAGGATCAAGATTATAACGTCATACTAACTTAAAAATTCAGAAATCGTATATAAACATTGTTGGTTTTCATTGAAAACACTTTCTTTCTTTTCTTGTTTTTGCTTGAATTTATTAACCATAGTGTGTAGCAGTTTTCGCACGTTACTGTTTATTGGTTTTCCCATAATTAAGCAGTTATTCTTGAAAAATAAATATCTGTTTCCAAAAACTGACAATTGCGACCATAGACTTTTACGTGATTTTGGCAGCAAAACAATGTTGCCAATTTTATTTAAAAAAAAAACTCCAGGTTACGCTTTCAGTAGACGCACTCTATAAAAGAGTGTTCATGGAGTTTCTTGCACGTTCTTCTCCATAGAGATCTACGCTTTGGAGCGTGCAATTTAGCTGCACTTTTCTTGGACTGACCGACATTTGACTATTCAAAAGTGCAAATGGTCTTTTTGAAATAAATGTTTCGACTTTGACTTTGACTCTGTCTCCGTCATAGTTCCTCATGAGTGGCACACGTAGAACACATTTGCTCAGGCAACTCCCCAAGTCTGATATCCGCAGTTTCCTATCGAGTCCAGAGATCATTCTAAGCTGGGTGGTCCAGACCTCGTTCCCGATCTACCGTGCCCTCGTGGGGGCGATCGGCGGCGGAGACCTCTCGCGCCGAGCCTTGGTTGAGGCCATGGTCCGGAGCGAAGAGGAGTGGCAGGCAGTCGCCGACTTCTGCGAAGCAGTAATGCTCGCAAAGGAGGAGGCCGAACGCATCAGGCAACGGCGTCCTCGCCGCCGCCGCCGGGATTCTGATCCCAATTTCCGACCACCGTAGGCGCGGGCTTGCGGACAGTGAGCAATGGGTGGCTCGCTGTCTGTTCGTCTCTCTCCGGACCAAGCCCAAGTCGTCGACGGCGTGCACTGTTCCCGCGCGCCTCAAGGAGTTGTCAGCAACAGCAGGGACCCAGCCGGGTCGAAGCTTACTGGGGCCAGGGTTATCCGAAAGCGCTTGAGCCCCGGTATGAAGGCTTGAAGGAACGGGATGGGTTTTTTAGTCAGTAAGAGTCTGACACTATCTCCCACTCCGCCCAATAGCGGGGGTTGTCATTGGATGATTTTTCCCACCATAAAAAAAGACCTCTTTCCCGATGGTCAATTCATCGGGAGAGAGGTCCTCTAATCTCGACTGGATCCACCACGGTAGCCAGACTAGGCATTCATCCAGAATGTGTTTCGTCGTATTGTCGAGTCAGTCAGGCAGGCTCTTCCAACCTAACTAAGGGTGAGTTGCACCATTTAACTATAATGATAATAAAGCCGTTAACAGTTGTCAAATCGTCGAATTGACCAATAGGCGGCCGTTTCACGGCTGGTTAAGGTTTGGTTATCGTTATAGTTAAATGGTGCAACTCACCCTAAGCAAATTTATCTTTTGTATTAGTTTTAATGGTTCCATACCTCATAAGGAAAAAGCGGAACCCTTATAGGATCGCTGTGTTGCCTTTCTGTCAATTAAGAACCTTTGGCTCGGAAACGCGTGGAGGTATCGAGTTGAAATTAAAATTGATACTCAGGTCTGAAAAAAAAGTTAGGGCCGTTTAGGTCGCAAAAAACGCACATTTCGACACTGTCAAGGTAATCAAAATTCATATGGTCAAAATGTAGACATAATTTTTTTAATTAAAATTACACCAGTAGTTTATCATAATCTAACTACCTATTATACAGTTAAGTAATCCATGTTATTCACATCCATTAGCTGACATTGCTTACCGTACCTACTATTGCAAGTTTTCACAATTTCTATCATGTTTTTGTTCGTAATTCCATTCATTTTCAAAACAAAAACGTATATGTATTGTCATACTATTTGTAAAAAATACATAGTTATTCTAGGATAGGGTAATACTACCCAGTAGACTGCCTTTCAACGAGAATTAAAATTATTTATCAGGTTTTTTCAAGTGTTTAGGTAATACTTGACAAAAGAGAGCGACCGATTAATAATATAGGTGTGTAATGATTTTTAAAGAAAATATTCATAAATCGTTCAACTTCCAATGATAAGCGATAGATGGCGCTAGTAGTTACATGAACTTTAGGCATTCGTTGTTGACATTAAGTAATAATTTATAATATTAGACTTTATGCATTTGTTTTGTATAATATATCATAATTGTTAAAATGAAATATTGACTTGCATTTAATTATTAGATAAACATATATTAGTTAGTCGATTGATGTTACGTGCCTACTGTTTACTTTGCTCTGATTGGTTGGTTAGTCGACCGAGTGTTTGTGAAAGTTTCTGGTAGGGAAACATTGAGTTTGTAATTTTTGACAGAGTCAGTCTGCTTTGAGTTTTTGAACAGTGAACATCTTTTAAATCCGTGTGTTTGTCAATGATTGTTAATAGAACGATAAGTATGAAATTGTCTCGATCAAAGTGAATAAAATATTTGTAAAAAGATACAGTTTATCCTGTAGTGTTTGATTTTTCACATTTCAGAAGTGGGATATGCCTACAAATATGTGCAGTGATAACAAGAAGAGGTTATGTGTGCTTAAATTTAAGGTAAATGAGCTCGAGATATTTTTTTTTTCCAAGTGTCCTCGTGTGATTTTAGACAAGAGGTTATGTGTGTCTAAATTGTAGCTAAATGAGATCGAGATAATTTTTTAGCCAAGTTTTTCTCGTTTCCGTGGTACCAACTCTTAACATCTTACACACGTGATAACTTTTAAACAAAATATCCGATTGAGATGAAACAAAAAGTATTTTACTTCTACATAAATACTCTTGATAACATAATGCTTAATTTCGATAAAGATTAATTTTACGATACATATTTAACGTAGTTTTTTTTTCTTCAGACGATTTAATAGTTATTTTGAACACAAAATCGATTATTGTGATTAAACCATGATAGCTAGATATATGTTCTCGCGGACTTTTTTGTAGGTCTTAATGGGATCTACAAACCGGTAGTACATTATTTTGTTCTATTGTCAATAGTTTTTGCAGCGCACGCAAAAATAGGTTTTCGATTTTACACCTTGTGTTACAAAATAGCAATTTTGTTACGGATCCCTAATTTTGAAAAAAAAACATAGCCTATAGTCTTCCTCGATAAATGCCTTTGATGAGCCCAAGCGTGCCGTTGATGAAGGCAAACATGCCTTTGATGAAGCCAAGCGAGCCCTAATGAGGCCAGGCGAGCCTTAATGTGTGGCCATGCCCCTAAGGCTACCCACTGACCCATTTGTGGCCAAGTGGGCCATTTGAGGCCAAGTGGGGCATTTGAGACCAAGTGGGGCATTTGAGACCAAGTGGGGCATTTGAGACCAAGTGGGGCATTTGAGACCAAGTGGGGCATTTGAGACCAAGTGGGGCATTTGAGACCAAGTGGGGCATTTGAGACCAAGTCGGGCATTTGAGGCCAAGTGGGCCGTTTGAGGCCAAGTGGGCCATTTGAGGCCAAGTAGGCCATTTGAGACCAAGTGGGGCATTTGAGACCAAGTGGGGCATTTGAGGCCAAGTGGGGCATTTGAGGCCAAGTGGGCCGTTTGAGGCCAAGTGGGCCATTTGAGGCCAAGTGGGCCATTTGAGGCTAAGCGGGGCATTTGAGACCAATTGGGGCATTTGAGACCAAGTGGGGCATTTGAGACCAAGTGGGGCATTTGAGACCAAGTGGGGCATTTGAGACAAGTCGGGCATTTGAGACCAAGTGGGGCATTTGAGGCCAAGTGGGCCTTCTGAGGCCAAGTGGGCCATCTGAGGTCAAGTGGGCCATCTGAGGCCAAGTGGGCCTCTGAGGCCAAGAGAGCTATCTGAGGCCAAGTGGGCAATCTGAGGCCAAGTGGGCAATCTGAGGCCAAGTGGGCAATCTGAGGCCAAGTGGGCCATCTGAGGCCAAGTGGGACATCTGAGGCCAAGTGGGACATTTGAGACCAAGTGGGGTATTTGAGACCAAATGGGGCATTTGAGGCTAAGTCCAAGTGTGGCATTTGAGACCAAGTGGGCCATCTATCATCAGGGATTTACTAATATTACCACACTCAGGGTACTGTATGACGTCTTGGTAAGGAGTCATTTGGAACACAGTGCGGTGATTTGGGCTCCTCATGAAGCGAAATACAGTGTCATGCTGGAGCGAGTACAAAATAAATTCACAAGACACTTGTATTTCAAACTTTACGGGGTTTACCCATTTTACCCACTGATGTATCCCACACTGTTTGTACTGGGTATGGTGGGGTACAACGAGCTCAGAGTGCGCCGTGAGTTTGCACTCGCGGCGTATGCAGTTAAGCTCCTGCGTGGAGTAGCGCACAACCCGAGCGTGCTGCGGCACCTGAAGCTGTGCGTGCCAGACCGGTACGTGTGGAGGCGGCGGCGACCGCCATTGCTAGCCGTGCCTGCTGCCAGAACCAACCTGCTGTCGAAAGCACCCCTTACCCGCACAATACGCGTGCTAATTGAAGTGCATGAAAGAATGGACTTATTCTCGAGCCATGTGACGGAATTAGCAAGAGTTTTATTAAAGATAATTTCTTATATTTTGATTTGATTGATTTGATTTGATTGATTTGATTTGATTGATAAATAAATCTGAGGACAAGTTGGGAGGAGGCATTTGAGACCAAGTGTGGCATTTGAGACCAAGTGGGCCATCTGAGGACAAGTGGTCCAGCTGAGGCCAAGTGGGCCTTCTGAGGCCAAGTGGGCCTTCTGAGGCCAAGTGGGCCATCTGAGGCCAAGTGGGCCATCTGAGACCAAGTGGGGCACCTGAGACCAAGTGGGGCATTTGGGACCAAGTGGGGCATTTGGGACCAAGTGGGGCATTTGAGACCAAGTGGGGCATTTGAGACCAAGTGGGGCATTTGAGGCCAAGTCGGGCATTTGTGACGAAGTGTGGCATTTGAGACCAAGTGGGTCATCTGAAGCCAAGTGGTCCAGCTGAGGCCAAGTGGGCCTTCTGAGGCCAAGAGGGCCTTCTGAGGCCAAGTGGGCCTTCAGTGGCCAAGCGGGCCATCTGAGGCCAACTGGGCCATCTGAGGCCAAGTGGGCCGTTTGAGGTCAAGTGGGCCATTTGAAGCCAAGTGGGGCATTTGGGACCAAGTGGGTCATTTGAGACCAAGTGGAGCATTTGAGACCAAGTGGGGCTTTTGAGACCAAGTGGGGCATTTAAGGCCAAGCCGGGCATTTGAGACCAAGTCGGGCATTTGAGACCAAGTGGGCCATCTGAGGCCGAGTGGCCCAGCTGAGGTCAAGTGGGCCATCTGAGGCCAAGTGGGCCTTCTGAGGCCAAGTGGGCCTTCTGAGGCCAAGCAGGCCTTCTGAGGCCAAGTGGGCAATCTGAGGCCAAGTGTGCCATTGGAGGCCAAGTGGGTCATTCGAGAAGGCCAAGTGGGCCATTTGATTTGGCCAGATGAGCCAAGTAAGATTATACATTTGTTTTGTATAAATATATCATAATTGTTAAAATGAAATATTAATTATTAGATAAACCCTAATGTATTTATATTAGTCAATTGATGTTTCGTACTTTGCTCAGATTGGTCGGTTAGTCGACCGAGTGTTTGTGAAAGTTTGTGGTAGGGAAACAGTGAGTTTGTAACTGTCATTTTGGACAGAGTCGGTCTGCTTTGAGTTGTTGAACAGTGTACATGCCCGACATGGATTACGTGTATTTGTAAATGATTGTTAATAGAAAGATAAGTATGAAATTCTGCTGATCAAAGTGAATAAAATATTTATACAGTTTATCCTGTAGTGTTTGATTTATCACAGGTACTTTGTCAAATTATGCTTGCGAAAACTTACAAAACTGTTGTCTTCTTTTCTTTTGAAATATATTCCAAATCGTATCTTTGATTGGTAGCTTCCTTTGTTTTGTTTTAAGGGTGTATATGTAATTAATAATTTCCTCGATTTAGTTAGAACGAGAGCGAGTATCGGAATTTTATTAACTACCTACTTTTTTCCCGCGGTTACGCCCGCGTACATAAAATATACAATGTGTCACTCAGGAATAAAGCAGCTTAGTATCGGTGAAAAAATTTTAGCAATCGGACCAGTATTTCCGGAGATTACCTCCTACAAACAAAAAAGAAACAAACTTGATAATATTAATATAGATGAGCTATGAAAACAAGTGCAGGTATGAAGGTACAGCGATGACTACTGGTAGTTTTACCCTGGTGGTGACAAATCAAAAGCAGTACTATAAAAAGGAGCCAAAACACTTCAGCGTACATTGTTATTTCTACCAATTCCAGGTAAGTATTGACTTTGTTTTATCAACTAGTGATGATTATGTAATTATAACTTGCCTTTCGTGGTGAACCCTAGGGTTGATGGCTTTAACGTAGTGAATTATCAGTGTACACAAGTTTAATTACTTATTTTTTTCAAAAGTTCGAAATGTATGCGCAAGAACATATTGTCATTTGGTGGTCGAATGTCAAAACAAATCCCGGAAGATTTGCTATCATTTATTGAAATGTTAATTTGTGGTTAATTTCCAAAATTTTTCTTTAAACTAAAATGTACTAATACTCTTTAAAAAAAATTGGGCAGGTGCGAGTGGTACTCGCGTCCTGAGGGTTCCGTGTAAACTAAAATTCCCGAATGGAGTCTCGAAGATTTTTCCGAATTGTAAAAATAGCTATGAATTTCGATCTTTGAGAGTATCAAAATATACGTTTTTTTGCGATATAAAACTACGGTCGTACCTTTTTTAATCGTTAACTTGGAAGTTTGATTTTTTCACAGCTTGATGGGACCGCAGACCTGAGTTTATGGTTTTAATTTCAACTCGATACCTTCATGAATTCTCGAGAGGGTCTTGACAGACAGACTGACGGACGGACGGACGGACGGACAACAAAGTGATCCTATAAGGGTTCCTTTTTTTCCTTTTGAAGTACGGGACCCTAAAAAAGAAGCAAAAAAAAATCGTTTAACATTTGACGAAGAATCTGCATCACAGAACAGAACAAGATAATTATTTGAATATTCAGGTGACTTGAGTTTCTCCTCCTTTTTTGGAAATCGGTTATAGATGGCAAATTAGGTATACATATAAATATGGCTATATTATGAAATTAAGTAATTATAGTAAGATTTTTAGATTTTTATGCAAAATCCCAGATTTAATTATTTGAAGCCATTTTGTAAACTATTTACGTTGCGACTGCCGATATTCCCAATATATCCGGCAATATTGTCAACAATATTCCCAATATATCCGGCAATATATCCAACAATATTCCCAATATAAGCGGCAATATTGCCAAAAATATTCCCAACTTATCCGGCAATATAGCCAACAATTTTCCTAAAATATCCGGCAATATTGCCAACAATATTTCCAATATATCCGGCAATATTACCAACAATATTCCCACTTCCCGGCAATATTGCCGGCAAGGCTCATCTCTAGTCGCAACTGTACTGAAATTTAAGTTATTGCAGTGGTTAATTCAATTCAACTCAATATCTTTATTTCAGACTAGTGTCCTTAGAGTGTTAGTAAAATTACACAAAAAAGAATCCTATGAAGAAATATTAATACTTACTCTAATACATGTGGATAAAACGCTGACGTACTGCTGTGTACAAGGGACCCACAGTCTACAGGTGTAGTAGGATTGGCAATAGGCCCTAGGCCCTAAAAAATCTTTTTATACCTCCTTACTACACCTTGAAAACCTGCGAGCCAGCATGTTACACAAAACCGCCAGCTCCTGCGTTCCGGCTCCACTTCTGGATCATCAGCCAAGTCCTCGTTTATCACATGGCCAAGGTACACAAACTGGCTGTACACAAGAGCGTCATGTGCCCCGACTGAAACACCAGCAGTTCGCTCTTCGTTAGTATATTCCTCACAGATGCAGCAGTCTCCACATGGCGCTGATAGATAAGCTGATAGTCTATAGAACAGCCTACCTTGGTGCTGTTGAGCCCCCAGACGAGGTCACTTACGTAAATGTTAAAGAGGGGTTAAGTAATTTGCTGCTGCTCTTATGGTCGTAGGTTCGATTCCCGTACAAAGCAATTTTGTATAGCCAAAAGATAGTTGTTATAATAATAATACGTTTACTAAGATAACTAGGATCCAATCTGTTAGTAGTATAGAAAACATAAAACTAGTGTTAATATTAACTTATTTATTTATTCCTTAAATTACTCGCCCCCTGCCTGACCCATGAATCGAGGTATCAATACTCATGTGGACCATTAATACAACGATTCATATACAGGCAGTCTACTACTGGCTATCATACTTAAAACGATGTTGCGACTAGCCCGCACTCTGCTCAGCATTGACGCGCATCGCTTGCGCAGAACAGCGTAGAAGCAATCGATGCGCGCTTCTGCAAACATACGAGACGCACTGCAGTGACGGGGCAGCCGCAACATCATCCTAAGCGCATTATTATATTGTACCCGTAGGCTCTTTGAGTATAGACTGCCCACAGGCTACCGGTGTAATTGGATATGGATGCTTTGTGTGTGAGTTTACATATTTGTGAACGCACCCATGATTTTATCCATCCTTAGCATCCACCTTCTTAGTGTGGTTTAAAAAAATCTACGGTCTCAACAAACTTGTTTAAATTTTCAGATGGCCATGCTTTTCCCTCTCCTGCTGCTCACGTCCACTTGCGCTCTGGCTGTAGAAGTCAAAGTACCGGTTTATGGACAAATTAGAGATGATATACTGAAAACTTTTCAAATACTCAACGAAAATGTGATGTAAGTGGGTGATATAAACGCGTGTGTTCAGGGATCTACTCTAGCATGTTTGATGGCAAATGAACAAGAGGCCGCAGCCCAATAAGATGGGCAGATACTTAGACTATGACGTTTAAAGTAAGATTGTTTTAATCTTGTTTCAGTGTGTGTAAGAGACAGCTATATATGTTGTCTAGCGCCATCTCTTACCCACACGACACCCAATTGCACGTCGCACTTCTTGACGCTAAGAACCGTCACAGATGGCGAGATACCATAAATAAGAAACTAATCCAGCGGGAACTTCACGACTCTCAGAAATGAGGAATACGACTCGAGGAGGAAGTTCAGGGAACTTGTTATATTTCCATGACGAGTGCGAGTGAGAAAGAGGAATCTAGACACTCTATATAGCTTCATTCCTTTAAGAGTTCAATTTAGGTTGTAAAATGGATTGCGTTAAGAGGTTGTGGTAGAAAGAAATAAAGAATGAAAACTATTTTATTTGGCATACACACTCGTAGATACATATAATGTAGTAAGCACTAATGATTTACACCGTTAAATTTTGATCTTTAAGAAAACGTCAGCTGAGCGAGTTCAGTGACCTGTAGGTAGTAGTCAGCGTTGCGTACTAATTACCTATACGTCACTGAACTCGCTCAGCTGAAGTTTTCTTAAAGAAATTAATTTCGTACATGCGTAAATTAATACGAGTTTTAAAAAAGGTACTATATTTTTAATTTTATCTTTACAAATCGATAGTGTTTCATGTACCGGATCGACCCTCCACGGGATTAAAACTATCAAAATTTAACGGGGTATAAAAAAAGAGACAATTAGGTGCCAAATAGGTAGGGTCTCTGCATTGAAGTTAGTACTTACAGACTTAATTCGTATCATAGTGGTTTTCTTTTTTTTTTATTCCTGATTTCTAATATTTTTTTTAGATCCATGGACGAAGAAATTCCGCTTATGGACGACGCCAGGCGCCATTACGCCCAGATTTTGTGCGTAGTTTATTCTCTGGCAGTTGAGGATTCAGCTTGTTCGTAAGTATTGTTAACACCAACCAAAAACGGTTCTCCGCTATCCAGGATGTCGAAATATCCCGAGGAATAGCGAGAACCTGTAAGGATCGAGCGAGGTATATTCCAGGGTGATAGTTTGAGTCCGCTTTGGTTTTGTCTAGCTTTGAATCCTCTAAGCACACTGCTGGAGAATTCAGGTCTAGGCTATCGGTTGAAGAGAGGTGGTCCTCCTTTACATGGATGATTTGCTATTATTATTATTAATTTATTTATTTTAGACATAGTCTTTAAGTACATAAAATTAAAATTAAATCAAATCATTTTAAAAAATAGACATTTAAATTATGTACCTCCACAATGTCATACGTACATTTAAATTAAACACATATGGTGCTATGTGCTATGTGCCAAAGCCAGCATAAATCTGTTGTAAAAAAAAATAATCAAATTCAAAATTATTTTTATCTCACATAAGCCTACATGGGCACTAATAAAACGTCAGAAGTTAGTGCACGGTTCTAATGAGGGCTTTCTAAAATCACGTTTATCACTGCACCTCTGAGTTGTCAGGTCCAGGTCACTGTTCAAAAAGCTTATGTTAATGACATTAGTTAAATTAGTGTCAACGTCATTGTTACGTTTTCAAAAGTAGGAGACCTCTCGGCTAAGTGTTGCCAACTAATGGCCACTGTATGAATTTTCCTGAAAACCCTTATTGGTCGTTTTGTATGGAGATGAACCGGCAAGCAGCTACATGATAAATCTTAATTTGCAATGTGTTCAAGCGCATTTTAATGGGAAAGAAAGTGTATTCTGCACTAAAATTCATGTTCTATCTAAACTTGACACTGAATCAACATTTTTAGTGTATAAAGGTATTATTTAGCCAGGTAAACAGCATTTTAGGTAAGAAACATGAACAATTAAAATTAGGTGGATTTTAAGACGATAAAATTATTAATTTCATTAAAGTGAAATGTCCGATTAGCAAATACCACTTCGTTGAATCAAATATACACTAACAAAATAAACTAACAATATTAAGTACAGCGCCATCTAGTGAAAATGATTATACTCTGGCCCATAGTTTTCACCTCAACTTGTGTTTTTATTTTCAGGGAGACCGATTATTACAGAGATTATCAGATGCATCTTAACAAAACAATCCATATAGGTATCTTGTATCCAAATGAAGTAGTAAAAGGAGCGAAATGGTTGATCACTGAAATCATGACTACTATTGATGAAGTAAGTACTTCCATCATATTTTATATTATTTACTAGCTTTTGCCCGCGCGGCTTCTCTCCTGCTCTTTCCTACTCCACCCTACTATACCCTACCCTACCCTACTCTACCCTACACTACCCTAATTTTCATTTTTTTTCCATAAGAACCTTCTCCTAACAATAACAACCACAACAAAAAAAGAATTAGCGAAATCAGTCCAGCCGTTTACGCGCGATGGCGAGACCAAGGGAAATAGGGATTCATTTTTATATATACAGGGTTATTTCTTGTAAAACACTAACAACGTTACTGGACTGTATTACTAACATCATAACAACAACAACAAGTAATAACAAGTTTTGTTCTATGACTTTTTACAAAACATTACACCTTTACCAAAACAAACCATCAAGATTCCCTAGTTCTATCTAACACATTTCAACTCTGTATTTGGCTGTATCTACTTACGGCTCCTGCGCACTGTTCTCGTAATATTAGTAAGCACGCTTCCGAAATATTGTAATTAAACCTAGCAAGTATTCGCACCATTGAGTGAGAGAGCACTAGTGAGGGTCGCCCGTAAATAGGTCAAGTTCATGTTCAGCTACCCTCCGCTGTTCTATTATCGCTTGCTTCGCATATACTTCGTAATATTTAGAACTTTCAATTTAAATATTTTTATTTTTGTATGAAAATCTGATGAATCAAAATATGAATTTTTAAAAAACCTAGAACAAAAGTTGAAGGGGTTGCTAGTGTTTTATTAATAACCCTGTATAGATAGGCTTGAGTTTTACTGATTGA
Source organism: Mythimna albipuncta (assembly GCA_929112965.1). NCBI lineage: Eukaryota > Metazoa > Arthropoda > Insecta > Lepidoptera > Noctuidae > Mythimna > Mythimna albipuncta. The sequence continues at coordinate 4,346,413 of OV815962.1, read as the reverse complement.
AACTCACCTGTGTTTCTTCAGTTACCAAGTTCCCAGTCAGTAGCCTACCTATCTTAATAAACCTGCACTGTGTATAAGCCGTGCATCGAGTTGTTGAGCTTTCAAAATATATGACGTCGTTGCAGTTCAGGGGGCTTAGCCAAGATTATAAACTATCGTTAACGCTATTATAAAATGGAAAGGACGTCATCTTAACGCTCAGTCACGTGGTCAGAATACAGGAATCGGAGGCGTTGCCTACTCGAGGCGATCTATGAAAGAGAATTGAAACGAAACGATCGTAACTTGGCTAGGTCTGCTGGGGATCTTACCATGACGTATTTAAATATCAAAAGTGCGAGCGAGAAAGAGTGACTAGAAATACTGCGGTCTTCCCGTCCGATTAATTTAGGCTCATAATAAACTAGTGCACCTCACCATCAACGATTGCGTCACTGCTTACCATCAGATGGGATCGCAGTGAAGCACTAGTTTATATCAATAAAAAATTGAACACCCTACATCATTATCATCATCATCGGCCTTATAATGTTCTCTCACTGTTGGGACTCAGGCCTCCTCTTTAGGAGAGGGCCGTAATCAACTACGCGGGCCCAGTGCGGGTTGTCTATGAATTTTTGGTTCTACAACATGTTTCCTCACGATGTTTTCCTTCACCGTTTTGAGAGGAGTGGTGATGAAATAAATTACACAAAGTAATGCGCCTGGCTGAGTTTGAACTCGCGACCTACTACGCGTTCCAAATGAGAATAGGACCGATTTCTTTGTTTTGACGTCTCGTCGTACTGTCAAATCGAAGAAATTTTGGCAAAATTGAAGAACTTAGAGATGAGTAAAATTGAAGAACTGAATTCTGATTAAACTTTTTTCGTTCACAGTTTATAAATAAATTACATTTTTCGTAAATTCTTTAATGTTTAAAAATTTATTTCCTCGATTTGACGGTAAATCGTGACGTCACAACATGGCGGGCGATCGACTTCTCATTTGGAACGCATTGTACAACTTGTAAGTCGGGGCCGTTACCACTCGGCCACCACTGCTCCCAACATAGCTCTATCCTTCTTCTTCTTCTCTCCTCTTTCATCATGTCCGTGATTTTAACGATGCAGTTTAGGTCACCAAATGGACCGCGATAAATGCAATTGAACTCACAGTTTCACATATTTTGTTTCTAGTTAACTAAATGTTAATTTATTGTTTTCAGCTGTTTAACCTGATCAATTCCCATGGTCTTGCAAATTCCTATAAACACGAGAATGATAAAGTGATATATGAAGAAGTAAAAAAGAATAAGAGACTTGAAAGACCTCAAACGGTGTTCCTAGCAGTAGGTTTAGCTGCAGCAGAACTGAATAAGATGCATACAGATTATTTTGCCCCACGGTCCAAAAATCTAAGTGTTAACAAATTTGTCATAACTGGAGCGAGGAAACTCAAGAAGTTGGTCATGGCCGTAAATGATTACACTAAAGTTATGTACGGGTTGCCTTTATGTAAAAAATCTTGAGTGGTACGAATTTCGTTAAATTGTTGAAGTAACAATTTTCCCGCAACTCCGTTCGCGAGAATGTTTTTTATAAAAACAGAATATAAGAACAGCGCATTTTTTAACCATATTTTTAAGGTAGTTTTTAATTGTGTATCAGTTTTTTATTGTTTAGATTTTGTGCAAAGTTTTAAGATCTAAGGAATTAGAATACTCTATAAATTTTTAAGCCCCTTGAATTATTAAATTTATTTAGTTTTTAAAAATAAATAATGCTACCTTTTATAGTTCGGGGTTAAATCTATAGCAGTGAAAACCTATAGTAATTCCTCAAAGATTTACACCAAAATGTTTAGTATAAACTACATTAGTAATTGTGATGTATGTACCACTTACTCTTTAAATAAAATTCTTTGAATACCATTGTTTGATTGAATTTGTGTTTTTTATTTGTTTCACCATGTACAATTACCACTACTATTGATTAAAAATCATTCTTAACGATAAGACCCATTGGTTACTACACCCCTATTAATTTTAAGCTTCAATGTAATTTTTTGAAGTGTACAAAAAGTATATTTATCTATCTATATTACAAAACAACTTTTGCACACTTCTTCCGCTGATTTTTTTTTTATTAGATTTTTTTTTTGTGGTGGGAAGAATCATCGCGAGCTACCCATTGCTCACTGTCCGCAAGCCCGCGCCTATGGTGGCCGGAAATCGGGATCGAAATCCCAGCAGCGGCGGCGAGAGCGCCGTTGCCTAATACGGTCGACCTCCTCCTTTTCGAGCATTACTGCTTCGCAGAAGTCGGCGGCCACCTGCCACTCTTCCTCGCTCCGGACCATGGCCTGAACCAAGGCCCGGCGCGAGAGGTCTCCGCCGCCGATCGTCTCCGCGAGGGCACGGCGATGCTCCGCCCAAGCAGGGCACACCTCGACTGTGTGCTCCACCAGAGGACACTCCGGGCGTTCCGCACAGTGGCGACACCCGGGCATCACTTCCACACGAATCCGGTGCAGGACCTCCCAAACGTGCCTTGTCCGGTGAAGTCCTGCGTCATACGGAAGGTAAGGACGACGTGAGATCTTTCCAGCCACGCCTCAAAGAGGGGACTTACCGCCATAATTATGGCGTACCCAGCACTGGGTTGTCAGTCGCTGACGCCATTTCATCATGAGATCCCGCCGGAGCTCTGTCCGACCCCTGGACCACTGCTCTCGTAGCCAAGTTACGACTGTTCCGTTTCGATTCTCTTGCATCGATCGCCTCGATTTGCCCACGTCTCCGATTCCTTTGTTCTGATCACGTAACTGAGCGTTGAGATGACGTCAGAAAAGAGGAATTGGAGGCATGGCCAACTCGAAGCGTTCGACGCAAGAGACGCGAAACGGTTGTAACTTGCCATGGCTAGGGGGGCTGATACTTGATGTTTAGGAAATACCAAAATTTGCTACCATTTGGTACCTACTTAAATATTTGTTATCTACCTCTCGAATTTATGAAAACTGTATGTTTAGATCAGAACGAGATATAACAGTTACAATTTACACCCGTGAAGAAAAAAAGACCCGTCTCCGGTTGACTAGTTCAAATGTAAATACTACCACTAACTAAAGCTATAGGTTTTTTTTTTTTTTTCGATGGCAAAAATCATCTTATGACAACCCCCGCTCTTGGGCGGAGCGGGAGATAGTGTCAGACTCTTACTGACTAAAAAACCCATCCCGTTCCTTCAAGCCTTCATACTGGGGCTCGAGCGCCCTTTCGGATAACCCTGGCCCCAGTAGGCTTCGACCCGGCTGGGCCCCTGCTGTTGCAGACAACTCCTTGAGGCGCGCGGGAACAGCGCGCGCCGTCGACGACTTGGGCTTGGTCCAGACGGTTACCGGACGGCCGGACAGCGAGCTACCCATTGCTCACTGTCCGCAAGCCCGCGCCTAGGGCTGTCCGCAAGCCCGCGCCTACGGCTAAAGCTATAGGTCGTCAAAATGATATAGGTATATTGTTATAGAAACTGGTAGTGCTTTGTCGTTAAGTGCCCCTATGGTGGGCACGCGATATTAGCTTAGGTACTTTATTGCCTAGCAATAATTGGGGCCATTGGCACCTAGAACGTGCTATTGACACTTTTCAAGGTTTTTTTTACTAAGAAAAGTCGTTTATTTTCTATTTGAATGACCGATTAACCTTTCGAATGTCTTAAGTTATACTGTCCGACATAAGGTAAATTGTCTTTCTATTGTGTTTCTAATTACGACATTCAAAGAGTTAAGTATACATAATTACTAATTAACTAAGGAGTGGAATTCTCTGCCAGAGTGTTGCCTGATAACAATAATCTGGGAGAATTTATGTCAAGAGTGAATAGGTTACTTTAAGACAAGTGCGCTCGAACGTCGCTCAACATCGCTTACGGTCAAGTGAGACAGTGGTCAAACGATAAGCTCATTATCAATAATAATAATAAAAAAAAACAAATTCCCGTTCAATCAGTTGGTATCTGACTTGCTCTGCTTTGGAATGGCGACAGCATACCGGAAGACGCAGTGTTGGAAGACGGTTGACTACCATAGCAAAGAGACTTACCGAAAAGGCTGAATCGATATTTTTGCTGCCAAAAAGTGTAAAAACATTAGAATGTGCACTAGCATTCTAATATAACTCGAAAACAGCTATTTATTACTGATGACGAGGCGGTATGCTTTAAGACTTTAGCCTGCCCATAGGAGGCGAAGAAAAAAAAAACGGTAATCCACCATTTTTGAGATTTCAGATGACTATATTAGTTTCGTAACTAATAATTAGTCATCTGAAATCTATGACAATTGTGGCCTATACTAGCAAAATGAGTTTTATTTGTCATTTTCATATTAGGTAATATTAAAATTGCCCGATAGCAAAAATGCAGAACAAAGGATCCCTTTGTAAGCCATTTTTGGTAAAAATTTGAGATTGCCATTCTTTTTTTATTCAGTAGGTCAGTAGGTGATCTTTTTCATGTTAAATGGCTGTTCAGTTTTATTTCAACGAAGCCTGCCTTTGTTTTAAAGCTTTTTGATTCATTATTAAAATACCTATTTACTTATTTATGATTTTATTTTCAGCTTTCTGTCTGAATCTTCTTTTGTTCGTGTGTATTGAATAATTCAATGGCTGAAAATAACACGATTCGTAGCAAAAATCGGAGTAGGGTGAGACCTCTCGAGGTGTCAGCAAAACCGTAGGAGCCCAGGAGGCCTGAAGCCTGCTACCATGGGTCGTCTGAAATGGAACCCCGGGTACCTGGAACACAAGGCAAAGAAGGAACAGGAGTGGGTTTTAGTCAGTAAAAGCCTGACATGGCCTCTCGTACCACCCTAAATCATGATTTCCCATCAAAAAACAATAGGATGAAAATATCAAATCAGCGCTGTAATTCTTTCTTGTACACGAGCCCCAGCATTTTGCTGAGCTCTGGCCGTTTTGTGCGGTGCCTGTTGGTCTAGTGGTTAGTATAGCCCTGACTGCTATGCCAGAGGTCGTGGGTTCGATTCCCACCCAGGACAAATGTTTGTGTGATGAGCACGATCATTTGTTATGTGTCTGGGTGTAATTTATCTATATTATGTATGTATTTAAAGATATATAAGTAAGTTTATCAGTTGTCTAGTACTCATAACACAAGCTCTGCTTAGCTTGGGACTAGACGGCGTTGTGTGATAGTTGTGGAATATTATTATTTATATCTTCCCAATACATTATACTTCTTGTTACCTATTTTTATTTTTACAAGCTTTTATTTAGTTTCACCTGTCCCGTTGCTTGTCTGTTATCATCATCATCATCATATCAGCCGATAGACGTCCACTGTTGGACATAGGCCTCCCCCAAGCGTCGCCACAATGCACGATCCTGTGCGTCCCACATCCATCGGATTCCCGCAACCTTCACCAGGTCATCAAACCACCTTGTCCTACAAGGTGGCCTTCCAACGCTGCCTTTTCCGGTGTTTGTAATCAAAACTTGCAAATAACCTTTGACCCACTTACCGGTTACCGATTGAGCTGTTTTGCATACATGTGTAAATCAGATGACATTGCACAATCATTATGCATGTAGCTGATCTGATGATGGAACCGGAAGATGGCTATGGATCAATCTCCAAAACGGGCGTATTCGTGTGATCGCTCTGGTGCTTTTTAGATATTGATATTTAATGGTAATTATGTATCTCATTAAAAAGAATGATATTCAAATAGTACATTTATACAATTGGCCTTCAATTTACATAAACAGTTATGTAAATATTTAAGTTCAAAGATTTCGCGACCAGAGCAATCATAATTGGTGCCAGAGCGATCATAAATGGTGAAATCAGTGAAACAAAAAATTTAATTTTGATAAAATATTATTTATTTAGCCGTTTTCAGTCTTATTCAGTGTACATGTAACAAGATTATATGTAAGAGAAATGTATTATTTTAGAAAAAGGTCAAGGCATATTATCAGTCACACATATCAAAAACACGGAATATTTTATATAAAACTATTGCTAAAATAACATAATTATAAAAATCAACCTTTAGGCCAAAGGTTGATTTTTATAATTATGTTGTTTCATATATTTGGACTTAATTAAATCACTTCTAGGTAAATGAGACAAAATTAAAAACCTTTTAAAATCAACCATTAATACCTGCAGTCTTTTATAGTTATAAAATGACGTAGACTCATTAAATATTAGTTTTTAAAAAGTAATTAAAGAAAACTAACGCTTTTTTTCCTTTGGTAACTCTCTCTTGACTTTACAAGCCATTGTGCGTATAAATCTGGATCATTTTTTATCTTGGCCATTCTACGACGCTCAGCCAATTTCTTCCTAAGACGTTTTTCTTTAATAGATAATTTATTTCGAGGCATGATTTCAATCTGCAACAATAGTTGCCATTAAATTTTAGAGAAGAAAAGGTTACAGTTGTGTTTAGCTAAATAATATCATAATATCATCAAGGTAAAATACGTCAAAATCTGTTTATGGGTTTAGGTTACCTAAAGAAACCCAGGAAAGGTTATAAATTAAAGGTTATAAGCATAGTTCATCGTTTGTCATTGTTACAGTCCGGTACTACTACTTAAAATAGATTAATAACTTACAATTAATGCAAAATATCATCGCTCTGGTCTTTTTGGACAGAGCAATCACAGCCATAGCGATCAGAAAAAGTCACAAAATCATAAATATAGCCGAATTTAAAAGCAGTAGAAAGTTGTGATTACGTCTCATAAAAAACATCATAACGATCAGTTAATTCACATAACAAACACATTCACAAGTTTACTATTTAATTTAAATAACGTGCCATAGTAATCATAAAATTCGAGCACCAAATCCAGAGCAATCATAAACTTACCTTCGTAATGTTGGAGCGCGGGAACGTGGCACACAGGTATCTTCCTTGGCGGTTGGACCACTACTGGCGTTGCCCCGCAGGAGGGGAATAAAGTGTCAATAACGCGTAACTAGGGATGAGCGCGGTGTTTTACGTCAGCGCAGAGCGATGAGATAAAATGCCCGGTCTCTATTTTAAATTCAAATTGTGGCAAAAATATTGTTAATATAACTAAAAATATTTTATTACTATGAAGATTAACTATTTGTTATGTAATCTAAAAAGTTGTTTCAATATGAACTTTCTCTTTAAAAAGTTAAAGACTATTTTTTTCATTCAATCGGGAGTTGGGTCAACCCAGAGCGATCAGGATTTTAGGGTATAAGATTTTTTTTTAAATTCTTAAAATAAACTTATTCATAATACTAGCCTAGTTTCACGTAGATTAAACACTAAACTGTATATAAAAAAATATTTTGAAAACGTTTTTCTATTTTAAAATGGGTTTATCCAGCCCGACACGAAAAAAACTGCCTCTGGAGATCGACCCCTATAGGAACTTGGCAGATAAACGACACAAACCCACAGAGTTTGGGCTCGTATGATTCGTCTTGACGAACATATGACAAATGTTTGTGTGATGAGCATAATCATTTGTTCTGTGTCTGGGTGTAATTTATCTATAACTAGCTTTTGCCCGCGGCTTCGCTCCCGCTGTTCCCTACTTCAGCCTACTATACCCTACTCTACCCTATCCTACTCTACCCTACTCTACCCTACCCTACTCTACTCTACTCTACCCTACTCTATCCTACTCTACCCTACTCTACCCTACTCTATCCTACTCTACCCTACTCTACCCTACTCTACCCTACTCTACCCTACTCTACCCTACTCTACCCTACTCTACCCTACTCTACCCTACTCTACCCTACTCTACCCTACTCTACCCTACTCTACCCTACTCTACCCAACCACACTCTACTCTACTCTACCCTACTCTACCTACTCTACCCTACTCTACCCTACTCTACCCTACCCTACTCTACCCTACTCTACCCTACCCTACTCTACTCTGCTCTACCCTACCCTACCCTACCCTACTCTACCCTACTATACCCTACTCTACCCTACCCTACTCTACCCTACTCTACCCTACCCTACTCTACTCTACCCTAAAAAAAAAAAAAATTAAAAAAAAAGTATCCTATGTCCGTCTCCTGGTTTTAAGCTACCTCCCCACCAATTTTCAGCCAAATCGGTTCAGCCGTTCTTGAGTTATAAGTGGTGTAACTAACACGACTTTCTTTTATATATATAGATATGTATGTATTTAGAAATATATAAGTATGTTTATCAGTAGTCTAGTACTCATAACTCAAGCTCTGCTTACTAGGGACTAGACGGCGTTGTGTGATAGTGTGGAATATTATATTATATTATTATATATTGAGCTTTTTAGCTCGGTATACTGAGCTAAAAAGCTACGAAAAAATGATTTTCATTAAAAGCTTGTTTATGGTATGCATCATGTTTAATCGTTTTTCTTTCTTTCTTTCCATTCAATCGTTATCTACGTTGTACTAATTCGGCACAGAGCATTCCATTCTCATGGAAGAAATCTGATTTAACCCATCATAACGAACGTAAGCATAACAGCGTGAAACCTTCAAATAACAACCGGAAACGGCACGTACGACGGCGCGCAGTAGACGATTACTTCCGGCGGCGTCCCGACGCTCCGCCAATTAGATCATCTGCACCGGAGTCTTACGTAAATAAAAAAATAAGCAAATGTGTTGATCTTCAATTTTTTTGTGAGCTACAGAAGAAAAAGTATATAAAAATGCTTCTACGATTCAGATATGGAAAGAAACTGATTGAAAATTCAATGTCAAATAATCCTGGCATACCCATCTTGATCCTTTCGATATATCCTACTTATATAGGCCCATCATCATCGTCATCATTTCAGCCGAAAGACGTCCAATATTGAACATGGGCCTCCCCCAAGTGTCGCCATAACAGCCGGTCCGGTGCGTCTTGAATCCATCAGGTCATCGGTCTACCTTGTGGGAGGCTGTCCAACGCTGCGTCTCCTGGTACGCGGTCGCCACTCTAGAGATGTAAGGATACTAAATTGCTCGCAGAACGGATGGTCAGATAGCCCACAGCCACTTAAGCTTGACGATTTTTCGTATATTATGTCCGCTGTAACACATACTTACAATATGTTTTCTACATTCTTGCGCCATCCCATCTTCCTAGTTCATCGTGCTGTGCTGGTGCTGCCGCTGCGGCTACAGACAACCTCAAGCGGCGAAAATATAACAACCTCGTCGGCAGTTATATTTTTGAGCCATTTGGGGTTGGAACTCTTGGGCCGTGGGGTTCAAGTGCTCATATGCTGTTTAAAGAACTGTCAAAATGCTTAGGGTGAGTTGCACCATTTAACTACAACGATAACCAAACCATAACCAGCCGTGAAACGGCCGCCTATTGGTCAATTCCACGATTTGACTACTGTTAACGGCTTTGTTATCGTTATAGTTAAATGGTGCAACTCACCCTTAGTGTGTATATTATATAGTTGGGTTAAGCATAAATATTTTTTTTTATTAATATTCAAGTTTATTATGTACCTATATATTTTGTTGCTTTATGTTGTAAATAACTAAAATAAATAAAGTATTTCGTTTAATATGTGGTAGGCTTTTCTCAAACTATCCACTATATCCTCTAGCGCAAGTGTACAGCAAGAGTTGAACAAACAGTCATCTAAAAAGTAAAACAAATTAACTATCGCCGATTTACGATTCAGAACTTTTCCATCATCTGCAACCGGATGAGGATTACAGAATAGTAACAGTAATGTAGGTTCTAGAGTGGCGACTGCGCACCGGAAAACGCAGCGTTGTAAGGCGTTCATCAGGTGGACCGACAACCTGGTGAGAATCACGGGAATGTTTTCAGTTCAGTTAACTTGAACTAAAGAGATTATGATGTCGAAATATCTAACTATAAACTCTTGAAGCTTTAAATCAGTACTTAAGTAGAACCTAATAGTATAGATTGCCATCACTATCCAATTACTTAGTCTGCTTCTTGTGCACTGCGACGTCATCCCATGGGTAGGGCGCCTACATGCTAGCGCAGAAATTGAATTTTTACTGAAGTATATTAGCTGATCCGAGCCGAAGTAGAATTTACGAATGAAGATATTTTTTAAACTGGACGTGTGTTAACACGTTCACAGATTTTTATATATATAAGACTAGATTATAGATTAGATTAGATGTTAGATTAGAGGTAACCCTCTAAGTGTAAAGAGAGTGCTTTTAATTTATAAATAAGACTGTAGTAAATAAGAACTTAGAAGAATCTTTTTTCTTTGAACGTGTCAAATCGTATTTGAATGCTAAAGTTTGGCACGTTTTGACAAGGAGGGGGTTATAAATTATACTCAACTAGAATTCAGAAACTGGGTTAAATTCTCTGGGCTGAGGATTGTTCGAAAGACACCGCGGCTCTGGAACGCCAGGGGTGAATAAAGGAACACGGGCGGGTTTTAGTAAATAAAAGTTTAATTCTCCCTCTAGGTCCACCTAGAACGAGAAAAATTAATTAAAGCTTTGTCACGAAAAATAAACTATCGAATTTCACTTGTGGTTACTTAGGAGGAGCTAGTGGCAAAGTTACACGGACGAAGTTACAACAGCAACCCTAGTTGATTTTCAAGTTAAGGTAACAATTGCCAAAGCAATATTTTATAATTTATAGACGTTAAAATTAACACAAAAATACATTTAGGAGGTATGCGGAAAAGGGTGTAAAGTCCCGCAAACCTCCGTTGAAAAGGCAGGATCCTCCAACAAGACGGTTGCTGTGTCAGGTCTGGGGTCCGGCAAGTGCCCGATAGTTGATTTCGAACTGTTTTGTATATTCTAATCACACGGAGAATTCTGATATCGCAATACAGGATTAATTGTAATTTAGTTCCTATCTGGCATAATAGATGTCGCTACAATGTTCCATATTAGAATTTCAGCAATATTTCAACCCTGAAAGCGTAGTGAATCCAATTAAAATTACTACAATTGAGGCACCAGTCGTATTTGTATTGTTTAGCGTCAGTTTGTGTAACTAATTAATATTAGGCGCTTAGTTAAACAAAATGAATGAAATGGAAAATCGGGATCCGATTTGTTTTCTGTCTTAGTTTTGGTTGAGACAGCTGATGTTATTACAATTTAGTTTATGGAAAGATATTAGAAAGTTTTAGATGGATACATCACAGATTTTATCCAAATGGCGTTTAATTTCATCGCAATTCATAAAAATTCTTGAATAGTTACTTATTTTATGGGCAGGTTGTTATATTTTCGCCGCTTGAGGTTGTCTGTAGCCGCAGCGGCAGCACCAGCACAGCACGATGAACTAGGAAGATGGGATGGCGCAAGAATGTAGAAAACATATTGTAAGTATGTGTTACAGCGGACATAATATACGAAAAATCGTCAAGCTTAAGTGGCTGTGGGCTATCTGACCATCCGTTCTGCGAGCAATTTAGTATCCTTACATCTCTAGAGTGGCGACCGCGTACCAGGAGACGCAGCGTTGGACAGCCTCCCACAAGGTAGACCGATGACCTGATGGATTCAAGACGCACCGGACCGGCTGTTATGGCGACACTTGGGGGAGGCCCATGTTCAATATTGGACGTCTTTCGGCTGAAATGATGATGATGATGATGGGCCTATATAAGTAGGATATATCGAAAGTATCAAGATGGGTACGCCAGGATTATGTGACATTGAATTTTCAGTCAGTTTCTTTCTATCTGATTCGTAGAAGTATTTTTAGATATATTTTCTTCTGTAGCTCACAAAAAAATTGAAGATCAACACATTTGCTTATTTTTTTATTTACGTAAGACTCCGGTGCAGATGATCTAATTGGCGGAGCGTCGGGACGCCGCCGGAAGTAATCGTCTACTGCGCGCCGTCGTACGTGCCGTTTCCGGTTGTTATTTGAAGGTTTCACGCTGTTATGCTTACGTTCGTCATGATGGGTTGAATCAGATTTCGTCAGTTTTAGAGCTCCTTAGTAGTCCTGAGTTGAGCTTTTCGAATACTGACACATGCTTACACTGATTGGACAGGTCCACTCAAATCTGAATGGTTCTTTCTTCATAAGACCATCTCAGACAAATCTGCATGGTTCTCATGTGATTTGACCGTTACGTATTTACTGTATGGGCTTTAAAAGAGACTTTGACCCTTGAGTTTGTTTCGGTGTTTCTTCTCAGGGTAGTCAGATAGGAAACACCGGCCTCATCTAGCATGAACTGACGAGAAAAAAAAATTGACGTGTAAAAGTGTTTTCTATTCAAACTTATTTACAAAATAAACATTATTTATCAATTATCATTTCTTCCATGGGAATGGAATGCTCTGTGCCAAATTAGTGCTACGTAGATAACGATTGAATGGAAAGAAAGAAAAACGATTAAACATGATGCCTACCATAAACAAGCTTTTAATGAAAAACATTTTTTCATAGCAAGCTTTTATAGCTCGGTATACTTAATAAACGCTCGTCAAGACGAATCATACGAGCCCAAACTCGGTGGGTTTGTGTCGTTTAACTACCAAGTTCCTATAGCCATCTTCCGGTTCCATCATCAGATCAGCTACATGCATAATGATTTTGCAATATCATCTGATTTACACATGCATGCAAACTTTCAGCTCAATTGGTAGCCGGTAAGTGGGTCAAAGTTTTGCAAGTTTTGATTACAGACAAACATCGGGACAGGAGAAACTAAATAGGAGCATGTAAAAACAAAAATAGGTAACAAGAAGTATAATATATTGGTAAGATTTGCGGCCAGCGCTCAGCAAAATGCTGGGGTTCGTGTACAAGAAAGAATTACAGCGCTGATTTGATATTGTCGTCCTTTTGTTTTTTGATGGGAAAACATGATATATGGTGGTACGAGAGGCCATGTCAAACTTTTACTGACTAAAACCCCCTCCTGTTCCTTCTTTGCCTTGTGCTCCAGGTACCCAGGGTTCCCTTTCAGACGACCCGTAGCAGGCTTCAGCCCTCCTGGGCTCCTACGGTTTTGCTGACACCTCGAGAGGTCTCACCCTACTCCGATTTTTGCTACGAATCGTGTTATTTTCAGCCATTGAATTATTCAATACACACGAACAAAAGAAGATTCAGACAGAAAGCTGAAAATAAAATCATAAATAAGTAAATAGGTATTTTAATAATGAATCAAAAAGCTTTAAAACAAAGGCAGGCTTCGTTGAAATAAAACTGAACAGCCATTTAACATGAAAAAGATCACCTACTGACCTACTGAATAAAAAAAGAACCAAAAATGGCTTACAAAGGGATCCTTTGTTCTGCATTTTTGCTATCGGGCAATTTTAGAATTCTGATATCGCAATACAGGATTAAATGTAATTTAGTTCCTATCTGGCATAATAGATGTCGCTACAATGTTCCATATTAGAATTTCAGCAATATTTCAACCCTGAAAGCGTAGTGAATCCAATTAAAATTACTACAATTGAGGCACCAGTCGTATTTGTATTGTTTAGCGTCAGTTTGTGTAACTAATTAATATTAGGCGCTTAGTTAAACAAAATGAATGAAATGGAAAATCGGGATCCGATTTGTTTTCTGTCTTAGTTTTGGTTGAGACAGCTGATGTTATTACAATTTAGTTTATGGAAAGATATTAGAAAGTTTTAGATGGATACATCACAGATTTTATCCAAATGGCGTTTAATTTCATCGCAATTCATAAAAATTCTTGAATAGTTACTTATTTTATGGGCCGGTTTCACCACATGTTATTAAAGCCCCGAATAGCCTATTTGTCAAATAAGAACTGTCAAACTCATACAACAACTGTCAAAAAACTGAAAATTTATTTGACGAATAGGCTATTTGGAGATGGTGAAATCGTCACATAAGGTGAGTTGCACCATTTAACTTTAACGATAACAAAGCCGTTAACAGTTGTCAAATAGTCGAATTGACCAATAGGCGGCCGTTTCACGGCTGGTTATGGTTTGGTTATCGTTATAGTTAAATGGTGCAAGTCACCCTAAATCTAAAACATTTCTATAATTCTAATATTACACTTTACAATTTCTTCTTGTCTTGCCAAAAATTTTAAATGGATATGAACCGGAGATCAATCAGTGCACAGTATTATTTTATTTTTTTGAATGCGCAGCGAATATTTCCTTATTCGACAAAACACGGCATTTTCTGTGTACGTTGAGTAAACATAAAAAAACAACCATTATAAATGAATTCAACTAATTAGTGAAACTGTTGAAAGTCAACATAGCCGCGTTTTCAAAATACGTTTTTGTCATAAATATTTTCTTTAGCAACGACGTGGAGCTGTGCCGTAACCTAGAAATGTACACTATGTTTTTACATTACTACATTTTCATATTAAATTAAATTTAAAAAGAAAACCCAAGCTAGCCTGGTTTTCGAGAAATCTTTATTTTTTATTATTGACTAGCTTTTGCCCGCGATTTCGTCCGCGTAGAAGTTGAAAAGTGGTTCTAATAGGTTATGTAATTGTTTTTTTTTAATTTCATTAAAATAATTTACTCGTCTGTAATCAATTCTGTTAAAGAATGTTCATGCAAAATTTGAAATAGAATGGACCAAGGAATCACATTGTCCCATACAAAGTTTGCCCCCTTTTTCACCCTCTTAGGGGTAGAATTTCGAAAAATCTTTTCTTATCTGATGCCTACCTACGTCATACCCTCCAACTTTCAGGCCTTGATAATCAGCGGTTTATGCTGTGCCTTGATCGTCAATCAGTCATTACAAATACTAACATTGGCTAAGTTTGTACTACTAGGTACTAACACATATGGATATTTAATTATCTGAAATAAATATTTGAATTGAATTATTGCTGTGATATGGTCGATGATGGAGCACGCTTGCGTAGTAACCTGTTCAGTTATGACATAGGTATAGACCTCCAGGTCGTAGAGGCTCCCAAGTCTTTGACGGCGCTTAGTGCTCCACGCATCAAGGAGATGTCAGCAAACCGTAGGGGCCCAGCATGGTTCCGACCATGGCTCCGGCCTACTGGGGTCATGAGTTCGCTTCTCAAAGAAAAAACCCGGCCCTGGAATGACAGGCAGCGAAGGAACTAGGAGTGAGTTTTAGTCACTATGTTAACACGCTCCGCCCAAGGGCGTGAGATGTCATTGGCAGTGGTGGCTGAGTGGTAATGGCTTTTTTTGTGGGGAATATCACCCAGTGACAATCTCTGCTATTGGGCGGAGCGGGAGATAGTGTCAGACTCTTACTTACTAAAAAACCCAACCCGTTCCTTCAAGCCTGCATACTGGGGCTCGCCGAGCACCCTTTCGGATAACCCTGGTCCCAGTAGGCTTCGACCCGGCTGGGCCCCTGCTGTTGCTGACCACTCCTTGAGACGTGCGGGAACAGTGCGCACTGTCGACGACTTGGACTTGGTCCAGATAGTTACCGGACGGCCGGCCAGCGAGCTACCCATTGCTCACTGTCCACAAGCCCGCGCCTACGGTGGCTGGAAACGGGATCGGAATCTCGGCGGCTTGTCTGATGCGGTTGGCCTCGTCTTTTGGGAACATTACTGCTTCGCAGAAGTCGCCGACCGCCTGCCACTCCCCCCCCCCCTTTCGGTCCATGGCCTCAACCAACTCCGGCTTACGAGTGGTAGGTCATGGGTTCAAACCCAGCCAGACTTTGTGTAATTTATTTCATCATCACTGCTCTCAAAACGGGGAAGGAAAACATCGTGAGGAAACTGGCATGTCCTAGAACCAAAAATTCGAAGACATGTGACATTTACCAACCCGTACTAGGCCCGATTGATTACGGCCCATTCCCTCTCCTAGAGAGGAGGCCTGAGTCCCAGCAGTGGGCACATTGAAAGGCTGATTATAGAGGCCATCAAGATATTCAGACTTTTCAGGGATTTCCTCCTTTACTGTACGCAAATGCGTTCTTACAAAATTACGTTTCCATCAACTCAGAATTTAAATTAACTTTAAATTTTTCCAATTTATTAAAATCAAAGGCCCTTTCCGATTGATTTTAATTAAAACTGCTATTACAAAGTTTTACTAATTATTGTTATTACACTCGATTCCCGGAATATTTGAGACTTTCGGGTTCAGTTAGGTACAAAAGCCATAAATTCGTAACTACGGAAGAATTTGTAATGGTCTCAGTTTGTAGTAGGACTTTGAGCAATGGCTCGACGTCGCCTCGCTTTCAAAGTTTATAAATATCTGGATATTGTTGTAACAGTCAAAGTTTTTCCAATATGTATTATGTTTTTATGAATAAAACTTACCTAGTTATATATCTTGTTCCATAAAAAAAAGGATAACAGGGTAAGTTATGGTTTTCTTCAAGATCATGTGACTTTAAATCCTATGTTAAATCTTCTTAGCGTGTCGATGGTAAAAATGATTAAGTTTGCATGCCTGGTCCAGTGTTCGGCCGCGGTAATGCCGTCCAATGATGCCGTCATTAAATCCCTACGTGAACAAGTTACTGGGGTGCTATTCTCCATCTGAAACTAACCCCACGAGAGCGCGGCAGCTTCGGTATTATCGCGAGGTTGCCGCGCGCAGCAAGCCCGAGCCATTATGTTCGTAATATACGTGAGCGTTCAGAATGCGCGCGGCAAACGACTAAGGCGCCTTTGAGAAAAACAAAAAGCCCACACTGGATGGCTCAGGCGCTTAGTCGCTCGCCCGCGGCAGCGCGCGCACTTGCCTCAGCCGAGGTACGTCCACAGCACTAACCGAGCTGCTTCGCGCGGCAAATGCCTTGCTCTCGCTGCTCGTTCTGTATAGACGCGATTATTGATTTTTATAATAAATAACTATGAGTATTTACAATCTAACTACGTTCATATACTTAATTACAATGCATCGACACACGTGTGTCACACACGCCGATCTGAGCGCGTCGGTATCCATACATTTTATATTATGAAAACTAGACTTGTAGAGTCTGTCTAATAAGTTAAACGACTTGGGTAATTATTAGGATTTAATAAAATCTGATGTAGTCAACACGGCTTCAATAATCAAGGTTGATTATGAGATAGAGATCATTGTTAGCTAACAGAAGAACCTTAAAAAAAGTACCGAATACAAGTATTTTTTAAATAATTAAATAATATTCAAAATTCCCAAGTCGGTTGACTTATTAGACAGACTATAAAACTACACTAGATCCATGCCACGTGACGCCACGAATCGTCGATATACGTACAAATCAGACGTCTTGCATGTGTCGGTATGATGTAGTTCTAGCAAACTGTCAAGTATTTTTTATTTATATTATTTTTTTATTATTTTTTTTTTATATTATTTTTTAATACACAGTTAATAGTGGGTACATTTTGATACAAGTGAAGAAAGTTTGTCATTCCGACCGAGGCAGAATTAGCTCGAGCTGCAGGCGAGTGCTGCAGTGACACGTGTATCAAACGACGTTTTTCAATACAAAAACGAAATAAAAAAGAAAATGGGGTTGACCGGCATCACATGGGTTTTTTTATCATTTAAGTCGGTCTTGATTCTTACTAACCAGTTAGATTTTTACTAACCAAAATCTATGATATCCTTCAATTGCTCTTTGCGTTCATCAGACAACAGGACACATTTCAACGACACCACTATCCAGCCAGCTGAATCTTTGATCTCATTGTCTACACCAAAAAGACACACACATTTGACAGGCCGGTTGGTCTAGCTAGTGGTTAGTGACCCTGACTGCTATGCCGGAGGTTGTGAGTTCGATTCCCACCCAGGACAAATGTTTGTGTGATGAGCACGATCATTTGTTCTGTGTCTGGGTGTAATTTATCTATAATATGTATGTATTTAGAAATATATAAGTATGTTCATCAGTTGTCTAGTACTCACAACACAAGCTCTGCTTAGCTTGGGACTATACGGGGTTGTGTGATAGTTGTGGAATATTATTATTTTAATTAAAAACATCTATAGAATTTTCTCAACAACAGTTTCCTCTAATACATGCAAGAACCACCCACTTAAAGGGGACCCCTCTTAAAAACCCTATAAACCGACAGCTCGTAAATGGTAAGCATCGTCGCGTATCACAACTAGGCCAGGCTTCTATGTAGGTCACAATATGATACTCGGTCATAAACAGCTGTGGAGCCCCCGGGAGCCTGTGACCTTGCCAACTTTAGGATTACGCTCCAATTATTGTTAGAGGAACCGTTGTATTTTCATATGATCTATATTTTTCTTTGTAAGTCTGTATAGCCTCTTTTAAACACCCCTACTTTTTAATTAGTACATAAAAAAATGGGGCTCTATCTGTACCCGTTGAAGAAAAAGTAGAAAAAAGAAGTCAAAAGTAGAAAAAACCGAAATCCTATAATTGACCATGACAAGGTAAATTCATCATAGAGTATCCAACACAGGGATAAAGCCATAGAATAGTAGTTTATGTGACTAGGTGATAAAGCAGTGTCTTTAAGTCGCGGGCGGCATGTTGAATTCCGAACGAAACGAAGGTTGCTGATTTTAATCCCAAACGTTAGTGAGGGATTTATATAATCAACTCAACCCTGGAATAAAAATAAAATAAAGAGGAATAAAGAAACCTGAGTGAAGTGAGGAATTCAAGCCGCCCAAGACAAAGACAGCTTTATCGTTATCCCCGTGTTGCATACTCTACTTTTTACACCATCTGTGAGATAATTAAAAGACAATTTGGTCGACCAAATCATATATTAGAGAAATATAAGTATCTAAGCACACGGCCGTGCGCAGGCCAAGTTCTAGCAACAGGCAGCGCGCATGCCGTGCACTATTTACACGAACCGTTTCGACCCACTTTTGACCCCCCTCTAGCTGCAAGTAGTGAGATAACATTATATTTACAAGTTCATAAAACAAAATTCAGTAGGTACTCCAAGATTCTATAGTTTCAATTTTCTATAATGCTCCCGTCAGTAAGCACGTTTTATTCTATTTTTTTTGTTAGTGGCCAGTTTGAATTTCGATTTTCGAGTCAACTTGTTTAATGCACGCTGTTTTTACTGTTCCTTGAATGCACGTATGTACTAATTCACAATTTTGACGATTTTTGATGTTCCAAATTCAAATATCATTATTCCCTAGGGATCGGCCACACTGGATAGAATGATTTGCTCTAAGTGAGGTTTGTATGACATATAAAACGACATTACCGAGCATGTGGTGTAAAAATATATTTCTTATATCTATAGATAAAGCTGTCTTTGTTTTGGGTGGCTCGAGTTCCTAACTTAGGTCCTCAGGCATACCTATATATCAACTCCTCGCAGTGCTCGGGAGTTAATTATGTACATCCTAAAACTTTCAAAACTGACAACCTTCGTTTCGTTCGCAATTTAACATGCCACCCACGACTTTAAGGCTACTTTATTCCCTAGTCGAATAATCATTAGGCATATTATTATATTACTACCTATATTATACATACCTATTATTAATTAAATTAATATTTTATACTGGCTGACCAGTTAGACGTTGTTCTGTCTTACTATACTTAAAGTGAGTTGCACCATTTAACTATAACGATAACAAAAACGTTAACAGTTGTCAAATCGTCGAATTGACCAATAGGTGGCCGTTTCACGGCTGGTTATGGTTTGGTTATCGTTATAATTAAATGGTGCAACTCACACTGAAACTATCAAACGCGCAAAGATTAAATATTGTTTTTTTTTTAATTTACTTATTTTATTCGTAACATTCTTAGTTTTTTCTTTCTTAAACACCTCCTAACAATAACAAACACAAAAAAAAAGAGTTATCAAAATTGGTTCAGCTGTTGACGCGTAATGTCATGACTAAGGGAAATAAGGTTAATTTTTTTTTTTACCCGACTTCGCGAAGGGTTATGTTTTATATATTATATAGATAGATTGTTATATATATAGATAGATTTTATCTGTTCTAGCTTTTGCCCGCGGCTTCGCCTGCGTGGCATTAGGTACTTACGGAATCGGGATAAAAGGTAGCCTATGTTCTTTTCCAAAGGCTATATGCATGCCAAATTTCATCCAAATCAGTTTAGTCGTTTTTGCGTGATTAAGTAACAAACATCCAAACATCCACACTTTCACATTTATAATATTAGTTAGGATTATCTGCTATTTACTTGTGTAACTGAAAATCAGCGTTACTCTTCAGGCATTAATTATCTGGCAGTTATGCTGAACTACACCAATTTTACACATTTTTCGCAAAACACATGGCCATTGGAGCCGAAAGGTTCTGGAGTGGCGACCGCGTACTGGAAGTCGCAGCGTTGGAACGCCTCCTATAAGGTGGAAATGTGGAATGATAACCTGGTGAAGGTTGCGGGAATCCGATGGATGCAAGACACACAGCATCGTTCATTGTGGCGACACTTGACGGAGGCCTATGTCCAACAGTGGGCGTATATCGGCTGAAATTATGATGATGGCATCAATCTTGGAACAGCCGTGAGGCACAATATTTTTCGTTTATTATACTTTGTAACTTGTTGTGTTCTTTCTTTAATTCTTTCTAATCGGGTAAAATCAAAATTAACTTTTTTATTTCCTACAGGACGAAAACTTCATGTTTAAAATAATAAATAAGTACCTAATCTATTTTGGTCACGAGGAGACTTTCTATGTAGGGACGCGCCGACCTTGCGAATCGCAACTCCGAAACTTTTCAATTGAATTATTCTGTTGCCACAGTACGGGGTTAAGCAGTAGAACATTTTTTTATTTTTTTATGTCCTAGAACCAAAAATTTGAAGTCACGTGACATTCACCAACCCGCACTAGACCTGTGTTGTAGATTACGACCCATTTCCTCTTATAAAGAGGAGGCCTGAGTCCCAGCAGTGGGAACATTAAAAGGCTGATTATGCTTAATATGCTATGCTAATTTTTATTGTGTACAATATAGAGTACCTATATTTATCTATCTATTTACACACAATTGCAATTTAGCTTCACTTTTCTTGGACTGACCGACATTTGACTATTCAAAAGTGCCTGCAAATGGTCTATTTGAAATAAATGCTTTGATTTTGATTTTGACACAAACGCTAGAACCGACGTTTTATCCGTTCCAAATGGCCCGTTTTGTGGTTGGAAATCATCAAATAACGTCTCCGTAATAACGATTTATCATAGTGTCACTTTTTTTTTTAAGATGAATTACCATGACAGTAAGCGTAATATGGTCCAAAAACATCCTGTGATTTGGAGGAAGCGTCAGAAAAATAGCCTAATTGAAATACTGCTTCACGTTTCCACTGTGGTTGTGTAGTTCAGGTCCCACATGTGTGTCTACAACTCTTACATTCCTTACATGTGTGTGTTTAACTTCTGTTAGTACAATGTTAATGCATTTGTCTTGTCCGGCGTCCGTTAATGTGTCTTTATAGTCTGGGCTTAGATACCACTGTTTTCAACTTAGATCCTATGTTGGAGTGAGTTGCACTAAGTTTAGCGATAACCTATGTCTCTTTAGCCATTAAATCTCTAGTTAGGTAAAACATTGGTTTTTTATTTTTTCTTTCACATAAACTAGTGTTTGGCTGCGATCCCACCTGATGGTAAGTAGTGATGCAATCGTTGATGGTGAGGCCCACTAGTTTATCAAGAACCTATTCACTTTAGCCTTGAAAACACCTAAATTATAATCGGACGGGAAGACCGAAGTAGGTAAATAGTTCCAGTCCCTCGATGTACGCGGTATAGACGACGAGGCGAAACGCTCGGTTGCACCAATTTACAATTACCGTCACGGATCTTGAGCGCTCGGCGTCGGAGTGGGGATCGCTTTGCGCATTTCATACATTGGCGAGCCAATCGTCGTCGTTGTTAGATGACATGCTGCAAGCGCAGGGAACGAATCATGAGTGACGTCTATGACGCGATGGCGCAGCGAGCCATTCACTGACACTCTCCACTTCGCACCACTAAAGAGACCGAATATTTGACTTCTGCGCAACTTGAAGCCAGCGCTCAAGATCCGTTTCGGCAATTGTAACAATGGTTAAAATGACGTCACAAATTACGACAACATTAACTGCTTAAAAGGCGGTAGCGTTCCAAGTACGCCTCAAAGAGATGTCAGCAAAACCAAAGGGCCAAAGCAGGGCCGATGACCGTGAAGGCCATGGGGAATTTCTGAAAAGGTCCGTGATCCAGAACGCAAATGAAACTGAAGGATATAAGGTGTTCAAGGAGATGTCAGCAAGCCGTAGGGGCCCACCAGGGTCGAAGCCTGGCCATCGTAGGCGTGGGCTTGCGGACAGTGAGCAATGGGTAGCTCGCTGTCCGGCCGTCCGGTAACTGCCCGGACCAAGCCCAAGTCTGCGACGGCGTGGCGGCGAGCAGGGTGGGCTTTTAGTCAGTAAGATTCTGACACTATCTCCTGCTCCGCCATAAAAAAAAGGATCGAAGCCTACTGTTGCCATGGATGATGCGAAAGAGTACCTCGGAGCCCAGGAACGAAGCCAAAGAAAGAACAGGACTGGGTTTTAGTCAGTAAAAGTCTGACACGCCCTCCCACCACACCCAAAGGTGGGAGATGTCATTAGATGGGTGTAATTATTATTATTATTATAGATGATCTTCCACCTAAAAAAAAGGATAAAGGTGTGGTATTAGTCAGTAAAACTTTGACATACACTCTCACTCTACCCTAGAGAGGACGAAGCCATTGGCTTCCTGACTTCCCACCTCAAAAAAAATGCTAGAAATATAGTTTATGATGGTATCTAGTAATTGATTGTGTTCCTAATTTCGTTTTGGTTTTGATACCTAAGTTTTTTTTTCTAAGTTAACGATCTTTTATAATCGTGTTTTTAAAAAAGTTCAGAATTAGGTTCAGAGACCTAGATAATACAAAGGCTAAACCAATTATGTGCCTAGGTGAATGGTACTGATGTAGGTAAAATGAATTCAAATATTCATATAAGCCAAAC
The DNA here is from genome assembly GCA_929112965.1 of Mythimna albipuncta. Lineage (NCBI taxonomy): Eukaryota > Metazoa > Arthropoda > Insecta > Lepidoptera > Noctuidae > Mythimna > Mythimna albipuncta. The sequence goes on along the minus strand of OV815962.1, from coordinate 4,323,484 downwards.
TCACTGTTTGATTTTTATTTGATTTGCACGTTAGTAAACTAAACTAAACTCGATTAGTTTTTATTGGGCACTGTATACAATTGAGCTTACAAATAATGTTAGGCTCGATAAAAAGTTCTATGTAATATTAGATTTTCACTGACAGGTTTCTGTTTTTTTGTTTTGCTTTATGTAGCGTCCACAGGAAAAAGGGTTTTGCTTTTGTGAGTGTCAAGTTATCTATAATATAAAAATGAATCGCAAAATGTGTTGGTAAGCGCATAACTCAACAACGCCTGGACCGATTTCGCTATTTTTTTTTTGTTGTGTTCGTTATTATGAGAAGGTTCTTATGGAAAAAAAAATAGGGTAGTGTAGGGTAGAGTAGGGTAGTGTAGGGTAGAGTAAGGTAGAGGAGGGTAGAGTAGGGTAGAGTAGAGTAGGGTAGGGTAGAGTAGGGTAGAGTAGGGTAGAGTAGGGTAGAGTAGGGTAGAGTAGGGTAGAGCAAGTCATTCTATCCCTAGGGAGATAATGCAGTATGGCCGATCCTTATGGAATAATGAGATTTGAATTTGGAACATCAAAAATCGTCAACATTCTGAATTAAAATGTACGTGCATCGAAGTTGATTCGAAATTCAAACTGGCAACTAACATAAAAAAAAAGAAAATAGAATAAAACGTGCTTACTGACGGGAGCGTTAGGTATAGAAGAAAAAACTATAGAATCTTGGAGTAGTGAATTTTGTTTGTTTGATGAACCTATAAATATAATACTTATATTTTTGTAATATTACCTATATGATTTGGTGGACCAAATTGTCTTTTAATTATCACGTACAAAGTTTCACTTTTATTATATATGATTTCTTCATCTTGTAAAATCAACTCTATCTCATTTTATCTGGGCTTGAAGCAATGGGTAGCTCGCCGTCTGACCATCCGGTAATCGTCCGGACCGAGCCTAGTCGTCGAGCCTCGCGCGTACTGTTCCACGCGCGCCTCAAAATGTCAGCAAACCGTAGGGGCCCAGCAGGGTCGAAGCCTACTGAGGCCAAGGGTTTGCTTCTGAAAGGAAAGTCGGTCGTGGTATGAATGGCAACGAAGGAACAGGAGTGGTTTTTTAGTCAGTAAAAGTCTGACACACCCTCTCACTTTGCCCAAAAGTGGGAGATGTCATTGGACGATTATCCAACCTAAAAAAAATCTCATTATATCAAATTAGTTACTAAGATAATTCTGCAAAACTTTCAACTTTACAGTGCATCACATTTGATTAACCGAGAAAGCCACATAGCATCAGACCCACTTACGGGTTGATCAGCTTACCGATACCCCACACCCAATCATACCAACATTTAAGTCAAAAGCCATAAATCCAGTTGTTAACCACAATGACCGCGGTTTGACCTTCACAATTGCCCGGACCTGGCAAATAAAGCCGGATGACCTCAGACCTCAGGCCTTCCATAAATAATGAGCAGTTCCCAATAAAAGAGGGGTTGGGGGTCACTTCCAATTAAATTGCTAAATATCTGGGACATTGGCTGATACTCGTATAATAGACAATATTTATTAGACAATAGATGAGTTACATGTTTTGATTAGAATCGAATTTGATTGTGTTTGAGCTTTCGTCTGATCGTATCTGTGTTTTGGCGAACTTGAATCGTTATATTGTATTTTACAATTGCTGTACATATACGAATACTTTCGTGATGAAAGTCTGAAATAATACTTAACTGACTATAATAATTATTGGTATATATGTTACTGTAATAGCTAGAACTACAGTAAATCTGAAGATTTTTTAGTATAACCTAAGATTTATCAATTATTTATGGTAAATGTCCATAAAAGTTTGCGTTTCAAACTTTTACCACCATTCACTTGGTAAATCTTAGGATTTACATTAAAGGCACGGTAAATGTTGAAGAAAATCAAGTCATAACATGTTCAGAAAATAGTACTTGGAAAGCCTAGGCATAGCCAAAGTTAAGGATCGAGGAGGAGTTATTTTTTGTTGCTTAGGAAGTATTTCAGATATTAAAAAAATACTTGGTCCTAATTTTATTAATACAACTCCGTAATGAAAACTAATATAAATAGGTTAGGATTATACCTAAGTTTTTGACTAATAGTTACTTGAAATAAATGACGAAGAATTAATTAATCATTGTTTTATTCCTAAAACCAACATTTATCAGTCCACATTGGGAAAACTTAGCATGTACGAACGGAATTGAAATGGTAGAAGCCCGAAAAAAACCTCCCATTACAATAAATACTTACATTTACCAACTCATGTCGGTAAATCTTAGGTTTTACTGGAAAATCTTAAGATTTACCGTAGTTCGAGCTTTTACAGTAACTTAGAGATAGGTACTCTAAAATAAAATGAACTTTCTCTACCTCTTTTCTTCTCCTTCGTACCTACTTCGCGTCATACTTCCAGACGCTATGATGGTTCTTTTTTGTTCAGTTATTTGAACTGCAGTACGTTGCTGGAACTCTCTACCACACTCTCGACTGCACTTCTTTTTATTTAATTAACAATACAATAATCATATACACACTTAAACAATAAAAGAAAAGAAGACAGAAACATAAAAATAGGTACAAAGGTGAGATAGGAAAAAAGAGTAATTAACGGGTGTTACTCCACTACAGAATGAGATTTTGTAATTAAGAATTCTTAATTTATTTCTTTATAAATACGGATGTTATAGTTCAATATGTTCTTCTACATCCCGGTTTCCGATTAAAATGCTCTTCTAATTTTTTTAGAAATTGCGTGAGCATTTTTACCTAAATAAAAATTCAAATAACAACTTTTTACCCCCTCGGAGTTCCATATTTAGTATTTAATCCAATTACGGTATCTTTGAAAATGAATTTTCCCACTTAATTTCTTTTGAATACATTATAACTAATACAGGTTTATTCACCTTTATATTATCTTAGATGTTAAAACATGAGGTCTTTGTACTTTGTCACAATGAAATAATAAAAAATATTTTGTAGAAACAAAAATTAGGTAAACCTGTTGTAAATCGTGTTTTGTTTTTTTGAGAAATACTTTGGGTGAGTTCACCATTTAACGATAACGATAACAAAGCCGTTAACAGTTGTCAAATCGTCGAATTGACCAATAGGCGGCCGATTCACGCTGGTTATGGTTTGGTTATCGTTATAGTTAAATGGTGCAACTCACCCTTAATATCTCACAATCTTGTTCCTGCGGCATTGCTTTCGTGCAATGCCATCCAAGTGAGGGTCGCGGGAATCTGATGGATACGAGACGCACAGGACCGGTCGTTATGGCGACACTTGGGGGAGGCCTATGTCCAACAGTGTCTTTCGGCTGAAATGATGATGAATTACTGATCTTTACTGAATATCATTGTTACCCTGGACCATCGGTCGTATTGGTTTTATTGTGTAACCACGAGCTCCCACGAGCACTTAAATAAATTATTCTGTTTAAAAGTAAATTCTAAAGTTAGCGCATCCTGAAACCGTTTTATTTTCTTTGCTCAGTGCAGAGGCCCGCCCACCACTTCAAATAAGATATCGTTTACTGCAGTTCCGTGACACTACCCCGCGGTCGCCGTGTCATCTGATAAACCATTTGGACTGTCTCGCCCACTTATTGTGGAAAGGGCAGACTAAACGAGCCCTCGAATTGCAGGACCACTTTTTAATTCACCTTAATATTGCTTTACCCCGCCAATTTAATGGCGACGAAAGCACGACTAGAGTAAAATATAACCAATACCGACAAAATTCTATATTTTTATTTAAATAAAGAAAGTACAATGCGTTCCAAATGAGAATAGGATCGCCCGCCATGTTGTGACGTCACGATTTAATGTCAAATCGAGGAAAGAAAATTTTAAACATTAATTAATTTACGAAAAATTTAATTTATTTATGAACTGTAAACGAAAAAAGTTTAATCAGAATCCAGTTCTTCAATTTTACTCATCTATAAGTTCTTCAATTTTGCCAAAATTTCTTCGATTTGACAGTACGACGAGACGTCAAAACATAGGAATCGGTCCTATTCTCATTTGGAACGCGTAGTTTCGTCTTTGATTTAAATTTCATCTAGGTATAGGTATGGCGTGGCCAAATTATAGAAATTGATTACTTTATGATATGGCCAAGTAAAACTAGCCAGACCGTTTTAAACGTTAATTTGATAATATTAGATACTATCTTCGTTTGGCCAACTTTCTTTACGCCTGTTATTATCATTGAACTCCTACCTCAATGACTAGACGAGGATTGACATATCAACAAATGTTAACGTTTAGACGATCTACCTAGTTTTAGTTGGCTATGTCATAAGTGATCAATTCTAATATCTGGCTACGACATACAGTTGCCAAAACGGTTCTTGAGCGCTTTCGTCAGAGCAGGGATCGCTTTGCGCATTCCATACATTGGCGAGCCAATCGACTTCGTTGTTAGATACATGCAGCAACGCAGGGAAGGAATCAGGAGTGACGTCTATGACGCGATGGCGCGGCAAGCCAATCACTGACACTCCCCGCTCCCGCGTCTCACTTCGCACCACTAAAGAGACCGAATATTTGACTTCTGCGCAACCTATCTTTAAATCCGAGATGGCAATTGTACAGATATATGAGTACATATAACAAAGAGAATTAAAAGTCATTGACATATATGAAAAAAGTAAAAATTTGGAGCGATGTTCTCAATTGCCGCAAAAACTATTGAATCGATTTTATCTTTTTGCATAAATAATAATCTATTTAACCATTCAATCGTGATAATGACAGACACAATTGAAAGACAATAGGTGCGCGAACGCCGGCGTTCGCTTGGGGTTTAATGAATTAAATTAATACAGCATTGGCATGACATCCCAGATTATATAAATTGATTTTATTATTAATGTCGATGAGTACATATTTAAATGAAAAATTCACAGATGAATTAATATGCCTGGTTCGGACACCAATCACCATTTGATTTAATATATTCCACAATAAGCCTGAGTTCTCGTTGAAGTGATGGTAGTCCATTCTTCTTCTTCTTCCTGCCCTTGTCCCATCTTATTTGGGGTCGGCGCAATACGTTTTTTTCCATTCTACCCTGTCACTCGTCATGCTATCACTAACTTCCTTTTCTTTCATATCATTCTTAACGCAATCCATCCATCTTTTTTTTGGCCTCCCTCTCCCTCTCTACCCATCCACATGTATACTCATAACTCTTTTGGTGAAAAATTGTGATGGTAGTCCATTACAATACATAATTAATTACAATATACAATACATAATTTAAAATTATTATAAATGTGAAAGTAAATCTGTTACGCTTTCACGGGTCAACTACTGAACCGATTTTGATGAAAACAGGTATGGAGTAGGCTAAGCTTGAACGCAAAGGCTACTTTTCAACTTCGTGTATGCAATAAGTCATTCAAGAGGACGAAGTCACAATAAAAATCTAGAAGGAATAAATAAATTGAATAAACAAGGCAAAGTTTTTCGTTAAAAACTCAATGGAGTTTAACTTCGACCATTCTCTTTGAAGAGAATACCTGCCTATAGCTTGAATGAAGCTCAAAATAAAGTTTTCAAAGTAACGCGGCAGTATTTGTATAGTTTTTCTCTATTCCTGTGTTTACTGTCGGCCTGTCGAGGGGAACGATTTGCTTTGAAAGAGTTATGCCAGTTGCAAGCTCTTTAATTCTCTTGATATTAATACAGCTATAATAAAGAACTGTCGAAATGAATCTTATATTATAAATGCTATATATTGTGACTATCTGTGTGTTTGTTACTACTTTACATCTGAACGGCTTTTTTTTTTTTGTCGATGGGAAAAATCATCTTATGACAACTCCCGCTCTTGGGCGGAGCGGGAGATAGTGTCAGACTCTTACTGACTAAAAAACCCATCTCGTTCCTTCAAGCCTTCATACCGGGGCTCGAGCGCCCTTTCGGATAACCCTGGCCCCAGTAGGCTTCGACCGACTTCGACGTCTGAACGGCTGAATGGATTTAAATGAATCGAGGATAGACCATGACCATGTGTGTGTAAAGTTTAAATAAGACGGTACTAGGAATTACTAGGACAAAAACTGCGACCCAACTAGGTAGGACTTGTGTTTCGTTATGGTGCCACTCGATTAAATCGACAAAAATAAATATAGACTGAATTTTACAAATGGAAATTAAAATTATCATGTTTGTTTAATTAAGAGAGTAAGGTAAGGGATATGGGCGCGTCGGTCTCCATACATTTTATACGGACACTAGACTTGTAGAGCAACACTAGATCCACGCCACGCGACCAAATCAGGCGTGTTATATGTGTACGTTGGCCTAATGTAGTTCGAGCTTTAAGCACTCCTGACATAGATACTTTGTTTTTAGGTAAAGTAAGAGAGTGTCAGACTTGTACTGACTAAAAACCATATTTACTGAGTTGTCTTTTGCCTTTTGATGAATTACCATTAATTTTTTAATCAAGGGTTTAAAGTTGAGTTGAATACTGGTCAAGCCCACCGGTTTTTTTTAAATTCTTTACGTTAATTTTAAATTTAGAAACAGGCAAAGTGAGGCTTTGTTGCTGTTTTAAAAATTGACGTCAAATAACGTCGTCATTTATGAGCTAATTAATTGCTGCAGAAAATATTGAGAGGTATGTGGAACAGAATGTAAAAATTTACCGTCATTTTTAGGATTCCGAAGCCAAATGGCAAAAAACGTAACCCTTATAGATTCGTCACGTTTGTTTGTCTGTCTGTCCGTGCTTATGTCACAGCCACTTTTTCCGAAACTATAAGAGCTATACTGTTGAAACTTTGAAAGTAGATGTATTCTGTGAACCGCATTAAGATTTTTACACAAATATAGAAAAAAAAGCAAAAAATTTTCGGGGGTCCCCATACTTAGAACTGAAACTCAAAAATTTTTTTTTCATCGTACCCAAACTTGTGGGGCATCTCTCGATAGGTCTTCAAAAATGATATTGAGGTTTCTAATATCATATCTTTCTAAACTGAATAGTTTGCGCGAGAGACACTTCCAAATTGGTAAAATGTGTTTCCCCCACCTCTAACTTCTAAAATAAGAGATTGATAAAACAAAACAAAATATATGATGTACATTACCATACACACTGCCAACAAAAATTGGTTTGAACGAGATCTAGTCAGTAGTTTTTTTTTAATACGTCATAAATAAAAAAAAAATACACGATTATTAAAATATCGATCAAAGTTACAACTAATTACAAGAACTTTTATATTACGTTACTTGCTGCTACGGACGGAACCCTTCATGGACGAGTCCGACTCGCACTTGGCCGGTTTTTTACCACAAATCTCAGTCACTAACGTTTTGATTCATACATTTTAAGTCCCTCTTGTGAAGCAAGCCAGTCGACTGGCTCAAGTAGACTCGTACGAGTAGCTGTCTAGATCAAACGCGCCCCTCGTGTGAGACAGGGGTGCGAGGTCATCGACCCCGCCGCTCTAGAGCCAAGCAGACAAACATAATGCTATACATGCAATCATTTTTACTTAACTCATAATATCCGTTTGTATTAAAATCACAGCGTTGCCAAGGTTTTTTCTTGGAAAATTTATTAAAAGATTTTTTTCATAGTTTTCTTTTCTACCTACACACGACTAAGTTTACTATATTTTATGTAGTTTTACATCAAGTTTGAAATATTTATTAAATTTCTTGTTTTTTAATATAAATATTAATATTTTTATTCATCTTTGTTATATAAATTTTTGACTACACTATCGCATAGGTTTGTCTATAATAATAGCTGTATGTATGTCTAATAAATAAATAAATTTTGAATGGGTAAATATGAATATGTTTACTTTTTAAACTAAAAATAATGGGCCTCATACGAAGACTCAAATGCAGCAAGGTCGTTAGTGTTTTACAAATAACCCCATGCCTTTAACATTTCAGTTAAGTTCGTCAAATGGATCGCGTGAAAAGCTCGTGGTAGAGCCTCAGGCCCGGGTTGATGGGTAGACTCAAAGAGATGTCAGCAAAACTGGCGGTGCCCACTAGGGCCGCTGTCTGCTATTACTGTGAAATTATTCAATACTAATTGATTACTAATTGATTGATTGATTGGTAGTTATTATTACCACAGTAACTGTATCGAATCGATACAGTTACTGTGGCTCTGGGAAGGAAAAAACTGAAGGAACACAGATATTTTTCACTCATTAGTCGGATACTCCCTCTCGCTCCACCCAGAACGAGAGGAATATTTTACTAAAATCATCATCATCATCATATCAGCCGAAAGACGTTCATTGTTGGAAATAGGCTTCCCCCAAGCGTCGCCAAAACGACCGGTCCTGTGCGTCACGCATCCATCGGCTTCCCACGACCCTGACAAGGTCATCGGTCTAGCTTGTTGGGGGCCTTCCAACGCTGCGTCTTCCGGTACGTGGTCGACACTACAGAACCTTTTGCCCCCATCGACCATCTGTTCTGCGTGCCCTGCCCATTGCCACTTAAGTTCGGCGATTCTTTAAGCTATGTCGGTAACCTTGGTTAAAATATTGTCACTAAAGTTTTGTTATTGTTAGTGTTGTTGTAAAGTTCAGAAATCCAAATCCTCATTTCATAATCTGACGTATAAAATCTTTTGATTATGTGTTTTTAGAAACGACTGTAAAATGTCTCATCCCTATTCATTAAACCCCAAGCGAACGCCAGCGTTCGCGCATCTATTGTCTGACTATTGTATCTCAAATTGACGGTATCAGAAAGCTTAATTTTAAACGGTTTAAAAACCATGTCTCTCACTAAAGTCTCACGTTAAATAAACACTTATTTCTCTAATAAATCTTCAAGTTAGTTCCACTTGAACTTGATCGCCAACCGTCGCATCAGCTAGCATTGTGGCGTTCCACCCTCACCCTCTTTTCCGGAGGCATCTATAGTTTGTGGTTGCCGGGAAAAACTGCCCTATGTCGGGACTGTGAAGAGTGACTAAGGGATGATTTGAAGAGGGTGGACATTGTATAGTTATTAGAGCGATCATGGGTGGCTGTTGATATGGGGTGTGCTAAAATATCTTCAATACTTACCAAAAGATTGGTTAATTTTGCTTACTATGGCTGGTACTATTTGTAGAAATATTAGTTTTGCATTCCGAGGCTTTGGTAACTCTTTCGATTTTTTTTTAAGCTATTGCATAGCTTCTATCGCGGGCCTTGAGCGTGGAGACCGAATCCAGAAATTCCGTAACGAAAATAACCTAACACCCCCCACTCATTTGTTTTTTGAGCGTGGTGACCGATAAGAAAACAAATGAGTGAACAATCAATCAAAATTCAATTCAATGTGTGAAAGTGTAACTTCAATTAATATCAAAGAAAAAAAAAAACAAAGGAAAAAAATACTGCATAAATAAAATAAATAAATAATTATAATTGCATAAGTTGATAAAAATGCTATGCAATAGCTTTACCGCGGCAGTCCCCGAGTGCCACACGTCTTTTTTCATTGTTAGTGATACGCTTGCGTTTGACCACCATCTCACCTGATGAATCGACAGCACACTGGCCCAGGAGCACCTAACCTATTCAGTTTTGACTTATGGCTCTAGCGCCCAAGCAGTGCTATGAAAGACAATGACTTTCTGATGCTTACTCCTCAGTAACGACCAGGTTAATAGGTTTGAAAAAAATATATGTTTATTATAGATTCATGAACTACTACTATTGATTTTTTCGTTTTCGTCATTAATACTTTTATCTAAAAATAATATTTAGCAATCTCGCAACTTTTCCCTGCTCCTTCGAAACGGCTTGGATCTTAGAAACATTTTTACACACATAAAAATTGGCGGTTAATATTCTTCAAAGTGAACAATTGAACATAGCAATGTCAATCAATATTTCGCAAAGAATATGGATTTAAAAGTCAGCGGGGCTCTGTCGGGGCGCAGTTGGCCTCAATAAAATGCACAGATACGCGTACTGTCGCCTAGGCGGGTATGAGTGCTGTGTCCATTTAATTCCGTACAGATTTTCAAGGGACTATAAGCCGTAAAGACATTCAGATTTTAGCTATAAGAAAACATAGCCTACGGCTGGGAATCCCACTCCTTAGCTGTATGTAAAATGAATTATTGTAGCCTTATGTACGTACATAGCTGGTAGTTTTCTAGTTATCGGCAGAAGTTACTCGATTTAAAATGCTATTAGCATCAGCTATTATGTAGGACTGCGATCGAAAGGTCGTGGGTTGAAATCTTCTTTGAATGAACGTAGTCAATCCATTTAGTCATAAACAATTAACATACATATTTAAAGAGGCAAAGTTTAACCGGAAATTCATAATGCCAGCAATTAACATTGTGTTATTTCGAAAAGTTCTGGAATTGTTTGTGGAAATTAGTGTAATGATACGTTTACTTTAGTATGTAGGTAATTTTATATTGAGCGTAAAATATACACAAATGCTTTGTAAAATCAACTAAAGAACCACCTGTGGACAGGTGGACCTAAAGAAGACATTCGATGATTTCCCACCAAAAAGAAATCAAAAAGGCCTCGTCTCTAGGGGAGGGATTGGGCTTTAAGGCAATTTTATCACACTGCCACGCACCACGCCTTGTAGCGCGTAAATGCGTGCTTTTTAACGTTGCTTGTACAGTTGCCATCGCGGATCTTGAGCGGTTGCGCATAAGTCAAATATTCGGCCTCTTTAGTTGTGCGAAGAGAGACGCGGGGGCGGGGAGTGCCAGTGATTGGCTCGCCGCGCCATCCTGTCGTAGACGTCACTCATAATTCGTTCCCTGCATTGCTGTATGTATCTAACAACGAAGACGATTGGCTCGCCAATGTATGGAATGCTCAAAGCGATCCCCACTCTGACGCCGAGCGCTCAAGATCCGTTTTGGCAACTGTAAGTATCACCGTTTGTATAGAAAATACGAATTTGAATCCGCAAGGTTCAATTCGTATGTCGGGGTCGTTACCACTATGCTAACACTGCTCCCATCATCTTCTATCGCCTCTGCTCCTTAACTGTCCGGACCAAGCCCAAGTCGTCGACGGCACGCGCTGTTCCCGCGCGCCTCAAGGAGTTGTCAGCAACAGCAGGGACACAGCCGGGTCGAAGCCTACTGGGGCCAGGGTTATCCGAAAGGGCGCTCGAGCCCCGGTATGAAGGCTTGATGGAACGGGATGGGTTTTTTAGTCAGTAAGAGTCTGACACTATCTCCCGCTCTGCCCAAGAGCGGGGGTTGTCATAGGATGATTTTTCCCATCGGAAAAAAAGGTGGTATCTAGGAATAAGCCGATCACAAGCAAGGAGATTACTATTGTAATTGACCCCTAAGCTATTAACACAAAGAAAGTTCCCTCTCCATATAATACAACCTTATTGAACTCTATTCACCTAATAAACCCTAAGGCTATAGGTTCAATAAAAACTGGAGTGCGTTGTAAAAATAGCTATGACGTCATCAGCCACGGCCTGATCGATGACCTGTTGAAGGCTTGAAGCTAATTGAGTGTGAGTTCATTCATGAAGCGTTTAATAGCTGGTGTTATAGGTGGGTAGGTGTTGAGGGTTGAGGTTTCATCATCATCAGCATCGTCATTTCAACCGAAAGATCCACTGTTGGACATAGGCCTTCCCCAAGTATCGCCATAATGCCCGGTCCTATGGGTCTCACATCCATCGGATTCCCGTGACCCTCACGAGTTCATCATGCCACCATTATTATTATTATTATTCCATTTATTATCCATATATGTACATATTATTTACATTTTTAAATATTTCTTATAAAGAACATTAAAAAAAAACATTTAAAAAATAAAAAATAGTAGCCCACCGTCATCGGGAATAGGGTCCAAGCTGCCGGCGGTCAGGGCTCCTGAGAGAGGAATCTCCTAACTATGCGCGCCGTGTCCAGGAGTACTGCTTTCTGGATCAGGCCCTTGATCCAGCTGCCTAACGAGAGCCTCCTTAGATGTTGTTCGAGGCTCTTAGCTATTAAGCCATTGGCCGTTACGACTATCGGCACAATTATTGCTCTATCCACTTCCCACATGTCGACAACCTCGCGAGCTAAGTCAAGATATTATTATTCCATTTATTATCTATATATGTACATATTATTTACATTTTTAAATATTTCTTAAAAAGTACATAAAAAAAACATTTAAAAATATAAAAAAAAATATTATTATACCTCTTTATTGCACACCTTAACTTACTACAGAATAAAATTTGACATCATGTCATGTCATCATGTGGACTTTCCAACGCTGGCTTCCTACTGATACGGATAAAAAATAAAAAAAAAGAACAATGCATGTTCCGTTAGATTACATTAAAAGAAAAAAAGATCGCATCGAACAAAAATACACTTTAGTATATTGAAAACGATAGAGTAAAAAAAATGAAAGGAAGCGTCCATTGGAGCGTCTCGAATCTCGATCTACAAGATATCTATTCGAGATCCAAGCCTGTCTATTTTTGCTGTCGTCTTCAGAAATTCAGTCTATATTGGATGAGTCTGCCTAGATTTGATTTGCTCGTAATTCTTGAGGTTTTATTTCTGTTTATTTTTAGGCTGGGTTAGGAAAATATTGGCTTATGTTTTGGCATATTCTGTCATGTCAATTTTCGTAAAATGTTTTAGTAAGATCACGTGCGAATCTTGAGGATAAATTTTGATAGCAGGATCAAGGATATCATACCTCAATCCAGCTATCTTTGTTGCTGTGATTCTGAAAAGATCTCTTCAATACACTTACTATAAAACCCGCTCTTGTCCTTTCGCTTTTAGGCACACAATATATTGTTTTCCACACTAGTGCAGAAAAGTGCATTAGTACATTTATCTTATCAGGCTGGGTGCGCGTCGACCCGCACGAGTCTCCGGTCAACCCCCGTTAATTCGTTTTGTCATAATTATGTGTATTGAAAAAAGTCGTTTGATACATGTGCAAAGTCATTGAGACCCTCGGCTCCATAACACTCGCCAAACCATACCACCACCTCGTTCGCAATGAAAAACTTTCTGCACTTGTATCAAAATGTACTATTGAAAGCGTCTAGGTAACCCCATACTATATATAGATGTCCACTTGTCCACTGTTGGAGATAGACCTCTCCACAACTTCAATCGGTCACTGCAACGTCGGGACGACCGGTTCTGTGCGTCTAGCATTCATCGAATTCCCACGACCCTCACCAGGTCATCGGTCGACCTTGTGGTTGACCTCTATGATACGCATCACCACTCCAGAACCTTTCGTCCTCATCAACCAACATTGAGGACGATGTGCCCGACCCACTGACATTTAAGTTTAACGTACTTTCACTTTTAAAACATTAACGTGATTTGTAAAAGTGTTCAAAAAAATAAGTTTTATTTAGGTACACAAGTCTGTTTACATGTCCGTATATTACGTTCTCAGAATTTAATCTCGGCGTTTCAATATCCATATCAACGGAAAGGAAACGTCTGTGAGATAGACTTCAAAAGATTAATAAGTAGAAGATGTTCCATACATCTGTTCCTTATTATTTCCGCCGTCAATTTTGTAACATCCTGTTTATGTGTACAGGTACACGTAGCTGACAGTATGGAAATTCAGGCGTTATTGAAAAAGCTGATTTATATACGTTTATAAATAACTAATGCGTTGTTTATAAATTTTAAGGCTAATGTTATATTGTCAATTTAGGATGTACGTCACTTTTTCTTTACCACCATTTTTTTTTATGGTGGTAAAAAGTCATGCATTGACATCCCCCGCTCTTGGGCGGAGCGGGAGATAGTGTCAGACTCTTACTGACTAAAAGGCCCACCCCGTTCCTTCTTGCCTTCATGCCGGGGCTCGAGCGCCCTTTCGGATAACCCTGGCCTCAGTAGGGTTCGACCCGGCAAGGTTCCTGCTGTTGCTGACAACTCCCTGAGGCGCGCGGGAACAGTACGCGCTGTCGACGACTTGGGCTTGGTCCGGACAGTTACCGGACGGCCGGACAGTAAGCTACCCATTGCTTTTCTTTACCACCAACAAATAAAATAAAATTAAAGAGGTGATCCTATGTAAAAATTGATTTACAGGTATGCAATATTCACAGTACAAAAAAAAACTGGGCAAGTGCGAGTCGGACTCGCGCACTGAGGGTTCCGTGCAAACTACAGTTCCCGAATGGAGTCTCGAATTTTTTTCCGAATTGCATTTGTTTTGTGACGCAGTAACAACAAATTTACTGTTTTTTTCCTCTGCCTGTGCTATAAGGACCTTGCTTTGTGCCAAAAATTTCAGGATTCTGAGTCAACGAGAAGTACCCTATGAGTTTCGATCAGTCCTTCCAAAGGTTGTCTGGTAGAAAATGCCTTGTGCAATAAGACCGCCTATTGTACACTTATTCTTTTGTAAATGTTTATCGTATAATAAGCTAAGGTGTGCAATAAAGTTATAAATCAATAATAATAATAATAACATTTTTTTACGACATAAACGGCCGTATCATTTTTATTCGATAACTTGAAGTTTGATTTTTTCCTCAGCTTAAAGGGACCGCAGACCGGAGTATATGGTTTTAATTTCAACTCGATACCTCCATGCGTTCTCGAGATAAAGGGTCTTGACAGACAGACAGACAGACGGACGGACAACAAAGTGATCCTCTAAGGCTTCCGTTTTTTCCTTTTGAGGTACGGAACCCTAAAAATAACGAATGTTAACTTAAACTAAATTAAAACCTAAAATTTAATACATATATAGTTTACTAGCTTTTGTCCGCGACTTCGCCCGCATACATAAAATATATGTAGCTTATGTTCCTCAGAAATAAAGCAGCTTACAATCGGCGAAAAAGTTGTCGCAATCAGATCAGCCCCTCTAGCCAAGTTACAACCATTTCTCTTGCGTCGAACGCCTCGAGTTGGCGACGCCCCCGATTCTTTTTCTGACCACGTGACTGAGCGGTGAGATGACGTCATTCCCGTACATTTGAAGTTTTCTGCTAGCGGTAACTATTGCAGATTATCAACTTGGCTGGGAGTACAGCTTTCAGAGATTATATAAAAACAAAAGAACATAAAAACAAACGTTACCTCTTTATAATATTATTGTAGACAAACAAAAATACAAATCTTGCCTCTTTGTAATGTTAAAAAGAACAAACCTAATGTCAAAAAGACGACTTGCATATTTTAAAATAAATTATTCTCCTAAGTTACCCGCGACTAGACATTTTGCAAATAGTCCAGATTAAAGTCGTGAGAGCAGCCGAGCCATAAAACCTCTCATTATAAATAGGAGGAGGGACCGAGAGGACTTATTAGATGCCTACCTTGGGACGAGATTGCACAGTTACGACGATTCTCATTATTGTCAGATTTACTGGTCAAGATGCTGCTTTAAATGAAAATAAATGAGAACTCTATGATTTCAGACGTACCTGCCAAGCGTTTTTCTGTGTTCAGTGTTGTTTTTATTAGAGCTCTAGTCTTTGCTTGCGGTTTCGCCCGCATAGATTAGATATAACCGGTGTCAATCAGGAATAAAGCAGCTTTCTAACAGCGAAATAATTTTAGCAATCGGACCAGTACTTTCAGAGATTACCTCCTACAAACAGAGAACAAACTTTACTCTAAGTGTTAATAAAATTAAACAAACCATCAAATAAGTTATTCCGCTCTGGTTGGAGTGAGAAGAATTGACAGAGTTTAACAGGTTAAAACACACGCGCGAAGACATGGTTCGGTTGAGCCATTAGTTGCTGTGCTGTGTCGCGGGTTCAATCCCGCATGGAATATATTTTTGTATAACCTACCGATAGTCGTACTCGATCTAGGTATCTTGTGTACGTGAGTTTACATGTTTGTAAACGCATCTATGACACAGAAATATTTCCTAGTGAGAAGCTTCTTCTTCTTCTTCCCGCCCATAGCTCATATTACTTGGGGTCGGCGCAACACGTTTTTTTCTTCCATTCTGTCCTGTCACCCGTCACACTATCACTAACTCCATTTTCTTTCATATCACATTTCATTCAGTGGGAAGCTCCGTATTAGAAGGGGCACGTACAGGCATTTGAGAATAAAAGGAGGTTGGTATTAGACCAAAACGCGACGACCTCAAAGCTAGACCACCAACAGCAATAGTGTATCATACCGTTAATGGTGTTCTGACATGTCCGCTCTGTGATCGGAGTTTTCCGGCCAAGGTTGGATATGCAAGTCACATTACATAACTGAGCATCAGATCTGAGCTCACAACCACCATGAGGAGTCAAGGGATGCGGTCACTATGGCCAAAATCGGCCAGATGGCAGCATCATCATCATGTATTAGAAAAAAAAGTTTGAAATTCTTCTGATTCATATTCCCTTTGTAGTTTTCCAGACATTAAAAGACGTGTGGCACTCGGGGACTGCCGCGGTAAAGCTATTGCACAGCATTTTTATTAACTTAATAATTATTTATTTATTTTATTTATGCAGTATTTTTTTTCTTTGATATTAATTGAAGTTACACTTTCACACATTGAATTGAATTTCGATTGATTGTTCACTCATTTGTTTTCTTATCGGTCACCACGTTTAAAAAAACAAATGAGTGGGGGGTTTTAGGTTATTTTCGTTACGGAATTTCTGGATTCGGTCTCCGCGCTCAAGGCCCGCGATAGAAGCTATTCAATAGCTTAAAAATATACATATAACTATGGCTTTTATAGCTTGCTGAATAATCTAGAGCAAGCGGCGACTAAATCATTGACATATCTTCATAGACAATATATTTGCGGTTACAGAATGAAATCACTGTTTGCCTAGTTATATCACGTATACGAAGCCACGTGGCATACCGCTTGTTAACCATAAGCTTTTGTCACACAGCTGGCTAGGCGATAGAAGTGCTATAAAACATATTCGAGCTCCAGCGCCAAAAGGTTTAATTCCCCCTGGCGCTCGAGCACAATTATTAATTATCTACGTAATAATAATTTATTACGTAAGTAATTGCGCGTTTTTTAGAAAAATCACAAAAAAAAACTTTTTCCGTTTTTTGTCCACGAAAATATACAGATCTATATTTTCGTCTTAATAAATCTCATACACTCGTGTGTATAATACAACAATTATTAGTTAAGTGCATATTCAGTCTAGCCCTGGAGACACTTATAATACAGTTTCCAGGTTCAAAATAATTACTATTTTAGATTATGAAAAAATATAGGACATGTTTTTTTTTCGATTAAACAAAAAATAACAAAGATATAGCCCATTAAAGTTACGTGTGACGTCACCCCGTGCGAAAAAATGCAGCACGGCGCCGGCGCCGTGACGTTACGCGTAACTTTAATGGGCTATATCATTGTCATTTTTGGTTTAATTTACAAATAAAAAAATTAAAAATGAATGAAATGAAAGAAAAAAAAAGAAAAAAAAAAGATGAATGAAATGAAATGAATGAATGTTATTTTTGAATAATCTAAAAGACGGACTAATTACATTTTTTACGGCAACAAGCCTATAGGATGGGAAGACCGCTGCAGGCAAATTGTTTCCATCCTTCGACGTACGCGTTACGGTTACAGAGCTCCTAAATATCCTGGTTCCAAGCGACTTTTTCTTGTTCTACTTTATTGAGTTGATTTTTCATGGTCAGCATTAAAAATTAGTAACATAGGCTATATTTTATGTGCGCGAGCGAAGCCGCTATCGCTATCTATGTGACGAGGGCATTGAAACCGTAAAGGCATATCCAGACCGACGCGACGGGCGGTATGTTTGCCGAAAAAATGTGCTGCGAAATATCATACATTGGGTTTATTAGTTACTACGTTGTTTCCATGATTTCTTAATATTTTTAGACCCTTTTCTGATGAGATTTGGTAGTTGAAGAATGGAAAGATTGATTCCACTTGCTTAGACCATAGACCCAGTTTAAATCAATTAAAAGAAAATGCGATCTGCAGTTGTAGTTACCATGCCAAAAATAAAGTTGTGATGATGAGTTCTGAGAATATACAAGGTGTCGTTTTGAAGCTGCAAAATATTTCAGGAGGTAATTATGTTAGTGATTTTCGACCCGAATCAATAATAAAATGAGTAGGTAATTTTTTTTTTCTTATGAAAATCGGTATGTGTGAACTACGTTTCTTAAAAAGCAGCCAGTCTGATACCTGCCTTATAACCGCGCTTTCTTTCACACACACAAACACGTAAAAATAAAGGGCGTTTTCACACACACTAACTCGCAACGATAGGTTTATAAATAATGTATCATCCAATCATCATCCCGCACGCCACACCCTAGCCACGCCCCCGCTGCCATCGATCAATCGAATTAGTTAAGTATAATTAAATAATTAAAATAACAAGTATTACTGATTATTGACCAGGTATCGTTTTTTCACATGATTATTTATGAGTTTTATTACAACCTCCTAAAATATTGTGCAGTTTTAAAACTGCACCTTGTATACATATTAACTTATCTAAAGTTTGTGAAAAAAAAAACAAACTATTTTAGACGGATACAGCACTTGAATGTAACTTTAAATTCCCATTGCGAGTAATGAAAAGAAAGTACGATAGAAAATATGAAAGAACAAAATAAATACATAAATAAAAAAATAAATAACGTTTTTAAGACACATGAATTCTAGCATATCTACAGCTAAGGAGTGGAATTCCCTGCCGGAGTCTGTAGCTACAACGTGGGTCTAGTCTATATGGCAAGAGTGAATACTTCACTAAGGTCTATTTCTGCCAGGGCTGCAGGATTGTTTGAAAAGATAACTGAAGTAACACAGGTAGGTTTTAGTAATTAAATGTCTGACTTATTTGTTGATTTCCCATTAAAAACAACCAGATTTGGAACAATATATCTATAGGCCATACACACAATGTTCTGTACAGAAATTGATCCCACAACACGTAGTGCAGCAGCCAATTGCTACACCACTGCAACAACAGACATCAATTAGACATGTAATTTTTATTTTGTACCTATAGTTGAACTTATTCCAAAGATGAGAGCAATACTCCATACACGATCGAAATTGCGCTTGATAAAGGTTGAGCAGCTGTTCCGGCGTGAAGTACCGTCTCACCTAAGCTAAGACCCCATTTATTTGGCAGCCTGTTGAGATTTTGCCTCGATATAAGTGCCGAAATTGAGGGTAGATGATAAATAATATTTATTTAGCAAATAGGTTTTAAAAAACACTTCATGTCATTTTTTTTTCCGTCAGTTTAATCTACATGAGGCCGGTGTTTCTTAACTGACTACCCTGAGAAGAAACACCGAAGCAAACTCAGAGGTCAAAGTCTCTTTTAAAGTCCACACAGTAAATATGTAATGGTCAAAATCACATGAGAACCATGTAGATTTATCTGAGATGGTCTTTTGAAGAAAGAAACAAACAGATTTGAGTGGACCCGTCCAGTCAGTGCAAGCATTTCTCAGTATTCGCAAAGCTCAACTCAGGACTACTAAGGAGCTCAACGACTTGACGAAGAAGATGAGTACGTTATGGCTTTATTTATAGTCCCTTGAACCATCTGGCCAAAATTATGTGGACGCACCTCTCGCACCCGCCTAGGCGGCAGTACGCAAGTCTGTGCATTTATTTGCGGCCAACAGCGCCCGGAAAGCGCGCGGCTGACCTTTAAATCTATTTTCTTTGCGAAATATTTTTTGATTTACATATGCAATGTTCACTTTGAAGAATATTTAACCATCCATTTTTATGTGTAAAAATGTTTCTAAAGATCGAAGCCGTTTCTAAGGAGTACGGAAAAGTTGCGAAATTGCTAAATATTTTTTTTAGACAAAAAAATATTAATAGCACGAAAAAATCAAATGTTGATAAAGTTGTTCATGATTTTAAAATAACCATATATTTTTTTCAAACCTATTAACCTGGCTGTTACCGAGGAGTAGGCTTCAGAAAGTCACTGTTTTATGGCACTTTTCGGGCGCTTGGGCCTTAACAATTTAACAAGCGAATAAAGAGCGTGCAGCCTTGAATACCACCCAATTCATGGAGAACAGATGCTAGCTAATATTAAACAATTGACGAGCTGCTGATAAACAGCCATAATTCACAAATATTATTACAATTTGCAGTAACTGAAGGATTGGCTGCGAAAACTATGGGTCAGTCAGTGGTTAGTTTAATATGTTTATGTTAAAGTTTATATTGTGTTATGTCTATAATTTTGATGGCAAATTTGACGAAGGAAGTCTGGGTATGGGATGCTGAAAAGTTGATGGTCGTAAGTATGCTATGGGGTCGAGTGAGTCATAGTAGTGTAGTTTTTTAAACATGTCTATCAAATTTATTGTTTAACCGTGGACTTTTTTTTAGTTCTCACTAGTATTGTAAAGGACACGGTGGACCTATGCCCCGATTGGGCGGAGTATCGCCGTATCCTCGTGGTGGTAATCGATGGCAACGATCACTTGCGCCCGGCCCTGGTACAGACCCGTCCATGTCCGGAGAGAGGAGGAATGGCAGGCGGTCGCCTCCTCTGCGAAGCTGTAATGCTAGTGAAGGAGGCGGCCGCACGCGTGAGGAAACGGACTTCCTCATTCCTAAGACTCCGATAACTCGTAGTCCGGTCGTCCAGTAACAGACCGAGCCAAGGCGTTGACGGCGCGTAGTGTCCAAAGCGTAAGGCAAAGAAGAAACATAAGATTTAGCCAGTAAAAGTGTTACATGCTCTCCCGCTCCACCCTAAAGCGGGAGAAGTCATTAGATGAAAAAAGAAACATTAGTAGGCAGTTATAATCACACACATACATAAGAGCAGTTGTATGGAAATGCATCTTGGGTTAGTTGCTCTTAATTTACTAGATATTCTAGCCCAGTATTAAGTGTTCTGGTTTATATGTTGAAGACTCTAAAGCTACTAGCCGTTCTACTTTAACAAACTTCACACAATAATTTCAAACATTTACTGTAAATTAAACAAGTTCCTTGTTATAGAAGTTATATTAAACTTAAGGGTGCTTTTCCACTGGAGCTGAGCTAAGCAGATATCAAACTAAAAAGCTAAGCCATGAAACTACGTGACTGTTTCCACTGATGCAAAGCTCTATAGCAGAGACTTAGAGGGTCGCGGTTTTAAACCCAGACAGGCGCATTACTTTTTGTAATTTTTTTAATCACCATTGAACTTTCATGTACGGTGAAAAAAAAAAAAGACGTGTGGCACTCGGGGACTGCCGCGGTAAAGCTATTACATAGCATTTTTATCAACTTATGCAATTATAATTATTTATTTATTTTATATGCAGTATTTTTTTTTCTTTGATATTAATTGAAGTTACACTTTCACACATTGGATTGAATTTTGATTGATTGTTCACTCATTTGTTTTCTTATCGGTCACCACGCTCAAAAAACAAATGAGTGGGGGGTGTTAGGTTATTTTCGTTACGGAATTTCTGGATTCGGTTTCCACGCTCAAGGCCCGCGACAGAAGCTATGCAATAGCTTAAAAATATCGCAAGGAAATCGGTATACCTACTCTAGAATCAAACATTCGACGTTAAGTGACATTCACCAAACGCGCTGGGACCGCGTAGTGTATTACAGCCTATTCTTTATCTTAGAGAAGAGACCTGCGTCCCAGTAGTGGGAGTGGGAACATTATAAGTCTGATTTATGTTACGCTAAGTTATGTAACGGAGCGAGTAAGATGTGCTATGAAGATACACCGCCGCTAGGTAGCTGTGCGAGGAAGATGCGCATCTCGAGTTATGCGATGTATCGGCACACACATCTTCTGTAGTTACTATGATCTACACATAGCGCAAACCACTCACAAACATCCGTAGCACGAATCTCTAGCATGCATCCAGATCACGAATCCATCAATATAAAAACTGTGTATACTTGTATACCTTTATTATTTACTAGCTGTGCCCGCGACTTCGTTCACGTGGACTACAGGATTTTGAATTAATTTTTTTCTAAAATAAAAGTAGCCTATGTTACTCTTCATTACATCAGCTACCTGCCAATTAAAGTCCCTTCATAATCGGTCCAGCCATTTCAGAGATTAGCCCGGACAAACAGACAGACATACAAAAATTAAAAAAAATGGTATTTTGGTGTATGTACTGTATATAATTATATTCCTAAGCATGTAGTAGTAAAAAACAGTTATTTTAATATTACAAACAGACACTCCAATTTTACTTATATGTATGTATAGAATGTAGTGTTGATTTATTTATTAGCACTAGTAAATATTATTGTATATAAACGGACTTATTCTCTTAGGAAATTTCTACCATCTGACCTTAGGATATCTATGGCACTATGCCATAGATTACGTGGATGGTGCAGAATCATATCATGGCAGGTGCATCTTAATAAATAACCAGAAAAGAGATAAGTACAATAATTTATTTATTTATTATGATACCGTACACCAACGACATTATTAACAACATCTTTTACAGGTTGTTAATTTTATAGATAATTCTGTAAAAATGTCAATTAAAGGCATCCACAGCTTATACAATTTGACATTAAATGTAAATTATTATTTTATAAATTGAATTAATATTGAATATAAATTAGATAAGATTCTAGAAATACATTATTTGACAATCAAAAAATATATAGATTTAAATTTAAATTATGAAATCAAATTGTATTAAATTAGATTGATATAATTATACACAGTTACTTATGACAAATGATTATGATTGGTGGATATTAAACGCATCTGTAGCAACGTAGCATAGCTCATCTCCTCTGGTGTAAAAGCACCCTTAGAAGGAAAAACTACAACAAGCAGCTCTTAGTAAAACCAGCAAAAGTTTTGCATGCAAGAGTACCGTATAACTTACGAAGTCTTACTCTACTGACTTATATTTTTAGATCTTAACTAAGTTTGAGGGAAGCTTAACTTTGAGCAGGGATCTGGATAACCGCACGTTATGCACAACAGATCGCATTTTATATGTTAAACCGTAAATAGCTGATGGAAATTCTGAAATATTTACTTCCTTTGTAGGGGTTACGTATCTCAAAAGGAAAAAATGGAACACATAAAGGATTTTTTTTTTTAAATGATATCATACCAGTGCTTGACTGTGAGTGTGGTGTAATTGCTGTAAGAAGTTCTGATGTGAAGATAAACAAATAAATAAATCAAAAACAGAAGAAGGAACTATTAGATACGACAATGGCACAAATAGCGGCACGGATCTTGAGCGCTAGCTTCAAGTTGGGCAGAAGTCAAATATTCGGTCTTATTAGTGGTATGAAGTGAGACGCGGGGGCGAGGAGTGTCAGTGATTGGCTGGGTGCGCCGTCGTGTCATAGACGTCACTCGTGATTCGTTTCCTGCGCTTGCTGCATGTATCTAACAGCGACGACGATTGGCTCGCCAATGTATGGAATGCGCAAAGCGATCCCCACTCTGACGCCGAGCGCTCAAGATTCGTGCCGGTACCTGTAAATGTAGGTACATCATTTTTAAGACATTAAAACCAGAAGAAGGAACTATAAGACTCCTCTTTAGAAACATTTACGAGCCAGCCTTGTAATAGGATCAGAATCATGACCTTGTATCTAAGACCTTTCTCGAAGGCCTTACGACACTAAACATAGAAACAATATATCGAACAACATTACAGAACAACGTCTAGAATACGTCTATATTATGATCTTGTCCTTGACAGGTCCGAGGTTGCACACCAAGCGCTATCGATTTCCATTATTCAAGCATAATACGAGTATTATTGGGTCCTTTCGACCGAAGCTTTCAATAATGCATAAAAGCGAGGTTTTTAGGGTTCAGTACCGAAAGAGTAAAAACGGGACGCTATTACTAAGACTGCCTCACCTTTAAAACTAAAGTGGCACTATTTATACTAAACTTGTGTTTTTAGTTACCATTTTTAGGTAATCCTTTAACTTTTCAATCTAACTAACACAATGCATTTGTAATCTGATTTTCAAAGTCTTTGTTCCAATAGTTGATGTTCCTCGGTAATAGGATAGTTTCCAGGGTCAAAATAATTACATTTTATTTAATCCGTATTTTAGATTATAAAATAATATTACCTATTAAAAAATGTAATTAGTCCGTCTTTTAGATTATTCAAAAATAAGAGACACGTATTTTTTCTTTTTTCGATTAAACAAAAAATAACAAAGATTTTTAAAGTTACGTGTGACGTCACCACGGTCCCCCTTTTTTATGGTGGGAAAAAATCATGCATTGACTACCCCCGCTCTTGGGCGGAGCGGGAGATAGTGTCAGACTCTTACTGACTAAAAAACCTATCCCGTTCCTTCAAGCCTTCATACCGGGGCTCGAGCGCCCTTTCGGATAACCCTGGCCCCGGTAGGCTACGACCCGGCTGGCCCCTGCTGTTGGTGACAACTCCTTGAGGCGCGCGGGAACAGCGCGCGCCGTCGACGACTTGGGCAATTTGTTCCAATAGTTGATGTTCCTTCTTGTTGAGTAATTATGTACATTGAAAACTTTATAACAGCTGAAAAATCACCTTTTTGGTATAGTGCTACTTTTGTTTTCGATATCCCGAAGAATCATCAAACTTATGTGGCAATGGGCAGGGCATATTGCTTGCAGAACAGATGGCGGTCGATGGAAATGAAATGTTCTGGAGTGGCGACCACGTACCGAAAGACGCAGTATTGGAAGACCTCCCACAAGTTGGACCTAATGAAGGTCGATTCGTCGATGCGAGACACATAGGGATGGTCGTAGTTGTGATACATCTAGACCTCTCTAGAAGCTAGATAGGTGATACCGGAGATCATGTATTTCTGTTGCCGTTCTAACATCAAAATACTAAACAGAATTTAAAAAAATATTAGGGAGCTCCCATACAACAAACGTAATTTTATTGCCGTTGTTTTTAATATTATAGTACGGAACTCTCCGTGTGTGAGTCAAACTCGCACTTGGCCAGTTTTGTTATTTATGCTACCATAATATTCTCTTTAAATAGATGCTTAATGTATTTGTAATGTATCGTAGTTTGTGAGGTAATGATAGAGGTTTGTGACATCATATTTATGTCGTATTGCTTCGGAAATGTAAAATTATAGTGTAAATGATGATTTGGTTTCCATGAGGTGTAGTTAAGTTGTAAGTTTTAGAGGTTATAATTATCTTTAGGATTCATGTTAAAGAAAATTTGACGCGTGTCACTGATATGTTTTTTTTTTTTGTGAGAAATCATGAAATAACTATTTTTAGGGTTCCGTAGTCAACTAGAAACCCTTATAGTTTCGCCATGTCTGTCTGTCCGTCTGTCCGTTCTCGCTTAATCTCTGTGACCGTTAGCACTAGAAAGCTGAAATTTGGTACCAATATGTATATCAATCACGCCGACAAAGTGGTAAAATAAAAATTGAAAAAAATGTTTTATTAGGGTAGCCCCCCTATATGTAAAGTGGGAAGTGATTTTTTTTTTAGTTTCAACCCTAACGTGTGATATATCGTTGGATAGGTATTTAAAAATGAATAGGGGTTTACTAAAATCATTTTTTGATAATGTCAATAATTTCGGAAATAATCGCTCCAAAATTAAAAAACAATGTGTTCCCCCCCCTCTAACTTTTGAACCATAAGTTTAGAAAATATGAAAAAAATCTGAAAAGTAGAACTTTATAAGGACTTTCTAGGAAAATTATTTTGAACTTGATGGAAAGAACAGTTTTTGTACAAAAAAGACAAAAGGGTTCTACAAAATAATTTCTGGACTAAGTTTGTAGTATAATCGTAGCAAGCATTTTTTTAAACTCATAAGTGGGTACACTTTATTGTGACGGACGGGAAACTACGGAACCCTACATTGAGCGTGACCCGACACGCTCTTGGCCAGTTTTTTTTTTGTGAGAAATCATGAAATAACTGTTTTTTTCTCTGAGTGGAGTGAGACGGAGTTTCAGACTTCTACAGACTAAAACCTATCCTAGTTCTTTCAGTAACCCTTTGAGTTCTATAGGGCCACGGATTTCCTTTTCAGAAATTCCCCGTTGCCCTCGCGAGCATCGGCCCTGCTGGGCACCCTACGGTTAGCTGACATCTTGAGACGCACGTTTAACACTATGACTTGAGTTCTGTCCCTGTGTTTTACCGGACGAGTGGACGGTGAACTACCCGTTGTTCTTCGTCCGGGAGCCCGACCATTACGAAGCTAATGTGTTTTATAATTTTGAAAAAAAAAGTGCTACATTTGGCTCTCAGAGTGAAACCACATTCTCAAGCTGATATTGAGACATAAACAACAATAAATGTATATAAACAAAAGATTCTCTCCGTCGATTACCACCGCCATTTGTAACGTTATCTCGCTAATGTACTGGAGGAACAAACGCGTACGGATGAGATAAATTAATGGCTCCTTAGTGTATTACTTGTCTAGTAGAACATCTTGTTTCGCGCAATCATTGCTGAAATAATGTGTAATTTATTGTTACATCTGTTCTGAATGGCTAACGTGATAATTCAACTAAGACTAATTGGTTATTTATGATTGTTTACGGGCTTTTTTTACTAACTAAGGTCGCCGATATAGCCCGAATAATCGCCAAACTTGAGTGGCAATGGGCAGGACACATTGTAATGTTAATAATACTTACGTTAACATTACCTCAAAAGGATTCATATCCATATTTATTATTTCTCCCTCCATTCTTTCCTCACTCCCTCAACCTGTTACTCTTTCCTCTCCTTCCTATAACTTCTCTTCATCACTCTTACCTCACTACTCACCACACATGCCTAGCCAGGGATACTCCCTGGAGGCACTTACACATTACACGCCTCACATTCTCGCACTCTCTTAACACTGATCCTCTCTTTCACTTAGATTTACTATTTTACTTATACACCACTCTCTTCTCTTTCACTGTAACACTTACTGCTTACACTTTTACGTTACAGCATTGCTTTTAAAGAGCAGTGGTGGCCGAGTGGTAATGGCTCCGAATTACGAGTTGTACGTCGCGGGTTCAAACCCTGTCAGGCGCATTACTTTGTGTAATTTATTTCATTACCACTGCTCTCAAAACGGTGAAGTAAAACATCGTGAGGAAACCGGCATGTCCTAGAACCAAAAATTCGAAGACATGTGACATCCACCAACGCGCACTGGGCCCGCGTGGTGGATTACGACCCATTCCCTCTTCTAGAGAAGAGGCCTGAGTCCCAGCAGTGGGAACATTAAAAAGGCTGATGATGATGATTGCTTTTAAAACAGATGGTCCTCTTACCGGAAGATACAGCTTGGAAGGTCCTACCAAGTGAGAGTCACGGGATGCGA
Organism: Mythimna albipuncta; assembly: GCA_929112965.1. Lineage (NCBI taxonomy): Eukaryota > Metazoa > Arthropoda > Insecta > Lepidoptera > Noctuidae > Mythimna > Mythimna albipuncta. Next base: position 4,296,164 of record OV815962.1, on the reverse strand, counting down.
TGATGTGATGAGATGATGAGGCGACACTTCGGTGAGACATAATACAATTAAGTCTAACAGTGAACGTCTTTCAGCTTAAATGATGATGCTAACAAGATGGACTTTTAGATTGAGGAGGGTTTTAGAAAGAATCACCGTGGCCCTGCAACGCAAAGGGCAACTGAAGAAAGACGAGTGGAGTCTTCCCACTCCACCTAGAGCTTCAGAACGAATTTAAAGATTATGCACAAAATAAATGGTGTAATTTTAAGTTTTGCACCTAATGGCGCCATGGTTCCCAGTCTGCGGTATGCGGGACCACTAATGGTCCACAATATCTAAAATATGATCCCAAAAGATCGAAAAAATTCTAACATTCAAAATGTAAAGTAACGTTAATACTTCTGATTTTAAATAAAAGATAAGCTGTGTGTTTTTTTGAATTTAAAGTTTTATTAAACACTAGCTGACCCGGCGAACTACGTGTCGCCTAAGGGCGCGTTCACACGACACGCGCACGCTCAGCGCACGCCACCCGCGTCCAGCTCGCAATGAAATTTGTTAAATAAGAATTTGAGTCTTATAATCATCATCAATAGATCTCAAATTGCATTTAACGAAGTCTACACGCGCACGCCAAGCGCACGCCCCGCGCCAACCCTGCGCTCGCCCCGCCCGCGCTCTGCACCCTCCCCGCGTACGTTTTGCGCCCGCGCTATGGCTAAATGTCTAGTGAACGAAGGAGTTCAGTCACTAGTAGTATAAGTGGGCGCGAGGCGTACGCGGGGCGGATGCAGCGCGTGTGCGGGTTTAAGGCAGGCACAACGCGTGCGCGGGGGCTGTGCGTGATCGGCGCGTGTCATCTGAATACGCCCTAACGGTCAATGAATGTAGTATATCTTTCCATATCGAACAGTCAACAGATTGCGATGAAACAAAGCCATAATTAATATATATCTGTAAAGAAATTATCTCCATCGATTTCGTACATTTTACGTGATGCGCGCACAACTAATATCTTCTACAATTTTTTTTTATATGTAAAGATTGTTGTTCTTAGACGACTTCAAAAAGGAGGAGGCTAAATATGTTCGGCTGGATGTATTTTTTTTTATGTTGGTACATATGATCACCGATTTCTCGGTCAATTGTAGCTCGATTTTGAATTTTTTTTTATTAATAGATTATACTCCCGAGTTAGTCCCATAGAAATATTGTCATGATGATGAATTTCAAAGATATGGAACAGAACTCCTCATAGAATCATTGCAGAACTGTTGTAAGAAGTAAAGCTGATTTGTTTATATGTATAGTCAATGAATAAGTAAAAGAAATGCCCCTTACTTAAAGCTTATTTAAGTTTCCAAAGTCAAGTCTACAAGGAAAACAACTTACCGACTAATCAATAACGCTAATGACAGTTTAACCCCAAAATAGCGACGGCCACGAACATCAGTGTCACTTTAAATATGTATGTTGTGAATTGGCGGTCGGTGTGTATCGATTTAGCCGCAGTGGCGTGGCTATCGAAGGTTTAGGCCCCTCGAGCTTGAAGCCAGGGCCCCCCGAGCTTGGGGGCTCCGGGGCACCTTTCGGGGAACCTTTTGTTGAACTGCCAAAAAACTCAGCTACCTTCGAAATTTAAATAAAATAGGTTACAGGTCGCGCGATGAATCAAGATCGCTCGGCAAAAGTGGAAGGGGCATGAGCAGTATTCCATTCTACGGTCTATTTGGCGACGTACGGGCGGGTGTGCGCCGTCGGCGACACGTCATTGGTAGATAGAGTCTCTCTTCAATTCCCGCGTTGCGTTCTCGCCTCTCATTGGATACTGTTGTAATTGGGTACTGTTGCGTACAGCTTGTGTTATCGTAATAGTAATACGCAGTCGTAAAAAAAAATGGTTAAAAATGAAGTTTTAAAACGGCTAGCCAGAGAAATAGTTTACGACGTGAATTATTACGTTAAAGAAAGAAACTAACTTAATTTTTTTTTTTAATTTTATGTCTTATTTAAAAAAAAAAAATTTTTTGAATTTACCTACTTACAAGATAAATTACAATAAAAAACTAGTGTTATTATAAGTTATGTTACTAAGGTTCAAACATACGAAATTAAAAATAAAATCCTAACATACTAAGCATTTCTGTGCGCAATTGTACACATGCGCCGATTGCCCCCACTACTTTCACCGAGCGATCTTGATTCACCGCGTGACCTGTAACACTACTTTAACTGGTCATCATAATCATCATCATCATCATTTCAGCCGATACACGTCCACTGTTGGACATAGGCCTCCCCCAAGCGTCGCCACAACGAACGTTCCTGTGCGTCTCGCATCCATCGGTTTCCTGCAACCTTCACCAGGTCATCAGTCCACCTTGTAGGAGGCCTTCCAACGCTGCGTCTTCCGGTACGCGGTCGCCACTCCAGAACCTTTAGGCCCCAACGGCCATCTGTTCTGCGAGCCCTGCCCATTACCATTTAAGTTTGGCAATTCTTCGTGCTATGTCGGTAACCTTAGTTCTCCTGCGGATATCTTCAAAGAAGAACGGTCACGTCCCATATAAAAAAAACTCAGACCCGACAGAAAAGTGACATATCTCAGTTTTTTTGTTATTATTTATATAATCATATTATATAGTTTTTATATTCGAAATCAATGGCTAACACCAAAATATTGCCTTATGTTTTTGTTCAGGGTTTACACTAAAAAAATACAAAATGCCTACTTATCTAGACTTTCGTCTTGAGACACTGTGGTAGGTTGGACGAGAAGATACCGCGTAGCTTCGAAAGCTGCCCAGCCGAGTCGGATTCGACGGTTGACCTCTTTCTCGAAGTTAGACCTACCCAACTGGACTGTCTGCCTGAGGGAGACGTAATCGTCCGTTAAACATGATGATAATAATTTACTTGATGATATGTGTCTTATACTCTTGCTTGAGCAAATAAGTGATTACCATTATCTTATTAAATGTTATGTTATCATTTCTTCACATGGTTCGTTTTAGTCAGTAAAAGTCTGAAACTCCCTTCCACTCCATCAAGAGGAGAGGTTCATCATCATCATCATCATCATCAGCCTTTTTAATGTTCCCACTGTTGGGACTCAGGCCTCTTCTCTAGGAGAGGGAATGGGAAAATCCACCCGGGCCCAGTGCGGGTTGGTGAATATCACATGTCTTCGATTTTTGGTTCTAGAATATAGGTACCAGTTTCCTCACGATGTTTTCCTTCACCGTTTTGAGAGCAGTGGTAATGAAACAAATTACACAAAGGAATGCGCCTGGTAGGGTTTGAACCCGCGACCTATAACTCTCTCTCGGAGCTATTACCACTCGGCCACCACAGAGGAGAGGTTATTTGATGGTTTACCTCTTAAAAAAGGGGCCCCCATTTTTTTGCCCCGGGGCCATTGGTCTAGCTACGCCACTGTTTACCCGGTTCCGGTTCCGGGCGGTACATGACAGTTAATATTTTAGTTGACATACCAAATTGGAGGGCAATCATCATGTTTTTGGTAAACGTGTCAATTGTGATATGTTTGTGGAGAATAGTTGAGTGGATTGAGGTTTTCTTTATAAAGTATTTTTTTTGGGGTTCCGTACCCAAAAGGTAAAAACGAGACCCTATTGCTAATATTCTACTGTCCGTCTGTCTGTCACCAGGCTTTATCTCATAAATCGTAATAGGTAGGCAGTTGACATTTTCACAGACGATGTATTTCTGTCGCAGTTGTGCATGTCGTTGACAGCGCTTTATGTTCCACGCGCTCGCGCGCGCTCTACAAAACCCGCAGATGCGGCCCAGCAGGACTCAGCGGGGCCGATGCCCGCTAGAGCCACGGGGATTTTCAGAAATGGTAACTCGTCGTTCTAGAACACAGAAGAACACAGATGTGATTTTAGTCAGTAAAAGTCTGACACGAGCTTAAGTTTGTTGGGAAGTCATTGGATGATTTTGAGAACCTTTCTCAAATAAGCTCATACGTTTTGTCAGTTGACAGAAGAATCAGGAAATTCACACAGATTACCAAGCTGACCCTTGTTACAAAAACCACGTCTAGTAAAGCGTATGCATAAAAAACCAGCAACAAAGTAGAAAGAATGAATATGACACCGACAATATTTTTGTAAACACGTTTTCGCAGTTTTTATAATAATTCATGTGAACCTTTTTGCGGTCCCTCCCGGTCCGTTCGGCTTAAAACAACGGCCTGTATATTAGTAATTCATGATATCAAGAGTTCTTTATTCTGATACTTGGGGATTTGTTGCTATTTCATGTAGCTACCATCTGGCTTATTCCACCATCGCGGTATACCATGCATTTTGTGATATTGAAAGAGATCTCCTTCTGCTATAGTCTGTCTAAAAAGTCAAACGCCTTGGAATTTCTAAACGAATTAATATATCTGTTATATAATTATATTACCCACATATAGCATTTTTTATATGATTATATTTGTAAACAATGATCATCTGTTTGCAACCTTGATTGTTCAACCTGTGTTAACTACTTCAGATTTGAAGAATTTGGTTATTTTATTAGATTACTCAAGTCGATTGACTTTTTAGACAGACTCTATTGCTCTTATTAAGAGGCACCTTTTCTACTCGTCTATCGTTAAAATCGAGCATTACTTAAAAGCTTGTTCTTTTTTCTTTCATCTAACGCAATCCAATGCGATGTTTGACGATGAGGCAACGCGAAAAAAGAGAGATAAACGCTTGAAAACCTCTGTTAGCATTCGGTTATTCCGTGATTTACTCGAATATTTCACAAAACTTGTTCCAGGAAATACGTGTTTTTTCAACCCTTAAACGTTTTTGAAAAAATTGTTGGCATTCAGAATCTCGATTATATGAGCAAGGCTTGTATAGATGTAGTTTTTTAATTTTTAATATAGAGTACATTATGGAGGGCTAAAGTTCACGTAAAATAGGAAAATTTCAGAGTTCTTTTAATTAGTAAACTGGTCTTATACAAATTTATATTTTGTTTTCTATAGAAGCCTAGATACTATCCAAAATATCTGGAGAAATCTGTGTAATAACACCATAATCACGTAAGGACCCGGTTGTATGAAAATGTGCCTCAAGTTGGTCGCTCTTAACTTGCATACTGGCAAGATACTGGTAGTTTTTAAGGTTTATGCTTTATAAAGGTCGTATTTGATTGGAAGAAAAGAAAATTGATAATAATTGTGGTAATAACAGACAATGCCACCAATACCACATCTAGTAAAAATCAAATTCATACATCCATGTTGTTTGGTTAACTTACGGTCGAGTTTATGTTATCTGTGTGGGTTCGTCCACATTTTTTTTTGTTATTTTATTTTGTTATCTATTTTATATACATCTGTGTGCTTTATTATTAATCTTAGTTTGAGCTATTATTTTCTAGTAAGTGATTTATGTAGGTATGCAATTATCTATGAAAAATAAAGTGGTCCTTAAAGACTTAAACCTTACAAAAGGACTGTTTTTGATATGTCAGTTAAGTCAGGTCGGTTGCCAAACTGTTACGCAATGAGAAGTGAGCCACATAATATTACAAAACCACTGGGTGGAAATAATTTTATAAATTATACAACATAAAGCGCTTCTAAGAAATGTAATTAACTACACAGAAGCGTTTAATTACGTTTCCGCCTTCACAATATGTATAATATTGGACTGTAATACATTTTCTTTACAGGTACGTACCTGTAAAAATAATTTCTGAAAAAACATTGCAGTACTTACTGTAGAGAGTCTTTCTTCAGGGCCTTTTTAGTCAACCTTTCGAATGTCTTAAGTTACACTGTCCGACATAAGGTAATTGTCTTTCTATTGTGTTTCTAATTACGACATTCAAAGAGTTAATTTAGAACTTAGGGTTCATTACAAAATAAAAGAAATAACACCAATTTCAAAATTATTTCAATTGACAAAAAAATATAGGTAACTGAAAATGCATGAATTTTATCGAAATCATCAAATAACTATAAATGTAGCTATGAGTGTACAGCGACAGTTTGTCGCGTTCCGGGTGTTCGTTAAGCCGCGTACTGACACCGCGAGGCGTGCGTTGCGAATGGTTCGTCTCGCATGCCTCGGACTGTGTAGACGTGTGTATTCACAGTGAGCGCTCGCAAACGCCGCCTCAGTGCGAGACATGCGCTCCGTGTGGAAGGATATCGTGATATTGTCGTATAATGTATTCCCATAGTGTACTTAATCGTTTAGTTCACCAGCGTCTTTTCTTATTTACTTTTTTTTGAATGAATCACTGTAAAGGCTGCAGCTACAATCTGCAAACCTCGTCTTGTCGGATTCCTTTTTCTACTGACGAACACCATGCGTGATTGTTTGCGTGCTCAGCTTTTTGAGCATGTGTCGATTGGGATACACGCATGAATGTACCGTCGTATGCCTCAGGTTGAGGCATGCGTAACGAAACATTCGCGACGCACGCCTCGTGATGTCTGTACGTGGCTTAAAGACTATCGACGGGTTAAGCAGGTACCTGAAATCGGAAGGGTTAAAATAAAACAAATGTTACGTTCGTTACCGTTATTATTGGATAATTTAAAATGCATTTCGGCACCTAAAGGTACCATTTACACATGTCTTTATCTAAACATATACATATTTAGATTCGTAAAGATTCGTTTAGGTTTCATTTAAATAAAATTATACCCGTTTTGGAAATGTATAATAAAATAAAATAATTCATTTACAAGTAATAAATAAAAGTTAGGAAAGTTACAAAAGAAAATATTATGCTAAAATAAATTAATTTTACAGTTTTTGTACATTATTGATGGCTGTAACTTTGGTCTTATGTAAAGAAGTAGGTATATTTAAACTAATTATTATTCTTTGAAAAGTTGTAAAATATAAAAAAGAAGTAGGTATGTACAATATTTCGTCTATTCATTTCATGGTTACGAGTGAACAAAAAGAATAAGAGTCTGATTTACAATAACAAGAGTAATGTAAAAATTGAAATAACAAAACAAAACATGCTAATTAAATACGGATCAAAATGGTAGACACGATTTTTCGTCGACGAATAATTCGCGCAAGTGTAAGACCAAAAAAATTACTATTTATAATTCACCATCTTTTTTTTTTAACCAAATCTGATTTTCATAAATTCGACTACTTGATTTTTGAGAGAGTGACAGATTATTACGTACATTACGTACAGGGTGCTCACTATGTTTTGACAGTTGATAATGATGCGGTGCTTGCAAATGTCAGTTATCTGTCAAATTCGATTGACTTTGGACATTGACATTATTTTTCGCATACAAATACAGTATGCCCGACGGATCTTGGCGAGCCTGAAAATAGCCTCTGCGCATCTCTCTCTCAAGTCGCAGAGCCTATGTTCAGCACACAGTTTAAGTTTGTTTATAATTATGTTTTTTTGTTTGTAGGAGTTAATCTCTGAAAGTACTGTACCCCTAGCCAAGTTGATAATCTGCAATCGTTAACGCTAGTCGAAAACTAATCAATGACATCATCTCAACGTTAAGTCACGTGGTCAGAACAAACGAATTGAAAATTCGTAGCCAAGTCCACATCATTCAAAATGATGATATGAATTATCGTTTCTACAATGTTAAACGCTTACACCCTTTGTTAGACAAACGCTACATTGTAGAACGAGCGGCCGACTCAGGCGCGTCAACATGGCTACCAATTTATCGTTTTCTTCAATTGCTGACACCGAGTCGATACCGTTTGGAGAACGTAATTCGACACGAAACGGTTGTAACTTGGCTAGGGGGCAGGCTCGCCAAGATCCATCAGGCCTACTATACTTCGTCTTACTCGACAGCAGACACTCTGTTATAATCATGGCTGAAGGGAAGCAATGACATGTTTTACGATATAATTTACTACTCTGATAAGTTTAACATCGATCTTAAAAAAATGTTTTCATTAGAATCCCAATAAATACAATAGTTTACTTTAGTAACTCGAGTTACAATCTACTTTTGTACTTAAATTGTTTAAACGTATTGTCTAAATTTATTGAGTACCTACATCATCTTAGTTCTGTATATTTATTTGCGTATAATTTGATGTAATATTGTGCTAAATATTTTGAAAAAAAACAGCACCGTTTTTAACATTTATTTGGTGTTTTAAGGTATGAGCATAAGTTAAGTTCGATAGCAGGATATAACTCGAGTCACACCTTAATAATAAGCACTTTGGAATCTAATTTATCTGTACTTTACATACCATTACAACTAATCTACATACACTTAGAAAATCTACATAATTACAAACGTTTTCACTAAGAATCTAGACTTTTTGAATTTTTCAGAGATCTAGGTGGTTGTACAGTTTTATTCTTTTTAGTTTTATTATCTAAACTGAATGTGTCACCGGAACTAGGGGGGTTAGTGCTGAAGACTGAGTTTTTGGAACTAGGCACACTGTTCCCCGGAGAGACACCACTGTCCGTACTGACGGACGCTGGACTCGGACTGTCACTCACGTTATTACACACCGTCAGCTCCTGACCAGGGATGGACACGATCTGACCTATCGGCTTCTGCCTGACTAGATTTATGCTTTGGCACACGTTATTCTTCACTTCACTATCACTCGGATCCTTCTTTTGGTACCTCGTCAGGGTCCCGGCTGACCCTGCCGAGTTCGGTCGGTACATCGGCATGAACTGCGACTGGGAGTAGTACTGCATCTCTGTAGGTGCCTGACCTTGGGCCCAAGGGCCCATGGTGGAGACGACAGGAGGCATGTGTGTCCACATTGGCATTTGCACCATATGAGTTCCATCTGCCATGGGACTGAAGCCGGGAGCGACCGGCACTGGCATAGGCCTTACGACGCCCACAGGAGTCGGCGCGCTGTGTGGTCTCATTGCAGGATGTCCATATTGACCGACAAATTCCTGTCCCTCATACATTGTATTAGGAGGGGGATTTTGCGAGTAATCTATATTTGGGAACACAGTATGTGGACTTCTCTGTAGATATGTAAACATTTGCTGCTGAGCTTGCTTCATGGCGACGTACTGCTGCAGATGCATGGCGGTCTGCTGTCGTTGTTGGGCGATATCTTGGGCCATCGCCGTCGTGGAGTTACCGTGTATGTAGTAGATATGTGGCTGAGTATTCACTTGAGTGACTGGCGACTGTCTCTGGCTGTTGTTATGTTTGTTATTGTCTACGACGTTATTCTGAGGATCCTGGTATTCTTCCGGAGGTGCGATATACTTGGGAGGAGATGGTGGCGTCACCTGCTGTGACATCGGGTAACTTATAATCTGGGCTATGTACGGCTGCTGAGATTTAGCCGAGTGTGCTGGACTGTGAGTTTGGAATGTAGGGTTAAATGTAATCTGAGACATATCTTGACCTGGTTGGCTTTCTGGGTTATTGTGGTTAGCTCTGTACTCATTTGCTTCGTTTTTTCTAGGCTTTTGATTATAAGGCGCTACTTTAGGGTTGTTCTTCCAGTTGGCTCCAGCGCTTTGTGGTCTTTTAACTGGAGACTTTGTTGGATCATGCCAGTTGTCTCCGTTGATTTGCTTTGGATCGGGAGCATGATGGGATTGCGCGCTATGGGATCTTCTGGGAGGTGGGGACATGCCGTCGGGGATATGTTGCTGTCGGTAGCACCGCCTGCCTGACCCTGGGCTATTCTGTCGCTCTGGAGGTTGTGGTATCGGCCTCGGGACCCTTCTTCTGGCTGGTGTGGGCGGACTAGGCTGCGATGGTGAGGAATGTGTGGATATCGACGCTGATCGCCATTGATCTATAAGTATTTTACGGCGTTCTTGCTCGATTCGTATTTCTGTTTCGCTGGATGAATCGTAATCTCTCCCCTGTAAAAAGCAAAGTATGTTAAAATCACGTGTTTTTAATTGGGAAAATATGTATTTAAAAGTCTATGGGCAATGGGCATATAAAAAATTACCTTTTCAATTTTCTCATCCAGCATCTTAAAGAAATCTTGCTGACTAGCTGACACCTCGCTGCAACAAAAGTTTAATTTACTTTGCCACCCATTTTTATAAAAGCCTTGTAAACTTTAACAGGTCTTAACAATTTAATATTTTTTAGTTTTAACGTAGGCTTTTAGTCAGAATATTTTAATAAAGCGATCATTTCTACGTCCAATATCATTGTCAAGTCGCATTATTTTTACTTTAAAAATTCGATGGTATATTTTTACGAATTTTCCAGAAGGTATGCCCGGAGATAGATGGCAAAACATAAAAAGAACAGGTAAGTAATATTAATTAATAAAATATTCTTGTTCTACGCGAATAGATCTTATAGCACACTTATACGTTGGTAGGTATTTCTTGCAGTTATGCTTGATATATACTTACACGACAGGCTGGTGGTTGGTGAGTGGTAGGATGTGCTTGTTCTGTTCCTGTTCATCTTCATTATCATCGGGAGGCACCGCACCTCCTGCTGGGCCCTCCTCTTCATCTGCTTCCTTGTCTGCTGCGCCTGCGCAATGAGAAAACTTAATGTTAATCTTAAAACTTTAGATTAATAAGAAGTCTACTAGTTTAAATTTGAATAACCTAGACGTTTTTAGCCTTTCGAATACCATCGATTAGAGACACAATAGAAAGACAATGACTGACAATGACAATGGGTTTAATGAATAGACATTTTGCTATGTCAATAATTCCAAGTTCTAAGTTTATTTTCTTAACTACCCAAATCATTATTGCATAAAGAGTCAAAGTCAAATAATTAAAAATTAATTTAATTAGTCCAAGTCTATGAATTAATTAAATAATTTATTCGCATAAGATATATATTATGTATATGAATGTGAATACACAATATAACAGTAAAGACCTTTTTTTTTTTTTTTTTTTTTTTTTTTCGATGGGAAAAATCATCTTATGACAACCCCCGCTCTTGGGCGGAGCGGGAGATAGTGTCAGACTCTTACTGACTAAAAAACCCATCCCGTTCCTTCAAGCCTTCATACCGGGGCTCGAGCGCCCTTTCGGATAACCCTGGCCCCACAGTAAAGACCTTCATATTTTCCGTTTGTGCTGGTGCTTCCACTCTAATATTCTAAGCCATAACCGATACGTGCGAAGCGTTATCGGGCTATTAGTAATAATGACGGTAGCACGACAATTAGCATGGTATTGTTATCGTTTCTATTGAGTGCCACTGTACTGGACAGAGAAGCACTGAATAGGTACGTATTGTATTATTAAGGACGGTAGCCTATATAAGTTTGTGCTTCATTTCTTTCTTCAATTATGTAAGGTATTAGAACGATATCGATATAAGTGATTCTTTACCTAATATGTCCCAATTGGGCGCCATTATACAGTGAGTGGTCCCATTTGGGCGCCAATTTTTAAGTACATGATCCCAGTTGGGCGCCAATTTGCAATATCAAAATTTGTAATTATATATTCTGGACTGTTTTTAATTGCGAACAATTTAATTTGGGATCAAAATGTTTAAAATTTTCCTTCAGGAAATTGTCCAGGCAATTTAAATTTTCAGTTTAATTTTGATAATTGCCTTTCCTCTGAATTTAATTGGTCTCTTATAGGTTTTATAAGTCAGTATCTTTAGTAAAATCAGCCTACGTTACATTTGATTCATCTACTCTCATAAATATGATCACGGCTTTGGGTGTTTTAATACTTTAGGAGATAATTTCGTCCCAAAGCAAGAAGATTCACTCTATAACAATACAAAATAAGTAAGTATACAAGTATAAGACGTAATCTTAACAAGTAAAAGCTGTAAACACATAGGTAAACAAACTGCTAACAAACAATCCGATGTCGCTATAAGTATTCGTATAACAGCCATCTGTTTCGAAGATGTTATGTTCAAAACTTTAGAAGACAAGGCTTGCGCATGTCATCACAAGAGTTGTTGCTGGGGCTTTGAAAACAGCAATTCTAGAATAAAGGCAAAGTTTAGTGAGAAACAAATGAAAGCTTAATTTTTATATTTATTACTAGCTTTTGCCCGCAGCTTCACGCTACATATTTTTTTTATATTAGTGTAGATTATTATAATAAAATAAAATACAATCGACAATCAATGTAAAAATTAAAAAAAAAATCGAATTTTTATGAGATTCGCCAGAAACTAAAAAAATGCTGTTATGCTAAAATATTTTTAGCGAAATTAATTTATTTTGAAATACACTATTTGACTGCAAAACACGTTAACTAAAAACTCGACACAAATGATTGGTGTACAAACATGCACCGTACATCGGTAAATCGCAGAACTAGATCGTTTTAAATTTTTAATACTTTTTAAAATTACAAGCATTACAAATTACTGTTTCTTTTCTTTATGATCCAACAGTGACCGCGTTTTTACGTCTTGTCTCGATCTTAACGAACGTATAACCATTATGCCTCTATCAAAAAAATCGCTCTACTTGTACGAATAGGTTTCCCGGAGGCAACGTATCTATTCGAAATCGTGGCCACACTTGATGCCTAACTTTACTTTTGTAAGTACGTAAGTAGGTAGGTAAGTAAGTAGGTACTTCTATGTAGGAATGTTCGTAATGATTAGGTAGGTATTTTTATTGTTTTTATCTAACTTTGATAAATGATATTTATTTGCAAACAAGCTTTAAAAGTCAGTTTTACACGTCAACTTTTTCGTCAGTTTATGATGAGCCCGGTAATTACTAGCTGGCTACCCTGAGAAGAAACACCAAAACCAACTCAGGGGGCAAAGTCGGTTTAATTCTTTAAGCCCCACCCAAGCGAACGCGTTTATGAGCAGTAGTGACCGAGTGGTAACAGCCCCGACTCACGAGTTGTTGGTCGTGGGCTCGAACCCAGCCAGGCGCATTACATTGTGTAATTTATTTCATCACCACTGCTCTCAAAACGGTGAAGGAAAACATCGTAAGGAAACCGGCATGTCTTAGAACATGTGACATCCACTGGGCCCGCGTGGTGGATTACGGCCCATTCTCTCTTCTAGAGAGGAGGCTTCAGTCCCAACAGTGGGAACATTGTAGGGTAATGAACGCGTTCGCTCTCTCATTGTCTTTTTATTGTGTCTCTAATTACCGTATTCAAATGGTTAAAGTACATAGAGCAAACGTGGTTAAATCACATGAGATCATACAGATTAGTGTCTCAGATAGTCTTTTGAGGAAAGAACCATATGGATTTGAGTGGACCTGTCCAGTCAGTGGAAGCATTTGTCAGTATTCGTGTAGCTCAACTCAGGAGCTCAAGAAATCGTTCTACAAGTTTGAGTAGGTCACTCAAATACTACGTATCTATTCCAAATTGTGGCTATTCTTGATGCCCTTTGTTTTTCTTTTTCTTTTTAAAAATTCTGTCATTAAATTATTTAGTTCATTACACCAGTACTTTCCTCAATGCGTCTGCCACATAAATGAGTATTCCATTCATTGATTAAGATGTACCCGGATGTCTTTTATTCGTCGTAAGATGGGTTACCGCCATAATAAACACGTACTACCCACTTTAATGGCGTCGGAATCGTTTTGAACGGCGTTTTATGTGCCTGCGCAGGTGTGAACCTATTTGTTCTTAACTTCTTTTGAAATCACCTTTGTAGGTTAAAAAGGGGGCTGGTTGAATAGGAAATGTAGCGTAGTCACTATTGTGTTAAGTTATTACGTCTTATTTTATGGTTCAATAAAATTGTAAGGGTCGACGTGAAACGTTTGGAGAGTCCATTTAAAATGTATTATAGGGCCCTTGGAAAATACTAAACTACGGTGTTTTGACACACCGTACTGCAGTACAGTAGTACGGTACAGAAGCTGTAAAGAGGGACCATCTTATTCATGATTGCTTACACTAAGCACACATAAAAAAGAAATAAAATGCATGTTTATTGCAAAAAAAAACGATTTCAGTTAAGAGTAGTTAGGGTTTGGAGATTGTTCGAAAGAGTTACCGTAGCTCTGGAACGCCAAGGGTAACTGAAGGAACACAACTAGGTTTTAGTCAGTAGAAGCACAAACTATAGGTACAGAAATCAATCTACATACAAAGCGCGCTCGAGCAACGCACACATAGACACCGCTTACGGACACGATATCTCGGTCGTGTCTCGGACCACTCGTCAAACAGTTCCGACTCAAACGCTCATTAGTTTGCGTCCACCGAACGTAGATATAAAAAGTAAAGTACATACATGAGATTGTCTTCTGTACCTATCTATTTTGTGGTAAAAGTCTTGTGGTGGGTGGTCTCTACCCAGCGTGATAGAAGTAATTTAATTATTTCCTATTACAAAAACAGCTCGGTTTAGTTAGTATAATTTTAGTAGTAATAGTTATTCTTGAAGTGTTAGTGCCAGTTGATGTTCTCCTCAAAAAGTTGGTTAATTTTCACTTGTTAGCTGCACGTGGTCCCTTATAGTTACCTAAATAATTTGCAAGTTATGTACTAAGGCAGCGTTAGAATATAACCATTTAAACATTTTGTAGTATCACAAATCATTTTAATCAATTTATTCTCATTACAAATCTAGCCGTGATTTGTAATGAGATGCACTCTTGTTTTAGATGTTGTAATGATTATGTTCCATCACTACCCGATATGATGTGACCATTACATGTTTTGCTGTATGGACTTTAAAAGAGACTTTGACCCCTGAGTTTGTTTCGGTGTTTCTTCTCAGGATATGACTATCCTGAGAAGAAACACCGAAGTTAGGTAGGTGTTTCCTAGCTGACGCTAGGAAACACCGGCCTCATCTAGTTTAATTGACCAAAAAAAAAAAAAAAAATTGACGTGTAAAGTGTTTTTATAAAAACTACTTGTAAAATAAAGATCATTTATCATTTACCTTCACACACACATTTCACATTATTTTATAACGGAGTTCCCGTGCCTACAATCGTTGTTTAGCCGTCTTAGTCAAGATATTTATTGGAATAATGTGTTAGTATCCTTTGAATTTAAAACAATATTTCTAAAATCGGTTCCTTAAAAGGCGTTGTTTTCAATAATAAAAAAAAACCAACCGAGTTTCGAACCTCCTTAATTTTTTGGAGTCCGTTAAATATTGTCAAAACAAAACGAATTACAATTACACTACCTAATTATCTTGTCTAAAACACAACATAAAACTACACTTTGTCAGTCCCAAAGTGATCACTCGACTTCAAACTGACCCTGTTCCACTGTCCACCCCGACTTCCATCCCGGCTTCCAAGCCATTGTGTCGGTCACAAAAGAGCCCATGGTTCCGGCTCGCCATATGACGGACGCGTTCTCTATTCAGGGGACAAATGTGGGACAAATAGAAGCCTATGAATTATGGAGGCTATTGAAAAGTTGCGACCGACGTGTGTACATGGATGATATTGAGGACTGTTCAGTTGTTTTTGTGTTTGGATTAAGGTTTTTGCTGACGATATCACATTAATATTTAAAAGCTGAAAGGTCTATAGTGTTACATGTTCACGCACGAACGGTTGAACAGATATACTTTTATCCTGGAAGTTTGTTTCCTTTGGATATTTTTAGGGTTCTGTATCTCAAACGGAAAAACCGGCCAAGTGTGAGTCGGACTCGCCCATGAAGGATTCCGTAGCAGCAAGTAACATAATATAAAAAGATTATGATATAATATAAAAGTTCTTGTAATGTGTTGTAACTTTGATCGATGTTTTAATAATAGTGTATTTTTTTCGATTCATGACGCATTAAAAAAAAACTACTAACTAGATTTCGATCAAACCAATTTTCGTTGGTAGTTTTTATAGTAATGTACATCATATATTTTTTTTAGTTTTATCATTCTCTTATCTTAGAAGTTAGAGTCTCGCGCAAACTATTCAGTTTAGAAAAAAATTATATTAGAAACCTCAGTATCATTTTTGAAGACCTATCCATAGATACCTCACACGCATGGGTTTGATGAAAAAAAAATTTTTGAGTTTCAGTTCTAAGTATGGGGACCCCCAAAATTTATTGCTTTTTTTCTGTTTTTGTGTGAAAATCTTAATGCGGTTCACAGAATACATCTACTTACAAAGTTTCAACAGTATAGCTCTTATAGTTTCGGAAAAAAGTGGCTGTGACATACGGACGGACGGACAGACAGACAGACAGACCGGGTCTCGAGCGCCCTTTCGGATAACCCTGGCTGATGTATGAAGGCTTGAAGGAACGGGATGGGTTTTTTAGTCAGTAAGAGTCTGACACTATCTCCCGCTCCGCCCAAGAGCGGGGGTTGTCATAAGATGATTTTTCCCATCGAAAAAAAAAAAGCTACCTATTGCTCACTGTCCGCAAGCCCGCGGAACTCTTATAGGATTACTTTGTTGTCCGTCTGTCTGTCTGTTTGTATGTTTGTCAAGACCTTTTATCTTGGGAACGCGTGGAGGTAAGGAGTTGAAATTAAAACCACATACTCAAGTCTGCGGTCCCTTGAAGCTGTAAAAAAATAAAACTTCTAAGTTAACGAAAAACAGATACGCCCATTTATTTATTTAAAAGAGTGAATATGGAGTTTCTTGCGCGACTTTGAAAGTGGAAATTTAAAAGACAAGCAAGTTTGAGTTCTCAGCTTCACACTCTCGATTCGGAAACCGGGAGTAAACACATTTTTACCGACTCCTGAATTCATACCTTGCTTCTCTCTAAATTTTTATGCCAAAAATAATTTTCAGTCGAAAAAATCATCATCAAAATTTTAGCCAATATACGTCCACTGGTGGACATAGACATAAGCCTCCCCCAAGCGTCGCCACAACGAACGTTCCTGTGCATCTCGCATCCATCGGTTTCCCGTAACCTTCATCAGGTCATCGGTCCACCTTGTAGGAGGCCTTCCAAAGCTGCGTCTTCCAGTACGCGGTCGCCACTCCAGAACCTTAAAAAAATACTCATGCAAACTTTTATATTTATCACCTAGCAGATACCGTAAACCCATTATGTATGAATTAATTAATTAATACTGACCGTAGTCAATTAAAAACTGGTATGTAAGCCGTAATGGACACTGCATTTATAATAAATTGATTTCAGGCTCAGTTATTAACATGGCGGCGATGGCGATAAGTGCGCCGTGAAATGAAAATCGTGTAAATTGTTTAAGTTGTTGTCTTTGGTATCAATTTAATCAATCAATCAAATCAGTTGATTGCAAACATGTTGGAATAAAAATTAAAAGTTTCATACATGCACCCTGTAAGAATACAGTAAAACGAATTACAACTATACAAAATACATTACAAAATTCACAATCACATTTTCCAAAGAAAAACAAAAAATATAGTTTAAAAAACTAAAAAAAACACGTTTTCATAGCATATCAAATTAAAAAAAAATAATATAATTTTCCATATAGGTAGAAAATAATAATAATGAACGAAAATATTAATGTCATTATGAAAAAAGCATGAGGCGCTTTGTGCCATATTTTTCGTAAATCGAGCACCTTACGCTTTTTTCAAAATGATATTAATATTTTCGTTCATTATTATTATTTTCTACCTAGTTATATGGAAAATTATTTTACATTTTTTAGTTTGATGTGTTATGAAAGCGTGTTTTTTTAGTTTTTTTAAACTATATTTTTATTTTTCACTAAAAAACAGATTATTGTATTGTCATCAGTCTTTGATGGGTGTGCAAAGTTTGAAGAAAATCTGATCGCCCAAAGTTGGTCAAAATCAAGCTCAAAGGCGTTGGTTACAAACATACAGGTGAAGCTTCTTTATTCTTTATTGTACACTATAAACACAAAAAATAAGTGGATAGCAAAGTTCATGTACATAGGCGAGCTTAACTCAAAGTTGAGTTTTCTTCCAGCAAACCATTGAGCGATAGAGAGAGATGACAATAGAGGGTAGGGTCCAGTGTACAATTTTAAAATTGGAAATATTAAGAATAAAATAATAATACATAAACAAATATACCTACTTACATAAATACACACATACTTTATATACTATAAATATATATATATATATATATATGCTATGTCATTGTGAAAGGAAATGTTCTTTAATTTTCCTCTTGAAGACATCTAAAGAAGGGCTGTCACGTAAGGAGTGTGGGAGGGAGTTCCAAAGACGCACTGCAGTTACAGAGAAGGAACCATCATAACGGCTAGAAGTGTGAAACGGAGTACGAAGAAGAAGAGAATTGGCAGTGCGACAGGGTTTACCCCTCGGGGCGAAGTACTCAAAGCGTTCACGAAGGTATTGTGGAGAATTAGGGTTGTGTAGGATAGTGTAGAGAAGAGATAGGATATGGGCATCACGACGACGCCGAATCGGCAACCACTTCAATCTGGTCCGAAACTCCGACACATGGTCGTATTTGCGGAGGCCGAAAATGAAGCGGATGCACAAGTTCTGCAGTCGCTCGAGTTTGTTTAGTAGAACCTCCGTAGCATCGAGAAAACAGACATCCGCATAGTCTATTAGCGGTAGAAGAAGAGATTGCGCAAGGGTGATCCTAGTATGAAATGGTAAGAATTTTTGGAGACGTTTAAGGGACTGAAAAGAGTAGAAGACCCTCCTACTAACATCAGCTATATGAACTTCCCAAGAAAGGTTAGTATCTATATGGACGCCTAGATTCTTAGCACTTTTCGAATAAAGTATAGGTACTGAGTCATAAACTACTGGTGGGAGGGACTGGTGATTCAGTAAACTAAGCATATATCTGCCACCAATAATGAGCGCTTGAGATTTATTTGGATTCAGTAAGAGCCCAAAGGACTTAGCCCACTTGTTGATATTTTCAAGGTCATCATTGATGGCAGCTATAGTCTCAACGAGTTCGCCGACTTTAAAATGACGATATAACTGCAAGTCGTCTGCGTAGAGATGATAGTTGGAAGTTAGGACCTTAGTGAGAGCGTTTATAAAAACTGAGAAAAGTAGAGGAGAGAGGACGCCACCCTGAGGTACACCCGCAGCCAAATCACACCATTCAGAGGAATCCTCATCAGATCGAACAGACTGCGAGCGGCCCCGAAGATAAGATTTGAACCACTCGATTACTGGTGCAGAGACATTAAGGGAGGAAAGGATTCCTAAGAGGATGTCAAAATCAACTGAGTTGAAAGCACTACTGAAGTCCAATAAAACCAATACGGTTAGACATTTATTTTCCATAGCTAGTCTTATATCATCAGTTATTTTGATAAGGGTTGTTACAGTGCTATGGCCAGGTCTGAAACCGGATTGGTAGGGACTTAGTAGGCTATTAGAGGATAGATAACGAGACAGTTGCTTCTGAACAACACTCTCAAGGACTTTGGAGAGGATCGGGAGGATGGATATTGGTCGAAACTGGGATGGTAAAGTGGGATTTGAAACTTTAGGAAGCGGTAGGACGTGAGCCTTTTTCCAAGCAGAAGGAAAGGAGTTAGTGAAGAGAGAGAAATTTATAATGTGAGTTATGACAGGAGTTATTTCACTCAGAATAGGTAGGAACATTTGGAGCTGAAGGCCATCGTCGCCTACCGCCTTGGTAGATATGGATTGGATACATTTCTTAATATCTAGCTCAGCAACCGAGTGGAAAGAGAAAGAAGTATTATCAGGCAGAGGAAGATTAGCAAGATCATTAAGAGTAGACGATTTAACATCGTCATCGAGTGTAACTGGTGACATAGAAAAGTGTGCATTAAGTGCATTGAGGTCCATTTTATCAGGAGAACTCTTGTTAGTGGCTTTGCCAATACCAAGAGTCTTCAAAAACTGCCATACTTGCGTTGGATTAGAATTGTCGATTGAGTTGTGAATGTGGAAGTGGAAGCTAATATAAGCGTGTTAAAAATAAAATTATACGAGTAAGTATTAAAATCATAACGACATAGCTCGAAGAATCGAGGCACTGGACAAAGTACATTGCTAGCAAAACAGATGGACGAAAGGTTCTGGAGTAGCGACCACGTAACGGAAGATGCAGCGTTGGAAGGCCTCCCAGATGGACCGATGGCCTAGTGACTGTCACGGGAATCCGGCGGATATGAGACGCACTTAGGGGAAACCTATGTACATCAGTAGACGTCTTTCAGCTCAAATGAAGATGAATGATGGTTTTTTTTTTTTTGGTGGGTAAAATCATCCAAGGACAACCCCTGCTCTTGGGCGGATCGAGAGATAGTGTCAGATGCTTACTGACTAACAAACCCACCAAGTTCCTTCAAGCCTTCGTACCGGGGCTCGAGTTCCCTTTCGGATAATCCGGCTTCGACCCGGCTGGCCCCTGCTGTTGTTGACAACTCCTTGAGCCGCGCGGGAACAGTGCGCGCCGTCGGCGACTTGGGCTTGGTCCGGACAGTTACCGGACGGTCGGACAGCGAGCTACCCATTGCTCACTGTCCGCAAGCCCGCGCCTACGGTGGCTGGAAATCGGGATCGGAATCCCGGCGGGGGCGAGAGCGCCGTTGCCTGATGCGGTCGGCCTCCTCCTTTGCGAGCATTACTGCTTCGCAGAAGTCGCCGACCACCTGCCACTCCTCCTCGCTTCGGACCATGGCCTCAACCAAGGCCCGGCGCGAGCGGTCTCCGTCTCCGATCCGCCCAATCAGGGCACACCTCGACTGTGTGCTCCACCATGTCCTCCGAGCGTTCCGCACAGTGGCGACACCCGGGCGTCACTTCCGTTTTAATCCATGTCCGGTGAGGACCTGCGTCATGCGGAAGGTAAGGACGCCGTGAGGTCTTTCCAGCCACGCCTCAAAGAGGGACGATAAATGATGACGAAAGCATTACAGAAGTTTTACTAAAAATATCTGTATGGCCTTTAACAAGTAACATAACCTATTTATTGAAATACAATAAGGAACTTGTTACGATGAAGAACTTCAGATTTATATTCCTCTGGGAAAGTCCTTTAATAATAATATAAAAAGAACATGTTTGAGGAAAAAATATTGTTTTAACTTTCTTTGGGAGTAGCCTCAAAGTACCTCAAACTATTTGATTTTGGTTGTTTTTTGCGAACAGTACCCCATGGGATGTTTCATGGAAAGCCATGTTGAATTAAATATCTACAATTTGACCTTCCTCATCCTTACAACTTGCCTTACAATTTTTTTTTTTCTCGACGAACTTAAATCTATCTACTGATCGAATTTCTATGCGGTTTTTATTTCACCAATAGACAGATTGATTTACACAGAGTTCTTCTCAATAAAGCTAGAACTACATTAGATTGCTACACGCCTGATTTGTACGTAGAACGATGTCGCGTGGCGTGGATCAAGTGTAGCTCTACAAGTCTAGTTTCCATATAAAATGTATGGAGACCGACGCGCCCAGATCGGCGAGTGTGTCACACGTGTGTGCAGTGTAGTTCTACTTTTAATCTTTTTTAATTGATACCCTTTATTATCAACTATAACTTCTGCCAGCGACATCGCCCGCGTAAAATTAGGGAGATTTCTCCATCCAAACTTTTGGACACCAGTTTCATCCCCCTTAGGAGGTGAATTTTGTACAATCCTCTCTAATGCTACGTCTACATATTGGCCCAGCCTCGGTCAATCGCTATTATGTAGTCATTGTATAAACGGGGAAACCCCGTTAACACAATGGCGATTGGCCGAGGCTGGGCCAACATGTAGACGTAGCATTAGTGTTCTTTCTTAGTGTTCTTTATTCTGGCTACGTCATAAAAATAACCCTTGAGCAAAATTTCACGCACTTAGACCCAGTAGTTTCGACTGTGTGTTGATATGTCAGTTAGTACCTGTATGTTTGTAACCAACGCCTTTGAGCTCGATTTTGACCTACTTTGGGCGATCAGATTTTCTTTAAACTTTGCACACCCATCAAAGATTGATGACAATACAATAATCCGTTTTTTTTAGTGAAGATTTAGTGTCACGTAGCTTTAAGTTCTTCTCAATAAAATTTTGTAATCTTTTTTCAAAAAATGTAGTTTAAAAAAACTAAAAAAACACGCTTGTGAAAAAAGCGTGGGGCGCTTTGTGCCATATTTTTCGTAAATTGAGCACCCTACGCTTTGCACCCCACGCTTTTTCACAAGCGTGTTTTTTTAGTTTTTTTAAACTACAATTTTTTGAAAAAAGATTACAAAATTTTATTGAGAAGAACTTAAAGCTACGTGACACTAAATCCAATATGGCGGACAAATAAAACGTTTTTTTTTTAACACTTTCTGTTCCTTGATAATCTTAGCTAAAATTCACTCAGTATACCTAAATAGGTAAGTATTAGCTCAGAGCAAGTCTACGTTATAAAACGACATCAAATATTTCAGAAACTAAAATAAGACTCGAAATTTAGAACCTTTGCTTATCAGCAGATTGTTCGTAGAACAAGCGATATTTAACTTTAAATCTCTTGAACAGAGTTCAAAATCGTACAGAATTTACACAATTTAACAGCCTATAAAGTCAATAACGATAAAAAAGATTGACTTGACGAACGACATTTTGTTAAAGGACTTTGTAATCTTTATTAAAGTCTCCTTGAGTGTCTAAAAACAAGTCGTTTGACGGAATATCACTTAGTGAAACTTTTTACGGACATTTTTTGTTTAAAAAAAGGAGAAAATTACGTAAGTTAGGCAGCTACTAAACATGTTTTCTTGTATAGTGCTTTTTTACGGTGGAAAAATCATCTAATAGCATCCCCCGCTCTTGGGTGGAGCGGGAGATAGTGTCATACTCTTACTGACTAAAAACCCACCCCATTTCTTCGTGCCTTTATACCGGGGCTGGGCTACTCTTTCGAAACTAACCCTGGCCCCAGTGGGTTTCGACCCAACTGGGCCCCTGCTGTTGGTGACAACTCCTTGAGGCGCGCGGGAATACTGCGCGCCGTCGACGACTTGGGCTCGGTAACCGGACGGTTGGACAGCGAGCTACCCATTGCTCGCCGAACGCAAGCCCGCTTTTGTATAGTGCTTCTAGCTAAAGCACGCCTTCATAATGAATAGAATAGAATAGAATAGAATAGAATAGAATAGAATAGAATAGAATAGAATAGAATAGAATAGAATAGAATAGAATAGAATAGAATAGAATAGAATAGAATAGAATAGAATAGAATAGAATAGAATAGAATAGAATAGAAGAAACTTTATTGTACACCAAAAGTAAAATAGAGTACGATCCCAGGCCCGCCAGACGTCACGTATTTTCTCACAAACGAAATGTGGACGATTGAGTACTATTTGTATGTACTAAGAACGCATGCCTATCTGCTAGCTTGCTTAGACGGCCAATTTTCAGGTATCAGGTAATCAAGGTACATAAAATCATTACTTACCTCACGTAAATTCTCAAAGCTGATTTTTACGTATTTTGTATGCATAATCTTTAAAATCAAGTCGCCAATACTCCCAGACACATTCCGTGGGCCGTATTACTTTACAGACGCTTTAAATCTCCCAAGATAATGACATAACTTCACGTCAATTCTCATGCTTGATTTTTATATACGTTCACCAGACAACTATTTTAAAACCTTTTACAAGAAGACAGACCGATCCAGATTCGCCCTTCGTTCATAATATGTTTGTGGAAAAGATACCTAAATTTTTCAGAAACATTATAACTTAAGAAAACAACTCTACACATAGAGCCATCCGTTAAAAAACTTACACTGAATTTTATATATTTTTTTAAACCCCGCTCCCTCGGTCTTGCCACAGATGGTCACAATTGTGAGATTCATCTTTTTACAAAAAAAAAAACATGTGACGTCACAAAACTTGGGACAACCACCCTTCCCACCCTATGTTACACAACGTCACACTTTTTGTACAATGTTTGTGTGATGAGCACGATCGTTTGTTCTGTGTCTGGGTGTAATTTGTCTCCAACATGTATATTGTATGTATTTAGAAATATATCAGTGTGTTTATCAGTTGTCTAGTACTTATAGCACTAGTCCTGCTTAGGGTGAGGCCTAACGAGCGTAATTTTGTGAGTTGCAGAATTTCCGGTCGCGTAATTTCTGCTGCATTCGGTTCATTTACACGGCGACGCAAAATGAATTGTCTGTCGCAGTAGAAATGCTTGCAGTATTGACCCGGCATTGACCTCTTTTTCACGAAAGCAGGCACAGTTAGGAAGCACTTAGCAAAGTCATTTTTTGAATAACCAGCACCTATTTGCACATAAAACATAATATTATTGTTTGTTAAAATTATTGAGAGTTTACCAACTCTGTGTCAACCTTGTGGGACCAACATTGGTTTTTTTTTTTCGTCATTATAACTACCTACATGTGGAAGCTTGTAATTAGCAATTTAATTACCTACTATTGTTACTATGTTGTTATTAGTCTGTAAGCTTTCCTAAAATATGAAAAATAAAATAGTAGAAATTACGCGACCGAAATTCTGCGACTCACGATTCACAAAATTACGCTCGTTTGGCCTCACCCTTAGTCTGGAACTAGAGGCCGTTGTGAGAAAGTTGTGAAATATTATATTAATTTCGGACATTATATTGTAAATCGCCATCAAACCCTCTAAAATACAGACTTTTCTAATAATTACGACTTCAACAAAACTTTGAACTTAAACACTGAAATGTTTCAGCTTTTCTGCAAACCCTACAGTAGGTACTTAATACACAAACAAGGGAGCAATACATTTCAGACTATTTCAATGGAAATGGCTGTTTTCTGTAAATTAAGGCAAAAGTTTCGGAAATAGACCTCTCGTTTTATTGAAATGGCCGATAAATTCGCACTGTTCACTTGAGAATGAAAGTCAGATATTTTGCCACTTTTGGTTTGTATTTAAAAACTAGCTGTGCTCGCAAATTCGTTCGCGTGGACTACAGGATTTTGAATTTGTTTTATCTAAAATAAAAGTAGCCTATGATACTCCTTACTACATCAGCTACCTGCTAAAAAAAGTCCTGTTAAAATCGGTCCAGCCATTTTAGAGATTAGCCCGGACAAGCAGACAGACAGACAGGCAAAAATTGTAAAAAAAAATATATTTTGATGTATGTACCGTATATACATGCATGTAGTAAAAAGCAGTTATTTCAATATTACAAACAGATACTCCAATTTTATTTATATGTATGTATGTAGGTATGTATAGATGTATACATATACGTTTAAATTTTAATTTGCGACTTAGTATTGGGTTGCAAAAACAATGGTTCACATGAAGAAACTGCGAATGTAACATGTCACATCCGTATTCCTACGGAACTCAAAGTAGGTAGGTGACTCACAGCAGAGGCCAAGCTGGGTCGAAGCCTACTAGGGCCAGGGTTTAGCTCCGAAAGGGAGGCTCGGCCCCGGTATGAAAGGTGAGAAGAAACGAGGTGGTTTTTTTAGTCAGTAAGAGTCACTATCTCGCGCTCCGCCCGAGGGTGGGTTATTTGGATGATTTTTACCCACCAAAAAAAAAGTAAGTAGGTAACTCAGTGACTAAAAACTAAGTACTAACTAAACTTGATTAGAACATAAAGCTGATAGGGTCGAAAGGTTCTCGAGTGGCAACCATGCACCGGATGATGCAGCGTTGGAAGGTCTTCCAAAGGGTGGATCGATGACATGGTAAATGTCTAAAGCATGCGAAACACATAGTTACAAAAAGATCAGTTTTGGCGACACTTGAGGAGGTCTATTTTCAGCAGTGGATGACTCTGGAACTGCCTAACTTTTGAAAATTCTTTCACCCGTATAGCTACATTATATCTGAGTGACATATGCTATATTTAATTGTGATTAATAATATTTTCAGCGATAATTTTATAGCAAACTAGCTATTGCCTGCAGCTTCGCCCGCGTTCATAAAATATAGCCTATGTCACTCGGGAATAAAGCAGCTTTCTATCGGTGAAAAAATTTTAGCAATCCGACCAGTACTTTTAGAGATTACCAACACATAACCAAGCTTTACCTTTTTTGACTGGCCTGTTGGTCTAGTGCTTAGTGACCCTGACTGCTATGCCGGAGGTCGTGGGTTCGATTCCCACCCAGGACAAATGTTTGTGTGATGAGCACGATCATTTGATCTGTGTCTGGGTGTAATTTATCTATATGTATTTAGAAATATATAAGTATGTTTATCAGTTGTCTAGTACCCAGTGGCGTGCGAGCCATATAAGCAAAAAAGCCTGGCTTGCGGTAAAATTTCATGACACAACACAACATCTAAGGTCATGGAACATTTAACCAATTATCTAAAATAAAAATCTAAACTTTAAACTTCGCGCGTAATGGAAGATTCATTCATAAATACAACTTACCCAGCGTTCCAAATCAAGATAAAAATGAATCGCGAATCCGACTAAATTTGATAGTCACAAACTTAAGCGCAACTGAATAATAATTGTGACGTCGCGCGTTGGTCGTGTTCGCGGTATATTCACTTTTATCGTAATTCGGGACGCAGGGTTAATGCAACGTTGCCATCTTGCACAGTTCTACGTAACAATGACACGCGATCTCCGATCTCGCTCTAACCGATAGGCTTCTTACCGGGCTTTATCTGCCATCTTATTCTTCCCTATAAAAACATGAAAAATGTGAGTCTGTGTGAGTAAAGTATGTGACTGTGTGCAAGTACTCGTCGACCAGATTTGTAGTAAAATAAGCCCACGTTCGGGAATTTTATCAATGAATCTTTTACGCATATTATAATACGAGGCGCCCTCTATGACGCGTAAAGTTGTACGAACTAAAAAGTACTCAGTTCAAATTTGCTTTGATCGGTTATCGTGTTGTACGTAATTATTGTTTTGATAGTTTTTTTTTGTTTTCCGTCATTTAACAGTTTATGAATTCGGAAACTATACTTGTGGTTGTGTGTGGATATTATTATGTGTGGAATTGATATTGGCCAGGTAGGGTTTGAGTTTTAAAGATAAATATAATCTTGTAACTTTAGGTACTATTTTGAATATTTCTCAGAAAAGTTAATAACAATGCTTGGAATACATTAGGTATGACTCAAATAACTTCGCTAGTGCCATGAAAATTCTCAAAAGTACTTGAACGCTGTTATTTCATTCTTTATTATTGGTAAACCGCCAAAAGAAAGTTGGTTCTCTTTCTCGACAATTATGTGATATGTGTGTTTAAAAAAAGCGAACATCGAAAAGCTACCGCTAATTCAATTGTGAGTATTTGCCAATAATATTACATATTATTATAAAGAACAAGTGTTTGAAACACAAAATTTCAAAAAAAAAAAAAATGTATTAATTACTTTATTTTAATAGTATTAGCTGACCATCCCGGCCGGCCGGCACTCGACAACAAGAACGGCTTTCCGAATTATCTTTGATTGCAATTGAAAATTAGCTGTTGGTGTTGAGAATTAAAACGTTCACAACCTTTTTACGCTGGTAGAAGTAATAAAATCATTTTTAAATAAAGATACACAATTTGAATTAGAATACATTTTTTTTTTCTATTCATGTATTCAAACTTCACGATTATTGGTATGATGATAAAGTTGTTGTGGTGAAGCTTTTGTTATCATTATTTATTACTTACTATTAACATTATATTTGTTAATAGTAGTGTAGCAATTCAGAAAAATCAGCATTACTGCACTGATGACACGTGGTAGCACGACATTTTTTTTTAATAGGTAAGTAGTAGTTAGGTCAAGATTCCTTGGCTTGCCCCCTGTAAAGGCATCAGGCACGCCACTGCTAGTACCCATAACATAAGCTCTGCTTAGCTTGGGACTAGACGGCGTTGTGTGTTAGTTGTGGAATATTATATTATATTGGTACACTAGTTTTTGCCAGCGACTTCGCTCACGTGAAGGTACGTTTACTGTGTAATAGTTGTGGAATATTATTATTATATCATTATGTTAGTGTAGATAATATTTGACGCCCAGCGAAGTGGACACGTTTTAACCAGTTTTTAAATAAAGACTATCTGCCTTAGAATGGTATTACTTATAACCAGTTTTTAAAACCAATTAGTTCTTGTCTACATCATCTAGAATAGAGAAGGCGATAATAACAAGACTGGCCAGATCTGATGTATCTCGACAGGATGCTTGTTTTAGCTAAGAACCGCATGGATGGCTATAAATACCGTGATTGTTAACATCACGCCAACAATGTAGTCTAGACCATAAACCCGATGTGTTTGTGTGGCGCTAACGACCCGGCCACCATCTGTTTAGCGTTGCTTATACTCTTCCTGTCTAATGCTCTCCTAGTACTTTATGGTATTAAAGATATTGTTTCACAATTCGTGATACTGTGGGCGTTGTCACCGCCTACGGCCTCGCGGTCCAAGGGGCCTTTTTTTATGGTGGGAAAAAATCATGCATTGACATCCCCCGCCCTTGGGCGGAGCGGGAGATAGTGTCAGACTCTTACTGACTAAAAGACCCACCCCGTTCCTTCTAGCCTTCATACCGGGGCTCGAGCGCCCTTTCGGATAACCCTGGCCCCAGTAGGCTTCGACCCGGCTGGGCCCCTGCTGTTGCTGACAACTCCTTGAGGCGCGCGGGAACAGTGCGCGCCGTCGACGACTTGGGCTTGGTCCGGACAGTTACCGGACGGCCGGACAGTGAGCTACCTATTGCTCACTGTCCGCAAGCCCGCGTCTACGTTGGCCGGAAATCGGGATCAGAATACCGGCGACGGCGGCGGCGATAACGCCGTTGCCTGATGCGTTCGGCCTCCTCCTTTGCGAGCATTACTGCTTCGCAGAAGTCGGTGACCGCCTGCCACTCCTCCTCGTTCCGGACCATGGCCTCAACCAAGGCCCGGCGCGAGATGTCTCCGCCGCCACGAGGCACGGCGATCCTCCGCCCAAGCAGGGCACACCTCGACTGTGTGCTCCACTGTGTCCTCCGGGCGTTCCGCACAGTGGCGACACCCGGGCGTCACTTCCGCATGAATCCGGTGCAGGAAACTCCCGAACGAACCATGTCCGGTGAGGACCTGCGTCATACGGAAGGTAAGGACGCCGTGAGGCCTTTCCAGCCACGCCTCAAAGAGGGGACTTACCGCCATGATTGTGGCGTGCCCAGGTCCAAAGGGCCTCGTGCCTCGAAGGCCCGCGAACACAAATATGGATATAATTACTTATCTAGCAATAAATAATAAAAAAACCGGCTAGCAAGTATCTGGCAATACTAACCTATCACACAAACGGAACACTTATATAGGATCACTTTGTTGTCCGTCCGTCTGTCTGTCTGTTTGCCTGTCTGTCTGTCAAGACCCTTTATCTCGAGAAAAACCATATAATCAGGTCTGCGGTCCCTTCAAGCTGTGAAAAAATCAAACTTCTAAGTTAACGAATAAAAAGATACGGCCGTTTATGTCAAAAAAAACGTATATTTTGATACTCTCAAAGATCGAAATTTCTAGGGTACTTCCCGTTGACCCAAAATCCGGAAATTTGGCACAAAGCAAGGTTTTATAGGACAGGTATAGGAAAAAATCTGAAAACAATTTAACGTCACAAAAAAAGAAGTTGATATTCGGAAAAATCTTCGAGACTCCATTCGGGGATTGTACTTTGCACAGAACCTTCAGTGCGCGAGTCCGACTCGCACTTGCCCGATTTTTTTAGTGAATAAAAAGAGGATCAAACATTTTTAGTTGATATACCCAAACATTTTGACTTTGGACACTACCCTATTCTGAGGACAATCGCGTGTATAAGTATCCGTCACTAATTACCAGTCACCCTCTCTTCTCTCTCTTTCCTCTTGGCTCTTTCGCTTTTATAATATTAGTGGGAATAGTTGTACAGTAGAAAGTAGCATAAGGCTGACCACACATTGGGCGTGCGCGTTCATCGGGCGTGTGAGTTGCGTGGTTTGTTGTCCTGCGGCGTGTGGGGACAGTGCATGCGGCGCGCAAGGGGCGCTCGTGTCTCGTTCTTATCCCTTCGCCCGCTATCCCCACAAACCGTTACTGTTTCCAAACAAATTGTCTTCAGTGTTTGCTGTGACATTCACCAACTCACATTAGGCCCGCGTGGTGGATTACGGCCCATTCCCTCTCCTAGAGAGGAGGCCTGAGTCCCAGCAGTGGGAATTAAAAAGGCTGATGATGCAAGACAGAAACAAGAAGATGACAGCAAACACTCATCGTGTTTGCTGTGACGTATGTGCAGCGAGCGAGTCGCTCACACGCCCAAGGAATGCGCACGCCTAATGTGGGGGACGCCTATCAGTAGGAACAGCTTTTCAAAACAACATATTGTATTTAACAATAGGGTTGTGAAAGACGTTGGTGGTAAATCGCACAAAGATTACATAAAGATTCCTTCACCACACAGTACCTAACATTGTATTCAAGGAAGCCTTCAAAACTGAATGCACCTTATTTCCCGCAATTTCTTAAGAGAAATGGGTCAGGAGAATAACGTAGGTGTTACATAGTATATAGAGCAGTAAATGGAACTGTTACTGTGTGGGAATGTAGCAGTTCCGTCCGTTTTCATTTGTAGTGGCGATGCAGTTCGTTTCTTACGTAATGAACTAAGCTGGGAAACATGGGTTGCATAAAATAGTTGTACAGTTTTATTTTCTTCTTGATAAAAATCTAAAATATACTTATTTATAATATTCCATAACTATCACACAACGCCGTCTAGTCCCAAGCTAAGCAGAGCCTGTATCATGAGTACTAGAAAATTTATAAATATACTCTATACTTCTAACTACATGTTATAGATAAATTACACCCAGATACAGAACAAATGATCATGCTGATCATATAAAAAATTGTCACGAGTCGTTGACGGCGCGTAATGTCTCACGCGCGCTTTATAGAGAAGTCAGCAAGACCATAAGAACAGGAACCAGGAACGCCAGGTAAAGAAGGAAGAAAGGAACACTGTCTCAGGAGTGGGTTTTAATCAGTATAAGTCTGTCATGTCCTCCTTATATTCCTATATTCTTTATTGTACATAAATTCACACACCATTCACAGTAAGAAAGCCGATGTACACAGGCGAGCTCTATCCTAAAGCTGGAGAAATCTTTGGTTGATTTCCCAACTAAAAAAAAAAATGTATTTTATCTTTGATACAGCAGCAACGTAGGTGGCCGCCCAAGTCACTAAGGCTTCAAGCCTAAAATTTTGTTAATTAAACCGGTAAGTAAGAATGTTATGATTTTTTTAATTGTTGATAGATTCGCGCTTGAATGCTATCTCACCTGATGGAAAGCGACGATGCGGTCGACGATGGAGCGCGCTTACCTAGAAGTAACCTATTCACTCATGCCTTAAAGATTCCCGGATTATAGCTATCAGGAAACACAGTTTCCGGCAAAGAATTCCATTCCTTAGCTGTACGCACGATGAATGTGTTCCGAAAACGTTTTGTGCGTATAGGTGGGATGTTCACCATGTACCGGTGGCGCATCGCCGTGCGCCTGATGGGCCGATGATTGAACGGACTAGGCGGAATTAGGTTTTGTTTCTTAAAGAGATCAATCAGAGGATTAAAGATTAGGTAGGTACATGAATATAAACGAGTATGAATAGGTGTCATTTCAGCAGACGAGAAATCGTCAGATATTCAACTTGTAACGAAGAAAAGCAAATTTCAAGAAAAACAAACAAGACTAATCAGACAGGGCCTTTAAAAAGATTGTCAAATGTAAATAAAGTATTAAAATCTCCACCCTTCCGTCCACTCAGAAACCTAAAATCTTTGAAAAGATAAACAAAAAAACAGACTAACTTTAAATATACCAAAAAGGGAAATATCTTCTTCATACAATCCGAAACATTTCCGAGCAAGTTATGCATTATTTACTTGGCGTAGTCAGTTCAAAGGCTTCCTCGTTACTTGGTCTAAGTTCCATCCTTTTGCTCTCAACTTTGGGATTCCGCTGGCGCAACAGAATTATCGGTTTTGTATAAATCTAACATAAACTGGCTTGAGGTTTGCTGGAGCGAGGTTTAAACTCCTAATAGTGTTAAATCAGTATCGATTGGAAGATCACGGTTTTAATATTAACTTCTATACCGTTTTTAGTCTAGTATTAAAATTTTGGCCTCAACGTAGTCAGTATCAGACAGTGTTTTTATTTTTGGTGTACAATAAAGAATATATCTATCTATCAGTATATAGAGTATATGTGATTGGTGGGTTTCACTGCGAAGGATTATATATTATATATTTAGTTGTATTGCAAAACATATCTTTGTCAAATGTCTCCAATTCATATTTTCGCTTTCACAGAATGACTATTTCTCAATTAAAAATAATGATAAATTAATAAGAAATTGGAAAAACAACCTTTTTTTTAAGCCCGATTTAATTTTATTCTATGTTACTATAGGCCAGTCAAATTGACACAAAAAATGACAAACATCGCAAAAGCACATGTAACTTATATTTTTTTATATGTTGTTAGGTTTCTTGAGAGTAGTTGATACCCAAGTTTCCAACCCTGAAAATCCTATCCACCCCCCTGGTGCTCGAAAAACTACAAAATTTTTACACGTTTCATAGTTTTTGAAAAAACTACCCTAACGAAGCGTTTTGACCTAGTAAGATAGGTACTTAATACTAGTTAATACATCTTGAGAAAGAGATATTCTGGAAAAGAAAAGGATACAATTTACGACCCTGTACACACTTTGCGAAAGAAAAGTTTTGCGACTAAACCATTTATTTAGGCCCTCGTGTTTGTAAACGCCACCCACGTTAAAAGGTGTTAAAATGTGTAAAAAATAAGGCACATACCTACTTCTAGAATAAAAAGTTCAGTCTCCATTGTTACAACAACCTCGTTGCTTAGTATAAAAAACCGAATTTCTACATGTCCGCCCGATACAATGTTATTATTATAAAGTTATCTCAACTCAGGTCCCCAAGATACAGGTTCTACC
This sequence comes from Mythimna albipuncta, assembly GCA_929112965.1. NCBI lineage: Eukaryota > Metazoa > Arthropoda > Insecta > Lepidoptera > Noctuidae > Mythimna > Mythimna albipuncta. The sequence goes on along the minus strand of OV815962.1, from coordinate 4,263,370 downwards.
TAGTTTGGGGACCACCATCTAAATATATGTTAAACCCCTAATAAGTTACAGACAATATTAATGATTATGTAATAGTTTTAAGGTATTCTTCATATTTTGTAACAATGAACAATAAACATTATTCTTATTCTTATTCCAGGTTACAGTTTACCCTGTTCACAAATTTTAGCTTAGAATTTGTTTAGTAGTTGAGGTTTAACCTTTCAAATGCCGTAATTAGAGACATTTCACGTCGCGTCACCACTTTAGGGTTGTGTTTATGTATTGTGCGATTAAATGAAAAGACGTAGTTCTGGTAGGACCGTATTTTCACGGCTGCTGATCTGGACCCTGGTTTAGATCATGACTCGGAAGGAGGAGGAATGGTAGGCGGCCGCCTCATTCTGCGAAGCAGTAATACTAGCAAAGGAGTCGGCCGGACGCATGAGGGAAGGGACCCCCCTCATGCCTTAGCCATCGGGTCCCTGATCTCAATTTTTAATCACCGTAGGCGTGGGCTTGTGGAAGACGAGCAATTGATAGCTCGCCGTCTGGCCGTCCGGTAACCCTGCCGTCGGCAACTCGAACTCGGTCCGGACCGAGTTCCGAGTTGCCGACGGCGTGTACCACAAAGAGAGGTCAGCAAAACCGTAGAAGCCCTACAAGGCCGAGTCTACTTGGGTAATGAGAGAAGTCAGTGGGTGATTTTTCACCTTAAAAAAATCCCTTAGTGATTCATCAATCTTGGTAGTCATTGCACTGTGTTGACAAGTAAAGTAACGATGACATCGGCGCAAACGGGCTGGTTGAACGGTTCATAAATCATGTTGACCAACATAACTACAGTTTGGCCACCGTCCAACTGTGGACTGCAATAAGCCTAGTTTTAAACGACCATATACAACCGGGAATTTACTTGAAATATGGACATATACAAGCGTAGCTTAGCGTAATCAGCCTTAAAATATTACCACTGCTGATACTCAAGCCTCCTCTTTAGGAGAAGGAATGGGCTGTAATCTACTAGGCGGGCCCAGTGCGGATTGTTGAATGTCTCATGTCTTCGAATTTATGTTTGTAGGACGTACCGGTTTCCTCAGGAATGTTTTCCAGTGATCAGTTTTTTGCAATAAAAGGAAGGCCGAAAAAAAGATGGATAGACTGTGTGAGAAGTGATATGAAAGAAAGGGGAGTTAGTGATAGTTTGACGGGTGACAGAAAACGTGTTGCGCCGACCAAGGACAAGGGCAGGAAGAATAAGAAGACGTTTTTAGCAAAAATCCCTCCAAAGGCCTCCTCTTTAGGAGAGGGAATGGGCCATAATCCACCACAAGGGCTCAGTGTGAGCTGGTGGATGTCACGTGTTTTCAAATGTTTTGGTTCTGAGATATGACGACTTCCTCATGAAGTTTTCCTTCACCATTTTAAGAGCAGTGGTGATGAACTAATGTGGTTCATGATACTCCATTACTTGTCATTGGATGTTCAGAAGGCTTCTTACGTATACTAGAATCCTGTAAGCATCAGCATCATTGGCATATTTCCTTGGAAATTTGAAACTGAGCTTCATTGGCTTCACAGAATAATTCTGCGTAACTCAGAGTTTTCGTTCGTAGAAACAGAAGCTACTAAACGAGTAATTATATTTCAATGAAGTGATACCCTTTATATAAATATTAGCTTTTGTCCGCGGCTTCGCCCGCATACATTAAATAGCGTATCTCAATCAGGAATGAAACAGCTTTCTATCAGTGAAAAAATTTTCGCAATCGGACCAATACTTTGAAGGAAGGAAGGAAACTTTACCTCTTTATGATGTTATTATTAGTGTAGATTTGTACCTACCACAGAACACAGGAATCATACACATTATTCTGTTCAGTGATTTGTACTGACTTAACTTTAGAGAATTTAGCAGGTTGAGGAGAGGTACTCGCATTGTACTTTAGCTCCTTGACATGCATGATTTCAGACTTTATGCCCTAATAATATGCAGCTGATGGAGAATCAGATACTGGAGGTGACTTACTATAACTTTCCAGAATGCCATCAGGATGGAGTTTGGTGTAGACAAATGTGTGGTCATGCATAACACAGTGGGGGAGGGGGTTGTGAAATCCGTGGGATCTCGTCTTCATTCAATAAATCTCTCTCTTTTACTGATCCGTAAGTATTTGGATGTCACCGAAGCGTTAGGTATCAATTTCACTGACATGAAGCAATCTATAAAGGAGAACTTCTTTTTTACAACAATTATTTCGAAGCAGATTTTGGCTTATTATATAGTGAAACAAAATTAACAGTAACGTGAATTGTGTCAGAGATGCAGAAACCTGAGCTGTTGTTACTGATTCTTCATCAAATGGAAATACAACTAAGGATGCAATTTTTTTCTTTCCATCGGACAGCACGATGCACCAAGAGTGTCCGCCGCCGTTACATTGTCGACACCTCAACGGTTTGGACTAAGCGTTTTACTTCGTTATTTATACCGCGTACGTCGAAGGACTAGAACAATTTGCGGTCTTGCCTTCTAATTATAATTTAGCTGTCAAATTCAAATTCAAAATCATTGATTTCAAATAGACCATTTGCAAGCACTTTTGAATAGTCAAATGTCGGTCAATCCAAGAAAAGTGAAGATAAGTTGCACGTTCCAAAGCGTAGATCTCTATGGAGAAGAACGTGCAAGAAACTCTTTTAACCTTTCAATCTTGGTTACATATGTCATCAAGGCTACTTCAGTGAATAGGTTCTTAATAAACTAGTGTACTTCGTACCATCAACGATTGCATCACTGCTTACCATCAGGTGGAATCGCCGCCGCATTACTAGCCATTACATATTACGGAGCGCGTCTCCAAGTGCAAGCTGCCTGGCCTGCTCATCACAGAAACTAAGTTCCTACAGCTTGATAGTTTACAGGAGATGGTCCGCGCGATGGTGACGGTGGGTACTCCGCCCGACAGCGACAGCCTCCAGCTGAACCCTCATCTCGAACACATCACCGTGTTCTTATTGGAGCTACTCGGGCAGACTTTGATACAGAACAGAGACTGTCTCCTATCCGTGTGGGACGTGAAGCGATATGAAAGAAAAGGGAGTTGGTGATAGCGTGACGAGTGACAGGACAGAATGGAAGAAAAAAACGTGTTGCGCCGACCCCAAATAAAACGGGACAAGGAAGATGATGATGACATATTACGGAGAGTGCGTTGGAATTGCAATTTAATTACACCAAGTCCATTCCATCATCGGACCACTAGACGTACGGCGCCACCGTGACATGGTACTCCACCCATAAGCACAAAACGTTTTAGGAACACATTCTTTATGCGTACAGCTAAGGAGTGGAATTCCCTGCCGGGGTCTGTGTTTCCTGATAGCTACAACCTTGGGGTTTTTAAGTCAAGAGTGAAAGGTTACTTCTAGGCAAGCGTGCTCTATCGTCGACCACATAAACATTAACCATCAGGTGAGATAGTGGTCAAACGCGAGCCTATACATAAAAGAGTCAAGCACTAGATTATAACATTAAAAATATAACTTTAGTGCATACAAGTTCATGAACCTGCAGCCTAGTTCACTGACACTCTGAAGCTACTGGTGGATATATTTCGTAGTAACAATAATCCCATTGATTGCTGCCGTCATTCATTGTGTTGCAGTATATATTTCAAATAACCTATTTCGAGGAATATCGGCTGTATGCAAATAATATTCAATATGCATTCAGTAGAACAAATTGGAGTTGCGTGTGGAGGGAAACATGGCGGTAAAACACGATGTGAATAAATAAAAATGCTGCATCGGTTTTTCTATTAGTTTCTCAGTAGCAGTATGAGTTGGAGTCTAGATAAATGTATTTATCTATTTAATAATGTATTTTTCTTCAAGGCTAGAGTGAATAGGCTCTTAGTAAACTAGTGCGCCTCACCATTAAAGATTGCATCGCTACTTACCATCTGGTGGGATCGCAGTCAAGCACTAGTTTATATAAATAAAAAAAATATATATATATAAACTGTTTTAAACTATTTCTAAGCTTTATTAAAGGAAAATGCTGATGATAGCTAGCTTTTGCCAGCGGCTTCGCCCGCATGAAAATCCAAGTCTTGTAAAAAATAACGGCTATATTTGCAAACAGTTTAATTCGGTTGTCGATTTACATTTTCACTCACACCACAACTTGTAAATGGCTTAACCAATCTTGATAAAACGTACTTAAGAACTATTGCTAGGAAATCTGCTATAAAAAAAATCTTATCGTTCATTAATTTAAGAGCTACGGTGACACAGATAGACAGACATACATATGCACACACACATACCTAATGAAAAGGCGAAAGTGTGTTTGTTTATTGGTTCTTTACGTTTAAATGGCTGAATGGATTTGGGTGAAATTCGGTATACGGGTAGACCACATCCTGGAACAGAACATAGGATACTTTTTTACAGTACCTACACTGGGATAATTTTCTAATATCATGCGGGCAAAGACGCTGGCAGATGCTAGTATTAGTACCTACCTATATACTGTGAAAATCTGTAAGTCATGTTAGAATATTAAGGAGGATGATAATGTAATTAATCAATCTTGCTTCAATATCAGATCAGATTATAATCAAACTTTGGCACACAATTACATTCCAATGACAGCCTTACTTTAGATGTATGTGGAAAAGGGTGTAAAGTCATGCAAACCTTCTTTGAAAAGGGAGGATCCTCTGGACAGCCGGGTGTAAAGAAATATAAAAGAAAAATGTTTTAATAATTATAAACAAAAAACAATAATTAACACATAATTAAGGGACAGACTTCCACAAACTTTAAGGGCTTGCTCAGTAGACGAAACTGAACAACCCACCATAAATTTTTTTTCAGGAAACGACTGTCCCTTTCTTATACCTTGTATATACAAATACATATTCGCGTGACCTAAGGATAGGCTTTTACCTCGGAAAGAAGATAAGCATTGCCATAAAGCGTGGCAATGCTGCCAGTCTTTTGGGCACATTACCAGTCGACAGAGATGTGGAAGAGTTTTTTGACGCCATATTTTAGTTTGATTTGAATTAGGTGTGATTAAATTTTTACTTATATTTTAATTTTTTTTTGTCTGGTTCATGCAACTGATACATATTTTACATATACTTGTCTTATACAGCTTGTGCATCTACAAAACAATTTTCCCAGAATAATCCATCCACATCCATTCGTTTGCTAGTAATGAACTAAATCAAGAAACTCAATAAGAAGAAAATGTCCATCTAGAAGAAAATCAATCCCGATTACACGACAACAAACCAACAAGATGCCTTATCAGATCACACACACACCATTACATACAAACATATATCACATACAATCTCCTTACATTCAGACGTATACCACGTGTAACCATTCCTCCCTGACCCAGTTACAATAAAATGCAATACACATTCCCGTTTAATTGAGTCCGACCGATGTATCCCGGGAATTTACGGGAATATCCGAGTATCCGTACTTTGAAATGCAAATATGACTATATCCGGTACCGTGGTATTCAGTAACGTACTAAAGTTTTATTGAATAACTTTATTCATTTCGTAGATATTCGGCTAAAAGTGGAAATGAGGAACTGAAATGGTGCAATGAGTTTTTTGATTACGTAGGTATATTTCTGTGACAACTAGAGAAACTTAATAGATGATGTTAATTGTTACGTGCAGAAAAATAAGTCTACGTGTGTATTCCTCGACATCAATGGTAGAAATTTTCCAGTAGTGAGCGGTCTTTATCAAAACCGGTCAAGCGCGAATCGGATTCGAACGCCGAAGGTTTTGTACAATATATATTTTTTTCCACAACTTTCACACAACGCCAAAGTCCCAAAGTCTAGTCCCAAACTAAGCAGAACTTGTGTTATGAGTACTAAATAACTGATAATAGTAGATTATGTGACTAGGCAATAATGAATTCCGAACGAAACGAAGGTTGCTGATGTTAATCCCGAACGTTAGTGATGGATTAACTCCTGAGCATTGCGAGGGAGTTAATAAAGAAACTTGAGTGAAGTGAGGAATTCAAGCCACGCAAGACAAAACAGCTTTATTCCCGTGTTGCATACCCTACTTTTTACACCATCTGTGAGATAATTTAAAGACAATTTGGTCGACCCAATCATTTAAGTAGGTATTATATTTACAAGTTCATCAAACAAACAAAATTCACAAAGTACTCCAAGATTTTATAGTTTTAATTTTCTATAACGCTCCCGTCAGTAAGCACGTTTTATCCTATTTTCTTTTTTTTTTTGTTAGTGGCCAGTTTGAATTTCGATGCACGTACATTTTAATTCACAATGTTGACGATTTTTGATGTTCCAAATTCAAATCTCATTATTCCCTAGTGATCGGCCAGACTGCATTTATCTCTCTAGGGATATATTATCTCTGTATGACGTATAAAACGACACTATCGAGTAGGTGGTGTAAAAACATATTTATAAATTTTTAAATACATACATATTACAGTTAAATTACACCCGGACACAAAAGAAATGATCATACTCACCACACAGACCTGATCCAGATCCTGGATGGGAACGAACCACTAAACCTGGCCTGTGTAAAATACATGATTGTCATGTGTCTTCGATACCCGGATCGAGTCTCAATGATTCGATTGTTTTGCTAGATCAAAAAAAAAATGTTTTATGATGTAACTACAACAGTTTTTAGGCCTTTTTTTACGATTCTGGGTCTACGGGAAGAACTTTATAGGTTTTGATTTTCTTGCGAATGTTGAAATAGGCGCTATAAACGGTACATAACGCTTAGAAGTTTGATTTTCCACTGTTTCAAGGAATGTAGACCTGTACGCGTTTCTGAGAAACTGTTATAATAACTTGAGCGGTATGAATTTGAGTAAGCGACAAATTAACTAAACTAATGACAAGTATTGATCAAAATAAAATCCAGAAAGAGCTTACTAAAAGTGGGTCATTGAAATTCTAGCTAAGCGAGCTAAGCGAGTAAATTAGTAAGTGAGCGACTAAACTAATAAGTGAGCGACTAAATTACTACGTGAGCGATTAGAAATAAAATAGAGGTTTTACATTACAACTACTAAAAAATTCACTATCAGAAATGATTTCACCATTTTTTAACTATCTAGTCGCAGGCAGATTCTTTATTTTGAATTGGATGAAATAAGTTAGGTTAGGTTAGAACTGTGACCAACTGCGTACTGCCTAGTGTAAGTTGCTGGCAGATTTTATTTTACAATTTTCTAACTATCCGGGTTTTCGCAATATTCGAATTATCGAACGGATGACAAGCTTCACATTGCTTGTCGTCCGTAAGCCTGAACCTAAGATGATCGGAGATCGAACTGACTCACTAGTGTAACTTTTGCGGCCAATTCAGAAATACCTAACAGAAGTAGCTCACAACCTAAACTTCAAGAACACTGAATTGTAAACTTCATTATTCAGTGTTACCACAAGTAGGAAACTAAGTTCGTTTGTCTGTCCGCACGTGTATGTGGCTAAACCATAGAGTAAGTTAGTATAACCTCATTTATAGAAAGAGGGAAGTATTTTGATAAAGGAATACAGATTCTTTGAAAAGAAAAAAAAGGGATTTAATATCCAAGAATCGTTGATTGTGTATTGGGAAGTGGTTCACGTACTTCTTTGTATTTTTTTTTAAGAAGGGAAGTCATCAAATGACTAATTCCGGTCTAGGGCGGAGAAAGAAAGAAAGAAAGAAAGAAAAATAATTTATTTGGTACAGCACAAGGCCCAAACACAATAATAAACAAAAAAAAACACGTATCAAAAGTAAAAGAATCAAAAAGAGCAATAAAAAAAAAAGAAAAAAAAAAAAAAATACAGTTGTTGTGTGCCTCATGACTGCACCAAAATAGGTCCAGTTCAGCATGATTGCCAGACAACTAGTGCCTGACGCTGGTTTTCAACTGAACCTTGTGACGCAACGGACGCAAGACTGGTTTTGGGGTTCAATATAATGTATTTATTAGTGATGGATAGGTACTGAAATAATATACATACATATATATATATGGTTTAGGCACATAATCCATAAAAATAGGGTTTTAGCGTAAATATGTAAAAAAATTGTCGGAGCGGAAGAGCATATCAGACTTTTACTGTCTATAGATATGTTTCTTATTTGCCTTGCATTCCAAGATCTAGGTTTCCTCAAGGAGCTATCAGCAACAGCAGGGGCCCAGCTAGGTCGAAGCCTACTGGGGCCAGAGTTAGTTCGAAAGATAGCTCAGCCCCGTTACGAAAGGCAACGAAGGAACAGGAGTGAGTTTTTAGTCAATAAAAGTCTGATACTATCTCCCGCTCCGCCCAAGAGTGGGGGATGTCATTAGATGATTTTCCCACAGAAAAAAAGACCGCGGTTCTGCCGGTTTTGAGGTGCACATGGCTAACGATTTTGTCCAGTTTAAAATAAAAATACGTGAAGATTACAAAAAAATAATGTAAAAAACCGACGAAAAATTTCATAACTGCGGGGTCCAGAATTATGTACTGGATCCTGCTACTTATTCGTTTGTGCATTAATGCCTAATACACCAGATAATCTTTATTAGTTATAATCTTGAGAGCAGATAATAGCAAAATTGATGTGACCTTTTCCAAATTGACGTCAAATGAAACGATAATTTATAAAATCACTGAATATTACATTTTCATTCCATCACAACGCAATTTATCAAACAAACAATAAACGAAACGTCACAACTTAATTTTGGCTCGAGACAAATCCCGGTAATCTTAATTTTTAATCATTGTCATAATTCCGGGATTTTCGTATCTCGGGCACAATCGTTCTAATACGAATCTCTTCAGAATTAATATTTTATACAATTCAGTATTTGATAGATACGGGCTAAATTGACATTTTCGTTTTACGACATTTACTTAAGGCGTATCGTCCCTTGAGCATAAAAACAATGAAAAAAAAAATAGAATGCCTTGTAGCATCAAGTCCGCCTATGTACCACTACTGTACATGAACTTTAAATATATAAATAAACATCTGGCCGGAGTTAAAAGTACATACCTATGTACATAATAGTACTGCTGCCTAGGCCCGCATCGCATTGAGCCCCTGATCTTTAAAAAATTTTGCTTAGCGAAATATTGATTGACTTACATTATGCTGTGAACATTTTGAAGAACCCACAACCAGCAATTATTTAGTAAACATATTTCTAAAGGTCAAAGCCGTTTGAAAGGAGTACAGGAAAATAAGCGAAAAATCATGTGTTGATAATGTTTATTTATTGAAACTATAAGCACTAGTAAACACTGTACAAAGGCGGACTTAATGCCTTAGGCATTTCCTACCAGTCGACCTTAGGATGATGCAGAAACATGTCATGTTATTGTGGTTACATTTTTTTAGTGGTGAATGAATCTATTTATATTAAACATATATTTCTATCAAACCTATTGAACTAGTCGTTACCGAGGCTTCAGAAAGCCGCTGTTTTATGGCACTTCTCGGGAGCCAGGGCCTTAAAATAATCCTGCTATATAATTTTTCCTTATTATTCGGAATATTCCTGAAACGTAGGTAATTAAGATAATTAACTGAATTATGGGTCGTGATTATAGGCTGTGTTACATTAATTAATCGAATTATAATCTGTTCCGTATCTTTAAAATAAGGTTTCAATTTCCAATCCATAATAGCCTTTGATCTGTTTGAAATATTTTATGAACATACAAGGGTTTTTTTACTAAACAAATTAGCACATTAAACTCCATTTTCATGAAGAGAAATTTTAAGTTTTTCATTTAAAGTAGACTAGCTTTTGCCAAAGGCTTTGCCCGCGTCAAAATAGAAAATATAGGCCTATGGTACTCAGTGATAAAGTAGCTTTCTACTCGTGAAAGAATTTAGAAAATCGGTTCAGTAGTTTTTGAGTTAAATCATGAGTTAGGCCTTAGGCGCCTTTTTGGCCTTGCGCTGATTTTACCTTTTTGTTTCTTTTTAGCCGACTTTGAAAAGAAGGAGGTTCTATGTTCGGCTGAATGTATGTTTTTTTTTTTTTAATGTATGTTCATCGATATCTCAGTCAATTGTTTTGAAAATTATTTTCTTGATTAAAAGGTTATACTTCCAAGTTGGTCCCATTGAAATATTGTTATGATCTGATCATGAACTTCGAAGATATGGCACAGAACTCCTCATAGGATCACAGCAGAACTGTTGTAATAAGTAAAATTGCTTTTTTTATACGTGTGGTCGATGACTGGCTGAAGAAAAAGGGGAAGAGGATGTATCGGACTGATCTGATGATGAAACCAGAAGGTAAATTAATGTAATCTAACCGTGTTTGGGATTATTAAAATCGTTATGAGATGCTCTCTGGCTATAAGGTATTTAGACGAGAGGTATTTCGACGAGGAAAGATAGCTCAGCCCCGGTATGAAGGCACTAAGGAACGGTGTGGGTTTTTAGTCAGTAAGAGTCTGACACTCCAAGAGAAGGGATGTCATTGGATGATTTTCCACCGAAAAAAAAGCCTTCTGGGGCCAAAGGTTCGCTTTTGAAAGGAAAATCCGGCCCTGGAATGAAGGGCAACGAGGAAACTAGGAGTGGGTTTTATTATTAGGTAATTCATTTCAGACATTGTCCATATGTACACAAAATTAAAATCAAGCCAATTATAATATTACAAAAATTAGACATTAAAATTACAGTTTTAGTCAGTAAAAGTCTGACATGCCCTTTCCGCCTCGCCCAAGGACGGGAGATGTTATTGGATGATTTCCCACCTAAAAAAATCCTTCTGGTCCTTCTTACGACGTATGTTATTTACTACCTGTTCTTTGCTACCTTTCCCCATCCCCCTAAGCACAAAAAATAGATAGGTACAGAAGACAATCTCATGTATGTACTTCACTTTTTATACCTACGCTCAGTGGACGCACAGTAGTGAGCGTTTGAGCCGGAACTGTTCGACGAGTCCGAGGCGCTCCGAGATATCAAATCCGTGAGCGGTGTCGATGTGTGCGTTGCTCAAGCGCGCTTTGTACTATGCGTTCCAAATGATAATAGGATGGATCGCCCGCCATGTTGTGACGTCACGATTTACCGTCAAATCGAGGAAATACATTTTTAAACATTAATTAATTTACGAAAAATTTAATTTATTTATGAACTGTGAACGAAAAAAGTTTAATCAGAATCCAGTTCTTCAATTTTACTCATCTCTAAGTTCTTCAATTTTGCCAAAATTTCTTCGATTTGACAGTACGACGAGACGTCAAAACATAAGAATCGGTCCTATCCTCATTTGGAACGCGTAGTATGTAGATTGACTTCTGTATCATTTTGTGCCCTTAGTTTTGGTTTGTACCTGTTCTTAGCGTGTAGTTGATTAATTTCAAGTTTTCGCGGTTTGGTTAAGCAGACTTGCCACCACATGCAAATCTGGTTAGGGCGTATCTGTTTAGAGGGAACATCTGGCCGAAGTTAAATGCACACATACTCGTTCGGCCAACTACGACACCACGACCACGGCCACGACATTTAAATCCATTTTCTTTGCGAAATAATGACTGATTTACATAATTATGCTGTGTACATTCTGAAGAACCAGAAAAAACACAACCGAAAAAACGTTCCGAATAAACGTTTTTCTTTCTTTTTCTTTCTTTTTTTTGTACATATTTCTAAAGATCAAAGCCGTTTAAAGAAGTAGGGAAAACAATCGAAAAAATCATAGTGTTACATTTTTTTTTAGTCAAAAGTATTAATCCCACGAAAAAATCATATGATGAAAATATTGTACATAAATTTATAATAAACATACGAATTTCTTTGCGTAACACATTCTCATCCTGCGATCACATATTTTAAAATACCCTTTAAAGACCAAAGAAAGGATTACGCAACAGAGGACCATTTCGTAAAATTACTTCATCTTTCAAGCTCCCGAAAACTGCTAGGTAACATAATTTAATTAGTCCAAAAATCTAAAAGAAAATTGTCGAAAACTTTACAAAGAAACCTACCTGGGGCGAAATGAGACGAGACGAGGGAGGTCAAAGGGTTTACTCGACTCTGAGTTTTACTAATGGACGTTTTGAGTGAATTTTGTAACATTTAGTTTGTGAGGGTAGTTGTGAAAAGCGTTTCTTTGAACATGCTGTGAATGACGCTGTCCGTCGGTCTTTAGGAAGAAAAGTTTACTGTAAACACACAATTTTTTAGGCATTATCGACTTCATTTTCATTAAGTACGTTTTTAGTGTAGTGTGAGATGCTTACAGAATCCACAACTTTCGAATTTGGAGAAAACATAACTGTGAGTATACCATTGAGACTGGTTTTAAGACATGAAGTTATGAAGTCTCAAAATAGCTGAGGAGTGGAATTCCCTGCCGGAGTCTGTGTTTCCTGATAGCTATAACCTAGGGGTCATTAAGTCAAGAGCGAATAGATTGCTTCTAGGCAAGCGTGTACCATCGTCGGCCACATTATCGCTTAAGGTGAGTTAGTGGTCAAATTCGAGCCTATCCATAATAATAAAAAAAGACGTGTGGTACTCGGGGACTGCCGCGGTAAAGCTATTGCATAGCATTTTTATCAACTCATGCAATTATAATTATTTATTTATTTTATTTATGCAGTATTTTTTTCCTTTGTTTTTTTTTCTTTGATAATAATTGAAGTTACACTTTCACACGTTGAATTGAATTTTGATTGTTTGTTCACTCATTTGTTTTCTTATCGGTCACTACGCTCAAAAAACAAATGAGTGGGGTATTAGGTTATTTTTGTTACGGAATTTCTGGATTCGGTCTCCACACTCAAGGCCCGCGATAGAAGCTATGCAATAGCTTAAAAATGATAACTATTTTATACCTACGTAGAGGTGAAGTAGTCGCTCTCAATGAGCCTCATCAGGAGGCGCAACCAAAAGAGAGGGCTATGCTCGGAGTTTCGTTACTTGATGAAATCAGAAATTAAGATATTCACAGGAGACTCAAAGTTACCCAATATCCCAAAGATTCAAAGTGGTAGAAAGCAGAGTTATTACTCACAGAAGAGATGGTCGATGGGACTGATGATCTGGTAAGGATCGTGAGATTCTGATGGATGTGAGACGCACAGGACCGGCCGTTGTGGCGACGCTTGGTGTGGGCCTATGTCCAGCAGTGGACGTCTGTCGGCCTAAATAATGATAACGATATACCAACTCAAGCTAATTAAAAAATTAAAAGGTTGGGTATTGCTATTCAGCGGGGTAATGCGGCGAGTGTCATGGGCACTTTTGCACCGGGAACGATCAGGGGCTGGTTATTTAATGATGTTTGACGGTTTATTTATGACATTTTGTGTTTAATTTTAGTTGTATCTATGACATTGTGTATTTAATTTACCAAATAAATATTTTTAATTAAATTAAAAAATGAAGAAGTATACGAAAAGATTTTTTACGAACGGTTCCACAAGTTGCTCGTCGATCAAAGAAAGTAGGTTTCTTTAATTAAAGGTTTTAATATTACAAATTAATACTTCACCGACTTCTTAAGAAATCAAGTTGATCCGCTCACATAACGCTTCAGCGATATCGTGTACTAATTAGTGACGTAACTTAAGGCTTCTACACACCAGCTTGGAGACGCGATTTTTCTTCAACACGGCGTCAATTATTTTTTTTAATTATGCGTAGGCTCGCTTTTGTCTACTATCTCATGTGATAGTAAGCGATGATGTGGCTGACGACGGAGCACTCTTGACTTAAATACTCAAGTTATACCCCATTAAATTTTGATCATTTTAATCTCGTGGAGTGTCGATCCGGTACAGTTTAAGAAAACGTTAGCTGAGCGAGTTAGAGGAGCGATTTTTCTGAGAGAAAGTTACTGTTTGTGATTGTTTGTCCAAAGTAAGAACGAATCGAACTCTTTTTTTTTTGTGTTGGGAAATCATCAAATAACTTCTACCGGTTTGAATGGGGCGGGACGATATGTCATATTAGTCATCTTCCTCTCCCACTCCTTCAATTGCCGTTTGATTTCTGGGCCATGGTGACTCTTTCGATAAAGCCTTTTCTAAATTCCAATTTTTAGATAGACTTTCAAAAACCGAAACTTACTTATTTATTTATTTACTAGCTTTTGCCCGTGACTTCGTTCGCATGGAACAGTGACTTCCGGAAATTTCAGTACTGAATTGATGCCGACTCTTGACCAATAGATGGCGCTGTATGTCCGGAAAAAAATTAATTTTTTATTTTATTTATGATATTATTTTTTGCAATAAAAACTATCCTATGTCCTTTCTCAAGTTCCAAACCATGTCTGTACCAAATTTCACACAAATCGGTTCAGTAGTTTAGGCGTGAAGCAAAGACAGACAGACAGACAGACAGAGTTACTTTCGCATTTATAATATTAGTTTGGAAGTTTGGATTGGATTTATTTAAACTTCATGTACAATAGTGGTACATAGGCGGACTTAATGCCACAAGGCATTCTCTACCAGTCAACCTTTGGGTTAAAAAAGACAACACTGTGGTAGGTTTGCACAATAAACAAATACATAATAACAAATAGTTCAAATGGAAAAATATAAAATAATTTATTTATAATAATAAAATACATATATATGCTAAAATAATAAACTAATAAATACTATGAAAAATATGAAAAATATGAAATCACTATGAGAACTTAATAACAATACTGAACGAAGACCGAACTAAGGTTGAGAGGACTTCAAGTAGTAGTACTTACAAACATTAAGCGACATTTTTCACAAGACGCACTAGTGTGTAAAAACCTTTATAGCGTGGGCGTAAGACCTTTACTCCCACTTTCCAATGATGACCGCTAAGTCCTTTTGACATGCCGAGACGGGCAGACCGACGGCATTATTGATGCTGTTTATAATTTAGTGATTTTGTGGTCTAGCTCTAACCTTCACTGAAGTATACGAGTACCTATGTATTGGTATAGGTACTATGCCTTAGTATTTACTCCGTACGTTTGTTCAACCCGAGCTTGGCTCTTAATAATAGTAGGCTGTGAAATCAGAAAGTGCAAACTACAAAATACAGACGCAGTTCCCCTATACAAGCTTTTATTTGGTTTCACCTGTCCCGATGATAGTATGTCTGTAATGTTACGGCCACACTACCGTGATATGCCAATAATTATTGCCATAACTTTAATAACGCCTAAGTGTAAACACGATTTATGGCCATAATTTTACAATGTCAATCAATATGGCAAATGGCGGTAGACAATAGCTCCGGCGGCGGTCTTTTTTCGCACATCAAAGAAGATTACCGCAGTAATTAATGCGTTTATGGCCACATTACTGTCTGTCCACAGTATGCAACATGAGCTCAATGACGACGCACGTATCGACCAACATGGCGTGATTAAATGAAAAAGCGCTAGAAGTTTTGGAATTATTCCAGTGTTCTTGTAATAAATGAGGAAGTGGAACAAAATCTCACTTTTCCACTTTTAAAATTTTCCTACATACATTACCCACAGCTGCAGCTTCAACCTCCATCTTGAAAAAATAATATTTTTACCACCTAATTTATTGACATATCTAGGTAAACTCTAGTGTAACCATACCATTTCATGCAGTAATTTAAACGGTAATTAAATGCTATAATTATTCCGGTAACAACCCGGTAGACGGTAAGGTAGTGTGGCCGTAACATAATCAAACCTTGCAAATTTTTGATCCAATTCCCGGTTACTTTCAGCTCAATGAGCTGAAATTTTGCATGCATGTGTACATCAGATGACAATGCAAAATTATTATGACTTAGAGATGATCTGATGATGTGTTTGAAATTTTTGGAATGGTCTGGACGAGTATTTAATTACATAGGTAAATACCGCGCTTTATAAGCTTCCTATGAAATAGTACATTGTTATATTTGGGGTGGAAGTAACTCATTTCGTCCTGAGATAGAATTGGCGGCCGAGCGTAGCGAGGTAGATAATTCGACGATTGAAAATGCCTGTAGCCTTGTAAGCTATCAGAACATGTCTAGAGAATTTCACAATATCAGACAAACGACTCATCCACGGAACGCGTTCTGCAACATGTTACACGCGGCTTGCACTTGAGCTTATAATAGTGGCGTACAGTGTGAGTAGACTAGACTGCTACGCTGGTTACGTTTGCGTGTGTATGTTTGATACTTCTTCACTTTTGAATGGCTGATCGGATTTAGATAAAATTGGGCACATGGGCAGACCATGTCCTGGAAATGTAGATAGTATGTAGGTACGTTTTATCCCGGAAGTATGTTTTCTTGCGAACTATTTTCTTCTTTTAGGCCGGCGAAGCTGCTGGCAGCCGTTAGTTTACAATATTCGTAGAAGGCAAGACTGATTAACACCAGAAACTATGTGGATAGTACAAAATCCTTCGAAGATTCCACTAGATCCGTAACTTTTGACATAGTTCAGCAAATCTAATGAACACTATCCTTTGAGCCGTTATAGTTACTACACAAATCAAACATGGCGGCATGTGGCTCGCCCCCACGAACCCAATGAATTTGCTGACAAATTGACCCTGGGGACGTTTACACTGGCCGAGTGAAACCGGATAGTTGTGTGGTTTTAACGCTGTTTTAAGATCTGTAAGATAGTCCTTGTGGTCGCAAGTTGATAGTGTAAATGGTTGTCTGAAGATAGATTTTCATTTCAAAGACATTAGGCCAGACAGGCTCTTTTCTGTACAATGCGTGACGGATGGCCTGAAGGCATAATTTGGGTATACAATTTGTCTACCGAGATAATAACAGTAATACTATGCTGTGATATTTGAAACTAGATTTTGTCTTGCAGATTTTCTTTTCTATCGTTTTTTTTTTTTTCTGAATTGTAACAGAACTTTTTAGGCATGTTCCGTAAAATTTCTAAAGAGGAAACCCGTGGTCTTAGAACGCAAAGGGCAACTGAAGGACACTATTGAAAAAATACTTTACTTACTTTATAATATTAAGTATTGAATTGTTTACTCACCAGTACTCATTTAAACTACCAGCAACTATTTGATTTAGAAAGCTAAAATGTGTTATCCATACATAAAATAAATAAAAAGTAAAATAATTTTCAAAATCAGTCCAGTTACCTATCCAATAGTTTTTGAGTTTATTTATTATTAAAAACATACAATACATGAATAAAAATTACAAAACTGAAATTTTTATAAAACTAATCTAGTACTAGATTAGTTATAGAAGCCTAGATAATATTCACAAGATAGCTGTGTATGCAAAATATCAAGAGATAGATGTGTAATAATATCATAATCACGTAATAAGCGTTTGTATAAAAATGTACCTCGAATAGTATGCTCAAGTCAAAAAATCTAAATAAATAAAATTAAAATAGTGAACACAATAGTACTGGAGAATATATTCAAAGGCAAAGTGTCTGGGCCTCAAACCGTCAATATTTAAGCGGGTGTCGCTGCGAACACCTGATACCCTCCCTTGCCGTGCCCTTCTCCATCCATTATGACAGCTACCGAAGGTAAACAAATAGGTCACCTCATAAAGGAACCTGTCCGACTAACGTACCTACTTTAATATACATAGTTAGCGAAAAAAAGGGACTTCTTGTAAGGGTTTTTGGTGTCTACAGTCTTAGAGATGTAGGGATCTGTAGCACCATGTGTTAAAGACGAGGCTAAACGTCCAGTTTTTATTAAAACTAGCCGACCTTTGTACCGGCTAACAGTCAAGGAATCTACACTTATATATGTATATATAATATAATAAAGATGTAAAGTTTGTTTTTTGGTTTTTTTGTTCGTAGGAGGTAATCTTGCCATGTCCGGTGAGAACCTGTGACATACGGAAGGTAAGGACGCCGTGAGGTCTTTCCAGCCACGCCTCAAAGAGGGGACTTACCGCCATAATTGTGGCGTGTTTTGCCCGCAGCTTCACTCGCATACATAAAATTATGTCACTCAGGAATAAAGTAGTTGTCTATCGGTGAAAAAATTGTAGCAATCGGACCAGCACTTCCAGAGATAGGTAATCTCTGAAAGTGCTGGTCCTACAAACAAAAAAACATAAAAACAAAAAAAAAAACAAACTTTATCGCACTTTATTATATTAAGTATAGATAAATTACACCCAGAACAAATAATCGTGCTCATCACATAAACAGTCTTGGGCGGGAATCGAATCCACGACCTCCGGCATAGCCGTCAGGGTCACTAACCATTAGACCAACAGGCCACTCATTTATGCTTTTTTTTTCAGTAATTTATAAAGGTTTTGGATAAGTAAGTTATACACAATTCGTTACTGTCAAAGAACAAGTTTATCAAACGTGAAACGATGTTTACCTTTGAACTAACTACAAGAATGTACTGATCCATCTCAGCGGCTTCTAAACAAACTCCAGAAGCAAGTCTAATTACCGTTATCTTGTCCAGATGATCACGAGAGGATGAGGGAGGGGTAACCACGGCTTTGTGCTAATTATCATTTGTTTTACCCCATTCTTGAGGGCAGCCGCCCTTGAACGAATGGTCCTTATATAGGGCAAGGAAAGTCACTTTTCGACGGTAACAAAATTGGATGGGTATCCGGTTCCGCAGTTATGCATTTGTTAATTAACTTTTATTTCATTTTAGAAAGAGTATGACTGGGTTTTGTGCATTAGAATGTTTGTTTATTTGAAGAATTTTACACAAATAACTCCTACTTTCTTTCTTTTCCGTTTACCTGCTATTATGTTTGTATTACTTACTTAATCTTTCAGAATTTTAGTAAACAATTTGCTGTTTAACAGCACTCATACCTAGCGCTTATACAAAATCTTTAGCGCGCTACGTGGTAAGAGCTCTGCAATTACCTATACTACAAATGCCACGCTGTAGTTCTACCCTAAAAGTTCTTTTCTACGACTTCTGCGCTGCATGTGCTACGCTAAAAGTTCTTTGTTATGACTTCTACGCCGCAAGCACGAGGCTACGAGTGTGACACTGTGAGTGCTACGATACGAGTGCTACACTGCACATGCTACGCTGCCTCTATCACTGCGCTACGAACTTTCAATTCTCATCGCGCTACGTGACAAGTGCTACACTGTGAGTGCTACTCTGCAATTACTCCACGCTACAAAATATGCTACGCATTAAGTGGTACCTAAATTAAAAGTTCTTAGCGACTTCTACGCCGCAAGTGCGAGGCTATGTGTGATAGTGTGAGTGCTACACTGTGAGAGCTACACTGTGGATACTACGCTGTTGTTGTTACGATATGAGTGCTACATTGCACATGCTTCACTGCCTCTGTCACTGCGCTACGAGCCTTCAATTTGCGCTCAGAAATAATTCTTCTATAAATGTGATCAAATAAATCGTTATTATGTCTTTTTAATACCCAACGATGCAAATATATCAACACACCATCAGAAAACAACACTAATATCGGGTTAGTAACACCATTTCTAGTCAAAAACGACGAACCCAATTTTTTAGGTGTTTGATTTGTCAAAAAAAAATGAAAAGTAAATTCATTTTCTCACACAATTTTATGAATTTGACAAAAGACTTTAATTATTTTTGATTATTTACTTTACCATATTAAAAAAGTTTGTAATTTAATTTAGCTAAGTTAACATAAAATTTATTGATTCTAAGGCGGCACGAAATTAGCCGGGTCAGTAATTTAAACTAAAATTGGAGTTCTATAAATAAGTTAATTGTATGTCACAGGGCTTACGTACATCTATTCCGAATCCGTACCTATATTTTGACATAATTACAGGGCAGTCCATTCCGGTAATAGACACTGAAATAATAAAACCATGGGTGCGGTAGTTTGATAGTTGGCTGGAACACGTCACCACTCAGTAAGGTAACCGACGAAGGTAACGTGTGTCAGTAAAACAAGGTACGACAACAAATCTATAAGGGATAAACTTAAAAATATTGATTGGTCATCGCTGTTACAGATACAAGAACCAAATGAGTTATACGCAAAAATGTCAGCGATTTTTGGCGATGTTTATAACAGTTCCAAATTAGACAACATAGTGTGCTCTAAACGCAAAAATCAGCCGTGGGTTACTGACAAATTACGCATGCTTATAGAAAATAAGGATTATCTATTTAAACAGTGGAAAAGCGATCCCAAAAACAATAATAAAAGATTACAGTATACTAGGTGCCGAAATAAAACTCAGAAACTTATTAATATAGCCAAAAATAAAAGTAGGCGTCAAATTATAATTAGCTGTAAAGGAGACATGAGAAAGATTTGGAATAATGTAAACAACTGGCTTGGTAGGTCTAAAATTGGAGTGGATGCTATAATAGAGAAACATTTGCTTAAAAGTGAATCATTGCAAAATATTTGTAATAACTTTTGTGAAACTTTTACAAAAGAAATAGATATTATTAAACATAAGTGTCAACACAATTTTTTAGACAGAAAAAACTATGTAAATGACTGTAATATAAGTTTTAGGTTCCAAAAAGTGCTACCAAAAGACGTAAAACGTGTTATAGATACATTGGACTGCAGTAAGTCGCCGGGGTCGGATGGTATTAGAGTTACGGATCTTAAACAAATTAAAGAGCAAATAAGTCCTGTAATAGCACATTTTATTAACATTAGTGTTAAAAAATCTCAGTATCCGAATGAACTTAAAAAATCAATTGTCAGGCCAATATATAAGCAGGGATCCCATCAGGATTATGGCAACTATAGACCTATAGCAATTTTAAATACAGTAAACAAAATAGTCGAAAAAATTATTGTCAAACAGCTCTCAACTTTCTTGGAAAATAATAATATCTTAAATGATGTTCAACATGGTTTTAGACCAAATAGAAGTACCGCTACTGCACTGGAGAAATTCACAGATGAAGTCAATAATCGTCTAGAAGAGAAAAAGATAGTTATGGTTATATATATAGACTTCAAAAAAGCCTTCGATACTCTGGACCACGACGGCTTGCTGCAGGCCATGACTGAGTGCGGCATAAGGGGCCCCATGAATGCATGGTTTGGCAAGTACCTAGAAAATCGATCACTTAACGTACGTGTAAATGGAACTGAAAGTGTACCGGGCGACATCAAATTCGGTGTTCCGACCGGTTCAGTATATGGGCCGCTGGGATACATAATGCATGTCAATAGCATGTCTAATGTATTGAAAAAATGTAAAGCGTTTATGTATGCTGATGATACATGTTTAGTTTATAGTCATAAGAATATTGATGTAATACAGCAGGCAATGCAAAATGACTTCGATAGTATTGTTCAGTGGGCGCATGATAATGGCATAATAATAAATATAAGTAAAACTAAGTGCATGCTGATTCACTCGCCATATCATAAAAATAAAAACAATCTAATAATAAAAGTAAAAGGTCATACGTACGAATGTCTTCATAACAACAAGCAACAATGTCAATGCATGTGCTTAGAAACTGTTACCTCATATAAGTACCTAGGATTAGTCATAGATAACACATTCACATGGAATCTGCATGTTAACAATGTGTGTAATAAGTTACGCTCCATATTGGGTAAATTAAGAAATTTAAAATATGTTGTCAACAGAAAAGTTATGTATACACTGTATTATGCACTGGCGGACTCAGTTATTGATTACGGTTTGGGTGGATATGGTCTTGCGTTCCCTACACATTTAAATAAAATTAAAATCTTGCAGATTAGATTACTAAAACTACTCGTGGACAAAAAAACTAAAGAAAGTATAAATAAAAACTATGACAAACTATTTAAAATTTGTAAAACACTCCCGATTCATAAAAAAATTAAGTTAACCGTATTGTCTGAACAATTCAATAATGATGACTACAAAGAGGAACGTAGGCGTATGTACCCAACTCGTCTATCTAAACAAAAGATACTTACGGTTCCTAAAGTAACGAACTATTTTGGTAAACGCACGAGAAAATATGTTACACCGATGTTTATGAATGAGCTACCCCCAAACTTGTTATCATGTGCTAAATTGAAACACCACCTTAAAAGAATACTAAAAAAACATTATCTGTCACTGTGTCCGTAGTCATGTAGATTGTGCCCTGCATGTTGCTTCCATGAACAATAAAAATTGTTCATGGATGTAGTATGTGGGATTGTTTGATATCTATTATATATATCGGTTATTTTTATTTTTGGATTAGCATAAATTTATTGTCACGTCTTACAATTAAAAAAAAAAAAAATGTGAAACGAGAACTACTGCCGACAAACTGTTTTACAGTTTGGCAGAATTTTGTAGAATGTATATTGTAAGCAAATTTTGAATAAACTAAATAAAAAAAAAAAAAAACCGTGGGTTTGTTTTTAAAATCATGTCTACTTTGTATACCTAATTTTTAAACCGGCTATGTTTGTCATAAAATCAGACAAAGGTACATAAACCTAATCACACTAAAGCTCCAGAATTACTAGGGGACAAAATGTCCCTAACCGACGCGCAACACTGTCAAATTGACCAAAAACAGGTCCTATAGTCCGTTTCACATAAGAATTGCCTTCGCAGTAATGTTGGCAATGAGGAAAAACAGTGCTGCTAAATCTTTAGCAATGAAATTACTTAATATTAGAGAGATTTACTGATATTTCGTTAAACTCATAACCAGTCAAAACCACTTTTGACTGCAAAAATTAAGAAAAAGTACTTTTGACCGATTTTCGCAGTCAAAAGTGGTTTTAAGTTTAACTAAGGGCATCGGTCAAAAGTACGTAAAAAGTACTTTTAACCAACGTCCTTAGATAAAAACACTTTTTATTTGCAGTCAAAAGTGGTTTTGACTGGTTATGAGTTTTGACTGTAACATATATATCTACACTAATATAGAGAGGTAAAGAGGAAGAGGAGGAAGAGGTAGTTTGTTTTTTTTTACTTTTATGTTGTTGTTTTTTTGTTTTTATGAGGTAATCTCTGAAAGAAGTGCTTCGATTGCAAAATTTTTGGCACCTATAAAAAGTTGCTTTATTCCTGAGTGACAAACTATATTTTAAATAATATAGATACACATATACAATATGACAAAGAATTGAACAATCCCTTGAATACTCGGGTAGCATTTATGAAGAAAAATGTTATTTACCGTCCTAAAACAACATGGCGAGATTAGCTTTCCATGTCACATCCATTTTGATAAACCTATCAAGATATATGAGACGAAATGAGGATTTAGTTAGGAAAACATACTCCATGCCATGGGTTGGATTTTCAACAAATTCTATGCCATGTTGTGGATTTTATTTACAAAGTCCTCCTCCTCGAGTTGTATTTCTCATTATTGAGGGTCTTAAAATTCCGTAGCTCGCTGTCCGGCCGTCCGGTAACTGTCCGGAACAAGCCCAAGTCGTCGACGTCGCACACTGTTCCCACGCGCCTCAAGGAGTTGTCAGCAACAGCAGGGGCCCAGCCGGGTCGAAGTCTACTGGGGCCAGGGTTATCCGAAAGGGAACTCGAGCCCCGGTATGAAGGCTTGAAGGAACGGGGTGAGTTTTTTAGTCAGTAAGAATCTGACACTATCTCCCGCTCCGCCCAAGAGCGGGGGTTGTCATTGGATGATTTTAACCACCAAAAAAAAAGGGTCGTGAAATACCCACTGGATTAGCTTCTTATTGATAGTATCTCGCCATTTGTGATGGTTCTTAGCGTCATGAAGTGCGACGTGCAATTTGGTGTCCAGTGTGGAGCGGACCTGATCTGCCCATCTTATTGGGCTGCGGCCTCTTGATCGTTTGGTATCAACCAAGCCAGTTATGATAAGCTGTTCAAGGTTGTGGCCATTTTTCCTGGCAATGTGGCCAAATAACTCCAGCACTCTGCGCATGCTGGTAGGTGATAGTCTGATCTTGATGCTCAGTTCGCGTAAGATAGAAGACATTTACGAAGTAATAAGGTATCTTTATATTTATAATACAATAATGATTATTGTCTGGATGTATATTGGTTATAGTGGACGGACAAGTAATTGAAATAAGTCAAAAAGATGTCCCTTTTTGAGCTTCATACTATTTTTTTTTTAATTTTATCAAAGCCAGTGCAGTAATTTAACCGTGAAAGCGTAATGCCTTGATCACACGTACCGAGTAAAAGGGCGAAACAGTGAAATGTGGCTCGGCCGAGACAGTGATGTCAGCGAGTTGTAGAGATAAATGGTAGGCCGAGCACTCGGCGCTGTGTTTACACGTACCGAGTACTCGGCCGAGAGTACTGCCTCGCCCGTTTACGCGGTACGTGTGATCAAGGCATAAAAGACAGGCAGAGGCGACACTTGGCAGTTTCTTTGCCCAACAGTTGACGTCTTTCGGTTGAATGACGATGCGGTTGGAGTCGCGGGCAAAAGCTAAATAGTATTTACATAAAAAAAATCTAGTCTTTGTTAAGAGAATGTTGTCTAAAATCTGCGCACAGCCTTACAACTTCGATATATATGTACTACGCACTAGATTAGGCGTGCCGAACACTCACTTCAGTCGATTCAGGTGTAATGTCAACTGTACACCTTGAACATTACACTATGTTGAACGAAACGCGTAAGTGATACGAAATTCATGGCGCTTAAGACATTTCGGTCGCGAAAAAAGTATCCTCTAACAGTTATCTTAGCTAGACGACATAATGCCAATGTAGCGCTGCAGCGAACTTTTGTTTTAACTTTTCAGTATTTTGATAAATAGTATCTATGAAAGGGCTTGTCTATCATCATCATTCCCACTGCTGGGACTGAGGCCTCCTCTCTAAGAGAGGGTATGGGCCGTAATCCACCACGCGGGCCCAGTGCGGGTTGGTGAATGTCACATGTCTTAGAATTTTTGGTTCTAGGACATGCCGGTTTCCTCACGATGTTTTCCTTTACCGTTTTGAGAGCAGTGGCGATGAAACAAATTACACAAAGTAATGCGCCTGGCTGGGTTCGAACCCGCGACATACAACTCGTAAGTCGGGCTGTTACCACTCGGCCACCACTGCTCTCCTTGACTTGTCTGTCATTAGAATATAAATCGATGCTTTAAAATAACATCTTCATAAACCCAGCCAATGTGCTGACAACCACCTCGTAACTGATCGTAACTGTTCGTAACGACAGAACTTTACAGACAATTTTATCTAAATTTCTTAGTATTTTTACTACGTATTTGTAGAACTTTGAATGGTTGAAAAACTTCTTTATCTATCACATCATAGTTTATGAGGTGTAACGAATTTGTATAGTGAAAGTTTTGGAAAATAATAGTTTAGAACGTTACAAATACTAATTTTGGGTTCAAACCCTGCCAGGCTCAATACTTTGTATAATTTATTTCATCACCACTGCTCTCAAAAAGTTGAAGGAAAACATCGTGAGGAAACCAGCATGTCCTACAACCAAAACGCTCCATGCTTAATTGGCAACAAATTCTATGCTATGTTGTGGATTTTGTTTACAAAGTCCTTCTCCTCGAGTCGTATTTCTCATTACTGAGGGTCGTGAAATTCGGTAGCTCGCTGTCCGGCCGTCCGGTAACTGTCCGGAACAAGCCCAAGTCGTCGACGGCGCGCACTGTTCCCGCGAGCCTCAAGGAGTTGTCAGCAACAGCAGAAGCCCAGCTGGGTCGAAGCCTACCGGGGCCAGGGTTAGTTTCGAAAGTGTAGCTCAGCCACAGTATGAAGGCACAAAGGAAAGGGGTGGATTTTTAGTCAGTAAGAGTCTGACACTTTCTCCCGCTCCACCCAAGAGCGGGGGTTGTCATTAGATGATTTTCCCAGCATAAAAAAGCGCTATAAACACTATAGAATACTTTGGTGACCTCTAGACCAACGAGGTAATGAACAGTACTTCGAAACAACTATACCTCGACCCAGCTCACAATAAATACTACAGAAAACAAAGGAAAAATAAATTGTCGCGATAATCTAGCTTAGACACGATTTAGGACTTAACTAGAGACCTAAGTAACTTTCTAGATCTCTAAATTGTGACGACAGGCGGCGAGGCTTTTAGTTAAAGTAGGTTGTTTCTTTGTTTCATTAGAGGTATTGTTTAAACGTTTGTACAGCTGTTGGGTCTTAGATATTATTAATTGTCTACACTAATATAATAAAGAGGTAAACTATTTAATTTTTCTTTTTTCTTTTTGGAGGTAGTCTCTGGAAGTACTGCACCCCTAGCCAAGTTGATAATCTGCAATCGTTAACGCTAGTCGAAAACTAATCAATGTATACTACCTACAGTAAGTACATACCTGAAAGTATAATTGATTGTTAACCTTTCGAATACCGTAATTAAAGACACAATAGAAAGACAGTGAGAATGTCTTTCGTAGATTATAAAAATTTCGAGGGTTTTATTTATTGGTTACGTGTCTAAGAATATAAATAAGAAATTCTTCATAAAGTAGTCTGTAAATTTCGAAAATACGTAACCTTTATCATTTTTCCGTATTTATACCTATTGCATATTTATTAAATGCTTGGGGTCTCAGGGGTCACATAACCAAAAAAAAAAAAATGAAATTTATCGTCCGTTCAAAAGGCAAACCAAAGCTCAACTGGAAAAAAAAGTCAAAAAGTATTGCCATTTCATTAAAATCCACACCGATATTGCTAGTATGTAAAACTTATAGAATGGACTGTCACAATCGAAAGGTTCAATACCATTAGACCGGTGTTGCCAGCGCACCTCGTGCACGCCAATCAGCAAATTGCATCAACTTCCAACGTACTATCGTGCTGCCGATTAGGCCAGGGCTGTCGCAGACATGGACACGTAAAATTTATGGTTTCATTAGTAGTAATACTTTTTAGACTATTTTAGAGTAAGAGTACATTAATAAAAACTGGCCAAGTGCGAGTTGGAATTTCGCACGACGGGTTCCGTACCGTTCTTAGGATAATTTGGCAAAAAAATCGCGTTTGTTGTAATCCCTTTAATATTTATTTTATTTTGTTTTTAGTATTTGTTGTTATAACTGCAACATAAATACACAATTTCTGAAAATTTCAACTGTATAACTATCGCGGTTCTTGAGATACAGCCTGGTGACAGACAGACGGACCAACGGGAGGACAGACAGCAAAGTATTAGTAATAGGGTCCCGTTCTTACCCTTTGGGTTCGGAACCCTAATAAATGATTCCGTATTTTTTCTCTAAATCTATTTTTTCTAAACTAATATTATAAAGAGGAAAGATTTGATTTTTTGTTTGTTTATTACGTAACGTAATAAACAAACAAAAAATCAAAATTTAATTTAACTTAAAAACCACTTGATCGATTTAAAAAATTCTTTCACCATTAG
The DNA here is from genome assembly GCA_929112965.1 of Mythimna albipuncta. NCBI lineage: Eukaryota > Metazoa > Arthropoda > Insecta > Lepidoptera > Noctuidae > Mythimna > Mythimna albipuncta. Next base: position 4,236,069 of record OV815962.1, on the reverse strand, counting down.
AAAGTTACATCTTCATTAAGTAGCATAGGCTATTTATTTTCTACTCTCATGCGGGCGAAGCCGCTGGCATTAACTAGTCTACCATATTTTATTAGTTGGTTTTTAAGACCTAATGTGAAACTGTTGTTCCTAAACAAATGCCTAAGAGATTGTTTGTCGGGCTTAGATTAATTTTTTAATATTTCAGGGGGGGGGGGTAAAAATAAGTTTGTGTGTGTATTTGTTCCTCCTTCACGCTCAAATGCCTGAACGGATTTCGATAAAACTTGTCACACAGGTAGATCATGTCCAGAAATAATATATAGGTCAATTTTTATTCGTATAAAATGTTTCCTTAGGATAATTTTCTTCTTTCTAGCAGGCGATGCCGCTATATTTCTAAAAATCATTTCTATGGTTCCATCCCTACTTACGTTAGCAAAAAACGCACACCGAAAACCTTATTTGTTTCACGAAACCGTAAATACACAAAAAAAAAACTCAATACTCGTTACACAACCCTCATCAGGTTTTAAACCCCTGATTGGATTCCACCCCGTTGGCCCCAAATGCCCATTTTTGTTGGCACCCCTGCCCCGATACTTAATGGATCCGTAGCAGCGTGCCCTGTTGCAATACTAATTTCTAAAAAGGTGTACGACACTGTTCCGATTTCTAGTGAATGAAGATAATCTACAGTGATAGGTACCTACTTTTAATCTAATTTTATGTCTTTACCTGTTGTGTTGAACTGAAGAAAAAATAAAGAAAGAAAAAGAGTTTATTTGCATCACGTCAAACATGGATGTAAATATTATTATTTATCCATTTATTATTGCATTTTTTGTTTTTAAATCTACACCATTCTTTAATCTACAATAATATAATAAAAAGGAAAACTTTTTTTTATGTTTAAAGTACTGGTCAGATAGTAAAAATTTTTTCACCGATAGAAAGCTGCTTTATTCTTGAGTGGCATGGGCTATATTTTATGTTTGCGGGCAAAGTCGCAGGCAAAAGCTAGTAATTAATATTATTACTTTATGCCAGCCATACACGGTCAAACCTGTCGTCCAATCGGTATGACGCTACATGTTTGATCGAACCTGTAGTTCGTCTCTATACACCATACACGGTCAAACATATTGTCGTCCAATCGGTATGACGCTACATGTTTGATCAAACCTTGTAGTTCGTCTCTATACACCATATACGGTCAAACATGTCGTCCAATCGGTATGAAGCTGCATGTTTGATCAAACCTGTAGTTCGTCTCTATACACCATACACGGTCAAACATGTCGTCCAATCGTTATGACGCTACATGTTTGATCAAACCTGTAGTTCGTCTCTATACACCATACACGGTCAAACATGTCGTCCAATCGGTATGACGCTACATGTTTGATCAAACCTGTTGATCGTCTCTATACACCATACACGGTCAAACATGTCGTCAACATGTTCCCATAAACGGTCAAATCTGTTTGATCAAAAATGTAGCGTCATACTGATTGGACTACAAGTTTGATCGTGTATGGCTGGCATTAAATTCAATAAATGAAATTAAAAGTACTGCAGGTGAAACTGGGTTTCAAAAGTCACACACAGGAAGCTGTGAAGTGAAATGGAGGAGGCCATTACTCGATTAGTGGTCCTAGATAATAAAAAAAAAGACGGGTTGCACTCCGGGAGTGCCGGCAGAAGTGAAAACTTGATTATTAACGTTGAGCATGTTTGATATTTTGGAATGGTTATGGAATAATTTTGCACCAATTGCTTTATCAGTATAAAAGTACTATCATTTATGTGGTAGAATACAATATTCATTTATTGCGCTATCGTACACAAACATGACAATTTATATTACATTAAAAATTTAACACTTTAAAACTATTACAATTATTTTACATTAAATACTCTCCATCCTTCTTACGCTTTTTCGATCAGGTCACGTGTCCTGACGCGAGTTTAAGATTTTATACCCATTACAGAAAAAGTGCTCAACGCCGCTAAAGAAGTTTTCACTTCAAAAAACTTAACGTAACTTTGTCTGCGTCAGACTTGTAAAACAACACAGCGCCATTTAGTCACAATTGAAAAAGTTTATTTTTGCGCGAACCCTAATTATTTTTTTTTTTAACAAAAGCGCGACCTTGTCTCGGAGACTAGCCCGAACAAACAGACAGACCGACACACGAGACAAATCGTTAAAAATTGCATTTTAGTTACTTATAATTAGGTATCGATTATAAATTTCATATACGTTTAGTAAAAAAATACTGTTTAAATGTGTGTAGAAATACGTAATATACAGGTATTATAATTAGCAGCGTTTTTTTCAACAGCTTTACTTTTGGCCCTTTTTATGGTGGGAAAAATCATCCAATTACAACCCCCGCTCTTGGGCGGCGCAGGAGATAGTGTCAGACTCTTACTGACTAAAAGACCCACCCCGTTCCTTCTAGCCTTCATACCGTGGCTCGAGTTCCCTTTCGGATAACCCTGGCCCCAGTAGACTTCGACCCGGCTGGGTCCCTGCTGTTGCTGACAACTCTATGAGGCGCGCGGGAACAGTGCGCGCCGTCGACGAATTGGGCTCGATCTGGACAGTATGACATCTTAAAATCAATACCTATGGCTGAAATTAAAAATGTAAGAAAAGGATAGCTTTGTATTAGCTCTACCTCTCTCGTGTCCCTGAGTTTATTTCTAAACTAAAAAAAAATGCAAGTAACTAGGTACATAAAGAAAAGAAAATATAATCTCAGTTACAAAAATAGTTTTTATCATTTATTATTTACGTTTTTCTGTGCATCGAAACCCTAACGGCTTGTCATCATTATTTTTGCATCGTCGAATCGCATGTATGTTGAATTACAAAGAATTTACGAACATAAAAATAACATACGAGTATCAAAACAATACGAAAATGTTTTATTAAATATTTCTCTTTTCATGTTTCATAAAAATAGGGCATCAATATTATGTTTGCACACTGAAATCAAAAGCTCCACAAATTAATTTGTAAATGGAAATGTAATACTCAAAGTAAACACAATTTTATTTTTGTTCGAAACTTAATACCGAGAAGTGCTTGCGTTCTACGTTTTCATTTTAATTCATTATAATAGAAAAAATAATAATATCGGACAAAGATGAAACTTACGAGAAAGAAATATATACCTTAGTAACATGTTCTTAGCTAATATTATTTATTTACTTTATTGTAAATGTAAAGAGGAGGGATGAAATGCATGTTACCAAAAGAGTTATGAGTATACATGTGGATGGGTGGAGAGGTAGAGGAAGGCCAAAGAAAAGATGGATGGATTGTGTGAGGAGTGATATGTAAGAAAAGGGAGTTAGTGATAGCATGACGAGTGACAGGGTAGAATGGAAGAAAAAAACGTGTTCCGCCGACCCCAAATAAGATATGACAAGGGCAGGAAGAAGAAGAAGAAGAGTTACTTTATTTTACTTACACCATTACACATACACACCGAAACTAAAACTAAAACACATACATACAATAGGCGGCCTTATCGCACTCCGCGATCTCTTCCAGGCAACCTGGAATGGACAGTAATTGCCTGGACAAGAAATGGGGCTGTCATTGGTGTGACAAAACCAGTATTACTATTAGTATTTTATTTATTTTATTACATTAATATTATAAAGTAGCATTGGAAGGCCTATAAGGTGGTTAGATGACCTGGGACCTAAGTCTGCTATTTTTATAAATTCGTCATTCCAACACGATCCCATTGTCATTTTGCTAAAAGTTTGTAATCTGCTAATTCATAATGATCGATCATTGATCGGTCAATGGTCTTGTAATAGAATGTGGTAGAATGACAATATCGAGCTTATTAAAAGCACTAATTGCGTAATGACGTCGTAATGGTAGGTCACCGATCAAAGGAACTGTCAAAATTTTTACAGATTACCGCATACGTTAGATATTCATATGTCATTATGTACGAGATTAACATTCTATGCCATTTCTTTCAATGGAGTGTCAGTGGTTGACCATCGGAAAGTCATAATGACGCCATTATATTAGTAGATTACCAAAACTTGTCAAAATCAACAATTATGAAATCAATGATAGACCATTCTGACACTATTGTAATAGCAGACTTGAGGGCCTGAGGGTCACGGGAATCCGATGGATGCGAGACCCACGGGACCAGTCGTCGCAACAGTGAACGTCTTTCGGCAGAAATGATGATGATGTTAATGGATATTATAAAGCTGAAACTTTATTTAATTATTTATTTATTTTATAATTTATGTACACACAGTAAAAGAAGAAGATACAACATTATTATAAATTATGTACAAAGGTACTGCTTATTTCATGAAGAAATTTCTTCCAGCAGACCTGCGAAAGGAAAGATCAGAAGAGATGTAGACAATAGTGTGCAGAAATAAGTAAAGAAGAGTTAGTGAAATCTTAAAGTAATAAATACTTATATAACTATATATATACCTTATACTAAAAATACATAATATATATATATACACAAATAAGATTATCACACAAGAGAGGAAAGATAGTGCTCTTTTACTTGAGTCTTAAAGAGAGAAATAGTTTTCAACTCACGAATGCTAGGCGGAAGAGCGTTCCACAACCTTACTGCATGGACAGAGAAAGAGTAGGAATAGTAGCTGGATTTATGAGGGGGGGATTTAAGGAGGGATCTCAGGTGTGATCTGCACGGCGCGTCGCTAGCGCGTGCGTAAGAAAAACGGTCGCGCAGGTAGGAGGGATAAGAAGGGTTGTGTAGGATGTTGAAAAGGAGACATAAAATCCGAGTGTTCCTGCAAAGACGGATGGGGAGCCACTTGAGTTCCTTGCGAAGATGAGAAACATGATCAAACTTTCGTAGACCAAAAACAAACCGAATGCATAAGTTTTGCAGTCGCTCAAGCTTGTTTAATAGCTCCTCAGTAGCATCCAGGTAGCAGGCGTCGGCATAATCTATAACTTTGTGAGTGTGTGTCTTATAACGCTCGAAATGCTGAATGGATTTCGATGAAACCATGTCTTAGAATAGGGTATGGGAGACTTTTTATCTCAAGAGTATATTCTCTTGAGAAGAATTTTTACTATGACGCGGACGAAATTGTTTTTAATATTTATTAAGAAGATTTGTCAAAATATTGACTAGGCAGTAGCTATTTAATGAAAATACTATAGTTTGCGCTAAAACATTATAAGCATCCTTTTATCTATCACACAACCTCGTCTACCCCAAGCTAAGCAGAGCTTGTGTTATGAGTACTAGACAACTGATAAACATACTTGTATATTTCTAAATACATACATATTATAGGTAAATTACACCCAGACACAGAACAAATGATCGTGCTCATCACACAAACTTTTGCCCTAGGTGGGAATCGAACCCACGATCTCCGGCATGGCAGTAAGGGCCATTATTAACCGCTAGACCAACACAGTGCGCCGAGTGCAAATAAATTGAGATTGGGACAGCAGAATTTATTATGTAACCTGTGATTGGAAATCTGGTCAGCAAGGGGTATCGTAAAACCTGATAACTGGGTTACAGAGGTCAGAAAGGCTTTATGTACAATACTGATATTCAGTTATATCCGAATAGGTATAGTATATATCTGTGGCCCTAGTGAAAAAGGATCTAAGTCCAAAAATGCAACTTTACAGGAGACTTAAAAAACACTCTGCGTGCTTCAAATTCGTGTTTGACTTGACCTCGTTTGTCATTCAAACCGCTACCAAATTAATAACTTCCTCATTTTTAGGGCTAGCTTAGATCTCTTTTCACCAAACGATAGAGCATTTTTTTTATCATTTTGGTATACTTAACTCATTTTCGGCAAAATCGGACTTATACCCCTTTTCACTAGGGCCACAGATATACAGTCGTTCTATGTAAAGTTGTCACTTTACAATTTATGATTTGAATGTACTAAGGCTTCCTTTTTTTTGTTTTTAGAAGATAATATTTTTTAGCGATAGAAAACTGCTTTATTTCTGAGTAGTGACATAGGCTTCTCGCATCTAAATGAGTCCCTTATTTTTTGAGCCTGGTTGTATTGTCATTTATACTGACATTTATTGTCTTATTTTTAAATTATACTCCATATTATTTAAGTCTGATAGTATCTCACTCAACTAGGTTTGAGCGAGAGTGAAAAACAGACAGATTGAATGATTTTTCAACCTCGAAAAAAAGGCTAACCCCAGAATAAATGTAGTTCGAAAAAGGTATGGCAGATTCAATTGGAAATATATAATTGGATTTTTATATTTTAAAAGACATATAATATGTTTCGATGTTCCATTTTTGCTATGGTCTGACACTTTAATTTTCCTTAAAGTGGTCTAACAAAGGCTATAAGTTCAGACTCAAAACAATATCCGATCTGCATGACCGGTCTAGAATGATATCAGCTTAACGGACAGAGCCTGCCTACGGGGATTATCTACCTACTCCTGAATTTCAGTTTCAGAGTGCAGTGAAGCTGACAAAATTGATTTGGCCAATGTTCAGTTTAAATAATTTTTACGTAAGGTGAGTATGAGGTACCTACTGAAATAATTAATGAAATAGTACCTAACTATAACCGGTGCTTGGTTATGGTATCATTAATTAATTATTGCAGTACCTACTTTTGATAACATTTAAAAGATATAAATTATTCGCTAAGGCCAGAGGGAATTTCTGAAAATGAAACGGTTCTAGAACGCAAAATTAAAGGACACAGGTGTTTTTTTTATGTCGGAAAATCATCCAATGACTACTCTCTCGCCCTAGGGCGGAGCGAGAGGGCGGGTCAGACTTTTACTGACTTAAAATCGACCCTAACATAAACTGCTGGACAAAAAAATTAGGCCACTCCTATTTTTATGTTTTTTTCAAGAAATTACATTCTATTACATTAATTCCACTCCAAAGACATGGCTTAAAGGATTAAGTGTCCAAACCGTAGACCGGGAGAACGATGTGCATAATGTGCCAGCCCATATCTGAAAGGATGAGCTTTGGAGGTGGTTCAGTTTTGTTCTGGGGAAGCATAAGCTTAGAAGGCCGTACAGAGCTGGTTATCGAAGAAAGAGGAACTGTGACTGCTGAATCGTTCATAAATGACATTCTTGAAGAGCATGTAGCGCCATATTCAGCGTTAACTGGTCAATAATTTAAATTAATGTATGATAATGGACACCCGATACTGCGATGTGCGCTAAGAAGTTACTTACGAGTAGTATAGATACGTGTTCTGGACTGGCCAACACGAAATCCTATAAAACATTTATGGGACGAGTTGAAACTAAGAGTAAGACAGCGAGAACCAGCTCTCCAGAACTTGCAGCAGATGAAATCGACTTTATTAAAGGAACGGGAAACCATACCTTTTTTTTTTTTTCGCTGGGAAAAATCATCTTATGACTACCCCCGCTCTTGGGCGGAGCGGGAGATAGTGTCAGACTCTTACTGACTAAAAAACCCATCCCGTTCCTTCAAGCCTTCATACCGGGGCTCGAGCGCCCTTTCGGATAACCCTGGCCCCAGTAGGCTTCGACCCGGCTGGGCCCCTGCTGTTGCTGACAACTCCTTGAGGCGCCCTCAATCTACCATTAGAAAGTTGATCAAATGCATGAATTAAAAGATGGTATGTGTTATCAAAGCCAGAGGAGGCAATACATGTTACTAAAAGAAAGATTACATAAGCGAAACCATTTTATTTTTTTTAATTAGTGTGAAGTCGTAGTTAGTTTTTTCTTCATTTTTGTTATTTCTTGTATATTGCTACGAAAAAAAGTTGTTTCTTTTAAAAATGCATTATTTCCTCCTTATGTGGCCTAATTTGATTGTCCGCCAGTTTAGTTGAAAAAAGCTGAGCAGCTTGATTGAATGTTTCCAATGTTCCCGCGTAATAAAAAACTTTTAACATACATTGTGGTTGCGCGATTCAGGCGAAAGATTGCGAATAATTTGAAGCAGACGACCCACTGACCGAAATTTGGCTGTTGCAGGGTTGGGAATTAATAATAATCAAATCAAATCAAAGCATTTATTTCAAATAGACCATTTACAGGCACTTTTGAATAGTCAAATGTCGGTCAGTCTAAGAAAAGTGAAGCTAAATTGCACGTTCCAAAGAGTAGGTCTCTATGGAGAAGAACGTGCAAGAAACTCCATGGACACTCTTTTAAATCATATTATGTGTTACTTATAATGCTATAATAAAATATAATAAAAACCTTTACTTCAGACAGTAGGAAAGCTGAGTGACATAGAATTATTATTTTATGTATGTGGACAAAGCCGCGGGTAATAGCAGGTTCTAAATAAAATTTGGATGAATAGTAGTTGTTAGAATTAAATGGGATGCCTGGATTGAAGGACCTACGTTGAATATGTACGCACGTCAGTTAGGATTATTTAAGCACTGTAGATTTCAATGTTTTCGCTTTTCGTATTTAAATGCCGTTGTCTGTTACCAGTGGGTAAACCTGCGAGTATTTTATGTATTTACCCTTTTTTAGGTGTTAAGCTGTGTAACTGATGAGATTTCCATACACACATTCATCTCCTATTAGCATATATTTTCCCACAGCTGGGCAAAGACCTCCTCCAAATCCTTCCAGCAGGCCTACTTAAGTTACGAGACTAAGGCGATTCTTCGAGCTTTGTCGGTAACCTTGGTTCTCCTGCGGTTATCTTCATTTCTGATGTGATCACGCAAGGAAACTCGGAGCATAGCCCTTTTCATCGCCCTTTGGATGACTTTGAGTCTTCTTATGAGGCCCATTGTAAGTGACCACGATTCGGAGCCATAAGTCATCACTGGTTCATAAGGTGTTGGTAATTAAATGATTTTGTATAAAGCAAGGAATAACGGTCTTGTTAACAGTTCTTTGAAAGAATCACTGCAGTCCGCGGTCTTCGAACGCAAAGGGCAACTAAAAGAGGAAGAGGGTTTTAGTCAGCTAAAGTCTGTCACAGACAATATACTCAATTATAGGTAGCTACAGCTTACACGTTATTGAGTAAACACACTCCGATTACGCAATCAGGTGTTGTATAAATCCACAACCTGGGTCTTCCGAGATGAGCCAAAGCCGACTAAAGTTGTTCGGCTCTCGAAGCACTTCGAAGAAGATGGTGGTTACGTTCGTAGCGAAAACCGGTCACGTTCCAACAATTGCACTTGAAGATCGTAGAACAGTTAATGCAGAGTGGTATACCACAATTTGTTTGCCACAAGTCATCGCCGAAGTTCGGAAAACTAAACAAAAGCGACGCATCAACCTACACCATAACAACGCAAGCTCATATACCGCTGGTAAAACAATTGATTAATTGAAGCAGGAAAACGTAGAAATTCTTGACCATCCCCCATATAGTCCTGACCTAAGCCCTAATGATGTCTTTACGTTTCCTAAAATTAAGACAACTCTTCGTGGGCAAAGGTTCCAGTCCAATGAAGAAGCAGTCGACGCTTTCAAGTCGGCCATTTTGGACATACCGACTTTAGAGTGGACTAAGTGTTATAATAACTGGTTCGAGTGAATGGAAAAATGTATAAAACTACTTTGAAAAACAATTAATACTTTAAGGTTCTAGTTGTGTTTTTTTTTCTTCAAACGACAAAAGTTAAAAGGCATCCCTCGTAATAGAGTCTTGAGTATTGTATTTCAAGTCGTTAAAACACGACCTGATTGAATTTGACCCACACCCTTAAAGATAGCGTGAGCTAGAACACTACTAATAAGTAATAGACACCCTTTATAAGACGTGCGACCGTAAACTCGAGTACTCGACCTCGGCTATTAAATTATTGAGACCACAGAGCAAGGAATCGTTGCGGCGGCGACTCAATTCAGCTGGAAGAATAGAATAGAATGGAATGGTTTGGCATGGCATGGAATGGAATGGAATAGAATTTATACGACGCAGGCAATACGATACAACAGCAACAATACAAAATAAAAAACCGGGCAAGTGCCTAAGAAAACAGTTCAATTCCCAAATTGAGTGTCTCGAAATACATGTTTTTTGCTACATAAACGGCCATTGCTACTATACAGCTTCAAGAGACCGCAAACCTGAGTATTTGGTTTTAATTTCAACTCGAAATAAAGTTCGCGTTCTTGAAATAAAGGGTCATGACAAACAGACGGACAACAAAGTGATCCTATAGAGGTTCAATTTTTTCCTTTTGACCTCGACCTGTCCTGTGACCTGAGGTTTTGTATTGAACTTGACCTGTGACCTCGGTAAATGTTGCCTGACTCATTGTAACTTCAAGATCCTTTCGAAAGAAACAAAACAGAATTAATAATAGCCGGCAAGGCAACTCAAAGCTCTGTGGTTGCGTCGAATCAATTCTGACACGCCCAGTTACTAAGTAATGTATTGGATTTATGGCTCCACGTGTATAGTACTAAAATACTGTATTATTACGTGGAGTAAACCAGGATTATCTCAAGAGATTAATAGTAAAAACTTCCCCACTACCACATTATTCTCAACAGTACTTTTCAAAATACTTTGTTAAAAGTGTTACCATAATGTTCTTAACTAGAAGCCTTAAGCTACAACTACATTAGACCGACGCACACGTAGACCATGCCTCATTTGTACGTAGAACGACATGCTGTGGCGTGGATCTAGTGTAGCTCTACATGTCTAGTTGCCGTATAAAATGTATGAAGACCGACACACGTCAAGATCGGCGTACGTTTACCATAGTCCTAGAATGCAAAGTAATAATAATACACTCTAATATTGGATAACCGCCGTGCGCTCGCGTTCCTCCGTTTGTCTATGATTTTGACAAATGATTTTGGAGCGCGGCGTCTATGGTTCATTATTTATTGCATTTTTTTTTTACATTTTTTTCTAGCCCCTGACATATATTAACATAAATTCAATCTTTGTACCAATGTTATGTATTTATTTATTTACTAGCTGTCCGCCCGCGACTTCGTCCGCGTGTACTTCGATTATCGCACTCTAAACGTGTTTTCCCGTAAGAATAAGATGTTTTTCCGGGTTAAAAAGTAGCCTATGTTCTTTTCAATGTTAAAGGCTATATGCATGCCAAATTTCATCAAAATCCGTTCAGCCGTTTTTGCGTGATTAAGTAATAAACATCCAAACATCCACACTTTCACATTTATAATATTAGTTAGGATTGTTTTGTTTCGATACCTTTTAGTTTAGTGAACCTCCGTGAATGTGACAGTGGCATCACCGCGGGCCCTAACAGAATACCAGCGCTGCGTTATTTATCTTTTTAAATATCGCAGCATATGCTGAGTTAGACGCCTTTTTAGCCTTGCACAGATTTAAAGTTATCTTTTTTTATATCGAATTCTACTGAATGTGTGAGGTAAGAATAAACGTTTATTCTTTCTTCCTTTCAGAGGGTAACTGAAGGGCGTAGCTGGATTTCAGTCAGTAAAAGTGGCGAGATGGGCGATGGGGACGAAAGGTTCTGGAGTGGCGACCACGTACCGGAAGACGCAGCGTTGGACGGCCTCCAACAAGGTGGATCGATGTCCTGGTCAGGGTCGCGGGAATCCGATGGATGCGTGATGCACAGGACCGGTCGTTGTGGCGACGCTTTGGGGAGGCCTATGTCCAACAGTGGACGTCTTTCGGCTAATATGATGAAAGTGGCGAGTGGAAACAGTGGGAGAGGTCATTTGATGATTTCTTTTTTTTAATAATATAAATTAGTGCTGGACTGTAATTCCACTTCATGGTAAGCAGCGATGCAATCATTGATGGTGAAACACATTAGTTTATGAGGAGCCTATTCACTCTAGCCTTGAGGATACTCAAATTGTAACAGGACCTCAAAAATATTAAAAAAATACTCAACTAACTTGTTTCGCTTTAATAGCAATTCTGATTCGTTGACCAAAGAAAAGCCAAGGGCCCTTACCATGAGGCCTCAAGTGCACGCGCGAGGGAACGGCCCTCACGGCCTGGCCACCGCGATCCCGATCCCGATGTACGGCGAGCAATGTATAGCTCGTCTTCCGACTGTCCTGTAACTGTCCGGACCGAGCCCAAGTCGTCGACGGCGTGTACTATTCCACGCACGCCTCAAGGATATGTCAGCAAAGTGTAGGAGCACAGAAGGATCAAAGGGTTTGTTTTTGAAAGGAAACTCGGCCCTGATATGAAAGGCAACGAAGGAACAAGAGTGAATTTTTGGTCAGTAAAAGTCTGACATACCTTCCCACACCGCCCAAGAGCGGGAGATGTCATTAGATGATTTTTCCACATAAAAAAGGGCCCATAACATGATGTGTTAAAATGTCAGTCATGCAAATGAGAAAAACGGATGGAACTATGCACCATATGTCGCTTCAGCCCTTTAACAGATCAGTTTAGGTCGTAAAATGGACCGCGTTGAGAGCTCATGGTAACACTGCAGCCCTCTGGACGCGTGAAGACTCGATTAGCTGTTTACTGATATCTCGAACAGCCCGATGAGCACTCAAACACCAAAGCCTTAGAGTTTAAATTCCATTAAAATGTTGAATGTAAATAAACAAAACGAAATGCTGGGTTATGCATATAATTGCACAAAAACCAATTGAGCAATTCGATTCCCTGATGACCTGTTTGAACAAAACCAAATAACGTTCCAGTTTTTGTTCGACTCTTGAAAATTGATTCGTCTATTATTTACTAAAGCATTCACATACGGTGTACCTATATAAACTCACGGCTTTTTGTTCATGGGGTAAGCCGAAACTACATACCCTGCTTTTTTTAAAATGCGGTCAACTTTCAATGGCATTCTGAAAATGTTATCAGACAAAAATAATCGTATGATGCAACACTTTATGCATGTGTTGGTTAGGCAGGAGTTTATTCATCATATCTATGGACATTCTTTTTTGTTTCATATTTATTTTGGTTTATTTTCTCACCAACATAGTAACGTAACTTATTTGTAACTAACCCGTGGATCAACAGTTGAGTAAATAAATTAGTATTATTATATGGTCAAATAAATTCTCCCACTCCATACCCCCTCAAAATAATGACTGCCTTTTCAGTTTACGTTCTTGTAACATAACTATGACTAGGTAGCCACAGTCAGTACCGTATACCTACCTAAATAGTCATGTCCGGTGAGGATCTGCGTCAGGTGGATTAAACTCACTGTTCAGGGCCTCAGAAAGGTGAAGAAATAAGAGGACTATGGTGTATATTTTAAAAACTATAATGAGTAATGGCAATGAATAAGCAGCGATACAGTGAAGCCTCTGCCTCTGAAGCCAGATCGTTAAGTGCCTGTACCGCTCGCCGTCCGCCGCGCACTGGTTGTCTGCCCGGCGCCCGGCACGTCAACTGCTGGTGACATTAGTCCATATGCTCACTCGTTTCATGCACTTACCCTTACTGAGCTCAGACATTTTTTAGGGGCGAAGTTAAAAACCGGCACCGGGCGCAGAAAAGGCTAGTTACGGCACTGCCACTCAGTTGATTATCACAGGATTTACATAATATAATTAAGCCCTAGTACCAAACTTACGGCTAATGATTAGTTATATGACCTTGTTACATAATACTCTGCTGTTAATTACGAAACCAGATAACCAAGCCGCAAATAATGCATGCTATAACATCTCCAGCGAACTAAATTCGGCGAAAATTAATGTGTCTGTGGTTGCACTAATTGGATGGAAGAAAGATAGCCGGTACCAGTCTTCTAGGTAACCTAAATCAAACAAATTGGGGGCTAGGACAAACTGACTGACAGACATAATTATCAACGTACAGCCGAAGCTACTGGGACAAGGAGCGTGAGCTTTTGCACAAGGAAGGTTTCCTTTTATGACAATGACTAACCTAATATAAAAGAAAACCGGCCAAGAGCGTGTCGGGCCACGCTCAGTGTAGGGTTCCGTAGTTTCCCGTCCGTCACAATAAGTGTACCCACTTATGAGTTTAAAAAAATGCTTGCATATACGATTATACTACAAACTTAGTCCAGAAATAATTTTGTAGAACACTTTTGTCTTTTTTGTACAAAAACTGTTCTTTCCATCAAGTTCAAAATAATTTTCCTAGAAAGTCTTTATAAAGTTCTACTTTTCAGATTTTTTTCATATTTTCTAAACTTATGGTTCAAAAACACATTGTTTTTTGTTTTTTTTTGCGATTAGAGTCTGTCTAATAAGTTAAACGACTTGGGTAATTATTAGGATTTAATGAAATCTGATGTATTCAACACGGGTTCAATAATCAAGGTTTATTAAGAGATAGAGATCATTGTTTACTAACAGAAGAACCTTTTATAAAGTACCGAATATAAGTATTTTTTAAATGATTAAATATTATACAAAATTCCCAAGTCGGTTTACTTATTAGACAGACTATATTTCCGAAATTATTGACATTATCAAAAAATGATCTTAGTAAACCACTATTCATTTTTAAATACCTATCCAACAATATATCACACGTTAGGGTTGAAATTTAAAAAAAAAATCACTCCTACTTTACATATAGGGGGGCTACCCTAATAAAATATTTTTTTCCAATTTTTATTTTACCACTTTGTCGGCGTGATTGATATACATATTGGTACCAAATTTCAGCTTTCTAGTGCTAACGGTCCCAGAGATTAAGCGAGGACGGACAGACAGACAGACGGACAGACAGACATGGCGAAACTATAAGGGTTCCTAGTTGACTACGGAACCCTAAAAAGGGGATGATGGTTGTAGGTTGCGGGTTCAAACCCAGCCAGGCGCATTACTTTGTTTAATTTATTTCATTACCACTACTCTTAAAACCGGCATGTCCTAGAACCAAAAATTCGAAGACATGACATTCACCAACCCGCACTGGGCCCGCGTGGTGGATTACGGCCTATTCCCTTTCCTAGAGAGGAGGCCTGAGCCCCAGCAGTAGGAACATTATAAAGGCTGATAATGCACGTGGGTGAAGTTATTGGCAGAAGCTATTCTGTATTTATATAAAAGGCAAAGTCCTGTCGCTCACTGACTCATCAACACCCAGTAAAAACCCTTGGATCCATCCAGGACCATTAGGTTTTTTTTGGTGGGTAAAAATCATCTAAATGACATCCCCCGTTCTTAGGCGGAACGGGAGATAGTCTCAGACTCTTACTGACTAAAAAACCCACCCCGTTCCTTCGTGCCTTTCATACCAGGGCTGAGCTACCTTTCAGAGCTAACCATGGTCCCGGTAGGCTTCGACCCAGCAGGGCCCTGCCGTTGCTGAGAACTCCTTGAGGCGCGAGGCAACAGTACGCGCTGTCGACGACTTGGACTCGGTCCGGACGGTTACCAGACGATCGGACAGCGAGCTACACATTGCTCGCCGTTCGCAAGCCCGCGCCTACGGTGGCTGGATATCGGGATCAGGACCCTGGCGGTGGCTGGGGCGTAAGCGCCGTTGTCTGATGCCTCCTTCTTTGCCAGCATTACTGATTCGCAGAAGCCTCCTCCTCCTTCCGGACCATGGCCTGTATCAAGGCCCGGTGCGACAAATCGCCGCCACCGATCGCTCTGTCCAAGCGGAGCACACCTCGACCATGTGCTCCACCGTGTGTCCATATTGATCTTGACAATCCTTACTAATATTATAAAAGCGAAAGTGAGTATGTTTACGTCTTCACGCCTAAATGGCAAAACCGATTTTGTTGAATTTTGGTACAGAGATAGTTGGGACCCTGGAGACGGACATAGACTAAGTGAGAAAAGGGGGTGAAAGAGGGAAGGTCTATTACATAACAGACCTTCCCTCTTTTACCCTCTTTTGCCCGCGCAAGCCGCGGGCAAAATTAAAAAAGGGCTAGTATTTTATAAAAAAAATAAAAAAGGGCTAGTATTTTATACTTAAGTAGATAATATGAAATACAATAAAGTATTGAGTATTTTTATTTATCCTTAACCTTTATGACTTATTACGCAACTTCTAACAAACTTCACCTTCAAAATAACAGTAAAACTCAAATTAATTAGAAAACTTCGTTATTGCGCCAGTCAATTAAAAATATTTAATAATGCTGTCAACTTTACCGGAAACTGACCTTAATAAAAACTTTTTACAAAAAAAAAATACTTACAACCGACTTCAATATTAAAAAAACACTGAAATTTTTAAAATAACTTTAATTTCGGAAGTCGGTGATTCTATAATAGTTTTGTTTCTTCGTTTTTTAACAACGACTTCCGAAATTTCTCCTCCTTTTCGAAGTCGGTTAATAAATATATAACAAGTTCTTTAGATTTTTTATTTTTACTTATTTCATAGGCTCATAGCGCGCATAAGCGACGATGTGGTCGACGATGATAATAAAATACATAAGTACAGAAGACAATCTACATACAAAGCATGCTCAAGCGACGCACACATAGACACCGCTCACGGATACGATATCTCGGCTCAATCGCCGGGTGGCGCTCGTACATTCTTGACTTAAAGACCTCTGGGTTGTTAATTTCAGTCAAAATACGTCCACCGTTGAATACAGGCCTCCCTCAAGTGTCGCCACAAAGACCGATCCTGGCTACTCGCTTGGATCGGATTCTCGTGATCTTCACCAGGTCGTTGATCCACCTTGTAGGAGGCCTTCCAACGATGTGTCTTCTGAAGTTCTGGTACGCGGTTGTCACTCTTAGAGCCACCTTTTAGCACCATCGACCACCCCTTCTGCGAACAATGCGCCATGTCTCTTAAAGGCGATTCTTCGGGTTATGTCGGTAACGTTGGTTTTCCTGCGGATATTATCTTCATTCCTAATTCGATCACGCAAGGTAACTCCAAGCATAGCCCTTTTTCATTGCCCTTTGAGTGACTTGAAGTCTTCTGATCAGTATCCCTAGCCAAGTTGCTAATCTGCAATCGTTAACGCTAGCAGAAAGCTTCAGATGTATGGGAATGACGTCATCTTAACGCTGAGTCACTGGGTCAGAATAAAAGAATTGGCGGCAAGGTCAGCTCGAAGCGTCCGGCGCAAGCGAAGCGGTTGTAATTTGGCTAGGGGGGCAGGTCCTTTGTGAGCGACCACTGGTACTGGCACAAAGCTCCATTGAGATACAAAATATAAAGGTTATGGTGTGCGGTTGCCACGTGAATACAATCTTCAATATCCGTTCAATAGATATATCTTCGATAACCTGTAAAGTCTGTAATATCCTGTTTTCAAAAGACTCGTATAGGAACACTACCGATCGCTGTGATTATCGTTAGGCGTAATTTATTTTTACTGCATATAAAGAAAGATTCCCACCAAAAACATACTGTTAAAAAGGGGGCCAAGTTCCTATCGGCTAATTGTTCGCCTAAAAAGGGTTGAAATCCAATGTAATGCCAAGTTTAGATGCACTTTAAAATCAATCATAATCATCTTCATTAACAGCAGAAACTATTTTATTTGGCATTGTCTGTATAATGTAGGTAGATATTTTTTGTAACAATTTATCACAGTTTGTAAGTTGTGGATTTGTAATCAGAAATCGGAAACGTTTAATTTAAATACCAATTAACAGTCAAAAAAAAGTGAAGCTAATTTGCACGCTCCAAAGCGTAGATCTCTTACTTAAAACGTGCTAGAAACTCCATGGACACTCTTTTAAATCAGCTTACGTACGTTTATATATTTCTTGTTGCCTATAAAATGTGAGTACAATGTAGATAAGTAATGAAAAAAAAAAGTCTTGCAATATAGCTCGTACAATTACCGTCACGAATCTTGAGCGCTCGGCGTCAGAGTGGGGATCGCTTTGCGCATTCCATACATTGGCGAGTCAATCGTCGTCGTTGTTAGATACATGCAGCAAGATCAGGAAACGAATCATTAGTGACGTCTATGACGCGATGGCGCGGTGAGCCAATCACTGACACTTCTCGCCTCCGCGTCTCACTTCGCACCACTAAAGAGACCGAATATTTGATTTCTGCGCAACTTGAAGCCAGCTCTCAAGATTCGTGCCGGCAATTGTAGGAAACTTTTGATCCCGGCAGTATGTGCCCTCGGGATAATTTTCAACTGTCACGCAGGTGAAGCCGCTGGTAATAGCGAGTAGGTATAGCATAAATGTAATAAGCTGTAATATATAGCCACACTTATCATACTAAAGAAGATGCCAGATAACCATGGAATAAAGTGTATTGACCTTTTCCTAATATCTCTACGTACGTACCCGAAAAACAAACAATGAATTGCTTTTCATTATAGTACAATTCACGAATGATGGCGGACGTGAAGTTTGCGCAGAAGGCTGCGCAGTAACGTGTTTTAGGAACCAAATGACGTCGTGCATGTGCTAGAAGAGTGTGGCATGCGCGAAAGTTCGCAAAGGCTAACTTCACGCCCGCCATCATTCGTGAATTGTACTGTACTAGATTATGTTTATAGAATCACGATACATTTTAATTCCATTTTTGAAATTAAGAATGCCAACAAATGTCACCTACCTTAACCTCCGTTTACCTACTGATTTAATCTTTTGAAGTTGAGTATGTATTCATCAAACTCTAGCCTGAAATCCTGTCAACATTTGGCATTTAAGTAGGGTTTGACACGTTCTTAACTCAAAATAATCAATTCTGAAACCCGTCCTAATACTTAACTTAAGGCGTATAGTCCCTTGAACCATCTGGCCGAAATTATGTGAACGCAACTCTCGCACTCGCCTAGGCGGCAGTACGCAAATCTGTGCATTTGTTTGCGGCCAGCAGCGCCCGGAAAGCGTTTAAATCCATTTTCTCTGCGAGATATTGATTAATTTACATATGCAATGTTCACTTTGAAGAATATTTAACCACCAATTTTTATGTGTAAAAATGTTTCTAAAGGTCTAAGCCGTTTCGAAGGAGTAGGGAAAAGTTGCAAAAAGTTGCGAAATTGCTAAATATTTTTTTTTTTTGACAAATGCATTAATTGCACGAAAAAATCAAATGTTGATATTATTGTTCATGGATCTATAATAAACATATATTTTTTTCAAACCAATTGACCTAGCCGTTATGGAGGAGTAGGCGTCAGAAAATGACTGTTTTATGGCACTTTTCGGGCGCTTGGCTCTTAACATAATGGTGTGTCCAGATCTGGCGATTGCGACGCTCGTAAGCCGCCCGCGAGCCGTTTGCAAATGGCGCCCCTGCGACGCGCGCGCTTCGTATGAACATGAAATGCACGCGTGCAATTCGCAAACTGCTCGCGAACGGTGCATTCGCCAGATCTAGACGCATGAGGTAGGCATCAAGGTAACCCGCGAAATTCAAATTTTCGTCTATCCTGCGGATATCTTCCTTCCTGATGCGATCATGCAAGGAAACTCCGAGCATAGCCCATACTCATGACCAGAGGTCGGAATTAGGTAGAGTTTATTCATGAACTTGCATCGACCGGGCTTGGTTCAAGCCATGGTCCGGAGCGAGGAGGACTGGCAGGCGGTCGCCGACTTCTGCGAAGCAGTAATGCTCGCAAAGGAGGAGGCCGACCGCATCAGGCCTCCTCCTCATCATTAATAAAGGAAGACATTTTTTCTGCTATACAGGGTGGAAGGAAGTCCTCCACAAAGTTTAAGGGCCTGCTCAGTAGACAATTCGTTGCCTGAAAAAAAAGTCTTGTGGAAGGTTGTTCAGCGTCGTCTACTGAGCAAGCCCTTAAGGTTTGTGGAGGGCTGTCCCTTACAGCCTGTATTTCTGACAGAGTCATAAAAAAATATGGTTTTTAACGTTAATGTCCGGATTTAATTATATCCACTTTATTCTTTCGCTGTACTAAGTAGATAGAAATCAGTGTAAGTACATGCATACTAATACTACCTAATTCCGGCCTCTGCTCATGAGTATGGGCTATGCCCCGGTGTTATTATTTTTTTTTTATTAACCCCTCGAGCGCCGATTGTCCATACGTCTGTACAATTTGAAGATCTTGAAAAACGCTCAATTTTCCTTTTTTACACACGTTTGTATGAAACTTATTTGGCCGAAAATTTTGGTTTCTATATTATTATATAATTTATCTCATATTGGCACTGATTTCCTTCCTGAATAATGTTACAAAAGAGGAGTAAGCTGGTAACACTGGCTAAGTAAACAACTATTTCGTATCTCCTGAACGTTTAATAAATTTTGAGTGATTTTACGAAGAATATTCAGTCAATTTATAGTGCGACCCCAAAACATAACCTCAATATCGTGAAACTATCAACAATCATCACTGCCTGCATCAGATTTCGTGAGTTAAATCTTAATAGATTAATCTATCTAACTGCTTGAAATTTTCAAAACGCACTCACACCACAATAAACAGCTGATTCACAGCTGTTTTTGGAATTGCGCATACGCATGATAAGCACTCACACAACATACAAATAACGTCACTGTTGTTGGTTGACATCTCGCTACGACTGCGTTCAGTGGTGGCACATTGAATGCTGTTCGAACTGTGAACAAAGTTGCGTTCAAAAATAAGTAGCATATAATAATCGACTAAGTGTGGTTCGGTCCAGATACAAAATAAATCAACTGCGTCGTGACTGGTGGCGCCACCCCGAACATATTGCTATAGGAGGAACTTTGCAAAGCAATTCGATTAATATTATTTGATTATGCCTCGGACTGTTCGTACGCCTCCAAAGCCGTTGGATGATGTAAATACGCCTGTCCAGCCTAACTTGGACATGCAAAAAGCGCTTTTATCTACTCCTGATAATCCGAATGTATCCAATCGACAGCCGAAGCGACCTCGCGTAGGCAGTTCACCTTCTAGCCCGCCTTCTACCGAGGTCAAAGACCCTTCTGATGAGTTACTGGAGACTATTCGCCGTGAAATAAGAACTACTGTAACCGCCGAAATTTCAGCATCTTTAAAAGCATGCGTTGCTTCAGAGTTAAGCGAATTAAAAGAAGCTCTAGTACTCATCAAAAACCTCGAAAAGTCGGTTCAATTTGTGAGCAACCAGTTCGACCAGCTGAAAAGTGAACTCGATAGCTGTATAGACACAAATATACAGATACAAAAAGATAACGAGTTGCTCAAAAAGGCTGTGACGGATTTATCTACTAGAGTAAATATGCTTGAGCAGAACTCACGCCAGCAGAACTTGGAAGTCAATGGAGTGCCGGAGAATAAATCCGAGAATTTAGTTAAAACCGTGATGCAGCTTGGAAAGGCGGTCTCAAGCACCTTAAAAGAAACTGATATTGTATCAGCTGTTCGAGTTAGAAAACTGGATCCCCAAAACAGTAATCCTAGAACCGTGATAGTAAAGTTGAACAGTATAACTGCCCGAGACGAGGTGTTAGCTACTGTGATGAATTTTAACAAAGAAAACCCAGCAGACAAATTGAACTCGAGTCTTTTAGGCTATGGGGGCCCAAAGAAGCCAATATATGTATCCGAACATCTCTCTCCTCTAAACAAAGAAATCCATGCGGCAACCCGAAAAGCAGCACGTGACAAAGGCTACAAATACGTGTGGGTGCGTGATGGACGCATCCTTATTCGGAAAGCAGATGGGCTACCAGCCAAACAAATACGAAGCCTCGAAGCAATTGCGTTACTCTGATTCTTCATTTCAAACACCGGCATAAAACACGTGTACTAAAGCTTTACATTCAATATTTACTACCAAAATTTTAGAGGAATGAGAACCAAATTAAGTAAAATTATGCTAAACGCGTATGGCAAGAACTACGACATAATCATTGGTACAGAAACATGGCTGGACGACAGTATCAACGATGGGGAAGTACTCGATTGTAGATACAATATATACCGCAGAGACAGAGCCTCGACGAATGCGAAGAAGAACAAAGGTGGAGGTGTTTTAATAGCTGTTCTCAAGTCCATCGATTCTGTTCGCATGTCTCAGTTTGAGACAGACTTAGAAGATCTATGGGTGTGCCTGAAGGTTAGAACCGGGACAAAGGTCCAACGCCTGAACATTTGTGCTGTTTATCTCCCACCACCTGTACAGCATCAAACACTTGACTGTTTACTTGACAAGATTACTTCAGTCATCGACTCGACCGGAAGCCATACACTTATAGCGGGCGACTTCAATCTTGGATTTATTAAGTGGTCCCTGGAGGAATCCGGAACTCATAGTACATCCACAATACCAAGTAATTATAACAATCCAATAGGTTATTCGTTTATTGACTGCATGTCCTTAAATAATATTCAGCAACTAAACCCCGTAACAAACCAACTTGGAAAAACCCTTGATCTAATATTGAGTAACTTTCCGAGTGGATTTGTTCATGAATGTAAAACCCCACTGTCGGTTGTAGACTCCCATCACCCACCATTAGAAATTGCTATAAAAAATATTTCTATAAGCTCACTAAAATGTAAACACACGGTAAAATACAATTACCGCAATGCGAACTATACGTTGTTGAATGAGCGAATAAAGGAAATCGATTGGAATACATGCCTAACTGAGTGTGAAGATGTCAATGCTATGGTAGAAGTGCTTTATGGACGCCTTCATAATATAATTGATGAGTTCGTACCTAAAACAAAAAAAGCAGTAGGTCTGTACCCTCCTTGGTTTCCTAGGGCTCTTATAAGGCTCTTAAATGAAAAAGAAAAGCTTAGAAAACGTTATAAAAAATATAAAAACCCTCGCGATAATTTCGAATACAGATTGCTAGGTGAAAGAGCTAATGTTATGATAAAAACTAGCTACAATACCTACGTGGGGAAAATCGAGACGGGCTTAACACAAAATCCCAAAGTTTTCTGGTCCTTTGTACAGGCAAAGAGGTCTAACTCCAACGCTTTGCCATCCGAGATGAAGCTTGATAATCAGATAGCCACTTCTGGGGACGAGATCTGCAAGCTCTTTGCTGCGCATTTTTCCTCGACTTTCATCCCAACGGATGACACATTGCAGGCTTCGTTTGCGGAAGGTCACAAGTATCCTCAAAATAGTTTAGGTCTGATCACATTCTCTGAAAGGGACGTTTTAAGAACCCTTAAAAAACTAAATGTTTGCAAGGGCGCAGGGCCGGATGGTTTCCCACCACTACTTCTAAAAAACTGTGCGAATAGCTTAGCATTCCCACTTACAATTATATTGAACCGATCTATTGAATCAGCCGAATTCCCTTCCAAATGGAAAGAAGCTAATGTAGTTCCGATCCACAAAAAAGGTGAAGTGGAAAACTGTAAAAATTATCGGCCAATATCAATTTTGTCAGTGTTTTCAAAGGTTTTTGAGTCATTGATGTGTCCTTTGCTAACATCACACTTTAAAATCGAGCTGGCACCCCAGCAGCATGGGTTTTGTACACAAAGATCCACCACAACTAACTTGACCCTCTACGTCAATGACCTCGGCAGACTTATTGACTCTCGTTCACAAGTTGACTCCATATATACAGACTTCAGCAGTGCCTTCGACAAGGTCGACCACAAGATACTGCTTAAAAAGCTTTCAAACATTGGCATATTCGGCCGTCTTCTCCAGTGGTTTAAATCTTACTTGACTGTAAGAAAGCAAAAAGTCGTAGTAAAGGGACATCAATCTTCCTTTTATTACTCAACCTCTGGAGTCCCACAAGGATCTCATTTGGGTCCGATTCTGTTCCTAATATTCGTTAACGACATCATGAACTGCATCAAGCACAGTGAATGTTCACTTTTTGCAGATGATGTAAAGTTGTACAAACGAATAAATTCAGCTAGAGACGTATCTTTACTACAAGAGGATCTAAACTCAGTACAGAATTGGTGCATAAAGAACAAAATGACTCTCAATGCTGGAAAGTGTTACCACATAACCTTCACTAGAAAATGCAATACAATTCAATCCTCATATTCTTTGAATGGTCTAACGCTTCAAAAAGTTAACACGATTCGCGATCTAGGTGTGTACCTTGATAGTCGGCTCACTTTTATTCCACACATAGACAACATTGTCAAGAAGGCTACCAAAATGTTAGGGTTTCTGAAGCGTGTCTGCCATGACTTTAAGTCCGTACGTGCTCTTAAACTTCTTTACGTCACCCTCGTCAGGAGTGTGCTGGACTATTCATCACAGGTGTGGAATCCTAGTTATGGAGTTCATGTTAACAGAATCGAACGGGTCCAAAGAGGTTTTACCAGGTATCTGCGGTACAAGACAGGCAGCTGTCCTAATACAGCTACTTATCCTGAAAGGTTAAGCCACTTCCGATTAACAACCCTAGAAGACCGCAGAAAAACTATGGACCAAATTTTGTTATACAAAATTGTTAATGGTTTGATTGATGTACCTAAACTTCTGGATGACATTAACTTATCAGTCCCCCGAAGTTGTCTAGCCAGGCCCGACCGTAAATTGGATCTGTTTTTACCGCTTGCTGCTCGAACAAACCTCGGACGATCGGCGCCGCTTAACCGTATGATGAGGACGTATAACGAGAGTCACTCTCGTGCCAGTAGCATTGACATCTTCTCCAATACCTTGGCTCAGTTTCGGAAGCATCTTTTGCACCAACTCGTAGATCAATGACAAAACGTTATACTAATCACCTATTCAATTTAGTGTAACTTATTCCAATTTAATGTAATGTAATATAATATAAAATTTTGTGTTTTTTAATGTAACTTAATGTAATTTTGTGTATTTCAATGTAATTTTGTGTATTTTAATGTTATTTTATGTGTTCTAATGTAATTTTATTTTATTTTGACATAATTTATTACTAAATTTTTAATGCAATTTCATTCAATCAGACATAATTTATTTAATTGATTGATCTATAATAATTCCTTCCGTATCTTGTTGATTATTTTTTCTTTGTTATCGTGTCGTACCTGGATATTATTTATTAATTAATGTGAATTATCAATTTATTCTAAATACAATAATATTAGTTTACCAAAAATTTTGTAAGTGCTGTGCACACCTTTAAGTGAAGAATTCGCTGTGATAATTGTTAATTATAAGATTATTCTTATGTAAATGTTTTGGCGAACTATTCGTTGGAGTGCCGTAATAAATAAATAAATAAATAAATATTATTCCATATTTATTATTATTATTTGTTTTTATGAAAAGCTGTGAAAAAGACGAATGAAAAAAGATTGCATGTAGCGGAGATGAGAATGTTGAGATGGATGTGTGGTGTGACGAGTTGGATAAAGTGAGAAATGAGTATATTAGAGGAAGTTTGAAAGTGGCGCCAGTGACTGACAAGCTGAAGGGGAATCGTTTGTCTTGGTATGGTCATGTAAAGAGGAGGGATGAAATGCATGTTACCAAAAGAGTTATGAGTATACATGTGGATGGGTGGAGAGGGAGGCCAAAGAAAAGATGGATGGATTGCGTGAAGAATGCTATGAAAGAAAAAGAAGTTAGTGATAGCATGACGAGTGACAGGGTAGAATGGAAGAAAAAAACGTATTGCGCCGACCCCAAATAAGATGGGACAAGGGCAGGAAGAAGAAGTTTTTCTTAGAAAAATAAAAATAAAAATTGGTGATTTACGTAAACACGGCAATTTTCCGGGTCTTTAAACCCTGGCGCTCGATGGGTTAATACCTATAAACTAGTGTTTGAATGCGATCCTACCTGATGTTAAGTATAGTCAACTGTAATGAGTATCTCATTGACTTACCAAAGTCCTTAATATAAGTCGGAAAACAAACTGAAAGTTCAAAGGATTATTTAATTAAGGTAAAGCGAGCGAAACCACGACGGAGTATTACTGAAATTAATTACCAGTTACAAAATAAGAAACTAATTGAAAGACCTTTCGTAACTTTTGTAATTAGCATCAAAGTCTTAGTTAAATACAGGTAATTATAGGGGTTATTACGTAATCGTTTTTTTTTAATTACCTTATTAAACCTACAACTTTTGTAAAAAAATAAATGTACTTAAGTTTACTAACATTACAATACATTTGAATTTATTTTATAAATTATGTTTAAGTTATTTGCCGGCTTTTCCTTTCAGAAGTAAACCCATGGCCCCAGAGGCTTCGACCCGGCTAGGCCCATAAGATTTGCTGACATATCCTTGAAGCAAATATAGACCTTATAAATAAAATATACATAACATTATATTTGATGGGAATTGGGGACCAAACCTAAAATCAAACCATAAGGTTTGTCTATTTTAAATAATATCTACGATTTAAGTTAACGGTTTAGATCACTAAATAAATATATAAATAAGTTATAATTATTAAGTTATAATATTAAAAAGAGGTAGTTTGATTTTTTTTTGTTTGTGGGAGGTAATCTTTGGAAGTACTGGTCCGATTGCTATTTTTTTTTTCACCGATAGAAAGCTGCTTTATTCTTGAGTGACATATTCTTGAGTGATATAAATGCCTGTTACATAGGCATATATAATATTTTATGTATGCGGGCGAAGCTGCGGACAAAAGATAGTACCTAAGTTATAAGTAAAGAAAGCAAATCTAAAAGATGATTTGTAGTATTTTTGATATGGTTTGAGTTACGCGATTGACTTGTTATAATGAATTTAGCTGGTTTTATGAAAATGCACGACGGTAAGACCGCTGAGCTGTTCGGTGGTATTACTCTGAACATAACCCTTAAAAAACCTTCATAAATCACTCTCGTTTTAAGTGAAAACCGTTCAGTAGGTACTTTTTGAGTTTATCGCGCACAAACATACAAACAGGTGCGGCGGATGGGGATTATTTTATATTATGTAAGAACTGACTGGTGATCGCGACTTTGTCCGCGTCAAACTCGTAAAACAGCACAATGCTATTTGGTAACAGTTTTAATAACAGGATTTTTAAAATAACAGTAAGATACTCTTTATAACATCAGCTATCTACAAATGAAAATAAACTTAGTACAGCCATTTCGAAGATTAGCTGGGTTAAACACACAAAAACAATTAAAAAAATGCATTTTTGTCAAAAATACTTTCGTATGCATTAAGTAAATAAATCTTATTTTTTAATTATAAAAAGACACTTCAATTTTATTACATTTATAGAGTTTAGTTGTATAATTATGTAGATACAGATTATTTAATCAAATAGGGATAAGTAAGAATGAAATCAATTTTTTCAGAAAGCACAATAAAAATTCTTCCACAGCTGAATTTAATTATAAGCTGCGTAAAAACCAATATTTATTTTCAGCAACCGAATTAGTACTCTACTCAAACATTTCCTTAAATCAAAGATATTATGGCGGCCTTCGAAACAGATAACAGAAACAAATGCTTATCCATTTAGCGTCCCGTCACAAATGAGATTGGAATAAAAAACTGGGCTAGTGCGAGTTGGACTCGTGCACTGAGAGTTCCGTACAAACTTACCTATGAAAACAGTTCAATTCAGAATGGAGTCTAGGAAGATTTTTCCTAATCGCAAAAAAAGTTTTTTTTTGTCACGTAACTACAAATTTACAGTTTTCAGATTTATATTTGTGCTATAAGAACTAGCTTTATCCAATATTTCAGGATTCTGGGTTTTTTTTTTTTTTTTTTTTTTTTTTTTTTTTTTTTTTTTTTTTTTTTTAAGGAAGATCCCTATGAATTTTGTTTTTCTCGAGACTGTCAAAATGTACGTTTTTTTACACATAAAACCGAAGTATCTTTTTTCTCTCGTCAACTTACTTTATTTTTTTACAGCTTCAAGAGTCCGCAGACTTGAGTCTTCTTCTTCTTGTGGTCAACTCACACCGAAAGAGCGGCGAAGGGCAGCGACCCGTTTACCGTTCATAGAATTCGCTGGAATTCCCGCGGCGCCGCGAGCATCCGCGCGACTCGTTTGAGTTTCTCATGCGATAATAACTATTATAGCAATGAAAATAAAGTTAAAACTCATATGACACTGAAACTGCGATCCGCTTCGCTGCGCTTCGACGCTCTTTTGGTGTGAGTTGACCCTTAGGCGTACACTCCTGACGGAGTGGTCGTGGTCATGGATCGTCTGGTAGTTTGATTGCGGCTTTTGCGAGACTTCGCCATCTCTCTCTATTCGTGGCACTGCGTGTGCAATTAATGACCAGAGCATATGATTTTAATTCCAACTCGATAACTCTACGCGTTCCTGAGATAAAGGCTCTTGACAAACAGACAGACGGACGGACAGAAAACAAAGTCTATAAGGGAATCCGATTTTTTCTTTTGAAGTACGGAATCCTAAAAACAAAACGTAAACGAGGGAGCTTCGTAAAACATTACCCAATTACATTTCATTGTGCGTAACTCCTATATAATTAGGCCTGCTAATTAATTATTGCGAAAAACAATGGCTTCTTATTCTGGCCAAGTTCGAGACGTTTCTTTGAACGAGGCCACAAAGTGAGCGAGTTCAAGTTATGACGGGGAAGTTCACCAGCTTCGCTCATGAGGAAGTACCGAAGTTTATAAGACTAATTATAAGGTAAATGCTTTTAGCTACTTTTCAAGTAATTGTTTTGTTTTTGCAACGTTTAAAAGCAGATGTGGAGGTTTTTTTTGGCGTAATGTTTTCGATTGACCTCTGAAAATCTGCTAACTATAACTTGGGCCCTTCGTAATCTACTCATATAATATTAAAAACTAGCTTTTGTCCGCAGCTTCGCCCATGTACATAAAATATAGCCTACGTCACTCAGGAATAAAGCAGCTTTCCATCGGTGCAAGAATTTTAGCAATTGGACCAGTATTTCCAGAGATTACCCCCTATAAACCAAAAAAACTATCTTTACCAGTAACTTGAAGTGTAGATTCTGAATGACGACCATTTTACTTGGAAACTTTTGAAGGTTTTAAAAACATACATTTCATGGAACAAGTTTTGTGAAATATTCTGTTTTTAATTATATAAATCATGGAATTACCGAATGCTAACAGAGTTTTCAGGCGTTATCTCTCTTTTTAAGGTTCCGTAGTTAACTAGGAACCCTTATAGTTTCGCCATGTCTGTCTGTCCGTCTGTCTGTCCGTCTGTCTTTCCGTCCTCGCTTAATCACTGGGACCGTTAGCACTAGAAAGCTGAAATTTGGTACCAATATGTATATCAATCACGCTGACAAAGTGGTCAAATAAAAATTGGAAAAAAATGTTTTATTACGGTAGCCCCCCTATATGTAAAGAAGGAAGTGATTTTTTTTTTAATTTCAACCCTAACGTGTGATATATTGTTGGTTAGGCATTTAAAAATGAATAGGGGTTTAATAAAATCATTTTTTGATAATGTCAATAATTTCGGAAATAATCGCAAGAAAAAACCAAAAACAATGTGCCCCCCCTCTAACTTTTGAACCAAGAGTTTAGAAAATATGAAAAAATTCTGAAAAGTAGAACTTTATAAGGAATTTCTAGGAAAATTATTTTGAACTTGATGGAAAGAACAGTTTTTGTACAAAAAAGACAAAAGGGCAAAATAATTTCTGGACTAAGTTTGTAGTATAATCGTATATGCAGGCATTTTTCTAACCTCATAAGTGGGTACACTTATTGTGAATTTGTGACAGACGGGAAACTACGGAACCCTACACTGAGCGTGGCCCGACATGCTCTTGGCCGGTTTTTTTCACGTTGCTTATTCATTGAACATCGCGTTAGATTGCGTTAGATGAAGCAACAAGGTTTTAAACCATGCTCGATGTTGACGATAGATCAGTGGAACAGGACCCGCTTAAGAGCCGGTTGTAGTCACTGAGTATTTTGTAGGAACTCTATGTCGATTTTGCCCGGGTCTATGTCGATTTCGTGGCCCCGTAACAGCAGTCATATTTTTATAATTGCTTTTTTATAATTATAAAAAAAAGCAATAACTATTCAAGATTTTTATTTTTGCGAGGCCCTTTTAAAAGACAAGCTTTATTATTTTTTGTAATTTTCAAATATTTCCATGACGCAATCTTGTAGACATACACGTTTGTAATCATCATTTAGGGTTAGGTTCGCGACTTTTTTTTATCGAGCTAACTAATTTATATCATATTTTGATTTTTGCCCGACGGTTTGTCATATACTTAGTCAATTTTAATGAAAAAATTTTTCGTGGGGTCCTCTTTTATGTTTGTGGATTTTTAGAGGTTTAAAAAGTTCACAATGAGTAAAGCCTGGCCTTAAGGGTTTACTTTGGATGGATAGATGGATATGGATAAGCTTACTCTCAAAATATACCGACAAACCAAAATCAAAATCAAAGCATTTATTTCAAATAGACCATTTACAGGCACTTTTGAATAGTCAAATGTCGGTCAGTCCAAGAAAAGTGACAAGCCATAATAAGGAAAGTTTCCTCTTTTTAAGTAAAACACTATATGAGTAAATAACGTTCATAAACCACTTGTTGGTCGATCTACTGATCAAGTCTTCAGGTGATGAACGAGGGTTTAACACGCGAACTGAAAAATGTATGTTCGTTTGAAATAATTTACTCATTATAGGAATTTTTATTCGAAAATATTAGGTAATTTGTCATGATTTAGTGAGGAAAATTCAACTAACAAACTTAGGACGGAATAGCAAGTTTGCCCTGGGGAAACCAAGCCAATAAAAGCCAATGCAAACTTTTGGCATGATTTAGGTACTTTTTTTCTTGTCACCAGAAATGAAACCTAGGTTATATGTTAGAAGGCAATTTTTGAATTCAAAATAAAAAAAAAAAACGAGGTTTTTAAACCATAATCGAACGAAGATACCTGCATTGATAATATATTTTTGTCAGGCGTTGCCTTTTTTTTTATCTTAAGTATAAGAAATGGAAATATATTACGTAATATTTTGAGGTTTCTATTTATAAAATAGAATCAGTTGGTTATTAATATTATTTTCTTTTCACACACAAAGAAGTGACAAATAAATCGAAAAAATACGCCTTAGTTTTGGAATTGACACTATTTAATGCACACCCACCATAAACACCGAAACTTAAACTATAATATTTAATATTGGGAAACTTAAAATTTTATTAAAAAAAAACGTCGGATATAAAACTAATCGTCGAACTTCATAGTAGTCGTGCTAAGTGCTTGCACTGACTGGACAGGACCACTTAGAACTGTGTAGTTCTTTCTTCAAAAGACCATTTCAGGCTCATTTATAAAACCTACTTGCAAAATATCATTTATCACTAAATAGTGTCTAATTTCAATTGATTATGATTGCATCACTGTTTACTACGAGTATATCAGGTAGGATCGCAGTCAAGCTCTGTAAATATCAATTAAAAAAAAACTATTAAAATCTATAAGGATAATCCTAAATAATTTCATATTCGTAGCTGTATCCGAAACCGGTATAATGTTATTCTAAAATCATTCCTGGTTCCGCGGAGAACTCTATTACCGCAATGCAGGATTTGAAGTTTAATAAGAAAAAATAATTACAAAAAAAAATTGTTTCCCTGTCAGGTCATTTGTGGACATAACTGACTTTAACCATACAACTCAGTTGTCAAGGTTGTATCGACCGACAGAGACAGATAATTTAACATAATATGAAACAAAATAAATAAAAAACAGAACAGACAGACAGAACGATACAATCAAATTTTGCGTCGCAACAAGGCAAGAATATGCCGTTGCTCAGCTTATACTGTGACGCTGGGAAAATCCAGCAATCTACAAAAAAAAAAAAAAAACGTGCTATTATGGTATGTTAGACCATTGATGTTCACACATTGAAACTTCTTCATATCCTCGCTAATGTTAAAACCTAAAACTCCATGTAGCGTCAAAAGGCCGCACCATATCCGCATCCGCTTCCGCTTCATCTCAGGTCGCAACCTTACAGCTCTTTTCCCTCATGAATATTTAGAGCACGTTGGCGGCACCAGCGTTCCCTCCCGGATACCTCGCCTTATCAAATATAAAGAATAAAACTCCGAGGCCCGGTTTTGGAAGGTAAATTCACCTTTGAAAGCGACTCTAGGAATATCAGTTCCCCAAAGGAGATTGGGAGTATCACCGTTTTTATAAGTCAAATGTTTGTAGAGATTGCTCTCGGTTCGCATGCTGTATAAGAATTCTTCTTTGAGTTTAGAGAAAAAAATCGCCAGAAGTAACTCACAATCTTTGATTAGTGAGTCACTATTAGCAGTATGATATTTAGTACAGACTAGCTGTGCCCGCGACTTCGTTCGCGTGGACTACACGGTTTTGAATTTAATTTTTCTAAAATAAAAGTAGCCTAAGTTACTCCTTATTACATCAGCTACCTGCAATAAAAGTACCGTCAAAATCGGTCGTGCTATTTCAGAGATTAGCCGGGACAAACAGACAGACAGACAGACCAAATTATAAAAAATATTATTTTGGTGTATGTACCGTATATATATTCACATGCATGCAGTAAAAAGCAGTTATTACAATACTAGCTTTTGCCCGCGACTTCGTTCGCGTGGAATAGTAACTTCCGGAAATTTCAGTACTGAATTGATGCCGACTCTTGACCAATAGATGGCGCTGTATGTCCGGAATAAATTTTATTTTTTATTTTATTTTATATTTTATTTTTTGCAATAAAAACTATCCTATGTTCTTTCTCAAGTTCCAAAATATGTCTGTACCAAATTTCACACAAATCGGTTCAGTAGTTCAGGCGTGAAGCAAAGACAGACAGACAGACAGACAGAGTTACTTTCGCATTTATAATATTAGTTTGGAAGTTTGGATTTGGATTACAAACCGACACTCTAATTTTATTTATATGTATAGATAGCAATACCAAGTGTCGTACTATAATATCGACGGCTCCCACGTTAACTATCGAAATTAAAAAAAAGACGTGTGGCACTCGGGGACTGCCGCGGTAAAGCTATTGCATAGCATTTTTATCAACTTATGCAATTATAATTATTTATTTATTTTATTTATGCAGTATCTTTTTTCCTTTGTTTTTTTTTCTTTGATATTATTTGAAGTTACACTTTCACACATTGAATTGAATTTTGATTGATTGTTCACTCATTTGTTTTCTTATCGGTCATCACGCTCAAAAAACAAATGAGGGGGGTGTTAGGTTATTTTCGTTACGGAATTTCTGGATTCGGTCTCCACGTTCAAGGCCCGCGATAGAAGCTATGCAATAGCTTAAAAAATACTATTACTATAATTCAATGTTTTATCATGTTCTATTTATGCACCTTATTATTATTATTATATATTCTTTATTGTACACCACATATACAAAAAATACAGGACAAACATTATTAAAAATAAGTGTACAATTGGCGGTCTCGGACAACTTACGATTCTGTTCAATTGAAAAACAGTAGAGGATATAAAAACTAGTACATATTTTACATATAGAATTATACAAGTATAACTCGTTCTCTACAAGCCATTAATTCAATGAAACGAATATGACATTTCTCAATATCGATAGTATACGTAGGCGCCATCGATATTATAGAAGCGAAAGTTTGTGTGCGTTTATAACTATATAATATATAAATGGAGGAACTGGGTGACTGACATATCAATGTACATCCCAAACTATTAAAACTAGGAACGTGAAATTTTGTACAAAGCTGCCTTTTATGACGTAGACGAGCACTAAGAGAGAATTTCCCAAAATCCACTCCTTTGTATAAGTTTGTAACTCCTTCACGCTCGAACAGTTGCATGGAAACGTGGTGAACGAAAATTGACACAAGGATAGGCCATGTGCTAGAATAGCATATAATACTTAGAACTATTTATCCTGGTAGTAGGTGAACTATACAAGGTGTAATGGACAGCCCTCCACAAAAAACTTTAAGGGCTTGCTCAGTAGATGAAACTGAAAAATCTTACACAAAAATTTTTTTCAGGAAACGAAAAAAAAAAATCGACCTCGTCATACAAACTGTCCGATCAAGTTTATAATTTTCTATGGTGGGGCGGATTTTTTTTTCGTTTCCTGAAAAAAAAATTTGTGGAAGGTTGTTCAGTTTAGTGTACTGAGCGCTTAAAGTTTGTGGAGGGATGTCCCTTACACCTTGTATATTTGATATTTATTAGTTTTTTTTTTCGTATTTTATGTGTGTATTTGTGTTAATGTATCTTATTAGAATTATTTCTGATGTTTGTACACTGACAACCCTAAATCTATCTCCTTTCTCTCAGTCCATCCAAAGGTTGTCTGTAAGAGATCGCCCTGTGCGATAAGACCGTCCATTGTGCACTTATTTTTTTAAATGTTTGTCCTGTATTTTTGTTTATGTGGTGGACAATAGAGATTAGAATAAATAAATAGATGTCCGTGAAGCCGCTGCTTCTATCAGCAGAGAGTATTGTATAATTGGGGTTTGTTTGAACGCGCTAATCGCAGAAACCATCCCTTTGAATAGGAAAAACTTATAGTGTTAGATAGCTTATTTATCGAGGAAGGTTTTAAGCTATATATCATCACGCTACGATTAACAGGAGCGGAGCAGTAACCAAAACTGTGGATGAAACTGTTGGAGACAGCTATGCTACATTATAAACTAAAAATCAGTCGTAAAGAGAAAAGAGAAAATTGACGTTGGAAGAAGAAAAACAATAGTAATCCTTAAAACATATTTTTTGTCTTGCTCACCTGACTTTTTGGCACTATTTCCTTTACCGCCATTTTTGTTTCGCCTCGGATAGAGATTAATTTTACTCTGACCACACCCCATCACAAAAGCCGAGCTATTCACATCACCAATCACTTGATCATCTTAATTATTTATTTCACCAATTATTACAGAAACACTAAACTTGATTTTTGTGTCTAATTTTTAATCACTTCCACTTAATTTTATGTTTTTTTGATCTATACAGGTGTAAACTTTGCTCCATGATTCTTTTCCTGAAAAAGAAAATAAACCAAATTAAAAAAGCGGTCTTGTGTCAACAGGATGGGGTATTTGGGCAAAGCTGGAATAATACAGCATGTTGAAATAATCCCAAGCAAATAATTATGGAAATTGGACTGCGAGGGGTACACTTAACAATTCAAGGGGAATATAGCTATTTAATAAAAGAGTCCGCAGGCATAGGAAATAACTTTTCCTCTAAGGTCATTGCAAAATGGCGGGTTGAATAGACAACAATAAAACTGTGGACTGTTTCCTCACTTTATTATGTGTTTTCTTTTGATGATAAAATCCATGCCCTTGACCAATTGCAGCCATGTTTCAGTTAAAATGAAATTATATTGATTATTTCCGTTTCCTCTTTTAAAATAGACTCAACGCGAATAGAATAGTGAAATATCGATTTATCAATAGTTTCATTGTAAGTTTCGTTTTCAATAAGGCCTACTGCCCCCAGACGCGTATCTTTATAGAGGCGTATTCGTCATTATACTAGTAAGTTTTTTTTTTTTCGTTGGGAAATATTATCCAGTGAAAACTCCCGCTCTTAGGCGGAGTGGGAGATAGTGTCAGACTCTTACTGACTAAAAAACCCATCACGTTCCTTCAAGCCTTCATACCGGGGCTCGAGCGCTTTCGGATAACCCTGGCCCCAGTAGGCTTCGACCCAGCTGGGCCCCTGCTGTTGCTGACAACTCCTTGAGGCGCGAGGGAACAGCGCGCGCCGTCGACAACTTGGGCTTGGTCCGGACAGATACCGGACGGCCGGACAGTGAGCTACCCATTGCTCACTGTCCGCAAGCCCGATTATACTCGTACATTTGGAGCACGCCTCCCCATAGCTTACATAAAAATCTATGAAACTATCGAAACGAAGCAGCAATGTCCTGCGGCCGTGTCTGTGCTGTGCCGTATGTAAGCTGTGAGCAATACGCGTCTATGAAGCTACGCGTCCGTGGACAGTAAGACACTTTTAAGGCCTAGAAAATATCATATCGCAATCATAACAATGCTCAAGTAAACGTATTATTATTATTAAAACAGGAGATTTTAAACCACGATACAATTGGTGCGAAAATTGATCCGAAAACCATCCAAATTTTTCCTGTCACAATTCTGCTGTAAGAAAGATACGGCGCTATACAAGATAAATACTTTTTGACAACGGATTCATGATAGCAATGGCACGTCGTACTAAGGAGGTAGAACTCGGGCGTTTTCGCGGCTACTACTGAAGATAGTGTTGGTGAAAATAGTCATGTTAACGTAGAGAATGGACTGAGACTGAGCTTCGAAGTGGAAAAAACGACTCTGTAGAAAGGGATCAAACACCGATTTCTGATTTAAGCATTTGAAGTTGAGGATTTCACCAACTTTTGCTCTTAAGTAGGATTTGAAAAGTTCTTAACTTAAATTAATAGGTTCAGAATCCCACCCCAAGTGACTGTCGAATCAATTCCTGTGGTCACTTTGTAAGTTGTAGTCACGAAGGTATAAGGTATAAGGCATGCTTGTGTTTAATACTAATTTAATTACATTTCTACATATAATAATAATATATGTACATATATAATTTATCTAACACTTAATAACTGATTAACATCCGTAGACTCATAACAAGGTTCAGTTGAAAACCAGCGTCAGGCAACTGCTACTTATTGGTCTGGCATCATGCTGAACTGGACCTATTTGTCGCAGCCGTGAGACGTACAATGTAGATATATTTAAGTTTAAGTGTCTACCTATACTATAATAATTGTTATCTCGTTGTATTTACCTGTGCGCCAAATAAACGTATTTTCTTTCTTTTCTTTCTTTCTTGTGAGGTGGCCTAAGGAGAATTTTAGACATAGACACCCTACTAGCCGCTTGATCTTTACGTAATTTTCTATCCGTATTGCATTATAAGAAAGGATAGGGAACATTGATAGGGATTAGGGAACGATCAGTCCATTCTCTATGTCTATGATAAAAACTAAGCCTAGTAATTAAGGCTAAGGGTGACAAATCAACATCGAGCTATGCTGCACTGTACTGCGCTGTGCTGTGCTGTATTTCTTAAGCTATGTTTTTTTAACAATCAACATCAAGCTGTGCTGCGCTTTGCTTATCTCAGTATTTAAAGTAATCAGCAGCTCGTGTAGTCGTTTACCTCGTCAAAAATGACTTTATTTTCAAAAAAACGTAAACATTATGACATAATTGAATCCGATGAAGATAAAACTCGTTCGTTCTTGTTTGTTTGTGCGCGCATTCACTATTCGTTCGATACAGCGCAGCATGGCAGAGCTCCATAAAAAACATAGCACAGTTTGGCACAGCGCGGCTCAGCACGGCGGGTAGCGCGCCTCGCTCGAGACTGCTTCGTTTTTAAACAGAGCGTAGCCTCACACAGCGCAGCAAAGCATGGTTTGTTTGTATCCTCATTAAAATATTAGACGAGCGAGTTGACCAAACATAACGAAGCGCAGTACAGCGTAGCATAGCTCGATGTTGTTTTGTCACCCTTACAATCTTATACTACGTTTGTTATGTTGTGTTGTGTTATGTTGTGTTGTGTTATGTTGTGTTGTGTTGTGTCGTGTTATATTTGGATTTTGAAATTCGATATTGCTGACATAATTATACATTGTTTAGACATTGGACTGGTGTATAAAATCAATCAATGGGGTTGAACGTGTGAGCTTATGACAGCTGGATCAACTTTGTAGCAAACAGACAAGGCACTAGGGTTTAGGCTAGGTTTAGGCATGGTTTAAATGCATGGTTTAGGAGACAGCAATTTTATTGTTAAGTAAGTTTTTATTTACTAACCTCTGCCACATTTTAGCTCTTCTGGTTACGATTTTGTTCAATTAAAAATTTGATGGTTGTTTTTTGGTGGGATATCATCTAATGACACTTTCCACTCTTGGGCGGAGCGGGAGGGCGTGTCAGACTTTTACTGACTAAAAACCACTCCTGTTTCTGCTTTGCTTTCGTTTCAGGGCACCGGGGTTCACTCTCGCACTACCCATGACCCCAGTTAGAGACGGGCCGTTGCCACCAATATTCATACTTCGGGCAATATTGCCACCAATATTCATACTTCGGGCAATATTCCCACCAATATTCATACTTCGGGCAATATTGCCACCAATATTCATACTTCGGGCAATATTGCCACCAATATTCATACTACGGGCAATATTGCCACCAATATTCATACTTCGTGCAATATTGCCACCAATATTCATACTTCGGGCAATATTGCTACCAATATTCATACTTCGGGCAATATTGCCACCAATATTCATACTTCGGGCAATATTGCCACCAATATTCATACTTCGGGCAATATTGCCACCAATATTCATACTGCGGGCAATATTGACACCAATATTCATACTTCGGGCAAAATTGCCACCAATATTCATACTTCGGGCAATATTCCCGCTTCACGGCAATTTTGCCGGCAACGGCACATCTCTAGCCCAAGTAGGCTTCAAATGTTGATAGTATTGCTGTAGTATTACAGCTTTGCTTTTTTAGCTTTGTAGTAGTATTAAAGCAACTCAACGAGGATTGACATACCTATCATCAAATGTTAACGTTTAAACGATCTGACTAGTTTTAGTTGGCCATCTCATGGAGTAATCAATTCTAAGATCTGCACGCTTAGCCAAGTTGTTATTCTACAATCGTTAACGCTTTCGAAAATGAAACGTATGGGAATGACGTCATCTCAACGTAAAGTCGCGTGGTCGGAACAAACGAACAGAAAATTCGTAGCCAAGTTCACATCGTTCCAAATGAAAGAATGAATCTCTACAACGTTTAACGCTACCTCCTTTGATAAACAAACGATACATTGTAGAACGAGCGGCCGACGCAGGTGCGTCAACATGGCTAGCAACTTATTTATTTATTTAAACTTCATGTACAATAGTGGTACATAGGCGGACTTAATGCCTTATCGTTTTCTACAATTGCTGTCACCGGAGCGTTAACGATTGGAGAATTCTGCACGATACGGTTGTAATTTGGCTAGGGGGGCTGGCCACGACATCTACTTACGTGTACATATATATAGAACAAAATATATTGTAATGTGAGAATACTGTAGACTCCGCAGATTCATAGACTACTTTCTATATGAACCCATTTCTTATTGCAACTAGCTGATTGGGCAAATATTTTTCTGCCCTTTGATATAATTCAAAGAAAACGTACCTTGGTATAAATTGAAACAAAAACACGAAAAACGCAATTAAATAATGAGGAGACCTTACCACCACCCCCTACTCCTTTTAATCGAGATTATTTTTCACCCTCCTACGCAGGGTGAAGAATACTTTACGACTTATTACCAAATATACAAAACGAAATTTAATTAAAATCGGCCGAGGCGAGATAACTATTTGTATATTAGGAGATTTTTGTATTTATTTGATAGGTACTATAATCTTGACTAGTTTTTTTAAGGTAAAAATTTGATGGTTGTTCTTTTAGTGGGAAATCATCCAATGAAATATCCCGCCCCTGGGCGAAGCGGGAGGGCGTGTCAGACTTTTACTGACTAAAACCCACACCTGTTTCTTCTTTGCCTTTGTTCCAGAGCCCCAGGGTCCTCTTTCGCATCACCCATGGTCCCAGTAGGCTTCGACTCTGCTGGGCTTACTGTTGCTGACATCTCCTTGAAGCGCGCGTGGAACAATACGCGCCGTCAACGACTTGGGTTCGGTCCAGACGGTTACCGGACTGTCGGACGGCGAACTACCCATTGCTAGCCGTCCGTAAGCCTATCTTGACTGGTCTACATTATCCTCTAATATTATAATATCATCATCATTATATCAGCCGAAAGACCATCCACTGTTGGGCATAGGTCCTCCCCCAAGCGTCGCCGCAACGAGCGGTCCAGTGCGTCACGCATCCATTCCATTGTAATATGGCACTATTTTATGTCCGGTGTCAAATAAGAGACTTAACTATAAAGACTTTTTTTAAGTTTAAGTAACAATAATTTGTACTCTTTTATCCTTATTTGTTCTTTTCGATTTTAAGTGTTTGTGTGTAAATAAATAAATAAATAATTGGATGATTCGTAGAACGATTTCCAGGAAAATCTCGGATAATGATACCAATCAGACTTTAATGTCAGAAGTGGGTCTTCAGATCATGACACTGATAAGGAAAATGTTTTCTATTTGTAATATTTGCGCAGAACAAATGCTGAAATTAACATGACAGATTTCAAACAAATAATTAGAGTATTATTATAATTATGTATATTAATTAATCTATAAATTTATATAAATAGACGGGAATAATTAAGTTATTTGTGTGCATAATTACATTGTTCTAGAATATTGATTACATAATTATAAAAAATTTCAATTGTAAAAAAAAAAATATTGTTCGTTTGTCGCGATCGCGCTTGTTTCAATGATTCTACATTTTATCCACTTGTCACACTTGAGATACCAAACTACACCTATTTTATTTACATTACAATATCTATTAGAAATCAATTTGCTAATAATTAAAACATCCACAGAACTTCACTAAAAAAAAAACCAAATACACAAACACAGTGTGTTTTTAGGGTTCTGTACCTCAAAAGAAAAAACGGAACCCTTATAGGATCACTTTGTGGTCCGTGCGTCCGTCTGTTTGCCTGTCAAGACCTTTTATCTCAAGAACTCGTGGAGGTATCGAGTTGAAGTTAATACCGATTTCAGTAAATCTGCGGTCACTTCAAGCTGTGAAAAAATCAAAATTCTAAGTTAACGAATAAAAAAGAAACGGCCGTTTATGTCGCAAGAAAACGTATGTTTTGATACTCTCAAAGATCGAAATTCATAGGGTACTTCCCGTTGACCCAGAATTCTAAAATTTGGCACAAAGCAAGGTCTTTTAGCACAAGTAAAGGAATAAATTTGAAAACCGTTTGTCGTTACATACGTCACAAAAAAAATTTGCAATTCGGAAAAATCTTCGAGACCCCATTCGGGAATTGTAGTTTGCGCAGAGCCCTCAGTGCGCGAGTCCGACTCGCACTTGCCCAGTTTTTTTTTTTTTCAAAATACAGATTATATTTATTTAGTTGATTAATTATACTGTTCTCAAGATAGTTTTATTACTATACAGTGTTTATTTAAGTACCTACGTATGAAACATTTATAGCTGGCACGTTAAATGTACCTTGATGTCGGAAAATAATTATAATTTATAAATCACATTGAACACGCCTTGGATTACATTAAAACTTTTAGCATAATTTTGATGGTTTCAGGCGCCCCATTTGAAAACTTATTTTTTTCTTGTATAAATAATTAAGCGTCTTTTTACTAATTACGAATGCCAACTAATTATGGCTCCAAATTTTCAAATCAGTTCAATATAATCAAGTTAGAAACCTTTCAAATTTGGTGGAAGGGTAAACTGTCAAATAACAGTTTCAGGATGATTATATTGAAATGTGACGTCACCGCCATTAGGTTACGTGTGTTTAAAAGAGATAGCGAGATATTCCACCTCACGAATTTTAATTGACGCTTCATTCAATTATCAATTTTGAGGGTTTTTTCAAAAATTGATTTGTTTTTAGTGTCAAGTATAAAAATAAGAACAGGCAAATACCTACTCAATTGGTGCCCTGAGATAGTGACATGGGTTCCCGGAAGATCACGAAGAAAATGACGGCTATAATTTAAACTTCTGTTTCTGTTTGTGTATTCTGTTTGTTTGTTTGTTGTGTTGTTTCTGTTTTTGGTGAATTCTTTCACCAATACTGGAAGTAGGAGGTACGAGCCCGCGAATGATGGACGGAATGGAGAGAAGCCTCTGCCCAAGAGTGAGACATGATAGGCTAAATCAGTCAAGGCATAAACTGCCACATCAACTATCCTGCTTTTGGAACGCAGTACCTACAGTTACAACGAACTACAAGAACTTTTATATTATGTTACGTGCTGCTACGGAACCCTCCATGGGCGAGTCCGACTCGCACTTGGCCGGTTTTTTTACCTTTATCACTACGACCAAGTGAAAAAAGAGTTTGTTTTTTTGTTTGTAGGAGGTAATCTCTGGAAGTACTGGTCCAATAGCCAAAATTTTTTCACCGATCGAAAGCTGTTTTATTCCTGAGTGGCATAGGCTATATGTTATGTATGTGGGTGAAGCTGCGGGCAAAAGCTAGTAAGATATAAATAAGTATATCTAATATTTTGTTCTAACATCATACCACAAGACGTATGGTGTTGCGCCACCTGTACATGTTGGACATCCCACCCATACGTACAAAGCTAAGCGTTTTGGGAACACATTCATTATGCGTACAGCTAAAGAATGGAATTCCCTGCCGGAGTCTGTGTTATCCATAGAGATCCGATGTTTCCTGATAGCTGTATCCTAAGGGGTCTTTAAGTCAAGAGTGAATAGATTGCTTCTAGGCAAGCGTGTTCCATCCTCGGTCAAATCAACGCTTACCATCAGGTGAGATAGTGGTCAAACGCGAGATTATTCATAATAAAAAAAATACTAATGCAGTCTTTGTTCATTTATAATAAGTTTGCTATATGGATTTTGAAATAGACTTTGGCCCTTTATTTTTTCTCGGTTTTTCTTCTCAGGGTAGTCAGCTAGAAAAAAAAAATCACCTAGTTTAAACTGACGAAAAAATTAACGTGTAAAAGTATTTTTAAAAACCTATATAGAAAGCAAAAATCATTTGACTTAACGTTTACCTACTATGATTTGTACATTAGCTTTTGTTGCAAATAAAGCAGTGGGATTGTAACGTGTAGGTAACTAGGTATTGATTACCGATATGTAATACTAGTATGTTATTATGTAATGTAACCAATAAATGGATTCGTAGTAATAATTATACGTAATTACGTTAAGTGGAGCGTTTAATTTGATTATGATAATTGGGTCCTCATTTAGGCATGTGTATATTAATTGGTAAGTTAAAATCACATTGTCATGCTAATAGTATAGAGGCGAAATTAGTTTGTACGTGTGTTTATTACTCCTACACGCTAAACGGTTGAATGAATTTGGATGAAAGCGTGACTTTGGGTTGGCCTAGAATACATAGCACATAGGATATATTTTTAGCGAATTAAAACTATATCTGCACGTCTTAAAAACCTGTAAAAAATTTAAATTCAGTCTATAACATCAATTTTTTGTTTGTCATATTGTGTTTTAAATATACGAGAATTTCCCCTCATGTGCCGCCGCTGTAGAACACACCCCGAGCGTCGGGAGTTGTAAGGTGGCCAGATTTGCGGACAGCGAGCCATGGGCAGCTCATCGTCCACGGCGCATCTCAAAGACATATCAGCAAAACTGTACGAAAGAGATATCGCGGCCCTAGATGCAAAGTTTTAGTCAGACAGCCAATGCGAGAGACGTAATTTAATAAGAAAAGGAACAAATTAAATTAATTTTCAAACAATAGTGTGTTATCTACTAATAAAATGAAAAAAAAACAGCTAAATAAAAATAAAAAAATGTGTCAACACTAGCAAACAATATTATCCAGCGCTTTTAAACGTCGAACGATGCTTAAATTGAAATCGTATTTAAACGTCAAAATCCATGAAGAAATCGTAGGTACCTACATTTTTGATGGTTTTTAAATCAAGACGCTAACTTTAGAACCGGGATACGTTTACGAGGGATAATTATAATCTTTTTGATGTGAACAGCCAAACAATGTCAAGGCCTAACTGATATTCTAGCTAAATTCGTCCAAGAATAAAAATATCTGATATCTCCAGATTATCTGAACATTTTCATTCCATTGTTCAA
Source organism: Mythimna albipuncta (assembly GCA_929112965.1). NCBI lineage: Eukaryota > Metazoa > Arthropoda > Insecta > Lepidoptera > Noctuidae > Mythimna > Mythimna albipuncta. Next base: position 4,192,519 of record OV815962.1, on the reverse strand, counting down.
CTTTAACTCATTTTAAATCCGATGAAAAGGCTAACTTTTCTTTTGTGAGCCGACCATCTTTTTCTTGATCATTGATATCTTACATTTCATTTTTAAACGTAGTGAAAGATAGGTTTTTTCATTGTCAATGGAAAAAATTGGTATTTCGGTTATAACGTTTGCTTAGTAGTGCATTGTAGTGCATTGTTTGTTAAGTATTTTCCTATGAATTTGTAGAAATTTTGGAATATTCATTGCGATGTTAATTTATTTCTTTAATAGAACTTTTTGCAACACAAATATACAAAGGCGGACCTAATGCCTTAAGCATTCTCTAGCTACCTACCAGTCAAGCAAGGGTGGTGAAGACAAAACATGGCAGGTGCTTAATAAAAGAAAAAATAATAGATTATTAAGAAGAATAAGGGTACAAATGTATATATATATATATATATAAAATAGACAATATAATATATACCTATATATATATTTATTTAAAGTAAAAGAAGGGGGTTAATGAAACGAAAGTAATGCCGCAACTTTCTCTTAAATGCATACTGACTGGTGGCCGTCCTGATGTCAAGAAGAAGCGCATTCCACAGAACAATTTGGTGTTAGTTAATTTACAAGAAAAATACGTACCTCGTCTATATATATACTATATATATAGATACGACAGATAGGAAGATACAATATCTTCCTATACAGGCGGAGACCTCTCGCGCCGGGCCTTGGTCGAGGCCATGGTCCGGAGCGAGGAGGAGTGGCAGGCGGTCGCCGACTTCTGCGAAGCAGTAATGCTCGCTAAGGAGGAGCCCGACCGCATCAGGCAACGGCGCTCTCGCCGCCGCCGGGATTCCGATCCCGATTTCCAGCCACCGTAGGCGCAGGCTTGCGGACAGTGAGCAATGGGTAGCTCGCTGTCCGGCCGTCTGGTAACTGTCCGGACCAAGCCCAAGTCGTCGACGACTCAAGGAGTTGTTTGCAACAGCAGGGGCCCAGCCGGGTCGAAGCCTACTGGGGCCAGGGTTATCCGAAAGGGCACTCGAGCCCCGGTATGAAGGCTTGAAGGAACGGGATGGGTTTTTTAGTCAGTAAGAGTCTGACACTAACTCCCGCTCCGCCCAAGAGCGGGGGTTGTCATAAGATGATTTTTTCTACCAAAAAAATCCTATACTAGACGATACGATATCGTCTAGCGATTAAGCATAGCAAATTTTCTATTCTATCCCATTCTTACAAATCTCAACGAACTGATCCAGATATTATTCACAAAAGACCTTTTCCAATTTGCTTTCATCATAAATGGCCCAATATCAGTATTTATTAATATAGCTGGGAACAAAGCAGTCGGCCCGAATGGGCCATTGTGTGTGCCCATTGTTTTTTATCTTTGCCCTGGGGTATACGCCAATTATTTTTGCCCGTTTTTCTATTGGATTGTTGGATCTAGATGAGTGCTAGGTATTTTCATTAAGTGTGTTAGTAGGACTTTATTTAAATTGCGAAGTTATTTTTTACTGATTTATGTTCAGTGTTGGCTGATTCGTTATCATCAGGGTTTTCATTAGGAAATTAGTCAAATACACCACTAGGTATATTTGACTATACACCGCTAAATTTTGATCGTTTTAATCCCGTGGAGGGTCGATCCGGTACATGAAACACTATCGATTTGTAAAGATAAAATAAAAAAAATAAAGTACCTTTTCTTAAAAACTCGTATTAATTTACGCATGTACGAAATTAATTTCTTTAAGAAAACGTCAGCTGAGCGAGTTCAATGACCTGTAGGTAGTAAACGGCGTTGCGTACAAACGGCGTTGCGTATCTGATTATAGACATACAAACATCGTATCAGGTGAAACTAAATAAAAGCTTGTAAAAACACTATTATCAAAAATGAAACACTTTTACAAATACTAATTGTTTGCTGTTAAAATAATATGACCGTGCTTTACTGCATCGGTCACGAATACATTATTTGTTACGTTGTTGATAAGTATTTAGTATTTTTATTTGACACGCCGGCCGTGTTTACGTTTTTTTAAAAACTTTTCCTGCTCTTGGTAGGGAGAGAGGGAGTGTAAGATTTTTACTGACTGAACCCCATCTGCGTTCCTCCATTTATCCTTTTTGATAAGGTGGCAATAACTCCTTCCGAACATTCTCGAACACCAGTTTGGTTGACATCTCTTTACACGACTCGCTGTCGTCAATCCGAGCCTGGTACTTATTGGACGGCAAGCTACCCCTTACTCGCCATTTACAAGCCCGCGCCAACGGTGGGGACTTAATTATTTTAATTCATTAAACCCCAAGCGAACGCTCTTTTCGCTCTCTCGTTGTCTTTTTATTGTGTCTCTAAAAACGGTAGGTATTCAAAAAGTAAAACTTCATGTACAGTAGTAGTCCATTATACGGACTTCATGTAACAAGGCATTGTCTACCAGTCAATCTTTACAATTACCGGAACGGATCTTAAGCGCTCGGCATCAGAATGGGGATCGCTTTGCGCATTCCATACATTGGCGAGCTCAATTTGTCTTCGTTGTTAGATACATGCAGCAACGCAGAGAAAGAATCACGAATGACGTTTATGACACGATGGCGCGGCGAGCCAATCACTGACACTCCCCGCCCCCGCGTCTCACTTCGCACCATTAAAGATACCGAATATTTGACTTCTGCGCAACTTGAAGCCAGCGCTCAAGATCCGTGCCGGTAATTGTGCCTTATCGCTGTGGTTGTGACGCGCCCAGCGCTGGGTTGCGACAATCACTGTCTCTACAGTTCTACACCACCATGAGATCAGCATGAACTCTGTTCGCCATGACGCAGTTTGTCGTGACAGCCGAGTTTCGCCCTGGTGGTGCAAGCGCCAAGGTAACCCGTAAGATTAAAATTTTGTAAAAGGTTTTTGCACTTCGCAGGTCAGTGTCAAGTTGTACATAATTATTTAGATTAAAATATGATAGACAACCGTAACATATTGTTTTTATTAATGGCTATTTCAAGAAAAAATAAGTACTGTACTACACGGACAGCAGCACTTATTTTAGTATTATTTTCCTTCCTACGGTACGGGGCGTTTAAGACCTCGTTTGAGAAGTACTTACTGTTTTGGCGGTAAAAGGCTTTTTAGATATAGGCTAAGTACAATAGTTTTAATCTTAGGTAGGTATACAGGGTTATTTGAAAAACACATGCAATCTCTTAGGACTGTGTTACTAACATCATAAACAACAACTTTTGTTCTATGACTTTTAATAAATTATCATTATTTACTTCATCAGATTTTCATACCAAAATAAAAATATTTGAATTGATTGCTCTAAATATCACGAAGTCTATGCGAAACAAGCGATAGTACAATAGCGGAAGGAAGCGGGGATCAGGTGGCGGGGGTGCTTGATGCGTTTGCGTCGTGTCATAAAGACGTTAGTAATAGGTATAGCAAAAAACAGAGTTGAAATGTGTTAGATAAAACAAGGATGATATGTTTTGTAAAAAGTCATAGAACAAAAGTTGTTATTTTTGACATTAGTAACAGCCATGCAAAGTGTAAGTGTTTTACAAATCATCATCATCATCATCATCATCATTTCAGCCGACAGACGTCCACTGCTGGACATAGGCCTCCCCCAAGCGTCGCCACAACGAACAATCATGTGCATCCCGCATCCATCGGATTCCCGCTACCTTCACCAAGTCGTCAGTCCACCTTGTAGGAAGCCTTCCAACGCTGCGTTTTCCGGTACGCGGTTGCCACTCCAGAACCTTTCAGCCCCAACGGCCATCTGTTCTGCGAGCAATGTGCCCTGCCCATTGCCACTTAAGTTTGGCGATTCTTTGTGCTATGTCGGCAACCTTGGTTCTCCTGCGGATATCTTACAAATAACCTAAAGATATTTAATTATTCATCTCTTTTTTAAACTAAACCAAATTGAAGTTACGCTCGAAGTGAATTTAGCACGGCAGAGAAGACGTAAGTAATTATGTGTTTTTTTGCCGGAAGGCCTCGTTTGTACGAGGCTTATTAGACCTCGCTCTACACTGAACGTGTTAAAAAGACTTATTTTCCTTCAAGTTTAATTTTTAAATAGGTCAAAGGAAATTTATTTATCCCAATTACAATTTTACAAAATCACGCATAGTATGTTGTAGCTTTGTGTTTACGTTAATTATATTAAACACAATGTAACAGGTGTACCACATTCCCGTGACGTTCATGGCATATAATTCTTATTTTATTTGTCGGTTTTTCTGTTTGTATGTAAACAGAGAATGATAGTAACATTTTGTAATTGTACTGTAAATCTTTTTAGCGATTTTCATTGTTTTATGTGGAAATCTGTTGTGGGTTTTTCTATAAGACTTGAGGAATATACTGGCGTTCTCGTACCTATATAGTTATTTGGAAACTTGGAACTTGGTGTATTATTCCATAAACTAACTGCCGAAAGTACTGGTACCCTATAAATTTTAAGTTTCCCGTGTAATTTTTATTTTGGTGTACAATAAAGAATAAATCTATCTATCTATCTATCTATCTATCTATCTATCTATCTATCTGGTCCGATTGCTAAATTTTTTTTACAGTTAGAAAGGTATTTTATGTACCTACGCGAGCGAAGCCGCTGGAAAAAGTTAGTAACGAATAACTTCTTCTGCGTTGGGTAGAGCGGGAGGGGGTGTCAGACTTTTACGAACTAGAACCCCGCATCCCTTTGCAATTATACTATCAATTATATTATATTATTATGCACACCATCACAGACACACACGCACATATACCTACTAACACCACCTTTTTACACTTAAAATAAAACATAATATGGTCTTTATATAAGATTGTAGGGTATGTTACTACATTATCAGCGCGTTAGTGGGTAAACACTCTAGGTTATATATAAGTTAAGGGGTGGAACCCTGGTCCTGAAACACAGGCCTACTTATTGTAACTTTTTTTTTTTTGTATACTTATAAATATGTTTGATGATGACTGTGTATTTTAGTGAGAAAATAAAATATTATTATTAATCGCCCTAGAGAGCTCCGTCAATTATACAGACGTCTCTTTGAGGCCAACTTTTATCGAGCGACCCTTGATTCACCCCCTGTCTGTCTGTTACCTCTTCACGTCTTAACTATTGAAAGGATTTGAATGTTTAGCACAAAGGTAAACCATGCCTTAAAATAGGATATAGGATAAGTATATCAAGGTTTTTTTTATGAGTAGGCTCGTTCTTGACCATTATCTTACCTGACAGTAGGCGATGACGTGGCTGACGATTTAGCATGCTTGTCTAGAAGTAACCTGTTCACTCTTGACTTAAAGACCCCTTGGTTATTAGACTCCGGCAGGGGATTCCAATTTTTAGCCGTGCGCACAGTTAATGTATTCCCAAAACGCTTTGTACTTATGGGTGGGACTAGTGGTCAGATAATGGAACAGACTTGGCGGAATTAAATTGAGCAATTCCATAGTACCTGCTCTCCGAAATGTACCCGATAAAAAAATGGTTGCGAAGTAGCCATTAGAAACTAGTTGCCTATAAATATCGCACAGTAAATTTAATATGTTTGCTTTACCCAATCTAAACAACACAAGCTCAAAACAATATAAACTTAAGCAATCATAATCCTAATCTCGATCGTGGAATTTGGACTGAAATATGGAATATAAATGGCAACATTTAACTCAGAATGATGAACGCCTCCGGCAGAGTTGGCTAACACGAAAACTTTCATCTTTAAGATGCCCTTCGGCCAATCCCAAGCCGGGAATAATTACGACATTATCGTAAAAGGAATATAAAGATGCTAATATTTTTTTATTAGTTTTGATCTTTTGTGATTTTATAGTGTGCATTTGCATTCTTTATGTTATAAACTTTCATTATATACGTGACAGTGGCGTAGCTCCACCTTATGCTTCACCTTGTTTTGGTTGGGGTTAATAGGTTACCAAAGAGAAACTTCGTTTTAAGGATTTCAATATTAACTGTTTATTATCATTTCCTTTACATTGGAAGGTGTGCTTCAGTAATATCACGTGAGACGTGTGCTCCGGAGCAAGGCTAGTGGAATAAAGTAACTATAACCATACTAGGGATATCAGTCAAGTGCTGACGAGGGGCCAATTAAATACTATATTTATGTTTTAGAAAGAGAAAGAACATAGTGTTGAAGCAGGATGGATTTGTTTTTGTTATATTCCATCAGTATTTCAGGTGGTCCATACAATGGTGACAGACACCCAAGCTTTTCTTCTGCCTGTTAATCCCATGCAGCAACTTCTCGAACTTGCCATGTCCGGTAAGGACTTGCTTCATGAGGAAGGTGAGGATGCCATGTTGCCGCTCCAGCCACAGGGGACTTCCCGCCGTGATTATGGCGTACACAACAGGAACATTGAGATGAAGTTACGATAGACCACAAAAGAGGACTAGACTAACATGATAGGTATATGTAGTCCGTGTCATCATGTAGATCGAGATAGATAAGCTCGCTTATTGGAGGATAAAAATAGGTTAAGTTTTTATTAGAGAATACTAGAAGATACAAGAACGAGCAGAGCGAGCTATAAAATACAACATCAATCATAATATAGTAATTATTCATTAACTGCATGCTTCTGATCAATAAGAGAATTAAACGTGGTGAATAACGTGTTACGAATTTATATACACGTCCAGGCGCTTGTAGTTTGGGGGCCCGTATCATTAATACGGTAGCTACGCCCCTGTGATTATTTTGTGAAGGAACTCCATTTCAATGATAATTTTTATTTGCTCTCATGCGAAGAGGTGCTTTTGTTTAATGAAGAGGAAAATTCATCAAATGATATTTTTTTAGTAAAGAAGACCATATACACTAGTATTAGATTTTATCAAGACAAAAGTAGATTAACTCCAGCTTTCTAGACTAGCTCCCTCAACGTGCCTGCCCTAATAAAATTACAAAACAAGTATTGTTCATTGTCCCCTAAGAGACTGCATCCTACTTACACACACAGTTAGTCACAACTAAACAAGGAGCCTCTGATTCGCGACCACTCCATCACAAAGGCTGAACCCTCGATAGCCAAGAGCCGAGGGTTCGGAGAGCCCTCCTGCCACTCAGACAGAGGCTTATAAGCACTGGCAACTGTTCTATGCGCGCTGATTTGTTTTCTTTCCACGCAAGCTAGTTTGGTTTGAGTGTGACTGATTCACACAAAAAAAAAACATAAATGTTAGCTTTTGCTTGGAGTTTCCTTACGTGATCAAATTAGAAATGAAGATACAAAGAGAACCATAGTTACTGAAGAATCGACTTAAATGGCGGTTGACGGGCCATATTGCTCGCAGAACTGATTGTCGATGAAGCTGAAAGGTTCTGGAGTGTAGATCACGTACGGGAAGATGCAGCATTAGGCGGCCTCCGACAACGTAGACTGACAACCTGGTGAGGGTGGTGGAAAACCGGTGGATGTCAGACGAACAGGACCACATTCACTGTGACGACATTTGGGAGCCTGTATCCAATAATGGATGTCTTTCGGTTATAAAAAAAAAAAAAAAAACGATTTATAAAAATTTTATTTTGCAAGAACAAATTGTTTTCAAAAAAAGAGTGCTTACAACCAAAATGTCACACACAAACAGGATTTCGGAATTTGTTGTTGTTGTTCAATTTTGCTATAAAATTAATTATAATTTACATAACTATTTTATTGTCATTGATGAGAAACATTCACATTTTTATTATATTTGTACCGGGTATGAGTATATTGTGCATGTGTTGTAACAGTTTGGTAAAACTAGTCAGTACCCCTAGCTAAGTTGCTAATCTGCAATAGTTAACGCTTGTAGCTTCAAATGTACGGGAATGACGTCGTCTTAACACTCAGTCACGTGGTCAGAACAAAAGAATGGGCGGCAAGGTCAACTCGAAGCGTTCGGCGCAAGCGAAACGTTTGTAACTTGGCTAGGGGGGCAGGTAATTGAACACCTAGGCCGTTTATTAAACGCCACGGCCGAATCCAGTCAAATGGGAATTCCTAGACGGATAGATAATTCAACGGATTAGGCGCACAATGCCACATTCGCAAAATGACATATTGACGCAAAATGCCACATTCGCAAAATGCCACATTCTCAAAATGCCATATTCTCAAAATGCCATATCGCAAAACGTCACATTAGCAAAATGCCATCTTCGCAAAATGCCACTTTCGAATAATGCCAAAATGTCACTTCGAACTCAGAGTTTTTTATTTGGATGTTAGTATGTTTTTATGAAAAGCCAACTGGCTAAAACTTAATAACTGCTTGATTACAAGTATAGCATGCAAGATACATTGATTGAATCATACACTGATTGAATTTATTATATATATCACTGAATACTTAATTAGTTAATTTTTTTTATTAAAAATGAGCTAATTTGGAATAAAAAAACTAATTAGTTTATTCACAGAGTAAATAACATCACTGTAATGACAATATTTATATCGGCCACCTTTTTTTTATGGTGTGAAAAACCATCAATGACATCCCCCGCTCTTGGGCGGAGCAGGAGATAGAGTCAGACTCTTACTGACTAAAAGACCCACCCCGTGCCTTCTAGCCTTCATACCGGGGCTCGAGCGCCTTTTCAGATAACCTTGGCCCCAGTAGGCTTCGACCCAGCTGGGTCCCTGCTGTTGCTGACAACACCTTGAGGCGCGCGGGAACAGTGCACGCCGTCGATGACTTGGGCTTGGTCCGGACAGTTACCGGACGGCCGGACAGCGAGCTACCCATTGCTCACTGTCCGCAAGCCCGCGCCTACTATTTACGTGGCCGGAAATCGGGATCAGAATCCCGGCGGCGGCGGCGGCGGCGATGATAACGCCGTTGCCTGATGCGTTCGGCCTCCTCCTTTGCGAGCATTACTGCTTCGCAAAAGTCGGCGACCGCCTGCCACTCCTCCTCGCTCCGGACCATGGCCTCAACCAAGGCCCGGCGCGAGAGGTCTCCGCCGCCAATCGCCCCCACGAGGGCACGGCGATGTTCCGCCCAAGCAGGGCACACCTCGACTGTGTGCTCCACCGTGTCCTCCGGGCATTCCGCACAGTGGCGACACCCGGGCGTCACTTCCGCACGAATCCGGTGCAGGAAACTCCCGGACGAACCATGTCCGGTGAGGACTTGCGTCATGCGGAAGGTAAGGACGCCGTGAGGTCTTTCCAGCCACGCCTCAAAGAGGGGACTTACCGCCATGATTGTGGCGTGCCCATATATCGGCCACCTGGCAAAAATTTTAAATAATTACTTTAGTTTACATTTTTATTTTATGTTAAAATAAATAAAAATGTATAAATGTAATCAAATACTGAAAAAATTTTATTTGTAATTTTTTTTTTATTCATTCATTATAAAGTCCAGTGCAAAAAGTAAATCAGTAATTTTAACAATTTTTTATTTTAATTTACGTTTATCTCACATTATGCAATAATTATTAGATATTTTTTTAGAATGTGTCATTTTGAGAATGTGACATTTTGAAAATGTGGCATTTTGCTAATGTGGCATTTTGAGAAAAGTCATTTTGCGAATGTGGCATTTTGCTAATGTGGCATTTTGCTAGTGTGGCATATTGCGAAATGTCATTTTGCGAATGTGGCATTTTGCTTCAGTATGTCATTTTGCGAATGTGGCATTGTGCGCCTAATCCAATTCAACGTATAACAACTTGGCGTATTTAAAGATAGCCCTACAAAATATCTACATGTTTGTGAACGTATCAACGACTTGGGATTAGTTAATTCCTAAGAAAGATAATTATGTAAAATATTTCATAGTAAATATTACATGTCATAGTATCACTAGACATGCATATTGTAGTGTGTTTTTCAAAACCAAATCTCTAAACAAACGTCCAGTAGCATTTCCCAAAATCTACAAATCAAAATGTTTGATGTACAATAAGCGCAAATGTTTAGATAGCCAGTTTAAACAATACCCACTCGGCGTGTTTACGCGATTGTAAATAAAAATGATTCATTACTGTAACGGTTCACAACTTCACTTTACATGACAAATAAACATTCCAGGGTATCACGACATGTTTTAAAGAAAGAGGAATGGAGCTGTACAGCCTATACAAGGTGTAAGCGACAGCCCTACACAAACTTTAAGGGCTTGCTCAGTAGACGAAACTGAACAACCTTCCACAAAAAATATTTTCAGGAAACGAAAAAAGAAATCCGCCTCACCATACCAAATGATAAACTTGATTGGACAGTTTGTTTGGAGAGGCCGAATTTTTTTTTTACGTTTCTAAAATAATTTTGTGGAAGTTTGTTCAGTTTCGTCTACTGAGCAAGCCCTTTGTGGAAGGCTGTCCCTTAATTAATTTCTTTAGGAAAACATCAGCTGAGCGAGTTCAATGACCTGTAGGTAGTTTGTACGCAACGCCGACTATTGCCTAAAGGTCATTGAACTCGCTCAGCTGACGTTTTCTTAAAGAAATTAATTTCGTAATTTCTTAAAGAAATTAAAAAGGTACTTCATTTTTTAATTTTATCTTTACAAATCGATAGTGTTTTATGTACCGGATCGACCCTCTACTGGATTAAAACGACTAAAATTTAACGGAGTACAGCTCCCTTTTACAGTTCAGTTTAGGTCGTAAAATGAATTGTGTTATAAGCTAGTGATAAAACCTTAGGACTGCCTTAGAATTCCGTGGCTCTGGAACACAAAATGGGTAGGTTCTAGCCAGAAAAGACTGACACGGATCTCGTGTGAGGAGTTTTTTTTATAATTTCCCACCCAAATAAAAATAATGGTCAAGCGCGAGTCGGACTCGCGCACTGAGGGTTTCGTGCAAACTACAATTCCCGAATGGAGTCTCGAAGATTTTTCCGAATAGCAAAAAAAAAATTTTTTACTATAAGGCCTCGCTTTGTGCCAAATTTCAGAAATTTCGATCTTTGAGAATACCAAAATATACGTTTTTTGCGACATAACGGCCGTATCTTTTTTATTTGTTAACTTGGAAGTTTAATTTTTTTGACAGCTTGAAGGAGCCGCAGACCTGAGTATATGGTTTTAATTTCAACTCGATACCTCCACGCGTTCTCGAGATAAAGGGTCTTGACAGACAGACGGACGGACAGCAAAGTGATCCTATAAGGGTTCCGTTTTTTTCCTTTTGAGGCACAGAATCCTAAAAACAAGAAAAACTTAAATACAGTTCTTTCAATGTATAATAGCAGCAAAGGTTACTAAGACGCAGCCTTATCTCTACACACCATAAGCCAACACAAACTTAGAATACCTATACAAAAATAAAAACCCCCTACCCCCCTTTAAACAAAGAACTCCTTTATAATAACGGGGCAAAGTCAAAAGGATTAAAATTAAATTCTACGTCGGTATCGGCAGATAAGGGGCGTGTGCATCCAGGGTTGCTAATCCTGAAGCTGTTATTAGGTACGTTGGCTTTTGTACCGAAGAGCGGCGCATTGGACGTAACAAAAGGCGGTGTATTCGATGTAACAAAGAGCTTTTGATGCTTCCGCAAGCGTACACTTGGGGTGTTTCTGATAACGTGCGGGATTGCTCCTCATGCCGAAAATTTCAAAACGCATTACAATAAATATTTAAATGAAATGGACATTTCCGGCGGTTACGCGTGCGGGGCAATCACGCATGCGAAATCGATACTGCACGATATTAAAAACGCACTTGGAGCGTGCATTTTGCAAAGAAAATCTGGTTAATGGGTCCAGGATCCAGAGCACATCCAGCCTTTGGGTGGAGCGGAGATAGTGTCAGACTTTTACTGACTAAAAAACCCTCCCTGTTCCTTCGTTACCTTTCATACCAGGTCCGAACTTTTTGTTCAGAAGCAGACCCTTAGCCCCAGTAGGCTTAGGTTAATTGAAGGCTTAGGGTCTCGACCGAAAATCACTAATATAATTAAGAGGAAAGTTTATCTTTTTGGTTTTTATGTTTTTTTGTTTGTAGGAAAATTTTCACCCTATGGAAAGCTACTTTATTCCTGAGTGACATAGGCTATATTTTATGTACGCGGGCGAAGCCGCGGGCAAAAGCGAGTCTGTAATATACCTAGCTTAACTTTACTATCCTTAAAAAAACGAGTTTAAAAAAAGAAAAAGCAAAGAACTTATTGGGCATAGAAATACTCGATGTTCCAATAGCCAGGCTTTCGAACAAAGCTGCTTTGGAAGCAACAGGCGTTCCAGCTGAACCCACAATAGGTACAAACTTCCGTTATTGGTTCTTGGAATTGGATGTTACATTTAATTTATATTTATCTACAATATTGCACTTCAGAGATTTCATTTTAAGACTTAAAAATGTTTATAATCTCTCTCTCTGGTCTGGAACCTTCAATATGAGATATATAAGTCTCGTATTGAGGGCATCCAGAAGAAATTCCTTAAATTTCTTGATTTTAGAGCTAAACAAGTATCTGATAACTACACTCACAGATGCAAGAGGTACCATTTTCTACCGCTTGTCCAGAGACGTGATATTAATGATGTGTGCTACTTGATTAATATTGCAAATGGTTCAATTGACTGTCCTGAGCTTGTCTCGAAACTTTCAATACGCATTAATCAGATGGGACTGCGACAGCGACCACTTCTGCATGTACCTAGTGCAAATACTAATTATAGGCGTAATGCATTTTTTCTGAGAGCCAGTCGCAGTTTTAATAAGATATCATGTGAACCCGGCATTGATCTCTTTTGCACGAAAGCGGGCACAGTTAGGAAAAACTTAGCAAAGTCATTTTTTGAATAACCAATACCTATTTGCACGTAAAACATAATATTATTGTATGTTAAAATTATTGAGAGTTAACCAACTCTGTGTCAACCTTGTGGGACCAACATTGGTTTTTTTTTTTTGATCTTTATATACCTACATGTGGAAGCTTGTAATTAGCAATTTAATTACCTACTATTGTCACTATGTTGTTATTAGTCTGTAAGCTTTCCTAAAATGTGAAAAATAAATAAATAATTGAATGATCGAATTTTTTAGTTCATTCACTGGAAACACTTGCTACAAGTTAGCAGTTCGAGTAAAATAAACCATTAATATTGGTTTTTCTTGAAGAAATTACCAGGTAAAGTCTGTCTAATAAGTCAACCGACTTGGGTAATTATTACAGTAAAATGAAATCTGATGAAGTCTAAACTAGTTCAAATCAAGGTTGATTAAGAGATCTTGATCATTGTTTACTAATAGAAGAACCTTATAAAAAGTATCGAATGTAAATCAAAAACCGAGACAAAAGTCTTTGAGTGATAACGAATGTCAAAACTGACATTTCGACCATGTGACATTTCGGGATTTGTTAATTCCATACATTTTTGACTCCGACAATCCTTAGTGCTGAAAGACTCGGTTTCTAGAGACAATATAATAAATTATATAAATGCATATTACATACACATTACTTTATGCAGACACATGCCCAGAGGCGGCTTAATGCCTTAGGCATTATCTACCAGCCAACCTCTAAGTGATGCAGAGCCTTAAATAGAAGGTGCAAAGGCATAGAAACGTGAGTTTCTTATTCTACAAAATTTTAAAAGTCAAAGATTTTAACTGTAACCATCTCTTTGACATTTAAAAGCTTAAGTTAACTCTCTCATCGAAATAAATGCTCAGACTTTGACTTTCAAGCGGTTTACCTTCATAGCTTATGAAAATATGGCGCTCACTTTTTCAGACTTTTGAGAAATCCCTTTGTAATTTTTATGAGCCAAACCCATTTTTCCCTCAAAGCTGACATTCCGAAATAATGTGGAATTATGTGACCCTCTGCGTGATTAAATATGCCGCGACATAACGAAGCCTAAGTGTGTTATGTAATTAATACATGGAAAGAATGTCAATTGTGGCTGGTTGCGTATCGTAATAATTTACATGAGTTAGAAGGTTTAGAGAGAAAGATGGTTGTCAAGGGGTTAAAGATGTTTTTGAGTTTGTTTTAGACAACATCGCGGTGATAAAATATTAGAATTGGTACAGTAGCGGTCATAAATCGATTAGCAGTTTTACAAATCTATCGCATCAAAGCAAGTCGCACTTACGACCTTTTACTATAGGAAACATATTGCACACATTCACGATCTAATAATTATTACTTAATTTAATTAATTTAGGGAAAGAATTTCAATTGTGGCTGGTTGTATGTTATAATACATTACATGAGTTAGACTGTTTATAGAGAAAGATTATTTGTTTACTATTCAAGTGTTGCAGCACTTGAATAGTAAACAAAATGATTACCTATGTTAATTTCTAGTGCCTGTAATGTTGGCGATCCTTAATAAATAAATAAATAAATAAGATGGTTGTCGGGAGGTTAAAGATGTTTTTGAGTTTGTTATAAAGAACTTAATAGAGATAAATAATATTGGCGTTGGTGCCGTATCAATTGGAGTTTTTGAGCCTGTCATTTTTTTCCTGCTACATTTTGGGAGGTGTGCTTCCGAATCCATCATCAGACTACCAGACATACGGGGATGCGCCATAGGTACATGGTAAACATACCATCTATATGCACAAAACGTTTTGGGAATACATTTTTTGTGCGTACAGCTAAGGAGTGGAATTTCCTACTGAATTCTGTTTCCTGATAGCTACAACCTAAGGGTTTTAAGTCAAGAGTAAATAAATTAGTTCTAGGCGAGCGTGGCCACACACATCGCTTACCATCAGGTGAGATAACTTGGTCAAGCGCGAGCTTATCAATACCTACGAAAAAAAGTCTTGCACGGAACTCAAGTAATGAATATGAAACGAATTCGAATGGTTTTCATTGTACGACAAATTGATACACATAGTGTGATGTAGGTATATTTTACTCATTAACTAGTAGAAATCGTTAAGTAACAAAAACAAGTTTGGCATTTTAAAAAGACCTTCACGAAAAAAAAATCACATGTACATAATTCAAAATTCGAGTAATTTTATTCAACGCAACTATCTCACTCTACTGACGATTAGACTATAACACCACATGGCTATTATATATATAGTTGTAAGTTCATTTTTAAATGTCCATTTGTATTACTTTGGGTCCCAAAATAGTACATAAAGATTTAAAATTTTAACTTTATCCTTTATCACATAACTCATACAGTATGTTGTTCCATAATGTGATACTGATTCCGAATTTAAATATAACAACGGATGAATCTAAAAATATGGCGGTGTTTACGACGGAGAGCGTAATGAGCAATTTGATAGCTCGGCAGGATCATTTTATCGGCAATGTAATCGAGTTTAATGAGGCAATCATTGTGCGAGCATGTAGCTGCTATAAATATGGCCCCTATGGGCTGTCCCTATAGGGTGTGGGTAGAGAAAAGTGTGCCGATTCATATTTGCAACGTAAAACTTATGTGGGATCCTATTTTGAAGTATTGCGTTTACGAGTTTTTGATGTACGATCGTGACTGGCGATCCTTTTTCGTAATATCGAGAAATGTTTTAGTAGTTGTGAGATCACTTTATATGTTACAGCTACAAAATACTCGTAGATAGGTAAGTACAGAAGTCAATCTACATACAAAGCACGCTCGAGCAACGCACACATAGACACCGCTCACGGACACGATATCTCGGAGCACCTCGGCCCGCTCGTTGAACAGTTTCGGCTCAAACGCTCATTAGGGTCAGCGCAGACAGAAAGGAGCACAGCGGGAAGGATTACGGCACTCCAAAATCACCTTTAAAACTTATTGAAATAAAGTATGTATTAGCCTGAACCTATGTGTATCTTCGACATACGCCATCCGTCAGAAAATGCACGAGACCGCGTGAGAATTATTCCTCTCTGTTTGCGTTGACCCTTAGTGTGCGTCCACTGAGCGTAGGTATAAAAAGTGAAGTAAATATTTGTACATGAGATTGTCTTCTGTACCTATCTATTTTGTGTTTCAGCTAGCTTTTCTAACTAATAATTCTAATAGCTTCATTTATTTTCTTAAGATGTTTTCCCATCGGTAAAATTGACGAACTTCCGTACAAAGGATTCTTTAGGAGACAAAAGTTCTAAAATCTTTTATTAGTTTTATTATATTAGACTAGCTTTTGCTCACGACTTCGCCCGCGTATATAAAATATAGCCGATAGAAAGCTGCTTTATTCCTGAGTGACATAAGCTATATTTCATGTACGCGGGTAAAAACTACTAATACAAAGTCAATCCGAACATGAATAAAAAATTTTGCGTTGTAGATTCAAAGTCTTCCGATTTAAAACTTTTTACAGAAAACCATAGATCAATAGCATCCATTTCTCTAAAAGCGGTTAAGGTATTCAATTTGTGTCGTTTCTTTGTATGCATTATCATTATTGGACACGTCCTGCCGCTCTGTCACTGTCTCAGCGTCCACCAGTAAAATGGTCACGTTCACAGAACGACAGGAGATTTGTCACGGTGTCAGTTTGTTTGTGGACCAGAAGCAGTGGTGGCCTGTGGTAATGGCCCCGACTTACGAATTTTAAGTCGCAGGTTCCAATTCTGCCAGGCGCATTAATTTGTGTAGAGAAAAAAGCTGCTAGGTCATAAGCACTAAACATTATATATTCATGACTGTATAAATAAATATTCATTAAATATAATTTATTATTTATACATACACTTGGTTAAATGGCAATGGGCAGGGCACATTGCACGCAGAACAGATGGTCGATGAGGACGAAAGGTTCTGGAGTGGTGACCACGTACCGGAAGACGCAGCGTTGGACGGCTTTCAATAAGGTGGACCGATGACCTGGTCAGGGTCGCGGGAATCCGATGGATGCATGATGCACAGGACCGGTCGTTGTGGCTACGCTTGGAGGAGGCCTATGTCCAACAGTGGACGTCTTTCGGCTGATATGATGATGATGATGATGATGACACTTGGTTTACAATAAACCTTTTGACTTTCACCACTGCTCTTGAAATGGTGAAGAATAATATCGGAAGAAAACCGACCTTTTTTAATCAAAAATTTTAAGTCATGCAACATCTAATCCGCATTATACCCAGGTGGTGGATTACGGCCGATTCTGAGGCCTGCTTCCCAGCTGTGGGAGCATATAAGTTTGATAATGCTATGCTATGTTTATGAAGTTGGTTTACGTGTCATCCTGCTTGGTAATCGGGCTGCAAAACGGTTTCTGTGTGGTGGGAAATCATCAAATAACTCCTTGCGCTCTGAGTTCCGAGAGGGAGCGTCAGACTTCTACTGAATGAGACCCACCTGTGTTCCTTCAGCCACAGTAAATCGTTCGAATAATCGCGTCACCACAGTGACCGGTTGAATGACGAGACAGTCACTGCTAGTCATAAGCCTCCGTCCTATAAGCCTTTGTCTTGCATTGCACGTCTTTCGGCTGACATAATGACGATAATGATCTTCATCCTAGTCTTAGCCGACCTACGTTACAAGTCTCACTCACAGCCGTTCAGCCGCTGATGGCATGCATCACCCACCTTGGACACGTCCTACCACTCCATCACTGTCACGTCGGTCAGTAAAACAGTCACGTTTACGGAACGACAGCGATTTGCCACAGTGTCAGTTTTTTTGCTGTCTCGTCTAATTTACTTGGACAGCCAGTCACGAATAAATCGAAGAAAATTTTTAAAATATGATTTCATATGCATGTGGTTTTTCAACTCGATACTTCCACACGTTCCCGAGATAAAGGGTCTTGACAGACAGACGGACGAACGGACGAACATCAAAGTGTTCTTATAAGGGTTTCGTTTTTCCCTTTTGAGATACGGAACCCTAAAAATATTAGCAAGTATCTACGTAGTATGCATAATACAATATTAAATTGAAACAACTCAGAGAAACATGAACAACTAAAAGTTTTCTTCTTCATTGACGCAAAGAAAACATTAATTGCAACCAGCCAGCGTTGTACAAACCATAAAGTACACAAGTACTCTATGGTCAGGCAGTACGGTCAAAGAGAACTTCGCAAACATTGACTGCACAGACCTAAACAAATGTGAGTTCTTTCATTGCAAATAATAAACTGGGCTGTAAAACATTTTCCATTTTTCTTCTACAGTGGTAAAGCGGTAAAACGAAAGCATTAATAATGTAGGAAAGTGTTACATTTTATCAAAATGGCCTCTGCATGTGAAACTTGGCTGAAGAGTATATTACTTTAGCAGAAGAGCTAAGATGTATACCTCGTAAATACCAACTCAATAGAAGAAAGAATAGCCAAACTTAAGTGGAGCGAGCAGGGCACATTGCTCGCGCGGGCTTGCGATCAGTGAGCAATGGGTACCTCGCTGTCCGGCCGTCCGGTAACTGTCCGAACCGAGCCCAAGTCGTCGACGGCGCGCACTGTCCCCGCGCGCCTCAAGGAGTTGTCAGCAACAGCAGGGACCCAGCCAGGACGAAGCCTACTGGGGCCAGGGTTATCCGAAAGGGAACTCGAGCCCCGGTATGAAGGCTAGAAGGAACGGGGTGGGCCTTTAGTCAGTAAGAGTCTGACACTATCTCCCGCTCCGCCCAAGAGCGGGGGTTATCATTGGATGATTTTTCCCACCATGAAAAGGGCACATTGCTCGCAGAACAGATGGCCGATGGAGAGGAAAGGTCCCGAAAGGCCTTGATCACTTCAAGATAGGACCGGCTATTTCATGAAATAGTGCGATTTCTGCTAAACGCACGCATCATGCTATGGTAAAAAATCACCCAAAAGACATCAAGGGTGGGGCCCTTGGATGGAGCGGGAGATAGTGTCAGACTCTTACTGACTAAAAAATCCACCCCGTTCTTTCTTGCCCTTCGTACCGGGGCCGAGCTTCCCTTTCGGATTGGTTAAACATAACTGATCATGTCGTAAAATAATTCGTTGTCCACCGCTTGGACCACCTAAATATATTCCTGTTTTCAACTACAAAATGTGCTTTCGATCCAACAAAAATACTAATTGTGCACTAACAACTACGAAGGAGACGACAGGGTCTGTGTTCGTTCGCTTCGCTCGCTCGCTCATTTAATTTGAAAATGAGTTGGCGGGGTCAAATCTTTGCAAGTCGGGATGCCCTAAGTTTCTTGATAATTGTAAAAAGTCCATTACATTTGGTGTACAATAAGTATTTTTAGTAGAGAGAAGTCGACCCCTAAGGGGGATAAAACAGTGGTCTAAAATGTGTATGATTTTAGAATCAGAATCAAATATTTGAAAAAATCCCGCTTCACAGTAAATTATTTTCAAGTAAAAGTGTTTGCTTCCCTTCGAAGTTCGAATATTGTTCGTTTTCTTTAATATACTTTAATAAAACGCTTTCTGCGCTCTCCTTAATGAATTTACAACAAGTAATTTGAGGCGAAGCGGGTTTGAGTCCGGGGCCAGGACTTGAGCAAATTGCAGCATAAAGTTCCGTTGAAAATGAGGCTGTTATAAACACTAACTATGGAGTATAAGGGAAAGGGTGAACTAAGTTTAAATGGTTTTATTTGTTACATTGCGGTTTTAATTATAAGTTTTTGAAACGAATTGCAAGTGTTTAACAATTCTGTTTGTTTAGTCTAAATAAATCAGTATAAAGACGGTCTTTTTGTTTTTTATTTGTATTTTTTTAATGAATAAACACAAAAATCACCGAGTGAGATAGAATTGCAAAATTTCTAATATTTTTTTAAGACAAAAGTATTAATCGCACGAAAAAACCAATTCTTTCTTTCTAATAGTTGATAATGTTGTTCATGAATCTATAATTAACGTCTATTTTTTTTCAAACCTATCAATCTTGCCGTTACCGAGGAGTAGGCTTCAGAAAGTAGCTGTTTCATGGTACTACTCGGGCGTTTGGCCTTTAATCGTATAAGCTAACTTAGATCAAATGTCGCGGGGCAAAGTTAACTAAATGTATTTGTATTTTTAGACATCCATTTCATCTGATTTCCTAGTACAATTTGCAGCATTCTCAACTCAATTTCCAAGAAATCGTAATATTACATTACTAACTCAAATTAACAGATACATAAATCTAATCTATGTACTTAGATTACATATGACGAGTTCTGTTATAAACCATGTAAGTAAAGGGTTTTTTTTTATATAATAAATACACATAATTCACTGTCATATCTTCATCAAGCAAACACACGTATATAAGCTAGTATTATTATGCAAATCCTTATTGCCAAGTTGCCGCACGATTTGACATAGAAATTAAATGGGTCACTAGCATCAATCATAACCTCCTCTGCAATATCTCGTCAAAGACATGTCGTATTAAGCCCCTTTGAGCATTGCATACATAAGTTAGAGCATGTGGTACATAAGCTTCCTAACCTTACTAATGAGTTGGTGTCTATACAGGGTACAAGGGGCAGGTCTCAGCAAACTTTAAGGGCTTGCTCAGTAGACGAAACTGAACTACCTTCCATAGGATTTTTTTTCAGGAAACGAAAAAAAAAAATCAGCCTCACCATACAAAATGATAAATTTGATTGGACCAGTTTGTGTGGTGAGGCTGATTTTTATTTTCAGTTTGGTCTACTGAGCAAGCCCTTAAAGTTTGTTTAGTCCTAACTCACGTCCTACTAGTTTCAGCTATGCGTTTAATTTTAATCGTTTAATCCCCTGGAGGGCCGATCCGGTACATGAAACACATCGATTTGTAAAGATAAAATTGAAAAATAAAGTACCTCTAGTTAATAGTCGGCAACCTACAGATCATTGAACTCGCTCAACTGACGTTTTCCTAAAGAAATTAATTTCGTACATGCGTAAATTAATACGAATTTGAAAAAAAGGTACTTTCTTTTTAGATTTTTTTTATTTTGATTAGATTAAAATAGCGGTTTATATCAGTCAGTCAAGCTAGAACTACATTAGACCGACGCGCGACGCACACGTGTGACATGTCTGATTTGAACGTAGATCGAGGTCGCGTGGCGTGGATCAAGTGTAGCTCTACAAGTCTAGTTTCCACATAAAATGTATGGAGACCGACGCGCCCAGATCGGCGTGTGTGGCACACATGTGCGCAGTAAGTATAGCTCTAACTTCAGTTTCAACTTTTATTATAGAAGATGTTTTCACTTTACCTCTTATACATAAGTATACGAGGTAAAGTGAGTGCCGAGTTACGGTTTAATAATGGCGTTAAAACACTACTAAGTAGGTACTTAGGTGGAGCTACTTAAGTCATAAAAATATCTTAGGTAAAACTACTAATGCTGTAAAATAGTGGTTTTAAAAGTGTCGGTGGTTATAAGGGTAGAAGATGGTTTAAGAAATGGCGTCGCCTGGATAGTTTTTTTAAAATAATTATTGATAGGCTTGCATTGGACCACCATCTCATCTGATGGTAAGCGATGATGTGGTCGACGATGGAGCACGCTTGTCTAGAAGTAACCTATTCACTCTTGACTTAAAGACCCCTTAGTTGTAGCTATCAGGGAACACAGACTCCGGCAGGGAATTCCACTCCTTGGCTGTAAGCACAATAAATGTGTTCCCAAAACGCTTTGTGCGTATGGGTGGGATGTCTATCATGTACCGGTGGCGCAACGCTGTACGTCGTGTGGTCCGATGATGGAACATAAATTCTGTAAGTTTCTGGGATATTACACTGATTTCTGTAACACTGGTGTGATGTCAGCGGAAACCGTAGGGGTCCAGCAGGGCCGGAGCCTACTGGGGCCATGGGTCGACTTCTGATATAGTTACCTATGGTAATTTTTTTTTAGGTGGGAAATTTTCTAATGACATCTCCCGCCCTTGGGCAGCGCGCAAGGGCGTGTCAGACTTTTACTGATTAAAACCCACTTTCAGTTTTCGTTACCTTTCATTTCAGGGCCGGCTTTCAGAAGCGAACCCATGGCCCCAGTGGGCTCCGGCCCTGCTGGGCCCCTACGGTTTGCTGACATACCTTTGAGGCGCGCGTGCAACACTACGCACCGTACTGAGAAGCAAAGGCGCAACTGAAGGAACATAAGTGTGGTTTTAATCAGAATCTGACGTGCTCCCGCTTTACCTTAGAGCGAAATAAGTCATTGGATGATTTCCCACCTTGAAAAAAAGACATATTCACAATTTCACAGTAATATTATTAATTTTTTTCAAGATAATATAAACTATAGTGCTTGACTGCATTTTTGCAGCAGGCAAATTGTTCTAGTCTTTAGATGTATGAGGTATAAACAAAGGCGAAACGATTAGTCCGGACCGTAGATTACCGGGGGTAAGTTTGTTATTCCTGAAAAACTGTGCGTCCGAGTAATACCTACATGATATCCTGGTACAATTTCAACGGAATATTTTTCTAGTTTTACATAACTAAAATCGCTTTCTGTAGCCAGTTATTATTATGTAAACCGTGCTTGTATAGTGTGGGCTGCAACATAGCAGCGTCACAAGCGACACGGTGTTTACTACGCGTTTGCGTCCGTCTGGGTTGCCTCAGTTTGAGAGTAGCCAGGAATATCCGCTGTTTACAACACGCAGCTTTTAAATCCGATACTAAAACGATTGATGAAATGATCTATAGAGGAATCTAGAGGAAAAGGCATTGTTTATTTCTGTCTCGAAATAAATTCAGCTTTCTTGGGAATTGTATGTAAGGTCTTTCGTCATTGGAAAGGTTTTAGCTCTCTAACTCCTATCTCTACCACTTTTAGGCACACAAATCTGTTTTCCGCCCTCGTGTGGAAAAGTACGCGAGCTCGCCCTTGCCACAATTGATTGTATTTATCGTTGCAGGCCGGGCGCTAAGTGATCCCCACGAGTTGCCAGTCAACTCCTGTTTATTTATTTTGCATTTGGTCACGGGAATCCGATGGATGCGAGACACATAGGACCGGTCATTATGGCGACACTTGGGGGAGGCCTATGTCCAACAGTGGACGTCTTTCGGCTGAAATGATGATGATGAAATGGAATGAAGAACATCGTTTGATACACGTGCTTTGTCACTGCAGCACTCGGCTCCATAACACCCTCGCCTGCGGAATTCCTCCTCGGTCACAATGACAAATTTTCTCCACTTAATACATGTATCAAAATATACTAGTAAACATCGCAGTATTTTACAGCATCAAATCGCCTTAAACAAAAAAAAACAACCTTGATTAAGGAAACCTATCCATATATTTTCTCACAGGATTATCCTCATAGGATGAACACACCCCTAAGCAAGCCTAAGCTGTACCAAAGTAATGTCTTCCATATATCAGCAGCTTGCCCTACTGTGGAAGATAAGCCTAAA
The DNA here is from genome assembly GCA_929112965.1 of Mythimna albipuncta. NCBI lineage: Eukaryota > Metazoa > Arthropoda > Insecta > Lepidoptera > Noctuidae > Mythimna > Mythimna albipuncta. The sequence goes on along the minus strand of OV815962.1, from coordinate 4,169,272 downwards.
ATATTGAAAGAAATAAAAAATATTATTCGAAAACCTGCCACAAAGACTTTTACAAGTCAAGTCTACATACATTATACCTAAGTATATCTATTAAAATAATATTAATAATAATACAGCATAATCAGCCTTTGGTGTTCCCACTGCTGGGACTCAGGGCTCTTGTTTAGGAGAGTCTTGAATCGATATTCATCTTGATCCTTTACATGATCTAGTAAAGAAAACCAATTCGTTGTTTGTTTTTCGGATAACTACGCAGAGATTTTTGAGAAAAGGTCGTTTTTTTTTCCACGGTTTTCTGGCGCCTTCTACAGTAAAAAAAATGAGTTTGTACCCATTTTTTAGGGTTAAGTAGTCAACTAGGAACCCTTATAGTTTCGCCATGTCTGTCTGTCCGTCTCTCTGTCCGTCCTCGCTTAATCTCTGTGACCGCTAGCACTAGAAAGCTGAAATTTGGTACCAATATGTATATCAATCACGCCGACAAAGTGGTAAAATAAAAATTCGAAAAAGATGTTTTATTTGAGTAGCCCCCCTATATGTAAAGTGGGAAGTGATTTTTTTTTAAATTTTTATCCTAACGTGTGATATATTGTTGGATAGGTATTTAAAAATGAATAGGGGTTTACTAAAATCATTTTTTGATAATGTCAATAATTTCGGAAATAATCGCTCCAAAAGTAAAAAACAATGTGTGTGGGGACACACATTGTTTTTTACTTTTGGAGCGATTTTGGAGAAAAAGAAGCCCTCTAACTTTTGAACCGTAAGTTTAGAAAATATGAAAAAAATCTGAAATGTAGAACTTTATAAGAACTTTCTAGGAAAATTATTTGGAACTTGATGGAAAGAACAGTTTTTGTACAAAAAAGGCAAAAGAGTTCTACAAAATAATTTCTGGACTAAGTTTGTAGTATAATCGTATATGCAAGCATTTTTTTAAACTCATAAGTGGGTACACTTATGTGACGGACGGGAAACTACGGAACCCTACACTGAGCGTGGCCCGACACGCTGTTGGCCGGTTTTCCTACGTAAGTTAGAAAACCAATACGAATGCCTACCAAGGAATATGTTACATAGTTTCCCCATACTGAAAACGTGTTATCTTTCATTACGTACGTGCACTGAAACCGGAGCGCTATATTGGATGTTATATGGACGTTTTCTTGAAGCGGGTGAAATGAATTGTTGATCTCTAGGAAATGTGTTGAAGTTGATCGATTGCTTGGTTACAGTCTGGTGAAATAATAGTTTATTGGGATTCGGTCATGTGGATGGTTGGAGAGAAAGAGGAAGGTCAAATTTTGACTGGCCTGATGGTCTAGTGGTAGCTAAAATATAGCCTTTGTCACTCAGGAATAAAGCAGCTTTCTATTGGTGGTTATTGGCTAAAAATTTTAGGAATCGGACCAATACTTAGAGATTACCTCTTACAAACAAAAAAACATGAAAACAAGTTTTACCTCTTTACAGTAATTAGTGTAGGTAGATAGATTAAGGCTTACAGACTTTTGAACCATCTGTCTGAAATTAAATGGACACAACTCTCGTACCCGCCAAGGCAGCAGTACCCGCGTATCTGTGCATTTAATTGCGGCTAGCTGCGCCCGGATAGTGCGCGGCTGACCTTATCCATTTTCTTTACGAAATATTGATTGATTTACATATGCTATGTTCACTTTGAAGAATATTTAATCACCAATTTGTATGTGTAAAAATGTTTCTAAAGATCCAAGCCGTTTCGAAGGAGTAGAGAAAAGTTGCGAAATTGCTAAATATTTTTTTTTGACAAAAATATTAGTCGCACGAAAAAATCAAATGTTCATAATGTTGTTCATGAATCTATAATAAACATATTTTTTTTTCAAACCTATTAGCCTGGCCGTTACCGAGGAGTAAGCTTCAGAAAGTCACTGTTTTATGGCACTTTTCGGGCGCTTGGGCCTTAAAACAATGTGCCCGAAGTTCAATATCTCTGAGCTAGGTTCTACAATAGAAACCTACTCATCGTTTATTCAACATCTATCGGCAACACATAAAAGCAATAAAGTTCCCAGAAACATTCCTGTATTTCTCCAAATTGATGACATTACTATGAAATCCAAGTTTACCTAACTTCAGATCAATGTAGCAGACTCGTAAAAACTTTATCTTATATATGTTTGAAGTGTAGGAGGACATTTTAATCATTTTATTTATTAGGTATAAATATAATACGAGTTCGAGGGTGAGGTTGGGCCTTAACCCCTCGAGCGCCGATTGTACATACATCTGTACAACTTGGATGTCCTTGAAAACGCCTAATTTATTAGTTTGTACGAAAGTTATTTGGCCGAAAATTTTGGTTTCTATACACATTATTATAAATATATTATATTACTTGTTTTTCCTAGAAAAAAAAACAATTATTTTTTTGGTGATTTACGTAAACAGCTCAATTTACTGGGTCAATGAACCCCTGGGGCTTGAGGCGTTAAGAGGCCCCAATTCCACTCGCCTATCATCAACATCGAGCATGGTTTAAAAGCTTGTTGCTTCATCTAACGCAATCCAACGCGATATTTGATGAAGAGGTAACGTGAAAAAAGAGAGATAACGCCTGAAAATTCAGTTAGGTAATTCCATGATTTACTTGAATATTTCACAAAACTTGTTCCAGGAATTAAGTTTTTTTCAAACCCTAAATAGTTTTTTTTAATTGTCGTCATTCAAATCGATTGATCGATCGACGATTATATTAGCAAGACTTCCATTGTTATATTTTTTTACTTTTTTTAGTTTTTAAGTAAATTATAAGGGGTCAAAGTTCGTGCAAAATAGCAGATTTTATGAGGTCTTTACTGGATTAGTCTTACACAGATTGATTTCATTATACGCCTAGATAAATATCCACAAGTTATCTATGTTTCCAAAATATCTAATGAAAATGTATAATAATAATATATTTATATATATAATATATTTCACAACTATCACACAACGCCGTCTAGTCCCAAGCTAAGCAGAGCTTGTGTTATGGGTACTAGACAACTGATAAACATACTTATATATTTCTAAATACATACATATTATTAATAAATTACACCCAGACATTTGTTCTATACAAATGATCATGCTCATCACACGAACATTTGTCCTGGGCGGGAATCGAACCCACGACCTCCGGCATGGCCAGGCCAGTCGAAAAAACTGTGTAATAACGTCATAATCGCGTAAAACAGTGAAAATGTATGTCGGTTTGCATCCCCCTTAAGAGGACTACATTTACTATGGCGACCGTACAGGCGTGATGAACTTTGACGTCAAAGTCTATATCCCACTTCTTTTTCTTATTGCTTTGAAGCTTTGAACTTCGTTATTGGTTAGAATACCTTTATTAAAAATTCTTTCTTATTTGTTTAATAGAGCTAAAATTATTTAATTAACAAAATAAAACACATGGATGCATATTTCTTACTAGTTTTTGCCCACATCTTCACCTGCGTACATAATAATATAGCTTATGTTATATATCAGCTTTCTATTGGCGAAAAAATATTAGCAATCGGACCAGTGCCTTCAAACAAAAAAAAAAAACAAACTTTACCTCTTAGTAGTAGTAGATTAGTTAGGATTAACTGTTTCAAAATCCATTCCCAAGATTTTTCCTAAGAAAACATAAATACAATCACAAGAAAAGCTTGTAAAAATAACTCTTCATTAAATTGTCCAATTCATTATAATTGCCTTCAAAACGTAATCCACCGACATCTGGAATGCACAGACACGTCCTCTCACTAATTTATAACATCATACGGTAAAACACCCACTTCCCTATTCATTGCTCCATTTGTACACACAACCGATTAAAGCGCCCTTACAAAATCATCAATGGACGATAAAACTACGCATTACGGCGCCCGAAACTTCCCCTTGAGTTTGAAGGGGTGATATCGACCGAGACTGCCTCCCTACCCGGCCCTGAGGGAACAAACTAACTTATATAATTGTCCCTCGATAGACTAAGCTGGAAGATTTTTACTATGTGTTTATTTTTGCTGCTAGAAAATGTTTTGTGTGTATCTTAGGGAGCGTTTAGACCTGGCGAAAACTGTCGCACAGCCGTCAGGGGTGGCCGGATAGCGAAAGTAGCTAACATAGCGAACTTCGTACCACCTAACAGTCAATGGTTTGTATCGATTTCAGTTGACTATATCGAATGATATACTGACTAATGTAGTATAGTATATAGTCAACCGATTACGATGAGATCAAAAAAATCAATCAAAAAATCAAATCAAGTGGGATCGCAGCCAAGCACTAGATACTAAAAAGAAAAAAAAATGCCTAAGTAATCTAGCCAGTACCCCTAGCCAAGCTGCTAATCTGCAATAGTTAACGCTTGTAGAAAGCATCAAATGTACGGGAATGACGTCGTCTTAACGCTCAGTCACGTGGTCAGAAGAAAAGAATTGGCGGCAAAGTCAACTCGAAGCGTTCGGCGCAAGCGAAATGGTTGTAACTTGGGGGTCTACTCGCTTTCTCCGAAAAACGAAGTTTCGATTGAAATTCGGCGTGTTTCCTACCATGGTTCATTTCGTTCCCGAAATTTCGTACGAACGAAAATTATTTGACGTACCGAATCTCTAAACCTACTCTAATTAGTTATGTTTCGAAAAAAAATATGATCATGACATACGAATATTTTGCAATTTTAACGTCAAATTGACGAAACCAAAAACCTTACCTTTTCATTTTCGTTTGTGTTGATTTTGTAAGAAAAGTGCTAAAAATGGCCTCAAAAATGCTTTTAATTGAAGCAGCTCTACATTACGAATGTTTAGAGCGTACAAAGACCCGGCAACCAACTCAAATTCCTGACTTACACGTTGTGGATAATGTTAGACTCAGTCGGCAATTATTTGAGAAGTTGTACCAGGAAATAGTGCCTTTATTACCTCCAAAAAGCCTCAGTAGGCTTCTCCTCAGCAAAGCATTAGGAAGTAGAATACTACTGTGATGTTTTCTGCTCAACATGACGCAAATTCCTGACTTACATGTTGTGAATAATGTGAGACACAGTCGGTAATTATTTGGGGAGTTGTAACAGGAAATAATGTCTTTATTACCTCCAAAAAGCCTCTGTAGGCTTCTCCTCAGCAAAGCACTGGAAGTGGAGTACTATGGTGTTTGCAGGGTACTGTGACTGTCTTAAATTGTTGTTGTTTAAAAAGACTTTAATAAAAGACTAAAAAATACATTTATATTTTTTATTATTTTAATTCTGTAGGATTTAGAGATTTTCATGTCACTAGTGGTCGATTTCCTGGCAGGGTCCACAGCTACCTCGGGCTGTGAAAAATTTGGAGGTTAGCTTGATTGCCTGGAGGTGGATGGTATTGGTTCATTGATCTGAAAATAAAACAGATTAAATACCTAATAGAATCATAAAATATTGAAATTAAATAGGTAAGAATTGATAGAATTTACTTTTAATACTATGTGGTAATAAAATCAATTTTTATTGTTTAAAACAAAATTCGGACACAACCAAGATGGTAAATAAAAGATTTCTACGAATGACTACCCACGACTAAAAACAAATAGGTACATACATGGTACATACTATATTTATGATAATATTACTTACAAAGCTCAAAGATCCACAACAAAACTTGTGGAAGACTGTGACATCCACAGTTCTACTTGAAAGATTACTTACAAAGCTCAAAGATCCACAACAAAACTTGTGGAAGACTGTGACATCCACAGTTCTACTTGAAACTTTCTTACAGAAAGCGTACCGTGATGACAAAATATGTATATTAAAATATACCTATTTGTAACTTGAGTTAAGTATAGGTAAGGTCCAAATAAAAATCTTTTGATTTCAAAATTAACAATGCAAGTTGACCAGTGCTGCCAACTCCTTAAAATATTTTCTGCTAAATCTGCATTCAAAAAATGCTAAATACATGCCAAAATTTTCGGAAAATGCTAAATACTATGCTGATAACTGGACCCTCGTGTGTATCCTCTTCGTATGATGTCTGAGCAGAGCGGAAGAAGCCATTCTTTCAAATCGGACATCAATTCCCACTCTGCACGATAAAGTTGGTTACAGGTTATTTATTGACATTGTGAATTTAATAACTCTTATTCAACGCACGTAGCCAAATAAGAATCAAACAAAACTAAATTACCTTTGATAACAACGTCGAGTGATGCAATAAACCATATGTGGTTCAATCCAAGCGGGATTCCCCTAACCACTAGGGTCGCGTTCTTTTGCATTTAGAAATAATGTTCAAACTTTCCGAGTAAAATGCTAAAAATATGCTAAACTGAATTTATACTTGCCAAATTACTTTGAAAAATGCTAAATTTAGCCATAATAATACTAAATTGGTAGCACTGAAGTTGACAATGTTGACAAGTTACACATTGTTTTTTTTTTGCCCCATTTGGGCCGGCTAAGGTCTTAGACCATACCGCCTCATCATCAATAATAAATACGTTTTTTTTTAGTTTCATTTGTATTCTATGCATAAATATTACAAGAAATATTTAATCACATCAAAGAGGTATTAAATGTAAAGAAAAGTTGTCGTGGCCCAAAAAGGTAGACTGCGACAGTCCGACTTTCTTACGTAATGTGTCATGTAAAAAAGCACTGGCAGCATGATATTTTTTTTTTTAAATTCAAACTAAAAGTCAAATTCTAGTTGACATTCAAAGATTGACATGTTACGTGTGATTATACAGATATTTTTAGTTGTCATACGTTAGTACCGATGATTGAAGTAAAGTAGCGCTCTTTATATAACGTCGGTAGTCGGTTAACGATGACCGTAGAAAAGGTTGTTTTATGGTGTCTTTTTGTATTTTATCGAAAATTATTTTTTACGACATATTTATGTTTTATCTATAAATATTACAAGAAATATTTAATAAACCACCTCATAAATGCAAAATTTTTAAATAAAGGAAGATTTAAAATTAATTTAAAAACCGTAATTTACTTTAAATGACATATAAAAAGACCCAAATCATATAGTTCATTCTATTCGGTCACGAAGATTGTCTGTGGGTCCGAACTTCTTGTGTGTATCCGAAAATGAAACAGAGTAGGTGCACTAACGAAACTTCGTTTGAATATCGTTCGTTTACGAAAATTGCGTTTCGGAGAAAGCAAGTAGGCCCCCTGGTTAGGGGGGCTGGTCTAATGTATAACTTTTTCACTAATTTAGTACATTTTTCGTGATGCACGCACAATATAAAAGTTCTATAAATTTATAATACATATGTTATAGATTTTAACTCTATGAACTATGCCGAAACATTTTATTCTTTTCGACGACCGAATCGCGCGACTGTCTTACTTTTGTTGTGCGTTTAGTTCCTATGCTCGTTTGGTCGAATATTCTTGATGCTGCAATCCGCGCCATTTGCCTCCTGTGGTCTTGTCATCCGATTAATATTTAGGCGTCTTCAAGGCTAGAGTGAATAGGCTCTTGATACACTAGCACCTCACCATCAACGATTGCATCACTGCTTACCATCAGGGGGGATCGCAGTCAACCACTAGTTCATATTAATTTAAGAAAAAAAAACTCGATGCTACACCTCGAGCCCATGCTCGCGCACTCCTGCATTGTGTCAGTCTCAGTCGGTCATTTGACAAGACACAACTTCCGCGTGATTTTTATTTGGTTGATCTAAGCTACGCGCCATTCACGCGGCGTATTCGCGTCTTCCACGCTACGCCTCGCGGCGATCGCTTTGAGTACAAATAAATCATATAAACGCACCATTAGAAAGTTTTAGTTATAATAACGTTTTCAATTTCAAACGTAAAAGAATTTGTATTCAGTCGTATATCGTCGATTCTTTCAGTCTGTCGGTGATTTGACAAGACACAATTTTCGCGTGATTCTTATTTGGTTGATCTAAGTTGCGCGCGCTTCACGCGGCGTACGCGCGTCTTCTACGCTACGCCTCGCGGCGATCGCTTTGAGTACAGACTCATCATATACGCACCCTTAGAAAGTTTTAGTTATAATAACGTTTTCAATTTCAAACGTAAAAGAATTTTGGTTTCAGGGGGCCTACTTGCTTTCTCCGAAACGCAATTTTCGTAAACGAACGATATTCAAACGAAGTTTCGTTAGTGCACCTACTCTGTTTCATTTTCGGATACACACAAGAAGTTCGGACCCACAGACAATCTTCGTGACCGAATAGAATGAACTATATGATTTGGGTCTTTTTATATGTCATTTAAAGTAAATTACGGTTTTTAAATTAATTTTAAATCTTGCTTCATTTTAAAATTTTGCATTTATGAGGTGGTTTATTAAATATTTCTTGTAATATTTATAGATAAAACATAAATATGTCGTAAAAAATAATTTTCGATAAAATACAAAAAGACACCATAAAACAACCTTTTCTACGGTCATCGTTAACCGACTTATTTATAGAGCGCTACTTTACTTCAATCATCGGTACTAACGTATGACAATTAAAAATATCTGTATAATCACACGTAACATGTCAATCTTTGAATGTCAACTTGAATTTGACTTTTAGTTTGTATTTTTAAAAAAATATCATGCTGCCAGTGCTTTTTTACATGACACATTACGTAAGAAAGTCGGACTGTCGCAGTCTACCTTTTTGGGCCACGACAACTTTTCTTTACATTTAATACCTCTTTGATGTGATTACATATTTCTTGTAATATTTATGCATAGAATACAAATGAAACTAAAAAAAAACGTATTTATTATTGATGATGAGGCGGTATGGTCTAAGACCTTAGCCGGCCCAAATGGGGCAAAAAAAAAACAATGTGTAACTTTTCAACATTGTCAACTTCAGTGCTGCCAATTTAGTATTATTATGGCTAAATTTAGCATTTTCAAAGTAATTTGGCATGTATAAATTCAGTTTAGCATATTTTTAGCATTTTACTCGGAAAGTTTGAACATTATTTCTAAATGCAAAATAAAATCTTGATGTTTCTGTTGTTTGTGAACGCAACCCTAGTGGTTAGGGGAATCCCGCTTGGATTGAACCACATATGGTTTATTGCATCACTCGACGTTGTCATCAAAGGTAATTTAGTTTTGTTTGATTCTTATTTGGCTACGTGAGTTGAATAAGAGTTATTAAATTCACAATGTCAATAAATAACCTATAAACAACTTTATCGTGCAGAGTGGGAATTGATGTCCGATTTGAAAGAATGGCTTCTTCCGCTCTGCTCAGACATCATACGAAGAGGATACACACGAGGGTCCAGTTATCAGCATAGTATTTAGCATTTTCCGAAAATTTTGGCATGTATTTGGCATTTTTTGAATGCAGATTTAGCAGAAAATAATTTAAGGAGTTGGCAGCACTGGTCAACTTGCATTGTTAATTTTGAAATCAAAAGATTTTTATTTGGACTTTACCTATACTTAACTCAAGTTACAAATAGGTATATTTTAATATACATATTTTGTCATCACGGTACGCTTTCTGTAAGAAAGTTTCAAGTAGAACTGTGGATGTCGCAGTCTTCCACAAGTTTTGTTTTGGATCTTTGATCTTTGTAAGTAATATTATCATAATTATACAATATAGTATGTACCATGTATGTACCTATTTGTTTTTAGTCGTGGAATCATTCGTAGAATTCTTTTATTTATCATCATAGTTGTGTCCAATTTTGTTTTAAACAATAACAATTGATTTTATTACCACATAGTATTAAAAGTAAATTCTACCAATTCTTACCTATTTAATTTCAATATTTTATGATTCTATTAGGTATTTAATCTGTTTTATTTTCAGATCAATGAACCAATACCATCCATCTCCAGGCAATCAAGCTAACCTCCAAACTTTTCACAGCCCGAGGTAGCTGTGGACATACGACCCTGCCAGGAAATCGACCACTAGTGACATGAAAATCTCTGAATCCTACAGGATTCAAGTTAATAAAAAATATAAATGTATTTTTTAGTCTTTTATTAAAGTCTTTTTAAACAACAACAATTTAAGACAGTCACAGTACCCTGCAAACACCATAGTACTCCACTTCCAGTGCTTTGCTGAGGAGAAGCCTACAGAGGCTTTTTTGAGGTAATAAAGGCATTATTTCCTGTTACAACTCCCCAAATAATTACCGACTGTGTCTCACATTATTCACAACATGTAAGTCAGGAATTTGCGTAATGTTGAGCAGAAAACATCACAGTAGTACTCTACTTCCTAATGCTTTACTGAGGAGAAGCCTACTGAGGCTTTTTGGAGGTAATAAACGCACTATTTTCTGGTACAACTCTTCAAATAATTGTCGATTGAGTCCCTCATTTCCCATAAACTGTGTGTCAGGAATTTGCATAATGTTGAGCTAAAAACATCACAGTAGTAGTCCACTTCCTAGTGCTTTGCTAAGGAGAAGCCTTTGGAGGCTTCTTGAAGGTAATAAAGGCACTATTTCCTGGTACAACTTCTCAAATAATTGCCGACTGGGTCTAACATTATCCACAACGTGTAAGTCAGGAATTTGAGCTGGTTGCCGGGTCTTTGTACGCTCTAAACATTCGTAATGTAGAGCTGCTTCAATTAAAAGCATTTTTGAGGCCATTTTTAGCACTTTTCTTACAAAATCAACACAAACGAAAATGAAAAGGTAAGGTTTTTGGTTTCGTCAATTTGACGTTAAAATTGCAAAATATTCGTATGTCATGATCATATTTTTTTTCGAAATATAACTAATTAGAGTAGGTTTAGAGATTCGGTACGTAAAATAATTTTCGTTCGTACGAAATTTCGGGAACGAAATGAACCATGGTAGGAAACACGCCGATTTTCAATCGAAACTTCGTTTTTCGGAGAAAGCGAGTAGACCCCCAGGTGTTTTTAATGAATAACTTAAATCATAAATGGAAGTGAATTTAAATATCTCAGTAATCTTTCTAACTTTGTTTGACAGCAAAATTTTTCTTTTATTGTCTTACGTGGGAAGTCATCAAATGTTTTCTCTCGCACTGGGAATGTCAGGCTTTTAATTACTAAAACCCACAGTGTTCCTTCAGTTGTCCATTGTGAGAGCCACGATAACTCTTTGGAACAGTTTCGCTGAAACATTTATAATAATAACTCAACCACCTTGTCAGCCTAATTGCTAACGAATGCTGACAGACAAATATGTAGCTTTCAATTTGTAGAAAGTTTATTTGATAAGATATTCTGAATGTCTATAATTAAAAAGGGGTGCGTTATGTTTAAGTAAAATAACATTGCCGTCGTTCGTCGTCGCTCGACGGTAACGGCTCCAACTTATGCCTCGATCACTCGTACCGAGTAAACGGGCGAGACAGTGCTCTCGGCCGAGTACTCGGTACGTGTAAACACAGCGCCGAGTGCTCGGCCTACCACTTGTCACAACTCGCTTATATCACTGTCTCGGCCGAGCAACATTTTACTGACTCGCCCTTTTACTCGGTACGTGTGATCACGGCATTACGAGTACAACATAATTTTTAGTTTATGCGAAACCTGAATATAGTTTGTTCAGAATCAATAACTGAATGGATTCCAATAGTTTTTACATCATGTCATATTTTTTTCAAAAATATTAATAATGGTTACAAGTTGAACACCACTGACACTAAGTTAACACAGACATGGCAGGTCATAGCGGGCATTAAATTAGGTACCAGCGAACATCTGGTTACAAGTGCAAAACAACCCCTCAGTTGCCTAGATGGCCTGGTGACTATGTATTTTTACAGACATAACAAATTTATAACTTTGTGATTTTTCATGACACAGTTATAAAAGTACATTGATTCGTTACATAAATATAAAATACTAGCTCCGTGTTTTGGGTTTCGCATATACTTAAAATTAATGTTGTATAGAGAAATAAACTCAAAGACACGTCAGTCGAACTCATGATTAGAAAGAAAGAAAGAAAGAAAAGTATTTATTTTGGCGCACAAAACATTGTAGACAACAAAAACTTAAGACAAACACAAAACAAAAAAATTAAAAGTAACATTGTATGTCACACGTTTGATTAGTAAGATCCAGTGAACCAATTTGAAACATTATATTCCTGAGTGACTTTGCCTAACATTTGACACACGAGAAACTACTAACTAACCACATTCACAAACGCTACAAAATCAAAAGCGACGATCGACAATCAGAAGCTAAACAGTTTCCGGAACAAAACCGCAATGAGCCGGACAAAGTAGGCGAAAATGCCCCATTGGGCATTCCGGGCACTTTCGCCGGGCATACCGGGCATTTTCGCTGAAGCGCCCGCCATTTTGCACCACCTGTTTATGGAGTGCTAAGTCATAATTAATAGGAGCTTTTCACTAAATTCTGTCTGCTTGGCTGGTATTTCCGTTGTGAGAAAATGTCGGTAATGACTAGAATTTACTGCTTACCAGATATTCTTTGAAAATATTTCCGTGTCCTGCTGTGCTGTAGATAAGAATAGCAACCTTTTAAAAAGAGGCAGTAGGGTGGTGAACTTTGTTGTTGTTTTTTGTTTAATTTACATTCAAAGATTCGAAGCATTTTATTTCAAACCAGCTGTGCCCGCGACTTCATTCGCGTGGACTACAGGATTTTGAATTTATTTTTTCTAAAATAAAAGTAGCTTATGTTACTCCTTATTACATCAGCTACCTGCCAAAAAAAGTCCCGTCAATATCGGTCCAGCCATTTCAGAGATTAGCCGGACAAACAGACAGACAAAAATTGTAAAAAATGTTATTTTGGTGTATGTACCGTATATATTCGTATATTCATATGCATGTAGTAAAAAGCAGTTATTTCAATATTACAAACAGACACTACAATTTTATTTATATGTATAGATGTATAGTTAACCCTGCCCGCCCACGTCAGACTTTTTGTAGGACAGATCGGGCCGATTTTGTATATTTATAACATTATTCTGTTTTCTGACCTACTTTTTGTAGGACGTGTGCGTTGCACTATTGATATCAGTGTGTTCTATTTTTCTCCTACAAAAAATCGGTCACCGATTATCGGACGTGGGCGGGCAGCCTAAACCATTATGCAAATTGCTACTATGACAAAATTATGTTAATTGTTCATTCCAAAACGTAGATGTCTATAGAAGAGAAGAATGTGCATGAAACTGCATGGACAATCTTTTTTTAAGTTGTGTGCCAAATAAACATGTTTTCTTTCTTTTTTCCTTTTTTCTTTTTCCTTGTTCTTCCCGTCTTTATAAAAACCATATGTGAAGAGTGACTTTGCTTAAGTTAGATGCAACCAGTTCCGCTACTATCGTTTTTGGTTGACTACTTTTGAAGTATTTGATACTTTTATCCATGGCAGACTACTTCCTTGAAAGTGGTTGACAGGTATGCAGAACAAGGTGTAAGATCTAGCATGGATTTTTGGGGAAGGACCAAGGAGTGGGGAGGAGTTGACCACCATCAGTACATGGAACCTATTACCAAAAAATGATTACTTTGGAAAACCTGAGTCACCTGAGTAGTGACGTTCTACCCGTCATAGCGAATGTTGAAAAATCAAAACGGACATGTTTGCAGAAGCTTATCGACTAGTTTTCACACCACTATGCGCGGTGCGCGTCCTTGGTGCGCAAAGTGCAGGACAGCTCCAATACATTTCTAGCGATGACTGCCAGGAGATTGGATTGCCATTATATCGGACATTCCTGGAGCATGTTGCAGACTGTGACCGATAGTATAATGTATTTGTTTATAAGTGTATTCTGTTTTGTACTATTTGGGCGCTATTGGTTACCTGAAATAAATGCCATGTTTTTCATTCTTATTCTATAAAAAAAAAAATATAAAGAAAAAAAACAAGACATTTACAAACACACCTTTTCCTTTTTTTTGTTTCTTTTGTTTTTTATTTTTTGTCATTTTTTTTTAACATAAAAAAGAACGCATGCCATAACAAATTCTTCAGGCGTGTAGTGGTCTACGCGCGCCTCAATGAGTTGTCAGCAACCGTAGACGCCCAACAGGGTCGAAACCTACTGGGGCCTACGGGGTGATACGAAAGATATCCCCGGTGCCCTGGAACAATGGCAAAGAAGGAACAGGCCGTCCGGTAACTGTCCGGACCAAGCCCAAGTCGTCGACCTTTCCGCGCGCCTCAAGGAGTTGTCATCAACAGCAGGGACCCAGCCGGTTCGAAGCCTACTGGGGCCAGGGTTATCCGAAAGGGCGCTCGAGCCCCGGAATGAAGGCTAGAAGGAACGGGGTGGGTTTTTAGTCAGTAAAAATCTGACACTATCTCCCACTCCGCCCAAGAGCGGGAGATGTCATTAGATGACTTTCCCATGTAATTAGAAAACAAATACCATAAAAATGATGTTTTTTTTTAAATATAATAGTCGTTATTACTTATAGTATCTTTACTTTGTCTAAAACTTAGCTTAGGTACATGGACTTACGATTTATCGGAAAAATATTTTTGCTGGAAAGAGTATCTTGATAATGTTTGCACATTTTAAATCTCAGCTTTAAGCTCAAAACGTACACGTTAAAACGCTCGTATGCGAAATAAGTACCTTAGGAAATCGCTTGAGGTTTCTGCTGAAGGATTTACCTAGTTTACAAACACATTAATCTATACTATATATATTTTATTATTAATATTATAAAGCTGAAGAGTTTGTTTGTTTGTTTGTTTGTTTGAACGCGCTAATCTCTGGAAATACTGGTCCGATTTGAATGATTCCTTCAGTGTTGGGTAGTCCATTTATCGAGGAAGGCTATAGGCTATGTTTTTTATGTTTCAAAATTAGGGATCCGTAATAAAATTGCTATTTTGTGACACATGGTGTAAAATCGAAAACCTATTTTTGCGTGCGTTGCAAAAACTATTGACAATAGAACAAAATGATGTACTACGGGTTTATAGATCCCATTAAGACCTACAAAAAGTCCGCGAGAACATATATCTAGCTATCATGGTTTAATCACAATAACCGATTTTGTGTTCAAAATAATTATTAAATCGTCTGAAGAAAAAAAAACTACGTTAAATATGTATCGTAATATTAATCTTTATCGAAATTAAGCATTATGTTACCAAGAGTATTTATGTAGAATTAAAATACTTTTTGTATCATCTCAATTGGATATTTCGTTTAAAAGTTATCACGTGTGTAAGATGTTAAGAGTTGGTATCTATTAATGAGTTATGGGCGGCAATTAAAGGCAATATTTTGTCTCTGTATTTCCACGGAAACGAGAAAAACGCGGGTGAAACCGCGGGGCACAGCTAGTATATAATACAACATGTAACTAGAACAATAGACACCTTTATAGGTTTATAACATTATTTTTAGTACCTATATGCGAAACCTGAATACAATTACCGGAACGGATATTGAGCGCTGGCTTCGAGTTGCGCAGAAGTCAAATAAAGGTCTCTTTAGTGGTGCGGAGTGAGACGCGGGGGCGAGGAATGTCAGTGATTAGCTCGCCACGCTATCGTGTCATAGACGTCACTCGTGATTCGTTCCCTGCGCTGCTGCATGTATCTAACAACGACGACGATTGGCTCGCCAATGTATGGAATGCGCAAAGCGATCCCCACTCTGACGCCGAGCGCTCGAGATCCGTGCCGGTATTTGTATGTATAGTTTGTTTAGAATCAGTATCTTAATTAACTGAATCGATTCCAATAATTTTTACACCATTTTATATTATCTCTCAAAATATATTTTAAAAAAATGTCACAAGTTGAACACCACAGACTTTAAGTAAAAAAAAGGTTACGGCAGGTCATAGGAGGCATTAGGTTGCACCAGCCAGCACCCAGCTGGAGTGCGGAATCAAAACAACCCATGTGTGAACATGTATTTGTGTCACAAACTAGTTACCTTAACTAGTTTATAACTTTGTGTTTATTTAAATACTAGATAGGTGTTTCAGGTTTCGAAATACTAAAAATAGGGTTGTATATTATACAGGGCGTCTTTGACATCGACACACAAACGAATACCACGGATCCAGTACATGATTCTGGAGTCTGCGAAGAAGTAATGCTCGCAAAGGAGGAGGCCGAACGCATCAGGCAACGGCGCTCTCGTCGCCGCCGCCGTGCCGCCGGGATCCCGATCCCGATTTTCGTCCACCGTAGGCGCGGGCTTGCGGACAGTGAGCAATCAGAGGAATGGGTAGCTCGCTATCCGGAAACTGTCCGGACCGAGCCCAAGTCGTCGACGGCGCGCACTGTTCCCGCGCGCCTCAAGGAGTTGTCAACAACAGCAGGAGCCCAGCCGGGTCAAAGCCTACTGGGGCCAGGGTTATCCGAAAATGAAATCGAGCCCCGGTATGAAGGCTAGAAGGAACGGGGTGGGTCTTTTAGTCAGTAAGAGTCTGACACTATCTCCCACTCCGCCCAAGAGCGGGGATTGTCATTGGATGATTTTTCACGACGTAACAAAAGCTTATAATGACGAATACGCGTCTACAAAGCTACGCGTTAGTAAATAGTAAGCCTGAATCGCTTAAAAGTCAATAAAAATCACAAAAAATAAACACGCAACCACAACAAAGTAATATCAACCGCTCTAAAAACCAAATGAAACCTGTTTCAGGAATCATTTCACGGTTTATTTAACTCTTACATTCTCATTCCACGCTGACGTGAGTGAAAAATGGCTTATTGTGGTTCGTATTGTGGCTTTGTTTGTAAACTACTCTCAGAGAAATAAATTGTTTATCACCTTTTGGTTGAATGTTCACTTTCATGTCGCAAAACGTGGAAATGTTTGAAAGAGTTGCCGTGGCCTTAAAATGAAAAAGGTATGCGAAGGAACGCTATACCCCGTCCGATTATAATATAGGTGTCTTCAAGGCTAGATTGAATAGACCGGGTTATATGTAAAACTCTAACAATCTTGCAGGGGCCCAAGTCTGCTATTTTTATAAATTCGTCATTCCACCATGATCCCATTGTCATTTTGCTAAAAGTCCTAATCTGCTAATTCATAATGATCGACTATTGATCGGTCAATGGTCTCGTAATAAACTTGTGGTAAAATGACAATATCGAGCTTATTAAATGCAATGACTGCACAATGACGTTCTAATGGTAGGCCACTGATTAAAGGAACTGTCAATATTTTTACAGATTACCGCATAGGTAAGACATTCATTTATAAATATGTACGAGATTACCATTCTATCCTATTTCTTTCAATGAAGTGTCAGTGGTTGATCATTGGAAAGTCATAATGACGCCATTATATTAGTAGGTTACCAAAGTTACTCAAAATCAACAATTATGAAATCAATGATGGACCATTCTGACACTATTGTAATAACAGACTTGGGGCCCTTGACAGGACCGTATCACCTACTATAATCAAAAACCACCTTTGTTCTATGACTTTTTACAAAACATGATTAATTTAAAAAACAAACCTTCAAGATTTCGTTGTTCTATCTAATACATTTTAACTCTGTATTTTGCTTGACGCCTGTATGACGCGTGAAAGCGCCTGTAGCTCCCCCCCGCCGCCCAAAGCCCGCTCCCCTCCGTTATTGTATTATCGCTTGCTTCACATAGACTTCATAATATTTAGAACATTTAATTTAAATATTTTTTATTTTTGTATGATAATCTATACATAACTGATAATTTTTTTTAAAGTCATAGTCATTTAATAGTCATATAACAAAAGTTGTGATTTATGATGTTCTATAAAAGTAAAATATAGGTAGATATAATCTACTAAAACTTTATTCAAACACGTAATCCACGGCTAAAACTATTTTTAAGATTTCGTTTCTCCGTCGGTAAAAACGGAACTCTAAGAAGATTATGTACTTAATTGTCCGTCTATCCGTATGTCTTTCTACTAAGACCCTTTTCCTCCAGAACACATGGAGGCATTAAGCTGTAATCAATATCAAATAATCAGGTCTGCTACCCCATGGAGTACGGAAAAAATCAACCTTGTAAGTCTAAGCAATCGAAATAGAAGAGCGTTTATAGCGGATATTTTGACGCTCGCAAGGAAATGAAAACCAACAGGGTACTTCCCGTTGATTTAGAATACTGAAACTTAGCAAGAAGCAAGGTCTTATAGCATAAGTAAAAGAAAAAAATCTGAAATATCAGAAATCGAAAAAAATAAATGTAGTTCAATAAATTGCATCTCTTCAGTTTTAGTTTTTATCAGTTTATAGTGATTACAGTCGAGGCGGTATTTGGACCCGAGCCGTGGCGAGGGTCTTAAGAGAGCCGAGAACGGTAATCATTAATTACTCACGTGTATCATACGATGTTTTTCAATACACTTGTTTAAAAAATAACAGTAAAATTAGTAGATAACTTAAATAATAAATAAACTATTTATATTAAAACTAACTAATATACTTCATTAAATAGTATACCCATATTTTATTTTCAAAACTTGAATGGAGGAAAAGTAATTTCAAGCGAATTCCCCGGCATATCCCGTGCGTGTTCCGTTGGGGGTTGAAAATGACAGCTAAAGAAAATGGCGGGCCACGAAATGAAGAATTATATCACGTAAAATAAGGAGATTGGCGCGTAAACACCGGAACCCATTTATTTTGCTGTTTTTATCAAGGAAGTCGTTTTGTATAACCATGTTTCTTTTTTTAGGATCGTGTGAGAGTTGTGAAGGTAGACAAGAATACTGTTGAAGATTTTTAGGAATTACTTTTAATTACTTTGTCAATATTCCAGGGTGATGAACGCTTAATTCTTGAATTCTATATTGTGCGCAATAACGTACATATTGCAAGTGATATATACAGTTTATGTACAAAGACGAGCTTAACTCAACAATGAGTTTTCTCTCAGCAAACTTTTGAGTTAGGTACAGCTGCCACCACGGATATTGAATTCTCGGCGTCAGAGTGGAGATCGCTTTGCGCATTCCATACATTGGCGAGCCAATCGTCGTCTTTGTTAGATACATGCTGCAAGCGCAATGAACGAATCACGAGTGTCGTCTATGACGCGATGCGCAGCGAGCCAATCACTGACGCGTCCCGCCCCCGCGTCTCACGTCGCATCACATAGAGAAACCCGATTTTTGTCTTCTGCGCAACTTGAAGCCAGCTTTCAATATTCGTGGTGGCAGCTGTACAGTAGGGCTTTCAAATACCGGATTTTTTCAATACCGGTATCAATACCGGTATTAGAATATTCAATACCGTGATCACGTGATCACGGTATTGAACTCAAGTTTTTTTTAAATTTTTTATATTAGTGCTTGACTGTAATACCTTCTCATAAGAACTGTAATTAGGACATTAATAAAACCATTTGTATACGTATTTTTGTTTTTGAATCAGTCTTTATTCTCTCTTAACCGTTCTAATAAGGTTCTAGTAAGCATGGCGCTGCCGTACCTTTGTTTAACCGGCGATTAGCAAATAAGGTAGGTTAAAACCATAGATCGGCCTAAGGTTTAGGCTTTCTTGACGCTTGAGTGCATACGTTCGATACGTATCGGACGTATGCACTGCCATCGGAAGCTAGCGATTAGAAAATATAGCAGCTTAAAACCATCAAGCTGCGTAAGGTTTAGGCTTAATTGACGCTGTAACTTGTTTACGACAATTCTAATAAGGTTAAAACGCAGTTTTAATAAGGTTCAAGTAAGCATAGCGCTGGCGTACCTATTGTTTACTGGCTGATACATTCTATACGTACCTATACTGCCCTTAAAAGTCAACAAGCGTCAAGACTCGTGTATTTCTTATTAATATAAGAATATTTCCCACGTATTTATTGTACCAAACTACCAATTAAATGTATTATTTTGAATTGTTACTTTGTACACGAAAATAGTTAATAAGTCCTAATTAGGCAAAATTAATAATAATTGAAGTTAGAAAACCAAGCCACATTCAAACCGCTGAAATATTAATTTTTTTACTATTTAATTGTAGGTCTAAGGGATAACGTGATTCGTTAAAGTAAAAAAGACATTAATCAAAGTGGAAAATGACACAAGTTTAGATGCTTCTATCTGTTGTGAATTCATGACTAGTCAACGGTTTTTACAAAAAAAAAATACAATTGCGAGATCCGTTGAGAATTGAGACAAACTATAGGTGTACCATGTTGCTCGTCAAGGTCACAAACTTATCAAAAATACACAATGACCAAGTTCACATGCACATGTTACCCGGGTGTTTTTGTAATACTGACTAATAAAACAATAACGTCGTAAAGAGCCTATTACACTACGCGTTATTCAGACCGTTTTAGTCTATGGTTCTGATAAATGATAAATGATCTTTATTTTGCAAGTAGGTTTTATAAAAACACTTCACGTCAATTTTTTTTCTTGTTAATTAAAACTTGATGAGGCCGGTGTTTCCTAGCTGACTACCTTGAGAAGAAACACCGAAACAAACTCAGGGATCAAAGTCTCTTATAAAGTCCATACAGCAAAACATGTAGTGGTCAAATCAATTATTATCAGAACCATGCAGATTGAGCCTGAGATGGTCTTTTGTAGAAAGAACCACACAGTTCTAAGTGGACCTGTCCAGTCAGTGCAAGCATTTGTCAGTATGCGTGTAGCTCAACTCAGGACTACTAAGGAGCTCAACGACTTGACGAACAATGCCAAAGAAAGTGAAAACATTTGGGTAGACTGCTTCAAATACTCAAAACTACCAGACATCATGTGAAAAGAAAAGACTAATCCACGTAGTTTTTTACATTCACAATAATATTTACAATTTACAAAAGTGTAAATACTGCAAATTGTAAGAAAAAAGTATCACATAGTGTAACAGGGGTCAGACTGTCGTGTGCTGAATAATCTGTGTGTGAATATCGTGTGCTGAATAACGCGCAGTGTAATAGGCCTTTTAGGCTCGCTCGACTCAGAAACAGGTCTAGGCGAGGTGCGGGCGGGAGAGCTGGAGATAAGAGTTGGCGCTTAATACAAGTGTCAGAATAATATTACATTGTAATTTATATTAATAATACAACTTCTTGCTATTTATTACAACAAAACGAAATAATTTATATTAAGGATTGCAATACCGTGATTGAAAAAATACCAAAATATATCCGTGATCACGGTATTACGGGATCCCGTAATACCGGTATTGAAAGCCCTACTGTACAGAGAGAGAGAGAACATATTTGAGGGTATGATCCAGAGCATAATATTATATACCTTAAATTTTAAAAAGAAAACTAAAGACCAGTAACTGTCCCCGCACACGGGCTTCAAAAAAACGCCGCTTCAAGCTTCATTATGAGGCGGCCTTTATTTGTGGCTCGTGTGCGGCGGTGCCGCCACAAAAAAACGCTTGAAGCAGCTTCAAGCTTCACCGGACACGAGAGGTGTCGCGCGCTTCAGCTGTTATTTGCGGCCGCTTCTAGATTTTTTGTGACCGTTTCTCGCGTTTTTTTGTGGCGGCGTTTTTTTAAGGCCCGTGTGCGGGGACAGTTAAACAAAATCCAAAACGTTTATATTTAAAAAATAAAAAGCATGAAAGAATCATTCCTATCTATATGTAAGCAAAGTATATTTCGTTTGTATTATTTTAGTCTTTTCGATCAATCCTAGGTTGTCTGGTAGATCGCTGTCAACGATAAGACCACCATTGTACCCATAGGTTTAAGTTTATGTATAAATTGTGTTACTTTTCTGGTGTTCAATAAAGTTTATTCTATTCTATTCTATATGTAGGAAATAGAATAGAATAGAATAAACTTGATTTATCAGCTTTCTACCATCGGACAACCCGACTTACGGCGAGTATCCACCCTTAGGTACAGTAGGCACAACAGATCTTGAGCGCTCGGCGTCAGAGTGGGGATCGCTTTGCGCATTCCATACATTGGCGGGCCAATCGTCTTCGTTGTTAGATACATGCAGCAACGCAAGAAACGAATGAGGAGTGACGTCTATGGCGCGATGGCGCGGCCAATCACTGACACTCCCCGACCCCGCGTCTCACTTCGCACCACTAAAGAGACCGAATATTTGACTTCTGCGCAACCGCTCAAGATCCATTGTGCCTACTGTATATTATAAAAACCTCTACGGTCCCGACTTTGCGTTTCGTCTCTTCGGTGTATACCACGTACATTGAAGGGTTAGAACAATTTGCCTACAGGCAGCGGTCTTCCTATCCGATTATAATTTAAGTGTCTTCAAGGCTACAGTGAATAAACCAATGCGTTTCACCATCAACGACTACATCACTGCTTACCATCAGGTAGGATTGCAGTCAAGCACTCATTTATAATATTAAAATCTACATATGTTGACTTCAATGTAGGCAATACATTTTTCAGAAGGATTAAATTTGTTAAATCTTAAAAAATTAAGATTCTAAATATGCCAGTATGGAACTTGTTTGCTATACAATTTAATGGAACAACATGGCAAGTTTATTACTAGCGTGTTTTATTAGACAAGTGAATTATGTAAATAACGCGAAAAAAACGCTATACGATGCGTGGGTGATACAGTAATGTATGGATGAAAGATCCGCATTCATTGAAGTCTTGAAATATCATGAAATTCCTACAGAAATAGGTCTACAGTCATCCCACCTAATTCATGTGCCTAATGAAATGGAAACTGAAGCTCAGCAATAAATCAAAACGTCAAATTTTGATTTAGCTTAGCAGTTTTTAGGTTAAAGTTTATGGACCTTGATTCGGTTTTCATCATAAATTCTTGTTAACCGATCATTTTATACAATAAGTTTAATACCAAGGTAGTTAGTACGCAATGCCGACTACTACGTACAGGTCATTGAACTCGCTCAACTGACGTTTTCTTAAAGAAATTAATTTCATATATGTGTAAATTAATACGAGTTTTTTTTTAAAAAGATACTCTATTTTTTTATTTTATCGTTACAAATCGATAGTGTTTCATATTGTGTTTCATGTACCGGATCGATCCTCCACGGGATTAAAACGATCAAAATTTAGCGGTGTATACAGACGTGTGTGTAACATTAAACGCAAGTCCTAAAAGTAGTTCTATGTTCAGAATAGGTTAGGTACTAAATCAATTTCAGCAAAAAAAAAACAGCTATTTTAAATTTTTGCCTAATTTTGATTACGTCATAAAAGCCTCTTATTCTGCCCAGAGTGAGAAGAGTTATTTTGATGATTTCCCACGTAAAAAACCGGCCAAGGGCGAGTCGGACTCGCCCATGAAGGGTTCCGCAGCAGCAAGTAACATAATATAAAAGTTCTTGTAATGTGTTGTAACTTTGATCGATGTTTTAATAATACTGTATTTTTTTCGATTTATGATGCTTTAAAAAAAAACTACTTAATAGATTTCGTTCAAACCAATTTTCGTTGGCATTTTTTATAGTAATGTATATCATATATTTTTTTTAGTTTTATCATTCTCTTATTTTAGAAGTTAGAGGGGGGGGGGACACACATTTTACCACTTTGGAAGTGTCTCTCGCGCAAACTATTCAGTTTAGAAAAAAATGATATTAGAAACCTCAGTATCATTTTTGAAGACCTATTCATAGATACCCCACACGCATGGGATTGATGAAAAAAAAAATTTTGATTTTCAGTTCTATGTATGGGGACCCCCAAAATTTATTGCTTTTTTTCTATTTTTGTGTGAAAATCTTAATGCGGTTAACAGAATACATCTACTTACAAAGTTTCAACAGTATAGCTTTTATAGTTTCGGAAAAAAGTGGCTGTGACATACGGACGGACAGACAGACAGACAGACAGACAGACAGACAGACAGACAGACAAGACAGACAGACAGACGGACAGACAGACAGACAGACATGACGAATCTATAAGGGTTCCGTTTTTTGCCATTTGGCTACGGAACCCTAAAAAGGATCCAGTAGAAATTATGACAAAATATTCCATTGTGGTTAAAGCCACCTCCAATTGTAATTCTGAACTGATAAAAATACCCCACGGCCCACATCAACACACTGCACTAGCAGTTTTGAGATATCTATTTCATTACTTGGACTTTTTCTTCCCTTACTTCATGCTATTCATGTATTAAAAACACTTCATAATAAGATAGTAAAAAACCTCCCAGCTTATCAAACAAATTAATGAATATCCCATATTCTGCCATCATTAAAATAATATTAATGGCGCCAAACCAAATTAATGATGACTTTGAATTAAGGGGATGCATCTCGACTTAAAATATATTTTCACTGTTTTTCATACAACAGCTCTTTTGACGTTATTACACATTTTTCATTACATATTTTGGAAACACAACATCTTGTGGATATTATCTAGACTTCTATGGAAATCAGTTTATAATTTTGTGTAGAACTAATCTAGTTAAGCCCTCTGAAAAACTGCTATTTTGCATGAACTTTGACACTTCATAATTTACTCAAAAAATGAAAAAAGTACAACATACAAGCGTAGCAAATTTTTTCAGGATTCTAAATAGTGACAATGATTTTCAAAAACTTTTAAGGTTTTCAAAAAAACACGTATTTCCTGGAACAAGTTTTATCAAATATTCGAGTAAATCACGGAATTACCGAATGCTAACAGAGTTTTCAGGCATTATCTCTCTTTTTTGTTGCCTTTTCGTCAAACATCGCGTTGGATTGCGTTAGATGATGTCCAACCAGCTTTTAAACCATGCTCGATGTTGACGATAGGCGAGTCGAAAAGCAGCCTCTTAATTCAAACCTACCCCCAAAAGTTTTCACATCTAACCTGCCTCAAGGAGGTTTTTCCAGGATCAACTCGTAGAAGAATAACCTAAGTCTGGCCATAAACAATGGTAGGTTACAAGTACAATAAAATAAAAAAAAAAAACATTTGAATTTAGAATCTGTCATTGTCATAAAAATATTCATTATTTTCTCATTTTCGCGCCAATTGGTCTTAAATATTTTCGTGATGTTAAAATGGAGTGGGATGATAAAGGGAACTGAACATCACTGTACAGCATTACACAAAGTACATCCCTATGGAGCCAAACGCAATTTTGAAACTCTCTATCCGCTTGATACTAATCGATTTTTTTCTGTACAGCACGCTTAGCCAAGTTGTTCAGTCGCGTGGTCAGAACAAACGAATAGACAATTCGTAGCCAAGTTCACATCGTTCAAAATCGTTTCTACAATGTTTAACGCTACATCCTTTGTTATACAAACGCTACATTGTAGAACGAGCGGCCGACTCAGGCGCGTCAACATGGCTACCAACTTATCGTTTTCTACAATTGCTGTCACCGAGGCGTTACCGATTAGAGAACGGAATTCGACACAAACTGGTTGTTAATTGGCTAGGGGGGCCGGGCTATTAGTGTTACCTCCTCCACAACAGAGAAAAAGATTTGGCCAGCCACGTAGTATTTATACGTATGTAGTAAGTAGTATTAGTACGCATAAATTCTTTGTCAATTTTGAGATAAATCTATTTCTTTCCTTGTATTTTTCATTCCCTTACCGTTAATATATATGAAAAACACATCATAAAAACATGTGTAGGAAACCTCCCAGCTTATCGAACCACAAAATAGATAGGTACAGAAGACAATCTACACACAAAGCGCGCTCGAGCAACGCACACATTGACATGGCTCACGGACACGATATCTCGGCTCAATCGGCCGGTCGCACTCATACAGTTCGGAGCAACGCGCTGACGTGTGTGCGATCGCCTAGCGTAGGTATAAAAAGTGAAGTACATACATGAGATTAACTTCTGTACCTATCTATTTTGTGACATAATAAATATCCTATATTCTGCTACCAAGGTCAGGCCACAGCGGTTCTTAATTGGATCGCCGTGATTTCGGTTGACTGCTCTGGCTATCGATAGGAAACTGATACTCGATAGATATCGATGAAATATTCGCCTATATCTCTGGCGGGTGGATCAGGATTGCGTTATCTTACACCTTGGCGTTGCATCGCTTATATGGTCTGTTAGGTCTTATTTGGCACACTAATATGTTAATATGGTCCTCAAATCTTGCTCAGAAGTAGTGTTAGTGTGTGTTGTGAATGTTTCCTAGATAATATTACTATTTTTTTTATTTTATACTTTCCTAGCTTTTGCCCGCAGCTTCGTCCGCATACGGGAAAATGGGGTGAATAGAAACAAAACTTCAAAGAGTTTCACGATATTTGAATATTTGTTGCAGCATTTAACCATATTTTATTAATGAATTAATATTTTTAAAAGTAGATGCTTTGTTAGAAGCCAATAATCGATATATAAAAAAATCAATGCCACTTTTCGTTGTAATTTTATAACTCAAGAACGGGCTCACTCATCTATTCAAACCAAATGTTTAGGCTTTGTTTGGACTATGTAGTAGATGGTTTATGTGAAGTTTGGTAGGGTAGAGAAGGATATAATAGTAGGGTAGAGTAAGGTAGAGTAGGGTTGAGTAGGGTAGAGTAGGGTAGAGTAGGGTATAGTAGGGTAGAGTAGGATAGGGTAGGGTGGAATAGGGAAGAGCGGGAGCAAAGCCGCGCAGGCAATACTAGTATTTTATAAATAACTAGCTTTTGCCCGCAGCTTCACCCACGTACATAAAATATAGCCTATGTCACTCAGGAATAAAGCAGCTTTCTATTGGTGAAAATTTTAGTAATTGGACCAGTACTTCCAGAGATTACATCCAACAAAAAAGAAAACAAACTTTACGTCTGTATTATATTAGTGTAAGTAGATGTAATAAATCACGCTACTAAATAATATAAACAGAGTATGAACCAGAAGTGTTTCATTTGCGTCTCCGACAATACTATAGCAAATAAAAGTCAATAGGTCGTCCAGAATTTGGGTCAAGTCGGCCATAAAAATTGGCGCCAACATTTGACACCAATCAGGGCTATATAATTACGATAATAGGTAGTGATTATCTAATAAGGTGTCGACTGTAAATAATGGTTCAAGCACATTAGAGTCGCTACGCTCACATGAAGGTTCTACTGAATTATTTAGTTGGAATAACGTATTTTTTTTGCGTTGCTTATTTAATTCATCAACTATTACAGCCGTAGGGCACCCACAGCTGGGCATAAGCGTCCTCCAAGTGTCGCATCCACCGCGATCCTCACCAGGTGATCGTTTAGGAAGCCTTCCAACGCTGCGTTTTCCGATACGCGGTCGCCACTCCAAAACCTTTCGGTCATCTGTTTCAATGAAAGTAATGGAAGGAAACCTTTACCCAGTAGTGGGACATTTTAAACTAGTAATAATAATAATAATAATTTGTAACAACTTATGTCGACTACCTGGAGAGCCAAGTCAAGTATATTGACTTGGCTCGCGAGGTTGTCGAAATGACGACATTTGGGATATGGACTCAGCGATCATTGTACCGATAGTTGTGTCAGCCAATGGCTTAATAGTCAAGAGCCTCGACCAACACCTTAGGAGGCTCTCGTTAGGCGACTGGACCAAGGGCTTGATTCAAAGAAAGGTACTTCTGGACACGGCTCGTATAGTCAGCAGGTTCCAATCTCCAGAGCCCTGACCGCTGGTAGCTTGGACCCTGTTCCCGATACCGGTGGGACACTATTTTTTTTATATTTTTATAGGTCTTTTTTAAATTTTTATTTAAATATTTAAAATATAACTTATAAGTATATTGTAATGAATAAACGAATAATAATTTGTAATTTCAGGATACCTTAAATCAGCTTATGAATATGTCAGTGACTGAGCTTGCAAGAAGAAATAAAATAATAAAAAGTAAAAAAAATATAACCCAACTACGACAGAAAAACGACCCTACCAACCGAAACACTTTAATAACGTGTGATTACGGCTTTTCTTTTTGTTCTGTACCTCTACCATGAGTTTAAAGCAATAGTATTTGTCGATACTCGATACCGACTACGTAAATATTTTGTATGGCAAATTTTAAAGCGCCTCTAGCGGTCATTTACGGAACCAATTTTTTGGTTCAAACTTTTAACTCATGGTAGAGGTACTGTTCTCGTTTGTCCAGTAACCTTGTTTATTACAGCATCCTGAAAATCTATTTTCATACTGTGTGTTTTTAGGGTTCCGTAGCCAAATGGCAAAAAACGGAACCCTTATAGATTCGTCATGTCTGTCTGTCTGTCTGTCTGTGTGTCTGTCCGTCCGTCCGTATGTCACAGCCACTTTTTTCCGAAACTATAAGAGCTATACTGTTGAAACTTTGTAAGTAGATGTATTCTGTGAACCGCATTAAGATTTTCACACAAAAATAGAAAAAAAGCAATAAATTTTGGGGGTCCCCATACATAGAACTGAAACTCAAAAAATTTTTTTTCATCAAACCCATGCGTGTGGGGTATCTATAAATAGGTCTTCAAAAATAATACTGAGGTTTCTAATTTAATTTTTTTCTAAACTGAATAGTTTGCGCGAGAGACACTTCCAAAGTGGTAAAATGTGTGTCCCCCCCCTCTAACTTCTAAGATAAGAGAATGATAAAACTAAAAAAAATATATGATGTACATTACTATAAAAACTACCAACGAAAATTGGTTTGAACGAAATCTAGTAAGTAGTTTTTTTTAATGCGTCATAAATCGAAAAAAATACACTATTATTAAAACATCGATCAAAGTTACAACAAATTACAAGAACTTTTATATTATGTTACTTGCTGCTACGGAACCCTTCATGGGCGAGTCCGACTCGCACTTGGCCGGTTTTTTTGTCGTAATTTTTAACTATTTTAGTGTTATTATCATCGAATTTTTTGACCGCTTGAGGGCGCCATATTGAATTTTGATGATATTTTTGTTAAGTACAAGTGAAGTCCTTTCAAATGATATCAAAGATGGTGTATTAATCTTAGTGTTTTTTTTTTTTATTATAAAGGCATGACTGTTTGTCCGCTAGAGGGCATTGATTTTTATGACACGTCCCGTAGCGTATGTTCAGCAGACGATTAAGACGGTTTTAACAATACTTACCTTATATGTCGAGATCCAATAAGTAGTTTAGAATTTGAGAGGGAACAGATGAACATACACACATAGCCTGTTAAAATCATAATCCTTCTTTTGGCTTTGACGTAATCGGGTAAAAACATATCCCAAAATTTTCCTCCTCTTTGCGTCGTATTCCTCAATGCTGAGGGTCGTGACCTGTTTCATCACTCTATCCCCTAAGATATTCCTCCATCTGTTCCTGTCTCTGGCGGTGTGAAGGGCACTGTACATCGTGGAGTCAAGGACGGGTCGGAACTGATCAGACCAACGTATTGGGCCAACGTATATCCCAAAGTTTACCAGATCAAAAATATCGGTAAGTACATAAATAAATAAAAGTATAATATCGATTCAGTAGCCCCAAAGTTAATCCCTCACAAAAATAAAATGGCTTATACGAACAAAGAAATAAAAACTATAATATTACACATAAAGCCAACTAAGCATAGTGATGCGAAACGTATCGGGTTATAACATCCCAACATGATATTTATACGAGCTTACAAGTTCGCGTTTATGGGCAGTAGAGGGTTACTTATGGTCCTTAATGGCTGAGTGGGACTTATGAGAGCGTATGTTGTGTTTAACCACAAAATAGCTATGTACAGAAGTCAATCTACATACAAAGCGAGAGCAACGCACACATAGACACCGCTCACGGACACGATACAGTTGCCATAACGGATTTTGAGCGGTTGCGCTGAAGTCAAATATTCGGACTCTTTAGTGGTGCGAAGTGAGACGCGGGGGCGGGGAGTGTCAGTGATTGGCTCGCCGCGCCATCGCGTCATAGACGTCATTCCTCATTCGTTCCCTGCGTTGCTGCATGTATCTAACAACGACGACGATTGGCTCGCCAATGTATGGAATGCGAAAAGCGATCCCCATTCTGACGCCGAGCGCTCAAGATCCATTGTGCCTACTTGTACCTATCTCGAAGCGCCTCGGCCCGCTCGTCGAACAGTTCCAGCTCAAACGCTCATTAGTGTGCGTCCACCGAGCGTAGGTATAAAAAGTGAAGTACATACATGAGATTGTCTTCTGTTTCTGTCTTTTTTGTGGTTGTACGAATATGGGTCAGACAAATCTTGGAGATTTGGTAGTTAAAACTTGATGATACAATCGAAGCCTGTGATTAAGTTCCCGTGAACTTAGTTAACAGATAAAAATAGATCTTCTAAATTGTAATTAGTAATTTAATTTATTTGGGGACTACTAACCTACCCGGCTCCGTTGGGTTGCAAGTTATAGGTACATAAACCTTCCTCATTTCTGGCTCTGTACCCAGTGCAAGAAATGAGGAAGGTTTATATATAAGGTGGAGACCTACCTACTAACTATTGCCCGCGACTTCGCCTCCGTACATAAAATTTAGCCTATGTCACTCAGGAATTAAACAGCTTTCTATCTGTGAAAAAATTTTAGCAATCGGACCAGTATTTCCAGAGATTACCTCCTACAAACAAAAAAACATAAAAATAAAAAATAAAAACTTTACCTCTTCATTATATTAGTTTAGATATAAGTAATAAGTATTAAAAGTACAGATTAGTGTAGATAACGGGAGGGAGTGGCAGACTGGCTAAGAGGGTTCCTCCCTCCTCAAGCTTGGACGCCCCTGGGGCACGACCCAAGGCGCGCGCTACGCCAGTACGTAACACGTCGGATCAACTCAGAATGGGTGAAATGGCGACAGGTAACTGGACAAACTTGTGACCCACCGATCGTTGGACACAGGCCTCGCTCAAGGCACCGCCACAACGACTGGTCTTGTGCGTTTCGCATTCATCAGATTCCTGCGACTCTCATCAGGCCATCGGTCCACCTTGTAGCGTCCTCCTCCTCCATTACTGATGGTCGTGAAGTTCCCGCTGGATTAGCTTCTTATTCATGGAATCTCGCCATCTGTGACGGTTCTTAGCGTCATGAAAGGCGACGTGCAATTGGGTGTCCAGTGTGGAGCGGACCTGATCTGCCCATCTTATTGGGCTGCGGCCTACCTTGTAGCGTAGAATGAATAAAATTTCAAAGCTTTTTTGTATTGATTGTAACCTCTTTTATTTCCTACAAAAATTGAAACCTCTTAGAAAAATGTGGGTACTTACAACATTTTAAAGAAAACTAACCACGTTATTAATTCAGCCTCAGTAAATCCAGTGGGTTCGCCAGCAAAGACGGATGAAAGGGTAATGTTACCTTTCATGAGATTCTTTCTATACCTTCTTATTACATAAATAAACCCAATTATCCGTATAATTGGCAACATTTCCTTGAAGTACCACTTTTGGTTCAAATTGGTACATTTCGTGGAACCTTCTATTTGGTACCTTTTACAGTTTACAATTATATGGTACGGTAGTTGATTTTGTTAGAATTTCTTTTTATTACATTAATTCTGTACGTGAGTTTACCACCTAGCTCCTGCCAAACGGTTAGACCGATATGATTGAAAAGGTTCTAGAGTGGAGTGGCGAC
This sequence comes from Mythimna albipuncta, assembly GCA_929112965.1. Taxonomy (NCBI): domain Eukaryota; kingdom Metazoa; phylum Arthropoda; class Insecta; order Lepidoptera; family Noctuidae; genus Mythimna; species Mythimna albipuncta. Next base: position 4,137,827 of record OV815962.1, on the reverse strand, counting down.
CGTGTACCGGAAAAGGTAGCGTTGGATAGCAAAAACAAGGTGAACCTATGTGTGCGAGAATTATGGGTATTCTGATGAAAATCAATGACTGGATGCTCAATGCAAATTAGTTTTTAATAATTTTCGGTGTGAACAATATATTTTACAAGAAACAAGTGAAGACAAGTGACAAATAGAAGTGTCATATTTTTTCATATAATTTAGGAAGCTTGCAAGAAGGTTTTATCTCCAACATTTCCCCGGGCGTTGAAACCAATGGTTTCAACCAGATTCTGAAGACACAGGCAAAGGGCAGATTCGGTTGAATGCCCGTCGAACGACTCCAGTAGACGTCCGAATGTCAGCTACACGGGCGATACCATCCGTTCCTGGATGAACAGCCACGATCCGTCCAAGTCTCCACTTCAACGGAGGAAGATCGTCTTCCTTGATCACCACCAAGGAGTTCAGCATCAAGCCATCCTTGCAGGAACGCCATTTGGAGCGTTGTTGCAATTCTGCAACATACTCCTTGCTCCATCTGCTCCAGAAATGCTGGCGAAGCTGCTCGATCCTCTGGTAACGAGACAGATAATTGGCAGAGCTATCCTGGTAATCAGGTTGCGGCAAGGAAGTAAGTGGCCGTCCCACAAGAAAATGTCCTGGCGTGAGCGGAGTATAATCTGCAGGATCTGAAGACAACGGCGTCAATGGACGAGAGTTCAAGATGGCTTCAATCTTGGTTAGTGTGGTGTACAGCTCCTCAAAAGTCAAGTTACAATTTCCCAACACTCTCTGAAGGTGATACTTTGCTGACTTGACACCCGCCTCCCAGAGTCCACCGAAATGTGGGGTGTAGGCGGGAATAAAATGGAACCTTATTCCGTCGTTTGCTGCACTTTCACCCAAGGACAAACTATTTAATTTTAAAAATTTGGAAAGGTCGTTGTATGCACCGACAAATGAGGTACCGTTATCGGAAAAAATATCAGCAGGTTTACCTCTCCGAGAAATAAACCGATACAAAGCCAGTAAATAACTATTGCTAGTTAAATCACCAACGAGCTCCAAATGAATGGCCTTGGTTGTGAAACAAATAAAAATAGCGACATACACCTTTACTAACCTACATCCACGGCCCTGGCGACTAGCACACATAATAGAGCCAGCGTAATTAACGCCTGTGCTTTCAAAGGGATAACCTGGACGAAGGCGTTCTCGTGGTAAGTTACCCATTAAGGGAGCTACAACCTTACCCTTCATACGGTGACACAAAACACACTTATGATAACAGGCTTTCGCCAACTTGCGACCTCCTATTGGCCAATAAGTTTCCCTAATGGAAGCTAATAATAATTGTGGGCCAGCATGCATCAGCCTTTTATGCTCAAAATTAAATAATAGTTTAGTGAAATCATGAGTGGACTGTAATAAAATAGGGTGTTTCTTACTATAAGCAAAATTAGAGTTATCGAGACGTCCTCCTACTCGCATTACATTATTATCGTCTAAATAAACATTAAACTTTAGAAGGGCGCTCTTTTTAGGTAAACTCTTTTTGTTCAAAAATAATTGGTATTCAGAAAATGACTGAATCTGACTCTTAATAATGATAAGAGTTAGTGCATCTTGTACCTCATCATGTGACAAGTATTTGGTTTTAGGGTAATGCTTTCTACATGACTTAATAAATCGTAATACGTAGGCAACAGATCGTACGAGCCGTGTGTAATTGGAATAACGCCTAAAATCAATTAAAACTTCAGGTTTCGAATCGTTTACAACATGTAATATGATTTTAGGTCGAGTCTCCGGTAACGATTGTAGTCCTGGGCTCGTAATTTGAGAAGGCCATTCAGACGAATCTAGTTTTAAAAAATCTGGTCCTTTCCACCACAGATCTGACTCCTGCAGATCACTAATATCCATGCCACGAGATATTAGGTCTGCTGGATTTTGATCTGTTGGGACGTGCCTCCAAGTACAGTTACCCGACTTATCCAAAACCTCAGCAACGCGGTTGCGCACAAAGGGCTGAAGTCTGGTAGGCATCATCTGTAACCATCCCAAGACAATGGTTGAATCAGTCCAACAATAAACCCGACTGATCTTCACTCGAAGTGAGCTCATCACCTTCTCGTGAAGACGAGAACCGACTACCGCACCACATAACTCCAGTCGCGGAATTGTCGTAGGCTTGATGGGAGCAACTCGACTCTTTGCCATTAACAAGCGAGCCATGTACTCACCCTTAGCATTAACACTGCGAATGTAGACGCAAGCACCGTACGCGGACTCAGACGCGTCTGTGAAAATATGGAGTTCTAACTCCGTAAATGAATTGCAGACTACAAGTCGCGGAATGCGAACATGATTTAAAAGAGGTAAAGATTTAATAATAATCTCCCATTGTTTACAAATCTCATTAGGTAATGGTTGATCCCATGATAATTTATCTAACCACATTTTCTGTAGCAAGATCTTCATAGTAATAACAATAGGACCTAACAGACCTAAGGGATCAAAGATTCGCGCAATAACGGATAACAAGTCACGCTTTGTGTACCTAGTCGAAGATTTAGTCAGACCTATAGGAAACCCTATCTCATCAGTGCCGATATGCCAACAGAGACCAAGCAACTTTTCTGGCTCATTTTGTCCAATGTTCAAATCGTATGACGCAGGGACAGCATTCGACAATAATTGAGAATCATTTGACTTCCACTTTCTCAATGGCATACATGCCGACGCAAGCGCTTTGGTGACTTCAGTGCGAATGAACTTTACTTCATCTAAGTCATCCCCTCCGGTCAGCAAGTCGTCGACATAGAAGTCATGTTGGATGATTTCCGATATCTTAGGGTTCCTACAGTCGAGTCCTACTTGTTTAAGGCATCGTGTCGCAAGGAATGGCGCACTGGCCGTACCGTACGTGACGGTGTTTAATTGATAAACATTAATAGGATCACTAACATTATCACGCCAAACAATCTGTTGTAAATATCTGTCCGACGGGTGGACGACTATTTGTCTATACATCTTCTCCACATCCGCAGATAAAACATACTTGTGGACTCTAAAGCGAAGAAGTATAGACAATAGACCGTCCTGTACGGTTGGCCCAACCATCTGTAGGTCATTAGAGGACACTCCCGTCGAAGTAGAAGCACTAGCGTTGAAAACAACACGAAGTTTGGTCGTGGTACTCGACTCGCGTAAAACTCCCATATGTGGAATAAAATAACCCAAACATAAATTAGGTTTATTAATTTTTGTCATATGACCAAGTAACTCGTATTCTGACAAAAAGTCATGATACATTCTACTAAAGTTCGTCTTAACCTTTAATTTACGCTCTAAAGAATGTAAACAATGTGTGGCTTTATTAAAAGAATTTCCTAAAATTGAAGGATCTTTCTTTAGGGGGATGCGAACACAAAAACGACCATCAGACAATCGTGTCGTATTTGTAACGAAATTGTCTTCACACAATTTCTCTTCAGGCATATAAGAATTGGAAGACTTCGCATTCACCTCCTCTAATTGCCAAAACTTTGTCAATTCTGACTTGAGGTTTTCCCAGTCACCATCGCTGTCGGCAACCATTTTAGACATATTGCACTTTACGTCATTCGTCAGCAGTGAGATAGTATTCTGAGTAATTGGACCGGAAACTATCCATCCTAGACGGGTTTCACATAATATTGGTTTCCCGGTACCTAACTTTAGTCTTTGAGATCCTAACAAATCCCAAAAAAGATCAGCGCCGATTAAAATATCAACATCGGCAGGGTTATAAAAAGTAGAATCAGCTAAAGTAATATTCGAGGGTAAGTCGAAATCAGAAATATTTATCTGACGACACGGAACACTACTCGTAATGAACGGAAGAACAAAACAATTTAGTTCGAATACAAAGCTATCATCTAATGGCGTACCCTTAACCCGACATATTTTACCTACGTGCGAAGTGACGTTATTGATTCCAAGGATTGATCTATCTACCTGGCTAGTTTTTAAGTTAAGTTTATTGCACAACCTATCTGTTATGAGTGAAGACGTGCTACCACTATCGAGCACCGCGCGAGCGAGATGCACACACCCATTGTGGTCTCTTAATTTGATCAAAGCGGTTGATAACAACACATCTCGTTGCGTATGACCACACGGAGATGCAATGTTTGCGGATAAAGCTACGTTATTCGTTTCAGTCGTAGCAGACAAGTTATTCATCGAATTACCACTAGGTGTATTCGATACAGTGCCATTAGAATGTACGTGAACTAATGTGTTGTGCCTACGTTTGCATAGTTTGCAGCCTGGTTTTTTACATTTGTTAGCATAGTGTCCGGAACGAAAACAGTTAAAACATACCTTATAACTAGGTAATGATTTGAGACGGTCATCGTTACTCAATGCGATAAACTGTGGACAATTATTTAATGTGTGATCGTTGTTATTACATTTAGGACAAGGTTTAGAAGCTGAGTCAGTGCTAGAATTGATAGGAGATTGTGCTACCATTGACTTGATCTTAGGACCTGATTTACCTGGTGATTGCGAATAATGATTGCGGGGGAGTTCCAGGGTCTCGATGAGGTCGGCTCGATTGCGTAAGAATTGCATAAATGCGTTAAACGTGATTAAGCCATCCTTGTCTATCCTACCTTTGCACTCCTCCCACTCACGATAGGTTTTTTGATCAAGTTTTCGTGTGACAATGTAGATTAAAAGTGTATCCCAGTGTTTCACAGGCTCCCCTAATGACTCTAAAGCTCGCAAGTCTTTATTTAACTGATCGATCAAATTCTTAATGGCAACAGAAGATTCTTTTGTAATTGATTCAATAGTAAATAATGAACTTATATGATTCTGAACCAGTAATCTTTTGTTGTCAAACCGATCACATAACAATGACCATGCCACAGAGTAATTACTTGAAGAAAACTCAATGGATTTGATAACTATAGCAGCTGTTCCCTCAAGTGATGCTCGCAAGTAGTGAAACTTATTGATTGCGTCTATGTCATCATTACAATGAATTAGGCTAGTAAAGGTGTCGCGGAATTCAAGCCAATTACAATATAATCCGCTAAACTTTGGTAACTGAATCGTTGGCAATTTAACCGGCTGCTTTATGCTAACACGAGTACTTTTACAACTTTCCATCGATTTATTATCTTTATTGTAGTCAGTCAGAATATTCTGGGCTCTAGATAAGGTTTTATAATAAATAGACTCAAACTCGGAACGCTGAGAATATTGTAAGTTGATGTCGTCAACAATGCATTCTAGACGTAACTGTACCTCATCATACTGCTCATACAACGCCTCTATCTTGCCCATGCGCAACTGCAACTCGGACACATCACAGCTAGATAGCTCCTTGTCCTTGAATGAGTCCAGAAAATTGAGGAAACTAGTCAAGCGACCTTTGAAGCTGCCTCGCTTCTTAATTAAATCCTTTTCCTCAGACATTCTGGGAGACGAGTGTTGTCAACCTGGCATTGATACAGGAATATAAAAATTAAAAACAACAATATAATTTCAATAATTATACGCCTAGCTGTAGTCTATGCCCTTTCTGACTGCTAACTATAATTTATTACAATGACTTGTACTAATATCTAACACTCAAATATTTTTATTATGTCAAGATACTTGTTAAAAATTAATACCACTGTTAAGTAGTTATGTAATTAGTTACAGCTTAATATAATGTAAGTTTAATAATGTAGCAAAATAGCTAACTATACTGTTAAAAGTATGAGTTTAAACTTAACATTGCTGTTGAATAAAATACTAATCACAATGCAACAAAGTACCTAATGATTTTACTCAAACACAATATAATTGGTAATTTAATAAAATAGTACTGACCTTAGTATGACTACTTATATATACTACCTGAGTGTTGGGTGACGATATTAGCGTAATTATAACTGTACACCACTAACTAACTTGCTTGAAATCAATCCAGTTCTCCAGCAGTGAACTCATGAACCTCCATTCAGCGTGGAAGTCAGTCTCTATTCTTTTTCTTGAAAATAATCGCTGATCTTCTTAATTATATTTCATCCGGCTCGTTATGGACCATGTGCGAGAATTATGGGTATTCTGATGAAAATCAATGACTGGATGCTCAATGCAAATTAGTTTTTAATAATTTTCGGTGTGAACAATATATTTTACAAGAAACAAGTGAAGACAAGTGACAAATAGAAGTGTCATATTTTTTCATATAATTTAGGAAGCTTGCAAGAAGGTTTTATCTCCAACACTATGACCTGGAGAGTCACGAGAATCCGATGGATGCAAGAAGAAAATTTCAACTCTCTACCTCTTACTGTTTAAGGGCCTGTGCCACACTACGTTTTTTAAACGCGCCATCGACGCGCGTTTTGGAAACGTGCGTCAACGACGTACTCTTATCGTATTAAAGGTCTACAGGCTGCGTCTGACTCGCGTGCGTATCGCGTCTGTAGCGCTACAAACGCGCGTCGACGGCGCGTTTAAAAAACGTGGTGTGCACAGACTCTAAGAGATACAGCCCACTGACAGACGGACGGACGGACAACGAAGGCTTAGCAACCGGGTCCCGTTAGCACTCTTTGGGTACGAAACCAATCATCGAATGCCGTAATTAGAGACACAATAGAAAGACAATGGCTTATGTCGAACTGTGTAACTTAAGACATTCAAAAGGTTAATAGAGATAAAACCCCTGGACTATAAAAATAGAGCAAAAATAACTGCCTATTAATAACACCATAATAACTACAACCTGTAACCAGTCAAGTGTGAACAGCGTGCAAGGGTAAGCAAGATTACGCGAGCTCACGATCAGTGGGCACTAGAGGGTTAACGGGTATTAATAGGCCAGTAGGACAGTGAGATGAACCTTGAAAGAAAACGGTCGATTTCAGGGTTATCCAGTGGAAGGATCTCGTATTCAAGAAATTGAACGTAGATCATGCTTGATTGACTCTCTGAGAGAACCCAAATAAACTGTAATATAACTGTTTTGTGGCGAAATTTTTCGATTTAACTACTTTTCTGAGAGTTTTTGGCGAGATTTTATCGAGGAATTTTTTTTTTTAATCGTTCAAGTAGCACCTACTAATATGTACTAATACGCAGCTAGGAAGTGGAATTTCGTGCCGGAGTCTGTGTTTCCTGATGGCTACAAGACGGGAATCTTTAAGTCCATCTTTTCTTCGGCCTTCCTCTCCCTCTCCATCCATCGAATATATCAAATTACATACAATTTTAATAAAAAGTTACCTGCATTGATTTCTAGAACTAAAAACTTTTACGGATTCATAATGTGTATTGATAATAGACAAAACAAATAACGCTAAAGACTATCTATAATATTAATAAATTAAGCACACTTTTATAAGGAACACAAAAGAGAAAGATGTGCCATAGCAAACGTGCTAATGAGCACAGTTTAAAAAGTTGTAACGCTGAACTATGAAGTATTGACAGATTGCTGGCGCGGCGCCAACGGGGACCTCGTTCCACCTGCGAGAGACTAGCCGAAGAACAAATGCACTTAAATTCCAATAGCCAGGTTATACAGACCTGCAGTCCAGCTGGGTAAATGGAGAAAAAAGTTAATTGATTTTTAGGGTTACGTACCCAAAGGTTAAAACGGGCAGTAATAAAAAACTTTTTACTAAAAAATATTTCTTATCCGACTTCACTAAAAAATCACTAAAACGATCAAAATAACTATTTCGGAAGTCGGTGTTATTCGGTATTTTTTGTTTATTATTTAAATTAACAAAAATTTAAAAAAATACAACTGAGTTGAGAACCTCCTCCTTTTTTGGAAGTCGGTTAAAAGGGTGTGGAAAAACAGGACGTCACGTAGAGTCGCATGGCGTGTGTGAAGTGTAGACTCTACAAATCTAGTTTCTCTATCTAGTTTAGAAAATTGTGGAGACTGACACGCCCAAATCAGCGCAGTGTAATTCTACCTTATGACTCCGCTGCCCGTCCGTCTGTCTGTCCATCTGTCATCAGGCTGTATCTCATGTACTGAGATAGTTAGGCAGTTGTTCTACCTTATGACTCCGCTGCCCGTCCGTCTGTCTGTCCATCTGTCATCAGGCTGTATCTCATGTACTGAGATAGCTAGGCAAATTTTCACATGTCGATGTATTTCTGTTGACGCTATAACAACAAATACTAAAAACAGAATAAAGGAAATATTTAAGTGGGGCTCTCAAACAAAAAACTTGATTTTTTTGCCGTTTTTTGCTAGGTACGATACGGAACCCTTCGTGCGCGAATCCGACTCGCACTTGGCCGTTTTTTTATTGACTCGCCAGGGTTTATGCATTTAACTAGTGTCAGCCTACTTACGTGCTATTTTAAGTCGATATCGTTATTTGTTTATGCGCCATGTTTGACGCAAATAAACACTTTTTCTTTCTTTCTATCAGGCGCGAACACAGTGAAATGAAGCTGAGAATTTTACTGTAAGCAATACCTAAGTATTGTGACTACCTCAGCAAAGCTTGCCGAGAGACTGACTCGATATAGGACATCTATACATATAAATAAAATTGGAGTGTCTGTTTGTAACATTTAAATAACTGCTTTTTACTTCATGAATATGAATATATTATTTATATAAGTACGGTACATACACCAAAATAATATTTTTTACAATTTTTGTCTGGCTGTCTGTCTGTTTGTCCGGCCGAAATGTCTGGACCGATTTTGACGGGACTTTTTGTGGCAGGCTACTTTTATTTTAGAAAAAATAAATTCCAAATCCTGTAGTCCACGCGAACGAAGTCGCGGGCATAGCTAGTTGCCAATATAATACGAGTATTGGTCCAAGTGCTGCCCAGAATTAACACACGGAGCATTTTGTTCAGGCCAACACTGATTAGTAAGTCGAAGTGAAGGTCGACTGGTAGATAATACCTATGGCTTAAGTCCGCCTTTGTACAGTGATATTTGCATGCTTCAAAATCTGTCCGAGATGTTCGAAAAAAGTATTTTGTTGTGAACTTTATGATAATTTTCAGTGTAACTGTTAGTGTAATAATTAATTGTACTTATTATCTACGAAATATTAAATACATTTTAAAACTGCATAAGTGAAACCAAAAGATAGAAAAAAATAAAAGAAAAAAGACTATCTAGCTGTCCAACCGTCCAAATTAGAGATTATTTATTATTATTTATGTATTTCTATTACAGGTACTCTTTGCACTAACAATACCGGCAATATGGGAATATTGCTGGCAATATTGCCACTAATATTCATACATAAAATAAATAAATCTATACTATATCTATACCAATAACGCGCTAATCTCTGGAACTACTGGTCCGATTTGAATGATTCTTTCAGTGTTGAGTAGTCCATTTATCGAGGAAGGCTATAGGCTATGTTTTTTTTTCAAAATTAGGGATCCGTAATAAAATTGCTATTTTGTAACACAAGGTGTAAAATCGAAAACCTATTTTTGCGTGCGCTGCAAAAACTATTGACAATTGAACAAAATGATGTACTACGGGGTTGTAGATCCCATTAAGACCTTCAAAAAAGTCCGCGAGAACATATATCTAGCTATCATGGTTTAATCACAATAACCGATTTTGTGTTCAAAATAATTATTAAATCGTCTGAAGAAGAAAAACGACGTTAAATATGTATCGTAATATTAGTCTTTATCGAAATTAAGCAATATGTTATCAAGAGTATTTATGTAGAAGTAAAATACTTTTTGTTTCATCTCAATCCGATATTTCGTTTTAAAGTTATCACGTGTGTAAGATGTTAAGAGTTGGTACCTATTAATGAGTTATGGGCCATAGAGTTTTTATCAACATAAAATCCTGTATAGACCAGTGTCGATAATTTTTAAAACAAAAAAAACGAATAGTAGGATGAAACCCATCACAAAAGGAGGAGAATATTATAAAAATGAAAGGAAAAATAATTTACGGGCGATCTGAGGTCGGGAAGGGGGTGGGGGTGACTTTTTAAGGGGAAAAAACGGTTTTTCTCGATTTCCGGCAAAACTAAAAGTCCTATGGAAAAAAGTCAAATGGCAAAGTTGTAGGTAATAAAAAGATCTAAAACTTTTGTATTAACACTTTTTTCACATAACCTCAAAATTTATGTGAAAAATTCAAAAAACCATGTTTTTGGTTTTTTATTATTATCTCTTTCAAAAAACAATATTTTATCACGAAATTTGGTGAAAACTTACCTTTTTATGTCCCAAATACGCTGTAATTTATTTGATTAGAAATATTTATTTTTTCACCTTATTTTGAATAAATATCGAAAAATCACCCTAATTTTCAATCGAAAAATCACCCGTCAAAATATCTTTTTTTTTCAAAAAGTTTATATGGTGTCTGTTCGTTGAAATGTCTACTTTCCGATGGTGAAAAAATATATATATGTTACCATAGTACATCTTCTCAGCAAATGCAAAAAACCGAAAAAAAACTCGAATTCGAATTTTTTTTTCAATTATTATATTGAATGTAGAGCTATTTATTAAAATTTACACTTTAATTACTCGAAAAACGTAAAATTACATGTTACATAGATAACAAAAAAAATTGCAAATCAAAATATAGTACTATAATTAACAAACAAATAAGTTGATAAAATTAATATTTAATAAGACGTCTACAATATTTGGAGAAAAGAGTCGAATCTTCTTTAAGTTATAATGCGTAGATGCCTATTTATAACTCTTTTTTTAGATAACTTATATTTATTTGAGTGACCTACGAAAAATTTTAGCCCATCAAAAGGTATTTCATAGAGGAGTGGGGAAGGGGCTAGGCGGGTCCGGGTCTTACTACATACATACCTAATATATTATTTCGTAGCAGCTGTAACAACCGTTAGCCTAGCCAGTATTCGAAATACAGTATAGTATACAACATCGTTTAAAAAAATACACGTGCACGTTGAGTTTCTTGAAGATAATTGTGACAAGTTTACAAAAAAACTAAGAAGATTAAAAAAATAATAATCTCCTTTATTTTGCACAAACAAACTTAGTTACTCCCATATGATATATAAAATACACATCGTAAATATATTTTTACTAACTAACTTATGGCCTATTTTCATATATATTTCATATATTTTAAATATATTTTAGATACATTCAAAATATATCCTAAAAGACATAAAAACATAGCTAAAAATAAAATAAAAAAATTGAATATACCTGAAATATATTTGAAATGTATAATATATATATGAAAATCGGCCAAAAGTTAGTTAGTAAAAATATATTTACGATGTGTATTTTATATATCATATGGGAGTAACTAAGTTTGTTTGTGCAAAATAAAGGAGATTATTATTTTTTTAATCTTCTTAGTTTTTTTGTAAACTTGTCACAATTATCTTCAAGAAACTCAACGTGCACGTGTATTTTTTTAAACGATGTTGTATACTATACTGTATTTCGAATACTGGCTAGGCTAACGGTTGTTACAGCTGCTACGAAATAATATATTAGGTATGTATGTAGTAAGACCCGGACCCGCCTAGCCCCTTCCCCACTCCTCTATGAAATACCTTTTGATGGGCTAAAATTTTTCGTAGGTCACTCAGATAAATATAAGTTACCTATCTAAAAATAGTTATAAATAGGCATCTACGCATATAACTTAAAGAAGATTCGACTCCTTTCTCCAAATATTGTAGACGTCTTATTAAGTATTAATTTTATCAACTTATTTGTTTGTTAATTATAGTACTATATTTTGATTTGCATTTTTTTTGTTATCTATGTAACATGTAATTTTACGTTTTTCGAGTAATTAAAGTGTAAATTTTAATAAATAGCTCTACATTCAATATAATAATTGAAAAAAAAATTCGAATTCGAGTTTTTTTTCGGTTTTTTGCATTTGCTGAGAAGATTTACTATTGTAACATATATATATTTTTTCACCATCGGAAAGTAGACATTTCAACGAACAGACACCATATAAACTTTTTGAAAAAAAAAGATATTTTGACGGATGATTTTTCGATTGAAAATTAGGGTGATTTTTCGATATTTATTCAAAATAAGGTGAAAAAATAAATATTTCTAATCAAATAAATTACAGCGTATTTGGGACATAAAAAGGTAAGTTTTCACCAAATTTCGTGATAAAATATTGTTTTTTGAAAGAGATAAAAATAAAAAACCAAAAACATGGTTTTTTGAATTTTTCACATAAATTTTGAGGTTATGTGAAAAAAGTGTTAATACAAAAGTTTTAGATCTTTTTATTACCTACAACTTTGCCATTTGACTTTTTTCCATAGGACTTTTAGTTTTGCCGGAAATCGAGAAAAACCGTTTTTTCCCCTTAAAAAGTCACCCCCACCCCCTTCCCGACCTCAGATCGCCCGTAAATTATTTTTCCTTTCATTTTTATAATATTCTCCTCCTTTTGTGATGGGTTTCATCCTACTATTATTATTTTTCACTTTTAATTATTTTTGAAGGCATCTACCCTGGTCTAGTAATAATCTTTTTCGAAATATATTTGTTGATGATTGTAAGTATAAGATCTTTGAAGAATATAATAAATACATTTATGAACGCGGTAATCTTGGGAAATACTGATCTGATTTGAAAACTGTTTAAATATTCAGTAGTCCATTTATTGAGGGAGGCAATTATATTCAATATTTTATCTCGGTATTTTCACGGAAACGAGAAGAACGCGGGTGAAACCGCGGGGCACAGCTAGTATAATATATATTATTTTTTAATATATATTATAAATATATAATATTATAAAGCGCAAGAGTTTGTTTGTTTGTTTGTTTGTTTGAACGCGCTAATCTCTGGAACTACTGGTCCGATTTGAATGATTCTTTCAGTGTTAGGTAGTCCATTTATCGAGGAAGGCTATAGGCTATGTTTGCTTTTTTTCAAAATTAGGGATCCGTATTAAAATTGCTATTTTGTAACACAAGGTGTAAAATCGAAAACCTATTTTTGCGTGCGCTGCAAAAACTATTGACAATAGAACAAAATGATGTACTACGGGTTTGTAGATCCCATTAAGACCCACAAAAAAGTCCGCGAGAACATATATCTAGCTATCATGGTTTAATCACAATAACCGATTTTGTGTTCAAAATAATTATTAAATCGTCTGAAGAAAAAAAACTACGTAAAATATGTATTGTAATATTAATCTTTATCGAAATTAAGCAATATGTTATCAAGAGTATTTATGTAGAAGTAAAATACTTTTTGTTTCATCTCAATCGGATATTTCGTTTAAAAGTTATCACGTGTGTAAGATGTTAAGAGTTGGTACCTATTAAATAAAATCCTGTAATAATCTTTTTCGAAATATATTTGGTGATGATTGTAAGTATAAGATCTTTGAAGAGTATAATAAATACATTTATAAACGCGGTAATCTTGGGAAATACTGATCTGATATGAAAACTGTTTAAATATTCAATAGTCCATTTATTGAGGGAGCCAATTATAGGCAATATTTTATCTCGGTATTTCCACGAAAACGAGAAAAACGCGGGTAAAACCGCGGGGCACAGCTAGTAAATAATATTCCCACTTCACGGCAAAATTGCCGGCAACGACACATCTATAGTCCAAATACTTCTGCAAGTCACAATCATTCCTAAAAACATGTCAATGCACTCATAAAACTTGATATTATCATAATAAATCTTACATCGTGTATATTTGGGGCGGCGTTTCTTTACATATAGTTCCTGTTTGTCTGCCCCCGGGGGTGGAGAAATGCGTCGATAGGCAATATCCGCCCCCACTTATCATAATAATTGATTTTCATGTGAATGCAGTATTCGATGTGTTTTTATTAGAAGATTGTTTTCCATGCATATTTGAGAGAAGAGGATGTTTTGAAGTAGAGAAATAATTTATTTGGGATAGCATGTCAGAAGCACAAGTCATATTATACACCCTTAAATTTTGATCGTTTTAATCCCGTGGAGGGTCGATCCGGTACATGAAACATGACCTGTAGGTAGTTTGTACGCAACCCCGACTACTAGCTAGAGGTCATTGGACTCGCTCAGCTGACTTTTTCTTAAAGAAATTAATTTCGTACATGCGTAAGTTAAAAAGAGTTTTGAAAAAAAAGGAACTTTATTTTTTAATTTTATCTTTACAAATGGATGGTATTTCATGTACCGGATCGACCCTCTACGGGATTAAAACGATCAAAAATTAGCGGTGTATATACTGCTCTAGGAAGCCAAGAAGCAGTAAGTATCCATTTTTATTCGATAATAGTTTTTTTTTTGTCAACGAAATCCTTAAAACACTTTGCACCAAAGAGCTACTGGAAAAACCTGTAACTTTTTTGGAACCTGCTAGTGAAAGAATTTTTAATATCGGCCTAGAATTTTTTATGCTCATTCGTTACAAACAAAAATACAATCTATTCTTTCTTATTATGAATGAATCTATCACTATAGATTGTACCACTGTATATACGATATATATTATCATAAACGACCTAAAAACACTGTCCTTACTTAGTTATATTAAAAACTAGATTTTTTTTTTATAGATCTGTGTTTTTTTTTTCTATGGGAAAAATCATCTTATGACAACCCCGCTCTTGGGCGGAGCGGGAGATAGTGTCTCTTACTGACTAAAAAACCCATCCCGTTCCTTCTAGCCTTCATACCGGGGCTCGAGCGCCCTTTCGGATAAGCCTGGCCCCAGTAGGCTTCGACCCGGCTGGGTCCCTGCTGTTGCTGACAACTCCTTGAGGCGCGGGGGAACAGCGCGCGCCGTCGACGACTTGGGCTTGGTCCGGACGGTTACCGGACGATTTGATTATTGATCTAAACCAATGCTTGACTGACTGCAATCCCACCTGATGGTAAGCAGTGATGCAATCTTTTTGATTGCAGCTTTGCCCGCGAACATGAAATAGCATATAATATATTATGTCACTCAGGAATAAATCAGCTTCCTATCTGTGAAAATAGCAATTGGAACATTACTTTTAGAGATAACCTCCTACAAGCAAAAAAGTTAAAAAACAAACTTTATCTCTTTATTATTGAAGATTACGAAAATAACTCTGTTCATTTACCTTATCAAGCGTAAGCCGCTAAACTGATTTTAATTAAATGTAACACAAACATACTATAATACGTGACAAAAGAAGTTATAATACTTTTTATCAACATACCAAAAGGCCTTATAGGCGGTGGCAATCGTTCTTTTTTAAAGAAAGAAAGAAAGAAAGAAAGAAAGAAAGAAAAGTATTTATTTTGGCGCAAAAAAAACATTGTAGACAACAAAAACTTAAGACAAACACAAAACAAAAAAATAAAAAAGTAACATTGTCTGTCACACTTTTGCGCCAAAAAAGGTCAAAAAAGGTAAAGCATTCTGACTCTATAGGAGAGCAGTGGTGACTGGTAGCCGAGTGGTAACGGCCCCAAGTTACGAGTCAAACCCAGCCAGGCGCATTACTTTGTGTAATTTATTTCATCACCACTGCTCTCAAAACGGTGAAGGAAAACAATGTGAGGAAACCTATAACCAAACATTCATATATGTATGTCCTAGAACCAAACATTCACAGATATGTGACATCCACCAACTCGCACCTCTCCTAGAGTGGAGGCCTGAGTCCCAACAGCGGGAACATTTTAAAGCCGGCTATGTTGACTTTATAAGTCCATATCGATAAATTAGTCCTTTACCTAATTGCTCCTCTTTTGATAGGGGAGCGATTAGGATTATAAGTAACGGCCTATTACAAAAATATTAAAACTAAATTATAATTTTAATACCAACTATAATGACGAGCTTAATACTAAAATTACCCTCATTTAAAAAATATTTACGTAATGATAGGCTAGTCTAGACTGTAGACTAGGCTGGACTGTATCATATGTGAAACACGTCAGTTCGTAATATAAACTGTCAGAATAATTACTGCATAAGTTTTGCTGGCACGGGGAAGTATTAAATTTTTCACAAAACAAATGAGGGTCGGTGCGAGCCTTAATTACGGAATGTTTCCACAAAGTAACTGTTAAGGGGGTGTCGCACTGTGGTGGGAGCGACGGAAGCGAGTGAGATGAAAGAGTTTTTTTTTTAATAATGATTGCAAACATTACATGCACTAGGAATTTAGTTGCTTGTATTAAAAAGGCAAAAGCTTGTATGTGTGGTTGTGTGATTTTTTTTAAGGTAAGAAATCATCTAATGTCTTCTTCTGCTTCGAGGCGGAACTAAAGCCACACTTATGTTCCTCCAGTCAGCCTTTGGCTTTCAAGGACCACGGGTAACCTTTTCAGAAGTCGACCCATGACCTAGTTATCCGAAAGGGCGCTCGAGCCCCGGTATGAAGGCTTGAAGGAACGGGGTGGGTTTTTTAGTCAGTAAGAGTCTGACACTATCTCCCGCTCCGCCCAAGAGCGGGGGTTGTCATAAGATGATTTTTCCCATCGAAAAAACAAAAAAACAAAAAAACCCATGACCTAGTTATTTCGGTTTCCACCCTGCTGAGCCCCTATGATTTTGCTGAAATTTTTTTGAGGCGCGCGTAGCACTACTCAACGTCGATGACTATGGCTCGGTCCAGATAGTTACTGGACAGCTGGATGGCTGGACGGCTAGTTACCCATTGTCTTTTGACTGGCTTGTTGGTCTAGTGGTTAGTGACGCTGACTGCTATGCCGGAGGTCGTGGGTTCGATTTCCATCCAGGACTGTCTGGGTGTAATTTATCTATAATATGTATGTATTTAGAAATATGTTACAGCATCATGCCATTTACCGTCACGGCAATTTAGTCGGTTTTACTGCCATGGCGAGCAATAGATCTTGCTCAAAGGAAATACACAATCAATCTACATTACCTACGTTACGTTGTGTTATCGAGCAGGCTACAAAAGTTGACATGTCCAAAAATAGCACATACGCAAGACTATCGCATAGCTTTCAAAGCACTTTCATCCTCTCGTTTGAAAATTTCAGTTTAAATGCGGGTCCCAAAAACTAACGACCCGTGAAACGTGAGTACCTTACACTTAGAAACCTGACGTTTAAAACCCTTGCTGTGACGTCAGATGTGCTGTAGGATACCTTATGGACCTGGTAGGATACGGTGCGGATTAACTACGGCAGTTTTGTTAGTATTTGTTTTGAAACAACAATCACAAGTTTGTTACTGAAATTAAATTCATTTTTGACGTGTAAACGTAGCAAACGCCATACTTTTAGAACCAAAGAACTGATGAAAGAGGATAAAATGGCCTTGTGGGCGGGGCAAGCGTGCCACAAAGTAGGGCAATGCTCATAATTCAACTACCAATAGCAAACTTGCGATCTCAGTGTGCGTGGTCTGTTAGAAAGAAAGAAAACTATTTTATTTGGCATACACACTCGTAGATACACACAATGTAGTGACAACATGTAGATACTAATAAATTATCGACTAATGAATTATTCGACGAGGTAATACGCTTGGCCGTAGAGGTTTCAACAAAATAAGGGTGGATACTCGCCGTCGTCGGCTTGTCCGATGGTAGAAGTGAGATGGTGGAATCAAGTCATGTAATTCCTGTGCACACTCTCCAAGGTGCATCCTGTAAAACACCGAAAGGCTGGTTACCCTTCGCCTGTGCTCAAGACTTTGTAGATTGCTTAATCCACTCGCCCCCTGCCTGACCCATGAATCGAGGTATCGATACTCATGTGAGCATTAATACAAGGACATACAACATAGCCTACATATTATTCGCCTTTTTATTGACAGAAATAAGCTTAAATTGATATTTGATTAGCTCGATGGAAATTATTTCGAAATCATTAATCCCAGTATGAGTTCGAAGTAAGGGCCCGCCAAGGTCGAAGCCTACTGAGGCCAAGTGTCTGCTTCTGAAAGGAAGATTCTGGAAGGTCCCAGTATGAAAGGCAACGAAGGAACAGGAGTGGATTAAAGTCATTCAAAGTCTGACACTGTCTCCCGCTCCGCCTAAACGCGGGAGATATCGTTAGACGATTTCCTCCCTAAAAAATAAAGTAAAAGTATAAAATTAATAATATCTAATTATGAATTATAATAATAATGAAGCCCTTTAATTTCCCAAATCACTAATCAACACAGAACTGCTGACTATTAAAAGAGATTAATTAAATTGATTGTTCCGTTTTAATTGAATTAATTAATCTGTTAAAAAGGTTTAAATCCAATGTTTTAGTTAAGGAAAATGGTTGACAGATTTACTCTTAGAAGAAAAATGTTTTGATAAGGAGTTAAGATTACGGTGACATTTTTTGGTTCTTGTGATTTTAATCTTGTTAAACCAAGGGTCTGACGGCTCAGTCTTTTTTGGTTTAAATTAACTCTTCAAGCCTAGTCGCTGTTTATGTTACATTATATTATCAAACAGTATAAAATAAAATAGACGATTGTTAGGTACTGTCACAACATTAAAATAATTCGGAAACAAATTGTCTTGTATTACTTAACTTCATTATGTTCATATAATAGAAGCAAAAAAGAAATAATGTAATGATTTAAAAGAGTGTCCATGGAGTTTCTTGCACGTTCTTCTCCATAGAGACCTACTCTTTGGAACGTGCAATTTAGCTTCACTTGTTGACTGACCGACATTTTGAAAATTCAAAAGTGCCTGTAACTGGTCTATTTGAAATTGAAATAAACGTTTCTGATTTCTGTCAAAACGCACAAAAAAAAATCTTCCATTGAAGATTAAAATAATAAATTCTAGTAAAAATTTTAAATAAACAGAAAAAATGTAGTCAGTGTGTCATTCAGGTATTCGTTCACTCACCGTGTAATGTTTTGTCTTTAGCCTAAATATCGACACAAAAAAGCACAAACATCGCAAACGCGCATGTAACCACGATTTTTAGGGTTCCGTAGCCAAATGGCAAAAAAACGGAACCCTTATAGATTCTTCATGTCTGTCTGTCTGTCTGTCTGTCCGTCTGTCTGTCTGTCCGTCCGTATGTCACAGCCTCTTTTTTCCGAAACTATAAGAGCTATACTATTGAAACTTAGTAAGTAGATGTATACTGTGAACCGCTTTAAGATTGGCGCACAAAAATAGAAAAAAAGCAATAAATTTTGGGGGTTTTTGGAATTTTTTTTTTCATCAAACCCATACGTGTGGGGTATTTATGGATAGGTCTTCAAAAATGAAATTGAGGTTTCTAAAATATTTTTTTTCTAAATTGAATAGTTTAGGCGAGAGACACTTCCAAAGTGGTAAAATGTGTGTCCCCCCCCTGTAACTTCTAAAATAAGAGAATGATAAAACCATGTAAACTACCAACGAAAATTGGTTTGAACGAGATCTACTAACTAGTTTTTTTTTTTAATACGTCATAAATCTAAAACAATACACTATTATTAAAACATCGATCAAAGTTACAACGAACTACAAGAACTTTTATATTATGTTACTTGCTGCTACGGAACCCTCCATGGGCGAGTCCGACTCGCACTTGGCCGGTTTTTTATGTGTTGTTAGGTCCGTTGAGAGTAGTTTACACCCAAGTTTGCAACTGGAATTGATGGTTTAATGTCGATTTTGACTGGGCTACCTATAATATTTAAAAAAATACTTTTTTAAAATCGTGTTTTTAATTTGTTAGCAGCGGGGGTTCGGTGGTAACGGCCCCGACTTACGAGTTGTAGGTCGTGGGTACCCAGGCAGGCGCGTTACTTTGTGTAATTTATTTCATCACCACTACTCTCAAAACGGAGAAGGAAAACATCGCAAGGAAACCGGCTAGCGAAGGAAACGGCCGCACGCGTGAGGGAACGGCCCCAGCCACCGGGATCCTGACCGGTTCCCAGCCATAGTAGGCGTGGTATTGCGGACGGCGAGCAATGGGTGGCTCGCCGTCCGGCCGTCTGGTAATCTGGACCGAGCACAAGTCATCGACGTCGTAGTGTTTCATGCGCTCATCTAAGATATGGCAGCAAAACCGTTGTGGCCTAGCAGGGCCAAAGCCTATTGGGGCTATGGGTTGTGCGAAAGAGAATCCCATCGTCCTGGAACGAGGGCAAAGAAGGAACAGGAGTAGGTTTTAGTCAGTATAAGTCTGACACGCCCTCCCTTAGAGCAGTAGAAATCATTGGTCACAGGTTCAATCAATCAATCATTGGTTGGTTGCTTGGTTTGGTCTTTACGCTCTAATATGTAAAAACGAAGTAAAATGTTAATAAACTAACTGTAATGAAGATTGTTACCAATAAATACAGGAGTTTGGTTTGTTACCAGTAGATAAATACAGGAACTTTGTCGTTTGTGTAAGTTACAACTTGCTAGATAACTTGGCGGGTTATGTTAAGTTGCTCCCGACTTGATTAGTTGACATAACTATATTCATGAAGTTTTGTTTATTTTGATAATTTGGTTTGTTTTGCGACTTCAGTTGAAAGGTTTAATGGATTATTGAAAAATATTCATAAAATGATAATCTGGATAGAAATTTAAGAGAACATTGTTCCAAAGTAATATACTACCGGGATAAAAAGTATTTCCTGAGTTATTCCAGGACATATTCTACCCGTGTGTCAAATATTATCCAAACTATTCAGCCGTTTAAGCAAAGAAGAGTAATAAACATACAAACACACATACAAACTGTATGATATTAGTATTATATTTTATACCTTTACTATGTTAGCAGTCACCAAAGCATGGATATTTCTACCTTTAAATTTTTTATTATAAATATTATCAAAGCCTTCTTTATTCTTTCTATTGTTCCCGACTCTAAGACACTTCTTGCCACTCCCTAAGGAAGGAATAACCGGACAAATTTGGATGAACTTTTTTGTTCAACTAAGTATTTATGGAACTCTCAGAAAGGTTAGGTTAGGTTAGATTTTATAAAATAGGTTAGATAGAACTTTATTACATTCAAGCTATATCTATATACGTCAATGCTTACTATCCTTATTCTTACAGAACCTTGTCTGTTGAGTCAGTTAGTAGATAATGAAAATGTCCTGACACCTTTCGTCCATCGCTTCGGAACCCAGCTCAAGAAGTAATTGCAACAGTTTCTCTCCAAAAAACCTCATTCTAAACTCCTAATACGCTGTAAGAATCATTAATTATCTCACCCCACCGTACCTTAGAACTTAGAACCCTTAAAAAGGGAAATATTCGTAAACCCTCCTCGGCTCGAAAGAATTACCAACGGATCTCCGTACGTAAGCCCATTCGATCTTAAGTTCAGTGCAAACGGGCTACCGATCACGGTCACTGGTGGCTAGCGTCAGCGACATAACACACTTTTTCATATTTATTTTGAACTAGCTGTTACCCGCGGCTTCGCCCGCGTACGTAAAACATCAACACATCATCTTACTATCAGGTGGGATCGCAGTCAAGCACTAGTTTATCTCAATAAAAAAATAAAAAAAAAATAACAAAAAAAATTACCTCCTACAAAAAAACAAACTTTACATCTTGTGTCGATAGACGTGCCGCATACGTGTAGCCTTTGGCGGCCATTCGTTATAGTAGTGTCCGCGACTCTCCACTTGTGGTCGATAGGGGCCACACAAAACTCCGACATTCACCACTGTCGCACTGCTCCACCCCCCGTGCAGTCAACCGTCAAAAGTTCTACGGATCGCAAGTTTCACCACGAGCACAACGCGAACGCTTAGTAGATGTTTATACATTAATATCGTCTATCATAAGATTGCGCAATAAGGAGAGAGTTATAAAATGTAGCGGCTTCCGAACATCAGTGGCTATCGCTCGCTTCTGACACTGTCACAAATGTGGTGGTTGCGCGCGACAGCCACCAGAAGCTTTTGTCGGTAGCCCGTTTGCGCGGAGCCTTGGGACGCACCCTGCAGTCAAAGTTTTTCGTATACCGTCTAAAAAGTTTGTTTCCTCAGACTTTTTTCATGATTACAAGCTATTTCACGGAAACTGGCTACACCGGGTGTAGTGTTTTGTAAAATACGGATTTTCTATTTCGGTAAATAGTAGGTAGAAGGTAGTTTAAGATAAGAACGGTTATGGCGTATAGGGTAGATGTCAGAGATCTTTTTCTTTATTTAGAATTTTTTTATAAGAATGACGTGAGGTTATTCGACTCGAATTCCAAATTTGAAATTAATTAAAACTACTTTTTTTATTTAGTTTTTTTCAGCCAGCACTAAATACCCAAGTCAAAAAGTTGCGCTATGTAGTTTGACTCTCTTACTGAAATGTATGGATTTTTAAGGCGATTTGTTTCACTCGTAATTTAAGATATGATCCCATTAAGTCTTTTAATATCTACATAAAATAGGATCAATAGGCTTTGTGCCCATTTGTTTTTTTTTTAATAATAGTTAATGCGAATGCCGTTCAGAAAATCTTTAAAAGTTATAGATGGTGTTCTACAAAAGCTTTCCTGAACTGTAGAACTAGAATAGTTAAGGTTACCCTACCTACTGTCTCGTTTCCAAAATCCACTAATATATCTTTACTGGCAACTTTTTTTTCTTGTTGATAGGTTCGCGCTTGACCGCTAACTCACCTGATGAAAAGCGACGATGTGGTCAACGATGAAGCGACCTTACCTAGAAGTAACCTATTCACTCTTGACATAAATATTCCCAGGGTAAATGCAAAACAAAAAAAAATTATGGTGATGGATCAGTTCTAACGCAAATTAGCTTTATTGCAAAATAGAACTGATTCTACAAGGACTAAATAAATACGCCTGTAAGCAGAAAAGAAGATCAATATAAAAAACATTCGCCACGTAATCCATTTTTCAGTCCCAAACCACACAATATATATCCTGAGCTATCTGTCGTATTAGTATTCCGATACAGTCGCACGCAGATAAACCAGCCTCCTTTAGCCAAGATAAAAATGCCTTAAAGCCGCGTACAGACATCGCGAGGCGTGCGTCGCGAATGGTTCGTCTCGCATGCCTCGGACTGTCTGGACGTGTGTGCTCACAGTGAGCATTCGCGTCATACGATCGTTGCGAACGCCGCCTCAGTACGAGCCGTGCACTCCGTGTGGACGGGTAGGTGTTGTTTGCGTTTTCTACTGGCGAACACCATGTGTGGTGGTTTGAGTGCTCAGCTTGAGCATGTGTCGTTCGGGACGCACACATAAATGTACCGTCATATGCCTCAGGTTGAAGCATGGGTGATGAACCATTAACAACGCAGGCCTCGCGATGTCTGTAGGCGGCTTTATATTTTAGTCTGACGCAGCCATATTACCGACATTACCACCTGGAGGGAATATTGTCAGATAGATATAGGCTTGCTACTCGATCTAGCACCTCTATGAAGATATGTGGTTGGAATATTTCTAGACGTTAGAAATATACTAGTATACCTTCATATCGTTATCTTAGAATAAAACGCTTGGTAATTTATACCAATAAATTTAAGCTGAAGATCTTGTTTTATTATTTGTTTGTTTGAGCGGGCTAATCTCGGGAAATACTGGTTCGAATTAAAAAAATATTTTAGTGTTGGCATTGATAAACAAAGAGTGTTGGATAACCTATTAATCGAGGAAAGCATCACATTTTTCTAACATAATATCAGGCTACGACCACAAGTAGCGACGGAACAATAACCAAAGTCGCGGAGGACTGCTAGTTTTATATCTAGTACAGTTGCCAATACGGATCTTGAACGCTCGGCGTCAGAATGGGGATCGCTTTGCGCATTGCATACATTGGCGAACCAATCGTCTTCGTTGTTAGATACATGCAGCAACGCAGGAAACGAATGAGGAGTGACGTCTATGACGCGATGGCGCGGCCAGCCAATCACTGAGACTTCCCGCACCCGCATCGCACTTCGCACCACTAAAGAGACCGAATATTTAACTTCTGCGCAAGAGTTCAAGATCCGTGATGGCAACTGTATTTTGGTTCGTCCAAAACTCCGAGCCCAAGTCGACGGCGCGTAGTGTTCATGCGAGCCTCAAAGAGATGTTAATAAAATTATAGGGACCCAGCAGGTAGTATAAGTAGGTCAAATTATTGAGAAAGAACTTCGGAATATAACAAGCAGTAAGGCAATGCAGTACAGCTACATATTGCAGCCACTTGACATATTCTGCCTTGAGGCTTGCAATCAAAGAAAAATATTACACCCGCCATATTATCACCGTAACTACTTGTAAGAGAGCCTCAAGCATCAATTTTGTCACTATTGCTTTGTTTAGGAAGATTGACTTGATTATCACAGTTTTTAAAAAGCTTACATACTTTATGTTGGTGGTCTGAAAAGTTTCCGACTTCGATGTGAAGATAGCAGCACTCGTCAATAAAAGCTAGTGAATATAGTTCTGCATCTTTTAATAGATACTCACCAAAGTTTCAGCCATTTTGGACACGAATTTTTATTTGAGATGCAGAAAAAAAAACCTTTTTCACTAAGACAAGCACAACATTTTTTTTTTTTTTTTCGATGGGAAAAATCATCTTACGACAACCCCCGCCCTTGGGCGGAGCGGGAGATAGTGTCAGACTCTTACTGACTAAAAAAACCATCCCGTTCCTTCAAGCCTTCATACCGGGGCTCGAGCGCCCTTTCGGATAACCATAATAAGACAAGCACTACCTAACTCCTCAGCGGTTACCATGACAAAAATCTATGAATGATGTTTTGAACTGCTCGATCTAACCCCAAACGACTTCTTTTTATTCACTTATCTAATAATTGCGCTTAGAGGATACAGATTTTCTTCAAATGGGAATGCAATCACCGTGAACAATTATTTTGCAAAGAAAAACGCCAACTAATAATTGAACGGGGATGAGGGCATCGCCGGAAGAAGTGTCCTCTACGGTCCGGACTAAGCGTTTCGCCTCGTCGTTTATACCGCATACGTCGAAGGACTGAAACAGTTTGCCTGCTGCGGTCTTCCCGTCCGATTATAATTTGAGTGTCTTGAACTAGAGTGAATAGACTCTTAATAAACTAGTGCGCCTCACCATCAAAGATTGCATCGCTACTTACCATCAGGTGGGAACACAGTCAAGCACTAGTTTTAAGTTTTTGGATCCTGGTTATCTTAAATAAACGTATTATTATTATTAAGTATATAAAAAGACAATCTAAAACAAGAAAAGTAAAATTCTAAGAAAGAATGTTATGCATCTTTGATTAGTCGGGAAGTTTTCAGACCACGTATGTATTTATTTACAACTACCTGTTTTTCCAATACACCTGAAACCTTTCAGAAAACTTCAGCAAGTTTTCTGAAAGCATTAAAACATTAACCACTTAAGCTGCCTCCACAACGTGACTGCCCTCACAGCCACGTGGCTGCCACCATCCCGCTGCGGTATCGATCGTTGGCAAAACATAGCCATCTAAAATAAGGCGCCTATTTGCGGCACTGTCGCGTGGCGTTTGACCTCCACTGGTAAACGGTACTCAATAATTGATGAGATGCTGAACTTATTGGTGATTTTGATGCACTCGTAATGTATTGGAACACTAGTCTTTGCCAGCGACTTCGCTCACGTGAAAGTACGTTTCTTGGAACCCTGTTTTTATCTGTGTAAATGAAGCCTTGTGAATAATTTCATGGCCAGGCATTTCTGGGCCCAGTATTTTCGGCTGTACATTGTCAGTCAGTCAGTTTCTCCTTTTATACATACAAATAGTTGTATCGAATGAAGTAAGAGACAACTATGAAGGCCTAAAAAAACCGGCCAAGAGCGTGTCGGGCCACGCTCAGTGTAGGGTTCCGTAGTTTTCCATCCGTCACAATAAGTGTACCCACTTATGAGTTTAAAAAAATGCTTGCCTATACGACTATTCTCTTTTTGTACAAAAACTGTTCTTTCCATCAAGTTCAAAATAATTTTCCTAGAAAGTCCTTATAAAGTTCTACTTTTCAGATTTTTTTCATATTTTCTAAACTTATGGTTCAAAAGTTAGAGGGGGGGGGGACGCATTGTTCTTTACTTTTGGAGCGATTATTTCCGATATTATTGGCATAATCAAAAATGATTTTAGTTAACCCCTATTCATTTTTAAATACCTATCCAACGACGTTAGGGTTGAAATTTAAAAAAAAATCACTTCCCACTTTACATATAGGGGGGCTACCCTAATAAAACATTTTGTTCCAATTTTTATTTTACCACTTTGTCGGCGTGATTGATATACATATTGGAACCAAATTTCAGCTTTCTAGTGCTAACGGTCACAGAGATTAAGCGAGGACGGACAGACAGACAGACATGGCGAAACTATAAGGGTTCCTAGGTGACTACGGAACCCTAAAAAGGTAGGGTGGAGTTTATAATCAGCTTTATAATTTTCCCTCTTCTGAGGCTCAGGCTTCCTCTATAAGAGAAAAATCTGTCAACTCCCTTGGAAACAAAAGTTCTGGAAACATTTTAAGGGTGCCTAAAGCTTTTTTGAGTTAGGATATCATTAATTATCTTCTCTCACTTAAGGGTGGAACGGGAGTACGCGTCAGGCTTTTACTGACTAAAACCCCTGTGTCGTTTTGTTGCCCTTTGTGTTCTAAGACTGCGGGCTGCCTTTCCAAAAAATCCCTGCGGCCGTAGCGAGCATCGGCCCTCCTGTAGCCTGATTCACGTAAAATCAAACAAGCCAAACATCGTTGAGGTTTTATAGTCGTTCGATCGAAGTCCTATTCACGATCGATCGACTTATTTCCAGTTACATTAATAAGTATTCTACCAGGATAATGTAAAACAATTTTTTTTTTTTAAATCGACAAATATCAAATGACTTTAAAATCGGTGTCGTTCAAACTCGATTGATGGATGTGAATACGGAAATGGTCTAAACGACTAAATCGCTACGATATCGTTACGTGAATCGGGCTACAGATCATAGCGTACCATCAGGTAAGATAAATTCATGAGACAGACTGTTAAAAAAGCCGCCTCCAAAACCCTTTTTGATTTGATCATTTTACCGCGTTAAACAAAACAGTTTTGTCTGGGTCTTACCACAGTCTTACTTTCATCGAATATTTTGTATTGTTTATGCAAAGGGTTCGCCAAGAGGACTGTTTTGCATAAAACGACGAAAATGATACTACATTACGTAAATATTGTTGAGATCATGAAGCTATTAACGCGATATATTCAACTAGCTTTTGCCCGCAGTTTCGCCCGCGTACATAAATTATAGCTATGTCACTCAGGAATAAAGCTTTCTATCTGTGAAAAAATTTTAACAATCGGACCAGTACTTCCAGAGATTACCTCCTACAAACAATAACCACAAAAAAATATTATTGTAGTTATACAACTAAGCATCATAGCGATGGCTTAGAGTAAAAACCTCGGATATGCAATTTTAGGTAATATTATTTTATTACATTACTGAAAAGAAAGGCCCGTAACGCACAATTTTGTATCGCGCAAAATTTTGATTATAGACTTGTAGCGCCATCTACGATGTTACAAGCATATCTTGCTCAAGTCACTTTGCTGTGATCACCTCGCGACGGCGCGGCAAAACAAGCGGAAAAATATTAAAAACAAGAGAAACAAGCGTTTGAAATAAACCAATGGTTTTAAATATTTGAATGAAACATGTATTTTAAGCACATTTAAATTGCATGATAATAAAGGTCTAATTTATTTCTTTGTGCCTCCTGAAAAGTTACGTATTTCACAGTTACGAGGATTCACTCTAAACCATCGATAGGTAATATTTCAATAATTTCATGCTACCGTCAGTATAATTTTATAAATCTAAACATGGGCCTCGAGGTATAACTACTTTGAGAAGGTACAGGTGGGCCAGAAACTAGACTTGTAGAGCTACATTTGATCCACGCCACGCGTCGCGACTCTACGTACAAATCAGGCGTGGCCCATGTGTGTGTCCGTCTAATGTAGTTCCTGCTTAAAGTTGAAAACAAATCATAGGACGCGGCTGACAGCCGCGACTGATAAGTGTGCGCAGACAAAAACATCCAGTGCGCCAAATTTCTTTCGGACGTCCAAACGCTCAGGTGAGCTCAAGGATACGTCTACGACTTACTTCTGTGTTCTGACAGTTTACACAGCTCAGTTTAAATTAGTTATCTAAATACCTATTAGTCGCGGCTGTCAGCCGCGTCCGTCAGCCGCGTCCAATAATTTGTTTCCAGCTTTACTATGACGTTTGCGAGTGAGTAAGAGGAGTGGAGATATACAGTACCCTATATAAATCCATCCCTTTACAGTTCAGTTTAGGTCGTCAAATAGAGCTTTGGTAGGGTCTCTGACGGTGCTGTCCATTCTCTAAACACAATTAATCATATACCCGTACCCGAGGAACGTAAAGCTAATCTGCAACATATCCACGGGTATCAGTCGAATTGAATCGATTGTATCCGAGCGTAATCTTCGAATCAGAACTGGATTAATTTTCAGTTGCTAAGCTCGGCGGATAATAAAATTGGATTTCGAACGGTCGATCTTGGGCGTTGGTATTTGTTGCGGCGAATTTAAATTCGAAAATGGAATGTTCGATCGCTTTTTAAACATAGTGAAGAGATATTAAAATTCTCTAAACATACTAATTTATTTGGTGTGGGCGCCATATTTTTTCCTTTAACATAGCTAATATTATAAATATGAAAGTGTGGATGTTTGGATGTTTGTTACTTAATCACGGAAAAATGGCTGAACGGATTTGGATGAAATTTGGCATGCATATAGCCTTTGACATGGAAAAGAACATAGGCTACCTTTTATCCCGATTCCGTAGGTACCTAATGCCACGCGGGCGAAGCCGCGGGCAAAAGCTAGTTTTATTTATAACTTTTACTTTTAAACTTTATGTAGGTACAGTAGTTGCATTATACATAGGCAATATACAACAAGGCCTTCTAATTGTATACTAGTTTATCTTCGGGTTAAAAAAAGTTAAGTTTTAGCGCTCCTACGTACAGTATGCGCACAATACATAAGAAATTTAGATATTTGCAAAGGAATAAATTAACATTGACATTAGGTAGTTGTACCTAATATATTGTAATGAATATTATAAATTCTACTTTAATAAATATCTACTTTGATAAAATGTCAAATTATTATAATTAAGAGAGCTCAAAAAAGAATAATAATGAAACGAAGACCAAACTAAGATTCGGAGGACTTTATGTAGTAGTTCCGAATTTTACGCTTCAAAGAAAATTTACTCTCGGCTTTTTATGTCAAAGGGAAGCACATTCCAGTTTTATGATAGAGGCAGCGTAAGATTTAGACATAAACCCAGTGCAGTGAGAAGGAATATATTTTGAGGAAGTGAGGTTTTGGTTTCTCGAAGCTTAAAGCTATGAGAATTGGTTCTGTTTTATTTTCTCTGTTAGTCCTCATTTTAGTAGTCACCAACTTTCACAAAGTACATCTATCGTTGCTTTGACCTTCCCCTATAGGTGCTTGTAGCTATCCATATTCTAAAATATCATAATTCATTTAAAAAGAATTGATGAGCGCCAGGGGATCACGTGACCCGGAAAATTGCACTATAGACGTCATCAGGCCAAAAAAGTTTTTTTTTTAAATTGTTCTAGGAAAAACGAATAATATAATATGTATAGAAACCTAAATTTTCGCCAAATAACTTTCGTACAAACGTGTGTACAAAACTAAAATTTTAAGCGTTTTTCAAGGACATCCAAGTTGTACAGACGTATGTACAATCGGCGCTCGAGAGGTTAAGAAGGGTATATAGAATAGACAGTCTTTATCACAATAACCTATATATCATGAAAGCGTAAAACCAAACGTTCGGCGATGCGCCACCGGTTCATGGAACACATTTATTGTGCGTACAACTTACGTAGTAACTATTCAGTAATCTGTGGTACAGCTAAGGAGTGGAATTCCCTGCCGGAGTCTGTGTTTCCTGATGGCTACAATCCGGGAATCTTTAAGTCAAGAGTGAATAGGTTACTTCTAGGTAAGCGCGCTCCATCGTCGCTTTCCATCAGGTGAGATGTGTGAGCGGTCAAGCGCGAACCTATCAGCGATAAAAAAAAACGCGAAAGTGTTTTTATGTGTATATGTTTGTGAGTCCTTCAAGCTCAATTGACTGAATTCACATCCATGGTTTACCGTGTCCTGAAACAGCACAGATACTTTTTATCCCAGGGATTATATTCCCATGGGGTTGCTTGGGTGAAGTCGCTAGCAGAAACAAGTATATAAAAAGGCCGTAACAGTCACAATACTGACAATACCACTTGTGCAAGAACGCAAAAGAATATTTAGTGACCAAGGTGTACTTATTTAAAATATAACTTTAGACCAAAAAAAATAAACACAGCTAGCTTTAAAATTGTTAATTTCGTTTATTACTCGACATTTTTACAAACACGCTTGGACATTTATTTCTTCGTTTACCTGTTAAAGTAGGAAGTCGAGGGCCCGCGGTTGATTACATCAGGTGGCAGGGGCGTAGTGTGGACCAAATTAGACGTGGGCCAAGGCACATCAGCGAGGCCTTTTTCTTTCATAAATTCGAAAACGAGACAGCGACTGTCACAACCTAGTGTTCGAACATATTTCGCTTACCTTCTGGTGAAATGGTTTTTAAGCACGAGCCTATCTACACTAAATATTATAAAGAGGTAAAGTTTGTTTTTATAGTCCCAGCAATGGGAACATTAACAAAGGCTGATGATGATAGAAAACTGCTATATTCCTGAATGACATAGGTTGTTTTATGTACGCTGGCAAAGCCGCGGGCAAAAGCTAGTAAATTATAAAACAAAACCCTCGTTTTTAAAAAGCCTTGGCACACGCGAGTCCCCTTTGGTTGCAAGGCCATGGTCGAGGACTTTACACTTCACCTACGCCTAACTACGCTGCTGTCAGGTGGGAGCGAAATAAACTGGATTCGTTTGCGTTGGCAAACCAATTTGGAGTGGAAACTCTAGGTGGAATTATTAAACAAAATACAAACAGAACGGCAAAGGATCCTTTTGAAAATTGAAATCATTTCCATTGCAATTGCGTTTGAAATTAATTTTGGTTGGATAGTTAGGTAATCCGAGGATTTGGATGGATATATCCGACGAGCATATGTTTTTCGTGAGTAAAATGAAATGTAAAGATAATTTAAGAGGGATTTGTCATTACTTAAGAGTCGGTTGTAGGCACTGAGTAATTTGTATGAACTCCGCCCGTGTGTCGATTTCGCGGTTCGGAGCCGCTATTTTATTTTTATAAAAAAAAAAAAAAACAATAACTATCTAAGACTTTAGTTTTTGCGAGGCTCTTTTTAAAAACAAGCTTTATTATTTTTTGTAACTTTGAAATATTTGCGAGACGTAATTTCGTAGACATAGACGTTAAAAATCGTAAATTAGAGTCAGATAAGCGATTTTTTTAGTTTAAATTTTTTTTCATGATTTCCAGAGGTTTCAAAAAGGTCAAAATTACTAGAACCCGAAATTCTTGAATCATTTAGTAACAATACAGGTTACAATAAGATGAGGTAAATGTGGTGAGGGTTGTGGGAACCCGATGGATGCGACATGCACAAGACCAGTCATTGTGGTGATACTTGCGGCAGGCCTTTATCTAGAAGTGTACATCTTTCTTAAGATTACGTGGAAATGGTCTTAAAAACTAAATCCAAAAAACTGCTTAGATTTTTTTCAGTAGTGAGTAATTAATAATTTAAATGTTAACAGTAGAAGTAAACATTGACTACGATTAACATTAGTGTCTACGAAAAAGCACAACAATATAGAATAAAATTTAGAAATCTCTAAATAAAAGCACTAAAATATGCAAAACTGGAAGTCTGTGATTATCTGTTTCTTCGTTATTTAACACTGACTAACGAAATCAAAGTTATTTTGTAATTTTCAGTGTTTTATATTTGGATGTCAGTCATAGTTTTTATCTTTGAGTTTTGGACACCCGTCACAATGAAATCTAAATATTGTTAATATACCCCGTTAAATTTTAATCGTTTTAATCCCGTGGAGGGTCGATCCGGTAATTTTTTAATTTTATCTTTACAAATCGATAGTGTTTCATGTACCGGATCGATCCTCCACGGGATTAAAACGATTAAAATTTAACGGTATATAAGTTCTAAAGTACCTAAGCTATGCCTATAATAGGTATTTGAGAAGTCCCTTCATGGGTTCCATCATCAAATCTAGATATTAGTAAAATCGGATCGATCTGAAACTATATCTTTCAAATAAAAAACACCGCCTATTGTGCACTCATTTTTATAATGTTTATCCTGTATTAAGTTAAGGTGTGCAATACAAAGAATTTTCCAAATCGGACCATAAATGACGAAGTTCTGAGGCAACAAACATAAAACAAAAATCAACCGTTTGACAACTTCCTTTTTTGAAATCGATTATAAAGGACCCAACTATTCAAACCTATAACACAAATATTGACCTCGTGAATTTCAGCCTTGACAGCTAAATACTCAACATAATACTTTTCAACATAGAAAACATCTAACATAATAATATTTGCCGAACATCTTCCAAAGAAAACTGTATCCGCAATTCCGCACCGAACATATGAGCAAATTCGAAGACTATTTCGTCGTTATTTTCTTTTAAATCAAATTCAACTTTAGTGCTAGTACAGTAAGGTATATTTTTATCTTTCAGTAGTTTTTTGGAAGTAGTATGAATATCTGGGAATATTTGCTCAGTTGACATAACGGTACTGTCTCCAGTTTCTGATATTTCCTTGGTGTGTCGTATTCAAGGTTAGTATTTGGGGTAACACAATTAGTGTGTTTTGGATGGTATATGGATTGGGGCGAATATTACGGTTATTTTTTGTTAAAGAAGATGTATTCTTCTTTAGATTCTCACAGTTTAATATAATATTGTGGGAACCTAGCTATGGTGGGTAAGCCTAGGTTCCCGGGATGTAAACTCGAAGAAATCAAACTATACGAGTACCTACTTGTCACAAAAATAATTGTAACCCAAAATCACTTCACTTCTAAAAACAAGAAATAATTCTTTAATCTATAAATTTTTCAAATCTATTCTCATCATCATTATCTTCCTACACTTGTCCCGTTTTATTTGGGGTCAGCGCAAAACGTTTTTTCTTCCATTCTGTCCAAACATATTCTAAATAACCAAACTCTTTAAAAGTATATTTACTTAACCAGTCTGCAGCTAATAAAAGAAATAACTCTTGCGATCTCCTTCGATATTACAATATTTAGTTTGAATTAGGTCAAACTTATAACCTATTTCTATTTTCCAGGAAAAGTGTCATTCCATAGAATAGCAATTGTAGATATGCCAAAATATTTAGGATTTACAATGATTGTGATAATAATCAAATGCATTTTTGATTTCTCGACAATCGTTAACAATTTATCACTAATAGAACTGGGGCCTAAGTCTGCTATTTTTATAAATTCGTCACTCCAACACGATTCCATTGTCATTTTGCTAAAAGTTTGTAATTTACTAGTTCATTATGATCGATCATTGATCGGCCAATGGTCTTTTAATAGAATTGTGATAGAATGACAATATCGAGCTTATTAAAAGCACTAATTGCGCAATGACGTCGTAATGGTAGGTCACTGATCATTGTACCTGTCAAATTTTTTTCAGAATATTATATAATACGTCAGATATTCATTTGTCATTAAGTACGAGATTACCATACTATGCCATTTCTTTCAATGGAGTGTCAGTGGTTGACCATCGGAAAGTCATAATGACGCCATCATATTAGTAGATTGTCAAAACTTGTCAAAATCAACAATTATGAAATCAATGATAGACCATTCTGACATTATTGTAATAGCAGACTTGAGGCCCTGGTTTAGAGGGCACTAGTTTTAGTATATCTACATGTACAATATTCAGTATTTAAAGTCTGGTCTGGAGAGTCAAGGGCGATGGGATCAATAGTCTCCGCCGATCTCCCCTAACGCCTTAGGCTTTGTAGACCCCTATCTTAACGCCCTCCGCGAAAACCGCCTTTCAAATACAAACAGCTGTGTCAGCGATAAAAATTCTTGAAGCGGTATTGCCTATTTCAGTAGTCTATAATAGAGATGTTACGAAGATTCCAAAAGGTCCGATTCCGATTTATTTGGCACTTTCGATTCCAATTTATTGGAACTGACCGATAAATTTTAATCGGAAGTTATATCGGAGGTACAAACAACTTTATACTTGTCGCGCCGGAAACTTCCTTCCCCCATGCCTTCTGTCGATTACTCTTTGACTTGCTTTTTTATTTCGTATGAATGAATGTTGTGAATTTGCTCTCTTATTATTCTTAACAAAGTATCTTATTAGTTTTAATTGTCTTTCATTTAACGCTTCTGCGCCTCCGCTTCCGATTTTGCTCCCGATCCAATTCCGACAAACGAAATTTAAACAATTCTAGTTCCGAATCCAGTTCCGAGTATTACCACTTCTGTTACGTCCATAGTCTGTAATATGGCAGTCGATACAAAAATGCATGTCAGATTTATCGGAATAATAAATGTGCAACTTCCAATATCGTTCTTCAGAAAATATTTGAATTTTACATTTCTTACATATTTCCAATTCTATAAGAGTTTGACTTTTATTTATTACACTATTTATGTACACACAAAAATCAAATAATACAAAATAGATATTAATTAAAAGGTACTGCTTATTTCCAAAGAAATTCCTTCCAGCAGACCTGTGAAAGGAGAGATCAAAAGAAATGTAAAAATGCGTAAGAAGCAAGAGACGAAGGTGTCCAATCAAAATTTAAAATTTCTATTACCACATGTAAAATTGAATAACTTCACTTTAAACTTTGGAATCCAATAAATCTTTACGTCAACTTTAACGCAAGATTGGCTGCTGTAATCCAAATTTGAGATCTAACCAAACAACATAATCAATTTGATGTATCAGTACCAGTTCTGAAGACAACGAAAAAGATCAATGCATTAATATCCTATAAGCGGAGGCCGCATTTAACATCGTTAAACAATTGACAGTAATCTCAGACAATCCGATCACCGCCATTGTTATTCAATTCAATGCTAAAGGCAATTAAGCTGGAAGAACTGCATTATACAGCACGAAAATAGAAACAACTTATTCACTGGAAAACACGTTCATTGTAAATGGATTTTCATTTATACCATTGTAAAGATATTCATGAGTGAGGAATTTATTTACGTACTAGCTTTTGCCCGCAGCTTCGCCCGCATGCTTTAAATATAGGCTATGTCACTCAGGAATAAAGCAACTTTCTATCGGTGAAAATATACCATCAATCGGATCAGTATAAGTTCGCCAGAACTGGAAGGAGGAAAGGTGGGCCTGCGAAAGATGGAAGGAGTGGAATGTAGAGTAGTTCAGAATAAAAAAAATCCAACTCTAGAATATGTTCTACTCTCCTGCTACATATCATCCATCTGTTTGAGCGTAAAAAATTAACAAATATGCACATACCAGATCATTCAGAAAGTTTTGTAAAAAAAACTTTTTTGTGTACAAGGCACTGGCCACTTCTATGAGCCAAACCAAATTATCGTGTCTCATTTAAACAAGCTTTTAATGAAAAACTTTTTTTTATAGTAAGCTTTTATAGCTCGGTATACCTATATAATTAATACTCATCAAGACGAATCATACGAGCCGAACCTCGATGGGGTTGTGTCATTTAACTACCAAGTTCCTTTAGCCACCTTCCGTTTCCATCATCAGATCAGCTCCTTGTCACAATAATTTTGCATTGTCATCTGATTTACACATGCATGCACAACTTCAGCTCAGTCGGTAACCGGGAAGTGGGTCAAATTTAATTTACAAGATTTGATGACAGACAAACATCAGAACAGGTGAAACTAAATAAAAGATTGTAAAATGGATCTTCATCGAGAATCATTACGTGCGATGATTTTATACGATTTTAAATATGGCCTAAAACCTGATGAGTCATTTAATCGACTTCAAATTGCTTTTATGGATGAAGGAGAAAAAGCAACCACAGCTGATATAGCGAGTTCAAGCGCAGTCGCCTTACTTTGGGGAATGAACACAGGAGTCGGTGGTCGTCCTACGACGGCTTTCAAAAAATGTCATTCAAGAAAACAGACGTATTACATACAAAGAGATTCAGCATACACTGCAGATTGGTTCGGGAAGCTTTCACAAGATTCTACACGAGCACCTCCGCGTGAGGAGGACAATTTGCTGTTGGGTGCCGCAGAACCTCACCGAAGCTCAGAAGCAGGTCCCTGTGGAGTGGTGTCGTGACATGATTAAAAAAGAAGCAGGCTCGTCTCAGCGCGTTTACGACATTGTGACAGTTGACAAACCTTGGATTTATAAATACGATCCAGAAACAAAGCATCAGTCGACAGTTGGGCGGTTTCAAAACGAACCAACACCAACGAAAGTGAAGCGATCGAGAAGCGCAGGGGAAATTTTGATCGCTAGTATTTCTTCACTTTGACGTGGTATCTGATTTCAATTCCATTACGAGACCAAAGCAGCATCAACGCCAAATGGTATACTACAAAATGGCTGCCAGAAGTTTTGTCTGCAATGAGCAACAAGCGACCGAACACCGGGCTCCACGGGGTACTGTTTCACCCTGACAATGTGCCTGACTCAGCGCTTTAAACGAGGGACTTTCTGGCCATCACACCAGTCGGTCTTGGGCCACCCTCCTTATAGTCCTGATTTGGTACCGTGTGACTTCTTTTTATTCCCTAAAATTAAAAATCTGCTGAAAGAGATACAGTTTTCATCGCCGGAAGAAAGATAGCACCGTTCGAAAAGGTCGTGGAAAAGGTGTCTGCGGCGGACTGGAAAAAATGTTTCCAAAACGCTTGAAAATTTGTATGGAGGCTGGTGGAGAGTTCTTTGAAAAGATTTGATAAAAATATTTTATCCATAGAAGTTAGTTTTTAGTTTCTCAAAACCTTCTGAGTGTCCCTCGTACATACAAACTTATGCCTTTATGGTATTAGTTAATATTTTTGGCTTCTGTTTTCATTTCAGAGCGGGATCTGAATCTCTTACTTAATAGGATTGATTGTAACATCCTGAAACTTTTCAGGTTTATTATATGGGTGTTATAAGAAGCAATCGACCTTCAAAAAAAAAATTCTTATTTAAACATTACATAACAACAATTGCAAAACTCTGTCAGGTGAGGGTGGAATTCAAAGGTGGTAATAAAATACTAAAGTTAAGTCAGTACACAGTTTTACCCAAATTTAACTATCGATTTCCAGTGGGACACCTCTTCACAATCCCCACTCTTCAAACCGGGTATTTTATCAAGCTATCCTAAAATCTTGTCGCTCTGAATTTTACGACCATTTCCAAGTCCTTGTCATACATAGGACGGTAATGTCGCTAATAAATCAGGACTCGTAACTCTAGATTGTGAATAACTTATGTCAAGGTACTTTTTGCCGTTTCTTATATATATGTAGGGTACGAGTATTCACAAATTGGTTGAGTAAAAGTTTCGAGAGGTAAATCAGAAAAAAACGTAGTGAAAAGTTTCAAGGGGTAGATGGTAGTATCAGTTGACAAACTAATGCTATTTGGCATTACTTCATCTTTGAGAGTTTTGTTTATATTATTGTTTTGTTTGTTTTTGTATTTCTTTGTGATTATTACTTTTGAGTGTGCCAATGTCCAACGCACACATAGACACCGCTCACGGACACGATATCTCGTCTCAATCGTCCGGTCGACTCGCACTCGTACAGTTCAGCGCAATGCGCTGACTCTAGCGCAGTCTAGCCTAGCTCTAGCCTAACGTAGGTATTAAATGTGAAGTACATACATGAGATTGACTTTTGTACCTATCTATTTTGAGGTGCCGTGCTCGATAAATTATCTATTTTCTTCTATTTCTAACTACATGCATAGTATAATAATAACTCTACTGATTATCTATGTTAAAGGCGAACGTATGAGTATAAACTCATCATTGAAGGACCAAGAGCGGGGAGAGAGGTGTAGGAGGCTCTTCGTTTGTGTCATCGAAAGACTAGAACAATTTGCCTGCTGCGGTCTTCCCATCCGATTATAATTTAGGTGTCTTCAAGGCTAGAGTGAATAAGCTCTCGATAAACTAATGCGCCTCACCATCAACGATTGCGTCACTGCTTACTATCACGTGGGATCGCAGTCAAGCACTAGTTTATGTGTATTTTGCATATACACCACTATTTTTTA
Source organism: Mythimna albipuncta (assembly GCA_929112965.1). Classification (NCBI taxonomy): domain Eukaryota; kingdom Metazoa; phylum Arthropoda; class Insecta; order Lepidoptera; family Noctuidae; genus Mythimna; species Mythimna albipuncta. The sequence goes on along the minus strand of OV815962.1, from coordinate 4,099,634 downwards.
ATTAGTACACATACTTAAAGGGCTTGTTAGAAAAGCCCTTGTTATTTTATAAGTAAAATCTCAATAAATAATATTCATATACAGCAAAGTTATTAGCGTTGGTTTATGTCCCAAAATGTCACTCAATTTATGGAAATATTGTGCAGGCTATTGATTAATGAATGAATAAGTGACAATTATTAAGGAAAAACACTACCCGCAGTATTTTCTACTAGCTATTGTTAGGTTTGATTGATTCTATGATGAATTTATCTTTTCGTGGTCAATTTTAGGATTTCGGTTTTTTCTACTTTTGACTACAAAAATATGATCAGTGACGGGTACAGATAGAGCCCCATTTTTTGTGTACCAATTGAAAAGTAGGGGTGTATGTTTGTTACTTCTTCACGGTCAAACGACTGCACAGATTTGGATGAAATTTGGCACACGCTTAGTCTATGTCCTGGACTTGTAAAATGGCTCTGTAAATACTAAACTCGCAATGTAAATAGTACATCTTCTTTTTTGTCATTTTATACCTTAACGCGGTCGATATCGCTGTCAGTAGCTAGTCTATCTATACGTGCAACATTAAATGCGCATAACTTAGGACACACCAAATGATTTTTAATAAAAAAAAAATTAATCAAAATTTTTATTTTTTTTTTATTTTGGTCTAGTGTGTAATTGAATTTAATACTCGTGTAAATTTGAACTAACATAGAATTAAGTGCTACTAACATACAATGTGGACCAAAAGTTGTCTGCTAAATAAATTATTATTATTATTATTTAATTCGATTAACCTAATTCTGAGAGAAAAAAATCATTAAAACACAAGTAAAGGTTTTATGTCTGTGCTGTTAGTTAGTTTCATATTCGTATCTATAAAATAAGAACTATATATTCTGCGTATGAGAAAATTTTAATGGTCATCAACAATTTGTTTTTTTTTACCTATTTTGGCGGGTTTGCGCACGTGATGGCTTGACATAGGGCAACCTTTTTAATGAAGATTTTTTGAAAAATTGTGGCTTATATTAAAAAGTGATTAAATTTATTCTGCTCGTTATTCTGATCAAACTATTTTCAGATTACACTTTTACTAAAAACAAGTTTTACATAACTTTTGTTAAACTGTAGCCTGTGTAGAGTGTGCTAGCCTAGGTTCGATTCCACCTAGACTAATATTTACAAAGGCTTCAGATATTTGTTCCGAGCTAATATTAGTCTGTAAACAATCTCAAGACGAGAGCGTTCTGGAGCGGGGCAATACGCCGTTTTATTTCAAGTCATTATTCTTTGTATTGTCTTTAAATCGCTTTGTATTTATTTATTTATTTATTTATTTAAATCAATCAACATTGGATCATAGAATTACATTGACACAATAAAACAAAAAAATATATATATAATAATAATAATAATAAATAATAATAATAATAGAATTTAATAAATAATTGAAATTAAAATAATATTTTAAAATTACTGAGTACGTGAACCATGCAACAGTGATTCAGGTACTGACAGTCGACACGTTCGGCAAAGGCTTTCAGGATACTATTGCGGCTGGCCCGCACCCTACGCACCAGGGATGTGCATCGCTTGCGTATGATTGTGTGGAAACTATCCACACGCGCCTCCGCAAACATCCCCGATGCGCTACAATAGCGAGGCAGCCCCAAGAGCACCCTGAACGCGTTGTTGTATTGAACACGTAGAGCGCTGTACTGCTTTTGTGTGTAGTCCATCCAAAGACTGCCGGTATAGAAGGACGTGCAAAATGCCCTAAATAGGGCTATTTTAACGCCCTCCGAACACCGAGCAAATCTCCGGGCTATCATATTAGCGCGAACAGACAGCGCCCTACGCTCCCTTTCAATGTCTGCATCGTCTTTCAGGTCAGAGGTTAATACGTGTCCAAGATATTTAAAGGTATCAACTTTCTTAAGTGGGCATCCGTTGAGCTTAATTGCCGGCAAGTAATCTGGACACCCCCTCTTAGCCCGAAAGACCATGCACTCGCTCTTGTTCGTGTTATATAACAAACCATGCTCTTTAGCATATTTTTCACAAATGCCAATCAGCTTCGACATCCCACAAACGGAGGCGCTCAGCAAAACCATGTCGTCTGCGTAACTAATATTGTTTAGGCACACACCTCCGACATGGCAACCTACATGCGTGCTGCTGAGCCTCTCTATCAGCGCATTAATATATAGGTTGAAGAGCTTCGGCGAGGTCAGCCCCCCCTGCCTCACGCCGCACTCCAACCTGTACGGGGTAGAGTAAGTCCCCGACCATCGAACAACATTGACCTGATTGTTGTACCAATATTGAAAGACACGGATCAGTTCCTCCGGCACTGACGTTTCCTGCAGTTTCTGCCACAGCAGATCATAACAGACCAGGTCAAATGCCTTCGACAAATCGAGGAAGCAAGCAAAGACGGGTGTACTTCTGGCAGTGTAGTACCTGACAGTCTGCTTTAAACACAAGATAGCTGTTTCTGTAGAGAGACCGGCTTTAAAACCAAACTGGTTGTCATGTATATTCAAGTATTTATCCAGCTGAGCGTTAAGCAAACCGTCAAGCACTTTCGAAATAACAGTAGCCAAAGAAATGGGCCTATAATTGTGCTTATCACTAACATCACCAGTTTTATTCTTCATAATTGGCACCATTTATGACATTCATGAATATGATAATCCCATAATTTTGCAATCAACCGTTTTATTACGGTGCACAGTTTATCATCGTCGTATTTGATTCTGATTTATTTTGGGCAGACCGATCAGTATCTTATGTGATCTTAAAATCAAACTGAATATCATCAATCTCTAGTACTTACCTCAATTTCGTGGCCTCTTTTTAGGGTTCCGTAGCCAAATGGCAAAAAACGGAACCCTTATAGATTCGTCATGTGTGTCTGTCTGTCCGTCCGTCAAACCCATACGTCTATGGATAGGTCTTCAAAAATGATATTGAGGTTTCTAATATCATTTTTTTCTAAATTGAATAGTTTACGCGAGAGACACTTCCAAAGTGGTAAAATTTTCCGTCCCCCCTGTAACTTCTAAAATAAGAGAATGATAAAACTTAAAAAAATATATGATGTACATTACACAAAATAAAAAAAAATACAAAATTACCATGTAAACTACCAACGAAAATTGGTTTGAACGACATCTAGTAAGTAGTTTTTTTTTTAATACGTCATAAATAAAAAAAATACACTATTATTAAAACATCGATCAAAGTTCCAAGAACTTTTATGTTATGTTACTTGCTGCTACGGAACCCTTCATGGGCGAGTCCGACTCGTACTTGGCCGGTTTTTGTTTTTATTTTATCCTTTTGCTTTATTTTAGTCGTCATTTTGAGTGGCCTGTTAGTCTAGTAGTTAGCGGCCCTGACTGCTATGACGGAAGTCGTAGGATCGATTCTCACTCTTGGTTGTCTTGATAAATGTTTGTGTGGTGAGCACGATCGGATCATTTATTCTGTGTCTGGGTGTAATTTATTTATAATATGTATGTATTTAGAAATATACTAGCTTCTACCAGCGGCTTCGCCCGCGTGAATGTAAGTTTTTCCAGACAAACTTTGCAACCCTGTTTCATCCCTTAGGACGGTATGTCCTAGAACCAAAAATTCGAAGACATGTGACATCCACCAACTACCTAAGAAGGTGAATTTTGGGAAATCCTTTCTCAGTGCTTGCTTAACTCGTAAAAGAAAAACTTGTGCAAAATTTCACGTCTCTAGGCCCAGTTGTTTCTACTGTGCGTTCATATTTGACTGGCCTGTTGGTCTAGTGGTTATTAGCCCTAACTGCTATGCCGGAGACAACCTCCGGCATAGCAGCTGATGAGCATGATCATTTGTTCTGTGTCTCGGTGTAATTTATCTATAATATGTATGTATTTAGAAATATATAAGTATGTTTATCAGTTGTCTAGTACTCATAACACAAGCTCTGCTTAGCTTGAGACTAGACGGCGTTGTGTGATAGTTGTGGAATATTATATTATATTATTATATTTATATTATTATATGTCAGTCAGTTAAATTATGTTTATCAGTTATCTAGTACTCACACCCACAAGCTTAGCTTGTTGCTTGTTGCTTTTTGCTTGTTATTTGCTTAGCTTAGTTTGGGACTAGGTGGCGTTGTATGAAAGTTGTACAATATTATTATAGTATAATATTCAAATCTCAATAGCAAAGATTAAGTAACCAATATAACAATACGTAAGTTAGTTTTCTATCAGCCGAAGTTGTCGTAACAAGTTTGAACATATAATAGTTGTTAAGTGAGCCGACTGCCGACGTCTCAAGTTGAAATGCGGAAAGTTTCAATGTGATCGGAGCTGAGATTAAGATGTATTGAAAACATAGCGGTGATATGTTTCAGAACGGGCACGCTCAGTGTGGAAGAAGTAATAATTATTTATTTTTAAACTTTATGGACAGTAGAGGTACAAAAGCGGACTTAGGCTTTATTATACTATACTCTGTCCAAAATAACATTAGAAATTTATTAAACCTTTTATTACTGTCCGTTCAAACGATTTTGACTTTTATTACGTTGGTGGCATGACAAATGGCGGCTGCAGTAAATAGTTCGTATTGTAACCACTTTTTTGCTTTTAATGCCATCCTTATGCCTAAGAAATAGCAGTAATTAAAATCGGGTAAACAGACAGTAAAAAAGGTTTCTTTTTTCTATTCTTAACGCGAATAGGTTATATCTTAACTTTTTTTAACTGACTGACATTGTGACATTTCAAAAGTGCCTTAATTGGTCTATTTGAAATAAACGTTTCTGCCCCCCTAGCCAAGTTACATCATTTCGCTTGCGCTGAACGCTTCGAGTGGACCTTGCCGCCAATTCTTTTGTTCTGACTACGTGACTGAGCGATAAGACGACGTCATTCTCGTACATTTGAAACTTTCTACAAGCTTTTTAACTATTGCAGATTAGCAACTTGGCTATGGGTTCTGATTACGTATGGACACTGCTTCAGTTACCTTTTGCATCCCAGGACCGCGGTGGTAGTTCTGTCGAACAAATGTGTGCGTACCTTAATTCTTGTTTCAAAGATCGAGTAATGTTAAAAACCACGAGCGTGCCGGTCGAGTTTCTAGTTGCCCGTATGTTTCCATGCTAACAATCCAAGTGCTGTGTAATTGTATGAGACAGATACAATCTATGCCTACTGAACTTCTTCAGTTTCCATTAAAAGTAACGTTTCATTTACTGTCATCTCTTCGTCTATGGGTGATATAAGGAAATGGTTATTCTGAGAAACGCAGAGATGGTGGGTTGCTGGATATGGTACCTATACAGCTTTCGCAAAGAGCCTGTAAAATTCGGAGTAGCGTCCATAGATTTAAACTGAATCGATGAGGTTGACAAAGGAAAGTAAAATACTTTCCTTAACCTAAATCACCACTGTCTTATATATTGTAATTATTGTTGACTAGCTTTTGCCCGCGACTTCGTTCGCGATCACATAAAATATAGCCTATGTCAGTCAGGAATAAGGATGCTTTCTAGCGGTGAAAAATTTTTAGCAATCAGACAGTACTTTGCTTCCGCGAAGAGCCTGTAAAATTCAGCGCCCAGCAAAAAAGCCAAAGCCTACTGGGGCCATTGGTTTACTTCTGAAAGGAAAATCCGAGGTTCTGGATTTCTGGAATGCAAAGCAACGCATTCGTGGGACATAGGGACATAGGAGTGGGTTTTAGTCAGTGAAAGTCTGACACAGCTTCCGTTCCGCCCTAAGGAGAAGTCATTGGATGATTTCCCACTAAAAAAAGTTGGGCTTTTATAATTAAGTAGCTTTTGCCCGCGGCTTCGCCCGCATGTAATAAAATATAGCCTATGTCACTCAGGAATAAAAAAAGAAATGTTCGCAATCGGACCAGTACTTTCGGAGATTAATAACTTCCTACAAACAAAAAACATAAAAACAAACTTTATTTCTTTATTATAGGTAATTGTAGATTTACCAAGAAAAGACGTGATTCGTGTTTAAAAATGTTTTAAATTGGGTTTTTAAATATCAAAAGCGTTTCATCATAGAAAATCTTCTATACAAAGAAAACATATGAAAATCATACAACATATCCTACCTCGGCGAACAGACAAGCAGCTGTTTTATTTTATAAAATAAACCCAGAAATGTACCGTTGAAATATTCACTTTTCAAAATTCTTTTCGTTGCTTCCCAACATAGAGTTAGGAAGGAGACTAGAGACACCATCACACTATCAAGATGAACGTTTGTATATTATACACCGCTAAATTTTAATCGTTTTAATCCCGATGATTTAACACTATCGATTTGTAAAGATAAAATTTAAAAATAAAGTACCTTTTCCTCAAATCTCGTATTAATTTACGCATGTACGAAATGAATTTCTTTAAGAAAACGTCAGCTGAGCGAGTCCAATGACCTGCAGGTAGTTTGTACGCAACGCCGACTACTGTCTACGAGTCATTGAACTCGCTCAGCTGACGTTTTCTTAAAGAAATTCATTACGTACATGCTTAAATTAATATAAGTTTTGAAAAAATGTACTTTATTTTTTAATTTTATCTTTACAAATCGATAGTGTTTCATGTACCAGGGCGACCCTCCACGGGATTAAAACGATTAAAATTTAACGGTGTATACATAATTACATATGTTTGTGTTTGTTACTCTTTCACACACAAACGGCTAAACTTACTTAGATGAAATTTGATACACTAGTAGACTATGGTCTAGTTGGTATACGTGTGTACCAAATTTCGTCACATTCATTCGTTTCATTTCACAGGGCATATCCAGTAATAGTATTTTTTTAAGCTATTGCATAGCTTCTATCACGGGCCTTGAGCGCGGAGACCAAATCCAGTCATTCCGTAACGAAAATAACCTAACACCCCCACTCATTTGTTTTTTGAGCGTGGTGACCGATAAGAAAACAAATGAGTGAACAATCAATCAAAATTCAATTCAATGTGTGAAAGTGTAACTTCAATTAATATCAAAGAAAAGAAAATACTGCATAAATAAAATAAATAAATAATTATAATTGCATAAGTTGATAAAAATGCTATGCAATAGCTTTACCGCGGCAGTCCCCGAGTGCCACACGTCTTTTTTTATCATTACTGTTCCACATCCCTTAAATCCAACGCCATCACGAACAAACCTCATAGTACGCGTCTAAATCATTTCCCCACCTTTCTGGACACCGACGGCGCCATCTGAAGGATCCCACTGCGTAGAGATGGCGATGCGCCACCGGTACATGGTGGATATCCCACCTACACGCACAAAACGTTTTGGAAACACATTCATTGTGCATGCAGCTAGGGAGTGGAATTCCTTGCCAGAGTCTGTTTCCTGATAGCTACAACCCGGGAATCTTTAAGTTGAGAGTGAATAGGTTTCTTCTAGGTTAGCGCGTTCCATCGTCGACCGCATCGTCGCTTTCCATCAGGTGAGACAGCTGTCAAGCGCGAACCTATCTACAATAATAAAAAAAAAAACAAAGAAACTCGTATGCTTCAGGGAGATCAGCATCATTAGCTTAGTCCAGCTTCCTATGTCAGATGAAATCTGACCAGCCGCTCCCACTCAAGCTCGAGCGAGAGGCAGTGTCAGACTTTTACCGACTAAACTACCCATGTTTTTTCAGTTGCCCTATGCGTTCCAAAGCTGGGGTAACTCCTTCAAACATTTGACGGCTCGATTGGCGCAGTGCTTGAGCTGCTACTTGCTACGCTATATGTACTTAAAATAAAAAAATATAAAATAATATATTTGTATGCCCTACAGATAGCTGTACCGGTTTGGATGTCTTGTGTTTGTGAGTTTATACGTTTATGAACGCACCCACAATATAGAGTTTCTAGTAAGAGGCTTCTTCTTCTTCTTCCTATATTACTTGGGGTCGGCGCAACACGTTTTTTTCATCCATTCTGTCCTGTCACCCGTCAAACTATCACCAACTCCCTTTTCTTTCATATCACTTCTTACACAATCCATCCATCTTTTTTTCGGCCTTCCTTTTTCTAGTGAGAAGTAAAGTACAAAAAAAAAACCAGTAGCAGTGTTTTTGTGCTCTATGCTTCCTATAAATCATGCTACGTTTGGTTTATTTTCAAAATATTTAACACTTTTTTTCCAAAGTAACAACCACAGGTGGGTGTTCCGTAAATATTTATGTTATTATTACATTCTGTCTGTATGTCTGAGCGTGTTTATTAAATGAATTATGAGCTAATTTTAAGAGTTAAAATTAGCCGAGCTCAGTTTACAAGCCGAGTTCGTTTAAGTTTAGTTATTTATGTATTTTTATTGAGTTATTGTTTGTGGGTGTTAAAAGTGTTACGATGATCTTCTTAATGGAGTAAATATGTTTTGTTAATTGATGTTTTTGAACAGCCAAAGGGCAATGGAAAGGGCTGTGCTCGGAGTTGCCTTGCGTGATCGAATCTGAAATGAAGATATCCGCTGGAGTAGCGATTCTTCGTGCTATGTCTTCAACCTTGGTTAGGTTGCCGATAGAGCACAAAGAATCGCCAAACTAAGTGGCAATGGGCAGGGCACATTGCTCGCAGAACAGATGCAAGTTGGGGCCAAAAGGTTCTGGAGTGGCGAACGCGTACCGGAAGACGCAGTGTTGGAAGGTCTTCTACAAGGTGGATCGATGACCTGGTGAAGGTAGCAGAAATCCGGTGGATGCGGGACGCACAGGATCGTTTATTGTGTGGCCTATGCCTCCCCCAAGTGTCGTCACCACATATACTGTTAGATATAGTTCCAAAGCCGTGGTAACTCTTACAAACATTTGACTGCTCGGTTGGCGCAGTGTTTCAGCGATTGGCTGCTGCGCTGTGTGTCGCGGATTCAATTCGTTTACTGTTGGTTGTTGTTGATGATGCCGCCGATGAACAGCCGAAAGTAACAAGTGCGTCGTCAGGTCAAACCCAAGCAGGCGCTTCATCGTCAAGCTGTAAAGTTTAACGAGTTAAAAACATGTTGAATTAATGTTAAGATTAAACAAGAAAAGGTCATCATTATTGCAGCCGAAAGACGTCCACTGTTGGACATAAGTCTCCTCCGATTATTACCACAAAGACCGGTAAACGCTTTACTATAATAATTTTATGTAATTTATTTTATCACCAATGATCTCAAAACGGTGAAGGAAAATATCATTAGGAAATCGGTATGTCTTAGAATCAAAAATTCAAAGATGACATCCAGCAACCTGACTGGATCCGCGTGGTGGACCACAGCCCATTCTTTCTCCTAGCCTACTTCCTTTAAATACAAGGACTGGTACAATTTGCCTGCTGCGGTCTACTCATCCGATTATAATTTAGGTATCTTCAAGGCTAGAGTGAATAGGCTCTTAATAAACTAGTGCGCCTCAATTTCAATGATTGCATCATTGCTTACCTTACCATCAGGTGGGATCGCAGTCAAGCACTGATTTATATTAATAAATAATAATAAAAAAAAAAGTGTTCGTCGACCATATCATCTGCACTAATATTATAAATATATAATATTAGATTATTACAGAATCTAAACCAGCTGGCCTCGAACTTGTGGTTACAGAGAACTCATCCCAGCCCATCAGTGCTCAGGACTGTATTCCCGACCAGGTACCCCACATTCAGCATGAATTAACTCAAGGGGTAGATTCAGATAATTGTAATTTTTCCTCTCATAGCAGTAGGGATTATCAATCAATTATATTTTCAGATAGCATAGGAAGAGGATTAGGGCAATTAATTAGTAAAAAACTCCCTTTTCCTTCTCAAAATTATTGCACACCTCAAGCTTCCTACCATCACATTATGTCATTAGTAAATGAGCAAGTATATGATCCCAACACTATTCTAACTGTATTTGTGGGTAATAGCTTAAATGTGAAGAAAGATGATATCACCAATAATATCACTGAACTGTTGAAGATAAATTGTAAAAAGATTATTTTGTGTGCTTTTCCTTACTTTGAGCACTTATCAAACAGACAAAATAAGTACATACATATGCTAAATATGCATATGCATTTTTTAGTTACGCACCATAGTAATAAGTTTTTATATTTTGACATCAACAATGTTGTTGATAAACTTTTTTCGACCAGGTATACTGTATACCTACCTATTGTTTTAAGACGTCAAATAGCGAAGCTATTAGAATTTAATATTTACTCAGACATAAATAGTATGTCGACGTACCCGGTAGTTAGTCCAACCATTAGTAGTAGTACTAATGATTTAAACTAGTTAATAAGACAACAGTTGGTACTGTTAGTAGTTTATGTCAACTTAATACAGTATCGTCTAGCATTCAAGCTACGCAAAAATCCTTTAATTTGTTTCTTCAAAACATTCAGGGTTTTTCTTCGAAACAATTAGAAATCGAATTATTTTTGGAAAAAACTAAGTTTGACATCATTTGTTTTACTGAGCATTGGTTAAAGGATTCTGAAATGCTAATTAATTATGATAATTATAATGTGGGCAGTTGTTTTAACCGCAAGTCAATGTTACGTGGGGGTTCACTAATCCTTATTAAAAATAGTATTAAATTTAAAACTCGTAAAGATATAGTTGCACTGTCCGTTGAACATAGCATTGAAGTGTCGTGTGTTGAGCTGGATAGGCATATCATAGTGTGCGTTTACAGGCCCCCTTATTATCAAAACTACTCTATTTTTGAGTCAGTCATGGAAGATGTTATGGCTAAACTTTCAACTGGTAATAAACCAGTAATTATCTGCGGAGACTTTAATGTTAATATTTTGGAAAATAATTCAGATAGCAGTAGATTATTAAATCTTTTCAAATCATTTAATTTATCAAATGTGTTTATTGAACCAACTCGAACAACGACAACTACTGCTACATGTATCGATAATGTTTTTTGTTGCTGCAAGTATTTAGAAAAAGCCATTGTAAATTATCTGCCTTCTGATCATAGCGGCCTAATGGTAACATTTGAATCCAACTTACCAATACAACAAGTGCAAATACAATTCAGACCAATAACATCCGGTAAATTAAATAAATTTAATAGCACTATAACTAGCAGGTTGGGTGATTGGAACCTTGCAGAAAACAATGGTAATATTTTGTATAAAAATTTTTTTTCAGTAGTTCAAAAGGAGTTTAATCAGACGTTTGAGAAAAAAACTAAAACTATCTGCCCTAAGTTTAGATTTAGTGACTGGGCAACTAAAGGAATCAGAATAAGTAGGGAAAGACTTTTCGAGTTGTATGGCCTTAAGCCTATTATTAACACTGAAACTTTTAATAAATATGTTGCTACTTATTCTAAAATGTTTAAAAATACTTGTAAGGCAGCTAAGGCCTTATACATTAGCAACAAAGTTAAAACAGCAGATAATAAAATAAAAACAGTTTGGAATATTATAAATAATGAAACCAACAGAAACAAAAGAAATAATAATGATTACACATTGGAGACTCATCATGGTCTCATTAGCGATAACAAACTAGTTGCAGAAGAATTTGTAAATTTCTTTACCAGTATACCAATTAAAACTACTGAAGCCCTAAATTCGTCGCCATCGCATGCTTTTGATTTATTACAGGCGAACGTTGCAGCCTGTTCAACTGAATTTAACTTTAAACATATAAACCCCATAACAGTAATAAAAGCTTTTAAAGAAATCAAGATTAAATTGACAGAAGATCTGTGGGGTATGTCTATAAAAGTTTGTACCTCAATTATTGAGACTATAGCGCCGTACTTGGCTTTAATATTTAATTTGTGTATAGATCAAGGAGTCTTTCCAGATCTAATGAAATATAGTAAAGTGATACCGCTCTTTAAATCCGGGAATAGTAAAGACACTAATAATTATAGGCCGGTGTCCGTTTTGCCGGTTCTTAGCAAGATATTTGAAAAGGTAATGTTAAATCAAATGCTTAGTCATTTTAACTCCAATAACATCCTGCATGATAAACAGTATGGCTTCACCAAAGGACGTTGTACAACTGACGCGGGTGTTTCCTTACTAAAACACATTTTTAATGCGTGGGAAGAGGCACAAGATGCTATAGGCATCTTCTGCGACCTATCTAAGGCGTTTGATTGTGTAGTTCATGAAACATTGCTTCGGAAACTCAAGCATTACGGACTAGGCAATGCAGCGTTAAGCTTATTAAAATCTTATTTGAATAATAGACAGCAATTAGTGCAAATAAACGGTGTCAATTCGTCTGGATTGAATGTTGAAATGGGGGTGCCCCAAGGTTCAATTTTAGGTCCTTTTTTGTTTTTAGTTTATATTAATGATTTACCCAATTTGTTGCAAAATAAACTTAATATGGTGTTGTTTGCTGACGACACTTCTTTGATTTTTAAGATAAATAGAAAAACTAACAATCTTGACAACGAAAATAGCGCCCTATTGCAGGTTCAAAACTGGTTCACTGCTAATAATCTGGTTCTAAATGGGAAAAAAACTAAATGCATAAGATTTTCCTTACCGAATGTCAAAAGTAGTGATTGTGACATTGTATTGAATAATGAAAAACTAGAATTTGTTGATAAAACGATTTTCCTGGGGATTACGCTTGATTCAAGGCTACAATGGGGTCCTCACTTAACTTCTCTTGCAGGTCGGCTTAGCTCAGCTGCATATGCTGTTAGAAAAATCCGCCAATTTACGGATGTTGATACCGCTAGACTAGTCTATTTTAGTTATTTTCATAGTGTCATGTCGTACGGTATCTTACTATGGGGACGGGCTGCTGACATCGAGTCAATCTTTATATTACAGAAAAGAGCCATCAGAGCGATTTACAATCTCCGCCGGTGCGATTCTTTAAGGGAACTGTTTAAAGATATTAACATAATGACAGTACCTTGTCAATATATCTATGAAAACATAATGTATGTTAGAAAAAATCTTCATCTTTTTAGCAAAAGAGGCGATAGACATAATTATGTTACAAGAAATAGGGATCAATTAGTTCAACCAGGTTTCAGACTGGCTAAAGTGGCCTCTTCTTTCATGGGGTACTGTTTGAAATGTTATAATAAAATACCTCCCCACATATTAGAACTCAATGAAACGAAATTTAAATCTTGTATTAAACGCACACTATGCAGAGAAGCATATTATAAGTTGGAGGATTATATTCAAGATAAAAATGCTTGGCTCAATGCTGGTCCAGCTCCACTACCACTAGGGCGTACTAATTAGTTGATTAGTTGTAAACTAATATTATTATTTTTTAATTTGAAAGACACAATTGCATTGTATAATGTAGAAGCACTTTTTCCAAGTTTGTGAATGTGAAGCACCATGGAGCATTTTTATTAGGTTACAACTTTTTTTTTTTTGACATTACGAGCATGGCAGTTGAGAGTTTGTCATGCTCACTCAAATGTCTCGCTGTTGGTGGCACGTGTTATTGGGTCGTTCAGTTCCCTTCAAAATGGTTGAGCTGAGTGGGGCTGATGCACGCGTCATGCTCGTGAACGGGTGCCGTCAGATGGGACTGGTCATCTCTTAGCTGCCAGTGGCTTAATTCAGTTTCTATCTTTTAATTATTTTACATTTTTATTTCACTATCGACATTGTGCTCACATGATAGAAGCAACAAGTAATATGTAACCAAGCATTATATGTAACACATATATGATTTAAAAGAGTGTCCATGGAGTTTCTTGCACGTTCTTCTCCATAGAGACCTACTCTTTGGAACGTGCAATTTAGCTTCACTTTTCTTGGACTGACCGACATTTGACTATTCAAAAGTGCCTGTAAATGGTCTATTTGAAATAAATGCTTTGAATTTGAATTTGAATTTTGAATTTGAATTTGAATTTGAAAATACTTTAAGTTTGTTGTTTTTTTATAAGTAGGAGGTAATCTCTGAAAGTACTGGTCCGATTGCTAACATTTTTTCACCGATAGAAAGCTGCTTTATTCCTGGGTGTCTATATTTTATGTACGTGGGCGAAGCCGCGAGTAAAAGCTAGTAGCTTATATATTAATCAGGAAGATAGTGGTCAAACGTGAGCCTATCAATAATAAAAAAATAAAGCTTTTCGACACAAACGAATGATTGCGACGTCCCTTCAATAATAGATACGTTACTACTGTCTAAGTTCACTTCAAACGTCTGTTAGAGATTATATATTCTCTTTTATTTTCTTTCTTTGAAAGTAAATCTTGCTATTAGCAATGAAGACCCGACTTATGATTTATTATATCTTTGTATAATGACAGAAATCACATTTCTTTATTATACAGAATAGTAAACGTCTCAATATTCCAATAAATCCTCTTCAGAAATATTGTATTTATTTTTCTTGTCCATTTTCATTATGGTAAGAAATTGTGACTGATTGGGTAGGTACTAATTGTAACTAATGATTGGCTACATATAGGGCGACTGGTAATTAGTGTAAGATACTTAAACACGTGATTGTGCTCATGATAACCAACAACTTTTACTGTGGGAACCAATCTGAAATCGCGAAAAAAAAACAGCTGTTCAGTACATTTATGTTTGCCTAATGTACTGTACAGCTGATATTTTTTTAGCGATTTCGGCTTTGCTCCCATAGTAAAAATTGATTGTTATCATGAGCACAATCACGTGTTTAAGTATCGTACACTAATTGCCAGTCACCCTGTATAGCAATTCAAAATGACATATACGTATATAGGGACGTAAAATTATATAACTTCTTCTGTTTTAATTTTTTTTTCCTTCGGGTAAGTCAAAAACCTGCCGCCTGTTACAATCTTTTAATAAGTACTTCTTCTTCTTTCTGCGCTTAGCCCTTTTTAGGGTTCCGTAGCCAAATGGCAAAAAACGGAACCCTTATAGATTCGTCATGTCTGTCTGTCTGTCTGTCTGTCTGTCTGTCTGTCTGTCTGTCTGTCTGTCTGTCTGTCTGTCTGTCTGTCTGTCTGTCCGTCCGTCCGTATGTCACAGCCACTTTTTTCCGAAACTATAAGAGCTATACTGTTGAAACTTTGTAAGTAGATGTATTCTGTGAACCGCATTAAGATTTTCACACAAAAATAGAAAAAAAGCAATAAATTTTGGGGGTCCCCATACATAGAACTGAAACTCAAAATTTTTTTTTTCATCAAACCCATGCGTGTGTGGTATCTATGGATAGGTCTTCAAAAATGATACTGAGGTTTCTAATATAATTTTTTTTCTAAACTGAATAGTTTGCGCGAGAGACACTTCCAAAGTGGTAAAATGTGTGTCCCCCCCCCTCTAACTTCCAAGATAAGAGAATGATAAAACTAAAAAAAATATATGATGTACATTACTATAAAAACTACCAACGAAAATTGGTTTGAACGAAATCCAGTGAGTAGTTTTTTTTTAATGCGTCATAAACCGAAAAAAATACACTATTATTAAAACATCGATCAAAGTTACAACACATTACAAGAACTTTTATATTATGTTACTTGCTGCTACGGAACCCTTCATGGGCGAGTCCGACTCGCACTTGGCCGGTTTTTTGGGGTTAAATCTTTTAATACCTTCTTATTTAATTTGATTGAATTATTGATTAAACCTGTCTTTCTAGGCATTCTTTATTAGTTAAATAAGGGTGGTTGGGAGACAATATGGCAGACACATAAAAACTATTTTGTATTGAAAATAAAGGCATGTGAACTTCACCAATATAGGTATATTTCTATGCGTCCTTTCAGGACATCCTGTCATTTCATTTATACTCATAATTTAATACAAATTCGAATAAATACGCTTTGACATAATATAAACAAATGGTAACGCGATAGATTACGTTTAAAAAGTAGTGCTTAACCTACTGTTATGACCAACTTGTCCAATTAAACGGTATCCTCAAATTCTCAGGACACAACAAACAAAACAACTTTCAGTGCAGACAGTGTTTTGTACTACTTTTTAGTTTTTCACTGCTTTGGGAATTTACTCTCGGCAAATATGCATTTTAAGCTGACAGTGTTAACGTTTGCCGTCCGTTTAAAATCCGATAAGGATTAAGTAGTGCTTTTTTTCATAAAAAACTACATTTAGGCTCGCGTTTCAACACTATCTCACCTCATGGTAAGCAATGATGTGGCCGACGATGGAGCACGCTTGCCTAAAACTAACCTATTCACTCTTGACTTAAAGCAAATGCGAGTCTCACCAGCGCAAAAGGTGATAAACGAATAATATCTTTTAACACTTTTCATTTTACAAGTTTTCCACTATCTCACCTGATGGTAAGCGAAGATGTAGCTGACAATGGAGCACACTTGCCTAGAAGACAAGTAACCTATTCACTCTTGTCTTAAAGCAAATGCGAGTCTCACCAGCGCAAAAGGTGATAGACGAATCATATCTTTTAACACTTTTCATTTTATAAGTTTACCACTATCTCATTTGATGGTAAGCGATGATGTGGCCGACGATGGAGCACGCTTGCCTAGAAAACAAGTAGCCTATTCACTCTTGACTTAAAGCAAATGCGAGTCTCACTCGCGCAAAATGTGCTAAACGAATCATATCTTTTAACACTTTTCGTTTTACAAGTTTCGCACTATCTCACTTGATGGTTAGCGATGATGTGGCCGACGATGGAGCACGCTTGCCTAAAAGTAACCTATTCACTCCTTACTTAACCTATACGTAACTTTTGCGCGTGTGGGACTCGCATTTGCTATGCGAGTCTCACCTGGGCAAAAGTTGGTAAACGAATCATATCTTTTAGCACTTTTCTATTTAAAAACTTTCAGGCATTGTATCCTGTCAGATACGCGAAAATATAAATCGGATACATATTTTGGAAGGCCTCCTACGAGGTGGACCGACGACCTGGTGAGAGTCAAGGGAACGTGGCGGATGCGAGACTAGGACCGGTCGTTGTGGCGACGCTTAGGGGAGGTCCATGTCCAACAGTGGACGTCTTTCGGCTGAAATGATGAAGATGATGAAATAAATTTAAAAACTCCGTTTTTTTTTCTGTGGGTAAAAATCATCCAGATGACATCCCCGTCCTTGGGTGGAGCGGGAGATAGTTTCCTCTTTACCCAGTTCGTTCGTTGCCTTTCATACCGGGGTTGAGCCTCCCTTTTGAAAACAAACTCTTGGCCCCAGTACAATGTAACCACTTTTTTTCTCCACTAATTAAAACACAAAGCCAAGTGAATGATAATGAAATAATTTTAGAATAGAGTTTTAAACACCTACCTACTATAACTTGTGAAGTTTATCGCAGTCGACCCAAGCCGAAATAATAAGGATAAAGCGACTTGATGAAGAAAATAAATTCAGTGTAGCATTTTCATTACAGGTCTGTAATAAATATTCGTTTTAAGTTAGAGTTTCAAAGCGTTTTAACAAGGGATAATAGATTTCATAATCAAAATAATGAGGTATCAAGTTTTGCGTTTTATCTTCTTCTAAGTCAGTGGTCACACTAAATTCAAAAACTATATTTTGAATACTTAGTAAACAGATTTTTTTACCACTATCCCCGATGGTAGGCGCGGTGTGGTTGATGGTGGAACGCGCTTGCCTGGAAATAACCTATTTAGTTTCACTGCTAAAACCAAAACGGTTTTAGGGGAAAAAATCACAATCTTAGGTCCGAAGAACACAGGTGTGTTTTAATCATTAAATTCCAACTACCCTCTCGTCTCTTCATCTTTAGATGGTTTTTTTTCCACCACAAAAAAAAGATATTTTTGTTTATTTATTTAAACTTCATGTACAGTAGTGGTATATAAGCGGACATAATGCAACAAGGCATTCTCACCCAGTCAACCTTATTTTATTTATTTTTATTTTTATTTTTTTATAGTATTTATTAGTTTATTATTTTTGCATATTTATGTATTTTATTATATATTATATATAAATAACTTATTATTATTATTATTTTTTCCGTTTCATTATTCGTTATTTGTTTATTGTGCAAACCCTACCACAGTGATCTCTTTTTTAACCCAAAGGTTGACTGGTAGAGAATGCCTTGTTGCATTAAGTCCGCCTATGTACCACTACTGTACATGAAGTTTAAATAAATAAATAAATAAATAAATATTGTATTCATTATAAATCTATTTGAAGTGCAAAAAATATATATCTAATTATTTAATTTTAATTCTATTAATATTGTTTCTGCATGTGACAATTCTATTTTAATATTAATTTATATGTAATGGTAAACACAATGTTTATTGTTACACAAAAAATTAATAAAAAAAATAAGGTGCAAAAAAAATATATCCGATCATAGCACGATACCTTACCTCTCGAATTTAGATTCAGTTTTGGCTACCATGCAGCCGATACCAAATCTAAGCCGAAAATTGTTTTTTTGCCGAAACTGGAAAAACGAGAAACTTCGATCGGACACTAGAAGGTTGCTCATATCGCAAAAGGTTCTCCAATACCCCTTTTACCGAACTTGAGCAATTCATCATAACCCACGAACACGAGACCTGTCTCTCAAGACAGCCATGAAAGAAAAAGGGCAACCGCTCGGCAACACGACAGATGACCTTGAACTTTACCTAGATCTTCGTTTACAGTGACCTTGAGACATGTTTGACGTTTCAAGGACATGGCATATATGTCACTGTATAGAGCAAGATTCACTTGGGTACTTACTGAATTTCAGACTCCCTGGAGAAATGAAATTCAGGTCATGCCAAATAAATGAGTATGCCTTGCCTACTAGCATACATTTTGATAACTCCCTCGCTGGTCTCGAGGTCACAATTGCGACTATTGAGCGTGAAGTGCTGGTTTTAATTCAAAAAGGTGAAAAGTGCTATTCGGTTTTTTTTAAGATATAAACTAGTGTTTGATTGCGATACCACCTGATGGTAAGCAGTGATGCAATCGTTGATGGTGAAGCGTGTTAGTTTTCCGAAAGTTAGCTCTGCCCCGGTATGAAAGGCAAGAAGGAACGGGGTGGGTTTTTTAGTCAGTAAGAGTCTGACACTATCTCCCGCTCCGGCCAAGGACGGAGCATGTCATTTGGATAATTTTTAATTTTTACTCACCAAAAAAAAAGATGCGTGTTAGTTTATTAAGAGCCTATTCACTTCTAGCCTTGAAGACACCTAAATTATAATCAGACGGGATACGCGAAGACGCAAAAAACGCTTTAAGTGCTTTCCAAAGCACAAGGGGTCAGTAATGTCCTAAATGTTGAACTGCTTTGCATGGTAGTCCAAAAACTTCTCATAGAGAATGCAATTTCCAACTTCGGCCCGTTTGAAACAAAACTTTTCGGGACTGAAAAATCCAATAACAATTTGTCCGACCTGGATACCGTTCCAAACAGATTTGCTACCAAAGCGTCTGAAGGGCTGTACTTCTCTATTTTTTTATATTTTTTTTATCAATGTGCGAGTTTACACTGTACTAAATGTTTTTTGCAGATAGGCGGAGAGTCAGAGTCGCCCATGCTGCAAAGATGGGTACGTGTAGTTGTGTAATTGTGTTGTTAATACCTACTAACATTCGTTTTTAAGATATTGTCACTAACAATTAGGTTCCTCTTATGAAATATGTTTATTATTATTTTATTACCTGCTTTCTATAAACCCCCTATGATATGGGATGAGTATCGATGAAAGGGGTTCGTTATGAAAAAAAACTGGGCAAGTGCGAGTCGGACTCGCGCACTAAGGGTTCAGTGCAAAGTACAATTCCCGAATGGCGTCTCAAATTTTTTTTCGAATTGCATTTTTTTTTTTTTTGTGACGTACGTAACATCATTACTTGTTTTCAGATTTTTTCATATACCTACCTGTGCTATAAGACCTTGCTTTGTGCCAAATTTCAGGATTCTGAATCAACGGGAAGTACCATACGAATTTCGATCTTCGAGAGTTTCAAAAATATACGTTTTTTTTGTATGTCACAAAACGGCCGTATCTTTTTGATTCCTTAACATAAAAGTTAAATTAAGGAATAATAATTTCTTCACAGATTGAAGGGACCGCAAACCTGAGTATATAGTTTTAATTTCAACTCGATACCTCCACGCGTTATCGAAATAAAGGGTCTTGACAGACAGATAGACAGACAGACGGACGGACCACAAAGCGATCCTTTATGGGTTCCGTTTTTTCATTTTGAGGTACGAAACCCTAAAAACATAAAAAACTAGGTACCTACTACACAATAAATCCAATATGGCGTACAATTTTTAAAAGCTTGTTTTTTTTTTAAGTAATTTTGTTATCTTTTTCCTTTACTGCTTTATCTTTAGAACAGTACTGGCCTTGGATTATGATATCATCGCAGGTCCAAACCCAGGCAGAAGTTTTACGGGGAAGCAGGCGTGTCCTAGAACTACAAAATCGAAGACATAATTATACATTAACATACACTCACTGCTTACCATCAGGCGGGATCCTACTAGTTTATAACAGATAAAAAAAAAAACACTCGGTCTATGTGGTGGATTACGGCCTAAAGAATTCCTGCTCCTAAAGAGAAGGCCCAAGTCTCAACAGCGCGAATGTTTTAAGTCTCTTTAAAGATTGTAACTAATACTATGTTAGTACTCTTGAAATAACTGTTCTAGCTGATAAAAGCTTTAAGCGATGAGCGACGAGAAACTCTGGGGAAAATACTAGAATTAATTAATAATTTACTAATCTGTTGTTCTTCATTCTTGAATAAATAATTCTCTGAAGTTTAGGGACTTTACTATGCCATACAAAGATAGTGTTGCCAGCTCTAGTGATTCTTTCGGGACAGAATCTGTACTAATATAATTAAGAGAAAGATTCCTATTTTTGTTTGTAAATAAACTTTTTTGTTAGTAAATTTAAAAACTACTGGAACGATTTTAACAATGTAACTCTAGTTCAAATTGTTTTTACAAGTTTTTATTTAGTTTCACCTGTCCCGATGTTTGTCTGTCATCAAATCTTGCAAGTTAAATTTGATCCACTTCCCGGTTACCGATTGAGCTGAAATTTTGCATGCATGTGTCAATCAGATGACAATACAAAATTAATATGACGTGGAGCTGATCTGATAATGGAACTGTAAGGTGGCCATAGGAACTCAGTAGTTAAACGACACAATCCTATCGAGTTTGATTACAGAATATACAGGTAAACTGCGCTATAAAAGCTAGCTATGAAAACATGATTTTCATTATAAACTTGTTTTTTAACATTAACATTATACGGATGTTCTGGGTGTCTTAGGTTATGTGTATAAGTTTAAATTTTTCTGAATGCACCTACGTTACAGGAGTAATTTCCTAGCGCGACGCAACGTTTTAAAAAATAAACCGTAGGTACCGTCTGTAGCAAAAAACGGCAAAAAAAAAGAATAGTTTTTGTTACATAAATATTTGTTTTATTATTTTTTGTTACAAAGGTAACAGAAGTACATCATCTGTGAAAGTTTCAACTGTCTAACTATCACTGTTTATGAGATACAGCCCGGTGACAGACGGACAGACAGATAGCGGAGTCTTAGTAATAAGATCCTGTTTTTTGGTTACGGAACCCTAAAAACTACTCTCCAAGACGACTACTAAAAAATTGTCTGTTCCAAAAAAAAGGAGACAAGGACGTCTAAAAATAATCCGTCTGATGGCATCCATTCATAAATCACAAAGCGTTGTTTTATCCACCAAATAGTATGTACTTACATAAATAACTCCCTCCCACTCCCTCCCACGCAAGACTCGGGGAGGAGTTTGAGTAGGTAATAGGCATTTTCTTTGTGTGTTACGTAATTAAGACATAATTAGTAGGGGATAATTTTGGTATAAGAGGACTTGTAAGGTTGAAGTGGGTTGGAGTGGACTGAAGATGATGTTGGAAGGGCTATTGAGAGTTATGATATGATTGTGGTCCTTGAAAAGAAATTACCTCTCTTTTGCGTAGGACCGAGGATTGTGGAAAGTGTAGGTTTTTTTTATCCTTACTAATATTATAAAAGCGAAAGTGAGTTTGTTTGTTTGTTACGTCTTCACGCCTAAATGGCAAACCCGATTTTGATGAATTTTGGTACAGAGATAGTTGGGACCCTGGAGACGGACACAGGCTAATTATTTCACGCAAGCGAAGCCGCGGGTAAAAGCTAGTAAATGATATAAACTAATGCTTGACTGCGATCCCAACTGATGGTAAGAAGTGATGCAATCGTTGATGGTGAATCGCACTACTTTTTTTCTTTTTTATTATTAAAAAACGTTGCCCCACAAACTCGGAAGACTTATCTGTAGGCCATACAAATATTTGTTCCGTGCGAGAATCGAACCCGCGACCCATAGCACAGCAGCCAAACACTCAATCACTGCGCCTATCGTGTCGTCAATCGTTTATTAAGTGTCTATGCACTCTAACCTTGAATACACCTAAATTATAATAGAACGGGAAGACAGCAGCTGCTGCAAGCAAAGCAAGCAGCAGGCAGGGAACAGATTTGAAGATAGACAATTTCACTGATTATAGGGACACAAATTATGTAACGTAAAATTAAAGATAGATTAAGTAATACAAATAGAATCAGGAAATTTTATACAATTTCTTAGAGTTTTTGATTTAATTTTAATTTAATAGAATTTAAATCATTGGTCCATTTGCGCATAGGAATTCACGCTTAAGGCGTATAGTCCCTTAAACCATCTGACCGAAATTATGTGAACGCAACTCTTGCACTCGCCTAGGCGGCAGTACGCAAATCTGTGCATTTATTTGCGGCCAGCAGCGCCCGGAAAGCGCTTTCAATCCATTTCGAAGTTCATTCAGTCCAAGCCGTTTCGAAGGAGTAGGGTAAATTTGAGAAATTGCTAATTTTTTTTTTGACAAAAGTATTAATTGCACTAAAAAATCAAATGTTGATATTATTGTTCATGAATCTATAATAAAATATATTTTTTTCAAACCAATTGACCTAGCCGTTACGGAGGAGTAGGCCTCAGAAAATCACTGTTTTATGACACATTTCGGGCCTTCACTGTTATAATCCACAGCTTGATCGAAACATCAGCTTTCTAATTTGTAAATAAAACTTTAAATCAGAGTTTCACAAAGGCGTGTATTTCTAAAACAAGAACTCGAGCCTAATGAAGCTCAAGTAAATCGTAATATACTCTGAGGCCCTACCACAATCTCTTAACGTGATCCATTTAATGGTCTAAACTGAATTCTGTTCTTTCTTTCTTTCTAAATTTTAAAAGGTGAGAGAGTTATATAGGGTGGGCCCCTCTTTCTCGCTCGCACGCTTGATATTTTAACACGTCATGGTAAAGCCCCTGAAGCTCTACCACGAGCTCTATTTTACGACCTAAACTGAATTGTTAAAGGAATGGAGCTGTGTAGGGTGTAGGAGTGGAAGGCGGTCGCCGACATCTGCGAAGCAGTAATGCTCGCTAAGGAGGAGGCCGACCGCATCAGCCAATCAGCCATTACCAGATTTCCAGCCACCGTAGGCGCGGGCTTGCGGACAGTGTGCAATGGGTAGCTCGCTACGTAACTGACCGGAACAAGCCCAAGTCGTCGACGGCGCGCGCTGTTCCCGCGCACCTTAAGGAGTTGTCAGCAACAGTAGGGGCCCAGCCGGGTCGAAGCCTACTGGGGCCAAGGTTATACGAAAGGGCGCTCGAGCCCAGGTATGAAGTCTTGAAGGAACGAGATGGGTTTTTTAGTCAGTAAGAGTCTGACACTATCTCCCGCTCCGCCCAAGAGCGAGGGTTGTCATAAGATGACTTTTCCCATCGAAAAAAAAAATGTGTAGGGTGTATCTCTCTTTCTGGCTTGCACGCCTGATATTTTAACATGTTACGGTAAAGCCCCTGCATAGCCTGTCTTTTTAATGTTCCCACTGCTGGGAGTCAGGTCTCCTCTCTAGGACAGGACAGACACGAGGGTCTAGTGCGGGTTGTCGAATGTCACATATCTTCGAATAAAGACATGTGACATTCACCAACATGTGACAAAGCCCCAGAACTTACAATGAACCAGCAAAGCAGGTATCACAAGAGTTATAAAACACGTTACATTGCTGGTTTTTGGAGAGAACAATAAACTATACGACCTACATATCGAGCGATGGATAGATCACAGGAATTTAATTTTCAAAGAACTGTCATTTAGAAGGACATCGATCGAAAGCAGATGGCTGTTCTCACAGACCAGGGTTAGGACACAAAATAGATAGGTAGAGAAGACAATCTCATGTATGTACTTCACTTTTTAATAGACCTATGCTCGGTGGACGCACACTAATGAGCGTTTGAGACGGAACTGTTCGACGAGAGGGCCGAGGCGCTCCGAGATATCGTGTCCGTGAGCGGTGTCTATGTGTACGTGGCTCGAGCGCGCTTTTTATGTAGATTGACTTCTATATCTATCTAGTTAATGGTTAGGATGTTTAGATAAAGCGACGAAGAAGAAAAACAGACTTCGTAATATAATTCACGGTTTTGGTTTTAAACTAAAGAGGAGTTCGTTTCATAATTAACATTAACCTTTCGATCGTGGAAATTACAGACACAATAGAAAGACAATAGGTGCGCGAACGGCGTTCGCTTGGGGTTGAGTGAATTAATATTATAAAAGCGGTCTGTCTTCTTTTAGGTGATGTGTGAACGATCATTGTTCGGTCAAAGGTCTCGTAATAGAGTTGTGGTAAAATGACAATATCGAGCTTATTAAAAACAATGACTGCACAATGACGTTTTAATGGTAGGTCACTGATTAAAGCAACTGTTACAATTTTAGTAGATTATCGCATACGTCAGGTATTCATTCATCATTATGTATGAGATTACCATTCTATTATGTCATTTCTTTCAATGGAGTGTCAGTGGTTGATCATTGGAAAGTCATAATGGCGCCATTATATTAGTAGATTATCAAAACTTGTCAAAATCAACAATTATGAAATCAGTGATAGACCATTCTGACACTATTGTAATAGCAGACTTTTTTTTATGGTGGGAAAAAATCATCTAATGACAACTCCCGCTCTTGGGCGGAGCGGGAGATAGTGTCAGACTTTTACTGACTAAAAGACCCACCCCGTTCCTTCTAGTCTTCATACCAGGGCTCGAGCGCCCTTTCGGATAACCCTGGCCCCAGTAGGCTTCGACCCGGCTGTGTCCCTGCTGTTGCTAACAACTCC
Organism: Mythimna albipuncta; assembly: GCA_929112965.1. Taxonomy (NCBI): domain Eukaryota; kingdom Metazoa; phylum Arthropoda; class Insecta; order Lepidoptera; family Noctuidae; genus Mythimna; species Mythimna albipuncta. The sequence continues at coordinate 4,074,475 of OV815962.1, read as the reverse complement.
TTGAGGCACGCGGGAACAGTGCGCGCCGTCGACGACTTGGGGTTGGTCCGGACAGTTACCGGACGACCGGACAGTGAGCTACCCATTGCTCACTGTCCGCAAGCCCAACTCCTCCAGCCCAAGGCCACCGTAGGCGCGGCCGGAAATCGGGATCAGAATCCCGGCGGCGGCGGCGGCGATAACGCCGTTGCCTGATGCGTTCGGCCTCCTCCTTTGCAGGCATTACTGCTTCGCAGAAGTCAGCGACCGCCTACCACTCCTCCTCGCTCCGGACCAACGGCTTCTCCGACCATGGCCTCAACCAAGGCCCTGCGCGAGAGGTCTCCGCCGCCGATCGCCCCCACGAGGGCACGGCGATGCTCTGCCCAAGCAGGGCACACCTCGACTGTGTGCTCCACCGTGTCCTCCGGGCATTCCGCACAGTGGGGACACCCGGGCGTCACTTCCGCATGAATCCGGTACAGGAAACTCCCGAACAAACAATGTCCGGTGAGGACCTGCGTCATGCGGAAGGTAAGGACGCCGTGAGATCTTTCCAGCCACGCCTCAAAGAGGGGACTTAACGGTAATAGCAGACTTGAGGCCCAGGTATGACGCTACAGGTTTGACACATGGAACTACAGACCGTAGCGTCAAACCGATTGAATGATAGGTAAGATGGTGTATGGCCGGTATAAGCTTCAAGCAGGCGTACACCAAGCATATAACAACGAATACGCCTCTATGGAGCTACGCGTCCGTAGACGGTAGGCTTAAGTTATACTTGATTGAAAATTCCTCAAAAATATTTAATAAAAATCGCGTCGGCGTCGTTCCGTCACCCATAAAACCTCGTAATAACACGAGGAACGTCTCAGTCTGAATACTTGAATGAAGTTGAATGTCTATTGAATTCCTGAACAGCGCCGCTCAACTATGAACTGAACGGAATTGATTCTATAACGCTGAAAGAGACCTGATTGATGTGCCCAATAAAGAAAAAAAGTTTTTCTTAAGGATGTGCGTGATTGTTTTATATTATTCAGGATCCAGAGAAGATCTATCTCTGGGGTTCAAGTAAATTTTGACGTGACAACGTCTTATAAATTGGTTTGCCGGGTGACACTTCAAGAAACTGCGTTACGCTCCGCTCACGTTATGCGCTCACAATGAGAGCGAGTGAGAGGCACGCGTCCCTTCCACTCGGGCATGGTTAGCCCGCCTAAGAGCGAGAGAGACAGACATAAAAAGTGAAAGGCACGCGTCCCTTCCACTCGAGCACAGTTAGTTAATTCTTTGTATAAATAAATGTTTTAAATTGTTACTATTATTTCATCCTTCTTCCTACTATACGAATGAATATTCACATTAAAATTATTTTACCACTCAAAGTCGTTGTCACGTAAAACTTTCGCCCGTATACCGACTTTACAGGCAACCAATTTTTTTTTACCGGCTTCTCAAAAGGAGGAGGGATTCCATATTCTATAATGAATATTCGCGCGCATACCACTACCTTCGTTGACAAATCTTTCACAATTCAAGCTGCACGTTTGTGGAATGCGTTACCCTTAGAAGTAAGGCGTGCTCAAACGCTACCAACATTTAAAAAGATGGTGAAGGAACTTTGATATATTTTTCTTCTCCTGGTTCAACTATATATTTGATATTTATTTTTTTGTATTGTTTGTATGTATTCGGATGTTTGTACACTGACAGCCTTTAATCTATCTCCTTTCTCTCAGTCCATCCAAAGGTTGTCTGTAAGAGATCGCCCTGTGCGATAAGACCGCCCATTGTGCAAGTTATTATTTTAAATGTTTGTCCTGTATTTTTGTTTATTTGGTATACAATGAAGATTATAATAAATAAATAATAAATAAATGAAGGTAAGGTAATGGCGACGCTTGGGGGTGGCCTATGTCCAACAGTGGACGTGTATGTTTTGATCACGGAACAGTAAAAACCGTTTGATGATTGGATTATTCATTGGCGTAAGTGTATCATTTCTGAAGGGGCAGACTTTGAAAGTGATAAAATAAATTTGGATGAATAACAAAAATTTTGTGTATTAATGATCTTTTCCCGGTACTTTCTTGACAGAGTAGTAAGTCTAATCTTAATAAATAAGACCATCACACACTCCTAAAAAACAGTTTTCCTAATCTTAAACCTACATCACTCACACTGTCATGGAACTCATGGAAGACACCACAAAACTTTTCAAAGAACTAAAATAAAGTTTTACTAGTTATAGGAGAGGTAAACTTGTCAATTTTACTTACAAACTTATGGACTAAGATATAAAGACCATACTACTCAGGGTCCGCTTAGTTTTAGAAGACTAAGAGGTCGGTAAGTTTCCGAGAAGTTCAATAATGATTATAATAACAGTTTTGGCAATGTCTCGATACGACAAAACATTTTTTTAAGCTCGCGTTTGTTCAGTATCTCTCCTAATGGAAAGCAACGATGGAGCACGCTTGCCTAAAAGTAACCTGCCCTCCTAGCCAAGTTACAACCGTTTCGCTTGTGCCAAACGCTTCCAGTTGACCTTGCCGCCAATTCTTTTGTTCTGACCACGTGACTGAGCGTTAAGACGACGTCATTCCCGTACATTTGAAGCTTTTTACAAGCGTTAGCTATTGCAGATTAGCAACTTGGCTAGGGGTACTGTTCATTCTAGACTTAAAGACTCCCAGCTCCCAGTACAGGTTGTAGCTATCAGGAAACACAGACTCCGGCAGGGAATTACACTCCTAAGCTGTACATACAATAAATGTACTCATTGACTTTCTATTGTGTCTCTAATTACTTACGATATTCAAAAGGTCAAGAGTGAGTTCTAGGCAAGCATCCTCCATCGTCGTGACATAGTGATCGAAACGCAAGCCTATCAATAAAAAAAAATTGACCTTCAAAGTATTAAAATCGTGATAGTTCTGGAAGCTTAAAGATTTCATATAACTTTAATGGGTTAATAAAAACTTGTAGATTTTCGATGGTTCGTTTATAGCTGCGTTTACCTTACCGACAACACCAGTCATTAATAAGTTGATATCTATAAATTTAAAAGACGCACAAATTCTAAAAAAGAGCTAAAATACTTAAGTATCGACATATTTACAGGTTCTTCTGCAGATTATCAATGTCCAGCAGAAGCATATTTTAGTGTCATTAAATGTGTATACGATTGTAAAACAAAGTATTAAACCAATCAGGTGGAATAAAACGTATGAGGATAATCTATTAATCGATTACATATGTTGGTAGATTAGGTGTGATATGGGAAAGTTAAATTAATACTTCCAACATACACAATTTCGAAATAGATTGGATCATAGATCTATCTCTTTTACAGCCTTGAGCTGTAAAAGAGATGGATGAACTAATAGATCGATAGAGTCTCCTCTTGTGGTAGATAGGTAGATTGAGACGTAGCACATCAATTCTGGATGAATGATATGGTGGTAGGTCACTGGGACAATTTGTGACCAACAAGGTCATCCCACGGATGCCTCCCAAGTTGAAGGGTAAAATCTACAAGACCGAGACCATATTGGGTTATAAAAAAAGATTAAGACAGATGAAAAAAATTGCATGTAGCGGAGATGAGAATATAGAGATAGATGTGCAGTATGACGAGAATGGAAAAAATGAGAAATGAGAACATTAGAGGAAGTTTGAAAGTAGTGCCAGTGATCAAAAAGTTGAAGGAGAATCGTTTATGTTGGTATGGTCATGTGAAAAAGAGTGATGAAACGCATGTTATTAGAAGAGTTATGGGTATATATGTGGATGGATGGGAAGGGAGTGGAAAGCCAAAGCCTCGTTGAAGCGCAGGGTGAGTGATAGTTCCAACAGCTACTTTATAAGCTTGTAAGTTAGATAGTCCACTATGGAGGTAGTGGATATTATACATATCCATATCAAATAATCTTCTGCATGTGTTAGAGTAGGTAGATAGGTACTAATATTTAATCTTAAGTTTATTTTTTATGTATTTTTACTAACACTATATGGACACTATTCTGAAAATAAAAATATATTTGATTGATTGATTGAAGAAAAGATTGATGGATTGTGTAAGGAGTGATATGAAAGAAAAGGAAGTTAGTGATGGCGTAATGGGTAATACGACAGAAAAGAAGAAAAAACGTACGTAAACGTAACGTACGTGCGTACGTTACACCGACACCAAATAACACGGAAAAAGGGCAGGAAGATGACGGCAACGAGAAAATTGTGCGAAACGAATTGGCACAATCTTCCCACATATATTAATTAAAAGTGGTTGATTAATAAAACAATGGGCAATTAATCACAATATCTTGCACATCCGTACATCATTTGTTAACCAGTTAATTGACTGGTTTATTGTTACCGCGATATATGTTACTTAGCAACGATTACTGTTGCTAGGATACAGTTCCTGGTTCCTGACTACTGGTAGAATTAATCAGAATAAAAAAGAATTTAAAAATAGATATATATGGACGAAGTTCTGTCAGCGTCTTCATTCGTGTGAAAATAGAAAATAAATATGTCACTTTATGATGAAGTAGCCTCATACTGGGAAAATATTTTTTTGAAATCGTTTCAGTAGTACCCTCTACATATAAAGTTACCAATTTTTATTTATAGTATGAACAACCTCAGCGAAGCCTAAAGAGAACTGCTCTTAAATATATAAAACAACACAGAACAATACTGCTAAAACATTACACCCACATTCTAATGAAACTAAAAGTGGCTAAGAACTAAATACTTTCTAAATTTGACCCTTGCTTGCACAAACAGTGCAAAAATAAGTCAAAAAACTAAAATTACAACATAGGCAAAAAAGTACTCTAACAGTTTTCATCACAATTTATCTCACACACCTCTCAAAACCAGATTATCTTAACAGTACAAGGTAATTTTATTGTACCCTTTGTCTTCCAACATGTCGCATTATTCTTCAACCCCTTTTTTCTCATAAACATCCGTCCCGTTCTCATTTTATCTGAAGAATTATTTAGGAACCCTAACATTGTAAGACAGAAATAATATCGAGATATTAGATCTTCTTTTATTTTCAGATATAAACTTTCCAGAAACAACTCTATATTGAGAGATAAACTAAAGTAACTGTAATCAGAATATGATCGAAAAGAAATGTAATATATATTTGGAACTATTTTGCCATATTACTTTCGGTGAAAGTCAAGGACAAGTTAGAGGAATTATTTCAACTTGAAACTAGTCAAAGTCAAAAACATTTATTTCAAATAGACCATATGCAGACACTTTTGAATAGTCAAATGTCGGTCAGTCCAAGAAAAGTGAAGATAAATTGCACGTTCCAAAGCGTAGGTCTCTATGGAGAAGAACGTGCAAGAAACTCCATGGACACTCTTTTTAAAACATATTATGAGTTACATAGATCTTGGTTACATATAGTAAAAGCAGAATCGCAGACGCAGTATTGGAACTCCTCCCACAAAAAGGACCGATGACATGGCGAGGATCACGGGAATCTGATGGATGGGAAACGCACAAGACCGTTCGTTGTAGTGACACTTAGAGAAGCCTATATCCAACGGTGGACGTCTTTCATCTGAATTCATGACAATGATGAAAAGTAAAATTGTACTTCAGGGAATTGTGAAAAATTACTGGATAATCATCAAGGAGTTTGTTTATTTATTAAAATATAAATGCACCTTATCATACATCAAGTTGTATCATGTCTAGGCATGTGAAGCCTAGGCATATTGCCTAACCTTCGCCATACTTTGTGTTTTTAGGTTTGAAATCATCTATGAGTTCTCACGCTCGGGAGTGGAGCTGGAGGACGTGTTAGACATTAACTGACTAAAACCCACCTGACTACTTTAGTTGCCTTTTACGTTCCAGGACCGCGTTATCCCTTTCAAAAATTACCATGGCCTTAGTTCCCTTAGTTAGTTTTGGGGTCGGCTTACCGTCTAACCAGATACAGCTGAAAACCAATACTTTACATGGAGCGACTGCCTATCTGACCTCCACAACCTAGTAACTGGGTGACACGATAAACCTTGGCAAGACTGGTGTCAGACATCCTGGCTTCTGACTATCCGTAACGACTGACAAATATCTACAAATAACAGATGAGACCAACGACTTAACGTGCTTTCTGTGACTCGGAGTTACCTCGTTACGTGTAGAAGGTCACCCATCCACAGGACGACCTCAGCAAGCTTTACTAACACCTTGGAGGTCGCCTGAACTGCAGTTATTACTTTAGCACGCTCACCATTGGGCCTCTTACAAGACGGAACTCTCTATCATCATCTTCTTGTCCATGTGCCTTGTTATATATGTCTTTTTTTCCTTTTATCCTTTCCTCTGCCATGCTGTCACTAACTTCCTTTTCTTTCTTTTTCACTCTTCACAAATCTAGCCATCTTTTCTTTAGCCCACTCCCTCTATCCAAATTTATACTGATAACTAGTTTATTAACATGCGTTTCATCCCTCGTCTTTACATGACCATACCAAGACAAACGATTCCATTGTTAGACCCATTGTTTGTGCGGCGCCTCTCCAGTGACCATGTTCCACCTTCCATCCTGCGTCACGTGTCTTGTTTCCTGTTCACGTTGGGACCTAATTACAGCATCAGTGGACAGGTATGGAATTTAACTAGTTTTAATATTAACACGTTAAGAAAAAGATCTTTTCGGAGACTGGTGCCAATTTAAAATTTTCTTTAATTTACTTATTTCTGATTTCATCAATCTTGAATTGATTCCATGTATTACGCCTCGGTCTACCTACCTACCACAGATGAGACCACCTACCTACAGAGATGGGACTCTATCGACCTATAAATTACTGCACCTTAAACATCATCAGTCTAACATGAAACGCTTCATACAGGAGACAGTCTAAGTAAACCAGTAATTGGTACTTAACCTAGCCATATACAAGGTTGTATTGGATATGAAATTTCGATTCAAAATACGGATACGGATATAGGAATAATATTATACTGGTTTCGGATATGAAATTATATCGGACTAGACATTGCCCGCGGCTTCGCTCACGTGTATAAAATATAGCCTATATCAGGAATAAAGCAGCTTTCTAGCGGTGAAAAAAATTTAGCAAATGGACCAGTACAGTTACAGATTACCTATAAATTTGCAAATAAATATCATTTATCTTTTAAAAAATAAAAAACAAACTTTACCTCTTTATGAAATCAGTGGAAGTTACGGACTTGTATCGGCTGAAATGATGATGATGATGACGGATATTAACCTTTCAGAAACCGTCAATTTGAGACACAATAGTAAGACAATAGATGCGCGTACGCCGGCGTCCGCTTGGGGTTTAATGAACAGCAAGATTTGACATTCATTTCTAGTCTAGATTACAGTTTGTTTTTACAATCAGTTACAACCTTAAGTAAATATTATTATAGTCACTTTTATCCGAAACTTTTACATCGGTTTCGATTAAGGATAAGTATTCTTTTATTTCGGCCGATAATATCAAACATGTTGCAAAGAGTTTTGGCTGGTCGGCCATCAGTTTGACATTAACTATTCCTGGGAATTTTATTTGTACACCCGCCAGGGTCTTCAGATTACTGCGTGGTGGCCCAGGCGGTGATCTAAGGTGCTGTAGTATTCGTAGTCTCTAAATGTCCCTTATTGTAGCGCCGACCTCAAATAAAACGGGACAAGTACAGAAAGATGATGATATCCGACAACATCGCTTACGGTTACTGAACTCCATACCATCCCTGGCTTTAAATCTAGTAATGCAGCCACAGCCTACTTCCAACCAGTAAACCAAGTTACAATTAATAAACATCCTCCAATCTTCTATCCAAAATTAACACTGAAACTATAAACGTTCCAAGCCAAGAAATCGTCAGCCACCGACAACGTTAAGCGGGATTTCTCAACTAATAACATAATCAGATTATGAGTTAACATCCATCAGGCTTCGCGAGCGCCTAAATGAAACTAATAATTTCGCATCGCCTTTGTAATTGGATTAGAATTTTGTTTTAGGCATGATCTTGAGAAGTCCTAACTGTGTCAGGATTAATCACGATAAATATAAGATTTTGAAACTATAATAGTTTAGATTCGAACAGAGTAATGATACATATGAAAGGGATTGAAAGATTTTGTAATAATAGACTTCTCAATCATATTCAAGAACTAATACACTACAAAAGAGCATCTTGAGGACAAAAGGCTTAGAATTTAGATGCATTTATTTCAAATAGACTATTTGCAGGCATTTTTGAATAGTCAAATGTCGGTTAGTCCAAGAAAAGTGAAGCTAAATTGCACGTTTTTGTAACGTAGATCGTAAGTTTTTGTAGCGTAGATCTCTATGGAGCAGGACATGCAAGAAACTCCATGGACACTCTTTTAAATCATATTATGTATTACATTAATGCTTGGTTACATATATGTAAGTTTTTCTTTTCTTATTCAATAACATATTATAATACTTAACTGCGATCCCGCTTTATGGTAAGCAGTGATGCAATCAAAGATGGTGAAGCACACTAGTTTACTAGTTTAATACACCTAATTTATAATCGAACGGGAAGACCGCATAGATTACATTGATGATTACATTCTTATTTTACAATTAAACATTATTAAAATTAAGTTTGACTTGAATATTTACTTTATGAAGTCTAACATTTTTATAAAAAAAAGATATTAGTGTGAATGTGTATTATACTTACTGGGGCTTGTTTTTTCTTTCTAGTATTTTTTACGGTTATCTGGCAGTTTGAATACTTTATTCGGCCTACCCAAATGTTCTTTCTTTGGTTATGCTCCTCAGTAGTCCTAAGTTGTGCTTCACGAATACTAACAAATGACAACAACTGACTGAACAGGTCCACTCTTTGTGTGGTTCTTTCCTCTAAAGACTATCTCAGACACTAATCTTAATAGTTCCCATATCAACTGTACATGACATGTTTTCTGTATGGACTTTAAAAGATTCTGGGTGAGTTTCTTCTCACGGTAGTTAGGAATCAATGGGCTCATCTAGTTTAAATTGACAAAAAAAAAAACTGTGTGAAAGAGTAAAAACTGTGTGAAGGAGCACAAAACATAACTTTAAGAAAAACTACTGCTTTAAACCATTAACCTCGCCGCAACGAAACCCTAAAGCAAAAAATGAAATTAAAGCTACGCAATAAATCTACGGCAAAAGTTTATATATATACCCTGACCTATAATTAAATCTGAAAATTTTCCAGTGCATTGATCTGCCTTACAGCGACAGATGAACCGTCTAGGGCAGACGTCACTTTGAAGTCAGAACTTAATGTAATTACGTCTACTTCACAAAGAGCTTTCGCATCACCAGCAAACACTGTAGCAACATTGTTTACTTTAAAAATTCTTCATACATTCCTCTCCAGTTTTAAAACGACTTTATGAACGTTAATACAATAAATTTTCGCAGTCAGAATGTGATATGAATTTAAAGGAATTGTTTGTTTGTAGTCATAAAGTTGTTAATCGCCGGAAGATCTCATTGTTATGATTCAAATGTTTAATGGTATTAGGAATTAATGTTTTCCGGAATAAAATCCAATATTAGTACTGTTGAAGGATATAGTGTATAATTTTAGACGGCCCATCAAAATAAACTGTAAGGTTATTTGTGTATTTTTGTGTAAGTAATACGCTGGGTTTAGTATAAACAGTTTTAAAGTGTGGTAGCAACATTAGGAAATAGTGAAGAGTAACTGAGTAAGCGAGTAAGTTAACACATTTTTGTTATAATAATTCTTCTGTTAAACAATGTCCGTAAAATCAATGTATAGTCAACAAATTGCAACTTTAAAAAGGACACTATTTCTAGAGAACCGTAATCGATATCAATAATGACAGATCATAATGCAACAACACTTTTTTAGAATTATGTAGTGTATAAATGTTTTCACAATGCCGTGGAAAATACACATTAGCATAATTATTTTCATATCTAAAGTACAAAAAAGAATGATAGAATCATCGATAATCAGGAAAACGAAAAATAATTCTGCCACTATTTTTTCCGATTATCTTGGGTCGGCTTCCAATCTAAGCAGATGCAACTGATTACCTACCAGTATTTTACATGGAGCCTATCTAATCTCCACGAACCAGTAACTGAGTTATACGAGGCTCCTAGGCAGTGGTGCCAGATTTTGTGGCTGCTGATAATCCGTAATGAATATCAAGGATGACAACTAGGACCAACAGATTACCCTGGAAGGCCAAGGATCCACGAGGCAAATATTATTCAGCCAAGAAAAGAGGAACGATATCTATTATCTGATGGTTCTAGATTATAACGGGAATCGTATCAGCTGTAATCTTCCCACGCATAAGAATTATAGGAAACTAGGTTACTGGGTTGATGCCGTTTAAAGATCTATCATATTTTTGTTTAATATTCAGCTCATATTTCTTTAATATACGACTTCGCGAGAGATTAACGACACTTTTAACCTTACTTTGAATTTTCTTCATAACTGAATTAAGAATGGGTCACTTTATTTCTTTACGAATAATTATATTTTACCTACATAAGTGTATGTATGAAACAAGGAAAGTGGAACAAACCAATGGAAGACACAGACACAGTAAAAAATATCCATGAAACGTACATATATCTACGTAGGAACAGGTGCAGACAATCGACCAAACTTTGCAAGGGTGCATAATAATCATCTATTAGGGAACGAAAATTTTGAGCTTAACATTTCCGCTCAGATTGGTAAAGATTACGGCATTTTAAATCGTTCACTAAAAGATATTGGACCTATTTCCAAGATAGAAGTCTGATCCAGAAAATACAACGAAAAAAGGAACCATTACCCGTTAGTTAAACACCGAAAATCGATCGTATGTACGAACCCTAACAGCAAAACCGTTCAAATAACAAATTGACGTGCGATTATTTTAACGCTACAACGAACATCGATTTACAGAGGAGCTACGATACTAGAATTTAACGTAATTGACGTTATCTTTTGTCTGAAATCTTCTAAAGTTACGAGTGTCTCCTTAAGCTTAATCTTTGAGATGAAATATTTTGACGAGACTGTTTTAAGACTGGGCTGTTTGTATAATTTTGTTATTAAATTGTATATTTGAAGCTAGATGAATGTGAAACATGAATACAGTCTTTTGTTTGAAGTTCATGAGATTTCTAATGAAGATTGTAGTGCTGTGGATATTGATGTGATGGAGATACTAACGTATTTTGACGAGGCTCGTATAATACAAATTTGTTTTACTTACAAAAGTCTTGTTTCAATATTTGTTCCATTGTCTGACGAAGACATTAATTTCAATAACAAATATATCTAACTTATTACCATTTGTAAGTATATGTATATTAAGACCAAACAAATTATTCTTATATTCTTCTATAGTACTTAAATTTAAAAACATCAACAAGAACAAAATACAAAACATATTTCAATTTCAAATAGCAATTGTTTCGTGCGAAACCACCGATCGTAGTGGAAACTTTAACGAACGTTTTAGCAAAGCTTCGAGTCTAGGTTTCAAGAAAACTAACCGGAGCTTTAAAAGCCAAAACGTGTCTTAATTTATATTTATAACTTGTTATTTATTTCATAAAAGGATATCGACATCTTCAGTTTAATGGATTGTAAAATAAAGGAGTGTAATCACAGTGTGCTGCCATCCTTTAACTAAAAAGCAGCTAAGTTACTTAGACAAAAAAGTACTTAGCTGCTTTTTAGTTAGAGGACGGTAGTGTGTTCATCAGTTTTGTCGTCAATTTCCTTACCATTTTAGAGTTAGCTTACAGTGTCATCACAAGCAGCTACCAGTTCAATAAAGTGATGACTGTCTGATCACCATGTTTAAATAATAACAATGATATTGTTAACTTATTCTAGAACTGCAGCTCAATCAGTTCGTCAATCAATTCATTAAAATTATCGGAAAAGAGTCTGCTCAAATCTAAACGAACACAGCTGTGTCACTGGAATACGTGATCTCCAGACTTAAAACAATTGTCTACGTGACGGTTGATAGCTACGAAATATATTCTAGAATATTTAGCAGAAGTCCAATATCTTCTGCGGTTAGTTCGATTACACGTGCATTTACAGCGGTCTTAGCAAAAAAATTAATAATCACTAGTTAAATGATTATTAATTATGAAATTATTTCTTAGAAATCTTTATATGTAAAATAAAGTTGAGCAAAATAAAATTTCTTGATTTTAAATCCATTAATTTCTATAAAATAAATATGCTTTTCAATTAGAGATAAAAGTATAAAGCAGTTGAAATTCTTAGTATCTATTTCTGTTAGAAGGAATCTGTCTTTGAAGAAACGTTCCAGTAATTAAATTGTAATTATGTATCTCGTAGCGTTCAGCCAGTTAGCTTTAAATGGGCTTTAAAATGTTGATAAGTAGTAATTATGCTCATATACTAGCAGGTATATCAAATAGGAAAGCAAGCGTGCTTTCTTACTCTTAAGGGTTTTATTAAATAAGTAAGGAACTCTAAAATGTGCAACTTACCATAGAGTCCGATGCATTGAGCAATCCAATCCCACAAACAGTTATCATTATCACACCCATATCCACTTGGCATCGCTATCACAAATTATCACAAAACAAAACACGAAAAGTCAATACACGCCACTTACTAACCGAAACATCTTCACTAAATCACGCCATATTGGAATCCCATGACAGCAAAAATCAAATTCCATTTTTGAAATTCAACCTTCAATTGGCGGGTTTAATTTGACGTTTATTTTTTTTTATTTGATTGTGTAGGAATTATTAGACGAGGAACAGGCGACACGCCTGCGCGCCTATCCCGACATTTCGCGACTGAGCACGACTGAGCAAAAGCGTCCATAGAGTTCACAGTACCTGTTACATTTCGAATGGTTTGGCGCTTGCGTACTACTGAACAAGTACGGAACCATTAACAGAGGCGTTTATTATTAAGTTTGCATAATAGCCGTTGACAATTTCTTGATTGTTAGTTAGGATGCAATTAGAACCGTAGTCGGATTGAGCGCGTCATTCGCCATTTCCGCTTGTTCTATTTTTACTCGATACGACTGGATCTGTTTATTCCTTCGTTAAGCCGCTTTGTCAATCACGGAGACTTACTCCTTGATTGACAAAGCTGCATACAAAGCTTCTCTATCAATTTGGGAACAAATTTAAGGTTCAATAACCTACATACCGCTCAGTATGGCAGAATGCCATCTATTATTTTTTCTTTGAAAGAAATCGTCTCCATTGGAAACTTATATAATAATAATATTTCCACAACTATCACACAACGCTGTCTAGTCCCAAGCTAAGCAGAGCTTGTGTTGTATGTTTATCAGTTGTCTAGTACCCATGTACTAGACAACTGATAAACATACATATATATTTCTAAATACACACATATTATAGATAAATTACACCCAGACACAGAACAAATGATCATGCTCATCCCATAAACATTTGTCCTGGGTGGGAATCGAACCCACGACCTGCGGCATAGCAGTCAGGGCCACTAACCACTAGACCAACAGGCCAGTCAGTTATGGTCTTTGCACGCATAGGGCATCTGAACCACACAGTTATGTTCGTTGTCAGTAAAAGTCTGATCATCCGCTCCATCCAGATCAAGTTATTAGATGATTTCTCACCTTATGAAAAAGGTTTAATGATCAAATTTTAGATGTAAGTATCAACCTAAACATATGTTACAATCTTAAAATTTAGTTAGTACTAAGTTGGTTATTAGTCCAATCTCGCTAATAGTGAAAATATTTGACAAAACGACTTTCAAATTGTAAAATCACTTGGTGACAAAGCCTATGCCCCTGTGGAAGACTTGTTACAAAATTGAATAAACCTTATCAACATTAACGGTGCATGTCGGGTAACAAATAAAAAGCTGTGACAGGATAGACCAGCCTGAAAATATTGAAAAGAACCCAATTTCTATTGAACGGAAGTTCACGACAGGTAAGATATCGTGGTCAAAGGTCTTAAACGCGTTTCAAACATCTATAAATAAAGGTAATACGTTATTGTAACTTCTTTTGAACACCTTGTATCGAAAATAGTGACTTTTTTATTATTTACTAGCGGTTCGAATTCGAGCCCAGTCAGGCGCATTACTTTGTGTAATTTATTTCATCACCACTGCTCTCGAAACGGTGAAGGAAAACATCGTGAGGAAAACAGCATGTCCTAGAACCAAAAATTCGATGACATGTGGATTACGGCCCATCCCCTCTCCTACAGAGGAAGCTTGAGTCCCAACAGTGGGAACATTAAAAAAAAGGCTGGTGATGATGATGATGATACCTCGCGGTTTCACCCTCATCTTTAGTTACTGCTCTGCTTCTATCAGTTGTAACGACTGGTTTTATAGCTTATACTCAACACGCATACACTTTTAAACGGGCTATCTTACATATAAGTGTAGATTTCAATTTTAAAATAACTGCATTGATCATATGCCTAGAATAGACAGTGTTTGGACCCCCATGGATGCAGTAGGTATGCATAATATTCATCCAAAGGCCCCGCTCCTGAGATTATTATCGTTATTTCAGCGGAAAGACATCCGCTGTTTGACACAGGCTTCCCCGAAGTTTCACTACAACGATCGGACCTGAGCATCTCGGATGCAGCTGCGTTTTCTGGGACGCGGCCGTTACTCCAGAACCTTTCGGCCCCAACGGCCATTTGTTCTGCGAGCAATGTGCCCTGCATACTGCCACTTGAGTTTGGTTGTTTTTTCCTGAGATAAAAACAGTAGTTACATATTAATAATAATAAACTTATGGTTTTCAAAAAATACAATAACACATTCAAATTATTTTAGACATTGTTGAAATTGCACTTATATAGTTCACTTGTTACTTTAGTTCAGGAACATTTGTTTTTGAACTAGATAATCAAATCTGTATTTCAGATATCAGCACATGCATAATGCAGTCAGTTAAAGGGACCGTAAGTATACCATTTTGCAGGAGGTAGATTTACTATCTACACTAAAAAGTAGAGATGAAACCAAAACGGATAGTGGTTTGGCCGGATACCGGATACCGAATATTCGGCAAGCTACGAGGCTGGAGCGCCGGATATGCGGCTACCGGATATTCAGCCCTTTATCTATATTTCATGATGTGATTAGTTTGATTTGCTAGAATTTATTTTTCAGCACCTGACAGTAGTATTTTCAGCGTAAGGGTATTTTCAGAAGATGGTCAAGTTTACGAAGCTAAGTGGAGTCGCCTCTTACCAAAAAATGCGTAAATTATGTTATTAATTCACCAAATTTTGCCAATTGTTAATTTTAACACATTTTTAACGTGCGATTATAGAAAAAAAAAAACGGTGTCCTATGTCCTATTGTGACGATTTGCCTGGAAATTCAAAGGTTTAAAATAAGGAGAATAATTCTCCTTATTTTAAACCTTTGAATTTTACGATCCGGAATCCGGACGGATAATGAATTACTTAGCCGGATAATCAAAACAAGGCCGAATAGGCCGGATACCGGATAGTAGCGGGATATCCGTTTCATCTCTACTAAAAAGATTATAAAGAGGTAAAGTTTGTTTTTATATTTTTTTTGTTTGTAAGATGTAATCACTGAAAGTAGGTACATTGCTAAAATTTTTTCACCGATAGAAGCAGTTTAACTCCTGAGTGACATAGGCTAAACTTTAAGTACCCGGGCGAAGCCGCGGGCAAAAGTTAGCAATTTATATTCTGACAGGTATCTTGTAGGTCAAGTTTGTCATGTTTTGGAGATGTCCCACCGTCCCATAAGTCATTACATTAGCCTTGACCTCGAGACAAGGGGTGCTATTCTCTAAGAAAGCGCAGCGCTGGCACAGCGACGAGTCGTGAGCGCAATACATTGAATTAACAATCCAATGTAAAGGGGCATTGGGTTGTTAATTCAATCTACTGCGCTGACGACTCGTCGCTGTGCCAGCGCTGCGCTTTCTTAGAGAATAGCACCCAAGGTTGAGATATGTCATGTCCTTACAATTACCAACATTAGCACTAAAGTCGTTAGTAGAAATACTGCGAAAACTACAATAGTCTACACATTACGTGTCCTTTTCTTCAAATAGCAGACTTAACATTACGTCTTTGTTCCTTGGAATAGTAATTAGAGATATAAATATTTTTATATTTAGCCAGTTATCTTTTTGTTTTCATTTTAGAGTTCCGTACCTCAAAGGAAAAAATGGAACCCTTATAGGATTAGGAGTTGAAATTAAAACCATTTACTCAGGTTTACTTACAAATTTGATTTTCTTACAGCCTCTTGAAGCTGTAAGAAATGCAACTTGTTTACAGCTTCAAGAGGCTGTAAGAAAATCAAACTTGTAAGTTAACGAGAAAAAAAGATAATTACTTCGGTTTATGTGGCAAAAAACGTACATTTCGACACACAGCCTCTTGAAGCTATAAGAAATGCAACTTGTTTAAGCTTCAAGAGGCTGTAAGAAAATCAAACTTGTAAGTTAACGAGAAAAAAAGATAAGTACTTCGGTTTATGTGGCAAAAAACGTACATTTCGACACTGTCGAGGAAATCAATATTCATAGGGCATTTCCCGTTGAAAAAAAAAAAGAAAAATGTAAAGAACAACGGCGAGGTAATTGTTGATGAAATTATTAGGCGTCTACATCATTGACTTAAAAAACCCATATAGTTGTGAAATAATTCAGGGATCAAAGTCTCTTTTTAAGTCCCTATAGGAAACATGTAATGGTCAAATCACATGAAAACCATGCAAATTAGTATGTGAGATCTTTTGAGGAAAGAACTACAACGATTTGAGTAGACCTATCCAGTCAGTGCGAGCATTTGTTAGTATCCGTATAGCTCAACTACTGAGGAGCTCAACGATTTCAAGAACAATACCAAGCAAAGGACATTTGGGTAAGCCGCAGAAATACGCAGAAATAATCCTTCTCTTGAAACTCGCATAGGTAATCAGCCTTTAAATATTCCCACTGCAGGGTCTCAGGCCTCCAATCTAGGAGAGGGAATGGGCCATAATTCACCACGCCGGGTCCAGTACGGGTTAGTAGACGGACATGTCTTTGAGTTACGAAAGTAACTATCGACGTAGAGAAAATTATATATATGCAAGTTCATAAATGCTCTTTCTTGCTATTAGACCTGATCAATGAAGCAGCCTGACCAAATAAGTGCATATCTAAAGGTCCATCTATGTAAACTAATACAAAAACCAATAAATAATACAAGTCCAAGGATTGTCTAAAGAAAGTTCCGTTCGAAGCCTCTAAAGGCTGTGAATGGGCAATAAAATATTGGATTTTATAACCTCAATGGGCTTTAAGTGGCTATAATTTATAAATAAAGTACTCCGGTTAACAGTTGCTTGCTAAATCGACACTTTTGGCTAACACGGCGCGGAAAGCAATTATTTCTTTTTATAGTAACAGGCAAATCTTTTAACACCTGCGTGTCTGCATTTGAAAGAGTAATCTCTGTGATAGGACATTGTGTTGGTAAAATATGGAGCTAATGAATCCAAGCCAACATTAGCTGTCACTTTTTGTCTAATACTGTGATTAGCAACCTGTGGACGGCGGACCACTAGTGATCTCATCGTCATCATCATTTCAGCCGATATACGTCTACTGTTGGACATAGGCCTCCCCCAAGCGTCGCCACAACGAACGTTCCTGTGCGTCTCGCATCCATCGGTTTCTCGCTACCTTCACCAGGTCATCGGTCCACCTTGTAGGAGGCCTTCCAACGCTGCGTCTTCCGGTACGCGGTCGCCACTACAGAACCTTTCGGCCCCAACGGCCATCTGTTCTGCGAGCAATGTGCCCTGCCCATTGCCACTTAAGTTTGGCAATTTTTCGTTCTATGTCGGCAACCTTAGTTCTCCTGCGGATATCAAAGCTGTGGACATGCTAGTGGTCTATAAAAGCTAAAATATGTTCCGTGAAAAGTTTGAAATTTGAAACGTAAAGCTGAAAGAAATAATAGTAACTTAATATAAGTTAAATTCAATGGTACTTCCATTGAATTTAACTGATATTAAGTTTCTATTAGAATTGTAAAAAAATATGATCAGTTCCACTGCACCTTTATAATAGTAGAATATACCACAATTATCACACAACGCCGTCTAGTCCCAAGCTAAGCAGAGCTTATGTTATGGGTACTAGACAACTGATAAACATACTGACTTATATATTTCTAAATACATTTATAGATAAATTACACCCAGACACAGAACAAATGATCGTGCTCATCACACAAACATTTGTCCTGAATTGAGCCCACAACCTGCGGTCACTCAAAAATAATGCTAAAAGTTTTATTTCCCTTTTTTGACACCAAAATATCGTCGAATTTTCATTTTTATATCGCATTGTAATCAAAATTAACAACTCATTAAAATATACAATGCAGGCGGTTGTATGAGCGTATACGAACGCTTGGTTTTTGTTTATTTTCCGAATTGTTTTTTGAGGCGAGAAATCATCAAAATAACTTCTCCCGCTCTGGGTGGAGCGAGAGGGAGTGTCAGACTTTTACTGACTAAAACCCATTTTTGTTCCTTTGGTTGCCCTTTGTGTTCCAGGACCGAAATAACCCATTCTAACAATCTGTTTAATTTAAAATTGAACGATTTTTTTACTACTGGTTATCTGGTCCCTTGCACAGATCCACATCCACCTTGCTCCCACAATGATATTAAAGAAAGAGCAATTGGCCCCCACGCCTACCTACGCAACGCGAGGGCACTTTATGAACGAGGTTTTTTTATTTGTTTTTTTTTTAGTTTTGATGGTAGGTAACGATATGACCGATTGGGTTGCAACGGGACGCTGTCTCGTTTTCAAAATGAAAGAAAAAGGGTTCGCTGATGCACCTTCGCCCACTTCTAATATTCTACATTACGCCTCTGCAAAAGTGGTCCTAGGTCAAAATAAGTGTCAGTGGTCGTGTTAGGGGCAAGATTGGGAACCTTTGATCTAAAGACTATTTCAGTCAACAATGGCTATTGTTGTACAATCGCACGTCGATTTGAGTGAACCAAAAAGGTCAATTTAGAAGGCCTATACCACAAAATAAATACGTACAGAAGTCAATCTCATTTATTTACTTCACTTTTTAACCTACGCTCGGTGGAGGCACACTGATGAGCGTTTGAGCCGGAATATTCGACGAGCGGGTCGAGGCTCGCCGAGATATCATGTACGTGAGCGGTGTCTATGTGTGCGTTGCTCGAGCGCGCTTTGTATGTAGAATGACTTCTGTACCTATCTATTTTATGCCTATACCAAGTACCGATGTAAAGAAGACTGGTAGAAAAACCGTCAAAAGTGTCTCCGGTATAGATTGTGATCTACAAGCGTTGGTACCAATGCGTGTTGCCAGTGATGACATATGGCTCCGAAACGTGGTCACTCACAATGGGCCTCATCAGAAAGCTCAAATTCACCCAAAGAGCAATGGAAAAGGCTATGCTCGGGATTTCCTTGCGTGATCGAATAAAAAATGAAGATATCCGCAGGAAAAGTAAGGTTGCCGACATAGCACAAAGAATTGCCAAACTTAAGTGGCAATGGGCAGGGCACATTGCTCGCAGAACAGATGGCCGTTGGGGCTGAAAGGTTTTGGAGTGACGACCGCGTACCGGAAGACGCAGTGTTGGAAGGCCCCCTACAAGGTGGACCGACGACCTGGTGAAGGTAGCGGGAAACCGATGGATGCGGGACGCACAGGAACGTTCGATGTGGCGACGCCTGGGGGAGTCGTATGTCCAACAGTGGACGTGTATCGGCTGAAATGATGATGATGATGATGAAGCGTTGGTACAACTTTTATGTCTCGTTTTCTAGGTACTCGAGTATAGTAAAGCCAGAACTACATTAGACCGACGCACTCGTGTAACACTCTTAATTTGTACGTAGAACGATGTCGCGTGGCGTGGGTCTAATGTAGCTCTACAAGTCGTGTTTCCATATAAAATGTGTACGCCTATCGGCGAGAGCGGCACACGACGTGTGAGCAGTGTAGTTCTATCTTAAGTAGACTGGCGTTTTTGCTGTAAATCGTATTTTGATGGTAATTTTGAAAACGAATAATGACAACTTTTTTTATTTATTTATATGTTTTTTTTTTTGTTATGTTTAAAATTCATTCAATATGAGTACAACCTTTAACATCCCTAAATCGTTATATAAAGGTTGTTTTGAATATCAAATAACTATAAGTAGTTATAAGTACCTAAACTATAATTTTTTTTTATTCAATTCAATTAATCTAATAAATAATCACTAGGTATATATATACAAACTTAGAATAATAATATGTACAAACGAGTAAAAAAGGCTGAAAAACGGGGAAAACTCAGAGGGCATCAAAAAATTCGTCCACATCGATGTCAATGGGAAAAGTGCCCAGAACGCTGGCAACATTGCCACGCTGGATGGCAATGCTGATTCGTTGACTGAAGAAGAGTCCAGCCCTCTAGTCACGCGAAGAGTCGACCAACTGTTTGCTGATATGTCGAACAACTCAAAAAAAAAAAGAAAACTATAATTAACTTAATTTCTTATCCACACAGTGTACCAAGTTTCACAAAACACCAGGATCAATACATTGTCAGCATGTATAGAAATGGCTTCGAGTAAAAACCTCGTGAATGCAATTTTAGATAATTTTATTTTGTTATGTTATCGAGATCGGCCTAGAAAGAGGTGGCGGGATGATCTGGATGCGTACCGCAAGGACTGGTTTGAGACGGCGCAGGAGAAGAAAGTTTGGAAAGACTTGGAGAAGAAAGTTTGGAAGACTTGCCTTTGCCCAGCAGTGGGACAGCAACGGCTCGTAAAAAAAAAAAATGTTACTGGAAAGAAAAGCTCGAAGCGCACTATCTTGTATCACATACAATTTTAATTCGATTACCCACTTGTAGTGCCACCTATATGTATTGAATGCATGCCTTGATCATAATCATAATCATAATCATAATCATTTATTTGTTAAAACGTGGTAGGTATGTACATTACATGGTCTTAGGTTTAACATTCAGTCTCAGCACGTTCTGCCACAAGGGCGTACAAATATTAAAGTTATATAAATAATTAATTACATTAAATTGTGATAATTAAGATAATTGAAACTAGAAATGTCAAATAAAAAATCATACAAATAATCATTAAATTAATATGTCAAAGTGTCATTTAAGTAGTCATTTAAATTATAGTAACATTTATTACACAATAATTCTTTAAACTTTTTCTTAAACCCTGTCAAGTCTAACTCTCTGATCGATTTTGGAATTTTATTATAAATTTGCGGGGCTTTGCAAAATATGCTTTTTCGCATAAGAGCGGTTTTGGCTCTCCGTCCGCGTAGAGTATCATATCGCCTATTACGTTGGACCGTGTCAGATAGGTAAGGAAATAAATGTGGATTGGATCTTACAAATAAGGCAGTCTCATATATATACAAAGCTGGCAGTGTCAGAATTTTATGTTTTATAAAATATGGCACACAACTGTCAGTTACTTGAAGTCCAAACATCGCTCTTATGCAACGCTTTTGCGCTTTAAAAGCAGCTTCTCTATTAGTAGAGTTGCCCCAGAATATTATGCCGTATCTTAGTATTGATGCAACAATTCCATGATAAGCTGTAAGTAGTGCATCGGTGTTAACTATTGGAGCAAGTTTATATAAGGCAAAGGATGAGCTACTAATCTTCTTGCATAATGTTTCGATATGATCCTTCCAGTTAAGCTGACTGTCGATTATAAGGCCTAAGAATTTTGCACTATGTACGTCATTAATATTATTATTTTGGAACTTTACATTCACTTTAACATCGGATTTTCTATGGCCGAAGTGCATAATTTGAGTTTTTCCTAGATTGATTTTCAAATTGTTATTACTAAGCCAAGAGATTATTGATATTAAAGCGTTATTAACATCTGCTTCATATAGGTCAGGATTATTACAAGCTACTGTTACTGTGCTGTCGTCAGCAAATAGTGTAATAGGGTAGTCTATGGCTTTAGGCAGGTCATTAATATAAATTAAAAAAAGCAAAGGGCCTAGAACACTGCCCTGTGGTACGCCAAAATGTACATTACGTTCATTAGACAGGTATGTAACTTGTTCTTTAGTTTTCAAATTTAAGTCAGTTATAGCAGTTATTTGCTTTCTATTTGAGAGATAAGTGCTTAATAAATCTAAAATGTTGCCTCGTATACCATAGGAGTCAAGTTTGTTTCTTAAAATATCATGGTCAACACAGTCAAAAGCTTGAGTCATGTCACAGTACATAGCACAAACAGGAATCTTATTATCTATATTAGTCATAATTACATTTAAGAAGTCATATATTGCCATATTTATAGTTTTGTTTTTCCGAAACCCTTTTTGCTCGTTACAGAGAATCATATGTTTTTCTAAATACGCATACAGTTCATTATATATATATTTTTCGTAAATTTTGGAGAAAATTGGCAATAGAGCAATAGGTCTATAGTTTTCTATTAGGTCTTTATCGCCTTTTTTGAAAATAGGCTTTACAATGGAGACCTTAAGACGGTCCGGAAAAACACCGTGACTTATACATAAATTAAGGATATGGCTCAAATGGTTAGAGATTAAATCGGCAACATTTTTTATGATCTTAGTTGAAATATCATCATAACCTACGCTATGGGTGTTTTTGAGACTTTTTATAATATTGAATATTTGCATTGGTTGACATGGAGCCATAAACATAGATTTTTGTTTGTTTAAAATGTGCGTAGTCGATTTTTTGCCTGCCCCCGCTATTGGTACAATTTTATCAATGAAATAGGCGTTAAACTTGTCAGCAATCAATTGAGGATTTTTTATTAATTTGTTGTCAGTTTTAATTGTATTTATTAAGTCATTAGGTAAATTAAATTTAGGGGTCTTTATTATTTTCCATGTCATTTTCATTTTGTTGTCAGAGTTTTTTATAACGTAGTCATTTTGAGATCGTTTTGTCAGTTTAATAATTTTTTTAAATAATTTAGTGTAATTAGAATATTTAAATTTATTTGAGGGTGTTGGTTTGAGCCTATATGTCCATAATAATTGCCTTTTTTTTAAGCTACATAGTTTGAGTCCACGAGAAATCCATTTTGGTTTAGTACTTGTATGTATTTTAATGAGCCTACGAGGGAAGCACAAGTCATAGAATAGTTTAAATTGTTCTATAAAGGAGTTAAAAGAATCGTTTGGATCGTCAGTGTCGTAGACTTCAGAGAAAGTTAGCTTCTCAAGACAGGTTCTAAATTTAGTAATGTTCTCCAGGCTAAAGTCTCGTTGTGATTTGTACCAATATTTCAGAACACAATCCACTCGTACGGGACACTTCAGTAACTGCGCAGTGTGATCAGACAGGGCAAATTCAATCACTTCCGCTTTACATTTTTTTTTTTCAAAGTTGTGGGCAAAGTTATCAATACAAGTATGACTCTTTATTCTAGTGGGTTGAAAAATAGATAATCTTAAATCGTAATTCAGTAATAGACATTCAAAATCTAAGGTTTGATAAGTTCTTTTTAGTATATCTACATTAAAGTCTCCCGCTATTACAATATTATTGTCTTGAAAGGACTTATTTGATAGTTCTCGTAAGATCATATTTAGTTTTTCCATGCACGCATTGAAGTTACTACTATTTGGGACTCTATAAATACAGACAATAACCATCTTATAATCAATCAGTTCGATGGCGCAGCATTCAAAGATACCTGTTTCTGAAAATCTAGAAATCTGTTTTAATTCCTTGAACTGAAGTCCGTTTCTTGTAAGAATGCATGCTCCTCCTCTTTTGCTTTGTTTTCTTGCGTAGCATGCTGCAAGCTGATAATTAGGAATGTCTAGATATTTTTCATATCCCTCCATTATAAAATGTTCCGTGATGCATAGTACCTCCACACACGATTGTGAGGCTGCCAACTCTTCTAGGCACACTGTTAGAGCTTCAGCTTTTGCTAATAATCCAGCGATATTCTGATGTAACACACGTAGATGTTTAGTCACGAAAAAACTTCGTAGATTGATTGTCACAGGAAGTATTATCATTAGAATCATCAGAAACTTCGTCATAAATTGCATAATTGTTGTCATTAGACTCGCCAAAATAGGTAATGTTAGTGCATTCAATGTCATCAATTAAAGTCTTAAGGTTGTCAAAAATTGTCCTCATTGCTATGTTATTTATAAATCCGGTTCTCTCAAACATACGGGACTCACACTTAAGGTTCAGATTTGAATCTAGATAGTAGGCATATTCATGGGCCATTATATCCAGGTACAGTAAATTATTGAAAGTTTCAATTCTCCAGTTATAGATGTCATTATTTCTAACAAAGGTATATGTCGGGAAGCATATAATAATGTTTGTGTGCTTAATTCTACTTAGCACATCGCGGATATGAATTATGATATTGCTGTAGTCGTGTGTTGATTTAAAGTCTTCTGATCCAATTAATATTATACAATAGTCTTGTATGGTGAATTCAGACAGTTTTGACTCGATTCCAGTAAGAAGTTGCTTTATTCCTACTCTTGGTGTTATGTAGTGGCAAATCTCATCACGTTCTCTTAGTAATAAATGTTGAGCAATGTTTAGAACCTTATGTTTGTTATCCGTGCTAAGAATGCATATTCTTTTTTTCCTACATGTCTGATGAGTACTTTTATCGCTTATTGGTATACTAAGTTTTTGCTTATCATCTATGTTTTTTTTGTTTTGCCTTTTTTCTACAATTATATTGCCATGTTCTTGATGAATTAAGGTTTCAGTTTGAGTTTGTTTTGAGTTACTGTTTCTGAGAGGTTTTTTCTTAGGTGTGTTCCGATTTGATTTAATAGGACTATCAGTTGTTACTTTTTTTAATATTTTGTTGTTTTTAGTCAGAGTTTCATTTATTTGTTTCAGATTACTGTTTTCTAGGTTTAATGATTCTATCTCTTTGTGAGCACTGTTTAATTGCGCTTCAAGTTTTTGAATTTCTTCTTTTAATGTTTTTACATAGTCTTCGTCATCCGATATGTCTGGTAAACTGTTGGTAGTGCATTCATGTGTCTGTAATGTCGAATTGTCGTCATTTTCATTTGGTGTTGAGTCCGAGTTGGTTCGGACGCCCTTATTACGGAATGTAATATTTTCAAGAAAATTATTCATATTTATTAAATGAAACAATTTATCGTCTCAAAAAAGAAAGAAAGAAACATCTAGTGTTGAATCGGTAACCACTAGGTATCGCTCAAGAACGGTGTTAGTAGTTAATTTTGAGCGGAATAGAATAGCTCTGTTCCAAAGATTTATTATTGGTCTGGTAATACTGGTTGAAGAGTGGTAACACTATGATAGTATTTTTTTATTGTTAAGATTGTGCTACTTTTCGTTTTAGTCGATTATTCATTATTAATGTGGTCACACTAGTTTGAAGTATTGTCTATTGCAGATGTCAAAAATTTTAAAATGTAAACAAAACAACGGTTGTCTTATACTTTTTCTTAGAAAGATCTTCAATTTTAAAATGTTTCAGATACCTTGTTGTCTTTAGTCCTCCAGTCATGAATAAATTACTTTTGTTGTAGTGTTTATGAAGTGTATCAGTATAATTTTCACGTTTTGGTCACTATTCAAAAGTTGTGTCACAGTCATTTTTCAATTTTTCAATTAGCTCAGTAGTGTCTTGATTTTAGCGCACGCAAACATTAGTCACTAAAATTCACTTGATTGTCTTTATATTACAGTCACTTCAGCACTGATTATGATTATTTTGATAATTAAATACAGCCCCAGTCAATGTTTGAATTGTACTACTCTTGCTTGAGTTAGTTTGATGTGATAACCTTTTTTTATTATTATTATATGCTTGCGTTAGACCATTATCTCACCTGATGGTAAGCGATGATGTGGCCGATGGTGAAGCACGCTTGCCTAGAATTAACCTATTCACTCTTGACTTAAAGACCCCTAGGCTGTAGCTATCAGGAAACACAGACTCCGGCAGGGAATTCCACTCCTTAGCTGTACGCGAATGGGTTCCCAAAATGCTTTTTACGTATGGGTGGGATGTACTGATGGGGCAACGCCGTACCTACGTCAAGTGGTCCGATGATGGAACGGACTTGGTGGAATGAAATTGTGTCCAGCGCATACCTACACCCCCGATAGAAAACAGACAGGGAAGTAACTTGGCGTCGATGCCCAAGACTTTGGAGTTTTGACTCGATAAGTATAGGTAGGTACATCATTACCAATGATCTTCTTGGCTCGCTTCTCAATCGTCTCCAGGGCTTCAAGCTGTTATTTGGCAAACCCATCCCAAAGATGAGAGCAGGTACTCCTTACACGATCGAACTTGCGCTTGATAAACGACGGGGCGCGTCAAAAACTGTCGAAATAATTAAAAACCAAGAGAAATAAGTGTTTGAAATAAATGAATATTTTTAAATATTTGAATTACATGATAAGAAAGGTCTAATTAGATTATTTGTGCTTCCTGAAAAGTTTTGTAGATATTTTTTAAATAGACTTACTCGAAAACCCGCTCTTATCCCACCGCTTTTAGGTCCGCAATAGACTGTTTCCCGCTTTAGTGCAGAAAAGTGCGCGTGCTCTTCCCGCCGCAATGTTTTTACAGTTGTCTTAACAAGCTGGGCAAGGGTCGACCCTCACGAGAACTTTGATATAGTTATCGGCATGAATTTTGAGCGCTGGCTTCAAGTTGCGCAGAAGTCAAATATTCGGTGTCTTTAGTGGTGCGACGTGAGACGCGGGGCGGAGAATGTCAGTGATTGGCTCGCTGCGCCATCGTGTCATAGACGTCACTCATGATTCGTTCCCTGCGCTTGCTGCATGTCTCTAACTCTAACGACGAAGATTGGCTCGCCAATGTATGGAATGCGCAAAGCGATCCCCACTCTGACGCCGAGCGCTCAATATTCGTGCCAATAACTATATACGTGCAAATGTCACTGCAGCCATCGGCTCTATAACACAGCACTTGTGTCAAAATGTACTATTGCAGTTAAGAGGTCTTCTTCTTCTTCCTGCCCTTATCCCATATTACTTGGGGTCGGCGCAACACGTTTTCTTCTTCCATTCTGTCCTGTCACCCGTCAAACTATCACTAATTCCCTTTTCTTTCATAACACTTTTCACACAATCCATCCATCTTTTTTTCGGCCTTCCTCTCCCTCTCCATCCATCTACATGTATACTCAGAACTCTCTTAGTAATATGCGCTTCATCCCTCCTCTTCACATAACCATACCAAGACAACCGATTACCTTTCAACTTTTCAGTCACTGGCGCCACTTTCAAACTTCCTCTAATATACTCATTTCTCACTTTATCCATTCTCGTCACACCACACATCCATCTCAACATTCTCATCTCCGCTACATTAAGAGGTATTCACTATAAATCATCGATACCAATCAACACCAAGCACCACACATAACTTTGCACCTTCATATTATATTAAACACAGTTTCCCTCATCTAACAACTTATTTCACCACGGAAATTAAACGTTCAAATATCCAGCGATATAAGAGTAGCTTCCCGTTCCTGACTTTTGACCTGGCCGTCGGAAGTCGCGGGCCCAACTTCAAATCCATACGTTATCTGCCTGCACCTGGCTGCGGACTTGGCTCGGGTCCAACTGAGGAATTAATACCGTTTAGAGTTCCACTTGCTACGGAAAACAAGAGGAATGAGATACCTGTTGTTTTCGTTTTTGCTGTATTTACTTGGGTA
Organism: Mythimna albipuncta; assembly: GCA_929112965.1. Lineage (NCBI taxonomy): Eukaryota > Metazoa > Arthropoda > Insecta > Lepidoptera > Noctuidae > Mythimna > Mythimna albipuncta. Next base: position 4,046,636 of record OV815962.1, on the reverse strand, counting down.
CAAATTACTTTTTTTTTATTGTTTTAAGCGATTAAGTTTTTTTAGGTCGGAGTTCTTCCAACGAGCTCTCTCGCTCCAGGATGGAGTGGGAGAGCGTGTCAGACTTTTACCTTTGCCTTCGTTCCAACTTCCAGGGCTCTGGGATTCCCTTTCGCATAACCCATGGCACCAGTAGGCTTCGACCCTGCTGGACCCCTACGGTTGTGAGGACCACAAGGTGGAAGGGGAACACTACGCGCCGTCTACGACTGGGGCTAGGTTCGGACGATAAACAAACGGGTGGACGGCGAGCTACCCAATGCTCGGCGTTGAGGCGATTACCTAGAAGGTAAGATGCACATTGCAGGAACAGAAGGTAGGTGGAAGGTAGGCGTGTGTTGAAACGATGCGAAAAATTTTAAAGCTCCCATAATGTAATATAATATAATAATAATATAATATTCCACAACTATCACACAACGCCGTCTAGTCCCAAGCTAAGCAGAGCTTGTGTTATGGTTACTAGACAACTGATAAACATACTTATATATTTCTAAATACATACCTACATATTATAGATAAATTACACCCAGACACAGAACAAAGGATTATGCTCATCACACAAACATTTGTCCTGGGTGGGAATCGAACCCACGACCTCCGGCATAGCAGTCAGGGTCTCTAACCACTAGACCAACAGGCCTGTCAAGACGATATGTCACAAAAATTATTCTATCAGTTGAGCTCTCGGATCATGGAAATCCTTTCTTATAATATCTATGTCTCGGATAGACGACTCATTTTTAAGCTGGCAAAATGGAACCCTTCTTGACAGACGTACATACGGTTCACAGGAACGCCTAGAGGTATATGCAGCTGAAAATAATATCAAATACCTGAGTCTGCCATCCCAAACCGCGGTAAAAATCAAACTTCTAAATCAAAAAAATCGAACGATAGGGCCGTTTGTGGCATCCAAGCGAAAACCCAAGCGTTCGTGGTGTGGATAAACGCCTAAACGGATTACAAACTTTGTGCTCCGTTTAGGCGCTTATTTTGACACTCGCTATGAAATGAAAACCTAGGTACTTCACACCTTGCTTCATGCCTTTCAGTATTCTAGGATAACGGATCTACTACCGGACCCTACGGATCCTATGGCATTAATTAAAAGCACTAATCAATAAATAAATAGAATAAGAAAAAAACTGTAAAGTAGTTACTTCACCAAAAAAAAACTTTCATAAGACTCGGATAAACTTCGACTTTAAACGGGAATTGTACTATTTTGATAACTAAAGTGGTATACACATTAAATGTAGGTCAAGCCAAGAGATTGACGACTGACGTCACGCTAGTTGCACTTCCACCGTGCTCTCGACCAGACGTCACTCTTTGGGTATTTGCCTGCTTACTGACAATTTGGTTGTTTCATTTACTATAAACCTAAATCCCTAACAAGTGATTTTAGTGAACACCACATTGGCGACTTTAAGTTTGTACCTACGGAACCCTCAGTGAGCGAGTCAGGCTTGCAATTGCAGTTTTCTTTAATTCTTTATTTGAAAAAGTATATCATTATTATTACACTCTACCATTTTTTTTTAATTCGTTAGTGGACGTGGAAAATGTAAAGATAAAAAATACTATTAAACCCAAAAATTCACCACAAATTACACAAGAAAACCTTTAGAACTAAAATGCTTTAATGCATCGTTGTCGCAACGTCGCTTCACACACTCTTCCACTTCAAAATTAAATAACGTTTATTAAAAAAATATTAAAATCTTTCACGAAAGAAAATTTCAACACCTATCAAATTCCCGAAATAGAATCACTTAGCGATACAGGTAATCATATTATACCTAATAACCGCTGCGGGGAGCGATTCTCTTCAGAATGAATGCAAAGAATTTGAGCACAAAAGACTTCGACGGAGAATGGATGGGGGGCCTCATCCGCCTCTGTGTCCTTATCTATTGAGGTACAGAGCTATTCTAGCTAGCGTTGCCAGGCGTCTGGATAAATCCGGACCGGACACGGATTTAGTTGCGTGTCCGGCCAAATTAGGCGGAGTCTCCCCGTCCGGCTTTTTAACCTTTCGATTATCGTAATTAGAGACACAATAGAACGACAATGAGAACGAACGCCGGCGTTCTCTTGAGGTTTAATGAATGCTTTGATAAAAGGACAATTCAAAAAGTTGAAAAGGTTATTAAATTCAAGCATTATTAGTAGAGGTTATTCTGGGCCCTTCATGAGCTCTATGTAGACCAACTAGCGTCTGTAGCCTTGCTACGCGCCGGTGACCTCTGTGAGTCGAGTGCGAGTTGTTAACTACCTACGTTAACTATATCGAAACGTTTACCGCATTTCTCTCTCTGATTGGTTAAGAGCTTGAAGCGGGCCAATCGGAGCACTAGACGTCATGAACATGTCGATCACGTTCACGTAAACAAACAAACTGGCACTAGGCACTCTGTTTAGAATTTATTGTGTATTTTACTTATTTTTAGTTATTTTTTATTATTGTCATTACTAATTCTATTTTTGTATGATGCTTAGTACTTTTTCATTATTATTAAATTTCGACTCTTGCACAATAACACTGTAATAGTTAATTCTAGCTGTGGAAGCCTGGTGACCTGTAACACCTGGGCACCAGTCTCTCACAAGGGTGGAATTGAGACATTGTCTTGTCAAAATTAATTTTATGTCAACTTTGTGACGAGAGAATTAATGGCAATTATATTGTCATTTGAATTCTGCTTTACCTTGTCTAGCACAAGCAGAGCGGACATGCAATTAGTGTAGAACTTACATCACTTAATTTTAATGTTTTTTTTCATTAGAATTTAAAAAGATTTTATGAATTTTATTGTTATTAAATGTCATGATAGACTTCAAAAAAATATCGGCCTTTATGACCAAATGTCCGGCTAAATAGAAGTCTGTCCGTCTTTTCGGTTTGAAGACCTGGTAACCCTAATTCTAGCTGTAGGCAAGATAGATTAGGAGGAAATTATCTCCATAAAGCACAGGGATATAATTTTGAGGCTAAAAAATGGGCGTTAGTGGCTTTCTTTGTTGTATTTCGCTGGCGAAGGATTTACCGATATAAGTAGGTACCTACAGGTAAACCTGACATTTTTAACAGGATACCGCTTCGACTTTTTCCTATAAAAACTAAATTTCCAGAAAAGCTCTTTGTGGTTAAGCCTCGCCAATTCACTGCGTACACTAATTACTCAATCTAATTTCTGGAAACCAATATGTTATTTAAACATCGATATATGTATTACGCACAAGATTAGGCGTGCCGAACACTCACTTCAGTCGATTCAGGTGTAATGTAGACTGTATCTATACATTGAACGTTACACTATGTTGAACGAAACGCGTAAGTGCCACGAAATTCATGGCGCTTAAGACATTTTGGTCGCGAAAAAAGTATCCTCTAAAATCTATCTTAGCACTTAGTTCTGTCTGTAAGGTATATCCGTGGTTAGAGTCTAATAAGTTAAACGACTTGGGTAATTATTAGGATTTAATTAAATCTAACGTAGTCAACACGGGTTCAATAATCAAGGTTGATTAAGAGATAGAGATCATTGTTTACTAACAGAAGAACCTTATAAAAAGTATCGAATACATATAATTTTTTTATTAAATGATTTGACATTAAACAAAATTCCCAAGTCGGTTGACTTATTACAGACTATAGACGATATAACGCCAATGTAAACTTTTCAGTATTTTGACAATTAGTTTCTATGAAAAGGCTTGTCTATCACTAAATTATAAGTCGATGTATTTAATTAATACGTAATTATACAAAGTCGGAAATGTTTATACTTTATAGTTGTTTGTGAAGCATCAACATCATGCAAGACATTCTATCTATTGCCTGTATTTGGAGTGGGCCTAGATAGCTAGGGTGAATAGGCTCTAAACTAGTGCGCTTCACCATCAACGATTGCATCACTGCTTACTATCAGTTGGGATAGCAGTCGAGCACCAGATTATATCAAGCTGAAAAAAGGTGTCCTGTCTTTTTTTGAGGTGGAAACTCTTTTCCGGCGGATTTAGTGTAGAGTAGCATAAGTCAACATGGCAAACGTGGCTTACATTGTTCCGTCTGTTTGTTGCCCTCAGAAATGGCAACTGAAGGAACACAGGTGGGTTTTAAGCATTAAAATTCCTAGTGCGGGAAAATTAATTTGATAATTTCCCACCTCAAAAAGAGAAGTTCCTACTTATAAAGATAGGTACTAGTGATATTTCGGGGTTTCCCACTTAGGTATTTACCTAACTAATGTCATGTCGTCCGATCACTGAAGCCCCACGTAGGTGTCTCTCCACCCTGTCTGGTCGACGAGGTCACGGCTAAACGATACACGTGCGAGAACAGCCGACGAGTTAAGGCTCATAGTCCCTTAAACATCTGGCCTGATTTATATCCACACAACACTCGAACCCGCCTAGGCGGCAGTAAGAGTATCTGCATTTAATTCCGACCAGCTGCGCCCGGATGGAGCCCCGCTGACCTTTAAATCCATTTTCTTTGCGAAATATTAATTGACTAGCTTTTATCAGCGACTTCGCCCGCGTACAGAAAACTGCCTATGTCACTCAGGAGTAATGCAGCTTTCTATCGGTGAAAGAATTTTACCAATCGAACCAGTACTTTCAGAGTTTACTTCCTACAAACAAAAAGTAAACTTTACCTCTATATTATAATATATTAAAGTGTACATTTACTTTGGAGAATATTTATTTGATTTTTATGTGTTTCTAAAGAACCAAGCCGTTTCGAAGGACTAGGGAAAAGTCGCGAAATTTTTAAAATATTTTTTTAGATAAAAGTGATCGCACGAAAGAATCAATAGATTGATACTGTTGTTCATGACCTGGCCGTTTTAGCGAGTTTCGTTGCGTGATCACTTCAGAAATGAAGAAATCCGCAAGAGAACCAAGGTTACCGACATAGCTCGAAGAATCGCCAAACTTAAGTAGCAATGTGCACACAGAACAGATGGTCGATAGGGACGACCGGTTCTGGAGTGGCGACCGCGTACCGGAAGATCCAGAGTTGGAAGGTCTCCCACAAGGCGGACCGATGACGTAATCAGGGTCGCGGGAATCAGATGGATGCGAGACGCACAAGACCTGTCGTTGTGGCGACGCTTGGGGAAGGCCTATGTCCAACGGTGAACATCTTTCGACTAAAATTATGATGATGATGAACCTGGCCATGACCGAGGAGTAAGCTTCAGAAAGTCACTGTTTTATGGCACTGCTCGGGCACGAGGGCCTTAACTCATAATATTCGTTCGGGCGCGTCTAACGCGATCATAAACGCTAAATGATGATAATTAATTTAGATATGTATGTGCTTTTAAGGGATGGGGCGGGAGTTAAATATTCGTCTTAATTTTGTACCGGGACGTACGCCCCAGACCGGATGTAAAATGAGGTAAGTAGTAAGATGTTATAGAACCTGCTGAGAATTTTTGAAAGGTTACGTAACTAATTTATTTTTTATATTTTAGGTCGGAAATCAGCTAATGATTTCTCCCGCTCTGGGGCTGAGCAGGAGGGCGAGTCTTTCTTTTACAGACTAAACCAACACACACATACAGACTAAACCGATAAATAAATTTTACACCAATGTTCTTTCACGTCCCTTTTACGTTCCAAGACTACCACGACCACTTGTTTCCCTTTCAGAAGTCAACCTATGGCACCAGTAGACTTTGGCCCTGATATTTGCTACGGGTTTGCCTCCATCTATTGAGGCACGCGTGGAACACCACGCGCCGTCGACGACTTGGTCTCGCTCCGAATAGTTACCAGGCTACGCAAAATATAGTCGTGGAGATGCGAACAACAGCCCGTTGTACCTAAGGTTACCAGGCAGCCGGCGAGCTATCCATTGCTCATCGTCCGTAAACCGACGCCTACGATGGACGGAGTAACCTTAAAGTGGAAATAAAAAATATTTTTTATGTACCCTCTGATGTACGATATCGTTGGATAGATCTTTCAAAACATTATACACCATTGTTCCATAGATTTAGATTACATAAAATAAAATAATTTACCGACGCTACTCCGTCACTTGGCGCCTTTTCCGTATTTATTAGCAGTGCCACCTATGTTGATTTTGCAAAATGAGCACTAGATGGCAGTAACAGTTGCTTCCTTAGTAAATTGCAACCTAGATGGCGGTGTAAAAAACGGCGCAGTTCTTTTTAATGTATTTATTTTCGTTCTCTAGCTAGGTACCTATACTCTCAATATTTTCTGCGTTTATACTAAACCAAAAAAAAGATAAAATTCTGGCATCAGGTGATGAAGGTTGCCAGAATCTGATAGACGCGAGACACCTACAATAGGACCGCCCGTTGTGGCGACGCTTGGGGAAGCCATGTCCAACAGTAAACGGCTTTCGTCTGTATTTCGATGATGAAAAACTAAAAACAGCAGGACATTACAAGTTACAGTAGCAAGCAGAGCCGACGTCCCGTTCTTAGATAGTTTTGGTATCATCGGCCAATGCATCAAATTTTAATGACAATTTTTTTTTTTTATTAATATTCGTGATGGCGTCCAGGCCAGAGGGTGACACCGACAGAGATGCGATCTTATTGCTGCATCCGTGGGGTATAAGATCCTTGATAGCTGCATTAACAGGCAGTTGCAAAAAATAGCAAATAGGCTGCCCATCCTGTAAGTGAAGGTACCTAGTCATTACAACGCACGACTGTATTGACGCTGCATCGCGTCTGTATTCATTACCGTACCGTTTCAGTACCGTGAAATGATGTAGAATAGCCTGTGGAATCGTGGTAATGCAGGAGAAGTCATGAATCAAACGCTACATTGTATCGCTACTAAACCGCTGCAAAGTCGCTGCGAGCAACCTAGGAAAAGGATTTCTTAAGCCGTTTTGAAATGAAACAAAAATTTAGAGGAATTGAAAATTTTATTAAATCCTCATTTGTTTTTATACAATATTTTCTAACTAGACCCAGACCTATGTTTCACTAAGACACCAGTGGCATAGCAACCATTGCCAACTAACCCTGGTATCCTCGTTTCCGCAAAGGTACTGGCTACCGACTGATTCTTTATCAGTCTAACCAACTTTTTGAGTACTCTTAATGAATTCCGTTCCACTACTGAATGTAAGGCGCTATGGTGCAGGCTCCTCCCTCACGGCGACCTGAAAGAAGATTGTACATTTAAAGAATGTGCTAATAGATGAAAGACGAAGTTAGGTTTTTATGTTTTGTTCGATCTGAGATCTTGGTGGTAAGTGTCCTCATGGCATTCAGAGTTTTTTTAGTTTTCTTCATTTCGATAAATTAATAAATTAAGTAAAAGTTTAGTACTATTTTTTATTTTCATATCAAAGATATGTTTTTATTTTCTTATTTTATGAAAAGTACTGGTGCATCATTTAGCATATTGTAATGATTTTTAAAATTAAACAACTTATTCAAGCCTTCAACCTAAAAAAAACTAATAATACCCAATTGAAATTTATATATACCTTAATTAACTTGAAGAATTATCTTTAAAAGCTCTTTCCAACTGCCTCAGCCGTGGGTTTCTCCAAAACCTTGAACATCTTAGCTTCTCCATCAACCTTCGACTGTAACACAAAGAAACATATATGAAATCTTATGCCAACACTAATTTGTAATTTATTCCTATTTATTAGACATCAGAGTTAAAAAGCTCGTATATATTTTTGATAATCATAGTGATTCATCGTTGCATTTGGTAATCATCATGTTAGTAGTTATATTGTTTCAGTAATATATCATGGCATACTGAGTATGCCTTAGTGTTTCCACTGCTTGACACTAAAGCCTCCTCTCTATGAGAGGGAATCGGCCGCAATACACCAAGCGGGTCCAGTGCGGGTTGGTGGATGTGACGTTTTCGTATTTTTTGTTCTATGACCTGCCCCCCTAGCCAAGTTACAATCGTTTCGCTTGCGTCGAACGCTTCGAGTTGACCTTGTCGCCAATTCTTTTGTTTTGACCACGGACTGAGTGTTGAGACGACATCATTCCCGTAAAGAAGCTTTCTACAAGCGTTAACTATTGCAGATTAGAAACTTGGCTAGGGGTACTGTTTCTTCACTATTTTTCCTTCACCGTTTTGAGAGCAGTGGTGATAACATAAATTACACAAAGTAATGCGCCTGGTTAAGTAACCCGCGACCTAAAATTCGTAAGTTGGGACACTACCAATAGTGAAAATCTGCAAAACAGTATGCTTACCTCAGTGGAAACAATATCGGACCAGCTGTGTATTCTTCATCTCACCTAGCTTGGTGAGTTGGTGCCAGGGTGTATAATTGCCGGTCTTCTTGATGGAATTTCAACTTTCTTGGCAAGCAAGCATGAAGGATGTTGGGCTTCTTGGCAGCCTGAAAAAAGGTTTTATTTTCAGCAATGTGCTAATATAAAGATGCAGTTTGTTGTTAATGTTTTATTCGATCGGAGATCTTGGTGGTAGGTGTCCTCATGGCATTCAAGAGTATGGTAATTTTCTTCATTTCGGTTAATATTCTTGGATGTGATTTAAAATTGGTGCTTTTGTCAAAAGAATCTTTGTAGGTGAAACTGACTGACTGACATATAAACCGCACAGCCAAAACTACAGACTTAGAACATATAATTTTGCACAAGGTTTCTTTTTATGATGTAGACGAGCACTAAGGGTCAACTCACACCGAAAGAGCGGCGAAGGGCAGCGCAGTTTCAGTGATGTCGTTGCGATAATAAGTATTATGGTAATGATAATAAAGTTAAAATTCATATGAAACTGAAACTGCGCTCCGCTTCGCTGCCCTTCGCCGCTCTTTCGGTGTGAGTTGACCCTTAGAGAGAAATTTCCAAAATTCACCTCCTAGGATGAAACATGGAGAAATCTTTACGCGGAATGACGTAAGTATCATCAAATGTTAACACGATCTGGCCAGTTTTTGCTGGCCATATCATGAAGTGATCAAATCTAAGATCTGGCCACGACATATCTACATCTACAAAAGAGGTTAAGTTTTTTTTTTTTTTGGAGGAGGTAATTTCTGAAAGTCCCAGTCCGATTGCTAAAATTTTTTCACCAATAGAAAGCTGCTTTATTCCTGAGTGACATAGACATATTTTATGTACGCGGGCGAAGCCGTGCGCAAAAGCTAGTAGACTATAAGGCGGTACGAAGTTCGCACGGTCAGCTAGTACAATATACACATATATCCATCTGCATATTTGCTCAATACTAATAACCGATAATAAAAAACTGCAAAACATTGTTGGCTTACCTCTGTTCAATGTCATTGAGCTTTGAGAACTAGCTGTGCCTTCATCTCAGCCAGCTTGGTGAGTATTTGTATGTGCAGTTGGTGACTTGTCTCCTTGATGGAGGCTCGGCCTTCTTGGTATCCTGAAAGAAAGTTGTCCAGTCAAACAATCTGCTAAAAGAAGAACTCAGTTTGTTCTTAATGTTTAGTTCGATCTGAGATCTTGGTGGTAAGTGTCCTCATGGCATTCAGAGTTTAGTAGTTTTTTCTTCATTTCGACTTTATTTGAAGCGCAGATAGTAATAAATTTAAAGATTCTGGGTTTTTACCATGACATGTTAAAATGTCAGTTGTGCGATTAAGAAATACGGACGGAGCTATACAGTGTATATGGCTTGATACCTTGAACATTTCAGTTTAGGTCGTAAAATGGATTACGTTAAGAGCTCATGGTAGAGCCTCAGATATCATACAAAATTATAAATGACAATATTTTTTTATTTTATTTATAGGCTTGCGTTTGACCACCATCTCACCTGATGGTAAGCGATGATGTGGTCGACTATGGAGCATGTTTGCCTAGAAGTAACCTATTCAGTCTTGACTTAAAGATATTAACAAGTAGCATCTTGTTATAAGAGTGTTTAATAATCGTAGTTTTATTGTACCTTAGTTTCAGCAGCCTTATTCACGCGTTCGTTCTTGACTACCCAGTCTCTGCCAGTTTCTCCATCTTGAATTATCCTTCAACTGTAATATAAAGAAACATATTTGAAACTCAACATAGACGAGTTAAACTTAAATTGGAAATCAAGAAACACATAAATTGGAAAAAATGTTAACTAACCTGTGGTTTTCAAATCTGTGGTGTCATCTCGAGTCTGCATTGAAGTACGGTTTTCTAGCCTTTGGACAGCGCTGTCTCCGAACCGGAGTTAGCAGTAGACTGCTCATTACAATTGGACGATTTGTGACATAGTATCTAGTTTTCAGAATGTTTCCATGTTCCTATGTTGACTAGCTAGATAATTTCTACCTACACAATTCTATAAAAAAGATATACATATCTTCAAAAGTATTCTAGATAAATGACTATTGAAAATGAAGAGATCATTTTCTGTAAAATTTTCATCCCATAAAACCCTAGTCGAACATTTAACTTTTAATCGTCTATTATATTTAAAATACTCGCTTTTATTCCGTCAAGATCACACATGTACGGCCAAATACCCACTCCATCTCGTCAACTCTTCTGTCACCTATGGGGATTGAAGAGCTAAACGAGACGGAGAAGCCAGTCGAAGAAAGAAGAAAAGAAGTTGTGTCTGTATGTGTGTTCAATTATTTGACGACTCGGTGACTAAAAATTCTCATTCGAATTTCGAATTCTTCAGTGTCGCAACTGCAAAAAAGTTAGCAGAGAGGATGCACAATATAAAGAAAACAACAGCAAATATGTTAGGTCTTAAACTTTATTAGGCTTAGCCTTGTTTCTGCGCGAGCTCACGAGCCTTCGCCTTCTCGAGCTTGGCGATGCGCGCGTTGGACTTGTTGCCGAGGACACCACCTCCCCAGTGCTTGCGGAGCTCTTCGTACCTCTCGTTGAAGTTCGTCTTGATGGCTTCCGTCACCTTGGAGAAGGAGGCACGGTCGCCGGACTCAACCTGGGAGGAAGAGGATGTGATGGAGTCTGGGTTCAGCGTTTCCAATTTGTTGTTGTATTTTTGAAAATGATGGTTGAATACTCTTCACAGTGATAGCCACTTGTTGGAATATTATATTTAGTGACTTTCTTTAGTTAATAGGAACTATAGAAATCAATGTAAACTGTATCCAATGCATTCAATATAAGAATAGGATCGACAGCCATGTTGTGACGTCACGTCATATTGTCAAATCGAAGAACTAATAGGATGAGCCACAGAACAGATAAAAGAGGTTAGATTACTCTTAGATTACTTCCTATTATGACTTACTTTTTTTATTAATATTATTTTTATTGTGCTTTTGTGTACAATATTGACTGGTCTACACTGGTCTTACATAATATTTATCAATATTGTAATAACAACCACTTTTTTTAAAAGAGACACCTTGGAGTTTCTTACCGGTTCTCCCTAATAGGAAACTACCAATTTCGAACCGTGCCCTAGCTTCTGACGTTTTATAAGTGCCCATGTAATGAAATAAAATATTTTGACTTTGTCTTTGAATGGCCGGCGTGCTACAAAGCAATGCTCATAGTTCAACTACCAATAGCAAACATACGATCTAAGTGTGCGTGGTCTGTCAGTTGCGTAATGGGTGTTCGTATTGGTTTATTGCCTGTAGTGGAGTTAAACGAGTAGGAGACAAGCGACGGCACTCATTGTAAAACAAATCGGAAAGTACAGATACCGGCACGGATCTTGAGCGCTGGCTTCAAGTTACGCAGAAGTCAAATATTCAGTCTCTTTAGTGGTACGAAGTGAGACGCGGTGGCGGGGAGTGCCAGTGATTGGCTCGCCGCGCCATCGTTAAGACATACGCGACATACCGTGATGTATCGTGTCATAGACGTCACTTGTGATTCGTTCCCTGCTCTTGCTACATGTTTCTAATTTAACAGTATGACGTGACGTCACATGGCCTCATCAATCCTGTTCTTATTTGCAACGCATTATACTACACTGCAATTGCTTTAGCATGGTGGCAGCTGTCAGATATCCTTTTCTCTCATCTTAAAAATGCATATTTTCGTCCTGCTGTCATCATAGTGATATGTGTGCTATGTAAAAAAGACCTTGATGAAGATTCCGTGTCAGAGATGGCATCCTCAGATAAAATCTATTGGTGGTAGATAAGTTTTCAGCATGGCTGTATGATAGCAAATAAATCATCATTACATGCACATCTCAGACACTTCATGAGCATATCAACCAAAGACTATATTTGTGAGTAAGACTGTGTTCCCACTATGTCGTAACGGACAATTTATTGTGTCCGACTATTGTCTCAAGCTGTTTCCATTATAATAACTGCAGGCCTAGGCCAAGTTGTGACTGTCTCGTTTCGATTTTCGTTGATCGTCTCGAGTCAGCCACGCCTCCGATTCCTTTGCTTTGACCACCTGACTGAGCATTGAGATGACTTCAGAACAAAGGAATCGGAGGCGTGACCGATTCGAGGCGATCTACGAAATAGAAGCGAAACTGTTGCAACTTGACTAGGGGGGCTTGCTTGTCGTTGCCACAACTGACAGTCGCAACAACAACACATGATTTACCGTCATGTTGTAGTCTTGACATATCGTTATATCGACTGTCGTGCTAGCCGTTCCCACTATTATGACAATCTGTGATCAACACAAAAGTAAAAGAGTTAAGTGTTGACCTATATGTGAACACCTCCATAAGTCACGACACTTAAAACTACACGATACGTCGTCACAACAAAATGGGAACGCGGCCTGTAATAGACACAAAATGATACATACATGTGTGATCGCGACGCAAGTGCACGTCTTGCGGTGGACGAGGGCTCCCAAACGGGACTTGCCCTTCACGATACAGTACGGCACACCCATCTTACGGCAGAGGGCGGGCAGGAATAGAACGAGCTGGGAACAAAATTTATCCATTAGTTACATATTAGTCTCAAGATCTCAGCCCCACTAACCACACCTCTCTTGGGTGTTATAATGGTGCTCAGAGTCAACAATCTTCATACAGCTAAAAATATTTTTATATTAAAAGCCTCAGGTGAAGAAATTCTAACATCATCGCAACTAGGTAATAAATTGATTATTAAAACTAAGACTGGCAATATTTATTTAGTGTTGTGTTTGTGATGTGGCAGCTATGGAAGTCATGGATCTTTCCAAAGATTGACCAGTTTGTTAAAGAAAAATATGATAGTTTTAAGTTAAATACATGTGTTCGCAGACGAATGGAAGACGATCATGTCAGTGTGTCTGGAGTTTTGTGAGAGGAGTGTGAATTTTTTTGTACATTGTCTTTAATTAATGTAATTGGCGAATAGCCGTTTTTGTTAAAGTAAAACCATAAATAAATAAATAGTTATGAAAATCATCCGAAATGCATTACTGGCAGTAATGTCCAATAGAACTTTCAGTGTCCTCCTAGTTTCGGCAAAACGACGAATTTCGGTCGAAACTAAAACTAAATTCTTTGTTTTGTTTCAAAATATGTATGTTGAACCTCTTAGGTAAAAAGTAACATTGTTTTGTAACTAAAATATCATAAAATCTATACTAATATTAGAAATATGAGGCACTCTGTCCGTTTCTCTTTCACTGTTAAACTACCAAACTGATTTTGATGTAATTTTATATGGAATAAGGCTTGAATCCCAAGGAACTCGACTTTGCGTCCGCTAAAACCGACTTTCAAGTGAAGTCATGAACAAAAGCTAGTACAATATATTTAAAAAAAAATTTTTTCTGGCTCAAAACTACAATAGACAAGCCGAAAATTGATTTTGACAGTAAAAAGTAGTTTTGGATAGGAACTGACAGTCTCCTGAACTGATGATTGATGTTTTTAAACTTCAGGCCAAGCACTGCCAGTCAAAAAAAATCGTAGGGGCCCACCCAGCAGGGCTGAAGCCCACGAATTAACTTCCAAAAGAGAGAGTCGAACATTAGACAAAGAACAAAGGTGTGCTTGTCAGCAAGCCTGACAGCCACACCGCCCTAGAGCGGGAGAAGTTATTAGATGATTTCCCACCCTAAAAAAAGCATTGCCAATCAATGAAAACCTTACTGTATTAATTTTCAATGAATTACAAGAAAAATCTGCAGTGTTGCTTACCTCAATGGGGTCAACATCATGAGCGATGACAACAAGCTGTGCCTTCTTCTTCTCTACCAGCTTGGTGACAGTGTTGGTGCCAGCACGGATGGTGTTGGGCCTCTTTGGTGGAGGCTCGTCCTTCTTGGCGACCTGAAAGTAGATGATCCAGTCAAACAATGTGCTAAAAGAAGGTTGTCATTTGTTTTTTATGTTTAGTTCGATCTGAGATCTTGGTGGTAGGTGTCCTCATGGCATTCAGAGTTTGTGTTTTTCTTCATTTCGATAGAAATATCTAACATATTACTAAAAGTAGAACTACATTGCACCCATTGTGGGGTACGTACACCGATCTGGGCGTCATTAGATCCACGCGTGGTATTAAGTATACACACTGTGTCTACATTTCTTATCCTACTCTCCTGTCGCAGGTCTGCTGGAAGGAATTTCGTTGAAATAAGCAGCACCTTGATACTATTTTATCTGTATTTGTTCTTTTCTTTTAAGTAGGTATTTGTGTGTAGGCACATAAATAAATAAAAAGTCAATATTATTAGTTGATTGTAAAATAATTTGACTTTTTTCTTTTTTTTTACTCCATGTTACGTTTTCTAATGAAAAAGAATTTAAAGTCGAGAAAATTCAGTTTAAAAATCAGAAACAATTTATTTCAAATAAAACTATTTACAGGCACTTTTATAGTTGTCAAAATATCAGTCGGTCAAAAAAAACTGAAGCTAAATTCATCAAGTTCTATGAAAATGCTAATCCTTGCTTACCTTAGCTTCAGCAGCCTTCTTTAGGCGCTCTTTCCTGACTGCCTCAGTCTCTGGCCTGTATTTTTCCAAGATCTTGAACAAACCCTTGGCTGAAACACAAAAAACTTATTTGTAGAGCCATATTAACATCGGCGTGTAATTAAAATGACTTGGTTATTCTCAGAGTTAAAAAGCTCGTATATATTTTTTGATAATCATAGTGATTCATCGTTGCATTTGGTAATCATCATGTTGAAACTTAAACTAACCTAATAAACTGACAGTGATAACATTTTGGATTCTTAAAATTCTGAGTAATAATTTAATAATTTATGTAGTGCACTTATTTTTATTTTCAAGTGATTATTGTTATATATTATTAGACAAAGAACCAAAGTATGGGTTAATTCATTGGGGCTTACCCAAGCAAACGCTGGCATTCGCGCACCTATTGTCTTTGTATTGTGTCTGTAATTTCCACGATTTAAAGGTTAAACTTGTCTGTGTACATAATTATGTACCCCACTGACACATTTTAACTCCAATTCAAAAATAATAATTATTATGGTTAAGTTTTTCTTTTCTCACATTTTCAAATAGCTTTTCACTAAGTTTTGAAAATACATCTTCATAGATTTTAAGTATTTTGTTTCAGCTAAATCATTTACAGGCATTTATGAATTGTCAAGAACTTGGTCAGAAAAATTATGCAAATTTCAAATTCCAAAGTGAAAAATATGCAAGAAACTCTATAAACACTTGTTTCTATGTCAATTCATTGAACCCTACAAGGTTTAATTTCATAATAATTTATTGAAGTATAGAATTTAAAAAGACTAGCTTTTGCCCTGCAGCTTCACCGGCATAAAATATAGCCATGTCACTCAGGAATAAAGAAGCTTTCTCTTAGTAAAAAAAGAAACATGTATAACAAACCTGTGGTTTTGTCAAGTGTCTGGGTGAACTGGTTGATTGGTGGCGGCACCTTGAGCCTGCGCTGGAGCACGGCCTTCTGGCGCTGGATACGGATGTACTTGGGCCATCTGACGAAGCGGGACAGATCCCTTGTGGGCTGGATGTCCTGGCCTGGCAAAGATAATTACAGCTTAGTATCAAATATCACTTAGAAATTAATAAAAAGTGTGACTAAAAAAAAAGTGTCCCTATAATACAAGAGGCAAATAAAGGACCCCAGGTAGGTTTTAATCAGTAAAGGTGTGACACTCAAGGCATCAAGATTAAAGTAAAAAATGTATAACTCACTAAACTCTTTTCCAATTTAATTAATTAAACCCCAAGCAAATGCAGGTGTTCACACTGCCATTGTCTTTCTATTGTCTCCAATTGACGGTACTCAAAAGGTTAAGTATTTGAAGTTGAAGATTTACATCAATACAATGCAAAATGTTTATAGTCAATGCTGTTTGACTCAAAAATAAAGCTCTTTTACAATTAATTCATTAAACCCCAAGCAAACGCCGGCGTTCGAGCACCTATTGTCTTTCAATTGTCTGTAATTATCACGATTGAAAGGTTAATTGTGAGTTTGGTATTCATGCTGAATGAATCCTACTAAATTATAAACATGAATGTTTGAATGGATGTTTGCTTTTCTTTCATGCAGAAACCACTGGATGGATTTCGATGAAATTTGGTACACGGGTAGACCATGTCTTGGAATAGCACTTATGATAATTTTTATCCTAGGAGTATCTTCCCTTAGGACAAAGCTGCTAGCAACAGCTATATTCAAATAATGGCAATTACAATTGCTTAGTTTATCTTCAAATTGCAGGTTATAAGTGTAGTGTGGAGAAGTTGGACTAATCAGTGTTAAAAAGCTCGTATATTTTGTAACCACATGGTTTTTCAGATTAAGTTTTACATCATTTTAGTCCAATATGGGAAGACATCACACGATTTAAAAACTAACATCAGGTAAAAGGATTTAAACTGTTTGAGATTTCTACTGTGGAACACTTCCGCCTCTTCGAAACAAATAATAATAACACTGGCAAAAGTATCAATGAACTAGTAGTAAAAAGTAAACTTACCGATAGCGAAATTCTTCGTCCTTTTCTCGAAGAGTGGGTTCACTACCTTCTTGGGCTCAACTTTCTTCACGACCAGAGGTGCGGCCGCTACTTTCTTTCCTACCTTCTTCTTGGGCTGAAAACACAACAATTTTGTCAGCTCACGTCACATGCGAGCCAGCTAAGGCGTATAACACATTGTCTTCAGAGATCTTGGTGATAAAATAGTGGTAATCATAGCACTCATTGGAATGTTAACATCATGGTAGTGATTTGAGGTTATGTTGAAACAAATCACTAAAACTAAATTGTATTTCCGAAATAATCAAATCGTGAACCACGGTCGTTTCAAACTTGAACTATTTAAATGCACGACTGAGTAGAAACACCTGAACTTATCAAAATAGAAACAGTTTCGACGCCAAAAACAACGACGGTCCCACAAACATGTTTTGATGTAAACTTCACGGTAAAATCACTTTGTAAAACGAAAATATAGTAATTTACTAAACGCACATGGCTTTTACCTTCTTCTGCACCATCTTGAATAAGTTTTATTTATGTGATCTAAAGGCCACGAAAAGATACGCGACCTAAAGTTTACACCAAACGTTCGGCGAAAATGGCCGAACCAAAAAGATTTGACAGCTCTGCGGAACGTCAAAAGTAAATGTTGCCACAGATAACGCAACAACGTCAGAAATCAATAATTTAAAATCTGACCTTTTGAGACAAAAATATGAGATGTTTAATTGGCGAGTGAGCTATATTTTTCATCAATAGTCATTGTAAAAAATTCCACTGTATTTTTTTACTAAAACAATAAAACTGTGTTGTAAGAAAGGAGTGCCAGGGTACCTCGCGAAATTCTAACTTAAGTTTTTTTATATGTTGCAGGTCAGTGTCAACTTTTAGAGTTTTTATAGGAGAGGGAGAGGGAGGCCAAAGAAAAGGTGGATGGATTGTGTGAGAAGTGTTAAATGAAAGAAAAGGGAATTAATGATAGCGTGACGACAGGATAGAATGGAAGAAAAAAAAACGTTTTGCGCCGACCCCAAATAAAAAGGGACAAGGGCAGGAAGAAGAAGAAGAAGAGGGGGATTGGTATACTCTTTTGTATGTACTCCTTCACAATCACTTAAGTGGAATCATTGAAACAGGTTTGATCTTGGCAAAATGGATTTTATTTTATTTTGGCATAAGAAGGTTGACATTTACTGTCAAAGAAAAAAAAACTTAAAATGTTTTACATCCGTATTCTAATATTATTGAGAAACTTGAGAAAGTTAAACATTATCACACAAAAAACATGGACTCGGACTAGGCAATATGATTAAAAGACTATCGCTTTAACATAGGAGGGAATGAAAAAAAAATCAGTTTAAACAGGTTTTGTTTGGCGGGATTTTAATTTTATCGAGTAAAGTTCAGTGGCTGGCTGGTTGTTATGCTCAAATTAATTCATAATGGTTATTGTTATGTAAAATCAGTATAGTTTAGTATCTCAAGTGTTTGCAAAACTGGACTAGTCGAATCCCTGGACCAGACGCAATCTCGGTAAAATGAAGCTGACATTTTTTTTTAGTAGTACCTAGATACTTAATGAATACCTCAAGTGAAGTTTGCGAGAAGGCCGATTCGATGTATCTACTGCCAAATACTACATAACAAAACATTAGATAGGTACCTACTTAGTTTATTTAGTCACCGCATTCTAATTATTAGAACTCTAAGTATGTAGGTAACTGAAAAAAAATAAGTAGGTACGTAGACTAGTTAGATAATTTAATGGTCGAAAGATCTTCCCACAAGGATAAATAAAAAAATCTAATGCGGTAAGATTGAAGTTAGTATTGTGAAAATAGAAACATAAAGTTTTTTTTTATTACGCAATTCACTGTGTTCTATCAACTCAAGCATGCAAAATATTATCCAATGTCAGAATTTCAAATTAAACCCCAAGCGAACTCCGGCGTTCGCGCACCTATTGTCTTTCTATTGTGTCTGTAATTTCCACGATTGAAAGGTTAAAATCACACAGATCTCTTTCAGTTGCCCTTTGCGTGGCCCTGGCGGGCATCGGCCCTATCTCTTTGAGGCGTACGTGTAACACTAGTAGGTACGCACCGTCGATAACTCGATGTAGAGCTACTCATTGCTCGCCGTCCGCAAGCCCATGTCTTGATCACTGGAAATCGGGGTCGAGAAATTACCTACCGCTTCGTAGAAAGTTGTTATTTTTTTATGTTTAATTTAAGTTATATAATAGATACAGATCCTGCCGGAGCTCTGTCCGTCATGCCATCTGTGTCCTTCGGTTACCCTTTGCGGTAAAGGTACACGGTTTCTCTTTTAAAAACTTCTCGTGGCCTTAGCTGCCCGCCTTGCTAGACCCCTAAGGTTTCTGACAACTCTTAGAGTAGCGCGTGGAACAATACTGTCGCCATATCGACAACTTTAAATAGTAAGGAATTACTCGTAAGTATGTCTCATTCGCTAGCTTTACTGCTTTTTAGAAGGACACGACTGCATCCCATTTCTTCTCGCTCTGGACGTTGGCTAGCCAAGTTATGCGTCGAGTTGGCCACGCCTCCGATTCCTTTGTTCTGACCACGTGACTGAGCGTTAAGATGACGTCAGGACAAAGGAATTGGAGGCGTGACGTGAGAGAATCGATACGAAACGGTCGTAACTTGGCTAGTGACGCTGAGTCAAGGTCCGGTCCGAGAGATCACCGCCGCCGATCACTTCCACTCAGAGTGGAAGTTATTTGATGATTTTCGACCTTCAAAACAAAAAGATAGGTAAACTACAAAACTTGAATCGTGCACACAAGATACAATTCAATAGAAAGCCTTTAGTATCCTTAAAAAGAAATGTTTTATTTATATTCCGTCTTCTACTAAACCTGTTTACTTCACTTTTACTGTTTATGACCGTACAATTGAATCACAACTCCATTTTGAAATTTATTTCAAAGAAAATAAGAAAGCGACAGCTGTTTTATAGGCACTAAATATGAAATGTTATTTATTTTTAAATAAAAATGTTATTTCAATTGAACATGCAATATAAAAAGTATTTGTTCGCGGTTTTAGGTGAGGATTTTAATCATTATTTTCGGAAAAAAAACTTTCAATTATTTTAAAATATCTACCTAGATATTTATTTTATTCAGTAGTCAAGTAATATAATTATAAATATCTAATGAGTAGAAGCTAGTGTCCTAGAACCGAAAATTCGAAGACATGTGACATTTACCAACCCGCACTGGGCCCGCGTGGTGGATTACATTACAGCCCGCTCCCTCTCATAGAGAAGAGGCCTAAGTACTAGCAGTGGGACCATTAAAAAAGCTTATGATGATGAATGAGTAGTATCTATGTCGCGATAAATAGGTAAGTATATACTACTCATTAGATATTTGTAAGTAATTATTTTATCATATCTAGAGCTCGCTTATCAAGAGCAGTGGTGGCTGAGTAGTAACGGCCCCGGCTTACGAGGTATAGGTTGCGGGTCAAACCCAGCAGGCGCATTACTTTGTGTAATTTATTTCATCACCACTGCTCTCAAAACGGTGAAGGAAAACATTGTGAGGTAATCGGTATATCCTAGAACCAAAAATTCAAAGACATGCGACATCCACCAATCCGCACTGGGCTCGCGTTGGATTACGGTCCCTTCCCTCTCCTAGAGAGGAGGCCTTAGTCCCAACAGTGGGTACATTATAAGGCCGACTATGCTATTCTAGTTTATATCTTTTCCTCAATTTATTCCTGTTTTCTAACACAAAATATGCGTTTGTTCTACAAAAACACTCATTCTGCGATAAAAAATGCTCTTCTCGCTCCGAGTCGAAGTGCTTCAAGTTCATAAATAATTGTAAAAAGTCCAATAATATTCGGTTTACAATTAAATTTTTGATTCACAGTTAAAACCCATATCTAATTACATTTTTTTAAACAACCCTTGATGATTCTACTAATTCTCCAGGCAAATACATATTTAACATTTTATCTATTAGTACTTTTTTCAGCTATAATATCCCTGAATGATGCAGTCAAAGTTAACATGCAGGGAAAGCTCACCTTTGGAAAAGAAGTCATGGATACCGTGTCACATTATATGAAAAAAAACTTTGAGACTGGTTCTGCGCGACGATCTGTAATTCCTAATCAAGACTCCGATGTCCTATTTCTAATTATCCAATCTTCATACATATGTAGAGACTTGCATTTCTGCGACGGTTTTTTAGAAAAATTCTTAAACGAATACATATTGGTACAAACTAAATCTATAGAAGCCATTCTCAAAGGAATTATTTTTAAAAATGAAATCGATCACGAGGGAAGAAGCTTTATATTTGAAGATGAACTTAAGAAATGTTTGGTAGAAATACGAAAAATGCTCAGAAATATTAACTTGAAAGTAAAAGAAAACAATATTGCTTTTGCGTGGACTGAAGTTATTAAAAGAATAAGTTTAATGTTCCAAACAGAAGCTATTGCATTTGCTACGGAAAGAGTAGAAGGCACTCAGGCTGATTTAAATGCAGTCAAGAAGAAACTGACGCAAAAATTCGTCGTAGCTTCTGTAATAATTGAAGGGAAGTATGAAAGCAAACTTTGCGCAGAATACAACATTTGTATCAAAACTTATGAGTGCACAAAAGCCTTACACACATTATTGGAAGGTTTTAAAGAAATGAGTGATGAAAATGTAAAAATCTTCCTTCGTTTCGTATCAGAGGCGTTAATGGAAACCAAATTTTACGAGCAATTGAGCGAAGTAACTGCGAATGAGCTGCAAATTATACTGAACGATATGGCGTACTCTGATAGTGTTCCAACGAGAGAGGTCTTACTATCAATACATAAAACTGTTAAAGAGAGACTAACTGCTATAGAGTCAAAGCAACATCATATAAAGGCGAGGGATACCGAGCTAGTGCATGGCATTTTGTCAGATCTAGACCATGCTTATAGTAAACGAAGTGCTGTTGATCCGTTCCATTCGTTTATGAGCAGTTATTTTGAATGGTTGAGGAGTGGTGCTCGTCTGGGACCACCGATGCGAACGCTACTCAAAGACTTAGCTGAACAATTGAATAAACAATCGGAAGACTTGATTTTGAAGCTTACTAATGAAGTGAGAGTGTTTTTAGAATTAACAGTTGACCCGGAAAAGTAAAGAAAATATTTTTATATACTTTTTTATTACCGTTATCGGGAAGGTTTACGAGTTGTTGCGCATGTTCTTGTGTGCATATAAGTGTTCTTTGGCAACGCTCCGATTACTTTGAGTGCATCTTTTGTGAGCGAGAGGGAATGTCAGACTTTTACAGACTAAAACCCACCTGAGGTCCATTACCGTTGTAGATTGCAAACCCCAGCTTTAGGAAATAGTAAGAGTGATACTGTGTGAAATTAAATTCCTGTACACCAAATTTACTGGCTGATGATATAACTGCCCTGAAAAGAATTCCTTTATGAAATACCTGAGAACAGATTAAATTCTAGATATAGTATATTAGGAAAGTTGACTCTAGGCGGAGGCAAGGCACATTTTTTTTTTCGCCCTCTAGTCCTAAGCTAAGCAGAGCTTGTGTTATGGGCACTAGACAACTGATAAACATACTTATATATTTTTAAATACATACATATTATAGATAAATTACACCCAGACACAGAACAAATGATTATATACACAAACATTTGTCCTGGGTGGGAATCGAACCTACGACCTCCGGCATAGCAGTCAGGGTCACTAACCACTAGACCAACAGGCCAGTCCACTCTGTTGGTACACCAGATATTTTCAGGGGCGGCCTTTATACGTTCCGAGCACCAGATTTTTGCAAGGCGGCTAAAATGATACCTACCTAAGTTATGGATAAGATCCTTTTTATAAAGTAGGTGAATCAAAAGTGGTTATTTCTTAACGAGTCGTGAAAAATTATAAAAAGTAGATACATAAACGAGTTGAAAAATATTATTTTAGATTTAGGAGATTAATATGAAATAAAAATGTTAAATACGACTCCGACAGTTAACATAAGCACTAAATGCCCTATAAGATATTCACACGGATTTTGAAAATTATGGTTACTGCTTTTTAGTATTTTAACCTTTCAATTGTGATAATTACAGACACAATTGAAAGACAATAGGTGCGCGAACGCCGGCGTTCGCTTGGGGTTTAATGAATTAATAAATAAATGAGCTAGACCATTTTCACTTGAAAGAATAACAAACGCTGAATAGCGATCTCATGTCTAATACTTATTCTACTATTAATATAAACTTCATATTCCGGCCCACGCTGAAAACCAGCGCTGTGAGCTCAACGCATTATGCGTGAGGCCGCAGCTTTATGCTGAGCGTTCGGCCGTTTTGCGCGGTGGAGACGCATATCTTCCTTAGCAATTGATGTTATGTTCTGTTACCTAGTTTTAAGATTGCGTCTTTAACGCGTAAATAAACTGTTTTTATTTCTTTCTTTTTCTTCTTTCTAAATGAAAACTAAAAGTAGCATAAAATAAAAAAAAATAATAACATGATATTAGCTTATTTTTCCAATAGAGTAAATGCGTGAAGACTAAAATCAACTGCCCGGAGTTGCCTTGCTCGCATCTGTATTTATTTATGTTTTTGAAATCAGTACCTACTTAAATATGTATCAGCCCCGCTTCCTCTACTACATTCCCCTTTGCGAGAAAACCCGGGGTCGACTTGATCTCATAAGCATAACCACACTTTGAGGTCTAAGTAGTTATAATGCAAGAAAAGGTTCATTTAGGGTACCGTATCTCAGTCGGCAAAAAACGGAACTGTTATAGGATAACTTTGTTATCCGTCTGTTCGACTATTAAGTCCCATTTTCTCAGGAACGCAATTTTAACCATTTTAAGTTGAAATTAATATCAATATGTACTCAAGCTGTGAAGAAATCAAACTTCAAAGTCAACAAGATAAGTCCGTTAATGCTCCGTTCAGGCACGTATTTTGACACTTGCAAGGAAATCAAAATGACCAAAAAACTGTTTTTGAGATTCTGAAAAATCTTTGATATTCGATTCGTGAATCGAACTAGGCACATGGGCAAAATGGCTTGGTGCGCTAGTGCGACTGTCCTTTGACCGATTTTTTTGCGGTTATTCATTAATAATGTTGTTACTAAACTGGCTTTTCATAGGTATATCTTAAAACTGAAAATAATAATATGCACAAACGGGTAGAACAAGAACTATCAAAGGCATCAAAAATTCATCCTTATCGATGTCAACGGGAAGTGCCCAGTAGCCTGATTCACGTAAAATCAAACAAGCCAAATATCGTTGAAGTTTTATAGTCGTTCGATCGAAGTCCTATCCAAAAGCGGTATTCACGTGTTCCTTAATCGAGATTGGATAGAACGACAACTCAACTGGCTCGAAACTAAACGATCTATCGACGACTTATTTCCAGTTACATTAATAAGTATTTTAGCAGGATAATGTAATACAGATTCTTTTTTTATAAATCGACTCTTCGACCTAACGACTTTAAAATCGGTGTCGTTCAAACTCGATTGATGGATGTGAATACGGTAATGGTATAAGCGACTAAATCGCTACGATATCGTTACTGTTTTGATTACGTGAATCGAGCTACAGAACGTTGACAGCATTGTTACGTCGGATAGAAATTCTGATTCATTGACCGAAAAAAAACCAGCCTTCTGGTTATGAGAAGGGTCGACCAGCTTATATCCAGAACTACGCGATGATCTTTTCATCTACACAAATATTATAAAGAGGTGGTTTGTAGGAGGTAATCTCTGAAAGTACTGCCCCCCTAGCCAAGTTACAACCATTTCGCTTGCGCCGAACGCTTCGAGATTACCTTCTCGCCAATTCTCTTCACGTCTCGTCGTTCTGACCACGTGACTGAGCGTTAAGACGACGTCATTCCCGTACATTTGAAGCTTTCTACAAGCGTTAACTATAGCAACTTGGCTAGGGGTACTGGTACGATTGCTACAATTTTTTCACCGATAGAAAGCTACATTATTCCTGAGTGACATAGGCTATATTTTATGTGCGCAGGCGAAACCGCTGGCAAAAGCTGGTCGGGAATATAGATAATGTAAAACACTTTCGACAGTCGAATGTCCAAAGTTTCCTAAAACTCTAACCTAATGCTACATTTTAAACGTTCAGTCCAAAACTAGTTAGCCAACTTAGTTTGTTTGCTTGTATCAATGTCCCCTTTCAGTCTAGACCACTGGTTTTTAGTTTAGAGCGCAGTTTATCCTTTGGGGTCATCGTATGTTTTACTAGTTGACTTAGGATTAAAGTTTAGTTGGCTGCTTTAACTCTGGAAGCTTAGCAGATGTTCGTCGTGTCAAAATTCTGTTTTTGTTTTAGCAAATATCCTAGTCGTTTTTGTGAATCGAAGAAGATTGCATAAAAAATATTGCTTTGATTGACCTGCGGACTAATTAAACAAGCTTTTGAAGGGTTGTGCAAAGAGAAAGACAAAACATCATCAATAACATTATTTCAGCCGATAGACGTCCACTGTTGGTCATAGGCCTCCCCAAGTGTCGCCACAATGAAAGATCCTGAGCGTGTGTATGGAAAGGGCTGTGCTCGGAGTTTCCTTGCGTAATCGAATCAGAAATGAAGATATCTTCAGGAGAACTACGGTTACCAACATAGTACGAAGAATTGCCAATCTTAAGTGGAAATGAGCAGGGCTCATTGCTCGCAGAACAGATGTCCGTTGGGGCCGAAAGGTTCTGGAGTGGCGACCGCGTACCAAAAGACGCAGCGTTGGATAGGCCTGCTACGAGGTGGACCGATGACCTAGTGAAGGTTGCGTGAATACGATGGAAAAAACATACATATAACATAATAATACATAGCAATAATATCTACTTCTATACCTCAAGTAAGTACATTTCTATCTACAAAACCAGATAACGATAACAGCAGACCTTACGAGCAAAAACACATTAATGCTTCTATATTATTCCCAAATTCACACGAAACTCTTAAACTTTACCAGGCATTATCCACTTTCACCATTACGCCCCAATTCAGTTACCTGCAAAGTTAAGATGTACATTAAAAACTTTATTATTCAAGCTTTACAGCCTCAATGTGTATCTAATGATGAAACCTCCGAAACGACTGGGTATTAAGCACAATGACTGGCGAAAATGGTCCCAACATTTAATAATACTTTGTCGTCAAACAAATTGTTGTTGTATAGGTAGTTTTGATATTGAAATTAGACATTTAAAGGTATTTTTTCGTTGATGTTCTCTATCAAATTTTTAGTTTGTTTCATCGTCTTGATACTTTGGTTTTTTTTTAATATAATTGGGAAATTATCGAATAACTTAATTTCCCAATTTGACTTCTGGATTGATCTGGGTGGATCGAGAGTGAGTTTCTTTTTTAATTTTCTTTTTTAGGCTTGCACTTGAATACTGCCTCACCCGGCGTGACGGTGGAGCACGCTTGCCTGAGTAACCTATTCATCACTCTTGACTTCAAGACCCCATGACGGTAGCTATCAGGAAACATAAGACTCTGGCAGAGAATTCCACTCCTTGGCTGTACGCACAATGAATGTGTTACCTAAACGTTTTGTGGTGGGATGTCCACCAGGAGATAAGTTTTTGGAGGTACGCGGAACAGAGTGTAAAGTCCCGCATACCTCCGTGGAAATGGGAGGATCCTCCGATGTTATATCTTCTGTTCTGTTCTATATATTCAAATCGAGCGGACAACTGCAGGATTAGTTTTTCTGTGACGCCATTGATGTCGTTAAAAGAGGTTTGCAAATTAGGTAGGTATTGCCACCCCCCACCCCACCAGCTACCGCAGTATCAGTAACCAAAGATGTGAGTAAAACTGTGGGGGACAGCTGTGTGCAATACACACACACACACAGTAATTTTGTTCGTCATCTCCGTCGGGTTTATCCGTCAGTTATGGTTAGGTACAAGGTATGATCTAGATACAAGGGTCATATCTACATACTTGCCTAATAGATGCGTGTATGGTTATTTTAATAGAGTTTGTAGCTTCATTGTAAAGTAACTTTTGTTAGCGGCCTCGCGTGGATTTAGTACTTCCACTCATTTTAGTTATACACTGTTAAATTTAGTTCGTTTTAATCCCGTGGAGGGTCGATACATGAAACACTATCGATTTGTATAGATAAAATTAAAAAATAAAGTACTTTTTTTAAAAACTCGTATTAATTTACGCATGTACGAAATTAATTTCTTTAAGAAAACGTCAGCTGAGCGAGTCCAATGACCTGTAGGTAGTTTGTACGCAACACCGACTACTACTAAATACATGGGTACATGTCATTACCATAAGTACTTACTATCCGATATTAAACTGGAAATTGCAAAAAAAATCGAAACTTTATACTTCGCGGCATTCACCTTAATCGAGCGAAGTTCTCACATTATCCACCTAATATTTGCGTTGCAACTTTTACAAAGTCCCTAAAGAGATTATTGAGAAAATTTTACGGACTTCAGAAGAAATGTTACTAAGGTATCAAAATGTTAATAATGAAGGGCCGGGTAATTCGAGAAATCTTTGATAATTACCAACTTTGACTTTGTACAATCAGCGAAGTAATGACCTACTAATTAAAGAAAAGTTTCCTCGTAACTTTATATTGACTAAAGCAATCCGGAACACTTCTGAGGAGGGGAAATGTCTACCTATTCTGGAATTGACTTTTTTGGTTAGGTTATCATCAAACAACAGCAGTGCAACCACGTGCTCTCTTAACGCGATTCATTAATCGCGTTAAGAGATATAGATAGAGGTAGTTCATAAAATTTTCAAACAAAAATAAAAATATTTAAATGGAACGTTCTAAATATTACGAAGTCTATGCGAAGCAAGCGATAGTACAATAGCGGAGGGAAGCGGGGTTCGGAAAGCGGGGATGCTTGTTGTGCTTGCGTCGCGTCACACAGTTGTGGGTAGGTATTGCAAAATACAGAGTTAGATAGAACAACGTTATCTTGAAGGTTTGTTTTTGGTAAATGTTTTGTAAAAAGTCATAGAACAATAGTTGTTGTTTATGATATTAGTGCTAAGCTTATACTCTCGTAAGGTTATTAGTGATTTATAAATAACCCTTTATCTCTTTCTCGCTCGCACGACTGATATTTTAACTCGTCACGGTAAGGCCCCAGTTAGGTATAATACAAAGTGCAGTTGACAAACTTAATTAGCACGTTTCTCCCTTGTAGGAACAAGGAACATCCATTTAGCTAATTTAAGCCTCGCTCGAGATCAAAGTGTTCGGCTAATGAGATTGTCTCCTGATTGTGAACAGGTCACGGTAACTGACGCAAAGACCACAACGTTTGGGGAAACAGTTTTATAAGCAAAACTGGGAGTTTTAGAACTTTTTGGTAGAGTAGCCTAATTCAAATTATTTTTCGGACATCATGATCGAATCAGAAATGAAGATATCTGCAGGAGAACCAAGGTTGCCGACATAGAGCGAAGAATTTCTCGTATCAAAAAATTTCGCTTGATCTGTTAAAGATTTCGTTTCGAGTACAGGCAAAAATGAACTTAGCGGTGGTCAGGCGGAAGGGTCTTTGATAGTACCTACGCACAATGACCATTACACAAAAAGGTCACCTTCAGAAACCATCAAACAGTCCTTTGAAGATCAGACATGCTCCCAAGTCTTCAAACTTGCAAAAACAATAAATTAATAACTAAATTCGATTACAATTGTAAATTACCTCTAGTTTGTAAAAACCGTCCAAGTGCAAATCGGACTAGCTCTGACGGTTCCGTAAAACAAACTTACCTATGTGACTTACTCGTACCTAGTTCGTTTCTCGAAGATTTTTCCGAATCGCAAAAAAGGATTTTTGAATTTTTTGATGTAAATAACTACAAATCCTTGCGAATGTAAATAATAAACGGCCTTATCTTTAGAAGACTAGCTGTACCCTGCGGTTTCATCTGCATCTTTGGTTACTGCTCCGCTCCTATTAGTCGTAGCGTGATGTTATATAGCCTATAACCTTCCTCATTAAATGGGCTATCGAAGAGTGAAAGAAGTTTTCAAATCGGACCAGTAGTTCCTGAGATTAGCGCGTTCAAGCTAGCAAACAAACAAACTCTTCCGCTTTATAATATTACTAGCTGTGCCCCGCGGTTTCACCCGCGTTTTTCTCGTTTCCGTGGAAATACCGAGATAAAATATTGCCTATAATTGCCTCCCTCAATAAATGGACTATTGAATATTTAAACAGTTTTCATATCAGATCAGTATTTCCCAAGATTACCACGTTCATAAATGTATTTATTATACTCTTAAAAGATCTTATACTTACAATCATCACCAAATATATTTCGAAAAAGATTATTACAGGATTTTATGTTGATAAAAAACTCTATGGCCCATAACTCATTAATAGGTACCAACTCTTAATATCTTACACAGGTGATAACTTTTAAACGAAATATCCGATTGAGATGAAACAAAAAGTATTTAACTTCTACATAAATATTCTTGATAACATAATGCTTAATTTCGATAAAGATTAATATTACGATACATATTTAACGTAGTTTTTTTTCTTCAGACGATTTAATAATTATTTTGAACACAAAATCGGTTATTGTGATTAAACCATGATAGCTAGACATATGTTCTCGCGGACTTTTTTGTAGCTCTTAATAGGATCTACAAACCCGTAGTACATCATTTTGTTCTATTGTCAATAGTTTTTGCAGCGCACGCAAAAATAGGTTTTCGATTTTACACATTGTGTTACAAAATAGCATTTTTTTTACGGATCCCTAATTTTGCAAAAAAGCAAACATAGCCTATAGCCTTCCTCGATAAATGGACTACCCAACACTGAAAGAATCATTCAAATCGGACCAGTAGTTCCAGAGATTAGCGCGTTCAAACAAACAAACAAACAAACATACAAACAAACAAACAAACAAACTCTTCCGCTTTATAATATTAGTATAGACTAGCTGTGCCCCGCGGTTTCACTCGCGTTTTTCTCGTTTCCGTAGAAATACCGAGATAAAATATTGCCTATAATTGCCTCCCTCAATAAATGGACTATTGAATATTTAAACAGTTTTCATATCAGATCAGTATTTCCCAAAATTACCGCGTTCATAAATGTATTTATTATACTCTTCAAAGATCTTATACTTACAACCATCAAAAAATATATTTCGAAAAAGATTATTACAGGATTTTATGTTGATAAAAAACTCCATGGCCCATAACTCATTAATAGGTACCAACTCTTAACATCTTACACAGGTGATAACTTTTAAACGAAATATCCGATTGAGATGAAACAAAAAGTATTTTACTTCTACATAAATACTCTTGATAACATAATGCTTAATTTCGATAAAGATTAATATTACGATACATATTTAACGTAGTTTTTTTTTCTTCAGACGATTTGATAATTATTTTGAACACAAAATCGGTTATTGTGATTAAACCATGATAGCTAGACATATGTTCTCGCGGACTTTTTTGTAGGTCTTAATGGGATCTACAAACCCGTAGTACATCATTTTGTTCTATTGTCAATAGTTTTTGCAGCGCACGCAAAAATAGGTTTTCGATTTTACACCTTGTATTACAAAATAGCAATTTTATTAGGGATCCCTAATTTTGAAAAAAATAAAACATAGCCTATAGCCTTCCTCGATAAATGGACTACCCAACACTGAAAGAATCATTCAAATCGGATCAGTAGTTCCAGAGATTAGCGCGTTCAAACAAACAAACAAACAAACAAACAAACAAACAAACAAACTCTGCAGCTTTATAATATTAGTATAGATATAAAAATATATAATTATAATATATACTAATATATACAAGGTGTCGTTTTGAAGCTGCAAAATATTTCAGGAGGTAATTATGTTAGTGATTCTCGACCCGAATCAATAATAAAATGAGTAGGTAATTTTTTAATTATTTTTTTCTTATTTATGGAAATCGGTATGGTATGTGTGAACTACGTTTCTTAAAAAGCAGCCAGTCTGATACCTGCCTTATAACCGCGCTTTCTTTGACACACACAAACACGGAATAAAGGGCGTTTTCACACACACTAACTCGCAACGATAGTTTCATAAATAATGTATCATCCAATCATCATCCCGCACGCCACACCCTAACCACGCCCCCGCGGCCATCGATCAATCAAATTAGTTTAGTATAATTAAAAAATAAAAAACAAGTATTACTGATTATTGACCAGGTATCGTTTTTTCACATTATTTATGAGTTTTATTACAACCTCCTAAAATATTGCGCAGTTTTAAAACTGCACCTTGTATAGTATAGATTACGTTTTAGAATTGAATTTACGTAAATTTAGAATTGAATTGAATTTCAGTGCTCAATGCTCCAAAGGGTAGTAGTTAGACTGTATACTGTAATAGTATTTGATATTAATTTCAGTTTCATACTTGTACGCATTCCTAAGAAAAAGCGTCTTCACAGATAGACAGAGGGACAATGAAGTTATCGATCCTATAAAGGTTTCGTTTTTGCTAACTGAGCGTACGGAACGCTAAAAGCACCTATTTCCAGGTAATAAAATAAAATAATGTAATAAGGTTCATTTTCCCGTGCTCCGCAAACTTTGAGTTGGGTAAGTAATAAAAAAATTCTTTCAACTTTGACCAACAACAATTTCAGAACTGTGATCACCGGAAAATTCTATCAGTCGATATAAAAAAAAATGTGACACAGACTAAGGGTGAGTTGCACCATTTAACTATAACGATAACAAAGCCGTTAACAGTTGTCAAATCGTCGAATTGACCAATAGGCGGCCGTTTCACGGCTGGTAATGGTTTGGTTATCGTTATAGTTAAATGGTGCAACTCACCCTAAGTAGGTATAAAAAAAAAACTGGCTGATGTCTATGGAAACAATTATCTGTCAGACATGCTGGGCGGGATTTCTTCGAAGTTTTAATTATTCGCAAAATGCTAGCTTCAATAACGAAGTCAATACTACAATAAACTTATCAGCTCTATTTTGCCAAGATCGTGCCAGTTTCAATGATTCTACATATAATATTGTCCAGTTGTGTAGACACTTGAGACGCAAAACTAAGTTCACCAATAGCACATCACAATCATCACTACCCTTTTTAATGTTCCCACTGTTGGGACTCAAGCCTCCTCTCTAGGAAATGGGCTAAAAACGACCGCTTAACCTTTCAATCGTGGAAATCACAGACACAATAGAAAGACAATAGGTGCGCGAAAGCCGGCGTTCGCTTGGGGTTTGATGAAAACTAAATCGGGTTGGGGTCCATTGCGCGCCCCCCGTCCCCGCACTTGTCTTGCACCCGTGTGTCGACCGTCACGTTGCCGCGTTGTCGCCTGGAGTGTCCGCTAGATGGCCGTAATCCACCACGCCAGTGCGTGTTGGTGTTGGTGAATGTCACATGTCTTCGAATTTCACATTGCACATCATAATACCTACTAGGAATCAATTCGTGAATAAAATTAAAACACCACAGAACCACACCCGAAAACATCCCGCGCAAAAATCCCGACCGCCATTTAGGTATAAGGAAAAAAAAAACAAATTTAAAATAAAACATGAATGGCATCTCATCTTGTTTTCAATTAGCGGCCATGTTTTGACATTTCTTTATTTTGAATAGGTATTAAAACAGATTTGCAGATTTCGCTTGTTTTATTAAAAAAACAGTTGTCATTCCTGTCAAGCATCAAACTCACAGCATTATCTACATTCTACGTCTGGGCCCAGCAGGGTCAAAAGTTGGGGTTCTGGGGCCAGGGGTTGACTCCTGGGGTCCTGGAACGCTAGTCAAAGAAAGAACAAAGGTGTGGTTTTGTGGAAATGGGTTTGCAATTGGTTTGAAACACATTGCTCGCAGAACAGATGGCCGTTGGGGCCGTAAGGTTCTGGGTACCAGAAGACGCAACATTGGAAGATCTCCTACAAGGTGGGCCGATGATATGAAGACCTCCTATAAGATAGTGTCAGACTTTTACTGACTAAAAAACCCACCCCATTCTCTTCTTAGCTCTTCATACCGGGGTCGGACCTTTCTTTCAGAAACCTCACGTCGCACCCCTAAAGAGACCGAATATTTGACTTCTGCGCAACTTGAAGCCAGCGCTCAAGATCCGTGCCGATATCTATACAATTGCGCGGTCGCTGCGATGCAGTCCGTCTGATGACAGCCTTAGTAGACAGTATAAGTTCGACACGCCTTCCCACTCTGCCCTAGGGTGAGACAAGTCATCAGATGATTTGCCGCCTTAAAAAATGAATATTCTACGTCTTGTTTTTTTAATCTGTGTCAAAATAATAACGGTGTCGGGTACAAATTAATTAAGTACTGGAAGTACACACAGAGTATATTGCAGCAGTACATGGTATCGCACTTGTTACATATTCATAAATCATGTCCGAAAATGAATAATGTGAGGATGTTTGTTTGTTAGCTACCTTTGTTTGCGTAGAAGTTGCAATATAACACATAAGCATAACCCTACCCTTTTTAATGTTCCCACTGCTGGGGCTCAGGCCTCCTCTCTAGGAGAGGCAGGGAATGGAACGCCATATCCACGTGCGAGTTAGTGAATGTCACAATGTTTCACGTCTTCAATGTTTTAGGACATGTCGGAAAATCATTCAATACCTAAGTTGATATATTTGTTTTAGAATATAATCATGAAAAATAAAAAAGGTAAAAAACTAAAACCCGACTACGACAAAAAAAATGACACTGAAAAAGTACCTATGAAACAAGTTTTTCAGGATGCTGAAATAAACAAAGTAACTGGAAAAACAAGAACAGAACATAAAGAAAATCCGTAGTAACACGTTACACGCCGAAACACTTTAATCGTGACTACGGATTTTCTTTAGTAAGTATTAAAATGAAAATATTTTCTTTAGTAGTCGGGTAAAAATAATCAAGAATGTTGATTCTTGATTTGACTACAGATTTTCTTTAGTAAATATTAAAATTAAAATATTTTCTTTAGTAGGTAGTCAGGTTAAAATAATCAAGAATGTTGATTCTTGATGTGACTACAGATTTTCTTTAGTAAATATTAAAATTAAAATATTGTCTTTAGTAGGTAGTCAGGTTAAAATAATCAAGAATGTTGATTCTTGATGTGACTACAGATTTTCTTTAGTAAATATTAAAATTAAAATATTGTCTTTAGTAGGTAGTCAGGTTAAAATAATCAAGAATGTTGATTCTTGATGTGACTACAGATTTTCTTTAGTAAATATTAAAATTAAAATATTGTCTTTAGTAGGTAGTCAGGTTAAAATAATCAAGAATGTTGATTCTTGATGTGACTACAGATTTTCTTTAGTAAATATTAAAATTAAAATATTGTCTTTAGTAGGTAGTCAGGTTAAAATAATCAAGAATTTTGATTCTTAATGCGGGCTCGCCTCATCTAGCATAAACTGAGGAAAAAAAAATTGACGTGTAAAAGTGTTTTTTAAACCTATTTACAAAATAAATATAATTTATCATTTTATCATTTAATGTTTTCAGTTTTATTTTAAATTTTGTAGGGACTGTCTCACATCCAGTGGATTCCCGCGGCCTTGGCCAGGTAATCGGTCCACCTTGTGGGAGGCCTTGCAACGCTGCGTCTTCCGGTACGCGGTCGCCACTCCAGAACCTTTCGTCCCAAGTTACGCACTATGAAACCTATCAAGGAAGGTGACAATTTATTCCTGTTTTCAACAAATCTCACGCATGAAAATAATATTCGGCCTTCGTCGGAACGTCGTAAAATATGAGGCATAAAATATAAGGATTCGTTGTATTATATCAGAATACGTGAGCTTTCCTCGCGTAATTGAATAATAAAGGTTATCCTCGTGTAGGTAGTTCTGAGTATCTAAGATATAAACAAGTCTTTCAGCTTGTTTTATAAAGAAAATATAGACTGCCGTAACGTAACATGCAAGGTAACATGAAAGGAGCATTTCATAAGGCCACACGCTGCGTTACGCTCGCGCTCGTTTTGCTACGTACAGGTCGCGCGGTGAATTAAGATCGCTCGGTGAAAGTAGTGGGGGCAATCGGCGCATGTGTACAATTGCGCACAGAAATTCTTAGTACGTATGTTAGGATTTTATTTTTAATTTCGTATGTTTGAACCTTAGTAACATAACTTATATTATCACTATTTTTTGCTTGTAATTTATCTTGTAAGTTGGTAAAATCAAATAAATTAAAAAAATTAAAATAAAAATAAATCATTTCGTTAGTTTCTTTCTTAACGTAATAATTCACGTCGTAAACCATTTATCTGGCTAGCCATTTTAAATCTATATTTTTAAAAAATTTTTTTACGACTACGTATTACCAATACGATAATACAAGCTGTACGCAACAGTACTCAAGTACAACAGTATCCAATGAGACGCGAGAACGCAACGCAGGAATTGAAGAGCGACTCTATCTACCAACGACGTGTCGCCGACGGCGCACACCCGCCCGTACGTCGCCAAATAGACCTTAGAATTGAATACTGCGCATGCCCCTTCCACTTTTGCCGAGCGATCTTGATTCACCGCGCGACCTGTAATAACACATTAAAGTTCTCCATCGACACGACTACATGCACTCCGTTAAAGTTGAACTAGCGACACTGCGTATGTAATAATCCGGTTTCCCGCAACGGGGACCGTCGCATATGATATACGCGCAATGTCACGCGATGGGTGCACGCGCGGGCGTCCGTCCGT
Source organism: Mythimna albipuncta (assembly GCA_929112965.1). Classification (NCBI taxonomy): domain Eukaryota; kingdom Metazoa; phylum Arthropoda; class Insecta; order Lepidoptera; family Noctuidae; genus Mythimna; species Mythimna albipuncta. Next base: position 4,010,936 of record OV815962.1, on the reverse strand, counting down.
GCCCCCGCTTAACGCAGCGTTGGCCCTAATATTGATCGCATAGCGCGCACGTACCAAGCATGTACCTACGTACGTACACGCGCGAGCATTTCAACTATGCGAGCAAAGTCGAAATGCTCGCGCGCGTAGTGTGCACGGTTCACGCGCGCAAGGCTTCTACGCACTCCATACTATGGGAGCTCTGTTACATTGCATGACACATTGCGACAATAAGGACGACAAATTCTTTCATTTCAATAACACGCTTATATATTAGCTTCACCTGTATGTTTGTAATCAACGCCTTTGAGCTCAACTTTGACCTACTTTGGGCGATCAGATTTTCTTTAAACTTTGCACACCCATCAAAGACCGGTGACAATACAATAATCCGTTTTTTTTTTAGTGTAAAATAAAAATATAGTTTAAAAAAACACGCTTTTATAGCATATCAAAATAAAAAGTCTAAAATAAATGAATGAAAAATATTAATATCATTGTGAAAAAAGCGTGGGGTACTCGATTTACGAAATATATGGCACAAAGCGCCCCACGCTTTTTTCACAATGATATTAATTTCGTTCATTTATTTTACACTTTTTAGTTTGATATGCTATAAAAGTGTGTTTTTTTTAGTTTTTTTAAACTATATTTTTGTTAGTTCACATTTTGCGTTACAGCAGTCTGTACGCGGCTTTAGAAGCGTAGTGTTATGTTGTTAGTTGTTTCCTTTTTACTGAAAACGTTACAGCGCGTTATTCTCCTTGAGGATAATAGTTTTCAAGGAAAGTGTATTTTAACAGCATTTCGGGGACTTTCTGCTAAGTCCCTGGATACTTGAAAGTTTTTATTAGCACGCTGTAGTATCTATTATAAAGTTTATTTCTAAGGATGTGACAGTAGAAAGCTTATTTCTAAGTAATTGCACTGATAGCCAAAATACAGGCTTTGCCTAGTTTGACTACTTTTTTTTCATTGAATTTCGATTTTCTAGAGTATCAAAATATAAGTTTTTCGCGATAAAAAAGGCCGTAAGTTTGATTTTTTTACAGCTTAAAGGGACCGTAGACCCGAGTACATGGTTTTAATTTCAACTCGATAACTCCACGCGTTCTCGAGATGAAGAGTGGAAGGGTCTTGACAGACAAACAGACAAACGAACGGACAACAAAGTGATCATATAAGGTTTCTGTTTTTCCCTTTTGAGTTACGGAACCCTCAAAAACCAGTCTCAATACAAATATTATTACGTTTGTTTTTTGAGGTGTGACTGTGAATTCATCAAAAACTGATTTCTACTCTAGGGTGGTATCAGAATTTTAAGATCTAAACTCACCTGTGGTCTTATAGTTGCTTTAGCTCCAATACAGTTCTGGTGATGATTACCGGGAGATTTGATTGCTCTTATATCGGACTTTGCTGTAGCAGACATGTTTCTGGTTACCTATGTCCGATACAGTAATAGGTTAGTTGCCGTAAAAAAATGTAATCAGTCCGTCTTTTAGGTTATTCAAAAATAAGGGACACGTATTTTTTTATTTGTAAATTAAACCAAAAATGACAAAGATTATAGCCCATTAAAGTTACGTGTGACGTCACGCCGTACTGCATTTTTTCGCACGGGGTGACGTCACACGTAACTTTAATGGGCTATATCTCTGTTATTTTTTGTTTAATCGAAAAAAGAAAAAATAAGTACGTGTCCAATATTTTTTTATAATCTAAAATACGGACTAAATAAAATGTAATTATTTTGACCGTTTTTTATGGTGGAAAAAAATCATTCAATGACAACCCCCGCTCTTGGGTGGAGCGGGAGATAGTGTCAGACTCTTACTGACTAAAAGATCCACCCCGTTCCTTCTAGCCTTCATACTGGGGCTTGAGCGCCCTTGCGGATAACCCTGGCCCCAGTAGGCTTCGACCCGGCTGGGTCCCTGCTGTTGCTGACAACTCCTTGAGGCGCGCGGGAACAGTGCGCGCCGTCGACGACTTGGGCTTGGCCCGGACAGTTACCGGACGGCCGGACAGCGAGCTACCCATTGCTCACTGTCCGCAAGCCCGCGCCTACGGTGGCCGGAAATCGGGATCAGGCGCCGGGAGCGCCGGCGGCGGCGGCGATAACGCCGTTGCCTGATGCGTTCGGCCTCCTCCTTTGCGAGCATTGAAACTACCATTTTATATTTCTAGTGGCTGTTCTATGTGAACAGCCACTAGAAAATGAATGCTGTATGGATGGTATTGGTTGCCAGAAATAAATGTTTTTTTTTAGTTAGCATTTCAAGGCCGCAGTGATTCTCTCAAAAATTAAAGCCTCACCTAAAAATTTCAACATTATTTTACCTCCGTCATCCATCTTGGATTTTTTTAAATATATTACAATTTAATTTCCTCTCCAATCCATCCTTTATCAAAGGAAAACTTGAGAAAAATCCCCTTTTATTTTATCTTAAACGCCACTTAAACCAGTTTAAACATTTATATCTACGAACCAATCTCGTTAGCTGGTCGCTGCAAATCTCGGTAAATGTCTCAAAGTGGACGTAAATTGGATTGCGACATCCCACGGGCTGGGGGGAGGGGTGTCTACCTGTACAACTTGTAAGGTAGAACTGCATCGGGCAATTGTGGGCCACGTACGCTGATTTGGACGCGTCTGTCGTTATTTTATACGGCAACTAGACTGGTAGAACTATTTTAGATCCACGCCACGTGACGCGGCTTACGTAAAAATGAGGCGTGGCCCACGTGGTCAGGTCTAAAGCGTGAACTATATTGGACAGATCTGCACGCTTAGCCAAGTTGTTATTCTGCAATCGTTAAAGCTGTCGAAAAGTGATGAAACGTATAGGAATGACGTCATCTCAACGTAATGTCGCGTGGCCAGAACAAACGAATAGACAATTCGTAGCCAAGTTCACATCGTTCAAAATCGTTTCTACAATATTTAACGCTACATCCTTTGTTATACAAACGCTACATTGTAGAACGAGCGGCCGACTCAGGCGCGTCAACATGGCTACCAACTTATCGTTTTCTACAATTGTTAAAGAACGGAATTCGATTGTAACTTGGCTAGGGGGACTGGACAGACACACACGTGTGCCACGCCTGATTTGTACGTAGTAGCGCGTCGCGTGGCGTGGATCAGTTGTCATATAAAATGTATGGAGACAGACGCGCCCAGATCGGCGTACGTGGCCCATGTGTGCCCAATGTAGGATTCCCCGCTTTCAGGTTCGATATGTAAAACAACCATCCAACTACCCTCATTCTTTTACTTGAATTTATGATTCTAGTGTTCATGTTCACACGCTTAAACTTGCTGGGTAGGTTAGGTACGACGTTTTTGGTCCGTCCGTACCAAGGCCCAGCGTGATTAGAATAGAATAAATTTTATTGTACACCAAAATAGTAACAATTTCACAGAAACTTAAATCTATGGGTACAATGGGGGTCTTATCGCTGACAGCGATATCTACCTACCAGACAACCTTGGGATGGATTACAAGAACTTAAACTAAAAAAGAGGGTAGTCTGCGATTTACTGCAAGCAATATTAATCAACAAAATTAATTACGGGAAAAAAGTTAATGTCAGTTGATACGGGTAGTCATGTTCTTTAGTAAAGAATTTACCTAATTACACAAAAATATTCCTGTTGTAGGTAATAATGTAATGGTCTCGTATAAATACTTTCGTTAACTTATTTATTGAACTACAATTTGAAAACTATTTTTATTCGACATATCGATAAGTAAGATACCTAAACTAATTCCTCCTCTTCTAAGCTTTAGCAAATCTAAAGAACGAAAACCTTTTTATAAAAGTCTATTAACTAAGAGTACCCTAAGAAAATAGTTTTAAAAGTAGAACACAGCTAAAAGGCACAAGATGGAGCAGTGAATTCTGATGTTCAAAGTTTTTAGTAACGTCTTTTTATAAGTCTTAATTCTAGACCTCGTTTATTGGAACGACAGAAATTCCGTATTATCGAGATTTGGAAGTTTAATCTTTTTGTTTTTTGAGATGAATTTGAGGAGTAACGAAATGGATAAAATGAGAAATGACTTTGACAGTTACTGAAAAGTTGAAGGGAATCATTCCAAGACAAACCGTCTTAGAATGATTATTTGAAGAGGAGAGATGACACGCATCTTATGGATGGATAGAGTGACAAAGGGAGGCCTAAGAGAAATACCGGGCAAGTGCGAGTCGGACTCGCGCATGAAGTGTTCCGTACGTGCCGTTAGTAGCAAAGAACGGCAAAATATCACGGTTGTTGTACAAGAGACCTGCTTAAAAATTTATTTTATTCGATTTTTAGTATTTTACTACCGAAAGAGTCGCCAACTCAACAATTACATACATGATATTTATTTTGTAAATAGGTTTAAAAAACACTTTTACACGTCAATTTTTTTTCGTCAGTTTATGCTAGATGAGGCCGGTGTTTCCTATCTGACTACCCTGAGAAGAAACACCGAAACAAATTCAGGGGTCAAAGTCTCTTTTAAAGTCCATACAGTAAATATGTAATGGTCAAATCATATGAGAACCATGCAGATTTGTTTGAGATGGTCTTTTGAAGAAAGAACCACACAGATTTGAGTGGACCTGTCCAATCAGTGTAAGCATTTGTCAGTATTCGAAAAGCTCAACTTAGGACTACTATGGGCGTGTAACACCCAGTCCAAAATAATTATAACTCCGGTATGAGAGAGAGACAGAGCTATACGATGAATAGCACTATCCCTTTTTTCAAAACGGATTCATGATATCAACGGCACGTCACAGTAGGGCTGTTCTATATGTTAAAAGTTATATCACGAATCCCTGGAAATAAAGAAATTGTCACCTCGACCCGAAGCAATTTGCAAGTGATCGAATCATTTGATATGTGTGTCAAAGTAAATCGTGGAAATAATGGAATATGTATCGAGCTTTGTCTTTCGAGAAGGCCTTTCAATATTGGAATTTTTCTGTCGCATGTCTCTTAAGGACATGGTTTTGGGTACAATTACGTAAAAAAGAGCTCTCATGATAAAAATAATTAATATTCGGATAGTGTTAAATCAACTGAAAAAAAAATGGTAACAATCTGGAAGCATTTTTCTTTTCAAGTGAAACTATAGGTCAAGGAATAACGGAGAGTTAACGGAGTTCAGATGGTTTGTCTTTAAAAGATAAATTAGCACAACTAACTTTGATTTTTATCAAGTATCATCATCAGTCACATAACCGGTGACTAGGCGTGGGCAAAGTGTGTCATAGATCTTTGCGATTGGAACATTTTAGTGATACACTATGCATCACTTAAATGTTCCGGAACAGTGATAATTAATGTACCATTTGGAACATCGATCGGCGCAAATGATACAAACGGAACATTTGCAGGGCTGTTCCAATGTTTCGGAACACTACAAACACACGTTTTGGGAACACATTCATTGTGCGTGCGGCTAGGGAGATGGAATTCCTTACCGGAGTCTGTGTTTCCTGATAGCTACAACCCGGGAATCTTTAAGTCGAGAGTGAATAGGTTTTTTCTAGGTAAGGGCATTCCATCGTCGACCGCATCGTCGCTTTCCATCAGGTGAGATAGCGGTCAAGCGCGAACCTATCTACAATAAAAATAAAATAAAAATAAAAATGTTTCGGAACAGTGAGTCGGTTCAGTAAATAGTTACACACGCCTACAGGTGACTTCTTCTATGAAGCGTCACATAAACGCTGAGGCCATTCACTTCAGGGTACTTTCTGTTGTAGACTGACACTCAAAAACAATGGAGGTTCATTAGCACGGCATTCAGCGTGAACGTTATGAAGGCTGGGGTGAAGATGGCGAGATGATTCCTATTTTGACGTGGAATAAAATGGACTTTAAAAGCCCTAGAGTTTGTTTCGGTTCTTCTTATCAGGGTAAAGATAGGAAACACTGGCGTAACTTAAAAAAAATACGCTTAAAACTGTTTTTTAAAAATCTATTTGCATAACATCACTGACCATTTTCATCAATAGGTTTTTAGAATTGATACCATAGTGCAATGCCATTCTAGAAAATCAATGATAACGAAATCGGGGGATACAGTTTGGAGTTGCAGCTATGTAGGTAAGTATTTATCATCTTCTTTTAAAATTAATTTTCAATACACTTTCTAGAAAACCCACTCTTATCCCACCGCTTTTAGGCACGCAATAGATTATTTTCCGCACTCGTTCAGAAAAGTGCACATGCTCTACCCCGCCAAAATGTTATTACATTTATCGTATCAGGCTGGGCACACGTCGACCACCACTAGTCACCAGTTAACCCCCGTTTAATTTCTTCGTAAGTGTATTGAAAAAAGTCGTTTGATACACGTGGAAATTTAACACTGCAGCCCTCAGCTCCGTAACACACTCTCCTACGGCTCGTGCAAGTTCTACCTCGGTCGCAATGACAAACTTTCTGCTCAAGTAGAAAAAAAAATTTGTAGAATATTTTTTTGCACCAATGCATTGCTACACAGTGGTGTAATAACACCAATGTGTAGCTAAAGTTACGTAGTAACTATTCAGTAATCTGTGGCTAAAGCATCGAAGAATTCGATAAGCTAAGTGAGGACTGTTAAGCATTGCGCACGCTAGAGATGGAAGAGTCAGAATTTAGAGGTCATTTTGTTGCGTTTCCATCTTTCTAGATTTCCATTCTATACCTTTTGACATACCACATTGTCTCAAGACGAAAGTCTTATGACCAGTGCGTTGCCAGTGATGACATATGGCGCAGAAACATATGGTCGCTCACAATGGGCCTCATCAGAAGGCTTGAAGTTCCCTAGTGTGATCGCATCAGGAATGAAGATATCCGCAGAAGAACCAAGGTCGCCGACATAGCCCAAAGAATCGCGGAGACATCGCTGTCAGCGATAAGACCGCCTTTGTAACCTACATTTAAGTTTCTTTATCTACAATAAAGTTTATTCTCTAACCACGAAGTCTCGAATCAATGCAAACAAGTTATAACCGAGTGGCTAAAAACGCTAACTTATGAAGAAACAGAGCATATTTTAGTCAGACTTTCATGATTGGTTATCTTTCTATAGGATTCATCGCCATAATTAATTAATGACATATTTAACAGTGAGTATGATGGACTTAACCAATACATACCCATACCACCCACACATAAACATACACTAACTTATACATACACAATTACACATACACATACAAATACTCACAACACAACCACTCACTACACAGAGCTGCTTTTTTATTTTTTATTAATTATATTTTTTATTATTTAGTTGTTGTTTCTGTTTATTTAAAATTTGGTTTTTAATTTTAATTGTTACTAAGTCTCAATATTGTTAAATACCAATTAAGGGAAGGAGCGAAGCGACCTCAACACAAGTATTATTAATAACTTACTGGGGCTGTTTCATTCACATTTGTAATGTTACCGTTTGAGACCGAATAAACTATTTTAATTTTAATTATTTTTTTAGCTCTCCGCCCGTGACTTCGTCCGCTTGTTATCGCACTCTAAACGTGTATTCCCGCAGGAATAAGATGTTTATTTCCATGTTATGTTTCTATGTTCTTTTCCATGTCAAAGGATATATGCATGCCAAATTTCATCCAAATCCGCTCAGCCGTTTTTGCGTGATTAAGTAACAAACATCCAAACATCCACACTTTCACATTTATAATATTAGGATTATCTACCTCGTGTAGTTAGTCCTTGCCTCGTGGATGTTATAAAACAAACGAGAATTTAATTAATGCATTCGAAAACGTTCATGAAAGTTCTCTCGCATTTAGTTCAGCATTCATACACAGAAATAAATGGGCGCTATTCAGAGAAAACTTTTTGATATGCATGCGGGTGTGCGTCATAGCGAAGTTGTTTTGCATTCTAGCTGTTTTATGGCAAATGAGAAAATATTGAAAGAACAGTAACCTCTACCATGAGTTTAAAGCAATAGTATTTGTCGATACTCGATACCGACTACGTAAATATTTTGTATGGCAAATTTTGGTTCCGTAACTGACCGCTAGAGGCGCTGTAAAATTTGCCATACAAAATATTTACGTAGTCGGTATCAAGTATCGACAAATACTATTGCTTTAAACTCATTGTAGAGGTACTGGCGCCTTACCAAGACGTGCTAGCATGGGCTTGCGGACGTCGAGCAACGGGTAGCTCGCAGTCTGGCCGTCTGGTAACCGTCCGGACCAAGTCCGAGTCGTCGCGTAGTGTCCCAAAAAACAACACACCATTCAGCGACTACCAAGCAACCAAACAAACTACCAGCCAACCAATCAACTCCAACCACCAACAATCAATTTTATTAATTTCAACTTAAAACCTTCAAGTATACCTGACAAAGGGGTCTAAACGGACAATAAAATGATCTTATATGGGTTCCGTTTTTGCAGACCGAGGCACGGAACGGAACTCTAAAAAATATATTGCCGTTTGGGTTTTTACTTTTCTGGGACCTTTTTTGTAACAAGATACAGAACTATCATATTTCACAATATTGTACATTTTAATACAATTGGAGAAAGTTTGTAATAGCGACGGAGGCGGAATTCGCCCGAGCCGTAAGTGAGGGTGTTATGGAGCCGAGTGCTGCAATAATAAATTTCCACGCATATCAAACAATATTTTTCAATACACTTACGAAGAAAAAGATTTTGTTTACTACACTCACCTATTCTTGGAAAAATAAATCAAACTGATCACGGAAACTTGTATGAATCACTTGAGTAAAAGTAAAACGATAAGGATTGAATAACGGGAAATGATCAAGGTAAAAGATTCTTTTAACTGAACAACAAAGGTATTCTTGGAAGTAATAATTTTCTGAAATTATCATGTTCGCTGCACTTTTAATGCCTCGGGCACAGAAATATTCCTGATAACTGTTCCCTTGGGCTTACTGCTTTTCTAGAACCCACGAGATAACTGGAAAATTAATTAGGTACTAAATAACTAGCTTTTGCTCGCGGCTTTACCCGCTACATAAAATATAGCGAAATATAAAATATGTTAATCAGGTATAAAACAGCTTTCTATCGGTGAAAAAATGTTGGCAGTCAAACCAGTACTTTCAGAGATTACCTCCTACAAACGAAAATCTGGTAAGTTTGTACGAAACTCTCAATGCACGAGTCCGACAAGCACTTGCCCGGTTTTTAGGTCATTTCCCGCACTTGGATGGAGCGGTCAGTGTCAGACTTTTACTGACTAAAACTCACTCTTGTTCCTTCTTTGCCTTCGTCCAGGGCTCTAGGGGTTCTCTTTCGCACAACCCATGGCCCCAGTATATAGGCTTCGACTCTGCTGAGGTCCTATGCTTACCTCTGCAAGAGTTAGAATTGGCTTGCTAGAGATCTTATCATTTATTTATTTATTTATCCCATTTATGTGTATCCCGATGTGGGGACATCGGAACACCTTGCAGCAATTACACCATCTAGGCAAAAGTACACTATTAGGTATACCATTGATGCATTTAATATATTTATATCAAATTAAATCCTCTTTTCTGTAGTTAAATATTATTTAAAAAACTACATGGCCGCTAGCTGTAAAAAAAACCCTGGATGCCATTTAGAACATTTTTTTTTATTTACTTTTTTATCACAAATGGCTTTAATTTTTTTCTTTCATACAGTTTGGCCAGCATTTTAATAAATGTAGTATATTTTATTAAACAACCTCCTTATCTTTTTTGAAAATAGACCTTATCGACTTTTTTTTGTTATCACGGGCAGAATGGAGAAAACTGAAAATTGTTTGTTTTACCTATTCAACCTCTTTATCCATTTTTGTTCATGAAAGTACGGGAAATTCTGCAAATTATATGTTCAGAAAATGAATGTTCTAATTTTGAATTTTGCAATGACTCTCGAAGTCTATCAGGCTTGTCCATGTTCCTACACCAAATCATTCTACGTATACAAAACGGTTGAATGAAAATTATTCGTATGAAAAATCAGAAAAAAGAAACCAAAGGCTGCATTGGACACACGTCAGTGGCGTGACGTGTTCGTTTGTTAGTTTCAACTCAGTTTTCAGATGACTTTTAAATTGTTTTGAATTTGTATACTCGTAGTTATACCTACTATGCAGTAGGTAAAACGACCCACCAGCCATAACACTAAAGGATATGTTATTTGATATTTGTAATAAGTACTTACTACTTTCACTTCAGTTATTTCATCGTATGTTCGATACGTGTTCTGAATGTGTAACGCGCAACGGAGGAAGTCCGCATAGAATCACAATATTTACTTACTTAGATATTGTTAGATGTAATTCAATTCTATTCAATTTAGAATATGTAGGTACCTATTTTATTTTATAAAGGCTTTCAGGGACCTTTATAATATGTCAGGAACCAGTTACTACGCTACCTTGGCCTTTAATATAAATCGCAAGTTATTTGAAGATTTATCATTAACATGCACAAACAATGCTATGCAGACATGGTCCTCGTTAATATGATCGCCAACGATATCTCTCACAGCTTAATTACCGAATCTTCATGAGTAGGCTTTATAACCAATACTGTAGTGGTCACATTATCTGATTTACTATTAACAGAAATGTTTTTCGTTCATTCAATAAGCGATTTGTTAATCTGGTTTTGGGGCCCCCTTGAGCTTGAGGGCCCCGGGGCACTGCCCCGCCTGGCCCCTTAGTAGCTACGCTACTGTACCTATTACAAGTGCCCAGAGTGTCTCTACATCTGCTCTTTGGAGGACGAATATCAAAAAAATATTCCTCCCAAACGTAGGCGTAATTTTAATATTCACAGCACAATTCCATTCACTATTAATTGCGGCAAGTCACACAAAACTGGAAGCCTATTGCACTGCAGATATAAAACGGCGGCCATATTGTAGAACGTGTCCGCCATTTTAAATTTTTCCCGCCACATGAAACTGGCTCGCAATTTACCTTTAGAATTTTTCTGCAGTGAGCAGTTGAAATATTCATTTGATTTTACACCTCAGTTGCGGAGTGGCGACGTGTTGATATGATTATGAATAGAATTTAATTTTGCTTGCAGATGCAGATTAAATTGGTATGAAGGGAGCAATTATGACGTGGAAAACACGTCTGACACGTATCTGGTATGCTGATCGTGCTTAAGTGATTTTTCTGATGTAATTTTGACATAGTTAAAGTATCTTGTTAACAAAGAAACTAGAAGTATTGTACTATAGAATCCTTTGATTATTTGTTAATTTTATATTACTTTTCTTCTCGCCTGAAACACAGGATTTCCTAGTTCAGGCACGTGAGACTTATTATACTTAAGACAGTATTAATTTAGACATCCAGTAAAGAATTTTGAATAAACTATTATTATTATCTAAATTATTATTATTATCTATACTAATCTATGCTTAATACAGGAAAAGTTTTTAACCACTGCGTAAATTTTTTTTGGTGGCTCAGTGTAAGTAATAGAACACATTTCCATTTTTAGTTTATAACTTTTTTTTTCACATTTTTCCACCTTGTCCCATTTTGAAATAAGCATAACATGGACATAATTTAATCGTAATACTATTAAATACTATGAATGAAAACGCGCTGGCCGCCGCGCCGCCCGTTGTACGAGACGGGGGTGCGGGGGGAAGGGGGCGGGGGTATGCGGCGCCGGCGGCGGCCTTTGATGTGCGGGTCTGCAGTACGTCACTTGCGGAAGCGGGGTTCGGACGTTCGCTCATATTCATCCCTGCGCGCGTGTGTGCCGCGTACTCGTGTCGTCACGATGTCGAACTTTACTCACCGCGAATACTACGAAATGGTGCGAGTGTATCTACTTAGCCACGAAAATTTACGAGCAGCACGAAGAAGATATGAGAGGGAGAGCGTACCTCGTATGCGAGCCCAAGGGATCCGTAATCCTACGGTACCTAATGAAAGGACAATTCTTGCAGCAAATCAAAGGCTGCTTGATCACGGCCAGTTCAGAACCCCGAGCCATGCACTAGGGTCTGGCAGACCTCGACTGGCAAACAAAAAATAAATAACGCTTTCAATGAAGTGAAAAGTGATACTAGTGACCTAAACAAACTAAATGCAAACTTATTTTAAACGTGCACGTTTATGCCTGGAAAAAGGAGGAGGTCACTTCGAACAATACCTTAAATACTGTGATTAACGAAATGTAGAGGTAAGAAATTATAAACAATCTTAGTGTGTTAGGTTCTTTTTGATTGGACATTGTTGTAAATAGGTAGTTGATTCCAATTTTTTAAATACGCCAGAATGCAATTTTTTCAATTCAAATTTTATCATGAGTAATTATCATACATAAATGTTTTAATTTGAATGTAAAAATTATTACTTGATTTATTTTCTGCATTTTGATGGTCATAAGCCCATGAAAGTATGAAGGAAAAATTGGAATTACCTAAACTTAAAAAGTAGCACGAAATTGCGGTCAGTAACCGCACCGCGTAGGTACTTACGTCGGCGCCGTCGCATCGAGCGATCGCACATAAGTACTTACCTACAACTCAGCTGATACAGCTTGCCGGTCGGGCGACCAGTCGACGCGTGAGTCGGTCAACCGGGCGCCAGACTGGCAAGCGACCATAAAATAAATTTCTATGTAAATAAGTCTCGTAAGCGATAACTTTATTTTTTACTATTAACACATATCAAAATAAAAAATACGTGTTTATTAAAATATATTCAAGTTTATCATGACAAAATTTGCGCACTGGTTAAAAACTTTTCCTGTATAATAAAGAGGTAAAAGTTTTTTTTTTGTTTTTATGTTTTTTTGTTTGTAGGAGGTAATCTCTGGAAATACTGGTCCGATTACTAATTTTTTTCACCGATAGAAAGCTGCTTTACTCCTGAGTGACATAGGCTATATTTTGTCTGCGCAGGCGAAGCTGCGGGCAAAAGCTAGTATCTAATATGCCTTTGCTCTAATCGATTCCATCGATGAACTCTTCAACCGTTCAGTCATAAAAGCCAAAATGACTTTCTTCTGTGATACAAAAAAAAAAAATTGTCCACCTCAGGCAGAACTACGGCTTTTCCAATTTCAAAATCAGAGATAAGTAAGTTTTTTTTATTCGATTGCTAAACTTTTTTGTTTCTTCCTTTCCCACTTTTCACTAGTGAATCTGGCTTTTCTGGGAACTTCAAAAAGAAAATACACCAGTCATTTGCTCGGTACTAAAGAGTAGCGAGTACATCAAAGGATGGCTCCATTTTGACTGTTTCGTACAAAATCCAATAACGGTCAACTTTGTAGCGATGGCTTTGAGGGTTAGTGTACTGGCTGGCGGTATATTCATATTGAATATTGAGTTCAATATACAGAGTGTAAAGGAAAAGGGTGGCCATATTTTAGATATTGCTTTACCCATGGAAATAAACAATTTTCTTCAAAGATGTCGTAGTCAATTCACAAAAAAAAAGTAGGCTTGCAAAGTCATTGATTAAAACTAGAATGGGGAGGTTTTTTTTGGTTTTTTGTTTAAAAATCATCTTATGACGCCCTTGGGCGGAGCGGAATGTAGTGTCAGGCTTTACTGACAGAAATTTCACCCCGTTCTTTCGTTGCCTTTCATACCGGGGTCGAGCCTACCTTTCAGAAGCAGAAGAATTTTTTTGAATTGTAACTATATTGGACTGGGTGACATAGCCTGAATAATCATTAAACTTAAGTGGCAGTGAGGCAGAGCACATTGCTCGTAGAACAGATTTTGATGTGGCCAAAAGGTTCTATAGCGACTGCGCACCAGAAGACGCAGTGCTGGAAGGAATCCCACAAGATGGACCCAAGACTTAGTGAGAGTTGTGCGAATGTGATGGATACGAGACGCACAGGAGCGTTCATTATGGCGACACTTGGGGAGGTATATGTCTAGTTGTAGACATCTTTCAGTTGAATGATGATAATATTGAACTCAATTATTAACATTAATTATCATTTCAGCCGATACACGGCCACTGTTGGACATAGGCCTCCCCCAAGCGTCGCCACATCGAACGTTCCTGTGCGTCCCGCATTCATCGGTTTCCCGCTACCTTCACCAAATCAAATCAAATCAAATCAAATCAAATCAAATCAAAGCATTTATTTCAAATAGACCATTTACAGGCACTTTTGAATAGTCAAATGTCGGTCAGTCCAAGAAAAGTGAAGCTAAATTGCACGTTCCAAAGAGTAGGTCTCTATGGAGAAGAACGTGCAAGAAACTCCATGGACACTCTTTTAAATCATATATGTGTTACATATAATGCTTCATCATCATCATCATCATATCAGCCGAAAGACGTCCACTGTTGGACATAGGCCTCCCCCAAGCGTCGCCACAACGACCGGTCCTGTGCGTCACGCATCCATCGGGTTCCCGCGACCCTGACCAGGTCATCGGTCCACCTTGTTGGAGGCCGTCCAACGCTGCGTCTTCCGGTACGTGGTCGCCACTCCAGAACCTTTCGTCCCCATCGACCATCCGTTCTGCGTGCAATGTGTCCTGCCCATTGCCACTAAATATAATGCTATGCATATAATGCTTGGTTACATATTATTTGTTGCTTCTATCATGTGAGCACAATGTCGAAGTGAAATAAAAATGTAAAATAATTAAAAGATAGAAACTGAATTAAGCCACTGGCAGCTAAGAGATGACCAGTCCCATCTGACGGCACCCGTTCACGAGCATGATGCGTGCATCAGCCCCACTCAGCTCAACCATTTTGAAGGGAACTGAACGACCTAATAACACGTGCCACCAACAGCGAGACATTTGAGTGAGCATGACAAACTCTCAACTGCCATGCTCGTAATGTCAAAAATAAAAAAAAAATAAAGAGTTGTAACCTAATAAAAATGCTCCATGGTGCTTCACATTCACAAACTTGGAAAAAGTGCTTCTACATTATACAATGCAATTGTGTCTTTCAAATTAAAAAAAAAAAATAATATTAGTTTCCAACTAATGAACTAATTAGTACGCTCTAGTAGTAGTGGAGCTGGACCAGCATTGAGCCAAGCATTTTTATCTTGAATATAATCCTCCAACTTATAATATGCTTGCCTGCATAGTGTGCGTTTAATACAAGATTTAAATTTCGTTTCATTGAGTTCTAATATTTGGGGAGGTATTTTATTATAACAT
Organism: Mythimna albipuncta; assembly: GCA_929112965.1. Classification (NCBI taxonomy): domain Eukaryota; kingdom Metazoa; phylum Arthropoda; class Insecta; order Lepidoptera; family Noctuidae; genus Mythimna; species Mythimna albipuncta. Next base: position 3,995,795 of record OV815962.1, on the reverse strand, counting down.
TTCAAACAGTACCCCATGAAAGAAGAGGCCACTTTAGCCAGTCTGAAACCTGGTTGAACTAATTGATCCCTATTTCTTGTAACATAATTATGTCTATCGCCTCTTTTGCTAAAAAGATGAAGATTTTTTCTAACATACATTATGTTTTCATAGATATATTGACAAGGTACTGTCATTATGTTAATATCTTTAAACAGTTCCCTTAAAGAATCGCACCGGCGGAGATTGTAAATCGCTCTGATGGCTCTTTTCTGTAATATAAAGATTGACTCGATGTCAGCAGCCCGTCCCCATAGTAAGATACCGTACGACATGACACTATGAAAATAACTAAAATAGACTAGTCTAGCGGTATCAACATCCGTAAATTGGCGGATTTTTCTAACAGCATATGCAGCTGAGCTAAGCCGCCCTGCAAGAGAAGTTAAGTGAGGACCCCATTGTAGCCTTGAATCAAGCGTAATCCCCAGGAAAATCGTTTTATCAACAAATTCTAGTTTTTCATTATTCAATACAATGTCACAATCACTACTTTTGACATTCGGTAAGGAAAATCTTATGCATTTAGTTTTTTTCCCATTTAGAACCAGATTATTAGCAGTGAACCAGTTTTGAACCTGCAATAGGGCGCTATTTTCGTTGTCAAGATTGTTAGTTTTTCTATTTATCTTAAAAATCAAAGAAGTGTCGTCAGCAAACAACACCATATTAAGTTTATTTTGCAACAAATTGGGTAAATTATTAATATAAACTAAAAACAAAAAAGGACCTAAAATTGAACCTTGGGGCACCCCCATTTCAACATTCAATCCCGACGAATTGACACCATTTATTTGCACTAATTGCTGTCTATTATTCAAATAAGATTTTAATAAGCTTAACGCTGCATTGCCTAGTCCGTAATGCTTGAGTTTCCGAAGCAATGTTTCATGAACTACACAATCAAACGCCTTAGATAGGTCGCAGAAGATGCCTATAGCATCTTGTGCCTCTTCCCACGCATTAAAAATGTGTTTTAGTAAGGAAACACCCGCGTCAGTTGTACAACGTCCTTTGGTGAAACCATACTGTTTATCATGTAGGATGTTATTGGAGTTAAAATGACTAAGCATTTGATTTAACATTACCTTTTCAAATATCTTGCTAAGAACCGGCAAAACGGACACCGGCCTATAATTATTAGTGTCCTTACTATTCCCGGATTTAAAGAGCGGTATTACTTTACTATATTTCATTAGATCTGGAAAGACTCCTTGATCTATACACAAATTAAATATTAAAGCCAAGTACGGCGCTATAGTCTCAATAATTGAGGTACAAACTTTGATAGACATACCCCACAGATCTTCTGTCAATTTAAGCTTGATTACTGTTATGGGGTTTATATGTTTAAAGTTAAATTCAGTTGAACAGGCTGCAACGTTCGCCTGTAATAAATCAAAAGCATGCGATGGCGACGAATTTAGGGCTTCAGTAGTTTTAATTGGTATACTGGTAAAGAAATTTACAAATTCTTCTGCAACTAGTTTGTTATCGCTAATAAGACCATGATGAGTCTCCAATGTGTAATCATTATTATTTATTTTGTTTCTGTTGGTTTCATTATTTATAATATTCCAAACTGTTTTTATTTTATTATCTGCTGTTTTAACTTTGTTGCTAATGTATAAGGCCTTAGCTGCCTTACAAGTATTTTTAAACATTTTAGAATAAGTAGCAACATATTTATTAAAAGTTTCAGTGTTAATAATAGGCTTAAGGCCATACAACTCGAAAAGTCTTTCCCTACTTATTCTGATTCCTTTAGTTGCCCAGTCACTAAATCTAAACTTAGGGCAGATAGTTTTAGTTTTTTTCTCAAACGTCTGATTAAACTCCTTTTGAACTACTGAAAAAAAATGTTTATACAAAATATTACCATTGTTTTCTGCAAGGTTCCAATCACCCAACCTGCTAGTTATAGTGCTATTAAATTTATTTAATTTACCAGATGTTATTGGTCTGAATTGTATCTGCACTTGTTGTATTGGTAAGTTGGATTCAAATGTTACCATTAGGCCGCTATGATCAGAAGGCAAATAATTTACAATGGCTTTTTCTAAATACTTGCAGCAACAAAAAACATTATCGATACATGTAGCAGTAGTTGTCGTTGTTCGAGTTGGTTCAATAAACACATTTGATAAATTAAATGATTTGAAAAGATTTAATAATCTACTGCTATCTGAATTATTTTCTAAAATATTAACATTAAAGTCTCCGCAGATAATTACTGGTTTATTACCAGTTGAAAGTTTAGCCATAACATCTTCCATGACTGACTCAAAAATAGAGTAATTTTGATAATTAGGGGGCCTGTAAACGCACACTATGATATGCCTATCCAGCTCAACACACGACACTTCAATGCTATGTTCAACGGACAGTGCAACTATATCTTTACGAGTTTTAAATTTAATACTATTTTTAATAAGGATTAGTGAACCCCCACGTAACATTGACTTGCGGTTAAAACAACTGCCCACATTATAATTATCATAATTAATTAGCATTTCAAAATCCTTTAACCAATGCTCAGTAAAACAAATGATGTCAAACTTAGTTTTTTCCAAAAACACCACCAGGTCATCGGTCCACCTTGTAGGAGGCCTTCCAACGCTGCGTCTTCCGGTACGCGGTTCACATTAATATTATAAAGTTTTTTTTTTTTGTCGGAAAATCATCCAATGACATCCCCCGCTCTTGAGCGGAACGGGAGATAGTATCAGACTTTTACTGACTAAAAACCCACTCCTGTTCTATCGTTGCCTTTCGTACCAGGGCCGAATCTTCCTTTAAAAAACAAATCCTTGGCCCCAGTAGACTTCGACCCTGCTGAGCCCCTACGGTTTGCTGACAACTCCTTGAGGCGCGCGTGGAACATACGCGCCGTCGATGTCTTGGGGTCTGTCTGGACAGTTAAAGACTGAATATTATAAAGGTGAAAGTTTGTATTTATGTTTATTACTTTATTGCATACGTTAAGGGCCAAGCGCCCGAAAAGTGCCATAAAACAGTGATTTTCTGAGGCCTACTCCTCCGTAACGGCTAGGTCAATTGGTTTGAAAAAAATATAAGTTTATTATAAATTCATGAACACTAATAACAACATTTGATTTTTTCGTGCAATTAATACTTTTGTAAAAAAAAAATTTAGCAATTTCGCAACTTTTCCCTACTCCTTCGAAACGGCTTGGACCTTTAGAAACATTTTTACACATAAAAATATTCTTCAAAGTGAACATTGCATATATAAATTAATCAATATCTCGCAGAAAAAATGGATTTTATGCGCTTTCCGGGCGCTGCTGGCCGCAAATAAATGCACAGATTTGCGTACTGCCGCCTAAGCGAGTGCGAGAGTTGCGTTCACATAATTTCGGCCAGATGGTTCAAGGGACTATACGCCTTAACCTTAATTTAACTTTTTTTAAATTGATATAAACTAGTGCTTGACTGCGATCCCACCTGATGGTAAGTAGCGATGCAATCTTTGATGGTGAGGCGCACTAGTTTATTAAGAGCCTATTCACTCTAGCCTTGAAGACACCCAAATTATAATCGGACGGGAAGACCGCAGCAGGCCAACTGTTCCAGTCCTTCGACGTACGCAGTATAAACGACGAGGCGAAACGCTTAGTCCGCTGAACTAACTGTTGCTTCTTATGCTTTTTCATAGGTTTTTTTTTTCTAATCTTTTGAGCAATTTCTATGTACACGCGTCTCTTATGGTCGCGTCTGATAAAACCTTAATAAAAATAGATAAATAAATAAATATATTAGTAAATACTGAGAAGCCCTAGTAAAACCAAACGCTAAGCCTCAAGGACGCCGCATGCGTTCAGAACGGCGATAATCCTAAGCTACAGCTTACATGTTGAATATTATGAAGAATACATTATTCACACTTCATCGAGCAACTGTGCTGAAGCTAATCTGGTTCTGAGGAAATCTCCATGTGACCTAGAAACCTATAAATCAAATAATATCAGTAGAATGCGTTTCAAATGTGAATAGGATCGATTGCGCCATGTTGTGACGTTATAACTGTCAAAACGAAGAAATTTGGTAGGGTAAGCAAAACGAGATCTTTTTAAATTATCAGAATCTCATTCCATCTCACCCCATGAATGAATACTACTAAAACACACGCTAGATAAACTTACCTACATCTGTAAAAAGGTAGGCAGGCTATATCTTTACATCCTATATAGCTCTATATCAGGGATGTTACGGGGCTTCGACTCCGACTCCGTTTAGTCGGAACTTCCGATATTATTACACCTTCGGTTCCGACTTGGGCTCCGATACTTTTAAATCGGAGGTCCGGAGTCCCCCTGACTCCCGCTACGTGCTCTCTGTTGTCAATTATTATTTCACTTGTTGTTAGTTTGTTGACGCACTCGACACGCTCATCTTCTTTATTATTAAAAAATTAAAATGAAAAAAATTTGACTGAATAATATTATTTGTCCTTAAATAAAAAATCTCTCTCCTGCCACCACTTCTGACCCTCTTCCGCCTCCGGTTCCGACACCGGTTCCGATTCCAGCTCCGACTTCGATAAATCAAAATTAAGAACTCCGACTCAGCCTTCGGTTCCAATATAATTACCTCCGTTACATCCCTGTCCACATCAGTTCAGTTTACATAGGTCGTCAAATGTATTGCGTTAAGATCTCATGGTAGCATTGCTATTTGTGCTATATTTTACTAACGCTAGTTCTAAGTTTGTTTACTATGTAACAAATTATTCCAAAATAAACATTTAATTATTATTAATCAGAGAATGAAGAGCAGTGGTGGCCCCACCCGACTTACGAGTTGTAGGTCGCAGGTTCTAACCCACCTAGGTTAGAACCTGCGACATTACTTTGTGCAATTTATTTCATCACCATTGCTCTCAAAACGGTGAACATTTTCTCACGATGTTTCTCACATCGTGAGAAAACCGGCATGTCCTATAACCAAAAATTCGGAGACATCAGGATTACGGTCATTTCCCTCTCCTAGAGAGGAGTCTTGAGTCCCAGCAGTGGGAACGTTTTAATACCGACTATGCCATTATTATTAATCAACACCACCAAATCGATAGGTACAGAAAACAATCTACATACAAAGCGCGCTCTAACAACGCACACATAGACACCGCTCACGGGCACGATATCTCGACTTAATCGCCCGGTCGCACTCGAACAGCACGCTTAGCCAAGTTGTTATTCTGCAATCGTTAACGCTGTAGAAAAGTGATGAAACGTATGGGAATAACGTTATCTCAACGTAAAGTCGAGTGGTCGGTACAAACGAATAGAAAATTCGTAGCCAAGTTCACATCGTTCAAAATGATAGAATGAATTTCTACAACGTTAAACGCTACATCCTTCGATAAACAAACGCTACATTGTAGAATGAGCGGCCGACGCAGGTGCGTCAACATGGCTACCCACTTATCGTTTTCTACAATTGCTGACACCGAAGCGTTACCGATTGGAGAACGGAATTCGATACGATACGGTTGTAACTTGGCTAGGGGGGCAGTTCGGCGCAACGCGCTGACCCTAGCGAGACCGTAGAGCGTAGGTATAAAAAGTGAAGTACATACATGAGATTAATTTCTGTACCTATCCATTTTGTGGCAACACTCAATAAGATACACAAATAAAAATGTTGCCGTTACTTTCCAATTAATATTAAATTGTAAATACATTACGAATGAACCGCTTGTTTTAAATAAATCGCTCCTAAAGGGTGTTCAAGCTTTTCACGTCACACCCATTCACTTCGAAACGTTTTGTTGTTTAATTGATATCGGAAAATTGGACGGAAAACTGTTCGTATTCGATGTAAAATGTCAAACGATTCGATTACAATTGATGGAGAGATTGCATGATTGATTCGATTCATTGATATATGAAAAACGGATTTTTTAATACATCAATGATTCGAGTCCATATTGGAATGATGAGTTAACGAATCTACACTTTCATGTGTGTCAATATGTAGGTAGAGGTATTGTATTTCTTTGTTGTTTTAGGGTTCCGCATCCAAAAAGTAAAAACGGGATCCTATTGCTAAGACTCCGCTGTCCGTTTGTCTGTCACAAGTAGTGTTGCCGATTGGATGAAAATCGGGACACGGCAAAACAAATCGGGATTTAGGGTTTTAGATCGGGACATTTTTTTTTTTCAGTTATTTTATTTTTGAGCAGGGCACACTTCCATCGCTCATTGGTGTCACCCGGGCGGTCCACACAATGCTGAAACCCGGGCATGTCTTTCGCACAATTCAGATGCAGGAATAAAGACAAAAATTAAAAAAATATTGAAGTTATGAATGATTCCCGCTATCTTTAAAGTTTTAATATTATATTAAAATTATATTGTTGGTTACATTTTACTGCATATAAATGGAATGGATAAACGAAGATGGATTATTGAGTCACAGATTACTTATAATTATGTGAAATTTAATTTATCGGGACATTTAGCGTCCCGATCAGGTGCAAATCGGGACGCGTCCGCAGACCCCTAAAAATCGGGACGTCCCGCGCAAATCGGATCGTCTGGCAACACTAGTCACAAGGCTGTATCTCATGAACCGCCGCCGTTGACCGCATCGTTGCTTTCCATCAGCAAACCTAACCAAGTTAAAACCGTTACGTTTCGTTTCTCTTGCGTCGAAAGCCTCGAGTCGGCCACGCCCCCCATTCCTTTGTTCTGATCATGTAACTGAGCGTTGAGATGTCGTCAGAACAAAGGAATCGGAGGCGTGGCACACTCGAGGTGTTCGACGATAGAGAATCGGAACGAAACGGTCGTAACTTGGCTAGGGGGGCTTGTAAGATAGCGGTCAAGCGTGAACCAACCTACACTAAAAAAATCCAAACACAAAACAGTTGAAAATTTCATAGATGGTGTATTTATGTTGCAGCTTTATGTAACAACTAATTCTGAAAACCGAATAAAATAAATATTTAAGTGTAAATATTTACTGGACAGTATGAGATCTGGGAGCCCGGTAGGTAGATGGTACTCTCATACAATGCAACAAACGTGACTTTTCAACAAACAAACACTGGGACAGGTGAAACAAAAAAAAAAAGTTTATAGATAATAATGAAACGAAACCCTTCATGCACGAGTCCGACTCGCACTTGACCGGTTTATTTCAAATATGAGAATTGGCCTTCTGGTGTCAAAAATCAATACTGTTAGAGCTTATTTTAGATGGTCTAGACCAGTTATTTTAACTAGGCCTTGGCCGGAAACCTTTTGAAGTGAAGCTGACTTCTCACAGTTTGACTCTTATTGTCCCTACTTCGCTAGATAGAGTAGATAAGCTCGCCAACTGAACGAACATAAGTGGTTTTTAGTCAGTACAGAATTTCACACGCATTCTCGCTCCGCCCTTTAGCGGAAGAAGTCATTGGATGATTTCCAGCTACAATAAAGGTAAAGTAGAAGATAGGTACTAAATTTATTTTTTAGGTAGTAATTATCTAATGACATCTCCCACCTTTGGGCGGAGCGAGAGGACGAGTTACTGACTAAAACTCACTCGGTTGATCCTTCTTTGTTTTTCGTCCCCGGGAGTTCCTTTTCACTTAACCCATGGCCCACTGGGGCCAGTAGAGTCGAAGCCTACTGAGGCTTCGACCCTACTAGGCTCCTATGATTTGCTGACATCTTCTTGCTACGCGCAGATGACTACTTGGGCTCAGTCCGGACGGCGTGCTACCCATTGGTTGCTGTCCGCAAGCCTGCGCTTACAGTGGGGATAGGTATCTAAATCATCATCATCATCAGCCTTTTGAATGTTCAAATTCAAACGTTTTTGACTGGTCTGTTGGTCTAGTGGTTAGTGGCCCTGACTGCTAAGCTGGAGGTCGTGGGTTCGATTCCCACCCAGGACTAATGTTTCTGTGATGAGCATGATCATTTGTTCTGTGTCTGGGTGTAATTTATCTATAACATGTATGTATTTAGAAATATATAAGTATGTTTATCAGTTGTCTAGTACTCATAACACAAGCTCTGCTTAGCTTGGGACTGGATGGCGTTGTGTGACAGTTGTGGAATATTATTATTATTAAATCATATTATTTAATTGCCACCTTCCAGTTCTATCCTCAGATCAGCTCCTCAGATCAGCTCTATGTCAAACTGCTCGGACTCAGGCCTCTAAGAGAGGAAATGGGCCGTATTCCACCACGGTGAATAAATACCTATGTAAATGCGGTACTATAATCAAAACTTTTCTTATTTGTGAGATCCACATGCAGTTCTATTTACACCTAGATAAATAAAGTTTTAGTTACCGCCCTCACCTCCGCCGTGTGAAATTAGTACTTCCTACCTTTACAAATTAAGTAGCTGTCCCCCGCGGGTTCACCCACGTACTTAATTACTGTTCCACAACCGTGGGTGGAAGCGTGATGTTATTTTGCCATCCTCGATAAATAGGTAAGCTAATGAATACTAAAAGGTTTATTAATTCGAACATGTTGTTTCTGAGATTTCAAATAAACAAACTTGTTTTATAATATTAGTATAAATTGAACCCCTCCACTTTTTGAGGTGGAAAATCTTGAAATAATTTCTCCTACTCTAGGGTCGAAAAGGCCATATCTAGAGGTTTATTTTTTACCATAAACGGACGGATTTATACTGAAATAACAGGATTTTTCGACTTCTTAGGATTGCGGCTGGATTTTGCAAATCTCGTGAGATCTCAGGATTTGGTTGGAGTGTAGCCTTAGGGGCGCTATGGCGTGTGACTTAGAAAATTTTTCGAATTTTTTTTTTTTTTTCAAATTGGTACCATACGCTTATAGGCACCATGAGTCGTGCAGAAAACAAAAAAAAAAAAAAATTAGGTAAAAAAAATTTTTGGGACTTTCCTTACTTTTCACCTTGAGTATGGTTAGGGGCAAACACTTTTTTTGGAAGTTGATGCCATACGCTTATAGGCACCATGAGCCGTGCAGAAAACAAAAAAAATAATTTTAGGTTAAAAAATATTTTTAATCAAAAAAAATTTTTTTTCGTTTTCTTTGCTTCTCATAGCGCCCCTAAGGATATACTCCAACTCCTAAAAATCCGCCCCTAAGGCTACCCACTGACCCAGGATTTTTAGAGTTTTTATTAAAATACGGCATACCCTTAAAAGTTAAGCTTAAACCAATTTAAAAAAAAAGACGTGTGGCACTCGGGGACTGCCGCGGTAAAGCTATTGCATAGCATTTTTATCAACTTATGCAATTATAATTATTTATTTATTTTATTTATGCAGTATTTTTTTCCTCTGTTTTTTTTTCTTTGATATTAGGTACTTGAAGTTACACTTTCACACATTGAATTGAATTTAGATTGATTGTTCACTCATTTGTTTTCTTATCGGTCGCCACGCTCAAAAAACAAATGAGTGGGGGGCGTTAGGTTATTTTCGTTACGGAATTTCTGGATTCGGTCTCCACGCTCAAGGCCCGCGATAGAAGCTATGCAATAGCTTAAAACAAGTAATAAAAAGTTAAATAAACTAAAATTAATCTTCCTTTGGCAAAGGGGGGTTCCGCTGCCACCCCCACCACTTTTAGTGCGACGTGCAACGCTTGAGTTTAGATCCGCAGTGTGAAACAATTCTCAAACTGTAAATTAAAATTTAATGGAAATCGGGCCTTTTCTCCAGTCCATCACGGCATCATAAAAGTAGCCTATGTTATTCCTTATTACATCAGCTACCTGCTAAAAAAAGTCCCGTCAAAATCGGTCCAGACATTTCAGAGATTAACCGGGACAAACAGACTGACAGACAGACAGACAAAAATTGAAAAAATTGTTATTTTGGTGTACGTGCCGTATATATATTCATATCTATGCATATCTATGTAGTAAAAAACAGTTATTTCAATATTACAAACAGACACTCCAATTTTATTTATTTAGATGTATAAATTGAACCTCTCCCTTTGAGGTGGAAAATCATCAAATTATTTCTCCCACTTTAGGGTCGAGTGAAAGGGCGTATCAGACTTTAACTGACTAAGAACCCACATGTGTCCTTCAGTTGCCCTGTACATTCCAGAACCACAGTAACTCTTTTAGCATTCTTTAAAATGACTTTCTCATAACTTTTGACGACACTAAATCGAATAACATCACATCACTAATTGGTTGGATTTGTTTTTTCACGACAGCATTGGTTTTTTATAATATATGTATGTATCTAAGTATGTATTTGTGTGTGACTCACACATATTTATTCAGTGCACACTATACACGTACTCAATAACTATATACTCACCTAAATCTATTATGTCTACTTATACATTCATATATATTTATATATATTTCCAAGTTCACAACACACATATTCACTAACACTAATAGTCTAAGATCCGATTAAGAACGACCTTCACCGGTTTGTTTAATGGATGAAACGTATTTTATTATAAATTTAGTGTATTAAATAATATAACGCGGGTGGGTTGCCTAAGAAATTCCTGGCCAGACTATTATTAATTAAAAATTGAAAATTTATTTTATTTTTAGAAAAATGCACAACCGTTATCCATACCAGATTTATTTGCAGACAACACTATAACATCGTATTCGTTATGAAATAGCGTTTATTTTGATATAGAATTTGTTGTATACAAAAAAAAAACACACCTGTTTATGCATACCTGTTTATACCTGGCAACCCATAGCTATGCCAGGAAACAAATAGGCAACCTAACATTTTCATGTTCTAAAGGCTTCACTCTTTCGGTTAGTATTAAATTAATTCGTTAAACACACCGGTGCATTTTACAAAAAAAAAAAAAATTGTTTGGCCAGGAATTTCTCAGGCAACCCATCCGCGTTATATTATTTAATATACTAAATTTATCATAAAATAGGTTTCTTCCATTAAATAAACCGGTGAAGGTCGTTCTTAACCGTATCCTGTACTATAAACACTACATACACATTGACGTGGCGCATTGGACACGCGCACTGTCGATGACGCGCCGGCGACTTATATTCTCCTACCGCCGAGTTGCAGCACTATGTTACATTTAGTTTTTTCACCAGTCACGATCTAAGGTTAGGTTAAGTTAGACATACGTGCGCTCGCGCCGTTAATATAAATTGTGACAAATCTACCCGCGCTAACTTTACAGCTGTGTTACGAGTAAGAGACTAATTAACTTTAATATGTAAATATACCGTATTGTGCTTGGCTTATTTTGTGCCTTCTTATAAACTGTGTTGTTGTGCTGTGTGTGACATAACTATACCTGGAGATACTATAACAAGGACTTCCATTTACTCGCCACCTACCCGGTAGTACCTACACCACACACACACACACCACCCAAACAACCAAACTAACCAAACCAAACTATACTGTTACGCCATTAAACGTGAACACGCCATATCTCCGAGAAAATAACGAGTAGCACGTAATAATTAAAACGCATTGCTGTTCGAAAGATCTAGAATGGTTGTGCGTAGCCGGGCTTAGAAAAATCTCGAAACATCCACAAAGCAAGTACCACTAGTAGTTAGGTATCTTTTCTACCGATAAGGGAAATGGTACTCTCCGACTTTAACAATAGAGTCGTTAGAAATTCGCATGAAAGTGACTCTTATTACCACGAGAAATAAAAATGATTTATGACTACGAGAAGCGATTCAATTGTTCTGGAATTCTGGATAGATCCGGGGATGACGGTATCTAGAATTTTCTTGGCTCCGCATATAAATACGAGCCCCCGGCCGGAAGCGAGTCAGTTGTGATTTCGACTGCGATCAAGAGCGAACTAACCTAGTACTTGAAGTGATTTTACTTAACGACCTAAGCGATAGTATAACGGTACTCTAGTGTTAATTGCGATTCGGATTATTGTTGTGTTTCTGCACCACCCTAAGGTCAACTGTCAGATAATGCCTAAGGCCTTGGTACGGTGTTATATGCATAAGAGCAGAGCAATTGTGGCCGAGTGGTAATGACTCCGATTTACGAGTTGTAGGTCGCGTGTTCAAACCCTGCCAGGCGCATTACTTTGTGTAATTTATTTCATCATCACTGCTCTCAAAACAGTAAAGGAAATCATAGTGAGGAAACCATCATGTCCTAAAACCAAAAATTCGAAGACATGCGTCATTTGTCAACCCGCACTGGGCCCGCGTGGTGGATTACGGCCCATTCCCTCTCCTAGAGAGGAGGCCTGAGTCCCAGCAGTGGGAACATTAAAAAGGCTGATGATGATGATGATGATGTACATATTTTTTTTTTTAATAGCCATTACTGTCCCACTTCTGGGCAAAGGCCTCCCCCAAGTCCTTCCAGACATTCTTCTCTCGCGCCGTCTCTAACCAGTTCTCGTGATACGCGTCTAGATCATCTCGCCACCTCTTTCTAGGACGACCTCGATGGCGCTTACCGTTTGCAGGAACCCACATATAGCTTTAAATAAATAAATTAATAACATAATAATAATATTTAATTAATTGTGACTATTAAGATACAGTAAGTAGGTATAAGCATAAAATAGATAAGTATAAGCCTGGAACTGTCCCATAATGTCTTAATTATTCACGTCGGAATAAAAATATGCTAACGACTTGCGCTGCGGCCGCGGAAAAATTAATATCCCAGCAATAAATAGCAGAGTAACCGTGGAGGCGGTACATTTGTTTTTCTAAGGGTGAGTTGCACCATTTAACTATAACGATAACAAAGCCGTTAACAGTTGTCAAATCGTCGAATTGACCTATAGGAGGCCGTTTCACGGTTGGTTATGGTTTGGTTATCGTTATAGTTAAATGGTGCAACTCACCCTAAGTTTTTACGGCCTTCTCTAGAGATTAGTGAGGCGTAGGGCCGTGACTCGTGCCTCGAGGGGGTGATCCGTGACGGCGATCTCTCGAGCCGGTCCTTGATACAGGCCATAGTCCGCGAAGAAGAATATGGGGCAGTCACCTCCTTCTATGAAGTAGTAATGCTAGCGAAGGAGAGAGCTGCACGAGTGAGAGAACACCCCCACCAGTCACCATGGGCGTGGGCTTGCGAACGACGAGCAATGGGTAGCCCATAGATCGTCATTCGGCGCGCCCGTTAGCGGGTCTCAAAGAGAAGTCAGCAAAACTGTACGGGCCCAGCAGAGCCGAAGACAACTAGGGCCATGGGTCAACATCTGAAAGGGTTCCCCGTAGTCCTGGGTGTCCAAAAGACAACTGAAGGGACATAGGTGTGGTTTTAGACAGTTAAGGTCTGACATGCTCTCACGCCTGGGGCACAGCAGAAGAGCGAAGTCATTAGATCGTTTCCCACTACAATAAACGTATCAGTTCTATTTTACCGAAAACGCACTTGTTTCAATTATTCCACATTCTATACATTGCCCAGGTATTGTGTAGAATATCTGAATTATACAGATTGTCGGTAACATATCTAAAGACGCCTAGCTACTGCCCGCAGCTTCGCCCGCGTAAATAAAATATGTCACTCAGGAATAAAGCAGCATTCGGTGAAAAGATTTTAGCAATCGGATCAGTACTTCCAGAGATTACCTCCTACAAACACAAAAACAAAAATATTTTAGACTTTAACTTTACCTCTTTATAATATTAGTGTAGAAGAAAGGATTTTTCAAAATTCACCTCCTAAGGTGATGAAACAGGGGTCCAAAATTTGTTTGAAGAAACCTAATTTCACGGAACTGGTACTGATGTTAGAAGCTAGCTACAGTTGCCATAAAGGATCTTGAGCGGTTGCGCAGAAGTCTTTAGTGGTGCGAAGTGAGACGCGGGGGCGGGAAGTGTCAGTGATTGGCTCTCCGCGCCTACGCATCATAGAAGTCACTCCTCATTCGTTCACTGCGTTGCTGCATGTATCTAACATCTAAGACGATTGGCTCGCCAATGTATGGAATGCGCAAAGCGATCCCCACTCTGACGCCGAGCGCTCAAGATCCGTTGTGCCTACTGTACTCAAAATTCACCACTAAATTTGATGAAACGGGAGTCCAAAGTTTGCATGATGAAGCCTACTTTCACAGGACTCATGCTGCTGTCAGAAATACTATTCTAAAATCAGAAATACTAATTACACCCCTACTTTTTAATTAGTACACAAATAAGGGGCTCTATCTGTACTTGTCACTGATCATATTTTTGTAGTCAAAAGTAGAAAAAACCGAAATCCTAAAATTTACCACGAAAAGGTAAATTCATCACAGAATCAATCATACATAACAATTGCTAGTAGAAAATACTGCGGGCAGTGTTTTTCCTTAATAATTGTCACTTATTCATTCATTAATCAATAGCCTGCACAATATTTCCATAAATTGAGTGTCATTTTGGGACATAAAGCAACGCTAATAACTTTGCTGTCTAGGAATATTATTTATTGAGATTTTATTTATAAAATAACAAGGTCTTTTCTAGTAAGCCCTTTAAGTATGTGTACTAATTAAAAAATTGTGGTGTATTGTAGAGTCTATCTCAATTCTTACATCCCGGGTGCTTGTCAGACACTCGAATGGGGAAATTATGAAAGTTTTGTGCAAAACAAAACACTGTCGGGCGGGGTGGTTTTAATTTTGAGCACATCGCCACAAAATAGATAGATACAGAAGTCAATCTACATACAAAGCGCGCTCGAGCAACGCACACATAGACACCGCTCACAGACACGATATCTCGGCGCGCCTCGGCCCGCTCTTCGAACAGTTCCGGCTCAAACGCTCATTAGTGTGCGTCCACCGAGCGTAGGTATAAAAAGTGAAGTACATACATGAGATTGTCTTCTGTACCTATCTTTTTTGTGACACCGCGCTGTAGACTGAAGAGTAGCACTTTTTTGTTTGTTCGTCAGAACTGGGATGACCCTGGAGAGTATGTACTGAATGAAACGCGATGGAGACTTTATGAGCTGTTCTATTTTTTTTAGTTGATATAAACCAGTGCTTGCCTTGATCCCACCTGATGGTAAGCAGTGATGCAAAAGTTGATGGTGAAGCGCACGAGTTTATTTAGAGCCTATTCACTCTAGCCTATTTTTATGTGCTTGGTTATACAGGTTGAATTTAGCAAGTAGATGACCAAATTCGGGACTATGAGTTGTATCCAATTTCGAATACCCGATTTTTATAAAAACAAATATTATTTTTTAAGCTATTGCATAGCTTCTATCGCGGGCCTTGAGCGTGGAGACCGAATCCAGAAATTCCGTAACGAAAATAACCTAACACCCCCCACTCATTTTTTTTTTGAGCGTGGTGACCGATAAGCAGAAAACCCATTTCCTTTTGACTTTGTACAAACAAATCACACCATCTGATTTTTTTTCAATTCACACACTGAAGTCTTTACTCTATTTTTCGTATACCATCATCATTATTTCAGCCGAAAGACGTCCACTGTTGGACATAGGCCTGCCGCAAGTGTCGCCATAATGACCGATCCTGTCCTGTCCTGTCTCACATCTCCCCTCACCAGGCCATGGGTCCACCTTGTTGGAGGCCTTCCAACGCTGCGTCTTATGGTACGTGGTCGCCACTACAGAACCTTTAGTCCCATCGACCATATATTCTGCGATTTATGTTTAGCGATTCTTCGATTTTTCGTATCAATTGCCTGTATGTAATTCTAGACTAGAACACATACCTACATAATCTCTCTTCTTGGTCGGGCACTCTTGTCAGAGTGGTCGTGTCGCCAAATATTGTCGAAGTTTTATAGTCGTTCAATCGAAGTCCTATCCAAAAGCGGTATTCACGATCTATCGACTTATTTCCAGTTACATTAATAAGTATTCTATCAGTATAATGTAATAAAACTTTTTTTAAATCGACGAATTTCAAACGACTTTAAAATCGGTGTCGTTCAAACTCGATTGAAGGATGTGAATACGGAAATGGTCTAAACGACTAAATCGCTACGATATCGTTACGGTTTTGATTACGTGAATCGGACTACAAGACTGCGGCGCGCCGCCATCTTCTGCCTTCTAGGCTGCGGCATGTTGAGCGATGTCTCTCCATTACACACATAATATTCGTAGATATTCGCATGTTTACACATAATAATAAATAACAGAACATCGCCAAACAGGAATGAAATACTTATAGAGAAAATAATTTCACAATAAATTAAATACAGAAGCATGGGGTATGTTATTACGCAACCTATAGACGAGAAATATGTTCTTGTTTACTATTTGATGCTCATAATCCCGCTATCTTATATTTATTAATTAGCTCAATAAATAATGTACACACACAAGTAAATGATTAATACATTAACGTTTTAAATTAATGCACTCCCTCAGCACAGGGAGGCCACAGCATGATTTGGAGTTTATACAATTTATAACTAAAACTAAAGTATGCAATGATACTATTAACTTAAGTTTACTACTCAACAAACACAAATTAAAAAACAACGATTTATGTAGGTTTACTAAAATATTTATCTTGGTCATCACTATAGAAAATATAATATGGGTACCAACCTGCTACCCCTCCGTTGCCAGTATCTATCAGGGTAAAGGCCCTGCCCTCGAGGGGGCGATCGGTGGCAGAGACCTCTCGCGCCGGGCCTTGGTTCAGGCCATGGTCCGGAGCGAGGAGGAGTGGCAGGTGGTCGCCGACTTCTGCGAAGCAGCAATGCTCGCAAAGTAGAAGGCCGACCACATCAGGCAACGGCGCTTTCGCCACCGCCGCCGAGATTCCGACCCCGATTTCCGGCCACCGTAGACACGGGCTTGCGGACAGTGAGCAATGGGTAGCTCGCTGTCTGACCGTCCAGTAACTGTCCGGACCGAGCCCAAGTCGTCGACGGCGCGTACTGTTCCCGCGCGCCTTAAAGAGTTGTCAGCAACAGCAGGGGCCCAGCCGGGTCGAAGCCTACTGGGGCCAGGGCTATCCGAAAGGGAGCTCGAGCCCCGGTATGAAGGCTAGAAAGAACGGGGTGGGTTTTTAGTCAGTAAGAGTCTGACACTATCTCCCGCTCCGTCCAAGAGCGGGGATTGTCATTGGATGATTTTCCCCAACATAAAAAAGGGTAAAGGACCGGAGAAAGCACAATTGCTCATGATGTACAGTCTCTTGAATATCTAGCCGAAGTATAATACACACATACACGTACTGGGATGTACTATCCTGAATCGAATGCCAAATAGTCGAACATCAATTAATCGAACACTTTAAATCGAACACCTAAATACTCGAACGTTCATAATATCGACAGGTTTATAAATCGAACACTCAATACGTCGAGTGTCAAAAATATCGAATGTTTGATTGACCGGCCAATGCATCACACATTCACCCGGAGGACATATTTATTTATTTATTTTTTTTAAGGTGGGAAAAAATCATGCATTGACATCCCCCGCTCTTGGGCGGAGCGGGAGATAGTGTCAGACTCTTACTGACTAAAAGACCCACCCCATTCCTTCTAGCCTTCATACCGGGGCTTGAGCGCCCTTTCGGATAACCCTGGCCCCAGTAGGCTTCGACCCGGCTGGGTCCCTGCTGTTGCTGACAACTCCTTGAGGCGCGCGGGAACAGTGCGCGCCGTCGACGACTTGGGCTTGGTCCGGACAGTTACCGGACGGCCGGACAGCGAGCTACCTATTGCTCACTGTCCGCAAGCCCGGGTCTACGTTGGCCGGAAATCGGGATCAGAATCCCGGCGACGGCGGTGGCGATAACGCCGTTGCCTGATGCGTTCGGCCTCCTCCTTTGCGAGCATTACTGCTTCGACCCGGAGGACATGGTGGAGCATATGGCGGAGGTGTGCCCCGCTTGAATGGAGCACCGTCATGTCCTCGTGAAGGCGATCGCCGGCAACAACCTCTTGCGCCGGTGCCTCGCGATAGCCTCTTTTTTTTTATTAATGATAGGCTTGCGTTTGACCACCATCTCACCTGATGGTAAGCGATGATGTAGTCGACGATGAAGCACGCTTGCCTACAAAAAACCTATGAACCTCTTTCTTCAGAAATGGGAGCAGCCGTAAGGGAGCAGATATCCTCACGCTCTAGCTACCACGATAGGTGACGCGCTGGTCGTCGGTAGTCGCAGGGCAGTGTTTGTATCTTTTTTTCTTCGTTTTCCTTTTTTTTTTATTTTTCTATCACTTATAATCGTTATTTTCAAAAAAATATTTTTTTCTTTTTATTGTCTTCTAGCTGTCCGCCCGCGACTTCGTCCGCGTGTACTTCGGTTATCGCACTCTAAACGTGTTTTCCCGTAGGAATAAGATGTTTTTTCGGGATAAAAAGTAGCCTATGTTCTTTTCCATGTCAAAGGCTATATGCAGGCCAAATTTCATCCAAATTCATTCAGCCGTTTTTGCGTGATTAAGTAACAAACATCCAAACCACTTTCACATTTATAATATTAGTTATTAGTTAGGATTTCTATTATTTTATTTTCTACACAATGTTACCTAATTATAGTAAAAAGTTAATGACTGGGCGACAGTCATTCTTTCAAACGCTCTCCCATGGCGACATCAAATTCCCGAATGCTTTGGTATGATTTGATTTTAACGCGGACAAAACCGCTGGGTTAGTGATGATAAATACCCGGAAAGCGGCCTCAACAAAAGCTATAAATAAGTTAAACAAGATGAGTAATGGACACCTAAGTAAGTGCTACCTTCCGGCTTCAACATCAATTACTAAATGTTCATGTTTGTTGCTCCACCTGCTACCCTACTCTCCTGGGTATGAGTATGTTTATATCACCTGTGTTATTTCAGGAAATAATTATCTCGGGGTGTTTTCGGTGGTATTTCTTCGATAGAACTCTAATAATCATCCAATCGACATACGCGCCCTTGGGTGGAGCGCGAGATAGTGTCAAACTCTTAAAGACTAAAAAACCCACCCCGTTCCTTCGTGCCTTTATACCGGGGCTGAGCTACATTTCGGAGCTAACCCTAGCCCCAATAGGCTTCGACCCAGCTGGGCCCCTGCTGTTGCTGACAACTCCTTGAGGCGCACGGGAACAGTACGCGCCGTCGACGACTTGGGCTCGGTCCGAACAGTTACCGGATAGTCGCGACCTACCCATTGCTCGCCGTCCGCAAGCCCGCGCCTACGCTACGGTGGCCGGAAATCGGGATCGGAATCCCGGCGGCGGCTGGGGGGCTGAGCGCGCCGCCTGATGCGGTCGGCCTCCTCCTTTGCTAGCATTACTGCTTCGCAGAAGACCGTCTGCCACTCCGTTCTTCGTCAGAAATTCAGTTGCTGTTTTAATTATTCGCACATTGATTCCTAATAGACATTGTAATGTAAAATTGGTGTAGGTAATTGTGTATCAAAAGTGTCTGCGCAATTGGATAATATCTGGGGAATCATTGAGACATGCACGATCTCGGTAAAATGGAGCTGAGTGATTTATTTGTGCGTGTTGACTACGACAGCGAAGGTTATCGAGAAATTAACCATCATTATCTCCCTAGCCTTTTTAACCGACTTCGAAAAGGAGGAGGGTCTATGTTCGGCTGAATGTATGTTTTTTTTGTATGTTCACCGATATCTCGGTCAATAATGGACCGATTTTGAAAAATATTTTTTTGATTGAAAGCTTAAGCTTCCAAATTGGTCCCATAGAATTATTGTTATGATCTGATCATGAACTTCGGAGATATGGAACAGAACTCCTCATAGGATCACAGCAGAATTGTCGTAATAAGTAAAATTGCTTTGTTTATACGCGTAGTCACACAAAAAAGACGTGTGGCACTCGGGGACTGCCGCGGTAAAGCTATTTGCATGGCATTTTTAAAAACTTATGCAATTACAATTATTTATTTGTTTTATTTATGCAGTATTTATTTTCCTTTGTTTTTTTTTCTTTGATATTAATTGAAGTTACACTTTCACACATTGAATTGAATTTTGATTGATTGTTCACTCATTTGTTTTATTATCGGTCACCACGCTCAAAAAACAAATGAGTGGGGGGTGTTAGGTTATTTTCGTTACGGAATTTCTGGATTCGGTCTCCACGCTCAAGGCCCGCTATAGAAGCTATGCAATAGCTTAAAAAAACATTCTTACGTAATTTTCGAGGCACAGGGTGTGTGGGACTAATGCTTAAAAATTCGCAGTATTGGGGCTTATCGGCCATAAACAATTCAACCGATGTGGCCGCTAGTTAATATTTAAGTTCGGTTAAACACCCGCCGGAATAGGGTTGACAGCGGGTTTGATTTTAAATGTGATGAATTTTTAAATGTTGTAATGTTGTGAATTCAGATGTTATGGATATATGAGACTATATCACGGCCATGGGACGCAACGTATAACTGAAGTGGGGTTATTCGGAAGAAATACCGCAGCCTTAAGGTCATAGCTCACTTAAACAACTCTGCTCCAACGCTCCGGCGCGAATGCTCACTGTGAGCACACGTCCACACAGCCCGAGGTATGCGAGACAAACGCACGCCTCGCGATGTCTGCACGCGGCTTCGAAAAAACTAATTAAAATTATGGCTTAGCATAAACAAAAGACAAAAGCTACTAGGTTTCAACTGACGGTGCCCGTTCTTGCCTGAGTTACATAACTATCTTTGATAGAAACTTTCGTTCTTAGTTAACGAACCAAGTTGCCAGGTTATTCTAAATTCATTAAAATTAGTTGTGGGTTTCAGAGTTTTAGCGTCGAGTTACCTCAGCCTGTTCAATTTATTTGAGATCAATATTTTCCTAGGCCTTTCCATCCATAGCCCTGTTTCCCCGAGCTACGCTAAACGGATTACGGTGGTACGCTGCCTGCCAACTTTCAGGATTATCGAGCATAATCTGATTTTACGATTTCCACACTAAAGTTTTCAGCTTCAAAGTAAATACTATTGGTTTTAGGAAGGTTACTTCCACGGAATAAAGAAAAGTAGTATTTTCAGTTCTGTGGTTACTTCGATTTAAAGGACTTTTTAAGTGTTTTGCGCCTGTCAAAAAGTTCATAGCAATGACAATGATGAGCGTTTTATTGCGCAAAAGAAACTATTAGGTAATTATAGAAACTGTTAGTTCCTTCTTAATTATTTTAATCATGTTGTATGCCGTCTTAGGTGGCATATAAACCGGTTGTTTTATTATTTTTTTAATACACTGAAACAAAAACCTCAAGTATTGGGATTGCCTTCTAGTTCACTTCCATTCCGGCAACGACATCTAAACTTATGGGATTATGATTGTTAGTGACGATTAGTGAAAAACAAACTACCTAATTTCTCCGGATGTAGATTATCAATTAATCCATCTCCTTAAGTTCGTTTGCTTCCATTTCAACGGGATATAACTTAATACTGGTATTATATTTGGAGCAACTGTCTGTCTTACCATCACAAACCATCATCATATCAGATTCTTATTTATTTATTTAATTCAAATGGAACGGCCGAAACCAATTACACTATTTAAACACAACACAAAAAGAGAAAACAATAAAACATTAAAAAGAACACAGATAAGTCATATGTCGCACAGGACATTAGTGGTAGACACTATTTATTTAATAAATAGTAGACACAGTCATGCATTCATCTCACAGAATTTCATACATTCTGACAGGATCGTCTTCCATTTTTTTCCAAACATATCAAAATCTGTGTTTTTGTTATGGAGAGCATTAAGCGCAGAGAGTGTCCGCGGTACGGGCGATTTGGAATGTGCAACTGTTCGACACGTCGGAACTGCCAGGAGCCGATGTTTCCTGCCATGGTTGTAGTGATTTGGTACATACAATTTACACATAAGGTTTTGTAAATCAGGAGCTTAAAATGACAGCCCGTCTCACCTTCAAAACCTGTCAACTGGGATATCGGTTTTACTAATCCATCACTGGGTGATGGTAAGACCGATGTCATGTCAGATTTTCTGAATTATTCCTATTTATCAAATATCTTAAAATTATAATCGGGATAGGCGGGGTTTAGCATAGATAACACAGCACTACACACTACACAGTAGAAAATGTAAATACGAATATTTTAATAGTGAGTTTGATCAAAAGAACTAATGAAAAAATATATATATTGTAACGGTAAACTAAAATCTAGCTGCAATTTTTTTTTAATGGCTCTTGTAGAGTAGGTTTACTTAAAGCCTGCATGGCAAGTCGGTAGACTAGACTGTACCTAGCAACTACGGTTCAGTATCTATCTATGTACCAGGGGCGCCGGCTTTTAGAAAACCCCATGGGTGCTCATGCTCATTTGATGAGTCGAAAAGTCATAAAAATTAAAAGAATCAAACTGGCGAAGTGTGAGAAGAGAAATACTGATCGACCGACAAATAAATAAATGTACTACCTACAATTAATGTTTCATCAACAAACATTTGTGTTAGTGCGAGAATCGAACCCGCGACCCCTGCGTTCAACCTTTCAGATAACGACAGTTTGAGACAATAGTAATAAGACAATAGGTGTGCGAACGCCGGCGTTCACTTGGGGTTTAATGAATGGGTCGTCACTCGTCGGGTAATAAAAGAACGCCCATGCCTAAAAGACGATTCATAATCTGTTTCTTGATGTCTATTCGATGGGTGCTCGGCATCCACTGCTTATTTGTCATGGGCCCAAAATATATAGATACAGAAGTCAATCTACGTACAAAGCGCGCTCGAGCAACGCACACATAGACACCGCTCACGGACACGATATCTCAGAGCGCCTCGGCCCACTCGTCGAACAGTTCCGGCTCAAACGCTCATTAGTGTGCGTCCACCGGTATAAAAAGTGAAGTACATACATGAGATTGTCATCTGTACCTATTTTATGTCATGGGTGCTCGAGCCCCCGAGCACCCACGGAGTCGGCGCCCCTGCTATGTGCAAGCCTACCGTTCCTGTTCGGATAGTCGTGAGTTCGGGTCGTGAGTGGTACAGTTGCGGTGAACCCCTTTCTAATGTTGCCTTACATTTAGGACGACGGATTAATTGGGAAGGTTAGCAGACGATGTTTATCTTCCTGACACAGATATTAGTCAACATTATCTTACCGTTTGTAAATCTCACGAATAATTTGTGAGTTAGGAAGATATCTGTTAAAGTATAGTACTTTAGACTTTGACGTTGACCTAGACTTCCTGTCTTACAAAGGTTTTCGACATAGGAATATAGATAATGGAACTCAAATGGAGTGGGAACAGGACACATGGCAAAGCGCGGTGATGATAGGGTTTTAGTTTTGAAGTGGGAAATTATACATGGGCTTCTCCCGTTCTGGGGTGGAGCGCGAAGAGGGAAGGCTTAACGACTCATCCACACCTGTGTACTTCAGTTGCCCTTAGCGTTCTAAGACCACGGGTTTCTTTTCCAGAAATTTCTCCTGACCCTAGCGAGCATAGGCTCCTACGGTTTTAATCTCCTCTTCAGGGCGCGCGTGACTCTGGTCCGGTCCGGACTTTTACCGGACGGACGGACAGCGAGTCACCATTGCTCGCCGTCCGCAAGCCCGTTTCTACTGTGGCTGGGTCACCCTGCGACTTCCGCCACCTTGGGTGTCCTTGAGAACTCACCATTTACGGTGAGGATCTGTGTCTTGAGACACTGTGGCGCCTCTCCAGTCACTCTTTAGGTGGAGTTAGTGCCTGACCACATTACCTTATGGTGGTGCGTTATTACCGCATCGAGCAGATGTACGGTGCCGATGAGCCTGATTAAAATTCCTGATGAACCAGCTCTTGACTTCGATCTGGTCTGATGGTAAGCAATGGTTGATCGACGATGAAACCAGTTGAATTAAATGCTTTATTTATTTATGAAATCTTCATGCAACCAAAGATACAAAGGCCGAATTAATGGCTTAGGCATTCTCTACCAGTTGTTAATATTTTGGTGTATGATAGAGTTTATTCTATTCTATTCTATTCTAGAGTGGTAGAGAGACAATATGGCAGGTACATAAAAAACGAAAATATTATTTAGAAGACAAGGATTACAAATGCAGTCAGATGTTTTGAATTTGAACACAACAATGAATCAGTATGATTGACACCATGAAGTCAGAAAATCTTGTTCCATTCACGTCAATGTGTCAGATACCCATGACATCAGTTGTGATAGTTAGCGTAACTTGAAATTAATACAAGTTATCAATTAAACCGCCATTCCTGAAGTTGTGCTACATCTGCGGTTAATTGTCGATCAGCTGCAGACGTTACCGACTTACATTAACTTAATTACGATCAATAAATATGGAAATGCTTGCCAATTAACTAAAGAAAGATATAAAAATTTACTTTCCAATACCTACATTTATTTGAAAACTTACCGATAGGAGTGGCCTATCCCTACCACTTGCATGCAATTTACGGTTTTCCGCACTAGTGCGGAAAAGGGCGCGAGCTCGCCCCTGTAACAATTTATTGTAATTATCGTATCAGTCTGGGCGCTAAGCGACACCCACGTGTCGCACGTCAATTCCCGTTTATTTTTCTTTCTTTGTAAGTCTTGAATAACGTTGTGGCCTGCTGTGACTAAATTATCCCAAGGGGATATATTCCCCGGATAAAAGTATTCCGAACACTAGTTTTTGATTGTAATTTATCTTGTAATTAGGTAATTCGAGTCGTTTCAAAACCCCCCTTCTGCTACTTTATATAAATATATATGTAGGTATATATTATATTAAATATATATGTATGTCTATTTTAGTTATATATATACATTTGCACCCTTATTTTTCTTAATAATCCATTTTTTTGTTGTTTTTTTTTTGTGCACCTGCCATGTTTTTCTCTTCACCACCCTAGGTTGATTGGTAGAGAATGCCTAAGGCATTAAGTGCGCCTTTGTACCTGTGCGTTGCATAAAGATGTAATAAATAAATAAATAAATGAATAAATAAATTCAAAAAATTATTTTTTTTAAAATAAAGCATAAAATTTAAAAAAATTATTTAGTTAGTTTCTTTCTTTAACGTAATAATTCACGTCGTAAACCATATTTCTGGCTAGCCGTTTTAAAACTTTATTTTTAACCATTTTTTTTACGATTACGTTTTTCTATTACGATAACACAAGCTGTACGCAACAGTACCCAAGTACAACAGTATCCAATAAGAGGCGAGAACGCAACGCGGGAATTGAAGAGTGACTCTATCTACCAATGACGTGTCGCCGACGGCGCACACCCGCCCGCACGTCGCCAAATAGACCGTAGAATTGAATACTGCGCATGCCCCTTCCACTTTTGCCGAGCGATCTTGATTCGTCGCGCGACCTGTACGCCGCGTACAGACATCGCGAGGCACGCGGTGCGAACGGCACACAACCAATGCTTCGCAAGCACATGCCTCGCCACAAACATGAAGACATACAAATTAAGTATTTGCTTCTCATGCCATGGCTCAACCCAAGTATATGTTGGTACATATATTGTTTTCAACACGCACACATCAAGCAGAGGCATTCGCTGTGTGCCGTTCGCACCGCACGCCTCGCGATGTCTGTACGTACACGGCTTTACGTTGGTGAAACCTCTACAGTCCGGATTAAGAGTTTCGCTTTATTGTTTATACCACGTGGATCGAAGGACTGGAACAATTTGCCTGCTGCGGTCTTCCCGTCCAGTTATGATTTAGGTGTCTTCAAGGCTTGAGTCTAATTTAGGTTCCTAATAAACTAGTGCGCTTCTCCATAAACGATTGCATTTCTGCTTACCATCTGGTAGAATTGCAGTTAAGGACTAGTTTACATCAATATAAAAAGACTACCTGCTCCTAGCGGCTCGCCCGCGTGAATGTAGAAAATTGTACCAAGGGACGATACTTGTACCGTTATTTGTAAACCTGATGGTCGATGACGGCCATGAAAACACATAGCCTCTGACTTGTGCTGGAATCTCCATGACTGTCGCAGCCCCGTGTGTCACTAGTTCAGCCTTCGCCTGTTGCGATTTCCACTATGCTAAGACTAGCGTGTTGTCGCCACGCAACACGTAGTCGTAGCCGCTGTTCCACAAGGAGCGGCCCCAGTACCGATCCCTGCGGAACACCGCATGGTATCTGTCACTATTTCCACTCTCTGTGGTGACCTTGGTTTTCTACCCATGAGGTAGGAATTTTAGGAGTTAGGAGTTTCATAAGTTGCCTTTTATACCGTAATAGTTAAAATTATTAAGAGAATGTTATGTTTAACTTAATCGAACGCTTTTGTCATGTCTGTAAAAACTGCAGAGTTTTCCTATCTTCATTGTTTATGATCACTTTTAGAAAATCAAAAATAATCGAAGTAATCCAGCTGACACACAGATACTATATATAAATAGAATCGATCTTGATCGATGGTAAAAAAATTAAAAGAATTATATATACAACTTATTTAGTTCGAAATAGGGTACACGACTATTTTTTTTTTATATATATATATTTAAATTAAAGCTCTATGTTCGGCACTTCAAATTGTTTATCCCCTTATCGTTTTAGTTACAAGTATAATCTTTCAGACCCTTTTAAATTGCAGCATGAAAACAAACATCCGTCTGTACCCAGATTACCAACAAGAATTAATTAAATCAACTTAATATTCTCGTATACCAACTGCTCACAACAAAATTAAATATGGCGGAGGCATTTCGCGCCAAAAAGTAATTTAGGCTTTGAATAATTAAGACTTAATGGTCGCCCGAATATTTCACGGTACATAATTTTCTCGTGGGTATTTTTGAATTAATTCTGGGTTATATTCGGTGAGTACTACTAACATTTTCTTATTTGAAGGTGTTAATGAGTTAAAATTCGTTTATAATTTTCTGTCATGGTATCTTGGATATCTTTACCACAAAGTAGATAGGTACAGAAGTCAATCGCATGTATATACTTCACTTTTTATACCTACGCTCTACGATCGCACTAGGACTAACTATACGAGTGCGACCGGGGATTGAGCCGAGGTATCGTGTCCGTGAGCGGTGTCTATGTGTGCGTTGCTCGAGCGCGTTTTGTGTGTAGATTGTCTTCTGTACCTATCTATTTTGTGTCTTTACCGTTTGTCTTGCGGTACAGATTCCTTTAGTAACGTCAACCTTGAAAAATAAACTGCATGATGAATATGTTTAAATAACTTATTTAATTCGGTCATAATATGATTCTTATGTCTAATAAAAAGGGTCCAATATTGAGTAAAGTAAAGATTAAAATAAAATCGCAAAATACAATTTCTCCATCGAAGTTCACAAAACTGCGTGTATCTCGGAAACGACCGAAAAGGACTAACTAAACCTTTTTTGCTTGGATGCCCACATATGTATTTCTTGTAACTATGTGTATAAATCAATTGGTTTTTCAACACGCGTACTCAAAACATCGCATCCCTTTTAGCCTCGCAATAGTCGTAATGCCGTGTATTTCAAGTGAAGTCCGTTTCTTTTTTGTATATACGCACTCGTGCGAGAAATTGTAGCCCTAAGAAAATTGAGTATAAAAAATAAACCACGAGATATTTTTATAAACATTTGTTATCATAGAAATAAAATATTTCTTTCTTTTTTCTTTCTTTGTGTGTTAATAAATAAGCGCATCATTTTCACATACGCGTAGGCATTTGTAATTGCAATATTAATGATAATATTAATTTAAAGGACAACATTGGTCCAATGGTTAGCAACTACATATCAACTAAAAAACTCAATAAGCCTACTGGGGCCAAGGTCTATTTCTGAAGGGAGGCTCGGCTAAGGTTCGTAAAATGCCATTGGAGCTGGTCCTAGATTTTCTTCCTCATTATAACGTGCAAATAAGCCACTCTAGTCTTCTTCCCCATTATAGCGTGCTAATAAGCCCAATAATAACACCGCCAATAAATAATAATACCGCCAAATAAGACCGCCTATTGTACACTTATTTTTGTTAAATATTATTCTTTAGTAAGTTAAGGTGTGCAATAAAGATGTATAATAATAATAATAATAAGCCATCCTCGCTATAGAGAACAAGCCTGTTGCACTATAGTATCAAGACAGCTCCGACAGCTCCTTTAACTCGTATGCTGAACCCGCAGGGCGTCTAGAGCCTTTCGCGTACCTACAGACCGCCCGTGTAGAACGTTTGGCAAAAACGCTTTGAATATTTTGATACAATGCAAAGCATTTTCGAGCCGTAGACGAATGTGATCGAGGGCTGCAGTGACATATTTGCATGTGTATCAAACGATTTTTTTCAACACTCTTACGAAGAAATGAACATGTTGACGCACATCCAGCTTGATACTACACATGTAATGAAATTGTGGCGGGTAAGAACCCGCGCTTTTTTCTGCTCTAGTGAGGAAAAAGGTCTATTATATGCTTAAGAGCAATAGGATAAGAACAGGTTTTCGAGTAAGTGTATTGAAAAAGTAATTTTGACCTCATTACTACAACGAGAACATCTGTGAGCCAACATGCGTTGTAAAGTTTTGCTCACTTGTATCTAAATTGTATCTGAGAAATATTAGATTACTATTCCATATCAACACATTCATACAATTTAATTAACAAGACTTTATATTAATATCAAAGGCCAATATTCCCTTTGTCTAAATGAAGCCAGTTTCCTGAACACAGCCACAAAGGAGACAGACATACAGAAGCACAGAATAAGTAATAGACAGAAGTCAATCTACACACAAAGCACGCTCGAGTAACGCACACATAGACACCGCTCACGAACACGATATCTGAAACTGTTTGAAATCAATCGCGAGTGGCATGCCATGTTGAGACGCGCGTCTATAATTTTTTTTGATGCAATATTGGCGCAAAAATAGATAAGCAAAGAAAAGACAAGGGAGTTAGTGATAACGTGATGAGTGACAGGACAGAATGGAAGAAAAAAACGTGTTGCGCCGACCTTGGAATAAAACGGGACAAGGGCAGGAAAACCCCGGCGGACATGGTGGAGCACACAGTCGAGATGTTGCTTGGGCGGAGCATTGCCGTGCCGTCATGAGGGCGATCGGCGGCGGTGACCTCTCGCACTGGGCCTTGGTTGAGGCCATGGTCCGGAGCGAGGAGGAGTGGCAGGCGGTCGCCGACTTCTGCGAAGCAGTAATGCTCGCAAAGGAGGAGACAGACCGCATCAGGCAACGGCGCTCTCGCCGCCGCCGGGATTCCGATCCCGATTTCCAGCCACCGTAGGCGCGGGCTTGCGAACAATGAGCAATGGGTAGCTCACTGTCCGGCCGTCCGGTAACTGTCCGGACCAAGCCCAAGTGGTCGAAGGCGCGCACTGTTCCTGCGCGCCTCAAGGAGTTGTCAGCAACAGCAGGGGCCCAAATGGATCGAAGCCTACTGGGGCCAGGGTTATCCGAATGTATGAAGGCTTGAAGGAACGGGCTGAGTTTTTTAGGGCCTGTGCACACCACGTTTTTTAAACGCGCCGTTGACGCGCGTTTTAGAAACGTGCGTCGACGGCGCGCTTTTATCCTATTAAAAGTCTACAGGCTTCGTCTGACTCGCGTGCGTATCGCGTCTGTATCGCTACAAACGCGCGTCAGCGGCGCGTTTAAAAAACGTGGTGTGCAAAGGCCCTTCGTCAGTAAGAGTCTGACACTACCTCCCGCTCCGCCCAAGAGCGGGGGTTGTCATTGGATGATTTTCACCACCAAAAAAAAAGGGCAGGTAGATGATGATGATGAATGGAGCAAAAAAATTTATTAAAAATGTTCTATAAACGATTGTTTAATTGATTGTTTGTTTGGTTGTTTTGTGTGAATTATCGTTTTTAAAGCTACCAGTTGTTTCAAGAGGTATAAGTAGTTGCTTGTACTTCGATAGTTCGTTTTAACGTAACACAGAAAAGTTAGGTAGGTAGGTAAGTGCCCCAACCCCCGCGCCGAGAAATCGAACATGACTTAGTAGTCAATGCGTTCGGACAGAACGGCGCCGACCCTAGCGCAACCGCCGAGCGTGGGTATGAAAAGTGAAGTACGTACATGAGATTGATTTCCGTATCTATCTGCTTTGTGTCAAAGCTGAGCCACAAAGTCTAGAATATTAGTTACAAAGCCAGTGCTCAGCCAGTGCATATGAGAGTTTCCTAGAATTAATTAGTAACCAAGGAAGACCCGGTGATTGGTAGGTCTATACTGCAGTAAAGCCTTCCTAGAATAACGTCTGCATGGAACTTAGTTACTCGTAGTAACAAGTTCAGGAACGGGGTCTAATACACCTCGTATCTTTCTTGCTTGCGGTACGGCTAAGAAAAACAGTCTTTACTGTTTTTTTTTACAGTTTAGGTAAGAGATGAATATATCTAAGATGCCTTATTAAAACAGAATGCAATCTAGTACCTATCTATTTTAATACGGGGTCACTTTGACCTCGTACCGTACTGAAGAAATAGTATATATAATTTATTCTTACAATAACATAAATTACATACGTGGTGTCCGGACAGGCCTCCGCAAATTTTAAGGGACTGCTCTGTAGACGAAACTGAACAACTTTTCACAAGATTTTTTTTCGAAAACGAATCCAAAAGTTTCGTCTGAGCAATAGTCACTAAATGAAATGTCCTTGAATATAAAGACAACCAATCCATGTTCTTTTAACAAAAGACCTTAATTAAAATAGTTTACCTATAGCCCATTAATAGCATATCAACCGAGGAACTATTTACTCCGAGTTACTTCAATTTCAAGTAAGGGTGATGCCCCACCTAATCCTGAGGAAGCCGTTAATTCAACGGCTTATAATAACTTAGATGCGGTTTGGACCAATTTGTTACCCTTAATGCGAGCCGAAATAACTGAGGCCCTACCACGAGCTCTTAACGCGATCTATTTGACGTTCAGTTTAGGTAACTGAACTGTTAAAGAGATGGAGCTGTATATGGGGTGATATAGCTCCTTCCTTGTTTGTCATCAATACCCAATACCCACCTCATTGGAACGATAATGTGAGAACTATGTGTTACTCTTTCCTTTTCTTTTATTTTCTATATTTTTTTTTTATTTGATGCGGCCTACCCAAATGTCTTTGGCATTGTTCGTCAAGTCGTTGAGCTCCTTAGTAGTCCTGAGTTGAGCTACACGCATATTGACAAATGCTTTATGACTGGACAGGTCCACTTAGAACTGTAAGGTTCTTTATTCAAAATACCATCTCAGGCTCAATCTGCATGGTTCACATATGATTTGACCATTACATGTTTTGCTGTATGGAATTTAAAAGAGACTTTGACCCCTGAGTTTGTTTCGGTGTTTCTTCTCGGGGTAGTCAGCTACGCCTCATCTAGTTTTAATTGACAAAAAAAAAAATTGACGTGTAAAAGTGTTTTTATAAAACCTACTTGCAAAATAAAGATCATTTATAAAAAAAAAAAAATGGTTATGACGGTCCGATCTTCGGCTAGTCAATATCAACAGAGGGTCAGTCGAACGTTATTTTTTTCTAGGATACATACCCTTACGTCTGATCTGATTAGGATGAGATTCGGTTCACTGGTAGACTATGTTCTAAAATAGCATATATAGTTTAATACACTTTTTCTCATGAGAACATGTTTCTTCCATATCATTTTCTATTAGTTAAATATAAAACATCAGACTAATATTTTCAACAGTTTATTTTTTTATAATATAGAGAGATAATAAGCCAATCATCAAGAGATAGAACTTATTTTGATGCTCATTTCTAGTTTTATTAATTCATTTTAAGCACAAAAACAATTCCTATAAATGAAAGGTTCTATCCCCATAATAGCCACAGGATACACCACTTCAGGGAAGTAAATGGGGTACTTAGGTCCATCACACTTGGACAAACATTGGCAAACTGGTGAAGGTGTGTCACAAACATTGCAGACGTTGGCCGGATCTCTGAAGCACTTGCAGGGTGAGCCACAGTTGCAGGGGCTGGCGATGTTGGCGCAGGAACTGCCACACATGTTGGTGCATGGTGTGGTTGGAAGCATGTATGGGTCACGGAAGCAGCAGTAGGCTAATGCATTCTGAAAAGATAAGCAAGGAATGCCGTGTTTAAGATATTCTGTTTCTGGTAGGACTGCATTTTCTCGTCCGCAGTCGTACACTCCCGCTCCTGTACACTCCTTTTGTAAAACGTTGCCTTACTCTACGAATTACTCCTGTATCATAGGTACCATCTCTTATACTTGGTCTCCTAATCAAAAATTTTTATTAGTTGATACGAGAATGATATGACTATTAATAGAAACAATACTAATGTAAATAAACAAGGTTTCGACATAGCCCGAAAAATCGCCACTGAAAGTTAGTGGGTCTCATCAACAGGCTAAGCTTCCTAAAGGGCAATGTGCAAACATAATCGGATCAGAAATAAAAATATTCGCAGAAGAAACAAGGTTACTGATGTCCGTAACCTTCGTCTCCTGCAATATGTTTGGTCTGCTCGAAGAATCGCTAAATTTAAGTGGCAATGGGCAAGGCACATTGCTCGCAGAACAGATGGCCGTTAAGACTGAAATGTTCCGCAGTGGCAATAGAGTACCGCAAGACGCAGCGTTTCAAGGCCTCCTACAAAGTGGACCGATGTCCTGGTAATGGTTGCTGGAATCCGATGAATGCAAGACACACAGGGCTGTGTATTGTGGGGGCACTTGTCGGAGGTCTAAGTCCAACAGCGGACGTCTTTCGACTGAAATGATGATGATGATAATGGCAATCCTAGCAAATGACCTACAAATTGGTGAGATAATGGTCAAGCGCTAGCCTATTAAATATAAAAAGATATGGAATATATATTTCTAAACAATATTTAAAAAGTACAAAATAAAGTTTCTAAAAGAAAAATAAATCATACCTGACACAAATATAGAACAAACACAAAAATCGCTATATTCCTCATGATTGTTTATTTAGTTTAGTGTTGCACACTCGGACGAACAAACAAATATTATTGGAATAGTTCCCACGGCGTGTTCTATATAAACTGTATGTTCACATGTGCCGATTTATATAGGTAAAGCAATGTCAGGTGTTTATTCAGTACGTGGGTTCCGCACGTATTTTTTTTTTAGTACGATAATTTTAGAAACTATAAGTTTTTTTTTGCTGAGTAAAGTACGAGGTCAAAGTGACCCCGTGTTAAAATAGATACTCCCCTTTATTTAGGCGGCAAATCATCTAGTAACATCACTTCCTTTGCTAGCATTATTGCTTCGTAGAAGGACCGGCAGGAAGCGACCGCTTGCCACTGTTCCTCACTCCGGACCATAGCCTGTACCATGGCCGCCGATCACCCCCACGAGGGCATGGCGGTGCTCTGCCCAGGCGGGGCATACTCCTACTGTATGCTCTACCGTGTCCTCCGGACGGTCCACACTATGATGACACCCGTGCGTTTCTTCCCCACAAATCCGATGCAGGAATCTCCCGACCTGACCACGTCCGATGAAGACCTGTGGAAGGTAGAGACGCCGTGTGGTCTTTCTAGCTACTCCTTAAAGAGGGGACTTACCGCCATAATTGTAGTGTACCCAAATATTTTAGATATTTACGTTTTAATATCTTAGATATATATTCATCTCTTACCTAAACTAAACCAAATTGAAGTTACGTTACTAAACTATGTATATTCTTAACCGCATCGCAAGAAAGACACATACGGGGCTTATTAGACCTCGTTCCGCACTGACCGTGATAAATCCTCGTTAAACAAATGAATAATAAACCCCCTTATCGTAATTGACATAGAATCGAACAGACAAAGAGGGGTTTGTCTCAATTGACAGATGTGTCGAGACTGATGGAGGACGGGCTTTAGAGGGTTTTACCCCGTGTTACCCTCTTTGATCTACTGTATCCAGATGAACGCCTCGTAATGATTAATTTACACTTTAGAGAGATGAATCACATTTATATTATAAAGGCATTTTGTAAGTGTGTGTGAAAGAGTAACAGACACACACAATGTGTGTTACTTTTTCACGCTTTTTTTATGGTGGATAAATCATCAACAACAACCCCCGCTCTTGGGCTTAGCGTGAGATAGTGTCAGACTCTTACTGACCAAAAACCACCCTGTTCCTTCAAGCCTACATACCGGGGCTCGAGTTGTGTTTCGAAACTAACCCCTTGGCCCAGTAGGCTTCGACCTAGCTGGGCCCCTACTGTTGCTGACAACTCCTTGAGGCGCGCGGGAACTGTGCGCGCTGTCGATACTTTTTCACGCTTAAATGCCTGAATGGATTTCGATGAAACTTGGTACACTGATAGGTCTGTTAGACCGTGTTCTGGAATTTTACATAGGATACCTTTTGTCATAAGGGTATGTTCAGCATGTCCTACAATAAAAAAATCGAAAACATGTATCATCCACGAACCCGGGTCCGCGTGGTTTTATTTTTTAGGTGGAAAAATCAGTGTTAGACTTTTACTGACTAAAAACCCACTATTGTTTCTTCTTTACCTTAGTCATTTCATTAGCCAGGTCTTACTTTCACACTGCCCGTGGACCCACGTTGTGGATTACGGCCTATTCCTAGATAGAAAGTCTATTCCTAGCAATGTGAACATTATATGGCCGATTATGTAAATCTAAGTTTTACATAACGGAAAAAAAAAACATTTATTTCCGCAAAATGACGCAATTACGAGCTAAACACAAAAAACGTACGAAGAAAACGATTCTTTCAATTACCTACGGAACTCTAAAAATTATCAACAATTTGTAAAGAAAGTTGCGTAAGTAAAACAACTCGGTGCCGACAGTTGGTCAAGCTGATAGTAATGTTTAGTAAGAAGTCACGTACTTATTAATTAGTTACAATAAGTCATATTTTGCTTTTTGATTACAGTTTCTTCATACGACCTTGACCTTTGAAAGGCACGTGAAAACTCCCCTTTTGAGACGCTCGCGCTTGACTACCATCTCACCAGCAGGCCTAGCCGAGTTACGATCGTTTCGTTTCGAATCACTTTCGTCGAATGCCTCGAGTCGGCCACGTCTCCGGTTCCTTTGTTCCAACCACGTGACTTAGTGTCGAGATGATATCATTACCACATACTTGAATTTTCTACTAGCGTTTATAATTGTAGATTATCAACTTGGCGAGGCCTGCTGAAGGAAAACGTTGATGTGGTCCATGATGGAGTTCGCTTGCCTAGAAGTAACCTATGAAGTCTTGACATAAAGGCTAGGTTGTGGCTATCAGAGAACATAGACTCTTTCAGGGAATTCCACTCTTTAGCTTTACGCACAATTAAGGCTTATAGTCCCTTGAACCATCTGGCCAAAATTGATCGGACGCACCTCTCGCACTCGCCCAGTACGCAAATCTGTGTATTTATTTGCGGCCAACAGCGCCCGGAAAGCGGCTGACTCTTAAATCCATTTTCTTTGCGAAATATTGATTGATTTATATATGCAATGTTCACTTTGAAGAATATTTAACCACCAATTTTTATGGATTCAGAAAGTCACGGTTTTACGGCACTTTTCAGGCGCTTGGGCCTTAATGTGTTCCCAATACGTTTTGTACGTGTTGGTGAGATGTTCATTGTCCACAATACAGCTGGCACATCGCCGTATATCTGGTAGGTCCGATGATGAAACGGGCTGGACTGAACCAAATTATGCAATTCCGACGCACACGAAATGCAACCGGTAGAAAACAGACCGGCTTGCAATTCGGCGTCGGTGCCTTCGATTCGACGAGTGCATCATTACCAACGAACCTCTTGGCTCGCTTCTCAACCTTTTTAACTATAGTATCGTTTTTCTGACTAATCTTGACCATTCAAAAGTGCCCTCTAATGCTGCGTAAAGACCTTTCAGCCCCATCGACCATCTGTTCTGTGAACAATGTACCCTGCCTACTGACATTGAAGTTCCGCGATTCTTTGGGCAGACAAAAAATAAGTACCCGCATGAGAACCAAGTTTACAGCAACGAAACATCGGGCTTAAACATAGGTTCAACATAGTCTCCTAGAGGCCAATAGAAAGTCATTGCCCTACGGGAGACTGAACCTTCTGAAGAGACCCATTGTGAACGACCACGTTTTCTGAAACATGTTTATACCTATGTCATCACTGGGAACACAGTACTATCGCTACTAAGATATACCTATTCCAAGTAAAAAGAGGTCTCGGGAATCGAATCATGCAACAGAAGCTCTGGCGACCACAGTACCAACAATGGTGGAATGATTTCAAAGTTCACCCTTAAATGAAAAGTCTTCTTATCTAAACATACGTAAGGCTCTGGACAAGATGAGGAGCTTTAGCGGGCGAGTACTAGTAGATAATATTATAGTGTAAAGTGCAATATGGTGTAAGGGGCAAGTATACACGCAAACTTTTGAAGAATTGCGCAGTAAACAAAACCTTCCACAAAATGTTTTTTCCGGAAAAGAAAAATAAAATCAGCCTCTCCATAAAAACTGACCAATCAAGTTCATAATAGTATGCAGAGACCGATTTCTTCTTCCGTTCCAGAAAAAAAAATTAGCAATCTACTTAGCAAGCCCTCAAAGTTTAATATAATATAAGGTCTAGGGAACGTGTCCACAATGTAATATATTGTAACGGCACTTTGGCGCAGTTGTTGAGCGATTGACTGCTGACTTTCGTGCCAAAGATTCGATTCCCGCACGGAACAAAAATATTCGCATGGCCTACACATCCAGGTTTGGGTGTCTTCTGCAAGTGAATTTACATGTTTGTGAACACATTCACGATACAGGAGTAATTGGCAGGGTGCTGAATGTTTTATGAAGAAAAAAAAATAGAAATTAAACTACAATATCCTCGCAGTACAACAGTTCTCCGCGCGAATATAACATATACTTACATCAATCCATCAACTATTGGGCAGTTGCCCAAAACGCCACAGTACCCATTTGGTCAGAAGATCCTCCCTTTTCAATGGAAGTTCACAAGATTTTAACTCTAAAGAATTTTCCTCCTGGTCGGCGGCAGCGATCTCTCGCGCTGGGCCTTGATACGTGCCATGGTCCGAAGCGAGGAGGAGTGACAGGCAGTCGCCTCCTTCTGCGCAGCAATAATGTTAGCAAAGGAGACGGCCGCACGCGCGAGCAAACGGCCCTCACGCCCCAACCGAATTCCTATCCTGATTTCCAGCCACCGCAGGCGCGGGCTTGCGGACGACGAGCAATGGATAGGCCACCGTCACCGTCCTATAACCGTCCGCAGCGAGCCTAAGTCGTCGACGGCGCGTAGTGTTCCACGCGCACCTAAAGGAGGTGTCAGTAAACCGTAGGGGCCCAGCAGAGTCAAAGCCTATAGGAGACATGGGTTATGCGAAAGTGAACCCCAGGGCCCTGGGAGTGAGTTTAGTGAGTAGAAATATGACATTCCCTCCCGGTCCGCCCAAGGGTGGGAGATGTCATTAGATGATATCCCACCTATAAAAAAAAATCTCTAAAGAATTTCGTGATGCACTGAAACCACCTCATCGAGCCCGCCACCGCGCCCCTCAGCGTTCACTCAGAACAAGCCCTAAGGAACAACTTACTGTAAATCAGGCTCAGAAAATATATAGCACAGCCGCCAGCAGCGCCATAAAACATCGCGTTGACATATCATTACCTTGAAAATGTACGACATTTTATTTTCTGTAAGAGGCGTAGCTTGGAATAATTTAGACAAGGGTGAAAGCACATCATCATCATTTCAGCCGAAACCCAGCCCACTGTTGGTCATAGGCCTCTCTTAAGTGTCGCCATAATGAAAGGTCCTGTGCGCCTCGCATCCATCGGATTCCTGCGACCCTCACCAGGTCATCGGTCCACCTTATGGGAGGCTTTCCGTTGCGTCTTCCGGTACGTGATTGCCATTCCAGAACCATTCGTTCCCATTGACCATTTGTTCTGCGAGCAATGTGCCCTGCCCACTGCCACTTAAGTTGATGATTCTTCACTGGAAGGCTAGGCATCAGCGAAGATTTTTCTTTCATAAGTTCGAAAATGAGACTGCGATTGTAGCAACCCAGTGCTTGACCACATCGTCGCTTTCCATCAGGTTAAATAGTGGTCAAAAGATTACCTCCTACAAACAAAAAAAAAAACAAACTTTACCTTTTTATAATATTAGTGTAGATAGGCTCGTATCTAAAAGGTAAAGGTAAAGTTTGTTTTTTTTTTTGTTATCTCTGAAACTACTAGTCCGATTGCTAATATTTTTTCAAAGATAGATTTCTTGATTTAGTGATATACATATTAATAAAAAGTAGTCAATTACAAAACAACGCTTGTTCTTAAAGAGCCCTGCCTGCTTGTGCGAGGTCATTTTGGGAGCGAGGCCCTTTTGGGTGAGAGTCTCTTCGCCTACGCCTCACTACGCTACTGTCTGTAAAGGCCTTTGTCTGAAACATTTTCCGGAAGATTGCCAGGTTTTGCTTCAGCTATTTTTGTTCTCGTTAGCAAGGTAAATGATGAGGCTTTCAACTTTTTTTATTCTTCAAAGCTAGAATCAAATTTTATTATGGTCCCAAGTTTTTGAATTATTTTTTTCATTTTAGAAGAAGGGCTTTTTTATTCAATCGTAAATTCTGGAGTTTTGGTGCCCACCTCCAGGCTTTATCATCAAATGAGTTCGTTGGTATCATTTTCATGAGCTCAGTTTGTCTTTTGTTTTTTTCTGGAGCTATTTCAGCCGAAAGACGTCCACTACTGGACATAGGCCTCCCCCAAGCGTCGCCACAACGACCGATCCTGTGCGTTTCTCATCCACCGCATTCCCGACTACTATCTCAATTGAGATATCTGTGTGTTTGTGAAGTTATTTTCTTTTATGTGAAAAACCAAACATTATATTATATATTACACTCATTAGTAAGTATACAAAGCAAAATCAATGTAATAACCACAACATTTTTTGATATGATAAGGAGGAGCTAGGTATTATTCCACAGTTACAAATTACGAGTTCTGAACTTTTTATATGCAAATGTTTGGATTCTTGATAAAAACACCAAAATCACTATATACACCGCTAAATTTTAATCGTTTTAAAAAAGGTAGTTTGTACGCAACGCCGACTATTACCTAAAGGTCATTGAACTCGCTCAGCTGACGTTTTCTTGAAGAAATTAATGTCGTACATGTGTACATTAATACGACTTTTGAAAAAAAGGTACTTTATTTTTTAATTATATCTTTACAAATCGATACTGTTTCATGTACCGGATCGACCCTCCACGGGATTAAAACGATTAAAAATTAACGGTGTATTTTTACCAAAATCACTTATAGAGAGCCTATCATATTTAAGGAGTTTCCTAAAAATCTCGTGGATTGCATCTAATTTCATACACAGACCAGTTAATTTCTATATTGCTTTTTTTTATTATCTACTAACGTGCGGTCGACGGTACCACAAAATAGATAGGTACAGAAGACAATCTACACACAAAGCGCGCTCGAGCAACGCACACATATACACCGCTCACGGACACGATATCGCACTCGAACAGTTCGGCGCAACGCGCTGGCCCTAGCGCGAACGCCTAGCGTAGGTATAAAAAGTGAAGTACATACATGAGATTGACTTCAGTACCTACCTATCTATTTTGTGACGATACCGACTTTTAATAAGACACAATTTTTCGATGACACTCATGAATTCTTGTCACTGTATCGCGTTAACATGCCATGGAAAGTGGAAGGTTTCGTTAAGAACGGGTGTCATTATCCCTTTCAACCATGAAAAACATAATGGGGTCTTATATGACCCCTATGGCGAGGATTTTAAGGGAATGAAAAGATTCATTCATCAACCCGATGACCCGAAATACCTTTTAAACGCAGTTTGTATACACCATCTCTCTATAGTTAAACAGATTTTTTTATGGCCCTTCCTGATGGAACGCTGACGGGGCACTTTTAGTTTCGATGGAAAATCATCAGACTTCATCATCATCATCATTTCAGCCGATATACGTCCACTGTTGGATATATGCCTCCCCCAAGTGTTGCCACAATGCCCGACTCTGTGCGTCTCGCATCCATCGGATTCCCGCAACCTTCACCAGGTCATCGGTCCACCTTGTAAGAGGCCTTTCGACGCTGCGTCTTCCGGTACGCGGTTGCCACTCCAGAAACATTCGGCGCCAACGGCCTTCTGTTCTGCGAGCAATGTGCCCTGCCCTTGCCACTTAAGTTTAGCGATTTTTCGTGCTATGTCGGCGACCTTGTTTCTCCTGCGAATATCCTCATTTCTGATTCGATCACGCAAGGAAACTCCGTCATCACCATTCATCTTCAGACATTTACTGACTAAACTCCGCCTCCACTTGTGTTCCTTCAGTTGGCAAAACGCCAACTAAAGGAACACAGGTGGATGCGTTTCAGGGCCGCATTAAAGCTAGAAATACATTAGACCGACGCAAACGTGAAACACGCCTGATTTGTACGTAGAACGACTTCACATGGCGTGCGGATGGCGAGCAAAGGGTAGCTCGCTGACCGACCGTCCGGTAACCGTCCGGACCGAGCCCAAGTCGTCGACGGCGCGCACTGTTCCCGCGCAATTCAAGGAGTTGCCAGCAACCATAGGGGCCCAGCAGGGTCGAAGCCTACTGGGGCCAGGGTCTATTTCCGAAAGGAAGGCCCCGGTATGAAAGGCAAGAAGAAACGGGGTGGGTTTTCTAGTCAGTAAGTCTGACACTCCCCCGCCCCGCCCTAGGGCAAGAGATGTCATGTTGATGATTTTTACCCGTCGAAAAAAAAAAAAAAGAAATACTTCGCATGGCGTCGCGGGGCATGTATCAAGTGTAAGTAACAAAGAATATTATGTAATAATATAACAAGGTTTAATTGAAATTAATTTAAATTTATTTATTTTGAAAAAAAAAAAATCAAAATCAAAGCATTTATTTCAAATAGACCATTTGCAGGCACTTTTGAATAGTCAAATGTCGGTCAGTCCAAGAAAAGTGAAGCTAAATTGCACGTTCCAAAGAGTAGGTCTCTATGGAGAAACTCCATGGACACTCTTTTAAATCATTTTATTTGATTAACTGGAATTTACATAGGAATAGATAGACTTCCCCTGACTAGAAACTTATCAACCTTATTTGTTTTCATTAGTTCCTCAAATAAATACCTAGAGTTAAATTATTCCATTTCTATGAATCCCATGCGAGAAACTAAGTTAAAGGATACTTTTGCAAAACCATTCAAAATACAGAATATTGATTTATAACTGTTAGAAGTTTCTCAAAGTTATAGTTCCTTAGAATTGGACGGTTCGTTTTCAGACAGGAGGAAGTAAGTTTTCAACTATCTAAAGACTCCCACGAACTGTGGGATAGTTCGAAAGTTTCCGACCCTGGAACGTAAAAGGCAACTGAAGGAATACGTGTGGGTTTCAGTTTAGTAATTTTTTGATTACCAGAGAAGTTATTTCGTGATTGAAAAGTTGAAAAAAGGCTCCCACAGACAGAAGCGAAACTACGATGCAACTAAGGTTTTTTCATAGGCTTTGTAGAGAATCTTTAAGCTGTGACATTGTCACGATGCGCATATATGATGACAAAAAAAAATACATTCAGCCGAACATAGAAACTCCTTCTTTTTGAAGTCGGTTAAAAAGCAGAAACAGCACCTCTACCATGAGTTTAAAGCAATAGTATTTGTAGATACTCGATACCGACTACGTAAATATTTTGTATGGTAAATTTTGGTTCCGTAAGTGACCGCTAGAGGCGCTGTAAAATTTGCCATAGAAAATATTTACGTAGTCGGTATCGAGTATCGACAAGTACTATTGCTTTAAACTCATGGTAGAGGTACTGCACAGCCAAAACGGCGGGGTCTAGGAGCGTACAATTGTCTACAAGGTTTCCTTTTATGACGTAGGCGAGCTTTTATTTGGTATAGCGGGAAATTGTTATTGTGTTTAAGTAACTTAAATGGGGAGTGGGGACACTTATTGTGACGGACGAAAAACTACGGAACCCCACACTGAGCGTGGACCACCGCCATGGTGTCCCGGTGAAACAGCGCTGAGTTACTAAACTAGACACCACAGTCGCCACACGTCCGAGCTGGTCGCGCCACCAAATTGGTTGCGCAACCAAACGGAGACCAGGTGAGTAACTCTCTATAGAGCTGTATATATTTTGTTGGTAGTGGCGACTAGTCACGCCTTCCTGGTTTCGTTAAAATATAGCCTTATGGGGCTAAAACGGGGTCTGGAAGTAACTTACCAACACGCGGGCGAAGCCGCTGGCAGAAGCTACTACATTAAGTATACACCGTTAAATTTTGATCGTTTTATTCCCGTGGAGGGTTGATCCGGTACATGAAACACTATCGATTTGTAAAGATAAAATAAAAAAAATTAAAATACCTTTTTTTTCAAAACTCGTATTAATTTACGTATGTACGAAATTAATTTCGTTAAGAAAACGTCAGCTGAGCGAGTTCAATGACCTGTAGGTAGTAGTCGGCGTTGCGTACCACGGGATTAAATTTTCCGATCAAAATTTAACGGGGTATATGTATTCTTGAAACATTAAAACTATTTCATGTGCCATAGTTACGAGGTTTCGTACAAGTGCGAATGTAGCACAAAGTTAGTTGGTGTTATTTACGAACATGTTGAAACTATGGCGGATAGGAAACCGAC
The DNA here is from genome assembly GCA_929112965.1 of Mythimna albipuncta. NCBI lineage: Eukaryota > Metazoa > Arthropoda > Insecta > Lepidoptera > Noctuidae > Mythimna > Mythimna albipuncta. Next base: position 3,953,184 of record OV815962.1, on the reverse strand, counting down.
AACAGTGCTTGAAACTGTTGTAAACTAGTAATATGGGGAGCAAAAGTTGAATGCTTGACTTGATTTATTTGAGCTTCAAATAGTTTTGAAAAAGATATATGCATGAAAGCAATATTGTATTGTTTAAGTAACAAAGTGTTTTAAAGAAATACATACAATGCGTTCCAAATGAGAATAGAATCGCCCGCCATGTTGTGACGTCACGATTTACTGTCAAATCGAGGAAAGAAATTTTTAAACATTAAGTAATTTACGAAAAATTTAATTTATTTGTGAACTGTGAACGAAAAAAGTTTACTCAGAATCCAGTTCTTCAATTTTACTCATCTCCAAGTTCTTCAATTTTGCCAAAATTTCTTCGATTTGACAGAACGACGAGACGTCAAAACATAGGAATCGGTCCTATTCTCATTTGGAACGCGTAGTACATTTTTTGGCACGTTAGGTATTATGATATGGGATAATAGAGTATTCTTTTTGCATATTTAGGTTTTGACAGATGTCAAAAGGGGCCTTATATTTAGGCTAAAAATATCTGTTCAATTATGCCATTTCCAAGTATCATCTTCCTGTGTCCGTAATAAGGAAGAAACCAGCTGAATATTTAACCGACGCTCAGTATATGGGCCATAAAGCTCTGCTAGCTACCTCTAATATAAAACATGGAGAAGCAAGGCCGCACTTCGTGGCTGTGAGATATTTCTTCTTACTAAACATGGCTAACATTACTTTAGGGAGAATGTTAAAATATCTATTTTAAAGGTCTTATTATCTAGTATAGGTACCTTTTAGGGGTAAAAGGAAAAAAAAGGAACCCTTATTGGACCACTTTCCACTTTCACTTTCCACTTTTCACACTTTCTTTTCTTTCTTTTCTTTTTGTCCGTCGGTCTGTCTGTCTGTCAAGACCCTTTATCTCAGGAACGTACGAAGGTCACGAGTTGAAATTAAAACCATATTATATATTCAGGCTACGCGACATCGTCCTACGTACAAATCAGGCGTGCTATATGTGTGCGTCGATCTAACGTACAATTATCGGCACGGATCTTGAGCGTTGGCTTCAAGTTGCGCAGAAGTCAAATATTCGGTCGGTGGTGCGAAGTGAGACGCGGGGCGTAGAGTGTCAGTGATTGGCTCGCCGCGCCATCGCATCATAGACGTCACTCCGGAATCGTTCCCTGCGTTGCTGCATGTATCTAACAACGACGACGATTGGTTCGCCAATGTATGGAATGCGCAAAGCGATCCCCACTCTGACGCTGAGCGCTCAAGATCCCTGCCAGTAATATTGTAGTTCAAGCTTTAATCGCACATCCATTTGTCATGTTCACGTAATAAACTTCTTTTCGAGGCACGGAGTATTTTCAGTACCAACAAAATGACCTAGACTGGTTAAGTATTACAATTGCCGTCACGGATCTTGAGCGCTGGCTTCAAGTTGCGCAGAAGTCAAATATTCGGTCTCTTTAGTGGTGCGAAGTGAGACGCGGGGGCGGGGAGTGTCAGTGATTGGCTCGCCGTGCCATCGCGTCGTAGACGTCACTCCTGATTCGTGCCCTGCGTTGCTGCATGTATCTAACAACGACGACGATTGGCTCGTCAATGTATGGAATGCGCAAAGCGATCCCCACTCTGACGCCGAGCGCTCAAGATCCATGACGGTAATATTATTGTACCAACATTACTAGGAAAAAATGAAGTTCCGTACACCTGATCACTGATGCTCAAGATCCTCTACTTGATCTAATTACACCTGGATCTCCAAGTATCGCTCAACTTAGCTGCAAGTTCAGCTCAACTCGAGTGCCGCTTCCTGAGCGTCTAATTATACTTCCTGAGAGACTTGGAGATCGATCTGCACGTCTTAATTAACAAACTTTCGTTCCTTCGATGTAGACACGGGATTATAGAAGAATTCTTAATGTGGAAGAATCTATAATAATAATAAGAATACAAAGTAATAGACAGAAGGGCAGTCTTAACACTGGACTGGAACAGTCTGCCTGCTGAGGTCTTCCCGTCCGATTATAATTTGAGTGTCTTCAAGGCTAGAGTGAATAGGCTCATAAGAAACTAGTGCGCCTCACCATCAAAGATTGCATCGCTACTTACCGTCAGGAGGGATCGCAGTCAAGCACTAGTTTATCCCAATTAAAAAAAACTCGCTGCGGAGTCATTTTTCATGGTCTATCAGCCCGTGCGTATGAGGTCACTAAGAGGCAAAGTTGAATTTATTTTCAGTGCGTATGAGACCTTTCCGGCCTCACATTTTTTTTTCTAAAAAACATCGCCGAAAATTTTATCTATTTGTCTCTGTAACACCCATAAAATTGTTAACATAGCTATTCCTCGCACAGAGTAAAAGAAAGCGATTTTGACTGCCGCACCTGCTATTGTTACGAATGTGGCTTGTTCGACCTCATAACGCAGTGAGCGTCTTAAAAAAGTATAATTAAGTAAACTTTTGGTCGTATTGTGTATCTACAACATTATTTTTATTATATGCCAAACCTGAATATAATTTGTTCAGAATCAGTAACTAAATTCTATTCTAATTATTTTTACACTATGTTATATTTTTTCCCCAAAAATATTTGAAAAAGTTGGATACCACCGACACTAACTACAACACAGGCAACACTGTTACACCCATAAAATTGTTAACATAGCTATTCCTCGCACAGAGTAAAAGAAAGCGATTTTGACTGCCGCACCTGCTATATGTTACGAATGAGGCAACCGGCCTCATCTAGCATTATTTGACGGAAAAAAAAATTGACGTGTAAAAGTGTTTTTATAAAACCTACTTGCAAAATAAAGACCATTTATTTATCATTTACACCAGCGCACAGCAGAACACCACAATCGCACGGATGACAACCAGGTAACATAACTTGGTGATTTTTCATGAGACAGTTATGAAATTTTGCTCATAGATACTTTACATAAACATAAGTGTTTTGAGTTTCGCAATACTAAAAGTAATGTCATATTATAGTATAGGTAAAGTAATAAACAGAATTCTTAAAAAAAGTAATTTAGTTTTTTGACACACAAAAGCGCTGTTTTACCTCTGTCTTTAGTTATTGCCTCGCTTCTATTAGTTCTCGTGATCAATCTTTCATCTATCATAGGCACGACGACTCAGGTTTTACAAACTTTTTTTTTTCCTCATATTCGTAATGAAAAGCACAGTGTTTACTTCGGGGTGAAAGTAACTCATTTAACCCCTCAAATTAGCGAGCTCGCTGCGCTCGGTCGCCAACTCCTTCTCGGGACGAAATGAGTTACTTTCACGCCTAGTGTAACAATGTACTATTATTTGTTTAATGTTTTAAATACATACATATTTTTAGAGCTTCTAATACAACTTATTAATATACAATCTTTTATAAAACCTTCGTACACCTCACCACAATTATAACTGAAAATTAAAATAAATGAGGAGCGCATTCGATTTGTTCTGAAACTTTTTATTATAGGACACGCACACGCACATTGTCATCTAATAAAAAAAATTGCGAAGGCGTCTTAACACTTAAGAGTACAGCGTGAACATTTTGATGCTGAAAACAATATTTTGTATACTTTCTTTTTTTTTGAACAGTAAAAAGTATAATGCAGTGAAAAACCGTACCTATAATACTCTTCTGTTTTGCCTATATATTAAGTTGCACCTGCCATGTTATGTTTCTGCACCACCCTAAGGTCGACTGGTAGATAATGCCTAAGGCATTAAGTACGCCTTTGTACAGTTTTTGTGCATAAAGCTTTAAATAAATAAATAAATATAGTTGGCAACCCTATCTACCAGTCAACTAAGGGTAGAAGCCAGACAAAAGATTAGATACCCCGCCTTTGATTCCTACAAACCTTGCCATGTAAATTTGAATTTGAAGCAGACAGAATATTAATAATTCTCTCGCCACATCCGATTTAACCACAATTGAGTCAAGTCTGTAAAATCGAATAATCCTCGATTACAGTTTGAAGTTATTTCATTAATCTAATAATAGTCGTCGTTGTGGTACCAGGGACCCGGTGCTCATATCAATGCTGCATAAACTTTTGTAAGAGCGACCGTAGCCCTAGAACGCAAAGGGCAAATGAAGGACAAAAGTGGGTTTAGTCAGTGAAAGTCTTACAAACCCTCTCATTCCAGCCTAGATTAAGAGAAGTCATAGGATGATTTACTCCGTCAAAAAACAATCTATACTAAGTAATAACAACTGTTAGCGGTACTATCAGCTTCGTCGATGTGCGTCGATTGTTAGATAATCTCAAAAGAGATCAGGCTGCTTTTTCGATGAGAGTTCCCAAGCTTGGCTCTTTTCGACAGTTTCAATAATTATCGTCATACTTTAACTCATTTTTAGAAAACGGTAACAAATAATACACCTAGACCACGTGAGTAAATAAACTGTATATTTACTAAGTGCCTAAATCTTCCTCATGAACCTATCCATCGCTGACAACCGTATGAAAATCTATTTCAACTCGTTCAAAAATCAAAGGGTAAGTATACACCCCTATTTTTAATTACTACACAAAAAAAATGTGGCTGTATCTGTACCCGTTACTGATCATATTTTTGTATTCAAAAGTAGAAAAAAACCGAAATCCTAAAATTGACCACGAAAAGGTAAATTCAATAGATTCAATCATACATAACAATTGCTAGTAGACAATGCTGCGGGCAGTGTTTTTCCATTTTAATCGTCATTTATTCATTCATAATCAATAGCCTGCACAATATTTCCATAAATTGAGAGACATTTTGGGATAAACACATACAGCAAAGTTATTAGCGTAAGAATATTATTTATTGTGACTTTACTTAAATAATAACAAGGGCTTTTCTAATAAGCCCTTTAAGTATTTGTACTAATTAAAAAATAGTGGTGTATAAAATCCCTGTAAAAAAGAAAAGGGCCGTTTTGACATTTCAGAAAAACCCTCTAATGTAACTTGGAATGAAACTAAAAGAAACAATACAATAATAATTAGGGGTCCGGTGTAGTAATAGCTATTTCAGCTATTATAATAATAGATACAGTACAGTTGCCATCACGGATCTTGAGCGGTTGCGCAGAAGTCAAATATTCGGTCTCTTCAGTGGTGCGAAGTGAGACGCGGGAGCAGGGAGTGTCAGTGATTGGCTCGCATAGACGTCACTCCTAATTGGTTCCCTGCGTTGCTAAATGTATCTAACAACGAAGACGATTGGCTCGCCGAGCGCTTAAGATCCGTTTTGGCAACTGTACACTGGACAAGTCACTAGGTAGTCAAAAAGTAATTTTTTTTGACAACTTTAGTAGTCCTCCAAAGTGTCTCTACATCTACATTTTTGGAGGATCTAAACAACACCAGTGATACCACTACAAACGTAGTCACCTACTGGGCCCAAAAACTTTGAGGGAAGAGAAAACGAAAAGAAGAAGATCCGTTTAGTTACTTTTGAATTTAACGTCAACAGACAGACAGACAGACAGGGTGGGAGATTGTCTACACTTACAATATTATAAAGATATTTTTTTTTTTATTTAAAGGAGGTAATCTCTGAAAGTAAGGGCCTGCGCACACTTGATACAAAATAGTCTTAGACAGACTTGTTTCGCATAGACGAGTCTGTCTTGCACTTGCGAAACAAGTCTGTCTAAGACTGTCTTGTATCAAGTGTGCGCAGGACTTATCCGAAAGGGTGCTCGAGCCACGGTATGAAGGCTTGAAGGAACTGAATGGGTTTTTTAGTCAGTAAGAGTCTGACACTATCTCCCGCTCCACCCATGAGCGGGGGTTGTCATAGGATGATTTTTCCCATCGGAAAAAAAGTGTGCGCAGATCCGATTACAAAATTTTTTCACTGATAGAAAGCCTACTATACTAGCCTACTATATTTTGTATGCGGGCGTAGCCGTGGGCAAAGGCTAGTTTTCTAATATAGAGCAGGGTTTTTCAACCATATTCATACCACGGCCCTTTTAGTGTGAAGAAATATGGCGCGACCCCCCTACCCGTTGTTTTTTTTTAACTAATATTGAATCCAATACATTTACTTATTTTAACAATTACGGTTCGGATTTATACATAATTAATATATTTTTTACATTTTTCTTAATAAATCTTTATAAATGTCATTATTTCTTTTTTACTGCTGTAGCTTTCCCAACCTTTAGTGATTCCACTATAAAATCTTCGCGACCCCCCTGGGGGTGACCCACATATTGAAAAACCCTGAATAGAGAGATAATGAGCTAATCACTAAAAGCTAAAAAACTTATTTTGATACTCATTTCTAAAGATTTTAGAAGCTGGCTAAAAACCAACTTTTAATAAATTCTTGATAATGAAATTAAAACCACTTTTCTTCATGGCCATATCGTATTAATTATATTATTGTTCTCATTTGTGCTTTCCGAGGACTCATTAATGTAAGTTCTTAAGAAATATGAAGTACTTAATTGTAATTTATGTCAAAATTGTTTTAACTAATGCCTCACTCATTTTTAGGGTTCCGTACAAAAGGGTAAAACGGAAACCAGTTTTATTTTTTATTGTTGATAGGTTCGTGCTTGACCATTATCTCACCTGATGGAAAGCGACGATGCGGTCGACGATAGAGCGCGCTTACCTAGAAGTGACCTATTCACTCTTGACATAAAGATTCCCGAGTTATATTACTAAGATTTCGCTGTTTGTCCGTCTGTCTGTTTGTGCATTAGTCACCAGGCTGTATCTCATAAACCGTGATAGCTAGACAGTTGAAATTTTTACTGATGATGTATTGCTGTTGCCGCTATAACGACAAAATAATAAGTAAAAACAGAATAAAATAAATATTTAAGGACGTATTCACATATTTCGACAAATATCACGGTTTTTCGGGAACAATTATGATGCTCTAGGAATCATAATTATGAGTATATCTTGGTATCAAATAAAAGACAATATATTTATCTCCAGGATGGCATAAAAAAAATATTACGGTCTCATATAAAATTTTCATATAAATACGATTTTACCAACGCACTAATACAAGAAAATAACGAAACACAGAGTCTGAGTAGGAACCCGTAACTTAAATCCAGTAAACATTTTTACTTTAAAAAACATAAAATAATACAGCTTATATAGTCTTCAACACCTATAGATAATTATTTTGAACCTACATAAATAACTTTATGATTTATGACCAAAATAAAACCACTCTCAATATTTCTTCATACATTTTTCATTGAACGCGCGATGTCTAGCGTCAGTCCGCGCTCAGAAGCGCTTGTGAACGGATGTCCGTATCGCTCTCTTACAAAAAATAAATACGTCTAAAATGTGTGCCGACTTGTATACTGCGACTGCAAAGACGTGATACTTTTTTGGACCGAAATAAAAGTACAAATATCATACTTATTTTTAAAATTGTTATTATGGAGTAATAATGGACTTACTGATACAGAATGAGTTTTATTCTAAATCAAAGACCAGAAATGGCCAACGGAACTTCATACATATATAGATATCACAATATAAATAGTTAAGCGACTATGACAATAAAAATAAATAAATGGTTCTGAATAGTTATGTTAAAAATGGTACCGTCGAAGTGACCTGATGATGATGATGGAGCCGGAAGATAGGCACCGGAACTCCGTAGTTAATCAATGTGTCCTAGCCATGTTTGGGCTTATTAGAATTGTCATGAGATGCACTTTGGCTGTAAGGTACTATGGAACTGATTTGATGATGATGATGGAGCCGGAAGATAGGCACTGGAACTCCGTAATTAATCAATGTATCCTAGCCGTGTTTGGGCTTATTAGAATTGTCATGAAATGCCCTTTGGCTATAAGGTACTATCGAAGTCACCTCATGATGATGGAGCCGGAAGATAGGCACCGGAACTCCGTAGTTAATCAATGTATCCTAGCCGTGTTGGGGCTTATTAGAATTGTCATGAGATGCACTTTGGCTATAAGGTACTATCAAACTGATCTGATGATAATGATGATGAAGCTAGAAGATAGGCACCGGGACTCCGTAATTAATCAATGTATCCTACCCGTGTTTGGGCTATTTAGAATTATCATGAGATGCGCCGCACTTTGGCTATAAGGTACTATCAAACTGATCTGATGATGATGAATAACCCTATAGTAATTCAATCGGGCGTTGAATTTTGTCATGAACCTTGAAACTCGATAAAAATAATTTATTCGAGCTTAGAATATAGGAATGACACGTATGACATCGTAGTGCAATTCGAGGATAGTACAAAATAAAACAATATCTTTTTTTTTTATATAATGTATAGGCTCGCATTTGACCACAATCTCACCTGATGGTAAGCGATGATGTGGCCGACGATAGAGCACGCTTGCCTATATCTTCGAATACCAAAATAAATTAGGACACTTTTCACTACATATTATAAAACAAAGTGCCCCGCCGCGTCTGTCTGTCTGTTCGCGATAAACTCAAAATTTACTGCACCGATTTTCAAGCAGTTTTCACCACTCGATAGCGTGATTCTTGAGGAAGCTTTTAGTATATAATTTGTTAAGTTTTTGTATGTATTTTTGTGTACATTAACGTTATTTGTTGAAGATGTCGGGAAAAAATAAGCCGTCTGGGAGCTTTTATCGCAAACGCTGCCTAAACCCTTTAAGATATAACAAAATAATGTATCATGGAATTGTGTATCTTATATAGGTCTACAGAAAAATCCGCGGTGGCATATGTCTATCTCTTAAGGTTAACATAATATATCCATTTAACTACTTTTAAAAATTGGCATTCATGAAGCATTTATTGGAAAGCTATTTACATAATTACGGTATTAATTCTTATCAAAATAACTTCGCGTTCAAGACTATATCAGTATCTGTAAATTACTTTTTGAATTATTTCAATCGGACGTACCATTAGAAAGCTTTCATAAATTTAATAATTCTCAAAATTAAATTCACGAGGTCACGAGTTCCGCTTTTCAGTAGCTACGTATGACGCGGTAACTGATCCTCCCCTGCAATGTTTTGCCTACTGTTTCTTTAGCTAATAAGCCGAACGACAATAACGCACGACTGATGACTGTATTTTCTTTTGGAAGTTGTTGAAAAGTTATAATTGCATTTTTGTTTTGTGTTTGTTTTCTTAACTAACACAACACCAACAATGGTAGTATATGTGAATTAAGGTAGTAAGAACTGTGCTGCTCACGCGTGTAAAATGGAGGTCCAAAATTTATGGGAAATAACATTAGGTTACGCCACGCGGGCGAAGCCGCGGGCAAAAGCTAGTGTATTTATAAATCAATTTTTCCTGTTACTATTTTGATATAGAAGGAATTAAAGTTGCCACAATATCATGATATCAAATTAACGATGATTTATTCAACTCCCAGTTACACTGTTACATGCTTTAAAATTATTCAGCCCCATACAATCTTTTCGCACAAATATAATACAGAAATTGGTTATGCTACAAATAGGGTCTGGATAGTACACATAACTGCTAAATCCGTTGTATATTTTACCTTATAATTATGAAAAAACAAATTCCAAGAAAGATATAACCGATTTCACTAGTCGGTGTTAAATAAGGAACAAACAATATCGAGATACACCGACTTCCGAAGTTAAAATTATTTTGATGGTTTTAGTGTTTTTTTTTAGTGAAGTGGGTTATATTTTTTTTGCAAAAAGTTTTTTATTTCACACTTTTTAGTTGTAATACACTTACTTACAGCCAGAGTACCTTTTTCTCATGACAATGCCAATTAACTCAAACCCTGCTAGGATAAATTCATTGTTTTATTATGAAGCTTCCGTGTCTACCTTGCGGCTCCATCATCATCATCAGATCAGTTTGATAGTACCTTATAGCCAAAGTGCGGTGCATCTCATGATAATTCTAAATAGCCAAAACACGGGTAGGATACATTGATTAATTACGGAGTCCCGGTGCCTATCTTCTAGCTTCATCATCATTATCATCAGATCAGTTTGATAGTACCTTATTGCCAAAGTGCATCTCATAACAATTCTAATAAACCCAAACACGGCTAGGATACATTGATTAATTACGGCGTTCCGGTGCCTATCATTCGGCTCCATCATCATCATCAGGTCACTTCGATGTTACCATTTTCAACATACCTATCCAGAACCATTCATTTATTTGTATTATCGTAGTCGAACAACTATGTTCATTGTGATATCTGTGTGAGTATCAACTTCCACTGGCCATTTCTGGTCTTCTTCACCAGTTCCACTTCATCAAATGTAATTTTTTGAGTGTAAATGCTTAAGTCTTTGATGAAAATACCAAAAGAACTATATGGTTGCTTATGATATTTGAGGAGTTCCCTCGAATTCGCTAAGAATTCCATCATCAGATCCCGACTTGGTGACTATGGGACCATTTGAGAAGTATACACTTTTCAACAAAAAAATAAGTTTTCAAATCGGTCGGCAAGCAACGAAGTTATGCGCGAACATACATAAAAAAAAATTCAAACATCCGAATTGAGAATTTAATTATGTATTTTACGATTAGGTCGAATATTAAATTGGAAATACCTACTTGCTTTAGACATCGTACGAGTATTTATTGAGTTTGAAGATTTAATTCATGTTGGAGACGGGTTGTGCGTTGTACCTAATTGTCTGATATAAAATTGAATATAATATTTTTAAAGAAATAAGCCTGGGAAATAATCGTAGGTTTACAAAGAAATTGGTCGTTATTAACCGTAACGATATGGCAACTACTTATTTTTGCTATACAAGTAGTACTCGAAACTGGATAAGCAGGCAATTACATATTGCCATATAGTAATACTGATATTAAAAATCAAACAAGCTTGACTCAATTAATACTTACTAAAAAAAATAAAATAATACCTCAAATATCAAGACATGTTCGGTTAAAGTATAAAATTGAGCGAACAATGGGCTCTATGTGTGCGTGCGCGTAGGTCGATGTATTGCGACCAAGATACCTAAATTCGAGCGAGTGAATCTTGCTAACGCGTCCTTAAGTACCGTTTTTGCAACGAACAGTACGGAACCCTTCAAGGGCGAGTCCGACTCGGTTTCTTAAAGATTTTTCAACAATTATTAATTTAAATTAAAATACATAATAGGCACTTTAGTGACAAAAGATACATTAGATACTATCTATCTTTGTTCTAATTTTCAATACTAACCGAATGTAAAACGCTTTTTATAAATATAAAGCGTTTGAGAAGAGTTTTGACATCAATTGTACGAAGCTCAGTGGCTTTTTACGTTAAAGGGACTACAGTGGTTAATTGCGATTTTTATAATGCGCGAAAGTATATGATCCACTGCAGTAAACAGTCCGTAGGTGTCCAGCAGTCCGCAGGGGTCCAACATGGTCGAAGCCTACAGGGGCCATGGATTGTGCGAAAGAGAACACCAGGGGTCCGGAGGAATGAAGGCAAAGAAGGAAAAGGAGTGGGTTTCTCTCAGTAAAAATCTGACACGCACTCTCGCTCCGCCCAAGGGCGGGAGATGTCATTAGATGATTCCCCACCCAAAAAAAACTACAGTAAACCGTATCAGAAAAATATACTTAACCTTTTGAATGTCTTATGTTACACAGTCCGACATAAGCAATTGTCTTTCTATTGTGTCTCTAATTACGGCATTCACAGAGTTAATGTTAATCTGAGGATCAATAGAGATATCATCACCATCATCAGATAGTGTATTCAAATCATAAAACAGCTAACTTAGATAGAAAAAACCGGCCAAGTGCGAGTCGGACTCGCCCATGAAGGGTTCCGTAGCAGCATGTAACATAATATAAAAGTTCTTGTAATGTGTTGTAACTTTGATCGATGTTTTAATAATAGTGTATTTTTTTCGATTTATGACGCATTAAAAAAAAAACTACTTACTAGATTTCGTTCAAACCAATTTTCGTTGGTAGTTTTTATAGTAATGTACATCATATATTTTTTTTAGTTTTATCATTCTCTTATCTTAGAAGTTAGAGGGGGGGGGGACACACATTTTACCACTTTGGAAGTGTCTCTCGCGCAAACTGTTCAGTTTAGAAAAAAATGATATCAGAAACCTCAGTATCATTTTTAAAGACCTATCCATAGATACCCCACACGCATGGGTTTGATGAAAAAAAAATTTTTGAGTTTCAGTTCTATGTATGGGGACCCCCAAAATTTATTGCTTTTTTTTCTATTTTTGTGTGAAAATCTTAATGCGGTTCACAGAATACATCTACTTACAAAGTTTCAACAGTATAGCTCTTATAGTTTCGGAAAAAAGTGGCTGTGACATACGGACGGACGGACAGACAGACAGACAGACAGACATGACGAATCTATAAGGGTTCCGTTTTTTGCCATTTGGCTACGGAACCCTAAAAAATCACGAAGATGCCTCAAAAAAATAATTTTATCGGACTAATATACATGCAATCTTTCAGATTGTTTGTCAGAGTACAAGCAATGTTTTACCGTAATTGTATTTTAATTTTACAATCAAATCTGTAGAATTTTAGTAAATCGCTAAATGCTAATAAATGCTTCATATTTTATATTGCAAGCATTGCGTCTGTGGGCATCTCTTTATTTTGTATGCAGTTAGAGATTGACCGCGCTTTACATGTTGTAGTCCTCTTAAATAATATCGTTTGCATTCAAAAGCCTTAAAAACCAATAAAAACTGTACTTACAAAACGCCATTGTACCCATAGATTTAAGTTTATGTAGAAGTTGCGTTACTTTTTGGTGTACAGTTGCCGTCACGGATCTTGAGCGGTTGCGCAGAAGTCAAATATTCGGTCTTTTTAGTGGTGCGAAGTGAGAGGCGGGGGCGGGGAGTATCAGTGATTGGCTCGCCGCGCCATCGCGTCATAGACGTCACTCCTAATTCGTTCCCTGCGTTGCTGCATGTATCTAACAACGAAGACGATTGGCTCGCCAATGTATGGAATTTGCAAAGCGATCCCCACTCTGACGCCGAGCGCTCAAGATCCGTTTTGGCAACTGTACAATAAAGTTTATGCTATTCTATTCTACCAGGTCTCAATCCTAGTTCTGTGCCAAAAAAATCGTAGCAGAAAATTCTATTGACACCTAACTCCTAATCAACGCTTTTGAGACGAGGCGAAGGATTGGCGCAAGAATTCCAGATATTCAGCCTCAAAGTAATTCTGTTAGGGGCACTTGGGGGTACTAAGAGGTACTTGGGGGTGGGGGTACCAATCACCCCACCGGCCATGATTAGGTACAGTCACGCCACAAAATAGATAAGTACAGAAGACAATCTACATACAAAGCACGCTCGAGCAACGCACACATAGACACCGCTCACGGACACGATATCTCTGCTCAAACGCCCGGTCGCACTCGTACAGTTCGGCGCAACGCGCTGACCCTAGCGCGATCGCCTAGCGTAGGTATAAAAAGTGAAGTACATATACGAGATTGACTTCTGTACTAATCTATTTTGTGGTCGCGCTTTGTGAGACGAGCTCGCAAATGTTGATTCAATTTGTACAAATTGTTTAGTTAGATCTTTCTTTTTTGTTGATGAATGAATTCATTCGTTTTCTTTTTGTGTAGAATTTCGCCAACAATGTGCTGGATTTGTTGTCTTGATTGGGTGTTAAGGTTGCAGACAATGTCGTTGATAGAATTAAAGCTTAGATTTTTATTTCCTTTATTAGGGTACCTACCGTACCCAAAGGAGACCCAAAGAAAACCGAAAACGGTACCGTATTACTAAGACTTCGCTGTCTGTCCGTCTGTCTGTCACCAGGCTGTATCTCGAGAACCGCGATAGCTACACAGTTGAAATGTTCATAAATAATTTTTCTGTTCCCGCTATAACAACAAATACTAATTAAACATTTAAGGGGGCTCCCATACGCGATTATTTTACCGTTTTTTACGGAACCCTGTGTGCGCGAGGCCGACTCGCACTTGCCCAGTTTTTTTATTAATTGTAGGCTCGTGGTGACCTTTATCTTACCTGATGGTAAGGGATGGTGTGGCCGACGATGAAGCACGTTTGTTTTGAAATATTATTATAACATCGTGGTAATTAGAGACACAATAGTATCTAAGACAATAGGTGCGCGAACGTTCGCTTGGGGTTTAATGAATTAATGTTTCTTTTTTTTTCAAATTTCTATTATTGTATTGACATATTTTTTTTAATTCAACAAAACAATTTTAAAGGCATATATTATTAGATGTATGTGAGTTTACATGTTTGTGAACGCACCTACGATTCAAGAGTTAATCTTAGTAGTAGAGCAACTATTATTTAAAAAAAAAACTATTATTATTATTTTTACTATAGTTCTTATATTCCATCCCAAGGTTGTCTGGAAGACATCGTTTTCGGCGATAAGACCGCCACTGTGCACCTAGGTTTAAGTTTCTGTGAAATTGTTACTATTTTGGTGTACAATAAAATTTATTCTATTCACTTTTGACATATTACGCAAGTCAAAAGTGAATAGAATAAATTTTATGGATAGAATAATATTGGATAGTTTCCAAGTCTTTTACAAAATTTTATGACTTAGGTAGAAGTTAAAAAACGATTTATTATCAAACTATTTTACGTAGTAATGAAACTTCCAAAATACTTGAAGCCTTATTTTACCTATTCTTTGAGATTAAATACTTCAAGACGAAAATAAGGTCAAAGAGAAGCAGGCTCTTAAATGAACGTTTATCAAACTAGATATGGTCTTTTATAAGTAGGGTTGCCACCTTTTTTGAGGAGAAAACATTAGTTTTAGTAGTCCAGCACTAGTTTATATCAATAAAAAAAAGTATATCCGAAATCTGAAACAGGTGTCCAGTATTTTTGTGTAAAGAATCTATGTACAAAATTTCACAACTGTATCATGAAAAATCACTAAGTTATAAGCTTGTTATGTCAGCAAAAATACATAGTCACTGGCCCATCCACTTAGTACATAGTTTCTTTGCATAAAAACGTGTTTCGGGTTTCAAATATTTTTTTTTATGGTGGAAAAAAATTATCCACTGACAACCCCCGCTCTTGTGCTGAGCGGGAGAAAGTGTCAGACTCTTACTGACTAAAAGACCCACCCCGTTCCTTCTTGCCTTCATACCGGGGCTCGAGCTCCCTTTTGGATAACCCTGACCCCAGTAGGCTTCGACCCGTAAAAGAAATTTAGTAAATTAATTGATATTATAGTACAAGTGACAACCCTATTTAAATACTGGCTGCTTTTTCTGTATAAGAAGAATCGGACGGATTAGGTACGTTACTTATCGATAAAGCCAGGTAAAACTTTCGGTAAAGATTTTGAAACTAATTTGACCTGACCTGTTTATCTTTATGTTAAGGTAGTTCTGCTGCGGGTGGAGTGAAGAGTATCATACTTACTGACTCGTGTTCTTTCTGTTACCCTTTTCGTTTTAAATCATAGAATAGATTAAAAATACTTTTATTCGGGACAGACAGAGCACAAACGGTTGTAAACACAAAGTAAAAAATAACAAAGTACAAATTGCGCCGAGCGTGTTCGCACCGAAAGGGTGACCATCTCAGCCTTTTCTGAGCAGAAGCCATGGTCCGGAGCGAGGAAGACTGGCAGGCGGTCGCCGACTTCTGCGAAGCAGTAATGCTCGCAAAGGAGGAGGCCGAACGCATCAGGCAACATCGTTATCGCCGCCGCCGTCGCCGGGATTCTGATCCCGATTTCCGGCCAACGTAGACGCGGGCTTGCGGACAGTGAGCAATGGGTAGTTCACTGTCCGGCCGTCCGGTAACTGTCCGGACCTAGCCCAAGTCGTCGACGGCGCGCACTGTTCCCGCGCGCCTCAAGGAGTTGTCAGCAACAGCAGGGACCCAGCCGGGTCGAAGCCCAAGGGGCTCGAGCGCCCTTTCGGATAACCCTGGCCCCACCAGGGTTATCCGAAAGGGCGCTCGAGCCCCGGTATGAAGGCTAGAAGGAACGGGGTGGGTCTTTTAGTCATTAAGAGTCTGACACTATCTCCCGCTCCGCCCAAGGGCGGGGGATGTCAATGCATGACTTTTCCCACCATAAAAAAAAAAATCTTTTCTGGGCACTAGCCCTTGCTAGACACCCAGCGCTGATTTTCAGTTGGCACCCCGCAGTGACGCATAGACTAGGGTAAACTTAAGGGCCAAGCGCCCGAAAAGTGCCATAAAACAGTGATTTTCTGAGGCCTACTCCTCCGTAACAGCTTGGCCAATTGGTTTGAAAAAAATATATGTTTATTATAGATTCATGAACAATAATATCAACAATTGATTTTTTCGTGCAATTAATACTACTGTCAAAAAAAAAAAATTAACAATTTCGCAACTTTTCCCTACTCCTTCGAAACGGCTTAGACCTTTAGAAATATTTTTACACATAAAAATTAGTGGTTAAATATTCTTAAAAGTGAACATTGCATATGTTTCTTTACTTTTTCTTTTTCTTTACTTTTCCTGTATTAAAAATAACAATATCTCTAATATTCTCGACGTAGGAACCTAGATAAATATCGTCTATAACCGAATATCATCATAATATGTTGGAAATATGCTCCAACTGCAAATGAGCGTGGTATTACGTTTGTATGGAAATTCATCCGTCGCCGGCCCCTAATGATGTATAATTTTATTGAAATAAAAATACAAAAAAAAAACAACAACGCCTAATATGTACTTTTGTCTATTGGTATTTTAGGGCCACTGGCTATGGTACAAATATCAAATAACAGGGTAGCCAGCCTTTCAGTGTTTTACAGAATGCATTTTGGAGAGTGTGCGCGGGAATTGCATGACTTGATTCCACCATTTCATTTCTACCATCGGACAACCCGACGAACGGCGAGTATCCACTTACGCTGTTGAAACCTCTACGGTCCGGAATAAGCGTTTTGCCTCGTCGTTTATACCGCGTACATCGAGGGACTGGAACAATTTGCCTGCTGCGGTTTTCCCGTCCGATTATAATTTAGGTGTCTTCAAGGTAGACTAGTGCGCCTCACGATCAACGATTGCATCACTGCTTACCATCAGGTGGGATCTCAGTCAAGGACTAGTTTATAAAATTTAAATCAAAAGAAATATTAAGGGTTTTTTTTACTAAAATCTTCTCCCGCCCTAGTCAGGAGCGGGAAGGCATGTCACACTTTTACTGGCTAAAATGACACCTATATTCCTTCTTTACTTAGCGATCCAGGACCCCCAGTTTCCTTTCGGAAGTCAAACCATGATTCCAGTAGTATTCGGCCCTACTAGCCTACTAGAACCCTACGGTTTTGCTACCTCCTTAAGACGCGCATGGTAAGCTACGCACCGCCGACGACTCTGGCTGGGTTGTCCGGACAATTCTCAAACGGCCGGACGGCAAGCTACCCATTACTCACCGTCTGCAAGCCCACACCAAAGGAGGTATAAACAATATTTAGTAAACATGAAAATGTTCTCATCTCTACTCCCCCAGTTTGACGCTACTCAAAAGTACAGTACTTAAAAACCACAAACTTCTACATAAAATAAAATATTGACTTTAGCTTACAAAAATATTCTTTTGTTTCTTTTCGAAGCCACGAATAAAGTTTCGCGAATTTACTTATTCAAGTTCGTTCAATATTTCACGTTTTTCCAAATGACAATGAATTTATTAAGCTTCTTAAATTGAGTCGTTCATAATATTGAAAATCGAGACTAGAGTTGATGACGATTCGGACACAATATATTCGGCCCCAGTGTCCGAATCGGCACATTTTTATTTCAATACTAGCTGACTGTCTAACAGTCAATTAATGGAGTATATCTTTCGATATAGTCAACCAACTGCGATGACACAAAGCCTAAGTAATATATCAAGTTACACACAATTTTAATCTGTAAAAGTTATCTACATTGATTTCGTACATTTTACGTGATACACGTACAACTAAAAACTTTTACAGATTTTTTTCACTGACGATTCGCACACACGTTTTGATACAGTCAAATAAGTTTTGAAATTCCGCATGTAAATACTGTATTAATACAGTACACGGGGATAAAAAATGTTACCAAAACTATTTTAGTGATTTTGGGTAGGGCTGTACTAAACAGCTTCAGTTCGAATCGTCAGTGAAAAAGTATTGAAAATTAAATCTGTCGATTGAGACACTGTGTCCGAATCATCAGCTACTCGGAGACTGAAAGCTGTGAACATTTCGTTGAATTCTGTGATTTAGGTTACAAAAGTGTCAATAAAATTGGTTCGCAATTCAGATCAGCAGATTTACGACACGATCAGCAATATTGTTGGCGCTTATTGATAAATAGAAGTGATTTATTTAGTCTGTAGATCTATGAATGATATACTTACTAAAATGCCTAGGTATTGGTCTATCGAATGACTGATATAGGCAAATCCATCATGATATTGTATCGGCAGTTTTTTTTAAGGTTGGATTCATCTAATGACTTTACCCGCTTTAGGGTGGAGCGAGAGGACGCGTGCGACTTTTACTGACTAAAACAGTCAGTTGCCTTTTGCGTTCTAAGTCCACGAATATCCCATTCATGTTTTTCCGTAAGCCTAGAAGGCTTTGGCCCTACTGAGCGCCTACGGTTTGCTGACATCTCATAGGCAGGTCTTTAAAGCTAAAACTAATGATGATGGAAAATATCTGAATAGAGGACCAGATTGCGATTGAAGGAGGAGCCTGACAAGATCCAGAAAAAAAGATCTTCTTTGAAGTCAAAACCAATACTTCCCCAGTTGAACATAAAACGTGAGGTCCTAAATATTTAGCCGTTTTACTGCTCGAGAGGGCACAGGGAGTGCTCATAAAGCTGAGGTTACTTACTGCGGCCGATATTGAGGCGCTCGTTACATCTTATGGTTTCAATAAATATGCGTTTGTCTACTGATTTGTTATGCACTGTATCCTCAGGAGTAGTGAACCTACTGGATAAATACTAGTCCCTGTACGGTTATTAAGCGTTGTGATATAGGTATATCTAAGGGTTAATTTTGGTTTTTAGATATATATTCTTAGTGGTGTTTTTAACCCCCGACGGAAAAGAGGGGTGTTATAAGTTTGAGATGTCTGTGTGTCGGTCTGTGGCATCCTGCTTTTCAGCGAATAGGCCGATTTTGATGTGGTTTCTCTATTTGAAAGCTGACGTTATCGAGATGGTTCTTAGATACAATTTATGAAGATCTGTTCAGGTGTTCAAGGTCATCAGCTCGTTTGTTGGCTGTGGCTGGGATCTTAAAACACTTAATAGATCTATATTTTACTAATAAACACATATAAAATGTGGCCTAATGTTTGAAATTTTCATGTATCCTACATGGCCGACGCTATCAAGCTGGTCTGATGTTGGAGGTCGGGTAAGAGACTTAAACCCATCAACTTTTGGCTTATTTAGATCTTAAAAATTGTTCTGTTCGTTTCTTATGACAATGATAACCTGATGATAGAACTGGGAAGTGGCTGGTGGAACCCTGGAATGCCTTCTAGTAAAGACGTCGAGTTTGGGCTCATTAGACTCGTCTTAGCCAGTTCTATTATTTTTTATAGATTTTATACGTAAAATTTTTAATTTTGCTATATGTCAACAAATCCATCTCATTATTATTAATATTACATATGTATTTTATCTAAGGTTGCCAGACGTCCGGGATTTCCTGGATTGTCCCAGAATTTTACGTCTTGACCCGTGTCCAGTAATTCGATCTATTGTTCCGGATCCGAAAAATTTTTATAATAAAAAAAAAAATAACAATAAATGACTCGGCCAGGTCAGCTAAGTAAGTCTATTTAATCAAAGAACCACAGGGAGAGGTTTATTGATTTTTCTTTAATAATAATAAAAAAATAAAATAATACTTAATAAAAATAATTTAATTAATTAATTAATAATAATAAGGCTAATTTTATTTTGGTTATAAGATACATAATAACGAGCTTGTTAGTTACTTACTATAAAAGAAATGTTCTCAATTCTATATCTTTTATATGGTGATGACCAAACTTCTTTTATCTGGACGAATAAAAGAATTAAAAAAAAATACAAATATAAAATTAGATATCTCGTATTTTTTTTTATTTATTCATAAGTATAGCCATAATATGGCCCGACATGGAATTGTCCCGGACTTGGTAAGTTCCGATCTGGCAACCCTAATTGTATCTACGGGTCTTAGTTGCCTGACAATAAAGCGAAAATGACAAATGTCAATTTTTTTTATTATGGATAAGCTTGCGTCTGACCACGTATCTCACGTGATGGTAAATTTTGATTTGGCCGATGCGGCGACGGTTGAGCACTCTTGACATAAAGACCCCTAGGTTGTAGCTATCAGGGAACTCTGGCGGGGAATTCCACTCCTTGGCTATACGCAAAATGAATGTGTTCCCAAAACGCTTTGTGCATATGGGTGGGAAGTCCACCATGTACTGGTGGCGTAACGCCGTACATCTTGTGGTCCGATGACGGCTCACTCCCCGAAATGTAAACGATAGAAAACCAACTGGCTAGCAACTCGGCGTCGATGCTCAAAGACTGCAATTTTGACTTGATAAGTTCAAGGTGGACCGATGACTTGGTAAGGGTTAAGGGGACGGGTTATCCGAGGACCGCTGGTTATAGCGACACTTGGGGGAGGCCCATGTCCAACAGTGGGCCTCTTACAGCTGAAATGATTTATTATACTTACACCATCGTTCTTCTATTTCAGCTGGAGTCAGGAATTTAATACATAAAGAAAATAAAACAAAATAAAAATTGTTTATTGATATATTTATTTTCAATTCAATATCAGTGTTTGACTATTATTAGGAATGCGGTGTACACAGTTATTATATTAAAATATATTTCCAAAGCTATCGTCCATTTTACAGCGGGAAGTGATATGTAGAATGTATACAGGCTGGTCGTTTATTGAAACATATTATATTTATATATATATATCATTTTTTTTTTTTACCAGAGACACGATATATACTCGAATCTGCTGTCCACAAGCCATAATGAGGTTATCTGACAAAAAAAAAAAGAGTAACGCACAAAAAAGTAGCCTCAATATTTATT
The DNA here is from genome assembly GCA_929112965.1 of Mythimna albipuncta. Classification (NCBI taxonomy): domain Eukaryota; kingdom Metazoa; phylum Arthropoda; class Insecta; order Lepidoptera; family Noctuidae; genus Mythimna; species Mythimna albipuncta. The sequence goes on along the minus strand of OV815962.1, from coordinate 3,932,089 downwards.
TAAAAAAACGAAAACTCGCCTAACTAAAAAAAAAACTAACCTAAAACTCGCCAAGAGTTACTATCGACAGTGTTAGCTAAGGACTAACTACAGTAGCCCGAAATTAAAATTCTCGTTCGTTTTTTTGCATTTTGCAATTCAGTTTCGGATAGTAAGGTAAAAAAAAAGTATTTGCTGTACACGTGCCTACGTATTTACAAAATTATACTTCTTAAAGTCATTAACTTAACTCCATTTCATTCTCTCTTTGCTTTCAATCATGTTTTTAGCACTTTTAGACTGACATCCATTTCTCACTGGGTTAAAGTCGTTAATTAGTCGTTATTTAGTCAATAAGGTACTAAAAAGTATTGATTTAAAAAAAAAAAAAACAAATTCTGAATCTCATTAATAATTGATTAATTGAAAATTCTTTAATTTTTATTTTTTACTTGTATTATTTTACCATCAATTAACCGAAAGACTAAAGCCCAGTCTTCAAATATAAATCAAAATCTCGAAAATCGTTTTAAACAAAAATTAATTTCGAATTTCGAACGTCGAACATCATAAAAAGTTTTTAACATTCTGTCCATAACAACACGTTGTATAATTACGTGAAAGCAACAAAAACACGTGTTTTGATGAACGAAATACTAAATGGACACGTGCCATCGTATCTACTAATTACTAGCGCTAAATTAGCACGTGTTTGAGCACATGCCTTTAGTACTTGCAATTAGTGTAACGCTGCCTACGAGTTTTGGTAAAGCGTTATTAATTTATATTTGAGTTTTAAATTAATTTGGCTCTTTTTACTCTAGAGAAAATACTGTGTTTTTCAATTTTATATTTGCTTTAAGTCTGATCAGCTGAGGTCATATTTCTAAAATATTAAACTTTAATTTGGTTTATTACTTTGATGAATTTGAAACCTCTTTGATAGGATTAATTAATTTTAGAGATTGGAGTTATTAAAATATTTATACAATGTACAGCAAGTCTTTGTAACATGAATTATTATTTACATGATTGATTTTTGTGTTGGAAAATGTTTAACAAAATTAGAATCTTATAAATCTTTTTATATATATTAAACAGTGCGAGACGCTGAAAAAAATAAACGACCAGCCTGTTTACCGAAAAATATTAACTATTTATTATCAAGAGAAAAATTATTTTAATAATTGGCACCGAGACAATAAATATCTAAATTATTATAAATCTCTCAGAATAGTAAATTATTATTCTGGTTTATAATTATTATTTATTACCTTAAGTAACAACGAATTGGCGAAAACAATTTGACGAGACAATCACAAAATCACAGGAAATTTTCAATTCCAATCAAGCGATTTTTTTTTTACAAATTTTTATTTATTTTAAAATGAAATACTCAAAATCAGTCGTGCGCGCGAAAATATCTTTTTTTTTCTCTCAGTTTTCTATTGTTTATGGAACATTATTTGAAAAACTATTTGTACTATTATTAAATCAATATTATTAATGAGAGAATGAATACTTGCTTGTTTATGAACGACCAAAACCCTTGAGATTAAGCAAATGGAATGAAAAAATTATGTCTATTATTTATTTAAAAATTACATTAAACATTGATATTACACTGTCCATTTATAAGCTCAAAAATCGTAATAAGAGTTATTATGAAGTATCTATTTTTTTATAATATATCTTCTAGGCCAATAATCAATTTAAATCTGACACATTGAATTATAACGATAGAGTACACAGTAAACATACATAAAAATGTATTCATTCAGTATATCAATCACTACTATTTAATAGTATAAACATATATTTATATATTTATCTTCAGAAGTATAAACTTTAGTGTTAAACACTTAGTTCATAAACAATAGAAAACTCGAAAACAAACAACTAACTAATCTTAATTTTTATGTTGCACAATATCTATTTAACATACAAGAAATATTTATTTACAATAGTTTGAGTATCAAGAATATTTTCATTAGATTTGCCTCCGTTATAAAGCTGGGTTACAAGCCTTATTTTAAAAGGTACTTGGATCCTACCATTAATTGTGATCTACATTATCTGTGATGTATAGTAAATCCTCGTTTACTTGAGAAGCGATTCTCGCAGAATTCAACACTTAATTATAAGGAACTTTCAGATTAGGCGTAACTTTGTGCGTGTTCTAAGGGTATGTTGGACAGTTTGTTCCCCTTTTCAACCCAGTTCTTTAGCCTCCCTCGTAACTCCTCCAAGCTTTTAGACTTCGCCTTGTTTATCCTTTTGTACTTCACGTCCTTCGGTTTCGTCACATTCCGGTGGTTGGACATCACTCTGTTGTACGTGACGACGTGCGTCGACTTGGGCTCCGGCTCCTCATCGCTCTCAGCATTCGAAGTGCCCTCATCATCAGATTCGTTCGACGGAGTCATCCTCTTTGGCACATAAGTATACGACCACACCTCTTTAGCGCTCTTCGGTTTTAACTCCTTATCATTGTCTATGCTCTTGACCTCTGCGGTAAGAACTACGCTCCTCATTCGAAAGTTATCCCGCCTTTGAGCGAGGAGACTCGTTTCCTTGTACTTCTCTTCATCAGTTTTGTTGGCATCGTTCAGTTCTTTCTCTGTGCTGTTCTGTGCACTGAGACCTTTAGTGGAATCTCCATCGACCTCTTCTTCAACACTGTACACAGTTTCCAGAATCTCTGGTCTTCGGAGGAAACCATTTGACCGTCGTACAACGTTGTACTTTAGGTTGGGGTCTATGGCATCTGATATTGACCGGACAATGGTGACACTGTCGGGGTTGGTCGACCTGAATCTTGGCACATTGGGGGTGTTACTGCTGTCGAAGTCGACGTCTTCCATGATGACAGCAGAATCTGAATCATTGAGTGAATCGAAGTCTCCCGTGATGTGGGAATCCTGTAGCATGTCCCTGAAGTCTGGGATGTTTTGTGATTCGATACCATTATCGAGTAACTTGGCTTGGAGCGATTCTATAACTTTTTGTTGTTTCATGATGATTGTTTCTCGTACGGCGAGCATGCTGCTGATCTCCTTCTGCTTGCGAACGAGGCGCGACTCGAAGAGCAGAAGTTGGCTGGAGAGGGATTTGAGCTGTTCCGCCTTCTCCTTCTGGAGGCGAGTGACTAGTTCCTCTTGGGTGCGGTGTGCGCGGCGCCATGTTAGGAGCTGGTGAGCTTGAGCACGATACTTCATTCGAAGATCTCTGTAACAGTAGAAATAGAGTGTGTTAGATTACATTCAAAAAGTTCCAAGACGTACAAAAATCTATACATATAAAAGGAACAACAGACTGACACACAGCCGAAATTACAGGGACTAGGAAGGTGACATTTTGCACAAGGTTTCCTTTTATCACGTAGGCAAGCATTAAGAGAAGATGTTCCAAACCCCCCCCCCCCCCCCAAAGGGATAAAATTGGCTTAAACGATGGTCAAAATTGTGTGGAGAAACCTACAAACCGCTACCAGTAGCTAGTTATAAAAAACCGGAACTCCTAATACTATTTATTACACCATCTTGAACACTATCTGTCGCTAAAATCTATTAAGTTGTAAATTTCTACTACTACCCTCCACAGAAGCACTTTATATCCGCACGTATCCCCAAGAGATTCTATCGCCTTGTCTCATTCGAGTCGTGTGTTCTGTAGCAATTCGACCGTATCGATAAATAATATTGCTTCTAACTTATTTTTGCGGAAACTTTTCCAAGACACTATTAGGGGCCAAGGTCTCACTTGTGAGTTAGTGAAGTACCTATCTATTTCTGATTTTATTTGTGTCGTTTTATTTGCTTACTCCTTCCGTGTTACATATATAACTAGCTTATGGCCGCGTTAAAAGTATTTTATATTCTAAGGGGATGTTCCAGCAGGATATATAAGCCTCTCAATTGTTGCAAAAATGGCTTAGTCGTCATTCTTGTAACATCATAGCATTAGCGACTTTTTTAGTACCAATTTTGGCAAAACCTTACTTTTAAGGTGACAAATCATCTAATGATTACTTCCGTTTTAGATATATCAGAGTTTTACCACAAAATAGATAGGTACAGAAGTCAATCTACATACAAAGCGCGCTCGAGCAACACACACATAGACACCATTCACGGACACGATGACGGTCGCGTCTCGGATCACTCGTCGAACAGTTCCGGCTCAAACGCTCATTAGTGTGCGTCCACGGAGCGTAGGTATAAAAAGTGAAGTGAGATGTCTTCTGTACCCTATCTATTTTGTGCTTTTACTGCCTAAATGAATACCTATGTTCCATCAGTTGATTTTTGCATAGGAACATGGGTTTCCCTTTCAGAAGTCAACCCATGACCCCAGTAGGCTTCATCCCTGCCTGATCCCTACTTTTTTTTAACATCTTGCGGCGCTCATGGACCACTACGCGCTGTCAACGACTCAGGCTTGGACCGGACGGTTACCGGCCGGCAAGCAATGGGTAGTCCACGAACCTAGCAGTACGTGGCGTCTTCTTTAGCGCCAATTTTGGAAACAGTCTGCTACAAAAAACCCTCCACCTTATTAATTGTGTTACCTGATGCTCCTCCTGGCTTCTTCCAAGGTGTGCGCCTCCAGAGGGTCGGTGAGGGATGCCGCAAGCGATACGTCAGGCTCCGTTGGGCTGTTCAGAGCCGACTCACTCCGGCTGAGGACAAAGAAGACGTCATCGTTAGTGAATGGATACAGGTGGGTCATATGTTTATTGGGAATAGTTGAGGAGAGCTTGTAGATCAAATGACATTGTAACAGTTACCTAAAAGTCAAAATGACCATGTGACCTTTTCGTAACGCTCACGCTGGTCAAACCATTTTTTTAAGTTAAATAGAAAAGAAAAGAAAAAACTTTTATTCGTACGTCACACATACAGTAGAATTGGATTAATAATAATAAAAAAAAGAAAACTTTAAAATCTGTGCAAGGCCAAAAGGGCGCCTAACTCAGCATATGCTGCGAAAAGATAAATAACGCAGCGCTGGTATTCTGTTAGGGCCCACGTTGATGCCACGGTCACATTCACGGAGGTTCGATAAATTAAAAGGTATCGAAACAAAAAAAAAATTAAATACGAACATTGATAAAACAACCATATGAAAAATAATAATAAATATCATTTAGCGTCCCGATCAGATGCCAATCGGGACGCGTCCCTAGACCCCTAAAATCGGGACGTCCTGCGCAAATCGGGACGCCTGGCAACACTACTTGTAGAGCTACACTAGATCCACGCCACGCGACGTTGTTCTACGTACAAATCAGGCGTGTTACATGTGTGCGTCGGTCTAATGTAATACTAGCATTATACTTAACAAAGTTGTATTAAAATCGACCCGCATAAGATAAGTGACAGTGAGAAGTATTTGCGAAGATTTACTTGCGAACTTTATTGCCTCCCTTCCTCGGAAAGCCAGTCAAACCGTTAGTCCCGGCCGACATTTGTAGATCTTTCACAATTATGACAGATAGTCGGAAGCCATAAAATCTGGCGCCGGCCATAGTAAAGGGGTGCTGTGTTCCATAGAAATGGGGTTTAATTTAAACAGTCGCATCGGGTTATTCTGGAAGCGAACGTAAACATTGGCACAAAACAGATAGGTTGAGAAGTCAATCTCATGTGTGTACTCCACATTTTATACCTACGCTCGGCGATCGCGCTAGGGTCAGCGCGTTGCGCCGAACTGTACAAGTGCGACCGGGCGATTGAGGCGAGATGTCGTGTCCGTGAGCGGTGTCTGTGTGTGTGCGTTGCTCGAGCGCGCTTTGTATGTAGATTGTCTTCTGTACTTATCTATTTTGTGACATTGGCAAACAGATTTGTTTAGTTTTACAAAGAAAATGTTACCCCACACGGAACACACACAGAACATAGGAATAAGGCCTGTATCGTGGGTGCGTTCAAACATATAAACTAATTCACTGTAAGCCTTATAAATATTTGTTCCGTATGGGAATCGAACTTACAACATGCAGCGCAGCAGTCAATCGCTCAATCACGGCGCTAACCATACCGATTTATCGAATTATCAAATTAAGTGATCGTAAGAATCTGCTCGTATCTGTGTTGTGGACGCGAGATAACTGAACCGGTAATTGTGGCGACACTTGGGCGAGGCTTATGTCGTCTTTCGGCTTAAATAATGATAATGATGAATCTGCTTCCAAAATCGGAGCGCAAAAGAACAGCCCTCCCAGCCCACTCTCTACCCTCTTTCATCGATCACCTCAAGCCGGAAACGCCTCCGATTCCTTTGTTCTGACCACGTGACTGAGCGTTGAGATGACTTCAGAACAAAGGAATCGGAGGCGTGGTCAACTCGAGGCGTTCGACACAAGAGAATCGAAACGAAACGGTTGTAACTTGGCTATGGGGTCAAATTAACCTATCCTAATTTAAATCAGAACTAAAGAACAATATTGCCTGTATCAAAAGGTAGGCAGGTAGTGAACACATTAGGAGTTGGAGAAAAGCGTTAACTTCACACTTAACATTCATTACAGAGCTATTTGGTTAGGCCGTGTTTACCTAACGCGGTCCCGAACAAAAAGGGGGGAATTAATTTTGGCTTTTAGAGCAATTGGCAGAACAATGTTAATTTGGAAAGTAGTTTCGAACAAAACAATGTGTTTCACGCACATATACTTTTTTGGTCTGTTAAACGAAGCAAATAGTAACTGTTTAATAAATAGTACTCTGTTTACTCTTTCTACAAATAACGTTAGGCCAGATTATTCGAAATGTTTTTTTTTAATCATCATTATTGATAATCTCGCGTTTGACAACTATTTCAGCTGATGGTAAGCGATGATCTCCTTTCACAATGACATAGTAAACATGTGTATATGTATATATTATATAAGTATGTATTTATATATGTATGTATGTTTATGTATTATTTTAATCATATTTTTTTTTTTTTAAATTGTGCACTGGATCTTACCCTCTACTGTGATTTCTCTCTATCACTCAATGGTTTGCTGGAAGAAAACTCAACTTTGAGTTAAGCTCGCCTATGTACATGAACTCTCTGATGTCCACATATTTTGTTATCTATCATGGTGTACAATAAAGAATTAAAGATTATGTGGATGACCAGAACAGAATATATGGTACATGCATACAGCATATAGTTTGTTCACCACCATAGGTTGACTGGTAGAGAACGCCTATGGAATTATACACCGCTAAATTTTGATCGTTTTAATACCGTGGAGGTTCGATTCGGTACATGAAACACTATCGATTTGTAAATATAAAATTAAAAAATAAAGTACTTCTTTTTAGAAATTAATTTCTTTAAGAAAACGTCAGCTGAACGAGTTCAATGACCTGTAGGTAGTTAATACGCAACGCCGACTACTACCTCAAGGTATTGGACTGGCTCAGCTGACGCAGGATCGACTCTCCACGGGAATATAACGATCAAAATTTTGCGGTGTAGGTATGTATACGTCCGACTTTGTACTTGTTACGAGTATATTGAGAGTTTAAGATTAATTAAAGAGTGACGAAACGATTTATTTACAACTTAAAGCAACAAAATATATACATAATAAACTTAAATTAAAATATTTAAGTATGCTTAACCTAACTATACACACTAAGGGCTACTTCCTACTAAAATATGGCGTCATAAAACTCCTCCGCATCGCTGTCGACTGGAAGTGTGCCCAAGAGGCTGGCGGCATTGCCACGTTGAATGGCAATGCTTAATCTCTGACCGAGATAAAAACCAGCCCTTGGGTCACGCGAAGTGTCAACTAAACGTCTTGACAGCTCTTTAAACAGTATATGAGCACACGGACCCCACGGCCCAAGAGTTTCAACCCCAAACGACTCAAAAATATAACTGCCGACATGGTTGTTATATTTTCGCCGCTTGAGGTTCTCCGCAGCGGCAGCACCAGCACAGCACGATGAACTAGGAAGATGGGATGGCGCAAGAGTGTCGACACAGGTAGCGTCCCACACTAAAGGTCTACCCAACTTCCATGGAAATAAAATGATTAATTAAATAATCTACATACACAACAGATATTTTAATAAACATTCAGAATCACACATATATTACAACCACAACGCTTGTACCATGTCGTTTAATTAACTTTGCTCAAAATGGCTGCGGTCTGTGTAAAGTATCATTTTACAGTTGTTTACGGTTATCATAAATTCAGCTGTAAGGCTCTTTTACATGTGGAAGATTTCTCGCCCGGCGATAGGCGAGAATTTCTAAGCTAGATTTCCAGGCTAGATTAAAGCTCGAGCTACATTAGACTGATGCCCACGTGGTAACACGCCTGATTTGTACGTAGAACGACGTCGCGTGGCGTGGATCTAATGTAGCTCTACAAGTCTAGTTTCCATATAAAATGTATGGAGACCGATGCGCCCAGATTATCGTACGTGGCACACGCAGTGCAGTTCTACCTTAAAAAACTTTTTGACAAGATCCCTGTGACATTCTGAGATCTATGTAATACAAACGACAGTCGGCAATCTACCAATTTTGTAGGTTTTTTTAAATACATTTTCAGCTAAAGTAAATTTGTAATTTATTCTCTATTGAGAAGAGTGGTATTCAAACCCAGACAGGCACTTCACTTTGTGTAATTTATTTCACCCACCAGTGCTCTCAAAATAGTGAAGAAAAACATGGTATCTCCTCATGGCATGCCCTAGAGCCTACGAAGACGTGTGACATCCGCCAACCCACACTAAACCCGGGTGGCTTACAGAAAAAGCCCGAGTCCCAACAGTGGAAAACATTATTAGGCTGAAAATATTCTCAGCTAAATTAAATAGGGTCGTGACGATAACGATCGTCAATAAGTCAAAAATATAGAATGACGTGCACTTCCGATATTTTACGTTTCTAAACATTTCGACAGTCAGCTGTCAACGATAGCATGTCACTTTGCTTAGGGCCCAATACCCTTTCAATTTTGATGGAGAAGCGAAGGAAGACTTTTGTATTTAGAAATAAGTGTACCCTACGTACTGTTTGCTGCCGTGGGTCGTCCGAAAGGGATTCCAGGGTAGGAAGGAAGGCAAGAGTTGGTTTTAGTCAGTGAAAATCTGACACGCCCCTTCTCCATCCTAGAGCAGGAGTAATCATTGCATGATTTCCCACCTAAAAAAACGTACCTACCTACTTGTTTGCTGCAAAAAAAAGTTTGAGTAACTGTAGCCTTAGAACGCAAATGCCGACTGAAGGACATAGGATTTAGTCATTAAAAATCTGACACGCCGTTTCGCTCCACTCAAGAGCAGGAGATCTCATTTGATGATTACCAATCTCAAAAATAAATCTTCTGAAAACAAAGCATCTCAAAAAGAACGTACAATTACCTTTACGGATCTCGAGCGTTCGGCGTCAGAGTGGGGATCGCTTTGCGCATTCCATACATTGACGAACCAATCGTCGTCGTGGTTAGATATTTGCAGCAAACGCAGGGAACGAATCATGAGTGACGTCTATGACACGATGGCGCGGCGAGCCAATCACTGACTCTCCCCACCCCCGCGTCTCACTTCGCACCACTAAAGACACCGAATATTTGACTTCTGCGCAACTTGAAGCCAGCGCTCAAGATCTGTGCCGGTAATTGTACTTGTAATAATGTCAGTCATGCGAGCGTGAGAAAGAGGGTTGGAACTAGGGAATGCAAACCGGTTAACTCGAAAACCGAAAAACCGGTTTTTCGGCATATTTTTAATGATTAAAAAAACCGGTTTATTTTTGCAAGTAACCGGTTTTTTCGGTTTTTTTTTATTACTTTCAAATGACACTATTTTTTTATTAAATATTGTTTTAAAACTCTGTTAAGGCTTGATATCAATCGTAGGTTTGTTTATATATACGTGCCATAGTGATAGCGAAACCAACTGTACAGTTTTTCTGTTTATGATCATTAAAAATTCAGGCCGGCCACGTGTTGTGAGAACAGGCAATGAAGGGCCAGAATTAAAATCTCGTAAGGACACAGAAATTCTTATGCACAGATGGAATACCCACCGTTGTTACTCATCACAATATCGTCTCCTTAAACAAGTCGCATTTAAAGAAGAGAGTGAAAAGATCAAAATCTTTGTTTGTTCGTTACACTGATGAAAAACTCAGGGATATTCTTGCTTTGGGCGGAGCATCGCCGTGCCCTCGTGGGGGCAATCGGCGGCGGAGACCTCTCGCGCCGGGCCTTGGTTCAGACCATGGTTCGGAGCGAGGATGAGTGGCAGGCGTTCGCCGACTTCTACGAAGCAGTAATGCTCGCAAAAGAGGAGGCTGACCGCATCAAGCAACGGCGCTTTCGCAGCCGCCGCCGGGATTCCAATCCCGATTTCCGGCCACCGTAGGCGCGGGCTTGCAGACAGTGAGCAATGTGTAGTTCGCTATCCGGCCATCCGGTAACTGTCCGGACCGAGCCCAAGTCGTCAACGGCGCTCACTGTTCCCGCGCGCCTCAAGGAGTTGTCAGCAAAAGCAGGGGCCCTGCCGGGTCGAAGCCTACTGGGGCCAGGGTTATCCGAAAAGGAACTCGAGCCCCGGAATGAAGGCTAGAAGGAACAGGGTGGGCTTTTAGTCAGTAAGAGTCTGACACCGTCTCCTGCTCCGCCCAAGAGCGGGGGTTGTCATTGTATGATTTTTCCCACCATAAAAAGGATATTCTTGCTACCGATGAGAAAATTATCACAATCAAGGAAAACTACAACAAGCAAAACAATTGGGTGTAAGCTTCTAACTCCAAAGAACTCTTTCAACAGTTATCAGAGTCCTGAATGATCATCATACGGCATCAGTAATGGTTCATTTTCGTGAAAATGGGCTAAAGAGTATCAAGATACTATCCTAAATGCCATAGCAAAGCCTCTTAAAGCCTCTCTCTTTTTGATAACATACTAGGTTTTTTCAGGATGCTTACAACGAGTGTTTCGGACTTCATTAAGGCTGATGATTGACCTTTGACTAGCCCAGATCTCAACCCCTGAACTACAAATTGAGATCTACTATATTAGAGGGCATGGCCTTCACCTAACAATAAATAAAAATTCTTTACAATCAGCGGTGGACAACTTTCCAATGATCACCGTGCGTAAACCGATGACGCGTGGCGTGAACGCCTAAAAACTTGTGTTAAGGGTAATGGATATTTTGAGTAGAAGTTAAATTAACTTCTGGCTTAGATTCTCTATATATAACATCATTCTGAGACATTCGTTTTTATGAAGTTATTTTTTTTTTATCTTTGACAGAATTCATGGCCATATTAAGTATACAGTATATTTTTTCAATAGATAAGTTTCAAAATAATTATTAAAAATAATTATTTAGAATTTCACAAGCAAAAAAAGTTAAATTTTTCACTAAAAAATAAATGTCAAAATTAACTAATTTTAAAACCGGTTACCCGGTTAACCGGTTTTTTTTTTAGAAAACCCGAAAAAAAAACCGGTTTGTAATTTTGGCGGTTTTTGCATTCCCTAGTTGGAACTATACACCATCGATATGGTAGTTCAGTTTAGGTCGTCAATTAGACCATCGTTAAGAGCCCCTGGTTAGACCTCTAATTACAAAAGTCAACATTAACATCTCATTAAAAAAAAAAACAGTCTCCTATTCGAAGTGAAAAAACGCCCGTGTAAATGTACCGTTACTCTCATGAAACTTATTTATTCAACACTGAAAATGGCGACAGTAAACATTTACAGAGTAAAGTAGGTCGTGCAATCGTGCCTGTTGCAAGCTGACATCCACCACAATGTTCTATTGACAAATATTTACCTGAACATTAGGCCTGGCGAAAAAAATATCGATATATCGATGTGTTTTTCTTGATTCATTGTAAACTAACGAAATGCAGTGTATCCTTGCAGCCTTGGGCCGCCGAGTTGCTAGCCTGTCGGTTTTCTATCGTTGGGGAGTGTGCATGAATGGCATAATCTAATTCCGCCAAGTCAGTTTCATCATTGGACTACTAGACGTCCGACGCCTGTGCCATTGATACATAATGGACATCCCACACATGCGTACAAAGCGTTTTGGGAACACATTCATTGTGCGCACAGGTAAGGAGTGGAATTTCTCGCCCGTGTCCTGATAGCTAACCTAGTGATCTTTAAGACAAGAGTGAATAGCTTCTAGGCAAGCGTGATTCATCGTCGGCTACATCATCGCTTACTATAAGGTGAGATAGTGGTCAAATGCGAGCCTATGCATAATAACAAAAATGTAAATCAAAAACATTTCTACATGTATCGTAAAAGTCGAAGTTCAAAAGGGTTTTTCTTGAACATGATGTCCGGTGAGGACCTGTGTCATGCTGAAGGTGAGGACGCCCGCCATGGCACTTCTTCAGCAACTCCTCAAAGAGGGGAACTTACCTCTATGATTGTGGCGTGCTCAAAAGGCTGGAGTTTAGAATTGACCATCAATATTTTTTTCATGCCAAAAATACCAATCGAATATTTTATTTCGAATAAATAAATCGAAAGTACAGAAGGCCTAGCCAAGTTACGACCGTTTCATTTCGATTCTCTTTCATCGAACGCCTCGACTCGACCACGCCTCCGATTACTTGTTCTGACGATATCTCACCGCTCAGTTACGTGGTCAGAAAAAAAGAAATTAGAGGCGTTGTAACTTGGTTAGAGGAGCAGACGTATTTTAATACTATCGATACTTACAATTTCGACATCCCTATTGAAAAATTTCTTTGAAATCAATTCCTGAGTGAAAATAAATACATGGTTAAATAAATATGTTTGTTTTGTTTACACGAAAAGCTTCGGGGAAATATTGGCGCTTCAGCGAATATTTTATTGGAAGATTTTATGGACACTGGACTGAATAATTGGAAAGCTGTGATTATTTTAACAGCTTTCATTTTAAGTGGCGGATTTGTTTTCAGTAATGTTTTTTGTTATTGTTAACTATGTAGTATTACTGTTGTTTATAATTAATGTTTTACTGAATAAATTAATAACTCTCATTTTTTAAAACCAGGATTTTGTTAATCTGCAGTTCAATCTCTTGTTTCATAAAGCGTAATAATTGGTTGGAACTGAAATATCTACGTTTGTAATTTCTACAAAAAGATTTGATTTACCTTGATGGGTGAAATACAGGCTAGGGAGTGGAATTCCTTGCCGGAGTCTGTGTTTCCTGATAGCTACAAGCCGGGAATCTTTAAGTCGAGAGTGAATAGGTTTCTTCTAACTAACAAAAAAAAAAAATACAGTGTCTGACAAATCCAAAATCTAGAATTTGATTTCATCATTTCACCAAACAAATCCAAAATCTAGAATTTGATTTTCAAATGATTATTATTTCACCATAACTCATATAGGCCTCTTCCTCGATAGTATCCTGTCTGTTTCGCATCCTTAGGGGCCCGATGACCTGATCGGGCCACAATAGCTTACATAGGCCTCCTCCAAGTGTCGCCACAATATTATGACAGATTCAGTCTATCCTCGACAGATCATCTGTCCACTTTGTGGGAGACCTTCAAAAGATACAGAAAAGTAAACAATATACGAGAAAAACCGATTACAATTCTCGTAATTGTACTCTAGTCGTTACTTCTCAAAATAACAAGGATTTACTGAAGCGGTTTCTCAATAAAAATAATTTTTCTTTTCATTAAAGTGTAAAGTTTTCCATTGAAGTGTTTTCTTAACAAGAGTAACTTTCCAATACTTAATAAATCTGTTCTGTAAATACGTTGTAAATCACGAACATTTTTCAGTGTTCAGTGTGCTCGAAAAACTAAATCGTGAGCGTAAATCGATTTGGAAAAATTGCGGAAAAGAAATAAGGAAAGTCCTCTCTTTCTTGTTTCCTTCATGTTATTTAATGGAAGTTTTTGTACTATTCGAAGTTATTTTTGCCGAGCCATTGAATTTTATCAAAAGCTATATGTAACTTGTGTAGACGTGGATCTGGAGTTATTGTATCGTGATTGGATACTGTCAATAAAATAAGCAACATTATCTATATGGCTTATAAAGTTCCCACTGCTGGGACTTTGGTGTCCTAGTTTACATCATCATAAAAGGATATCTTAAGCAAAACTTCAGATGTGTGTTGATATGTCAGTCAAGTCAGTTTCTCCTTCACCGCTAAATTTTAATCGTTTTAATCCCGTGGAGGGTCGATCCTGTACATGAAACACTATTGATGATAAAATTAAAAAATTAAGTACCTTTTTTTCAATGACCTGTAGGTAGTTTGTACGCAACGCCGACTATTAACTACAAGTCATTGAACTCGCTCAGCTGACGTTTTCCTAAAAAAATTAATTTCGTACATGCGTAAATTAATACGAGTTTTGAAAAAAAGGAACTTTATTTTTTAATTTTATCTTTACAAATAGTGTTTCGTGTACCGGATTGACCCTCCTTGGGATTAAAACGATTAAAATTTAACGGTATATAAATACTATAAAAGCTCGCTATGAAAAAATATTTTTATTAAAAACTTGTTCCAATTCTTTCCTCATTTCGAAACCTAGACTAACTAGACTCCGCCTGAGACATACTTGGAAAAAAAAAATTATCCAAATAATTGGTCCTTATCCAAATTCTCGAGTTTTGCGTTTAGCAACACATTTAGCCATTATTTTTTTAATGAAATAATCATAGATGGATGAACCTTGCGTTCATAACAACAGTTGCGATATTACGTATTAAATAAATCAAAGTCTGAAATTACGCAATCAGCCATATCAGATTACTGTGAGCTGAAATTGAAAAATTGGCATTTATATAATAAGTTAATAACAGCAAATAAACATTTACTATATAGGCGGGTATTGTGGACTAGATAACTCCCGCGGTTTCACTTGAGTCTTTGGTTTATAGTCCGATCCTATTAGTATTTTTATGTATTTAGAATCTATGTATTACAATTTTTCAAATTTCAAAACTGTATCATTAAAAAAAAAGAAAAAAAATCTGTAAATTAGAAAGTTATAAACTTATTATGTCAGCAAAAATACATAGTCACCGGACCATCCAGGCGACTAAGGGGTTGTTTTTCACTTGCATCCAGCTGTTTGCTGGCGCCTCATGTTCGTTATGACCTGTGTTATACTTAGTGTCGGTGGAGTCCAACTTGTGACCCTTTTTAAATATTTTCGGGACATGATGTGAAAACTATTGGAATCCATTCAGTTGCTGATTTTGGTTCTCTTAGTGGCCATCTACGTTATAAAAGGAAGCCTTGTGCATAACTTCACGTTCCTAGTCATAGTAGTTTAAAGTAGGGTAGAGTAGGGTAGAGTAGGGTAGAGTAGGGTAGAGTAGGGTAGAGTAGGGTAGAGTAGGGTAGAGTAGGGAAGAGTAGGGTAGATAGTAAAACAAAAGAATAATATTTGAACTAATTGAAACTGAATATTATATGACGGTCTACAATTCTACGAGCGCTTCAAAGGTCACGGGGTCAAACCCAACCATTTTGGATTTTTCCCAACCATTACGTATCACTGGTAGCGCGTCAATCTGGAGCCCAAGAGACGCTACCTAACCTTCACCGGACTCCTAATAAAACAAAGGTGAACCACATAAATGAGTTTCATATTTCAAAGGAAAACATATCAATTCAAACTAGAAATTCACATTAGAATACGCGAAATAATAATGCATTTATAATAGAGCAGACACGAGTTCTACATTAGTAATGCTAGATACACAAAGATAGTAATATATAATGTATGTTTGTATATGTAAATCTAACCGAAGCGCGTTGCATAATTTACAATAGTTCCAATGTCGAATACTATCTATAGTTGCTTCATTTTGGCATAGCGTTTGCGGTCAATGCCCCTTCCTAAATTCTGTCTTCGTAGGAAGTCAATAACTGATATGTAGCATAAACTAGAGGTAGGTGTTGTAAAATGTGAACATAAAAAAAAACTGTTGAATCACGAAAGATGTCGATCCCGACGAAATTCAAAGTTTGCTTTTCTGTTTTTGAGCTTTATTGCGCGTTTAAATTAGGTTGTTCACTAATTCCGTAAATGAGTTAGATCAATAGATCAATGACCGGCATCGCCACGCTAAAACGTAACAACTATAGTACACAAATACTGTGTACATTAGGTATAGGTACGAATTCATGATTTTACGTACATAGATTATGTAAATATTATTGTTTGTGAATAATTAGACTAATTGAGGTAAATTGAAACGTTACACGTGAAACCTCGAATCGTTATCTATTACTGGTTAGTGATTTGAGTGATGGATTACATTCTATTGTGAATCAGTAGTTTAGTTTATTACTATCTAATCAAATAAGCACATATTTCATTTATGTAATTTCAGTTTCTCATCACCATTTCAGCCGAAGGACGCCCACTCTTGGACATAGGCCTCCCCCAAGTGTCGCCATAATGACGGGTCCTGTGCGTCTCGCATCCATCAGATTCGCGCAACCCTCGCCAGATCATCGGTCCAGCTTGTGGTAGGCCTTTCAACGCAATTCAATTTTTTAGTTTCTTTCAAGGCTGATTTTTAGCATTTAGAACAATCATCATTACAACTTTTCAACCTAGCTTCCATTTTATTTTTCTTTTTTATTTAGGTGAGAAATCATCAAATGACTTCTCCCGCTTTAAGTTGGATCGAGAGGGCGTATCAGACTTTAACTTACTAAAATGCACCCATGTTCCTACATTTTCACGGTAACCGCCATCTCATTTCTGCCGGACAATCCGACGTACGGCGAGAGCCCTTACGTTGTTGAAACTTCTACTGTCCGGTCTAAGCGTTTCGCATCGTCGTTTATACCGCGTACATCGAAGGACAGGAACAAAGTGACAATCAATCAAAGCATTTATTGCAAATAGACCATTTACAGACACTTTTGAATAGTCAAATGTCGGTCAGTCCAAAAAAAGTGAAGCTAAATTGCACTGCAATTGGAGAAGAGCGTGTAAGAAAGTCCATGGACACTTTTACACTTTTTAAATCATATTATGAGTTACATATAATCTTGGTTACATATATTTCTGGTTGCTTCTATTATGTGAGCACAATGGAGATAAGTGATAAAATACCTTCTTGATCTATCTACTAGGTATATTATTTCGATAGGTCTCCATATTCTATGTAAGTAAACAGTCAATAGCCCACAGCTAGCAGCGCGGTACTGCGGGCCTTTCCACGAGTATTACGTGAAATATTTATAAGCAACGTTACGGAGCTAGCGATACGGTAAGTGGGCGCGAGGCGTGTGGGCCAAGTGATGAGAGGTAAGTGAAGGAAGATTTTTTATTACACCATATAAAATCACATCAACCTCAACTCTCATTATCATCATAATTTTATCATCATCATAAACCTCTCAACCTCCCACACACATACACATGCCATCACATCACACACAAGGAGGTTTGTCAACACTTTACAAATATAAAATTTGAATTGTATAGCGTCTGTCCTGTTTACAATTATATGTATCACCTACAAGGAAAGAGCGCTGTTGTCTGAGACACAGATATTTATTTATCTAGTTCAGACACAGATGTTGCTGTGATGATGACGCGGACGTGTTTCGGCTGAAATGTTGATGTAGGACATACATAAGTATCACCACAACTGGTCCTGTTCGTATCGCATCCATCAGAATCCCAGGATCATCGGTTGTCCTTGTGAGAGACTCAGTACAATGCACGATGACCTCAGGTCTTCCAAAAGAAAACTTGGATAAAACAAAGTCATGGCAAACAACCATGTAGCACCCACACCTATCATGATCGGAGATTACACCCGAAGTAGTGGATGATTATGTTTACCATGGATATACGGTCCAGTTAGGTAGGTCTAACTTCAAGACAGAGGTCATTTATCGAATCCAACTTAGCTGGGCAGTATTCGAGACGTGTGCGGTATTCTATCGTCCAACTCCAAACTCCAGTGCAGGTAAGCAAGCGTAAAAAAGACCACATTAATGGTACAAACAATCTAATACTTGTAAATGTTGCTTAAAACTTTGCAGTTGACACGAGTCTGAAAAACCAATAAAATTAATAGGAATTATAGAAATCAAACATCATTTTGTTGTGATATGCTTCTTCACTTTGCAAGCGATGAATCAGAAAAAAAAAACGGCGAGAAATAAATAAATCGCTTCCGTTTATCCCTCGACCCACCCACCACATATGACTTATCCGTTACTTAGTACCACGGAGCTATAATTTTACGCCAGCCCTCGGTTCCTGCTGAGGTCTAGTGCATTACTAAGGTCTGAGGCCTGTCAGACGGAACGTGTCATTAACTGCCAATAAAGACGTAATTACGATGTGATAACGTTACGGTAAGGTATTTAATTGCGAAGTTTCTTTGCGAATGATTTAACGGATAAGTGTTTTCAAGTTGAAGAGATAAGCTCATTTGTTTATCTACTAAAGTGGAGTAGCTTGCTGGAGACTGTGTTTCCTGATCGCTACAAACACACACAATACAATACAAAATCTTTAAGTCAAGAGGGAATACGTCCCAGTCCCGGGATTCCGATCCCGATTTCCGGCCGCCGTTGGCTCGGGTTGGCGGACGGCTGGGGTCTTGGGTGATGCAAAAGAGATCCCCGGTGCCCTGGTACAATGGCAAATAATGAACAGAAGTGGGTTTTTATTCAGTTAAAGTCTGTCACTATCTCTCGCTGCGCCCAAAATCAAGGAATGTCATTGGATGCTTTTTCCTCCTAAAAAAAAAAGAAAGTGCGGATATGTTACTTCTTTGCCTTCAGCTCCTGGGTCTTTTGAAATTTCCCCAAACCTTAGCTCTGGGAGGTTTATTGAGTTCAAAGCTAAGGTAACTGCTAGGAAACTAGGCGTTCTTGCAAATGTCCGTTGCGGCGGTACTTCACATCGGGACCGCTTTTAATGTTCTATGGAGCACAGGTCCGATCTTCTGATCTGCAGCCACAAAATGGCTGGTGCTGAAAAATGCCATCTATCTTTAGAAACAGCGGAAAAGCATGCGAAGTGCTAATTGGTGCTCCAGATTTGATTATATCCAATCTACATAGCCTGGAGCACAAGTAGGGTAGCCAGCCTTTCTGGCTTAACTTGGGGAGTGTCCGAAAAAGTTCCCGCAGGTCTGGAACGTAAAGAGCAATTGAAGGACTAGAACAATTTGCCTGCTCCGGTCTTCCCGTCCAATTATAATTATAATTGATCAAGGCTAGAGTGAATAGGCTCTTAATAAACTCGTGCGCCTCACCATCAACGATTGCATCACTGCTTACCATCAGGTGGGATCGCAGTCAAGCACTGGTTTATATCATTTAAAAAAAGGGGGGTCAGTCAAAGTCTGGCACCTAACAAAAATACGTTTACTTTCTGGAATATTTCTTTTCGACATAAATATAAATTGACTTCTACTAACTCAAATTCTAAAAATAGACAACAACTAATAACATTTACAAAAATTCCATTCGTAAAGAAATATAGTCAAACTTACAATATTCATTGTTAAAAATAGCTAGCTTGTTATCCTATATATTACATAAGTCGTCGAGTTATTCTGTGTAGGGTCCCAATAACGTAAGTAAATGATGTGAAAGTAATTGAATACATAGACTTGCTTTACATAAAAGATGGTTATGTTACTATGTATTGAACAACAATTTAACTAAGTTTATACTAAGGGCCTGAAATAAACTTTACCCTAACATAATTGGCAGTTTTCCGCGCGTTTATACACAAGCGAAAATAAGACAAGGAAAACTTTTTTTTTTGAGGGTGAAGAAAAAACTAAGATAAAAGCTGTTACCTGAAAAGCCGCTATCGTAACGTTGTTGAAACTTCTACGGTCATGACTAAGCGTTTCGCTTCATCGTTTGTACCTCGAACATTGAAGGACTGGAATACTTTGCCTGCTGCGGCTTTTCCGTCCAATTGTAATTTAGGTGTCTTCAAGGCTAGAGAGAATAGGCTCTTAATAGACTAGTTCGTTTATCATCAGGTGGGATCGCAGTCAAGCGCTGGTTTATATCAATTAAAAAAAAACTAAAGCGAGATTGGGCGGGACATGTCTGCCGCATGTCATATGAGCTGTGGGCTGATAAATCCACTTATTGGGTCCCATGAAACGCAAGGTGACATCGCGGTAGACCTAGACGAGGGACTGGCCACAATGCCTGAGGACCGACATGTAATGAAATGGGAGATGTGTTCGTCCAGCAGTGGTACATAATAGGCGAACTGCAACTTTAGGATGGGGAGCTCATCGAAAAACTCCAGGACCTTCAAAAGGCACCTGGACTTCTTGGTGAAAGACCAGAGAGTGTGTGATTTTTATCTCACTTAAAACACCCCGGTGATCACCATCAGCCCAATGACCTCTTAAAAGACCACCTCGGAACTCCCTCTGTAAGGCATTCACTCTAGTGGGCCCCACGGTACCTGTACCTACAATACGCTACGCAAGCGAAGTCAAAGAATTTTCCAAGTACCAACAGCTGTATAGGCGTCTAAGATTAGATAGTTTATACATAATTACATATACTATATAGTTACTTATAACCAGAAGATTCTTATCAATGGAGACATTAGCATATTGGTCCGGAAATAGAAAGCATGAATCTTACTTAATGAATGCTAACTTAACACCTACGCGGTTCTGCATGATTATGGAGATTTTGCTGATAAGGACCTTCTTCTATGTATTAAGAAATTTGATGCTGCATAAGTCCTGAGATAATATCTGAAGGAAACTTCTCAGGCCCACCTAGAATAAGGACTAAAGATACATAAAACTTTGTTAATATAACATTTTGCTACATGTGGAGAATATTTTGACAGGCCTGTTGGTTTAGTGGTGTGTGGCCCTAACTGCTATTCCGAAGGGTTCGATTCCCACCCAGAACAACTGTTTGTGTGATGACCACAATCAAATTGTAATTTATCTATAATATGTAATATTTAGAAATATATAAGTATGTTTATCAGTTATCTAGTACTGATAACACAAGCTCTGCTTAGCTTGAGACTAGACGGCGTTGTGTGATAGTTGTGGAATATTATATTATTTGTCATTGCGACCCACTGCGAAATTCCTGATAAGGCATTAAGTCCGCCTCTGTACTTTTGTGTGAATAAAGCATTAAATAAATAAATATGGAGCCGAGTGTTGCTGTGACTTTCCACGAGTATCAAGAGACGTTTTTAAATACAGTTACGAAAACATAAATAAACAAAGGTTGACACGCGACTCGTGGGGGTTTAGTCCTTAGCGCTCGATACGTTAAATGCAATAAATTGTGGCGGGCAAACTTGCTCACTTTTTCGCACTAGTGCGGAAAACAGTCAATTGCGTGCCTAAAAGCGGTAGACATAAGAGCAAGTTCAAATACCTAGATGTATTGAAAAAAGTATTTTTAAACTGTAGTCTTTTTTTTAGTTGGGTAATGATCCAAAGACTTCTCCCACTCTACTAATACCCACTCCAATGTTCTTTCTTTGCCTTACGTTCCATGGCCCTGGGGTTCACTTAAATCTGTCCCCTAACAAAAACCGTTAATTTCCATAGAGACTAAAAGATAACTAGAAAATACGATTATAGGTATTACGAAGCACTCAATATGCAGATTACATTCGACCGAGCGGTAATCCGGAAGACTTATGAATTCAACGATCGAGTTAACTCCGCTACGACTTAACTGCTGGTTAATATAGACGTTAAGACTTGAAGAGTCGCCTCTCACCGGCTACAACCACAAAACCCCGCCACCGGCATATTTCCTGTAGGGTTCATACTTTTATATGGATTCGCCGCACACGGTTGACGGCGGTGGCCGCTACACGGTACAAATCGCCGCTGCTCGCGTCTTGTGGCCCGCACTGGCCACTAAACGCTGATTCAAAACGCCGTCACACGACTGCACTGGAACTGAAAACCAAACGTGCGGTCCGATTGCAGTCGTGTGAACTGCACACCGACTGTATTCGAATTGCATCATATCCACCCGCCCGCACGCACCGCCCTCTTGCGCATGGTGCAGTTCGGATGCGGTCGGTGTGCAGTTCCGCACGATTGTTATTTATTTTATTTATTTATTTATTTAATTAATTACAACGGTTAAACAACCAATTACAGTAACTAAACAAAGAGTAAAAGTATAAACATTTAAACAACACGTACATCAATTCCTCTCACAGTACTTCTGACATGCCAATAAAATCATCTTCCATTCATCCGCAAACAGATCGTTTGTTGGATAAGAATCCAAGAGATCATTTAGTGCAGCCAAAGTGCGAGGTATTGGAGACTGAGCACGGGCAACAGTGCGACACTGAGGCACAGCAAACATTCTGTGCTTCTTGCCGCGGCAGTAATTGTCCGGGACAAAGAAACGTGCCAGCACAGTAAGTAAATGAGGCGCATCAACAGTACCACGGAGCGTCTTGCAGGCTATGATGAGCTGATCTCGTGCTCGTCTTACCTCTAGCGAGTTATATCCGAGGCAACCCAAAAGAAATTTTGTCGGATAGAGGTATGGGTAGTAACCGTGCATCCGCTTGTACAGGAACCTGAGAAACGCTTTTTGCACTTTTTCCAGTAAAAGGGCGTAAGAACTTTGGTGCGGGTTCCACACGCAAGAGCTGGATTCTAACTTGCTGCGCACGAGCGCATTGAATAAAATCTTAATGGCGTGCGCGGTTTGAAAATCACGGCAATTGCGTAAAACGAAACCCAACCTTTGGTATGACTGCTTTGCCACCGCGACCATGTGATCGTGGAATGTGAGCTTTCGGTCGAATGTGACTCCCAGGTCTTTCATAGCAGTTGTTTTTATGATGGCATTATTATCGAGATGGTATTCGAACTCAAATGGGTGCCGCATTCGACCGAAGGTCATAGCGAAGCATTTAGAGGCATTAAAATCCATCTTATTATCTAAACTCCACCTGTAAATTGCGTCAATGTCTTGTTGTAGTGCCAAACAGTCAGACTCGGAGTTTACTTCGAGGTAAAGTTTTAAGTCGTCGGCATACAATAGACATTTTGCGTGACGCAGAACTTGGGGGAGATCATTTATCATGATTAAGAATAATAAAGGTCCCAAAATTGAACCTTGACTCACTCCGGAACGCGTGTGATAGGCACCGGATTCGTACATTCCGAGCCTAACAAACTGCTGACGATCGCGTAGATAGTCTGCGAAAAAACGGAGGAGACAGGGTGAGAAACCAATTTTGTTTAGTTTCATCAGCAGCATGTCATTATTAATCCTATCAAACGCTTTAAGGAAGTCAAAGTAAAGTACGTCTACCTGACGTCCGCGGTCTAAGCTAGAGGATATGTAATCAACCAGAGTCAAGAGATTGGTGTCAACAGATCTCTTGCCCCTGAAACCGTGCTGCTCATTACATAAGTACGTGTTTATTTGTTGGTAGATGACATTGTGGAGGATGTTCTCAAAGACCTTCGCTGGGGAAGATAAAATTGCGATTGGGCGGTAATCTTCAACGGAACTTTTGTTTTGGGTTTTAGGAATTGGTGTGACTCTGGAAACCTTCCACTGAGAGGGATATATACCAGTCTGCAAAGCTAAATTGAAAATGTGACAAAAAGTAAGTTCTATTACGTAACAACTGCATTCATAATGCACTTAAACTGCAATTTGCAGTTGGATTGCAGTTGAAATGCGGTCCGTCTGTTTAGACCCTAAACCTTTTTCGTCAGAGTCCATTATGATACTGCGCGTATGAATAAAAAAAACTGGCCAAGTGCGAGTTAGACTCGCCCACAAAGGGTTTCGTACCGTCCTTAGGAAAATTCGGCAAAACAAATCGCGTTTGTTGTATGGTAGCCCCGTTAAATATTGAATTTATTTTGTTTTTAGTATTTGTTGTTATAGCGGCAACAGAAATTCATAATTTGTAAATATTCCAACTGTCTAGCATTTTTGAGATACAGCCTGGTGACAGACAGACTGACAGACGAACGAACAGACAGCGAAGTTTTAGAAATAGGGTCCCGTTTTTACCCTTTGGGTGAACTCTAAAAAAGTAGTAGCCTCCGGCCACGAGTGGCTGTCGCACGCTTCAGCTGCCTTTGTGGCCGCTAACTTCTCATGGCGGCTTGTAGTTGTGGCATGTGGCCCGTGTGCGGCCACACTAACTGTTGTGTACAGCTTCTGTTTTTACCACTAGAGGTTGCAGTGTTAATGAAAAGAGGAAGAAATGTCGTTTTTATGATTATTCTTTAATGAAATCCTGTGTTGGTAAAAAACTGGTGTGATAGCAATACTGGTACGTTCTCAGGATGCTTTTGAATCAACAGGAAAGAAAGAAAAAAATATTTAGGTTATGCGACTTTATCATATTAATATTTTAAAGGCGAAAGTTTGTTACTTCTTACGAGTAACTCAGAACGAATTTTGATGAAATATGGCGTCATCGTGCCTTAAATAATTAGCTATTAGAATTATTCAAACCTGGACTGCGAGTATGATCGAATGAATAACCAGGGCCCGGAACGCAAAGGGAGTCTGTATGGGTTTTAAGCTAGAACTACACTGCGCACACGTGTGCCACGCACGCCGATCTAGGCGCGTCGGTCTCCATACATTTTATAAGGAAACTTAACTTGTAAAGCTACACTAGATCCACGCCACGCGACGTCGTTCTACGTGCAAATCAGGCGTGTTACACGTGTTTGTCGTTCTAATGTAGTTCTAGCTTTAGTCAGTAAAAGCCTGACACTCCTTTTTTTTGGTGGGGAAAATCATCCAATGACAACCCCCGCTCTTGGCCGGAGCGGGAGATAGTGTCGGACTCTTACTGACTAAAAGACCCACCCCGTTCCTTCTAGCCTTCATACCGGAGCTCGAGTTCCCTTTCGGATAACCCTGGCCCCAGTAGGCTTCGACCCGGCTGAGCCCCTGCTGCGCATAGCGATAAGTATTCAAAAAAAAAAATCGTATATTATGTTGACAGTTTTTATCCCCAGAGTACCTACATTCCCTTTGGATAATTTTCTGGTTTCATGCGTGTGAAGCTGCTGGCAGAAGTTAGTTTTAAATATGACCTTTGATTGAACTAATTATCAACTAACTGTCTAATTATTGATAGGCACGCACTTGACTACTATCTCACCTGATAGAAAGTGACAATGTGGTCGACGATGGAGCACGCTTGCCTAGAAGTAACCTATTCACTCTTGACTTAAAGACCTTCAAATTGTCGCTATCAGGAAACAGACTCCGGCTTAGAATTCCATTCCTTACCTTCCTTACGTATTACAATGTCTCAGAAATAACGAGTGAAATACTGTTTCAAATCCAAAGAAATGGGTATTAAAATGCTGAAAGCGGAATTGGAAAAATATGGAAGTAAATGAAATAATGCGACATATTTAATGGATTTTTCTGTAAGAAAAGCTTTAAATATGGATAGGGAAAAACGTTTCGCTTTTTCACTGCTTTAAGGAATTAAGATAAAATAAAAAAACTCACGATACAGAAGTAATTGCTAGAGGCACGGAAAATTACTGAAAAAGTTTGTTTTTTTGGGAGGTAGAAAAACATTTACATCTTCTGCTCTAAAGTGGAGCGAGAGGGCGTGTCAGACTTTTCAAAAGCTTTTATTTAGTTTCACCTGTCCCGATGTTTGTCCGTAATCAAATCTTGCCACTTGAATTTGACCCAATTCCCGGTTACCGATTGAGCTGAAATTTTGCATCCATGTGTAAATCAGATGACAATGCAAAATAATTATGGCATGGAGCTGATCTGATGATGGAACCGGAAAGTAGGATAGGAGCTTCGTAGTTAATTAATGACACAACCCCATCGAGTTTGGACTCGTTTGATTCGTCTTGACGAGTATTAATTATACTTAGGTATTTATAAAATACTTAGGTATTATTATATCGAGCTTGCTATGAAAATAATATTTTCATTAAAAACTTGTAAGTACTGACTAAAACCAACCTATGTTACTATTAGGGTGAGTTGCACCATTTAACTATAACGATAGCCAAACCTTAACCAGCCGTGAAACGGCTGCCTATTGGTCAATTCGGCGATTTGACAACTGTTACCGGCTTTGTTATCGTTATAGTTAAATGGTGCAACTCACCCTTACAGTAACTCTAACGAACAATCCCGCAATATCTAACCGTAGTTATCGTTATGTTGGTGCAACCCGTGTTTCACTGACCGCTGATAGTTAAGCATTGGTTATTGTTAAAGTAAATTGGTGCAATTCACCCTAACTACTTACAACATAATAGACGGACATACTTAATGTAGTATGTTCAGAATGGGCGATTGAATTGATTTCCGCTATTCTCAAAATAGGATTTTTTTCCTTAAATAATAATTTTAATAATACCTACTTTTTTTTTCGTATTAATCTTTTATTTGTTTTTGCTTTTTTATGCACCTGCCATGTTTTCTCTTCGCCACCCTAGGGTGACTGGTAGAGACTGCCTATGTACTTTTATGTTTCATGAAGTCTTAATAAATAAATAAATAAGTATTATATTAGGTTAAAAAATTTCCTATTTTCATAAAATCTTGATCATTCTTGATTTCAATACAATCGTGTTTATGTGTGCGTACCATAGAAACCAATACTAGACGATTCCCATATTATTTCCCCACAATTCTAATGTTTTAAAAAAACACAAGTGTTTCAGGTCTAGAATTATTTCCGTAACTTAATTTCCTTATTGGGTATGCAGTAATCCAGTTACACGTTGAATACAAAACTAATCAAATATTCAGTTCGTTAACTCCTTCCAAAATCCAATTTGAAAGAAAAGACTCACCTATCATCCAAATTTTCCAATCTCGAATAATCCATCGCCACTTCACATTTGAACAAAACCAACACAATTTTATACATCAAGTTACTGAAACACTAAAAGACACCCAACTTAATCCAGCCACGAACATGGACATAATACAGTTCCTAACAAAAAAATATCGACTCCTGCGCAAGGAAGCGAGACAACGGACACCGCACCTTTCCCTGCAATAAGGGTCAGCTTCGCCACAAAAAAGATAGGTACAGAAGTCAATCTTATATACAAGGTGTAAGGGACAGCCCTCCACAAACTTTAAGGGCTTGCTCCGTAGACGAAACTGAACAACCTTCCACAAGATTTTTTTTCAGGAAACGAAAAAAAAAATCGGCCTTTCCATGCAAACTGTCCAATCAAGTTTTTAATTTTGTATTGTGAGGCCGATTTTTTTTTTCGTTTCCTGAAAAAAAATCTTGTGGAAGGTTGTTCAGTTTCGTCTACGGAGCAAGCCCTTAAAGTTTGTGGAGGGCTGTCCCTTACACCTTGTATATAAGATTGACTTCTGTACCTATCTTTTTTGTGGCGAAGCTGACCCTGCCACTCGATACACTATCTCCCGCTCCGCCCAAGAGCGGGGGTTGTCATAAGATGATTTTTCCCATCGAAAAAAAAAAAAAACCCTGCCACTCGATCAATTTCTAATATGAATTGTAAAAATATTATATGGCCACTAATTCATGTACCTACCTACCTAAATACAAGCAAACACCTACTTAATCACGTTATAAAACTGGTAGCTTAGAAAAAATAATTCAGCAATTAACGTTGAACTTAAAAAAACATTTTTTTTTTGCTCCATTATTTCGCAAAAAAATTCACAAACGCGTGTCTCAAGACTCGCAAGCGGATGCATACGCGCTCGCAATGAGCTGAATTGAGCTGAGATATCGTGTCCGTGCGCGGGGTCTATGTATGCGTTGCTCGAGCGTGCTTGGTATGTAGATTGACTTCTGTACTTATCTTTTTTGTGGCTTCGCTATGAAAAGTTCTTTTATCCCGCTCTAACTTGTAGTGAAAGAAAGGGATAGATGATGGGTCGTGTTCGAATTAAGTGTGGTTACTGGAGTCAATGATGACCTGAAGGGAAGCCGATATGGAGTTTATATACAAGTATGGAGGCATTAGTTGAGGATAGGACTTGTCGAGTAAGATTAAAATGGATCCTTTTGAGATAAATAGCCTTGGTATCTAGTGAAAGGTCCTTGTCTATAAATTATAGAAATGTTGTAGGTACTTGTGTGTTAGATTAAAGACGATATTAGGTGCTAGACGATCAAATTTTAATGATTTCCAAATCCGAAAGTTACAAATTATCTAATTTTAACATTGTAAAAACTTTTTACCGAAAAGTACAATAAAAAGTGAATTGAAATTACAATTAATCTAGGTCTTCTTTTCAACTGATTGATAGCACTAAAAACTACAAGCCAATCCGACATAATTTATGTTGTCCTGTCCAAATTTTCAGTTAGTGTGAGAATCCTACATAGACTATAATCAGTTTGAATTTTTCCGATTTTTTCTTCTTAAAAATCTTATCGGACATTAATAGATAAATTGACAGATTCTTTATTGTATATTTACTTTCTATTTTGAACAGCAAAATTAACACTTAAATAAGTTTATCCTTTCGCTCTGTCTTCTCACAGAATCGCAAACTAGCTGACAACATCGTCTTCCATTCATCAGAAAATAAGTCCGATTCAGGGTTCGTATCTACGACTGCGTTGATCAAAATTTTTACTAAAAGTAAATTTACAAAAGCATGTAAGGGGGCGTCCATAAATTACGTGAGGTGTTTTTTTTAATTTTCTGCCCCTCCCTCCCCCCCTGGTGAGATGTCGTGAGATTTTATTCAACCCCCTCCCCCATCTCCCAATCTCACGTGAGATTTTTCAAAATGTGAGTTTCTTACGTAAACGTGTTGGATTGTTGAGCTATTTGGTATAAAACAAATATGGTGGTTTGACAGTAAGTAAATGTATAACGTCGAAGTATGAATGAAATTATTTTCTATTGAACGAATTAGTGAATGATCTTTATCGTATTACGGTTACGCTTAAGATTAAATCATATGCATGTACAATCTGGATTAAATGGACCAAAATTGTATAATTTTTTTTTTGTTTCAATCAGAAAAAAAATTGCGTGATATTTGCCGAGACCCCCCCTCTCTCCAACGTAAGATTAGATGAGATTTGACTCGACCCCCTCCCCCCCTTAAACACCTCACGTAATTTATGGACGCCCCCTAACATTGAACTTGTAATGATATTTTAAATCTCGCCTGTAAGTTATTTAACCAGCAACTTGAGGAGCTTACAAGCAAACTACAAGCGAGTTCAGACACAGTTGGCTGCACATCGGCGCACGTGCAACAGGTGGGCTGCGCAGGAGTGCTTCGGCGACAGCTGTGCGATTGTAACGAACTTTTGCATACGGAGGACAGAGGTGAAATGGGGAAAATTTGCATAACATATGCTAACCTTCGAAGTTACTGTGGCCTTGAAGTCTATTATTTTTTTTTGGAATCGTAATTACTAATTACATAGTTATTGATGGGCGAGCTACGTGTGAGCAATGACAGAAGACGCTTCACAAGTTTTTGAAGGATGTCGAAAAAAACTTTTTTGTTGCCTCCCAGTAAAAAAAAAAGAAGTAAAACTCACTAAAAGAACACACCATCATTATCATGTAAATATCAACGACATTAACGTAAGGAGACGTAGATCAATAATAATTTATAGAAAAAATATTTTTTATGTTTAAAACTAGAGAAATCGAATATTGCTAAAATTTACATTAAGTAATAACAATTATAATGTTAATTTTATTACAAAGCTTTAATTATAAGTTTATTATTATTAAGCATGGTTATAAAGCTGAAGAATTTATTTAATCTTAGTGCCTACTAGTTGGAATTGTAAATATTTATTATTTAGCGTTAGATAGTCCACTTCTCGAGGAAGTTTTATGGGCTACATAGAATCACACTACGACGAATAGCAGCAAAGGAATAACCAAAGACGTAGGGGATAGCTTGTTTAAAAGTATGTTAAATAGAGGGGGGTCAAAAGTGGGTCGAAACGGTTCGTGCAAATAGTGCACGGCATGCGCGCGGCCTGTTGCTGGAACTTGGCCTGCCCACTACCGTGCGCTTAGATATGTATTGGATAGTAATAAATTATAAAAACCTGGTACTAATAAATTATTAATGTGAGTTTATTTTAAGTGAACGTTTTTCTTTTGAGTTAAGACTTATAGTCCCTTGAACCATGAAATTAAATGGACACAACTCTGGTACCCGCCTAGGCGGCAGTACGCTTATCTGTGCATTTAATTGCGGCTAGCTGCGCCCGGATAGTGCGCAGCTGGTCTTTAAATATATTTTCTTTGCGAAATATTGGTTGATTTACGTATGCTATGTTCAGTTTGAAAAATATTTAACCACCAATTGTTACGTGTAAAAATGTTTCTAAAGATCCAAGCTGTTTCTAAGGAGTAGGAAAAAGTTGCGAAATTGCGAAATAGGTTTTTTAGACAAAAGTGTAAATCGCAAAAAAAAAAGTTGATATACTTAATGTTGTTCATGTTCATAAAAAAACATATTTTTTTTCAAACATATTAACCTGGCCGTTACCGAGGAGTAGGCTTCAAAGTCACTGTTTTATAGCACTTTTCGTGCGCGTGGGCCTTAATAAATTCTTTAAATCTAAGAAAAGCTTTCCTAATAAAGCAGAAAAAAAATGCAATTTAATATATCCATTTCTCTAACAACAAGGTAAATTATTTGACAAAAATTTCTTTTTCAAATTAAATTCAATCTATTTTGCAATCCCAGCTATCAACGAAGTCGAAAATCTTAGATTTTAACGAACCGTTTAAATTCTCAATTTCAGTTTTAGTCCTTTAAACTAGAAATTAAATCTAGATTGGATCCATTTCAGCCTGAAGAGACTTCAAAGACGTTCGGTCAAAGTTTAAAATGTAATTAGGGTCACATCAGTCAGAAAAATAAGATGAATTTATTTTTAAAACAGTGATTCGAGATGAATTTATGTGTAGGTACTTAGGTCAGGTTCAAAATTTCACGCTCCTAGCACAAAACAGATAGGTACAGAAGAAAATCTCATGTATGTATTTCACTTTTTATACCTACGCTCAGTAGACGCACACTAATGAGCGTTTGAGCCGGAACTGTTCGACGAGTGATCCGAGACGCGATCGAGACATCGTGTCTGTGAGCGGTGTCTATGTGTGCGTTGTTCGAGCGCGCTTTGTATTTAGATTGACTTCTGTATCTATATATTTTGTGTTCCTAGTCCCAGTAATTTCGGCCGTGCATTGATATGTCAGTGAGTCGATTTCTCCTTTTATATACACTCGTGTATATAGATAATCCATAGCGTTTGTAATACTTATTGATAGCAATAGGGTATCAGAAACCCCTTGAACGGTTAATCCGAACGGTCCCTGTTCACAGGAGATCACTCAATTTTAAAACCCACTTATCCGAGGCTACAAACAAACTGTATTACGTCAGGTTGGGGAAAAAATCACCTACCAAGTAATAGAGTGAAATTAAATTATAATACTCCGCTACGCTGCCGAGTTATTTAATATTCTTCCCGTTACATAAAATTACTAGAAGATTAAACAGCAATATTTAATATTAAACACTCTAGAGAAATTCAAAGGACGTTAACACAAAATAGATAGATACAGAAGTCAATCTACATACAAAGCGCGCTCGAGCAACGCACACTGCGGTTATTATACTGCCACGCAACACGCTGTACGTTGCGTGTCAACGCACCTACGCGCTTACTTGCGGAAGTGCAGATCTGCATCGTCGTGCGGGTTTGTTACGCACTCACGCGCGTAGTTTTGTAACTTCACGCATGCTCTGACTCATTTCATACAAAATCACGCACGACACTACGAGACCCAGTGAGCCATACCTTGCATATCGCCTCGCACCCTCGCGCGAGAGTACATTGAACGCGCGTGGATGCATTTTTAGTGTGTTGGGGTGTGAGTGTTTTCTACACAAACGGAGATACAAGGAACGTTAAAACACGCATTCACGCACTACTCTGCGTGGTACGTGGCCTAACGTGGCAGTGTGATAATCGCTATATACACCGCTCACTAGTGTTGCCAGGTCCGTTTGGATAAAAATCGTGACCGCTGGTAAAACAAATCAGGATTTAGGGTTTTATATCGGTACAAATATTTTCTTTTAATAAAGATTTTTTTTAAGTGGAAAATCATCCAATGACTTCTTCCGCTCTGGGGTGGAACGAGAGGGTGTGTCAAACTTATACTGAGTAAAACACAAACTTCTGCAGTCGTTCTTTGAGTTTTGGGGTTTTTGATTTATCGGGACATTTAGCGTCCCGATCAGGTGCAAATCGGGACGCGTCCTCAGATCCCTAAAAATCGGGACATCGATATCTCGGCTCAATCGCCCGTTCGCCCTTGTACAGTTCAGCACAACGCGCTGACCCTAGCGCGATCGCCTAGCGTAGGTATAAAAAGTGAAGTACATACATAAGATTGA
Organism: Mythimna albipuncta; assembly: GCA_929112965.1. NCBI lineage: Eukaryota > Metazoa > Arthropoda > Insecta > Lepidoptera > Noctuidae > Mythimna > Mythimna albipuncta. The sequence continues at coordinate 3,899,696 of OV815962.1, read as the reverse complement.
CTTCTGTACCTATCTATTCTGTGACGCTAAGCTTAGGAAATATTTCAGAATAAATATTTCTTACTTTCTCGGTCGATTCAATGTAATCGCCGAGGAAGACTATTAAGGGTAGCATTGTGTCTTATCACAAAGACTTAGAGCCTACAATGCTCTGGCAAAATGACATAATGAAAACTTAACAGGGTTTGCCGAGTGTAATTTTTCCCACAAAATAGGAATTTCCCCTTATTGTCGGTTTTTATTGTAAAACAGCGATCAATATAATTGTTGGGGTGAGGGGTGGCGAATAATGATATTTACACAGATATTAACGATGTTCATTAAATGACAATATACTAGCTTTTGCCGGCGGTTACGCTTACGTAAATAATAGAAGAAATTTATTCCAAGAGACAATACTCTAGAAATAAAAGTATTCTGCATTCTACTCCATTCTCACGCCAGACCCTGGTGCAGATCTTTATCCAGAGAGAGATCCTGTGGAAAAGTAATGCTAGCGAAGGAGAAGGCCGCACGCGTAAGAGACCCTGACTACCAGCCATCACAGGCGCGGAGTTGAAGACGACGAGCAATGGGTAGCTAGCCTACCGGCCGTCCGAGCCCGTGACGACCCTGACTACCAGCCACCACTTGCGGACGACAAGCAATGGGTAGCTCGCCGTCCAGTAATCTAACGGACCAAGCCCAAGACGTCGTCTGCACGTAGTGATCCAAGCAGTCCACAAAGAGATATCAGCAAACCGAGTCCTAACAGGGTCGAAGCCTACTGGGGCCATGGGTACTCCGAAAAGAAACCTCGGGGTCTTGGAACGCAAGGCATAGAAGCTACACAGGTGTAGTATTAGTCAGTAAAAGTCTGACACGCCCGTCCGCTCAGTCCTAGAGCTGGAAAAGTAATTGGATCATTTCCCGCCTTAAAAAATGGTAAGGAGAAAGACTAAATAGGTACTTAATTTTCCAATTCTATGCTTATTTTTTAAAACTTCATAAACACCATAAACATCATAAACACAACACCCCCAGGCAGCGCCGGCGCCGCCGGAAGTCAGCTGGCGCAAGTTGTGACTTCCGGCCCACTGCGGCTGATAAGTGGTTGTAGTACTTGTTGTGTAGTACCTACGAGATACACACAGTTATCACTGTGTCGCACGTTATCGGGATAGAGATCTCAAACTGTGTAGTAAAACGGTATGGCTGAAGGGTGTAGGTATATGAAAACTGCATGCTTATATGACCAACATAGGTCTTAAAAGAATAAAAAATATATATATATTTAATGGAAAATAATGTTTGACGCCACGTTTCATGTAATCGATTTTATTAGAAATATATTATAATAAGTAGTTCTGCAAAAAAATTCTTTCTTATTGTTTGTATACATCATGGAAAGCACCTGTGTGCACATGGCCGGTGACCTGGAACGAAGACAAAGAAGGAACAAGATTGGGTTTTAGTCAGTCAAAGTCAGACACGCCCTTTTTATGGTGGGAAAAGATCATCCAATGTCAACCCCTGCTCTTGGGCGGAGCGGGAGATAGTGTCAGACTCTTACTGACTAAAAGACCCACCCCGTTCCTTCTAGCCTTCATACCGGGGCTCGAGCTCCATTTCGGATAACCCTGGCCCCAATAGGCTTCGACCCAGCTGGGTCCCTGCTGTTGCTGACAACTTCTTGAGGCGCGCGAGCTGGAGTACCTATCCAGTCGCAATCCGACACAGGCAGTTACAGGGTTAATATAATAAATTAGTTTAGACTGAAGTATTCGCCAAAGATATTTGAAACTTCGCCTTTTGGGTTGAAAGCTGTCCAAATAAAACTAAGTAAGGGCAAAGTTTAATGATTAGATTGACAGTTTGAGTACTATAAACAATGTTAATTTGTTACAAAAGTCTTTAGGCTATATCATCACGCCATTAAAATACCTAGCTAAACTTTAAGTTTTAGTTACTAGGCTTAGTTTGAAAGGCGAAGTTTGTTGGTAGGTTCTACAAAAAAATATTCGAAGTGCCTAATGGAGCAATAACGATAATTTCATAGCATACTCATATATCATCATCATCATTTCAGCCGATAAACGTCCACTGTTGGGTATAGGCCTCCCCCAAGTGTCGCCACAATGTACGATCCTCGTATACTAATATAACACACTATAATATTAGTGTAACTGTAAAAGCGAAAGTTTGTATGTATGTAGGTTTGTATGATTTTATGTTTGTTTATTATATGTAGGAGGATTTGCTTTGTATATGTTTGTTACTCGTCCACATTCAAACGGCTGAACATATTTGGATGAAATTGGCTCATGGGTGGACTATGTTTGGGTTTTTTTACTTTCACGCCAACGCAGAAGATAATATATAAAATTTTCACTCTTGCCTTATAGACTCCTAGGTTATAGCTATCTGGAAACAGAGTCCGGCAGGCAATTCCACCCCTTAGCTGTACACATAATGAAAGTGTTCCCAAAACGCTTTGTACTTATGGGTGGGATGTCTACCATGTACCGGTGATGCAACGCCCTACGTCTTGTGGTCTGATGATGGAACGGACTTGGTGGAATTAGATTGTGCAAGTCCAGTGCACACACACTCCGCGAAATGTACACGATAGAAAACGGACAGGCTAGCACTCAGCGGCAATGCTCAAGACTTTGGAGTTTTGACTTGACAAGTGCATTATTACCGATGATATTCTTGGCTCGCTTCTCAATCGACTCTAGTGCAGCAAGCTAGGTATTTGGCAGACCTATCCAAAGATGAGAGCAATATTCTGCAATAACCATTGCCTAATTCTTTGGGCAAAGAACGAGGCAGCCCTTTGATCAGTCAGGTCAAAATATCCAGGAAAAGAAGACGTCCACTTGGACCTCAAAATATATAGGAATTTGCTCCTAATTCATCAGCTTTTTCTTTTGGCAGTTCCTAAAAGTATTCGTCTGTTACAAGAACAAACGAGAGGTTAGAATGACTTTGTGGGCGGCGCAGGCATGCCACAAAGTAGGGAAATGCTCATAGTTCAACTACCAATAGCAAACTTGCGATCTAAGTGTGCGTGGTCGGTTGCGTAATGCGCGTTCGTATTGGTTTATTGCCTGTAGTGGAGTTAAAGGGTGGGAGACAAGCGACGACACTCGTTGTAGTACAAATCGGAAAGTATTTCCTTTCTAACGTCTTTTATCTTTTCTGTGGTTACATTGTTTAACCAACAAAAGTTCAGAGTTTCCGATCACCAATTAGTGTCTTATTGAGCCTAAAGTTTGTTTATTGTTTCAAACTTTATTAGACCCCCAAAACTGTCGATTTTGGGTAACTTTCAAAGCCTCAATAAGTAAGTTTTAAGCGAGTTGTTTTGTTATAATTTTGATCGTGAAAACAGATGTTATTTTGTTGATCGACACGATGAAAAGTTGGTTAAGTGGTGGTTTGTGGTGATGGTAAAATAATAATAATTTGTATTGTTGAAAGTAGAAATGTAATAATACTGGTCTGAAACTGTTAAGTATTCTCTTTAACTGTTCTATATAAAGATATAATTTGTAATTAAACTAATTAAAACTAGCTAATAACACATCGCAGTCGACTGGTAATATGCCCAAAAGACTGATGGCTTTACCACATAAACATAATAAGCATAATTAGCCTTTTAATATTCCCACTGCTGGGACGCAGACCTCCTCTCTAGGAGAGGGAATGGGCCGTAAACAACCACGCGAGCCCAGTGCGAGTTAGTGGATGTCACATGTCTTTGACTTTGGTTCTAGGATATGACGGTTTCCTCACGATATTTTCCTTCACCGTTTTGAGAGCAGTGGTATTGAAATGAATAACACAAAGTAATGCCTGTCAGGGTTTGAACCTGCAACCTACAACTCGTAAGTCGGGGCCGTTGTAATATCACTGAGCCACCAACCAATAAGTCTATTAAAAACAGAACGAATTTAGGCAATGCTTATCCTCTGTCCAAGGTAAAGCCATCCCTTGGGTCACGTGAAACAACTGTTTTCATAGCTTTCCCATTAGCTATACAGGAAAAGTTTTTAACCAGTGCGCAAATTTTGTCATGATAAACTTGAATATATTTTAATAAACACGTATTTTTTATTTTGATATGTGTTAATAGTAAAAAATAAAGTTATCGCTTACGAGACTTATTTACATAGAAATTTATTTTATGGTCGCTTGCCAGTCTGGCGCCCGGTTGACCGACTCACGCGTCGACTGGTCGCCCGACCGGCAAGCTGTATCAGCTGAGTTGTAGGTAAGTACTTATGTGCGATCGCTCGATGCGACGGCGCCGACGTAAGTACCTACGCGGTGCGGTTACTGACCGCAATTTCGTGCTACTTTTTAAGTTTAGGTAATTCCAATTTTTCCTTCATACTTTCATGGGCTTAGGACCATCAAAATGCAGAAAATAAATCAAGTAATAATTTTTACATTCAAATTAAAACATTTATGTATGATAATTACTCATGATAAAATTTGAATTGAAAAAATTGCATTCTGGCGTATTTAAAAAATTGGAATCAACTACCTATTTACAACAATGTCCAATCAAAAAGAACCTAACACCCTAAGATTGTTTATAATTTCTTACCTCTACATTTCGTTAATCACAGTATTTAAGGTATTGTTCGAAGTGACCTCCTCCTTTTTCCAGGCATAAACGTGCACGTTTAAAATAAGTTTGCATTTAGTTTGTTTAGGACACTAGTATCACTTTTCACTTCATTGAAAGCGTTATTTATTTTTTGTTTGCCAGTCGAGGTCTGCCAGACCCTAGTGCATGGCTCGGGGTTCTGAACTGGCCGTGATCAAGCAGCCTTTGATTTGCTGCAAGAATTGTCCTTTCATTAGGAACCGTAGGATTACGGATCCCTTGGGCTCGCAAACGAGGTACGCTCTCCCTCTCATATCTTCTTCGTGCTGCTCGTAAATTTTCGTGGCTAAGTAGATACACTCGCACCATTTCGTAGTATTCGCGGTGAGTAAAGTTCGACATCGTGACGACACGAGTACGCGGCACACACGCGCGCAGGGATGAATATGAGCGAACGTCCGAACCCCGCTTCCGCAAGTGACGTACTGCAGATCCGCACATCAAAGGCCGCCGCCGGCGCCGCATACCCCCGCCCCCTTCCCCCCGCACCCCCGTCTCGTACAACGGGCGGCGTGGCGGCCAGCGCGTTTTCATTCATAGTATTTAATAGTATTACGATTAAATTATGTCCATGTTATGCTTATTTCAAAATGGGACAAGGTGGAAAAATGTGAAAAAAAAAGTTATAAACTAAAAATGGAAATGTGTTCTATTACTTACACTGAGCCACCAAAAAAAATTTTCGCAGTGGTTAAAAACTTTTCCTGTATGTAAAACCATACCATTTTCACAAAGATATTCGCTATAACATAAATATTAATAACACAAAAAATCTATTACGCGCACCTAAAATATCACTTCCATTATATTGTTCTTGCAATATCATCACAACCCTAATACATCAAGTAAATCTAATTAGATCTATCTCAAACATATCCAAGATATCTTTTATTCAGCCATTAACACAATGAAATAACAGTTACAGATCTTCTTATGATAAATATTTTCAACTGAACTAATATTATGAAGATAAAATGGTTTGTTTGTTTGTATGTATTTATACCAATAAAGATACTTCCGCCTGACCACCGCTAAGTTCATTTTTGCTTGCACTGGAAACGAAACCTTCAATGGATTTGGTTTGGCGCAGCGCCGCAGGATTCAAGCAAATTTTTTTTTTAAGTGGTTAGGCAGTAATGACCGCGATGGTACTTAACAAATTTTTGGAAATACTGAACCGTTCTGACACTCCGTTTTCCACCGTTAGTTGGAAGAGATGTTTTGCGGTTTCAGAGTATCAATTTTGTGTTTATGCTTAATCTACATACGGCAGGCATGTCCATGACAAATGTTCATGTGATGAGCACGATCATTTATTCTGTGTCTGAGTGTAATTAAAGCGAGAACAACACTAGGCCGACGTACACGTGGAACACGCCTGGTTTGTACGTAACGCCACGTTGCGTGGCGTTGCGTGGCGTTGTGTGGCGTGGATCTAATGTCGCTCTGCAAGTCTAGTTGCCATATAAAATGTATGGAGACCAACGCACCCGGATCAAAGTACTTGGCCCAAGTGTGCGCAATGTAGTTCTACCTTTATCTATTTAATGTATGTATTTAGAATTATATAAGTATGTTTATCAGTTGTCTAGTACCCATAGCACAAGCTCTGCCTAGTTTGGGACTAAATGGCGTTGTGTGAAAGTTGTGAAATAATACACGTATAAAAAAAAAGAATAGTTATACCTAACTATACTAAAAATACACGAAAAAGGAACACCAAAATAGATACACATTTCCCGGAAAAATACACGGTTCTCATAAGAGACACGACGGGAAAAAGCAAGTCAACACAATCAAATACGAGTTCGGATCTTGTGTGGATTAAATCTGTCCATTTCGTAATATCAGGAAGTTGGTTATGTGTGTGGAAAAACGCGCAAAGCTATTTACTTGTCAAGGAAATTGTTTGATAGATAATTCACGGATATTTGTAGTGGGTGTTTAGAGATTGTAAGCCTTAGATAGATAGATAAACAGATATACACTTTATTGTACACCAATATTAAAATTAGACTAAGAACATAAAATTAATAGCGTGTTACAATGGGTGGTGGGAGGAGAGGTAGTGATCCTTAACCTTATATTTTTTTAAATTGTTACCGTTTGAGCTTGCCTCAGGGCTTTATCATAAAAGCAGATTGGGAGCGCAACGAATACGTAACGGGCACGCAACGAACACGCCGCGTATGCGCAGCGAATTTTTTGCGGAAACTCAAGGAAATCCGGCAACGAGGTGCGGGTCTCCGGCGTCTTCGAAATAACAAAGCCAACAGCAGTGTCTCCTCGTCGGAATCCATTTTGCTACTGAATGTATTGTACGTCCGTCATTATCTTGCTACAAACACTCATTGAAAATGTCGCTTACTTGTCACGCGTCCGCGACGTCTCCGCTGCGCGCCCGCTCCGCAGCCGCTCGCAACCGCTACTGTAATAAAGCCCTTACAGACACAGGCAAGCGTTAATCGATTTCTTAACCTGCCACGAGCTCTTAATGTGATCCATTTGCCGACCTAAACTGAACTGCTGTTGAACTTTAAACGGTTTATAGCTCCATCGCTTTTTCTGGCTCGTAAGGCTGCATTTTAACACGTCATGGTAAGTCTGAACTGGAATCAAAGTAGTATATTTTGGGGTATAGCCAATGAGAAAGTGAGTCTGCATTTGTATATGTTAAGCACGTAACAAGGCTAAACTACTGAACCGGTTTTGATAATATATAAGGAGGATGCTGCGATTTAACTCGGAGGTAGGTAGTTGTGCTGCAGAATAGTTTGTTAGAGTTACTGTTGCCCTGGAACGTAAAGGGCAACAGACAGAACACAGGTGGGCTTTAGTCAGTCTGTTACTCCTAGCTAGAAGGAGCGAGATAAGTAAAAAGTAGTAAAATTGTTAGTAAACGGTAGCACAAAATAGATGGGTACAGAAGACAATCTCATGTATGTACTTCACTTTTTATATCTACGCTCGGTGGACGCACACTAATGAGCGTTTGAGCCGGAACTGTTCGACGAGTGATCCGAGACGCGATCGAGACATCGTGTCCGTGAGCGGTGTCTACGTGTGCGTTGCTCGAGCGCGCTTTGTATGTAGATTGACTTCTGTACCTATATATTTTGTGACGGTAGTTTCTAGTCCCTCAAAATCCAATTATGAAAAGATCTTTTACTGGTGGAGAGTTCCACTTTTGCCGGGTGCCATAAGCTTTATTAATCCCAGATAATTCACGGTCTACGGGATCGGCAACACGGGAAAAGAATTAAATAATGGCTAGTATTTACCTGTTCCTCAATTTATTTCTATTTTCTACGCTAAAATATGCCTTTGTTGCACCAAAAACTAATTGCGTACTAAAATACAAAATAAAAGGGGTTAAAAAATTAATCACGAAAGAGCTTGCTTCGCTTCCTTACTTGACCCCACAATCTCCTAACCTAACCTGTCCGAGTCGGAGTAGCTCAAGTGTCATAATAGTTGTAGAAACTCCATTAATTGATACCTAAGTAGTAATAGTCTGTCATCTTCAGGTGTCACTTCCTTTAGATAAGTAGCATGTTTTGTCATCCAAACTGAACATATCTAAAAATAACTTTAGCTCAATTAATTTGTAAGCCTCATGTTCCCACAGCTGGGACTCCTCTCTAGGGGAGGAATCGGGTTGTAATCCACCACGCGGGCCCAGTGCGGGTTTTTTTTTTTTCGATGGGTAAAATCATCCAATGACAACCCCAGCTCTTGGGCGGAGCGGGAGATAGTGTCAGACTCTTACTGACTAAAAAACCCATCCCGTTTCTTCAAGCCTTCATACCGGAGCTCGAGCGCCCTTTCGGATAACCCTGACCTCAGTAGTAGACCCGGCTGGGCCCCTGCTGTTGCTGACAACTCCTTGAGGCGCGCGGGAACAGTGCGCGCCGTCGACGACTTGGGCTTGATCCAGACAGTTACCGGACGGCCGGACAGCGAGCTACCCATTGCTCACTATCCGCAAGCCCGTTGGCGGTGATAGGACATGCCGGTTTCCATACGATATTTTCCTTCACCGTTTTGAGAGCAGCGGTAATGAAATAAATTACACAAAGTAATGCTCCTGTCTGGAAAGAAACGTATATCTACATATTATATATAAATATTAGAAGTTAAATAAAAGCTTGTACAAAGTGTGCTAACCGATACGTTACGGCTGCGTAGGATTCAAGGCGCAAACCGCACAGATGGGTCGCTTTCTCTGAATTATGTATGCTGCTGAGGTACACCACTTGTCTCTGGTAACGACGCAAACGTTTACTTGGTTTTGCAAACGCCAAACTGCTTGGGAATTTCTGTGAGAAGAATGATGTCATTGTGTTTACAATATTGTTGCAAAAATACACGGTAATAGTCGATTATATTTCGGAATTAAAGCCTCAATTCTAAAGGACCTTCTAGTGGGTCACTGGATAATCTCATCTTACTGAAACTCAAATTATAAACATTTCAAATAAACCATTTTTGAATTGTCAAGAATTTTGCCGCATGTCGGATGAGCTGTGGACTAAAAGAGCCACTTATTGGGTCCCATTAAACGCAAGGCAACATTGCGGCAGACTAAGGCGATGGTGGAGAGATGAGCTGGATAACTACCCGAGGGACTGGCCCGCAATGGCCGAAGACATGTGTGGAAAACGGAGAGTGAGGCCTTCGCCCAGCAGTGGAATATAAACGGGCTAACGAACTAACTAAAGAAGTTAGGTTATTGCACATTCCAAAGCGCAAATCTCTATGGTGAAGAACGTGCAAGAAACGTTGATAATAATGACAATGCGTCATTATTGTACACGCGCTTACCATAGTAAAAATGATGACAATGTTTTCTTAAGATTTATATTGACAAAATTCATATTATGTATCATTTTAAAATTTACAGATGGATTGGATATACCTGCTCCAACAGTATTAGACAAGCTGTCTCAACTACTAAGGCAACAAAGTCATCAAGAAGATGGATGAGAGTGAAGCAATCACCTGCGTACCTGCGTCATTCTCCTCAACTCAAATACTCAACAAAGATGTTTAGTGAAGTATTTATTTTAAAAGGCTGAAGAATAACAAAATACTTATTTATTTAACAGTTCATGTACGCTCATATTAAAGTATAAAAGAAAAAAAGAAGGAAACAGAAAAATTGGTAAAAAGGTGATGATTACTGCTAGAGAAATCTCTTCCAAATGTAGAGACCGTACGTAAAAGTAATAGAAAAAAGAAAAGTACAAGCACAACAGTTATTATTGAAATATACAGATATACTGGGTATATAAACGTAATATACGTACACATAGTAGAATAAATATTTATATACCTACACTAATATAATAAAGAGGTAAAGTTTGTTTTTATGTTTTTTTGTTAGTAGCAGGTAATCTCTGGAAGGTCCGATTGCTAAAATTGTTTCATCAATAGAAAGCTACTTTATTCCTGAGTGACATAGGCAATATTTTATGTACGCGGGCGAAGTCACGGGCAAAATCTAGTAAGAAATATTAAAGGTGAGAAGTTCACTTCAACAAACAAGTTATACCTATTAATCTATTACACGTTGATTGATGAATAGCCTCTTCAAAACTGTTTGTTCCTTCTATGTAAGAAATGTCTATATTCTATCGCCAACATTTAGGCACGAAAAACAAAAAAATAAATCATACTAACAATTGTGATATTTCCCGCACAATATCTGAAAAGCCTAGGTTCCGCTGTTATGAAAACATATCTACATCATTTGTCAATGTCACTCTGCTTATTATTCATTCACGTCCAACTAGTGGCGGAGTAAGCCAACGCGAGGCCTGTAGCAAGTCCGACCAAGGGGCCCCTGTGGAGACCTATTTAGTACTATACTCTTATTCTTATTCTTTATTGTGCACTCACAATTTGTACAAATAGTTAAAAAAAGTACAGATGATGTACATTGGCGAGCTTGAACGGAGAATTAAATTTTCATTCGAAGAACTTTAAATGTGCAACAAAGAAAATAAACAATAATAAAATAAAAATTAAACACATAAATTAAATGTAACTTATACTCATTCTCAATCATTTTAGGATTAGTTAAGATACTTACGTAGAAGTTACGGTAATGAGGGGAATCTTAGAAATTTACTATAATATTCAATAAAATAATCAGCTGTATTCGAATTTCAATATCTACACTTAATATAATAAAGTTTGTCTTTTTTTTTTATTTGTAGGAGGTATTCTCTGGAGATACTTGTCTGATTGTTAAAATTTTTTCACTGATAGAAAGCTGCTTTATTTCTGAGTGACATAGGCAACTATTTCTTGTACGCTGGCGAAAACTAATATTAGTTCAGGATTCCCGAAGGCACGGGGCCCCCGAATGCGTGTAGCGTTTGCTACTCTTGTTATATGGCTAATCCGCCACTGCGTCCAACAGGTGATATGGCTTAGAGGGGCTTATATACCTATACATAAGGCGTCTGTAGGTAGAAGACCAGCGACACGATTACGTTTCGCCAGGTTAGCGCGTTTACCGTCTAAAGGGTCAAAAACGGTTCTCCACGATTACTATTCTTATTTTAAATTGTTTTTTTTTCTCTCGGTGTTACTACGGAAGCTTATTACACAGGAATTGTGTAATAAGCTTCCGTAGTAATACCGAGAGAAATAACTAGTGGAATATTTTTTTTCGGATTAAATTACCTACCTTTGGCACTTAGTGTGTACATATGCGATCTTTCAGTGATTACCTCCTAAAACCAATATAATGAATAAGAAATTGTCTTTTGTCAACTGTACCATTTTAAACGAAGGCGGTAAAGTCAGGAGCGTGACCTGAGAACTGGTTACGGTAATTTTCAAATGACTAACCTAACGAAAAGTACACGTAATTCTATATTTAAAATGCCTCTTAATATACAAGCTTAGAGTTAAACCGGAAATCAATCGTAGATATTTTAAAGGAAGGGCATTTTTATGAATGAAACAAACATAAGTTACTCGTAAGTAGGCCACACATACACAATATTATTTTATTTTGAAGTGGGCTTCCTTAGCCTACTTATGATATTGTAACATACTAATGAATGGCTGATGTGCTGTGCCACCTATGATACAGGAATAATTCCTAGTTATAGGTAATAATCATCTTCATCATCATATCAGCCGAAAGAAAAGACGTCCACTGTTGGATATGTCCAACAGTAGCTTCCCCCAAGCGTCACCACAACGACCGGTCCTGTGCGTCAGGCGACCTGAAGAATCCGATGGATATTCCCGCGACCCTGACCAGGTCATCGGTCCACCTTGTTGGAGGCCTTCCAACACTGCGTCTTCCGGTACGTGATCGCCACTCCAGAATGCAATGTGCCCTGCCCATTGCCACTTAAGTTTGGTGATTCTTCGAGCTATGTCGGTAACCTAACCAAGGCTTTCTTGCGGACATCTACATTTCTGATGTGATCACGCAAGGAAACACCGAGCATAGCCTTTTCCATCGTCCTTAACGTTTGCCCAGTAATAACGCTTTTTTCAGTAATAAGGCATTTCACTTAATAAAAAATTAAGTGAAATGACTACGCCCAATCTCGTCACGAAAAACGTTAAAACATTTACATTACTTTATACTACTCTCTAGATTCACATATATATCAGTCGGAAACATCATCCGTGTCACGCTACCATTACAGATATCGTGCCGGAACAAATGTCATGCCATTACGTCCCATAAACATTTGTACCGAATCGTTCCGAATGTCTCGATTCGTCCTAAATGTGCGATAGAGAAATCACGTATCGTTAGGTGCACACTGAACATTTTGGGACGTATTATGATGAGGACCAATAAAGGAAAAGGAGTTTATTTATATATGGTGGGAAAAGATCATGCATTGACATCCCCCGCCTTTGGGCGGAGCGGGAGATAGTGTCAGACTCTTACTGACTAAAAGAGACTGACTGTAAGAGTCTGACTTTATCTCCCGCTCCACCCAAGAGCGGGGGTTGTCATTGATGATTTTCCCACCATAAAAAAAAAACAACTTAGACGGTGATTTTGTGTGATTGTGTGGTGTGGACTGTCACGTACTAAAGGGCACAGCTGTTTCTGTGCCCTTCAGTCATGACAGCGTGATATCTAGCCCTGACCTAGTCCCCAGCATTCACGTCAACTAAGATAAATCTCTATCAACACAATGGAGAGTTTTTAAACATTCTTACCAAGGTTTTTAATGAATGAAACGCATCTTCAAAATAAAACGCCTCTTGAGTGATGAATAGACCCAGTTTTTTTTTTTGGTTTCATTCATCATGGAAATGGTCTTTAGTTTCTTTTTGTATGTTTTCAAAGTAGTCTTAATGAGAATCTTGAAGTTTTATCTCTTATTGTTTATACAGGAGGACATAAGACTTTAGTTGGAAACCCCATAAATGTTAAAAATACTTTTGCTATGGGACGAACATAATAATCGCGAAAAATATATTGTTCCTTAAACTTAAATTATAAAATATTAATATGGTAAAAACCAAAAATTGAGCAGAAATTTATTGTTTCCTATTAACCTTTCAATCGTGATAATGACAGACACAATTGAAAGACAATAGGTGCGCGAACGCCGGCGTTCGCTTGGGGTTTAATGAATTAATCAGTTTCTGCAGATCCCAAAGCGTCGTGAAGGCCGGCCTAGAAGGAGGTGGCGGGATGATCTGGAAACGTAACACGAGGATTAGAATGAGATAGCGCGGGAAAAGAGTGGCTTGGGGAAGGTCTTGGGGTTAGGAAAAAAATCAAGTTATGTGGACATTCATTGTAAAATCAAACTATTTTTTTCATACTAAATCTCGTAACAAACACTGAAAAAACACCATCCTGTATAAGAACGTATACTTTGAAAAAATTTAGGCGCTTTCATTATGTAAATTAAAACCAGAATAAAATACAAAAAAGCATTAATTTTAACTACCTAACCCTTACTAAATAAAATGAAATACGAGAAAGGCCTGAATTCATTATAATAAGATTGAAATCGCAACCGTTAGGAACACGTCTTCACAAAGTAACTAAATAACAATTGTGACAGAAGGTCTATGAAATTTATACATGACAAAGAAAAATGTCGCAAAGTTAAGAGGACCCTTCCGACGATCGTCAACGTGAGCTGGGTTTAAAAGCTCGTTGTTTCATTGAACGCAATGTTTGATAAAGATTCATCGCGAAAAAAGGGGTATAACGCCTGAACGCTCTTTTGGTATTCTTCATTTTGTCACACACTCGTATTTTTTTTTTTTTGGAAATACGGGTTTATTTTAAAAACAATTAATATTTGAAAAAAAAAACTGTCGCTCTAAATCTCGATTAAATGTGCTAGGTTTCTATAATTTCTCTTATTTTCAATTTTTAATTTACAAATACATTATGAAGAGCCACAGTGCACGCAAAATAGCAGAATTTTATAGATCTTTAATGGATTGGTTTTACGCAAATTTATGTTTTGATTACAATAAAAACCTAGATAATATCCACAGGATCTGTATTTCCAAAATATCTAGGTAAAGATGTTTACTAACGTCATAATCACGTAAGAGCTATTTTTTGCAAAAGGTTATACCTATGGGTATGACGGGTTGAGCGCTCTTAAGAAAAATCTGATTAATGCATGAGCTTGAGACGGATTTCATGAATATTATAATACACAACATGTAACATAATAAACGCACATGCTGAAAGTATATATATTCAGAATTGGCTAAAACGATTTCAGCTGTTTTTAAAATAGATATTTTTTATATTAATATTACGTAAAAGAATTAGTTTAGGATAAAATTATGTATATTGATAAATTCATGATAAGTCTCGGTTGTGTCACTACCGTTTTTGTGTACTATCTTATTGTGTACTAATGTAGTGCTTCGATGCTCATATTATCTATATATATAAAAATCAATGCCACTAGAGTAGAGTAGTGTAAAGTAGGGTAGAGTAGGGTGTAGTAGTGTGGAGTAGGGAAGAGCGGGAGCGAAGCCGCGCGGGCAAAAGCTAGTTTGCCTATAATTAGGATAACAAACTTAAAATCAATTCTATCTAAGTGCATTAGTAAAAATTCAGTGCTTACTTATATTTTGAGTCGCCCTTCGCGTAGTGTCGCGTCGCGTCGCGTCTTGGAGTCAACTGACCTTTAAACAGTGCTGGTTTCAAGTAGTGATAGGACTGGACCTTCTAACCCTTTCTTATCCTCGTTATAACAACGAAGTCAGGTGTTAACCCTGAAAGATTTACACCCAAGGTCGCAAGAAGGACGTACGTGTATGAATCTGTACTAAAGGTATGAATATGTAGGCACTGAAGGTATGAATATGTACTCACTAATGCCACAAAATAGATAAGTTACAGAAGACAATCTCATGTATGTATGTACATCATTTTTTATACCTACGCTCGGTGGACGCACACTAATGAGCGTTATTCATTGAACCCCAAGCGAACGCCGGCGTTCTCGCACCTGTTGTCTTTCTATTGTGTCTATAATTTCCACGATTGAAAGGTTAAGCCGTTCCTGTTCGACGAGCGAGCTGAGACGCTCTGAGATATCGTGTCCGTGAGCGGTGTCTATGTGTGCGTTGCTCGAGCGCGCTTTGTATGCAGATTGACTTCTGTACCTATCTATTTTGTGCTAATGCCGTGTGCTAGTACTAAACGGAAAGGGAGGGACAATTATGGAGACAATATTATTAAATCACTAGCGGCCCGTCCCGGCTTCGCACGGGCAATAAATATAGCCTATGTTACTCAGGGTGAATGTAGCTTTCCAATGGTGTAAGAATTTTTGTAATCGGCACAGTAGTTTTTGAGTTTATTCGTTACATACAAAAATACAAATATTTCATCTTTATAATATTATTAGTACATTATTTTCTATACAACTTTATTTTTAGTATATGTGAAACTTGAAACATCTGTCTAGTATTTTTATGTAAAGAATCTATGTACATTTCAAAACTGTATCGAAAACGTAGATCTCCGCGGAGAAAAATAGAAGAAATTCCTCTTCACTCTTTGAAATCAATAAATTTTGTTTTTCCATATTACCAACTTTACGGCCTAGGGACTTCTTATGTGATACGCACTATACTCTACCTCATTTTATTTCTTTTTCAGAGTTAGAGTCTGTGTGATAAGAGAATGGTCGAGGCGTAAAGTGAAAATAACATTTAAGTTTTTATATGGCAACCCAACCCAGCCATCCGTCAAATGCCAAACATATGCAAAATTATGGTTACACCATCGATACTATACATTAGGTGTGAGCGACAAATAATGAAAATGAACTTCATGAACTGCAAAAAATCCGCGGTCGATCTCCGACTCGTTGGATCGATCTTATCACCAGGGCTACGCAGTCGACAGCAGTACAGTGTGCGCGTAATGCCAACAACCGTCAGAAATGGAGAGACATCGCTCGACATACCGCAGCCTTGAAGGCAAACGATGGCAGCGTGCTGCAGTCCTGTTCATCAACAGCCACGACCACTCTGGCAAGAGTGCCCGACTAAGACGAAGACTGCAAAAAATTAGCAGTAGTCTGATTGTTCCCTCTTAAAACATGACACGAACTTAGGGATATTTTTTCTTTGTTGTCAACAATCATCTTCAAAGTACCTTAGTCATAAATCGTTTTTTCTCCACATTTTACTCAGACATTCAAGGCCGCCAACAAGAAAATATGAAAAACACTAGTTGCACAGTATTTTTCTAAGCAGGCCGTTTATTAAAGCACCGTAAGCTGTGCCATTAATTGCGAAACTTATAACCACGAGCTTACCCGGCGCAATCTCAGTTAGAAAAACTTGTTAGAGACAGGGAACCGACCTGTAGATATTTATACATGTTTTTCTTTTTCTGTACGTTTGTTTATTGCCTAACTACTTCTAGGCAAGCGTGTTCCATCATCGGCCACATCATCGCTTACCATCAGGCGAGAGAGTTGTCAAACGCGAGCCAATCCAATATGAAAAATAAAAACTACTCCTAAATGACTTGGCCGATTTGCATGAAACTTTATGTATATTTTGAATGGGTCTCTGGATTCGTGAGTAAGAAATAAGATTTCCAAAGACATCAGAGATGGCGCTAGTTGTTTAGAATGTCAATGACGTGTGACACGTGACTAGCACACGACATTCTATAACAACTATTGTTTTATTTCTCAAGAACTAAGCAACTGATCAAGTGTGTGGCCTTTTCTACGTGAGGTACTTTTTAGGTAAATTTTTTTGGTGAAATTATATTTTGTGAGTAATGGTTAAATATATTACAGAACGCCCGCCATCTTGTCGTCAATATGGCGCGTGTAATTTAATTTTTAAATAATTTCATTCTGAAGGAGGTACAGATATTTTAGAGCTAGGTACAGAATAAAAATTCATTTTAGGTACATTTTCTTGGTAATTACTATAATTTTATTCACTTTGTTTCACCCGCCATTCTGACTCTCACCTGGATTCTGGAGGAGAGTAATAAGTTATTTTTTCACTTGCGGAACAGCTATACATACATACAAGATCATTGGCTCAATGACCAAAGCTGGTAAATATCTGTGGTCAAATAACAAAAATAAAATAATTAAGGAACAAATTTGGGAAGAAAAACGGCGAAAGAGATCAGGCTAACTTTTGCCGCACGTGCTCGTAATTCGTAATGGATAAAGAAAGTGTGTGGAAAAGAAGAGCGATATAAATACTGTGTTAGATAAACTTTCCGGATGACACGAAATAAGAGCTATATTTCCTCACAACTGAAAGAAACGATTCAGTAAATCAAAATGGTCTTATTGTACAAACAACAAACTTTTGCGTTCCGCTCTTGAAACTTTTCGACATGTTTTTATGGCACATGACAGAGCCATTTTTTGAGGATGGTAAATAATCCAATAACTGCGCTCGCTTGTTTGTTAATTTGCCATTGACGCCGCTCTTGACCACGATCTCAGCTGATTGAAGAAGTCTGAATGCAATTACCGTGTTCAAAAGTTGCCTTTTCACTCTTGCTTTGAAGGCTGACAGATTAAAGAATTTTCTTTTGAGGTGGAAAATCATTAAATATCTCCTACCGCTGTAGGCGGAGTGAGACGGAGTGTCAGGTTCTTAGTGACTCAAACACACCTTCATTCCTTCAAAATCAAAATCAAAAATATTTATTTCAGATAGCCCATTCCCACAAATATCATTGACCATAACATCACTATAACTTACTAGTAGTTTACCTGCGACTTCATTCGCGAGAATGTTTTCATAAAACTTTAACAGCATTTAAAAGTAGGTATTTTGAAGATAGTTTCGAAAAACTAAATATGACAGTTTTTAGTGACTATTCTTTTTAATTTTAATTTGTGCCAAGTTTCAAGTAGTAAAATCAAGTCAAGAAAGAATCGTTTGCATACAAACGTCATAAGCGCACAGGACCGAGCATTGTGGTGACACTTGGGGGAGGCCTATATCCAACAGTGGACTTCTATCGGCTGAAATGATGATGATGGTGAAACGTCATAAAAGGAAACCTTTATGTAAAATTTCACGTTCTTAGACCCAGTATAGTTTCGGCTGTGAGTAGATATGTCAGTCATTCAGTTTCTCCTTTTATATATCTAAATAAAGATAATATAATACTTCTGCTGATCCCATAAAGAAGCTACGCAACAGTGACCAATCGGTGTCGTAACACGAACACAACTAATAACAATGTGACAGCCGCATGCCACTGTTTGTCAGGTCTGCGCCGGCGCCGGTGAACGTTGCGTCATGTGAGTTGGGGTGCCCATGCGATTGTACGTTGAAGGAGACGGTCTAAAAAATAATGGCAACTACATGTCAGCGCTAAAATTGTTTTAATAATAGATCTAGCTAATATTTTAACACATGTAACGTTTTTACAAAATATTTATAAAGAGTAACTTGCTAACTAATGGTTGTCACGGCAAAACTGTGACTTTAAAAACTTGTTTTGTAACCTTTCCTATACCTATTTCGTTGAGCGACAGTTAAGACAGGCCTATATCCAAAAAGGACTGCTTTCGTATGATAATGAAATCTTATTCAAATTAAAGATTTTTCAAAAGGAACACAGGTGAGTAGTCAGCAAAAACCTGACACTCTCTTGCACTAACCAGAGTCCAGACCAAGGAGTTATTTGCTGATTTATCGCCTCAAGAAAAAAAGCTTGTTTTTTTAAATCAAATAATTTATGAGCTAGAACTAATCGATTTGTAGATATCAGGTTAATGACGACATACACACGAAGGGACGCACATTAGTGTCAGTTGTGTAAATAAATTATTATTTCGTTACAGTGTATATTTAAATAACATCGCTCGTTAATATATGTACTTCTTAAAGTGCTTTGGTGAGTACACAAAAGCATCGTGTTTTTCTATTCATAACGCGTTATTCTTCGCGGATAAAAAGAAGTAACGTAAAAAACACATTAGCTTCCATCTGTTTACTTAATTTGTTTCGGAACATACATAAATACGTTTTACATTGTATCTTTATTACATTTTGCTGTTTCACTGTGTGTTTTCCTTATTTTTCATTCTGTATTAAGCTTAAATAAGTTTCGTCTTCCAGTTACAACAAAGTACAGATACCTACAGAGACGGTAACAGTAGTGAAGTGTTATAACAGAACAGACTTCATCACGACGATATCAGTATCAAAACTGTAACGAACTAAATTTAAAAAAGAACTAAAACAAAGAACGTTTCCCAAATTTTCTAGACAAGCTAGCAGTAAGCCTGATGAACAGCCAAACAATCCCTAGAAGATTATATTAAAGCGAAAGATTTCTCAAGACCTAATTTAGGAGGCTACAAAAATAAATGGGTAAGTCGCTGGACAGCTCCCGTAATTTTTGACCGCTATTAAATATATTTCAGAAAATCTATAATTATAGATTATAATTATTTATATTATAAAAAAAACACAACTTCTACACAAGATAGTACCAAGACAGTCCGGAGACTCACAAACTCATGGTGACATGCGCAGTGCGTTAGCCGGTAGCACTCACGCGCATGTCAATACGCTCAGCGAAAGTGATTATCATTGTATTACAAGTGCGCTTGCGCAATACAAGTTAATAACTTTTCTTGCGTTTATTGGAATTGTGGAGCGGTAGGTATCTTCACTCTTGGTTTTAACCTTTTGAATGTCTTATGTTACACAGTTCGACATAAGCAATTGTCTTTCTATTGTGTCTCTAATTACGGCATTCAAAGAGTTAAGGCTGACGAATTAAAGGATTTTTTTTGAGGTGGATAATCATCAAATGTCACCCTACCTGTGGGTGAGACTTATACTGACTAAAACTCACCTACAGGTGAGTTGATGTTGATGTCAGGAATGCGAAAGGCAACTGAAGGAATACATCCTTTTTTTTCTTGGTGGGAAAATCATTCAATGACATACCCCGCTTTTGGGCGGAGTAGGAGATAGTGTCAGACTTTTACTGACTAAAAACCCATTCCTGTTCCTTCATTGCCTTTCGTACCGGGGCTTGAGCTATTTTTCGAATTAACCCTGGCCCCAGTAGACTTTGACCCAGCTGGGCCCCTGCTGTTGCTGACAGCTCCTTAAGGCGCGCGGGAATAGTGCGCGCCGTCGACGACTTGGGTACGGCGAGCTAATCTATCTGTAAACAAGCAATTAACTTAACCGAATAAGAATTAATTAAGCTAATTTCGTACGAATTGTTACAAAATATTCTTAAAGCTTTCAACGTCCTAACATGATAAAAATATCGTAACAATTCCGCCAGATTATCCCTTTTATATTCCGATTAAATATTAAAGCCAAACATTTTCCGTATAAAAGGCAAAGAAAAGGAATAAAACATCACGAAATGGTAATTCTGTCGCGCGGGTTAGCCTGTGCTAATGGCGGTTTTATGAATAAAAGATAGTCTGATGTGATAGCTATAAAAATAATCCCAGAAAAATTTTTCGAAATAGGAAGTCTGAAAAAATACTAAAGGTAGCCACGCTAGGGTATACCTGTAAGGTTTACTTGCACAGTTTTACCTGTCAGGTAAGCTTGTGTGGAAACCTGCACAGTTGTGCAACATACACGCTCCGGTTTACCTGCACAACTCACCTGTACAGGAAAACCTGACAGGTATACCCTAGCGGGGCTTTTGCCCGCAGCTTCACCTGCGACACTCTAAAAATAAAGCCTACTAGCTTTTGCCCGTGGCTTCGTCCGCGTGGCATTAGGTACTTAAGGAATCGGGATAAAAGGTAGCCTATGTCCTTTTCTATGTCTAAGGTTATATGCAAGCCAAGTTTCATCCAAATCCGTTCAGCCGTTTTTGCGTGATTAATTAACAAACATCCACACTTCACATTTATAATATTAATTAGGATGTCACTCAGGATTAAATCAGCTTTCTATCAGTGTAAAAATTTTGGCAATTGGAACAGTACTTCTAGAGATTACCTCCTACAAACAAAAAAAAATACTTTTTTATTATATACTAGCTTTTGCCCGCGTACATAAAATATAGCCTATGTCACTCAGGAATAAAACAGCTTTCTACCGATGAAAAAATTTTAGTAATCGGACCAGTACCTCCAGAGAAAACCTCCTAAAAACAAAAAATAAAAAAGAAGTTTACCTCTTTATCATATTAATAAGTGTAAAATGGGTGGGATGACAGTAGGACGAAAATATGATCTGTAAGATGATAGAAAAGGATAGGTGGCCACATTGTATAAATGTGACAGCTGTCACTTATACCATCCCATAGCGATTGTAGTGTAACAGGTCAGTAAGAAAGTGGTTCAATTAGAGCCATATTTAATTTAACTGACAATGTGACATATTATCTGGAAATCTCTTGACCGACTGCGATCGCATGGCCGCTGGGCTAATTGGATTTCCTCAATATTTGTCTTAAAATATAATAATATAATATTCCACAACTACCACACAATGCCGTCTAGTCCCAAGCTGAGCAGAGCTTGTGTTATGGGTACTAGACATCCAAGGCTCTAGTAGCTCTAATGAACTAGTGCGAAGGATCACTAAACTTAGTAGCAATGGACAGGGCACATTGCACGCAGAACAGATGGTCGATGGGGACGAAAGGTTCTGGAGTGGCGACCACGTACAAGAAGACGCAGCGTCGGACGCAGCCTCCAAAAAGGTGGACCGATGACTTGGTCAAGGTCGCGGAAATCCGATGGATGTGTGACGCACAGGACCGGTCGTTGAGGTGAAGCTTGGGCGAGACCTATGTCCAACAGTGGCCGTCTTTCGGCTGATATGATGATGATGAAACTAGTACGATTCACCATCAACGATTGCGCCATTGCTTACCATCAGGTGGGATCGCAGTCAAACACATTATATCATCAAAAAAAAAAAAAATCTTTTTTGTTAAATAATAGTCTTGTTGCCATACCTCCAAATAAATACAGACAAATATCAAGCCAAGGTGATCTATTATTTACTTTGCCCGCGGCAATCTCTTTGTTTCCAACGGTCAAGATCTATAAGTTCAAGGTTCTCTACTAGGAACTGTCTCCAATGAAATACGGTTCGATGCCAGTACCTTTGAAATTGAAACCGGTTTAACTACGGATATCTATGGGTTTAACCTATAAATTGTGATAAAATCCTTGAAATATAGTAGTGATAGAATCTATAAAGGAACCCGGTTGAATTTTGATGAGCCGCGCGGCTCTTGAGAAAATTAGAGCAAATTGGGGCCATATTGAAAGCGATAATTATCACTAATGACTAATTCGAGCAGTGGTGGCGGAGGGGTATTGGCCAGTCTGGCGCATTACTTTGTGTAATTTATTTCTTCACTACTGTTCTCAAAACGGTGAAGGAAAACATCGTGAGGAAACCGGCATGTCCTAGAACCAAAAATTCGAAGACACGTGACATTCATTAACCCGCACTGGGCTCCCGTGGTGGATCACGGCCTCATCTAGAGAGGAGGCCTGAGTCCCAGCAGTGGGAACATTAAAAAGGCTTTTAAGTACCTATATTCTATTTTAATCTGTCACAAATATCTACTTAATATTCCCTCACAATGATATTCCTATTAGATTCAGTTCAACAATCCTTAGGACGTGACACGCAATCACTTGAAACCGTTTCCTCCGTGGTTTGAACTGTCTATCTTGAATTGTGTACCTAATAAGATTTAGTTCCTCAGGGAAATACTCAGCCTTAGGTAGATAAGGACGTACTATCTCCATAATGGCTGCCTGCTTTGAAATAGTTACTTTTAAAGTTTATTCAGAGGAGACAACAGCATAGATTCAGTGTTGCGGAAAATTGGGTCTATGATTTTGGGCTGACGAAAATACAGTGGACAAGATAGGAATATTACCACTCTGAGTGGAGCCCGTCTTTGGTTTCCCTTTCCTTTTGGTTTCAAGGCACGAACCAAAGACAAAACATTCGACTTCGTGTCTAAAAACCAATCAGCGAACTGCCAATATCCCAGAAAACCACTTAAATATCTATCAAAACTTCAACCACAGTAATAAATAACAAAAATAATAAACTAAAACGTCCAAATAACTAACTGTGTCAAAGTTTATTTTCACATTGTCAACGTTAAATTGGTTTCTGTTTGCCGCCAACTCGACCTCCATAGACAATCTTTATGCCGCCAAAAAATGGCGGCCCTGACCGAAATGACAGTACGTTGGACGCGTGTTTATTTATTGTAAGCTGTTGACATAACAATGGGTTATTTAAGATTAGTAATATGATGTTATGTCAGGAGAGAATTGGATGGGATTTAGGCTGTTTTTTTATTATTTTATTTTGTTTGGGTGGCTTACAGCTAACAATACAAGATAAACGATAAGATAGATCACGATGAGCCATTTACAAGCCTCCACATATAATATGGGAGTAAATTATAACAATATAAACAGTTCAGGTGCGAAAGATTTAAGCAAATAAGAGAGGTTTTTACGTGTTAAGATTTACTGGTCTATTTCAAATAGATAGATGGTACGGTTAATAATAATATAATTGATGTTTATTTTGAAACTAGGTTATAAATAACACTTTTAGACGACGATTTTTTCGTTAATTTAAACTTGATGAGGCCGGTTTTCCTAACCTGACTACCCTGACAAGAAACACCGAAACAAATTCATAGGTACCTACATCTCTTTTAAATTCAGTCATATTGTTCTAAGCTAAAAATAAAAGTAATGTCGTGTATTTCAAACCAGATTTATTTGTTACTGTAACATATTTTAAAACCAAACTATGTGGGTTAAATTCGTTAGAAATTGAAATGCTAAAAGTTATTCACACGTGGCCAAACTTTCAACGAACCAAATTTTGTTCCTAAAGTTCCTTGAATTTTACAGAATTCCAACTGAAATTCATGAATAGCAAAGTTAGTAATTACCTAATTATTTTGTTCCAGTATTCATGACATTTTTCTGGCTTCACGAAAAACTAAGGCTGCTTTGACCACGGCGACTGTTTGTAGCAATGCTGTCGCACGTTTTTTAAACACGTTACACCATCACTACTAACGCGCGTTAGTCGCATTTACAACGCGCTACAGAAGCGATACCAACGCGCTACAGCAAACGCGTGACCGTGCCGAACGACATCGGGGAGAAAACGGAAGAAGTGAAATATTCTTCCCGCGCGCCTTAAGGAGTTGTCAGCAACAGCAGAGCCAGGGGCCCAGCTAGCCAGTTGAAGCATACTGGGGCCAGGGTTAGCTCCGAAAGGTAGCTCGGCCCCGGTGTGAAAGGCAAGAAGAAACGCGGCGGGTTTTGTAGTCAGTAAGAGTCTAGCACTATCTCCCGCTTCGCTCATGGGCGGGGGATATCATTTGGATGATTTTTATCCACCAAATAAAAGAGGAGTAGTGGAACATTCTACATATAAAAACTTCATTTTTGTTACTGAATCGCGTTTGTATCGCGACTGAGAATCGTGATGTGAGCGAGGGCAGACAGCTAGCGACTGCTTCGCGACTGTTTCCTTGCGAACGCGCGACAGTATCGCTACTGCATCGCTACAAAAAGCCGTCGTGGACGACGGGCCTAAGTCTACGAGTTAAGTCAGGCCAATTACCTAAGTTACTTTATCCCTGGTGGTCTACTAAAATATTCAGCAGCAATCTTGGAATGTTAGTGATAAATTGGTTAGAAATAACGACGTAGGAGTCAATTGATTGGTTTATTTCTACGTGAGCCACCGGGAATACTGGTATTAAGACTAATAGTCTTATTTAGGCAAATAGTACGTACAAGGTTTTTAAATTGTTTTAGACTGGCAGGCAGTGACTATTTATATATTTACTGTCTCCCAGTCTAATTCAGCTACACGATTATTGACATTCGTCAGTATTCGTGTTTGCACTGACTGGACAGGCCCACTCAAATCTGTGTGGTTCTTTGTCACGTAATTGGATGATTGCCTACCAAAATATATATTCAAATAGCATTTCACCTCTCTTCTCTTATATCTTACATCGGTCAGGTCGGCGTAGAAATGTGCCGCAATATTGCCAGCAATA
Organism: Mythimna albipuncta; assembly: GCA_929112965.1. Lineage (NCBI taxonomy): Eukaryota > Metazoa > Arthropoda > Insecta > Lepidoptera > Noctuidae > Mythimna > Mythimna albipuncta. Next base: position 3,874,482 of record OV815962.1, on the reverse strand, counting down.
TCCCCACATCTCTAGGTCGGCGCAACAAGTTTTTTTCTCCATTCTGTCCTGTCACTCATCATGCTATCACTAATTCCCTTTTCTTTCCATCCATCTTTTCTTTGGCCTCAATCTCCATCCATCCACATGTAAACTCATAACTCTTTTAGCAAGGTGAGTTTCATCCCTCCTCTTCACATGACAATGCCAAGACAAACTTATATGCTTATATCTTACAGTGAAGCTTATTTCATATTAAAATTCTTCTGAAAGTAACGCTACACTAACCAAAGCAAAAATAAGCAACCATTTCGTGCGATATTTTCTCAAAACATAACATTTCGCTCTACTATTCATAGTCTCATACGGTGCTGCAGACTCCTATGAATACTGGAGCACTCCCGGCAACTCATTACGACGAGAGATTGAAACATCAAAACGACGCGGAAATTAATTTGCATCTGAATTATAGCAAATAGCGAATGCACGTTTACTAATTTCATTGCTTATAGCAAATCGAAAACATAGACTCGTACAGCTCACTATCCAAACTATCTGTCACGCTGTTCCGCCTAAAATGCTGAACCAATTTTGATTTGTTTTGGTATAGAAGTAGATCGGACTTTGGACAAGGACAAAGGATACTTTTTAACCCTATGGTAAAGTTCGTTGGAATAATGTCGGAACAGAATCTCACAAAATATGATCAAATCGCGGGCTAAGCCAATGGCAGCAATTAGTTTCATATAAATAGTGTGGATATCGAAGGAGATCGCATGAATTATTTTTCTTACTAGCTAGCGGATTGGTTAGGTAAATGTACTTTTGACGATTTTGCACATTTATGCCTTGATCATACGTATCCAGTAAAAGGGCTAAATATTAAAATGTTGCTCGGCCGAGAGAGTCATGTAAGCGACTTGTAGAAATAAGCGCTCGAAACTTTGTTTATACGTACCGAGTATTCGGCCGAGAGCATATTTGCGGGAATGCCCCGCATGCGTAATCCCCGCAAATGTCCTTTTCTTACAAGTATTTATTGTAATGCATGGAATACGCACGCGGTACGCGGATTTGTCGTCCATTGTACATAACCACAATTTTCTGCATGCGGGGGCAATTCCGCATGCGTGATGAAATCCGCACGATAATACTAACACCCTTAGAATAGGTTTAAATAAAGATAGACGAAAGAATTGTTTCTTGTTTGATAACCAAGGCATCAGAGGTAAGGTGAAGTATCAGGAAGGTAAGTATCAGAGTTTTTTTTTTTTTTTTTTTTCGATGGGAAAAATCATCTTATGACAACCCCCGCTCTTGGGCGGAGCGGGAGATAGTGTCAGACTCTTACTGACTAAAAAACCCATCCCGTTCCTTCAAGCCTTCACGATTCCCACATAACATTCGGACAGCGCAGAGCACGAGATATTCAAATATATAATTTGAGATATATGTCAGCTGACAATAGAAATGGAGGAAATGTAATTATGGATAAATGAAAATGGACGGACAAAAGATTCACGGCTGCCTTTGTAAAGCGAACACTGGCGAATTTTTGAATTGGCGATATTTTTAAAAAACGTAATTTAAGTGTAATTACGTTTTGAACACTAAAAATAAATGCTTCAATTATGTATCAAAAATTAATTTGTGCAAAATTAAATAATATTGTGAGTGAGTAAAAAAATCCGAAACGTAAAATATGACATGTACCTATCTACGCAAAATACCCGGACCTAGGATATTATATCAAACCCCCGGCTGCAGAATTGTTCGAAAGATCATTCTTTCGAACAATCCTGCAGCCGTGGGTTTCCCAGCCCTGGCCCTGGTATATAGCGGGCTACAGTAGGTATACTGGTGAATTTTTGTCAGAAAAAAGTGTCACACTTTTTTTCGCACACGTTCCACGTAGATTCTTTTCAGAACCAATTCCATGGCCCTGCTGGACCACTACGGTTTAACTGCACGGTTGGCGCAGTGATCGAGTGATTGGCTACAGCGTTGCGGGTCGCGGTTTCGATTCCCGCACGGAACAAATATTTGTATGATCTACAGATACGTGTGGTCTTGGTGCCTTGTATATATATGTGAGTTTACATGTTTATAAACACACCTTACCATACATGAGTTATTTCTAGGAATTACTCCTATATCGTGTATGGGGAAAAGATTTAAAAAAAAGTTGATCCACCAAGGAGCTATAGACGAATACTCACTTTGAAAAATGGACTTATTGAACTAGAACACCAAGAAAAATATAAAGCATACCCAAAGGAAGAATTCAGGTAACCAAACTACTAAATAATTCAACCCAGAGGACACGTTACATTGTTCTGTTGTAGTCTTGTACATAGTTAATCAGCTCTCCTCGGAGAATATAATATTGCCATATTACACCTTGCGCTGGATGCTGAGGCCTGATAGGTCAAGGGCGGTTCAGATGGAGAATGACAGGAGTTGATTTTAAAATCCAAATTTGCTGAGCGCTGGCCGTTTTGCGCGGATGTGACGCAAATCTTACGTGCTACTTTTAGTTCGATATTGTTATTTATTTTGTTATGGTATGCGTCATGTTTGACGTGAATAAACACTTTTTCTTTCTTTCTTTCCAAAGACCATGAAGGGATTCGGAGCTACATAATGAAGCTGGAACTACATTAGATCTTCACACACGTGGACCACGCCTGATTTGTACGTAGACCGACGTCGCGTGGCGTGGATTTACTGTAGCTCTACTACCAGTCTAGTTTCCATATGAAATGTATGGAGACCGACGCGGCCAGATCGGCGTGTGGCACTGTACCACAGATTACTGAATAGTTACTACGTAAACTGTACAGTAGGCACAAAGGATCTTGAGCGCTCGGCGTCAGAGTGGGGATCGCTTTGCGCATTCCATACATTGGCGAGCCAATCGTCTTCGTTGTTAGATACATTCCGCAACGCAGCGAACGTATGAGGACTGAGGAGTGACGTCTATGACGCGATGGCGCGGCGAGCCAATCACAGACACTCCCCGCCCCCGCGTCTCACTTCGCACCACAAAAGAGACCGAATATTTGACTTCTGCGCAACCGCTCAAGATCCGTTGTGCCTACTGTAGTTCTGCCTTAAAGCTCGCGTGGGTCTTAAATGTATGATCATTCATTACATTTTGAATTTTCGATATAAGGCTGGAGGTTTTTGAAAATCTCCGCGACCTTTACACGAGAAAATTTTACTAATTTGTTTTGAAACAGCAAAGTTCCTGAAGTGCACAAATTGTACTCAAAATCTTCTGTGTATATAAAGCGAAATACCAATCACTGATTAATCACGGAATCTCAGAAACTATAACACCTACAAACTTTAAATTTGACAGGTAGGTTCTTTATAGAGTTTAGACATCCTAAGAACGGATTTAACAAAACGGGTGGAGTTTTGTAAAATCCGTTCTTAGCGGATGTCTAAGGGAATGAAATGGGAGTCGAAGCCGCTGGCAGAAGCTAGTAATATACATATCTACCGACCTATTCAGGATATCATTTCTTCCGTGATTTAAATACAAAGAACATTGTTGTCTATTTTCTCAAGCATATCCTCTGGAATTTCAGAACAAGGGAATTTCCTGTAATTTATTTTCATTGCTTCCTAGCTATTTTGTTCACAGGAGATTGTCCTGCCGTGAAAATCTTCAACAAAAGCATGACCTTTTTATAATTCAAAACTAAAAAAAATATGGCGAGGCGCCCTGTTTAACAAACACTGGGCAAGTGAGAGTCAGGGTCACGCACTGGGGTTCTGTACAAGCTTACGTAAATTGTTCAATTCCCAAATCAAGTCGAGGCGATTTATAACAATAAGAATTCTTTTTTACGATTCGGTATACGTAACTAACTATAAACAGTTTTCAGATTTATATTTATTAATGAATGCTTAGATTAATTAAATCACATTCATATCACATATATCTTCTAAACTCAAACACAGGTCTATGTGTTTGCGGATGGAAGATGATAATGTCAGAATATTTGAATTATTTGTGAGAAGATTACATGACTGAGTTAAAAAATAGGTATAAGTTTAAATAGTGTAATTGGCTTCGGCCGTACTATTCAAAATAAATAAGTACGTTGTAAAATAAAAAAAATCTAGCACACGCACAAGTCACAACACTATCAGAGATTGTTTGTCTGCCTTCATAGTTAAGGTCGGTATCCATATCTGACGGAAAATGCGTCGCGTATTTAGGTCGCGTAACGTCAGAACTGACAAATATATTTTAGTACAAATTTCAACCTTTCACACTCAACCGATGATGCTTTATAGATTTTTATACAACTAGACGCGACCGCATCCGATGGACGCGTGATGCACAGGACCGGTCGTTGTGGCGACGCTTGGGGGAGGCCTATGTCCAACAGTGGACGTCTTTCGGCTGATATGATGATTATGATGATGAGACGCGAACGATGATACGCTCAACGCATTTTCCGTCAGATACGTACCAACCCTTGATAGCTTGTTCGACTGTACATTTATTCGGAATCCCTTATACATTCCTCTCTCTAATAGAAACAATAAAATATACGTTCCCAGATATAAAAGTAGTGAGTTAGCACTCAATAAATCGCACCATTCGTACATTTTGTACCATTTCGTACATTTTTCCAGCAGACGAGGGTACATAGTGTAACAAGTAGGATGATGGAACTGTTAACCGATGTATATGTAGTAGACCCTTACGTTTTAGTGAACATTTTATTCGTTGTACTTTCAGAGAATTATTTATTACGTTAGTTTTCATAAAAAATGTTGGACCTGTGATTGATATGTTACTCTATTTGAATTTACTATTTTTATTTTTGGTGTCGCATTTAGTAAATAGCTGCATTGTTTTTTTTAAAGATGTTAAATCATCTAATGACTTACAGTTGCCGCAAAGTATCTTGAGCCGTTGCGCAGAAGTCAAATATTCGGTCTCTTTTGTGGTGCGAAGTGAAACGCAGAGGCGGGAAGTGTCAGTGATTGGCTCGCCGCGCTATAGACGTCACTCCTCATTATTTCCCTGCGTTGCTGCATGTATCTAACAACGAAGACGATTGGCTCGCCAATGTATAGAATGCGCAAAGCGATCCCCACTCTGACGCCGAGCGCTCAAGATACGTTGTGGCAACTGTATCACCCTCTAGGGCGAAGCGGCAGCGCGTGTCAGACTTTTACTGACTAAAACCACACCTATGTTCCTTCTTTGCTTTGCGTTCTACGACCCCGGGGTTCTCTTTTGGACTACTCATGGCTCTAGTAAGCTTCGGGCCTGCTCGACCCCTACGGTTCTGCATGACATCTCATTGAGGCGCGCGTGAAACACTACGCGCCGTCGACAACTCGAGCTTCGTCCGGGTAGTTACCGGACGGCCGGACGGCGAGCCGTTGCTCGTCGTCCAAAAGCACATACTTATGATAGCAGAAAATCAGGGTGGGAATCACAGCGGCTGGAGCGTAAGGATAAGTACCTTCTGTGAACGTTAATTTCATCTAGAAATAATTCTCTCTCAATCGTAACAGGAGTGTGCGGAAAAGTCAGGAAAATGGATCCTTTCCTCCCCAGCAATAAATGGAAAGTTATTTTCTTTAGTCACAGTCTATTCACTACCCTAGGTTGACTGGTAAAGAATGCCTAAGGCGCAAACCTTTTGAAATATCTTATGAATTTTGATTATTGTAAGCCTACAGTTATTAAAAACCCTTCTCATCTCAGCCTTATTTAAAATCCCATTTTCGGTCCACGCTTTAACACCCGAATTGTCCTAAAATAACAATTTCAACAATGAACAATAAATTGTTAATGTTTGTTTTTTCCTTCTTAATTTTTGCAGCTAATACTCGTAATAATATTGTATGAACAAAAACTGTCTGTCAGCCCAAGCATAGGTGTGCGTATGTTCAAAGTACATTGAGGTACAAGCAATACTTACTCATCAGAAAATAAATAATGTCTGAGGGCTCACCCACCTTGGATTTAAAATATTATAATTAGTTGTCAACTGTTTTATTCATGTAAAGTAAAACAAAATAAACTTGAAATGAATAAATTTAGATAAGCTAACATACCTCTCCGAATCCATGATGCTGATATTTTCAGTTGGTATCCAGTTTTGACGAATTTTGTCAGCGCCCCGTTAAACTGGAACAAAAACAGATAACTTCATATTTTTGTTAATTGAATACAAACTGGACGGGAGCCGTTAACGAATTCGCTGAAAGTTTGTCAAAATATTGGGAACAAGATTCGATTCGTTTTTATTACAGAATATTTTTGGCTATGCCGCATTATTTTGCGCTGTATGAATATTTTTATAAATTATGGTTTTCTTTTATTGTTGATGGGCTCACGTTTGACTATTATCTCATCTGATGGTAAGCGATGATGTGGTCGATGGTGGAGCACGCTTGTCTAGAAATAACCTATTCACTCTTGACTTGAAGACTTCTAGGTTGTTCCTAACCAGGAAACACAGACTCCGGTAGGGAGTTTTGGGAACACATAATAAATGCGTTCCCAAAACGCTTTGTAGGTATGGGTTGTCCACCATGTACCGGTGGCGCAACACTGTACCTCTAGTGGTCTGATAATGGAACGGACTTAGCGGAATTAAATTGTGCAATTCCACACTTTTCAAAATGTAAACGATAGAAAACCGACAGGCTAGCAACTCGCCACCGATGCTCAAGACTTTGGTAAACACATGAAAACATACATATCTTCATGCTCAACGAAGTTATAAAGCTTTAAAGCTGCGAAAAGAGAGAAGTCCGACATGGATTTAGATGTCAAAGGCAATGGGACACCCAAACCGTCTTCATAGAAAAGTGGTCAAACGCGAGCCTAGCCGTTATAAAAAAAAAACAAAGTACATTCATTACCTATTAAAGTAAATAATACTGTTTATACTGTTACTAATAGGTATATTTGTTGCCGAGACGAAACGGTAAAAAAAGGTAAGCGCCATTTATATGTTAATGTAAGCAAATTGAGCATTCCACTTACTGTTCAGCGTGTAACTGGTAATTCCAATCATTCAGAGGAAAAGTTACTGGAATGCGCAGAATTTACTACTTTCACCCGAGGGCTGTGAGATAAGAGTGTACTATGTCGCTGTTACGTGAGTATATTAATAAAAAGACAACTTGTATTTTCTTTATTAAATACTAGCTGTCCGCCCGACTTCGTCCGCGTGTCCTTCGGTTATCGCACTCTAAACGTGTTTTCCCGTAGGAATAAGATGTTTTTCCGGGATAAAAAGTAGCCTATGTTCTTTTCCATGTCAAAGGCGATATTCATACCTAATTTCATCCAAATCCGTTCAGCCGTTTTTGCGTAATTAAGTAACAAACATCCAAACATCCACACTTTCACATTTATAATATTAGTTAGGATCGCAACCGACAGATGTTTTCTTTTTCAGTTTTTTTAATGACTCAGATCAGTTTTTAAATTGTGTTTATTTTTAAATTCCATACATGGAGGGCGTCAAGAGGTAAAAGCTAGAACTACACTGCGCACACGTGTGACACACTCGCCGATCTGGGCGTGTCGGTCTCCATACATTCTATAAGGAAACTAGACTTGTAGAGCTACACTTGATCCACGCCACGCGACATCGTTCTACGTACAAATCAGGCGTGTTACACGTGTGTGTCGTTCTATGTAGTTCTAGCTTTACTAAGCCTACGTTATCCGTCTATCTGTCTATTCGTCTGTCAATGGGCTGTATCTCATAAACCGTAAGAGGTAGAGAGTTGAAATTGTCACAGAATGTGTATTATAGTACAGAAGGCTTCATGTGCGAGTCTGGCTTGTATTTGACCAGTCCTTTTATATGTGCGTGACAGAGTGGACGAAATACGCCTCCGTCACACATTTTTGTACTGACTGATTGTTGGAAGAAGAATGCCCCATCTACACTTATAACCTAATAAATCCTTGATTTAAAAGCCTGTTTCCTTTTACGACAGCAACAGGCAGCTCATCTGAGCGTGTTTCCGCACTCGTGCAATAAATGCAAACAATTCAAATAGAATGCCATTTTCTAAACGAGCGTAACTAAACAAATGGCTCGTTTGTATGGGAAATGCGATTTTGCTCAGCACTGGGGCTTGGTCCAAGGTGAAGGAGATAGCGATTTGATGAAAAATAAAATTACAGGAAAAAAAAAATTAAGGGGCCTTTGAACTTTTTAGTCTTGAAATAAGTAATAAAGATTTCAAGTAAGTAAATCATTAAAAAAAAAAATTGCACTCCGGGAGTGCCGGCAGAAGTGAAAACTTGATTATTAACGTTGAGCATGTTTGATATTTTGGAATGGTTAGGGAATAATTTTGCACCAATTGCTTTATCAGTATAAAAGTACTATAATTTATGTGGTGGAATACAATATTCATTTATTGCGCTATCGTACACAAACATGACAATTTATATTACATTAAAAATTTAACACTTTAAAACTATTACAATTATTTTACATTAAAAAGTTTACCATCCGTCTTACGCTTTTTCGATCAGGTCACGTGTCCTGACGCGAGTTTAAGATTTTATACCCATTACAGAAAAAGTGCTCAACGCCGCTAAAGAAGTTTTCACTTCAAAAACCAGGGCAAAACATTTAATAATAATTAATATTTATTTGACTTATTTGATCCCAGGCCATTTTTGAGTTGCTAGTTATTTTTTGACAGATTGACTATGAGTCACAAAGTTGAAGTTAGTAGATTTATATATGGAAGAATGTGAAACAAACATACAGAGTATCTTGAATTCTTGGTTAATATTCAAAAGGTTTGAGGAAAAATATGAAAGTAAAGACTGTTGGCAGCATGTTGGCAGGACAGATAGAAATAATTATGTTAAAGAGCAAACTATTTTTTTTTTTAATTTACATTAACTAGTGCTTGACTGCGATCCCACCTGATGGTAAGTAGCGATGCAATCTTTGATGGGGCGCACTAGTTTATTAAGAGCCTATTCACTCTAGCCTTGAAGACACCCAAACCCAAATTTGAGAGTATCTTAACCCCTCGCGTGCGGGGAGGTATTATTATTACATATTGGGCGTTTTTTTAGTAAAATCACAAAAAAAAACAATCTTTTTCTATTTTTTTTTTTCAGGAAAAATGAAGTTATAGAAATCAAATTTTTCGGCCGATTCACCCGTGAGAACAATACGACAATTAAGCGTTTTTAAAGGTCATAAAATTTGTAAATAATGATTTACAAGCAGTGCTCGACGGGTGTTGTAGTTTTGAAGCAATAAGTTCATAACTTGCACCAAAAACGGGGAAGTACAATCTAGGACTACAAAGTAGAATGAAAGAACTGAAATGTTCCCGCGGCTACTCTCAAGTACTTTTTTATATTCGTTTCATTCAAGTTTCTAAACAAAATTATGAGGAATGTTGGAGTGGAGAGAGAAGATGGCATTTCCGTATTGAAGGAGGAACAACTTTACTTTTTATTTTCAATTTCCGATGTTAATTTGTGTGTGAACAGAATCTTAACGAATAATATGAATGGGAATTTGTTTGTTTGTAATAAAAAATCACATACTTCATGCTTAAACGAATTGATCATCATGAAATTTTTCATGTAGGTACATTGTTAGTACAGTAGGCACAACTGATCTTGAGCGGTTGCGCAGAAGTGAAATATTCGGTCTCTTTAGTGGTGCGAAGTGAGACGCGGGGGCGGGGATTGTCAGTAGTGTCGGTGATTGGCTCGCCGCGCCATCGCGTCATAGATGTCACTCCTAATTCATTCCCTGCGTTGCTGCATGTATCTAACAACGAAGACGATTGGCTCACCAATGTATGGAATGTGCAAACACGTCACACCACCTAAAGAGACCCGATTTTTGACTTCTGCGCAACTAGAAGCCAGCTTTCAATATCCGTGGAGGCAGCTGTAAGTTCCCTTTGTTTTTTACCCGTTTGTACATATTATTTACTTTAAGTTTGTATATATATCTATTAGTTTATAATATTTAATAATTAAGATGTTTATATTATCTATAATATTAGAAATTGTAGTAGTATCATTATTATTTCAGCCAAAAGATGTCCACTGTTGGATACCCACCAGTGCTACCACAACGAACGGCCCTGTGGTTCTTGCATCCATCAGTTTCCTGCGTTCCTCATCAGGTCATCGGTCTACCACGTGGGAAGCCTTCCAACACGGCTCTGCAACTCACATAGGTACGTGAATTTTTTATATTCTAAATTAACGCAACCGAAGCCGCAAGCAAACACTAGTTGTATGACAAAAATTGTTCGAAGTAGGAACTAATTACTTTGGTTGAATTGTTATTTCAGTGAACAACATTTCTTTGTGTAAAATTTCGATTTGAGACTTTTCCCATGTTATGATTTGGAGTTTCCTTTTCAATTCAATCGGATCCATTTAATATTTTGTCGAGTTTCAAGTAACATTCGCTTAATTGATTTAAGTATTTAATGGAAATCGATCTTTCTGAAACCTGGGCTTTTTTTCTTCGTAAGGCGATTGTCATACTGCCACGTACCACGCAGCGTAGCGCGTGAATACGTGTTTTAACGATGGTTGTAAGTATCTCCATTTGTATAGAAAACACGAACAGTTACGTACAGTATGTTTATCAGTTGTCTAGTACTCATAACACAAGCTCTGCTTAGCTTGAGGCTAGACGGCGTTGTGTGATAGTTGTGGAATATATTATATTATATTATTATATTAGTTCAACACACCGAAAATGCATCCACGCGGTAATGCAGATCACGTGCCTACAAGCGGACAAAACGCAACTACGCGCTTGAGTGGCGCGCACGATGGTGCAGATCTGTACTCCCGCAAGTACGCGTGTAGGTGCGTTGACTTGCAACATGCGTGGCAGTGTGATATTTTTTTTTTATTGTTGAAACGCTCGCGCTTAACCGCTATCTCACCAGATGGAAAGCGACCTGTGGTCGACGATGATGCGCGCTTAGTTAGAAGTAACCTATTCACTCTGTACTTAAAGATCCCCAGGTTGCAGCTGTCAGGAAACACAGACTCCGGCAGGGAATTTATTTCTGTGAGCAGTGGCCCTGAGGTAACAGCTCCTACTTACGAGTTGAAGGTAGCGGGTTCGAAGCTAGCCAGGTGCATTCATAATTTTCATCACCATTTCAGTCGAAAGACGTCCACTGTTGGACATATGCCTCCCCCAAGTGTCGCCAAAATGAGCGGGTGCATTACTTTGTGTAATTTATTTCATCACCACTGCTCTAAAAACGGTGAAGGAAACCGGCATGTCCTAGAACCAAGAATTCGAAGATGTTACATCCATTAATCTTCACTGGGCCCGCGTGGTGACCCATTCCCTCTTCTAGAGAGGAGGCTAGAGTCCCAGCAGTGGGAATATTATAAGGCTGATCTTGCTTCTTTTGCAAAGACCAAAACAATTAGAAAGTAGGTATCTTCCAACAAACTCATAAAGCACACAACAATACTATTACAACGCAACATCTTAGACACCGATCCCAGACGGCTAGTTTCTTATCTACAAATCGAACTAGGCCATCTGTCTATCACCTCGACAATAACATTCAATGGGAACCAAACAGTTTCCACTGCGGGTTTGTCCGCAAACCATGGTTTGGTTTGTGCGGTCGGCGAGCAATGGGTAGCTCACTGTCAAGCCTGAGTCAGCGCGGCGGCGCCACAGAGATGTCTGAAGAAACGACGTGGCCAGTTAGTGCCAATGCCTACTATGGCTACGGGATTGAAAAGGCAGCTGAAGAAACATGCCCACAGCGCGAGGAGTTCTTTGAAGATTTATCACCAGAAAAAAAAACTAGTACATATCTATAAACCTAACTAGACCATCAGTCTATCACCCCGACAGACAATAGCGTTCGATGGGAACCGAGCAGTTTCTACCGTATCACTATCTTTCATTAGCACCATTGGCACATTCTGATAAATCGTGAGAACTTTTTTTATTACCTTCACGAAGAATTACTATAGTTAAGTCACCTATTTTACGTAGAAAGTGAGGCAATTTTGCCACGGATTGATAAACAAATGAAGTGCCAATGTGGGAAGATTGTAAAAAGTATCTGCAAGTATGTCACAGACTTGTCACGAAATGGAATTTATTTGATGACTGATCCCTTAGAAAAAGTAAGTATTGTATTATCAACCTTTTGCTTAGCCTTTCCCAATAATATTGAGGTCGTTCTGAAACCAAATACTACAGCTAAATACCAGTATTTTACATGGACCTACTTCCTATCCTCTTCTTCTTAACGTATCGATAACAAAACTAGTTAAATTCATCGTGTCCAACCTAACTTCATATCTAACCTTCCCAATCCAAATTATCAGTAACTAAACTAGATTTCTAGCCCTTCTAACTGGACTGGATGCCTATTGTGTGCAATCGGCCGCGGCGACCTCTCGAATTCGATATCATGGTACGGAGCGAGAGGCCATGGAAAGCAGTCACACATAGTGTTCAAGCCCTTTTTAAAATAGACAATATAACATTGAATGGCTAGCTATATACATGAATCATCAATTGGTAAGTATTAACCGCCACCCAAGATGAAGATCTGCAATACCATTGGAGTCACCTAAATCACGTTGCCGACCTTTCAGTAAGACGTACGTCGTACACACGTTTATTCAAGGACCCAATCGCTTAGACATTATCTGTCCCCTTTCTACAAACATAGGTTCTAACATCCATATTTTTACAGACCTTAAGCTTTGATGATTTATAAAATGTATGCAAAGAACACACCAATATCACAAAATATAAACGCGAAATACAAGTCACTGATTAATTACGAAATCTGGTGTAGACATTCGCTAAGACCGGATTTTTCGAAATTCACGCCCTATGGGGATAATATGGGGGTCCAAATTTTACATAGATAAACCGACTTTCACGCGGGCGAAGCCGCTGGCAGAATCTAGTATCACAAAATTGAAAGCTTGTATATGTAGCTTATATGTATATGTACTCCTTCGTTTTCAAAAGGCAGAATTGGAAGAGATTTGCAGATAGATATAGAGAACAGGACATACTAAACTTCTTATCGTGGTATCCCTTGAGATAAATGTCTACTTTAAGACGACAAAGCTGCTGAAAGAACACACAACCAATTTTAAAATACCAAAAAACGTTGTCTAATGACAGCCGTTTTGCAAGTGCTGTAAATTTAACTAAGCCTTATAATCTTAGAAATAAGAAATTGCCTGAGCACTCCATTAGTTGTTCCTCCTTGCAATTTAACTAAGCCGGTAAAAGCAAGAAACGTAAATGAAATATACGAGAAGATTCCGTTTGTCTCGAGTGATGAATAGGTCTAATACAGCTGGAAGAAATTACTGTTGTGACTGATGACTTGGTGGGGGAGAATCTCTCTACCGACGTTTAGCGTTTGCTGAGCAGTATTTGATTTGTGATGCATCCTATAGCACAACTTGCTGAGCTGTTCACGCAATCCATTTTACAACCTATTCTTAAATTAGCCTGTTAAAGGGTAATGGCTGGCCACATAGCTCGTAGAACAGAATGCCGTTGGGGCCAAAAGATTCTAGAGTGGCGACCGCCTACTGGAAGACGCAGCGTTGGATGGCCTCCTACAAGGTGGAACGATGACCTGGTGAAGATTGCGGGAATCCGATGGATGCGGGACGCATAGGAGCGCTCATTGTGGCGACACTTGGGGGAGGCCTATGTCCAACTGTTGACGTCTATCGGCTGAAATGATGATGATGATGATGATGATGAAGGGATATGGAGCTATATAAGGTAATTAGCTCCATCTCTCTTGCTTGCACGACTGGCAATTTAAGACGCCATGATTAGGTCCCAGGGGCCTGCTCCGTCAAGTGGATCGCGTTAAGGGCTCGTGGTAGGGCCTCTGGCTCCTGTTTTACGAGTTTGTAGTTGAGCCCTAGTTTTGATGTATCATGATTGCTTGAGATATGACCATTGGCTTGCACAGATTATAAGCATTTTAACACTGAATTAATATAAAAAAAATTCAACGTTTTTACACGAAGTGTGTGACGCAGATGATATATGTGTTTATACTCTAAATAATAAATTGTATTTATTTTGCAAATAAGTTTTGCTAACACACTTTCACATGTCATTTTTTTTGTTTTCGTCAGTTTAAACTGGCCGGTGTTTCCTAGCTGACTACCCTGAGAAGAAACACCGAAACAAACTAAGGTGTTGTGTCTCTTTTAAAGTAAACATGTAATGGTCAAATCCCATGTGAACCATGCAGATTAGTGTCTCAGATGGTATAGTGTCTCTGTTTTTATTTACTAACATAGTTTTTCTTTCAAATCAAATCAAAAACATTTATTTCACATAGACCATTAGCAGGCACTTTTGAATAGTCAAATGTCGGTCAGTCCAAGAGATGTGAAGCTAATTTAGCTTTCCAAAGCGTAGATCTTTATGGAGAAGAACGTGCAAGAAACTCCATGGACACTCTTTTTAAATCATATTATGAGTTACATAGATCATGGTTATGATTATATACTTCTTGTCGCTTCTAATATGTGGTTCTATATGCACAATGTAGTTAAGTAATAATAACATATAATAATAAAAAAGCTAATTAAAAATAGAAACCGAATTAAGCCACTGGCAGCTAAGAGATGACCAGTCGCAACCGATGGCACCCGTTCACGGGCATGACACTTACTTTTGAAAAGGTTTCAGGGTGATAAGAGAGAAGAATGATTGGAACAAAGACTATGGATTCATGTTTCTAATTGCGATTTCAACTGAAATACAAACTTCTAAATTATCTTTTAAATCTTTATATTTTATGCTGCTGTGAAACCTCTGAGAGAGGCAAAAAGAGTAAAAGCAGCGGGATCCATTAGGCACGTCCTATCTCAAGCGCGGGTGCCAATAAATCTCAGTCTGACGGTGGCTTCAGGATTTATTTGCTTTTAGTGCATCCGATTTCGGGAGTCTGTGCTATACAAGTACCTACATACTTATTAGCTTAATGTGTTTTTAATCTTGAAATGCAGATATATACGGTTCTTCTTCTTCTTCTTCTTCCTGCCCTTATCCCATATTACATATACGGTTATTAATCTAAATTATTATTAATAAGAAAAGGTGGTTAAAGTGAATGGAGGCCTTTGCCCAGCACTGGGACAGTATGGGCAAACAAAAAAAAAAGACGGGTTGCACTCCGGGAGTGCCGGCAGAAGTGAAAACTTGATTATTAACGTTGAAATATACATATATATATAATATATATATATATATAAATAAATATAAATATATATACGTATATAGATATATATTATATATATATATATATATAATATATCTATATATTTGAAACAGTAGGCCCAGGCATACATTTTCGCCGCGCCGTAGAGAGGGGATAGCTGTCTACTCTCCATCCGTCTTACGCTTTTTCGATCAGGTCACGTGTCCTGACGCGAGTTTAAGATTTTATACCCATTACAGAAAAAGTGCTCAACGCCGCTAAAGAAGTTTTCACTTCAAAAAAGAATAGGTATGTGTTGATGACAATAAATTATTAAGTAAGTAAACATAATTTCATCTGTGGTTAGCATAGTCAATTTATCATCAGTTGTAATGGAAATGTGACAGTGACAGATGTCAAAACTGATTTTGTCTGTTTCTTTCTTTAAATGTTCTCTCTCTCTGAATCGATTTTGCCACCATCGATCGCTACACGAAGTCGAAGTAGTTATTCAACTGTTTTCTGTTCAAATAGAGTAAGTACTGATCTTCTTATGTTTTTTTTTACGGCATTCCTCCATCTTACTTCGTATTTTTAATTATTACTATTTTCCTCGTTTGGTTTTTAAAGACAGTATTGTCACAAAATAGAACAGAAGCCAATCTCATGTATGTACTTCACTTTTTATACCTACGCTCGGTGGATGCACACTAATGAGCGTTTGAGCCAGAATTGTTCGACGAGTGATCCGAGACGCGACCGAGACATCGTGTCTGTGAGCGGTGTCTTTGTGTGCGTTGCTCGAGCGCGCTTTGTATGTAGATTGACTTCTGTACCTATATATTTTGTGGTATTGTATTATCCTCTATGGCGCTATCAATTACCTGAGATTTTCTTGTTTCTAATTCCCGTAAATTAGCCAACACTTACGTCACTTAAGGGGCGTCTCCCCGTGACTGACACTGACAAATTAGCCTGGATTTAATTACGTCATAAAGTAAACGGGAAGATATCTTCTTCAATGCAGGCACGCATCAAAACCCGCGGAATAAGGCCGATGAGAAATCTGAAAGATGAAAGATAGGAAATCATTTATTGACTTCTCTCGCTCCAGAGTGGAGCGATCTAGGTCTTTTGGAAGAAATAATTTGATAATTTCCAACCTCAAAACAATGGAAATTGAAGATAGCCGCTGGCAGCAGTTAGTTTACAGAATATACAGAACTAGCTTTTGCCTGCGACTTCGCCCGCGTACAAAAAACATAGCCTATGTCACTCAAGAATAAAGCAGATTTCTATCGGTGAAGAAAAATAAATTAGCAATCAGACCAGCCCCCCTAGCCAAGTTACAACCGTTTCGTTTGCGCCGAACGCTTCGAGTTGATCTTGCCGCCAATTCTTTTGTTCTGACCACGTGACTGAGCTTTAAGACGACGTCATTCCCGTACATTTGAAGCTTTCTACAAGCGTTAACTATTGCAGATTAGCAACTTGGCTAGGGGTACAGTACTTTCAGAGACCTCCTACAAACAAAAGAAAAAAAATCACCCTTTACAATATTAGTGTAGATACTTTGAATTATCTGATAGTGATGACGAAACGGTTTCTGGAATAACCTGAATAATATTGTTTGATCACAGTAAACGATACCTCCCGATCACGACCCTGAGGTTCTCCAGCGCTAGCCAGTTATCGATATAGATATCGATAGAAATAAATCGATTTATTCCTGTGCAGATATCAGATATCTATTATTGACCTTTGTCTGTCGGTCTGTTCGCCCACGGGCGGTAGTGTAACCAACACTCAAGATTTAGTTTTGTGTGCCACAAGTTATAAGAATCATAACATCGGCTGTTTTTATCGAAGGGAATACTTGCAGTAAGTACATCCAAGAGTCGAAACATCACTGTGTCTCGCCTCGGCAAGACAATACTGATACTCCGAAAGACAAACTTAAAAAATTACATAAACATATTTATTAAAATTACCTTTACTTTTTTTATTTGGTAGTATATAATATAAATTTCATGCAAAACAGTAGATTTTTAGAGGACTTCACTGAATTAGTTTTACAAACATTTTGGTTTCAATAGAATCCTAGATCCACAAGGGATCTGTGTTTCCAAAATATCTGGAAAAATATGCGTAATAACGTCAAATTCACGTAAGAGCGTTTTCGGGACAAGAATGAAAGGATTAATTTTAAATAAACCATTTATATGCCTGTATATAGTTTAAATTGTCAAGATCAGTAAAACAAATGCAAATCACACATTCCAAAGCGTAGACTATGACTCTATGGAGAAGAATGTGCAAGAAATTCCATGGACACTCTTTTCAATCATGTTATGTATTACAAAAACAGTATCTGCAGTATCTCGGTTACATGTTTCCTGTCGTACTACTATGTGACGCTCTTAAAAATAATATTTAACAACACGCTTCCTCCTCTAACTTGGACCAGCCCCCATCTAATAGTGATCGTGACCGGTCCATACCGGGTCGGGCACGGTTCCCGGGGCCTGCGGAAGTCTCACTTGACGGGCTACCATCCATCCCGGACATTCCCGGGACTGTTCCCCTCACTTTATTCCAGGGTTCATTGTGTTTTGTGTTCAACCAACGGTTAAACAAGGATGTGCTTGTTTCCGCTATAAAAATATGTTGGATAAAGTTTTTTTTATTGTTTTGTGACCGTTGCGTTGTGCCGACCCCAAGTAATATGGGATAAGGGCAGGAAGAAGAAGTATATATCTTACTAGTGAAATACTAGGTATTAAAAATAAGTCCTAATACAGAAACAATGTATCTGTTGGTCTGTCTTCTATCCATATACGAAAAACAAAACGCAATCGTGTGAAACACCTACACAAAACCTTTTAATTCAAAAGCTTTGACTTTAAAAACATTACGTCCACTGGTTTGTCCTTACGTACCTACTTGAGTAGGACTTACTTAATTGGTGCTAATTGTAAGTATCCCACTTCTGATGTTTTTTATTAGGGTTCCGTAGCTAAGTTGGTAAAAACCCTTATTTATTTATTCAAACTTCATGCAGCAACACAAAAGTACAAAGTCGGACTTCATTAAGTCCGCCTTAGGTATTCTCTGCCAGTCGCTCTTTTTTCCCGTTTATAAGTCGGACCGTCTGTCAAGACTCTTTCTCAGGAATGCGTGGACATGTTAAGCTGAAATTTATATCAAATACTCAGATCAACTATCCCAAAGAACAGTAAAAAATTTAAAGTTCTAAGTCAATCTAAAGATACAGCAAGATATAATATAGTATATTTTGCCACTCGCTAGGGAATCAATCAAAACCTATAGAATATTTTCCGTTGACCTTGAATCCTCGGCATGATGCAAAGTCTCTCAGCACAAGTACAGAAAAACAATGTTAAGTAGTTACGTCACAAAAAATCTTTTTTTAACGATTCGGAAAAATCTTTCGAGACTCGATTCGGAAATTGAGCTCAGTTCTCGAGTCGAGTCTCAAAGATGTTTTTTTTTAGTAAATAGCTAATTACAAAGGTAAGTTTATACGGAACCTTCAGAGCACGAGTCCAGCTCGTACTTGACCCTTTTTTCGCTTATGCGTTGGTGGTGCCCACGCGCCGGTTAACGTGAGGTTAACGATTAGAACGGTCTTTAAAATAAATCTGTATTTCGTAAGACGTTTACAATGAATTACATCACAATTAGTTTACGATTTTTAACACTACTGTGTCATCGATTCATTAATTCCTTTGTCGTTATCCTTGTTTTATCCTAAAACGTATAATGGATGTTATGTGGCTGTACTTAATCTATATACATCTATACATATAAATAAAATTGGAGTGTCTGTTTGTAATATTGAACTGCTTTTTACTACATGCATACGAATATATACTATAGATACGGTACATACAACAAATTTTATTTTTTTACAATTTTTGTCTGTCTGTTTGTCTGGGCTAATCTCTGAAATGGCAGGACCAATTTTGACGGGACTTTTTTTGGCAGGTAGCTGATGTAATAAGGAGTAACATAGTCTACTTTTATTTTAGAAAAAATAAATTCAAAATCCTGTAGTCCACGCGAACGAAGTCGCGGGCACAGCTAGTTCGAATGAATAAATAAATAGACAGATAGAGCTTTTATCTCCGCAACCAATGTATCTTAAAGTGTATCTTCTTTTATTCCTCAGGTAAGAACGATATTAAATAAAAATGCCATGCATAGTGATGGATGCTTTACTCAATAAAAACTTATTCAATATATTCAGACCGGCAATATTTAATATCGTAGTTCAGGCGCTACACGTAGTGTTGACCAGTTGCGTTCTCATATCAGTTTGGGGAATATGACGTTTGATGTTAAAAGATTTCTGGGGGATGAAAGAATGAAAGTTTATTGAAAGAAAGTAAGAAAGAAAACATTTATTTGAGACGCAGAGGAGAAACAAGAATAAAATAAAAAGTTGTAACAGACAACAGAGGCAGAGAACAGAGAGAGGTCTGCATCTGGGGCCAAGGATTTGTTTCTGAAAGGAAAATTCGACCCCGGTACGAAAGGCAATGAAGGGACAGGAGTGGGTTTTCAGTCAGTAAAAGTCTGACATTATCTCCCGCTCCGCCTAAGAGCGGGGGATGTCATTTAATGATATTCCCTCCAAAAAAAAAGTACAGGGAGAGGTATTAGCACAGTTATTAGTTTTTATTTTAGGAACAGATCAGCAACTTAGAAGAAGTCGGATGGAAGGTTTATTGATTACGATCATTTGAAAGTACCTACCACACCCACCCACGGTTACCTACCGTCCACAGACACGTTTTTTTTAATTGTTGATAGGATTGCGCTTGACCGCTATCTCACCTGATGGAAAGCGACGATGCGGTCGACGATAGAACGCGCTTAAATAGAGGTAACCTATTCACTCGTGGCTTAAAGATTCCCGGGTTGTAGCCATCACCACCACAATATATCGAATTCCCACGACCCTCACCACCTGGTGACCTCATCAGTCCACCTTCTGGAAGACCTTTGAATGCTGCGTCTTCCGGTAGGTACGTGGCCGCCACTCCAGAAACTTTCGTCTCCAGCGACTATCTGCTCTGCATGCAATGTGCCCAACCCATTACCACTTCAGTTTGCAGATTCTTTGAGCTATATCGGTAACCTGGGTTTTTTTGGTTCTCTTGAAATTCAGTGACCGTGTGACGTTTCCAGCACTTTGCCATGTTAGCTTTTGCGAATATTAGCGATCATCTATAACTATGTTGCAAGATATCTCATAATAAGTGCCCTAAAAATTCCTACAAGCCCCACTTAGTGGATCGATAGCAACGTTCATATTTATTGGTCCCGATGCTGTATCAATACCGATAAGATTAACTATAAAATTGATGAAAAGGACCGCAGATCGTATCGTGGACTAGCTCATTATTACCATACAATGTTATATGCTCTTGCGCAGGGCTGTAAACTTTATAGCTTCATGTTTTATCTTGACTATGGGTAGGTAACCTGTGTGGTATGACTATGTTTGTAAGTATAATATTTATGAGTCTAAAGATGGTCGTAAAATAAAACGAAAAGAGGAGTGGTTTAATGTCTAAGGATGCGGAGATAAATCGCAAGGCAACGATTGAAATATTTATGAAAAACTTACCTGCCCCGATCGACAACTTCGACAACCTCTTACCTTGACCACTATCGAGTTAATGGTAGACGGGCTACTGGGCATTAAGAGCCATTTTTTTGGTTATGCTTTATTTGGGAGGTTTACCACGTTTGAGAAGCAGATTGGCGATCGCAGTGTGGTTGTTGAAAATCACAAAGAATGCTGTTGCCCATTCTCTGGTGTGTCCCTTAGTCGTCTCCTAAGACGGGTGTCTTAGAAGAGCACGGGAAGAGATGGGATGGTGCTATTCTTTACGTCCGCACGCATGAGGCAACGGCGCGCTCATGCCCTAGCTGCCGCCGGGATTGCGATCCCGATTTCAGGCCACCGTATGCGCTGATTTGCGGACAGCGAGCAATGGGTAACTCGCTGTCCGACCGTCCGGTAACCGTCCAGACCGAGCCCAAGTCGTCAACGGCTCGTGCTGTTTCCGCGCGTCTGAAGGAGTTGTCAGCAAACCGTAGGGGCCCAGCAGGGCCGAAGCCTACTGGGGCCTTGGCCGGTCCAAGGCCCCTTTCTTAAAGGAAGTCCAACCCCGGTATGCAAAGCAAGGTGGGTATTTTAGTCAGTAAAAGTGTGACACTATCTCCCGCTCCACCCAAGGGCGGGAGAGGTCATTGGATGATTTGTACTCACCAAAATATAAAAAAAAAATCTCCACTTGTTGGAGTGTGGGTAAGAAAAACGAATCTCTAGTTACCATCAAAGAAGGGCGACAAATCCGTATACAATCTATAAACAGTGATGTCAAGAGTACGCATGTAATACGAATCATGTAAACATGTTATGTGCGTTCAAAGTGTAAGATGTCACTTGAAAGTGATTTTGTAATAGTATATTATGTATTAATGTGCCTACAACCACTTACGATATATGAATAACTATTTAGTTATTAAAACACTTATTCAGTGTCCTTCACAACACTTCAGATGTCGGTAACTTCCTGCTAGGGCTGCAGAAGTAAGTATTATTTGTAAGAAATTTGTACACAGTAAATTCTTACTTAAATATAACCGGATGCTCTGATATTTTTAAAGAAATAAAAAGGAAGCAGTCAAGTTAAATTCTCATAAATTCGACCAGATGTTATAATATTTTCTAGAAAGGAATTCGTCATTTAATTTGATAAAAAATAAACAGGGCGTTGTAATATTTTAAATAATTCGAAAGGAAGTTATCAAATGAGATCCTTATATAAATTCAACAGGATGTTGCAATATTTAAAAGAAATAAGCAGGAAGTGATCAAATTAAATCCTCATCAAAATATTCAAATAATGATTATAAATGGGTAGTAAAACAAAATACTGTAATTCCAGGGCTCATCATTTCCAAACTCTTAATTGGGATTCGATATTGGAAAATAATTAACTTTGCAGCCGGGTTTTAACTTAATAAATTCTTTATTGCTAATAAAAAAATGGATGTTAAATAAAACAAGTTAAGGTTTTATTATTTATTTATTAAACTATGCTCCACGCCAGGAAATACTCTTGTATCGTAGGTGCGTTCACTGTCGTAAACACACATTAACATATAGATACTGGCACGGATCTTGAGCGTTGGCTTCAAGTTGCGCAGAAGTAATATATTCGGTCTCTTTAGTGGTACGAAGTGAGACGCAGGGGCGAGGAGTGTCAGAGATTGGCTCGCCGCGCCATCGCGTCATAGACGTCACTTGTGTAGGAACGAATTCCCTGCACTTGCTGCATGTATCTAACAACGACGACGATTGGCTCGTTAATAAATGGAATGCGCAAAGCGATCCCACTCTGACCACAGATTACTGAATAGTTACTACGTATCTGACGCCGAGCGCTCAAGATTCATGCCCGTATCTATATATACCAGATTATCGGTTCCGCTCTAACACAATCCTAACACTTTCGACGTCTGCTCGCTGTGAAGGTCACTGCTAGACTAAATAAGTAAATTCATATTCACAAGACACCAACTATACATATGCAGGCGAAAAAAATATTTTGTGCGGGAAACGAACCCGCGACACGCAGCGGAGCAGACAATCGCTCAAACACTAAACCATGCCGTTAAACCACATACGAGTATTATATAAAACCAATACATTAAAATTTTCTCACTTTCCTTCTCGTAATAGTAAAGAAAGCAACAGTTGGCATCCATCGATGCCAATCCAGCTGCACTTATTATTGGCACATTGTGTATGAAGACCAGCTGGTAAGTAATGAGTGAAAAGATTACTAAGAGAACAAGAGTGAAATGAAAGAAAACACAAAAAATCTAATTTCACTTTCAATTGAAGTACAAATATGTCGCTAAGACTATCAAACAGCGCTAATCATCATTATCATTTCAGCAGAAAGACGTCCATTGCTGGGGCATATGCCTCCCCCAAGTGTCGCCCGGTCTTCTGCGTCTCGCGACCCTGACCAGGGCAGGTCGTCGATACATCTAGGAGACCTACCAACTCTGTCTTTCACTCAAAATCCTTTCGGCCCCAACGCGACGACGGTGCGAAATACTGTAACCTCAAAAGACTGGAACACTTTGCCTGCTGTGGTCTTCCCGTCTGATTATAATTTGGGTGTCTTCAAGGCTAGAGTGAATAGGCTCTTAATAAACTAGTGCGCCTCACCATCAACGATTGCATCACTGCTTACCATCAATCAGGCAGGATCGCAGTCAAGTACTAGTTTATAACAGATAAAAAAAAACCGGCCAAGTGCGAGTCGGACTCGCCCATGAAGGGTTCCGTAGCAGCAAGTAACATAATATACAAGTTCTTGTTATGTGTTGTAACTTTGATCGATGTTTCGATGTTTTAATAATAGTGTATTTTTTTCGGTTTATGACGCATTAAAAAAAAACTACTTACTGGATTTCGTTCAAACCAATTTTCGTTGGTAGTTTTTATAGTAATGTATATCATATATTTTTTTTAGTTTTATCATTCTCTTATCTTAGAAGTTAGAGGGGGGGGACACACATTTTACCACTTTGGAAGTGTCTCTCGCGCAAACTATTCAGTTTAGAAAAAAAATATATTAGAAACCTCAGTATCATTTTTGAAGACCTATCCATAGATACCCCACACGCATGGGTTGGATGAAAAAAAAAATTTGAGTTTCAGTTCTATGTATGGGGACCCCCAAAATTTATTGCTTTTTTTCTACTTTTGTGTGAAAATCTTAATGCGGTTCACAGAATACATCTACTTACAAAGTTTCAACAGTATAGCTCTTATAGTTTCGGAAAAAAGTGGCTGTGACATACGGACGGACAGACAGACAGACAGACAGACAGACATGACGAATCTATAAGGGTTCCGTTTTTTGCCATTTGGCTACGGAACCCTAAAAACCTTATTGGTAATTATTTCAATTTTCAGTCGGTTGAGGTCAAAACGCTTGGGTTATAGGGTGGGTCCATGTGGACGTTATCTTTTCAAAGATATTTCTCACCAACTGATCACTAAGTGAACAGTGGTGGTCGAGTAGTAACGACCCCGACTTACGAGTTGTAGGTCGCGGGTTCAAACTCAATCAGGCGCATAACTTTGTGTAATTTATTTCATCACCGCTGCTCTCAAAACGGTGAAGAAAAACATCGTGAAGAAACGGTACGTCCTAGAACCAAAAATTCGAAGACATGTTACATTCACCAACCCGCACTAAGGCCACGTGGTGGATTACAGCCCATTCCCTCTCTTGGAAAGGAGGCCTGAGTCACAGCCGTGGGAACATTAAAAAGGCAGAGGCCTGGCACATTCTTTGTTCATAGAAGTAGCATTGCCATTGAACATCGTAATCCTGCCAGTTTTCTGGGTGCGATTCTGTTGTGCCTATTTGATAGCGATGTGGAGTAGTACCTAAATACTTCGACATTTAATGTCTTGTTTTGTTTAAACATAATCTATATATATAAATATCAATGCCACTTTTCGTTGTAATTTTTTAACTCAAGAACGGGCTCACCTATCCAAACCAAATGTTTAGGCTTTGTTCGGACTATTTAGTAGATGGTTTATGAGAAGTTTGGTAGGGTAGAGTAGGGTATATAGTAGATTAGAGTAGGGTAGAGTAGTGTAGAGTAATGAAGAGTAGTGTAGAGTAATGTAGAGTAATGTAGAGTAGTGGAGAGTAGGATAGGGTTGGGTAGAGTAGGATCGAGTAGGAAAGAGCGGGAGCGAAGCCGCGCGGGCAAAAGCTTGTGATGTACTTGTACATATATAGTAAGATAAATATTCACTTAAACGAATGTTTATAATTTGTTGTTAGTAAATCTTTTTCTAACAAACAAACTTCCTCCAATTAAAGTTAAATAAGAATTAAACAAACAATTTTGAGGATGCCAAATAACTCTCCTAAAGCTAGCAAATAATGTTGTCTTCACAAATAACTAAATACAATGTTGAAACGAGAAATAAACAGAAATTGTTTCATTTTCAAGTCACCGTCGTAGTTCTTTGTTTAAGTTAACTTTGTTTAGTTAAATTGAACTGTCCTAGATAAGTTAAATTGTTGTAGGAAGAGTGTACCTACGCGTTAGAAATTAGAAATGTTAGTAGTAGTAGTACTTACCTAATGAACGGCAAATATTTTGCATATTTTTTTTATTTGTTATAAAGCAGTACTTGACTGCGATCCCGCCTGATGTTAAGCAGTGATGCAATCGTTGACGGTGAGGCGCACTAGTTTATTAAGAACCTATTCACTCAAGCCTTGAAGACACCCAAATTATAATCAGACGAGAAGACCGCAGCAGGCAAACTGTTCCAGTCCTATGATGTACGCAGTATAAATGACGAGACGAAACGCTTAGTCCGGACCGGACGAAATAGGTTTTTTACACGTCAATTTTGTGGTCAGTGTAAACTAGATGAGGCTGCTGTTTCCTAGCTGACTACCCTGAGAAGAAACACCGAAACAAACTTTAGGTGAACATTTTTAAAGTCCATGCAGCAAATATTTTTTATTTTATTTTTTTCGATGGGAAAAATCATGCATTGACATCCCCCGCCCTTGGGCGGAGCGGGAGATAGTGTCAGACTCTTACTGACTAAAAAACCCATCCCGTTCCTTCTAGCCTTCGTACCGGGGCTCGAGCGCCCTTTCGGATAACCCTGGCCCCAGTAGGCTTCGACCCGGCTGGGCCCCTGCTGTTGCTGACAACTCCTTGAGGCGCGCGGGAACAGTGCGCGCCGTCGACGACTTGGGCTTGGTCCGGACGGTTACCGGACGGCCGGACAGCGAGCTATGCAGCAAACATGTACAATGACAACTTGACAATCCTCAAGCCCCGAACGCCGAAAGAGATGCCCTGGGTGGCAGCCGGCAGTCGCAGGAAGAAGGATTCCCAGCCACAGTAGCTCGCCATTCGATCGGACGGCGAGCAATGGGTAGCTCGCTGTCCGACCCAGACGGTTCGGACCGTTAACAAATCAGTTTAGGTTGTCATGGATCGCGTTGAGAGCTTGTGTTAGGGCCTCTGTATTTTATATAAGAGGACGGTTGGCAAACCCTGTGTACTTTAATTTTGGAACCATTCCTCAGTATACATTTCATAACTCCGAAATTCCGAATTTACTTCAAATGAGAGTGAGTTGAACTGTGTATATTTCAGCCTATTACCAGTCACTGTACCCTAATGATGTTAAATTGAGCGTTTATAAGCCTCTTGAGGAGAATATTACCAAGTTTATGTGCTCCAAAGTATATTATAAGTTGTCGAAGCGTGCCGTAAACGATTTGAAATGCAAGACGAATATTTTCGTATATTTTGAGTAGAAGTAATGCTAGCTGGAAGATTATTTTACGCAGTGGTGTATGGAAAAGGGGACTATTACATTTTGAAAGTGGGATTTTTGTTGAATGAATCAACTCTACTTTAACTCATTGACTGCGCGCACTGTTCCCGCGCGGAGGGTTCCTCAAGGAGTTGTCAGCAATAGCAGGGGCCCAGCCGGGTCGAATCCTACTGAAAGATAGCTCAGCCCCGGTACGAAGGCAACGAAGGAACAGGAGTGGGTTTTTAGTCAGTAACAGTCTGCCACTATCTTCCGCTCCGTTTAAGAGTGGGGGATGTCATTAGGCGAATTTCCGACCGAAAAAAAAACTACTTTCTCTGTTAAAGACTCATTTTTAACCGACTTCGAAAATGAGGAGCTGATTGCGTTTTTCTTATGTGTGTTCACCGATATCTCGGTCAATTGTGAAAAAAAAAATATAATTTAAAAAAAAAACTGTTAAATATCGAAGACACAAAACTATTATAGAAACACCGACTTCCAAAATTAAAGTTATTTTGTACTTTTAAGTGATTTTTTTAACATTGAAGTCTGTTATATTTCTTTTTGTAATAAGTTTTTTATGTACACTTAGATGTTGTAGTATACTACACGTTCCAAATGAGAATAGGACCGATTCCTCTGTTTTGACGTCTCGTCGTACTGTCAAATCGAGTAAAATTTAAGAACTGAATTCTGATTAAACTTTTTTCGTTCACAGTTCATAAATAAATTAAATTTGTCATAAATTAATTAATGTTTAAAATTTTCTTTCCTCGATTTGACAGTAAATCGTGAAATCACAACATGGCGGGCGATCCTATTCTCATTTAGAACGTATTATACAATAAAGAATAAAAGAATGACTGAAATAAACTGACAGACAGAGACACAAATATTTTAAAATATAAAAAAGCATTAAAATACATAGTACATAACTAAAAACTAAGTATATTAAACAAACTCCATTATCACGTTTTATAACTCGAGCCGAGATATGAGACAAAATATCATCATCTCGTTTAAAATCTGTGTAATGAATAAAATAAAGCAATTTCCTGTCGTTCTTCCTGCCCACTGAAAGCGAGATGATCAGTTAATTTCCATCCATATTTAATGAGGAAGGAACCAGCTTTAAATCCGTTTTAATCATTCGATTTAAAACATTTGTAAAGGGTGCTTCTCCATCCTCTCCATCGTTTGATATTGATGGCACGATTGGCGCAGTGGTTGAGCGATTGGCTGCTGTGCTACGAGTCGCGGGTTCGATTCCCGCACGGAACAAATATTTGTGTTTCCGGGGGCACACTTACTCGTGTCATGTCACACGTCATGCTATCAATAACTCACTTTTCTCTCATATCTCTCTTCACATCGTCACCCTCCCTACTAACTGTCCTAACTAGCAATTAATATTTTTCCAGGGCGACCGTTTTTCGGTCGGGCGTTAAATCATATTTCTGTATTTGCGTTAGCTGTAGCTTTATTAATGAATTAAGAAGTTTTTTACATATCTTTTGTAATCTTGGCATATTATTCTTTTAGTTAGTAGTGGCCCTAAAGCCCTAAGATAGTAAGGTAAGGATACTTTGTCCCTTCTTTTACACTTACGCAAAACAAAAAACGTGAATATCTTCTAAACGGTAAACGACGATTAGAAAGAACTTATTCGAAATGATGTCGTGGACACGTAGATATCAGTGCAGATACGCCAGTTTGTAAGATAGGACAGTTAGCGGGGAGGGCGATGATGATGATGATGATGATATTAAAATATAACCTTGTTGGAAGTTATATTTTCGAACCGTTTGGGGTTGAAACTCTCGGATCGTGAGGTCAGAGTGCTCACAAGTTGTATATAGATCTGTCGAAACGTCTAGTTGACACTTCGCGTGACACAAGGGCTGGCTTTTACCTTGGACAGAGGATAAGTATTGCCATACAGCGTGGCAATGCCGCAGGCAAAGGCCTTGGGCACATTGCCAGTCGACAGCGGTGTGGAAGAGTTTTTTGACGCTATATTTTAGTTGAATGTATTTTAGCGTAGGGTTTCATTATTTATTTATTTTTTATAAGTGTAGATAATTAATTAATTTAAAATTAATTTGATTGTTATTCTCAATATATATGTATATAGACACTTGTCTCCGCCTTTATGCTAAACTATTCGAAACTTTTATATCGGTTTCGTTTACGGTTACCGAGCTCCATACATTACAGCAGCTCCATTAATTGCAGCTTGGTAGATCACCCTTAAGCTGGTTTCAGTATTCACGGAAAACCAATTGTTCAGATTGTTCCTTTAATCTTGTAATTGTATTAAATGCCTGTTTTGGATGTTCGTAATTAAGATTAGATTAATTAAAACAAGACGGAGCATTGTGACTTTCATTGATTAGATTTTCTGTGTAACCCCGAGGTTGGGGGCTGAAAGACAGAGGTTTTAGATCTGGCAAACACCAATGTAACCTTAATGGATTTATTTATTTAAAAATATAAGTTCATAGTACAGGACCAAAACACTTTATCTAAACTCTTAGAGAATAATTAACAGACTTATTAAATACTAATGTGAATAAACTAAACAATAATATATTACTAGCTGTGCCCGCGACTTCGTTTGCGTGGACTACAGGATTTTGAATCTCTTTTTTTTTTATAAAATTAGTCTAAGTTACTCCTTATTACATCCGGTACTTAAACGCCCAAAAAAAAGCGGTTATTTCAATATTACAAACAGACACTCCAATTTTATATCTATGTATAGATTTACAAAGGACGTGCTGGTCGTGGAAGATATCCAGATCTATGTGCTGGTTGAGTAGTGTGATTGCTCGTCCTGTGGCTCAACGTGTACGCTCTCCTGGTGGCCAACAAACAGTTCTTCAGTTCAGTAGATTTCAAACCGTTGCCATGTTGATATCCAGGAGAAGTGTGGGCAAACTGGACGACTAGGTTTAACGAAATAAGCACCACTTACATTGAAAATATTTAAATAATTTATTTAACAATTGCTACAAATCATTAGCATATTTTAAAAACGTTTAGATAAATGTAAATGTAATAATGTGTCTTCATATATAACCTAAATAAAAAAAACGAACGAATGAAATTATCTAATACAATCTAAAACATAGCGCCGAAAAACTTTTTATAACTTGTCCAAAAGACTGGCAGCAATGTCACACTCAATGTATGAATGCCATTTCC
Source organism: Mythimna albipuncta (assembly GCA_929112965.1). Lineage (NCBI taxonomy): Eukaryota > Metazoa > Arthropoda > Insecta > Lepidoptera > Noctuidae > Mythimna > Mythimna albipuncta. The sequence continues at coordinate 3,844,604 of OV815962.1, read as the reverse complement.
CACATAAAGAAGGACTATATTTATAAAAAAAAAAGAAACAGATTCAAAAGAATACCGTGACCCTCTGGGCGATCGCCACTCCAGAACTTTTCAGACCCCTTGTATTTTTCCCCTCGATAACCTAGCAAAAGAGGAGGCCGACCGCATCAAGCAACGGCGGCGCTCGCAGCGCCCCAGCCGCCGCCGGGTTCCGATCCCGTTTTCCGGCCACCGTAGGCGCGGGCTTGCGGACGGCGAGCAATAGGTAGCTCGCTGTCCGACCTTCCAGTAACTGTCCGGACCGAGCCCATGTCGTCGACGGCGCGCACTGTTTCCGCGCGCCTCAAGGAGCTGTCAGCAACAGCAAGGGCCCAGCCAGGTCGAAGCCTACTGGGGCCAGGGTTAATTCGAAAGACAGCAACGAAGGAACAGGAGTGGGTTTTTAGTCAGTAAAAGTCTGAAACTATGTCCCGCTCCGCCCAAGATCGGGGGATGTCATTAGATGATTTACTCACCGCTAAAAAAAGACCCCCTCGACAGCTAATCAATATTTGAATTAAGCATTATGGTAAGCGAATTTTATAAATAACACATATTATTATACTAGGTAATTTATCTTTATAAAACCATCACAAAAGTTACTTTAGGAAATATGGACTAACTAATCAAAACCCAGATTAGGCTTTCAGAGCCCGAGGGAAAAGTAGGTAATAAACTAATTAGCTAGCCCAATTAGTGTTTCATTGATCACGTATATTGGGAGATAAATACGATACGTGAGCTAAATGGGTGATTGGAATAGATAGAACTAGTGACTTGACCCTCGCTTCATATAGATGAAAATTATGCAGTTGAATAATTTTTAGCGTTCCGTACCCAAAGCGTAAAAACGGGATATTACTAAGACTTCGCTGTCTTTTTTTTATGGTGGGAAAAAATCATCCAATAACAACCCCCGCTCTTGGGCAGAGCGGGAGATAGTGTCAGTCTTACTGACTTAAAGACCCACCCCGTACCTTCTAGCCTTCATACCAGGGCTCGAGCGCCCTTTCGGATAACCCTAGCCCCAGTAGGCTTCGACCCGGCTGGGTCCCTTCTGTTGCTAGCAACTCTTAGAAGCGCGCGGGAACAGTGCGCGCCGTCGACGACTTGGGCTTGGTCCGGACAGTTACCGGACGCCCGGACCGCGAGCTACCCATTGCTCACTGTCCGCAAGCCCGCGCCTACGGTGGCCGGCTCTTAATAGCCCTGGCGGCGTCGTTGGAAGTGGCCGATTTTGAAGTAGCGAAAAGTTTTTTGGTGTTCGCATTGGTTCATGAAGAATACTGTCCATACGGAACATACAAATAGATCGCCGCAAACAAGTTTGACGAACACAGTGTTTGATGTTCGTTAGTGGTACACACCGATTTTGAAGTAGCGAAAAGTTTTTTGGTGTTCGCATTGGTTCATGAAGAATACCGTCCATACAGAACTATACTAACAGGATCGCCGCAAACAAGTTTGACGAACACAGTGTTTGATGTTCGTTAGTGGTACACACGAGCGAACCAAGTTATTGCGTATCATGCAACGCAACAAATTTGTTCGTACCTACTTGTGTACACGGCTTAAGGGCCAAGCGCCCGAAAAGTGCCATAAAATAGTGATTTTCTGAGGCCTACTCCTCCGTAACGGCTAGGTCAATTGGTTTGAAAAAAATATATGTTTATTATAGATTCATGAACAAATAATATCAACATTTGATTTTTTCGTGCAATTAATATTTTTGTCAAAAAAAAAAAAATAGCAATTTCGCATTTTTTCGCAACTTTTCCCTACTCCTTCGAAACGGCTTGGATCTTTAGAAACATTTTTACACATAAAAATTGGTGGTTAAATATTCTTCAAAGTGAACATAGCGTATGTAAATCAATCAATATCTCGCAGAGAAAATGGATTTAAAGCGCATTCCGGGCGCTGCTGGCCGCAAATAAATGCACAGATTTGCGTACTGCCGCCTAGGCGAGTGCGAGAGTTGCGTTCACATAATTTCGGTCAGATGGTTCAAGGGACTATACACCTTAATGCAAAGCGTACATAATATGTAGGTAAATATAAGAGCATAAGAACCAACAACATTAAGACACCCTCAAAACTAGTATAATAACTAAACAACACTAAATTCTATGCAAACATGTACACAAAACAAATATTAGTGGAGTGCAGTAAGTAAACAAAATCCGTGCACAGGAATCGAATTCAAAGCCCCGACACTGACGTGCCGAGTCACACACATGATGTGCTACGTGAACAAACAACACATATTCTACCCGACTGTACTTGAATCAATATTTGGGTGAGTGTACTGTTCTCGTCAGAAGTGATTCGATTTTTATGTTTTCAGAATCGAATTTATGAAGATATTGGCAGAGCGGAAGTTATGGAAATATTGACTGAAAAGTGACGAAAGTTGAACCTTGTTAGATTCGGATACAATGAATAAGTTAAATAAAATCTTGACGGAAAAGGGGACCGGATATACAGACTTACAGCTACAGCCATTAACTTTACTTGTTTCTAAAGTTGCAAGTAAAAAAAAACCTGATTTTGGTGGTCCTCAAAACGAAAATTATATTCCAAGTAAAACCACATTCGGCTGCAGGATTTACGGGAGAGGCCCTGAAATATCATTATTTCAGTTGAAAGACGTCCACTGTTGGACAGGCGTCCTCCAAGTGTCGCCACAATACTCCTGTGCGTCTCGCATCCATCGGATTCCCGCGACCCTCACCAGGTCCCCCACCGACCATGTTCCCACGTTGTCGTCGTGGTGGGGCTTGCGTGTCTCAGTGACCTTGAGAGCTATGCCGGTAGAGCTACTCATGCCGGAAGGCCTCAAGCGAGAGACCAGACCAAGAGGAACACACGGAATCCAGTCGGACCGCCCGGTGGGTGCGCTGTCCAGGAGCGCTGGCACCAACAGTGTTGGCGCCTTCTGGACAGCGATTTTGAAGAGATAGGGTTCACCTCCGGTACGTGTCTGTTCAGTAGACATGACCAGGATAGCGAACGTACAATGGGGACTTCAAAAGGCTAAGCTGTGTTCAGCAAATTATAAGTGCAAATTATGAAAAAATAATTACCCCAGGAGGGTACCTGCTTGCAGGAGAATCCCTCCCCGAGCAGAGCTTGGGCTGCCCCTCGTATTCTGGGAGGGGGCAATTTACGCCTCGGGTCTCCGGACCCTGTACCGTCCTCTCCAACCCTCACGGTCCACCCAAAGCGGAAAGTTATTTGATGATTCCCCTAGCAATAAAAATAGGTAGAAGCAATTGGTCTGCTTGTCAAAATTGACAAAACGACTAACCAAGTCAAATCACTATGATTATGACAGATAAATCACAAAGCTTTGATTAATAACTATAATTATTTTAATAACTTAATGTGTGTAAAACATAGCAACATTATTATGTTAGTTCATTGACCAGTCACAAAAAAGTACATAATAATAATAATTATTATTAGCTTTGCACATTAAATAAGACGACTAAGACCAAGGTGAAGAGATGATCTTGACAGTTACCGGAGGAACTGGTCAGCAATGACTGGAGATGGTGTGGAAAAAGGGAAGAGGAGGGTTTTGACCAGATGTGGGATATAATGGAGTAGCATATAAGCATAATCAGCCTTAAAATGTTCGCACTGCTGAGAATCAGGCCTCCTCTCTAGTTGATGGAATAGGTCGTAATGTGGGCCCAGAGCAATGATTTCTGCCAAAAAAAAAGCCATCGGTCAGGGTTTTAAAGAGAGTGAGAGGGAGCATCACCATACGAGTTGTGCCCGGGTATTTTACTTAATCTACACTAATATTATAAAGAGGTAGTTTGTTTTTTGTTTGTAGGAGGTAATCTCTAGAAGTATTGGTCCGATTGTCCGATTGCTGAAATTTTTTCACCGATAGAAAGCTGCTTTATTCTTGAGTGATATAGGAATTATCATAGGCATTTTTATTACGCAGGCGAAGCCGCGGTCAAAAGCTAATTTAACATATTATTGGTTTAATCACAAAAATCTCATACTTAATTCAATAAAAATAATCTATTCTAACTTTGATACAACTTAGGTAAAGTATTTTAATTAACAAAATATTAATTTTAAAACTCTTACTATAACTTTTGACATTCAAAAGTGTCTAAGTCATTGTGAAGCATTGTTAAAGCAATCATAAGTTAATGAATACTTAATTACTGTTAAATAGTTCATCAAGTAATTAAAACGTCTAAGGCTCGGGGCTATGAGATCAGAAAGATTTTTGAATTAGAGGTTCCCTCATATATTTAATAGAAGTTATACTTTTTTACTAACATAGGTTTTTTAGCTATTTGTATTCTTCTTCTTTCATGTCGATATATATACACAACGTAGACTTTTTTTGACCTATTTTTGGCCCAGTACAGCTCTATTGATGGCCTCGTAAAGATCCTGAAAACTGCAGGCGTAGCACAACAGGTGTCACATGTCCTGGCAGTGGCACCACACTGGCACCGTGTTAGAGATGGATCGAGGAAGCCCCGTTTGGCCAAATTGTTTTTACAGTGGCCACCCTCTAGCCCGATTCACGTAGTGAAAATCGTAACGATATCGTAGCGATTTAGTCGTTTAGACCATTTCCGTATTCACATCCATCAATCGAGTTTGAACAACACCGATTTTAAAGACTGAAATTCGTCGATAAAAAAAAAATCTGTATTAAATTATCCTGGTAGAATACTTATTAATGTAACTGAAAATAAGTCGATAGATCGTGAATACCGCTTCTGGATAGGACTTCGATCGAAGGATTATAAAACTTCAACGATATTTGGCTTGTTTGATTTTACGTAAATCAGGCTACAGACGCTTATCAAATATGGACATTATCCGAAAAATGAGAATGATTGCTATATAAACGGTCGCGAAAGAGGCCCTGCCCGAATGCTGGTTGCCGTCAGAAATGAAAAACACAGAAAATATTCATACTTAAAACTGTCGAGCCGTTTAGGAGGAGTTATATACCAAACACAGTGATACGAGATTTTTAAATGCAATTAAATTATATATTATACACATACAGAAGAATTATACATATATCCATATACAAAGATATTTTCCACATAATTAAATTTGTTTAATTTCAGTGCTAGTTAAATTAACATAGTCTATATTCCACATAGAAATTTACAAAAAAAAAAAACAAATATTCCATTAAACACAATCACGGAATGGCACTCAATCAAATCCCTGTTGAGAAAGGTTTTATAAAATTCCAGAATATTGCATAATCGACGTTGAATTTCATAATATCCCTAAGGAAATTCATTCTGACTGAAATTCTGAATCTAAGTTACGAACAAAGCAACCAAAATACATAACTTCTCTGTATCATGAGTACGTAAAATAAAAAACCTTATTCCCAAAAGACAGTATAAAACTCAAGTGCTTCGGAATTCAAACAAATGAAGATACTATGAAATAGCACGTTTTGATACTAGTGGAGAAAAGTTATTACGAGCGAGGCAGAATTCCGTCCGAGCTTTAAGCGAGGGTGTTATGGAGCCGAGTGCTGTAGTGACAACCAAGTGTGTCAAAAGGTTTTTCAAAACAAGAAGAACGTTTTACACGTTACACGTTTTACAAAGAAATATTTAAACGGGTGTTGACCGGCGACTCGTGAGCGCTACGGGGCACCCAGCCTGATAACGTAAATACAATAAATAGTAGCAGTGGTGAGTTAGTTCAGTTTTCACACTAGTGAGGAAAACTGTAAATTGCATGTCTTAATGCGGATTTTCGAATAACTGGCGGTAAATTTGGCGACCAAGTAGGTACTCACCAAGTACAACATTATTGTATTGTTTATAAAAAAAAAAACTTATTCATCTATTTTATAAACTTAACATAATAATTGGGCTGGCTCGTTCTTCGCCCAAAGAATTAGCATTACCATTCAACGTGGCAATGCTGCCAGTCTTCTGAGCACATTTCCGGATGACAGCGATGTGGAAGAGTACTTTGACGCCTGAGCGCACTTTGTCATTTTGTATTATATTTATGTACATAGTTAGGTTTTTGTATAAATAGTATATTTAGTATTTAAGTTTTTTATGTACGTATGTATATTATACAAACTTACTTGAAATAAATTTTCCTACAAATTGAAAAAAAACATAATAATTTATACTAAATAAGTGTGTAGGTTTACTAGTTCAGATAAAATTAAAAATATTGCCATGTAGATATAAAACAAGGTCAATTGAATTGGCAGAAACGACAGGTAAGCCTTTCCGGTGCCCTTTTGTTTTTACAACCCAATTTGCACTTACTTTTACTTATTGTAAGGCTTTCGCATATCATTTCAACGCGACTTGGGTCGGTTCAATTCCGGCCGATCCTTAAAAACGTGATTTGAATAATTTTATATAAGACAACTCAGTAAGCAGAAATGTTAACACTTTTACGGTCCGGACTAAGCGTTTGGCCTCTTAGTTTTTTTTTTTCTGTTTCCTGATAGCTACAGGCTAAGGGTGTTTTTAAGTCAAGAGTGAATAGGTTACTTCCAGACGTGCTCTATCGTCAAGAACATCATCGCTTACCATCAAGTGAGATAGTGGTCAAACACGAGCCTGATATTAATAATAAAAAAAACTTACTGTGTAGTGAGGGTAGTCGGCGAAAAGCTCACTACACTTACACTTCAAAGGGAAAATTAAGGTAGAAAGAGGGCTAACAGAATTTTTGATCCAGCAATGAATTCATTAAAAAATTAAAAAAGACGTGTGGCACTCGGAGACTGCCGCGGTAAAGCTATTGCATAGCATTTTTATCAACTTATGCAATTATAATTATTTATTTATTTTATTTATGCAGTATTTTTTTTTCTTTGATATTTCTATATTTCTTTCACACATTGAATTGAATTTTGATTGATTGTTCACTCATTTGTTTTCTTATCGGTCATCACGCTCAAAAAACAAATGAGTGGGGGGTATTAGGTTATTTTCGTTACGGATTTCTGGATTCGGTCTCCACGCTCAAGGCCCGCGATAGAAGCTATGCAATAATGCTTAATAAAATGTATGTTTGTACTTGTACTGGTATTTGGTACCTACTAACATAGTTTTTATGTTCTAATTGTTACTAACCATTATGGACCATTGTTATCTGAATAAATAAATTATTATTAATATTAAACTCCAAACGCCGGCGTTCGCTCTCTCATTGTCTTTCTATTGTATCTCTAATTACGGTTTAAAGGTTAAACTTAAAAAAAAAAAAAACAAAAGTACTACCTCCCGTTTCTTCTGTTCCAGTTATTATTATTTTTGGTGTACAGCAAAGAATATTTCTATCTATCTACCAAACTAAAAATTAACGATTTTTTGCACTGTATTAGATTTCAAATTAGATAAACATCAAAAGAAACTCACCAAAAACTTAAACCATACAATATCAATTGCAACATCACAAAAATTAACCGTATTCTCCAGAAAATACCGTTTATCGCTTAGAGACCAATTGTGGAATCAATTTCAATCAGACACCATTGTTTGCGACAGTACTAGAAACGAAAATCATTGGTTTACAACTGAGCAGGTGTACGTGAATGAACCGAAGATTGCTCTTGCGCAGGGTCAACGAACTACACCATCAGGTAAAATTAAATTATGAAATTCTAGATCTTAACACTCTAAATTCAAGGTTGATTTTCGAGTGGGCCAGTTGTTGTAATTACAGCATAATCATAATAGATTTTAATATGACAGTTTTAAGGTTGTTTTTTCAGTGGATAGTTTGGTTAGCGGTTACATCAAAACTGTAATAATTACCGATGATGACTTCCGGTTGACAGGTGAAAAAACGTGTAAGGATGGGTTGTAGGCGGTTTCTGCGCATGCGCATGCTAACGGGTTGTTTAATTGTTAATTAGGTCAACATTGATTGATATTGACATTAGTAGCGTTTTAAATTATCAAAATATTATGAGAAGATAATAGCAGTGTAACAAAATTGTTTTTATTGATATACTACCTTGAGACTTAAGTTAAACTGTATGAATGTAAAGTAAAAAAAATGTCCCAAGGAAACCAACACACGAGATAAAAAGTTTTTAGAACTTGCTAAATATGTAGAGACGGACAGCGGAGTGAAAGCAATAGGATTCCGTTTTTACCCCTTTTTTATGGTGGGAAAAAATCATCCAATGACTACCCCCGCTTTCGGGCGGAGCGGGAGTTAGTGTCAGACTCTTACTGACTAAAAGACCCACCCCGTTTCTTCTAGCCTTCATACCGGGGCTCGAGCTGTCTTTCGAAACTAACCCAGGCCCCAGTAGGCTTCGACCCGGCTGTGTCCCTGCTATTGCTGACAACTTCTTGAAGCGCGCGGGAACAATGCGCGCTGTCGACGACTTGGGCTTGGTCCGGACAGTTACCGGACGGCCGGACAGCGAGCTAACCATTGCTCACTGTCCGCAAGCCGTTTTTACCCTGGTATGAAACCCTTAAAACATCCAAAGTTTCAAACAGTTTGCGCTCAAATCTTTTAACACCCATAATATTAACTAGCCAAGTTTCTTAGATTTATTACTACTACTAACATTTATCCCAACAATGCTCAAGTCCACTAACACTAGAGTAAACAATTCAAGTCCCTTGAGGATGACCCGGCCGAGTATTAACGCCTTAAGAGGGTCCTTCTCGAGCCGTCAACTGTCAACGTTAGCATGGTTTTGATGCTTGTTGGTTTTTTTTTTGGATTAAATTGTTTATATTTACTAGCTTTTGCCCGCGCGTCTTGGCTCCTGCTCTTTCCTACTCCACCCTACTATACCCTACTCTACCCTATTATACCCTACTCCACCCTACTATACCCTACTCTACCCTACTTTACCCTACTCACATAAACCATCTACTAAATAGTCCGAACAAAGCCTAAACATTTGGTTTTGGATAAGTGAGCTCGTTCTTGAGTTATAAAATTACAACGAAAGATTTTATACTATTAATTGTGTTATTAAAGTGATATGTAAGAAAAGGGAGTTGATGATAGCGACAGCGGACAGAATGGAAGAAAAAAACGTGTTGCGCTGACCACAAATAAAACGGGACAAGGGCAGGAAGATGATAATGATGAATTCACGCTCAAAACTCTCCAGCGTTTGATGGTCAATTAATTAGGTTCGCACGTGTTATTGCCACGTTAAGTCTCTTTCACAAATGACATTAATGAAGTTGAAGTTTGAAGTTTTTGTCGGGATTTGTCCGATGTGAAATTAGTGGTTTTGGATCTCAAGTCTCTATGCAGCTGGATAATATGTATCATCAGCATCATTGAAACTGGCGCAACTTTGTGTAATTTATTTCATCGCCACTGATCTCAAAACAGTGGAGGAAAACATCGTGAGGAATGCGGCATGTCCTAGAACCAAAAATTCGAAGACATGTGACATTTACCAAACCCACGCGTAGTGGATATGGCCCATTCCCTCTCCTAGAGAGCCTGAGTCCCAGCAGTGGGAACATTGAAAGGCTGATTAAAGATAACGTCATAATAACGTAAGAGCGTTTGAATGGAAATGTGTCTCTAGTTGGGCGCTCTTAACATTCAGGGCTGTCAATAACAGTCCTATCCAAATCTCTCAGAGAATTTCATACAAACCGAAAGTTCGCGACAGCCCTGAAAACGCAAAGTGTGATAATAAAAGTTTATTTATCGAAGGAAAGTGGGTCTTTAATATTTTATTGGAAGAGGTCCTTTGGGATCAATAGCTTTTGTTTGACGTCAAAAGTGGGTGAGAATTTGCGTCCTTCGCTCTTCAAAGGGACGAATATGTTTTTTTTCTTGTATTAGGCGTTAAGGAATTCGAGGAATGAGCTCATTGCCATTTCTTTACTTGAAATGTAAGACGAGGAGAAAACATTCTAAAGCCTCCTTGAGTTTAAATCAATTGTGAAGGAATTCTCTGCTGGAATCTCTGTTTCCTGATAGCTACAACTTGGGCGCCTTAAAGTCAAGGGCGAATAGATTACTTCTAGTCAAACGTACTCTATCGTCTACCACATCATCGCTTACCATTAAGCAAGATACTGGTCAAGCGCGAGCCTATCCATAATAAAAAAAAAATGCTGGTTTCCTCACAACCTTTACCGTTGTAAGGGCAGTGAAGATGAAATAAATTACAATTGCCGAAACGGATCTTGAGCGCTCGGCGTCAGAGTGGGGATCGCTTTGCACATTCCATACATTGGCCAGCCAATCTTTTTCGTTGTTAGATACATGCAGCAACGCAGGGAACGAATCAGGAGTGACGTCTATGACGCGATGGCGCGGCGAGCCAATCCCTGACACTCCCCGCCCTCACGTCTCACTTCGCACCACTAAAGAGACCGAATATTTGACTTCTGCGCAACTTGAAGCCAGCGCAAGCGCCTGACTAGGTTTGAACCTAACCAACAACACGTAAGTTAAGGCCGTTACCACTGGGCTATCACTGTTTGAACACACACAAAAGACCATAAGATACGTCTTCTATAACACAAAATCTATGTCAGAAATAACCTGAATACAAATCTGGGGCCCAAGTCTGCTATTTTTATAAATTCGTCATTCCAACACGATCCCATTGTCATTTTGCTAAAAGTTCGTAATCTGCTAATTCATAATGATCGATCATTGATCAGTTAATGCTCTCGTAATAGAATTGTGGTAAAATGACAATATCGAGCTTATTAAAAGCACTGGCTGCACAATGACGTTCTAATGGTAGGAAACCGATTAAAGGAACTGTCAAAATTTTAGCAGACTACCGCATACGTAACACATTCATTTATAATTGTGTACAAGATTACCATTCTATGCCACTTCTTTCAATGGAGTGTCAGTGTTAGACTATCGGAAAGTCATAATGACGCCATTATATTAGTAGATTACCAAAACTTGTCAAAATCAACAATTATGAAATCAATGATAGAACATTCTGACACTATTGTAATAGCAGACTTGAGGCTGTGATCATTTGGAACAGTTATTACGGTATTAAAGACTGGAGGGTAGTCGGACATTATAAGTAAATTGAGTTATATCTCGAAGCTCATATACGATACTAATTGAAACAGAAATCGGATTTCTGCAGGTATCATATCTCAATTACCGTTCACGGAGAATCGCTAGAGCATTAGCTGAATAATGTTTCATTTGAAAAGTTTTTAGAATATTTAGTGTTTCATGTGACTTTGCTTCCGTGCCCAATTTTATAGGAACCGAGAATTTTTCTGAAATAAGTAACTGATAGTGAAATTTTTATAGTTTTATCTGATCAGTACATTGTGAGCTACTCGGATAATTACTTCTTAAATACTTATAAAATTTTACACAAATACTAGTCGTTAACATTCAAACTCTTTAATCTAGCAACTTTTGCCACCGGCTTCGCTCGCGTGACAAAAGGAAATTATGCCAAGAGAACATACTCCTAGGATAAAAGTATCCCTATATGCTTTACCAGCTGATGGTCTACCTTTACACCATATCCAAATTCGTTCAGCTGAAGGAGTATAAACATACACACATATGCAAAACTTGATGCGATGATTGAGCTACAATTACCGGCACGGATTTTGACCGCTGGCTTCAAGTTGCGCAGAAGTCAAATATTCGGTCTCTTTAGTGGTGCGAAGTGAAACGCGGGGGCGGGGAGTGTCAGGGATTGGCTCGCCGCGCCATCATGTCATAGACGTCACTCGTGATTCGTTCCCTGCGTTGCTGCATGTATCTAACAACGACGACGATTGGCTCGCCAATGTATGAAATGCGCAAAGCGATCCCCACTCTGACGCCGAGCGCTCAAGATCCGTTCCGGTAATTGTACCTACATGTACGTGTACAAGTAAAAAACTTGTTGTCAAAGCAGTCGATAATATCTTGGAATTATATACTTTTTTAACATACCTTAAAAAACTAAGATACTGAGAGTAGTTGTTCAAAAAACTGTATAAAACTTCCATCTACTCCCATGTTCTATAGAAGAGCAGCTTTGTTTAGTACCTGGAAACGAAAAGAAAAAACATTAGTCCAATCGTTGTTATTTAAAGATTTTTTTTCAGGTCAAATACTTTCTTATAAAAATATCACGATGTCAAAAACACAACTAAATAGAATCGCAATAAAATTAAAACCAATAAAAAACCTAAAAGGTAAAAAGAAAAGTACATTTAAAAAATTGGTAGGCTCTCGCTTGTCCACCATCTCATCTGATGGTAAGCGAAAATTATTTGAGGGTGGAGCACGCTTGCTTGGAAGCAACTGGAAGTAATCTATTCATTTCTGATATAAATGGTTGCAGCTAAGAGAATTCACTCCTTGGCTGTACGCCCATGGAGTTTCTTACACGTTCTTCTCCATAGAGATCTAAGCAATTTAGCTTCACTTCTTTTTTAGACTAACCGACATTTTGACAATTCAAAAGTGCCTGTAAATGGTCAATTTTTTTTGACGTGACAACGTCTTATAAATTGGTTTGCCGGATGACACTTTAAGAAACTGCGTTACGCTCCGCTCACGTTATGCGCTCACAATGAGAGCGAGTGAGAGGCACGCGTCCCTTCCACTCGGGCATGGTTAGCCCGCCTAAGAGCGAGAGAGACAGACATAAAAAGTGAAATAATTCTTTGTATAAATAAATGTTTTAAATTGTTACTATTATTTCATCCTTCTTCCTACTATACGAATGAATATTCACATTAAAATTATTTTACCACTCAAAGTCGTTGTCACGAATATCATTGAATCTGAAAAGTCGAAATAATAATGAAAGCCACAAATGCCTCTATGCCTCTATTGCACGGGCTGGGGCTCAAGGTCATCAGATAGGTCCAGAACCCTTCTGTGGTATCTCAAAGAACCAGGCCATGCCGAACCTTAAAGGCAACTTATTTGGTGGTGATTCAAAAAGCACTGGTTGGTACAACCAGGTCTGCTACACGCCAAATCTCTCATAGAAGGCTACTCACAAAAACGAACTGCCGAGCTTCTTGAGCTTAGCAGGACGAACATCTGTGCGATAGCCCGTGCCTTAACCGGCCACTGCAAACTAAACAGGCACCAATTTCACATGAAACTGAGTGACTCTGATGTTTGCCGGTACTGCAATCAGGAGAGGAAGACGCCTAAGCACCTCTTGTGTGAATGCGGGCCCCTTATCCACAAACGCAGTGTCCATCTGGGCCGACACACTAAAAACTCTAAAAGCTAGGAGTATTCTAAATTTCTTGGAAGCCTCCGGGCTAAAAGAGTTACTCTAACAAGGTGACGAGTCACAATAGATCTTTTAGGTCGCAATGACTACATCCCCTACACTATGGGTGATGCATAGCCCCTTATCTTCTAAATAATAATGCCTCTATGCCCTACACAAGCACCAGGAAGAAGTCTACTCATCCTCTTGAAATGGCTTGAGCATAGTAAGTGAACGTGTAAGCGTCTCTTAACTTAGAGGTACCACTTTGTGAGGGACCACTTTCTCCCCTTAGGGGAAAAGCTCGTGAAGTTTCAAGCGGTTACAAGATGCACAGTGTAGTTTAGAATTTTGAACATATTCACGACTTACTACAACTTTAACCACTAGGCGACACCTAGAGAGTGTAGGGTACCTATCTTTTAGTACTAAACTTATTTTTAGAATTTCGAATTTTCGAATGAAAACACGGAACCCTTAAAGGATCAATAATGTCTCTAACCAATTTTCTCTGAATCGACTGTGTTCTGTTTTTTTTTTTAATTTCTAGTAGAAATGTAAATAAATAAGTTCTGAATAGGGGGTAACATTTGGGGGATAAATTAAAAAGAAAAACTACGACATGTCAAATGCATGACCTTATAATGTCGGTTTCAAATATATATTAATATTTTCATAATTTTGAATGTGTTGCGCCGAACCCAAATAAGATGGGACATGGGCAGGAAGATAATGATGAATTTTACAATTAAAAGTCTTTTAATAAAAGAAAACTTATACTACATTAATACTAGCTGACCCCGCAAACCTTGTTTTGCCATATAAATAATTTTTAAGTGATTTCTTAGTCTAGGGGTATGAAAAATAGATGTTGGCTGATTCTCAGACCTACTCAATATGCTCACAAAATTTCATGAGAATCGGTCAAGCCGTTTCGGAGGAGTACGGGAACGAACATTGTGACACGAGAATTTTATATATAAGATAATAAAGAGGTAAACTTTGTTTTTTTTTTTGTTTGTAGGAGATAATCTCTGGAAGTGCTGATCCGATTTCTAAAATTTTTTTACCGATAGAAAGCTGCTCTATTCCTGAGTGACATCTAATAGGCTACTTTACGTACGCGAGCGAAGCCGTGGGCAAAAGCTAGTAACAAATATGTTAAAAAAAGACGTGTGGCACTCGGGGACTGCCGCGGTAAAGCATAGCATTTTTATCAACCTATGCAATTATAATTATTTATTTATTTTATTTATGCAGTTTTTTTTCCTTTGTTTTTTTTTTCTTTGATATTAATTGAAGTTACACTTTGACACATAGAATTGAATTTTGATTGATTGTTTACTCTTGTTTTCTTTCGGTCACCACGCTCAAAAAACAAATGAGTGGGGGGTGTTAGGTTATTTTCGTTACAGAATTTCTGGATTCGGTCTCGCTCAAGGCCCGCGATAGAAGCTATGCAATAGCCTAAAAATATACATGTTTCTTTGGGAACCCTTAGCGCACGACACTGACTTACTTAGCTGGTATTTTTTTTATTTTATATACATAATAAAAAGCAAATTGTGTCGTTTTTCGTACACATACGTAACCAGCAATCTGAATTGATTCTCAGTTAGTAGGTAGCCTTCAACCATTAAATTAAAATAGATTTCGTTTAACTTGACTGAATTTCGGTTTCTCAATAAAATACTAAGTAGTATTTAATTTCCAACACAAATACGTTTAGCTACGCAAACACCATTTGAAGTCAAATCAGTTACAGTGACCGTCTGAATCGTTTATCATGGGTCTTATCATGACGTGCTAAAATGATTTATTATTGATAGGCTCGCGTTTAACCACTATCTCACCTGATGGTAAGCGATGATGTGACCGACGATGGAGCACGCTTGCCTAGAAGTAACCTATTCACTCTTGACTTAAACAAACCTATGTTGTAGCTATCAGGAAACACAGACTCCAGCAGGGAATTCCACTCCTTAGCTGTAGGTACGCATAATGAATGTGTTTCCAAAATGTTTTGTACGTATGGGTGGATATCCACCATGTACCGATGACGCAACGCCGTATAATCATCGGAACGGATCTTGAGCGCTCAGCGTTAGAGTGGGGATGGCTTTACGCATAACATTGGCGAGCCAATCATCGTTGTTGTTAGATACATGCAGCAACGCAGGGAACGAATCACGAGCGACGTCTATGACACGACGGCGCGGCGATCCAATTACTGACACTCCCCGCCCCCGCGTCTCACTTCGCATCACTAAAGAGACCGAATATTTGACTTCTGCGCAACTTGAAGCTAGCGCTCAAGATCCGTGCCGGTAATTGTACGTCGGAACGGAACTATACATACATCCTATACACCACAAATTTTAATTAGTACAATAACTTAAGATGCTTATTAGAAAAGGTCTTGTTGTTATTTATATAAAGTATCAATAAATAATAATCATAAACAGCAAAATTATTAGCATTTGTTTTTGTTTCATTCAATTTATGGAAATGTTGTACAGGTTGATGAATAAATGATAATCAAAATGGAAAAATACTGCATGTAGCATTTACTAATAGCAATTGTTATTGAATAATTGATTCTAAATCCGATTGAAAATTTACCAACTATGAAAAATTTTCGTAGAAAGTTTTGAAATATCGTTTTTTTTTTTACTGATATTTAAGTTTTTACACTATTTTTGTGTTTTGTGGCTATGTTTGGATTTTTCTAAGGTGATCGAATTGGGAATGAACCGAGGAGTATGAATTAAAAAAATTATGACACACAATCCATTAAATATCAATTGTAATACCTCAAGTAAACCTTTTGGTGATTTATAATTTCAATTAGTAAACCTTTTTATGAGTTTTATTTTAGTTAAAATCCATTGGGGGCCGTAGAAATGCTTTGTTTTGAAAGTAATTTACATTTTGTTCGAAGTTATTGTAGCAGGAATCCCTGAAGGGTTGAAGTTACGCTAGTTTTAAGGCGCTTTTGGGTTATCAAAGATTTTTACAGTCGTTTTAGCAGTTTCAATAATTGTACCTATTTAGTAACATTTTTTCTTTGAAACGAAATTTCGGAATAACCTACCAGAAAAAAAAATCGGTGCCTCCACGCATTGTCGTAACAAAATATGTTTCGGCTTTATGCGTAAAATTGTAATATAAAAAAATTAAATAAAAAATATTTTATTATTTTTAATTACTTCCAGCGTCTGGTACTGTGACTTTAAACTGATTTACTTAATGCAAAAAATAATAGTAATTAAAAATTATGAAAAAATAATTGTGTTTTTATTTTCGTTGTTTGATTGTTAGCTTGCTAAACGCTTTGGTGCATACTATCAGTATAGCAAGCAGTTATTTAAAAAATAAATATAATGTATACTTAATATACTTGTATAATAAATAACTTAAAAATCGGCTCTCCTGAAAAAAATGCTACTTTTTGCCTTACGACCTTTTGCGTAGGAGGCAATCGAAATTTTCTTATCATTGTTCTGTCAAACTTTATCAGTCGTAATCTCCGAGTTTTTTCGTTTTGCGCAGAAGACTCAAACTTAAGCCATCTCATTCTTTTTATCTTCGTGACATGATTCCTGTAAACTCCGGAATTTTTATTTCCGGCCAAAAGCCTATGTACATAACAAAAGGTCTTGGTCTTCTAATAAAATTAAATTTTCATTACATTTTCTGTTCCAACAAAACAAGCAAAAAGGTACGATTCAATTTCTCCAGAAAATTCTAAAAGAAATAGATGTAAAAATGTCGGAATTTTATTAAGTTGGTAAAAGCATTGAAAGGGGTTAATTACAGGGACTCGATAGAAGTCGGAAAAATGAACGTCGTTTTGAAAAATTGTTGCCAGGTTAAACTTTAGAGGAATGGAGTGATCAGAACATTTTTGAAACGATGTCAGAGATATCAGGTTTATCATTTCAGGAAGAATATTGCATGCGGCAGTATGCGCAGTAAGGGAGTTTCAACATCATCATTTGAGCTGATAGACGTCCACTGTTGGACATAGACCTCCCCCAAGTGTCGCCACAATGAACGGTCCTGTGCGTCTCGCATCCATCGGATTCCCGCAACCCCTAATCAGGTCATCGGTCCACCTTGTAGGAGGCCTGGAAGGCCTCCTACAAGGTGGACTAAGTAACTCTAGGACTACGGGTTTCCTTTTAAAATTTCCCGCGGTCCTAGCTAGCGGGCATCGGCCCTGCTGGGCCCCTACGGCTTGCTGACATCTCTTTGAAAAGCGCGTGGATGACTATGCGCTGTTGACGACTGGGCTTGATCAGGTTAATTTACGGACGACGGTCCGCAAGCCCGCGTCTACCGCGGCTGGTAGTCGAAGTCATACGTCAGTAGATACTTCAACAGCCAACAGTTTCATGGTGCCGTTTTTGCCACTTAGCTACGGGGCTCTAAATTTAATTACATTATTATGGAGAATGTCTTTATGAAACGTGTAATATACTATATTGCAATATGACTGGGCTTACTTTGAAACGTTTACATTGAGCCGCAAGCCGCACTCAAATGATTGACACTCGATTAAAGTTTATAATGGGCTTGCCAGCTATTTTGAACACGTTGGCAGATGGGGTGTTGGAAATACAGACACTAAATCGCAGTTATGCTTTGATCACACGTACCGAGTAAACGGGCAAGACGGGCGGCCGGCGACGCGAGCCAATCACTGACACTCCCCGCCCCCTCACTTCGCACCACTAAAGAGGCCGAACATTTGACTTCTGCGCAACTTGAATATATCCGTGCCGGCAATTTGTACGTCTGTATGACGAGACGCAAGCGCATCAAACCCCCCTGCCGCCCGATCTCCTCTTCTCTCCGCTATTGTACTATCGTTTGCTTCTCATAGACTTCGTAATATTTAGAAAGTTCAATTTAAATATTTTTATTTTTGTATGAAATTCTGATAAACTAAAATATGATAAATTTTTAAAAGTTATAGAATAAAGTATATATATAAAATAAAGTTATAGAATAATAAAAGTTGTTGTTTATGATGTAGAGGGAGGCCAAAGAAAAGATGCGATAGATTGTGTGAGAAGTGATATGAAAGAAAAGGGAGTTAGTGATAGCGTGACGAGTGACAGGACAAAATGAAAGAAACAAATGTGTTGCGCCGACTCCAAATAAAATGGGACAAGGGTAGGAAGAAGAAGTTTGTGATGTTAGTAGCATGGGCCTGACAGGTTGCCAGTGTTTTACAAATAACCCTGTTTACACCCTTAAGCGAGTCCAGTGACCTGTAGGTAGTAGTCGGCGTTGGGTACAAACTACCTACAGGTCATTGGACTCGCTCAGCTGACGTTTTCCTATAGAAATTAATTTCATACATGCGTAAATTATTACGAGTTTTGGAAAAAAAGGTATTTTATTTTTTAATTTTATCTTTACATATCGATAGTGTTTCATGTACCGGATCGACTCTCCACAGGATTAAATCGATCAAAGTTTTGCGGTGTTTAAGAGGAGGAACTGACTGACTGACAGATCAACACACAGTCGAAACTACTCGGGACTAGGCATGCGAAACTTTGCACAATGTTTTCTTTTATGACGTAAGCGAGCATTAAGAGAAGATTTCTCGAAATTCACCCCCTATGGGTATGAAACGGGGGTCCAAAGTTTGTATGGAGACTATTGGAGACCTGTGTACTATAACACGGGCGAAGCCACTGGCAGAAGCTAGTGATAATGGAGACTATTGGAGACCTATGTACTATAACATGGGCGAAGCCACCGACAGAAGCTAGTGATACAATCAATTTCATCTTTTTCTATTTGTCGAACCTAATTTCATATCACCTGCACCCCAAATACACTGTCAATCAAAATTAAAAGCAATATTGAATGAGATTTCTTCATTATATTTGAAAAATTATCAATTTGACGACACTGTTAGCGCAGTGGTTAAGCAATTAGCTGCTGCACTGCGTTCCATTTCGTTATCGTTCATCGTTAAACACCGGCATCCAATGAAATGGCTGAAGAACAACTAGCCATGTCGTTGACCGCAACGTTTAAACAGATGTCGCCTCTCGTTTAGGACTGGAATAGTGCCCAAGTCCTGGAAGCTTGCCAACGTGCAACCCGTGCCCAAAAAGGGCAGTCGTGCCGATCCTGCCAACTATCGGCCGATTTCGGTAACCTCCATACTCTGTAAGATTATGGAGCGTGTATTGAACTCGCGCCTCATGGCATACCTAGAAGGTAACGATCTCCTCAGTGACCGACAGTACGGGTTTCGCCGAAATCGATCTACTGGGGACCTTCTAGTGTATGCCACCCACTTGTGGGGCGAGGCCCTCGAGAAGAACGGGGAAGCAATTGCTGTCTCTTTAGACGTCTCGAAGGCCTTCGACAGGGTATGGCATGCTAGCCTCTTGAGTAAGCTTCCAGCATACGGCATCTCCCCTGGTCTGATTAACTGGGTAAAAGACTTCCTGAGAGAACGGTCTCTTCGAGTTGTTGTCGATGGATGCTCATCAGAGCCCATGACGACTAATGCCGGAGTTCCTCAGGGGTCAGTGCTCTCTGCAACTCTTTTTCTGCTGCATATTAATGATCTGCTGATGCCCGGTATCTATGGGTATGCAGATGATAGCACAGTTGTGGAGAGATACCTGCCAGGTGGTCGGGCTAGTAAAGAGCAAATCCGGTCTGAACGAGAGGCTATGGTAGAGCGTACGAATATCTCACTTCAGGCAGTCTCCAAGTGGGGCAAAACCAATCTCGTGGGATTCAACGCCGCCAAAACACAGGCGTGTCTGTTCACCGCCAAAAGGAGCCCGTTCACCTCGGCTCCTACTTTTCAGAATGTATCATTGGATTGTACCGACCGCCTTCAACTCTTGGGTATTGAAATTTCCTCCGACCTCAATTTTGGGCGGTTCATTGAGTCCAAAGCCAAAGTAGCTGCTAGGAAACTAGGCGTTCTTGCAAAAGTCCGGCGGTACTTCACACCGGGACAGCTTTTAATGTTATACAAAGCACAGGTCCGATCGTGTGTGGAGTACTGCAGCCACATATGGGCTGGTGCTGCAAAGTGCCACCTGGCAGCTTTGGACTCGATGGAAAGGCGTGCGAAGAGGCTGATTGGTGATCCAGATTTAGTCAAGTCCAATCTTCAAAGCTCTTGTGCTCAAGGCACAGGCGTAGGGTAGCCAGCCTTTCGGTTTTTTACAGATTGCATTTTGGAGAGTGTGCGCAGGAATTGCATGACTTGATTCCGCCATCTCAATTCTACCATCGGACAAGCCGACGCACGGCAGGTATCCACCCTTACGTTGTTGAAACACCTACAGTCCGGACTAAGCGTTTCGCCTCGTCATTTATACCGCGTACATCAAAGGACTGGAACAGTTTGCCTGCTGCGGTCTTCCCGTCTAATTATAATTTGGGTGTCTTCAAGGCTAGAGTGAATAGGCTCTTAATAAACTAGTGCGCCTCACCATCGACGATTGCATCACTGCTTACCATCAGGCGGGATCGCAGTCAAGTACTTGTTTATAACAGATAAAAAAAAAAAAAAAAAAAAGATGTCTAACCGTTGTGTAGTTATTTAGTTTAGTAAGGTGAGTTTATAACTACTTTTTAGTAATTGTGTCCACCGAGTAATAGTGAAATATTATTAAATCAATAAATAGCAAAACTAAATTTGAATAACTTGGCTGAGTCTTGATCAGTCATTTCGAAACGGCTAACTTTCAATACGCCAAGCTGTTAAACGTCGAGTGATTTTAGTTCAAACAACTATCGGCCTAGGCATCCAATTGGATGACTAATTTAACCAGATGGCTGCGACATACATATGAATTTACGTGTTTGTGCAACGTTTTATTTAGACATTTTTTGTCTATATATTGTCATAGGTAAATAACGCAATGAATGCCGTTGAATAGTCCAAATGAAAGGTATATCCATTGATTGCGTGCTAACCCATTACCGCGCCAAAATCATTTCCGATTGAAATGAAATAGAAACGTTTCAGAAAATTAGTATTCTATTACAAGTGAATTGTAAAGCCAAATTGATTCTGCATACAGAGCTTGTGGGAGAAATTAGTTTCGATTTCAATGTAGCTGCCAAATTATCGCAGTTCTGTTTGAATTGCCGCATAAAGCCGGGTATAGACTGTTGTAACGTAACATGTAATGTAACATGAAAGGAGCATTTCATATGAGTGGACACAGCACGAACCGAGCATGTTCCTACTCCGTACAGTCGACTGCCGTTAATTCGAAACTCGAGGAACTCGATTGTGTTCGAAATATGAAATGGTTCGAACTGCTCAAATTCGGGCGGAAGTGTGTCAGACTAATCATTCCAAATACAAAGGCTCGTGTACAATGATACAAGTTTGAACTTGTCTTAAAATGTACTTACATACCTCAAGTTACCGTAAATTTTCTCTTTTTTTTTTTTAAATGGTCACGTAGCGACGATTTTTTTCATTCGAATTACCAAGTACATAAAAATATATTGATTTAGTTCGAAATATAAAGAGATTTTCTAATGAACTCGTGATAACTTTGAATTACAGACAGGTTCTTAGTACTTATTATCGCGGATTTGAATTAACGAGAGTCTAATGTCGTTGAATAGCTTTGTTCGCGCGTGTGTAATATGCATGATTCGCGCGCGCAAGGCGTCCACACTATGTAAATTCTGTTACATTGCATGATACACTGTGTGTTACATTGCATGTTACGTTACAAAACTCTGTACAAGCCTTTATACACAGTATATTGCTGGCTAATTACCAAGTTTCGCGATAATTATTTATACTTGGCAGGCAAACACTGCAGTGAAATTCTCGCCTGTTATATTGAGTGGAGTTAATTTAAACGTGCCAATGAAATTTTGACGTGTAACTAAATTCCGGAGCGAGGGAGAGTACTTTCGAATTCAATTTTCACTACAATAGAGGCACAATTGTATGATGTATTCGCTACTGGACATAGCCCTTTTTTTGAGGATAGAAAATCATCGAATGATAATGGTATGTATGAAAATGTGAAAATAACACATGTTGACCAACTAAATACCACCCCTTCAGTTGCCCTATGTTATCCAGAGTGGAAGACCTCCCACAAGGTAGGCCAATGACCTAGTAAGGATCGCGGGGATCCGATGGATGCGTGACGAACGGGTCCGCTCTTTACCGTAAGGGCCCAGCAGGGTCGAAGCCTACTGGGGCCATGGGTTGTATGAAAGAGAACTCCGGGGCCCTAAAACGAAGGTAAATAAGGAACATAGGGAAGGGTTTTAGCAAAAAAATAGATAGGTACAGAAGACAAACTTCACTTTTTATACCTACGCTCGGTGGACGCACACTAATGAGCGTTTGAACCGGAACTGTTCGACGAGTGGCCCGAGACGCGACCGAGACATCGTGTCCGTGAGCGGTGTCTTTGTGTGCGTTGCTCGAGCGCGCTTTGTATGTAGATGACTTCTGTACCTATCTATTAAACCACCTAAAAAAAACTGGCCAAGTGCGAGTCGGACTCGCCCATGAAGGGTTCCGTAGCAGCAAGTAACATAATATAAAAGTTCTTGTAATGTGTTGTAACTTTGATCGATGTTTTAATAATAGTGTATTTTTTTCGATTTATGACGCATTAAAAAAAAACTACTTACTAGATTTCGTTCAAACCAATTTTCGTTGGTAGTTTTTATAGTAATGTACATCATATATTTTTTTTAGTTTTATAATTCTCTTATTTTAGAAGTTAGAGGGGGGGGGACACACATTTTACCACTTTGGAAGTGTCTCTCGCGCAAACTATTCAGTTTAGAAAAAAATGATATTAAAAACCTCAGTATCATTTTTGAAGACCTATCCATAGATACCCCACACGCATGGGTTTGATGAAAAAAAAATTTTTGAGTTTCAGTTCTAAGTATGGGGACCCCCAAATTTTTTTGCTTTTTTTCTATTTTTGTGTGAAAATCTTAATGCGGTTCACAGAATACATCTACTTACAAAGTTTCAACTGTATAGCTCTTATAGTTTCGGAAAAAAGTGGCTGTGACATACGGACGGACAGACAGACAGACAGACATGACGAATCTATAAGGGTTCCGTTTTTTGCCATTTGGCTACGGAACCCTAAAAAGGATCGCGGTAATTCATACGAAAAATCCAGCAACCATTACGCTATCAATGATTCTATTTTCTTCCATACCGCTGCTCATAGAATCTATCCATCTTTTCTTTGGCCTCCCTCTCCCTATCCATCCATTTATATCTATGACTCATAACTTCTTTAGTAACATGCATTTCATCCCTTTTCTTCACACGACTATAACAAGTCTATCCCATATATTTAAATTTTTTGACAATCAATTTTGCCACACAGTCTCCATAAAAGCTGTGCGTTGATAAAAGAAGCTGAATTTTGCAAAATGTAAATTAGAAACGTGTGGTGAAATAAGCCTGGCTCATAAATCGTCTGCCTGGCTGGTAATATGTACATTTTATATTACTATGTCTCCAAGGTGATTTTTAATATGAAGCTGAATTTTTTGCTTATTTTATACTTGAAGTCTGAGTCTTAGGCGGTAGAAAATAGTGAAATTATGTGGGTGTACAGTTGTAATGTTATTCGTTCGTGGTACAACAAATCTTTATTAGATACTAGCTTTTGCCCACGCGGCTTCGCTCCCGCTCTTCCCTACTCTACCCTACTCTACCCTACTCTACCCTACCAAACTTCACATAAACCATCTACTAAATAGTCCGAACAAAGCCTAAACATTTGGTTTGGATAGGCAACCCCATTCTTGAGTTATAAAATTACACCGAAAAGCGGCATTGATTTATATATATATAGTTTACTTTACTAGCCACTGGGAGCGGCTAGTAAAGTATATATGTACCTAATAAATATTTGCTGTACGAGTAAATAAATCAACAGTAGTTGTTCATCACAATACTGACTGAAAACTGCCACAGTAATGAATCATTAAAAATAGTAGCGCTGCGATTTCGAGGTGTTTTAAAAATCGAAAGGATCGTTGTCATTAAATTTATTTTAATGACAACCATCGAGTCAACTATCGAGTCGTTATAAAACAATCGAGATGTTTTTCGATTGTTTCGAGTCAATGGAATTGACCGCTAGTTTTTGATTGTACGAATCAGTCACTCTCACAGCGAAACAACTTGCCATCGAGGAACAACTTGCGAATGAATGAGCTATGCGCCAGTTGCGATAACAGCCTGCCTGGCCAAGTTACTACCGTCTCGTTTCGATTTTCTTGCGTCGAATACCTCGAGTTGTCCACGCCTCCAATTCCTTTGTTCTGTCGTCATTCCAACTCTCAGTCACGTGATCAGAACAAAGGAACCGGATGTGTGACCAACTCGAGGCGTTAGACGCAAGAGAATCGAAACGAAACAGTCGTAACTTGGCTTGGCTGACCGAGTCATATTTGAGTCAAAGTAAAAACAATCGAGAACCATCGAGATGTTCTCAAACAATCGAATAAAACCTCTCGCCATCGCGCATCGCTAAAAAATAGACAGCAAGCGCTCTCGACCGGGTTTTCAGTTTCACGCCCTCTTTTATTCAGCGAATAAATTGGAGTACAGTTTGGACAAAAAACTTCGTGAATTTGTCATTAACCTAGTTCGTGAGCAATTAATGGAGTTTTCACTTCCTTAGGAAATAGGATATTTTGCTTGAACAGATTACAGACTAAGTGTTGATTTGTTAGTGTAAAGACTGAGAAAAATAGCTTTATGTTTACACTTGTTGAAGCTAGAGAAAAATGGAATCACGCTAATGCGAGTACTATAAGACGAAATTAAGTATATATAAATACTAATAAATAGTATAACTACATGTGTGTGTGGATGTATATATACCCTTCTATGCTCAAACGGTGGAACGGATTGGGATGAAAATTGGTACACTAGTACAGTTGCCATCACGGATCTTGAGCGGTTGCGCAGGAGTCAAATATTCGGTCTCTCGAGTGTCAGGGATTGGCTCGCCGCACCATCGTTTCATTGACGTCACTCATGATTCGTTCCCTGCGTTGCTGCATGTACCTAACAACGAGGACGACTGGCTCGCCAATGTATGGAATGCGCAAAGCGATCCCCACTCTGACGCCGAGCCCTCAAGATCCGTGATGGCAACTTTAGACACTTTGCGGGACACTCCTCGGTGAAGTAACCGTGGCGGCGACATCTCGCACCGGGCCCTGGTAGAAGCCATGGTCTAGAGTAATAAGGAATGGCAGGCGGTCGCCTCCTTCTGTGAAATAGTAATGCTAGCGAGAGGCGGCCGCACGCATGTAAGAACGCATCCCTTACGCCCAGAACTCGTGGGCGGACGGCGAGCAATAAGTAGCTCACCGTCCGGCCTTCCGATGAACAACCAGACCGAGCCCGAGTCGTCGACGGTGCGTAGTGTCCCACGCGCGCCTCAGAGAGATGTCAGCAAAACTTCAGGGGTCCAACAGGGTCGAAGCCTACTGGGGCAATAGGTTGGCTTACGGAATATTGAAGTTGAAAACAGTTTTATGTAGCTTTAATAAGCTTTGGACTAACATCAAATTCAGTTTGAAATTAAAACCAAACAACGACACCGTAGTCAGCACCATACATGAAAATAATTAGAGTCATTCAACACTGATTCAGTAATTAAGGTTGATTAAGAGATCTTTATAATTTTTAGGGTTCCGTAGCCAAATGGCAAAAAACGGAACCCTTATAGATTCGTCATGTCTGTCTGTCTGTCCGTCCGTCCGTCCGTATGTCACAGCCACTTTTTTTCGAAACTATAAGAGCTATCCTGTTGAAACTTTGTAAGTAGATGTATTCTGTGAACCGCATTAAGATATTCACACAAAAATAGAAAAAAAGCAATAAATTTTGGGGGTCCCCATACTTAGAACTGAAACTCAATTTTTTTTTTTTATCGAACCTATACGTGTGGTGTATCTACTATCTATGGGTCTTCAAAAATGATATTGAGGTTTCTAATATGACTTATTTCCAAACTGAATAGTTTGCGCAAGAGACACTTCCAAAGTGGTAAAATGTCTGTCCCCCCCTCTCCTAACTTCTAAAATAAGAGAATGATAAAACTAAAAAAAATATATGATGTACATTACTATACAAACTACCAACGAAAATTGTTTTGAACGAAATCTAGTGAGTAGTTTTTTTTTTTAATACGTCATAAATCTAAAAAAATATACTATTATTAAAACATCGATCAAAGTTACAACGAACTACAAGAACTTTTATATTATGTTTAATTGCTGCTACGGAACCCTTCATGGGCGAGTCCGACTCGCCCTTGGCCGGTTTTTTTACTAACAGAAAAACCTTATAAAAAGTATCGAATATAAGTATATTTTAAATGATTAAATATTATAAAAAATTTCCAAGTCATTTGACTTTTTAGACAGACTATAGTGGCCTAATTACGGTGTTAAATTAACGAAATTCTAGTGATTTCCGTTCAAATAATGTGAAATGTATTTGGTGATAAACATACTAATTAGTGTAACCACAACGCAATATTGCTGCATCATTAAAAAGCTGTCGAATTCACGGAAATGTGCTATCGAGTTCCAATCGTTTACGCTTCCTAATTACGTACGTGTTAATTACAAAATCATTAATTAATCTATCTAGTGATCGACAATAGTTACAATCATCATTATCATCATATTAGCCGAAAGACGTCCACTGTTGGACATAGACCTCCCCCAAGCGTCACCACAACGTTGCGTCACGCATCCATCGCCGCGACCCTGACCAGGTCATCGGTCCACCTTGTTGGAGGCCTTCGTCTTCCGGTACTTGTACGCCACTCCAGAACCTTTCGTCCACATCGACCATCTATTCTGCGTGCAATGTGCCCTGCCCATTACCACTTAAGTTTGGCGATTCTTCGTTTCCTATCAAATAAACTGGCGGAATTTCACAGAAATCACGTCGTCATCAAACCATATTTATAATATTATTACATCTAGCCTGTAATATGCCACAGCTGGGAAAAAACCTCCCGCTTTCCATTGTTCTCGGCTAGTCCATGGAGTTTCCTGCACGTTCTTCTCCATAGAGATCTACGCTTTGGAACATGCAATTTAGCTTCACTTTTCTTGGACTGACCGACATTGGACTATTTAAAAGTGCCTGCAAATGGTTTATTTGAAATAAATGATTTTGATTTTGCTTTATGCCACTTTTTACCAATTCCTGAGCAAGACATCTAAGTCGTCCCGTCATCCACTTCGTGGTCTACAGTGACCCCCCCGCGATGTCACGCCAATTTCATGTTTTTCAGACCCACCACTCGATTAGCATGCGGCAGACATAACCTAACCAGATAACAAATAAAAGAGCACATAATATAAGCCTTTAAGTCTAAAATGCCTTAACAAAAAACAGTTAGGTACATCCTTTGAAGGCCGAGACCGCGTTAATTCGCATTACGGCCTGCGAAATAGGTACTTGCCAAAGTACTACGATACTTGTGTGCGATGGAGCTGCAACAGTTGGTCCCTAACTTCCGAGATACGAGGATCGTAAAGGACCACATCGTCTTAATCTGGGGATAGGGAACAGTTGATACCAAATGATAGCTACCTTAAGGACAACGGTCAGTTAATTCGATTTACACTAACATTATAAAGATGTAAAGTTTGTTTTTTTGTTTGTAGGAGGTAATCTGAGAAAGTACTGGTCCGATTGCAAAAAAATTGAAACCGATAGAAAGATGTTTTATTCCTGAGTGACATAGGCTCTTATGTAGTTACGCGGGCGAAGCTGCAGGCTTTTATAAAATTTGTGATAGTACCGCCCCGTTACAGTCGGTGTAACGGGACGGTACTGATTGGCTGTTGGGCTACGTGTCGCAGATTAGGTTCCCGCGCCGAACAAATGATCTACAGATAGTTGTTCTGGGTCTGGGTGTCCTGTTTTGTGAACGCACCCACGATACAAGAATAACTCCTAGAGAACAGTGGTCCTTAATTTCGGAAGTTGCTTAACTATCTATCTCGGTGTAAGCATCTATGAGTTTCTGAAAAATTTTGGGGATCTGCCTTCCTCATCATTCATTTCATCAAATGATACTTACTGAATGAAAATTCTTGAGATCTTGATGAACACACCAAAATAAAAACACTACAATTATGTTATATACTGCATATACCTACTCGTACACAGAGGATTTCCCTCATTTTCTCTTGGATTCCATCATCAAACCTAGATTTAAAGTATTTTTTAAAGTGTTTTTTTTTTATTAGAGAGTATATCCTTTCAAATAAAAAAACTATACTTTTCAAAATCATAAATAACAAGATATCTGAGATAAAAATACAAAACAAAACCAAATTAATTCATTAAATCCCAAAGTAAAAAAAAACAACTCTGTCATTGTCTTTCTATTGTGTCTCTAATTACGGAATTCAAAATATTCCTATTCGAAAAGAACCTCCTCTTATAAAACTCCTTAGGTCTCACCTAACGAGCTCGTCTTCCAACGCGGCCTCATATGGAGCACGTACCGAACATTTTCCATCTCGACTCGAGGTAATGCCGAGGAAATTTTTTCCGAGCAATTTCAGTTCAATTTCCCATGCGAAGCGCATCCCGTTTACATTAGTGCTAGCTGGGAAAAACCTGGATATCAGACTGCAATTACGTTTAGTAGGTAATTTTTTAGTAGGTTGTTCGTTTACACACTTGTGACGAATTAAGACAAAAATACTCTACTACACTTAAATAGTATTTCGTCATCATCGTCATCACCACTTCAGCTGAAAGATGCCTACAGTTGGACATAGGTCTCCCCTCAAGTGTCGGTCCTGTGCGTCTCAAATCCATCGCATTTCCACGACCAGGTCATCGGTCCACCTTATAGTGACCTTGCAACGCATGGCCGATGCGCGGTCGCCACTCCAGAACCTTTTGACCCCATCGACCATCTATTCTTCGAGCAATGTGCCCTGTCCAATACCACTTAAGTTTGGCGATCCTGATTATTAGATATTTATAACCCTACTAATTATCTACTATTAGTGCAGACACATTTTGGATTGCAAAGCAGTAATGCTAGCAAAGGAGGAGGTCGACCGCATCAAGCAACAGCGCTCTCGCCGCCCCCAGGATTTCGATCATGATTTCCGGCCTCGGAGGACGCGGGCTTGGCGAGCAATGGGTAGCTCGCTATCCGACCGTCCGGTAACTGTTCGGACCGGGCCCAAGTCGTCGACGGCGCGCACTGTTTACGCGCGCCTCAAGGAGTTGTCAGCAAGAGCAGGGGCCCAAATGGGTGGGAGCCACTGTTCTGCGAGCAATGTGCTCTGCCTAATGCCATTGCCTAAGAACTATTTCGTGTTAAGGGCCAAGCGCCCGAAAAGTGATTTTCTGAGGCCTACTCCTCCGTAATGGCTATGTCAATTGGTTTGAAAAAAATATGTTTATTATAGATTCATGAACAATAATATCAACATTTGATTTTTTCGTGCAATTAATACTTTTGTCAAAAAAAAAATATTTAGCAATTTCGCAACTTTTCGCAACTTTTCCCTACTCCTTCGAAACGGCTTGGACCTTTAGAAACATTTTTACACATAAAAATTGGTGGTTAAATATTCTTCAAAGTGAACATTGCATATGTAAATCAATCAATATCTCGCAGAGAAAATTGATTTAAAGCGCTTTCCGGGCGCTGCTGGCCGCAAATAAATGCACAGATTTGCGTACTGCCGCCTAGGCGAGTGCGAGAGTTGCGTTCACATAATTTCGGCCAGATGGTACAAGGGACTATACGCCTTAAAATGTAAGTCGTGCGAATGACAAAGAGGGATGGAGACACCCTATACCCTGCTCCATCCCTTTTAACAGTTCAGTATAGGTCGTAAAATGGATCGTATTAAGAGCTCGTAGTAGGGCCTCCGGGACCACCTCAATAGCCATTGATTCAATCAAGGTAAGTGCCTATCCACTTCATACGATTTCTCGATGATGAACACCAATTTAGCTGACAATGGCACTTTAGATTTCAATTAATTATGACGTAGATTCGTGGGAGAAAATTCAATCTAAAATTAAACAAGGTAGGTATTGATTTCAAGCAGTAAACAAAAACCGATCAAGTGAGAGGCGGACTCGTGCCCCCAGGCATCAGTATATTTTTTTTTTTTAAACCATTCAATGACATCTCGCGCTCTTGGGTGAAGCGGGATATAGTATCAGTTTTTTACTGGCTAAAAACCCACTCCTGTCCCTTCTTTGCCGTTGTTAGTTTTTAATCGCAAAAAGTAATTATTTTATGATGTAACTACAAATGTACGGTTTTCGGTTTTGTCCTTTACTTGTGCCAATTTTGAAAATAAATAATAAACGGCATTATTTCTTGCCAAACAAGATTCTTGGTAATCCCCTATTTTCGATAGATATTCTTTTTGATACCCTGATTGCGTTATCTTAGGTAGTACTTACATACACCACATGAGAGAGCACATATGAGTATATATATATTTGGTATTAATTTTAACTCAATACTTCTGCGTTGCTGAAGAAAAGGGTCTTAAGGACGGTTTAAGTCAAGAGTGAATAGATTGCATCTAGGCAAGCGTGCTCCATCGTCGGCCACATCATCGCTTACCATCAGGTGAGATTGTGGTCAAACGCGAGCCAATCCATTTTTTTAAGTTATTGCATAGCTTCTATCGCGGGCCTTGAGCGTGGAGACCGAATCCAGAAATTCCGTAACGAAAATAACCTAACACCCCCCACTCATTTGTTTTTTGAGCGTGGTGACCGATAAGAAAACAAATGAGTGAACATTCAATCAAAATTCAATTCAATGTGTGAAAGTGTAACTTCAATTAATATCAAAGAAAAAAAAATACTGCATACATAAAATAAATAATTAATAATTATAATTGCATAAGTTGATAAAAATGCTATGCAATAGCTTTACCGCGGCAGTCCCCGAGTGCCACACGTCTTTTTTTTTTAAAGGCGCATTATCTGAATGAGCGCGCGTGGGTGCATGTTCTGTGTGTTGTGTGATTTCTATACAGACTGAGAGACTTACAAGCAACGTTAAAACACGCACCACGTAGCGCGTAAATGCGTGTTTTAACCGCCTAAGTATTCTACTACATGAAGGTAATCCATAACACAGAGCTTACACCACACACGTTCTTACTATAAAGTTTCACCTAACTTTTCTAAGCCATTAAAAGATAAATTCTAACCACTGAACATGCCTAAGGTGAAGTCGACGAAACAATTTTGTGGTTCCAGAACAATTTCCGCAGTTTTCATTAAGTTCACAGACTGAGCATCGAATCCCGACCGCGCTGTCAATGACAGGTATCGATATTTCCGACAGAAGACGACGCAAGTCAGAGCAGGCGGCGACGGGGAATTGAATTTATATTTTGGTACCTATCTAAATATAAAAGAAAATGGGTTGAACATTTTCACTAGTATTTTATGTGATAAACGTGATATAGGTATCGGCACGAATCTTGAGCGCTCGGCGTCAGAGTGGGGATCGCTTTGCGCATTCCATACATTGGCGAGCCAATCGTCGTCGTTGTTAGATACATGCAACAAGCGCAGGGAACGACACGAGTGATGTCTATGACACGATGGCGCGGCGAGCCAATCACTGACACTCCCTGCCCCCGCGACTCACATCATACCACTAAAGAGACCCGATAGGTATTTGACTTCTGTGCAACTTGAAACCAGCGCTCAAGGTTTATGCCGGTATCTGTAAAGCTGAATGAAGTAGGTATGTTATATGGTTTTTTTAAGGGAGGTAATCTTCAAATAACTTTTCCCGCTCTGGGTGGAGCGAGAGGGAGTGTTAGACTTACATTCCCACCAAAAAAAAAAATCTCTATTCATAACTTTACATCCTTTACTTTGTCCTAAATCAAATTTAGGACAGAAGACCATTCTTGAAGTTACTTCTAATATCATCATTGCTAAACCTTACAGCATTTAGCTTAGCCTTATAACATTTAGCTGCGCTGTAAAGCTCCGTAGCCGCATAAAAAGATCAAACAATGGCGCTCACTATGATAATTCCAATCTATCTTCCCCGTCTTTACAACAGAAACGAGTCCATTCTCCCCATCAGCTGACGCCTGCCATAACCAGCTCCAGTTACCTCCACAATGCTGCTAAACCTGTACAAACAATTGTGAGGACAGAGGAGTTGTATCGAGCTTGTCACAGGCTGCAGATTAAATCGACGTTTCAATGTGGACTGGCGCAAGTCAGGGGAGATGGCGATCACAATGAAAGTCTGATAGCAATGAAGAGATGAGGTATGTATGAGCGTTTGTGCACGTCATGGGGAATTCAATATAGCTTTAATGACGAGGTTCCTTTAGATCGGTAGGTGTGTTTGATATTAAATAAATGTGGTGGGTTTCATATTTAACTATACGACTTAATTTAAAATTGTCGAAAATCGTCGAAAACAGAGCCTTATTTGAGACTGTAATAGGCGAAAAATGCCTCATATTTTATTAAGCTATTGCATAGCTTCTATCGCGGGCCTTGAGCGTGGAGACCAAATCCAAAAATTCCGTAACGAAAATAACCTAACACCCCTCACTCATTTGTTTTTTGAGCGTGGTGATCGATAAGAAAACAAATGAGTGAACAATCAATCAAAATTCAATTCAATGTGTGAAAGTGTAAATTCAAATAATATCAAAGATAAAAAAACAAAGGAAAAAAATACTGCATAAATAAAATAAATAAATAATTATAATTGCATAAGTTGATAAAAATGCTATGCAATAGCTTTACCGCGGCAGTCCCCGAGTGCCACACGTCTTTTTTTTTTATAAACGCCGTAGTTCTAAGAATAAGTTGATTCAAAAGTAACTTGTGACACCAGAACTGGTAGTGATTAATTCTTACTAAGATATCTAGATCTACTATCGCAGATTATCAGTCTAGATAAATGCTTTCTGAAGGGTTCAAACCTTCAAGTCTTGTTTTCGTAAATAAAGATAAGTACGGCCGCGCTTTTAACTTTTATCTACGTTATCTTTGATGTCTTCTTAAATAACCTTCTTTCTCGGTTTTTCAATAAATGATCAAACCTTTGTCATTTGGTTTCAGCTTTGAATTGTAATCCGGTTTTCATTACATTATCTTTTTAAAAGCTTTTATTTAAGCTAGCTACTGGCAGCGGCTCCGCCCGCCTAAACGCGCGTTTCGAACGTGCAATTTATACGTAGCTTTACTTATTTTTCACTGACTGACATCCTGACAATTCAAAAGTTCTTGTAATTGGTATTTAAAATAAACCTTCATCCCCTTTTATTCAGCCCTCCCACTATGCCCTAGATCGGGAGAAGTCGTTGGATGAATTCCAATCTTAAAAAAAATAATAATATTGACACGGCAAAAGAATAAGAGATTTTTTTAAATTGATATAAACTAGTGCTTGACTGCTATAAAATAAAATATAAAATAAAATGTTATAAACATACAATGAAGATAAAATTTTATGAAAATATGTACCTATAATAAGAGAACTTTTTATTTTATTTGTTATAAGCTAGTGCTTGACTGCGATCACATCTGATAGTGAGCAACGAAAGAGGCTTTACAGTATATACATACAAGTTCTGCTCAGCTAGTTAGTTAATGGAGACCTTTATAGGATTCCCATCGATATTGATAGTTAGGTACACTAGAGGCTCAAAAGCCTTTGAGCTGTGTCTATGAACGTGTAGGTGCCTACTTGTTTTAGAGGATCGTGGAGAACTAACGAGCGGTAATCAAGCTAATTACCTTTTGTCCCTATTAAAATTGGAACCACACATTTTAAAGCCTTTGCTCAAAAGTGGGATTATATATTCTGATAGTAACAGCCTTAGTTTTTGCAAACGTAGTAGAATTAGATAAAATTTGATCTTACGATAGAGGTGACAGAATGCACACGTGTACAACACACCGTCGTTGAAGGATGCCGAGACAAGACTGGTTTTGTGTCTGGTCCGGGCAACTGCACGATAGTTGTTTTTTTTTCGGATTGTTGTTTATGTTTGAATGGCGGAGATATATTTTATTCTTTCTGTGCCGTCAGATGTTTAGTTTTTAAAGAAACTCGCACTAGGCGCTCTATAATCAATAATATAGTATTCCACAAATTTCACACAACACCACCTAGCCCCAAACAAAGCTTAGTTTGTGCTATGAGTACTAGACAACTGATACTGACCCAAACACCAAAAAAAATCACAGACATTTGTCTTAGGTGGGAACCGAACCCACGACCTTCAGAATAGTAGTCAAGAGCTACAAACCACTAGACTAACAGGCCTGTCAATCAATACTATCAGTAGCTACTTCAAATTGTATGAAACAAAAACTGATACTTTATCGTTGAAACTTCACAGACTTTTGCCGTCAGTAAATCCAATCTGTCGGCGAAGTAACTTCGACAGTTCCACCTCAATGTCGAAGTATCCTTTTCAATATTGAAGTGAAAATATTTCGAATTCGGAGATAATGGAGTTAAGTATTTTGTTGGTCAGAGATCTCGAAATAGGTAAGTTGGGTTTGATATTGATACTTTAACGCTTATCCTTGATTAATAATTGATCTTCCTGCCGTCCAAAGTTTCGTAAGATATTTTACAGGCCTTTATAATAATATCTATATTTGGCTTCAACCGCGTGATACGAAAAAATAATTGCTTATGTCACTCGTGTTAAAGTAGATTGATTTATTTATTACTAGCTGTGCCCGCGACTTTGTTCGCGTAGACTACCACTTTTTTAATTTAATTTTTCTAAAATAAAATTAGCCTATGTTACTCCTATTACATCAGCTACCTGCCAAAAAAAATCCCGTCAAAATCGGTCCAGCCATTTCAAAGATTAGCCCGGACAAACAGACAGACAAAAATTGAAAAAAATTTTATTTTCATGTATGTACCGTATTATATTCATAAGCATGTAGTAAAAAGCAGTTATTTCAATATTACAAACAGACACTCCAATTTTATTTATAATACATATAAATAAAATTGGAGTGTCTGTTTGTATGTATAGATATTCTTTATTGTACACCACATAAACAATAAATACTGGACAAATATTATTAAAAATAATGTTTACAAATGGGCGGTCTTATCGCACAGGGCAATCTCTATCAGTAATTTTCTACTGGTGAAAGAATTTTTCAAGTCGGTTCAGTAATTTTCGAATTCATTCATTACAAAAAAAAATAATAAAAAAATAGGGAATTAAAAATTACAAATCTTGCCCTGACTGCTGAGCGATTTTAAGTTATGAGTTAAAATCGCTGCTCTACAATAGTAAACGCTATATCCTTTAGTATCTATTAAGCTTTATGAGCATTACACTGTACAAGGGCGAAGTTATTGTCTCTGGCATTACCTATTAGTCGACCTGGTGGAAGTGCAGAAACATAACATGGCGGGTGCAACTAATCGTGGATGCATTTACAAACATGTAAACTTATATACACAAGACACTTAAGGGCCAAGCGCTCGAAAAGTGCCATAAAACAGTGATTTTCTGAGGCCACCTCCGTAACGGCTTGGTCAATTGGTTTGAAAAAAATATATGTTTATTATAGATTCATGAACAATAATATCAATTTGATTTTTTCGTGTAATTAATACTTTTGTCAAAAATAAAATATTTAGCAATTTCGAAACTTTTCCCTACTCCTTCGAAACGGCTTGGACCTTTAGAAACATTTTACACATAAAAATTGGTGGTTAAATATTCTTCAAAGTGAACATTGCATATGTAAATCAATCAATATCTTGCAGATAAAATGGATTTAAAGCTCTTTCCGGTCCTTGCTGGCCGCAAATAAATGCACAGATTTGCGTACTGCCGCCTAGGCGAGTGCGAGAGTTGCGTTCACATAATTTCGGTCAGATGGTTCAAGGGACTATACGCCTTAAGCTAGAACTACATTACACCGACGCACAGGTGTAACACGCCTAATTTGTACGTAGAACGATGTCGCGTGGCGTGGATTAAGTGTAGCTCTACAAATCTAGTTTCCATATAAAATGTATGGACACCGACGTGCCCAGATCGGCGTGTGTGGCACACGTGTGCGCAGTGTAGTTCTAGCTTTAGTCCCGTATTACAGAATATCGCTCAATGCTCAAGCATTACTTAAAACGAGATTCAAGCCATTTGATTGGTTGAAACTATATGATAACTATATTATACGTAACGCTCGAGTCTTGAGTGACGTTCTGTAATACGAGACTAAGACCCAGAACAGTATTGTTCAGTCTGTAGGCCATATAAATATTTTTCTGTACGAGAATGGAGCCCGCGTCACACAGCACGGCAACCGTATAGCTGCCTATTTCTATGCATATAGATAGATAGATATACACTTTACAGTACACAAAAAAAATGCAGTAGGAAATTCAAAATTTATAGGGAGTCACCGCGTTTTTTTTTTTCCATGGGAAAAGTCATCCAATGACAACCCTCGCTCTTAGGCGGAGCGGGAGATAGTGTCAGACTCTTAATGACTTAAAAACCCATCCCGTTCCTTCAAGCCTTCATACCGGGGCTCGAGCGCCCTTTCGGATAACCCTGGCCCCCCAGTAGGCTTCGACCCGGCTGGGCCCCTGCTGTTGCTGACAACTCCTTAAGGCGCGCGGGAACAGCGCGCGCCGTCGACGACTTGGGCTTGGTTCGGACAATTACCGGACGGCCGGACAGCGAGCTCCTCATTGCTCACTGTCCGCAAGCCCGCGCCTACGGACCGTGTCACCATGGGCGGTCTAAGAGATTTTTTACAGACAACCTTTGGATGGATTTGACACAGAAGGAGAAAAAGATTGCACATTACCATCCTTCTTCTGTTACAGGTCCCAACAATCATCATCACCATCATTTCAGCCGATATACGTCCACTGTTGGACGTAGACCTCCCCCAAGTGTCGACACTATGAACGATCCTGTGCGTCTCGTACCCATCGGTTTCCTGCAACCCTCACCTGGTGATCGGTCCCCAACAATAAACTACGATAAAAACAGCGATATTAAAAATTCAATTAAAACATGATAAGAACCTAAGGTCGACTGGCAGATAATGCCTAAGGCATTAAGTCCGCCTTTGTACAGTTTTTTGTGCATAAAGCTTTAAATAAATAAATAAATAAGAGCGTGGTCAGTGGTCTCACACCGTTTCAGTTTGATGACCAATCCTACAGCGGCTATAGTCTGCCGCGTGATTGCGTTGTAAATTTTGTCCCTTGTTGACTCAATCAACGATTTTATATTTAAACTCTTATGTGTATCTCTCACAACCTGTTTAAAAATGTACATAAAAGTTCTAAATTACAAACAGAATACGTAGGTACGTGATTTTGAAACGCAGAACTTGGAAACTCCTCGAAATATTGAATGCAATACAAAGGAATATAATGCAATACAATGGAATATAACGAAAAAGAATGGAATATAATGCAATACAAAGGAATATAATACAATACAATGGAATATAACGCAACAGAATGGAATAAACTTTATTGTACTTCAAAATGGTAACAGTTTTACAGAAACTATCCATTACCTACCACATCATTCATATAGCATTACCCAATTACAATGAAAAAAATATAAGTTCATCACTTCATTACCTAAATCATCGCGCCCTTTTTTTGCGAGGGCCACGAGAATTTTTTCCAACATTCCCGTAGCCCTAATAGGCATAGAGGCCCTATTCTTTTCCTTTTGCCTTTTCCTTTTGCCCTTCACTTTTGCTGGCACATCACTGATACAAGATATCTTCATATTATATTACAATTTCAAATAAACACGATGCAGTTCCTTCCATCTCTCTCCGAGCTGTCACAGTCAATCATATCGTCTGCATTGTTTCCTTCACAAGTGCGTTCTCTTTGAGACGTCATACGTACATTGTTTTGACGTATCTTCATCTCGTCTTTGTTAGATTTTAACGAGATTGTGACGGTGTTCAGGAAATCCTAATTGTTAAGGACATGACTACATGATTACTTGGTTTAGCAGTATTGAGTTACTATTTTTCTTAAGAGTATAATATTGATTATGGTATTTGAGTACCGCTTATGAGCTTCGTGACCAATTATTTTTATTTTTATTGATATAAACTAGCGTTTGACTGGTATCCCACCTGATGGTAAGTAGTGATGCAAACGTTGATGGTGAGGTCAGTTTATTAACTCTAGCCTTGAAGACACCTAAATTATAATCGGTCAGGAAGACCGCAGCAGGCAATTTGATCCAGTCCTTCGATATAGGGACGCGGTGTAAACGACAAGGCGAAACGCTTAGTCCGGACCGTAAATCTATCAAAGGTTCATCAACCTATTAAATAATCAAGTAATTTCACGACGTGTTTAATTTGACCTTATCTCTCAATTGCCTCCATATCCGTGACAAGCTCAAGTACGCTGAAGTACCAGAAATATGACCGTTTAACTGGAGATTAATTACGATATACCCGCTAGAAATTCTCGTCAACCTGTCGGATACGACTCTCGTGTAATTACGCCATCTATTGCAGGATATGAAATATTTAGTTAATGACTGATAAGTCAAAAAGGCGTGGCTGGTAATGAAGGGTTTTTTTCCACGTCATTTATCAAGTTTCTCGTTATGTTTTTTGTAAGGTTCCGTACGAAAAGGGTAATAACAATCCTATTGCTATCACTCCGCTGTCCGTCTGTCTGTCACCAGGCTGTATCTCCTGAAACGTGACAGCTAGACAAATGAATTTTTCACAGATGATACATTTCTGTTGCCGCTATAACAACAAATATAAAGAAACCCAATAAGATAAATATTTAAGTGAAGCTTTCATACAGCTAACGTGATTTTTCAACTAACAAACACCGAGTATACAGGGTGACTAGTAATAATAAGTGTACGATACTTAAACACGTGATTGTGCTCATGATAACCAACGACTTTTGCTAAAGGAACAAACCTGAAATCGCGAAAAAAAATCAGCTGTTCAGTACATTTATGTTTGCCTAATGTAAGTTGCAAGCAAAAGTTGTTGGTTATCAAGAGCACAATCACGTGTTTAAGTATCGTACACTAATTACCAGTCACCCTATATAGGCACCACCGTTGTTGCACGGAACCAAGTACGCAATTCCGACTCGCACTTGCTCAGTTTTTATTTTGTGTATCTGGTGACTGTCGCCAAATAAATGTTCTTTTTTCTTTCTATCTATCTTTGATTGGCAAGAATTTTGCGAATGGGATTAGCAATTCTGATTGGATTACAGCATCGTTATTTGCAATCCCTATTTCAAGTAGAGTTCTGTAGCTAATAGCTTTATCACAACTCAGAATAATAATATTGTTTCATTATGGAAAAAATTCGGATATGTTAGTTGAAGCAATACTAATCACTTCTTAACATTTATTATGCGCATAGCTAAAGTGTGGATCACTTTACTAGCGTTTGTGTGATGGATGGAGCGATACGGACTGACAAACTTTTACTGTATATAACCCACCTGTGTTCCTTTGCTTGCCCCTTAAGTTCCACAGTCGTGGTGATGGTGAACAATCAGCATTTGTGTACCCTACCACCATCACCACTACATCAGTCTTCCAGAGCTGGTAGGAACAGCTGACCAAGTTTTTATTGAGTTCGCTCATTTTTTCGTAGACCTGATTCATAACTGGGACCTATTGAGATTCAAAGTTATTATTATGAAACAAAAAAGTACTCGCCATTGCGTGCCATTTTTACTGTGTAACTATTTCAAGGCCCGTGCGAAAGTGACCCCCGGGGCTCTGGAACGAAGGCAAAGAAAGAACTGAAATGAGTTTTAGACAGTTAAAGTCTGACACGCTCTCGCGCTCCTTCCAGGGGCGGGAGATGACACTGGATGATTTCCCACCTAAAAAAAACCTCATAAGTTGATTTGCGAGAGACTACTCGCAAAAAAAATCTGGCTACTCTTTTCTGTGCACACCGTCTGTTTAAAATAACGTTAGAAATTTATGAAAACCTTTTATTACTGTCCATTCAAGCTATTTTGACTTTTATAAAGTCGGTGGCATGACAAGTGGTGGCTGCAGTAAATAGTTCGTATTGTAACCACTTGTTTGCTTTAAATGCCATCCTTATGCCTACGAAATAGAAGTTAAAATCGATTGAAAAGACAGCAAAAAGGTTTCTTTAAATTTCTATTCTTAACGCGAATAGAGTATCATCATCCCGATATACGTCCACTGTTGGACATAGGCCTCCCGCGCTCAAGGCTCAAGTGTCGCCACAATTAACGATCCTGTGCGTCTCGCATCCATCGGTTTACCGCAACCTTAACCAGGTCATCGGTCCAACGTGTAGGACGCCTTTCAACGCGGCGTCTTCCGGTACGCGGTCGCCACTCCAGAACCTTTCGACCATCTGTTCTGCGAGCAATGTAATTGCCACAGAATAGTCTAGTAATGAATAAGTGTGCCACATTTACTGCAAAGAGATTCGCATCTTTTATTTCTTTTCAAATGTGCAGCGTGGAACAAATTGCACTCAGTGAGACGCAGGTGTGCCGGCGCCGCAATTTGTGTCCACTAGCTTAAGGCGTATAGTCCCTTGAACCATCTGGCCGGAATTATGTGAACGCAACTGTCGCACTCACCTAGGCGGCGGTACGCAAATCTGTGCATTTATTTGCGGCCAGCAGCGCCCGGAAAGCGCTTTAAATCCTTTTTCTCTGCGAGATATTGACTGATTTACATATGCAATGTTCACTTTGAAGAATATTTAACCAGCAATTTTTATGTGTAAAAATGTTTCTAAAGGTCCAAGCCGTTTCGAAGGAGTAGGGAAAAGTTGTGAAAAGTTACGAAATTGCAATTTTTTTTTTTGACAAAATTATTAATTGCACGAAAAAATCAAATGTTGATATTATTGTTCATGAATCTATAATAAACATATATTTTTTTCAAACCAATTGACCTAGCCGTTACGGAGGAGTAGGCCTCAGAAAATCACTGTTTTATGGCACTTTTCGGGCGCTTGGCCCCAAACATGGCATACAAAAGATGTTAGTTTTAAATTAAATTGCTTTTTGATAATGTCGTGACCAATAGCTGAAGGGGTACCTACTTCTCATGAATGAGATTGCGGATTCGAAACCGGACAACCAATGTGATTTTTTTTTTTTTCTTTGTTATCTGGTAGAGAATGCCGTTGCATTGAGTCCGCCTATGCACCACTACTGTACATGAAGTTACATATCGGTAAAAAAAATTTTTTTTTTTTTTTTCAATATATATGTATACTAGGTACTTACATGATATGAAAGAAAAGGAAGTTAGTGATAGCATGACGAGTGACAGGGTAGAATGGAAGGAAAAAACGTGTTGCGCCGACCCCAAATAAGATGGGACAAGGGCAGGAAGAAGAAGAAGAAGATATATGTAAAGTACAGTAAAAAAAAAATAACCTAGTGCGCCTCACCATAAACGATTGCATCACATAAAAAAAAGAAAAAAATATATATATCAATGCTGCAGTGAAAGTGAGTAGGCTCTTAATTAACTAGCATGCTTCCCCATCAAAGATTGCATCACTGCTTACCATCAGGTGAGATCGCAGTTAGTTTATATCATTAACAAGAAAATACGCCTGCAGTGCTATTCTCTAACAAAACAGCCTTGGGCGCAGCGCTGGCCGCAGTGACAAAATCTAAATAGGTACAAGGGATTAACAATCCTATGATCAGGTTTATTAGATCGTTAATCCCATGTACCTTTCGATTTCGTCGCTGCGGCCAGCACTGCACCACAAGGCTGTTTTGTTAGAGGCACGTCAGGACTTATAGCGATAGGCTTAAGAAATTGTCTAAACCTAGGCATTGAAACTGATTGAAGATTTAGGTATTTCTGTCAGATTTAGGTATTTCTGTCACTATCTTTGTCATCTATGTGACGAATGACTTGCGTGTTTAACCCTCATATCATCTCAAGGAATTCCCATCTCTATCCACGCCTACTACTAAGCAATTAATGCAAAAATCGCGTGTCTCATATCATAACACTTATCGATCTCCCAGCAATGTGGACAGTTTCTGTTTAATTGCGAGCTTCTTCGACTAACGGTGTATAATTACTGGTTCTGAGCTTTTGCTAAGTTATTTGAAGATGGTGCAAAGATACTGTTAGTTTCTAGTTTGCATGAAATTAATAAGATTTTTTTTTGAGCTGGTTTCCAGACTAAGGCAAATCCTTGAGGCACGCGGGAACAGTGCGCACCGTCGACGATTTAGGCTTGGTCCGGGCATTTACCGGACGGTCGGACAGCGAGTTACCCATTACTCCCTGTGCCCAAGCCCGCGCTTACGGTGGCCGGAAATCGAGATCGGAATCCCGGCGGCGGCGAGAGCGCCGTAGCCTGATGCGGCCGGCCTCCTCCTTTGCGAGCATTACTGCTTCGCAGAAGTCGGCGACCGCCTGCCACTCCTTCTTACTCCGGACCATGGCCTGAACCAAGGTCCGGCGCGAGAGGTATCCGCCGCCGAAGGTGGTGAGATGAGCTTGACTCTTACCAGAGGGACTGGCCCGCAATGGCCAGGGACAGACGTGACTGTAAAAGGGAAAAAGAGGCCTTTGCCCAGCAAAGGGACATTATAGGCTTATTAGATTAGATTAAAAGAAAAAAACTGGTACCAGATTTCCGACGGGATTATCAACTTACCGTTTGCGAGGCACGGAGGAATTTCAGTATGTTAAAATGGTCACCCATCCAGAAACCGACCTCGGTAAGTGTTGCTTAACCTGGAAGATCGATCCGCGCGGTACGAACTCAAAGCAAGCGCAAGATATAACATTAAAATGAACAGGCTATTATGTTAATCATCCCAGCCTTTTACTAAGAAACTCCTTGTCTGTTACTTCCTGGCTTCCTATAAAGAAAGATAAAGATATTCAACTTCTTTGATACAGTCATTGAAGACGACTCTTAGGGTCGCTGTACACGGGCCACTATCACCCGCCACAAATGTTGCCATGAAAAGCTTAAAGCGCGCGACCGCCACTTGTGTCCGATACTTGCGGTCGGTGGCTGCTAGTTTTTCTCTCTTAACACTGTAACTATAACTTTTTAAAGCTCAAATCACGGGACAGGATTGAATCTATGATATATAAATAATTATTTATTTTTCTATATTTATTTTAATCAACAACAGACCACGTTGCCTATGCCTTCGACTCGAACAAGTTAACTGTAAAGGAGCGAATGGAGAGACGGGAGAGAAGGGTGGGCGTGGTGCGAGTGGAGTTTGGCGGCGTTTAGTATCGGCGTTTAGTGACCAGCAGGCCTAGCCGTTAAACCGTTTCGTTTCGAATCCCTTTCTACAGTCGGTAACGCCTCCGATTCTTTTCACTTAACTATTTTATTGCCAACTTGATTAAACCCTCGGTGCAAACAAAAAAAAGCGAGCAACGACGATCTGTATCATGTGGCGGCCTTCGGCGTCAACTGTGTGCGGCGTCAACCCTATTAAATGTAGGAAAGTTGCAGGAAATTTGCCGGTGGCAACGTTTTGTTGTTGCCAGTGGCCCGTCTACCCTTAAGTATTGAGCGCTTCACGGTCTCGGCAAATGGATATCTTGCCTTCTTGATCGTGGTAAGCGAGTTGCTTTAATACTTATTAAACATTTTAAATGTTTTCAGAGGTATTTTATCCAGGTTTTCTCAAAGCCAATCAAGTTTTATTTGTTTTCAAACGATATACGATTACAGATAACTCTTTTTGA
Organism: Mythimna albipuncta; assembly: GCA_929112965.1. Classification (NCBI taxonomy): domain Eukaryota; kingdom Metazoa; phylum Arthropoda; class Insecta; order Lepidoptera; family Noctuidae; genus Mythimna; species Mythimna albipuncta. The sequence continues at coordinate 3,800,539 of OV815962.1, read as the reverse complement.
TCATGCTTCAATAGACTTTAGAGATGGAAATACAAACGTGAATTTTTTATTACTTCAAGAAACGAATACCAGTTATGTATATGATTTTACCGTGTCTTTTCTAAGCATTATCAGTAATATAATTTTGTCTGTATTTTATCCAGCTAAGTGTTGAAATTACCTACACTTCATAAAACTACCTAATAGGCATTACAAAGGTTTTTTTGAGTGAGGACCTAATGAAATCGTTAGCAATATAAAAAAACACAATATAACAAACAATAAGCTTGTGTCTTTTTTTTTGTATAATTATGATTTCAATATTTAATTTTCTACTAAAAATATATCACTGAAATATGTGTTTAGTGTTTGTTTTCCTGCCCAAAAACCCAAAGTTCTCCAAGGATTTCGAGAAAAAATACGAAGTGTTTATATTGATTTAATCCCTACGCGCTTGAGTAAACTAAATACATTCTAACCAAATCCTATTGTTGATATCACATATCGGAAACTCAACTCAACTCTCAATCATTTTATTTCCCATAAGCCTACATGAGCAGTCATAAAACGTCAGAACTAGGGATTGCAAATATTCAAAGTTTTGATTTTCGAATGTTCGAATAATTTTCGAATTTCGAATAGCTCTGAAAAAATGTTCGCATATTATTCGAATATTCGAAAATCAAAACTATCCTATATTTGCAATCCCTAGTCAGAGCCTAGTGAACAGTTCCAATCGGTTGTTTCATACGGAGAAGAAACGGCAAGAAACTCCATTTTAACAATGACTTCACAATATTTTCATATAACAATGTCAATAGATATGAGAGGACAGTGTAGACCGGTCAACACTGTATCCAAAAGCACGATAAAACACGATGGGTAATTTCAATATTGTTTTTGAAAATTCAGCCAACTCTGGTCACAGCTAAACACGATCCACAAACACTCGAAAAAGGTTTATTACGGACAAAATAAATTCCACATTTTCCCTTTTAAATTCAACGCCGTAAGTCCCACTCAAAAAAGTAAATTGTGGCCACATTAGCGGCTACACGTCGACCCATTCATCGCGCTCCATTTCAGAATATAAGAGCCACCTTATATACTATTTACGTACATTCTAAAGTTACGTAAATGATGCTTTTAGTACCGAAACACGCTTAAGGGGCCGTTCATTTATTACGTAAGACGATTTTTACTAAGTTTTTGACCTCACCCCCTTTAAAAAGAATAAAAAGAAAAATTGGCCGACCGCTCCCCTCCCTGTAATATGTATTACGTAAGAATCTAAAGGGAAAATGAATACGTTTGCTTGGGTTTGATGTTTATTTTTAAAAGTAATAATTTTTAGGAACGGCCAACGTTCGCAGCAAGGGTATGTCGCCTTGACGTATTTCAGTGCACATCGGCATTCGCGTGGTGGCCCGCGCCTTCTGTAATCTTAACTTTTAGTATTCTTGTCATCTTACGTAGAACTATCAAGACTCCCTTCCACCTTGCAAGAAAAAAATAAGACATGGTCGACACCCCTCCCCCTTAAATCGTCTTGCGTAATAAATGAATGACTCCTAAGGTAACCTCTATTTTCAGTTTAGACATATTCAATTTTTGCCAAAAAAAATCCTTCCTTTTTGACCTTTTACTTAAACATTAAGTTGGAAAAATAAATAAAGAGTATTTCTTCAAATGTCATTGAAACTGAAATAGTCCTGAAAGCCAGTGTGGCTGAAAAAAGAGTCGTTTGAGTGTCCCACGCGAATTCAGTTGTAGTGGGAAGGACTGGCCTTTGAGGGATTGTTGTTTCTGTAGGTGCTTTTAGAGCAAGCAATAACAATAGAAGCTGGTTGACTTTCAAAAATAATACAAAAGATTAGAGACGATTTCGTCCCTGATATTTTTGTCACTAAAATAAATGTAACTAACTCCCTGCTTAGAGGTTTTTTTTTTTCAGTGGATTAAAATCATCCAGGTTACATCCCTCACCTTTGAGCGGAGCAGGAGATAGTGTCAGACTTTTACAGACTAAAATACCCACCTTGTTCCTTCGTTGCCTTTCATACCAGGGCCAAGATGAATTCCGCTGCGCTATATAGCGGGAAAAGTCTTTAGACGAAAAAGGGGATAAAAAAAACTGGTGGTTTTTAATCAGTAAGTCTTACTCTACTTCTCGTGGTGGGACAATCATCAATGACAACCCCCACTCTTGGGCGGAGGGGGAGATAGTGTCAGACTCTTACTGACTAAAAACCCAGCACGTTCTTTCAAGCCTTCATACCGGGGCTTGAGTTGTCCTTGAGGCGCGCGGGAACAGTGTGCGCCATAGACGACTTGGGCATGGTCCGGACAGTTACCAGCGGGTCGGACAGCGTGCTACCTATTGCTCATTGTTCTACTCTACTTCTCGCTCCGTTCAGAGCAGGAAATATTATTTGATAATTTCCCACCAAAATGAAATTAACTACGTAACACTCTTAGCTATTACATACTTTCCACAGAGGATTGGTGACAAAATTAAAGAGGACCTTTCCTCTATCCGATTTTCCATCTATATTTCAACGACATCTCATATCAAACTTCTTATCTTTCTAATCCCATCATCATTCCGATCACGTCATCCTAAAACTATATCTCGTAGAGATCCTTCCTTATCCTATGTACTCGTAATAGGGTCCATTCATACAGCTTCTAAGTAACTCCCGAATCGATCAGGGGATCAATTTGTATGATTGGGTCGTTTAGGGATGTACCGGCTCGTCGCTTCTGCAAATACGCACGAAATTCGACCTCAGCATAAGCGCGTTTTTAGCGAAGGTTTTTTTAACCTTTCATGGCCCTCGAAATTCTGTCGCGAATCCGAATGGGTGTTTCATAATAATTTTATAGGGATAGCTGAACTAAGACTTGATAGCGCTGTATTGATTTTAATTAATGAGTATAATTCCGCTAGTAAGTTCGTGTGACAGTCGCACATTATACTTGAATGATCATAGAATCTGACACGTAGACCCCGGGGTTCCGTTTCGGCCTTCCCAGGGCTCCAGTAGGCTTCGGCCCTAGTGTGCCCCTACCCTACGGTTTTGCTGAGATCCACGACTCAGGCTCGGTCCGGACGGTTACCGGACAGCGAGCTACACATTGCTCGTCGTCCGCAAGCCCTCGCCAGTGGTGGCTGGAAATCGGGGTCGGAATTCCGGCGGCTGGGAAGACCGTTCCCTCACGCGTGTGACCGCCTCCTTCGTTAGCATTACTGCTTTACAGGAGCCGACTATCTGCTATTCTTTCTCGCTCCGGACAATGGCCTGTACTAACCAGGGCCCGGCATTCACAGGCTACCCTGGAGAACTCACCTTAAGAAATTGTCTGAAACCCTAGAAGGTGTTCGTCAACGCAAAGGGGTAAAACTTTTTTGAAAATACGAGTAACATTGGCATTCCTGATATTTTTGATACATAAACGGCATTATTTTCAAGTTTTTTGTTTTTATTGTTGACAGGTTCGCGCTTGATCGCTATCTGACCTGATGGAAAGCGACGATGCGGTTGACGATGGAGCGCACTTACCTACACTCTCGGCTTAAAGATTCCCGGGTTGTAGTTATCAGGAAACACAGACTCCGGCAAGGAATTCCACTCCCTAGCTGCACGCACCATGAATGTGTTCCCAAAACGTTTCGTGCGTGTAGGTAGGATATCTACCATATACCGATGGCGTATAGCTGTACGTCTGGTAGTCCAAGATGGAACGGGCTAGGCGGAATTAGGTTATGCAATTCCGACGCACACTCCCCGAAATGCAACCGGTAGAAAACCGACAGGCTAGCAACTCTGCGTCGATGCTCAAGACTTTAAAGCCTCGACTCGATGAGTGTATCATCGCCAATGATCCTTCTGGCTCGCCTCTCAATTGCCTCAAGTGAATCAAGCTGGTAAATTTATTTTTAACTTTTTGTTTTTCGCCTTTTGACGTTAAAGTGAGCACACTTGCCACTTGCCTGTGTTACATCCTTATTTCAGTTTACGCTCCAACGGTAAAGAGTGATCAATATCTTCCCAGAATGTTTGTTCTGTAACATTTGTTTAGTAGATCGTAATTTAAGAGTCTTGTCCTTTTATTTAGGTTCGTATTGTTGGAACGGGATATGAAAACGTCGAGTTATATCTTTTCGATCTTCATCATTACGATAAAACGAATTCGGTACAAAATAAAACGCAGGAAAGACAAACAATATAACGTTTTTATTTAAGGTCGGAAATTATAAAGTTACTTCTACCGCTTTAAGACGGAGCGAAAGGGCGTGTCAGACGTTTACTGACTAAAACCCACTTCTATATTGCCTTGCGTTCCAGGACTCCGGATTTTCCTTTTGGATATCAATGGCCCCAGTAGGCTTCGGCCTTGCTGGGCTCCTACGGTTTTTCTGACATCTCTTTGAGGCGCGCGTTGAACATTAAGCGCCGTGGACGACTGGGGCTCGGTCCGCACGGTTGCCGGACGGCCGGATGGTGAACTACCCGTTGCTCGTCGTCCGCAAGCCCATAAAGAAGTAATAAAGGTAAGATTTTCTTTGTATGTAGATACCGATCTGGGACTAGTTTCTTTAACAACATTCGTTTATAAAAAATGTCGTAAAATTTTAAACTCTTGACTTTCAATCAGACTCGTTAACGTTCTAAATATTCCATGTTCTTAGCAACTCCCAAACATAGTTCAAACCATTAAATTATTGACAACGTACGTGAGTGTACCGCAAAGGATCTTTGAAGCACATCTGCGGCTACATTGCTAGGTAATCAATATCCCCTCAGCAGGGGCGTAGATGCCGCTGTATTAATGATACGGGGCCCCCAAGCTACAGGGGCCCCGACATGTGAAAAAAATCGTATCATGTTATCCACAAACTTCAATTAATTTATCGATGAGAGGTGCATCATCATCATCAGTTTAGCCGATAGACGTCTACTGTTGAACATAGGCCTCCCCCAAGTTTCGCTACAATGAATGGATGCGTGATCACATAGGCCTCCCCCAAGTGTCGCTACAATGAATGGATGCGTGACACACAGGACCGGTCGTTGTGGCGACGCCTGGGGGAGGCAAAATATTGGTCAGACAAAATTTGAGTCAGATCGACACGAGAAGAAGGGCCTACGTTGTAAAAAAAAAACCTTGATAACCTTTGACGTGGGGCCCCTTTAAGACTAACTACGCCACTGCCCTTCAGACATGTTAATTCTAGAAATTAGGGTTTATTTGCACGGTTTCTCCATTTGTCAATACGACGGTTGTCTACCAGGACCGCTCGTCAAACGACGGTTGTAACGTTGTCGGTGTCTGCTCGTAATACCTAATGAAGATTGAATTCTATATTGTACTAGAGATGTTAATTTCGGATCTTCGGATCTGGATACATAGGAATAATATTATACCGGTTTGGGATACGGTTACGGATATTAAAATCTTTTGATTATAAAAGTAAATTACAAATAACAAGATTTAATTTTTATTTCTAGTCTAGATTATCATTTGACTCGTTTCCATTCCCACTCCTCACACTATGAGTATGAATTCATTCAATCAAAGCAAACTTGTTATATGGGAGTAACCTAAAAATTGCCGGAATATGTTTCCTGTTAGCTACAACCTGCGGGGTTGTTATGAGTGAATAGGTTACTTCTAGGAAAGAATGAATAGCCTAGGATACTTTCAGGTTACGTGTTCTTTGTTTTTTTTTTATGGTGGGGAAAATCATCTAATGACAATCCTCGCTCTTGGGCGGAGCGGGAGATAGTGTCAGTCTCTTACTGACTAAAAACCCAACCCGTTCCTTCTAGCCTTCATACCGGGGCTCGAGCTCCTTTTCGGATACCCCTGGCCACAGCCTAGGTTACGTACTCTAACGTCGGCCTTTATCTTTGCTTACCATCAGGTGAGATAGTGGTCAAGCGAGAGGTATAATTCGAAGACATGTGACATCCACCAACCCGCACTTTACGGCCCATCCCCTCTCCTACAGAGGCCTGAGTCCCAGCAGTGGGAACATTAAAAAGGCTGATGATAATGCTATGCTATAAGGTATTATAAGTACACAATACATAAACACAAACGATTTCCACGTTCCACAAACTTTCCTGACATTCAGAACTGTTTAGAATACAAGGTCAGCCATTTAAATCTGAAATACAGGTATAGAAAGAGCTATTTTCGCACGATCGATGTCAGTTGTGTGCCAAGATCCAATCGCATATGCATATATTGATTCTCAGCATTTGCGATGTCCTTCGTGTATTTGTTTTTGATATGGTTTCTGAATTGAGTATTTCGAGCATCGATATATACACCCCTACTTTTTAATTAGTACACAAAAAAATAGGGCTCTATCTGTACCCGTCACTGATCATATTTTTATAGTCAAAAGCAGAAAAAACCGAAATCCTAAAATTGACCACGAAAAGGTAAATTCATCATAAAATCAATCAAACATAACAATTGCTAGTAGAAAATACTGCGGGCAGTGATTTTCCTTAATAATTGTCACTTATTCATTCATTGATCAATAGCCTGCACATTATTTCCATAAATTGAGTGACATTTTGGGACATAAACCAACGCTAATAACTTTGCTGTTTATGAATATTATTAATTGAGATTTTACTTATATAATAACAAGAGCTTTTCTAATAAGCCCTTTAAGTATGTGTACTAATTAAAAAATAGTGGTGTATATGTACTACGCATTAGATTAGGCGTGCCGAACGTTCACTTTAGTTGACTCAGGTGTAATGTCGTCTGTACATCTTGAATATTATACTATGTTGAACGAAACGCGTAAGTGCCACGACATTCATGGCGCTTAAGACAAAAAAGTGTCGGTCGCGAAAAAGTATCACCTAAAAGCTATCTTAGCGCTGTATGTTTTAATAGTTCTGTTAGACGACATAATGCCAATGTAGCGCTGCAGCAAACTTTTGTTTTATCTTATCAGTATTTTGACAAATAGTTTCAACTAACGGGCTTGTCTATCACTACACTACATGTCGATGATTTTGAGTTATAGTCAAACTATACTTATAAGCCAACTGTTGACAGGTTTCCTGGCTAAATCAGAATTTAAATACTCGAATCAGGAATTGTAATTTGTAAGTTCGTTCTTGTTTCTTGGTGCTTTCCATCATCAACATCACCATTTGAACCGAAAGTCGTTAACTGCTGGGCATAGGCCTCCCCCAAGTGTCGCCACGATGACCGGTCCTGTGTGTCTCGCAACCATCGGATGGCATCCAATAGGTAATGGCTATACTCAAAGTGCCCTTGCGTGTTCGCATCAGGAATGAAAATATCCGCAAGAAAACCAAGGTTACAGACTATCTTGAAGAAACACCAAACTAAAGCCTTGATCACACGTACCGAATAAAGGGGCGAGACACTGTTTTCGGCCGAGTACTCGGTACGTGTAAACAGAGCGCCGAGTGCTCAGCCGAGCGCTTATCTCTACAATTCGCTTACATCACTGTCTCGGCCGAGCGACATTTTAATGTCTCTCCCTTTTACTCGGTACGTGTGATCAAACCATAAGTGACAGTGGACAGAGCACGTTGCTCGTAGAAGAAACGGTCGATGAGGCCGAAAGGTTCTGTAATGGCGACTGCATACCGGAAGACGCAGCATGGAACCTAGAACTGATCTAAACTGTCAGTTGAATAGTTGTTTTTTAGATGCAGAACGCATGTAAGGCAGTTGCAATATATAAGTCATATTAGTTAAATTCAGTACCGTTAGATGCAGATGAGCTTATCGTAAATCGATCTTTTTGCATCGCTGAGACTTAACAGCCGTTAAAAAGTAATGTAACACTCGCTTAAGGTTTGTTTGATTGTAAAGATTTTAACCGACTTCTAAAAAAGGAGGAGGTTCTCAATTCGAATGTTTTTTTTTATGTTTGTTCGGGCATAACTTCGTCACTTTGCCAACCGATTTGAAAAAAAAATATTATTGTTTTCGTTCGGAAAGGGTAGGTACTTCCCAAATGGTGGGACCATTTGGGAAGTATATAGGAATTCACCAAGTCTGGATCTAATCATGGAATCTTGGCGAAATTGATTGACTTCCTAAATATTATAGGCAACCTTATAGTTATTATCACTAATATAGGTTAGCGTTTGACCACTGTCTCACCTGATGGTAAGCGATGATGTGGTCGACGATGGAGCACGCTTGCCTAGCAAGGTTGTGCTTGCCTAGAAGTAATCTAACAATTCTTGACTTAAAGACCCCAAGGTTGTAGCTATCAGGAAGCACAGACTTAACTTCTACGATGATTCGGTTATTTACGAAAGAGTTTTTTTTTTTTTTTTATTATGGTGGGAAAAAATTATGCATTGACATCCCCCGCTCTTGGGCGGAGCGGGAGATAGTGTCAGACTCTTACTGACTAAAAGACCCACCCCGTTCCTTCTAGCCTTCATACCGGGGCTCGAGCGCCCTTTCAGATAGCCTTGGCCCCAGTAGGCTTCGACCCGGCCATAGTCCCTGCTGTTGCTGACAACTCCTTGAGGCGCGCGGAAACAGTGCGCGCCGTCGACGACTTGGGCTTGGTCCGGACAGTTACCGGACGGCCGGACAGTGAGCTACCCATTGCTCACTGTCCACAAGCCCGCGCCTACGGTGGCCGGAAATCGGAATCAGAATCCCGGCGGCGGCGGCGTTACGAAAGAGTCTGATTTTAGTGGCTTATTGATCCTCCTCTTTCCAAAGCTTAGCTGTACAGACAATAAATGCGTTTCCGAAACGTTTTTTTCATTCATTCAGACGATAGACAAATACAGGCGCAGAAGTAACCGACATACAAAGAAATTAATTCTAGTTTTTGGCCTAAAATAAAGACGTATCCTTCCTTAAGTAAAACCAACGTGTTACCACAGTAAACCACAGAAACTGAAGTGTTAGGTCGCGGTGCGCGAGTTCGCGCCAACTCGCCAAGTTTCACACACGTCTGAAGACGATTACGTAATTACACACTCTAAATTAACGTGTTTGAAATGTTTTAACTTGAAAACTAAGTACGCCTTCTTTCAAGGTTTGCTAAAATATTTCTGAGGTCCTACCATGGGCTCGAGAGAGATCCTTTTTACGACCTAAACTGAATTACAGTATCTACACTAGTATTATAAAGAGGTAAAGTTGCTTTTTTGTTTGTAGAAGGTAATCTCTAAAAGTATTGGTCCGATTGCGAAATTATTTTCACCGATGGAAAGCTGCTTTATTCCTGAGGCTATATTTTATGTATGCGGGCGAAGCTGCGGTATACATCCTAACTAATATTATAAGTGTGAAAGTGTGGATGTTTGTTACTTAATCACGCAAAAACGGCAGAACGGATTTGGATGAAATTTGGCATGCATATAGCCTTTGACATGGAAAAGAACATAGGCTACCTTTTATCCCGATTCCTTAAGTACCTAATGCCACGCGGGCGGAGCCGCGGGCAAAAGCTAGTAATTATATAAAATGAGAAACTGACTGACTAACATATATCAACGCACAGTCAAAACCACTCGGACTCATCATCATCATCATCTTCCAGCCCTTGTCCCGTTTTATTTGGGATCGGCCCTACACGTTTTTTTCTTCCATTCTGTCCTGTCACTCGTCATGCTATCACTAACTCACTTTTCTTTCATATCGCACACAATCCACCCATCTTTTCTTTGGTCTCCCTCTTCCCCTCCACCCATCCACGTGTAAACTCATAACTTTTTTAGCAACATGCGTTTCATCCCTCCTTCTTACATGACCGTACCAAGACAAACGATTCCCTTTCAACTTTTCAGTCAAAACCACTCGGACTACGAGTGTGAAATGCACAAAGCTTCTTTATATGACATAAAATTAGCAACCTTCTTTTCGTTCGGAATTCATAAAGACACTGCTTTATCCCCTAGTCACATAATCTGCTATTTCGATTTGAGCCAGTAGGTAAAAAAAGAAAGAAAAGAAAAACGTTTATTCGTGCCTCACACAATAATATAACCTAAAAATACACAATGAAAAGAAAAAAGAAAGATCTAATCAGTGTGAGGCCAAAAAGGCACCTAACTCAGCATATGCTTCCCACTAGGTACTTCCTGAGCTAGCGCGTTCAACCAAATAAACTCTTTAACTTTATATTAAATTAGTAAATAAAGTATAGATAGAGCAGATTAACGATCATAGTTAACATAAGCTAAGCTGACTAATCTTTAATTTAAAACGCAAGATCAACTCACAACTCACTTCCGTACTTCACGTTAATTGCTAAAAACTAATTAAAATAAAATCTATTTCCTTTAATAATATATTAAAAATATTACCGGTCTTTAAACACTCTGAACTAAGAGGAAGTCTTAAAAAACTTTCATTTCAATATTTTATAGCGATTTATTAATTAATCCTTTTCCTTATAAGTATAAAGAAAAAAACTTAGAGTGTTAATAACGTCTTTATAAAAGTCACTATCATCATAATTTTAGCCAAAAGATGTCCACTGTTGGACATAGTTCTCCCCAAGTGTCGCCACAATGAACGATCCTGTATGCGTCTCGCCGTAATCATCGGATTCCCGCAACCTACACCAGCCCCCCTAGCCAAGTTGCAACCGTTTCGCTTGCGCCGAACGCTTCGATTTGACCTTGCCGCCAATTCTTTTGTTCTGACCACGTGACTGAGCGTTAAGACGACGTCATTCTCGTACATTTGAAGCTAGATCTATTGCAGATTAGCAACTTGGCTAGGGTACAGGTACAGGTCATCGGTCCACCTTATGGGAGGCGTTCCAACGCTGCGTGTTCCAGTACGCGCAGACCGTTATCCAGAACCTTTCGGCCCGTCAACCAACTATTCTGCAAGCTGTCCTGCCTCCTGGCACTTATGTTTGACGATTCTTCGGGTAGACCAAATACTACAAAAACATTCTTCTTCTTCTCTCGAATCGATGGTTTTCCTTTCCCTCAAAGCTTTTGGTCTGTAGGCAGTAGGTTGCCACGTTTACAATGGAGTTAGTGGCGTTTAGGTCCTCCAAAGTGCAATTTGGGCAACAATACCACTTTGGGCGACGATAGCTTTAAGCATGTGTTAAATCCGCGTGATAATGGAAGACATAGCTTATCCTCTTAGGCACCAGTGTACCGAATACGGTACACCTCATACCAGCTAACTAAAACCTTATTGCGTAAAAATAAGGCATAAAGTGAATAAGGCCGAGGTGTACCGAATTCCGAACACCACGGGTGATGCAGAAAAAAATAGTGGTGTAATAAAAGAGAGAGAGAAAGGGCAAATACAAAAATAGATAAAGATACTTACAAATTTTTTGTAAACCACCTTTAGTCTGTTTATGTGCGGCAATGATATGAAAGAACGGAATCTCGTAATACAGGCACTGTTTTGCTTAAAGGAGGCTCCAAATACTTGTAAACATGATAAGGCTAATTGTTACAATAAACTATTTTCTATAATAAACCATTTGTATACTAATACAGACTACAGATATTAAGGCGCGGGCCCATCGCAGCGCACGGAGAGGCTTCGCACATGTATTAAGCTTCGCTTTGTAAGAAAATGTATGTGGTTGTGTTCACAGCAACCCACGGAGAGGCTACGCATGAATTGACGTCATTGATACATGCGTGACTTGCTTGAATAAGCGGTTACATAGGTCAACGCTGTCGACGTGAGTCTACGTTTCCACTGGAGTAAACGAAAAAACACGAGACCCACGACTATGTACAGCTCGTTTATCGCAGCACAGTTTACAGTCATAAACCTCCTGCAGTGAAGCCCGTGTCCGTGGATTGCAGTGGTTCATGGGTAGCCTCTCCGCTCGCCGTGCCACGCTATACATAGTCGTGGGTCTCGTGATGGGAACTCCAGTGGGAACGTAGACCCACGTTGTCAAACAAATTAATACACGCAGCTAAAATACGTCGCGTGCCTTACACAACAAACGCCGCTGTGGGGTCGCGCCTTTTAAAAAAAAACTCGATTTTTTTCTGGCCATGATTCAGTTCAGTCGCCACTCGGAACATAATAATTGTAATTCACAAACAGAGTCGACATTTTCATTTGTCAATTGGTACTGTGTAAACCAGACACATTGCCACTTGTACAAAATGTAATTATTTTCGATATTTGATTGATTAACGCTAGGGAACAATATTTTTGTGTTAATTTGTAATCAGCTTTGTACGTACAGTTGGCTGGAGACTGAAAATGAAACTTGTAGCTGTCACGAGACTTGATTAATGAACGTAACTGGTGACATGTCAGTCTTTTATTACTAACTAGCTTTTGGCAGCGGCTTCGCCTGCGTGAAAATAGACAATTATTCCCAAGGGAACACTATTCCCTTATCATCATCATCATCATTTCAGCCGGATGACATCCGCTATTGGACATAGGTCTACCCTATTCTCTTCTGATAAGCAGTAATAGTCGAGAAAAAGATGGCCGCAAACGTAAAGGAAAGGACATCCTCTTACCCAGCCACCGCAACTCTGACCTTGACTACCAGCCACGGTAGGCGCGGGATTGTGGACAACGAGCAATATGTAGCTCACCGTTTGGCCGTCTGGTAAGGACAGAGCCCAAGTCGTCGAAGGCGTGTAATATTCACACAGATGGGTCTCATTCAGTAAAAGTCTGACACGCCCTCTCGCTCCAACCAAGAGCAGGAGAAGTCATTTAATGATTTCCCACTTCGGGACAAAAAATATCCTTTTCCCGGGATATATAAAGTATTCTATGACCTATTTCAGGACATAGTCTATCTGTATGACAAGTTTTATTCGTTTAGTCGTTAAAGCGTAAAAGCGTGAAAGGTAACAAATCAACATACGAAGACAAACATAAATATTAGTATGAATTTCGCGACCTCTGTTGTTTGTTTAATAAACTGTGAACGTAAACACGATCTGTCATTCATAACAGTTTTGCGCTTTAAGTTAAGCGAGAGAGAGTATCAAACTTTTGCCGACTAAAGCTAGAAACCAAACCGACGCAAACGTGTAACGCGCCTGATTTGTACGTAGAACGACGTCGCGTGGCGTGTGACAAGTGTAGCTCTACAAGTCTAGTTTCCATATAAAATGTATGGAGACCGTCACGCCCAGATCTTCGTGTGTATCACGCGTTAGTGCAGTGTAGTTCTACCTTTAAGCGTAGTGCTTTTTATGCTGGGAGTATAAACACTTGGGATAATTTTACACTTTTACGCAGACGAAGAAACGACTTAATTTAATTCTTAATTCTACACCATGATAATTTGTACATAGGCAAGCTTAACTAAAAGTTGAGTTTTCTTCCAGAAACCATTGAGTGATAGAAAGAGATCACACACAGTAGAAGGAAAGCCAGAATAGAAAGCGTAGCGTGTCTCGTAGTAGCATAGTATGGCGTAAAAGCCAGTTAATAATATTCCAAACTCTTTTCATACATATTCCTTACAGCCGTTTTCTCATAGTACCTATTGTGTTCATGATCCGTCCATGCAACAAGCTCCCGTGAATCCGTTAAACCCAACAATATTACCTAGTATCTGTCGTTAACATCAATATCATTCATCGGTAATAGGTTTAGTCAAAGCGAACGCGTGGGAGGCTACCTCAGCTAGGGTTACCAGTAGCCTGATTCACGTAAAATCAAACAAGCCAAATATCGTTAATTTTTATAGTCGTTCGATCGAAGTCCTATCCAAAAGCGGTATTCACGATCTATCGACTTATTTCCAGTTACACTAATAAGTATTTTACCAGTATAATGTAACACAGATTTTTTTTTTTAATCGACGAATTTCAAACGACTTTAAAATCGGTGTCGTACAAACTCGATTGATGGGTCTGAATATGGAAATGGTCTAATCTAAACGACTAAATTGCTACGATATCGTTACGGTTTTCATTACGTGAATCCTACAGACCGCAGAATTTATACTAACATGTCACGGTTTTTAGTAGCCGGTTTGGATTCCGAAAATTTTATTTCAGTTTCGGACATCTCTTTTAGGCGGCAAACACTCTTGAATTCCAGGCACATTTAAGTTCCAGGGTCATGATGACTCTTGGGAACATTCCCGCATCCCTAGCAGGGATCAGACCTACCGAACCCCGACTATTTTGCTGACATCACTCTTTGAGGCGGCTGAAACGCACACGTGTTCACTAGCCCTTTACGTTCCAAAGCCACGGTGACTCTTTCGAACCGCAGCCCTAGCAGGCATGGACACTAGTAAGTCTCATCAGTGGCAACCCTGCGCCGCTTAATGGCCGCCACAGATTGAAACTATCGCTTGTGATAGCTTTGCCGGCAATATTATCAGCTTACAGCTTTGAGCTGGTCTGTCAAATAGCTTTACGTGTCACTTGGTTATTAAGCGAATAACGGTGAATGATATTATTATATATAATTATAATGTTTTTTTTTTTTTTAATAATTGTATTAGAGTGCCCACTCTTCACATTCTTTGTAAACGTGGTAGCCCTCACTGTCCTCTCATACTTCATCATCACCATCATCATTTCAGCCGAAAGACGTTCACTGCTAGCCATAGGCCTCCCCCAAGCGTCGCCACAACGACCAATCCTGTGCGTCTCGCATCCACCGCATTCACGCGACTCTCTCCAGGTCTTCGATCCTTCATACTTCTTAACATTGTAATATGAAAATATTGTAAAACAAAAACAATCCTTTTTTGAAAAGAGTATCATTAATTTCTCGCCGGCCCTTCTCCATAAAAACGACCATCTTATACTGAACTAGCTTCTGCCAGAGGCTTTTCCCGCCTGAAAATAGGTTTATTTTTCAACCCCCGTTTCATCCTCTTATGCACATTTTGGAAAATCTTTTCTTACAGCTCGCCTACGTCATAAAAGGAAGCCCTGCAGGCTTACTCTCCAAATTAATTTCAATTTCAATCTAAAGTCAGTCCGATTGCAATGTAAATTTTGACTTTACGTGATTTGGTACTCTTGAAAACAATATTGTCAACATATACGTTATCACTTAGTTCTCAAAATGGTCACGCAATTTTGAACTAATTTGGCGCTAGCATTGAATTCAAGGATACGAAACGTCACAATCTCTATGTCGACCGATCGGAATTGAACTCAAGAGGAAGCGTGCTGGTAAAATTTCACGGTCCTAGTCCCAGTAGTTCTAAGTTCAACTAAGCAGTGATCCTGACCAGACAAGAGCCCACTCTAAAGTGCCCAAAATGTCCCTACGTGCACATGTACGACCCAGCAGGTATGGCCCTTCATGGCCTCCAGAGTGCAGGCTCTGGAGGACCTAATAACGCCAAACTTGCTGGTTCCAAAAACTTGAGAGGAAAGAAAACCATCGGCTCGAGAAGAAGTGCATTGATATGTTAGTTTATCTTTTTGTATACATAGGTATATTGATTAAATTGTCTGAATTTTCATTTATTTCCATTCTCTTCTAATTGAAACCGACTAAGCTCCTCTCCGTATTACAAACCACATTTGCCATTGTTTCCTGAACTCAACAAAGCTAACCAAACTATTCAGTTAGTCTATTCAAATAGCTGCAGTTACCCGTAATAGTAATTACATTAGTACCGGACAAAGTTAACCGGATATTTAACTGCATTAAAATGTTTTTAGTTCAAAGTGTTTCGTTTGTTCAGAATAATGAGAGCTGGTTTATTTTCCGGATTTTTTTTTTGTGTTTTCCGTTTCCGTGTTACAATTTAAAGGTTTCTATGAATGCCAGATTAAATTTTTGAATGCAAAAAACAACAACTAGCAACAATAACAACTTATGAAATTAGCAAAATTTTTATACACGCACTTAGGGAAATTACTATATTGCAATTGTAACAAAAATATGACATTCATAGAATCTGACATTACAAGAATCTGGCTTTTATAGGACCTGGCATTTGTAGAATCTGGCATTTGTAGGATCTGGCATTTTTAGAATCTGGCACTTGTAGATTCTGGCATTATAGACTCGTCTGACATTTGCAGAATCTGACTCTTGTCGACTAAACCAATTTAAAGAATAAAAACCACGTTTTCTTTTGGTAGCATAATCAGCCCATAATATTCCCATTTCTAAGATACATACTCTTTGTGAGAAGAAGCAGCCAATATACCATCACACGCACGGGCTAAGTAGAAGTCTGGTTATGTCTACGACTTGGAAATTTTAGTTCTAGGATATGCCAGTTTCCGCAAAATCTTTTCCCATAATACAACACAACATAACACAAGCTCTGCTTAGCTTGGGACTAGACGGCGTTGTGTGATTGTTATGGAATATATATTACTGTACAAGGTGTAAGGGGCAGCCCTCCACAAACTTTAAGGGCTTGCTCTGTAGACGAAACTGAACAACCTTCCACAAATTTTTTTTACAGGAAACGAAAAATAAAATCGGCCTCGCCATACAAATTGTCCAATCAAGTTTATCATTTTGTATGGTGAGGCTGATTTTTTTTTGTTTCCTGAAAAAAAATCTTGTGGAAGGTTGTTCAGTCGTCTACTGAACAAGCCCTTAAAGTTTGTGGAGGGCTGTCCCTTACACCTTTTATAATTTTGATAATTAACCTAACAGAAGAAAAAGAAACCTACACCTACGCACAGAATTTAATTTTAGTACGGATAGTACAAGAGAGGAGCCATTACTTTTAATATTTCTCACACAATCGCAACTATATTGCTTTACGACAGCACCGCCTGTCACTTCCAATCCATTTCACACTTTGATATAGAATATTGAACCGTTAACGTCATAAAACATATTTTATTACTAGCTTCTGGCCGCGGTTTCGCCCACGTGAAAATCGAAATTCAAATTAAAAGCTGTTAACATTGACTGTCAAAAAATTGTTGGCAACAATTTTATTTAAAAGTAATAAAAAAATTTTTATTCACTTAAAATAATTTAACATACAACGGGTGACTGGTAATTAGTGTACGATACTTAAACACGTGATTGTGCTGATTCAGTACATTTATGTTTGCCTGATGTAGGTACTGAACAGCTGATATTTTTTTCGCGATTTCGGCTTTGCTCCAAAAATAAAAATTGTTTGTTATCATGAGCACAATCACGTGTTTAAGTATCGTACACTAATTGCCAGTCACCATAGATAAAAAACCAAATCTGTAAATAAAAAATATTTTTTATAGTCGTTACTCGTCATCACGCGTGAACGCCTGGACTAATTTCGCTCATTCTTTTGTTTTGTATTTGTTATTGTCAGAAGAAGGTAAAAATGAAAGAAAAAATCAAGAAAAATGGGCAGAAAATTAGATAATTTCAGAAACTTACGACTAATTAATTTTCTCTCGTTTGACAGTTCATAGATACTTTTGTCCTTACTTTATATTAATATATATATGTAGTATGTATATTATATTAAATATATATGTATGTGATGTACTTTTACTTACTTTTTACTCGGTTTTCACATTGGATTATAAAAACTGGGGTTTTTTGGGTTTTTTGTAGATCAATATGTTTTCATAATAAATTTTCTTTTTATGCGCCTACCATGAAGTCTCTGCACCACCTTAGGTTAACTGGCAGTGAATGCCTAAGGCATTAATTCCGCCTTTGTATTTTGTGTTGCATGAATATTAAATAAATAAATAAATAGCTATGACAGGACAAGTAACACCACGACCTCTCGCTCCGCCTAAGAACGGGAGAAATAATTGCATGATTTCCGCCTAAAAAAAATAAACCCGTTGCTAAGTATCATTCTAATACGTTCAGCTGTTAAGGTGTGAAAGCATAACAAACAAACAAACATTCGCTTTTATAATACCAGAAAGTTAGGACTAGTATGAATTGAACCGTTTAGTCATAAAAGTGTTTGTTTCCTAGAGAAAAGAAAGTCATATAACATGTAAAAACACTTCTGGTATAAACTAACAAAGTAACATGGTATACCGATGGATATTCCATTCATCATTATCATCATCATTTCAGTCGAAAGGCGTCCACTGTTGGCCTCCCCAATTGTCGCCACAACGAACGGTCCTGTGCGTCTGACATCCACCGCATTCACGCTACTTTCACCAGGTCATCAGTCCACCTTGTTGGAGGCTTTTCAACGCTTCGTCTTCCTGTGCGCGGTCGCCACTCTAGAACCTTTCGGCCCCATCAACCGTCTGATCTAAGAACAATGTGTCCTGCCACCGCCACTTAAGTTTGGCGATGACCTTGGTTCTCTTGGGGATATTATATTAACTATTAGATTATCAAAACGTTTAGGGAACACATTCATTGATCGTACACCTAAGGAGTGGAATTCCCTGCCGGAGTCTGTGTTTCCTGTAAGCTACAACCTACGGGTCATTAAGACAAGAGTGAATAGGTTACTTCTAAGCAAGCGTGCACCATCGTCACTTACCAACAGTTGACATAGTTGAGAGAGCATATCAATTCTATTACAAAAATATATACTGTCACTTTACAAAGGTCCCATATTCATCAAAGTCTTATCAACCCGGTATAGTATCGAGTACGTGAGTAAGCATATTCGGAAAGGCCTTGGCAATGAAGCAAGGTTGCGATAAAGTAATTTAATACTTCACAATTAGCGTTCAGTTAGAATGTAAGGCGAAGCTAAGTAATATTAATGTACGTTTACTTTGCCGCGAGCTTGGGGCGACAAACAAGTATACCTGTACAGTGCTTTTAAAGAACAGCTTACCTGTGTCACTTACCAAGTATTATGGCTTATTAACCGGAGTAAATGAGCCGAGACTGTAGTCTTCTCCTTCATGGCGCGTGTTCACGAAGTCGGTGATAGGAACCGGCGACCTCAGTCGGTTAAACCGAGTTGATTGATCGAATTGGACTGCTTAAACTTAAGTCGTATTTGTTCATGTTTTCGGTTTACCGGATTCGGTGATCGCATTCAACCGAACTGTGTATACTCGTGTTGAAAGCATCATGAACGACGAGTAGGTGACGTATTTCACCACGTCTATAGTCAGGTGTAATTTTTCTGTTATCTAAGGAGGTGCCACAGGCTCCCAAGGGATCCTGAACATATACCACGGCAAGCCCTAGATTGGAACCCTCAAGGAAAGCGTAAACGTGGTCGCCCTAAGCAGACCTGGCGACGAACAGTCATCGCAGAGGCGAAGAACATTGGGAAGACCTGAGAACGAAATGAAACGCGAAGCTCAAGACCGAACGAGATGGCGGCGCACTGTGGACGCCCTTTGCCCCATCTAGGGGACACAGGAACTTAAGTCAAATAAGTCAAGGAGGTGCCAGATAAACGTGGAATAACGGTCATTGACCCTCCATTTTGTAGACATTCTTAATTTAAAAAACGGAAATAAAAACTCAAAGTCTTGTATCGACATGTATCATGATCCTTTACAATTTACATGATCTAAATGAAAAGCAATTCATTGTTTTTTTTTTCGGGTACCTACGCAGAGATATTAGGAGAAGGTCAAAGTACTTAATTCCACGGTTATCTGGCGTCTTCTACAGTATCATATTCTGGTGGTATCAAAAGCTGCCTTTATAAAAATCGATTTTAATCTGAAAGCATCATTTTCACGCCATATCTTGCTACACTGTAATAGGCAAATGTCATTATAGTCAACCAATCAAACTAGCTTACTTGAAAGCATCTTGAAAGATGTCAAAAATCAGAACAAAAACATGATGAATGACTATGCCTTCAGAAGCCTGCAGCAGACATAGTAATTAAATAACTATTGTGTATCTTATTGCTGTTGAAATAATTTCATTTCTTTCTTTATTTTCTTCAGGTTTAACGACCTGTCATTAATTTATCATCTGGTTGAAATTCAGCTTAGTTTCGACCAGAGTGACGAGCGGGAGCGGGCGCGATATGTCAACTTTATAAAATCGGTGTTTGAGGTAATACTTTAGTACATACAGCGAGCGGCTAGTACGAAGTGAAGGAGTGGCTTAACAAGCAAGCGATAACTCTATTGTTTTACCCTAACGATTTGGACCCTGAAGAAATGCGTCTATATTTAGGATTCAATTAAAAAACACACGACAATAACAAGATAATGTCAAAAAACCATTAAATAAAAAAAATTCAGCCATATTGGATTTACAGTTATGTTTTTTTTTCGTATTCTTCCAAACCAACCCTTCTAATTGATTCTTCATTTCAATAAACAACTAGTCAACCATCTTCAGTCTGATATTGGATTTAGTATGGCGTCATTTCGCTCAGCCTCTCATTCAAACTGAACAAGACTGCAGAATTTTAGCTTTATCGGTCAAAGAATAACTGTTTCATGTTTCATTTGCAAGATTTGACCTAAACAAATATACAAACATACTAGCGTTGAAAAATACAGGGAATATTCCCGTTTCTTTCAAATACTGCTGTTTTATTCAATGTAACATTCGAAACTTTCAAGAAATTTATAAATTATAAATTTCTTGTATTTTTCAAAAAAAAACCGAAAAAAACGGAAAAATAAGAAAAGAACCGAAAACTTCATGTTTGTTTTTTTTCAAATGCGTACTTTTTTTGGAACGAAGTTCCTTAACGCGCGTTGTGAAAGGGGGCTAGACGGAAAAAATGCTCACGAAAAATTGTACCAACACTTTTACTGTCAAAATATAAATCCAAGATGGCGGCTGTAAGAAATTATCAAATTTTCCGTCATGGGTGTCGTTTTCATGGTTTTCGAGGGTGTTGAAACCGATGGTACTGTCAAAATATAAATCCAAGATGGCGGCTGTAAGAAATTATCAACTTTTTCGTCATGGGTGTCGTTTTCATGGTTTTCGAGGGTGTTGAAACCGATGGTGCTGTCAAGATATAAATCCAAGATGGCGGCTGCAAGAAATTATCAAATTTTTCATCATGGGTGTCGTTTTCATGGTTTTCGAGGGTGTTGAAACCGATAGTACTGTCAAAATGTAAATCCAAGATGGCGGCTGCAAGAAATTATCAACTTTTTCGACATGGGTGTCGTTTTCATGGTTTTCGAGGGTGTTGAAACCGATGGTACTGTCAAAATGTAAATCCAAGATGGCGGCTGCAAGAAAATAACAACTTTTTCGTCATGGGTGTCGTTTTCATGGTTTTCGAGGGTGTTGAAACCGATAGTACTGTCAAAATGTAAATCCAAGATGGCGGCTGCAAGAAATTGTTAACTTTTCCATCATGGGTGTCGTTTTCGTGGTTTTCGAGGGTGTTGAAACCGATTGTACTGTCAAAATGTAAATCTAAGATGGCGGCTGCAATAAATTATCAACTTTTTCGATATGGGTATCTTTTTCATGGTTTTCGAGGTTGTTGAAGCCGATAGTGCTGTCAAAATGTAAATCTAAGATGGCGGCTGTCAGAAATTATTAACTTTTTCGTCATGGGTGTCGTTTTCATAGTTTCGAAGATGTTGAAATAGTGCTGTCAAAATGTACATAAAATAGGATAGTATTTTTTAGTTATCTTGTATTGGCTAGACGAAAAAAAATCTCACGAAAAGTTGTAACGATACTTTTTGCTATAGTAAGCTATTGTAAGCCGTGCGGCGTGCGCATGTTTCTCTGTCTGTCTCTCTCTCTCTTATAGAAAGCAAGCCAGAACGGAACTTCGTTCCATCCGGGTGTCCCTTGACACCTCAGTAGTTTTTTTTTTTAATTAATGTAAACTAGCGCTTGACTGCGGTCCTACCTGATGGTAAGCAGTGACGCAATCTGATGGTGAGGCGCACTAGTTTATGAGGCTTATGTCCAACAGTGGACACAAGTCATTATAGCGCCTAAATGGCGACACTTGGGGAGTCTTATGCCCAACTGTGGGCATAGGTCATTATAGTACGGGGAGGCCTATGTCCAACAGTGGGCATCAATTATTATAACGCCTACGTGGTGACACTTGGGGGAGGCTTATGCCCAACAGTGGGCAAAGGTCATTATCGCAAGAGGAGGCCTATGTTCAACAGTGGGCATCAATTATTATAACGCCTATGTGGTGACACTTGGGGGAGGCTTATGCCCATAAGTGGGCATAAGTCATTATCGCGAGAGGAGGCCTATGTCCAACAGTGGGCATCAATTATTGTAACGCCTACGTGGTGACACTTAAGGGGGGCTCATGCCCAACAGTGGGCAAAAGTCATTATCGCGAGAGGAGGCCTATGTCCAACAGTGGGCATCAATTATTATAACGCCAATGTGGTGAAACTTGGGGGAGGCCTATGTCCAACAGTGGGCATAGGTCTTATCGCGAGAGGAGGCCTATGTCCAACAGTGGGCATCAATTATTATAACGCCTACGTGGTGACACTTGGGGGAGGCTTATGCCCAACAGTGGGCAAAGGTCATTATCGCGAGAGGAGGCCTATGTTCAACAGTGGGCATCAATTATTATAACGCCTACGTGGTGACACTAGGGGGAGGCTTATGCCCAACAGTGGGCATGGGTCATTATAGTGAGGGGGAGGCTTATGTCCAACAGCGGGCATAGGTCATTATAGCGAGGGGAGACTTATGTCCAACTATGGGCATCAGTATTTTAGCGCTTAATGGCGACACTCGGGGGAGGCTTATGTCCAACAGTGGGCATGCGAGGGGGAGGCCTACGTCCAACAGTGACAGTGGACAGCAGTAATTAAAGCCCTAAATGGCGATACTTGAGAGAGGCTTGTGTCCAACAGTGGGCACTGATCATTATGGTGACACTTGGGGGCTTGTGGGAGCTCGATTCTGATCAAGCTGACGACAGTGAAATCGAGATTTTAGCTGAGGAAAGCTTAGATCATTTGTATAGTGGGTGAAAATGTACCACTCGTACATTTTCGCCCACTATAAATATTAATTACAATTTCAATAAAATTCGTTTTTTTTCATTTATCATGAAATTAACCGAAATAATGAATAAAACATTCGAAAAATTTCTATTTTGTTCCCAAACGTTTTTTTTCGCAAAATTTCAATGCAACATGTGAAAAAAACGGAAAAAAACCACAATTTGTTTTTTTCATTGAAAGAAACAATTGTTTCTTTCGGGAATTTTCAACGCTAAAACATACAAACTTTACAACATAAATCAAAACTTGTAAAATTAATACACAAAATGGCGAATCGCATTCGCTACCGCGTCGCTCCTCTTCTTCTCTCCGCGCGTTCACTGTAGACTATGTCGTAGTTTTGGCTACAGAGTGAATGTTTCAAGTCCAATGCACAATGGACCTGTCACGGCGCCATCTGTATTTTCTTGAATATGAATAGTTGCCACCACCTGTATGAAATTGCTGTGATTGCTCCGGGCACATTAATGGGTACGGGGACTATATTTTAAGCAGGATAATTTAGGTTCTAAAATAAATGTGAAAAAAATGACATTGTTCTCGTATATTGGCTAAGTTCATGGCTATATTTTCTAGAATATCTATACTAATATTATAAAGAGGTAAAGTTTGTTTTTTTGTTTGTAGGAGGTAATCTCTGAAAGTATTGGTCTGATTGCTAAAAATTTTGACAGAAAGCTGTTTTATTCCTGAGTGACATAGACTACTATATTTTATGTACGCAGGCGAAGCCACTGACTAAAGCTTGTCTGTAATACAGAATTTAATCAAATGAAATCCAGATTTGAAATATTTCTTGTCTTACACTAGGTTCTGATCTCTACAATGAAAGTAATGGACTAGCTTGGGGTCGGCTTTCAATTTAAACGGATGTGGTAGTACACCACCGTGTTTTACATAGAGAGACAGCGCATCAGACCTCAACAACCCAGTTACAGGGGAACACGTTACTCCTTCCGCGGGTCTTCTCTTCCTCCTTCCTGTAGTTCTGGTAAAATCTGTCAAGTTTATCCCGTCATTTTTTACGTAGTCACTAGTCATTCATGAGCCCGTCTCATTGTCTCAAGGTGTATTCAATTTTGTGCTACTTTGACCTCTAGTTTGTCGTGTTTTTTTTTTTGTAGGTCGGAAAATCATCCAATCTCATCTTCGCACCCTTGGACGGAGCGGGAGATAGTGTCACTTTTACTGACTAAAAACCCACTCCTGTTCCATCGTTGCCTTTCGCAAAAATTTCCTTTCAGAAGTAAACCCTTGGCCTCAGTAGGTTTCGACCCTGCTAGGCCCCTATGGTTAGTTTTTCAGACATGCGACAGATATATCCTGCCCTGATGTACCCTGTTGAGCATCATCAGCTATCAAGATTTAGGAGCGCAGTACAACTTTTGTAAGTTGAAATAATCCCAAAAAAAAAAACTAAATTCCTAGTCGCCCCACAACATCTTTTAGTCCCTAGTTCAAACTCAGTACTTCAGTTAAAATAATTTTCCTCTCGTGTCTCGAGTTCGTTCACACCTGTCAGACAAAGGATAAGACACCGCCAGTCTCGCCTCTAGGGAAGCTGTTGCTAACGAAGTAATTAAAACTACAATCAAAGTGTTCCTGACGTATCATCACGCCTGCCTGCGAAGGGATAGGTAGCGATACTGGGGCCAGAGTTTAGCTCCGAAGGCGAAGCTCGGGCCCGGTATGAAAGGCAAGAAGGAACGGGGTGGGTTTTTTTATTTAGTAAGAGTCTGACACTACATCCCGCCCCAAGGGCGAGGGATCTCATATGGATGATTTTAACCCACCAAAAAAAAAGACGTGTGGCACTCGGAGACTGTCGCGGTAATGCATAGCATTTTTATCAACTTGTGCAATTATAATTATTTATTTATTTTATTTATGCGGTATTTTTTCCTTTGTTTTTTTTCTTTGATATTAATTGAAGTTACTTTCACACATTGAATTGAATTTTGATTGACTGTTCACTCATTTGTTTTCTTATCGGTCACCACGCTCAAAAAACAAATGAGTGGGGGGTGTTAGGTTATTTTCGTTACAGAATTTCTGGATTCGGTCTCCACGCTCAAGGCCTGCGATAGAAGCTATGCAATAGCTTGAAAATTTGATGAGATTGAGGAACCTTATTTTGTGTGAGCGGAGGTAGACGAATGATAACGGCCCCGACTTACGCGTTGTAGGTCGCGGGTTCGAACCCATTACTTTGTGTAATATATTTCATGACCACTGCTCTTAAAACGGTGAAAGAGAACTTCGTGAGGAAACCGGCATGTCCTAGAATCAAACATTCTAAGACATGTGACAATCACCAACCGCACTGGGCCCGCGTGGTGGATTACGGCCCATTCCCTTTCTTAGAGAGGAGGCCTGAGTCCCAGCAGTGGGAACATTAAAAGACTGATTACGCTATTTTCTGTTGTAAAAAAATATCGCCATTATCCAGAACCAAAAAAATTACCCTTACAGGTACATTGATTCCATGTGTACCTTTTACGCTGACCCAGAAAAAATACAAAACAAACATTTTTATTACAATTCCATTCCATATTTTCCCCCACAGCCGTAACAATAAATAAAATGTATGGCATCCTAAATCCCCCAATCTTGGAAGCTGTCAAGGTAACAAGTCGTCCATCAATATTCTAATATGGATGAAAGGTTCCATTCAAGGGTTCACAAGGGGCCTACTGACTTTTATATTACGTGGAAAAGGGTTAATTTTGAAAGGATTCATATTGTGCTCGAGTTTTTGGGAAAATAACTGATATTAGGAACAATGTGAATTCCTATACACCTTTTTCTGTTGAAGGAGGACTTTTCGCTGTTTAACAACTTTATTTACTATTTCTAAGATCTGGCCACGACACATACATTTTCATGATAGTGGTCAAAATTAAACCTTTAAAAAAATCTTTCGCATCACATGCCATGCTCATACCATGATTCACCGTGACCCTGGATCTTGAAGGGCAACAGAAGGAGCACGGGTTTTTTTTTGTCAGTAAAAATCTAATACTCCCGGGGCTGACAGCGCCCCAGCCGCCGCCGGGATTCCGATCCCGATTTCTGGCCACCGTAGGCGAGGGCTTGCGAACGGCGAGTAATGGTTAGCTCGCTGTCCGACCGTCTGGTAACTGTCCGGACCGAGCCCAAGTCGTCGACTGCGCGCACTGTTCCCGCGCATCTCAAGGAGTTGTCAGCAACAGCAGGGACTCAGCTAAGTCGAAGCCTACTGGGGCCAGGTTTTAGCTCCGAAAGGGAAGCTCGACCCTGATATGAAAGGCAAAAAGGAACGAGGTGGATTTTTTAGTCAGTAAGAGTCTGACACTATCTTCTGCTCCGCCCAAGGGCGGGGGATGTCATTTGGATGATTTTTACCCAACGAAACAATAATCTCATACCCCCTCTCGCTCCACCCAAAGCGAGAGGGAGAAGTTAGTAAGTTAATGATTTCTCACCCATTTTACCAGATTGAATCCAGTATGCCATTCCTAATAAACTGAAATTACATAATTATTATACTAACCGACTTCAGTGCGAAATAATGATTATAAATTGCTTTTAATAAAACATTTTACTGTTTGTAATCAGTAAATATTGGCCGTAATGGCGTAATTAGGTGGAATTTATTAGAACTCGTAAAAAGTCCAGTACTTACATAATACATACTTTGAATGAAATATCTACAAATAAACAGGACGAAAGTAACAGAAAAATAAAATGAATCTCTAGTTTTTTTTTTTTAAGATGGGTTCTCCCACTTAAGGGTTTTATTGTTTCGATTTCGTATTAACCCCGAAAACTAGACATTGTACTGCAGACAAGCCATTCAGTCCTGTCGCTGTGAATTTCGATAGTTTATATCGATAGTCGATTTCTATCTATAGTTTTGAATATTTGTTGGAATATTATTATTCCATTTATTTACTTTATAAACATAATTATTATATATTTTTTTAAAAATATTAAAAAATATAAAAATTGTAGCCCACGGCATCGGGAACAGGGTCCAAGCTACCGGTGGTCAGGGCTCCTGAGAGAGAAATTTCCGGACAGTACGCGCCGTGTCTAGGAGTACTGCCTTTAATATTATTATTTGTCCAGCTAACTATACAAAAGGCACGACGTAGACTTCTTCCAGACCATTAAACTTTAATATTTGTCCTTTATGATAGCTTTCACAAGATCCAGTGAACAAAATAGAACCAATTGTGGAATTACTCCCACGCAAGTTGTTCAAACTACTAAGTACAGTCAACCGCACAACAGTTGTCACACTTGAACTATAAAACCGCCTTTATTGACATGATATGCATAACCACAGAAAATATGAAAGAGGTTGGAAAGGAAATACTTTCCGATTTGTACTACGACTGTCGCCGCTTGTCTCCCAACCTTTAACTCCACCACAGGCAATAAACCAATACGAACGCGCATTACGCAATTAGCAGACCACGCACACTTAGATCGCAAGTTTGCTGTTAGTAGTTGAACTATGAGCATTGCCCGACTTCGTGGCACGCCTGCCCCGCCCACAAGGCCATTCTAACCAGTGCCGTAACTAAGGCGCTGCCAGCGGTGTCGTCCACATCATCGCTTACCATCAGGTGAGATAGTGGTCAAACGCGAGCCTATCTCATCATCATCTTCCTCGCGCCTAGCCTATACTAATCTATACTTAATATAACAAAGAGGTAAAGTCTGTTTTTTTGTTTGTATGAGGTAATCTCTGAAAGTACTAGTCTGGTTGCTTAAATTTTTCACAAATAGAAAGCTGCTTTATTCCTGAATGACATAGGCTATATTTTATGTAAGCGGGCGAAGACGGGGGCAAAAGCTAAACAATGATAAAAAAAATTGCATTGTCGTCACCAAAATTGATACCTTGGATTTGCAGATGACTGTACCGGCTATGTAAGCCACAGCTTTATAATTCCGTGGGAGGTAAGGACAACCATTAAGGTCTTATAGGATTTATTAATATTGTTCAGAAACTAATGACGTGTTACCAATAGATACTCTCTTTAAGTAGTCAACTTATTCAACACTAGCTTTTGACTGATTTTGCCCGCTTTAAAGTAGAAAATTATCGCAACATAACTTACTCCCGATAGTCAGACATGGTCTACCCTTGTGACAAATTTTATCTGAATCTGTTCCGCCGTTTGGGCGTGAATGAGTAACAAACATACAAATACATACTAAATTTTGACCGTATTTTTTCAATGATTATAAACTTGTGCTTAACTACGATCCCACCTGATGGTAAGCTGTGATGCAATCGTTGATGGTGAGGCGCACTAGTTTATTAAGAGCCTATTTACTCGTGCCTTAAAGACACCTAAATTATAATCGGACGGGAAGGCCGAAGTAGCCAAATTGTTTCAGTGCCTCGTTGTACGCGGTATAAACGACTAGACGAAATGCTTGGTCCGGACCGTAGAGGTTTCAAAAACGTACAGTTGCCATCACGGATCCTGAGCGGTTGCGCTGAAGTCAAATATTCTGTCTCTTTAGTGGTGCAAAGTGAGACGCGAGGGCGGGGAGTGACAGTGATTGGCTCGCCGCGCCATCGCGTCATAGACGTTACTCCTAATTCGTTCCCTGCGTTGCTGCATGTATCTAACAACGAAGACGATTGGCTCCCCAAAGTATGGAATGCGCAAAGCGATCTTCACTCTGACGCCGAGCGCTCAAGATCCGTGATGGCAACTGTAAGCGCAAGCGTGGATACTGGCTGTACGTCGGCTTGTTGCTTGTCGGAGGTATAAGTCAATTGAAGTGGAATTTGGAATGTTTTACCAAACTGCAACTACCAGAAAATCTAACTACAACCTTGCCAAGCAGTGCCGTAACTAGGGCGGTGCCAGCGGTGCCTAGGCACAGGGCGCAGACCCTGGAGGGGCGCAAAAATATCTAATAGTCCTTTTTGTTCGTATTGTACTTTTTTTAGGGTCGCAATTAGAGAAGCTCGCACTGGGTGTATAAAAGGCTAGTTACGCCACTGGTCAAGCGGTATGGTGTTACCTAGTTACTTCCATAAAAAAAAATAGGGGTCGTAAGGTTCTTTGAACCGGGACCGCGGTCCCTTGTCTTGCATCCATTGGAGTGTTTACCTGCAACAAAGAAATTATCACATTAAGATTGGGAATAAACTACAAAGTAATAAGGGAAATTATTTTAAACTGATCCATACTGGTCCGCATAAAGTTTTCTTAAAAAAAATCTTTTAATTCAAACAAAGCAGTCCGTAAAAGTTTGGTTAAAAGAATTTAACTTATAACTAACATAATCAGTCATAAAATGTTCCCACTGTCGGGATTCAAGCCTTTTTTCTAGAAGTCTAATTAAGTAGACCGTCATTGTACTTATAGATTTAAGTTTGTGTATGTATAAGCTGTGTTATATTTTTTGTATAAGCTGTGCTATATTTTTTGTATAAGCTGTGTTATATTTTTTGTATAAGCTGTGTTATATTTTTTGTATAAGCTGTGTTATATTTTTTGTATAAGCTGTGTTATATTTTTTGTATAAGTTGTGTTATATTTTTTGTATATGCTATGTTATATTTTTTGCGTATGAATATTTAAACTAATATTATAAAGAGAAAAGATTTGTATTTTTGTTGGTAAACTCAAAAACTACAGAACCGAAAGGTTGCCAACGATACTGTTAAAAACAGTATTATAAGTACTGTTTTTAACTACATTATAGGTACGTTTTACTGTTCAAAAAAAAATAAAGTATGCAAAATACTGTTTTCAGTATGAAAATGCTGAAAACCATACTCGTAAGTGTTAGACTTAGACACTCACACAGTTTTTTTTTTATCAAATCGCAATAACAGGGTTTCAGAACAAACCGAATGAGCTCCTCATTTATTTAAATGTTAGTTATAATTGTGGTGAGACGTCTGAAGTTTTTAAAAAGATTAATAAGTTGTACGAGAAGCCTAAAAATATGTATTTAAAACATTAAACAAATAAAATACTGTTAATTTTTCTAAAATACTGTTTAATATTCTTGTCGCATAAAAAAATATTTTATGTAAAGAATTTTGGCAACCCTAAGAACCGATTTAAAAACATCGTTCACTAGTAGAAAGCTACTTTATAAGGACGTGCGTAAAAGGTAGAGTCTGTCTAATAAGTTAAACGGCTTGGGTAATTATTAGGATTTAATGAAATCCGATGTAGTTAACACGGGTTCAATAATCAAGGTTGATTAAGAGATAGCGATCATTGTAAACTAACAGAAGAACCTTAAAAAAAATATGGAATATAAGTATTTTTTATATGATTAAATATTATACAAAATTCCAAAGTCGGTTGACTTATTAGACAGACTATACATATATATTTTCTACTAACACACGGTCGAAGCCGCTGGCAGAAGCCAGTTACTCCGAAACAAAACCCCTTAATTTTTCACCCGCATAAAATACAAATAACTGTTCAACAACAAACCCTATGACCGAAAACCGTTTTAAATTACGACCCGTTATTAAAACTGTAACGGATCGGGTGTCATCATTCCCTATAATGGATTCTCTGGAACCGTTACAAGCCGTAAAATAACCAATATCAATCAACGGCTTGAAGGCAAAGGAATGGCTATTTAAAACATAATTTTATTGAAAATCGGTTTTCACTGAAGTATCTTCTAAGTCATATTTTACGGTTTTGGTTGTAAAAAGTTGGTATTGTTATTAAGTTCGTTTTTAAATGGCCATACTTAAATGTTTGGTTATAAATTTACTTAAGACTTCCCGCCTGTAAAAAAAACATTTTTCATTTTTTTTTCCTTTTTTTAGGGCTGGAACAGTCTGCCTGCTGCGGTCTTCCCGTCCGATTATAATTTGGGTGTCTTCAAGGCTAGAGTGAATAGGCTCTTAATAAACTAGTGCGCCTCACTATCAAGGGTTGCATCGCTACTTACCATCAGGTGGGATCGCAGTCAAGCACTAGTTTATCTCAATTAAAAAAAAAAAAAAAAAACAGTGCATACAACTAAGGAATGGAATTCCCTGCCAGAGTCCAAACAGCTATAACCTAGGGGACTTTAAGTCAAGAGTGAATAGGTTACTTCTGGCCAGCGTGCTCCACCGTCAACCACAAAATCGCTTACCATCAGGTGAGACCGTAAGATAGTGGTCAAGCGAGAGTCTATCAATAATAACTAAAAGTTTAAATATGTTCTGAGTTGCTATACATGGAGAATTGCTTGCATTGACTGGAAAGGTCCACTTCATACGTGACGAGTATTTGAAAGGGTTACCACGGCCTTGGAGACCACAGGGCAACTAATGAACACAGGTAGGTTTTTTCAGTAAAGCAAGCTCCTTTAAACGCGCAAGAAACTCATTGTCTTTCTTGTTACCACCACTGAATAACTGATTATATTTATTTTGTAAACAGGTTTAAAAAACACTTAAACACGTTTTTCTTGTCTTTTTAAACTAGATGAGGCCGGTGTTTCCTAACTACCCTGAGAAGAAACATCAAAACAAACTTGAGGTTTCTTTTTCGACGGGAAAAATCATCCAATGACAACCCCCGCTCTTGGGCGGAGCGGGAGATAGTGTCAGACTCTTACTGAATAAAAAACCCATCCCGTTCCTTCAAGCCTTCATACCGAGGCTCGAGCGCCCTTTCGGATAATTCTGGCCCCAGTAGGCTTCGACCCGGCTGGGCTCCTGCTGTTGCTGACAACTCCTTGAGGCGCGCGGGAACAGTGCGCGCCGACGACTTGGGCTTGGTCCGGACAGTTACCGGACGGCCGGAAAGCGAGCTACCCATTGTTCACTGTCCGCAAGCCCGCGCCTACGGTCAAAGTCTCTTTTAAAATCCATATGGCATGGTCAAATCATATGAGAACCATGTAGATTAGTGTCTGAGATGGACTTTTGAGGAAAGAACCACACAGATTTGAGTGGATCTTTCCAGTCAGTACAAGCTTTTGTCAGTATTCGTACCTAAAGCTCAACTCAGGACTACTAAGGAGCTGAACGACCTAATGAACAATACCATTTGGGTAGACCGAAGAAAACACTCAAATTGCCAGACATACGTCAAATTTTCTGACCTAAACCCCCACATACAAAGTGAGTTAAACTGTGACCTTTCTGTTTTGTAATATCATAGCCAGCAACTGCCTGAAAACTAAAAGAAAACTCAACAAACAGTCCAAGAATAACATAAAAATACTAGGATGTGACCTTTTTCGTCCTTACAATTATTTTAACTCATAACAATAACGCTCAATATTTGAAAACGGATATTATAGATATAACGGATCTGAATACCTACGAATACGGATATATGAATAATATTAAAACGGTTTCGAATGATACTGATACGAAATTATTCTCTAAATTTTAAAATTATAAAAGTAAGATAGCAAGATGACTTTTATTTCTAGTCTAGATTTAAAAAAGAAAGAAAACATGTTTCTATGGCAAACAATGAACAAACAAGTATTGAAAGAAACTTAAATTAAAAGTCAAAAAAAACATCAACGAACAACGTGTCTCACGCCAGTGCCATATAGGTTCGGTTCAGCATATTGCCAGACAATTACGTAGCAGTTGCCTGACGCTGGTTTTCAACTGAACTTTTGATATATCTAGATTAATTACATAAATGTAAATGGAAAACAAACAAAAACCTGTTGTAACCTGTTATTTAGACTCCGCTTTTATCCGAAACTTTTCGGTGACAACAAAAAAAAAAAATATCCGTATATTTTTTTTTCGGATTTTTTCAGCTATGGTTATGAGAGCTTCATAGCATCCCTGTTTGAAAATAATCTAACCCACGCACCCCACTTACGTAGACATGTCAGAACCAGTTATTTTTAACCATTTTCATCTAAAACCATCTCTCCTATGTCAATAAGGGAATAGATGAAAGCAAAACATTTGAATACCAAAGTACGTACAAGCAAATATAATCAAAAATATCGATAGTCAATATGTTGTGTATTTCCCATTGAAAATCATAACTGTGTGAAGGCGGTCTTGGGACTTGTACAGACGAGCCACATAACCACACATAGAAAGAAAGCAAAAGAAAGAAAGAAAAACAGTTTATTTACGCGTTAAAGACGCAATCTTAAAAGTAGAACATCAATTGATAGGGAAGATATGCGTCTCCTCCGCGCAAAACGGCCGAACGCTCAGCAAAAAGCTGCGGTCTCACGCATAATGCGTTGAGCTCACAGCGCTGGTTTTCAGCGTGGGCCGGTCGCTGTGTCGACATAAAGACGCTGGAACGGTGCAGTAAATAAAAGTAACTAAAAATAAGTATAAAAAGTTATAAATAAAAATAAAATAAATAGATAAGGTGACAAATACAATTTTGTAAAGTGGCAACACCACGACGCGCCGATAGCTCAATTTGTGCAACTCTATTTATTGCATTTATTTTATTTTAGTTAATAATTATTATAGTGTCTCTCTCTTTGCCTAGCCTTATCCCATTTCATTTGGGGTCGGCTCTTCTCGTCATTTTTCGCCAGACATTTCTCTCAATAATATTATGATAGTATAATTTTTTTTAAATGTACTTTTTTCCCTACTTCTCACAAACACTATGTACTTCATTTTTATCTTTTTTTACAACTCTCCTTTCGCAGTCATGCTGAAAAAGATTTCATTATAAATAAGCATCACCTTTGTATATACCCAGTGTTCTGTTTCCTTCTTCTTATCTTTAATTTATATATCGAGCCTTTAAGGAAAAAAAAAAAACAAAGTAAGCGTAAGTGTGGTTGTTCGTTAACACGTAAAGCAGTAGGCCGTAAATAGTTGTATTGTTATAATCGTGGTAGCGTAGTAATAAGTACTACTAATTCTCATATCCTCATTTCAAATTACTTTGAAGAGAAGCCACACACCTTCAAATTTTCTTTATTAATCCCCATTTTAGTAGTCACCATTTTTAAGCCATATCATCATTTATTCAATCCACCCATCATTTATTGGGTCTTCGGAATAGACGAACATACATTCCTGCTACTCAACTTTTTTTACGAAATATTAATGATATTAATTATTTATTTATGTATCCTTTATTGTACACCAAGATAATAAATTACACATTTGAGCCTTATATTTAGAACATACAATTGGCGGCCTTATCGCATTCCGCGATCTCTTCCAGGCAACCTGGTATGGAAAGAGATTGACTGGACATAAAATGGGGTTGCACATGGTGCATTACAAAACAAGTTAAACAATGATAATTATTACTTATATTTCAACAGAGCGTGGTTAGACAGTTTTATAAAATATAGCCGGCGACAGTTTCGTTGCTATGAAATTGTTGCCCGTCTACACAAACCTTTACACGGAAATAAAGCGGACCCGTTTCAAAAACATATCAATTTTATTCTGATTTTTATTAAGAGGAGATAGAAAACTTGTCCGATTTGAAATAAAATGCAATACTTTTGAGATTGGATGCACGTGGCAGCATGCCAGTGGAGTTGCGAACAAGATTGCTTCGAAGATTTTCTATCAGGTACGAGGAATCCGCTGAATTGGAAGTACTTTTGTGGATTATAGCGGATTTATTTAAGTATACCTTTTACATTTCAATGTATTTTCTCGTAAATAAGAATAAAGTGTATTGTTCATTGTTACAATAAAAAATAATACCATAAAACTGTTACATAATCTTTAATTGTCAAACTTAAGTGGTAGTGGGCAGGGCACATAGCACGCAAAACAGATACTCGATGAGGATAAAAGGTCCTTGAGTGGTGACCGCGTACCGGAAGACGCAGCGTTGAAATGCCTCCCACAAGGTGGACCGATGAGTTGGGAGGGTCGCGAGAATCTGATGGATATGAGACGCACAGAACCAGTTATTGTGGCGACGCTTGGGGGAGGCCTATGCCCAACAGTGGACGTTATTCGTCTGAAATGATGATGATGATGAATCATTAAATGTCTGTTACTATTTTAGGAAACAATTAATATTTTTGGATTTATTTCTATCTTGAGGCTTATGAGTATAGCTCTCTCCTACGCTAAGAAATAAAATATTTAGGTAAATATTGAGAGCTCTACCAAATAAGATATATGTCTGTTTGCTAAACGTTTGACTTTTTCAGCAGATATTTGTTTTACTTTGCATAATATATCCATGGCATCATAACGATAAGTACCTACCTATGTCTTCCATCTTTTTTTTAACGAACTTTAAAAAAGGGTACTTATCTTTTATTTCTCTTTTTATGTACCTAGGTATTTTCCCCGATTACTCAAAGACCCATGGACCAATTTATAAAATTCTTTTCTGTTTGAAAAGGACTGCCATAGATCCATAGACGGTGACCTATTTACGGATCAACTGGTAAACGTTGCTTTGAGACCCTTTTTTTATTACGATATAATCAGAAAATATCATGAGAACTTTCAAGAAATAATTTTGTTTATAAAACAAAGTTCTTTAACAGTTTCAGTATGAACTCTTATAAAACCATTACAAGAAACTTAAATAATTTTCCTTGCCTTCAATGGGAAATGTGCCCAGAACGCCAGTAGCATCACCACGTTGAATGGCAATGCTGATTCATTGGCCAAAGAAAAGCCCAGACCTTTACACCATGCCTCTGGTCATGTGAAGAATCAACTTACTGTATGCTGATATCTCGAACAACTCAATGAGTACTTGGATAAGATTCTTCAATTAACAATTTAGTTTAAATTTTAATCAAATTGGTGATTACTGGGGCCAGAAGGGAAGCTCGGCCTCGGTACGAAAGGCAAGAAGGGACGGGGTAGGTTTTTTAGTCAGTAAGAGTCTGACACTATCTCCCGCTCCGCCCAAGGACAGGGGATGTTATTTGGATGATTTTTACCCACCAAAAAAAAAAATTTGGCTAACACCAATCTAACACAGGCGTAGGGGTAACCAGCCTTTCGATATTTTACAGGATGCATTTTGGAGAGTGTGAGCAGGAATTATCTACTTGACTTGATTCTGCCATCAACTCTCTACCATCGTACAACCCGACATAATGGCGAGTGTTCACCCTTAAGCTGTTAACACGTTACGGTCTGGAGCTAAACTAAGTGATTAGCCTCGTCGTTTCACAATTTGACTGCAGCTAGGCAGCGTTCTTCTCGTCCGATTATAATTTAAGTATCTTCAAAGCTAGATTGAATAGGCTCGTAATAAACTAGTGCGATGCCTCCAAGATTTTAAAGGAGTTATTATCAACATTACTCAATTCTTCTTCTTCTCTTACTTCAAGTAAATATACTTTACTTATTCCTGATCTTTGTTCCTGAGTCACAGGCGAGTATTTTCCGAGCTATTTTCAGCGAAAAAATCTTTTCAGAAAATTAACTTACGACATCCTCTCCGAGCTTATTGCTAAACATTCACGTCCTGTGGCCTTCAAATAAATCATATTAGGTAAGGGCGTATTCAGATGACACGCGCCGATCACGCACAGCACCCGCGCACGCTTTGTGCCCGCCTTAACCCCGCACACGCGCTGCGTCCGCCTCGCGTACGCCTCGCGCCCACTTATACTACTAGTGACTAGACTACTTCGTTCACTAGGCATTTAGCCACAGCGCGGCCGCAAAACGTACGCGGGGAGGGTGCAGAGCGCGGGCGGGGCGAGCGCAGGGTTGGTGCGAGGCGGGCGCGGGGCGTGCGCGTGTAGACCTCGTTAAATGCAATTTGAGATCTATTGATGGATTATAAGACTCAAATTCTTATTTAATAAATTTCAATGCGAGTTGGACGCGGGTGGCCTGCGCTGAGCGTGCGCGTGTCGTGTGAACGCGCCCTAAAGAGCTAGCTTTTACCCCCGGCTTTTCGTGAACAACCCCATATGTACAGAAAGAAAGAAAGAAAAAGTGTTTATTTGCGGCAAACATGGCGCATACCTTAAAATAAAACAAATAACAAATTCGACTAAAGTAGCACGAAGTCCTACTGGGGCTTAGGGTTATCCGAAAGGAAACTCGAGCCCCGGTATGAAGGCTAAAAGGAACGGGGTGGGCTTTTAGTCAGTAAGAGTCTGACACTATTTTCCGCTCCAGCCAAGAGCGGGGGTTGTCATTGCATGATTTTTCCCACCATAGTAATAAGCACGTAAGTAGGATATGCGTAACATCCACGCAAAACGGCTGGTGCTCATAAAAATGCTGGGGCTCAGTACCAGGTATTTTTTATTTTCGATATATATCCTAGTCTAGTAACACTAAGTGAAACTGTATCTTTTTATTGTTGTATTTGTATTCCACCTCTGTAACTGTCCAATTGTGTGCGTAAACATCAAACTAAAAAAAAACTCCGACCAAGTGCGAGTAAGAGTTGCGCATGAAGGTTTCCGAACCCATATACAACTCTTTTTTTACTGTTATTATAGTGGCAACAAAAATACATCATCTGTGAAAACTTCAATTATCTAGCTATCACAGTTTATGAGATAAAGCCAGGTGACAAACAGATGGACCTCCACTGTCCGTCTAAAGTTCTTTAAAAAGTCATCAGCTCAGCAGGTACACTCAAAGATTACATTATGTAATGAATCAAAATATTATCTCATTCTAATATTTCTTAACAAAAATAAATAAGCCAGAAAAATAATAAACAGAAAACGAATCTTGAAAATGTTATAATATTTCCAGTTCAGTGAAGCAAAACGCTCCAATTGAACAGAATAGGTAAAGTTTATTTAAATTATAATCTGAAAACAAAGGTCAATGTAGGTATAAAGTCTTGAACTAATCAGCTGGAAAGGCTGTAGGAAAATATACCTTATTTTGTACGTCATAAGACTTTAATATCCATGTTTAATCATAAGATCATTGGATAAGACTAAGGTCGGCTGTCGTACCTACAGACCGTGACAGTCTAGAATTTAGACCAATGATTCTCAAATAGCTACCTGGACCCCAGTGGTCTTATAAGAGAGGGTTCTGTGGTCTAATAGATGAGACCATTGTTAGGTATTGCCAATGCCTCGTCTCGCCATCATACAGCTCACTGTCATTAAATACGATAACTTTGATGACCATCATAAATAACAATATGCACGACATTCAACGCGAACCTAGACCCCTAAGAGTTTTCTAAGACAGGATACTGTGGTAGAAGAAAATGAAATAGAATTGGAAAAGAAGGTCTACTAAAGAAGATCGTTGGAAGATACTGGCAACGCCACGTGTTGCTAACATATATATCACACCATCATGACATTACACAAAACAGAACATAACAGATATGCTTAATCATAAGGAAACCTAGCTCAAAAAGAAGGTTTTAAAATATGTTTATAAATAAGTTTCAATTTTGAAATATCCTCTTTTTTCTCTTTTTGATCAAGCGTGCGCTTTTGACTACAATACAGGGATATTTAGCGTAAAATAAAATACATTAGCACAAAAGGGTTCTAATTAAAATAGATAAAAAAATACACTATGTGGTCGCCAGGACCATAAAGTTTGAGGATCTCTGGCCTAGACTCAAGTAGACATAAGAATGGCGAATTCCAGCTCAGCTCATGTCGCGAATTTAATGGTAAATGCTAATAAGTACCAGATACAAGGTATCAATGCAAATTATTCAAGTCTTTTCGGTCGCTAAATGTTTTTGACAGTAATTGTATGTTAATGTATTCTTGGGGATTGTTATGTTTTAATATGATACGCCGTTTTAGTGGGGCTTCAGGTGGCTGGGTTTGGAAGCCACTGGTAAAGAGTTTATTTTGCGGTTTGGACGTTGCCAAATGGTGAACACTTGTATAGTTTCTTGTGGTTTTAAGCCAATGATTTAAGGTAGGGTTATATTTGTTGACCACAAACAAATAACTGTTGTGAAGTATCTTTATTCTTGAGGATTATTTTTAAGATAAAATGTTAATAGTGCTTGTTTTGTGCAGGTTGGGAAAACCAACTACTCTTCCCACTTTAGATGGAGTGAGATACTGAGTGTTCCTTTAGTTGTTCTTTACGTTTTAGGGCCGAAGTAATTCTTTCTTAAAAACCCGAGACTACAGTAACAATAAATATAACACATAGAAAGGTACGGTTCAGGCACAGTCACTGCAACTTGTATTGTATGTCTGTACTCTTTTTTTATTATTATTTTATGTTGTTGAATATTGTGTTGCTTGCGCCGAATAAATGCTATTCTATTTAGAATATAACATGGTGTAAAAACTATTGTGATCCCTTCAGTTACTGATTCTGAACAAATTATATTCAGGTTCCGCATAAACTAAAAATAATGTTGTATCAGAGTTCCTTCCAGAAAAAATTCTCTCAGATTTGATTGATATCTTAATATTTTCTTCAACATTCTGACATCAAATAGGTCTTTGGGAAAATGATTTATCGTACCAGAAATTTAATTTTGGTCAATATCCGCCTATTGAAATTCGACTTGAGTGTCCTTTTTATTATATCGGCTTTTATGTTTGGATGCCAAGAAAATTATTTTATCTTTTTCTTGTTTTCTTCGAAGAACGTTTAATTTCGTTCAGAAAATACTTCAATATAATTATAATGTATTTACGATTTCTCACTTTGCGTCTGACGCAGGTCGTCATCGTCATCATCATTTCAGCCGGTATACGTTCACTGTTGGACATAGGCCTCCCCCAAGTGTTGCCACAAATAACGATCCTGTGAGTCTCGCATCCATTGGATTCTCACAACCTTTACCAGGTCATCGGTCCACCTTGTAAGAGGCCTTTCAGCGCAGGTCCTCAACGAACACAATTATTTTGGGAGGTTCCTGTATCGGATGCGGTGGGAAAAAATGCCAGGTTGACACCATCGTGCGGATCACCCGAAGATACGGTGGAAATCTGTCTCGCTTGGGCCGTGTCCTCGTGGAGGCGATCGACGACTTTTCGCATCCTGTCCTAATTCAGACCATGGTACGAAGTGAGAGGAAATAGGAAGGAACACTGCGGGTTTTAATCAATAAAATTCTGACATTCCCTACAGCTCCACCCAGAGCATGAGAAGTCTTTTGATAATTTCCCACGTAAAAGAAAAACATTGCGGGATTGTTCGGAAGTGTGAAGGTACACAGGTGGATTTTAGTCCTCTCGCTGCGCCCAAAGCGGAAAGAGTAAATGTAAAACCACACTGCGCACACGTGTGCCACACACGTAGGTCTGGTCGCGTCTCCATACATTTTATATGGAAACTAGAATTGCAGAGCTACATTAGATCCACGTCACGCCACGTCGTTCTACGTACGAATCAGGCGTGTTACACGTGTGCGTCGGTCTAATGTAGTTCTAGCTTTATTGGATACGACCCTTCGCTTTTTTAGGGTTCCGTAGCCAAATGGCAAAAAACGGAACCCTTATAGATTCGTCATGTCTGTCTGTCTGTCTGTCACAGCCACTTTTTTCTGAAACTATAAGAATTATACTGTTGAAACTTAGTAAGTAGATGTATTCTGTGAACCGCTTTAAGATTTTCACACAAAAATAGAAAAAAAACAATAAATTTTGGGGGTAGTTTTTTTTTAATACGTCATAAATCTAAAAA
Source organism: Mythimna albipuncta (assembly GCA_929112965.1). NCBI lineage: Eukaryota > Metazoa > Arthropoda > Insecta > Lepidoptera > Noctuidae > Mythimna > Mythimna albipuncta. The sequence goes on along the minus strand of OV815962.1, from coordinate 3,760,186 downwards.
CACTATTATTAAAACAACGATCAGAGTTACAACGAACTACAAGAACTTTTATATTATGTTACTTGCTGCTAAGGAACCCTCATGGGCGAGTACGACTCGCACTTGGCCGGTTTTTTTTTTTAATTTTAATATTTTCAAGGCGATTGCATCACTGCTTACCACCAGGAGGGATCACAGTCAAGCACGTTTTCAAGTTTAAGTTTAAGTCAATTAAAAATAGAACAGACTCCATACTTCAAAAAAAAAAAACCCAAAACCGAACACAACATTACTCAATAGGTTCCTATATCTAATGTCAAATCCTACCATAGTGTCGCAAGTAGACGTCAGACCTTTCCGATTTAGCTCGCGTCTGTATTTGGAAATTTATACTGTGTGCCATTACCGTGCCTAAACATGGATCGATAAAGGCCGCATAGAAATAAACAAGCTTTGGCCCCGATCAGGCCTGCTCGGCCACTATTATATGGAAAATCGTGTGTTCCTGGCAGTGATGTTACGATGTTTTGATTCCGATTCCAAAATATCGGAAGTTCCGATTGATTTTGCACTTTCAGTACCGATTAATCGGAACTTAAATCGGCTATCAAGTACAAACGAATTTTCCTCCGCTCGCGCTTTCTGTCGATATTCTTTCACTGATTTTGTTTCGTATAATGTTGCGAAATCGCTCCTCATTTACACTTATCCGATTTTTATTAATTCGTTTTTTCAATACACTCACTCGAGAACCCACTTTTATCCCTATTATTTTTGGCAATTTACTTAAAAGTGCACCGAGCTCATTTCTCTGTCACAATTTATTACAAATATCGTATCAGGCTGGGCGCTAAGCGACCTCCACGAGTCGCGCGTCAACCCCCGTTTATTTATATCTTCGTCAGTCAAATTCCGCGTCGGAAGCAATGGCAAACTCCACTTGTATCAAAAACACTATAGTAGTGTTTCATTTAACGCCTCTTTCTGCCCCCGTCTACACTTCCGATTTCGGTTACGATTCCGATAAACCAAATAGGTATAAATACTCCGGTTCCGAATTCGGTCCTGATGTATTTCTGTTACATCTCTAGTTCCTGGGACGAGGCTGTGTGATGCTAAGCGATATTGACTTGAGAGGTTTACGGAAAAGGTTGAAAAGGTTCGGTTTATGTGTACCGTTTTTACCGGGCGAAAAGTATATTTCTAGGGATCGAAGGAAGTAAATGAGAAGGTCTTTATTACTTACTTTATCTTTGCGGTCATCATCATCATCATGTTTCTTCACTTGCCCCGCGTTATTGACGATCGGAGCAAAACATCTTTTTTTTTCTCCCATACGGTTCTGTCCACGCATGACGAGTGACAGGGTAGAATGGAAGAAAAAAACGTATTGCGCCGACCCCAAATAAGATGGGACAAGGGCAGGAAGAAGAAGAAGAAGGTTCAGTCCACGGAAAAATTAAAGAGGTGAGAATGGCCTTGTGGGCGGCGCAGGCGTGACAAAATATGACCATGCTCATACTAGACACAACCAATAGCAAACTTGCGATCTAAGTGTGCGTGGTCTGTCAGTTGGGTAATGGGCGTTCGTATTGGTTTCTTGCCTGTAGTAGAGCTAAAGGGTGGGAGACAAGCGGCGACACTCGTTGTAGTACAAATCGGAAAGTATTCCCTTTCAAACTTTTTTCATCTTTTCTGTGGACAACCGTCACGCTGTCTCTAACTCCCTCTTCTTTCATATCACTTTTCTCATGATCCATGCTTATTTTTTTTAGCCTACCTCTTCCTCGCCATTCATCCATATGTATATGTATACATAACTCTTTTAGTAACATGCTTTTCATCCCTGATCTTCACATGACCTCTCCTTTAATGATCTCTGAGACAGACTATTTAGAAAAAAATTTACTCGTAACTAAAAATTCTGCTTTTCTGAATCTTTCAACTAATTTCTACTAACTACTGTTTTTTTTTCTTTACCGAAATGTTTGTAAGAATAATTGTAATGAACCGTCTTCAAACACCCTTTTTATTACACTTGACACAGTTAGATACATAAAAAAGTTAAAGGTCGCACTGGTTTGTTAACGTAATTTTTAGAACGTAAGTAGCGTTTCTCTTTATTTTTTCTTTTCCTTTTGTTTAACACCTTCTGAGGCTATTTTATAACACTGTGTCCAATAGTCACCATCATTTCAACCTAAAGAAATTCAACGCTATGCGTAAGCCTCCTCCAAGTGTCGCCACAACGATTGGGCGTCTCGCATCCATCCATCTGATTCGACGGTAGCAATTTTGCGTCTTCATCATCATTTCAGCTGAAAGACGTCCACTGTTGGACATATATAGGGCTCCCCTAAGTGTCACCATAATGACCAGTCCAGTGCGTCTCCCATCCATCGGATTCCCGCGACCCTCACCAGGTCATAGGTTGCACCCAGAACTTTTCAGCACTATCGACCACTGCTACTTAAGTTTGGCGATTCTTCCAAACGGTACTTAAATAAATTATATTATCAATTCACAAAGAAACTAAAATATTATTCTTAGTGAAGACTCCCGCAGAAAACCATGACGCGACAAAGCGACATTTTCACAGACTGTTCTTCAAGTAATACCTATACAGCAATACACAATCACATATTTCTTTTTGAGGTTGAAACTCATAAAATGACTTCTTCTGCTTTAGGGTGGAGAGAGAAAGCGTGTCCAACTTTTACTGACTAAAATCCACCTTGGTACCCTCTGCGTTTTAGGACCACAGTTAAGACAGTATCTGTTACAAAAATTTCCGAAGGTCTAGCGGACATACGAGTGAGTTTTAGATTTATCCGATGTATGCGAGACGCACAGAACCAGTAATTATGGCGACACTTGGGGGAGGCTTATGTCAAACAGTGGACGTCTTTCCGCTGAAATGACGACGACGATGACGACGATGACAAATCTACTCTAATATAATAAAAAGGTAGTTTGTTTTTTGTTTTGTTTGTTTGTAGGAGGTAAGTAATCTCTAGAAGTACTGGTTCGATTGCTAAAATTTTTTCACCGACAGAAAGCTGCTTTATTCCTGAGTGATATAAACTATATTTTATGTACGCGGACGAAGTCGCGGGAAAAGCTAGTTCTCTTAGGGTTTGTCGCATTGTCGATTCTGTCTGCGTGAGCCTTAGCCATCCAGACAGATAACATTGTAAGTCCTTCAGCACTTATCCAGAGTAAACCAAAAGACGAATAATTCATGACTATTCCTCGAACCAAAACTTCTTGAAGATGTGCCTACATAATTTCTGTTTAGCCTGATTTGGTATTCAACGGCAAGTTCTTGGAAAGTTCGTCACCTTGGAGCGTTGCTGGCGTTGGTGTCAAGTGACGAGGGGTCACGGTCGAGTTTGTTGTCTTACTAACATGTTTGTACTCTGAAGACAGCTGTGTTGTTTTGTTTTTTATTATTGTAACGGCGGTTTGAAAAGCATTTGAGGTTGTAGATGTTTCAGTTTTATTCTACCAATATATGTAGGGATTCCAATACCGCATCAAAATCGTGATACAGCATGTCTTTAAAAAGAAAGAAGAAATTAAAAATTCCAACCCCGCAAATCCCGCGGGATCCGCGGGATTGCTGACTTCAATCCCGCAGACGTGCGGGATCCCGCATAAGTAATCCCGCATTTCCGATCTCGTAGAAAAGGTGCGGGATTTCGCATTTGCGGGAAAACTAAAGTCGAGGAGTAACGAAGTCCTCAATAGGAAAAAGCTAATCACTGTTTAAGCATCATGAGGAAGATAAAGAAAAAAAAAACCATTTATTTGCGGAAAATGACGCAATCATAGGACTAAATTACAAATAAAAATAATAAATAAGTAATTAACTTTTTGCCGGATTTTTTTTCGAGTGAAGTTCAAGAGCAACAAGCAAAAAGGCCAACTTTTCAAAAACCATGTCATCTATGTGACAAAAGCCCAAGTATCCAGTACAAAGAAAAATTAAAAAGTCAGTCCGCCATGACACCTGTTCCAGCCAGTATTCTATTACTACGAACAAAGGAGTTCTTTATCCTCTGTCTGCAGTAAGATATTAGAGGTGTAATGTGTAAAAGGAGTTAAGAAAAATGTGGAAATTAAAAATGTTCGCCTGTCTTTTGTTTAGGAAATGCGATGTAATTGGGGAACGATGATATTTATAATGTTGGTGAAAGGACTGGTGAAGAACAGTTTTGTTTCATGAAAAATTAGACAACCGACCATTTTGTTAAATCATACTAAACTTCTTCACGGACGTTCGAACTCTGAACGCATTTGGATGAAATTTGGCCCACGGGTTGACCATGTCCTCGAATAACATGTAGTACACATAACATCTTTTTTTTTACTTTTTTTAAATAATAAATTTTATCTACTAACACAGAGACGAAACCGCTGACAGAAAGAAGCTAGCGATTAGCGATCTGTAAATTGTGCCCGGTCAATTTCAAGATCAATAAGCTCGCTTCCGAACACGTTAAAAATAAAAACTGGGCAAGTGCGAGTCGGTTTTTGTGACGTAGGTAACAACAAATTTACTGTTTTCAGATTTTTCCCTATACCTGTGCTATAAGACCTTGCTTTGTGCCAAATTTCAGGATTTTGGGTCAATGGGAAGTTTCCCATGAATTTCGAGATTATCAAAATATACGTTTTTTTGCTACATAAACGTGGCCGTATCTTTTTTATTCGTTAACTTAGAAGTTTGATTTTTTTACAGCTTGAAGGGACCGCAGACCTGAGTATATTGTTTTAATTTCAATACCTCCACGCGTTCTCGAGATAAAGGGTCTTGACAGACAGACAGATAGAAAGACAGACGGACGGACTACAAAGTGATCCTATAAGGGTTCCGTTTTTTCCTTTTAGGTACGGAACCCTAAAAATGGCGAAAAATACCGATTTACCTAAATACCACTTAGCATCCCAAGTGTCCACAATAACCGATTCTGTCCATCAGATTACGAGACCCTCACTAAACCGTCGGTCCACCTTGCGGAAGGCCTTCTAACGCTGCGTCTTCCGGTACGTGGTCGCCACTCCAGAACCTTTCGGCCCCATCGACCATCTGAGCAGCAAGCAATTTGGCCTGCCAACTGCCACTAATGTTTGGCGATATCAGCTTTCATTTTGCTCACTAACCGACATCAATAAGAAGGAGGTTCTATGTTCGGCTGGATATATTTTTCTTTACTTATTTACTTATTTATTTATTAATTTTTTCACATTTTAGGAAAGCTTACAGACTAATAACAACATAGTGACAATAGTAGGTAATTAAATTGCTAATTACAAGCTTCCACATGTAGGTAGTAATTAAGACGAAAAAAAAAGAAAAAAAATCCAATGTTGGTCCCACAAGGTTGACACAGAGTTGGTTAACTCTCAATAATTTTAACATACAATAATATTATGTTTTACGTGCAAATAGGTATTAGTTATTCAAAAAATGACTTTGCTTACTAAGGTAGTTATCCATTTTCATTTTTCCGCCTGACAATATGACTTCAATCTTAATGTTATCGGAAAAAATCTGAGACAGGAGTTTCTGTGTTGCCATTTGCTTGCATGATATTCAAAGAATATTCCAACGTATACAGAATACAGAAAACAATATTTTCAAGAAATCGTGAAATATAATGATGTTGAACAACCTTTTAAGGCTAAGGTAAAACAAATAGACGAGTTTGGATCACAATAGTGACTATGTTTATTTCCTTTGATTGTTATTTACTGGAACTCTGTGTATTTTATTGACCCAATAATCATCATATCAAGCTGAAAGACGTCTATTGTTCGACATAAGCCTCCCCCATGCGTCGCCACTACGACTGGTATTGTGCGTCACGCATCCATCGGATTCCCGCGACTCTGACCACGTCATCAGTCTACCTTGTTGGGGGCCTTTCAACGCTGCGTCTTCCGGTACGTGGTCGCCACTGTAGAACCTTTGGCCCCAACGGCCATCTGTTCTGCGTGCTTATGCCGTGCCCACGGTCACTTAAGTTTGGCGATTCTTCGAGCTATGTCGGTAACCATGGTTCTCCTAATGATATCTTCATTTCTTATCTGATCACGCAAGGAAACTCCGAGCGTAGCCATTGCCCTTTGAGTGAGTCTTCTGATGAGGACCATTGTAAACGACCACGTTTCGGAGGCATAAGTCACCGAATAATAAAGGTAATATAATAATCGTGAAAAGTCAAAGTCAAAGCATTTATTTCAAATAGACCATTTGCAGGCACTTTTGAATAGTCAAATCGGTCAGTCCAAGAAAAGTGAAGCTAAATTACACGTTCCAAAGAGTAGATCTCTATGGAGAAGAACGTGAAAGCAACTCCATGGACACTCTTTTGAATCATATTTTATGTTACATTTAATGCTTGGTTACATATTACTTGTTGCTTTTATTAGAAAGAAACTAGAAAAAGAATTAGAAAGCCGAGAAAGATAAGCAAAGAAAGTAACATGACTTCGGTGCCCCAACAGGTTCCTGCTAGGGCCACAAGGAATTTCTTAAACGGAGACAGTGGTCCTGGAACTAGGGCAACTGACCATATACTTGTGTTTTAGTCAGTGAAAGTCTGACACGCTCTCTCGCTCCACTCTAGAGCAGGAGAAGTCAGAACGATTTTCCAACTTTAAAAAAATACCACAGTTACAAAGAGTAAAATTTTTTTTTTTTTACAAATGAATAAAAACGACTCCAATACAAAAAAAAATCAAGTGGAAAAACAAGCTTCTTGGATGAGTTTTACCCACCGAAAAAAAATAATTAAAGTCAGTAGTAAATAACGAAGAAACACCATATTTTGCACGTCTAAGTGTTTTTTGTTTCACTGAAATCGTTTAAATATTTTTTTTTATAAAGTTTTGTTATAAAGTCATTATTTTCCTGAAAAGAAAAGTAATTTGTGACTTCATTTTCACCCCTTTCATTTTTCAACTGAAAGAAAAAGTCAGTAAACAACATTTGTTATTACTTACAAACCTTGAACAACTTTTCATTTTATGATAGCTATCCCATAATAATTTCTGAAAACATTTCTAGCACAAGTACTATTCTACACAAAGCCATATTTATGGAAGTGTATATACCACAAAAGAGAGATAGATACAGAAGGTCAATCTACATACAACGTGTGTTTGAGCAACGCACACATAGACGTCGCTCACACGGACACGAAATGAACCAGTTGGGAAATGTAAACGCGAGTGCTATTCGCTTGAGACACGTGTTAGCGAACTTTTTTGTGCAAAAATTGAGCAATAAAAAGAAGTTATTAGCTGTTCAGTGGACGGTTGTTTAATAAACGAATTTATTACCGTAAAATGGGGTGAATATATACAAAACTTTGTCTTTTCACTTTGATACCATATTATCGGCTTCTAACAAAGCATCGACTTTTTAAAATATCAATTCATGATTTAGTTAAATGCTGCAACAAATATTCAAATATCGTGAAAACACTCTTTGAAGTTTTGTTTCTATTCACCCCCGAGTTTCTATTTACCCCATTTTACCGTTACTTATAAATTCTGCATTAAACCGGGATTTTTTTTTTTTTAATGATAGGCTTGCGTTTGACCACCATCTCACCTGATGGTAAGCGATGATGTGGTCGACGATGAAGCACACTTGCCTAGAAGAAACCTGAATTGTCGTTTTTTAAGCAATCAGTTTTTTCAGAGAGGTTGATAGATACCTATTTGCTGATATTTCGATGGTTCGTTTTAACATAACGTAGAACAGTAGGTAGGTTCTCAACAATCAATCGAACAATTAGATATAAGTGTCTCTACTACGTTTTTTGACCTTAAGCCAAAGTTGATAACTCTTTTGATGTTATGGTTATGTTCTGTTAACTACTTTTAAGTTTGCGTCTTAAACGCGTAAATAAACTGTTTTTCTTTCTTTTCTTTCTTTCCTAGCGCAACCGCCGAGCGTAGGTATAAAAAGTGAAGCACATACATGAGATTGACTTCTGTGCCTATCTGTTTTGTGCATATACGCATTACATTGTGCCCCCGACCGCATTCACAGCCGCTGTGCCAGGCTGGTTGAAAGAGCCGGTGCGAGTCGATACTCAAACAAAAGATAGAAACCCCATATGTAAACCAGAGTGCACATTATATGCAGGGAATTAAATTTCCCATATTAAAAGCTTGAGTTTCCGAAATGATGAATTTATATTTATTTATTTTATTAGATACAGGTAGGTACTCTCTGCACTAACAGTCGAAACCAATACTTGCAAAGACATTATTAGGTAAGCACAGATATCGGCACGGATCTTGAGCGCTGGCTTCAAGTTGCGCGGAAGTCAAATATTCGGTGTTTTTAGTGGTACGAAGTGAGACGGGGGCGGGGAGTGTCAGTGATTGGCTCGCCATCGCCATCGTGTTATAGACGTCACTCATGGTTCGTTCCCTGCACTTGCTGTATGTATTGGCTTGTCAATGTATGGAATGCGCAAAGCGATCCCCACTCTGACGCCGAGCGCTCAAGATTCGTGCCGATGCTAGTTTTTGTGTGAGGAATATTGTAATGATAAACGCGTTGTCGCATCTTAGTCACATTGTCGCATAACACCTCTCTGTGGAAGGCTCTACTAGGATTTTTAGGTGGGATATCTTTCGACGTCCGGATAAAGCCGGACATGGTCAGGCTTTTTAGTTGCGTTTCCTGCCAAATTTGACCATTTTTGGCTTTTTTAGGCTTGAGCTGTCATTTGGATTTTGTTTTACCTTGACTCGCTAGCACAAGCAGAGCGAACATGCAATTAGTCTAGCAATTATATCATTTAATTTTAATGTTTTTTCATTAGAATTTAAAAAGATTGCATGCATTTTATTGTTATCAAAAAGTCATGTTAAACTTAAAAAAAAATCGGTCTTTTTGACCAAATGCCGGTCCTGGCAACCCTAAATATAGGTGAGTTAAAAGTTTGACACTCCCTCTCGCTTCACCCAGAGCGGAAGAAGTTATTTCATGATTTTGCAATCAATTAGATCCATTGCTTTATTTAATTGTACTGTAACGAGATTCGCGAGGTTCCGATGTAACCAATCGCTTTGACACCAAATCCTTGCTGACTTGAGACTCAGCTAACCGGATCGTGACCGTAAGTTAATTAAATGGATTACCAATATCTTAGATCCGACCAATTTCCAATTAGACACCAGATTGGAATTCAGAAATTGGTTTTCATCTCTTTCTATTGGTTCTCGTCGTGTGAACTTTTTTAGTTCTGTACCCCTAGCCAAGTTGCTAATCTGCAATAGTTAATGCTTGTAGAAAGCTTCAATGTACGGGAATGATGTCGTCTTAACGCTCAGTCACCTGGTCAGAAAAAGAATTGGCGGCAAGGTCAACTCGAAGCGTTCGACGCAAGCGAAACGATTATAACTTGGCTAGGGGGGCTGAAAAGACGAATCAGTTTGCGAGGTTGCTAGTTGAAATGGAGCTAGCTACCTTTTTTTTAATTTCAATTCTCAACCTCTTACGGTTTATGAGATACAGTTCGCTGACAGACTGACGGACGGACAGACAGCTGAGGCTTAGTAATAGGATCCCGTTGGCACCCTTTGGGTACGGAACCAAAAAATAAAAAAGAACTGGGCAAGTGCGAGTCGGCCTCGCGCCCTGTGGATTCCGTACAAACTTACCTATGTAAACAGTTCAATTCCCGAATGGAGTTTTGCAGATTATTCAGGCTAGTTGCCATTCAAAAAATTAATTAGTCCGTCTTTTCTAAATTATTCAAAAATAAGGGACACGTATTTTTTTTTATTTCTGAATTAAACCAAAAATGACAAAGTTACAGCCCATTAAAGTTACGTGTAACATCACGCCGTGCTGCATTTTTTCGCACGGGGTGACGTCACACGTAACTTTAATGATGAAAAAACACGTGTCCAATATTTTTTTATAATCTAAAATACGGACTAAATAAAATGTAATTATTTTGACCCTGGAAACTACCCTGCGCCTTTATACTCCTAGCCTAGACTCGTACTTTCACAGTTAGGGCGTATTCAGATGACACGCGTCGATCACGCACGGCACCCGCGCACGCGTTGTGCCCGCCTTAAACCCGCACACGCGCTGCGTCCGCCTCGCACACGCCTTGCGCCCACTTATACTACTAGTGGCTGGACTCCTTCGTTCACTAGGCATTTAGACATAGCGCGGGCGCAAAACGTACGCGGGGAGGGTGCAGAGCGCGGGCAGGGCGAGCGCAGGGTTGGCGCGAGGCGGGCGCGGGGCGTGCGCTTGGCGTGCGCGTGTAGACCTCGTTAAATGCAATTTGAGATCTATTGATGATGATCATAAGACTCAAATTCTTATTTAACAAATTTCATTGCGAGCTGGACGCGGGTGGCGTGCGCTGAGCGTGCGCGTGTCGTGTGAACGCGCCCTTAGTGTTGAACGGTGCAAAGCTTGGCTCAGCACACCCGGTGGTTTCACGGTTAGCCTGCTACGAATAGTGCTGCAATATACGTAGAAATGGTATTTCTCTTTTCATTCTTTGTGTAGTGATTAGCTCGGTATTAACAACTCGGTGTTAATGATTTTTTTGCTACGTGTTTCAACTAAAGATATTAGAATTTGAATTATTTAAGAGCGTACCTATATCATCATCATATCAGCCGAAAGACGTCCACTGTTGGACATAGGACTAGAAATGAAGATATCCGCAGGAGGACCAAGGTTACCGACGTAGCTCGAAGAATCGCCAAACTTAAGTGGCAATGGGCAGGGCACATTGCACGCAGAACAGACGGTACCTATATGGCTTGGTAATTTTAGTATTAGAGTGGTTTTTTTTTTTAATGAAAGTTGGTCCGGTACGGAATGCGTTATTGTATCTATACATTAAGGGCGCCTATGAACCATTACTGTACATACATAAATAACTAATTTTTGCCAGCATCTTTGCCCGCATGAAAAAAATTGCCTGTCACACAGTGGTAAAGTAACTTTCTACTAGTGAAAGAATTTTGAAAACAGTCCAGTTCTTGAGTTTATTTATAACTAAAAAAATTCAAAAATACTAATTTTTGGATTTTTGTTTTCTCTTTTAATAATAATATTGATCAAAAAGAAAAAAATGTCAAATATAAACATAATTTCTTAGTAAATATTACAATACTTATTGTAAAAAATAATACAAATGTGGCAAAAACAAACACCTATTTTTTAACAGTTAAGTTAAAATAGGCTTTCAAGTTTTTATTACTTTACGAGTTTATAAATCAAATTAAAAAAATAACCAACACTAAAATAAATACTGAGCGGAAACGAAGCAAAAACACTTAGCTAGAAATCTAAAGACTTTAAAAAATAATTGTCCAATCCTTACTAACATTATAAAAGCGAAAGTGAGTTAGTTTGTTTGTTACGCCTCAGCGCCTAAATGGCAAAACCGATTTTTATAAATTTTGGTACAGAGATAGTTGGGACCTTGGAGACGGACATAGGCTAATTTTTTTATAAAAAAAAAAGTGAGAAAAGGGGGAGAAAGAGGGAAGGTCTTTTAAGTACGCGGGTGAAGCCGCGGGCAAAAGCTAGCAACGCTACGTTTTAAAAGCAAACGATTTTTCTAGAAAGAAATTGAAAACAAAAATCAACTACAGAACTAAATATTTAAATATTCAATGAAGTACAGACTGGATTTAAAAAGCACTATTTAATTTTCTAGCCAACAGAGCGAATCGTGGGTGCACGACTACTTAAAAGAACCTAGTTTGTTTTCTTTTTTTTTCTGTTAATATCTACTTAGAATTTCATTCGCATTACGTTTGCTCAGTATAAACACAATATCGTTTGATTAGCTCGCCGCAATGTAATATGTTCTCTTATTAGTTTCATTTCATGACGTCTGCGACTAATGCCACAGATAAAAAATGTGGTATCTGCGCTAATTTATTATATACTAGCTTTTGCCCGCGGCTTCGCTCCCGTCAACTGACTATTATATTCTACTCTACTCAATTCTGCCCTACTCTAACTTACCCTACCCTACCCTACTCTGCAGTAGGTATATTAATTACACCAACTGCTCAATAATGTCGTTTTATACGTCATACAAACCTCACAAGCATGTCATTCTATCCCTAGGGAGATAATGCAGTATGGCCGATCCCTAGGGAATAATGAGATTTGAATTTGGAACATTAAAAATCGTCAACATTGTGAATTAAAATGTACGTGCATCGAACAAGTTGACTCGAAATTCAAACTGGCCACTACAAAAAAGAAACTAGAATAAAACGAGCTTACTGACGGGAGCGTTATTGAAAATTGAAACTGAATAGTGAATTTTATTTGTTTGATGAACTTGTAAATATAATACTTATGTATTTATATTTCTCTAATATATGATTTGGTCGACAAAACTGTTTTTTAATTAACTCACAATGGTGTCAAAATTAGAGTATGCAACACGGGGATAAAGCTGTCTATGTCTTGGGCGGCTTGAATTCCACACTTCACTCAGGTTTCTTTATTATATAAGTCCCTCACTAACGTGATTAAAATCAGCAACCTTCGTTTCGTTCGAAATTGAACATGCCGCCCGCGACATAAAGACACTGCTTTATCCCCTAGTCACCTAATATACTATTAATATACCATTAAAAACATCAACCGGTCAATCTAAAAATTTCAAATTGTCAAATTTTTAACCATCCATAGATGTTTCGTTAAGCTGTCAGTTGCATTTTGTTATATCACGTTTTATGTCACGTTCCACGGGATCGGGATAAATGGGATATCCTATGTTCATCCCCTGGTGCTAAGCTATCTCTCCACTAATTTTCAGCCAAATCGGTTCAGCCGTTCTTCAATTATATATAGTGTAACAAACACGACTTTATTTTATGTATTACTAGCTTTTGCCAGCGGCGTCGCCCGCGTACATAAAATATAGCCTATGTCAGTCTGGAATAAAGCAGCTTCCTATCGTTGAAAGAATTTAGCTATCGGACTAGTACTTTTAGAGATTACTTATTATATAGTATTTATTCTTTCGCAGATTGTTTTCTTTCGTGTTTGTTTCGTTATAATGACCAAGTATTTATTTATTCACACAACAACGAGTAGGTAATTAGTAGTACAACTTATTTTAAAAATTTATTTAACAATTCATGTACACACTTAACTTACATAAGAAAAACCGGCCAAGTGCGAGTCGGACTCGCCCATGAAGGGTTCCGTAGCAGCAAGTAACATAATATAAAAGTTCTTGTTATGTGTTGTAACTTTGATCGATGTTTTAATAATAGTGTATTTTTTTCGGTTTATGACGCATTAAAAAAAAACTACTTGCTGGATTTCGGTCAAACCAATTTTTGTTGGTAGTTTTTATAGTAATATATATCATATATTTTTTTTAGTTTTATCATTCTCTTATCTTAGAAGTTAGAGGGGGGGGACACACATTTTACCACTTTGGAAGTGTCTCTCGCGCAAACTATTCAGTTTAGAAAAATATGATATTAGAAACCTCAGTATCATTTTTGAAGACCTATCCATAGATACCCCACACGCATGGGTTTGATGAAAAAAAAATTTTTGAGTTTCGGTTCTATGTATGGGGACCCCCAAAATTTATTGCTTTTTTTCTATTTTTGTGTAAAAATCTTAATGCGGTTCACAGAATACATCTACTTACAAAGTTTCAAAAGTATAGCTCTTATAGTTTCGGAAAAAAGTGGCTGTGACATACGGACGGACAGACAGACAGACAGACAGACAGACAGACAGACAGACAGACAGACAGACAGACAGACAGACAGACAGACAGACAGACAGACATGACGAATCTATAAGGGTTCCGTTTTTTGCCATTTGGCTACGGAACCCTAAAAAAAGACAGAAACAGAAAAATAGGTAATGCTTATTTCTAACGAAATCTCTTCCAGCATACTCGCGAAAGGAGAATTAGAAAAAAAGAGAAGTAGACAGCGTGTGTAAAAGTGACAGGAAAAGAAACAAACAAAACAATTATTATAAGAATATACCTACCATACAAAAATAAAAAAAATAAAAATTTGTGCAAATGAAATAAAAGTTGCGAAGAATTTGTCACTTGTGCACAGTTCTTGTTTATTTAATATTAGTGGCCCGTCCCGGCTTCACACGGGCAATAAATATAGCATATGTTACTCAGGGTGAATGCAGCTTTCCAGTGGTGAAAGAATTTTTAGAAATCGGCACAGTAGTTTTTGAGTTTATTCATGACAAACATACTCAATAATAAAAAAAATCCCTCTTTATAATATTAGTGTAGATTAATAAAAAAACCGGGATTACGTAAAAACAATTAAGTCAAATTACAATAATAGATAATCATTATAAAATTTTATCATTACATCTTTGATGTATGGACTTTACTCCTTTTTTTCACCGCTGTGTTTGTTTCAGTGTTTCTTCTCAGGATAACTAGGAAACCGGCCTCATCTACTTTAATTTGACGTGTAATAGTACATTGTTACACTAGGGGTGAAAGTAACTCATTTCGTCCCGAGAAGGAGTTGGCGGGCGAGCGAAGCGAGGTCGCTAATTCGAGGGGTTAAATGGGTTACTTTCATCCCGAGGTAAACACTGTGCTTTTCATTACGAATACGAGGAAACTAAAAATAAAATAAAAAGTTTGTAAAACCTGAGTCGTCGTACCTATGATTTTAAGTAGGTATCTTTCTTCTGATTTAGGCGGTAAAAGGTATTCCACTACTGCTTTAGCCGCTTCTCTTATGAAATTAGGCTTTAAATCACTATTTTAATCTGATAAACATAACGTGTTAATACGAATCTCTGTTTTACGGAAATGTAAACGAAACTCGAAAAAACCAACGACTGATTGCCACTTTCCCGCCATTTTGTTTTTTTTTCTTTGCGGCCAGTCAGCTATCCAGCCTCATTAATGAAAAATTAGAAATTAATTGTATTTTTTTTAAGGTATTTTTAATAAAAATACAGTATTTTAAAGACATAGTTAACAAATAAATCACTTAAAAATATAATATTATTTATTTAATACTTATCTTTAAGTTATTTCAATTTTATATCGCGCTGTGATTGACTGGCTGTATGGAAAATTGGAACGTGGTTCAATAGAAACGTGAAGATAGAACTAGTTTTTTTTTTAATAATTTGACAGCTGTCAGTTGTAAAGTAAAACTCCCTAGGGATGAAAAGTATCACTTTCAGCCCGCTCCTCAGGCAACTTCAGACCCACTTTCAGAGTATGAGTAATGAAAAAGTATTTTTTTAAAACCTACTTAGAAAAATTAAATAAGTATTATTTATAATCTTTAATAAGCTCGCGTTTGACCACCATCTCACTTGATGGTAAGCGATGATGTGGTCGACGATGGAGCTCGCTTGCCTAGAAGTAACCTATTCACTCTTGACGTTCTTTTTAATTAATAAGTAATTGTCACATGCTACATAAATATCTTTAAATAACTAGAATTAGGTATAATTAAAGTAAAACAAAAATAGATTATAATATTCTGGCTAACCTTCAACACATTTAAATACGAACCGTTTGAGACGAAATAATCCAATCTTAATACACTTAAATAATGTACAAAATTATATCGTTTTATGTTGAATTTGAAAACCTCAACCCTTTTGAGGGTAAACTATATTTAGTTCAATCAAATGTCATTCATTGTGGTTTGTTTATGGTACTTACCGTATTTTGTCGATCTTTCGTATATACGTCATGTGACAAAATGAGATGACAGGTTCTGAAGTGGCAATCGCGTGCTAGAAGACTTAAGCTAGAACTACACTGCGCACACGTGTACCAGACACGCTGATCTGAGCGCGTCGGACTACTTACATTTTATATGGAAACTAGACTTGTAGAGCTACACTTGATCCACGCCACGCGACGTCGTTCTACGTACAGATCAGGCGTGTTACACGTGTGCTTCGGTCTGATGTATTCTAGCTTTAGCGTTGCAAGGCCACAAGATGGAACAATTACCGGATGATAGTCACGGGAAACCGATGGATGCGTGACGCACAGGATCTGTCGTTTTAGCGACACTTGCGAGAGTCCAAATCAAAGAGTGGACGTCTTTCGGCTGAATTGATGATCATAAATAATGTCATTATGAAAGGTACGAGCTGAATCGAGTATATGGGATGAGAGTGAGTTTAAAGTCGCAGGGTGATTAACGTTCTCCGTAAGTGCGGGATTGTAGACGGTGAGGAATGCGTAGCTCGCCATCCAATAAGAACCAAACTTGGGTTCCGTAGATTACGCCTCGAGTAGGTACGGAACCCTACAAACTATCATCGATATATCCCATATATGATTAAGTATCCTCCTACGACTCAAGTTTATTGGCAATTCAATGAGCTTCCTTGATATTACTAAAATGAAATCCAAACATAATTGGAATCTTTCTTCCAAAATACAGAGAAACATTTCCAGCAAAATTACTCAATACTTTTTTTCACCGTTTCAAACGGTGAAGGAAAACATCGTGATAAAACCCAATAAAATAATGTCTATGTCTCAGTCATATATATATATATATATTTATAAAGGAAGGCCTGAGTCCCAGCAGTGGGAACATTATAAGGCCGACTAGATGCTATGCAATACTTTAATGCATTCCACATGTAACATAGATGGTATAAAAATATTGCAAAGATCAATATGGACTCTGTCGGGCACAGCAAAGTTAGGAGAGAGGATTTTCAGTAGGTAGACAAACACAGAGCTAAGTCCATTGTCTGCTTGTCTTTATTCTGTGTCCAGAGACAATAGCGTAACTAGGCGTGGGCGAAGTTGGCCCTCGACCACTGCCACGCACCCAATCGAGCCTTGCACAACCTTGCTCTTTAAGAACGAGGGTTTTTTTTTATAATTGTCTAGCTTTTACCCGCAGCTTCGCCCGCGTACATAAAATATAGCCACTCAGGAATCAAACAGCTTTCTATTCATGAAAAAATGTTAGCAATCGCACCAGTACTTTCAGAGATTACCTTCTACAAACAAAAAAACAAACTTTTCCTCTTTATAATTTTAATGTAGCAGTAGACAGACAATTGACCACTATTTCAGCAGACGGTAAGTGACGATGCGATCGATCACTGGATTGCGACAGTCACTGTCTTGTTTTCAGATTTATGAAAGAATTCCTGACTGATGTACCTTCGCCCACGTTGAAATTATCCACGCTACGCCTCTGCCCATCACAGAATAGACGCGAGGAAATTAAATCTCTTTATAACAAAGCTTTTATAGTAAATGAATAAACTTAATTAATATAATAAAGACCCAGTGAGAGCACGATGTTTTCAATTTAGATTGTTCATTGTAATTTAAAGGGTGTTAAATCAAATGGGGGATGTTTGCGATTCGCAAAATTATTGTTGAATATAATGGAACTATGGTACAAAATATTGCGGTTGGAATATTTCAAAGGTTCGCTAGTAGTTAATTAAAATCATGGATGTTAATTTCGATATCATTATTTATTGGATTCAATTTCCATAGTCCCTTACGTGTCAGCAAACAAGAACATAAGTTGAATACTTATATGTAATTAAAAAAAAAAAGAAAACGAATTTTATTTCACCTACAAAAAGGTAAAAATAAAGACGAGTATTTATGGGCGAGTGCATCTCGCCTACCCCTGTAATGCCTTAATCACACGTACCGAGTAAAAGGGCGAGACAGTAAAATGTTGCTCGGCCGAGTCAGTGATGTAAGCGAGTTGTAGAGATAAGCGCTCGGCTGCGCACTCGGCGCTTTGTTTACACGAATCGAGTACTCCACCGAGAGCACTGTCTCGCCCATTTACTCGTTAAGTGTGATCAAGCCCGGTCTAGTGCCCACCCCGGGGTATTGGGCTACAGATTCCAAATAAAGGTTTCTTTTCCACTGAGTCGTTAGGTACGGGCACCTGTCATACCGCTTATATTAATGGTAATGACATTATAGTTACACATGAATCTCAACGTCGATGATCGGTGATTTACCCTGTAAAAGTATCAATATTCCATGACGATGATGAAGCGTGGGCTGATCACTTTAAATGGTGACTTAGGCCTTTACTAATATTATCAGTCCGTCGTGTCCCACTGCAGGGCAAAGACCGCCCTTCCGTCATTACACTCTTTTCTGTCCTTAGCCACTTCTGGCCAATCCTTAAGGTAGGAGTCCAAATCGTCACGCCATCTCCTGAGCCTACCGCGTCACCAGCTCCTTCTGTTCGGAATCCAATCAGTGGTTTCCTGAACTGACATAAGTACGGAAAATCTTAGTAGAAAACACTGAAGACCTTGCTTTTGAAGTCCAGCATCTACTGCTGCTGTTCGCACTATCATTGACTAAAATAAATCTTGTAAGTACCTAACTATTTCATAAAATAAAATAAAAACAAGTTATTTTAAGCCTCACTAAGAACTTGTTTATTATTTTACATTAACAAAGTCCTCGAAACGTCGATACTTCAATGAAAAAGTTGATAAACAGACCACAATACGACCGAGTTCCAATCCAACTTATAAGTTGCGCACAAATGTTGGAAAATATTGAATTCTGTTGAATGGACTTACGCAGAAACTGATACTGTTTGTTGCGATAATGTAGTGAAATGAATTCACGCTACAAAACATACAGAGTGTCTCAGAAATAATTCACGTTTGTACCTATGTGCAAAAAAGTTAACAAATATAGGTATAATAGGTACCTATGTATGATTTCTTATCCATATCGAGATGTTAAGAGCAGTGGTGGCCGAGTGGTAATGGCCCTGACTTACGAGTTGTAGGCCGCGGGTTCGAACCCAGCCAGGCGCATTACTTTGTGTAATTTATTTCATCACCACTGCTCTCAAAACGGTGAAAGAAAACCTCGTGAGGAAACCGGCATGTCCTAGAACCAAAAATTCGAAGACATGTGACATTCACCAACCCGCACTGAGCCCGCGTGGTGTATTACGGCCCATTCCCTCTCCTAGAGAGGAGGCCTGAGTCCCAGCAGTGGGAACATTAAAAAGGCTGATGATGACGATGATGATGGATGTATTGGCATTGGGTACTGGCGGCATTACAGCTCATTCCCTAATGGGCCGTAATCCACCACGCGGACCGGACGCGGACGAAGAGCCCTCTCCTAGAGAGGCAGTAGGAGCATTAAAAAGGCTGATTATGCTATTTATAGTCATGTAAAGGGGAGGGGTGAAAAGCATGTTACTAAAAGAGTTATGAGTATACATGTGGATGGGTGGAGAGAGAGAGGGAGGCCAAAGAAAAGATGGATGGATTGTGTGAAGAGTGATATGAAAGAAAAGGGAGTTAGTGATAGCATGACGGGTGTCAGGATAGAATGGAAGAAAAAAAACCGTGTTGTGCCGACCACAAATAACACGAGACAAGGCAGGAAGATGTTGATGGTCGAGACACTCGAGACTACTAGAAAAAATACTAAAATGTGTAAACGAAAACTGAAAAATAAATTGAAGTCTGTTCTACATTTTTTATGTTGGGAAATCATTCAATTACTTCTCCCGCTCTTGGGTAGAGCGCGAGGGCGTGTCAGACATTTACTGACTAAAACCCACTCCTCTTCCTTCTTTGCCTTTGTTCCAGAGCCCCGGAGTTACCTTTCAGACAACCCATGGCCCCAGTAGACTTCAGACCTGCAGGACCCCTACAGTTTTGAAGCCCGAACGCACCGTCAAAGACTCGAGTTCAGACAAGACTGTTATCGTCCATTGATTTAGTTGCGATTTGATTAATCGACACAGTAATTTAAATAAATCACCAAGATATTATCTTCCGGTATCCATTAAGCTATACCACGATTTATCCAGATTCAGTTATAACCATAACAACGTCTAGGTACCGACCTAGGTAATAAATTTACAGGTTGATAAATAGCCTGCGGAGAAAGTTGAGCCTCAAAAGATGTAACGAATGGTTTCTATCTAGATTTAAGATGTATTCATAGAAGAGAACCGCTTATTAGTTTTATTTCGGATTACCTTATCACATTTTCAATCTGGTAGGTATTTTTTTTCGACGGATATATATATTAGATATATATTTTATTTCCTAGAGCTTTTTCTACCTACCAGTCAAACTTCGGGCGATGCGAAGACAAATTTTGAATTACTTAAACATTATAACTAACTTCATTTGTATTTTTGTTCGTTGGAAAATCATCCAATTACATCTCAACGCCCTTGGGCGGAGCGGAAGATAGTGTCTGACTTTTACTGGCTAAAAATCCACTCCTGTTCCTTCGTTTCCTTTCGTACCGGGGTCGAATCTTCCTTTCTGAAGCATAACCTTGGCCCCAGTAGGCTTCGACCCTGCTGGGCCCCTACAGTAACTTTATTTGTTTAAAAATATATATAATATTCCTTAAATATTTTGGTCACCTGTCGCAATGAACACTCCATTGAGCGACTCGTTGTCCAGGGACAAGTGGAGGGGAAGCGGTCACGCGAGCGCTCATCAAAGCTGCAACACAAACCTCCTTAGTTCAGAGTTCTCGAGACGCCGTAAACCGGGACAAATGGAGACGCATCGCGACAGCCTCACTTGCCAAATGAAAATGCAATATCATCAACCACGACCACTCTGTCAAGAGTGAACGACTAAGGAGGAGGAGAAGGATATAAATTAATTAGGTAAATTTTAATTATAAATATAGTTAATTAAACAATACTAGCGGTCCTGACAGATGTAGTCCTGTTTGAAAGCTGATCATTATTTAGAAAAACAATTGATAACCTGACTGCAGCGCCACCTACCGGATTGAATTGTATTTTCAAACAATCCAGGGATCTACTCAAATATACATAAAATATCCAAATTGATTAAACCGTTTAAGAGAAGGAATCAAGCGTCGAACACACGTACAGAAGAATTATACATAGGTATAAAGATAGAGCCGCAGCCTTGGAGGCAAACGACGGCGGCGTGCCGCAGTCCTGTCCATCAACAGCCATGTCCACTCTGACAAGAGTGCCCGACTAAGAAGAAGAAAAGATAAAGATAGAATCAAATGAAAAAGATTGCATCGCTACTTACCATCAGGTGGGATTGCAGTCAAGCACTAGTTTATCTAAATTAAAAACAAAAAAAAAACCAAATACACGAATATACTTACAAGAAAACAAATCAGCGCTGTGATGATACCACTGCCAAATTTCTACGAATGTACTCGCGAACTTTAACTTTGAAGGTGTTTAACTACCCTCATTTCCTGAGAACATCAGGACTTCCCAAAGAGAAATAGACTGAACGAAAAAAGAATAGCAAATGAAGTAATAACGGTGACAAGAACATATTACTCCTACCTCTAACGAAAGTATTATCTTTGACTTTGAAGCACAAATACATCGGAATCTAAAAGGATTTTTTTTATTTTATTAGATATTTTTTGGTCTCTCTGCACTAGTCCGGCTTAAGGCAAAGTATAAGCTCTGATTTCTACACCTGATTACGGTTTCTATACCAGACGATTATCTCATATTACACGATACGGAGCAGCCGAGTAGGCTTAACTGATTATCCTTAAATATCCCATATAGGTTTATAAGGATAAACTAACTGATTGACAGATACCGGCACGGAACTTGAGCGCTGGCTTCAAGTTGCGCAGAAGTCAAATATTCGGTCTCTTTAGTGGTAGGGAGTAAGACGCGGGGGCGGGTAGTGTTAGTGATTGGCTCGCCGCGCCATCGTGTCATAAACGTCACTCGTGATTCGTTCGTCCCTGCGTTTGCTGACGACGATTGGCTCGCTAATGAATGGAATGCGCAAAGCGATCCCCCCACTCAGACGCCGAGTGCTCAAGATTCGTGCCGGTACCTAGACCTCCTTTTAAGACATAAGCGAGCAGTAATAGAGGATTTTCTAAAAGACAAACCCAAAGAGGATGAAATGGGTTCCAAAGATTGTATGGAAAGACTTATTTTACATGGGCGAAGTCGCAGGCAGAAGCTAGTATATGTAAAATATTCATACTCATAAATTAAACATCCTCCACATGACAGAATATAACATTAAAAACGTGTCATAATATGAAACCTCAGTCAAAAGAATTCTTCGAGTTAATAAAAGTCTCGCAGAAAATCAGAACTCGCAAGAAATATTTATTTCTGGACCGACATCGTCGAAATAAAAATACTTTTTCTCGGTAAATCAACTATTAGGTAAGCTTCCTTCAGTCACAAAGAAATACCTCGATTTGTCTCGGAATCTAAGCCATGTACAAACACAATACCTCTTAAGATATAGGAAATTCTCACCGTAGAAAACTCGGCACAATCGGGAGGAAATCTGTGCCGAGTGACGTAGGAAACTTGGAAGCCATTTGTTGAAAAGCAAAGAATAAATGCTTCCGCAATTATTTAGAATTTTGGTTTGATCTCTTTAAATCTATTGTTCGTTACAGGTTGTATGTTGGAGAGTACGCGGGAGTTGCATGACTTGATTCCGCCATCTCATTTCTAGCGCTGCGGGGTTTTAGTCAATAAAAGTCTTCCTTCTACCTCCACCTAGAGCGGTAGAAGTTATTTGATGATTTATCCCACCTAAAAAACCATTGTAGGTCTGTTTTTTTTCGCGGTTTCTCCGAAGGCCATTAGACTGCAGGAACTAATGGTTTTTTTTTTCAAACAAATTAACTATTGGCACACAGCTATGAAGTAGCTTTCTATCAATGCAAGAAATTTCGGTATCGAACTATGGATTTGTTTTTACAAACAAACATTTTGTAATTATTATATCTAGCCTGTACGGTCACATTGCTGGGCAAAAACCATAAAAAAATGGTAAAGAGGAACGCTTCATCCATTGTTCCCGGCAGCTATGGGCCAGTGCCGTAACTGCCTGCAGTACCCAAGCATATGACGCAGTTCTTGAAGGGGCGCAATAATGTTATATCTAATCATTTTTGTTTGTATTAAACTTGTTTTTAGAGGCGTAGTTATATAAGCTTGGACCAGGCGTATAAAGTTACGGCGTTGCTCTAGGCCACATTGTGTCATTCTAAAATCGTCCCCGATCAAATAAGCTTCATAGGTTAAATGTTTAATCCCTATCCACAAAACTAACGATGACGAAGAACTAACATTTTACCTCATGGCCTTTAAACACGTCTGTTTCTTAACCTCACATTGAACATCTACCAACAATAGAATATAACAATTTATTGTTGAAGATCTAGCTCTCTCCATTTTGTTCCAACTCATAATAATCGTCGGAGGAAAACAATTTGTTCGATGCGCATACGCCACAACAATGGGATTGCTCGGCGATAAAAACTGTTAGACGTTTATGGGTTATCTGCGTGATAAACAGTTATTTAGATAAAAGATGATATGAGAGTTGGAAACTCGTGTTTTGTCGTGATCAATCAATATGCTTGCCTTTCCCTCGCAATTATATAAAAGAAAATAAAAAAAAAATAAAGAAAACAGAAAGAAAAATTCGTACATTAATTTATAGTGCGACCCCGTAAGCGAGGAATTGCGGACGGCGAGCAATAGGTAGCTCACCGTTCGCCCTTCCGGTAAGGACCGACTGTATGAACTTAAACGAAGTAAAATTATACGTAAAGATAATTTGGAGGCCTTCTAAGACTCTGTAGTCTACCTACCTAATGGCAAAAGCCGTGAGTTTATGTACATTGTATGAATTTTATACACTACATAGCGTAAAATAAAATACAAAAAATAAGACAAAGAAACCAAATACACTAGAAGCGCCAGCTAATGAGCGTAGAATCCCTTTAATCAGAGCAAACACAGGTCGTAGTAAAACGTACAAATGCGAACCTGCAGAAAAACAGCTTAAAAAACCGGCCAAGTGCGAGTCGGACCCGCGCACGTGGGGTTCCGTACCGTTCAGCAAAAAATACGTTTATATGGAAAAGAAAAGAAAGAAAGAAAGAAAAGTATTTATTTTGAGTTTTTTTTTTATGGGAATCCCACGCAAGGTGTAATAGTGGTCAAATGCGAGCCTATCAATAATAAAAAACGCCCAGTTCTTAAAGAGCCCTCCTTTGCACGAGGCCGCCTCCTATGGTGTCTTATTTACTAACGACAAGTTGTATTTACTCTATATGTATGTTAGTCTGTAAGGTATATCTATGGGCCAAGATGCCTGATAATAAATGATTTATTATTATTATTATTATGGGTGCGAGGCCGTGGGCGGGAGGCCGCTTTACCCATGTCCAACTATGCCACTGCTGGTGACAGACAGACGGACAGCGGAATGATAGCAATAGGGTTCCAAATTCGGAAGGAACCTTCATCATCATCATCATCATATCAGCCGACAGACGTCCACTGTTGGACATAGGCCTCCTCCAAGTGTCGCCACAATGAACGATCCTGCGCGTCCCGCATCCACCGAATTCCTGCAACGTTTACCAGGTCATCGGTCCACCTTGTCCTTCCAACGGTGTATCTTCCGGTACGCGTTCGCCATTTCAGAACTTTTCAGCTCCAACGGCCATCTGTTCTGTGAGCAATGTGCCCTGCCCATTGGCGGTTCTTCGTGCTATGTTGGCAACCTTGGATTTCCTGCGGATATCTTCATTTCTGATTCGATCACGTAAGGAAACTCCGAGCATGCGGAACCCTAAAACCATACAAATGCGAAGCTGCAAAAAAACGTAGATAAAAAGGATGCCTCAGACACTCCCAACTCATTAGTCTTCCAAACTGAGGATAAATTTCCACGAGCCAAAGCAAAATCCTTCACAGTAAGCCATGAGGAATTGTAATACCATTCGTAATTAAGTTATTATAGCTTACTAAGCCCAATTTAAAAGCTAATTAAAACGGTCTCGGTTTATATTAATTGTAATTTATTGTAGGGTTAATTGCTGATCATTAGAGGGTTGATTTGACTCAAAAGGCACTCTGAAAGTCTTGGCACTTTTAATATCATATTTCTTCTTGAGCTGAGGCCGCGAGACGATGAATGCTGGTGTGGCATGACTAGCCTTTTGCTAAATCCAAGATTTTGTCATCCGCTGTCTCGGAATCTACTGTCCCGAGACAATATCATATAATATATTAATTATTTATTTGTATATCTATTCTTTTGTTCGCCTTTTCTCTCTCTTTTATTGCACCTCACACTATTTTTGTCTGCAGCAGCTTTGAATGATGTAAAGGAAAATAGTAACGTAGAATGCCTAAGGCATTAAGTGAGCTTCTGTACTTTTGTGTGCATAAATGCCACGAGAGCGCGATCGACCTTCAAATCAAGCGTCGCAAGTGAACATGGATTGACCAAACGCTTCAATCCTAATCACATACCCAAGCAAGCGTTGGACTGGAATCATTAAGGAGGCATTTTCGCAAGATGTTGGTAGAATCATCACAGCACTGATTGATTGGATGTGTTTTTTTTAACTACAGCATTATTTATTTATATGTATGTATTTAAGTATTTATTTACTATTGTATTGCTCGCTCGTTCTTCGCTCAAAGAATTAGCATTGCCATTCAACGTGGTAATGCTGCCAGTCTTCTGGGCACATTCCCGGATGACAGCGATGTGGAGGAGTACTTCGACGCCTGAGTGCACTTTGTGTTTTTGTATTTTATTTATATACGTTAGGTATTTATTTAGGTTTTAGTATAAATAGTTTAAGTTTGTTTGTTTATGTAGAGTAACGAATTATTTGTAATAAAATGTATTTCAATCTTTATCTAATAATGGAAATTCAAGATGGCGGCTGCAATAAACTGTTGTATTTGTTTCTCTTCTGTTTATCTATTTATTTAAGTTGCACCTGCCATGTGATGTTTCTGCACCACCTTAAGGCCGACTGGCAGATAATGTCTAAGGCATTAAGTCCGCCTTTGTACAGTTTTTTGTGCATAAAGATTTAATAAATAAATAAAAAGAAAGCGTCGCCGTCCTCGTCAAACTTAGTGCGGCACGGTATTGACAGAAGCAACGGAATGACGTGGAGCGAGATGAAGCGTGAAGCTCAAGACTATTCGCGATGGAGGATTATTGTAGATGCTCTCTGCCCCTTCTAGGGGACTTAGGACACGAAGTCGAAGTAAATCATTACTAATCTTTTGATCGTTACGTCAAAAAAGCAAAAGCTATGACTGAGGCGGTCAAAAGTTAAGGGGAGGGGGGAGAAACGGCATTGTGACCGGAGAAAACTATTCATAGGAAATCTTCATGACCCTTATCTCGATTTCATTATGACAAAACTTATTAATTGCTTGCTAATGGATCTCACTCGGGCTATGTACACAAGTAACTTTCAGTACCCTAAAGAAAGTAAATTCACTCCAAAGTTACGTCTACCCCCGGAATCTGACCCGCACATTGGGAGCCGAAAATTCTTAGCATAAATTAATCCTAACTAACCACCGCCGGGTTTTTGGAAAGAAATTTTCGAGCTATGCAATTAGCTGTAAATAATACATCTAACGTATCACAGCAGTTTGAATAGCATAACATAACAAACCTTTTAATTTTCCCACTGCTGGGACTCAGACCTCTATACGAGAGGGAATGGGCCGTAATTAACAACGCGGGCCCAATGCGAGTTGGTGAATGTCACATGTCTTCGAATTTTTGGTTCTAGGACATGCCGATTTCCTCATGATGTTTTCTTTCACGTTTTAATCTCTCGAGTGCCGTAATTAGAGGCACAATTAAAAAGCCATTGTGTCTCGCGTGGATACTCGTTTGGACACACAACGGATTAATTCATTAAACCCCAAGCGAACGCCGGCGTTCGCGCACCTATTGTCTTTCAATTGTGTCTGCTATTATCAAGATTGAAAGGTTTATAGTCCCTTGAACCATCTGGCCAAAATTATGTGGACGCACCTCTCGCATCCTAGCGGCCTAGGCGGCAGTACGCAAATCTGTGCATTTATTTGCGGCTAACAGCGCACGGAAAGCGCGCGGCTGTCCTTTAAATCCATTTTCTTTGTGAAATATTGATTAATTTACATATGCAATGTTCACTTTGAAGAATATTTAACCACCAATTTTTATGTGTAAAAATGTTTCTAAAGATCCAAGCCGTTTCGAAGAGGTAGGGAAAAGTTGCAAAATTGCTAAATACTTTTTTTTTAAGCAAAAGTATTGATAGCACGAAAAAATAAAATGTTGATAATGTTGTTCATGAACACAAGGTAATGCGCCTGGCTGAAATTGAAATTTGAACCCGCGACCTACAGCTCGTAAGTCGGAGCCGTAACCATTCGGCCACCACTGTTCTCCAAAGTTTCTCCTATAGTTTGAATTGACTTCTTACTTCAACACAAGGGGCGGTTCTCAATTCGGTTGTAGATTTTATGTATTTTTTTTTTACCTAAAACCAGCGAGCCGCCTCTGTGAAGCACCTGTGTTCCTTCAATTGCCCTTTGTGTCCCAGGGCAGTAACACCCGATTTACATTCTACGCAGTATGCTTAGCACAAAAGTTATACAATGTAATTCTTCCAATCCTAAATAGGAGTCACAATGCACCTCCAAATAAGTAAGGGTACATCGTATTAGGGTCACAAAAGGACTCGCACGTAATGATGGCGTAATCGCACAAGTTCCGGGTCCGTTCCGCACTAGTGTCGTAAAACGTTGTTTACGATAACGCGTTTAAAATCGTAAGTGGAATGTTTGGTTACGAAATGTAGATTTATTGAAATGATTGTTAGTGTTATATGGTAACGTAATGATTATTGTTGATTTTCCTTTGTATTGGATTGGAATAAAGATGTTGGTAGCTAGTTTCCTTCTCAAGATAATATTGTTCTGTGAAAAAGATGATTTGGTTTATATAATTTGGTATGGTTAGAAATGGTCCGTGCCTTCCAGTGACCATTGGGTAAGTGAAAGAACGCTCAAGGCTTAAGTTAGTAAAAGTCTGACATTACTTTTCCGCACTAATGGAGCAGACGAAAACATTTTCCATTTAAAAAAAACCTGTCAAGTACATGAAAATGACCAAAAATGGATAAATCCTACCTAGCCTAGTTTTATAAAGATGTATGTTTGTATGTAATGTGTGTTTAGGTGTACTGTTTAGTATGTATGTATTTAAAAATATATAGGGTGACTGGTAATTAGTGTACGATACTTAAACACGTGATTGTGCTCATGATAACCAACAACTTTTACTATGGGAACAAACCTGAAATCGAGAAAAAAAAAACAGCTGTTCAATACATTTATGTGTGCCTCATGTACTGAGCAACAGCAGGAGCCCAGCCGGGTTGAAGCCTACTGGGGCCAGGGTCTTCCGAAAGGGCGCTCGAGCCCCGGTATGAAGGCTCTCCCGCTCCGCCTAAAAGCGGGGGTTGTCATAAGATGATTTTTCCCAAACATAAAAAAATGAACAGAAACAGAAAAAATAAACAGCTGATAATTTTTCGCGATTTCGGCTATGCTCCCACAGTAATACATCAACGTCTTCGTGGTACTTCAACCAAAAAAAAAAATATATAATTCAAGAGCTGTAACAAATTTTTTTCGCATTACGTAACATTACGCTAAGCCTGATTTAACCTCTTCAAATATCTTGAAGTACTCGTCAAAAACTCTCATAACTATCAAAGTATAATAAATACTATCAATTGCTACAATAAACAGTTTTTATACGGCTGTTAGATTCGGCTGTAAGTTTCATCATGATGCAATCATATTTTTTGAGAGATCTTGGCAAAATGCCTATTGCACAATAGTTAACGGTGTTATGTAAAAGCGATAATAATTTAGAAATTTTTCTATAGATAGTATCTAGGAAACCTAAAAGACAACATACCACATAGTTTTCAAGACTATGACAAGTCTAAGCGTCCCCCCGCACACGGGCCTAAAAAAACGCCGCCACAAAAAAAAGCTAGAAGCGGCGGCAAAAACAGCTGAAGCGCGCGACACCTTGTGTCCTGAGAGAAGCTTGAAGCCGCTTCAAGCGTTTTTTTGTGGACGCACTGCCGCACACGAAAAAAGGCCGCCTCAAAAAGAAGCGCGCTTGAAGAGGCGTTTATTTGTGGCCCGTGTGTGGGGACAGTAAGACAAGATGTATGTAGAAGTCTATGACAAGTGCGTGTTGCCATTAATGATGTATGGCTCCGAAACGAGGTCGTTCAAAATTTACCTCATCAGAAGGTTTAAAGTCACCCAAAGGGCTATGCTCGGAGTTTCTTTGCGTAGTCACATCAGAAATGAAGATATCCGCAGGAGATAGCCTAACTGAAATGGCAGTAGGCAGGGCACAATGCTCGCAGAACAGATGGTCGATGGGTACGAGACGTTCTGGAGTGGCGACCACATCAGAACCTCTCGTTCTCATTGGAAGGTCTGCCACAAGGCGGACCGATGACCTGGTGAGGGTCGCGGGAATCCTATGAATACGAGACGCACAGAACTGGTCATTATTATCGGCGACACTTGGTGGAAGCCTATGTTCTACAATGGCCGTCTTCCTTTTATTACATAAATTATATTGTAGGTAACAACAGGAATAAATGACTTTGAATAAATCAATCCGCGATCTCGATGCGATACAGAATAATAAATTGTCAGAACATGGGGCTGTCATTAGTTTAACAAAATGCATCAATATTTATTACTGTACTAGCTTTTGCCAGCGCGGCTTCGCTCCCGCTCTTCCCTACTCCGTCCCTACTCAACCCTACTCTACCCTACCCTATCCTACTCTACTATATAGATAAATAGATACATACGTATTTACTATATAATACATACATAATTACATACCAAATATATAGGCAATAAAATAAACGGCGACTTTCGATATTCGAATTTTTGAGGTACGATATTTACTCCCACTTGACCGACTTACCAGTATACGTTAATTAAACCGACGACGGCAATTAACGAAAATCACAGTTAACAGGAGTTTCAGACTTCTACAAAATGGGTCAGAGTTAGTGATGGTTGATAGTCCACTTGTGAACTATTGGAAATTTGAGTGGACCACTGTGAAGTTCTGGGCAAACTGACGCGGTTTCATTAGTGGTAGTGGTTGATGAAAATAGGTTAAATATTAGGTAGATATATTTTTGAAAAAGCATTTACTAAAATGTCATCACCTTTGTTTGCTTATTTCTTCTCTATTGAGGGAAATCATCAAATAACTTACTCCGCTCTGAATCGAGAGGGAAGGAGGGAGGTGAGGGATTTTTAGACTTAGGTACACTGATTAAACCACACTGGTGGTCTTTTCCTTTTTCAAACAATCTTGCAGGCCTAGAAGGCTTTAATGGACCCGACGCGCGTTGATCCAAGCGTGATAGCATAGGACGTTGAGCTACTCATTGCTCGCCGTCTTATCCTAGAAACCGACAAGATAGAAGTACGCAAACGCAAACAGATCCCAAAACAAACTTATTCGTTCGACAATGGGCAATTCTTTCATATGAGTTTGTACCAACCGAAGAAAGGTGTAGAAAAATAAAATAATATCCTAGCTCTAACTTCATCTATTGCAAACTGCAAAAGACAAACAAACACAACAGACGTGGTCCACAATGTTCATTACCAGCGGAACAGTTCCAATCCAACATGTCAGTTAGCACAGGCACGTCACATCTCTCGAAGCGTGACTTGAACCAATGCCGATGTATCGACGTATCGATGCTCATTGAAGAATGAAGTGATCGCTTTCTATCAGGCTGTGAAAGAGTGAGAGAGCAAAGCAATGGTGTGATCCGAGCTATAAGACCAATTAATATATTGTTTTTTTTTTTTATACGAGTACGTGACCACAATATTTAAAAATTTATAGTAGAAGCCAGACAGAGCTGACTATTAGCGAAGATCACCATAGTACATAAGCCTCTCCCAAGTGTCAGCATAATGACCGATCCTGGACGTCTCGCATCCATCGGATTCTCGCGACGCTCATCAGGTCCACCTTGTGGGTGACCTTCCAAAGCTGAAATAACGGGGATGGTTCGGTTAAATTGCCAACATAGTCGTAGATAGTTCAACGATAGTAGGTCAAAAGTGCAGTATCCATCTGTCTCTCATTTGTTTTGTGACCGTATGTACGTCCACTACGCTGTCCGTTTTCAGTACCAATGCCAGCTGGTTGGCAATTTCGATGCAGTTCATATGCAGTATCATCTTCGTCACTATGTCACGTAGACAAGAGACAGATATTGGTTGCACAGTCGCTGTTCCTTTCTACAGAGTAGTCAATTTTGTAACGTTATTACTCAGTCCATTCCTCTAAGTCTATAAGCTCCAACACTCTGATTGAATCCATTCAATGAACAACGCTATGCGTGTCAAAGGATAGACGTGTCACTTGTTACCTGGTGCGTTCGAGATTGCTCTGAGGTGAGCAGTGAGCGGAATGCCAGTTCTATACAGTGACAATATTAATGCAGACGTGAGTCAGTCTATTCGCGAAGATAGCACGATTGAACAACTAACATAGATAGTTTAATGACAGTAGGGATGAAGAATGACTTGGTATCTACGTGAAACTGATTATTATAGACACTGCTCCTTGCAGTATCTATAACCTAATTATTTGTTTTGTGACCGTTTATATGCACGCCCGATTGTTGTGTTTGGTTGGCAGTTTCGATGCAGTTCATATCGTTCGTCACTTTGACAAGCAGAAAAGACTGATATTAGTTGCACAGTCGCTTTCTGCAGAGTAGTCAGTTTTGTGACGTTAACACTCAGTCCATTCCTCTAGCTCCAACACTCGGATTGAATCCATTCAATCGAAACTGCTATGCGTGTCAAAGGATGGCTGTGTCACTTGTTACCTGGTGCGTTCGAGATTGCTCTGAGGTGAGCAGGGAGCGGAATGCCAGTTCAATACAGTGGCATTATTAATGGGAACGTGAGTTCGACTGTTTGAGGAGATAACACGATTAAACGGATTGGCTAGGTTTATTGAAAGCTAGGAATTAAAGTGATTTAGTACGTGAAAAGGAGAAAAGAATTTAGGTACGGGATGATTGTAATACCGCCGCGAACCATTAAAGTTAGTTACTAGCTTGTGCCAAGTTTCTTCATACAAACTTGGACCCCCCCTTTCAAATATCATATCAGGTTTTCCTTTGCGTGATATAAAAATGCTTGAAGTAAGGTGAAATCTGTAATTTTGTGGAAGTACTAAAAGTAAGATACCTAAAGGACTCAAAATACGCAAGAATTGCAAGTCATTTTTATCATTTTGCATCTGACCAAACCGCACTGAGCCAGAGTGGTGGTTTACTGTCCAGTCCTTCTTCTAAAAAGGAGGTCTGACTCCCAGCAGTGGGAACATTAAGAAAGGCTGATTATGCTATGCAACATATTGTCTGATGTCCCGAACAGTAAGGCAGAGGAGTAAGTTACCTAAAGTACCTGAGATTCTCCAGGGCTTGGTCATTTACCTATAGCAATAGATACCCTGCAGCCAAGCGTATTACTTTATGTAATAAATATATTTCATCACCACTGCTCTCAAAACGGTGAAGGAAACCATCGTGAGGAAACCGGCATGTCCTAGAACCAAACATTCGAAGACATGACATTCAGTAACACTGGGCCCGCGTGACGGATTACGGCCCACTCCCTCTCCTAGAGAGGAGGCCTGTGTCTCAGCTGTGGGAACATTAAAAAGCAGATTATGCTTATGCTAATACGCTGCAGAAACCTGAATGACCTTAGCAATCGTAAGCCTCTTAATTGGATCCTCACTTTTCAGCTAGTTTCATCCAGGTCTTCAGTAATCCTAGTTGAACAACTCAATAATAACATTATTTTAAAAAGCTCTTCAGATCGCATTAATAACAGGATCAAACCGTACATTAGCTAAATCTATTTGATACGCTCGTTTATCTAAAATGACATCACTTTAACAGATTACATCGGTTTTACTACTTTATTTTACGTAAGTTTCTACTTTAAGACACATCTTAATATCTATAATACATCTAATGACTTAAATTTGTCTAGACATTTACCAACTAAGCTTTTTTAAAAGTTTTGAAATCATCTAATGACTTCCTCCGGTCCATGGAGCAGGAGGGTTTGTCAGACTTTGACTGATTAAAACCACAGATGTGTCCTTCACTCGCCCTTTGCAGGGCCACAGTTACTCATTCGAAGATGTCTTCCGCGACTATTAGTTTGTAGACAAAATATCCTTGCATATAAATAAAATTGAAGTGTCTGTTTGTAATATCAAAATAACAATTTATTTACAAAAAAAATATAGGTTGGTTCATAATATGTATTAAGATATTATGAACCAACCGATACTTTGTTTTAATTTAACATTTCTGTCTGTCTGTCTGTTTGTTCTGGATAATCTTCGAAACAGCTGGACCAATTTGGACAGGACTTTCACTGGTAGATAGGTGAAGTTATAAGGAGTAACTTAGGTTACTTTAATTCTAGAAAAATAATCTAGATACAGCGCAAAAAAACTTCTAGAAATTGTAACCAAAAAGCATTGTACTCTTTTAAAAGTAGTCGTAAGCACCATTTAGTCTATCTATAATACCAATCTATGCTAATTAGATCTAAGAATCTAGATAAAAATGGCCGCCAGTTACTATCGCACATATCGTTACGTGTTACCGTTATATCGTTATTTGAAAGTAAGAGCTGTGTCGCCAATATGCGTGAAGCATGCGATGGTGTAGGAGTGAGATTGCTATCTAAGAAATCAAGACACGGAAGACGGTTGGTTTCTGAGATTTGTATTCTTGTCACTTCTTGATTTGGCTAGTTTATTAGCACAGAAAAAAAGGGAACCGAACTATGAAAAAAAAAGGGAAATGAAGAAAATGGCTAAGCTCGGAGTTTCATTGCGTGATCGAATCAGAAATGAAGATATCGGCAGGGGAACTAAGATTGCCGACATAGCACGAAGATTCGCAAAACTTAAGTTGCAATAGGCAGGGCACATTGCTCGCAGAACAGCCCCCTAGCCAAGTTACAACCGACTCTCTTGCGTCATACGCCTTGAGTTGGCCACGCCCCCGATTCTTTTGTTCTGACCACGTGACTAAACGTTGAGAAGAAGTCATTCCCGTACATTTGAAGTTTTTTACTAGCGTTAACGATTGCAGATTATCAACTTGGCTAGGGGTGTCCAGATGCCGTTGGGGCCGAAAGGTTCTGGAGCGGCGACCGCGTACCGGAAGACGCCGCGTTGGAAGGCCTCCCACAAGATGGACCGTTGACCTGGTCAGGGTCGCTGAAATCCGATGGATACGAGAGGCACAGGACCGGTCGTTGTGGCGACGCTTGGGGGAGGCCTATATCCAGCAGAGGACGTCTTTCGGCTGAAATGATGATTATAACAGATATGTGAATATAATTTACTAGCTTTTGCTCAGAAATAAATCAGCTTTCTAACGGTGAAAAAGTTTTAGCAATCGGCCCAGTACTTCCAGAGATTACCTCCTACAAACAAAAAATCTTTAAAAACAAAAAAAAAACAACTTTACCTCTTTATTATATTAGCGTAGATGGGGGTAACGAGATTGACAAAGGATTTTCTTTTCAGAAGCGAACCCATGGCCTCAGTAGGCTTCGACCCTGCTGGACCCCTACGGTTTGCTGACATCTCCTTTAAGCGCGCGTGGAACACTACGGCGAGCTTTCCATTGCTCGCCGTCCGCAAGCCCGCGCCTACGGTGGCCGGAAAACGGCAAGACATACCCTTAGATAATTTTCCATCTCCGCCGTTTCCTTATTATTGAATTTGTGTAGCATTTATATCAGTAAACAGGGTACTGTGTCGACAGCAAACTCAATTCAAAGGAGCCTTGACACAGTAGTTGTTTCGTGATCAAACGAAGCGCTGTGTTTGTGTTGTCTTGAAAGGAAATTATATTTGAAGAGTATACGGAAGAGAATTTGTTGGAATTTTCCTAAATTTTTAAACGTCTAAGTACTGCTACTCATAATGATTTTAAATAAGTAAGTATACGTAATTTTTACTCAAAAGATGTTTATACCTACGCATAGGTAAGCAAATAATACGCATAGGTATAAACAGAGCTGCGGGTTTTTTTTCCAAATTGGGCACCTGGAAAAACACGGGTGGTTTTTAGTCAGTAAAAGTCTGACCTTATGTATAAATAAACGTGGATGATAACTTGGGATCCCCCAAGTCACTACATGTTTTCATCAAATGAATTCTTTCGCTTTAGGGTGGAACGAGCTGGCCTGTCAGACCTTTATTGACTGAAACCACCTGGGTCCTTCAGTAGCCCTTTACATTCTACGGTCACAGTAACTCTTTCAAAAATTCCCCAGTTCCATATTACCTCTGTACTCTTTTTTTCTGTATTTGTCTATTTCATTTTTAAGTGTTTGTGTGTGTACATAAATGAATAAATAAATTGCCATAAGTTTTGATTAATCGGATCAAAAAGTTTTCAATTCTAGACAAAGATTATAATTTAGGTGTCTTCACGGCTAGAGTGAATCGGCTCTTAATAAACTAGTGCT
This sequence comes from Mythimna albipuncta, assembly GCA_929112965.1. Lineage (NCBI taxonomy): Eukaryota > Metazoa > Arthropoda > Insecta > Lepidoptera > Noctuidae > Mythimna > Mythimna albipuncta. The sequence goes on along the minus strand of OV815962.1, from coordinate 3,724,699 downwards.
ATTGCATCACAGCTTACCATCAGGTGAGATCCCACTCAAGCACTAGTTTATGCCATTTGTAAAAAAAAAAAGTCTTAAAGTGTAATAATAATTCTTGTACTTCTTCTTGTACTACACTTTTTATGTAATTATTAAGCTAACATAACACTAATTTCAAGTCGTTTGTGCGGGTGCCGACTCATCATCTTGGCACCTTCCTCCTCAAAGGAGAGTTTTGGCCGAAGGGTGTCGAGTATAAACGATTTCGTGGAAGGATACCGACCTCGCAGCGGAACACGACGCCGTCACCTCGTGTACGATAGTTTAGTTAAATAATTAGTTATAGAATCTTTTATGTATTAGTTTATTATTTTATAAGATTATTTGTGTATTTTATCAAGTTGCTTGAAAATAAAGGATTATTATTATTATTTTTATAAATACATCGTCATCATTTCAGCCAAAAGACGATCACTGTTGGACATAGGCCTCCCTCAAGTCTCGCCACAGTGAACGGTCCTGTGCGTCTCACCTCCATCAGATTCCCGCGAGCTTTACCAGGTCTTCGGTCTACCTTGTAGGAAGCTATCCAACACTGCCTCTTCCGGTATTCGGTCGCCACTCCAGAATCTTACCATAAATTATTAAAAACAAAATGGTAAATCTTGCTAGGTCCTGTGTTTCCTAACTGGATGATCTTGTTATGTAGTAAATAGTTTAACAGCTATCATATATCGCTACATCTCAACCAGCCAAGCTGCAGTAAATAAGAATGTAAATCAATATTCGTACAGTCCATTGCACACTTGTACTATCAAAACCAACCTTACTGCAATGACAAAATGAAATCAGTGGTGTGTGCTTGACTGTACACTACCTACTTTCATTTGATCGCTATTTATTTTATTACTAATTTTCGCAAAACTTCGCCTAATATACACCACTATTTTTAAATTAGCACAAATACTTAAAGGGCTTATTAGAAAAGCTCTTGTTATTTTATCAGTAAAATCTCAATAAATAATATTCATAAACAGCAAAGTTATTAGCGTTGGTTTATGTCTTAAATGTTACTCAATTTATGGAAATATTGTGCAGGCCATTGATTAATGAATGAATAAGTGACAATTATTAAGGAAAAACACTGCCCGCAGTATTTTCTACTAGCAATTGTTATGTTTGATTGATTCTATGATGAATTTAGCTTTTCGTGGTCAATTTTAGGATTTCGGTTTTTTCTACTTTTGACTACAAAAATATGTATGATCAGTGACGGGTATAGATAGAGCCCCATTTTTTTTGTACTAATTAAAAAGTAGGGGTGTAGAAAATTATTCCAAGGTTAAAAGAATAATGTTTAAGTTATCTTCAACATCCACTGATGTCACATGGCTACGAATTTTTGATTCTATAACATTTTGATGATGTTTTTCTTCACCGTTTTAGAGTAGTATTGATGAAATAGGTTACACAAAGTAATGTGCCCAACTGGGTTTGAAACCACGACCTTATAACTCGTAAGTGGGAACCGTAACCAATGGGTCACTAGTGCTCTCTATCGTGTCGAATCTGACCCAAATCCGTTCAGCCGTTTGAGCATGAAGGAGCTACAAACAAACAAACTTTCGCCTTTTTAACATTGGTGTTTCCGTTTGAAAGCCATTCGCCGTCAATTTACGACTTCAAAAGTTTTTATCATTTGGAGAGAGAATTCACGACTTCCTCGGTTCTTGGGGAGAATAACAGCTATATTAAGTGGTATTTCGTTTTTAGGGTTCTTTACCTAATTTGGCAAAAAGAGAACCGTTATAGAATTACTTTGATAGTCAGTCTGTCAAGACCTTTTTCTCACGATTGCGAGGTATGCAGCTGTATTAATATCAAATAATTAAATAGGCAACAGGACAAAAAAAATAATTTAAAAAATAAAAAAACCCGACTGCGTAAAAAAATACTTTAAATAAAAACTGAAAAGAAAAATAAACAAGTTCAGTCCACAGTTCAGCAAAAATCGGGACCCACATTAGATAGAATGATTTTAGCCTACATTATTTTACCAGATTGCAAAATATTTTTTTTTTTTTTTTTACTCTAACCTATAGCATCTCACATTCGATATGTTGTTTTTTTTTACGGTCACCTATCTAAGAACACTTGGATTATCAAGACGATTCTAACGATTTGTTAATTATAAAAATCTGTTCAGCGGTAATAAAGAATATTACATACATAATACAAACATACAAGATACGCGCGAAAAACATAACCCTTCTTGCAGTCGGGTAAAAAACCAACTTCTATGTCAACGCAATCTAGACAGAATCTAGAGAAGGCCGTTTACCATCCGTTTAGACGCATACTTCACACTCTCACTAGGAATTTCCAAATCAATAGGAAGGATATTTCTCGTTCACCTAGAATCCCGAAATTTGACACGAAGTAAGCTCTCATAGCTCAGATTGAGGAAAAAGTCTGAAAACTGTAAATTTGTTGTTACGTCACAAAAAAAAAACTTCTTACGATTCGAATTCGGGAATTGAACTATTTACTCGGGTAACTTTGTACGGAACTCTCAGTACGCAAGTTCTACTCGCACTTACCCGGTTTTTGTAGGCGATCTTCCAGTCGATGTAGTGTTCGAATGCACTGGACAGTGTATAAGTGTCAGAAACTGTGTTTGTGGGCACATAAAACATGAGTTACGTTCTAGCTTCAGTGTTTATTTGCACTAAAACGGTTCTAAACCTTGTTCCTCCTGATCGAATTCCGGTCATGGCGACCAATATCAGCGAAAACGACTCGTGAAATGAAATCACGATGCAAGACGAAAGACGACATACCTGAAACAAAGAAACAATTTATTTATTAGTTTATTAAACATACAGTACAATTCACGAATGATGGCGGCCGTGAAGTTAGCCTTTGCGAACGTTCGCGCATACTACACTCTTCTCGCACACGCACGTCGCCATTTGGTTCCTAAAACACGTTACTGCGCAGCCTTCTGCGCAAACTTCACGCCCGCCATCATTCGTGAATCATACTGTACGAGAGTTTCTAGTAAATATTATTATACCTAATCATATTGATTAACAAGTCCTCATCCCGTAAGGGCCCAGCAAGATAGATATCTCCTGGGGCCATGAGTTCGCTTTTGAAAGGAAATCCCGGGGCCCTGGATCGCAAGTCAACGAAGGAACATAGAAGTGAGTTTTAGTCTGTAAACGCTCTAGGGCAGAGCGAGAGAAGTAATTAGATGATTTCCCACCTAATGACTTGTCAAGGAGTTGTCAGCAACGGCAGGTGCTCAGCTGGGTCGAAGCCTACTGGGGACAGGGTTTTTTTTTTTTGATGGGTAAAATCATCTTATGACAACCCCCGCTCTTGGGCGGAGCGGGAGATAGTGTCAGACTCTTACTGACTAAAAAACCCATCCCGTTCCTTCAAGCCTTCATACCGGGGCTCGAGCGCCCTTTCGGATAACCCTGGCCCCAGTAGGCTTCGACCCAGCTGGGCCCCTGCTGTTGTTGACAACTCCATGAGGCGCGCGGGAACAGCGCGCGCCGTCGACGACTTGAGCTTGGTCCGGACGGTTACCGGACGGCCTGACAGCGAGCTACCCATTGCTCACTTTCACTGGGGACAGGGTAAGATTTGAAAGAGTAGCTCAGCCCCGGTATGAAGGCACGAACAAACGTGGTGGGTTTTTAGTCAGTAAGAGTCTAACACTATCTCCCGCTCCACCCAAGAGCGGCGGTTGTCATTAGATGATTTATCCACCATAAAAAAAAACCTAATGACTTAAAATTCTCCTCATCAGAAACAGAATCTCTCGTGCGCGTCTTTGTACATCGTTCTTATAGAATTAGCTTTTCCCGCGATTTCGTCAATTATTGCAGACACAACGCATCAAGCAACACAAGTCACATCTAACTCGACTACAAAGCCCAAGGTACACAGTACTGTGGTATACCGCGGTAACATTTCACGGCTAGTATCGTCTAAGAGAATAGCTAAATGAAAGGCCGTCTAGGGACAAAATGGCGACTATTCACACACTATAACGACTGTTGCATGTTACTATGATAGCTTCTGACTGCAGCTTCGGTCGCATGAAACTAGAAAATTAACCCAAGGGAACATAGTCCTGTAATAATAAAGAAGTGAAAAGAAAAATGTAATAAAAAATGTTTTCAATGAAAATCTTTTTTCATTTCAGGCCCAAGCGCCCGAAAAGTGCTAACATTCGAAAGGTTTAACATTTCGAATGTCTTAAGTTACACTGTCCGACATAAGGTAATTGTTCTTCTATTGTGTCTCTAATTACGACATTCAAAGAGTTAAAACAGTGACTTTCTGAAGCCTACTCCTCGGTAACGGCCAGGTTAATAGGTTTGAAAAAAAAATATGTTTATTATAAAATTCATCAACAACATTATTAACATTTGATTTTTTCGTGCGATTAATACTTTTGTCTAAAAAAAATTTATATACAACAACATCACAATCACAACTTTTCCCTACTCCGTCGAAACGGGTGGGATCTTTAGAAACGTTTTTACACATAAAAATTCATTAAATATTCTTCAAAGTGAACATTGCATATGTAAATCAATCAATATTTCGCAAAGAAAGTGGATTTAAAAGTCAACGCGGCTCTATCCGGGCGCAGCTGGCTGCAAACAAATTGCACAGATAGTCGTACTGTCGCCTAGACGGGTACGAAAGTAGTGACCATTTGATTTCGGCCAGATGGCTCAAGGGACTATAAGCCTTAAGCAAGCTTTTATAGCGCTGTTAACACATTAGATATTTTTAGTATTTTCGAAACCTGAATACAGTTTTTTCATATTCATTTCACATACACAAACATATGAAAAGGTATTATTAAAGGTTAGGTACATCGATCTGTGTTTGTACGAGAACGCCGCAGTGTCAGTCCGACTTCAGGACCAGACCTCGAAACCTATCCTTCTGCAGCGTAGTGTGAGGCAGAGAGATGTCATTTCTCCGAAACTGTTTACGGCTACATTTGACTGATCTGTTGGCCTAGTGGTTAGTGGCCCTGACTGCTGTTCTTGAGGTTGTGGATTCGATTCCCACCCAGGACAAATGTTGGTGTGATGAGCACGATCATTTGTTCTGTGTCTGGGTGTAATTTATCTATACTAAGTGTATATTTAAAAATATATACATAAGTATGTTTTTCAGTTGTCTAGTACTCATAACACAAGCTCTGCTTAGCTTGAGACTAGACGGCGTTGTGTGATAGTTGTGGAATATTATTATTATTAATTGAGGATGTCTTCAAGGTTCTGGACTGGAAAGTATTCAAATAAGTTTATCAGTATCTTGTTAAAATCTTAAATTTATTTAAGAAAATTTCTTATAAACGTGATATCTGTTAAATAAAGCCAATTGGTTTCGTTACGCTAATTAAAGGAGTTTCTTGCCCGTTCTTCTCCATAGAGACCTACGCTTTGGACCGTGCAATTTAGCTTAACTTTTTTGACAGTCCGATATTTTGACAAATTAAACGTGTCTGAAATTGTTTATTTCAAAATTCACGCTAAATACTCTCCAACGTTTGATGGTTTATTAACAGTCCGCACGTGTTATTGGCAAAATTGTGGTGTCTCTTCCACAAAGGCCATTAATTAAAAGTTGAAGTTGAAGTTTATTTCAAACTAGCTTCTGCAAATGGCTTCTTTCGTTAAAGCAGGTTTCTCCATTTAAACGGAATTTTGGAAAATCCTGTCTTAAAGCATCTTCATCATAATTAGAAACCGATCCGATGGAAAGAAGCTCGATCGCTTTATTTAAAAGTTTTTGAGTCTACCGAAAGGAGTTATTTCTTTTACCTTACTTTTATTTCAGCTTGCCTTAAGGTAGAATTACATTAGACCGACGCACGCGTAAACACGCCTGATTTGAATGTAGAAAGACGTCACGTGGCGTGTATTAATAATGTAGCTCCATAAGTTTAGTTTCCATATAAAATGTATGGAGACCGATGCGCACAAATCGGCATGTGTGGCACACGTGTGAGCAGTTCTGGCTTTAGTTTTCAAGGTGCTGAATACTGGACTGCAGCGACCTCGCGGAAAGGTAAGAGAGAGAGGTGCTCTAACTGCCCTCACCAGACGCAAAGGGCGACGGTGAAGAGCGAATTTCGACATCTTTCAGCCAAAACGGTGCAGGGTTGAGGGTATCCATCCATAAGAATTTCCATCCCAAAAATAATGGTAAGGTTAAGCGGTTAACATTTGCTGAAGTCGGTTCATGGACGGGAGTGATACGTTACATATATCGAGACCCTTAAGTGCTTACGAGCTGCGCTTTGACATGTCGCCACTTCATTTTTATTTATATTATCAGAAATATTAGTTGAATATGCATTTTTTTAGAATATTATCAGAAATATTAGTTGAATATGAAAGAGAAAACACATTCTTGCAAAAAAAAAACGCAAACTTGCGCTAACGATATTCTACCCACAAAAAAGTGGGTCGGTACTCGATATGATAAATTCAATTTATCAGGAAATGCGGGTAACGTTAGTTTTTCTTACAAAATAGCGTTTCTTGTTTCATTCTTAAAGTATTTTCCTAATGTATCTTTCGCGAGCCCGTTTCGAGGCGAATTTGTGTCAAATTGCATGTTTTTTATTTGTCTTATAAGTTTTATTAAGTTAACCTACTTTTTTATGTTTCTAATTTAATGTATATTTGTTGAAGGTAATATTGGTATTGTTTTTGTCACATTTCCAGTGGGACTAGTATTGCTCTTTTTTTATTTGCAATAAAATGTCGAATCATTTGCGATACTTATTATGAGACAACAATGGACTTGTGGTCGCAAAAGGTATTGCTGAAGTCGTGGGTGCCTACCCAATAGGGTTTTCCATATTGATTTTATCCCGGGAATGTGTTTGGTACTATTTTCTGCTCTAACGTAGGCGAAAACGCTGGCAGCAACTAGTTGTTAAATAATTACAATTCAATAATTCAAATAAAATTAAAATAGACATGGATTAATAAAATAATTTTAATTAATTCCAATAAACTGCTTGAAATTTTTTTAGGTATACATTTCATATGTTAATATCAACGTCTCACAATTTACATAGGTCACGATAAATCTTCAATCGATAAACCTTTCCAATACCTACTAAAAACGACAATGCTTGTTTTCCAATAGTGACGAAAAAAAAAAACGAAGTAATATTTTCAGCCTGCAAAAGGCAACTTTTGTCTTCGTGAGGATAAAATACGGCCGTTGCGTTTTTCTCTCACGATCAGAGTCCAATGTTTTTGCTTGTAAACCACGTCTGGAGGGCAGACGAAACAGCTGGTACAGAACAGGATCTGACACGAAACGTTACCTACTTTATTTGGTACCGACAAGCATATTACTTGTTAGACTCTTTTGGTCTATAGTATAAAACATATTGTAAACTAGACTTGGCATACTCATATTTAAAGTATTTAAACATTAAAAAACACCTACTTACCATAGTGGTGTCTTTTTAACCCAAAGGTTGACTGGGAGAGAATGCTGGGAGAGTCTGTCATATACCACTACTGTACATGAAGTTTAATAAAGAATTAAAAAAAAAAACATTTAAAGAAATTGTTTTTCTTGTAAGTACAATTGCCGGCACGGATCTTGAGCGCTGGCTTCAAGTTGCGCAGAAATCAAATATTCGGTCTCTTTAGTAATAAATTGGGTCGACGCATTATCGCGTCATAGACGTCACTCATGATTCGTTCCCTGCGTTTGCAGCATGTCTAACAACGACGACGATTGGCTCGCCAATGTATGGAATGCACAAAACGATCCCCACTCTGACGCCGAGCGCTCAAGATCCGTGACGGTAATTGTACTACGGTAACTCTTGCAGAAATTTCGGCCCTGAGGGTCCCTCCGGTTTTGCCGACATCTCTTTGAGGATCGCTTGGAATGCTATGCGCCATTGAAGACTTGGGCTCGGTCTAGACGACCACGACGTCTACGTCCCAACACTCCCGACGAGCTACCTAAAGCTCGTCGTCCACAAGACCGCGCCTACAGTGCTCGGTATTCGTCCTGCACATCTTCGACACCCGGGGCGTCTCCTGTCAACTGGGGCGTGAATTGGCAAATGTACGTTCAATTTCGCCTCCTTCGCTAGTATTACTGCTTAATAGCAAGAGTTATTGTTGGAGAAAATATAAAAGTATGTAAATGTTCTTTCAGACGCCATTTCTAACAACCATCTCGCTAATTACACCCTTTTATCAAGTTGCATCATCAGCAATGAAACGATGCAATTAATATAATCTGTCAAACGTTTAAAAGCAAAAGTTTATCAACGTAACATCTTCTGACAGACACCTACAGTTCTACTTATATCATACGAATATAAAGAGTGATGATAATATTTCATAATATCTCCCACACATCACTAAACATAAATGATTTAATTACATAGGTTGGTACTAATTGTATTTTTATTCCTCCGCCTTTTTCTATAGGTACCTATTTAAAATTCAATGTAAATACCTATATTATTAGATATCGTTATATAATATTATAAAGAGGTAAGTAAAATTTTATGTATAAGGTAATCCATAGAATCAGAGGCCACCCATCCAGCAGTGGACATCTTTCGGCTTTATAAAGTTAACAGAGAGACAAAGAAAAAAATAACTTAGTAAAGAGTATTTTATCTAATTACCAAGTGCAAATAATTTCTTATATAGTCTGTCTAATAATTCAACCAACTTGGGAATTTTGTATAATATTTAATCATTTAAAAAATACTTACATTCGATACTTTTCATAAGGTTCTTCTGTTAGTAAACAATGATCTCTATCTCTTAATCAACCTTGATTATTGAACCCGTGTTGACTACATCAGATTTCATTAAATCCTAATAATTACCCAAGTCATTTAACTTATTAGACAGACTCTAAGTATTAATATTTGGGGGAGCCCTATGTTGGCTGATATGATGATAATGATGATTATAATTTAAAATATATGGAAATATTGCTCAAAGGAGGCTAAAAATAACTCAACCCATACCTCATGCGGTGGGCGGTAAAGGTCATCATTAATTATATTACAACATCGGATAATGCAGCTGGGCCCATATTTCAACCAATTATTAGTATCCATCACTGGATTGATATTGGTTTAAGCTAGAACTACATTAGACCGACGCACACATGTAACACGCCTGATTTATACGTAGAACGACGTCGCGTGGCGTGGATCTGGTGTAGCTCTACAATTCTAGTTTCCTTAGAAAATGTATGGAGACCGACGCGCTTAGATCGGCTTGTGAGTAGGGTTGCCATACGTCCGGAATTTTCCGGACAAGTCCGGAAATATAGGTCTTTGTCCGGAATGCGGGGGGAATCTTTAACCGTCCGGAATTTCTACAAATAAGTGAAGAGTGAAATAAAAAATGAAAAAACCAAATTATTTATTAATTATTTTTATTCACAGGCGACAGAGAGGCACTTCCCCCTCACCCCTTACCATTTCACCGCGCGAGTCAAAATTCGAACGATTTGGCAATCGATTTGGTTAGTTTATTGACTTGCACGATGCGTAACGATTTTAATAAAAAATTAACAAGATTGTCCGGAAATTTCATGGAATGTCAGGAATTTTCTCCGGATTTTTGATATTTTGATCTGGGAACCCTACTTGTGAGGCACACGTGTGAGTAGTGAAGTGATGATGATCTTTTTAATCGTTGCGGAATTACACCATGTAAACTCACATACCTACACTAGACATCCAGATCGGAAACTAGTATATGTAGGCACCCAAAACTATTTACACCGTGCGGTAATCGAACTCGCATTGCGGACGGCGAGCATTGGGTAGCTCGTCTTCCGACCGTCCGGTAACCGTCCGGACGGAGCCCAAGTCGTCGTCGGCGCCTAGTGTTCCAAGCACGCCTCAAAGAGATGTCAGCAAACGGTCTACGGTTACGCCATGGCCATGGGTACTACGAAAGAGAACTCCGGGGCCCTGGAACGAAGGCAAAGAAGGAACAGGGGTTTTAGTCCGTAATAGTCTGACACGAAAGGGCGGCAGATGTCATTAAATGATTTCTTACCCAGTAAAAAAGTAGCTATGTGCATATTTAACACCAATCTCATGTATCTTAAACGATAAAGTTTCAAGCTGTTCCCACGCCGCTAAAACCATTTGTGAGACAAGTTTCCGTCGAATTCTCTTCATAATAAAGAAGACAAACGTTGGATATTACGTTACGTACACACGAAATACGTTCCCACGCGTTAAACACACAATTACTAAAGTTTGCCATTATTTTTTATGCATTTGGAATCGAAGGTCTGTCTCTCGAATCTCAGTTGAAATAATGTGGTCTTCAAATGGTAAAGGTTATAGACATGGCCCGAAGAATTGCCAAACTTAAGTGGCAGAAGACTGGGCATATTGGTCGCAGAACAGAAGCCCTACTACAATCTCGAGCTCATAAGGCGATCCATTTGACAGCCTAAAGGCAGTTACAGCGTAGCTAAGCGTGGTCGAAATGGGCCCTAGCGCTCTGCTTTGCACGTAAAGGGACCTCGCTTGTGCAAGCGCTATTTAAGAACGAGGCTACGTTTGACCGCTATTTCAGCTGACGGTAAGTAACGATGTGTTCGAACTCTTAACGCAGCTTACCATCAGGTAGGATCGCAGTCAAGCACTAGTTTATATCAATTATGGTTGCGACAGTCACTGTCTCGTTTTCGAAAGAAATAGGCCCCGCTGATGTATCTTCACCCACGTGTTAATTCATCCACGCTACCCTCTGCTTCTGGTTAACGGGTTAGAGCTACGTATGGTTTATATGTATACAGCTTCATCCTCCTAGCTCATCCTCTTTCTTGCTCACACGGTTGACATCTTAACACTTCACATTAAGGCCCCGATGGTCGTTGGGGCCGAAAGGTTCTGAATTGGCCACCACGTACCAGAAGACGTAGCGTTAGAAGACCTCCTACAAGGTATAAGTTGGACCGATGACCTGGCGAGGACAGCGGGAATCCGATTGATGCTAGACGCGCAGGACATTGAGGTGAAAATTGGGGGAGACCTATGTTTAACAGTGGACGTTTTATTGGTTGAAATGATAATGAAAAACTTTCTGAACAGATAAAATTGATAGTCCCAAAACATTGATCAATAGATATTTCTTCAAACCCGTAATTTAACCGTAGACATGGCAATTTTTGGATAAACATACATCTATTAATCAAATAACTTAGAAGCACGCCTATATGTCAGAACAGTAAAGTTTTGATTTATAGCCGTTTGGTACAGACGTCTATGGTACTATGTTTAGCGTTTATTAGGCTGTAGTTAGGGATCATTCCTTTTGTTTATGTTCTGCGACCCTCACTGCCAGATACATCTGCTTGTGAGTTATGAACATGTTGGTATTTTACGGCTGTGTTAAATTGAGCGAAGGGTTGCTCGCCGTCATAAGTACTAAGCCCGAATCGATGACGCGTTGTGTTCCATGCTCGTTTCTAATGCCTTGGTCACACGTACCGAGCAAACGGGCGAGACAGTACTCTCGGCTGAGTACTCGTAAACACAGCGCCGAGTGCTCGGCCTACCATTTATTTCTACAACTCGCTTTCATCCCTGTCTCGGCCTAGCAACATTTTACTGTCTCGCCGTTTTACTCGGCACGTGTGATCAAGGTATAAGAATCAGCAAGATTGACGAGGCAAATAAAAGATTGAACACACACTTCTCAGGAATGCAGTTGGATTTCGCAAATCTCATGAAATCTCAGGATTTTTAGAATTTTCCACAAAATACACGGGCGTGACACGCTGTTAACTTCCAAAGTGAGAAATTTCTAATGGAAAAACCTAATAAACACAAAGCCTGACACCAGGACCTCAGCCTTTACAGTCGTGCTTTGTGACAACTAAGCCAACGAGGCAGTCTGGCTGTCCGCAAAGACTTTGTCGAACGACTATTAAGGCTCATAGTCCCTTGACCATCTGACCAGAATTAAATGGACACACAGCTGCGCCCAGATAGAGCCCCGCTGACCATAACGCCGTTTTTTTGAGGCCCGTGTGTGGGGACAGTTTAATCCATTTTCTTTGCGAAATATTGATTGATGTACATAGGGCTACGTACATTATGAAGAAAACTTATTTTTTTGTGTAAACCTATTTCTAAAGATCAAAGCCGTTTGAAAAAAAATTGTAGGGAAAACAAGCGAAAAAATATAATATGTTGTTTTTTTTTTTGGAAAGAAAAAGACTTAATCTTTCGAAAAAAACATACGTTGACAATGTTGTACATGAATCTGTAATAAACATATATTTTATTCAAACCTATTAAATAATTTAAGTATTTTTTAAATTTCAAAAACTTTTATTCAAGTTAATATCTCCGAAAAAAAAAAAGAAAAATAATTCAAACCTATTGACCTAGCCGTTAGCAAGGAGGAGGCTACAGAAAGTCACTGTTTTATGGCACTTTTCGGGCGCTTGGGCCTTAACAAGTTTGTACACAGAATACGCAATGAGAAGTGAACTATTGACATAGATTACAAATACCCAGCTGTGACTAATACGGGACGACAAATTCGCTAATAAATCTCGTCTAACTTTATCCTAGTACTAGTTATGTAACCCGGTTAGTTGTAGATCGGTGATAGTCGAGATTAGCGTTGCCAGGCGTCCGGATAAAGCCGGCAGACATGACCAGGCTTTTTATTTGCGTCTCCAGCCAAATTTGTCAATTTTTGCCCCTGTTAGGCTTTTTAATTTTGACCATTTTGTTTAGAATTGTCCTTTGAGTTTTGCTTTAGGCCCAAGCGCCCTAAAAGTGCCATAAAACAGTGACTTTCTGCAGCCTACTCCTTGGTAACGGCCAGGTTAATAGGTTTGAAAAAATATATGTTTATTAAAGATTCATGAACAACACTATCAACATTTGATTTTTTCGTGCTATTAATACTTTTGTCTAAAAACATATTTAGCAATTTTGCAATTTTTCCTTACTCCTTTGAAACGGCTTGGACCTTTACAAACATTTTTACACATAAAAATTAGTGGTTAAATATTCTTCAAAGTGAACATTGCTTAAGTAAATCAATCAATATTTCGCAAAGGAAAAGATTTAAAGCGCTTTCCAGGCGCTGCTGGCCGCAAATAAATGCACAGATTTGCGTACTGCCACTTAGGCGAGTGCAAGAGTTGCGTCCACATAATTTCGGTCAGATGGTTCAAGGGACTATTTAGCCTTAACTTGTGTTGCTAGCTCAAGCAGAGCGGACATGCAATTAGTTATTCATCATCATCATCATCATATCAGCCGAAAGACGTCTTCTGTTGGACATAGGCCTCCCCCAAGCAGCCTTACATTACTTAATTTTATTGCTTTTTTTAAAAGGTCATGTTAGACTTAAAAAAGAATGTTGGCCTTTTTGACCAAATTTCCAGGTAAATAGGATAGTCTGTCCGACTTTTCAGTTTCAGAACCTAGCTAACCTAGTCGAGATGGTGTGTCTTTGTTTTTAAGTTGCTGTGTTTGTTTAGAATCGTCTTGATTACTGGATACAAACATTAAAACCTACATAAAATATATTTTTTACTAAATGCATATTCGATACCTATTACAAAAACGTATTTTTGTGTGTATGTTCAATCCGTCTAATCTCCTAACGGTTGGACTGATTTTGATGAAATTTATGTTACAAGGGATAACTTTCTTTTTTCCGTGGGAACGGGATTTCTAAATATATAGGGGAAAAAATTGACGGGATTTTCTTATAATGAGTAACTTAAGCTACTTTTTATTTTATACTATACTTACTCCACTTTAAACACCATGCGAACAAAGTCGCGTGTAACAGCTAGTATGCAGGAGAAGAAAATGAAGAACACAAATTGGAAGTTATTCCTAGGCGACTTTTTTATAAAAAAAAAATAGCATACCTAACTCTTTTAACCATATTTGTCCAGTTCTGTTCACGTTCATACCATTTTAAGTTAGGTTAGTTCCATATGATTGCCATTGAATGTAACCTGTCATTTGTCACAACATTAATCAAACTCACAATTCAAATTATTACATCGCTTCATGTCACCGTTAGTCAAAGGAAAACTCCCTCCACTCACGTAAACAGAGAAACAAATGGCACACAGTCTGCAGCAAAGGTATTCTCATAGGATAACCAACAAAGCTTGTGTCACATACACACGAGTGTACCCCAGCTTAAGATCTGTGTTAATCTCTTTTGGAACCACGTCTGAAACGAGCAAAGACTGAGTTGGGACTTTATGTGTGTTTATGGTTTAAGAAAAATAGTTGTATAGCTAAATTACTTACTATACGTTTTTTTTTTTTTAATGCAGAACTTGAATATAGTTTGTTCAGAATCAGTAAATAAATAGATTTGACAGGCCTGTTGGTCTAGTAGTTAGTGGCCCTGACTGCAATGCCGCAGGTCGTGGTTTCGATACCCACCCAGGACAAATTTTTATGTGATGAGCATGATCATTTGTTCTGTGTCTGGGTGTAATTTATCTATAATATGTATGTATTTAGAAATATATAAGTATGTTTATCATTTGTCTAGTGCCCATAACACAAGCTCTGTTTAGCTTGGGACTAGACGGCACTGTGTGGTAGTTGTGGAATATTATATTAGATTCCAATAGTCTTTACACCATGTTGTATTTTTTCCTTAAAATATTTAAAAAGGTCAGAGGGTTGGGGACACACAACAGGTAGTACAAATACTTTATGAGCTTATTGGAGTCTTGTTATTATTTATGTAAAGTTTCAAAAAATAATAATCATAATCAGTAAAGTTATTAGCGTTTGTTTCTATCCCAAAATACTCAATTTATGGAAATCTGTTGACTTATTAGACAGAATATAATCTGTACTAGATTATATTCTGTCTAATAAGTCAACCGACTTGGGAATTTTGTATAATATTTAATAATTTAAAAAATACTTATATTCGATACTTTTTAAAAGGTTCTTCTGTTGTTAAACAATGATCTCTATCTCTAAATCAACCTTGATTATTGAACCCGTGTTGACTACATCAGATTTCATTAAATCCTAATAATTACCCAAGTCGTTTTTAACTTATTAGACAGACTCTATATTGATTTATGAATTAATAAATGACGATCAAAATGGAAAAACACTCGTTGTTAAGTGTTTCTAGCAAGATACAGGGATGTGTTATAATATTACATTTTTCTGAATCATTTTATTCGAGATCGCATGGCTACGGCGTTGAGTTTTTCATTGACGCGTGCATTCGTTGTTACGTGTTTCGGATTAGTAAACTTACGGGGACATGTCATTTGAGATTTCATTTTTCGGTATTATGTAACACAACCTTAAGATTGTTTACATTTAGTTAAGGACCTAAACAGATGGAGTATAGTATAATTATAAAAAAATATTAGGTAGGAATAACTCCGCCATTTAAACGCGAGTATGTAAACCCGTTTTAATATCTCCGATTCCAATTATACTAATCCTAGCTGATTCACTTCCAAGAAACAGCTGACCATTAAAAGCGCCACTACCACAAAATAGATAAAGGTACAGAAGACAATCTACATACAATTCATGGATCTTGAGCGCTGGCTTCAAGTTGCGCAGAAGTCAAATATTCGGTCTCTTTAGTGGTACGAAGTGAGACGCGGGGGCGGGGAGTGTCAGTGATTGGCTCGCCGGGCCATCGTGTCATAGCCGTCACTCCTGACTCGTTCCCTGCGTTGCTGCGTGTATCTAACAAAGAAGACGATTGGCTCGCCAATGTATGGAAAGCGCAAAGCGATCCCCACTCGGACACCGAGCGCTCAAGATCCGTTTCGGCAATTGTACAAAGCGCGCTCGAGCAACGCACACATAGACACCGCTCACGGACACGATATCTCGGCTCAACTCGGATAATTGCGAGTGCGTATGCATCCGCTTGTGAACTTTTTGTGAAATAATGGAGCAAATTAAAAGTTAAAGCTGAATTGGATTGTTTTTTTAATTCAATAGTTATTGCTGAATTATCGTTTTTTAAGCTACCTATTTAAAGACGTGATTAGGAAGGTATTTGCTAGTTTGTTTTCGCGTAACGCAGAAAATGTTGGTAGGTAGATAAGTACATGACTTTGTTGCCGTATAATATTTTTACAATTTACACTAGGTATATGGCCGCGCCAGAACGCGTTCAGATAGAGCGGCGCCGATCCTAGCGCGATTTGTGAGCGTAGGTCTAAAAGTAAAGTACATACCGATGGCTTAGAGTAAAAACCTCGGATATGCAATATTAGGTAATTTTATTTTATTAAATGTCTGAAAAGAAAAGCACGTAACGCACAATTTCTTAAAACGAAAAATTTTGACTCGCTCAAGTCAGTTTGGTGCGATTACCTCGCAACGGCGCGGCAAAAACGAGCGGAAAAAAAAAATAAAAAACGAGAAACAAGTTTTTGAAATAAACCAACAGTTTTAAATATTTGAATGAAACATGTTTAAGCGCATTAAAATTAAAGGTCTAATTTGGTTTTTTATGCCTCCTGAAAAGTTACGTATTTCACAGTTACGAGGTATTCACTCTAAAACATCGATACATAAGACTTCTGTACTTATCTATTTTGTGGCACTACGGATAAAGCGCAGATAGACAGCAAACGAGTCTAGATCGAGTAGAAAGTTACGACAAAACAATAGGCTATTTAGACAAGTACTTTCTCCTAACTGAAACAATGAGTTTAGTGTAAATCTAAGCAGGTACGTACCTAAGTGGTGTTACGTATACCCTAGTTAGATAAACGTATCTGTGTTCATCCCAGAACTTTCACAGGTTTCTGGTACATGACCGTTAAAAGGAAACTATTGTATGTTGATAAGGAAGTTTGTTGATTAATCATCGAGATCGATTCGTTAAGCAGTGCTTGCTGAGGTCGGTTTGAGGATGGGTGACCATCTTGTCTCGGAAAGTTAAGAGCGTCTAATCCGAGAAACAACGGCTTTATTACGTACACATATTTTTGTAAATATTATTTAGGTTCCTATTGAATTCAAAACTAAACAAGTAAAGAAAGACCTTCGAAGATCTGCTATTTTGCTTAAATTTTGATCCCTTTATAATTAATTTAATAATGAAAGTAATTTATGAGTAAGAGTAAAATATAACTATAGAAACATAGCACATTTAATCAAGATTAAATTTTATTTTAACCACTATTTTTTTCAAACTTTAAAGGTTTAAAAAAATATATTTCCTAGAGCAAGTTTTGTAAAATATTCAAGTGATTATAACCATATTACCAAATGCCAACAGAGGGAACTGGCGCTCTCTTTTTTCGCGTTGCCTCTTTAACAAACATTGCGTTCGATGAACCACGAAGCGTTTTCGATAGACGGGTCGGGAAGGGCACTCTTAAATCTTCAATTTGTATTTCACTTTAATAATATTAAATTCTAATATCCGTATCTGTATCCAGATCCCAAATTTAATATTCATGAAATTCCTTCTTGAAATAAATAAATTGTTCTTATTGCTACTTGAAATAATTTAATTAAGAAATAAACTGTTCTCTCTATTGCTGAATCCCTTTATTTCGCGTTGTACATAACACCCACATAACGGTAATAAATTCAGTCCAACTTAGAATTAAATCGAAATAGTTTCAGAGAATCTAAAATCTTCTTAGTTTTGGGCCTCGGGTCCGAATTTCATGAAATATATTGCCTATTATCTGTCTAATATGTATACTGACCACGATATTATGTTCTAAAGGGCCTATTACACCACTCGATATTCAGAAAGTCTTAGTCGATGTCGCGTCGTGTCGCGTAATGTATTAAGGGTCAGACTGTCTTACTCGACCACTCGATATTCAGACAGTGTCCATGGAGTTTCTCGGACTGACCAACTCTTGACTATTCAAAAGTGCCTGCAAATCGTCTATTTGAAATAAATGCTTTGATTTTGATTTTGTCGCGTAGTGTAAATAAGGGTCAGGTCAGTCTGTCTTACTCGGAATCAAAAGTAAGACTCGTCTGAATATCGTGTGCAGAATAACGCGTAGTGTTATAGGTCCTTAAGTAATTTCGCTAGTCTTCGTAATATGTTAAGTTTATATTTGGTAAGCCAAATATTCTGCTTCGCAAGATTCAATGACTCGTAGACCTTAATGGGAGAGCTGACCTTCTCAATTCCAGACCAAGTTTTGCTATTAATGAAGGAACTTAAAGTAGGACATGAAAACATCTTTTTATATTTTTTATTAAGCTATTGCATAGCTTCTATCGCGGGCCTTGAGCGTGGAGACCGAATCCAGAAATTCCGTAACGAAAACAACCTAACACCCCCCACTCATTTGTTTTTTGAGCGTGGTGACCGATAAGAAAACAAATTGAACAATCAATCAAAATTCAATTCAATGTGTGAAAGTGTAACTTAAATTAATATCAAAGAAAAAAAATAACCAAGGAAAAAAATACTGCATAAATAAAATAAATAAATAATTATAATTGCATAAGTTGATAAAATGCTATGCAATAGCTTTACCACGGCAGTCCCCGAGTGCCACACGTCTTTTTTTATTCATATTACTGCCACATCACCTAATTTTAACATTATTGAAAAACAATGGCATTTGTGACAATGGCCTAGCTACCACGGTTCATGAGATATCGTGAAAGCAAGACAGACGGACAGCGAAGTCTTAGCAATAGGGTTCTGTTTTTATTACTCTTTGACTACGGAACCCTAAAAACCGACATAAATATGGAATCTAAGTACTAGATAAAGATTAACTACAGCTAGACAGAAATACAAACCGGCTACATATTAGAGCACATTAGCTCCGAGTCAAAGCTATCATAAATATTTATAACTTCTATAACCTAACGTTTCGTTAACGATATCAATCGGATACAGAATGTTGTCAGCTGTTTCGTAATATCGATACACGTATGAAATCTATCTAACCTTTTCTTAGTTATGTTTTTTTTAGGTGGGAAATAATTCCATAACTTCTCTCGCTCTAGGGCGGAGTGGCTTAATAGTGGACTTTCACTGACTAAAATCTACTCTTAAATTCCTTCTTTGCCTTGCTTTCCCTTTCGGAAACAAACCCATGGTCCCAGTAAGTTTTGGCCGAGCTACTCGTTGCTCCACGCCTCTACGGTAGCTGGAAATCGGCGTCAGGATCCCAGCAGCTGGGGCTTGAGGAAGTCCCTTCTCTCACGCGTGCAGCCGCTTCCTCAGCTAGCATTACTGCTTCGCAGGAGACGAGTTGTTGAGCTCAGTTTCCAGTCTATTAGAAATTAGAAACGTTTAATTTAAATAAACCATTTACAGGCACTTTTGAATTGTCATTTGTTTTCTTTTTTAAGACGTTGCCCCACACTAAGAATTACTCATTTAAGTATGTTCTAGTCTAGAGTTTGGCGGGAAAGCTAGCAAGAAAAGTCCTTTCTAAGAATACGTGTGCGAGTCCGAGTCGTTGATGGCGTCGGCATGGATCTTGAGCGCTGGCTTCAAGTTGCACAGAAGTCAAATATTCGGTCTCTTTACTAGTGCGAAGTGAGACGCGGGGGCGGGGAGTGTTAGTGATTTGCCGCGCCATCGTGTCATAGACGTCATTCCTGATTCGTTCCCTGCGTTGCTGCATGTATCTAACAACGAAGACGATTGGCTCGCCAATGTATGGAATGCGCAAAGCGATCCCCACTCTAACGCCGAGCGCTCAAGATCCATTCCGGTAATTGTATTCCACTACACGCCATCAACGACTCGGACTCGGTCCCCACCGAACAACCGGATAGCGAGCTACCCATTGCTCGCTATCCACAAGCCAGTGAAGATCGACCCGAGCAACTATAATTATCGATATTGGCAATATAGGTAAGCTCTAAAACTTCCAATAAAACGCTTATATTAGACGGGCTCCTTTCAAGTTTCTCTCACAGACTTTTTAAGAGGTTTATTTTATTAGAAAACCATTTCAGGTCGTCGTCAAAAGTTGCCGAAATTGTGAATTGAAATTCTGTCTCGAGCGCCATATTGAAAATCAAAATGATTTATTAATAAGGCCCTTAGCAAACATTGTCGCTCGTAATAGTCTTTGTAATGCTAGTGAACCTACTTGTATAACACATACTGTTATATATACTATATATAAAAGGTGTAAGGGACAGCCCTCCACAAACTTTAAGGGCTTGCTCAGTAGACGAAACTGAACAACCTTCCACAAAATATTTTTCAGGAAACGAAAAAAATAACCAGCCTCGCCATACAAAATGATAAACTTGCTTGGACAATTTGTATGGCGAGGTCGAATTTTATTTTCGTTTCCTGAAAAAATATTTTGTGGAAGGTTGTTCAGTTTCGTCTACAGAGCAAGCCCTTAAAGTTTGTGGAGGGCTGTCCCTTACACCTTGTATAATAATATTATAAAGCTGAAGAGTTTGTTTGTTTGAACGCGCTAATCTCTGGAACTACTGGTCCGATTTGAATGATTCTTTCAGTGTTGGGTAGTCCATTTATCGAGGAAGGCTATAGGCTATGTTTTTTTTTTCAAAATTAGGGATCCGTAATAAAATTGCTATTTTGTAACACAAGGTGTAAAATCGAAAACCTATTTTTGCGTGCGCTGCAAAAACTATTGACAATAGAACAAAATGATGTACTACGGGTTTGTAGATCCCATTAAGACCTACCCACAAAAAAGTTCGACAGAACATATATCTAGGCTATCATGGTTTAATCACAATAACCGATTTTGTGTTCAAAATAATTATTAAATTGTCTGAAGAAAAAAAAACTACGTGAAATATGTATGGTAATATTAATCTTTATCGAAATTAAGCATTATTTTATCAAGAGTATTTATGTAGAAGTAAAATACTTTTTGCTTCATCTCAATCGGATATTTCGTTTAAAAGTTATCACGTGTGTAAGATGTTAAGAGTTGGTACCTATCAATGAGTTATGGGCCATAGAGTTTTTTATCAACATAAAATCCTGTAATAATCTTTTTCGAAATATATTTGTTGATGATTGTAAGTATAAGATCTTTGAAGAGTATAATAAATACATTTATGAACGCGGTAATTTTGGGAAATACTGATCTGATATGAAAACTGTTTAAATATTCAATAGTCCATTTATTGAGGGAGGCAATTATAGGCAATATTTTATCTCGGTATTTCCACGGAAACGAGAAAAACGCGGGTGAAACCGCGGGGCACAGCTAGTACATTATAATAAAGATCTGTCCCCAAATGTCCTTTCCAGTATTGTTCGTTGCGTCGTGAGCTCTTTACTAAGGGTCAACTCACACCAAAAGAGCATCGAAGGGCAGCGCAGTTTCAGTGTCATATGAATTTTAACTTTATTTTCATTTCTATAATACTTATTATCGCGTCCCGTTTACCGATTATAGAATTCGCCGGAATTCCCGCGGCCCCGCGGGCATTCGCGCGACTCGTTCGAGTTTCTCATGCGATAATAAGTATTATAGCGATGAAAATAAAGTTAAAATTCATATGACACTGAAACTGCGCTGCGCTTCCCTGCCCTTCGCCGCTCTTTCGGTGTGAGTTGACCCTAAGTCCTGAGTTTAGCTACACGAATACTGGCAAATGCTTGCACTGACTAGTCTGACTGACTAGTAGACTAGAATGGACAGTCCATTCAAATTTGTGTGTTCTTTCCTCTAAAATACACTTTTCACAACGTGAATATAATGCTTTTATACTAATGTAAAAAAATTCTCTACATTTGTTTTCAAAATGGCTGTCCGCCATATTATCTCATGTTCGTCTGAAAATCTTCGTCCCAGTAGATCCTTTTTTAAATTAAAAAAAGGAAGATGACACTGGAAGCCAGGTCTAGAATGTAAGGTGTTGTTTTCAAAATGGCTGTCCGCCATATTATCTCATGGTCGTTCGAAAATCTTTGTCCCAGTAGCCCCTTTTTTAAATTTAAAAAAGGAAGATGTCACTAGAAGCCAGGTCTAGAATGTAAGGTGGGTGGTCAATTTCTGTAAAGTCCGTAGATATTAAGGCATCCCTCGGAATTCGAGATGAGTGACTGGCGCGTTGTCTTGCAGAAAAAGCACTCCGCGAGCCAGCTTGCCGCGCTTTCTGTACGACTGCCTCACGTGCTTGACTCAGTAACTTAGCATATTAAGGTTCATCATCATCATCATCATCATCATATCAGCCGAAAGACGTCCACTGTTGGACATAGTCCTTCTCCAAGCGTCGCCACAACGACCGGTCCCGAGCATCACGCATCCATCGGATTCCCGCGACCCTGACCAGGTCATCGGTCCACCTTATTGGAGGCCTTCCAACGCTGGGTCTTCCGGTACGTGGCCGCCACTCCAGAACCTTTCGTCCCCATCGACCCTGTTCTACGTGCAATTTGCCTTGCCCATTGCCACTTAAGTTTGGCGATTCTTCGAGCAATGTCGATGTATATAGCCTATTAGCAAACTATCATTTAATCGAGTACTACCTAACCAATAAGTACGCCTGTTCTTGTTCAAACTTACACACTAAAGTTTGAACAAGAACAGGCAGACTTGAAAAAAAGGATTGTAGCTAACAGTTTTTCAAATTAGATAAGCATATTTCGTAATTATTCTGTCGGAAAAAAAACGGTATTATTCTGTCATTCCCCTCACTGACTGTATAACCAACACACGTAATCAAGGTGTCAACACGTAAAATGCATAACAATCGATTAAATTAAACTCACAATTAAAATGAAGTCGACAAAAAACTGGATTGAACTGGGCTATGGACTAGTTCAAACCGGTTTGGAGTCTGAAAATGACTGATTAAATCTCCATTTTTGACTTCTTATTTAATGTTTTAACGGTATCCTGCCCCAGGGGCGTTTATTTTTAATTACAACTATATTTTAATTATGTGCATTAATTATTGTAGGTTTTTATGCTTACATGACCATAAATAGTTGCTAGCTGTAAAAAGTGTGTATAATTTTTGATATGTTATATAAAAAAACTGTAAACATCGTTCAATCCTCATGTTATTGTACATGCGGAAGTAACTCAGAATGTTTCCATTTCCAAACAGCTGTATGATGAATTTTGTTATTGAGACGGATCGAATCTTGGGTTATAGACCCAAGATTCAAGGTTCAATTCATTTTGGAAAGGCTATCCATCGTATGGCTTTTAATTACGAAAACACCCCTGGTATGATTGCTGACTTTCACGCTCGGAAAGCCGCTGGCAAAAGCTAATTTTTTTTAATAAGAATTTTTTTTTAGGACTATTAAGTAGGTCCTTACAACAATTTTACTAATTTTTCTTAAAATTATTGTTAGGCTCGTTCTTGACCACTATCTCACCTGGTGGCCAGCGATGATGTGTCTGCAGTGGAGCACTTTTATCTCGAACTTACCTATTCATCCATGAGTTAAAGACCCTATCAAGAATCACAGACTCGGGCAGGGCATTATACTCCTTAGCTGTACACTTCGTTTCGTTCCAAAAACGTTTCACTTCACAAGCAATTCTTAGTCAACTGAATTACTTATCTTTTCCATAGCATAGTTACCCCAACAGTTACTCCTAATTCTGGATTCTGCCCTGCACATCTGGAGCCAAAAATTCTTAGCATTACTTAATCCAAACTAACCACCTTTTAGAAAGAAATTATCAAGCGACACAGTCTAGTGTTGACATTAGCTATTGACAATACATCTAACGTATCTTGACGCAGTTTGAAATGAACAGCATATTAGAGCTGATGCTGCAATAGGCCGCGAAGCTCTGCTGCCGCGCCTTCGTGACGCCGGCTGACGTAGTGGGCGGCGTGTACAAGCTAAATCTGGCCTTCGTGGCTAACCTATTCAAACAGCACCCGGGCCTAAAGCTCACCACTGTAACATAACATAGCAATCAGCCTGTGTTCCCACTGCTGGGACACAGGCCTCCTCTCTAGGAGAGTGAATGGGTCATAATCCATTAAGCGGGCCCAGTGCGAGTCGGTGAATGTCACATGTCTTCGAATTTTTGGTTCTAGAACATTCTGATTTCCTCACGACCTTTTTCATATAGCTATTTTATATACGTAGCAAAAAACAACATTACATAGTAAGGGATTTGTTGTAGTAAATTAAATGATGAAGTGGTTCCTTGGGGAAGAACCTCAAGTTATTTATTCAGTTTGATAGATTGCGGTGCGCCATACATATTTAATTTGTGATCGCAAGCAAAGGAGACCAGAGTGTTTCTTGTTGTAAGTAACTTTATTGAACAGAATATTTAGAGATTTGGAGAAAGAAAAAAGAAAAATAACCATAAAAAACCGACCGCACTTTACGACAGCGATGTGGAAGAGTTTTTTAACGCCATATTTTAGTTTGATTTTAGTTACTTGTAATTAGCGTATTATATGTTTTAAAATTCTGCCGACAAACTGTTTTACCTACAGTTTGGTAGAATTTTGTAGCATGTATACTGTAAGCAAATTTTAAATAAACAAAAAAAAAATTAATTCAAAAAATACTGGGCCGATTTAAAAAGTAGAATTAATCTTAAACACTGAGTGACAATTTGCTACAATAATAAATAAATTTATTTATTGGAACATAAATAATTTTACAATAAATCGTGCTTGTTTACAGCAACATTAGTTTAAAATAAAACTGTGTCGCAGCCATTAGCGCCCACCTCCTAGAGGACAGACATCGGCGTTCCAGCATAATTAATGGACGTTATACAAAAAAAGAAAACTAATAGTATTAATATCTCAAAAGGTAACAACCTTAATGACCATAAGACAGAATAAGCGTATTACAATGCATTCGAAATAAGAATAGAATAGAATAGAAAAAACTTTATTGTACACCAAAATAGTAACAATTTCACATTAACTTAAACCTATGGGTACAATATGGCTGTCTTATGGCTGACAGCGATATCTACCAGATAACTTTGGGGTGGGTTATAAGAACTTAGAGAGGAGGCCTAAGTCCCAGCAGTGGGAACATTAAAAAGGATGATGATGATAAGAACTTTAACTAAAACAGGGGCTAGTCTGCAATGTACTGCAAGCAATATTAATCAACAAAATTAATTATGAGAAAAAAAATAATGTATAGGTACATATGTATATACATATATATAAATATATGTATACAATAGGATCGATTACAATGTTGTGACGTCACGTCAAACTGTCAAATCGCAAGAAATTGAGCAAACTTCAACTCGGAGATGACCAAAACTGAAGAACTGGATTCTGATTAAACTTTTTTTAGTTCACAGTTCGTAAATAAATTAAATTATAAAAAAATTCTTGTTTTGCTCACCCAATTAATTCTTCGATTTGACAGTATGACGTGACGTCACAACATGGCAGTCGATCCTATTCTTATTTGGAACGCATTGTAATTCCAGTTCTTCTATCGTGGTAATGGTGTTTGTAAGTTTGTGCTGAGGCTATTATTACGGACATTACTAGAGTTATGTTATTGCCGGCAACAGCACACAGCCAACACTAGACATTACGGAATATTTTCTACTTTCGCAGAAGCAAAGCCGATGGCAGAAGCTAGTAAACCATAATTACCAAGTTCCTATTGCCCATAATGGCGCCTAAATTACCTTAACTTCACATAACCAACATAAAAACTCAACAAGCAATCATATGCAATCAAATTCGAATAAATCATTAATAAATAGAGGTACTATAATCAATCAGCATCGTGAATTAAACTTACATAATAAATACATAACTGCGGAGGACTAAATTAGACTTATATAATCCAATTACATATTATAAAAGCTAAGTCTCTCACCGCGTCTGTCTGTATGATCACGATAAGCTCAAAAACTACTAAACAGATTTTATGCAGTTGTCACCAATTGACAGAGTGAATCATGACGACGATTTAGGTGAACACATGTAGTGTAATAGAGAAAAGCCATGAATTTCAAAGTTTTTCAAAATTTTACGAGAAGTTTAGAAATCGACCTTTTTAGAGTTCCGTCCCTCAATAGGAAAAATCTGAAACCTCATAAGATCGCTATGTCCGTTTGCCAAGACCCTTTATCTCGGGAACGCGTGGAGGTATCGAATTAAAATTAAAGATAGATCCATAAACTCAAGTCGGTGGTCCCTTGAATCTGTGAAAAAATCAAATTTCTGAGTTAATGAAAAAAAAAAAATGGTATAAGATTTATGTCGCAAAAAATGTATATTTCAACACTCTCAAGCGAAACAAAATTCACAGGTTACTTCCCGTTGACCTAGAATTCTGAAGTTTGGCATGAAGCAAAGTCACATAGCACAAGTATAGGAAAAGGTCTGAAAATTGCAAAATTGTAGTTGAGTAAAAAAAAAAACATTTTTTGCGATTTGGAAAAATCTTGGTAACTCAATTCGGGAACTGAACTGTTTTGGAATCCTTAGTGCGCGCGTCCGACCCGCACTTGCTCGGTTTTTCATAGCTCGTAGAACATGTTGGCTGATGTAGCCAAAATATTCTGGAATGGCGACCGTGCACCAGAAGAAGCAGTGTTAGAAGGCCTCGCACAAGGTGGATCGATGCCCTGGTGAGTGTTGGGCCTGCGATGGATGCGAAACGCAAAGAACTGTGGCGCCACTTGGGGACAGCCTGCTGCAGTGAAATGATGATGATGACGATGACCTTTGAAGAAAGAGTTGTTCTGCGAAAACGACGAATGAGAAAGATCGACGATTAAAAAGTAGGTACTGTTCGTCAGCTGTATCCTGTTTGGCTGGAAGTCCACTCCAACGGAAATGGTTAGGTAGATAGAATAAATAGATACACTGTAGATCAAAATGACGAAATTACATAAGAATGATTAAATAAAATTAAAATGTGGCACAAAAGTAGGGTTGCCAACTATATACTGTTAAAAACAGTATACAATACTGTTTATCACTACTTTTTACTGTTCAAAACTAATAAAATGTAGAAAATACTGTTTACGGCATCAAAATTCTTAACATCATACTCGTAAATGTTAGACTTAGCCGCTCACACAATATTTTTTTATTGAGTTTCAGAAATATTCGAATGATCTCGTCATTTATTTTAATTTTAGTTTTAATTTTGATGAGGTTTATTAAGTTTTAAATAAGACTGTAAATTAATAAGTTGTGCGTGAAAAAAATATATTTAAAACATTAAACAAATAACAAACATACAAGATACGCGCAAAAAACATAACCCTTCTTGAAGTCGGGTAAAAACTGTTATTTTTTCTAAAATACTCTTTGTTTTTTGTAAAAAAAAGTTGGCAACCCTAGACAAAAGGAACATTGTTTTTGCAGAATAGAACCGGTTTGTCAACAGCATTTATAATTTTTGGAGCTGTTGAAAAGATTTGGAACGATAGTTGTTTGTCAAAGTTTGCGAGTATGGTGTGGTTATATTATTACTCCCTAAGGCAACATAATTACTGTATAAGGATTTGTAGCTTTCAACTTTGACTTTATGTTGTTAACGATGCGGAAGTGGACATTTAAATGTTAATGTTTCTGTATTAAATACTATTACTAGCTTCTGCCAGCAGCTTCGCCCGCGTGAAAGTCGGTTTCTCCATGCATACTTTGGACCCCCGTTTCGTCCACTTAGGGGGGAATATACGTTCTTAGCGGATGTCTACACCCCATAAGGAACCTACCTGCCAAATTTTAAGTTTGTAGGTGTTATAGTTTCTGAGATTTCGTGATTAATCTGGGAGTGATATTTCGCTTTTATACATATAGATAATAGTTGAAAGTACGTTTTTTTTTTTTTGATAGCTTCGCGCTTGACCGCTATCTCACCTGACGGAAAACGACGATGCGGTCGACGATGGAACGCGCTTACCTAGAAGAAACCAATTCACTCTCGATTTAAAGATTCCCGGGACGTGTTGATCTTTGAATCATCAGATCTATGTACTTCTTTTTTAAAGTGTAAAGACATCAGAAGACTTCTCCCGCTCTAGGTAGCGCTAGAGGGAATTTATTATTGATAGGCTCAAGCTTGACCACTATCTCACCTGATGGAAAGCGATGATGTGGTCGAAGATGGAGCACGCTTGCCTAAATATAACCTATTCACACTTGACTTAAACGACCGAACCGGAGTCGTCGACAGCGCGTAATATACGCCACAGATATCAGTAAAGGGCCCTTACCCCAGCAGGGCCGAAGCCTACTGGAGCCATGGGTTGACTTCTGAAACTGTGATCCTGGATTATAAAGAACAACTGAAAGAACATAGGTGTGGTTTCAGTCAGTATCTCCCGCTCCGTCCTAAAGAGGAAGAAATTATTAGATGAAATTCCAGAAAAAAAAAACCGCCACAGCGTCCCAGTGCAGCATAAGTCTTATTATAACAGCCACGGATTTCCAAAAAATAAATAAAAATAAATATCAACGTAATCTGTACCACTACCAATTCAACAGTTAAGGGTGTTTTTTATAACGTGCAGATTTCATCACGCATGCGGGTTTGCTCAGCATGCAGAAAATATAAAACGCGTCCAGCGTGTGTATTCCACGCATTACAATAAATACTTGTATGAAATGAATAGAATAGATTAGAATAGCATTTATTCGGCGCAAGCAACACAATATACAACAACATAAAATTATAATAAAAAAAGAGTACAGACATACAATACAAGTTGCAGTGACTGTGCCTGAACCGAAAGGGTCCCAACTCAGCAATTGCTGGGCGTCAAACACCCAGCGCTGATTTTCAGCTGGCACCCCGCAGTGACGCACGGATGATGGTAAATAAAGTATACTTAAACAAATAAATATAATCTATATAAATAAATGGACATTTGGGGAGGTTACGTCTGCGGAGTAATCCCGCATACATGATCAAAACCGCACGATATTAAAAACACTCTAAATAGGCAAAAAAGTCCCAAAAAAATGCCATTTAAAACAAATCCCAGTAGACAAAAACGTTTACAAAAATCAGTAACTGTACAGTAAGCATTGTAATTAAGTTAAAATATCGTCGCGTCGCGTGCGGCCAGTCGTTAAACGTCGGTTATAACCCGTTATGCACGAGCATAGATGTCGTGTACCGTCGAGCACAGAAGTCGTTACATATTTAAATTTTACATATAGATGATATTGGGCATTGTTTTGAGATCAGCAGTTTTCTAAACAAAACAGCTTTCCTAGCCAAGTTACAACAGTTTCTCTTGCGTCGAACGCCTCGAGTTGGCCACGCCCCCGATTCTTTTGTTCTGACCACGTGATTGAGCGTTAAGATGACGTCATTCCCGTAAATTTTAAGTTTTCTACTAGCGTTAACGATTGCAGATTATCAACTTGGCCTTTTGAAAGCTGTACCCCTAGTACAGCTTTCAATATATAGTTATATAAATAAGTTATATATAGTTATATAAGTATTTATTGGTTTAATTTAGGATTTCACTAACACTTCTTTCTCATTTCTGCACACTACTGTCTACATCTCTTGTAATTTCTCCTTTCGCAGGTCTGCTGGAAGAAATTTCTATTTGAAATAAGCAGTACCTTTGTACAAAGTTTTCTAATAATATTATCCTCCTCAGTATATTTGTGTGTACATAAATTGTAAAATAAATAAATAAATAAACAAATGATTATGCTCATCACATAAACATTTGTCCTGGATGGGAATCGAACCCACGACCTCCGGCATAGCAGTCAGGGTCACTAACCACTAGTCCAACAGGTCAGTCAGTATGATGTAACATTCTGTATATGACTTGTAAGATAGACAGAAAGAAAGAAAGAAAAAAAGAAAGAACGAAAAGTATTTATTTTAGTGCACAAAACATTGTAGACAACAAAAACTTAAGACAAACACAAAATAAACAAAAAAAAAAAGTAACATTGTATGTCACACGTTTGCGCCAAAAAAGACACTTGTCCTTACCAATCAATTACTTACTCTGACTATGACTATGCCAAGTTATTTGGACGCTGGATTCAAACCATCATCAGCCAGCAACCTTTCAGCAGAACACAACATTATTTATCATTTCGTCCACAATTATTGGACATAGAGTGTCAACACAACTATTGGTCCTGTGCGTCTCCCGTACCGCGACCCTAACCACGTCATCAGTCCACCTTGCAGAAGGCTTTCCAACGCTGCGTCTTCCTGTACGTAATCGCCACTCTAGAATCGCTTTGAATCTCTAGGTTGTATTTGGAAACCATCAAGGCATCCTATAGCATAACATGGATACAATTCTGCGAAGTCACAATTTTTTTTGAGGTAGCAAATCATTAGCTAACTTCTCCCGCTCTGGGTGGAGCAAGAGGGAATGAGTGGGAAATGAGACATAGGTTTTAGTCAGTAAAAGTCTGACATTTCCTCTTTCTCTTTCCTACATCTTTCCCCGGAACTAAAAGGGCAAAACGAAGGGCTTAGATAGCTATATCCTTCATTTGCCCTTTGAGTTCCGGGGCCGCGCTATGTCTTCCGAATAATCCCGCAGCCCTGTCTATCCACAGAATCTTGATATTGAATCAGGTTTGCGTAAAGAAAACTGATCATGATTGCACTAAGAAAAATGTTTCTTTTATTTTTGATTCATTAACAAGTCTTCCATGTACGTTCCGTTTATATGATTGCTGTGTGCTGTCGAGTGCTGTGTAGAAAAACAAACATAGCTGCATGTGTTTAACATGATGCTATGTTTGTTTTTCTACAAAACGGCGCGTTAAACTCAAATGAATACACAAGATAAACACAAGCAGTAACTTTACAAGTTAGCAAGTAATTTAGAGTTTCCTCCAACTTTAAGTAACTATTACTTTCAACCGCAGAAAATATTACAGTAAAGTCTTCAAAATATTAAATAACATCTGAAAATTTTGACCATAACTTTCGTTGATATTTAAAAGTATTACACAAGTTTCTCAAAACGTTGTAGGAAAACATCGTGAGGAAACCGGCATGTCCTAGAACCAAAAATTCGAAGACATGCCCGCACTGGACCCGCGTAGTGGATTACGGCCCATGCCCTCTCCTAGAGAGGAGGCCTGAGTCGCAACTGTGGGAACATTAAAACGCTGATTACGCTTATGCTTTATTACATAAGTTTCGCATTGCAGTATATAGCACCTAATGCGGCTTACTAATAAACTACAAGCCTGAACACACAAGATACATTCAGCGCTTTTTAAATGGCCGCTGAAACCTCACATTTCTGAATAATGTGCTTTTCTTTGTGAAATATTTTAACTTGCACACACACATGTTGGGATGAGTAATTCAGTTTCAGCACGAAGATCAAACAATAGAGTCGAAATCATCTGTTATGGGATACGGGATTTTTAAAAAATCTACACTAATATAATAAAGAGATTTTTATTGTTTGTAAGAGGTAATCTCTGAAAGTACTGGTCCGATTGCAAAAATTTTAGCACCGATAGAAAGCTGCTTTATTTCTGAGTTACATAGGCTATATTTTATGTACGCGGGCGAAGCCGCGGGCATAAGCTAGTTTATTATATGGCCCCGGAACGCAAAAGACAAGTAAAGGACACAGATGGGTTTTTAGTTAGTGTAGAAAAGTAATTGGATGATCAGTACCTCTACCATGAGTTTAAAGCAATAGTATTTGTGGATACTCGATACCGACTACGTAAATATATTGTATGGCAAATTTTACAGCGCCTCTAACGGTCCCTTACGGAACCAAAATGATTTATCACACATCCATTTTTAGAGTTCCGTACCCAAGGGATAAAACGGGAGCTTATTTCTAAGACTCTGCTGTCTGTCCGTTTGTCCATCTGTCACAAGACTGTATCTCATGATGATTGCTAGAAAGTGGAAATTTTCACAGATTATGTATTTTTGTTGCTATTATAACAACAGATACTAAAAAAAAACAGAATAAAATAAATATGTATTCAAATAGCGTTCTTGTACAAACAACTTTATTTTTTGCCGTGTCTAGTTGTCTACGGATTATAGACCATAGCAAAATTAACAAAAAAATCTAGTTTTTCCCTCGAAGAACCCTTCGTGGACGAATCCGACTTGCACTTGGCCAGTTTTTATTATACGTCATCATCATCATCATTTAAGTCGATATACGTCCGCTGTTGGACATGGCCTCCCCCACGCGTCGCCACAACGAACGTTCCTGTGCGTCTCGCTTCCATCGGTCTTTATTATACTTAGGTCTTCAAAACACATGATATTAAGTTTTTACACATAAATATTTCAGTTTGAGACTTCAAGGACAATTCTGGCTTTCTTGAGAACAGAATATAATACAGCCAAATAACTCGAAAACCGTAGCCACGGCAATTAAGTGTGAAATTGGTATTGTGAAGCCAGATGTGACAAAATTATAATAGGCTTCTGAATTTGACGCTGCATGTTGTAAATTGGCAGGAAGTCGAACAGGTTCAAAATTCAAATTATTGTGAAGTAGAAAATTACCGGCCTCATCTATATAGTTTAAATTGACGACAAAATTGGCGTGTAAAAGTTTTTTTTTTTAAATCAATTTGTAAAATAAATAATATCATTTATAACAATAATATTCCACAACTATCACACACCACATTTAGTATCAAACTAAGCAGAGCTTGCGCGATGAGTACTAAACAACTGATAAACGTACTTATACTTGTGTATTAATGTCCAGATTTGAAATGAAATTCGTCACCAGAATTTCTAATCAGATACATGGACAAGCTTCTAAGATTCACAACTCGTCTTGGGACAGTTAGTCAGTTACTGGATTGTGGAGTTCAGAGGTAGAATTCGCCCGAGCTGCAGGCGAGGGTGTTATGGAACAGAGTGCTGCAGTGACAAATATCGACGTGCCTAAAACGACGTTTTTCAATAGTTACGATTAAATAAATAAGCCGGTCGACGCGCGCCCAGCCTGATACGGTAAAATGTACTTAATAAAATTGTGGCGAGGGCGAACTCATCCACTTTTCTGCACTAGTGTGAAAAACAGTAAATTGCTAGCCTAAGCGGTAGGGATAAGAGCGGGTTTACGAGTAAGTGTATTGAAAAATAAATAGATATTGTTTTTTCCTCGACTGTACCGCCAGTAGAATTGTCACTCCAATCACGCTATCTTCACATTGCGGTGGCGAGGTGACGTGATAGCCCTCATATTGTTGTTTTCAACCAGTCTACGCTCACAATACAAGTGTACAATGTTTTGGCAGTAAGTGTACTTCTGATAACAGATGCCCTTCGCGTTATTGCGCATTGTGCGCGAGTGTACCGCACGAGTGTGGTTCATTGTTTATTTCTAGCTATAAGCAGTTGGGATAATATTGACTGTTTTATTTTATAGTTGTGGTTTATAACTTGAGTTTTTTAAGCTACTGCATAGCTTCTATCGCGGTCCTTGAGCGTGGAGACCGAATTTAGAAATTCCGTAACGAAAATAACCTAACACCCCCCCCCCCACTCATCTGTTTTTTGAGCGTGGTGACTGATAAGAAAACAAATGAGTGAACAATCAATCAAAATTCAATTAAATGTGTCAAAGTGTAACTTCAATTAATATCAAAGAAAAAAAAACAAAGGAAAAAAAATACTGCATAAATAAAATAAACAAATAATTAAAATTGCATAAGTTGATAAAAATGCTATGCAATAGCTTTACCGCGGCAGTGGCAAGTGCCACACGTTTTTTGTTATTTAGCAACTGTTTTCTGGTGCAGTAGTGGCCCAATGGTAACAGTCCCAACTTACGAGTTGCAGGTCGTAGGTTTGAAGCTAACCAGGCACAATACTTTGTGTAATTTATTTCATCACCACTGCTCTTGAAATGGTGAAGAAAAATATCGTGACGAAACCGGCATGGCCTAGAACCAATACGCATTGGTCACTTCCCTCTCCTAGAGAAGAAGCCCGAAGCCTGCCGGTCCCAGCAGTGGGACCAATATAAGGCTGATTATGTTATGTAACTATGAACTGAGTGGGATTTTCTTTGTTTTTCTGCGGCGAAGATATTTTTAGTTCATATTCATAAATAAAAAAATATTGTTTGCAAATGGTAATAAAAAATGGTTTTTCTAAAAGTAAAATCAAACCCTCATTCTTATCTCCAAGCAGAATATGAAATCTACAGATGTTTTTTTTTACTAAGAAATCAACCAATCATCTAAGCAAACTCTCCATTAGTAATGGGATGAATGGCATCATCACAAAAGGAAGAGAAATCTCGACAAATTACAAAACCCACTTCCTAGTCATCTGTCCGGAAACCAGTCACACCATACGGCTCTTCCTCCCATCCAACACTAAGGGTGCGTATCCACTGACACGGAGCTAAGCGGAGTGGAGAGGAGCGGACCGTTCATTAGCCAATTAGTGCCTGAAATTCCCACCCCGCATGCTTACTGTCCACGGACGTGTGGCTTCATAGACGCGTGTCCGTCATCATTACACGCTTGGAGTACGCCACAACACGATAGCACGCCGTTTGCCGCTTCGTCGACAGAGTTTCATAGGTTTGCATGTAAGCTGCACACAGGCGTACACCAAGTGTATAATGACGAATACGTGATTATGTAGCGTCCGTGGACAGTGGGCCTAGTGGAGTGGAGCTGAGCGGACTTTCAAGTAAAATGAACACGCAGCCTCAAGCCGGACAGAACGGAGTCATTTGCCGAATGGAGATCACGAAGCGGAGGGTAGCTGTACCGCACTTCGCCCCGGTACGATTCAAAACAAAAAAAAATCGAAATGTTTTAAATATAGCATTGGATTTCTGTAATGGCAGCTGTAAGTAATAGTAAATAAATAAATTATATTTCACATGCGACTACACGGCCACTTATACGACGTCAGAAGCTAGTGCACGGTTCCAATTGATCAAAGACCAATAGAAAACAAATAGAAACACTCTCCACTCTACCCCGCTCCGCTTCAATGAAAAGGCAACCTTATGAAGCCTGGTAAAACCGTATCAAATATACCGGAACCGCCTCATAAATCTAACAATGCAACTGAACTACATTTTGATTGACATTGGAATCTAGACGTTACTACCCACGTAATACATGTCTTCGTTGTGACGAATTTAGACTGCACCCACATTTAGGAAGGTAAGGTTGACAGACAATAAGTGTCGGAGTTAATAATAGGTGCTAAGTAGTGATTTGCAGTGCAAGGACAGGTGACTGATTTGAATAAATGCATTCATTGCGTGGGAGTCGTAATGTAACTCACTTTGAGTGACATAATACATTCTAAACGTAGCCTGTCTTAAAGGAACATCCGCTTCTAGGCTGCCTGGGGCCCAAATCCAACATGATCACATTGTCATTTTGCAGTTCGCAATCTACAAATTCATAATGATCGATCATTGATCGGTCAGTGGTATATTATTATTACAAGACCATTGACCGATCAATGATCGATCATTATGAATTAGCAGATTACAAACTTTTAGCAAAATGACAATGGGATCGTTTTGGAATGACGAATTTATAAAAATAGCAGACTTAGGCCCCAGATTTGTTGCAGAATTTACCTAATCATCGATAAAACCAAGGTCAAGAGTAGTGGTATAATATGAAAGTATCAAACTTTACTAAAATAAACTTAATTAATCAAAAAACTAGAGTCTACTCTTAAGGTCAATAAGGTCCTTATATTTTAAACTAATTACCTAATCAATTAAAAACACTCCATCACATGGCTTTAACTGTGGTATTTATCTGCGTTACCTTCACAGTATAGCTCGTCACATTATAAAGATAAAAGTACGTAGGGTGTTGGTATGTTTTTTTACCCTTTTATGCTCAAACTGCTGAACGGACACAAGGATATACCATATCCTGGAATAACACACATAATATTTTTTTATTCCGGGATTATGTTCACTTAAATATCATTTTCTTCGATATTTTCACGAAGGCGAAGCCGCTAGCAGCAGCTAGTAATAAAGGCGAAAATTTGTAGGTCTGTGTCCCCTTCAGGCTGTCCTACTAACGGATTTAGAAGACCACGGGTAGAACCTGGAATAACCCATAAAAGACTATTTATCCCAGAAGTATATTCCCTTAATACAGTTTTCCACTTTCACTCGGGCGAAACCGCAGGCAAAACCTAGTTAACCTTACAAACAATAAAACAATGTAGTTACGTCACAGACATAACGCACGAAAAAAAATCCAAGATGGCGTCAAGACGATACTCTTCCGACATTACCCTACCCATTACTTTCACTAGCGTCGAAAAACTATAATTACGGTGATTTGGACTTGCTACAAAGGTTATGGTGGTACAAATAACTATTGTCTTTAAACCATTAAGGTTGTGTCCGGGTTAAAAGGTGACAGACTGTCTATGCTAGTGTGAGAATGTTCGTTGTCTATGTGTTTAAAAAAATGAAAACGTCAAATGTTGTGAATGTATAATTAAGACATTTTCGCTTGGCGAAAGTGTTTTGTGTTATAGGTATTGGCGTGTATTCTTGACAGGGCAAAATAGAATAAAACCACGAGTCTATAACGGACGATATGTACCTACTAGTTTATCTAGGATTACTGACACCTCGTGCCTCGTAAAGCTCGTAAAGCCGTTAGTCCCAGATGTCATTTAAAGATCTTTTACAGTCGATATAATGTGGTCAGACGACAGAAAGTCTGAATATCAGTCTATCCATGACTCCTAGACTCAAGACTCCTGGGATAGACTGATGGTCAGCCTTTCTGGCATCAACTATATACTACATACACTGCACTTCACTTATTTTTAATAATGTTTATCCTGTATTTTTTTTTTTGTTTATGTGTTGTACAATAAAGAATCTACATCTATAATATAAAAATGAATAGCACAATGTGTTGGTAAGCGCATAACTCAACAACGTCTGGACGGATGTCGCTAATTTTTTTTTTTTTGTTGTGTTCGTTATTATGAGGAGAAGGTTCTTATGGAAAAAAACATGAAAATGAGGGTAGTGTAGGGTAGAGTAAGGTAGAGGAGGGTAGAGTAGTGTAGAGTAGAGTAGAGTAGGGTAGGGTAGAGTAGGGTATAGTAAGGTGGAGTAGGGAAGAGCGGGAGCGAAGCCGCGCGGGCAAAAGCTAGTATGATAATAATAATATACAAAAAATCTGGGTTGTGGAGGTCTGGTAGGCAATTGCTTGATGTTAAACATGCGTGTATTCAGCCGCATCCAGGTAGACTAGAAGAGTGGAAGCCGACCCCAAGCCAGTTGGAACAAAGAAGTCAGATTTATTGGCAGTATCATATTTGAACGAGAATCTTTAGAAATTTATTCATTTTAATCAACCTTAAAAGAGGTAACTTTATTCTAAACTAATAATATTATTGCCCACTCAAACACACACGTATCAATCATTTATCAG
Source organism: Mythimna albipuncta (assembly GCA_929112965.1). Lineage (NCBI taxonomy): Eukaryota > Metazoa > Arthropoda > Insecta > Lepidoptera > Noctuidae > Mythimna > Mythimna albipuncta. Next base: position 3,687,312 of record OV815962.1, on the reverse strand, counting down.
CTGCAGTAAAGGTCTACGCAGACTGTTTCGTAACACGCCACAATCCCAAGGTTCCTCAAGATTTTTTAGGTGAGAAATCAACCAATGATTACTCTCGCTCTCCAATAATTTCTGTTAATGTAAGTAGTTCAATGGCTACGGGAACGTCTGAAAGAGTTACCGTAGCTCTAGAAAGCAAAGGCCAAATGAAGGAGCATAGGTGGGTTTTAGTTAGTATAAGTCTGACATGCTCTCCCGTTGTACCTTAGCTTCTTCTTGGCGTATCGATGGCAAAACTAGATAAATTCCTGCCTGGCCCAGAATTGGCCACGACAATGCCAATCGCTGATGCCGTCATTAGGTCCCTACACCTTACAGTGGAAGAAAATGATTTCCCACCTCAAAAAAAGGGTTCAATGAACTTTATTGTCCATTTATCTGGCGCCTACTGTAGAAAGAATTGGAAATGGCATCAAACATGTATAGTGTTTATCTGTAGAGATTATAATGGTAGTTGTAGATAGTATTCCTGTCAGAATTCAGACAGTATACTTCGAAATAATCACTAGCCCGTAAAATAAACTGAAGGCGCCAAGTACTGAAAACATGCACGGATGAAAATATCGTATTTATATTTTCAACCCGCATAAAAGTTGTTAAGTCAAATTTATGTTTCCTACTTGTATGAGGGTTTGACCTTTAAAAGTGTACTTTTGCTATCTTTTTGGGATTTATGTAACGCTTTTATAAACTAACCAGCTTTTTCCAGCGACTTCACCCGCGTGAAGGTAGAAAAGTAGAAGATTCAAGCTAGAACTACACTGCTCACACGTGTGCCACACACGCCGATCATGGCGCGTCAGTCTCCATACATTTTATATGGAAACTAGACTTGTAGAGCTACACTAGATCCACGCCACGCGACGTCGTTCTACGTACAAATCAGGCGTTACACGTGTGCGTCGGTCTAATGTAGTTGTAGGTTCACCCGGGATAAAAAGTATTCATAGTAAGTCTAGGACATATTCTACGCATGTGCGAAATTTAATCCAAATCGGTTTAGCCATTAGTGTATGAAGGAGTAACAAACATACAATATAACACAAAGTTACGTGTGACGTCACTCGTAATTTTAATGGGTTTTATCTTTGCTATTTTTTGTTTAATCGAAAAAAGAAAAAAAAGGTGTCCCTTATTTTTGAATAATCTAAAAGACGGACTAATTACATTTTTTACGGCAATTAGCCTATTATAGAAGTTTTTATACGAGGGTAGGTATGTACCGCTGGAGAACCCGCGGGTAGAAGCTAGTAAACTCTGTCGTTTGTTCCTACCTCTTCATGTCTTAATAGCTGACAGATTTGGATTAAACCCTATGACCTTAATTCGGGAATTGGTACGCCCCATTGATATTATTTCCGACTTACCAGCGGACGAATCCGCTGGCAGAAGCCAATATTTCTATAAGCCTTTTATGGAATACAAGGTTCAAGTTAAGCAACTCAGAATTAGTTCACCTTGAAAAACGACACATTACAGCACAAAAGGTATAATGCATTGTTAATACTATTCCCAGAATTTGATTCTCACATTATGTGCACCAAGCCTGAGCTGCGGTTGCGCGCCATTATGTGTAGCGACCTTAAGATCTGCGCTTGCGTCACATTGTGAACGAATTTGACATTATAACACAAAATGTTCAGAGGTTATGTTACGTTCTCTAATGTGCCAAGGCTGTATTAAGTTTAGATTTATAAGTAATAGCCGTCATTCGTTGTGAGTGGCATCGCAGAGCTCAGGTAAAAATAGTGAGAAAAAGTTGAAGGCCATTTCTCCATGAATTCATGTGGGCTATGAGGTTCCTACGTCTTTCTTTAAAAAAAACACAAAAAGAAATTTAAGCGAATTGTATTTCGCACTTTTTTACAGTGTAAATGGCAAAACATGCCATTTGGCTTTTCCTGTATTAAAAATAACAATATTTCCAATATTCTCGACGTAGGAACCTAGATAAATATTGTCTATAACCGAATATCATCATAATATGTTGGAAATATGCTCCAACTGCAAATGAGCGTGGTATTACGTTTGTTTTTTTTGTATGGAAATTCATCCGTCGCCGGCCCCTTATGGAGTTGAACTGAAGGAACACTGATGGTTTTAGTGAGTAAAAGTAATTTAAAATAAATTTATGTCAATCCCTGAAGCGAGAGAAGTTATATATGAAGATTTTCCAAAAAAAAAAAATGTAATATAATAATAATATTCCACAACTATCACACAACGCCGTCTAATCTCAAGCTAAGCAGAGCTTGTGTTAAGAGTACTAGACAACTAATAAACTTACTTATATATTTCAAAATACATACAAATACATATTAAAGATAAATTACACCCAGACACAGAAAAATTGATCGTGCTCATCACAGAAACATTTGTCCTGGGTGGGAATCGAACCCACGATCTCCGGCATAGCAGTCAGGGCTACTAACCACTAGACCAACAGGCCAGTCATGCCACAGGCCAGTCATCAAATGTGTCTAAACTTGAAGGAAGAATGGAAAACACTCATAAGCAAAGCAAAGTATGGACTCATCAAGACTGATAAACCTGCACAGCCTCGCTCCCAAGGCTGTGGACATCCCACGCTGTGGCGTTTGAATCAGTAAAAGATTGGACCTCCCTCTCCCTATCACTCCACCCAGAACGGGAGAAGTCATTTAGTGATTCCAAACGTTAAAAAGGTATTATTACGTAGCGTACAAATAATTTTTAATATCTTCTTATAAAACCTCATTAAATTGTTGTAAACAATATCTTGCTACCGTTATAGAATTTCGGTAACTTTAATAAAATTAATTTGCCCAAAGCTTCTAATTTAACTTTCAATATTGATTGGAAACGGGTTAATTAAACATTGTTCTATTTATTTTAATTGTTATATAAGATATTTTTTAGGAAGGGAAATCATTTAATGACATTTCCCGCTCGTGGGACTCTCACTACAGAACCTTTGACTAAAAACCCACTCCTGGCCCTTAGTTGCCTTTCGTACCGGGGCCGAGCCTTCCTTTCAGAAATAAATTCTTGGCCCCAGTAGGCTTCGATCCTGCTGGGTCCAAAAGGTTCTGGAGTGGCGACCGCTTTGTTAGGTTTCCTACATGGTGGACCGATGACCTGATAAAGGCTGCAGGAGTCCGATGGATGCGAGACTTGCAAGATTATTCGTTGTGGCGACACTTGGGGGAGGCCTATGTCCAACAGTGGACGTCTATAGGCTGAAATGACGATAATGATTACGATGATAGATTCAATATTCTGTTTGTCTTGTATTACACCGAGCGATCACACCACAGTATTGCATAATTATCTTTCAAAATGTAAAAAAAAATACAAAGAAATCGTTTGTACGATAATCATATTTAAAGACAAGTGTGATCGCGTGACGAGGCGCAGACGACACGCGATATTACTTTATTCACTGCTTAGCTATTTACGAGGCTTAGGGCTCTCACAGACAGGCGCGACGTAAAAACGCGATAGAAGATCACAATCATGAAAAATCTACTATTGTGCTTTTCGAGCTACCGTAGGCGTGGGTTTGCGTCCGTCCGGCCGTCCGGTAACCGTCCGAACCGAGCCCGAGAGCCCTGAAGGCAAAGAAGGAACATAGCAGTGGATTTTAGTTTTTACTCAGTAAAATTCTGACATGCCCTCCCGCTCCGCCCAAGAGAAATCACGATGATTTTCCACTTAAAAAAACCATAGAAAATAATCTGTTGCATATTATGTATCTGCAGGAGCCGAGGGATCGACATTGATTAGACATTGTATCAGTAACTAGCTTTTGTCCGCGGCTTCGCTCGCGTTAAATTCGGGGTAACACGGTTCCGGTGGGGGGTTAGAAAGAGACAAAAAATAGACATAGGCTACACTCTCCATCCCTGAGTTCCTGATGTGTGTGTTGTGTTGTTGTTCCTGTTGTATGTTCCCTGATCCTGAGTTTCTGTGATATTGTAACTATCTATTTTGGTGTACAATAAAGTTTATTCTATTCTATTCTTCAACTATCTCCTCCACTTAAAAAATCACGTCAATTTGTAGCTCCGTTTTGCCGTGAAAGACGGACAAACAGGCATACACACACTTTCCCATTTATAATATTAGTATGGATAACGACAATTGTCCACTTCAGATAGGTGGGTTATTGTCGTTTAAACACAACGCACAGTTTTAAAGACCCATCGTCGGAGTCTCAATGTGGGTGCGGTGCTCCGGTTCAGAACATGAGCCAAACTTTGGAGTACTCCAAGTGCCCATAGGCCTTCATTTTGGAGGACTTAATAAATGCCAACGATATCACTACAGTTAACGTAGGCCTATCAGCGTTTCTACTAGGGCTAAATAGTTTAAGAATTTTACCATCGATTAGAAGAAAAAGCAATAACGATTGTCAAAAAGTTGAAAATAAAACGTCAAAATCGCAATTAAGTTGCATCAAAAGCCGTTCTGAGTGATTGTAAACGCGACCATAAAACGATATTATGACGTCATCGTAGACGCCATCTTGCAATAACAGTGCTCTTACCTCGAGTCGTTAACCTGTGAGCGACCTGTCAGAAGTGACGTTTCACTATTTTTTTGTTTATTATTAAGTTTTTTTTTTTTTAAATTTATTTATTTACATAATAACACGTTTACCGACCAAGCCAAGACGTGTTTAAATGTTATTAAATTATATTTCCTTAGAAATGTCAGATAAATAAAAGACCAGTTTTAGTAAACTTTCATCGATAAGTTATTACGTAAGTATTCTTTTATAAATGTAACAATGTGCCAATTTATCACTGTTACCAACTTTATCCAATTAAATTTTATGTAATGTTCATCTTTTTTACCAATGTTATATATTTTTAAATTTAGCTTTTTGCCAAAGTTATTATATGTCAAAAATTAATCAATTTTAGGTACTGTTCATGAATTTTATCTTTTTTTCCAATGACAATTAAATTAATTGTACGTATTTATTTTATTTGTTGTTAACATAATAAACAAAAAAAAATAAAAAACCAGTGGTTATTAAATTCAGAACGCCTTTTGACGCGGTGGTCTGTAATACATATTAATATTGTTATGACTAAGAAAGTACTTATAGTCGCGGCTTGCACTACTGCGCGACTTTTCACTCAATCGCGCCAATGTGTCGTTAGCCTAATGTCAAAATATTACGATTGGCTCGTACACCGTGATCATACAAAATAGAGCGTGGTGAATATCTTCCTGAAGTGATTGTATTATTGAGTGTATTAATTAGCAAATCGGTAATTACTTGGTTAAATGGTTTGAATGAAATCTGAATACCTAATTATCAATATAGATGATAGTGATTCTTATTTTTTTTTTAAAGTATCGGTTGAATAATGACACCATTTAATTTACTGAAGGGAAAGACACTTCACTTTCACAAAAAGAAAAAACCTTATTCTTTTTCGAACATTTTCTTAATCAATTTTTAACTTACTTGGACTTTTTAAGTTGTATGAAAAACCGTGAGGACTAAAAACGCTCTTAACATCAACAACAACTTGTCGATCTGGGCGCGTCGGTCTCCATACATTTTATATGGAAACTAGACTTGTAGAGCTACACTTGATCCACGCCACGCGACGTCGTTCTACGTACAAATCAGGCGTGTTACACGTGTGCGTCGTTTTAATGTAATTCTAGCTTTAAAGTTATATTAATGAAAGGATTCTTGTAACTGGATACAAACAAACCATATGGGGGATCAGGGAATCAAGAAATTGCCTACCTAGACACAAGACAACTGAAAGAACAAAGGTGGATTTAATCAGTAAAAACCTGACACTCCCTCTCGCCGCACCCAGAACAGGAGGAATTATTTCTTTACCCACAAACATACCAACTAAAACCTATTTTTTGTGAACAATTTTTATTTATATTTTAGTTTCCACATCCAACGGTAGCAGTTTACATGTCAAGACCTTGGTTTATCTTTTTATAATTAATTCTTTAAAGATTTATATCTGCAATCATTAAAACAACAACTAATGTATTTAATTTTATGTAAACTGTCAAATTAAGGTAATTAATTGTTAAGAAAAATAATCTCAATTTAAGAAAAACATCGGTTACTTAAATGTTTTTACTACATCTAATTAAAAGGTAAAAACTTTGACATAGTACCTATAGCGGCCATCTTGGCTAAGTTAAAGCTGTCGGGCAGCAAGCTACTCATTGCTCGCCGTCCGCAAGCCCGCGTCTACGGTGGCCGGAATCGGGATCGGAATCCCGGTGGCGGTCGACCTCCTCCTTTGCTAGCATTACTGCTTCGCAGAAGTCGGCGACCGCCTGCCACACCTCCTCGCTCCGAACCATGGCCTCAACCAAGACTCGGCGCGAGAGGTCTCCGCCGCCAATCGCGCCCTACTTATTTATAGTCTTCACATTTGATAATGAGACAACACGAAAGATTCAATAAGGTGTTGAAATTGTTATAAAAATCAGTGTTCTGTTTCGTCTGTCCGCTTAACGTACCGTCAATTCTTTTTACCACTGAGATCGTAAGACTTAACGCGACTTGATTTATTTCTTTACGGCTACTTGGAATCACTGTCTCTCCTGTCTGTATTCCGACAAACCACAGACAATAGGCTAGTTTCCAGGGTCAAAATAATTACATTATATTTAGCCCATATTTCAGATTATAAAAAATTTTGGACACTTATGTTTTCTTTTTTCGATTAAACACCATTAAAGTTACGTGTGACGTTACACGTAACTTTAATGAGCTATATACAAATGAAAAATACGTGTCCCTTATTTTTGAATAATCTAAAAGACGGACTAATTACATTTTTAAGGCAACTAGCCTATTGCCGCACTAAACACATCAAGCAACAGAAATACATGATCTGTGAAAATTTCAAAAGTCTATCTATCACGATTGAAGAGATACAGCCAGATGACACAGACAGACAGTCTTAGTAATAGGGTGTCGTTTTTACCCTTTGGTTACAAAACCCTTAAAAGAAAACCACTGTGGTAATATCACTTAAACAATTTGTTTTATTTAATTTACAAGTTTGAACACGGTAAATGAAAAGCCCTATTCAATTAGAACAAAGCACCTAGGCATCCTTTTAAGGGACTGGCGTAAATAAAGTCCTGTAGACTTAATGATGAAAAGAAGGTTTAAAGTATTAAATAACCAGGACAAAAAGTAGATTAAGCACGTCAAATTAATAAACGCTTCTTCTATAGATACAAAATAAAATTTTGTAGGCACAAGCACAGAATAGATAGTACAGAAGTCAATCTCATGTATGTACTTCACTTTCGGCGCAACGCACTAACGTAGGTGTACTACGTTGGTGCGTTGCGCCGAACTGTACGAGTGCGACCGGGCGATTGAGCCGAGATATCGTGTCCGTGAGCGGTGTCTATGTGTGCGTTGCTCGAGCGCGCTTTGTATGTAGATTGTTTTCTGTACCTATCTATTTTGTGACAAAACGATGAAAAAATTGGTTTAAAATGTTAAATAACCGGGACAAAAGGTAGATTAAGCACGTCAAATTAATGAACGCTTCTAAACAAAATATAATTTTGTAGGCACACAAGTACTAAGTACCTATTATGAAATATTATTTTCGCACAGTCTAGACTCCTAATTTAGACAATAAAAGCGTTAAGTGTTTTGACCTTACACAGACATTATGTTCAATAAACAATAAATTATCTTCTGCTTACAATATAATTAAGAAAGAAAAGATAATTTGAGGGCCAAATTTTGAATAGTTTATCGAGTAACAAGTTTACGATAAATCAAATAAAGAATAATTTGTTCTAGACAACAATAATGACAAACGCCAAACTAAAGTGGCAGAGGGCAGGGCACATTGCTCGTAGAACGAATGGGGCCGAAAAGTTAAAGAGTGGCGACCGCGCACCGGAAAACTCAGCGTTGAAAGGCCTCCCACAAGGTGGACCGATGACCTGGTGAGAGTCGCGGGAATACGATTGATGCAAGAAGCACAGGATCGGTCGTTGTGGCGACGCTTGGGGGAAGCCTATGTCCAACAGTCGACGTCTTTTGGAAATTTTGATGATGGGGATAAACGATAATGACTCGGAAATTATTAAATGGCTAACAATGTTTCTCAAAACGTATGCCCGTCACCACTGCCTAGAATTTTAGCCAGGAAGATGTTAAGTTGTCTGATATTGATGTTATTATGTGTCTGTATATCTTAGAACCCTAGGCTCCTGGACCTTTGGAAGCCGTATGAGGGGCCGAAGCCTACTCGTAGACACAACATGGAAATGGTAGGTACCAACCAACGATTATCCTCGTATTTACACGTTATGATGTCAACCCAGGGACAACCCCTGGTTGATGGGAAACTATTGGGACATATGGAAAACTAAGGTCCTACGGTTTTGAGAGGCTTAAGTGGACTGGTTGCTAAATACTATATAAATACTATGCCTAAATCTGCCTGAAATATGTTATTAGTATTCATCGATAACACTGGGGGTAATATGCACCCTAGATAAATATGCTCCCAAGTTATTATATCAAAACAATACTAACCCACAGCTGAACAAAAGGGCCTACTACACTATGCGTTATTAAGCACGCGATATTCAGACTGACTTATTTTTAACTCCGAGTAAGACAGTCTGACCCTTATTACACTATGCGATATCGACTAAGGCGATTATCACACTGCCACGCATCACGCTGCATGTTGCGTGTCAACGCACCTACGCACGTACTTGCGGGATTGCAGACCTGCATCATCATGCGGGTTTTTTACGCACTCACGCGCGTAGTTGCGTTTTGTAGATTCACGCAGGCTCTGACTCATTTCATACAAAATCGCGTACGGCACTATGAGACTCAGTGTGCCATACCTTGCGTCTCGCCCCACACCCACGCGTGTGAGTGCATGTTTCTCCGCTTGTAGACGCGTGTTCTGCATGAACGCGCGTGGATGTATTTTCGGTGTGTTGGACTGTGCGTGTTTTCTTTACAAACAACTTACAAGCAACGTTAAAACGCGCTAATTTACGCGCTACGCTGCGTGGTGCGTGGCAATGTGATGATCGCCCTAGACTGTCTGAATATCGAGTGGTGTAATAGAAGGCGCCCCTCCATTCCCTTCCTTGTCAAATAATACAAATAACATCGTAGCTTAATTAAATAAACTAAATAATCTGACTACAATACAACGCACTTCCAAGATAACCCATACATTTCAGCTTTCACAGAAAAAAATAACAAAACGCACGAAAACCTTTTCAAACCTTTTTCTAGTTGTTTTAGCACCAACCTGCCACTTCAATGAATGGACTGTAACCCCTGACGGCTAACTTGAATATATTTCTCTCTGAATGTGAACTCCGAACTGGATTTTTACCTGAAAAAAAAAACACAGTTAGTTCGGGTTCTATCGGAAAACTTCGGGAATGTACCGAGCTATTTGTGATGCAATGGTGTTACGTGTAAAAGGAAGTATTTCCAAAGATCCAATGTCAAAGGAATTTCTGGAAATCAAATATCGTGTCAGCATTTCTGTCAAATATGTAATCTCAATTCTCTATATCAAAGGTATGGTTACAAGTAATTTGATTACGTGTGAATCGAGTTGTGAGTGACACCAGGATGACATTTTGGAAGCGGCTTGAACAGAATATTTTGAGATCAACATTGGATAAAGTTTGAACCATTGGGGTAGAAAAATGGGGAAATAAAAAAGATATCTTAAGGAAAAAAATAAAGAAGTTCAGAATTTATAGATTAGTTAATTTTTAATTTATTGTAGTTTGTTCTGTGCGAGTCACAAATGTTTTTCTATCTTTCTTATTTCTTAATTTTTAAACCGCCGGCCGAAGAGGCAAAATTCCACTTTCTTTACTGCAATCATTTTTTTTTTTTGTTTATTACATAGCTATTATAGCCACTCCACGCACAGGACTGGTCGTTGTGGCGACGCTTGGGGAAGGCCTATGTCTTCTGGTTGATATCATGATAATAACGAATTGGCAATTACAGCCACTTGCAATTGTTTACATTTCCAGTTACTACAATAAATATATACAAGAATATATATCTTAACATACTTGTTTTATTTACTCCCTCATAACTTACTTATAACTCTAAAAAAAGGAGCTTAGCTCTTTCGTCCCTTTAGGACTTCCAGCCCTAAAGGGATGAAAGAGAGGTCCAAAGTTTGAATAGAGAAGCCTACTTATATTCGGGCGAAGCCGCTGGTAGAAGCTAGTCTTGTAAAACGTTAGCAGCGAACCCGCACACGGGTTTAAAAAAAAACGCCGCCACAAAAAAACGCCAGAAGCGGCCGCAAAAAACAGCTGAAGCACGTGACACCTTGTGTGTCCAGAGAAGCTTGAAGCCGCTTTAAGCGTTTTTTTGTGGCGGCACCGCCGCACACGAGCCACAAAAAAGGCCGCCTCAAAAAGAAGCTTGAAGCAGCGTTTTTTTGTGGCCCGTGTGCGGGGTCAGTAACAAACGACATTCGAAGATCAGGTCACAGAAGTCACATGAGAATACTCAGTAAGTACCGTATTTTATAAAATGGTAAAACAGCATCAGTTTCCCATCTTTTGAAATGTCAGACCTCTGCTCATCAATCCGGTACCGGTATAAAATATAAAGGCGGGCAGTCACGACCTTACCACAAAACAGATAAATACAGAAGTCAATCTCATGTATGTACTTTACTTTTTATACCTCCACTAGGCGATTGCGTCAGCGCGTTGCACCGAACTGTACAAGTACCTGCACGGATCTTGAGCGCTGGCTTCAAGTTGCGCGGAAGTCAAATATTCAGTCTCATTAGTGGTACGAAGTGAGACGCGGGGGCGTGGAGTGTCAGTGATTGGCACGCCGCTCCATCGCGTCATAGACGTCACTCGTGATTCGTTCCCTGCACTTGCTGCATTTATCTAACAACGACGACGATTGGCTCGCCAATGTATGGAATACGCAAAGCGATCCCCACTCTGACGCCGAGCGCTAAAGATTCGTGCCGGGGATAATACGAGTGCGGCTGGGCGATTGAGCAGAAGTATCGTGTCCGTGAGCGGTGTCTATGTGTGCGTTGCTCGAGCGCGCTTTGTATGTAGATTGACTTCTGTATCTATCTATTTTGTGACCTTACTAAGGTAGGCGCCAGATAGCCGTGGAATAGTGGTCATTGACCCTCCTACATTTGTTGACATTCTTAATTTAAAAAACGGAAATAAAGACATAAAGCTGTCTTAAATCGACATGTATTGTGATCCTTTACATGATCTAGTAATGAAAAGCAGTTCATTGTTGGTTTTTCGGGTACCTACGCAGATATATTAGGATAAGGTCAATACACTTTATTCCACGGTTATCTGGCGTCTTCTATATACTATCGAACGGTTCCGTACACCGTGTACTTAAGTGGAATTAAAATCACGACTTTGGAAAACACGAAGCATGGCGTACTATCTTCTAGTTACCGGTCGGTAAACGTACACCTAACTATCCCTTCTCGGTTTTGTTACGGTTTACGTGAAAAACGTTGCTTTAGCAAAATTTCTATTAGTCGTAAAATTACTCTTTCCAACAAATTGCTTCTTTATTAGATTCTTACAAATTTCTTTTCAATATTCTGACTAGAAAGCCCGCAACTTAGTTTTCCGCCCTAGTGCGGAAAAGTACGCAAGCACACCCCGCTACAATATATTAGGTAGGTATATGTATCGAATAGGGCTCCATGAGTCGCCCCCGTATATTAATTTCTTCATAAGTGTTTTAAAAAACTTCGCCCGCCTTGGTTGCAATGGCAAACTGTCCACTGGCATCAAAATGTCGTAGTCGAAATCAAATTGCAGAGGCCTACTATACGTTAATACAAAAGAATATTATTATGATAATCTCAGAACTCTTGGACCTTTGGAAGACGTACGAGTCTAAACCAACTCACAGAGGCCTCTTTGACGCTTTTAATGGAACGTGGTATCAACCGGCGATTATCCCTGTACGCGCTGTGCTGGTGCATCCAAGGAAAACCTATTAATTATTATTTCGTTTATTCATCAATATTACATATAAATTACATTTAAAAAACTAAATAAAACATTTAAAAATATAAAAAAAAATAGTAGCCCACCGGTATCGGGAACAGTGTTCAAGCTACCAGTGGTCATTATTATTATTAATACGATAAAGATACATTTTATGCCCAGTAGACAATTTGCCAAAGAGACGTTTTGCGTCTAAGCCGTTGTTACTTGTCAGTATCCGTAATTGGTGCAGGGGGGCAATCGCGCTATTTTTTTTCAACTCGATCGCAACCGAACCGCTACCATATCACAACTTTTCGACCGTTTCGTATCGCGCTAAAATTTTGACAGCAAGTTGAGACGCACCGCGATCGTAATTGGAACGTTATCGTTGTCAAATGTAAAAGTTGATAGGAGGCTACTTTTTTACGATCGTTACTGAATCGTTGGAGTGTTTTGTCTTTGTTTTGAAGTGATTCTGAGTGAAAATCTTCCAAAAATACAACATTATCATGTACGCCTACATAGATTTATTGGAGAAATCTCATGAATACGATGTAGCGGTGGCTCGAGCCGAAATTAAAAGTAAAAACTTAAACGCTAGACTTAGTTGTGATTTGTTGTGATTCATACAGTGATCAACAGTTTGTAAAGAGATATAGACTCACGAAAGAATTAACCCGTGAACTAATTTCCAAGCAGACTCCTCATGTGCCACCCGTCCTACGTTCTGATGCTTTGGATGTTGAAACTAAGGTAAGGAGTGTAGGGGCAGATTTTCTGATGATTCCTCTAAAGTCATAAACAGCATTATCATAAGCAGAATTGTTATAATTTTGTTCTTTCCTGTCAGTGCTAGTTCATATCCTTATTGTTTTTTTTTTCAGATATGTGATTCTAATTTAAATATATTATGTGTGGATGCAAGTTCCCCTGGGTCCACACATAATAGTGTTATTTGGGCCAACTATCCATTTTAAAGAAAGACTCCTCATTAATCATGGAGAAAATTTACATCTTTTAGGTATGTTTAAATTGAGTTTAATTTATGTTGCAATCTTCTGATTCATTGTGTAAATATTGTTTTAAGACTCTTTAATTTATTTTTGGTTATTGCAGGAGATTCAGGGTACCCTTTGAGACCGATAATGATGACACCCATCTCGGAACCAAGGCCGGATACTCCGGAACGATATAACCAAAGCTTGCTCTTGACGGCCAGAAGTCTTGTTGAATACTGGTAGGTATGCTTTGAATATCATACCATTATTATAATAATTGATATAATTTGTGTTTGAAATAAATAAATAATAATAAAAGGATTTGTCCTTGCAGGTGCTTATTGGTTGATAGACAGCTGCATTACACTCCAGTAACTGCTGTGAGAATAGTGAATGAATGCTGTGGTCTGCATAATATAGCACACAAGGCTTATATCCCCTACACACCCCTAACAGCAGAAGAAGCAGCTCGTGAGCGACAGCTGACAGAGGGGGTTGGTCATGGTATCAGGCAAGAGCAGTGACCGGCACTCATGCTCTTAGCGAGTTGGAGCTTGGATGCACACAACAGTGGGCGCTCATTCAACGTTAATGGACTAATAGGAGAAACCAATTATCTTAATCAATTCTACTTTTATAACTAACATAATTATATCCTATTGTTGTCCATGTATGCATTAAAAAGGTGCATTGTAAAAATGTTATATCAACATGGTTTCAAAATTTATGTTATGATGACACTTCGTGGCTGGTGTAGGTTAATTAGTTTTAAGTTTGTTTAACATTGAAATGGTTTTTAAATAGTTCTTATGTGTTTTATATAAGTATTCTTAGCAAATATTAACATAAATATTAAAATAATTTAAATCATAAGACACTTGAGGTACAGGCAGGTTAGATCATTATTATTGTTTTGTTTTAAGGCTGCAATTATTGTCTAAACTTGCATGTTATTCCCCTTAATTAATAATCTATATTCAATTCCATTTTTCGTACTGTTTGTGAATAAAGGCTATTTGTATTTCTAACGCCTCGTCATTTTATTTTAATTATATTTTCAAACGTAAACATTATCACTGCTCGTCGTCTCTCGTCACTTGTCCAAGAGCAAGGTCTTGATAAGCTCCAGAAACTGCACCATCAGTAAGACTGAATGTTTATTTACGTAAAATCTTGCTAACCTCTTCAAAAGTTCAAGTACATACCGCACTTTTAGCTGTCAAAACTAGAGGTGCACACGTCAAAATTTATTACTAAACGCTCGGATATTCACAAACTAAAAGGGCATCACTAACGATTGACGTTACGCAACGGTCCAACTTTGGTTTACGTTCGTGAACGTTTGAACTTTTAGCGCGATACCAAAATCCCGATCAGCTGAATCGAAACCTAACCACTGCCGCAATCGAACCGTAACTTTGTCGTAAACGTTTGAAATTAGCGCGATTGCCCCCCAGGAAGTAACATTTGAACGTTTCGTTTTATGTCATGACGAGTCGGAAACTTCATTAGTGATTACATAGGGTAGTTTGGCATTTGCGTGCGATGGACTCAGTTCATGCGATTATTTTAATACATGCTTAATGGCTATAACACTTTTATGATTAAAACTAGATGCTGCCAGCAACTTTGCCTGTGTGAAAGTTAAAAATTATCCCAAGGGACAAGGGAACATACAGTTGCCAAAACGGATCTTGATCGCTCGGCGTCAGAGTGGGGATCGCTTTGCGCATTCCATACATTGGCGAGCCAATCGTCTTCGTTGTTAGATACATGCAGCAACGCAGGGAACGAATCTGGAGTGACGTCTATGACGCGATGGCGCGGCGAGCCAATCACTGACACTCGCACCACTAAAGAGACCGAATATTTGATTTCTGCGCAACCGCTCAAGATCCGTGATGGCAATTGTACTCAGAAAATTATCCTAAGGGGACATGGCCTACTCGAGTAACAAGTTTCATCGAATTTTGTTCAAGTGTTCAAGCGTAAAGAAGTAACAAACATACTCACTCATAAACTTACACCTTTATAATATGAGTGTGATTTCTGTGATGAGAATTACTCTTTCTCGGACATTTGTAACAGGCTTGGAAGTTTCCGCAAAAAGTTAAAAGTTAGTTTTTCTCTCGGCTTCGGCGATAGTGTACCTCTCCATCATTGAACAAATGATCAATATCTGCTTTCCGAGCTGTTGTGTATTAGTAATACGCAGAGACAAATATTAAGATGTACCTATAGCGCGCACGACATGCGTGTGTGTGTGTGTCGGCGCGCGCGCGACATGATATCGACGCAGTACAATAAAGCAGTATGACACTGACTCGCAGTTTGATTGCGCGTGCGTTATTCCCGCTCCCAATAAATACGTAACACGAGCTTACCACCAAATCAACAAATAAAATTTTATATTCTTTTATAACATTATCGCCTTATAATATTCCCACTTTTGGAACTCAAGCCTCTTCAAGACATACTATGTAATGAAACAAATTTTTCTCTGTCTGGGTTTGAACCCACGACGTACCTACTTGTAAGCCGGGGCCACCACTTCAATTTCACTCTGAAAACAAAATTTTACCTATTACTTTACAAAACACAAGTGAGGTTGAGGTTATCGAACGAACACATGAAAAGTTTATCTTGCAACATCATAACATTGTCTATAAAACAAAACTTAACTTGAAATACGAAAAAAAGATGTCGCCTAAAATTCTATTGTAATAGCGACAATATGAAACTCATAGTGAGGGTGTCTTATCTGTGAGAGGCATCTTATATACCTGTTGCTGAACGAGAGAGGGCGAGGGCATTCAGGACGGGCGAATGGCCTGTAAAAATAAGGGCACTGCGAACTAATATAAAAAGTTCAGGTCAGATGAGAGAAAACTGTTTTGATGTGCTAATAGAATAGTATACTTGTAGTATAGTCAGTCTTATATTGTTCCCACTGTTGGGACTCAGGCCTCCTCTCTAGGAGAGGAAATGGGCCGTAATCCACCACGCCCAGTGCGTGTTGATAGATGTCACATGTCTTCGAATCGTTTCCTCACGATGTTTTCCATCACCGTTTTGAGAGCAATGGTGATGAATTAAGTTACACAAAGTAATGAGCCTAGCTGGGTTTGAACCCGCGACCTACAACTCGTTAGTCGGGGCCATTACCACTCGGCCGCCACTGCTCTGCTGGTTCCTCGATGTGCTAAGCTCGTTAAAAAATAAAAGGTATATTTAGACATTTGAGAAAAACAATAGAATGTAACTTGGAACGAAACTGAAAGAAGCAATAAAATAATAATTAGGGGTCCGGTGCGATAGTATTAGTATTTATAGTATTGCTATTGTTAGAAGCTTTTATTTAGTTTCACCTGTCCCGATGTTTGTCTGTCATCAAATCTTGTAAATTAAATTTGACGCACTTCCCGGTTACCGATGGAGCTGAAATTTTGTATGCATGTGTAAATCAGATGACAATGCAAAATTATTGTGACAAGGAGCTGATCTGATGATGGAACCGGAAGGTGGCTATTGGAACTTGGTAGTTATACGACACAACCCCATCGAGTTTGGGCTCGTATGATTCGTCTTGACGAGTATTAATTATATATAGGTATACCGAGCTATAAAAGCTTGCAATGAAAAAATAATTTTCATTAAAAGCTTGTTTTAATAGTAGCTACACTACACCGGACAAGCCGCTAGTTAGTCAAAATACAAATGTCAAAACGAGCTTTTTATTTTTTGATAGTTGTTTTTTTTTTAGCCTATTTTGTCCCACTCCTGGGCAAAGGCTTCCCTCCACTCCTTCCATTTTTCGCGCGCCCGGGCTTCTTCTTGCCAGTTCTGGTGGAATCTATCAAGTTCGTCGCACCATCTCCTTCGTGGTCTACCGCGACCCCGACACGCTGTTTCAGAGCACCAACTTTGTGCTACTTTGGCCCACAGTTTGTCGGGCATGCGGCAGACGTGTCCTGCCAAATCCCACTTCAGTTTGGCAGCCTTTTGAGCCACATCCACTATTTTGGTTTTGGAGCGCAGTATAGTGTTTCGAACTCGATCCGTTAATTTAACACCTAGTATACTGCGCTCCATTTTTCCAGCCAGTTTTAGTAGTTATTAATTCCTATAATTTTAGTCAGTAACCAATGCCAGTCGTGTACTGGCTTGTGTCGTAATATTTGACTATCACTAAAGTAATGAGATTTAGTCACAAATTGCAAAACTAGATGAAAGCGTCACGCTATTGTTAGCTTGTATGATCTATTCAATCGACTAAAGCTTATGTCACTCGATTGCCAGCTCGATTAATTCTTTCAGTCATAAGATTTTTTGTAAACGGGGCAGTTCATAAAAGGATGGGAAACTATGCACTAAAACTTTATTTGCAATGGATCTTTCGTTGTGGCGACACTTGGGGTAGGCCTATGTCCAACAGTGGAGGTCTATCGGCTGAAATGATGATGATGATGGGCTTGCGGACAGTGAGCAATGGGTAGCTCGCTGTCCGGCCGTCCGGTAACTGTCCGGACCAAGCCCGAGTCGTCGACGGCGCGCGCTGTTCCCGCGCGTCTCAAGGAGTTGTCAGCAACAGCAGGGGCCCAGTCAGGTCGAAGCCTAATGAGGCCAGGGTTATCCGAAAGGGCGCTCGAGACCCGGTATGAAGGCTTGAAGGAACGGGATGGGTTTTTTTAGTCAGTAAGAGTCTGACACTATCTCCCGCTCCGCCCAAGAGCGGGGGTTGTCATAGGATGACTTTTCCCATTGGAAAAAAAAAAATGATGATGATGAATTGACATAAACTAGTAATTGACTGCGATCCCACCTGATGGTAAGCAGTGATGCAATCTTTGATGTTTCTAGGACAACGTCTAATGTTCAAAGGCCTTTACCTTACCATGAAGTATTAAGATGTCAAGCGTGCGAAGCTTTAACGAAACTTTATTTGCATTGTTTTAGAGCAACTTTTTGTCCACTCCCACGCAATCGAACTTTGTGTCTATCGACCTACGCACCACAATTTATGGAGATTTTAAGTGAAATTTATGGAATCGATAAACGTAAGTGATAAAACTGAGGTAGTGGTATGTCCTTATAAGAAAAAAACATAAAATAAAACGCATTACTTATACGTGTTTATGAGAAAATAACAAGGTTTTTTTTTTTTGAAGTGGGAAATCACCTACGTATTGACTTCTTCCAGTCTAGGGTCGCAAAATAAAAATCTACACACTAATATATAGAGGCATAGTTTGCTATAATATGTTTTTGTTTGTAAGAGGTATCTTATTATATTATAGCAATTCTCTGAAATTACTACTGCGACTGTTAATTTTTTTTCACCTGGCAAGCTGCGTTATTCCTGCGTGACATAGGCTTTATTTTATGTACGCAGGTGAAGCCGTTGGCAAAAACTAGTTTTAAATAAACCATTTTATGGCACTTTTGAATTGTTAAGAAAAATTAGAAGTTTTGTCACATTTTATTGACTAAAAACCAACCATACCCATTAACCATAACCATTGGTTGAAAGATCATAAGATAGGAAGGGCAACTGAAAACTTGAACTTTGACACATATGGAGTTTAGTCAGTAAAAGGCTGACATAACACTCTCGCTTCACTACGAGGCAGAACAGTTTGTCGATGAATTCCCACCTCAAAAAAAAAAAAAAAACCATTGACAGTCAATCAACAAATCAATCATTTGTTTGCTATAAATAAAATATGGTACGAGAGTCGCAAGTTACAGGTACTTAAGCAAATATTTAAAAATAGAATTTATAACCATATAATTGAAGTTTACAAAATTGATGAAAATGAGAGTCTGTTTTTCAACAATGTTAGGTAAGATGCAAATGTGTCAAAAGTCTCAGACGTTCTCACATAACACTGTATAACTATGACAGGCCGTAAAATTGATAATTACTGCTTACATAGTAACCCACTGATTACGTCGATTGATTGAGCAGTTAGTGTGTAACCGTTTAACTTACAACTAGGTTCTATTACCACTTAAGTGAAGGGATTAATAATAATAATCCACAAGTATCAAACAACGAAGCGGTCTCTATGAAACTCCATCGACGAAGCGGCAACGACACGACTGCACGACGCGCGACGTTGCCGCTTCGACAGTTTCATAGTTTTGCATGTAAGCCTCACGCAGGCGTACACCAAGCGTGTAATGACGAATACGCGCCTATAAAGCTATTGTGTCCGTGGACAATAAACCTTAGTTATTTCTTTAATTATTTATTATACACCATGTTAGATAACAAAATATGTGGACATCAGAGTTCATGTACATAGGCGTGCTTAACTCAAAGTTGAGTTTTCTTCCAGCAAACCATTGAGTCATAGAGAGAAATCACAGTAGAGGGCCAATTCAATACACTTTATTTCTTGTATTTTTAGGTGGAAAGTCATCAGGAAAGGGCTATGCTCGGAGTTTTCTAGCGTGATCGCATCAAGAATGCCTATAGCCCGAAGCATCGCCAAACTTAAGTGGCAGTAGGGTACATTGCTCGCAGAAGGCTGAAAGTTTCTGGATTGGCGACCGCGTCGACCACGCTTGTCTAGAAGCAACTAATTCACTTTTGACTACACCCCCAGGTTGCAGCAATCAGGAAACACGGACTCCGGCAGGGAATTCCACTCCTTAGCTGTGCGTATGAGCGCTATAATCGAATCTAAGGGCAATTTAATACTTTTACGACAGTGAAGCCGCTGGCAAAAGCTAGTCATCAATTAACAGAATATCGTAATGCAAGTTAGTAAACATTAAAAGAAAACAAAGGCAAAGAAACCCTAGTACTTTCAATTCACACATCCCACCTTCCGAGCTAGTCGCCAGTAGGTTAATTAGCTGTACGGGACTCTAAAATCCAATTAAGTTGGAATACAACTTCTTCTACACCTCAAAACACTGCCACAGTGTAGACAGATACAGAAGGTTCAGTTGAATTTCAAGATCATGAATCTTTAGACCTTAGTGGAAGGTCTGCCACAACGGCGTTTACATAGAGCGATTGCCTATCTGATATCCACAACCCAGTTACTGGGCAATAACTTAACCCCTTGGATAGACTGGTGGACGGAGTGGTGGCTGAAGCCAATCAATAACAAAAAAAAAAAACTTACCGATTAAGTACCTTTTCGATATACATTTTCATACATTTTGTAGTTCTCCAGAGAAAACCAGGTCGTATCGGTGTTTATTAATATTGTTACGCCACTAAACGTGAACACGCCATATCTCCGAGAAAATAACGAGTGGCACGTAATAATTAAAACGCATTGCTGTTCGAAAGGTCTAGAGTAGTTGTGCTTAGACAGACTTGGAAAAATCTCGAAACATCCACAACATACCTACAAGAAGTAGTAGGCATATATCTAACCGATAAGGGAAATTGTACTCTCCGACGTTAACAATAGAGTCGAAATTCGCATGAACGTGACTCTTGTTATTACGAGAAATAAAAATGATTTATGACTTCGAGAAGCGATGCAACTGTTCTGGAATTCTGGATAGATCCGGGGACGTCGGTATCTAGAATTTTCTTGGCTCCGCATATAAATACGGGCCCCCGGCCGGAAGCGAGTCAGTTGTGATTTCGACTGCGATCAAGAGCGAACTACCCTAGTACTCGAAGTGATTTTTATCAACGACTAAAGCGATAGTGTAACGGTACTCTAGTGTTAATTGCGATTCGGATTATTGTTGACTGGACAAATTTGTTATTTTTTGTGGTAAATAAACTTCTCTCGTCAGTAAATCGGCATTTGATTACCCACGTACGTAACAACTGGTGTCAGAAGTGGGATACGAACCCACGCCCACAAGTGGACTGCGATCAAGAGCGAACTACCCTAGTGTTATTGTTTGTGGTAAATAAACTTCTCTCGTCAGTAAATCGGCATTTGATTACCCACGTACGTAACAATATTGTGGTGTCGTCAATACTGATTTTGTGCTCTAGAATCTATACACTTTGTACGGAGTTAGCCTTCTGTTTCTCTAATTCACAGTCCGGGTGTATTTAGCTGTGCACAAAATGACTATCATTACAGTGAAGTTAACACTGTTGGTTAACCGCCATGGTAATTTACAATTTGCTGCGCATTTCTGTTACTGCCATGCGTAAGAGTGGTAAAAACGTTATGTGCAGCAATTTTACGATATTGTAGATTGCACTAGTGTTTTGCAAAGTTTCAATCAAATTGGACATCACTCGTACGCACAAAACGTTTTGGGAACACATTCATTGTGGTTACATATAGGGAGTGGAATTCCCAACTGGTGTCTGTGTTTCCTGATAGCTACAACCTCGGGATCTTGGAATCCTGGTGGGATACGCATAAAACGTTTTGGGAAAACCTTCATTATGCGTACAGCTAAGGAATGGTGGAATTCCCTGCTGGAGTCTGTTTTCCCTGATAGCTACCACCTATAGATCTTTAAGTTAAGAGTGAATAGGTTACTGGGGTCGTGTGCTTCAACTTCGACCACATATCTACAAGGTAAGATAGTGGGCAAGCGCGGGCATATACTAAAAAAAATCTCTAAAGTTATTTTTCTCGTATTTTTGTTCTTTACTTATAAAAAAACAAATATAAGAGAAATAATAATATAGACCATGCGATGTTTACGCAATTTTCAAGTTATAATATTTAAGTTAACACAGTGCGGATTTAATCAATTTTTCTTTCACAATTAGTGTTTAGGAAATACCGCTATCTTGCGAAGACAATTCTATATTCTGTTGAAATGATGGAAAGAGACAAACATACATTAGAGCGTACGTCAGAGCTATATGTATATATCATCATCATCATTTCAGACGAAAAGCGTTCATTGTCGGACATAGGCCTCCCCTAAGTGTCGCCACTATGAGCGGTCCTGTGCGGCTCGCATCCATCTGATACCCGCAACCCTTGCCAGGTCATCGGTCCACCTTGTAGGAGGCCTTCCAACGCTACGTCTTCCGATACGTGGTCGCCACTCCAGAACCTCTCGGCGCCAACGGCCATCTGTTCTGCGAGCAATGTGCCCTGCCCATTGCCACAAACTGACTGACTGTGTACTTTGATTAGGAGCGTGAAATTATACGTAGGCGAGCACTAAGAGAGGGTTTTCCAAAATTCACCCCCTAAAGGGGTGAAAATGGGGTCCCAAAGTTTAAATGAAGAAACCTATTTACACGCCGTCGAAGTCTCGGGCAGAAAGAAACTAGTAATCAATATAACAAAACTCCAAGAAACACGGAAGCTATATTGAACACCCAATTATTAACCAATCAAACAAAACCGAGAAGCATCACTTAAGTGTGACGAATAAATGAATAGTCCCATCTGCTAACAGTGCTAATACAAGAAAAAAGGTCCAAACACAGATTACTACCGGTTGAAAAACTTACAGAATCTGATTGGCTACATCATCATTATATAACCTTTTGTCTGAATAAATGGATCTGTCATCCTCAGCACTTAATTAAAAACCTATTACTTCAATTAAATTAAAACCAGTTTACATTGGCATGCGGCGAAAATTGTAACTTCAAAGTTTGAACGTAAAGAATGTCTTTTTTTTTTATAGGCTCGCGTTTGACCACCGTCTCACCTGATGGTAAGCGATGATGTGGTCGACGATGAAGCACGCTTGCCTAGAAGTAACCTAGTCAGTCACTCTTGACTTAAAGACCCTTAAGTTGTAGCTATCAGGAAACACAGACTCCGGCAGGGAATTCCACTCCTTGGCTGTACGCACAATAAGTGGGATGTCCACCATGTACCGGTGGCACAACGGCGTACGTCGTGACGTAACCTATTGCAACTAGCGCCACCCCAAAATGTCAAGATAAGCTGGTCTCTTAAATTGCGCGGGTAATCTTGACAGTTCTCTATCATGTCAGCAGATTATCGTTGACAGTTTAAATTATTGTTTGCTTTTAAACTTCGAAATTGGATGTTATCTTGTAATGTCTACTTATGAAGTTGTAAAACAAAGTTTTTGATTGTCTATGCGTATCTTTTCATCAAGCCAATCGTGATTGTTGTAACGAATGAGTGAATAAATGAAAGTGATTGGATGATTCTTGCTTCTTAAGGCGTTGCTTGTGTGTACTGTTGGATTGTTCGAAAGAGTTGCTGCAGCCCTAGAACACAAAGGGCAACTGTAGGACACCGGTGAGGTTTTTGTCAGTAAAAGTCTGACACGCAAGTCGGTTACACCCTAGAGCAGGAGAAGTGAGATGATTTCCTACCTCAAATAAATACACAGTTGGGAAAAGTTTAGGCAGATTGATTTTTGAGTCGTGAGGCCAAATTTTGAGGTTTTCATACCTGAGACGGCGAAAACGGTAACCTTATAAGATCACACTGCCGGGATACCGATCCCGATTTCCGGCCACCGTAGGCAAGGGCTTGCGAACAGTGAGCAATGGGTAGCTCGCTGTCCGGCCGTCCGGTAACTGTCCGGACCAAGCCCAAGTCGTCGACGGCGCGCTCTGTTTCTGCGCGCCTCAAGGCGTTGTCAGCAACAGCACGGGCCCAGCCGGGTCAAAGCCTACTGGGGCCAAGGTTATCCGAAAGGGAACTCGAGCCCCGGTATGAAGGCTTGAAGGAACGGGGTGGGTTTTTTAGTCAGTAAGAGTCTGACATTATCTCCCGCTCAGCCCAAGAGCGGGGGATGTCATTGGGAGATTTTACCCACCGAAAAAAAAGGCTTATAAGATCCCTTTGTTGTCCGTCTGATAAAACAGGAACGTGTGGCTGGAGTTATAAAGTTGAAGCTAGTAGGTATCAAATGAATACTTAGATCGGTTCGTTCTTTCTTTATTCTTTTGTATTTCGGAACTATCTTCAAAGACTAGTTTCGAAACTAGATTTGGGAATTAAACTGGTAAGTTTAAAAGGAACCCTCAGTGCGCGAATCCAGCTTGCAGTTGCCTGGTTTTTTTTTAAGCATTTAAAAACACGTAACTGAATTAAATACGAGTGCATAAAAAATAATTACAAATACAAAAAGACAAGTGCACAAACGCCCTTAGTGGGCAAACGAGAGGCCCGAGGTAGATATTGAATTGGAAGTAAGTATGCAGATTTCATCTATAAATCTATACATATAAATAAAATTGGAGTGTCTGTTTGTAATATTGAAATAACTGCTTTTCACTACATGCATATGCATATGAATATATATACGGTACATAGACAATTTTTGTGTGTGGGCTAATCTCTGAAATGGCTGGACCGATTTTGACGGGACTTTTTTGGCAGGTAGCTAACGTAATAAGGAGTAACATAGGATACTGTTATTTAAGAAAAACTAAATTCAAAGTCGTGTAGTCCACCCGAACGAAGTCGCAGGCACAGCTGTGCAGCTAGTTTTCAATAAACAAATACCAATGATTCACAAATAAACTGTAGTTAATATTATTGTTATGTTGTTTTTTCCGCCGCAACATCCTTTCAACAATATCGAATAGAATTACTTCACAAATGTTTTCGTCAACATTGATTTTCGCTCCGTCGTAAATTGGCCTACTTTTAGTTTCGACTGGTAAAAGCCTTTTATTGGCTTTTAAGAACAAAAGTGCTCGATATTATATTACAGATTCGATTAAATACATGTTGGGTACTTTGTGTAATTATTTCCAAAAGTACTCGTAATTTACGTAACATACAGACTGGCGCCACGCGACAATAGCATTATTATTAAGTATTATTATTATTTCAGCCCATATTGTCCCACTGCTGGGCAAAGGTCTCATCGTACAGTTTTGATGATTTTTTTATAAGCCCGTTCGCATGTTATATTATAATTATCCCATTTAGAAAGAGGAACCTGTTATTAGCCATACTTTAAAGTACTTACTCTGTGACATTCTTTGTGTATCGCTGTTCCTAAATAAAAAAAAAAAAAACAAAATAAAGAAAGGTCTCCCTCCATTATTTCCAATGATCACGGTTCCTCGCTTTCTCATCCCAATTCTTAAGGGAGTTCTCCAGGTCATCCCGCCATCTCCTTCGTGGTCTGCCTCGGCCCCGCGCCGCTGTGTCCGGGCACCAATCCGGCCCACAGCTCGTGAGACAGCAGCAGACATGTCCTGCCCAGTCTCATTTAAGTTGGACAGCCTTTTGACAATAGCATGTTCATATTTTTTTTGGTCACAGATTTCTATTAAAAAGCGTTGTCGCTTTGTCGCGCCTATCTGCGGAGACCGTAATTCTACGAACAGAAATATTTTTACAACAAAATATACATCGACCAATCATCAACTCTGTCAATACCTTCTTGATTTTAATTTTTAAATACTGGCCAGGCATAATTCGACTAATTTCAAAAAAAGAACGTTCGCGCTTACCGAAAATAATAAAATACTAGTTTTTAGTTATTAAAAACATTCAAAAAAAATTCAAAGAAGTAAGGTCAGCCACATCATTGCTTACCATCAGGTAAGATAGTAGTCACATGTGAGCCTATGCATAATAAAAAAAAAAGTGTGCCTAATAGTAGCGATACACGCTAGATTATACCTGACAGGTTTGCCTGTACTGTTGAGTTATACAGGTAAATCGGAGCGTGTATGTTGCACAACTCTGTAGGTTTCCACACAAGCTTTCCTGACAGGTATAGATGTGCAAGCAAACCTGTCAGGTACACGCTAACGTGTATGGCCTACCTTAAAAGACAGGCGACGTTTTTACTTCTTAAATATTACGTGAAAGCAAAGGAGTTTCTCATTCAGCCTCGTCATTCTTTACGCAAAAGTGATCATTTCTATTCAGACAATCCAAGCACAAAGACGTGTTTACAAAACAGCTCTCGCGTCTTACTTTGTCTTACAACTAGGCTGCAAAGATGTCCTAGTTTTACTGAATATGGCTTTACGGAATAACAGAGGGAGGTTTCTTTTGTTTTCTTTGTTTTTTCACATGTGTAGCCAGATTTTGCACATTTAGACGTTGGCTTATTATACTTAGCATGTGTCAAAATCTTTGAATGGAGATTTAAGATTACGGAGCCTTTCTACGCCTTCAACATCATTTCACCAATTTAACACCTGAACCTTCCTCATGAATGACTTTGTCTATTGGCAAAAACTGCGTGAAAATCTGTTAAGAAGTTTTAGAGTTTATCACGTTCATACCGACAGACAGATACGGAGGTGACTTTGTTGTCGTTGTGGTTCCGTAACTGAAGGCTGCTAATAGGACCCTTTTACTAAGCCTCCGCTGTCCTTCTGTCTGTCTGCCTCTTTGTTTGTCAGCGGGCTGTATCTCAGGAACCATAAGAGATAGAGAGTTGAAAGCACAGGATGTGCGGGCATAACTTTATATTAACCCTATTCAGGTTTTCCTTCAATTAAAGCTACTGTTTTCCACCATTCTGAACACATAGTATCCCTTCATTTCTCTCTATTCATCTCAAATATAATCCCACCCCTCGCACATCTGCCTTTCAGCCCTTTCCTCCTCCATCATATTCACGCCACAAGAAGCGTCAATTAATTAAGAATTCTATTACGACTAACGCTAAGCAAATTATTTCACACGAGCTCTGCACTAAATTATTCATAGAAAACTCGATTGGTAGCTGTGACAATAATATGGAGAAGCAGATGTTAGTTGAAAGAGCAAGCTTTGTAAGAGGAGACTCCTTAAAAAACATCAGAGATACTTACAGTTTTCAAAATTTCAAAAAATACACCTTACTGAATTAAACAAAAAAAATAATTAAGAACCTATACTATACCCTATTCGCGTTAAGAATAGAAATTTAAAGAAACCATTTATTACTGTCTGTTCAACCGATTTTGACTTTTATTACGTTTGGCATGACAAATGACGGCTGCAGTAAATAGTTCGTATTGTTACCACTTTGATCAGGGGCCCAAGTCTGATATTTTTATAAATTCGTCATTACAACACGATCACATTGTCATTTTGCTAAAAGTTCGTAATCTGCTAATTCATAATGATCGATCATTGATCGGTCATTGGTATAGAAATAGACTTATGGTAGAATGATAATATCGAGCATATTAAAACCAATAACTACACAATAGCGTTCTAATAGTAGAATACTGGTCAAATAAACTGTCAAAGTTTTAGCAGATTACCGCATACCTCATATATTCATTTGTCAATATGTACGAGATTACTATTCTATGCCACTTCTTTCAATGGAGTGTCAGTGGTTGACCATTGGAAAGTCATAATGGCGCCATTATATTAGTAGTTTACCAAACTTGTCAAAATTAATGATAGACCTTTCTGACACTATTGTAATAGCAGACTTGAGGCCCTGGTCATGGTACAGTCCATCGCATCGGTGATCTACTACGCGGTCTTGCCCCGTCCGCATTTCCTTGTATAACAAGGCGTTCGATGACATAATAATAGCACGGAACCCTTTGTACGTGAGTCCGACTCGCACTTGGACGGCTTTTTATTTTTTCGGTTTTAATGCACCTACCTAAATGAAAATGCTAAACTCATTCGCTTCAAAAAAACTCTATTAAAAGTTCTACTCTAATTTTAGCAGACGTACCTACTAACCTTAATCGTTGTCCTTACCCTCATTAATTTAGCATGGCATAATCGGCCTTATAATGTTCAAAAAATTGGGACTCAGGCCTCCTCTCTAGAAGGTACCCTCACAAATACATGACCTTTGCCCAAGTTAATATACCACAGAAAAATAAGATTTATTTATATAAAGAAAATAATAAAGCTCGACACAAAGGAGGTACATAGCTGAAAG
The DNA here is from genome assembly GCA_929112965.1 of Mythimna albipuncta. Classification (NCBI taxonomy): domain Eukaryota; kingdom Metazoa; phylum Arthropoda; class Insecta; order Lepidoptera; family Noctuidae; genus Mythimna; species Mythimna albipuncta. The sequence continues at coordinate 3,659,485 of OV815962.1, read as the reverse complement.
TATTATCTTCAGGAATCCTCGGGAGGACCGCTAAATGGAATGCCAGTCACTCCGGTAATATAAAGGTAACCTGACGTGCTGGCGGACTTACTACGAAATATATTGTAACACACTAACTATATTATATAAGAGAAAGTTTGTATGTGTGTGTGTTTATTTATTAAATGCTTTATACACACAAAACAACCAAATCAAATCAAATCAAATCAAAGCATTTATTTCAAATAGACCATTTACAGGCACTTTTGAATAGTCAAATGTCGGTCAGTCCAAGAAAAGTGAAGCTAAATTGCACGTTCCAAAGAGTAGGTCTCTATGGAGAAGAACGTGCAAGAAACTCCATGGACACTCTTTTAAATCATATATGTGTTACATATAATGCTTGGTTACATATTACTTGTTGCTTCTATCATGTGAGCACAATGTCGATAGTGAAATAAAAATGTAAAATAATTAAAAGATAGAAACTGAATTAAGCCACTGGCAGCTAAGAGATGACCAGTCCCATCTGACGGCACCCGTTCACGAGCATGACGCGTGCATCAGCCCCACTCAGCTCAACCATTTTGAAGGGAACTGAACGACCCAATAACACGTGCCACCAACAGCGAGACATTTGAGTGAGCATGACAAACTCTCAACTGCCATGCTCGTAATGTCAAAAAAAAAAAAAAATAAGTTGTAACCTCATAAAAATGCTCCATGGTGCTTCACATTCACAAACTTGGAAAAAGTGCTTCTACATTATACAATGCAATTGTGTCTTTCAAATTAAAAAATAATAATATTAGTTTCCAACTAATCAACTAATTAGTACGCCCTAGTGGTAGTGGATAGAGCTAGACAACAGAGGCGGACTTAAATGCCTTAGGCATTTTTTACCTTAAACAACCAGTCAAGAGAGAAAAATAGTGGTAGGTGCAATAAAAAAGAGAAAGACAAATACAAGAATTATACTAACAAACCATAAATATAATACAATTATACACCGCTAAATTTTGATCGTTTTAATCCCGTGGAGGGTCGGTCCGGTACATAAAACACTATCGATTCGTAAAGATAAATTACCTTTTTTCAAAACTCGTATGTACGAAATTAATTTCTTTAAGAAAACGTCAGCTGAGCGGGTCCAATGACCTGTAGGTAGTTTGTACGCAACGCCGACTACTAAAAGCCGGCAAAAGCTAGTAGGTGATATTTATACTAAAATTAATAAACCTCACACTCACACGTATAAACAGCTGTTATTTGACACACAGGTAAGGGCCGATGCCTGCTAAGTCCACGAGAATTTTTGAAACAGATACCGTGGTTCTAAAACAGTTTCGCACAGGGCAACTGAAAGACACAGATTTGATTTAGTCAGTAAAAGACTGACACACCTTATCGTTTCACAGCGGGAGAAGACATTCCATTATTGTCTACTTAAAAGAACAGTAAACTAATGAAATAGGACATACGATCATTTTTATCCCAGGAGTATGATCCGTTCGGATAACTTCAGTTTTTAGAGCGAGTGAAGTCATGGCAGAAACTAGTTTTCTGATAATCCTGATATCCTTTTTGTTTTTGAAGAATCGGTTAGATACTAATAGTGTCCCTATGGGCTTATGAGGATACGTTCTTCGGAAACTGAGAGGGTACCCAAATCTCGCAAGGGAATTTCATGTGGTATCCCCCTACTTGAAAGGCCTCTACATGTATAAAGGTAGAACTACACTGCGCACATGTATGCCACACATGATCTGAGCGCGTCAGTCTCCATACATTTTATATGGAAACTAGATTTGTAGAGCTACATTTGATACATTAGGCACAACGGATCTTGAGCGCTCGGCGTCAGAGTGGGGATCGCTTTGCGCATGCCATACATTGGCGAGCCAATCGTCGTCGTTGTTAGATACATGCAGCAACGCAGGGAAAGAATGAGGAGTGACGTCTATGACGCGATGGTGCGGCAAACCAATCACTGACACTTCCCGCCCCCGCGTTTCACTTCGCACCACTAAAGAGACCGAATTTTAGACTTTTGCGCAACCGCTCAGGATCCGTTGTGCCTACTTTTTTTTTTCCACAACTGTCACACAACGCTATCTAGTCCCAAGCTAAGCAGAGCTTGTGTTATGGGTAAGTACTGGACAACTGATAAATACATACTTATATATTTCTAAATACATACATAATATAGATAAATCACACCACAGAACAAATGATCATGCTCATCACACAATCATTTGTCCTGGGTGGGAATCGAACCCACGACCTCCGGCATAGCAGTCAGGGTCACTAACCACTAGACCAACAGGCCAATCAACTACTGTACAAGTGTTACAACGCAGGTCAGTGTAATATAGAATTTACGTATTTTTAGACTTATCAGTTCAGTTCAGGTAGCCGATAGTGACCTTGGTAGTGATTTCAATGGTTTTTGCGCGTCATCTTATCACCTTGTCGTAAACCTCGTTAATCTAATATTTAGTTACTTTTTAAGGGAACAATAAATTAAATTAAATACTATTCTAGGTCCTTAAGTCCTTATACTATTGGTGTGATGAAAAGAGACCTTGGCACATAAGTTAGATAACAATTATTGACAGAATAGGTGACAGACAAAAGGTCTCTGTCAAAGTTATCGAGACTAATTGCACATTGCTCATAGAACAATTGGTCTAATGGAGCGGAAAGGTTCTGGAGCGGCAACCGAGTGCCGGAAGACGTAGCGTTGGAAGGCATCCTACAAAGGTGGAGTGATGACTTGGTGTCGCGGAAATCTGATGAATGCGAGTCGTTGTGGCGACGCTTGGGGAAGGCCTACGTCCAGCAGTGAACGTTTTTCGGCTGAAATCATGATGATAATGAAACATTTATCAAAACCCTTATGTAAGTACATCAAGTCTCCTAACTTTTCTCACGGTAAACGCAAACAGCGACCGGTTACCGCGAACCGCGTGGGTCGCCGGTTCGATACCTACCCGACGCAATCTCGTTAATCGGTTCGATCCATAACGAGCATTTAAGATTTATAGTGCTTTTACGCGCTCGTGTTATTTTCCTGTATATTCTGAAGAGGTGTTGTAATGTTTGATTTAGTTAGCTCTAAAGCAATTAAACGGATGGAGGTGGAAATATTTATGGTTCCGGTGGTTTTTGTCGAAGTAACAACGGTTTTTGATTAGTAACATGAAAGCTGGTTTTATCTTCTGCGGGAGAAATGCCATTATGTTTCTTGATTAGAAAATTCTACAAGGAGTCGATTTATTTTAAAGGTTTAAAAGTTGTTGTTTACGATTTTTTTTTTTTAATTGTGATAAACTAGTGCTTGACTGCGATCCCACCTGATGGTAAGTAGCGATGCAATCTTTGATAGTGAGGCGCACTAGTTTATTAAGAGCCTATTCACTCTAGCCTTGAAGACACCCAAATTATAATCGGACGGGAAGACCGCAGCAGGCAGACTGTTCCAGTCCTTCGACGTACCTACGCGGTATAAACGACGAGGCGAAACGCTTAGTCCGGACCGTAGAGGTTTCAACAACGTAAGGGTGAATATTCGCCGTACGTAACGATGATGTAAGTAATAGGTCCTGAGAGGTTGCCGGTGTTTTACAAATAACCCCGTATGACATCACGCATTCACGCTATGACCAAGAGGAGAGGAGCAGTAACCAAAAACGTGGGTGAAACCGTGGAGGCGAACTAGAACGTAAACCGCCACCGGGATTCCGATCCCGATTTCCAGCCACCGCAGGCGCGGGCTTGCGGACACTGAGCAATGGGTAGCTCGCTGTCCGACCGTCCGGTAACTGTCCGGATCAAGCCCAAGTCGTCGATGGCGTGCGCTGTTCCAGCGCGCCTCAAGGAGTTGTCAGCAACAGCAGGGGCCCAGCCGGGTCGAAGCCTACTGGGGCCAGGGTTATCCGAAAGGGCAGTCGAACCCCGGTATGAAAGCGGAACGGGGTGGGTTTTTTAGTCAGTAAAAGTCTGACACTATCTCCCGCTCCGCCCAAGAGCGGGGGTTGTCATTGGATGATTTTCCCCACCAAAAAAAAAAACTAGAACATAAATGTAAACAACGGTAACAATTGAATAAAAAAAATCTAATAGTAAATTCTATGCTTGATTAGTTCCAAGTAGGAGTTGTGTCAATTTTTTTATACGTTTGCAAATCGAATCTTAAGGCCGAAGGTCAAATATACTAAACAAAGACTTAGGTAAGTACTGCCGACCATAGTTTTTAGGGTTCCGTACGAACCTGAAGCGTGCTAATGGAAACTTATTACTAAGCCTCGTCCGTCCATCCGTGTCTGTCTGTTCATAAACCGCAAGACGTAGAGAGTTCAAACTCTATATTTATTTAAACTTCATGCACAGTAGGCGGATTAAATGCAACGAGGTATTCTCTACCAATAAAAATAAACACTGTGGTAATGTGTCCAAAAAATTTATAATAGATATTAATGCTAAAACCAATAATAAAATTAAAATAAACTTAAAAATTAAAAGGCGTTACTTCCTATAACTACAAAAACGTTATTTTGTCTGCGTTTTGTTTTTGTTTTATTTTAATACTAGCTGTGTCCGCGTCGTTCGCGTGGACTACAGGATTTACAATTTATTTTTTCAAAAATATAAGTATGCCTATGTTACTCCTTATTTCATCAGCTACCTGCCAAAAAAAGTCCCGTCAAAATCGGTCCAGCCACTTCAGAGACAGACAAACAGATAGACAGACAGACACAAATTGTAAAATATGTTATTTTGGTGTATGTACCGATATATTCGTATGCATGCAGTAAAAAGATACAGACAATTATTTCAATATTACAAACAGAGACTCCAATTTTATTTATATGTATAGATGTAATACGGAACCCTTCGTGAACAACTCAGACTCGCATTTAGCCAGGTTTTTTCATCCCATCTCACATCTAAGTAACACTAACCTCAATGGAGCCTCTTAAAAATCGATAAGAGATCAATATGGAAGCAGTTTTTGTACCACCTCATCACAACGGCATATCCACAAAATAGATAGGTACAGAAGTCAAACTCATGACGTATATACCTCACTTTTTATACCCTTGGCGAACGCGCTAGGGTCAGCGCGTGGCGCCGAACTGACCGAACGAGTGCGACCGGGCTATTGAGCCATAAAATTGATAGGTACAGAAGACAATCTAATACAAAGCGCGCTCGAGCAACGCACACATAGACACCGCTCACGGACACGATATCTCGGCTCAATCGCCCGGTCGCACTCGTACAGTTCGGAGCAACGCGCTGACCCTATCGCGATCGCCTAGCGTAGGTCTAAAAAGTATGGACACCACTCACGGACACTATCTCGGCTCAATCGCCCGGTCGCACTCGTACAGTTCGGAGCAACGCGCTGACCTTAGCGCGATAGCCTAGCGTAGGTATATAAAAAAGTACCTACATACATGAGATTGACTTCTCACCCATCTATATTGTGATTGAGCCAAGATACCGTTTCCCTGAGCGGTGTCTATGTGTGCGTTGCTCGAGCGCGCTTTGTGTGTAGATTGACTTCTGAACTTATCTATTTTGCGGCATATCATTGAACAATCTATATTACGATAGTCATTTATTTAGACGAGGGGGCGGACAAAACGAGCTAAAACAATGAGATAACAATTAATTTCTAAACTATAGCTAAGCAATTAATTTTGTAAGATGGTGCAATGGCTGGCCTATTGGCAAATGAATCGGTCATGAAAAGATGTTTCCTAACGCGTTAGGTTCGGGATTTGGGTCGCTTTGTGTGGTAAGGCCGTATATACTTTTTATTTTATTTATTCATCATCATCATCATTATTATAGCCAAAAGATGACTTCCACCGCTTTTGGGCGGAGCGGAGGAAGTACTAGACCTTTACTGACTAAAAGCCCACTCCTGTTCCTTCTTTGCCATTCTCTGTTGGACACTGCTGTATGAACACATTATATGGCCGTGTCATGTGTATGTGGAAAGTTTAAAAGTGGAAACATAATGTTATGTATTTGTTGTAATAGCGTGTCGTGTACAATTATATGTTTAGTTTGCATGATTTACTAGTTACTTAGCCGCCCGCTGTTCGACCCGCGTGAAATTACCATTGGAAACTGCTAATTTCCTTTATAAATTATGGCCTATTTAATATATATTATATTATAAAGAGGAAAAAAAAAGGATTTTTGTTTCTAAAGAATAAACTCAAAAACTTCTCTAAGATCGATTTTAAGGCCAGGTTACTCATTTTGAACTTTTTTTAACTTCTGGAAATATACATAGGTATATATAAAAGAGAATACCATGACTTAAAATTGACTAATACTACCAAACGCCGGGCAAAAATCAAAAACAAAACGACACAAAAACAATTAACGCACATATTTTTTTGTGATTCTGTCTCCTCGCCTGTTCTAGAGAAATGTGATTGTTTCGATTTATTATTATTTATTTTAAAAGTATTGTCATATAACAACAATAAAAGTACCTATGTGTGAGTTGATTCTGAGAGCAGGATCCAGCCATGTCTTTTGCACACGAGTAGACGATGTCTTAGAATAGCACATACAACGTGTAACGTTAAAGGCGCAAAACCTTAAAATAGTTTGATCAGAATAAGGGTCAACACACACCGAAAGAGCGGCGAAGGGCAGCGCAGTTTCAGTGTCATATGAATTTTAACTTTTTTTTCATTTCTATAATACTTTTATCGCATGAGAAACACGAACGAGAGAATTCCCCGGAATTCCTGCGGCGCCGCGGGCATGATAATAAGTATTATGATAATGATAATAAAGTTGAAATTCATATGAAACTGAAACTGCGCTCCGCTTCGCTGCCCTTCGCCGCTCTTTCGGTGTGAGTTGACCCTAACGAGCAGAATCAATTGAACCACTTTTTAATATTGGTCATTAAAAAAAAAATCGCCATTAAAAATGTTGCCTTGTCTATTTATTAATAGGTCAAGCCATCACGTGCGCTAACCTGCCCAAATAGGTAAACAACCTCACATGGTTGTCGTCCATTTCAATTTTCTCACACGCGGGATAATAATAGTTCTAATTTCAACGTAAATACGAATATTACGAGCACAACAGCACATAAAACCACACGCAGCAGCCAGTACGCAGTGCAGAGGCCAAGGAGAGGCAGGAACAGGAGGCGGGGGAGGAGGGAGGAGGGGCAGGGGAGGCTGGAGGAGGTTTGGGGGAGGTGCAGTTGCCATCACGGATCTTGAGCGGTTGCGCAATAGTCAAATATTCGGTCTCTTTAGTGGTGCGAAGTGAGACGCGGAGGCGGGGAGTGTCAGTGATAGGCTCGCCGCGCGATCGCGTCGTAGACGTCACCCCTGATTCGTTCACTGCGTTGCTGCATGTATCTAACAACGAAGACGATTGGCCCGCCATTGTATGGAATGCACAAAGCGATCCGCACTCTGACGCCGAGCGCTCAAGATACGTGATGGCAACTGTACATGTGATTTAAAGATTTTTTTCTCTCTCAAAATTAGGTGAATTAAATTAAATATCATTTGGGGTGTCTAAGGTTTTGCGCATTTAACGTTACACGTTGTATAATATCATAATATTGAAGCTGATGTTCAAGAAAGCTAGATATAAAATTACTTTAATATTTCACTGAAAACCTGCCAAGTTCCTTCTGAATTATGACAAAGACGAAGTTTATTATCAAAGAGATATTTGTTCTAAAGTTCAACTACCTATAATAATTCAATGTTAAACCCTTGTCAAGCTTGTTCCTAGTTTATATAGAAGAATCTAGGTAGATAACGAATAAAAGCACTGTTGGCACAGTGGTTAAGCGATTGGCTGCTGCGCTGCGTGCCGCGAGTTCGATTACCGTACGAAACAAATACAATACATATTTGTATGACTTACAGATAGTTGTTCCGGGTCTAGGTGACTTGCGTGTATAAGTTTTATTTGTTAGTGAAAGCACCCACGCTCGGCGCGCGAGTCCGACTCGCACTTGCCCAGTTTTTTTCTTCCATTCTGTTCTTTCAATCGTCACGCTATCACTGACTCCCTTTTCTTTCATATCACTCCTCATGCCAGCCATACATGGTCAAACCTGTCGTCCAATCGGTATGACGCTACATGTTTGATCAAACCTGTAGTTCGTCTCTATACACCATACATGGTCAAACCTGTCGTCCAATCGGTATGACGCTACATGTTTGATCAAACCTGTAGTTCGTCTCTATACACCATACACGGTCAAACCTGTCGTCCAATCGGTATGACGCTACATGTTTGATCAAACCTGTAGTTCGTCTCTATACACCATACACGGTCAAACCTGTCGTCCAATCGGTATGACGCTACATGTTTGATCAATCCTGTAGTTCGTCTCTATACACCATACATGGTCAAACCTGTCGTCCAATCGGTATGAAGCTGCATGTTTGATCAAACCTGTAGTTCGTCTCTATACACCATACATGGTCAAACCTGTCGTCCAATCGGTATGACGCTACATGTTTGATCAATCCTGTAGTTCGTCTCTATACACCATACACTGTCAAACATGTCGTCCAATCGGTATGAAGCTGCATGTTTGACCAAACAGATTTCACCGTGTTTGGGAGTGATAACATGCTGACAACAAGTTTGACGGCACAATCGAATTTCAATTCTTTTGGTTTAATCATACCGATTGGACAGCCCTATACACGATCCAATCTGTATGATCCAATCGGTTTGATCAAACCAAAAGAATCAAACAATCTATCCACCTTTATTTAAACTCCCTCCCCACTTCCAACATCTGACATAAGACAAACTGACTGACATATCAATGCACAGCCGAAACTACAAGGCCTTGGCGCGTGTAATTTTACAAAAGGTTGCCTTTTATGATGTAGGCAAACACTAAGAAAGAATTTTCCAAAATTCACCTCTTAATATGAGACGAGGGTTCAAAGTAATAAAAGGAAAAACTGACTGACTGACAAAGCACAGATGAAACTACAGGGCCTTGTAGAGTAAAATTCTGCTCAAGGTTCCTTTTAAGCTATTGCATAGCTTCTATCGCGGGCCTTGAGCGTGGAGACCGAATCCAGAAATTCTGTAACGAAAATAACTTGTTTTTTGAGCGTGGTGACCGATAAGAAAACAAATGAGTGAACAATCAATCAATATTCAATTCAATGTGTGAAAGTGTAACTTCAATTAATATCAAAGAAAAAAAAAATGTCAAAGTTCATGTTCATTTTCAGAGGTCTTAACTAGAGTAGTTTTACACAAATTTATAAATTGATTTCCACAGAAGCCTAGATAATATCCACAAGATACTGTGTTTCCAAAATATTTGATGAAAAATGTGTAATAGCCTCATAATCGCGTAAGAGCGGTTGTATGAAAAACAGTGGAAATTGTATGTCAAGATTCATCCCCTTAACTCTTAAGGGCCAAGCGCCCGAAAAGTGCCATAAAACAGTGATATTCTGAGGCCTACTCCTCCGTAACGGCTGGGTCAATTAGTTTGAAAAAAATATATGTTTATTATAGATTCATGAACAATAATTTCAACATTTGATTTTATCGTGCAATTAATACTTTTGTCAAAAAATAATATTTAGCAATTTCGCAACTTTTCCCTACTTCTTCGAAACGGCTTGGACCTTTAGAAACATTTTTACACATAAAAATCGGTGGTTAAATATTCTTCAAAGTGAACATTGCATATGTAAATCAATCAATATCTCGCAGAGAAAACGGATTTAAAGCGCTTTCCAGGCACTGCTGGCCGCAAATAAATGCACAAATTTGCGTACTGCCGCCTAGGCGAGTGCGAGAGTTGCGTTCACATATTTTCGGTCAGATGGTTCAAGGGACTATACGCCTTAAACATAGGTTCACAAATAGATGTTATATTTCACGATCACTTCTATCTCATCCTTGACCTTCCCAGCAATCCCAGGCTCATCTCCAAAGGCCTGCACAGCCTACAGCCTAGATTCCGCAACCTTATCTACACCATCAAGTGTCGAGCTACAAAGTTCGATCGTGAGAAACACTAGATATTAGCATTCACATGCACTAAGTCTGTAAGTTGGATACTAAAAACTGACACTAATAGATTATCGGCAAGTGGCATGTGACACTGTGCGGGTGTCTGTTGCACGCGAGAAATATGATTTAATTAGTTAGTTTTTATTTTCTTTGGGATGCGACGCATGTTGCTAAAAGAGTTATGAGTTTACATGTGAATGGGTGGAGAGGGAGAGGGAGGCCAAAGAAAAGATGGATGGAGTTAGTGATAGCGTGACGAGTGACAGGACAGAATGGAAGAAAAAAACGTGTTGCGCCGACCTCAAATAAAACGGGACAAGGGCAGGAAGATGATGATAATAATTTTCTTTGGATTATTCAATGAGTTAAAAAGCTAAAATTGTAGATGCCTAGGTTTTGTATTACTTTTGATCTTTCTTCTTTTCATTATATACTTATCTGGTTCTTTTTTATTTGACCGACACACAGCGAGTATCCACCCTTACGATGTTAACACTTCTACGGAGCGGACTAAGCGTTTCGCCTCGTCATTTATACCGCGCGAAGGACTGAAACAGTTTGCCGGCTACGGTCTTCCCGTCCTACACTATATTTTACATCTCTTCAAGGAACGAATAGGCTCCTAAACTGGTGCGCCTCACCATCAATGACTGCATCACTGCATCATCATAGCTAAAAGCCCCTGTGTTCCTTCTAACCCTCGGTAACTCTTTCCAACATTCCCGCAGCACAAACGGGTGTAGTGTGGACATCTAGTAACATGGACGATTCAGCCCCAAATGTGACGGCAGCAGGTGGGTTGCAGTCAGTGAAAGTCTGACACTCCCTATCGTTCCACCCAAATCGGGAGAAGTTAGCAGATGTATCCCCACATAAAAAGAATAACTAGATGCCTATTCTCTGTCATGGCATAATAACATTGTCATATCACAAATCCAGGGTCAAGTCATTAACCCAAGCGGGCTTGCGGACGGCTAGCAATGGGTAGCTCGCTGTCCGATCGTCCGATAACTATACGGACCGAGCCTAAGTCGTCGACGGCGCACACTGTTCCCGCGCGCCTCAAGGAGCTGTCACCAACAGCAGGGGCTCAGCTGGGTCGAAGCCTTCTGAGGCCACGGTCCATTCGAAAGATAGTTCAAGCCCAGGTACGAAAGGCAACGAAGGAACAAGAGTGGGCTCGCGGGGTGGGTTTTTGTCAGTAAAAGTCTGACACTATCTTCCGCGCCGCCCAAGAGCGGGGTTTTTTTTTTATGGTGGGAAAAATCATGCATTGACATCCCCCGCCCTAAGAGCGGGGGTTGTCATTAGATGATTTACCCAGAGCGGGGTTGTCATTAGATGATTTACCCACCATTAGCCCAAGGTAAATATTAGGCAGCTTTTTTTTTTAAAGTGATCATCATCATCAGACTTTTACTGGCTAAAACTCTCCTGTGTCCTTTAGTTGCTCATTGTGCGCACTGCCACGGTAACTCTTCAAATAAATTCCGTCACCCATTAGGCAGCATATTAACCAATTCTTTAAAATAAAAAATTGATTACAGAATCAACAAAATAATGTACAATCACTAGCAATTAATAATTACTTAATTAAAATAAACAATTTGACACACAAATTGTGAAGGGGCTTGCGCAAAACAAAAGTTTGCGTCACCTTGCCGTAACAGCAGTTGAAAGTTCAATATTAATAAAATACACATGTTTATTTATGTTTGTAAATATAGCAATTAATATTTGTTTACAAATAATTGATGGACGCTTTCGTTTGTTTCTTTGTTTTGACACAACTTCAAGGACGTGTTGCAAAGTTAATTAAAATTGTTCTTTGTTAAGTCGGTTGATTAATTAATTTATGTCATAATATACAAAGGAGCACGGCTGTTATGAGACATTTTTCGCCCGTTACACACTCAAAACATAAAAGTACTGTAGTTAGTGGACCTAGAGTCTGTCTAATAAGTTAAACGACTTGGGTAATTATTAGGATTTAATGAAATCTGATGTAGTCAACACGGGTTCAATAATCAAGGATGATTAAGAGATAGAGATCATTGTTTACTAACAGAAGAACCATAAAAAAGTACCGAATATTTGTATTTTTTAAATTATTTATTTATAACTGCACCTGTACGGTTATAAATAATATTTTTTTATTCAATGACATTTAGGTACGTGATAAATAATGTACTTAGTAAATTATAGCAATTATTGCCTAAACAGAGAAGTTTCTCCGTTGTTTTTTAGTGGCTTTTTTTTCAATTTAATTAATTTAAGAAACTAGCGCATATCAGTTTTGAGTCTCAATCTCAATGATACTATGCATAATAAACTTTTATGTAAGTAAGTACTAATTTATTTTTGTTAACTGTGCGCGTCGATGCTATACGGAAAAATAAACTGAAGCATTACGTTGCGTGCAGCGCGTTTGTGAACGTTTGTAAAAATGTTAATGAATTGATTTGAGTATTTTTTTTTTGTTTGTGTGCCTCGCTTTGTGACAAATAAGTTCATTTTCTTTCTATTATTGTCTTTCTATGTTACTAGGCATAATATAGTCTATCTAAAAAGTCAAACGACTTGGGTAATTATTAGAATAAAATGAAATCTGATGTAGTCAACACAGGATCAATAATGTAGGTCGCCTAAGAGATCTTGATCATTGTTTACTAATAGAAGAACCATAAAAAAGTATCGTATTTAAGTATTTTTAAATGATTTACCTTTCGTATGCCGTAATTAGAGACACAATTAAAAAGTTATTGTGTCTCGCGTGGATCCACGTTCCGGACACACAAAAAATTGGGTTAAATCTTTATATATCTAATTCTTCTGTGAGTGTGTATGTCACTGAACTTCTCTCAAACGACTGGACCGATTTTGATAAAAAATTTTGTGTGTGTTCAAGGGGATCTGGGAATGGTTTAGATTCACAATTTTCACGCGAGCGAAGCCGCTGGCAGAAGCTAGTATCATATAAAATTCTCAAGTCGTTTGACTTTTTAGACAGACTATACACAAACTCACAAAGGTCGAAACTTCCGATCACACGTTCCGATTCGATCTATAGTTCCGATGGTAAACCGATCTTTTATGACAAAACAACTTTACAGCATTTGACCCCGACTTCGGTTACTATAAAACTGATTGCTTTACTGCTTTTAAAACCTTTGTAGAAATAGTTACAATACTATTACGAAGCCGAGCACTAATATACCTATTACAGAGGTAGTCTGTTTTTTTTTTGTTTGTAGGAGGTAATCCGGAAGTACTGATCCGATTGCTAAAATTTTTCCACCGATAGAAAGCTGCTTTATTCCTAAGTGACATAAGCTATTATATACGCGGGCGAAGCTGCAGAAAAAAGCTAGTGTTGTATAAACAAATCAAAAACTCTCATAACAAATAAACTATGTAAAACAACTATGATCTATAAGCGGATACGATAAATCACTTTCGTTCGGACATGTACTTACGCGACGGGAAATCAAAGTCATACATATGTATCACGTAATGAAGCGAAAACAATACGCTGGGCCGTTTGTCAACACAGCAGGTGTACTGCATGCAAAATCAATTGAGCTGCGTCACGCGTACTGTCGGCAAAAAAGGTTGGGGACTGGTTATGACTAAGAAGATAAAGGCAGAAGGTTCGCAGCAGAAAAAAAACAGAAACTAATATGTGAGATTACATCTAAAATCATTTTATACAATCAAGAAGTAAAAGTTCTAGGATCACGATATTAAAGTTCTTCTCGCGCTTAGAACACATACAAAAGCACAAAATCAACTATCGAGCAGTTGCCCGGACCAGACATAACACACGTCTGGTCGGAAGATCCTCCTTTTTCAATGGAGTTTTACGGGAATAAAAATTCTTCAGAGTAGACCTTCTACGGCTAATTTTAGAACAGCTAATTTTAGTGTGAGCGTAATTCATGTAAATCGTAGATCAAAAATCATCAAAATGTTGTAAAAAAAGCAAGCAAGAAAAGTAAAAACAAAGGAGTACGTGATTGTTCGAAAGTGTCACCGCAGCCCTGAAGCGTAATAGAAACTAAAAAATAGGGGTGGTTTAGTCAGTAAAAGTCTGACATTCTCGCTCCATTCAGTGCGGGAGAAATTTTTGATTATATTCCGACAAAAAATAAAAGAAATGTGGAAACAGAAGTACTAGACCTACTGACAGTATGCTAGACGAGTTTTATGTAGCTATAGCTTGTCATAGAAGATAATATTTCGAGGATTTTCTAAATTGACCTACTCAAGCAATTCAGAGTCTAAATCAAGTGAACTTACTGCTAAGTTATTCTATGCCACGCGACGATAAAACAAATCGATGTGTCACGCAATTATGAACTTAATTGACAAGAATGCCGTCTTACACCAAGTTTTGACGAACAATCAACAAAAAAACTCTTCGGAAAGTATGTTTCTCATGATAAATTTAAAATTTCTCGAGTTTATAACTTTTTTTGTGATCTTTTTCTATTTTCATTCATGTAGTTTTTAATTAACGTCTCAAATGAAGTCGTTTTACGAAACGGTCCTTTGTTCTCCGAAGTTACCAGTGGAAAAAAATATATGGCTAAATTGTGGGAATTGTTAATTCACACGTTATAAAATTTTTGTCTACAATCTACTGTATAGTTTTGTTTTATACCTCTAAGTGTGTACTACAAAAATGCCGTTTTGTGCCAGCTTTTAATACAATCGAACATAATACATAAAAACCTGAGTAACGAACCCAAAGTATTTATTTATTGACAACTTTATACGCACTAAAATAAAAGTACAGGGGTGGAATTCAAAATTCAAATATTTTTATTTTTTAAATAAACGTCAGTAGCTCATGCACTGTTCCAAATTAGTCGTTTTCTATGGAGAAGAACCGTCAAGAAACTCCATGGCTCCATTGCCTTAGGCAATTACAATCAGCCTTAGGCTAGGCAGAGAAAAAATCGTAGTAGTTGTAAGAAAAGCCAAAATATATGCAAACTAGCTTTTGCCCGCGCGGCTTCGCTCCCGCTCTTCCCTACTCTACACTACTATACCCTACTCTAACATACCAAACTTCAAATAAACCATCTACTAAATAGTCCGAACAAAGCCTTAACATTTGGTTTGGATAGGTGAGCCCGTTCTTGAGTTACAAAATTACAACGAAAAGTGGCATTGATTTTCATATATATAGATACAAATAAAATATATACGTACATTACCTACTGAAAACAGTCATCATCATCACTGCAGCCGAAAGACGTACTCTGCTGGACACAGGCTTCCCCAAGTGTCGCCACAACGACCGGACCTGTGCGTCTCGCATCCATCGGATTCCCTTGACTCTCACAAGGTCATCGGTCCACCTTGGGGAGGCCTTGAAACGCCTTCCAGTACGCGGTTGCTACTACAGAACTTATCAACCCCATAGACCATCACGGTGTTAGGTGCGGCTTGCTGACGATGAACAATGGGGACAGAAGGCACAACAGATCTTGAGCGGTTGCGCAGCAGTTAAATATTCGGTCTCTTTAGTGGTGCGAAGTGAGACGCGGGGCGGGGAGTGCCAGTGATTGGCCCGCCGCGCCATCGCGTCATAGACGTCACTCCTCATTTGTTCCCTGCGTTGCTGCATGTATCTGACAACGAAGACGATTGGCTCGCCAATGTATGGAATGCGCAAAGCGATCCCCACTCTGACGCCGAGCGCTCAAGATCCGTTGTGCCTACTGTAGCTCTAAATTTACCAGACTCATTAAGCCAAGCCTGCTGTTCATGACATTGACTTCGAAACCATAAGAACTCCCTTACTCTACAGATGACGAAGAAAGTAATCGGTTATCGTCTTGACGACTATTTTATAAAGGCAAAAATATATGAGATGGTGCGTACATATGTTTGTTACTATTTCACACGCGAATGGGTGAGCGAATTGAAATCAAATTTAGCACATGGGTAGACCACATGTTCTTAAATCCATATACATATATCTACGACCTCCTAGAATAGCACATATTATAGTTTTATCCCGGAAGTATGTACCGTTGATATAATTTTCTGTTATGACGCGGGTGAAGTCGCTGGTAGTAGCTAGTCTACAATATCTACACTAATGTAATAAAGATATAGTAAAGTTTGTTTTTTTGTTCGTAGGAGGTCTCTGGAAGTACTGGTCCATTTGCTAAAGTTTCACCGATAGAATGCTGCTTTATTCCTGAGTGACACAGGCTATATTTTATCTACGCGGGCGAAGCTGCGTGTAAAAGCTAGTATAAAATAACGGACAAACAGATAACTATATAAAGAAGACGAACATGTTATGTTCACAACCGGCTTCCGACCGGAATGTCCGGTTTTGTTGCGATTACAGATTTGTTAGAGATTCCTATGATTGCGAACCGTGAGACGCGTGGAGTAATGGACGAAATTGTTTGTTGCCAAGCAACGACAAAGTGATATTATGAAAGTAAGTCTCTAGAGACAAAGGATTTCTAAATATAGCTCACTTAATTTACGATGATAAAATGGCGAGGGATCTATTTTAACCTTCGCGTCTTTTTGTAAAAGAATTTAAGGACAATACAAATAGTAATCTAAGCGATTTAATTAAGATTTGTACAGCCATAGCCTTTTTTTCATGATTATATCACAAAATATAGGTCGCCTTCTGTCTTATAACCATCTAGGAATTACTACTATATTTCAAATACGTTCACAAACAACAGGGTTCTGCAGATGATAGCTGACAGTGAACTGTCCATATTATATGGTTCACTGCCGTAAATTACATCTACCTTGCCAGAATTTTATCTCCTAACACTTAGGTTAAGATTAGTGTTACTAACACGACTAAAGATTTATTATTACTTTTATTAACTCACATGCACAAGACTAACTCACATGCACAAGACTCACAGACCTGGAACTAGAGATGTGCCGTTGGAGTGGTAATATTGGTGGCAATATTGCCGGGAATATTCCCATATTGCCATACAAATATTTATATAGACCATACAAATATTTGTTCTGTGCGAATCACACGCATCGCAGTAGCCAATCGTCATCCGCCAGAAGCAATAGCAAACCAATAGCTGCTAAACTAAACGCAGAAGTTGTATCAGCTTAAGAAGCTATACATTTCATCTAACGACGAAATAACACTAATATGTATTATAAAGACAAAAAGAAAGTTTGTTTGTTTGTTACATCTTTATGCAAAAAGAATAAGTAATACCTTCACCTTCCAGCTTAGGCGGCTGCTAAAATGTCCTAAAATAAGACAGGATATTTTTTATCCCAGGAAAATCCCTTGGAATGATTTCCTACGAAAACATGGGCAAGGCTGGTGGCAGAAGAAAGTTCCTAATCTAAAATCTTAAATATAGTCATCGGAACTTGTTTCCAATTGATTTTGAGTAACAGCCGCTAAAATGTCCCGGAATAAGACAGGAAAAAAAGAAAGAAAAAGAGTTAATTTGCGTCAAACATGGCGCATATTAAAAAATAATAATAATAATAAAATATTATAAATCATTTGATCCTAGGATTATGTTTCCTTGCAATGATTTACTAATTTCGTATGGGAAAGATTACTGGAAGAAGCCAGTTCCTATTAAATTTTATCTTAAATAAAGCCATCAGAACTAGTAACAAGTCATGGGCATTTATTTGATTGCACCAATCTTTTCTTGCCTATCCTAACATCTTTATGACGAGAAATATCCAATTTCTAGCCAGGAAACCCAATATTCAAGTACAAGTCGGAGTCAAGCACTAGTAGAGACATATCTTGTATCGATTTCGCTTATTACCGCACTTTGCATAAGCAGGTTGATGGCCGAGAATTATTTTATAAGCCTACTGCTTAGTCCGGAATCTCGGCAAGTCAATCCAGTTTTTAGATGTTTTTCTCAGCTGTAGGTATAAACATACTATTGTATGAACACATCATTTCCAAGAATGGGGAACATATGGTGCCGTGAGAAAAGTCTTTGTGTGAAAATCAAAAAATTCAATTACCACGTATCTCCTCCCACTCGGGTGCTTGAGGGTGTATTTTACTGACTAAACACTCCTGTGTGCCTTCAGATGCGCTTTGCTTTCCAGGATCGCGTTATCTCTTTCAAACCATTGATTGTAAACGATGATACGGCTAGAAATAGAAATCATATATTTCTATGGCTAGAAAAATGATTTTTGAAATGATGTCAATTAACGTGTGGTCAGACCTACTGTGCCAACCTTAAATGATTATAGATCCATATCACAAGCCATCCGAGTCCTTCCGAGTGTCTTCGCTTATCATGCAATATTTCAGTTAACCTTTCAATCGTGGAAATTACAGACACAATAGAAAGACAATAGGTGCGCATTCGCTTTGGGTTTAATGAATTAAATTGCAAAAAAGGCGGTGGCAACCTCGAAAGGCTCATCGTGACCGACCAGATCCACACCGCTCTTGACGCCACAGTACGAAACGCCCGGCAGACGACCAGAGACAAATGGATAAATATTGTACGAGAGAAAGTGATTCTACAATATTGAGGAATACGGCACAAGGAGCATCCCTATCCAGCAATACCTTTTTTTTATTCCAATTTAGTAGGACGATAATACAGGTGATATATATTCAGAAGAACATGCTAATATTATCAAAGTTGTTAGGGTAGACAGAGAATTGCCGGAAGTCGAGGCATTTGTGGTTTTAACAGCCATAAGGATCGGCGGATCGGAGAGGCTTCGCTGCGCCGGCTGCGGTCAGCCTGATTTATTTACGTTAGGTAACTCTGTAGCTGGATTTAGTCAGATATAGTTGGATAATACTAGCAAACTGTCCCAGCGACGTTCGGGAGTTACAAATCTTTGGAATGATTGGCTTTTAATTCATTAAACCCCATGCGAACGCCGGCGTACGCGCACCCATTGTCTTTCTATTGTGTCTGTAATTTCCACGATTGAAAGGAACTAACGATTGAAATAAACTAGTTTTTGCCTGCGCTTCATCACTCCCACTCTTCCTTACTATACCCTATTAAATCATAAAATAAATCATTTATTGGTTTACCATACTCTACCCTTCACTACCCTACTTTACTCTACCCTACGAAGTAGGGCCAATTGTTGAAGACGTTAGTTTTACAGATAACCCTAGTAATAGTCCTCGAGTACTTCAGGCAATCCATGTAAGATCCTAATGTATTCGGTCGCATCTGGAGATTATGTTTTATAAGCCAAGGTCTGGAGAATATTTTTACTATCCATTAGCTTAGCTGAATATTTTACTATTTTTTTGTCTTCTACAACACTTAAGAATAGTTACTTAGGTAAATATTATTCAGCAGTATTGGTCGAAAGTCACCGCGTCCGAGGAACACAAAGGGCAAATGATCATGTGTGGGTTTAAGCCCGTAAAAGTTTGAGAATACCTTTGAAAATCATACACTTAATCCTCTTATTAGTACTATACTCTGTTCAAAATAACATTAGACATTTATGAAAACCTTTTATTACTGCCCGTTCAATCGATTTTGGCTTTTATTATGTTGGTGGGATGACAAATGGCGGCTGCAGTAAATAGTTGGTATTGTAACCACTTTTTTGCTTTTAATGTCATCCTTATGCCTACGTGTCGTACTTGCCTGGTGGCCGAATGGTAATGGCCCCGACTTACGAGTTGTCGGTCAGCCTGGCGCATTACTTTGTGTAATTTATTTTACCACCACCGCGCTCAAAACGGTGAAAGAAAACATAGTGAGGAAACAGACGTGTCCTAGAACCAAATATTCGAAGACATGTGACATCCACCAACCAGCACTGGGCCCGCGTTGGAGATTACGGCCCATTCCCTCCCCTAGAGAGGAGGCCTGAGTCCCAGCAGTGGGAACATTAAAAAAGCTGATGATGATAATGATCATACTTACCTACGAAAAATAAGTTAAATTCGGTTGAACAGAGAGTAAAAAAAAGGTCTATAAATGTCTAATCTTAACGCGAATAGGGTATAGTATTCTTCTGTATAGTAAGATATTATACATCCTTTCGATTATACATTCGCTTTGCCTTTGCTCTTAACGATAGTAGTACTCACAACTTTTTAAATAATATAGGTACTATCTCGTACTAAAACTCTTGGACCGCTCAAAGTTAATCTAGATGGTATGAAATAATGAAACAAGTTATCTATAAAGTTTTAGGCCTAAATTGTAGTGTACTTGAACAATAGTTTATTTCAGAATAAATTAATACAAGAGGCAGAAAACAGTTTTTTAGTTAATAGGTGATTATTACAGAAAAGGAGTTTAGTACTTGTAGTAATGAAGAACTTGTCACCAGGGATACAGAAATATGTTGTGTATTGTGCCATTGAATATAATTATTGAGTACTTAGAAGTTCCTTTAGAACAAAGAACCTAGAGTCTTTGGAACTCCCTCCCACACTCCCTACGTGACAGCCCTTCTTTAGATGTCTTCAAGAGGAAAATTAAAGAGCATTTCCTTTCACAATGACATAGCATATATATATATATATATGTATTTATAGTATATAAAGTATGTGTGTGTATTTATGTACGTAGGTATATTTGTTTATGTATTATTATTTTATTCATAATATTTCCAATTTTAAAATTGTACACTGGACCCTACCCACTATTGTCATCTCTCTCTATCGCTCAATGGTTTGCTGGAAGAAAACTCAACTTTGAGTTAAGCTCGCCTATGTACAGACAGCTGTGAAATTGCCTGGGTACCCTAGTGTCTAATTTCCCTTGCACGTTAAAATTCAAGTTTTCGAAAATGTAACTAGATGGCGTTGGTTGCTTCCCAGCTAAATGGCGACCAAGGCAATCTCACAAACCATAAACTTGACTTTTAGTTTGACAGAAAATAGATACATGCGTCATCGTTATCGTCAACAACTGAGTGTGAGGGTAGATTGATAAAAAAATATGAGACACAAGCTTAACTAATTTGGTGATTCTTATCAACTGTTTGTAAACGGGCACGAATATTGCGTCTAGCATTACAAGTAACGTTAAATTTCAAATGTGTCCACAAGAGTCCACTTGGTCCAATGGCCAACAGCGGCTTGTGATGCACATGTTTCTGGTTCAAATCTCAAGTTAAGATTTTTACTTTTTGTTTTCCAGCTTTTGTGTTTTAGTTGGCATTTTTTTTACTTTTCTTTAATAACGTAAGTCAGGAAATGTCTTTTTAAATGGACAGTTTGTATAGAAATGAAAGAAAGTATTGCAAGTAAATAAAATGTTTATTATTTTAATATATAATAATAATGTATTTACTTAAGATAGATAAATTAAGTAAATGGTCATAGTCTAAAATTAAAATACATTTTTTAATATCATAGTTAGCTTAGTGGTTTATGTAAAGACTTTGACGCAGTAAGGCACGAGGCTAAATCGCAAATCTTGTGTATTTTTTTGCTTTCGATTTAAAACCCCAAATTGAACATTCTTCAAACATATTTGGAATAATTTCGCTTGACTTGTAATATGTGGGTAGTCACGACCATTAGGCATATTCATCATAAAACTGGTATTCAAATGTTACTTAGTTTACTTAGTTTAGGGTAGAGAAATAAAAATGAACCGTTCTAATAACACTAAAACCAGTCGACACTAATTGCAGTGACGTCGTGTAAACAATTTTTAGCCCGTAGCATTTGCTAATTTTGCTACGTGGTTAATCCGCCACTGGCACTATTGAAATAAATAAACTGTTTTTGTCATGTTCAAAATTGTATTTCAAATAATTCTATTCTGTCATAAGCAATTTAATATCTTCACTTCTTTTATGTGTTTTACCTTTATACATAGTTATTTAAATTAAATCTATCAGACGAATACTTAAATTTCTTTGTAAAGTAAAGTATTTGTATAAGTAATATTTAGTTGTTTTTCATTAAAGTTTTGATTTAAATAATTAATTTAATTTAAGACTTATAAATTTTAATTTGATTTAAAAAAAAAAACAATTCAGTATTCTAAACACAAACCTACTAAAAGTAGCGTGACTGATTTGAACTTAGTACCGGCAACCACGTCAATATAAGTCTACAGTTACTACCATTAGACTATGTTGACTTATGGGATAATGTTGAAATTAACAAGTGCATTACGTGGCATACGGTCCGTATTCACAAGTTAACGTTACGTCTTAAATCAAATTGTCATATCAGTATTCTATAATATTTGACCACTTACCTACCTCGTTTTACTCATTTAGATTAGCTCCGAATTGAATACCACTTAACTTCTGCTTATTGCAGAAGGTTCAAATTCGTCTAACTTTTAGGATGTCTTATGTTATCTACCTTCTACTGCCAGGTGGGTCAGATTTCTGGTTCCTCTGTACTTTTTGAAGTTATGAATAACAATTAATAAAAGAAATCGGTAGGATTTATATCGAAACTAACAAAGTGGAAGTATTTAATTGTAATATAACATTATGACTGGCCTGTTGGTCTAGTGGTTAGTGCTCCTGACTGCAATGTCCGGGTCGTGGGTTCGATTCCCACCCAGAACAAATGTTCGTGTGTTGGGCACGATCATTTGCTGAATCTGGGTGTAATTTATCTATAACATGTATGTATTTAGAAATATATAAGTATGTTTATCAATTGTCTAGGACTCGTAACACAAGCTTTGCTTAGCTAGGGACTAGACGGCGTTGTGTAATATCATTATTAATATTCAAATCGGTAGTTACGCAGCAAAAGGAAAAAAAAGCAGGTAAACAGGCTCATCAAACAAAAAGGCAATAATAAAATAATATAGATATTTATTTCTTACAGTTTACTATTCAACAGTCAGATTATTAATCATCGAATAAGATTATAATATTACTTGTGTAGCGAGAATATCTTCCGCGGTCTATCCCGCGTTTCGCGCGCTAACGCGAAGCACGCGCCGGCCGCCCGCGCCCCCACCGCTCCTCAAGTCGCCAGTCGGCCCTACACGCCCTTAGACATAGCACGTGCGCGCGCGACTGCGTCGCGCGGCGCCCTACTTGTACCTAGACCTATCCAAACCGCATTCTGTGTATTGTTCGTCGTGTAATCATCATCATCTTTATATAAATAAACTTTGTACAACCTCTACAAAATTGCGCCCAACTCGTGGCTCGTGCTTGAAAAACCTACGCAGGCGCGAAACGTATTCCACGCTCTGTTAGTTGTGTTTTTACCTACTGCACCGTTGCTGTAACGGTCGCGCGTGACTCGTGAGGATGCCGAGAACACGCGGACAGACAGCCAACGAGGGCTCCAGTAGTGACGAAGAACGCGGGAACCCGCACGCCGCGGGGGCCGCCGCGGGTAACAACAACGCGAGCGCGGCGGCGACGCCGACGACAACGGACCGCCGCGATACGAACATGATCACGATGTCTGAAGACCAGCTGTCTAGGATCCTGGCCAGCGTGATGAGAGGACCGACTCAACCTCCCGCTGCCCACGCAGGAGTGCACGCGGTGCACACTGCGCAGAATAACTTCACCCGGTGTACGGCTCGTTTCGATGGAGCCGCCTGCAACGCCGACGTCGTGGAAGCTTTCATCGAGAGCGTGCTTATATACAAGGAGTGCGCTGACGTGTCTGATGAACACGCGTTACGTGGCATGCCGATGTTGCTGACCGGAGAGGCCGCCGTGTGGTGGCGAGGAGTGCGACCTACAGTGAAGACCTGGGACGACGCGTTACGCCGGCTGCGCTTCATGTACGGCGCGCCACGTCCAGCCCACAGGATCTTACGTGATATATACGCGCAGGAACAAACCAGTGAAAGTGCTGATGTATTCATTTCGCGTGTGCGCGCTAATATTTCGCGATTGCCGTATCCCATATCGGAAGAGATGCAACTCGATATAGTGTACGGCCTTTTGCATCGTAAAATCCGTAAACGTGTCCCGCGTGATAGTGTAAGTAGCGTCGACTGTCTACTTGAGAGAGCCAGATATGTGGAGGAGACGCTGGGCGAGGCGAATCAATCACATATACCTAATAATAATACCGCGAACACGAACTTACGTGACAACAACAACCCTTTAATTGCGACCGGTAAAAATATTAACCCGCCAACGGTGACGGTGAAAAATGTTAACCCGCAAACGGCTACGTCCGACTCTAGTTCGAACATAGACGGTAGTAGTGCGACTCCTAAACGTGTTAGACCACGCTGCGCACGCTGTAAGCGTTTCGGACACACGATTGACGAGTGTAAGTCGAAAGGTAGTGAGTTAGCTTGTTATGGTTGCGGTCGTGAAGGCGTTATTCGGTCGAAGTGTCCTACTTGTAAAGGTAAGAGTAAGGAAGATGCTCCGGCCGCGGCCGCCGACGGGAAGGTGAGTTTTCAAAGCGTTCATACACACGAGTCCTCCACACGGCCTACGATCAAGATTGAGGTAGCTTCGTTAGTAGGTGTTGCCGTGCTCGATACCGGCGCTACCGAAAGCCTAGCAAGTCCCGGTTTGTATAAGATTTTGTTAGAGAACGGGACGTGTTTTACATCGGCCCGCCGCATGATAGGGTTGGCCGACGGGACCCAACATACACGTGATGTGTTGTTGTGCGACACAAATGTTGTAGTACAGGGACGTAACGTACCCACAACATTTATTGTCATACCAGAGGCGGAAAATAGGACGCTTCTTGGACAAGACTTTATCGCAAAGTCAGGTATTTTACTCGACCTACAGCGTAGTTGTTGGTATTTTTCGGACTCGACAAACATGAAGGTACCGTTTGTGCGCTCATACAGCCTTACATCCAACAGTGACGCAGAGCTGATGCACGTTAACACCACCGGCCTGGCGCTGAGAGAGAGCGAGGGGTCTAAGCTGTCGCCTGCTCAGAGGACGCAGCTTAACCAGCTTATTGTTTCTAAGGCTGCGCGTTTCGCTACCGAGGGACCAGCTACGTCCTTCGCTACTCACCACATTCGAGTAGGTGAGAGGCAGGAGCCGATCGCCTCGCCGCCCTACCGGATGTCGACAGGTAAGAAAGAGCTGCTAGACGGTGAGCTCGAGAAGCTGCTGCGAGCAGATGTTATAGAGGAGTGTGAGTCGCCATGGGCTGCGAATGTAGTGCTGGTGAGGAAAAAACATGGTGGTGTACGGTTATGCGTGGATTACCGTAGGCTCAACGCCGTAACGGAACCTGACCGGTACCCACTGCCGCGCATAGAAGATGTTCTCCATGCCGCGAAGACTACCGCCTACATGTCAACGCTCGACCTCCATTCCGGTTACTTTCAGGTGAGTGTCGCGGAAGATGACCGTGACAAAACCGCTTTCGTTACGCCTTCCGGCACCTATAGGTTTAAGAGGATGCCCATGGGACTGCGTAACTCCGGCGCTACGTTCCAGAGATTGATCGACCGGTTCCGATCGAACCTGGTTGTACCAGTGCGGACCTTCGAGATGAATGACAGCGCTGTGACGTCCTCAGACCCTCGAGGTGGTGGTAGACCTGTGATCATCCTTGGTTACTTAGATGATTTGATTGTTCTGTCGCCCACCTTCGAACAACACCTCGAGGACCTGGAGACAGTCTTTGATAGTCTGGATAAATTTAATCTGCGTGTTAATCGCAAGAAAAGTTGTTTCGCCTGCGATTCGGTGCGTTTCCTGGGGCATATTATAGTACCTGGTGGCCTGCAGGTGGACCCGGAGAAGACCTCGGTCATAGCTGACATGCCTGCCCCAAAGAACGAGAAGCAGCTTAAGGGATTTTTAGCGACGTCGAGTTGGTTTCGGCGTTTTGTACCAAATTACGCCGCCGTCGCGAAACCTTTAACTGATCTCCTCAAGAAAAATAGTTCGTGGAGATGGCATGACGAGCAGCAGGCCGCGTTCGACCATATTAAGAGACTCCTGGTCACCGCGCCTATACTCCGCCAGGCCGATCAGAGTAAGCCCTTCTCCCTTAATACCGACAGTAGTGGCTACTGTCTCGGAGCAGTTTTGATGCAGGGGGAGGGCCCCGACGAGAGACCCGTGGAGTACGCCAGCCGCTTGCTTTTACCGGCTGAGCGCAACTATACCACCACCGAGAGGGAGGCCTTGGCTGTAGTGTGGGCGGTGACTAAATTCAGGGGCTACATCGAAGGATCAGAGGTAATAATTAAGTCCGACCATCAACCCTTGCGTTGGTTGATGAGCTTAAAGTCCCCCAGTGGCCGTTTAGCGAGGTGGGCATTAACCCTTCAGGCATACAACTTGCAGATACAGTATACTCCCGGTAAGGTGAACGTAATTGCAGACGCGCTAAGCCGCCCCGCCTGTTGCGAAGAGGACCCAGGCGGATGCGAAGTATGCTTGGTGTCTGTAGATATACCGCGCAGGGCACCCGCTGATGTGCGTGATAACCAACTCAAAGACCCCGAGTTAAAGACAATCGTGGAAGATCTGGAGGACTCCGATCCGTCCAGGGGGAGGGGTTGGTCAGAACGGGGATACCTGATGTCTGATGGAGTGTTGTACCGATGTGCACCCGAGGCTGACGACGCTGACTCCGCCTGTCTCGTGGTACCGAGTCATGAAAGAAAGATCGTCCTTGCTGACTTCCATGACGCTCCAACTGCAGGTCATTTCGGTGTTGAGAAGACCTTGCAGCGTATCAGAGCCCGCTACTTTTGGGTAGGTATGAAGTCTTTCGTTTCTGACTATGTTAGGCGTTGTGCTGCATGCCAGCGCTATAAAGCAGACAACAAGAAGCCTGCAGGACTGCTGCAGACACCCGCTACGACTCGTCGGTTCGAGGTCGTTTCAGTGGATTTGTTCGGCCCTTTGCCAAAGACGGCTAAAGGTAACCGATGGATTTTTATTATAGAGGACGTGTGTACTCATTGGGTTGAACTCTTCGCGTTAGAGACCGCCACCAGTGTAGAATGCGCTGAGATTTTGATCAGCGAAGTGTTCTTGAGGTTTGGAGTTCCGCGTAGGATGGTCAGCGACAACGGGGTGCAGTTCGTTGCCGAGGTGATGCAACAGGCCTGTCACGTGATGGGTATCAAACAGTCTTTGACGCCGTTGTATCACCCGGAAAGCAACCCCGTTGAACGCAAGAATCGGGACCTCAAACCCCAGTTAGCAATCCTTGTGGGAAGAGACCACGCCTCTTGGGACCAGCATCTCGCAGCCATAAGGTTTGCGATGAATTCGGCTGTGACAGTGAGTACTGGATTTTCTCCAGCCTTCCTTACCTTCGGGAGGGAGCTGCGCGCACCCTCGGACGTCGTAGCTGATATGAAAGCCATCGTGGATAGTGATAATTTTGTACCAAGTATTACGCCTTACCTTCGTAGATTGTCATCAGCGCTTCTAGATGCCAGGGATGTCCATGAACAGGCCCAATCCATCAGGAAGAAGTATGCTGATGAAGGCAGACGTACACCTCCGGATTATAAGGTGGGTGACCTTGTCCTCCTAAAGACGCAGAGCATGAATGATGCAGGCCGCGGCCAAACCGCGAAGTTCATCCCTAGGAGAGATGGCCCGTATCGTATTCGGGAAGTGGTGAGTCCCACCACGTATGTTATCGAGGGAGTTACGCGAGCTGAACACATTGGACGGTACCATGTGTCACACCTGACTCCGTTCGTCGGCGACATCGTGTCTCCGGTTCGTGAGAAGCGCAAGCGTGGTCGACCCCGTAAAATTGGATGCTAGTTCGAACGCGAGGGCGCTATGACCGAACTAGAGGGGGAGTGTGTAGCGAGAATATCTTCCGCGGTCTATCCCGCGTTTCGCGCGCTAACGCGAAGCACGCGCCGGCCGCCCGCGCCCCCACCGCTCCTCAAGTCGCCAGTCGGCCCTACACGCCCTTAGACATAGCACGTGCGCGCGCGACTGCGTCGCGCGGCGCCCTACTTGTACCTAGACCTATCCAAACCGCATTCTGTGTATTGTTCGTCGTGTAATCATCATCATCTTTATATAAATAAACTTTGTACAACCTCTACACTTGTAATTTTTTATTGAGGCCATAGCTTAAATATTCGTTTCCCAAATTGGAAAGAGGATTGAAGCTTATGTAACCTTAACAAAAACAAACAAGAGGCAAGATATTAAAAAAAAAACTACAAAATTGCACAACAACATATCAAATGTTTAGTAGGTAACATAAAAAAAAAACAAAATTATGTTGTGTTATAACTTTAAGTGTTCATAACTTTTTTTTAAATTATTTCAAATACAGGTATTAAGTAAAACACACGTAACGAGGTCTCCAGTACGTACTGAGTAAATATGTAATATTAATTAAATATATTTATCAATATCTCGTGTAACCACCATTTTGGTCAATAACAGCTTGCATTCGGGAACGCATTGAATTAATCAAATTTTTACACAGATCTGAACCACGAATACTCTCCCATATTTGTAAACAATGAGCCTCTAACGCATCTGGAGTACGCTCGTTTTGATTATTCCACCGTTGAACAATAACACCCCATAAATTTTCAATTGGATTTAAATCCGGTGATCTAGCAGGCCAAGGAATAGCGCAAATGTCATTATGCTGACGAAACCAAGCCTGCACACTGTGCGAACGGTGTATTGGACAATTATCCTGCACAAATGTTATCTGTGGCAATTCTTCGCTTGGATACACCGTTCGAACTGTGGGCAACATTGTCTCCTCCAGCACTTCTATATAATTTGCACTATTTGCTCGGCTTGGTATTCTCACTAGTTCCCCAGGATCGGCTGCACTCATCCATCCCCACATGTTCACCGTTATATTGCCTATTGGGCACTACGTGACCACTTGTGTATCGCGTATTATCTCGACGCCACAGACATAATCGACCGTGTTCACTGGACTTAAAAGTTTTTTCATCAGTAAAGATGACATTACTCCAATCAAAGTCTATGTGATCCATAGCAAATTGCAATCTTGCTCTTTTATGGGTTTCCGTAAGCAAAGGTTTCACAGCATGCCTCCGATAATGCAGCCCTTCACTATGAAGAGCACGACGGACAGTGTCGACGCTTGTGTCAAATAAACCAGCATAATGGTTCGTCGGCAAAAATCCATTTTCCTCGTATTCCCTTACCATGGTTTGACGCTGCAACATGTTTATCAGTTTTGGTCTACCAGTTCTTTGACGGTGTTTCAAAGAACCATCTTCTTCAAATCGTCGTACCCATAGAACAACTGTTTTTCTCTGCAACAATAAAACAAAAATATATAATACCTAATAATGATTATTATAAAGAGGAGTGTTTTGTTATATAAAAAAGTGTAAAATAAGATTACTTACGTTTACACCGATCTCTCTGGCTATTTCTGACAAATTTTTACCTTGACTATGCAAAGCAATTATTTGAGCTCTTGTCACTACATCTATGTTACAATTCATACTCATTGTCATAAATTGACCGGATTAAAAAAAAAATTAAACGAAAGGAGCTCGAACGAGGTAATCGAAATGAACTTGGAAACAATCAATTAAAGCTTAGTCACAAGTCTTTGGTCTAAGTATTATTTATACTACCTACTAATTATTATTTATAAATCCATATTCAACCTACCGTCTCAAGTTTTGAAACTGACACATAGACAATCAGATATTTATAAATTGATAATTATTAAATTTTAATATTTTCAACACTTGATAAAAAAATATATAAATTATTTCAATGTTTATAGAAACAAAAGAAGCTACAAAAAAAAGCATTAGCATAAGCATTTGAAGCACAGCAACGCCACCTAGTAGCAGTATAATTAATGTTGTCAATAACAACATTTCAATCTGATTTTACGCTAGATGGCGTCATTTCTCGCTTCACACGACTTTTTTTCTGTACTATCCAACCACTATTGCAGCCAATCGTACATGAACTTTGCTATCCACTTATTTTTTGTGTTTATAGTGTACAATAAAGAATAAAGAAAGAACGGTTTTTGTAAGCCTGTTCTGTTCTGTCCTACTCCAGGGCAAAGACTTCCGTCCACCACTCCTTGCATCTATCCCGGGCCCATGCTTCCTCCTCCCATAAGCATAAAGCATAATCAGCCTTTTTTACTGTTGCCATTGCTGGGATTTAGGTCTCCTTTCTAAGAGCGGGAATAGGCCGGGGTAAATGTCACATGACTATCTTCGAATTTTCAGTTCTGTAGAAATCTGTCTCGTACGGTATCTACATAGAAATTTAATGACAGTTATAGCTTCGAGTGGCAATGAGTTAGTGTCTTCACCAACGTTCTAGGCATAATAGATTTAGCTAGCTAACGAAATATTGTCACGACAGAGAGCTTAACTTAAGCTGAGAAAGCCATACTGAACGCGGTCACACGACTTATGGGCTAGTGACGTCACATTTTGTATCTAACTAGCACGTGACGTGAGATGACCCTATACCAGAGATTTATAGATGGTTCGTTATTCTTTTCTGCTAAATAAATCTATACATATAAGAGCTGGCTCGTTCTTCGCCCAAAGAATTAGCATTGTCTTTCAACGTGGCAATGCTGCCAGTCTTCTGGACACATTTGCGGATGACAGCGATGTGGAGAAATACTTCGATGCCAGAGTGTATCTACTTTGTGTTTTTGTATTATATTTATGTACATAGTTAGGTTTCAGTATAAATAGTTTAAGTTACTATTAAAGCTTTTTAGGTACATATATAATTGCGTATAAATACGTTGTAATATCTATTAGATACTTTGTATTTACTATGTATAATTGAATTTGGTAGTCGGGTAGACCATGTCGTGGAATAGCACATGAATACTTTTTATCCCAAGACAGTACATTCCCTTTGCGATATTTTTTTACTTTCACGTGAACGAATCCAATGACAGAAGCTAGTATTTCTATAGAGCTTATTACGTAAACTGCACATAACATACAACAGCGTAAGCGGTCAGATTTATTTTTTCCTGCTTTTCTCTGAAGTTGACTGTAAGTTGTAAAGTCACGTGTGCTTTCAAGAGAAATATGGCAGTTTTACGAGAAGTAACCGATCTACTACAGAGTTGTGTGGATGAAGATCAACATCAAGGAAACAGCCTGTATTGTCTCATTCGAAGAAAGTGACGCTTGAAGTTAGCGAGAATCTACAAGCCATGTTTACAATTATTGTCACTATAAGAATTTCTTGCTTGAAAAGCATTTCTAAAAGCCTGGTAATATCCGTGGTTCCTAGAAGTTTAAACACTTAACATTTCTGTGAATAAGAATGCAATATGGCTTATTTATACAATTTACAAGAATCGCTAAAGTGGCACTGGGCAGGGCACATTGCTCGTAGATCAGGTGGCCGATGGGGCCGAATGGTTCTAGAGTGGCGACCGCGCATCGGGCGAGGAAATCTTGGCCTTTTTAATGCCTCCCACAAGGTGGGCCGACGACCTGGTGAGAGAATACGGTGGATGCGTGATGCACAGGATCGGTCGTTGTGGCGACGCTTGGGGAAGGCCTATGTCCAACAGTGGACGTCTTTCTGCTGAAATGATACAGTTTTTGCTCCAAGCCAACTATGTCTGTTAGTTTTTCTGGAGTTATCAGGGAACTATTTATTTTATTTATTTGCCGTGGCCAAATTCTGGGCTGAGCAAGGAATTCAACAAATTTTGCCATCGATACGATAAGAAGAAGAAGGGAACTATGAAAAAAATACTGAACATGGATAACCTAAACCTCCGGTGTGCTAAAACAACATACATATGTAATATTGCCACTATGAAGCAATGATGTTGGTATAATTTAGGTGTATTTAAAGCTAGAGTGAATAGGTTCTTAACAAACTAGTGCGCTTTATCATCAACGATTTCATCACTAGGTGGGCTCACAGTCAAGCACTAGTTATACCATTTAAAATAAAAAAGAATCTTGATACTTTTACGGCCAGACTATTTCAAACATTACGACCATTTATTGCTACAATCTTAAGATGTTTACCATCAGACCTTCAAGGCAATATCTACAGCACAAGCTTCTCAATTAACTACCTCGCTCAAGCTTAACAAGTAAAGACATCGTGGTTTTACCGCTTAACTTCTAAAGCAAAACAGCTTTAAACTGTATACTCAACAAGCCGCAGCTAGTTATCTTGGCGAAAACAGTTAGTAACAACATACTTTTAAATAAATCGGTATGTTCCTCTAGTTAATTTACGGATAAAAGGCTAAGCCAGGCTCATTCACGTTGATCAGAACCGCAAGCACTAATTTCATGCAAATTGCCCTTTAGTAAACGATTGAGCAGCGAATACCTTTAGCAGTGAGGGTAGATAGTGATTTTACAAAGTAATGGTACAGTTTATAAGTACCCGCAAGTGAAGAGTTATAATAAATGATTGTTTTTTTATGTTTCTATGCGATTTGTTTGTTTATAGTCCCAACCTTAATTTTACGAGGGTTCTTTGATTTATTTTTTCAATCTATTCCAGTTCCATTGTGTATTTGACCTCGTGTGTTTGGTTCCAGTTCATGATTAAATTGTGTTCGGACTTTGTTCCGTTAAATTACATGTCAAAACTTGTAGTGTTTATTGAACGCTCAGGTTTTGTAGTCATTAAACACGCTTGAAACTAAATTTGAGTGTAAAACAAAGTTAAATTGTTCGTAGTCCAAGGTAGGCGCCAGATATAATAGCGGTCATTGGGGCGCTTTTGCGATTTTATCTAACACATTTAAAAAACAGAAACTTTTTCTAGTAGTTTTTTTAGTTTTTCAGTTCGTTGTTTTTTTTTCGGGTACCCTCGCAGAGATATTATATAAAGTCAATGTATTTTATTGCAATTTTATCTGATACTTACCATACAATTTCATAAAACATGGTTCTTCAACAACGTCAAAACAAGCGTAGTTTAAGCAGACTAAATAAGTACTAGCGTCATTTAAGCAGAAAAATGTATGGCACAAGTTAATATGGGGCAACTTGGGCCTGCCAAATCGAGCAGGGAAGACGAACTGACGCTTGCCAAATTTCCAGCTAAGGAAATTCATTAACCTCTTCTAAACTACAAGTACGAGATCAAGTGAAGAGAGCAGGTGATGTACCGGCTGTAGTTACGTAATCGTCTTTACCGAAAAAACTTAATGAAACTGATAAATTATTACTTTCAGCCGCATCTCGTTTGTCTAATGAGAGAGGTGGATCTAATGAAGATGACTGATTAATGACTACGCCAATATGCCTTCTAAAAGGCCGGGGGACCTCTGTAACTGCTTATTATGTCATGATTCTAATTGTCATGGCCGCATCACGACATCTTTTGCCTTCGATTTTTGAAAGTTTAACCTCATCTTCGTACATCTATGACTTCTAACATTTCCTTATAACGGTCCTGAAAAGTATTATGTATTGTTACGCCACTAAACGTGAACACGCCATATCTCCGAGAAAATAACGAGTGGCACGTAATAATTAAAACGCATTGCTGTGCGTAAGGTCTAGAGTAGTTTTGCTTAGACAGACTTGGAAAAATCTCGAAACATCCACAAAGTACCTACCTACCAAGGTACATGTAGTAATAGGTATCATCTAACCGTAAGGGAATTTGTACTCTCCGACGTTAACAATAGAGTCGAAATTCGCATGAACGTGACTTTTATTATTACGAGAAATAAAAATGATTTATGACTTCGAGAAGCGATTCAATTGTTCTGGAATTCTGGATAGATCCGGGGACGTCGGTATCTAGAATTTTCTTGGCTCCGCATATAAATACGGGCCCCCGGCCGGGAGCGAGTCAGTTGTGATTTCGACTGCGATCAAGAGCGAACTACCCTAGTACTCGAAGTGATTTTTTATCAACGACTAAAGCGATAGTGTAACGGTACTCTAGTGTTAATTGCGATTCGGATTATTGTTGACTGGACTAATTGTTATTGTTTGTGGTAAATAAAGTTCTCTCGTCAGTAAATCGGCATTTGATTACCCACGTACGTAACAGTATTATAACTTATAATATGATTAAAAAGTGGCCATGGAGTTTCTTGCACGTTCTTCTCCATAGAGATTAACACTTTGTAACTTTGCAATTTAGCTTCACTTTTTGTTTGATTGACCGACGTTTTGACAATTCAAAAGTGCCTACAATTGGTCTATTCGAAATACACGTTTCTGATTTCTAAAAGATAAGTACTTACTGCAAAATATCTGACTGTTTCAATGCCAACATTATAATGCCAATATCATCAGACTTTTCGTCAAGAACCTTCAATTGTTTTTTAAAAACTCTTTTACGGTTATTAAGTAGTTACGATGCAGCCTGTTAAAGAAATCACTTTTCCAATTTCTCCGCTTCCTACTGTTCATCGATTTAATAGCTTCATTGACAATAATTGCACCGGCCTTCTACTTCATACAGAGCTGGATGAAAGGCATTCCTGCATGAATAGATGGAACAAAGAGGATGAGATATGCAGCGGTAAAATGGAATCCCATCCCATTGTTGTGGCGTAGGGACAGTAATGAAAATATGCGCATTTGTGAGGGACAACTAAAAATAGTAAAGGCTAGTGGTCAGTATAACAGGATTGCCAGATTTAGCAATGTTTGGGGGCTGTTATGCTAAGTATCAGCTTGATGCGTTTGAGTCAGAGAAACGAGCCTGATTATAGGCAATGATGTAGTAGTCGAGTCAAAGCTTCGTCTTAAGCATCGACGCCACGTTGCTAGCCTGTCGGTTTTTCTAACGGTTATATTTCGGGGAGTGTGCGCCGGAATTACATAACTTCATTCCGCCAAGCCCGTTCTATCTTCGGACCGGTAAAGCATGGGCATTCATACGTACAAAACATTTCTCTAACCTTCTCGGCCAGTTTGCTCCATCGTCAACCACAAAATCGAATTACCATGGTGAAGACATGTATGTACGAGTTAGTGGTCAAGCGCGAGCCCATCAATAATCTACTCTAATATAATAAGGAAGTAAAGTTTGTTTTTTTGTTTGTAGGCGGTAATCTCTGGAAGTACTGGTCCGATTGCTAAAATTTTTTCACCGATAGAAAGCTGCTTTATTCCTGAGTCCTGCTGTGAGACAGAAGCTAGTGAAAAATATAGTGGAGTTCTAAATGATGATGGCACTAATTTTAAAGCAATGTCACTATAGTTGATAAAGGTTTCTAAATAACTCGTAAGTATTTGGAGTGATGTTCTTTTAATCCTCACGTACTCACAGTATTTCATACAAATTAGTATGTCCTTATTATTGGAAATTAATGAACTAATTATAATAAAATTTAGTACACAGTGAGTCCTTGAAGAGTAAACGTTTTTAAGAATGTATCAAATCCTAATTAGTACGCCACGCCGACTACTACATACAGGTCATTGAACTCGCCAGCTGACGTTTTCTTAAAGAAATTAATTTCGTACATGCGTAAATTAATACGAATCTTAAAGAAATGGTACTTTATTTTTAAATTTTATCTTTACAAATCGATAGTGTTTCATGTACCGGATCGACCCTCCACGGGATTAAAACGATCAAAATTTGTATAAAATATAATACAAATAAATTGTAATAGTACAATATCTAGCCGCAAGCAGACATGATACTAATTGTTTAGTCATAACGAGAACAACCTAGACTTAAGCGTTGAGAGAATTAGTTACATAATTACGTCCTCGATCCTGTAATAGTTTGTAATTAACAAAGTAAATGCTTTAATTTATTTTAACTGTTTGCTTGAAGCAAAACGTGTTTAAAATGTAGTTAGTACATAGGTATAAATTGTGTCTACATTTTTATTGGTGTTTTTTATTCGCAAAAACCTTAATAGGATATGCAAGAGTAAGTAGTATATTTTAAGAGAAAATAAATAGGTTTTCGTGACCAAAGGCTGACTAATTCTTTACTCAAAGTTTTTTTTTAAATGCTATATACAATTACCGGCCCGGATCTTGAGCGCTCGACGTCAGAGTGGGGATCGCTTTGCGCATTCCATACATTGGCGAGCCAATCGTCGTCGTTGTTAGATACATACAGCAAGCGCAGGGATTAAATCACGAGTGACGTCTGACATAAACAGTCTAACGCAACTCGAAATACAAAACAAAATAAACAGCTAATTCACAAACAATAAAACAAGAACTCGTGATCAGTAAAACAAAGCGTTATTAATGTTACGACCACTTCTGACCATTACGTCGTCCTTTCGCGCCATTCTGCACACTGAGCAAAATGGCCGCCGGACTCAAATTGTCTCCAAATGACTCTCATTTACCTGGCTGAGGTCAGGTTAATGTTTAGTGAAGGCACGCCACAGGTAGCTGAAATAAAATCTATACCACTAAATAGGTCGGTACAGAAGTCAATCTCAAATCAAATCAAATTTTTTATTCAGAAATCAGAAACGTTTATTTCAAATAGACCAGTTACAGGCACTTTTGAATTGTCAAAATGTCGGTCAGTCAAACAAGTGAGGCTAAATTGTACGTTCCAAAGCGTAGATCTCTATGGAGAAGAACGTGTAAGAAACTCCATGGATACTAATATTTGCAAGAAATACATTATTCACAAGGAAAGATCATAAAACCTAAAAGTCACTATATTCTGCTTGCAAGCAAGCGTGCAAATTATTTATATTTATGTAATTAAAATATTATTACTTTATATGCAATTAAATCATTATCATTATTTTCAATTTTGATAAATTCGATTAAATCTAATTTAAATTATTACATACATTTTATCTCATGTACATAATTTCGACGGTTGAAAGGCAAAATGATCTAAGCGACATTGAGTAAACTTTACAAAAGAGTGACTTAAAGCTAAATTATTTGAGTTCACTTTTGTTAAGTTTACTTAATGTCGCTTAGATCATTTTGCCTTTCACCCTTTTTTATTTCTACGCTCAGCATTTGCGCTAGGGTCGGCGCCGCTCTGTCCAAGTGCTCTCGGCCGCGGCGATACATAACAAAAATTATAAAAATAATACATGAACACAAAGTCATGTACCTACTTATCTACCTACCTAACTGTCCTGCGTTACGTAAAAACAAACTATCAAAGCAGCAGCCAATACCTACCTAATTACGTCTTAAAACTGGTAGCTTCAAAAACGATAATTCAGCAATTAATGTTGCTTTAAAAAAACCGTTTATTAAACTTTCTTTCCTCCATTATTTCACAAAAAGCGGAAGCATACAAGCTCGCAATGAGCTGAATTGAGCCGAGAAATCGTGTCTATGTGTGCGTTGCTCAAGCGCGCTTTGTATGTAGATTGTCTTCTGTGCCTATCTATTTTGTGTCTATACAATGGAGGGGTAGTTGAATAAACAACGCTACTTTCTGGATGCGATTTAATATATTTGATATTACTTTACTCATACTAAGTAGTGATATTTGCGGTCGCTTTGTAAGCTCACATTTACTCGTGGATATGTAATCGTTGGTATTCATCAAGGATGTTTTACTTTACCGTCCTATTGCAGAAGTTTCGCAATATATCGCTATTAAATAAGTTACTGTAAATGTCAATATTAACCGGCAGATTGAAAATTGATGGACACGGAAAATAGATTGATATCCGCAAGTAAACATCTAAAGGTTCTCCCAAAACTTGAAATATGAATCTCTCGGATGTTGTTCAATTGATATTGATGAATCCTTCCCTAACGCCAAAGCTATAAAGATCTCGAAAATCTCGACAAGTCCGAGTCAAAGTTGCAGACTGAGGGTTCCGTACAAACTAATTTATGTAAATAGTTCCAATTCCCGAATCGAATCTCGAAAATTTTTCCGAATCGAAAGAAGTTTTACAATTTTCAGATTTTTTCCTATACTTATGATATGAGATCTTGCTACATGACAACTTTTAGGATTCCAGAACAACAGGAAAACTCTATGAATTTTGATTCTTTTGAGTGTGGAAATATACGTTTTTTGCAACATAAACGGCCGTATCTTTTCTTTTCATTAACTTAAAAGTTTGATTTTTTTCTCAGCTTCAAGGGACCGGAGTACTCATATGGTTTTAATTTCAACTTGATACCTCCACGCGTTCCCGAGATAAAGGGTCTTGACAAACAGACGCACGGACCACAAAGTGATCTCATAAGGCTTCCACTTTTTCCTTTTGAGGTACGAAATCATAAAAAATCTATCAAAATACTCTACAGCAGTAAATCAGTTAAACTAAAATTATTTTACTCATTAAACGAACAAGAAAAACCCCACTTACTACGATCAGTTCAATAAATGCGGGTAATAACTCCTGTCAGATCCGTTCCAGCCAAATGACTTTCTTTTTGCTACCTTACATCCTATTAGCTTGCTACATCAAATATTTGCTTTGACTTTAGGTTGTGTGCAGACTATAGGCATATTAAGTTTGTATAAGGGCTATATGTGCAGCACCTGGACATCAAGGTGGCGCAACGGGTTGGTGTCCCGGTAAAATATAGTCCTAAGCTACCGCACTAGACACCATATAGACAACAGAGTCGCCACACGTCCGAGCTGGTCGCGCGACCAAATTGGTTGCGCAACCAAACGGACACCAGGTGAGTAACTCTCTATAGAGCTGTTTACATTTTGTCGGTGGCGGCGACTGGTCGCGCCGCCATGGTGTCCCTGTGAAATATAGTCCTAAGCTACCAAACTAGACACCATACAGACGCCAGAGTTGCCACACGTCCGAGCTGGTCGCGCGACCAAATTGGTTGCGCAACCAAACGGAAACAAGGTGAGTAACTCTTTATAGAGCTGTATACATTTTGTCGGTAGCGGCGACTGGTCGCGCCGCCATGGTGTCTCTGTGAAATATAGTCCTAAGCTACCAAACTAGACACCATACAGACGCCAAAGTTGCCACACGTCCGAGCTGGTCGCGCGACCAAATTGGTTGCGCAACCAAACGGAAACTAGGTGAGTAACTCTCTATAGAGATGTATACATTTTGTCGGTAGCGGGGACTGGTCACGCCGCCATAGTGTCTCGTTGAAATATAGTCGCTTATTCAAAAGATAAGTCTCTTAGTTCATGAAAGCCTTGATAGACTATCAATTAACGAAAACAATAATGGGCACACTCCAAACAATACGGTATCAGACAAGGTTAATTGATTAAGACAAAACCGTCATTTATCATTTATATTATGATGGGCTTTTTTCAGGTGGGAAATCATCCAATAACTTCTCCCGCTCTAGGGCAGGGCGAGAGGGCGTGTCAGATTTTAACTGACTAAAACTCACTCCTATATTCCTTCTTCGCCTTGCATTTCAGGACCCTGAGGTCCCCGTGCGGGCGACCCATGAACGTGATGCGAGGATATTTGAGTAAAAGTTACCATAATCTTAGAACACAAACTGTAAACTAGTTCACAGGTGAGTTTTAGTCAGTAAAAGTCTGACTCGCCCTCAAGCTTCAAACAAGAGCAGGAGAAGTCATTTGATGACATCCAACCACACAGTACCACAGTTAAAGATGATTGCAGAACCATTTACATAAAAACACATTGTCTCATGGAACTGTCTGCAAGATGTTAGTTGAGCGCACTACACTGTCTTGTTTAACTTCTAAGTTAAACCCCAGGATTAAGAGGATTTCCTACCGAAGAAGGGGCGAACAATAGGTACTTAAAGGTCGACTTAAAACCCTGTAAATAGGGCTTACTTCGTCCGAGTATCGACAGGTTCGATAAGGATTAATGAACTCTTTAATCTGGCTATCGACGTCAATACGTTCGTTAATTTGGATGCTTTTAACTGCATCAGTACCGCTTTATTTATGAAGACTATAATTTGGGGGCAATGGAAATAGCAAGCGTGCTCTATCGTCGACCACATCATCGCTTACCATCAGGTGAGATGGTGGTCAAACGTAAGCCTAAAAAAAAATCCTGGGATTTTTATCATAATGGGACCCAATAACTTCACAGCTCGTCTGATGTGCTTCAGACATGTCCGGCCCAATCCCATTTAAGAGTAGCAGTTTTTCGGATAATATTTTTCGTCCGAAAGAACCCCGGCGACATCGCGGCTGACCAAAGCGAAGGTGAAGAGATGAACTAGATTCTTACCGAAGGAATTGGCCTGCAATGAAAGAAGACAGAGTTGTGTGGAGAAGGGAGAGGGAGGCCATTGCCCAGTAGTGGGATATAACGGGTTACTTAGATAGGTTATTATTATACTGGCATTTGGGAGTTCTGCATTCAACACAAATATCAAAGAGCACTTGTAACAGATAACCTAGACAACTGTGTTGTCTATGGCGTTTGGTGCAGTAGAGTTAAGAGACCGGCGACCAATGAATTTCCATACAAACGTAATACCACGCTCATTTGCAGTTGGAGCATATTTCCAACATATTATGATGATATTCGGTTATAGACAATATTTATCTAGGTTCCTACGTCGAGAATATTAGAAATATTGTTATTTTTAATACAGGAAAAGCCAAATGGCATGTTTTGCCATTTACGCTATAAAAAAGTGCGAAATACAATTTGCTTAAATTTCTTTTTGATTTTTTTAAAAAGAAAGACGTAGGAACCTAGATAAATATTGTCTATAACCGATTATCATCATACTATGTTGGAAATATGCTCCAACTGCAAATGAGCGTGGTATTACGTTTGTATGGAAATTCATCGGTCGCCGGCCCTTTAAGCCCTATACACATGCTCTGGCTGGCGGAGAAATTATATTATATTGTTGGTTTTTTTTCTTTATACATTTTTGTAACGAATTGTGCGTTTATTCGGGCAGAATAAACATGTTTACTTTCTTTCTTTCAAACCATCGTTTCATCATCTACAGGCCGAGTTCAGAAAGCCACTCAGGGTGTAGGCCTCTTTTCTGATGCTATCCCTCTGTTCTAGGCACGCTAAAATCATGGCTGTAAGTGGCGTCTAAGAGCCTGTGCACACTACGTTTTGTAACACGCTGTTAACTCGCGTTTTTGAAACGTGCGTCGACACAGGCTCTTAAGAGTGGCTGGAGGCGTCACGACGTCCTCACCTACAGCATGACTCAGGTCCTCATCGGACGCATCATGCTATCCCTCTGTTCTGGGCACGCTAAAATCATGGCTGTAAGTGCCGTCTAAGAGCTTGTGCACACTACGTTTTGTAACACGCTGTTAACTCGCGTTTTTGAAACGTGCTTCGACACAGTTACTTAAGAGTGGCTGGAGGCGTCACGGCATGACACAGGTCCTCATCGGACATGGTAAGTTTGGAAGTTTCTATTCCGGATACAGGCGGAAGAAACGCCGAGCTGTCACCATTGTGCGGACCGCTTAAGACATGGTAGAGGTGTCATATCCTAACTCAAAAAAGGAAACTCTCTCGTTCCCCTTTCACATTTGCATTTTGACAGTAACTTATCCCATAAATAAACTTATAAACCCTTTCTTGCTTGTATGACAAGTAACACAATCACGACGAAACATGGCAGCATGTCCAGGAAATCTAATATTCCTCTCATCTCAGTTTATGTTACGGTGAAGATAATGGCATTACATAAACAGGCATAATGGTGAGCGCAGCGGGTGGGCGAGCCTATACCACGACAATAGGTACTGGGACATACGGATGGACATAAGTGCTAAGTTTCTGAGGTTTTATTTTCCGGGGTTAGAGGATAAATGATTTGTAGGATAAAAGAACTGTTGGTTGAAGACGATTAGTAATACGGAGAAATAATACTTTATGACACTATAAGCATTACTTTCCTACTAGACTAGCTGTTACCCGCGACCTCATTCGTGTGGAGTTAAAGAACCAAACTCCATTTTTTTTTTATTGATGTTAACTAGTGCTTGATTGCGGTCCCACCTGATGGTAAGCAGCAATGCAATCGTTGATGGTGAGGCGCACTAGTTTATTAAGAGCCTATTCACTCTATTCTCTATTTCAAAGAATTATCGTCCCCTGAATGTTAAGTCCTGTTCTATCGAGAAGTTACTCATTATAACATTAGCCCAGTGAACGTCTTTTCAAAATCGGTAGAGCCGTTTTGGAAATTGGCCGGAACAATCAGATAAACAAAAAAATATTTTGATAGTTGTAATACAAACAGACACTTCAATTTTATTAATATTTATGTAAACAAAGTGCGTGACACCTCGTTTAGCCTGTACTGTTGATATCTGTGAACTATTTTTAATCTGTGGAGCGATGACTTGTGTGAGGATATGAGCCATGACGTTATGTTTTAAGAAACATGTGAATTTGTAATAAAAACTAAAATAGTGGTAAAGCAATAGCTTTAAATGTTGTTTCTCTTTTCAGGTAAGATAGTTAGATAGTTTAGTGATAAGTACTTATGTATGTGTAAAAGTTTTGTTCTATGATTAAATAAAATAACTCTTTTCAGAGCAACGCAATTGTGGTTATAGTTTTACTTCACCTATCCGAAGATAATTAGCACATTATAAAACAACATTTTTATAGCTGATTACAAAGAATAATGGAAAAATTAAGATTCGAGTTTATGGTGAAAGCCAGTGACGATGTGAAAACGAATGTCATTTGCGTAACGTCAATCACGGATAAAGAAGGCCAGACCTATGCGATCCCAGAAAAGTTACAACCTGTTAAATTACACGATAAGATAGTACAGACCCAAATCTTTCAGAAAGTAAAGACTTCATTACAAAAACGGCATGAAAAGCGACAGGTGTGGATATCTATGAACCCAGAAATGAAGGCGGTTTATTGTGATGAAGATGGAAATAAACAATTTATGGGACACCTATTGGAGGAACAAACAAAACTTCAAAGTTCTACAACTGAATTGTTAGAAGAATCTCTTGCAAGAATCATGGAAAGCCTCTCTAAAGTAAAGAAAGATCCACCGAAATCTTTCAATATAACGAAAATTGTAGAAAAATTTGTTATAGACAAATTTAATGGCAAGATTACTAATGTATCCCAGTGGATGACTACTTTTGAAGCAGAATGTGCCCGTTTGGAAATTGAAGAAGATGTCAAGAAAATTGAAGTTTTTAGGTTATTTATAGAAGATTCCTGTTTAGACTGGTATAGCTCCATGCTTATAAAACATACAATAAATTCAGAATGGACAATATGGAAAAAAAGCTTTTGTGAAACATACGCAGATAAGGGTTGGTCACCGATCAGGTATGCAATGTTATTTAGATTCAAACAGGGCTCGTTACTGGAATACGCGATAAAAAAAGAGAGACTACTCTTAGAAATAAATAAGTCCATAGATAAACTCACTCTTATTGATTTGATTGCCACAGGATTACCAAACTTTATTGCTGATAAGATTGATAGGAATAGTTTAAAGGAAACTGAAGACTTGTTTAAAAATTTAAGGTGTTTAGAGCATATGGTAAACAAAAAAAACTTAGATAAAACGATAGGAACTTTGGAAAATAAAATTAAAGAGAAAAATGTTAAGCCCTCGGTTAGTCCATGTAAAATTTGTGAAAAAGAGAATAAAGGTGTACGCTACCACCCTGAATCCCAATGTTGGTTCAAAATTAAAACAAATGATAAGCCAAAAAAAGATCAGATAAGAAGTGTTAATAATTCGGAATTGGAGATAGAATTAAACGAAATAGATCCAAAAAACTAATAGTGCCGCCATTAATAAAAATTAAATT
Organism: Mythimna albipuncta; assembly: GCA_929112965.1. Taxonomy (NCBI): domain Eukaryota; kingdom Metazoa; phylum Arthropoda; class Insecta; order Lepidoptera; family Noctuidae; genus Mythimna; species Mythimna albipuncta. Next base: position 3,615,877 of record OV815962.1, on the reverse strand, counting down.
ACTAATAAATGACACTTTAGAAACAACAGGAATCTATGATTCAGGATCTAATGTGTCTTTAATAAATTCAAGGTTATTATCTTTAACAAAAATACCTACTAATGATAAAAAGGCAGGTTTAAAAACAATTAATGGCGTTAAAAAGTCGATAGGAATGGTAACTTTAAAAATTAAAATCTTCGAAATTGAAAAACAGATTAATATTTTTGTAATAGATCAAGACAACTTTGACTATGATTTCTTAATTGGGTTAGACTGTATACAAAAATTTTATTTAACTCAAAATGAAAATTTAAATATCACACAAAGTATCCCCACCAATAATAATAATAAAGAAAATGTAAAAAATAAAGAAAAAAAACCTATAAACACTAAAGAAATTCCTGGCAGTTCAGGTAGTGACATAGGGAATAAACAAGATATATATTATGGAAAAAAAGGTGTGGATACTATAAATAAAGATAGTAAATATAAAATAAACTTTAATGAAAACATAAGAGTTGATAATTTTGATGTATCAGTAAATAATTTGAATCATCAGGAAAAATCGGTCATTGATAAATTAATAAGCAAATATAATTCAATCTTTGCTAAAGACAAATATGATATAGGTACAGTAAAAGGATATGAAGCCCATATTGATTTATTGATAGATAAATACTGTAGCAAAAGGCCATACAGGTGCTCTATTGAGGATATGAAAGAAATTGAACAACAAATTTCAAAATTACTAAAAAATAACTTAATTGAGGAATCATATAGCCCTTTTGCTGCTCCGGTAACACTAGCATTTAAAAAAGAAGATGGCAGGAGATCAAGGCTCTGTATAGATTTTCGTGAATTAAATAAAATTGTAGTTCCCCAAGCGCAACCGTTTCCTTTAATCGAGGATCTCATGGTTAAAACAAGGAAATGTAAATATTTTTCAACATTTGATATAAACTCAGCATTCTGGTCCATACCTTTAAGAATTGAAGACAGACACAAAACTGCCTTTGTTACTCAAGAGTCACACTTTCAGTGGACGTGTTTACCTTTTGGTTTAAAAACTTCTCCCGCTATTTTTCAAAGAATATTAAGCAGCATTATTAGAAAGCATAAACTCACAGATTTTACTGTTAATTATATCGATGATATATTAGTATTTTCAGAAACATTCGAAGAACATGTACAGCATATATCTTTATTATTGGAAGCAATCTTAAAAGAAGGTTTTAAATTAAAATTTACCAAATGTAACTTTGCACAGGAATCGGTAAAATATCTAGGGCACATAATTCAGAACAATACTGTCACCCCATTAAAAGATAATTTGATTGCGATAAAAGAATTTCCAATACCAAAAACCCAAAAAAATGTCCGTCAATTTTTAGGGAAAATTAACTTCTATGGAAAATATGTGCCAAATATCTCAATTATACTGGACCCTTTACATAATTTATTAAGGAAAGGAGAAAAATTCATTTGGTCTGATAAATGTCAAGAATCCTTTGATACTATAAAAAAACTACTTTGCTCAAAACCGATTTTAGCTATCTTTGATCCAGACTTGCCAATACATATTTACACAGACGCAAGCATTCAAGGTATAGGAGCGATTTTAAAACAAATTCAACCTAATGGCGATGAAAAGCCATGTGCATATTTCTCAAAAAAATTAAATGATTCCCAAAAAAAGAAAAAAGCCATATATCTTGAATGCTTGGCAATAAAAGAGGCAGTAAAATACTGGCAACACTGGCTTATAGGAAAAACATTCACGGTTTATTCAGATCACAAACCCTTAGAAAAAATGAATATTAAAGCCAGAACAGACGAAGAACTGGGAGATTTAACATATTATTTGTCGCAGTTCAATTTTGAAATAATATATTCACCGGGAAAGTATAATATAGAGGCCGATACGTTAAGCAGGAACCCTGTATTAGAATCGCATGAAAATAAAGATAGTAGTTTAAGAGTAGTGAATTTAGTTAAATTAGAAGACATACAAAATGATCAAAATAATAATGAAAATTTAAAACAAAATATGAATAAACTTATTTTTAAACATAATATATACTACAAAAAGATAAATAAAAATGAAAAGATTGTATTAACTGAGGAGTTTAGTAAAAAAATTATAAAAAATGTGCATCACTACTACTGTCATATAGGAAAACAACAGATGGAAAATAAGATTAAACGCTTTTATTATGCTAAAAATTTATTGGATAATATAAAAAAAACGTGCGAAAACTGTGATACCTGTATAAAAAATAAATCTAGGGGAAAGTACAAGTTTGGACTAATGTCCCACTTAGGTCCTGCTACCTATCCATTCGAAATAGTATCTATAGACACGATAGGGGGATTTGGTGGTGCCCGTTCAACCAAAACATATTTACACCTTTTAGTTGATCATTTCACTCGTTACGCCTATATTTTGACATCCAAAACTCAGACTGCAAATGATTTTATAAAACTTGTTAAAAAAGTAACACAAGACTATAAAATTGGCTTGATTCTATCAGATCAATATCCAGGCATAAATTCAAAAGATTTCAAATTTTATTTAGAAAAAGAAGATATTCCTATAGTTTTCACAGCAGTAAATGCGCCATTTTCAAATGGATTAAACGAAAGGTTAAACCAAACGTTAGTTAATAAAATTCGTTGTAAAATAAATGAAAGAAGGGATAAAATTGCCTGGACCACCATCGCTCACGAATGCACTGAAAAATATAATGAAACTGAACATACTGTAACAGGATTTTCTCCAAAATATCTATTAGAAGGGAAAAATGTTGATATTTTACCAGACGAACTGAAGCAAAATATAACACATGATCATCTATTGCGAGACCGAAAAATAGCCTTGGAAAATAGTATAAAATCCCATAATTATAATAAACAAAGATTCGATAAAAATAGAAAACAGTATAAACTAAAAGTTGGAGATTTAGTATATGTTGAAAACGGAAATAGGTTAAACCGAAAAAAACTAGATGAATTGAAAATAGGACCTTATCAAATAGTAGATAAAATATCCAATTCCATTTACAAAGTAAACACGGGACACAAAAAGTCAGAGTCCAATCTGTTCCATATTACAAAACTCATTCCAGTAGTCGAGTAATAATCTTGTAATTTATAGCGGGGGGGGGGGAGATGTAAACAAAGTGCGTGACACCTCGTTTAGCCTGTACTGTTGATATCTGTGAACTATTTTTAATCTGTGGAGCGATGACTTGTGTGAGGATATGAGCCATGACGTTATGTTTTAAGAAACATGTGAATTTGTAATAAAAACTAAAATAGTGGTAAAGCAATAGCTTTAAATGTTGTTTCTCTTTTCAGGTAAGATAGTTAGATAGTTTAGTGATAAGTACTTATGTATGTGTAAAAGTTTTGTTCTATGATTAAATAAAATAACTCTTTTCAGAGCAACGCAATTGTGGTTATAGTTTTACTTCACCTATCCGAAGATAATTAGCACATTATATTTATATGTAAGATATTTTCGTTTTTGAACGGCGATGCTTGAGAAAGAATGTTTTTCTAATCCCCAAACAATATCCGTTTACCTCACCAATATTCGAAATTCGAACATAAATACGAAATAAACGTATTGCGGTAATACAAATAAAATAAACGGCAATTTATTGCAGCACTTGATAATTTATTGCCAATTATTGTATCGATACATAACTGTATTATTATTTGTCAATTTTGTAACGATTTACAATGACCCACTTTCGATATTTATTTTCGGTTCACGATAAATCGAGTCAATACGGGCAATTTAAGAGTTAAAACCTCGAGCCTTATACGTGACATACTTCTTGTTTGACAGATCACATTTACATGTATCCAGGCAGCTTAATACATAATCTGACAAGGTACATGCGAATGCAATTTATTCCAACACATAAATGTAGAAAAAAAACTCGCTTGCAACGTAATTGAGCGAAGGGAAAACATTCACATAATATGCAGTCCGAAAGATTTATATTACAGCACAATAAACATCTGTAGAATAATACGTCTAAAAACCCTCTTTATTCTATTAGTAGGAGATTTCCCGGAGAACATGGTGGAGCATATGGTAATCTGCACAGCTTGGGCAAAGCTTTGCCGTGTCCTCATGGAAGCGATCGGCAACGACAACCTCTCGCATCCGGCCCTGGCTTCAGAATACGATACGGAGTGTAGCCCCTTCTTCTGCAAACCGTTAAGGAGACGACATCCTCACGTCGGAAGTCGTAGATCAATTCTCGGCTATCGGAGAAGCGGACTTGCAGACGGCAAGCAATGGGTAGCTCGTCATCCAGCTGTCAAGTGCGCATTGTGTTCCAGGCGCCGATGCCTGCTAGGACTTCGGGAAAGTTCGAAACGAGTTACCGTAGCCATAGAACGCAAATTGCAACTGAAAAAACCACAGGTGGATTTTAATCAGTAAAAACTTGACACTCCTTCTCATTCCACTTAAGCGAAGAAAATGTTTCATGATTTCCCACCTCAAAAACAATAAAAAAAGGGTAGTATGTGACTATAAGCGGACATCTTGCAGCTGAAATTATACTGATGATAAGTTCTATTAAAATAAACCCTGCTAGTCTGCTTGTGCATAAAGCTCAAGCTGGTAACACATTTAACGCAAAAATCTTCCGGAATACATAAATTAAACCGCAGTGCGCTACCATAACTTTATTGCGAAATAGTTATGAAATCTATCGCGCCGTGACTAAGCCTACCTGAAACTCCTGACTTTCAACCAGGAAGTTTGAAATCAATTTATAGTTTCATCCTCCCTTTATGCAACTAATTATGGTTACGACAAATTTGCTAACTGTATCACAGAATCCCGAACTGTTACGTAATTTACTTAGCTTAGAGGTTCTATGTCCAGCACTGTTAGTAGTTAGAAATTACATTGTGCTTGTTCTATCTAACTAAGGTCTCAGATGTGCACATTTGCTGTTGCGATCTTCCCGTCCCATATAAGACAGACTAAACAGACGGACCGCATTTCAACTGCAATCTAACCGCAAATTGCAGTTTAAGTGCACTTTGAATGCAGTTGACACGACTGCAATAGAACTGCAAACACGACTGCAATAGAACTGCACACAGACTGCATCTGAACTGCACCATACCCACCCGCCCGCACGCTCCGCCCCCCCGCGCATGGTGCAGTTTGGATGCAGTCAGTGTGCAGTTCACACGACTGCAATCGGACTGCACGTTTGGTTTGCAGTTCTATTGCACTCGCGTTTGCAGTTCTATTGCAGTCACGTCAACTGCATTCAAACTGCACTAAAACTGCGATTTGAGGTTGGATTGCAGTTGAAATGCGGTCCGTCTATTTAGACCCATAGGTGTCTTCAACGCTAAAATGAATACTCACTATCAACGATTGCTTGCTTACCATCAGATGGGATCACAATCAAGCACTAGTATAAATCAATTAAAAATAAAACATTTTCTTAAGATCGGAGAAAAAAAGACAATACTGTGAGTCTACAAGTACAACTAAGGCCATCCAGTCATTCCGCAAAACAACGTTATGAGAAAGAGACATATTTCTACCAGAAGACATTTTGCAAAAGAGACGTTATGCGACAAGTCATTATAAAAACTATACCAGAGCCGTCAGTTATTTGTACCTATTTAATATTCCCAGCTTTTGCCAGTGTCTTCGGCCGCATGAAAACAGAAAATATAATATAACACTCAGGGATTACAGAATTTTCAGAATCGCTCCAATAAGTAGTTTTACCGTAAGGCTTTTTTTATGGTAGGAAAAATATCATGCATTGACATCCCCCGTTCTTGGGCGGAGCGGGAGATAGTGTCAGACTCTTACTGACTAAAAGACCCACCATGTTCCTTCTAGCCTTCATACCGGGGCTCGAGCGCGCTTTCGGATAACCCTGGCCCCAGTTTACTGTAAGGCCGAAGGAAGTCGTAGGGACGACTTAAAATATTTAAAAGGTAGGGCTTTTATTTTGTAGGTGGAAAAATGACAATGACATTTCCGCGCCCTTGGGCTGAGTCAGAGATAGTGTCAGACTTTTACTTAAAATGCATTCAAACCAAGGTGGCCCAGTTGGAAAGTGAAATTTATTTCATCATCACTGTTTTCCGAACAGTGGATGAAAGAAAACATCATAAAGACGAAAACCTACATGTCGTAAAACAAAAAAGACGTGTGGCACTCGGGGACTGCCGCGGTAAAGCTATTGCATAGCATTTTTATCAACTTATGCAATTATAATTATTTATTTATTTTATTTATGCAGTCTTTTTTTCCTTTGTTTTTTTTTCTTTGATATTAATTGAAGTTACACTTTCACACATTGAATTGAATTTTGATTGATTGTTCACTCATTTGTTTTCTTATCGGTCACCACGCTCAAAAAACAAATGAGTGGGGGGTGTTAGGTTATTTTCGTTACGGAATTTCTGGATTCGGTCTCCACGCTCAAGGCCCGCGATAGAAGATATGCAATAGCTTAAAAAAAATCGAATACATGTGACATCCACCAACCCCACCAAGACAAACATCCAAACATTATTAAGTTGATTATGTATGAATAACAAAGCGTTAGATCTTATAAACTAGTCATTATCCGAGGAAAGAGGTCAAAGATTCTGTAGACAACACCTTGGTTCCAACGAAGCAGTTAAACCCAAGTAGAACTCAACTAATAGTTTTATAAGTACCCACAATTGTAATGCATAGACGCTGTTGTCAAATATGGATTAAAATTATTCAGGGTTATTGTTTCTTTAATCGTCTGTGACAATAGTGACCTTTATTTTGGTACAATGAACCGCTTTTAACACTCCTTATTATTTAAGAGCTCTAGGCCTCGTCTCGTTGATGTCGTTAATGTTAAAATTATGCTCGCAGTGTTAAATGCATGATGAGGGAACGTTCGTAAGTTATCGTGGCCTTGGAACGCAATGGTAACTGAAGGACACAGGTTAGGTTTAGTCAGTAAATTCTGTTCGTTCGTTCCACCCCTAAGCAAGGGATGGACTAATGGCACGGTTGAGCGATTCACTCATGCACTACGTATCGCGGGCTTAATTCACGCACGGATCGAATAATCGTATGGCCTACATTATCTGTAGGCCATACGAATATTGTGTTCCGGGTCTGGGTGTCTTCCACAATAACTCCTGTATGTGTAAGGTTGCCAACATAGCACAAAGAATTGCCAAACTTAAGTGGCAATGGGCAGGGCACATTGCTCGCAGAACAGATGGCCGTTGGGGCCGAAAGGTTCTGGAGTGGCGACTGGGAACCGGAAGACGCAGCGTTGGAAGGCCTCCTACAAGGTGGACCGATGACCTGGTGAAGGAGAAACCGATGAATGCGGGACGCACAGGAACGTTCGATGTGGCGACGCTTGGGGGAGGTCCATGTCCAACAGTGGACGTGTATCGGCTGATGATGATGATGAACTCCTGTATCGTGGGTGTCTTCTGTACATATGAGTTTACATATTTGTAAACGCAGTCACGATACAGGAATTATTCCTAGTGTGGGATAACGTTGCTTTAAAAAAGAAAAATAAGAAAGAAAGAATAGTAACAATTAAGGTATTAAATTTTATTTGAGTCTAGAAAACTGTCAAAAATAAATTAAAGTGGTTAGTTCTGCAGAATGTAAAAATTATGATACAGTATAATCTATCTTTTATGAATTTTAAGGTAGGGAGAGCTTTATCTTAAGTAATCTCAAGATACTAAGGATTATGTCTCATCCTAACATCAGACATTATCGTCTATCTCATAAATTTCATTTTAAGTCTGAAAACTTTTTCTCATTATTATTTAAAATAGTAATTAACTACGTACCTAGGCCTAGTATGTTTTAAAATTAATAGTTTTAGTGCCGAGTACGTATCGCAAACGCGTTTTTTTCTAACTTAAGTTTATTTTGTCAATTATAACTTCATTACCATTAATAACAGAATTTTAAATTCTACTAGGTATGAGACTACAAGTATATTTTTAATTCTTTATTGTACATCAAACATAGTATCGTGCCTCACCAGGAAGAATATATAATTTAGTTGTCTTCAAGGCTAGAGTGAATAGGCTCTTAATAAACGTGCGCTTCACCATCAACAATTGCATCAGTGCGTACCATCAGGTTTTTTTTTTTTGATGGGAAAAATCCTCCAATGACAACCCGCGCTCTTGGGCGGAGAGGGAGATAGTGTCAGACTTCAAGCCTTCATACCGGGGGTCGAGCGCCCTTTCGGACCTAACCTAACCTAACCCTGGCCCCAGTAGGCTTCGACCCGGCTGGGCCCTTGCTGTTGCTGACAAGTCATTGAGGCGCGCGGGAACAGCGCGCGCCGTCGACGACTTGGGCTTGGTCCGGACAGTTACCGCACGGCCGGACAGCGAGCTACCCATTGCTCACTGTCCGCAAGCCCGCGCCTATGGTGGCTGGAAATCGGGATCGGAATACCGGCGGCGGCGAGAGGTGGGTACCATCAGGTGAGATCATAAGGAAGCACTAGTTTATATCAATTTAAAAAAAAAACGATCTACTTTGAAAGGCTAGACATCTGTATAGGTACACTTCAGTGATAAGGATAGCTATTGGTTTGTACCACAGAAAATGAAAGAGGTATAGAGAGGAATAGCCTTGTAGGCGGGGCGGACGTGACTCAAAATATGATCATGCTCGTAATTAACACAACCAATAGCACACTTGCGATCTAAGTGTGCGTGGTCTGTTAGTTGCGTAATGCGCGTTCGTATTGGTTTATTGCCTGTAGTGGAGTTAAAGGATGGGAGACAAGCGGCGACAATCGTTGTAGTACAAATCGGAAATTATTTCCTTTCTAACATCTTTATTTTTTTCTGTGGTTTGCACAAGTCGAGCTTAACTGAAAGTTTCCTCCATGCAAACCTTTGAGTGACGGAGAGAGATCACAATGGAATAGACGATAATATCCGTACATTTCTACAACCAAACTGAATATGTACTGTTCCGATTGACAAAGCTATCTTCATTTCTTCTTCAATGAAGCGAAACTTCGTATCGGACGGGACGTAATCAGCCATCCGTCATTGTCACAGTGTATATTTCCTCAAGTCCTATTCGGTAAACAAACAATATCAATCTACTTAACCGTTTAGCAAGTATGTTGGAATTGACGGTAGTGTCGGGTTTGCGGACGGCGAGCAATAGGTAGCTCGCCATCCGACCGTCCGGACTGAGCACAGATCGTCGATTGCGCGTACTGTTCCACGCGCGCCTCAAGATGCCAGCAAACCGTAGGAGCCCAATAGGGTCGAAGCCTACTAGGGCAAAGGGTTTGCTTCTGAAAGGAAACCTCGTCTCTTGTATGAAAGGCAACGAAGGGATCGGAGTGGGTTTTTAGTCAGTAAAAGTCTGACACACCATCCCAGCACCGCCTAAGAGCGACTAACGGCTTAAGGTGCTTTTACGGAAGAAACTCGTTATGTTAAGAAGGTTTCCCATCTGCAAGCCGACCTCGGCTAGCGTTACTTAACCTTGGAGATTGACCCGTGGAATAAAACAGCCTTATTTTAGATCGAGCTCCTCTGTAAAAACATGGTATGGAAATCAGAAGTTTTTCGGTGACAAGTCGACCAACCGTAAATGGTATTACATCAACCTCTTGTTGTCAAAACCAAGTTGACCTTGTCTTCCGTACTAGGTTAGGCCAGGTCAGGGTCAAAATGATAGCACCAAGGAACGTTAGTTGGCCAATCTGTCGAAATTTAAATTCTTCGAGCAAAGCAAGGCAGAAAAATACTGCTCCAAGTTCACCATTTTAATACATGCAACTAAAAAGAACCATAATTAACATAAATAAATATTTCTCTTTTACAAAGGTGTCTCACAAATTAACGTTGTTGAAACCTCTATATACAACATTATTTTTAGTATATAATGTGAAACCTGAATATAGTTTTTTCAGAGTCAGTATCGGAATTGGTTCCAAATTAATTAATTTTTAATAATTTCCAAAAAATATTTTAAAAAGGTCACAAGTTGGACACCACCGACACTAAGTACAGAACAGGTCACAGCAGGTCATAGCTAGCATTAGGCGCCAGCCCAAAGCTGGGTGCGGAAGTAAAACAAACTCTCAGTGGCCCGGGTGGCCCGGTCATGTATTTATGTCGCCATCCAGATACCATAAATTTATGATTTTTTATAACACAGTTTTGACATTTTGTACATAGGTTCTATAAATAAACAGAGAAATAGAATCGACAGGCCTGTTGGTCTAGTGGTTAGTGACCCTGACTGCTATGCCGGAGGTCGTGGGTTCGATTCCCACCCAGGACAAATGTTTGTGTGATGAGCACGATCATTTGTTCTGTGTCTGGGTGTAATTTATCTATAATATGTATGTATTTAGAAATATATAAGTATGTTTATAAGTTGTCTAGTACTCATAACACAAGCTTTGCTTAGCTTGAGACTAGACGGCGTTGTGTGATAGTTGTGGAATATTATTATTATATTATTATTATTAAATAAAAATATTAGACAGGTGTTTCAGGTTTAGCATAGTTACACCTACTAAAAATAAATAGATAATCACCTTCCTTTTCTTTTTCGTCGTTTTATCTGCACTAAGAAATCCTATCACGCAGATTACCACGCCAGACGCATTTAGACTACACTCATTCAATACAGTTACATAAAACATATCGATCAAATCAGGCTACGTCACGAGAAGGCCCACACACGTTGATTAACCGTGCCATTTATTAATGTTACCAGGTAATAGACAATAGGCTAGGTTGAAATCCCCCTATTCAGTCTCATTGTGCCTTGACATACGTGTAGGGTTGCCAGGTCTCAAAACAGAAATTCCGGACAGACCCGCCAGTTTGGCCGGACTTTTGGATAAAAAGACTGACATTTTTTTTTAAATTAAGAACGCCTTTTTTATATCATAATATCTTTTTAAATTCGACGAAGCAACAATAATGTCTGCACAGAAATGATGAAAGAGGTCAGAAAGGAAATACTTTCCGATTTGTACTACGAGTGTCGCCACTTATTTCACACCCTTTAACTCCACTACAGCCAATAAAACAATACGAACACGCATTACGCAACTAACAGACCTTACGCTTAGATCGCATGTTTGCTATTGGTAGTTTAACTATGAGCATTGCCCTACTTTGAGGCACGCCTGCCCCAAGACAATTCTTTCTTACCTCTTTCATCTATTCTAAATGATTGTTTGATATAATTGCTAGTCCGCTCCGCTTGCGCCAGCAATACAAGGTAAGGCAAAACACAATGAAAAAAACCGGCCAAGTGCGAGTCGGACTCGCCCATGAAGGGTTCCATAGCAGCAAGTAGCATAATATAAAAGTTCTTGTAATGTGTTGTAACTTTGATCGATGTTTTAATAATAGTGTATTTTTTTCAGTTTATGACGCATTAAAAAAAAACTACTTACTGGATTTCATTCAAACCAATTTTCGTTGGTAGTTTTTATAGTAATGTACATCATATATTTTTTTTAGTTTTATCATTCTCTTATCTTGGAAGTTAGAGGGGGGGGGACACACATTTTACCACTTTGGAAGTGTCTCTCGCGCAAACTATTCAGTTTAGAAAAAAATGATATTAGAAACCTCAGTAGCATTTTTGAAGATCTATCCATAGATACCCCACACGCATGGGTTTGATGAAAAAAATTTTTTTGAGTTTCAGTTCTATGTATGGGGACCCCCAAAATTTATTGCTTTTTTTTATTTTTGTATGAAAATCTTAATGCGGTTCACAGAATACATCTACTTACAAAGTTTCAACAGTATAGCTCTTATAGTTTCGGAAAAAAGTGGCTGTGACATACGGACGGACAGACAGACAGACAGACAGACCGACAGACAGACAGACATGACGAATCTATAAGGGTTCCGTTTTTTGCCATTTGGCTACGGAACCCTAAAAATAAATAAATCAAATTTAAAAATCCTAACCAAAGCCGGACAGGGCTGTCTCCGTCTAATTTGGCAGGACACACAACCTGACCATGTCCGACCTTATCCGGAAGCCTGGCCACATTACATACGTGCTAAATTAGCCCCTTTAAGATTCGCCAATGCCAATCTGCCATCTATTCATCGTACTTGATTATGTGTCCCTTTGTGCGATTCCCGTACCTGTTGAGCGGTAGGTGATGGCTTAGGGATATCGGAGTAATGTATTGGAGGCCTATTGTAGAGTAGATGAGGTGGTTAGAGCCACTGTAATTAATTTTGTGATTAATTTTCTGTATTTCCTAATTTGAAAATGTAATTACGGATGTCTGTTTCTTGTATCTATCGCGACCGTCATTACGGAGTTATGTTTTTCAGGGTTCTGTACCTCAAAAAACCCTTACTTTAGGATCACTTCTTCATTTATTTATTTATCCATTTATGTACACAATTTGTGTGTGAAAATGAAATTGAAAGATACAGATGAGAGAGTACAAAGGTACTGCTTATTTCAATTGAAATTTCTTCCAGCAGATCTGCAACAGGAGAGTTGAATCTGTTGCATGATGCGATGTAGATGACACAGAGTATACAAATGAGTCAGAAAATTAAACATATACCATCTTCATTGTTTGTTTTTCATAAATATTTATAAAAATAAAATAAAATAGCCTTTATTTACTGAAGGAGTTTTACAAATCACAAATCATCAATTTTAAATTTAACAATGTTAATTTTTCTCGTTTTCGTAATTAGTATTTTTTTTTTTTTTTAGTTTTTTCGTCTTTTTTTTTTCAATGGAACTCTTTTTCTTCCATTTCTTTTTTTACTAATGTTTTTTTTTCATAAATATTTATCACTATTCAACTCCAATGAAGATATCCGCAGGAAAACTAAGGTTGCCGACATAGCACAAAGAATTGCCAAACTTAAGTAGCAATGGGCAGGGCACATTGCTCGCAGAACAGATGGCCGTTGGGGCCGAAAGGTTTTGGAGTGGCGACCGCGTACCGGAAGACACAGTGTTGGAACGCCTCCTACAAGGTGGACCGATGACCTGGTGAAGGTAGCAGGAAACCGATGGATGCGGGACGCATAGGAACGTTCGATGTGGCGACGCTTGGGGGAGGCCTATGTCCAATAGTGGACGTGTATCGGCTAAAATGATGATGATTCAACTCCAAAGAGAATCAAAACCTAAAAAGTTCTTAGTAGCAAGGTCTCACAGTACAAATAAAGGAAAAACTCCGAAAAATCTACCAATTTCCTTTTTTTTTCTATTACTAACTTTCATAATTCCAGTAAGAGAATTTATCAAGTACATTGATGTAAGGGAGAATATTGATTCAACTTCAATTGGCTTTTTCATCCAATCCTACTTATCTTTTCATCATAAAACCACACATACATTACTTACTGTTCCTAATCAGGTTTTTTTTAGCTGTATATCATTTAAATAAATAAAATTACAATGGTCCGGAACCCACCATAGGCAAGGCCGACACACACTTAGCCGGACTCTTTTCATTTGATTGATTCTAATCATTGCATCATAATACTATTACTAAAATCGCAATGCATTTAATTAACACACTATCGACAAAAAATCGGATCTAAATATTAAAACAAGAATTTATATTTCGAAATCAATTCAATTTGCATCTCCGGGCATTGTCCTCATTCAGAACAAGTTACCATGTTAGTCTTACATCAAAATCTAGGCATAATTAGCATACGGTTTACAAAATTAAGTCATAAAATAAATGACTGTATTAGAACAAAATTTTATTTAAGTACATTTTTCGCAAAACATTCTATTTTTATTAAAAAATAAAATCATTGCCTCACTTAGTGATGTGCCGTTGCCGGCAATATTGCCGTGAAGAGGGAATATTGCCCGAAAAATGAATACTGGTGGCAATATTGCCAGCAATATTCCCATATTGCCGGCACATCTCTACCCACCATTATCATCATTTCAGCCGATATACGTCCACTGTTGGACATAGGCCTCCCCCAAGTGTCACCACAACGAACGTTCCTGCGCGTCTCTACCCACATTAGGAATGAATCCTGTATTGCGGGTGTGTTTACAAACATATAAACTCACATTCACAATACACCCAGACCCGGAACACCTATCTATAGGCCATACAAATATTTGTTCCGTGCGGGAATCGAACCCGTGACACGCAGCACAGCAGCCAATCGGCCAACCACTGTGCCAACAGTGCCGCAAAAAAAAACATCGTCGTTCGTCAATGAAAGGCTAGTAAAGTATTTCAAGACCAAAAGTCAACCGTTCAACCATGTCACACTCGAGCAATTACTGATGTAACCATTTGCCTAGCCTTAACTAAGATCTTTATAATTTGCAAATGGAGACTTTCATCATTGTTGAAGAAACAGCCATCTTACTTGTAAATGAAGTTGGCAAAGAGCATTAAACACGGTATTCTTGCAGAAACTACAAAACCGGAATCGCATATATTCAAAAACTCAGCGTGTAGCAAATAAAAGTCAGATAAATTATACCTGATTTAAGTTACCTGTTTGCGAGGTAAGATTTAAGTTTTGTATTTAGGGTCCAATGTGGTGTTTGGAAAAACGAATCAACTCATTTTGAAAAACAATAAAACAAAGTCTGTAGCAAAAAAGCGGTAAAATATCACGTTTGTTGTATTCCAGCCCCACATTTTTATTCAGTTTTTTTGAATTTGTTGAAAAAACAAATTAAATTTTATCTGTCTAGCAATCACAGTTCACGAGATACCTACAGCCTGCTAGCAGTTGGGTTTCGTTTTTACCCTTAATAAAGGATATAGGATTAATAATAAAGGATTATTATTAATATAATTTGGGTACGGAACCCTAAAAAAACTGGTGATTTTTTAAAGGATAAAGTTTTTCGGACATTTTTATAATAATTTAAGAAAAAAATAGCAAATAATCAGTATTTGTTCTTTGCAAGTGTGGGTCTTGTTTTTACCGTTAGGTCGTTGTCACCTCTCTCTGTTACAGTTTCGACACTTAAGTAACACTTCGTCAAGCATTGTGTATTACATAATCAAGGAAGTGTAAAAATCAATACAATTTGTTAAACTTAAATAAATACTAGGTGTTTTCTTAGTTTCTGTGATGTATGGCGAAAATTACACGGTAGGTTTTGCTGTCAGTTTGCCACAGTCAAAGCTTTGATTGACGAAAAACCTATCGTCTTATGCGGTGATTGACAGTTTCTAGTACTGATTGATGAAAACCATCATGATTTATGGAATTGATTGACGCTTGCATGAATGTGTAATGGTCGCCTAAATATGATCTAATATATATTTGACGTCTACGTTGTCCCTCAGCTTAGGTAAAGCTTACCTCCATATTGTTGTTGTTATAAACAAGCTGTAAAGACCACCACTGTAGAGAAACAGCTTTTGCCCGCAGCTTCACCCGCGTAGGTACATGAAATAAAGCTTATGGCAGGTCAGGAATAAAGCAGCTGTCTATCAGTGAAAAAATTTTAGCAATCGGACCAGTACTTTTAGCGATTACCTCCTACAAACAAAAAAATAAAAAACCGGCCAAGTGCGAGTCGGACTCGCCCATGAAGGGTTCCGTAGCAGCAAGTAACATAATATAAACGTTCTTGTAATGTGTTGTAACTTTGATCGATGTTTTAATAATAGGGTATTTTTTTTTATTTATGACGCCTTAAAAAAAAACTACTTACTAGATTTCGTCCAAACCAATTTTCGTTGGTAGTTTTTATAGTAATGTACATCATGTATTTTTTTTAGTTTTATCATTCTCTTATTTTAGAAGTTAGAGGGGGGGGGGGGGACACACATTTTACCACTTTGGAAGTGTCTCTCACGCAAACTATTCAGTTTAGAAAAAAATGATATTAGAAACCTCAGTATCATTTTTGAAGACCTATCTATAGATACCCCACACGTATGGGTTCGATGAAAAAAAAATTTTTGAGTTTCAGTTCTAAGTATGGGGACCCCCAAAATTTATTGCTTTTTTTCTATTTTTGTGTGAAAATCCTAATGCGGTTCACAGAATACATCTACTTACAAAGTTTCAACAGTATAGCTCATATAGTTTTGGAAAAAAGTGGCTGTGACATACGGACGGACAGACAGACAGACAGACAGACATGACGAATCTATAAGGGTTCCGTTTTTTGCCATTTGGCTACGGAACCCTAAAAAACAACCTTTACCTCTTTCAAATATTAGTTTAGATTTATGTATTGGCATCAGAGTTTTTTCGAAGTGAAGTCGAGTGGTTGTTTTAATTATTCGTAATTTAATTCCTACTGGATGTTTAATTAGTGTAGTATATCCACAATATGTGGAATAATTGAAACAGGCGCGATTTTGGCCCAACGCAGCTGAGAATTTTATTGTAGTATTGACTACCTCAACAAAGCTTACAGAAAAAGCTGACTCGATAAAGTGTCAAATACATCAAAATCATTAGAATATGTTACATCCGCATTCTTCGCATTCTAATGGAACTTAAAGTGTCTGAAAACTAAATCTACACTAATATTATAGAGTTATTTTGTTTCGTTATTTTGTTTTTTTTTTTTTTGTTTTTATGTCTTCGTTTGTAGGAGGTAATCTCTGAAAGTCCTGATCCGATTGCTAAATCTTTTTCAGTGATAGAAAGCTGCTTTATTCCTGAATGACATATCACATAGGCAGGCAAAGCCGCGGGCAAAAGCTAGTACTTTCTAAAGCTGCAATGATTCCAGCAATATTGAGGCTGAGTTCCAAGGACATATCGTATATTATTAATCATATTTCATCGTCCGAATAAACATATCGAAACGTTACGCTACTATAATTCCAATCGTTGAAACTATTATCTCCCGGGCAATAATTATTCTGGAACTGTTTCTGACATTTAATTAACCTATATAATTAAAACCGGGAATATACAGAACCCACTGTGTTGTATTGCCTAGCTTTGCCATAAACTATTGCTTCACATGTGAATATGGGATGTAGTACCCTGACTTACAAAAATACCAAACTAGATATTTCCCTCTGTTTCGGTACCGTATTGACTGGAAATGAGTATACCTACTTTTTTTTAATGATATGAACTAGTGCTTTACTGCGATCCCACCTGACGGTAAGCAGTGATGCAATCGTTGATGGTGAGGCGCATTAGTTAATTTTATATCAAATTATACAGCAGCCTATGGTACAGCTGTCTATTTGTAAACCTAAATGAAATTTTCGTAATTGTATCAAAAACACTAAAGCAAGAACTACATTAGATCGACGCTTTATACGTATAACTTGCCTGATTTCTACGTAGAACGACGTCGCGTGGCGTGGATCAAGTGTAGCTCTACAAGTCTAGTTTCCATTTATAATGTATGGAGATCGACGCGCATATCGGCGTGTGTAGCACTCGTGTGAGCAGTGTAGTTCTACCTTAACACTTTTGTTATTTAGTCACTTCCCGATATTATCTCCAACATAATAGCATAACATAATTACTCTTATAATGTTGATAGACATATAAATGTTACATACAGGAGAACCAAGATCACGGATATAGCCCGAAGAATCGCCTAACTTTAGTGGCAGTGGGCAAGGCATATTGCTCGCAGAACAGATGTCGATAGGGCCGAAAGGTTCTGACGTGTGATCTCATCATCTGTGTGACGCCCGAGCTTCGGAAGGCCTTCCACAAGGAGGCCAGATGATATGGTGAGGGTTATGGGAATCCGATGGATGTGAGATGCACAAGTCCGGTCATTGGGTTGAGAGTTGGAGGAGGCCTATGTCCACCACTTCTGAGAGTCAAGCCGCCACTCTAGGAAAAAGAACGGGCCGTGGTCTACCACAAGAGGTGGATGTCCCATTTTCGGTTTTAGGAAATGCCGGTTTTCTCACAATGTTTTCTATCACCGTGTGGTATACGGGGGTGAGGAATAAAAGTCAAGCGTTCCACAACAGAGCTATAATTTGACTGATCATGTACAACTTAAATCTACCGACATACTTACTAATTAATTATTAATACAAATCTACCTACACTACACTCCTCCCTACTAAACTAATACTTATCAACTAACAACTTAATAGGTAACTTATACAATAACAATACTTATTCTAAACCTTATAATTATGAACCTTAAACCTACACTGTCGAACGGTACGCTGTGGAGTCTGTGGCACTTGAGGCAAGGCAACCTGAGTCTCAGCTGAGGCCTGAACCTCTACAGGTGCATCCTCGGTCGGCTGAGCCGGCGACGCCACTCTACGCGGCGACCCCACGCGGTCCGGCGACCCCTCCGACTGAGCCCGCTCACCACTACCACTGCAATCCTCCTCCTTATCAGTCATCTGAGAATCTGTGTCTGATCGTTCCGTAATACTAGGACCACTAGATGCTAGGGATAATCTGCTCCCTGTTTTCCTACGTAACTGATCAATATGTCTATGGACTAACTCCCCATTTTGACCCTGGACTCTGAAGTCGCTCGGACCCCGACAGTCTACTATTCGACCAGGAACCCATCTCTCTCCTTTTAAGTACTGTCGATACCATACTTCTTCCCCTTCACCCCCTACGCTCCTGTTTGCTCCCTGAGCAGATTCAGCCTGGCGTTGTTGCGCTCGATGCACCTTATTATCCCTATCCGGTTTTATAGTATCCAGTCGAGTACGTAAACGCCTGCCTAATAAAATCATTGCGGGGCTTTCTCCTGTTGTTGAATGTTCTACATTTCTATGGTGTAGTAAAAATGTCCACAATGCCCTATCTATGTTGTATTTTTCTGAAATAGCCTTTTTAATAACTCGTTTTATTAGTTTAACTGCATTTTCTGCTAATCCATTTGAAGCGGGGTGGTATGGGGCTGTAAAAATGTGTTCTATGCCGTTTATTTTTGTAAATTCATGAAATTCTTTTGATGCAAACTGTGTTCCGTTATCACTAACTATTTGCTTAGGTAACCCCCATCTACTAAATAGCTCAGTTAATTTATCTATGAGACTAAAAGCCGAAGTGCTTGAAACATTGAAAACTTCCAACCATTTAAATGTGGCGTCCACTACAACTAAGTATGTTCTGCCGCTTATTGGTCCCAAATAGTCAATGTGTATGCGGCTCCACGGTCGATTTGGCCAGGGCCACATGCGCGGCGCCTGCCGAGGCGGCGCGTCCGCCTGGGCTGCACACACTTCGCACGCCCGACACATGTGTTCCACTGCTTCATCTACCCCGGGCCACCATACATAGCTACGTGCTAACGCCTTTGACTTCACAATTCCCATGTGAGGTTCATGCAACATTAATAACACTTTCCTTCTACACGCTTCAGGTACCACTAGCCTGTGCCCCCACATAATACATCCCAATTCTTCATACAGTTCATTTCTCCTATTAAAGTACGGTTTCAAGTTGCTCAAGTCACATTCATCGGGCCAACCGTCTCTAAGGTAACTTAATATTTTTGACAGTTCCGCATCTCGTATTGTGTGTTGTTTGATCTCATTATAATTTAATAACAATGACTGTTGCACAAAATGCAAATGGGTTTGCTCCGGCTGTGCGGCCGTTGTCGTTGATTTACTCGATACTAGCGGTAACCTAGAGAAGCCGTCCGCTCCATTTTGATCGGTGCGCACGTACTCGATATTATATGAGTAAGCTGATAAGATAATAGCCCATCTTTGCATTCGGCTCGCCACCATAGTTGGTATTCCTGTATTTGGGCCAAAAATTGACACTAACGGCTTATGATCTGTACGTAAAGTGAAATTACGACCGTATAAATACTGATGGAATTTATTTACACAAAATATAATCGCTAGCGCTTCTCGATGTATTTGTGAGTAATTTTTTTCCGCTTCTGTAAGTGTGCGCGACGCGTAGGCTATCGGCCGCTCGCCCCGTTCGCTTGGCTGTGAGAGAACCCCTCCTATACCGCGCGCGCTCGCGTCACACGTCAATAATAGTGGTTTTTTAGGGTCGTAATGAGCCAATACCTCCGCTCCCGCTAGTATTTTTTTAATTTCCTTAAAGGATTTCTCGCACTCAATCGACCAGTGCCATTGTTTACCTTTCTTTAATAGTTCATAAAGGGGTACTAACATACTGCTCATATTTCGAACAAATTTCCCATAGAAGTTTATGATTCCTAAAAATGATCTTAATTCCGTTATATTAGACGGGCGAGGGATATTAATTATGGCTTCCACCTTGGCCGGGTCTGTTTTAATTCCCTCATTACTAATAACATATCCCAAATATTGCACTTCTTTCACTAAGAATACACATTTACTACTTTTTAACTTTAACCCGAAACGATGTAACCTATAAAAGACCTGTTCTAATGCTTCTAAATGTTCTTTTTTATTTTTCCCTCCTATTATCACATCGTCTAGAAATATTTCGACGTTAGGGATCCCCTTCAATAAATTGCACATGATACGTTGGAAAATTCCTGAACTTGAAGATAGGCCGTATACTAATCGATTATACCTATAAAGACCCCTATGTGTGTTTATCACTGTATATTTCTTTGAATCATCTAATTCTATTTGATTATAAGCTTGGCTTAAATCTATTTTCGAAAAATAATTTGCTCCGCTCAACTTTACTATTAAATCCTCAATTCTAGGTAATGGATAGCGATCAGTAAGTAAGACTGGGTTGACGGTCGCTTTATAATCGGCACAGATTCTCAGTGAACCGTCAGGTTTATTTACCGGTACGAGCGGCGAGGCCCAGTCGGAGCAGTCAACGGGCTCGATGATGCCGTCGCGCAGCATGGCGTCCAGCTCGGCGTCGAGCCGGCCGAGCAGCGCGTAGGGCACGGGCCGTGCGCGGTGGAACACAGGCGTCGCGCCCGAGCGCACGCGCAGCGTTGCCTTGCCTCCAGTGTACAGCCCCAACCCGCCGCTGAACAATTCTTTATATCTGTTTAACAATAAATTAATCTCATTAGGCATATTAACTTCTTTCCAATTTACATTGTTACAATTGCTGAAAACGGGTATTTTTATTTTCAATTCCGTTAACCATTGTCGGCCCAGTAATGACGTGGTACCTCCCCCAATTACAAATAATTCAAGTTTTTTCCTGCAATCCCCGTAAATTACAGTCGGTTTGAACATTCCTATGGGTTTAATTTTTGAGCCATCATAAAAATTTAGTACTAAATTACTACTTTCTAATTTATGATTACGGAACCCCTTTTTATATGTTGCTTCACTAATGCACGATACCGCAGTACCAGTGTCGACCTCCATAGGAATAGTAACGTTATCAATACATATGGGCAACCTTACCGCCTTGTAATCGTTCAAGCATAGGTGATGTAACTCCTCTTCTGTCGGCCTCTCCTCCAGCGGATTTTCACACGCATCCCCGTAGTACGCTGCCGAACGCCTGGAACCTGTGCCTCTTTCCGCCTTCACCGCCCTGTCCGGGCACACGCGTCTCAAGTGTCCCGGGTGCCTGCAGCTGCTGCAAACGTAGTTCCGAAATCGACACTCAGAATACGAGTGCTCCGTCGCTCCGCACCCCGTACAATTCGACACCCGGCCGCAGCTGCCTGCACCGCCACCGCCGCGGCCGCCAGCCTGCGGCCGCCCGCTAGTCGCGGGGCTGCGCCGCGCCCCCGCCGCTGTCGTCGCACTCCGGCCGGCGCGCACGTCCCGCGCCGCCCCATCCCGGCTGTTGCCGAGCGCGTGCACCGCCTGCCCCGGCAGTGCCACGCCGCCAGTTACGTCACCTCCGCTGACCTTCGACTCCACCGCGGCCGCGTCCCGTTCTGCCGCTTCCAGCGCACTCGCCAGCCTTACCGCGTCCGTATATGATATTGTGTCGGCTTCTGCGAATAGTCGTTGTCGAGTTGTGTCACTTTTTAGGCCGCAGACGAACTGATCCCGCAAATTTTCGTTCAACCCGTCTTTGAATTTGCAATGTCTTGCGAGTTTCTTGAGCTCAGCTATGTACCCTGCTACGTTTTCGTCGCTAGCCTGTCTCCGTTGCCGAAACCGATAACGTTCTGCAAGTACCGACGGCGTTGGTTCCAGGTGATGACGTAATAGCTCGACCGCTCTGTCATACTTCAACTCCGCTGGCTTCTTGGGACTTGCAAGGTTATATAACAGTTCATACGCTTCGTCCCCCATAATGGCTATTAACGTAGGCAATTTCGTTTCGTCTTCGATTTTGTTGACTTTAAAATACATGTCCAGCCGGTCTACATACACCGACCACGTGCCAGACTTTATGTCGAACTCCTTCATTTTGCCAATCGACATCTTAGTGTCTGTTCGTTCACAGTAAAAGCGCTACTCACGTAACTACGAGTCACACGCGAAATTATTCGAATTTTGAAATCCTCGTCGCCACTGTGGTATACGGGGGTGAGGAATAAAAGTCAAGCGTTCCACAACAGAGCTATAATTTGACTGATCATGTACAACTTAAATCTACCGACATACTTACTAATTAATTATTAATACAAATCTACCTACACTACACTACTATTGTGAACCACTATTAATTTTATCTCTACAATATTAGTTTCGATTTAGTATCATAGACCCAACCATTTTAAAAGCCCACTGAGCCAATTAGCATAGTGCTGCGATCCTATCGGTATCTCGACAATCGATAATATCGGTCTCGGTAATATCAGTCTCACTCTCGGTAATATCGGTCAGGCAACTTACTCCACGTACCAACTCACGTGATTCCGATGTAACGGGCCGCCAGGTGACTGCTCAATAATCCTGTTCTTTGCGACGTAAATTGATACCAAGAAGGCAACGCTTGCTTTTAAAATAGTGTTTAAAATTATGTACTCATTGCTGGTACAAAATACTAATGAGGTTTTAAATAGAATAGTTTTTCGCGAGTCGGTTGCAGTCTTGCAGTCACGGAGCATTTTGTGCGTACTGGCCCAGGCGTATAACGGCTTCGTAGCCCCGTGACATTTTATTTTATAAAAAAAAAAACTCAGTAACTATTCAATATTTTTTTAAGCTATTGCATAGCTTCTATCGTGGGCCTTGAGCGTGGAGACCGAATCCGGAAATTCCGTAACGAAAATAACCTAACACCCCCCACTCATTTGTTTTCTTATCGGTCACCACGCTCAAAAAGTGTAATTTCAATTAATATCAAAGAAAAAAAAAAACAAAGGAAAAAATACTGCATAAATAAAATAAATAAGTAATTATAATTGCTTAAGTTGATAAAAAATGCTATGCAATAGCTTTACCGCGGCAGTCCCCGAGTGCCACACGTCTTTTTGTTTTTGCCAGACCCTTTTAAAAAACAAGCCTTAATATTATTTTAACTTACAAATATTTCCGTGACGTTATCTCGTAAATATACACGTTTGACTAACTAATTTATATCATGTTTTAATTTTTATCCACCGGTTGGTCATAATTATGGTCAATTTTAATAAAATATTTTTTCACGATGTTCTGTTTTATATGTATAAATTGTGGATTACCAGAGGCTCATAAAAGTTCAGAACGAGTGCAAGGCTCGCCTGTAAGCCTCGCATACAGTTTGCATCTGAAATCTTATCAATTATACTAGGTTTATACAGGTCAAAACCATTTGACCTGCAACAGAACTTGATTCGATGACTACACTTTTTGGACACTCTTGTTCATATAATAATTAGGTTCATCGCCGAAGTAGCGGATCAACTAGACGGTCTGTTTTTGAGACACTGGATGCGCTCCACGCGTCAAAATGATTGATTGTTTTTTTTTTTTTGTGGTTTACTGTTAGTAATTAAGTACTTACTAACATTTATGGATCTGGATCTTTAAGATCAAAAAGGTTTTATTAAGTATTATTTTTGAATATTTCAAAATAAAAAAAAAAACATTTAAAAATATAGAAATAGTAAACCACCAGTATCGGGAACAGGGACCAAGCTACCGGTGGTCAGGACACCAGAAAGAGGAACCTCCTAACTATACGAGCCGTGTCCAGAAGTACCACTTTCCAGCAGCCTAACGCGAGCCTCCTAAGGTCTGGGTCGAGGTTCTTGGCTATTAAGCCATTGCCCGACACGACTATCGGCACAATGATTATTATTATTATTAAAAGTAGTTTACTGTAAGTCCTAATAATCAACTTAGCCCTGTAAAAGGCTACGAAAACCCTGAAAAGAATAGAGAATACTATCTACAAAAGAAATCACAAGAATTGCAGTAAGTTTAATTGAAAATGTTAAGATTACTTTTCATAACAATTGCTCATTCTAACTTGAAACTCACAAGGCGGGACGTTGAGTTCCTAAGTTCGTAACAAGTTTGTGTTTAAGCTAGACAAGTTCTTGTTTATAACAGATGCACGTTATGTTTGAGTTTACAGTGCCTAGTGTTCCTGGAAATGGTATAGTAAAGCGCTCGTTTGTGGAACTCTTGCATTATAATAATTCTCGCTGCTAGCGCCGTCACTATTAAATATTAAAGTAAATAAGGTTATCCCATCAAAAACATAAATGTGAAATGAGAGCCAAGTTTAATATTATGATACATGCCTCGGTTGCTGACTTCAATGACAAAAGAAGTGGCATCTAAATAAATGGGTGCCAAATTTATTTAAAACAACATAAAATATAATTTCTTGTTATCTATATATATAACTATATATATAACTCAGGATATATATATAGTATATAATATATATAGTATATAGTATATAATATAACTCAGGATAATATATCGTAGCCTAAGGTCTGACTTGGCTAGTTCTCATATACAAATTATTATGTTCGATGGCTACTTTATAACAGCAAGCCAATTTTTCGAAATAATAAACTATAATAAAATTCGTATATGAAATCTACCCAAGTCAGACCTCAGGCTACGATATTATTATCGTAACTGCCAAATTGGAACTTTCTAGGTTATCTGGAACTTGGTTAGAGTTTTGATCAGTGATAAAAATTACGATTTTTGGACGTTAATATCTAAATATAAGTAATTAGTAGTGTAGTAGTATAAGTATATGTTTATGAAATTTGGAGCACAATATAGGTATCTTGCAAATCTGAAATATGTATATGAGCCAAATTTGACACGTTTATGTGAAATAGTTTTAGATTTATGAGGGGGTCAAAAGTGGCTCTAAATGGTTCGTGAATTATTACACACGGTAATGCTCGTCAGTTCTGTTACTTGAACTTGGCTTGACACGCTACCGGGTGTCTAGAACCAATGATCTGGTGAGGATCGCATCAATCTAATGGATGCGAGACGTTCAGGACCGGTCGTTATGGCGACAATTAGGTCTTTTTCGGCTGAAATGATGATGATAAACTATTTTATTAGGACGCGTCCTAATAAAATAGTTCGAGTAGACGGAGTAGACAGACGGAGTTTAAAGCCTTTTTATGTATATTATGCAGTTTGCAGCTAAGATAATTTCTACTTGCTATGATGATGATGCCAGTTATTTGATGATCAGAACAGATTTGGGATTAGGCTAACTCAAGGGGAACTATGTCGTATCGGTGCATGTTATGTAGTATGTACAACACAGGCTTATCAAATCCGTTTTCGTTGAATGGGAATTTTATTCTTCATAATCTCATCTCGTACGCATCCGCGTCGTAGAAAGATATTGTCATTATGTCACTACAACTAAACATGTGAAATAAAACATTATTTTATTACAATGCGTTCCAAATAACAGAATCGATCGCCATGTTGTGACGTCACGTCATCTTGTCAGATCGCGAGAAATTAGGCAAAATTGAAGAATTCGGATGTGATTCAGATATGAGCAAAATTGGGAGATTGATTCGGCGTACTTTGTACTTTTATTCTTATTTACTTTGTGTATATAACCGTTGTGCTGTGTCTGTACCGAATAAAAGTATTTCTATTCTATTTTATTCTTAAGGGCCAAGCGCCCGAAAAGTGCCATAACAGTTATTTTCTGAGGACTCCTCCGTAACGGCTAAGTCAATTGGTTTGAAAAAAATATATGTTTATTATAGATTCATGAACAATAATATCAACATTTGATTTTTTCGTGCAATTAATATTTTTGTCAAAAAAAAAAATATTTAGCAATTTCGCAACTTTTGCCTACTCCTTCGAAACGGCTTGGACCTTTAGAAACATTTTTACACATAAAAATTGGTGGTTAAATATTCTTCAAAGTGAACATTGCATATGTAAATCAATCAATATCTCGCAGAGAAAATGGATTTAAAGCGCTTTCCGGGCGCTGCTGGCCGCAAATAAATGCACAGATTTGCGTACAGCCGCCTAGGCGAGTGCGAGAGTTGCGTTCACATAATTTCGGCCAGATGGTCCAAGGAACTATACGCCTTAAGAACTGGATTCTGGTTAAACTTTTTTCGGTAACAGTTCGTAAATTTTAAAAATTTCTTCTTTTGCTCACCATAATACAATGTACCCAATTCCTCAATTTGACAGATGGCGTGATGTTCAACATGGCAATCGATCCTATTCTTATTGTACCCCTTCTGAGCGTACCGGCGCGGCGTGAAGTTATGTTATGACTGCAGCAATTACGGAAGATTTGCTATTTTGAAGTGAAAACTTCTTTAGCGGCGTTGAGCACTTTTTCTGTAATGGGTATAAAATCTTAAACTCGCGTCAGGACACGTGACCTGATCGAAAAAGCGTAAGACGGATGGAGAGTATTTAATGTAAAATTATAGTTTTAAAGTGTTAAATTTTTAATGTAATATAAATTGTCATGTTTGTGTACGATAGCGCAATAAATGAATATTGTATTCTACCACATAAATGATAGTACTTTTATACTGATAAAGCAATTGGTGCAAAATTATTCCCTAACCATTCCAAAATATCAAACATGCTCAACGTTAATAATCAAGTTTTCACTTCTGCCGGCACTCCCGGAGTGCAACCCGTCTTTTTTCTTTTTCTATTATTCTTATCTCGCTTATTTATCTAATTACTAGGTACTGGGCCTATGTTTGATAATGATACAAAATAAATGAATTAGTCTGAATGCGACGAGCTATTTAATATCCAACATATATGTACTAGATACCTACATGTATTTACATTTACTATCTATTTGAAATTAACTTAAAACTAAAGTAACAACATACCTAGGTACTATAATGTAGGTATGTGTAGGGGAGATAGGTGCATACCTACCTATTCAGTTATCTACATATTTGGAATAGGAACTAAGTCTACTTAGCTACACTTCGAGGCACAAAAACAAAGGTACCTACGAGTACCTATACTTACCCGAAAATGAGGAATGATAAGAATTTGAATATTTACCTACACAAGGTAAGCGTAAAGAGGTAAACTGGATGCGGTAAAAGGAGGACGGGTGGGAGAGGCCTATGTCCATTGTCGAGCAACCTGCAATGTGATTCAAGACTGTCGGTGCTTCTAGCAGCCTTTGACTGATTGAAAATCAAATCGAAGACATTATTTTTAGAATCTAGGTAGGTATAAGGAAATGTTTATTTAGTTATTTACAAAGAACAATATTGGCTAGTATTTTTACTAAGTATCTACCTACCTTCTCAATGAAAATGTATTTAAGTAAGTAGGTACCTAATACGCAGTGAAACTGTAGTGGTAGAATCATACCATTTATAAGTACAAGTACGGTGGTTTGATACCCATTAATTATGTAATGTTAAACTTAATTGTTGCCAAGCATTACGGACGTAACCTCAGACGACAATAGGTACCTGACCAACCAATAAAGACTGTAAGTACATAGCATAGTATTAAATCCGAAAACACACGTGAAATATCGTAGAAACAATCGTAGGTACAATAATCACCGTTATTTATAAACAGTTTACATGCAACCGAAATCATACGGGTTGAACGCTCACTAACCTGTTGCCAAAGAACGCCTGGGATCGGCGAAATATTAGCTCCGGACCGGTACAGCTCCAATTAGAATCCAACTCAACACTAATTATACCATAAAATCACTGTTTACAACACTTATCGAATCACAACAGCAATTCTAACAATCTTTCAATCGAAAAGTTTTAGATGAAAAAAAGAAATTGCAACACTACTTTTTAGCTTACGATCTAAACATTCAACTACTTTAAACACACATAAAGTTTATTTTCAACAATATTACACAATTACAGACGTGGGAATATTTAAACATTTACACTTTTCAACTGATTCATCTTTGTTGACGATCGTTTTAGGCGGTAAATTCGGCACTGACACGTGTACTCGCGGCGCGGGTATAACTGGACTGAAGCAAAAATGGCGGTGGCTGGCTGGCCGGTCGACTGGCGACGAACGGCGCCGCGCAGTCAAAGATCATGCGTGCAGTGCACAGGTGAGAGAATTTATGTACAGGTAGATTAATGATACGGGTAAATTTAATTAGCAGCTTAGAACAGATGCAATCGTTTGCGTTATTGGCTTAAAAAAGAAATTGCATAAGGGATAGGCTATTTGTTTCAAGAAGGAGAAACGAAATGAAACAGAATAGATAGGTAGGTAGGTAGGTACATAGGTATTACAAGAAAATAGAAACATTTATTTCCAGACAATTTTCTTTATTTATCGTTGTTGGAAAGAAAGTTAGTGCTGTAATTCATGAGTGAGTGACCTGCTACCAAACTCAGCCTTGAAATATTTTGTTTGCTCGTACTTACCGTTCTACAGTAGCTATTTTTATGATTGTAAAAGTACCAATGTAAGTTTGCTTGTATTTAGTTATGTAAGTCACACTACATCAATGTCGTTAGAGCACAAAACATATAAATTTATAAGGGTGAGTTTCACCATTTAACTATAACGATAACCAAACCATAACCAGCCGTGAAACGGCCGCCTATTGGTCAATTCGACAATTTGACAACACTGTTAACGGCTTTGTTATCGTTATAGTGAAATGATGCAACTTACCCTAAGTATATCAAGACTAATTTTAAATTACCTACGAACACTTAGTTTGAGTCAAACACTAGAATAGTAGATTAGGTATTATCACCAACAGAGAGAATTCGTCTTTGACGCATCTCTGTATTTCCTAGCTTTAGTCTATGATGCAAGCAACAGTGCAGAGCTACCGCGCTGCAAAAACCGGTTTTTTAAAACAAGAAGTTCTTATATGGCCACAAAATGCATGTAAATACTTAGGTATTTAATTTAAAGATAACATATTATCTGTTATGTAAACATAAAAGCCGGAGCTAAACTTAATTGACTTGTGCTTTCGAAACGATAGGTATTACTTTTACCAACTTTTAACGAGCGCGAACCGACTAACTTTTTAAAATATTGTAGCAATTGATCAACTCCCTAGTTTTGCGGAACTGACCTAAAAACTCACAAGTACAACACTAAGGCAGGCTAAAATGAATAACTAGACACATAAATGATAGATAATAAGGCTCCTGTAGACAGTTGCGACGCAGCAACGATTACGACAAAGTGTATTCTATTTTTTTTTTAATTCTACAGAACTGCATCTTATTTAATGATCATTCGATTTTGAAACATCTGATATGTATTTATTTATTATGCACTCTTACCTCAGTTGTATTTTTTTTTAACACAAGGGCTTTTGTGTGAGCTCTATGGTCAGGCAAAGTAGGTGCTATCGGTTTAGGTTGTAATGTAAACGGTTTATGTGGTTAACTAAATGTCTTTTATTAAAGGACCTATTACACTGCGCTGAATATCGCGTGCGATTTTCCGACTCGTGCTATTTTTCATTCATAGAAAGACAGTCTAACCCTTATTACACTACGCGATACGTCAAACCATAGACTAGACTGTCTTTCTATGAATGAAAAATAGTACAATCGCACGCGATATAAAAATTGTCTAAAAATTTTATCTGAGTAAAAATCTTTACAATTAGGTATTTACATAACTAAATCGATGTTAGGTAGGTAACTAACAAATAATTTTTGTGTGTCTTTCTTATATTAAACAAAAAGACATAACTATCATGATTGTCTATGTTTAGCTAACAAGGTAGGTAGGTATAGGTTCCAAACCTAACTGCCGGATGAGAATCGAAATCTATTTTCGAATTTTATTCCACGAAGCCGAGATAGGCATTCACAGTTCAAATGTAGGTCGGAACCGGAACGAAACGGATTGGATTGGTTATAAGACAATTCATCAGATTCTTTGAAAATATTTTTCTTGTATTTTTCCTGTTATATTCTTCAGGTGCGTACAATGTGATCGATTTAATTTAACAAAATCGACGGCCATTCGTTGACACCTTGTAAAACTTTTTTAAGCTATTGCATAGCTTCTATCGCGGGCCTTGAGCGTGGAGACCGAATTCAGAAATTCCGTAACGAAAATAACCTAACACCCCCCACTCATTTGTTTTTTGAGCGTGGTGACCGATAGGAAACAAATAAGTGAACAATCAATCAAAATTCAATTCACTGTGTGAAAGTGTAACTTCAATTAATATCAAAGAAAAAAAAAACAAAGGAAAAAAAATACTGCATAAATAAAATAAATAAATAATTATAATTGCATATGTTAATAAAAATGCCATGCAATAGCTTTACCGCGGCAGTCCCCGAGTGCCACACGTCTTTTATTTTAATTTATTTTTTAAAACCTATTGATTGTTTTTAATTTTGTTCAATTCGATGTGGACATTTTACAATACACTTACTCTAAGTATTGCTGTCCGCTATTATTTTAGGCACTACTCGCGATAGCTTGCTGCCATCTAAATCAAAACTATACATATAAGTATAGCAACTTTGGAAAATTTTCTTCACTACAAAATGAATAAAATTGCGTCGTAATTTTCAGAGAAAGCAAGTATTTCTTCGTAAGTGTATTGAAAAACGTCGTTTGATACACGTGGAGATTTGTCACTGCAGCACTCGGCTCCACAACACCCTCGCCTACGCAGCTCGGGTGAATTTCGCCTCGGTCGCAATGTCAAACATTCTCCACATGTCATGTATCAAAATGTATGTGTATAGTCATAATTCCTTTTAGTCATCCTTCCTTCCTACCTATGAGCTCTTCCTTTTTATCATCAAGACGTCCACGGTTGGACATAGGCCTCCCCCAAGTGTCGCTACAACGAACGGTCCTGTGCGCCTCGCAACCGTCGGATTCCCGAGCGACCTCAGTATATATATCTTAGTATGTATGTCTCAATTGACAAGTTTGGTAATCTACTAATGTATCCACTGATACTCCATTGAAAGAAATGGCATAGAATAGTAATCCTCGTACATATTGACAAATGAATATTTGACGTATGCGGTAATCTGCTAAAACTTTGACAGTTTATTTGATCAGTATTCTACTATTAGAACGTTATTGTGCAGTTATTGGTTTTAATATGCTCGATATTATTATTATACCACAACTCTATTACGATACCACTGACCGATCAATGATCGATCATTATGAATTAGCAGATTACGAACTTTTAGCAAAATGACAATGTGATTGTGTTGGAATGGCGAATTTATAAAAATAGCAAACTTGGGCCCCTGGTCAGTAGTTTACAATTTGGGAGACCTAAGCTGCATGTTCCGGTACCTATGCGGTCACCACTCAAGAACCATTCGGCCTCATCAACTGTCTGTTCTGTGAGCAGTCTACTCTGCTCACTGCTACGTAAGTTCGCGATTCTTCGGGCTACGTCGGCAACCTTGGTCCTCCTGCAGAAATGAACTCCGAGCAAAATTATTTATCAACATTGTTAATTTAATTCCACTTTTTTATTGATTATAAACTAGTACTTGACTGCGATCCCACTTGGTGGTAAGCAGTGATGCAATCGTTAATGGTGAGACGCACTAGTTTATTAAAAGCCTATTCACTCTAGCCTTGAAGCTTGAAAACACCAAAATTATATTATAATCAGCCAGATCGCTTTTCCAGGAAAACTTAATTCCAGTCTTTGTTCATAAACTTGCAACAGGTTCATAAGTACCAAGGCGGCGTAAAAATATCGAGGGCACAAAATAGATAAGTACAGAAGTCAATCCACATACAAAGCACGCTCGAGCAACGCAGACATAGACACTGCTCACGGACACGATATCTCGGTCGCGTCTCGGACCACTCGTCGAACAGTTCCGGCTCAAATGCTCATTAGTGTGCGTCCACCGAGCGTAGGTATAAAAAGTGAAGTACATACATGAGATTGTCTTCTGTACCTATCTATTTTGTGTCGAGGGTTTCACGACCGGAGCCGGCTAATAAAAAAGCGTAACAAACTGACAGTTTCAAATTTTAATAACGTAAGCCATAGACAATATTGATTTTAATCAGAACAAAGAGGCTTGATCAGTTGTTGCTGCCATGCTTTTGTTTCAGTTTCAAAAAATATTAATTTTTGGAGAAGCCCAGAATTAATTGAGTTAAATGAATGACTATGGCCACAGAACAGAAGAATATGATTCCTGTGTTCTGTGACTATGGCTATACAGGTATGCGGTTTAAACAGGGTATGAAATGTCCCGAAAAGGACAACGGACTATTCATAAAAATGATAAATAAATAAAATAGAAATCATTATCAATATCGGAACATTATTTCGAACGAAACGAACTCAATTTTTTGTGGTGTGATGTGTCCCATAAAACTAACGTTAAAGCGGTTTCTCGTCAGTTATAGGTTGGGTTAATGGGCATCAGATTTGCCATGAAGACGTGGAAGTGTTATTATCCAGAAACACGTATGTATACCTACGCACATTCTTGAATTTTTATTTCGTTTGTTTAAATAAACAAGAACTAGTACAGTAAGCACAACGGATCTTCAGCGGTTGCACAGAAGTCAAATATTCGGTCTCTTTAGTGGTGCGAAGTGAGACGCGGCGGGGGCGGCGAGTGTCAGTGATTGGCTCGCCGCGGCAGTGCGTCATAGATGTCACTCCGCATTCGTTCCCTGCGTTGCTGCATGTATCTAATAACGAAGACGATTGGCTCGCCTATGTATGGAATGCGCAAAGCGATCCCCACTCTGACGCCGAGCGCTCAAGATCCGTTGTGCCTACTGTACCGTTTTCAGTGAGCTTTTACAATAATTTCTCATGTTGGAAGCCTACTGGGGCAATGGGTTATGTGAAAGAGAACCCAGGGGCGCTGGAACGAAGGCAAAGAAGGAACATAAGAGTAGAATTAAGTCTGTAAAAGTCTGACACGCCCTCACAGCTTCACCCAGGAGCGGGAGAAATCATTTATTTATGTATTCATTTATGTACACACACAAACACTTAAAAATGAAGTTGACAAATACAGATAGAAGAGTACAATACAAAGGTATCATTAGATGATTTCATTTTTTTTTTTTTGGATATTTCAACAATGAATAAAATGTAAATATTTTTGAGAATCTAGAGCAACTCATATAAGTACGTATGTTTAATCTATGATTACCGAAAGAAACAAATTTTTACAAAACGTTACGCCAGCAGGAAATAAAATATCTGTGAAACCCGAAGAAAATTCCATTTTCGGCGCACATTTACTCACAAATCCTTTAGATATTTACTCATACACATTTAGCTTTCCGGTTATTAGCGTAGAATTTTCCTGTTGGAACACAGATTTTTTTTCCAAAATGACGGCATGCACATTTTTTATTATGTATATGTCGTGAATATCATACAGTGAACAATTCTAAGATCTGGCATCTTAGAATTGTTCACTTCATGATATGCCTAACTAAAACTGGCCAGATCGTTTAAACGTTAACATTTGATGATATATCAATTATCAATCCGCGTTTTGCCATATCATTGTTATTTTTTAAGCTATTGCATAGCTTCTATCGCGGGCCTTGAGCGTGGAGACCGAATCCAGAAATTCCGTAACTAAAATAACCTAACACCCCCCACTCATTTGTTTTTTGAGCGTGGTGACCGATAAGAAAACGAATGAGTGAAAGCAGCTGTCGGCGTTTTGGATGGGTGGGGTTAAGCGGCTGTTAGCGAGGTCTGTTTTTTGATGGAAGAGGTTAAGCAGCTGTTGGCGAGGTCTGGTTTTGGATGGAAGAGGTTAAGCAGCTGTTGGCGAGGTCTGGTTTTAGAGGGAGGGGATTAAGCAGCTGTTGGCGAGGTCTGGTTTTTAATGGGTGGGGTTAAGCAGCTGTTGGCGAGGTCTATTGCATAAGTTGATAAAAAATGCTATGCAATAGCTTTACCGCGGCAGTCCCCGAGTGCCACACGTCTTTTCTTATTATCGATAGGTTTGCGCATGACCGCTATCTCAGCCGATGGTCGGCCGCATCGTCGCTTCTATAAGCGACGATGCGTTCGACGATGGAGCGCGCTTACCTAGAAGTAACCTATTCACTCTTGAAGATTTCCGAGTTGTCATCAGGAAACCCAGATTCCGGCAAGGAATTTACGTAGGATTTCAATGATAATAAAAGGTCTAAAGAAAATAATGAAAGATCATAAAACTCTAATGTATAAAAGGATCTGGCCAGTTTCATTTGGCCATATCATGAAGTGATCAATTTCTAAGATCATGGCTACGACATATATATTTTTAATTGAACTTAATTCATTCTAAGAGACAGATTTTCTTCTGGGATTAAGTACCTACCTAAATCAGGAATTGGCATCCAATTGATTACCTATTTTACACAATTAATTGGAGGAAGCTCTGTTACGATTACCAATGGATATCTAATATAATTTAATTCGAAAAGGTCTAGATACAATCGACTGATTTAGTGATGGGAAAGTGAAAAAAAGTAAAAACTAAAACCGGACTACGACAAAAAACGACACTGAAAAAGTATGAAACAAGAACAGAACAAAAAGAAAAGCTTCAGTCACACGTTATAGGTAGGTAGGTAGGTACCAACCGCCGAAACAATTTAATAACGTGTGACTACGGCTTTTCTTCTTGTTTATTTCAGCATCCTGAAAATCTTGTTTTTTTTTTGTGTTAGACTTTTACTGACTAAAACTCACCTGTGTCCTTCAGTTGCTCTTTGCGTTCTAGAGTCACGATCACTCTTTCAAACGATCCTGCAGCTATAGCAGGAATCAGCCCTACTGGGTACAAGAAATAACTAGGTACTAGAAGTAGTAGTACTGTACTGTAGTGTTGTACTGGGTGTAAGTCTAGTGTTTTTGACATCTTGAGACACGCGTGGAAAACTACGCACCATCGACTCGGGTTAGATCCTTACCTAACAGCTCGACGCCAGCTGCCCATCGCTCGTCATTGCGAAACTTTATCACCTATTTGTATTATAAGGAAAACGAAAAAAAACAATTTTTACTGTCTGTTCAACCTATTTTAACTTAGGCATAAGGATGGCATTAAAAGCAAAAAAGTGGTTAGGTAGGTACAATACGAACAATTTACTGCAGCCGTCATTTGTCATGCGTCCAAAGCAATAAGAGTCAAATTCGGTTGAACGGGCAGTAACAAAAGGTTCATAAATTTCTAATGTTATTTCGAACAGAGTATAGGTACCACCAAAACGGTGCCCGTCTGCCCGCTAGTTCCTCAGCCCGTTTTAAGCAGCATATCAGGTAAGAAAGCGGTATTGACAGAAAATACAGAAATAGATAAGTATCTTAAAACCTTAGGAAGTAAAAAATAAAACATGCTTAAGTAATTTAATATCCCATGTATTTATTATCTTTTATTGCTTTTTCATTTAGTTAAGTACGTACTGAAAAAATTTCGAAAACTTTGCCCTTTTTCACATTCCCAGGCTGCCAGGAGAACTGGGTAAAAAGTGGCCTTAGTTGTGACTTGATTAAGTGAGTAAACTATAAGTCCTTGCTAGCAGTGGCCCATGGGGCTGAAAAAAACTTGGATCCCTTTTTTACATGAAAAGTTATCAAATAACTTCCTGTTCTAGGTAGAGACAGGATTGCCATGACTAAAGTAGTGGTACAATCTATTTTATTTAGATTTCAAAGACCGGAGAATTTTTTGGTAGTTCAATAGGTTTGCTGGTCAGGATTTGGGCCCTCCCGAACTTGAGGAATCCAGGGCACTGTCCAGCCTAGCTTTTCGGTAGCTGCGCCACGTTTTTCTAGTCTCTAAATCCGTATTTGGCAGCCTAAGCGTGTGACAAAGGGACTTTGACAGAAAATACTAAAACGATATCTTAAAATCAATTCGAATTAAAGAAATATGTAGTAAATATTTAACATTCCATGCATTTGTTAGCGTGTGCATTTTCATATAAAGAGCTCAACATATTCCGAAAAGTTTGCCCTATTTCACATTTTTAGGTTGCTAGTAGGTAAATCGGTTGACAAAAGGGCTTTGATAGGAAGCCTAGTCGAATAAAATAAAACAGGAGAAAGATACGAGATGGGTACTGACGACTTAGAATGACCCTATCCTACAAAATTTATAGAGAGAGCTTAGCCTGTACAGGGGTGCTATTCTCTAAGAAAGCGCAGCGCTGGCACAGCGACGAGTCGTCAGCGCAGTACATTGAATTAACAACCCAATGCCCCTTTACATTGGATTGTTAATTCAATGTATTGCGCTGACGACTCGTCGCTGTGCCAGCGCTGCGCTTTCTTAGAGAATAGCACCCCTGGTCGTATTGCTTTTAAGTCATATGCACAGACATTTATTTTGTACTTATTAGTTACTTTATTTATAGTACATTGTATACGTAGTTTCTCACAAAGCTTAAAGCCGACTGACCTAACTAAATCCATGCGTCGCGTCGTCGCTTTGTAAACGTACTAGAGAATCGAGTAGATCATTTTACCTTTCAACCATCGATATGTATACATATTTACAATAAAAACTAGGTTTTATTATAATAAACATCTGATACGTTTTTGTCCCGCTCGATTGCTTTTTGACTTTATTGCTAAAAATATACTTAAAATCGTAAGTATTCGACCGTAACTATCGCTATAATAATAAAAAAACTATATTCCTTTGTGTACATATACAAGATACAAGACACATTTAAAAAAATACCAAAATAATATATCTTGCAGAAATAACTTAGGTTAACTAGCTATAAATAATTTGCATTACATCTTAGTACTATCAGCCAGCCACCTAATTCTAATAAATCAATAAAATCGTATAATATTGCTTTTTACAAATTGAATATATTATTTGTACATTGCTCATTTTTTCTCTGACCCCATAAAAATTCATATAGTAATTATTTTTTGTCTACCTATAAATATTATAAT
The DNA here is from genome assembly GCA_929112965.1 of Mythimna albipuncta. Taxonomy (NCBI): domain Eukaryota; kingdom Metazoa; phylum Arthropoda; class Insecta; order Lepidoptera; family Noctuidae; genus Mythimna; species Mythimna albipuncta. The sequence goes on along the minus strand of OV815962.1, from coordinate 3,578,707 downwards.
TATAATAATAGTGTATTCAATTAAAGTGAATAAATTGTTAAGGAGACCTCTTTAAAATTCAATATATTTTAATATTTATGTTGTTTTTTTATATATAGATAGACTAGTGGTCCCGGCAGATGTTGTCCTGCCCGAAAAATGAATTTTCGTCAGAAAAGAAAATTGAGAACCCGATTGCAGCGCCATCTACCGGGGTCAGTAGTATTTTCCGACCATCCAGGGACCCACTCAAAACAGAAACTTTCATCCACAACACGTGTACTGAAGAAGAATTATATATTGTATAAAGATGACGGGTATTCCTGACGGGTAGTCATGTACTTTTGTTTAAAACAAAAGCCAAAGCAATAAATACCCAGGCATTCTTTTCAGGACTAAAATCGTTCAAACTATGGAAAATGGATTAACATTAATTTGAAGATTGTTTTACCAAATCTGTTGTTTCCAAAAAAGTAAATAAATAAAAATGTGTTCTAGTAAAACAAACTTTATCATCTTAAAATTCATTAATCAGAATCTACTTAAATATGGTTGTGCCACTTGTGTTGTCAAAATTACTCTTGTTATTTTGAAGTCAATAATAGTTTAACAGCTGTTATAAAGTTTGTTATATTGTATGTGTAAAAATAACTTGAAAATTAAATTTTATTAATTGTAAAGCTTCGTCGCCTTAATAAAATATTCACTTTTTAATTTCAATAATGCATTATTGTTTTGCCCTTACATTTCGAATTGAGATTATGACAAAACAGGATTCAAGTTTATGACAAAATTAGCTAACTTTTTCGGTTCGCCATGCTTTTTTAAACCGTGTCTACGAAGTGAATCTCTACGGAAGAAACTCTTATCACATTGAGGACAATGAAAATGTTTCTCATCATGCCTTCTTTGATGTATGGCCAGCTTCTCAGCATTTTCAAAGAAAAAGCCACACTCCAAACATACGACGTTATTGGCTGTATGCCTAGATTTATGAGTTTTCAATAATCCTGCTGTAAAAGCTGAATATTCACACATATCACATTTAAAAGATTTACATTTATCATGCACCCTCTTTCGGTGGTTGCAAAGTTCACCCATTGTATAAAAGTTAGCGGAACACATTTCACAAGTGTAACTTCTAACTCCAGTGTGCCTTTTCATATGATTAGCTAAATTGTCACGACTTTTCAACGTTTTCTTACAGACCTCGCATTGTACAGACTTTGGCTTATGTTGTCGCAAATGTTTGTAGAATTGGTTTCGGCCTTTAATGATTTTACCGCAGTACTGGCACGTTGTCACCACCCGATATTCTTTGTGACTAGACTCCCTATGTCCCTGCAGTGAAGCGTGCTGTGTAAAACATTTCAAACAATCTTTACATTGATACGGCCTGAGTCCGCTGTGTATCACCAAATGAGCATCCATATCCTTGATGCGTTTAGTGCTGTAGACACAATCCTTACAGTAAAATACTCTTTTTTTGCCTAAACCTTCAATGCGAACTTTGGCCGCAGCTCGACAGCTTATTGATTGTTTTTTCTTGTGTAAATTGAAAGCTTTAAAAGATTTGAACTGCCGTTTGCAGCTAGGGCAAACTAGCTTGGTGAGTAGGTGGACATTCTTCCAGTGGACAGCAAGTTTACACTTACTTTTAAAGGAACCGCCACAGTCATCACATTTCAATTTTAAGTCTATCGCTCTGCTCGGTTTGCCCGATGCAGTAATGTTTCCTACAGTTTTAGATTCCTGATTTACATCTTTACTCTCAAGTTTTTCAATTCCTATTTCTTCTTTTGCTACTCTGTCAATAAAAAGTTCATCATCAGAAATGTCATAGTCAGGTTCTTCATCTTTCGGTATTAAATTAACAGGTACAACATTTACTGGTTTTTTAATTTCAGACTTTTTATTCACATCTTTTTTGATAAGAGTTGTTTCGTCGGCAAATTTGTCAACACTAGGCACTTCAATTTGTACTGTTTCCTTTCTAGATATATCAGGATTTGTTTTTCCTGTTCCCGTTCTATTTTCAAACACTACATCTACCTCTTTCTTTACTGGAACCTTAAAGGCTAATTTACATATTTCCGATGCCTGCTCAACTATGCTTCGTAGTATCTTGTTGGATGTTTCACACTTCTGTTTGAAAACTACAGCTGTTTCAAGTTGCAATAAACAATCTGGACATATTCTATTGGGCAGTCCATCGCTTTCTTTAATCTCAATGTTTGCTACATACTTAATTTTTTCTGCTATCAGAGAGTTGTTGTATTCCTCAAACAAGGACAAACATTTCTGAGATTTCTCTAAATCATACCGTATACAAACTCGACAGTTTATATTCTTCTTTTGCTCGCTCATGATTTCCCTCTAATTTACATCGACGTTACACGACCACCTCAAATTTCCAAGGGTTTGTTGTTCAGCGTCATGTTAGGGAAACAGAATAAATTGATGAATTATAGGTTTTTTTCATTGAACAGTATGGGTAATTTGTTATTGTAGTTATTACTAAACCAACTTTTATCGTGATAAAACGCTGGAAATGTTGTTTTTTTTTTTGTTTTAGTAAAAATGTAAATAAAAGCAAAACTCGATATAAATATATTTTGACGTGACAATGACATGTTGACGCTGTCAGTTAGCTGGGCTGTCATCTGCCAAGTTAAGGCTGCGTTCATGTAATAATCCTCAAAATCTGGGTTACCGTAACAAAAACTTTAAATTGCTGTATTTGCAAATAAAAAACACAGATCTGCCGTAACATCCTATATTTTAATAACTATTAAGTTACTGTGATACATTGTTACGTTTCTATATTTTTTTCACCCTAAAGGATTTGAATATATTCAACAACATCAATCCTATACAATGCAATGAATATTTTTCTTTCCTTTTCATTTTGACACGTTAAAATTAAAACTTGAAATGCCGTACCTTTCAATCGTGGAAATCACAGACAGAAAATAAAGACAATAGGTGCGCGAACACCGGCGTTCGCTTGGGCTTTAATGAATTAAATATTCGGTAATCGAAACCCTGCCGTATATCGATACGGCTGCTAGGTTGTTTCTCTGAAAACAAAGACACGTTTTATTCAACACGCTTTTACAGTATTACAATTATCGTTAAACTACAATTACACTTTTATCTCAACTGAAAACAAAGAAACGACATTTTCGCTTGGGGTTTAATGAATTAAAGTTCACTAATATCGCCTCCTCAATTATAACCCTTTATTTATCGAAAAGTTCCGTAAATAACACTGGCTGCGTTTATTCTTATATTTTACTAACTACTGCCAGTGGCTTTGTCTACGTGAAAATTGGTCTCTCTCTCCATATAAAATTGGACACGCGGTGCATTCCCTTATGGAATCTTGGGAAATCCTGTCACAATGCTCGACTAAATCGCAAAAGAAAGCCTGGTGCAAAATTTCACGCTCCTAATCCAAGTGGCTTCGGTTGTGCATTGATATGTCAGTCAGTTAGTTTCACCTTTTATCTATAGATTTATCCCTCTTATAGGAAGAACTTCGTCTATATTACCTACTCTTACGTCGATGTTTTATTATGTATTCAGATTTAACGATAATGTCTTTTATAGATAATATTTTCTGATGTTTTTATAGTGTTTGGCAGTAATCCATCCATCTATTTCGTTCAAGGGCAAATGTCCAATGGTGGTCAAAATTTAATGAGGTCGTGCTTGTTTCAATGATTTCACAATCCACATAATTGTTAATGTTTAAGATCTTGTAGTGCATGACAAACACGATACAGCATTGTTTTTTTTTTTCATTTCTCTTGATAAGTAGGATGGGTAAGGGAGTAACAGGAATAAAAGTTCATCCTTAGGGTAGGATATCTTTTACAATCGAGAAATAAAACGCAATTTATAAAATAAATATGTTTTACCTTTTTTGTGTATTAATATTTTACTATAACACATATCACTCTTTTCTTACAATGGAATTCATTTTATCTAATATTTAACACAACTTAATATAAGTATTAAAGTAAAATACTAATAAAATGTTGAAAGTTACAAAGAAACTAAGAAGACTAGCAAAACTTTATGGAGCACAGACACGCTTTCCTTATTTTTTAACTGAAAACATTCACAGACAAAATTGAAAATAATTTTATTAATTATAATATCAAATGATAGTAATGATATATTATTTATTGAATGCAATATTTCACAACAGTAACAAAAGGAAATTACATAAATGTTTGAATTATACAATTTTACTTTGTTGACTTACTTATACTAAAGCACATACGATTTACAGACATACATAACTACACTGTGTACTTTGAATGTTTGTTTGTAATAAAATGTGTTGAAAAAGTTATTTAATTAATTACAGTGTGCTCAGTATATCTTTGCATGCGGCATTAATTGAGAATTTTTGAACATTGCTCAATTCTTATACTCTGTTCAAAATAACATTAGACATTTATGAAAACCTTTTATTACTGTCCGTCCAACCGATTTTGACTTTTATTACGTAGCTTGCATGACAAATGGCATTTGCGGTAAATAGTTGGTATTGTAATCACTTTTTGCTTTTTTAATGCCATCCTTATGTCTACGAAATAGAAGTCAAAATCAGTTGAATAGGCACTAAAAAGCTTTCTTTAAATGTGTAATGTTAACGCGGATAGAGTATAATATTTCATGCATCCCCAGCTGCACTGTTGGCCTCCTGTGTTTTGCTTAGACATTCATGGATATTTTTATTTGATTTGATGGACCATTGATGCCCATTCTATAGAAAGATGGCCCTTAAAATTGTGTTTAATGTATTTAATCTGTCATCGATTCATCATACATTTTCCCGCCAGTTATTCAAACATCATGTGACTTACTTTTATTCTAATTAAATTTACTTATAATTCATTTATTATAATTTTTAATCAGGGACTAAAAATACTAAGGCACTTTTTACCAGACACACATTCGGCATTTTTTATAAAACTTGAATTGAAAATGAGTACCTACTTAAATCTCAAAACGACGATATTTGGTCCCAAAAACATTAAAAGTTTTATTTTAGCGACTACAGAACGCACTAGTATTATTTTATAATGCCAAACTTACGTGAAATAACGTGAAAAGTAATTAAAAATTAACATTATCCTATTGTACTTGTAATTACATGGCTTTTTTTATTAGCTACCATCTGTAATTTTTATAACAAAATTGAAATTTCAAAATACCTTCTTATTAATATTATTATGGTGTCTGTTCATTGGTCTAAAACCCATGTCTACTTAAAATATTATGAAATCTTGCATTCCAGAAACCAATGTTACTTAGGAGGTCAATTTACTTGAGTTACGTTATTCATTATATTTCATTTCAGTTCTTAATAAACAGGTAATAAATTCGTAATTCCGGTCATGGGCGTCTTACAGCCTATGTGTAATGAATTTCCTTATTTGTGAGAATAACAACTATAGAAAATGTTATGTGGGCAAATTAGATTCAATATTTCACAGTTAAATGACCTTTATTAATGGAATGCGAAGAGCTACATTACATTTGGAATTACGAAGTCCAAACAAAGGTTCTGTCCAGTCATTAGTTTGAAAATGCGTCAATGGCCCCGTAAATTCCAAATGTAATGATTCATTGGTCGTCTAGTATAGTGGTTATGTCAACAGCTCATAATTTACTCTACAGATCGTCTGTGTCGATATATTTTTAACAGAAATTACGTCATATATCACGTCAAAGGCACACTAAAATCAATAGGAAAAGGAAATAATACTTCGAGAGTAAACGAATTGTTTGATATGGACTTCATATACAGGGTGTAAGGGGCAGTTCTCCACTAACTTTAAGGGCTTGCTCAGTAGACGAAACTGAAACACCTTCTACAAGTTTTTTTCAAGAAACGAAAAAAAAAAATCAGCCTCTCCATACAAAATTAAAAACTTGGTTGGACAGTTTGTATGGAGAGGCCAATATTTTTTTTTCCGTTTTCTGAAAACAAATCTTGTGGAAAGTAGTTCTGTTTTGTCTACTGAGCAAGCCCTTAAAGTTTGTGGAGGGCTATCCACACCTTGTATATTGGTATATGAAATGGACGCCATCATGATTTTTGAGTTTGACGTGCGTAGATGTCAAAAAATTTGACAAGAGACACTGTCAGCGATAAAATGGGGCATATTATGTCATTCTCAGTTTTTTTTTTTAATTTTGAAAAACTATTCTTTGATAAACCGTATTGTATCAGTCCCTCTAAAACAATTCAAAACGAAGGATTATTTCCTTTCCCAGTACAAAGTCATTGCTGTGTCGAATAGTCTGCCATACAATTTGTCTTAACTAAAAATATTGTCCTGTGTCAAACACTGTCTTATCATCATCACCACTACACTTAACCTTAAAATTGTAACAATCTACCTAAACGTATGAACTAAGAACAAGTCAGAATCTTCAGTCCGGTGGTTCTTGGTGAGAGCAGTGTGGTACAGGAGTCGGTGAAGACTTGAAGGCTCTCGGGAACAGCGAGGAGTATGAAGGGGGTGGTTCATATTCTGGCGGGGAGGGCGGGAGGGGCTGCGTGAACAGCTGCTGGGATGCCGCTGTCACTGTCACTGTGGGTGACAGGTCTATGCAAGATGGCGGGATGTTGATCGGCGTGTCTGATGGCTTTGAGCGTTTGCAGCAGCATTCTGTAACGAGAAATGTTGGGTTTAGTAACTATTTAACTAGCGGTCATTTGTTTTGTCAAAGCTATGATGATGCAAGGCAACCACCACCCATTCTGTGATGGGTATTATTACTCATTTTAGCCTAGCAACCTTTTTTATATCTGTGTGATCAAAATTATCATATCATTTCACTTTTTAGCCAATCACCCATTGGCCGAAAAGAGTGGCAATTAATAATTGGGTGAAGAGAGTGTCCATTTAATTTCTTGCACGTTATTCACCATAGACATTGATAGATATACCCTTTATCCTTTTTTTTATAGAGATCTACTCTTTAGAAAGTGCGATTAGCCTATTTTTTTCTGACTGAACGACTTTTTGGAAATTCAAAAGCTTGTTTTATTACTTTAGAAAGACCTTCTTATCTTTCTGCCGCTTTCTATAATTCCTCAAATATCCTATCCAGGCTTTTACCGCATAACTTTTATGACTTCGTCAACCCAACTCCCCTTAGTAGGTACTTCCCAGTTTTTTTTATACCTACTCGTAGATACAAAAACTTCTCAACTTACCCCAAGCCAAACAGAACATGAGTATAGTAGCACAGACGAGCATGCCCACAACCAGGTAGCTCCAGGGTCCATACGGCTTCAGGGCGGCTGCGAACTCCATGAACGCGTTGGTAGACTTCTCTGGTTCGCTGATCTTCACTGAAAGAGTCAAGTCGCCTGTTGTCAGTTAGGTACATCTGCTGCTAGAGCCGAAGCATTGGTAAGAAGAATAAAAATGGTCCGCCATATTAGATTTAACCTGAAGAATCGCCAAACCTTTCGAATACCGTAGAGACACAATAGAAAGACAATGAAAGAGTGAACGCGCGTTCGCTTGGGGTTTAATGAATTATGTGACAGTGCACAGGGCACATTGCTCGCAGAACAGATGGTCGATAGGGACGAAAGGTTCTGGAGTGGCAACTGCGGGAGAGGCAGTGTAGGAAGACCTCCCACAAGGTGGACCGATGACCTGATGTCTGATGAGGGTGAGGGAATCTGATTTATGCGACAAGCACAGGACCGGTCGTTGTGAAAAAAAAAAACAGTACTGTACTGATGTAGGGTTTTAATCGCATTCCCATAGGGGTCCCTTTTATTCAAAACTATCTTCTGCCAGCGGCTTCGCTCACGTGAAATTATAAAATATAAGCCCATGTCATTCAGTGATAAAGTACCATTCTACTAGTAAAAGAATTTTTAAAATGATCGAATCGAGCACTTTTTGATCTTGTTTGTTTTTTACTAATAACTAGTGCTGGACTGCGATTGCACCTGATGGTAAGCTGGGATGTAATCGTTGATGGTGAAACCGAGTGGCACTAGTTTTTGAAGAGCCTATGTCTTGAATTATAATCGTACGGGAAGACCGCAGTAGGCAAATTTTTCCAGTCCTTCAATGTACTTTCCTTTTAAAATATTAATATACCTATTAAAGTACATAAAGACTAATACATAGGTAAGGTTTATGAATGATGACAAATAAATATTCCCCCTACTCAACAACAGCGGGGAAATATGTTGAATACATAACTAATGTACTTTTTGTTGTGTATTGCAACTAATGAGGAAATAAATAACAAATGTCTATTACAATATTATTATAGTCTGATTCGTTTCGTGAACACTCATTGATAATTATGGGGACAATCCCGTGACATAAGTCTGACGGATGTCCCGTTGTCTATGACACGTCGGAACTCCATGCTTGCCAAATTAGGATTGAGACCTTGGACGAGTTAGACGTGGGACCTCATGTTAATGGACGGCTTTGTTGAAGCAGAGGACCTACCGCTAGCTCTTAATGCGATCCATTTTATGACCTAAATTGAACTGTTACGGGTTTGGCGAAAGGTTTGGAGTCTTGTATTTTTATGTAAAAAATCTAAGTACAAAATTTCAAAACTGTAATATGAAAAATCACAGTTACAAAGCCAGGTATGGTACCTGTGCTGTAAGTAAGGTAGTTGGTAGGTAACTACCCACCCTTCCGGGGTCCCGGCGACTCCTTCCCAACTATAAGGAGTCGCCGGGGCCCCGGAACAAAAAGGACTGAAGGAGCTCGGGTGGATATTAGGGAATAAAGGTTTGGTACTCCCTCTCTGTCAGCTCAAAGCCAGAGAAGTTATTTGATGATAGCCCAACCAAAAAGGACTTTTATAAGCTAATGAAAAGCTTTAATAATCTTGTTGAAATCCTTTGCAAAAGTAGGACTTTCAAAGTGGCTTAACCTACCCACAGAACTCGTAAAATACTACCAAAATTCAACACTCACTTATAACAGAAGGCTTCGTCATCCCATCAGGCTGTTCCAAGCCCAGTAACTCCTGGTTCCGTGCTGCGAACCTCCTCAGCAGCTCCAAGAGTGGCGGGTCGTGGCGATGGGAACACGCTCCAGGATCCTCGTCCTCACCTCCAGGGCAGTGGCGAACTCCGTCGCAAACGAGGTATGAGGATATGCAGAGGCTGGTCACTCCACATATGAACTGGGAATCGTTGTTGCAGATTGAACCTGGAATTGAGAAAGGAGAATTATGTTTTACCTGACTGCATCAATTTTGAACTTAAGGCCTACCTTAATTAGAATAAAATTGGCACCCATTGAATGGCTTTTTGCAATTTTAGAACATTATTTTTGTATATCCAGAACCTGCATTACTTTGTTCAGAATCAGAAAAATTACTAAATTGATTTATCAGTGTGTTTTATTTTTCTCCTACAAAAAATCGGTCACCGATATCGGACGTGGGCGGGCAGCCTTAAGCTTTAAATAATTCGAATTAATTGCCAAATTTCTCAATACCAGCATAAATGTGGAGCAATTATTCTACCATGTTAAGCTAGAAGATTACCAGCATTAGATAAGTAGTCCGACTTATATTCGCAACGCATTAGGACACTCAATCATTAAAACATGTCACGCATTCGTTTGACACACCGCGCTGTCGAAACCATTGGGCAAACTGTAGCCATGAGAATCGACTGAGCAATATTCTGGTAGAACGAGACCAATAGTGAGGTAGCTAGATGACCAAAGGGCCTGTACTCCGATTCACGTAATGTAAACCGAAACAATATCGTAGCGATTTAGTCGTTTATAACATTTCCGTATTCACATCCATCAATCGAGTTTGAACGAAACCGATTTTATAGTCGTTTGAAATTCGTCGATTAAAAAAAACATCTGTATTACATTATCCTGGTAGAATACTTGTTAATGTAACTGGAAATAAGTTGATAGATCGTGAATACCGCTTTTGGATAGGACTTCGATCGAACGACTATAAAACTTCAACGATATTAATTGGCTTGTTTGATTTCACGTGAATCAGGCTATTGGGACCAAAAATAAATAAATTGTCAGTGGACTATTTTTTTTTACGTGAATGGGTGGAAGGGAGTGTCATACTTTTACTGATAAAAACGAGTTACCATATTTAGGGCCAAGTTCACAGTCTCCAAGTAGAGCGTTGATTAGTTACTTCCCCATTAAAGTTAATTGCAAGTAAAAGTGTTGCAACCTATTTTTATTAGATTTTGGATGTGGGAGTGTCTTTCGTTATTTTATTTTTTGGTTAGTTCAAGATCATTAATTGAGCTTTGTTAACCAGTTTTGGGGTCCCCCGAGCTTAGGGGCCTCGGGGTACTGGCCCCACTTAGCCCTTCGGTAGCTACGCAAGTCAGAGAGCCCAATTCTTGAGTAAGTTAACATTTCACCATTACCGCTCGGCTCGTATGCCGAGCTAATTCAGAAAAGAAAAACAAAACATTCTATTAAACGTATGTGTGTCACTTACCACTATTAATCGCGGTGACGACCAGCCGCAACTTTTCAGTATGCTGGTAGGGGGAGGTGGGGGGGTTCCAGACGATCCTCAGCTTGGAGGGGAGCAGCTTGGTGCCAGCCCTTGCTGCTACAGCTGCCGCGTTTCCTCCGCAGAGATTTAGCCGCCACATTGGGGTTTTTGCGTCTGCGATGTACTGGAAAAAGAAACAAGAAAAAAATGTAAACTAGGTAAATGTTTGCAAATATTTATTAAGTACTTGCTTTTGCCCGCGGCTTTGCTCGCTTACGTAAAATATAGCCTATGTCACTCAGGAAAAAGCAGCTTTCAATCGGTGAAAATATTTTAGCAATCAGAGCTGTATTTTCGGAGATTATCTCCTACATCAAAAAAAAAAAAAAAACTTTACCTCTTTATAATATTAGTGTAGATTATTATTTTCTTTATTGTACACCACATAAACAAAATTACAGATGTGTGTGGCTACCCTCACACATCCGTAATTTTTGCGGGCGAATCCGCTGGCAGAAGCTAGTATCTAAGTAAATATAGAAGAAGCAGTAAGCCTGGGTGTTTTCAAAACAGTGTGTATGGAATCCATCCATACCAGGTACCTAACTCCAGTGGAAAACAACAACAGTCCTTGCAGATATAATTGAGCACATTTGACTCCAATTAACCCGAATATTCTTTGTAATACGATAATGTACCACCATGCATAAGGTCTAGAGATACTCCGATACTAGTAAATACTAGTGAGTACTCGATACTTAAGTTTCGATACCAAATACTAATAGAATTAAATCAATCTTGTGATACTTAGTTGGTATCAAAACAAAGATACTTGGTATCAAATTGAATCAGATCGCATGAATGTATTAAAGTTTTCGAATGCATCAGAACAAAAGCCCTTTCTTTAACTGTCTATGTCGGATATATCCGACAAATACATTCTCATATCTTGCATTTATTCCGCTGGAGTAAAATATTCACGACCTAATATTCTATCTCGTCAGCTCTTCTGTCACCTATGGGGATTGAAGAGCTAAATGACGTAGAGTACCCAGTAGCGAAAACAATCGTCGGATCCAATTCGACGCGATGTAACTGCCCGCGTCGGGTTAGTATTTTAGTCACAACATCGGTTCTAAAAGAGTGCTTATTTTCTAAGGCTGGAGCAACAATGTTGCATGTAAAGAACAGATTGTTCCCAAAATAATGAGATCAGTTTTTGAGAAAAACCAGTTTTATTATTCATTATATTAGTTCCATTAAAACCAATCGATATCAGTAAGTATCAATGCTTTAGGAGTAGTTAGTAACTAGTAGTAGAATGAATAGGAGCAGTACTGATATGTATGGGTAACGATACTTTCAGGGTATCGGAACATCCTTACTGGCGACTGCCTTGAGAGGTCCATGGACCGTGTGCAAATACCTTTCATCTGTTGACACAGTTGCCAAGCACAGTTATGAGAAGAACATTGCACACTCATAAACACTTAATTAAATATAAGTCTGGTGTTATATTTACTTGAAACAATGAGATTTAGATCCCAAGTAATGTTTCGAAAGTTATGTTGGAAAAAATAACGGAAAGAGATTGTTTGGACCTCATTTTTTCAGAAGTGAGTGATTTTAATGATGTTGTGAAGGTCAGAATAATGACTTATGAAATTATACTAATATTATAAAGGAGAAACTAATAGTTTGTATGTGTATGTTTGTTACTACTTCACACTCAAATGGTGGAATGGAGTTGAATGTAATTTGGTACACGGGTTGACTACCTATGTCCTCAAAAAGGACTTATGTCTTATTTAATGATAGTTTTTATCGCGGAGATAGGTATGTTTGAGGATTGGAGGCGTTGGGAAGCCTCCCACAAGGTGGACCGGCGACCTGTTGAGATTCACGGGAATGCGGTGGATGCGAGACGCACAGGATCGGTCGTTGTGGCGACGCTTGGGGGAGGCCTATGTCCAAAAATGGACGTCTTTCTTTTCTTTTCTTTTCAAAAATGATGATGATGATGTTTGTGGATTATTGTCTGTTTTCATTCGGGGGGTTTGAGGACTATTTTAATAAGTTCCATTTCAATAGTTCGCTTCTGATAACGCACGACATCATCCTGGTACTACGGATCAAACTTACGCTAATGCCTTGATCACAAGAAAAAGGGCGAGACAGTAAAATGTTGCTCGGCCGAGACAGTTATGTAAGCGAGTTGTAGAGATAAGCGCTCGGGCGAGCACTCGGCGCTTTGTTTATACATACCGAGTATTCGGCCGAGTGCACTGTCTCGCCCTTGACTCAGTGCGTGTGATCAAGGCATAAGTGACATCCATTTTGGTACGGATGCGGGACGGACCGGCTTCATTCTATCAAATTCGGACGTGTGTTAATACTATACATGGACTTTAATAATAATTAAGATCGCTGGATTGCTTTATAGATAGACTGATGTGGATCAGAAGCGAACCCAGTTCATACGGCCCCAGCTACATTTCAAAACCCAGTTACAAAACCTGGTACTCACAATAAGCAGCTTGCAAGCATCAGTACTATTATTAACAGGCGCCGCCTGGTCGGTAGCGGTGTCCTGCGCGTGCGCAGCTGTCCTCGCGCTCCACTTGCGGTTGAGCGCGCCTGCCACTGGAGGCACCTGCACGTCGGTCATGCCTGTGATGCCTCGCTCCCATTCTGCTAGGGACTCCTGAAATTAAAAGAGAAAAAAACAATTTTAATTATTGTTTGTTTTGTCAATGTGTTAACAAATCTAATATGAGTATGGGTAAATATCTCGTTTCAGTGTTTATGGTCGCACTCCTCCGAAACAGCTATACTAATTATAATGTTTTTTTTTTTTTATGATTTAATCGGTCGTAAAGTATTTTTCACCTCTTACATGGGAGTACTTCACGTTTTAGTATTTTTGTTTCGATTTATTTATAAATATGCTTTGATAATAATGTATTTGGTTATAGGATAACAACGTTTGCCGAGTCAGTTAGTATTTAATAACAAAATGGGATGAAACGTAAAAAAATATATATTTTTATAGTAAAATCCGGGTCTTACCATACTTAATCGACCTTTTGCCCTAGTCGGAAAGGTAATGTCGGTTCTTCATATAATCTTCATACATAATTCTTCTCCCTGCCCTTAAGGCCCTTATCCCTTATTTCTTGGGGTCGGCACAACACGTTTTTTCTTCCATTCTGTCCTGTCACCCGTCACTCTATCACTAATGCCTTGATCACACGTACCGAGTGAACGGGCGAGACAGTACTCTCGGCCGAATACTCGGTTCGTATAAATAAAGCGGTGAGTGTTTGGTCAAGCGCTTACATCACTGCCTCGGCCGAGCCACATTTTACTGCCTCGTCCTCTTACACAGTACGTGTGATCAAGGCATCACTCCCTTTTCTTTCATATCACTTCTCACACAATCCATCCATCTTTTCTTTGGCCCCCCTTTCCATCTCCATCCATCTACATCACATCATATCATCTTCATTCATACCTTCATCTTTATTTGCCACAAACAGTCACTTCCAATCTAGTCATTTTCTCTTTCATACAATCCAGCCATTACATCGTTTTCTTGGTACGACTTTTAAATACCAACGCGAATAATATAATTAATTTCGTGGGTCGTTTTCGTTTCTTTAATAAACCATGATCCGTATTAAATTAATTGTCATGGGAATTTCTACTTATCATGGCTTCACAGTTCTCATAATTAACTGCAGTGACGACCTTAACATTGGTACAATGTTCAAGACAATTGAATTTAAAAATAAACACAAAAAGTATTTGCTGGAAGCAAGAAAAAATCTTTTGATCCGGTCTTACGCCAGAAGTGTCAAAAAATTTGACAGGAACACAATAGTTGCCAAAAGTTACGTAAATAGCCGAATAAGTCATGGTGACGTTTATTTTTTGTTATTTTTTAACCCTTTAACCGCTTGCGTCGGCGTCGGATTAGTCCGACAAGTGTTTTAGTATCCTATTTGCTAGGGTCGTATGTCCCATTCGCAACTGGGCACTCCATTTCGTTTAGCTCTTCAATCCCCATAGATGACAGGAGAGCTGACGAGATAGTGTTGGTCGTAGATGTGCGACCCTGGCGAAATAAATCTGAGAGTGATTGTCAAATACATCTGACGTAAGCTTAAGTGACACTAGGAATTGTTCCTAAATCGTGGGTGCATTCACAGACGTTCAGAACTATCTCTAGAACATACAAATATGTTCCGCGCAGAAATCTAGCCCGTGAGACGCACCGCAGCAAGTAATCGTTCGACCACTGCGTCAGGCATGTCAAGAAAAAATTCTTACGATCGTCTTACGTCAAAGTGTCAAAAATATTGAGCGGCGTACAATAGTTGCCAAAAGTTGAATGGTTACGTAAATAGATGAACAACTCATGCATATGACGTTGTTCTCGCGTTGTTCATTTTCTGACCGAAACGTATTGTCATCGATCAAGTCCATAGAGAAACATAATGGGCACATTCTGACAAACACTAGTAACGACTGATGTGTTTTGATTAGCTGCTTGCCAATGGCGTTTGAAGGAGTTTAACTGTCAAAGTCCAAATTGTAAATTGGTCAAAACCACTTTTAACCGCAAGAAGTAACTTTGACCAGTTACGACTACTTAAAAAATTACTAATATTTACTCCAAAACCTGTTAGGTTGGTATATTTATTTTTTGTGAGCATTTAAAAATTATTTTTTGTAGTGATTCTAAGGTACATGAACTTATGTAACCAAATAAAACGTTTCATAATTTTTGAAACAATAGAACCAACGCGGTTTAATTTATTAAGAGTTCTATCTGAAGCCAGTGAAAACTATTTTTGACTAATGAATAGTCTTAACTTTAACAGATTTGAAGCTACACGATGAAGGAATAGAATACGAATATAATTAACTTTATTGTACACCAAAATAGTAACAATTTTATAGAAACTTAAATCAGTATGTACAATGGTGTGTGGAATTCCCTACCGGAGTCTTGTGTTTCCTGATAGCTACAAGGGGGTCTTTAAGTCAAGAGTAAATAGGTCGTTTCTAGGCAAGCGTGCTCCATCGTCGGCCACATTATCGCTTACCATCAGGTGAGACAGTAGTCAAACGCGATCCTATAAATTAAAAAAAAAGTTAAATGGTTTCGTAATCACGATCTAATAAATCTCATATAAATAGCCAATTGAGAACGCTACATTTTGTTAGGGAAGAAGAAGCGTTACTTATGGTATCTACATTATTTAGTTTGCTAATAGGGAAGAATGAAAAGATTTGAAAAACAGAATCTTAATCAAGACCAGTTTCGGTATGAACTGAGTGTTATAGAGACTGGAGTTAGTGATCGTGAAGTTAACTCATAAAATTTAGAGGACAAGAAGCGAATTAGAACGCTTTAGCTCAAAAAATTCAGTAATAAAATAAAACGATTGTTACAAAAGGCGCGATTATTATTCCTATTAAAGTAATATCAGACTCGAGCAAGCGATTAGCCGACACAATGGTCAAAATGATTACGAAGATGACTATTGTGTCTTTTATTAGTTTGTTGGTGCTTAACGCATGTCATTCTGGTAATGATGAGACAAGACAACCATTAAAATTAGCTTCGTACTAATGACACTTACCTACGTTCAAAATCTAAATAAAGAATTCAAAATATACTGACTTTTAGGAAGATTCTATATTCGGAGAGTCAGTTAGGTTTACTGAGAAATCCGGAGTTGATGGCCATTCTCCAATGTTGTGTGAAATATAGAAACGAAGAATTCTAGTGATGCCAAAAAAGGTGAAGGTACCAAAGAACAAAATTAAAACGCGATCTATAAACTTATTCATAGTATTGCGAGCATTCCTAAAACAATTTCAAGTCTAAATGTGGAGACAATGAAAATGGGATGAATAATATTAGAATACAAAATAGGACTATAAACATGAAAATCATAGACAATAGAATTAGTAATGACGGAATAAAACAGCGTGTTGAAGATCTTCTTGATTGTAGGCTAACATATTCCGAAACTTTGCCCAATTTGGTCAGGCTCTAAATATTTATAGCAAGTGTACGTATACTGAATTGTAAAAATCCATTGTTTCAAAATGCTAACACGTTGACACTTTACTAAAAAGGTCTTACTTTTAATCTGCCAACAAGACCATGCGTTATTGACTCCTTAACTTTAGCTACTGCTTGTGATGTTAAACCAAATGTTTCTGGTACTCTTTTTAATTTTATACGATTTTCCAGTTTAGGATTTGTAGCAGTTCGTATAGTGTGCATTAGGCTCTGTCAGTCAGACATCTAATCATCTATGCGATTATAGAAAACATTATTTTGAGACAGTTATTTCTGATCTAAACATACATTTAATGACCGATGATAGAATAGTAGAAACTTTGACAACTCTTGTACATATGAACTTGAATCTATTGGCACAATGACAATATAATTATTTTAATAATGATGAAATATCGTGGTAATTCAACTGATCTATGTATTTTATATCGATCGATAAAGAATCCGTTGTAATGTAACACGAGTTCGAACAGTACCGATGACCTGTTTGGTATTCCATGTGCAAGCAAGGTCGTTTATTGCAAGAATTTACGATTAAAATTGCACATATTTTCTGTACAAATTTCAAAATTAGTACTGCAATCACGAACGATGAATCTGTTTCCTTTAAATAATGTATAAAAAATACTGTTTTTATGTAAGCTTTGTTTAAAAATGATGAGAATTTGCCAAGGTAGGAAATTCGCTTAAAGTTGTAATCATATTCTTCTTCAAATCATGATCACGTAGGTTTTGCCTACGTGATCATGATTTGCTTACACAAAAGCAAGACATGGTATAATCCTGGAAACCTACATGTAAACCTACGTCTAAAGACACAGCTGCAGAAGAAACCTAAATGTCTTAAAACTGATGATGGACTTGAAGACGCAGTCGCAGTGACAAGAAAGAAGGAACAAACAAAATATAGAATACGTCCTCCAAAGAAATGCAATTGGCAAAGACACTTATATGTTATCTATGCACATTAATATGACCACATAACAAGAATTTTCGCCATAACTCGGCAAATATTACACAGCTAGTCAAACCGTCGAACACGGTATGATAAAAAATTTGAAACACTAAACAATAGGTGTTATGAAAGTCCTAACAATGGGATTTCTTACCCAACTGGTCGGGTAACAAATGTGTTGCATATGAGGCAGTAAACCGACAATTAAACCATTGTCTTTAGTTACTGAACTGAAAATCTTAACGTTGAACGTTAGGAAAGTAGTGAAGACGAAATTTCGGATAGCGCGTGTAGGTTATCAAGAGAAATGCAACTAAGATATTATTAGAGATATTTATAAAGGAAAAAGGCAACGGAACGAAAAAGGAACTAATAAATAAATTCAGTCTAGACTGAATTAGAAAGACGGTGAAGATCGCAAAACGACACGAGAATTAGTAAAGAGATGTAAATATGGTAGACAAGGATATTGTTAATCTTGATAATTGGTCATGACTCAGTGAAGTTAGTATGTACACAATTAAGATAATCTTCTATGTTATATTCTGAATAAATGCCTTTAACTTATCTGAAACTAAGTAAAAAAAAAGGAGCAAAATCCAGTCCCTACCTACTGTCCAGTATCTCCTCAACGTCCTCAACTGTCCCAAGTATTGCGATAAACAGAATTACTGCTTTTCATTTATAACACGAACATGGCGTGTGAGACAAAGGAACAGTTAATATCGTGAGTGCAGTTGCATCAGTGTTTCATGACAAGTTACATGTAGGAAGTATTTGACGGTTTTACGATGTAAGCAATTAATTCTTGCTTAACTGGCGAAATTACTGGCTGCGCATGCTGAATTTAGACATCTCCATTACTTTCAGCTTTTTGAATAAGACTAATATTAATAAGATTAAAAATTGTATTATTATTTTAATTATTTTATGTTAATTTTAAATGTCAATTTAATTATTTGTTTTAATTCAATTTGTAATATAAAACAATAATTAATTCCCTAGAATTGTAAGTATTTTTCATTTTTATGTAAGCTATGTACTTCTTTAAGTGACAAGTTCACCACAATAATTGGTATATATATGCTAGTTATTTTTTGTAAAATTTTATTAGTGAATAAGTCGTTGGAGTACCTTAATATAAATAAATAAATAAATCAAGACTAGCTTTTTGCACTGGCTATCGTGGCATCTCCAACATCAGGGTTCGTGCATTTTTCGGAGTAGCAAATAGTTCTAATAAATAGTGAATCCGTTCAATTCGGATCCAGTTAGTCTATCACCCAGCAGTGGGAACATTTAAAGTTACTCAGAAGATTATAATATAAGTTTGATTGGTTTAGATTACTTGCGGGAAAACGGAACGAGGATCGAGGATGGCAGTGCAGTGAAGTTACACCGCACCCGCACCGCAAGTGTGCGAGGGAACATCAGGGTGAAGCCAGGGCGGAAGACATCAATAAGGATGACAGCGGAAGTCAAACCACACCGGCAGGCAGCCCCCTTCGCAATTGTGCGAGAGAATATTGAGGTGATCCTAGGGCGAAGTACATTAATAAAGATGCTCATCCCGGCAAACAAAAAAAAAAGGATCCAGTAAGACACATATGAAACACGTTGTCGGTGCGCGTTGTCAAATTTAACGTTTGGTATTGGTGATAAGAACCTAATAATGATTAAGTACATAAAATTAAGTCGTGAAAAACCATGCTGTTTTGAACGCTCATTTACGTCACTATGAAGTCTTTGTTTGTTATGCTATCTATAATTACAATCTAGTTAGGTTTTATTATTTTAATACGAACTTGTTAAAGAAAAATAAAGCCTTGTCTAAGGACAAAAATAAGGACACCTGAACCTTCTAGATTAAAGTCTCGCCTTTACCTTCCCCAAGGTTTTCAATAAATCATTAAAATTTTAGTCCATAGAGCAAGTTGATTAATTGTTAAAGTTATTACAACTATCATAAAGATTAAATGGCCAGTAGTTTGTCCGGTTGGGCAGGAGCTAGACAAGACACTTCCTGACCATGGACAATTGATAAATTGTCTATGTCTAAAAGTGAAAATATAGGAAGTGGGAAGTTTATGTAACGTCCATTGGTAGTAATTTTGTAGGGTATTGTAATTTGATGGTTATTTATTATGGTCTTTTGAAAGTTAGATTTTTAGGTTTAGTGATCAATAGATCTGAAATTAGTTTTAAATTAATTGTATTAATAATTGTAATTAATGTAGTTTTAAGTAATTTCAAACACAATACAAATTGTTCTTGAATAAATGAATTGTATTGAATTGAATTGAATTGAAATTCTTTAATAATACTTATCGTGGAAACTTATAGGTATGTCTCTTTTGGTTTAGATATTACTTACTACTTACTATTATTATATCTAGCCTGTATTCTCCTGATACCGGGCAAAGGCCGCCACTCCTTTCATTTTTCGCGGTTTTGGACCACTTGTTGACAATTTCTTTGGTAGATAGACATCTAATTCTAATTTCTGATCTTCGTGGTCTGTCGCTATTCCGTCTCGGGATTTGAATTTTATAGCATTTTTTTGGGGCGAAATTCTGAATTAGGCATGTTTTTTGTTGAAAATCTGATATTATACACGAAAAAATGTAACAAGACAGTTTATCATGCCTTGGTTACTATTGCTAGGAAATTTAGAAATCAGGCAGCCAATCGGAATGTGGTGTGGAATTCCAAATGAGCAGGTCGGCGCCAAGATTTTTTGTGGACTGGTACGGATTAGAATGCCTATGACTTTGTAGCACGAATGTGAATGTACCATACTTGTTCATAAGCTGCATTTTTATAGCAACATGACACCACCAACCACCCATACGCACAAAACGTTTTAAAAACCCATTCGTTGTGTGTATAGCCAAATAGCTACAATCTGGAATCTGGGGATCTTTAAGTCAACAGTAAACAGGTTACTTCTAGGCGCGCGGCTCCTTCGTCGACCACATCATCGCTCATAGGTGAGATATGGTCAAGCGCGAGCCTATCTTCAAAAATAAAATAAAAAAATTATATAAGGGCAAGACAGTTACAAAGCCTTTACGGCCCGTTCACAACTTTCGTCTTAGTGGCGCACGGCGTGGCGAGCGGGGCGGCATCGGTTACCGCTCGCAGCCCCGCGCTAATCTTCAAATATAAAATAAAAAATTTATACAAGGGCAAGACAGTTACAAAGCCCTTACGGCCCGTTAACAACTTTCGTCTTAATGGCGCACGGCGTGGCGAGCGGGGCGGCATCGGTTACCGCTCGCAGCCCCGCGCTAAGCTACCTCTCACAGCAGCAAGGTCATGAACAAACCGTTATAATTTCCTCTTCAGTCATACCAAGAAATCAAGCGGAAATACGTTAAACACCTTTTGTAACCCATTACACCACCTAATCACCTACGTTCACACTAATTGGGTGTCATGGCGGTATCTATTATCATAAAAGTTAATCGTATCGTCACGCCTTCCGCGTGACCTTCAGCCCTTCACCTAGACACAGTTTCTACTCCATCGATCAAAGCTGATCTAGTTATTATGTATGATTAATATAAAAGTACTAAGAAATCAAGTACTTAAGTGGCAGTGGGCAGGGTATATTGTTCGCAGAACAGATGGCCGTTGGGGACGAAAGGTTCTGGAGTGGCGACCACGTGCTAGAAGAAGCAGCGTTAGAAGGCCTCCCACAAGTTGGACTGAGGACAAACTACTTTATTTCGGAAAAGGACATAAGCGGCCACAAGCTGTGAAGTAACAGTAAATATGTGGTGGACCCTGTAAAATAAGATGACAGATCGAGGCGGCCACTGACGGTGAACAGCGGCAATCGCGCCGAAGCGTGAGGCTATGAAGTCCTTCTTCCCTTCAGTATCTCATACTTATGTAAGGCCACCCGCCTTATTTAAGTATGAGATACTGAATATTGTTCTGCTTTGGAGTATTTTACGGCTTACCGATGGCATGATACGCAATTACGCATGCATTCGCACCACACAACCGCTTAGACCACAGATACCCAACGGGGGCGGTACCACCCCCTAGTGACCGCAGGAGCTTTTCGTGGGGGGTGGTAGTGGGTCCAAAGACAAAAAAGAGGGACATTATGACAAAATATTTAGTATTTTTAAATAATCAATAATTATGACCGCACAGAGAGAGAGAGAGAGAGAATTAAATAATTTGTGATTATGAATACATAATAGACAAACATATAAAATTGGTATAATTAACTATGTAAAGGGGGCGTCCATAAAAGGTTGGGAAACTATGGCTTAGACCATCCATAGGATGTCTATTGAGTGACAGGCGTCAAATATACATCATGTTAAATGATGATGAGTGTCAAATGACGACCTGGTTATACATAGCGGTAAAATAATAGGTTATATATAGCGGGAATCTGATGGATGCGAGACGTACAGGATCGGTTGTTGTGGCGACGCTTGGGGGAGGCCTATGTCCACCAGTGATCGTCTTTCGGCCGAAATGATGATGATGGAGTCGGGGTCTATTCAACTTTAGGAACCACTGATCTAGTGCAATAAATTGCATAATAATTGATACTTTACTCGCCCTTTGTCTGCACAGTAGGTTTGTAATACTATTATGTTACATAATAATCCAGCCTTTTCCTGATCGGAAATAAACACGTCTTCACAATTAATCGTTTATTTATTAGAAAATCTATGTAGTGAATCATGCATGGTTCGTAATTACCGGCGCGTCAGAAGATTTATAACCGTCAGTAACGATTTAACTAATTGATCGCTAATTGAGTGTTGAAACACATTATAATAAATGTGTTACTTTTTTATTATTGTGAAATATGACACAATAATCGGAAGAGAGAGAACAATGGTAGGTGTAGAAAATAAAAGTTTTCAAACAGTTTTTGGCGGGAAAAAATTATAACAGTAGCTTGATTCGCGTAATGAAAACCGTAGCGATTTAGTCGTTTAGTTAGACCATTTCCGTATTCACATCCATCAATCGAGTTTGAACGACACCGATTTTAAAGTCGTTTGAAATTCGTCGATAAACAAAAAATCTGTATTAAGTTATCCTGGTAGAATACTTATTAATGCGACTGGAAATAAGTCGATAGATCGTGAATACCGCTTTTGGATAGGACTTCGATCGAACGACTATAAAACTTCAACAATATTTGGCTTGTTTGATTTTACGTGAAACAGGCTACAGGACTCTTACCCAGACTCAAGTTGTCCGTCCGTCTGTCACAGGGCTGTATCTTATGAACCGTTATAACTACACAGTTGAAATTTTCACACATGATGTTTTTCTGTTGTCGGTATAACAACGAAAACTAAAAAAAAATGTTTTAACATAGTGTCTAATGTTAAGATAACGCACTTAACTGGTTTTAATTTCCGCATTCTTTACCATATGGGCCGTGTTTATAGTTAACGGATCACCAGATATTAATTCCAAAATAGGAATGACAATAAAAATCTAAAGAAATAAGATAAAAATCTAATGAATATTAAAAAGGGTAAAAAGCCCTTTGTAATATTAAGTAGATTTTAATTTCAATATTTATAATGACCAGGGAATTGGTCATGTAAAACCGTTTCAAAACTGACTTACTATAGTGTTAACAGCCTACCAGGGCCTCGAGATTGTTTAAAAGAGTTAACGAGGCTCTAGTACGTACGATGAACCCACCTGTGTTCCTTTAGTTGCTCTTAAACTAAAGGAACACAGGTGTGTTCATTTCTCCATAATCTGCCATAACATATTGTTCCAGATACAAGTAGAATCTAGATATTGATCCAAAAGCCTAACAAGCCTACGCCAAGGCGACTGCAAGGTCTAAGCGGACGTGATCTGATGGACCTTGAGCTCAAATACACGACTTGACGGTGCATTTCTATATAAATCTCTGATTTCTCATATAAAACGTGTTGTATGCGTTTGTTTCTTAGTCTTTGCTTTTCCGGAAGCTTCAGTTACTTTGCCATCATAATCGTTTCAGACGAAAGACGCCCCATTCTTGGACATGGACCTTTTTTTTCTCTTTGGTGGGTGAAAATCATCCCAATGACATCATCTCCCGATCACCACCATCACCATCATCAGATAGTTTCAGACTCTTACTGACTAAAAAACCCACCCCGTTCCTTCTTGCCTTTCATACCGAGGCTGAGCTAACTTTCGGAGCTAACCCAGCAGTAGGCTTCGACCCAGCTGGGCCCCTGCTTTGGACATGGGTCTCCTCCTGTGCGTGATGTATCCATCAGATTTCCGCGACCCTCACCAGGTCATCGGACCCTTTGTGGATTGCCATCTAACGCTGCGTCTCCTGGTACACGGTACCCAGTGTACCCAATGCAGAATCTTTGTTTAGCTTAGTCGCATTTTTACTTAATTTCGCATTTATATGGACAGCTTTTGAGTTATATGAAAGAAAAGGGAGTTAGTGATAGTTGGACGGGTGACAGGACAGAATGGAAGAAAAATCCATTTTGCACCGACCTCAAGTAATATGGGAGAAGGGCAGGAAGAAGATATGGACAGCTCTTTAGCATATAGTATACATATTTTTTCTATATAATCTAGGATTTCTCGAAAATCGTATGTATGTATTACTTATTTAGGTACGTTCACAGTATATTGCTTCTGAGAACTGAGTAAGCTTTGAATAATGTATGCCATACGTGTGATGTAGCATTGGTTTTTATGAATGAGTGCAGGTGTGGCAAGGTAGGGTCATGTCTGCAGGCTTTTTAGATTGGTGTTTTATTATGGAAGCCATCGTGCTTTTAGTTAATTGATATTGGGTTTATTAACTTTAACGTAATTGGATTTCTGTGTAACTATGAACGATTTTCAGAAATGTGGATGTTTTTTTAAAAACCTCAAGTGGCCATCAAAGTGATTAAAAAGTCGCTAATTTGACAAAATCTAATATATATATACTACTTAATATAATAAAGAGGTTGAGTGTGTTTTTCTGTTTGTATGAGGTATTCTCTGGAAGTACTGGTCCGCTTGCTAACTATTATTATTATTATTATTTTTTCACCGATAGAAAGCTGCTTTATTCCTGAGTTACATATGCTATATTTAATGTACGCGGGCGAACTTGTTGGCCAAAGTAGTAGTAGGTAGTTAGTGTAAAATAAATCTAAAAATAACTTATATGTCGTTTTTTTAAAGTTGCTTGAAGCTATTTCAGTCCTTAACTTTAACAAAATAACTAACTACCAAGATAACAATTTATGTAACTCGTTACAAAGTTATTAGCTCGTACTATCTAGAATCTAGAGCCGCACTAACCAAGGCCGTTAACCCTACAGTTAGCTGAGATACTAGTGTTATATATGAACTACCTGCAATCAGGCGACCTCCGGTTACGTTAGAAAAAACTACAACGTGACATGGGCAATGTGACAACTAGTAGGGTTGCACGATCAGTTATACGGTTTCTGTGGTCTTGTGGTAATATTAAACTCTAGAATATGTTGGCAGAATATATACTGACAGTACTAATATTATCAAAAGACTCAGAAATGAATAAAAGGGAAATAACAGGGAATACTATTGAGATATTGTACTACTAATTGTAGTATAAAATTAACTATTTATTACTTTGTGTAATTTATTTCATAACCACTGCCCTCGAAACGGAGAAGGAAAACATCGTGAGAAAACCGGCAAGTCCTAGAACCAAAAATTAGAACCGTGTGGTGGATTACGGCCCAGTGAGAACATTAAAAACAGGCTGATTATGCTTATAACTGTAGTATTAGTCAGTAGTACAATTTCTTTAAATTATGTAAAAAATCAATGTTGTTTAGCTAGGTTATTTTGTAATTGATTGATGACACGTAAACAGCTGAACGTATAGTAACATCTCATAATAGAACTCTCAGTGGTAGAGGTAAACATTAGGTGAGTTATGCAATCAAACGCTAGAGCCAAATCCATAAGTTTGAAAATGATTTGCTTTACCTATTCTGGCTTCTGATAACGATCGACGATAAATAATTAAATGCGTTAATTAACAAACGACTTTAAGTAAACTAGATCTTGGCTACAGGATAAATATTTTATAGATTAATAATTAGGAAAACTGTAAACCTAAGCACACAATACCCTTTCGCAGAATGATCTGTCTGATGAATCTCGCTTACAGACAAAACATTTAAAATATCTCTTCTTTCCCTTTTTGCACATAATATGAAATTACTGCGACCGCTGAATAAGATTGATCTATTTCAGTTACTAATATTTAATAACAGTCACGCAATTACTGTTCAGAAGGGGTTTCTCAAGGAAGCATGGATTTATAAGTAGGTACGTCCTATAGCTATTTCAGTAATAACAATAAAAAGGAGTTTTTGTTTTTGAAGTGGAACAGTATTAAATAACTTCTTCAAAATGAAGGACGGAAACTCACTGGTGGTTCTTCAGTTTCCTTTTGCGTTCCAGGGTCGGAGTAAATCTTTTTAATTAAGATAAATAATTTGAAGTATAGTTTAGATAGTAACTGTTTTGGAAAAGCCATGCAGTCGCATCGGAGTTAAATCAAGATGGGGTTGCCAAACAATGTTTGAGAATATAGGTATGAACGCACGCTGCAAAAACTGTCCATGTGTTGTTGTGTTTGTAAATGTGATTATTCTATGATTAGCTACTTAATTGTTTGCAAGATTAATTGCCGGTTGATTATAATTATTTAAATGCTTCAAGTGAAGGAAAATTTTATAACAATGCCTTTGTATGTTAATCAACTGGAAATAACTAAGTTCTTCCTCATTTCTCTTGACTTGATCATGATGTGAAACGATATTTGCTATCTTTCTCACTTCTAATAATCACGATTTACGTCCCAAAACCTTTGTCAGAAAAAAAATACGGAGGTAAAATTATCTGTGTGGTCATCATCATCACCATTTCAGCCGATAGATGTCCACTGTTGGACATAGGCCTACCCCAAGTGTCGCCATAATGCACGATCCTGTGCGTCTCGCATCCATCGGATTCCCAAAACCTTCACCAGATCGGTGCACCGGAATTGGTCAAAGGTGCCAAGCCGTAGAAACAAACAAGTATCCTTCTATATAATAAACATAGAATACAGTAGCATTAGGTGTTCGTGTTTATACAGTAGGTACCTAAAGTAATACACCTACTATGACTAGATTAATACCGCCTTGAATAGAAATATTCACTAAAATTCCTACACGCACGTCTTTTAATGGGAAGATGTCAAGAAAACCTAATGAACTAGTGAAGACCTGACTGTTAACGGTTGTAAGTTATGACTAATAGATATAATTATTGCATTAGTAGTCATTAGTGTGATTTTGATGTTTTAATTCATTTATTTGTGTCTTATTGATATATGCAATCATATTTCAGATAGATGAAACAAATAGATATGCTGGTCCTTCGAGCCGGATACAAGGAAATTTATTTTAGTTTATGGATCGACAGTTTTTATATCGGATAACATCGACGTTTTGTTGTGTTATTTTTACCTGTTTAATTATTTCTTCATTTTGAAGTATTCAGTTGTTTTTGACTTTCTACAATGTGTGATTTTCTGTGCAGATTAAACAATTAGTTTTTCTAGGTATATTAAATATAACCATTTAAATAAAACCTGCAATTTAGACCTAAATTACATCGTTAAACGATTTTTTAAAAGTTTTTAAACTTAATGCAAGACACGGCCTTTAATGATGACATTTAGTTTGAAATATGAAAATAATGATGACTTGTGCAAGTTGCAGGGAACTGATTTCGATGATTGATTGTAACATTGCGGTCCCAAGGCTTTTATAAAAAGATTGCTATTGCAAGATCGTATTTGATGATTGTGATTTTTTTTATTAAAATTATTTATTTATTTAAACTTTATGTACGGTAGTTGTACTTGTCAATCTTTGGATTAAAAAAGATAACACTGTGGTAGCTCTGCATATTAAATAAATGCTTGTTATGTATATGTAAGTGATGGTGGGATGATTTGGACGCTTAACACCAGGCCTGCACACATACACAAACTGGTTGTAACTTGGCTAGGGGTAGCCAAGTTACAACCAGTTTGTGTCGAATTCCGTTCTCTAATCGATAACGCCTCGGTGACAGCAATTGTAGAAAAAAAAGATAAGTTGGTAGCCATGTTGACGCGCCTAAGTCGGCCGCTCGTTCTACAATGTAACGTTTGTCTAACAAAGGATGTAGCGTTAAACATTGTAGAAACGATTTTGAACGATGTGAACTTGGCTACGAATTGTCTATTCGTTTGTTCTGACCACGCGACTTTACGTTGAGATGACGTCATTCCCATTCATCACTTTTCGACAG
Source organism: Mythimna albipuncta (assembly GCA_929112965.1). Lineage (NCBI taxonomy): Eukaryota > Metazoa > Arthropoda > Insecta > Lepidoptera > Noctuidae > Mythimna > Mythimna albipuncta. Next base: position 3,550,802 of record OV815962.1, on the reverse strand, counting down.
CGTTAACGATTGCAGAATAACAACTTGGCTAAGCGAGCTGGTTAGAGACAGCGCAGTAGAAGAAAATTTGGAAGGACAGGAGGAGGCCTTTGCCCAGCTGTGGGACAGCAAAGACTAGTTAAAAATGTATATAAAATAGAATGAAGTTTCTGTTGGGATGTTTTTGGGGTAGATGGTGGTGCTGTTTGGCTTTGGTGGTGGTGTGGTAAGTAATTATGTCAAGTGACTGTAAATTGATTCAGTCATAGTCTGTTGAGCTTTGTGATATAGGTTAGATTGGCAGTAGCCCCATATTAAAAAAATATTGGTATTTAGTTGCATCCGGTTAGAAAAGAAGCCAAGAAAATGCTTTACAGGCTGATAGAATAATGGCCATATGAAGACGTTATTCCTTAACAAATTTTAGCTTAAAACAATCCTACCCAGATTAGTTTAAAAACCTTCAGACAAACCATTAGGGTCAAGCCACACGGTGCGGTGCGGCTCCGGCACGGCGCCTAAGCGACGAATCGGCGGCCGTACGAGCGGGGGTGCCGTCACTCGTGTGCCCTCCCATTCGTCGCTCAGGCGCCGCGCCGGAGCCGCACCGCACCGTGTGGCCTGGCCCTTACTGTCTTCAACCACAAGATTCTACTAATCTACTACGCATTTAATAATTATGTATCTGTGACGGTAAAGACACACCCACACAGCCTTGAAGGTGACATAACGCGCCGACAATCTTGTGCTCAAGCCTTTGCTGTTCTGACGTCACTTGTAGGATTTTTATTAAATTGGCAGGTATTTTTTCCCTGGGATCATTAATTTTTAACTGATTTTAAAAAGGAGGTCTATGGTAAAGTAGCTTTAAATTTGGAAGACGATGTTTGATAACGACGAAACAAAACTAAAAATGTCGACTTCCGAAATGTTTATTGTTTTTTTTTTTATATAAAGTTTTTTTTTTATCGAGTGCCAATGAGTAGTATGTCCTCCTGATGGTAACAAACGCGTGTTGCGAAACCAAATGAATTTTTCATGCTGGTAACAGTAATAAATAAAAATTAAAATGTTGTATGATGGTAGTACTTACCCAAGTTTATACAAAAATAAATAAATATTAGATACGTAATTAGGAAAATATTAAAGTTAAATTAAAAAGTTTTTAAAAGACTACAACTAAAAAGATAAGGTCATTGTATTTAGATAAAACTAATTTGTTTTTATTGTATAGTTACTTAGCACACACTTTTGCTTATCTTAAAACCACTAATTAATTTTATATGTAGGTAGACATACGCAAGCTTAGATTTAGTATATAATACGAAACCTGTAACACTTGCCTAGTATTATTAAGTAGAGAATCTATGTACCAAATTTCAAAACTATATTACGAAAAATAACAAAGTTATAAGCCAGCTAGGGAACCTGTAGCCTAATTCACGCAAAATCAAACAAAGCAAATATCGTGGAAGTTTTATAGTCGTTCGATCGAAGCCCTATCCAAAAGCGGTATTCACGATCTATCGACTTATTTCCAGTTACTTTAATAAGTATTCTATCAGGATAACTTAATACAGATTTTTTTTAATCGACTAATTTCAATCGACTTTAAAATCGGTGTCGTTCAAACTCGATTGACGGATGTGAATACGGAAATGGTTTAAACGACCAAATCACTACGATATCCTTATGGTTTCCATTACGTGAATTGGGCTACTGGTTGGCGACATAAATACATAGTCACCGGGCCACCAGGGCGATTGAGGGGTTGTTTTGCACTTGCACCCAGCTAATAAATATTTTTGGGGAAATTATAAGATGGTAAAAAAAAATTAAAAAGTAAAAATTATTAGAATCGATCAGTTTCTGATTCTGAACAAAATATATATGTCGCAGCCATCTGGTTAAATTAGCCATCCAATTAGAAGCCGACGTTCGTTAAACGCCAGCATCCAATTGGATGCCTAGGCCGATAGTTGTTTGAACTAAAATCACTTAACGTTTAACAGCTTGGCGTATTGAAAGTTAGCCGTTTTGAAATGACTGATCAAGACTCAGCCAAGTGATTCAAATTTAGTTCCGCTATTTATTGATTTAATAATGTTTCACTATTACTTGGTGGACACTATTACTAAAAAGTAGTTTCATATAATTAATAAACTCATGATTACCTTACTAATCTAAATGACTACACAACGGTCAGCCATGTGGTTAAACGTTGCAGTCAACGATATGGCTAGTTGTTCTTCAGCCATTTCATTGGATGCCGGCGTTTAACGAACGCCCTATGCGTTCAATTGGATGGCTAATTTAACCAGATGGCTGCGACATATATATATATATTCAGGTTTAGCATATACTAAAAATAATGTTGTTTAGGTACAATAAATTCGTGTGTCAACATTTTTATTATTTGCTCAACAAACCTGTTAGTTTAGTTAAAGTAATTATTTAGCAATAACTGATTACATTGTTGAGAAATTACCTATTGCAAATCTCATAATTAGCAGTTGGAGAGAAACTTAATTTCCATATTCGATTAGCAGAGTCTATAAGGAAATTGAAGCGAGAGACAATAAAATTTAATTTCTAATTTATTCAAGCTTTTGTAATGTATCTTACTATAATTATTATCAAGCGGTTGAAGTGTTTTAATTTTCGGAGTTTGCCGCAGTCGAGTAAAAATCATAACCCTTCATATGTTTATCTCTCGCGCCGGGCTTTGGTACAGGCCATGGTCCGGAGCGAGGAGGAGTGGCAGGCGGCCGCCTCCTTCTGCGAAGCTATAATTTTAGCGAAGGAGGAGGCCGACCGCATCAGGCAACGGCGTTCACGCACGCCCCAGCCGTCGCGCGCCGCCGGTATTCCGATCCCGATTTCCGGCCACCGTAGGCGCGGGCTTGTGGACGGCGAGCAATGGGTAGCTCGCTGTCCGACCGTCTGGTAACTGTTCGGACCGAAACCAAGTCTTCGACGGCGCGCACTGTTCTCGCACGCCTCAAGGAGTTATCTGCAACAGCAGGGGCCCAGCTGGGTCGAAGCCTACTGGGGCCAGGGTTAGCTCCAAAAGGTAGCTCGGCCCCGGTATAAAAGGCAAGAAGAAACGGTGTGAGTTTTTTAGTAAGAGTCAGTAAGAGTTTAAAACTATCTCCCGCTCCGCCCAAGTGCGAGGGATGTCATTTAGATGATTACTAACCACTAAAAAAAACGCTGTTGTTGTGTGTTATGTTTCGTTTGTTTATAATTTTATATGGAAGTACTATCGCGGTCATTTCTGCCTAAACACTTAAAAAAAATTTGGCTTGAATCACATAAAAGTTAACTCATAAAAAGATTTTTTGCTTGCAGCAGAGGTAAATCCGGGACACTAATCAGATAGCCTGTACTATAAAACCCTACCTATACTTCGAAAAACTTTATTTTTAGCCACTACGTTATTTTAGATTAAAAGGGGAACTACTCCAAGCGGTGTTAACCTAATTAGTAATAAGATAACACATGAGCCAATCATAAAGCGATCAACACTTCTCAGAAGCATATTGACGTGTATGTAGATATTAAATAAAAAATACAGACTTATGAGAAATCGTAACTTTATGCGATTATTGTAGAAAAACGTTAATTGTTTGAAGAATGCAATAAAACCACAGGAACTCAGACTTGTTAAGTATTATCATATGTATATGTTATTGTTGTTTTTCACGATAATATATACGTAATCAACCCGTATTGAGCCATTGTAGCAACACCCGCTGGGTCCGCGTGGAGGATTATGGCCCTTTCCCTCTCCTTGAGAGGTGACCTGAGTTCGAGCTATCTGTATCCTGTACTTACGACACTGCCCCCGTTAGTAAAAAAGGCGCATCTAACATTTTTTCCAGATTTGATTTGAGTTTCATATCAAGTTAAAGCTCATTATATTCGGCTTTATTTTCAAGTTTTAATATGTAGCTATTTAAATTTACTACTACAAAATAATAATTAAACTTTTTTTGAATTTAGACAATGACTGACTAATATCGTATTTATAAATGTTTGTACCTAGTGCTAGAGTAGGTAGTCACGGATCTTCCTGTCTCAGAAAATCTTTTCTGTTGACTTCGCAGTTTTCTATGAGGAAATCAGTTTTTTTTACACACCGTACCTACTTTACAGGCTTGGAACTTTTTGCTTGTTTTTTTTTTTTATTGTATCTTGATATCTTGCGCCGTGTGACTGTATGACTGATGAAATGCGTTAGTGAGCGGAGTTCGTGTGACTATATTATAATATTTAAACTTATTCACATAAACAATTCTATATAAAAGCGAAATATTACTCACTGATTAATCACGAAATCTCAGGAACTATACCACCTGCAAACTTAAAATTTGGCAGGTGGGTTTCTTGTAGGGAGTAGACATCCCCTAAGTACGGATTTTACGAAACTCCACCCCTAAGGAGATGATATGGGTATCCTAAATTTGTATGGAGAACGCGGGCGAAGCCGCTGGCAGAAGCTAGTAAGTATTATAAATCAAAGTTGCCCACCGCGTATGTCTGTCTCAAAAGCTACTAAACGAATTTTCATGTGGTTTTGACCAATCGCAGTTTCTTTAATGCCATTATTATCGCTTAAAAAAAGATGATATAGACACTTCCGACAATTTATTATTATTTTTTATCTTCTTTTTATGATATAAACTAGTGCTTGACGGCGATCCCACCTGATCGTAAGCAGTGATGCAATCGTTGATGGTGAAGCGCACTACTTTATTAAAAGCCTACTCACTCTATCCTTGAAGACACCTAAATTATAATCTAACTATAATATGTATGTAAATCTTAAAAAGGCAATGACATAATTAACACAATCATGCAAAACAATCGACGTTTTCGATAATTTTTTTCGACGTCTAATATTAAGTAGTGAGCTCATCTCAACATCCATAGGTCACCTAAAACTTAAACAAATTAACTTAGCACTATTGACTCCTCAAATATACGTAAAACAAATAATGTGTGTGAGTTTGTGAATTTGAAGATAAGTTTTCCTGTAACTAGGTCCTCAAAAATCATTTGGCGGTAATAAGTGATATTCAGGGGAGCTACATAATCAGCGGGATGCACAGGATCGTTCATTGTGGCGACACCTGGGGGAGGCCTATGTCCAACATTGGACGTCTATCCGCTGAAATGATGATGACGTAATCAGCAGAGCCAAAGCCTACTGGGGTCACGGGTTAGCTTACGAAATGGAAATCCTGGAGCACAAATCAAAGAAGGGGCATAAGAGTGGGTTTAGTCAGTCAAAGTCTGACATGCCCTCCGCTCTAGAGCACAAGAAGTCATTGGATAATTTCCCACCTAAAAAAAAAAGTAGGAATGAACTGGATCGCGCGGGAAGGGTACATATGAGTCTCTTTTGGTAGAATTAGTGTTGAATGGCAACGTCTAGTTTTTTAAATAAGGTGATGGTTGAATGAATCTGCCTGGCTCACCATAGGACAGTGGCCATACATAATCATACGAAGTATTAATAACAAGGACTATTAAATACAAACGAGAAATATAATAAAAGGTAGGAACTCTGACAAGTGGACACAAAGGATTAAAATTTCGTTTGTGGACAGTAGCTCCTCTACATAATGAAAGTACCTATAGATAAATATTGATAGAGGAGCAAGTGTTAGAAAACATTTGTGAAATTGTTTAGGTAACTGAAAAAACAAGATGGCGTATTTGTTGCGATTTTGGCGGGAATATCCATTCTTTTACCATTTAAGCAGAGAATGAAAAATATGTTTTTCTTTTGAATGAAATTTAAAATTGTCGAAGGCGAAGGATATATTATTTGTAAGTACAAAAGCCTACATTACAAATCGTAAAACCAATTTAGAACGGCAAACTGACACAAGCCTGACAGTTAAATTTACGTTTCCATGGCACAACATGGCGTCAATCCTTTTGTGTTGTGTTGACTCAGAACAAAACTGGTTTCGATCGTAGGAGGCAAGAATGGTAGACGGTCAACAACGAATAACCGACCAAATACAAAACTACTGAAGTTTCTGAAATAATGACAGAAGCAGAAGACTTTTAAAATCGGTCGTATGTTACGCCTAGCAAAGAATGTCATGATATTTACGCAGGTATTGAGATTGATATTTGTGTAGAATATTAAAGTATAGTGGTTTTTTATACGTAAGTCACGTTTTTGATATGTTTATCTAAAGGATATGAAATAACAATGAGAATATTTTTTCGATGACGACGGTTAAGAAATAGTCGTTGAATAAGTAAATTAATCAATAATTCGTAAGTACCACACAGTCTTTGGAGTTTGGAACAACTGTACAAAGGCCATTTTACGTCTGAAACTAACAAACGAAATACATTTCAGTAAAATCAATGAACCTTTTAGGAGCAAATTATGCATAAATTATGTTATCGTTGAAAAGGAAAACGTTATAGTAAGGCTTTAGAAAATATACAATGAATATTCATTGATAAATAGTTACAACGGTGATGAAAGAGAATTGCATGTGGCGGAGATGATAATGTTAAGATGGATGTGTGGTGTGACGAGAATGGATAAACATAGAAGGAGTATCTATATTAGAGGAAGTTTGAAAGTACTGTTTACCACTACTAAGTAAGCCATTGACTAAAAAGTTGAAAGGCAATCGTTTACCTTGGTATGGTCACGTAGAGAGTTGGGATAAATCGATGTTATTAAAAGAGTTATGAGTATACATGTGGATGGATAGAGAGTGAGAGTGAGGCCAAAGAAAAGATGGATGGATTGTGTGAGAATAGATATGAAGGAAAAGGGAGTTAGTGATAGCGTGACGAATGACAGGATAGAATGGAAGAAAAAACGTGTTGCACCGACTCCAAATAAAATGAAACAAGAGCAGGAAGATGTTGAATAGTAACAATTGTAGAAGTTAAGAAGCATTAGATTTTTAAACGATAAAGACGAAAATTGATCGTGATCTTGGTAACATTTTTTTTTTGTGGTGGCAAATAAAACAAGAAGCTGACTGAAATATCAAAGTAGAGCTGAAACTACTTGGACTATGAACGAAAAATTTCGCTTAATAGGTACTTCGTTAAGGAGGGATTTTTTGAAATATAAAGGGTTTCCGCACGTTTATAGGCAACATTTTATTCGTTTTCTTTTGACTTGTTTGTTCAATCATGCGTCCCATTTTCCCATAACGTAGCATATGCTAAGTTAGGTGCCTTTTTGGTCTCGCACTGATTATATCTTTCTTTTTTTTTCATTGTGTATTTTAGTTTATATTATTGTGTGAGGCACGAATAAACGTTTTTTCTTTCTTTCTTTCTTTCATTTTTTTTAGATTAATTATAACTTTCTTTCTTTCTTTTTTTGATACTTTGCCCGTATTAAGACTTGTGCGTAGGTGCGTGTGTGTGTGTGTACACCTGTATCGTAGGTGCGTTCACAAACATATAAACTAACATAATACAAGACACCCAGACCTGGGACCACTATATTTAGACCATATAAATTTTTATTTCGTACGGAAATCGAACTCGTAACACGCACCTCAGCACTTTTCTCTCTTAAATATTAGTACATAGGTACTAATATTTTAGAAAGAAAAGTTTAAAACTAAGGTAAAGCACGACTCTTGTCTCTATAGAGAAGACAAGTTTTCCTAATTCTATTAGACATAATTTTGTAAAGCAACAGTTTTGAATTAGAACTTTAGTAAAACATTAAACTTAAAATCAAAAGTATAGACTGTTTATAATATTTAATCATTTAAAAAACACTTAGGTATATTCGATACTTTTTATAAGGTTCTTCTGCTAGTAAACAATGATCAATATCTCTTAATCAACCTTGATTATTGAACCAGTGTTGACTACATCAGATTTCATTAAATCCTAAGAATTACCCAAGTCGTTTGACTTTTTATACAGACTATATGGAAATGTTTGAAGCACGCCATGAAACACCGCGCCGCTTTTAGCGCCCCGCGTCCGAAGTCGTGACCAGCCTCCCTAGCCAAGTTACAACCGTTTTGCTTGCGTCTAACGCTTCGATCAACTCGCCGCCAATTCTTTTGATCTGACCATGTGACTGAGCGTTGAGGCGACGTCATTCCCGTACATTTGAAGCTTTCTACAAGCGTTAAATATAGTAGATTAGCAACTTGGCTAGGGGAACCGGCCGTAAGAGTCCACCCATATTTAAAGTTACACAAAAAGCATGCAACCTAAGCTGTACCCCGAAATAAAATAACCAGTTAAAACTAATTAACATAACAAACAACAAATGACGTTTAAGGAACAATAGAGAAAGCAAACGATAAGAAACAAACGTTTCACCTACTTTTATTTTTTATAGTCTTCTTATTGTACGTATTGTCTATTGTTTGTGTATAAGTGTGTATGTTTGGTACTGCTTTACGCTTGAACTGCTTGGCAAACGGTTAGAACATGTCCTGAACAACTATCCAATTAAGTTTTTAATTTTGTATGGTGAGACTGATTATTTTTTTCGTTCCCTGAAATAAAATCTTGTGGAAGGTCGTTCAGTTTCGTCCACTGAGCAAGCCCTTAAAGTTTGTGGAGGGCTGTCCCTTATACCCTGTATATTGCAGAGTTCTAATATTCTGCGTCTCTTTAATCTGTGCACACAGTCTGTAGCCTGATTCACGTAAAATCAAACAAGCCAAATATCGTTGAAGTTTTATAGTCGTTCGATCGAAGTCCTATCCAAAAGCGGTATTCACGATCTATCGACTTATTTCCAGTTACATTAATAAGTATTCTACCAGGATAATTTTTCGAATTTCAAACGACTTTAAAATCGGTGTCGTTCAAACTCGATTGATGGATGTGGATACGGAAATGGTCTAAACGACTAAATCGCTACGATATCGTTACGGTTTTCATTAAGTGAATCGGGCTACTGGTAATTTAAGCTGGACAGCTAGCTGGTTTGGATGTTTCTCCAGTCTAGTTTTGTATTTTCCTGAACATGGTGTTATTTCTTCCTTTACTGTTGGCATTTTGGTAAGCTTGTGTTTTTCTTAGAGAGTATGTTCCCTTGGGATAATTTTGTGCTATACGGGCCGCCGGCTGAAGCTAGTAATTCGTTCATATTAACTGTTATATGGGAGAATGTAGATGCGAAAGAAATGAGTAACGAATCGCGAATGCCCATTTATTTATTGAATTTCCTTGCAACATCAGCAGCAAGCAACATCCATAAAGAATTAGGTACCGTCAAAAGAGAACTGAATTCTAACAGTCTTAATACGTTTATTAATTTGGACTTTATGTACAGTACGGTCTATTGGTACCTACATGTACAGACGAAGTTAATGCAAAAAGACATTATCCAATCAACCTTTGGGTTGAAAAATTATACTGTGGTAGATATAACAACAAATTAATGACATTAAATTCAAATTAAAAACATATCAGTAACTCCCTACCTACTTCCATAGATTTTAAATTAAGAACATGTTAACATTCATATACTAATATGATAAAAAAACTATTATGATAAATATCTAACATTACAATACGATTAAGAGAACTCAAAATAATTAAAGAAAAAAAAGAAAAAGAGTTTATTTGCGTCAAACATAATAAAGACTAAATATAAACTAGGTAAGTTTTTTATTGTTAGTATAGTTCCCAAATTACTTCCAAAAAACTACAGCTTATAAATAAATTAGCCCAATGATACAGGTAATAATGCGAATTATCTCGGCTTTATAAGAATGAGACTAAACAATAGCAGAATCCCAAGAATAAGTTTAAGCAAAAAGGTTAATCGCTTAGTTGAATGACGGATTCATTTAATTTAATTCTTCGTTGTTTTGGGCTGTGGTAAGACCGATCTAATTTAAAGAAGAACTTGAGCCATTAGTGATGATTCATAATTTTACTGGGTAGGAACACAATATATATAGGTACAGAAGTCAATCTACATACAAAGCGCGCTCGAGCAACGCACACATAGACACAGCTCACGGACACGATATCTCGGAGCGCCTCGGCCTGCTCGTCGAACAGTTCCGGCTCAAACGCTCATTAGTGTGCGTCCACCGAGCGTAGTATAAAAAGTAAAGTACATACATGAGATTGTCTTCTGTATCTATCTATTTTGTGGTAGGAAATCATCAAATTACACCTCTCGCAAGGAATGTCAGGCTTTTACTGATTGAAACCTCTCATACCTGTGAAGAAAACATCATAAATAAAACCGGTACCTATCTACCATAACCATCACTCCTCTCCCTATAAAGAGTTCTTTCCTAAGAGGGCTCTGTTTCCTCTCATACAGAGGAGGCTTGAGCCCCAACAGTTGATCATTATAAGTCTTATTATGCTACCAGTTACAGCAACTACCTTTTCTTTAAGAAATACGTACCTACATCTTCTTTTATTGGTCACGCCGGCAATCAAAGTTATCATTATCAGCTTACATACCTGAAACAAATAAAGGAAAGTTTATTAATTTGTGTGCATATTTTTAAATATAAACAATGAAACATATAATTATTTTCACAGTATGTATATAAAGGCAAAAGTTTGTGTGTACGTCGGTATATGTATGTAAGTTTGTCACTCCTTCACGGTCGAATGGATTTGAATGAAATATGGCACACGGGTGTGGTACCCGTGTGCCATATTTTATTCAAGTCCATTCGTGTCATAGAATAAGGTATACTTTTTATCTCGAGAGTGATCTCTTAAGGACCTATTACACTGCGCTGAATATCGCGTGCGATATTCCGACTCGTACTATTTTTCATTCATAGAAAGACAGTCTAACCCCTATTACACTACGCGATACGTCGAACCATAGACTAGACTGTATTTCTATGAATGAAAAATAGTACGATCGCACGCGATATTCAGCGCAGTGTAATGGGTCCTTTAGGATATTTTTTTTGCAGGCGAAACCGCTGGTAGAAGCCAGTAATTTATAAAAACATCATTGAAAACTGCTCAAGTCCATCATTTCGCTAACACCCCCTTTTTAGGCAGTCATGTTAAAAGATCCATATGGAAAACGACAGTATAGTGTGAATAAACACTAAATATTACAAAAATACATATGACATATGACAAAAGACAAGAATAACATGTTTTTGTGAATGCTGTTAGCGAGACCAGTCATTATTGAATAAGGCTAATTGTGAGTTCGTTCGCACGGTTATACTCACTCATAAATTGGTACGTGACCAAAGCGGCGTAGGAATCGTAGGGTCGAGTATGGTTGCTAAATACTTTGTTTACCTTGCCGGATCAAGCTATAGTGGGGCCTGTAGCCAATTCTATCAAGGGGCCCGACTTATAAAAAGATCCAATTATGTTGATATAGTCGTCAAACGCGACCCAATCCATAATAAAATAAAGAGATCCCCTGGAAAGGAAGCCTGAGTCCCAGCGGATCATTACAAGGCTGATTATGTTTATATTGGAGGTAACTATTAAGAACTAGCTGTTGCCCACGGCTTCGTCTACGTACATAAAATATAGCCTATGTCACTTAGGAATAAATCAGCTTTCTATCGGTGAAAAAAAATTTGCATTCTGCCCAGTAATTCCAGAGATTACCTCCTACAAACAAAAAAACATGAAAACTAAAAAAAAAACTTTACCTCTTTATAATATTAGTATAGATATATAAAAAAAACCCTATGTGGATGGGTGGAGAGGGAGAGGGAGGCCAAAGAAAAGATGGATGGATTGCGTGAAGTAAAATATGAAAGAAAAGGAAGTTAGTGATAGCATGACGAGTGACAGGGTAGAATGGAAGAAAAAAACGTATTGCGCCGACCCCAAATAAGATGGGACAAGGGCAGGAAGAAGAAGATATAAAAAAACCCTCTCTAACTACAGAATACACAGTAAAGACTATAACTATATCACGGATTGCGTATAGAAAGCAACAAATGACACAGACGAGTTCATCGCATGCAAGACCAATTTAGCCATTGCCTTCAATTGACTGCCCACAACTTCAAATAGAGGGCTGCAACAGCCGAATCACTCTCATTGTGTTACAATCTATAAGTAACAACACTAGCTGACCCGGCAAACGTTAGTCTGCCTTATAAATTATAAAAGAAAACTGGGTGTGTGGGTAGGAGGGGAAAAATAGCCTACGACTTATTCTCAGAATAAACAACCTACTAAATATATTTACAAAGATTCCATAATCCTCCTCGTTTCGGAGGAGGACGATATCAAACATCTTCAACTAGTAGAATGCTACTTTATCTGACATAGGCATCATCATCAGCTTTTTTAATGTTCCCACTGCTGGGACTCAGGCCTCCTCTCTAGGAGAGGAAATGGGCCGTAATCCACCACGCGGGCCCAGTGCGGGTTGGTGAATGTCCCATGTTTTCGAATTTTTGGTTCTAGGACATGCCGGTTTTCTCACGATGTTTTCCTTCACCATCAGTACCGTCACACTGACATAGGCACATTAAGAGAATTAGGCTACTGAGGGTTTATCATTTCTTTGACCTACCTCTACTCTTGTAGCGTACTATTCAAATTTAGAAACTGCGCTAGGCACTTGTATAAAAGAGCAAAGTAATTTTTATCTCTCATACAATCTACAAGTATTAATTTATAAAATACTAATAAGCAAACCGTAACTTATTAAAGATACAGTTGAATTGCTTGTTAGAATTCTAGGCTACATTGTAATCAATTATATGCAAAAAAATAGCATATCAACAAAATTCATGTGTTTATCGGAATCAAAAACTAATTTATTATCTAACTCTTGCACTAAAAATTATTTATACCTATATCTTTTTTAAGTACTTAAAACAAGATAAAAATAATTCTCTGACCCCTGATCTAGAGCTATGCCATTATGTTTCGCGGTCAGTGGCCCATCTTATCTAAATGAGTCCGTCTCGTGACACAAGAAAGACGGATAGACACGCGAGTAACTTTTTAATCCTGTAAGAGATAGTGACAGTACAGATTGAGAAGGTAGAAAATAATAAAGAAACAATGGAAGTGGTTGAGGGGAACATGTTCAGGAGGCTAATGTCAAAACATAGTCCATATCTCTGACTGTCATAGGTTTATTAAGGAAAAATATACTATGCCTGTCTGCCTTATTGTCCTACAGTACAAGAAAAGCCTTGGGAAAATTGAACCAAGAGAAGAGAGGACTGTCATTGAAATACAAGATTTTGACGAAAAACCTGAAGCCATGTTTAATGTATGACAACAATGAGGCATAGGCTTTGAACCATGTATCTGACAGGAAAACCAAGATTTCTGAACAAATAATAAAATAAAAATGAGAATAGTGACTGGGGAAAACCAAATTAAATAAAGGTTTAACTGTAGAAAAAAGAAGAGACGTTAATCCTACTGTAACTAAGTTTGAAAGAAAAAAAAAACATAATTTTAATCATAACATTTTGTTGGACAGTTACCAACCGTAACGAATATGAATATTATTGTTGTGTCTGCTTGATATAGAATATCAACATTTGGAAACTTATCTTTTTGTAGTTGTATGATATTATTAATATCAACTTACAAAATCACGCAACCACTTGAATAACTATAAGAAGGAGAGACACCAATTGAAAGATGCATGGAATTTATGAAATATGTTATCGATGCTAGGAAGAATGATGATTTCTAAGCTGAGGACTTCATAAAGAAATATGGAAGATGAAAACAACCCCAACGCGTCAACCTCAAATAAATAAAGATCATCGCATCCAACTATTTCTCAATATTGACCTTACTTAAAGTGCGAACAACTTTAATGTATCAGTTAAAAGTATAACAGCACCCATCATTGTATGCAGAAGCTGCACTGTCGAAACAATTTGCACGCTCTTGCACAAGTTGCAGTAACATTGCTTGCAAATCTTGCGACATATCATGTGAATTGCGGTTCTGTGGGTCGTTGCAGGCTGGCCTGTCAAGGTCCTTTTAATTTGCTTAGTGGTGCAGAGATACCTCTTTCGGCAGAAGTTTTTAGGTCAAAGAGCAAATTGTATCGCGTTGGTTACGAAATTGGTTACTTGTATTAAAATGCTTGTATATATCATAATTAAAGATAAATAAGATGTAAATATGACCTGCTATGAACAATGTTAGTGGTATTGGACTAATAGGATGGACCCCATTGAGCACTAGATGAATTCGAAACGAAAATGATGACGAAGATGGCGATGTTAGTCCGACTCCTGGTGAAAAGATTGAACTGCTTTAGGAAAAAACAGACAATAATGTATTGAACTAATTGAATGGACCCCACTAAATACTAGACGACTTTGCAACGAAAATGATGATGAAGATGGCAGTGTGAGTCCAACTCCTGGCAAAAAGGAAAATACAGAATTTTGTGGAAATAAAGAAGGAGACCTTAGCGCAATGCAGTGGGACAATAAAGGCTATCTAGACTAGATTAATAGTGGAAAGTTTATTATAACAAGCTAAGGATAAATGACGTCCGTATAAAATTAAACTGGATTAATATCCATTCAGAATAAGTCATACATGATTGTATAAATAAGGCTTTAAAGGTTTTAATCAGAAACGGAATTGCCTCAACAGTCAATAAGTCGGTCAAGTTCACAGTATCCGTGATGTTTGCCGCGTTTGCAATATAAGCGGAATTTTTTATTGATGCATTATTCAATGGATGCTAATTAATGTTGATTTTTATATTACATGTACGTTTTAGAAGAGAGTGAAGTTGTACTAGTGGCTTGGGCTTTGAGTTTAATGCTATAAAAATTGGTCCTTTAGCTTAGGTACATTATCGAAAATAGGATTGTGTGAAAAAGGGAGAGGAAGGACTTAGCCATGTAGTGGAACGAGACAGAACAATAAAATATACACAAAACGGTTTGGGAAAACATTCAATTCATTGTGCGTACAGTTACGGGGTAGAATTCCATGCCGGAATAAAAGTTTCCTGATAGCTATAACCTGGGGTTGTAGTATTATATTATTGGATTGATAATCTCGTTAGATTTGATAAATACTAATTTTGTTTGCGTTGGAAATAAGGCCTGTGATATTTATAATTTTGTTACCATAGTTACGCAAGACTTTATGTCTATGGCATAAATTATATATGTTTATTATATAACAAAAATATAGGAAGTTTAACAAAAAGTAAATTCATGACATAGCAGCTGAAAATAGGAATGTAATAAATATTGTTGATATATAAATATTTGACGTCGACATTGCCAATATTTTTCCACTTACTAACAAATTGTTGGGTCACGACGTCGTAGAATTTGTAACAGTTCCGTGCTTGGGCCATTAACGTCTAATGCGTTTGATTTTTAACGTGGTACTTAAGGTACTTTCCTCATAAGACCTTCCGATTTTCCTACATTTATTTATACTTCATGTACGGTAATGGTGTATGTATGTATAGGTGGCAGGTCCGCCTTTGCAACAAGGCATTCTCTACCAATCAACCTTTGGGTTGAAAAAGACTACAGTGTAGTACCTACCACACACGACCATACGTGCACAGTAAATAAATAATAGACATTTCAAATAGAATACTTCATTCTATTTGAAATGTCATCTCATCAATCTCATAAAATTAAGTCTATATTTTAGTTTAATATTCGTAGTTTTTGCTTCGTATTTGGATCAAGATTCAAGGCCTTTGAATATTTTCTTCGGGACTAAAGTTTCATTCTCCATTTTTTTGACGACAGCGACGTAGGGAATCATCATTCTCCCGCTCAGGGTGGAGCGAGATGTGTCAGGGTTTTACCGACTAAATCTCACCTGGTTCTAGTACGGTCACTCTTTTCAATATAAAATTAATAATATTAGTATTTAATTTAACTACAAATAAGCATGCCTTTTTTGTTGTCTCAGATTAAGTTCTTCATTTTTATTCATGTAAAGTGTTACATTTTGTAAAATCTATTTAATTATTGTGAATGTGGGGACTATGTGGATTACTTTTTTAGGGTTCCGTAGTAAACTAGGAACCCTTATAGTTTCGCCATGTCTGTCTGTCCGTCTGTCTGTGCGTCTGTCCGTCCTCGCTTAATCTCTGTGACCGTTAGCACTACAAAGCTAAAATTTGGTACCAATATGTATATCAATCACGCCGACAAAGTGGTAAAATAAAAATAAGAAAAAAATGTTTAATTAGGGTGCCCCCCTATATGTAAAGTGGGAAGTGATTTGTTTTTTTAATTTCAACCCTAACGTGTGATATATTGTTGGATAGGTATTTAAAAATGAATAGTGGTTTACTAAAATCATTTTTTGATATTGCCAATAATTTCGGAAATAATCGCTCCAAAAGTAAAAAACAATGTGTCCGGGGGGGACAAATTGTTTTTTACTTTACTACTCTAACTTTTTAAACTCATAAGGTACACTTATTGTGACGGACGGGAAACTACGGAACCCTACACTGAGCGTGGCCCGACACGCTCTTGGCCGGTTTTTTCTTTTTCTGTATTTTAACATGATGTCTGGCAGTTATGAGTATTTGATGTGGCCTACCCAAATGTCCTTTCTCTGGTATTGTTCGTCACGTCGTTGAGCTCCTTAGTAGTCCTAACTTTGAGCTACACGAATACTGACAAATGCTTGCATTGACTGGACAGGTCCACTCAAATCTGTGTGGCTCTTTCCTCAAAAGACCATCTGAGACACTTATCTGCATAGTTCTCATATGATTAAACCATTACATGTTCTTTACTGTATGGACTTTAAAAGAGACTTTGACTCTTGTGTTTGTTTCGGTGTTTCTTCTCAGGGTAGTCAGCTAGAAAAAAAAAAACTCCTCTAGTTTAAACTGACTGAAAACAAAATTGACGCGTAAGAGTGTTTTTTTTTAAACCTAAGTATTTGCAAAATAAACATAATTTCATTTATCATTTAAATATATTACATCTAATGATCCATCGTCGACCACATCTTTACTTTCCATCAGGTGAACTAATAGTCAGTTTTATCAATGTTCGCTTGCTTGCGTAACATAGTCGTTGGCCTACGATTGGAACATTGGACTATCAAACTCACGTAAGTACCTTTATCTACCTAGCAACTATAAAAACCTGCTCGGTAACTTTTTTGCCATTCAATTAACTGATGGGAAAAAATAGCAGCTGGCTATAGGGCCGTACGAAAAAATCGTCAAATCAATATATTCGTAACCTACAAGATTTGTATTTGAGGTATGTTTAATTCTTTTTGATTGACGTAGACAATCATCAAATGACTTCTGTCCACACCTGTGTCCTTCAGTTGCTTATTGCGTTTTAGAGCCGCGGACAATCTTTTTAACGTTTTTACAGCCCTACAAGGATATGACTGACAGGCGGTCGCCTCCTTCTGCGAAGCAGTAATGCTAGCGAAGAAGGAGGTCGCACGCACACGCGCAAAGTAGCAGCCCTCACGCCCCAGCCACCGGAATCCCGATCCCGATTTCCGGCCACAATATGCGCGGGCTAGCAGGGGTAGGCTAGGAGGGGCAGTGGGTATATAGCTCGCCGTCCAACCGTCCGGTAACCGTCCGACCGAGCCCAAGTCGTCGACGGCGTGTAGTGTTCCACGCGCGCTTCGTGAAGATGTCAGCAAGCCGTAGGGGCTCAGCAGGGTCGAAGCCTACTGGGGCCATGGGTTCGCTTACTTTCAGAAGCCCGGCCTTGAATTAAAAGGCAACGAAGGAAATAGGAGTGGATTTTAGTCAGTAAAAGTCTGACACGGGTTTCCGCCCCGCCAAAGGACGGAAGATATCATTGAATGATTACCCAACTAATAAAAAAAAGCCATATAAGGATGTTTACAATTGCCGTCATGGATCTTGAGCAGTTGCGCAGAAGTCAAATATTCGGTCTCTTAGTGGTGCGAAGTGAGACGCGGGGGCGGGGAGTGTCAGTGATTGGCTCGCTGCGCCATCGCGTCATAGACGTCACTCCTGATTCGTTCACTGCGTTGCTGCATGTATCTAACAGCGAAGACGATTGGCTCACCAAAGTATGGAATGCGCAAAGCGATCCCCACTCTGACGCCGAGCGCTCAAGATCCGTTTTGGCAATTGGAATATGTAAGCCATAAAATCAATAGAGGAAGCGAAAAATTGGCATTACAACTTATAAGTATTAAAGTTATTGAAATAAGAGTTTTTTTTTTTTTTTTGCTATAATACAATAAAATTATTTCATACATATTTAAGTTACAAAAATTCCCTTTATTGAATGAAACAGCCCTATATATATGGCCATCATAAAGGTACCATACCTACGTCATCAGATTTCACCGTCAAAACGCCGTAGGCTGCGTAGGCGCCACTTTCTCGCACTACAAACATGTAGCGTAGAGATTATTATCTAATTTATGGTGTCATTCTATTCACGCCATCAGAGGTATAGGAAAGTCCGTAGACACTTGTAGATAAATTCTAGCTACTGGATATACTGCAATTTGTTATAATCTTTCTGATTTTACTCCATGTTACTTCCCAGGGTACTGGGAGTCGTAGTTCGATCTCCGGCCACCGTTGGCGCGGACATCAGGACCAGGGACTTAAAAACACCTTCATAAAGGTTACAGAATTATAAGTGTTACATGTTGAATGTGTAACAGAATCAAAAATGTAACACTTATTTAATATGTGTTTTCAATGTGTTAACCCAAAACACTTAAAAAAGTGTAACCGTAACATATCTGTAACAGATATAAAAGTGTTGACAGTGTTAATAAGTGTAACAGGTAAAAGCAGCGTTGCCAAAGTTACAATGTACTTATTTATGGTGCCGTGCAATTATTTCAGTTACACATATTAACACTTATTAACACATATAACAGGTTACAGTTTGATTCGGTTGTACTTAATAACACATATAAAAGTTTACAGTTTGATTCGGTAACATTATTGTATCTGTTACACTTTAAAAGTGTTTCTCTGTTAAAACTGTTTTAAAAAACAGTGTTAAAACACATTATTACGGTTACAGTTTGAGTCCCTGATCAGGACAACGAGTCATTGGGTAGCTCGCTGTAGTGCCGTTCGGTAAAGATCGCACTCAGTCGTGGACAGCGCGTATTGTTCCACACGCGCCTCAAAGATATGTCAGCAAAAGCGTGGCAGGGCTGATGCCTGTTAAGGTTATGGGGATTTTCTAATTAAAGTCTGAGAATCTTTTTAGGGTTCCGTAGTCAACTAGGAACCCTTATAGTTTCGCCATGTATGTCTGTCACAAACAAAGTGACAAAGTGGTAAAATAAAAATTAGAAAAAAATGTTTTATTAGGGTAGCCCCCCTATATGTAAAGTGAGAAGTGATTTTTTTTTAATTTCAACCCTAAAGTGTGATATATTGTTGGATAGGTATTTAAAAATGAATAGGGGTTTACTAAAATCATTTTTTTATAATGTCAATAATTTCGGAAATATCGCTCCAAAAGTAAAAAACAGTGTGTGTCCCCTACCCTCTAACTTTTGAACCATAACTTTAGAAAATATGAAAAAAATCTGAAAAGTAGAACTTTATAAGGACTTTCTAGGAAAATTATTTTGAACTTGATGGAAAGAACAGTTTTTGTACAAAAAAAGACAAAAGGGTTCACAAAATAATTTTTGGACTAAGTTTGTAGTATAATCGTATATGCAAGCATTTTTTTTAACTCGTAAGTGGGCACACTTATTGTGACGGACGGGAAACTACGGAACCCTACACTGAGCGTGGCCCGACACGCTCTTGGCCGGTTTTTTTTTTTGTAGTATGAAACGATATTCTTTTTATTACTGTCTGTCACTGTTTATCTTTGTATCGTACAAATGCCATTTGAACAGGTGTATGGGTTGTCATGCGTGGATAACAGTAAAAATTACGTTTTTAAAACGGTTTTCGCAACAGGCTTTGTAACTCAGTAAACGTTGTTCTGATCATTATTGTTTAATTCGTGTAATTGATGTACTTATTTACTAGTATTTAGCTATTAGGATTGTTGGTAAGGCTTATTTTTGAGGAGGGAAATCGTCAAATTACTTTTTCTGCTCTGGGTGGAGCGACAGAGATTGTCAGACTATGCACTGTTAAATTTTATTCGTTTTAATCCCGTGGAGGGTCGATCCGGTACATGAAACACTATCGATTTGTAAAGATATAATTAAAAAATAAACTACCTTTTTTTCAAAATTCGAATTAATTTACGCCTGTACGATATTAATTTCTTTAAGAAAACGTCACCTGAGCGAGTTCAATGACCTTAAGATAATAGTCGGCGTTGCGTACAATCTAACTACACCGGATCGACCCTCCACGGAATAAAAACGATTAAAATTTAGCGGTGTAGGTGGGAAATCATCTAATGACATCTCCTGCACTTGGCCAGAGCGGGAGAGCGTGTCAGACCAGACTTTTACTGACTAAAACCCACTCCTAGTTCCTTCGTTGCCTTTCACTCTTGGGCTGGGAGAAGCGAACCCATGGCCCCAGTAGGCTTCGACCCAGCGAGCTACCCATTGCTCGCTGTCCGCAAGCCCGCCGCGCCTACGTGGGGCCAGAGTTACGTTAGTACAAATTTAAACACATATGTATTTGTTAACGGTGTGACTGTGACATAGGTCAACAGTTAAGTTTTGAGGACAGACCGGCTTTACAAATAACTTAAAATTAAAATAATGTCACTATGTAGCAACGTTGCCAAGCAAATAGGTATATTTTTTTTGGCCTTTGCTTGAAATCTGGCAACATCGCTAGAGTTAAGTACATGATTTTAAATTCGGTTATTCGGTTTTGGAAGTAAAGTATAATGTTTATAAGTTTTACGGGAAATGAAGTCCAATAATTTTTGAGTTTATAATTCCTTACTAACAAAATGCAAATATTTCCATTAGTATACAAGGTGCTGGCTGGATATCTATGGTGCTGGCCCTCCATTAACTTTAAGTGTTCAGTAGACGAAACTGAACAACCTTCAACAATTTTTTTTTCAGTTTACGAAAAAAAAAAACAGCCTCACCAATCACCATACAAAATGATAAACTTGATTGGACAGTTTGTATGGCGAGGCCGATTTTTTTTTTCGTTTCGAGAAAAAGTAATTTGTGGAAGGTTGTTCAGTTTCGTCTACTGAGCAAGCCCTTAAAGTTAGTGGAAGGCTGTCCCTTACACCATATAGATCTGTATTATGATAGTATTAGTATATGTATATCTATGTGTTTGTTTCACACACCATAATTTGGACCCTTTTTGTACGGGTAGCTACAAAACAAAACCTATTTTTGGACAATTCACACAATAGGCCTCACTCTGACGTCACATTGACGTAGATAATCTATGTCTGAAGTATTACCCTAATAGACGACCTTTCCTCACGCAAAGAACCACGCTTCTACATTAAATTAATGACTGTCTTTCTTTTAATAGAAGTGTTGTCTCGCTCGCACTAGGAACTGAATCAACCAACCAACCAACTAAGCAACTTTAGAATAGAATAGAATAGAATAGTAGAATAGAATACTGAATAGGAATGTTCATGGAAAAAATATTTGTTATCTAAATAGTTTATCAATAAATAATAATAATTGATAAATTGTTTTTATATTTATTAAATATACAAAAATATAAACCGTGAAAATAATATCAGAATCAGATCCTGCCTACTGCGGTCTTCCCGTCCGATTATAATTTGGGTGTCTGATAAACTGTTTTTATATTTATTAAATATACAAAAATATAAACTGTGAAAATAATATCAGAATCAGATCCTGCCTACTGCGGTCTTCCCGTCCGATTATAATTTGGGTGTCTGGTCTAGAGTGAATAGGCTCTTAATAAACTAGTGCGCCTCACCATCAAAGATTGCATCGCTACTTACCATCAGGTGGGATTCGTGGGATCAATTAAAAAACAAACACTAGAAAAGCTAATAAGATAACAATTTCAAACAAATATATCTACTTATCCCTCTCGTCAAAACTTCATAAACAGTTTCACGTCTATTCCACTAACGTCGCACATCCACGATCAAACACCCCATATCTCATCAGCTCTTCTGACACCTTTAGGACTGAAGAACTAAACGAGATGGAGCATCCAGTCTAAATACACGATCCTGGCGAATAGGGCACGAAAATCATCATCATCATTTCAGCCGGTACACGTCCACTGTTGGACATAAGCCTCCCCCAAGCGTCGCCACATCGAACGTTCCTGTGCGTCCCGTATCCATCGGTTCCCTGCTACCTTCACCAGGTCATCAGTCCACCTTGTAGGAGGCCTTCCAACACTGCGTCTTCCGGTACGCGGTCGCCACTCCAAAACCTTTCGGCCCCAACGGCCATCTGTTCTGCGAGCAATGTGCCCTGCCCATTGCCACTTAAGTTTGACAATTCTTTGTGCTATGTCGGCAACTTTAGTTTTCCTGCGGATATCTTCATTTTTTGTTCGATCACGCAAGAAAACCCCGACCATAGCCCTTTCCATTGCTCTTTGGGTGACTAAGCCTTCTGATGAGGCCCATTGTGAGCGACCACGTTTCGGGGCCATATGTCATCACTGGCAACACGCACTGGTTAAAGACTTTCGTCTTGAGACACTGTGGTATGTTGGACGAGAAGATACAGCGTAGTTTCCCGAACGCTGCACAACCGGGCACGAAATTACTCCAAGCCAATCCAGTGCAAGCGGTTGAAGGGTTAAGAGCTAGTCACTATGATACATTGACAGTAGATGTTTGTTTGCAATGACACGTAATGAGTAATGAGCCGGCATCACTCGGCAAGCATCTCATTGACTGAATATATACGCATTATCGGTACATTAACGAGTATAATCCAGGCTTGTTATTACAAGTGTCATTATACGCAAGGTCATTCATACAGTCAACATACCTGAGTAGGTTTCAATATGGTCATCATAGTACTTGTGAGTCAAAGGCCAAAGGTTGCTGGGTGATGAATTTGGTCCTTTGGATCAGACTTAATCCGATTCAGCAACCGTTCTCCTAAGACCGATTCGCCATTGGACTGTTCGTCGACAGGATGATTCATTTATGTCCGTTTCCCCAGCAGGGTCTCTCACCTATGGACATTACGCCGACAGAACCTTTCATATGCGTCACTTTCGACGACAGCCCTTTTCAGCTACTAAATGTTTCACCGACACGACGATAAACCTATAACTCTTTTAACTACAGACCAGGGCTTGAAAACGTTAGCAATTCACATTAAAAATAACGTTAAATAACGGTATTTCCATAGAGATACTTGCATATCGGTATGATTTGGTAGCGTTACTTAGTAGCATAACATTATAAGAACGTTAAAAACTGCGTTAAAAATTAACGGTATTTTTAATGTTATTGTGAAAATAGCGGTAACAAGTAAACGGTATATTTTGGTTATTTTATGCGACGTTGCCGTTTTCTCCAAGGCCGGTCGCCGGCGTGGCACGGCGGGTGCTGGCGGCGGCACGCGCCCCTCTGACGCGCTGTTGCCACTTCGTTTGTCGTCTTCTCAACTCTCATGGCAGTCAGACGCGCTTACAGAACCCGCTCGCGAATTATTACTTCAATTTAGATTATCTATTACAGCTGATTTAGTTTTTGTGTTTTGCGTCCTTAGTGGATCTTAATTTTGGCGAAATATCATTAAATACGTTCTCTCCCCTAAGTGAAGTGAAAGGGATGTGAGGTGTTAAAATTTTATTGACTAAAACTCATCTGTGTTCCTTCAGTTTTTTTTTAAATGATATAAACCAGTGCTTGACTGCGATCCCACCTGATGGTAAGCAGTGATGCAATCGTTGATGGTGAGGCGCACTAGTTTATTAAGAGCCTATTCACTCTTGCCTTGAAGACACCTAAATTATAATTGGACGGGAAGACCGCAGCTGGTTCAAGGCCGTGGTAACTAAATAACTCTTTAATTTATTGTGGATACGTTAAGATACAAAATGGCCGAATCATACCCGACGCCAGCTCAAAAGCTCAGCATACCTACTCATCAGACCTTAGTGTGTCGTAATTATCTAAGCACCATTAAATATGCCACATATTTCTAGGCTGTATTTTATCTCTTCTACGTGACATATTTTAAACAAATGTATGCCATCGTGCTGGTTATTTTTCACGCTCTTTTAGAAATAAGGTCAATATTTTATGTGTCAAGTGTGTTTGCACACAATGCTGTGTTTGTTGTAACTGGTACGTTGCTCTCTCGTCTTTAAGGCTTTTGTCCCTTGAACCATCTGGCCAAAATTATGTGGACGCACCTCGCGCACCCGCCTAGGCGGCAGTACGCAAATCTGTGCATTTATTTGCGGCCAACAGCGCCCAGAAAGCGCGCGGCTGACCTTTAAATCCATTTTCTTTGCGAAATATTGATTGATTTACATATGCAATGTTCACTTTGAAGAATATTTAACCACCGATTTTTATGTGTAAAAATGTTTCTAAAGATCCAAGCCGTTTCGAAGGAGTAGAGAAAAGTTGCGAACTTGCTAAATATTTTTTTTTAGACAAAAGTATTAATAGCACGAAAAAATCAAATGTTGATAATATTGTTCATGAATCTATAATAAACATATATTTTTTTCAAACCTATTAACCTGGCCGTTACCGGGTAGCAGGCTTCCGAAAGTCACTGTCTTATGGCACTTTTCGGGCACTTGGGCCTAAAGTCCAGAATTAATAGGTTACTTCTAGGCACGCGTGCTTCATCGTCGGCCACATCATCGCTTACACAGTGAGATGGTGGTCAAAATCATACACCCACCGATTTACCTGCACAACACAACTGTATAGGTAAAACTGTCAGGTATAAGTACCCTAGCGTGTATGGCGGGCACAAAGATTTTATATATCCTACTAGGGCGGACATTACATCAATCTTTCCTGTACTATTTGACATTAAACAGTCACTTAGACATCTACTCTTATTCCTATGACCAATGCACCCTTAATTAATCATGAGATAATGTCTCACTAACGTTAATCGACTGTCTGAGTTTATGGACACAAAATAGATAAGTACAGAAGGCAATCTACATACAAAGCGCGTTCAAGCAACGCACACATAGACACCGCTCACGGACACGATAACTCGGCTCAACTCGGGTCATCCGAGCGCGTGTGCATCCGCTTGAGACACACGTCTGTGAACTTTTTTGTGAAATAATGGAGCAAAAAAAAGTTATACTGTTTAGTGGATGGTTTTTTTAATTCATCGTTAATTGCTGAATTATCGTTTTTTAAGCTACCTTTTTTACAATTTATATTAGGTATTTATCGCCGTGCCCGCGCGCGCTCGGACAGACCGACGCCGACCCTAATGAAGTGCTGCGCGTAGGTATGAAAAGTGAAGTACATACATAAGATTGACTTCTGTACCTATATATTTTGTGGTATGGATGAGTCTGTCTTAAGCAAGATAATTAGTAGGTATAATGACAGCGTAAATGCCATTAAAAAGTCATTACAATGCACAGGTTGTTCGCCTAACGATCGAACAACAACCCAAGTTCTGTGCAACTGTGCATATTAATCAGTTTGTGTTTAAGGTTTGTTGGATTAGCTCGTGGCTATGACTTTGGTCATGACAAACTGCACGGCTTGAAGGATAAGCTTCGTTTGCATCTTTAACATGTCGAAATTTATCCGTATTTTGGATAGCACGCTAAGGCGTTGGTCTCACTAGTCATTACTGGCAGTTAGAAGCCACAACACCTATCACGAAGGGATATCGTTACAGGGTTTTGGAGTCGCTTCAGCTTCATCCGGAGATTGACCCTAACATGATTGTCACCGTCAGTACCGGATTATGCCAGCGTAGGGCCTGTAGCAAATTCTACCAAGGGGCCCGCTGAATTTTTGGCAAATGATATAGGCCGCACGGCCCTTCAGGGCTGCAGGGCATCGCATTTGCTTACATTCTCTTTATAGATCTTCCGGAATTGAATAGATACCATATGATGAATCATCTGTATTAACCGCCGGGTTTCCTGACCTGTTTTTGTAAGTTCAACCAGGGCTCCTGAAGGTGGGGTAGCAATGGTTATTCTTGCTGCTTGGCTAATCCAGCACTGGTCACCCTACGGTTGAGTTGAGCAGATTTGGCTGCAACGTTGTGTGTCAAGGATCTGATTCCCACTCAAAGAACATTTGCACCTATGGCCTGCAGAGTGCAGATGGGTTTATATGTGTGTATAAATTGCCTATGATACAGGAGTACCTAGTGTAGGGTGACGCTTTTTTAAACTAAATTGGGAATAAGATATAGGTTGATTGATTATTTTTATTCATAGTAGTAATGTGTTTGTGCCGATTAAGTAAATGTGGTAGTAAATGTGGTGTGTGGGCTGTAAGGTCGTGTTCTCGTATACGGGTATTAATTATGCTTTGTCAATCATGGTGTGTGGTTTACACTTGTATTTGTGTTTAGTGTATCTGTGTGTATTATAGTTATTCTTTTTAATCTTAAAATGACTTAAGTTTGCCTGCAGCGGTCTT
Organism: Mythimna albipuncta; assembly: GCA_929112965.1. Lineage (NCBI taxonomy): Eukaryota > Metazoa > Arthropoda > Insecta > Lepidoptera > Noctuidae > Mythimna > Mythimna albipuncta. Next base: position 3,524,337 of record OV815962.1, on the reverse strand, counting down.
CCCGTCTGATTATAATTTAGGTCTCTTCAAGGCTAGAATGAATCGACTCTTAATAAGCTGCGATTTACCATCACCGATTGCGTCACTGCTTACCATCAGGTGGGACCGCAGTCAAGAACTAGTTGTTATCATTTATAAAAACGTTTTTTTTTCCTAACAGGAGCTTAGAAGGATGACAACATTTTATACTTTAGGCACATGTTTCAATAGATGGGTCCTACTTAAATCCAAGATACTTCGCTAATGAGGAGGGCAAACCACCATTTAATTTCCTGACCAGATCAATGCTAGAATAATTTTGTGACACAGGAAAGATCAGGAACTACGAATAACTTACCAGATAACCAACTACATGTTGAAGAACATCGTTTATTTATTTATTACATCTTGGAGGACTTACAGGTTAAACAAACTAAAAATAAAGATAAACGTAGACGACGGCAAGCCAATTATAAGTCCTCACGTAAGTGACAGAATTAAATTTGAGAAGCGACCATAGCACCCATAGCATAGTTATCATGCTGGATAATCTGGTCTATACGATATCAAATATCTCTATAACCTGCACAGAAAGTAATTTACCTCTATCTATAACAATCGACTAAAATTGCATATACATAATTGCATAAAATGGCGGCTCAACGGACACAAACGACTACGTTGAGGGAAATATGTCACGACCGTATGATTTAGTGGCATGTCATTATCTAGAGTATGCGACATAGCGACATAATGCACTCGACAGAGTCATTGCAACAGACACGCTTGTTATTATGTCATAGTCATGTGAAATGAGCTAATTAGTCTGGTCGACAATTTGATTGGAGGATAATGAATGTGGATCATGGAGTCTGGATTTTTTAAGTTCCGTGTAAGTTTTATCATTATCAGCTGCCTGACTACGCCTACAATCCTGATCATAGACGTCATGCTCCTCAGACACCCCATCGCACGTTTACGTGTACGCAATATGTACCGGATTAGTGCACACTTAAATAATAAATAGGTACAGGTTAAGAGTTACAAGCAACTGAAATATGGGCTGCTGTAAAGAATCTCCCCGGCAACCCCAAGAAAATCAGAATAAATAAGTAATCTTATTTTACTACTGGATACGTGTACTAATTCGGTACACATTGCGCACAATTTATAAACAGCAAATGGGATGTCTTCTTGTATGATACAAGGTTTTTCTTTTGTTGTATGAGACGAGATCCCCACGTTTTTTGTACCAGTCTCATACACGGTCTACGCACGATGGCAAGAATGTTGTCTGCACATCTTGCCGTTAGACGATCAACATTCTTGCACACTCTAATCTTATACTATCCTGTGTGGAATTAGAGCAATAGAAATATCAGTTTGACTGGATAGAACTCAATATTTGCAAACTTAATCGGTGTTATGACGCAATTTGGGTGACGTCTACGTGCAGCAATGGCTTTAAAAAAAAAAAAAAAACGTGTGGCACTCGGGGACTGACGCGGTAAAGCTATTGCATAGCATTTTTTATCAACTTATGCAATTATAATTATTTATTTATTTTATTTATGCAGTATTTTTTTTCCTTTGTTTTTTTTTTCTTTGATATTACACACTTTTTGAGCGTGGTGACCGATAAGAAAAGTAACGAAAATAACCTAACACCCCCTGTGTTAGGTTATTTTCGTTACGGAATTTCTGGATTCGGTTTCCACGCTCAAGGCCCGCGATAGAAGCTATGCAAAAGCTTAAAAATCTTGACCCAAAATCCAACCAAATTCGCTCGCTGACGTCGTCTTATGATCCTCAAGCATACAGGAGTCAGGACGGTTTCCTTTTTTACCAGTTAATTTAAGACCATAAGATTTCAGAAGAAGAATTGGAAAGACGGATATAATAGAGTGTGGAAAGTGTAAGGAGCTACTATGACTTCCAGGAGAAATTGAGTTAAGTAATGTATTTTGTCTATCACCTTACAATGCGTGGGAACTCCCACAGCGATGGGGAAATAGGTAATATTAGCCTGATAGCCTGATACGATTAATAAATAATAACTTTATTACATAACTGTAGTGTTTGTATTAGGAGTATCTATACTTAAATATAGATATACGCTATCTCGGGCAAGCGGCGCTTATGTCAGCCACGGAGTTACGACTGCGCTGTGAGCGAGAGTACACGTGTTGTTGCGGCGCGTGCGCTTGCGAGCGAGCCAGTGTTTGTACGAGAACATTACAGTGGACAGAGGTCCTACATTTGGCGACGAGTAAAAAGGTATGTTCAGTATTTTATAATTATATAAATCAAAAGAAGGAAAGGAAAGTACCTACATTTTATGACTGGTAGCAACAATACTCGTAACGTTTTCTTAAGGGGATGCATCCCATGCATTTTCACTGTTTTTCGTACAACCGCTTAAGAGCGGTCAAATCTAATAAAAACAAATTCAAATCAAATCCAGTTAAGACCTCTGAAAATCTGCTATTTTGCATGGGCTTTGACACTTCATAATTTGCTCACAAGTGAAAAGTAAAAAAAAGAAATACAACATAAAGGCCTAGCAAATTTTATCAAGATTCTAAATGGTGACAATGTTTTTCAAAACTTTTAAGGAAAAAAAAAGCACGCATTTGCTGGAACAAGTTTTGTGGAATTTTCGAGTAAATCACGGAATTACTATTACAGAGTATTCAGGTATTATCACGTTGCCTTTTCGTCAAGCATCGCGCTGGATTGCGTTAGATGAAGCAACAGGCTTTTAAACCATGCTCGATGTTTGCGATGGGTGAGTGGAAAAGCAGCTTCTTAGATATCAACCTACATAATATACGCCTTTCAACTTTGTAGGTACGAGTACATACCTACGGTTATTTTTCTATAATCCACAACGTTTTGTTTTGTATACCTTCGTGAAGACGTTATGTTGTTTGAGATATGTAGCTACATTGTAGCGGATGTACACTGTACGTATGGTCCGTTTCTGGGCTTGGAAATATAAAACAACGTGATGGCAAAATAAATATGGTGTACAAAGTTGCAATAGTGGTTGCGTTGTGGAGCACTTAGAACAAGGAAACATATTCTTCACTGCTTGAATAATTAACTGATATAATTTGAATTCTGATATTTGTACTTGTAATGGACGGGCCTGTTGGTCGTGGGTTCGATCCCCGCCTCGTTGGCGAATGTTTGTGTGATGGACGCGAAGTGTGTGTGATTCACCTCCAAAGTGAATGGGTGTGTTTGTCGATCGTCTGGTGCCCATGACACGAGCTCTGCTTGGCTTGGGACTGGATGGCGTTGTGTGAAAAAAAAAAGTCCTTTGTGGTTTTAAGATCTCCATTAAATTGGAAACATTTGCGATCTTAAAACATCCATTAAATTGGATTTTTTGTGGTTTTAAGATCTCCATTAAATTGGAAATACTTGCGATCTTAAAACATCCATTAAATTGGAACTTTTGTGATTTAAAGATCTCCATTAAATTGGAAATTACTGTGATCTTTAAATATCCATTAAATTTGAACTTTCGTGGGTTTAAGATCTCCATTAAATTGGAAACATACTGCGATCTAAAACCATCCATTAAATTGGAACTTTTGTGATTTAAAGATCTCCATTAAATTGGAAATTACTGTGATCTTTAAATATCCATTAAATTGGAACTTTCGTGGGTTTAAGATCTCCATTAAATTGGAAATACTGCGATCTAAAACCATCCATTAAATTGGAACTTTTGTGATTTAAAGATCTCCATTAAATTGGAAATTACTGTGATCTTTAAATATCCATTAAATTGGAACTTTCGTGGGTTTAAGATCTCCATTAAATTGGAAATACTGCGATCTAAAACCATCCATTAAATTGGAACTTTTGTGATTTAAAGATCTCCATTCAATTGGAAATATTTTGCTCGCGAGAATTAAATGTTCATGTTCTCCTGTATACTATACACTTGTCATTGACAGCAGGGTACAGTTTAGAAATGACTTTTCAAGTTGCCACAATAGACCTCCTGAAGTCGATTTATCATCAATTTGCTAACGCCCGAAATACTCCATTTGGGCAATAAGTTTGACCGTGAGGTATTGTTGTAAGGACTCAGTTCAGTTAATATGATCGCGATACATTTTAAAAAATTGCCAATTCTCACGACGTAAGCAATTGTAATTTCAACTATCGTCGCGCGTTGGCAGATCTAATAGATACTGTTACGATTTCTTTTATGACAGTGCTTATTTCTCCGTAGAAATTTTGACATTGTTGACATTGACGTATCCCTGGAATATTAATCTGCGATTATTTCTGCGTTAAATCGAAATTGAACTATTTTATTATCGGTATGCTACAAACGCGTGTCACATAAAGTGCCCTTATCCGTTTAATTAACTCATCTTTGTAAAAGACGACCATAGCGGTCTAGCGCGGAACAATAAAAATAATGCGTGAGCGGGTAGATTGATAGATAAATCCTTTATTGGCTACAGCACAAAACATGCACCAAAATACATAAAGCACACAGATTATAAAAAACTAAGCACATAGACAACAACAAAAGAAAGAAAATAAAATAAAATAATAACACATGTAGGTACTAAGAAAAAAAAAGAGAAATAGCAATATAGACCCATAGTGCGGTGTGCATGTCGCGCTGCACCAATGGGAATCTAGCTCAGCATGTGTCAGGCAAAAGTACCTGACGCTGATATTATGCTGGATCCTTGTGGTGATATTCGGACGCTCAGATGGTATTGAGTGAAATGTAGATAAATACATAAAGTTAATAGGCATAAAATAATAAGCAAAGTGAATAATTAAAAAATAATGTAATGTACATAGATATCGATATCCATGGTAATGTACGAGTATGTGTGTGTAATGGAGTAAAAAAGGTGAGGTATAGACAACATTTTCAACATGTGTACCTATCAAACGCAAGCTACCAAGCGGAATATGTGGGTACGCCCAGCAGACTGTCCCGGAAACAAGGAACACGCAGACCAGCTATATGAAGGACGTATTCGAAATGAACATACCACGTTCTAGGGTAGATGAATTGTTGCGTGTAAATATTATTTGACCGAGTAGTTCAGTGTTATTTAGGTAGCTTAAGGTAGTTGTTAGTTAGGCAGGAGTAGTCGGCTAGGTAGGAAATCATAATATTTATATTTTATTGGACTACCATAATATTCATTAGAAACATTTATACGACAAAACAATATTTGCCGAATCAGCTGGTTTTCTATACTATTCTCGCGTTCAGAAGAAACTAGTCTTTGGACTACGGTTTCTTTGGGTGTCTTTTTGGTAAAATTATAAAGGGAATAAAATTAGTGTGCTGGTAGTTCAAAGTTGCTCGTTTTAAATGAAATTAAAAGTTGATACGAAACTAAGTAAACAATCTATTTCAAATTGTCATGATTTTTAGATATTGATATGTCGGAAAACAAACTAAAAAATTGTTTTACTTAAATGATTTTTTTAGAATTTAAAATAGTAACTAAAAAAGTTAAAGGAGTAAATTAAATGTACCCTCAGTTTTAGTTACAAGCTGTGATTGTTACTGATATCAAATAAGATTTAATGTTGTGGTCCGTAGTAAATAACTGATATCACTGACTTAAACTATGATCTGTAAAAGAGTAAATAGAAGATTCAACGTTCAGAGCAATTTGCAATAATATTGTCAGGTTGACCGAGCGATGTATTATGTTGGTAATCTTACTAAAACAGGCTAGAGTTTATAGCCAACTGGAATAACATTAAATTATTGATTAGCCGTTTATTTTGAAAACAAATTGATGCCACTGAGTCAAAATGATTATGTTCGAACAGAGTACAGGTGAATATAGTGGCGTGACTAGGCATTTGGCTTAATGATTCGCTGATAAACTATTAAGAGAGACGTCGGGAGACTTAATGTAGTTTTAAAAAATCGTTGTCTACAGCCGGATTTTCGTTAGATTTGGAAAAGTGAAAAAAAAGGGTTGTTTGATAATGCAACTCGTGTTGCTAGGATATGAAATAAAGTCAAGTGGTGAAGTTAGAAGAAATAGGACCTATTAGCAGAAAACAGATAACGTACATTCGACTCTGCCCCTACTTTTTATCGTAGCTCAGTTAGAACAGTTTATAGGTCTAGTAGCTTACTCCTGGTGGTTTTTACCTAAGTTTTCTCGAGTATGGGGCCGTTCGTTCTAAAGACGATTTGACGTGGGGTAAAGTTTATTTTTTGGCAACTGCGCCACAAAAAATTGAATAAGAAATAATTTAATTTTTATGAAAGAGTCGAGTTTTATGATTTAACCTTTCGATCGTGTCAATTGGGGGCACAGTGGAGGGACGGTGAGTGCGCGGGCGCCGGCGTTTGCTTGGGATTTAATGAATTGAGACTCGCAAGCACCTAGTCGTAGAATTTCATACTGATACCAGTTAGCGGGCTACCTCAAACGGGTGAAACCATAAGATATGACTGGACCCTAAGCGTACGTCCTGTAGTAGTGCCATACGTGACTTCTTATCGCGAAACTGTATCTCATTGCGTGATCGTAAAGTTAATTTACCGTCAGTTGGAAGTTGGTCAGAAGGTAAAGCTAAAAATAACTCTCTGGTAATTGGTAACGACACTGAAACATTGAAGGTTTTGATTAAAATTACTGGTAGTCTCATCTAAATAATTTAGAGTTCTGTGATTCAAGTAACATTGTCTAACACTTTCATCGCGACGGGACAAACCCGTGTGAATGAGGAGGACTAATATGAGATGTTCGTGTTAGAACTAATGCTAATAACGACTGTAGAGACCAGGGACCATTTGTGGTAGGGTCCATTAGGCGAAGTCCAACTCACGATTGGCTGTACAGTTACAGACACTTAACCAAACGACGAACACTGGTGCTCCTTTGGAACTCTCGATAGGCAAGACTTCGTTTTCTCTGCCGTTGATGTCAAAAGAGGATGTAGAACCCCGAGGTTAATTTAAGTGCCATGATAAATGATGCGTTACGCAATATAGAGTACGTCGTAACTTAAAAAAAAAAGTGTAGGTTTAATCAGGATATGAAAAAAAAATTTTTTTTTTTTCTTCAATCTGAGACTTCCTAATGATTATAAACGGGCAGAGCAAGTAAACTAAGCTAGATCCATTTAAAGATTTGTTTAAAATAACGGAGATGAGAATTAAGGATCAGCTGTTAATCAAAAGTTTAAATCGATGTGGAAGGATATTTCTTTACTGTACCTTTGCTTCGAATTTTTTATAGTTTCTTTTTAATCTCAAATAAATATTTTTGAACATGAAAGGGATGTAGTGTTTGTATTAGGAGTATCTATACTTAAATATAGATATACGCTATCTCGGGCAAGCGGCGCTTATGTCAGCCACGGAGTTACGACTGCGCTGTGAGCGAGAGTACACGTGTTGTTGCGGCGCGTGCGCTTGCGAGCGAGCCAGTGTTTGTACGAGAACATTACAGTGGACAGAGGTCCTACAATAACCTAAGGCTGTAAGATTGGTATCAGCATATAATTACAGTTCCGAGAGGTTCGTGCAAGCTAAATAACACGATCTTATCTACCTTATATACATTACATAACTTCACAACTATTCTCCCTGAAGACATGTGTAAAGGCACAAAATAGGTACACAAGTCAATCTCAAGTATGTACTTCACTTTTTATACCTACACTAGGCGATCGCGATAGGGTCAGCGCGTTGCGCCGAACTGTACGAGTGCGACCGGGCGACTGAGCCGAGATATCGTGTCCGTGACCGGTGTCTGTGTGCGTTGCTTGATCGCGCTTTGTATGTAGATTGACTTCTGTACCAATCTATTTTGTGGTAATGGCTTGTTTTAATCTATTTAGTATTAAGTAGTAACATCCATTTCCACACTTTAACATTGCCTACAAATCGATCTATCAAGTCCCAAAAGACTGGCTGTGGAATTGTACAAAAGAATTACAGCAGGTCTAGAATACAAAGAGCTACTGAAGGAACAGGAGACGAGCGAGAAAGAGGGATAACGCTGTTTTAGGTGGCATAACCATCCAATCGCTCGCTTTTGGGCCGAGTGTGAGGGTGTGTCAGACTTTGACTGACTAAAAACCCACTCATGTTCCGTCGTTGGCTTTCATACCAGGGCCGAGTTATCCTTTCAGAAGCAAACCCTTGGCCCTAGTAGGCTTCGACCCTGCTGGGACTCTACGGTTTGCTGATATCTCCGTAAGGCGCGCGTTTAGCACTACGCGCCGTCAACGACTTTGTCTAGGGATAAAGACACATATCCTAAATAACTCTATCCCTTTTACAGTTCACTTTAGATCGTAAAATGGATCGCGTTAAGAGTTTTAAGCACTACTGGTGGGTTTACCCAAAGAGTCACCCAAAGAGCAATGGAAAGGGCTATGCTCGGGGTTTCCTTGCGTGATCGAATAAAAAATGAAGATATCCGCAAGAAAACTAAGGTTGCTGACATAGCATAAAGAATTACCAAACTTAAGTGGCAATGGGCAGGGCACGTTGCTCGCAGAACAGATGGCCGTTGGGGCCGAAAGGTTTTGGAGTGGCGACCGCGTGCCGGAAGACGCAGTTTTGGAAGGCAAGACAAGGTGGACCAATGATCTGGTGAAGGTAGCAGGAAACCGATGGATGCGGGACGCACAGGAACGTTCGATGTGGCGACGCTTGGGGGAGGCCTATGTCCAACAGTGGACGTGTATCGGCTGAAATGATGATAATGATGATGGTGGGTTTACGTCAGTCTGCCACTCCCAAAAGTCCCAAAGGACCAATAGGCCAGCATGTAGTACAAAGTGCGTGTCGTGTCGTAACAGGGTAATATACCACACATGTCGGGTCAGGCAGTTAGGTTGTTTGTTCGTCCGTGTCGGCGCGGTTGGGCAAACGGTTCACTCAATTAACTCTCACTAACAAAAGGTGAAGGTAACGATTTGATGGCTTTGACGCACACTGTTTTAGTTCGTCACTTGTGAGGTAGAATGATATTGTCAAACTGTTGATTGGGGTTACGAATATTTATGTATAGCTGCGTAATGTATGAGAAATATCGTTTCTAGGAGAATATAATGAGAATATCGAGCTTAATTTTGGTGGCACAATGCGATGGCCTGAATGAGAATTGAGGAGTAGTTTAAAGATTCTCACAGATAAGTGTAATGGCCGTCAGATCGGTTTTGGATGTCGCATTGTCGCATCACGACGTTACTGAAACCTTAAGGCTTATAGTTCTTTGAACATCTGGCTGGAATTAAACACACCGGAACTGGAATTAACCCTGGCCCCAGTAGGCATCAACTCAGCGAAGCCTACTGGGGCCAGGGATAATGATCCTGTCAACCGTCACACTATCACTGACAGTTTACAGAATCCATTCAACTTCTCTTTGGCCTCCCTTTTCAGCCATGAACTTAAAGAGTTATGAAGACATATTCATGTGCCAACTTCTTATAAAAGTGCTCGCAAATTCGCGGTTTTGTTTATAATCTCCGAGTTTTAGTCATTCTCAGAATAGAGAACACCTTAAAGACAACATTACAAACTTAGATAATTATCCTGTTGATTGGATTGTGTGCATGTTTTGCAAATAACATTATTACAACTAATAGCCTCAGTATACATTAAGCCAACTCGCACGTATTTTGCATACAATGATGGATTACAAACTACTTTGATTGACATGTTGTGAACAAAACAAGCAACAGATGCTAAAGCATGTCTGTCGTATTATTCTGATAACGTACTAACACAAAATAGATAGGTAGGTACAACAGAAGACAATCTCATGCATGTACTTCACTTTTTATAAGCTCGGTGGACGCACACTAATGAGTGTTTGAGCTGGAACTGTTCTACGAGCGGGTCGAGGCGCTCCGAGATATCGTGACCGTGAGCGCTGTCTATGTGTGCGTTGTTCGAGCGCGCTTTGTATGTAGATTGACTTCTGAACCTATCTGTTATGTGGTACTAAGTCAAGAAATACGTGTATGTGTTATTAGGAAGTTTACAGTTTGTTATTTAGCACAGTTTCGCACTTTTTGTAACAAAATCGCAAAGCCGGATTTAGATAAGAGCCGACTAGTTTTAAAGGACGCGTGAGCTACATTAAACTTCCGTGTCTGTCTGTTAAATCTAGTAGATAAGTAACTAAACCTAAATATGTAGTTTCGTATTACAATAGTCTTTTTTTTTTCTTTCAATTACCGTCCCATTGTTGGACAACGGCCTACCCAAGTCCTTCCCAACATTCGTCTCCCGCGTCATAGCGACGATCCAGTCCAAGTAGTATTCGTCTAAATCATCGCCACCCATTTTTCGGTCAGAATCTTTTCTTTTTCGCAAAAGTCAAATGAAGGAACGCAGGTCGGTTTAGTCAGTAAAAGTCTGACACGCCCTCTCTTTCTCGATTTGCCACCTTAAAAAAAGCTACCCACTGCGTGAGACTTGCTCATATGTCACTGTGCAATGTGCATGCAGTTATTCGTATATAAATCGTAGATTTCTGAGAAAAGTACTTTTTTCTAAATCTATGAATGCTGGTCTACTTGTAGTTACTTATAAGTAGGCCGGTGTCTATTGTCAACCTTACTACTTTAGTTTATTATGTTTTTTAACTCAACATTATTTCTTACAAATAAATGAAACTTCTGGGGTTCAAAGAACCACGGCCCAGCAACGCTTAGGGCAACTGAAACGTGTGTGAAAAGCGAGTTTTATTAAGTAAAAGTATTCCTTCCTCTCACTCCACCCAGAGCGTTAGGAATTAGTGATGGTTACCTCAAAAGCAAGCACTACCTATGTATCCTGCCTAGGCATTTAGATACGGAAATCAACCAACTACGAACTTATAAAAATTAGCATCAATCCAAAACTGCGTACACTTCATTAATATTCTCTGAAACTAGAAGAGCCATACTTGTTCTGTTACATAAAGATTATGAAACCTTTTAAATATTCTTACGATTCTTGTCATGCCACCTATGTATCGACACACAGGTGCTAGTCAGGGCTGTCGAGTTTCATGTCTTTGGGTATCTAGAAAGAAAGTAAGAAAAGAAAGAAAGAAAACTATTTTATTTGCAATACACGCTCGTAGATACACACATTGTAGTAACAAGATGTAGACACTAATAAATTATTATAATAAAAAAAAAGACAACTAGCAATGTGGGTCTCAGAGCGGCGCCAATCTACAAGGTGGTATTACAAACTGACCGATTAAAAGGCAATTGAAGGGTAGATGGTCGTTGGGGCCAGGTTCTGGAGTGGCGACCACGTAACGGAAAATGCACCGTTGGAAGGCCTGCCACAAGGTGGACTGACGACCTGGTGATGGTGATAGTCGTGAGAATCCGATGGATAAGACGCATAGGACCAGCCGGTGTGGTGGCACTTGGGGGATGCAAGTCCATCCGTGCACATATTTCGACTATGACTCAATCTGTCTTTTATAAGAAACTGTTCTATTTTGATGATAAATAAAACTGCAAGTTTAAAACTCTAGCCATAACCACATCGTATGCTCGCTAGTAAGAATCAACTTGTATGTGTTTCTATGACTTCTCATAACAAATCGTTGTTGAATGCTTAACTATAAACATTAGGTTATATATTTTGAGCCGTCTGGATATATAAAATTAAAACCTACACAGAGGATTATAAATTACAAATTTAGAAAAATGCTACAAGCAGACAGTTCTGCAACGAAATCTAACAAAAGCAGTTGAAAAATCAAAATGGTGGTCCGATAGTGCGTCACCATTGCCGCTCAAGGGGCAGCCCTAGTTAGCAGTCAGTACGTATTCAGGCTGCGTCTCGCCTAGTTACTTGTCTTACATAAGAGTAGCTAAGAGTACCAGTAATTATGTCACACAGGACCTTCGGAGGACCGTGAATAGTGTGAATATCAAAGGTAATGTAATTAAAAAAAAAAATCAAAAATATTTTTATTTCACATAGGCCTACATGGGCACTTATAAAACGTCAGAAGTTAGTGCACGGTTCCAAATTGGTCGTTTCCTATGGAGAAGAACCGGCAAGAAACTCCATGGTTACTCTTTTAAAAAAAGTGGTTGTTTTACAATATTGATAAATGTTATGTAAGAACAGTGTAGACCAGTCAAATATTGTACACAAAAGCACAATCAAAATTTTCTCAGTAAAAAACAAAGTAAGTCGTAATAGGAAGTAGTCTAAGAGTTCGTGGAGTATACAGTGTTCTCACATTTACAATACAAAAAGAGGCTATATATAAAAAAAAAAAAACAGGAATAATATAATAATTACAACTATCAATAAAATATTAACAAAATAAATTACTAACAAATTTATGACAGTTGAAATAAAAATAAAAATATTGCAAAAGCAATGTGTCAGAGAAAAAAAAAATGTATATATAATTATTAAAACAAAGGTGAAGCAGTTAATAGACAAAATATTGATGATTTACCAGGGGGCCACATGTGCAGAGGTAGTCATTGCCAAACAAGCGTGTCCTCGACATAGTCTTTAACCTTGTAATATGCTTTTTCGGTTAGGACACGCTTGATATGACTTTTGAATTTTCCCTCACTAAGTTCTGTTACCGCCTTTGGCAGCTTATTATAAAAGCGAATGCTGTTAACTAAGAATTACTTGCTAGTCTTAGCTAGTCTCCATTTGGGTAAGACAATTTCGTGTTTACTACGTGTATTTTTGTTGTGAAAATCGCTTCTGATTTTAAAGAGTCCTAAGTTTTTACGTACATACAAAATGCTTTCCAAGATGTAAAGAGAAGGCAGAGTAAGTATATCGATTTCTTTGAATTTATTTCTGAGGGACTCGCGAGGGCCCATTTTATAAATAGCCCGGATTGCTCTCTTTTGTAATATGAAGATTGAGTCTACGTCAGCTGCAGGTCCCCACAGTAAAATGCCATAAGACATAATACTGTGGAAATAAGCATAGTAAACTAACCTAGCTGTGGCTACATCTGTCAATTGCCTTATTTTTCTTACTGCATATGCAGCTGAGCTTAGTCTTCCCGAGAGAGTTCTAATATGAGTACCCCACTGCAGTTTAGAATCGATAGTTATACCCAAAAACACTGTTTCTGTAATAACATCTAGTTTTTTGCTGTCAAGAATTAGATTGACGTCAACTTGAGGGACATTTGGCAATGAAAACTTTATACATTTAGTTTTAGTTGCATTTAATAAGAGATTATATAGAATTGGTATCTGTACCAGTGGCGTAAATATATCATCTGAGGACCGTAGCAAATTCATTAGATGGGGCCCCCGATAAATCACGTTACGTTGTGATTTCATTTTAATATTTTTTAAGCTATTGCATAGCTTCTACCGCGGGCCTTGAGCGTGGAGACCGAATCCACAAATTCCGTAACGAAAATAACCTAACACTCCCCACTCATTTGTTTTTTGAGCGTGGTGACCGATAAGAAAACAAATGAGTGAACAATCAATCAAAATTCAATTCAATGTGTGAAAGTGTAACTTCAATTAATATCAAAGAAAAAAAAAGGAAAAAAATACTGCATAAATAAAATAAATAAATAATTATAATTGCATAAGTTGATAAAAATGCTATGCAATAGCTTTACCGCGGCAGTCCCCGAGTCACAGGCCACACGTCTTTTTAGGGTTCCGTAGCCAAATGGCAAAAAACGGAACCCTTATAGATTCGTCATGTCTGTCTGTCTGTCTGTCTGTCTGTCTGTCCGTCCGTCCGTATGTCACAGCCACTTTTTTCCGAAACTATAAGAGCTATACTGTTGAAACTTTGTAAGTAGATGTATTCTGTGAACCGCATTAAGATTTTCACACAAAAATAGAAAAAAGCAATAAATTTTGGGGGTCCCCATACATAGAACTGAAACTCAAAAATTTTTTTTTCATCAAACCCATGCGTGTGGGGTATCTATGGATAGGTCTTCAAAAATGATACTGAGGTTTCTAATATCATTTTTTTCTAAACTGAATAGTTTGCGCGAGAGACACTTCCAAAGTGGTAAAATGTGTGTCCCCCCCCCTCTAACTTCTAAGATAAGAGAATGATAAATCTAAAAAAAATATATGATGTACATTACTATAAAAACTACCAACGAAAATTGGTTTGAACGAAATCTAGTAAGTAGTTTTTTTTTAATGCGTCATAAATCGAAAAAAATACACTATTATTAAAACATCGATCAAAGTTACAACACATTACAAGAACTTTTATATTATGTTACTTACTGCTACGGAACCCTTCATGGGCGAGTCCGACTCGCACTTGGCCGGTTTTTTTTATATGTTTTTGGTTACTTCTTCTGAGCTCGCGGCCTTTGAGACCGGGGCCCCGTCGGGCCTGAGGTCCGTGGCATCTTGCCAGCCTTGCCACCCTATAGTTACGCCACTGATCTGTACGTACATTCTCCCCCTTTTGTGTTTGAGCAATCATCAAATAACTCGTAAACTTAGCGTAGCGAAAGGTGTCAGACTTTCACTGACTAAAACCCACTCATGTTGTGCATGTGCAATAACTTGTACTGGATATTGTGATGTAACATTGACGTAGTTTTGTATTTCAAGTGTTCAATACTACTGAACAATAAGTGGAATGATTAAAACAGGGCGCTATCTCGGTAAAGTGGAGCTGAGAATTTTATTGTAGTTTCGACTACCTCAGCTAAGCTTCCCGAAACCAAAATTTAATGCTAAATACCGCAAAAAAACACTAGAACGTGTAAGTACTGTATCCTGTATAAAAAACTAAATACCTACTTACCAAGCTTTACAGTGGATAAATGCACAAACAGTGCGAAAAAGTCCAACGTCTGTTACGTTGAACTTTTTCGCACCCCGTGAAAACCTGTATTTATTTTATTTTTGGTCTCAAAATACTACTCAAAATCATAAAAGAGATCCCCGATCCTAACGTAAAATGAAGCTCTATTCCCAAAATAAAGTTCAAAGTAGGAGGCATGCCTAATTTCTAAATTAAAGTTTTATCCAAATACCTATCGATAACTTTGGTACAGTCAAGTTATTAAAAAAGGTAAACCGACTGGCTGGCGCCAGCAGCTTGTCTCCTTATGTACTTACCGCTAAAATGTTGTTGTGTGTTGGTATGTAGGTATGTTCATACCTTCTTACTACTCCTACGTGACCCGTCTGATACCTAATGCGAGTGCGATGCCTCTTCCAGAGTGCAGTGCCTCTAGTGCACATACATCAGAACCTTAAAGGTGGCCAGAAAGGATATATTACACCCACGGATATCGGGTGCGAAGTGAGACGCGGGGGCGGGGAACGTCAGTGATTGGCTCGCCGCGCCATCGTATCATAGACGTCACTCGTGATTAGTTCCCTATCTTGCTGCATGTATCTAACAACGACGACGATTGGCTCGCCAATGTATGGAATGCGCAAAGCGATCCCCACTCTGACGCCGGGCACTCAAGATTCGTACCGGTACCTATAGTAAAGAAATGCGAGGGTATTTTTGAAAAACTGACAAAGTGGTAAATGTTTAATCTTCATGCATTAAAACATATAAAGGCGTCCGGCTAATGCCTTAGACAGTCTCTTTTAGTCAGTCTAGGGTAGTACAGAAACAATATGGCAGGTGCATTAAAAAAGTGCAATAAGTACTGTTAAGTGTACTAATTTAAGTGTTTTTCTTGTCTTTTTCTTTATTCAAATACACAGACATATTTTACACAGTGTTAAACAAATAAATAACACGCCCTTTTTTTCTATGAGAAATCATTAAATGTCTCCTCCCGCTATAGGTGGAGCGTGAGGCAGACGAGGCAGTATCATCTTTTACTGAATAAAACCCATCTTATTCCTTTAGTTGCCCATTGCATTTCAGGGTCCTAGTAATTCCCAGTTTTTTTTTCTGCGAAAACAGTATACTGAGAAACCGACGCTGACCAAATAAGATATATTTCACATCTTCTTCACGAATAAAGATGACGTTTGTTTTGAAGTGTTACGAAACATGACGTCATGAAACCGTTAAATCCTGATTACCACCTTCAAAGTCCAAAGTATGAACAAGTTTAAATATCGAACTGATTGGTTCTGAGAATATCTTGCACAAGAGTGGATCCATCACCGTTTTTTGGAAGTAACCGCCCTCTTTAATGAATTCCGACGAAATTTTTCAATTTACAAATAATTTTCCTGTTTCTTTTCATTTACGGGTATTTTTATTGTTGTTATCCTTAAAATAGAATGTGTAGATTATCACATCGTCAGTCATTCTGTTCTAGGTAAGGTAACTAAGTTATAAAAACTTGATTGGTCGGAAATCATTCTTAGAATTCATTGGTTCCATCTTCTTTTAAGAACAGTGGTGGCCGAGGGGTACGGCCCCGACTAACGAGTTACAGGTCGCGGGTTCAAATTCAAATCCAACCTTACGCATTACTTTGTGTAATTTATTTCATGGTGAAGGAAAACATCGTGAGGAATCCGGCATGGCCAAGTACCAAAAATTCGATGACATGTGACATCCACCAATTCGCACAGGGCCCGTGTGGTGGATTACGGCCCATCCCCTCTCCTAGAGAGGAGGCCTGAGTCCCGGTGGGAACATTATAAGGCCGACTATACTATGCTATATTGGTCCTTTGATACGCACTGTCAGGAAAGTACTAAAAACATACAAAACCTTTTGGTGGCCTTTATCTACATCTACACTAATATTATAAACAGTTGAACTTTGTTTTTATGTATGTTTTTTTTTGTTTGTAGGAGATAGTAAAAAAAAAAAAAATGAAATTTTTTTTTCGGTGAAATAATAAAAGTTCGATGAATAAATGTTAGCAATCGGATCTGCCCCCCTAGCCAAGTTACAAACGTTTCGCTTGCCTCGAACGCTTCGAGTTGACTTTGCCGCCAGTTCTTTTGTTCTGACCACGTGACTGAGCGTTAGGATGACGCCATTCCCGTACATTCGCTAGCGTTAACTATTGCAGATTTGCCACTTGGCTAGGGGTACAGGACTTTCACAGATTATCTCCTAGTACAAACAAAAAAATAAAAAGAAACCTTACGTCTTTATTATACATATTAGTGTAGACATTAGTCTAGGTAAAACAAAGTGTGTCTAGCCTTAATATAAACTGTACACACAGTATCTTGTTTAAATTCTACCAGGCAAAGCTTTCATAGTCTATTGTAATTATAACAAATGATGCTTCCCCACTATTGTGTTTGCCTCATTTATCATTCCTGCCTTTCCTTTCATTTTCGAAGGTCCAAAAACCCATTAATTAATGGGTTTGTAACATACTAGCTGTCTCCCGCGGTTTAACCCACGTCTTTGGTTATTGCTTCGCTCCTATTGGACGTAACGTGATGTAAGAACTAGAAAAAGACCGGATACTTGAAAGTAAAACCCGGGTCTTTTAATAATTAAAAATATGCCGAGAAACCAGTTTTTCGGTTTTTATTCCCTAGACCCGACACAACTTTGCACGGGTGTTAGAATTCTTTGAAATTCTCGAGTTTTCCCCACCTATAACCGAAATCATCTTCAGGAATCACCCATCTATTGGTGACAACCGCATGAAAATCTGCACAGTATTTTTTAAGTTTAGAGCGAACAGATAGGCCGACACAGTAGGAAACTTTGTTTTATAATAAATATTTGATATTCTTTGACGCTTAAACAAATAAGAATTATTATAATAAAATTTATTTTCATAAAACATGGTACTTTTAAGGTCTTATCTTAGAATTTTATTGTAATCTTATATGTTTCGCCATTTACTGGCATACAAATATTCAAACAACTGACGATAACAAGGACGATTGGTAATTATATATGACTAATGTTACCTATATGGGCAGCTCGCCGTCCGGCCGGCCGGTAATCGCCCGGGCCCGAGTCGTCGACGGCATGTAATGAAAGAGATGTCGGCAAACCCGGTATGGACCTAGCAGGGTCGAAGCCAACTAAGGCTATGGGTTGACTCCTGAAAACCAAACTCGTGGTCCCAGAACGGAAAGGCAGTTGCCTGAAGGAACATAAGGTGTGGTTTTGGTCAGTAAAAGTCTGACACGTTCCTGCTCCGCCCTAAAGAGGGAAAAGTCATTATGTGATTTCCTAGTTCAAAATAAAGCTGTACGCACAGTGAATATGTTCCCAAACCGTATTAGGTGGGAAGTCCAAAACCAATAGCTGGCCCAACTAACCGCCTGCATTTGGTTGCTATGGCAACGTAATACAAACAGCTCTCACAAAAAAAAACACTTTCTTCGCACACACACGAAATAAAAAATAAAAAAGACGTGTGGCACTCGGGGACTGCCGCGGTAAAGCTATTGCATAGCATTTTTATCAACTTATGCAATTATAATTATTTATTTATTTTATTTATGCAGTATTTTTTTTGCCTTTGTTTTTCTTTCTTTGATATTAATTGAAGTTACAGTTTCACACATTGAATTGAATTTTGATTGATTGTTCACTCATTTGTTTTCTTATCGGTCACCACGCTCAAAAAACAAATGAGTGGGGGGTGTTAGGTTATTTTCGTTACGGAATTTCTGGATTCGGCCTCCACGCTCAAGGCCCGCGATAGAAGCTATACAATAGCTTAAAACATTTTTTTCACACAAATGCATATAATTTGTAGCAATGATCTCTTAAGGTGCAAATTACTGTGCAAGTGAAAGGTGAAATGTTGTGGACCACGTACGCACCGTTAATGGTTTGTGGCCGAGCTATTTCTGGACTGCAGAACCTGCTTGACAGGTCTCCGGCTGGTTTTGCAGCCTTCTCGGCCGTTCTATCGAGTATATATACAGCCAATTTTAGCTCGATTTGATCTCAAGATAGACGCCGATATCTCTATATTTAATTGCATAAGTACAAGTTTTCTGAGGCCTTTTCGAGTTTTGAACACGATCAGCGGACCTGTTTTTTTTTAATTATTAAGCCATTGCATAGCTTCTAAAAATAAAATACCCTAACACCCCCCACTCATTTGTTTTCTTATCGGTCACCACGCTCAAAAAGTGTAACTTCAATTAATATCAAAGAAAAAAGAAACAAAGGAAAAAAAATACTGCATAAATAAATAATTATAAGTGCATAAATAAATAATTACAATTGCATAAGTTGATAAAAAATGCTATGCAATAGCTTTACCGCGGCAGTCCCCGAGTGCCACACGTCTTTTTTTTAAATTATTTTTTTGTTTTATCGATTTTTAAATGACTTCCTAATGTCGTGATCAATTAGACTAAAATTCTTAAACGAATCTCAAGAGGTAAAATTGTTTGAAGAAGGTCATCTCTAGAACTATTCAGATTTCGAAAATCTACTCATAAGAACATGACACTATCTCTGAGTACCATTCGCTACTGTCATTCAGAAATTGACTAGATATTCTTGTAGGGGAGACTATGAAAGTGATAAGTTTAGTGATTTGCATGGTGTTAAACGTGGAGCAGTGGTAGGCCAGTGATAAGTTCGGCGGGATCTCATGGTGGAATGGCGTCAGCGACTATCGCAACCCAGTGCTGGGCACGCCACAATTATGGCGATAAGTCCCCTCTTTGAGGCGTGGCTGGAAAGACCTCACGGCGTCCTTACCTTCCGCATGACACAGGTCCTCACCGGAAATGGCAAGTTCGGGAGGTTCCTGTTCCGAATTAAAGCGGAAGTGACGCCCGGGTGTCGCCACTGTGCGGAACGCCCGGAGGACACGGTGGAGCACACAATCGCGGTGTGCCCTGCTTGGGCGGAGCATCGCCGTGCCCTCGTGGGGGTGATCGGCGGCAGAGACCTCTCGCGCCGGGCCCTGGTCGAGGCCATGGTCCGGAGCGAGGAGGAGTGGCAGGCGGTCGCCGACTTCTGCGAAGCAGTAATGCTCGCTAAGGAGGAGGCCGACCGCATCAGACAACGGCGCTCTCGCCGCCGCCGCCGGGATTCCGATCCCGATTTCCAGCCACCGTAGGCGCGGGCTTGCGGACAGTGAGCAATGGGTAGCTCGCTGTCCGGCCGTCCGGTAACAGTCCGGACCAAGCCCAAGTCGTCGACGGCGCGCGCTGTTCCCGCGCGCCTCAAGGAGTTGTCAGCAACAGCAGGGGCCCAGCCGGGTCGAAGCCTACTGGGGCCAGGGTTATCCGAAAGGGCGCTCGAGCCCCGGTACGAAGGCTAGAAGGAACGGGATGGGTTTTTTAGTCAGTAAGAGTCTGACACTATCTCCCGCTCCGCCCAAGAGCGGGGGTTGTCATAAGATGATTTTTCCCATCGAAAAAAAAAAAAAAAAAAAAAAGGCCAGTGATAAGAAATCCGACTTACGGAGTCGTACATCACGGGTCCATATCCGCCAGGCGCTTAACTTTGTCCAATTTACTTCATCACCACTGCTCTCAAACCGATGAAGGAAAGTACCGTGAGGAAACTGGCATATATGGACTCGCGTGATGGATTACAGCCCTTTCCCTCTCCTATAGAGGAGGCCTGAGTCCCAACAGTGGGAACAGTGGCCGACTATGCTATGCTATGCTTTAAATTAGGGGACAGAATGACCCCCAACATAACGCGCAACGTTGTCAAATTACCTAACATGTCCCGAGTCACGTTAATACGTTATAAATCGTTAGGGTGTTTTTAATATGATGCGGATTTCACTACGCATGCGGGGTTGCCCCGCCTCGCATTAACTACAATAAATATTTGTATGAAAAGGACATTTGCGGGGGTAATGTATGCAGTGCAAATCCGCACAATATTAAAAACTCCCTTAGAGGCAAGTTACGGGACACTGAGCAATGCAGCAGCGTCGTCGATTGAACGTTGCGCGGCATATTAAGGGACATTTTGACGTCAAACGTTTCTAAGGCTTTATGCCAACTCTTAGTACAGATACCAAACCATTAAACTGTAAATCCTTTGAACAAAGACATCACAACATTACGGTATAATAAATAAGGATGAAGCTCAGATTCTTCAGATTCTTGTAACGGTTCTGTTCGGTGCCCTTTCCTGGTCATAACTTAAGAATGCGAATAATTTGTTATTTATTTTTGTTTCTTTATGAAGTAACTGACCTATAAGGATCCTTGTGCGGTTGTATTAAAGCAATCTTGAGTTGTTCTGAACTTTCTTTAATGAAAGAGATCAAGCTGTCTTTCTCGGCGAGTTTGGTGTCAGATTTTCTGGCGTCTGACTGGTATTAACATTTTGAATGTCTTATGTTACACAGTTCGACATAAGCCATTGTCTTTCTATTGTGTCTCTAATTACGGCATTCAAAGAGTTAACTACAAATCATAGCTAGGACCAAAGATTTGACCTACTTTTCGAATAGGAATCTCAGTAACCCATCCACAGAGCGACCTCGAGTGCAAATGATGCCTAACTTCAAAGATTAACCGGTATGGCTGTTATAATTTAACCACAAGCTGCTATCTATAGTCGTCTACAGTTCCACATTATTACTAAAATGATTTCCCCTATTTCAGCTTCTATGTTAAATAAAATAGACAACGGAATTATAATGATAATATAATCTTATGGATGCGTGACGCACAGGACCGGTCGTTGTGGCGACACTTGGGGGAGGCCTTTGTCCCACAGCGCACGTCTTTCGGCTGATATGATGATGGTGATGATGAATCTTATGGATATTGAAATACCAGTGAGGGTTGCGGAATTATTCGAAAGAGCTAACTCTGGAATGCGAAGGGCATTGAAGTAACACGGGTGGGCTTTAACCATAAATCCCTTTCCTTTGAAATACGTTATTTTAAGATTTAGCACTCTCAAAAGACCATTAAAGAGTAGGACTCTTTAATGTTCTTTTGAGAGTGTTTTAAAATAAATACATTACAAAATAATTATTATTTTACAATTAAATATAATGTCAGATGTCAATAAATAACCCGCCCCTGATCGCTCCCGGCGCAAAGGTGCCCATGACACTCTCCGCATTACCTCGCCGAATAGCAATGGCCATCCTTTGCACCAAGAACGACCTGGACCGGGAGTCACCAGTTGCCTCCACGAACCTACGGCCCAAATCCGCCGCAAAACACTTTGCCTCCGTATTCCAGCTGCCCAGAGTCTCCTTCCATGCCTCGCAAAATGGAAGGAGTGGAAGGAAGCCTTTGCCCAGCAGAGGCTCTACCACGAGCTCAACGCGATCCATTTGACGACCTAAACTGAACTGTTAAAGGAATAGAGAGAGAGATATATATAGGGTGTATAGCTCCATCTCTCTAACTCGTTCGCACGCTTGACATTTTAACACATGCTTGACATTTTGACACGTCATGATAAAGCCCCAGTAGCAGCAACAGAACAGGCTAACAAAAACAAAAAAACAGTTCATGAATATTGAAACAGGACTCGTCAATAAAAAAACTTTGTAGGTCAAAGCATCATCAGCAAAGAATGAGATTGCAAATAAATTCTGTATGAAAATTAATGAGTTTGCCAGACAATATTATTAGAAAGTAACCTAAAAACGAACAGAGCACTATCTGCTGATTCACTAATAACATGTCATACGGACACGATGCCTCTTCTCGTTACTGATTTCACTTGGCATAAGTGCAGCCGAAATTATTTTCTCTTTATACGTCATGGAAATTACCTATTTATTACTTTATGCACACAATGAACACAAAAAACAAAAAGAAAGGTATTATAGACGTAGGAAAAAAGGCTGCCAGGCTAAAATGGGATTGGGCAGGTCACATCAGTCGCATGCACTCTGAGGCAAGGGTTTCCACAAAGTGGGTACCTGAGGATGGACGACGCTGTCGAGGTCGACCTGGGAAAAGGTGGCGAGACAACCTGGATGCCTACCGCGGGGACTGGTTCGAGGTAGCTCAAGAAAAGAATACCTGGAGGAAGTTGGGGGAGGCCTTTGCCCAGCACTGGGAGAGTATGTCTATTAAAAAAAAAAATGCACACAGGAGTACAGAGGCGGACTTAGGACTTAGGCATTTTCTTTCAGTCAACCTTTGGGTGATGCAGAGAAAAAGTAGTGGTAGGTGCAATAAAAGAGTGTGAAAAAAGTTAATCTTAACTAATATTATAAATGTGAAAGTGTGGATGTCTGGATTTTTGTTATTTAATCACGCAAAAACGGCTGAACGGATTTGGATGAAATTTAGCATGCATATAGCCTTTGACATGGAAAAGAACACAGGCTACATTTTATCCCGATTCCTTAAGTACCTAATGCTACGCGAGCGAAGCCGCGGGCAAAAGCTAGTACAAGAATAAATATATTAATAGACCATAGAATAGATATACTAATAAACCATAGAAACCCTACCTATAATTTATGTAAACAAAGATTCATATGTCCAGTTAGAACAGTGACACGGCATTTAAATTTGTTAGTCGATTGTTGCTATGCTGTATTTAAAAAAAAATTCAATGTCAGATGTAGTCCTTAAAATGTTTAATTTTTTCTTAAAAGTACTATAACATAAATATGAAAAAATACCTAAAGGTACCAAGGTAAGAAAATATCCGCAGGATAACCAAGGTTACCGTCATAACTTTCTGCTTACGAAACACTTAAAAGAAAAACATACCTAATAATTTGTTTTCGGCATAATACACATACAAAGTTTATCTATTTAATGATTAATAAAAACTATATATAAAAATGAATCACTATTTCCTTGGTCACGACATCACGCGTGAACGGATGGACCGATTTCGCTGATTCTGTTTTTGTTTTTGTTTGTCAGGAGAATAATCTTATGGAAAAAAAAATGAAAACTAGGGTAGTGTAGGGCAGAGTAGAGTAGGGTAGTGTAAGTTAGTTGTAGAGTAGTGTAGGGTAGAAGTAGGGTAGGGTAGAGTAGAGTGAAGTAGGGAAGAGCGGGAGCGAAGCCGCGCGGGCAAAATCTAGTTTACAATAAAACAAAAACCTTTACCTAACTAATTGAAACTAACGAAACAAAAATCTAAAGTAAGGCACCAAAAAAGTCCTCCGCATCGCTGTCAACTGGTAATGTGCTCAAAAGACTGGCGACATTACCACACTGTATAGCAAAACTTATCTTCTGTCCAAGGTAAAAGCCAACTATTGAGACACGCATGTGTGAATAAATTACTTTAGATAAAAACGCCAGATCATATCTACCAGACGCCCATAGTGTTCTGTGCACTACTGACAGTGATACAGATCAAAGATAAGTCAAGGAAAATGTATCTGGATGTCGGGAAAGCCCATACACAACAATGGAAAATGTAAATTGCTTGCTGATGAAAATAAGGAAACATATTGAGTAATACAGAATCTTCGAGTAATAACAACTTTTTTTTTTTTTTTTTGAAGGTGGGCAAAAATCTTGCATTGACATCCCCCGCTTTTGGGCGGAGCGGGAGATAGTGTCAGACTCTTACTGACTAAAAGACCCACCCCGTTCCTACTAGCCTTCATACCGGGGCTTGAGCGCCCTTTCGGATAACCCTGGCCCCAGTAGGCTTCGACCCGGCGGGGTCCCTGCTGTTGCTGACAACTCCTTGAGGCGCGCGGGAACAGTGCGCGCCGTCGACGACTTGGGCTTGGTCCGGAAAGTTACCGGACGGCCGGACAGTGAGCTACCCATTGCTCACTGTCCGCAAGCCCTACTACCTAATAACACCTGGTCAATCAGATGTAGGTAGACATCGTAAAGATCAGTCAGTAACCAGCAATCGTGAATCGTGAATCTACATTCTACACTAATACCTATTATAAAGAGGTACAGTTTGTTTTTAAGCTATTGCATAGCTTCTATCGCGGGCCTTGAGCGTGGAGACCGAATCCAGAAATTCCGTAACGAAAATAACCTAACACCCCCCACTCATTTGTTTTTTGAGCGTGGTGACCGATAAGAAACAAATGAGTGAACAATCAATCAAAATTCAATTCAATGTGTGAAAGTGTAACTTCAATTAATATCAAAGAAGAAAAAAAACAAAGAAAAAAAATACTGCATAAATTAAATAAATAAATAAGTATAATTGCATAAGTTGATAAAAATGCTATGCAATAGCTTTACCGCGGCAGTCCCCGAGTGCCACACGTCTTTTTTGTTTGTAGGAGGTAATCTCTGAAAGTACTAGTCCGATTGCTATATTGGACGAGAAATTTTTTTCATCAATTGAAAGCTGTTTTATTCCTGAGGGACATAGGCTATATTTTATGTACGCAGGCGAAGCCGCGAGCAAAAGCTAGTAAATAATAAAGGAAAAGTTATATGGCCTCCAAGAGCCAACATTTACACAACGCTATTTAATCAATTAGTAAACGTTCAGCATTGTTTTTGCATATTTTTGAGTGTTTTCATTCACATATCATCAGTTTATCCAAAAACTTCCACTATCGGATATAGGCCTTCCCTAAGCGTCAGGATTCTCGCATCCCTCACTAGGACATCGGTCCACCTAGTGGGAGGTAGGAGACCAACCAACGCTGCGTCTTCTGGTACGCAGTCGCCACTCCAGAATCATTCAGCCCCGTAGACCATTCTGTACCCATTGTGAGCTGCGACCAATGTGCCTATATGTTGCTTCTTATCGTAAAATTATATTATTTATTTATTTAATGTTCATGCAACACAAAGTACATAGGTGGACTTAATGCCTTAGGCATTCTCTACCAGTCAACCTAGAGACCTGGGGCGGGTGGGGCGGGTTTAATTATATTGTAGGTACTTACTTGATTACAAAAGTCTAAAACTTCGGTTTTAATTGGTTCTAATGATTAAATAACTATGACGACGTAAGTACCTGAAACCAAAACAATTCATAATTAGAAAAACAATTAAGTTATTCGATAACAATTTATGAATGCCATGCCATTACTGTGACACAATTTCACATAAATATTTTTGTTGGTGTTAGCAACGCAATTTGGACTTTATTGACTTATAAGAAAGTATGTCAGTGATTTTAACTTTGTTTACGCGCTGGTGTCTATGGAAACCTACGCAAAGTCGCGTCCCATAAAAAATACATGCATTTTTTCATTTAGAAGGACCAATAAAAGATTTACACTGAACAGGTTTAACGCCTACTATAAGATTCTGAATTGTATTGTTTTCTGTCTGTCTTTTGTTGCTTATTATTGTTTTGTTTGTTTGCGTTAATTATTTTGATACACGAACACGAAATAATTAGCATGTCTTTAGTTCAAATATCCTAACCTTTTCCGAACTTTTTACCAACAAATCTCCAGCAAGCCTTGTGATCCATGCTCTTGTCCTTCTCTGTACAAGAAGAATGTTTTCCTAATAGTAACAGGCTCGTCTGATTAACCAGCTTCTGCCAACAGTTTATGTGAAAGTGGCAAATACTCCTGGGATATCAAGGATCCTATCAACCTACCAAACCAGTAAAAAGTAACAAACACACACACATGCACAAATCAACTTTCGCTTTTATGATATTAGTGCGATGTGATGAAAAACTCAAATAGGCCAATACTACCTGTTCCGTGAATACTACAGTAAATAACGCACATAGAGACAGACGTAAACACAAAAAACAACAAGGCAGAGGATGAATCTAAAAATATAAATTTGAGTCTCTGCAATATACTTTATGAATTCAGTTAATGTAGAATTGTAGACCAATTAGAATGAAATCAAGTATCACAGAGAAGCAACGACATTCACGTGTGATCTTATTTAACCTTGATCAACGTTGCATCCAATTCTTCCACTTGTTTTGATTCATACATCGAACAGGAATATCTTATTGTTTCTAATTTGCTATTATAATATCGACCTTCAAAGCATGGAAAATCTCCTGGAACAACACGAGGGAAGCTTTACTAAAGAACAACTAAAATGAAAAAACAGGTATGATCGCAGTGAAGCACTAGTTTAGAAAAAAAAAACTAAAAGTAATAGAAATAAACTTATAAGCCACGAGAATACACAAAAAGAAGCCACACGAAACAGAAACCATTGAATGTTAATGATAACGTAGTAGTTATCAAAAACATTAGTAACCAATCCAAAAATTTGCAAGAGATGATTCGGCGACCAAATCTCAAATAACAATTTAAGAACTTTAGGCGTATAGTCCCTTGAACCATCTGACCGAAATTATGTGAACGCAACTCTCGCACTCGCCTAGGCGGTAGTACGCAAATCTGTGCATTTATTTGCGGCCAGCAGCGCCCGGAAAGCGCTTTAAATCCATTTTCTCTGCGAAATATTGATTGATTTACATATGCAATGTTCACTTTCCAACCACCAATGACCACCAATTTTTATGTGTAAAAATATTTATAAAGGTCCAAGCCGATTCGAAGGAGTAGGGAAAAGATGCGAAATTGCTAAATATTTTTTTTTTTTGACAAAAGTTTTAATTGCACGAAAAAATCAAATGTTGATATTATTGTTCATGAATCTATAATAAATATATATTTTTTTCAAACCAATTGACCTAGCCGTTACGGAGGAGTAGGCCTCAGAAAATCACTGTTTTATGGCACTTTTCGGGCGCTTGCCCCTTAAGAATAATACGCATACGTATATAAAAGACAAAAGAAAATATAAACGACGCATATCACGTCAATTCTTTAAACACAAATTCGCTACTCCATGATGAAATCCTTTACGAAGCAGCCATGCCCGCTCATCATGATAGGAAAAATTGCAAGGAAACAAGACTATGTATGCAATACCGAAGGATCATAGTTCAAGACTTCAATCGTAACTGTGCCAATGCTGAAGACCCGGCCAATTGACTCTGATCAATCGTGAATGCATGCAATTGCAATCATCACACTGTCCGTTGCAAATTGAGCAGAGTTCTTACAAAGTATCATGATATGTCCGCGTGCGATGTGGGATCGTGTCAAGCTTGAATTCAAAAACACACAATTCAAGACACAGTTTTAAGCCGCTTGCACTATCTTTTATATACTGTGCGAAAGAAATCCAGATACTATTGGCTAAGTTATACCGTACAATTTAGGAAGTACCATTTGATTTTATTTTTTTATTTTTTCCTGTAGGAGACTAATGTCTTGATCACACGTACCGAGTAAACGGGCGAGACAGTAAAATGTTGCTAGGCTGAGACAGTGATGTAAGCGAGTTGTAGAGATAAGTGGTACGCCGAGCACTCGGCGCTGTTTTTACACGTAGCAAGTACTCGGCCGAGAGCACTGTCTCGCCCTTTTACTCGGTACGTGTGATCAAGGCATAACAGTAATCTAAGATTACCGTCCAGATGAAATTTTTTTTTTTATGATATTACAAGAATTGCAGATATAATGCAGAGCTGTAGTATGTCATCATCACTATCTTAATTATTAACACACAGATTTAGTTTATGGTCACATAACAGGAACAAGTGAAATAATACCTATACGAACAGTTTTGGTGTAATTTATCTATGATATGTATATATTTAGAAATATATTAATACGTTTATCAGTTGTCTAGGACTTATAACACAAGCTCTGCTTAGCTTGGGACTAGACGGTGGCGGTGTTCTGTGGTAGTTGTGGAATATTATTTTAAAATATACGGGTGACTTTCATTCATTGAATACAGTTTATTTGTCTCGTTGTAAAGATATGCGGTCATAACCTTTTTATTAATAAAACATGACTACAGATTTAAACACCCATGTTTGTCTAAATCAAGCTCATCATTTTATGAAATTATAAGCTGAAACGTCATGACGTTTGCATTACTTCAATGTCAAGACAACATTTACTATCTTATTTGATTACTAAATACATAAAAACATCCGCCAAGTTTGATGATAATACAAATATAAACATAATAAAATACAAAAGCTTAAAGGATTTTACTATGAATTAGAAGCCACATTCCAGAGTTTATGACAACTATCAAATCAATAGCGTTTTATTAGAAACAAAAATACATAATTAAGAAGTAAGCGTAACTAAACGTGCAAATAATAAACAAAAGACATTGCTACCAGCTGTCATTAAAGCGGACGAAGACAATGACAAGATAGCGTTTATGAACGACACAGAGGAGACACGAACACGAGACACAGCTGCAGATTGATTGGTCGCATGTCTTGCGATTAATCTCACGTGCATCACCATGGGGAGGCAAGGCTTCCTCACATAATGACTTTAATAGGCGTTATAGTTTTGCATTATGATGAAAGGAAATTATCTTAGAGACTGTAGACTTTGCACGTTTTGTATTCGAGTTACTTTTAGTAAGATGACATGTTGACATGACAATGTGTCGGTGGCTCAACCTAGGTAAAAAACATTTATTCAATGAGCTGATTATTAAGTTCGGTAATTATTGTAAACTTAGGTTAGGTTACGGTGGGGTTGACATGCTATTTGAGTTTAATGTCCCTAAAAAAAAAGAGAAAAAAAAGATGACATGTAGTGTGTTGATGATATACGTATATATGTCGGACTACTGTTCGCAAGTCCACGTCCAAAGCATATATTTTGCTAACGGGAGGGACTAGTATATCTTTCGACCTATCTTCTTTAAGGCAGGCCATTAGAGCACTGACGTTACTGACCATTTCGTGGAGGGTTACCCCAGGTTACCAAAATATCCAGCCCTGTATCCAGTGAAAGCAGCTAAGTTCTGTTGATATACAGCGGTGACTTTATGTACGAGTAATTTGGGATAAGGCAAAATAATTATGGTGTTCTACACGTAATATACGTTGGTCAAGGCGCCTCGACCAATGTCTTCGAATGCTCTACTTAGATCGGGTCAAGGTCTTGGTATTAAACATGATTCTTTTGTTAATGTGTTACAATAGTAGTATCAAAAAACTGTCTAGTAAGGTCTGCAGGCTTTATTTGTGATTCGAGTTGCGTCTTATACGCAGTTATAAATTTTGTACCATTCACTTTTATAATTTTAGATATAGTTTCATATACTCATACTTTTGATATTACACAGTAAGATTAGCATTAGTTTCCATGAGAATAAACCAAACAGCTCTTGTAATTTTGGTTTAAAATCGGTATGATGATTGTCTTTTGCAAATACTATGAGATGAGTCATTATAGACTAGTAAGGAGATTACACCCGGATGAACATTTTGGTATTTTAAAAGGATCAGACATATTAATAAATAAACGCTTACGTACATATGACATTTAACCGTTGTTGACAGAGTAGTGCTTTAAGTCCGCAAATACAGTTTTGTTAAGATTAAAATTAATATTTTATTTTATGAATTTGCTTACTTATTTCCTACGAGGTCATTCACTATTTAAAGATTTATCCAAAAGCCTGCTTGAGCTGGCTTTTGCTTCGGCAAGAGATTAAACATTGCCATATAACGTGGCAATACTGCCAGTCTTTTGGGAACACTTCCAGTTGACAGCCATGCGTTCGCAGTTTGGAGCGTTTGTTTGAAGTATATAGTATTTTTTTTGTTAAATGATGTGTATATTCCCAATATAAATTAAATAATGGTTTTTGCTAATTTACAGAATTGGCGATAGGATAACATTGTTATTATCTACTTCCTCCTCATTATTCCTTCCGTCTTAGAGTTTTTGTTTGCGGTTTTATCGGAGTAATTCTGTTTTGCGAGTATGAATGCGGATGGACCAAAGAAACAATGGATTATTGTACTGTGTAAAGATAACGTCGACCAATGTTTATAAAAATGGTGAAAGAGCATTTTTCTCTCGATTTTTTCTTTTTCTTTCTCAATTATATATTTAATATCAATTAATATATTATTTGATACTGTTCGTATATACTTTACATTATTTTATCCAAATCCTTTCGTTAAGTCCATCCAAAGGTTTAATAAGTTTATTTTAATAGTTTATAAGATCCTGCGGTGTGCCATAATATCGCCCATTGTATACTTGATTATGTGAGGTGTGCAAATAAGTACATAACAAACGAGAAATAATAATGAAATAATAATGAGGTTATATAGGAAGCGAAAAAAAGCGAAAAAAAAACTTGGTATGGTCATGTAAAGACGAGGGATGAAATGCATTTTACCAAAAGAGTTATGAGTATACATGTGGATGGGTGGAGAAGGAGAGGGAGGCCAAAGAAAAGATGGATGGATTGCGTGAAGAATGATATGAAAGAAGAGGAAGTTAGTGATAGCATGACGAGTGACAGGGTAGAATGGAAGAAAAAAACGTATTGCGCCGACCCCAAATAAGATGGGACAAGGGCAGGAAGAAGAAGAAGAAGATATAGGAAGCAAAAATTGAGTTGATCACGGCAAATAGAAGAATTGGGGAAAGATGCTGTGTTGACATCGAACGAATTGGGAAGATATAGGCCATACCATGACGTGGTGAGCGAGCAAGAAAGAGGAATAGAGGACATCATAGTTCAGTTTAGATCGACAAATGGAACACGTTAAGAAGTTATGGTAGAGCCTAAAGATAGATCACATTAAGAACTCACGGTAAAGCTTAAAGAGAATGATGATGATTCAAGCTTACGAGACCTTTTTACCAGTATCCACATATAGCCATATTATGTCGGACACGTCTCACAAAATTCTCAGACTAGAAAATAAAACGACCAGCGACGCCATATATAGACGTCCTTGTATTTTTTTTCCTAGAAACTGGTTTAGCCGTCCAACGAGTGTTGTTTGTACGAGAAAAACATACGATTAGGTATGAATTAACTGTTAGAGGCTTCTAGAATGAGAAAAAAAAAACGTTTTTGAAAACGGACATTTTTGTTCGCATCTTAATTCATTAAACCCTTTGATCTCTCATTGTCTTTCTATTGTGTCTTTAATTGCTGTATTCGAAAGGTAACTTGACAAATACAGAAGAGACTGCATAAAATTATTAGAAAATAGTATGGAAAAGGGGGCGGACAACTTATCCCAGCAGATCCAAAATGGAATAATTAGACCAAATGCCTCATTGTTCTAGCGCAAATGCTGAAGGAACACGAAGTTCGACAGAAAGTAGTGCTTAACATTAGTAGAAAATTAGTAGTTCTAGAAAAAGAAAATAGATAGTAGTAGTTCATGGAAAAGGGGGCGGACAACTTCTCCCAGCAGATTCAAAATGGAATAGTTAGACCAAATGCCTCTTTAGTCTAGCGCTACTGCTGAACACGAGGTTCGACAGAAAGTAGTGCTTAACATTAGTAGAAAATTAGTAGTTTTAGAAAAAAGGGGAGGAAGATTGTCTCAGCAGACGTTAAACAGTATATATAGGTAATCATTAGTCTAACGTAGTAACGTAGTGCCACTATATTACTGGATAGAGAAATGCACGGAACAGTAAAAAAATGTTATTGAGTTTTCAAGTTCTGGAATTGGCTTAACCTAATATTTGAATGATGTAAATGTAATGATTATTTGGACATGATTTCCATTCAGATTTGTTACTGTTATATAATCAGGTCATTTGTTTATAGATTTATTTTAGTGTTATATTAATATGATTAATGTGAGACAATTGTACGCAGAACGGATGGTCGATGGGGACGAAAGGTTCTGGAGTGGCGACCACGTACCGGAAGACGCAGCGTTGGACGGCCTCCTACAAGGTGGACCGATGACCTGGTCAGGGTCGCGGGAACCCGATGGATGCGTGACGCACAGGACCGGTCGTTGTGGCGACGCTTGGGGGAGTCCTATGTCCAACAGTGGACGTCTTTCGGCTGATATGATGATGATGATGATGAGACAATTGTAGACTGCCGATATGTTTACCATTTCCACCCTCATTTTTTTGTGCTCTGAATATTACTCTAGTTTTTCAGGTACCGGCTCTTTAATTAATTACATCAATTCGAATTTGCTACAGTAACTAAAGCTATAAACAGTATTAGGATTCTGCTATTTCAACACTTAGACAATCTTGCGCAGGCGTCAACTGACGTAACTGTTGACAATCAAACAAACGATTTAAACTCAAAATGCAAATATACAAAACTATTTGCCTCATTTATTTGTAAGATAACATAATGGCGCGAGCAATAAAGATTAGACGGTTAATGTTCTAGTTTAGGAATAAAGTAGAGAGTATCTATTTGCATTTCTGAATAGATTTTTTAAAATTAACATAAACTAGTAGTTGACCGCGATCCCACCTGATGGTAAGCAGTGATGCAGTCGTTGATGGTGAGGCGCACTAGTTTATTAAGAGTCTATTTACTCTAGCCTTGAAGACACCTAAATTATTTCTTTTTTTTTTATTGGGATTACAAACAGCAGTAGGTATACAATACAATAATATCGGTACTTAGTAAATAAGAGTAACATAATACACTACTAACAACCAATCCACATAATTATTATTATGCAAAATAGCTGGATTAAATTTAATTGTTAGACAAAATTTCTATATTAGGTATCCTTATGATACAAATCTATAAAAAGAAAAAAAAGTAAGCTATCTCCATATAAACTCCGTAAGCAGCTAAGCAACTCACAGAGTCAACATGAATATTATTATCCTCATTGACTACTGTTGGACTTTTAAGATGTTATAGATTTCCCTTTCAAACGATGACCTAAGTTATCGTTTGAACATTATATCTACTGAAGAAAATTGTCTATTATAATTGTCAATTAAGCGACGCAGCGGTATATATTTGTAATCTATACATATAAATAAAATTGGAGTGTCTATTTGTAATATTGAAACAACTGCTTTTTAACCGACTTCTAAAAAACGTTGTTGTTCGCGCATAACTTCGTCATTTGCCAACCGATTTGAAAAATTCTTGTTTTGTTGGAAAGGGTATACGTCCCAAATGGTCCCATAGTCACCAAGTCGAGATCTGATGATGGAATCTTGGCGTAATCGAGGGAACTCCTCAAATATATAGTTCTTTTGGTATTTTCATCAAAAACTTAAGCATTTATAGTCAAAACATGACATTTGATGAAGTGTAACTGGTAACGAAGACCAGAAATGGCCAACGGAAGTTCATACTCACACAGATCTCCCAATGAACGAAGTTACAAATAAATGAATAGTTCTGAATAGGTATGTTGAAAATGGGATCATCGATGTGACCTGATGATGATGATGAAGCCGGAAGATGGCACCGGAACTCCGTAATTAGTCAATGTATCCTAGCCGTGTTTGGGCTTATTAGAATGGTCATGAGATGCACTTTGGCTATAAGGTACTATCGAACTGATCTGATGATGATGGTGGAGCCGGAAGGTAGACACGGAAACTTCATAATAAAACAATGTATCCTAGCATGGTTTGAGTTAATTGGAATTGTCAATTGGCAACTAAAAAGAGTGAAATAAAAAAGAGTTTAAATAAGGAAGAGGCAAAACTATTAAAGAAACACCGACTTCCGAAATTAAAGTTATTTTGATGGTTTTAGTGTTTTTTTTAGTAAGTTGGTTATATTTTTTTGTAAAAAGTTTCTTTTACTACATGCATATGAATATGTATACGCCAAAATATTTTTTTTTATAATTTCTGTCTGTCTGTCTGTTTGTCTGGGCTAATCTCTTAAATGGCTGGACCGATTTTGACGGGACTTTTTTTGGCAGGTAGCTGATGTAACAAGGAGTAACATAGGCTACTTTTATTTTAGAAAAAATAAATTCAAAATCCTGTAGTCCACGCGAACGAAGTCGCGGGCACAGCTGATAATAATAATTATTACTAATAATTAGTCGTGTTGGAGTCCAAAGACGTCAAGCTTTTGACAATAGTTTTAATGTAGGTTAATTTAATTAGTATTCTAACCTCAACTTTATCAAATGAGGCTTGAATGATTTGAAGTCCTGGAAGATTTTATTGCAAGATTATGTTTCTACTTTGAAGCCGCTGATCTGAAAGACTTGATAAACGGCGTGGATCTTTAGAAACATTTTTACACATAAAAATTGGTGGTTAAATATTCTTCAAAGTGAACATTGCATATGTAAATCAATTAATATTTCGCAAAGAAAATGGATTTAAAGGTCAGCCGCGCGCTTTCCGGGCGCTGTTGGCCGCAAATAAATGCACAGATTTGCGTACTACCGCCTAGGCGGGTGCGAGATGTGCGTCCACATTATTTTGGTCAGATGGTTCAAGGGACTATAAGCCTTAACTAATTGTAGCTTCTGAAAGACTACATTGAATTTTTTATACAATATGTTTTCCAATTAAAAAGCTTGAGAATGTACAATTATGATGAATTTAAACTCATTCATTCCTTTTTAATTTGTAAGTACAGTTCTTTTGGCTGCATGGCAACTAGGCTAGCCCCATTGTAAGTAGAGCTAGCCAAATCTAGGTCAGGCCAGTTAAAACTAGGTTTAACTGTGAATCGGCCTGTGTAATCGACGCGAACGATTACATAATACCTACTTCGAATACCCTTCGATTGAACTGTTGAAGGACTAGTAACAGTCGCATTAATTAATACTAGCTTTGTTCAGCGGCTTTGCCTCATCATCATCATCGTCATTTCAGCCGAAAGACGTCCACTGTTGGATATAGGCCTCCCCCAAGTGTCGCCACAATGAGCGATCCTGTGCGTCTCGCATCCATCGGATTCCCGCAACCCTTACCAGGTCATCGGTCCAACGCTACGTCTTCCGGTATGTGGTCGCCATTCCAGAACCTTTCGGCCCCAACGGCCATCTGTTCTGGGAGCAATATTCCCTGTCCATTGCCGCTTAAGTTTGGCGATTCTTCGTGCTGTCGGTATTGGCTGCTTGTACCTATCTACATACCTCATCATCTCCTTAGCTTTTTCCCATCTACGTTGGGTTCGGTTTCCAGATTAACCAGATGCGGCTTAATACCAGTTTTACATGAAGCGACTGCGTCTCAGACCTCCACAGCCCAGTTACTGGGCAACACGTTACCTCCTTGGATAAGTAACGACCTCCCTGTAACGACTGCCAAAGACCTACTATATCCCATCTATATCCAAATTTTTTGTTTGTTTTGTTTTTGTCTTAAGTTTTTGTTGTCTACAATGTTTTTTGCGCCAAAATAAATACTTTTCTTTCTTTTCTTTCCTTTCTTTCTTTTCTTTCCTTTCTTTCTTTTATTTCCTTTCTTTCCTTTCTTTTCTTTTCTTTTCTTTCTTTTCTTTCTTTCTTTCTTTTTTTTTTCCAGGACCAACAGCTTTACGTACTTTCCGAGCCAAGAGGTGACCAGTAATGTCCTAGATAGACTTAGAAAATTACAAATAAGAATTCAATTTGTTACTTGCCGGGTTTCGAACCAACAACCTTATGCATGAGAGGCGGGTTGACCGCTGGGTCATCACGGCACTTACCTACCTGCCTACGATGTACCTACGGTGGTGAAATATGGGTACCTACACATTCGTCAAACCCTTCCGGAAACACTTGCGTCATTTTATATGAGTTCTGATTCATTTAACGACTAGACCGGTTAACGACAATCACAACCAATGATCATATTAACGTAAGATTTACTCTTCACGCTTCAACAGACGTTGCAAAAACAATAAATGGCTTATAAAATATCATTTACAAGCCAAAGGTGATTCATTGGAATACCCGTTTGTTGATCTTATAAATATCTAAACGTATTTCATAAACTAACCGCATTAAATGAATTAGTAATCTATCAATTGACGTAAGAGACTTGTGTAATAAATAGACTGGCAGGTTGGTTTTATAGTGTAGTTCTTTTGGTCCTTCGAGGCGGTTTAGCGAATTCCACAGTCACCTATTACGCATACATTTAGCATATAGAATAATCGCTATAATCAGCCTTTTAATGTTCCCACTGTGGAACTTAGGCTTCCTCTTTAGGATAGGGAATGAGTCTTAAACCACCACGTGGACCCTGTGCAGGTTGGTGAATGTCAAGAAGTCTTCGAATTTTTGGTTCTAGGACATGCCCCGGTTTCCTCACGATGTTTTCTTTCACCGTTTTGAGAGCAGTGGTGATGGAATAACGTTACCACTCGGACGCCACTGCTCAGTCACACGTATAGTTAAAGTGTGGAATTATCTACCAATGTCTGACAGAATGGAAGAAGAAAACGTGTTGCGCCGACCCCAAGTAATATGGGATAAGGGCAGGAAGAAGAAGTCTGTGTGGTGTCTCCTAAGCAGGCTGAAGAAAAAGCGAAGGAGGCGGTGAAAAGCGTATCTTCGCTTCTTGGGCGTCGGAAGTTGCAGGACGATTCCAGGGCACCTTAGGCCCCGGCACAAAATACATAGATATGTACAGAAGTCAATCTACATACAAAGCGCGCTCGAGCAACGCACACATAGACACCGCATAGCTCGACGGTGCATTTTGTTCTTTTCCGCACCTCAAAGTAATTTTGCTTGCCAGGTCTATAACCCGGTTCACATAACGGATGTGCCGGTCGCGTAGGTCGCGTTATGTGAGTCGGGACGGTAGCGTTCATAGGAGGGAGATAACGTGCGGGGTTCCACAGGGGTCAGTTTTAGGCCCTCTCTTGTGGGATCTTGCATACGATGTTGTCCTGCGCGTCGACCTCCCCTTAGGTGTAAATATTATTTGTTATGCAGACGACACCCTAATATTGGCCGGTGGAAACACCTACGACGAGACCATCCAGCTTTCTGAGCTAGGTGTGGCAAGAGTCGTGGCTTCGATCCGCGAGTTGGGTTTGGAGATAGCGCCTCATAAAACCGAGGCGCTCTGGTTTCACAAACTGCCGAGGACCAAAGAGCCACCAAGCTCATCAGTCATAGTTGGAGATACGCCAGTTCAGGTGGGCCGATATATTAAGTACCTTGGCCTAACTCTGGACGGTCGGTGGGGCTTCGAAGAGCACTTCGAGCGCCTGGTTCCCCGCGTTGGGAAAGCAGTGGGTGCTTTGCACAGAGTGCTGCCCAACCTCGGGGGTCCTCGGGAAGAAGTTCGTCGTCTTTACGCGGGGGTCGTGCGATCGATGGTCCTTTACGGGGCACCTGTGTGGTCAAATAGACTCTCAGGTGTCCGTCGCTGCAGGACTAAAATTAATAGTTTGCAGCGGAAAATGGCCATCCGCATCGCACGTGGATACCGAACGGTATCCTTCGAGGCGGCAACTCTCCTGGCACGCTTTCCGCCACTGGACATTCTGGCGGATATGGACGCAAGAGTCTATAATCGGATTCGTGATATGCGCCAAAGTGGCAATAGCGTGCCGGGAATTGCTGTAGTAAGGCTGAGGCGGCAGGAACGGCGACACGCGCTCGAGAGGTGGCGCGAGCGGCTACAGCAGCCGCAATTCTCGTGCAAGCGCGTTGTCGAAGCCGTTCTACCGCACTTCGAAACCTGGCTGGCAAGAAAGGAGCGCATCTCCTATAGACTGACTCAGGTGCTGACCGGGCACGGCTGCTTCGGTGAGTACCTGAACAGAATTGGGCGAGAGGCCACGGCTAATTGCCACCATTGCGGGGGCAACCTGGATTCAGCACAGCACACGCTGGAAGAGTGTCCAGCGTGGGCCACAGAGCGACGAGTCCTGGTCGGCAAGATCGGGCGAGATCTGTCTCTGCCAGCAGTAGTGAGGGCTATGTTGGCGGAGCCAGAAAACTGGAGGGAAGTTGCTTCCTTCTGTGAGACCGTGATGGTCCAGAAGGAGGCGGCTGAGCGAGATCGTGAAAGGGCCGATCCCGCTCGGAGAAGAAGGCGTCGGGGAGGCAACCGCCTTGATGCCTAACACGCCGAAACCCCGCTTGCATTGAATGCAAGTGGGACTTTGGAACCATGGGCGCGCAGAGTGGGGACTCTACTCGCTCATCGAGGGATTCCAGGGAAGACGGTAGCACAGTGATCACGTGCTGCCGTGCATAAAGAGGGTCAGGGGAGACCGTTATAAAGTCTCCTCAGGGATGTGTCGTTACAGGCGTTGCACTGAGGGGGTTCCGGAATGGTCTTTTGAGAGGTAACGGGGCCCCTTCTATGTGCTGATGGTGATCACCGGGGTGGTTTTAGTGAGGTAAAAATCCCACACTCCCCGGACTTATCCCCAAAGTCCGGGCGCCTTTTGAAGGTTTCCCCTCGAAAACAAAAAAAAAAAAAAAAAAAAGGTCTATAACCCGGTTCTGGAATGCAAAGGGCAACTGAAGGAACTCTGGCGCGTTTTTATCAGTTACAAGGCTGACACGATCTATCATTACATTGGACGATTGCCCACCATAAAAAAGCTCTTCCGTAGATATAGCCTTCGACTCATTATTTCATTTTTATTATTATTTTGCATTTTAAAATTTAGTTGACTAAAACTAATTACGACGACTTGGACTGCTAACTAAAGGATTGGCTAGAAGTAGCTAAGAACAGATAAGAATAGAAGAATGGAAGGGAAGCCACTACACTTTACACTTTCACACATTGAATTGAATTTTGATTGATTGTT
This sequence comes from Mythimna albipuncta, assembly GCA_929112965.1. NCBI lineage: Eukaryota > Metazoa > Arthropoda > Insecta > Lepidoptera > Noctuidae > Mythimna > Mythimna albipuncta. The sequence continues at coordinate 3,485,061 of OV815962.1, read as the reverse complement.
CACTCATTTGTTTTCTTATCGGTCACCACGCTCAAAAAACAAATGAGTGGGGGGTTTTAGGTTATTTTCGTTACGGAATTTCTGGATTCGGTCTCCACGCTCAAGGCCCGCGATAGAAGCTATGCAATAGCTAAAAAAACAAAAATAACAATTAGGTACGAATACGCACCATAATAGAACCCTAACCAAGGGCCTGTCCACGAGTTCTTACACGATCCATTGGACGACCTAAACTGAACTAATAGAGGAATGGAGCTATAATTCCATACCTCTTTCTCGCTCGCACGACTGACATTTCAACACGTCATGGTTAGACCCCAGAACCGTCAAATCAAGTCATTGTTTCATCAATTCCACAAACTGAAGCAGTTATACTGTCAAACTATTTGTTTGAAACGTTAAACAATAACCTTTTCAGTGCTTTTCTTTGATTTCGGATACGACCTTGTTTTTAAAATGACTTCCTAAAGCAAGATCAATTGATCTATTGTTAGTTTTATCCGCACGACCTCGTTGAGAGTTTTCCTGGTAAAAATGGATGTATTTACATGCAAATTAACTCTAGTAAGCTGTTTGTAGTAGTTTTCCTTTAGCGGAAAAGCTGGGAAGCGAGATTTTCTTCCGGTTTTTTTAGTGCTAGATCTAAGTTAAGCCACAAACAAGTATTTTTTAAACGCCTCATCTATTAATCCAATACCCACTGCCTTAATCCTGAGTTACAGCAATAGGAATCTACCTTAATTTCAAACTAACTAAGAAGGGATCCTTTCATATCTGATGCTTTTAGGGTGCTGATGGGGTTCGCAGGGCCAGAAATTGATGGCTTTCATGCCATTATGCGCAAGTGATCCGCCTCCATCAAGTGCAGGGTACGCGTCAGCCCCAACATCATCCTAAAGGCAATAGCGGACAGGTGGGACAGTCCCATACTGAAGTATTGGATACGCGATATGATCCGTATAATAAATAAAAAAATATTTCCGGTAGTTATAACTACTAACACTAACACTTCGCCCGAAATATTTCCGAAAGTCCCTCATCATCTCTCTGTTTGTTCACGTTTAATTCATTAAACCCCAAGCGAACGCCGGCGTTCGCGCACCTATTGTCTTTCAATTGTGTCTGTAATTATCAAGATTGATAGGTTAAATCAAAAACTTCTGATCGAATTTCCTTACTGTTTTCACCAATAGACAGAGAGATCCATGATAAAGGTGTGTTTAATACATGCGCTCAGTAGAGAAAATCTGAAAGATTTCAAACACTTCTGTGAAGCTGGGACATGTCACCATAAAGACCGGTCCTGTGCGTCTCGTATATATCGTTTTAGTTACAAAATATGAAGAAGAAACTAACCACCTAAATAAAGTAAAAACGATCCAAGCAATTGCACCGTTATTGCTAAATCTTACGATAGACAAACCGAACTATCACGACATCCATGTCTAACTGCCAAGGCGCCATGATGTCCATATATCGATAGTAGGACCATTATCCATGCCTCGTTTGGCCACCGTAACTGGTCCTAATGGGTTCCTGGTTACTACACGATGACTAGATGTTGCAAACAATGGGATGACACCATAATGTAACGGGATTTTGTAAGATGTACATCGCAAATTGAGTTGTAAAGTGGTACACCATATTTGGAGTAGGACGACTTGTGATTTATTGCCAAATGTCCGTATTTGTCTAAGGTAAAGAAGATTTAGATGAATATATACCTTCATCTCCATTAAAAAGAGAGGATTCTCCGACCAGACGAGTTTTGTGTGTGGGGCAAGGTGCCTTATAGTTGATTTCAGATTGTTGTATACTCGTATCTTTTAGCCCGGAACGCAAGCGTTCGATTGACATACGCGGGACACAATGGCTTTTTAATTGTGTCTCTAATTACGGCTTATGAAAGGTTAATTGCGTGTAAAACTCTGTTATACAGCAATTTAGGATTTGTGTGTTAGTTTTTATGTGGCAACACAGATGTCGCTTGAAAGAAAAACAAAACTACGTTGAAAAACTACGTTTTGCAAAGTTTTTACACAGAGACCAGGGAAATTTGGGTTTGCACAATGAAATCATCATCATCTTCTTGCTTAAGTTACTTGAAATTTCTTTTGGACGGATTCTACAGTTCACTAGTTGACTTCTTTCTCGTAGTTAGAACCTACCTAACTGAACCGTCTGTCCTAAACAGGGTATCGCTCAATCATCTTTATCCTCGAGTGTTAAGTCTTCTATATTGTCAAGAGTGGGTTACAGTGGTTTATGATACTAAGCAAGGCCTTTTTTTACCCATGTTCATTTTAAGACCCACTCTTTCGGAACCACTTCTGAAAAGAAAAGTCTTTTGATTTATTTATTTTTATGTGTGATTTGACTTCTATTTATTTGCTACTTTTATTGGTTTGACATCGTTTTTTATTAGGCTAGGTTAAGTTAGTTTAGTTTTTAATTAGATATAAGTAATTAAATTATAACTGCAATATCGCATTGGGTTGTTGGTAAGCAGTTGTATGTATGATGTTAATTTTTTTTCTTCATTAATATTTAACAATGTAACGTATTTATAATCACTTGTTGACTGTAAAGTAATCTGTATATGACTTGTAAGACTCCCTCACCAATAAACTTCTATGACTAGGCGTAAATTTGTCCTTTGAGGCTGCAAAATACAATGATTTGTGCAATGAGTCGCAAATTGTACGCCGTGAGAAGTCAATATGGACATGATTATCACAATTACAGTCATTGTGGCTTAAGGAAGGCCAGTTTTGGCTACACTGTTATTTAAGGCGCCTGATGAGTGTGACACAATTCTTGTTATTATACTAATTTTATAAAAGTGAAAGTTTGTGTTTGTTTGCTATTCCTTCAAGGTCAAACGTCTGAATAGGCTCAAATAGATTTGACACACGTAGATATAGACTATGTCCCGGAATAGTACATCGATGGTCTGAAAAGATTCCGACCTCAACGTGAAGTTAACAGCACTCGTCGATAAAAATTAGTGAATTTAGTTGTGCATCTTTTGATAGTTACCAAAGTATCAGCCATTTTGGACGCTGCTTTTTTATCTGACTGTCATTTGAGTGAGTTGATGTGACTTTTTTCACCAAGACAACGCGCCCTCTCACATCTCGCTGATGACGGTCAAATCACTATACTTTAAATAATCAGACGACTTATCTCCTAGTGATAACCACAGATTCCAGAAATACTAAAAAGAACAATTACTGACTTTAAAAAACTAGTCTTGCGTTCAAAGTTGAAAACATATGTTTTGCTCAGAAGTCTGACCATTGCCGATAAAACTTCGATAACCGATCGACTCGCATAATTGATTATTCGGTCCTACACGTGCTATGACTAACCATAACTGCAAGTTGCACCGTGAAATAATTGATTTTACTACATCATGTAGATTTTTGAGCAAAAGATATTAAGGATTTACAAAGTTGTAGGATATCATAGCAACATATTCACACTACAGCATAGCTTTATTATTATTATTATATCTAGCCCATATTGTCCCACTGCTGGGCAAAGGCCTCCCTCCACTCCTTCCAATGTTCCCGGTTTTGAGCCACCTCTTTCCAATTCCCAAGGAAGACATCCAAGTCGTCCCGCCATCTCCTTCTTGGTCTGCCATAGCTTTATAGCATAGCATATTTTATCTATCATTGCCTTATCGTTACGTCATTGCGGGCCTAATGGACAAATAATTGTTTATTTATTTATTATAAGCACATACAATTGTTTTAACAGGTATACCCAAGGTAACAAAAGTAGTCGCAAAATAGCCTAGCACTTTGAGATGCCACCCACAAACTGATTATCCATTACTGCATGCAACATACATACCCCTGACTGCTATGCCGGAGGTCGTGGGTTCGATTCCCACCCAGGACAAACGTTTGTGTGTTGAGCATAATAATTTGTTCTGTTGTGTAAGTAATTTATCTATAATATGTATGTATTTAGAAATATATAAGTATGTTTATCAGTTGTCTAGTACACAAGCTCTGCTTAGCTTGAGACTAGACGGTGTTGTGTGATAGTTGTGAATATTATATCATACATAATAAATTAATCCAAGGTCAGTCTCAAGCAAGTACCCTGGAGAACCGGCACAAGTTACATAGAGGACAACACACTTAGTGTCAGCCTCTCGAATATGTTTTAAAATATCTACAGGTATAATAATAACGTATAATAACTACTATTTTAGTATAACGCGAAACTAGAATATGTATTTTTATATATATAAAGAATCTATGTATAAAATTTTATAACTACGAGTACCTATCATGTAAAATCACAAAGGTAAAAGCATGTTGGAATTCCCTGCCGGGGTCTGTGTTTCCTGATAGCTATAACCTAGGGTCTTCCTAGGGTAGGTCTTTAAGTCAAGAGTGAATAGATTGCTTCTAGGCAAGCGTGCTCCATCGTCGGTCACATCATCGCTTACCATCAGGTGAGATTGTGGTCAAACGCGAGCCTATCCATTATATATTAAAAAAAAATGTTATATATCAGGAAAATCACAAAGTTAAAAGCTTGATAAATCAGCCAAAAATACATGGTCACCGGCGACTGAGGGGTTGTTTTGCACTAGCACCCAACTGTTTGCTGGCTCCTAATACTCGATTTGACCTGTGTTGTACTTAGTGTCGGTGGTGTCCAACTTTTAAATAATTTTGGGAAAAATATAACATGGTGTAAAAACTATTGGAATCCATTCAGTTACTGATTCTGAACAAACTCAAGTTTCACATAAACTAAAAGACTCCCGAAGAAGCGGCAGTGGGAGGGGAAATTCCTCGCAGAACAGATGACCGAGGGGGACGAAAGATTCTGAAGCCCCGACCGCGTACCGGAAGACACAGAGTTGGAACATCGCCCAGGAGGACTGATGACTTGGCGAAGGTTGCGGAAAACCGATAGATAAGAGACACAGGACCGTTCGACCGTTTTACGCGGAAGTGACGCATATCTTCCCTATCGATTGATATTAAATTATGTTTGTTAACTATTTTTAAGATTGCATCTTATTTCGCGTGAATAAACTGTTTTTTCTTTGTATTCGTTGTGGCGACACTTGGGGAGGCCTATGTCCAACAGTAGATGTCTGTCGGCTGAAATGATGATGATAATGATACCTAGATAGAGTAATAGTGAATTAAAAGCCACCTAAACATTTCCTTCCTCGCCACGTTCTAAACCACATTTTCTCTCGGAGACCAGACATCCTTTGAGGAAAATGCCTTCCATAAAGGAAAATTCTAAAAGAAAAAAGGTTGCGACCGTAATAATAGCTGTTTTTACTTGAGGTCAATGCCACAATGAGGAAAACCACATCTGTAACGATCTAAGATGTCACGATGTCTAGACGGGCGTTTTTAGTGACGAAATATGAGGGAAGTCACGCCCTTTATTGTACTGATAATTACTTGACTAAGAATGAGCAGTTTTTTATCAGACACAATGCGGAACTTATAACCACAAAATAGATAGGTACAGAAGACAATCTCATGTATGTACTTCAGTTTTTATACCTACGCTCGGTGGACGCACACTAACGAGCGTTTGAGCCGGAACTGTTTGACGAGTGGTCCGAGACACGACCGAGATATCGTGTCCGGTGAGCGGTGTCTATGTGTGCGTTGCTCGAGCGCGCTTTGTATGTAGATTGACTTCTGTACTATTTATTTAGTGTTATAACTTTTGCCTGCCTTGTGATCTCTCTACCAACCTTGATTTTAGGGAGTGTCAGATTTACTATTAAATTCATTAAACCCCAAGCGAACGCCCGGCGTTTTGTTTTCGGGATTGGGAATTTGGCATGAGGTTTTTAAACAACACTTTTCATTTCAACACACGTCAATTTTTTTTTTACTTCAGTTTAAACTATTTGAGGCTGGTGTTTCCTAGCTGACTACCCTGAGAAAAAACACCGAAATAAACTCAGGGTTCCAAAGGTCCCAGTGTCTGTGTTTCCTGATGGCTACAACCTAGAGGTCTTTAAGTCTAGAGTGAATAAGTTACTTCTATGCAAGTGTGGTCCATCCTTCGGCCATAACATCGTTTACTATCAGGTGAGATAGCAGTCAGACGCGAGCCGATAATAAAAAAAAACTTCGAAATTCTTAAAAATAATGTGTCTAATTCAATGTACTAAGTAATAAAACACTATTACAAACAATTAGCAGCGACCTAATTGTTTTGTAATAAAAACTGAACTGAAATCACACATTTCATTACTTGGTTATGTCATTAGCCAATTAGCTAATACAATTAACACCTGGATTTTGGAAGAATTACTTACTAACAGTTTGTTTAATATGACATAATAGTTATTGTATTGTACTGCTTAATGAAGTATTTTTGAGTAACCAACACAGCGACACTTTTATATTCGTAACGTTATACATCCGCTCCCGTCGACTGCAGGATGACCACTGACAGGTGTCAAATACATCATGTTATCACTATGCTTGAGACTACCCACATAGCCAACACAACACAGTTATATTATGGTCCTTATGCCCGCCATACATCTATCATAGGGTATATCTGATGACAAGTTTGCCTGTACAGGTGAGTTGTTCAGGTTAACCGGAGCATGTATGGAAACCTGCATAGTGTATGTTGCACAACTGTGCAGGTTTCCATACATGCTTACCTTTTTTTGTTATGGTGGGAAAAATCATCCAATGAAAACCCCCGCTCTTGGGCGGAGCGGGAGATAGTGTCAGACTCTTACTGACTAAAAGACCCACCCCGTTCCTTCTAGCCTTCATATCGGGGCTCGAGTGCCCTTTCGGATAACCCGAAAGGGCTTCCATACATGCTTACCTGACAGGTATAACTGTGCAGGCCACCAGACCTTACTAACTTTAGTTACCTGCTTACCATTAGAGAAGCAATTGCAAAACCGGAGAGCACGAATTGTTTGGCAGCAGAAGTAAGATGAGATGAGATGAGATGAGAGGAGGCCTGAGTCCCAGCAGTGGGAACATTATAAGACCGACTATGCTATGCTATAGAAGTAAGATGACTTTACTTATAAAGGAGGCAACTACTAAGATGTTGATTAATCACACAAATATTATAAACGTGAATTTTTGTATGCCCCATATGTGTGTGTATGTTTGGTACTCCTTCACGCAAAAACGGCTGCACGGCATTTCTTGAAACACAAAGGATACTTTGGTCCCGGGAGTATAATTCCCCTATTCTACTTCAACGCGGGTGAACATTATTATTTACCTTTAATATAATATAATTAAGTATGTAAGGCAAATGTACGAATGTAATATCTGTTTAAGAACTTTAGTAACTATCTAGTTTTTAAATGGTAATATACAATATATATTTTGCTTTCAACAGATCTAACAATGCCTCTTGTATGTAATCTCTCCACCACGCTAGGTCTAAGATATTAAGTCCACATATATATAAAAAAAAAAAAAAACAATTATAGAAACCATCGCGACAGCCTCATACCTACTTTAAGAATGAAGCGTGGATGACGCAAGTAAACCTCTCCGAATTGATACTACCCGGAGATGGACCTACTTTAAAACCTTATAGATATCGTGACCTGGCCATAGCAATGATTCCATACATTATAGTAACTTCTTAAAGTGTGTTAGACCACAATTTTCAATAGAACTTACCTTTATACCGTGCAACTAGGTAACCACAGACGTATATTGTAACCGCAGTCTACAAACGCGTAGTCATACCTAGTCATACTCTTCAATTACACTAGGTGTAGTTAGGATCATGGTAATTATAGTTATGGGTCATGGAACTTGGAGGCCTGTAATTAAGTAATCAGATAGAAACCCAGGCAAGTTGCATGAGTGCCTGGGTTTCTTTGACGAATGGTACAGCCTATGTGTAACATATAAGTTACATTACTGAAACGATTTTTCCTTATTTTCGACATTGGCAGTATTTTTAACAATGACAGAATTGTTGATATTAGTAGAATTATTGACAATAGCAGAATTGTCGACATTCGCAAAGTTGTTAACAGTGGCAAATTTGTTGTCAGTGGCAGAATCGTCGACGGCATTGGCAAAATTTTCGGCATTGTCAGGATTGACGACAATGCCCAAACTTTCGACGTTGACAAAATTTTCATAGTTGGCAGAAATAACGGTATTGGCGTAATTTATGCCATGGCTAAAATTGAAATCATTACATGGCAAAAAAAAATTATATTACATATAAAAAATGTGCCTGTTTTGTTAACGAAACATGTTTTTCAATTGAAAAGTCTCACACGTAGTACGTAGTACACAGTCGTTTAAAATATTCGCAATATCCTCCTATTGTCCTTTAGCTTGACAAAGCCAGTCCAGCGTATACGGCTTCGCAATATTGATTTATAATTGTTAACACAAACACACGATAAAAGTGCTAAGTGCTAGCGTAATCGATTGGCAGCGACGCCGACATTACGTGATATGTTATGAGCAGGTTTGTAAAAAATGGTTTCAGTCCGATCGTTCGATTTATTGTTCACGATTTAGCAGCGTATAAACCGTGACTAGTGTGAGCATAACTTTCATTTTCGTAATTCTAGTTATATGTTTGGTTTTAGGATTTATATATCCGTAGATTCTAGACTTAGAGACATTTTTATATAAGCGACTAGCTTTTATCCGCGGCTGCACCCGCGTTAAAAAATTAGCCTATGTCCGTCTCCAGGGTCCAAACTATCTCTGTACCGAAATTCATCAAAATCGGTTTTGCCATTTAGGCGTGAAGACGTAACCAACAAACTTACTTTCGCGTTTATAATATTAGTAAGGATAACGATTGTCTAAAAGTTCAAATTGTTGCCTTTTCTTTTATTTTCGAACCAATTTATTACAAAAATTTAATATTTGCAGTGAAAATAAAATAAAAAAACCGGCCAAGAGCGTGTCGGGCCACGCTCAGTGTAGGGTTCCGTAGTTTCCCGTCCGTCACAATAAAGTGTACCCACTTATGAGTTTAAAAAAATGCTTGCTACGATTATACTACAAACTTAGTCCAGAAATTATTTTGTAGAACCCTTTGTAGAAGTCTTTTTTGTACAAAAACTGTTCTTTCCATCAAGTTCAAAATAATTTTCCTAGAAAGTCCTTATAAAGTTCTACTTCTCAGATTTTTTTCATATTTTCTAAACTTATGGTTCAAAAGTTAGAGGGGGACACATTGTTTTTTACTTTTGGAGCGATTATTTCCGAAATTATTGACTTTATCAAAAAATGATTTTAGTAAACCCCTATTCATTTTTAAATACCTATACAACGATATATCACACGATAGGGTTGAAATTAAAAAAAAAATCACTTCCCACTTTACATATAGGGGGGGCTACCCTAATAAAACAATGTTTTCCAATTTTTATTTTACCACTTTGTCGGCGTGATTGATATACATATTGGTACCAAATTTCAGCTTTCTAGTGCTAACGGTCACATAGATTAAGCGAGGACGGACAGACAGACAGACAGACAGACGGACAGACAGACATGGCGAAACTATAAGGGTTCCTAGTTGACTACGGAACCCTAAAAAGGTAGAAAAGCTAATGAGATATTTCAATTTTAAACAAATATTGAATCTTGTATCTGTCTTTATCCGCAAAAACGCCGTTCTCTATAGTGACCTTAGGGTCGTGGTAGTTCTGATGTCATTCTTGTTTCGGCGTAGAAGGATATATTTTAAAAAAATTGCTGTATTAATTGCTAATATTTATTTTACTTATAAAGTTAAAAATACATCATACGCTGATTTGGGATAAATGTCACAAACTCACAAACTTATTATTTCGTACATATCATCGAGATCGAACAGCAGAACTGACTGCGTTACTGCCTCTAGGCGTCACGAAGTCAATTCTACTCTCAAATTTATTATCTGATCTTCTAAGACCTAAAGTGATACAAAAGAGAAAACAGTCTTTCAATGGTTCAAAAGCCTTACCTTAACATCAATAAGCCTGACAGCGAAGGCGGCGGCCTCAGGGGCGGTGAGACTAAGCTGGCAGCTAGCACGGGTGGCGGACGGGGGCCGCACTAGCGCAAGCGCAAGCGCAGCCCCCGCGCCACTGTTGCTGCCCAACTCTAGCTTCTCTGTGCGCCCGCATAGCAGACTAGAACATAACCCTGGAAAGAAGGAAAAAGGTATTATATATATGGCCTTTTTTGGCGAAAACGTGTGTCAGACAATGCTACTTTTTTTTTCTTGTCTTAAGTTTTTGTTGTCTACAAGGTTTTTTGCGCCAAGATAAATGCTTTTCTTTCTTTCTTTTTTATAGTATCAATGTATCATAGATTTTTCAAGACGAGTAACTTCCTAAGAACGGGTCAAATGATAAAAAATGCACACTAATAAATGCTAAAATCATTGATATACAAAAAAATATAATATTAAGGTAAAAATTACAGGTATAAACCAAAATTATGTTAATAATTGAATGAGGGTAGTAATACGAGTATGATAGGAATTACATGGTTATGTTTTCAGTTCAGATGTGGTAAAGTTTGTTTTACTTTGTTTTTTTTTTTATGTTCCTACAAAACTACTGCTAATCGCTGAAAGGACTGGTCCGATTGCTAAAATTTTATCACCGATAGAAAGCTGCTTTATTCCTGAATAGCATAGGCTATATTTTATGTAAGCAGACGAAGCCTAGACAGACAAAGTCTAGATTGTAACAATCATCATCAGCAACAGCAGGAGCCCAGCTGGGTCGAAGCCTACTGGGGCCAGGGTTAGTTTCGAAAGAGTAGCTCGAGCACCGGTATGAACGCACGAAGGAACGGGGTGGGTTTTTAGTCAGTAAGAGTCTAACACTATCTCCCGCTCCGCCCAAGAGCGAGGATTGTTATTAGATTTTCCCACCATAAAAAAAAAACATCATTATCAGTTCAATCGGAAGACATCGACGTCTGGACATATGCCTCCCCAAATTGTCACCACAACGACTGGTCCTGTACGTCTCACATCCATCAGTATCCCCACTACCCTCACCAGGTCTTCGGTCCACTGTGTGGGAGGATTTCCAACGCTGCGTCAGCCGGTACGTAATCGCTATTCTAGAACCTTTCGTCACCAACGACCACCCGTTCTGCGAGCAATGTGCCGCACCTACTGCCACTAAGTTTGGCGATTCTTCGAGCTGTATCGGTAACCTTGGTTTCCATGCGGATATCTCAAAAAAATAAATGATATAATTTATGGTGAAAAGCCACAAATCAAGTATTGAACTCGTCATAAATGAAAACAAACAAAGAGGCTTCGAAGAGGAGCGGCCAAACCTAGCAAGTATTACATAACCGATCACAATGTACCGGATTTTGTCAAATAGTGTTATTTATACCGGTATCGACCAACCGTCGCCTGCGCAGCAGCCTTTATTGTACGGCTGTTGCCACAACGCGAATTGGTTCTACACGTATTCTATAATGTTATTTACTTAGGCTTATGTATGTTTAATGTGTGCTTTTGTCATTAATTACTGAGCAAAACTATTAGCTTAAATATAAGAGAAAATCAATCGGGTACTTAGAGTGTCTCTTTTTCAAGACAAAAATTAATATAAGGAAGTTTACTTCGATCAATTTATTTCTTGAAAACGAAACAAACAATCTATAATTCAAGTAAGTAAGTAAGTAAAAATCTAAAGAAATCTTGAGTTTCTGGGGGCATTTCCACTTAAAGCAAGAGCATTTAGATACATTTTCCACTTAAGAATAAATATTATTGGGCAAATGTTTTTTTCCACAGGCTGTGCAAAAAAAAAAAACAAGTGAATTAACACGGGTGGGTTTTAGACAGTAAAAGTCTAACGCTTTATCTCGTCACCCACCAAGAGATATTTGCTGAATTTGCGCTTAAAAAAAACATGCTCTGTTTCCACTTCTCTTAGATACTTGCTGTTTTTGCACTCTCAAACAAAACGCTCGTCTTTCACTCTTTACACTTCTGTGTGAATACCTCAAGTCGTTTCAATCCCCTATCTCCCCTATCTTTCATTCGTCAATTTTGCCCTATAATCGTCAATGAAGCCCTATAATCGTCTGTCACTAGACATAGAAGACCTGCCTAGTTTCATCAAGCCAAGCGTCTTTAAATTTTGCCAACCCATCTCACGCGCTAACGATAGAAAACCGCCATACGCCATCAGAATCCTCAACAGAGTAACATTGCCTAATGTATACCATGCAGCCAGATGCACCGTAAAGGCAGTGGCGTAACTATACCATATGAGGCCCGTGGCTCAATAATTCGATAGGGCCCCAAAAAATGATCACGTTGTAATTTATTTTGGATAAATCACTGGAGTAGTGAAATTATTCTTTTAAGCTATTGAATAGCTTCTATCGCGGGCCTTGAGCGTGGAGACCGAATCCAGAAATACCGTAACGAAAATAACGTAACACCCCCCACTCATTTGTTTTTTGAGCGTGGTGACCGATAAGAAAACAAATGAGTGAACAATCAATCAAAATTCAATTCAATGTGTGAAAGTGTAACTTCAATTAATATCAAAGAAAAAAACAAAGGAAAAAAATATTGCATAAATAATTATAATTGCATAAGTTGATAAAAATGCTATGCAATAGCTTTACCGCGGCGGTCCCCGAGTGCCACACGTCTTTTTAAAAAAGCTTTTCTATTTTGTCTCTGAACGTGACTTCCCGGTAGCGTAACTATAACTTACCAAGCTTGCAAAATACCATTGGGAAATTTATATTATTCGAAATCATTATAATTTATTTAGACTTTAACTACTATCATAATTTTTACTTATTTTTGTTAAAATGTTAGGTCAATTCTTTTAAAATCGCGATCCGTCAGATCGGGGGCCCCACCATACCAGGGGTCCGTGGCATTCTGCCAGCCATGCCACACTATAGTTACGCCACTGCTAAAGGACATACAAGTAGCTAGACATAAATAAAACCTATTTAAAATTCCTAGCTATTCCTAGCGTCATTACCAAAGCATTAAATTAAATACCTTTAAATTATTTAATGGACTTAATATGAGCCAAAAATAGCCTTCCACACGTCCGTTTGGTAATCGTTGAGCTCATTAACTCCTAGATAAACAGGTTTTTCTAGAACGTGTTTATTCTAGTGATATTTAGGTTTAAATTGAAAAATAGGATCTTTTTATAGGCTTGTTTTTGACGGGAAACCAGTTTCCTCGACACTGAGAATGTTATTCCTATTGGATTTGCGTTTCTAATGCTTCAGAGACAGACAGACTGTGTTTTACATATATCCGAATACAAATATGTCTTAAATAAAGATAAGGCGAGAAGGTCAAGCGATCGCTATTCAGGTATGATGTGAATATAGCCGAAAAGTGTGAGAGATAACACGGTTGAGGGGTCAGTAGAGCGAGTCTTTCTTAAATTCTGATTGGACCACGTCACAGGCATGCAGGAACAGATGAGTTCTACAGATAGACATATTGAATGTGACACGGGAGATGTTTTGGCAGCATGGTTGCTTTAGATACACTTCTGTTTTAAAGAGTGGTCTATTTTGCTAGCAATACTCTCACAAAATAGACCTCTACTACACACCTCCTTTTTATTATTGACTAGCTTTCCGCCCGCGACTTACCCCGCGTGTACTTCGATTATCGCACTCTAAACGTGTTTTCCCGTAGGAAAAAGATGTTTTTCCGGGATTAAAAGTAGCCTATGTTCTTTTCCATGTCAAAGGCTATATGCATGCCAAATTTCATCAAAATCCGTTCAGCCGTTTTTGGGTGATTAAGTAACAAACATCCAAACATCTACACTTTCACATTTATAATATTAGTTAGGATATGCGTTTCACCTCTATCTCACCTGATGGTAAGTGATGATGTGGTCGACGATGGAGCACGCTTGCCTATATATAACTTACTCACTCTTGACTTAAAGACCCTAGATTATAGCTATCAGGAAACACAGACTCGGGCAGAGAATTCCACAACTTAGCTGTACCTACGCACAATGAGTTTTGTCTTTTCTCTCATATTTATTACTTCCTTGTCATGTTACCTTATAGTGTACGGGTGGTCCAGTGGTAACGGCTCCCACTTATGGGTTATACGTAGTAGTTTCAAGCCCAGGCAAGTGCTAATACTTTGTGTAATGTATTTCATCACCACAGCTCTCAAAAACGGTGAAGGAAAACATCATGAGGAAACCACCTAGAATCAAAACTTTGAAGATATGTGACATCCAGGAATTAGCACATTCGTTCTCCATGAAAGGACGGAGGCCGGAGTCCCAACTGGAATAATGTTATGAGACTGATAATGCAATTTTTTTACTTTAAACAGGTGTTATGTTATCAATATATCAATGGATCGCAATTAAGACTGTAAATAGCTTGGTTATGTGTATCTATTCGGCTGACAATACTCATCGACATTGTAATTATTGAAAATAATTATGTTTTTTGTTTGAATAGAAAATGAGGACATATTTTTGGAGGACGCAATGTCATGTTCATTAAGCTTTGACATTGTGAATTGAAAATATAATAATTTTCTATGTTACGAATAGCAGGCTGATTCTTCGGTTTTGACCTGGTTTAAAAGATGGTTTCCTGAGATTTGTCCTGGTGTCCTGGGATGTCACTTCATTTGCAGTCCGAGTGTAAAAAGTCTGATAGTCCTTGTTCCACCCAAAAATGGAGGAGTCATTAATTGATGAATTCTCTCGTAACAAAAAAGATTGTTACAAAAATGACAATAAGTAAAACTTTGATTTGTAATAATTGAAACTATTTTTTTTATACAATACTGAGTAAGTTTAAAACAATAGTAATGATTGGTTTACGGTATGTCTAGAAATGTGCCTTTGTCGGCAATTTGGGAATATTACTGTCAATATTCCCAACAATATTCATACTTCGAGCAATATTGCCACCACTATTCACACTTCGGGCAATATTGCCACCAATATTCATACTTCGGGCAATATTGCCACCAAAATTCATACTTCGGGCAATATTCCCACCAATATTCCTACTTAGGGCAATATTGCCACCAATATTCATACTTCGGGCAATATATCCACCAATATTCCCACTTCACGGCAATGCCGACAACGGCACATCACTAGGTATGTCCGGCTTTTGAGCTACAAAAACCGGGATTTTTACCCTTTTTGTTTTTTTTGGTTACCAGGTTTGAGAGATGGTAACTCTAATTACCAAGAAGACGCAGCGTTAGCAGGCCGAGGGAGGCCTGCTAACCACAAGATGGACCCATGACCTGGTGAGAGTCACGGGAATCCAATGGATGCAAGACGCACAGGACCGGCCATTATGGCGACACTTGGGGAGGGCTATGTCCAACAGTGTCTTTCGGCTGAAATGATGATGATGATGATAATAATGACCCTAATTAAACTGAACCGTCTTAAAGTAAACAGCATTTAAAAGAGTGACGCAACTGGAAAAACTTGAAGAAAAATAAAAATTATAGTGTTAACCAAGGCGATAGAAGAATTAAGTCATTGATGAAATAATTTTCAAAGCTGATTGATCGATTTTTATTGCCTGGTAAGTTTTTACAGAAGAGACCTAATGTATAAGAACAATGGACATTACAGATTTTATGAACTATTAAACAATTTATAACTAGACTTGTATATGTTTAAGTCATAAAGTAAATGCCTTTTGGAATAATATATAATACAATAATTATAAAAAATTAATTATTATTATTTATTAATTATATTATATTAATTTATTTTTTTATTTACTGTGTACTATGTAACATATTTGTGTATAATAAAGAATTAAATCGCACGACGGGGTCGCGGTAGACCAAGAAGATGGCGGGAGGAATTAAATGTCTTCCTTGGGAATTGGAAAGACGTGGCTCAAAACTGGGAACATTGGAAGGAATGGAGGAAGGCCTTTGCCCAGCAGTGGGACAGTGTGGGCTAGATATAATAATATAATAATAATAAAAGATCTATAAAATCCTTGGAAACAAATCAACAAATGAAGAAGTCGAACCAAAAATAACCCTGCCAAGTGTTGGACTTGCACACGAAATATTCCATACTTACTTTTTTATATTTACTTTTGAGATACGGTACCCTAAAATTACAGAATCTATATTTAGGTACGTGAGTACCTACATTTAACAACCAAAACACAAACATGGCGTGATGCAAACGAATTTGAAATAATACAAAAAAACTAACCTTGAGGTGTTGTGAAAAATCTAGAAATAAACAAGATCCTTTACATTTTGGGCGTCATTTTCATTCGGCGTCAGAAAAATGAGACGTCAGAGTAACGTCAAGCCGTCGTTACACAACATACTTTGGACGTTTCACGGATGAAAGATTATCAAAGAACAGACGCTGGCGGATACGTAATCAACTGAATTAATCGTATTTCCTTTAACAAACAAACAAGTTTTTAATTAACCTTTTGAATGTCTTAAGTTACACAGTTCGACATAAGCAATTGTCTTTCTATTGTCTCTAATTATGGCATTCGATGAGTTAATCATACGAGCCCAAACTCAATAGGGTTGTGTCGTTTAACCACCAAGCTCCTATAGCCAGAGCCACCTTCCGGTTCCATCGTCAGATCAGCTCCAAGTCATAATAATTTTGCATTGTCATCTGTTTTACACATGCATGCAAAATTTTACAGATGAAGATTTGATTACAGATGGGAAACATCGGGCAGCTGAAACTAAATAAAACCTTGAAAATTGCACAAATCTTGGGACAAATTTGATTTATTCGAGTAACTGGCCATGTTATTTATAAATCATCAACATCATTTCAGCCGACAGAAGTCCACTGTTGGACATAGGCCTCCCCCAAGCGTAGCTACAACGACCGGTCCTGTCCGCCTCACAACCTTTGGATTCCAGCGACTCAGACCAGGTCATCGTTCATCGATGTGGTACATCTTCTAGTAACTTCTCCCACTCTAGGGTGGAACGAGAGAGCGAGTCAGACTTCAACTGCCTAAAACCCTATAAAATTTCTAAACGTTCCCGCATCTCTAGCGGGTATCGGCCCTACTGGGCCTTTCCAGTAAGTCGGTTTTGGAACGTGAAGTGAAGAAACACAGGTCAGAAAAGGCCTGAGCTTCCTCAATCTCTTGCTTCCAGAATTGGAGGAATAATGGATTTGATTTAATTTAGTTATGTAGGTACCTAGGCTTATATTGTGCACTGGATCCTACCCTCGAATATTGTTTTCTCTCTGTAACTCAAAGGTTTGCTGGGAGAAAACTCATTGCTGAGTTAAGCCCGCCTTTGTATGGTACTGTATCATGTTCAATTTCCTACTACAAAAAGAAAGGTATTAAAATGCCCACCTGGGGAAAAGAAGCCACCATAAATATTGATACGCCTACCGCTAAAGGTCTCATTATGCTAAGCCTATTCGCTGCCGGAGCCACTCTATTTATAGATCAGCACTCGCCTTGCGTAAGACGTACCTATCCAGTATGTACCACAGAAAGCCGCTTCTAACTACAAACACGTCTTCGACACACTGTCTGCATTGCAAGAAATCGATACTGGATAACTGCAAGCTGGTTTTCACTTATAGAAGTTGGTGTAGCTGTTTTGATTGGAAGTTTTTTTCTAAATCAACAATTTTAGCTTTGGTTTTTAGTTGGGAAACCTTCCAATGACTTCTCCCGCTTTGGGCGGAGCGGAAGGACTTTTACTGACTAAAACTCAATCCTATATTCCTTTTTTGGTTTGTGTTCCAGGGCCCCGAGTTTATCTTTCAGAAGCGAACTTATTGCCCCAATAAATTTCGACCCTGCTGGGACTATGGCTTTGCTAACATCTCCTTGAGGCGCGCATGAAACACCACGTGCCGTTGACAACTCGGATTCGGTCCGGACGGTCACCGGACGGCCGGACAAATCATCACTTTTAGTTTGGTTCGAAAATTTGAGGTTAAGGCTTCTGACAGCGGCTCCGCTTGTGTGAAAGTAGACAAACTATCCCAAAGGAACTCTGACTACTCCCGGAATAAAATGTATTCTAAGAGCTATCTGCGCTCCAAAACGCAAATCATTGACGTGATTTAGAAGGCTGCCCAGCTTAAGTGGGACTGGGCTGGACATGTGTGCCGCATGCCGATCGAGCGATAGGCCAGTAAAGCGGCAGATCAAGAAGGAGATGGCGGGGCGACTTAGATGTCTTCATTGGGAATTGGAAAGAAGTGGCTTAAAACTGGGAACATTAGGAATGTAGGGAGGTCTTTGCCCAGCAGTGGGACAGTATGAGCTAGATATAATAATAATAAAAGTGTTATTCCAGGACATAGTCTACGCGAGTGCAAAATTTCATCCAAATTAATTCTTTTTAGTGTGAAGGAATAACAAACACTCGTACTCACAAGTTTTCGCCTTTATATTAATATGATGAATAGATTACGTATACAAACGATAACAGGACTGGTAGAGTGGTTAATAACCCAGGGAGTGCCCGTCTTAAGCTCCAAGCACAAAGTAAGTTGCTTTAAATTCCAGGAAATAAGTGTACTGAGCCAAAACCTATACAGTTGTCAAGACGCTACAAGATTTCCCAAAGACCCGGTTCTACTTACTTTGTCGTAGATTTAAGTAGTTAGGTTCTGCTAAGTGACTTCGAATGATGCCAATGCACTTAACATTCTCGTGGTGATACCATTGCAAAAGATCGGGCAAAGTTCCAATAACTGTCCATAAAAGAAACAAATGCAGGTGACGATTGAAGCGATGTTTGTCGAAGGCCACCGAATATAGCCGAAGACCAACTTGACAGTTGGAAGAAAAACGTAAAATTTTCAAATAAGACATCCTGAATCAATTAAATGCAGAAGATGATTAAAGCGACATTATCCAAAGACCAGCGAAAATAGAAATCTATACTAGAAATTACTTAGTAGGTATTAGGCATCAGATAATCATAGTAAATGGACCGAGAGTTCCCTAATCTGGTATGTAGTTATCCGGTGAAAAGTGTGAGAGAAATCGTGCCATTTATAGCTGAAAAGAATGGGCCACGCGGCCACGCCATAAGTTTGCAGGACTGTTTAAATTCTACACATTAAGAATGTGAAAAGAAATGGGTATTTAGCGCATAGCCGTAGTCACTTTGTCTCATTCCGTAGCGTAGTCAATTTTTTAAGGGCTTCCACACTCTTTTGATGACAAAAATGCGGTTGATGTTCAAAGCGAAATTAGCCGAAAACCAGCGAAGACTCCCGAAGACTTGAAGATTTGCAAGCAAACCACAAATTACCCAATCGCCCGTTTAGCCAGTTCATTCACACCACATACAAATGCACGAACACTGACATAACAAAGAATCGAACCCAGTATTTATAAATCACGTAGCAAGTTCCGTGAATACACTTCTATTATGTTATGTGTAGTGTACGCAACTCTATCGGCCAATGACCTATGCACACCTCACTGAACCTGTAACCAGAGCCACTGTGGTTACGGGCATTATGAGGTTCAAAGGATAATGGTCCCTATGGAATAGAAGCTATAAAAGAAGAGTGAGGTGTTTTGCTTGATGCAGTGTCTAGTAGGGCTTTCAAATACCGGATTTTTTCAATACCGGTATCAATACCGGTATTAGAATATTCAATACCGTGATCACGTGATCACGGTATTGAACTCAAGTTTTTTTTTAACTAGTGCTTGACTGTAACCCCGTCTCATAGAAACTTTAATTAGGAAATTAATAAAACCATTTAAATACGTATTTTTATTTTCGAATCAGTGTTTATTCTCTCTTAACCGTTCTAATAAGGTTCTAGTAAGCATGGCGCTATCATACTGATTGTTTACCGGCGATTAGCAAATAAGGTAGATTAAAACCATTGATCTGCGTAAGGTTTAGGCTTACTTGACGCTGTACATTTTTTACGACATTTCTAGTAAGGTTAAACCGCAGTTCTAAGGTTCAAGTAAGCATGGCGCTGCCGTACCTATAGTTTACTGGCTGATACATTCGATGCGTACCTATACAGCTCTTAGAGGTCAGCAAGCGTCAAGACTCGTGTTTTTCTTATTATTATGAGAATATTTCACATGTACTTGTTGTACCAAACTACCAATTAAATGTATAATTTTGAATTGTTTCTTCGAACACAAAAATAGTTAATAAGTAGATACTAATTAGGCAAAATTAATAATATTTGAAGTTAAAAAAGAAAGCCACATCAAAACCGTGTGGAAAGTGTGTCATCAAAGTGGAAAATGACACAATTTTAGATGCTTCAATTTGTTGTGAATTCGTAATTCGTCAATAGTTTTTACAAAAAAAAAAAAAATACGATCGCGTGAACCGTTGAGAATTGAAACAAACCCCATAAAATACAAGTATTAATATTATGTACCATGTTGCTCGTCAAGATTACAAACTTATCAAAAATACACAATGACCAAGTTCACATGCACATGTTACCCGGGCACCTTTGCGATACTGACTAACAAAACAATAACGTCGTATAGGGCCTATCACATTACGCGTTATTCAGACCATTTTAATCTATGGTACGACGTATCACGAAGAGTTGGCGCTTAATACAAGTGTGAGAATAATATTACATCGTAATTTATATTATATAATACAACTTCTTGCTACTTATTACAACAAAACACAATAATTTAAATTAAAGATTGTAATACCGTAATCACGGTATTGGTTCGTCAATACCGTGATTGAAAAAAGATCATAATATATCCGTGATCACGGTATTACGGGATCCCGTAATACCGGTATTGAAAGCCCTAGTGTCTAGCTAGACGCAAAATTATTGATAGACTCGCGTTTGACCACTACCTCACCTGATGGTTCAATGATTTAGTCGACGATGGAGCATGCTTGCCTAAAAGCAATCTAATCACTCTTGACATAAAGATTCCCGGGTTGTAGTTATCAGGAAACACAGACTCCGGCAGGGAATTCCACTCCTTAGCTGTACGTGCAATGAATGTGCTCCCAAAACGTTTCGTGCATTTAGGTGGGATGTCCACCGTGTATTGGTGGCGCATTGCCGTACACCTGGTAGTTCGATGGCTAAGCGGAATTAGGCTATGCAATTGCGACGCACACTCCCCGAAATGCAACCGATAGAAAACTGTCAACCTAGCAACTCGGCGTCGATGGTCAAGCCAGCTAAACTTCTATTGCTATTGAATTTGAGGCAATTATAAACTTACAAAATACCAAAATACACAACACTTTTAGAATCAGGTTATAAACGGCATTGTAGTTTTTTAAGTGATATCCTCCAACATTAAGGAAGTGTGATAATTATGTAAAACGTTAGCAAATTTCTTAATCGGCGGATCTGTTTTTCAGATGTTTCCTAAGTTTTTAAATGTTTCCTCAAATATCAAACATTTAATGTAGCAAAATTATCATCATTTCACGATAAATAAATTTAGATGGGACGAAGCTGAATTACCTTCGCAGGATTCTATACAAGTCATATTGTTATGGCAAGTTACTACCTCTAAACATTTCTACTTTACATAACGACAGAACATTACTCAACAATACTAACTCATCTTGAAGATGTACTCCCTTGAACCGTCTTTAAAACGAGGCTCGAAGCCGTCACTTTAACAAATAAGCCTTAAACATTGTTGAATGCAAATAAGGGTACCTGTGTCGTGAATCATGTAATATTAACTGCGTAAATCATTGAACAAGTACAATAAAAATATGAAGACATCATCATTCTGAATGCGACATCTTATTGCAATGTGCATAAAGTCCTTCCGGTACTGATTGAAGACTGACTTTGAAGCTGCAAATGGAAGATGACAAGAACTCTTATAAGAATGCATTCTTAAAAAATCAAGATTTGAAAAATAAACAAAACCTATTAATTCCGTAAAATAATTGCTTGAATAAAGCTGATCTTATTACTGTGAATCAGGAAGATGAAGATGATTTAAACTATAAGTTTAAAAATAGTAACTTAAGATTTCGCAGCGGTTTCGTCCATGTAAAAGTAGGCTCCCGTTTCATCCACTTACGGAATGAATTTTGAAAAATCCTTTTCTTATTCTTTGTATCTATCATAAAAGGAACCTCTGTGCAAAATTTCAGCGTTCTAGGCTCAAGGGTTTGGACTGGGCGTTGCCTTTTTTACTGCCTAGAAGATGTTGGTAAGAAGAAAGCACTAAAGACTAGAAAAACTGAAAATATTCCTTTTAAATTACACGTATGAAGGAACGATGGATGGCAAGATGTTGCAGAAGCTACACGTAAACGCTCTTTCAACATCTCAAAAACCAGAAAACCCTAATCGAGTTGGTCAAGAAGTCATAATTAATACAAAATTTCAAATAATCCCTTATCACAAACCGGCAGAGGAATAAATAACGTAGCGACCTTTAAATCAGGCAGGGCAATTAGCAATTAGTAGGTAGTTAATAAAGATTGTGACGTCAGACTCGCCTTGTGCAACAAATGCGTACAACACACGTGCGCCTTCACGGTCCGAGTTAACGTTATCGGTGCGAACCTTCAGTTGCTTCACAAGGATTTCGTAGTGCAGTTAAAGTTAGAAACAAATGGACGAAAAAGGATATGAAGTCAAAATTGTGAAACACGTGAATCGAATTGATGGAGCAATTTATAAATTGCCTCAGTCTAACGAGTCTATCATTAGACATCGACAGCTTGAAACAAAAATTGAAATTGACATCGACAGCTTCAAAATGGGCGTGTATTATCCGCCCATTTTGTGTGTGTATTACCGTAGTACCCCGGATATAGGAGAGCCGTAGATGTTTTTTAAATCCCAAATAGTCATTCAAAATGAAAATTGTCCTCAAAACACAATATCCAGTGATACCCAGCTTAATATAGTCAGTTTATTATTACTATTAATAGCATCTGGTTGTTGCTAATTACATTTTCATTACCATCATATTTTAATGGCAGTTACAGCATTATTGACGTAAGAATCATTAAATCGCCCCATGCGTTTAGCCTGAGCACCTTTACGTAGCTCAGTCGGAAAAAAAGCCTTGTCTATGTGGATGATAACGATAGTAATTAAGACTAATTGAAGGTCAAGATAATTAGATGTTTTATAGATGCAGCTTAGCGCCAAAGATTATAAAGCCAAGACTGTTTTAACAATATCAAATATTCGTCCTAAGATTGTGGTGTTAATTTTCATAGTAATATCTGCATAAAATATGGTTAGTGTAAATTGAATTATGTGGCAGTTTACAGGATGTCAGACATCATGTTACCTACTTAACCTTTATTTCTTTGCTGATGCGGGCGATGCAATCAACATCACTGCAATAAGCAAGTAAAATTAGCATATTTTATGAAAAGATTTCAAAATTGTTTTTACGAATAAGGTTGCCATTTTGTATAGAAAACTGTATGTTTTTCTTGACAAAAGATTATCTTTAATGAGCCATAATTTTTGTTAATCTTATTAAAACATTCGCCATCTTATGAGATGATTTTTGAAGACAGAGTGTTGTAGAAGTCTGCTTCACGAGAAACAACGTAACTTATTTTAAGTTTCATAGTTATAAATATATACCTATGAAAGTCTGATGGAATTTCTAGAGTAGGCAATAGCTATAATGCTGAATGAAGATTTGGCAATTACAACTGATAAGAATTTAATGAAAAGATGAATGAATCTTTTGAGAAATGATATGAAAAAAAAGAGAATTACTGATAGCATGACTGACACTGGAGAATGTAACATTAAAATATAAAGATAAGAAGATGTCAATAAGTTAGGTGGCAAACTCAAAGCAACATAAGAATCTGCGTATGGAATACCAACTATTCCAGCCGCCCATTGTATTCCAGTAAAAAGACAGTCCATACTACATGGACAATACAGAAGCCAAACGTGTATGACATAACCAGTGAACGTTAAACAGCCATTCGATGATTCGACCATGAAGATATAATTAGTCGGCAAGTTGTTTGTGGACAATGTTTACTATTGTGCCAGACTGGATAGAGATACGGCAAGGATAGGCCGTTGTACGCTCGGCTATAAATATCAAGCTATATATTCCAGAAGATGACCTCTCACTGAGTAAAAAGCTAATAGATTGCGATGTCAGCTTCAACTGGATATATAGATTGATGAGCCGTTTACTGTAGGGTTCATGCTCGTATATTACCTTGAGGTCAGGGGTCAACACTCTTGCTAAGGTCTTGTAGTAAATGCTGTAGTCAAGATGAGCTTCATTGTGAACAAATGTCAACGTTCGCTTTGTTACTTCTTGTGATTTTCTTCATCCTTGATTGTTGTATCAATAACTACTGCTACTTCCCAGAACACACATTGTAGTATGTTATTGACTTTATTATGAGCGAACAATACATTAATCTTATTCCGTCTTGATGCGTCCTCAGATTCTATGTTATTACCATTAAAAAATTATTCTGTCTCTCAAAATAAATTACTCCACCATAATTTTCCGAAGCAAACAACCCACGATATATTTAGTTTTGTTAGGAGGTGAAATTACCGAGGGTAAAATACTCGTAAACATTAGAGATTAAAATAGATTAGAAACATGATGGTCAATAACAAAGTGACGTAGATAGAGAAGTCAGTGGATTATTAAAATGTGGGAAAACAAAGTCGACATTGACTTTGGTTCGTAAAGGTTAGACGTGAAACCTTCAAGGTCGGGACTGGGACGTGTGAACCAGAACTAATGGCAGCCATTGACTCTTTCTTTAGTGTATTTTTAATGGGTGTCTTTTATGTGATTGCTTGCCCTTTCGAAGAATGCGAAATTATGTTTCAGTTTCTTGGCATTTGCTCGTTTTGTCACTATTCGAGAAAAATATTGTCTCAGGTAATAATAACGGAAATTTAATTTCGCTGGCTACCCTGCCATTTTTTCCTTAAAGAATTCTTCTGAGTAAAAGACTCACACACATGAAAGGACGAAAGGTTCTGGAGTGGCGACCACGTACCGGAAGACACAGCATTGGACGGTCTCCAACAAGGTGGACCGATGACCTGGTTAGGGTCGCGGGAATCCGATGGATGCGTGATGCACAGGACCGGTCGTTGTGGCGACGTTTGGGGGAGGCTTATGTCCAACAGTGGACGTCTTTCGACTGATATGATGAAGTCTTTTAACATCGATATAAACCTATTTAGACTTGGTTACCTTATGGTTCAAAAACTAAGATCATGTAATTTCTCTACTTAATATTTTGTCCTGAGCCTAGCTGATGCAGTCAGTTTTGGCAATGCTGAGACTGTTCACTAGTTCACCTCGTAAACGGAAAAAGTAACAATAAATCAAGTGTAGTCGGTTATTTTTAATATCCTTCGAGTTAATTGCGCAAGTAACCGAAGTGAAAGCCGCACATCTACCGGCTGTGTAGAGGTTATCTCTGACATTTATATCTACTTCATGTAAATACGAAGTGTTTGAACACGAGTTGGTTAGTCAAACTTCAACAATGATAATTTTATATTTACTTAAACTGAACTGATGTGTATTACGTTGTTCATTATCTTTTGATGATCCTGTTGGGCCGTGGCTGAACTGGAAATCTCTTTCAGTTGGATACTTAAGTATATTAAGGAAGTGGCCACATCATCGCTTACCATCAGGTGAGATTGTGGTCAAACGCGAGCCTATCCATTATAAAAAAAAAAGTGGTCGTCAGTGCCATTCTTTAAAACCATAAAAGGAACCACATTAGCGTGTGGTTCTTTTATATTTTTTTAATTGAGTACCTACCTAATAAATATAAGCTAAATCCGGTTCCTGAATTAAAATTTTAAGTTAAGAACTCTTAAATTTCTAATTGAATGAGACAGTTTAACAAGTTATCAATAAACCGGCGGACTTAATGAATCGATTACAGTATTTGCATTACGACATGTCCAATTCCAGTATAGTGTTCTACTGAAGTTCCACTGGATACGTATAACGGCTACGTTCCCATGTGTTGATTCTCAGGCGGAGCAATGGGGCGCCATACAGCCAGGTCAACCGTTTCTTGGCACACTTGGTTACGGATACAGTCTTGTATTCCAACATACAAGTATCAGTTTACGTATATTCAATTCTTGTGTTTTACTTTGTGGGATGGATACATGCCATTGTGTAGTTCAACTCTGCCCAATTAAGTAATTAAATGGACTAAAAATACGAAAAAGTCAAATCTGCATGACGACTAACGTACAAAAATGTTACTTTGTAATTATTTTGGTAAATCTGGTCCAAATTTAGTCCAAGTATGAAACGAAGTGGATTTTTGTACCACCGGTCGACACATTTTGAGATCATCTTTATAATGACAGGCATTGTAGTTAGGTAGTCTCTGAACGAATTGGGATATAATATATACCATCAGGTGGGATCGCAGTCAAGTACTAGTTTATAAAAGAATAAAAAAAATATATAGAATTTCTGAGTCGGGGAGACATTTTCTAATAACTTCTGATGGACAGTTACGGGGAAATCAGCTAATAGCATTTGCACAGTTCGCTATAAGAGTATCGCAATAGAATTACCTGAAGCCATTTCTGCCTCCATAATAGTTTCATACGTTTTACTAGCTAGATCAAAGAACAGCTTCATCAGCATTTTTCTGTTATTATAATTATGAGCAGTTACTTCGATCAGCCTTACCACAAAATAGGTACTGTGGCCTTACAGCCATATTTTAGCAATCAGTTGAAGATCATCAACCCGTTGTTCTGTCTTCAATTGACACTTGCATATTACTAGGGTCAATTATTACTGACTACGATTTGGTCAGTGGACTTTGCTTCAATTTCAAGGCTATGCGTGTTTTGAAGACTTCAATTAATCTACCGAAAGATTTCCAGGTCAACCCAATTATAAAAAGAACCTTTAAAGCTAGAATTTTATTGATTTAACTGGACAGCATTACAAAAAGACGACATCAAAAAGATATATATACGTACATATTGTACTTATACTTGTAAGCAATTTAAATTAAGCGAAATCATAGTTGAGAAGAATAGAAAATTACCTACTGTTCCAGAGCAAAACCAATTGCTTTTCTGTTCTCACTTTCTGAGATTTTGGCAAGTCTTCATATTTAGATAATTAGAGTGCTGCATAAGTCACATCTCAAAATAAAATTGGCGAATCTATAGAAACTAGCAAAAACAACGAAATCCTTTAGAGTAAATACGCTTTACCATTTGGCAAGCATGCAGCTAGTCATAATTTTCGACTTCCATGATTATTCCCATTCTGTTGAAACGAAATAAATCAGTCGATTATGATGGATTTAAGGTACTTTCTTCGATGAAACCATTAACCTATCCAGAAATGATTAATAACTATAAGCAAGGTTAGATCTTTCTTAAAATGATGAATCAGCTAGAGATACCATTGGATTGTTTGAGAAAAACTAAATTGATCTATTTTCTCCAAACTCACTGATAATGCAGATTCAGCGTACCAATTGCGGTGACCATGTCAAATAAAATCGTAGATATTTTTAGGGTAGCGGCACATATCTCTTGCTCTAGTTCACACCTAGATATTTTCACTGACATATTATTACAACAATGTTGAAGCAGACGCTTCGTAATCTACACGTGGTGCACTTTCAAAACACATTGTTTGTTATTGAAAACTTGGCAGAAAACCATTGCGAGTTCACTCATCTTGCGAAGACCTACTAAAAATAGTACGTTGCTACATGCGACTCATCGCAATGTTTACTATGAGATGCTAGGTGCATATGTACTTTATTAATGACACCCACTAATGTAAATTATGCAGTTTACTTGTGTCGGTCGCTTTAGGGAAATCATTGCCAAGTCAACAACGTTTTTCTTTCTGGTCACCAGTCGGTTTACTGTTGTTTATTTCTGCTACTATTATTTGTGTCACACACTATTTGAAAATATGTACTGAACATAAACAAGCTTTTTCTACCCAGTAATCTGGCATTGTGTATAGTCAAAATATTCCGGAGCTGTTTCATTGCTTTACTAGCCGTTAGAGGAAAGTTTTTGTGTTTCTTAGTTTATGTATAATATGAACTATTTTTTCTTGCTTTAACTCTTGATTATCTTTTTCTCCTTATACTTAATAACGATTGCAATTTGGCCCTATAACACTTTGTTCATCGTTAACAATAGTTCTAATAGTTTCAATGTCTGCCTTTCTCTGTATGCATGACCTTCTGCCAAAAACTTGACGACTTCTATTTTGAATTATGTAACATATATTCATGTCATTTGGTGCGTGCCACGTGCCACTTGGCCGTGGCAGTGATGAGTTCATTTGTGGCTAATTCACTTGCTTGCAGTTACTCATACCATTTCTTTAAGAGTTACATCGTTCATCATAGAGGCTCTCTTATCTTAGGTGATAAGGTGACTGATTGAACATGGACATTTAGTTTCGTAGGTGTTTTCAAAACCGTCAAGGCATATGTAGCCCTTTCAGCTTTGATTGGTATTGTTAATAGTCGAATATTTTTCTGGTACATCTTTTCTTTTATTTATTTATTGAAACTTTATGTGTGGTATTTATGGCTGTTGGTTAATGTAAATAGTTACCACTTCTGTTATAATTTTCCTTATTTTTATGACTCTGTAGTTGTTCATTAAACACAGGTGTAGTGTGTTCCTTATTTCCATTAACATCTTCATTATCATTATTTTGAATAAGTATTTCTTTAGGAAGATTTTGAGTTTATTCGTCTATTATGTGTCCGAACTTTGAAATAGCACTACATAAATTCTATAGGACGTGATTTACCTACAGATTGTTGTTATTATAAGTTTATTTTTGGACGTTTTATATTCATGGCAATTGAATAAAGTTTTCGCACGTTTTCTGTTGCTATGTTTGATATTGGGTCAATGGCTTGTGTCTGGATTACTATCTAAATCTGTCGTGTAATAAGTAGGTTTCTTTTCTATGTCGAGTATTTTTGAACAGGCACATTATAGATAACATTAGATCATTCGGTACACTTTCAAACTTGCTAATTTTATAAAGGGGTAAGTGTGTCTCCTTCAGTGAGACAAATTATATAGATTTTTGCAAAAGCTGGAAGGGTTGCTCTGGATTCCTTGAATTCTTGCGCAGGCTCGTGAAAGAATGAGTAAAGGGAGGCCTTTGCCCTAAACTGCGAAAACACAGGCTAGCAAAAAAATTAAAGACCGACATTTAGTAGTAGGCTATTACACCTGAAAGTACTAATTTGGTTACGTGAAAAGAATCGTGTAACTTTTTCTTCAATGCACATATGACACAATACTTTCAATTTATTGCAAAATATAAAGCATTTTATTCATTTACTGAAAATTTGTTGAGTAATCTACACTAATATTATAAAGTACCTCTTTATAATATTAGTGTATTTTTCCAACAGTTTTTTTTTTTTTGTTTGAAGGAGGTAATCTCTGAAAGCTCCAAAATTTTTCACCGATAGAAAGCTGATTTATTCCTGAATGACATGAGCTGTTTTATAAAACCTAGTTTAAAATGTAAAACAACCAAGTTTTGTAACCATTATTTTTGATTAATTATGTACTTTGAAGAACCCCTACTACTTTGGAGGATTTGAGAAGAAGGAGAATGAATGTTACTGACGCACATTGACTTTTAAGGTCAAAATTAAAAGTAAGTAATTTTTTGAGGGACGACACTAGTCGCGGCATGGAGGTTTTTGTCGATGGTACTTTTGGGCGACGGCGACACGACGTGAGATTCCGGCATTCGCAAGTGGTGTAATAATAATAAAAGTGTAAAATAAAAAACTTTTTACAAAAAAAAAATATATCCGACTTTAATGTTAAAAAACACTGAAAAGTACAAAATAACTTTAATTTCGGTATAATAAAAATTAGTTTTGTGTCTTCGATAATTAACATAATTATCTTGATGTTTATTCAGAGAACGTGGTGGTTATACCACGAGTTACGGTATGAGTTACGGGTTGCTACAAGTTCTTTATAGTTTAGTCAAGATAAACATATTTTTTTCCAAGGGGCCAGAGTACAGTGATTTGGAAAAAAAATAATACATCATTGGAAAAACACAAATTTTTGATTTTTTGCGAATGACAGCACAGCGAATCACTGACCTTCACTTCACTGTGTTTACTGTTTATCACATGCTTCCTATCCCATTGATATTCAAACAATGGGTTTTCCTTGTAGCCACTAATTACACAATTAATTACACAGGTAATTAACCTGAATATCTTTTGTATTTAGCTCACATTACGAAGATGAGGTTGATAATTCAATAAAAATCTTCGGTCTACTAATAATCGTCTACTGCGATGTCCCTCACACCGCTCTGGACTTATCCACTCTTCTTCTTTCGTCCAGGCGATATCTCTCTGGAATGCGCTCCCTCTGAATATCAGGATGGCGACCAGCCGATATTCCTTTAAGGTGAAGGCACGTGAGCATATTCGCAAGAAGTTGGTAGAATCATCACAACACATGGTTGGATTTGTTTTTTTCACTTACTATTTGGAATGAGCCGTTCAACACGCGGGCCCAGCGCGGTTTGATGGATGTCATATCTTTTTTTTGGTGGCTAATAAATAATCTAAATGACATCCTCCGCCTTTAAGCGAAGCAAGAGATAGTTTCAGACTCTTACTGACTTAAAAACCCACCTCGTTCCTTCTTGCCTTTCATATCGGGGCCAAGCTTCCCTTTCAGAGCTTGACCTTGGCCTCAGGATGTCACATATTGTCTTTGATTTTTTGGTTCTAGGATATCCAGAGTAACTCCTACATTACTCTGCTGTCATTTTTATGGAGTGGATTTTAAAGTATCTTTTATCTATTTATAGACATTTCATGAAACAACGCAAATTACTTGTTATCATCGTTTCCTTGGCTAGCCATATTTTAAACAATGTTGCCATAATTATCGTAAGTAACAAGTATGATTACTTAGAGGGTGCGTGTGCGCAACGACACACCTTAATTGATGGGCTTGCAGTCATCACGCTATATACACTGGTTTATATTTAACTATGTTACATGTTTTCTGTTGGTCGCCATTGTTGATTCTAGCTTCAAAATAACAGAGATTGGGATTAGTCTATCCCAAAAAAAAGAAGTTAAGAAAACTTTCAAGACCTGCTTACAATATTTTTCGCGTGAAAATTGAAAATAGTCCTCGCTAGACCGATTTTTTATATACACTAATATAATAAAGATGTAAAGTTTGTACCTACTTTTTTTTTTTTTTGTTTTTAGGAGGTAATCTCTGAAACTACTGGTACGATTGCAAAAATTTTTTCACCGATAGAAAGCTACTTTATTCCTGAGTGACATAGGAAGTCCTGAGTCACATAAAAGCTATATTTTTGCGTAGCCGCGGGCAAAAGCTAGTTATTAGTAATAGGCTCGTGCTTGGCCACTATCTCACTTGATGGAAAGTGTCGATGAGGTCGACGATGGAGCACGCTTGTCTAGAAGTAACCAGTTCCAATTGTGACTTAAAGAACCCACTGTTCACACATCGCACCTATCATCAGGAAACACAGACTCTGACAGGGAATTCTACTATTTAACTGTACGCTAGATGAAACTGTTCCCAAAACGTTATGTGCAAATTGATCGGATGTCTACCATGTACCGGTGGCGCATCGCCATACGTCTGGTGGTCAGATGGAATTAAGTTGGTAACTCGACATCGATGTTCAAGACTTAGACAGCAAGTAGAGCTAGATTCAAAATGACTGAAAATAATTCGGAACATTTCTAATGCCAATGCAGTGTTGTGTTACCTGCAATTACAACCTGCCTGCAAAAAGTACAGTGAACATAGATTTTAGAAAGGTAAACGAAACGAATGTGTCATTATTCTCCTAACTAAACACTTTCGATTCAATAACCACACCAATTTAGCGATCTATCATGCCATAGTCTACCAGCCTACATTTGAAGCACATTTAAAAATTTAATCAGTCAAATCCCCATAAAGTAGGTAGATTCATATTCTAAGCAAAGCAAAAACTATGTGGATACATTAATTTAATTTTGCACTGCTAATAACGATAATTTCGTTACGCTCTGATGAAGGTAGGTCGACTTTTGAGGTATGACTAAAGTAGCCAGGGATCCAATTTGCGCAGAAAAAAAAAACGAATTTTAGGGGTCTGGCGATACCCGTTTTTTACTACCCTCCTGTTTGATAAACCGCTAGTTTTGACGGGTAACACGTCATGGTTGCCATATATGTACGCACGTAGTGTTAAAAAATTCTTCTTTACATTTCACCGCTTTTGACTATCAAACTTTAATGCTAAATCTCTTAGTTCTGTATAAATGGTGAAAAGAAATCTTAGCCTTTCTGAGGGAGAGTGTTATTTTTTATAAAGTTTGGCTTCCCCACTCCCCGATAGGTCTATAGATCTATTCTATTTTTTTTTTTTGTGTGGTCTGGTGTTTTTTTTTTTTTTTGCGGCAAATATAGCAACGGTCCCGATTTGAACATCAAAATCCCGATTATTTTCATATTTCGTCCCGAATTTTCATTTACTGGACCTAATAACATTAGGTTCCTACCACCTGGGTACCTACATCAATTCTCATGTGAATTCCTCCTTTTTAGAGGTATTTGATAAAGGAGGTAATGGAAACAACATACTGGATGTGAACTAAAGTGTCCTGGAAAGCAGAAGCAGCTACTTCCGAGACATCAACCTGTCAGATGAAACTAATAGGTTTAATAGTCATAATTTCAATGTCAAAGCATGAAATTCAAACGAATTTCCCCTCCATCCTCCAGGATGCAATAACTGAACGAAGGATTCCGTTATCCAGTGACATAAAAACTACCCTCCTACTTAAAAATAAGACAATTTATAATATTATAGATTTTATTGTATTGACTGTGAATTTTAATAGTTAAATATAGTTTACAAACGAGTTTTATAATAACAACATGCTATTCCATAATGAAGGTCACTATAGAATATTTAAAGAAACAAATTAAGTGAACTTACCTGAAGGGAATATATGTGAAACGAGCACACAAAACACTAGAAATCCTGTCAACATTTTCTCAGCTGTGCAATTTCGTACACACTTGACATATACTCAAAAACCATAACCGTTTGCATTGTGTTTAAAACGAAAGAACTAACAAAATACAATCACCAGTCACCACACATTTGTTATCAATATCACTAACAGCACTAAAAAACTGTTGATTTTTATCAGATTGAAAATTAACAGTTAAAAGCGATCGAGATGAGAAATGTTTAAACGTTCGTTGCGTGAAATCGGAGCGGAGCGAGCATTTTGGCGCGAAGCACAACACGTCCGCGCGGCAAAACGCGGCGAGGCGGACTTGGCGGGACTCGAACTCGATAGTTGATTAACCAACGCACCCGGTGTCGGCGGCTGTGGCGCGAGGCTTGTTTAGGCGGTTCGCGATTACAAACTGACGCTGTTGCGACGCGGCAGTCCACGGCAGTCGTTCGGTCCGCTAAAACTCCTCCACTCCTCGGTATCCAATCTTATTTGACCTCAAAACGTTTTTACTTCCATAACCAGCACGGGTCGACGTCTACTGGTTCGCTTTTCAAAGCAACTTCATTCAACTACGCATATAATCTGTCTGGTAGACTTCCGGGGTGATATCATGTTATTTTTCAGCATTTAGGACCCCTAAGGACAATTAATTTTACCTTCTTAGGTGCAGCCTACCGACATAAACCCAAGATGCCTTCAAAGGCCTATACAACAATTCAATACATCTACATTAGCTGACTACAGCTAGATATTAGTCGCTCCCAAGTGGCACCACAGCAAGGTGGTCCGTAACCCAGAAATAAACGCCTTTTTAAGGCTATCGCTGCATTTTTTCGAGGCCGACATAACCTGGATCACATATTATATGTCCATAGTATTTCAAAATAACGGGTGGCCCTGGGCGGTTGCAAAACTTTCATTCTAATGCTACAGCTCAGCAGACTGAGCTAAGAGGGGCTAGATAGCATAAACTAGAAGCTTATACCATTTGTCTAACTGACCAATTGGAAACTAGACGTTCTGCTTTTTGTTGATAGCCTGACATTTACATTCTTATACCTCCATTTCTGAAGCTAATGAGGTATAGTGAGAATATATCGCTTGCGTTAGAAGGTCGAAGCCGTGCTAAATGGGGAATTGGCTTGAACGAATGTCACTTATTGCGACAGGCAAATTATTAAAGAAATTATGCCATTATGATAAGTCCTACTCGACTGGAGCTTTAAGTATTAAACAATAATTATAGATAACGAGTACTAGTACCGTCGTGTCAGTGCTATGAAGTGTCTCTTCATAATATCCTCATGGTGACTCAAAAGTAAACGTCACACATCGGGGTTCACCCAAAGTTACTTAACAACAGTGCTTATACCTATTGAATGGATTTTCGGCAGGCCATGGAACCACTGTGGCTTCATTGCATGCAAATGGCATGTAGGTAAAGATAGAGTCCCTTGCACTGCAGAGGGTAAGTTGCAGGCTAATAGTTTTTGTTTGACTTATCTTGACAACATTCGATAAATGTTCGTAAAGCTAAGCGAAACTAATTCACCGAATCAAAATAGATATATTTTTAAAACAAAGTACCTACTTACAATTTGCAATCATGAACGTGTCCTATGTTCATGATTGCAATTTGTTAGTAACTGCGATTAAGAGAAGGTACCGACCGACGCGACTTCCTTCACAGAGCACCTATTATTTTTTGTTACTAAAATAGATTTTCTACATTTCTACTAACTTGTGAAAACGTTGGCAACTCTAGGAATATATTGGGATGCCATTGATTTTATGAAAACTGCCCTGTCTAGTTGAGGTAAAATAATTATTCCCAGCATTGGAATTCGTTATAATCATCTTCACATTATTTTTTCTTTTGTTGATTACAGTTTTCGTAATGCGATGACATACCAAGAAGTTCGATATAACAGCAGAACTCAGTCTAGTAAATTATATTAGTGTAGGTTATGTTCCTCGACTGGGACTATTACTGTGTCTCCTTTCTCTAGGTCGACGGGTTGGGTTGGTAGATAGTGGTAGTAGTAGGTACAGTAAGGAGGCAAAAGTCCATAGGAACGTTAAAGATTACATTGCTATGAACCGAGCGAGCGCGATGCGTATGTGTGCGCATGTATGAGTATCCACATTCCACAGATAACACACACTAAGGAACTGTCGTCGCACTGAGCAAAACATTATTATTTTTCTGTTCTTACCATAGCATTGATAAAATTCGCGCAAATACGTCATGTGCTGGTAGCCGTGTGAACTAAGTGTTGGATTCGCAAATCACGTAACCCGAGTTCAAATCATGATCAGTCCGTTGCAGTTATTTCTTACTTTGAAAATTCCCAATCTATATTGATATAGTCATTTTTTTAAATTTCTATGAAAAATACTATTGCATTTTTTGCACTAAATAGTTGCAAATTACGAATGTGATCTATTAACCACAAGAAGAATCACATTCGTAATTTGTAATTATTTAGTTGTTACATCTTTTCGATGTTGTAAGGTTGAAATAAAAAGACGTGTTTAATAAAAATGTTTATGCTTTATATTTACAAATTAAACATTCATGAGAATTGTGACGTCGAATAGCAAAAAGTTATCTTGTAACCGTTATCTATGTTACGCGTAAGATTGTTTGTTGGAAGTATACCCACTTAGACCATTCATATTATGAATAACGTAACAATGAACGGATATTCAAATTTTAATAAAATAAAATATAGGTAATTGTTTATATCCAGTTATTTATTGAAAAGTGATTTATGATTTAGACTTTGTAAACATTTTATTTTTGTGTAACGTCACAATTAATGTATTGAGGTCATAGCTTAATTGTTCATTTTCTTGACGAAAAGAAGATTGAAACTAAACCTCAATTTCTGTTAAAAGAACTTTAGTTCTCACAAGATAATCGTCAATTAGATGAGCAAAATAAAATGAACTATAATATTATGTTATAACAGTGCGGGTAGAAGAATAAAAAACAAAATAGACTCATGATTATTGTCAACAAAATTGATAGCGAGTTCACTGCATTCTTAAGATGAGGCGATGGCACAAATTAAAAGATATAGCTGTTTTAAACGAAAGTAAACACAATATAATACAGTGTTTGTTAATGAATAATCACAGATATGTTAAAATAAAATGGTAGGCCCTTTAGTTTAGTTAACATTAAACATTTAGTGCGAAACGTAATCGTTCTTGTTTGTGCCTCTCTGTCAAGTACGGCTTTTTAGCAGGTTTTCTGTGATGAACGCCTTCAGCGTGAAGTGCACGGCGAACAGTATCCATCGAGATGTCATATAATTATAAATGTCTCGTTGGTGCGAAACCATTCGTTTCGTATACGTCCACCATATGTCGTCGCTGCGCCTCGCTAATAAGCTTCGGTCTCCCACTTCTCTTTCGACTAGCAAGGCTACCTTCTTCCTCATATCTTTTTAGCCAAAGATTTACAGTATTTTTCTAAAATAAAAAAAATAAAAATATATTAGGCAGCTATACCTACTTCACTTCATTTTCATTATATAAAATGTTAATAATCATAATTATTGAATATAATTTTAAAATAAAACTGCATTTATTAATCCAATAACCAATCCAATAAACCCAACGATTTACGTATTTCTCTTCTAAACCTCTTATAGATACGATGAATGGATTCATAAATGGCATACTTTTTAATTAGAAGATTAATTTGTAATAAAGTTACAATTCATTAATAGCTATTATACTCACATTCAGTCCGGTTTCTTCAGATATTTGTGTTTTATTAAAACCACTTTTATGCAGCCCAATGATAGTCGCCCTCACTTCAATACTAATATTAGCCTGCATTTTGCGAATATTACAATACTGTCAACCACACGTCACTAACCAACAACTACAACCAAACGACAGTTCATTTCGGTCAAGTTAAAACTCATGTCTACCTCGCAGAAATCTAATTCTTTATTTAGTTTTTTTGTGATCTACCTTTCTAACTCTAAGAAATGTGTGAACAAGTTAAAGAATAATTTAATATATGTAATGCAAATACATAACTTCCAATCGGGTAAGAACTTACAAAAAGTCAATAATTGCGTGGGATTTGAACTTGCGGCACACTGATTTGCGCTTCAATCTGTGTGCCTATACCACTGGGCCATCTTGACTTATGCTAAGTTGATAAAATTGTGAATTTCAATCATTTGTTGGCGAAACTTGAAAATAAAAGGTCGTAAGTCAAACTAAACGTCAAACAAATACGTTTTAAGAATTCCTATCGACTTTTGTAAGTGAGTGTACAACAAGTAATATTCAAATGAAACGACAATTCTTTCAAGAATAGTAAGGTTTTAATTAATTTAAAATTTTATTTGTAATACCGTGTTATAGTATGGCACAATCTTTGAGGTGCATTCAAAGATTGTTAATTTTGGCCAACAGTACCTATTCAATTAGCACAATTTTGGGTACTTTAAAACTACTGGATTGGCAACCCCAGTCAATGACACTTCAGTCAGACTGACAGGTTGTACGTGCCTGTGGTCGCGCGTCACACTCACTCACACACGTCAGTGGCATTGTCAACAAAAGTTTTAAGTGTCAAGCTGGGTGCGCGGGCGCCGGTAAAATATAAATCTTTTTAGTAAAAAGTTTTACAAAACTTACCAATGTGATTAAATCAGAGAGTTAATAAATTAATATTTCAAAAGTTACGAGCAAGAATAAAACATGGGTGTCTCGCGTACAACAGTGAATGTGTTTGTAGGATGTTGCTCCAGCGCTTTTCTTATGGAAATTCTTATGGCAAGGAGGCCAAGCAGCGCTAATTTAGTTACATTTCTACAATTCTTTTTTATTACTCTATATGGCTTCGTAGTTACTACAAAATTTGGAACGGTGAGTCATTTACAAGGAAATAATTACGTCAGTAATACTTAGTTTCTCATCGTATTTATTTTCATTATTTTCCTTATAAGTTAAGTTTTTGTTATCACTAAATTACTGTAAAATGTAACTAACTAAGCACCTATTATGTCGACCGTTGGTAAGTTTTCTAATATTTAAATTTTTTTCTTGACCCTTACTAGAAATTAGAAACTTCTTTACATTTTAATAAGACTTAAATAAAATCCTAATAAAGTAATACCTACTTGCTAAAGGCACTGAATGTACTAAAAAGGTATTCTACATAATGATGAATAATTTATCCAGATATTTCCTTAATATTGCATCACAAATTATGAATCAATCATAAGATTTATCACGGAGCAACTGAATATACCTTCAGGCAATAGGCATTTGTCAATAAATTATAAATTTAAATAATAATATTCTTATGAACATTCTTCAATTGTTTTTGTTGTGCTGTTATTTAGACAACATAATTTAATAAAAAACTGTTAGATTTTTAAACACATTCAGTGCCAAGGTTTTTGTGTGCCAGGTCATGTAATAATTGAAATATCTAATTGTGTTAAGCAGTGACAGTACAGTTGACGCATTAGTTGCACGATTGGGTCTGTACGTCGTCGAACCAATCGCGGGTTTGAGACCTGCATGGAACAAATATTTGTATGGTCTACAGACTGGTTTTCCGAGTCTGGGTATCTTGTGTATGTAAATAAACATGTTTGTGAACGCAACAAATAACACAGGAGTTATTCTTAGTGTGGGGTCAACATTCTTTTTTTTTAAAAAGAAAGAGTACAAAAAGACAAATTATTGTGGTGACTGTAGACTACTGTAGAGGCCACACATATATTGATGGCTTGCATACTGGCAGCATGCCTTTTAAGGTGTATAATAATAAATCATTTATTATCAGGCATCTTGGCTCATAGATTAACATTTATACACTAACATATATAATATAGAGTAAATACAATTTGTTGTTACGTTTAAAAAAAAACCGAGGATTTATATTCGAAACAGTTAGTGTTAGAGTTGGTCTCGCTATTTGGGCCCCTGTACTAAACTTATATACAAGTCAACATTACCTACATTCAATAACAGTTCGGGAGGTGGGTTGTGAGCACTTAATAAAAATATTCTTTACGAAACCAAAAGATTTCAAATATTTTTATGATCTCATATACTATTGTGTGTTTTCATTGAATTTTTTTACTAATACCATACAATATTCTTTCAGGTAGGACCAAAGATACCTTTAAAGCAGTATTTAATGCTAGTCACACTCTTCTTCATAACTACTGTGGCTAATAACTATGTCTATGCCTTGCATGTGCCTTCCACGCTGCATATGATCATACGGTAATTATAATTTATTTATTGGTTTGTTTGCACAGTTGTCATAAGTGATATTATCGTGCATGAAACTCGTATCTTCAATTCGCATGTTACCGGAATTTTTAATGATGAAATTGTTAGTCGCTGTTTCGATTTGTACACTTTTGACTGCAATATAATCTACACCATATCATCTTTCTGGGAATGCAGTTGATAACATAAATCTGGTTATCATCAGTTATTCATTACTTTCCAAGTAATATACTAGTTTTTGCCAGGGGCTTTTCCCGCATGAAAGTAGAAAATGAAATTGATCCCAACGGATAAAAACTATCCTATATAATTTCATCTAAATTCCTACGGCAGTTTCAATGTGAAGTAGTAACTAACATCGCTGCCGTCGGGATTCCGATCCTGATTTCCGACCAACATAGGCGCGGGTTTGTTAATGGCGAGCAGTGGGTAGCTCGCTGTCCAACCGTCCGGTAACTGTCCGGACCGAGCAAAAGTCGTCTACGGCACGCACTGTTCCGAGTTGTCAGCAACAGTAGGGGCCCAGCTGGGTCGATGCCTACCGGGGCCAGGGTTAGTTTCGAAAGACAGCTCGAGCCCCGGTATGAAGGCTTACAGGAATGGGGTGGGTTTTTAGTCAGTAAGAGTCTGACACTATCTCCCGCTCCGCCCAAGAGCGGGGGTTGTCATTGATGATTTTCCCACTATAAAAAAAGTAGTAACTAATATACACACAAACTTGTCCTTTTTGTATTACCAGCTGCTCAGCTATTCCAAGACATGGTCTACTCATGTGCCTTTCAATTGCATCCTTATCGCTTCACCCTATTTGAGAATATATGAAACAAACCTAACTGGTATATTTTTTGGGGAAGTAAAAATCTACACTGGGTTTAAGTGGCCAATTAATTGTCTCGTTTAGAAATAAAACCTTTTTTTTATAATGGCTCGCGTTTGACCCGCGCGTCACCTGATGTTAAGCGATGATATGGCCGACGATGGAGCACGCTTGTCTAGAAGCAATCTATTCAGTCTCGACTTAAAGTCCCCTAGGTTATAGCTGTCAGGAAACACAGACTCCGGCAGAGAATTCCATTCCTTAGCTGTACGCATAATGAATGTACTCCCAAAACGCTTTGTACGTATAGGTGGGATGTCCACCATGTACCGGTGGCGCAACGCCGCCCGTACGTCTTGTGGTCCGATGATGGAACGGACTTGGCGGAATTAAATTGTGTAACTCTTGTGCACACCTTATTTAGCATGCAAGATTGAAGCTCTTGACATTCCAACAGTTAATTGTATTTTCACACAAGTTACTTACTATTGTTTGTATTTGCTACTTTCAGGTCTGCATCTTCCCCAGCTAGCATGCTTGTATACTGCTGTGTCAAGAAACAAATGCCTAAACTGAACAACGCCATTGGCTCAGTACTCATCAGTGCTGGCGTAGCACTGGCCATGTATGGAGGAGCCCCTACGGATGAGGAAAATAAAGGAACATTCCTATATTGGTGCATCGGTGTAACTATATTGTTGGCTACAT
Source organism: Mythimna albipuncta (assembly GCA_929112965.1). Classification (NCBI taxonomy): domain Eukaryota; kingdom Metazoa; phylum Arthropoda; class Insecta; order Lepidoptera; family Noctuidae; genus Mythimna; species Mythimna albipuncta. The sequence goes on along the minus strand of OV815962.1, from coordinate 3,444,200 downwards.
TGATCACTGGTGCCTTTACGGGTCTTCAACAGGAGCGGTTGTATTCACAGTATGGAAAACATCCCAATGAGGTAAGTAATGAATCCTACATATACCTAATAACATTTTTGACAACCTTCCAAAAGCCTATCTATTAGAAACCAGAGCTTTTTTGCTTACGAAAGTACCTAGATAATCTTTTCTGTTTGAGTGCTACGGTTTTGTATAGAAGACAAACGTTTCCGTGCCCTGCACGCCATTTCTTTATTAGAAGACAATAACTAATTTCGCTAACTAATAATACTTACTTAGTACATAAAAATGCTTTGTTTTGTGCGTACATTAAACTCTAACCTGACCTGACATTTTCAATGGAGCCTTCGTTTATTTAAAAGCAAAGTTATTGGTAGAAATATTTATTTTACGTATTTATAACTTGCCGCTGGAGGACACATCGCGTTCAGCATAGGTTAGAGCTTTTAAGGGCCAAGCGCCATAAGACAGTGGTTTTCTGAGGCCTACTCCTCCGTAACGGCTAAATAAATATATATGTTTATTATAGATTCATGAACAATAATATCAACATTTGATTTATCAATTTCGCAAGTTTTCCCTACTCCTTCGAAATGGCTTGGACCTTTAGAAACATTTTTACATATAAAAATTGGTGGTTAAATATTCTTCAAAGTGAACATTGCACATGTAAATCAATCAATATCTCGCAGAGAAAATGGATTTAAAGCGCTTTCCGGGCGCTGCTGGCCGCAAATAAATGCACAGATTGGCGTACTGCCGCCTAGGCGAGTGCGAGAGTTGCGTTCACATAATTTCGGTCAGATGGTTCAAGGGACTATACGCCTTAAAAGGTTAAATAGAGCTCCTACCACGAGTTCTTAACGCGAGCTATTTGACGACCAGGGACGAAGCTTGGCACACCCTAAGCTCTCGTTCCCTCTTCCTTGCTCGTACGCCTGACATTTTAATACGTCATTGTAAGGCTCAGTTGCTTGAAGCACCTACGATCACATTTACTATAGAGTCGATTGAGAGGTCATCGGCAGTGATGCGCTCGTCGAATCGAAGCTTCAAAGCCTTGAGCATCGATATCGAGTTGCTAGCCTGTCGGTTTTCTATCGTTTACATTTCGAGAAGTGTGTACTGGAATTACACAATTTGATTTCGCCCAGCCCGTTCTATCATCGGACCACCCGACGTACGGCGTTGCGCCACCGGTAGGTACATGGTGGACATCCCACCCAAACGTAAAAAACGTTTTGGGAACACATTTGTTGTACGTACAGCTAAGGAGTGGAATTCCCTGCCGGAGTCTGTGATTCCAGTCAACTACAACCTAGGGGGGTCTTTAAGTCAAGAGTGAATAGGTTTTAGGCAAACGAGCTTCATCATAGACCACATCATCGCTTTCTATAAGGTGAGATAGTGGTCAAACGCGAGCCTATCAACAATAAATCCCAGCGAACGCTGTCATTGTCTTTCTATTGTGTCTTGATAGACACGATTGAAAGTTTAAGATTTTGGCCTCCAGTGTCGGTGTAAGACCAATTGGGGTTTGTTTTGTACCTACTTTCGTTAAAGAGAAAGATATTTTTTTACTGTTTATTCACGCTAACTACCCCCCAACGTTTGATGGCTTGCACGTGTTATTGGCAAAATTATATCTTTCTTCCACAAAGGCCATTAATTAAGAGTTGAAGTTGACCAATTGGGAAATTCATGATCTGAACTCAAAGGCACCGCACTCACATTAGCAGATAGTGCTCATGTATTACAGAAATTATTAACAAAATGTGAGCAACTAATGAGACAATGTTTGGCTAGATAACGTGTTGTACCTTTATTTTTATCTTTTAATGTATGAAAGTTTATCAATGGAACAAACTGGCCAGTTATAATTATCTGTATAATACAAACATTGCATAAATATTTTGTTATAATTATATAAACAGTAGTTTTGTGTTGCAAATACACAGCTATACTAATAACATTATTTTAAGTTTATGTGAAACCTGAATCTATATATATATATATATAAATCAATGCCACTTTTCGTTGTAATTTTATAACTCAAGAACGGGCTCACCTATCCAAACCAAATGTTAAGGCTTTGTTCGGACTATTTAGTAGATGGTTTATGTGAAGTTTGGTAGGGTAGAGTAGTGTAGAGTAAGGTAGAGTAGGATAGGGTAGGGTAGAGTAGGGAAGAGCGGGAACGAAGCCGCGCGGGCAAAAGCTAGTATAGTATATCAGTAACCGAATAGATTCTAATAGTAATACACCATGTTATTATTTTTCCCCAAAAATAGGTATTTAAAAGGTCACAAGTTGGACACCAGTAACACTAAGTGCAACACAAGTCATGGCAGGTCATAGCGGAAATTAGGCGCCCTCAAACAGCTGGGTGCAACTGCAAAACAACACCTCATAGCTCTGACATAACAAGCTATAACTTTGTGATTTTTCATGATACAGTTATGTTTGTACATAGATTCTTTACATAAAAATATTAAACACAACACGTGTTCATACCGATACTAAAATTCATGTTGTATGTGTTTAATTATTAAACTACATATTTAAATACATGATTTGCGATCGTAACACTTACTTATTTACTTACGGAATTATAAATCACTAGCTTTTGACCGCATACATAAAACATAGCATAAGTCACTCAAGAATAAAGCAGCTTTCTATCAGTGAAAAAATTTAGCAATAGGACCTCCAGAGATTACCTCCTACAAACAAAAAAAAAACACAAAAGTTTACCTCTTTACAATATTAGAGTACCTATATCAAAATTAAAATTATCAATACAACACTTCATTCAGCTAACCCTATTGAATGACTAATGACTCCATTTTTTAGGGTTAGACAAAGAAAGTCGGAAAATTTTAATTTCCCAAGCTTTGGAGACGCTTTCACCAAAACTACCAAACTGATGTGATGTGGGTACGTGGATTATTCGTAAGAGTTCCTGCAGCCTTGGGCCGGAAAGGGCAACTGAATGACACTCCCTCATGCAGTGCTCCCCAAGGGTAGGAGAAGTTATTTGATGATTTCCTACAAAAAAAAATATTGATGTGATGTACCTTATTTGCATCAAAATTAATAACCATCGATAGATAGCTATTAGGCATTTAACCCATGCTTAACCCCAAACCAAATTATATCTAATCCACTTATAGAAAGAGGTTAATCATGCCACTTAACCTGATCAATGAAAAAATGGCATGGAAACGAGCAGTTTTAGATTATACTTATTGGGCTTTACCATCCCTCTTTCATTTTCATAAAATATTAACAGTACTTACAAGATTTGTGATCTCCATTTCTCACTAAATAATAACTCGGTTTGAAATAAACGTTTTGAGTTTGACCAGTGGCGTAACTATATCATCTGAAGCCGGTGGCATTAGATGGGGCCCCCGATAAATCACGTTACGTAGTGATTTCATTTTAATATTTTTTTAAGTATATATATTTTGGGTTACTTCTGAGCTCGCGGCCTCTAAGACTGGGGGCCCGTGGCATTTTGCCAGCCTTGCCACCCTATAGTTACGCCACTGAGTTTGACTGATAGAATCCTTCCTCGCATATTATAAAACTAAGTCCGTCAACGTGTCGTGTTTGTTCGGGATAAACTCAAAAACTACTGAATGGATTTCCATGCGGTTTTCACGTAGGAGACAAACGTGATTTATGAGGAAGGTTCAGGTGTATAATATATACGAGTAGGTTCATGACAATGTTTACTAGACAAAAGCCGACAATTTTCAAGATTTCTAACACTCGTACGAGTATGATGCTGGAGCGGAAAGAGGATAATTAATTTGTTAATGAGAAATTATAAATCAAGCCACACGAAGCTTGTTTGTTGCTTGCATTTTGGAGTGTGCGCGGGAATTGTGTCGAAGAGGATAATTACTTAATTGCTGAGAAATTATAAATCAAGCCTCACGAAGCATATTTCATCGAAGTGTGCGCGGGGAATTATATTACCGCCACAGCTTTTCCACCATCGGACAACCCGACGTACGGCGTTCCACATTTACATTTTTAACACATCTAGGGTCCGGACTAAGCGTTTAGTCTCCTCGTTAATACCTCGTACAAGTACTGGAATTTCCTGCTGCGGTCTTCTCGTCCAATCATAATTTAGACTGTCTTTAAGGCTAGAGAGACTAGGCTCTTAATATTTATCATCAACGATTGCGTCACTGCTTACCATCAGGTTGCGATCGCAGTCAAGCACTAATTTATACCAATAAAAAAAAGTAATTAGCACTCATTAGTCTCAACATAATACCAATTTCTTCTTAATTTCATTTACAGATGCTGTTCTACACACATGCTCTTCCATTGCCCGTGTTCTTTGGAATATCTTCTCAGTTAATGGACACGTCATCAGAACTGCCATTGGATGCGTGGGTACTCGTAGCTCTGAACATTATTTCCCAGTTCTATTGTACACATTCAGTTCATGAATTAGCGACCAAAGAAACTTCAGTAACAGTAACTTTTATACTAACTTTGAGGAAGTTTGTTTCTTTATTGATCTCTACAATAGTTTTTAAGAATAACTTAAATATTTATCATATAATAGGAACGCTGTTAGTCGCTGTGGGTACTTGCGTATATTTCGACTTTTTCTCTGTTAGACGGCAAAGGCCTGTCAGCATAAAAACTAAATCAAATTAGTCCTTTTAGTATTAAATTTTAGAAAAAACCAAATCAGTGATTCATGTTGGTGAAATTTCGACTTATTGAAGGACCTATTACATTGCGCTGAATATCGCTTGCGATATTCCGACTCGTACAATTTTTCATTCATAGATAGACTAAGTATTAGTGATAGTTTGACGGGTGACGGGACAGAATGGAAGAAAACATGTTGCGCCGACCCCAAGTATTATGGGATAAGGGCAGGAACAAGATAGACAGACTAACCCTTATTACACTACTCGATACGTCGAACCATAGACTAGACTGTCTTTGTATGAATGAAAAATAGTACGATCTCACGCGATATTCAGCGCAGAGTGATCCTTTAGATCTATATTAAGTTTTAAGAATAATAATAATAGTGATAAGGCCTGTCATACTGTATGGATCAGAATGTTGGGTTGTGAAAAAGAAGGATGAAAAAAGATTGCATGTAGCGGAGATGAGAATGTTAAGATGGATGTGTGGTGAGATGAGAATGGATAAAGTGAGAGATGAGTACTTACCTACATTAGGGGAAGTTTGAAAGTGGCGCCAGTGACTGAAAAGTTGGAAAGGGAATCGTTTGTCTGGGCATGGCCATGTGAAAAGTAAGGATAAGGAAAATTTATGAGTTTACATGTGCATGGATGTAGGGGAAGTGGGAGGCCTAAGAAAAGATGGGTGGATTGTGTGAAAAGCGATATGAAAGAAAAGCGAGTTGGTGATAGCGTGACGAGTGACAGGACAGAATGGAAGAAAAAAACGTGTTGCGCCGACCCCAAATAAAACGGGACTAGGGCAGGAAGATTATGATGATTAAGTTTTAAGAATTTATCTTGTTATTCTTAGATCTATTTACTTATACACCTGTTTGCATTAATTAATTAAAATTATTTTACATTTACCTAATATAAACTGTATTTTGTTTTCAGTACATTATAGATATATATATTTTTTGAAATTGTCTTTTTATATATTAAAATTGTATTTATATAATTAAGGAATAAAAAATATATAGCTTTCAAATCCCACATTTATTAAGTATTCTTAAAAATATTTTGTATGTAAACATATCAGTATTCTTACAAGAAAATTATACAACTTTGTAAGGTATCTACAGCAATAAAAATATACAACCTTACAGCGAATAAAATAACTACATTACACTCGACATGATGAAGCTGCTTGTACCATAATTAATGAGAAAAAATATACTTGTCACCTACAAAGATTCATACGCACGATCACTCTATTCACTTTACGTCACTTATATTACAGAATATTTGTCCTATTATATAATTTCGTCAACTGCATTGGGTCTTCATAACCTGAAAACATGATAATACGCGGTTAGCAATCCAGTACAATATAAAGGGTTTTACTACCTATAAAAAACCGTTTGTAGCCGAATTATATTCTAACGCCTAGTTTTATTAGCTTTATAAAAAAAAAAGAAAAACGATGCGTTAAGGCCAAGCGCTCGAAAAGTGCCATAAAACTGACTTTCTGAAGCCTACTCCTCGGTAACGGCCAGGATAATAGGTTTGAAAAAAATATATGTTTATTAAAGATTCATGAACAACATTATCAACATTGATTTTTTCGTGCTATTAATACTTTTGTCTAAAAAAAATATTTAGCAATTTCGCAACTTTTCCCTACTCCTTCGAAACGGCTTGTATCTTAACAAACATTTTTACACATAAAAAATAGTGGTTAAATATTCTTTAAACTGAATATTGCATAAGTAAATCAATCAATATTTCGCAAATAAAATGGATTAAAGCGCTTTCCGGGCGCTGCTGGCCGCAAATAAATGCACAGATTTGCGTACTGCCGCCTAGACGAGTGCGAGAGTTGCGTCCACATAATTTCGGTCAGATGGTTCAAGGGACTATAAGCATTAACAACACAATTTTGGATTTAAAAAATCAAGATAAAAAACATATGGGACGAATAAAAAAGTGGTTCAATTGGGTTTACATACCTTACCTGCTCTTGCTGTCGGAGCGGCTGCGTCGGTCACGAGACCGCGAGCGCCGTACAGACGGTGAGCGGCGTCGGACTGACGGCGAGCGACGAGGAGAGCCTGACCTGCCGCGCGAGTACGAACGCCTGCGAGGGCTGCGACTGCGGGATCTAGCAACAGAACCATGTCATGAAAACGTCCAATCTTCCCACAAAAATAACACTGTACAACTTCTACACCTCAAAGGGTAATTTCAATTAAACAGCGCTTGAATTTAATCTAACCCTCTTTGTAAACAAATCAATTTAGTTTAGTTATTCACCGCTTTGTTGAATTGATATCTCTTCTGTGTAATCTTGTATGACTTAGTATTTAGACAATTGGGGGCCCATTTAATATTTACAGTCTACATTACACAAATCCCTTGTTACCTACACCTTTGAGCGCCAACACGACATCTCTCTAATACTAAGTATAGGCAAGGTAAGGTTCTAAGTATAGGATTTAAAAAGTACCGAGACATGGTGAGCCTGCGAAGGTTGCCGTTGTGGGGCTGCAGTGAGGCCGAAGGGATATTACTGAGGCGGAGGCGATTTTCAATGTTATCTTCCGTCGTGCGGTGGCATTAATTGGAAGTTTCAAGAAAAATTGCGGTACCACGGGGAGGTCGATCGCTGTTAGGTTGTATTTCTAGCTCGGTGCCACGGTGACGGTGTGTGCAGTCGGTGAAGCATTAGGAGTTGCAATAGCATTCAGGATGTTTGTAGGATCCTATACTGTGTGGCGTCTATTATGCATTTTATTCAAGTCCAGGTTCGGATTACGGTTGGGGACTAGGTGATGGCGGTCAGGAGGTAAGTTATAGGAACGCAGATGTTGGAGACTTCGGCTGCGCGCAGAAGTTTGAAGAGCCGATCGCAGAAGTTGAGCGGGATGTTGTTGCGAGCGGCGTTCGCGGATGTCAGATTGGTTAACGAGCCGTAGTGGTTGTGAAGACATGTGGTGAGGTCGTTGGTGTGTTGGTGGTTGGTTGATAAAATGGACCTGTAAACGTTCCAACACCCACCACTTTTAATATCGCCAGATCAACTTACTTAACTACTTGTTTTGAGCAGATATGATTAATATAAAACATCTTAAAATTATTGATATAAGAATTGTGTAATAATAAGCAAAATGTATTTAAGTCAATTTGCTAAGTAGATCAGACTTTTTAGAGGTAAATAATGATAATGTGCAATAAGTATTGACAATTAACTATTTTTTTTCTCGACTTAAGATAAGAGGCACTTTATTACAATCAGGTACTTATTTTATTCATAATGTAATGATTTTACAATATGTTTTGATAGCACAATCATTATTATTCCCCTTGTTATGTAATAAAATATTGGTAAACAACACCAAAAAGAGCATGAATAAATTGTGTTGTACATACCTGGAGTATCGGCGGTCTCTTCTAGTGCGGCCATTAGACATTTCCACACGAATGCGAGTGCCACAGCATCGACTATAAATAAAAATAAAAAAAAAATCTAAGCATAACTTGTATCTGTTGAAGGAAAGTAGGTCTCTTAGGTAATTCATACAATTAGAAAACATAACTGGAGCAAAAATGTAGGAAATGGCTGAATTGCAGCGATTGGCGCCAAATGAAAGCTAACATATTTGAATGCACAGCAGGAGGCTGACTAGTTTATAATAAAGTATTGGAAATATTAAATTGCACATAGAATCACGTGTTTTTTTTAGTTTTTTACTCTATTTGTACTTACATTTTTTTTCAGAATATTGTATGGAATTGATTGACGCTTGCATGACCGTGTAACGATTGCCTAACATTTTTAAAGATTTTTTTCTGACGCCAACATAATGCCGTTGTCGGTAGTCGTAAATTGCCAAAGACATCGGTATCCACAATTATGTTTTTTTTTTCTTTTCTAACATTTTCTTTCACGCACTATCGATTGATAAAATTAATGGCGCTTTCTCGCAGGAATCAGAAAAAAATATTCAAATTTAGGAATCAGAATAAAATATTCTTTATCTGCTTCTGTGCGCGTAACAACAAAAAGTGAGCTTGCTCTCCGCACTAGCGTCAACCAGCGAGCACAAACACAGTAACCTTTAATGCAAAGTGATAAAATTCAAATAAAAAATGTTTACCCAGGTGAAATAGCATAGGTATAAGCTATCAAAAAATATCTCTGAAGCCAGTATTGTCTCTCACTTTCCATTAAAAAAAATGCCTCTTTTTACAAGACCTAATATTAATTAATAAAATTAAAATGTTCCCCATTCCAAGACAAGTGCTTTCCATTTAGGAGATCACATCTCAGTCTCAGTATGGAGGTATCATGATCTAGCACACTTATGACTCAAGCGTTACACATTGAAGGTGAAACGGATCTAAGGAGCGTGCAGAAAAGTAATGCAGACGGGTAAGAATTGAACTCAAGACCTATCGATCGGCAGCCGACGCTATAACCGTTAGGCTATTATCGGTTTTAGAAGCAATGCGAATTTGGTGTTCAGATTTCTGAATCTGTATTTGGTAGTCAGCGATTATGTAGAAATGTGGTTACTCAATACGTGAAAACACATCGAAGCCAAAAATAAAAAAAAAAACGTCAATAACTAATGTTGCGTCTCAGGGACGTTTCGGTACGACTGGTACGAGTGAGGAATTCATGAATAACATCACGTAGTATAAACTATTAGAACTATTTCAAGATAAGTAGCATACTTATCTTTATACTCGTAACTCTTCTACATTTGGCAGGGGTAGCGATATCACCACTTACAAATGGGTCAAGTGAAACTAAAATGGCGGATGAAATGAATGGGTACCAGGTAAAACACCGGGTTCACGAAAAAAATTATACGGCCTATATGGATAAAAAAAAAATAGGACATTATCACTTACGTGCCGTCTAGCCCTCGCACGGAATCTTCAGCGTCACGTGGATCTTCAAATTCCACAAACGCAAATCCTGGCGGGTTTCTGGCCACCCACACATTTCTTATATTTCCATACTTTGAGAATACTTTTTCTATTTCATATTTGGATGCATTTGTTCCGAGGTTTCCCACATAAACTTTGCAAGAAAGATCCCACTCTCGGTAGCGAGACATCTGGAAATTATAAAAGTAACGTGTAACATTTTATGCGACGCCATATTGACCGATCTTCAATAAAATAGACAAAAATACGACGATATAGTTACACAAGTAAAACTTACATTTATTTTTACACTGCGATATTGGTAGAACAAAAGTAAGTACTAAAAATACTTACAACTTGAATATTTGAAACACAAAAAATGCACCAAGCACTACTACTGACGTCGTAAACGAAATGAAGAAGAATGATGGAATGATGGAAGAATGAAAGAATTGAAGCAAAACGAATGCACATGAAGTTCTATTGATTGAATGATTTTGGAATGAAAGAATGATTGAGTAACCAAAGACAACGAAAAGAAAATTTAGACAATTTTATTATTGTCTATGTCGGCAACTGTTGAAATTCTCGACTTCCGTTCGATTGTCTATGGTAAATACCCCGTTCACCCCGTTCCCCTCGCCGCGTTCCCCGCTTCACTTCTTGTTATTTATTTGTCAAACAGCTGATTGTTTCAATGAATCGCGATGAATTTCTAGAGTAGAGTTGAATAAAAATCGATAAACTTAACGAAGATGGACGTGGTTGGACTGCTGAACAATATAAACGACAATTCGAACATGTTTGCTGTGAAAACATGGACGTCCGAGTGGTCAAACAATTTTCAAGACAACCAAGTAAGTATTGATTTTTCGGTCTAAGTCTATCGAATTTCGTGATTACTGTGAAAAGTATGTGATAAAATAAAATATTAACTATACATTGTGAAAAAAATATCAAAGCGGAAGTGTTTTGTTATGTTACAAGGGTAAAGTCTTGTAATAATAGAAATCGGTATCCTTGAAACCAATGTTATCGTGCTAAACGTAAGAATAGACTTGGAAATAGTCCGGTTATCAAATAATGAAAGATAACCATCTTTTTAACTACCTCTAATTTGTTTAGTTAAGTACTTGCAGGATTAACAAGCTGATGATCATGTTTTAAAAAGTTTTTTTTTTACATTTTTTTTTTATTATTGGTAGGCGTGTTTTTTACTTCACTTCATGGTAAGCAATAATGTGCTTAACGTTGGAGTGTGCTTGCTATTTAGTTTTCTTTGTTCTTATTTAGATTACTGGCCTAGTTTGGGCCTTTAACATATAAAGATTCTGCCTTCCTCTCCCCGTCAGCCACAAAAGAAACTAACTAGAATTTTAACTACTATATTGAAGATATTATGTTTAATAATAACAAGTGTAATTGATAAAATATGGGCTATCTAGAGTTACAATGTTAAATGGTACTGACCTTTTGACATAAACATTCCAATAGATCGATAAAATTCATCAGAGATGTTACTATTTCAATGATAATAATTAAGTAGTAGATTTAACTACCACATTCTAGCATTTTTATTTTTCAGTGCGTAAAAAATACCATCCAATTGTCAACCCCCTGCCTTTGGGCTGTGCGGAAGTTAGAGTCAGACTCTTGCTGACTAAAATATCCCACCCTGTTTCTTCTTGTCTTTCATACCAAAGCCGAGCCTATCTTTTGGAACTAGACCCTGGCCCCAGTAAGCTTCGACCCAGACATTCTAGCATATGACGCTTAACTATTCTCTTATTCAGTTTCCTTAATTCATTAAACCCCAAGCGAACGCCGGCGTTCGCGCACCTATTGTCTTTCAATTGTGTCTGTAATTATAACGATTGAAAGGTTAAATCATTATAATTATATTACTAGCAGCTGCTGCCAGTGAATTCACCAGCGTGACAGTAAAAAATTATCCAGACGGAATATGCTCCTAGGATAATATAACAATAATAATATTCCAAAACTATCACACAACGCCGTCTAGACCCAAGCTAAGCAGAGCTACTATTATGGGTACTAGACAACTGAGGAAACATACTTATATATTTCAAAATACATACATATTATAGATAAATTACACCCAGCCACAGAACAAATGGGTGGGAATCGAACCCACAACCTCTGGCATAGCAGTCAGGGTCAGTAACCGCTAGACCAAAAGTGTCCTGTTTGCTATACCATTCCATTCCATGGTCTACCCGTGTACCAAGTTTCATCTAAATCTATTCAGAAGTTCTTACAAGAAACAGTAACGAGGGCTGTTGGCTAGTGCCTCGTGAAAATAAGTTTCTCCATACAAACTTTGGACCCTCATTTCAATTTCTTGGGGTTGAATTTTGGAAAATCCTTTCTTACTATTTGTAGACATCATGAAAGGAACTTTTGTGCAAAATTACAGCGTTCTTGGTCCAAAGGTTTAATCTGAGCATCGATGAATCAGTAAGTGAGTCAGAACTTTGCCTTTTATATACAACAATTTTTTATAGTGAAAAAAAAAAAACTGCGCAAGTGCGAGTCGGACTCGCGCCCTGAGGGTTCCTTACAGACTAAACATGTAATCAGTTCAATTTCCGAAAGGAGTTTTGAAGATTTTTCCGGATTGCAAATTTTTTTTTTGTTTTGACGTATCTACAAATAGTATTGAGATTTATTTCTACACCTGTGCTATAAGAACTCGCCTTATGCAAAATTTTAGGATTCTGGGCCAACGGGAAGTACGCTATGAATTTTTATTCCTTTGTGAGCGTCGAAATGTACGTTTTTTTGCGACATAAACGGCCGTAACTTTTTTTGTTTACTTAGAAGTTTGATTTTTTCACAACTTCAAAGGACCGCAGACCTCAGTATATGGTTTTAATTTCAACTCTATACCTCCACGCGTTTCCGGGATCCCCCTATCCCGTCATCTTGACCGACGGATAACAAAGTGAACATAAAAGGGTTCCGTTTTTTTCCTTTGAGGTACGGAACCCTAAAAACAGTTTAGAGTAATGGCAACAACATATATTGGGGTTGTGGGAATGTTACAAAGAAATACCGTGACCCCAGGGAACATAAAGGGCAACTGAAGGATCAGGGATGAAATTTCTAATAATCTGTAAAACAATTCCTCTGATTCCACTTAAAACAGCCTAAATATAAGGTCAATGACTTATTGCTAGTTTAAGCAATAAGTCATTGACCTTATAGTTAGGTTTTTGGCGGGATTTCTCCGAAGTTCATTGGCTTAAAACAAAACAACGTCGGTTTATCTTATTAGCGACTAATCTATCTAATTAATTTATGTAGGTAATCTTATAAATGATGACACGGTTGACGCAGTGGTTGAACGATTAGCTGCTGCGTTGCGTGTCACGGGTTCAATTCCCGCACGGAATAAATATTTTTATAGACTACAGCGCAGCGGCCGTATTATGACATCTTAAAACCATCATGTTTTCTTTGTGAGAAAAGGATAGTGCTATTCGTCCTGTATAGCTCCGTCTCTTTTTCACACCGTAAACATGATGGTGTAGCGACATCTATGGCGCCACATAAGAACTACGAAGAAAGTACGAAATCCTGCATCGCGCAATCAAAGTTCTCCGCGCGATTTGAACATATACGACAGTCCGAAATCATCTATCGGGCAGTCGCCCACCAGACTATAACACCTGTCTGGTCGGAGGATCCTCCCTTTTCAATGGAGGCATGTGGGACTTTACTCTCTGTTCCGCATACCCCCAAACTGGTGACCCTCGACCAAGAACGTCAGCGCAGCCTTCGTGCAGCTACTACTTCGTGACGTAATCATCACTTCCTCAAGCTTTCGAGCAGCGAGCCATACAGCCAGCACCCACGGCTATAGAGGGTATCCTGACCACCAGCATGCCTACCTGGTCATACCTGGTCATCACCTTCAGCCTCATCAGCGACTTTGGCTTGGCACACCGCATCTTCGGCCAGTCACATGAAGAGCCATGAAGAACCTCTCCTGGTCGACGCCAACAGTCAAGCCCTACGTCGCACAAGCACCGCTCCGACTCACTGGAGCCAGCAGCACTACTCCGACTCACTGGAGCCTGCAGTATCATCCCGACTCACTGGGACAGCACCACCCCGACTCACTGGGGCATCATCCCGACTCACTGGGATACCAACACCCCGACTCACTGGGGCATCACCGCAGACAGTTCCGACTCACCGAGAACTATGCGGCATCGGTTCCGACCCACTGGAACCAACCTACGCTGGCCTGGCGTGCATCAAGAACCATCGATCTCCGATCTCCGGAGGGGAGTGATGTAGCGACATCTATGGCGCCACATAAGAACTACGAAGAAAGTACGAAATCCTGCATCGTGCAATCAAAGTTCTCCGCGCGATTTGAACATATACGACAGTCCGAAATCATCTATCGGGCAGTCGCCCACCAGACTATAACACCTGTCTGGTCGGAGGATCCTCCCTTTTCAACGGAGGTTTGCGGGACTTTACTCTCTGTTCCGCATACCTCCAAAATGGTTTTAAGATGTCATAATACGGTTCCAGATAGGGATTTCGGGTCTAGGTGTCCTGTAAAGGGTTATTTTTAAAAACACTGGCAACCTCTCAGGCAGGAGCATGTTATTAATATCATAAACAACAACTTTTGTTCCGACTTTAAAAAAATATCATTTTTTAGGGTTCCGTAGCCAAATGGCAAAAAACGGAACCCTTATAGATTCGTCATGTCTGTCTGTCTGTCTGTCTGTCTGTCTGTCTGTCTGTCTGTCCGTCCGTATGTCACAGCCACTTTTTTAGGGTTCCGTAGTCAACTAGGAACCCTTATAGTTTCGCCATGTCTGTCTGTCCGTCTGTCTGTCCGTCCTCGCTTAATCTCTGTGACCGTTAGCACTAGAAAGCTGAAATTTGGTACCAATATGTATATCAATCACGCCGACAAAGTGGTAAAATAAAAATTGGAAAAAAATGTTTTATTAGGGTAGCCCCCCCTATATGTAAAGTGAGAAGTGTTTTTTTTTTATTTCAACCCTAACGTGTGATATATCTTTGGATAGGTATTTAAAAATGAAAAGGGGTTTACTAAAAGCATTTTTTGATAATGTCAATAATTTCGGATAAATAATCGCTCCAAAAGTAAAAAACAATGTGTGTGTCCCCTCTAACTTTTGAACCATACGTTTAGAAAATATGAAAAAAAATCTGAAAAGTAGAACTTTATAAGGACTTTCTAGAAAAATTATTTTGAACTTGATGGAAACAACAGTTTTTGTACAAAAAAGACAAAAGGGTTCTACAAAATAATTTCTGGACTAAGTTTGTAGTATAATCGTATATGCAAGGATTTTTTTAACCTCTTAAGTGGGTACCCTTATTGTGACGGACGGGAAACTACGGAACCCTACACTGAGCGTGGCCCGACACACTCTTGGCCGGTTTTTTCAGAAACTATAAGAGCTATACTGTTGAAACTTTGTAAGTAGATGTATTCTGTGAACTGCATTAAGATTTTCACACAACTGAATAAGATGCGTGAGAGACACTTCCAAAGTGGTAAAATGTGTATCCCCCCTCCTCTAACTTCTAAAATAAGAGAATGATAAAACTAAAAAAAATATATGATGTACATTACTATACAAACTGCCAATGAAAATTGGTTTCAACGAGATCTACATACTTAGTAGTTTTTTTTAATACGTCATAAATAAAAAATATATCTACCCTATTATTAAAACATCGATCAAAGTTACAACGAACTACAAGAACTTTTATATTATGTTACTTGGAACTCTTCATGCGCGAGACCGGCTCGCACTTGGCCGTTTTTTTTCGATTTGTTGTGTTATACTTATAGACCAGGGTAGATGCCTTCAAAAATAATAAAAAGTGAAAAATAATAATAGTAGGATGAAACCCATCACAAAAGGAGGAGAATATTATAAAAATGAAAGGAAAAATAATTTACGGGCGATCTGAGGTCGGGAAGGGGGTGGGGGTGACTTTTTAAGGGGAAAAAACGGTTTTTCTCGATTTCCGGCAAAACTAAAAGTCCTATGGAAAAAAGTCAAATGGCAAAGTTGTAGGTAATAAAAAGATCTAAAACTTTTGTATTAACACTTTTTTCACATAACCTCAAAATTTATGTGAAAAATTCAAAAAACCATGTTTTTGGTTTTTTATTTTTATCTCTTTCAAAAAACAATATGTTATCACGAAATTTGGTGAAAACTTACCTTTTTATGTCCCAAATACGCTGTAATTTATTTGATTAGAAATATTTATTTTTTCACCTTATTTTGAATAAATATCGAAAAATCACCCTAATTTTCAATCGAAAAATCACCCGTCAAAATATCTTTTTTTTTCAAAAAGTTTATATGGTGTCTGTTCGTTGAAATCTCTACTTTCCGATGGTGAAAAAAAATATATATGTTACCATAGTAAATCTACTCAGCAAATGCAAAAAACCGAAAAAAACTCGAATTCGAAATTTTTTTTCAATTATTATATTGAATGTAGAGCTATTTATTAAAATTAACACTTTAATTACTCGAAAAACGTAAAATTACATGTTACATAGATAACAAAAAAAATTGCAAATCAAAATATAGGACTATAATTAACAAACAAATAAGTTGATAAAATTAATACTTAATAAGACGTCTACAATATTTGGAGAAAGGAGTCGAATCTTCTTTAAGTTATATGCGTAGATGCCTATTTATAACTATTTTTAGATAACTTATATTTATCTGAGTGACCTACGAAAAATTTTAGCCCATCAAAAGGTATTTCATAGAGGAGTGGGGAAGGGGCTAGGCGGGTCCGGGTCTTACTACATACATACCTAATATATTATTTCGTAGCAGCTGTAACAACCGTTAGCCTAGCCAGTATTCGAAATACAGTATAGTATACAACATCGTTTAAAAAAATACACGTGCACGTTGAGTTTCTTGAAGATAATTGTGACAAATTTACAAAAAAACTAAGAAGATTAAAAAAATAATAATCTCCTTTATTTTGCACAAACAAACTTAGTTACTCCCATATGATATATAATACACATCGTAAATATATTTTTACCAACTAACTTTTGGCCGATTTTCATATATATATTATACATTTCAAATATATTTTAGATATATTCAATTTTTTTATTTTATTTTTAGCTATGTTTTTTATGTCTTTTAGGATATATTTTGAATGTATCTAAAATATATTTAAAATATATGAAATATATATGAAAATAGGCCATAAGTTAGTTAGTAAAAATATATTTACGATGTGTATTTTATATATCTTATGGGAGTAACTAAGTTTGTTTGTGCAAAATAAAGGAGATTATTATTTTTTTAACCTTCTTAGTTTTTTTGTAAACTTGTCACAATTATCTTCAAGAAACTCAACGTGCACGTGTATTTTTTTAAACGATGTTGTATACTATACTGTATTTCGAATACTGGCTAGGCTAACGGTTGTTACAGCTGCTACGAAATAATATATTAGGTATGTATGTAGTAAGACCCGGACCCGCCTAGCCCCTTCCCCACTCCTCTATGAAATACCTTTTGATGGGCTAAAATTTTTCGTAGGTCACTCAGATAAATATAAGTTATCTAAAAATAGTTATAAATAGGCATCTACGCATATAACTTAAAGAAGATTCGACTCCTTTCTCCAAATATTGTAGACGTCTTATTAAGTATTAATTTTATCAACTTATTTGTTTGTTAATTATAGTACTATATTTTGATTTGCAATTTTTTTTGTTATCTATGTTACATGTAATTTTACGTTTTTCGAGTAATTAAAGTGTAAATTTTAATAAATAGCTCTACATTCAATATAATAATTGAAAAAAAAATTCGAATTCGAGTTTTTTTCGGTTTTTTGCATTTGCTGAGAAGATTTACTATGGTAACATATATATTTTTTTTCACCATCGGAAAGTAGAGATTTTAACGAACAGACACCATATAAACTTTTTGAAAAAAAAAGATATTTTGACGGGTGATTTTTCGATTGAAAATTAGGGTGATTTTTCGATATTTATTCAAAATAAGGTGAAAAAATAAATATTTCTAATCAAATAAATTACAGCGTATTTGGGACATAAAAAGGTAAGTTTTCACCAAATTTCGTGATAAAATATTGTTTTTTGAAAGAGATAAAAATAAAAAACCAAAAACATGGTTTTTTGAATTTTTCACATAAATTTTGAGGTTATGTGAAAAAAGTGTTAATACAAAAGTTTTAGATCTTTTTATTACCTACAACTTTGCCATTTGACTTTTTTCCATATGACTTTTAGTTTTGCCGGAAATCGAGAAAAACCGTTTTTTCCCCTTAAAAAGTCACCCCCACCCCCTTCCCGACCTCAGATCGCCCGTAAATTATTTTTCCTTTCAGTTTTATAATATTCTCCTCCTTTTGTGATGGGTTTCATCCTACTATTCGTATTTTTTGTTTTAAAAATTATCGACACTGGTCTATTAGCAGCAAAAAAGCTGTAGACTAATATTTGATTCTTTTCCACATTTTTATAAATATTCATTATGCTATAGAAAAAGCTATGAAACCAACTGTATAATATATTATAGCTTTGTTTCGTCCTTTAACAATGCAATTCGCGAATTCGCGACACGCTTCTGTGGCTTTGACCGTCCCGCAGGACATTGCACTCTTGGACAATAAAGCGTTAGTCATAACATTTATGCAAACCATTTGTTGCTACGGTAGACTACAAGGCTTTTACAACACAAAATTACACGGACCTATGGTCGTTATTGAGTAATCGATTACAATAAATCGATGGTAGACCATATTTATTTACAGTTTCCATCACGGATCTTGAACGCTCGGCGTCAGAGTGGGGATCGCTTTGCGCATTCCATACATTGGCGAGCCAATCGTCTTCGTTGTTAGATACATGCAGCAACGCAGTGAACGAATGAGGAGTGACGTCTATGAAGCGATAGCGCGGCCAGCCAATCACTAACACTCCCCGCCCCCGCGTCGCACTTCGCACTACTAAAGAGACCGAATATTTGACTTCTGCGCAAGTGTTCAAGATCCGTGATGGCAACTGTATGTATGTATACACATCATCATCAAATCAGCCGAAAGACGTCCACTGTTGGATATAGGCCTCCCCCAAATGTTGCAATAACGACCGATCCTGTGCATCCCGCATCCGTCGGATTCCAGGTCATCAAAATACTTAAAAGCTAAAAGAAACAAATATAAGATAAAAGAGTACAAAGGCGCTGCTTATTTCGAACGAAATTTCTTCCAGCAGACCTGGGAATAAACAATTTTGAATCATAGAGTCAAGTCAAAGTCAAAGCATTTATTTCAAATAGACCATTTGCAGGCACTTTTGAATAGTCAAATGTCGGTCAGTCCAAGAAAAGTGAAGCTACATTGCGCGTTCCAAAACGTAGACTTAAATCTCCGGCGTATGCAGCAGGAAAAATGATCTGGAGACAGTACTTCCTATTCCTTTCCGTTCCTCTGGGAATCCGTTGCATTAGTAAGGAAAACCCTAAAGACTTCAGGGTCCAAAATTTATCTGCGTACCTGTTGTTGGCATTGTTTCTGAAGAATAAGACACGGGCTATCGGAATCCTTATAATATTTTAGGAACGCTTATATACTAAAGTAGAAACCATTCTATCCACCTCAGTGATGTCAGGAAAACCGTAGGATCTCAGCCGGGCTGATACCCGCGGTGAAATTCAGGAGTTTCCTAGCGGGTATCGGCCCGGCTGGCAACTGGCAACCCGGCAAGGAAACTCATGGTTCTAAAGAACTCAAAGGGTAACTGAAAATCATTTTTAGTTAGTAAAAGTCTGAAAGGCCCTCTCGCTACCCTGGAGAAGTCGTTTTCATAAATCCCAAAAAAAAAAAACTATCAGGGAAACAGCTGTAAGAACATAAATATTTTTATGCAGGATTAAAAACTGACCTATTTACGCATTTAGCAATATCTAATCAAATATGTAAATGAAATAAACGGTCAGATAAGCAAAATTTGCTTCGATATGCGTAAAACAATATGAATGACGATGGACATTACGGACATTGTATTTAAAGTTCATGTCGGTGTACGTAACTCCAGCAGCAAACCAACTAGAAAGAATTATGAATTATTAATAGAAAATTGAGCGTTATCAGCTGTAAACGTATACGAAATAAACTACCCACACTACCCAACTACTCATAAGCTGGTGCGCTTCACCATCAGAGATTGCATCACTGTTTACCTTCAGATGGGATCGCAGTCAAGCACAAGTTTTATCAATAAAAAAAAAGGTGCAGGTTTCTTATAATAATCGGAGAGATAAATAATGTATGTGGGCAGATAGCTTATAGTCCAGGATCAGAGTGATCTGACAAAACGGTATTTTCACATGGATGAAACCTTGGGTTCTCACTAGCATTTCATAATTTCATGTGCTTTGAATACCTGTGTGCTTGTGGAGCTCCCCCTTGGGATGCCTAGGCGGTACCAGGTACCAGGTGAGAAAAGAAACAAAAAATTAAGAGTTACTTAAGTTTTTATGGCTGATTTTTATTATTTTTTGTAGAACATTATTCTAAAGTAGTATCATAAGTGTCAGACACTTTCCATAGACGAAAACTTGTGTCAGGCGCTTTAAAGGTCTACAAAAAATTAATAAACTTTGCTTATTTTTAAATGTCTGAGTTTTAAATATGTTACTAAGGTAGCTATTACAAATTGTTTCCGCGTGCCTCAAGGAGCTGTCAGCAACAGCAGGGGCCCAGCTGGGTCTAAGCCTACTGGGGCCAGGGTTAATTCGAAAGATAGCTCAAGCCCCGGTACGAAGGCAACGAAGGAACAGGAGTGGGTTTTTAGTCAGTAAGAGTCTGACACTATCTCCCGCTCCGCCGAAGACCGGGGATGTCATTAGATGATTGTCCCACCACGAAAAAAAACCTACAAACAAAAGATTAAACAATTGATTCTAGAAGAGTTTCCTGCTGGGGTAACGTACACTTCACGTCACAATTATGTTGATGTTTATCAAGACTGCGTGTTCACATGACATTCTCGTGATTATGGAAAAATTGTTATTGTATTTGTGAGTTCACAGAATTTTTAAATGAAGTTTGACACCTCCGCTTATCACTTCAGATTATAAAGGCGAATGTGGTATCAGGAATCATGGTAATATAATAATATGCTTACAATCAAATGTTGGTTGTTGATTGAATCGAATTGATTTTAACAAGTAGGTTATTATTACAGTGTGCAGAATGCATTTTAATAAATTGCCATAAACATTGTCCAATTTTTTCATGTTAACATGAAACAATAAAGTACATAAAAGAATATAGCATAATAACTTCCCACTGCTACAATTCGAAGACATGTGACAGTCACCAACCCGCACTGGGCCCGCGTGGTGGATTACGGCCCATTCCCTCTGCTAGAGAGGAGGCCCGAGTCCCAGCTGTAGGAACATTTAAAAAGGCTGATTATACTATACTAAAATTCAGGCTTCCTCTGAAGGAGAGGGATTGGGAAGTAGTTCATTATATGGGCACAATGCGGGTTGATGCCACCGGTGGTAAAATGTCTTCAAACTTTTGGTTCTAGGACATGCCTTACCTCGCTTTGGTTTTTGGGTGAACATATTTCTGGGATAAAAAGTAGAAAGCTTAAATAAATGCTATTCTAGGACATGGGCTACTCCTGTGCAAATTTCATCTAAATCCGTTCAGCCTTTTGTGCGTGAAGAAGTAACAAACATACTTATTACACACACACAAACTTTTGTCTAACTAATGCCTTCGCCTAAACCTTCGCCCGCGTGATTAAAAAAAATTATCCCAAGAGAACCCAGAAAGAAATGTATCCTATGTGCTAATCCAGGATATCTACCTGTGTGCCAAGTTTCATCCAAATCTGTTCAGCTGTTCGAGCGTGAAAGTGTAACAAACGTACACACACACACTCGCAAACTGTCGTCTTCATAACATTAGTGAGATTAGGGATGTCAACGCTCTTTAAGGTCACGATAATCCCCACTAACCCCGGATACTTCTTAAAAACATATTAATCCATACTATCAATAAATTAGAACGTAATAAATGCTTAATGTTGCATTTTTTGCTTTTGCTCCTCAACCAAGGCCATGAGTCGTGACTGTCAACTTATTTACTCAAGTTTTTCTTTATTTGGGCGACCTTGTATATAAAATATCTGATAAATAATAAATGTGACGACGTAGAATGAGTTTAGAATGGACTGACACACCTCCAGCTCCGGCATAAATCTTGTTACGTCATTAAAGTACTGACATTGCGTAATTTTTTTTTTGGCGGTGTGATGGTTGGTAGACCGTATTTAATTACTTTTTTTGGTGGGAAAACGTCAAATTACATCTCCAGATCTGGGTGGAAGAGGGAATGGATTTTAACTGACTAAAACCCACCTTTTTAGGGTTCCGTACCTCTAAAGGAAAAAACGGAACCGTTATATTATCACTTTGTTGTCCGCCTGTCTGTCTGTCAATAAAGTTTCGAAATCGGTTCACAACTGACCGAGAAATCGGTGATCTTATATTAAAAAAAAATACATTCAGCCGAACATAGAACCTCCTCTCTGAAGTCTGTTAAAGAATCACGTACTTCATTTTCAAATTATCTGAAGACACCTAAATTATAATAGGACAAGAAGATTATCTCGGCAATCGTTGCTTAGCCTTGAACATCGAGTCTTACGGCTGCGAAATCTTCTTTGGCACACCTCCGGAATAAATCAAGTTTGTCTGCGCATTTCCTTTAGCGGAATAAAACGCGTTGTTCACAATAAAAACGAACAACAATAATGAGTAATATGTAATAGGTACTTGAGTTGTTTACTAAGACAGACGAGAAGTGTTAGCGAGGAGTAAATTAATCTATCACAGTATATAAACTTATATTATGACGAAAGTTTGTATGTATGTTTGTTACTTCTTAACGCTCAAACGGCTGGACAGATTTGCATGAAATTTGGCCATGTCCTGAAACAGCATATAATAGAAAGAAAGAAAGAAAAGTATTTACTTTGGCGCAAAAAACATTGTAGACAACAAAAATTAAGACAAACACAAAACAAAAATAAATAAATAAATGGAATAAGTTTCTATGGGATAATTTTCTATAAATCTATACTTACTAATATTATAAAGCTGAAGAGTTTGTTTGTTTGTTTGAACGCGCTAATCTCTGGAACTACTGGTCCGATTTGAACGATTCTTTCAGTGTTGGGTAGTCCATTTATCGAGGAAGGCTATGTTATTTTTTTTATCAAAATTAGGGATCCGTAATAAAATTGCTATTTTGTAACACAAGGTGTAAAATCGACAACCTATTTTTGCGTGCGCTGCAAAAACTATTGACAATAGAACAAAATGATGTAGTACGGGTTTGTAGATCCCATTAAGACCTACAAAAAACTCTGCGAGAACATATATCTAGCTATCATGGTTTAATCACAATAACCGATTTTGTGTTCAAAATAATTATTAAATCGTCTGAAGAAAAAAAAACTACGTTAAATATGTAGCGTAATATTAATCTTTATCGAAATTAAGCATAAAAAAAGCATTATGTTATCAAGAGTATTTATGTAGAAGTAAAATACTTTTTGTTTCATCTCAATCGGATATTTCGTTTAAAAGTTATCACGTGTGTAAGATGTTAAGAGTTGGTACCACGGAAACAAGAAAAACGCGGGTGAAACCGCGGGGCACAGCTAGTCTATGTATATAAAAATCAATGCCACTTTTCGTTGTAATTTTATAAATCACTAGCTTTTGCCCGCGGCTTCGCCCGCGTGACATTAGGTACTTAAGGAATCGAGATAAAAGGTAGACTATGTTCATTTCCATGTCAAAGGTTATATGCATGCTAAATTTCATCCAAATCCGTTCAGCCGTTTTTGCGTGATTAAGTTTAACAAACATCCAAACATCCACATTTATAATATTATATTTAGGATAATATTATATACTCTCATATTTTAATATACAGAACATATCTTTTTCTCCTTTTCTGTCAAATCCATCCCGAGGTTGTAATCTATTAAATCAATTCTGAATAGTAGCACCCTTATTTTTAAATTCTTACAGTCCATCCAAAGGTTATCTGGTAGATATCGCTGTCAACGATAAGACCGCCATTTTACCTATGGATTTAAGTTTTGATAAAAGTTATGTTAGTATTTAGTATATTGTCTATTGTTTCGTCATCATTATTGTACGTTATTGATATCGAATATGTAAACGAATATGTGAACCTTTGGAATTGTCAGCCAAAAGACGCCCACTGTAACGGCCGGTCCCGTGCATCTAGTCACATCCATCGGATTCCCTCACCAGTTCATCGATCAAGATTATGGTTCTATCTTTTATAGTTTAGGCAGCGTACGCAAAATAAGGAACTTTTCTGGCACCTTCTATCCGAAAAATCCAAATATCTTACGGAACCCTATTTTTTTCCAAAATAAAATTAAGCCTATGTTACTCGTGGACAATGTAGCTTTCGAATGGTGAAAGAATTTTTAAAAACGGTCCAGTAGTTTTTGAGCCTATTCATTACAACCAAACAAACAAAGTTTTCCTCTTTATAATATTAGTATAGATTATTAATATCTCCCTGGGTGGCCTTACACTATCTCCTGCTAACTCAACCCAGTCATTAGCAGTAACAACGCGCTTCCTTTGTCTTTGAACTTGTGAATCATTGTTTTGTTAGAACTTCGACCCGTTTGCACCTTATTATCAATTTAATTGAAAGACACGTGCTGAATATGAAAACTATCAGCGATACAAAGTACTACACAGTCGCCGATTTTGCAGAAAATAGACCTTTCTTTTGTTATTCTTTTATGACAAGATGTACGGCGTTGCGCCACCGGTACATGGTAGACATCCCACCCATACGCACAAAGCGTTTTGGGAACACATTTATTGTGCGTACTGAAAACGAATGGAATTCCTGATAGCTACAACTTAGGGGTCGTTAAGTCAAGAGTTAATAGGTTACTTCTAGGCAAGCGTGCTCCATCGTCGATCGCTTACCATCAGGTGAGATGGTGGTCAAACGCGAGCCTATCAATAATTTAACGAGATCCATTTTTTAACCTAAACTGAACTGTTAAATGGATCGAGTTATGTGTGTATATCTCCATCCCTCTTTTTCGCTCGCACGGCTGATATTTAAACATGTCATGGTAAGTACCCTTCATGGATTGTGCGAAAGAGAACCCCGGGACCCTGGAATGAAGCCAAAGAAGAACACAGTACTCTCACCCGGACATAGGACTCTCGGTGTTCTCTCTCTTGTTCTTTTCGATTTTAAGTCTTTGTGTGTACATAAATTAATAAATAAATAGGAGTCCATTTTTAGTCAGCAAAAGTCTGACACGCCTAGCTCAGCCCTGGAAGCGGGAAATAACCTTTCCCGCTTCCAGGGCTGAGCTAGGCGTGAGCTAGTGTAAAATCAATTTGATGATTTTACACTTAAAAAAAATATATATGTCCTCTATGACGCTGACGCGAATCGCTTTTGCAAAATTACAAAATTAGGTCTAGGATAAGCGCTAGTGCGTACAAAGTGCTAGCAAACGGTATGGTCACAATGCGTAGATAATAATGCCGGAAACCGACTCTGAATTCGACATCACTATCAGCTGTTAGTACAGTTACAACGAAACGTAAACGTCTAATAAAGACGTGTGTTGCAACGCGACTGGACGCGAGCGCGCGGCAATTGCGCTTGCGACAGAAAATGAAAAGTCGCACGCAAGGACTAAACTTGTTTACAAACTCGCGATTAGTGCATCCATTCTGTTTTGTATTAGACGGACGTATTATTGTGAACAACAGTAAATATTACACGGAATTGAAAAAAAAACAAAGTGTTAATTAAAGAGCGGGATTTTCAGTAGCAATAAGTATTATTAAAAGTGTGCAATTAATTAAAAAAATGTGTCGTGAAGTGAACGTTTATTTAAAAAAAATAACATTCCAAAAATTAAAAAAATAAATATTTGAAAAAAGAATACAATGGTGTGGAATTTTGAAAGCGAATATTAAAAGTGTACAGTTATGTTTTAATAATTAATGATGCATAATAAAAAAGTGTGTGTGTAATCTAAAGTGACCATGGTGTTCTTTGTGGCATGTGTGTGCGTCATTTTAACTGCCCAGCTGGGAGACAAACAATATCGCGTGAGTTTAATGATAAATAATTTGCTTGTTAGTTTATTTTATTGCGCGATCTCTTTATATTGAAAAACTATAACGTAAGAATCTGCGATTCTGGTTGCGGGATTTTTCGTAAGAGGCATAGCAACTTGAAAAGAGCAATGGAAGGAACATGGATGGGTCAACAACAGCAGGGGCCCAGCTAGGTAGCTCAGCCCCGGTATGAAAGGCAACTAAGGAACGGGGATGGGTTTTTAAGTCAGTGAGAGTCTGACATTATCTCCCGCTCCGCCCAAAGGGATGTAATTTGGATGATTTTTACCCACCAAAAAAAACACGGATGGGTTTTAGTCAGTAATAGTCTGACACTTCTTCTGTCTCCACCCAGAGCGGGTGGAGTTATTTGTTGATTTAAAAACCAAATTAAGGAATATCTGAAATTTAATTTAATTAGTGGGGTTAATCTATGAAATTCATTGTTCATATTCCTTTACTGTACATACAAATTTTATAAAACAATAAAAATAGGGTATCTGATTGTACATAAGCGAGCTTAACGTGTGTAGGACCAATATTCTTGACCATAATTGGTGTTTTTAGTTTACCTGCTGATAAAGTCGAAGTTTTAAGGAAAATTTTATCTCTACTTCATTCCAGAAATAAAATGTTATAACTGTAGTTTTGTGGGCAAAATATTTTTCAACAGTTACTACACCAACTAGATATTAATTAATAGCATTATTGATAGCATCATCATCAATTCAGCTTAAAGACGTCCACTGCTAGTCAAAGACCTCCCACAAGTGTCGCCACAACGACTGGTCCTGTCTGGCATCTATAGTGATTATGAATTTAAATAATTATCTAATTATTTATAAAGGGTTGTGTATTGGCTACTACGTACCGGAATACGCAGCATTGGAAGGCTTACAAGGTTGATCGATGGGGTCATCGGTCCACCTTGTAGTCTGCCTCACCAGGGGATGACGGTCACAGGAATCCGATGGATGCGAGACGCATAGGACCCGTCGTTATGGTGACGTTTGACGGAGACCTACAATTGCCGAAACGGATCTTGAGCGCTCGGTGTCAGAGTGGGGATCGCTTTGCGCATTCCGTACATAGGCGAGCCAATCGTCTTCGTTGTTAGATACATGCAGCAACGCAGGGAACGAATCAGAAGTGACGTCTATGACACGATGGCGCGCCTAGCCAATCACTGACACTCCCCGCCCCCGCGTCTCACTTCGCACCACTAAAGAGACCGAATATTTGACTTCTGCGCAACTGGAAGCCAGCGCTCAAGATCCGTGACGGTAATTGTATATGTCCAACAGTGGACCTCTTTTGGCTGAAATGATGATGATGATGATGATGAAAAAAAGGTGAAAACACACGACCCCAAGTAACATGACGAGGGCTGAGAGATGATTATGAAAATGACAAAATAAACACGTGGTAGCCTGTCATATGTTTATGTTTTCTTTAGAATGTGACGCAATATTCGCGGCTAACGGCTAAACGATCTTGTTAATTTATCACCTAGCTTCTGCCAGCGGCTTTGCCTGCGGGGACGTACAAATTTACCCTAAGGGAACATATTTCCGTGACGAAAACTTCGTCGTTTAGTTGATCGATGCCCTACGACGCTATCTACCGGGTCAAATTTTAGTTCGAACTCGAATGTACACGCAAAATATAATCCAAATCGGTCAAGCTCTTTATAAGGAGTTAGGTGATAAACACACGTACAAAATAATCCTAACTAATATTATAAATGTGAAAGTGTGGATGTTTCGATGTTTGTTACTTAATCACGCAAAAACGGCTGAACGGATTTGGATGAAATTTGGCATGCATATAGCCTTTGACACACAACATAGGCTACATTTTATCCCGATTCCTTAAGTACCTAATGCTACGCGGGCGAAACCGCGGGCAAAAGCTAGTCATATATACTTAAAGATAAAAACCGGCTTGTGCTAGTGAAGTAAAAAAAATGTCAGAAGAGAACATACTGTCGGGATAAATAAACAGTATGTGCTATCATAGGACATGGTCTACACGTTTGCCAAATTTCTTCCAAATCCGTTCAGCCGTTCGATTGTGGGGAAGTAACATACATACACACTCATACAAACTTTCACCATTAGTGTAATGTGGTAAAACAGTGTGAAAGCTCCACTACCAGACTGTTTATCCCACATCTCACAACTAGCGTGAAGATACAAATATTCTTTCTACTGAATGTAAATTTTCGTAGTAATCTCGTTAGTTCAATGTCAACAACTGGTTGCAGAAATAGTAACGACTCTACAAGGTCGTGCGGTTTGACACGTTTTATCGCGTCTCTGATAGATGGGTATGTAAAGAAGTTGTCTAAAATGTCGTATAGATACCGGCACGGATCTTGAGCGCCGGCTTCAAGTTGCGCAGAAGTCAAATATTCGGTCTCTTTAGTGGTGCGACGTGGAAAATGTCAGTGATTGGATCGCCGCGCCATCGTGTCATAGACGTCACTAGTGATTCGTTCCCTGCGCTTGCCGTATGTATCTAACAACGACGACGATTGGCGAGCCAATGTATGGAATGCGCAAAGCGATCCCCACTCTGACGCCGAGCGCTCAAGATCCGTGACGATAACTATACTATACATACATTAGGTTAGAGTATAAAACATTTCTAGGGATGGCAAAACAATTTACGGCACATGGTTACATAACGGTACATTTAAGGAGATTCCTCTCTCAGGAGCCCTGATCACCGGTAGCTTGGATCTTGTTCTCGATGTCGGTGAGCTATTTTTATTTGGGATCGAATATACGAAGACTCAAAAATATGGTTTACTAGCTTTTGACCGCATAAATAAAACATAGCCTATGTCACTCAGGAATAAAGCAGCTTTCTATCGGTGAAAAAATTTTAGTAATCGGACCAGTACTTTCAGAGATCTCCTTAAAACCAAAAAAAAAAAAACAATCTTTACCTACATATAATATAATAAAGGTTGATAAAAAATAAAATGGAATACTAATAATAATAAATTGATTATCAGACCACAATCAATAAAAAAATCAAAAACATCACAATTAATAATCAAAACAAACAAATTAAACACACAAAATAAGAACACAAAAACTAGGACATGAATGACGCACAATGAGTCCGAATCCTGTGACACATCATTAGGGCTATCATGTCAGCCACAACAGCCACCAGGAAGTTGGCTGTTGGAGCTTTCTTTTTCTCGTCGCATCAGGGATGCAAGATCCAGATCTACACACGGTTCCGCCTGCTCCTGCGCCTGCACACGCCTCACTCCGATATCCCTGATGCACTCACTACAAGTATTCAGAAAGACTTGCTTCAACTTGCTCAACTGCCTTCTTGCTCTTGAGCGCGGTTACCACTCCAGGTCAGGCAAAAATTGCTATTCAATTTTTCTAATATAAATTACTCAGTCGTTGCTTGGAGTTTGGAAGTTGCTGGTGTGATACCCTAGCCAGTACCTCGGATAGCAATTAAACCCGTTGTTCCTGCTCCTGAATTCTTCCCGGTCGTGTCAGATTGACGTTTCATCGGACTTTGACAGTAAAGGAACAGAGAGTGCACTTTTATTTGCATCCTTAGCCTTATGAGGTTCAGCTTCATAATGTTTCCATTGCTGGAACATCAAATGGCTCAAGCCTCCTCTCTAGGAGACAAAATGAGCTGAAATATACCATGCGAGCCTAGTCCGGGTTGACTGCACTGGCTTGATAGCACGCTAATCTTCGATGAAATTGGCCGTCATGATCGAAATGTCGTCAGCATCAATATTTGGAAACATCCTTATTGTGTTGGTAAACCATCGCGTCGTTGTCTTGATCTAATCTCAATATATTTTAGATCATTTAATTAGTGTCATTATTATATAGATTCATGTGCCACCTGCTATACTGCCCATCCTGCGTAACGACCTGCAGTTTTCAGGATCTATACAAGGCCAACAAGGCTTTACAGGTGCCAAATATTGGTCAGGAAAAGTAAAGTTTTAGAGCATTGACACGAAAAGAAGAAGAATGGATTCTAAAGAGTGATCTGTGTTGACATTACTACAAATAGTTTCTAACGCAATGCTGGTGGCATTATACAAATTAAGACTAGAATGCAGGAAGTTATAAAGTGGTATAGCTAAATTAGGAAGCCTGTCGTCGGAGTTCAATACTTTAGTCACACACAATCAATTAAAACTCATTATATATTCTTTATGAAATGGCGACGGGATGGGTCTAGACGACGTTGGCATTGTTGCCATTGTGGGTAGCAGTGAAGCTGAATGAGACTGGAACAGAAACGAGGGGATTGATACGAGGAAACAGAGGCTTATGCTCAGCAGCAGACGAAGTGGGTTTGTGGATGATTCTTATTTCTAGCAGAAAAAAAATATACCATAGAACAGTACAGTTTATGTACAAAGGTGAGCATAACTCAGCAATGAGTTTTTTGCCAGCAAACCTTTGAGTTATAGAGAGAGAACATATTCCGAGGGCAGGATTCAGTGCACAACATAATCCTACTAACATTTTTTATGGTGGGAAAAATCATCCAATGACAATCCGCGCTCTTGGGCGGAGCGGGAGATAGCGTTGGACTCTTACTGACTAAAAGCCCACCCCGTTCCTTCGTGCCTTTCTTACTGGGACCGAGCTTCCCTTTCGGATAACCCTGGCCTCAGTAGGCTTCGACCCAGCTGGGCCCCTGTTGTTGCTGACAGCTCCTTGAGGCGCGCGGGAACAGTGCACGCCGTCGACGACTTGGGCTCGGTCCGGACAGTTACCAGACGGTCGGATAGAGAGCTACCCATTGCTCGTCGTCCTCAAGCCCGCACCTACGGTGACCGGAAATTGGGATCGGAATCCCGGCGGCGGTTGCGGCGCTGTGAGCGCCGCCGTTGCCTGATGCGGTCGGCCTCCTCCTTCGCTAGCATTACTGCTTCGCAGAAGTTGGCGACCGCCTGTCACTCCTCGTTCCGGACCATGGCATGTACCACGGCCCGGCGCGAGAGATCGCTGCCGCCGAACCTACTAACATATTATGTCAATAATCAAAGGAAGTTCTCTTTTGGTCTCTTCTGGAAGACTTCCAGAGAATAGCTGTCACGAAGGGGTTGTGGCTGAGAGGTCCAGAGACGTACTGTAGTTACAGAAAGAGAGCCGTCATGATGATCATGACGTTGATCTATTATTTTTGTTATTAATTGTTTTGAACTTATGAACAGGTGCAAATGGTTTGTCCCACTTATGCACAGTTGCAAATATTATACAGAAATCTTTCTCGTTTATAGTTCTTTTCATAAGTGACACTTGAAATGTTACAAGGAGTAAGCAGGAAAACACAGCGATAAACAGCTGTTTTGTTTTATATTATTTAGATTTACAGCATGACGAAATGTTCTAGTTATTGAAACCTTGACCCTTCCTTGTAAACAAAGTGTAATTCGTAATAAGCATCATCTGTAACCCAGTTTCGCCCACGGATTCGTCATTAGCCACGCCTTCTTGGACGAATTCCAAGTTTCCAACTATCCTATTGTGACACTCACCTAGGTTCTATGCGCGATGGCAACTATGTCATCTGCCCAATCCCGCACGGATACAACTTAAAAAAAAAGAAAAATATCATTTGATTCAAAGATATTAAGTCAGTCTCAGCCTGGCGATCTGCCTACCTGTAGGATCTGTACTTCGTAACTCCGTTTAAGTTCTAGCTATGAATAACTAATGATAGAGGAGGGGGAGAGACAGGCCTTGGGAAATATTAATGGATTGTGTAAGAAATAGTAATAATAAGAGTAGTGGACAGAGACGAATGGTGTAAGGACACGTGTTTGCCGACTCGCAAGCCTATAAGTAGGTTATTCACCCTTTACATTAAGATGTTGAGGAAACATAGACTCCGGAAGGGTATGGGTGCTCGCTATGTATCCGTGGCGCTTCGCCGTACTTTTTGTGGTGCGATGGTAGAACACTGATGATGACAGAGTAGCGATTCGGTCTTCTAAACTGGAATTTTGACTCTACGATGAGTGCATTAATGCAGATGATTTTCTTGGCTTGTTTCTCAATCGACTCAAGCGCATCATTCGTTGAAAAATTCGTTTTCCGAGACATTTTTTTAAAAGAGTAACCAAGAGAGTAAGTGTTTCTTGAAGGTTTTTCTCCATAGGAATCGTGCGCTAGCTAATGACGTTTTATAAGTGCCCATTTAAGTACTTCTTAGGATCCTATGGCCCCTAGCTGGGGCAGAGGGTGTCAACAGTAGTCACCCATCGCGACTGGTCTTGAGCTTTACTCTTCACCTCGCTCCATGTCAATCCGATGACTGTCGCTTCTGCCAACACGATACGTCGCCATGTTTGCCGTGTGACCAATCCATCTCCACTTACGACGCTTGATCGATCGGGCCGGACTGTGTGAAATAAAATAATTTTGGGCTGGAGTTTGAAATCCAAATTTAAAATTTGATAGATTAAGTTTATGACAAGTGTACATTAAAAAAATCATAAGAGATCTATAATGCGACCAGAACAATGTCATTAAAAATTCAACACGTTTTGCGTTGTGCGCAGTTTTCACACGTCTCAGTCAAGGATGAATTAATGTGTTACTTGCCAAATAAATTAACAAACAAAATGAAGGTTTCGTCTGTTGACTTGGGTAGATAATATTCATATAGTGTAAGCCCAAACAATAACGTTTTGTAAAACAAACAGGTAACCATTCAGGGCTCCTGCTTATACGTGTAGTTTCATTGATAAGAAATATTCTTATACACCGCTAAATTTTAATCGTTTTAATCCCGTGGAGGGTCGATCCGGTACATGAAGCATTATCGATTTGTAAAGATAAAATCAAAAAATAATATACCTTTTTTTCAAAACTCTTATTAATTTACGCACGTACGAAATTAATTTCTTTAAGAAAACGTCAGCTGAGCGCGTTCAACGACCTGTAGTTAGTAGTCGGCGTTGCGTACAAACTATCTACAGGTCATTGAACTCGCTGAGCTGACTTTTTCTTAAAAAAAATAATTTCGTGCATGCGTAAATTAACAAGAGTTTTTTAAAAAAGGTACTTTATTTTATATTTTTTTGTTACAAATCGATAGTGTTTCATGTACCGGATCGACCCTCCACGGGATTAAAACGATCAAAATTTTACGGTGTATATTCTTATATTCTTTATTGTACATAACTTTACAAATTATAAATACCTAGTAAGGAAGCCGATGTACACAGGCGAACTTAACCCAAATTTGGGTTTTCTTACAGCAAACCTTAATATATCAACAAGAAACTTTATAATAAGAGGATAACTGAAATAAATGTACAACAAAGCCTAAGTTAACATATTTTTAGAAGAATTAAAAAATCTTCCTTAGTACAAAACTAAATCCCCCATCGTGTATCTATCTGATGTTCGCAAACTTAAAAACTACTAGATGGATTTTCAAGCAGTTTCCACCAATAAACAGATTGATTCATGAAGATGGTTTTTTTAGTAAAGAAAAACCGAGTTTTTTTTTTTTTAATGTCGAAGTATTTATTAGTGTTCTAAAAGTAGGTTGGAAGTCTTCGACGGCGCGCGCTGTTCCGGCGCGCCTCAAGGAGTTGTCAGCAACAGCCAGTTAGGGGCCAGCCAGCCAGGGGCCCAGCCGGGTCGAAGCCTACTGGGGCCACGGTTATCCGAAAGGGCGCTTGAGCCCCCCGGTATGAAGGCTAGAAGGAACGGGAGGGGTTTTTTAGTCAGTAAGAGTCTGACACTATCTCCCGCTCCGCCCAAGAGCGGGGGTTGTCATAAGATGATTTTTCCCATCGAAAAAAAAAAAACTGCCAAATTAATTCTTATGATGAGACTATATTATAGTCTCATCATAAGAATGAATTTATCATTTTAGAATACGTACACTTTTAGTTATTAGAATACACTTATCATTTCTCTGTAATTACCTTTGTTTTCACAATAAACGTGACAAACTCAGTTTTTAATTAGTATGAAACTACTAATCAGACACAGGTCTAGTTGGTTGGTTTGAATTTGGATGTTATGTGTTTATAAATAAGTTTTATTTTTGTTCGCAGTTGCTGTGGTCTATATGCGGTTGTCTTCTCGTATCCTTAGTCGTCGTATTTTTCTATTATTATAGAAGATGGAGGTCGAAAGGTAATTTAAATGTAATAATTTACCTCATACACATCTATTAAACCGATGCCGATAGCCGATGACCTAGTGAGGCTCGCGGGAATCCGATGGATGCGAGACGCGTAGGACCGGTAATTATGGCGACATTTGGGGGAGGCTAATGTCCAACAGTGGACGTCTTTCGGCTGAAATGATGATGACGACGATGGCAGCTACTAAAAGGAGGTTCGAAGTCCTAACTATTTCTTAAAGTACAATGATCTGGTTAGTTTTAGTTGGCCATATTAGGGAGAGATCAATTCTAAGATCTAGCCCCGACAGACACAAACATTTTACTGACTGTACAAATACCTGCACGAATCTAGAGCGCTCGTTGAAAGAGTGAGGATCAATTCGCGCATCGTACACATCGTCGAGCCAATCACTGTAACTACAAAGATATACTCCCAGCTCCCGCGTCTCACTTCATACCACTAAAGAGACCCAAAACTTCACTTCTCATACAAGTCTGCGCGATTTCAAGTTCAAGTCAGATTTCTTCTCTGTATCTGTCTCAGAAGTCTAAGTATTTTTTTTCTAGGTGTCGATAAGAACTTTTTAGATTTCATTTATGATAGTGTTTTGAACAAACCTACCAATTTTTAGCTGGGTGCAAATTATTGTAACTTTACCCCTATTTTTGGTCTAATTTGACTGGACTAGAAGAAGTTTCCTTACACTCTAAAGAACCTAAAAATATCTTACTATCAGCGCTAAAAGGGCCACACAGACACATCGTATAGTTTTATATTCCTTCGTTCATTCCATACCCTTGCAACAACCACGTCAAAAACTGACATGTTCCTTTCTTTCCCAGAATTAGCCGGTGCCACAGGCGGTGCCGGAGCAGCAGGGGATCCAGTGAAGAGGTTCCGCAAACGAGACAAGATGCTGTTCTACGGCCGACGCATGCTGCGGAAGGTCAAGTCCATCTCCAACTCGGGTCAGGGCCGCAAGAGACGCGCCGTCATGCGATTCGCGAGGAAACTGCTGCAGCTGAAGAAGGAAACGGCTCCTGAACAATTGAAGGTGAGCGAAGCTTCCTTTGGGGTCTTATCGTGAGCAGTGGCCGAGTGGTAAATGCCTCGACTTACGAGTTATAGGTCGCGGGTTCAAATCAAGCCAGGCGCATTACTTTGTGTAATTTATTTCAAGGTGAAGAAAAACATCGTGAGGAAACCGGCATGTTCTAGAACCAAAAATATGAAAACATGTTACATTCATCAACCCACACTGGGCCCGCGTGGTGCATTACGGCCGATTTTCTCTTCTAGAGAGAAGGCCTGACTCCTTGGGAACATTAAAAGTCTGATTATGCTATGCTTAAACTATTTATTTTGGGAGGAAGCAGATTTTTGATAGGCATTGCACAGAGATTGATCCGGGGTGGTCTTTTTAGAGATCATGAGGTTTCTTATTTGTGTCATGTTGTTGTGGTTTTAATGAGATAAAATTTCCATAACTAGATGCGTAGTGGACTAATTTTGACGAGGCTTTCTGCGATGCTTTTATCTTTAATAAATTCGAACCAGACCAACGACTGTCTCAACCCAGTGTTCGACTACATCGTCGCTTACCATCAGGTGAAATAGTGCAATATAAAAAAAAAATACAATTGAAGGTGTAAGTGGTCAAAGGTGTTAACTACTATTACGATTTTCTGGTAATATTTCTGATGTTAGCACATATTCAATCTGAAGTATATACTTGATTGACAGTTAAAACCTTTGTTAGCATCTGTAACTATGTAACGAATTATAATTGGGGTGTTTTAAATCCATGGATCGATTTACCCTCAGTTAAAACCTATATTCATGCAAAAAAATCGGATCTTTTTATTTTATCAGATTTGTCCACTTAAGCCTTCAATTATAAAAAATAAAACCGGCCAAGTGCGAGTCGGACTCGCCCATGAAGGGTTCTGTAGCAGCAAGTAACATAATATAAAAGTTCTTGTAATGTATTGTAACTTTGATCGATCTTTTAATAATAGTGTATTTTTTTTCGATTTATGACGCATTAAAAAACTACTTAGGTACTAGATTTCGTTCAAACCAATTTTCGTTGGTAGTTTTTATAGTAATGTACATCATATAATTTTTTTAGTTTTATCATTCTCGAGGGGGGGGACACACATTTTACCACTTTGGAAGTGTCTCTCGCGCAAACTATTCAGTTTAGAAAAAAATTATATTAGAAACCTCAGTATCATTTTTCAAGACCTATCCATAGATACATGCATGGGTTGTATCTATGGATAGGCACACAGGCATGGGTTTGATGAAAAAACAAATTTTGAGTTTCAGTTCTATGTATGGGGACCCCCAAAATTTATTGCTTTTTTTCTATATTTGTGTGAAAATCTTAATGCGGTTCACAGCATACATCTACTTACAAAGTTTCAATAGTATAGCTCTTATAGTTTCGGAAAAAAGTGGCTGTGACATACGGACGGACAGACAGACAGACAGACAGACAGACATGACGAATCTATAAGGGTTCCGTTTTTTGCCATTTGGCTACGGAACCCTAAAAACTCTGGTTCTTAAGAGTCATTATGAGCACTATGAGCATTGTCCCATTTTGTGGCCCCCTGCTCCGCCCACAAAGCCATTCTAACCTCTTTCATCTTTACTGTGGTTATATTATAGCATTTTTTATCAGTTAATTA
Source organism: Mythimna albipuncta (assembly GCA_929112965.1). NCBI lineage: Eukaryota > Metazoa > Arthropoda > Insecta > Lepidoptera > Noctuidae > Mythimna > Mythimna albipuncta. Next base: position 3,407,443 of record OV815962.1, on the reverse strand, counting down.
AGTCTTACTTATGAGCAACCATCACGACTATACAGATTCATAAAATGTAAAAAAAAAATGCTAGTCACTGCGAGATTTTCAGACTAAAAAAATAAATATAAATTACAAGTACTGCTTTCGTCATATTTACGTTTAAAATATTTATGTCGTGACCTTGTCTGGGTTTATTTGTGTGTTTTGCTTTATAACATACTTATTGTTCTCTAACAACATCACTTGTTGAAAGTAAACCTCTTGTGTGTTTTAGACAATTTCAAAAATCTTATTGGCCTATGCGAATTCGATGGTAGTAAGTAGTGTCGCGGGTTCGGTTCCCAAGCGGATCACATATTTGTATGGCCTAAAATGGTCTGAGTGTCTGTGAGTTTACCTACTTGTTTGTGAACGCACCTACGACATAAGAGTAATTCTTAGTGTGAAAAAACGGTTATTAAAAAAAAAAAAATATTCCAAGCAGTGAAAGTGGTTACTTAGTAACCTATTTATACTAGACTAGCTTTTGCCCGCGGCTTCGTCCGCATTCATAAAATATAACCAACGTCACTCAGAAATAAAGCAGCTTTATATTGTTGAAAATAAATTCGCATTCGGACTAGTTCCAGAGATTACCTCCTAAAAACTATTTTAGTGTAAATAGTAATAACGGAATTCTGAACAATTTTCTACTCCAGTACTTTCCGACCTAAACACAAGATCACCACAAAGGCCCTGCAAGGGGCTCATTAGTTTTTTTTTTTTATTATTGTTAGTGCACTATACCACTATCTCACCTTTTTTTATATGGTGGGAAAAAATCATCCAATGACATCTCCCGCTCTTGGGCGGAGCGGGAGATAGTGTCAGACTCTTATTGACTAAAAGTCCCACCCCGTTCCTTCTAGCCTTCAAACCGGGGCTCGAGCGCCCTTTCGGATAACCCTGGCCCCAGTAGGCTTCGATCCGGGTCCCTGCTGTTGCTGACAACTCCTCATGATAAGTGATGATGTGGTCGCCTGCGAAGCACGCTTGCCTAGAAGCAACCTATTTACTCTTGAATTAAAGACCCCTAGATTGTAGCTACCAGGAAAGATAAGCGATGATGTGGTAGACGATGGAGCACGCTTGCCTAGAAGTAACCTGTTTATTCTTGACTTAAAGACCCCTAGGTTGTAGCTACCGGGATACAGACTCCAGCAGGGAATTCCAATAGAGACGGTTGTAAACCTGACTCGAGCAGGGAAAACCAAATGACCTGTAGAAACTACAACTGTACATGTTTGACGTGAATAAATACTTTTTCTTTCTTTCTTTTAAACTGTTTCAGTTTCAGCCTAATCAAAATAAACTGTTAAATGGCTAAACTTCTTCATCTTTCTGTCAAGGTACTGGAACCGCCAGCAGAGTACTTGGAAGAAGACCTGACGAGTGATGACAGGGTCCCACCAGACGCCCTCTATATGCTACACAGCATCAGAGTGTTCGGCCACTTCGAGAAGCCCGTGTTCCTCATGCTTTGTAAGCATACGGAGATCCTAAATCTGCCAGCTGGGTCTTTCTTGTTTAAAGTTGGTAAGTGAACTTTGTATTATACTAGTGTTTCGCCCCGGTTTCTTAGAGATGCTTAAACAACATTAGGTACTTTTAATTTATGTGAAACCTGAATATAGTTTGTTGAGAATCAGTAACTAAATGGATTCCAATAATTTTTACACCATGTTAAGTTTTTTTCCAAAAATATTTTAAAAAGGGCACAAGTTGGGACCCACCGACGCTAAGTACACAACACAGGTTTTTTTTTATTAGCCTATTGTGTGTCCCACTGCTGGGCAAAGACCTCCCCTTTATCCTTCCAAACTTCTCTGTCTAGGGCGATCTCTGCCCAAGTTAGCCACGCGAACATAATCAGATCGTCACACCGCCTTCGCTTTCACATCAAATGCTAAAATTAATTTTCATCCAACTCTCGGTGCTTAAAATGTCTCGTAAATTAGTAAATATTTGCTTAGTAGATCATCGTGTCTGTCGCCCATAAATGTCGTACAGTCTAGAAACTTGTATGTCCATAATTTAACCGCATCGTATATTACAAATATTTGACGTGCCACATGCTAAATCATGAAGTTACTGCAGAATCTTGGAATGTTATAATAACACAGTCCAAGGATTAGAACAAGTTTTCTTCGATCGTTTTAGATTACCAGTCAAGAATAATGAAGCTTTTTCACAGGAACTTCTGAGCACGTTTACTCTTGATAGATAGATAAATAATTTATTGGCTACAGCACAAAACATTCACCAAAACGCATAATGCACACATATTATAAAAACTAAGCATATACAACAACAAAGGAAAAAAAAAATAACACATGTAGGTACTAAGACAAAAAAAAAGAGAAATACCAAAATAGGCCCATAGTGCGGTGTGCATGTCGCGCTGCACCAATGGGAGTCCAGCTCAGCATGTGTCAGGCAAAAATACCTGATGCTGATATTATGCTGGATCCTTGTGGTGACATTCATTGTGAATGTACTCAAACAAGTCGATAAGTACAGGAGAGAAATAGGAGATCTTTTTTTTTCCTGTTAGTTTTCACTTCAGCCGGCCAATAAAGGTGATGAGGGAAATACTTCATCTAGCCTTCCAAAGAACTTACACATATTTCACTATCCATTACAGGCGACACAGACGAGAACGTATACGTGGTCCAGAATGGAAGAGTCAACGTGTACATCACGAATCAAGATGGCAGCAGTTTGTCGCTGAAGGTTGTAAGAGCGGGCGAGAGTGTCACGTCGCTGCTGAGTTTCACTGATGTGCTGACTGTAAGTTAATTTATATTACTAGCTGATGTCGGCGGCTCCACCCGTATGAAAGTAGAAAGTTGTCCAGACAACATACTTTTGGGATAACAAGTTCATTGTATGTGCTATTCCAGGGCATTCCCTTGTGCTAAGCTACTGAAGCTGCTGAAGAAATTTGGATGTCCAAATTTCTTCAGCAGCTTCAGTGTCAAGGAGTACCAAACACACACACATTTACGAACTTTTACTTCTATAATATTGAAGTGATTTAATACTTTTGATAATCTCGCACTTGGCCACTCCGAGTTCCTTCAAGCCTTCTTACCGGGGCTCGAGTTCCCTTTCGGATAACCCTGGCTAAAGTAGGCTTCGACCCGGCTGGGCCCCTGCTGTTGCTGACAACTTCTTGAGGCGCGCGGGAACAGTGGCGCGCCGTGGACGATTTGGGCTCGGACAGTTACCGGACGGCCGGACAGCGAGCTGTCACATGTCCCTATGCTCACTGTCCGCAAGCCCGCGCCTACGGTGGCTGGAAATCGGAATCGGAATCCCGGCCGCATCGATAGCGCCGTTGCCTGATGGCCTTGGGTGGAGCGAGAAATAGTGTCAGACTTTTACTAACTAAGAACCCACTACTGTTCCTTCATTGGCTATTGTACCGGGGCTAAATCTTCCTTTCAGAAATAGATCCATGGCCTCAGTAGGATTCGACCCTGCTGGGCCCTTACGCTTTGCTGATGGTCGAACGGCGAGCTACCCATTTTCTCCAGCTCGCGGTCCGCAAGCCCACGCCTACAGTAGTCAGAAATCAGGATCAGAATCCCGGCGGCGGCTGGGGCGTGAGTAACGTTGCCTGATGCGGTCGACCTCCTCCTTCGCTAGCATTAGGTACTGCTTCGCAGAAGTCGGCGACCGCCTGCCACTCCTCCTCGCTCCGGACCATGGCCTGTGCCAAGTTAGATTAACCTTTCAATCGTGGAAATTACAGACAAAACAGAAAGACAAGAAGTGCGCGAACGCCGGCGTTCGCTTGGGGTTTAATGAAACCTAGTATTTGGTTAGTCTGTTTGTCAAAAACGTCCGTATAGGTGTGAAATAATCCGCTAGCAGGTCATAATAATGTTTTAGTAGTTAGAGATAAATAAAATAATAAAGTTTTAGTACTGGTACTTCTCCACACAACTCATAAAATGCTGTGCAATTTATTTTTTATAGTTAATTGAAATATGATTAGTAATGAATGGTTATGAACTATTATTACGCTTGCCTACGTCGCAAGCGGTACTGTTGAGCATAATTTCCTGGGTTCGATACTCATGTTGAGCTAAGTGTTATTGGGCTTTTAAAGAATTGATTTGTTGTAGATTTTATGGTTTAAAATCAATAAATGAATGAATGAATTCAAAGTATATAGACATGTTACATAGGTACAAGTATTTTAAATGTTTTTTATAAATATACCTATAGACTAGCTTCTACCGGTAAAATATAAAAAATATCCCAATAGAACCTTTTTTTTATGGTGGGAAAAAATCTGTTGCTGACAACTCCTTGAGGCGCGCGGGAACAGTACGCGCCGTCAACGACTTGGGTTTGGTCCAGACAGTTACCGGATGGCCGGACAGCGAGCTACCCATTGCTCACTGTCCGCAAGCCCGCGCCTAGGGTGGCCGGAAATTGGGATCAGAATCCCGGCGGCGGTGGCGGTGGCGAGAACGCCGTTGCCTGATGCGGTCGGCCTTCTCCTTGGCGAGCATTACTGCTTCGCGGAAGTCGGCGACCGCTTGCCACTCCTCCTCGCTCCGGACCATGGCCTCAACCAAGGCCCTGCGCGAGAGGTCTCCACCGCCGATCGCCCCCATCCCAATAGAATCTGCTCCTGGGATAAAAAAGAAATGAAAGTCTTACTAGCTGCTGCGATCGGATTCACCCACGTGGTAGTGGAAAATTATCTTAAGGGAACTGAGTCCCAGGATATGTAGTATTGTATAAACTATTCCAGGTCATGGTCTACCTGTGTACCAAGTTTCAATCAAAATCCGTTCAGCCGTTCAAACGTCAAGATGTAACAAACATACACGTGTGATTCCGTGACATGGCCTAACTTTTGCCCAATCCCTTTAGCCGTTTGAGCGTGAAGAAGTAACAAACTTACACACACACACATACATACACAATTTCGCTTTTGTAATATCAGTGCGACTATTCTTTTTTCTAGGGTCATTCTCAACCTTACAAGACGGTAAACGCAAAGGCGTTAGAAGACTCGCAAGTCATCAAGCTACCAATGAGGGCTTTCCAAGAAGTTTTCAAGGAATACCCGGATATATTCGTCCGAGTTATACAGGTAAGTTTAAACTCGTTAAAAAATAACAGGCCCGTTTTGACAATTGAGAAAAACACCAACTTGACAAAAATATATGAATTTGAATTTTTTTTTAAATTGAAAAGTGTTTCTATAGTGTACACGAGTTTTTTAGGTTACACATTGTAAGTTTTGACATTATTATTATATTTGACATGGATATTATTGACATGATTTTATTATTGACATGATTATTGAAATTTGTGATATTATTATTGTAAGTTTTTTTTTTTGTTATATTGACATTTTTTAACTCAACAACACAATTGTAATGAATTAGAAATTTGTATAATGAGTGCATGATTTTAATCAAATTATTAATTTAATTTTTTTTACTATGATTTATATTTGCACGCCGAAATTAAAGGCAGAATAAGAGATCAATTTTATTTATATAGTCAACCTTCTGTACCTTATTTACGCAAATAAACGATTTATTATTATTATTTTTATTATTTGTAATGTTTTCAGATCATTATGGTGCGTCTACAGAGGGTGACGTTTACAGCTCTTCATCAGTACCTGGGCTTGAGTGCAGAATTGGTGAACCCAGTAAGTATTTTTCTTTTATTTTCATTCTTTATTCTATCAGTTTGATGGAATAAAGAATGACTTATTGGTATCGGCTCTGACGTCAAACTGTTTAGGAGGAGTTAAACATAAACACACGTACAGAAGAATTATATATAAGGTGTAAGGGACAGCCCTCCACAAACTTTAAGAGCTTGCTCAGTAGACGAAACTGAACAACCTTCCATAAAAAATTTATTCAAGAGACGAAAAAAACAAAACGGCCTCGCCATGCAAATTGTCCAATCAAGTTTATCATTTTTTATGATGAGGCTGATTTTTTTTTCGTGTCCTGTAAAAAAAAAAAATTGTGGAAGGTTATTCAGTTTTGTCTACTGAGCAAGCCCTTAAAGTTTGTGGAGGGCTGTCCCTTACATTTTTTCTATAAAGATGTATATGTAATACTAACCTTTTTTACCGTGGACGTTAGACAGAAACTCGCCTTATAAGAACAGAATGTAGAATGCCATCAAAACATAACTTGTAAAAAAACCTAGGCTAGCAAATCAGTTCTTCTACTATAACAAGTTGTGAGATCCATGTAATTACCAAATCGCTTAGTTTATTTAGTCCCTACATTTTTTTTTGGTGGAAAAAATCATCCAATGACAACCCCTGCTCTTGGGTGGAGCGGGAGATAGTGTCAGACTCTTACTGACTAAAAGACCCACCCCGTTACTTCTAGCCTTCATACCGGGGCTCGAGCGCCCTTTCGGATAACCCTGGCCCCAGTAGGCTTCGACCCGGCTGGGCCCCTGCTGTTGCTGACAACTCCTTGAGGCGCGCGGGAACAGAGCGCGCCGTCCGGACAGTTACCGGATGGCCGGACTGCGAGCTACCCATTGCTCACTGTCCGCAAGCCGTGCCGGAAATCGGGATCGGAATCCCTACTTGAAGGAACTTTTGCAACATCTTATACGTGACCAGACCATATCAATATTACAAATCCTTTCAAGTTATAAACAAATAAATATATTGACTTTGCAATCGCATGAAGACAAAATGTATCTCACAAGTAATACGTATTATATTTTGATTAAGTACTAGTAGGGAATTTTCTCTACAGTCTAAAATGATATTGTAAACTTATAATAAATAAATAATGAAGATTCTGTACATTGAAAATATAAAAAAAAAAAATAATGGCAGGGGGTGTTACTAGACCGACACCGAACTCAAAAATGTGATTAAAATTTTTTTTATCTGACTGTCTGTTCTTCTGTTTGTTCAGGCATCACGCAAAAACTACCGGTTCGATTACGATGCAACTTGGTATACCTAATTATTCTTTAATATCCTGGGCACCACACTGGGTACTTTTTATCCCGGAAAAGTATTACAATAAAAAACAAACTTAATTTTGCGGTTCGATCCCTAGACCCAATTACTGTACCAACCGCAAATAATAAGTTTGTCGTAGGTTACGCCACCCGCAGTGGAGTTCACTATGGGGAGTTCCCTAACCCTCCCACAGAAAGGGGAACCGTGGTAACACGGTTTTTAACGCGAATTTAACGCGAGCGAAGCCGCGGGCAAAAGCTAGTAAAATAATAATAATAATAATGAACCTCGTCTACCTCGTTTGCCTATGCATAGAAAAAATAGGGCGTTGGTGTGTGCTCTAGATTCGCAGCTATCAAATTGTTTTGATAGCAGCGAAGACCTTGCCGATACCCACTCAATCTTGTACTGTGCGGCTGCAGCGGCGTTTCGTGTAGCTCACGTCAAAATTCCAAATAGTGACAGAGCTACACGACCAGCTAAACCAGCCTGGCAGTGCAGAATCGAGCGTCGTATCGGTGAGGCTAGAGCGCTCATCGGCAAACTTATCTGCTTCAGGGAGGGCAACACTCGCCCTAGAGTGATGCGCTTTGTGAAGCGGGCGTTCTCGGGGACAGATGTTAGTCCTCGAGATTATCTACCCCGTATCACAGAGCGTATCGACTTCCTGAGGCAGAAAGTCTATGCATGGGCAAACCGTATACGACGGTACAAGCGGCGAGTGGAGCGGTACACCCAGAATCGCGCGTTCCAAAGCAACGAAAGGTGGGTTTACAGGGCTTGGGAGCGACCGGACCAAAGTGTGATTGATACGCACCTACCGGATGATGATGCCATGTATTCATTTTGGCGCAGCATTTGGTCGGTGCCTGTCAGTCACACTGAGGGTGATTGGACTCGGGAGGTTGAGCGAGAGTGCGAACTTATACCAGAAATGGGGGCAATTACCATCAGCCCCCAAGATGTAGCTCGGGCAGTCCGTCCGTTACCAAATTGGAAATCTCCAGGGCCGGACGGGCTGCACAACTTTTGGCTTAAATGGTTTAAAAGTTCGCACGCTCGCTTGGCGTCCCAATTCCAATCTGCCTTAGAGTCAGGGTCGCTACCCCAGTTCCTGACGACAGGAATAACCCACATGCTCCATAAATCGGGTAGTACTGCGGAACCCAAAAATTATAGACCGATTACGTGTTTGCCAACGGTCTATAAAGTTCTTACATCCATCCTGAGAGCTAAAATTAATAGTCATATTAAGACAAATTCCATCATGTCTGCTTCTCAGAATGGATGTAGGAATGGGTCCCGTGGTACTAAGGAGCTGCTCCTCATTGATGTTGCCATTAGCCAACAGGTTCGTCGTTCTCGAAGAGATCTGTCGACATGTTGGATAGATTACAAGAAGGCCTATGATTCAGTGCCGCATACATGGCTCATGAGGGTGCTGGAGCTATATAAAATTGATGTAACTCTGCGCACCTTTCTGATGTCGTGTATGGGGCAGTGGAGGACGGTCCTTCACTATCCAGGGTGTCGACGGGTTTCGGAGAACAGCGAACCGTTAAGGATCGAGCGTGGCATATTCCAGGGTGACAGTCTGAGTCCACTGTGGTTTTGCCTAGCTTTGAACCCTCTCAGCACACTGCTGGAGGGTTCGGGTTTAGGCTACCGGTTGAGAAGAGAGGGTCAGGTCATATCTCACCTTCTTTATATGGATGATCTGAAACTTTTTGCTTCCAACAACTTGCAACTGATGGAGCTACTGAAGGTAACTGAAACCTTCAGTAGTGCCATCAGAATGGAATTTGGTTTGGACAAATGTGCAGTCATGCATGTAAAGCGAGGAGAGATTATGGAATCTGTGGGAACCCAACTCTCAGGTTCCATACACCTCAGATCCCTCACCTCAACCGAAACTTACAAGTATTTGGGTATGTCGGAAGCGTTGGGAATCAATGCTGCTGACGTGAAACAATCGTTGAAGGAGCGCTTCTTTGGCCGCCTGAATAAAGTACTGAAAAGTCTTTTATCGGGCGGGAACAAGGTGCGCGCCTTCAACGGTTGGGTCATGCCGGTTTTGATGTACTCTTTCGGTATACTCAAATGGACTCAGACGGAACTCGACGCCCTGGATAGGAGAGTCCGCACTCTGCTTACCACAAATCGGATGCATCACCCACGATCATCGGTGATGAGGCTGTATATCCCGCGGAAGTGTGGGGGTCGTGGCTTTTTAAATGCCAAGATCCTGCACAACCGTGAGGTATGCAGTCTCAGGGAATACTTCCTGGAAACCGACGTGGGGATGCACCGAGATGTGGTGGCGGTGGACAAAGGCCTCACCCCGCTCTCCTTGGCCAACGAGAACTGGCGCAAACCTATAGTAATGGATACTAATGAACGCAAGGAAGTATGGAAGGGCAAGGAGCTTCACGGGCGCTTTTACCGGGCCTTACATGGGCCCGATGTAGATCTTTTAGCGTCCGTATCCTGGCTACGCTTTGGTGATCTCTTTGGAGAAACCGAAGGTTTTGTCTTTGCAATTATGGACGAAGTTATGATGACGAACAACTACCGGAAATATATTGTGAAGGACGGTACGGTTGACATCTGTCGGGCATGCCACCGGCCTGGAGAATCAATCCGACACATAATTTCTGGGTGTTCTCATTTAGCTAATGGAGACTATTTGCACAGACATAACCTTGTAGCCAGGATAATCCATCAGCAACTTGCTCTTAAATACAATCTTGTTGAATCAGAAGTACCGTACTATAGGTATGTGCCCGACCCAGTTCTCGAGAATGGCAGCGTCACATTGTATTGGGACCGATCTATCATCACTGACAGGACTATTGTTGCCAATAAGCCTGACATAGTGGTGATAGATCGACTAGAGCGTCGCACAATGATTGTTGATATAGCGGTCCCTCATGACGAGAACCTCGTGAAAGCTGAGAAAGATAAACAAACTAAATATCTTGACTTGGCTCGCGAGGTTGTCGACATGTGGGAAGTGGATAGAGCAATCATTGTGCCGATAGTCGTGACGGCCAATGGCTTAATTGCCAAGAGCCTCGACCAACATCTGCGGAGGCTCTCGTTAGGCAGTTGGATCAAGGGCTTGATCCAGAAGGCAGTACTCCTAGACACGGCGCGTATTGTCCGGAGGTTCCTCTCTCAGGAGCCCTGACCGCCGGCAGCTTGGACCCTGTTCCCGATGCCGGTGGGCTACTATTTTTTATATTTTTAAATGTTTTTTTTTAATATAATTTTTTGAAGAAATATTTAAAAATATGATGAATATGTAAATATAATAAATGAATGGAATAATAATGATATTTTGTTTATTCTATTCCTTTCACAACTCGCAGGGTCGCGACCGCCGCCGTCCGACGACAATGGGCTCGTCGCCCGCCAAATCTTCCAAGATGACTACCGTGGACAGCAGCGGCAACATGCATTCCCCACACCACAGCGACCGAGCCATGTCGGAACATTTGGTAAGTTCAACTACCCTCCTATAAGTTTAGCATGATTAGATTTTGCGAATTTGTTTTGCATAGACGCGTATAATGCCTGCCATACACGCTAGTGTTTGCCTGTACAGTACCCCTAGCCAAGATAACGGGAATGACGTCATGTTAACGCTCAGTCACGTGGTCAGAACAAAAGATTCGGGGGCGTAGCCAACTCGAGGCGTTCGACGCAAGAGAAACGGTTGTAACTTGGCTAGGGGGCCAGCTGTGTACGTCTCCATAATAGTTTACCTGACTAAAATAAATGTGCAGGTAAACCTCTGTCAGGTATACCTTAACGTGTATGGCTACTTTAAGAGACAGCATATCTCCCCTTTTTAGTTGCATTTTTTAAATTCCTCAATTTGTGCGAGTTGTTGAATTTGTAAAATAAGATTAAAGATTTCTGGTTGGTTTATATTTATTTGTGCTGAAAATTTTGCTTCGGCTTCGCCTGTATAAAGATAGACTGAAATTTTTTCACCGATAGAAAGCTACTTTAAGGCTTAAACGGCAGCTTTGGTGTGTAGAGGAATTTATGCTTGAGTGAAATATGCTATATTTACCGTATGCGGGCGAAGCCGCGGGTTAAAACTAGTTTTTAATATGTGAACTGCTTACTATTTATATCATTTATATTAGCATAAGATCACAAAACCGAACAGTATGAAATCTTAGGTTGGAGCTGACAGCATGCTTTTGCTTTGTCAAGGACTTTTTAAGGTTGTATTAGCCAAAATAACCCGTAGAACCTAACCTTGTAACTCAAAATAGACAATGTGTGTGTGACAACTAACAGTGTGTGTGTCCTTGCATGTCAGGACGGAGGGCATGCAAGCTCGTCGCCCATACACATTCAGGGGAGGCGCCAGCGACCGGACATGGTGCCCGACATCGCCTCTAACACGCCGCAGGTGAGCACCGGACAAAAACTTGTATGTATAGTGTAAATCCTGCTCGAAACGTTTGATGAAAGCACGGAAAAGATGAAAAAGGTTAGAATGGCCTTGAGGGTGGGGCAGGCGCGCCTCAAAATATGATCATGCTCATAATTAACACAACCAATAGCAAACTTGCGATCTAAGTGGGCGTGTTCTGTTAGTTGCGTAATGCGTGTTCGTATTGGTTTATTGCCTGTAGTGGAGTTAAAGGGTGGGAGACTAGCGGTGACTCTCGTTGTAGCACAAATCGGGAAGTATATCCTTTCTAACCATCTTTTCTGTGGATGAAAGTGTAAACAAATAAACCTGAAATCGTACTGTATATAGTCAATTGAGTGATTAGATTTCAGTATTTGAATACTTAAAGCAGCCTAATGATATGTCTGCTGATTTTCATTATACGACATCCAAAAGAAGGCTATACTAGGCGTTGAGCCGCGTGTTTTAAATACAACTGCACAATTATTTAAGCATTTATGTAAGAATTACCCTAAGCTATGTATTTTATTTTACACCTTTTATCAAATAGTTTTGGAACAGAGTTTAGTGAAAATATGGCACAACACAGCATTGGCATTAAAAGATTTCAAAAAAGTTTACATTTAAATGATGGAAAATATGATCCAGTCCTCTTCACTACTCTTTTAGCAATAGAAATTGCATAGAAAACTTGTGCACGTGCAAGTGAATAAATTAAATATTACATGTGTGTATTTTTACCGTTAAATTGGATAATCAAACTATATTATTTTTGTAGCAGCAACCCGATGTCCAGCCAACACCGTCCCTGCAGAGAGCTCGGGAGGGGTCATCCTTCAAGAAACACAATACTGATAACCTTGATGAACAGGTAAAATTGGTTTGTCTTAGTATTTTACTGACGTGGTCTTACAAAATAATGCATAGACATAGGGCTACTGATTTTACTGCCATAATAAAGGGGGACAAACAAGGTCAGCAGTGTTGGCCAGGTGTTAACCATCAACCCGCACTAGACCCACGTGGTGAATTACGGCATATTACCCTCTACTAGAAAAAAATAATGTTCCCACTGATGGGAGTAAGCCTCCTTACTCCCACAAGTGGGAACATTATATATATATTGTTTTTAATTGATTTAAATTAGTGATATGAACAGCAGGTTAATAAATTGTACCTGAAATTCTGAGACTACTGAATTTGTTGGTGTATTTACTGCTGTATCGATGTAGGATAAAGGGATAACATAGTTTTTGAGTAAAATTGTATTATAATAAAATAAATATATTATTATTAATTCTTTTTACATTCAGCGTCTATTACCTTAAACTGATTATTGATTGCTTAATGCAAAAACATGGGTTAAAAGTGATTCAAAAATGACTTACTGTGATTACCAATATTATAAAAACAGCTCTCCTGAAAAACCATTTGCTTTACTACGTTATGCATAAGAGGTATCGAAATATTTACTATTCTATTCTATTTAATATACTGAACATATTTTTTACAGGCATTAATCCAAATCGCGACAGAAGCATTCGTGAAGGAACTTGGTCTTGATTGTGACACCGTATTGCGTGGAAATGTACAAGTCAGAGATCTACCAGCTGGAACTTACATCATGAAGGAGGAGAGTCATAAGGTACGTTTAAACTCGTTAGATTCATCTGGATAAGTGATATTTGAACTATAATTTTGGTTAATGAATAGACCATAGGACAAAACAAGATTTCATTAATTGTTGTGAGAGCATAATGCTATGCTAACGAAAAATGTTGTACGTTGTCGAAAACTGTTACGCAGTTTATCGGCGGGATTACTGCTTCTTTATTATATTTGGTTCACACAATGTAATAGGTGTAAAAAAAATCGTCGCCTTGGAGGCCAATGGAGCTAAGCCATATCGTAATAAATGTGGCTTAGCTGTATTGACCTCCAAGGCGACGAAATACAGTAACCACTACCTCGGAGGAAAAATAATAAAGGCTGGCGCTTACCCACTATCTCCTCTGATGGTTAGTGATGATGTGATCGACGATAGAGTATGCTTGCCTAGAAGTAACCTATTCAGTCTTGACTTAAATGTGGTAGCTATCAGGAAAAATAGACTCTGTCAGGGAGTTCCACTCCTTAGCTGTACCTACGCGCAATGAATGTATGCACAAACATGTACAGTACAATTCACGAATGATGGCGGGCGTGAAGTTAGCCTTTGCGAACTTTCGCGCATACCACACTCTTCTCGCACACGCACGACGTCATTTGGTTCCTAAAACACGTTACTGCGCAGCCTTCTGCGCAAACTTCACGGCCGCCATCATTCGTGAATTGTACTATACTAGTGACGCATTCATCTAGTAAGTAGTCCAATGATGGAACCGACTTGGAGTCTATTATCAAAGCATTTATTGTTTTTTTTATTTGGTTTCAATATTAGCCATTCTCAATACCTACGATTTTGACAACAAATAACCGTCTGGTTATATAAATAATTTTGTTATTAAATTGCTTTATAATTTCCTTTCATAAGCTGTATTATAGTATCCCCGGTGAGCCAGAAATTACTCAGGTATGGTTTGAGAGTGATACATTGACAGTTCTACATACCATGATAAGGCCATCAATATCACTGTCATCTATATAAAAGGAGAAATTGACGACTGACTGACATCGCACGGACGAAACTACTGGGAGTGGGAGTGTAAAATTTTGCACACGAAATTTTTTATGATGTGGGAGAGCTAAGCCCCTAAGGGGATGAAACGGGGTCCAAAATGTTTGCTTTCACGCGAGCGAGGCCTCTGGCTGCTGCACTGCTCGGATTGCAGCAGACGTATTTTTAATCTTTACATGTTTATTCTTTGAATTAGATATTATTGTGAATTTCCACTCGATCTAACTTATTTTTAACAAGCTAACTCGGCGAAGTTCGTACCGCCTAATAGTCAATGAATGTAGTATATCTTTCGATATAACCGATTGCGACAAAGTCTAAGTAATATATCAAGTTGCAAAAAGTTATTTACATCGATTTCGTACATTTTACGTGATGCGCGCTTAACTAAAAACTTCTACAGATTTTTTAAATAACCATAGATAATTATTTAATAGGAGAATTTGAATGATTGACATTTCAACATACAGCCGGGACTAGAAACATGAAATTTTGCAAGTTTCCTTTAATGACGTAGGCCAGCACTAAGAGAGGATTTTCCAAAATTCACTCTCAATTCGACGGATGAAACGGGGGTCCAAAATTTGTATGAAGAAACCTTCTTTCACATGAGCGAAGCCGTCGGCTGTGATGTTGTATTATGGACCCACTACTTAAACTGGCATACAGCAGACAAATATTTTTAATCTTTACAATGGTATAAGATAATTACTGTGAATTTTGGCTCGACCTAGTTTTTTTTTTTAATGAGGTCTCGTGTAAAAAGCCATATTTGACTTATTTCAAACAGCAGTTTTCATATGTAACCCCCACTAGAAATTCACTTATTACATAAATGTTTGAAACGTGTAATTGTCTCTGTTTTTATTTTGTGTTACACTCTCATGGCCTACATTCTTTTTAACTGATTTGCTTGACCCTTAAACACGATTTAGTTTTGTATAATTTTATAGTAATACATCCTCCGTTAATTCGACTTTTTTTGCTGTGGGACATCATCAAATAACTTCTACAACTCTGGGTGGAGCGAGAGGCAGTGTCTGACTTTTACTGACTTAAAACCCGCCCGTATTCCTTTAGGCGCCCTTTGCGTCCCATGGCCGCGGTTTTTGAACAATCCTGCAGCATTTCCGTCAATTCGACAGTAATGTTAAAACATAAATATATTTGCCCAGTCTTTTCCGAACTATGTTATATATGTCGGTTTTCAGACTACCTATGATAGATACACATGTACTTAACGAGATTCACAGGAGTCTTAGTCCGTGGATTGTCCCCACCCTTCCACCTAGACCTCGGCATACCTTGGTTAATCTTGTAGATCGACTCTTGTGGCTGTCATTACCACGAGCTCCTCATCAAAACGAAAGTAAACTATGAAATTCTTTATAGGATGTGGCTCTGGTGTACCTACTGTCCGGTGCTCTACTGGTTTCACAAAGAGTAGCGGAGGGAGACGGAGAAGTGCACATGTTCACTGCTTATCCAGGTAAGAGGGTATTAAGTTATTTACTATTTTAGAGAATCTGTAGCGACATCTATAATGTTCCAAAGGAACTGAAGTTTGAAATCCTGCATCGCGCTATTAGAGTTCTCCGCGCGATTAGAACATAATTTATTTATTAAAACTTTATGCAACACAAAGATACAAAAGTAGACTTATGGACTTGGCATTCTCTACCAGTCAACCAAGGGTGGTGGAGATACAACATGATAGGTGTATATAAAAAAAAGATTATTTAAAATATGAGGGTACAAAAAAGTATCTGTCTGGGCTGTCTCTTACATAGACGCACAATCCAATACCATGGAATTAAAAATGCAAATTCTTTTTTTGAAAAAATTAAGAAAAAAACCGACGAAAAATTCCGCCACTCTCCATGGTATTCGTTTGTGCGTCGATGTCAGAGACACCCTGTATATAGTTAAAATAAATATAAATATTATATTCAATAATACATAATAAAACAGTCCGAAATCAACTATCGGGCAGTTATCCCGACCAGACACAACACCCGTCTGATCGGACCCGCAGCTTTGACAGGCATCGGCGGTAGCGGACCCAAATAATGATTCCGACAGTTCTTTGAGCGTGCAACACAATGTGCCATCAGGCTCCTCCTCGAGTCGTATTCCTCATTACTGAGGGTCGTGAAGTTCCTGTTGGATTAGCTTCTTACTTTGGTGTCTCGCCATCTTTGGCATTAGGAAGTGCGACGTATGGGTGTCCAGTGTGGAGCAGACATGATCTGCTCATCATTTTGGGCTGCAACCTCTTGCTACCATCTGCTTTATTTAGTTTTATTATTTATATAACATTTTCTTACCCTTCCCAGGTGAAGTGGAAGGCGGTCTCGCCGTCCTGACAGGCGAACCAAGCTTCTTCTCCATCCGCGCGAAGCATTTCTCTCGCATCGGCCTTCTCTCCAAGACCACAGTGTACAGCATCATGAGGGAGCGACCTTCAGTAGTGTTGCACATTGCTAATACGGTTGTACGGAGGCTCTCGCCCTTCGTGAGACAAGTGGACTTCGCACTAGACTGGGTAAGTGGTTTTAGAGGATCAGTCCCTCGCCTCCGATTCCTTTGTTCTGACGTCATCTCAACGCTCAGTCACGTGGTCAGTACAAAAGAATTGGAAGCGTGGCTAACTCGAGGCATTGCGTGGCAACGTGGCTGGAGGGCTGTTGTGCTAAGGTAAAACGATTTTACCTGCTTTGTCAATTTCTGGAATAGACCAAAGCGTGCATGAACTTAACGGTTCATTTTTGCAATAATATGCCAAGTTGCTTTTAACAAAACTAAGGGTTAGCATTTATGTAATTATCTTGGCTCAACACAGCCTAAAACTTGAGTTCAACAAGAAGAAGTAACTTCTTGAGTGTTTGCACTGCAAGTAATCATTTGTGAAACATAATGCCTTACTATTGTCAGCGTCACATTAATTTGGAATGCAGTACATTGACTTTTTCCTAATATCTAGCGTGGGTACCCGAAAAACAAATGAAGGAACCTTGAAATTAAGAATGTCAATAAATATCATTATTATTATTTAGAAGATAATGCTTCACCCATCGTGTAGGGGATGTAGTCACTGCGACCTAAAACATATATTGTGACTCGCCACCTTTTTAGAGTAACTCTTTTAGCCCAGAGGCTTCCAAGAAATTTAGAATACTACTAGCTTTTAGAGTTTTAATCTCCTCCGGGCGAAAAATGTGTCGGCCCAGATGGACACTGCGTTTGTGGATAAGGGGCCCAATAAATATCATAGTCAATGGGTCATTGACGGCTATTCCATATTTATCTGACGCCAATTTCAGTTATCGTTTCGTCCTATTGCTAGTTCTTTGTTTCTCCCATCTTTGGAGACTCAACCTGGTCGTGGATCTATTTTGTAGCATACGATCAGATCACACACTTATAATGCCCATTTCTTTCAGGTCTTCCTCGAATCAGGCCGCGCAGTCTACCGTCAAGACGAAGAATCCGGGTCCACATTCATAGTCCTGTCCGGTCGTCTCCGCTCAGTCATCACCCACCCGAACGGCAAGAAGGAACTGGTCGGTGAATACGGCAAGGGCGACTTGGTCGGGATTGTGGAGATGGTCACGCAGACTAGAAGGAGTACTACTGTTATGGCGGTCAGAGATTCTGAGCTGGCCAAGCTGCCTGAGGGCTTGTTTAATGCTATTAAACTGAGGTTCCCTGTCGTGGTGACTAGGCTGATTAATTTGTTGGGCCATAGGATTTTGGGTGAGTGATTTTGTATATTTTTCTAATGTTATGTTTAGACCTAGCGAATGTACCGCTCGTGAGCCGCCCGTGAGTCGCTTGCGAAGGGCCAGTAGCCTGATTCACGTAAAATCAAACAAGCCAAATATCATTGAAGTTTATAGTCGTTCGATCGAAGTCCTATCCAAAAGCGGTATTCACGATCTATCGACTTATTTCCAGTTACATTAATAAGTATTCTACTAGGATAGTGTAATACAGATTTTTTTTTAATCGACGAATTTCAAACGACTTTAAAATCGGTGTCGCCCAAACTCGATTGATGGATGTGAATACGGAAATGGTCTAAACGACTAAATCGCTACGATATCGTTATGGTTTTCATTACGTGAATCGGGCTACTGATTACACGGTGCGTTGCGGCGCCGCACCGCACATATTTCGACCAATCGGCGGGCTGTGCGGGCGGGGCGTCGTCGCTGGTGTGTCCACTGATTTGTCGAAATATTTGCGGTGTGGCGCCGCAACGCACAGTGTGGCCTGGCTCGAACGTCACGCGTGCATTTCGCGCGCAGCTCGTTCGTACTTCGCCCCTGCGCCGTGCGCACTGATTACGAAATTGAAATGCACGTGGAGTTTCTTGTGAAGTTAAGGCGTATAGTTCCTTGAACCATCTGGCTGAAATTATGTGAACGCAACTCTCGCACTCGTCTAGGCGGTAGTACGCAAATCTGTGCATTTATTTGCGGCCAGCAGCGCCCGGAAAGCGCTTTAAACCCATTTTCTCTACGAGATATTGATTATATGCAATGTTCACTTTGAAGAATATTTAACCAGCAATTTTTATGTGTAAAAATGTTTCTAAAGGTCCAAGCCGTTTCGAAGGAGTAGGGAAAAGTTGCGAAAAATTGCGAAATTGCTACATATTTTTTTTTGACAAAAGTAGCACGAAAAAATCAAATGTTGATATTATTGTTCATGAATCTATAATAAACATATATTTTTTTCAAACCAATTGATCTAGCCGTTACGGAGGAGTAGGCCTCAGAAAATCACTATTTTATGGCACTTTTCGGGCGCTTGGCCCTTAAATTCCTTTCCTTCTACGGTATAAACATAATTTTTTATACATTTCATGTCAACATTCGTTTATGTTTTATTCAGGATCATGGCAGAAACCGACAGCCGGTCTCGGTGGCGCGGCGACCATAGAGCCGCGTCCCTCGCAGCACAACTTCTCAACAGTGGCCGTAGTCCCCGTCAGCGATGATGTACCGTTGACTGCCTTCACTTACGAACTGTATCATTCTCTCTCGGCTATTGGTAATTATTGAATTCTGTATTTTTTAAGCAGTTATTTAGATATTGGAATATGATGAAAGAAACTAGTACCAGTAGTTTGTGAATACATGGACTGATTAATTTATGAATTTTAAAAGAGACTGACCTCTGAGGAGTTTCTTCTCAGGGTAGTCTTTTCAGCTAAGAAACATCGACCTGATCTAGTTAAAACTGACGAAAAAAATGTAAACGTGTTTTAAATAAAGTATTTGCAGAATAAATATGATTTATTTATCATATAATTATCATCTTTGTTTTTTGACAATTCTTTATCATCAGATTTGAAAGATTTCTCAGTTTTTTTTTTTAAATTTTAAGCGGATTTGAAAAATTCTTTGTATTTCTGATTTTGATTAAAAAAATTAAAAGTACCCAATTAAAAGTACTGCTTGTAATAAATTCGGAATAAAATACATCTTTCAGGTCCAACAGTGCGTCTGACTTCTGACGTGATCAGGAAACTCCTCGGTTTGACCATCATGGATCCTAACAACGAGTACAGACTCAGTTCCTGGCTAGCACAGCAAGAGGATAAACATAAGGTATGTAAGAATACTAAAAAAAATCTTATCACATAATTTAATGGCCTTGAAATTCGAGACCAATCAAGTAACAATAATGATTCCTTAATTCTTTAGAGGTATGCGGAACAGAATGTGAAGTCCTTCAAACCTTCGTTGAAAAGGAAGGATCCTCAGGCCAGACGGGTGTTAGGTCTGGTCCGGGCGACTGCCCTATAGTTGATTTCGGAACAGAACACTATTCAAATAAACACGTTCAATCGATGCGAGTTCCGATTATAGAATACCCGCCCTTTCAACGATTGCGTCTTAGTAAGACTTATCGTCGTCACACTAGCGTTCAGTAGTGGAAGTCGATTCTCCGACATATTTATTGACACCAATGTGAATGTGGGGACCGTGTGGATTACTTTCTCCTTTTCTGTATTTTAACATGATGTCTGGCAGTTTTGAGTATTTGATGTGGCCTACCCAAATGTCCCTTCTTTGGTATTGTTCGTCAAGTCGTTGAGCTCCTTAGTAGTCCTAAGTTTGAGCTACACGAATACTGACAAATGCTTGCACTGACTGGACAGGTCCACTCAAATATGTGTGGCTCTTTCTTCAAAAGACCATCTGAGACACTAATCTGCATGGTTCTCATGTGATTTGACCATTACATATTTACTGTATGGACTTTAAAAGAGACTTTGACCTCAGAGTTTGTTTCGGTGTTTCTTCTCAGGGTAGTCAGCTAGGAAACACCGGCCTCATCTAGTAAAAATGCAAATCATTTCCATTTGAGCGGCGAGTGACAGTGGCGGCCGAGTGGTAATGGCCCCGACTTACAAGTTGTAGGTCGCAGCTTCAAACCCTGCCAGGCGCATTACTTTGTGTAATTTATTTAATTACCACTGCTCTCAAAACGGTGATGGAAAACATCGTGAGGTAACCGGGATGTCCTAGAACCAAAAATTCGAATACATGTGACATCCACCAACCCGCACTGGGCCCGCGTGGTAGATTACGGTCCATTTCCTCTCCTAGAGAGGAGGCCTGAGTCCCAGCTGTGGGAACATCAAAAAAGGCTGATGATATGATGATGATCATTTATCATTTACCATACAAAATATGTACGTAATTTGGGTGTCCTTTGTCCAGTGAATTTCCCTAAAATTTGGTTTTTCTCATTTCCAGGTTGCTCTGTACCAGTGTGATCCAAGTCTCACTCAATGGACCCAGCGTTGTATTCGTCAGGCGGATTGTATCCTCATTGTGGCGTTGGGAGATAAACAGCCTAGCATTGGCAAGGTTAGTTTTTACATTTTAAACCAGAAAAAAGAATGAAAAATATTTAATTTGGCACACAGGCACACACAAGAAAATAAAAAAAAAAACAAACTGACATTGTGTGTCAAGGTTGAGCTAAATAGGTCCAGTTCAGCAAAAATGCCAGAAGACTACGTGATAGTCGCCTGACGCTGGTTTTCAACTGAACCTGATTGGAAGTGTGGGAAAATTGTATTGTAATATTTAGAAACAATGTTTATGCATCATTAAGATCCCGCCTGGGCCACGCGGAATTTCTAAAAAGGAGAAACCGTGGTGCTACAAAGCAAAGGGCAACTGAAGGACGTGGAAGACTTTAGTCAGTAAAAGTCTAACACTCCATGAGTATTATTTGATGATCTTCCAACCTGCTTGATCTTTAAGTCCTGGGATCTACCTGGATCCACTTCATACTGTTTCTTATATTTAAATTCATTCATAAATTCTACAACTTATCACTATAATCACATATACTTTTCAGCATTCGTAGGACCAACTTTTGATACCCAAATGCCGATAATTACAGATTGAGAAAGAAATCGAGCGTCTTGCCATCCGTACTCAGAAGGAACTAGTCCTGCTGCACCGAGAGGGAGGCGCCAACCCTTCAGGGACTGTTCACTGGCTGAACATGAGGACGTGGGTCAGCCAGCATCACCACGTCCGGTGTCCACACAGAATGTTCACTAGGAAGTCGCAGTACCGCATCGTGAGTATAAAATCAAATCGGCAAATTAAACGATCTTATAGTAGCTTCGTTCGCCTACATATATTATAGCAAATGTCACTCAGGAATAAAGCAGCTTTCTATCGGTAAAAAAATTTAGAAATTGGACCATTACTTCCAGAGATTACCTCCTACAAACCATCATCTTCCTGCCCTAGTCCCGTTTTATTTGGGGTCGGCGCAACACGTTTTTTTCTTCCATTCTGTCCTTTTACTCGTCACGCTATCACTAACTTTTTCTTTTCTTTCATATCGCTTCTCACACAATCCATCCATCTTCATTACCTCCTACAAACCAAAAAACAAACTTTACGACTTTGTTATATTAGTATAGATTCATATTAAGACAATAGTGACGCATTAGTGCTACTGCAAAGGCTTATTCTTGCCAGGGTAAAAATTAAACTATTAGTATGAAGGCAAAACTCTTTTTCAAAAATAAAATTAAATAATTATTTTAAAATTTAATCATTCTGCTTTTATTTTTACGAATAGGTGAGGTATTATTGGCAAAAGACGTACTGTCTGAAAGGCTTTCATCAACTGCTCAGTATGAACTCGGCTTTCTAATTTACTACAGTCTAATATCTCTCTATAAAACTCTAGTCAAAGGCGAGGTATTAATTATTGACAAAAGACGTACTGTCTGAAAGGCTTTCATCAACTGGTCAATATGAACTCTGCTTTCTAATTTATTACAGTCTAATATCTCTCTATAAAACTCTAGTCAAAGGCGAGATATTAATTATTGACAAAAGACGTACTGTCTGAAAGGCTTTCATCAACTGGTCGATATGAACTCGGCTTTCTAATTTACTACAGTCTAATATCTATAATATAAAAATGAATCGCAAAATGTGTTGGTAAGCGCATAACTCAACAACGCCTGGACCGATTTCGCTAATTTTTTTTTTGTTGTGTTCGTTATTATGAGGAGAAGGTTCTTATATGGAAAATGAAAGTTAGGGTAGTGTAGGGTAGAGTAGGGTAGTGTAGGGTAGAGTAAGGTAGAGGAGGGTAGAGTAGGGTAGAGTAGAGTAGGGTAGGGTAGAGTAGGGTAGGGTAGAGTAGGGTAGAGTAGAGTAGGGCAGAATAGGGTAGAGTAGGGTAGAGTAGAGTAGGGTATAGTAGGCTGAAGTAGGGAAGAGCGGGAGCGAAGCCGCGCGGGTAAAAGCTAGTCTCTCTATAAAACTCTAGTCAAAGGCGAGGTATTAATTATTGACAAAAGACGTACTGTCTGAAAGGCTTTCATCAACTGGTCAATATGAACTCGGCTTTCTAATTTACTACAGTCTAATTGGTCAAGGGCTAAGCTGAGTGAAAACGAAGAGTCACTATTTTCGAAACGTGAATAGACTGTAGCTAAACACTGAATGTTTTCAATTCCAGAGCGAACTATACAGCAAAGTGTTGATGTCGGAAGCGTCCGTGCACTCGGACTTCTCCCGCCTGGCGCGCTGGCTCACCGGCACCTCGGTGGGGCTCGTGCTGGGCGGCGGCGGCGCGCGCGGGGCCGCGCACGTCGGCATGGTGCGCGCGATACAGGTCAACAATTTTACATCTGTCATCATTATTAGCATCATCATCATCATTATTTCAACTGAAGAACGTCCAATCAGTGACTTAAAAACACCTTCATAAAGGTTACAGAATTTTAAGTGTTACATGTTGAATGTGTAACAGAATCAAAAATGTAACACTTATATATGTGTTTTCAATGTGTTAACCCAAAACACTTAAAAAAGTGTAACCGTAACATATCTGTAACAGATATAAAAGTGTTAACAGTGTTAATAAGTGTAACAGGTAATAAACGCAGCATTGCCAAAGTTGCAATTTACTTATTTATGATACTGTGCAATTATTTCAGTCACACATATTAACACATATAACTGGTTACAGTTTGATTCGGTAGCACTTCTTAACACATATAAAAGGTTACAGTTTCATTCGGTAACATTATTGTATCTGTTGCATTTAAAAATGTTTTCTGTTAAAACTATTTTAAAAAACAGTGTTACGGTTACAGTTTGAGTCCCTGCGTCCAATGTTGAACATAGACCTCTCCCAAGTGGCACTATAACGAACGGCCCTCTACGTCTTGCATCCATCGCAGTCCCGCGACTAATCATCAGCCGAAAGATGTCCTCGGTTGGACATGAGCCGCCATACATAAAAAAAAACATTGGTTTTCGTTTCCAGGAGGCTGGTATCCCTATCGATATGGTGGGCGGCGTCAGTATCGGCGCGTTCATGGGCGCACTGTGGTGCATGGAAAGGAATATCACTACCGTCACACAGAAAGCCAGGGAATGGTCGGTGGTGAGTATTCTTTGATACTGTTGGAATCGAGCTCTGAGCCGAAGAAATCAAACTATCATCGACATTGCAGCCGAATGACGTCCACTATTGGTGCCATACTGACAGGTCCTGTGCCTCTCGCATCCGTCAAGCTATACGTCGCAGAAACAATTTAAAAACAAGAAACAATTCATTTTTTAAACCATACGCACAAAGCATTTTGGGAACACATTTATTGTACGTACAGCCAAGGTTTGGAATTCCCTGCCGGAATCTGTGTTTCTCTCTCTGTCTCTCTATGTATCTGTGAGTCTTTAAGTCGAGAGTGGTTAGGTTACTTCTAGGCAAGCGTGCTCCATCGTCGACCACATCATCGCTTACCATCAGGTGAGATGGTGGTCAAACAAGCCTATCAATAATAATAAAAAAATTAAATAAAAAAAACCTATTCTAAAAATGCAAAAATCTTAAAAGTAAGTACATTTACATATCCAGTCTAATCAGAAAAAAAAACATCATGCGATCTCCTTCAATATACTGGTAACTAAATGGGACTGTTAACAGTCCCATTTAGTTACCAAAGTGAGTATTGTTTTCTTCAATTATCACCCACAAGTGTGCTACTTATAACTTTCCGTCCTCAAACGCGCCTACGGTGACCGCTATAGACCAGTGTCGATAATTTTTAAAACAAAAAATACGAATAGTAGGATGAAACCCATCACAAAAGGAGGTGAATATTATAAAAATGAAAGGAAAAATAATTTACGGGCGATCTGAGGTCGGGAAGGGGGTGGGGGTGACTTTTTAAGGGGAAAAAACGGTTTTTCTCGATTTCCGGCAAAACTAAAAGTCCTATGGAAAAAAGTCAAATGGCAAAGTTGTAGGTAATAAAAAGATATAAAACTTTTGTATTAACACTTTTTTCACATAACCTCAAAATTTATGTGAAAAATTCAAAAAACCATGTTTTTGGTTTTTTATTTTTATCTCTTTCAAAAAACAATATTTTATAACGAAATTTGGTGAAAACTTACCTTTTTATGTCCCAAATACGCTGTAATTTATTTGATTAGAAATATTTATTTTTTCACCTTATTTTGAATAAATATCGAAAAATCACCCTAATTTTCAATCGAAAAATCACCCGTCAAAATATCTTTTTTTTTCAAAAAGTTTATATGGTGTCTGTTCGATGAAATCTCTACTTTCCGATGGTGAAAAAAAATATATATGTTACCATAGTAAATCTTCTCAGCAAATGCAAAAAACCGAAAAAAACTCGAATTCGAAATTTTTTTTCAATTATTATATTGAATGTAGAGCTATTTATTAAAATTTACACTTTAATTACTCGAAAAACGTAAAATTACATGTTACATAGATAACAAAAAAAAATTGCAAATCAAAATATAGTACTATAATTAACAAACAAATAAGTTGATAAAATTAATACTTAATAAGACGTCTACAATATTTGGAGAAAGGAGTCGAATCTTCTTTAAGTTATATGCGTAGATGCCTATTTATAACTATTTTTAGATAACTTATATTTATCTGAGTGACCTACGAAAAATTTTAGCCCATCAAAAGGTATTTCATATATTTTAAATATATTTTAAATAAAATATATGAAATATATATGAAAATAGGCCATAAGTTAGTTAGTAAAAATATATTTACGATGTGTATTTTATATATCTTATGGGAGTAACTAAGTTTGTTTGTGCAAAATAAAGGAGATTATTATTTTTTTAACCTTCTTAGTTTTTTTGTAAACTTGTCACAATTATCTTCAAGAAACTCAACGTGCACGTGTATTTTTTTAAACGATGTTGTATACTATACTGTATTTCGAATACTGGCTAGGCTAACGGTTGTTACAGCTGCTACGAAATAATATATTAGGTATGTATGTAGTAAGACCCGGACCCGCCTAGCCCCTTCCCCACTCCTCTATGAAATACCTTTTGATGGGCTAAAATTTTTCGTAGGTCACTCAGATAAATATAAGTTATCTAAAAATAGTTATAAATAGGCATCTACGCATATAACTTAAAGAAGATTCGACTCCTTTCTCCAAATATTGTAGACGTCTTATTAAGTATTAATTTTATCAACTTATTTGTTTGTTAATTATAGTACTATATTTTGATTTGCAATTTTTTTTGTTATCTATGTAACATGTAATTTTACGTTTTTCGAGTAATTAAAGTGTAAATTTTAATAAATAGCTCTACATTCAATATAATAATTGAAAAAAAAATTCGAATTCGAGTTTTTTTCGGTTTTTTGCATTTGCTGAGAAGATTTACTATGGTAACATATATATTTTTTTTCACCATCGGAAAGTAGAGATTTCATCGAACAGACACCATATAAACTTTTTGAAAAAAAAAGATATTTTGACGGGTGATTTTTCGATTGAAAATTAGGGTGATTTTTCGATATTTATTCAAAATAAGGTGAAAAAATAAATATTTCTAATCAAATAAATTACAGCGTATTTGGGACATAAAAAGGTAAGTTTTCACCAAATTTCGTTATAAAATATTGTTTTTTGAAAGAGATAAAAATAAAAAACCAAAAACATGGTTTTTTGAATTTTTCACATAAATTTTGAGGTTATGTGAAAAAAGTGTTAATGCAAAAGTTTTAGATCTTTTTATTACGTACAACTTTGCCATTTGACTTTTTTCCATAGGACTTTTAGTTTTGCCGGAAATCGAGAAAAACCGTTTTTTCCCCTTAAAAAGTCACCCCCACCCCCTTCCCGACCTCAGATCGCCCGTAAATTATTTTTCCTTTCATTTTTATAATATTCTCCTCCTTTTGTGATGGGTTTTATCCTACTATTATTATTTTTCACTTTTTATTATTTTTGAAGGCATCTACCCTGGTCTACTAGTCATCCTACGTTCCTTTTTTTACACCTATGACGAACCTTCAACCAACTCCTAAATTGTTCCAGAAAATGACACAATGGGGCAAGCAGCTCCTCGACCTGACGTACCCCGCGACGTCCATGTTCTCCGGGCGGCAGTTCAACGCGACCATCCGCTCCACCTTCGGCGACGTGCACATTGAGGACCTGTGGCTTCCCTACTTCACCGTCACCACGGACATCAGTTCCAGCTGCATGAGGGTGCATCGCCATGGTAAGTTTGGACGAAGATATTATGGATGAAAGATTACGGATGAATGAAAAGAATGATTCATAAATAAAACTTAGCGTGATTTAGATCGATTTAAATAAAAGTGTCCGATCGATTCTTATGCTAAGTTTAAAAAAAAAAATATTCGTCTGTATGCACCGTGTCTTTGACGTTGACGTATAATCGTGAATCATGGTTCAAATACTTACATGTGTACCAATATCCTTGGCACTACGTAGAAACTTAATAAATTCGAAATCTTGTAATTAGAGTTCTCCACTTATTACCTGGCAGTTACCTTGGATCAGACATAATATCTGTCTGGTCTGCGGGACTTTACACTCTGTTCCGCATACCTCTAAACATGATTCTAGACCCTCATTTGTGGATTTTTTTGTCAGATTTTGTATTTTCTACATTTATGTTTAAAAAATAATTAACTCGCTTTTTTTTTATTAAAAACACTACATAAATAAAACTAAGATTAGCTATAAGCTCAGGTGAGCTCATATAATCTGACGTACCAAGGAAATAAAAAGATTAAATATGACATTGGGGTTCATTAGAATACTGCTATTAAAAGTACATTTTTTTTTTTTTTTTTACAAAAACGTCTACGAAGTATTCTACCATTTGGCAGGTCCAGATGTACAGAACACGTACTGGGGCCTTACTATGACGTGTTAAAATGTCAGTAGTGCGAGCGAGAAAGAGGGATGGAGCTATATAGCTCAATCGTATAACAGTTCAGTTTAAGTCGTCAAATGGGTCGCTTTCGCATAATCTTTATTACACGTTAGCGACGTCTAAGACACAGTGTATATCTTAAAACTTCATAGTATGTTTTACAAATTATCTTATTTGTTCGACAGTGCATTATAATACTGAAGAAAATACAATACAATTGACAATTTAATACGATAAAATTTTTTTGATTGTCAAGAATTTTGAGCAAAAATGGTTTAACCCACTGTAACTGTACATATAAAAAATAAGACCTCAAATTGTAAAATAATAATAAAACTTAAGCATTTCGAATTATTGATTTAGGTTTTTTATAATAAAACTTTGTGTGTGTGAAGCTTTACAAAATCACAATTGTGTGTGCAATGTCCATGAAACTTGCACATGTACCATTGAACGAAATAAATTCTCACAAAACAGCTAGTTGTAATATTAGTTAAAATTTAACACAACACATTTCGTGGACAGGAAACTGTTAATTTTTTGTTTCAATTATTTTATAGCTTATTTTTGCACTATACTAACCCAAGTTATATTTATTTGCTTGACAATATTATTATTTAAATCAAAATGTCTGGCTTTTTTTTACTATATGGTCAGTTTTATGCGCATTTTACAAATTATTCCTAAGAGGTTGGTTTCACTGTTTCGACCTGATATGTATAGTGAAAACAACCTCTAACTACTTACAAGGAATAAGAGTAAAAATGCGCCAACCTCAGCCATTATGTAAACGAGTGTATTAAATATTCGTATCGATGTGATGCATGTTTAATATTGATGAATATTGTGTAAAATTGTTGTTGTAATATCTGCTGACCAGATTATTGTTTGTATGGCAGTGTGTTTGCGTAAAGGCGGTTATAGATGAACGGTGATACATCTAGCTGCAGTTGTTAAAAAGCCGCCTCGATGGCTAAAATTGACGATTGTAGTTGTTTGTCGACAGAAAAGTTCCGACTTTTAATTCATCGGCAATTATCTAAATGGGGTGAAGTATTTATAAATACGAATAACTTCTGTTATGGGTTCAGCTCAGAAATATTAAACAAATATATTAAGAAGGAAAAAAGTTTATTGTTTTCTTCTTTCTTTTTTTCTAAGTCGGAATAGGTAGAGCTTTTTTACCTAAAATTCCCAAAAGTAAAAAACATAGCGTTGATAATTCAAAATCCAACGCGAGCGGTTAATAACTCGTGAATTTAAAAAGCCTTTGAATTTAAAGTCGTTCTATAAACGCCCTAATATACTTACACAAATATGTCCACACTACGGCTTTAGTGAAGCAATGTTACCATATATTGCCACTTCACGTCATTTGGCCACTTATCACGCGGAGTTGCGGACGTCTATACCTTCATACGATCAGTATCTATGATGGCAATAGTCGTTACGGGCATAAACGTGCTAATATTGTGTTCATATCATTTTGTTTTACCGAATTTTGTGACAGATTTGGTTTCATTGTCCGCCACAGTCTACAAACCACACTCACTTGCATTTATATGTTTGTATGATGTTACAAGTGTGTTTGTTACATGCAATAATATGTGTTTTTTTACACCCCCCCACTCCCCCATCACTTAATGTTCTAAATACTCACCCCCCTCTCTCTCGTAAAGCTATCGAAATTCTTAATCTTATTTTTTTAATAATGATACGAATCCGACATTTGCCTTTGGGAAGTTGCCATTACTTAAAAAAAAAACGCTTGTGATTGGTTTACCTAACGCTAATTATTTGGGAGTTTTTATATTAAAAAAAAAAACATTATTAATATTAATCGTCCATACAATGTCGGGTTGGATGTGATACAATATAAAGTATGTATTAAATCATCATACATTTTTCATACATTCTCTCATCTTCATGTATATGCATGAGTGTGGTTCTTAGTTATTTCCTCATTAAATTACTTATGTATTTTAATCTTTTTAACTTCCCATCTGTAGTGTTGCCGCAGCGTTGTCGCAGCGTGGTCGTTGCGTATCATCGTAGCATGTTGCATGTACTGTAGCGATGTCTATTCTCATCATAGATTGCTCACGGAACCGACGACACTGATTATTCTATTTGTAAACTGAATGAATTTCTATCACGTTCATTTCCTATCCATGGATTGTGTTGTATAACTTTGACTAATAAACATGTTAGGTATCAACAGAAGGGTCAGATGTCCGTATGTCTGTAGGTTCGCTCTGGCGTTACATTCGCGCCTCGATGTCGCTCAGCGGGTACATGCCACCGCTCTGCGATCCTGTAGACGGCCACCTCCTATTGGACGGCGGTTATGTCAACAATCTCCCAGGTAAACCAATCACAGAGCGAGGTCTTGCGTGCGAGTGTCCGATTGGCTGGCTACCACGCTCGTACTGTTAGGCTGAGTGAAAATATTGTCGTAAGACTCTGTGAGGATTATAATTAGTTGTTAAATGTTTATGAATTATTAATTTGAGAAAAAACGGACCTGAAGTGTTAAGTCCTCTTTTCTTCGACACATTTAGATAGTTAGGAACACTAAAATGATTCAAACTAATCACAATCCAATAAGTTACTAAAGATTCTTTTCATGAGTAATATTTCCGAAAAATTATACTTCCATTAGCTGCAAATATAAATTGAAGGTATTACCAGTCTCTAAATTAAGTGGGTACAGTAATGATGTAGATACGGGATTCTAATTCTTAACTAAAAATAACCTATAACTCTAGTGATCGTAGTTCTGTCTCTTTCACAAAAAAAAAAACTTTTCACACATCTTTTTCACTATCAATCTCGTATTCTCACTTTTAAAATTCTCTTCCATTACTAACTTCAAAGAAAATCGTTTCTTAATAGTTCCATGGATTTAAAAATCAATGTTGCCAACATATAGACGTATATTGTCACTCAGTCTAGCGTCAAAGGTAAGTGATGGCAACGACCCCGTATCCGTCGGTCGTTACAATGATGGAGTATCATCAGGTGTGCTATGGAGGTACTGCAGATCTTCGATGAGTATAGCGGGGATTTTCCCGCCTATTTGCGACCCCATAGATGGCCATCTGCTACTTGATGGGTGCTACGTCAACAATGTGCCTGGTAATGTATTTAAAAATTTATTTTACTTTTTTTATTTACGTTAAAGTAAGATAATCTAAATTACACATTTTCAAAAGGTTTTTATAAATATTTGAGAGCAATAATCCCGGTTATGTAAAAACGAACCAACCCACAATTTCGTTCGAGGTCTTTATTTGTAATAATTTTAATAGATCTTTGAGCTAAAAATAACCAATCCACAATCACATCACACTAATATGATAAAGGCGAAAGTTTGTGAGTGTGTATGTTTGTATGTTTGTTACTTCTCCATACTCGAACGGCTTAACGGATTTCGATGAAATTAGACACACGGGGAGACCTTATCCTGGAATAAAACATAGGATCCTTTATAACTCGGTAGTATGATGTCTTTATATCATTTTCTGCTTGAACGCGGACGAAACCGGTTGCAGAGACTAGATTTTTAATGCGTTCAATTTTTCAAATAATCTAGTCCATTTTATACTCAAAAAATATCCTCTTTGAAATTAATCCGCAAAGACAACCTAATATTTTTGGTAAAAGTGATGATTTATAAAATTGATTTTAGTATCTAAATTCCTGTCCCATGCTCCCGGACCGGTCGTTATGGCGTCACTTAGGGGAGGCCTATGTCCAATATTGTCTTTCGGTTGAAATAGTGATGATGATCTAAATGATTGTCTCCTATACACATTATTTTACTCTCTTGGTGAGCTATTCATATTTCTGACCGGCTAGTCATATTAATAAACTAGTGCGCCTCACCATCAACGATTGCATCACTGCTTACCATCAGGCGGGATCGCAGTCAAGTATTAGTTTATAACAGATAAAAAAAAAATTAGTTGAAAGATTTTACCCAGTAGTATTGTTAAAACAGCTCCTAAACCATTACAGCGGACGTGATGAGGTCTTTGGGCGCTAAACACATACTAGCCATAGACGTGGGCTCTCAAGATGATACTGATCTCACAAACTACGGCGATGACCTATCTGGGTGGTGGCTTCTATGGAAAAGGTAAGAATGATTTATTTATTTAGGTACTTCATTTACAGATTGAAGAGCAAAAAGGTAATAAAAAAAAAACAATTGTTTTTAAAAAAATCAGTGATCAAAAACTGCGCGAATGCAGTCCAAAAACGACACAAACGAGTTATCCATATTAGAGATTATCGCAGGGTCAACCTAACCGTGGTGCAATGGAAAGGCCTCGCCCTGGGGGAACCGCCTTCTTGATCGCGGTATCCCCTGGTCAATGAATTTTATAATTAAAATAATAGGACTGTCATTAGAATCTTATTTCATTAAGAGGCTGCTTTTCCGCTCGCCTATTGTAAACATCGAGCATGGTTTAAAAGCTTGTTACTTCATCTAACGTGATGTTTGACGAAAAGGCATCGCGAAAAAAGAGTGATAATACCTGAAAACTCTGTTAGCATTCAGTAATTTCGTGATTTACTCGACTATTTTACAAAACTTGTTCCACGAAATACGTGTTTTTTTAAACTCTTAAAAGTTTTTGAAAAATGTTGTCACTATATAAATTCGTGATAAAATTTGCTAGGCTTGTATGTTGTACATTTTTGTTTTTTTTAATTTTTGAGTAAATTATGAAGTGTCAAAGTTCATGCAAAATAGCAGATTTCTAGAGGTCTGAACTGGATAAGTTTTACACAAAATTATAAATTGATTTTCATAGAAGCCTAGATAATATTCACAAGATACTGTGGGTAAGAGCGGTTGTATGAAAAACTGAAAATGTCGAGATGCATCCCCTTAAGACAGTTAAAGTTGTTTTGTTCAGTTGGTTTTTTTTCTAGAATAAGTGGTTTTTACTTCAGATTTTTTTCTCAAAATATCGATGTTGTCCGACAACATCCGAATACATCATCCGTGATGTATTAATAGTAATATACAGGGTGGCTAGAAAATTGACGTCCAAAAATAAAATTTAGGTGCCTCGTATCGTGGGGTATCCGAATCACCCCATATATGTTCCGCGACTTTTCATAGTTTTCGAGTTATGAATTTTTTTCTGATTTTTTGAGAATGATCGACCAGACCAATCTAAAAAATTTTTTTTTTTAAAAAGTACTTGGCTTTGTCGAGATTTTTTTTTGCAACTGAATCTTCATGAGTAGTACTTTTATGCATAAAATAATCAGCTTCGCAACTGTGATGAAAGTTATGAAAAAGTTGGACTAAATTGAAAAAAATGCGTTCGGTAAATTATGACTTAGCTTTTCAACTTTCTTCTTCTTCCTGCCCTAGTCCCGTTTTATTTGGGGTCGGCGCAACACGTTTTTTTCTTCCATTCTGTCTTAGCTTTTCAACTGTAAATAAAAAATTTAAACAGGTGACTTCATGGTTTCTAATTAGGCTTTAAGAATGCGCCAGAATCTCGTAGAAAATTCACAGCTGTTATTTAGAAAAAACTGTATTGTTTGCAGATGGAATCCATTTACGACCCCGGTGAAGGTTCCCAACTTGCCGGATATACAGAGTAGACTGGCCTACGTATCGTGCAACAGACAATTAGAGGTAATATACTGACTTGAAATAAGTACTTAGGCGGTTATCACACTGCCACGCACCACGCAGCGTAGCGCGTAAGTATCTCCGTTTCTCTTCTTCCTGCCCTTGTCCCGTTTTATTTGGGGTCGGCGCAACACGATTTTTTCTTCCATTCTGTCCTGTGACTCGTCACGCTATCACTAACTCCCTTTCATATCACTTTTCACACAATCCATGCATCTTTTCTTTGGCCTGCCTCTTCCTCTCCATTCAACCACATGTAAACTCATAACTTATATGTATGCGGTTTATCTCCGTTTGTATCACCGAAAATGCATCCACGCGCGTTCATGCAGATCATGCACTCACGCGCGTGGGTGCGGGGTGACACGCACACTGAGTCTCGTAGTACCGTGTGTGATTTTGTAGGAAATGAGTGCGTGCCTGAGTGAATTTAAAACACGCACCTACGCGCGTGAATGCGTAAAAAAACCGGCACGATGATGCAGATCTGCACTCCCGCAAGTACGCGCGTAGGTGCGTTGACACGCAACATGCAGCGTGATACGTAGCAGTGTGATAATCGTCTTAGAGTTGAGAACAGTTATAGATTCCGCTTATAAAACTTGCGGTCATTTCATTGAAATATATTATATTTATTCTCGTCAATTTCCCCCACCAGGAGGTAAAGAAATCAGACTACTGCGAGTACATCCGCCCCCCAATCGACGCCTACAAGACCTTACAGTTCGGTTCTTTCGACGAAATTCGTGAAGTTGGCTATAGACACGGCGCAGCTTACTTTGAGGGCCAGAGAAGGGGTGGCGGAGGGGGAGTGAGCGGGGCAGCTGCTGCGGAAGGGAGACGGCACGATGCGCCTTCACTGACTGAGTGAGTAGGATAGAGATAGTGTTCTAGTCTTGTGTACTGGCTTTCGGACATCGGGGGAAGGCGTTGTGGTGGTTGCGAAGTATTTCGAAGGGATCTCATTATCTGTCATTCGTTTTGAAGGGATTTCTCTCTTCTTAATATTTTTATTTGGATGTTTTGTGCTGTTTATGTGTTTCCAGTCGAATTCTCTTTCGGAACTTAATTAGTTTTTAATTCTCAAATTATGACACATTGCCACTATTTTAGCAATAATAGTATTGACAGAATCAGCAGAACATCACCGTCAGGTATATGTATGCCTGACACTGCTGAGCTGGACTCCTTTTTGGTGCAACACTGAAATGCACACCACACTAAGGGTCTAAACAGACGGACCGCATTTCAACTGCAAATTGCAGTTTGAATGCAGTTGACACGACTGCAATAGAACTGCAAACACGACTGCAATAGAACTGCAAACACGACTGCAATAGAACTGCAAACCAAACGTGCGGTCCGATTGCAGTCATGTAATGCCACCAGCGTGCGGCTGGGTGGGTATGAAGCCGTTCGGATGCAGTCGGTGTGCAGTTCACACGACTGCAATCGGACCGCACGTTTGGTTTGCAGTTCTATTTCAGTCGTGTTTGCAGTTCTATTGCAGTCGTATCAACTGCATTCTAACTTCACTTAAATTGCAATTTACAGTTGGATTGCAGTTGAAATGCAGTCCGCCTGTTTAGACCCTAGGGCATCTATGTATTCCTTTTTTTTAATAAGTACCTACATGAGTATATATTTTTTTATTTGTAGTTGTTGTTTGTATTTGTATAAGTGCTTTGTTTTTATAATTTAATTGTGCTTTCGTGTGTGTTTGGTGTTGTGGCAAATAAAAGCTTTAAAAAAAAAACTTCATTAAGTGTCGATTGAGAATTCACGGGCAAGATAAATGCATGCAAAAATTCATTATCGCTATTAATTTGTGTTTCATTTTCGCATTAACCTTGCTTTTTTATTAACGCCTCCATGTCAAAGAACTCCTTTTAGATCTTTTAACAAACTATTATTTATTATTTTGAAATGATCATGTGGTTCCTTCGAAATAATCCAATGGCGAAGGACACGATCCAACTCCTAAGTGAGTAACTATCAGTAGCTTATAACTAGAGCATCATATATCTGAACTGGTCAACAACTGGTGGTGGATGATGATGGAGCTCTCCGGCAGCTAGTGGCAGTAGTGATACCTTCTCTTTTCTATGAGGTACCGCTACGGGACAACGTACTACGAGGGTCAGCGGCGGGGCAGCAGGAGGCCTAGCGGATTTGGAATCGATGGCAGGAAAAGTCACCCGCAACCCTCGCTAACAGAGTAAGTTTGATGTTAGTGATTAGGTGGCGGTTTTGTTAAAATGTACCAACCCACAACATTGTAAAATGATGTAGGAAAAATATCAGGACATGCATTCGTTTTCGTTAAGAATTGTGTCACTTTTCTTAACTTTTTCATAGAGGTTGGCCATGAAGTTTCTTGCCGGTTCTTCTCCATAGGAAACGAACAATTGAAACTGTGCACTAGCTCCCGGCGTTTTATAAGAACCCATATAGGCCCATGTAAAATCAAAAGGTTTTGAATTTTTTAATACTACTATAGATCCACGGGTGCTTACCCATCGAGGCATGTGTTGCTTAACCATTGAGAACATTTACTTTCTTCCTTAAAGTTTTCTAATAATAAAATTAATTAAAAAATAATGTTGCGGTATTTACGAAGATATATAACAGGAAGTCTTACTATGTATTTTATGACATTTGTCACCTCCCTTATTAATTTAATTATCCAATATTAATAGGATTATTTTCCAAAATGGAAAAATGTGTGGGTTGGTACATTTTAGCATAATTCGACACAACTGTCTTCCTTAACTGATCTCATCTTCCTTGAAGCTTACCAAGACTGAATCTGTAAGGAATTTAAAAAACTCTTTCTTCTCTCTTTGACACAGAATTGCTTCGTTTACTACATAATGGATACAAGGTGTATGTATAATAGATTTAACCTGGATAAATATAACTTTCCTTTATTCATTACCATACGCATTTATTAATATTCATTTTAATATGATATTAGCACGATAAAAACACCTTTGAGAACATGTTACAATTTCAGGGCTCGTAAAGAGGGTATCCTCTTTACATTGTTCGCTGCCATATAATATATATACTGTGGGTTGGATCCTTACATTGTTTGCCGTCATATAGACTTGTGGGGTTAGCGTACTTATGAATTAACAATAAAATAAGTAATTTGCGATTTGATGCTACAGATTTCTTTAGACTAGAACCAGAAAAACCGTGTTTCTTGGGGTGGAAATTATATAATGACTTTTCCCTGGGTCTTTCAATTGCTCTTTGGGTTCTAGGGTTGCTATGAAGCCTCAGATACTTTAGGGGACAAAATATTCCCCAACATGATTTGCCAAACTCAATCTACATGGCGTTGTATCATTGCCCAGTGTTCTGCAACCTTGTCCTCAACATTTTAAAACGCTTGACTTGGGACATGTCGTTAGACAATTTGACAGCGTTTGGCGTCATTTTGGGGGACATTTTGTCCCTTAGTACTCTGAGGCTTAATAGACGAGTAGCTTCATAGACGCGTATTCGTCATTATACGCTTTTTGTACGCCTGCGTGAAGCTGACATGCATTACTGTAACTCAGCTCAGCTATGAAAAAGCTTTTTCTATGAAATCAAACACTTCGGGCGGTGCACTCTTATATTTTTACTTCTTTGAACACACAATGCTTTTCTTATAAAGTTTACTTTAACACGGAAAAAACAACACATATTCTTTTTCTACCAACTTTCAAACCTATTCTAAAACAGCATAATCCTTCGAAGTATATTTTACAAGCCAGTTCGTTGGTTACATAAAAAAAAGCAACTCTTGCGATCTCCTTGCGATATCACAATACTATGGCCTGTCCACGGACACGATACTATGGTATGATGCTGCCGTTTCGTCTACAGAGCTTCATAGTATTGTATGTAAGTTTCACGCAGGGTTACCCCAAGCGTATATAATGACGAATACGCGTCTATGAAGCTACGCGTCCGTGTACAGTAGGCCTTACACTTTCGAATGATCCTGCAGGTGATGACCACCAACTTTCGAGCACAGACTAAAAAAAATCTTTCCAACAAATTCCAGTTATACATTCACGGACTTAGCTCAGATGGTATGCTCGGTCCGTACTGCCCGTGACATGGACAACGATTCCTCTTCATCATCAGACTATGAGGAAGACCAGCGACATTTTGAAGGGTATGCGTCGGAGCCCAGCGCTGGGATTTTGGAGGTAAGCTTGCGATTTTTTACTTACATACCTTATGTTTTACTAGTCTGGTTGGGCATTGTAAACATGATTTTCATGTAGGATGAAGTCATTATTGTAGATATACATAGCAAGATACTTAGATTTTTACATTATTTTACATTTAAACAAACCTTTTTTACTGCCTGTTTGAATGGAGTACAGTGTGTTTTTAAAGGTTTAACTTTATTGAAACTTTTTTCTTCTCTGTTTTGGTGACTATTGATCATAGTGCATTTCAAATTTTTTTTTTTTCTTTTTCTCAGTGTAATTGTAACCTATTTTTTAAAAACTTACTGTAGTGTATTTTTTATTTCTTGTGGTTTACGTAAATGTCTGTGGTTTAGTTCGCTTTTGTCTTGTTAGTTTTGAGAATGTTAACTCTTCTTTGTATTTATCAAAAAAATAACCGTGCCACAGAAAACAAAAATTATTTATAAAATTGTTTTTGAAAGATATTACAAAAAAAAAGCATGACTAAAACCAAGAAAAAAATTATGTTACTTATCTTTTGAAGTCTAGACAGATTCTAGACTGTCCAGTTCAGTAACATACATTACAATTTATATACTTAATATATTCTGTAATTGTATGTATTATGTACTATATTCAGAAATCGAGCATGGAAGCGGGCGCCTCGTGGATCAGTGACACAGAATTGGTGGGCACATATTGAACGCACCGCACTGTAGTTTGACATTACGGTGTAGTTGTAATTTTTTTTTAACTTTTTTTTTCTAATGGCGCTTTGACGGGCTTGGTTACTTGGTTTGTCTATTCTGTGTTATGTGGCTATGTGTTTGTCTTCTTTTAAAAAAAGGTTTTTGTGTATTTAATCTTTATTTAAAAAAAAAATAAAGTTGATATTAATTGGGGAGCTTTTTTGCTAGTTAATTTTTAGGAACAATGCTTAATACATAATAACAATAATTCACTAATGATATTTCTATATTATATCTGCTACATTACTAATAAGGGATTAGGTGTAGTGCGATGGGATTTTCGGACGAGAATGTACTAACATCTGTATATGGAAGTACAGTACAATTCACGAATGATGGCGGCCGTGAAGTTAGCCTTTGCGAACGTTCGCGCATACTACACTCTTCTCGCACACGCACGTCGCCATTTGGTTCCTAAAACACGTTACTACGCAGCCTTCTGCGCAAACTTCACGGCCGCCATCATTCGTGAATTGTACTGTAGATAAGTTTCTGTCACAAAAAATATGTAGAAATAGATCGCAGTCGTTTCGCAGTTTGGTTTCATAATTCACATTTTTTTATTGATTTTTTAAATTTCTTGTTCCAAAGTCTACTATACAACATGTAACTGGAATAAAGCACATCCATAAACACCTCAATTAGAAAAATAAGTTACAATCATAATTCAAGCACTGAAATTTTTACTTAAGTAAAAAAAAACAAGAAATAAAGTGTTTTTTTTTAAGAAGCTACTGTTTTTAGTAGTCAAATAATATGGATATCGACACACTACACTTATTAGTGTAGATACGTACACACACACAAACTCTAGTGATGCCAATCATAAAAAAAAACAGCTGAAATCAATTCAGTAGCCGATTTTGAAGATATTATTTTTAGGATGTGTTTATTAAGTTACATGTTATTTATGAGGTTTTTTGTTCCACCCTTGTGGAACATCGGGTACGACTACGTGCTGCGCGGCGACTTCCCTGACGGGGTCAGCGTGGTTTGCTACGCAGACGACACGCTGGTCCTAGCGCGGGGAGAGTCGTACCAGGCGGCGGTCGCTCTAGCGACACGCGGGGTTGCGATGGTCGTTGATCGGATCCAGGAGTTGGGACTCGAGGTGGCGCTTCACAAATCCGAGGCGATGTGTTTTCACGGTCGCCGGTCTCGGAACGCGCCGCCATTGAGTTCCCAACTAACGGTAGGAGGAGTTCACATCGGTGTCGGGTCGACGATGAAGTACCTGGGACTCGTCCTCGACAGCCGGTGGAATTTCGTGGAGCATTTCCGACGTCTGGCTCCCAAACTCAACCGGGCTGGGGCTGCGCTCAAGCGGCTCCTGCCCAACCTTGGGGGTCCAGACGCCTCCTGCCGGAGGCTCTACGCGGGGATCGTTCGGTCCATGGCCCTCTACGGGGCGCCGGTGTGGGCGCCGTCGCTGAAAAAGCGACCGGCGGCCACACTGAACGCCTGCCAGAGGGTCATGGCGATAAGGATGGTGCGGGGATACTGCACGGTCTCCCGCGAAGCGGCGAGCCTTCTGGCTGGCCTACCACCGTGGGATCTGGAGGCAACAGTCCTTGCACATATGCACGACATGCGCGTGGAGATGCAACGCCGGGGTGACGGTCCGCTGCCGCGACAGGTCACGGCATGGCGGACAGAGCTCCGGCGGGATCTCATGGTGAAATGGCGTCAACGACTATCGCAACCCAGCGGTGGGCACGCCACAATCATGGCGGTAAGTCCCCTCTTTGAGGCGTGGCTGGAAAGACCTCACGGCGTCCTTACCTTCCGCATGACGCAGGTACTCACCGGACATGGTTCGTTCGGGAGATTTCTGCACCGTATTCATGCGGAAGTGACGCCCGGGTGTCGCCACTGTGCGGAACGCCCGGAGGACACGGTGGAGCACACAGTCGAGGTGTGCCCTGCTTGGGCGGAGCATCGCCGTGCCCTCGTGGGGGCGATCGGCGGCGGAGACCTCTCGCGCCGGGCCTTGATTGAGGCCATGGTCCGGAGCGAGGAGGAGTGGCAGGCGGTCGCCGACTTCTGCGAAGCAGTAATGCTCGCAAAGGAGGAGGCCGAACGCATCAGGCAACGGCGTTATCGCCGCCGCCGTCGCCGGGATTCTGATCCCGATTTCCGGCCAACGTAGACGTGGGCTTGCGGACAGTGAGCAATGGGTAGCTCGCTGTCCGGCCGTCCGGTAACTGTCCGGACCAAGCCCAAGTCGTCGACGGCGCGCACTGTTCCCGCGCGCCTCAAAGAGTTGTCAGCAACAGCAGGGACCCAGCCGGGTCGAAGCCTACTGGGGC
The DNA here is from genome assembly GCA_929112965.1 of Mythimna albipuncta. Classification (NCBI taxonomy): domain Eukaryota; kingdom Metazoa; phylum Arthropoda; class Insecta; order Lepidoptera; family Noctuidae; genus Mythimna; species Mythimna albipuncta. The sequence goes on along the minus strand of OV815962.1, from coordinate 3,366,643 downwards.
CAGGGTTATCCGAAAGGGCGCTCGAGCCCCGGTATGAAGGCTAGAAGGAACGGGGTGGGTCTTTTAGTCAGTAAGAGTCTGACACTATCTCCCGCTCCGCCCAAGGGCGGGGGATGTCAATGCATGATTTTTCCCACCATAAAAAAAAAAAAAGGTTTTTTTTCACAATTTACTTATTTATTAATTCTGATTATAAAATATGTATGCACAGGCCTTTTTTTGTGTATTTTTCATCATTGACTGATTTATTCTACATTTCAGTTTTCTACATACAGACTAATATTAAGACTCCCAAACTATCGGACCGATTTAAAAAAATCTTTCACCAATATAATGTTATTTTTTTTAGTGACGTAGGTTTTGTATTTATTACTTTCACGCGGGTGAAGCTGCTGGAAGTAGCTAGTTTACAAATAAGTACTGGATCTTGAAAACACTTCGGAAGCTAATCTATTCAATGTTAATATTGCACGCAATTTAATATATTTTTTTTATTGTACCTAATTGCTATTCAAACTGAAAAAGTGTAAGAAGATAGTTAATACCGGTGCATTCACGCTACGCACTATCCATATCTAACATTTTAACGCCACGGATATTAACGGAGATTTTGTAGTATTACCAAAACTTGTAGATATAATTCATGCTAATAACTATTATTATTTACTAAATCTCCACAATCAACCATAAAAAAAACCAATATTCACGTCATTCATACACTAACTAGTACAAGGATTTTTTGGCACGTAACCAAAATTACTACTAATGCCGGCAACTTATTCTAGTTTTTCAAAACAATTTAAAAAATATATGGCAATCGCCTTTAAGCAAGCCAAAAGTTCTTTGCAGCACTGTTCTTAGTATAAAAGTCTATTTGAAACTAAACAATCTCTCAATTTACAGGAGGGCCTACGCACTCGGCGGGTAGGTGGGTCCCTCTCCCTCTCCGAAGACGAGATCGACTCGGAAGCCGAGGTTTACGACCCGCTGAACAAGCGCGGCGGCGGCAGGTGAGACCGAACTCTGCACGACCTGTGCAAGGCGCTCTACGAGTATGCCCAGTTCACAGACTCCTGCGCAGACTAGCGGGACGTACTAGTGTACTAATAGCAAGACATTCGGTGTGCTGTCTAAATTCCAGTAACGTTATGTGCAAGCAAGCGTTATGTCCTTCAAATATCTGCAAATATACAAGTGACTCTTGCCCAGATTAATAGGACGTAGGCACTATACAAAGACTTTTATCAAAATTCCAGTATAATCCAAATGTCCGGGAAAAATGTCTTCCAGTAAGACAAGAAAATATCTTGCAGAAATCACATTAATGCCCTACAGGTAAGATGAGCAAAATGTCTTACATGTGGGACAACTAATGTACTGCAAATAAGACAAGTGACTTGCAAACGGGTCAGAAAAATGTCCTGCATATAGGACAAGTGGCTTGCAGATGACTCAGTAAAAATGTCCTTTAAATATGACATTTAAAAGTTTCACAGATTTGGCATTGTATGATGTCAAAAGTCTGTCTTTACAGTATGCGGCAGAAGATACAAGTATTTCGCGCAAGTTTGTATGTGTGAAAATGCAGGTGTATAGCAAGTAAGACATTTGTATGAATTCATGTGTCAGAAGACTTTGTATTAAAGTGTCAGTATGCGGTATAGTTAGTGAAGTGTATTATTGTAAATTGTGAGAAATATGTTGTGATATTTGGGTGATGTTGCTGTGAAATTTATGTGTATAGTGTGAAATAACTACTGTGCAGAAAACTGCCTAAGATTGATAAACGATACCACGTACTTTGGCTTTTAAGATTCGATAATTTTCATGACAGTAGTGCAAAACTGTCAGAGATATTTTTTTGCCACAAGTTCGTGATCAAAATTTATCAATTTATGGGTTTCGGGCCCTCGTCCACGGCAACTTAGCGATGCTGTAGCGCGTTCACATCGATACAGTCGCGATGCTGTAGCGCGTTGCCATTTTTTCTATAGCGCTTGCAAATGCGACTGACGCGCGTTTGTAGCGATTCTGTCGCGCGCTTACGAAACGTACGACACCTTCACTATAAAAAGTCATGAGCGAGGGTCCTAAGAGTCGACTTATTAAGTAGCAGTAGTCAGTAGAAATTCACACACTTTATGTGAATCGAGTTTTTTTTCATGGGTTGTCTTCCTCGGCGGGATAATTGCAATAATATGTAGCAGTAAAAGAAAGTGAGATTTTCTTGTAAATTATTGTTATTGTTAGGCAGTGTGTGTAACTTGAACCTTTTAAGTGATATTATAATTTCGCCAGTAAAGACCATTTTGCTATTTTAAATAGTAAACTAAAGTTACGTTTATAATAAAGGTCTTATTAATGGTGCAGTGATCGTAATGTGTATGTACAAAGTCACAATTTCTTTGATAATAAAATTATAATTATTTTTGTTTGGATAGTGTAAGGGCGTTTTTATTATCATGTGGATTTTATCACGCATGCAGGATTGTCCCGCCCCGCACGTATCCCGCGTACGTATTTATTCGTAAATATTTGTATGAAAAGGACATTCGTGGGGGTTACGCATGCGGAGAAAAACCGCATGCGTGATGCAATCCGCACGATTTTAAAACTTACCAGCCTCACCCTTATTAATGAGTATACTGTAACTTTTATCGAGTTTAAAATTGTCTGTAGATTGCTTTTACCGAAGAGTATGTGATTGAGCCAATGTAACTAAATAATGTTTGGAGTTCCTCTTGGATCCATTATAACAATGCAATTAGTTGTAATTGTAGATTATAATAAAAATAACATGTAGAACATATTAAACTTAGCTAAAGTAGAATAATTTGGGTAAAAAAAAAAACAGTGAAATTACCAGTATTGATGCAAAAAGTACCTATGTAATAATAGGCCTAAATAACAAATTGTACCTAGAAAATATCACCTTACAGTAGTTAATAGTATAATGCATTTTAGAATTGCCTTTACATAAAATCCTTACAAGATATAGATAGCATAGGTATACGCTATAGATAGACATTTCTCTTTTTGTATGTACACTATTAGTACCTAATAAACAAATTAATCTAGTAAAAACTCTTTCCTATTTACTCGATACAACAGTAGATGATTTAATCTGGCAAAAAAATGATGAGCCAGTATTTATCGATAGACTCGTAAGTTCGATTTATCGATAACACCAATGCACTTCACTACTTCTGCCTAAACCTTATGTATTGCATAGGTAGTGATAAGTAGGTTACTCAAATTGTAATGTTTTAAAAAAATTCTGGAATAATACTTGCGTTCATATTGATTTGTTTATATTGACCATATTTGACCGGAACACCATGGCGGCGTGATCAATTGCGCTGCCACGGTGTCCCAGTCATAGCTCCAAGGTACCAAACTAGACACCATACAGAGACCAGAGTCGCCACACGTCCGAGCTGGTCGCGCCACTAAATTGGTTGCGCAACCAAACGGACACCAGGTGAGTAACTCTCTATAGAGCTGTATACATTTTGTTGGTGGCAACGACTGGACGTGCCGCCATGGTGTCTCGGTCAAATATAACCCAACAGCGTTTTGCACAAAATATTATTTAAATCTCTTAAAAAATAATTAAAATACTGATCTTTTTTTACTCGACTAATATGTTTTAGTTCAATATATATCAGCTATTTAATTTGTATTAATTATAGTTATTATATTCCTGTATTTTTCTTACAGTCTTTGAATTTGTATGTTTTTTCTTTTGTTTTATTATTTTTATTTACGGAAGGCGGTTATATGTCCCATTGATTTACATTTTTACTGGGTAAAACCAGGAAATATTAAGTTTAGACTTAAAATAATGGGGAATTGACAAAATAACCTGTGTTTAATGTTCCAGTTGCTCAAAAAATTGAGTCGTAGAAGTTATTGCTCGATAAAAAAATGTGATTTTAGAAACAATGTCGCGGATTCTAAGTTGCTATTGTAAAACATTAAAAAGAAATTCAGATTTTGTGAAAAAGATAACGTCAAACCGTGCTTTTGTATTTCAGAAGAAAAAGACTTTAAATTAAACTCGTATGAATGAGTTTTGTAAGACTGGAATAATAATAATAATAATTGTTTTTAATATGAATTTTCATTTAGTTATTTTTTTTCTATTTCAATTTTTAGTTAATGCATCCAAATGCATGGAATTTTCTCTTTACATTATGTTACTTTACATATTTTATTATTATTGAAAGGCTCATGTTCGACCACTATATCACCTGAAGGTAAGCGATGATGTGGCCGACGATGGAGCACGCTTGCCAAGAAGTAACCTATTCACTATGGTTATAAAGACCCACATATGCATTCTTAGGAACCGTAAACAATAATACCGATGTAATATCCACAAAAGCCTGTTATTTTGTAGATAATAATTTTTTTATTTAGTCTAACCGACTGAATGTAGCTTTAAGTATGCCACGAGGCACAAAACATGTTTTAATGAAAACCAAATGTCTAGCTCAAATATTGTAATTCGTATAATTTATAAAATAAATGCTTATTATTAATTATTGGGTTTTAATCAAAGCTAAACCTGTAAACAACGTTATTTTTTAGTATATGCGAACTGAATCGATTCCAATAATTTTAAAATCATGTTTATTTTTTCACAAAAATATTTTAAAAAAAGTTACAAGTTGGACACCAACAACACAAATTACAACACAGGTTGCGCCAGCGCACAGCTGGGTGCGAGAGCAAAACAATTCTTCAACCGGATGGCCCGGTGACCATGTATTTGTTTGGACAACTAGGTAACATAACATTACACATTATACATTTATGACTTTTGGATTTTTAATTGACAGTAACTGTCAATGAGAAATCACAAAGTCTTATTAAATTTTGTACATAGTTTTTTTTACAATAAATACACGGGTGTCAGGTTTTGCATACACTAAGACTAATGTATAGGAATGCTACCAAGACATTAAAAATATGTACCCACCTACAGAATTTTATAGTTCGACAGCTTTTTTATAAAAGAAAAAAATTTTGTCAAAAAGTTATATTTACAATTACCGGAACGGATCTTGAGCGCTGACTTCAAGTTGCGCAGAAGTCAAATATTCGGTCTCTTTAGTGGTACGAAGTGAGACGCGGGGGCGGGGAATGTCAGTGATTGGCTCGCCACGACATCGTGTCATAGACGTCACTCGTGATTCGTTCCCTGCGCTGCTGCAGGTAACTAACAACGACGACGATAAGCTCGCCAATGTATAGAATGCGCAAAGCGATCCCCACTCTGACGCCGAGCGTTCAAGATCCGTGCCGGTATTTGTATTCTTCAGTAAAATATCAGATTGAAAAAAAAAAAAATAAGCTGTTTAATCTGTATAAGATTCCGAATTCATTTTATGTATCAGTCGCTCCCTTGTGGCTTTAACACGTTCTATATAGCTGGCTACATTCAAAGCTTCATTATTATCACCTAGATCCACCTTGATAGTCTCCATATTGCGTATAAACCTCGTTCTATAGTGATGACCGATATCAACGCCGTAACGCTTGGTGTCCGTAGTACCGTCCCAATGTTCAGGCTTCCTAATCTTTATACTTCTAACCTTCTTGCCAAGGTTCTTCCTAATAAAAAGCCTGCAATCTGGAACCTCACACATATTGATCAACACCTGCATAGCTCGCAGTTGCAGTACGGGTACATCTTTCTTCACGCACAACGAAACTAAACGCTGACTAAGTTCGAATTGGAACTCTTTCAGACGCCATTTAGCCATTGTCGTCATTGTAGTATACATCATTAGACCTACAGCGCTGATTATAACAGGTACATTCTCAGAATAAATGTAAGGCACTAAAAACCTCGTCATGTCGTACTTGTCAGCTAGTTTCTTACCTATACTGTGCTTGCAGAGTTGTCTCATGCATTCCATGGCTCCTTGTACGATCCTTTCATCTTCATACTGGAGTAATTCCAACATGACTTGAAACGCATTGGCTTTTAGTGCTTTTGTTGCATCCCAGTCGGTTAGATTTTTCAGCGACTCCAAATGCAGTAGAACAATACCAACGTGATCATTCTTGATTACTTTTAGTAGGTTTTTGATGATTTTTTCGTTTCTTGAGATTGCTTCGCAGCCGTATCTCGTGAGCTGTTTGAGACAAAAGGCTGCAGCGTATCTGATCTCTTTGCGATCTCGCATGAAGAGAAACATGAGATGGTCTACAACGATCGGTTGAGAGAGGATGCGGGTCTTGCCTTGGAAGTAGTTCCCGAGGTGTGCGAGGATTAGGCAGACTTTCTCTTTGACGATGGGGTCGCGATCCTCGAGAAGGTTTATAAGCCGGTGTACGATGTTGAGGTTGACGAGGAATAAGGCGTTTTCTGATATTTGAACCTGTTGGAAGAAATAGGTGTTTAGTATTGTCGGTGTACCGAGATGACGTGAGTTGACTTTGTAGTCAACTGTTTCTTTTCTTTTTTTTTAAATGTTGTCCCACACTGGGTATAACTTCTGTCTCGTGTGTGTATTCAAAAACATGTAAACTCACATAATTATACAAGACAGCCAACCCTGGAACACTTATCTGTAGACCGTACAAATATTTCTTCTGTGCCGTAATCGAACATGCGATACGTAATATACTTAGTTGCCAATCGCTCAACCACACCTCTCCTTTTATATTTTCCTTGATTCTTTTCTAAGTAGATAAGTAACCTACAAAATTACACACCCCCAAAAACAACACTCAGATAGATACCCTTAACCCAGGGCTTCCCAATCTTGTTTACTTACAAGTTCAAATTTTTATGTGACGCCCTTGTAAAAGTAGACAGTATATATTATCTAGTGTGTATTGCGAATTTCATAATGGACAAAAACATCGAACAAAGAGTTTGTCTTAAATTTTTCATCGCCAATGAAATTTCGTGTTCGGAGTCACTGAAAATGTTACAGAAGGCTTACGGTGACTTTATAAAAAACACGTGCTTATGTGTGGTATTAAGCATTCAAGAGCGGTCGAGATGTGATGGAAGATTTGCCTCGCTCTGGTAGGCCATCAACCTCTGCAACTGAAGTTAACATGTAGATACTTCGTACGAACAGCTTTATATTAATGAAAAGTCTACTAAAATGAAATTGTTGGGAATTGGTATACAGTAAATCCAAAATTGAATTACATTGTCTTTATTAAATCGTAGTTTTGGGCTTCATATCACAAGATCATTCAAACAGCTGTTCTTCCTCAACGAAATCAGTAATCAAAGAGTCTCCAGAATAAATAAAATAAAATATCTCCAGAAAAAAACCAGCAAGAAACTCCATGGTTACTCTTTGATTAACCATGGAGTTTCTTGCCGGTTCTTCTCCATAGGAAACGACCAATTTGGAACCGTGCACTAGCTTCTGACGTTTTATAAGTGCCCATGTAGGCCTTTTGATTGAATCATGAAAGTGTCTGCGACCTGTGCGTACCGGTTTGCGAAGCCGGGCCCCCGGGACGTTACGACGCACTGTTTGGGAATTCCTGCCCTAACCTACTGAATTAATATAAGTTTATCAAATCACCTGATCAAGTAAACTATGAATCGCTTGCAACTTAATAAAGCTGTCATTTGATGTGATATCTCTGTTGATGATGCGTAGACCAAGACGTTCGAAGCCCATGCGTGTACGGGTGATGTCCGTCCATGGAGCGTATAGCGATGGCTGCATGGACGCCAATCTTTGTGCTGGTGGGCGTTCTAAAAGACGAAATACAATATATTAAGAAGGATGTTCAGGCAGTGGGAACATTAAAAAGGCTGATGATGAAGAAGGCTTTCTAAGGTACCATCGCGGTCATTTCTGCCTGATCACTTAAAAAATTTTTCGCTTGAATCCTGCAGCGCGGTGCCAAACTAAACCCTTTGAAGTTTTCGTTTCGGGTGCAAGCAAAAATGAACTTAGGAGTGGTCAGGCGGAAGAGTCTTTGATGGTGGAGACAGCTGCAGAAATTGAGTAGGTACTCTCTCACATTAAAATATCGTAAAAAGGGAGGTAAATAGTTGGTCACGCCGACCGTACCTACGTACCCCGTAAGGGATGCCTTTAAAGAGTGATTGGAATTTCATAGTAGGGCATCGTTCCTAGCTGTGTTGGGGACATGGACTGACAAACTATTAGCTTTTATAAAATGACAAAAGTCTGGCAGCCATGAGGTCTTAGGCTATTACTGTAGTGCAGTCGCTTAGATGGGCCTACTGTCCAAGGACGCGTAGCTTTAAAGACGCGTTATTCGTTATTATACGTTTGGTGTACGCCTGCGTGAAGCTTACATGTATACAAAACTGTGGCTTACTCTGGCCTACTGTTCACGGACGCGTAGCTTCATAGATGCGATAGAGAGATATACTCTTTATTGTAATACAATTACAGTAGGAGCTTGAAAGTTCATAGTTTTATACGTATATTATAAAAGCTTTACGCAGGCATAGATACTTCTTCTTCTTCCTGTCCTTATCCCATATTATTTGGGGTCGGCGCAACATGTTTTTTTCTTCCATTCTGTCCTGTCACTTGTCAAACTATCGCTAACTCCCTTTTCTTTTATATCACTCCTCACACTATCCATCCATCTTTCTTCGGCCTTCCTTTCCCTCTCCATACACGTACATGTATACTCAGAACTCTTTTAGTAATATGCGCTTCATCTCTCTTCTTCACATGACCATACTAAGACAACCGATTACCTTTCAACTTTTCAGTCACTGGTGCCACTTTCAAACTTCCTCTAATATACCTACTCATTTCTCACTTTATCCACTTTCGTCACACCACACATCTATCTCAACATTCTCATCTCCGGTAGGTATATGCAATCTTTTTTCATCCTTCTTTTTCACAGCCCACCCACCATTCTGATCCAGGCAGGCATACACTAAGCGTATAATGAAGAATACGCCTCTACCCCGTCTATGAAACTACATGTCCGTGGACAGTGCGCCTTATTTTTATAATTTTATACAGGTCGTCACAGGTAAGTCCGGTTAAGAGCACAGAGTACAGTTGCTATCACGGATCTTGAACACTTGCGCAGAAGTCAAATATTCGGTCTCTTTAGTGGTACGAAGTGAGACGCGGGGGCGGGGAGTGTCAGTGATTGACTGGCCGCGCCATCGCGTCATAGACGTCACTCCTGATTCGTTAACTGCGTTGCACCATGTATCTAACAACGAAGACGATTGGCTCGCCAATGTATGGAATGTGCAAAGCGATCCCCACTCTCGACGCCTAGCATTCAAGATTTTTTCACCGACAGAAAGTTGCTTTATTCCTGAGTGACATAGGCTATATTTTATATATGCGGGCGAAGCCGCGGGTAAAAGCTAGTTTTATATATTTATATTTAATTTATTTACCGTCATGTGGATCAAACTGCGTCTTTCGCATAGCGCGCCGAACCGCCTTATTGATAAGCTTCGGGTCCACGCTCGTCGCCAGCTGGAGGTACGAATTCTTGTAGGGACAGTACATTTTTGAGTTTCGTAAAACAACTAAAAAAATCTAAGTAAACAACTACAAACTGTCAACTTTTGCCGGGGAACTACTTCACTCTTGTAAATATTTCGAACTATGAGAAACCACCAAATAATCATGAAACAAATAGGGCAAAATAATTTGACCAGTATGTTTGACATTTTGATAAGACTTCGCGATGGCGACGTTACTCCTATGCAGAGACAATCTTTGGCAGAGACCAGAGACACGCAGATTCTTTGGCGTCTTGTTTGTGAAATATTCGAAAAAGATTTTACTGCCTTATCTATTGTCAGAAGGAATTAATGTCTCCGATAGGTTGATTGTACGTTTGAGAGCGGGTTCACATTAGGTCGGACCGACAGTTTTATCGGGCCGACAAAAGTGTCGGATCCATATTGGCGACCCGACAAAACTTACAGAGCCGACACTTTTACCGGCCGTCCAGCCACGATTTCTGTCGGAATGTCATAATATTGGCGTACTGGCAAGTATAGCGCCGTTCACATTGGTCGGCCCAAAGCGGCGGAGCCATTACCCTCCCGCCATCCTTTCACCCGCTCATTCCCTGCTCTCGGCACTCGATCCGGGCAGTAAAACGACCGTGCCGACGGTGGTGTTCACATTAGGTCGGATCATATCAGCGTCTAGTGTGAACAGGAACAACCGACAGTCGTTCAACGATTTAAAACTGTCGGTCCGATCTAGTGTGAACCGGCTCTGGTCTAATCACACATTGTAGGTACACTACTGCCTAAAAATTTTGAAATCACATCTGTTTTTAAATAAAAAGCCAAAAACTTATGGTAAAAATTAGCACAAAAATTATGTTCGACGAACGTTTTATATTAGATAGGTTGGGGGAAGATCAGCATTGGGGTAAGAACGTATAAATCGATATACCACTTATTTAGCTTTATTTTTAATGCCAGCCACATTGCTGGGCAAGGTGGAACATAATGACGCGGCACGCAATATGACTAGCATTAAAAATAAAGCTAAATAAGTAGTATAATTTATATTTATACGTTCTTACCCCAATGCCGATCTTACCCCAACGCACTATACAATATTCCAATAAACGGTACTTACGAAGTCTGCCCCGTTTGGGCGGAGCATCACCGTCTCGTGGAGGTGTTTGGCTGTGGCGTCCTTTTGCTTTCAACTCTGGTTAAGGCCATGGTCAAGTGTGAGAGAGATTGAAGCGATTGCCTCCTTCTGCGGTGCAGGTATGCGAGAGACTATCTCCTAGCCGCATACGTGAGGCAGTAAAAGCCTCACGCTTCAGTCGCACTGTCGCTTGACGTCCACGTCCAAGCTGTGGAGACACCTTGGACGTTGGGAAACGTAGGACGATTACCAGGGATCTTAAGCGTGGGTTTGCAGACAACGAGCAATGGACAGGTTAACGCACTGACCTCTACTATTGTGTGTCAGTGCCTTATTTAATAAGGACTAAGCCTGAATCGACGGCGATGTGTTCCTCGCACACATCAAGAAGCTGTCAGCGCAAAATTGACAGAGTATTTATTCGAATAGATTGAATAGATTGCTTCTAGGCAAGCGTGTTCCATCGTCGACCACATCATCGCTAACCATCAGGTGAGATTGTGGTCAAATGCGAGCCAATCCATTATAAAAAAAAACAGTTACCGAGGCCTTGGAAAGAAAGGGGCAAAGAAATATACAAGTGGGTTTTAGTGATTATAAGATTGACACTTCATCTCGCTCTAATAGTTGCTACAATGTTCTGTAGCTTGATTCCGGGAAAATCAAACAAGCCAAATATCGTTGAAGTTATGTAGTCGTTCGATCGATGTCCTCTTATTTACATTGTTAGATACATAACCAATAAATAAACGCTTAAAATTTTAATAATCTACGTGGACTTTTAATAATATTAGTGTCCAACCAAATGGCGCGAAATCACGCGCGAACGCCCGCGTTCTCGCGAACGCCGGTGTTCGCTTGTAAGTATTCTACCCAAAATTCTACCAGGATAATGTAATACAGTTTTTTTTTTAAATCGACGACTTTAAAATCGGTGTCATTCTCTGATTGATGGATGTGAATACGGAAATGGTATAGACGACTAAATTGCTACGATCGATATCGTTACGGTTTTCATTACGTGAATCGGGCTACTGAGCTTGTTGGAGATCGATTTTTCGCCCTTAATAAGTTTATCATAAACAAGTAAAATAGGGAAAATAAAGATGAATGAGATGGCCATTGCATGATTTTTAAATCTATTTATCTTTGCGCAATTAAGTGTTGATTACGTTTAGAGTGAACTTTGATTTCTGACTATCATAAATCTTTATACTGGGTATACAAGATCTCCACATCTAGACTTCTTTTTGCCTAATCATTTTGACAGGATCAATTTGATTCTGAGACATGTGTAGCTAAGTTTGTAAAAATATAAATAAAGTACAGCGATGAGCGTTCTTTTATTTGATTTTTTTTTATAAAACTAAACTGTTGAAGCCTCTTATAAGCTCAATATATTGAGTAGGTACCATGAGAGCCTTACTTAGGTAACCTTGATTGAATGAAGCAGTGGACATTTATTATAGATAGGCGTACATTTGATCATTATTTCCACGTGAGCGACGATTGTGCACTCTTGCCTAGAATTATAATTATAACTTATTCATTCATAACTAAAGAGCCACCGAGTTGATGAAATGTTGTAGGTAGCTATTACTGCAACTACAACTGACATGCAAAACAAAAAAAAACATGGGTTTTGATCGGAACTCAGGACACGAACTCAATTTTTGTCTTTTCTTTTATTGATAGCTTTTAACAGATTCTGTTTTACAACAGCTATTCTACTCAAGTAACTGTGTACATCATGAGGCTGCACACTATCACCGTAGTCAGCCTTGATTGTCTCCACCTCTTCTAAACACATCGTTTCGTAGTTGTAACCACAGGCAAGCCCGTAAGTTGTAGTCTCTGACGTATCAACGAAATCCTCTTGGGGTCTAATCTTCACATTACTGGTAATAACCCCTTCCCAATGGGTCTTTAGTTCGATCCTGACATCGGAACATTCGCAGAGGTTGATCAGCACCTGCATCGCTCTCATTTGCAGCACTGGTATGCTTTGTGAAACTGCCAACGCCACCAAACGTTTGACAATATCATACGTGTATTGTTTTACTCGCCACAATGATCGTTCCGTCATCGTGGTGTACTGCATGAGGTTAAGGGTGCTTACAACGACCTGAGTGTTTGGAGATATTAAGAAAGATAACAGGCGATCATTAACGTCGTAGTTATCGGCTAGTTTCTTGCCGACACTGTGTTTGCAGAGCTGTGCCATGCAATCCATGGCTGCTTGCACCACTCTGTAGTGGTGATATATCAGAAGATTCAGCATCACTTGAAAAGCATTCGCCTTTAACGGTATTACGGGGTTCCACTCCGATAAGTTCTTCAGCGAGTTTAAATGATATAACACAATCTCCATGTAGTCGTGTTTAATCATTTTCAGAAGGCTTTCGATTAGTTTTTTGTTTTGGATGAGGACTGCGCACATGCATCTCGTTCTGCTTAAAGTTTTGAGACAGAGAGAAGCAGCATATCGTATCTGTTTGCGGTCCTGCATGATCATGTTTATAAGGTGGTCGACGACGATGGGGCGCGAGATGATCAAGTTCCTGCCTTGGTTATAGTTTGACAGGCGGGTGAGTATGATGGCCACCTTCTCCCGGACGATGGGGTCGTTATCCGGCATCAGGTCGATGAGTCTGTACACGACGTGGTGCTCGAGAAGGAAATAGACGCTTTCTGGTTTTTGCACCTGTTTGACGACAAAATGTATCATGTTAACGGCTAACGTCAAGTAGTTAAATGCTAAAGTAAGAGTTGTGGAATTGGTCCAAAGTCACCGCGGTTTGAAACTTAAAGGGCGACTGAAGGAACACGAGTAGGTTTTAGTCAGTAACAGTCTGACACTCCATTTTACTTCAACCAAAATGGGAGAAGTTATTTCATGATTTTTCATATCATGAAAAGATATCGGACTAAACTATAAATGACTAGATATGTTAATATTGTGTAGGTACTATAGTTATATTGTGAAGATTGTCTGCCACCAAATCAGTCTACTGATTGAATGTCTCTGATTACTTATCCTTACTTTATTGTATGAGATCGCCGAGAAAATGAATTCTTCTTAAGCATCTAGTCTGGTAATTGATACAGTTATTTTTAGAGAAATCCCAAAAAATGAATAAATTCGACCCTTTTCAGGAAGAACATCGTAAGAGATTCTGCGTATTTGGTTGAGAAAGACCCCTTGTCTTTCTTTAATTAAAATTATAAGATAACATATTCATTGGAACTATTCTAATAGTTCGGTAGTTGTATGAATAACATGTTATGCAATTTTGAAAAAGATATTAGGTAGGTATTAGAAATACTTTTTAATTACGAAAGAAAAAGAAACGTCTTCAGTTAAACCGTGCGTGTAGTTGGCAAAACTCATGAAGTTTTATACGGTGTTCCATGTACAAGATTTTAATGAAAATATTTTTTTTCATTGCAATCTTTTATAGCTCGGTATACCTATATTATTAATGCTCGTCAAGACGGATCATACGAGCCCAAAATCGATGGGGTTGTGTCGTTTAACTACCAAGTTCCTAAAGCCACCTTAGGCTAGCCGCACACACAAAATAATATTGTCAATGCAAGATTGTCAATAATCTTTATCAATATATGGTCCCCGCACGCTACGCAATATTATTGGCAATTTTTCATGGTACAATCTGACTCAGTCGCTCCGCGGCTAGATTATGTCTTCTTCTTCCTGCCCTTGTCCCATCTTATTTGGGGTCGGCGCAATACGTTTTTTTCTTCCATTCTACCCTGTCACTCGTCATGCTATCACTAACTTCCTTTTCTTTCATATCATTCTTCACGCAATCCATCCATCTTTTCTTTGGCCTCCCTCTCCTCCTCTCCATACCAAGACAAACGATTCCCCTTCAGCTTGTCAGTCACTGGCGCCACTTTCAAAAAAAAAAAAAAACACGCTTTTAGCACGCACTAAAAATTACAAAATAATTCAGACATTTAGTTTGATAACTCAAGAGTTTTCCCTTTGCCAAATCTTTATTAGATCGCAGATAAACATAAACAATTTCAGTTCGTGACGAACGATAAATAATTATCTATGCGAAATGGTTATAAGTAGGTAATCATCTTTATTAAATATTTACTATGATTTATTATGAAAGAAAACATAGAGCGTTTATGTAATCTTTACTCTTTTGGGACAAAACGCTCCTCGAATTAGCGACCTCGCTACGCTCGGCCGCCAACTCCTTCTCCGGACGATATGAGTTACTTTCACCCCTAGTGTAACAATGTACTATTAAAAATTACATGAGTATGAGGGAAAGCAGCTTTCAAAAACTATTATCTTTAGTTTCACCTTACTTGAAGAAAAAGATACACACATGCGAAAATCGCTAACACCTGAGGAGAAGGTGGCAGTTACTTTACGCTTTTTAGCGACCGGCAGAAGTTTTGTTTTCTTTTCTTGTTGCTTTACTGGTTGTTCATCATTTGATAAAAACAGCAGTTCATAATACGTCCAGGCAGACGGGCCGTAAACCTCATCTGTTCCCTTTCCGGATGATTTCGATTTGTGAATCTTCTTTAGTTCTTTCCAAAAATTTGTTCGTAGGGGATAAATTTTTTCCTTACGTCTTCTCTCGTGCTATTTGGTTTAATTTTTTTTATAAATATCGAGCTACTTATCGCGATATGATTTGCAGGATGTATTCTATAATTCTGGATAAGTTTCCCATGTTTTAATAAACACTGACAAATAGTGTTTTCCGTGAGAGTGCTATCATTAACAGTATCAACACTATTTTCACTTTGGATACTGTTTTCGTCCTCCGTTTTGAACAAAAACACGAACGTCCGCCTGCCTTGAAATCTTTTTTTCAACTAAAATATTGCCGCGCGCCCGCACACGTCAATATTATTGACAATACCCCTGCCTCCCCCCGATATTGACGTGACAAAATCTGAATTTCTGGATAATCCACAATAATATTGAACAATACCGCAATACAGGCCGCACACACACAATATTATTGACAATGCGTACTTTATTGTCAATATTATTTTGTGTGTGCGGCTAGCCTTACAGTTGCATCACCAGATCAGCTCCATGTCATAATGATTTTGCATTGTCATCTGATTTACACACATACATGCAAAATTTCAGCTCAATCGGTAACCGGGAAATGGATCAAATTTAATTTGCAAGATTTGATGACAGACAAACAACGGGACAGGTGAAACTAAATAAAAGCTTGTAAAATGGCCTAATGGCAAAACTGTGGTGAAGAGCTTGTGCGTGTGGTAGGCCCATTACGATAAAAAAGCTTGGTTATCACCTGATCCAGCAAAGTGTGAATGGCTCGTATTTTTACGAATTTGTTATGGGAGTTAAGTTCCCTGATGATGATTTTGAGCCCGATTCGTTCGAAGCCCAGCCGAGCTACTGTGACGTCGACGCATGGCATAGACAGAGATGGTTGCTCTGACTCCAACTTTCTGGCAGGCGGTAGTCTCGTATCTTCAATAGATTTTTCTTCTTCTGAAATAGATAGTGAGAAATTGTGAACCTAAAATCTTCGGCAGTGATCTCTCGCGCCGGGTCTTGGTACAGGCCATGGTCCGGAGCGAGAAGGAGGGGGCAGTCGGTCGCAGCAATGCTAGCAAAAGAGACGGCCAACCGCATCAGGCAACGGCGGCGCTTACTGCGCCCCAGCCGCCGCCGGGATTCCAATCCCTTTTCCGGCCATCATAGGTACAGTTCTGCGGACGGCGAGCAATGGGTAGCTTGCTCTCCGACCGACCGGTAACTATCCAGACCGACCCAAGTGGTCCACGGCGCGCACTGTTCTCGCGCGTCTCAAGGAGTTGTCAGCAACAGCAGGGGCCCAGGTGGGTCGAAGCCTACTGGGGTCAGGGTTAGTTTCGAAAGAGTAGCTCAGCCCCGGTATGAAAGCACGAAAGAACGGGTTGGGTTTTTAGTCAGTAAGAGTCTGACACTATCTCCCGCTTCGCCCAAGACCGGGGGATGTGTTAGATTATTATCCCACTATAAAAAAAAAAAACCTATAATCTTCTCGCTGTACTCCTGGTAAAGAACTCCCGGTCCGTCTGTTTAGACCCTTAAGTTTGGCGATTCTTCGTGCTATGTCGGCCAACTACCACGACACAGCACGAAGCTCAGCAGTTGCCAGTACCTTCCATATATTTCTTCCTCATAGCGTAGCGCACGGCCTTGTTGATGACTCTCGGTTCCATGGGACACACCAGTTGAAGGTAAGCATTCTTTTCAGGGTGGTGGAACGTCATTCCTTTTTATAATCAGCTAAAAACAATTAAAAACTAAGAAATAAATTTGCAATAAATGCTAAAAAATAAATTGATTTTGTGATAATTTTTGGATGTGAATTGGTCAGTGAAGTTTTTAATGACATTGTCAAACGTTGAATGTAGAACGTAGTGTTACATACTCTTTGATTGAATGTTTGTCTCTGCCTTTGTTTTTTTTTTTGCAGTGGTTCTAAGACTTTTTTAACCAGGGACCGCTTTTTGATTTCTTAGTTTACAAATGCGAAAGAATACTATTCCAGTGCAAATAATAAAAATATAAGTATTAAATAATAAATTCATAGCATAGGTGTGCTAAGTTTACTTCTGATTTCAATTGTTGAATAAAAAATACCTATTTTTAATTCTTTTCCTATTTCTTACTTTAATTCTATCTAAAGTAAGAAAATTGACATGTAAAACAGAAAATCATCGTCATCATTTGAACCGAAAGACGTCTGATGTTAGATATAGGCGTGCTCCAAGAATGGTCTTAACGAACTGTCCTAAGCGTCTCGCATCCATCGTATTCCTGCGACCTTAACCTGGGGTGCAGTGCAGTACATTGAATTAACAATCCAATGTTAAAGGGTCTAGCAGAATAAGGTAGGGCCAGCGGCCCCCGAGAGGTATTTCCAAAATAAATTGTGGTCTTACATTAGTGACGAGTATTATTACTGTTGACGTGATTTTAACCTTCCATCTCACTTCGTTCAGGAGTTATTTGACTAAATAGACAAAAACGTAGGTATTTTTCAAAATATTTTTTTTCAAAAACTATTATAGCGACACTAATAAAACTAAAACGGTATGTTAGAGAATAAATTGTTCTATATTATATATTTTTTGTAGATTTTATTTACCTTAATTACTATTTAAAAAATATATAAATATTTTTTTTTAAATTTTTTGTTCATATTTTACGAAGAGGTACAATCACAGAAAAAATATATAATATAGATCATTATGTCTAGTATTATCACTAAAAATTTCATTATAGTCTGTCTAATAAGTCAACCGACTTGAGAATTTTGTATAATATTAAATCATTTAAAAAATACTTATTTTCGATACTCTTCATAAGGTTCTTCTGTTAGTAAACAATGATCTCTATCTCTTAATCAACATTGATTATTGAACCCGTGTTGACTACATCAGATTTCATTAAATCCTACTAGTTACCCAAGTGGTTTAACTTATTAGACAGACTCTAACATCAGATGGGTGCAACACTTCCAAAAAAAATTAAAACTGAACATGACCATTCTGGCTAGTAAAGACTTTACATCTGTCTTTTGAATAAACGTTTTTGTAAATACATATGTCATCGTAAAATTGTAAATACCGATAGATTTATACGTAAGAAAATTGCATTGTGATGACTTTTCTGGTACGTGTGGATTAAAAAAAAACAGTGGTTAAAATAATATAAATGGTAAACCTATTTATTTACATTAAATCAGCACACTTTTTACAAAACAGTAGTTTGTTTTCTGTACTCATTACAACTATTGCATTTTTGTAACATTATTTTGATTTAATTCAACCTTTCCTGAATTTCTTGCATTCATCTGTATATAGAAAGGTATAAAAGTTAAAGCCTTGGACCTAGAATGCTGAAATTTTTCACTGAGATTCCTTTTGTGTTGTAGGCAAAGAACAAGTAAGGTTTTTCCAAAATTTACCCCCCTAACGGAATGAAACGGCGCGGCGGTCCAAAATTTGTATGGAGAAACCTTTAATTAAGGTTAAGGCAATCTGAACCCTTTCCTTCTGCTCTTAGTGTCTACTATCAGTTGTTCTTGTCTCTTGAGGGCTTCCTCAACTGCGAAGGTATGTCCTGCAGATTACCTTACATACTTCTAAGAAGGTTTTTACTTTCTTTCACTCGTGCGAAGCCGCTGGCTGGAGCTCTTCTTTCTTATTTATATGCTGTATATCTTAAACTATTTGAGTTTTTTCATCCTGAACGGTGTAATTTATTTCTTAGGGTAAGGCAATCTGAACCCTTTCCTTCTGCATTTAGTGTCTACTATCAGTTGTGCTTGTCTCTTGAGGTAGCAGCGTGAAGGTATGTCTTCTTCGTCTTCTGAAGCTGAAAAAATTATAGTAAAGTTTTTAATCAATTTTCCGAGAAAAATGTACGAGAACGTGAACTAGAGGAGCATTCACCTTAACTAGAAATTAAGTTATGTATTGTCTCGCGTTTGACCACTGCCTAACCTGACTAGGGGGCAGCCTCCCAACCAAGTTAAAACTTGCGTTGAACGCCTCGAGTTGGCCACGACCCCGATTCTTTTGTTCTGACCACGTGACTGAGCGTTGAGATGACGTCATTCCCGTATTTGAAGTTTTCTGCTAGCTTTAACGATTGCTATTATCAACTTGGCTAGGGGTACTGATGGTAATCGATGATGTGGCCGACAATGGAACACGCCTAGAAGTTATTAATTCACTCTTGACTTAAAAACCCCTAGGTTATAGCTATCGTAGCATCTATAGTCGGCAATTTAAGAAGGAATGTAATAGGAAATTGATCTCTTAGGAAGAAATTATCTAGCTTTGGATTCTTCACTGCATGCGGACAGGCTATTTAGTGATCCAGATTTAGTTAAGAAGACCAAATACAATCTACAAAGCTTGGAGCATAGACGTATCATCGGTATTCTGTGGGACAGAGTGTGCGGGAATTACTTGATTCCACCATCGCCTTTTTACCATCGGACAACCTGACGTACGACTAATGTCCACGCTTTCATTGTTAACACCAGGGACTTAAAAACAACTTCATAAAGGTTACAGGATTATAAGTGTTACGTGTTGAATTGGTAACAGAATCAAATATGTAACACTTATTAATGTGTTTTCATTGTGTTAACCCAAAACACTTACAAAAGTGTAACCCTAACATATCAGTAACAGATATAAAAGTGTCAACAGTGTTAATAAGTGTAACAGGTAAACGCAGCGTTGCCAAAGTTACAGTTTACAAAGCTACACTAAAACTGATTATTTCAGTTACACATATTAACACTTATTGACACATATAAACAGGTTACAGTTTGATTCGGTTGCACTCCATAACACATAATAAAAGGTTACAGTTTCATTCGGTAACATTATTATATCTGTTACATTTAAAAGTGTTTTTCTGTTAAAACTGTTTTAAAAAACAGTGTTAAAACACTTTATTACGGTTACAGTTTGAGTCCCTGGTTAACACCTCAACGGTCTGGCCTATGTGTTTTGGCGTCTCGTTTATACCGTGTACATCGAAGGACTGGAACAATTTGCCTGCTGCGGTCTTCATATCCGATTATAATTTAGATGTCTTCAAGGCTAGAGTGAATAGGCTCTTAATAAACTAGTGCGCCTCACCATCAACGATTGCGTCACTGGTTACCATCAGGTCGGATCGCAGTCAAGCACTAGTTTATATCATTAAAAAAACACTGTGCCAACCAAGACGAAGTGCTATTACTAGTGAAAATTTTAAATGCTTACTTTGAGCTTTAACTGGTTCCTTTTGCAAGAGTTCCTTATATGTGGGTATATTCTTCTCTGACTCTTTGGGAGTGCTCTGGCTGCCACTCATCCCGGCTACTGATGCAGCTGCGCTGGCCGGCTGTAGAGAGTAATGAAATTCTTTGAATTGGCACCTTGGAGTAAACGTGAAAGTTCTCGTTATGAATTAAGAAAATCTTCAAAACTCCTAATAAGAATGAAAAGTCTGACTTTGGCCACCTTAAAAAAATCTACGGCAACGGAGACATATATTTGTTTACAATCATTATCATCATCATCATTTCAGCCGATATACGTCCACTGTTGGACATACGCCTCCCCCAAACGTCGCCACAACGAACGTTCCTGTGCGTCTCGCATCCATCGGTTTCCCGCAACCTTCACCAGGTCATCGGTCTACCTTGTAGGAGGCCTTCCAAGGCTGCATCTTCCGGTATCGTGGTTTCTTTGTAATATTCTACAATAGTAGTATTCCATTTTTTTGTAATACTTTTTTCTATAATATGCCCTTTTGACATAAGAATATCTTACCGTTGAAGGCACCATGATGATTGTATTGTCTTTCTGCTTCTCCTTGATATCCTCGGCTTTGGTCCGTGCCTTCTCATAGCGGACGGTCAGCACCGTCACCAGCTCCTGCACGTCTCTCGCTTCCGCTGTCCATTCAGGCATGCTGGGCTCCGGGATGATCTGTCATTTAAAATGGGGATAGCTTTTAAAGTGAGAGTTAGTTGAGTACGAGTTTTATATACAGGAAATAATGGACTATGAATTATGTTCTTTTTAGGGTTCCGTAGTCAACTAGGAACCCTTATAGTTTCGCCATGTCTGTCTGTCTGTCCGTCCTCGTTTAATCTCTGTGACTGTTAGCACTAGAAAGCTGAAATTTGGTACCAATATGTATATCAATCACGCCGACAAAGTGGTAAAATAAAAATTGGAAAAAAATGTTTTATTAGGGTAGCCCCCCTATATGTAAAGGGGGAAGTGATTTTTTTTTAAATTTCAACCCTAACATGTGATATATCGTTGGATAGGTATTTAAAAATGAATAGGGGTTTACTGAAATAATTTTTTGATAATGTCAATAATTTCGGAAATAATCGCTCCAAAAGTAAAAAACAATGTGTGGGGGGACACACTCTAACTTTTAAACCATAAGTTTAGAAAATATGAAAAAAATCTGAAAAGTAGAACGTTATAAGGACTTTCTAGGAAAATTATTTTGAACTTGATAGAAAGAACAGTTTTTGTACAAAAAAGACAAAAGGGTTCTACAAAATAATTTCTGGACTGTTTGTAGTAGTTATAATCGTATATGCAAGCATTTTTTTAAACTCATAAGTGGGTACACTTTATTGTGACGGACGGGAAACTACGGAACCCTACACTGAGCGTGGCCCGACACGCTCTTGGCCGGTTTTTTTATAATCGATAGGCTCGCGTTTGACCAGTATATCAACTGATGATAAGTGACGATGTGTGAAGCACGCTGGACTAACCTATTCGCATTTTTCTTGACTAAAAGGCCCTAAGCTTATAGCGATCAAACACAGATACCGGCAGGGAATTCCACTCCGTTAACTGTACGCACAATGCGTTTGAGTTTGTTTTGTTTTGTTTGTTTAGTTGTTAAAAAGTTTTGTACGTATGGGTAGGCTTACGTTACGTAATGTGGAGAAACACATAAGAGAGGGAAAGAAAGAAAGAAAGAAAAGAAAGAAAATACGTTTATTTGGCACACAGGTACACACAATGAAATAAAAAATGATTTTAGTATGGATCTTACACTTAAAATATATCTACATTGCCCCACGGCTGCACCAAATAGGTCCAGTTCAGCATTATGCCAGGCCACTACGTAGCAGTTGCCTGACGCTGGTTTTCAACTGAACCTTGCTAAGTCTACGGATGTCAATCAGTTGTTAGGTGTAAGATAAATAAATATATGTAGGTATAAATTAGTGTGTATTAAATGATATATAATATGAAGGTGTTATGTGACAGATATATAAGAAACAGGAGAAAAAAAAAACATACTAAGAATCATCTAAGAAAGGAAAGACAATATCGTACGTGAGAAGGCGAAGTAAAGGTACGAGTAACTGCAAGAAGAAAGTAGACGAGCGCTTAATCGAGTTGTGTGGAAATCATGAAAGAGGTATTTGCCAAAGCTGGACAAACAGACCGGGTTTTCAGTTTATAGGGTTCCGTAGCCAAATGGCAAAAAACGGAACCCTTATAGATTCGTCATGTCTGTCTGTCTGTCTGTCTATCTGTCTGTCTGTCCGTCCGTATGTCACAGCCACTTTTTTCCGAAACTATAAGAGCTATACTGTTGAAACTTTGTAAGTAGATGTATTCTGTGAACCGCATTAAGATTTTCACACAAAAATAGAAAAAAAAGCAATAAATTTTGGGGGTCCCCATACATAGAACTGAAACTTGAAAAATTTTTTTTCATCAAACCCATGCGTGTGGGATATCTATGGATAGGTCTTCAAAAATGATACTGAGGTTTCTAATATCATTTTTTTCTAAACTGAATAGTTTGCGCGAGAGACACTTTCAAAGTGGTAAAATGCGTGTCCCCCCCCCCCTAACTTCTGAGATAAGAGAATGATAAAACTAAAAAAAATATATGATGTACATTACTATAAAAACTACCAACGAAAATTGGTTTGAACGAAATCTAGTAAGTAGTTTTTTTTTTAATGCGTCATAAACCGAAAAAAATACACTATTATTAAAACATCGATCAAAGTTACAACACATTACAAGAACTTTTATATTATGTTACTTGCTGCTACGGAACCCTTCATGGGCGAGTCCGACTCGCACTTGGCCGGTTTTTTTTTTCGGGCAAGTAACTTAAAGCCGCCTTATTCATTTATTGATGCAACACTTACATCTAACAGCTTGCACAGCTCATACAGCAACCTTTTAATCTCCAGCAGCAAAGTCTCCAGCTCATCGATATTCTTCTCCAGCTCTGCGAAGATCTCATTCTCTTCTGCTATTTCTTCTTTTAGTGCTGTTATTTGATCTTGAGCCCTGAATGATGTTACAATGATGTATTAAAAGTAAATGGAAAAAGCGCATCAAAGACACTTCCACCTGACCACCACTAAGTTCATTTTTGCTTGTACTCGAAACGAATCTGCAAAGGGTTTCGTATGGCGCCACGTAGCAGAAGTCAAGCGAAATTTTTTTAAAGTGATCAGCGGTGGTACCTATTTCAAGTTCAGCAGAGTGGTTTGTAACAACACATAGAATCTTATTTCACCATCAGCCTTCATAAAATCAGAGGCTCATAAGGATGTCTTAAAACTATAAATTAATTTCGTATCATGAAGTACTAGTTTTACGTGGGCAAAGTCGCTTTGAGAAGTTATAGTGACAAATACAGGGTTATTTGAAAAACACTGGCAACCTCTCAGGACTATGTTACTAACATCATAAACAACAACTTTTGTTCTATGACTTTAAAAAAAAATCATATTTTAGTTTACAGATTTTTCGCCGTACCCTCGTGGGGGGGTGATCGGCGGCAGAGACCTCTCGCGCCGGGCCTTGGTTGAGGCCATGGTCCGGAGCGAGGAGGAGTGGCAGGCGGGCGCCGACTTCTGCGAAGCAGTAATGCTCGCTAAGGAGAAGGCCGACCGCATCAGGCAACGGCGCGCTCACGCCGCCGCCGGGATTCCGATCCCGATTTCCAGCCACCGTAGGGGCGGGCTTGCGGACAGTGAGCAATGGGTAGCTCGCTGTCTGGCCGTACGGTAACTGTCCGGACCAAGCCCAAGTCGTCGATGGTACCCGCTGTTCCCGCGCGCCTCAAGGAGTTGTCAGCAACAGCAGGGGCTTAGGGGGCCAAGGTAATCCGAAAGGGCGCTCGAGCCCCGGTATAAAGGCTTGAAGGAACGGGATGGGTTTTTTAGTCGGTAAGAGTCTGACACTATCTCCCGCTCCGCCCAAGAGCGGGGGTTGTCATTGGATGATTCTTTCCATCGAAAAAAAAAAGAGTTCATCAGATTTTTATACAAAAATAAAAATAATCAAATTGAACGTTCTAAATATTACGAAGTCGATGTGAAGCAAGCGATAGTACAATAGCGGAGGGGAGTGGGGATAAGGCGGCAGGGGTGCGTGATGCGCTTGCGTCACGTCATACAGACGTAGGGAGGCTTAGCAAAATACAGGGTTGTTTGTTAGATAGGGCAATGAAATCTTGAAGGTTTGTTTTTGGTAATTAATTATGTTTTGTTAGTGTCAAGAAAGTCTGACTAGAAATCTGTACTCACTCATCTTTATCCTTGACGGAGGCAAACTTGAAGGCTTCCAGTTCTGCCATCATGGCGGCCTGAGTCTGTTCCAACTGCAGCTTCTCTTCTTCCGTGGTCTGCTGCAGGTAGCTGAGGCGCTGTGACGTGTCGCGCTGTGCTCGGAACCTGTCGAACACTTCCTCTGCGTCGGTCACTCCTGAAAGAAGACTTGGTTGATGGCCATATCAATGGTAATCGTAATTCGTAATGGTAACCGTTTTTTGTAGGGATTAGATGAGAATAGCACTGACAGTTCGAGTTCCCATTTTGTGTTTCTAGAAATCTTTGTATTTAGGTAACGTTCTACCCTTTTCAGGCTCGGCAGGGTCGAAGCCTACTGGAGCCAAGGGTCTATTTCTGAAAATTAAGTTCGGCCATAATAATAATGTTTCATATTAATAATGCAGCCCAACCAATGCAGCTGGCCAGTGACAGCGACTTAACACATTTTTAGGGTTCCGTAGCCAAATGGCAAAAAACGGAACCCTTATAGATTCGTCATGTCTGTCTGTCTGTCTGTCTGTCCGTCCGTATGTCACAGCCACTTTTTTCCGAAACTATAAGAGCTATACTGTTGAAACTTAGTAAGTCGATGTATTCTGTGAACCGCTTTAAGATTTTTATACGAAAATAGAAAAAGAGCAATAAATTTTGGGGGTCCCCATACTTAGAACTGAAACTCAAAAATTTTTTTTTTCAACAAAGCCATACGTGATGGGTATCTATGGATAGGTCTTCAAAAATGATACTGAGGTTTCTAATATCATTTTTTTCTAAATTGAATAGTTTACGCGAGAGACACTTCCAAAGTGGTAAAATGTGTGTCCCCCCCTGTAACTTCTAAAATAAGAGAATGATAAAACTAAAAAAAATATATGATGTACATTACTATAAAAATTGGTTTGAATGAAATCTAGTAGTTTAGTCTAGTAGTTAGGTAGTTTTTTTTTTAATACGTCATAAATCTAAAATAAATACACTATTATTAAAACATCGATCAAAGTTACAACACATTACAAGAACTTTTATATTATGTTACTTGCTGCTGCGGAACCCTCCATGGGCGAGTCCGACTCGCACTTGGCCGGTTTTTTATATATTTTGTGGGCACACCGCAAACGTGTGGCCCATGGCGGCCACTCGCGGCAGCAGTGTCCGCGACTCACCACTTTTGATCGGTACGGGTCATAAAAAACGCCGACACCCGCCACTGTCGTACTACTTCACTCCCTGCACAGTTAAAATTGAATGTACCTAGTATAGGCGACGACAGCGCGGGCGTTGTCTACGTCATTTGTTTTTCCGTCGTATCCATCGTAAGACTACGCAGGAATATAAAATATGATGCTTCCGAACACTAGTGGTTGTCGCTCACTTCTGACACTGTTGCAAATGTGGCGGTAGCGCGCGACAGCCACCGGTGACTGTGGATGGTGACCCGTTTGCGCCAAGCCTAACCGACTTCAAAAAGGATTTGCGTTCAGCTCCATGCATTTTTAAGGGTCATAATAACCTAGGTAGGTAAAACACTTGATAAAAAATTGATTTTTACTCAGGCTTTTTCACTTTTATTTTAGATAGGGGATTATAGAAGAATTTGATATTATCTTTGTTCTGAAAGCTAAACATAAATTTTAGAATGTCTGAAAACATACCAGTAAGTTTCATCAACCTCTGGAAGATGTTCTCCATTTGCTGAGAGGCTGATAGTTCTTCCGGGGCAGCTTCTCCCTCCGTAGATCTTGTGGACTCCTGACGTACCACTGGTCGAGCTGTTAAGAAGAGACGGAAAATTAATACTTTATGTGAAATGTCTGCGCATGGATACTTAGAATCGAGCTGCGGTATTATTCTGGCCTTTTAGCCTTGATGATTAGTGGCTCTGACTGCTATGTAGGAGGTAGTCGGTTCCAGGACTAATGTGTATGTGATGAGTACAATCATTTGTTCTGTGTCTAGGTGTAATTTATCTATAATATGTATATAATTAATGTATTTAGAAATAATAATAATTTATTTTATTTATGTACGTTTATCAATCAGTTATCTAGTATTTACAGCACAAGCTTTGCTTAGTTTGGGACTAGATGACTTTGTGTAATATTTGTAGAATGGTATTCGAAGGAGTTACTGCGGTCCAGGAATGCAAAGGGTAACTGAAGAAACTCAGGCAGGTATTAGAGAGAGCTCTAGCTCTGTCCAGAATGGTAGAAGTCATTTGGTTTACGGCGTCAAAAGATAGGTGTTTAGAGGTTGATAGAATTTATTACCTACTTGTTGTTTCTTAAAACTAACAGCAACCATGGTGATCCAGAAAATTCCACTCAATGTGGAAAATTCAACTCCGTAACAGGCTCCGTAACGTATAATTGAAACGTAAGTTTATGCTTCAAATTATGGCCATCAGCATTACCTTGAGGTGGAAATACTCTCTTCTCCAGTTTCTCCAACTCCCGTTTTCTCTCAGCGAAGCGCTGCGCGAAGTAAGCTCGTTCGGACGCTCGTGTGTGTTCGGCATCGTGCGCTAGCGCAGCCTCTGCTGCTGTCGCTGCTGTTGCGCGTATACGCATCTCTCCAGCTTCTTCACGAATCCGCTGTAATGTGTTATTTAGTAACAGTCAGCACTAGTGATGATTATAGTCCTATAATTATTTTTTTATTGCTATATTAACAGTGAGAAGAAGGTTGGAAGTTGGGACCGGTAGTTGAAAAGTTGTGTGAAGATCGGTTGTCCTGGCTGAAGCAGGTGAAAATGCATAGGCTTATAATATTTAGGTACTAACCACAGGCTAAAAGGGCTAATACTAGCAGTAAGATCGTACCTCTAATTTCATGATCTCTTCTTTCTGTTTCTTCAGAAGATCTTCAATCCGAGTTAATGAACTTTCAAATTTTACTGAATCATCTAACAAGGCTTGCCTGTAAAGAAATTAATAATACCATGTTTAACATAAGGTACCTGTGATTCGAATATTTCGTCATTAGGATGGTTATAATATTTCGCGTACAGGTACCGGCACGGATCTTGAGCGTTGGCTTCAAGTTGTGCAGAAGTCAAATATTCCGTCTGTTTAGTGGTACGAAGTGAGACGCTGGGGCGGGGAGTGTCAGTGATTGGCTCACCGCACCCTCGTGTCATAGACGTCACTCGTGATTCGTTCCCTACGCTTGCTGCATGTATCTAACAACGACGACGATTGGCTCGCCAATATATGGAATGCGCAAAGCAATCCCCACTCTGACGCCGAGCGCTCAAGATTCGTGCCGGTACCTGTACAAACACGGCATACCTTATGGAGATATATTTTTTCTTGACCAGTTCAGCCTCCGTCCATTGAATGAGAACCTTGTGAATCTCGTTTTCTAAGTGCGAAACGTGCTGCGCGTAAATTCAGTTATTAGTTCAGTCATCATCGGCTTAGCCATGCTTACTGCACAATATGGTACACATGCCTCAGTCGATAACGTCCCCACTTGCGAGACTAAGACATGCCAAGTCGTCGACGGCGCGCGCTGTTCCCGCGCGCCTCAAGGAGTTGTCAGCAACAGTAGGGGCCCAGCCGGGTCGAAGCCTACTGGGGCCAGGGTTATCCGAAAGGGCGCTCGAGCCCCGGTATTAAGGCTTAAAGGAACGGGATGGGTTTTTTAGTCAGTAAGAGTCTGACACTATCTCCCGCTCCGCCCAAGAGCGGGGATTGTCATAAGATGACTTTTCCCATCGAAAAAAAAGACTAAGACATGCATTTAAAATTTGGTGTTTATTTGAACCGATCAGTAGCCTGATTCACGTAAAATCAAACAAGCCAAATATCTTTAAAGTTTTATAGTCGTACGATCGAAGTCCTATCCAAAAGCGGTATTCACGTGTTCCTTAATCGGGATTGGATAGAACGACAACTCAAC
Organism: Mythimna albipuncta; assembly: GCA_929112965.1. Lineage (NCBI taxonomy): Eukaryota > Metazoa > Arthropoda > Insecta > Lepidoptera > Noctuidae > Mythimna > Mythimna albipuncta. Next base: position 3,337,959 of record OV815962.1, on the reverse strand, counting down.
TGGCTCGAAACTAAACAATCTATCGACGACTTATTTCCAGTTACATTAATAAGTACCTATTCTACCAGGATAATGTACCAGATATTTTTTTTTAAATCGATTTTTCTCCAAACGACTTTAAAATCGGTGTCGTTCAAACTCGATTGATGGATGTGAATACGGAAATGGTCTAAACGATTAAATCGCTACGATAACGATAAGGGATGTCAGCAAAATCGTATGGGCAAAGCAGGATGGAAGCCTACTGGGGCCATGGGTTCACATCTAAAAGGAAAGAAAGAAAGAAAAACATTAATTTATTTTCTTTCTTTCTTTGATTTTCTTTTTAAAAGAAAAACTTGGCGCCCTGTAATACAAGACAACGAAGGAACATAGCAGCAAGTTTTAGTCAGTAATAGTCTGACACGCCCTCCCGCTCCGCCTTTGAGCGGGAGAAGTAATTAGATGATTTCCCACCTACAAAAAGCCGACGTAGTTAGTTTATAAGTATGACGGTGATGTAAACTACACAAGTTTAATTTGCGTTGTATATTTTATGTAATTTTAAATGCGTGTCTTAGTTTTGCAAGTGTGTGTTACTGACTGGGGCATTTAAGCTTGGTTTACCAAAGTAAAATTTTCTTATGATAACTGATTTTTTTTTCATTTAATTTGAGTAGAATTAGATAATACAATACCTTCCTAGCTTTGCTACTGTTTTTAGACTTGACAAGTATTCCTTTATTATTCTCTATCAGAAGATGTTCGTACTCCTTCTCCAATTCTGCTAGTTGCTTCTTTTTATTTCTCTTCTCGTATTTGAGTAAGTCCAGGATTTTTCTCTGTTCTGTCACTTTTAGATCCAGATTGTGAATTATCTGTGAATTGAGAAAAACTGATTTGTTTAAATGCTGAAGTAGATTGGGTTTGAGTTTTAAGAGGTACAAGATGAAGTTTGAGCTGCTGATTGCTGAATTTATGAAAATGCTTTTTTTTTTTAATTGCGATAAACTAGTGCTTGACTGCGATCCCACCTGATGGTAAGCAGCGATGCAATCTTTGATGGTGAGGCGCACTAGTTTATTAAGAGCCTATTGATATATTTGTTCATATATAATTCAAATTCTAAGAGCAATTCTACGCACAAAATTCATAATTGTTTCTCTACAAATAGAAAATATTTTTTTCATTAAAAACATTAAATATTGTAATACACTTAAATAATTAAAAATAATACATGACCTAGGTAAATATGACGTCATAAAACTGGAAGTGTGCCCAAAAGGCTGGCGGAATTGCCATGTTGTATGGCAAAGCTTAATCTCCGACCGAGGTAGAAGCCAGCCCTTGGGTTACGCGAAGAGTCAATGCTGCAGTTCCTACTGAAATTCCTAGAGGATTGGTATGAAATTTTGCACACGGTAAGATGTCCTGAAATAGTACATTGGATATTTTTATCCCCGGGTTATGTTCCCATGGGACAATTTCCTACTCTCATGCTGGTACAACTATACAGTATAACTGCGGTCTAATCCTAAATAATATTATAAATGTAAAAGTATGGATATTTGGATGTTTGTTACTTAATCACGCATAAACGGCTAAACGGATTTGGATGAAATTTGGCATGCATATAGCCTTTGACGTGGAAAAGAACATAGGCTACCTTTTATCCCGATTCCTTAAATACCTAATGCTACGTGGGCGAAGCCGCGGGAAAAAGCTAGTATAATATAAATATCACTCCTCCGAAATCGCTCGATCGATTTTTTTTTTATTTGTTTTACATTTGGCAGTTATGAGAATAGGTCGTGAAGCAAGAATTTTATTGTAGCCCTTAGCCTTATTGCTAATTTGTTAATCACGATTTTAGTATTTTTTTTCGATTTAAACATTATTTTATTTTTCACATTTTAAGAAAGCTTACAGACTAATAACAACATAGTGACAATAGTAGGTAATTAAATTGCTAATTACAAGCTTCCACATGTAGGTAGTAATAAAGTCGAAAAAAAAGAAAAAAAAAATCCATTGTTGGTCCCACAAGGTTGACACAGAGTTGGTTAACTCTCAATAATTTTAACATACAATAATATTATGTTTTACGTGCAAATAGGTATTGGTTATTCAAAAAAAAACTTTCTTTTTTGTCAATTTAAGTGTAACAATGTTTGCCGGTTGAGCTAGTAAATAAATAATATTAGCTACTTAAATCGCATTAGGTTTATTCACGGGTAATTTCTTTGATCCTCAAAAAAGTCCGTCTTCTACGCTACCTTGTCAGCACTCTTATCTCCCATAGGGCACACTTCATTGAGATACTTCTTGATTTGCACCTCTTCTTCACCAATCACCGCTCGAGCCTGTGCCAGTTCTGTAAGCCTCGTTTTTATTTCTTTCTTCAACGTATCTATGAGGTCATTGTTCTGTTGCTTTTCTGCTTCATTCTCTTCGAAGTTTGACTTTCTTTGGCCCTCTGTGATGAAAATTGAGAGAATATGTTTCGGTACTAAGTATAGGTACTTTAAATTGTTTTTTTGAGAACGATGATTCGGACACAATTTATTCGGACTCAATGTCCTAATCGACACATTTTATTTTCAATATTTTTTCACTGACGATTCGGACACCAGCAAATTGTTAATTCATAAAGCAGCATCATATAATAAATGTTTATTACATTATTTATAATGTTTAACTACATTATTTAAACAAAGTAAATAATGAAATAAACAAAAAATTTTATTTTTGACATGTGTTTATATACGTAGGGACCGTCGAAATAGTATCTTTGTGCGCTTTTATTTGTATGTTGTTCTTTTCATTTTTAAGTGTTTGTGTATACATAAATAAATAAATAAAATTTCCGCCTTATCCAATGCTAGTGCAAAATAAAATCTGTCGATTCAGACACTGTGTCCAAAAATATTGTGTCCGAATCGTCACTAAATCAATTAAAGTCATATATTGTAATGGTTTCGGCCTTTCATAAATTAAAACTTTAAAGAATATATTGGAATAAAACATTAATTCATCTGTATAACATACGCACCTGATAGTTGTATTTTCTTTTTGATCTCAAATATTTTAGTGTTGATAGTAGTTAGCCGGTCTTCTGTTTCTATTTCGAAGGGATGTTTTTGATAACACATCGCCATTGTTATAAATATTGTCGCTGTTAGTAATAATAAAAAGATGGGAGTTTCACCCTTTCGCTAGGTTTACAATAACAGGCCGACCAACGAAGTTATTGATTAAACAATACTGTTGACAAACGCAATTCTGTTGTTTAGATCCATTTTCGATAAGTAGTTATAAATAACGATATCATCCGTTAAAAATAAATTAAACAGTTTTTTTTAATTCAAATTATTTAGTTCCAAATTCAACCCTTAGTTAAAATAACACATAGCGCCATCTGTGTTGTGGCGCATGAACGACAAAGTTCAAAAGCTCTTGATTGGTTGCGCGCACACAGCGCTGCTGAATCGCTTGATTTCTCCATTGAATCAACATTCCTCCGCGTACGTTTGTATGTGTGCGTAATTCGGTTCTCACGGTGTTTTAGCCAAATATTCTACAATTCATGACTTAAATCGGTTGTGTTCTGTTTTCAAATGATTAAAACTAGTCCCTCAGTAAGGTGATAAAGCTTAGATACCAAAATATGTATTGTTACAAGGGGTGCGCACGCACACAAGCGCGCTGGCGGCCATTTTGATTTACCGTACGCTGTGTATTTACGGACAAAGCCGTCAGATGCGAGCGGGACGCGGCTGCGCATGTTCCTACCGGGCTTTACGTTATTTTTAAACGTGTTTTACCGCTAAAATGTCCAATAAACAAATGTTTTCGACGTAACAACAGTTCAAAAACAAAATGAAGTGTCAGTTCTTACATTTGGTTCCGTGAGTGTTGATCATTTAGTGTTCAAACGACATAGAAGGAGTAAAACAAATGTGTGTGATCCATGTGTGAATGTTGTGTTACAAAATGTGGTCGAGGAACTTTATACCGGATTATGGGATTCAATTGCTGTCAATCTTCATCGTGCTGTCGACACTGGCCACCAGGATCCATGGTGTCGAAGGTGAGTGCTAGTTATACAAGTAGTTGAGCTTATGAAAGCGCGGTCTGCAAGATTACGCGGCCGAGTTGTGTTGGCGCGCTTGCTTAGCGAGCTTTCGGCGAACCGATGTCTTTTGTAATTGTTCGGGTTATCGGTCGGTTCTCACAGTAGGGACTTGTGAAACGAGTCGTTTTAAAAACTGGAGTGAATTCAACGCATCGCATTTTTTAATGTTTTTTAATTGTACCGCGTTTGTTGACGTTAAGCGCAGCTCGTAACCCGAGCTCGTATTATGGCATCGGCTTGCTTGCAGCTCCATACATTTGTATTTTAAACCTTGATTCTAGTAGGCTTAACTTGTAGACTGTAATATTTAGGTACCCACGTCATACTTTGTATTTAGAACATGCTATAATATATCCTTAAGTATCTATTTGACCGTTATGGCTATGCGCTTTTCTTCAGCTTATCTATTTATTTTATATGCGTGCCTATTCCCAATTACATTAAATCTAATACAACCTTCACTCCAACTATATTTACCACTACCTCAAATCTCTCTCAGTACTCTTTTCAAAGACATATACGTATATATATTATATCCAAAGAGTGTACAAAAACAACACGACTTTTAGTTCGCCTTCCGTCAACTGGCATTGTAACCGTATCCCATGTGGCTAATACATCTACATACAAATCTCCTAATCCCATCCTCTTTGAATATGTATGAATGCATGGCTCATCCTCTTCTTCCTTACAAACATCAGGTTTATGAATATCGATTAGACAAAAAGTAATAATGTCTTCGTCAAAGTTAGTATCAACAACGTCTGCAGTTACTTTTCCATCTAAACTAAACTCTTTGTTAATAATTTTAAACGATTTCATTTGAACTAGTTTAACATCAATATTTTCACTGGAAAGTGTATCATTATTAGTTCGGTTTAAAATAACATAGATATCCTTTCCTATTCTTATACAAATGATGAAATAAGGTCGTTCATAGCGTCTATGGCGTCTATAGACTCGCGATTTTGCGATAAACTCAAAAATAGGCGAACATTAGACGGTGATGCAAGCGTCATTCAATTCCATCAATCGAGAATGAAGATTTTCGTCAATCAGTACTAAAAATCGTCATGCAACGCATTAGACGGTAGGTTTTTCGTCAATCAAGGTTTTGACTGTGGCAAAACTGACAGCAAAGCCTACTGTGTAATGTTTGCCTTACTGAACAAATTTTGAGGATAGTTTACTTGTATAAGCTAGCTTTTGCCTGCAGCTTCGCTCGCGTACTTAAAATTTAGCTATGCCACTCATATGCAGCTTTCTATCGGTGAAATTTTTTTAGCAATCGGACCGGTACTTTCAGAGATTACCTCCTACAAACAAAAAAACAAACTTGACCACTTTATAACCTTATATCATTTGTGTAGATGAATTGATAGAATATAATAGAATAAACTTTATTGTATACCAAAAAAGTAACATAGCTTATACATAGACTTACATCTATGGGTACAATGGCGGTCTATCGCTAACAGCGATATCTACCAAACAACCTTAGGATGATATAATATACGCGAGAATTTTAAAAATATCTAACACCTGAACGAGGATAGGGCAGGTTATTATAGACTATTCTAATATTATAAAGAGGTAATAGCAAGTTTGCATATAAGTTGTTGTTGTTGTTTGTGTTTTTTGCTGTTGTGTGTTGTTGTTGTTGTTTGTGTGTGTTTGTATGTGTTTGTTTGGGCAGTCGAGTCTCTGAAGCTACAAGGCTGATTTTAAAAAAATATTTCACCAGTATTACCTATGTAGGCATATATTTTCTACTTTCACAAGTAAGCATACTTTTATCATTTTCTTTAACATTGTAAATTTTTCAGTGCTGAGAAATGAACAATTGTTATTATTAATTTATTATCATATAATTTATAAATTTATAATTTCATAGTCTTAAGCTCAGTCTCAGCTTTTTCAATAAATCCATCGCTACATTCGCTTATTGCCTGGTTGAAAGTTCGAGGAATAGTTCAAAGTATTTCTCAATTGTTGTAACACTTTTATCTAGTTAATATACAACTAATCGACTCTGTTTTATTACCTTCTTAAATAATTTTATCGTTTGATTTGCGGTTCCCTTTCTATATAATTATCTGTTCGTAGAACAGTTAATAAATTAATAAATTTTTAATTGCTTTTCATTGAATTGTTTTCAATATCATATTTTATCTTTTATCGCTTATATGTTACTAATATTAACAAAGGCGAAAGTTTATTGCTTGGAGTTACAAAAGGACTCATTTCTACAAATTCGCATTTACGATTAAAACATTGTTTTGTACATCAATCATCATTGTAGGCTCAAAACTGTACGTGACTTTGTACTCTGGGCCAATGCCAAATCCTTCTTTACTCTGTCTATTTAACCTTTTTGCTCTATTTAGTTTCTGTAATCCTGAGATAAAAATGATTGCCAGTATTTTCCCAAAACGCCGTCTATATTAAACAGATCTAAAACATCGGAATATCCTAGATCTAGTGATAAAAAATAACAGTTTAATTCTATACATCAACTTCTCGGCGTGTTCGCCTATACTAGTCTGGGTGAATACAAATGTTGGTGTCCACCATTTGGTATTCGATGCATCTCCACACGATTTCTGTGGTCGGGACTCGGCCGGGACATTTTGAATATTGATCAACCTAAGTTGTCACTTTACAGTTTAGAAAGGGACAATGTGTATAAATTCTCGATTTTGGGGGAAAGTTCTTTTTTTGTTTTGGTAATTGTTACTTGTTTTGTATGCGACGAAGATAAACAAACGCAATTCCACTCAAATCTGTTCTGTGATTCGATTTTATATTGCTGTTTTAAGTAATATTGCTCATTTTAAATGTTTATTGGCTTGAGAAAGCACGTTTAGATTTCATATTTTTGTCACCTGCTTTGGTTTATTACCGAATTTTAAAATGTGTGTAGTAATAACTAATTCTGGGAACATTCTTATGCCACCTGTAATTTTAGTGGGTCTTGTTCCGTCTAAGCTAACATTATATTAAAAGACATCTATTGCTAAAATTGCAAAGATCTTTTATTCTACTTATTTACCAACAAAAGCTGATGCATGTTCTGTAACACTGCTACAACTTCCATCAACCCCATATTCTTATCAAGCCTCAAAACGATTCCAAGTATTTCAAACTATTCCAGAATCTAACTGACATTCACAGTGTTACCGAGTATAGTATGCCCAAACAAACTAACGGCTAATGTTATGGACACAACGCCTCAAATATTGTTTGAAATCATTATTGGTTTCCGTTTATGTGTTTTGCAAGTTTTCACTTTAGTCGTTTAGATACTCGGTTTATCTCGGTTCAAAGGTTATTATGTGTTTCTGAACGCGTGGTGCAGTTAATGCACATTATATTATCTAAAGATTAACGCGTTCTGGAGTTAAGCAGGTATTATATATATTGCTTACAATGTATCTTGCTCTGTAGATAATGCTTCTTAGAAATCTATTGCTGCTGTTTTATTATAAGACCATTCTGTTTCGAATTTGCTCTCTTAAGCTTTAGCAAATGAGTCATTGGCTTAAAGATTAACCCCGTTATTAATAAAATCTGTACCTGAATTCTTGGTATCACTAAATCTCGACGGTTGCTAGTGCTATTGCTGTTTCACTCTATTTACAAGGATATAACAATGTCAGGTAAATGTTATTGATGTTAGCCTATGAATAGGGGGTTGATCTTTTTGTAGTGGTAGAATAACCTACTTGAAATTCTCAGGATCAAGGGTGCTCGAATGCATCATACTGACAAATTGGAATAAGATCTACTGCATTCGAAATATCTTCAAAAAACTTTGGTTTTTATTAATTGAATTATTTTTAAAATTTGCAATTTTAGTGTCAATAACAAAAACATCCAACAGATTAGATTAAGTTCTTTTTCTGCCTTCATTCTAAGTGCCTGTTATTTGTTAAGTTACAAATAATACTACATTGGTGATACATATAAAACGGCAGATTTTGTTGGTTCTCCAGCCATGCAGATGTCGCCAATCGCCATGTTGTTTGTATTATACAGACGGTTCGCTCCAATTCTATAAACACGCGCAATTAATGGCCAATTGTCCAAGTTGTAGCCGGCGGCCACTCGCCTGGGGTCACTGGACACTGCCACAAATAAATCTCAACTAAAGTGTACCCTATATGACCAATTTCTCGTTTAATCTACATCATTTGCATCTGTTACAACATCATCATCAATAAACGACCTTATATCTTGAGAAATAGAGTTTAAATTTGCAAAATCATAACATGCCTTCGGGTGTCCGCGACAAGAAATTGTTCTGCGAATCGCCTATACTTATTTGTAACGTACGTAGTCTGAGAAACATTGAATATTTGAACAGTTCCAACTCACAGAGGTTACAATACAGAGTTTTTTGTTTTTCTGTTTATAAATACTTATTTTGGTTGCACCAGTTACTTGATGTGTTCCTACACCAGCTTTGTAAAATCCATCTGTGCAAGACATGTTTTATTTATTAATATGCTTAGCTTCAAAGTCAATCATATCATATTTCTATTTTCAACCAATCACAATCACACGGCAACTTAATACTCAAAGCGAAATTATCATAATGTTGCTAGACTTCACATAAATCAGCAATAATTGTTAATGATACTTAACTGGTCTTACCAAATTAGGAGCAAACTTTTTGTTGCATTAAAATATCAGTTTCTATTTCGTCAAAAGGTTGGGACAATCTGGACATACCTAGGCTTTGCCATACAAGTACCCTGTGTGCGTTGTCAACGTTTAGACCACACAGGTTTTAACGGTTTACTAATTATGTGTTTATGACCATGAGACACTAACTGTCAAGTCTTTCTGTAACATAATGGTGGCTTTTTGATGGTAATAACCACTCAAGTTGGCCCTATGCTAAGGAGTTTATGCTCTGACATGTCTTTGAAGCACATTGTTACAGCGCCAGGTTCTTATATATTTGAGGACGCTTAGAGCTCGTATGACTAAAGAAACTTACAACTTAAGAGTAATGCTCATTTTCAAGATGTTTTGCTTATTGACGATGCAAAAATTTAAGTTCAAGCGTACATTTTGAACTTGTAAAGTACTAACAATTTGTGTAATGACTACAGTAATGAAGAAATAAATAAGACTATATCATTAGCTAAAATTACTTTAACAACTAAGGGTGAGTTGCACCATGTAACTATAACAATAACCAAACCATAACCAGCCGTGAAACGGCCGCCTTTTGGTCAATTCGACGATTTGACAACTGTTAACGGCTTTGTTATCGTTATAGTTAAATGGTGCAACTCACCCTAATCAGGATCACACTGATTAGACACCATCTAGATATTCAGGAATGTTTATTTCAATAACAAATATAAAGTCAACAAGCTTCATAAAGCCGACAGCGTTTCTGCAGCTCGTCATAAACTGATCAATGCCCTTAACAACTTAATTTACTCGTATAAATTCAAGCACACTGGTTAAATCAGCATCTATAAATTTGTAACGCTTGTTAAAGTTACAATGAGCAACATTATACTGTAAAATGGGTATAAAAGATCATTTGCCGGTGGGAGATTTTTATGAGAGTGTATGTGCTTTTGGTAGTTGTGCACTAACTACATTTTAACAAAGGCTGTTATTTTCTGCTGGTTTTTCTTTATTTCTGTTGTTTACTCTCTTTGTTATGACTTAATCTCTCATTATCCTGATTGAATTTGATCTTTTACCGACCCTACAAAATGTATCTGGTTCTTACATCAATTGTATTTCTTGCTCTTATGCCTTGTTTTTATAAGATCATAAATCAGTAGTTGCATTCGATCCTAATTTTTCGATGTGTCTTTCATTAAAACTTTCATAAACTGTTTTAATCGTGCATTGTTCATATAAGCTATAATTACCATTTCTATTTCATCCTCGATATAAGAAATCTTCAATTATGAATTGGGCTACAACTAAGACTCAACACTAAAATCTTCATCTATGCCTAACACATTTCAGTATCTATCCCTAGTTATCTCCTAGCGTTGTTTGCTCACACAACAGTACGCCTGCGCAGCGGCACGGTGCTCAAACACGCCCGTGTTTGGACCTCACGGATGTCAGATAGGGTTGCCTCCTTGCTGCGCTTACCTTGCTATCTTTTATGCTATCTATAAGTGTCTGGGTTCTTGGAATCTTGGTGCTTCAGTGTGTGAGGTTTTACTTGGTGAGGCTCATAGAATTTTGCAAATAATGTTATATACCTGTTTCAATTTTTTTTTTTGCAAAATGTCACCAGATTTAAGATTCTAATTTCAAAATATTAAACATCTGATAATGATGATTTTTACTGCTTAAAAAAACTTTGTTATACATTAAGATTTAGATTTTGTATAAAGTGTCAGCCCTGATAGACAGGTTTACGATATGAACCAAAAGGGGACGAGTGTTGAAAGTGATAAATCTGTCCTGAACGTTTTATGATTTATCCATATTTGTGACAAGTTCCATGTAAGACCGTGATCATTATCATGACTTTCACACCAGAATTCATCAACTTTCCTTACTATTACTGCTTTTTCAATAAGAGTTGTGACATTCCCAGTTAATATTTATGACCTTAAAAGCAATAAAATCCATCTAAGTAAAAAACATAATAACTTGCTAATTGCTTCAATAACCAGCATCATTAGGTATAATTTACAAAACTCATGACTATTTAAGAAACATATTTTTTTGTCCCTTATTGTATCTTATTATTTACACGAACTTAACTTAATGTCGCTGATTAACGTTCGTTTTTAACAAATAAGTAACAATATTGTTAAGAAAAACTAAAAAAAAAGCAGACAATAGAAGACTTTCGCATGAGAAACCAACATTTCCCATACAATACTGGTGGCGCACGCGCAATAAAAACATGTCGCAGCCTCGTTGGTGACGTGGAAAACCTCAAAACAATTATTTTTACACAACACGCCCGCATGGTTTCAGATTCTTGTGAGAAATGTTAAAAGACATGTCACCCGAGATACTTTGTCATCTGAAGATCAAATCCTATAGACCATAATTGTGTTTGCTTATGTATATTACAATCGTATTAGTTAGAAAATTACTTAGTTAATTGAGGAAACTGTTGATGAAAATAAAGATACTCATATTACATTTAAGCAAAACTTAAATGTAATATGAAGGTTCCCAGAACTGACAGACGTAAATGTTTTTCTAAAGATACACGTATTATATCACCAATTACACTCTTGTTGACCCACAACTCTGTACTAGTATATATATCTGTGTTTGTATAATTATAATATTTAATATCATTGTGTCCTCCTCTATCTAGTCTTTCTTTTCTTGCATTTTATACTAGACCTTACCTGAACCTAACCACTGCTTTTTCTAAAGCTACGGTTGCGGGATTGTACGAAAGTCAACTGAAGTAACACTGGTTTAGATACCATTAGTATAATACTCCCTCTCGCTCCACCAGCAAAGCAGGAGCAGTTATCGAATGATTTCCTACCTCATGGCATAGCATATTCCAAACCGTATTTTCTAGCATCCTGGATGATTCTTTAAAAATATTCAAACACATTCTGTTCTAGTGTTTACGTTGCCTCCATGCATATGCACTAGTAGTTATCGGCCGTCCGTTCGTCCGTTTGCTTTAATAATAAGCCTTCGCCCGCGCCGCTGTCACGAACTCCAAACACAGCCTCGAGCTAAGCGAGTTTTGTGGCGGGATACAAAAATGAAAAAGTGTTAAAATGTGGGTTGAGAACGAGAAGAGCGGAGTAAAAAAAATTAACATTGAAATCATCTTTGATAATAAAAGCTTGTAAAAAGTGTTAGATTCTGATCTGTTTTCGACTTTTATTGTGGGCATGGGTCAGTGCTTTATTGTTTGCATCAGTGGGAAGTATTTTTTACTCGATTGGGGCAGAAGTAGGGTTATGTTTTTTTGCTTGATATCATTATTTATACCTTAGTCTTAGGCTATTCCATACCTACAAGTCGGTAAGCAAGCAGTATCACCATTATTTCAGCCGAAAGACGTCCACTACTGGACACAGGCCCCAATTTTGTTAACACAATGACTGGTTGTGTTCTCGCATCCATCGGATTTCCATGATCCTCAGCAGGTCATTGGTCCACCTTGTACAATGCCTTCTTACACTGCATCTTCCAATACGCAGTAGTCACTCCAAAATCTTAGTCTTCTTCGATTGGATTTCAGATTCTTCAGATTATGTTGGTAACCTTCTTTCACTTACTATCTTCATTGCTAATTCGTTAAAGTCAGGAAATTCCGAGCAAAGCCCTCTTCATTGCTCTTTGGGTGACTTTACGCCTTCTTGTGTGCAGTATACATTAAAGTATTATTCTCAGATGAAACTGGATTTAAATATTTATCAGCTTTCCGTAACACATTTAGAATTTCTCTGTTATATACAGCTAACCTAAGTGTATTTATTTTAGATAAGTTCATTTCTAAATCCAAACAATTTCTGCTTTTTACTGGTCAAAGAAACTTGATAATTCTTGAACATCCTAAGCTTCATGTAAATATACGGCTATTACCTTTTATTTGTCCATTTGGTGCTTTCAAAGTCCAAAACTAAAGGGTTGTGGGTTCCTTTCCCGTATCATATGTCTGAATCCTCTCCCACGTAAAAAGTCCGACAAACATATTAATTACAATCCACAAAACTTTTTCGTCATTATTTGAAGAAAATTTTACATTGACAACAGCCGCAAAGTTAAGTTTGTCAGCATTTCTATTCTACAATGGTTTGTCATAGTTTCTTAATCGATATGAATAACAAAACGATGGTCCATTAGTGAATTCTATTGATTGTACGGCCATCGAATGGGTATCTATAAATTAATTACATATTTTTTTGTTGTCCGATATAGATTTGATATATTAACGGGCGTTTTCTGTGAACTTACTTTTTATACATGATGTACACGTAGCTTGAAATAATTCACCTTTCTCACAAAACTTTTCGGTTCCTTTGAAACGATTCTTTTTTCGATTGAACAGTAGATATAATGCATTAGATGTAACTACATTGTATTAGCTCCGTCTTTTACCCTGTAAATATTTAGTGTCATAAAATTACACATTATAGTATTTTGACCTTCTATATTTTCGAGTTCAATGAACTTTGCGTTTATTCTAGAACTCCTAAATTTGCTAAATCTAATTTCTTCATTATTCAAATCATGTTTTTTTGTTCCGTCTTCCAAATTCTTTAACATACCTGGATTTGCAAGCTTTTTCCGCTTAAAGCCATTTTAATGACAGCAAGAATTCATAAAGTTCATCACACTTCACTAAATCCAATTCGTAATTTTAAATACCGTCTCACGTCTGTCTGTCCCTCATTTTTTTCAACCTGTCAATTGTAAATTACCAGTCTGGCTCCTAATTGCATCGTAAGTCAATCTAGACGAAAACTAGACAAGTTTGTCCAGAAGAATCACTTCAGAAAAGGTCGATGATGAATTTAAATAAATCGTTAAAGTTTGACAGTCTTGTAACTTCTATGTCGTCTTAGCTTGTTTTAAAGATTCTTTGCTTTTTTTTGTGTTTTAAACTATAGTATTATTCTTATCACCAGTAGTCCTTCTGTACTGATGTACTTATCTCTGTAGTCGCCTAGACGATCGTGAAAGCAAAGCTTATCTCAAGTTATGGCAATCAATGTCTGTGATCTGATGTCTGTTGGTATTTAAGCACTACGAAAATTGATATCGCAACGATTGTTGTAGTTTTACGGAGCCATTAGGATACAAACAGCAAAATATCAATATAATATCTCTCAATTCTAAAATTACTTCACTTGTCTTGCTTTAGGATTAGATTATTATTAGGTAGGTTAAGGTACTCAGAATCAGATTAAGTAAACAATGACTTTCTATAATCTAACCTCAAGCAATAAAGCAGAATATTTGAAGCTTGTACTTTGTACTTTTAAAACAAGAAAGTGCCAGCACTAATCTTAAAGCCAAATAAATCACTCTTCGAAATAGCGTCCACTTAAGACTTGTGGAATTTCTAACCGCACATAATTGATTTTAAATTATTCCGAAATACATTGTGCCATGGGGACATACGTGTAAAGCATTTGGATGGCCCCTGATAAAGTGTGGTGCCTGTGAGTTTTGGGTTTTATAGCCCCCCTATCCACGAGAGATTACGTTTTATAAGTCCTCTCTTGGCTTCGTTGAGCTTAAAATATTTTTAGTGCTGGATGGCTGAAGAGGACGGCCATAGTGAAGTGCCTATTGTTTAATTTATTATACAAATAAAAAGAGTGAACTTTGTATTTGAGAATGTAAGAATAAGAAGCTTGGTTGAAACAGAGGATACTTACAAAGATGGCATTGTTTGTGAAGACGTCGAAACTAAAATTGCATTTTTTTATGCTTTGTCGCTGTTCAAAATCTGTGTCCAATGCAGATAAAATATTTGTATTTTTGTTTGTGAAAAATAAACTCAAAAACTACGATAAGAATTTTAAAATATCTGTTATTACTTTATCACTCAGTAACATAGGCTATATATTCTTTACAGTCACGCGGGCAGAACCTAGTTTTCTGATATAGCCTAACCTCAGGTTCCTTATGTAATCCATCATAAACCCATGTCAGCGGCAAATAACTTCAACTATACTCCACATTATAAATCATTAAAGATGCATAGAGATCAAGTTTCTGAAACTGTTTTGTCTTTATAATCATTAGTGTGAAAGTTTGAGAGCTCCGTGCATTACTTGTTACTTAGTCATCATTAATCATTTTTGTCTTACAAATCTATTATTTCATGATGGTTCAAATCTTTTGTTTCGAAGCGAGCTCTGGATTTGAAACTCATTTTGTTCATTACGTTTTTTAATGAAGTGTATAGCAAAAAATCTGAGTGTGTAATTTAATTTGGCAGCAAGTTCATTTTATTAGTGTAATGCTGAAATTGAAATAGGATTACTGATTGTGTCTATATCGCCATGAGTTCAAAAATGATTGATTATGCTTTCGCTCGTCTTCTAAAGATTATTCTTAATCTATGCTAATAATTTGAAAACTGTTTTACTAATAAAACTCGCATGAACATATATGAACAAGGCTCATCTTTCTTCAAATATGTTCAGTCTGACAATAAACAATTTAGTAATAAGAACTTCCCGTCACAGCCAGTCAAAAATCAACTTAGTTAAATCTTTCAAACGCACAACCAACAAAACTTAACGAATCAATAAAGCCTTTAGCAACCGTCCAACAGTTTCATTATTAAAACAAATACGATAAACCATCGAGATAAGATGGCGGCTATAGATGATGAATTACAAAATGACCTTTCATTGTTTTGAGTCGGTCAGAAGCAGCTTCGTAACGGTACTGAAGTGCAATCAAGAATAGATCATCAAGTAGGTACCTTAGTAATATGCAAAAACTGGAATGGACATGTGAAAGTGAGATATTTTGTTTGAAGATGTAATTATGTGAATGTGAAAACTTTCAAGATTTATGGGAATGTAGTTTTTTAGGGTTTTGTACCTCAGTCGCCATAATTAAACTCTTTAGATAGCATCATTTTTCATCAGGTACGCGTGGAAGTATCTGATCTGCTGTAATTAATATCAAATATGCTACTCTTTGAGCAGTAAAAAAATTAAACTTCTAAATGGCATATTTTGACACTTATAAGGAAATCACCTAGAATCCTGAAAAGCAAGAAGCAAGGTATCCTAGCACAATTAAAAAAAAGTAGTTAGGTATATCACAAAATAAAGTTTTGAGATTCGGAAAAATATTCTATACTCGATGTAGGAACCACAATAATTTAGTTTGGACGAAATCCTTGGGACCTGAGTCCAATTCGCATTTGAGTGGATATCTTTCTGATGTAAACTTATACTTTTGCTGTTATGTCATTGAGAATGTGACGTTGTTTGATTTGATTTTATTTTTATATCTTCTGAACTTCATTCAGCTCAAAAACCCTTTCTGTTTTCTTCCTCTCTAATCTCGTGTTAAGCTACAGTACTACAACCCAGTGCAGGTCTTACATTTATCTCCATTAATTTTGATTCCTATATCATATTCGAAACCCGTCCTATATATCACGACAATTATTGTATCTTAGTCAGCATTGTCATGAGTTTCTTCACCAATACCTTCATACAAAAGCCCTTAAACATTTCTGTCTTCAAAATCTTCTCAACTATCATAATTAAACCCACAACTTACAATCAAGTTGTCAATCTGTAAGTAACGTTGTACAGGTGGCATGAGGTCATGCAGTCGCGTAATTGGATTACGGAATGGCTCAAGTCAACTGGTGCATGATGTCTGGTGACTCTCAGACAACTAACCAGACTGATGCTTAACGCCTGGTTGGGTTGTCAATTTAATTGTGTCTGGCTATTAGAGTGTTTGGGTGAGCTTGGTGAATGTTTGTTGATCTGTGTAAGTTGGGATTATGTAGGTAGGATTTGAATATTAACGAGGTTAAATTTTGTTTAAGTCTGAGCACTGATTTGGCCTGTGGGTAGAGGCTAGCTTTTTGTTACTTATCTAGAACACTAATTCATGATCAGATCCGTGATGACAAAATCACTCAAATTAAGGTTGATTCTCAAGATATCGAATGTTCAGAGAAATTGTTGTCTGGTAATGATTGTAAATAACTTGCTTCGTCATTTTAATTCTTATTACTTCCGTGGAAATATTTCGATGCATGTAATCTTTGAATCTAAATTCAAATGAGAGTAATTTCGTCCCACAGGTTTCCTCATTTATTGGATAATCTTATAAAACAATGAAGGCGATCGCTTTAGCATTAAGAAACGTCAATTAATTTCGTGTGAATATGATATTTTCGTAATATTGCGCGCGCAGCTAGTCGGATAATGATGGGAGCGGCGCACGCGCATAAAACTAGGAAACTGCGGCAATCGCTGTGAGAAGTGAGACTGTACTGTCTCACACGCTGTTAAGTGCTAATATTGAGCTAAATAATATATTAATTATATTACTTATTTTAAACACTTAATTCTCTTCAGCTTTTCTTTAAATATTTTATTGTTTATGTATAATATTTTCGTACCGGAAGACGCAGCTTCAGAAGGCCTCCTACAAGGTGTACCGATGACCTGGCGAAGGTTGCGGGAATCCGATGGATGCGAGATGCACAGGATCGTGTAATGTGGCGACACTTGGGGGAGGCCTATGTCCAACAGTGGACGTCTATCGGCTGGAATGGTGACGATGAATATTTATCTGTATATCTACTACCAAATGTTTAGACACAGTATAATTAGAGGTATGAATTTTATTATCTTTACAAGATTGCACAACCTTTTTCACAAACGGTTCCCTCAGTCACCCAGGCTCATAGCTGACCTTGGTCTAAATACCCGAAAATAGTCCACAAAAAAATAAAATACAAATATCCAAGTTATCATTATCACTTATGATACTGAGACAAACATTGTCGTTTGCGGCGTCCGGCGGAAGTGGTACACTGGTCCGATAGCGGGTCAGGTCTGGACAAGTCGGCGGAAGGCCGCTCTCGGAAGCTCTATCGTACCGTGTGAACGTCGCTATCAAGCCGCATGCGCGAGCGCAGGCAACACCGAAATGGGCACCGTTCGAATGAAACTGGATACTTTATGAATGGACTATGGATGTGAACGGTTAATGGTGTTGAGGAAGAATGGGAGTCTATCTGATCAAACTTGTATGTGTTTGTCGTGGATCAGTTTCTTGATGACCCATTTCATGTTTGGGCAGAAATAAAAAAAAAACATTTTGATACATTGTAAAAAAATATCACCATTAAAAAAGACTATTTGTATCTTCTTTATTGCATTCATGTCGTTTACAAGATCTTGTCACATAATATCAATTTCGTACATGAACCCTGCTAGGACACCGCAACATATGCATTTATAATTATAATTTCATGTATTTGTTTCAATTATTAAAATTGGATATATCCTCTTTATTTCTTCTGTACTAGCTTTTGTGCTCGCGGCTTCGCTAGTGTACATAAAATATAGCTTATATCACAAAGGAATAAAGCAGATTTCTATCGGTGAAAAAATTGTAACTATCGGACCAGGACTTTCAGAGTTTACAAACAAAAAACTAACTTTACCTCTCTAAAATATTAGTGTAAAATTATGTATATTTTCTGTACAAAGATATCCCCTTTCTCCTTCATTTATGTCCTAGTATACCAAACAAAAACAAAACATTAACCTCAAAAGCGGTAAATAACCTAAAACGCCAGTAATATGTCGTTTTTGCACTCATTGCGGTATGACCTCGGTGGCTTGTCGAAATCCAACCTCATTGGTTAATGAACACTGTCTGATCTAAATCTACGATTTAGAATGGTTCCGGATTCTGGCTGATATTTGGTACTTAGTTACCTATATTATTGTAATCTTATTAACTAATCTTATTGTCTCATTGAATAAACAATTTTGACTATTCATGATTAATCATGTACCTACTTAAGGCATGTAATTGTGTGTGTGAATTAAATTATTGCGGCCATTACATTTTTTTTTTGTTCTGTAATAATCTTGACAGATATTATAATACCAATGACTTACAAAATAATATAAATTACATTGTTATTAAAGGTAGTCAAATCAATCAAATGCCTTAGTCAAGTCTACGCCTTGCTAACACAGAAAACCCCACTAAAAAAATCAATACAGTTAGACTATTACCCAACATTGAAAATTTATCGTTTAACAACTTCCTTTCAAAGTCAAAAGCACAGTCAACACTTAATAACCCAAAACTTTTGTTTAAAGTGCTCTTAAAATGGAGTACGTTGTCCGGAAGAGTGGAATCCGGTAAAGTTGTCGTTGTCAGGTCCTCTCATTGTGGCGACTCACAAAGAGCCGTAAACTTGCACTTGTCATCTACCTGATGCTGCTCTCCATTGTTTTAACCACTGTAGTGTTTTTAATGAGCTGTATAATAGTTTGTAGAAGGGATGGGTAGGGGTGTCCTGCTTACCTTTTTTTTTAGATGTGGGGTAGTAAGGATCTACTTAATACTTTATCTTTATGACTCACAAGGTTTTTTTTGTGGATTTCTCCCACTTTTGGCTCGAGTGAGAGAGCGTGTCAGACTATTTTACAAACTAAAACCTACCTGTGTCTTTTAGTTATCTTCTGCAATCTAGGACCATGGTAATAGTAATGGTTCTTTCAAAAAATCCCGTGGTCCTGGCGATCATCGTCCCGGTTCCCTCTCTTCAAGCCTCTACGGTTTTACTGAAATTTCTAGAGGCACGTGTAGAATACTACGTATCGTCTACATCTTGGGTAGGGTCTTTACCTACTGGATAGCCGGATTGTGAACTACCCATTGCTCCTCGTCAGCAAATCCAGCCATGACTCTTATCATGACAGTTAGTCTGAAGATTTTATATCCTGAAGCACCAAATGTGTTGCACAATTCTCGCTCAAATTCCATTCGGTTTTTTGGTTTCTATGAAAATAATGATTCATTTATTTAAACAGCCTATTGTTTAAAGATTTCGACATTCCTTTGAGCCTCATCGTAATCCGTTCACATACAGATCACAGATCAACACGAACTGGATGCTAGCAAATCACGCGGGACTGGAAGAAATCTAGAACGTTCCACAGTTGATGGGCTACTAAAACTTAATGATTTAAACGTGGCTTCAACTGCGCGAGATCCTGGTGAAACAATAGCATTAATTATATGGATTATCCTTTACTCAGTCGGACCTGCAAGTCGTGATAATAACGGTATGAGCTTAAAATCGACATCTGGTCCGCGAGCCCTGACTGACATGCGTAATTGCTTAAGTATTATTATAAAGCTACTGAAACCAGAAGGCCAGTCACCGTTGACGGTTAAATACCCATTTGCGGACCGTGAGACCATTTAAATCTGTTTAGATTCAACCCGTATCTCAGGATCGTGGATTATAAACAAATCTAATTGCTACTTACTTCATCGTTGTCGAAAATCGCGTGATTACCAGTCATTTCGGAACCTGAGAGAACATTATAACATCGTCCACATAGACCAAGTCGAGAAAACGAAAAATGAAAATTATGTGATGATTTATCAAGCTTTATAATTATGTCGGCGCGAATAATAAACCAAAATACATCATTTATACGACAATTTAATGAATAAAATAACCTCCATGTGGGATTTCGACACACTTGGTAATGGTTAATTATATAATACCGGAGTATCGTGTCGGTCGCTGCCGCTGCTGTAATTAATACCTCTAAACCTATTCCATGGCTCGTTTTTTGTCTGTCTGTGATGATTTGTGCTGAGAATGGTCCGATGCTCGGCAGCCGCGGACACACGCATGCTGCGCATGCGATGTGCACGGTAGTTGCGTAACACGTTAGATCCGAGCATTTTCTTTTCTGTAATTATGTTCATTACAACTAAATGATTAGATGTGTTATTACTTTTATACACGTAACAAGCAATTTTAACGTCTCAATTCATATTCGCATTTGAAACTAGTTTCAATGATCTCGGCTGCGACAGTGGGGGCTGGGGACCGTTTACCTGCGCGTCTCCCATCGCTCGCAGCCCGAAGGCGTCGCACCCTCCGAGATTTGCGCCGGGTGCGCCGGCGCAGGTGCTCGACGCACGACGCTCGTACTAACCGTCTATTTTACAAAAACAACAAAAAAGCCCAGCCGGGAGCGATGGCAACCGTGTCATGTTATTCCGTCGGTTTATACAATAAAAAAGAACGGAGAATTTGGCCGTTTCCGCTTTCTCGGAACCGTGATTCACCTCGCGTGTGAGCCTACACTATGATTTATACACAGATTATTGTTTGCGGTCAAACTTGAATGTTTTATGCGATTAAATAAATTTTGTTAGAACATGAATTTTAATATTCAACTTTAATAATGCATGTCGGTATGGGACCCCGGCTAAGTCTTCTTAAAGAGTCTTTGAATTTATCATTTAGAGTGCGCTTTCACCACCATAAGTCACGCAACGCTAATAAATATCAAAGTTTAATGATGACAGGATAAGGAGAAATCTATTTTGAATGAGGTACCCTATAGTGCACAGTAATATTGATACTTAAACTATTTTGTGTGGCAGATGATACACATTCAATTTAAGAACCTTAAACTTAGTTTCCCATAGTTAAATCCATATGTGGAACAATAATTTGATTCCATACTTGCTATAAATATGGTTGACACATTGATAACAGTAAACAATGAAACTAAAATTGCAGAAAACAAGAACTCCAAATATAACAGCTTGTTAGCCAAAGTAATGGTGTTCGGTGGATCCTCGCCAGTCGGCCTAAATATGCCGTTTACGGGCGGTTCCGCTTAAAGTAGGGGTATTACAGTAAATCGTGAATCCAGGCTATTGTGGTTTAGACATATATGGAATATTTAAGCTGATTCCCCGAGGGATTTTAACCTTTGGGTCGCAAACCATTTCGTGACCTTTAAAAGAAAATTGGACATGACTTTTGATTCTAATTAGATGATGCTTTTGTTCGAAGGCTTCAGTAAATGCTATAAATGGGGGATAGGATTTGAAGCTTGAATAGCGTCTAATGGAGTGGTCGGAGGTTCGCATGTTATTCACAGGTTGTGACAATGATACAACACCTCATTGTTAGTAGATTTACGATATATTTCTTTCAACGCACAAAGCGGCTAGAGAACAGAGAGCAGGTGCTGTAATTTAAGGGCTATACTTGCGAAATCGTTGAAATCTACAGTCACTTCCAGAGCGGCAATTTAGCCGTGAGCGCTCCTCTCACCACACAATAGTTACGACCACCCGTGTTAAAATTCATCATATTCTTACTCATAAAACATACCAGTTAGATTCTGTCTGTCCTAACGACGTAATTTACGATCACCTACTTCCATAATTGGCACACGCAACAAATCTATTTCATCGAGACTATTAGTCATTGTTAGCGGGTCTGGTACCCTGGCTAAACGACGCTGCTCATAATTTAGCCGTTCACGAAGCTACGGGATAATTATGATTAATTTTATGCATGAATTGAGAAGGATTGGAGCTGGAAGGTCTTGTGGATATGAGTCGTGATGTCTACATGAAATACAGTTTACTCAGACCTGTCTATCTAGCAAGGTGATAGTGCAATCAAAGAAGTTGATGAAGAAGGTCGATTCTGTCTTGAGATAATACAGGTTATCACTGGCAACACGCACTGGTCAAAGACTTTCGTCTTGAGACATTATGGTATTTTGGATCGTGCATTGTGGCGACACTTGGGGAGGCCTATGTCCAACAGTAGACGTCTATCGGCTGAAAAGCTGATGATGACGATGATGATAATACAGGTTGCCTACTTTGATTGTACAATTTAACTGTATACAACCTTAAACGAAGATATTTTTTTATCTAATGAAAATAATCAGATACTTTTACAATTGGTACCTGTTTCCTGGTTTTAAACGCACCAGCTTTTGTCGTGTTTTTCACCCTGGTGAAAAATTCTGGATCACATCTCGTGATTTTGGAAATCAATTGTAACTTTATTAATAAAAAGAGATTGTATCTAATAAAGTATTCTAACAAAATTACACCACATCTACACTAAAAAATGAATATTAAGCCGCAGTAAGAATTGTCTTTAAATCAAAATGGTGGCAAAAAAAATATGTAGATACGTGTATTAGATTTGAGTATCCTATAAGTCACACAAAAAAAGGATTTAGTAATGATACTATAAGACATAAGCACCCGATCGGTAGTGTTCTACACCCAACATATAATCGTTTTCGAAAGTAGCCAACACCCAAACTACTAGTAACAAAACAAGTTGCTCAACTTTAAAATATAACCGCAATAAGTGAGGCACTTTGAAAAATTACATGCCCATCAAAAAGCTGTAGCTTCAAAACTGGTAGAAGACATATTGTACAGTAACTACTTCTCTGCTGACGCCATTTGTAAACCTCAGACTAATATTCGATTTACTATCGTTCGTATGTTTGTGATTAATGAATGTCAGGAAGAAGCCGCCTTTTCAACATGTACTAATTAGTTGAAATCGTTCCGCGTAATGTGATGTGATTATAGGCTTTATCTTTTTATAGTTCTATGTAGATTTGAGAAAACGGTACATTGGTAAAGAAGAGAAGCTTGATATTGACAGGTCATTATTTCTAATTTAGTTTATCAAACAGTGATCCCGGTAAAGGGAAGAGGTGAAGCTAGAGAAAAGAAGAAGAAAGTATCAAGCAGTGTTTTCACATATGTACGTGATTTGAAGTAATAGATGAATCATCAAACATAATACTTCGGTACATAACTGAATTAAACTCAACATGCAACAAAATCGTATTGAAGCATATCACAATTTTACGGTTAGCCATAAACAATTTCAATATTATATTGCGATAATTTGCGAGTATGGACCGTGGTAGACAATTACGTACATTTGAGAACACTGGTGTCGGTTAGTGTCATGACGAATCGAAATCACCATTATGTGATGGCTCTTAGAAGTTCGTTTTCGAACTAAGTTTGATAAAATTCTTGTGAAATGTTATTGTTATAATTTGATTTATGATTTATTCGGTTAGTTAGACAGATATTTAGTTAAGAAATGGAAGAAGAATTGCATGCTCCAAATTGTTTTATACAGTAACTCCATGATGAATTTGAAATTGAAATTGCATGCTGCAGAATACTAAATAGTTGTAAATATTACAAACCTTGCTATGCCTGGTTTGTTTAAATCTCACTCCGATCTGGAAAGTAGAAAGGCACGAGTAAATGTAAATCATTTTGCTAAAGATCCATCTTTGGGCCAAGCTCCTTCTAAAACGGGTTTCAACGATTCTATTCCCGTTGATAGACAGTATTGTGAGGTAAGTAATGACTCGCCATAATATTGGATAGCGGTGTGTCTATATTTTCCCATCTTCGTTTCTCATCTGTATTATTGGATTCGAAATTTTCTTTTTAGGTCACTGTTGCTAGTATTCAATAAGCTTTCTAGTGTTATTGACAAAATTATTACTTATGATTTTATTGATATCTATGTACTAACTGTAATCGTAGACTGTTGTCTGTGTTGTCTGTTTTCTCATATTATCATAATATCTTTAGTTTTCATTTGCTTTTTCTGTCTACGTTTTCGTACTGTTTTTGGTTTTTGTATCTACAAAACCATGTCCTATCTATCCTGTATCTACAAATCCTACAACCAATATATTAAATGGACAACACAGAAAGCTCATTGTTTCCATCTAATTGGCAATGAAAATTCTAATTCCAATGTTACATAGGAAGTAATTAGGGCTTATTTATTGAGCTACCTTATCTTTGGGCGTCACGAATGCTCTGGGCACCTGGGCCAACCAATTGTTTGCAATACTGCTAGAAACAGTCGCACGCGCATGTTGTTTAAGATCTATAAGGCTGTATTGTGCTACGGACTTGACTCCGTCTGGTCATTGTTTAATAATATCTATTGTACTATTGGATGTATTTATAAATTGTTAATTTTCAGTGACCAATGTTTAGTTACTCGTAGTTTATAGCAGCTGTTGAGTTTTTGTTATGTCGATTCAGTTGACCTGTAACTTCTGGATCCTGAATTAATACAAATGCAATGTGACGATTTTTTTTATTTGTTTAATCTCACATTTATAATTATTGAGCATCAACCAATACAGAATATACCAGACCTCTATTTATGTTCAAAAACATCCCTCCCGAACATGTCTGTACTTGTATTATAAGTTCCTTAAACTTGAACTATAAAAATAAGAATTTCGCAGTTATCCCTCCAAACTGGATATTCTGGTATGTCAGAAAGTGACCAAAGGTGGCATCACATCATGTTTTTATCCTCGTGTCTACGCTTGAGCGGGTCCCATTATTCCCTAGCTGTGACGTCGGCGGCAGCTGCAACTAACGTACGCCACGAGTATGCTTGTCTCTTTCTAACATGCGGAGTTGGTGCGCTATCTCTTTCCTGCACAAGTGCATATCTATCATCCGGTCAAGTCTACTACTGCGCGCGCGGTGAAACTGTATCGATTTGTGTCATTTTGTTTTTGAGAAATTCTGACATTTGGAAAACTTTTTGACTGTTAAAACAAAGTTTAAGCTTTGTAAATATGCTCGTTTCAAATAAACAATTTTTGTCTTAATAATATTCATGACACGTTCAGAAATTTTTGTTGCTTTGTGATCACAAGGACCAAATTCATGTCATTCATCAGCTTTGCAGTAAATCTTCAAGTTCTTTTATTTCAACATATCGACCAAAAGCTTCGAAAAGCTGTATAGCATCAAACTAATCGCCTTATGCTATCGAACGCCCACGTGTCTCGATCCCAAACCTTTTTTTATTTATCGATCTTTTATCTTGCTTTGTATTTTTTTTTGCTTCTAATGGCATATGAAATGTAACACAAAAGGCTAACAAAAAATTGTACTACGAATACGAACGTTACATGCAATACGCATGACCTTTATTTGTCCGTTTTTTTTTCATTTTATATCTACGTCAAAATGGCGGTGTTTGGATTTGTATTATTAATTGGATTGTTTTGGTGGGTTACTAAAGTTGCTTGGGTCTCTTGAGGAATTACTGTAATTAGTCTTGATGATTTAAGTTTTTGACATTATTCTCAGTTAAAACTTTAGACGGTTACATAAACCGTCTAGTCTGTAGCGTATTTTAAATGCTTCATTATTTAATTTAAATAAAACTTCGCTTTGGATACTACAATGTTATCCAAGGAGTGCTTTTGAAATCCACTTGAATTGTCATTTCTTACACGACATATATTTTCAAGACTTTGGTTGTGTTCAAGCGCAACATAGTATGTAAAGGCAATGCGCAAGCGCACCCCACCTGTGTCGTGTAACGGAAGCGCGGGAACAACGCGGCACTGTTTAATGTCGTCACAAATTCTTAATGGCTACATTGTAAAATGGATACAAAATGAGATTTGTGGTTTGAAATAAGAACCTAATTTTGGGATAATTTTGAATTTTAAAATAAGCTTTTGAAAAATGCAACTTTGTATTCAATAAACCACGTAATGATGTCAAAGAATGGTTTGTTATTACAATTTAATATTGAACAGCGACTGGTTTTGCAAAATTTTGAATCACATTCAAATTATGAAGACGAAAGTTTGTGTGTGTCTGATTGTAGTACCCAAGCATATACAGTACATACACAGATACTATAATAAGGTATATATGGTAGGTAGTGAGTATACGTTTCTTAATCTGTCATACTCGAACTGATATGCGAATTATATCTCTTATTCCAGAATAAAATAAATTTATAGTGAAAGACTAGTTATAAGCGGGTGAAGCCATTATAAGAAGCTTGGTCTCTATGAAGATTCTTCAGGGAAGTGCCGTAACAGGCGTTGCACTGAGGGGATTCCGGAATGGTCTTTTGAGAGGTAACGGGGCCCCTTCTATGTGCTGATGGTGATTACCGGGGTGGTTTTAGTGAGGTAAAAATCCCACACTTCCCGGACTTATCCCCAAAGTTCGGGGGCCTTTTGAAGGTTTCACCTAGAAAACAAAAAAGGAGATACTTGTAAAACTGCTATTTGCTTTTTAAACATATTTTTCATTGGTAGACAAAGGTCCGAAAACCCCGTCTCATAGTCTGCAACTTTTCGTCACCAAGTTTAATGATTTTATTGTTTTGTGCAACTAAGATATCGGCTTATTTCATTATATACCATTTTTGTGTGTAAGTGTACAAAATAAAGATTATTATTATTTGACATTACAAGAACGAATTATAATATCGTCAATGTTTTTTTATAAATTATTAGTTTCCTATAATAATAGCGATAAAAAGACATCCAAGCAGGCGGTCCGTGGCGCCAGTGAAGATAATACGCCTCGTAATAAAATCCCATCAAATTAATATTCCACTCTTTAACTAACTTTAATTAGCTAGGTTAAAAGTAACCGTGAGAATACACGTCTGTCCGCTATAACAATTACTGATTTAAAGTTTTTATGTCCAATGCTTATTTGTGTATAAATTTTTTGGTATTAAAATTTAATTACTTAAAATTTTACTTATGTTGTAACTTTGGTTGTGTCGTTTTTAATATTTGACTACTTATATATTTTTTAATGTCATTATTATTTTTTTGTAAATAAATATCATTATTTTTTATAAATCTGTTGATTGCTAACTGGTCTTTTGGTATAGAGGCGACTGTCTTGTTCCTTCTTCAATATAGCATCTTATTTTTTTGTTTTGTTTAATGCTTACAACGAAATTTGAAAACACGTGTGTTTGACGTAGTTAGTGGTAGAAGGTTCGACTTCGTTAACTTCATTACCTATCTGAAAGTTTTCAAAAACCCCCTCTCAAGCTTGTTCAATATGCGCAGCTTTTCCCACTTCCAGATTTATCGGGTGCAGATGAATACCAGTTTCTTACATGAGCTCATCTTCATCTCAACACAACACCTCGATCTCAGAGTGTGTTTTATCCAGGTCCTTTCTTTCACCCTATGCACGTGACTTTAACCTTTCATTCAACAGCGTCATCAAACCTATTCACAAACTCAAGAATTCACCCACACAGCTCAACAATTTCCATACTATAGCCGTGTTTTTCATACAAATACTCGTAAAAATCAATGATACACATGTGAGTGATCGTCGCCAGATGGGGCGCACTTGTGTTTTCATTGGGGATGCGGTGGGAACGCGAGCGCATCTGTGCGTTGCTCGCGCAGGCACACCGCACAGGCGTGGAGGGCGAACGGATATAAAGGATAAGGGAGATGTATGCTGTTTAATTAGGAGGTATTATTATCAGTTTTCTCTTTGTAATCTTTTCAATGAAAAATATTAAATTAATTTAGAAAAGGTGTACCTAGAGATGAGATGAAATGTCGAAGCAGAAACAAATGCAAATTTTTGGTCCCATTTTAGACTGACAAAGCTTTCTATAAATTGATTGAGTTTTATAGGTATCTTCACTACTATTTTAAACACTTACTAACAATGAAGCCACAATAATCTGAACCAATTACCTGACCCAGTTTCTAGGAAGGTACTCAACATATTATTTCCCAATTAATTTGTCATTCTTATAGTTTAAGCCTTGATTGGTCAACAGACAAATTGTCGGAATGACACACGGAAAATTGGTCAAACACTGATCTATTATGTTCCACTACCATTAGACCAAGGTCATATAGCCAGGTTGCTGTCATACTCTGCTATTAAAGATAATGATCAAGTAAGGTCAATATTGCGCATTAATTCCTATTATGTTTGTAGTTGACGCGTTCCGTGAGAATGTGTCTGATATAAATATAACTGAATTATGATCTACATATTATTAAGTATCTATGGTTGGACCTTTATGCAAAGTGGGTCTTGTCAGTCATTATATTGGACCGTGGACATATACTAATGAACATGGAACTCTATAAATAGAGCTAATAATAGTCGGTCTTATGAAAACCGTACCAAAAGTTCTATTTCAGCTGGTTGAATATCAAAGGGAAGCACATTCCAGAGGTTATTACATCATATCTTTACCTGTGTACCACAATAAACAATTTTGAATTTGAATTTGAGAGGTTTTGTGATAGAAATTTAATATTAATGTTATTGAAGAAAACAGTTAAGTTTCTACAGAAGATGGGAATATAGGAACGCACAGATGAGTTAGAGACAAAGGAGTACATAATGATAATACTAATAATACTAGTACATAGTAGGTTACCACTTAACAATATAGATAATAAATGTATACTGTTGGGTAAACACTTCTCTCCAGTTCTTTTAACGGTTACGATGTTTCGCCTCTTCTTTTCAATTCTCAAGGAACACGTTCAGGCCATCCCATCATCTCCTTCATGTTCTGCCAGGCGCTGTGGATAACAATGCTGTGTTTTACGGGCCCATAGCTCCCCAAGCATCCTGCCGAAAATTATTAAGTTGAAATTTGTTCCCAAGAATCAATCATTGTGGATATCTATCTATGGGTTGGTCTATGAGAATACCGGGTCTTACGATACTTAATATTGACATTCCATCCTAAGAATGAAGGTTTTTTACTAAACAAATTCGTCACTCATAAATGCATAGTAAGCGTGTGATATATCAAAAGGCAGTAGCTTCATATGACTATGTATTAGGTCATTAATATTAATTGTTTATGAGATTTGTTCCGATGTGTTTACTGAAATCACGCTTCTTAATTTTTGATTAGTAAACTGCAAACAGTGTCTAAATATTTTCTTTACTTTCAAACAATTTAATAAGTAAATTAGAATACATCATTCTGTCGAAAGACGTCCACTATAAGACATTGGTCTCTGCCAAACTTCGCTACAACAACTGGTTCTGTTCGACTCGGATTCCCATACCAGGTCATCGGTCCAACTTGTGAGTGACCTTCCTTTTATTTGGAAGACCAAGGGTCTGGAGTGGCGACTGTGTCATTCCAGAACCTTTCGGCTCCATTAACCTTCTATTCTGCAAGTAATATGTCCCTGTCCACTGTCCAAATTTGGCGATTCTTGAACTTTGTAATTTTGTATATTACGAAATTAATCAAAATTAAAAATAAACGCATATTAATAGCTTGAACTCAAATTGTATCGATATTTATAAGTCTCATACAATTTGTTATCAAGAGTCTGATTGATTCAGAATCTTTATTCGCCGTGACGAATTGGAACAATCAGTTTGTTGCGTCTGCCTTAGGGTTGCCTACGTTGATTAAGTTTTTTTTTTTCAATTCATTTTAAATGTAAATAGGATTGAAACATAAGAATTGTTAATTGGGGTTAATTGTTATTTCAGTGTAGTTTATTTCGACACAAGAGCATAAGATAACATATGTGATGCTAGAATATACCTGCCCCAAGTACCTGGGGGGACAAGGACAGGAAGATGATCCAGGAGAATCTAACGAGTCACCATCATCATAATCATCATCTTTCTGCCCTTGTCCCGTTTTATTAGGGGTCGGCGCAACACGTTTTTTTCTTCCATTCTGTCCTGTCACTCGTCTCGCTATCACTAACTCCCGCCTTTTTCATATCGCTTCTCACACAATCCATCCATCTTTTCTATGGCTTCCCTCTTCCTCTCCATCCATCCAGTCACTATGACCCTGAAAAGAAAAGGCATCTGATGGAACACGCCTGCGTTTTAGTCAGTAAACGTCTGATACGACCTAGCATTCTACCTAGAGTAAAAGAAGTTGTTAAATGATATCCTACCCTCAAAAAAAGACAGAAAGATGATGACTATTAAAAACAAAGCAGGACCATATGAACTAATAAAAACTCTATCGAATCTGAGTTAGTTATATGAGACGCATTTTTTTTTCTTGTCTTATAATTGAAAGGACCACTATCACAGCTCTAATTTGAAACTTCTATAAAAATAATATCAATTTGTAAAAAATGCACTCGCCAATATAACCTAACGTCTTGATGACCCTGACATTTAATACAGCGGCACCTTTGATCGCTACTTGCTTGTTTATACCAATTAACTAGCTCAGGCACACGGCTTCGCTTCTCTCACTAACTTCAATCAACCACATTTAATTACGTAGAGTAAGTTGCCACAATTTCTGTTAATTACTACAATTTCTTATAATTGGACTGTGTAACTATTTTGTCTTTAATCGCCATTTTGTGAAGATTTATTTTTATTTGGGCTAAATGTCTTTCGGTATTTTACTGGCCTAAGTAATAGGTGTACAATATTGTGGCTTCATGTATGTAGTTTTTAATTTTCTTTGTTTCATACTAGTCAAAATAATTTTAGATACTGACAGAAATATCATCATTGGTTGTTCTTATCCTAATTTATACGGGGCGATCACTTCAATAATTTACCTCTTTTTTAGCCATATCATCTTTCATACTGTCTATCTGTCGTTTCTTTGGTCTTTCCCGCCTTGTCTATTTACTTTTTTACTCAGAGTTTCTGCTTACAACTTTACCCAGACTCAGAAATACAACTATCTAAATTAATTACTCACGACTCAAAGGACCACATTTTCTCAAAATTCAATGAAACCTACTTACACGAATCTTTTGACACGGAAAACGGGCCGCAACCGATGTTTGATCTCGCCCGTGTTCAAACCGTCCCCCGCCAGAGATTACTCAAGTCGTTCTGATAAATGGATCTATTCTGTAGGATCGATTTATGCAGCGACTAAGCGTAGCCCATTAGGCCACTATTATAGAAGTAACGCGAACAACTCGGTCGGTGAAGACAGTTTGGTTATTCAAGTGTCAGATTGTACTGGAGCTGGACATGTTTTGGTATTTAATTGAGAGAAACTTTGGGTGGAGCGGCCAGATTCGAACATTTAGCTTAGAGCTAGGCTTTTAGAGAGCTGAATATCTTTTTGTATAGCCGTTTCCTTGGCTTTGATTTTATCATTATGATTATGACGCCCACTGGCTAAGATTGACCTATGTTCAATACAAAATTCGGTCATAGGTCAAAAATGTGAAAGTATTTTTTGGCTTTGTTCTTTGTTGAAATAATTATTGTTGTAATAAACTATGAGTATTGACAAGAGATTAATTATTTATAGACGTTTAAAATATCGGAGTAGAGTTAATAAAAGATCGAAAGACCCGTTGTAAGGACTTCAATAATAATAATAATTTATTATATACTGGAATCATGGATTTCACTAATATTACATAAGAGGTGTGATCCTAAGCACGGTGTAACTATTCCTAAACCGTGAATTACAGTTAAGTAGTGACAAGAGGCTTAGATCGGAAACAATGTACAGGGTTAGAAAGAGAAAGACATTAGTGTTGAAGTGGCAGAGTGGGATAGATTACTTTTTGCCCTACTCCATAAGTTTTAATTTACAAAATCATCGTGTACTGATCATCTCCCACTTAGAAATACTGGGACCTAAAAATGACGTGTTAAAATGAGAGGCGTGCGAGTGAAAGAGAGCTATACACCGTATATAGCGCCATCCCTTTAACCGTTCAGTTTCGGTCGTCAAATAGATCGCGTTAAGAGCTCGTGGTATTGGCCTCTGTAGTGTCTAAAGCTCTTAAATGACCCCACTATCAGTAACTATCATTAAAACCGTCGTATCGGGCGAACCGGTAATCGTGTTGTCATGTAGCACCCCAGGAGCCCCAACTATGGTCATAGACCATGTTCTGCGTGTACCCATAACGATTTGTCACTGGTATCAATTCTATAAATCTATGGTATCTCTGTTCTATACGCCACTTGTTTGAATTTGCATTTTCAGATTATATGTAATGTAAGGAAGTGTTGCTAAAGATAATATTAATAAATATGTTATTGTTGAATGGTGGGGATAGAGAAGGAGTTTCTGCCTTGAAATGGACGCGTAAGTAGGCGATATTGAATTATTTTTATTATTGGGCTTTTTTATTTTAATGTGGTGTGTAGTTCAAAGAAATGTCGCTAAGACTGCTGTGCTTTCTGTAATCATACCTCCCTGTCACACTAATATTATATATGCGAAAATTTGTATTGTATTTATGTCTGTGTGTGTGATTTTTACTCCTTCACAATCAAACGATAGAACGGATTTGGATATTTGGCACAAAAAAATAACAGTGTTCCTGTTCTATTTCCATGCCCTGGAAATAGCAGAACAGATTTTTTTCTTTTTTAAAGCGTAAGCTAAACCACTGGCAATAAGCTATTATTCATTATAAAAAGTTTATCTGCATATCTAGTGATTGTGTAAAAATTAAAACCCGAAGCTATGTCCAAAGTTCACAATCCAATTCCACTGTTCGAAAAAGTAAACCAGTTTCTTGACCAACGGAAACGCAATATTTGCATAATAGCTGTATTCTCACTTGTAAAAATAAAGTCCTTATTTCTTTACCAACATTGGTATATTGGTCCATGACAGTACCAGTTTCTACATTACCTCAACTGGCTGCATCCTTAATGCAAACATTGGAGTATTGGCCGAAAGGAATATTGGTCTTAAAGGACTCTTTAGGACCAATACTTCTATAGCCAATGCAGATATTTGCATATTGGTCGTAAGGTCCAAATCTCGCATATCCAACGCAGACATTTGCGTATTGGCCACTACCAAGCGTGGGTTTGCCAGATAAATAGTCCAATTTACAACCACGTCTGACTAATGGTGTACTAATGAACTAACGACACATACCCGATGGTTATAATGTGGTACACAGATGATAAAACGACCAGATAAACTTAGAATATAAAGTAGATTGTTCGATTCGTGGCGTGGTACTTTTAATTAGTTGGCGTTAGTGAATTGCGTAACTGTGGGCTATGCGTCGTGTTGGTGGGCGGTGACTTGTGGGTTAAGATGCGGTAAGCGATAGTTTAGTGTCGTTTAGGGAAGACGGGACACTGGGAAGCATTAATATGGACTTCTGGATATGTTGAAAGTAAGTAAAAAAGTTTATTGAGCTACTGTTGATCTTTGGGATTTGTCTCGTAGATTCGTAGAGCTATGGTTTTGTTTTCTTGGTTCCATTTTAAGCCATCACATTTTTTTTGAGGCTCGGTTATCACCAAATATTTTTTCCTGCTTTGGACGAAATCTCAGTTAGATTTTTACTAACTAAAACTCGCCCATGTTCTTTCAATTGCCTTTTACATTGTAGGATCACAGATTTTTTGATGTAGCATCGAATGGGCTAGGTATTGTATTTTTTTTCTATACTAAGTAAAAATGGTATAGTCTAGGAATTACATAGACTATAATTGTCAGATTCTCGGAATTTAGAGTTCTATATAAATTACAGATTTTATAAATAACCGATTCTTAAATTGACAAATTCTATAAATGGTGATGTGCAAATGACAGATTTTTAATGTAGTATAATAATAAATGTCAGATTCTCGATGTGTATATATTCCGAAAATCTGTCAGACTATGTAGTAATTTTTGCGAATTTTTAAATTCTAGTCCATCTTAAAGGGAAGCACGCTAATTAATTGGCTAGGTATGTCCCTCATTAGTTTCCCAATGCTGGTATATTTAACATACTGGATCTTAGTGGCGGAATGTTGAAAAATGTGGATTGTCGATTGAGGGCAATTTGTTTAATGCGTCACATTTTATGCGCTTGCACATAGAAGTTTTGATGATGTTTAGGAGTCATGCTGTTGAAATTAGTCTGGCATTTAGTTGCCTGAAGTTCTAAGATACAGGCTCAGGCCTAGTTTAGACTCCAGATCTCTCACAAATTACAATTTCAACTGTTTTAAGGGCTTATGTCTGCCAAATAACATATTGGATGTTTGAAATGTAACTTGTGGAGATAAATAAACATTTTTTGATTTGATTTTGATTTAATTGGTAAATCAAAAGCGTCTTGAGGTAGCAAAAATGCTACAAAAATATATATAAAATCAAAATTTCAAAGCATTTACGTAGTATGGTAGCGGTATCATGTGCTGGAGGTGTGTCTCCACGGCTCGACTGATTGGTCCAATGGAATGTTTTTATCTGTCATACTAATAGTGAACCGTCAAATATGTCACTACAGTTTACTTTTGCTTTTGCTAATAAAGGGTTCAATACCATATTTGTATATTGCATTCTGCTTCTAGGAAAATGATACTGACACAGAGATTTTTTTGATGACTTCGTAGTTACACTCAGTATTATCACAGGTAATTACTATTCGATTTTTTATAAATTTCTTCATGCTTTTTATAAAATGTTTCCAAAGTAAACAAGTAAACATTCCCACTATTTACCGAGCTAACTGCATCAGTTAAATCCAATCACATAGTATCTTAGCGAATATTTGTCGAGGAAAGTCTAGATCATACACTTTCTTCTGGTTGCTGCCGAGACCCGCCATTTAAGGCGTTATGTTATGAGTGCAAAGCGCACTGCACGATTTCTCCGGGCAATTAAAATTAATATGTGGGCAACTCGTTCTTGGCATAATACCATTTTGTTATAGGGCTGCTACTGTTTCCGATATCGCGGACTGTTTTGAGTACATCATCATCATTTCAGCTGAAGGATGTACACTGTAGGACATAAGCTTCTCCCAAAGTAGTGAACGGTCCTGTGCATCACGCAGCCTTCGGATTCATCATCCATCCTCGCTACCGTCACCAGTCCACCTTGTTGGAGACCTTCCAATGTTGTGTCTTGCTGTACTGTTTTGGGGTACTTAAAAGTCATCAAGTACTTTCTTCCACTCTGGATGAAGAAGGAGTGTTAAACTTTTACCGACTGCTACTGCTCTTTGTGTTCCGGGGCTGCTATAACTCTTTCAAATCCTGTAGTCTTGGTAGGACTTGAATATCTGTTTTATACAAAAATGTGTTTTAAAGAGACAAAATGTACCACGCAAAGCCGTAAGCTTCTATGACTGTGCCCCTAGAAAAATGTACAATACCAACAAAAAGGACTAGATACAAAAATTCAACGCCCCTCCGGGATTTACCTCTGACTGGAAAACGCTGGCGCCCCGTCTTAGTTACTGCCAGATATCGCACAAGGCAGAGAGATTTGGAAAGTTAAGCGGGAGGCTTTTGCTCAACAGTGGAACACTATACTTAAAGGTTATAAAAAAAAATGGTAGGATAATTTCTCACAAGATCAGTTTCAAAATTTCTTTCCCGCACAACCCTATCATATATGGACAAATGCAAAAACTCGCAATGTAATTGAGATCAATATTTATCGTTAACAGAACTGGTCTCGGATTGCGGATAACTTCTCAATTCGGTGCTTTGGATATGTTACACGTTACAAAGTATTATTGGTTGCTCTTAATAAAAATTTGCCGAAAGTGCACCTCTTTTACGTAAATGTTTGACGTTTTATTACATTTAAAGCGATTTTGCGGCCTGAGTTTTTGGATATGTTGGTAATGTGGTCCTTCGGCGCTAACCTCATTCCTTGTCCAATGCTCTCATGCATATGAGAAGACAAGGCTATTTATTTCTCACGTCCATGACCAAGGTCTATTTTGGTCCTTATGACGTCAATTTGGTCCTTCTTCTGTTCGTTATCCTGTTAATTCTTTATCTAGTCGTTTTATTTTTGATCCCACAATTTTTTGAAAATGGTTGTTACATGCATCTTAAATTACGCCTCCAGTATAGGCTAATTAATTTCGATATGGTATAGCATTCTCATTGCCTAAAAGAGAACTGCACAGATCAGTAACATTTCATCATAAACTTAAAATACGTATCTGGTTTTTCACACTTCTAAACTAGCTTCAATTTAATGGTTATCTCAGTGCCTATTATCAGCATTCAGCATAACAATGGATGGTCGCTGTAGGGCCTTATACAGAGCAATTGTCCCAAGTCCTTCGAGGCTCCAAATGTAATGCGTGCCAAGTTTGTGTGAACTGTATTGTTTACCTAACAAGATGGTCTTAGTAGTATATATTTTTTTGGTCCTGGAGTACTTGCGTACGTGTTTTGGAATTTATTAGGGTTTTTGAGTTAGCCATTTCTTAATAAAGGGAGTAACGGTAGCCTAATATATTGGCAATTTCACCGACTTTTGAGTCGTCCGTCGCGAAGAGTCCACCACTTTATTTTATTTCATCACCACTGTTTTCAAAACGATGCATATCCTAGAACCAAAAATTCGAAGACTGACATCCACCAACCCGATTTGGGCCGGTGTAGTTGTTAACGGCGCATTCCCTCTCATAGAGTGAAGACTTGAGGTTGATTATACTATGCTATTATGCTGAATTTGATGAAAGGTCTAGTTTCTTGAGTTCTTTTATTGAAGTCATGTTATGGATTCTATATCTATCATTATTAGTAAGCCGGTCTGCTATAAGTCTGCTGTATTGTTTTTAGGAAAGCTATTTTAGGCAGCACCCACACTTATCTTAGTGTTTACATACCTTGGAAGTTATTCAGATCATTGACATAGAACAGAAGATCAACCGAGTCCCATTACCAGCAAAATTAGACCTCAGCATCCAAGAGAAAGCTCCAATCAAATTATTAATGACACAGCGACATATTAGTTCATCATTATACGACCATGTTCGTATTTCGTCATCCATTGTGTGCTCAGACGGTATTAACGAATTGCTCGTCGATTCATCACTGAACAATGGACAGCGAAGTGCTTTTGTCGCACGAAAACCGCTCGATAATTATGTTAACAGAGTGCTTTTAAGATTAATGGGAGAAACAGTTTTGTGAACTCTTCGTATACAATATGGAGTTCGAAAGATGCATCGTTTGACCTCTTTAGAGTTAATAGCAGGTACTTCTGGATTTGTTTACGCTGAATGCTTATCTTTAAGACTGAACGTGAGTGAGGGTATAAGGTATGCGCATGCTTTAGCATTCTAAAATCTATTGCTTCCTCTTTGAGCTTTTTATTGAAGTCGTTTAGCATTCTAATCTTAACGAAACTGGTTTCGTTAAGATTAGAAGTTTATTTTTCGTAGTTTATTTTCATCATATTTAGTTGTGTCATAGTTATTTGATCATGAGAGCTTGCCGGTTCTTCTCCTTAGGTCATGAGACGACCAATTGGAACCGTGTACTAGCTTCTGTCGTTTTATGAGTCCCCATATAGGCCTAGAGATGTGCCGTGGCCGGCAATATTGCCCGAAGTTTGAATATGGTTGGTAATATTGCCACCATTATATTCATACTTCGGGCGATATTGGTGGAAAGATACAAGGTGTAAGTACAAATTGTCCAATCGCGAGGCCTATTTTTTTTTTCTTGTGGAAGGTTGTTCAGTTTCGTCTACTGAGCAAACCCTTAAAGTTTATGGAGGGCTGCCCCTTACACCTTTTACTCGTATATAAATAATTTTGACTTTGACAACAGATTTGCTACCTTACTTTCATTATCGGTTTTCCATTGATCTATATTACCTGAAGATACGTTTAGTTGTTAAACCACCGGTGCTAACACCCCATATATATCTTTACTGCTTTCAATCATCAATATCCTATTACCATTTCCTTCAGCACTTACACCTATATCTATATTAAGGAAAATCTTATTATATACGCCTATAGAAATCGCGATAGCAGTCCATGTTTTATGCGCATCGTTCTAAGAATAACGGGGCCTATACTAGACCATAATATGCATTATAACGGCCTTATTGCAATATGCCCTGGTCTGGTTAAAACTGGCCTTTTTGCCTGGATAATGTTATGAGATGCTACACAGCTCTGGAGGATGGAAAATAAGTAACAGTATTTAAATTTTTATGTTTATATCTCATTTTATGTCGCTTCTTTAAAACAAAAGTGGTGGGGTATTTTTAATTGTAATTTTTTTTTGGTAAACGATTAACTTTTCAATCACAACCCATTCTTTGATTGTCAAAGTCTTCGTTCCAATTGTAAATGTTCCTCGGTAATTGATTAGCAACATCATATCGAATAATTAGGCACAATGAAAACTTTATGAATGCTGAAAAATCACCTTTTTGTATAGTGACACTTTTATTTTGATTGTGTGTTTTTCTTCTAAGTATGCTTTTGCTTTTACGTGAAATAAAAAAGGTTGTTATATTATAACATCTACCTAACGACCTTTTTTTTCGTTTACATAATACGTAAAAGTTATTGTTACAACCTTTAACGATAATGTTATGGTGGTAACTGAAGAAGTAAAAGTCTGTCACACTCTCTCTTGCTTAAACTAGATGGAGAAAAATTATTTGGTGCCAACCCCACCCTTAAAAAAGGAAGTAAAACACCAGTGTTCCTTCAGTTATCTTATGCGTTGCAGGGACTCAGGGACATATGGCCAACTGGCCATCCTAAAGTGTTAATGAGGTTCTAAGAATCGCCAGATCTGTTCTTATACGTTCGGCACTGCCATTCTCTATCTCATTATTTGTCCAGACCCTTCTAAATATAAACCAGGTTATTCAAAACCTTCTTACCCCATTTACATAGCACCACGCGCTAACTTTATGACAGTCCACACTTTAAATTCTTTTTATACTGTGATACGGCCTAAAATCTGATAA
Source organism: Mythimna albipuncta (assembly GCA_929112965.1). NCBI lineage: Eukaryota > Metazoa > Arthropoda > Insecta > Lepidoptera > Noctuidae > Mythimna > Mythimna albipuncta. The sequence goes on along the minus strand of OV815962.1, from coordinate 3,298,798 downwards.
TACACTGTAACTAACAAAGTTTTCATGATGTGACGGGACTCATCCCATCTGCTTATAATGATCATCGAGTTGGTTTTAATGAGGTAAGAATCCTACATTCACTGGTCTTTTTCTCAAAAGTCCAGACGCCTTTCGAAAATTTGCCCCCTGAAAAAATAAAATAAAGGTAACAAGTTTCAAATCTTCCTATCCCATTTCTAAACACTAACCAAAACACAGTCCAAACTTTGACCCATGTCATCGAAGGTCGACACACGGCACACGATAGTACTGTATAGGTAACAGGGGCCTCAAATCAGCAGCAATAGCGGATGCAGTAGTTTATACCCAGCATCCGCTGGCAGGCGACACGATTTCACTTCGCTTTTATATCAGTAACATCTCATCTCTTTGGAACTAGTTAATATATTTTGGGAGACAGATTTAGGTTTTAAGGACATGTTTGTGTTTTAAAAATAGAAGAACGAATGTTATATGGTAATGCTGTGGGTATTAGCGATGTCACGAATATTCGCATTCGCATTCGCGAATATTCGCAGAATTGACAAACAAAAAGGTATCAATGTATTTATTGAACGGATATAGAATGATGTATAATACAACTGATGTAAAGAATGTTAAATTTGGACGAATATTCGCTTTGGCGAATAATATGCGCAAACATTCTTCACATACCCTCTAGAAGCCGGTATGCTGTCTCTGCAATATTGTGGTCTGTTGACTAAGTTCAAATGGGCGAGGTTACGTAAAATAGTTTTTTTTTAATGATATCAAGACTAGGGCTTGCCTGCAACCCTGCCTGATAGATGATAAGCAGTGATGCAATCACAATATTTATCACAAACCTTTGACCACCAAAAACATCCTTTTTTAAAAATAATAATATCTCCCCCGTCATATTCGATATCGTCGCAAAATTGTTACCGTACAATGCGCGTACGCAGCACACACGCGTCGTACTATCCGCTACGGAGGGTGAGCACGACCCCTGGTGTAAAACGGGGTAGTAATAATAATCGCTATCGAACTTACTAGATGTTATGTGTGGAAAGTTAATTGTTTACTTGGAGGGCTTAATTTTTGTGCGTCTAGTTATAAATTAGGGCCATTTAGAAAGAAAGAAAGACAGAAAGAAAAAACTTTTATTCGTATTTCACACATTACAGTAGAAATAAAATAGGTATTGAAAAAATAAATAATAATAAAATAATAGAAATTGATGGTGTAACTGAAATTGAAACACAAGTGGTAAAAGAAAAACTAACAACTAATAAAATAATATTTCGATACAGTTATTAAATATTTCCATATTGATTAGATAGTCATAACTTCTATAAAATACTAAATAATCAAATAAATCGACTCGATTACATAAAAAATATAGTATACATAGACGAAGGAGTCAGTACTTTTTAGGTATCACTCACAACCGTCAGTTAAAAATGCGGGTTTCGGTTGAGCCAAATATTCGGCCTTTTTTGCTAAGGGTCAACTGTGAATTGCAGTTTGAATGCAGTTGACACGACTGCAATAGAACTGCAAACACGACTGCATCCGAATTGCACCATGCGCGGGAGGGCGGAGCGTGCGGGCGGGTGGGTATGATGCAGTTCGGATGCAGCTGAAATGCAGTCCGCCTGTTTAGACCCTTAACTCCAGACTTCAGCCGAAACCAAACTTTTTTTAGACGAAACTTGGGAACCTTCGGTCGATCTCTAGTATCTAAGTTCAAATACATAACAAATACACACGTCCAATATTAATCAATGGTTTGTAACATAATTAGAAAGCTAACTACTACTAATACAGGTACATAATTGATCAATTGTTGCCCGTCACAGTGACAAGCACCTAATTGATCACGGTAATTAAATTTGGTGATCAGCGATTAGGTTAGTGTTATGTCTAAAAAACAGCTGCTCAGTATATCAGGTTCCGTATGTAATAGTACAGGATACGGTTAAGAACAACCTTCACCGGTTTGTTTAATGGATGAAACCTATTTAAAAAAAAAAATGGTTAAATTTTAAAAAATTGTTTGGCCAGGAATTTCATAGGCAACTCACCCGCGTTATATTATTTAATACACTAAATTTATAATAAAATACGTTTCATCCATTAAACAGACCTTAGATCTTAGACTATAAAAAAGATTCAATACATTGAAAATCATATGGCATTGTTTTAGAGTGAAAACCTTATAAATGCGAAAGGGACTTTTTTATGGTGGGAAAATTCATCCAATGACAACCCCTGCTCTTGGCCGGAGCAGGAGATAGTGACAGACTCTTACTGACTAAAAGCCTCTGGCTTCTTACCGGGTCTTGAGCTCTTTCGAATTAACCCTGGCTCCAGTAGGCTTCGACCCAGCTGGGCTCCTGCTGTTGCTGACAGCTCCTTGAGGCGCGCGGGAACAGTGCGCGCCGTCGGCCTTAACCGACTTAAGACTTACTTGGGACTTCACTTTACAAGAGGAAGAAAAAACTGGGACACATAAAATTTTGTTGACCGTTTATTCAATACGTGTGTTTGAATTTGCAATTTGATTAAGTTTTCAGAAGCTTTGAAGTTAAATATTTTAAATTGTAAACGTATAAAACATCAAATGCTACATGCTACGAGCTTTTCATAAAGTTTTCATATTTTTACGAGGTTTTCAAGAACGTTATTATGTTCTGTGTGAAATTAAGACGAGAGTTGTGAGGGAAATTTCATTTTTGAGTTTTACTCGTATAATTCAAGATTGTGCAGACAATTTTGGAGAATATATTCTTTCACTTGCCATCTATTTTCCATACATATCTAAATCAGTTTTATTTTGAGGTGGGAAATTATCCAATGACTTCTTCCGCTTTAGGGTGAAGCTAGAGGGCGTTTTAGATCTGACTAAACCCTTTCTGTGTCCTTAAAGAGAGTAAGAAAAAAAAAACAACATTTATTTGTAACTGGCACATGACAAACAACAATAAAACCGAAAAAAATTCTGTTCATGTTCCTTCAATTACCTTTACGTTCTAGTGCCACCATCACCATACCTAAGATGCAAATTAAAAAACAGCTTCCATTCCCCCCACCCTAAAATAATTACAACAAATTAAAACGACCCATAATACCATAACAGCTGATTAAACAACAATAACCATACCACGGTAGATACCCAAAACCGGCCAGCGCCCACGCAGTGTAACAGTAGTGGGGGCTAGTGGCCCACTAATGCCCACTAACGGCACATAATGTGCCTTCGTGTTGGCCCAACTTCCGCGACCCAACCATGTAGACCATAACCATTTGTATTTTTCTTCTTAATTTAATTAACGGAATGTTTAATGATGAATTTAAAGTAGAGACTAAAGCCTACTTTTCTTTTAATAGGTGAAAGGTCGTTCGAATGGAGTTGTGATGTGTCAGAAATGTGGATGCATGGTTAGTGACGAAAGCCAGAGGTAAGGGTTTTGTTCGTAAGAGTTTGGCACTGGAACTAAGAAGTAAGGGTGGATCTAGGTTTTGGTTCTGGGAGGCTTACCATCAGGTGAGATGGGCTTGCGGTCGGCGAGCAATAGGTAGCTCGGTGTGTCCGGACCGAGCCCAAGGCGTCGAGGATGCGCACTATTTCCGCATGCCTCTAGGAGTTGTCAGCAACAGCAGGGGCCCAGCTGGGTCGCCGCAGCCTACTGGCTGGTTAGTTTCGAAAGATAGCTCAGCCCCGATATGAAGGCACTTGGAGCTTTTTCTTCGGGCAGTTGAGCAGGTACGAGGTGAAAAAGGGAACTAATAAAAAGAGTTACTTATCTTAAATTTTTATAGCTGATTTTATACATGTTTTGTAGAATATTATTTTAAATTAAAATATCATAAGTGTCAGACACTTTCCATGGACCAAAACTTCTGTCAGCCGCTTTAAAGCTCCACAAAAAATAAACGAACTTAATATCTGATTTTGAAATATTTTATTAAGGTAACTATTACAGCGTTATATTTCATTAGTCAGAAAAATTGTAGTGACCAAACGGGGATGTTAGGTCACTACACTAAAGACAACTATTGTCGTTATTATTACTTTTTTAGGGCTTACTAAGAATAAATTTATCTATAAATAAAGAGACAACTATTACAAATGCAAGCTGGCAATTTCACTTAATCATACATGTATACTTTATTGACAACATTAATTAGGTACCTATTAAACTTAATGTAGGTATAATAAGTAATTATTGCTCACTATAAAAATAACTTATCATAAAACAAGAGAACAATATTAATAAATCAACCATCTCAAATAAAATTTCTTTATCACTACTCTTAAATAAACTTCCTAATTACTATAACTAATTACTTATTATTTGAAAGCAGTTATCAATTACTGTATAACTGCCGCTCCATTGAGAACTACTCGCTTAATTACCAAAACAAACAATAATAATGAATCATAATGATTGATAAGCGTGGATACGATTTCTTTTAATTAACTTCGCTTATCAAAAGAGATAACATCGTCAACTTTGACATTAGTGAAATAAAAATTAGTCAGATTTTAAGTTTGAGAGTAATGGTGCTCGATTGGTTACGGCCCCAACTTGAGAGTTGTAGATTAGGTGTTCAAACCCAGCCAGGCACATTATTTTGTATAATTTATTCCATCACCACTGCTCTCAAAACTGTGAAGGAAAACATCGTGAGGAAACATTGGGCATTTCCTAGGACCAATAATTCTAGGACATGTGACATCCGCCAACCAGCACTGGGCCTGCATGGTGGATTACGGCCCATTCCCTCACCTAGAGAGGAGGCCTGAGTCCCTGCAGTGGGAACATTGAAAAGCTGGTTATGCTTTTAAATGCTACATAGATTCGTGACTCCAATTACCGCAGAAAAACAATAGACAACATTGTTTTACAATCAATAATCCACTTACTACCACGCATACCAACCATGAAAACATCATCCGAAACTCTATGGGAACCGCAAAAGATTTTCCTATCCCGCATTCCAATATGGCGGCTCATCTACAACTGTCAAACAGGCCTGATTCACCGTGAAATCGCTAAACGCAACCAATTATTGTTTTATTCGAATATGTGTTGAACATATCGGCATTTATCGAACATCGACATGCGATTACACTTTTTAGGGTTCCGTTTCAAAAGTGTAAAATGAGACTCCGCTGTCCGTCCGTCTGTCACCGGGCTTTATCTCATGTACCGTGATAGTTAGACAGTTGAAATTTTTACAGGTGATGTATTTCTGTTGCCGCTTTAATAATATAACAAATATAAAAAAAAAAAACTGAATAAAATACATATTTTAGGGGGCTCCCATACTTAATAATAATAATAAATAATAATCATTTATTTCAGGAAATTATTCCCATATAAATTACACATTTCATACAAATATAAATCACATACACAAATAAAATTAAAATTATAAATTACATCAATCCATTTTTATTTTTTTTCTACTTGTGACAAACGTGATTTTTTTATCGCTTTTTTGTTATGGCTGATACGAAACCCTTTGTACGCAAGTCCGACTCGCGCTTGGCCGGTTGTTTTTCTTCGCCTCATTTGGGCAAGCTAAGGTCTTATAGACCATACCGCCTCGTCATTAGTAACAAATATCTTTTTTGAGTTTATGTTAGAATGCGGCTGTAACATTCTAAAGTTTTTGCAGTAATTGGGAGCAAATGTATCGAGTCAGCCTACGTGGCAGGCATCGCTTAGGTAGTCAATACTAGTATTTTTATATTTTTGGCGCAAACGTGTGACAGACAATGCTACTTTTTATTTATTTATTTTTTGTTTTGTGTTTGTCTTAAGTTTTTGTTGTATACTATGTTTTTTTGCGCCAAAATAAATACTTTTCTTTCTTTCTTTCTATCTATAAAATTCTCAGCACCATTTTTCCGAGATCGCGTCTGTTTCAATAGGTAATTCTATTTATTTATCCAGTTGTGTAGACATTTGAGATTTAGAAGTACACCAATTTTTCTTCACTATATCCGCTAAGAATCAATTTGAGAATAATTAATAATAAGCTGAACTGAATGTCAACGAAAAAATCTTGTCTAACTCGAAAAAATCCCACTGACCTCGAAAAAATCCCGCCAAACCCGAAAAAATCCAAACAAACTCGAAAAAATCCCGCCAAAACTCCCATGCGTTTACACTCCATTATAGTTTGGCAATTAGCGTTACCAGGTTTGGATATCGGTATTTTGGTATTTGGTATTTGGTACCAGATTGTGTAGTGTCGGTTCTCGTTTTTTGTAGTTATGGCTAAACTTGTTTTTGTTTATCAATTGACTGGAAGTTCGGAGTTTAATATCGGATAACGAGGGAAGTAATAATCCAACGGTGAAGAAAATTAAACCCGACTTGGATGGATAAGTGATTCCCATTTTTAACAAGTAACAATGTGGTAACTTTTTTATTCATTATTTTGCCAATTTATAAATACGAAAGATAACTAACTAAAATCACATTATAACAAAAAAAAAATATCAACCCTAAACTAACAAAAACAAATGATAATATTACGTCAAAAATCTCCTCCACATCGCTGTCGACTGGTAATCTGTTGTTGTGTTTTTATTTCATTTTATTTTTACATTTATTCTAAAAGTTTTTGTACACTGTCAGCCTGAAATCTTGTACCTTTCATTTCAGTCTTTCCAAAGGTTGTCTTATAGAAATTGCCCTATGCAGCGATACCGCTTATTGTATTTTATATTTTTGTAAAAGTTTGTCCTATATTAAGTTAAGATGTGCAATAAAGTTATATAATCTAATCTGTCTAAAAGACTAGCGGCATTGCAACGCTCTATGGCAATGCTTATCCTCTGTCCGAGGTAAAAGCCAGTCCTTGGGTCATGCGAAGTGTTAAGATACAAATTTTTTATACAATTTATGAGCACTCAGACCCCACGATCCGAGAGTTTTTATCAAGTTATGTATAACATTTTCAACCGGCCATTGCTTTGTAACCTGCTGAGTAACCAAACTACGGTGTGGATTTCATGAATATTAAATCACATCTCACCTAACGTATTTATTTTCACATTTAGATAAAATGAATGAAAAAAAAAAATATCCACCATTTCTCTTCGAACAGTATTTACGAAATCGGAAATCGTTTTTAAATATCTAAATTATAACTCGATATATTTGTAAGCGTGTGTCCCCGCGGGGTTCGTGTCACAACTATGAATGTTAAGTGAGTACACAGAGTATTACATGCGGTCAGACTCCCATAATGCTGTCAAAACTACAATAATGAGCTGATTATACACAAATAACCGTCTGAAGTACCCTTTTCCGAATATCTACTTGTATCATGTTTACATGAATTGCAGTATCTTCGACAGATACTTGGCTTTTGTCGATATAATCTTATGCCAATAGAGTTTTAGCGAAGCAAAAAACCAGTGTGATTAAAAGTTTTTTACACTACCGATATTTCCGTGCTCTTCAAATTGATTGTAAAAAAGACTCTTACTTTTCCAATTTACTTAAGACATTTCCAGAATAGTCGATATCGGCTCTACTTGCCATTAATAAAAAATAGAAAAGAAATTTTAAATTTACCACCATCTGTCTTTTGTGTTTTTTTTCTATGGCCTATAAGCTAACTTTGAGTTAAGCTCGCCTATGCACTATGCACATATGAACTCTGTTATCTATTCATATAAATAAAATTGGAATGTCTGTTTGTAATATTGAAATAACTGCTTTTTACTACATGAATATATTTATATGGTACATATACCAAAATAACATTTTTTACAATTTTTGTCTGTCTGTCTGTGTTTTTGTTGTCTAGGCTAATCTCCAAAATGGCTGGACCGATTTTGACGGGACTTTTTTTGGCAGGTAGCTGATGTAATAAGTAGTAACTTAGACTTTTACTTAAAAAATAAATTCAAAATCCTGTAGTCCACGCTGAAGAAGTCGCGGGCACAGCTAGTTATTACTATACGTTTTAGTTCGTTTTAACATCATCATCATCATTTCAACCGATAAACGTCTACTGTTAGACATATGGCTCCCTCAAGTGTCGCCACAATGAACGGTCCTGTGCGTCTCACATCCATCGGATTTTCTCCAGAACCTTTCCTTTTTAATCGTTTTAGCGTATAATAAAGAATTAAAGTTTAAATCATATCATATCTTTACTAACTCGGTTGATTCTCCTTAAAACCTTTATAATGACTATGCCCACATATTTCTCACTAGCAAAGCTTTTTCTTATCTCGCGTTTACATTCTCTGTCACAGTGTCAATTTACACGAGTATGCAAATATGGGGATAGAACTGGCGTCTTTGTCGTGTACTTTATTTAGTCAACCAAAAAGTATCAAGAATTTAGGCGGTTTTTTCTTTATATATATATTTTTTTTTATCTTGGAAACAAAATTTTAGCACACAGTTGTTGACATGTGGAATGTAGACTCGGCTGTCATTTTGCCGATTGTCGTTACCGTCAACGGCATAATGGTTAAAAGCATCGACGACCAACTGCCGAAGCTGTCGTTGTTCGGTGAGATCAATATATCTGATAAGTACAATAGGTAACGCTCCTTGATATTGCTTGCCATCCTTGATTGACATTGTGAGGAGGTTCCTATCTCTGGAAACCTAACCATTGCTAAAGCCAAATGCCAAAGCTTTGATCCTGCTCTCTACACCGGTGGCCTATTATTTAAAATGTTTTTAAATTACACAAGTGTGTAATTTAAAAACTCATTTTTATGGGCATTAAAATAAAACAATATAAAAGATAAGAAAAAAATATAAGCTCTAAAACTGTCGTTGAAGATTTAAAAAACGCCAAATGAATCAAGCTCAAAATCGCACGGTAGTCTGGCAAGCCAAGTTCAAGAATAACAGTGGTACTTATTACTATTTTAATTATTATGCCCATAATATGTGGATATTATTTACGTCCCAAGTCTTATCATAACCCAATGCAGATCAAGTCGAAACTTGACCATCCCTATCACTACCTATCACACGCTTTGCGGAAACCGCGCTCGTAGGCGAATTTTAAATATATTTTTTTAAACTAATGTTCATATATTTTTAGTCCACTTATCAGTGGTTTACGGGCGATGTTCCCACGGTCCAGTATGGCTTATCAATGTTTCCTGGATAAGTCAATGATATACGAATCTAATGATTTTTGTGCATGTATTTACATGTTAAATTTGAATTGATATTATTGTTATTTCTTTGTATTTATTTTCCGGGTTCAATAGACGTTTAGCGCATTAGTATTTATATGTAAGGTTCAATACTCAAAGAGTAAAACGGGACTGTATTGAAAAGATTCCACTGTCTATCTGTCTGTTACCAGGCTGATTCTCATGAACTGTGATAGTTAGACAGTTGAAATTTTCACAGATAATGTTTTCTATTGTCACTTTAACAACAAATACTAAAAACTAAATAAAATAAATATTTAAGTGAAGCCCCACTTAAATATTAAATTATAAATATGACCAACGTGATATTTTTGCCGTTTTTTGCTACGGACGGAACGAAACACTTCGTGCCCCTTCATTTTTAAAAAGATCCTCTTTGGACAGACAATTAATATTATTTCTAAAAAGTGTATCACCGAGCATACTTTTTTTTGCACACAACAATTTTTTTCTCACAACTTAAGTATTTGCGACCAAATCATACCAATTACGACACAGTTTCTTTGCCAACCACCATCTTACGCATTGGTCGTGAAACTCCAAATCCGGTGTATTTGAAAAGCGACGCAAGCGCAGTATTCCACAGTACGAGATCAATAAAACATCAATAAGAGGCCAGTCATTACTTGATAGTCATTCCTCAAGCAGCGAGCGACATCGATCAATGTCCTTTAGTAAAAGCACTGAATGGCTGTGTACCGCAGGGACGAATCGAACAAGTTTTCTGATGGGCATTGACAATGAAGATATATATTTTAAACTTTATAAAAATCTGTTTGACTAAATCATTAGTAAAAAATCGGACTCGCGTACGAAGCAAAGAAAAAACACGTTTATTGTATGAAAGCGCCACTTAAATATTTATTTTATTCTGTTTTACTATATTTTGTTATAGCTGCAACAAAAATACATCATCTGTAAAAATATCAACTGCCTAGCTATCGTGGTTCATGAGATACCTGGTGACAGTCGGACATACAGACACGGACAGACAGACAGACGGATGAACAGCGGAGTCTTAGTAAAAGGGTTCCGTTTTAACCTTTGGGTACGTAACCCAAAAAAAGTTAAATGTAGTAAAAAATCAACTGGAATAAGAATAATTAGGAAACAGCAATGAATTACAATTTATTCAAATCGTGCCTTAAGGAAAAATAATTGTACCTAATCTATCCAAAATCTGTAGAAGTTTTTAGTTGTGCGCGCATCACGTAAAATGTACCGAAACGTTGTAGATAATTTTAATATATTAAAATTGTGTGTAACTTGGTATATTACTTAGGCTTTGTTTCATCGCAATAAGTTGACTATTTCGAAAGATATACTACATTTATAGACTGTTAGACGGTACGAAGTTCGTTGGGTCAGCTAGTCTGAAATAAAAATGGTCGTCTTATAACATCACTATCTAGTGACAGGCTGCCAATCTATCGCCAAATAAAAACAGTAGGCCTGTCATCTATCAATGGTCAGTCAAATTCATTTACTGATGGTATCACCGTGGCAGCAGTCACTTTGCCAAAAGTGTGAGCGCCATTTTTGTTGATAGCGCGTTTGAAAGAACGTTGTGGTCTGAACTATTTTTTTTTCCGATGATATTTTTTTTGTGTGTTTTTATGGCCTACCTATATGGTTTTGACTGTTGAGTTGTGGATATATTTTTTTTAATTGTTATGACCGGGTCACTTGGACCTTTAAGTCAATTCTTATTTTATTTTTCAAAACACTGCAATATATATCACTTCACTTTTTATAACGTTTTAATTGTGTATTTATAGAGCGGTTTGAAAGTGTTTTGATATAAACAGGAAACACGTTGTAAAGTGCAATAGGTTTGTGAACAAAGCCACAAAGCATACCTACTCCTATATTATCATACCCATATCCATATCTAGTGTCAGGCACTGTTTAAAAAAAGACATTTATATGTTATTATACAACTTATATTGTTATTATACCAAGAAAAAATTCAATAAAAAAAACATTGGGCCTTTCATATCAATTTTGATCAGCTGATGATGATGGCAATGTAAAAGTCATACTTTTATTGAAAATTGTCTATGACCTCCTTGAAGAAAATTGTTCATCCACGTTCATACCACAGATTACTGAATAGTTACAATTTGGATCTGCTGATGATAGTGATGACTATGGAACAGTATATTTTTGGGTGTTTATATGATCTGATTTATATATATATATATACGAAGAAAATTGTTCATTTACTTGGATAGAAGTAGAAGCAGTATCTAAAGATAACCTGTAGAAAAGTATCAAATATTTGTGCAAGTAGACATACAAAGTTTTTCTATTGAACACCAAATCTAGGCTATCGGAAGTGACGTCAATAGTCGGTGTTATACATATTTAGTTTTACATAATTAATGCTATTCGCAATACTAATTTTAAAGTCAAACTGGTTTTCGGTTGCAGATTTAAATTGCGAAACGGCAATTTAATGTCAGATAACTGTCACTAGTGTTTAGATAAAGTAGTTTTTGAGCCAAATAGAATTTAAAAGAGTAAATTGCTCAAAATTCTAAACACTAGCTGTATAGCCGGCAGTTTTCCATGCGTCTTTGGTTATTACTCCGCTCTCGGGAGTCATAGCATAATGTTACTTATAGTCTTCCTCGTTAAATGGCTTTTAAAACACAAAAATATTTTTTCAATTACTGTTTTTCGCACTAGTGCGGAAAAGTACGCATGCTCGCCCTGCCACAATTTTATTATATATCGTATCAGGTTGGGTGGTAAACGACAACTACAAGTCGCGCGTCAAACCCTGAATGCTGTCTCAGTCGCAATGACAAACTTTCTTCACTTGTTTCAAAATGTATTGGATTTCAATTCAATCCAGTAGTTCTTCACCTTTTTAATATTAGCACCTACAAAACAACATTATTTACCGCTATTTTATTTAGTTTTCTTAAATCTCAAAGAAGAATGCCCATCCCTCGTACCATATTGCGTCACAAGTATATTAATACCAAAAATAATGTCCAAATTAGTTCCAAATCCGACAATCCAAGATTTTCTCTACAAAAAAAATCTAGCGTTAGAAAATAAATTAACCACATCAAAACTCCTTTTTATTTCTTCATAAACCCACACGGGCCTGACCACAATGGCCACAGAATTATCAGCCACTGCCCCGACGGTCCTGCGTTCCTGGACAGCAAAAACAATGGATGACCTTATAAGGTGATGCCAGTTGCATCCAGTTTTTACTTCAGCACCCGCCCGATACGCGAATTTGGCAAGTTATGCGAAAAAACGAATATACAGACTTGAAGGCTCTCGCTTTGTTTTAAATTTTTGGGGTTTTGGTGTTGCAAGGATCTTAAAAGCTTTTGTGTTTGTTCTGTTGGTAGTGATAGAGGTCAAAACTTAAGAGAACTCTTAAGTTTGGCAGAGGATCTATGAATTAAATCTATTTTTGGTGTTCAGTTCTCTATTTTTATTGGCTTGTAGTTACGGGATTTGAATATGTTGAGTTAAAAAGTAAAGTTGTAGAGCACTGGTGGCCGAGTGATGATACATTAGGTACTTTGTGTAATTTATTTCATCACCACTGCTCTCAAAACGGTAAAGAAAAACATCGTGAGGAAACCGGCACGTCTTAAAACCAATTTGAAGACATGTGACATCCACCAACCTGCACTGGGCCCGCGTGGCGGATTACGGCCCATTCCTTGTCCTACTGTTCCTACAGAGGAGGCATGAGTCCCAACAGTGAGAACATTATAAGGCCGACTATGCTATGGTATGAGTAAGTTAAAAGTTAAGCTGAAAAGGGAGAGGAGAGAAAGGCCTTCATTTAGTAGTGAGATATAATGGGCTAGATAGACTTAGAAGTTAGAGGTATAGTTAGAATTATTAATATAAAAAGCTGGAAGGTAAAAAAACACGGACAATTGATAAACATTTTTTTTTTATTGATAGGCTCGTACTAGGCGACTAACTACCCCGATAGTAAGCGATAATGTGGTCGAAAATGGAGCATGCTTGACTAGGAGGTATTCAGTCTTTGGGTCAAGACTGAATGTGAAGCTATCAGGAATCGCAAACTCGTACTTCGACTTCCACTCCTTACCTGTACGCATAAATTAATGCTTACCAAAATTAATATCATATTTAGGTACATATTATATCTAGCCTGTAGTATCCCACGGCTGGGTAAAACCCTCCCTCCGTTCCTTCCATTGTCCCCAGCTCTGGACATCTTCGTGATCAATTATGTGTTTTACGGGCCTTCGTATAAAAGGGCGTATAAAGGGATAACAAACTAGATAACTGATGAGAGAGATGAGATCCTACTTGTTTACATAAAGTTAAATAAGTATACACTGGCAACCTCTCAGTACTATGTTACTAACATCATAAGCAACAACTTTTGTTCTATGACTTTTAAAAATTTGTCACATTTTAGTTCATCAGATATTCATACAAAAACAAAAATATTTAAATTTTACGTTCTTAATATTACGAAGTCTATGCGAAGCAAGCAATAGTACAATAGCGGAGGAGAGCGGGATCGGGTGGCGGGGTGCTTGATGCGCTTGCGTCACGTAATACAGTCGTAGGTAGGTGTAGCAAAATACAGAGTTGAACAACGAAATCTTGAAAGGTTTGTTTTTGGTTAATGAATTATGTTTTGAAAAGAGTCATAAAACAAAAGTTGTTGTTTATGATGTTAGTAATACAGTCTTGTAAGGTTGTTAGTGTATTACAAATAATAACCCTATGTAACTAACTTACAAATAAAGCATGTTCTAAAACTGCTAAAGTGTACCTATTCCTACCAGCCTACAATCTAAATTGGGACACATTTAGGCTAGATACAAACGAAAGGTACCCAAAAGCCATTTGCAATCCGCTTGGTATGCGGATCATGGCATTTATCTGATCCCAGTTGAGCGAGTGACCTGAAATCATAGGTGTCCTTCACTCGGCACAATGTGCGCGTGAGCATTGTCGAATTCTATAATAGAGCGGATTTACTATAATTTATATAGGTTGTATGTGTAGGAAATGAATTGTGTGCCATTGTATACATACAACCTTATTTTGAGTATATTATATATTTATATACGAAACCTGAAACACATGTATAGTGTTTTTATGTCAGTAAAGAATCTATGTACAAAATTTTATTTTAAAACTGTATTATGAAAAATCACAAAGTTATAAGCCAGTAGCCTGATTCACGCAAAATCAAACGAGCCAAATATCGTTGAAGTTTTATAGTCGTTCGATCGAAGTCCTATCCAAAAGCGGTATTTACGATTTATCGACTTATTTCCAGTTACATTAATAAGTATTCTACCTAATGTTCTACGTAATGTAAAACAGATTTTTTTTTAAATCGACGAATTTCAAACGACTTTAAAATCGGTGTCGTTCGAACTGTTTTGATGGATGCGAATACGGAAATGGTCTAAACGACTAAATCGCTACGATATCGTTACGATTTTCATTACGTGAATCGGGCTACAATCGGGTTGGTGACATAAATACATGGTCACCTTATGGCTATGAGCAAATTCGTTGCTCCCAGGGTTCGTGTTCATATTTCGCTGACGTCTGTGCACCCACAGGCGTGCCACAAAGCAGGGCAATGCTCATAGTTCAACTACCAATAGCAAACTTGCGATCTAAGTGTGCGTGGTCTGTTAGTTGCGTAATGCGCGTTCGTATTGGTTTGTTGCCTGTAGTGGAGTTAAAGGGTGGGAGACAAGCGATGACACTCGTTGTAGTACAAATCGGAAAGTGTTTCCTTTCTAACCTCTTTCATCTTTTCGGTGTGTGCACTCAAAGAACACGTGTACGATACTTTCCTCCGACCATGCAACCTACCTAGTTTATCGGTGTTTACTTCATGTGCACTTGTTCCCACGCGTGTCAATCTTCGAACATGTTTACATTTGTAATGATAGGCAAGTATTTACGATTGATGAGTTATTCACCTTCCTGTAATTTTTGGACGTTATAAGCTCTTACTGAGTTTTATTACAAGCTTGATTTGCCGATTGATGGTTTTTTTAATGTAGGAAATTATCTAATGCTTTCTCCCGCTTTAAGGCGGAGGGCGTGTTTGAATTTTACATCGGATCACGAGTAATCCTTTCAGAAGTTAAGCCATGGGCCCGGTAGCTTTCGACCCTGTTGGGTGGTATATAGGCTTCGACTTTATGTGAAGACACTTATTTATCTAAATTTTTTAAGGTTTTTTGTATTATTCAATCAAAGCGCATTTAAAGTAGTTGGAATTACTAAAACCGATGTCATTCATGACTTCAGTTTTTTTTAATGGAGGAGAGTTTGTTCTTTTTCTCGATGGTTTATTTTCTCTCTAAGTATTTGAGGTATGGGTCGCGGAAATCCGATGGATTATGATGAAGTCGCACAGGACCGATCATTGTGGTGACTCTTGGGTGAGGCCTATATCTAAGAGTGGACGTCTTTCGGCTGAAATGCTGATGATGATGAGAGAGAGTTTTTTTGAACGCACTCATCGCAGGAACTATTGGTTGAATAGCCCATTTATCGAGGAAGGCTTTTAGGCTATGGGACATAAATAACATCACGCTACGACCCACGGGAGCTGAACAATAACCAAAGACAAGGATAAAATCACGAGGACCCGCTAGCAATAAATACCATCAATCATATTTATTCACAAACAACTTTGTACAAGAATTACCCAAACCCATGTGAAGTAATACTTTCAAGTGTGTTTACATTTTTACAAGTACTAAGTCAACAAGTGAAAATAAGTCTTATCATTTTAATTTTACCAAAAATGTATTTATCACTTGTACAAATACATGAACCCCTTATCAGATTCCGATTAAAATGAGCGAAATTCGTTAGATTTTCCCACAGATGATTAGTTTGAGAAATAAGTTGAATATTTTTTTTAATGTCTTCTTAATCTTATTTACACATTTTTGAGGAATAGCTTTTTAATGCAAACATGTTTATATTATGTATTTTGATATATTACATTTGGATGTATTCCCACGTAAAAAATAATCTACCTATCTCTTCATAACGTATGAAATACAATTCGCTTACCATCAGGTGAGATGGTGGTCAAACGCGAGCTTATCAATAATAATAAAAAAAGTCCACTGCGAAAAGTTGCCCATACAGAATAGGCAAGTTGCCGTAAAAAAAATAATTAGTCCGTCTTTTAGACTATTCAAAAATAAGGGACACGTATTTTTTTTTTAATTAAACCAAAAATGACAAAGATATAGCCCACTAAAGTTACTTGTGAAGTCACGCCGTGCTACATTTTTTCGCACGGGATGACGTCACACGTAACTTTCAATGCTCTCCAATCTACTCAAGTGACCCGGCCAGACTTCGCTTGGGTACGTCGAAGGGCTGGAACAGTTTGCCTGCTGCGGTCTTTCCGTCCGATTATAATTTGGGTGTCTTCTAGGCTAGAGTGAATAGGCTCTTAATAAACTAGTGTGCGTCACCATCAAAGATTGCATCGCTACTTACCATCAGGTGGGATCGCAGTCAAGCACTAGATTATTTCAATTTAAAAAAAATACATATTTTCATAATAAACCTTCAAAGTCAAAGTCCTAATCATTTATTTCAAATACACCATTTGCAGGCACTTTTGAATAGTCAAATGTCGGTCAGTCCAAGAAAAGTGAAGCTAAATTCCTTCTTCGTTTATTGCTCTTCCATTAGTTAAACCAATATAAAAATCCATTGCGTAGTTTAAAAGGTATTAGTGGATAAACAGACCGACGAGGAAAGCGAATTGATTTTATACTATGTCAAGATTTCGTCAGTTATGTTCAATTCCCATGCCACAGAAGGGAGCTATTTAAACTACCAATTTAAACTCGAAGTAAAGACGGATTAGCCCCAATTTCGTAGGTACTCATAGCGACATCTATGCCGCCAAATAAAAACTAAAATACATAATCCTACATCGTTTATCAAAGTTCTCCGCGTGATTACAATACAAATATAAAACAGCCTGAATCGGGCAGTTGCCCGGACTGGACACATCACACATCTGGTCGACTCTTTTCAATGCAGGTTTGCGGGAGTTTTAACCCTGTAATCATCACACACCACACTTTATCACTTTTGCCAGCATCCCTAAGTTGAATGTTGTTGAGTTTCTTTTTTGGCGAACAAAACCGATGGCATCTTTCTTATGAATAAAATTAACATTTTAAGTGCAAGAGAAACAATGAAAAAGCCTTTACACAACTAGGTGCAGTTTTTTCTCCAGCGCTATTTTTATTTATTTATTTAAATTATTTAAAAGCTGCCATTTTGAGTCCAATTTCCTGAACTAAATGTATCCGATATGTTTGGGTGGTCTCGATTCTGACTGATCGATACATCGAGATTATATCGAATCGATACTGGAGTGTCGATAACAAATCGAATGTTTAAGTTTTTTCGTCGGTACTTCTTACTGCCTTTTTAGGGCAATCTTCAGTAACATCTGATGCTGTATCTGTGCTTATGTAAATATTTACTTTTGAAATATGTGCATAAATTATTGTATCGGATTTTTATCAATTTTACTTAACGTTAAACTTAGAAAAATATCCCATTCGATGTATCATAGTTTAGTTATAGGAAAGCCAACGAACGGCAAGTATCCACCCTTATGTTGTTGAAACCTCTACGGTCCGGACCAAGCGTTTCGCCTCGTCGTTTATACCGCGTACATCGAGGGACTGGAACAATTTGCCTGCTGCGGTCGTCCTGTCCGATTATAATTTAGGTGTCTTTAAGGCAAGAGTGAATAGGCTCTTAATAAACTAGTGCACCTCACCATCAACGATAGCATCACTGCTTACCATCACGTGGGATCGTAGTCAAGCACTAGTTCATATCAATTATATTGACAATAAACAATTTGTCTTTCTGGTTTTTGCCTTTAAAAATTTTATCATCATCATTTTAGCCGATAGACGTCCACTGTTGGACATAGGCCTCCCCCAAGTGTTACAATGAACGATTCTGTGCGTCCTACATCCATCGGATTCCCTCATCCTTCACCAAACTTCAAAAATTTATTTCGCGTGAATTTAAAAGAATTTCGCAAGTACACTTTTACCCAAAAAAACGCCTCCACTAAAAATTTTTCAATTTATATTTCCTTCTCCCAAACACCTCATCACGTCTCCCAAAATGCTTTAATGCTCACTATCATGGCATCAGCAATACTTCTCCGTGACACGAGCAATATGTTTGGTCTCCCGTCACTTGATCTGTATCTCGCACTTTACCACCGGATCACTCGGATGCTTTTGTCGCCAATCAATCTTGTTTAAGCTTATTTTGTTCGGTTTTATTTTTTTGTATAAAATTTTCGTCCGCAAGTTGACACTTGTTGTTTACACGACGGTGCAGAAGTTTTGGACCAGAATCGGCTCGCTGTGTTTTCTTTTTAGTTTTGGACTAAAATACAACTCGCTAATTATTCGATATTATTTGTCTGGCCTGTTGGTCTAATAGCTAGTTAGTAGCCCTGACAGCTAAGCCGGGTGGTCGATTCGATTCCCACCCAGAATTTATGTGATGAGCACCAGCATTTGTTCTGTTTCTGGGTTTCTGGATCTATCATCATCATCATTTCAGTCGATAGACGTCCACTGTTGGACATAGGCCTCCCTTAAGCGTCGCCACAACACCTCGCTCACGTCTCTGGATCTATAATATGTATGTATTTAGAAATATAAGTATGTTTATCAGTTGTCTAATACTTATAGCACAAGCTATGCTTAGTTTGAGAGTAGATGACGTTGTGTGGTGGTTGTGGAATATTATTATCATTTTCTAAATCGTAGTTTTGGATCAGAAAACTACTACTTGAATATTCGGTATTTTCTAAATTGTACGCTAATGAAATTCGTTTTGATAACTCAATTTAGATAAGATTAAAAATATTGTTATTTTATTCATCATTTTAAATTTCCAATTGCATGCAGCATTGACCTCAGGCTACCAAACACATGTTTCTTTCGCAATCTTAGCACAAATCTAATGGCAACTTTTATCGAGATCTGTCTAATATTACGATTTTTTTTTATTTCAAACCTCAGCTGTGACCCAGATGGCCTTTTACAGCCTTGTTTAATGTCTGACTGTCATAGTCTTAACGTTGCTGCAATTAATCAGACAAATTAAATGTGTATAATTTTTATACTTCATAAAGATAACGTAATTTTATTATATTTATGTTGTTGTAGCTATCTTTTTTTTTATAATGTTGTTTTTATTAGGTTGCATGTCGATTGGGCTCAATACGATTTGTGGTTTCGAGGGTATGGCGTTGTATACTGAGATACAAGACTCGTCCTAGTTCGGATACAATGATGCTTCTATGTTATTTTGTATAACTACTAGTACTATTTTTGTTACTTTATGTGCTTATTTTATAATTTTATTGTGCTTATGTCTACATTGTCTGATCAGTTTCTGTGTTGTATCAAATAATATTCTATCTATCTATCTAGTCGCCTATGAGTCTATATCATTCGTAGTAATAGCTTTGGTGAAATAAATATTATTATTGTTATTTTTAGGGTTCCGTAGCCAAATGGCAAAAAACGGAACCCTTATAGATTCGTCATGTCTGTCTGTCTGTCTGTCTGTCTGTCTGTCTGTCCGTCCGTATGTCACAGCCACTTTTTTCCGAAACTATAAGAGCTATACTGTTGAAACTTTGTAAGTAGATGTATTCTGTGAACCGTATTAAGATTTTCACACAAAAATAGAAAAAAAGCAATAAATTTTGGGGGTCCCCATACATAGAACTGAAACTCAAAAAATTTTTTTTCATCAAGCCCATGCGTGTGGGGTATCTATGGATAGGTCTTCAAAAATGATACTGAGGTTTCTAATATAATTTTTTTCTAAACTGAATAGTTTGCGCGAGAGACACTTCCAAAGTGGTAAAATGTGTGTCCCCCCCCCCTCTAACTTCCAAGATAAGAGAATGATAAAACTAAAAAAAATATATATGTACATTACTATAAAAACTACCAACGAAAATTGGTTTGAACGAAATCCAGTAAGTAGTTTTTTTTTTTAATGCGTCATAAACTGAAAAAATTCACTATTATTAAAACATCGATCAAAGTTACAACACATTACAAGAACTTTTATATTATGCTACTTGCTGCTATGGAACCCTTCATGGGCGAGTCCGACTCGCGCTTGGCCGGTTTTTTATTCTTTTAGTTTTGAGTAGTAATTTGACAGCATAGGATTTCGCTTTTTAAATACTGTTTTCCTTATACAACTAATTGTATCTTTTTCTTCTGCTGCCCTTATGTCATTAGCAATAATGCCTACAATTAGATCATGTATCTCTCTTGCATTCTTAGAAATATTTATCGCAGTACAGCTCTACAAATAACGGTTAGTGCTCATATTATAGTATGCTAATATGGTGTTTTCTTTTTTATCAGGTTTCGTCTCGTGTTCGCCCTCGCCATGCAAAAATGGCGGAACTTGCCTGTCGACGCCGAGAGGAGAATATTTTTGCAAGTAAGTGTATTAATTTATTAGCTGCATATTTATTTTTACTAAAAATAAACCTTAGTTTTAATTTGTATCATGTTTGTTTGGAACTTGAGAATCAGATAAAATACTATGCAATTTAAATAGGAACAGAACTGTCCGTCACGTTTTTGCATTCTATACAAATCTACTTAAAGCTTAGACAATATAAACATATTTTAACTTCACTCAACTGAACTAACTTCTACTAACAACCGCTACTCAAATTTTCCGAAAAGCAGTTCCATTCGTATTTACTCCGCATATTCATCATCATCATCATTTTAGCCGATTCACGTCCACTGTTGGACATAGGCCTCCCCCAAGCGTCGCCAAATCGAACGTTCCTGTGCGTCCCGCATCTATCGGTTTCCCGCTACATTCACCAAGTCATCGGTCCACCTTGTAGGAGGCCTTCCAACGCTGCGTCTTCCGGTAAGCGTGCGCCACTCCAGAACCTTTCGGCTCCAACGGCCATCAGTTCTGCGAGCAATGTGCCCTGCCCATTGCCACTTAAGTTTGGCAATTCTTCGTGCTATATCGGCAACCTTACTTTTCCTGCGGATATCTTCATTTTTTATTCGATCACGCAAGGAAACTCCGAGCATAGCCCTTTCCATTACTGCATATATGCTCCGCATATTTCAGTACACATTATCAAAAGCACGTCCCAGTTACTTCAAATTTACTACTTTTTCAAAAAGCATCTTATTCGTAACAAAAATTAATTACAAGCCCGAAACTCAAAAAATCGTTACAACTTTCACCCCATCCATATGCCATAGAACCGTTAGAATTATTATTTCACCGCGCCCCATAGATACCCACATACACACACTAATATGTCAGCTACGCATATACGTGTGCGTGAATATTGTGTGCGTTTGCGCCTGTGTGTGTGTCTCGATCAACGGACAGATGCGCAAGCCCTTGGAACTCAAGTGGGTCCTTAATTGCGTTAAAAATATATTGCAGTAATGAATTTGTTGGGTTCCTTCAAATAAATCATCTGTTTAAATGTGCTTAGGGAAGTAATTTAGACTTTGGTTGGTGTGCTTTTGTAAAATGTTGCTTTGTTTGTAATAAAAATTGTTTTGTATCTTTTTGTAGTTGATTAAAATTATGACTATGATGCTTACTATTAACAATTTTTTTTTACACATAAATATCGTCTGTTTCTTGACTTTAGTCTCTTATATCATTCAAAATTACTGTATCATCGTCATCATCATCATCATTTCAGCCAAATGACATCCACTGTTAGACATACGCCTCCCATTACTTTATCAAAATAACAATTTAATATTTTACATCGGTTGCACTGAACCCAAAAACCCTATGGCCATCAATTACCTTTATAAAAGCTAATGGCTTTCAACTGTATCGATTGATATGTGACGTTCAGCCAATATATTGCAGTTGGGCACTTTTCGATGATCGCCTTACAAAAAGTGTATCGTCTTTTTTTCCTATATTGCTTTTAGCCTGACTTTGAATAAGGTAATAAATATTGGAGTAAGGATTTAAAAGCTGCAAAAAGGAGATATTATAAAATCAATTCGTGCAAAATAAACTAAAGAATTTAAGGAGTGGACTAAAGATAACTATTAAGACATAGCAAAAGATTCCACAGTTGACCAAACAACATATTGTCTTATAGTTTTAAAAAGATAAATATCTTACACTAATAATACAGACGCCATACATCCTACAGCAACAGAGAATTCTGATAACCCTACTTTCGAAATGGTTTCCGAGGACAATGACAATGCGCCCGCGTCGAGAGCAAGCATCGCTTGTCTGCAAATATTATGACTTGCCATCCAATAACTTGGCAAAAATGACACTGCAATAACAGGTACTCAGACTAAAGCTTAAAGGCCATAAGGGTTCTTTTGTTAAACCCTTAAGCATCTAAAATATGGGCTCGTTCGTTAAAAGCTCTTTCTTTGACTTCACGATATGTTTTCAAAGGATTGAGATGACCCTTCGTTATCATCTTAAATCGATTTTAATTTTTCGGTCATATTGGTTTGCTGTATTGAAATCGTGAAGTTTGGTGACTAGCATTTTACCAGTATATACATTTTTAATAGTTGATATCTACTAACAGATATCTTCATTCTCAGTTATTCTTTAGATAGTTAAATCGGCCTATATGTTGGCGTCTAAAGTGCCACTAGGGTACAAAGATATAGACATAGAGGCTGATAAATACATTACCACTCCTTTGAGTCGCGCATTTGAGTAAAAACAAAGTGCTTACATCTTTGGGATTGTAAAATATGCACTTTTAAAACCTGTTGCGATAATAATCTCTAAGTCTAGACATATGCAGGCAAGTAACATGACGAAACGCAGACAAAATACTGACTGATTATCCTCTAGTTTGATGAGTGATTTCTAGAAATTGTTCTATGTAAGATTTCTTGGTAGTAAAATATATTACCGAATATAATTTTCTAAATGCATTCAAAAATCATGTTATAACATAAGAGGCTTAGAAGAACTAGCTAGTAGTAGTACTTCTAAAAACTATGATTTTGATATATATAATGTCTTAATCGGTATTTACAACTAAGATACGCAACATTCAGCTTAACTTTTTTGGAAAGTCCTGTATACTACAAAAGAATATCTGCAAGGACCAGTTATAGAGTTTACAATCGCAGGTAATTCTTACCTTACCGTGGTAAGGCACAGTCCCGAGGTAATAAATAGTGGTCCGCTATCAGATGGCCATATATGTCATGTTATGTGCAGGGATTCACACTAGCTACCTTACTAGTTGCTCTCAGTGAGAAAGGAGTGAGAATTGGATACAAAAGTGACGAAGAATTTGTTGCTGTATAGATATAGGAATTAAGATAAGAAGGAATTAAGGAAGAAACAATTGGAAAAATTAGTGATGGACCGAAAAATTACAATTTGAATCGCAAAATATTGCTAAAATCGATAATAAGAAAGCATTGCCACTAAAAAGAAAACAAATCTAAACAATACAGCATACGATGCTAAAGAAGAATAGTTGTACCTTTTGCATTACATTTTTTTCCATTCTTCTATGACGTCAAGAGGGCTTCAGCGATATTGTCTAGAGCCCTAGATCTTTGTTATACATAATAAATAACAACATACTTTTCCCTCCTACTCACAACATTGTCGCTTAGAACCAGTAGTATGGCCGCTAGTGCGGCAGATCCCTTTGTTTTGTGCTCATTAAAATGGCTGCTTTTATGGTGATAATGGCAACTGCTATGACCATAAGCTCTGGCGGAAGTTGTAACACCGCTATCAAATACATATTTGTATCGAGTATCTCCTTATTGATATATTTGCTTAGTTTTATAGCATTTGTGCCGATAACTTCTGTGTGATTTTCCTTCTATACCTTTCTAACTGGGTTTCTCATCTTATGAATAAAAATTATGGTTACTAAGCTATATGGCATGTTGAAGATAAATTAAATCATTCCCTTAAATTCATTTCAAGCTGTTTTGTCTACGTTTATACCAGGCACTTTTCTTTCTGTTCAATAATTGATTTCAGTCAAATTATGACTAAACAGTTTTAGTCATATCACTGTAATTATGTTTCAGTAAAGTGAATTTCTTTAGCTGCATCTTAAGGGATGACTCATATAGTTTTTGACTCAACCGGACATTCCAAGTTAGTGCTTGCTTCATTACAATCATTACCAAAAAAGTTACAACAGGTTTCTTTTGGTTCAAAAAACTGACCATAAGTATGAAAGGTTCTTTGGAAGAAGCACAGATAATAGATAACAATTGTCCACTCGGTTCGTCTAGACGACTAATGGAGGTGGGCGGTTGGCCCGATTCCGCTTATGTCATGCGCGTGCGTTTCTAAGATGTACTGATCTATAACTACGATCTGCTTTGGGATTATTTATTTTAGTAATGTCTTTTTTAGGGATTTTTTACGAGTGAGATGTACTTTCGTATTTATTTTTTATATCACACATGTATGATTAAAACAATGGGTAAAAATTCAACGAAGCTTAAATTTTTCTTAAAAATTTTGTGGAATAAATGAAGTAATAGTTTTGATGTATCTCCAATTGTCCGTATTATTATTATTATTTTCAAGAGGGGAGATTCACCCTAACAGAAATACAAAAGAGTTTATCGTGAATGACCCTTACACGTGTTTCCTTTCCCAAAATGTCATTCAAAACATTAGGATTATCAAATTCATACGCGTTTATGATATCAAATTCACCTTCCATAGCCTTTATTACTAACATTTATAATGGTAATGGCCCCAAATCGTTGGTATAATCGAAATTATTCGAAATCAATTTAGGTACATCACTATTAGAGACTATAACAATTACGATTATTTGGTTTTGTATCAAAGGGATAATGGGTTGTTTTAAGCAGCCACACTATGGAGCAATTTAGATTTTATTTTTAGTTTGTTTGATTTAGGTTCGATAATAGATGATGTTGTAATAATAGAAGATGTTGTGGCTAGAATAATATCAGACGCACGGGTCGATCTCAAAAGTTAAGGAACTTTTGCAGAGGTCGATCGGTGGATGGGTGATCAAGATCATTATAACATACCAAGTCTTCTCCATGCTTTGGACAGGACTTTAGCCTCGACTGTCATTTATAGACCTCTGACAGTCATTGATGATAGTCAGATGAAAGGAAATCTGACACCAGTTCCATCGCCAAGTGTTATCGTGTCGGATTGACGGCTTTACATACTTTCCGAGGCACGGGGGTGTCACGCCTCCAACTTCAAAATAGTGATTCTTGATGGAAAAACTCAATAGTACTTTTGGCGTACCCGGAAAACGAAACCTCGACCTTAAGCTTGGCAGTCGCGCAAGTAACGGCGAGACCAATTATTTAGATTTGCCAATATTACCTGCAAGAAAATTGTATCCTAACTTATACAATAATATCTCAGTCACACCATAAAGCAATGAACACGGCCCTGGTTATGCATGAGAAGTAACTGCAACCATGTAGTAACTATTATTTCACACAGTAAAACAAAGCCACGATTACTTTAACCCAAAAGTACCGAAATCTTACATTTTAACAACAGCACGGGATTGAACCCACGACCCTTGGTCGGACATGCTCACGATAACGTTATTTGTGATGAAATACGTTACGTTGGATACTAGTACCTGTTACTTGATGACTAATATGCATTCGCACTGGAAGGAGGCCAATTGTTACTGTAGAATGTGTTATGTTTGTTATTACGGGTCTAGCCTCTATAAAGTCTTCAAACTTGAGCTAAAAATGTCTGCTGTTACATACAGCTAAGGAGCGGAATTCCCTGCCGGAGTCTGTTTCCTGATAGCTATAAACTAGACATCTTTAAGTCAAGAGTGAATAGGTTACTTTTAGGCAAGTGTACTCCATCGTCAGCCGCATCAATAGTGGTCAAACACGAGCTTATACAAAATAATAACAAAAAGAAATAAAAGAAGAATAAATAATAAAGATGTCAAAAAATGCTTAGAAAATGAAAATTTATGAAAATTATGTAAGTTTTCAAAATGGTTTTTAAGTATAGGTGCGTCCTCTGTGGGATTGTTCGAAACAACGTAAAAGACGAATGAAGAAACACAAGTAGGTTTGAGTCAGTAAAAGTCTGGAAGTGCTTTTCGTTCCACAGAGATAGAACCGAGTATTTAGAGAACAAAATATGACTATGTAGTGGAGTATTTGACATTATACTTACTTATTTAATATTGTGACTTTCGAATTTATAATTTTTATGCACCGTATTGATTTCATTATCATTTAGTAATAATTAATTAATGTATACCAAATTATTATATGAATTTTGTATGCTATTGTTAGCTAACATAGTGTTAAAAAATTGTTATTTAAGACCTTAATGTTACCTATGTTTACAAATGAATAAATGAATTGAATTGAATTGAAGAGCATGAGCAGATACTTAATGATTTACTAAAAACAATAAAAAAGTAAAGTACTTTGATACAATGAAAGATTGGAAACTAATTTAAAGTTGAACTGTAGATATAAGAGAGATTGTCTATGTGATAGACTTCACAAGTCCCTCTTCTATCTATCTTTTCCCAATTAGCTTGGGGTTTTCTTAAAGATTATACAGATGCGGCTGAATACCTGTGTTTTTCATGGAGAGACTGCCTATCAGACGTTCACTACCCAGTTACTGACCAACATTATCTATGTAATAATAATAACACAAACCGTTTATAAATTTTTAAAACCAGCGAGCAGTTTCGTAATATTTTTAGTTCAGTTTAATATGCAGATTTATTACCAGATTTGTTTGTTAGAAAATCGTGAGAATTCCCAAACTAATCACACGTTGTTATTTACAGTTTTATTATTTCACACATACCGTCGCATTTTCATGTTAATCCGAATAAATTAGTATGTGACACCTAATAAAGATCAGCCAGCATCTCTCTCTAATTTCCAATTTACGAATGCACAAATACTACATAATATTTCTTTACACACACGATAAAACTGCCTAGATCCAGTTTTACAGCATGCATTATGTATTTAACATACGTCGTGAGGTATAAACTTTTATGATACTGTGATACTGAATTACAAAATGTAATAATGGATGATGGTATAAAATTCTATGCATATGTAAAAATATGTTAAAGGAAGTCTGTGGGCGAGCTTTCGGAGTGGTACCTGGCTTAAAATGCCACACACCCTGTTGTGTCTGATACCTCTGCACCATGTTACGATATTGTTTTAAGAATGGACGTAAAAGAACTTGTATATATTTTAAATTTCATTTGATATGGCTATAAATGTTTGAATGCCCTTAGTCAAAGAAAAGAGCAAAGATAAGTCTGATAATCCCTCTCGTTCCATTAGAGTAGATGAAGGAATTTGATGATTTCCCACATCGACAAAAGGGTTTAGAGTCGCAAGATTTTCTTGAAAATAATTTTTTTTAACTGAAATATCATCTAATGACATTTCTTTCCCTTGGGCGGAGCGGGAGGGCGTGTCAGACTTTTCTGACTCAAACCCACTCGTTTGTTCCTAATTTGTCCTGGGTTGCAGGGCTTCAAGGATTCATTTTCACTTAACCCATAGCCCCAACAGGCTTCGATCCTACAGGGCCCCTACGACTTACTGACATGTCCTTGAGGCGCGCGTGGAACACTACGCGTCCACGACGACTTGAGCTTAGTTTGGACAGTTACCGGACGACTGAACGGCGTGCTACCCATTGCTCGGCGTCTGAAAGCCTGCGCCTACGGTGGCATTAAAATACTTGGGGATAAAATTTGATACCAGCATGTAGCACCCACGACGCAGTATCTAGTTTAGACGTTTAACTAATATATTCAACTGCTTTGTGTTTATTCAGCTGTGAAACCACAGTAGTTACATTAAAAAATCTTATTCCACCGCGCATCTGTCACGTCTTATTAGAAACAGTGTGTAGTTAAAACAGTTCACACGACTAGTTACAAAATATGAAACCAAGAAGTATTGCAATGTTACCCAACGTTGGTTTAGAAGAAGGTAATCTGTTTTGACTATGTATGTATGTTGCTATTTGACTGACAGTATTGCCAATAGCAGTGTCAAGACATTGTCCTTTGTTTTGACATAAGTTCTGTTTTGCATAACAATGATTAGTTTATACTTTTGTTATTTTTGTTAGTAGTATGATTGGTTACACTATGTTAGTAAAACAAACAGTCCTTAGAACAAATCAAAGATATCATTGTTTAGTATTAAGGAGCCTGTGGTTTTTTAGAAGCATTGAAAATTGCTAAATACAGACTAGACTTCACAAAAAGCTACGTTCGATAACCACATCGATTCATCATTAGCCTTTAGGAACATAGCATATTATATTATTATAGCATAACACACACACAAAAAAAAAAACTCGAATTACTCATATATAATTTGAACATACTCCCCTATCTATTCTCACAAATTTCAACCCATTTCCGCAGTTACATAACAGTTCCATTAGTACTAAATGAGTTTATAATAAAGGGCTCCGCCTGTGCTCTATCTTGAGCCCTCTCCTGTTCCACTAAGGAAAGCATTAGTTTAATTGTAGGCCAACTCAAGCTCTCGTTACACCGAATTGAAAAAAAGGGCCTTTTAGAGTTCGGTGTAAGTAGAAAGTTGGTGTTGATTTTGAGTATGGTTTTTGTGGAACGAAATTATGTAATAATTTTGAAACTGTCGTTTATTTTTAGGAAAAGATAATTCCTAGTTTTGAAATCGTCATCAAAAAATATAAAATACTAGCTTCTGCCAGCGGCTTCGCTCGCGTGAAAATTGTGAATCTAAACCATTCCCAGATCCCCTTGAACACACACAAAAAATTTCATCAAAATCGGTCCAGTCGTTTGAGAGAAGTTCAGTGACATACACACTCACAGAAGAATTATATATATAAAGATATACTGTATCATAAAAGAGTACTTAAATGATGAAACACTCATAGTGAAACAAACACATTCAGTTACGATCTCTCCGAAAAACATCTTCATGTAAAGCTTATTTTCAACCACATTTACCCACCTGTTTTTCTTAATATTTACAAGTCGTGTTTTTCTCTTAACATAAATGACACCTGCCTAAATACATTTCTTAAAAGTTACGGAACCAGTTTCCTATGTACGACTTACGACCAAGCGACCATGCGACCATTTCTTGGTTTGTTTGACTAAGTTGAAGGAAGATAATAGCGACGACTTCCTCAAATTCGTTTCGAGATGACTCGTCTAAGAGCGTGAGAAATAAAATGATAGTTTTGGAATTCTTTTTGAAGACAGTGTGAAGTCTGGTCATGCAGCTTCTTTAGTTATATTTATTTAAATAAATCCGTAATAAGATTTTTATGTAGTCTTGCATTGTCATTGTCTATGTTTCCATCAACGTAATGAAATAGTTCCCCAAACGATTGTTAGTGAAGGATGAAACCGAATAAATGATAAACTAAAAAAAAAGAGTAGATTCGTTAAGGTTTCTTCTTCAAATAATGTATCTTGTAACTCTGCCTTTAATTCATGAGATACAGCTTTTTCTACGAGCAATGCTTTCTTTAATTAAAAACACCCAGTTAGTCCAATCAACTTATAAAATCTACGATCAAGTTAGATTGAAATTATAATCATCCACTAAACCAGATCTTGGCGATACGATTCCATTCAATGCGATCAGTCTCAGAGTCCCTGTCTTCACAGGTCTTCAAGATTAGATCTTAATGAATCACGTGCGTAGTGTCACTTTGTGGTACTTTTCGTGCCGCTGGAGTATCATATTTCAGGTCTGGTTGTTTAGATGTGTTGTAGTCATATACCTAGAGATAAAACTTAATCTTGTTAGCTTTTGTTTGATCTAACTTTTGGGTATCATTTGTGTTTTGTACAACTGTATATTTTAAACTACATGATCTTAAATTTTATTTTTACCTGTTACGTCATCTTTGTTACTTTCATCAACAAGTAGCAGCATGTCGTCTACATAGCCCTTTAACAAAAAAGGTATAAAAACATGGATCTTAACCATACACTTGTATCGGCGATAATGACTCTCATCGTAAGCCATTATAAGCTCAATTAACATAATCGTAGGTTGCAGAATCCCTCGTTACGTATTCATACCACGTGGACAGTGCAGTTTAAAGTGGTTTTAATGTTCTGGCTACTCAGAAAGAAAGAAATAAGGGAAAAAGAATAAATTAAGTTACTAAGCTCATTCTTTATATAAGAGATGACTTGTTCAGAAATAACTTTTTGATCAGAACCAGGGATCAAATAATTTGCACGTAGGATTGCTATGTAATTAATTTTACTGTTTGATTTTGCCCAAACTTTTTGTGTACAATCAATTATATAGAAATGATGCAGACAATATTATTTGATTTCAAGTGTTCTATAGGAAGTTGGAACCAGTCATCATATTAAACAATCGGCAAACAATTTTAAAGTCCCCAAACATGGTTCAAAAAACCACTCACCCCAGAACCACTTATAATACAAGTCCCAAATGGATCCCAAACGTGGCAAAAGTAACACCAAAAAGATTAACTCCTTTTGTGACTCTTAAAACACGTCCCAGTGTGGACCATGTTTGTCTTTAAGTTTAAATAAGTGTTCTGCTGACCGCCATGACACTTAAAGGACCAACTGCGGTCAGAGAGATCAATTACAAGAGTTTTACAACTTTAAAAACCTTTTAACTTCACTTGGTCCGTTATTAAGGGGACAGGAGGAATCTTTGTGGTTCAGAATGTGGTTAATTATAATGAGCAGTTTCTCTGAATACGTAAGCAGGGTCTGACTGTGAATCTTGAGAGGGCACCTACATATGTAGCTGTTTGAATGATATCTCAACAGTTATTTGCAGAGCATACACTCGTGCATAATATATTAATGCTTCAAATCCATATAAGATCCTATTCTTTCTTCGTCTTTGTTGAACAATCGATGCTCATATATCTACATATAATGCATAAAATTATGATATATTATTTCATACAATACTCGCAGCAAAATAAACTTGATACACCGTCCCGGAACCACGAATCACGTATATAAGCGCACGCGCAAACCGCCGCCATTGTCTTAAATTTGCCCAAAGAAACCGGTTCCCGAGATAATAGCACCAAAACGATCGTCCACGCACGCAGTCTCAGAGAAATTCCGACCAAAGTAGTTTTATTCGTTAAACCTTAAGGGAATCCTGTCCGAAGGCATCTCTCGATAAAAAGTCATAGACGTCCGCTTATTTATCGCTCGACCAACAAATAAATTATGAAACGACCATAATGGATGCTACTGTGATTTTAAATATTATTTCTTACCATCTTAGAACAGAGAATTTTATTCTGCTACCGGTACAACCATTAACGGTGATAGAGAATTAGTGGCGTCTAACGATTAATTGAATATTAATGTTTTTGATTGGATTCCGGAGGCCCCAGTTATAAAATACAACACTGTCCATACGTTACAATAATATGAAGCTGTCATCTACGTAAACTATTTTGTTTTTACATGAGAAATAAATTAGAAAACCGAGAGACTCTTAACAATTTGTTTCAATATCAATAAAACATAAACAAAAATCAATGTAGATCGATTAAAATTGATATTAGCCGCACTTTTTTTCGCCTTGAAGCCCCCTAGGGATATATTCAAAGCAGATTACACTTTGTCATTATCAGACACTTGCCTTAGAGCGGCAAAAGATTTCCTACACGGCACCAATGAATAATAATAAGCCCAAAGGTATTGAACCATGACTTTATGCTATAAATAATGTGATACAATCTTTGCTCGGTCGGCAACTTGTACATACTGAGTCATTATAGGAATACTGGCCTTATGAAGTTGGTACATGCAAATGTGTGCTTCTGTTGCAGGTTGAAAAGGCATTTAGTATAAGAGCACCATAACTGGCTCAGCTTGAATATCGTAGACGGTAATACCGTCCCTTTAGTTTAGCTTTAGGCAAGGAATGTTTAGGAATTTCCGGCGTACAGCAATCTATAAATACATAAAAAATTATATAATCCTTTTATAATAAAAATACTGATTAATTTGAATATGCAAAAGATGTAGTTTTAATAAATCAATTCATAAAAAATACTGACGAAAACCACGATGAAAACGTAAAAAATAACATCGTCTAAGAAATAATAGGATTAGACAAGAAAAATTAAGTGACAACTTTAACCCCAGGAAAAATGTTAAGAGAAGCCTGTTGGGTTCAAGTAATTGTGTATATGACAACACTCATTTAGTAAAAATTCAAATCAATGGATTAACTTGGTGAACATATTCATGATGTTTTATCGAACATGTCAAAACATGGTGTTAATCAGCTGAGTTATGACAGGGATATATCAAATATTTGAATAATACAACTGTTTTATTATTCATAGATGAAAAGTTTTACGTATTAACAAGTTTAGTACCGTGCGAAATGATTAATAAGAGATGTATCGCTTTATCATGATTTCATATTAAAGATTCTTCAAATTAGTCTATGTCAAATTAAGATTTTTTTATGTAGATTATGTTATAAAGATCCTTTGATGTATATCGAAACATTTAATCAATAAATCTATCGTTTGTCGAATATTTCATGAATAGATCGAGGTTAGTCTTTTAAAATGGTGGAAATTCCAACTTATTTGAACAAAAGCTAACCAATGCTGATTCATGCGAATGGACCACTATAGGCTGGTCACGGGCGACTCGATATTTTTTTACACCTTTTTTCGAAACGTTATCGGCCCCCGATGATTTAGTTTCGTATTCACGTTTAGTATTTGGCAGATGTTCAGCGGACGTTTGATGGTGGCATTTGCATTTTTGTGTTGTCTTACTTTTTTAGTTAGCTGGTTGGTGTTAGCAGTATAATTCAAAGAAATAAAAGCACAATCGTAATTGTTACTTTCATCTTAAAGAATATCATAAACAGTTTTTACGATGATTAGGGGTTTTAAAATAACACTTCTTAGTTAGCAGTAACCAGGGATTCCTTCGTTTACATTCTTAGTAGATGGATATCTCTGAAGTTCAATCAAGATTAACAATCCTCTAAATGTTTAAGATAGTGGTGAGGCCGTTAACATTAGCACTTCGCCCATAGGCCTAATGCTTGTCTAGTCCATTTCCCTAAATTGATTGCTAGTTCGTAACAGTTTCCAATCTAAATTTATTACAGCATTAAAGTTTCTCAATTCAACTACAATTCAAATTGAATCAATGCTTGTTCTCGTTGCGAACATCGATTCCCTTTACCGTATTGTAATTTAGCTAGCTATCACATTTAGAATGGCTCCGTTCCCTCGTCCTTTGGCCAAACTGGAGCATGTGGAGTACCTGTGTTTATGTCCTTTAATTAAATTAGTTTGCGAACATTTAATTTATGTAATGTTCAAGCTGTCATTAGCTATAAGTAATTATTATAAATTCTGCATAAATTACCTATAGTTCTGGGTTTGTAGCATGTTTTACTTTGTGATACTTGAAAATTATGGCAAACGGCTCGGAGTTCTAGGTTTCAAAACTAATTTTGGTTATAGGTATCTAATTAGACGCCATTTTCTTGAAAAAATGTTTCCTGATGAAATCTACAATTAGCCTTCTCTTTAACATTTTGTCTATCACTTATTTTAAGTATTTCTTTGTTGTCTTACGGAGAATGTCTTTATCTATCATCTTTGTCAGTAACCGAAAACAAATCTTTGTTCGGTTTAACTAAGGCCATCTGTCGGCCTTAACATTTAGGCAAAAATATTCCGAAGTCTGTGCCGCAAATTAAATATTTATTCTAATTGACATTTTATTCAGTGATGGTCTAGAAGAGCTGTTTTGTAAGTGTTACGCTGGTTTAGTTTCCCACCATAACCTGCATTTTATTCTAGTGTTTTGAATAGTTTAATTATTTTAATTAAATGGCCTTCCGCGTGAATGAATTATTATTATTTTTTCCTCTGCAAATTTGAAACTGGTTTCATCAACAAACATTAAATAGATATTGTGATCATCACTACATTGCGTTTTATTTCTTAATGTACTTCTAGGTACTGTGGCGTGCGGAGACGCAATAAAAGGCTTTATCTTTAACTTGAACTTATTGTATTGTTAGGAGCCTTTGAATTATCTTATTATAAAAAATTAAATTAATATTTTTTCTTCATTGACAACCATCTCTTACATTTGAATCTCTTCTATTTTTCAATACCATAAACCTTAAAAGATCCACTACGTGGCCAGTTTAACTGCAACTAATATGTTACATTCATATTCGTCACAGTACCAATGTGAATGTATGAGTACTTTTCTAAGTTTATCTAGAACATTACTGAAACCCCGTGCCTTGAAAAGCACGTAAAGCTGTTGGTCCCTGTAATCATTCGTAGATCTTTGACAGTCTTGACATATAGTCAGACGCTAGAAAGTCTGACCATCAGTCTATGCAAGAAGTATCGTGTTGCCCAGTTACTGGGTTGTGGAGGTTTGATAGGCAGTCGCTCCATGCAAAACATGGGTATCCGGTAAGACTGAAAACCGACCCCAAGCTACTGGGGAAAAGGATAAGAAGATGATGATAATCACCATCACTACATTGCATTTTATGTCTTAAATGTTCTTCTAGGAATGGTCAATATCAAAATGATTACTAGGCATCGATCGAACAAAAACTGGTTAAAATTTAACAAGGCTTCTGAAAACAATACTCTACAATCACGACCGTCAGGCATTTGAATCAAACATCAAGCCTCATCAAGTCAGCCGGATCAGTCCTAATGAACGCTTGCGACGCCATTTATGGGCCCGTTCGCTGCGCCCGCGCAATCGGCTCAGCGATATCTGTATCACATCGCATTGTCGTTAACGATGCGGATTGTGTGAAATGTAGTACGGTTCTGGTCTTCTATGTATGTGGAGACGCGTTAATTTTGTATTTCAACTCCTGTAATATTGTCAAGAGATAAAACATATATTGCAGGATGGTTTTTAGTTCAAAGCGGAAGGTCAAAAAGATTTTTGATAAGAGAGTGGTCATTGTTTTGTAGTTGTTTGGTGTCAGTGAGTGCATTGTGGTTTTTAGTATTGTTTATACGACTAGCTCACGTGGAAGTTAAAAGTTTCAAAATAGTACATACATACTCCCTATACAGCCCTACTCCATATGGTGTGCACCTGTGCTCAGTTTCATTGAAATCCATTCAGTCAATTGGACATGAAAGATTAACAAACATTACACGTATATATACGTACACACTTTTGCTTTTATAATATTATTGAGATTTATAGCTAAAGGGGATAGGTAATCAATTTTTGATTCTAACTTCACTTCCAACCTTCCTCTATGAAGTATCAGCACCACTATGTAGCTAACTTAAAATCAATTGAAATATTCCAAACGGGAATCATACATGATATTATATTTCCAATAAATATAATAATCACGATCATTCAAGATTATTGAGATATTGACAGCTAAATGCAGTCGGAACTACGGTCATCTTGCATCTTGATAGAATATTCTCCATTAATGATACAAACTCTTGATATGGCGTTCATTATAACGATACAAAGGTCTTGGAATCCAAATTTAGTGTCTATGAAATTTAAATAATTGATAAAGATTGTATGGATAAGGTTATTGAGACGTTATGTTTCGGTAGCCTTTTGATTGAAAGTGATACTGGAGTTTATTTTGACCGTGTTGTTGTTGAGGGTAACAAAATTATTCCAAAAGAAAACAAAGCAACTATTGATGTTAATAATAATACGCTAGTAACGAAACCGAACGGTAATCAGGACGATACCGATACAGCTAATACAGACAATTGACGCTAAAGACTGTTGAAACAAAGCACAATCTATCTGTTTACTGTAAAGATTGTGGATCTATAGGAACACATTATTTACGATCTGCACGATATTGACATTAGTTCAGACAAATAGACACAAATCATCTAGCAGTTTCAAATGAGTGTTATTTACTGTTCAAAGGCAATGGTTTGTAAACTCGTCAACACTTTTGGATTAACCAATCATGACCAAGAACTTCATATTCTTCAAAATCAGGAAAATTATGAGAATTTTCAACTTTACTACTAAAAACAACAATTTTGACCACAACAGTTACTTCTTTCTTGGAACACTTGAGAACACTAATAATAAAACAGTTATAAAAAACCTTTGTCGTATTATCACGCTTTATCTTGACGACAGCGTAAGTAATAAAGAACTTGGACTTCTACTAAAAAGTGCCGACTTCACCACCAGAGAACTCCTCATTGTTTCTGTAAAATCAACCTTATTTTTCGAGTTATAGAGGTGACAGAATTTGTTATGATAGTTTGGTACGATTTCTGTGAAAATTCACCTGCGCTCGCGCCTATCTCGATGCATGAAGCACGTCTCATTCGGTCGCCATGTTTTTATCTTGCAGTCATATGTCTTAATGGTCTTAGACCACATGAGTAAGCACGAAAGGTTCAAACGAAGTTATTTTCTTGACAGTACTGTTATTTAAATTGTAACGTTTAGATTTTTTTTCCGAATTCTCAAACTCTTTGTTAATTTTCAATAGTTCTCATTAGTAACAGAATTTGTTCTGTAACTGTTCTTAAACTGGTTTATATCATACTAGCTTTTAGCGCCGCTTCACTCGCGTACATGTAATGTAGCCTATGTCACTACGGAATAAAGCAGATTGCTATCGGTGAAAAAAAAAATAGTAATCGAACCAATACTTTTAGAGATATATTACCTCCCACAAACAAAAAACAAACTTTACCTATTTATAATATTAGTGTACATTTTATTCATATTCACACTGAATCAATCCGTACGACAGTTTCTTTCTTTATCTACTATCATTTTATTTTTGCTCTTTGATTGTATATTTACTTCTTGGATGAGAACAGTATACTATAATGTACTATGCTGTTCACAATTATTCGACTTGTTGGTTATTACATTATTACTTAAATTTAATTTTAGTTTAACTAGTTTTTCTATGTTGCCAACTTCATCATTCTGTATATATAGAAAGACAAAACTGTGGGTACAAATTCGTGCTATATTGTGATTAATAATGTACCTTTATTATCAGCAATATCATCACCATTCTTGATAGATGAAATCTTAACGAATAGTTCTAATGACCCTCTTGAAGCAACAATGTAATTGTTAAGACATGATGTATCGAGTTATTTAATCACTCATTCACATTAAATAGTATTGGTAAATCAGGCTGCATGTATGTAAGTGCTGCCACCCACGGAATGGTATCGTTGAGATTAGTATAGACTTAGGTTACGTTAGGAGAAATCGAGTCTGTTTTTATGTCTACCGCATCCACACCTTTCATAACTTTTTTGGTGATATTAGCAGTTTGTTTCATTGCATAAATATTTAAAGCTCTCGTAGAAGATCCAAATATCATATAATCGTCTATTCAAGAAACACCTTTTATTTTTAGATGATGATTAACTGGTTCCTGATCAATCATACCGTTAATTGAATCAAAAGTACTAAAAATACCATTCTACAACGTGGCATACTGATAGTATGATTCTTGTCAGTACTATAGCGCGTAACACGAGCGATCCATCTAAACTGTATTACAACATCTGAAACGATCAATTATTCGTTTAATGAAATAATAGCGATGTTGGATCACGACTTATGGTATGATTAGGGCTGGCTTGAAATAGCGATCAAGGCTAAAGAGGTCAGCGTTTCGGACTATGTCATATCAAAGTATCGTAAAAGAGTGAAGCAAAATATAAGAAAGAACTTACCGGATATATCGAAATCATTGTTCTAAATACAACGGTAAAAAAATTCAATTGTCTCAACTCATCCCCTTTTGGTCTCATATAAGTTGCGGTATCATTGAGTTTTGGTTGCCAGACAGTATAATGGTGTTGTTAGAGTTATTCAATGAGATATGAAAGTTTTTATAATATTATAAGGCAGCGTAGATCATGTCCTGGAACTTGTTCTAGAGTCTGTTCCTGTATCCTGACCAAGGATAATTAATATCCTAAGAAAAAGTTTCCTTGGAATAATTTTCAATATTCACGGTATAAAGAAAGTATTAAATGAAAGCTCGAAAATGTCTTGCTAAAAATACAGAACAAGCAACGCTGCAAGCAACCCTGCAAACAGCGCGTCTTGCGCTTGCGTCGTTTGTTATAGTAAATCGAGATTATGTTGGTATTTAACTGAATCAAAGCATCGTCACATATATCCCTGTAAGTGATTTTGATGGACAGTCAATTCAAAATGGTTGTAAGGGGCCCATTAGCTTTATATTGGATCAGAAGTTATTGCTTTGGGATAATGGTCTAAGAACTCTTGTGATTCAATATATAAAGGAATACTATTAAACATGAGCCTACTTTAGGGACCAAGACTAATGGAAGGTTCTGTTACCGTAGGTTAACTTTTAGTTTATTGGTGGTTACTTGTGTAAAAGAATGTTTATTTATTTAAAGC
Organism: Mythimna albipuncta; assembly: GCA_929112965.1. Lineage (NCBI taxonomy): Eukaryota > Metazoa > Arthropoda > Insecta > Lepidoptera > Noctuidae > Mythimna > Mythimna albipuncta. Next base: position 3,260,012 of record OV815962.1, on the reverse strand, counting down.
TTTATGCACAAAAAAAACTGTACAAAGGCGGACTTAATGCCTTAGGCATTATCTGCCAGTCGACCTTAGGGTGGTGCAGAAACAAAACATGGCAGGTGCAACTTAATAAATAGACAAAACAGAAGAGAAACAAATATATACAATAGTAAATACATACTTAGATACATACATATAACAAAAACAATGCTGTTGTGAAAAAACAAATCCAACCAATTAGCTCTGTGATGATTCTACCAACATCTTGCGAATATGCTCACGTGCCTTCACCTTAAAAGAAAATCGGCTTGTTGCCATCCTGATATTCAGAGATGATGATGTTATACTGATGATGGTTTTAGCCCATCCGTATATTCAGATATTTAAGTGTTAAATAGTAGATGTTTAGATCTTGTAATGGATTTAGTTTTAAGTACATGTAAACATTTTACGAAAAAGGAATTTTAAAATTAGTCCTTTCCTTTTTCATTTCATTGTAACTTTGGATCTTTACTCATTCGGTTCACTCAAATAGCTGTACGAATATGCTTGGATAGCACAAAGAATACTTTTATCCTGGTAGTATGTACACTTGAGAAATTTTTCTACTTTAATGTAAACGAAACCCCACGCGGAAGCTAGTATAGAAATAACTATTACCACATGTCATGTCACTAGACAAGAGTTTATCACATATTTTTTTAAAATGAATGAGCACTGTCACTTAGTTTTTATTATCATAGTATTTCTTTCCACCGTAGTCACATGACCCTCTAAACAAAGAACATTTAATATTAATTATATTCAGATAGCAAACAATGGACAAGAGACTTTACAGGGCAATGAAACTCTAACATTAGCTGGTGTTGCAATACCGTTGCCACAGCGACTGGTGAACAGCTATCATTAATTAAAGCATGAATACAAAAGTAGTACTAGAATAGATAGACGGTAATTCATCAATGGACTTACCATGTTGTTCCAATTGTAATGATTTATATTCTTTATAGGACCTTTCAACAGCTTTGGGTGGGAAATCATCAAATAACTTCGCCCGTTCTGGGTAGAGCGAGAGAGAGTGTCAAATTTTTACTGGCTTACACCTGTGTTCGTTCAGTTGGCCTTTGCGTTTCAGGATACCCGTGACTCTTTCGAATAGACAGCCTTGGCAACGGCTGGACTTTGTTTAAAATACAATCATAGTTAAAAACAATTCTTGTGTCGGCTTGTGATTTATTTATTCGATTCCATAATTTGCGACACCTACAAAAAATATATTACTATTATTTAAAGTCATAACACATAACGTATTACTATTACCACCAACGCGACATTAACAAACGCAATTCCCTCATCATTACACCTATGTACCGTTATAACACTAACTGTCTATCTAGCTGTCAAATTATTGAGTCGATTAATCATTACCCACAAAGGCACATCCCTATTAAAGCATAGTGTTGTTTACCGACTTTCGCCGGCTAGCGTGGTATCACGCAATTCTGTAGCAGTGCAACTTGAGAACAATGGTGTGGTGTTAGCGCTAACCTGCGCGCACGCATGCTTTCGTTTCACACAGTTTGATGTAATATGGCGCAATTTTATTGTGGCTAATGTCAAAGGCTTTTTATAATTTGTGTTCTTTATTTTCTTGAGTAATGTTAGTTATTAGTGTAATTTTTGTTGCGTTATCCGTTTTAACTATCAGTAGTTCTGTCAGTATCTCTATAACGTGAGTTAATTTCTGTGAGATTTTGTCCTTTGCTAGATCTTCTTCCAAAAATAAAGCACCATCACCACCTATATGATCTAAACTGATTTTATAAGTTTCAACCTCGCTATTCTTCCTCTCATAATTTTTATAGTCATCACCTCCTATCATAGTTACTTCTTCTAAGCTGTACTGTAAAGTATATTACATAACAATAGTTTGATCAACACCACGTGCTAGACCAATAACAAGGCAGTATCGACCATGATTCATGGCGACTTGAATAAAATAGTTATCTAGCGACCGGATGATGGCTTAGGGTACAGACATATTATGGCTGTTCCGATCGATACGTTTGTTAGTGTTCGATTGATAGATCAATTATATCAGTACGTAGTAGTATGTTTGATTTATGTTTTAAATGACAATCAAACAAATCGGGCTTGTATTAACTTTTTAGAATTTAAATTGTTCTGAAAAAGTTACATATATTTAATATATTGTATATATTTAAATCCATTCAGTAGCGCATTATTTTACACTGCTGCAATAAAAATACCTGTTCAAACATTAAAGTATAATTACCAAAAAAAAAAAAATCAGTACAATCGTACAATCAACTCCGAATATGCGATCACGATTCAATCACATATGTCAGCACCTTTACGTAACACTTGAACTTTAGCTCCACACAGCATGAAACCTCATCATTTGTCAGTCAACGCATTTGAACGATTTACGTAAATATCAATGGCGGGTCACTAACCTTTACCCAAAGAGGTCTATTGGTTTAGAAATGTACATATTTTGCTTGCTCTTCTTATCTCACGTTTGTTTTGAGACCACCTCTAATGGAGGGCCTATGCGTCATGAGGTCATCGGTCATTTTATGAATACGTTATGCACGTTCTTTATTGTTTTCGGGTTTTGAACAATTTGGTTCATGATTGATAAGACTGACTACAAAACAAACAGTGTGTTATTATAATGAAAGTTTGTTTACTAATCTTCATTATCACGCTTTGCTGATCCTGCTGTTCCATTTCTAATAGCTCTGAATATCTCACCGAACCCGAAACGTGACGAGACGGTCCCGAACGCTATGACAAAAAACAAACTAATTTTGGATTTAGATTACTCTCTCACCGTGACCAATAGTCTTATACCACTGTTTACTTAACACCGACCGTTTATCAACGCACGATTTTTATAAATCCGTGATACTTGTGAGTTTAAGGTTCCATGAAAATATTTGTGGCATCTTTCTTGAGATTAGTTCACGCGTGAAGTGGTAACGCAGCATGGGACTCCCAATTTGCTCTGCTGATATTGAGAATGACTATAGTGATGTTATGATACAATAGTTACCTGGTGATATATATGTTCAAGAGAATTCTTCTCCTGTTTTATTACCTATCTATTGTGGTATCTGAAGTATGTAAGCGTTCTATGTCCACCTTCATTATCGGACCAGATTCTTAAAGAGTTCAGTATTAAGCCGCCATCGCATTAATATTTACATTCCATCATTGAGGTATGCTTATTTGTCTGTAATAAAAACTTTTGGTATTCGGTCATAAACTTCTAAAAGAAAAATGAGACGTCTTTCACTTAACATAATATTTTTCGTGCCTAACCACTTAATATCTAAAACTTCGTAAATTACATCATCTCCTGCTCTATTTAACAGCATTCCCATGTCGTATAACTAATTAACTATATTTAACAGCTGCCGCATTTCAACTGATGCTTCTATTTAACGAATATTAAACTTAACTACCACTAAATGTCACTCCATATATTTGTTAGTACCTCCAACACGTACAATGTACCCTTTGACTGGTTGTGCGTGTTAATTGCTTTTGTTTATCATTGCTATGTTAATTTTGTACTTTCTTTTCAACAACTCGATCAAATTTCTCTGGGACTTGTTAGGTTTCATTACAGGTATCATTGTTGACTCAATATTTTAAGCGGGGTCTTCTTCATTCAAACACATGTCTTTTATTTTGAGAGTGCTACTTTAAGTCTGTTTGATGCTTCTATCAGTCTCTTTACTCATTTTTACTTTATGACTGTATTTTAATTTAGCCTCTTATGTGACTGTTCCTACATCTCATGCGCTAAAGTTATGTGATTCAATAGGATCAGAAGTAGAAACGATGTTTTTCACAGTAGTTGACCGGCTTTATGCCGTCGTATCTTTAGCCATTGTCTGATCGACCATCTCGGACATGACGGGCCTTAATTGGAAGTTATTGCAGCTGAAAACGATTGGTATTGTAAATTATTACATCGTACCACCAATCAGCGTGATTGATTCGACTGAGTAATGCGCGCACGCAGAATTTTAATTGAAACCTTTAAATGGATTGATCGGAATGACATTTCCGAATGTTTTGATAACATTGCGATTCCATGAAGTGAGGAAACAATGAAGTTTCTTGCACGTCATTCAAGTTTTTCTTGAGCTGAGTATTGTACTTATCGTAATTTCAACATCCTTGTTCCAAAACATTCATAAAACGTACGTTTTAACCAATATTAAGTAGAATATCTCCAGCTTCTGCATGTGGTTTACCAAATGCCACCTGACCACAAATTATGCCATATACCGAACTGACCTTTACAAGTTAACTCAAAATACCATTTATTTCTTTTATTCCTATTGTGTTTACTGTCTTTACAGTATTTTCAACAAGATATTGTCTGTTTGTGTTTATGTCAGTAACAGTTCGCAGTAACACATTGTACCTGATCTTTAACCTGTTATTTCTTGGGCACGGTATGGTCGCCACGCCCTGTCCTGATCGATGGCTGGTTTCTGTAATTAAATAGATGAACTTTATGTTTGGTGATTACCATATTTTGTGTTGCTAAAGTTGGGTTGCAATTTTAAATAAGAGAGTTGAAAGTGCTGGCATGTATCCTTTATTCAATGTCTTCCCGCCCTTGTCGCGTTTTATTTGGGGTCGACGTAACATTTTTTTTTCCTCCATTCTATCCTGTTACTCGTCACGCTATCACTAAGCCTTTTCTAATCCATCCATCTTTCCATGACTATCCTTTATTAACGATAGAAATTCATTAACTAGAACTCAATAAATATTTCAAAAGTGAACGGTCTTTTCGATAATGAGAATTATATAAAGCTAATGAACATGTACAAAAATCAAGTAAATTATATCAATTTATAGCAAAATAAATTCCAACCTATCATTTTGAAGTTATGTAAGAAAGAAGAATTTATTAACAATTTTAACAATCGGTGTTTGCTTTCTAAATCAAGTTTGATTGCTTTGAAAGTGTATTTTTTAAGTTTCCTGTTCCGATGCTTAAAGTTGAATGCTACCTATGTTATCTTTACGGGTCTTGCTCCAAAATCTTCACTACGGATGTCATAGTTGACCATAACAACCTGCAAGCTAAACTGTATCTTTACAAACAGTAATTAAAGTCTACTATCCTGTACCTTGTAACTTGGATACATCAAAAGAGTAACAATCAAAGAGGTTTCGACTTTGTAATTGGTTACCGAAAGTCGATGTTCAATTGTCGGAGAAAATATTATAATCGATTTCTTTAAAACGGACTGTTACTAAGTAAATACTCGGAGATGAAGTTTCAAATCGATTCGTTGGATGTTTATTTAAGAAAAAAGTGTTCATGCCTCTCTGAAGTTGAACTGAGCAAGTATCGATTTGACATCGAGTGGAGTATCAATTGATTGTGTGGTGCGATGCGTCATAATATTGTTGCTTGTAGTGTAAACATAATGTGTTTATTCGTTGTCTTGATTGTAAATGAGCATTTGTAAGTTTGTATTTCTTGTTATACTGGCATCGATATTGGAAATTCTGATAGCACTTTAGGATTTTTTAACTGTAGGATAGATTTTTATGAGCGCGAGATTTTCGGAAAGACTTATTGTGGCTTTGGAACACCAAATATATCTGAAGAAGCATGTGGGTTTTAATCAGTAGAAGTTTGACATTTCCTCTTGCTCTAGTCAGAGCGGCAGGAATAATTTGATGTTTGCCTACCTCAAAAAACAGAATATACTATTTTTATGATGGTTTAATCTCTTTATGGAAAAATTTATAACTTAATTCTGTTACGTGATTATGACAAATATATGACTTTCGGGTTTAATTTAATTAATATTTTATTATTGTTTGGGATCCATAAATCTCGCGCTAAGTCCAATATACAAACAAGACACTATGCGAAAAATCCCACATAAAATAATCCGAAGTTTTATAATTGTATTATAAAAATATAAGATCGTAAAAGTGAAAATTTATTGTATGCTACTTAATTTTTAATCGTCACTGGAATGTTTAGTATATTAAAATTTATTCAAGAGATAATAAGACCACATGATATTAAAGGTCTCTAATTTGGTGGTATGTCCATTAGTAATTATGTATTCCTGATATCGACCATTGAAACAAGCACAGTGCCCGAATGTTAATAAAATTAAAATGAGTTTCGGTAAAACAACACTCTAGATGGTACAAGTTTGGAGATGAAAGCGGTTAATGCTAAGACCTAAAAGTTACAGAATGGAATAGAATGTCTGTAATTCTAAACTCATTTATACAGCTGAAGACATTGTAGAATTTTAGAAACTAAAGATTCGAATTGAATTTTTTTTTATAGCAAGATAGACCACTTATTAAGAAAGGCTATATATAGGAAGGATATAGACGGAGTAGTAACCAAAAAATGCGTTTGGAATCGCAAAGGACAGCTAGTAATAAATAGAGTAAACTGTTTTGTTTACTAAAATAGCAACTAAGCTTTTACACAGAATAAAATCCAGATAAATGTTGAGAAAGAAATTTTATTACCGATCAAGTTTTATGATATCAGCTATAACACTACTTCAATGATTTACATTAACTTCCTAAGCAATGTTTTCTACGAATAGTACAATAAGGATTATGTATTGATATCAACACATTTAAGGACTTGTCTCGTTAAATAAATTGCAGAGTTCACTTTATGCTTGACAATTTATATTTCTATAGGGCTTCATAAAATTATGTTTGGTTCCAATTTCATCAGAATCGCTTTTACTCTTGCCTTGAGACTAAAAAGCGCCGTAAAAAGCGTTAATACGGTGCCGACGACCGATTACCCTGTTCATTTGAATAAGCCCCCGCAATTGTATTGAATTAAAAAAACCAAGTAAATACCTTTTCAAGCAAGAATGCATCGAAGGATGAGCTCAAGATATCAACCAATCGCCAGACAGGAAGAATTAAGAACGGTCCCTGATTGGTCGATGATGTTGGTATTGGATTTCAATCTCATTCAGCTTTATCTTTCACTAATGTTGTTTCCATTAAATCTTTGTATGTATTTGTCTTAGAGATTTAATGGGACACCTTGGCTTATCATTTTTATAGATGATTATCTGGTCATGAATTTTCATTTAGGTTAATTTGAAGGTGGGACGTGTTCGAGTTTCGAATGTTCTGATTTACATCATAATGTTCTAATAAATAATGCCTCTTATGAACGGTAATTTCTATAATAAGCTCATTTGTTATTTTCATTATTAACGAATCAGAAAGATAATTTACTAAAATAGATTGTTGAATAATGTACCTATTCGAATCTTGTACGAGTAAAGTACAAACCAAGTAAAACAACAAAAGAAATAAAATATAAAACTTAATGCAACCTGTTCTGATATAGCCTACGTTAAGAGCGTCCAAAGCGGCTTAAGCGTCAATCATGAAATTTGGATTAACCACTAATTCCTTAAGACGAAAAAATTACCCGTGGACGGCACTTAAGCATTATACCATAAGCTTACCGTGATCCATAATGTTTAATAAAAAAACAAAATGAAAGCAAGTTTCATCAGAAGCAATATTTTGATCACTAAGCAGTTTCACTAGACGGAAGAATGATCCAGAAACAGTTATAAAAAGCCGTAGAAAGAAAATAGTTAAAACTGATGTTAGTCTAGAATCCTAGAAACTTTGTGATTACTTATGCATAGAGTCATCTCTAAACCTATGTGATCGTCGATAGCTGTAAAACAATATCCGGGTAGCATCAGTACCGGTTGAAGCTCCACTTTTCCACATTATCTAAGGTTTAATTGTTACGGTGCATTGAAAAAAAAGCATAGAGGTCTAATTAGAACAATTATCATCTTATGAGGAAAGATATTCAGTGAACAATCGTACTTGGGAATCAATATCTATATATAATAAATACAAGTTAGATATCTATAACTATCTCTGTATAAACAAAAAAATATTGAGAAATTTTGCACACTCTTAAGACATAGGCGAACGAATTAAAAAAAAAACATTACTTAAATTTAACTTAAAAGAGCGATTAACATTTTGGATTATTCAATGCAGAACAAAAGAGATATGCGTTGACTGGCTGTGGTTTTTTTTATTCATCATTATGTATGAATGAAGTCAAAATAAAATAAATATTTAAAGAAATACAATTCAATATAGGAAAAATCACACCAACTTACAAATAGAGACTTATCAAAGGATATTTTCTTAGTTCGACTCGTGAATATTCACATAATCGTGCTAGCTCGTAAAAATTTATAAAACCGTAGGATTGTTATTAGAAATATTAGATCTATTGGGTCATAAAATCTTTTGATTTTGGTTACCCGCCTTTATTAGTGTTAATCTATTGAAAGACTTTACTGCTCCGAACCCGTTTGATGCACAAATTGGTCTCCAGAGATGGATGGTGCTATGAACTTTATTAGTGTGTGATTTTACGATTGAATTATTCCATAACTTTTAATTTGTGGATAATAGAGGACTGAGGCCTATTATAGTTTTGTGAAATATGGGAAAGTAAATTATACAAGAAAGGTTCTGATCTTGTTTTAAAATGGGTCTTCAAGAAAGAATAGCATTGATAAAGATTCATCAGTTATTGTTAAATATAAATCTAATTTCTTGATCAATCATAAGATTAACCTCGCTTATGAACATCGTATCAAGTGCAATTAAGCCTTCATACTAATAATTTAAAAAGTAAAAATAATCCACACCATTATTACTTCACTTCTTTTTTTCGTTCATCATAAATTACCAATAGTCCATTTGAATTATAATCGTCTTCTCAAATAAAGCTAATTACCCATACAACGCGCAACCCTCTTTAATTATGACAGCTTGAAAGCTGGGCGGCCACCTGCCCACTCCTATGTCTAACCTGTTGATGATTCATACTTAACTATAGTACTTAACAAGCCCTAATTTTGAAATCTGTGGGATATTAAAATGACCTTGCTGTCTTGTTTCCTCGTTTGCTTGCAAGTATCCAATTTGTGATTTCATTTCTCGGCTCGACTATCAGTTTTGGTATCATTGTTTTCATCATACTCATGCTTAAATTTTAGTAATATCTTTTAGCTTATTTCTTTTATCTTTGCCTGTGGAAATATTATTATCATTTTTATAATGTTAGAGTTTTTTTTAAAGTAATTTATAACACCATAAAAATTAAATAGCATAGAATATGCGATATGTCCCTCCCACATCTAGACCATCTTATAATAATAACTGTCACTCTAGCTCCATGATTGTAATCTCCCACACAATCAGTGGAACAAATCATATCATCAAACTAGTTATGACTGGTGATGCAACTAGGTATGCAAATTGTCCAGCGTCGGGTCATCGGCCGCCATCTTTGAGCATCGTCGCGCCCCCATTGGTTGGATCTGAATCGATTCGTACTGCGCCCGCTCAGCTAAGGTCAATGTCGATACGCCTTTGATCTGCTACCGATTTTTGATCTAGAATTAATCTCGCGGTTAGCTCTCTGGTTAGCCATTCGTTTTTTGAGTCATTTTTATACTTTTCCCATTTATTGATGTTTTTTTTTTTTGTAGATACTGTTTTTATAGTGCTTTAATTATGTTTTGCTCATCGTACAAACACAATTGTTTTGAGTCCCATAATTTCTAATATGTATATTCTTAATTCCTTATTAATATTGAATAATAATAATAATGTATTATTTGAAAAATATTTTATACCTAGAGGTGTAATTATTCATTTTAACGACAGCAAAGACTGCATTGATCTCAATAAAAATCTGTTAATTCATCTAAACGACGATGGGGCGTCACATTGTACCATTATATCTGATAAGATCTACACTACACGTGAGCTGCCCACGACATGGCCCCTGCGCAAGAACCTCTTAGAAAAACGCCTGCTTTCACATTATAGGGATCAAGTTAAACTAGAGTTTTTGAATCGTAAAATTACTTAACCTAAGTTCACTGTGTAAGTTCAATTATTTGCAAATAATTTCAAGCCAAAAATACTCTTTAATTTAATATGTGATATAAATTGCAGGGTTCACACAAGTACAAGGTTCTGATAATCTAATAATAGCAGATGGTAACTGCAGTATTTAAATTCAAAATCATCGTTTCTCATATACCGATGAACTAACGCTAAATTTTGAATATAAACGATTAGCATATTTTATATCCTATTCAATGTTTCGAAGTCCAACAAAAAAAGTGTTACTTATACCATAGTGTTACCAGCATAAAAAGCCACATTTGATTGACCACAGATCCTTTTATTGATGTAATTTCTAGGAACGAAATAATTTGCATCTTTGAGATGACCTTTTGCTTTAGGATTTAGGTATTAATTCACAAATCAATCAAGTTTTTGATTGTTGTGTGTTATGATTCCAAATTAATTTTGATGTTAGAATTTTTTTGCTGTATGCGTGTGTGTGTTTGCTTTAATAGAGTCATGTGAAGTGGAGGGACGATACAGTAGGTAACTAAAATGTTTTCAATTAACATGTGGACGAGTGAAGGAGAATAAGAAGACCAAAGAAAAGATGGATGGGTTGTGTGAGGCATGATATGAAAAAAAAAAGGGATTCAGTCATAGCATGACGGTTAACAGGGCAGAATTAAAGAATAAAACGTATTACGCCGACCACAAGTAACATGAGACAGATGCTGGAAAATTATGATAGTTTTACTAAAACTTTATCATCTTTATTCGTGAAGACGTGATCTCCCATGGCGATTCATTTAATTTGAATATAGAATATTTACCTAATATTCTGAATGAAGTATTACACTAATAAGATGTTATTGCCTTTTCGAATCGAAGATTTCTCATATTAGTATTATTTAGTTTAATTTATATTGAGAAAAGGTGGGCGATATGATAATTTTCTCCAACATCCACGCCATCTCAGTCCACACATCTTAAATCACGGCCTGGTTCCCAAGATTTCCTGTGTCATAAAGAACTATGCACAATATCACTACCGACGTGCTATCAATAAATTCCATATTACATGCCGTATATATCCATACTAGCTGTGCCCCGCGGTTTCACCCGCGTTTTTCTCGTTTCCGTGGAAATACCGAGATAAAATATTGCCTATAATTGCCTCCCTCAATAAATGGACTATTTAATATTTAAACAGTTTTCATAACAGATCAGTATTTCCCAAAATTACCGCGTTCATTAATGTATTTATTATACTCTTCAAAGATCTTATACTTACAATCATCAACAAATATATTTCGAAAAAAATTATTACAGGATTTTATGTTGATAAAAAACTCCATGGCCCATAACTCATTAGGTAATAGGTACCAACTGTTAACATCTTACACACGTGATAACTTTTAAACGAAATATCCGATTGAGATGAAACAAAAAGTATTTTACTTCTACATAAATACTCTTGATAACATAATGCTTAATTTCGATAAAGATTAATATTACGATACATATTTAACGTAGTTTTTTTCCTTCAGACGATTTAATAATTATTTTGAACACAAAATCGGTTATTGTGATTAAACCATGATAGCTAGATATATGTTCTAGCGGACTTTTTTGTAGGTCTTAATGGGATCTACAAACCCGTAGTACATCATTTTGTTCTATTATCAATAGTTTTTGCAGCGCACGCAAAAATAGGTTTTCGATTTTACACCTTGTGTTACAAAATAGCAATTTTATTACGGATCCCTAATTTTGAAAAAAATAAAACATAGCCTATAGCCTTCCTCGATAAATGGACTACCCAACACTGAAAGAATCATTCAAATCGGATCAGTAGTTCCAGAGATTAGCGCGTTCAAACAAACAAACAAACAAACAAACAAACAAACAAACAAACAAACAAACTCTTCAGCTTTATAATATTAGTATAGATGTATGTATCGCCACTATTTCTCGCTTGCATATTTGAATCTTTAATAAGATCGCATAGTAGTTGTATTTCATGCGCTATTTCTATAACCACTTCATTTGTACGATTCTAGCTTATCTAGGTTAGTGATAACTGTATTGCTTAATTTATATTTCCTATCTAGATTATTAGTTGTAAATATGTAGATGACAACGGCTAGGAACGAATTTATAGAAGCAAAATTAGCTGCGGATTCTGATAGTAATTTAGCAATAAAAACAGCTTTGTCAAATATAATGTTATCATATAATTAACATCCAAGATCATCTTAATTTATTCGAACATAACATCTGCTTAGTCCTATAAAACCACATAAGTATTTTTTTCTGTAAAGTAAATATATATTTAATTAAATCTCGAATTCACATTAAATATTTAGTTTATTTCAGACACTATGAGGTGTTAACGCTCATTAATAAGACACTAATAAGTATTATGTTAACGTAGATCAAATAAAAAGAAAAATTTAAACACAGTCTACAGTTCATCCTACCCTGATCATTGTACCCATTATCTAAATGTACAATTTAACAAAGAATATCGAGCAAAGACCACAAAGCTGTGGCCAAAAAGCATTACAAGCATCTTACATTGTATCAAACTCTTCCTCAATCACTGACATAACACAAAACCAATCACAAGCTCAAACCACATTTGTAATCGATTATAAACCAATTTCAATTCTATCATACCACACATTATTTACTAACATTGTTTCCAATGTAAAAAGGCTGCAAGAACCGGTGGTTAGGCCAGGTCGGAGCGCCCGGGGCGGTGGCGCGAGCCCAATCGAGAACCAAGCCTCGAGGGCTCCCATGCGAGCCAAGCCTCTTTCCCACCAACACTTAAATATACCGCCACGGGATCCTAGGCTGTACCGTTCGAATTTTATCAAGAGCTCTGCGAAATTACTAGCATGAAACAATTTAGGATTTTGAACTAATTTTCTCAATAGATTCGCTGTTTTTTGGACTAAACAAGCCTTTTTTTGTGCTCTCGTTTTTGCAGCTGTCGCTAAAGCCAAGTTTAAATTTTTTCAGATCTCTATAGTTAATTTGCTATTCAACCATTACATTACCTGTCGCTGTAAACTCAAGTTCGTTAGCTCCCATAATCTTTACTTAGAACTGAATATAATCTTGAATATATTTCTCAAGATTGTACTTTATGTACAAACTATAATCTCCTTAAAGTAATGTTTCTAGTTTGAAACTTATCTTACTTAATAAATGTAGCTTTCGCCCTGTGCTTGTTTACGTATAAATGTCTTTATTACTGTACATTATACAATCCGTTTATTCGCTTTCTAAAACAAAATCGCAAACGACATGTCATTCTCACATACATAATAAGATTGCTCAATATTCAGAGAAGTAATCTGGGTGAATTCAAGAGGCGTTCGTTTTGAACGTTTTAACATCTAAAGCGTGTCTTCTTGTCACAATAGGGTGACACGCGTTGCCCAATCGTTATTTATTTTAAGAAGTGTGCGACTATGGCTTAAGTTATCAACTTTGAAAGGTTTTGTTATGATTTACTGCGATATTGCAACAGAAATTCTAAGACTGCCTTCAGCTATTCATTGTTTTCAAATCATAGCATTGAAGAATAATATGGCTTACATTATACTTATCTGTGATCTAGTCAGTTATTTGGATTTCAGTAATGACACCAGATCTAAACGCTGATTGGACAAAAGCGGGACAGCTCAGTCGGCACTCGGCAATGGTCGATACCAAATTAGTTATCGCTTTCGTCCCAAACTTGTGTCTGGGAGAACGGCTTTACAATTTGCATATAATGGCTGAACGGCGCGACCACGACTCAGATTTGGAGCAGAGATCTGAGTGTCGTGCGCCTCTCCGCCACTCCATACATCATACGTCCAGATTACGATTCAATCCCGACTTTGAGCATCTGTGTCAACGTATAAGAGTTACACTCTACAAATATTTGCCAATTACACTGCACAATCAGTAGCTCGTTTGCGGGCAGCTCCAAAAATGACACTGAGATGCTAACTCAGAAAAACTTAATAAAAGTTTATTGACTTTAAACCTCATTAAAAATAAAGTTCGCATGACTCACGGCATTCAGGCAGTGTTGATGGAAAATCAGCAATCCTTATCTCAAAGATGTAAAGTTCAAAATCGCTCATATTAATATGCCAGTTATGACAGCAAGCTGGTATATGTACTCACGTATTCTTATGGTTTTAACTACCGACTCGTTGGTTATTCGAGTTGTTGCGCCGTTTAGCACGGTGACCCGACCCCGGGCGTGCTTGCCAGTACAATCTCATTGATTCGATATGAGATTAAGCGGCGTCCGTGAATGTTTCCATTTTGATTCTGCGGTGATGCTCGCATGAACTCGCACCCGGATGTCATGTTCGATTTACATTTCGTTCTCTTGTTGCCGCATTCAATAGCAGTCATGATCTAGAAGTATTTACGAGCGAGTACATGATTGACGCTCGTGCGACGTCTGATGTAGACACAATTGTTACGTCCCGAGCACAGATAGATCTGATTCTCACTATAAAAAAGATGGAATTCGATAATCGCAAAAAAGTGTTACGATCGCTGGGGTCGCGTGTTTCCCCGGCCATCAGTATGCACGTCGCACACGAGTCCACATGTCTTGTTTACAATCCGGTGTCGCACGTAGCGATCGTGAAGGAACAATTATGTTGCTAAACCATGGACTATTGTATTCGCGGTTTGTGTGACCGTTAGCCGCGACCTTGAGCGTGATACGATGAACTCTGCTTGAGGTATTAATCGCTGCGGTTCCAAAAAGAGAAAAACCCTCTCGGAAAGTGAAGTCGCAGAGATACAAGACGGTCGTTACTAAGCGTGCATTCGTTTGGTTCGAGCGCCTGAGGCCAATCATGTCTCGGTATAATAAAGGGTTGCGCGCGTCCTTTCGGCCTGGCTTTTAGATTTATGGGCGAGGCCGGCCGCGAGCCGCCGCCGCCGACGCCCGCTCCACGCGTTTGTCACACCACTATCGCGATCGAATGCTTGCATCCTCTATTGACTTCAGTAATTGCCAACATGTGCTCAATAGCTCAAGTCTGAACGCAACGAGCACCGATGTAGTCCATAGTCCACAATTAAAATTTAAAGAGAATTGGGCACCATATGATTAATCTTCCTAAATGTAACATGACATGGTTACGCCCATATTAATATTTATGCTGATCGAAGTAGATATCGTAAATCGAAAGACTTTTGTTTTTATTCGGTGATGCTATCGGTGTTACGAAACAAATATGGATGATTATTTATTTTTATGTTTTCTTTTGCTTGGAAGCGGTATTGGGAGCCCCGATTTGGGTCTGAAGGTTGATTTACACACCTATCGAATATGGTATTGGAAGTCCCTGTAATTATTCTGAACATCTGTGCTTGTTTTTATCGGAAGAATTTATTTAGTTCATTTGCATTTTTTTTATTTTCATATTTTTTTATAATTTCTCATAGTGGTTTTGCTGGCATGAAAGTTGAAAATTTCCTCAAGGGAACATACTCCAAGAACAAAAAGTATCTTATGTCCTATCGACAGTATACCAAGTTGCAGCAAATTCCGGTTGAGCGTTAAAACTAGTAATAAATTTACTTTGCGTCTTTATAATATTAAGTGTGATGTGATATTCTCATCCTTGTTAAGACTTAACACATTAAAGGATTCTCATTACAGCCTCACACATCTGTTGGAGATGTTATCTTGGATCTAGCGCCAAGTGGAGCTGCCGTTTGCAGGCTCGGACGCGATTCTCGCAAGCCGTTAAATGATCCGATTGATCTCGTATCTTGCTTCGTTTATGTTCAACAGTCCTGTTTCTGTTCCTTTAGGTTTCCAATTACATGCTGATTTAGTTCCAAAATTAATGGCGATGGATTTATTTAATTTGTTTTGTCGGTAGTTGCTTTGCTACTTATTTATTTTCTTCATCATCTTAATCGTTGCAATCGAGCTTTATAACTTCAGAGCCTTGAAAGAAGATTAGGTAATTAAAGAATTCTTGGGAAGTTGAAGTCAATAAACTCAGTTGGTTGCATTATGACAAAATTTTGCAAAACCAGTAGCTATATCCAACACTGAGCCAGTTTCATACCAAAAGTTAAGATGTTTGCCGAATACCAAGAAAAAGATTCAAAAAAGCAATCAAAGCACTGTAAGGCAAAAAATTGAAAATCTCTTACTACTGATAAAAATGCAAACAATTTTTTGCATAACCAAGATAAGTTTCTCATTAAAGCTCATAAAGATTTTAAGACCAGTTCAGTTTAAGTGGCCAGCAATGCATTATCAGGGATTGCGTCAGTTAATTGGATGCGTCCAGCAGATTAATAACTAGACCTTCATGGCAATTAGCATAGATTATAGAATTCTATGGCTACTGTAATAGCTTGAGAAGTAATACTGACACGAACACTGGTTCCATTCACTGTGGACAACCTAATTAGCTTTTACTTAATTTAATGTTGTCCTGCTTTAAAATGCCTGTTATTTACATTCTGAGTCAAATGGAATTTGTTATTGCCTTTTGTGTTGTTAATTTAGTCTTAATCCTACCTTATTTCTATTATCCAACTATATCAAGTCACTATTTAGATTTCTATATTCTGCTTTCGGCTTTGTATTCTTCTAGTTCCTGGTTTTTAAGTGGAAAATCATCAGATAGCTCCTTATCCTGTGGGTGAAACGAGAGGATTGACTTTTACTGATTAAAACCCAGGTGTGCTCTTTCGGCTACGCTTTGCGTTCTAAGGCTGCGGTAACTCTTTCAAGCAATCCCGCAATCCTAATCCCATCAACCTGCACTGACAGTTCTTCTACTTCTTTGGACCTAATATTAGTCTTGTTTATAGAAAACCTGCATAATCTATAGTTTACTATCGCAAAGCTCTGCCTCCATTACATCACATTACCTTAAATCTATGCATTACTCTTCAATGTTATACAACTCACCTTGCTCACATCTACCAACATACCGTCAACATACCGTATGTAAATCTGACAGCACATGAAACCTTAAACTTCAATCATCTTGACATTACTTACATAACAACCGACCATGACGGAACTGCATCGAGGCAAAATTTCCGCCCGATCTCTCACGGAGAGACGCGCCTGCGCACCAAGGTATAGGGAGGGGGGTATTGCACGTGTGTGCAGTAACATGATCCCAGTGTATAGATAATTCCGTATTGTTTGGTACATAATGAAGCAAGGGGATGATGAATAGTAGGGTATAATGGTAATTTTTATTTTTATTTGTGAAGGTGTATTTATTGGAATTGAAGGGAGATGTTTATCAATTGGAAGAGATGATAAGGCAGAACAATATTGGTCATGTTTCAGTTTTAGTAGTTGAGAATTATTAGATAGATGCTTCACCTCTACATAAGTCTGTGCAGTGGCGAGTAAGAAAGACTTTTTTTTTTATCAACCAAATTTTCTCACCAACATTTCTAACCAATGATTGTCCCACCATTACTAGGTGCAATAAACGAAATAACCTCTGATTTGTAGTTCATAAAGCACAATGCTATCACCTTGGCGATGACGTCGACGGTATCAGCAGACGTGTGCTCAATGGGTTCGACGGATGTTGTTCTGCGGGTGCCCACAGATCAAGCGACAGATGTGTTACAACCTTTTTGTTAAGTCCTATTAGCATCTGTGAGGTCAGGGCCACAAAAAAGGGGTTCGTTGATCAAATTGACAGTTGCAAATGTTTATGTATTGGGGTTAAATTGTTCAAGTCTTTTTTCAAATTCAGTGTCATTAGCAGTTGCTAATGCTTAACGTTACTCGAGATGTTGTCAGTTTTAAATTTTATTAAGGAAACGTGTAACATAGGTTACGTTAAGTTATGCAAAAAGCCATTAACGAACCATGTTATCACTATTTTATGATATTCCTTTTATATAAATTTCAAAACAAGTTGCCAACTTTGTAAGTATCGAAACATACAAAAATAACTTTACAAAAAATATCATCTACAAAGTTGCCTACAATTATAAATTTTACGATCAATTTATGTCGAACATTATCCAATTTTAATTAAAACTATAGAACAAGGGATTGTGAACTGAGGTGTCCAGTCCAGCAGATGTATAGGACATTCAGTAACATCTGCAATTTAGCTGTCGACCTTGCTCTGAACTGGTTTCACGTTTACCGTTGATTGATGAGTTGAAAATTCGTGGTATACCTATCTTTCTTACGTCGTCAGAATTTTTGAATTTCAAATGAGATTTTTATGGTTAAGTTGTATTAGAATCTGACAAGATTTATTGTTGTGTTTCGCGTTAATTACTATGTTTGAGTGGTTTAGTGTGTCTTTGGCAAACAACATTATCAACGTCTCATAAATTATTGGCCATGCTAAAATATTATCGTCATCGCTTTGCCTTTTCCCTACAATGTTAGGGTAGGCTTTCATTCTGATCCCTAGGTAAGACAGGTTGTCACATCTTTTTATGTCAATCGAATTATAAATGATAACCGGGATCAATGATTTAACATGTTTTAACAAATTAATGTAATCCATATACTTGTTCATATTTGCAAAGACAATCCCTAGTTTGACCGTCCAGCTGAATATAAATTCACATTATAATCTTACTCTATGAAAGTTGGGAGCGCAAGCTGCGCGCGCCTCACACACACTAGCGCGAGTTGCGCGTGCGCGTGTGTGCGTGCGCGTGGGAACGGGCGCGGCGGACGCGTGCGCGGATTGTGACATGCGACTATTGTGAATTATTTAAACAAATCAACATTTTTCTACCTTTACGTTACGACTTGACTTGTTTTAGCTTTATGATCGACAGTTCAGATTTTGTGAGGGAAGATTTATTTTATGATTTTATTCTGAATTTGTATTGGGCTCGCTTGCACGTTTGAAAGAGTTACCGTGGCCCCAGATCGCAAAGAGAAATGAAGCAACATAAGTGGGTTTTAGTCAGTAAAAATTTAACATGCCCTCTCATTGCATCATAGAGTGGGAGGTAATTTGATGGAATATCATCTCAAAAAGAAAAAAATAATTCTAGACCTTTTATTAGGTCTTATCCAACTTGATAATTCAGTAGAGATATAAGTAAGCCTTCACCTCGGATTTCAAGTCAATATTTCGAATTTCATGCTGAAAATTTAAAAAACTAATACATATTTCCATCACAACATCTCGGATCATCAAATACTTAGATCTATCATTCGCTCTCCATATAAGTAATAGTAGAACATGACTTAGCTAACCGTATCTTAACCCAGCTCCCAAACCATGTATTATATAACCTCTATTTGTCTATCGCCATCTAAATGATTCGATGTATAGATTAGAATATGACTTGCACGATCTGACTGATTATTTTATGATGAAGATACTGTTTGTAGCCTGTTATGGTTGTATCTTAGACTGTATATTGTTTATTAATATGTACTTTTGATATTGTCCAAGTACCAGTGATTTATTTTAGAGTGAAAACATCATCGAGATATTTTGGGGTCTTTTTGGGAGGTGGGATGTCATCTAATGAATTCTCTCGTTCTAAGATGGTCAGATTTTTACTGATATAGTTTGCCTATGTTCTTTCAGTATGTTGTTGTGTTTGCGGTTTAGGATCACGGGTTTCCTTTTCTGAAATTCTCCCGTAGTTTTAGCAGACATCGGCCCTGCTGCATCGGGCTTCTAATTATAGCTGATATCTCTTTGAGGCGTATGTGGAGCACTACGTGCCGCGTCGATGACTTGGGCTTAGTCCTTATGGTTCGTTCTTTGCACAAAGATATAGCATTGCTTATCAACGTGGTAATGCTGCGAGTCTTCAAACTCTAAGCACAGTTTCATCATACCCAGATGACAGTGATGCAGGAGTGTTTAGACGTCTAAGTGTATTTGTTTTTGCAGATACATATGCTATCAGATACATTATTAGTTAGGTTATAAATATTCGTAGTAAGTTAATATTAAAGACCTTAAAATTCAAGGATATTCTAGTAGTGACCTAGGAAAGAGAATATATCTGTAGCATACCTGCTGTGTTGATTAATATGCATATAATCAGCACAGCAGGTATGCAGGTTGTGTGATATTGATTTACATTCACTTAGTGCCTTGTTTTTACTCAATTAAACTTTGCATGTTTAAAGAAATGTTTTAAATAGTGATTTGTCTGTTCACTTTAGTTTTTAGCAGCATTAACTTTCAAAACAACATTATGAAATTACAATAATACGTCAATTAATGCAGCATTACTTCATTTGCATTGAGACCTGAATCTTTTAAAATATTTCATTTAAAATATTTTTTCGACATCATACTCGGACAAACCATTTGCAGTCATTACCATTTGCCGAATGTTTGTAGTCACGATTTCGCAACTACCTCGAATATCGGTATTATTATATTGAGCAAACTTTTATATATGCATAACGATTGCCAAATCCGCCAAATCCGGGATTTAGGCTCGAAACATTGTAGCAAATAAGTATCTTTATTTCGAAACAATTGAGAATTTTATAATATGGTAACACGTCTGAGATTTTTATAAGCCAAACCAAAAAAAAAGAGAATAAATTACCAAATTAAACTAAAGAGCTTTAACAAGACATTCGATTATCCATCATAAGAATCTTACCATAACTTTTTCTAAAATCCAAGTAAATAATGCATCGTTCATCAATGCTTTTACAAAATCTTCAATCAATACGAAAAATAACACAAAAATAACGAATACTCTTCTGGTTTTTGAAAGTTCAAAATCCCGGACATCTGGACCTCTAAGGATACTACCAACCGCATATCCATTATAACAATTTGACGTTTACAGTGTCTGTATGTCGTAGTAGTAAGAGCGGTTTTCAAAGTACAGTGTTATCTTTACCTGTAGTACGAGGTACAAGACTCATTGTGAGATGCCGTATTGTCCTGGATGCCCGAGAGCATAGACCCTCTGTGTTATTTGTTCGCGTTCCATTCGCCTCTGCGTTTAATGTCCTCGGTTTTGTTAGTGTCATTAGATTTTATGCATTTGTTTGTTGGTTATTGTTATCTGCAGTGATATTACATCTGTCATTATTAGTTTTTGGAACAACTGTTTCAATTTTAATTTTGGTTAGTTCAGCTTCATAAGTACAGCGGTTTTGTAGAAGCCCTTAGTTTAGCTCTCGTCTGTATAACTTATGGTTTCTTTTTTCTTAATCTACCATCTGAAAGTTAGCTACCACCGTAATTGCAACAATAAAGTAACCTATCACAACAATCTTGCTTATTAAGAAACATCGACTCATCTCATTTAGTGAGAGCCCCACTATAAATCTTGTTGTCTTTCTATAGAAAAACTTGAAGAATTCGAGTGCACGGAGGTTAGCTATTACGAGTAGGTGCGGGTGTCCCGCTCCCCTCCCTCGCTACTGTGGCCACGCCCCTCGGCAAATTGCGTCCGTCGCTGCGCTTGCACCTCGCGGTCGCCCAATCACGTCCTAACATAGATTTGAATTTAAGCGATCTAGATGCTTGAACTGTGTCTGAGGTTATGTTTGTACTTTGGTAGGTGGTCAAAAAAGGTGGATTGGTAGAAGTGTATACTTGATTGAAGTGGATGACTGTAGTATCTGTAAATAGCTCTAGATTATCAAAGTTAACTTGTGTACGATTCTTGTTTTGTCCCAAATTAAATATCATGACGCTTTGGGATCTTACATATTTGCCTATGATATCAATATATTTTTTGTAGGAATATTCAAGTTGGGTCATTGACCCGAACTAGAAAAAAAAGAATGAGTCATTAAACATGCTGCACAATATTATTTCGTTACTAATACTACTCATCTTGAAATAAACCATATCAAACAATAATTCGCAAGAAAGTCCGGACAGGAGACTATTTATTACTACAATGTGTCACTATCAGGGCTCCTATCTGTTTTAAGTCCTAGGACATAAAATTGCTGCAAAGGGGTTCAGAAACCTTTAGCTTATTACGTCAATTACGGGGGTCGTGTGGGCTCTTATCGACCAGTGTCTGCGAGCACTATCGGGAAGATTTACACAGTGAGGGAAGTCCTCCGGACTCCGAGATACAATCCAGGGCCTTTGTGTTCGTATCTCTAATTGTTGTTACGCTAATTAAGGGTTTCGATATATCTACTGCAGATTCTTCTACATTGTCTTTGGGTTTTGGAATTTCTTGTAAAATTGGTGGAGAGCTATTGTAAAATGTTGATAAAATTTAAATGAAATTTTACCGTTTACTTTTTTTGTAAATTTGGAAAGGAAATATTCTAAGGCTGATTTTTGGCTTATATCAAAATATTTAAAAGAATAATAGTGGAGCGAAGTGAAATGGAACAAACTCTAGAAAATAATGAAGATGACCTAGTAGATTAAAATTTTAAACTTTTACAAACAAAGTAGAGGGAAGTAGTTAAGAGAAACCATTTACAAAATATTTAAAACAGTAACGTAATCAAAACCCAGTACCAGAATGAGCATTGCTAATCTAATTTTACACTTACAAACCTCACCATAACAGATCTTTCTGGGAATCAGAGAAATCTGATCGCCGTACGTTAACAGCATTTTTACACATGTTTAAATAACACGTGTCCGTCTGTATGTCACTTGCTCACATGTGGGAATGAGGTCCACAAGTATTTTATGGTCAACATACTTGTAAGTAGTCTAAATTTATGATTTTTGAGCAATGAGCTGGTTGATGTGACTATTCTTGATTTAAAGGAACCACAGAGTCAATTTTCAAAAACCAGATTCTGTGTTTCAAGTTGCATGGATATGTTCAAAATAGAAACTTAGAGTAACCATATATCGTTTCTAAAACCACAAAACGCCTAACTCAATAGCGTAAACTAGCCTTAAAAATCCATTCACAAAACAAATAAGACATTGTAACCACAATTTGCATACAAAGCCAGGAGAAAAGAGAAGTATTTATTGAACAAGCGAAATGTAATGTTTTAGTTGCGCGCAGCCGATGAGCTATGGCGCTGCGCTCGCGCATGCTACCGTGCGTTTTATGCTCCCGCCATATTTATTTTGCTTATTTTCAACGAGCAGTTTATATGGGCTATGGGGACTGTTAATTTTGTAGAATGGAACTGCTGTGTTATGAAAGTCGGTCTTTAATAAAAGATATTTCTTGTAACTTATTAAGTAAGTCGTAATCGTAAAAATATTCAATAGTCGGTTTGGTTTCATTCTGTTTCGTTTGTAATCACACTAATATCATGATAGAGAATATTTCCATGCATTTGTGTGTGGGTGTATGTTGGTTATTTCTTAACATTGGATCGGTTGTACCGCTTTGGATGAAATTTGGCACGTGGATTGATCATGTTCTGAAATAGGACATATGTTACTTTATTATGTTTAGGATAATTCTCCCTAACCTTTAGGATAATTTTCTACTGTCATGCGGAAGAAGCTAGGTAAATAATAAAGATAACGAAACGAGAACATTAAATATTTATTTCAAGCAAACATTTGATCTTACTCTTCAATGAAATCCACCTCAATAGCTAGTTCTTTTCTTAAAGACGAAAAATCAAATTTCTTAAGCTACAACAGCTCTTCATACAATTTAACACAAATTAACATAATTCCCATACAAAAATCCCATTAAAACGGTTGATCATCATGAGTCCATTGCACTTCTTATCCGCCCTTTGCGGGTCGCATAACTGGGCATGTCCATAGATGCGCAGGCGCTCCTAATGATGACAGGAACTGAACTGGTTCGGCTGCTATATGTTCTCTTAGGAAAAAAAGTGGAGAATCTTGTGGAAAAACACTTTTTCTGGTTCTACCAGCTTGTTACCGTTACAGTTACAAATTGGTATGAAGTGATTAGTACAAGTTGATGTGAGATCGAGGTTTGACTTATGCAGTAAGAAGTGCAGCGGTAATAAGATCTCTGTTAGTTGGGTTGTTGTTTCAGAAGTCATTCGTAAGTTTCTTGTGTGAAACCAGGGCCTCAAGTCTGCTATACAATTGTGTCAGAATAGAATAAATAGAATAGAATAAACTTTATTGTACACCAAAATAGTAACAATTTCACAGAATCTTAAACCTATGTGCACAGTGGCGGTCTTATCGCTGAAAGCGATGTCTTCCAGACAACCTTGGGATGGAATATAAGAACTTAAACTAAATAAGGGGGTAGTCTGCGGTGTGCTTCAAGCAAATCAAGGGACAAATTAATTAAGAGGGAAAAAAATAATATACAAGTACATATATAAATACATACAATATATATATATATATATATATATATATATATATATATATATATATTATATATCATGTGTTACAATTAAGTGGAAGCGAAAAAGAAAAGAATAGAGTAAAGATGGAAGAAATTAAATTTGGCAGTATCACAGTAATATTAGAGAGAAAGGTAATGTTCTTTGACAAGGTTTTTAAAAGAACCTAGCGACTGGGCTTGTCTAATTGACAATTAGACAAGACAATTAGATATAAGAATGGCCAATCATTGACTTCATAATTTTTGATTTTGACAAGTTTGGTAATCTACTAATACAATGGTATCATTATGACTTTCAAGTGGTCAACCACTGACACTCCATTGAAAGAAATGGCATAGAATGGTAATCTCGTACATAATGACAAATGAAAGTTTACGCATAATTTACGCGTTTAAACGTATACGGTAATCTGATAAAGTTTTGACAGTTCCTTTGTTCAGTCTCCTACCATTAGAACGTGTTACGAGACAGCTCGGTATTGTCATTCTACCACAACTCTGTTACGAGATTAATGACTGATCAATGATCGACTATTATGAATTTAGCATATTATGAACTTTTAGTAACATGACAATGAGATCGTGTTGGAATGACGATTTTATAAAAAATAGCAGACTTGGGCCCCAGGGCAATTAATACATATTCGGACTATATCAAGATAAATATTAATTGGTGTTATTAAAAGGTTTTCGCAGAACAGAAAATAACATCAGTTTAAATTCTCCCTGTATTATTATCACTGCATTTATCGACAGTACATCCAAAAACTCTCAATCGAAAGATCCGCGCCGATACAAAATCTTAATCTCAACCAGAAATAACATTCACATTTCGATGACACTTCTGCGCTAAACGATTTAACGACAAGATACACCCTATGCGCGTGCGCCGAAGCGCACGCAGGCCGTCAGCGCGCATCAGATAACTACGACATGCGAAGCTATGCGCGCTTCCACGAACCGAACCCAACAGAATATTTGTCGTCTGTGCGCGTTTAATCATATTATACATGCATTCATACGTGTTCATTCTAATTATGATGTACCAAGTGTTGTTGGTACTGTTACATTTGGTACATACGCATTTGGAAATATAATTATTTTTGAAATAGATGTTACGTGATTATTATTGAAATATTTTTGGATGGCGGTGTAACCACTAAATATGTAGTCATAAAAGCATGTTGAAATCTTAAACTATTTATGAGAAATGATCATAAATATTGACACATACCACAGTGACACATCGCTCAGTGTTTCAAGACGAAATTCTATGACCAGATTGTGTTGTCAGTAATGACATAATTATGGCTATGAGACGTAGTTGCACACAATAGGTCTCATCCAAAACCTTAGAGTCATCCAAAAGCAATGGAAATATCTCTCTCTTCTCTTTACTTATCATTAAACGCATCTAACTTCACAAAGTCATTAACATATTCCTAACTTACAAAAAGGACGACTTTTTCGCTGATTTTCTAACATAAATGGTGTAACTTTAAAAGTTCACTCAGCCCAGCGTATCGTATAACATAGAGCAAGCACGCAACTATTTATTTATTGCGGGCACTGGCTGCGACACGGGATCTCCTGTCGCCGGCCATAAATTATGGTCGCACAACCAACCTTGGTCTTGCGGGCTTTCCAACTAGCCGTGTGCTTTGACACAAATGTTGTCCTGCGATCTTTGGTTTACAAGGACCAATTATTTGAAAGGTAGAAAGTGAACCATATAGTTAATGAATTTGTAGTGGCATCACAAAAGTAGTCGGTTCTTAAAATTGTTTAGATATCTTTTATATTGATGACTCATCTGAAGCATCGCAATCATGATACGTTTATTTATGCCTTAAGAAAAGCTACAACGATTGACATAAAGAAACTAAGATTAAGAAAAAGGTTCAATCGGCGATGACATGAATAACCAGTTATCACAACAAATCATAAAATACAGCAAACGATGGGATGCCATCTTGAAAATTGCACATAAAAAGCCAATGTTACCGTGTCGACACATCGGCTCCTTTTGTTCACCCACCTCTATAATTAGATCAGCGATAATAATAATTTACTGTTTGCCCTATAATGAAGATTAAGCTCCTAGTCTTGTTAGCCGAACAAAAGCCCTATTTTCAAGACAGGTTATAATTTTTAAAGATAATCTCTGGAGCGGTGGCCATCGTCATCTTGCAGTCTTATTGTTTCGCTGATGTCGTAATTAAGCTCGGTGAGAAGCTTCCCCGGGTATCGTGATACAATTTCTGTTTATCTTTTAAACATTTTTATAATGTAGTCACTAATAAAAGGTTTCTTGGCAGATGAGCATATTGATGTTTGTAAACGACTGGCAAGACTTCAATTCTTGAGACTGCCGACTGATCTTTTATAATTTTTGAAACTACAATGTTTTATTTTAAAATACTTGGTATTTAGATATTGATCTTTTAGTCGGTTTTTTGACAGTATTTTTCCTGGTAAACATAGTGAGTTAGAGAGGTAAAATATTCTGAAACATCTCAGCGTATGCAATGCTATCATCAAGGTAGCAGTCCAGTGCATGCACCCTCTGGCGAGGTCACTGCGTGGGTAGCCAACAGGCTTGTCCTCCCACGCCAGCATATACAGGCTCACAGGCTCACCTCAGCTTTAATACAGCAACCTAACGAAATCACGATAAAGCCATTTGTATTTGGTGGTATCCATTGTTTAGATCCAAAACATTTTGCTGAAGCAGAAGTAAATTCCTAATGTTTTGTATATTTTGTTTTATGCCTCGAAACTATGTTTTAGGTTAACATTTTAGTGCTTAAGTTTTGAAAGTACTAGCTAGTTTCATTTTCACATATTCAACTTTCTCATATATCAAAGCTTGTTGAATCAGAAGTAATAGAGCATTAATATTCATAATTATTAGAAAATAAATAACGTTACATCTATACTCATTTTATGAGTTTTACGGCCCATAAATTGTGAGGTTATAATTGTTACAAATAATATAAACAATATTAAATACACAAACCATTTAATATGAATGTATAATCAAACGGCCAATATGAGTTTATGATGTACAATTTGTGTAAAATGTCTATGGATGCTTGGCTACAGCTTATTTTCCCACAACACCTAAAGTGTTGGTATTAGAATGGTCCAATAAATGAGATTTACTTCGTTTAATTTAAGAAATTAACATACACGTGGGTGGGTGCACTTAGATCTGGACTGCTATCGGTAATATAAACTAATATAATAAAAGTGCGGGAGGTGTTATATCCTACCTGGATCTTTCGTTAATCACATTATTCATTAATATATTTTCTTCACTAAATTCGAAAACAGTTTCATTTACTTAACTGAAATCTGATCTGTTTGTGAATCAACTTGTGACATATGTTTTACATAGGACATACTTCGAAAAACTTTGATGTTTTAACTGTTCTTTTCGTAAAAAACTGCACTTACAGAATTTTGTGACATGCATAAATCAGTGGTAGTGACAATGATATATTTTATACGCGTACATTCTGTTCGGTTATCATGGCATTGTAATTTATCGTGAGATTATGATAATACGGCCTTATTACTGTTAAGAGAAGATTTTCTCAGTTACGTGGGCGTTCCTCGACCGTTGTATCTCCGAACATATTGAGTGCACCACCAATTGTGTCAAGAATGTCTATATCAATAATGTTTTTGTCCATTGCTTTGTTATTTACTATCAATAATGTATTCCTATTTCGAAAATGGAAAAGATTTCTTTTTCTTCCCATTTTTGAGTCTTATAATTTATGTTTCCTTTTTTAAATTTACAATTATTTTGAAGAAATCTAGACAATCAAATAAGATGAATAAGTTGATATTTAATCATTGCCATGTATTTAGTAGCATAATAAATAAAAACATAGAAAGTACTTACCTGTACGTTGTGCTTTCTGCAAGGTGTAGAAGATAACTGAGGAAAATTGATTACTTAATGGCGTTCTTAGACGATGAGGCTGCGATCCATGATTACCTACATTATGGCAATCTGCAAAAACACCATCATACATACATCTTGGTGTTTGTTTTTGGTTTGCTGTAGTACTTCTCTTTCGATAGTTATCTTGTTACTTAGTGTGTTGTAATTTTATAGTTTTTATTTTTTGGGTGGGAAATTATCAAATAGATGCAGTTATTTGGGTGGAGCGAGAGGGAGAGTCAGACTTTTACTGAGTGACTGACCAGTGTGACTTTAGTTGACTTTATGAAATTAATAAATTTTTACAAGAAAAGCTATGCCTTTGCAAAATTTTCATAACTTACTCGGTCGATATTTTTGTGTGAAAAGCATTATGTCATGAAATAAAAGATTGCCATAATTTTAGCAACATTTCCAATTTAATATTTAAACTCAAAAAACGCACCATAGCGATACAAAGGCGAGGGCTGCGCGTGCGCACGTCACGTGGTCGTGTTTGCGACGTATCTGCGTTATTTATTGCCGACGTCCGGCCTGGGCTGCACGACTGCACACCTACGTACTAACACCGCGAGTATGTTATAAGCCTAATGTAAGGAATACGTTATACAGTTCATTCCTGAATTTTGTATATTTATGTGTGTTGACTTTTACGTAAGTAAAAAATCAAGTTCTCATTTAATATGTCCATGTGTAATTCGGCCATATAATCTCTTTCCAGGGTAACAGCAGCAAATGGCAATGCTACAAGTCCCTAATAGAGGCGGTGGGATGAGCTGGACCTATTTGTGAAAAATTACCTGAAAATAAGTCTAGTTCATTTTGCTATCTCTTTGAGGGCCCGTTTCGTTACCATTTGCAGTTGTTTGCCAGTTTAAATACATTTTAGAGCAATGATTGCATTACCATTTGACTGGTAAACGAAGAAAGATAAGGCATTTACCCAGAACTGGGACAATATAGGCATAATTATGTATGTATAATATTATTTATATAAATAAAATACAAAATAAAATTGATAATAGTGTCATCATCATATTAGATAAAACCAATTAAAAATAGATTTGTGCAAAATTATTTATATATTAATTAATTCACACAATAAAATATCAAGGTTTTGTTTATATGCTCAAATTCCAAATACTAAAAATTAAACGTGATTTGTATTCTGTGTGAAACTCGATGCGGTGTCAATATTTATGATAATTAATTTGGTCAGAGATCAAACTTGTTGCGGAAGCCTTACCCACAAACTTCATTAGAACAAGACCATGTATTTAATACAACAATTTTTACATACATAATTAATAAGAATACAATATCTTTAGATAAACCCAAGTCTAAACTTGCACAGAACACTCATCTGATAGAAAAGGCCGAGCTCATAGACCCATTGTATGCCCTGAAGACCTCCAACGGAGGCACAGTAATAAATATACTATCATGTTAAATAGAGTAGCTTTAATACATAAACCTTTACACATGTTCTGTGGCTCAGATGTGAAGCCAACAAGTAAAATAACCCTTCATGAAAAGACTACAGCTCTATGAATCAAGAGAGTCGTACAATGGGATGAAGGTATACACTACGGACATTAAAAAGCCAATGGACTCAAAAGAGCGGAACATTACGGGCCCAAGTCACAGGTTACTCACAGTGGCGATCATTAAATGGCTTATTATTCACTTAGGCGAAAAGTGGATGTTCCGATTCGCGAGTTACGAACTCTTTTACAAATCTGTCTTTCTGTCGATTTAAGAATGTCTTTGTCTTGGTACTATGTCAATTTTAGTTAAAGATATCACTCTAGTGTGAGAATGTTCTTGTAAAGGTGCAAAGAATCCTTTGGTGGTTGATTCGATCACTATTTTTTATTTTATGTTTTTTTTTGTTCTTGTGTTTGTTTTTATGTTTTTTAATTATTTTTTACTTAATTTTTAAATGCACTTATAATATTATGATATTTTTAATTATGATGATGATAATAATGTGATTATGTGCTTTTTTTTTCTTGTTATATTGTAATAATAATGACTCTGTGCACGTATTGGTTCTGACTGTTAGCGCAAAGAGTACCTGTAATAAAAATAAATAAATAAATCACATCTCTATCATTGACAAATTTTGAATGATGAAACGAAAAAATCCGGTGCCAAAAATTTAACGCCTTAGAACGTTTCAATTTATACCTGTTGCGTTTAACATTTTTTTATTACGTTATTAACATTGCGTTATTTTGTTTCAGTTGTACATCCAGATACGCGGGCGAGTTCTGTCAGCACCTGAACCCTTGCCACAGCGAGTCCAGTCCTCGATGCCAGAATGGAGGGTCTTGCAGAGTCCGGCCAGGAGTCAGTGGAGGTCCACCTTCCTTTGCCTGTGACTGTCCTCTGGGCTTCAGCGCGTCACTATGCGAGATCAGGATACCGGCTGCCTGCGATTCTGCACCTTGTCTGAATGGAGCTACGTGTCGATTGACTTCACTTGACACGTATGAATGTGATTGTCCACCAGGTTATACAGGTTAGTATTTTTTTTTTTTGATAATTAAGTTTTAGATGAGAAATTTTATGATTAAATAACCGAATTAAATTCGTGGTTCATATTGCAAAGATTTGAGGCGTTGATCTGCAGTGCCATTTTATGGACTATAATCGTTTCGTTACGAAAGAAATGGATAAAAGTTGATTAAGGAGATAAATCCTTAAGTGTCATAATGATTGTTTATTCAATTATATTAAGTGTTATACCATAGTTTATATCTCTTCGCGTCATTAAATTTCACATGCAGCATCTGAATTTCAATTAACGTTAAACGTGTTTATAATTGGCGTTCGTAACAAGAGGTTAACATTTCTTATTTTCGTTTGATTATTTCTCTTCGTCTCTAATCATCTTTATCTTCTGTTCTTCTTACTTCGTGCAGATCTATGCAATTATCCAGTTCGTAATCTTAACCAGGAATTGCTTTGATATTATTATCAAGATAATTGTTTGTCCGTCTTTCTGAATCTTATATCCTTTATGCGTAATTCGTTACGCATTTTGATGACTAATAAAGGTGTTTGTGATACAAGATATGAATTATGGTTAATACAAGAGCGAGAATATAAAGAATTGATTTTAATCTTTGTGTCGTTAATTGTGAGCGTCTAACAGACCGTTTATAGCGCATATCCTACACCATTTATGGCTTTTGTTATGACTACAACGGTACGCGGCATTTATTCACATTTGTTCTTAACGACGTAATGTATAAGAATAAAAGTTGAAAAAATATTAAATCAAGTCCAGTAATGGACCCAGTAGTAACGTCCCTGACATATAATTTATTCATCGCCACTGCTCACTAAGTGGTGAAGGACTACATCGTGAGGAAACCGCCATGTCCTAAAAAAGTTTCAACAGTGGGAACATTGTAAGACCGATTATGCAATAGATATTAAATAAATGATCAAAGGATGATATGTTCAGTTGAAGAACAACAATTCTGGGAATCTAAAAGATAGTAATCCCGCAGGATGATGAATTAAAAAATTCTAATCCTGATCCAAATTATACAAAGGCAAAAATAAATCAATAGAAGAAAATAACGAACAAACAGACACCACAACAAAATTAAATTCCGTATATCTTAAATCACCATCAAAATATGGAAAGATTTAATATACTTGGATACGTAAACGGCATCAATAAAAGTCAATATAAATCCGTCATCCAAAACGATGAAGATTTTTATATTACAGTTGGTATAAAATAAATTACGAATAAAAAAGACGGACAACTAAAAGCGAAATTCGATCAATCAGTGCCTCGAGCGAAACTTATTACAAAATTATGTTATCAAAATGATTTAGTGAACTATTAATGTCGTAAGCGAAGGAAGGAGTAACTGGTAAATTTTGGAAAGTTGTTACCGTCATTTCCTTTCAAATACTCTTGTTATAATTATAGACTGCTAAATCTTATTTTGTTCCACATAAAATCTATAGTATATTATTATTTACATACACTTGATACTTGACTTGCCTATGACCATCAGTCTCAACAACATTTCTAAGATTCCCTAGCTCAGGTATTTTATATAAGCTATGTCATAACTCGACCATCTGAGTCTTTGTATCACTCGGAAGCAGTAGTGAAGCTGCTGGTGTCGGCTTTGTCTTTAGAGTTCTCATTTCTTAATCTTACAGTATGAGGAGATGGTTTTGTTCTGTCAAGTTGGAAGATTTTATTACCAAGTGGTAAAACCTTTTTCTCGTCGATTTAATTTCGCCAGTCCATATCCAGACGTTCGACGTCTTTTTTCAATGAATCGTGTACCAGAATTGATTCTTCAAATTAATTTTGCGGAACAATGTTCCATTTCATTATTATTTTGGTTCAATTAATAAAATCTTTCTTTGTAGCTTTTGTTTACAAGATCCCGCCGTATATTATTTAGTTTTACGATACATTTTATATCCTTCTAAGGAATATCTTTTAGTACTAAGTACTGCCATGTCTTAGTTATTTCTATTTGTTGTATTGCTGTTACAGTATCATAAAGTTGATGGCTATAAAAATATCGTAAATTGTTCTATGATGTCATGGTTAAAATTACGTTTATTTTTAGTTTGTCTGGTTATATTTTAGTTACTTACAACGGGACGTCTGTTATTATATTTTTACTTTAATTGCACGTTTTTGTTAAGACGGAACTTTATGACTTTTAATTGTTCGTGACTTTCTGAGATTGTCGGCTATCTTGTTCCTTTATCATTTGTGCTTTAATTGTGAACATAACTTTAGTATTTTTTAAAGACTAGAAACAGGTGATACAGATAATATTGAGCTACTACTAGTAGAACTCACACAAGTATTGATTGGTTGTAAATACGAAATAATCAGACTATAGAATGAAATTAGTTTGGAACTAAATACGATGATTTTATCATATGCCGATTCATAATCTCCATTTAATTTTGCCGTTATTACTAATCTGTGCAATTATTTATTGTTGATTGCGAACCTTTTATGACTTACTTTAATTGTAAATATATGAATATTTAAAACTTGTAAACGGTTCAATTTAAGGGTTGTGTAGCGTACTTAGTTAAAAATTATGATTATCAAGTTTCTATCAAATATCTTTTGAAAAGGTCTATCTATTTTCGATTTCGGATGATATTTAAAGTTGTTGTCTTTTGAGAACCACTCTAGTAAAAGCAAACCCAGGAAAAGTTAATTTTTCCCCTCAAGTTATGTGTTATAGAACAGAATACCTCATAGGAAAAAATTGTGACTAACGTCATACGCACCTAAGCCAGTAGTCTACATGCGGTATTCGACTCAAGTAGGGTTTTTAAGAAAAAAACTACCATGCGCTTGCGCAGCCGCCATATACGGCAAGCAAGCAACTATGGACTCCATTGGAGTTTAGAACTTCAATATTTTTGTATAAATACGGCTAGTGATTTAGCTTAAGGTAATGGATTACTTCTTTAGGACCAATCTCTTTTCTAAGTGTTTATAAAATGAATTACTTTTTTGTTCTTTGAATCGTGAAGAGGATGATTGTTACTCATTACTCAGGTAGGTACTTATTTTTTACCGTACATAGGTGTCTTTTAGTTAAGACTAAAAAAGTGTGAATCTCAGACGGAATTTGACCTCACGATTTTCAGACGCCACCGGAATTAGCGGTGAATCACGGAGGAAAAAAAGAACAGGGGAAAAAGTAAATTAGAAATAATGAAACAACCAGTGTTGCATGTCTGCGACGGCCAATTACTGTCAGTAGCACGTCTACCTACTTTTGAGGAAACCGCCATCGCGCCAAGTCCA
Organism: Mythimna albipuncta; assembly: GCA_929112965.1. Lineage (NCBI taxonomy): Eukaryota > Metazoa > Arthropoda > Insecta > Lepidoptera > Noctuidae > Mythimna > Mythimna albipuncta. The sequence continues at coordinate 3,225,987 of OV815962.1, read as the reverse complement.
ATCAAAAACAATTTTCAATTAAACGAATACGACTTTTAATAGATTACACGGAAAATTATATATTATAAGTGTCTGTATCACACGGGAGTTGGAGAAAGTTAAACAAATATAGAAAGTCTACGATTTGTCATTCCCTGAATTGCGCTAGGCTTGTCGTAAAAATATCGATGTTTCGAATTACCAAAAACAATCGATATTTAATTAATATTTCCAAATCAAAGGTATCGAAATAATGAGTATCGAACAGGTGTTGAGAAAAATGTGATTAAAACTGAAATAAATAGCCCTTGCTGAAAAAGCTCGAAATTCAGTCCAGTAAAAAGTTACAGCTCCTTGTAGGCTTGTTTAAAATTATCGATATTGTTAATACTAGCTGTGCCCGCGACTTCGTTCGTGTGGACTACAGGATTTTGATTTTTTTTTTTTAAATAAAAGTAGCCTATGTTACTCCTTACTAAAAGTCCCGTTAAAATCGGTCCAGCCATTTCAGAGCCCGGACAAACAGACAGACAGACAAAAATTGTAAAAAAAAATTTTTGGTGTATGTACCGTATATATAATAAATAAACACTATATTCATATGCATGTAGTAAAAAGCAGTTATTTCAATATTACAAACACACTCCAATTTTATTTATATGTATAGATGTATAGATTACGAACTCGATTCATGTATTTTTAAGTATCATCAAAGATTCAAGACTTTAGGCAATTATTTCAAATAAAACATTCATAGGAACTTTTGAATTACATAACGAGAAGTCAGTCAGTCAGAAAATTGATGATAATTTCACATTATCCTCCATAGAGATCTATGAAATCAATAGATGATTTCATTCATCTGTATGGAGGAGAAGATAATTTGCTCTTTTCGTTCACTCTTATCGATATCTACACGACACACATATATCTATCGATATTTTTTAAAGCTTCCATCCTCTCTAAAAACGCGTAATACTTTCTGAATATCAGTCGTGTCACAAACGCGTTGTGTGAACGCGACCAATTTGCCGTTCAATTGTTTGTGCAACTAATGAATTAGACGGTTTACCGTTTTAGCTGGCGGTATCTGCTTTGTTGTTTATGGAATTTTTGAGCAAGCGTTTTGGGCTTCTATTGTGATTATTAAATTCTACACACGAGGAAGGAAGTTTGAAAGTGATACCAGTGATTGAAACATTGAAAGGGAATCGTTTGTCTTAGTACGATGGAGAGGGAGAGTCAGGTCAAAGAAATTTTGGATAAAATTACCGACATGGATCTTGAACGCTCGGCGTCAGAGTGGGGATCGCTTTGCGCATTCTATACATTGGCAAACCAATCGTCGTCATTGTTAAATACATGCTGCAACGAATCACGAGTGATGTTTATGACACGATGGCGCGGCGAGCCAATCACTGACACTCCCCGCCCCCGCGTCTCACTTCGCATCACTAAAGAGATCGAATATTTGACTTCTGCGCAACTCGAAGCCAGCGCTCAAGATCCGTGCCGATAATTGTGTATTGTGTGAGAAGTGAAATGAAAGAAAATGGAGTTAGCGATAGCGTGACGGATGACAGGATAGAATGGAAGAAAAACGCGATTTCAAATAGCATAGAAAAAGAGCAGGAAGATGATGAAATTCTGCTATAAACATTAGCTTTTGATATATCAACTACCAATTAGTTCGTATAGCAATAGTTCCAATTTGAGCAACAAGATCAATTCAATTCAAAATATTTTATTTCATGAAGACCTACATGGGCACTTATAACACGATAGAAGCTAGTGCACGGTTTTAATTGGACGCTTGCCATGGAGAAGGACTGGCAAGAAACTCCTAAAATATAGACAGCAGTGTTACACCTGCAATGAAATCATATTTCGTCCGTTGTATTCTAAGGGTGAGTTGCACCATTTAACTATAACGATAACCAAACCATAAGCAACTGTGAAACGGCCGCCTATTGGTCAATTCGACGATTTGACAACTGTTAACGGCTTTGTTATGGTTATAGTTAAATGGTGCAACTCACCCTAAGTTATCCACATGAGGGAAAAAGATAACAAATATTGTCATCAAATTCAAAGTAAAGGTTTCTGTTGAGAGAAGTTCTTCAAGGTTAAAATAACTTTGTTCGACCTGAATCTCATGTTCAACAGTAGCGCTTGCGACCATAGCATTAACGAAGCTTTTAAACTACTTATATGAAAATGCTGACAAATGTTTAGATCTCATTCTCTTATTTTCCATGACTTGATTATCATTTGTAATTTTATCTTCTCAAAGTTTCCAGTTCGATTATACCAAGGAGATGGCAAACATTTAAAGCCGTAACCTTTTTATTGCGTCATAAAAAGACTCGAGTAAATAATAGGTACATATCAAGTGTTAAACATTTTGTTTTCTGAACTTGCATACAGATCGAAGCAATGCCCATAATAGCAATTGAGCTCGTTCCACCAATCAAACCGAATTCTTTCGTTTGGTCTCTTAGTCAGTCTAGCATTCTTATTAGATGATTAATTTCGTGAGGTCAGGTTTTGTTTGTAGATTGGCTGTTTTAGGAGCTGAAATTCTGGTGTTTTTATCCGACTAAAAGTATTGAGATGTTTCGTATATTTCTGGTCAGTTATTTGCGAACGATTTACGTCTCATTAACATATTATTTTCAATTTCTCTCTTATCACTACAAATCCTTTCCTTCCAACGATCATGATTTTAGCTTCTTCAGGAAGATACCCATCTCTTTTAATTTTTACTTCCATAATAACTTAACATCTATGCATGGCTACGTTACACCAACTTCTAAATTCAAAAGTTCTTGTGGTGTAGTAGTTCATTGTTAACTGTTATAAAGGAAAGAGTCAATTGGATATTGATACTTCACCGCGTATGTTCAACGGATGATATTGTTTTCAATTGTAGCCATTCATTAGTGGATATAAACGTGATTGTTCGTGCTATTGGCAGTTCTGCTCTTTCATGTGTAGCGACATCTACGGCGCTACATATGAACTAAACTACGAAATTCTACACCGCGCGATTTGGTCATCTACAGTAGCCCGAAATCACCTCTCGGTCATCTGACCAAGAAGTGCCAACTGCCTAAAACAAACATCACAACCAACGTCTGGTCGGAGGATCCTACTTCCGACTTCCAAACATGGATGGTTTCTTGCTCCATCTAAAGTGCCCTTATATTGTCCTGCTCTTGTATCACGTTAATCGGGGCCAATGCAGTACTATTTCTTCAATCATGCTGTCATTGCATTGTCTTCATTTAGAAGATTAATCACAGCTACGTTACTAATATACTTGATTTTAGTATGTGGAACAAACCGTAAAGACCTCTTTTCCTATGATGTTATGCTTTCTCCAACAATCTTCCATTGATAAAACTATGTAATTCATATGCAAATAAAATACACAAAAAAATCAATTACAAAACGATGTCAAAGTCCCAAATTGTATCCAAAACATAAACCCAAACTATTCGATTAACAATCGATATAAAATCGCAATCATGGATACAAATGATTCGATTAATATCGGCTCGTCTATATGCAAATCGTATTTTAGCGAGTTTTACTGATTCACACGTATCTTCATATTCCTGATTAGGTACTTATGTGACTATATAAGCTTTCTTTAATAATAGCTTTATGACTGTTTATAGGTGATATATGTTTGTGAGTCTATTTTATTAGTTCATTCGACTTGGTGTCATCGAATGGAGCCATGTCTTTTAGCCTTGGTGATGAGTTATTAAGTTCGTTTTTTGCTCAAGCTATTAAAGAATGTCAGGATTTTAATTGTTCTTTGACGTTTCTCTTGAAAGAATTACGACTACGACTTTTTTCTTTTTAAGCGGTTTATCCTGATTGGCCTGTTATAGATTAATTTCTTTCGATGTTTCTTCGTTTATGTTCCCATGATTAGAGCCAGAATCATCATAATACACACGAATTTACCAATTTATAAGACACTAGCATTTGCCCACGATTTCGACCGCGTACATAAAATATGCCTAAGCCTATGTCACTCAGGAATAAAGCCGCTTTCTATTGGTGAAAAAATTTTAGCAATTGGACCAGTACTTCCAGAGATTACCTCCCACAAACAAAAAAACAAACTTTACCTCTTTATTATATTAATGTAGATAGTCGTCTCCAGGCGTCTCTCTGCTAAGGCTGATTCCCAAATTATGACTACCAGTATCTAATTCCTAAATCTTTTCCATAGGTGACGAATGCTCCCACGAAGACCACTGCGCATCTCAACCTTGCCGCAACGGTGGCCGCTGTGTAGCCGACAATACCACCACTGCTGGCTACTCCTGCGCATGCCCCCCTGGCTTCACCGGCTCCCGTTGTACCGAAGACGTGGTCGAATGTTCCAGTGGCTCCGGACCCTGCCACCACGGCCGGTGCTTTAACACCCATGGGTCTTACACCTGTGTGTGTGAGCCAGGTTATACTGGGAGGGATTGTGATGCGGAGTATGTTCCCTGTGAACCATCGCCATGTCATCATGATGGAAGGTGTACGCCGCTGGATCAGCTGAGATACGAGTGTGATTGTCCGCCGGGTAAGTCGAACTATTGTTTATATATATTATCTACCGGGATTTCGTGATATCCCTAATTTCCTCATTTCCCTGCGAGATATATATATGTGAGATATATATATATGTGTGTAATTAATCAATTATGTCAAATATACGGAATCTCTATCATTGTCAAACTTTGAAGTTAGGTGTAATAACCAACAAACTCATACGAATTTAAAGTTAATAGGTATGACGCTAAATCGAGAAATTACGCTGACAGCACATTAAATGTTATAGTTTAGCAAACAGCAATGATCTTGGATATAATCTGCAGACAAGACAAGATAATATTTTAACAATTAATGGAACCAGGTAGGAAAATCAATAAGCAATAATCTCACCAAGTTAAACAGGGCGTGTATTCCATAGATATTTAACCACATACTGCCTCGTACAATAACTTTCTTTATGACCATATTGACCATGTTGGGCAGTATTATTTAATCAGAGAGATGTACAATGTTGTATTGCTAGTTGCCATAACAGGTGCTACTGTGGCTGGGCAGCTAAGCAGTAAGATTTCGCAACAGGACGGGCGTGGCTAGTCGTTAGGTGTAACTTTATTGAGTGTATATGTTGGTGTTATAGATGTTGAGATTATAGACGTAATTGTTTTGGTTTATATGTATATAGACTAATAAGTATATAAAATGTATTAAACGAAATACAAAATTTAGAAAAATCTACGATGATAAAACTAATAAATTAAACAGCCAAACCTTTACTCATCCATAAAACAATTTCTCTGAAACCAGAAACATATAATTTAGATAGTATAAAACATGAGATATTAAATATATCTATAAACACGGCAGTATGCCAAGTCAAGTTCAGAAAACACAACCCATTTCCAAAGTTAATTTACAATTTATGCAGTATAACTGCGATTCTATTACCACGAACGAGACACCCTATAACCAGACTAGACCAACTTTCCAAGGTCTAACAGTCCAACATAAATTTCTCGTACCAATAAACTGCATAAGCCATAGCAAATATAATTCACACTATGTAATGTCACAGCCCTTGAGAGGGCTCGAGAAAGTTCGAGATATTTACTGTCTTATCTTACCAAGTTTATGCGATACCTTTAAATATGGTTTGTATGTGAATTGTCGTAATTATACCGTCTTTATCTTGGTAATTTCTAAGCTTGTATCTGGGTCAATCAGTTGGGAAAGTGCGTGATTTTATCTTAGTCTGTTTGGGGATAGGTTCAAATAAGATGTTTCCAGGTTTGTGGATATAAGTCTAGGAATATACTTACAAACAGTAAAAATGCAAAGAAGTTCACACGACATGAACAGAAAAGGTTATTGTTAAATATTGATCCTTAGCGTATGATTATGAAATTGCAAAACCAAATAACTAGATTGACAGGACCTCGAAAGTAACTACAAAAAATCTCGTACAATTAAAGAACAAAAAATAAAGATCAACAAACACACTTAATCTAGATTAACATCCCTAGTCTCACGAACATACGCACCAAGCAATAAAACGGACAGTCATAATCGTGTCTGCGTTATTTACGTCACAGCTCAGAACTCGGTCTGAAAGGCGACCGTGGCCTGAGGCGACCACGACTTGTACGAAAGCGGTACACAAAATGGGTATACTGCATAAATCTATAATGTTAATGTGCTATGCTTATCTATACTGTAAATAGTTCCAGTTCTTGTTGGTATTTGATCCAGCATGAAGAATCTTTGTTGGTGCTTGTAGGCTGTGGAAGTTAAATAGATATGTCAAGCTTCTATGTAGATAAAAGAAATTATTCTAAAAGATTTTGAAATGTATGAGTACATTAAAACTTTTAAGATAATGACGTTGACATAAGAGGTGAATTAATACAAATGGGAATGATAAAACTGTAGCAGTGCTAGTAGGAACGGAACAGTAGTGAACTAGTTCATTTTAATTAAAGTTCCTAAGTCAAGTATCTAACCCAATGCTAAATTAGTTTAAGTTAAAAGTGGGTTCACCACAATAGACTAGCGAGAAAAGGTTTATCTCACGGCATGTTAATTTTATTTTATTGTCATTGTCCTGAATGGGTTTTTAAGTTGTCATTACTTGTGCAAATGTCTGCATATATGCGCAGGGGGCTTAAACAGACATCAAGATATGATGTACGACTACCGGCTTAATCTTAATCTGAAGAAGGGATACATGTTTCATGCAATATTATAAATAAGACAAAAAAAAGTTCAAAGGAAACATTTCCAAATGGTTCCACACTATTATTTTAATATTCCGTGTAATTGGTTAAAAACTAACCGCAATGATGCAACAGTTACGTCACAATTTTTGTAGTTGTGCGGGCGCATCTAGGATTCATTAGCTTCATTACGCTCTTGCAAAACGGTGGTGAGCAGTTTCAACATCCAGTGCTGTGAAATGTTCCATATTTCGAGGTTCCATATTAAGTTTCTGAGTAAAAATTGCGAAACTAGGAAATGATGCCTATAGTAATAAGCGCTGAGAAACTTATAAAGCTTTTTGTAATTGTATATGTAGGTAGGCTGCAATTAAGTTCACTTATTGTTTTTGTTGCATAATGACAATGAGATAATGAACGCACAATGTATTTTTAGATAAAGGTGACTGAAATGCACACATTAGTTTAAATTGAACATTTTGAACTTGAAGTCAAAACATAAAGTAACAAATAATAAGTAGTTTTGTATACTTACACCTAGAAACCATAAAAACGTCATCAATATACACAACATGTCAACTCCCTTACCAAAAACACTCGTCAAAAGTCATTAAATTACAACATTAACCGCATACTTGAACCATACGAAATAATTGACCAATGACTCAATACATATCAATGAAAAGCACTTTCTCCCATACATTCCTCTCTGGAGACATCCATCGACCACTTAAATTAGCTCAATGACGTCAGATCCCATGCCCAAGTGTGGGAAAAGCTGTACACACTTAATTAACACCTAAAGTAAAGTAGTTTTGTTTATTGACTCGTCTTTACTAACATTTTTACAATGGATCATGTGAAAAATATTTGGAAATTTAAACTGGGTTAGTTTAGTTGGTTAGTTTAACAAAATATTGCAGAATTTTCAAAAAGTCATTGATATTTTTTTATGTATGTACCATTTACAGCAGCTGAAATATTTGTAACGTTATTTTCTTTTCATTTGTTTTTCGAAAATATTGTAATATTTTTTTCCCAAATGACATTTCTAACTTATCCCTTGTGTTTCTTTTAAAGGTTTTGTGTATGTTTTTTTTTTATTATTAGTTCTGCATCATTTACAGTAATCTCAACAATTTAATCAAGTTTCTAACTTTAACTGGACTGTCAGATGTTTACTGCATTCCCATTCAGTATTCATTCATTCACTATAATTTTAATACAGAGTTCTGCACGCTTCGCAAACTCATTTGATTTCAAGTTTAATACAGCGATCTGTATTGTAATAAATACATCCATAATTAGTATTGGTTCTATTTTCTACAATCTGTATTTTAATGCTTGCGTTAGTAGCTAAATGCTCATGATTATGATTAAAAATACTGAATTCGTATCTCAATATTTATATTTGTAATCTCTGTTTAATAATTAACATCAGTTTTTTTTGTATCTTAAATTATCAAGATTTAGATTATTATCGGTTTGTTATCTTTTCATTGCTAAAATCTTATCATTGCTAATCACTTTGATTTATTATGAGTAAAATATTTGATGGTTATCTAAAACAAGTTAATTTTTAAAACCTGCTAACACGTGCTTTGTCCGACTAAAACATTTCAATTCAATATGTTCGAACATCCTTCTTCTAAATTAAAAACAATCAATCATCTGCCATAAAACTATCCATTACGCCTTTCCATTTCCTCCATCAAAAATAGACATTATTAATTTTCCTATTAGTTAATAGAAGAATCATTAACACATGTCCAAATAGCCTTAACATGTGTGTGTCTGAAATAATAGCTTCCGTACAAGTCCCAACTTATGGGAATGTAGGGAGACGATCTCACACTCTGCTATATTATGGTAATCTGATTGTCAATTTAGATTCTTAAACGTTTACGTAACACGAAACACCAATATTTGTTGCCAGTATTTGTATGTGTATTCAATCATGGGCCATAGCGTACAAAGGTAAATACGGCGGGAGATTTTGGGAATCGTATTTGGAGAAGCAATGGAATAGAATTTGAAATGTCTGGACAAACATTTGGTAAGATTGTCGATATCGCACCAAACTTCTTGGGAAAGAAGAAATAATAAGTGTACTTGATATAATCCATAGAAAAGCTGTTGACAGAATTCTTGAATAAACATTATAATAAAATGGATAATTTCAAGGAACTTCTTCCACGACAACTGATTAATAAAAAATCTTTACTGTGCCAACAGCTTTTATTAAACTAATGAATTTTTAATTTAAAGCTCAGAAGGGAACACAATATATTATGTTAATTTCCTAATGGAAATTTAATTTAGGTGCATCGTTTCTCAAGTGAAATAGTGAAATGTTTAAACATTTTTATATACAATAAAACTTTAGAATTTTGTTTCCAAAACATAAAATTGACGGTGTGAAGATAAAATCTGCGTTTGCGCATTACCGGTGACAGTTTTATAGTGATCTTCGTTTTATTCTCAAACCGCCGTAACCATTTCCAATCTTAATAAGTGTTAATTAGGATTAAATCATTTAATTAAACCGAGTTTTTAGAATTGTTAAAGTTGATTTTTTATGATCATGTTAATGACTCTTTATTCTCTAAATGAGATAGGAGACGTTTTGAAGTAATTTGAGTATGCTCAAATTTATTGTTGGTGTACATCAAATCAACTTTATGAACACTTAATCAAAATACACGGGCAAAAACATTAAATTTAAAACCATAAGTATATATCTACTATTTTCAGCCTGTAACGAGAACTGCAAAAGCAATCCTAGTTAAAATTGTAACAAAAATATTGACTGCCGACTTTCCGCACGCTGGTTTCGAGGCAAAAAAAGGCGTCGAGAGATTTAAACGAGGCGCCTCCACTATAAACAGTTGCACATGTGTTACTCGTGGGAACCGCTTGGTTAATGAACATAATGAGATTCTCTACTCGCTAATCAAACTGTATGAACCATGGTGTGATTTCGACACTTAGAGATTGACCATTGATCAACTAGTTTTACTTGTAGCTTCAATTGTAAGCGGATCTTTATCAATAGCTGTTGCTGTTTCTAATTGAATTGTATTTAATTGTCTCGTGAGATTTCTTACACAGATATTCTTTTGTCTCATTAGAGTTTATTGTCTTGCTTTTAATAAGATTTTTTGTTGGTCTCCACTTAGTGCTTAGCATGTTGTTTTAGGAGACAAAAAAGAGACCCATGACTAAAGTAAACACTAAAAAGTTCTTGTGATATGGTTGAGTGGATTTTAATTATAATTATAATCGTTTAGATATAAAGCCCGATTATAACCTGATTTTTCAGCACAAATTGTCCAATTAGTCTCGACTAGGATTGTCACATTAAAGATATTTTTGACACGATACATCAACTACAGATATAATAAATTAAAAGTGTTTTTAATCCATATGGTGCTTAGAACACTTCACCGAAAATAGAAACCATATGTGATACTTAGAATAAAGAGTCTATCAAAATTTTAAGAGGATAGATGACTAATTAATTTGGGAACCGTTTCTAATAGGAACTCTCATGAATGATTCATGGGCTAGGAATGTATGATTTAGCATAAAACTGTACACTTCAGTTACAGTTTCCTTTTAAGCAATTTCGTACAGATCTGATTGCATTATAAATGCATTCCTCTTCACACTTATAATTGTAGCTTTTATAATCTGGCCCCTCTTTTATTTCATATTTCACGATGTATTTTCTATTATGGAGTTGCAAAGCATCTAGTGGTGCATTACCAACATAAGTTGTTGCACTTAAACACGCATATGGTTCACCATGTGCAGCAGTAAAGTGTTGAGTAAAAATCGATAAACAATTCGAGGGGCATGGTATAACTTCGTAGTTTAGTAGTCATGAAATACTATTATTATTAGGACCAAAATTATAATAAAATAAGCTGGAGACTTATTGTGTATATATCGGAAATTATTAAAGCTTAACTATTTACTTTCTTGGATACCTATCTCAAGTTAACCATGACAACCCACATTAATAAACCTAATAGTAGCTCAAAGCAATTTATCATTACACAGTTATCTAAATCTCTCATCTTTCCCCAGGTTATCGAGGCCAGAACTGCGAGATCGACATCGACGACTGTCCCGGCCATTTGTGCCAGAACGGGGCAACCTGCGTCGACGGGCTCAATTCTTACACTTGCGAGTGCCCGCCCACTTTCACCGGGACCCTCTGCGAGACCGATGTCGATGAATGCGCTCTTAGGTAAGTCGATTTTGACCTCAGCTGCTACAGTCTTATGATATCCTGGTGCTTTCTGATCTTTATCAATATTTTTATCATGGGTGTTAGCAGCCTCAACATTTATTATTTTAGTATCGTATACGTACCTAGAAATGTTAACACTGACAATAACTCTGTAAAGCTTTCAGTAAATTATGAAGAAACGTACTTCAAAAATTTTATGCAAGCTTAACTTTAGAACTGCGACTGCGTTATTTATTGAAAGCTAACAAAACAATTCTAAAGTATTTTCTAATGTCGTTGCCTTCGCTATTCTTTGATCATTCAACTCGTAAAGGACAGTCAGTAAAACTGACAGTATTGAGAATCAAACGAAATGACAAGAGAATAGGTTCTTGATGTGCGATAGTGAATACAAGACGAAATAATAGCTTTTATTAGTAACGTTGCAGAAACCTTTCACATTTATAACATCATTTGTTAGAATATTTTATTGTTTAATTCGTCATTTTAATGACAACGAACATTATAAAAGAAGAATTGTTGTACACTTTATGAAATTCCTAGTGGTGAAAAACTGTCGCCAATTAGTAGTATCATCCACATTATATTTGTCAGCTACTTTTGTAGCTACAGAACACAACACAAGTTCTCAGAATTATAAAACAAGTCGAGTAATTTAATAATAAATCGACATAACAGAGATTTTATCATTAATCTAGATAAATGAAGATATCCGCCGGTCAACACGGTTAAGATCGGCGCAAATCAACAAAGCGAAAACCGTTGCTTTGATGTAGCTCCTCAGTAATACTGTCAATTATTTTGAATTAATTGCAGTTTTATTAAAACGTCATTGCTGTGTAAGGTAAAGCCAGTAGATTTAGTTGCCGGCTTTTTAAGTATCAGTAAGAAGTAGGACCTTTTACCGATCACTTTATTTATGAGTCAACCGATAAATTTTTAGCCACAATTAAATTTCATACGCAAACAATTTTATGTGCACAGTTACAGCTCGCCAATTTGTTGCATCATGTATCCTTCTTGGACCTCGAAGCACTACCTATAATTGACAATGAAATATTACGGCTGCAGTAACGAATGTCATAGAATTATCGACTTTATTGACCAGATGAAAGGGGCGCGGTATGCTCAGATTGGAAAATATGTATTGCCAGATATTATTCGCTTGTCAAGAAATCGGCGCGGCCCAATTAAACCAACGTCCTGGCAAAACGAAGTCTGGATCGGATCGGATGATTGCACCGCCGAAAAAATGGATTAAACCCAAGATTACTCTTTATTACGAACACACAAGGCTGAATTTGGGGAGGGAGATCATTTTAAAAACAATACCGCGTTCCGAAGACCGTAATTCAATATCAGACGCCATCTTGGATGACGCTGCGCATGCGACTATGTCCATATTATATTTTTTGCGTAACTCGTTAAAAAACCGACAACTTAATGAAACGAATTACTGCCAAATGTTATTATAAACGGGCTAATGATATCTACATCTGTATTGAGATGGTTTTTTGTATGATACAATATCATCTCGGCTGTGTGTCGATGTATTGGGCGTTAATTACAAAATAACTCGTCAAGAAGTCAACGGCCCCACGTCTCAAGCGACGACAGAATAGCGGAACACACTTTATTCTTCCTGTTTACTTTGTTATGTTTGTATTTTTTATTTTTTCCGTGTGTTTTCTTTCCTAATTCTACTAATTTTCTTGGAAATGTTTGTTACAACTTCACTATTTTTTCTGGCTAATATTATTACTTTAACGTCCTTCCGTGGATATTGTGCAATACTTATGACAAGATCGGTTTCAACCTTGACATTTTTAGCAAAATTTTGTTTAGACATTTTTAAATTTCGTCTAGTTTCTTTGACATCATCAGAATTATTATGAAATTCTTCTTAACCGGTTACTTTTAGAGACATGTGACTATTTTCTTCCGCTGACTTCTCACAACTTAGCCTAAGAGCAACGTCCTAAGTCGCCATGTGCGATGCGCCGTTTCTACATTAATTGTTAGCTAATGATTGGCTACAAAAAACGCCATGATGTTCCTACGTTCGCACGGTAATAGTAAGCTTCGTTTTCATAATGCTTTTGCGTTTGTACACGTAAATGACTTCATTTTTTCCAGTAATTGACTTCTGAAGTGATGATTAGATATGTTAATGATCGTTTGCGTTTTCTTTATTAAATAAATATACGATATTGATTTGCATAATTTGATTTATGACATGATATATGATTTATAACCTAAACTACGGAAAACAGCGGGAGTTTTATAAGTCTTCATTGTCCTTCATCGAATTGAGAGAACATTGATAAATTCATTTGGCTTCTGTTTCTTCTTTAGCCGAGTTTTTAAGCGGATCAAGTTCACATCCGCCAAGATTTTTAGCAAAGTATATGGCTTCTATATGTCCGGAATTAAAGGCTTCATATCGCCACAAAAAAAACTTTCTTCAGTACCTAACTGTAGATTAAAAGTTTTTTCTTTCGCACGGGAATTAATTTAACTGCTATTATTTTAATGTAAATTTCATCAAATGTCGTGTGTATCGATGTTGGCATTCAAAACATTCACTTTATCGTTCATAATCGTGAAGAGATTAACTGTACTATAGTGCGATCGTGTCCAAAATATGTTATAAATGTTACATTCCTGTTTAGCGCTCCAGAGCTTCTTGTTGGAGATTGATAGCTGTGTCTCAGATATGAAAGATGAGGCGTAGATTCTTTCTATCTTCTTTATGATTCCGTTTGACAATGTTAAATAATACCAAAGGTGAATCAATAGTATAACAGTACTGAAAAATGTACCACCTGATTATTTTCATTACTGTTTTATTCATGTTTTCCAAAAACCTATCTTTATGAAGCTGAGTTCAAACATATAAAAATTGAACCTCCAACTTTATCTATCCTATAATTTCTTAATTCGGCCACCAAGGGACTCCCAATGGCGATCAATTAAACACAGTAAGAATCATTACATAAAAAAATCTAAGAATTTATTACTACCCCAAAAAACCTCTCTTTTTTGGGTCCCCTGATATATTGTCTACGTCATAAAAGTAATACGATTATAAAAATGAATATTATTACCCATTTCTTTTGAATTAATCGTCTCCATACAAACTATTAATATTTCGACCATCCATGGATATGTTAGACCTCCCGCTGCAAAGGCCTCTTACGAAACCAAACAACCTTTAAGTTCACCTTGATCTGCATTCTGATAATTCGTATCACAACCCAATAAAGCTGAATTTCGATCACAAAATCCCGTCACGAATGAAAGGATAACTTTGTACAGACACACTTTAGCGTAGTGTTGTTGCTTGTGTTTTGTTTTACTTACAGCATGTACTATAGGGTTTACTTTAATTATGGAATTTTGGACTTTATTCCTTTCGAGTTTAGCTTTGTTTTTACTTGTGGTTTGGATTCATGGGATAGTGTCATAGTATCCGAGTCGCTGGTTCATGAAACGCGTCAGATAAATGCGTGCCCAATATCGGGTTACGTCTTGGTGCCTTTATTCTTTTATTTTCATTTAGTTTGAAGTTTTGTGAGGTGGAAGTCGATACAATTTTATAATAAAGTTTTATGCTAGATCGGGTCGCACTTTAGGTGTTGCGTTTGAGGACATAAGAACATTTGGTTTTATAAGAACTAAACGGAGTCCAGTTCTTTGTTACTTTCTTTCTTTGATTTTACTTTCTTACTTTTTTCTGTGTTATTTTGAATTTCTCTGAAAATAAAGTAATCGCTTGAGCTATTCATTAAAACACTTTTTTTATGTTATCAGCTGTTTTTACTATGTGTTGTGTTGCCTCCATTTTTCCGTATAACAGTGTCTCTAAACAGTACAGAGTTTTTTTTAACACTAGCTGCTTCTGAGATAGCATAAGTGCCCATGTAGGCTTATGTCAAATAAAAAAAAATTCAATTGTGGTAAACAATAGCCAGCTCTGAGTTTCCGATTAATTCGGTTTCATCAATCATCTTGCTATGTCCCTTAAGGCATAAACAGGTATAATCTAGTGTCAGTCATGACTTACGATGGATGCGTAGACAACGGTACAGGTGGCGCTGCTATCGTATTACCATGCTTAGAAATTTATTATTGAACCTGCATCTTGTATTTGTCTTATTTCATAGGAAAGTCGTAACAAATTGGCTTTCTTTGATCGTAGATAGTCGTTAAAGAGAGAATTATTTTGGTCCTTATGATTGCAGATGTGATATTTATAGATATTCCTTCCGTCATGCATATATTGATGTATCTTAAAACTATCATTGTGCTGTAAATTTTCTACTATGATTTCTAGATGTGCTGACAATTCCATTAAAATTATTTTGACTGTTTCAAAAATAACTTATCAACTTGATTAAATTATCAAATAATTTTTGTATCCCAGCAAATAGTCTACGGACACTTCAAGAAAGTCTCAATTAACATACCTTTTCCTCCATTTGGTCAAAATGTTGATACTAAGCACCAGAATTCTTAAACACATTACATGTTTATTCATGATGTGTCCCGTAGCTGTTCAATTATTCGTAAGTATGTCTTTTAATTAATGAAATGAGGAAAGTTTAATTATAACAAACGATAATGTTCGTTCTTGTTGATATAGGACATTGTTGGAATACCCCTTTATACGACCTTTTATGAGACTTTTGATTCAGCTGGTAATAAAATAATACTGTTTTTGATGGACCGAAGGACCAAATCTCTAAAGTGATTTTTAATAGTTCCAATAAATTATATAAACGTCTCACGTTACTGACTGTAGCTATAAAATCCCAATAAAATATGGGGACTATTAAAAACACACCTACACTTAAGCATCTAAGAAGCAGTCAGCCACTTAAACCTTCTAAAAAACATAACCTCACCTAACCCTAAAACAGTTACAGAAGTCTTCAACAAATTACTCACTCGTGGATTTACAACGTGTCGGCAAACGTAACCAACCATCTTGTTAGGCGCACAATTTTATTTTTTACCCCGATTCCAAGGGAATTGGCTGGCTAGGAAATTGTCGCATAAGTACGCACTATTATAACTGTTCCGCTGATGGTGGCTGCAGAAGAATGTGTCAGCTGCCTGTCTTCCTGCGAAGGTCGGAGGAGTCAATTGAACTTTAAGCTTTTGGTCCTATATGGCCTGTTTATAAATATCCTGTTATGTTAAATTATTTTGAGTTTGCATCAGTCCCGTCTTTATCTTTCTTATATCTTTATTATTATCATATCTGACATATACTGCCCGCCAAAGGCTTTCTTCCATTTCTTCTACTTTTCCCGGCCACTTTTTGCCAATTCTTAAGGAAGAAATCTAAGTCGTCCCGCCATCTCCTTAGTGGTATGCTGCGACCCTGTCTCGCGGTTTTAGGATTCCTTTTTTATTTCACAGGCCTACCGTTCAGACAGTATTTATCTTTAAGGCTCAAGCGCCCGAAAAGTGTCATTAAACAGCGACTTTCTGTAGCCTATTCCTCGGTACCGGCCGATCGTTGCGAGAGTTGCGTCCATTTAATTTCGGCCAGATGGTTCAAGGGACTATAAGCCTTAATAGATTGAAATTCAGCAACTTCTAAGTTTGTCTCACTAGAGTAATTTTCTTTCATTTGAAGCATGACTGTTAACGGTAATCTTGAGCAAAACGTATTAAAAAATATCACTCGTTCTTAGAACAAAAAAAAAATTTGCTTCTTTTTATAAACTAGTTCTTTACATTCTAGTGACGTTGGCTCCATTCGTTGCCATAATTTGTAACTGACTGGCTACCAGATCGCCGATAGGATATTCAATTTGAGCATCATCGATGGGCTATTAATCATTGCTAATCGATTATTTTATATGCCGAGGAGTAATCTGCTCAGAAACGCGTACACTCGCTTACAAATGTTGTAAGATACAAGCTATTAAGGTTTGCGAAACTGGTCTTTTATCCTTTTCTTTATTTTAGTCTGCTTTATTATTAGGCCAATGTTTTGCTTTTAAAACTAGTGTAGTGTAGTCAGTATCGCAGTGTCTGTACTTCATGGCGTTTTCCCGTTTCCATCAATCATCTTCGAAGGTGTAATTGTCAATCTCTTTTATTTCCTCAAAACACTAACGAGTATTCTGAAAACCAGTTATTTTGTCAAACTTCATCACTTTTTTACATATTCATACTATGCCGTCCTCAGCAATCAGCCTCGTATAAAACTTTTATAACCGAACTTTTTGAACATGATACTTTTATGAGGAAATTGCTTCGGTACAATTTGCGCTCAGCACGCAGTGTCGGTGTAGATCGTTAAGCGAGGCTGCGCTTGCGCATGATGGTGCTACCGGGTACTTTAGGCGGTTGGTTTAAGTGGGGAGAAAGGGCGGGTGGATAAACGATAATTGTGAAGGGAGTAATTATAATCAAGTACGATACATGTAGGTGGCCGCCGTTTTTATTTGTACGATATGATTACTGAATGGCATTTTGCTTTATTATCCGAAGCTGACTTCCCAATTAATTAAAAATTAAATGAAACTACTGTTAAAGAATTATGACATGATTGACTTTATTACTTGATATTGTGTGGTTATTAAATTGAACATCTCTGACCAAATCGATGCCAGGAAGTAGATGATAGCAATCTGATGTGTGTTATGAGTATTCAGCGTTAACAACATAATCAACTTTTATCAGAGCTACATCATAGAAACTAAATCAAAGCCAGTTACATCTAAAGATCAAATCTTCGATCCTGATTTGAACGTCGGCGTTGGAGCAACCAGTGGGTCCCGTAAAGCGGAGTGATTAATGATGATGACCCCCGCAATCATCTCGGTTCACTTCCGTGCAGAGGTAGTGATGAATGGACCCTCATCCCGGTCTAATAGATAGATAAGTGATGATAGTTATATCGCCAGCTAACTTGAAGTAAAAAGGATTTTGCTACTGCAGACTTAGAAGCTACTGATGAAGATATAGTTTTCCTGTTTGAAAGTTTTGGGACTTGCAAGCACAATTTTTTTTCGTAAGTTTTCAGAATAATTTTACTTGTAGTCATTCGAATTCTAAATTGAAGAGGGGTAGTGGTCCAGTGGTAACCATGTGGCCCTGAACAAAGAACTGAAGGAAAAAATCTTGAGGAAACCGCCATGTCCTGGAAACAAAACTTCGATGCCAAGACTGACATCCACCAATGAAAGTTGATAATTCACATAGTTACGCTAGAAGATATAATATAATATAATAATAATATAATATTCCACTACTATCACACAATGCCGTCTAGTCTTAAGCTAAGCAGAGCTTGTGTTATGAGTAAATAGACAACTGATAAACTTACTTATATATTTCTAAATATATATTATAGATGAATTACACCCAGACACAGAACAAATGATCGTGCTTATCACACAAACATTTGTCCTGGGTGGGAATCGAACCCACGATCTCCGGCATAGCAGTCAGGGTCACTAACCACTAGACCAACAGGCCAGTCATATTATTATGTTGTGTTGAATTTCAAACCTAGCCTTGATTGATCCCAATAATACTTGATGTTATAAAAAAAAGCAAAATACACTGTTTAAAACAAAATATGATAGATGGCATAGACCAATAAATGAATAAATTTATTTACATCATAAGTTATGATTTCCGTCACCCGGTATGCAAATAATTTAACATATTTCACAGAGGTGTCAAAGATAGTCAAAAATTTACAATTTATTGACACTGTTATTGAATTTACGTTGGTTAGCCTACGAAATATTAAGCTGCGGTTTAGGCTTAGCTTGATTTCAGGCAATGGTGGCAAGCAAGATATTATAATCTGGTTGGTTTACTCTCTTCTTCTCTTTTGAAACATTGTTTCTATCCATGTATGTGGATGGATGGAGAGGGAGAGGGAGGCCAAAGAAAAGATGGATGGATTGTGTGAGAAGTGATATGAAAGAAAAGGGAGTTAGTGATAGCGTGACGAGTGACAGGACAGAATGGAAGAAAAAAACGTGTTACGCCGACCCCAGATAAGATGGGACAAGGGCAGGAAGAAGAAGTTTCTATCTATGTATTCTCCTTTTTTATAGCTGAAATGTCGCTTACAGAAACGTTCACTATTTTATAACTACCTTCATCGCGCGTTGTTTTCAGTTGATATGGGTATTTTTTGTGAATTCTTGTGTATAGTTTTATTGCCTTCAATTCGTCTGTCCTGATGGTCCAAAAAAAAACAAAATGTTTTTATTGTTTCTCGCACATTAAACATTACAGACTTAAAGATAACCCCAGTTAAAACTCGCCATATACCAATATGAATTTATCAATTTTGTACTTTTTAAGTTTATCTAGAACATTGTTGATACCCCGTGCCTTTGGTTCCGGTCGTAACTGGTAGATCTTTGACAGTCGTTACAAGTCGTCAGTCGTCAGAAAGTCTGACCATCACGCTATCCAAGGAGTATAATATAGCCCAGTAACTGGATTGAAACACGGATATTCAAGCGCATCCGGTAAGATAGGAAGTCGACCCAAATCTAGTTGGCAAGAGGCTAGGGATATGATATTTTTTTCATCCTGGGAGCACTAATCCTTGGGATAAATTTTTACTTGCATGCAAGTAAAGCCACTGGCAGAAGTTGGTTGTGAATATTTATGTTATCATCTTTTTTATCAGTTCTCTTGTCATTCATTTCAAATGTTTCATAGTATTAATCCTATCCTATCCTATCCTATTTATAACTAATATTATACATGTGAAAGTGTGGATGTTTGGATGTTTGTTACTTAATCACGCAAAAACGGTTGAACGGATTTGCATGAAATTTGGCATGCATATAGCCTTTGACATCGAAAAGAACATAGGCTACCTTTTATCCCGATTCCTTAAGTACCTAATGCCACGCGGGTGAAGCCGCGGGCAAAAGCTAGTATGTAATAAATCTGAAAGGTTTTGTTTTGATTTATATCTTATTTGAAAATGAACCTAACAAGTTTATACTAGTCTGTTTGAATTGTAACCTTAGTGTTAATTTTGTAATCAGATTAGAATTCTAAACAGTCTATTGAACTATGCTAAATAAATGCTCTTTCTACATTTAATGTCGTAGTGTTAAATTTAATAACATGTCCTTCGTCATTGAACTATATAAGTCTTAAATCTTGAGTGTCCCCCTGATAAACAAAGTCCTCCTTGTCTTCATTTTCCTTATTATTTTCTATCTATACTTCTTATCTCATATTTTGACCCTCTTTATTTGTAGTGGGAAGTCATCAAATAACTGCTCCTACTCTGAGTGGAACTAGAGGGAGTGTCAGATTTTTACTGACTAACATGTAGTAACATCTTTCAGCTGACGTTTGAGGTTCAGGGTCACGGTAACTCTTTCGAGCAATCCCGCAGCCATATGGTCCTTCTGAAGTGCATATATAGTAAATAATCACACCACTAGACTATTTAAGATTTTTCTTTTTTGTATTATTATATTACCTAATTAAACAAAACCTTTCCCCCACACTCACCTCCTTAACTTATCAATCTGACACCGCCAACATACGACCCCTTAACTATATATTAAAGGTTTGGCAATATTACTTGCAATATGATCTGATATGCGCGGGCGCTCGTGCCGCGCCCGTTCTCGATCCTTGCCGATCGTACCCGATTGTGCCCGACCGGCCGCATAAATCTTTCGTAATACTTACTTTAGTGATTTACATTGTGCCTCTAACCTTTATTGTGGAAATATTTAAATGTAATTACTATGATTTTTGATAGTTGATATTTTTAGTGACGGTTTTGATTGAAGCCTAGATTATTTTTGAAGGGCAAAGAGCTATTTTAGAAGTATTATTTTCATAATTACCAAACTAGGGGATTATGGATGCAGTCGAAGGACTGGACAATAGTTAAAATAATAAATATAATTTTTAACTATTGTTTTTTGTGTAGCAGAGCTAGACATTTATCTCAAAGGAATGTCTTTTCGACTGTCTGGAACTTATTAGGTAAAAAAATATATTAAAATTTAAATTTTGAGGCAATGAACTAGTACTATTTAGTTAAGAGGTATTTTGTAAAGTGAACCACTGGTGTTCACTTGACAGTTAAAATATCCTATGTGCTATATGAAAGGATATACGCGTATGTCAAATAATAATGCGTTCAGCTGTTTGAGCGTGAAGAAGTACCAAACATGAACACAAACGCGGTTAATAATCTTAATGTGGTAATCAATACTTAACAGTAATTAAACACAAAAGACAGGAAAATGCAATGAAAAGTTAAAGTTAGTAATTAAATACAAAAGACATAAAAATGCTATGAAAAGTTAAAGAACTTCCACAATTACACAACCAGGTGATAATTTTTGTTCCACAATACATATTAAATTTACAAAGTCACATTAAAATACAGTAAAATATGCTAAACGACTACCAACAAGACGGACTTAAAATCTGCACCAAATTCCACCCCGAAATTACGACGAAGGTTTTACACAAAAATTCAAACCTCCTTAACAAGCTATATTTAAAATAGTTTTAAAACTAAATCTGGTAAAAAAAGATGGCGGCCACTTTTTGTTAATTTCGCGCGTAAATTATTGCACTTTTATGTGCATTCTTTGTTTTAATTAGGGTTTTACTTTCGAAATGCGCTGTGTCATTATTTTTTGGTAATTATTTATAATTTTCAGTTATTGGAATGTAGTTTTTTTCCTTACATTATGATTTATTCCTGACTCCTGTATGGTGTGTGCGTTCATAAACTTGCAAACTAATGTTATTGGTGAACTCTACAAATATTTGTTCTCGCAGCAGTCAAATCAATTTTTTTTTTCAATATTACATAGCTTATTTTTGCGTTTATTACTTGATTTTAAACTACCGAAATATGAGTTTTGTCATTGATGTTGCAACACCTTAATACGTTATACTTTACAGTTGCCATCACGGATCTTGAACGCTCGGCGTCAGAGTAGGGATCGTTTTGCGCATTCTATACATTGGCGAGCCAATCGTCTTCGTTGTTAGATACATGCAGCAACGCAGTGAACGAATGAGGACGCGATGGCGCGGCCAGCCAATCACTGACACTCCCCGTCCCCGCGTCGTACTTCGCACCACTAAAGAGACCTAATATTTGACTTTTGCGCAAGTGTTCAAGATCCGTGATGGCAACTGTATCTAGGAATTCTTTTTTTTTCGTTTTCTATTGTTTTTTCTTAACATCATCTAACCTCATTATCTTCTTCCTCAGGCCTCTAGTCTGTCAGAACGGAGCTACCTGCACGAACTCTGTTGGTGGTTTCTCCTGCATCTGCGTCAATGGCTGGACTGGTCCGGAATGCTCGGTCAACATCGACGACTGCGCTGGTGCGGCTTGCTTCAACGGTGCCACTTGTATCGACAGGGTTGGGGCTTTCTACTGCAAATGCACGCCGGGGAAGACTGGTAAGTTCACATTCATTTTCTATATTGATATCATGTATTTCAGGCCATATTAGATAGATAGATACATAGATTTATTCTTTATTGTACACCATAAATAAAAGTCACATCAGGAACCTAAAATTAAAACAAACAAAACAGCTTAAATTATTAGTTTTTCTTCAGAGCTGCATATTAACCAGTTGATAACAAAGAAGGGACATACTTACGTGGTATGTCTGTCATATAATATAAGCATAAGCATAGTCTGCCTTGTCTTGTCCACTGCTGGGACTTAAACCTTGTTTCTAGGAGAGGACATGCGGGCCCAGTGCGGATTGATGGATGTCACAAAACGTCAATTTTTTGGTTCTAGGACATGCCTGTTTCCTAATGATGTTTTTCTTCAGCGTTTTGACCGCAGTGGTGATGTGATACTGTGGACTTAGTTTAAATAATAGTGAATGATCGTCTACAGTATTAGACATCTTTGCTGCCATTCTTACCTTTGTTTCTTCTCCCCAGGTCTGTTATGCCACTTGGATGACGCGTGCACCTCCAATCCTTGCCACGCGGATGCGATCTGTGATACCAGCCCCATCAATGGCTCTTACACCTGCTCCTGTGCATCCGGCTACAAAGGGTTAGACTGTTCTGAGGACATCGATGAATGTGAACAAGGTAAGTTTTGAAAATGAAGATACCTATCCACCTACTGACTCCAGCAAGGACAGCTAACCGTAACGACCGATCAAACCGTATTCAGACATTATCTTGGTACTTTACTATAAGAGCTATTTTGAAATAAAATAATGTATATAATAATATAATAATAATAACAACATAGTTAATTATAACACGAGAAGAAGAAGCCTTCTTAACTTGTTAGAAAAATAGTACTTCTAAAGTATTTTTAGCTGTCCCCCGCGGTTTCTTCTACGTTTTTAGTTATTGCCTATGAAGTCTCGATCATTGTTTTATCTAACACTAGATATATTTTCAATTTGAACCAGTAGTTTCCGAGATTAGCACATGCAAACTCTTCAGCTTTTTATAATATTCTCTAATACCCGTCTTCTCTTCTCAGGATCACCATGCGAACACGACGGTATCTGCGTGAACACGCCAGGGTCTTTCGCTTGCAACTGCTCCGTGGGTTTCACTGGACCCCGATGTGAGACCAACGTCAATGAGTGTGAGAGTCATCCCTGCAGGAACGACGGCTCTTGTCTCGATGATCCTGGCACCTTTAGATGTGTATGCATGCCTGGTAAGTTGATTATGATTGTTTGTTAATTTACCTTCTGCAGACGATTTTTTTGCACAAGTGAAAAAACGTTCTATCAAGATTTTTAAGGTTTCTTCTATAGGTATAAAACTTTTAACATTCCCAGTCCTACTGCTTGGCAAAGAGATTCTTGTCTTTGGGCCAAGATCCACCATGCTGACCCAGTGCGGGTTGGTGAATTATGAGCTAGTGCAATGCCAATAAGAAACAACTCTGGTTAACTATAAATTTTCGAGGAACAGTTATAGGCATAAAACAATCAGTTGTAAACTTACAACCTGTGTTTTGAGGATTACAAATCATCAAATGACTTCTCCCGCTCTGGGTGGAGCAAGAAGGAGTGTCAAACTATTACTTATTAAAATCCACCTATAGGTATTCGTTCAGTTGCCTTTTGTATTCCAGGCTCGCGGTGTCTTTTTCGAACCACTGTTCAACTCTAGCCTTTTAACTTATGTTAGTGTAATTAGGTTCCTGCATTTTGCATTACTCATTAAAGATGTTATATGCTCGATTACTCGCATAGTCATGATACGTACAAACGTTTACCTAGTTGCATTAAAACCAGTTGCATCTGAGTCATCGAATTAATATTCAAACAACTTATCTTTCTGAAACAAACACACAAATTGCCTTATCAAGCATCAAACGACTATATCACTGATTTGCATAAACCTGGACATTTACCGAACATTGTCAGTACTCAGTACCTACTTAGTTAGTACTCTTGTACTGGTACATGTAGCTAAAGAGATTGGGTAGCGAGATTGTTTGAAGGAATCATCACTTGTCAGAGGGCTTACCGTGGCGAGTTAAAATGTCAGTCGTGCGAGCGAGAAAGAGAGATGGAGCTACAGACCCTCTATAGATCCATCCCTTTAACAGTTTTGTTTAGGTCGTCAAATTAATCGCGTTAAGAGCTCTTGGTAGGGCCTCCGGAACACAAAATCTGACATTGCCTGTCATTTCACCCAGAGTGGGAGAATTTGTTTAACAAATTGTTAAACAAATTCTCCCACCCTGTCTCAAAAAAGGCTAACGATTAACAGCCATGTGATGACTATAACTCAACAGCTACTACATCAACATTGTACTGTCAAACTAGGTAGCAAAACAATATCTATATTCCTTTAGTACACTTCCCCTACGTTGCGTTCTAGGATCACGGGTAACCTTTCCAAAAGTCAACCCATAGATCTAGTATCTACAGGTACCGTTGTCACCACGTAGGTAGACATCTCTTTTGCCAACTGTACAGGTAGAGCCCATTTTCTCCGGTAAAGCTGGCTGAAGCCGCTAACTTACAATTTGCTTCCAGTTGATGGCAAGCTTGATGATTATCATTAATTCCTATTAGACAGAGACAGGCGATACCGCGGGAACTTAGGGCTGTCTCTTTGTCATTTGGTTACCGTTAGAATTTTGTATATTACTGTTTTACTTACGGGAGTAAACTTCAGGAACCTGCTTAAGATTGCATAGGTATTGCCAAAACAGCTACCAAAAAGACCAATTACCTCTGTATGTTTTCCTTTCTTTTTTTAAATTTCTGTAAGGATACACACCTTAAATCAAAATTCTAGAAAAAAAGCACTGTTATTTCTTTGCCACATTTTTTTCCATAGTGTTTCTGTTAGATATCTTATCTTCTTTTCGTCCAGCAATAATTGCAGCCAACGTTTTCTACGTAAATTTTCTGTTATCAAACACTTAAAGCAAATTGAAGGACATAGCATAGTCATTACCATTATCCGCTAGCACTTCTTCTTCCTACTCTTATTCCATATTACTTGCTGTCGGATCAACACGTTTTTATTCCATTCTGTCCTGTCACCCGTCACACAATCATTAACTCCCTTTTTTTTCTTTCACTCCTCACACAATCCATCCATCTTTTCTTTGGCTTCCTTATTCTCAATATCAACATCACTAACTTCTATAAAAACTGGTTCCTCACCATCTCTTACATCACTACTATACTTTTTATCAACAACTGTACCTATTTCCTTAACTAAAAGGCGTATAAGATCTATCGCTGCTCCAATTACCATCAGAACTATAGCAGCCCTATCCAAGACCCGATTCCCATAGCGATGAGAGCGTCTGCGCCCGCGCATTGTCTTGACGCGGAAACGATTGCGCGCAGACCTCACTATCAACGTCACAGTTAACGTAATCTTTGCTACGCTGCGCTGCGCTAAACATTGTGCTATAATACGTGGTATTATTGTACTGTCCCCTATATTTTCATTCATTGAGGTAGGGATTTAGGAAGCAGTGTTGTGTGACGATTGTCTTACGTATATATAGGAAAGGGTGGCTAGAAATAATAGTTTTGCGAGACAAGTGAATTATAAGAAACGACAATGAATAGATGTAGGATCAGCAATTTAGGACATGGACTCTTGGCAAACAGTAAAAAAACTATTCATTTGGATCCTACTTAGATCAAAATGACAGTTTGGTAAGTGTTTTTTATGAGCCGATTGTGTTCCACTGCAGTGCAAACGGTTTCTTTTTTTCACTTTTCTCAGTCCTTATCTATATATGGCCTTTAAGTAGTAGTTCAACTTATCACGCCATTTTCTTCTGGGCCTACTACGTCGCTGGTTCCCTCTTGGCTTTAGTCAGTGACTGCCTTTGTTAATTGTGACGTTCGGCAGTTATGTCCTACCCAGTGTCATTTTAGTTTGATTGCTGGCTGGATGGATGGATGGAAACTCTTCCAAATGTTGTATAATATTTTTGTATGGACATAGGTTTTGTATGATCAAATGGCCTGAGAAAATACTCCTATTAAGTTTAAAGTCATAGAGAGTTTTAATGTGATGTATTTTACACTAAAATTATAAAGGCAAAATAAATGTTTCTTTATGTGTGTGTATGTTTGATACATCTTCACGATTAAGTGGCAAAACGGAATCCCATGAAACTTGTTATGCGGACAGACCATGTCCTTGCATAGCATATCGAATACTTTTAATCTAGGGAGAGTGTTCCCTTAGAAAATTTCTATAAGTATATCTCTCGCAGCAGATTATAAATGCTTCAATATGTTTACTCCTTGCCCCACTCCTTTAAGTACACCCATTCATAAACGCACCTACATTGCAAAAGACAAAAGGAAATCGGAAACTTAGACCACGATAAACTCAGTTCTCGTCATTATTAATGCATCTTTTAGCACAATCTGTGAACACTAAACATGAAGTCGGAGGGTATCGGTACATCTTATATTGGTGTCGCCTCAAGTTTTGATGGCCTAAAAACCGTGAGAATTAATAAAGGTAACTAGCTTCTGCTGGCGTTGCCGTCTGCGCTTAAATAGGTTTCTTCATAAAAACTACGTTTCTCTCTTCATCCTGTTAGGGGATGAATTTTGGAAAATCCTCTCAGTGCTCGATTCGTGAAACCTTCTGCAAGATTTCACACTCGCTAGTATCAGCAGTTTCAATTGTGTTTTTATATTCATAACTCTTTTAGCAAAATTATATTTCAGTACAATATAAAATCCATGTATTTGAAATATCTTCGAGATCCGTCAAGTCAATCATGTTAATATCCCTTTTTAACAATTTTTGTTCCCCAGAATCACAGCTGCCCTTAAATAATATTTAAATTAGTACCGAAGTTGGTACCATATTTAAACTAGGGGTTTCGGCGGTCTAACTTTAGTACCGTAGATAGTTCAGAAGATAGTGATAAACGTCATTTTTTAATGACATTTTCTTTAGGTTTAAAGGTCTTAAACCTAGTAATAATCCCAAAACTACACTACATTTAGATCGCAATTGGAATAAGGGGGTAAAAGTCTAAACCTCTTATCTTAACGAAAAGGACTACAATAGCTGACTTTTGTTACCTTACGTAACAAGTTCAAGATAAAAAAGCCAGAGAACACTATAAGACAGTCCATTAAACTCAAAACACAAGTCAAGTGGACATAACATGTTAAAATATGTCAGAAACGCAATGGTGCGGGCAAAACCACTCTTTGGAACGAGTTGACTTTACTCCCATGAGTAAACCGACAAAGTGATGTAGTACTCGCTACAATACTAACGTGCTTATAAGTCACAACCTTTGTCATATGTCTGGGTTATAGCAAAGTTGTACTGGTATCATTTTCTATTTTAATAATGCACTATTTTTCTGATGTTATTTTGTCCTGTTCCCTTTTTAGAGTTCCGTGCCTAAGTCGGCATAAATGGAACCCTTATACTTATAGGATATACTTTGTTGGCTGTCTGTCAATAATTTTTTTCTCAAGAAAGCGTAGACATATCAAATTGAAATTAAAATCAAATACTCAAGTCTTCCACCTGTAAGAGCAGTGAAAAAAATCAAACTTCTAAGTCGACGCAATTTAAAGAAAGGAATGCTTCGTTTCGGGGCATATTTTGACACTCGCTAGAAAATCAAAACCTATAGGGTACCTAGGTACTTCTCGTTGACCTAGAATCCTATAATTTGACATGAAGCAAGGTCTCACAGCACAAGTAAATGAAAAAGTTTGAAAACTGTTTAGTTAAGTCACAAGAAAAATTTTCGTTCCTATTCGGAAAATTTTCGAATCTCGATTCAGGAACTGAACTATTGACATAGGTTTGTAACTCAGAACCCTCGGTGCATAAGTTGGACTCGCACTTGACCGAATTTTTATGAAAAGAGGGGGGATATTTCCAATTCAGATGGTGTGTTTAGACTGTATTGATGAAGTGACTTTTTTTCCATTGATCAATCTATAACAATATTATAAAGAAATTTGTAAAGTTTTTTTTTTTAGGAAGTAATCTCTGAAACTGATACCTGTACTGGTCCGATTGTTAAAATTTTTTCATTGATATCTGTCGGTAAAAAGATTTGTAGCTTCCTAAATGAGACGTAGGCTATATTTCATGCTTTAAAAGCTGGGTCCGAATAAAGCGATCTAAATTCCCAAATCTCAGTTTCTCTTGGTATTTCTGTCTATATTCATACCATCAATGATTCCTAAGATATATCGCCATGTTTTGTAGTATAGGAAACATGAATGAATATCGTAAAACCATCTTCATTCGGCCCATTGATTCTCATCCCACGGCGGAGGCAAGAGGGGGTCTCAATAGTAGGTATAAGTGACACCGCCCTTTGGCCTCAAACGTCCTGTTGAAGGTGGTTAATTGTGTGACTATGTTGTATATTGTATATTTATGTTGAGTTTTCCACATTTATCTATCTCTATAAGTATTCTTATTTATTGCTATGATTGTAAGACATCTATGCTTCTCATCATGTCAGTACCATCTAAAAATTTCACTAAAGTCGATGGAAATACTGAACAAAATAATCTTTGTGGTCCCTTATGATTCACAGTGAGGTCCAGGGGAGATTCCTTTACAGTCTCTTCAAGTATGTGCCTTAACAAGCGTTCCATAGAGGGGGATCCAGAGTAATATTTAAAGAGGTAATGGAAACGTTTCCATATGCTGATGGTGACCACTAGAATGGTTTTAGTGACGGCCAAAATTAATTCTTGGTCTCTTACCGAACTCTGAGCGCCTTTTGTAGGTTTCGAATTAGTGGTCCTATGATCAGGATTTCCAAGTTGTCTTTACTTGAAATATAAAAAGACTCTTCGGTGCGCTGAGTGCGAGTTGTTTTAACGTTAATGCAATAGAAATGTTTACTGCGTTTGACTTTCTGATTGGTTAAGAGCTTCGAGCGGGCCAATCGAAACATCGAACGTCATAGACGTGTCACTGCTTTAACGTAAAACAAACTGACACTAAACATTCTGCCATGTTCATTGAAAGCGAATAGATATTGCCTCAATCACTTCGCTAAGCTCACAGAATTTGGTTATCTTTCCCATGCCACAACTTGTTATGGAGCTCTTAAAACCTCATAATATTTCGTTAAAACAACAAGGAATTGAGTCGTCATTACACCGAGACCACAAGTTCATCTGGTTTTGCTCGTGTTACCTCGCGATGCTCGACTGAGCTCGAACTTGTCACGCCACTACAAATAAGGGCATGACTGCACTGTATGACGACATTATAGTTTTTATAAAAACATCTCTACAGGTCTTTGAACTTTTATTATTTAAAAAAAAATAAACGACCGTTGGTTTTGTATTTTTTTTTTACAATTTGACCTTTGTCTAGGACACCTGATGTGTATCTTTTTGTATATTGAAAATAAAAAATGAAATTCGGACCAGAATGTATGCAAGCAGTTATGTGCTATTTTAGATGACTATTTTTTTCTCATTTAAACACTTTGTCTACATATCTCATCCAACCTTTTTGTCGCAGGTCTGCTGGAAGAAATTTCGTTAGAAATAAGCAGGTCCTTTGTACTCTTTTATTTCTATTTCTTCTTTCCGTTTTTAAGTGTTTCTGTGTACATAAATAAATAAATGATTTCTACCAAAAACCTGCTGTAAATTGTATTCTTAAACAAACGTGTAGATACTTTTAAAGAAAAGTCCTTTTTTAAAACATATATATATATATATATATATATATCACAGACAGTGGCATCAATAAATTTTCTTTTTACAAAATAATTTATGAAGATATACAGTTACTTACGTAAAAAATTCTCACCATCCATCAGTATTTCCATCTACCTAACCTGATCCATTAATCAATCATAATTCCAAAGAGTTTTTACTTAAACTAAGTAAATTCAATTGAAAACGTCTAAAGACTGTTAAGTAGGAAGTGTAGAAAAAACTGGCAAAATTATCTTTCTGTATTGACAACGGAATTGCTATGGGTTTCTCAACTGGCTTTTGTATTTCTTGACTTAGAAGTCTTTTATTTGAGGTGGGAAATCGTCCAATGACTTTTCGCGCTCTAGGGTAGAACGAGTCGTGTCAAGCTTTTACTGGCTAAACCCCACCTTGTGTCCTTTAGATGCCCTTTACGTTTTAGAATCATAGTTATTTCTGGTATTTCTTGAAAGCTATTTGCTGCATTCTTGTAATTGAGATCTTCACACTGATACTTTTTTGTTCGCATTTCAAAAGATAGTGGTCTTGATAAAATTATGTCCACCTTCAAGATGGTCTAGATCAGAATCAATGGCATTTTCACAAATTTTGTTAAAGGGATAGTAAACAGCAGTGATTTGTTCATCGTGAACATACTTCTGTTCCAGATCCTTTTGACAATCGTTCTGATGAAGACATTTATTATAATGTTTGGCAGCGGCAGTTTTCAATGAATTTTAACAAAGCCACAATTCCCACATCTTTTGGGGTTTCCCAAACAAATACCTACATAGTAATAAATACATAATATTTAAAGCATTTAGAGCCAGCTGGGCATATGTATTTAAAACTGGTATTAGGCATTCATGTATGCGAATAGTACCCATTAGCATGCACCAAACATTCTCATTGTGGCTTGTGATCCGAAATCGTGACGGTGGAGCCACGGCGTAAACTATAAGATATCTTGATAATATACATGCTATATTAAGATTACTAGGATTTGCGAGATTAAGTAGAAAGGCGACACTGTTAGGTGATATAAGTCCTTCTCACTTTTAAATCCATTCCGAGGATCCATTTACAATCCATAATTTTAATGTATCTACAGATTCATTATCATCGTCATCGTTTTACTGCTCTTGTCACACGTTACTTAGGGTCGGCGCTATATGTTTTATTTTCTTGTCAACAGTCACGCTTTCACTGACTCTTTTTCTTTCATATCATCACACACAATCTATCCATCTTTTCATTGGCCTTCCTCTACATCCATCCACATATGTACCTACTTACTACTGTTTTAGTTGCATACGTTTAATTTATCTTTATCATATGATCACAACAAGACAAACCCTTTTACCTTTTAGTCACTGCCAACATTTTCAAATTTCTTCTGATAAACTCATTTCTCATTTTTTATTATTGTTATTCTCTTTTATTTTGTGTTTGTTGACGTTGTCTGTATCTGTGTTGAATAAATATTTTCTATTCTGCTCTAAATTCTGTTCTTAGAAATATTTAAAACTTTAGGATATAAAAGGATGCCAAAAGCAGTGTGTTTTATTCCCCTTTTTCACTATCCACTTTTAGTTCGCTCATCAATCTGGCAATCACCTTGTCTTGCATTCCCAAATCAAATCGCTCGTCTCTCATGCTTTACTCCCAAATGACCACTACTTGCGCTGGCGCACAGAGGCGGGGCATCCCTACCAAAGCCTCACCATCACCACTCAAGTGGCCATATCGCTCGTAGAACTGTTGCGGTTTAGTTGTAACACATTTTAGTGGTACTGTTTTGAGTGTTTGTAATAATAGATGATATTGAACCTAATGCTAAGGTTTTATAAAATCAGGGTCTGTTTGGACAACGGCTACAAATTGCTATAATTTGTTTCTTTCAGTATAATTATCACCTAAATTTCGTGTGTAGCGACATCCTACATCGCGGTTTTAGAGTTCTCCGCACGATCCTAACTAATACTATAAATGTGATAGTGTGGATGTTGGGATGTTTGTTACTTAATCACGCAAAAACGGCTGAACGGATTTGGATGAAATTTGGCATGCATATAGACTTTGACATGGAAAAGAACATAGGCTACCTTTTATCCCGATTCCTTAAGTACCTAATGCCACGCGGGCGAAGCTGCGGGCAAAAGCTAGGATAGCATAATTATATAGGTACAACAGCCTGAAGTCAACTATCGAGCAGTTGCCAGGACCAAATATAACACTGGTCCGATTAGGGGGGTCTTCGCTTTTCAATGGAACTTTACACTAAGTTCCGCATTACTTTAAATCTAAACTAGTTAACTTGTACTAAATATTCAGATTTGCGAAAACGAGCTGTAAAAAATTAGCTGTCTCCTAAGGTTTATCTACGTCGTTAGCTACTGCTCTACGTCTATTAGCCAAAGCATGATGCTCTTCTAAATGAAGCCTTTCTAAATGAAGTATATGAGTAGTTTTTGAGACAAGCGCGTTCAGCTGAACAATGAAGGAACTCTTCAGCTTTATAGCATTTTTTTACATGATTATAAACTAGTGCTTGACTGCGATCCCACCTGAAGGTAAGCAGTGATGCAATCGTTGATGGCAAATCGCACTTGTTTATTAAGAGCTTGACTCTAGCCTGGATATATTGGTTTAGATTTTCATTTATATGTGCGGGAGTGATGATGTTAGCTTCTTTTATGAATGCACTGTCTTCAGTATGTTAGATTCCATTCCTTCGTTCTTGTTTAGAAGTCTAAGATATTTCTGCACATGTTCTTTTATTTTTTCTTATAATAAAGTAAGATTCAACCACTCTAGAACCGCTATTTAAATATTTAATTTACTTTTAAGGACTTAAACGGTCTTTAATTTACAATTCTTTTAACCAGTTAAAATGAACTTTAGCTCAATGCACATAAGAGTCATTCAACTGTGATTATTTTCATTTTTTGCTATGCAGAACCACATTCCCAATTTGGTGGGATAGTGATTTTCTTAAGAATGATATTGCCAACTTAAAACGTAACTTAAGCAAACAAAATTGAACTTTATGTCTTTACAACAGAGGTCATGAAAGTGCCTGTTTGTTTTTGTTTCTTTAAAAGGGCAGACTTGATACTGGTCGGAGCTAGATTGTCCTGCCTCGAGCACTTCTCCCTTCACGTTTAAAAATAAACTTTACCACTCAGGTTTATAGTTCATATTTCTTTGTCATATTTTAACGTCCACTCCAATGTTGGCCAGGGTAAACAATAAGTTAAATTGAGACCTATTTAAGGTGCAGTAAGGTGGATCTTTGAATGGGCTGGTTGATGGTATGGTTTTGATGGGACTGGAACGCTGACGTCAATTAGCATTCTCGAGAGACGGGTCTATGGTACAAACGTAAAATCTGTTTGTCCGTCATAATGGCATTCATGTGAAGTCTATATGAACTGAGCCTCTGATATGAGTTCTATTGTAATGTTTAATTTGATTTTAGGACAAAAGAATAATGATAATCGATTAGGCTGTATTTTTTATATAGTTGTATTTATTTACTGGCTGCTTCCAGCGTTTTCTTTCGCGTAGGACTCGTCATATTTGATCACAATTTCAAGAATTTAATTTTTGCGCGGTACTTACCGTATTTTTTTTCTAAATAAAAGTAATTTCAAGAATTTAATTTTTGCGCGGTACCGTATTTTTTTTTCTAAATAAAAGTAAAAGTTATCTACTCCTTATAACATCAGTTTTTACCAGTGAAATTCTCGTCAAAATACTTCCAGGCGTTTCGAAGATTAATCGTAACAAACAGACAGATAGGTTAACAGACCGACAGACAGGCCGATAAACAAAAAAAATAATGAAATCGCAATTTTAGTTTATAATTTTTGGATCTAGAATACATTTTTTATTTTAGTTAACGATACAATAATTCGCTAGAAAATATCATTTTCGTGTCCATAAAAAAAACAGATAACAAAACAGGGGCATGATATCATGACATGACGTCTTAAAATGTCAAGCGTACGAGCGAGTGAAGCCTATCCATCTCCACCTTTTTAACAATTCAGTTTAGGTCGTCAAATGGATCGCAGTAGAAGCTCGTGGTAGGGCCTCTAAACTTAACCCTTTATTTGCGACTTAAAATAACTAAGTAACATCTAAGTGAACATTGTATTTTGTAGTCACTATCATGTACGACATTTTACGAGGCTCCGCTAACTTAAAGTCCATACTTTAAACTAAGTCATTTGCTCAAGTTGTGTTATTAGTCTTTCAACTTGAAAGGCTATAAAGAGCTGTGATTATGCTTTGTTTGGTCCCTTTGTGAGGTTGGACTGGTTTGTGAAGACAAAGATGTAGCAGCTAAATTATTAACTTTAGAGTTTCAGACCTTGTTCTAGCTAGCCTACATTTATTGTTTACCCCCTACAAAGTTTTCATAAAACGAATATGTCGCAGCCATCTGGTTAAATTAGCCATCCAATTAAACGCCTAGGGCGTTCGTTAAACGCCGGCATCCAATGAAATGGCTGAAGAACAACTAGCCATATCCTTGACCGCAACGTTTAACCAGATGGCTGAACGTTGTGTAGTTATTTAATTTACTAGGGTAAAAACAAGTTTATAAATTACATAAAACTACTTTTTAGTAATAGTGTCCACCAAGTTATAGTGAAATATTATTAAATCAATAAATAACGGAACTAAATTTCAATGACTTGGCACAGTCTTGATCAGTCATTTCGAAAGGGCTAACTTTCAATACGCCAAGCTGTTAAACGTTGAGTGATTTTGGTTGAAATAGCTATTGACCTAGGATTCCAATTGGATGCAGGCGTTTAATGAACGACCTAGTTGTCCAATTGGATGGCTAATTTAACCAGATGGCTGCGACATATCTATTGCTTAGTATGGCTGGTAGTAACTTACTAACTAAAAACAAAAAGATATATTCGCCTCCGCTTATGTAATCATATCTGTATAAAGTATTAAATAAACAAATATAATAAGCCTACATCACATATCTGAAAGCGTTGCGTTGAAACGCAACATGCAGCGTGATGCGCGGCATTGTGATAACTGCCTAAGTCAGAACTCCGTTTTTACGCAATTTACCATATCAAATTATCTTTTTTCTTCCAGGATTCACGGGAACCCAATGTGAGGTGGAGATCGACGAGTGCGCTAACAACCCCTGTCTGAATGGAGGAATCTGTCATGACATGATTAACGCGTTTAGGTGTACTTGTGTGATAGGGTAAGTCTTCATCAGTGTGCAATTTTACCTTCAAACTTTCAATTTAATCCATCGACTTATTCTAGTGACAGACAAGCACGTTCATGAAAACTATTTGTCAGAATACTGAAAAGTTAAAACAAAGGTTCGCTGGAGTGCTACATTGGCATTATGTCGTCTAACAGAACTCTTAAAACATGCAGCGCTAAAATAGCTTTTGGAGATGCTTTTTTCCCGACCAAAATACCTAAAGCGCTATAAATTTTGTGGCTCTTACGCGTTTCGTTCAACATAGTGTAAAGGTATGCGGACTACATTACATCTGAATCGATTGAAGTGAGTGTTCGGCACGCGTAATCTAGTGCGTAGTACATATGTATCGATGATTTAATTGTACTGAAGCGAAGCTCCGCCTTTCTCTTGTTCGCCCCCCGTACTAAGAATTACTCTTGTATCGTGAATGTCTTTACAAACATGTAAATTTTAACCGTAACGATATCGTAGCGATTAAGTCGTTTAGACTATTTCCGTATTCACATCAATTAATCGAGTTTGAACGACACCGATTTTAAAGTCATTTGAAAATCGTCGATTTATTTTTTTGAAAAAAAAAATCTGTATTACATTATCCTGGTAGAATACTTATTAATGTAACTGGAAATAAGTCGATAGATCGTGAATACCGCTTTTGGATAGGACTCGATCGAACGACTATAAAACTTCGACGATATTTGGCTTGTTTGATTTTACGTGAATCAGGCTACTGATCCGAACAAACTATCTGTAGATCATACAAAAAATTTGTTTCAACTGGCAATCGAACTCGCGACACGCAGCGCAGACATTGCTCAACTACTGTGCCCTCCATCATAAAAACTATTTATCCATAGTAGTTTTCGACAAAATTCCACATAAATATTTACCAAAATTTGTGATGTGATCGTTTGGATACTTGGTAGATATTTTTACCCTCGATGTAAATTCTATAACTTACAAATACCATTTTGGATATAAAAACGCATCTTATGTAACCTCCACTTTCATTCTCCAGATTCACGGGCGCTCGTTGTCAAGTGAACATTGATGACTGCGCGTCCAGTCCTTGCCGGAATGGCGGGACCTGCCACGATTCCGTTGCTGGATACACCTGCGAATGTCCACCTGGTTACACCGGTAAGATTCTTCTTTCTTTCTTAGATTTTTTCAAGTAGGATTGGTTCAACTATAGTGTTTTTGATACTTTTAGCTGAAAAACCTTTGGGGATTTGAGGAAAGACTAGATAATTATAATTTTAACATTGGTGAGTGAACTATAATATAACGTCTCCAAAATCCTGGATACTCTCCAGCCCATTGCAATAGAAATATTAAATATTGCAATGATCTATAATACTGAATAAATAATATATGGATTAAATGAATCCCTACAAAGTTTGGAAGTTAGCAGTAGTGAATCAATGGTAAAGACTGCGACTTCTGAACCACGTCATACGCCATGAGTTGGAACTCAGACAGGCGCTTGTACTTTATGTAACTAGTGATGAAATACATCACCATTGCTTTAAAAACAGTGAAAGAAAATATTGTTAGGAAACCAGCATATCCTACAACCAAAAATTCAAAGACATATGACATCCACTAATCCGCACTGGGCCCGCTTGATAGATCTAGACCCATTCCCTTTCCTAGACAGGAGGCCTGATTCCCAGCTGTGGGATCATTTAAGCTGATTATGCCGTGCTAACAAATCAATCACCCTTGGTCTCCCTGACAATTTCTCTTTTAATTCTATATTTCTCATCAACTCTTCAATTCCAAAGGTATGTCATGCGAGACGAACATCAACGACTGCCTCTCAGCGCCATGTCACCGCGGCGAGTGCATTGACGGAGACAACAGCTTCACCTGCAACTGCCACCCTGGGTACACCGGCAGGGTCTGTCAGACCCAGATCAACGAGTGCGAGTCGAACCCTTGCCAGTTTGGAGGTAAGAATGATATCTCTGGTAGAAAACTGGGGCGTTACCATTACGAGTTATAATATCAAGCGTGCTAGCGAGAAAGAAGGATGGATCTATACACCCTTGACACTATATAGCTACTATATAACTATATAGCCCTTGAACGGTTTAGTTTAGGTCGTCAAATAAATCGCGAAAAAGCTCGCGGTAAAGTCTCAGGGACGGATACGGATATAGGAATAATATTATAATGGTTTCGGATACGCTTACGGATATGAAATTATATCGGATTATCCTAAAACGAATATTTTCGATAAAGAAAAGTAATAATAATATTCCTTAACTTTTACTTAACGCCATCTAGTCCCAAACTAAGTAGAGCTTGTGCTATGAGTGCTAGAAAACTGATAAACATACCTATATATTTCTAAATGCATACATATTATAGATAAATTACATCTAGACACAGAACAAATAATGGTGATCATCAGACGAACATTAGTCTTAGGTGGGAATTAAACTCACAACCTTCGGTATAACAGTCAGGTCAAAGTGAAATAAAAATAACAAGACTAGACTTTTATTTCTAGCCTATATTATCATTAATATTGACCGAGCAAAACTCACACGAACAAACCTGTCGTAACATGTAATTTAGATTCTGCTTTTATTTGAAACTATCCGAATTTTTTTATTAGTTTCCATTACGGATTTCGGAATTATTTGATAATTTCGTTTATGTTTATGGAGCTCCATAATATCAGACAGTTTGTTAGGCTGAAGCATCATGGACTGTTGGTCACAAGATATGGGTTATAACGAAATGTTGATTTCTGCAGTTCTGAAAGAACTAGCGCAGCGTCTGTTTACTGCGTTAGTGCGGTAAAGAAATCTTGATCCTTCTCTGCAAAAGAAGAAGCTTTTGTAAGAGACGAGAGTGATATCATCATTGAATGAAACATCAATAAGTCTAAATGACTGTATTAACATTATATTCACGTATACTGAAGCTCGCGATGATGCTTTCAAAGTGAATCATCGTGATGAATGTAGTACATGTAACGCCACAATCGATGTGTCACGTAATCTTTAATGGGACAATGAAAATGATTGCTATATTTTTGATCTTGGTTACATTGAAACGGATCTTAAACTACATTCCAGGAATACAGTTGGCATAGATTTAGATTTTAGACCTTTTTAACCCACTTGAGTTAAAACAGGTTTTAGGGACAGTGTTTCCCGTATCATATGTTAAATAGCCTGTATATTTAAATTATTGTTAGGCTCGCGTTTAAACCTTATTTTATGAGATGCTAAATGTTTTTTGTTCTCGTTTCTCTCTTCTAAATCATCAAATTCGAATCTGAGTTTTTAGTATTACTTTACTAGGTTGGAGAACAGGGTGTAAAGTCCCCTATATTATTAAAAAGGGAATATCCTCCCCCATAAAGCTACCCCATAGTAGATTAAAGACAGTTATATATTCTAATCGCGAGCAGAACTTAAATACCGCGATGCAGGATTCTTTATTTTTGTTTGTAAGTGGCGTTATAGATGTCGCTATGTTAGTCTTAATAATGGGAGGCCAAAAGATGGATGGATTGTGTGAAAAGCGATATGAAAGAAAAGGGAGTTAGTGATAGCATGACGAGTGACAAGACAGAATGGAAGAAAAAAACGTGTTGCGCCGACCCCAAATAAAACGGGACTAGGGCAGGAAGATGATTATGATGATGAGTCTTAATAATACAAAATTGTGTTATCTAAACCTTCTTCATTTTTCTCCAGGCCATTGTGAAGATCTAATCGGCGGTTACCAATGTCGTTGCAAGCCTGGCACCTCCGGCCGCAATTGTGAGATCAACGTCAACGAATGCTACTCTAACCCCTGCAGGAATGGGGCCACTTGCATCGATGGAATCAACAGGTAAGATCTACCTATATGTACAACAATAATGTTAGCTTGTTTCACTACTCCTAGATTCATCTGGCAGATCATGTCGTTTATCTGATGAATTGTGACTATTGAAGTGCTTCGTTTATCTAATGGTTGTAACAGCGACTGTTGATATTGTACCTAAAAGTACAGTAGGGTTTCTATATCAAGGATTGATCAGTAGAAATCCAGAGTTTGTAAGTTAGTCATGTGACGCCATAGTACCTCAAAAAGCACGTAAAGCCGTCAGTCCTGCTTCGATACATTTTTCCCATTCCCATCAGACTACGGATTCTAAAAGAACTGAAAGTGCTCTTGTGTTTGCGCACACATTTGTGGACTATAATATCTCCGGCGTACTTATGTAATCTGTTTTCGAGTACGAAATTCTGTTGAGAAGATTATTTAGGCCCTAATTAGTGTTTTCGTTAAGCATAGTCACTATTCTTCGTTTCAACCATTCTTTGCGCTGAAAAGTCTACACTGCACATTTTACCACTATAATACTTGTCAGTGGCGTAACTATATCATCTGAGGCCCGTGGCAAATTCATTAGATGGGGCCCCCTATAAATCACGTTACGTTGTGATTTCAATTTTAATATTTTTTTAAATATATTTTGGGTTAGTTCTTCTGAGCTCGCGGCCTCTAAGAGACCGGAGGCCCCGTCGGCCCTGGGGCCAGTGGCATTTTGCCAGCCTTGCCACCCTATAGTTACGCCACTGATACTTGTGCTTTAGTCATGCAGTGCACGTAATGTCTGTCACTTTTTTTAGTTTCACATTTTGTCTAGTTCTGAAGTATATCAGAATTTTCTTTACACTATAATTATG
This sequence comes from Mythimna albipuncta, assembly GCA_929112965.1. Taxonomy (NCBI): domain Eukaryota; kingdom Metazoa; phylum Arthropoda; class Insecta; order Lepidoptera; family Noctuidae; genus Mythimna; species Mythimna albipuncta. Next base: position 3,185,815 of record OV815962.1, on the reverse strand, counting down.
ATAATGTAAATACCCTTTTATCATTTTAACGCTTTTTTATTTTCTTTACATGCAGCAATAATTATTTTGAGTAAGTTTCCAAATCATTTAGTAAATATAAAACGCATGGTAATGAGTACGTTTGCTTAGTTTTCATATTTTACTGGGTTACAATCTGTAACCCTTTACATGAGCATAATACAGTAGTTTTGCATGTAATCAAAATAAAAAAGTTATTTTCTGAGTGTTCTGCTGTGCATCCCTGCTTTTATAATATCCTTTAAAAGTCACAAGCTGATAAACATTCTATACCACACATATGTTTGGCTAAGCATATTTCTGTAACTATCAAACTACAATAATTGCAAGATAAATATGAGCCAGGAAAAAATTTAAGTCATCATGTGCCAACTATCGAATACCGATCGGCTTGAGAGTCAGTTTCACCATAAAATCTCTGGCATCTCCAATACCCAACAGTCTGGTAAAATTGACGCCCATTCAAGTCTTGATCAGCGAGACATCCCTTATCTGCTCCATACTCATCATTCACCTCTAACATCTCCTGGTCATCCTCAGATACACCTGCGAGTGCATCCCAGGGTTCACCGGGCAGCACTGCGAGACCAACATCAACGAATGCCTGTCGAACCCCTGCGCCAACGGTGGCAAGTGCGTGGACAGGATCAACGGATTCCGGTGTGAATGCCCTAGAGGATATTATGATGCTAGGTACGGACGGTAGCAGGGTTGGATGCTGGACTACTACTTTAAGGGTTTTGGGATTAGTTTTATCGGATGGCTGGAAGGATACGACAAGGATACTACAGAACTGCTGCTAAAGGACCACAGTTAAACTACTTGAAGACAGATAACTCGTCTTTGGCTAGGAATCCCAAAGCATTGCATCTTGCACCTTTTACAGTAAACTGCATATAAGATCTTGTACCTTATTGCTGATCAGCAATGGGAAACCAACGCCATATTAGTCATGTTTTTTCTCAAGTCCAAATTTTGGCCATCACTATCTTGATACAGTCTTCGTTATTGAAGAGAATGCAGAAACTTCATCTTCTGTAACCAAATTTTCCTCTCAATGTGTCCATATTCTTGCCTGGTACTCATGATTTTTTTTCCTTTCCAGATGCCTATCTGACGTGAACGAGTGTGCTTCGAACCCCTGCATCAATGGCGGATCCTGTGAAGATGGAGTCAACCAGTTCATCTGCCATTGTCTGCCTGGATATGGAGGTGAGTGCCTTCAATTGACATTATTTTCTGTCTTGTATAAGATTTTTTGAAGATTATACACATTCTCTGCAAAATTTTCTTGTAGGTCAATATGTATAGTATCTTTGGTTTGAATTCACAAATTTCTCCCTGCTCTAGCTTTTGGGCTATTGCAATTTCGACTTTGTTTTATGTTCTCTTGGCATTCACTTCAGCACTAAATTCTGGTGTTCAGTGCTTATACCAATAGCGCAAATTGTTATCTTCTGTGTCATTGAATGCCAATGTCCAAACCTTCCAGATGGTTAACACGCTAGCTGCGGAGTCATTTTTCATGGTCTTTCAGCGCGTGCATATGAGATCTTTAAGAGGCAAAGTTGAATTTATTTTCAGTGCGTATGAGACTTTTCCGGCCTCGCATTTTTTTTTCTAAAATCACCGTCGAAAATTTTATCTATTTGTCTCTGTTATATTTATATACCCATACAATTGTTAACATAGCTATTCCTCGCACAGAGTAAAAGAAAGCGATTTTGACTGCCGCACCTGCTATATGTTAGGAATGTGGCTTGTTCGACCTCATTACGCAGTGAGCGTGTTAATCGAACATTTTGTACTAAATCATCCCCTATATTACAGGTCAACGCTGTGAAAGAGATATAGACGAGTGCAGTTCCAACCCCTGCCAACATGGAGGCACCTGCCATGATAGACTGAACGCTTACAAATGCGACTGCGTGCTTGGATTTACTGGTAAGAATCAACACCACTTCTTCATGTGTATTCTAAGATTATTCGCAGGTTTTGTTTATCCATATTATTATTTAAATCTGTCTTGATTGATTAAGTGTCAGTATTTTTTACGATCACGTTAATAGTATTTTATTTTTCTGATAGATCTTTTATAGTACCAGCTGTTTCGAAAATTTTCATCATCTTTTCTTTTGTAACAGCAAAAATGAAGGGTTTAGGTTTAACAGATGTATTACTGACTCCTTCATATGTGATAGCCTTTTTACCGTAGTTAGTTCTATTCTTTCACAATTTATTTTGGTTTGTGTTATTTAAACTATGATACAATGACTTGACTTGTAACTAATTGGTAGGTACCTATCAGGTCTATATGACTCGACATGTTCAAGGTATAAGTTTTCCATGCTGTAGTATATAAACAAATTCCTTCACCACTAACCCTACCTCCTCGTCCTCAGGTGTAAACTGCGAGACGAACATCGACGACTGCGCCGGCAACCCGTGCCTGCACGGCGGCTCGTGCATCGACCTCGTCAACGGGTACCGCTGCGTGTGCGCACCGCCGCACTCCGGGAGGAACTGCGAGAACACGCTCGATCCTTGTACGCCTAACCAGTGAGTATCTTCATCGTTTTAATTTCTACTTCTTCTTCCCGAGTCGATGTACTGTTAACTAACTATAAGTTATTTGGCAACCTGTACAGCTCTGTTATTAGCCTCGTATAGATCCAGGGCATATGTCACCTGCTATTCTGCACAACTGACTGCACTTTTCAGGATCGTTTTTACTGTAGATAATAGAAAAATGTTGTCTGTAAGTTAGTAGAAGACACTTAAATAGATGTTAAATATGAGCGTACATGCACAATCCCGGGCATTTTAAAGCGTTTTACAGGCCATTTCTTTTCTGAGAAACATTACAGTTGACACTTCTATATTTCTCAGAACCCTAGGGTCCTGAACCTTTGGAAAGCATTCGATTGGCTTAAGTTAATTTGTTACTTCTACTACTACTACTTCAGACCTTTAATTTGATATTTCTAACTTCTATGACTGAGAAGAAAGGTTATTTATGTCACCATGGAACCTTCAAATCCTGCAGAAGATTTGTTTACATTTTTGCATCAAACTTTTACAAACCGGTTGACATGATAAAGAGAACATGTGCCTTTAATCTAACACCATCTTATTTATTGATGCAGAATATTTTATTTTTAGGGCATTTTTAACTCAAAGTTGTTCACCTTTTCTCCAACAGATGTCGTCACGGCGGCCGCTGCGTAGCCGAGGCTTCATATGCTGAGTTCACTTGTCAATGTCCAGTGGGCTGGACGGGCGCGCTGTGCGAGCGAGACGTTGACGAATGTGCAGTCACTGCCCCTTGTCATAACGAAGCAACTTGCATCAACACCGAGGGCTCTTACGCCTGTTTGTGTGCGAGAGGTTATGAGGGGAAAGATTGCGCGATTAATACTGATGACTGTGCTTCATGTGAGTATAATATTGAAAATTTTACAGTATTTGTAGATTTTTTGTCTAAACATTTGACTGAACGCCAGAAATATACCTTCTACTATCCATCCGTTCCAAATATGAAGATAGCCGCAGAACTAAGGTTGCCAACAAGAAGAATCGCCAAATTAAAGTGGCTATGGGCAGGGCACATTGCTGGCAGAACAGATGGCCGTTGGGGACGAAAGGTTCTAGTTACAAGGTGGACCGATAATAGCCTGATAAAGGTTGCAGGAACTCGTGTGAATGGATGTGAGACGCACAAGATCATTTGTTGTGGCGACTTTTGCAGGAAGCCTATGTCCAACAGTGTACGTTTATCGGCTGAAATGATGACGATGATGATGTTCCATCCATTGTGAGGCATCTTGTCCTAAAAACTTTGGATAATGTTTCTTATACTGTTCTATGTACGTGGAACAGTTCAATGAGGCTTGAAAGTAATAGGTGCTAGCTAGTACCAGTACCATCGCCGGTGAGAAAGTAGAAAATTATCTGAAGGGAAAATGCTCCGGGAATTAAAAGTATTCTATGTAGGCTTCCATGAAATGGTGTACCAGTGTGTCAAATTGTATCCAATTATTTTCAGCCGTTTGAGCGTGAAGAGGTAACAAACATAGACGCTCACAAACATACATAGAAACATTATTATTTTATAATTTAAAGTATCAGCGAAATAAAAAAGATTTTCGTTCCTTAAAATGTCAACCAATCTCGGAACTTGAGAAAAGACAGTTTTCCGACTAAATTTTACGATGGTTTCTTGTAGATATATAACAATTATTTTTTTCTTCTACAGTCCCATGTCAAAATGGCGCAACATGTCTCGACTCAATCGGCGACTACAACTGCGTGTGCGCAAGCGGATTCGCGGGCAAGCATTGTGAGGTGGACATCGACGAGTGCCAGTCTAGGCCCTGCATGAACGGAGCTACTTGTAACCAGGTGAGGATGTGAACATCGGTGTTCTTCGAGTTTAAATTGAGAGAGAGAAAACGAATTGCTTTGAAAGTGGTTGTCATTTACTTAGGCCCTCTTAATTTTTTTTTGTTTTTTTTTTTTTACGACTATCACACAACGCCGTCTAGTCCCAAGCTAAGCAGAGCTTGTGTTATGGGTACTAGACAACTGATAAACATACTTAAATCTAGTCTAATAATCTAATATTGATAAATTACACCCAGACACAGAACAAAAGATTATGCTCATCACACAAACATTTGCCCTGGGTGTTAATCGATCCCACGACCTCCGGCATAGCAGTCAGGGTCACTAACCACTAGACCAGTCAATTCTAGTTGGTTCTCTGATTCTGAAGTCTGTAAGAGATCATGATTTTTAGGGTTTCGTACCTGAAGGATGCCAACGACCCTTATTCTTGCTTTGGTGTCCGTCTGTCTGTCTGTAAGACATGAAGAGAGTTTTCAAAGAATGTGTTTTTCTATGGCCGCTATAACAAAAAGCATGATACGTTATTTTATCGGCGATTTTTACTCGATTTTTCCAATTTCCTTTTCTAATGAAGGTTCCCGGGAGAAGACTAGAATGCCACCTGCTAAGTTTAAAAAAAAAGAAAATATTGTTTTAATTAAAATTATTTTATATTTGATATAGAAAAAAACGTGTTGCACCGACCCCAAATATAACGGGACAAGAGCAGGAAGAAGAAGAATATAGAAAATAACGATATTTTTTCAAGGCGTGATGTTTTGTAACACAAACTTAACTAACACACTAGAAATTCCTTTTTTACCATCTACCATTTCAACATTACAATTTTCCGTACAATATTCCTTCATCAATTAACACAATATACTAAAATCAACCTCTTCTTTCTTCCAGTACGTGGCATCATACACCTGCACCTGTCCGCTTGGGTTCTCCGGTATCAACTGTCAAACCAACGACGAAGACTGCACGGAGTCCAGCTGCATGAATGGTGGCTCCTGCATCGATGGCATCAACTCTTACAACTGCTCTTGTCCTCCTGGGTATGTTTTTTGCACATTTTTTATTTATTATTGTTAAAATTAACTTTTTTTTGTTATTGTTAAAATTTAACATACCATGTCTTTGTTATTGTTAAAATTAGATAAACATATTTTTCTTTGTTATTCTTAAAATGTAATATATTGACTCTTTGTTATTGTTAAAATTTAACATCCATATTTTGCCTCAGTCTCGAGAAAAAATGAAAATTGAAGAAACGGATTTCCGTCTTTATAATGAAATATCATTAAGTCCGCGTATCACTAATGTACATGTATGTGAAATACCCACTATTATTTTTGGTGTTTTAACACTGATATCACATTTTGGCTTATTTTTATTGCGTAATAAATTATTACTTACTGGAATATCTTCTTAAAGATCCATTGCATTATCCTCAGCATTACAATAAAAAACTGGAGTACTTATCAATTCACTACCTACTTCTGTTATCCTTAAAACTATCATCGACTGACCCATAAATTTGTAATGCTTACCTAATGTCATTTCTTTCTCTCGTTGCAGCTACACTGGCTCCAACTGCCAGTTCCGTATCAACATGTGTGACAGCTCTCCGTGCGACAACGGCGCCACCTGCCACGACCACATCACGTACTACACCTGCCACTGTCCTTATGGATACACTGGGAAACACTGCGAAACATATGTTGATTGGTAAGTGTGCCTATATTTTTAAGCTATTGCATAGCTTCTTTCGCGGGCCTTGAGCGTGGAGGCCGAATCCAGAAATTCCGTAACGAAAATAACCTAACACACCCCACTTATTTTTTATTTTTTGAACGTGGTGACCGATAAGAAAACAAATGAGTGAACAATCAATCAAAATTCAATTCAATGTGTGAAAGTGTAAATTCAATTAATATCAAAGAAAAAAAACAAAGGAAAAAAATACTGCAATACTGATAAAAATGCTATGCAATAGCTTTACCGCGGCAGTCCCCGAGTGCCACACGTCTTTTTTTATGTAGAATTGTAAGCCCTAAAAGATTAACTTGTACTACATACATACCTATGCTCGGAGTTTCCTTGCGTGATCAAATCAGGAATGAGGATATCCACAGGAGAACCAAGGTTACCGACATAGCACAAAGAATCGCCAAACTTAAGTGGCAATGGGCATATTGCTCGCAGAACAGATGGCCGTTGGGGCCGAAAGGTTTTGGAGTGGCGACCACGTACCGGTAGTAGCGTTGGAAGGCCTCCTACAAGGTGGACCGATGACCTGGTAAGGGTTGCGGGAATCCGATGGATGCGAGACGCACAGGGCCGCTCTTTGTGGCGACACTTGGGGGAGGCCTAGGTCCAACAGTGGACGTCTTTCGACTAAAATAATGATGATGATGACATACATACCTTTGGTGGATAGTTTTTTTAGACAAGTATGCTTCTAAAATCAAAATTATATGTGTATATGAATCGGTTCTCTCAGCAGTAGAATAGTTTGCAGAGTTTAATGTGTCCCAGGAGAGCAGAAAAACTACACCTTATAGTTACATGTTTTAGGCTTCCTAAAAGCTTGCCAAAGAAAACGGCATAAAAAATAATTGCGGCCACTATTATACGCTTAACTATAATCGTATTCTTAAGGACTTAGTCATGATTGTCATAATAAAGGGCTCGGTGATAATTCCAAAAATGTATGGTCATAAATGTATTGTGTATGCTTTAAATCAGTGATTGAACTAAAGCCAACTACTGTTCCAGACTTCTTGAAAATGATTGAATGATTTTTATATAAGTTTCCTTATTCGCCATTTACCAGTTTTTCGAGGTTCAAAAATCAGAAATCAAATACCTACGTTTATTTAAAATAGGCCAATTTATTACAGTCACTTTTGGTGTCATAGTCACACAGTCACAGTCGGTCAGTAAAAAAAGTGAATTTAAATTGCACGTTCCAAAGCGTAGATCTCTATGGAAAAGAACGTGCAAGAAACTCCAGTTCTAGTTCTTGTAACCATTTTATATCTTTCTAATCAACAAGATAACTTACCTACCCTTTTCCCGCAGGTGCGAAAACAACCCATGCGAGAACGGAGCCACATGCTCACAGAAGGGTCCGCAGTACACATGCACTTGTGCCCCGGGTTGGTCTGGAAAACTGTGTGACGTCGAGATGGTGTCATGCAAAGACGCGGCTTTTAGGAAAGGTATGGATTTGAGAGGTAATTTAGTGTTAAATTGTTGTTGATATTGAAAATTTTTAAGATTTTTCTTACATCCATTACTTGATTTAAACCTTCTCGTTCATTATCCATTATTATCAAAGGCTATCTGTTTGAAAGGTTAATTCATAAATTAATTTTGTCCCCAGTTGTACCCATAAAAGCACTATGCAACAACGGTTCTTGCGAAGATATCGGAAACTCCCATCGTTGCCACTGTCTCGAAGGTTACACAGGATCATATTGCCAAAAAGAAATCAATGAATGTGACTCTGCACCTTGCCAGAATGGAGCTCTATGCAAAGACCTCGTAGGAACCTACCAGTGTCAATGCGCCAAAGGATTCCAGGGACAGAACTGCGAGCTCAATGTCAACGACTGCCTTCCTAACCCATGTCAAAATGGAGGAACCTGCCACGATCTGATCAACAACTTCTCCTGCTCCTGTCCCTTCGGAACTCTTGGTAAAATCTGCGAGATCAACGTAAATGACTGCAAACAAGATGCCTGCCATAACAACGGTACTTGTATCGACAAGGTTGGAGGGTTTGAGTGCAAATGTCCGCCTGGCTTCGTTGGTCCGAGATGTGAGGGAGACATCAACGAATGCCTTTCAAACCCATGTTCAACGCCCGGTACTCAAGATTGCGTCCAACTAGTCAACGATTACCACTGCAACTGCAAGCCTGGCTATATGGGAAGACACTGCGATGCTAAAGTCAACTTCTGCGCTAACTCTCCTTGTCAGAACGGAGGTGTTTGCACCGCTATACAGGGCGGACACGAGTGTCTTTGCAGTGATGGTTTCTACGGCAAAAACTGCGAATACTCAGGATACGCTTGCGATTCTAACCCATGTCAGAATGGCGGATACTGTCGAACCTCAGAGATCGGAGGCTATGTCTGTGACTGTCCATCAGGATTATCAGGTATCAACTGTGAAATCGACTCCATGAACGAATGCCTCAGCAACCCTTGTAAGCATCCTGAAGCTAGATGTATCGATAAGCCGGGTGATTACCTCTGTTACTGTCCACGACAATGGACCGGCAAGAGCTGTGACATCCACGACCCGCACTCCAGAGGTGGCTACGGTAGTCCGGTAGGAGTGAATGGAGGTTTCAGCGGCAAAAAACCTGGACTTACCTTTGAAGAATTGGACTTGGCTTTCCAAAGAGAACAATGCGTAAAGAAAGGCTGCAAAGAAAAGCAAGGCGACCACCACTGCGATGAAGAATGCAATACTTACGCGTGTGAGTTTGATGGAAACGACTGCTCTTTAGGCCTGAATCCTTGGGCGAACTGCACAGCGCCAATCAAATGCTGGGAAGTCTTCATGGATGGAGAATGTAACGAAGTATGCAACACACAAGCTTGTCTATTCGACGGCAGAGATTGTCAAAAGTCCTTACAGCGTTGCAACCCAATCTATGACGCGTACTGTCAGAAACATTATGCTAACGGACACTGTGACTACGGTTGCAACAATGCTGAATGTAACTGGGATGGTCTTGACTGCGAAAACGAACCACCACACTTGGCCGAAGGTGTCATGTCAGTTACTCTCCTTATGGATATGAAAACCTTCAAAGAAAATTCCGTCGCTTTCCTCAGAGATTTAGGCCATCAGTTGCGTACGACGATATTGATAAAGAAAGACCATTTAGGCAATGACATGGTCTACCCATGGAAGGGATCAACCGATGTTGGTTTACAAGATACAGAGTTCGGCAAGAAACACAACATCGTCTACACAGAAAGGGGACAAACAGGAGTGCAGGTTTATTTGGAAATTGACAACAGAAAGTGCACATCGATGGCTAGTTCTGAGTGCTTCTTCTCGGCGAGAGAAGCTGCAGAATTCTTAGCGGCTACAGCGTCCAAGCACTCCTTGTCACCGGACTTCCCAATATTTTCCATCAAGGGTGTAAACACTCCTGAGGATACCGACGACGTACCCACAAACTCTAAATACGTCTTCATCGGAGTAATTCTGGTCCTTCTGGCCGGATTACTGATTGGCGTGTTAGTCACAGCTCAAAGGAAGAGAGCAGCCGGTATAACATGGTTCCCCGAAGGTTTCATTGGCAACAACTCTTCGACCAGACGTAGATCACGCAGACGTGGTCCTGATGGGCAGGAGATGCGAAACTTGAACAAGGGATCTATCGGTTGTATTGATGTTGATATCAATGGCGGTCATATGGGGCCTCCTCACCATTGGTCAGATGAGGATGATGATGGGTCGGCGCCTCCAAGAGCAAAACGTGCTAGAGGACCTGGTGACGCTAACGGAGCTCCAGGAGGCTACGCGTCTGACCATACTGCTATTACGGATTATGAAGAAGCTGGTCATGATGGTCGAGTCTGGACTCAACAGCATCTAGATGCTGCTGATATCAGAGTACCTCCAAGCATGATGACACCACCAGCTATCGTGAGTATTGACTTATTTACCATTAAACATCAAAAGTGATATATTTTAAACTTACTTTTGGCTAAACTAATATAGCCCTCCGATTTCTTCCAGCATGATGGTCACGTAGAAGTGGACGCTCGTGGTCCTCTGGGCATGACGCCTCTCATGGTGGCTGCTGTTAGAGGAGGTGGACTGGACACTGGATCTGATGCTGAAGACGAACAGACTGCTCATATTATATCGGAACTGGTCGCCCAAGGAGCTCAGTTGAATGCTGCAATGGATAAGACTGGAGAGACCAGTTTGCATTTGGCTGCGAGGTAAGGAAATACTACTAAGGGTGGATTTTGTTAAACTTGTATGCCAGGGCCGAGTAAAAGTACATCTAATTGTAGGGGATCAAGTTAGAGAGTGTATGAAGATGATTGATAAGTGTGATTGAAAATTTAAGACACCATGCTGGATTTCAGATCTTACCAGGGTAACTTCCAATCAAGTTTTAATTTTAAACTAACTTAGCCTTCTGTAATTTTATTTTCATTATTAAACTGGTCTATGTTATTTTGTGGTATCACGAAACTATGCAGGTCTGTGTTTGGATGAATATGTAGGAGCACACATACTTATTACGCAAACGTTTTAAAACTTGATCATTGGACAATACAATATTTTCTAACTTCAACTTATTTACTTGACTTTATTGGTAGGTACACTCCTCTACCATAAAGCCGGACCTTCGTGAACTGAACAAAATTTAGGGCACAATATGCATTTAGGAAGATGGAGGTGGACCGACGACCCGGTGAAGGTTGGGGATAGATGCGAGATGCACAGGATCGGTCACTATGATGAAGCCTAAGTCCAACAGTGGACGTCTTTCAGTTGAAATGGTGATGATAATGCATCTAGTGGATATCAATCAATCTAACTCAAATTTCTTCCACAGATACGCACGCGCAGACGCAGCTAAACGGCTCCTCGATGCGGGCGCCGACGCGAACTCACAAGACAACACGGGACGCACGCCACTGCACGCGGCAGTCGCTGCAGATGCCATGGGCGTGTTCCAGATATTACTTAGGAACAGAGCCACGAACCTGAACGCGAGGATGCATGATGGGACTACGCCACTTATTTTGGCTGCTAGGTAAGTTTACTGATAAAGAATTTTTAGTACAGTTGACCTTTAAGTCTATCTTCATGGAAGAATGTCATCAAAAATATTTGTTATGTGTATCTACCACCAGTAAATCGTCTTTTGGACTCAAGGACAAAGACTATTTTAAGTATATATATAGACTGGCCTGTTGGTCTAGTGGTTAGTGACCCTGACTGCTATGCCGAAGGTCGTGGGTTCGATTCCCACCCAGGACAAATGTTTGTGTGATGAGCATAATCATTTGTTCTGTGTCTGGGTGTAATTTATCTATTATATGTATGTATTTAGAAATATATAAGTAAGAATATCAGTTGTCTAGTACTCATAACACAAGCTCTGCTTAGCTTGAGACTAGACGGCGTTGTGTGATAGTTGTGGAATATTATATTATTATTATTATTATTATTATATCTAGGGTATTTTTTCGACACTTTTTAATTATTGTTATTTTTATTGTGCTATTCGGTACAATGTTGACTGTTCTACACTGGTTTTTCATACCTATTAATATTGTAAAATCAATAAAAAATTCAAAAGAACATCCATAGAGTTTTTTTCCGTTATTTATGACCAAACCTAAATAAAACGGGATAAGGGCAGGAAGTATCTTTCAACCGTTATACCTACCCGCTGTCCTAAAATAGGCCATTTTCAAGCATATCTCGACTAAACCAAAATCTTTTCAACCCAACAGGCTGGCCATAGAAGGAATGGTGGAAGACCTAATCAACGCAGACGCAGACATTAACGCAGCAGACAACAGCGGCAAGACAGCGCTGCACTGGGCTGCAGCTGTCAACAACATTGATGCTGTCAATGTTCTGCTAGCTCATGGAGCTAACAGAGACGCACAGGATGATAAGGTGAGCGATTTAGACAATATGACATTACTACTAGAAGCAAAGAAGGAATTTCTAGCGGGGATTTTCGAGTGAAGTTCAGTAACTGCTTTACTGTATATTGTGATGTAAAATTGGTATATGTCAAACACAACTGGACTATATATCGACAGTGTAAAGGTAAAATTACTTAAACACCACTTTGGTCGAAAATAAGTTATCAAACTTATAACATTTAATATAAGGTATAAAACTTATTTCCGACCAAACTGGCGCTTAAGCAGTTTTACCTTTCCACTGACGATATGTAGAATCATTGGATCAGGCGCAATATTGGTAAAACAGAACTAAGTTTATTTTGTAGTACCTCAAGGAAGCTTGCCAAAAATGGTGACTGAATATATTTGCTATCAAATAATACTGCAAAAATATTTGAATGTGTTTCATGCGTATTTTAATGGTAGCAAAGTAAACTCAAACTAAGTTTAAATCTGTTAACAATATTGATGTAGTCAGATCAGCCTACTGCTATAAAACTAAAATAAATACACATGCCAGGAGACTACAGCTTTTTAGATATTTCAAAATGGGTTGATTGAAAGTATCTTTTACAAACCAGTGGTTATATTTGAAAGGTTTCTTTTGAATTCCTAAGATTTGTGGTTGTCTGTAAATGAATAACATCCGTAGACTCATAGCAAGGTTCAGTTGAAAACCAGCGTCAGGTAACTGCTACGTAGTGGCCTGGCATGATGCTGAACTGGACCTATTTGGTGCAGCTGTGGGACATACAATGTAGATATATTTATTGACTGGCCTGTTGGTCTAGTGGTTAGTAGCCCTGACTGCTATGCCGGAGGTTGTGGGTTCGATTCCCACCCAGGACAAATGTTTGTGTGATGAGCATGATCATTTGTTCTGTGTCTGGGTGTAATTTATCTATAATATGTATGTATTTAGAAATATATAAGTAAGTTAAGTTTATCAGTTGTCTAGTACTCATAACACAAGCTCTGCTTAGCTTGAGACTAGACGGCGTTGTGTGATATTTGTGGAATATTATTATTATTTATATTATTATTTTAAGTTTAAGATCCCATACTATAATAAATTTTTATATCATTGTGTGTACCTGTGTACCAAATAAATGTATTTTCTTTCTTTTTTCTTTCTAACGTTACGTGTATCATTTTACGCACCCTCATAATCGAATATCTTATTTAAGTCTTCTGTCCTATCAGAGCTAACACCCCTTTTTCCTCCCACAGGACGAGACACCTCTCTTCCTAGGTGCCCGCGAAGGTTCCTACGGAGCATGCCGGGCGCTGCTAGACGCCATGGCCAACAGAGAGATCACGGACCACATGGACCGGCTACCAAGAGACGTGGCGCAGGAGAGGATGCACGACGACATCGTGAGGCTCCTGGATGAGCACTGTCCGCGGCCACCGCCGCAGCATCACCATCTTATGCGTGAGTTTAATAAGGGTAATTTGAAAGTAGAAGTTTTTTTATTTGGTACTAAGTTACTAATTTTACTAACAGCTACTTCCTTGTGAAAGTCAGAACCCATCATCCAAGGGAATTTGTTCCCGAGATAAATATCCTGTCCAGAATAGGTCTATCTTGGCTGTATGCCCAGTTTCATGCACGTCCATTAGCCCATTAGATATGGAAATGAAATTAACTGACGCTTAGCATTATAATATACAAGGTGTAAGGGACAGCCCTCCACAAACTTTAAGGGCTTGCTCAGTAGACGAAACTGAACAACCTACAACAAATTTTTTTTTCAGGACACGAAAAAAAATTCGTCCTCTCCATAGAAATTGTCCAATCAAGTTTATAATTTTGTATGGCGAGGCGGATTTTTTTTTTCGTTTCATAAAAAAAAAATTGTAGAAGGTTGTTCAGTTTCGTCTACTGAGCAAGCCCTTAAAGTTTGTGGAGAGCTGTCCCTTACACCTTGTATATGGAATTAATAAAAATATAATATATATGGATTTACATGCTTATGAACGCATCCACAAAATACAGAAGATATTAGTAGTAAGAGGCAAGATTTTATAAAAAAAAAGACACTTGCAGATTTGAAAGTCCTAATATTTTCTTCGTACTGATTGATGTCGCTAACACGTCATTGCATGGCCAACGTCTTTTTCCATCTCTGCCTTAACACTAAGAATATAATTTCATGCCTTTACCAAACGTAACTGTAGTCTCGCCATCTTGAAGATAGACAGGCAGCTAACTTTATTCCCTTCCACAGCATCACCAAACCCTCACCCACAGCTGATCAGTCAGCCGACAGTGATCAGCACGTCGGCGAAGGGAAAGCCGAAGAAGTCGCGAGCGAAAGCCGGCCCTGACAGCCCCGACCAGGCGTACGACAACAACAACTTGCAGACTACACAAATTAGACGGTACGACATCATTTAGTATTATAATTCCATTTATAAATATATTTAAACATTTATAAAAAAATAATAATTAAAAACATTTAAAAAATTGTTGCCCACCGGTATTGGGAACAAAGTTCAAGCTACCAAGGGCTCCGAAGTGGGAAATATTCTAATAATACGCGTATTGGCGCGACATGTCCAGCAATAATGCTTTCCAAATCAAGCCCTTGAACCAACTGCTCAACGAGAGCCTCCTCAAATGTTGGTCGAGGTTTTTTGCTATTAATACATTGGCTATCAGGATTATCGGCACAATGACTGCTGAGTCCATTTCGGGAGCCAAATCAACATACTTAGTTTATTTTCCTCAGCTTTCACGGGGTTCTCGTCATAAGGGACCATCAACGATCATTGTGAGACGCTCTAGTCGATTAATCACCACTATATCAGGTTTATTGGCAACAAAAGTCTCGTCAGTGATGATAGATCGATACCAATGCAGCGTGATTATACCGTTGTCGAAAACTGGGTATAGGCACATACCTATATTACGTTCTTCTGATTCTACAAGATTGTATTTAAGAGCAACTTGCTGTTGAATAATCCTGGCAACACGATTATTTAAATAATCTCTGTTAGTTAGACGTGAACACTTAGAAATCTACCGGATTGATTTCTTTGGGCCGATGGCATCCTCGTCAAATATCAATCCTACCGTCCTTCACAATATGTATATAACTATTATATTTCCGGTAGTTAGCTGTCATCCTAACTCCGTCCAAAATCGTCTTCGGTATCCCCGAAGAGGACATCACTGCGTAGTCAGGGTGCAGACATTTCAAGAGTATCAGTTTATTTGATTTTTCCTAATGTATATTTTTATATATTGTTTACAGGAAGCCTAGTGTAAAAAAGAATAATAAGAAAGTGGCACAAGAAGTGCCGCAGAGCGTGGAAAGTTTGGGTTCCAGTTTGAGCCCGGTTGAATCTCCGCTCCAAAATTTACAGGTAAGAATAGAATATCCTATCCCTTCCTTTTCAAAATGTATGAAATGCTTGTCAATACTAAACTGCATTTATAAGGACTAAAATGATTGGATGTTTAAGAAGATATCCCATTTTTTCGCTTGTTTAGTTAAAATAATAACTGCAGCACCGGTTGATCTCCTAGGTTCGCAATGTTTGCTGCAATCGGTCTATGGATCGGAGAACATCATAACATTCTGAAAGTCCTCCGAACCCAGAAAGCACGCAAAAAGGTCAATAACAAGAAAACCTAATATCGATCTTGTCTTGGATATCGTGATACTCAATTGTTGGGTTGTGAAGGTCAGAAAGACAGCGGCTTCACGTAAAATACTGGTATTCCGCTGAATCCAGTTAGACAGGAAGCTGACCCCAACATAGTTGGGCCTAAGAGGCCTAGCCTAGTAGGGCCAATGCCTGCTGGGGCCATAGGGAAAGTACAAAAATGACATCCGTGGCCTTAGAACGCAAAGGGCAACTGATAGAGCATAAGTTTAGTTTTAGTCAGTAAAAATCTGACACAAAGAGCGAAGGGAGAGAAGGCATTAGATAATTTACATCAATAATAAACAAAAAACATATTTGGGAGAAGGGTGGGCAGACAGACAAATTCCGACCTTATTTTCTTAGTGTTAAGCTTCGTTTAAACGTCATTTATGCTGAAAAAGCACATGAGTTTACTACTGCAGTGTTGTATAATGTTCTGTTTGCATCTATAGGACTTGCCGTCGCCGTACGACGCAACGTCGCTGTACTCGAACGCGATGGCGCAGTTCGTAGGCATCGAGCAGCTAGTGCAGCACAAACAGCCGCCCAGCTATGAGGACTGCGTTAAGGTAATACACATACACATTCTATATATTTAATAGAGTATATATCAAGACATAATGTATGGGCCGGGATTTTAGAGAAGGAAATAACAACTTAATGTAACTTACTTTATTGAACTCAAATTCATGTCACGCAAATAGTGACTCATCACTAATACTGCAAAGTAAAGGCGTATTCATACTAGGGTGGAAAAAAAACCATTAAAAATAAAGCAAATTTTTTAGCACACAGTATTTACAAATATCATTTTTTATTTGTTATTTTAATCAATGTTATCAGAATTTTCACGTTTATTTTTACAAGTAGATGAGCTATTCATTTTTAATTGACAAAATAGGTATCTTTTAGTATTGTCTGAAGGGCTTGTTTCAACTGGTCAATGTAAACACGGCTTTCTAATTTACTATGATCTTATTAGTTACGACGTCGCTAAGCTGAGTGACAACGATGTGTCACTATTATTTTAACGTCAATATATTAGAGATTATTTCTTAAATCAACTTAAAAGATCCTAATAAAGGGGCTATACATTGCGTAATCAGTGATCAATAGAGCTAGTAACTAATAAGACCAGTGCTTCGTCCCGCAGACGGGTCAGACGCTGCAACAGTCGTTCGGCGGCGGCGCGCACGGAGCGTCCCTCTCGCCGCCATACTCCAACCACTCCCCCACGCACAGCAATCACACCACATCGCCACATGCGTATATAGGTAAGCACATCTATACTATTTTTAACACACTAGGCGCCATGTGTATCTTTTTGTCACACAGTGTCTGGAACACTGTGTATTCAAAAGTATACACATCTTTCTACTTAGTAAACGCACTGTGTATCCTTTAAGAACACGTTTTCTATACATTTATTACGCAAAAATTAAAGCCCTGGCCTGTCGCATTTTTCAGATATAAATGGTCTGGTTTTAGGGTCTGGCGCTGAGGGTGTTAAAAAGCAAAGATTTGTCCCTCTAAAGAGTGATCCAAAAGGGTTAAACGAATCTAATAGTGCGTCCAGATCTGGCAAATGCACCGTTCGCTCACCGAACGAGACGTGCGCGAAAAGCGACGTTTACAAGCGGTGAGTGAGCGGTCCATTCGTCAGATTTTGACGCATTATTACCCTATCTAATGGTTATTTGACTGGCCTGTTGGTCTAGTGGTCAGTGGTCCTGACTGCTATGCCGGAGGTCGTGGGTTCGATTCCCACCTGGGACAAATGTTTGTGTGTTGAGCACGATCATTTGTTCTGTGTCTGGGTGTAATTTATCTATATTTGTATGTATTTAGAAATATATATGTATCTTTATCAGTTGTCTAGTACTCATAACACAAGCTCTGCTTAGCTTTGGACTAGACGGCGTTGTGTGATAGTTGTGTAAAAAAAAAATCAAGATAAAGTCAGAATAGGGTTAGATAAACTGAGAAGATTTTATTGATGATTTTAATGATCATGATTCCGTAAATAAAAACGTGTTACGATCTCAAATCATACTTTCATGAACATAGAACCTGATACTGGCCAGCAGAATGCAGAAAATTTGAATTTTGCGGTCCAAAAACTACTTTAAGGATTTGTTTTAAATGTTCATTTTTCGAAATATAATCAGTCGACATGTTTTGTTTTACTATTGAATGGCTTGTACACCATAGGAACACTGCTCACACGTGTGGTGCGTCGGTTTCCATATAAATATTATATGGAAACTAGACTTGTAAAGGTACACTTGATCCACGCCAAACGATATCGTTCTACAAAAAAATCAGGCGTGTTACACGTGTGCTTCGGTCTAATGTAGTTTTAGTTTCGTTCCACATTATTGAACTGAAATTTTGCATATCTACTCTTTTAGTTTGAATGAAGGAACAGCTTGCTTTTTAACAATGATTTATATAGAGTTAGTATTTAAAAACGATTGTTCTCCCAGGATCTCCATCCCCGGGCAAGTCCCGGCCGTCCCTGCCGACGTCGCCGGCGCACATGGCGGCGCTGCGCCACTCGCACCAGCACCAGCTCGACGCCGCGGCGTACTCGGCGCTTGCGCATCTGAGTGAGTATAATCTTTCAAAGTTTCAACACTATAGCTACATATGTGCTTCATCGTCGGCGTCAACTAAGTTGTGCTGATCCCGAGTAATATGGAACAGGGGCAAGAAGGTGACCTTCTTTATACTTTAGCAATTTGAGATCACCAGGGTGGTCCTCTCAAGATGTACTGATAGGTTAGTGAAAAAAAAAACGGTTTCTGGGCGGGAAGAGTATGATTAGTTGATTTGTGTTGATGTATCGGGACGCAGTTTCACCAATCCAGTTGAGCAGTACATCCTTCAGCTAAAATGCTAACTGAAGATGATAAATTCTATTTACACTACTTCGCAACATTTTCGTCAACCACAGCTTCAATCTTAGTTGTTGAGTTATTAGTCCAACGCGAACCTTTCAATGATCATTTTTAGGGTTCCGTAGCCAAATGGCAAAAAACGGAACCCTTATAGATTCGTCATGTCTGTCTGTCTGTCTGTCTGTCTGTCTGTCCGTCCGTCCGTATGTCACAGCCACTTTTTTCCGAAACTATAAGAGCTATACTGTTGAAACTTTGTAAGTAGATGTATTCTGTGAACCGCATTAAGATTTTCACACAAAAATAGAAAAAAAGCAATAAATTTTGGGGGTCCCCATACATAGAACTGAAACCCAAAAAAAATGTTTTCATCAAACCCATGCGTGTGGGGTATCTATAGATAGGTCTTCAAAAATGATACTGAGGTTTCTAATATCATTTTTTTCTAAACTGAATAGTTTGCGCGAGAGACACTTCCAAAGTGGTAAAATGTGTGTCCCCCCCCCTCTAACTTCTAAGATAAGAGAATGATAAAACTAAAAAATATATATGATGTACATTACTATAAAAACTACCAACGAAAATTGGTTTGAACGAAATCTAGTAAGTAGTTTTTTTTTAATGCGTCATAAATCGAAAAAAATACACTATTATTAAAACATCCATCAAAGTTACAACACATTACAAGAACTTTTATATTAAGTTACTTGCTGCTACGGAACCCTTCATGGGCGAGTCCGACTCGCACTTGGCCGGTTTTTTAACTATAAGTTGTACTATTGTTTTTTTTTTATGATATAAACTAGTGCTAGACTGCAATCTTACCTGTTTGTAAGCCAATGATGCAATCGTTAATGGTGAAGCACACTAGTTTATTAAGAGCCTATTCACTCTAGCCTTGAAGGCACCTAACAATTGATATTTCCTAACGATATGGCTTGTCATTAACGTCTGAATTGCTTCTCCAGGTGCCAACGGACAACACAATGCACAGTTACAAGCGGTGATGACGCATGCAGCCGCACTGGGACAAGTGCAAGGCGCGCAGCACCCCGCGCTCACGAATATGATGTCAAGTGAGTATGAGAGAAGCTGGATAGGGACGAAAGGTTCTGGATCCTGTACTAGAAGACGCAGCATTGGAAGACCTCCTATAAGTTGGGCTGATGACCTTTTTTTTTTATGGTGGGAAAAATCATCCAATGACAACCCCCGCTCTTGGGCGGAGCGGGAGATAGTGTCAGACTCTTACTGACTAAAAGACCCACCCCGTTCCTTCTAGCCTTCATACCGGGGCTCAAGCGCCCTTTCGGATAACCCTGACCCCAGTAGGTGGGCTGATGACCTGGTGACGGTCACAGGTATCAGACGGATGCGAGATGCAAAGGACCGGTCATTATGGCGATACTTGGGGAAGGTCTATGTTGAATAGTGAACGTCTTTCGGCTGAAATGATGATAATGATGCCGTGTATGAGAGTTTTGAAGTCTACTTTATCATCAATCAACAGGATTGAGCAGGATTTCTAGGTTTATCTACGACTTTACTGATACCTCGTGCCTCGGAAAGCATGTAAAGTCGTTGATCCCGGTTGTCGTTTGTAGATCGCGAGACGCACACGACCGATCATGGTCATGCCGATAGCGACACTTGGGGGAGGCCTATGCTTAACAGTGGATTTTTTTTCGACTGAATGATGATACTCAATACTCAATACTTTATTGCATTCCATATGTACATAATATATATGGTATAAAAATATAGTTAAGACCAATATGGGCCTTGTCGGGCACAGCAAAACTAGGAGAGAGGATGAAGGCCAATGAAGGGGATGATGATGGCACTTCCCCATTTACTTTACAAACTGTCTTTTGGCCAATAATTTGACAAAAATGACTTCTTCTACAGGTATATACGGCGGTTGGGGGATCGGTGACACATTCCCGACGCCATCACCAGAATCGCCAGATCATTGGTCAACGCCATCACCGCAGACGCCGCTCACGCAATCCCCGCACTCTGATTGGTCGGATCGCGCCGCGCTGTCCCCTAATGACATACAACAGACCAATAAGGGAGGGACAGAAGCCATCTATATATAGGGATAAGTTAAGGTTTGGGTTTAGATGAATTTCTGACGTTCTTGATACTTGTAAGTGGTGACTTTTGGTTGCGTTTGGTGAATGTTGAGCCTTAAGCATATAGTCTTTTTCGCAATCATGGATTTGTCTAGAACTGGTGCTAAAATACTAAATAAAATGGCAAATCGAAAATAACAACCGTAATAGTAAAACTTCATAAATATAAACTCTATAGAATAAAAAAAAACTTGATCCTAGTAAAATTTCTTATAAAAAAAAAACAAAATATGATTATCATGTTTGTGAAATTCCTAATATTCCCATTTTGTATTAAATTGACAAATAAACGCCACATCCAACTTCAAAAGCACCACAAGAAAAGAACGTCCAGCAGCATACGAATAAAGACAATGTACAGAACGGCGCGTGTATTACCGTCCAACGTCCTCAGCTGCGTTCGTTTGGCGTCCATAGCTGCGTTCGTCTGGCGTCTACAACTGCGTTCGTTTGGCGTCCACAGCTGCGTTCGTTCGGCGTCCACAACTGTGGTCGTTTGGTGTCCAGCTTTGTTCGTTCAGCGACCATAGCTGAGTTCGTTTAGCGTCCAAAACTGCGTTCGTTTGTCGACCATAGCTGAGTTCGTTTGGCGGCCATAGCTGCGTTCGTTCGGCGTCGAACGTAATGTCGTGAACATAGACTGACTTGTACAGCCATGACTCGAGTGTATAGCTATTAACCTAGTGTAGAATGATGCACTAACATTTGGTAATCTCGTGATTAGTAACATTCCCGTTTCGGTGTATTTTTTGTGATCAATGATGCAATTTGATTTAGAAAATTTTACAATGAAAATGTATTAAGTAGTAATAATACAGTCTTCAGTACCTACTGAAATAGGGACAGCATATTCTATTAAATACTACATACTACTATAACAGATCATTTCTTGTTATGAAGGCAAATTAGTTTTAATTATTATACAAAGAATTTAAGTCAGTAGTACAATTTTAGTGTTCAAGAAACATAGTGAAAAGTTTCTTTTGAACAGCATCAAAAATACACCGAATAATAATCACATTTTGATAAAATGGACACACACACTTGTTACGTTGTTGATTTTTTTTATTATTTACTTGTTTGTAAGCTGTGTTTTTAAGCCCTTGGTTTGAAATACATGAAATTTGTTAAGTGCAGTCGATGACGTCACTCTCGCGAGATTGAAGCCCGGTAGGCGTCGACTCCACATTTGTACGGAAATTATTTATGTGTGATTCTATAGTTTAGGATTTCATCGCTTTTAGTGTGTAGATAGTTTCGATTTGTTACTAAAGCTGGAATAAAATTAATAAGTAGCTAATATTATTAATATTTTTTTAAAAACTAAGCATGGCTTTTGAATTTGCAATGGAAAAATAGTAAATTAATTAAAAACGGTTTTTAAGAAAAACGATTTAAATCGGCTTTAGAAACAAATTGCGTTAATTTAGTATTTAAATGTAATATTGACTGAGATTGCTGCCTACATCGCATTTCTCACATTTATTTTAGTTTTTTTTTTTTATTGTTTAGTTTGTTTTACAGACTTTATTTTTGATCTGGCAATAATCTCAGTTCTGAATATTATAATAGATAGTTTACATATCTTCCGTATATTGAATCATTCCATGATTGCTTCCAATTTTACTTTTAAATGCAGAGGTGTCAAAAAAACATACCTTTTTAATAGGTATTACAAACATTTTGGTATTATTTGATAATACAGCAGCAAATCTAAACCATTCCGTACATATAATGTTGCCATCACTACGCGTGCCACCTCTTGCATATGGCATATTTCCAATTGATATAAGATCTCATTCATTCCATTTGCGCTTTAAATGACAACACTAGTTGATTTGTTATTATTATATATTATAATAGTTGACACGGGATCACTCATGCTCAATTTTTACTCAATTCCATAACATACTCTATTATATTGTAATATATTTTACATAATTAATTAATTTTAAAGTTTTTAGCTTCTGATGTTGTAACGCCTGCATCATTGTAAATATTTTTATCATTTATTTTTTTAAATGTAAGTAAGTAATATTTAAATGCGAATGAAATAACTGATCTTCGTAGATTTACGTTAGTTTTAATTTTAATTTTTTGTGTCATCTATATTGTGCCAATGAGCAGATTTGAATGTAACCGTTAGTGATCACACAGAAATGTTACATGTGTATTACTAGTAGTAGATTAAATATATGGATAAGCGAATTGTGCTTCCTAAATGCTTATTTTTAAGCAATAAATGGCCCTAATACGTATAGGAATTGGCTGAAGTACAAAAGTATAAATTCGTATTTTTCGAAGTAAAAACAATTAACTGCAAATTATTGTAACGAATGAAATATATGACAAAATAAAGACTGTGAAAGATAATTAAGTGCAAAAAATTATACTCATAAACGTAACTCCGTTTTTTAATATATTTTTGTGTGTGTGTAAAAAAGTAACAACTCGGCATATATTTTTGTGAAAGCTGACACATCTTGAATGCACCTTGAAGGCACTTTGTTACGAATAAAATAATTAAAATGATCTTCAATCCGTGTGCCTTTTAATTAAGACGTTTGTAATTTAAACTATTAAATTAGTTTAGTAACGTAGATAATAGTTGGTAAGTTTGTACATATATTATAAACAGTTATTTTCATTGAAGATAATTGCATTTAAATTGTAAGGAAAAAATGAAATTTTAATAAATGTTCTCCCGTAATGACAATAAAGGAATAAAATAAATTTGGTCGTTTTATTGACTCTTGTATACTGAAAATATTGATAGAAAAAGAAGTAAGTACGTGCTATTCTAGGACCTGCGGGATTACCATGACGTTCAAAGTAAGATTGTTTTAATCTTGTTTCAGTGTGGTTAAGAGATGGCGCTAGTCAACCTGTATAGCTCTGTCTCTTAACCACAGTGAAACAAGATTAAAACAATCTTACTTTAAACGTCATGGTCTAGGTCATGGTCTACCCATGCGCAAAATTTCATCCAAATCTATTCTACCATTTGATTTTAAAGTAGTAACCAACATACACCTACAATATACATTGTTTCTCGCCTTTACCCGATACAATATTAGTGATGACCCACTCTTTTTTCTATTAATGAAAATTGCGTCAAAAGCCGTTGTAGAGAATTAGCGGATAAACATGGGGTATAAAAGAAATTAAATATTGTGCACCTATTCTTTTAAATGTTTGTCCTGTATTTTTGTTTATTTGGTGTACAATAAAGATTATAATAAATAAATACAAACGCAGAAAACGAGATTGTTGACATCATTATCTCATCTTTCTACCCTTGTCCCGTTTCATTTGGGGTCGGCGCAACAACGTTTTTTTTTTTCGTATCTTCTGTTCTGTCACATGTCACGCTATCACTAACTCCTTTTTCTTTCATATCACTTCTCACACAATCCATTCACCTTTTCTTTGGATTTGATTGTTTGTAAATTATTTGATTGATTGATATTTTTGTAAGATTGTTGTAAATTACGTTAAAATCAAAGGCAGAAAAAATAAAGACAAACGAGAGCCTGGCCGTTGCTAAAAAAAAGTTAATTGCTTTTTATTTTGGAGACCTACGATAAAATTGCTTTCAAACGTCGTCGACGTGAACAAGTCAACATATTATTAGGAATTGTGTATTTTTCCGATTCTGAATATAGTCCTTTACAGTGTAAAAAGCCTTTTGATAAAGATTACGTTTTACAAATGATTTGAACTTATTAAAGCTTAGTTGGTAAGTATCCGGTATCCGGGCACTATTCGTTTCATCTCTATATTTTCCTCTATTTTCAAATATTAGAATAAGGAAGAGTACGGGCGAGGTGGGAACATCACGCTATCTCTTTTCTACGTGCGTTACCAGTAGTAGCCAAGTTGATAATCTGCTATTATAAAACTTCAAATGTACGGGAATGACGTCATCTCAACGCTCAGTCACGTGGTCAGAACAAAATAATCAGGAGTGTTGCCAACTTGAGGCGTTCGACGCAAGCGAAACGGTTGTCACTTGGCCAAGGGGGCTGGTGGCGTAACATCACATTTCAGTATATATGTACATATCCTTTTTCTGTTACTTGACTGTTTTTCCTTCACCGGTTTGGAAAATTCTTTCTCTTTGTTTTTTTATACATTTTAGCTTTTTTTACGTTATGCTGAAATTGATTGACAATATCTGTCGTATTAAACTGTCATTAATATTTCTGAATACCCTCAATGTTTCATATTCAAATAAAACAACAGCTTATACAATTGTTACAGCGAGAAACATAGATTTTGCGAGAACCGTATTTAATTACACAGTGTTATTCAATATTACTAAAAGAATATATCGGAGATTAGTACCTGTCTATTAACGAGATGCATTTTATATTAGAAGGTGCAATAAGTAACAGTTATATTTACTCTAGTATTTAGTACGACGAGAATTGTCGTCCGAAGATTTAATAGTGAGTTTTGTTTCAATCATCGTACTTTTTCATGTGAGTGAATTTCTTTGCCTATTGTGTTTGTGTTACCTACTTCATTAATTACCTGAAATTCTTAATTGCGATTATCATGTAGTATGTTTACTGATATGTACTACGTAGTTACAATCTTGGAGTCTTCAAAAGTGTATAGGTTACTTCTAGGAAAGTGTTTTCAGTGCCAGATTTTATTATAGGTAAATGCAGGTAAATGATAACAAATTAAAACTACTTTTTCTAACAGGCCGTGGGATTCTTATGTCACGGTGGGTTTATTCTATGGGCTGTTGCCTCCGTTGACTATAAGGAAAGTGTGGAATTAACTAGATTTGCTACTGCATAAAGATATCTTGACTTAGTTAATTTGTGGATATAAATTTTCGGCACATCAACTGTGACAAGTTTACAATAACCCCCATTTTGCTACTCTTATTACATGGCTGATCAGGTACTGTGTGTTCTTTCGTCGACCACATCATTGCTTACCATCAGGTGAGACAGTGGTCTAGCGCTGGCTTTTCAATAATAAACAAAATAAAAAATTGTAGGTGTACTTAGTTTTTCAAGTGAATAATTTTTTCGTCAGTTGTTCGAGATACTGATTGCTTGAATAATTAATTAACTTCTGCCAGCGGCTTTATTTGCCCTTAGGTTATTCCATACAAACTTTGACCTCCGTTTTGTCTCTTTGGGGGTTACGTTTCAAAATATATTTTCTTATTCTTTGTTTACATATATTGTGGAAGGAACCACTGTGCAGAATTTTAGAGTTCTAGGTCCAAGAGTTTGTTGACCTGGGCTTTTAAGATCCTGTGAGTGACTCAGGACTTTACCTTTTATACATAGACATATAGGTAATTATACAGTTATTCTTGTGTAGGTTATTTAGGTTTGAAGAAGGCTAAGGGTGAGTTGCACCATTTAACTATAACCATAACAAAGCCGTCGAATTTACGATTAAGCTACCGTTTCACGGCTGGTTATGGTTTGGTTATCGTTATAGTCAAATGCTGCAACTCACCCTAACTGATTGACACTAGTCACAGAAAAGATGAAAGAGTTAGAAAGGAAATATTTTCCGATTTGTACTACAAGGAGTGTCGTCGCTTGTCTCACACCCTTTAACTCCACTACAGGCAATATTAAGCCAATACGAACGCGCATTACACAAGTAACAGACCACTCACACTTAGATCGCAAGTTTGCTATTGGTAGTTGAACTATGAGCGTTGCCCTACTTTGTGACACGCCTGTCCCACCCACAAGGCCATTCTGACCGCTTCATCTTTTCTGTGTTAGTTACGCGACTATTTTTTCTATGTGTATAACTAGCTGTCCGCCCGCGACTTCGTCCGCATGTACTTCGGTTATCGCACTCGAAACGTGTTTTCCCGTAGGAATAATATGTTTTTCCGGGATAAAAAGTAGCCTATGTTCTTTTCCATGTCAAAGGCTATATGCATGCCAAATTTCATCCAAATCCGTTCAGCCGTTTTTGCGTGATTAAGTAACAAACATCCAAATATCCACATTTTCACATTTATAAAATTACTAGTTAGGATAATTACACCCACAGACAACTGATAAACATACTTGTATATTTAGAAATACACAAGTATGTTTTTCAGTTGTCTACTCCCCTTAACACTATATCTGGACTCTAAATATCAAACCTTGAATTTCCTTATCATTCCTAGTTCATCATGAGCACTCTCCAGCCTCGTGGTGGACTCACCACCAGCTGGTGTGCAGTGGCGGCTGCAATGGCCGCCCTCGCCACTGCCACCACCATCGGCAACGCAGCCGTGTTAGTCGCTCTCCACCGATCCAAGACTGCGCCCGCGCACTACCCGCTTGCGAGTTTAGCTGCTGCTGATCTGCTAGTAGGGCTGTTTGTGTTGCCTGTTGCTGCTGCCAGGGAGCTGTTCGTGTTTCAACTGGGTGAGTGTTGTATGGATGGAAATGAAAAATAAGCTTTTTAAGGTACACTGCGCACACGCGTGCCTCTTACGCCGATATGGGCGCGTCGGTCTCCACAAATTGTACCGAGTGTTTTTTTTTTTTTCTTCTATAAGTGCACATTACGTATTTAAGTCTCATTATTACTCAATGGACGGATGGATGACCCCTGTAACACAGGTGTACCTAGCACAGGGGTCATTGATCATGTATTTTGTACCTCACCAATTGTACCCTAAATTTAAGTCTCACCTGTAATTGTGTACTTTTTGCAAATAAAAATATTATTATTATTATTTTTTATGTAAACTGGACTTGTAGAGCTACAATAGATTCACGCAACGTGACGTCGTTCTACTCGCAAAACAGGCGTGTTACACGTGTGCATCGGCCTGATGTAGTTCTCGCTTTAATTGCGTATTAGTGTAGAATTTATTTATCCTTATGAAATTGCTCTTGACTACTGACTATCTTTTGAGGTGCCGTTGACTACTCGGGCTCGGTCCGTACTGGGAGAGTGGCCAGAGATCTATCCATCGTTCATATAGTCCACAATCCCGCGCTTATGCCTTGATCACATATACCGAGTAAAAAGGCGAGACAGTGAAATGTTGCTCGGCCGAGACAGTGATGTAAGTGAGTTGTAGAGATGGTAGGCCGAGCACTCGGCGCTGTGTTTACACGTACCGAGTACTCTATTGATTCGGTTCCCAGTTCCATAATTTAGCGTTCCATTCGATATATTTATATATTTAGCGTTGTCTTCCGATTCGATATTCATTAAACCGAATATATTAGGCATTTCAATCGAATGATTCCATTTCCATCGAATACGAATACATCAGAATTCCGCCAAGTGTGCCGAATACCGAATATAAAACGAATATTCGACGCATCTCTAATCATCACCAAACTTTAGGTTGCCGTAGTGGAACAAGAAAATTTTACATAACGCGTATAGGTATGCGAATAGTTGAGTCTCTAAAAAAAAACAGTAACAAATTCAATCTTTACCTTTCCAGATCCTCTAATCTGCAGCTTCTGGAAGACCCTAGACATAATGTGCTGTACAGCATCCATCCTCTCCCTCTGCTGTCTCGGCTGGGAGCGCTGGAGCGGCATCACCGCTCCCTTCGCTCGAGCCAGGCGAGCTAAGCGAGCGAGACTCTTCGCTGGCCTGGTCTGGCCGCTGTCACTAGCTGTGGCATTGCCCACTATCTTCATACCGTCTCCGAAAGCCTTGGTTAACGAGGATAAGGGGTGTCCTGATAATACTAATCTTGGGTAAGTTAATTTTGTTTTAATACTTATAGGTCTCAACGGGCTTCATCAGATTTCTTAAAATTACCCAAAAGTCAATCGAAAAGATTATACTTGGAGTTTCCTAGGATGATCGCATCAGAAATGCAGTTATCGCCGAAGAAATAAGGTTATTGGTATAGCTCGAAGAATCATCAAAGTTAAGTGGCATTGGGCAGGCCACTTACTCACTGAACAGATGGTCCTTGGGGCCGAAAAGTTCTGGAGTGGGGGGACCTCGAGCCGAATGACAGCATTGGTAAGCCTGCCACAAGGTGGACCCATCGGACAGCTCATCAGCTGTTCAGGGTCACGGAAATCCGATGGATGCGAGACGCAAAGGACCGGTCGTTGTGGGCATACTGGGGGGAGGCCTATGGCCAGTGGAAGTTTTTCGGTTGAAATGATAATATTCTACAACTAACACACAACGCCATCTAGTCCCAAACTAAGCAGAGTTTGTGCTATGAGTACTAGACAACTGATAAACATAGGTACACCCAGACACAGAACAAATGATCGTACTCATCACACAAACATTTGTCGTGAGTGGGAATCGAACGACCTCCAGCATAGTAGTCGGACCCACTAACCACTAGACCAACATGCCATAGTTAATTGATGATGAACCTCTTGGTCTCCAGGTACGTGTTCTACTGCGCAACCCTCTCATTCTACTTACCCGCCATCGTGATGGTGACATTGTACGCTCGCATTCTGTGCGCGTTGTCCGTGCCCCTGCAGATCCGATCACATAGGGGAGGCTTGCCTTGCCCGGACACTGGACAAACGGTAAGCTATTTTCTTCATTTTTTTTTATTGTTGATAGGTTCGCGCTTGATCGCTATCTCACCTGATGGAGAGCGACGATGTGGTCGACAGTGGAACGCGCTTACCTAGAAGAAACCTATTCACTCTCGCCTTAAAGATTCCCGGGTTGTAGCTATCAGGAAACACAGACTCCGGCAAGGAATTCCACTCCTTAGCTGCACGCACAATTAATGTGTTCCCAAAACGTTTTGTGCGTGTAGGTGGGATATCCACCATGTACCGGTGGCGCATAGCCGTACGTCTGGTAGTCCGATGATGGAACGGGCTAGGCGGAATTAGGTTGATAATATCAATTGATTTAACTGGCGAACATGTGATATCGGTTAGTTTTTAATTTTCATCCACAAACCTAGGGACCACTTGGTTAACAATAAAGTAAATAGTAAAGTTTTCAATAGATAAAGTTGTTTTTTTTTTTCAAAGAAAACATTGACCCACAGTAGAAATTACTTCTGTATCATGGGCACATTTATAAATATGTTACACACATACCTACACAAGACACCCAGAAACAGAACAATCATTTTCTGTAGGCCACACAAATATTTGTTTCGAGCGGGAATCGAAACGGTGACATGCAGTGTTTCCGCCATGGTCGCAGATCCACGACCAAATACTCCATCTTGTCAGCTCTTTGGTCGCCTATGGGACCTTTTGTCACCAATTGAAGAGCTAAACGTGGTGGAGTACCCAATCGCAAGTACACGACTCTGGTGAATAATACGCGAAATCTCTCGTCGGACCAATCCGACGCAAGGGTTAATGGGTTTAATTATAATTGGCTGGCGTAACACAGCAATCCTTAATGCATTTAATATGATTAAGTTATCTTATATGATTACAATTATGATTATAAAATCTTGTTTCTATGACTCAATATAGCATTATTATTATTCTTAACACATAAGCACCTAATTATTTATTTATTATATAGTTTATTCTACACTTAATAATGAAGACAGGATAAAAATTTACAAAAACTATGTACAGTTTAAATTTTCATGAAAACTAACTATCTAACGACACTAGGTTACTTATCTTCTTTGTTGACTGTACTATGTTTACTTTTTAAATTTCAGAACAAAACTCCTAAACCTGCATTAAAAAGATGTGCCGCTTCCGTCGATATTTGTTTCCAGGAACATCAAACGAATACTGTGTAAGTTACGTTAGCACTTATTTTAATCTTTCTACAATTGATTTTATCCTTAAGAAGGCTTAAAGTGGTCTAAAGGGCAATGAAGAAAGGGCTATACTCAGAGTGTCCTTGCGTAATGAAGATATCTGCAGGAGAACCAAGGTTGCACAACCCGAAGTTTTACCACACCCATCCGATTATAATTTAGGTGTCTTCAAGGTCAGAGCGAATAAGCTCTTAATAAACTAGTGCGCTTCAGCATCAATGATTACATCACTGCTTACCATCAGGTGGGATCGCTGTCAAGCACTAGTTTATGTTATTTAAAGGAAAATGGAAATGGAAAAGGCAGTGGGTAGGGCACCTTGTTCTCAGAACAGATTGTTGATGGGGCTGAAAGGTTCTGAAGTAGTTCTAAAAGGTTTAAAGACCTTCTGTAAGGTGAATGCATGACCTGGCGAGAGTCGTGGAGAGCCGATGGATGCGAAATGCTCAGGACTGATCAAGATCAGCAGTGCATTTAGCTAAAATGATCATGATGCACAAAACAATGATAATGCAATTAATTTGCACTCAGTGCAAGCCCATTTTGTGTCCAGGCAATCTCTGTCCATTCAAGGTTGCCTGGAAGAAATCGCCTAGTCCGCTATGGCCGCCAACTGTGTGTTTTATAAATTATACTTATGGTTTAACTAGCTTTTGCCCGCGACTTCGTTCTCATGGAATAGTGACTTCCGTTTCAGTACTGAATTGATGCCGACTCTTGACCAATAGATGGCGCTGTATGTCCGGAATAAATTTTATTTTTTATTTTATTTTATTTTTTGCAATAAAAACTATCCTATGTCCTTTCTCAAGTTCCAAACTATGTCTGTACCAAATTTCACACAAATCGGTTCAGTAGTTTAGGCAAAGACAGACAGACAGACAGAGTTACTTTCGCATTTATAATATTAGTTTGGATTTTTGTAAATTTTAAAACATGATGTGCAATAAAGTACCTATATAAATAAATAAAACCTTTATCATCGAGTGTTAAGGGTTTATCTGTTCTCTGGTGAATTATTTCCATTTTAATTTAAGGGTACCATCACCAAAAGGCTGCCAGTTGAATCTACCCGAAGGATCGAAGTCTGGAAGTTGCCCCACATCACCAGTGAAGCATCCTGGAGCACCGTAAGTACCAATACCTATCTACCTAATTAATAAAGAAGAAAAGTTCAAGTGAACACGAATTTTAGAAAAAAATCATAACTAGCTAGTAGGTAAAAAAGTAACGAACATACGCATTCATAACTTTGGCCGTTTTATTATTAGACTAGAGTTTCCTAGGATGATCGCATCAGAAATGCAGTTATCGCCGAAGAAATAAGGTTATTGGTATAGCTCGAAGAATCATCAAAGTTAAGTGGCATTGGGCAGGCCACTTACTCACTGAACAGATGGTCCTTGGGGCCGAAAAGTTCTGGAGTGGGGGGACCTCGAGCCGAATGACAGCATTGGTAAGCCTGCCACAAGGTGGACCCATCGGACAGCTCATCAGCTGTTCAGGGTCACGGAAATCCGATGGATGCGAGACGCAAAGGACCGGTCGTTGTGGGCATACTGGGGGGAGGCCTATGGCCAGTGGAAGTTTTTCGGTTGAAATGATAATATTCTACAACTAACACACAACGCCATCTAGTCCCAAACTAAGCAGAGTTTGTGCTATGAGTACTAGACAACTGATAAACATAGGTACACCCAGACACAGAACAAATGATCGTACTCATCACACAAACATTTGTCGTGAGTGGGAATCGAACGACCTCCAGCATAGTAGTCGGACCCACTAACCACTAGACCAACATGCCATAGTTAATTGATGATGAACCTCTTGGTCTCCAGGTACGTGTTCTACTGCGCAACCCTCTCATTCTACTTACCCGCCATCGTGATGGTGACATTGTACGCTCGCATTCTGTGCGCGTTGTCCGTGCCCCTGCAGATCCGATCACATAGGGGAGGCTTGCCTTGCCCGGACACTGGACAAACGGTAAGCTATTTTCTTCATTTTTTTTTATTGTTGATAGGTTCGCGCTTGATCGCTATCTCACCTGATGGAGAGCGACGATGTGGTCGACAGTGGAACGCGCTTACCTAGAAGAAACCTATTCACTCTCGCCTTAAAGATTCCCGGGTTGTAGCTATCAGGAAACACAGACTCCGGCAAGGAATTCCACTCCTTAGCTGCACGCACAATTAATGTGTTCCCAAAACGTTTTGTGCGTGTAGGTGGGATATCCACCATGTACCGGTGGCGCATAGCCGTACGTCTGGTAGTCCGATGATGGAACGGGCTAGGCGGAATTAGGTTGATAATATCAATTGATTTAACTGGCGAACATGTGATATCGGTTAGTTTTTAATTTTCATCCACAAACCTAGGGACCACTTGGTTAACAATAAAGTAAATAGTAAAGTTTTCAATAGATAAAGTTGTTTTTTTTTTTCAAAGAAAACATTGACCCACAGTAGAAATTACTTCTGTATCATGGGCACATTTATAAATATGTTACACACATACCTACACAAGACACCCAGAAACAGAACAATCATTTTCTGTAGGCCACACAAATATTTGTTTCGAGCGGGAATCGAAACGGTGACATGCAGTGTTTCCGCCATGGTCGCAGATCCACGACCAAATACTCCATCTTGTCAGCTCTTTGGTCGCCTATGGGACCTTTTGTCACCAATTGAAGAGCTAAACGTGGTGGAGTACCCAATCGCAAGTACACGACTCTGGTGAATAATACGCGAAATCTCTCGTCGGACCAATCCGACGCAAGGGTTAATGGGTTTAATTATAATTGGCTGGCGTAACACAGCAATCCTTAATGCATTTAATATGATTAAGTTATCTTATATGATTACAATTATGATTATAAAATCTTGTTTCTATGACTCAATATAGCATTATTATTATTCTTAACACATAAGCACCTAATTATTTATTTATTATATAGTTTATTCTACACTTAATAATGAAGACAGGATAAAAATTTACAAAAACTATGTACAGTTTAAATTTTCATGAAAACTAACTATCTAACGACACTAGGTTACTTATCTTCTTTGTTGACTGTACTATGTTTACTTTTTAAATTTCAGAACAAAACTCCTAAACCTGCATTAAAAAGATGTGCCGCTTCCGTCGATATTTGTTTCCAGGAACATCAAACGAATACTGTGTAAGTTACGTTAGCACTTATTTTAATCTTTCTACAATTGATTTTATCCTTAAGAAGGCTTAAAGTGGTCTAAAGGGCAATGAAGAAAGGGCTATACTCAGAGTGTCCTTGCGTAATGAAGATATCTGCAGGAGAACCAAGGTTGCACAACCCGAAGTTTTACCACACCCATCCGATTATAATTTAGGTGTCTTCAAGGTCAGAGCGAATAAGCTCTTAATAAACTAGTGCGCTTCAGCATCAATGATTACATCACTGCTTACCATCAGGTGGGATCGCTGTCAAGCACTAGTTTATGTTATTTAAAGGAAAATGGAAATGGAAAAGGCAGTGGGTAGGGCACCTTGTTCTCAGAACAGATTGTTGATGGGGCTGAAAGGTTCTGAAGTAGTTCTAAAAGGTTTAAAGACCTTCTGTAAGGTGAATGCATGACCTGGCGAGAGTCGTGGAGAGCCGATGGATGCGAAATGCTCAGGACTGATCAAGATCAGCAGTGCATTTAGCTAAAATGATCATGATGCACAAAACAATGATAATGCAATTAATTTGCACTCAGTGCAAGCCCATTTTGTGTCCAGGCAATCTCTGTCCATTCAAGGTTGCCTGGAAGAAATCGCCTAGTCCGCTATGGCCGCCAACTGTGTGTTTTATAAATTATACTTATGGTTTAACTAGCTTTTGCCCGCGACTTCGTTCTCATGGAATAGTGACTTCCGTTTCAGTACTGAATTGATGCCGACTCTTGACCAATAGATGGCGCTGTATGTCCGGAATAAATTTTATTTTTTATTTTATTTTATTTTTTGCAATAAAAACTATCCTATGTCCTTTCTCAAGTTCCAAACTATGTCTGTACCAAATTTCACACAAATCGGTTCAGTAGTTTAGGCAAAGACAGACAGACAGACAGAGTTACTTTCGCATTTATAATATTAGTTTGGATTTTTGTAAATTTTAAAACATGATGTGCAATAAAGTACCTATATAAATAAATAAAACCTTTATCATCGAGTGTTAAGGGTTTATCTGTTCTCTGGTGAATTATTTCCATTTTAATTTAAGGGTACCATCACCAAAAGGCTGCCAGTTGAATCTACCCGAAGGATCGAAGTCTGGAAGTTGCCCCACATCACCAGTGAAGCATCCTGGAGCACCGTAAGTACCAATACCTATCTACCTAATTAATAAAGAAGAAAAGTTCAAGTGAACACGAATTTTAGAAAAAAATCATAACTAGCTAGTAGGTAAAAAAGTAACGAACATACGCATTCATAACTTTGGCCGTTTTATTATTAGACTAGCTTTTGCCAGCGGCTTCGCCAACGTACATAAAATATAGCCCTATGTCAGGAATAAAGCAGCTTTTTAACGGTGAAAAATTTTAGCAATCACCAGGACCAGTACTTCCAGTACCTCCTACAAAAAAAAAAAGAATCTTTACCTCTTTATTATATTAGTGTACATTTAGCTGCCACTTGCGGCATCATCATCATCATCAGCCTATATAATGTTCCCACTGCTGGGACTCAGGACTCCTGAGGAGAGGGAATGGGCCGTAATCCACCACGCGGTACCCAGTGCGGCATCACCCGTGTGAAAGTCGAAAATTATCCTAAAGAAACATAGTACCTATAGTGTTAAAAAGTAGATAACTTTGGTATTCCACGACATGTGGTCTACCCATATGCGAAACATCTAACTTTTGCTTTTATAATACTTTATTCATGGATTTAATTTTTTTACTTTTAATACTATTATGATTTTTATTGTACCTATTATTTTAAATTTTATTGTGTGTAAAATTTGTTACTAAATAAATTAACAAATTAATTCATTAAACCCCAAGCGAACGCCGGCGTTCGCGCACCTATTGTCTTTCAATTGTGTCTGTAATTATCACAATTGAAAGGTTAATAAAAAAAATATTAGAGTCTAGGTAAAGAAAGACCCGTAAACCAGACCAGGGTGCTATAACGGCGTGAAGTAATCGCTACGATCCCCTAGGGGGTCGCAGTAGGCGAGATCGGGGCTTCGCCCCCTGCTCGCGATTTCATATGGCACCCGTAACGACGGGTGCTTCATTATATTGCCAGTATTTTGGCTAGGATTTCTTGTTGTGTCGCGGTGCAGTGGGAGCGCCGCGACGCTGTTTATAGTACAGCGTCGCTAACCCTGGGGTGCTATATCTGAACTGTTACTGTATATGTTCATGTCGTACGGAAAACTCAAATAGCGCGATGCAGAATTATAAAGTTTTTAGTTTTAATTTTGCTTCATAGATGTCGCTACAACTTTTTTTTTTACCTTAACGTCTGTGTTATGATTACAGTTGCTCCATCATATCTCGTCAACAACGCGCCACCCGCACCATCATCAGGCTGATGGCGCTGTTCCTCCTCTGCTGGACTCCATTCTTCATCGTGCTGCCACTTGGTAAGTAAACTATTCTATGTATTGATCTGTAGCGCTTTTGGTTGCGTCATAGGTTACTGTTTTGTCATCTTTACTGGCAGTTTCCAGTGACTTAATTTGTTTAAACTAGATCAAAGGAAAGTTATGCTGAATCTTTTTTTTTAGGTGAGAAAATCATTCAATGACATTTCCCCCTCTTAGGCGGAGCTGGAGGGTCTGACTTTTACTGACTAAAAACCCACCCCCGTTCCTTCGTTGCCTTTCATACCAAGGCCAAGTTTTCCTTTCAGAAACAAACCCTCCAATAGGACCCCCCAGTAGGCTTCGTCCCCGCTGGGCCCCTACGGTAAGTCGGGCTTGGTCTTGGCTTGCGGAAAACGAGCTATGGGTAGCTGGCGGTCCAGACTTTTGGTAAGAACCAAGACCCAATCGACGCGACGGCGCGTAGTATTACGCGTAGTATTTTGAAAGAGAAGGGGTCAGTTAGTTCGAGGCAAATGAACACAGTTAGTTCGTTTTTAGTTAGTATAAGTCTGACAGGCCCTCTCGCTCAACTTTAAAGCGAGAGAAGTCAAGCCCAAAAAATCTCGAGTCATTTATGGTCATTTTTCCAGATTCCCTCTGCGACTGCGTCTGGGACTCAGTTTGGCAGTGGTGCACCTGGCTAGGGTTCACCAACTCGGCACTGAACCCCCTAGTGTACGCAGCAGCATCGCCCAGCGTCCGCCGCGCGCTGCAATCTTCACTGACAAGCTCGGTCAAACCTGAAGTGCCTTTGACACCTGTTAGGAACCGCTGAAGTGAGGAAAATTGTAGGTAATTATAGGTAGGTATTAAAAATCGCTTGAATTCTGCAGCGCGGCGCCAAACTAAACCCTTTGAAGTTTTCGTTTCGAGTGCAAGCAAAAATGTACGTAGCGGTGGTCAGGCGGAAGTCTTTGATGGGTATCAACATATCTTGTTGTTCCAAGTGAGAGAAATGATGAAAGTTTGTATGTTTATTAGTTATTACTTCTTCACACTTGATCTTCTGATCGGATTTGGAT
This sequence comes from Mythimna albipuncta, assembly GCA_929112965.1. NCBI lineage: Eukaryota > Metazoa > Arthropoda > Insecta > Lepidoptera > Noctuidae > Mythimna > Mythimna albipuncta. The sequence goes on along the minus strand of OV815962.1, from coordinate 3,148,629 downwards.
GGCTATGGATGGGAAATTTGGCACACGTGGGGCATCTTTTTGTGTGTTCACTGGAACAGTAGTGGAAAAGAACAGATCTTAGGATGGAGACCTGGTTCCAGTTCAAACATTGGACTTTGTAGTAGGAGGTTTATTGTATTATGTGGTTGGGGTAGCAGAGCACAGTAGCGTAAATGAAGACTCCTAAGAAGCCAAATACAGAGCTGCATGACGTCGTATCGCGAGGGAGGTGGTGGTGCAGGACTCAACCGAGACATGATCACGACCACTGACTTTGTCAAGAGTGAACGACTGAGAAGAAGTAGAGTATAGTATAATCACCCCGATAATATACCCACTGTTGGGACTTAAAACTCATCTCTAAGAGGGAATATCCCAGTGTGGATTGGTGGAGTCTATTAACAACAAAGGAGTCTATTGACAAATTAGAATAACCGAGTTTTAAAATAAATAATATTTATTTACACAATACATTCAATATTTGTGTACACTTCTTTGGCATAAACACTACCCATTTATTATTAAAAACAAATATATAAAATTGCACTCGCAAAATACTGTTTTATGTGAAATAATAATCTACACTTAGAATTTACAAGATTTTAACAACAACAAATATTATTTACAACTTAAATAAACTTTGAAATAGACTACGAACAATGTAACAGCCTAAAAACTAAAATATTGTGCGATATATTATTAATTTTTCTAGAAAATATAAATTGATGTTTAGCGTTCTATACTCGAGGATGACTTGGAAACGCATTCAGAAATTACGTGGTTTTAAATAACTTATTATGGTATACAACATTATGTTGCTAAACGTATAAATATTATTATTTTTCACTTCATACAGATAAATTTCTTTTACTTTCAGCATATGTAAATACGTATGTCACCTTTAAAAGATCTTTAAAAAACAACAAAAACTGAATCACTGTTTGATTCGATTTGCATATTTCTTCTTCAGTATTTCCAATTGTTCTGCCTTCGATATTAATATCATTTTCCCTTAGACAAGTCTTTACAAAAACAAATATTAACAATCTGTACACATTCTATCTTTACAGCTGGTATCTCAAAATGGCGGCTATTGACAAGATGGCGGACACGATTAATGGCGGGCGCGAGAGCGTGGCCGCTCCGCCAAAGTCTTTGGCGTCCGGTGAACAATTCTTGCATGTGCAACGACCTGACAAACAGTATCCAGGCTCGTTTTCTTCAGAGACACATTCCTGAAAAGAAGAGATTCCAATTAAGTGAATCAGACTAGTGAAATTTTGATAAGAATTTTTGCAAGTAGGACTAATTTTAAGAACAGATGGACTTTTGAAAAAGATTGTGATAAGCCTGGTGCCATTTATAAATCGAATTATTATTTTAAGTTTAAAAAAAAATAATTTGTGTCTGTAGATATTTTAATTTTATAAAATAAAGTAAATAAATGTTATTCGATTTTTCATTTATTTTCAATAACCTTACAGGTACTTAGATCTTTATAATAATGTTTAGTCAGTCCTGTAGAAGAGCTTCTATATCAGCAAGCTTAGCATGGGTTACCCCAAGCCTAGTAAAGCCCGCTTCAGGCCTAAAAAAGAGGTGGCTGGGGCTAACTATGTCTAGAGGCGTCACAATCCGCATTTAGACATAAATAAAATAATATATTAAGTCCGCCTTTGTACCTGTGCGTTGCATAAAGTTCTAATAAATAAATACCTAGTACCTAGTTTATAATAATTATTACCTCATCTCTCCTACACTCCTGGCCCGGCCTCCTCCTGTGCCAGCATCTGGCAGGGGTGCCAGCCGGGCGGGCGCTGTAGGCGCAGGCGCAGGCGCCGCCCAGGCACAGCGCCGCGCCCGGGGACCGCGCGTCAGGCAGCCCGGCCAGACCGTCGCATTGGACGTCGTATTCGCACGAGTCGTTTAGTTCTTTCACAGCTGTAAAGTAAAAAATAATCTTTAGTTTTACATTTAGTGGTGTATTTGTGGTGGTCATTAAAAACCAAGCGAACATCGGCGTTCGCTCTCATTGTCTTTCTATTGTGTATACAGGGTGACTGGCAATTAGTGTACGATACTTAAACACGTGATTGTGCTCATAGTAACAAACGAAAATTTATGCATTCGGTTTGTTTTTGGATTACAAAAAAATGACCATGTCTCTCATCTTCGCAAAGAACTCAAGTGGCTCCCTATTCGTCTTCGCAGGAATACTCGGATTTTATGTCTTCTTTTTAATATCTTACACAACCCATCTTATCCCTCCTACCTTCGTGATCGTTTTTTCTACGCTCGTCCTAGTGACGCGCCCTGCAGATCACACCTCAGATCCCTTCTTAAATCCCCTCCCCATAAATCCAGTTACTACTCCTATTCTTTCTGTGTCTATGCCGTGAGGTTGTGGAACTCACTTCCGCCTAGCATTCGAGATTTAAAATCGATCTCACTTTTTAAAAATCGATTAAAAGAGCACTATCTTTCCTCTCAATTGTGATATTTATTTATATATTATATGTATTATGTATAGTATATATTTATAGCTGTAGGTATATATAATTATATATGACTTTGGATTAAGACTTCACACATTCTTCTTTTGCTTCCTACACACTATGGTCTACATTTGTTTTTGATTTCTCCTTTCGCAGGTCTGCTGGAAGAAATTTCTTTGGAAATAAGCAGTACCTTTGCACTAACGTCTTTTATGTATTAAGTGTCTGTTTCTGTTATTTTTGTGTGTACATAAATTGTAAAATAAATAAATAAACAATTTTTATTATGGGAGCAAAGCCGAAATCGCGAAGCTATATTGAACAGCTGTTTTTTTTTCAGTCACCTTATATAAAGATGTGGTACTTATACATATTAAATGCGGAACAAGTCTAGTGGTTGACGTCATGGCTGTCGCGATCCTTCCGGGACATCGACTAGACGTTACTCCTTGGGTTTGCCTGACAATTTTTTTGTTTCATTTACAATAAACCCAAATCCTTAACTAGTGATTCTTGTGAACACCACATTGGCAACTTTATTACGGTATTTGAAATGTTAATCAAAAGGATTCTTATGGCCTAAATATTTCTGCTGAAACGTTTGAAAGAGTTACAGGGAACGCAAAGGGCAACTGAAGAACAGAGAGGGTTTAGTCGGTAAAAGTTTCACACGCCCTCTCGCTATATCCTAGAACGGGAGAAATCATTTGATGATTTAACAAACAAAAAAAATAGGTGGTCTTAATTTTTATAGCCAATTAGTCCAATGGATGAGGGACGCACTGGAGACGTCGTTGTGTTGACACTTGGGGCCAATGTTTTTTTTATTCCACAACTATCACACAACGCCGTCTAGTCCCAAGCTAAGCAGAGCTTGTGTTATGGGTACTAGACAACTGATAAACATACTTATATATTTCTAAATACATACATATTATCGATAAATTACACCCAGAAACAGAACAAATGATCGTGCTCATCACACAAACATTTGTCCTGGGTGGGAATCGAACCCACGACCTCCGGCATAGCAGTCAGGGTCACTAACCACTAGACCAACAGGCCTGTCAGGGTGTTCAACAGCGGATGTCTTTTTAGCTGAAGGCTGAATTTATGAATTAGTCGAACATTCATAAAGTACCATAAAGGGAACTGAACTCATTATTGGTAGACCCAGTTAATGAGTCAAGAGAATATCTTGCTAATTCATTGACTCTATACTAATGGATCAAATAAACCATCAGAATCAAATGCCCTATAACCATAATCTCCCTGACCCAATTAATTATTTTTCTAAACAAGTACAGCAGTTATAGTGTTAGTATTAATTTTGCTTTTATGAAAAGTACCGTCAATTCAAACTAAGCCCTGGCCCTAATATAATGCTAATCATGCTAACTTCCAAACTGTATGTAAACTGTATCTAACTATCAATTAATTCGGCCCTCGTAATTAAGGGCATAGTTAGTAATCATTGTATCAAGGGCGTGTTAATAAGAATCGTCGAATTTGAAAGTTATTGAACTGAACGCCCTTGAACTAAATGATATTGCACTGAACGTCATTGAACTGAATGATGTTGAACTGAACGCTATTGAATGGAACGTTGTTGAAATGAACGTGACTCTAAAAACAGAATGTCTAATGATTGAAAAAGTGAATTTATAGAAAACAAGCATACAGACAGATGGCAGGGGCCCAGCCGGGTCGAAGCCTACTGGGGCCAGGGTTATCCGAAAGGGCGCTCGAGCCCCGGTATGAAGGCTAGAAGGAACGGGATGGGTTTTTTAGTCAGTAAGAGTCTGACACTATTTATCACTATTTTTGGTCGAGTCGACAATTCTTTTATAGGAGATACTCACATTCCACGCAAGAGTTGGTGCCATTATGCGCCACCCAGTTGTCCCTGCAGCGGCACGTGCCCCTGCACTCCAGACCTGGTCCTGCGCACTGCAGTTGATCCTCACACTCCTCACCCAGCGCCGCATCACGGACACATCTGTCGAAAACCATGTTGCTAGTTTAATGATAGGCTAAAACGAAAAATAACATAGCATAGTCGGCCTTATAATATTCCCTCTGTTGGAACTCAGGCCTCCTCTATAAGAAAGGAAATGGGCCGTAATCCACCACGCGGGTTCAGTGTGGACTGGTATATGTCACATGTCTTCGAATTTTTGATTCTAGAACATGCCGGTTTCCTCATGATGTTTTTCTTCGTTTTGAGAGCAGTGGTAATGAAATAAATTACAAAAAGCAATGCGCCTGGCTGGGTTTGAATCTGCGACTCGTAAGTAGGGGTCGTTACCACTCACCAACATATTGACATTCACCAACTATGATTATGGCTCATTCTCTTTCCTAGAGAGAAGGCCTGAGTCCTAGTAGTGGGAAAATTAAAAAAAAACTGGGTAAGTGCGAGTCGGACTCGTGCACTGAGGGTTCCGTGCAAACTTCAATATTCCCGAATGGATTCTCGAAGATTTTTCAGAATTGGAAAAAAAATTTTTTTTCTTTCGTTGGTTAACTATTTTCACACACTACATTACAAATTAACTATTTTCAGATTTATTCTTATACTTGTGTTATAAGACCTTGATTTGTGCCAAGTTTCAGGACTCTGAGTCAACGGGAAGTACCCTATGAATTTCGATCTTTGAGAGTATCAAAATATACGTTTTTTTGCGACATAAATAGCCATATCTTTTTTATTCGTCAACTTAGAAGTTTAATTTTTCACAGCTTGATGGGCCCGCAGACGTGAGTAAATGGTTTTAATTTCAACTTGACACCTCCACGCGTTCTCGAGATAAAGTGTCTTAACAGACGGACGGACAACAAAGTGATCCTATAAGGGTTCCATTTTTTTCTTTTGTGGTATGGAACCCTAAAAAGGCTGATGCTATGCAATGTTATACAACCCCTGTGCGTGCAGTAGACCCTCAACATGTTTTTCTACCAGCATTATACCAGCTGAAGTTGTACCAACCTCGTGCCATTGTCCCTAGGACTGAACTGCAGCTGACACGTGCAGTATCCTCGGACGCAGTACGCCTGTCGCTCCGGACCCTGGTCTCCTAAGTAGCAGTTCTGATCCACTACGCATCGCTCCCCGATCACTGGAAAAGACAAAAACAAATATCATGTTAGTTATTTTACCCGATATCTTTTGTATTGTCCAGCATTCGCATGCCTTTTGTAGTATTAAATACTTCGCTGGAAGGAATTTTACAAAAAAATACGTCTGATACTCCTAAAATCTTCAAGTAAATGTATTTCAGATTTTCCACATAATATAATTATATGGCACAGTTAAATAGCATATTCAAAGTACTATAAATTGTAGAACTTATCCAATTATATACATGCATTTAACCATAAGGTATATAAATAATATTTTTATTTTATTATTTTACGATATTTAATTCAGTGACAATTGTAGTAATTTATTTTATGGGAACAATAATAGAAATCAGAAACGTTTATTTCAAATAGACCAGGGACAGGCACTTTTGAATTGTCAAAATGTCGGTCAGTCAAACAAGTGAAGCTAAATTGCATGTTCCAAAGCGTAGATCTCTATGGAGAAGAACGTGCAAGAAACTCCATGGAAACTCTTTTAAATCGTATTGAGTTACTTGAATCTTCGTTACATATTTCTTTTTTGCTTCTACTACCAAATTAGTGACATAGAAATAAATGATAGGTACCTACTAACGTATAATGTAGACCAAAAGTGGTCTTTTAATTCATAAAACCTCAAGTGAACCGGCGGCATATAAATTATTATTGCCTTGTGTGAGAATCGAACGAAGAAGAGGCAACAGTAATTTAATATATATATATATCTTGTACTAACCGGCAGTCTCATAACAGCGATCATCTTCGAAGTGCGCAGTGGGTGCGCAGGCGCACACTCCGTTGGCGCACTCAGAGTGGATGCCGGTCGTTGAGTGACACTGGATATGCTGCACGCATTCCTCGCCGATACGGGCCTCTGGAATCAAAGATAGAGGAATTAAGAATGGATATAAAACGTTAAATTACGAAGGAAATTTATGGTTGGAGGAAGAGTTTAAACATGTAGCGACATCTATGGCATCACATAAGAACTAATCATGCATAGCGAAATTAAAATTCTCCGCGCGATTGAAACAACCCGAAAATATCATCTGCCGGGCAGTTGCCCACAAAACCTGTCTGGTCGGAGAATCCTCCCTTTTCAACTGAGGATTGCAGGACTTTAGACTCTGTTCCGCATACCTCCAAAAACATCAGTAGAACCAACTACTGATCCATACCTATGGCCTGTATGTAAGCAGGCTCTTTGAAGGCTGAGAGATTCTTTTAAAAAGTGTACGCAGCCCGAGAACACAAAAGGTGAAGAAAGAACACTGAAGGATTTTAGTCACTAAAAGTCTGTAATTTCTTCTATGGCATTATAATTGCCTACAACAAGTCCATTTTATTGAAAAAAAGAGGAAAAAAAAGGAAAAGAAGTTCTGTCTAAAATTATGTCAGTCAGCCAGACGGGACAAGGAGATCAGACAGGACAAGGTGGGGAAAAGCCAAGTAAGACAGGAGCAACACTGGAAAAAACGGAATAAGACGGAGCGAAGTGGAAACAAGGAAGACGGGTCAAGATGGAACAAGACGGGACGAGACATTGATAGCATTATGTTGAAATTATTATCCTATTTAATTTATCAATGTTCCCCTAACAAAACGGAAACATTAGAACAGTACAACGTCTCTTGGGTTTGCTAGTAAAACATAGATAGCGATCTTTTGTCAGAAAAATAACAAAAAAATAAATAACGAAATTGAGCTAACCTCACCAGGCTCTCCTTTCGAAAACTGGGCCGATCGGGTTACATGCAAATTGTTTCGAGTATTATCACCAAAAATGTCGCAATAATGACAGCACTCAACATCTTTTGTACTTGATAATAGCATTCGCGATACCCTTGGAAACGCTATTTGGTTTCGTCAAAGTTAAAAAAAAGCGAAACGGTGTTAATGATAATGGCAATAAGTTAAATACATAAGAGGCGGCTGTTTCAACATGGTTACTTAATAATATTTTTGGTTTAACTAGTGCGCCTCACCATCAATGATTGCATCACTGCTTACCGTCAGGTGGGATCGCAGCAAAGCATTAGTTTGTAGATAAAAAAGAAACAAAACTGAAACACTCGTTCAGAGTCTCAATAGCCTGCAGTTCTCTAAGTAACATACTATGTACTACGCGTTCCAAATGAGAATAGGACTGAACTGGATTCTAATTAAACTTTTTTCGTTCACAGTTCATAAATAAATTAAATGTTTTCGTAAATTAATTAATATTTAAAAATTTCTTTTCTCGATTTGACAGTAAATCGTGACGTCACAACATGGCGGGCGATCCTATTCTCATTTGAACCGCATTGTAAATTCATATACACATCGCGCGCTGCCCCCCATAAGATTCACGTAAGGACGATAGCGAAAGTGACGTCCACTCGTTGACCACAAGGCATTCTCTCGTTGACCGCACGAGGGGGGATAACGCGGCGTCCACCCATAGACCACTTGTCGACAACGAGTGGACGCCTTGCGACGAGGCGGTGCGGGTGGGTGCCGGGTGGCCCTAAAGAGCTATGACCCTTTAACGATGATGATATTGATACAAGTGCACAAAGTTTATTATTGTGACCGAGGGCTGCAGTGATAAATCTGCACATGTATCAAAAGACGTTTTTTATTACACTTACCACTCGTGGGGGTTGACACGCGCCTCGTAGGGTTCTGATACGATAAATGTTATAACATTGTGGCGGAGGCGAGCACGCGCAATTTTCTGCACTAGTGCGAAAACAAGTTAATTGCGTGCCTAAAATTGAGGGATGAGAACGGGTTCCAAAACTTTTACACATACCTTTTAAACACCCCTTGTGCGTGCTGTTAATGGCAGCGTAAACGAAACCGTCCTTGCAGACGCAGTAGCTGCCCAGCCGGCAGAAGGCGTTGTCGGGGCAGTCCATGTCAACGGCGCAAACATTTCCCGTCCGGCCTGGAGCGAGAAGATAAAATGTTAATTACACTATATTACATGGTAGACAACCCACCTTTGACTGGCCTGTTGGTCTAGTGGTCAGTGGCCCTGACTGTTATGCCGGAGGTCGTGGGTTCGATTCCCACTCAGGACAAATGTTTATGAGATGAGCACAATCATTTGTTCTGTGTCTGGGTGTAATTTATCTATAATATGTATGTATTTAAAAATATAAATATGTTTATCAGTTGTCTAGTTCTTATAACACAAGCTCTGCTTAGCTTGAGACTAGACGGCGTTGTGTGACGGTTGTGGAATATTATATTATATATTATTATATTACCTATACGCACAAAGCATTTTAGGAACACATTGAGTGTCCTACTAGAAAAATAGTGGAATATACTATGCGTTCCAAATGATAATAGGATCGATTGTCATGTGTGTGACATCACGTCGCACTGTCAAATCCAAGAAATTTTGGCAAAATTGAAGTAGATGAGTAAAATTGAAGAACTGGATTCTGTTTAAACTTTTTTCGTTCACAGTTCGTAAATAAATTAAATTTTTCGTAAATTAATTAAAGTATAAAAATTTCTTTCCTCGATTTCACAGTAAATCGTGACGTCACAGCATGGCAATCGATCCTATTCTCATTAGGAACGCATTGTAGATGTCTAGATTAACTCTATCGATTATGAGGGCGCCTAGAGCGTCATACTCAAAGCCAGACTTCCCCGCTAGATCGAACGCTTACTGCTGACTCAAAATTTCCGTATGTTGACCTACAAACCATCATTTTTCTTATTATTACAGCATATTTGTCCAATGTAAACATAACTCTTTAGAATTAACGCAACCTCGACTTAAACCCAATTACTAATTCTGTTAACGCAAAATCATTATGTGTGTAACTAGAGAATAAAGTGCAAAATACAGTTTTAGAATACAAAATAACTTATTGTAACCTTTAGTGTTTAAGTAAACTAGATAGGTATTTTTATATAGATAGTTTTCAGGCATTCCTCGTGAATTTTGTGCCTCTTGGCGACGAGAAAAATCAGAGAGAATGCCTGACAACTCTAAAGGAATCCGGTAATTCCATGATTTACTCAAATATTTCGAAAAAACTTGTTCCAGGAAACACGTGTTTTTTTTAAGTTTTTGAGAAAAATTGTCGTCACTCAAAATCTCGATTAAACGTGCAAGACTTCTATAGGAAGGTCAAAGTTAAGTTTAAATGAAATAGCAGATTTTCAGAGGTCTTTACTGGATTAGTTTACCACATATTTTTTTTTAAATTTGTATACCTAGATGTCTAGATAATATCCACAAGATATCTGTGTATCCAAAATATCTGGACAAAGATGTGTAATAACATTATGATCACGTAAGAACGGTTGTATGGTAATTGTACCTCGAATTCTAAATGATTCACTACCATATCATAGAAGATCAAAGTTAAAAGGCACAAAATATCATGTACTATTTCTGCACACAGTCATATAATATTCGGGGAATATAATCTATCTAGGCTAGTACTCATGTCTATTTACTTTGTCTTTATCATACTAATATAATAAAGACGAAAGTTTGTACGAATGTTTGTTAGGGTTTCCACACAAATCTGCGAAGCGATACATCGTTACAAACTCGCAACATCGCAAAAATTCCTGCGATGCGATTTCGTGTGGCAAGGCATCGGTTCAGGTGACCGTACAATATGCGATGCAAATCGATTCGTAAGTTCTTGCGATGCGTCATGTGAGCTCGTAGATTTTTACATCGCATCGCAGCTTTAGTAAAACGTCGGTTAGAATGCTGTTAAGGAGATATCATAATCAGCCTTTCAATGTTCCCACTGCTGGGACTCAGGGCTCCTTTCTATGAGAGGGCATGGGCCGTATCTACCATCTGGGCCCAGTGCGGGTTGGTAAATGTCACATGTCTTCGAATTTTTAGTTCTAGGACATGCCTGTTTCCTCACGATGTTTTCCTTCACCGTTTTGAGAGCAGTGGTGATGAAATAAATTACACAAAGTAACGCGCCTGGTTGGGTTTGAACCGGCAACATACAACTCGTAAGTCGGGGCCGTTACCACTCGAAGAAAGGAGATAGTTACAGCAAAATATAAATAAATTTTATATATACTATGAGTAAAATAAAATCACGAATCCTCAAACAAAGACGGATGGTCTAATTCTCTGCTATCGTCATTTCAACTTCGTTCCACTAAATGACGTAAGACTAAATCTATAAAATATTGCTCAAATAAATTCAAAGCTGATGAATATGCCAATTTTTTCCTGTCACTGATGCCACAGTCTTTTGTTACAATTAAGTAAAGTAATTCTGCAGAATTCGCTCGAAGATTTGTCTTCGAGTCATGATGTAGTGTAGAATTATGTTAATAAGTCCGTATTTTAAATGAGATCACGTTGTATTTTGTTGGTAAGTTAATTTTTGACGAGAGATCAAGTTTACGTGTATTTTCTTTAGAAAAATTTGCAGTTAGTGAAACAAAGTAAGTTATACGTAATAAGTCTTCTTCGCGTGACCCAAGGGCTGACTTCTATCTCGGTCAGAAATTAAGGATTGCATACAACAACGTGGTAATGCCGCCAGCCTTTTGGGCACACTTCCAGACTTCATATTTAGATATCCCTTTAGTGTAAGTATACACCGTTAAATTTTAATCCTTTTAATCCCGTGGAGGGTCGATCCGGTACATGAAACACTATTGATTTGTAAAGATAAAAATAAAAAATTAAGTACCCTTTTTTGAAACTCGTATTAATTTACGCATGTACGGAATTAATTTCTTTAAGAAAATGTCAGCTGATCGAGAAGCCTGAAGAAGAATACTTCACTTTTTATACCTGCGTTCGGTGGATGCACACTAATGAGCGTTTGAGCCGGAACTGTTCGACGAGTGATCCGAGACGCATCCGAGACATCGTGTCTGTGAGCGGTGTCTTTGTGTACGTTGCTCGAGCGCGCTTTTTATGTAGATTGACTTCTGTACCTATCTACTTTGTGATATTTTAGTCAGTGCCTACCAACAATTCTATTTACTCAAATCTCACAAAGAAAACTTTACAAGCTGGTATAATATTTATTCTTTCTTCAATTCAAATAAACGACAACAAGGAAATGTATACTTGTATATGTATCAGTCATTTTGCGATAACTTTGTGTGCACTCCAGTGTAATCGCTGAACAAACTGTTGCGAGACTCGCCTATTATATGGCACGGCAGTGTACGTAGGTATATTTTTTGTACCTTGAAGGTCATTTTTTCAGGCGATTGTTTACGAGGCTGCTCTATTTTAATCCGTCTTAGATAAATTACTTTGGTTGTTTTAATTAAGGGAGTTTTTTATTACTGGCAAACAAAAAAGTACTGTTGTTTTGATATAGATTACGTTTTTGATCTTGACATTATGATACTTATACATATATTTTTTTCAACACACTTGCTCAGAAAGTGACTCTTATTGCACTGCACATTGATACATAATGGTCCTTGTTACCAAACTGTGACATTTTGATTACCATTACGCACTAGTGCTATAATGTAGTTAAAATCTTAATGTTCAACCTCTCCGCCACCATAATTTTAATACATTATCGTATCAGAATGGGCACAGGTCGTCCCCTACGAGTCGCCGGTCAACCCGTTTATTCATTTCAGTGAGTGTATTGAAAGGTAAATAAAAAAAAAATGGAAACAGATTTTTACCGCCACAAAAGTTAAATAATAAAAGTTTACTAGTTTTATAGTTATTTTCTTTACAAGTGTATTGAAAAACGTCGTATGATACACGTGAGTAATTAATGATTACCTACCGTTCTCGACTCCCTTAAAACCCTTGCTATAGCTCGGGTCTTAATACCGCCTCGACGGTAATCACTAACATTACACAATTATATCTTAATGTACTATTATAGTCTATTGACAGATTTTTTTTTCAACCACCTGCACTTTAATTTTAATTTTATATATTTTAATTTTATTTATTTTTACCTTCTTTAAATGACTATGTAAAAAACGTAGCGTTGGAATACCAGAACTGGAATAATCTTTCAATTCTCGGATATCCATAATTTACTGTTTTTCGCACTTGTGCGAAAAAGTGCGCGAGCTTGCCCCTGCCACAATTTATAAAAATTATCGTATCAGGCTAGGCACTAAGCGACCTCCATGAGACAGTACCTAGCTAATTTATTGCCTTATCTTTATAAAATAAACTAAAACAATTTTAAAATTTCCCTTTGGTACCTAAGTTGTTTAGACAAATTTTTAGAAGACTTTCTCATTTTTTATTTTTACTAAGTTTTTACTATTAAAATTTAGTGCTGTAGATCTGTCAATTAACCAGGTCAACGGTCATGGTTTGAACCATGAAAACGCTCTTATTAAAATTCTTAAAATTACTTTTCAATTTGATCTAAAAACTTCTAAAGATACCCAAGTAAATGAATATCCGTCAAGCGAAACGAAGCGAAGTAAAAGAGATTAATTTAGCCACCCGTACGCGACAAGAGATATTTAAAATGAACGCCAGTTAGAAAATTGTGTAAAGAAAGATATAGAAAAAGAAATGCATAACTAGTTTTATAACTTACGACTAGACTAGACTAGAAGAGAATCTTCGGCACACTCGTCGAGTCGAAGCTCCAAAGTCACAGAGTTTACTAGGTTGTCGATTTTGTATACCTAGGAGCAATAGTGGTAACGGCTCCAACGTACGAGCTGTAGGCCATAGATTCAAACCTAGCCGGGCGCATTACTTTGTGTAATTTATATCATCGTCACTGCTCTCAAAACGGTAAAGGAAAACATCGTGAGGAATCCAGCATGTCCTAGGACCAAAAATTCGAAGACATGTGACATTCACCAATCCGCACTGCGCCGCGTGGCGAATTACAGCCCATTCATTCCCTCTTCTAGAGAGAAGGCTTGAATCCCAGCAGTGGGAATATTAAATGGCTTATTATGCTATGCTAAGAGGATCTTGTTGCCAGTAATTACACATGGCTACTAAACGTAGTCGCTTAAAATGGGCCTCATCAGAAGTCACCCAAAGGGCTATGGAAAAGGGTCGGAGTTTCCTTGCGTGATCACATCAGAAATGAAGATTTCCACAGGAGAACATTGACCATTAGTTCAGAGAGCAATGTGCCCTACCCACTGCCATCTTTGAATTTTTGGTTCTGATATGTTGGTTTCCTCACGTTGTTTTCCTTTGTCGTTTTGAGCGCCGTGGTGATGAAATTAATTACACAAAGTAATGCTTGCCTGGTGCTGAGTCCATGACCTACAACTTGTAAGCCAGGCCCTTTACCATTGGGCTACCAGTACCACTTATCAGTGATATGCGACGTCCGTCCGTTCAAGTAAAAAAAAAAAAAGACGTGTGGCACTCGGGGAATGCAGCGGTAAAGCTATTGCATAGCATTTTTATCAACTTATGCAATTATAATTATTTATTTATTTTATTTATGCAGTATTTTTTTCCTTTGTTTTTTTTTTCTTTGATATTAATTGAAGTTACACTTTCACACATTGAATTGAATTTTGATTGATTGTTCACTCATTTGTTTTCTTATCGGTCACCACGCTCAAAAAACAAATGAGTGGGGGGTGTTAGACGGAATTTCTGGATTCGGTCTTCACGCTCAAGGCCCGCGATAGAAGCTATGCAATAGCTTAAAAAAATGAAAAATGTGACTATAATCTGAAAATTATATCTGTCTCCTTTCTTTCAGTCCACCTTAAGGTTGTCTGTAAGACATTACCCACACGTTACACATTATGAGATGCATATTAAAGCATATAATAAATAAATAATTTGCTGATACAGACAACTAAAACAACAAAACAAGTTTTTACTCAATAACCAAACCATAAACAATTTTTTTTTCAACCATAAACTACCGTTAGACAAAAATTTATTAAAAATTAGAGAGTACAAAAAAAAATACAATTTCCTCCGGTCATTCGCGGTTTTCAATTCTCTCCGGCCGTTTGCCAATGATGCTGCGTTCAGTGCGATGCTTCGTTTAGTGAGCGGTCGAGTGCGACAGCGCGGGTTCGAGTCCAGTTTAATTGAAACGAATCGAGTGTTGCAAATGGTTCCTAACGGTTGATAGAGCTATCTTCAATTGTTGTTACAATGGAATGCTGGGTATTGACGGTTGTTCTTAATGTTAGTGAGCATTGTCGTAGTTTATATCGGTTTTTGGCAATTATGGTTTTTTCTTTTTACGCTGTCTTATACATATGATATCCCATGAAGATAATATTTGTAATGTTTAATTCACAGAATAATGCACACCTATATATACCTACATACATACTACTACATATATACCTATATATACACATAAATTAGATTTAAGTTTAAGTTACAACCAAAATTCATAAAATAATAAAATAAAATAAAAATAAAATATAAATATAATATAATATTATATATATATAATTCATAAATATTTTTTTAAGGATACATAAATAAATAAATAAAATTCAAGCACTGAAAATCACTTAATTAAACCTATCTAAAGTAAAGTGTTCTGAGTAGACATACATGTAGATACATGGAGAGGGAGAGGAAGGCCGAAGAAAAGATGGATGGATTGTGTGAGGAGTGAAAGAAAAGGGAGTTAGTGATAGTTTGACGGGTGACGGGACGGAATGGAAGAAAAAAACGTGTTGCGCCGATCCCAAAGTAATATGGACTAGGGGCAGGAAGAATAAGATACCCAGTATTTTTCACGAAAATAGTTATTCTAATTAGGCAAATAATATGCAAAACGATGCACTTCGGTGGAAGGCTGGTAGCGTATCGGTATTGATATCTATACCACCCACATACAGTAACCTATTCTTACTTTTAGGCAATCATTGGCAATTTTTATTTTGTATTTAATCAACAATGAGAATATGTAATATTGATTATTTTATTGACTGAATATTGGAATTATATTATTTATTGAATATATAGAATAACCATGACATTTAATTATTTGACTAATGAATTAAATTTATTTTTATTTATTGTATGGAATAGTAATTAAATAGTTTCTTTGTAATTAATTATAAAAAAACATGTATACTTACCTACATAATTATGTGGGGTAAACTTTTGTACTTTTGCGTGCCTTGTTATTGGCAAAATATGGCTTGTTCTCTTTTTGTTAAAACATTGTACCACCATCACATGTACCCATATTTGAGAAATATATATTATCTTATCATAATTAAAAAAACTAAAAATATATATGTCAGCTTAATTCATTAAACCAAAAGCGAACGCCGACGTTCGCTCTCTCATTGTCTTTTTATTGTGTCTAATAATGGTATTCGAGAGGTTAATTGAGATTTATTATTTTCAGTAACACAGTTATTTCTCGACCCTAAAACGGGAGAAATCAATTGACGCTTTACAACTTCAAAAAAAAAAATGCATGACTCATGCAGCCAGTTCACTAGTAATCAGTTAACTAGTATCGTCCAAACAGGTCGGTGTAAGTACTTAGCTACAAGTAGGTGCACTTTGCCTTGCCCTCCTTACGTCACTTATCAGGTAAGGCAAGACCGCAATTGGCCAATATTGCTGTCTGACTATGCGCATCGGTATTTGTGGAGGAAAAACTGACGACGTGTGGAGAATGTTTAAAGAACTCCGGTGGTGTGGAAAATCGTAAGAAACTTGACTGGCCTGTTTCTTGTTGTTAGTGGCCCTGACTGCTAAGCTGGAGATCGTGCTATCGATTGCCGTCCAAGATAATATGATGAGTATGTCCGGTGACAACCTGCGGCAAGCGGAAGATAAGGACGGTGAATCTCTCCAACCATTCCTCAAAGAAGGGGTTATTCTAGAAATCCCCACCGACTAATCACCAGAGGGGATTGTTACTTTTTTTCTAGAAATACCCCCCCTAGCTAAAGAAAATCATCTCAGTGGGGATTTTTGGAAAAATAAACGAAAGAAATAAACCAAAGAGGGGAGTTACCGCCATGGTTATAGCGTGCCCAGAATTCGACCCTGCTGCTGTTATTGTTGGACCAGGACTCAGTCAACAGTTTAAAAATGGCCAGCGGGTTTGTCACCACGGTCAAAACTATCATGAAATTGATTTGGTAGGTATTGTACTACAATTAAATTTCGTTTTAACTAGTCCAAAAGTTCACTTTCTTGTTTATCTAACGAACTATTTAACACTGCATTAGTTCACAATTTTCAAACTTTCCATTTTCATTACAAACATTTAAATTTCCTCCTCATTTATCAACGATCATTAAGAGGACTTATCCTCCCTGATTCCCGAAATAGGAAAAAACCAACGAAAAATTCTACCACTGGGGGAAACCAGAATCATGTACTGGATCCATAGTATTCGTTTGTGCGTCGGTGTCAAAGCCACCCTGTATAGCTCCAACCCTCATCCCTCCCCAACAGTTCAGTTTAGATCGTAAAATGCACCGCGCTAAAAGATCGTGGTAGGACTCTTCGACTTAAAGCGTTGTCATTCTTGGGCTATATATAAAAGAAAAATATACGCAAAGACACTATAAATACAATTAAGAAGCATTTGCGGAAAATCTTCAGATTCTAAAATTGAAAAATTATACTTAATACCTTAGGGTAAAAATGATCTACTTCTACAATAATCTAACAAATAATATAAGTAACTAGCTCTTGCCCGCGGCTTCGCCCGCGAACCTACATAAAATATAGCCTATGTTATTCAGGAATACAGCAGCTTTCTATCGGTGAAAAAATTTTAGCAATCGGACCAGTACTTTCAGAGATTACCTCCTACAAACAAAAAAACACAAACTTTACCTCTTTATTATAATAGTGTAGATTTTTAGAGACATCTTAGTGAATTTTTTTACTGTAGTAAATTAGCTTTATTACGTTCTGCCCCCCTAGCCAAGTTACAACCAGTTTGTGTCGAATTCCGTTCTCTTATCGGTAACGCCTCGGTGACAGCAATTGTAGAAAACGATAAGTTGGTGGCCATGTTGACACGCCTGAGTCGGCCGCTCGTTCTACAATGTAGCGTTTGTATAACAAAGGATGTAGCGTTAAACATTGTAGAAACGATTTTTAACGATGTGAACTTGGCTACGAATTGTCTATTCGTTTGTAAAGACCACGCGACTTTACGTTGAGATGACGTCATTCTTATACGTTTCAGCACTTTTTGACAGCGATAACGATTGCAGAATAACAAATTGGCTAAGCGTACTGAAAACAATATCTGTGAATCTAGCATTAAAATTTATAGTGAAGAATTGACAATTAACATAGTGCATGAGTGATGATTGTATTGTTTTTTTTTTTTGTGATTTATTACTTAAATTTATTATTATTTGACTTTTTTTTACTATTATTCAGACTATTTTAATTGTTTTGATTATTTTGACCTTATTGATTATTCTGATTTTTTTTGATTACTTTGATTATCCTGATTATTTAGATTATTCTGATTATTTTGACATTATTGATTATTTTGATTACGTTGATTATTGTGATTGTTATGATTATTGTGATTATTTTGAGTTATAACATGTCTTATTTTGCGAATGCTGGTTAACCTGTAATTGGCGACTGTGTAAGACTTAGGCCAATTATTATTCATACTTGTATATGCTGTACACAGAAGCTGTTGTTTTGATCTTTATAAACAAATAAAAAATAAATTGAACTGACGTCTACAACAAGTCTATTATTGCGTTTCACTTCACAATTTACGATAATATCTGTAAGTGTTAGTAAAGGAAGCGGATGAAAGATTTCTTTACACCATATCGTGGGAGAATATACCAATGTAACAAAATTGTGTTAATTTCCTTGCTTTACATAATAAACGTGACTCGGAAACAATAGTTTCTATTGATCGGTAATTCTCTCGAGAAAGTTAGGCATATGTAGTTATTACAGGTATCTATGTATGGTTCTTCGCACGCCTCATAGAGATGTCAGTAAAGCTATAGGGGCCAAGTAGACCCAATGCCCAACAGGGTTACGGGCATTTTTGAAAGGGATTTCGTGGTCCTGGAACACCAGGGGCAACTGAAGGACAAAGTAGTCTGACACGCCTTCCCGCTCCGCCCAAGGGTGGAACACATCATTAACACGCTCACTGCGTTATGAGGTCGAACAAGCCACATGCGTAATTTTTCACAGATGCGGCAGTCAAAATCGCTTTAGGTCACTCTGTACAGGGACAGCTATGTTATTATTTCTATGGTTATAACAGAGACAAACATATAAAATTGATTCTCTCACGAAGCGTTCCGGCGGTGTTTTTTAGAAACAAAATTTTGTGAGGCCAGAAAGGTCTCATATGCACTACAAAGCAGTTCAACTTTGACTCTAAAAGACCTCATACGCACTGGCTGAAAAACTATAAAAAATGGCTACGCAGCGAGCATGTCAGATGATTTGACAACTAAAAAAAAGGTGGCTTTGTTTCTAAATCCCCCGTTTTTCTCTTCTAGACATTTCAATGTATTTTCACTCTTCAGATTATGAACAAAATGAGATTATAGTATGTCTATTGCCTAGCTATTTTAAATACTCATATATGCATAAGGTGTTTTTTAGCGAGAGGTAAAATGTCAGACTTTTGCTGGCTTTTCATGTTCCTTCAGTTGTCCATTACTTTATATGGCCATGGTAACCCTTTCTACTTACTACTTAGTAGTTACTAGTAATAAGAATTAGCCCTAATGCGCCTAAACCCGAAACATGTTTATATACATAAAGACAGTACTTATTTCAATAAACATTCCCAAATTTTGAGAATAACCCTAATGAGTAATAGCCCTAATGAGAAGTAGCCCAAGTGAGAAGTAGTCCAAGTGACAAGTAGCCCATGTGAGAGGTAGCCCTAATCAGAAGTAGCCAAAATGAGAAGTGGCCATAATGAGAAGTAGTCCATTTGGGAGTCGGTTGCCAAAATGAGAATTAGCCCTAATGCGCCTAAACCACCCTTTCGAACAGTTACGCAGTGCTGAAGAGAGACTTAACATCTTCACTTTACATGTTTGCTATCCAGGATGACAGAAAAAGGTGCGTAGCTAGCCCGAGAAAAATATTTGATACAGGGCCCCGTATCAAATATTTTTGAATGCTTTTTTCGAGACTAGATAGGCTGGTAAGTCTAATTTTGGACTAGAGTATATGTTAATTTTTTATTGTGATTTTATCTATATGAATCATGAATAAAATGAATACTTATATGTCTATTAAAATTTTAGAACGAGCGGGGTCAGCTTTAATGTTGGAATATTATCAATTATATTCATTAGATACTAAAGCCTAAAATCTAAGAAGTATATTGAATGATAGTTCTACACGTAGTAAATTTTAAATAAAAATTGTGTATGTTGTTATAAAATGAAAATAGCTTCATAGTTCAATGGCTTTAGTGTCAGTTAGCCTACACACAGCTATTTTTATAGAAGAGTGTGAAACGCCAAACGGTACTTCTTAGTTCTTAAGCCTCTTATTAAGAAGAGAAGTTAAGGTAGTCGATATCATGTTTTTAACAAATTATTGCACACTTCGGAACCCTTGTAGCCAGGGGGCCCTATTGATACGGCTGAAACGGCGGTAGCTACGCTACTGGACTGAAACGAAGTGATTTATAACTTGCACAAGATTGATAAGCAGTTGACAAGCTGTGTAAGGTTCCACCATTGTTTACTGATAACAGAGTCAATGACATAAAAGTTTAAAGCCTTGAAGCAAACATGACGAAATGTCGACCCATCACGAGAATTTGAAATATAGGTCTATGTTGTAAGTTTTATTATTTTAAAGAATAACAATATTTAATTCGAAATACAATCGATAGATAGATATATTCTTTATTGTATAACAAAAATAAAAATTACATAACGAACTTAAAATTAATAGGGTGTCACAATGAGTCTTACCTATCACTAAAAGCAATATTTTACAGAATAACTTTGGATGGATTTGACAGAGAAAGAGAAAAATAGTAATATGGTGTACAATAAAGTGTACATAAATAAGTAAACGGATGGGTGGATGTGTGGTGTGACGAGAATGGATAAAGTGAGAAATGAATACATTAGGGGAAGTTTGAAAGTAGCGCCAGTGACTGAAAAGTTGAAAGGGAATCGTTTGTCTTGGTATGGTCATGTAAAAAGGAGGGACGAAACGCATATTGTTAAAAAAGTTATGAGTTTACATGTGAATGAATGGAGGGGAAGAGGGAGGCCAAAGAATAAATGGATGAACTGTGTGAGAAGCGATATGAAAGAGAAAGGGAGTGATAGCGTGACAGGACAGAATGGAAGAAAAGAACGTGTTGCGCCGACCCCAAATAAAACGGGACTAGGGCAGGAAGATGATGATGAAATGTCTAAAAACTAAAAACACCTTAGGCATTCTCTACCATTGACTGGTAGAGAATCCCTAAGGCGTTAAGTCTTAGGGTGGTGAAAAGAAAACATGTACAGTGCTTAAAAAAAAGTTATTAAAAAAAACAAGGGTACAAAAGTATACAACCTTATTTTTACCATAGGCGAAACCTGAAACTCCTGTCTAGTATTTTTATGTAAAGAATGTATGTACATTTCAAAATTGTATCATGAAAAAACACAAAGTTATAAGCTAGCTGGCTGGTTGGCAATATAAATATATGGTCACCGGGCCGCTCGCTATGACCTGGCGTAACCTATTTTGTACTTTAGTGTCCGTGGTGTCCAACTTTTTTAAACATTTTTGGGACAAATAATATGGTGTAAAAATAGTTGGAATCATTACAGTTACTGATTCTAAACCAACTATGTTCTGGTTTCCAATTTACTAAAAATAATGATGTATAGGTACCTCGTGGCCTGTAGTCCGATTCACGTAATCAAAACCGTAACGATATCGTAGCGATTTAGTCGTTTTGACCATTTCCGTATTCACATCCATGAATCGAATTTGAACGACACCGATTTTAAAGTCGTTTGAAATCCGTCGATTTAAAAAAGAATCTGTATTAAATTATCCTGGTAGAGTACTTATTAATGTAACTGGAAATAAGTCGATAGATCGTGAATACCGCTTTTGGATAGGACTTCGATCAAACGACTATAAAACTTCAACGATATTTGGCTTGTTTGATTTTACGTGAATCAGGCAGGTTGATCATATAAATTCATCACATATTGCCAAATAAAACTAGCCAGATCGTTTTTACGTTAAAGTTGGATGATATATATATATACATCTTCTATACATATAAATAAAATTGGAGTGACTGTTTGTAATATTGAAATAACTGCTTTTTACTACATGCATATGAATATACGAGTATATACGGTACATACACCAAAATAACATTTTTTTTAATTTTTGCCTGTCTATCTGTTTGTCCGGGCTAATCTCTGAAATGGCTGGACCGATTTTGACGGGACTTTTTTGTAGGTAGCTGATGTAATATGGAGTAACATAGGCTACTTTTATTTTTGGAAAAATTGAATTCAAAATCCTGTAGTCCACGCGAACGAAGTCGCGGGCACAGCTAGTTCAAAATAAATAGATAATGATGATACCAAAATTGATCAAGACACATTCATATACATAAGATAAATTTTGACCACTTTTGTACATTTAATGCTTGCTATTATAGATTTTTAGCCCTTCAACTTTTTACTTAATCCCAAGTTTATCAATAACTCGATCAAAATGTAATTGGTTATATAACTACTCTCGATAATCGAAAAAAAATGAGGTAAATGATCAAGCTGAAATTACATAAGCCACCCAAAGTTGTATTAAAATAATAAACATTATTACTCAATTCAATAATGGTAGCTTACATTACGTGAAACATTGTAATTATTTTTCTTACACAAGAAAAATTGCGCAACCACCTACATATAAAATATTTTACTGATATTTCCAACTAACCAAAAAACATAGTATATTTATCCATAAAAACTATATCAACTTTTTTTTTAAATATTATTATTAAATATATTTTCAATTTGTAGTCTACCGTGCACACAACAAGGACACCTACAAATGAATTAAAATCTCTATTTAGGGGACGAAAATGGTTGAATATATTTTCAATTTGTAGTCTACCGTGCACACAACAAGGACACCTACAAATGAATTAAAATCTCTATTTAGGGGACGAAAATGGGTATAAAAATTATATATTTAATAAAATATACTCACGTTTTTCCGGCCCTTGCCCCAAAACGACCCCCAGAAGGGCTAAAAAGCCCAATAATTCCCATCCCTTCATTTTCCGGCTACACAGGAATCCGGGGCAATCGGCAAACGTCGGGAGAGATCGGGATCGTTCGACGCAGGAACTCACGCGCACACGACCTCACGTCTAGGAAAAAAATTAAAATGTAATTATAGTAAGTATAACAGAGTGATGATAAGATTTTATCGCATCTCTATGATTAATTGTGTGATAGGAAAAATACTCGTCACGAGATGGGAGGGAGTGGGGATGGCGAACGATCTATTGTATTAAATATAATATTGTGTTAGCTAGAGATGTAGTTACCAAGATATATTTATAAGGCCTATCGTATAGCCAGTCTTGAAACTTTTCTTTTTTAAAAATAGGTATGTGCTTATACTCAGTCTATGAACTTGAAAATCTATGTATATATATAAGTACTAGAAATAGTGATAGTTATGGCAAAAAAAGATATAACACAAGAATTTTTTAAAAAAGAACATAATTATTTATTTAATTCACTACAATCAATCAAATCTATAATATAAAAATGAATCGCAAAATGTGTTGGTAAGCGCATAACTCAACAAAGCCTGGACCGATTTCGCTAATTTTTTTTTGTTGTGTTCGTTATTATGAGGAGAAGGTTTTTATGAAAAAAAAATGAAAATTAGGGTAGTGTAGGGTAGAGTAGAGTAGTGTAGGGTAGAGTAAGGTAGAGGAGGGTAGAGTAGAGTAGGGTAGAGTAGAGTAGGGTAGAGTAGGGTAGAGTAGGATAGAGTAGGGTAGAGTAGGGTAGAGTAGGGTAGGGTAGAGTAGGGTAGAGTAGGGTAGAGTAGGGTAGAGTAGGGTAGAGTAGGGTAGAGTAGGGTAGAGTAGAGTAGAGAAGGGTAGAGTAGGGTAGAGTAGGGTAGAGTAGGATAGAGTAGGGTAGAGCAGGGCAGAGTAGGGTAGAGTAGGGTAGAGTAGGGTAGAGTAGGGTAGAGTAGGGTAGAGTAGGGTAGAGTAGGGTAGAGTAGGGTAGAGTAGGGTAGAGTAGGGTAGAGTAGGGTAGAGTAGGGTAGAGTAGGGTAGAGTAGGGTAGAGTAGGGTAGAGTAGGGTAGAGTAGGGTATAGTAGGGTATAGTAGGCCGAAGTAGGGAAGAGCGGGAGCGAAGCCGCGCGGGCAAAAGCTAGTATTTTTATAGATAAAGATAGTAACTACTAAAGTATGTATGAAGTTAAACTTGAGTAATTATTAAGTTAAGTAACATGAAATCTGATGTAATCAACATTGGTTCAATAATCAAGATTGATTAAGAGATCTTGATCATTGTTTACTAATAGAAGAACCTTATAAAAGTATTGAATATAAGTATCATTTTTAAATGATTAAATATTATACAAAATTCCCGAATCGTTTGACTTTTTAGACAGACTATACTAGCTGCTTTCTGGAAGAAGAATTTAATTTTTATTTTTTGTAAGAAGTAAAATCAAAGATCTACTTATTTGGATTGGAAAAGCACTCTAGAAAACTGAGTCATATTTCATAGGCGTATTGTACGCACGTGATAATGAGTACCGAGGAAAGCAGGTCAGGTGAACCTAGCTGTTTAACAGTTTGGCTTAAACTTGTGAATTAAGTTAACCGTTTAAGAGCCGGTTGTAGTCACTGAGCATTTTGTGTGAACTCCGCCCGGGTCTATGTCGATGTGGTCTACGATGGAGCACGCTTGCCTAGTACGTTGAGTGCGATACCAGGTTTAAACATCTTGTATACGTCTCGCTTACAGTGCGGCTAAGAAAAGTATAGACTTCCTCGTCGTGCGGAAGCAGAAGGCATAACTTGAATTTGGTTCGGTGTAGAAAAGAGATATATTTTTACATGAAGCCAAAAATAGATTAAGGTTTCTTAAAAGTTACAGGGTCTATAAGCCTTGTGCCGCCACAATGGAAGTTTTATTACCAGGTGTTTAGACCTTGTATCGTAGGAATGGAAAGTATAGAAAAATCACTGCTACAGCAAACGTGCTAGAAGTAACCAACATAATTTACTTTGTACGCTATATTTACAGAAAACTAAATATGCACCTATGCCTAACATAAATGTGCCCAAAAGTTTTTGTATGCTCAAGTGGTACAAAGGATTAGTTACCTAAATCCTAACCTAAAAAAATCTATGCAAGTGCGAGTCGGACTCTCTCACTGAGAGTTCCGTACAAACTTACCTATGAAAACACTTCAATTCTCGAATTGAGTTACTTACAAAGATTTCTCCGAATCGCAATAATATTTTTTTTTGTGCTACTACTAACTATAAATTTACAGTTTTCAGTTTTTTTTCCTTTATGTGTGCTATAAGACCTTACTTCATACCATATTTCAAGATTCTAGGTCATCGGAAAGACCCTATGAATTTTGATTCCTTTGAGAGTGTCGAAATATACGTTTTTTGCGACATAAACGGCCGTACCTTTTTATAAACTCAGAAGTCACAAAAAAAAGAAGAAAAATAAGTTTTTCACAGCTTCAAGAAGCAATAGACTTGATGTTTTTATTTTAATAAGATATTTTCACGCGTTCCCGAGAAAAAAGGTTTTGACACACAGACAACAAAGTTATCCTATAAGGGTACCTTTTCAGGTATGAAACCCTAAAAAGAAATGTCAGTAATTTTAAATAATATAAAAATATTCCACGACTATCACACACCGCCGTCTAGTCCCAAGCTAAGCAGAGCTTGTGTTATAAGTACTAGACGACTGATAAACATACTTATATATTTCTAATTACATACATATTATAGATAAATTACACCCAGACACAGAACAAATGATCATGGTCATCACATAAATATTTGTCCTGGGTGGGAATCAAACCCACGACCTCCGGCATTGCAGTCAGAGTCACTAACCACTAGACCAAACAGGCCAGTCAAATTTAGCTTATCAAAATTAGCTTTGATGTAAAATTCGTCCTAACAATCCAAAACTAACCCAACAGTTCCTAAACAAAAATTAACAATAAAACATACAATCTCTTGGCGTCATAATAACAAGAAGTTATCAAACTAGATTAACTCTAAGTTAAAAAGAAACAGTGTTATCTTTCCATGTTGTAACTGTTCAAGTTAATAGGTCACTATGTCACTTTTGCTGATAAGCATGGAATG
Organism: Mythimna albipuncta; assembly: GCA_929112965.1. Taxonomy (NCBI): domain Eukaryota; kingdom Metazoa; phylum Arthropoda; class Insecta; order Lepidoptera; family Noctuidae; genus Mythimna; species Mythimna albipuncta. The sequence continues at coordinate 3,122,698 of OV815962.1, read as the reverse complement.
AGCATGGCGTCTACAATCCACCGTGAACTACAGTGGCGCCATATAAGCATTGAGTGCGTGAATTCGATACGTGTAATTATTCACATTTGCCATTTTTTTTTTTCGGTTAATCACCTTGGTTATCGAAACGATGAAAGAAAACATCGTGTAGTAACCGAGATATGTCCTAGAACGAATAATTCTAAGACACACACACATCCGCCAATCTGAAATAGGCCCGTATGGTGGATTTAGGCCCATTTCCTCTTTTAGCGACGAGACCTGGGTCCTAGCAATCACAATAGGTAAATAGTGTTGATTATGCATTTAATTATTATATTACTCAAGACGGTGTAGGAAAACATCGTGAGGAAACCGGCATGTCCTAGAACCAAAAATTCGAAGACATATATGTGACATTCACCAACCCGCACTGGGCCCGCGTGGTAGATTACGTGGCCCGTTCCCTCTCCTAGAGAGGAGGCCTGAGTCCCAGCAGTGGGAATTAAAAAGGCTGATGATGATGATGATCATTCAAGAAAGGGAGAGGGAGGCTAAATAAAAAGATGTGTAGGTATCGATCTAGCGGGGCCATTCGAGCTAGACCGAAAATACTAGTGGCAATGCTTCGTTTGTTCAATGTAAGTACCTCATAAAATTTTTAACTGTACCTCAACTATTGGGACATTGTATCCGAACATGACGTATCCGAAACGTCAGTAAGCCAGTTCAGCATAGTTTTGTTACTATTGTGGTGTAAAATAAAGTTACAGTTAGTATTTAATCACATATAACTATAGACTCTTCTTCAAAGTAAACCTAAACATTCCAAAGACTTCCCACGCTAATTCCACAGTTAACACAACCATTACAAGATTCTTATCGCACAAATGATACACTCGAACACAAATCGAATGTAATAAATGCTACAAATCGCTTTAAAACAATAGTTTTTACTAGTCAGTATAATTTCTATGTGCTATCCGCTCTAGTGGTTACCGTGATTCTCACGGTGACCGCTCTAGCGTAGAGAAATAACTCTCAAGTGAAATGCTGTCATATTATATTTTTGGTCTATATTTTCTGTCTATGGAAGCAATGAGAATCAAAGTGAGCTTCGAGGTTTTTTTTTTTTATTGATATAGACTAGTGCTTGACTGCGATCCCACCTGATGGTAAGCAGTGATGCAATCGTTGATGGTGAGGCGCACTAGATTATTAAGAGCCTATTCACACTTATAACCGGGCGAGATCCCGGCAGCAGGAAAATTCGCTCGCTCCAGGGCGGGGCGTGTCAGACTTTTACAGACTAAAATCAACTTCCATGTTCCTTCGTGGAAGCGATTCCTGGCTCCAGTAGGCTTCGACGCAGCTGGGCCATTACGGTTTGCTGACATCTCCTTGAGGCGTCCGGGAGGTTACCGGATTGCCTGATGGTGATCTTTCCTTTGCCCGCTCGATCATGAGGGTTTTTTTTATGGTGGGAAAAGTCAACCAATGACAACCCCCGCTCTTGGGCGGAGCGGGAGATAATGTCAGGATTTTACTGACTAAACGACCCACCCTGTTCCTTTTAGCCTTCATACCGGGGCTCGAGCGCCCTTTCGGATAACCCTGGCCCCAGTAGGCATCGACCCGGCTGGGTCCCAGCTGTTGCTGACAACTCCTTGAGGCGGCCGGGAACAGTGCGAGCCGTCGACGATTTAGGCTTAGTCCGGAAAATTATCGGACGGCCGGACAGCGAGCTACCCATTGCTCACTGTCTTGGAGTCTCGTCATATAGGAAAAGTTCACTCGACCAACAGTATGAAAGATTACAGATAAAAACACAAGAGGACCACACACAGAAGGTTGTGTTTTCAATCCATATATAATAGACACAAAATTGACGTAAGCAAATGTGTCATGTACACAATTCTTTAACTTAACATGCTGCTCGAGTATCGGAGTTACACGCGCGTTGCATTCGGACTTGCGCAAGCGCATTTACAAGTTTTTTGCATTAACAGCTAACAAATAACATTCCACTGAAAGTTGGTCATTGGGTTTCTTCATTTTGTAGACGATATTTAAATGAAATGTATTAAGAAATCATTTTTAGGGTTCTGTACTTAAATGGTAAAAACGAGACCCTATTACTAAGATTCCACTGTCCGTCTGTCTGTCACCAGCCTGTATCTCATGACCGCTACCGTGACAATTGAAATTTTCACAGAATGATGATGTATTTCTGTTGCCGCTTTATCTACAAATAGTAATATACTAAAAACAAAATAAAATAAATATCAAGGTCCATGCAACAAACGTGATTTTTATGGCGTTTTTTTGGTATCCACGAAGTTTCTTCCACATTCTTCTCCAAAGAGATCTAATGGGTTTTGGAATGAGCAATTAGCATCATGTTTTTTTTGACTGACTGATTTCTTCACAGTTCAAAAGTCCCTGTACATAAATGGTTTATTTAAAATAAACGCTTTGATTCTTGATGCTCCTGGACGGTACGGAGCCCTTTGTGCGCGAGTGCGACTCGCAATTGGCCGGTTTTTTCTTTCGTGACACGGTATTGATATTTTTTATGCGATTTCAGAGGTTAAGGGTTAACTTAGATATTTTTTGTTCGAAACAAATTCGTTGAAATGAAACCAGCGCGATTTATAAAGTAAGTTTTGTGGTCACATAATGGTCAATTTGTAAACAATTGAAGCACGACGAAAATGCACGCTGAGAGTGATCTTGTGTATCTCTTATGTACAACATATACAGGCTGTGTTTTTAAGCTATTGCATAGCTTCTATCGCGGGCCTTGAGTGTGAATACCGAATCCAGAACTTCCGTAACGAAAATAACCTAACACCCCCCACTCATTTGTTTTTTGAGCGTGGGGACCGATAAGAAAACAAATGAGTGAACAATCAATCAAATTTCAATTCAATGTTTGAAAGTGTAACTTCAATTAATATCAATGAAAAAAAAAACAAAAGAAAAAAATACTGCATAAATAAAATAAATAAATAATTATAATTGCATAAGTTGATAAAAATGCTATGCTTTAGCGCGGCAGTCCCCGAGTGGCTTTATTAGTGCCAAATTAATGAGAAATTATAAGTCAAGCCCATTTATTTATTGACCACGTGATCAAACTTCTCATTTTATAACTAAAGCGACGAGAAAATGAGATAAACTAAATCGTCTTAACCATTTTTAAATATTTTCGGAAAAAAATATAACATGGTGTAAAAATTATTGGAATCAATTCAGTAACTGATTCTGACCAAACTGTATTCTCTTCATGAGCGTCGAGCGAAAATTCTCTGTGAAATTAATTTAATTTGAGTTTCCTGAAGGTAACAACCTAACCAAATTATTATACTAATTTCATAAAGCCGAAAGTTTGTGTGCTTCACGCTCGTCAAATTTCATTCAAATCCGTCGAGTCTTAATCATCAAATTTAAATGAAATTTAGCCCCCAGGTAGACCACGTACTGAAACGTGACACTTGACGTGATACTTTTTATCCTATGGTCCCTTGGCTAAAGCTCTCATGCGGGCGAAGTCGCGCACACTCACAGAACTACCCTACCCTTGGTTGACTGATAGAGAATGCCTAGGGCATTAAGTCCAACTTTGTACTTAATTCAGTTTCTATCTTTTAATTATTTTACATTTTTATTTCATTATCGACATTGTGCTCACATGATAGAAGCAACAAGTAATATATAACCAAGCATTATATGTAACACATAATATGATTTAAAAGAGTGGCCATGGAGTTTCTTGCACGTTCTTCTCCATAGAGATCTACGCTTTGGAACATGCAATTTAGCTTCACTTTTCTCGGACTGACCGACATTTGATTATTCAAAAGTGCCTGCAAATGGTCTATTTGAAAAAAAGAAAAAATAAATAAAAAAAAAGCATACGACTTTGTACCTTTGTGTTGTATGAAAATAAAAAAGTCGCTGGTTGAAGCTAGTTAAAGATAAAAATCAAAAATAAAACTAAAAACAAAATTTCGTTGTTTTGTCATATGTTGAAATCGTCGCTTTCCATCAGGTTAGATAGTTGTTAGCCCATCAACAATAAAAAATGTTTTATTTTTTTATATTTTTCGAAAGATTTGGATTCCTAAAAGCAGAAATGCGAAAATTAGACCGTAGCTTAGGTACATTTTATTCCATCATTTCGAAACGGAAGGAATAAAATGGTTTGTCGTCGTGACAACCTACCAGAAAATATTTATTTATTTTCCAAAGAAACGAAACGTGACCCTAAGTCTATCCATCCAGCAAGGGTACTGATGCTATTGAGCAGTATACACTGACTAGTTTCATCTTGCTTGACGATTAACTCGCAAAACTAAATTCTCTTCACAGCATGGTTTCAAATCAGCAGCCAACTTAACAAAAATCAGGCAAGTGCGAGTCGGCCTTGCGCACTGAGGGTTCCGTTCAAACTTACCTATGAAAACAGTTCAAGTCCCGAATTAAAAAAAAAAGTTTTTTTTTTATTTTCTAAATAAAAAAAAACTTTTTTGTGATTTGGAAAATCTATGTAACTCAACATAGATTTGTTTGTTTGTCCTGTATTTTTTGTGTTTATTTGGTGTACAATAAAGATTATATAATAAATAAATAGATTTTCCAAATCACAGAAAAGTTTTTTTTTTGTGACGTAACTACAAATGTAGTTTTTTTCCTATACTTGTGCTATGAGACCTTGCTGAATGCCAAATTTTAGAATTCTAAGTCAACGCGAATTAAATATATGAATTTTGATTCCCTTGAGAGTGTCGAAATACACTTTTTTGCAACATAAATGGCCGTAACTTTTTTTTTGTTAACTCAGAAGTTTGATTTTTTTACAGCTTCAAGGGATCGCAGACTTGATCATCGAGTATATGGTTTTAATTTCAGCTCGATACCTTTACGCGTTCCCGAGATAAAGGGTCTTGACAGACAAATATACAGACGGACAGACAAAAAAGTGATAAGTAATAATTAAAATAATAATTAATTATTATTAAATAAGTTTTGTTGTTATAATATATATTACTTTATTATTTTATAAGATTATTGTATGTATTTTTTCTATGGGCCTCTAATGCCTGAAAATAAATGATTATTATTATAGGGGTTTCGTATTTTCCTTTTGATGTACGGAATCCTAAAAATGACTCATCGGCTCTCTCAAAGAGGCTCAGGTTATCACCCTGTATAGAAACGTTTGTAAGAAAAATTACGAAATGCAAGCAAGTACTAATCCAAGGTACAGTCGACAAAAAAAACTTTTTGTATCACGATCGATCGTGACGGTACATAAAATGCGCGTGCGTTTTTATCTCCGCTTTTTACAAACGGTAGGGTCTAGTTTGGGTTTCTTTTTTGGAGTTAGTTTTTGTTTTGATTATCTATACCTACATACATATAAATAAAATTTGAGTGTCTGTTTGTATGAAATAACTGCTTTTAACTACATGCACATTAATACGGCAGATACACTAAAATAACATTCTCTACAATTTTTGTCTGTATGTCTGTCTGTTTATCCAGGCTAATCTCTGAAATGACTGGACCGATTTTGACGGGACCTTTTTGTGCAGAAAGCTGATGTAATAAGGAGTAACATAGGCTACTTTTATTTTAGAAAGAATAAATTTAAAATCCTGTAGTCCACGCGAACGAAGTCGCGGGCACAGCTAGTCTACAGAATATAACTAATTAAACATGAATAAAAAACTTAGCTAACGGTATTACATTTATGTCATTTTTTTATATATACCATTTATGGAATTATGCACACCCATGAGCAATGTAACTAGAAAATTAAGTTAGAATAAATACATTACATGATCACGGACGACGCAAAAAAGATTTATGAAGAATTTATCAATCAAAACAGGTTATATTTTTATCATAAAATAAAATAATAAAAAACTATATACCTATTTTTTTGTTTCCGTCTTCTTTTCCTATATAAGTTAAGTGTGTACATGAATTGTTAAATAAATAAATAATTCTAATTGTATACAGATGCCTAATCCTGACAGAAATGAGACATAATTATATCCGTGTTTAAAAGAAAATCAACGTTAAAGGCAACGGAATGTGGGTTTTAGTCAATAAACTTTTGAATGTTTTAAGTTACACAGTTCGACATAAGCAATTGTCTTTCTATTGTGTCTTATTCGTTCGATGAGTTAATCAGTTCAGGCTCACTCTTCCTCTTTCTCTACCTAGAGCGAGGAGGAGGGTTATTCGAAGTTTTCCCTCCAATAAAAAAACATCAAGGTAATTTTTTTAAACAAAAGATTTGCAGCCCTGGTAGGCTAAACGAACATCCAACACATTGTGTCTCAATCGGTTAGAATCATACTAAGACAAAGCTTGTTACAAGGTCTAAGTTAATATGCCATAAATTGCCGACGGTGGTTAATGAATCACTAGAGATGTTCCAAGACCTAAGCTAAACATTAGACCCAAGTGTTTCTATGTCAATGGACTCTCTTCGTTTAAAAGCGTTCAAAATGAGTTTTTTTATTTTTATTTCATGATGTTTACCGAAGTCCTTTATTTTCTTTAAATTATTGTTAGTAAAAATTAAATATTTTGCAAAATATCCGTTGTTTTCAAAATTTTGGTCACGTTAAAATTAATTTGGGTTTAGGCGCAAATGGCTAATTCTTAAAATGGCAACCTAGTCGCAAAAGAACTAATTCTCAAAATGGTCAATTCGCAAAATGGCCAATTCGCAAAAGGCTTATGTTTAACTTACCACCAGATATAGTAACATATAAAAGACAAAAATAGTAAATGATCACCAAAATTAAACCTACATTTTAATGTAAAATTATAACCAGTTTTAACATCTCGCTATCCTATTTAAGCAAAATGAATCCAAATAAAGCATCGGCAGAACCCCATGGTTACGGAGATATCAGTAGTTAAAATTTTGAGGTTAGGTTAAATACCTGCCAAGCAGCAGCTCGACGGAGCCCCGCTACGCGGGGCTCCTACTTCTGGGTGGTTTAAAAAAAAATAACATCGAAGAAGGTGACGGGGTCTGTGTTCGCTCGCTTCGCTCGCTCACTAACCTAACCTAACCTAAATCTATCCGACCCGGGGTGCCCTAAAATTCCACTAAGATAGATTGTTGATTAGACAAAGTATCATCTTGCTCTACAGGGCTAAAAAGAGCGCATTAATTTGCTCGCTAAGATTTGGTTATCATTTACTACATTTGGTGTTCGAATACAATTTAAAGTACAGTCGTAACTAAAATACTATTGTAACTTTAGGATTTCATTTTTTTGGTGTCAAGTAATATATTTTTGACAAAAGAACTAAGGGTACCAAAGCGTTTTATGGTGGTCATTATATTTAATCCCTTCGCAAAATGACCAATTCTCAATACGTACCATTCGCAAAATGACCAATTCTCAAAATGGCCAATTCTCAAAATTTCCAATTATCAAAATGGCAAATTTTCTGTAATTGGGATTTTTTTTGGTGGTGAAAAATTATCAAAGCACTTCTCCTGTTCTGGCTGGAATGAGAATAATTTTTAGATTCCACCCGTGTTCCTTCAGTTCTCCTTAGCGTTCCAGGGCCACGATAACTTCCGAACAATCCCGAAGCTACTTCGTCCCACTCTAAAACCTCATCCTCTCCACAATGAAACCGGACAGCCCGCACGATCCTATTGTACATAAGCACTGACCGTAACGTGATGTATGGCTCTAATGTAATTAGCTAACTTAATTAACACAGGTTGTTGACTCGCATGTGCCCGAAATGTTGATAAGGCAAGTCTAAGTGAATAGTTACGTAAGTTAAGCAATGGAGAGGGTGCGTGAGGATCAGAAGTGGAGATATCTGCAGGAGAGCCAAGGTTACAGATGTTGCTTAAAGAAACGCTGGGTAGTTTATTCACAGATGGTCGATGAGGCTGAAATGTTCTGGAGTGGTGATGGCGTACCGGAAGACAAAGCGTTATAGAGTGTTTTTAATATCGTGTGGACATCACACATGCGGGATTGCTCCGCATACGTAACTTCATTCAAGTATTTATTGTAATTCACGAAATACGCATGCTGGACGCGTTTTTTTTTTTTGTTTTAAAGAACAACGGCGTGGAAATTGTTGATGAAATTATTAAGTGTCTGCTTATATAAGTACCTCCTTGTATAAGTTACCATGATATATACCAACGAAATAATTGACTTTGTTTTATCTAATCAAGATTATGGGTGATTAAGGACTGCAAAAAAAATCGTCACAATTGGAAACTAAATTGACTAGATTTTTTACGAAAATATATAATTATGGCTTAGTTTTTTTTTAAGCTCATGGTATCATACTCAATAAATAATATTCATAAACAGCAAAGTTATTAGCGCTTGTTTATATCCCAAAATGTCACTCGATTTATGGAAATATTGTACTGGCTATTGATGATAAATGACACTGCGCGTACATAGTATTTTCTAGTAGCAATTGTTATGAATGATTGCTTCTATCATGAATTTACCAATTATGACATCATGGATAATTTTGGAATTTCGTTTTTTTTTTTAGTTTTGACTACAAAAATGTGAACAGCAACAGGTATGGATACAGCCCCATTATTTTTTGTACTAATTAAAATATAGGAATGTATAGGCATCATTGTTTCCTTGGGGTAAAATTCTACTATCACGCAGCCAAAGCCAATGGGCAACGGCTTGTATTGAAAATAAAAAAATGTAAATTGATAAAGAAATTTAATCAGAAATTGCAAAGTTAACTGAAAGTTAGTTAACAGGTTTCGAAAACCAAGGGTTTCATTTCAAGAGGCTTTCCACCAACTTTCCTCGTTATAAGGATATCAATGGGCAATTTCCCGCTAAGTGATAAGGAAATACAAAAGCACTCGTATCTGAAAGCTACTTCTTAAGTATCGATTAACAGACTCTTACTACTTAGAACAGGCTCTTGAGTTCTTCAAATTGTGGTTTACGGCAAATAAATTGATTATAAATACAAAAAAAACAAACATCTTACTGTTCAAGTCTACATCACGTGCTAGTGATAATTTAAATGTTCACGTAAATGGAGATAAGATAGATATAGTAGATTCAGTAAAATTTTTAGGGGTTCATATTGATCATTTATTAAACTGGAAAAATGAATTAAAAGCCATAGACGGGTCAATATCATCAGCGTGCTATGCCCTCAGGAGCCTACGAGATGAACTTAGCTTAAATATTTTAAAATCAGTTTATTACTCACTGGTGGAGTCAAGATTGAGATATAGCATTCAACAATGGGGAAATAGCTACAAATATAACTCTGATAGAGCATTTCTGCTACAAAAGAGGGCGATCAGAACTATGGTTCGCATTCCCCAAATCGAGTCCTGTCGAAAGTATTTCCAAAGTCTGTCGATACTTACAGTACCTAGTCTTTATATACTGATAGTCTTGACTAGTCTGGCAAAACACATAAATGATTATGAAACGCAGGACGAAAGACACCTAAGAGAAAGCACACGGAATCAATACTTGAAACACAAAGTAAACCCCAAATTAAATATTGCAAAACATTATGTTCAATATCAAGCGGTAAAATTATTTAATTGTTTACCTAAAGAACTGAAAGAGATATTATATAAAACCACTCAATTTAGAAATAAACTCAAAAACTTTTTATTGGAAAAATGTTTCTACTCAGTTGAGGAATTTATGTCTCAACGCTATTGTCAATGATGTTAATTTCATTTGTTGTTTTTGTTTTTATTATTTATGTACCACAAAACAACTGATTTTTTATGGGTTATGAAATATGTTTTTAAATTTTTGTAAGGTAAATATTATTATAGTTTCTTTTTCTTTTTCACTATGACATTTTTAACTATTTTAATGATTTTGAATTAGATGATTTTTGACAAATGACGAATTTTAAATTTTACTATCTGTTATTATTATTTTTAATTTTATTCATTTTTGTTATTATTTTATAAAATACTAGTGGTTGACATAATGAACTTGTGACATTATTATTTCTTTGTGTGTTGACCTTGTTTTATATTTGTGATTATTATTTAATTTTATTGATTAAGTGATTTTATTGGAAATGTTTTAGCTTTTACCAATTAATTTATTTTCTATTTTTTTTTTTGTAAAACATTCAGACACAATTTATATTGTTAAATGAATAAATAAATGAAATGAAATGAAATGAAATCTTCATCTCTTGAAATTAACTTCGTTTTAGATGTTTTACTAGCTTTTGCTTGCGGGTTTGCCTGTGTCAAAGTGAAATATATATATATACGTACAAAGCGTGTTGGGAGTACATTCATTATGTGTACAGCTAAGGAATGGAATTCCCTGCCGGAGTCTGTGTTTCCTGATAGCTATAACCTAGAGTCTTTAAATCAAGAGTGAATAGATTGCTTCTAGGCAAGCGTGTTCCATCGTCAGCCACATCATCGCTTACCATCAGGTGAGATTGTGGTCAAACGCAAGCCAACCTACTCATTATTAAAAAAAAAGTAATAGTGTCCATGAGCTTTCTTGCACATTCTTCTTTATATAGATTTACGCTTTAGAATATGCTATAAGCATAATTTTTCTAAGTGCCTGACTTTGACACTAAAAAGTGCCTGTAAATGGCGTGTAAATCTTGCCGTTGGTTCCGGTGGTCATTTGTAGATCTTTGACAGTCGTAGAGAGACAGAGTCCAGTAAGTTATAATATATAATAGGTATAATATAATATAATATAATATAATATAATATAATATAATATAATATAATATAATATAATATAATATAATATAATATAATATAATATAATATAATATAATATAATATAATATAATATAATATAATATAATATAATATAATATAATATAATATAATATAATATTTATTATATTAATATAATATGATATGATATAATATAATATAATATTCCACAACTATCACACAACGCCGTCTAGTGCCAAACTAAGCAGAGCTTGTGTTATGTGTACTAGACAACTGATAAACATACTTATATATTTCTAAATATATATTATAGATAAATTACACCCAGACACAGAACAAATGATAATGCTCATCACAAAAACATTTGTCCTGGGTGGGAATCGAACCCAAGACCTCCGACATAGCAGTCAGGGTCACTAACCACTAGACCAACAGGCCAGTCAAAAAGTTGAGTGTTACCCAGTTAGTATAATGTGGAGGTCAGATAGACAGTTGCTCAAAGTAAAATACTTCTACCCTGCAGTATCTAATTTAACTGAAAGCCGACCTCAACTCACTTGAGTAGACAACCTCACGCGATGACCCAAGTACAGGGTACAAGATTTTCAGATTCCTTCAAAGCATATGCTTACGAAGGAGATGGCCACATACGTGAGGGTACAGACACCTTCTCGCCCCAGCCGCCGAAAATTCGACTACCAGCCACAGCAGGCGTGAGCTTGCTGACGGCAAGCAATGGGTAGCTCTCCATCCGGCCGTCCGGTAACCGTTAGGACCGAACCCAAGGCGTCAATGGTGTGTAGTCTAATAGTCTTCCACGGGCGTCTCAAAGAGATGGCAACAAAACGCAGAGGCCCAGCACGGCTGTAGCCTAATGCGGCCATGAGTCGACTTCTAAAAGGGCTACCCGTAGTCCTGAGACGCAAAAGGCACAGAAGGAACATAGGTGTGGATTAAGTCAGTAAAAGTCTGACAGGTACTCATCCCACTTCGCCCTAGAGCGGGATAAGTAAAATCTCCTTCAAAGCCTTGAGCACAGGCGTAGGGTAGCCAGCCTTTCGATGTTCTACAAGATGAATTTTGGAGAGTGTGCGCACGAATTGCATGACTTGATTCCACCATCACAATTCTACCCTTCACCCTTACGTTGTTGAAACCTCTACGGTCCGGTCTAAGCGCTTCGCCTCGTCGTTTGTACCGCGTAGGTACGTCGAAGGACTGGAACAGTTTGCCTGCTGCGGTCTTCCCGTCCGATTATAATTGGGGTGTCTTCAAAGCTAGAGTGAATAGGCTCTTAATAAACTAGTGCGCCTTACCATCAAAGATTGCATCGCTGCTTACCATCAGGTGGGATCGCAGTCAAGCACTAGTTTATATCAATAAAAGAAAAAGGCTCTAGATGACAACTTACATTAAAAAAAGTATGTGATTCGTACGGACAAGTCGATATGGCGTCAGTATCAAATGAAAGTTAAAAGAATGTAAATAAAATAGTTTTCTTTCATTGTTACATCCTAATATATTGTAATCTTAGTCATCATTTTGATGACGTGGTTGCAACGTTAAATGGAATGAGTGTGACACAAAAATTGCGTAATGATCTTTATTCACGAGGGGCTAATGACACAATCAATAAAATTCAGTTAAGCACAAAACTGATAATCTTATATATAAAATTTTCGTGTCACAATGTTCGTTCCCGTACTCCTCCGAAACGGCTTGACCGATTCTCATGAAATTTTGTGAGCATATTGAGTAGGTCTGAGAATCAGCCAACATCTGTTTTTCATACCCCTTAGTAATAAGGGCTGTCCACCCTTAACATTTTTCTTTAATTTTAAAATTATTTATATGGAAAAACAACGTTTGCCGGGTCAGCTTGTTTAACATATAATTAAGATTTAATTTGTTTCATCAAAGTATGCATTTAGAAAATTATGTGTATAATATATTAAAAATTAGTATGGCTAGGAACCTAAGGCTGCCTCTGAAACGCAAAGGGCAACTGAAGAAACACAGGTTAAATTTAGTCAGTAAAAGACTGCCCTCTCTCCTGTGGGACAGATCATAAAGAAAGAAGCCCTGGCCTACAAAATATTTATGAAGTAAAAGTATCTTTCTTGGGGCTCTCATCTAACATCCAGAGCAGAAGATACTATTTGATTACTATCTTTTGACCGCACGGCTTCGCTCCCGCTAATCCCTGCTCCACTCTACTGTACCCTACTGTACCCTATTCTACCCTACTCTACCCTACTCTACCCACTCTACCCAACTCTACCCTACTCTACCCTGCTCCACCCTACTGTACCCTACTGTACCCTACTCTACCTTACTCTACCCTACACTGCCCTACTCTACAATACTTTATCCTATTCTAGCCTACTCTACCCTACTCTACCCTACTCTATCCTACTCTACCCTACTCTACCCTACTCTACCCTACTCTACCCTACTCTACCCTACTCTACCCTACTCTACCCTACTCTACCCTACTCTACCCTACTCTACTCTACTCTACCCTACTCTACTCTACTCTAGCCTACTCTACCCTACTCTACCCTACTCTACCCTACTCTACCCTACTCTACCCTACTCTACCCTACCCTACCCTACTCTACTCTACACTACCCTAATTTTCATTTTTTATTCCATAAGAACCTTCTCCTCACAATAACGAACACAACAAAAAAAGAATTAGCGAAATCGGTCCAGCCGTTCACGCGTGATGGCGTGACCAAGAAAATAGGGATTATATTGTAATTTGGGCTAAAAACCGACCTCATTAAAATTATTTAACACTCACACACATTAGTGTTTGGTATCTAATTACTCATTACCAGGTACCTAAATAAAGGATGAATAAGATATTTACCTACCAACACCATTAAAGATAAATAGCGTGAACATTTTTAAATTTATAAGCCCATTTTTTCTGTGACCAACATAAAATAACATCCAACTAAAAAAAAACTTTAAAAATTATTATATCACCCCAATTTCTGCCGAATCAACCGTTAAACTGCGGTTAAAAATGTTCATTGCAAAACGAATTATTATTGATTTGCGTAAAAAATGTTTGAACCGAAAAATCAGGCGACTTTCTAACAATCTTTTACGCTATCTCGGTTTGCGAGAGTTATAAGTAACGAAATATAATATCTGAGTATCGCATGTTACTGAAATATTAAGATTTGTGCTGTCGTTACGATGATAGCTGTCGTTCAAGTATTGGTAAAAGTTGAGAGCGTGGACAATCAAAATATCGTTTAGAAAGCATGAATAGAAATTGCAGAATGTTTACGATATTTACAAATGCATAACAACTCACAGCATATTGTAATATTCTGGTAAAAATAATAGAAAGCATATAAAATGGTAATTTTAAGAGCTAGAATCTCAGTTGACTCTTTTTATTTAAGTTACAAAATATTTTGACTATACACGGAATCCACACACACCTCTACATGATTCCAACTCTTATTAATGTATCATCTTAAAACCACAGGAGGAACACTGTAATCTACACTGTTAATCAATTCAATAACAATAAAACCCCGTAACCATTTTCCAGGGCATTAACATTAATCTTAATTTAACCAGTTGATTTATTAATCAAAGGTTAACGCACGGTGCGACCCGGCTCACTCGGTATAGTCGGGTCAAAACAAAATAAACAAACGTGGTTAATAGAATTTTACATTTAGATAAAAACATGTTTCGATCGGTATCAGTATCGGTATCGGTATATCGTTTTGTCGATAAGCGTCGTATTTATCTTCGTTTCACTTTTTTTGTGTCGCAAGAAGGATTTCAAAGGAATTGAGGTAGGTAGACTTGAATGCCGGGTGTTGATCTGAAGAATGGCATCTAAGTATGATTACTTTGGTATTGATTGTTCTTAAAACATAATGCATATCTACTCTTTTGTGATATAAATTACTTAAGAGAAAAATGTAGGTATTTTAAAGGTAGTTTCTTTATGTTTATGCATTACTGTATTATTTTTTTCAGTAGTTCTCGGTAATCTTGTAGTCATGTAGTCAGTGTAACTGTTGACGGTGGGTTCAGTTCGATTCCTTGGACGAGCAAAGAGGGCTTTCCCATTATGTACTTAATCGGAGTTTAGAAATCGGTAGTGTGCTCCCGTGCCTCACAAAGCATGAACCTATAGCCATCGGTCCTTCGCCCTATCGGTCGGTAAAGAAACATTCTCTGATCCTTTAACTGTGCACCTATGTTTGCGGAAATGTTTGAACAGTAATATAACTACTGCGTTCCAGATTAATCTGTATTTTAGTATGCTATTTCCCCATTTGACTCAAGGCGGATTTCACTGATGAAGCATGAATTAGTGATTAGGGAATTCAATGATATTTATAATTGTAGAAGCCCACTTCAAAGTATCCTTGTAAAATTGTGATTTATTTTCTAGTATATTCGTTGTTGGAGATCCAAATAAATAAAGTGTCAATATTTTTTCAGCCACTGACAGTTCTTAAACTTACTTTAAATGCGCTTGTTGGTGGAATTGACACTAAAAAGCTATCAAATTTTAAAGAAAGAAAGAAATATACTTTATTTCACACACACTGTAAAAACAGATGTATCATTCAGTGGACATGAAAGAAATATGAAAACAATTAATACTGTATTGAAAATTGTTTTAGTCGTTGAATTACTGAATTACAAAAATGATAAGATTAGATTATTTTACGATGCATACCTACCGAGTAGGTGCAGTTTGTCGTATAGTCATAACAAAAGAATTCTATTGTTTAGCAAACGAATCAGTAATAAAAAACAAAAGAAAAATGGCATCTTAGGCACAGTTTCATGAGCTGCCAGATTGATTGAAAGAAAAGAAAAGAAATACGAGTGAACAACTGAACCTTACTACGAGCTTCTACAACATTATTTTTTTAGAATACGACCAACCTGATTAAAGTCGTGGTTTGTTCAGAACCAGTAACTGAATGGATTCCAACAGATGTTATATTTTTTTCCAAAAATGTTTAAAAAAACCGGCCAAGAGCGTGTCGGGCCACGCTCAGTGTAGGGTTCCGTAGTTTTCCATCGGTCACAATAAGTGTACCCACTTATGAGTTTAAAAAAATGCTTGCTATACAACTATACAACAAACTTAGTCCAGAAATTATTTTGTAGAACCTTTTTGTCTTTTTGTACAAAAACTGTTCTTTCCATCAAGTTCAAAATAATTTTCCTAGAAAGTCCTTATACAGTTCTACCTTTCAGATTTTTTTCATATTTTCTAAACTTATGGTTCAAAAGTTAGAGGGGGGGGATGCATTGTTTTTTACTTTTGGAGCGATTATTTCCGAAATTATTGACATTATTAAAAAATGGTTTTAGTAAACCCCTATTCATTTTTAAATACCTATCCAACGATATATCACACGTTAGGGTTGAAATAAAAAAAAAAAACAATTCCCACTTTACATATAGGGGGGCTAACCTAATAAAACATTTTTTTCCAATTTTTATTTTACCCCTTTGTCGGCGTGATTGATATACATATTGGTACCAAATTTCAGCTTTCTAGTGCTAACGGTCACAGAGATTAAGCGAGGACGGACAGACAGACAGACAGACAGACGGACAGACAGACATGGCGAAACTATAAGGGTTCCTAGTTGACTACGGAACCCTAAAAAGGTCATAAGATACCACCGAAATTGAGTACATTACACGGCTGTAATTTCAAAAAAAACCCTCAGTCGCCTGGATGGTCCTGGGACTATATATTTTTGCTAAAATATCAAGCTCATAACTTTGTGATTTTTCATGTTAATTTGGTACATAGGTTCTTTACATAAACATACTAGACATGTGTTTCGGGTTTAGCCTAATCTTTTTATTAATTAGACCAATCATTGTTTGGCCTCCAGGTATTGCGCCCTGTGTCCGGGTACCGCCTAGCACCACCCTAGTTACGGCACTGGTGGTACATAGGCAGACTAAATGCAACAAAGAATTCCCCACCAGTCAGCCTGTGGTAGGTCAGCACCATAAATAGGTAACTATTAGATATCACATAGTATCAGCCGATAGACGTCCACAGTTAGTTCGTACTACGTAGCGATAATTTCATTCCAAAAATTAGTTAAAATTATTGTATTATAAAATATAAATATAGAGGTAAAGTTTGTTTTTTTTTGTTTGAAGGAGATAATCTCTGGAAGTACTGGTCCGATTGCTAAATTTTTTTCGCTGATAGAAAGCTACTTTATTCTTGAGTGACATAGGCTAAATTTGATGAACGCGGGGAGAAGCTGCGGGCAAAAGCTAGTTATATTATAAAATGTATTTATTGGTTCACCAAAAATTGTTTACACCGGTATTATTGTAAAGGTAACATGCAATAAATATATTACAAAGGTGTAACAATCACTCTATGTAAACTCCGCATGTACCATTATGAGAAAAAAAAACATAAACTAATCTAAAATATTATTGAAAACACGTGTCATTGTCCTACCTACGTGTTTAATACTAATCGAGAAGAATTTATAAATAAAAAGACGTGATGATATTTGTCTAATATTTTTATTATTGATAGGTTTATTTTTATAACCTCTTTTTTGTAATGTGACTGTAGACTCCGCAGATCCATAGATTACTTTCTATTTCGATTCACTCTTTCATTTTTTTTTTGTATTTCTCGGTACAATTTTGATTGGTCTACGAAAGTACGGTCTATGAAAGGACAATTTTCATACCTATTAATATTGTATTATGAAACTATTTGTAACATCAATAACTTCTTTAGGCGAACGCCTCAGGAGAAAATGTATGTTTAGCACTTTTTTGTTAGATATCGGTATTTGCAACAACATTTTAGCTAAGCCTAAGTCAGACAAGGAAAGAGTTTTATACAAAATTTATTACAATCATCCTAACTAATATTATAAATGTGAAAGTGTGGATGTTTGGATGTTTATTACTTAAAATCACTCAAAAACGGCTGAACGGATTTGGATGAAATTTGGCATGCATATAGCCTTTGACATGGAAAAGAACGTAGGCTATTTTTTATCCCGGAAAAACATCTTATTCCTACAGGAAAACACGTTTAGAGTGCGATAACCGAAGTATACGCGGAGTCATGTCAGGCCATGGTCAGGAGCGAGGAGGAGTGGCAGGCGGTCGCCGACTTCTGCGAAGCAGTAATGCTCGCTAAGGAGGAGGCCGACCGCATCAGGCAACGGCGCTCTCGCCGCCGCCGGGATTCCGATCCCGATTTCCAGCCACCGTAGGCGCGGGCTTGCGGACAGTGAGCAATGGGTAGCTCGCTGTCCGGCCGTCCGGTAACTGTCCGGACCAAGCCCAAGTCGTCGACGGCGCGCGCTGTTCCCGCGCGTCTCAAGGAGTTGTCAGCAACAGCAGGGACCCAGCTGGGTCGAAGCCTACTGGGGCCAGGGTTATCCGAAAGGGCGCTCGAGCCCCGGTATGAAGGCTTGAAGGAACGGGATGGGTTTTTTAGTCAGTAAGAGTCTGACACTATCTCCCGCTCCGCCCAAGAGCGGGGGTTGTCATAAGATGATTTTTCCCATCGAAAAAAAAAAAAAAAAGTATACGCGGAGGAAGTCGCGGGCGGAGAGCTAGTCTAAAATAAATCAAAATACAAAGTTTGGCTATGATGGAGCGACATGGTCAAAATTGTGACAAAGCCCCTTAAATAAAGATTAAAAAGAAAAACTTCTTTTTAAATTATATAAAATGGTGAGTGACGACAATCCCACCTGATGGTAAGCAGCGATGCAATCGTTGATGCTGAAGCGCATTAGTTTATTAAGAGCCTATTCACTCTAGTTTTGAAGACAGCTAAATTATAATCGGAAAGGAAGACCGCATCAGGCAATTTCTTTAAAAAGAGTAACCATGTAGATTCTGGTTCTTCTCCATAGGAAACGACCAATTTGGAACCGTGCACTGGCTTCAGACGTTTTATAAAAGCTCAGTGTGTTCATGTAAACTTATATTCATATTTTTGTATTGAATTGAAAAGAAACTAGGATATAATTAGTTTTGAGTTAGTTCCTACCATCTATAATTTTTAATCTACAATAATATTTATTTATTTATTAAAGCTTTATGCACATATCAATATACAAAGGCGGACTTAATGCCTTAGGCATTATCTACCAGTCGACCTTAGGGTGGTGCAGAAACATAACATGGCAGGTGCAACTTAATAAATAGACAAACAGAAGGGAGACAAAATACAATAGTAAATACATACACACAACTAATCGTCCCTGCACGAGGGCCTCAAAAAAACGCCGCCACAAAAAAACGCTAGAAGCAGCCACAAAAGAAAGCTAGAACCGGACGCAAAAAACAGCTGAAGCGCGCGACACTGTGTCCGGAGAAGCTTGAAGCCGCTTCAAGCGATTTTTTGTGGCGGCACCGACGCACACGAGCCACAAGGCCGCCTCAAAAAGAAGCTTCAAGCGGCGTTTTTTTGTGGCCCGTGTGCGGAGACAGTAAACAATGTTGTTGTGGAAAAACAAATCCAACCAATCAGTTCTGTGATGTGAGAAGGCTTAAAGTCACCCAAAGAGCGATGGAAAGGGCTATGCTCGGGGTTTCCTTGCGTGATCGAATAAAAAATGAAGAGATCCGCAGGAAAACTAAGGTTGCCGACATAGCACAAAGAATTGCCAAACTTAAGTGGCAATGGGCAGGGCACATTGCTCGCAGAACAGATGGCCGTTGGGGTCGAAATGTTTTGGAGTGGCGACCGCGTACCGGAAGACGCAGCCTCCTACAAGGTGGACCGATGACCTGGTGAAGGTGGCAGGAAACCGATGGATGCGGGACGCACAGGAACGTTCGATGTGGCAACGCTTGGGGGAGGCCTATGTCCAACAGTGGACGTGTATCGGCTGAAATGATGATGATGAGTTTTGTGATGATTCTGCCAAATTCATGCGAATAATTAATAATTGAAAGCTAGTTAGCTCAGTATGTTTACTGTTTACGATATTATCAGAATAGAATTACATAATATGAATGTATAGGTATCAACAATATTGAGATCATCTGTAATAACAAATTACATAATTGACGGCACAGTGGGCGCAATAGTTCAGCGATTAGCTGCTGCGCTGCGTGGTGTGGGTTTGATTCCCGCACGAAACTTATACGGCCTACTCAGTAGCCCGATTCACGTAATGAAAACTGTAACGATATCGTGACGATTTAGTCGTTTAGACCATTTCCGTATTCACATACATCAATCGAGTTTGAACGACACCGATTTTAAAGTCGTTTGAAATTCGTCGTTTAAAAAAAAATCTGTAGTACATTATCCTGGTAGAATACATAGTAATGTAACTGGAAATAAGTCGATAGATCGTGAATACCGCTTTTGGATAGGACTTCGATCGAACGACTATAAAACTTCAACGACATTTGGCTTGTTTGATTTTACGAGAATCAGGCTACAGCCCCCCTAGCCAAGTTACAACTGTTTCGCTTGCGCCGACCGCTTCGAGTTGACCTTGCCGCCAATTCTTTTGTTCTGACCACGTGACTGAGCGTTAAGACGACGGCATTCCCGTACATTTGAAGCTTTCTACAAGCGTTAACTATTGCAGATTAGCAACTTGGCTAGGGGTACTGATAGTTGTTTCTGTTTCATATGATTTCTCGATATCATATGGACGAGTAATGTGAGTATTTTTGAATGCATTATCCACACCCAGAAATTACTCTTATATGAGAGAAAAGAAAATTGAGAATTAGATTGCTGTGCCACCTCGGTAGGTGGTTCAATCGTATTTTCAAATTATCCAAGGACCCACTCAAATACACACAAAAAAAATCGTAAAAATTGGTCAAGCTGTTTCGGAGGAGTTTGGTGACAGACACACGCACAGAAGAATTATAATCTATTTATAAAAAACTAGCTGACCTGGCAAATGTTGTTCTGCCGTATAAATTATCAAAGAAAAAAGTAGGGGTTGGGAGTAGGAGGGTAAAAAATAGCCTACGACCTATTCTCAGATCTAGAGACCATTTATACACAAAAAAATTACAAAAGCCGTTTTGGAGGACAACGGTAATAAACACGGGGGTTTTATATATTAGACTAGCAGCTGACTTTGCAAATATTACTCCACCATATAAATTATCAAAGAAAAAAATGGGGTTCAGGGATAGGCTCGGGTAAAAAATAGCCTACGACCTATTCTTAGATCTAGGGACCAATTATACACAAAAAAATTACAAAAGCCGTTTTGGAGGACAACGATAATAAACACGGGGGTTATATTAGACTAGCTGACTTTGCAAACATTACTCCACCATATAAATTATCAAAGAAAAAAATCGGAGTTGGGGATAGGAGGGTAAAAAATGGCCTACCAAACCTGTCATGTACAATAAATTTCATAAAAATCGGTCAAGCCATTTCGGAGGATATACTTTACAAATCAAGTGACCAAGATAAAGACACGAGCGTCTTAGTAACCGTACAGTCATTAAATAAATACAAGATTTCTAACAAGTCCATGCAAGATAGGAAACGCCTAATCTATTCGCGAAAGTTGTGTGGAATCAAGGGAAATGAGTAATTTTCATATGTCATAACAAGATAGTAATTATAACCACTTCGATATTACTACTGCGTACCTATAATCTAGCCATGACAGGCCAGATCATAGAAATTGATCACTTTCATGATGGCCAACTAAAACTGGCCAGATCGTTTCATCATCAACATCATCATCAGCCTTTTTTCGTGTTCCCACTGCTGGGAATCAGGCCTCCTCTCTAGGAGAGGGAATGGGCCGTAATCCGCCACGCGAGCCCAGTGCGGGTTGATGAATGTCACATGTCTTCGGATTTTTGGTTCTAGCACATAGTTTCCTTACGATATTTTCCTTCACCGCTTTAAGAGCCGTGGTAATGAAATAAATTACACAAAGTAATGCGCCTGGCAGGGTTTGAACCCGCAACCTAAAACTCGTAAGTCGGACTCATTACCACTCGGCACCACTGCTCATATATATATCGTTTAAACATTAACATTATGTGAATTAAGAATACATAAAACTTGGGATTATATGCCTACAAAATATAGTTCATTCAGCTTGTATATGTTCAGCAAAAAACTTGCAAAAAAAATATTTGACAAAATATTTCCGTAACTTCATAGTAAAAAACCGACTATTCAAAATAATGTTCACTGAAACATTTATTCAACTGTAAACAGCGAAGTTTGTATTGTTTTAAACAATGGCGATAAACACTAGACGTCTAAAAAACCTCCTCACGCGACTTAATGACAACAAAAACTATGAATAAAAAAAACATAAACATCAAAGTAGCAGCTAGCCTATTCATCAAGAAAAAATACTCATTCAATCTAACTAAAACGAAAAACAAACTTTAAAAACAAAACAATTGTACAAACATACCTTTATATATTAAAAACTGAATCCAAAACAAACACTTAAAAAACACAAGTTATCACAAATATCATTATGTATATTTTTGAAACACACGCGTATGTTTTCCGCAGCACTTTTGCTCGTACGTCCGTCGGTCAACGCGATCAGAATCACACTGATTTACTGATCGTACTGACCGGACGCCTGAGAGGTATAGTTGATTAGATGATCGTTTGCGAA
The DNA here is from genome assembly GCA_929112965.1 of Mythimna albipuncta. Lineage (NCBI taxonomy): Eukaryota > Metazoa > Arthropoda > Insecta > Lepidoptera > Noctuidae > Mythimna > Mythimna albipuncta. Next base: position 3,100,312 of record OV815962.1, on the reverse strand, counting down.
TTTAATTTCATACCTATTTGGGTACGTATCGTATGTATTGTTGTAGAGGATGTGTTAAGTCACATGTCTGTGTTAGACCAATGGGGCCAGCGTTATCCGAAAGGGATGCGCGGCCCCGGTATTAAAGGCAAGAAGGAACGGGGTGGGTTTTTTAGTCAGTAAGAGATGATCGGGATTCTGATCCCGAGTTCCGGCCACCGTAGGCGCGGGCTTGCGGACGGTGAGCAATGGGTAGCTCGCTGTTCGGCCGTCCGGTAACTGTCCGGATCAAGCCCAAGTTGTCGACGGCGTGCACTGTTCCCGCGCGCCTCAAAGAGTTGTCTGCAACAGCAGGGACCCAGCCGGGTCGAAGCCTACTGGGGCCAGGGTTATCCGAAAGGGCGCTCGAGCCCCGGTATGAAGGCTAGAAGGAACAGGGTGGGTCTTTTAGTCAGTAAGAGTCTGACACTATCTCCCGCTCCGCCCAAGAGCGGGAGTTGTCATTTTATGATTTTATCCCACCATAAAAAAAGGCAAGCGTGCTCCATCGTCGAAGAAATCATCGCTTACAGTCTGGTGAGATGGTGGTCAAACGCGAGCCTATCAATAATATAAATAAAAATATGTCTACTAATTTTCCCGGGTAGAAAAATCCACTCTGTATTTTCCTGTTGGCTAATTAAAGAAAGCCCGTTGGGAGCTTTCTTTAATTACGAACGCCCAGTGGTTTTTATACACTTCAAATATACTTTTTAAGAAACTGGAGTAATCTAAATATTATAAAGAGGTAAAGTTGGTTTTATTCGTCTTCCTCCATCTTCGATTTGTTCTTGCTTAGCATTTTTTTTTTTCAATTATTGTTGGTCCTCCTCCTTAGTCGTTCACTCTTGACAGAGTGGTCGTGGTTGATAATGTTGCATTTTCATTTGGCGAGTGAGGCCCTCGCGATGCGTCTCCATTTGTCCCGGTTGTATTGTTGGTAGGTTCGCGTTTGACCATTATCACACCGATGGGAAGCGACAATGTGGTCGACGATGGAGCACGCTTGCCTAGAAGCAGTGGCGTAACTATATCATCTGAGGCCCATGGCAAATTCATTAGATGGGGCCCCCGATAAATCACGTTACGTTGTGATTTCATTTTAATATTTTTTTGACACATATTTTGGGTTACTTCCCGAGCTCGCGGCCTCCAAGACCGGGGGCCCCATCAGACCAGGGGCCCCCTATAGTTACGCCGCTGCCTAGAAGTAACTTATTCACTCTTTTTATGGGACAGTTTTAGTATATTCAAAGTCTATTAAAAACATGCTAAAACTCTATTTATTTATATCTAAAATTAGCAGTTTATTTGATACCAATCAGTAGCATGTTACTTACCTAGAACACTGATAACCTTCTGATTGGTTTATCAGCAAACGTCAATTTGATAAGAAATAATACGAATTCGATTCTAGGTATTGTGAATCATTGATATTAAATTAGTGTTTTGATAATGGTTCTTATAAAATAAATTTGATATTAATAAAAATGAAAAAAAAAAACGACCTAATAATTTTAGACTGGATAAGTAAGTTAAGTTATTCGTAGGCCTCCCTTAAGCGTCGCCACAACGACTGATCTTGTGCGTCTCGCATCCACCGCATTCCCGCGACTCTCACCAGGTCGTCGGTCCACCTTGTGGGAGATCTTCCAACGCTGCGTTTTCCGGTACACGGTTTTTTTTTTTTTTCGATGGGAAAAATCATCTTATGACAACCCCCGCTCTTGGGCGGAGCGGGAGATAGTGTCAGACTCTTACTGACTAAAAAACCCATCCCGTTCCTTCAAGCCTTCATACCGGGGCTCGAGCGCCCTTTCGGATAACCCTGGCCCCAGTAGGCTTCGACCCGGCTGGGTCCCTGCTGTTGCTGACAACTCCTTGAGGCGCGCGGGAACAGCACGCGCCGTCGACGACTTGGGCTTGGTCCGGACGGTTACCGGACGGCCGGACAGCGAGCTACCCATTGCTCACTGTCCGCAAGCCCGCGCCTACGGTGGCTGGAAATCGGGATCGGAATCCCGGCGGCGGCGGCGAGAGCGCCGTTGCCTGATGCGGTCGGCCTCCTCCTTAGCGAGCATTACTGCTTCGCAGAAGTCGGCGACCGCCTGCCACTCCTCCTCGCTCCGGACCATGGCCTCGACCAAGGTCCGGCGCGAGAGGTCTCCGCCGCCGATCACCCCCACGAGGGCACGGCGATGCTCCGTCCAAGCAGGGCACACCGCGATTGTGTGCTCCACCGTGTCCTCCGGGCGTTCCGCACAGTGGCGACACCCGGGCGTCACTTCCGCTTTGATTCGGAACAGGAACCTCCCGAACTTGCCATTTCCGGTGAGGACCTGTGTCATGCGGAAGGTAAGGACGCCGTGAGGTCTTTCCAGCCACGCCTCAAAGAGGGGACTTATCGCCATAATTGTGGCGTGCCCATGACGGAGTTGCGATAGTCGCTGACGCCATTCCACCATGAGATCCCGCTGAAGCTCTGTCCGCCATGCCGCGACCTGTCGCGGCAGAGGACTTTCACCCCGGCGTTGCATCTCCACGCGCATGTCGTGCATGTGTGCAAGGACTGTTGCCTCCAGATCCCACGGTGGTAGGCCAGCCAGAAGGCTCGCCGCTTCGCGGGAAATCGTGCGGTATCCCCGCACCATCCGAATTGCCATGACCCTCTGGCTTCCGGTACACGGTCGTCACTCTAGAACCTTTCGCCCCATCGACCATCCCTTTTACGAGCAATGTATGGGCTATGTCGGCGACCTTGGTTCTCCTGCGGATATCTTCGTTCCTGATACGATCACGCAAGGAAACTCCAATTCGTGCATTAAAATACATAAATAACCAGAAATAAAGTTCTTATTTAATGTTTAAATAAAAAAAGGTTACAATAACAATGATTCTTTTTTAATTCATTGCGGTTATGGCAGCATTCCCCAAAGGAATTTGTAGAAAAGTAATTTTCTATTGTTTATCGGTCTTGGAAAGGAATTCCCATGAGGTATAAATATTCCTATTGGACTGGTGTGATACAAAAACACTGGGTTATTCGAACATAGAGACAGACTCTCTCTAAAAAATCAACCGACTTAGGTAATAATATATTAGAGTGTAATAAAATCTGATGTAGTCAACACTAGTTCAAATATCAAGATCGATTAAAAGATCTTGATCATTGTTTACAAATAGAAGAATCTTATAACAAGTATCGAATATAAGTATTTTTTAAATGATTAAATATTATATAAAATTCCCAAGTCATTTGACTTTTTAGGCAGACTATAGCTATAGATTTAAAAAGAGAAACTAACTTTTTGAGACGCGAGAACAGTGCGCGCCGTCGACGACTTGGGCTTGGTCCGGACAGTTACCGGACGGTCGGACAGCGAGCTACCCAGTGCTCACTGACCGCAAGCCCCAAGGAGTTATCAACAACAGCAGGGGCCCAGCCGGGTCGAAGCCTACTGGGGCCAGGGTTATCCGAAAGGGCGCTCGAGCCCCGGTATGAAGGCTTGAAGGAACGGGATGGATTATTTAGTCAGTAAGAGTCGGACACTACCTCCCGCTCCACCCAAAAGCGGGGGTTGTCGTTGAATGATTTTTCCCATCGAAAAATAAGGCTCTTTATAGCAGTGTGTTTTTTATTATAATTGACTACCAAGGAAACACTATATAAGGTCATCGGCGAGTAGATATAATTAGTACTTACTTAGTTTTCCTATAAGTGACTCATAAATTACGTAAGTCAGCGCCATTTATAAGTATACTTTTACAAGTTACACTGTTGTCGTGAAGCCAATGAAAAACACAGGAAATAACGATAACTTAAATGACACATAGGTACTTAATGTTAACTTGTATCATTTGAAACTCACAGGCAGACAAGGTCAAATCTGTGACACTGTTATACCTTTGCCAAAATATAAAAACAAGAATGATATAAATAGAGATGCAAAAAACACAGGACCAAGAACGCTAACTAAAAATAGAAATATCACAAAAACAATAAACATCTCATAAAATATTTCAAGGTCTGATTAGTATCAACGAGTATCAGGGTGGATACTTGATAAATTCAAAATTCAGAAAAAAAATCAAAATCATTTATTTCAAATAGAATATTTGCAGCCACTTTTCAATAGTCAAATGTCGGTCAGTCCAAGAAAAGTGAAGCTAAATTGCACGTTCCAAGGCGTAGATCTCTATGGAGATTTTAATCATATTATGCGTTACATATAATGCTTGGTTACAAATTTTCATGTTGCTTCTATTATGCAAGCACAATGTAGATAATAAAAAAATAAATAAAAATAATTAAAATATGAGATAGTTGTTGAAACCTCTACGGTCCAGACTAAGCGTTTCGCATCGTTGTTTATACCGCTTTCACTGAATCCATGGGTCGTCCGGGTGGGAACCCTTGGATCCTTCAGGATCCCAACGCAAGGCAAAGAAGAAACATAGGAGTAGATTATATTCAATAAAACTCTGACAAACCCTCAGGCTCTATCCAAAACCGGAAGAAATCATTAGATACCACTTAAAAAAATTAAAAAGTCTTCTTTGGATAAATTAATTGTGCCATCCAATCTGCCTGGCTCAGAAAAGGGTCAACAACTTCCCATTAAAGCGGAGGCTGAACAAAAAGCCTCTCCCCATTGAAATCGGACTTCACTTTCGTAAGTAAAAGCGCAATAAAACATACTACAACAAAAGTATCGGCGCCATGTGAGCAGGATGCGCGCGCGCAGGCCGGAACGCCCGCGCCGACCTTGAACAGCGCTCTACTAATGTAACCAGTAACTACTGTTTTCTCCGGATGAAGTGGTACTACTATGTTGTCTTAATAACTTAGAACTTGCTTCGTAAAATAATGATGGACATACTTTTTAGGGTTCCGTATGTCCAAAGCAAAAAAAACCGGAACGCTTATAGGATCACTTTGATGTCCGTCTGTCTGTCTGTCAAGACCCTTTATCTCGGGAATGCGTAGAGGTATCGAGTTGAAATTACAACCATATACTCAAAACTGCGGCCCCTTGAAGCTGTGAAAGAATCAAACTTCTGAGTTAACGAAAAAAAAGATACGGCGGTTTGTATCGCAAAATACGATATTCTCAAGGAAATCAAAGTTCATAGGGTACTTCCAGTCGACCTACAATCCTGAAATTTGGCAAGAAGTAAGACCTTATAGCAAAAGTATAGGAAAAAATCTGAAAACAGTAAATTTGTAGTTACAAAGACTTTTTCGAATCACAGATTTTTTTTTGTGATTCGAAAAAATCTTCCAAACTCAATTCAGAAATTGAACTTATTTCATAGTTAAGTTTGTACGGAATCTTCAGTGCGCGAGTCTGACTCGCACTTGCCCAGTTTTTTTTGTTTTTTTTGAGGAATGCGTCATCAATACTTCTCGTGCTTTGTATGGATCAAGAGGTAGTGTCAGACTTTTACTGATTATACGCAAATGTGTTCCTTCAACTACCCTTTATGTTCGAGGGCCTCAATGACTCTTTGGACCAATAACTCAGCCCTAGCAGCCAAGGGCCCTAGCAGTCCTCGTCAATATTTCATTTATAGCAGTTCACTATTAGCGATGGACTGATAATAATGTTGATCATCATCATTGTCATCAGCCTTTTTAATGTTCCCACTGCTGGGACTCAGGCCTCCTCTCTAGGAGAGGGAATGGGCCGTAATCCACCACGCGGGCCCAGTGCGGGTTGGTGGATGTCACATGTCTTCGGATTTTTGGTTCTAGGACATGCCGGTTTCTTCATGATGTTATCCTTCACCGTTTTGAGAGCAGTAGTGATGAAATAAATTATACAAAGTAATGCGCCTAGCTGAGTATGAACCCGCGACCTAGAACTCGTAAGTCTATGATGCCTGTTCGCAATACGTTCTTCGTAATACCTAAAGGAATTGTTTACTGTTTACTGTGGTCAGTCGTTCGTATGATTCACTTATATCTTTCTACGTTCTTCGCGACTCGGCTTAAAGCCATATAAGGACTGGGTATTGAAATAGCTCACTTGTATGAATGTAGAGTCAATGTACATAAGTTACAATGATTGTGTTTGCATTTGGTTTGATTTTTGCTAAAAAGGAAGAGATCTTGAACCGACCGAACTGCTATTTAGAAAAATACAATGCTACCAAGTTCATCATAATGATTATTTTGTTTGTATATGGACTATCTTAAATATAACTATAAAAGACTAAAACAAAACCTGTGTCCTTCAGTATATATATTGATCAGTCCTAGGTGGGCCATTTGTTAATCATTTAGCTAGCTAATAAGGCCTTCATTTAAAGACGTTACTTTACTAAATAAAAGAACATCTAAAAATAGCATCTAACAAATCTAATCGTTCAATCTTCATTCGAACAGTGCCTCAGGCATGTACCCGCGTTTCGTAAGATCGTGAGGTCAAATCAATAAGGCTGGCCTTAAGAAAATAATCCACTGACATAGCTGCGTATGTGATTGTATGTTTGTTTATCCTCTTATGGCCAAACTACCTAATTTAATGGCAAAAATGTTTAGTCAGCCCAAGATACTTTTTAAAATAAATGCCAGCCCAGCGATCTAAAAATAGCCTAGGACATGATATTTAAGGCCCAAGCGTCCGAGCAGTTCCATAAACAGTAACTTTCTGAAGCCTACTCCTCGGTAACGGTCATGTTAATAAGTTTGAAAAAAATATATGTTTAATATAGATTCATGATCAACATTATCAACTATTGTTTTTATTTTGCGATTAATACTTTTGTCTAAAGAAAATATTTACTTAGCAATTTCTCAACTTTTCCCTACTCCTTCGAAATGGCTTGAATCTTCGGAAACATTTTTACACATTAAAATTGGTGGTTAAAATAATATTCTTTATAGTGAACATTGCATATATGCAAATCAATCAATATTCCGCAAAGAAAATAGGTCAGCGGGGCTCTATCCGAGCGCAGCTGGCCGCAATTAAATGCACAGATACTCGTACTGCCTAGGTGGGTACAAGAGTTGTGTCCATTCAATTCCGGCCAGATAAGATGTTCATGGGATTATAATCCTTAAACGAAATCTTTGCTGATATAATCTTAAACAATCTAGAAAAAATATGTATCATGAACATTATTATTTCAATATATTTTTTACATCGAATTAACTATAAGTATAGGAAACACCGCTTATAAGAATTTAGACAAAAGTATTAAAGAAGAAAGAAAGAAATACAGTCTAGCAACTACTTGCAACTATTTTTATTACATTGGGTTTTTTTTTTGTATGGTGGGGAAAATCATGCATTGACATCCCCCGCCCTTGGGCGGAGCGGGAGATAGTGTCAGACTCTTACTGACTAAAAGACCCACCCCGTTCCTTCTAGCCTTCATACCGGGGCTCGAGCGCCCTTTCGGATCACCCTGGCCCCAGTAGGCTTCGACCCGGCTGATTACATTGGGTCGTAATGCCTATCGACCTAAAATGTTAGACTTTACGAGGTTATAAGGAAAACATGGTGACTACGAGCTTGAAATTTTAAATAATATTTGTGTGAGTTTACTGGTCAATTTTTTACAGGGTCGAAACCATCACGAGTATAAACAGAATGGATTGTTTGAACAAAATTGTTTTGGGTTTTTCTCAGCACTTTAGTCCAATTACTTTGGTAACTTCTATAATGACCCTGTAATCATTCGTCATCATTTCTGCTGAAAGATGTACACTGATAGACATCCACCTCCCCCAAGTGTCACTATAACTACCGATGGATGCTCAAGGGTAGCCCGCGTATTTAGTAGATTCATTTGAGTGGAGCATCGCTGTGTAATCGTGAAGGCGTTAGGCAGCAGCTATCTCTAGCACCGAGCCCTGGTTCAGGCCATAGTCCAGAATGAGAGAAGGTCGCCTCCTTCTGCGAAGCTGTAATGCTAGCGAAGGAGACTGTCACACGCTTGGGGGAATGGACATCTTTATGCCCCAGCCGTCGTGACCCTGGCTCCGACTACCAGCCACGGTAGGTGCGAGTTTGTGGACGAAGAGTTATGGGTAGCTCACCGTTAAACCACCCGTTAACCATCTTCTTTCTCTTTTTGTTTTTAAAACCGTAGGGCCCATGAAAAGGAAACCCACAGTTCTAGAACGCAAAGGGCAACTAAAAGACACAGGTGTGGTTTTAATTAATTAAAGTTTAAAGTGAGAGAAATTATTTGATATTTTCCCATCCCAAAAAATGCAGGCTATACTCCGGGTGCATTACTTTGTGTAATTTATTTCATCACCACCGCTCTCAAAACGGTGAAGGAAAACATCGTGAGGAAACCGGCATGTCCTAGAACCAAAAATTCAAAGACATGTGACATACACTAACCCGCATTCGGCCTGCGTTTTGGATTACAGCCCATTCTCTCTCTTAGAGAGGAGGCTTGAGTCCCAACAGTGGGAACATCATAAGGCCGAGTAGAAGTAAACTTGGCATAGAAGACTGAACATCCTTGGCTTTGGGTCTAAACAGTCTAGACTAGGTCAGGCAGTAGCATGAGCTAACTAGTCGTAAATACTCGTACCTACGTGTTTTGTTTTGTACGGCCCATTCCCCTCCTAAAGAGGAGGCCTGAGTCCCAACAGTGGGAACAATATAAGGCCGAGTAGAAGAAAACTTGGCATAGAAGACCGGACATCCTTGGCTTTGGGTCTAAAACAATCTAGAATAAACCAGGCAGTAGTACAGACAGTAGTACCTACCTTTGAGCCTACTAGTCGTAAATAAGTAAGTAGTTGTGTTTTGTTATTATTACCGTGGTTTTGTTTATAGAAACTCCTCATAGCGCTGTGTGCCCATTTGAACAAGAAAACCGGTTTCTGATACTTACTAAGTTACTATAATAACATTGAGTTATGTATTTGTTGCGACCTTGAACTTGTTTATGTATCATAACATTATTCTGCGTAGTCTACCAACGCGTGGAGTAATATTATTATAATACCATGAGTTAACATAATATACTAGTAATTTGATGTTTAGATATCTTTGTTTTTTGCGATAGAAAATCATCCAATGACTTTTCTCACTGGAGGGCGTGGTTATAGACTTTCACTGACTTTGTACCCACCTTCCAGTACCTCTTCTTCTTCCTGCCCTTGTCCCATTTTATTTGGGGTCGGCGCAACACGTTTTTTTCTTCCATTCTGCCCTGTCACTCGTCACACTATCACTAACTCCCTTTTCTTTCATATCACTTCTCACACAATCCATCCATCTTTTCTTTGGCCTCCCTCTCCCTCTCCGCCCATCCACATGTAAATTCATAACTCTTTTAGCAACATGCTTTTCATCTCTCCTCTTTACATGACCATACCAAGACAAACGATTTCCTTTCAACCTTTCAGTCACTGGCGCCACTTTCAAACTTCCCCTAATGTACTCATTTCTCACTTTATCCATTCTCGTCACACCACACATCCATCCTAACCTTCCAGGACCATGGTATCAATTTAAAAGAACCACCTGTGTCCCTCAGTTACGATCAAAAATTCTCTGTGGCCTTAGCGTGCATCGGCTCTACTGCGCTCCAAAGGTTATGCCATCTCTTTGAAGCTCACGTGGAATATGACAAGCCATCGACATTGATGACGCAGGATATTTGGACACCTGTGATCTATTCCAGGCTCTATGTTCTGTTTCGTGAAGGTTCCCGACCACCGTGGGTTCGCAGACGGCGAGTAATCGTATCGGTAGTAGATAGCTCATAGCTCGCCGTCAGAACTGTCAGTATAATTGACGAGGTCATCTATGTAAGTACAATTGCTGGGTGACAAATAGCTGATATTATAAAGAGTAACTAGGGTACAGCGTTTTGAGAACACATTCATTATGCGTACAGCTAAGGATTGGAATTCCCTGTCGGAGTATGTGTTTCCTGATAGCTACAACCTAGGGGTCTTTAAGTCAAGAGTGAATAAGTTGCTTCTAAGCAAGTGAGCTCCATCGTCGGACACATCATCGCTTTTCATCAGGTGAGACAGTGGTCAAACGCGAGTCTGTATCGCGTCTTTTATTTTAGAAAAAGGATTAGGATTCCGCGCAAAAAAAAACTTTGTGATATTACATTTTGACAGGCCTGTTGGTCTAGTGGTTAGTGACCCTGACTGCTATGCCGGAGGTCGTGGTTTCGATTCCCACCCAGAACAAATGTTTGTGTGATGAGCACGATCATTTGTTCTGTGTCTTGGTGTAATTTATGTATAATATGTATAAGTATGTTTATCAGTTGTCTAGTACGCATAATACAAGCTCTGCTTAGCTTGGGACTTGACGGCGTTGTGTGATAGTTTTGGAATATTATTATATTACATTGGGCTATGTCACGAGTCTAACACGGACGAAGTCGCTGGCACCACTTAGTCATACCGTAAACGATGACTGAGTGAGCAAAACAGACCGGAACAGAGCCAGTGAAAAGAACATGAGCACAGACATTATACTTTTCAGAGCTACAGTGATAAATACTAATATTATAAAAGCGAAAGTTTGTTTGTATGTATGTGTGTGTTTGTTATTTACTCTCTTCCAAAAATGCAGGAGGTTGTCAAGTCACCTGAATTTTTTTTTTTTGATCTTGTTCAGCGATAGCTTCGCCAAATGTGAACAGCTTTTGAATATTTTTTTTTTTATTTCGAAGTATTTGTGTGTCAGGTGCTATTATTTCAATTTAGTGCAGATTTGACAAAAAACTTCAGAAATAGATCATGGAATATGGTTTCAATAAATGATAGCAAATCTTTCGGGACTGCTGGAATTGTATGTCTCTTTATTGTTTCATAAAATACCATCACGCCAGTACGCTCTACGCAGGGTGGCTACAGTCGTAGAGATGATCCAGCAGTTGGGACTCGAGCTGGCCCTGCACAAGTCTAAGGCCATGTGTTTTCAAGACCCTGATAGAGAATAGGCTCTTCATAAGCTAATGCACCTCTCTATCAACGATTGCATCACTGCTTATCATTAGGTGGGATCGCAGTCAAGCACTAGTTTGTATTATTAAAAAAAAAAGAACTTGACAATAAGAGTGAAACATTTCAACTTCGTCATTTGGGAAGGTAGATTTACCTTTTTTTATTAGGGTTCCGTAGCTAAATGGCAAAAAACGGAACCCTTATAGATTCGTCATGTCTGTCTGTCCGCCCATATGTCACAGCCACTTTTTTCCGAAACTATAAGAGCTATACTGTTGAAACTTGGTAAGTAGATGTATTCTGTGAACCGCTATAAGATTTTCGCACAAAAATAGAAAAAGAGCAATAAATTTTGGGGGTCCCCATACTTAGAACTGAAACTCAACAAATTTTTTTCATCAAATCCATACGTGTGGGGTATTTATGGATAGGTCTTCAAAAATGATATTAAGGTTTCAAATATATATTTTTTTAAATTGAACAGTTTACGCGAGGGACACTTCCAAAGTGGTAAAATGTGTATCCCCCCCTGTAACTTCTAAAATAAGAGAATGATAAAACTAAAAAAAAATATTTGATGTACATCACCATGTAAACTACCAACGAAAATTGGTTTGAACGAGATCTAGTAAGTAGTTTTTTTTTTAATACGTCATAAATCTAAAAAAATACACTATTATTAAAACATCGATCAAAGTTACAACGAACTACAAGAACTTTTATATTATGTTACTTGCTGCTACGGAACTCTCCATGGGCGAGTCCGACTCGCACTTGGCCGGTTTTTAAATAAACTAGTGCTGGACTGCGATCCCACCTGATGGTAAGCAGTGATGCAAACGTTGACGGTGAGGCGCACTAGTTCATGATTATTTACTTTTACGGTTCTAGTTGCAGATACCGATGACCTCTCTCGGCACCAGGAAACCAGTCACAAATTTTTTGTTCACTTTATAAAAGTATTTGACCGTGAAGATATTAAAAATAAGATTCCTTTCTTCAAAGCATATATAAATGTATGTCTGTAAATATCTTTTTTAAGAATAGCAACCCGTCTCAAGGCTGTTCTTATCTCCATTGTTATTACTTTTTAGGGTTCCGTAATTGTCAAAAATCTTTATACTTTATACTACTATCTTTATCTTTATACTAGCACTAGTCTACACTTTTTATATATAGAGGTAAACGTGGTCATAATTTGCATTTTGTTTGTGATACTAATAATAGAAAAAAAAAAAGAAAGAAAAGTGTTTATTTTGGCGCGCAAAACATTGTAGGCAACAAAAACTAAAGACAAACAAAAAATAAAAATTAAAAAGCATTTGTGATTGCGTATGTTTGTTAATTCACCACGTTCAAACGGCTGAACAGATTTGGTTGAAATTTACGTAATAGCACATAGGATACTTTATATCCTAGAAGTATTTTTTTAATCATCAACTATCACACAACGCCGTCTAGTCCCAAGCTAAGCAGAGCTTGTGTTATGAGTACTAGACAACTTATAAACATACAATATTTATAAATACATACATATATAGATAAATTACACCCAGACACAGAACAAATGATCGTGCTCATCACACAAACATTTGTCCTGCGTGGGAATCGAACCCACGACCTCCAGCATAGCAGTCAGGGTCACTAACCACTAGACCAACAGGCCAGTATGATCAGTTGTGGGATGCCTATGTCCAACAGTGGACGTTTATCGGCTGAAATTATGATAATAACGATCTTTTAGGACATTTTTCCACTTCAGCAAAGCCACTTACGGAGTTGAAAATAACGCTACGAACATACGCAGTTATTTATTTTTTTATTTGCATTTTTTTAAATAGATTATACCACAATTATGTTTGCAAACAACTATAAGATTAACTATAATCTGAAGAGCTATGATTAATATTTAATTTATTATATGAAGTATTTTACCTCGTGGCCCCAACTCGCACTTGACCGGTTTTAGTTTCATATTAACCTTCAACTGCGTAGTTCACACGATCTTATAAGAATAATTTAATAGATGTTATTATCTTTTGGTTGTTTTGTAACAAAAAATGTTTTGTAACATTGTTATTGTTACTTATTCTTAACATTTTTACCTCGGGAACATATTGTTTAATATGCTTAGCTTCAGACAGAGGCTCCACCAGCGTGGACAGGCCGCGCGGTGAATCAAGATCGCTCGGTGAATTTGAATTTTTTTTTTACCACTACGTATTACTAATACAATAACACAAGCTGTACGCAACAGTATACAATAAAACGCGTGAACGCAACGCGGGAAATGAAGAGCGACTGATCTACCAATGACGTGTCGCCGTCGGCGCACACCCGCCCGCACGTCGCCAAATAGACCTTAGAATTGAATGCTGCGCATGCCCCTTCCACCTTTGCCGAGCGATCCTAATTCACTGCGCGACTTGTAAGTAGAAAATTATCTTACGGCCTGGACCTAGACCATGACGTTTAAATTATGATTGTTTTAATCTTGTTTCAGTGTGGGTAAGAGATGGCGCTAGACAACCTGTATAGTTCTGTCTCACTTATACTGAAACAAGATTAAAAGTCTTACTTTGAACGTCATGGTAACCCCTCTGTTCACGGTTTAGGTCTTAGCGGCGGTTGGCGCGGCGAGCGGGGCGGGGCGGCATCGGTAAGCGGGAGCGCGGCGCTATGAGCAGCGTCTCGAGGCGTGCTTCAAATTCAAACATTTTCATACATTTGTTCTACCGCTTACCGCCCCGCGCTTAGCTCCCGCTCACATCGGCTAAGTCGTGAACGGGCCGTTAAGGTACTCCCGGGATAAAAAATATCCTCTATTTTACCCATGTGAAAAATTTCACCCAATGTGGTTTAGAACAATAACCGAGGAAGCTTTATTTATGAAGAAATAAAAACGTAAAAAGACACTAGGTACTAGAAGTACATACAAACAATACTAGAAGTAAAAACAAGTTTCAACTAATGACTGCACGCGCTCGAACTAATTACTTACGGCAAAAAAACAATACTGTTTGATCCAGCACGGCTGTTTAATGATTTACCCGAAAAATTGAAGAAATGTGAAAATATGAATATATTGAAAGCTAAATTAAAAAAACATGTATACAACCTATGATGTCACTAAGACACCAGATGTGAACATTACAATACTTATAAGCTATTTGTAGTCATTCATTTTAAGTGAACTGTAATTGTTCAGAAACCTAAAATATTACGCAACATATACATTACATTAGCTCCTGCTGTAATTTTAATTATGGTGTATAATAAAAAGTATATTTAGATATCATTAAAATCATTTGATTCGATATTTATAAACAGCTTACTGAAAGAGCATCAATAAATCCTACAGCAGTAGATATTTCTCAACGCTGCCCCAAAAAAAAACATATCAAAGCTAAAAAAAAACCCTGCTACCTACGAAAAACCAATTGACCCCATTAAGGTAATCGGTTTCCCTACACAAACCGCATGCATACCAACCAATACATTCAAGTGGGTCAATTGTACCGAAAATATAACCCGTCTCCGATCGATGTATGGTCTTATTGACCGAGTGACCGGTAAACGGAGCGGATAAACATTTAAGGTGAACGCACACTTGTCCGAGCCGAATGCGCCGAACGAATCGAATCGAAGTCAAGAAAGCCTCGCACACATATCATATCATTACATTTTTTTGGCTTTTTATCCACATTGATACGTCAACCCCATTGTACCTAGTACTTTAAACAATATATGAAAAAATAAATTTAACAATGCGTTACTTTGAATTATCCAATAACGAATTTAATTAATTTATAAAACCCCAAGCGAACGCGTTCGCTCTCTCATTGTCTTTATATTGTTTCTCTAATTACGGTATTCGGAAGGTTAATCTCCTAAGTAATACCATATTTGTCAAAAACTTATTGAAATAATTTTCAAAACTTTGTAAATTTTGTATTTTATTTTTTACTAGCTTTTGCCCGCGGCTTCGCCCTCGTGGCATTAGGTACTTAAGGAATCGGGATAAAAGGTAGCCTATGTTCTTTTCCATGTCAAAGGAATAGTAAGTGTCTTATGCATGCCAAATTTCATCCAAATCCGTTCAGCCGTTTTTGCGTGATTAAGTAGATAACAAACATCCACTTTCTCCACTTTTTTTCTCTTTTCTTTGACTTTGTTTATTATAAAAACAGGATATTATGGAAAACCTAGAATAAGTTTATCATTGTGAGGAGAAATAAAGAAAAAAAAATTATATCCGCACCGAAAGAATCGTCCGCGCCAAAGAAATCGTTTCTATTTCTTTTCTATCGCACTGAAATTACATGTGAATTCTGATGGATTTTAATGAGGTTTTTATTGTCAGTGGAAGAAGAAAAACGTGAAATATCTACATCAAGAGGAACAGGAATGTGGGTTTATAACTTTAACTTAAAAAGGCAGTGCTCTGGGCATCCGAATCCGTCTAGGATTTCTGATGTTCTACCAGATTTGGACCATTCGACGAGGGCTTTCATAGGATTTCCTAATTTCCCTTCAATTCGTTCAACGCTTTCGGCTCGGACGAGTGTGCGTTCACCTTTATCGATGGCGGCCAGGTCGGTAAAAACTTGATCGTCAGTTAACAGTACCTATGAATGTTTGCACGACTTGCGAGTAACGCGTGTTTGATCTTCATGCTCAGATTTATGAGTTTTTTGTTCGATGCTAGTTTAGAATAGTAATGCGTCAGATTTGTTAAGGGCCAAGCGCCCGAAAAGTGCCATAAAACAGTGATTTTCTGAGGCCTACTCCTCCGTAACAGCTAAGTCAATTAATTTGAAAAAAAATATATTATGTTTATTATAGATTCATGAACAATAATATCGACATTTGATTTTTTCGTGCAATTAATACTTTTGTCAAAAAAAAAATATTTAGCAATTTCGCAACTTTTCTCGACTTTTCCCTACTCCTTCGAAACGGCTTTGACCTTTAGAAACATTTTTACACATAAAAATTGGTGGTTAAATATTCTTCAAAGTGAACATTGCATATGTAAATCAATCAATATTTCGTGAGAAAATGATTTTAGCGCTTTAGCTTTCCGGGCGCTGCTGGCCGCAAATAAATGCACAGATTTGCGTACAGCCGCCTAGGCGAGTGCGAGAGTTGCGTTCACATAATTTCGGTGAGATGGTTCAAGGGTCTATACGCCTTATTATGAAGAAGTTTTGACGGATTATCCTGACATGCAAAAAAACAGAGAGTCATGGTGGCCGAGTGGTAATGGCCCCGACTTACGAGTTGTAGGTGGGTTCAAACCCTGCCAGGCGTATTACTTTGTGTACGTAATACGTGTTCGCCACTCCACAAAGACTAGAGAGGGTCTCCCATGTAGAGTTAAAAGTAGATAATGTAGAAAAAGGAAAATAAACTGTGAGAAAAATGATTTATATTATTTTTCCCTGGTCGGACACTTTTCAGACCAACTGTGTACACAGGAATATTAATGTATGTAAATACATTATTTTAGAATGGGGCGAGTGCCGTAACACTAACAATCACAACATTAAACCAAAAATTTATTATAAAATATAACCTGCATTTAAGAAATTAAATAAAAATATCCAAAAAAAGTATGATTTAAACTTAAATAATTTCTCCTCATCAAATTGTTCTAAGCAAGCGCACTCCAACGTCGAACACATCTTCGCTTTCCATCAGGTGCGATAGTGGTCAAGCGCGAGCCTATCATCAATAAAAAAAGTCTTCGAAAATCATCAAATATCTCCTCCCGCTCTGGGTGGGGCGAAAGAGAGTGTCAGACTTCTACTAACTAAAACTAACTGTGTTCCTTCAGTTGCCTTTTTCATTCTTGGGCAACTGTAAATCTTTACTACTCACTTACTACATTGCCTATCATCCAACATCAATATTAAAATCCAAAAATAAATTACATACAAACAAAAGCAAAAACTAACTTTGTAGATCATCCAAAAAAAAAAACAGTATGTTACTACGCTATATAAGTACTTAGATACTACTATCTACATTTAAATATCGTATTTCTTTTGTATATCTACTATTGCCACTACATTTCCACACAATTCCCACCAAAATATATCCAGAAATATCCACATGAAAATTCACATTTGAATATTCCACATCCCTGGTGGGGATCGAACCCACGACCTTTGGATTAGAAGTCCAACGCGCTATCCTCTGCGCCACAGGGACGGTTGAAATCATAATAATTATAGCGCTCCTCAAGAAATACAATTACTTTTGTAAGTAGTGGAACTAATTGATAAACAATAGAGATTGATTATGGAATTATGAGTAGCATTCGTGTGTGTTTAATTGGAATTAGCAGACGCTGTTTATGGACAGCTTATGCTTCGAACACGGGCCTTACAATGACGTACTACGCGTTCCAAATGAGAATAGGACCGATTCCTATGTTTTGACGTCTCGTCGTACTGTCAAATCGAAGAAATGTTGGCAAAATTGAAGAACTTAAAGATGAGTAAAATTGAAGAACTGGATTCTGAATTAACTTTTTTCGTTCACAGTTCAATAAATTAAATTTTTCGTATATTAATTAATGTTTAAAAATTTATTTTCTCGATTTGACAGTAAATCGTGACGTCATAACATGGCGGGCGATTCATTTGGAACGCATTGTATAGTATAGTCTCTTGAACATCTGGCCGGAGTTAAATGCACACATACTCGTACTGCCACCTGTGGTAACCATCCGGACCGAGTCCAAGTCGTCGACGGCACGTACTGTTCCCGCGTGCCTCAAGGAGTAGTCAGCAGGAGCCCAGCAGGGTCGAAGCGTACTGGGGCCAAGGCCCTACTTCTGAAAGGAAGAAAGGCAACGAAGGAACGAAGTGGCTTTTTTAGTCAGTAAAAGTCCGACACTATCTCCCGCTCCGCCCAGGGGCAGGGGATGTCATCTGGATGATTTTGGAATAATAATAATTATCATAACAGATTAGACGCATTAGATTTATCAAATTACCGTGTTCATTTAAGGGTTAACTTTTCAGGTATCTATGGAGGACAGAGAGACTATTCGGAACGTTCGCATTAGCAAATTGTCAAAAACACCTCTAATTTGCTTACACTTTGACAGGTTTTTAACATTAATTGTCACTGAAATGGTAATACCTAAGCGACCTGAATTTGAACTTTTTTATGAACGAGAATCAGGTGAGATGGTGGTCAAACGAAAGCCTATCATTATTAAAAAAAAGAAAAAGAGAATTAGGCCTTACAAAGATATAATTAGTGCCACACAACAAAAAAAAAAATCGAAGAAAAGTCGTTAAAATAATGTGATTTAGAAGCTTATTCGAATTTCAAATTATGGAATTAAAAACCAAATTTAAAAAAAAAATTACTATCCATTACCATAAAATAGATAGGTACAGAAGAAAAACTCGGTATGAACGAAAACGCTCAGTGGACGCACACTAATGAGCGTTTGAGCCGGAATTGTTCGACGAGTGATCCGAGACGCGACCAAGACATCGTGTCTGTGAGCGGTGTCTTTGTGTGCGTTGCTCGAGCGCGCTTTGTATGTAGATTGACTTCTGTACCTATAGATTTTGTGCCATTACTACCCCACGGCTGGGCAAAGGCCTCGTCTCAAAGAAAGTTTGGAAGGACTTGGCCTTCCAAACTTTCTTCTCCTGCGCCGTAAAAAATTATAACTTGTATTTTTTTTTCTAGTGACATAAACTAGTGCTTGACTGCGATCGCACCTGATGGTAAGCAGTGATGAAATCATTGATGGTGAGGCGCACTAGTCTATTATGAGCCTATTCACTCTAGCACTGAAGAATAAAATAAATGTCTTCAGATATAAACATAGAAAATACTATCGGTATCAGGATTGGTGAAGGTTGCGTGAAACCGATGGATGCGAGACGCCAAGATCGTTCATTGTGGCGATACTTGGGGGAGGCCTATGTCCAACAGTGGACGTCTATCGGCTGAAATGATGATCAGGATTACGGTCCAAGCTAACGGCAGTCAGGCCTCTAGAGAATGGAATCTCCTTTCAATAATCACAGTATCCAAAAGTATCTGGGCCTCTGATCCAGCCGCCTAACGAAAGCCTCCTAAGATATTGGTCGAGGATCGTGGCTATCAAGCCATTGGCTGACACGACTATCGGTACAATGATCGCCCAGTCCACATCCCATATGTCGACAACCTCGCGAGCCAAGTCAATATAATTGATTTGCTTATCTTTCTCGGCTTACACGACGATTAGCGAGTTTATTTCTATGGTTACAATCCCGAAAGGCGCTAACGGCACCCTATTTACTAAGACTCCGATGTCCGTCCCTCTGTCAGCGGACTGTATCTCATAAACAGGTGGAGAGTTGAAATTTTCACATAATGTGTATTTCTATTGCCGCTACAGTTGCCATAACGGATCTTGAGCGGTGGCGCAGAAGTCAAATATTCGGTTTCTTTAGTGTTGCGAAGTCTGACGCGGGGGCGGGAATGTCAGTGATTGGCTCGCTGCGCCATCGCTTCATAGACGTCACTCCTCATTCGTTCCCTGCGTTGCTGCATGTATCTAACAACGAAGGCGATTGGCTCGCCAATGTATGGAATAAGCAAAGCGATTCCCCCTCTGACGCCGAGCGCTCAAGATCCGTTGTGCCTACTGTACCTACGCGAAAAAATAAAACAATTAAAGAAAAATATTTAAAAGGGTTCACCTATAAGTAACGTTATTTTGTCAGCGTTTTTTGCTCGATTTTAATATTGTAGTACCTACGGAACCCTTTAGACAGTTTTTTTTTTAATTCACTGATTATCATAGTAACATAACATTTATTCAAGAAACACAATAGTTTTGTATTTACCACAAAACATTTCACTAACAAAAAGGCAAAAAAAAGCTATTAAAAAAAACAAACCAAACTTAATTAAAAAAACAAAAATAATGAAAAGTCCAAAAGAAAACAAAAATTCTATAACAATAACTTACAAAAAATATAAAAAGAATCTCTCACGTGCGATTTGACTCCCAGTGAAATATCGCATCCCTGGTGGGGATCGAACCCACGACCTTTGGATTAGAAGTCCAACGCGCTATCCTCTGCGCCACAGGGACTGTGAGCGAGACGCCGTAATAACGTATTGCGTTCTACATGACGCACACACCCACACGAATATAGGTCGAGTTGATGTGTGCGTTATGTTGGCAACGCTGAATGGTACGTCATATAGAAGGAAATATACGATGTTTTTGTATCGTGTATTGAACAATATTGTGCATGAGTTTTTTTTTATTATTTTATTATCACGCTCTATGTAACAGGTTGGGCAGTATTTTAAGATAAGGCAAGGTTGGCGCTTTATGTTTAATCATGTTTTACTGTACGTTACAGGTTGAGCAGAGTTATATGTGAGGCAGATAGCAATATTGGCGCTTTATCCTTAACTAGCTTTTGCCCGCGGTGGCACTCGCGTACATAAAATATAGGCTATGTAACTACAGATGTGCCGTTACCGGCAATATTTCCTGAAGTGGGAATTTTGCCGGCAATATTGCCCTTAATATTCATACTTCGGCCATTACTGTCACCAATATTCCTACTTCTCGGCAATATTGCCGGCAAGGGCACATCTCTAATGTATCTCAGGAATAAAGCGGCTTTCCATCGATAAACAAAATTTAGCAATCGGACCAGTACCTTCTACCAACATAAAAACAAATTTAACTTGTCTAGAATATTATTGTAGATAAACAATACACTACTAAATTCTGGTTAATTTCTAGTTAATGCTTTATTTTGTGTAAAAAACTAATCTACCTGATAGTTAGGTATGATAATTAAATGATAATTAATTTACTATGGAGATTAATTATCTATTTCTGTATCTCAATAAAAACAAAGCAATGGATTATTTTTCAATAGCAAACAATATAAAAATAACTAAACATTTCGCCTCGTCGTCATTTATACCGCGTACATCGAAGGACTGGAACAATTTGCCTGCTCCGATCTTCCCGTCCGATTATAATTTGGGTGTCTTCAAAGCTAGAGTGAATAGGCTCATAATAAACTAGTGCGCCTCACCATCAAAGATTGCATCGCTGTTTACCATCAGGTGGGATCGCAGTCAAGCACTAGTTTATATCAGATAAAAATATACACCACTAACTTTTGCCCGCGGTTTTACATAAAATATGCTTATGTCACTCAGGAATAAAGCAGCTTTCTATCAATGAAAAAATTTTAGCAATCGGACCAGTACTTTCAGAGATTACCTTCTACAAACAAAAAAAATAAATAAAAACAAGCTTTACCTCTTCATAATATTAATGTATGGAATGGGACTCAATTATAAATATTAACTTACTAAAATTATCCACTAAAAATAACAAATCAAAGTTCAAATGATGAACTACCAAATATTTATTTGTTTAAACCACCAAAGTCATCAGCCTAAATACTTCAGACTTTCAGAGTAGTTCAAAATGTTTCGACACATCGTTATACAGCTGAACATCTGAATAAATAAAATGTGTTACTAATATACTTAGCTGAATCTACAGAAATATTTGTTTTAGTTTCAGTGAAAGGCGAAGGGCGATATGGAGATGGATTTGTGGAACATTTGGGTGCTTTTCTACCAGAGAATGATGTATTGTATTTTCTTCTTCTTCCTGCCCTTATCCCATATAACTTGGGGTCGGCGCAACACGATTTTTCTTCTATTCTGTCCTGTCACACTACCACTAACTCCCTTTTCTTTCATATCACTCCTCACACAATCCATCCATCTTTTCTTCGGCCGATGATGTACTGTATTCATTGGTCCTCAAAGTTTGTCAGACTTTTACAGACTAAAACCCAGTCCTATGTTCATTCTTTGTCTTGCGTTGCAGGAGGGTTTTCCTTTCAAAAGCAAAGCGCGTGGAGCAAATGCGTCATGCTCGTGAACGGGCGCCGTCAGTTGAAACTGGTAATCTCCTAACTACCAGTGACTCAATTCAATTTCTATTTTTGTTATTATTATTATTTTTTCATTTTTATTACTTATCTTCATTGTGCTCACATAATAGAAGCAACAAGAAATATGTAACGAAGATTCATGTAACTCAATATGACTTAAAAGAGTGTCCACGGAGTTTCTTGCACGTTCTTCTCCAAAGAGATCTACGCTTTGGAACGTGCAATTTAGCTTCACTTGTTTGACTGACCGACATTTTGACAAATCAAAAGTGCTTTTAATTGGTCTATTTGAAATAAACGTTTATGATTTCTGAAAAACCCATGGCCTCAGTAGGCTTCGACCCTGCTGGACCCCTATGGTTTGCTGTCAATTGTTTGACGAGTGAGTGGAACACTTCGCGCTGTTTACGACTGAAATCATCCAATGACTTCTCTGGTTCTTGGGCGGAGTAGGTGTCAGAATTTTACTGACTTAAACCCACTCCTTTGTGCCTTCTTTCCTTGTGTTCCAGGTTTTTTTTTCAGAAGCAAACCCATGGCCAGGCTTCGACCCAGTTGGGCCCCTGCAGTTTTGCTGACATCTTCTACGCGCCGTAGACGACTTTGGGTCGGTCCGGATAATTCCTGGACAGCCGGAAGGCGACCTACCCATTGCTTGTCCGCCGCAAAGCCGCGCCTTCTGTGGCTGGTTTTCCGTTCTCACACGCAGACTTGAAGTATCTACAAGCTAATCACGATTACCTTCCACTGCACCAAATGTTTGTCCTAGATGTAGGCTCAAACATTGTGGGTACACTGTGGAAAGTAACCAAATAGTAAAGGGGTGACCACGTGGTTATAATCCAACGTACCAACCAAGGTGACCTTGCTAGTTGCAATCCGTGTAGACAGCAGTTGTAATCCATGACCTTCAACGCCCTCGGTCTGGAGGCGCGTTTTCCCAACCTCCGAACGTGATGGCGCGTGGATTACTTCCATGTAGCCGCAACACAAACCAAACATACAAACCAAGGTCACCTTGGTTGGAAAGCTACTTTGCAACCGTGTGGCCAACCCTTTACGTTGTAAAATAAAGTCAAGTAACAAATAGCGTGTCAATCGATTGACTTAGTCACTAGATGCATTGATAGCTACCGCACATAAACAGCTATGGAATGAACATTACTGGTAATTTGTAGTCCTTGCGTGTTTGGTGAGACCTTGGTCGATGACTGGTGAGGATTGCAATACTGTTGATGCAAGGTAAATTACCTTCCGATTCAATACACTTTGTTTCCCTTTAAAAAACTGGGTAAGAAACCCACAAATTAACATCGTCCTACCCTCATCTCGTATTATTTGGGGTCAGCGCAATACGTTTTTTGTTTTTTAATTGGTATAAACTAGTGCTTGACTGCGATCCCACCTGATGGTAAGCAGTGATGAAATCGTTGATGGTGAGGCGCACTAGTTTATTAAGAGCCTATTCACTCTGGCCTTAAGGTCACCTAAATTATAATCAGACGGGAAGTCCGCAGCAGGCAAATGGTTTTGTTATTCCATTCTGTCCTGTCACCTGTCATGCTATCACTTCACTCTTTTCATTCATATCACTTCCATCTTTTCTTTGGCCTCTCAATTTTCATCCCCCTTCTTCACATGGCCATATCAAGACAAACGATTTCAACTTTTCAGTCACTAGTCAAGGAACCCACAAATAACTTATGATAATAATATAATCATTATCAGTCGTATAATGTTTTCACTACTGGGTCTCAGGCATTAGCGCATATCTAGGGCTATTTATCAGAGCAGGCCTGGCCATGTCTGATTTTTGTGTGAAATTATCAGTATTTTGGCCTTCAACATTATATTTCGAATGGGTAGTCCAATATTCTGGTGTAGGCGCTAGACCACACGGACTACAGGGATGGGCATGACTTCTCGGTTCTTCGTCTCTATATATACGTATGCCTACGGTCTCAGGCGTCTTCTCAACGAGAGGGAATGGGTCGTAATCCACCACGCTGGCACAGTATGTTGATGGAAGTCACATGTCTGCGAATTTTTGAGTCTAGAACATTTACTCTTCGTCAATCGAAGCTGATACCACTGCCCCTTCAAAAGAACCCATACGCAACTCTTAAAATACCAGGTGTCTCGGAAAGAATTCACTTTTGTAGATGCATAAAAAAATTAATAAATGTATTTATACACGTTAAATTACAAAATCAGAAGCTAAAGGGTGAAATTCCTTGCCATAGCTGTTTTTTACAACCTGGAGATCTTTAAGTCAAGAGTGAATAGGTTACTTCTAGGCAAACGTACTCCACAGTCGATCACATCGGCGCTTACCATCAGGCGATATAGTGGCCAAACGCGAGACTATCAAAAATGATGATAATATAAAATCTTTCAATAAAAAAAAGCCGTGTGGCACTCGGGGACTGCCGTGGTAAAGCTATTGCATAGCATTTTTATCAACTTATGCAATTATAATTATTTATTTATTTTATTTATGCAGTATTTTTCAGACATTGAATTGAATTGATTTATTGTTCACTCATTTGTTTTCTTATCGGTCACTACGCTCAAAAAACAAATGAGTGAGGGGTGTTAGGGTTTTTTCGTTACGGAATTTCTGGATACGGTCTCCACGCTCAAGGCCCGCGATAGAAGCTATGCAATAGCTTAAAAAACCGAAACCTATTCTAGAGTATATTGACAGTCTGTTTCCCCCATAAGTCACCCAAGTGGATAAGCAGGTAGGCTAGCAACCGCAAAACCAATTAAACCCAACCAGCTGCCGATCCTGTTCACTCTCACATCCGTATTGGTCATCATTGGCAAGGGTGACAGATGTGGTTTGGGCAAAACGGATGTCGTGCACTTCCCCTTGACCACTCGGGTGTTCAATGAACGAGTCCCCTTGTAATTACAAAGACTGTGGTATCGATACGATGCATAAGGCTTGAATAACAATTGAATCCTTATAAGGGTAAGCTATATGTATAGATAAGTTACTGGGGAGCTCGTGGCAAGATACAATACGGCCAACGTAACT
Source organism: Mythimna albipuncta (assembly GCA_929112965.1). Taxonomy (NCBI): domain Eukaryota; kingdom Metazoa; phylum Arthropoda; class Insecta; order Lepidoptera; family Noctuidae; genus Mythimna; species Mythimna albipuncta. The sequence goes on along the minus strand of OV815962.1, from coordinate 3,075,333 downwards.
TGGCGAGGCTGAACATGGCTCTGAGCATCTCTCTCTCTAGATGCGCATAGTCTAAGTTCAGGCTCGCCAAGTTACATTGACCGTATTGTAAGAGAGTTAATAAACTAGTGCGCTTCACTCGCCGTCTCGTCAACGTTCGCATCACTGCTTGCCATCAGGACTGAAATCGCAGTCAAGCACTACTGACCCCATTATTCCTATTACAATAAGTCTTAAAAACAAATAACAACAGTGATGGTTTATAGTGCAGGAAAGGAACCCTCAACACTCAGCGAAGCAGAAAATTGCTCTACCACTGCGCCAATTATATCATCAGGATTTATAGTGTCATGTTATTGCTATGATTCTTCTCCCACATTCTTTTCTTCCGTATAGGTAGACGCAGCGTTGAAAGGCCTGCTATATGGTGGACCGATGACCTAGTGAGGGTCGCGGGAGTCTGATGGATTCGAGATGCACAAGACTGGATGTTATGGCTACATTTCGGGGAGGCCTATGTCTCACAGTGGTCGTTTTTCAGCTGAAATGATGATGGTGATGATGAAACCTTTCTTCAAAGGGCTTCTGGACTTTAGAGTAAATTGCGTAAAAAGCGAAAAATTCTTGTTCATGACAAGTTTCTTTACGAATCACGAAGCCATAGTGGTATGACTGATTCGAAGAAATGTAACATTCACCAAACCTCACTGGGCCTGCGTGGTGAATTACGGCCCATTACTTCTCCTAGAGAAAAGGCCTGTGTCTCAGCAGTGGGAACATAAAAAAGGCTGATAATGATGATGAATGGTATGACTAACGAATTCATATTGTTATGGGAACCAAACCCCCCATGGAACCATTTAGAACAAAACTTTCAATCTACCTCTTGATGGGGAAGTTCTATCAATTTAGCATATGGTAATAAATCTAATGCAACTCATTGTGTCAATGAGGTTCGAAGATAAAGTGTACTTTACGCAATTGACTTTTACTAGCGTGAGAAAGTGTGCTTCTGATATAGGTAGGTTATGTTTTTCTTCTTTTATGTTACATTGAGAAGTTGAAGACTATTTGCAATGATTGCGCAGTAAATTTACAAAGTAAGTTACGTCTGTTTCACAGGAAAATTATAGCTACTAAAGATGTGTGTTTTTGAAGTGTTTACGAGGTTTTTTACTATACAAAATGTATTCGAATATTTGGCTAAGAAAACTCTTAGATCATGACATCAAGTCTCATCTAATTATTTATTGTACACGTTAAGGTGAGTTTTCGGATGACTGTGTACCATCCAATTATACACAAAAAATATTTTTTCTCCCAGAAAACCTTTAAGTTATAGAGATAGATCACATTTGGGCGTGGTGTATTGTTATATAAACGTATACAAAAATACACGTGACTAAATGTATGGAAATAATAAGTACAAGGGAGAACCTAAAAAATGTTGCCAGAAATCACGAACGAACGATTCTTCACACTAAATAGTAAGTCGTTAAAAATGTTCTTATCTCAAGAAATATGCTAACTAATAATAATTACAGCTAACTAGTCCGTCAGACAGACAACGGTAAATCACATTCTAACATTTGGCAATTTATTAGATACAACTGCGGTTTTGTACCGTAATTTGCGAAGTCGGCTAATAAATGATTATTATTATGATTTTGTGTGTTGCATAGACGCGCACTTTTATCTATTGTATATATTTTTTTTATTAATACACATTATTCAATCTAGGTTAAGAGATATTTGTTAAATTGTAAATGTTATAATATATTATTATAAATTGCCAACGATTGCATTACCGCTTACCATCAGGGCCCCAAGTCTGCCATTACAATAGTGTCAGAATCGTCTATCATTGATTTTATAATTGTTGATATTGAGTAAGTTTGGTAATTTACTAATATAATGGCGTCATTATGACTTTCCAATGATCAACCACTGACACTCCATTGAAAGAATTGGCATAGAATGGTAATCTCGTATATATTTACAAATGAATGTCTTACGTATGCGGTAATCTGCAAAAATTTTGACAGTTCCTTTGACATTAAAACGTCATTGTGCAGTAATTGCTTTTAATAAGGTCGATATTGTCATTTTACCACAACTACATTACGAGACCATTGACCGATCAATGATCGATTATTATGAATTAGCAGGTTAGGAACTTTTAGCAAAATGACAAAGTGATCGTGTTGGAATGACGAATTTATAAAAAAAGCAGACTTGGGCTCCTGGTGGGATCGCAGTCAAGCACTAGTTTATATCGGGGTTTCGGTTTTTATCGGTTTTTTTTTCGGTACTAGTTTAATTACATTTAGATATTATATATTTTATAGTTTACATATTTGTAATTGGAATTGTTGCAATAAAAAAAAATAGAGTTTTGAGAATGCGATGGATTCGAGACGCACGTCCTGTGCGTTCATTGTGGCGACACTTGGTGGAGGTCATGTCCAACAGTGGACGTCTTTCAGCTGAAATGATGAAGACCTAGTACTTTAGTGAGAGACTGATGAGCAATGATGGTAGGTTGATCAGTTATTTTAAAGTTGGGAATTAATGGTTTAATTCCCAACTATCTGTCAAATGTCTTCTTACGCTCTTGGGTGAAGCGAGAGGGCATGTCAGACTTTTACTGATTTTATGGATTTCCATACAAAACTGCGATGCGGTGCCATACGACTGTCTTCTTCTTGGGTCGATTTGACTCAAATTTTGTCCGGCCAATGTTTAGCCAACCGGACAGCTGGCTTAGTATAAGTCATGGAGGGTGCAAGTAGTTGGTAGGCTATGAGATGACACATATCCTGTAAAGGGGCTTCACACTGGCTCTGTATTTGCAGATAAAGATCTGGCTGGCCAAATGTGGTCAAGGAAACCACATTTGGCCAGATCTTTGCAGCGGCTAACCTGTGACGGCAGTCGGTTTTGTGATTTTTAGATTGGCCATTAAAGTTCGTGTCCCGGTGGCAGATGTTGTGTGTGATGTACGACGCTGTAGAAATCTGCGAAGCGCTTTCGTGTACCTAGCAAAGCATCGGTTCAGATGACATGACACACGATGATGCGAATCAAATTGTAAGCTTGTTCTTGTTGTGAATGTTGCGATACGTCGTCGTGCAAGCTCGCAGATTTTTACGATACGCCATCGCATCGCAGTTTTGTGTTTGGGCTCATACCCTTCATTTCTCATTTGCTTTCCAAGACCACGGAAACTCTTTCAAAAACTCGCTACGTTCCGTTGTCCTACTGATATTAAAAGATTTTTTTTCGTGATGTTGTTACTTGTAACAAAGCATAGACGGCCTTTAATGTTCCCATTGCTGGGGCTCAGGCTTCCTGCCTAGGAGAGGGAATGGGCCATAATCCATCACGCGGGCCCAGTGCGGGTTGGTGAATGTCACACGTCTGAGAATTTTTGGTTCTAGTTCTCACGATGTTCTCCGCTGGGTTTGAACCCGCGACCTACAAACTCGTAAGTCGAGGCCGTTACCACTCGGTCACCACTGCTGTGTTGTTACTTATGTCTTCGTTAATTACCTCACCATGATGTGTTAAAATATTAAGCGTGCGAACGAGAAAAAGAGATGGAGCTATACACTCCTCCATCCATTTAAAAGTTTAGTTTAGGTCGTGTAATGGACCGCATTAAGAACTCGCGGTAGGGCCTCTGCTCAATTCACTTTTTCTTTTATTATTAAGCTACCTTTTGTCAGTGGCTTCGCTCGTGAAAGTAGGTATCTCCATACAAACTTTGGACACCGAAGAACCATCTCGTAAGTTCTCGCTTATGTCATAAAAGAAAACTCTTGTGCCAAATTACACGCTCCTAGCGTCGGTAGTTTCGACTGTGTAGAATGTCCGTCCGTCAGTTTCTCCTGTATAGCTACTAGCTTTTGCCCACGGCTTTGCCCGCGTACATAAAAGACCTTCCCTCTTTCTCCCGCTTTTATCACTTTTTGTAAAAAATTGCCTATGTCCGTATCCAGGATCCCAACTATCTCTGTACCAAAATTCATCAAAATCGGTTTTGCCATTTAGGCGTGAAGACGTAACAAACAAATAAACAAACTCACTTTCGCTTTTATATTTAGTAAGGATAGGTGTGTACATACATAGATTCATTTAGTTTCGAAATAGTCCATACGATACGAAGTTAAAATTAAAACCAAATAAAATATTAACATTACCTTTGGCCGCGGCTTTGCCCGCGTATATGAAATAGTCTATGTCACTCAGGAATAAAGCAGCTTTCTATTAATGAAAAAATTTTAGCAATCGAAACAGTACTTCCAGAGATTACCTCCTACAAACAAAAAAAAAATAAAAATAAACTACTTACTTACTCTATAGAATATTATTAGTAAAGATTATGTTGTATGAACAAGTGAAATAACACATTACGTAATCAAATATACATATATTCATACATGCAATGTCAAATAATTTAGGATAATAGGTAAGTAAATAGGTAATTAATTAACTAAGTGAGTAATTTAGAATATATCATTGCATGTATGAATAAATCTATTTAGGTAGGTACTAATTGATCGGCCACCGTAGGCGCGGGCTTGCGGACAGTGAGCAATGGGTAGCTCGCTGTCCGGCCGTCCGGTTACTGTCCGGACCAAGCCCAAGTAGACGGGGCGCGCGCGCTCGTTCCCGCGCGCATAAAGGAGTTGTCAGCAACAGCAGGGGCCCAGACGGGTCGAAGCCTACTGGGGCCAGGGTTATACGAAAGGTCGCTCGAGCCCCGGTATGAAGGCTTGAAGGAACGGGATGGGTTTTTTAGTCACTAGTCTGACACTATCTCCCGCTCCGCCCAAGAGAGGGGGTGGTTATTGGATGATTGAAAAAAAAATCGGGTTGATAAGGAATTCGATTTTTTAAGTATTTAACATGCAAAACACAAATCGGCTTTAGTCGTTTTCCACCAATCTTGCGCTCTTTTTTTTCCAAAAAGATTTAGAAATTAAAATAAATAAATGTCAATAAAATTTTAAGCATTTCATAAAGAACTCCTAAAATTGAGCTATTAATAGACTAATTAAAATGTTATTTCTCTTTGATTAGCTTTCACAAATCACCTATTTAAACAGCTACTGCGAAAATAGTTTTTAAGTACCTTCCTACTTGAGCCTGCTATCCAATTATAATTTTTATTTACTTACAGTCAAAGCCAAGATCCAACCGTACAAGATAATTTGACATACAAAAACAAAAAAACAGCTTAAAATGTACGATAAAACCAGTAAGAAGTGCAATAATCGTAACACATACCTACTTACTTTGCTTCACAAATAAAATCATACAATAGAACAGCGTTGTCAACGTCGAAAAATCCAAAAACAAATACACCATATTTTTTAAAATAATTTAAAACATTATTCACAAACACAACAATGTTTATAAACGAATAAAGAGTATTTAGTTTATTTGGTTACATCCGCGTTGCTATGACAACGGCAAGATGGCGTCCGTTCGCGCATGCGCACTCCCGGCCGAGCGAGCATAGACTGTCAGTTTAGATTTGTTTTGGCGCCAAAGCGTTACCTCCAATGATGGTGCGCACTGGCCCGTGTGAATTCCTTCCGTGATTGCCCCGGAAAAGATTAGAGGTTTGACGCAGTAGATGCGCCATCAAAATTGGTACTTATGATGACATGTTTTTCTCGTTGTAACATTCTAACTCAAGAAATATTTTACTAAATCTACTTTCGAACGAAAAGTCTTTTCTGAATTTTACTGGGACTTGGTATTATCCCGGTCATTTCTGCCAGATCACTTAAAAATAATTCGCTTGTATTCTGCAGCGCGGCGTCAAACCAAGCCTTTCAATTTGCCGTTTCGAGTGCAAGCAAAGATGAACTTTGCGGTGGTCAGGCGGAAATGTCTTTGATGGTACACTGCACAGATTCATCTAGTCTGTTTTCTACAGGACAGTACCTATATCTCTATTTTCTGTGTTTAGCAGTACTTAACATGAAAAAGGTTCCTTCCTGAAAAACAATAGAAAGAAGTCCAATGAATCGAAAGGCTTGACAGTTGCAGCAAGATTCATAGTGGAATTCGATTCTTAATTGACGCGCGTACTCTTTGTGGTTTAGCTATCATCATCTTCCTGACCTTTTCCCATTTTACTTGGGTGCGCATAACACGTTTTTTCTACTGTCTCCGTTTTCTTCCCTACCACATCTCACACAATAAATCCATTTTTTTGGCATCTCTTTCCCTCTCTTGCCACATTTATATTCATTACTCTTTTAGTAACATGCCTTTCATCTATCCACTTCACATGACCATCCCAAAGGCAAACGATTCCCTTTCAAGTTTTCAGTCACTGGCACTTCTTTCAAACATTTTCTAATAAATCTATTTATCCATTTATTTATCCATTCTCCGGCTATGTGATAAAATATTTAAGTAGGTACCATTTTTTACAATAAAACAAAGTAGGTCTATCATACAAAACATTATTTATTACATAAGCCTTTCGATCGAACAATAACGTTCTTATTTTAAAATTGTTGCACAATCGATAGAATCGAAACTAAGTATCGATACTCCATAGATCACATGCCATTTGAATCGAATGGGATCGAGATAAAAATTTATTGTTCTGTAATAATAACGTTTCGTGCATTGTCGGGTGTCCGACCGGATCCGATGTCGGTCAGTTCGGACGGTGGGTGTCCGGACGGTGTCCACATCTTAGAAAAAGTTGGGATAGTCTTTGTTGGTGATGTTTTTTTTAGGTTCTCAACCCACTCGTGACCGCGGTAAGTTTATTATTGTATCAGTGGCAAATATGGCCTGTAGCAGAAGCCTTAAAATTATTAGTTTGAGTTCCAGACTTTCTGCCTCTCTCTGTCTGTTCGCTAAAAAACAGACCCGAATCGACTGTCGTGGTATTCCACGCAGAGATATCGGCTAAACTGGGTGAATTTTATTCAGAATTTAAAAGTTTAATACTGGATGGACACAAGTAGGTTTTAAGTCAGTAAAAATTTAAGATTCCCTTACCGAGTAATTTTATTAACAATATTTATGCAAGGAACCGCAGAAAATCTTAACACCGCCATTCCGCGAACGGTTAAAAATGTTTAACACCATCTATCGAGTTGATGTGAACTAAATACAAAAGCAAAATAATTGTCAGTTCGAATTTTGAATCTTAACAATTCACATTCACATCCTTCTGGGTGCTTGGACATTGCCTGTGACTTCTAAAAAATAAATAAAGTCTTTGGAAGAAGATTGTATAGGTACTTTTCGCGGAATTTCGCTAAAACGCATGGTCCTCCTACAAACTGGTACAAAGAACAGACTCGTGAACAATTAAATATTACGTGAGCTATAGCGCCGGCTGGCAGACGACTCCGGGCGCCTAACTAGTTTTGTAGCTTCACGCTCGCCTCCTGCCTGGGTGGGCAGACCCAGAAGAATTATGTTAGGCAGCTTTGGTGTTGAATTCACCTTTCCATTGTACCAGCTTTTTAGTTTGTTAGCAGTTTTTTTTTTTTTGCATTTTTAATGTTTGGGTTACAAGCTTCTGACGTTTTGTTTAAATGAAGTTTTAATTAGGTAATATTAGAAAAAAGTTATCGCTTTGACGCACTATATTGATAGCGCATCGTCATCAGAATTCTATTTGAATGTTTTCCAACAAAAAAAAAAATTGGTCAAACGCTAGCCACTTTTTTTTAATGGATAGGCTCGCGTTTGACCACAATCTCACCTGATGGTAAGCGATGATGTGGCCGACGATGGAGCATGCTTGCCTAGAAGCAATCTATTCACTAGACCCCTAGGTTATAGCGACTTACGAACCGAGGGTTAATCTTTACTAAGGCGAGGGTTTGATTCCAGGATCGAGTCTCAAAGATGACACATGTTAGTCTCGAGAATTTCCTCAGAAAGGAAACCATAATGCACCAGCACTCAGCAGTGCCTTATGCCCCTCAGGTTATAACAGTATACGAAGGGAAATGCCTTATTATTGTGCTCATCCACGAAGAATCACAAGACACAGCCTGTCATTAGATTTGTTTGTCACGGTGTATGAACATAAACACTTAGCCTTCGTTATGAGAAATGAGAATAAAATTGGTAAAAGCACCTTGAATCACAACTGTTTTTGAAGAAGTAATATTAATGGAACCCAATCCTGCACACCAATTACTATGAACAAAAATGTTGCCCGAAAAGCTAAAGTTGCTACTCTTGAGTGGGATTAAACTGAACAGGTTTGCTGCATGTCAGATGCTGTTGTGTGCTAAAAATACTTATTAGGTCCCATTAAACGCAAAGCCACATCGTGGCAGACCAAGACGAAGATGCAGAGATGAGCTTGACAAGTACCGGACTGATAGTCTGACCCGCAGTGGGAGACGTGTGTAAAAAAGAGAGAAGAAGGCCTTAGCCCAGCAGTAGGACATAATAAACTGATTAGATTAGATAGATTAAATTAATTTAAGTCACACAAAAGGTAACGGAGAGGGCTATTTAACTATACTCAGAGTAGATTATACCGCGTACATCGAAGGATTGGGGCAATTTGCCTGCAGCGATCTACCCGTCCGCGTCCGATTATAATTTAGATGTCTTCAAAACTATAATGGCTTCACCATCTACGATTACTTACGGTCAACTGGGATTGCAGTCTAGCATTAGTTTATTAAAATTAAAAAATTAAAACGAGTTTCCTAGCATGATCAAATCAGAAATAAAGATGTTCACACGAGAGCAAAGGTTACCGACATGGCCCGAAGAATTACCAAAACTAAGTGCTCGCAGAACAGATGATCGATGGGGCGGACCGGAAGACGCCGCGTATGGAGGCTAATGGATGCGAAACGCACAGGACGGTCGTTGTGGTGACACTTGGATGAGGCCTAAGGAGGCCTATGTCCTCCTATGTAAATGGTGATGGCGAAGATGAGGTTAATTCGTGTCTTGATATGCAAATATACAATGTGTAAGAACGCCACCACTATACAGGAGGGATGCCTCAAATGACTGAACAGATCGGAATGAAATGTGGTACACACGGAGATCCATAATGTTTAATTTATTACCATGTATTACAATTTTGCATGCCTAATTTATATATAAATAAACACAGTTTGCTAAGCATTCACATGACATCCAGAAATGTATAATTTATTGTACTGTGTTCTGCATTATAGATTTGACTTTGACTTTGATCATGTCTTGCCATGGCACATAAGATATTTTTAGCCTCCGAGTAATGGTCTTTGGAATAACTGTCCACTTTTACTCAGGCTATACTCTATTCAAAATAACATTAGAAATTTATGAAAACATTATATTATTGTAGTTTAACCGATTTTGACCTTTGTTACGTTGGTGGCATGACAAACGCCGGCTGCAGTTAATAGTTCGTATTGGGACCACTTTTTTTGCTTTTAAGCCATCCTTATGCTTATGAAAGAGAGGTTACAATCGTTAAACAGACAGTAAAAAAGGTTTCTTTAAATTTCTATTCTTAACGCGAATAGGATATGAATCGCTAACAGAAGCTAATAAATTAAAAATAAAGAACCAGAAAGGCTACTTCAGACAGGAAGTCTTAAAAACTAATAAAATGAGAATACTTTACCAATTAAGTAGGTAATAAATTGATGACCATAAACGCTAAGTATGTTTCGATTCTCACCAGTTAGGCCCTATAAAAAACGGTGTAGTAAACTGAAATCATAAAAGTCACTTCGTAGTTATAAAATGCTCGTATATACAGATGTTGTAGGTGGTAACAATCTGTCAACAAGTAGGTATAATATGGTAATATAGTAATTTAACTAAATGTACGAGATCGGGACTTCGATCTTTTTTTCCCGATGGGAAAAATCATCCTATCCCCCCCCCCCGCTGTTGGGCGGAGCGGGAGATAGTGTCAGACTCTTACTGACTAAAAAACCCATCCCGTTCCTTCAAGCCTTCTTACCAGGGCTCGAGTTCCCTTTCGGATAACCCTAGCCCCAGTAGGCTTCGACCCGGCTGGGCCCCTGCTGTTGCTGACAACTCCTTGAGGCGCGCGGGAACAGCGCGCGACGTCGACGACTTGGGCTTGGTCTGGACAGTTACCGGACGGCCGGACAGTAAGCTACCCATTGCTCACTATCCGCAAGCCCGCGCCTACGTTGGCTGGAAATCGGGATCAGAATGATCTGATGATGATCATGTGCATCAATGAATGATCTGAATGCTCGTGGTAGGGTCACTGTACGGATGGAATGAAGCGGGGAGACTAAGACTAAAGGTCAGCGCAGACAGAGAGAAGCTCAGCGGAGAGGATTTATTAATGCACTCGAAAATGAACATAACCTTTCCAATACCGTAATTAGAAACACAATAGATTATTGAATTAAGAGGGAGAACATTCAAACTTTCCGACGTCTTACAGTTGCTAAAACGGATCTTGAGCGCTCGGCGTCAGAGTGGGGATCGCTTTGCGCATTGCATACTGCAAGTCAATCGTCTTGAGCAACGTAATGAACGAATTAGGAGTGATGTCTATGACGCGATGGAGCGGCGAGCCAATAACTGACACACCCCGCCCCTGCGTCTCACTTCACACCACTAAAGAGACCGAATATTTAACTTCTGCGCAACCGCTCAAGATCCGTGATGGCAACTGTACTTGATTAATTTGTTCTTCCTTTTTTTTTTTCTTCCGCTAAAAGCGCAATTGTGGCAGCTCAATAGCGGAAGAATGGTAACCCAGAACGGTTTACTCGCGCAAGCTCGCGAGGTCGCGCGCATGCTCGAGCTTACGCGAACCGTCGGAAAATGCTCGAGATCGCGCGAAAATTATTCCTCTGTGTCTGCGGTGATCCTTAAAGAAATGCTCTATTCATTGACTTTTTAGTCTAACACTAATCCCAAATAACTTGGCAAACCTATGTCATGTAATTTCATTGATATGTAAGCATCGGTATTCACGAAACTGGCTATAGTAAAACTAGTTAATGGCGTGCTACTCTACCATCAAAGTTACAACCCACTACCATGAATGAACGATTTGACATTAAAATAACGTGTTCCTATGAATGGGACGCACCTACTAGATGTCATGCGCGTGAGCAAGTCGCCCATGCGTATAGTGGGACGTCACAAATCTACTGTAATGCTACATTGTAATGGTACTCGTGTACTTACATTGATGATCAACGAAACCAGAACATTTTTTAGGGTTCCGTATCTCAAAAGAAAAAAAGCGGAACCCCGGAATAGGATCACTTTGTTGTCCGTCCGTCTGTCTGTCTGTCTGTCAAGACCCTTTATCGCGAGAACGCGTGGAGGTATCGAGTTGAAATTTAAACCATATACTTAGGTCCCTTGAAGCTGTGGAAAATCAAACTAAGTAAGCGGAAAAAAAAAGATATGGCCGTTTATGTCGCAAAAAACGTAATATTTCGACACTCAAGGGAACCAAAATTCTAGAGTAGGTACTTCGCGTTGACCCAGAATCCTAAAATTTTGCATAAACAAGGTCTTTTATCACAAGTATAGGAATAAATCTGAAAAAAGATTTGTTGTTTCGTCACAAAAAGAAAAAAATAAGTTAGGGTGAGTTGCACCATTTAACTATAACGATAACCAAACCATAACCAGCCGTCAAAAGGCCTCCTATTGGTCAATTTGACGATTTGACAACTGTTAACGGCTTTGTTATCGTTATAGTTAAATGGTGCAACTCACCCTTAGCGTTTTGGAAGAAACTTCAAGACTCCAATCAGGTATTGAATTTCCTCACAATGTGTTTCATAAAACAATATTGGCTTTGCCAAAATACACACTTTCTTCTTTAATTCCATTTTGTTACTTAACTCACAACTTTAGCAAGCCGTTAAACGTATTTAACTACGTAATTTTTAACTACGTTATACGTATTTAACTCGTAAAAAATAACAACCACAATTTACGAACTGGACCAAAGAGACTATTAAAATGGCCTCAGATACATATCTTCATTAAAAATTGTCTGTCAAAAATAAAGTACAAATTACCTCTCAGTTTCCGAAGCAAAATCGTACAGTCACGAATTTGTGAAAGAGACGGCGATATACGGATTTGTGTAGGGGGGAAAGAGAGGGAAGATTTAGCCTTTCATCGTACCGAAGTTCCCACGACACGAAGAATATACGTACTTATGTAGGTACTTATGCTTATTAAATACATGTCAGAAGCAGTAATTTTGCTTTGAAATTATTCTGGTATTGTTAGTTGGATATATAAGGTAACTAACTAGGTGGTTAACTAACTTCTGCCAGCAGCTTCGCCCGCATAAAAGCAGGTTTTGTCTAATAAACTGCTCTCATCTTTGGGATGCTTGATGCTCTGGAGTAGATTGAAAAGCGAGCCAAGAGGATCATCGGTGATGGTGCACTTGTCAGTACTGTATTACTAACATCATAAACAACAAGATTTGTTGTATAACTTTTTATGAAACATAAAAGCATAGTCAGGCTTATAATGTTCCCACTGCTGGGACTCAGGCTTCCTCTCTAGGAGAGGGAATGGGCCGTAATCCACCACGCGGGCCCAGTGCGGGTTGGTGGATGTCACATGTCTTCGAGTTTTTGGTTTTATGACATGCTGGTTTCCTCACGATGTTTTCCTTCACCGTTTTGAGAGCAGTGGTGATGAAATAAATTATACAAAGTGTACGAGACTGGAAGTAATTTCGAAAGAACCAAAAAATAGGGACCAATATTTAACTATGATCACTTTTATTACGTAAACCCTTCTAAAAGCACCATTGTGCTAACCAGAACACATACACTACTTCTGTTAACACCATAACTAATGGTATATCCATATATTACGTTATAAATTTAGGGGTGAGGAGTATCGACAAAGTGTTGAAATTATGTGACAAGGAGTGGAAGAAATCGTGAGTCCGTGACATCACATTTTAAAAGTTATATCTACGTAGGTGTTACGTATAATTTATATTACATAAAAAGTAATCCCTATTTCCCCTTACTACTCCAGAACTTGAGAATGACTACCAATTTAATTCATCTTTTTTTATGGTTTTGTTTCCCGTTTGACATTTTGCTCGACCAACTATGCGATACAATATATTTATAGCTTTATCAGGTCGTTTATCAAGTCTGCTACTCTATGTATAAAACGTAAAAATTAACCATTATTGAATAGCGTAGAAATATTTCCAAATCTGTATGATCGGTTTTATTGACGAGTTCAAAAACTAATTTCGGAACTATTACTTTATCACTTACATGACATCCCACTAGGGAGGGGTCTCATAATAAATGTGACCAGCTGTGATAAGGACGAAAGGAGGTCAAAACAATCATGAAATGTCTGTGACGTAGTTTATCGATGGTCCCTAAGTTACCATGAAGTTGTATGTTATAACTTCACGAGTTTAAAAGCAATAAAAACTTGGATCTTTCACAAAGAATTAGTTCATGTATGCGAGTCTACTGGATGACGTAAATCATTAGTTTTGAGTGAGTGAGTGTTCGGTTGAGTAAGAGGTGAAAGAGGTATGGGGTTTTGTTAACTATGGTTATATACCAGTACTACGTCCGGGTTTCCCTGGATTTGTCCTAATTTAAAAGGCGTCCGGGCAGAGTCCGGGCAGGGTCTCATTTGAAGTCCGGGTATAAAATTATCAAAGCATGCGACTCTACTGCTGCACCGGAAGTCAACGAGACTCGTATGCATTAGTCCCTTCTTTGAGGCGTCCCTGGAAAGACCTCAAGGCGTCCTTACTACGGCATGACCACGGATATCTATGGGCATGACGCAGGTTCTCACCGGAGATGGTAAGTTCGGGAGGTTCGTGTGGAAGTGACGCCCGGGTGTCGCCACTATGCGGAACGCCCTGAGGAGACGGTGGAGCATACAGTGGAGGTGTGCCCCGCTTGGGCAGAGTATCGCCGTGCCCTCGTGGGAGCGATTGATGGCGGCGATCTCTCGCGCCAGGCCTTTGTACAGGCCATGATCCGGAGCGAGGAGGAAAGGCAGGCAGTAGACTTCTTCTGCGAAGCAGTAATGCTAGCAAAGGAGGAAGCCGACCGCATCAGGCAACAGCGCTCACGCCCCAGCCGCCGCCAGGATTCCGATCCCAAGTCGTCAACGGCGCGTAAATGTCTCGCGCGCCTCAAGGTGTTGTCAGCAACCGTAGGGGCCCAGCAGGGTCGAAGCCTACTGGGGCCAAGTGTTTATTTCTGAAAGGAAGGCTCGGCTCCGGTATGAAAGGCAACAAAGGAACGGGGTGGGTTTTTTAGTCAGTAAAAGTGACACTATCTCCCGCTCCGCCCAAAGGCGGGGAGGTCATCTGAATGATTTTTACCCCCTGAAAAAAAAAACACCATCTAAAAACAATTTTAAATAGGAAATCAAACACTACTTCAGTACCGTTAATAAAAACCCCAACACTCTCTCTCTTTCAAAAGGAATCCATTATTCTTTCCCATAAAAGACAAACAATGAATCACGATGTGTTCATTAATAACTGCGCCGGCGCATTGTGTAATGAGAATTAATCACGGCGGCTGTGACGTAGCGTTTGTTTGTTTGTATGTGCCGACGGATTATAATATCGCGTTCCTTTTTGACTTTTGATGAGCTTTTGAGCTGTCAGGTTGAGCAGTGATTATTTTTGAGTGTTGAAATATCTTTCTGACTAGCCTTTTGGTCTAGTGGTTAGAGTCTGTCTAATAATTTAAACGACTTGGGTTATTATTAGAATTTAATGAAATCTGATGTAGTCAACACGGGTTCAATAATCAAGGTTGATTAAGAGGTAGAGATCATTGTTTACTAACAGAAGAACCTTATGAAAAGTATCAAATATAAGTAGTTTTTAAATGATTAAATATTATACAAAATTCCCAAGTCGGTTGACTTATTAGACAGACTATAGTGGTTCTGACTGCTATGCCGGAGGTCGTTCGATTCCCACCCAGGACAAATGTTTGTGTGATGCACATTTTTTTTTGGTGGGGAAAATTATCCAATGACAACCCTCGCTCTTGGGCGGAGCGGGAGTTAGTGTCAGACTCTAAATGACGAAAAAACCCACCCCGTTCCATCAAGCCTTCATACCGGGGCTCGAGTGCTCTTTCGGATAATCCTGGCCCCAGTAGGCTTCGACCCGGCTGGGCCCCTGCTGTTGCTGACAACTCCTTGAGGCGCGCGGGAACAGTGCGCGCCGTCAACGACTTGAGCTTGGTCCGGACAGTTACCGGACGGTCGGACAGCAAGGTACCCATTGCTCACTGTCCGCAAGCCCGCGCCTATGGTGGCTGGAAATCAGGATCGGAATCCCGGTGGCGGCGAGAGCGCCGTTGCCTGATGCGGTCGGCCTCATCTTTAGCGAGCATTACTACTTCGCAGAAGTCGGCAACCGTCTGCCATGGACTCAACCAAGGCCCGGCGCGAGAGGTCTCTGCCGCGGATAGCCCCTACGGTGTGATGAGCATGAGCATCACAACGACCAGCCTTGTGCGTCTCGCTTTTATGGGATTTTCACGATTCTCATCAGGCCATCTATCAACCTTGTGGGAGACCTTCCAACGCTGAGTCTTCCGGTACAATGTTATGAAATCAAAACAAGAATTTTACTGACAAAATAAAACCCACAGTGTTTCTTTTCCGAATAACCCACAGCCCTGGCAGTTATCGAACCTAACTGGAGTCGGCAATCTTACTGACATTTTTTTGTAGGGCGCGTGGAGCACAACACCCCATCGACTCGGTCGTGGCCTTTACAGGACGGCGAAGTACCTTTTGCTCGCAGTTCGCAAGCCCGCACGGGCCGGGGCTGGCCCTGGAACGAATCTCGACACCCGAGGCGCCTGCGGTGACAGCCCTTAAGTTTCTTTTGTTCACAGTCACCATCTGCATCATCATTTCAGCCGGAAGATGTCCACTGTCAGACATAGGTCTCCCCTAGTGTCTAACATTCATCGGATTCCCGCGTCCCTCACCAATTCATCGGTACACTTTGTGGGAGGCTTTCAAACGCTGCGCCTTGCGGTACGTGGTCGCCACTCCAGAACCTATAGGCCCTAATGACCATCGACTGTTCTGCAAGCAATGTGCCCTGCCCACTGTTACTTAAGTTTGGCGATTCTTCGCTCTATGTCGGTAACCTTGGGCATATATGTTCTACATTTCTGATGCAATCACGCAAGGAAACTCCGAGGCTAGCCATTACCATTACCCTTTGGGCGACTTTGAAACTTCAGATGAGGCTAATTTTGAGTGACAACGTCTTCAGCGAAAGTAGTTAAGTTTCTTTTGTTCTTCTTTTTCTTCTTCCTGCCCTTGTCCCATGTTAGTTAGGGTCGGCGCAATACGTTTTTTTCTGTCACTCGTCATGCTATCACTAACTTCCTTTTCTTTCATATCATGATTCACAATCCATCCATCTTTTCTTTGTTCATCATTTGAAAATGTCATAAAATAATTTAACGACTTCACGCGGAGTAGGCTGGCACCATCTTTCAGGTTCTTCAAGGGGTTCATTCAATAGTAATGATTAAGTTCAGACAATCGACCTCTGTTCAAGGAAACAGTCGTCCGTTCACAAGGCTCCCGTATTTATTACTCTAAGCTCATACACCTTCACGCTTAGTTAGAATGAAGCCTGTTTATTGTTCCTATGTAAACAATGACCCTCTTCTTGAAAGAATTGGTTGCTTAAAGTTTTATTGTTATTTCATGTTATTATAGCTAGCCTGTATTGCCGCACTACTGGGCAAAGACCTCCCATCTCTCCATTCTTTCCAACGATCACGGTTTCTCGCTTTCTCTTTCCAATTTTGAAGGAAGACATCCAGGTCGTCCCGCCATCTCCTTCGTGGTCTGCCGCGGCCCAAAGTTGCTATCTGGGCACCAATCCTGTGTTTTATGGACCTGTGGGTCCACAACACCATAGACATGCGGTAGATCTCAGCTTTTTTAGCCTCATCAACGATTATATAACAATCTAAACAAATTATCACAAATTACCCTTTCCTGTTTATTTTAAGATAGCGCCTAAAGCTATTTTTAGGGTTCCGTACCTCAAAAAGAAAAAACGGAACCCTTATAGGATCACTTTGTTGTCCGTCCGTCTGTCTGTCTGTCAAGACCCTTTATTTCGAGAACGCGTGGAGGTATCGAGTTGAAATTAAAACCATATACTCAGATCTACGGTCCCTTCAAGCTGTGAAAAAATCAAACTTTTAAGTTAACGAATAAAAAAGATACGGTCGTTTATGTCACAAAAAAACGTATATTTTGATACTCTCAAAGATCGAAATTCATAGGGTACTTCCCGTTGACCTAGAATCCTGAAATTTCGGTATGAAGGCTTGAAGGAACGGGATGGGTTTTTTAGTCAGTAAGAGTCTGACACTATCTCCTGCTCCGCCCAAGAGTGGGGGTTGTCATAAGATGATTTTTCCCATGGAAAAAAAAGCACAAAGCAAAAGGGTTTTCCTTTCAGAAGATCTTAATACTTATAGAATTTCCATCCCAATCAAGTAAATCATCATGAAGAACAGATGTTGATAATAATGGTACATGTTATCACGACACGCCTCATTACATAGAGACACCATTATCAAATGAATTGTCTCCACAATCAACTTTTTTCCCATTTATGAGAAAAAGTTATTACCATTTCTAAACTCATCATTCATAGGATTCTGAATTGTAGTGTTTATGAAATAAAGGTCGATGTTGTGTAAACTAATTTTGGTGTAATTCGATGGATGCATTCATTGTCTTAGAAGAATCTATGGAGTGAGCAGACGGGACAGAGATATATTTCATGCCTACGTTGTTGGAGTTTCATTGAAGACAATATCGGACACAATTTTTTCTTACTTACCTGTTTGTACCTTGTGAAACATTTCTAAGACCAAAAAAATTATATAACAAATTTTAAAACACGCGCTATCTGCAGTGATTGATTGATCTAACAGATATTTAGCATTACTTTCTCATGTCTTTCCAAAAACCGGGAGTTATTCAATGAAATGACTCTAAGGTTAATGCCATTAAATACACTAATTGCTTTATTATAACTATTGTAGTTATTAAAATGGCCGGCCAGAAATGACTAACACTGGCAAGAAATCCGGAAAAAATGGCATAAACTAGTAGAACCTTCACCCAAAGAGAAAAATCAATTATGTACCTATATTTTAATTTAATATAAAGCCCAGCCCTGGATCGGAAAGTACAACTGAAATAATGCAGAGGGAGTTAAAGTAAAACTCTGATACTTCTTCTCGCTTCTGCCAGAGTTGAGAATGTCAAAAAGCTACTTTATATCGATATTTTTTTCAATCACAAATATATATTTTCATACCACGAATGCTACTGAATAATTAATAATACAGCAAAAATTATCTCAAACAGTCGTTAAACTAAGTGCCTATTTAGGCAAAAATCTCGGGTGCAATTTCACGTCTTGATTTTGTGTGTTTTATCTGCTACATACAAATTCTTTGTCCCATTGTGTGTGTTCCGTCATTTTAATGGCAGGATTCTATCATCTTTGCGGTCATTATACAGATTGGCCGCGTTCAAGTAATTTCTTTCGTAATCCTCTAGGAATGTAGGGAATGACTTAAGAGCGCCCAACCCGTCATACTATTGCCTCATACAATCACTCTTACGTGCTTATGACGATGTTATAGATCTTTCTCAAGAAATTTCGGAAATAGATATCTCGTGGATATTGTCTGAGGTTTTTATTGAAATCAAAACTTATGTAATATTTACCTAGTTCTAGCCGCCGAGTTGCTTGCCTAACGGTTTTCTATCATTTACATTTCGAGGAGTGTGCATTGGAATTGCATAATCTAATTCCGCCAATTATAGACGTACGGCGTTGCGCCACCGGTACTGGTAGTCTGGTAGACTGTACATGGTAGTCATCCCACCCGTACGCACAAAGCGTTTTGGGAACACATTTATTGTGCGTACAGCCAAGGGAAAGGGTGCTCCATCGTCGACCATATCATCGGTTACCATCAGGTGAGACGGTGGTCAAACGTGAGCCTATTAATAATAAAAAAGAAAGTATTAAAGACTTCTGAAAATCTACTATTTTACACAGCTTCGTGAACTTTTGCTCTTCATAGTAAAATCATAAATTAAAAAAGTACAGAAAATATATTAATGGAAACCTTGTGCATTTAATCGAAATTTTGTTATCATGATTTTTTTTTTCGAAAACTTATTAGATTTGTAAAAAAACAAACAAAGTTTCCTGGAACAAGTTTAGTTAGTAGGTGAAATATTCGAGTGAGTGACGGGAAGTTACCGAATACCAAATAAGTGGTAGAAGTTATTTATCTTTTTTCGAGTAGCCTCTTTAGTAGACGTTACCTCTCTTTTTTCACGTTCCCTCTTTCTTTGAACAGGTATAGCAACAAGCTTTTAAACCATGCTCACATTGACGATAGACGGAACGGGAAGAGCCCTCTTAATGGGTCATTTTCGTATTCGTGGGAGGGACAGGAGGGGTTAAGAATGACCTGAGGGTATGAGATTCCGTGTCGGAACTTTGATCTTTGTGAGTATATTTTTTTTTAAACGTTATTAAGAATTTCTCCAGCATTATACGCATCGTGCTTGTCCAACAGGTTGATTGGTACGTAATCAAAATTAAATGTCACGTGGTCGTGCTTAAAATAATACCAGCCGTACGAGTTGATCTTCAAGGTTAAGCAATGGTTGCCGAGGTCAGTCTTTGGATGGGTGAACATTTTAATATGTCGAGATTCCACCGGGGCAGGACTCTAAAGGCACCAACAGTTTAGCGTGGTCCTGGCATTTGACAGTCTTTACGAAAAAGTAGGAAATCTGACACTAGTCTTACAAAGGGGTACCCGGTTACTGGGTTACTGGGTTGCGCACTAGTGCGGAAAACTGACAATTGCATGCGTAAAAGTGGTAGAGGTAGACGCCTGTTTTCGAGTAGGAATTCAAGTACACTTTAAAGATAAGATTACCTAAATTCTTTAACTTAGAATTATTTTCTACATTTACGCAAACGAAGCCGCCGCGACTTTAGAAACTAGTAGGTACTAAATAAATAAATGGTGCAATACAAAGTCAATTTTCCTCATCTAGATCCTTCAATAACACCTACTTACCTCAGCTTCCCAAGCTCCTGCCACTAAAACAATGTGCGTATAATATAAAACAAGTTACTCTCAGCGAGTTCCCACGGCGGCGGCGTGTCTTATGACGTGCTTACGACCGTCTGCCCACAAAATAGATAGGTACAGAAGTCAAACTACATACAAAGCGCGCTCGAGCAACGCACACATAGATACCGCTCACGGACACGATATCTCGGCTCAATCGCCCGGTCGCACTCGTACAGTTCGGCGCAACGCGTTGACCCCAGCGCGATCGCCTAGCGTAGGGTTCTTTTTGTTGGTGGATAAAAATCATCTAAATGTCATCCCCCGCGCTTGGGCAGAGCGGGAGATAGTGTCAGACTATTACTGACTAACCGAGGCTGAGCTTTCGGAGCTACCCCTGGCCCCAGTAGGCTTCGACCCAGCTGGGCCCCTGCTGTTGCTGACAACTTCTTGAGGCACGCGGGAAAACAGTGCGCGCCATCAACAACTTGGGCTCGGTCCGGACAGTTACCGGACGGTCGGACAGCGCTCTACCCATTGCTCGCCGTCCGCAAGCCCGCGCCTACGGTGGCCGGAAATCGGGATCGGAATCCCGGCATCGGCTGGGGCGAAGTGAGCGCCTTCGACCTCCTCCTTTGTTATCATTAATGCTTCGCAGAAGAAGGCGACCGTCTGCCACTCCTCCTCGCTCCGGACCATGGCCTGTACCAAGGCCCAGCGCGAGAGATGGCCACCGCCGATTGCCCCTACGAGGTCCAGCGATGCTCTGCCCAAGCGGGGCACACCTCCAGTGTGTGCTCCACCGTGTCATCTGGGCGTTCTGGGCGACTTCCGCACGAATCCGGTGCAGGAACCTCCCGAACTTACCATGTCCGCTGAGACCTGCGTCATACAGAAGGCGAGGACGCCGTGAGGTCTTTCCAGCCACGCCTCTTTGGAGGTATGCGGAACAGAGAGTAAAGTCCCGCAAACCTCCGTTGGAAAGGGAGGATCCTCCGACCAGACAGGTGTTATGGTCTGGTGGGCGACTGCCCCGATAGATGATTTCGGGCTGTCGTATATGTTCAAATCGCGCGGAGAACTTTGATTGCGCGATGCAGGATTTCGTACTTTCTTCGTAGTTCTTATGTGGCGCCATAGATGTCGCTACACCTCCAACGACTTACCGGCCTAGCGTAGGGTATAAAAAGTGAAGTACATACATGAGATTGGACTTCTGTACGTATCTAGTTAGTGGTGGCGGCGTGTCTTATGACGTGATTACGTCTGCCATTGCAGGCGAGGCCTACACGACACACGATCCACGAAGATTATCTGGGACAGACAGAGGTACTTCTCTTAGTAGGTACCGCGAATTCGACGGGACTCGAGTGGACTGTAGGCTTAGAGGTTGAGCAATGGACTGCTTCGCTGCGTGTCGCGGGATCGATTCCTGCGAACTCACAAAAACGAAAAGAACAAATTCTGATGGAAGAGCACAAAGGTGCTTATTTTAAAATAAAGAACGAAAAGAAAAAATCCAAAGTAATTTCTTCCAGCAAACCAGCGACAAATGATAAATGATAAATAATATTTATTTTATAAATAGGTTTAAAAAACACACACGTCAATTTTTTTTCGTCAGTTTATGCTAGATAAGGCCGGTGTTTCCTATCTGACTACCCTGAGAAGAAACACCGAAACAAACTCAGGGGTCAAAGTCTCCTTTAAAGTTCATACAGAAAATAGGTATGATGGTCAAATCACATGAGAACCATGCAGATTTGTCTGAGATGGTCTTTTAAAGAAAGAACCATGTAACAGATTTGAGTGGACCTGTCCAATCAGTCTAAGCATTTGTCAGTATTCGAAAAGCTCAACTTAGGACTATTATGGAGCTCTACGACTTGACGAACAATACCAAAGAAAGGACATTTGGGTAGGCCGCAGAAAATACTCAAATTGCCAGACATACGTTAAAATTACTGAAAAGAAAAGAAAAAGCAATCAACATAGTCCTCACATTTACAATAATACCTCTATGGAAATTGATAGTTTACAAAATATTTAGCAAAGTAAATATATATGTCAAAGAAAAAAAAAATACTTTAAGTACTACATATACACAACTCTCTCTCTCTCTCAACTCAACTAAACTCAACTGTCTCTTAAACGTATACATGTCAATTTGTGAAATAAAAATAATCTCCAATGTCAAATTTAAAAAAAATTAATAAAATAAAAACGATAGGAGAGATGAGTGACAAATAGATGTACCTAGACACAGTGTGTCGAAATAGATAATGAGACTTAAAATGGATTATAATGACTTAACTATTTCATAGTATAGCATAAGCACAATATCCTTTTAATTTTTCCACTGCTAGGACTCAGGCCTCCTCTGTAGGGGAGTGCGGCGCGGGCCCAGTGCGAATTGGTGGATGTCTCACGTCTTCGAATTTTTGGGTTCTAGGTTAAACTGGTTTCCTTACGATGTTTTCCTTCACAATTTTGAGAGCCGTGCTGATGAAATAAATTACTTATAGTAATGCGCATGGCAGGTATTAAACCTCTAAATTACAACTCCGTGCAAGGGGTAGCTCGCTGTCCGGCCGTCCGGTAACCGTCCGTACCTATCCAGCCTGAGTCGTCGACGGCGCACAGCAACAGGGCCCAGCAGGGCCGAAGCTAATTAAGGGCAGTCCGAAAGGGAACGCAAGGCAAAGAAGAAACATAGGTGCCATGTGGTATTAGCCAGTAAAAGTCTGATACGCCCTCTCGCTCCGGCCTAGAGCGGGAGAAGTCATTGCACGATTTCCCACGTAAAAAAAAAACCGGGCAAGTGCGAGTTGGACTCGTGCACTGGGGGTTCCGTACAAACAGTTATTAACCTATGAAAACAGTTCAATTCCCGAATTGAGTTACGAAGATTTTTCCGAAAGGCTTTTTTTTCTGTTACGTACCAGCCTACCTAACTACAGATTTTTTCGTATAATTGTGCTATAAGGCCTTGCTTCATGCCAAATTTCAGGATTCTAAGTCAATGGGAACTAATTAGGTACCCTATGGATTTTGTTTCCGAGTGTCGAAATATATCTACGTTTTTTGCGTCATAACCGTATCTTTTTTTTTCGTCAACTCAGAAGTTCGATTTTTTCACAGCTGCAAGAGACCGCAGATTTGAATATATGGTTTTAATTTCAACTCGATACCTCCACGCGTTCTCGAGATAAAGTTCTTTTGATAGACAGACAGACGGACAACAAAATGATTCTATAGGGGTTCATTTTCTTCCTTTTGAGGAAAGGAACCCTAAAAAACCTACAAACATTACAAGTTAAATCAAAGCTTGTAAAAATACCCAAAAAATAATTAATAACAATTATTTTCGCGTCCATTTTGATTACGGCATCCATTTCGTCTGTCTGTCATTTTACTCATCGCGTTCTGTAATGAGAGTAATTTGTCATCGCTAATCGTCGGTGTGATGTCGGGATTATTATTATAATTACATATAATTGTACCTTTCTAATTTAATTACTGTGTGTATTTTGAGAAATGAGATGTCTAGATGATGGGCGGTGTTTTAGAGTTTATTTTTTTAAATTATATGAGTGTGTTTTAGTTTTTAACATCGTTGTTGTTTGTTTTAAGCAGATAACAACATCTAATTAGTAGTTTTTTATTTAGGTACGGTCTACTTCAAATATAACTTTTGTTCAGTAGGTATATTTATGTATTACTTACTTACCTATTTATTATAAAACTAACCTACCACTTTGCTCTTCTATTTTGGTTTTTCCGAACAAAAAATTTAATTATCATAAAATACCAAAGAACCATCGTCATTTCAACAATTTACTTATTCATATATTATTTTATTATCTGTTCAATGTATTTATGACTGACAGTGACATCTGTGTTACATTATTGAAACTACAAACGCCCTGAGAACTTAGTTCTGTGAACTGAAAAGAGCAACGAGAACGTGTACAACGATCACCTTCGATAGTTACACGTAAAGCTCCTAGATGGCGCTGTACTAAATTTTTTTAATTTTCATATTGCAACGTTCAAATTGGACATTGTATAAAGATTAAAGACTGATCATTTTCCGAAAAAAAAATAATTGTATAATTCATTTCAAAAGTCGGAATTTTGATTTTGTACCTTCGCTATTTGTCAATTAGAAGTTATTTTGAAGGGAACGCCTCTTCAAAATAACTTCGAATTTTGGAAGTCGGTTTTATGGTGTACCTACTTTTTTTTACGAAAAGTCTACAACTAATATTATTATATTAATAGAAGCAAAATAAGTACTAGGTACCTTTTAGAATTTTGGTTGGTTTTCATTTGAGGCGTTTATTGGTTTTAAAAGTTTAAGATCCAAAAGCTGCAAGATCGTTGAGAAGAACCACGGTTACCACGGGATTGAAAAGAAAGAACGCAACAAAAAAAAAAAAAGTTTATTCGTTAAAGGGAACGCACATGGTAACTGAAATAACACAGGTGGGTTTTAGTCAGCAAAGGTTTGACACTCCCTCTCGTTCCATCCAGAGCGGGAGAAGTTATTTTATGATTTTACACACGAAAAAAGGGTTTTAATCACTGAATTCTTGACTCATTCTTTGATAGCACGGTTGGCGCAGAGGTTGAGGGAATGGCTGTTACACTGCGTGTTGCGGGTTCGAATTGTCTCAGAACAAATATGTGCCGACGAGATCGAGAGTGTGAGATGTTCCGGGTGCGTGTGTGTTGTGTATGGGAATTAACAATGTTGTAAGTGTAAAACTAGGTACTTACACTGCGCACACGTGTGCCACACACGCCGATCTGGGCGCGTCAGTCTCTATACTTACCTACATTTTACATGGAAACCAGGCTTGTAGAACTACACTTGATCCACGTCATGCAACGACGTTCTATGTATTTGTACGTAAGTACAAATCAGGCGTGTTACACGTGTGCGTGTCGGTCTAATGTAGTTCTAGCTTAATTCTTAGTACGGAGCAACTTTTTTTTTTTAAATATCTGATGGCGTTAACCTGGCTACAAGAAACGGCCAGTTCTAGACTTTAAGACATAGCGCGCACTGGTGACTTTTGTCACGGTGACAATAATTTTTGTACCCATTTTTTAACTAAGATTAAGGACACTAAGGACCTAACAACTAAGATTAAGGATGTTGCCCAAAAAGCCGCTACTCTAAAGTGGGATTGTTTGCCGCATGTCGGATGAGCTGTGGGCTAAAAGAGTCACTGATTGGGACAAGGCGAAGGTGGAAAGATGAGCTTGATAACTACCGGAAGGACTGGCCCGCAATGGCCGAAGACAGGCGTGTGTGGAAAAAGGAGAGGGAGGCCTTCGCCCAGCAGTGGGACATAAATGGGCTAACTAACTAACATTTTTTGTAACTTATGAACCAAATATGTAGTGCAAGCACTTGAAGACGTTACAGTCTTCAAGTGCGCGCACTGCATGTTTGGTTCATAAAAAACGTGACTTTTTTGTCAAAGGTCGCGGTGATGAAGTCACCAGTGCGCGCTATGGCTTAGAACTCCACAGGGACCACAGTGTCGAATCTTCAAAATCACCCCTCATTTAATAACTGCAACTGAATTGCTATTTGAATACAATCCTGAACCAGTTACAACACTACCCAGTCATGCAGTCTGCCACGTCATCGTTATCATTATTGATACGGCATCATTAAACAAAATATTTTGTCGACATCATTCTTTGACTTGATCGAACAATGATGTGTCGGAATCATCACTGCATTGTTCCTACATGCAGTCATCATAAGTGCTCCCGTAGATATTTTAAATTTGGGGCGTAAAATGAATCAAAACTTTTTTTTTTAAGTAGGTTTTTTTAGGTGGAAAATTCAATGGCCTTAGAATCTCGTTAGTTAAACGACACAACCCATCGAGTTTGAGCTCATATGATTCGTCTTGACGAGTATTAATACTTAATATATAGGTAGATATACTGCGCTAAAAATCTTGGTATAAAAACATGATTTTTATTAAAAAGTGGTTTCAAATCTGAGATCAAACCATTTCAGTACGTTCTTTCGAACGACTGACCTTTGCAACCTTTACAATAAAAATAATCCTTTACATTTATAATTAACCAGCTTTACTATCCTCTAATTCACATCTAATAATCAGGTCCCCGACAGACGGCAATAAAAACTAATATTTAATACCACTCAGTCGAAAAAATATTTGCAAACCGCTTGACTGTGAGAGATTAAATTTAAATCCTTACGTATCAATAACTACCCTTGTTTTTATTACCTCTATAATCTTTGTTTACCGCCATTTTTGACAATAGACCTTAACTTAGCATTATAAAGAGATAATGAGGCGCCCGTCATAGACAACTTTTTATTTTTTTTAATATGTGACTAAGCATACAAGGGTGATTATTTTTAGGGGATCAGTTCGACGTTGATGGCGTTTGTTTTTTTTTTTTAGGGTCCCGTAGTGTGTTGGTCTAGGAGTTTTGCGAGTCTAAATAGCATATTTAAGAGGATTCGTTTGTCACTCGTCTATCGTCGACAACGAGCATGGTTTAAAAGCTTGTTACTTCAGCTAACATAATCCAACACCATGTTTGACGAAAAGGTACGCGAAAATAGAGAGATACCTTTTTTTATGGTGGGAAAAATCATCCTATGACAACTCCCGCTCTTGGGCGGAGCGGGAGTTAGTGTCAGACTCTTACTGACTAAAAGACCCACCCCGTTCCTTCTAGCCTTAATACCGGGGCTCGAGCGCCCTTTCGGATAACCCTGGCCCCAGTAGGCTTCGACCCGGCTGGGTCCCTGCTGTAGAGATACCCAATGCCTGAAAACTCTGTTAGCATACGGTAATTTCGTGATTTACTCGAATATCTTACCTTTTACACACACACAGTTAACTTATTATCTAACATGCAGTCCTGTCCTGACATAATGTTTATAATTTCATGGATCTCAATGTAAAGAGCAGGTAATTATAGAGCTACCCAAAAAGTAGCTCTATAATTACCTCTCTTAATTTACTTAGCTGATTTACGCTGAAGTTATACTTTGTCCGAGATACGATAACTCTTGGAACACCTCCAAGAAGTTAAGTGATGCTATGCGCCACTGGTACATGGTGGATATGCCACCTGCACGCACAAAACGTTTTGGGAACACATTCATTGTGCGTGCAGCTAGGGAGTGGAATTCCTTGCCGGAGTCTGTGTTTCCTGATAGCTACAACCCGGGAATCTTTAAGTCGAGAGTGAATATGGTTCCTTCCTATAAGCGCGTTCCACCGTCGACCGCATCGTCGCTTTCCATCAGGTGAGATAGCGGTCAAGCGCGAACCTATCAACAATTATTCCCTCTCGCTCTGCCTAGAGCAGGAACGGCGATTTGATGATGTCAAAGTTTTGGGTGCTGTAAGACTTATGACATTTTAAAAACAATCATAGCGTTTCCAATATTCGATAAAACTACACAATTGTTTAGGAAGTTTTTGTATTTTTCTGTTCCGGACGATGTGGTTGCTAAGCGAAGATACAAAAATATACATTTATATAACGTACAATTACCGACACGGATCTTAAGCGCTGGCTAAAAGTAGCGCAGAAGTCAAATATTCGGTCTCTTTAGTGGTGCGAAGTGAGACGCGGGGGCGGGGAGTGTCTGTGATTGGCTCGCCGCGCCATCGTGTCATAGACGTCACTCCTGATTAGTTTCCTGCGTTGCTGCATGTATCTAACAACGAAGACGATTGGCTGGCTAATGTATGGAATGCGCAAAGCCATCCCCAGTCTGACGCCGAGCGCTAAAGATCCGTTCCGGTAATTGTACGTACCAGATTCTCTGATTATGAACCGTCTCTACAACCTACCTTCTCCTATAAAATGTTGTAGGGTAAGAAATTCCCAGATAATCGATCGTCTACACTTTGTTATTAGTTTTAGGAACTTTGGATCTTAACTACCTAACTTGGATATACATTTTATTCTCTTTTTTACATATATTTTTATATCGTAATGGTCCAATCGTATTCATGAATTTATGGTCTTTATAAATTTATTTTTTGATTTTATATTTTATAAATTAATTTCTTATCTACATGATTTAAATGTTGAATGATTCATTTGATTGTGTTTTATTTTTTTTAAATATTGTAATTTTATTTCTAGAGTGTAACTAATTTGATTTTAATGTTATTTATTTTGTTTTTTGGATATTAATAAATTGTTAATTTCTTTTCATATAAGTTTTAGTTTTACCACAAAGGCTTGTTTTATTAGGTATTTTAAAAATACTGTATAGACTTAAGGGAGAGCGCTGATGTCTGAAATACAGATTTTTTATCTAGTTCAGACACAGATGTTCCTCACTAGCTTTAATTTAATGTGAAACTCAAATGTCAACAATAATTTTAAGGTGTTGTATTATTTTTTGGAAACAATAAATTATTATTATTAATCCTTTATTTTTATTTTCTAAACATGTTTTAATATATTTTTAAATATTCCTTAAAAATTATATTAAAAAAAAAACATTTAAAAATATAAAAAACAGTATCCCACCGGTATCGGGAACAGGGTCCAAGCTACCGGCGGTCAGGGCTCCAGAGAAAGGAACCTCCTGACTATACGAGCCGTGTCCAGAAGTACCGCTTTCTAAATCAAGCCCTTGATCCAGTCGCCTAACGAGAGCCTCCTGAGGTGTTGGTTGAGGCTCTTGGCTATTAAGCCATTATTATTAATTATTATTATACATTTTATTTTTTCTAAATTTCTCACAGCTAGGTAAAGACCGCCCCCATATACACTCCTTTCAGTTTCTGGGTACTATTAATATTTCACACCTAATTAAAATGTAAAAACAACCCTACACGTCAATAAGCACAATGCATATCTACGTCTGTTAATCCGTAGTCTATGGTTCGTGTTTATGGTATATGATCATAGTTCACGGATGGGTAATTATTGGTTTATTCAAGCATGTCGGCTTATAGTTAAAGGTGGGTGAGCAGAGCTGTCTATTGATACTTTCTATACTTCCGTTAGAATGGATAATCCTACAGAACACATTGAATAATTTGGTATTTGTTTTTTTTTTTTTGCATTGTCGCTCTTATAATGTTCCCACTGCTGGGACTCAGGCCTCTTCTCTGAAAAGGGATAGGCCGTAATCCACCACGCGCACGGTTGGTGGATGTCACTTGTCTTCGAATTTTTTGGTACTAGAACATGCCGGTTTCCTTCAGCGTTTTGGGAGCTGTGGTAATGAAATAAGTTACACAAAGTAATGCGCCTGGCCGGGTTTGAACCCGCGACCTACAAGTCGAAAGCCGGGGCCGTTACCACTCGGCCACCACTGCTCGTTTTGCTTATAGCAATATCATTATGAAGCAGTGATGGCCCAGCGATAACGGGCCTGAGTTACAAATAGAGAGTCACGGGTTCAAACCTAGCCAGGCACATTGCGTAATTTATTTCATCGTCACTGCTCTAAAAACGGCGAAGGAAAACATCGTGAGGAAACCGGCATGTCCTGGAACCAAATATTCGAAGACATGTGATAATGACATCGATCAACCCGCACTGGGTCCGCGTGGTTGATTATGGCCCATTCATTATCATCATCATCATTTCAGCCGATAGACGTCCACTGTTGGACATAGGCCTCCCCCAAGCGTCGCCACATCGAACGTTCCTGTGCGTCCCGCATCCATCGGTTTCCCGCTACCTTCAACAGGTCATCGGTCTATATGGCCTATTCCCTCGCCTAGATTTGGGTTAATAAAGGAAAAATCTCCATGGCAATGAATTCGCTCAAAAGAGTCACTGCTGCCGTAGATCACAAAGGGTAACTGAAGGAACTCAGATGGGTTTAAACAGTAAAAGACTAAAAGTTTAACACTCCCTTTTGCTCCACCCAGAGACGGCGGCATTTGATGACTCACTGAATAAAAAGGAAAACATCTGTAGGTATTATATTAACAGCCATTTGTTCAGTAGTTTATACCTCAAAAACTTGAAATAACAATCACACCCAATCGCTGACCAACACATAATACATACGGGCAATACTCGCTAATCCGTCATACCCTCAGGCTGTGCCAATGACAATCATTATGACCACTTATTACTATACCACGGCTTATGATTCCACCCATACCCTTTATGTAAACAGTATGATGATATTCTATTGTCTCGAACAAAACGATTCGCCCCCTACTGGTTTAGGGCATAGAGTAAGAATTTTTAGATGTGACAGGGAACAGAAATAGGTATTATATTGTTCAGATGCGCAAGAAACATTCAGAATGCATTATGTAAGTAATCATTTAATACACAAACTGATTAGATTATAAGTAACATCTGTGTGTAAGTGTCTATTTTGCATAAATTAGGCCACTGTCATTCAAACTTGGAATAAATACTGTAGGACTTGGGTTTATGTGTGCTTTTGAACAATCCAGTAGCAAGTTTTTGTTACACAGAGAAGAATAACAATCATGGATATTAAATATTTGGTATTATTTTTGTCGTTGAACACAGCGAAAAGTAAGAAGGAAGGAAGGAAGGGTCACTTTTACTTGATTTTTTTATAAGTTTTGTTTTGGCTTGGATACTAATCCACATCTTCGTTTGAATGAAGCTACTTTGTTTATTATTAGGACACGGATGTAATTTGCGGGCTTGCGAACGGCGAGCAATGAGTAGCTCGCTGTCCGACCGTCCGGTAACTGTCCGGACCGAGCCCAAATCGTCGACGGCGCGTACTGTTCCCGCGCGCCTCAAGGAGTTGTCAGCAACAGCAGGAGCCCAGCTGCGTCGAAGCCTACTGTGGCCAAGGTTGGTTTCGAAAGATAGATCAGCCTTGGTATGAAGGCACGAAGGAACGGGGTGGGTTTTTAGTCAGTAATAGTCCGACACCACCTCCCGCTCCGCCCAAGAGCGGGGGATGTCATTAGATGATTTTACCACCGAAAAAAAAACAATTATAATGTTTTAAGCAAGCAAAAGTATCAAATCAGCCCTCTTGGCGAGCTTTGTTGGGGCAGTCAAATTACAATAAAAATCTCGTGATTGTTTGTTGGTTTCAGTAACTCCACATAGTACTGTCCAGTTATGCAGGCACTTGAGAGACCAAACTTTTTTACATCATAATATCGAATAAATGTCGCCGTATGATGAACATCACTCGAATAATTGTCGCCGAAAACTGTCTACGATTTTTTTACTCTATGGCCAGGAGCTTAGTTGCGGCCTGCGGGCAAATATTTTGTTGTCGATAGAAATGTGACAATTGAGAGTTTGGGCAACAAAATATTTTTGAATAGATACCCTTTGTCATGTGTTCGAGTCTGCTAGACATGGTTTTTGATATGATATAAGCTGCGGTACTTTGACAATGCACGGAATAATCTACCAAGTTGGTTTTACCGTGGTCTGAAGACTAGACAGGAGTTGGTTAGCCGAGTGATTTTTCAGGAATTGCTGCTATCATAAATCGATCTTAGTTAGTTCGCTCGCCGTCCTACCGTCTGGACCGAGCCCAAGTCATCGCACAGTCAACAACAACGTAGGGGCCCAGCAGGGTCAAAGTCAAAGTCAAAATCATTTTGAATAGTCAAATGTCGGTCAGTCCAAGAAAAGTGAAGCTAAATTGTACGTTCCAAAGCGTAGATCTCTATGGAGAAGAACGTGCAAGAAACTCCATAGACACTTTTTTAAATCGTATAATGTGTTACATATAATGCTTGGTTACATATTTCTTGTTGACAAAAAAATTAAAAAGTAAAATAATCAAAAGATAGAAACTGAATTAAGCCACTGGCAGCAAGAGATGACCAGTCTCATCTGACGGCACCCGTTCACGAACATGGTAGAAGCCTACTGAGGCCATGGGGTGTGCGAAAGAGACCCCCTAGGCCATGGAACGTTGGCAAAGAAGGAATAAGAGTTTGTTTTAGTCAGTAAAAATCTGACACGCCCTCGCGCTCCGGCCAAGGGCGGGAGAAGTCGTTAGATGATATTCCACCTCAAACCAAAAAAAAATCTAATAAAATAAAATATAATAATTACACCGGGAACTAAAATGTCCTCCATTAAAACTTACAAGGTATAAGAGCCCGTCACACGACTCTATGTCCATCCGTCTATGACATTGTCTATGAAGGGCGTAGAGACGAAGGGGTTGCACGGTGGTTGCTCCAGTTGAGGGTAACCGTAAGAATGTTGTACAATGACTGCTTGTACTAATTGAAACTGGTCGGGAGACTTGGATTGGTTGGTGGTGGATAAGGAATCTATTTCTAATGTTTTTTTTTTATTCCACAACTATCACACAACGCTGTCTAGTCCCAAGCTAAACAGAGCTTGCGTTATGGATACTAGACAACTGATTAACATACTTTTATGTTTCTAAATTCATACATATTACAGATAAATTACATCAAAATAGGTACAGAAAAAAAAATCAAAGCATTTATTTCAAATAGACCATTTGCAGGCACTTTTGAATAGTCAAATGTCGGTCAGTCCAAGAGTCCAAGAAAAGTGAAGCTAAATTGCACGTTCCAAAGCGTAGGTTTCTGTGGAGAAGAACGTGCAAGAGACTCCATGGACACTCTTTTAAATCATATTATGTGTTACATATAATGCTTGGTTACATATTACCTGTTGCTTCTATCATGTGAGCGATAATGCTGCGAATGATTATGCTCATCACAGAAATATTTGTCCTGGGTGGGAATCGAACCCACGACCTCCGGCATAGCAATCAGGATCACTAACCACTAGACCAACAGGCCAGTCTTAAAGCTGGAGAGTTTTTTTGAACGTATTAATCTCAGGAAGTATTGGTTCGAATTTATAGTGTTTGATAGCCCATTTATCGAGGAAGGCTAATTGGTTACAAATCATTAATTACCTACGCTATAATGAAAAAGAGCGGAACAAAGACTAAAGACGCGGCTGAGATCGCGGATGACAGCTTATAATAAATATATAGCGAAAGAATTAATTTGTTTGTTCGAGCGCGGTAATCTCAGGAATGACTGGTTTGTATTAAAACAATATTTAAGGGTTGGATAGCCAATTTATTGAAGAAGGCTATAAATATATATGTTACATACTCGTATATGGTTAATATGAGCGAAGCTGTAACCAAAGACGCGGGTGAAACCAAAGCAATTCATAAATAAGTAAACTTTTCGTTTTGGTCAAATCTTCGTGGCTTCCACAGCACAGTGTCATCACGGTAACGAAATGATGTAAGTAACAATATTCCTACTGGTACGCTTTCTTTGGGTTTTAATGTGATGCGTGCTTTTTCTTGATAAATGGGATTATTATAAAATAAAACTAAAGAATTTTTCAAATGATTCTTCAGTTCGAACCAGCAGTTTCTGATATTCGCTCGTTGAAATAGACAAATTATTCAGCTTTATGGTTTATTATGAAACTAATATTTATAACACGTATTTTTCTAAACATACAATGACACATTTATATTACAATTTCTTATCCAACCCTCAACTACTCCACGCTAGGGTTCACACGTGCACTTCGAACGGTTCCGTAAGTAATTATTAATTGTCTTGATATCCTTTAGATAAGATAAAGTCATCAGCGATACCCTTTAATTGCATTTTAGGGTATGCCACAGACACTGAACATGATAAATTAGTTGTGTTGTTCAAAATTGAACAACACACATCTGGTGGTTACCGTAATGGGTTTAAAAAGTGGCCATTATAGTTTCATAGTAACGTTTTATTGGCCTATTACGTATAAGGAACCAGCCAAGTGTTACTGGGGACGGAATGATCATTGAAAGCGATTTTATTTCAAGATAAGTCTATTGATTTTATGGAGTACTAGCTTTTGCCCGCGGCTTCGCCCGTGTATATAATACAGCCTATGTCACTCAAGAATAAAGCAGCTTTCTATTGGTGAAAAAAATTTAGCAATCGGACCAGTATTTCCAGAGATTATCTCTTACAAACAAAAAAAACAAACAAACAAAGTTTACCTCTTTATTATATTAGTGTAGATTGGCCCATGGTGCCACTGATCAGTATTGCGCCATAATTATAAAATGCCCAGCACTGGCCTAGTGGTGGACACTCTATATTAAGGCGAAAAATTCCTTCTTTGTAACGTGGCTGGAGAGAAGCCACGGCGTCCTCACCTTCGGCATGACGCAGGTCCTTATTGGACATGGTAAGTTCGGGAGGTTTCCACTTCGAAATCGGGTGCAAGAAACGCCTGGGAGTCACAATTATGACTCCCAGGCGTTTCTGCGGACCACCTGGAGGACACGGTGGAGTATACGGTGGAGGTGTGCCTCGCTTGGGCGGAGCGCCGCCGTGCCGCCAGGCCTTGATACAAGCCACGGTCCGAAGCAAAGGGGATGGCCGGTGGATACCAACCGAACGAGACGGCCAACTGAGCCAGTGAGCCACCGGGATCCTGACCCCAACTACCAGCCACCGTAAGTTTGGGCTTGCAGACTACGAGCAATGGTTAGCTCACCGCCAACTCGGCCTTGCCTCAAGAGATGTCTGGAAAACCGTAAGGTCCCAGTAGATCCGAAGCTTACTGGGGCTTTGAGATGACTTCTGAAAACCTTACCCGCAGTCTTAGAACGCAACGAACGTATGGAAGATTTCCCACACCAAAAAAAATGTCTCCTTTTTTTAAAGTAATATAAAAACATTTAACCGATAGTAAACCACAGAACAAAGTTTCAAAAAAAAAAACTACGTTTTCTTTAACATTTTATTTTTAAAAACATGCAAGTAACAACTTATGCTTAACTCGCTTCGTAAACACGCACTCAGATCTAGAAACAATTATACATTGAGTTTATAAATCAAACGGCAAAAACAGATGTGCAATGTCCAAACGAAATGAAGCGCGACGGAGGGCGATACTCGAATATTAACGAGTATTTACGAGGATCCACGAACACACACGAGCTTGCCCGAATACATATTAATGAAGTGGCATATTTGCACTGAATGCTACAACGAGTTATGGGGCTGTTTACAGAGTAAGCTAAAGTCTCAACGACCCATAGAGAGTGGACTGAACTATAAGCATAAACCGCATAATAATCTTTCTCCTCTCTTTCAGTCTATCCAAAGGTTGTCTGTAAGAGATCGCCCTGTGCGATAAGACCGCCCTTTGTACACTTATTTTGAACTAGCTGCTGCCCGCGACGTCGTCTGCGTGAAGGCTCTTCAGTACCAAAAATACCTAAGATGTCAGTGCCGCTATATTATTTATAAGTAAACAACTTTTAAAATAACATTAAAATATAAGTTTTTTTTTGCAAGCGAAGCAAGTGAAGAGAGTTATATGGGAATCCTGCTGAGTTCAGTCATAAGATGTGACTGAAGGAAATAGAGAAAATAATGCAGGAATACATTCCAGGATACAAAAGAGTAAAAATACGTACAAAGGTATCATACCTTACAACACTACCCTATAAACTACGTTGGTAGTTATGCTGCCAGGAGCCAAAATGTAAAGAGAGTCAGGACTGGTGACGCGGGGGCAAGCGACGTACAGTTGCCCGTGTGAGAAGCAACTCGTCCTGAGATCGACACCCGCTGCCCTCAGTATCTGCCCCTGTGACTTATTGATGGTCATCGCGAAGCAATCACTCTCGGGGAACTGTATGCGCTTAGGCTGGAACGGGAAGTTGTGAGGTATGAAGGGAATGCGTGGTATAAATACTGCCTCGCCTACGCCACAACCCGTAAGAATTTCCGTATCAATAGTGTGTCTATGGAGAGAGATGACTTTAAGGCGGGTCCCGTTACACAATTTCGGAGGGGAAAGGTTCCGAAGAAGCATAATCGGGACACCGACTTTCAACTTGATGGTATGCGCTGAAAGTCCACTTGCTGACAGAGAGTTCAGAATTCCACGGGCTAATGTGTGGCGTCATCTTGCTCGGCAACAGTGTTTATCGAGGTGTAGACCACTCCATTCCCCTCAATTTCTGAGAGAATGCATTCGTTATTTGCTGCAGCCTGATCAATTTTGGGCGTCGGCGATGTCACTCACACACCCAAGAAGCTGGTGCGGTATACGACTGATGTCCCCGTACACACTACACGCGAATGAGTTCTTCTAAGCTGGATACCGCTCTACCGAGAGACTCTGGAAGCACCACCTGTCAGAGTGCCTTCGCCAAGACTTAGAAGGATATCGGAGAATTCTTGCAATGCACGTGCATTGCCGCCGAGTCGAGCTCTCATATTAATGGTCAAGCGCAGCTAACAAACTCGTGACCACAACGAAGATCGTTTTAATGAAGCATTTACCTCGTCAGCCCTTGATTCCCGGAAGTGTTTGCCGGAAATCGCCACTGAACAGAACTGTGACACCACCCATCAAATGTTCGTTCCTGCGGATGTCCTGCAGGGTTCTGTCCACGGCCTCAACTGCCTTCCTATTGGCCATCGTACACTCATCCCATACAATCAGAGAGCAATCCTTGAGCACGTGTCCCTTATCGCTGTTACGTGACACACCACAAACGGGCGTTTCGGCGCTCTCTCTAAATCGATGGGAATTTTAAACATGGCATGTGCTGTCTTGCCACCCGGAAGCAGTATGGCAGCAATTCTCGACGACGCTACAGCAATAGCAATTTAGCCTTGCCTCCTGACCTCTGCAAATATGTCAGTGGTAACAAATGTTTTTCCTGTTCTACCAGGAGCATCCAAGAAAAATATGTTACATTGGTTTTACTCAACGCTTTCAAGGACGGTGTCATAAATTTGTTTTTGCTCTGAAGAGAGCAAAGTGACAGGGTCATTTCGTATGGTGGTCATTTCGCCCGGATCGTAATTTATCCCAGCGTTATACTCCCGATTTCCACGGCCTTGATGCGGTGATGATTGGGGAACTGGTAACCCATATTCGATCAGCGGTTTGCAGCCGATAGAAATGACCACATCTGGAAGTGAACTGCGACAGGTGTTCAGCACGCGTTCATCAGTTACTTCGTCTTCGTCTCCTGTAGCATGCCTCAAGGCTCGTAGAAAATCATCAGACAGATGATGGCGATACTTCTCCCACAAAGCTACCGGGTTCGCGACTCCACAAAACACCAACCGATCCCAATTATTATCACCGTTAAGAAGGTGACGTGCTACGCAGGCTGCGCGGTAAGTGGGATACTCCACGCCATCAAATGTCCTCTGGAAGGCGAAAGACGTCGGGCCTCGGACAGTGGAAAGTAACAACCGCAAAAAATAGCTTTCGCTATTATTTACTTGAAAGTTCCCGGAAAACCTTCCACAGCACCTCCTTGTCGAAGTCGGTTAAATACACCCCTTTGTTTGTCGTACGTGTAATATGAAGGCACCTCGTCATACGTAAGGGATCTCACAAACTGGTCGACTTCACAGAGCTATAAAAATGTCACCATGTTAACACCGCATTTTTTTTTTAATTTCTTCCTCAACTCTGCTCAAGATTTTGAGGGTTTTGTTGGAACTTGAATTTGTCAAAACAAACTATACGATACAACTTTTATGAAGAAAATGCACATCACATCACATCACCATCTATGAATTTTAAGAATAACTAACTACTAACCTCGCCAACATGATCAAATTTAAATTATTAATTTCCAAAAAGTGTTAATATGTAACTTGATTTGATTTTTATGAAATCTCATGAGATGGCGCTGCTTAAAAATTATCTTTATGCTACTAAAATTCATTAAACTATGTTTCTGTACCCAAGTTACTGAAATGGCGTAGTTTTTATTGCGTAAAGCTAGATAATAGCATGGCTTACTCAAAAACAACATTTAAATATACATCGTTAGATTACACGCTGTCACAGAATGCGTGAGAAAAATAAAGATTCACAGCTCCTCCTCCGTAGGTGATAGCGTGATAATATGTAGCCTATATGTTGAGCCGACCTCTTAGTAATATTCATGCAAAATTTAAAGTAAATCCATGCAGTACTTTTTGAGTTTATCCCGGACATACATACAGACAAACAGACAAAAATTCTAAAAACTATATTTTTGGCTTCGATATCAATTGTAGATCACGCCCCAAGTATTATTTTAAAAAAATATTCAATATACAGTTTTGACTTTCGTACGATTTTATAATATGTATAGATTCTTGCACTTTGAAGAAATGCCTAACGATTAAACACGTTATTGTGGCTAATTTATAAAAGATAGATATAAACTATCCAGGACTTTTTTGTAGATCTATTGGAGACTATCATCTTTGTAATACATACTTTTGGTGTATGATCAACGTATGCGAGGATAGGAGCTCGAAAGCGCATTTTCATCCGACTTGCTTTAAATTTATAGTCATTTCTCAGTTCCTATGTATCTTATCGTTATGTTATATAGCCCATAACCTGCCCAGGAGTATGGACCATAATCGTACCAAGTTTGGTTAAAATCCCTTCAGTAGTTTTTGACCCATGCGTGCACATACAGACAGACAGACGGACAGACAGACAGACAGACAGACAAAAAATTTCCTGATTGCATTTTTGGCATCAGTATCGATCACCAATCATCCTCTAATATTAATTTTTAATATATATTCAATGTACAGAATTGACCTCTCTACAGTTTTATTATAAGTATAGAAGATATAGATAGATATAGATTATGTTTGTCCTGTATTTTTTTGTTGATGTGATGTACAATGACTGATAGACGTCCACTGTTGGACATATGCCTCCCCCAAGTGTCACCACAATGATCGATCCTGTGCGTCCCGCATCCATCAGATTCCCGCAATCACCAAATTCACCAGGTCATCCGCCATCTTGCGAGGAGGAGTGGCAGGCGGTCGCCGACTTCTGCGAAGCAGTAATGCTCGCAAAGGAGGAGGCCGAACGCATCAGGCAACGGTGTTATCGCCGCCTCCGCCGCCGCCGACGGTGAGCAATGGGTAGCACACTGTCCGGACATCCGGTAACTGTCCGGACCAAGCCCAAGTCGTCGACGGCGCGCACTGTTCCCGTGCGCCTCAAGGAGTTGTCAGCAACAGCAGGGACCCAGCCGGGTCGAAGCCTACTGGGGCCAGGGTTATCCAAAGGGCGTTCGAGCCCCGGTATGAAGGCTAGTAGGAACGGGGTGGGTCTTTTAGTCAGTAAGAGTCTGACACTATCTCCCGCTCCGCTCAAAGGCGGGGGATGTCATTGCATGATTTTTCCCACCATAAAAAAAAGTCGTCCGCCATCTTGTAGGAGGTCTTCTGACGCTGCGTCTTCCGGTACGAGGTCACCACTCCAGAACCTTTCGGCCCCAACGGCCATCTGAAAATCAATAAAGAACATAATAAATAAATAATGTCACTACTGCTGGAACTCCTCTCTTGGAGTGAGAATGGGTCATAATCCACCAAGCGGTAACCTGCACGGGTATTTTTCTTTCTTTTTTTTTTCGGTGGTTAAAAAATGTCCAAATGACATCCCCCGCCCTTGGGCAGAGCGGGAGATAGTGTCAGACTCTTACTGACTAAAAAACCCACACGTTCCTTCTTGCCTTTCATACCAGGGCCGAGCCTCTTTTTGGAAACACAACCTATCGCCAAAACAGACTAGTGCCAACCGCGCGGGTCTTCAAATTTTGAAGTCTAGGACATACCGGTAAACTTACGATATTTTTACCTAAAGTACTTATAAGCTCGCCTATATACATCAACTGTCCTATTTTTATTATTTGTTAAAGTGTATTACAAAATCTATACTTACATCTATACATATAAATAAAATTGTAGTTTCTGTTTTTAATATTGAAATAACTGCTTTTTACTACATGCATATGAATATATATACGGTACATTAACCAGAATAATATTTTTTTCAATTTTTGTCCCTGTTTGTCCGGCCTAATCTCTGAAATGGCTGGACCGATTTTAACGGGACCTTTTTGGCAGGTAGCTGATGCTGCTGATGATTTTAGAAAAAATAATTTCAAAATCCTGTAGTCCACGCGAACGAAGTCGCGGGCACAGCTAGTAAAGAATTGAGTTAAATTAGTTATCCAGCTTTAAATCCGGAAAAGTACTGGAGCTGTGAAAAAGTAGCGCAGAGTTAACAAGCTGTAGTGGCAGTGGGTCTACTGACCGGCAGGCTACAAGATAACGGGAAACCACGGCTTTATTAAAATAAATTGTATTTTCTCCTCACCGTTGCACCCTCATGGCTGTGACTTCCATGTAACTGTCAGCCCTCACCGTGCAGACAGCACACAGCGACTGTCGGGGTAAAACATTGTGTGGCGAATAGACCAGAGAATCGACCTACCCGGCAACGACTAGGCGCCTTTCTTATTGTTGATAGGTTCGCGATTGACCGCTATCTCATCTGATGGAAAGCGACGATGCAGAGCCATTTGTTAAGGGTGGCCCGTTTATATTCGTCCAAAAATATATTTTTTAGCTAAAGGATATCGTAAGTTCCTTTTGAATAAACATTCATCAAATATCTATAGTTCAGACGTTGTAACAAATTTTCGTAAAAATCAAATGAATGAGTAAAAAAATGGTAATTACAGCTAAGAAACCCACATGAACGCACAGAAAGACATGAATGCACTACTTCCATAAAACATTTTGTTTCATAGATACTGCTACGATGTCATAGATAGACATTCCCCACAGAAACTCTACAAACGTCAAACTTGTAACTGCCCTTTTGTTTTTGGTAGGGGGTTATAAGACTTATATTTTGCCAAAAAAAAAATAGACTTATATTTTTTGTTGGGAGTTTGGAGGTAAGCGGAACAGAGAGTAAAGTCCCGCAAACCTACGTTGAAAAGGGAGGATCCTCAGACCAGACAAGTGTTACAGTCTGGTGGGCTACTGCCCGATAGATGCTTTCGGGCTGTCGTATATGTTCAGATCGCGCGGAAAACTTTGATTGTGCGATGCAGGATTTCGTATTTTCTTCGTAGTTCTTATGTGGTGCCATAGATGTCGCTACATCATTTAACATCTTCATCTTCATTATTTAAAAAACCCTGGTTTTAAAGGCCGCTTCGACGCCTCTAAGCTCTGTGGTCTGCTGTATCCGCAGCTTTGAGTAGGCATGTCCATTTGCATTATAAAACAATTGAAACAATGGCTGTCTTTTGTTTCAACTTGATAGGGTTGTAAAGGGACTCCTAACTTGTGCCTATGCTACTCTTGTAAAATTAAATTGGAAGAGTGAACGTTGATGGTACGCATTTTGGAGTTTACAGAGTAAAATAAATGAATGATGAAGAATCGACAAGGGTTGGGCACATGGCTTGCAGAACATGATGGTCACTGAGGCTGAAAGATTCTGAAGTGGTGGTGGCGTTCTTAAAGACGAAGAGTTGGAGGCCTGGTGGAGAATCTAATGAAGGCAAAGCGCACAGGATCGGTCGTTATGGTGACGCTTGGGGGAGGCCTATGATTAACAGGGGATGTCTTACGGCTGAAATAATGATGATGATAGCAACAAAATATTAAATGTAAGTTGGATGTGTTCCAAGTACGGCAGGCTGTGTCAGTGCTGCCGCAGCACTGCTGAGGCTCTCAAGCGGCGCAAATACTGTACCATACGGATTAGATATTACAGTTTCAACCTTTTTTGGAGTCAAATACTCAATCTTCGACCACATCATCGTTTACCAATCAATGCTTCATCGTCGACCAGTCATCATAGCTTACCAATCAATGCTTCATCGTCGACCAGTCATCATAGCTTACCAATCAATGTTCCCATCGTTGACCACATCATCGCTTATCAAATGATGCTTCATCGTCAACCACTTCATCGCTTACCAATCAATGCTTCATCGTCGACCACATCATCGCTTACCATCAGATGACATAGAGCCAAGCGCGAGCCTAACAATAATAAAAAAAATATAATTATTTAATCGTAAATATTGTGAACTTAAGTCCAAATCTAATTTCAATACTATGTATGTCATTTGAAAACCAGTTTTATTAGAAGTTCGGGACCAGCCAGGGCGGGTAACGCGACTCCTGCGCATGCCACCTCGACGCAGCGCATGCGCCAACCCTTACTGCATACTAAATTAGCCGGTACGCCACATACATCTGTTCCTTGTTGGTACTGGCGATGCGAGAGGTGCTAACGAATTTGACTGTTAGAAATAAAGTAAATAAATGTTAAATTTTATTTATTTATGGGACAATAGATAACTACGATATCTGCACTAAAATGTATTTTCGTAAAAGGTAATAAAGAAAAAAAAGGAAGAAAATAATTTTATTTGGCGCACAAACGACTTGACACACAGTCATTATTAAATACTCACACACACACAATTTCTGAAAGTACTGGTCCGATTGGGAAAATTGCTTTATTCTTGAGTGACATATAGGCTATATTTTATGCACGCGCGTCAATCCGCGGGCAAAATCTAGAACACAATGCATTAGCTGTACGCACAATAAATGTGTTTCCAAAATGTTTTTATGTACAGGTGGGTGGGATGTATACCATGTACTGGTGGCGCAACGCTGTTGTCCGATGTCCAGTAGTCCGATGATGGAAGTTGCATAATGGCATTGTGAAATTCCAACGCATACTCTTCAAAATGATAGAAAACTGTCGGTATCACAAACAAACTATCAAACAAAAACAAACAACAACATAAACATAATAACAAAAGTGGGAAAACATTTCTAACTTTTAACGAACACTTTTATCCTCAACTGTACTTAACCCTGAACAGCGCGGTGGGTATTTTGATCCTACTTAAGATATCACATATTTGCATACAAAATTATCGTTTAGTACGAGCTGTCTGTCCGTATGTTTTGTAGTGCGTAGCTACGTAACGTACCCGTGGTCCCGTTTCCTAGTTTTGTAGGAAACGGTCGATTGATTTTATATGTTTTTAGGGGTTTTTTTATTGAGAGCTAAGCGGTTATTGGTAGCATTTAAATATCTAATTGATAGGCTACTACTGGGTTTCTGACAAAGGGGTTGAATTTGATCTTATTCTGTGGGGTACTTACAAGCATGTTAAATTGCTGTGATGAATA
The DNA here is from genome assembly GCA_929112965.1 of Mythimna albipuncta. Classification (NCBI taxonomy): domain Eukaryota; kingdom Metazoa; phylum Arthropoda; class Insecta; order Lepidoptera; family Noctuidae; genus Mythimna; species Mythimna albipuncta. The sequence goes on along the minus strand of OV815962.1, from coordinate 3,032,135 downwards.
GTTTATGAAGTTATATGGGACAGTTTTTCTTTTTAATCGACATAAAAAGTGTGATAGAGGCGTATTTTGTTCATACTTTTATGCAAATAAAAAAAAAATCCAATTTGAAGCCATACCGTACCAAGGTACGTATTGTATTAATAAGCTTAAAATAAAAGAGAATTCAGAATCTTAAGAACCGCTTACACACGATATTTACATTATTTGTCGAGGGGAAAAGCGATTTTCGGCAAAAAAAAAAGATCAAACCATATTATTTTATGGTTTATTAATAAACGGGTCTAATTTTAATCAACTTCAAAAAATTGGAGGGTACTTTCACAAGTATATTCCGCTGAAGTTATTTTTTTTTAATAAAGAAAATAAAATTAGAAAGTAAAAAAAAAATAGAGATAAAACCGTTACCAATAACTAATTTGCATACAAAATTGCAATAATATTTCGCCGTTGTTAACACATCTGACCAAAATGCACAACATGCAAAATAACTCTTCGAAACACCATTGTTATTTCAATATCACAATTAACCCCACAAAGCCCACTGACCATAATTAGGCCACAAAATTCGAACTCACGTTTTCTATTGTTAAAAAAATATGGATATATCATTATTTTAACAAAATAATTAGGTTGCACTAAATATTTAAACGGTCAGTCGTTATAACAATCGGGCATTGTTATAATGTAAATAATTTATAAAATTAACAATGAGCGCGTGCTTAATAAATATGTGATTGGGATAAAAATAGCCCGGTCTCCCGGTCGTCGGTCGCATTTGAGGGTTGAAGCATCTGCCGCGGTACTCTGCCGTAGACAAAACACTTGATCTATGTTTGGATTATGAAAATCTTGTTGTTTATTAGGAAATAAATAAAATCGAGTAAAAGGCTGGATTAGATTAATATTTGGGGTGCATTTGTAAGTGCCTGATAATGGCCGGAATTGGTTTTGGTTTTATTCCAAGTGAAACTAAAATCAATTCCGGTTTTGGGGTTACAAAAGTAAATGCAGTGGTTTTTATTTTTATTTCTAAGTAACCTGTCGCTGAAATAGCTTTGAGATAATAGGTAATAATACTCACTTCTTATTTCACTCTTTAAATCTTAAGTAAATCTAATAATTATGTAGGTAATGTAATAATGTATACATATATTTTCTGTATTTTTTTTATATAAGAAATGTATTTATTAATATTTAAATTATATGTGTTATTTTTTAACGTTTTTAATTCAATTTAAGATTTCTGAAATTTTTAAAATTAAATGTCTAGATACATTTCTTCTGATCTCTCCTTCCGCAGGTCTGCTAGAAGAAATTTATTTTTTAGAATAAGCTATACCTTTCTAATTTTTTTTATAATGTTATATCTTTTTTCAATGTATTTGTGTGTACGTAAATTATTTATTTATTAATAAAAGATAATAATAGTGAACTAGCTTAGCCGTGCAGCCGGGCAGTTTTCCTTCACCATTTTGAGAGCAGTGGTGATGAAATAAATTATACAAAATAATATGCATGAGTGGGTTTGAACTCGTCTATCACTAAATATTTTTCACAAATTCTCAATATCTTCATAAATTTCCCAAAGCACTGTAATTTATCTTGTATAATAGGTACCACTTTAATGAAAACCCACATAATAATAACTTTACTATTTGACTCTGAAAATACTCCAAACATTTAAAACTAAAGTAAATTACAGGTTAGATACCAAGAAATAATAGTGGCGTAGATCTGGGTCACGGGTGACGGCCGCAGGGCTGTCCCGAATTAGGATTTATAATATTTTAAAATTATTGGAATGTTTAGTAAAAATTTTTTTTTTTTTTTTTTACTAAACACTGGCCAACTGCGGGTCGGAAGAGTTCCGAACTATGATATTAAAATTGAAAAAAATCGCCAATAAAATATCTAACGTTAGTTCTATGGGATGCCTTTTAATGTTAGCATTTGTTGGTGTAGTGTTAAAAGAAATACGTGATAATTTTAAATTTCAACTCTCGCCTTTTACGGTTTATACAGCCCGCTGAGAGATTGACGGACAGACAGTCAAACGGGCGGATAGCGAAGGTTTAGTAATAGGGATCCGTTGGATCTCTTCGCAAACAGGACTGAGAAAATAAGGTAGGTAAATTGTCTACGGTTTGTACATTCTGGGATATTTACAAATGAGCGCCGATGCACAAATCCAAGGATTAAAGAATAACACTTAAAAAGAGTCTAGAGCGATATAAAGAAAAAATAATTTTACATCTATATTAAAATTATAAGGCTGAAGAATTTGTTTGGTTGAACACACTATTTTAGAAACTATTGGATATTATTTGAATAAAAAGACTTTTTAAATATTATATTGCCCGTTGATTGAAGAAAATTATAAAAATAAGAAATTAAACATCATGCCATAACCAATAACAGCGAAACAGTAACCAAAAACGCGGATGAACCCGTGAGCAACAGCTAGTTATATAATCTATAAAGTACCTACTGGGAGTTAAAATTATCTCAAATTACCAGTTCTCAAATGAAAATGAAATAAAGACGAGCTCTCGAAAGATTCCGGAATTTGAGATTCGATCAATTTATGCCCGTGAGTATGCCACAGCCGTAAATGCCAAAAGCAGCGTTTTTATTTTAATCTGTATAAAATGGTTATTCTAACCTTACTAAGCCCAATGACACATTTTTACGGTTCTGTACTTCAAAGAGAAAAAACAGAAACCTTAGAGGATCATTTTGTTTTCTACCTGTCTGTCTGTCCATTCATCTGTCTGTCAAGACTCTTTATCTCGGCAACGCGTGGACGTATCAAGTTGGAATTAAAACCATTTACTCAGATTAGCGGTCCCTTGAAGCTGTTAAATTCGTTGTTCAAATCTGCCTTATCAGGCGCAAAATTGAAAAAAAAAAATAAACACAACGCGAACATGTTTGACGAACAGAGTGTTCGATGTTCGTTAGTGGTACACACATGCAAACTAAGTTGTTGCCTATCATGCAAAAACGTACCAAACTTCGTACATGCGTACATGGCTTTAGATTGCATCACTGCTTACCATCAGGTGGATCGCAGTCAAGCACTAGTTTATTTCAATAAAAAAAAAAAAAATTTGACAACCCTGTAAAGTAAGTAATCTGTCCTCAAGCCATGAAACGTCCTTGTCCCGACAGTTCGAGACACCCCGGGACAATTAGACCGGTCGGCGACATTCCCACGGCTGTGTAGAGTCAAGTGGTCAATGAGACGTTTTTAATATCTTGAGGTTTTGGCCCACTGTGTAATTAGCAGGTTGTGTACCACTGCAGAGCAAAGTTCCGTTATTCCACTCTTTTCTGTCCTTAGCCACCCCTGGTCAATCCTTAAGGTAGGAGTCCAAATCGTCACGCCATCTCCTTCTAGGCCTACCGCGTCGTCGGCTCCTGCTGTTCGGAATCCAGTCAGTAGTTGCTTTCGCTCAATTTTGTGGTGACATGCTTTATATGTGACCTGCCCAGTTCCTCTTTAGTTTGGCAGCTGAGTTACCTACGTTTGCGTCAAGTCAAGCACTAGTTTATTTCAATTAAAAAAAAAAAACATTTTCGACAACCCTGTAAAGTAAATAATTTGTCCTCAAGCCATGAAACGTCCTTGTCCCGACAGTTCGAGACACCCGGGACACCCCGGGACAATTAGACCGGACGGCGACATTCCCACGGTTGTGTCAAGTGGTCAATGGGAAGTTTTTAATATCTTGAGGTTTTGGTAATTAGCAGGTAGTATTAATGCGTCTTTTTGTTTTTTTTTTTTTTTTGTTCTGGTTGGTTGGTTGAATTTCGGCTAAAGTACAAGTGAATATCTAAAAAAATATATATTTTTTTAGATATTATTATTTTTATTAGATTGTAAAGTAAGTACAATTGCCGTCACGGATCTTGAACGCTGGCTTCAAGTTGCGCAGAAGTCAAATATTCGGTCATGTGCTAACACAAATTAGCTTCACTTTTCTTGGACTGACCGACATTTGACTATTCAAAAGTGCCTGTAAATGGTCTATTTGAAATAAATGCTTTGATTTTGATTTTGTACTTCACTTTTTATACCTACGCTCGGTGGACGCACACTAATGAGCGTTTGTGCCGGAACTGTTCGACGAGTGATCCAAGACACGACCGAGACATCGTGAGCGGTGTCTATGTGTGCGTTGGTCGAGCGCGCTTTGTATGTAGATTGTCTTCTGTACCTATCTATGTTGTGCTTTTGGTCCTAGCAGTTTTGACTTTGTGTTAATATATCAGTCAGTTAGTTTCTCATATAGATAGCATAGCATATACGGCCTAGTCAGCCCTTTTAATGTTCCCACTGCTGGGACTCAGACCTCCTCTCTAGGAGAGGGAATGGACCGTAATCCACCACGCGAGCCCAGTGCAGGTTTGTGAATGTCATATGTCTTCGAATTTTTGGTTCTAGGACATACCGGTTTCCTCATATACATATTAGTTATCTAAATATTAACTATTTCATTCTGAAAGTCATAAATTTTATTGCTGGAACTAGGTAACGTCTTTTACCTAGAAACATTAGGTCTCATCTATCTTAGTAGATATTAATCATAATTAGTTTGTAATTAAGACTGACAGTAGTTTGTAATGATCAATACAGCGTTATTACTGTGTATCAGAAGAACTTAAATACAATTACAGGAAATGAGGTTAGTAAGTAAATGCGTGATCATTATCGAATAATGATAAACTACTAAGGGGGCGACCATTACTTACGTATGGTTATTTTTGGGACTTTTGACTCCTTCTCTCCTCGCTGTGAGATGTTGTGAGATTTGGCTCAATCATTTCTCCTTCACTCTTATCTCGAGTGAGATTAGAAAATGGTTATTTTGGGTGCAAGAAGAGTGTACCTATGTTACTTTATACCTGGTTGCGTTGAATATACTATCAAAGAAAACCAACTCAGTTCGTTTAACCTTTCAATCGTGGAAATTACAGACACAATAGATAACAATAGGTGCGCGGGTTTAATGAATTAAATGTATTATGTAGGACTAATAAAAAAATTAAGCTGGGTTAATTTGAATGAAACTCAATTAAGTTTCATTCAGATTAAACCAGATTTCTGCTATTTTATCCTGCTTTTAGCGGAAATACGTAATACTTGCCGAGACCTTCCGCACTCCCCAATGTGAGATTGGATGGAATTCAACTCGACTCCCTCCCCCTAAATACCTTACGTAATTAATGGTCACCTCCTAACTCATGTCTTGAAAGACGCCGCGCCGCAGTTACCGACTGTCCTCAATTAGTTGTACTTGTAGTATTAAGAACTACCTACTTTCTGTTACATTCTCATTTCTATAATAATCAGAATTATAATTTTCCCACTGCTGGGAATCAGGTCTTCTCTCTAGGAGAGGGCATGGGTCGTAATCCATCAATCTAACCCAGTGCTGATTAGTGTATATCACATGTCTTCGAATTTTTGGATCAAAGACATACTATTTTCCCCACGATATTATTCCTTCACCGTTTTTAAGTATAGTCTCCTAAGATAATATTCTACTTTCACTGGCAAAAGGTATTTTATTTTATATTATTAATAGGGGAAAACAAACGATAATACATTGGGTATTACACAAAGATGGGATAAAACATATTTTGGATTGCTACCTATCGCTATTGCAGGGACATTTGTCCATAAAAATAGCTTATTGGTTTAAAATTACAGTGAAACATCGTATTCAAACATTTATAACGTCCAATAAACCATACCCTATTATATTTTTATAACAATTTATTAATTCTAATAATGTCTCAATCATTCATCAAAATTCAAAGTACATTTCAAAAGTACATTAAAAAGAGATTGTCAAACATCTCATTAAGTACAGTCGGCAACAAAAATCCGTTACAAATGTTTTAAAAATTAAAATATAATTTAATAAGCAAAATTACTGACCGCCATGGCGAATGAATTGAAACGCATGTGCAGGGCACCCTTCCCGATCGCGTATGACAATAATAACGATGTTTGTATTTCGAACACCGGTGTTAGACTGGGCAAATCAATTGCATTTTACATTGCAAGCGTGATTTTAATACTTGCGATAATTTTAAATGAAATTTCGGGCCTTTTTATCTGTAATTCTGTGCAGCAAAAGTTAGATTTCGTCAAAGCAAAAGAAGAAAGAGTGCTTACAATTATTTATCTGTAATCAGAAATCTATACATGTATATGTTACTGTAAAAGCTCGAACTATCTTAAGATTTTCCAGTAAAACCTAAGATTTTCCGACATGATTTGGTAAATATATAATTAATTATAATGGGACGATTTTTTCGGGCTTTTACCATTCCAATTCAGTACATGCTAGGTTTTGCCAATGTGGACTGGTAAATCTTGGTTTTACGAGTAAAACAATGATTATTTAATTCTTCGTCATTTATTTCAAGTAACTAATACTACTTGTTAAAAACTTAGGTATAATCCTAACCCATTTAAATTATTTTCATTACGAAGTTGTATTAATAAAATTGGGAACAAATATTTTTTTTTAATATTACTATTAGTTAAAAACTTAGGTATAATCCTAACCCATTTAAATTATTTTCATTACGAAGTTGTATTAATAAAATTGGGACCAAATATTTTTTTTTAATATTTGAAAACTTCCTAAGCCGTAAAAAATAACACAAGTAAAATTCTCTTCTCACAAACATAACACCTATGTTGACTAATCAAACTGAATCTGTATTTTTCTTATTATTTGGTATAATACCAAACGGATACAGACTTAACGCTTATTTAGCTAGTCTAATTGAATAATTATTCTTCTTATAATTTGGTTTTTAACAAACAAAAGAAACGGTGCGCAGGTAGCGGGGGCGGCTGACTGCCCACGAGTACGAGTTGATGCGTTTTACATGTTTTAACATGATTTTTTTCCAACATTTACCTTGCCTTTAGTGTAAATCCTAAGATTTGCCAAGTGAATGGTAAAAGTTTGAATCGCAAACTTTTATGGACATTTACCATTAATAATTGGTAAATCTTAGATTTTACTGAAAAATCTTAAGATTTACCGTAGTTCGAGCTTTTACAGTAACATATATATTATTAATTTATTTATGACAGACATTGTCCATTAACAAAAATCAAGCCAAATAAAACAAACAGAAATAGACATTAAATGACATACACAATTTTACATACAATTAAATTAAATACACAAAACATACCACTCTCTGATTAATCAGAAAATCTCAGAAACTATAATACCTAGAAACTTAAAATTTGGCAGGTAGGTTCCTTATAGGATGTGGACATCCCCTAAGAACGGATTTTCTGAAATTCACCCCCTAAGGGGATGAAACAGGGGTCCTAACTTTTTATGGAGAAATAAACTTTCGAGTGGGTGAAGTCGCTGGCAGAAGCTAGTTCATTTATAACAAAAATCTTACTTAACATCTGTCTGGCAACATTTTCTATAATATATATATAAGAATATATGTTTTTAACTACCTATTTTTTTTTGCACGACGGGGCCGCGGCAGACCAAGAAGGAGATGGCGGGACGACTTGGATGTCTTCCTTGGGAATTGGAAAGAGGTGGCTCAAAACCGGGAACATTAGAAGGAGTGGAGGGAGGCCAAAGAGCTCAAACCCGATAGGGTTTCTGGCTCGCTCAGTTCCTAGTTCTTAATGTTTGTATGGCCACGAAGAAATAAATCAATAGGGATTGACCGGCAAATCGCAGGGGTCGCTTAGCACCTAACCTGATACAATAAATTGTGGCGGAGCAGTTGTAGCACTTTTTCGCCCTAGTGCCAAAAATGGTAAATTACGTGGCTAAGAGCGGTAGGGACAAGGGTTTTTCGAGTAAGTGCTGTAAAAAAGAGAGAAAACTAAATTAGAAATATTTTTAAAACAGTAAATCTATTGATAGGTCATTTTTATTTTCCTGTTCTAACAAAAAAAATATTTCTCATGTATTCAAAACCGAAATAGAAATGACAAACCCTGTACACCGCGATGTATTATTCTATTTTTCCCCAAATCACTCAAATTCATAAGGGTGCGCCGTGCGTAATACGTATCTATTCATTAGCTTCCATTTATTGGGCGTATCGAGTGTTCATTACGCGCGGCTGATAATTTTGTCCGTATGTGTAATGTGTTATCCTGAGGTGCGATGCGGGCGGCAGATGCACTTGAGTGTACTTTTAATGGACCTCCATTGCTTTTTGTGGTTACTAGAATGTGGTTTAACAAAAAATGTATTTTTAGGAATACAATAGTTTGTTTTTGGTCGTTATTATTTTCGATTCGTTTATTCGGTTGGAATGTAAACAACAATTAGTAAATTTTAACTGCTTGAATACTTACTTTTACTTACCGTCAGGTGGGATCGCAGCCAAGCACTAGTTTACATCAATAATAAAAAACCGGTCAAGAGTGTGTCGGGCCACGCTCAGTGTAGGGTTCCGTAGTTTCCCGTCCGTCACAATAAGTGTACCCACTAATCGGTTTAAAACAATGCTAGCATATACGATTATACTACAAACTTAATCCAGAAATTATTTTGTACTACCTTTTTGTCTTTTTGTACAAAAACTGTTCTTTCCATTAAGTTCAAAATAATTTTCCTAGAAAGTCCTTATAAAGTTCTACTTTTCAGATTTTTTTTCATATTTTATTATTGACATTATTAAAAAAATATTTTAGTAAGCCCTTGTTCATTTTTAAAAACCTATTCAACAATATATCACACGTTAGGATTGAAATAAAAAAAAATCACTTCCCACTTTACATATAGGGGGGCTACCCTAACAAAACATTTTTTTTTTTCTTTTAAGATGAAGGCACGTGAGCATATTCGCAAAATGTTGGTAGAATCATCACCGAGCTAATTGGTTGGATTTGTTTTTTCACAACAGCATTGTTTTTGTTATATGTATGTATCTAAGTATGTATTTACTATTGTATATATTTGTTTCTCTTCTGTTTTGTCTATTTATTAAGTTGCACCTGCCATGTTTTGTTTCTGCACCACCCTAAGGTCGACTGGCAGATAATGCCTAAGGCATTAAGTCCGCCTTTGTACAGTTTTTGTGCATAAAGCTTTAATAAATAAATAAATAAAACATTTTTTTCTAATTTTTATTTTACCACTTTGTCGGCGTGATTGATATACATATTGGTACCAAATTTCAGCTTTCTAGTGCTAACCGTCACAGAGATTAAGCGAGGACGGATAGACGGACAGACAGACATGGCGAAACTATAAGGGTTCCTAGTTGACTACGGAACCCTAAAAACGGTGAAGAAAAAAGCCGAGAGGAAACCGACATGTCCTAGAACCAAAATTCGAAGACATGCGACATCCAACACCATATACCACCGTAAAGTGTTCCCAGCAGTGGGAACATTTAAGGCTGATTATTATGCTTATGCTTGAAGACATAGGTCCGCACCCTATTCCATTGTCTAAAAATCATAACTATGCCTCTAGTCTGTCCGGTTCTTTAAGGACATGGGTGTGATGTTATATTATAATCTGCTGTACATGTAATCCAGGCTTTCTTTTTCGATGAGAAATCATTAAATAACCCAAACAGCTCTGATTAAAGAGGGATAAAGTATGACTTTCACTAATTGAAACCCACCATTAAATAACATTAGTTTTACTGTATTTGCGAAACTTGAATACAGTTTGTTCAAAATGGGTAACTGAATGGATTCCAATAGTTTTTACAAATGTTACAAGTTGAACACCACTGATACTAAGTAAGTACAACGACAGACCATTTTTTTTTTCGATGGGAAAAATTTACCTATGACAGCCCCCGCTCTTGGGCGGAGCGGGAGATAGTGTCAGACTCTTACTGACTAAAAGACCCACCCCGTTCCTTCTAGCCTTCATACCGGGGCTCGAGCGCCCTTTCGGATAACCCTGGCCCCAGTAGGCTTCGACCCGGCTGGGCCCCTGCTGTTGCTGACAACTCCTTGAGGCGCGCGGGAACAGTGCGCGCCGTCGACGACTTGGGGAACGACAGATCACAGCGAGTATTAGGCGTTAGCAAACAGCTAAGTACAAGAACAACACAACCAATGGCCCGCTGAGGCGCTGAATCTGTATTTTTGCTGACATAACAAGCTTAGAACTCTGTGATTTTTCATCATGATACAGTTTTGAAATTTTGTAAATAAATTCTTTACTTAAAGATACTAGGCACGTGGTTTGTGTTTCACATAGGTACTAAAAGTAATGTTGTATAGTAGGATTCCTTTAATTGCCATTTGTGTTCCAAGGTAACTCTTTCAAACATTCTTGCAGCCTAAAACGTAAACAAAGCTATAATGTTCTTATTAGTGGCTTGAATCCTTCTTTCACTTTCTTCTGGCACTGTTTCAAAATCTTTTCAGCGCTGTAAGCCTTTCTCGTTTTGTTGTAAGCGCTACAAAGTATTCGTTTCAAAAACATAACAAGTTTTTCATGAAAATCGGTTTTTCATAGCAAGCATTTAAAGCGCAGAATACCTGTATAATTAATACTTGTCAAGACAAATCATACGAGCCCAAACTCGATGGGGTTGTGTAGTTTAACTACCGCGTTCCTAAGGCCACCTTCCGGTTCCATCATCAGATCAGCTCCATGGCATAATAATTTTGCATTGTCATCTAATTTCACACATGCATGCAAAATTTCAGCTCAATCGGTAACCGGAAAGTGCGTCAATTTTAATTTTAATTTGATTACAGACAAACATCGGGACAGATGAAACTAAATAAAAGCTTGTAATAAAATAAAATAGCTTAACATCCATAAGTAAAAACTCAAGGCTTAGAAACGTGCTAAGGAACTCAGTAAATGTTCCAGTTGGGAAATCATCAAATGACTTTTCTCGCTCGGGGTGGAGCGCGAGGTAGTGTCAACCCTTTTACGAGAGCCATGTTGTTGTCACCTTTCGTGCGGACTAAACGTTCCGCCTCGTCATTTATCTGCGTATATCAAAGGACTGTAACAATTTGCCAGCTGCGGTCTTCCAGTCCAATTACAATTTAGGTGTCTTCAAGGCTAGACTGTATAGGCTCTTAATAAACTAGTATGATTCACCATCAACGATTGCATCACTGCCTGACATCAGGTCGCAGTCAAGCCCTAGTTTATATCAATTAAAAACCTCTCTCCACGGCTTCCATTGATCACTCTTTTACGTCTAGTTCTGTTTTGCATTTGGAATGTTGTGAGTTCGTTCTTCAAGTATACTTCTGCCTCCACCTCCACCTGCAATTCCGATTCCGTTTCCAAATCCGATTCCAGTTCCAATTTGAGTTCCGATAGATAGTGCACCTCACCATCAGAGATTGCATCACTGCTTACTATCAGGTGGGATCGTAGTCAAGCACTAGTTTATGGGATTAAATATAATGACCACCATAAAACGCTTTGGTACCCTTAGTTCTTTTGTCAAAAATATATTACTTGACACCAAAAAAATGAAATCCTAAAGTTAAAATAGTATTTTAGTTACGACTGTACTTTAAATTGTATTCGAACACCAAATGTAGTAAATGATAACCAAATCTTAGCGAGCAAATTAATGCGCTCTTTTTAGCCCCGTAGAGCAAGATGATACTTTGTCTAATCAACAATCTATCTTAGTGGAATTTTAGGGCACCCCGGGTCGGATAGATTTAGGTTAGAAGAAGGTGGCGGGGTCGTAGTGAGCGAGCGAAGCAAGCGAACACAGACCCCGTCACCTTCTTCGAGGTTATTTTTTTTTAAACCACCTGTCTTGGCAGGTAGTTAACCTAACCTCAAAATTTTAACTACTGATATCTCCGTAACCATGGGGTTCTGCCGATGCTTTATTTGGATTCATTTTGCTTAAATAGGATAGCGAGATGTTAAAACTGGTTATAATTTTACATTAAAATGTAGGTTTAATTTTGGTGATCATTTACTATTTTTGTCTTTTATATGTTACTATATCTGGTGGTAAGTTAAACATAAGCCCTAGTTTATATCAATTTAAAAAAAACCGACAAACCAAACTGAAAAAACTCCATTAAAATAAATCGAAATCGGTTCCGATAAAACCACTTCCGTTACATCCCTAATTTCTAGTGTTGTACTTCAGCTACTTCACCAAATCAAAATCAACAATTTTGTTATCCAATACAACAAACTAATTCTATTACAAATGCTCTAAAAAAACAAAATATTCAACCGGACATTAGACACCATTCAAAATGAAATATTCAATTGTCCCAAAGCAAATTGTTTAAGTGTGGGGATCTGAACCGGTTTTGGCATGGTACAAAATGGTGCATTACAATCAAATGGTAATCAGATATATTCCACAATAGCATTTCTGTTTTATAATTGGACTTGATGGACACACATTTAATTCCATTGTTCGTTTTGTACTTACAGGCCGCAGTTTTTTGTTAAAAAAGTTGTGGAACTTCATTTGGGACTGTGGTTAGGAAATTCCTATATCATACGAAAAAAGTGGGAACAAAGTCAAATAAACATTACAAATGTTCCCTTTTTGTTCTTTTTAAATACAATGCAAACCTCATATTTTTTTTTAATATGCAATGTATTTCCATGACGAGATGGCGGCAAAAATACATACTTAAATAGATTCGGGAACACATTCATTGTGCGTATAGCTAAGTAGTGGAATTTCCTGCCTAATTCTGTGTTTTAAAGTGAATATGAAAGCACAGTGCAAATACAATGCATGGTGGATATCCCACCTATACGTACAAAACGTTTTGGGAACACATTCATTCTGCGTGCAGCTAGGAAGTGGAATTCCTTGCCGGAGTCTGTGTTTCCTGATAGCTACAACCCGGGAATCTATAAGTCGAGAGTGTATAGGTTTCTTCTAGGTAAGCGCGTTAAATCGTCGACCACATCGTCGCTCTCCATCAGGTGAGATAGCGGTCAAGCGCGAACCTATTAACAAGAAAAAAAAACCAGAAGCCTTTTCTGAGTTAATAAGTGTCAAGAAGATAAATCGATTTCCGACACTATTCATCAAAATCTGTCTGAAACTTTATACACTGCGACAATCCATTACTTTGTATAAAAAACCAAAAAAAAATCCAACACTGAAAAATACAATGCAGTCTTTATCAGTAAAAAAGTTACCTTACTGCACAGTTGGGAATTTTCCCAAATGAAACGCTGAAATGGGAAAAGTCGTATCATCAAAAATGAAATGAAACGAATTTGTGAACGGACTCCCCATCAAGTTAGCTGTGAACCTCACGAACTTAAAAACCTGATAGCACTCTCGATGGCAACAAAAAAGAACTTTTTATTTAGTCTCTTACTTCTAGGGCTGAAATATTTATATTTAGCACTAGCTTTTGCCCACGGTTTCGCCCGTATACATATATAAAACTAGCTTTTGCCCACGCGGCTTCGCTCCCGCTCTTCCCTACTTCAACCTACTATACCCTACTCTACCCTACCCTACTCTACTCTACCCTACTCTACCCTACGCTACCCTACTCTACCCTCCTCTACTCTACCCTATTCTACCCTACGCTACCCTACTCTACCCTCCTCTACTCTACCCTACTCTACCCTACTCTACTCTACGCTACCCTACTCTACCCTACCCTACTCTACTCTACCCTACTCTACCCTACTCTACCCTACTCTACTCTACCCTACTCTACCCTACTCTACTCTACCCTACTCTACCCCTGACGTTTCATGTCAAGTCACACGGGAACGCTGTCGAACGGGATAAAAAGTATCTTATGTCCATCTCCTGGCTCTAAGCTACCTCCCTACCAATTTTCACCCAAATCTGTTCTGCCGTTCTTGAGTTATAAGTGGTGTAACTAACACGACTTTCTTTTATATATATAGATATAGCCTATGTCACCCCGGAACAATGCAGCTTTCTATCGGTGAAAAAATTTTAGCAATCGGACCAGGACTTTCAGAGATTCCTATACACTATAAAAAAAATCCCTCTTTATACTATTTTAGAGTAGTATAGATATTGTAACTGTTTATTGTTCCATAAACAGCTACAATAATCATCATATCAGCCGAAAGACGTCCACTGTTGGACATAGGTCTCCCCCAAACGTTGCCACAACGACCAGTCGACGTACCGGAAGACGCAGTGTTGGAAGGCCTCCAACAAGGAGGACCGATGACCTGGTCAGGGTCGCGGGAATCAAAATTCAAAATTCAAAATTCAAAATTCAAAATCATTTATTTCAAATAGACCATTTGCAGGCACTTTTGAATAGTCAAATGTCGGTCAGTCCAAGAAAAGTGAAGCTAAATTGCACGTTCCAAAACGTAGGTCTCTATGGAGAAGAACGTGCAAGAAACTCCATTGACACTCTTTTTAAAATATATTGAGTTACATAAATCTTGGTTACATATTTCTTGTCGCTTCTAATATGTGAGCACAATGTTGGTAGATACATAATAATAATAGTTTATTATTCTTTTTATTAAATGTAATTAAAAATAGAAACCGAATTAAGCCACTGGCAGCCAAGAGATGACCAGTCTCAACCGATGGCACCCGTTCACGGGCATGACACGTGCATCAGCCCCACTCAGCTCAACCATTTTAAAGGGAACCGAATGACCCAATAACACGTGCCACCACCAGCAAGACATTTGGGTGAGCATGACAAACTCTCAACTGCCATGCTCGTAATGTCAATACAAGTTGTAACCTAATAGAGATGCTCCATGGTGCTTCACATTCACAAATCCGATGGATGAGTGACGCACAGGGGCTAAAATAATATTAATAAAAAAATAAGTCCAGTTTAGTAAATTCAGTTTATCCTTCTGTCAAAAACCTTTTTCTCAGGAACGCGTGGAGATATTAAACTGCAATTAATATGCAATTAATAACCTTTTCAGTTATGGTGCAAATGAAATGGTATGAAACATAAAAAAGAAAGGTATTTATTTTGGGTACCTACTTACGACAGAAGTTATAACGTTACTCTCTCAAGTGTATGATGCCCTAATACTTCCGAAGTTTGGGTAGGTATGCCAGAACTGTTTAGTGGTTGTATGTATAAGTTTTTATGTTTATTTGGCTTCATGTAACTTATACTCGTATTATTATAGTAAGATAAGAGGAGATCGCAGCCAGGGGCGGTTTTAACCGTTAAGAAGCCCTGGGCCAGTGATTCTTTAAAACGCCCTTGTCTTTTTTTATAAATATTATAAACTAGTGATTAACTCCATGGAGTTTCTTGCACGTTCTTCTCCATAGAGACCTACGTTTTGGAACGTGCAATTTAGCTTCACTTTTCTTGGACTGACCGACATTTGACTATTCAAAAGTGCCTGCAAATGGTCTATTTGAAATAAATGATTTTGAATTTTGAATGGTTTGACTGCGATCCTACATATTGGTAAGTAGTGATGCACTAGTTTATGAGGAGCCTATACACTCTAGCCTTGAAGACATACAAATTATTAGCGAGGTATGTGAATCAAAATTAGATGAAAAATTTAAAATTTATAAAAATGTGCTACATGAATTTTGGAACCCCCTCAAACCCCAAGCGAACGCGCGTCATTTATTTGAGCACTAATATTATTAAAAGTCCACGTAGATTATTAAAATTTTGAGGGTTTATTTATTGTTTATGTATATAAGAATGTAAATAAGAAATTCTTCATAAAGTAGTCTGTAAATATCGAAAATAAGCAACCTTTTCTATTTACCCGTATATAAACCTATTTAAATGCTTGGGGACTCAGGGGTATTAGAAAAATAAACATGAATCATCTACATCTACATATAATAAAGAGGTAGTTTGTTTTTTTTTTTGTTTGTAATAATCTCTGGAAGTACTGGTCCGATTGCAAAAAACTTTTCACCAATAGAAAGCTGCTTTATTCCTGAGTGACAAAGGCTATATTTTATGTGCGCAGGCGAAGCCGCAGACAAAAGCTAGTAATTAATACGATAACAATGATAAATTCGTAAAAAAATAAAAATAAAAGGTATTCACACTAATTCAAGTCGAATCCATACCGGGTTAACTTTTCTAGTTGGAAAAAGGTTAAGAAGATGATGATGACTCGGGCGAAGTCACTATCAGAAGCTAGTTAAAAAAATAACCACTTCAATGTAATTTCAGCTTCACAGCTTCACAGCGCAACCATAAAGAAGCCAAACAAAATTCTCGTGAATACAATAGTATAAATTTTTAACAGCGCGTACCGTGTATGGTTTATAGTCCAATAAAAAGCCCCAATTTGCGAGCCCACCGCGAACAAGTGCATGCTACCTTTGTCGTTAATAAAATGTGGTGTTGGGTAGAGGGCATGGTGTGAGCGGGTAGCGATTTTAAATAGCTTAATATTGTAAAATGTATTATTGTGTATTCTGATGATGATTTCTGATGACCTGACGCCATCAACTGTATTAGTCTGCTTAAAATGATGAATAATAAATTATATTTATTTTGTTAATAGGGTTTTTTAATTAAAACACTTTTACACGTCAAATTTTTTTCGTCGATTTGAACTAGATGAGGCCGGTGTTGACCAGACCTTGAGAAGAAACAGCGAAACAAACTCAAAACAATGTAAACAATGTAATGGTCATAACTTAAGAGAACTATGCAGATTAGTGTCTCAGGTAGTCTTATAAGGAAGTAACGACATAGATTTGAGTGGACCTGTCACTTGGGCAGTAAAATCGATTCCTAGTTGAATCTCAAATGTCTGCGCAACTGGACAATATGTAAAACCATTGACACAGACGCACACACACATAAACTTGACACATTCGGTGCCAAATTCTACAAAAGAATTAAAACAACTGAACTATTGACAGGCCTCTTGGTCTAGTGGTTTGTGACCCTGACTGCTATGCCGGAGGTCGTGGGTTCGATTCCCACCCAGGACAAATGTTTGTGTGATGAGCACGATCATTTGTTCTGTGTCTGGGTGTAATTTATCTATAATATGTATATATTTAGAAATATATAAGTATGTTTATCGGTTGTCTGGTACCCATAACACAAGCTCTGCTTAGCTTGGGACTAGACGGCGTTGTGTGATAGTTGTGGAATATTATTATTATTATTTTATTATTATTATTTATACGAAAATATTACTTAAAGAACTTAGTATCCAAGCCAAAACACATTACATATTTTTATCAAAATCGCCCATTAAAATTATAAGACTGAATAACACGCTTACACGTTTACCGTATCATACCCCTAAAAACAGTAACGCACGTTCGGCGGACGACATGTGGACAGTTTTTAATGACAATAATGATTGACGCACTTTGATGGACCTCTGATGGGCTTTTAAACGCAGACACATGTACTCGTAATTATTTAATTCTATTCGATTTTGTGGCTCGTGCTCTATGGCAGCTGGTCAATTTAATTTTTGTGACAAATTATCTTGCGCATTGAAAAGTGAATATTTAAAATGATATTTGTTTTTGTAGCATGTTTTTTAATTTGCCGTGGCGATCTTTGCTGTTGTTTTATCGTTTTATCTTTGTTGTTTTCATAATTATTGTTGTATCGTTATTGTTATGTTTTTTTAGATCATCATGTAACAAATATTGTATCGCTGTTTGTTTTTATGGTTTATAGCATAGTGTTTTATATTTTGTCTCATCGCTAATTTGTGTTCTATTTTTGGAATTCAAATTCTCCGATTGATTTCTGATCAACCGATGTTGAACAGGCTCTTTTACTCACAAGATTTTGGATTTTGTTTCATCTGAAATACTTTTTGTATTAGAAAAAACTCACTTTTAAACGTTTTTTCCGACTGAGAAAAAGGGTCTTGACAGACTCACAGATACAGACCCAGCTTCATAGCCGCGCATTCATCATTTTACGCTTGATGTAGGTACGCCTAAACGCTATTAGCAGCGATTGTCTTATTTAGCAAGTAAATCATTTATACGTACAGACGGACAGATAGACAGACGGAGAGACGAACAGACGGACAGACGAATAGACGGACAGAGGGACAGACGGACACAGGGACAGACGGACAGATGGATAAACGGAAAGATGGACATACGGACAGACTTACAGACGGACAAATGAACAACAAAGTAATCCTATAACGGTTCCATTTTTGCCAACTTAGGTACAGAACCCTATGCACAAAAAAAAAAAACAAACAATAAAAGATTACTAATTCATATTTGCAATCAAGTAACCACAGCAACCCATGGTGCGACCGCAAAATAAACTTGCAACAGCAATAACGCAATATTTGCAGCGCACGTGCCAGATTGCAGATAAGTGAACAATTAGCTGCGATTGTCACAGCTGGAGTATTGCGTGTTTGTTTATCGCCAATCTCAGTAATGGGTGAATTGTTATTTGTTAGATTCCGTTCGCAAATTTTGAGCTGATTGTCGGTTGATTTGTGATTTTAATCTATACTTACTGGTATTGTTATACACCCTGTCGGAGTCGGTTTCGTGATAGCTAAAACTTAGGGGTTTTAAGTCAAGAGTGAATAGTTTACATCGTCGACCATATTATCGCTTACCATCAGGTGTATGATCTGGTCAAACTTAAGTAGCAATGGCCAGGATACATTGCTCGCTGAACAGGTGGTTGGTGAGGCCGAAATGTCGGCAATGATGCACTTGTAGAGTCGAAGCTCCAAAGCCTTAGGCATCGCCGCCGAGTTGCTACTCTGTCGGTTTTCTATCGTTTACATTTCGGGGAGTGTGCACTGGAATTGCACAATCTAATTCTGCCAAGTCCGTTCCATCATCGGACCACACGACGTACGGCGTTGCGCCGCCGGTACATGGTGGACAACCCATACGCACAAAGCGTTTTGGGAACACATTTATTGTGCGTTCAGCCAAGGAGTGGAATTCCCTGCCGGAGTCTGTGTTTCCTGATAGCTCATAAATCAAGAGTGAACAGGTTACTTCTAGGCAAGCGTGCTCCATCGTCGACCATATCATCGCTTACCATCAGGTGAGATGGTGAGCAAACGCGAGCCTATCAATAATAATAATTTAAAAAAAATGTTCTGGTGTGACGATTGCCCACCGGAAGACGCAGCTTTGGAAAGTTTCCCGTGAGTTGGACCGATGGCTTGGTAATAAGGGTCGCGGGAGTACGATGGATGCGAGACTTACAGGATCAGCCGGTGTGGGGACACTTGGGGGAGGTCTATACCGAACAGTTAATGTCTTTCGGCTGAAATAATGATGTGCTAATTTCAGGGACTACTTACTGGTTTGAATTCAAAAAGTATTCTAGTGTGGCATAGCTCATTTGTCAAGAAAGGCTGTGGGCTATATAACATCACGCCACGGCCAAAAGGAATGGAGCAGTAACGAAATACACGGGTGAAACCGTGGAGGAGAGCTAGTGATTATACATCAGTTTTTTGGGAAGTAAAAAATTAATCTACACTAATATAATATAGAGGTAAATTTTGTTTTTTGGTTTGTAGGAGGTAATCTCTGGAAGTACTGGTCCGATCGCTAAAATTTTTTCACCGATAGAAAGCTGCTTTATTCCTGAGTGACATAGGTTATATTTCATTGTCGCGAGCGAAGTCGCGGGCAAAAGCTAGTTTGGTATAGGTACACTAGTGCTTGACTGTGATCCCATCTTATGATTACTAATAAAGTAATTTATATGCACATATTATATTTTGTGTATTTGTATATTTTAAGTGTTTTGTTTTTTATATCTATTGAATAATATAGTATGTAAGGTATTGTTATAACAATGTTATAATAATATTGTTCATAATAAGTATGATGTAGGTAAATACCTACAAGTAAGTTTTTTTTTTCAAGTTTTATAATTGTATTAAGTTAATTTTAAGACTGCTTTTTATTAGCTTTTGCCCGCGACTTCACCCGCGTAGCGAAGTCGCGAGCAAAAGCTAGTAAATAATATTCCACCAATTCATTACTTTATGATAGGTTTTTCTTTTGTTTATTTTTGAGGTGCGAAATCATCTAATAATTCTGCCGCTTTTTATAATGCAAAATGGAGTATCAGACTTTTACTGACTAAAATCCACCTGTGCTCTTTCCGTTGCCCTTGAAGCTCCGTGGCTCCGGTGACTCTTTCGAAAAATCCTGCAGCCCTAGATTAATCAACGGGTTCAAAATGCATATCAAGCAATTGCATTTTTGTCATTCAAACATTTTGCATTTTTGTCATGAAATAGTTTTCTGTGCTTCCGCTACCGCCCTAGACCTAGAGAATCTGTAAAGGCTTTAAGATTTCACACCGCAAGGCTTCTTAAAATCTAGGTCACGTTGGATCCAGGTGCACGTTTTGTGGCGTTTCAATCCGGTACCTACATCATTACCTACCCCGGCATTCCTGCTGCAATATTTAGACTAAGATACCTAAACGGCCAGGAGGAGGGGTTATCTACATTTAACTTAATCTATACATCTTCTATACATTTATACATCTTCTATACATCTATACATATAAATAAAATTGGAGTGTCTGTTTGTAATATTGAAATAACTGCTTTTTACTATATGCATTTGAATATATATACGGTACATACACCAAAATAACATTTTTTACAATTTTTGTCTGTAAGTTTATCTGTTCGTCCGGGCTTTTTTTTTATCTGTTACATGCTAGTACTAATCTAATCTCTAATCTCTGAAATGGCTGGACCGATTTTGACGGGACTTTTTTTGGCAGGTAGCTGATGTAATAAGGAGTAAGTAACATAGACTACTTTTATCTTAGAAAAAAATCAATTCAAAATCATGTAGTCCACGCGAATGAAGTCGCGGGCACAGCTAGTAATATAATAAAGAGGTAGGTAAAGTTTTTTTTAATATTTTTTGTTTGTAGGAGATAATCTCTGGAACCACTCGGCCACCACTCTCAGGCCCTAATATTTGAACCATATAATAATAACAAAGTTGCCCATAAATGACCGAGTTACGTAATTGAATTAAATGCTTACCTTACCAACATACACGCTGAATGGGAAACTGAATGGGAATTACGAATATTTGGTATGGTACTGTTTCCAAAGGGACGAGCAGCTTAGTAACTCTCTCAATAGATTATAACCGTCCAGCAGGGCTGATGGATATTGGACAAAAATCTATTAACTAAGTAACTTTTTCCCGTGGCGTCGCCCACGCACATGGTTTGCCCCACAGATAAAGTACACCAGGGAATAAAAGTAGCAAAATGGAACTCAGTGATTGGTATTTGTTTACAGGGACTCAAACTGTAACCGTAATAATGTATTTTAACAATGTTTTTTAAAACATTCATAACAGAAAAACACTTTTAAATGTAACAGATACAATAATGTTACCGAATGAAACTGTAACCTGTTATAAGTGTTAATATGTGTAACTGAAATAATTGCACAGTACCATAAATAAGTAAATTGTAACTTTGGCAACGCTGCGTTTACTTGTTACACTTATTAACACTGTTAACACTTTTATATTTGTTACAAATATGTTACGGTTACACTTTTTTAAGTGTTTTGGGTAAACACCTTGAAAACATATATATATAAGTGTTACATTTTTGATTCTGTTACACATTCAACATGTAACACTTATAATTCTGTAACCTTTATAAAGGTGTTTTTAAGTCCCAATTGTTTATATTTTGAACTAAATAATTTCTGGCAGCGAAAAATATCGACTAGAAATAAAAAATTATTCCATACTCCCGATATACAACTTATATTCCATATTCACTTTTCTTGGACTGGCCGACATTTGACTATTCAAAAGTGCCTGCAAATGTGCAAATGGTCTATTTGAAATAAAAGCTTTGAATTTTATTTTTTTATGATTTTGACACAAATATCCTACGTGCTATTCTAGGAATAAACAGTTATATAAGTTACACAGATATTTGTTCTGTGCGGGGATTGAACCTGCGACACGCAGTATAGCAGCCAATCGCTCAACCACTACGCAAAATGTTAACAAATTAGATCATTTTAGATAAAAAGTTTTTACACACACTACATATCTTTTATCTAAAGTGATCTAATTTGTTTTTTATATTAATTTGTATTTTATTTATTATGATTATTTACTTATTACATTTACAAAAAATAGATACTATTCCTAAAAAGCAAATAATTTCTACGACCAACAATAGAATATTCCATTGTTGGTTTTAGAAATAACAAATATTATGTAGAAACTTAAATAGAAGAAAACACAATAATATTATGTTTACAATGAAGTTGATTAAACCTATTACAATACACCATTACGCAACACAATAAAAAAAAAAATAACGATCCATTATTATTCCTTAAAAATCAGATACTTACCTAATATTTTCCCCAAACAATGAACATTCAACTAAACGTCAAAACAAAAGCGAACTGTGCATGTTTTCATAGCAACATATTGTTAAGCCGAGTCCAGACAGAGGTGTGCAACGTGTAATGTATCGTGTATCTATCATGTAACAAGAATTTTGCGTGTTTATCATGGTACCACGAGCATTACATGTAACATTTTATCGTGTACGGTCATAATGAGAAGTGACGAACAATCGCTTGAAATTAACAGTTTGCATATAAAAAAAACCTTTTATTAGGAATAAAAACTAACCTTAAACTGAAAAAAAAAAACTGAATAAACCGGCAAAGTGCAAGTCGGACTCGCGCACCAAAAAATCACTGTTGTATGGGAGGCCCCCTTTCATATTTATTTTATTCTGTTTTTAGTATTGGTTGTTATAGTGGCAACAAAAATACATCATCTGTGAAAATTTCATCTGACCGGCTATCACGGTTTATGAGATACAGCCAGGTGACAGACGGACAGACAGACAGATGAGGGGACAGCGGAGTCTGCGGAATTAGGTCACATTTTAATCTTTGGGTACCGAACACAAAGGGTAAAAAAAAGCAGCACCACCACCAATGTTAATGTGCTGTTCACACTGTTGATACGCATTAAACGCAAACTCGGTACAGACTTTTGGAACAAGGTAACATGAAAGCAGTATATATTTCACGAGTGTGGAACTGTAGACGCATCGCACGCTCGAACTAAGCATGTACCATTGCGGTCATTTCTGCCTGAAAAAAATTCGCTTGAATCCTGAGGTGCAGACAAACCCTTTAAAGCTTTTGTTTCGAGTGAAAGCAAAAATTAACTTAGTGGTAGTCAGGCGGAAGTGTCTTTGATGGTACCTCCTACTCACATACTTGAAATGCTCTGTTCGCGCGCGGAGTATGCACGGTTCACGCGCGCATGGCGTCCAGACTATAGGAATTCTGTTACATGACAATGACAAAGTGGACGATTAATTCTTTCACTGCGTGTTACATTGCATGTTACGTTACCGCGTTCTGTACCGGGCTTTAGTCCACACACTTTAGGAATTCTGTTACATTGCGACAATGTGGAAGACTAATTCTTTCATTCCGTGTTACATTGCATGTTACGTTACAGCGTTCTGTACCGGGCTTTAGTCCACACACTTTAGGAATTCTGTTACATTGCGACAGTGTGGAAGACTAAATCTTTCATTGCGTGTTACATTGCATGTAACGTTACAGCGTTCTGTACCGGGCTTTAGGTTGGTACAAAGCCCGCCCCTATGTTGGTAGCACTGTAATAAAACTGCGTAATGTTGTTAGTCGTTGATGTGTCGCTCGTAATTATGTTATGTTGGATACGGGCGGCAGATGTGCAACATAGATACAAGTGGTTTAGTTTGTAGAGCAGTTTTGGTGTCGTCGTCGATCTGTTCGAAATACCTTTCTTCTATGTATCGTTTACACTTCGGGGAGTGTGCACTAGAGTCACTTTAATTCCGCCGAGAGACAATTTAATTCCGCCAAGTCCGTTCCATCATCGGACCACAAGACGTACGGCGTTGCGCCACCGGTACATGGTGGACATCCCACCTATACGTACAAAGCGTTTTGGGAGTACATTCATTATGCGTACAGCTAAGGGATAGAATTCCCTGCCGGAGTCTGTGTTTCCTGATAGCTATAACCAAGGGGTCTTTAAGTCAAGCGTGAATAGATTGCTTCTAGGCAAGCGTGCTTCATCGTCGGCCACATCATCGCTTACCATCAGGTGAGATGTGGTCAAACGCCTATACATTATAAAAAAAAATCTATTAAAAGAAAAAAATGTTATGTGTTTGATCTTGGCAACTGTGTAGTACTGCTATACAATCATGTCCTAACCGCAGGAAGAACTATAAAGCGATGCAAGATTTCATAGTTTTTAGTCATTCTGACTGATGTAGTTTTGATGTGATGTCATAGATATCGCTAAGATCTCAGTATCTCATCATTACCAGCCTTTTTAATGTTCCCACGGTTAGAACACAAGCCTCCTCTCTAGGAGAGGGAGTGGGCCGTAATCCATCACGCGGGCCCAGTGCGTGTTGGTGAATGTCACATGTCTTCGAATTTTTGGTTCTAGGACATGCCGGTTTCCTCACGATGTTTTCCTTCACCGTTTTGAGACACCGTTTTCAGACTCGCCAAAACAAAATTAAATGATTATAATGTAACTGTTTTTTTGGACAAGCAAAAATTGCCTATAAGAAGAATGCTATATACAATTGAAAAGCTTGAATCTCAAAAATTATGGTGCAGCCTTTTTCTGCGGGATTATTCGAAAGAGTTTCTTTTTTCTGCGGGATTATTCGAAAGAGTTCCTGTTTTTGTCAGTAAAAGTCTAACACTCGCTCTCGCTCCACCCAAACCGGGGGAATCTATTTGATGATTTCCTACCTCAAAAAAATAATCAGCTACATTTCAAAGGATTAAGCCAGGACGCGTGTCAATGCAACACAAACATAAGTTATCTTTACCCAGCTGAGCAAATTCTGATCATGTACTTTGTAACGATAAAAAAACGCAAAATCACGTGCTTACTCCAGTTATAAAAGATCGATTGTAAACATTTTGGCTTCGAGTTTAAAATACCTATTCAGACGATAAAGTCACTTAGGTCGTAAACTTAAAAGTTAGAAGGTCATACTTGAAGGCTATTTCAGATTTCTTTTTAAGGAAAAAGCTCAAAAAAACTGGCCAAGTACGAGTTGGACTTGCATACGAAGGGTTCCGTACTCGTAGCAAAAAAAGACAAAAAAAAATCGCGTTTGTTCATTTGTTGTATGGAAGCCCCCGGGTTTCGGGTTCGGTTCTGTACCTCAAAAGGAAAAAACGGAACCCTTTTAGGATCACTTTGTTTTCCGTCCGTCCGTCTGTCTGTCTGTCTATCAAGACCCTTTATCTCGGGGACCCGTGGAGGTATCGAGTTGAAATTAAAACCATATACTAAGTCTGTGGACCATTAAAGCTGCGAAAAAACCCCTGAGTTAAAAGTAAGTTATAGCTCAAAAACGTATAGGTAGGTATATTTCGACACTCTCTAGGGAATCAAAACTCATGGTACCTACTTCCCGTGGAACTAGAATCCTGAAATTTGGCATGACGTGAGGTCTCCCGCACAAGTATAGGAAAATTCCGAAAATAGTGAATTTGTTGTTGATTCGGAAAAATCTTCGTAACTCAATTCGGGAATTGAACTGTTTTCATAAGTAAATTTGTACGGAACCCTCAATACGCGAATTCAACTCGCACTTCCCGGTTTTTTTAGAATGGGGAATTATAAAATGAGCAAATAAAAAAACTTGGGGCTGATGATGAGATACTGTTTTAATAACTTGAGCGATAATTTGAGTAAGCGACATATTAACTAAATTAACGACAAATAGTTATTAATAATAAAATACAGAACGAGCATAGGTACTAAAAGTGAGTTGTAATTAATCCATTTTAGTTATTTAAAATTGAAGCCGTGCAACTAAATCAGTAAGGGAGTGAATAAATTAATAAGTGAGCGACAAATGTTTTCACCGTTGTCTAATTATCTAGTCGCAGGTAGATTCATCATTTTGAACTGGATGAAATAGGTTAGGTTAGAACTGTGACCTATCGCTACGTCCAAGTTTCTTGCAGATTTTATTTCACCATTTTCTAACTATCCGGGTTTTCGCAATATCCGAATTATCAAATTACCTTGTGACATACATAATACATAAATATCGATATTTAGGACATTCTATACTGTGCACATAATAGACATGAACAGGCAATTCAGCCGGATAGTACCTATAGGTTAGTGGCCAACATAATATTTTAAAATGAGTTAAAACGAAATTCCTAGAAATATAAATTCCTAGAAAATCTAACCAATCATGATCGTCCTACCCTTTACTCGGTAAAAGTCTGAGTATTCTGACACTCCTCGCCTCATCTAGAGTCAGATAAGTTATTAAAATAATTATGGAAATAAGCAAATTTTATACCACCACCTTAAAAAAAATGGGATGGATTTTTCGATGTTTATCTTCCTTTTATCATTATTTGAAAAACTTAACAATTAAACGATTTCAATGTTTATTTTAATATTAATTTATTTCTATAAATCTACACGATAATAATATATCTTGATCTTTTAACGATTTATGATAAAAAATAAAGATATCTACAATCGATTTGTAATTAGAACAAAAAACCAACAATAAAATTGAGAACTTTCGTTATAGTAATTTGATCCTTATATCTTTCTAATAAGGATCTTTTGAAAAAGTTGTACTCTCAGCAGATGTTTAGACTAACACTATCAGTACCTTATTAGACTACGTTAGTCATGCACATAACATGACCTCTATGATAATAAAAATAGCGTCTACTTTCTACCGCTACAGCTGTAACTCTAATATGGTAAATTTCAATAGTGATGACAAGTTACGATCAAAAGATATGGAGTTTTGTTTCTATCGATGTAAAAGGGATGCACATTCACGCTCTTTTTTCTGTTCTGGTAAGGTGTAAAGTAGTAAATTATTCCAGACAGAATGACATGACATATTATACCTATCGATAAACAAGTTTTATTTTGTTTTCGAAATAAAAACGTTAGAAATTAAAATTAAGTGGTAAATAGGCATTAACCTGGTCACCACTTTAGGATTTAGAATTGACGATATTTTCAAAAGCTCCCAATAAAGCTAACCTCACAAGTTAAAGATCAAGATAAGATAATTTTCTAAATATCGTTATAAATGAAAAATTAAGGATAAGTTCGAAACTAAAGATGTAATAAAAAATTGAAATGTATATGATATCTAAAATCGTACACTAGACACAACCACGTTCGCTTCCCGCACGGAACAAAATATCTGTATTTAACAGCCTAGTTAGTCGTTCTGAATCAGAGTACGTACCTATCTTGTGTTTGTGCGTATGTCTGTGAACAAACCCAAGATATAGGTTGCATTCCTAGACTTTTTTTTACTTAAGAATTCAATGACCAAATAAAAAAAAGAAAAATTTAAAAAAAAGCTATAATTTATTAAAACAAAAATCGTATTAGCGGATACTAAAATAAATCTTAAAAATGGTATCAGCTCTAAAAAGAAAAAAGTAAAAAAAAAAAAGTAAAGTAAAAGTAAAATGGTATGGTGTGGTATGGTTGGTGGTGGTCTTGCCATCAGGTGGGATCGCAGTCAAGCACTAGTTTACAACAATTAAAAAAAAAGGTTCTAAAAGAAATCATAAATTCGCTCCTTCAAAACTCCCGCTACAGATTAGCTTTTGAAACTCACAATTCAACGTCTTTCCCAAATAATACACGCTTCAATAATGTTCAAAGAGAGTTTCCTTAATCCTAAGTCCGATTGTATTTTTTCACTGATTGCACAAATTGTTCATTATTCTGCCAATAGAAAAAAAAATGCAGCTGCCCGGGACCACGTGCTATGGAAGGAATTTTGCTCCAATTCCTTTTGTCACACACCCTCGCATCAGAAAAAAAATAAGAAGTTTCGACCCGAATTTATAATAATTATTTCTTTTCATACAACCGAAAACAAAATTACCTTTGCTTATACACAACTCAAAAAGGCGACCAAATCATTCCGCAGCGTCATTTTTGCAATTCCAAATTTAAAAGTTGCAGAATTCGAATTGACATTTCATAGACCGCCAAAAATTATAGTACCAGATTAAAGTTTAGAATGTTTCATTCAATTTTGAACTCTTGTTTCATTGAAAGAAGGTGGTATTGACATGAAGTTTTAATTTTGTTTTTTTTTTTCATAAGATTATGTCCGGCATTGTAAGATTTACAATTTCACATAATGTTAGTTGACAGTAGCGTGCGGATTTATTGCTTTACAAAAGTTGTAACAAATCATTGCAGAAGAGTTTTATTGTCGAATTTGTATTTGAGACAGAAAAAACATTGAGTAACAGCTTAAACTAACTGTAGCAAAGAAAGTTGCTTTATGTATATTTAAAATAAAGAGTAGTTTACAGAAACGTAGACTGTTTTGGTCCGCTAACTAGTGCAGGTGTAAGTTATTATTTTACAAAGATATCCTGCAATATTTTTATTAAAAAACGTTATAAAATGATATAGAGAACAAAATCAAATGTTATATTAGTATTTTGTTTTAGCTTTGATTTCTTAGAATTACGTCTCTATGATCGCCCTAGCTATGCTTCTCGTTTACAATCAAGTTAAATCATCATCATTTCAGTCGAAAGACGTTCATTGTTTGACATTTGCCTCCCCCAAGCGTCGCCACAACGACCGATCCTGTACGTCTTGCATTCAAGGCATTCCCGCAACTCTCACCAGGTCATCGGTCCTCCTTATGGGAGACCTTCCAACCCTGCGTTTTAAGGTGCGCGGTCGTCATTCTAGAACCTTACGGCCCCATCGACCAAAGTCAAAGTAAAAATCATTTATTTCAAATAGACCATTTGCAGGCACTTTTGAATAGTCAAATGTCGGTCAGTCCAAGAAAAGTGAAGCTAAATTGCATGATGACCATCCGTTATACAAGCAATGTGACTTGCCCACTGCCACTTAAGTTTGGCGATTTTACGGGCTATGCATACAATCAAGCATTTAGTATTATGAATTCTAAATCTATATTAAATACAGAATGTCCATGAAATACTCCGATTTGACATAATACTATCTCGATTTTTTTTCTGCGTCGGATCCTGTCAAAGAGCAGACGACCGGGCGCTTCACCTGGCCCCTAGTGATGTACCCATGCAGACAATTTGTTCGATAAATATTTAATCTATGTTGATCGTCCGAGCGGCCGGAAGGAGTCCTGTTCAAATATAGAACATGTTTTCCACCTTTGTTACATTACGTGCCGTCTGCATTTTGAATTTTCACTTTCGAAATTCAATCTAGACTAATATTATAAAGACGTAAAGCTTGTTTTTGTTTTGTTTTATGTTTTTTTTTTTGTTTCTTGGAGGTAATCTCTGAAAGTACTAGTTCGATTGCTAATTTTTTTTTTCACTGATATCAAGCTGCTTTATTCCTGAGTGACATTAGCTATATTTTATGTAAGTATGCAGGTAAAGCCGCGGGCAAAAGCTGGTTTTAAATCATTTTAATATATGTGCAATCACGGATAAGGTGGAATAAAATTAGAAGTGCTTAATTTGTTAAATGATTGAATATCAAAGTAGATTTAATCGTTATTGTTTACAAAAATGTCTCGGACGTCTTTAAATCCCCTTCCGAAATCACAGACAAATTACATAAAAAAAACACCCTGAGTTACAAGTAAAACATCCAAGAAATCTTTTTGCAAACTTCTTTTCGACGTATTCAAGTAACCCAATATCGATAAAGCTCCAACCCTATAGCTTCTAGCAAGCATTCAACCGCATTTCGTCTCGCAAATACCTTTGCACAAAACTCCTTCAAGATATATTTATTCCGTTTCAAACAAAAGAAGGGTCGCGGCAGCTGATTTGGTTTTTTGTAATAGAAACACCAAACTTACCCCAGTTTATAAACTGTAAAATAAGCGAAATCCACCCTTATTTCTTAGACCATAGGGATATACTCTAAATTCTGAACAGCAAAACACAGTTGCCGCACAAAAAAAAAATAGTCCACGCGTTCAAGAATTAGTACTCAAATTACTTGACTCCACCAAAAGAGGTCTTGTTACTGAAAAGGGTACGTATTGCGGTACCGCATTGTGAAATTAAAAAGAGTGTAAATGTCTTAAAAAAATAAAGGAAGTGGGTTGAAGTTTATCCAATTTTGACAGCTAATCCTGACATTTAATTAGTGGTGTTACTATAAAATTAAAAGGATATTTTTTCGTGTGGCAATAAATTGGGCCATTGAGATGGTTAATTAAAAAGGTCGCTTATTGTGTAACACGTGCCAAGTGCCAACTAGATTTCCGGGATACGGGTCATTGGTAATTATAAAAAAAAAAAACACGAGTACTTCGGTAATTTTATTTTGTAGTATAATACTGAAAAAAAAAACTTGACAAAATACCCAGGATTATCGTAACTTAAAAATTCTGACAAAAAATTCAGAACCTCCCAACCCGCCTTTTTTTTCAGAAACTCCAAAGACGCCAAACACAGAAATATGCACAGAAAGGCAGTAGTGCAGGGCTCGAGCAAAACATGACTACGATCTCTTTATCAAAAGTGCACGACTTAGAAGAATAGACAGAAAATTCAGTTTAAAAATGCATAAAACTATGGCAACATATTTTTCATTCGCTATTGTGTTACACTTAAGAAAAACGAAACAGCACTACTCAAACACACAAATTCCATGTACGGCAGCAATGCAAACAACCTCAATCACATACATCCATAAGTCAGATTCCTAACCAAGTCAGATATTGTAAGTGAGTAGACAGATTGCTCCGCCTAATCCGTTCACCGGTGACGTAAGCACGTCAGATTGGATAACAGGATATAGCTAGCTGGAAGCGCCAGGCGGATTAATGTGTCTGCTTACCTTACCTGCTTGCCTGGCAGTGTGCTATTTCCTGACCTACATATCTAATAAGATAAATGTAACGGGAACGTGTTCTAGTTGGAAAAACTACCTACGATTTTTTGTTGTTTCAGAGTAACTTTGACATAACAATTCAGCAGTTCTTGAGCTATTTGAAATCAACTAGATAGCTAACTGACTAGCTAGCTTTGTAACTTAGTAGTAGGTCGAGAGAGTACTTTTTTAAATTCGGTTGTATATCATCATCATCATTAATTCAGCCGAAAGACGTCCACTGTTGGACATATCCCTCTCCAAGTAGCTATCGCTTATGCATCTCGCATCTATCGGATTCCTGCAACCCTTGGCTGGTCATCCGTCCACCTTGTAGGAGGCCTACCAATGTTCCATCTTCCGGTACGTGTGACTAGTGACCGTCAAAAACTTTTAGGCGCAATTGACCATCTGTTCCGCGAGCAATGTGCCCTGCCTACTCCACTGTTCTCTATTATAGCAAACGTTAATTAAAATTACCTAAAAAATATATAAAAAAAAGGTTAAAAACCGTCTTTTAAAATAATATAAAACCCAAAAAAGAACGTTAGAAATAGATACGCTTTTATCCTACCCTCCGATTAAATTAAACACAAAACCAAATGGTACAATAACTATGAACAAATGACAGCATATTACTAGCAACTAGGCCCTTTTTATTCATTTTACCCGCATCATTAATTTAATATTTTGTTAATATTCACGACTTCTGTGCTTTATTCGTGTGTACACGCACGGATGGACACCGCGTTCGCTTTTTGAATGTCACATCTCTAAACGCTTGTCATTTTATTTTGTCGTGGACAATGACGTCATCATATCGATAAAGTGACAAGGTGGACAGCCCTAATCGTGTAACTAAAATGTTATTCAAAAGCTATTTTTGGTTGTTTGAATTTTAGAGTTTTTAATTTTTATTTTCGAATTGTTCGTTTATGTTAGAGCACGAACTAGTTAATAGTAGTACAGAGTAAAATAGTAAAATCAAATTATTATAATGACTTTTGATTTTGACAAAAGTATTATAATTTTGTTAATCCCGAAACATTTTTAACCTCCAACGGAAAAGAGGGGTGTTCGAAGTTTGACGTATCAGTGTGTTTTTCCGTGGCATCATAGCTCCTAAACAAATGGACTGATTTTGACGCATTTTTTTTTTTTGATATCTGAAGTGATTGAGATATTCTTAGCTCAATTTGTAAAGATCATTCTATCCAGTTGTTCTAAAGATTTATCTGCACATTGCGATTTCCCGACCTTATTTTTTACTTTTTTTGTACATCTTATTTTTTACTTTATATATTTTTTTTTTGCGCGGTGGTTTTTTAAACAAAATTGTTAAAACCGCTCTATTTAAACTTAAAGTAAGAAAGATAACTTCGCCCTGAACTCGTTTTCGAAATAGACTACCTACTACTAAAACTGATAATGTAACCCATTCCCAATCATTTCTTCCCAAAATTCATCAAGAAGATCTTGAGATATTGAGGATGCACCTCCTTGACATCAAGACGATACTCAAAGATAACTATCTCGCTTCCGACCTTCATACACACAATATGTTTCTACAATACGAAACCTATGCAATCGATAATGCCATAGAGTATAGCGATGTCATAGCGGCCATTGTTAGAAGATGACCCCGGTATATTGAGGGAATTGCGTGAGAAATACCACCCTGAGTTCCATAACTCAAGTAGCAGATATCGGTGAAATAGCTACCAGGCTGAAGTGGGAGTGGGCTGGCCACATCATGACTGTGCCTGAACAGATGAGCAAAGATTGTCACTCACTGAACGCCTGAGGGAAGATGACGTCATCAAGATCGACCGTGGTGAAGGTGGTGTGACGATTTGATCAAGTTTTCTGGGGCAATATTAGCAAGATATCTACGGGTCTTTAAGAGTGAATAGGTTACTTTTAGGCATGCGTCCACATCATCACTTCCCATCAGGTGCGATAGTGGTCAGACGCAAGCTTATCCATCATCAAGACCATCTCAGGCTCAATCTGCATGGTTCTCATATGTTTTGACCGTTACATGTTTTGCTGTATGGACTTTAAAAGAAACTTTGACCCCTGAGTTTGTTTCGGTGTTTCTTCTCAGGGTAGTCAGCTAGGAAACACCGGCCTCATCTAGTTTAAATTGACCAAAAAAATTGACGTGTAAAAGTGTTTTTATAAAACCTACTTGGATAATAAAGATCATTTATCATTTATCAATTTAAAAAATCACCCAAGAAAAAGAGGTTTGGAAGGAGAAGGGGGATGAGGCCTTTGCCCGGTAGTGAAACACTATAAAGGGTAATAAAGAAAAAAAATGCGAGCAATGGCGCCTGTAGACATTCCACGCTCTATGGACAAAACGGTAGAGGAAATAGAATCGTTTACAGTCGAGATACTCGATTGTGGGTAAAAGGGTTGTATTCATGCTCAATTGATATTTTGTGAACCGATATAGCTTTGACATCATGTGAACTGATATTGCTTTGATATTGATACTTCGTTTCTTGTTGTGATAAATAACTTCCCTTAAGTGGTTTTAGTTCGCTTCCTTTCCGATGTTATTGTAGTAATTTAGCTTTTTACGAGTATTTATAACTAGCGACCCGTCCTGGCTTCGCACGGGTAAATAAATATAGCATATGTTACCCAGGGTGAAAGAATTTTTGAAATCGGCGCAGTAGTTTTTGAGTTTATTCATTACAAACATACACACAAAAATACAAATTTTCCCTCTTTATAATATTAGTGTAGATTTAAAATGGAAAAGTTTTGTTAGAAGCTTGAGTCAATCTCATGGTATTGTAGCGACATCTATTCCGCCAAATAGGGACTAAACTATGAAATATAGCCTTATGCTACCAAACTAGACACCATACAGACACTAGAGTCGCCACGCGACCAAGCTGGTCGCGCCACCAAATTGGTTGCGCAACTAAACGGACACCACGTGAGTAACTCTATAGAGCTGTATACATTTTGTTGGTAGCGGTGACTGGTCGCGCCGCCATGGTGTCCCGGTGAAATATAGCCCTAAGCTACCAAGCTAGCCACCAGAGGCGCCACACGTCCGAGCTCCAAACGGACACCACGTGAGTAACTATAGAGCTGTATACATTTTGTTGGTAGCAGCGACTGGTCGCGCTGCCATAGTGTCCCGGTGAAATATAGCCCTAAGCTACCAAGCTAGGCACCAGAGGTGCCACACGTCCGAGCTCCAAACGGACATCACGTGAGTAACTATAGAGCTGTATACATTTTGTTGGTAGCAGCGACTGGTCGCGCTGCCATGGTGTCTCGGTGAAATATAGCCCTAAGCTACCAAGCTAGGCACCAGAGGCGCCACACGTCCGAGCTCCAAACGGACACCACGAGAGTAACTCTATAGAGCTGTATACATTTTGTTAGTAGCGGCGACTGGTCGCGCCGCCATGGTGTCCCGGTGAAATATAGCCCTAAGCTACCAAGCTAGACACCAGAGGCGCCACACGTCCGAGCTCCAAACGGACACCACGTGAGTAACTATAGAGCTGTATACATTTTGTTGGTAGCGGTGACATGCCATGGTGTCCCGGTGAAATATAGCTCTTATCCGTGCGATTTGAGAAATTCCAGAAATTATTCAGTTTCCCAGATCAGACAAAACATCTGTCTGGTCGAAGGATCCTCCCTTTTAACGAAGGTTTGCGAGACTCTACCCTCTGTTCTGCTTGCCTCCAAAGTATCATCACCTCAGTGAGTTAAGAATCATTGGGTAACGAGATAACACAAATTCCTATAGTTACCACTTGTTGTCAATAATCCTAACAACACAATAACTCAAGTCCTTTGGGAGCTGTAATGGCACTGGCTCATTGAGTAACTGTCAGGAAACAACCATGATGATTGACGTTCCATTTATCGTTCAGAAGTGCCCTGGGGAATTCTAATAGGACGATGTGACTTAACTGGGTAAGGTTATACCGGTTGTTAGATGGTAAAACTACGCTTAGATGATCATGGGTAGGTGTCGCTGTTTAATGATGATAATGGCCTGTTCTCAACTTAGCGGCGAGCGGCGCGGCGAGCGGTGAAGCATCGTTTGATGGTGAAACTTCGCTTAGATGATCATGGGTAGGTGTCGCTGTTTAATGATGATAATGGCCTGTTCACAACTTAGCGGCGAGCGGCGCGGCGAGCGGTGAAGCATCGTTAGATGGTGAAACTACGCTTAGATGATCATGGGTAGGTGTCGCTGTTTAATGATGATAATTGTCTGTTCACAACTTAGCGGCGAGCGGCGCGGCGAGCGGCGCGGCGAGCGGTGCAGAATCGTTAGATGGTGAAACTACGCTTAGATGATTATGGGTAGGTGTCGCTGTTTAATGATGATAACGGCTTGTTCACGACTTAGTGGCGAGCGGCGCGGCGAGCGGTGCAGCATCGTTAGATGGTGAAACTACGCTTAGATGATCATGGGTAGGTGTTGCTGTTTAATGATGATAATGGCCTGTTCACAACTTAGCGACGAGCGGCGCGGCGAGCGGTGCAGCATCGGTAAGCGGCGCTACGAGCGGCGTCTCGTGGCGTGCTTCAAACATTTTCATACTTTTGTTCTACTGCTCACCGCCCCGCGCTTAGCGCTCACAGCGGCAAGGCCGTGAACGGGCCGTTAAACGTAAAAGTTGGTTAACCAATGGAAAAATCTTGTACCCCTAGCCAAGTTGCTAATCTGCAATAGTTAACGCTTGTAGAAAGCTTGTAAGCTCTGTGTCTAGTAAGCTTGAAGAAACGATTGTAACTTGGCTAGGGGGGCTGGATTACTTACTGACTCATCAATATCCAGCCTTGGACCCAGAATGCTGATGCACAGATGTCCCTTTTATGTTGTACCTACGATAGTAAAGTATCAAAGAAGGAACAATACCTCTAACACGAGTTTAAAGCAATAGTATTTGTCCATACTCGATTCCGACTACGTAAATATTTTGTATGGCAAATTCTGGTTCCATAAGTGACCGCTAGAGGCGCTGTAAAATTTGTCATACAAAATATTTACGTAGTCGGTATCGAGTATCGACAAATACTATTGCTTTAAACTCATGGTAGAGGTACAGGAGTGGGTTTTTATACTATCGCGCAGGCTTAGCCGCTGGTAGCATATTTGCTAGTAGAAAATTATCCCATGAACATACTCCCGGTATAAAAAGTATCCTATGTGTTATCGGAGGATATGGTCTATGTGTGTACCAAATTTCATTGAAATCCGTTCAGCCGTTCGAGCGTGAAGAAGTAACAAACGCGCACACACACTTCCATTAAAATACTTTCGCCTTTATAATATTTGTGTGATACAAAGATTAAAAAAAAACACTAAATTCATCCCCTAATTGTATGAAACGGAGGTCCAAAATGAGTACGGAGAAACCTACAAACGCGCGGGCGAAGCTGCTGGCAGAAGCTAGTATTAATATCAAAATCGCTGTTACATCATCAATTAAGATTATAATAAGAATTAATTTTTTAAACAAACATTACGATGTTGTGACGGATCTGTGACATTTGCCATAGTTATCATAATTGCGTCTTAACATGTTTACATCTTTTTGTTTTTTCTTTTTTTTTTAAACTTTACCTCACACTAGGAACCTCAAGAAACTCTATTAAGTACTTTTCAAGGCTAGAGTGAATAGGCTCTTAATAAACTATTGGGTTTCACCATCAACGATTGCATCAATGCTTACCATAAGATGGAATCGCAGTCAAACACTACTTTATATCATTAGCAGGCATTTCCATGTTTAGATCAGTAGTTTCTAAATCCCGGGAAAAGCATTACCTACGCCGACCACTAGTCATTTATTATTATTTTGAAGTTATGGATCTATGCAGTGACTACATGATCTTCATGTAGTCACTGAGACCTAAAGGATCTATTGTGACTCGCCAACTTGTTAGAGTAACTTTTTAGCCCGGAGGCTTCCAGGACATCTGGAATACTCCTAGCTTTTAGAGTTTTAATCTCCTCCGAGCGAATAATGTGTCGGCCCAGATGGACACTGTGTTTGTGGATAAGGGGCCCATATTCACACAAAAGACAGTGCTTAGACGTCTCCCTCTCCTGATCGCAGTTAAACCACTAGTCATTAAGAAAAAACAAAACCTCAAGTCACCCAAACCCGGACCAACTATTTGTAGGTCATACAAATGATTCTTATGGGCGGGATTCGAACGCGCGACACGCAGCAAAGCAGCCAATCATTCAACCACTGCGCCAACAGTGCCGGACGTCATTGAGTGTTCAATTAGTACCAGAAAGTTCCTGTTTGAGCATTGAGCTTGAGTTGAAGGTTGTATTTCCTATTGAGTGTAACTTCTGAAGTCACCCTTTAGTTCACAGATGCTAGGAGCAAAGGGAAAGTTAATAAACTCAAACTTTGATGAAGACTATGAAGTACCTTTTCGAGTTCTATTCAGGTTTATTTATAAAAACACTAATAACCTTGCTAGACTGTATTACTAACACCATAACCAACAACTTTTGTTCTATGACTTTTTACAAAATATAATTCATTTACCAAAATAAACCCTCAAGATTTCGTTGTTCTATCTAACATATTTCGAATCTGTATTTTGCTATACCTACCTACGTCTTTATTACGCGACGTAAGCGCATCAAGCACCCCCGCCGCCGGATCCCCACTTCCCTCCGCTATTGTAACATCGCTAGCTTCGCATAGACTAGATTTTTTGCGTGTTGTTATAATGTTTCATTGTTAGTTATGTTTTTTTGCGTGTACCTACTCATTTTCCTTTTACTTTTACTCAGTGTCTACATCTCTTTTTAGGGTTCCGTAGCCAAATGGCAAAAAACGGAACCCTTATAGATTCGTCATGTCTGTCTGTCTGTCTGTCTGTCTGTCTGTCTGTCTGTCTGTCTGTCTGTCTGTCTGTCCGTCCGTATGTCACAGCCAATTTTTTCCGAAACTATAAGAGCTATACTGTTGAAACTTTGTAAGTAGATGTATTCTGTGAACCGCATTAAGATTTTCACACAAAAATAGAAAAAAAGCAATAAATTTTGGGGGTCCCCATACATAGAACTGAAACTCAAAATTTTTTTTTTCATCTTACCCATGCGTGTGGGGTATCTATGGATAGGTCTTCAAAAATGATACTGAGGTTTCTAATATCATTTTTTTCTAAACTGAATAGTTTGCGCGAGAGACACTTCCAAAGTGGTAAAATGTGTGTCCCCCCCCCTCTAACTTCTAAGATAAGAGAATGATAAAACTAAAAAAAATATATGATATACATTACTATAAAAACTACCAACGAAAATTGGTTTGAACGAAATCCAGTAAGTAGTTTTTTTTTAATGCGTCATAAACCGAAAAAATACACTATTATTAAAACATCGATCAAAGTTACAACACATAACAAGAACTTTTATAAATATTATGTTACTTGCTGCTACGGAACCCTTCATGGGCGAGTCCGACTCGCACTTGGCCGGTTTTTTTTCTCCAATTTTCCTTTTGCAGGAACAGCTGCCACCACGGATATTGAACGCTCGGCGTCAAAGTGGAGATCGCTTTGCGCATTCCATACATTGGCGAGCCAATCGTCATCGTTGTTAGGTACATGCTGCAACCGCAATAAACGAATCACGAGTGAACGAATGTCGTATATGACGCGATGTGCAGCGAGCCAATCACTCACGTCGAACCACATAAAGAGACCCGATTTTTGACTTCTGCGCAACTTAAAGCCAGCGTTCAATATCCGTGGTGGCAGCTGTATGCTGGAAGAGATTTCTTTAGAAATAACCATCACCTTTGTAATTCTTCTGTTTTCTTCTTCTGTTCTTTTATTACTATGTGTACATAAGTTGTTAAATAAATAAATAAATAATAATAAAATTAGGACATTTTAGTACTGCCTTGCAAATGGTCAAAAGTAAGGTATGGTTACAGAAACATGGTGATAAGTGATAACATCACGATAACTTTATTATTTATCACAACAGCGGTACTTCATGGTACCGGCAGGTGGTACCATATCTAAGTATAGTACACGCTTAATCAAATATTTAAATATGGCTTAGTAACTGCTGATTTGAAGACGGGGTTGTAATATAGGTCATGAGGTTTACAAGTAATATTTATAGGATTATTTGTAAAACACTACAACCTTGCAGGACTGTCATACTAACATCATTAACAACAACTTTTGTTTTGTGACATTTTACAAAACATTTTTTTTTTATTGTTGATAGATTCGCGCTTGACCGCTATCTCACCTGATGGAGAGCGACGATGCGGTCGATGATGAAACGCGCTTATCTAGAAGAAACCTATTCACTCTCGACTTCATTTACCAAAAAACAAATCCTTTAGATTTCATTGTCCAATCTAACACATTTCAACTCTGTATTTTGCAATACCTACCTACGTCTGTATGACGCGACGCAAGCGCATCAAGCGCCCCCGCCGCCCAATCCGCTCCCCGCCCCTATTGTACTATCGCTTGCTTCGCATAGACTTCGTAATATTTAGAACGTTCAATTTAAATATTTTTATTTTTGTATGAAAATCTGATGAACTAAAAGATGACATGTATTCCAGCTGTGGAGGTCTTACCCAGGTCGAGACTTATCCAGGTCCCACTTAACCGAGATTTACTGTGTTTAAATCATCAACTAGTGAATTGTTAGCAGTTTCATTCCGTTGAATAGGTTTTGCTAAAAAGTCCCAAATAGCTGCGCTGTAACCATTTCAATATTATTATTATTATTATTACTTAGCCCACACTGTCCCACTGCTGCCTCTCTCCACTCCTTCCAACGTTCACGGTAACCATTTCAAAAACATTAAATTTTTTCCATAACACTCAAATTGAACAAAAATACGTTAATATTTACAAATTAACATAAAACACTAACAATCACAATCAAATCGGTTCCGCCTAGCTGCGCAGGCGCAGCGTTGCACGTTGCACATAACATGTCATTATGGGGTCAACACGTTAATATTTGTCAATCAATGCATGCATTAGTAATGGCACGAACTATCACGCTACTACATTGACACCTGGCTGGTCAATGGTAGAGCAGAGTGCAGACGGGCGGCGACGACGTGAATTATATTCTGTACGTGGCTAAAACGAAAAGGTGTGAAACTAGTCGCGTATAGATTGTAAATCACTTTTTGATCTAGGTTTTCTAATTCATACAAGAGTAGTACGCAAATACTCATTTATACTTCGTAGTGATCAAATTCAAAATCATTTTTTTCAAATAGACCATTTGCAGGCACTTTTGAATAGTCAAATGTCGGTCAGTCCAAGAAAAGTGAAGCTAAATAGCACGTTCCAAAGCGTAGATCTCTATGGAGAAGAACGTGCAAGAAACTCCATAAATCTGACTAGTTATCTGACCTTATTCCATAATACACAATGCCAGTACGAATATGGACTAATCGGGCGTAGATCGAAATAATCGTGCCTGGATTGGGTTAAGTTAGATTACGATGGCGAGTGAACGATGCGATAACGTGGGTTAGGTTAGGTTAGTACTGACCATTATGCCTTGATCACACGTACCGAGTAAAATGGCGAGACAGTAAAATGTTGCTCGGCCTAGAGAGCGATGTAAGCGAGTTGTAGAGATAAATGGTAGGCCGAGTACTCGACGCTGTGTTTACACGTACCGAGTACTCGGCCGAGAGTACTGTCTCGCCCGTTTACTCGGTACGTGTGATTAAGGAATTAAAGATAGCTAAATTCCCTTCTAATGTTAGTGAATCATTTGGGTTAGGTTAAGTTTAAAGTCTAAGTTTTAAGTATTTATCTAATTCTACATTATATAGTAGGTAATATTGTAGGTATATTCAGAAAAAAAAACGTGACTTTAATTTTAACTTTGTAATTTTGTAACAATCACCATTGTGGCAAATATAAAACCAAACCCAAACTAAGTATATACTTATCCCAAGCTTTATTTATACTAATACTCATCCCAAACATCTCAATCGCCATTTAAATTCAAAACAAAAGATTACCAACACTTCACTGAATCA
This sequence comes from Mythimna albipuncta, assembly GCA_929112965.1. Lineage (NCBI taxonomy): Eukaryota > Metazoa > Arthropoda > Insecta > Lepidoptera > Noctuidae > Mythimna > Mythimna albipuncta. The sequence goes on along the minus strand of OV815962.1, from coordinate 2,991,186 downwards.
CCGAACCATAAAACCATACCTGAAAAAAAATTATAGCGTCATCGAAGACTCGTTAACGTGGGACAAACTCGTCCCATAATCCCCTAAACAAGGGAGGTCAGGGGTCAAAGCATAGTTGATTTATTTGTGAGCATAGACTTGAGGGTGCTATGGTCTATGGTAAGGTAGAAACAACTTAAGGTACGACCAGTTATGAGGTGTGGCTATTGGTTTCGAGTGTAATAATTTATTTATTTAATTGAACTTCATATACAGTAATGGTATATATGCGGACTTAGTGAAACAGGGCATTCTCTACCAGATAAACACTGGTAGGTGTGCAACAAGAAATAAATAACAGATATTTCAAATAATATGTAAGTATGTAGTATCAATAAATTAGGTTTCCTATAATTACAAAATTAAAAAAAAGACGTGTGGCACTCGGGGACTGCCGCGGTAAAGCTATTGCATAGCATTTTTATCAACTTATGCAATTATAATTATTTATTTATTTTATTTCTGCAGTATTTTTTTCCTTTGTTCACTCATTTGTTTTCTTATCGGTCACCACGTTCAAAAAACAAATGAGTAGGGGGTGTTAGGTTATTTTCGTTACGGAATTTCTGGATTCGGTCTCCACGCTCAAGGCCCGCTATAGAAGCTATGCAATAATATATATGCAAATATAATAAAAATATATATTTGTAAGTTTGTATGTAGGGGGTAATCTCAGGAACTACTGGTCCGATTGCGAAATTTTTTTCCATCGTTAGAAAGCTGATTTATTCCCGAGTGACATAGGTTATTTTATGTATGCGGGCGAGGCCGCGGGAAAAAGCTAGTAGTTTATAATGATGAAAAATATTGTTTGTATTCATATATTAGGAGGCCGTTGTGTCCCACTGTATGGCAAATGCTTCCCTTCCGTTATTCCACCCTTTTCTGTCCTTAGCCACTTCTGGCCAATCCTTAAGGTAGGAGTCCAAATCGTCAATATAATATAAAATCATTATAATTAAGATAATCTACACTTAATATAATAAAGAGATAATTTTTTTTTTGTTTGCAGGAGGTAATCTCTGGAAGTACCGGTCCGATTGCTGAAATTTTTTCACCGCAAAAGATAAAAAAAAAGGATATTATTATATTAGTTTAGATTGGACTTAGATTGGACCCTATGCCCTCTCAAATGTCAATTCTATATAGACGAGTCGATATAATTATTATATTTATGAGAAACGTCAGTAAATATATGCGAATAAATCTGCCTTAACTGCAGGTGACTATAATCACAATCTAGCCTCTGAATTATTTGCATTATTCGTTTTTATCTAGATCATTTGCTTTTTTCTCTAATTCATAGTTTCGTAAATCACACCATTATATCTAAGATATATTATATCAATGTCATGCTGTAACTACAAGAATGTAAATAGTAATGCCAGTGCAAAGAAAACAAAATATTTTCTTAAAAAATAGCATACAGTATAATGTAATGGCTATAAAAACCCGTAAAATTTAAATAACGATGTTACATTAAAAACTCAAATTACCTACCTTAGGATTTTAATACAATGAGTTATAAATTGAAAAAAAAAAGAAACTACTTAGAAGAAATATAATAAATTGAAAATGAAAACATTAATAAAAGGTAGGTATATAAGGTGGGTAAAGGTAGGTAGGTATATGTACATATTTCAAATTAAGAAAAAAAATACTCAGATAAAATAAACGTCGGTACTCAATTATAATTTACAGAAAAGATATTATAATGTAGTTATGATTGAAAAAAAAACAGAAAACATAATTTCTATAGTACTTCCTATTTTGTATACTCTAACAATAATTACTAAATTATGAGAAAAAGTGTACACCTTCAAGGTAGATTTTCGAGGAACTAATTTATTTATTATTAAGATCTCATGTAGAATGTACTAAAAATCACAAAAATAAATGAATTTTGAATTTTATAGAATTGTAGGAAAATCTAATCTAAATCTAATTCTTCAATTCTATTTATCAGTTCAGCTCGATTCCAATGCCTGTAAGAGCAAACACTGTAGCAATATTTCGCCTCCGTTGGTGTATACCACTTTATGCGCCTCTCATACTGCCCTGGTAATCGATATAGCAGTAAGTCAAAAAAGGCGGTTTCGAGAAAGATTTTAAAACAATATTATTCTAGTGTAAAAAAACACATTTTTCCCTTTCTTTTGACATATAGAACATAAAAATCGAGTGTAGAGTTTTATCACAAACGCTAAAATTGTAACAAAAATATTTGCGCGCCGTTTTCTCGAAACCGCCTCTTTTGACTTACTGCTATATCGATTACCAGGGCAGCATAAAATGTTTAATATCAAAAGCATCTAGAAAACAATCTGAGTATTCACCCGGGGATTCAAGAATATGAAAACTTATATATTTTCATCTTAGAGCTGCAATTTTGTTGATATAGTAATGCAATTTTGTTGCTCCGCTGAGGAATGAGCTATTTTTATATTTAAAACGTTTCTTAGGCAACCTGTATTTACTGAGGGATAGATTCTATAAGAGTGTATAATATTTTTATTATCATCCATCAATACAAAATATATAGGGATGAAGCGCATATTACTGAAAGAGTTCGTAGTATACATGTAAGTAAATGCATGGAGAGGGAGAGGAAGGCCGAAGAAAAGATGGATGGGTTGTGTGAGAAGTGAAATGAAAGAAAAGCTAGTTAGTGATAATTTGACGGGTGACAGGACAGATTGGAAGAAAAAAAACGTATTGCGTCCACCACATGTAATATGGGATAACGGCAGGAAGAAGATCCATACAAAATATAAGATGTTTGGTTTTCAGTAAAGAACTTCTAGGTAGTGTGTCATCATCATCAGCCTTTTTAATATTCCCGCTGCTGGAACTCAGGCCTCCATTCTAGGTGAGGGAATGGGCCGTAATCCACCACACGGGCCCTGTATGATTTGGGGAATGTAACATGTCTTCGAATTTTTGGTTCTGGGACATGCCGGTTTCTTCACGATGTTTTCTTTCACCGTTTTTGAGAGCAGTGGTGATGAAATAAATTAAACAAAGTAATGTGCCTTGCTAGGCTCGAACTCTCGACCTACAACTCGTAAGTCGAGGCCGTTACCACTCGGCTATTACTGCTACACATACACACAAGTGTGTAGAAACAAATAACAATACATCAAAATTGTAACACAACTCTTTTACTACAGGCACTTATTGCTAATTCTAAAGACAGCGGTCCTATCACTGACCATCTAATAGTTTAAAAAACTCTATTTGAAAACACGTTTTATTTAACTTAGAAATAAATGTTACTTTATATACTCAAATTCGCAACATTAACAATTAATCCAGTGACCCTTGAACTACATGCAAAATATTTTCTCATCGGCAATGGTGTCTGAAATCCAGTTTTATTCGCTAATTTCCCACTTCACTACAACTCATTGTAACTTCAAATTAAATGTAAGGCAGCGTACATAACGAACGAATTCGGAAACTCGGAACTCCTGTTACCAAGGGTGTAACAAACTAGCTCCTCAAGAATCGAGCCCGTAAATTCCCATAACTACGATGCATTGTTGACGAAAATAAATCAACATTTACATGAAGTGAAAAAAAAACTAGTTTGGTGAACTCGGAAAAAAAATAGAAGGGCGCAAGCTATTGTCGTCGACGCTCCGTTTTCGCACACGGAAGTTCCCGTTTGAAGAATACGCATTTTAAGATAACAATGCAACAATGGCGGACTGACAATAGGTTAGAACGAGAGCAGTTTTATTGTGTAAGGAGCAGCTGATCTGCTGTTCATATACTTTAACTTAGAAATGCAAAGACGGTAACGGTGATTCAATTTTTCCGAATTTCGAGCTCCAGTTTTGGTGAGTTATGCAATTGGGCACCCACCTTTAGTGCCATCTGCCTCTGTTTAATTCTTTTTAAATATTTTCAAAGTATTTTTATGTAAATCTTAAAGCATTGGCAATAACAATAGGATTATGACGAGTTTACTTTTCAAATAATATTTCTTGTTAAATTTATGGGAGATTGTATTTTCATTTTCTCGTGTTCAATCATGACTCGGAACTGTACAGGACTAATATCGGTATATAGTGTTCCCAATGCTTTGACTCAGGCTTCTCTAGGAGTGAGACTGAGCCGTACTCCATCACGTGTTCCCAGTACGGGTTGGTCGATGTCAAATATAATTGTGTCAACTAATTTTTGATTCTAGAACATGCCAGTTTCGTCACGATGTTTTGAGAGCAGTGGCGATTAAATAAATTAATCACAGTAAAAACGCTTGCCAAAGTTTTAATCGACAACCTACAACTGGTAAGTCGAGCCACTATAGGACACCTTGCTACGTATATAACATAGTAAAATCATCTATCGTTAAAACGGTACTCGGTTGTTGCCAAATTAGTATGCACAAAACGACCGCCAGTACTTAGCAATTCCTCAGTGGTCGTTTAACTCTTCAAGTGTCAAGAATTATCATCAAAACCGCGGATAAACCCTATTAATATGCACAAAAGACGTTTGACAGTTCTTTTTCTTTTCGACTTTAATGTCATACGTCATAATGTTTTTTTTTTTATGAGCGGCCAGTGCGATTGCAACCAGCTCCTTAACCCGTTCGCCGCACGTGCCACTCATCTAGACACGAAACTAGACCATAAATAGTAACTAGTTTCACATAATAGTAATTGCAACCGTTGGCAGATGCAGTGTAGCACGCGCCTAACCTTTGGAAAATGTCAAGTTTTTTTTTATTGACTTCACTATCAGGAATTACGAGTTGAAGTCGATATAAAATGTCTTAAAATGTGATAAATTGTTTTAATTTTGCCTTCAACGAATTCTATAAATTACAACGGTTGCTTTTAAGTGTTTTATTAAGTTTTGTACTTAAGGAAATATTTACATTTCCGTTTCTGTAGTAGCAGTGTTTTTTCTTAGTAACGGGTGGTGAAATTGTAGGATATTGTAAGACACATACACGTAAAAATAACTACTTACATAACGTAAAATATAGTCTGTCTAAAAAGTCAAACGACTTGGGAATTTTGTAAAATATTTAATAATTTAAAACATACTTAAATTCGATACTTTTTATAAGATTACTCCATTAGTAAACAATGATCAAGATCTCTAATTAACCTTGATAATTATTGAACCAGTGTGACTACATCAGATTTCATTTTAACTTAACAATTACCCAAGTTTTTTGACTTTTTAGACAGACTCTAATCGACCTTATAATTTTCCCACTGCTGAGACTCAAGTCTCCTCTCTAGAAGAGGGATAACTACATAAAGTAAAATAATGGTAAGTTTTAATGAATTAATAACATGATTATGTACAATTCACTGTTAATTCACTCCATTTTAAAGATACAAATAAATGACTATTTCACTCAGTGATAAAGTAGCATTCTACTAGTGAAATTATTTTTAAAATCGGTTCAGACTAAAATGAAAATCTATCCTTTTATAATATTAGTTTAAATAGGTATATATTGAGAATTTAATAACCAAATTTTATTACCAAGAAAACAACTGGCTGTGTTCAGACAAAAATTTTATAAAAGTGATTTATTTATTTATTGAAAATAATATAATAAGAATATAAAATAGACAATAAATCTAATTCACAAGAAATAAAACTCCAAAGACAGGCCATTAGCGGCGAAAAAGTTCAACACAACATTAAAGGTTTGTACTCTAATCCTTACTAACCCAATTATCACATGACATGCATACATTACTGTTCTAAATTCAAATATTATCGCATCGATTAGAATTTTTATTAATTTTTACAATTTTTATTTTGCCGACTTCCTTTTCTGACTCGCGACTTAACCCGGCAGCGTAAGGGTTAAAGTCGATTGAAAAATATTTATAGCAAAGAGTGGTTGGTTTGTCTATCTTTTATAACGTTTATTGGTGGGGCGTTCTCTAAGATCGGTACACAAAAGAAAGACTGCTCCACATAGATAAAAATATTTTATTCATTAAATCTTTTGAGTAAAAAATTCGTACTGTCATCGTCACCCCTCTGCTAATGTGGGGTTGGTTCGTTTTTTAAACGCTTTCTTCCGTTAATAAAAAACGTGGGTACGTCTTGGGAGATAGAGAATAATAATTTAGTATCGATGCGATTTTTTTCAATGTTGTAGTTAAGCAATGATTTAGATCAGTTGAGAGAAGTGAGGTGTAAAATTTTTAAATAGATATTTGGAATGTTGTTATTTTGTACCCCTTTGAAAATAATGTTATAATAATATTGCTTTTACGCTTGTTATTTTAGGTTTTTAATTCTCTTTTATTTAAAAATTAATATTAAAATATATGCTTTTATTTCAAAGTTTTATATTAGGTAATAGGTAGATACCAACCGAAGATTTGGTTTCAGTTAATTTCGGCCAAAAATCTTGTTTCGGCTGGAAATTCGGTTTCGGCCATAAGTAGCCGAATATTTACGTAGAGATGCATCTTGTAAGAGTTCTTTTTTTTTTCACTTTCGCTTTTATAATATTAGTAAGGATTAATACACTACATACATGCACTAAAATAATCAAACAATTGGTCCAAAACGACAATAGAAAAACACTAACGCTGTGAAGAAAGTACTGTCAACTTTTTACGAATCAACTCGCGAACTTTGAATTTGAATGTTAATCGGCTTGCAAACTAGTGTAGTGTGTAATACATATGCTGCAATTTCATTAACAGGTACAATATAATTTCGATTCTTGTAACAGCCGAGAATTAAGAAAGCAACTGTTTTGATTAGTCCTTGTTGTATTAATCGTGTCTTTGATTGATATTATGTACTTGGAAAAATATTAAATGATCATAAAAATAAAACTTTCGGTAAACTTATGTATCGACGACATTCTTGTGAAAAAAATATTTAGTTATTATAGAAATATTTATGGACTTATCAAAAATTTATCAGCTACCTACAACGAAAACCTTCTAATCTTTTATTAACCTCACGCTATGTTAATATTACAGCACTAGTGCTATAATAAAATCATCAGCTGCTCTTAATTAACACTCCACCGCTAACCATGCGCTCGCGCAAAGGTTACACAGGAACGTTACATACCAATGATGACCTTTGTTTTTGCGTCAGCACTCGAGGGTTATTGATTTTTTTATGAAGGTCGAATTTATAATGTGGAAGGAATTTATTTATGTTGTTCAGGGAGCTTCAAGGTGCAGGAAATATGAACACACGCTATGTGTAAGTTAGTTTATTAATATTATAAAAACGAATAAGGAAATGAGTGATAAAATTATTTTTAGTCTGAAATTGCATGTAGGTATTGATGAATCTAGAGAGTGAGACTATATAATACTAGCTTTTGCCTGCGGCTTCGTCCACGTACACAAAATGTAGCCAATGTCACTCAAGAATAAAAGCTATCTATCTCTTCTTCTTCTTTGCCTCTTCCCACGTTAGGTGGGGTCGGCTCTCCTTATCCTTCTACGCCAGGACAATTTGTCCTGGGTTGTCGGGTCAGGCAATTGGGACTTCTTAACTAGATTGGCCATTCTGGTCCACCAGGTCGACGGCCGTCCTCTTCCTTTCTTGCCTTCTGGGATTGCCATTGCCTTCTGGACCAAATGCTCGCTGTCTCTATGCATGACGTGGTCGTACCATCTTAAAATCATATCATTTATAATATATTACCAATAAAAGCTTTCTATCGGTGAAAACATTTATCAATCGGAAACAAACAAAAAAAAAAAGAAAACCAACTTTACCTCTTTATTATATTAGTGTAGAATATATTTATTTTTTATATTATGTACCAAAAAAAGACTATATAATGGTACATAATATTAAAAAAAAACTCCTTTTAATTCATTATACCCCAAGCGAAGGCGCGTTCGCGCACCTATTGTCTTTCTATTGTCTGTGATTTCCATGATTGAAAGGTTAAAAGGAAAAACTGACTGACATGTCAACGAAGAGCTGAAACTACCGGGCCTAGGATCGTGATTGGCACAAAGTTTTCTTTGGTGAGGGCACGAGAGCATTAAGAGTGGATTTTCCAAAATTCACTCCCCCAAGGAATAAAACGGGGTTCCAAAGTTTGTACGGAGAAACTTATTTTGACGCAGCTGAAGCCGCTGGCAGAAGCATGTATTACTTAAACATCTAATAATTATATAATAAAAAACTTTTTACAAAAAAGAAAAAAATTAACTGACTTCAATGTAAAAAAACACTGAAAAGTACAAAATAACTTTAATTTTGGATGTCGGTGTTTCTATAATAGATAAGTTTTGTCCCTTCGTTTTTAACACCGACTTTCGACCATCGACACCTACTTTTCAGTGTTTTTTTACATTAAAGTCGGTTTATTTTTTATTTTTTTTGTTAAAAGTTTTTTATTTTTCACTTTTTAGTTATGGTACCACCACTAAAAAGTACCCCTTAGCCAAACTTAAATATGTACCTTATAATCAGAGTGCACCTCATAACGTTTCTAATAATCACAAAACACGGTAAGATTACATTAATTTACCTTCCGGCTCCATCATCAGATCAGTTCGATACATCCCCTTCCTTTTTTCTTTCAGTCAGTCATCGACTACATGTATATACAAAACAATCTAACTGGTTATGACAATTCTGCTGTGATCCTATGAGGAGTTCTGTTCCATGTCTTCAAAGTTCATGATCAGATCATAACAATATTTCTATGGGACTAACTTGGAAGCATAAACTTTCAATAAGAATTCAAAATCGGTTCAGAATTGACCGAGATATCGATGAACATACATAAAAAAACATACATTCAGCCGAACATAAAACCTCCTCCTTTTCGAAGTCGGTTAAAAATAAATTGTCACAGTATTTGTTATAACAAAGTCAAAGTCAAAGTCAAAAGTTTTTTATTTCACATAGGCCTACATGGGCACTTATAAAACGTCAGAAGCTAGTGCACGGTTCGAAATTGGTCGTTTCCTATGGAGAAGAACCGGCAAGAAACTCCATGGTTACTCTTTTAAAAAAGTGGTTGTAGTTACAATATTTCCATATTACAGTATTAATAGGTATTATTTAAGAACAGTGTAAACCGGTCTATATTGTACTCAAAAGAACAATAAAATCATCAAAATAATCATTTAAAAAAAGTGAGTCAAAATATGAAGTAATCTAAGAATTCGTCTAGTCTACAGTGTTCTTCCATTTACATTATAAAAAGAGGCTATGTAAAAAAAAAAGTGTCAATAAATGAGACGTTAACAACCAAAAAAGAAAAACTGCAATGTGTTAGAAGAAAAAAAAAATGTTACAACAACATAACAATCTTGAAGACGATGTTACATACCTGTACTATGATAAACCTGTATCACAGACGGTAGAAGTACTTACACTATGGTTTTTGTCGACCAATAAAATTCTTAACATTCCAAGTCTACCAATATCTAGTGGAGATGTCAGTAAAACGTAGGGGTCCAGTAGAGTCGAGACTGGAGTTGCAAGATCCGTTTGGATAAAAATCGGGACAGATGGTAAAACAAATCGGGATTTAGGGTTTTAGATCAGGACAATTTTTTTTTTTATATATAAATTTTATTTTGGTGGCAAATCATCCAATCCAATGACTTTTTCCACTCTGGGGTGGCACGAGAGGGCGTGTCTAAATTTAACTGAGTAAAACCCAGACTTCTTCAGTCACTCTGAATTTCAGTGTTTTTGATTTACCGGGACATTTAGCGTCCCTATCAGGTGTACATTGGGCCGCGTCCCCAGACCCCTAAACATCGGGACATCCCGCGCAAGCCGGGACGCCTGGTAACACTAGTCAAGACCTACTTACTGGGGTCACAGACAGTGTGAAAATGAAACCAAGGGCCCTGGGACTAAGGCAAAGATGGAACAGGAGTGGATTTTTAGTTACACGCTCCCGCTTCGCCCAAGAGAGGGAGGTATCATTGGATGATTTTCCCACCTAAAAAACAAATAAATACCAGTGACTTTTTTTAAATTTTAACAGTTCATCGAACTATTCTCCGCGATAACGTTACCAATCTAACCTTTATCTCAACACCTTTATCCCATACAAAATCGAACAATCGAATCCATAATTAAAATATCCAATTATAAAATCTGCTATGCACACATTCCGTCCGTTCATACTCTGTCAACCCTTTGTCTGCCAACGGGGTGTGGGCGACCCGGGGCCCGCTGTGCCCAGCATGCGATAATACCGGACAATACGCACTAGTGCCAGACAATGCGACTGACGTGTAATGTAATGTAATGAACACGTATTCAGTTATTTTGTGTTAAATTTTCGACACGTGTGTATTGTGTTTGTTTTCTCGCCTGAGGCGTCAATAGAGGGGGGTTTTAGACGACTGTGATATAATTTCGGGTGCTGTTAATGAACGCTATTGCTGAATGAAAAATGAAAGAGCAGTGGTAGCCGAGCGGCAACGGCCCCGACTTACGAGTTGTAGGTCGCGGGTTCAAACCTAGCCAAGCGCATTACTTTGTGTAATTTATTTCATCACCACTGCTCTCAAAACGGTGAAGGAAAACATCGTGAGGAAACCGGCAAAATATTCGAAGATATGTGACATTCACCAACGAAGTCGCGGGCACAGCTAGTATGTAAATATAAATATATATCTCCATTAAAATTACCTACAGCTACAAAATATCTACGAACTGTTTAACCCTTCATTGCGACCGGGGTACAAACGACCCCCGGTGATGACAGTTTTGTTAACTTTTTATTAAGAGTGACACAATCATAACGCCCTTCTTTCGAATTAGAAAATCGTCAAATAACTTCTCCTGTTTTGGGTGGAGCGAGAGGGAGTATTAGATTAACTGCGTGTCTTGTGGAATAGTGGCATATTGAGTAACGGCCCCGACTTACAAGTTGTAGGTCGCGGGTTCAAACCCAGCCAGGCGCATTATTTATGTACCTAATTTATTTCATCACCACTGCTCTCAAAACGGTGAATGAAAACATCGTGAGGAAACCGGAAAAAAATTCGAAGACATGTGACATTCACAAACCAGCACCGGGCCCGCGTGGTGGATTACGGCCTATTCCTGAAGATCCTGGCCTGAAGGCCTGAGGCCAGCAATAGGAACATTAAAAGGGTGATTATGCAATTATGCTATATTGCTAAATATAATCATTGAGTTGACGATATTTTGTCCACACATCTTTAAAAGGTCGAAGTCTGTGTTTCTTAATGGCTACAACCCGGGAATCTTTAAGTCAAGAGTGAATAGGTTACTGTAAGCGCGTTCTATTCTCGACCGCAACGTCGCTTTTCATCAGGTGAGATAGCGGTCAAGCGCAAACCTATCAACCATAAAAAAGTGAATTGTGATGGAGATAGAATTTTCAGCACCAGCACTACCACAGAAATTAAAATTAGAATAAAGTTCACACTTAACCGCAACCGACATAGCACGAAGAATCGCCAAACTTAAGTGGCAATGGGCTCGGCACATTGCTCGCAGGACAGATGGCCGTTGGGGCCGAAAGGTACTGGAGTGGCGACCGCATACCGGAAGACAAAGCGTTGGAAGACCTCCTACAAGGTGGACCGATGATCTAGTGAAGGTTGCGAAAACCGATGGATGCTGGACGCACAGGATCCTTCATTGTGGCGACACTTGAGGGAGGCCTATGTCCAACAGTGGATTTATATCGGCTGAAATGATGATGACGATGGATGATCAATAACCGCAATAACTACCCAACATACACAAGCCCTCACACCATAAATCTTTACATATAGTACCCATTAACATCCACTGATGATACGGCCATCTTTATTACACTTCTAGCCAATGAATTGTCTCACGCATCGGTCGCTCGCTGTATCAGAAGCCGTAACCCGTAAAACTCAAGGGCAGAACGGACAACCGTCCGGTAACCGTTCGGACCGAGCCCAAGTCGTCGACAGTGAGCACTGTTCCCGCGCGCCTCAAGGAGTTGTCAGCAACAGCAGGAGCCCAGCAAGGTTCAAGCCTACTGGGGCCAAGAGTCTGTTTATCAAAAGGAGACTCGGCTCCGGTATGAAAGGCAACGAAGGAATGGGGTGGGTTTTTTAGTCAGTAAGAGACACTATCTCCAGTTACGCCCAAGGGCGGGTGATGTCATCTGGACGCTTTTTACCCACTGGAAAGAAAAAAAAAGCCCTCACACCATCAATCTTAAGTACATACAGTAACCATTAACATCCACTGATGACACGGCCATCTTTATTACACTTTTAGCCAATAAATTGTATCACACATCGGTCGCCGTATCAGAAGTCTTAACCCGTAAAACTCAAAGGCAGAACGGAGTAAGGGTCTGGCCACACTACAGAAGCTAATCGCGACTTCTTTAACCCTTTGACTACCCGCGTCGGATTGTGTTATGGTGTCTTATTCGCCAGGATCGTATGTGTGCGAAGAATCACCAAACTTAAGTAGTTCGGTGTCCGGCTGTCCGGTAACTGTCCGGACCAAGCCCAAGTCGTCGACGGCGCGCACTGTTCCCGCGCGCCTCAAGGAGTTGTCAGCAACAGCAGGGACCCAGCCGGGTCAAAGCCTACTGGGGCCAGGGTTATCCGAAAGGGTGCTCGAGCCCCGTTATGAAGGCTAGAAGGAACGGGGTGGGTCTTTTAGTCAGTAAGAGTCTGACACTATCTCCCGCTCCGCCCAAGAGCGGGGGATGTCAATGCATGATTTTTTCCCACCATAAAAAAGGGCAGGTCAGACTTTTATTGACTAAAAACCCACTCCTGTTCCTTCGTTGCCTTGTTTGTACTAATAAAAAAATAAGAGTGTATGTGTAGTAACAAAAAGCCTGATTCGTTATGCTTGAAGCTGCTGTATTGGCAGCCATAACAATGCTTCAGGATACTTCGGCATCCTTCGGTATGTACACAAAAGCATCATAAAGACGCCTCGACATGCTTAGGGATGTTGCAGCATGCCAAGGCAATTATTTTTTTAGGTGGGAAAATCATCTAATAACTACTCCGGCTTTTGGACGGAACGCGAGGGTAGGTCAGACTCTGCGAAGCAGTAATGCTCGCAAAGGAGGAAGCCGAACGCATCAGGCAACCGCGTTATCGCCGCCGCCGCCGCAACCGGGATTCTGATCCCGATTTCCGGCCACCGTAGGCGCGGGCTTGCGGATAGTAAGCAATAGGTAGCTCACTGTCCGGCCGTCCGGTAACTGTCTGGACCAAGCCCAAGTCGTCGACGGCGCGCACTGTTCCCGCGCGCCTCAGGGAGTAGTCAGCAACAGCAGGGACCCAGCCGGGTCGAAGCCTACTGGGGCCAGGGTTATCCGAAAGGGCGCTCGAGCCACGGTATGAAGGCTAGAAGGAACGGGGTGGGTCTTTTAATCAATAAGTCTGACACTATCTCCCGCTCCACCCAAGAGTGGGGGTTGTCATTGGATGATTTTTTCCCACCATAAAAAAGGGAACATTGCTCGCAGAACAGATGGCCGTTGGAGCCGATAGGTTCTGGAATGGCGAACACGTACCGAAAGACGTTGCGTTGCAAGGCCTCTTAGACGGTGGACCGATACCCTGGTAAGGGTTGCGGGAGGCCTATGTCCAACAGTGGACTTCTTTCAGCTGAAATGATGATGATGATGATGTATGTTTGTGACTGAATACCCCATCTCATAGGTGACTGAAGAGCTGACAAGATGGAGTATTTGGTCGTAGATATGCGAACCTAGTAATACAAATACAATAAAAATATTATTGCTATCCGTAAGCTACTTTTTTGAAGGGCAAACTAATTTCACTTTGTTGTGATAACTTTGGTTGTTGATTATGACGCCATTTTTTGTGTTATGTAGCGCTATTTGCGGTAATTATTTCAACGAAAACTTTCAAAGCGCGACCGTTTGTATTTGGACCGCTTTTATAAACGCGAAGTTCGCACACAATGTGGCGCAGTTTATTTCAGCCAAATTGAAGCGATGTTTTTCAATACGTCGCGCCTACTTGTAATACAGCGTGCTATACGAAATGGCTTCAGTATCTACACGTATCGCAGTCACATCGCACTGAGGTAATGTGGCCAGGCTCTTACAGACCGGTCGTAAACGAGCGACGGGTTAAGTAAAACGGTTGAATCGGATTGATGGGACATTATTTATGTTAAGTACTGTATGTAGGAGACGTTATAGCTACTGGCTATTATTGATTGGTACTTAAATTGGTTTTCTGTTCGTTATAAATTGAATATCTGCAGATAATATTTAGTTGGATCAAAAGAAGGGAGCTTATTAATTTATACTTAAATGTTCTTCTTCGACTTTTCGTGTCGATGTTCCCAAATTACATATTTCTGATCAGTATTTGGCAACCTGTACTACAGCTATTATTGGCTTCATCTTCCTTAAAAGTGCAAGTGGTTGTGTAGTACGGGCACCACAGCAGGTGACGCATGTCTTATGCAGCGGCTTCACACTGGCACTACGTTAGGTTAGGTTAAGGTTGGGTCGAAGATGCCCCAATTGGTCAAATTGCACTTTTAGTTGGAAAATGTGCAAAGGCAGCGATCTCTTGCGCCGTGCCCATGGGAACCTAAAAAAATGTAAATGTCTGTCACGTCGCATCGTCGGGCGCTCCCGTTGCGCTCTAGAGCGGGAGAGCGTCAAAAAATCTAAGCATCTATCTATCGTTCGTGGGAACTGTGCGGGCTGGTGGATGTTCATATACCATAAGCATATGCATAATCCATCAGCCTTATGATGATCCCACTACTGGGACTCACGAGAAGACACTAAATATACAGTCTAAGTCGCCACTGTGCGGAACGCCCAGAGCATAAGGTGGAGCACACAGTGGAGGTGTGAACCGCTTGGGCAGAGCATCGCCGTGTCCTCGTGGGGGCGATACAGGCAATGGTCCCAAGCGAGGACGGTAGCAAGCAGTAATGCTAGCAAAAGAGGCGGCCGCACGCCTCAGTCACACCGCAGTTGCCGGGATCCCGGATTCCAATCCCGATTTCCTGCCACCGTTATAGGCACGGGCTTGCGGACGGCGTTTTTAGGGCCCTTCCCAATCCGTAACCTGAAAATGGTTCAAAAGCTTGTTTTGCATCAGACGCAATTCAACGCTATGTTTCATAAAGAGGCAAATATACGCAAAAATAGACTTAATGCTCTGTTGGCATTCAGTTATTCTCACAAAACTTGTTCTATACATATTTTTTAAAAGGTTCTAAAGCTTTTGAAAAAGTTTTTCGTACCTTTTTAATTTATGAGTACGTACATTATAAACACAGGTCACTATTTAAGTTGATTATAAAGGGCCAAAGTTTACTAAAAATAGCAGATTTTGAGAATACTTTAATTACTGGATTAGTCTAAAACAATTTTTTTTTTCTATTGACTCATATATAATATCCACAAAATATCTGCGTTTTCACAATATCTAGAGAAAGAAATGTAATAGAATAATATCATAATCACGTAAGAGCGGCCGTATATGGAAATGTATTTCTGGTTGGGCATTAAATCCGTATATAGTTACTCCATTTAAATATTTTATCAGATTACAACAGTTCCACAAACTTGGAACAGATCAAACACAACTGTTCCGGAACATCTGTTAACCAGCAGATAATCTAATTTGTACAAATCGTTTGTAAACCAATAAAAATAAAGTTTATAGCCAGACCCTCAAAGGTGCGGAAGTGATAGAAAAAAGGTTTAAACTTTTAACTGTAACAGTTGTTTATTACTTATAATATCGTTATTGTAACCGTGTTGGTTTAAATTTTTGATAGTTTCGACGATATTTGTATAAAATGTTCTAGGTTGATGAGGCCGAAAGGTCCTGAGTACCAAGTGCTAGTTATTTTATATTAAGGCGCAAGCGCCTTTTTTTATGGTGGGAAAAAATCATGCATTGACATCCCCCGCTTGGGCGGAGGGATAGTGTCAGACTCTTACTGACTAAAAGACCCACCCCGTTCCTTCTAGCCTTCATGCCGGGGCTCGAGTTCCCTTACGGATAACCCTAGCCCCAGTAGGCTTTGACCCGGCTGGGTCCCTGCTGTTGCTGACAACTCCTTGAGGCGCGCGGGAACAGTGCGCGCCGTCGACGACTTGGGCTTGGTCCGGACAGTTGCCAGACGGCCGGACAGTGAGCTACCCATTGCTCCCTGTTCGCAAGCCCACGCCTACGTTGGACGGAAATCGGGATCAGAATCCCGGCGGCAGCGGCGGCGATAACGCCGTTGCCTGATGCGTTCGGCCTCCTCCTTTACGAGCATTACTGCTTTGCAGAAGTCGGCGACCGCCTGCCACTCCTAGGCGAAAGCGCCTGAGCAGTGCCATAGAACAGTGACTTTCCTCCTCACAAGTTAATAGGTTTAAAAGAATATAATTATGTTTATTATAGATTCATGAACAACAATATCAAATACTGATTTTTTTCGTGCGATTAATACTTTTGTTAAAAAAAAAATATTTAGCGATTTCGCAACTTTTCTCTACTCCTTCGAAATGGCTTGGATCTTTAGAAACATTTTTACACATAAAAATTGGTAGTAAAATATTGTTCAAAGTGAACATCGTATAATTATGTAAATCAATCAATATTTCACAAAGAAAATAGATTTGAAGGTCAGCCGTGTACTATCCTAGCACAGCTAGCCGCAATTAAATGTACAGATACACTTACTGCCGCTAGACGGGTACCTACGACAGTTATGTTCATTTAATTTCAGCCAGATGGTTCAAGGGAGTATAAGCCTTAAGATCTCGCGCTAGGGCCTCTGCTCAATTCATTATAAATAATTTTTAATCGAGTATTTGATATTAATCGTAGCATACCTGTACATGTTCCTCTGTAAAAGAGTCTTGACAAAAAGACAACAATGTCATTACCTAAAACGAAAGAAAAAGTTATGTCTCGAGTGAATTCTATTTCCACTCATCGCCCTAGAACTAAAATCCGAAGCTGACCTCACAATGCACTTGAAATCTTAATATAACATGACTTTGCCATTTATACATAACTATAAAGTTTGCCAAGTCGTTTTTACTTTCTACACTGCAAACAAATTTATCTACACAGTACCTGCAATCGTTAACACTACTAGAAAACTTCAAATGTACGGGAATAACGTCACCGCAACGCTCATTCACGTGGTCAGAACAAAAGAATCGGGGGCGTGGCCAACTCGAGGCGTTCGACGCAAGCGAAACGGTTGTAACTTGGCTAGGGGGGCTGGGTATCTTTGAGATCGACACACAAACGAATACCATCGATCCAGTATAATATACTATGATTATTATTATACAGTATGATTTAGAACACCCCAGTGGTTTCTTTTTGGTGGGTATAAATCATCCATATGACATCCCCCGCCCTTGGGCGGAGAGGGAGATAGTGTCAGACTCTTACTGACTAAAACCCACTCCATTCCTTCTTGCCTTTCGTACCGGGACCGAGCTTCCCTTTCGGATAACCCTGGCCCTAGGACCCCCCAGAAGTAAAATTTTTCGTTGGTTTTTACCTAATTAAAAAACCGGCCAAGAGCGTGTCGGGCCTCGCTCAGTGTAAGGTTCCGTAGTTTCCCGTCCGTCACAATAAGTGTACCCACTTATGAGTTTTGAAAAATGCTTGCATATACGATTATACTACAAACTTAGTCCAGAAATTATGTTGTAGAACCCTTTTGTCTTTTTTGTACAAAAACTGTTCTTTCCATCAAGTTCAAAATAATTTTCCTAGAAAGTCTTTATAAAGTTCTACTTTTCAGATTTTTTTCATATTTTCTAAAGTTATGGTTCAAAAGTTAGAGGGGGGGGACACATTGTTTTTTACTTTTGGAGCGATTATTTCCGAAGTTATCGACATTATCAAAAAATGATTTTAGTAAACCCCTATTCATTTTTAAATACCTATCCAACGATATATCACACGTTAGGGTTGAAATTAAAAAAAAAATCAATTCCCACTTTACATATACATACATACTACTACCTACAACCCTAATAAAACATTTTTTTCAAATTTTTATTTTACCACTTTATCGGCGTGATTGATATACGTATTGGTACCAAATTTCAGCTTTCTAGTGCTAACGGTCACAGAGATTAAGCGAGGACGGACAGACAGACGGACAGACAGACAGACAGACAGACATGGCAAAACTATAAGGGTTCCTAGTTGACTACGGAACCCTAAAAACATCTGTACTTTCTAAAATTAGCCGAAAATTCCACTACTGGGGCTTCCAGAATGATGTACTTCCGGATCCATGGTATACTTACGTTCGTGTGAATGTCAAAGACACGGTGGTTAAACAGGAGAAACTAACTGACTGACATTTGAAACTACTGGGACTAAAAGCATGAAATGCACAAACTTTCCTTTTATGATAGTCGAGCACCAAGAGAGGGGATGAAACGGGCTCCAAAGTTCGTATAGTATAAAACTAGTTGAAAATACGTCCACTGTTGGACATGAGCCTCCCCCAAGTGTCGGCACAACGAACGGTCCTGTGCGTCTTTACCAGCTTAGGTCATAAGTCCACCTTGAAGGAGACCTTCGAACGCTGCGTCTTCCGGTACCCTGTACCACTTCAGAACCTTTCGGCCCCAACAGCCATTTATTTGTTCTGCGAGCAATCTGTCCTGCCCACTGCCACTTAAAAAATGAGATCATATATTTTCTTTTCATAGACGACTAAGCGTAAAATTCACACTACATTGTTGGATTTGACATGCACTTAATAAACTATTCTTAAAATAAAGTCATCTGTCGACTCCAATACACTAGTGGCTACAATCAATACCAAATATTGGCAAAAATCTTTACAGTTCCATAATCAACCCTAACAATTGGTTTTAAGGTCTAAATAGATTTGTCAAAAAGAAAATATGATATCAAACTGGCCTCCATTTTGAAAAAGTGTCCAATCATTGCATTTGATTGAGTCTGCGGGCACTTTAGTACCCGCAATGACATGTGACTGCTTACGCGGTTGTCCAATGTCAAATTGTAAAATAGTTTTAAATATTTTAACATTTGTGCTTTTATTTTGTAGGTGGGAAAATCATCCAATGACATCGACCTTGGGCGGAGCAGGAGATAGTGTCAAACTTTCACTGACTAAAAAACCCAATCCTGTTCCTTCATTGCCTTTTATACTAGTGCGGAATCTTCCTTTCAGAAGCAGACTCTTCGCCCCAGTAGGCTTCGACCCTGCTGGCCCTGTCTTGAGGTGTACGTGGAACAATACGCGCCGTCGACGTCTTGGGCTTGGTCTGTACGGTCCCGAAGATCGGACGGCTGTGTGATGTGTGCTATCAGTGCTCGCCGTCCGCAAGCCCGCTTCTACGATGGCCGGAAATTGGGATTGGAATCCCGGAAGATTTGAGCTTACGGGTATTTGATAATCGAGTAACCTACCTAAGTATGGAAAATCTTGGTGGTGATGGAAACCAATGTAATTTTCATAAAGTGACAAAAACATCATAAATTTATATTCTTCATCTTATCTTTACGGGGTTTTATTTTTATCCCTAATGCGATAGATTCAAGCCAGTGAACATGAATAAATAACGTAATATCTTGTAGATATTTTTTTTTTCAGATGGCTCCAATGCCACTCTTGCTAGAGACAGTATGAGCTTTTCTATGGGTAGATGGCGTCTAATGTAAATTAATATTGCTGGTGCCTAAGGACGAGATATCTCGTATACGATAAATCTCTTATAAGGGCACTGTTAGTTAAGCTATTCCAAAAAGACACCAGCGCCAATTTTTTTCGTATATGCTAACAATATAAAGTAGTTTAGAGGTATGCGGAACAGAGAGTCCCGCAAACCTCCGTTGACAAGGGAGGATCCTCCGACCAGACAGGTGTAATGTCTGGTGCGCAACTGCCCGGCAGATAATTTCGCGAGAACTTTAATTGCGCGAATCAAGATTAGTTCTTATGTCTGTCGATACTGAATCATTGAAATATTTATCAATGTTTTTAACTATGGACATAATAGTCCATGGACTAACTTGGCCCACAAACGAAGGTGTCAACTGCAATATAGTACAAGTTCACTATCTAACATTCCCCCTTACACCCATCTACCTCCCCACCCCTTAACACAACTAACAACACTCGCTATCAGTGACGTCAGCTATGTCGTCACGGGTGCGCGAGCGCAGGTGTCGTCTAATTAACGTGACAACGTGAGAAAACAACCAATTTGTTGCACTTTACCGAAACTATGGGGTTTTGGTACATGTTCCATTAGTTGCAGTGGATGATAAAATTTAATTTGGGTCAAAGCATAAGGGTAGATCAGTTGTGGCCAAGTGGTATTAGCCTCGACTTACGAGTTGTAGGTCGCGGGTTCAAACCCAATACTTTGTGTGATTAATTTCATCACCACTGCTCTAAAACGGTGAAGGAAAGCATCGTGAGGAAACCGGCATGTCCTAGGACCAAAAATTCGAAGACATGTGACATTCATCAACCCGCACTGGGCCCGCGTGGATTACGACCCATTCCCACTCTTAGAGAGGAGGCCTGAATCCCAGCAGTGGGAACATTAAAAGGTTGATTATGCTGGGGCTTACCAGGGCTGCGAGATTTTTGGAAAGAGGTACGGTCCTGGTAGTGGTAGTTTTATTCAATAAAAGTCTGTCACACCCTCTCGCTCCACCCAGAGTGGGGACAACTCATTTATTCTTCTCACGACTTTTATAATTCCCACGATCCTAACCAGGTCATCACTTTACCTTCTTGAAAGGCCTTTCGAAGCTGCGTCTTCCGGTACGTGGTCGCCACTCCAGAACCTTTTGGCCACCATTGAAGATATGTTCTGCGAGCAATGCCTTGCCTACTGTCACTCAATTTTGGCGACAATTTACATGTACAGTTTACTCTTTTAGTAAGATGCGTTTCTTCCCTCTTGTGTGTTTCAAGTTTCCTTACTATTAACTTTCACCGACTGGTATAAAGTTGTCGAAAAATAAAAGGCTCGTTTTGACAATTAATGTCGCAAAAAGAATACTATATATATAATTTAATCAAATATTCGAATTATTTTAATACATATGTACATAAAAACTTAAATACTAAATAAAATATTTATACTAAAACATAACTATGTACATAAATATAATACAAAATGACAAAGTACGCTCAGGCGTCAAAGTACTCTTCCACATCGCTGTCATCCGGAAATGTGCTCAGAAGACTGACAGCATTGCCACGTTGAATTTCATTCCACTTCCAACAAGGTTTGTATATTTCTGCCGTTTAAGGTTCTCCGCAGCCGCAGCGGCAGCACCAGCATGACACGACGAGCTAGGAAGATGGGAACACTTTATGTAATTAATTAGATATTATTTTACTGTTTGTTTCAGTTACATTTTGGGTCTTTCTCAAATGTCAAAACATGTCTTGTATTTTTCAACGAATTCATAGTTCATACAAATCTCTCAATGTCTGTTATAACAGCAATAAGCGCCATATTGGCCGGCAGTTGTCAGCACGTAAATCAAATGAGATAATGATCTCTAATTTAATTTACAACGGATAGATCACGATATGGTGCGACCTGTTAAATGAGAACGGAACTCATGGCGGGGGTTCTGTCGTCAAATCAGGGAGAATAGAGGGCTGTGCAGAATTACCGTTGGAACAAAACGAATAAAATGCTAAAACAAAATAAATTTTTGAACTTCTTAAAAAGTCACAATAGAGCAATGCCATAAACTTTCCATCCGTACACACAGTTTTTTTTCTCGGTGTTTAAGACTTTTCTTACACTACAGTCCGTTGGTGACTTGGGTTTGGTTAGGTTTAAACGGTTACCGATCGGCCGGATGGTGAGTTACCTCTTACTCACCATCCGCAATCCCACACCCGTATCTTCAGAAGTTACGGTCAAAATATGTTGACCACTCTGAAGTTGGAGTTTCAAACTATTGCGCATACTCGATAAAATACACAATACGCATTCACTAAATTGCGCAGCTAGATTTTTGAGGCTCGGAGCGGTCACGAAATTTCAGAATGGAACAGAACGAAACAGAACGGAATGAAATGGAACGGAACGGAACGAAGCCGAACGGATCGGAACGAAACGGAATGGAAGATTATGAAATGAATTAGAATATAAACATTACTTTTTACACACATTTGAATCTGCGTGGACTGTCTAATTGCTGACGGCGATACCATCAGACAACTTCGTCCAAGCTAACCCATTGTGGGTTACTATTCAGGATAATAAACTATCCCAAACTGAGCAAAAGGAATATTTGATCAGTTTGATCTAGTTCCCTTATCTCCAATTAAAACACAAACTAGTAATAAGATATCCTAAACCTGAAAATGTCTAAACTGTCAGTTATAGATTGTGACAACATTATCTATGACCTGCGATATTTATCAAAATACTAGCTTTTGTTCGCAGCTTCGCCCGGGTACCTAAAATATATATTTAGCCTATGTTACTTATGGATAAAGCAGCTTTTGAAAAAATGTTAGCAATCAGACCAGCACTCTTAGCCAAGTAGTTATTCTGCAATCGTTAATGCCGTCGAAAAGTGATGAAACTTATGGGAGTGACGTCATCTCAACGTAAAGTCGCGTGGTCGTAACAAACGAATAGAAAATTAGCCAAGTTCACATCGTTCAAAATGATAGAATGAATTTCTATAACGTTTAACGCTATATCCTTTGATAAACGAACGCTACATTGTAGAACGAGCGGCCGACGCAGCGCAAGTGCGTCAACATGGCTACCCACTTATCGTTTTCTACAATTGCTGACACCGAAGCATTGCCGATTGGAGAACGGAATTCGACACGATACGGTTGTAACTTGGCTAGGGGGTACTTTCAGAGATTACCTTCTACAAACAAAAAACAAACTTTGCCTCTTTAAAATATTAATCTAACATTAATCTGCCTCACGAACTATTGATGCCTTAGCTTTTGGTGAGGGACGGCGGACTTAGGAGCTGTAGGTTGTGGATTCAAGCGTAGCCAGGCCCATTACTTAGTGTAGGTAATTCATTTCATGACCATTGCTTTCAAAACGGTGAAGGAAAACATTGTTAGAAAACCGACATGTCCACCATAGTGAGCTCGCGTGGTGGATTACGGCCTATTCCCTAGCCTGGAGAGGAGGCCTGAATTCTAACAGTGAGAACAATAACAGTAAATATACCTCCTAAAACCAAATATTGTATCGATGATAATTTCATTATATTTTTATCTGACTCAGAAAAATATTAAGTAGTTTGATAGACACATCCACACAAACAATCCGAAACACCTAACATATTTTTAATAATTGACAACTATAAATTAACAAGCCAACACATAATAACACTAGAGAATGTCAGAAACACTACAACAAAATGCAGGAGACATTAAGGACCTTACACACCTGTCTGCGAGCGTATAATTAGGACTACGTAAAATATACGGACTCCCAGAATAAATATTAGTGAATAAGTGTGAAGGGGTGGCTCTCAAAGATTTTTGATTGAAGGAATAAAGGCACAAGAGTGAGAGGTGCCAAGGTATGTGAGGCTGGTGTTCACAACTCGAGCGTTATTCTATCCACCTTTTTTTTTCTTTTTCGATGGGAAAAATCATCTTATGACAACCCCCGCTCTTGGGCGGAGCGGGAGATAGTGTCAGACTCTTACTGACTAAAAAACCCATCCCGTTCCTTCAAGCCTTCATACCGGGGCTCGAGCGTCCTTTCGGATAACCCTGGCCCCAGTAGGCTTCGACCCGGCTGGGCCCCTGCTGTTGCTGACAACTCATTGAGACGCGCGGGAACAGCACGCGCCGTCGACGACTTGGGCTTGGTCCGGACAGTTACCGGACGGCCGAACAGCGAGCTACCCATTGCTCACTGTCCGCAAGCCCGCCTACGTTGGCTGGAAATCAGGATCGGAGTCCCGGCGGCGGCGGTGAGAGCGCCGTTGTCTGATGCGGTCAGCCTCCTCCTTAGCGAGCATTACTGCTTCGCATAAGTCGGCGACTGCCTGCCACTCCTCCTCGCTCCGGACCATGGCCTCGACCAAGGCCCGGCGCGAGAGGTCTCCGCCGCCGATCACCCCCACGAGGGCACGGCGATGCTCCGTCCAAGCAGGGCACACCGCGATTGTGTGCATTCTATCCACCTCAGTTCTACACGAAAGTAAAGCATAGCATAGTCGGCCTTATACTGTTCTCACTGTTGGAACTCAGGCTTCCTCTCTAGGAGAAGGAGTGGGCCGTAATCAGTGCGGGTTAATGAATGTCACATGCCTTCGAATTTTTGGTTCTAGGACATACCGGTTTCCTCACAATGTTTTTCTTCACCGTATTGAGAGCAGTGGTGATGAAATAAATTACACAAAATAATACATTTAGCTGGGTTTGAACAATATAAGGCCGATAATATAAGGCCGACAATGATAATTAACTTTAAATTCTTAAATAAATGTATCTTTGTTTAAAAAGCTCTATTACATTTAAAACCTCCACCACTTTGAGAACCTCTTTATTATCGAACAGCAGGTGCGTAAGTTGCGCACGCGTCGATCTCCTGACGTTATAAATACTTTAACGTTCCTACACTAATTTGTTTCACTGACAAACTGTTTTATTTTACTATACTTGACAGCCGTAGGAAATAATACATTTTGTTTTTGTTTGAAAGCTTTGTTCATTCAAAAGTTTTTTTTCTTTAACCCGCTGTTTTTGGTACGCTGATTTGTGGTTGAAAAGAAATCAATAAGTATTGAAAGGGTTAATTACCATTAATCATGTGTTCCTGATCCCGGACAAACAGACAGACAGACAAAAATTGTAAAAAAAAATATTTTGGTGTATGTACCGTATATACTCGTATATTCATATGCATGTAGTAAAAAGCAGTTATTTCAATATTACAAACAGACACTCCAATTTTATTTATGTGTAAAGATAAACTGTATTAAATAAAAGTAGACTATGTCCTTATTACATCAGCTACCAGCCAAAAAAGGTCCTGTCAAAATCGGTCCAGCCATTTTAGAGATTAGCCCGGACAAACAGACAGACAGACAAAATTGTAAAAAAATGTTATTTTGGTGTATGTACCGTATATACTCGTATATTCATATGCATGTAGTAAAAAGCAGTTATTTCAATATTACAAACAGACATTCCAATTTTATTTATATTTATAGATGTATACTTATATGTATAGATGCTTAGATGTATAGATGAAATCACGGCACCTCTTCAGCTCCGACACTAGCCTGTCGATTTTCTACCGATTGCATTTCGAGGAGTGTGCATCAGAATTCCATTAATTAATTCCACCAAGCCCTTTTCATCACCGGCCAACAGGGCCCCAAGTCTGCTATTTTCATAAATTCGTCATTCCAACACGATCCAATTGTCATTTTGCTAAAAGTTTGTAATCTGCTAATTCATAATGATCGATCACTGATCGGTCAATGGTCTTGTAATAGAATTGTGGTAGAATAATAATTTCGAGCATATTAAAACCAATAACTGCACAATAACGTTCTAATGGTAAAACACTGATCAAATAAACTGTCAAAGTTTTAGTAGATTACCGCAAACTTCAAATATTCATTTGTCAATATGTACGAGATTACCATTCTATGTCACTTCTTTCAATGGAGTGTCAGTGGTTGACCATTGGAAAGTCATAATGACGCCATTATATTAGTAGATTACCAAACTTGTCAAAATCGACAATTATGACACCAATGATAGACCATTGTGACACTATTGTAATAGCAGACTTGAGGCTCAGACCGATAGACACCACCAGTTACTTCTATTTAATCGTGCTCCACTGTAGACCACACCAACACTTACCACATTCACCAGGTGAAATAAAGGTCAAATACAAGCCTATAAATAAAAAAGTCATATTTCGGCAGCGAATGTCGATCCGGTAAATAATAATTATATAATATGTATCATTTGTTTATTTATAGTTAATACAAAAAAGAAACCAGAGCTGAAAAATCTAGCGAACTGACTTCAAAATAATATTGACTTATTCTCTCTCATAAAGAGGAGGCTGAATCCCAGCATTGAGAACTTTATAAGGCTGAAAATCTTTTTGCTATTGTACTCAGACGTATTACTGAACCTTTATACAGTTGTTATACAGCTTTTTTTTAAATTGATAAATGTAGTGCTTGATTGCGATCTCACCTCAGGCCCAAGTCTGCTATTTTTATAAAGTCGTCATTCCAACACGATTCCATTGTCATTTTGCTATAAGTTCGTATTCTGCTAATTGTCGATCACTGATCGGTCAATGTCTTCGTGATAGAGTTGTGGTAGACGGCAATATCGAGCTTATTAAAAGCAATGACTACGCAATGACGTCCTAATGGTAGATCACTGATCAAAGGAACTGTAAAATGCAAATTACCGCGTACGTCAGACATTCATTTTTCAATATGTACGAGATTACCATTATATACCACTACTTCCAATGGAGTGTTTGTGGTTGATCATTGGAAAGTCATAATGACGCCATTATATTAGTATATTACCAAAACATGTCAATATCAACAATTATGAAATCAATGATGAACCATTCTGACACTATTGTAATAGCAGACTTGAGGCCCTGATGGTAAGGAGTGATGCCTTTAATGGTAAGGCGTTACTACTCGTAGTTTATGACTCTTGCCTTGAAGACACTTGAATTATACTCGTAATCGGACGGAAAGACTGGCTGCGTAACTTGGGACGTTTTCGCATCAACAACTTATGACACCTTTAACTTGATTCTATTGTCAACATACTACGGCCTAACAATAAATATATCAACATTCTTTATCTCTTATAAACTGTCGAAAAACAGCATCCATTTTTATTTTATTCATACACAGTTTTTACAAAAAAAAAAGTCACTTTTTAAATCGCGTCACGTTAGATCCAAGTAAATCAGATTCGTCGCTGTTCTATTGTCATTATCTAATAATTTATGTTGTATTTTTTAATAATGCTTGTTATTTTAGGATAGGTACGGCTACCTCTTCAGAAACTGTGTGCAAACAAGGCATAATAAATAAATAAAAAGACGTTGCTGGTTGTATGTGGAAGCTTTTTTCGCGCCGCCGTATAACCGCCATCTTGATTTTTTGACAGATATTTTGTTCCTTTGTGTGGCGAACCATCGAATAATTTCTTCAGTCTAAGTGGAGCGTGAGGATATCAGACTTTAACTGACTAAAACCCGGATGGGTTTGTGGTTGGCTTGGTACTAGCCATAATCTGAAGTAAGGAGGAATAGCAGGTGGTCGCCGCCTTCTGCGAAGCTAGCACTGCTTCGCGAAGGAAGCGACCGCACCCGTAAGGGAACAGACGTCCTCACACCCCAGCTGCCGGGACCCTGACCCCGATTTCCAGTCACCGCATTGTTTGCGAAAGACGAGCAATGGCTAGCTCGCCGACCAGCCATCCGGTGACAGTCCGGACCGACCACGAGTCCTCGACGGCTAGGCTCAAAGAGGTATCATCAAAAACGGCTTCAGCCCTGCTGGGCCCCTAAGCCTCTGGGGCCATGGATTTACTTTCTAAACGTGGGGTCCTAGAACAAAAAACAAAAGAGAACATAAGCACAAAATAGATAGGTACAGAAGTCAATCTACATACAAAGCGCGCTCGAGCAACGCACACATAGACACCGCTCACAGACACGATGTCTCGGTTGCGTCTCGGATCACTCGGCGAACAATTCCGCCTCAAACGCTCATTAGTGTGCGTCCACCGAGCGTAGGTATAAAAAGTGAAGTACATACATAAGATTGTCTTCTGTACCTATCTATTTTGTGACATAGGTGTACATTTAATCAATAATCTGACATGCCGCGACCGCGAGTGACAAAATTGATGAATTTGCCACCTTAAAAAAAAAACGTATTTCTGTACCACGGTAATTCTTATGAACCATTCCGCAGCTTAGGCATTTTGTACCTACGGTTTTCAAATTACTTTGATGGCCTCTATCCAGTGCCGTAAATAGGGCGGTTAAGCGGTGCCCAGGCACAGGGCGCAGTCCCCGGAGGAGCCACAGAGTATATGTGGGCGCAAAACCACTATTTGAATATTTTGATGAGGATTTAATTCGATCACTTCCTGTTAATTTCTTTTAAATATTGCAACATCCTGTTGAATTTATAGAAGGATTTAATTTGATAACTTCCTTTCGAATTATTTTAAAATATTACGACATCCTGTTGAATTTATAAAAGGATTTCATTTGATAACTTCCTTTAGAATTATTTTAAAATATTGTTGAATTTATAACAAATTAAATGACAACTTCCTTTCTAGAAAATATTAAACATCCGGTCGAATTTGTGAGGATTTAAGTTGACCACTTAATTTTTATTTCTTTAAAAATATCAGAGCATCCGGTCATATTTAAATAAGAATTTACTGTGACAATTTCCGTTCTAATAATTTATTTAAAATATTTTTCTACCTTCATAGTGAATTTTTATGCTTGTCAATTTCTGAGTATAAAAACCGTTGTAATGTGATTAGAAAGGCACTTTTTGACCGACCATAGAATAAACAACTTGAACTGAAGCAATGTATTTCTTTATTATCACTCTAAAACATTTCCTGATATCACTGTGACTGTGAATTTTGTGTGACGTCAACTCCGACGGCGATCATGCGCCGACAGCAGCGGTGGGATACAGCCCGCTCCTACCGAAGTCCTCTGGATTCCGGGTCAAGTGTCGTGACTGCAACATGGTTCGCTACTCCTGCGCCTTCACGAGGTCGTGGCAATTTCTACCTATTGCCTTTCGATCCCAAGGTGCGCTCTCACACCAGGAACCAAAGACCTGGGCTGAAACGTGGTCTCTGCAATACACCACATAGGAGCAGGACCTGATCCAGACGTTTGGCGAAGAGTTCCGGTGTGCTGACGACATCCAGTGGTGACATGACTGCATGTCGGAGCAGGCGAGCAGCCACGTGAATTACGCAACCGAAGTATGGACGCTCTTCAAGTGAGTGCAGCCAGAAGCAACGGATGGTGAGGTTATTGATTCTTTAATCACTGGTTTTTATCCTGATTTTATGAAATGTGTATTGTAGTGTAAAACTCCTGACCTTTTGCCCAAACTAGTCTCCATTTTCAAAACTTTTCGTAAATCTGACTAATCAGAAACTGACGGTGCAAACATAAATTATTCAAACCAAAAACTTCCGTTGTAGCTGTCATTGTCGTTTTTAGGAGCTGTCGTTGTCGTTTTTAGGAGCTGTCATTGTCGTTTTTATGAGCTGTCATTGTCAGTTTAGGAGCTGTCACTGTCGTTTCTAAAAGTTGTCAATTTACCCGAAACAGCAAGGAAAAATCGTCAAAACATATTTCCGCAAACTATTTCCGGAGGAGGCTCCGAAAAGTCAAATTTTTAATTTTATTTTTGTGAAATTTTAAATACCTGTTAAAGTTAAAATGATTTCAGTCCTATATAGATTAATTTTTGTAAGTACTGGTTTCGATAGTCAGATTCGAACATTGGGGGTTGCTAGTAAACCTTAAAACTT
The DNA here is from genome assembly GCA_929112965.1 of Mythimna albipuncta. Taxonomy (NCBI): domain Eukaryota; kingdom Metazoa; phylum Arthropoda; class Insecta; order Lepidoptera; family Noctuidae; genus Mythimna; species Mythimna albipuncta. The sequence continues at coordinate 2,961,588 of OV815962.1, read as the reverse complement.
TTAAGAAAGCAGTGAAAAAAAAAAGTGTAGCGTGTTTTGGTTAGCAAACAAAAGTGACCTGTGTGTCGGGGTGCTAATAATTTATCGTTCGCTGTAGTTATTTTCATTTTTACAAATACCCACTAAACAAAGCGTTTGCATTATCTGCCTTAATGTTTTCCAAATGGTTCCTCTAGTCTGGTGATCATGAAACAATTGGAAAGGTAGAAGAATTAAGCAAAATAAAATATTGTTTTGGATCGATTAGGTCGATCGTTTAATCGATTACTGGGACGATTTTTGGATCAATTGCTGGATCGATTGGCAGGGCGTTTGTTAGTCGATCGGCGAGGCGTTTGTTAGTCGATCGGCGAGGCGTTTGTTAGTCGATCGGCGAGGCGTTTGTTAGTCGATCGGCGAGGCGTTTGTTAGTCGATCGGCGAGGCGTTTGTTAGTCGATCGGCGAGGCGTTTGTTAGTCGATCGGCGAGGCGTTTGTTAGTCGATCTCCAATCGATTGTTAATCGATTGTTAGTTGATTGTTGGACTGATTGTTAATCGATGGTTGGATCGATGGTTGGATCGATTCTTGAATCGATGTTCTTGTTTATAAACGAAATAATATTAGGGAAAGTATCGGCAGACCTTTCAAATGGACAGTATCCGCTTCAATCTAATTGTTGGCAATGCTGGTCGGGCAAACTGTCAGGTTGACATTTGTAGAGCTTTATAAACAGTGGCAATTAAAGATTTGCAGTTGATTTTATTTTACATCAAAAAGTACGTGAAAGTTCCCCTTTAACCTATTGCCACTGTGTTTTAAGCTTTTATGTAAATTTAGGATGGACGAGCGATAATTTCGAGACAAGTTAAGATTTGACACAGGCGATATCATGGAAACTTTTGAGAAAAGGATGTCCTAATGTATCGGCATGAAAGACAATGTTAAAACTTGATCAAAGATGTAGAAGTTTCTATTAAAATTTTACACGTACTGCCAAATGACGGTATAAAGTGAAGCATGGTTGGAACCATTATTTAAGATGATTATAAAAATCGCTGTTCACGATTTAGTTTATGATAATGAGCCGACCGTATGAGCGGAGAATTTGTGAATTAGATTTATCGCAGTAACTAGTCCCTTTCCCACCTATTACGCTGACTGATCACCGGTGTATCCTTTTTCCCTGTCCAGAGCTGATCCTAGGCGGGTGATGCCATAAGAGATGGCTAGATCCAAGGCGGGTGATGCTAGTTAGGGAGGCTATATCCTATGCGGGTGATGCCATGAAGGAATATGGCTAGATCCAAGGCGGGTGATGCCGTAGATTAGATAGTTTTAATGTGAATTGGCTTATTGCTTTAAAACAAATTATATTGATTTTTTGTTCGGACCTGTTCAAGCCATTAATCATTTTTCAAGCGCGATATTTAGATTCATTAGATTAATTAGTCCCCTTCCCACCTATTACGCTGGCTGGCCACCATGCGTATCCTTTTTCCCTGTCCAGAGCTGATCCAAGGCGGGTGATGCCATGTGGTATGGCTAGATCCAGGGCGGGTGATGCTAGTTAGGGGGCTATATCCAAGGCGGGTGATGCCATTTGGTATGGCTAGATCCTAGGCGGGTGATGCCAAGTTAGGGCTAGAAGGCGAATGATGCCGTGTAATGCCAATCAGCCAATTCACACCAAATATTTGATACTGTGTAAGTTTGGCTAACCCTATGTGGGTGACGCCGATAGAATGTTTGATTTTGGGCTAACCCTATGTGGGTGACGCCGATAGAATGTTTAATTTTGGGCTAACCCTATGTGGGTGACGCCGATAAAGTGTTTGATTTTGGGCTAACCCTATGTGGGTGACGCCGATAAAGTGTTTGATTTTGAACTAACCCTATGTGGGTGACGCCGATAAAATGTTTTATTTTGGGCTAACCCTATGTGGGTGACGCCGATAAACTGTTTGATTTTGGGCTAACCCTATGTGGGTGACGCCGATAAACTGTTTGATTTTGGGCTAACCCTGTGTGGGTGACGCCAATAAAATATTTGTTACTGAGTAATTTTTGGGCTAAGCCTATGTTGGCGACGCCGATAAACTGTTTGATTTTGGGCTAACTTTATGTGAGTGACGCCAATAAAATATTATGATGCTGTGTAATTTTGGGCTAACCCAATGTGGGTAACGATAAAATGTAATTGATTGGTTTGGAAACTTTTATTTTTGTAATTTGAAAACATAGTTGAAGCTTGTGATCATTTATTAGTTTTGCATTGTATAATGTAGAAGCAATTTTTTCAATTTTGTAAATGTGCGGTACCATGGAGTATTTTTATTGTTACAACTTTTGTGACTTAACGAGTATGGCAGTTGGGTTTGTCATTGAATCATTCAACTACATGGTGCTCACATAATAGAAGCAACAAGAAATATGTAACCAAGATAATATGTAACTCATAATATGATTTAAAAGAGTGTCCATGGAGTTTCTTGCACGTTCTTCTCCATAGAGACCTACGCTTTGGAACGTGCGACTTAGCTTCACTTTTTTGGACTGACCGACATTTGACTATTCAAAAGTGCCTGTTAATGGTCTCTTTGAAATAAATGCTTTGATTTTTTTTTAATTTTAATGTAAAGTTCTGTACAGCGCAGAGAGCGCGCTGAAATCAGAATGGCCGTGTGGGCGCAAAACCACTATTTGAATATTTTGATGAGGATTTAATTCGATCACTTCCTGTTAATTTCTTTTAAATATTGCAACATCCTGTTGAATTTATAGAAGGATTTAATTTGATAACTTCCTTTCGAATTATTTTAAAATATTACGACATCCTGTTGAATTTATAAAAGGATTTCATTTGATAACTTCCTTTAGAATTATTTTAAAATATTGTTGAATTTATAACAAATTAAATGACAACTTCCTTTCTAGAAAATATTAAACATCCGGTCGAATTTGTGAGGATTTAAGTTGACCACTTAATTTTTATTTCTTTAAAAATATCAGAGCATCCGGTCATATTTAAATAAGAATTTACTGTGACAATTTCCGTTCTAATAATTTATTTAAAATATTTTTCTACCTTCATAGTGAATTTTTATGCTTGTCAATTTCTGAGTATAAAAACCGTTGTAATGTGATTAGAAAGGCACTTTTTGACCGACCATAGAATAAACAACTTGAACTGAAGCAATGTATTTCTTTATTATCACTCTAAAACATTTCCTGATATCACTGTGACTGTGAATTTTGTGTGACGTCAACTCCGACGGCGATCATGCGCCGACATATACCTACATAGTACTTTTTTTTTGTATTGTACTTTTTCTAGGGGCGGGCGCAGTTATAGAAGCTCGCACTGGGCGAGTAAAAGGCTGGTACGGCACTGCCTATAGCATCAATACTTCTACTTCATTTGCAGATTCTTAAGATTAGAGTTCCCTATATATTACCCTAGACGGAACCCCTTTCATTTTTAACCCCATTCACTGTTTCCTCAGTTCGTAAAACTTTCTATACATGCTTCTATGTATTCATAAAAAAAATACGTTTTCTCTGATACAATAAAAACGAGATGCATAAGTTTACTCATAAAACTTGTTTTATACTGTGTGTAAAAAAGTTTCTTTTCGCAACGGTGACATATCAAAAGAGAAAATATGGGGAAACGACTATTGACGTAGGAGGTTATATTCTCTTAAGATATTATGAAAATGAAATTATCTTTTAGAGTACTACTTATGTATGATGAGAGCGGGGGTGGCCGAGTGGTAATGACTCCGACTTACGAGTTGTAGGTCGCGGGTTCAAGTCCATTACTTTGTGTTCATCACCACTGCTCTCAAAACGGTGAAGGAAAACGTAAGGAAACCGGCATGACCTAGAACTAAAATCCGCGCGTGAAATACGGCCCTTTCCCTCTCCTAGAGAGGAAGCCTGAGTCCCAACAGTGGGAACATTATAAGGCCAACTATGCTATGCTACTACTTACGTAGATTTTTTTAAATTGATATAAACTAGTGCTTGACCGCAATCCCTCCTGATGGTAGTACTTAGTGTCGTTGTATTCAACTTGTGACCTTTTTAAATATTTTTGGGAAAAAATATAGCGTGGTGTAAAAACTATTGAAAACCATTCCGTTACTGATTCTTAACTAACTATACTATTAAACTAAAAATAATTTTGTATATCAATTAAAAATCTATGTGTTTCATTTGTCTAGTACAGTTGCCATCACGGATCGTGAGCGGTTGCGCAGAAGTCAAATATTCGGTCTCTTTAGTGGTGCGAAGTGTGGTGTCAGTGATTGGCTCGCCGCGCCGTCGCGTCATAGACGTCACTCCTAATTCGTTCCCTGCGTTGCTGCATGGATCTAACAACGAAGACGATTGGCTCGCCAATGTATGGAATGCGCAAAGCGATCCCCACTCTGACGCAGAGCGCTCAAGATCCGTGATAGCAATTGTACCCATAACACAAGCTCTACTTAGCTTGGGACACTAGTCCCAAGCTCGGCGTTGTGCGATAGTTGTGGATTAAAAAAACGGCGCTTCACGGCAATATTGCCGGCAAAGGCACATTGTCTAATCGCAACTACCAGCACCAATATACCAATTAGGTCTTTTCTAACCGTAATAATATCTAACTGTCTCAAAAACCAACACACAAGCATGACTAATAAAAACCAAAGACACAGATTAAAGCGAAAACGTCACACAAACGCAAATTCACGAGTGCACAGCAAATCGTTTAATTGCATCAAACGGGAACATACCTACTGACCAACATAACACAGTGTCCCGCTATGCACACAACCTAACGGAGTTGCAGTGACTCGAGCATTTTGTATTTGAACTGGCTTTTGTCTGTGGGTTCGCCCGCGTGAGTTTAAGTTTTTCTGTACTAACTTTGGACCACCGTTTCATATATATCCTTATCGGATGAATTTTAGAAAATTCTTTCTTAGGCAAACATTACACGGTAGGTTTTACAGTCAGTTTTTCCACAGTCGATTGACGAAAAACTTATCGTATAATGCGTTGATTCATGGTTTTTACTACTGACTAGCTGTGCCCGCGACTTCGTTCGCGTGGAATATAGGATTTTGAATTTATTTTTTCCAAAATAAAAGTAGCCTATGTTACTCCTTATTACATCAGCTACCTGCCAAAAAAACTCCTGTCAAAATCAGTCCAGCCATTTCAGAGATTAGCCCGGACAAACAGACAGACAGACAGACAAAAATTGTAAAAAATGTTATTTTGGTGTATATACCGTATATATTCATATGCATGTAGTAAAAAGTAGTTATTTCAATATTACAAACAGACATACAGTTCTTTTATGCATAATGTTAGTATGAATATACAAATAGTAGACTGCAATTTCCTTTGGTATGGTTAAAATGTAATGAGTGTGTAATTTTTAGCACTTAACATGCTTTAAATAATGCGTTACTTCCTTTTAAATTTTTCCCACAGTTTGTGCGGTTTTTGAAATAATTTGGAGAGGTTTTATGCGGTGGGAAACGATTAATGACACTTCTCGCTCGACGGTGGAGCGAGAGAGCGTGTCAGACTTTTACTGACTACACACTACACCTTTTTTATTTAGGTGGGAAATCATCTAATGACCATCTCCCGCCCTTGGGCGAGGCGGGAGTGCGTGTCAAATTTTCACTGACTAAAACCCACTCCTGTTCCTTTTTTGGCTTCGTTCCAGGGCCCCGGGGTTCTCTTTCGAATCACGAATGGCTCCTGGCTCCGACCCTGCTGGGCTTTTACGGTTGCTTACGTCTCTTTGAGGATCGCGCGGAACACCACGCGCTGCCAACGACTTGGGGTCGGTGAGGACCATTACTGGACGGTGCGGCGGGTTAAACATTGCTCGTCCTCCGCAACTCTACTTTGGGTGTTTCAGAGCGGGAAAAGACATTGGATGATTTCCAAACTTAAAAATTCCCTTTTATACACCGTTAAATTTTGACGATTTTAATCCAGTCGAGATCAGTCCAATTACCTGTAGGTAGTAGTCGGCGTTGCGTACTAAATACCTACAAGTCATTGGACTCGCCCAGCGGACGTTTTCTTAAAGAAATTAATTTCGTATAATTTATAATTCATCGTGAACCATAATCAATGTTGTTATAGGTAATCAGGACTGAAGATATCCGCAGGAGAACCAAGGTCGTCGACATAGCCCGAAGAATCGGCATTGCTCGTAGAATAAATGATCTATGGGGCCGGAAGGTACTGGCGTGGCGAACTGGCGACCGCGCACCGGCAGATGCAGCCTGGCAGCATAGGTCTCCCACAAGGTAGACCAATGATCTGGTGAAAGTCATGGGAATGCGATGGATATGAGATACACAGGACTGCTCGTAGTGGCGACACTTAGAGGAGGCCTATGTCCAGTAGTGGACATCTTCCGGCTGAAATGATGAAGGTGACAGGTTATTAAACTTTTTTATTTATGATAATTAGAACTTTTTTTTATGGTTGATAGGTTTGCGCTTGACCGCTATCTCACCTGATGGAAAGCGACGATGGAGACGTGCTTCCCTATCTACTAATATTTACGAGTATAACTGTGAAAGAATTTGGTGTTCTAGATAAGCAAATTAATTATTCCTGTCCTACAAAACCCAGAACCCCAATATATTTTCCTAAAACAGTTTCCGAACTACAAAACGTATTTTTCAACTGTCCAACTAAGTCTAGAAAATAATTTATCAATGCGAACTAATGAACATTTATTTGCCGCCATTATCGGCAAAACTAGGGAGTCCATACAAAAAGTTTTAATGGCATTTTTATCAATGGCTCTTATCGAAGACACAGTTATCAACCAGACCGCTGAAGATAACGCGGGAAAACAATGCACCGGGTGAAGAAAAAACTTTCAACATCTTCCCGACCGTTCCACCTTCAATAAAATATACCTCACTCACTCACACATATTAATAGAACATACGAAAGAAAGAGATAGATACGTCACATGAATGTCACACCGAACCCCAGGTAAAGTTTCAATTCCATTTATTCGAACGCGAGCTTTGCGCGCGAAAGCACGGTTGCGCGAGAGCTGTTCCATTTTTAAAGTTTCCGGCGGTTTTATTCGAAAATGGAATCGTTTATTAAAAGTGTTATTATTTTTTAATTTTATATTTTTACGTGGAACAGAACTGTGTGTTATAAGGAGTTTCTTGTGATTTTTGTGAAATGACAGTTGGTTGTTTTTTTGTTCGCGGACCATCTTATTGTGCAATAGGGATTACTTTTTTGTATCGGAGCTAAGGATACGGTGAGTCGGGTTCCTTTTCAATAAGACATTCATGTTGCAACTGTTGCCTTTCTGTTGTATATTATGTAAAACACATAAATTGTGTGAGAATTTTTGATACCTGAAAAAGAATTTAGAATTTTTAAGCTGAATGAACTTTTCGCAGAAACTTATCTTAGAAGTATAAATTATATTTCTTGTATGTAGATATAATTTTGTATTTATTTATTAAAACCTCATAATATACCATTAACCCCAACCACACAAGTTATGAGGACCAGGAAAGTTAATGGCTAACAGACATCCTAAAAAAAAGATTGCCCGCCAAAAGTTCAAAACTTAGAATCAGTCGCTCTAGATTTTAATAAATTGAAATTAACGTATTTATTTAGTACGTAGGTACTAAATACATAAAAATTTAACAATACATATCCAGTTGAAAGATCTCTCCAATCAACGACTGCTTAAAAACTAGTAATGATTACCTGCACTGCAGACAGCGAAATAAGCTTTTGCAGTCTACGATCTTCAGTTTTGGACTATCTGATACAAGCTTCAATAAATACAACTTTTAGTAGTATTTATTGAAACTGCATTTTCCATTATTCGTAATTGCTAAAACTGCATCATTGGGGTATCAAAGAACCGAAATACTACAACCTGTGAGACTTTAAGTCAAGATTGAATAGGTTACTTTATGGTAAGCGTGCTCCATCGTCAACCAAATCTTTGCTTCACCATTTCAGTAGTTATACGTCCACTGTTGAGCATAGGCCTTCCCACACCCTTCAGCAGGTCATCGGTCCACCTTGTAGAAGGCCTTCCAACGCTGCCTTGTCCAGTACGCGGTATCCTTGCTTACTCAGGCAAGGAGATAGTGGTCAAGTATTCTATAAATAATGAAAAAAGAAACGAATTCTTTTTTTATTACTGACAGGCACCACTATCTCTTCTGACAGTTAGCGATGACGTGGTCTATGATGAAGCATGCTTGTCTAGAAATAACCTATTTTCTTTTAACTAGGCTAAACACACAGCAAAAGATTATTAAATTCGCCTTTGCACCGTATTATTAACAGCCATTTCTGGAGTTGTAAACTGACGGAAGTTTTTGCAAGACTTGCTTATTCGCAAACTCGTAAGTGCATCCGGTTCCTCTTGTGTAAGCAATATAGATTTTATCTGATGCTATCTTTTCATTCCTCGTCACTGCATCTACGGTCGGTGTCCCAAATGTCATGAATTATTATAATTTATGCTGTATATCACTATCTGGGGTGATAGAGTATCTATTTATTTTTTGCGGTATAAATTTCTTGGATGGGTTGCAGAAATTGCTTTCAGGTGAATTATAAAAGATAGACTATTTAAGAATGGGTAAAAATCTGTTTACTATGGTAGATGCCAGATACCCGTGGAATAACATTTATTGACCCTCCTTCATTAGTTGACATTCTTATTTTAAAAAACGGAAATAAAGACATGAAGCTGTTTTAAATCGACATGTATCGTGATCCTTTACATGATCTATTAATGAAAAGCAGTTCATTGTTTGTTTTTCGGGTACCTACGCAGAGGTATTAGGAAAAGGTCAATGTACTTTATGCCTCGGTTATCTGCCGCCTTCTATACAGCTTCCTTTTTCTAGTTAAAAACAGTACCTATATTAATTGTGTGTACGTAATTCTGTATCTTAGCTTACAGCTAAGAAGTGGAATTTCTTGCCAGAGTCTGTGGTTCCTGATTGCTACATCTTGTGGTATAAGTCAAAAATTACTAAAGTTACTTTACTAAAACACAGACTAATACAGACATTCAAGTTTATACAAATCAATTTAAAGTTTATGACTTACTTAATGACGAGTTGGACAGTGTCCGACTTGACACATTTTTATTTCAATATTTTTTCACTGACGGGTCGGACACACACTGTTAAGTATAGTCAGATAAATTATTTTAAAATACATATTATAAAAGGTAAAAAAGCCATACCAAAACTATTTTAGGCTATAGGCTGTCTATTTTAGTTTATGTGATTAAAAAAAAATGAGATTATGCAATGTTATAAGCTACGATGGGGTTGGCATATCTGGTTAGATAAAAACCCAAAATAATAAATAAAGGAAAAGCTGGATTTAAGGTGACAAACTGGCAACCTCGGGTACTTAATAAACTTTTTTTATTATTATTCGCTTTATTCATTTTTTATACATACCTGTTATTGATGGTCTCGCATTTGACCACTATCTCACTTGATAGTAAGCGAGGATGTGGTCGACAAAGGAACACGCTTGCCTAGAAGTAACCTATTCACTCTTGACTTAAAGACCCTAAGCTGTAGGCTGCTATCAGGAAACACAGAATTGTATATTAAAACTTTTTTTTATACGACTATACTCGATAGCTTTAATAAAGGTGATTTTCGAATCGTCAGTGAAAAAAAAAATTAGAATATAAAATGTGTCGATTCGGACACTGTGTCCAAAACTGTCAGTAACACAATTTTATCAAGTAAAAATGAAATAATTAATTAGAAGTGAAAAATACAAAAAAGAGCTTGTATGCTCACTACTAACCGCAAGAACTGCAAAGTAATGTACTTACTCCCAGTTGACTACAATAAATTATTCCCACTGTACAACCCCTCAATAAACTCCCATGAGCCACATGACATAAATATTGATTAATCAAACATTTTTATGTTAACTTTATGTACATAAATGAGCCCTAAACATGTTATTAATTCAACCGATTCGTTATAGGTACACTCAACCGCCTGTTAGTAGACACAATTAACCCTTTATCGTCGGATAAGTCCGACGAGTGTTTCGTGACCTATTCGATAGCGTCGTGTGTTTGTGACTAAGTACTCCATCTCGTTTAGCTCTTCAATCCCCATAGGTGACAGAAGAGCTGAAGAGATGGAGTATTTGGTCGTGGATATGCGACCAAGGTGGAATAAACGCGAGTGTTAGTCGAATATATCCGACGTAAGTACTTAAAAAGCGCCTTAAATTTGTCAAAATCAAAATCATTTATTTCAAATAGACTAGGCACTTTTGAATAGTCAAATGTCGGTCAGTCCAAGAAAAGTGAAGCTAAATTGCATGTTCCAAAGCGTAGATCTCTATGGAGAAGAACGTGCAAGAAACTCCATGGACAATCTTTTAAATCATATTGTGGCAATAAAGGTGATTTTTAGTGTTACTATAGTGATGCGAATGACTGTATATTGAACGACATTTTTATAAAGTCATTGGCTGGTCACGGTTGAATAATTCGACTGTTTTATTTGTTTGAGTTTTGTATGGTCAGCATGGAAATTAATAGGCAAAATATTTTTTTCTAAAAAAATATAAGTATATGAATTTGTATAATATAATAACGAGCGTTTATACGTTTGTAATATTTACTAGTAAGTTTAAAACATTTCATTTTTACAATGATATCGGCATTAAGAAAGTCCACATCAAACATTAACGCAATATTATTTGAATGTGAGTTTCTATATTTAAAAATAGAGTTTTATGTTTAAATATCACAATATTACACTAAAATTATTTTGGCGAAAGTTTGTGTTCCCACACATTCAAATGGCTAAACGAATTAAAATGTTTAAATGAAAGGCACACCGATACATCATTGATATTGCACATAGGATACTTTTTATCCCGGAAATATATTCCTTTGGTAGGTATGTCTACTTTTACGCGGTTGAAACTACAGGCAAAAGCTATATTAATATAAATGTACACAACATCACTTCTCTTTTACTCATAGCATAAGCGTAATCAGCCGTTCCCACAGCTGGAACTCAGGCCTCCTCTCCAGGAGTGAGGAATAGGCCGTAATCCACCACGCGGGCCCAGTCTCGACTGATGGATGACACGTGTCTTTTACTTTACTCAAAGAAAAAACATCAAATAACACTGTTCTTATATGAAATGATTTATGATTGACTTCACACAGGAACTTGACAGGAAGTAAACCAAACTCCTAACGAATATGATGTTCGGAATTTTCTGAAAGAAATAATTGGAATATACACATAGTAAAAGATTCAAGATAAAGTTCAAATTATCTAAAAAACAATATAATCATTATAAGAAAATACTTGCAATATCAAGAAAACTTAAAAAGTATAAATTTTTGCTGACCGTATCAATTCCACAAATCGCAATGCACGTTCGAAAAGTCAAAATACTAAACTATAAGAGCCCTTACATACTTAACTCCACCACAATAAGACAAAAGATCATAACAAGCACTTCTCAAGCACTTGGCGGGGTCAGTTATGCCCTTAATTATGGCAAGAGAGAGACGGGAATATATCGCACTCCTGTGTTAGACAGAGAGGGAAGAGTAAATAGATTATAATAAAGCACCCTTGCGATCCAGCGAAGCGTTCGCGCGGATTTTTTTGCACGAGTTCAAACCTCTTTGGTTGGAGTTTTTTTTTTTCAAGTCTGTGAGAACTCGGCTTTTACAGTCTAGTGCTTTTGCCCAGTAATGGATAACCATCACGCTATCCTTTCATGAGAATGGAAGTTTTTTTTAAATATAGTTTTTAATTTAGAGAATTAATTGGGTACGTTTCGTGCTTTGTGGCGGAAATGGGCAAGATTGATTTATTTTTCATGCGGTCGTAAACGGTTTTTAGATTCGCAATTAAAAGGTTGTTTGAAAAAACGGTGGTCACTGACAGTTGGGAACTTCGTAGTTTTTATTATTCCTATATAATTATATAAACTTGCCCTTTTATCATAAAATAATAAATGAATAATAAAAGTTAGTTTGAATTAAATATGTAAATTATGAATTTATTTTTTTGTCTTCTGTAGGATAGAACTTCGACAAAAAAATAAATAGCAAAGTTACTTCTTTCTTGATAAGTTCACATTTCACAAATTAATCTCACTCAAAATTATTGCATCTTCATACTTCCCCTTGCTCATTCAGCCAAATCAAAAACGATACACAACCTCTTTACAAAATGTCACTTCAGAAAAAAAAAAGTAAAAACAAATCATAGATCGCGAAACAAAAGACTAGTCGAACGCCCGGAATCACCCGCTCCTTTATAGTGTCAACCAAAACCGTAAAATGTTTTATTATCATTATAATTTACTTGTTTAGCTATAAACGTGGAGTGCGCATTTAATTAAAAGATTCAAGGGGTTGGCAGTTTGTAAGACATTAGAAAAAATATCGTAGATTGATGGTTACCGGTTTTGTTCAGTTATTTAAGTAAAAAAAAATATGTCTTGAAGTTGTCAAAATCACGATGACTGTTCATAATACTGACATTGACAGTATTACGAAAACAAAATAAGCTATAGTTGAAAATGTGAGAGTTTGAGTAAATTAAGTTAGAAAGTGCGATGCCAAAAGTACTATGAAAAAAAAAACACCCAAAAATCTTAGAAACAAGAAAATATGTGCCTCACAGTCGGTGGTTTAAAATTATAAATCTAATTTATGCATATTATTTGTAGAAAAAAAAAAAAAAATGATGGAATATTTTTTGCTATCACTCCTTTGGTCGTGTATTGTTATCTACTATTTAACATTAATATTCGACAAAAAAAAAACTCTAAGATACTATGAACGAGTTTGAAAAAATTTAAAAGGTACCGGTATATTTGACTTTTTCACACTTATTCACAGGTAAGAAACTCACAAGTCACGAAAAAGTTAACCCATTAGCGATCTTGTGTGGGACTGATTTTTTTTTTGGCTGAAAAAAAAACATTGACGATTCACACGGAACAGAAAAAGGTCGGACTCAAACGTAAGAAAAAAAAAGTAAGAATTCGAAACGCAAATAACAATATTATTACAGTACGTTCGAAGGGTTGCTAGCTGTAATAAAAGTAAATTAAAAGATATGGATCACTTTTATTTCGTTAATTGAACAGTGATTTGTTCGAGTGCCCCCGTTTTTTTTTTTGCACTCTGTATTATATTTGAAAGATTCGATTACAATAAATTAAATTATATATATTGTTACAATTCTTATGCTTTGAATTCATTAAATGGCGATTGAAGTGATAATAATATTCTCGATTTATTAATTCGTAAATTATATTATTTCGCAAAGAATATTAAATAAAAAAACTTTTATTAGATTTAAATACGTAAGATATACGGTCATTACGGTCATTCGGCCATACGGTAATTTTCTGAGAGATTATTCAAAAGAGTCACCACGGACCGAAAAAGCCAATTGAAGAAATACGCATGGCTGTTAGTCAGTAAAGGTCCGACACTCCCTCACCCCCCTCCCCCCACTAAGATCCGGAGAAGTTATATCTCATCGCAAAAAAAAAATTAATGGTAATTCAAATTGTATGTCACGCAACGGACATACTTCAGTATGCAATATACATTACCAAGTACCTACAGTAGGCACATACTTTAAAATTAAAGGGGTCTGTAAATAGAGCAACCGAAGTTGAAGTGGATTCAACCCAATCTGAACCCTTTGTAAATAAAAAACTTTACTGTACTTTAATAGTGAGTACCTCTCGAGTAGTCTTTCTGAAGATGAAGATACAGTGATGGTGGAAATTGCTGCTTTAAAAAAAATAAAACAAATTGTCTTTGTGATAAACTTCTTCGCTAATAAAAGTAAACAATTGTCTTCATATCAGTGAAAAACTGCGCTTTTCACTACTGAAAGTTTTAGAATCGATTTTACACTTACACGCCTTTGCGATATCGTTTATCAAAAATTTATGTAAGAAATGCTTCAAATCCTTTTAGATTGCCAAGTAAATAAAAAAAAATCAGATTTGATCAAGATTCGATATTTTATATTCCCATTAAAAGGCATTTTATTTTAAACTTCGGCCAATATGACGTAGGTAATCGTTCACGTAAGCAAAGCTTGAGTACGCATTGAGGAGCTGATCTTGGTAATTGAGATCCTGTACTCATGTGTTTATTAATTAGCAAAGATCTTGAGCTTCTGTCATCGTATAATCGGGGATCAAATGATATCACACTTGAGGACGGAGTAGAGCATCGTTTATTAATACGGGCCTGAGTGTGTGTTGCTCGAGCGCGCTTTGTATGTAGATTGACTTCTGTATCTATATATTTTGTGTAAACACCCTATATATCTCCATCCCTTTAACAATTCTGTTTAGGTCGCAAAATGGATCGCATTAAGAGCACGTGCTAGGGCCTCTTGTATATTTTTTCTCCAAGTAAAAAATATTTCAATATTGAAAACTCAGCCTAGTAGAGTTATGCGAATGATGTACTTATTGTCCTTATAAAGTAAAAATAAACAATTTCTAACGACTCAAAACATTTCATCTAGTAAACCCCATCAATATTGCCTAAAGGGTAAAGACGACATGCATTAAAATGTACCCTACAACCCGTAAGTAGGTGTCAACCCGTAAGTGCTGGGAACTTATCCCCTAATCCTGGGCGCCCAGAGGTCAGGGGGTGAATAGGGCTGATTTATATTGATAAACCTGCCACCTGGTGTACCTGGTGACTTTGAAGAAACGGACTTGTTAGACGTTATTCTAAAAAAAATATATATAAAATTCAATGGTACAAACTTTGTAACTGTCAAAGTTAGAAACGGGCATAATAACGCTTCTTGGGCACTTGGTTCAAACTTTTAGTAAAGTAGTAGTAAACGTTTAATTCATGAAACCCCAAGCGCACCTATTGTCTTTCTATTGTGTCTGTGATTTCCACGATTGAAAGGTTAATTCATTTTTATGTTTTTGTAAAAACGATATACTTTTTAAAAAGTCAGTTTTTTTTTACTAACAACAAATTCAGGACTTGAAAAACCTAACCTAACCTAACCCAACATGAGCTGATTAGCAAATAACCAATTTCTTATTGGTCTAGTGGTTAGTGACCCTGACTGCTATGCCGGAGGTCGTGGGTTCGATTCCCACCCAAGACAAATGTTTGTGTGATGAGCAAGATCATTTGTTCTGTGTCTGGTGTAATTTATCTATAGGTAATATGTATGTATTTAGAAATATTTAAGTATGTTTATCAGTTGTCTAGTGCCCATAACACAAGCTCTGCTTAGCTTGGGACTAGACGGCGCTGTGTGATAGTTGTGGAATATTATTATTATTTATTATTATTATTTTAATAACAAATTCTAGATGAGTTTTAGATTTTAAACTCAAAAAGCTGGGAGCTTCCATCCGGACAGAGCTCGAATCGTCGACGGCGCGTAGTGCTCCACGGCGCCTCAAAGAGATAACAGTAAACCCGTGGGGGGCCCAGCAGAACCGAAGCCTACCAGCACAAAATAGATGGGTACAGAAGTCAATCTACATACAAAGCGCGCTCGAGCAACGCACACATAGACACCGCTCACGGACACGATATCTCGGAGCGCCTCGATCTACTCGTCGAACAGTTCCGGCTCAAACGCTGAAAAAGTAAAGTACATACATGAGATTGTCTTCTGTACCTATCTATTTTGTGCTACTGGGGCAAAGACGGAACATAAGTGGAATTTTGCTTAGTAAAAGTCTGACACTCCCACCCTACCCTAATGAGGGAGGTAGTCATTAAATGATTTCCCAACAGAAAAACTACGACAATCTATATTGTACCCTGCAGTGTCACATGCACTCAAAGACTTACAAACATACATTTTTTTAAACTATAATCCATAGATAAACAATATGCACTGGTGGGTTCTGTTATTGGAAAACGTTCGGCCTTGTTTTCCATATCTAAGTGGAAAAATAAATTCGAAATCGGGTCAACATTGGAATATTGGATTTTTAAACTTGATTACACCGTCGCCGTGGGCAATATGGGTATAAAACTGCATGTTGCAATGTTGTGACGGAAATAAATGTTATTTTTTTAAGTGGGAATTCATCCAGTAGCTTTTACCGTTCTAAGGTGGATCGGGAGGGTGTGTCAGACTTTTACTTACTAAAACCACACCTGTGTCCTTTAGTTGCCCTTTGCGTTCTTCTTCTTCTTCTTCTTAGCATGTCGATGGCAAAACTATAGGAGGCGCCAGAAAACCGTGGAACGAAGTATATTGACCTTTTCCTAATATCTCTGTGTACCCAAAAAATAAAAAATGAATTGCTTTTCATTACTAGGTCATGTAAAGGATCACAGTAAATGTCGATTCAAAACAGATGTTAGTAGGATTAATGACCGTTATTCCACGGTTCCTTGCCTGGCCACGGCAATGCCGTCCACTGATGGCACTGATGCTGCCATTAGGACTGAAGAACTGACTGATTTGATGATTGAAGGACTGGAACAGTCTGCCTGCTGCGGTCTTCCCGTCCGATTATAATTTGGGTGTCTTCAAGGCTAGAGTGAATAGGCTCTTAATAAACTAGTGCGCCTCACCATCAACGATTGCATCACTGCTTACCATCAGGCGGGATCGCAGTCAAGTACTAGTTTATAACAGATAAAAAAAAGGTCCCTACCTGGACAGGTAGTAAGAGACGTGGTGGAGGATGAAAGATGAGACATGGTCTGCAAAGAGACGCCGCACAAACAGTTTTAGGACCACGGGTTTCCGGGACCAGTAATTTCTCGTGGGCATAGGACTTGCTGGGGCCTCATAAATAGTAACACTTTAGGGACGTGTTACTGTTCTTGGCTTAAATGTTTGTTAACTGATAAATCGATAAATAAAAAAAACTGTTTTTTTTTTTAATAGATCTGTGTGATGACGTGTGTGTGATTCGAACCAGTTTCATTTTGATCACCACAGACAGCAGATACGATTTATATTTTTGTAGTTATTTACAAACAAAATAAATTTATATACTTTTTTTTTATTAGCTCCTAAAGAATTTTCATTTTAGGATATAAATACTTCCAGAGATAACTTCCAACTTCTCTTTAAGTCAAGAGTGAATAGGTTACTTCTAGGCAAGCGTGCTCCATCATCGACCACATCATCGCTTACCATCAGGTGAGATGGTGGTCAAACGCAAGCCTATCAATAATAAAAAAAAAACAAATATTTTTCCTAGCGACTTCACTCGCGTTAAAGTAAAAGTACCTATTACTTTTTCACGGCTGAACGGATTTCGATGAAACTTGACACACGGGTAGATGTCCTGGAATAGTACATAAAATACTTTTTATCCCGGGAATAAGCTCCTTTTTCGACTATCACGCGGGCTAAGCCACTGGCCACTCTACCACTATTTATAAAAACCTAGTTAGTCACACTTTACGCACAAGTTACAGGGCCTAGTAATAATTAACTTTTAATTTATAACAGCAGTAGTACTGATCAACCGATTAGACGTAATAAATAACTTTTTTACCACATTACCACCATTGCTAAGAACCAGGTCAAGAGTCACCAGTTTAGTTTCCATTTGAAGGTCGCTAGTAGGTTATGTGGACTCTAATAACTATGCTACATAATACCTACTCCATCTTTAACAAGTAAACAACCTATTTTTTCGCCTTAAACATACATAATTCTGCCTTAGACAATGTGTGTTTAACAAACATCTTGGACTAAAGCATAGCTGAATTTAGAGAGCTCTCCCTAAAAATAATATGAACCACTCTCATTGCGCTTACCAACTAACGTAGGTACCATCAAAGACACTGCCGCCTGACCACCGCTAAGTTAATTTTTGCTTGCACTCGAAATGAAAACTTCAAAGGGAAGCCTTTATCTTCGATTTACTTTTTAATTCTACCGTTTATACAAACAATATTTTTTAGTAATGTTTGTTTGTGTGCAAAGTAACTACATACGAAAAAAAGACTCGAAAGAAGTTAGTATCCAAGCCAAAAACATAAAAAAATCTGCATAAAAAAATTACCTTTCTCCCATAACTACAAACTCAATCCATTTTATATCTGGCAAGAATTTAAATCGTCTGCCAAAAAAACTACCGCGAAACGTCAGAAAAGTTTTTAACTTTCGAACTGTGCGAGTATTTCCAACTGTAACCCGGACGTAAAGCTTGCTTTGTGCTAAAACTTTCCTTGGCTAGCCAAGATTGGGCAAAGATTTGTCTTATAGTTAGGCCCCGAAACGGGTTGAAATATTTTGGAGTAAATGTGTGGTGTGCACGCTATATCGGTTTTTTATTTATTTATTATTTATTGATTGCATAACTTGACCATTTATAAAAATAATTGTACAATAAGCGGTTTTGTTGCACAGGGCAATTTCTTCCAGACAACCTTTGGATGAACCTTTTGACGAAAGGAAAATATTTGGTACACACACTGACAAGTGTAAAACAACATAAACAATGTAAACAAAAAAAAAACATAAATACACAACATAATCAGCCTTTTAATGTTCCTACTGCCCAGCAGTAGGAACATTAAAAGGCGTAAGGAATTAAACATACATAAATACAATACTAATAAATATTAAAAACATACAATTGAGAAAAGAGAAGAAAAATTAACGTGATAGCTAATTCTATTTCACCATAGCTTTTTTTATCATGTTTAATTGAATAATCAATTTTAATCACTGCTAGATATTGTTATTAGTATGACATGTCCCAATTGCTAAATTGCCTTCTGTTTTGCAAAAGTCCGTCTTGCGAAAATACTTAAATGTCTTGAGTCACCTAGATTGGTAGATTTATATTGGCAACCGATTGTAAAATTGATTCTCTTAAAGCTAAAACGCGGGACATAAAACTTTATAAACGTTTATCGGATTCATAAACAAAAAATACTATAATAATTATAGTCGATAAAGTACCATTATTTTGCAATCAAAATCTTTGTTTTAATCTACGTTATTTCAAAACAAAAACAAGGCATTCTCATTGCCCACCTGCCTAAACTTGAACCAAAAAGCAACTGACATAGTCCCCATCAATCAAAATTACACCACTAACCGTTGAAAATCAAGCCGGTATTGCCGTGTGGAAACAAAACGCCATTTTGAAAAATCGCATCAACAAAACGTGTTCTCATTTCAAAAAGTCGACAATAGCTACGAGCTTTAGTTTTTTTTTTTCGCAAACTTAGGCACAGGGGGCTAAAACTTACAGCCAGGTTAACAATAAGGGGAGTATTCTTCAAAAAGAAGTCTTAAAAAAATCGTGAAGCTTTATCGTTCTACAGTATTGTTGGAAATAGGTTATAAAAATTTTACGTCTCTATTATAGAGTTGGGATTATGTTTTCGATATTAATCGGTTATATGAAGACGGTTTATGACTATTTTTATTGTGTAACATAATAAAGTTAGTAGACTTTATATGAGGATTTAAGTAACCTTGGTAAGTGAATTGGTTTTTAATTTGTTAGTCCCAAAAGCAGGAGTTTCATTTATCATTAAGGCGTATAGTTCCATGATCCATCTGGCCGAAGTTATGTGAACGCAACTCTCGCACTCGCGTAGGCGGCAGTACGCTAATCTGTGCATTTATTTGCGGCCAGCAGCGCCCGGAAAGCGCTTTAAGTCCATTTTCTCTGCGAAATATTGATTGATTTACATATGCAATGTTCACTTTGAAGAATATTTAACCACCAATTTTTATGTGTAAAAATGTTTCTAAAGGTCCAAGCCGTTTCGAAGGAGTAGGGAAAAGTTGCGAAAAGTTGCGAAATTGCAAAATTTTTTTTTTTTTGTCAAAAGTATTGATTGCACGAAAAAATCAAATGTTGATATTATTGTTCATGAATCTATAATAAACATATATTTTTTTCAAACCAATTGACCTAGCCGTTACGGAGGAGTAGGCCTCAGAAAATCACTGTTTTATGGCACTTTTCGGGCGCTTGGCCCTTAAGGCTCGTAGCGAGCAGTCAAAACTTTTGCAGCATATTAAATTTGTTTGTTTTGTACTTTATGCTGCTGTAATTATTAGCTGGCATTTTGTTAATTAGTTGACCTGGGCCTGCAAAATAGTTTCCTTTCTCTTAAACCTATTTGTGTTATTCTATTACGAGACAACAAATAAAACTGTAACTACCGAGTACCGACATTATTAATATCTGCCGTTCTAATTTTCATTACTTTACAATTAACCTATTCTGTATCTAGCACAATAACACGAACCGTTACTTTCTATTAAAAGTACATAATAAATATAGATTAAAAACTTTCGCTACCTCACCTGTCTAAAACGTTATTTCTACAAAGTCATCTGCTCCATAAATTAGTTCACAATACATAATCAAAGATTCAATACGAGCCCACCCCTTAATATCCTCGTAAATTTCCCACAACGACTGCCGTGTTCCTTGTCACAAAATAAATCATGACATTTACATGTACTCTTTGAAAAAAAAAAACTAGATCGGAACCGACTCAACAAAACAGCTCCTTAACAAATGCTTTTAAAGACGTTCCCCAAATTGTAACTTTAACACATTAGAATTAAGGTCGGAATTTGTTTGTGCAGCTGAGTTTCAAAACTGCGAATCTTTCGGACAGGAACGCATCTTCGAGTTTCGCACACTTCCTCAAACAATAATGCGGAGAGCAGAGCAGGGTTAACAAAAGGATGAAGTTACTCCAGATTGTATAACAATAAATATTATTACTCCAATTTCTTCGGAACGCAAAAGGTGAACGATTGTTGCGTTAACAATAGTTTCAATTTGGTATAGGTGAGGGCTTGCTACCTTTGACATAACGACATCTGCTATTTTTTATGTCTTCTTATTATTTTTGTGGAAGAATAATCTGAGGTGCTTTAGCGAACCTAGATGTATGAATGTTGAGATTAAGTTTAATTTCTTATTTTATTTATTCTTAACCTCTACCTCTAAAATCTATTTCTGTTAAGTAATGTAGCCACAGGTTAGTCAAAAATCTCTATAATATTTGTAATTCTTCTTCCTCGATCGAGATCGTAATAAATTTGAAGATCGTAAAAAAATAATTAAAACATGTTGATATTCAAGTCGCAATATCATCTCAAACTCAATCAACGTCCAAAACTTTTCAAAAAGAGAAATTAGACTTATTTTTGACACCGGCAATGCGAACGTTCATTAAAAATACGAGAATTATCTTTCAGTTCGCTAATACATGAATGGAACATACAAAGCTATTTCAAAACTTCGATTTTTTACTTTAAAACACATAAAATACGCAATAGCAAAGACAGAAACAGATACCAATCGGCACAACAATCGATTTAAACGAATTTATAGCCAAAACCCGCCATAACCCAGCGGGTAACATGCAAGGACTTATTGACACTCCATTCTCTATGGCGGCCATCGTCCATTTTGTATTTCTTTCCCATGGCCATTGAAATGTTTACCTTTTAAATTAAAAGTATCATTGATGGCAAGTTTCAGAGTTATAATTTTACGGACTACGATTTTGTTTATATGATTAGGGGTAAGTTTAATTGGAATCATTATTTTTATGATTCAGTGGTTGTTTTGCTTAGGATGTCCGGGCTATTGATATTTGTAATTATTTGGTTTGGTCTTCTTTATAGAGTTAGATTTGTCAAAGAATTTTGAATATTTTGGAAAAAATACTTCATATTTATCAAAGTGAAACACTGACTACAGTCATTAAGAATGTTCTGATCAATCTACTTTATCGATTGTTCCTTAAGCTTTCATAAATTTTATTAATCAATCTGCCTTGTTTATCCCTAAAAAAGATGGATTCAGTCGGCTACCAGTGTAACCATATTCAGCTGACTATCAGTATTTTACGCGGATCAACTGTCTAGCTGGTCACTATTACCAGCGATACTACGATACTTTTTGGAAATACTAGTGCCAGATTTCCTAGTTTCTCATCGTCTATAACTACCGTCAAAGACCTACAAATGGCAGCCAGGACCAGCAGACTAACGTATTTTCCAAGGAACGCAGGTATCTCTGTATTTTGATGTGGTTAATGAAAGACCGGTACTTAAATGAAAAAATCATTTATCGGTAAATCCGCTTTTTCACTGTAAACATGTATTATTATTTTTTTTGCATTAATTTAGGGTTTATTTAGTTATTATAATATACATATGTACATAAAAAACATATTATTATTATATTATTATATATATCTCAATCATTATCAGCTAACCTACCAAAAAAGTATATTTTAGAAATAGGAATGTAAAAATACTTAACCCTTATTTGTTGAGGTGCAAACACCATATATATTACAATAATATTTATAAAACAAACAGTTTTTCAGGCGGTTCTCTATTACCTTTCAAATTCTAAATTTAAAATGCGTAGGTTTCGACCCGTAACCCTCATTAAGGAGTGTGAGGACGAAAATACTCGAAGCTACTAACATAATCAACCATAATGTTCTCAATTTTAGGATTAAGGCCTCCTGTCATTGAGAAGGAATTGGCTGTAATCCACCACGCGGGCCCGATACCGGTCATCTTTGAATTTTTAGTTCTAGAATATGCTCAGTTTCGTGACGAATTTTTCCTTCACCATTTTGAGAAGGTAATGAATTACACAAGGTATAATCTGCTTAGATTGTTTGGGGTTCGGGTTAGTCGGGTGCATTACCATTCGGTCATCGCTACTGGGCGAAACTGCTAATGAAAGTCATCATTATTTTATGCTACGTCAATTTTCTAAATGAGAAATGATCTTTATTTTGCAAGTAAGTTTTATAAAAACACTTTTACACGTCAATTTTTTTTTGACAATTGAAAAGACAAAGAGGCCGGTGTTTCCTAGCTGACTACCCTGAGAAGAAACACCGAAACAAACTCAGAGGTCACAGTCTCTTTTATAAAGTCCATACAGCAAAATCGGTATCTCTATTTTAACCAAATAGGTCAAGAAACACATTAATGAATTTATTATTGTACTTATTTCTTTCCTGTATGTCTATTTATTTAGTTGCACCTGCCATGTTATGCTTCTGCACCACCTTAAGGTCGATTGGTAGAAAATTCTTAAGGCATTAAGTCCACCTTACTAGTACAAAAAGTTCAATCGTGGAAATTACAGACACAATAGAAAGACAATAGGTGCGCGAACGCCGGCGTTCGCTTGGGGATTAATGAATTAATAAAATAAATAAATAATGATGCTATCATCAAACTTCCATCTCCTTGCTATTTTCAAAATTTAGATATGATTATTTTAATGACTTTTGTACTCCATTACAGTCTGTTTCTTATTGGACTTACAATTAAATAGAAACATTTGAAAAATTTGTAATCCACAAAAAACTAAAAAAAATAATAACCATGTGGTATTTCTCAAACAACCAGCAGCTCCTTAAAAAACTCGTTAAAATAATATTGTAATATTTTGATTCATAGGCCCACGACCCCATGGCATGCGTACGCGCCACCATATGGTCAAAGATTGATAGATAAAAATGTCGTAATGACGGCATGACGTTAAATGGATACAGTTTTTTGACCTTACCGAATTATATTTTGTAATATGAAACAAGTAGAATGATACGTGACCTCAGTATCTACTTTCTCAAAATAATTGACACCTAAGGTGCAGATGTAGCAACACTTTCGTATAGCTTTCGCAGTTTTGAAAATATTCTAATAAGAGAAATAAAGAAAGTTCTGTTGTTTTAGTAAGATCTTGCGATATCGAAAGTGGATCAGAATGAAGAGTTTTTGAATTTACAGCAACTTAATTTTCTTAAATGACACTCACTGTGTTGTTGCGAAATTTCAATTTCCGGAACAAGGACGCATTAAGTCCACCTTTGGCAACTGATGGAACACGGGTCGGTTTAAGTCAGTAAAAGTCTGACTATCCCTCTATGTCCACTCAGAACCGGAAAAGTTATTTCTTACGACTTCAAAAAAAAAAAATATTACTATCGATTTTCGTGATCACACTAATTGCCAAATGTAAATTCATACTATCATTGACCAGGTATTGAAATATTTTCTGAGGAATTGAGGCTGGGTGAGGTCCTAACGCGATTCATTTTACAACTTAAACTGAACGGTTAAAAAAAAGAAAAGAAAGAAAGAAAAAAAAATGAAAGAAAAAAAAAAGAAAGAAACGAAGAAAGAAAGAAGAGAAAAAAACTCGCACGTTTGACATTTTAACATGTCATGGGAAGGCCTCTGTTAGAAATTTTCAGATATTTTCTAGCTTCTTATTCTTATTAGAAATCACTTTAAAACAATTAATTATGTCGAAGCTTTCAAGTATGTTTACAGGCGCTTAAGTGAAGGGCTTTCAAGCGGTACATTGCAGAGCAACAGCGTCATTGATGCTTAGTCTGTCTAAAAAGTCAAACAACTGGGGAATTTTGTATATATTCAATCATTTAAATGAAAAATACTTATAATCGATGCTTTTTATAAGGTTCTTCTATTAGTAAACAATGATTAAGATCTCATAATCAACCTTGATTATTGAACCAGTGTTGACTACATCAGATTTCATTTTACTCTAGTAATTACCCAACTCGTTTGACTTTATAGACAGACTTTAAAACTTTACTTTGCCTGGAATCCTAGATGTCTTAAACTTTTACACACATTTTCATGTTTCTTTAGTTCTTGTTTGGCATCAATCTTACCTATTGGTTTTTTTATATTAGGTAATCATCCAATGACTTCTCCCACTCTAGGGCGGAGCAGGAAGGCCTGTTAGACTTTTACTGACTAAAACCATACCTGTTCTTTTTTGGCTTGCGTCATACTTGCGTTCACTCACCGGTTCCTTTTAGTATTCTCATGGAATGGTAAGCGATGATGTTGGTCGACATTGGACTACACTTGCTAAGAAGTAACCTATTTACTTTTGACTTAAGGCCCAAGCGCCCGAAAAGTGCAATAAAACAGTGACTTTCTGAAGCCTACTCCTCGGTAACGGCCAGGTTAATAGGTTTGAAAAAAAATATATATTTATTACAGATTAATGAACAACATTAATTTATTAACATTTGATTTTTTCGTGCTATTAATAACTAACTATTAATAACTTTTGTTTAAAAAAAAATTAGCAATTTCGCAACTTTTTGCAACTTTTCCCTACTCCTTCAAAACGGCTTGGATCTTTAGAAACATTTTTACACATACAAATTGGTGGTTAAATATTCTTCAAAGTGAACATTGTGTAAATCAATCAATATTTCGCAAAGAAAATGGATTTAAAGGTCAGCCGCGCGCTTTCCGGGCGCTGTTGGCCGCAAATAAATGCACAGATTTGCGTACTGTCGCCTAGGCAGGTGCGAGAGGTGCGTCCACGTAATTTTGGCCAGATGGTTCAAGGGACTATAAGCCTTAAACACCTCCACGTTGCAGTTATCAGGAAATACAGACCCCGGCTTGAAACCCATCCATCAATATACCTTACAAGACCTAATAATGGCAATAAACTAAAAACAACATCTAATTACGTAATAGCACCGTAATTGTCAGCACTTATGGAGGCGCCTGCGCATACGAATCGCGTGGGGGCGGCGACAGCTGCGCGAGCGCACTTAGCATGGGAAATTAATACTTAGCCGTAAAGTCAATAGTTTTAGTGTGAGTTCGTATTTTTAAAGGGTAATGTTGGTAGTTGCATTTGTATTAATTGTTGCAGGTGAGGTTATGAGGTTGTTTTTTTTTTTAATTTTGTGGTGTTGCTAGTTTAAAAAAAAGGATAGTGTACCTATTGGGCAAAATCAATCTAATATTATAAAGAAGTAGTTTATTTTTTGTTTGTAGGAGATAATCTCTGCAAGTACTGGTCCGATTGCTAAATTTTTTCACCGATAGAAAGCTGCTTTATTCCTGAGGGACATAGGCTATATTTTATGTACGTGCGCGAAGCCGCGGGCAAAAGCTAATGGGTTTATAAGAAGAAAGACAGAATATTTAGCTTTTCACGTGGACGAAGTTACTGACTGAAGTTAGTCTATAGTGAAATTATAAAGAGGAATGATTCGCATTTTTGCATGAAAACTCAAAAAGTAATAAAAAAGAAAGAAGCACTTTTTCTTTCTTTCTCTTTTTTAATAGATTTAGAAAAGACGATTATTTGTGCCCCACACAATCGTATTAACTAAAAATACACAAAGAAAGTTTTATGGATTTGAAAAAAATCTTTTGCCAGTAGAATGATTCTTTATTCTGAGCGACGTAACACGCTTCGCAAATCAAACGCGTGTCACGAAATGTGATTGGCTGTACCAATATTAGGGAGTAATGAAGCTAAAGAATTAAAAAAAAATAGTGTTTGACTGCGATTCTTACCTGATGGTAAGCAGTGATGCAATCGTTGATGGTGAGGTGTATTAGTTTATTATGAGCCTATTCACTCTAGCCTTGAAGACACCTAAATTATAATCGAACAGGAAGACCGCAGCAGGCAAACTGTTGCAGTCCTTCGATGTATATATAAACGACGAGGCGAAACGCTTGGTTCGGGCCGTACAGGATTTTTAATATTTATTTTGCAATAACTTTCTTCAAAAAACTAGTCTTTGATCACCACTCAAAACTCTGCTCACCCCAAAAACAGAACACGTCGACATAATAAACGACGTCAAAACCGGAACCAATAATAAAATATTCTGAAATGTCCCCAAAACATGACAGCATTTGAATTCCATTATTGAACCATAAAACCCTGGGTTCCGTACAAACGGGTGCGTTCTGAATTATTCATGTCAACGCCACCTGTCGGCCAACCGACAAACTAACGTTTGTTGTCATAAATTATATGAACTAATAAATATTTGATCGGTTTGTGCTTCGTAAAAGCTATTATGGGAGTGAAAATTTTCAGAAAAATGGTCTATTTTCTTTACTAAATTTATTACTGGGCACCGTTATTTTAACTCTCCCTTACATTAACACATATCACACCTACTTATGCTCTCCGTATTCAAGCTGCTTTTTTTTTAATATAAAGTATTAACTCGCAACTTGCTGACCAAAACCCAACCTATTTTAAAACAAGTTAATAGTTTAAGTGAATAGATTGCTTCTACGCAAGCGTGATCCATCGCCGGCCACATCATCACTTACCATCAGGTGAGATAGTGGTCAAACGCGAGCCTATCCACACTAATATAATAAAGAGGTAAAGTTTGTTTATTTTTCTGTAGGAGGTAATCTCTGAAAGTACTGGTCCGATTGCTAATTTTTTTTCACCGACAGAAAGCTGCTTTATTTCTGAGTGACATAGGCTATATTTTATGTACGCGGGCGAAGCCGCAGGCAAAAGCTAGTAAAAAATAAAAAAGTCTGAATAGCCCTTGTAATCAAACGTTCACTTCTCAAGTGATTGAGCAATATAAAGATCCCCGTGCAGATTTTAATAGATTGCCTTAACATTTATTGAAAAAACAATCCTTGTTTTTAATTAAACAACAATTGAAACAAATCTGAGGTCAAGTAAGTCGTAGATTTTCATTAGAAACAAAATTATCAATTTGCCTTTTCTTTTTGTCTTTTCGAATCCGCAAATCCATTATGAATATTTCCAACTTAGTACACAGACCTTCATAATGTCTTCTCACGTCAAATAAAATCCCTCAAATTGGACTACAAGCACAAGGTAACAATTCGTAAAATTCAATTCTAGACGACAAAAACATCCGGCCATCTTGGCGAACTTCAAGACAAAGCTGATGGATGTCTTGCCACCTTATCTTACGATCTTGCCGTCAATAGAATCCTTATCTCAAGAGTACAAAGTTTCAATTTCAATTGTCCAAGTTACCTACAATCTTATCTGCTTCTTATGTCACTGTAATGAGCCGTATTTGCAAGGAAGAAAGACTAATGTTGCTAAGATGGAGCGATCGATTAATTTTGTATTACTCAGTAACCGCTCAGCAAATTCAAAAGATTCAAATTCAGAATCCGCTAAAACGTGTTCCATTCTATTCAGCCAGCAGCTTTGACATTCAGCACGCACCATACGTTCCAAAAAGTATTCCAGACTTGAATCTAAACCTTATTCCTACGTGAGCTTGTCATTTAAAAAGTATATCGGCCAGTAATATAATATGGAGTTTGTGCATTGGGTAAGAAACTTTTTTGTTTGGCGACCCCACGTTTTGCGAGTCGAGACGTGCATTCGATATTAAAAAATGCTTCAGAAAAATCTTTAAATTCAATAGTAATTTGGTGTTGAATAGGTAGGGAGAGGATAATGTAAGTACGCCCTGTTTTTGCGGTGTTGTATTTAGTTCGCGAATTTCTCGAGTCGCATTGTGTACACACTGGTTTCTTGCCCAGCGTGAGTCTGTCACAGTCCCTGGATATGAATGGAGCGACCGAGTTTCTAATTACACAGTCAATTTGGTAAGTAAAGCGAGAAACATGAGTTATTGCCCTGGCCCGTAACCGAGATGAAATCGGCCATATTTAATATGCGACAATGGTTTGAAAATTTTTGTGAACGACTTAGCATAATAATGCGCATATTGGATTGTATTTTTAAGCGATTAGTTAGTGATTAGCCCATAATAACTGCGCGCAGTTCAAGGGCGTACCTTTTTAGAAATTACCATTTTGTTTGTTTTGCAAATTATGCCGCTGGAAGCCAAATTACTTAGCACGTGGTTCTACTATAGAGGCATCTAAGTCTATGAAAGTTCCCTATAAGCTATATTTTAAATAAGTAGTTATGAACCAAATTATGTATCAATTACCGATTCGCCTACCTACTACAGATTTCCAAATAATTTAAAGTAATTCTAAGGCTTTTAGCAAGACTTTTAAAATCTACTAATAGCCAGGATTAGATGTACCTAACTACGTAAGAATCACATTAAGACGATTACCTGCCCAACGTTTCGAAAGACGACGTCGATCCCAAAAATACCAAAGACAATCATAGATTTGAGCTCATCTTCATCTAAAAAACTTTCACTATTTTTGCAACACCAAACTATTACACAACAATTTATCTAAAAAAAGAACGCGTGCAATATATCGATTTAGCGGCATAACTAATATCGTTAGTGCCACATTCCAAATTGCATACGCTATGAAACGTGTGATGCCGCAAATGGTAGCTAACGGTATGGTTCTATACCGTATTGGAAGCAATATGGTCTCGTATGGTTATATTGTATGAGGTATCATTAGGTAGTTAGTGGTTATGTTAAATTAGTGACATAGAAAGTAGTGAAGCACGATAAGTTAAAAAAAAAATGACCATATTTGCAAATTTACTTCATTTTAATATAGACAAATAAACCTGTAGATACCATGGTACGACAGCTGTTACAATTTATTTATGAAAATTTCATGCAACAGAAAGATACAAAGGCGGACTTAATTCACTACCAGGTGCAAAAAAAATTGATTATTAAGAAAACGAGGGTACGAAACAATTAGCTAATGATGATCATGATTGTACAAACGATGAACAAAATATTGACCACAACTCTAAAAACCTATATCTATAAACCTACAAGGAACTCGATCTAAAATGTTCCCAATGCTGTAGACGATCCAGACACCCAAATGGCCAGTCATGCACACACAAAATCACACCCCAGACTCAAATTCTCTCTCAAAGTACTGTCCAGTCTAACCCCTCAGTTCTATATCCATAAGAAAGTCGTTACGCACATCTTTCATATAGCCGCGAAGAATCAAAAGATTTTACTTCACGAGGGGAAGTGAAGAAAGATATTTACGATGATCATATTCACGCAATTCTCGCCGATGACCGAGACGCGTACGAATCAGTATCGTATATAGGTAATGACCATGTTATGAGTTTTGAATAGCCGTGAGATGTAGCATCGATGACGTTAAGATTAGCTTAATGGGTCTACGCTAACGTAACGTTTTGTCTAAAGTGTGTAGGTGGGACGAGGAAATTGGTTTATGTTAGTGAAGCAATTATGAACCTCTTATGGCAGGTTCTTGATGAGTATAGATGCGAATATTTCTGAAATATTAGCATTTAGTTTGTTCTGCATATATTATATTCTTTTTATAAAGATTCTTGTGATCTTATTTTTTGCTCATACATATGTTTTTAGGGCGATAACAATCTTCAAAGAGAAATAAAGGGGGTCATGTACAAGTATTTATAACTGATGATATTCTTTTATAAAGTCCTATTATCAAAATATTGAGAGTAACGTGTTTTGAACTTTTGAGAAAAAGTGGGAGAAGTTGAGTAACAGTACATTTTCTGGTTGGTTTTTTCTCCATTGAAAACAGCCAATTGGAACCGTGTGCTGGCTTCAGACTTGGTCATAAAAGTGTCCACGTAGACCTACCTATACTATTGGATACCTATGTATTTGAGTTCAGATACATTGACGTTATTTTTGGGTCATGTAACTTACAATAACGAGCTTTATATTCGTATTGTGTTATTGAGTGCTTCAATCAATGATATCCCCATTTATGTGTCGTCGCATTTTTTTTCTTGTTTCATACACTTCTATTAGCCGTCATTTCACTCACTTTTTTTGCTAAACATATAATTTTTGTCTTATATAAGAAAATGGCTTCAAATGATAGGCTCTATATCTTTATAATACCTATCCAGACCTACTCTAACGTCTTCAATCACTCATTGTTTGTCGGTCCCATACATTTTACATGCGAATACATAATCACTCATTTCTCATACCCATATGAACAGAGAACATTGACATCTGTCGTAGCTATTACAAATGATAGTCGTAATTGCTTTGAGTCATTAGGTGCTTTTATTAATTCATAGACGCTTTATCAGCGTCTAGATTAATATAATTTGAATGTATTATTATAAAATGTCTCTAGGTTTACGGTAATGACATTATTCCAATCTATTCTGAAAAAAATATTGATTTTTTCTTTAAATTAGTTAAAGTTGTGATAGTTCACTCATAAAATTCTATTTCTCTCATTCCAGATCAAAAATGCTGAAGTGGGCAGTCTACGGTAAAAAGAACCAAGAATTTCGAGAGTCCAACGATCTTGAACATGAAGATTGTGAACAATATACTGACGAACCTTACAACAACAATAAAATCAGAAGGTCTCTTGATGCACAAACAGTCAAAAAGAGCAAAAAACCCAGCAGATACCAGCGAAGATCCTTAGGATCCAATGCAGTCAGAAAAAATATAAGAGCAATAGACAAAGAAAATGTAAACTACATAGGAAATACACCGAATTATTACAAGGAAGGTTTCATCAAAAAGGCAGAAGGCATTGCTCTAAAAGACGTAAGTAATATCACTCCAACAGGTACTCCTGTTAAAAAAGTTGAGAGAAGAAAATACTTATTAAGTTGTTCTAAAGATGATATACCTCCGGACTTACCACCCACTCCTCCTACTTATAGCAGAAGAGTAAGAGAGGCGAAAAAGAGGAAACTAGAAATGGCTAGCGCCAATGAGGTATTTAGAAGAGATAGCTGTGTATATAAATCTGAAAGAAGAATAAAGCCTATTGATAGAAACTCGTTAAGTCCTAAACTAAGTCATAGTTCGTCTGAGCCCTCATTAAGTGATCTATCTGATAGATTGAGTGCTACAACCACTAGCAGCAGAAATTCTTTTGCTTTAGGAAAGCAAATGAATGTCCCAGTATGTACAACAAAAGCAGTTAACGACGGTTTAGTTGAAATAGAATATGATCAGGATCTAATATTAAACTGTATAGAAAAACCTCTAACTATTAACAAGAGTGCTATTGAAAAAACAACTTTACCTATATTCGGACATCACATTTTTATGGAAAATCCTTTATATTTCAATAACAATGACATCGGTCTTACAAATATACGACCATTGAAAAGAACGAGAAAGAAATCTAATGAATTCGAAAGTGACTTCAAATCTCCATCTGTTGATAAAAAAGATGTACATACCCTAGTAAGAGAAGGATGTTCACCTATCTCTATTACACCTTTATCTAACAAATTAGCAGCTCTAAGATTTAGCACTATGAGTGTACACAGCAAATCCCAAAGGGTAGCTTTTACCAATGACATTACTGAATATTTTCCTAAAGTAGAGAATCCTTTTACTATCCCTCTAAGGGACGAAGAAACTTCTACAGAAATGGAAAACAAATTCATTCTAGGTAAGGATTTAACCAGCAATAATACTGACTCAACTGTGTCAACCACGCAAATGGGTGATGTAACACTTGAAAGAATGATTGAAGACATTATAAAGAGTACTAAAATCATCAAATCTAAAAGAAGGATATTGCATAAAGCTCCAGAAGTAGAAATTCAAGAGGAAATTCCACCTCTTGAAACAGTAAAAGATCTATTTGTCAATCCTCAGGCAGAGAACAAAGCCAATTTAATAAAAGAAGCCAAATATGTGAACTTATCACGAGAAAACTCGGTTTCACCTAAAAATACTCCAACTAAGAAAATGCCTGTACATAGGGTAAACGACAAATTACTGAAGAACCTTCCCATTGGTTGTTTCATCTTAGATGATGGAGATGGTTATAATGAAAGGGAAGTGAGGACACCAGACAATGCCATCGATGTTAAACGTAAGGCAAGCTCAAAGAAGCGAGTCACAACACTTAGCAGATCGCAGTCCA
This sequence comes from Mythimna albipuncta, assembly GCA_929112965.1. Lineage (NCBI taxonomy): Eukaryota > Metazoa > Arthropoda > Insecta > Lepidoptera > Noctuidae > Mythimna > Mythimna albipuncta. The sequence continues at coordinate 2,928,892 of OV815962.1, read as the reverse complement.
TGAATGTTTATTTTGAAAGAAATAATCTAGAATCGATGTCTTCAGAATCAACGCCTGATATATATTCAGCGGCTGAAGAACGAGCAAGTCTTAGATTAAAACGACAAAAGTGCATACGAAGAAAAAAATCTACAGTAAGCAATGAAAGTCAGTGGAAAAATAAGGATCTGAAGACATCAATTTTGACTTTAGAAATCGGAATACCTAGTCCAGCAACAGAGCTACCTAATACGTCGTTATGTGAACCTCTAAGTCCTCCATTATCAAATCCAACTGTAACTGATGATTACCAGAATATTTCTTTGAAATCTACTGTATCTCATAGCAGCTTGATGCCGTATGACACTCTCAACAATTCTCATAACAAGCGATCTAGGGAATTATTTGGTCTTACTTTAGAACATGGTATTCCTAGTCCTATTACTCCAGTACCGAACCTTAAAAGACCTGGTAAAGTATTGAGCGAGGAAAGAGCTCATAAGACTAGTAAATTAGATGAAGATTTTCTTCCAACTGATGCATACACTCCTGTTATTGAGCATAAATCTATACGACGATGTTTGACATATTCTCCAGAAGAGAATAGCATTAGTAGTAGTGAAGAGAAAAGACGAAGCGTGGCAAGCAATCGACTAGAGCGTTCTAGTGAACGTTTCCAAGCTCTCAAAGGGACGATAGATTTAGAAATAATGACTAGAAATGACGTCATAGACGTACACGGTGAGTGGTGACTATCGACCTTCATATTACCTTATTGTTATAGTGGTGTCCAATTTGGTCGGGTTTTGATAGCTCTTTTTATGTTTGCAGTTATAAGATGCCGAGATCTTTTGAGGTCCACAGGGAAAGCGGATGATATCAATGCTTATGCGAAGGTTGGTAGTAAATTACTTTATTACATTGGGGGTTACTTGAGACGTTTTTGTGAAACACTTTTCTTTGTTTTTTTTTTGTGGGTTAAATTAAATTAGTGTCTTGATTTTGTCGTAGCTTTCTTTTTTATGTGAATTTTTCATTCTTAAGGCACTCTAGAGTGGCCCGCAAAATTAATATTTTCAATTTATGTTTTTTTTTTGTTTATATTTGCTGTAGCGTAGCGACATTTATGTTTTTATTAACATCGTTCTTTTTAGCTCTTCTCTAGCTCTTTTTCTATATATGCATTACCGAAAATATAGTTTTGTTTAACCTTACTATCCGTTAATAAACTGCAAATTTTAATTGCAAAAAAAACCTATGAAAATTTAACTTTGCGGACTATCCTATGCCGTATTCACCCTGTATTGCTCTCCAATGTAATGTTTATATCCTTCTGTGAGGTCATTGATATCTTGAAAATGTTGATGTAACAGCTAAACACCACAATCACCCAATTAAGGAAAATCATTAAAACAGATTGGATAGTGTCAAAGTAATAAAACTATTATAAGCCACGATAAAAATCGTAACAATAAAACAAAATTATACGAGAAAAACTTTTTGCTTTTATATTATTGATAGGCTCGCGTTTAACCACCATCTCTTCTGAAAGTAAGCAATGATGTGGTCGACGATGGAGCACACTTGCCTAGAATTAACATATTCACTCTTGCCTTGAAGTTCCCTAGGCTGTAGCTATCAAGAAACTCTGTCTCCGGCAGGGAATTCCAATTATACTTTTTCCACCAGGTCGTAATCAGTGGTGTAACAGAAAGCCAGACCCTCCCATCCCAGAGGTCGATCTTCCAAAGGACATCGGTGCTGTACGGCAAGCGGGCGCCTGAGTTCCAAAGGCACTTGAAGCTGCCACTGCCAACAGCTATCTACGAACATCAGGTGCTCCATATCTCTGTGTGGCATAGAGATAAAAAATATCGGTAAGTACAACTAGAAAATGTAAAAATGAGTGAGTTTGTGTCAGTGAGTGTGAGTGTGTGTCACAGAGAGTGAGTGAGTGAGCGGTTGATTAAGTAGTTACTTTTTATTTTATTATTGTTTGTCCTGTGTGAGTTACAAATGAGTGTTTTTCTTTCTTAAAATAACAAAAAATGCAGAAGAAAAGGAAACCGAAAAACATGGTTTTTACTGGATTAATGATCATGATGAGAGTTTGTAATAATATCAATTAGATTATATAGTAATTTACTTTATACACACATAGTATAGATATATCGGTAAATTGACGTACAACTATTCAAAATATTTGCACATTTAAACGTGAAAATAAAGTGTAAACTTCAAGCAAACTCAAAGGTAAGTAAGTGTTTTTTTACTTTTATCTTTAGAAAGTTCCATTAACACAGTGCTATCATTAACTAAAGAGGACATTGGGGTAAGTTGGAACACGTCATAATAAAGCACTAAATAAGTTTTCTTTTTATTACATGCCAGTCTCTCCAATATTAAATACGGCACTGTGCTACTTGAACGATAGTAAAGACAGGAAAGTTATGTAATCGAGATAGTTTATTTATTTATTCTTTATGCACACAAGAGTACAGAGGCGGAGTTAATACCTAAGGGACTACGCACACTTATTCAGCTCTATTCGCGTTTCGCTGAACGATTTTAGTCACACATATACAGTTCTACTTCTATCAGCCGCGTACAACGGCGTAATGCTTTAACGTCTATTACTATTAATAATATTATATTCTTTTTCTTCTTCCTGTCCTTGTCCCATCTTATTTGGGGTCGGCGCAATACGCTTTTTTCTTCCATTCTACCCTGTCACTCGTCATGCTATCACTAACTTCCTTTTCTTTCATATCATTCTTCACGCAATCCATCCATCTTTTTTTTGGCCTCCCTCTCCCTCTCCACCCATCCATGTGGATGGGTGGAGAGTATACTCATAACTCTTTTGGTAACATACATTTCATCCCTCCTCTTTACATGACCATACCAAGACGCCACTTTCAAACTTCCTCTAATATACTCATTTCCCACTTTATCCAATCTCGTCACACCACACATCCATCCACACATATTAATAACATTATATTATTATATAATTATGTTATTATAACTATTACTTTAATAATACCATAAACGCGGAAAGCTGAATGGATGCGTACGCGTCTCCATACAAAATCGTTGTTCTTTAAGGACATAAACTAAATAAAGCTGAAAAATTGTGAGTAGTCCCTAAAGGCATTTTATACCAGTTAACAAAAAAAAAAGTGAGAGTAGAAGTGTAAGTGTAGTTAGATTAGACTTTTACTAGCGGATTTAACCGCGTGAAAATCAAAGACGGTCACAAAAAAAAAATTTCTGGGATAAAAGTTTCTCAAGGCCTATTCCAGTACATGGTCTGCCCTTGTGCCCCATTCAGACATTAAGACCTGATGAGGTAGACAGACAGAGTTACATTTCCATTTTATATTAGGACCCAGAATAGAATAGAACAAAATTTCCTGGCTTATTAAGCTAGTAAAGAGACCCGACCCAAAATAATAGGAACAGGAGTGAACAAAAAGTGAGATTAGTAAGTAGTAGTATATTTTTTTAAATAATCCTTTGGTAAAAACTGTGATTATCACCTAACTAACACCTATCATCTAACCTAACGGCTTGACCGATTTGGATAAAATTTTGCGTATATTTGAGTGAGTCTGTGGATGGTTTGAAAATACAATTGAACCCGGTATATTTATATATATATATATATATATATCTATTGTACTATATTATTATACTATAATATTTGTTGTACACTGACAGCCCCAAATCTTTTTCCTTTCGTTCAGTCCATCCAAAGGTTGTCTGGTAGAAATTGCCTTGCGCAATAAGACCGCCTATTGTACGCATAATCTGTATCTGATAATCTGTTAATGTTTATCCTGTATTAAGCTAAGGTGTGCAATAAAGTTATAAATAAATAAATAAATGCCAGTTTTCTACCAGAACCGCTAGTATTTTATAAGTAATCAATTTCATCGCAGCTTCCAATTTATCGCCAGCAAATAATCCCTCTAAGCCAAGGCTTATGGCGGCACTAAAGCAGATTTATCGATTTAACTATAATTAAATAAACGGGCCAAACCCTAATATTTTAAGTAACACAGATTCAATACCTCTTTAGGTACTCCTTAAGCTAGGTTATTAGAACTAAGAGTAGTACATTGAGTTTACTTTGAGACGAGTATAATGTCAACAAATAATTTCAAATGACAAGAGATTGTAACATACATATAGAAAGGAATTGTAAACTATTTTTTCTAAACAAGACAAGGTTATGTAGAAAACGAATGAATATGAATGTGATTTATCATATATATACAAAACGATTTTTTCATAACATATCTAGAAATTATAATTACATAAAGATTTATCACTCCCTCTCAGTGCTCGGGAGTTAATTATGAAGATCCCTCACTGCGTTCGGGATTAAAACTTAGCAATCTTCGTTTCTTTCAGAATTAAACATGCCAATCGCGACTGAAAGACACTGCTTAATCCCCTGGTCACATGCACAATCTACTATTCCAGAGCATCGTTTTTATACTTCGTTTAGGAAGTTCTTTGAAAGGCCCCCCACATTCCCACAAGGTGGACCGATGAACTGGTGAGGGTCGCAGGGATCCAATGGATGCGAGACGCTCAGGACCGGTCATTATGGCGACACCTGGGGGAGGCCTAAGTCCAACAGTAACCGTCTTTCGACTGAAACGATGATGATGATGAAGTTTTCAGTGACGTCACTTCATCGTTTTCACGTAACAAGGTGAAATATATAGAATATTCAAACAAAAAATCCCTATATAGAGCCCGTCCCTTAAAATCACAGGCCCATATCCTACGTCTATTTTCGTCTTACATAACGTAAACGCAAACATTCGCTGACGCACGAGAATATCTATCTTCCTCCATATCTAATTAAATGAAACACTCAATAACATACACCCACGCCATTTCTTTTGTACGTAACCTTCTTTGAAAGTTAACCGAAAATATTCCATAAATATTTAATACCATCAATTTACCTGCCTTATTTTGTTCACCTAGTGACCGAAAACGCTTTTGCAGAGCTTAACAGGGAGTCTAAATGGCGAGCAATGTGTAGCTTGCCGTCCTACCGTCCGGACCGAGCCCAAGTCGACGACGGCGCGTACTGTTTCACGCGCGCCTCAAAGAGTCAGCAACCGTAGGGTCTACTGGGGCCTTGGGTGATGCGAAATGCGGGATGCTTCCTAACAAAATTTGTAAGAGTCACACAATTCTTAGTTTTATCCTCTCGGCCTTCCACCGTAGAAGTGGTCTTGCGGATGATAAGAAATGGGTAGCTCGCTATACGGCCGTCCGGTAAACATCAGGACCGAGCCCAAGTCGTCGACGGCGCGGAACGTTGCACACGTGCCTCAAAAAGATGTTAGTAAAACCAGCAGGGTCGAAGCCTACTGGGATTAAGCATGGATTGACTTCCGAAAGGGAAACCCGGGATCTTGGAACGCAAGAAAGAACATAGGAATTGGTTTTAGTCAGTAACAGTTTTTTTTTTTTTTTTTTTTTTTTTTTTTTTTTTTTTTTATGGTGGGAAAAAATCATGCATTGACATCCCCCGCTCCTGGGCGGAGCGGGAGATAGTGTCAGACTCTTACTGACTAAAAGACCCACCCCGTTCCTTCTAGCCTTCACACCGGGGCTTGAGCGCCCTTTCGGATAACCCTGGCCCCAGTAGGCTTCGACCCGGCTGGGTCCCTGCTGTTGCTGACAACTCCTTGAGGCGCGCGGGAACAGTACGCGCCGTCGACAACTTGGGCTTGGTCCGGACAGTTACCGGACGGCCGGACAGTGAGCTACCCATTGCTCATTGTCTGCAAGCCCGCGTCTACGTTGGCCGGAAATCGGGATCAGAATCCCGGCGACGGCGGCGGCGATAACGCCGTTGCCTGATGCGTTCGGCCTCCTCCTTTGCGAGCATTACTGCTTCGCAGAAGTCGGCGACCGCCTGCCACTCCTCCTCGCTCCGGACCATGGCCTCAACCAAGGCCCGGCGCGAGAGGTCTCCGCCGCCGATCGCCCCCACGAGGGCACGGCGATGCTCCGCCCAAGCAGGGTACACCTCGACCGTGTGCTCCACCGTGTCCTCCGGGCGTTCCGCACAGTGGCGACACCCGGGCGTCACTTCCGCATGAATCCGGTGCAGGAAACTCCCGAACGAACCATGTCCGGTGAGGACCTGCGTCATGCGAAAGGTAAGGACGCCGTGAGGTCTTTCCAGCCACGTCAGTAACAGTCTGACACGCCGTCCTGCTCCGCTCTAGAGCGCAAGAAATACATAATTGGATGATTTCCTGCCTTAAAAAAATCCTAATAGTCTTACTCAGGCAGAAAGGTACACAACATCATGCTGTATATCCGTCAGGCTTACCTGAATATTGTATTCAGCTCGTCTGTAATTCAGTGGCATGCACGAAGCGATATTTAATTCACAGAATATGAGATTAGTAATGGCATATAGATGTGGTATATACTTGTCATGATTACGCAATGAAATACGGTATTTTGGATGATATTTAATGGAATTTTTGCGGAATAGAAGAAGAAAACGTCATGCGCTTTCAGTGACATGTTTAAATTTAATAAAGAAACAGCTTTTTATGTTTTTTCGGGCAATATTTTTCATTTTCCCTTCATAAGGCATCTAGTTTAAAAAAAAAAATGTTTACCTAAATTGACTCCCTCAGTCTCGAGATTAGAGCTTAACAAAGCATTTAACACAATCCATCAAGTTCAACTACATCAATAGGAGAATTACACAACAATTGTATAACAGTGATACAGTTACTGCCTCATTCAATTTTCTGAAATAATAATATACACGCTTGCTTTTCCAATTTTTTTTGGACATTGGCAGAATAGTCGATATCGGCTCTACTTGCCATTAATAAGAAAAGAATAGAACGCATTCAACCATTATTTAATTTTTATTTACACATTTAATTGGGGTAGCCATGTTCTAGAGTAGAATCGGCAATTTGGTAACAGTGAAGACATGGCCTAGGGAGAAGTGAAGCTATAATCCTAGCAAAGAGGCTGGTAGTAACATCATGGGAACAGATAAAGTTAAATGCCATTCAACAGAAGCCTTATGTCAAGCAGAGGCACAAGACAAATATTTGTATGGCCTACAGACAGCAGATCCTGGTGTGAGTGTCTTGTGTGTTTACATGTTTGTGATCGCACCCACGATAGAGAGTCATCCCTAGCGTGGGTTAACGATAAAAAGAAGTGGGCTCAGTTGATGATGTAGCAAAAAACGTTCGATTTAAGTCCAGTAATCATATTTTTCAGAAGACGCATCGTTAGAAGACCTCCCACAAGGTAGACCGATGACCTGGTGTGGGTTGCAGGAATCCAAGGATGACGGTCGTTGGTTGTGACAACTCTTGGGAGAGGTCTATGTCCAACATTTGACGTCTTTCTATTGAAATGACGACGAAGATGATGATGAACCATATTTTCCATAGAGCGTCTGGTAGTTCAGGGAAAAGCTGAAAGCACCAGGCCACGTGGTAGATCAGCAATGAGATGAATAGACCAGATCAAGGCCTCAACTAAGAACTCGGTTTAATTCATTAAACCCCAAGCGAAGGCCGGCATTCGCGCACCCATTGTCTTTCCATAGTGTCTGCAATTCTCACGATTGAAAGTTTAACAATGTACCCGAGAAGCTACAGTCCGGGACGAATGGCACCGTATTATCAAGATCATCACTTATCACGGTTCACAATGATGACCAGGACTACTCCAGCACCAGTGTACTGAATAAGAAGAAGAGAATCATATTTTAAATTGTACTGTGCTCCTATAAAGAATATCCATCCACTTAGGTACTGAGTATGATCTCCGACCCACATTTCTGGCGTGGTGATTATAGCTCGGTCCCGCGAGACCATTTTTTTGTAAAGGCTTTGAGAGCGGTCCACACACAGAATATTATAACGTTTAAGGCCTATATCTCTAACGTATATTTAGGTCCTAAATAAAGTATTTGATATAAATATTTTATTGCCTTCAAAACAAGGTTATTGGCCTGTCTTTCTTAAACTTTCATCTTAATCAAAGTTAAAAGGTTGCAATTTATTTAAAAGCGATTAGTTTCCAACTCATTGTAAGTAACTCAGTTAAACTTTAAACTTTAAGCCATGAAACAGGTTATTAAAACTTATTTTATTAGAGGCTGTGTTTCAAGTTAATTGAGGCTGAGAGATTATAAAACAAAACCGTTTATTAAAAATAAGTAGTACAGGCTTAACCTTAATTAATGATATAATTTTTTCAGTAAATAATTTTCCAAGGAGAAATCATTTTCCTTGCTATAGTCACGTTTTTTTTTCGCTTTACCCAAACCCATATAAAAGCAGGAACCAATATCAATGTGATTGTTACGAAAAAAATAGCTGAAAAGCGAACATTTTGTCAAGTCGAGTCGACGCGTGACATGAATAAATGAATTTCGAATGTCGACATTCGAATTTCGAGTGCCACGTCTCTATGGCGAGCCGCCATTTTGTTGTTTTTAAAATAAGAAGTGTTAATGAAAAAATAATGCACGGCGCATGTTTTAAGTAGGAGTGCTGTATTCACTTTTCCTCCTGTGTAGCACTTTCATACATAAGATATTGGGGAGTTGAAGTGACGCTGGCTCGACTGGACCTGCGCACAACGATCGATTGCCCACCGACGCAGACCCGGGCAGTTGCGTTGCCGACTCTAGACGGACAGCGGCCCCGTTTTTGCCGCGTCTACCCCTTTAAAAATACGCATAGATTTATTTTAGTGCCGTGCAGTGAAGTGATTGTGGTGTACTTATTTTTAATAAAGTGGATTGAATTTTTTGAAGGGTAAGGTTATATTTTTTTTCGTTTTTCCATAATACTTAACGTATTAAAATCGGATTCATTTGTCACTGAACCTGCATACCCATATTTTTTAAATTGATTTTTTTTGCTTTTGTTTTTTATGTCGTACCTCATTCTGTATTTTTTTTTCGTATATTTTGTAGCGAATTTAGAAAAGTAGTAGTAGGTAATAAGGTTTAAAAACGTACAGTAAATTACGGTAAATTATATTTATATCATTCGATAAAATTACTGTAAATTATTTGGTCCTTATTATAACAATTTTACGTATACAAAACAGGCAGGACATCCTTTGTTACCATTTCTCGAAATTATCAAAATCTAAAAATAAAATGACGCTCATATTTACGTAATTTCCTTCGGAACATCATTAGATATTAAGGAACTCATTATTATTATAATCATAATGATATTCATCCCCTCACTGCGGTGGCATCCCCTTTTGACTCGTTATATAGGGATATGGGTGACATCCTTACGTCTGCGGGCCATGGGTGGCGGGATAGCATACTAACACAATAAAATTTTCAAGGATTTATTCGTTACATTTGAAACGAACGTCATCCTGTTTCTTTTTCTTCTAATTTCATTTTTAAATCCTCCAATTAGTTTGTTTTTTGTAACCAAATCCACCCAGTTCAAAATTTAATTCTATGTTCAAAAAATATTGTAATCCCGACAGCTTTTAAATTGAAATTCGAATTCTACGTCTATGATTGTTAATTCTACACTAAAAAAAAAAACATTTTTGTTGTTTTTGATTTCTGGAAATACTGTCCAACGACAGTGCAAAATGGTTCATGAACCCAACGGTTCATGAACCATTTTTTAATTTGTTGTCGAGCCAATTAACCTAAATTCCCATAAGTATACATATTAGATTAGTTTACCTATACTGGGAGTGGTTTACCTACAATCAATGTATACAGTGTGAACTCGTTGACCTCACCATAGGCAGGCATAAAAAAAAAATTATTAACTAACCAGTTGATCAATAAGTATACAAAAATAGAATTCTAATTTGTGAAAACAATATCAAAATTGGTAGGAAAACAAACGAGATATAACAATTTTAAACAAATATATATCTGTCTCTCTCGCTACGACGCCGTATCTATGACGGCTGTACGGGTGACTTTGACGTCAAAGACCGTGGCGGACTTCTCTTTCATAATAGCATGTTTAAAGTTTTATAACTTCGTTGTTAACCTAGCCCTTCACAAACGTTAAGGGCTTGCTCAGTAGACGAAACTGAACAACTCACCATAAAAAAAAAATTTCAAGAAACGAAAAAAAAATTCAGCCTCTCCATACAAACTGTCCAATCAAGTTAATAATTTTGTATGGTGAGGCAGATAATGTGTATATGAAATAAAAATGTTATGTTGTTCAGTTTCGTCTACTGAGCAAACCCTTAAAGTTTGTGGAGGGCTGTCCCTTACACCTTGTATATTAAAAAATTACATTTCAATAGGTACTAGATGAAAGGATCTCCAGTTGCATCTTGGAAAAATGTTACAAATGCATATAGTAGGTAAAATAAAGTCCCCCACCGCATTTGTCTGTCAGTTCGCAATAAACTCAAAAACTACTGAACAGTTTCTGAATTTTTATTAAGTTTTCATCAATAGATAGAGTGGTTCATGAGAAATGCAACCCGCACTAGGCCCGCCTGGTGGATTGCGGCCCATTCCCTCTCCCAGAGAGGAGGCCTGAGTCCCAACAGTGATATAATAAAAAAAAGGTTGATGATGATGAGTAAAGCTTTAATGTAGGTTGTAAGTTTTTGTAGGTAGACAACACCCTCTGCCCTAAGACATGGTCAGGTCACGACAGATGAGCTGAAACAAATGACCAATCATTCTTTTACTGCATAATCCTTGATTTGCCTGATGCGGCCTTCCTATCTGATTATAAATTGGGTGTCTTCAAGGCTAGAGTGAATAGGCTCTTAATAAACTAGTGCGCCTCACCAACAATTGCATCACTGCTTACCATCAGGTGGCATCGCAGTCAAGCACTAGTTTATCCTAACTAATATTATAAATGTGAAAGTGTGGATGTTTGGATGTTTGTTACTTAATCACGCAAAACCGGCTGAACGGATTTGGATGAAATTTGGCATGCATACAGCCTTTGACATGGAAAAGAACATAGGCTACCTTTTATCCCGATTCCTTAAGTACCTAATGCCACGCGGGCGAAGCCGCGGGCAAAAGCTAGTATCAAATAAAGCAAGCGTGCTCCATCGTCTACCACATCGTCACTTTCCATCAGATGAAATAGAGGTCAACCGCGAGCCTGTCAAAAGCGAAAATTATCTTGTCACTATCTTTCCTATTTCCTTCATTCCCTTTGAAAATATCTAGGAATATTATAGAAATTGCAACTTTTTAAAAGCCATCCTGTGTAGAAGATATTCTCTGCAGCTTTTCTAAGAATTTTCATTACTCGTCATGTTTTAAAGGCTTCGAGTCTTTCATGGAATCTGAAGCAAATGTCAGGTAACTAGAAAACGTTATTTATAGATACTTTACTGGTGACCCGCCCCTGGTTTACTCAAGTTTTATGCACTAACCTTCCTCGTTTATAGGTCTTTCTATTTGAAAACGGTATTAAAATCTGTTGTGTGGTTTAGGAGCAGTAAGAGGATAAGACAGATGCATAATACAACTTTATAAATATTGTACAGTAAACCTAAAACTACATTAGACCGACACACACGTGTAACACGCCTGTTTTGTACGTAGAACGACGTCGCGTGGCGTGGATCTAGTGTAGCTGTACAAGTCTAGTCACCATATAAAGTGTATGGAGACCGACACGCCAAGATCGGCGTGTGTGACACACGTGTGAGCAGTGTAGTTCTAACTTTAGTTTCTACACTGTGCCATCATCATCATCATCATTTCAGCTGATATACGTCCACTGTTGGACATAGGCCTCTCCCAAGCGTCAACACAACGAACGTTCCGGTGCGTCTCGCATCCATCGGTCCACCTTGTAGGAGGCCTTCCACCGTTGCGTCTTCCGGTATGCGGTCGCCACTCCAGAAACTTTCGGCCCTAACGGCCATCTGTTCTGCGAGCAATATAAGCCCTGCCCATTACCACTTAAGTTTGGCAATTCTCCGTGCTATGTCGGCAACCTTAGTTCACTTGCGGATATCTTCATCCTACACTGTGTATACTAAATAAAATTCATTCAATTCATTTCTTTCTTTCTGTCTTTCTTTCAATACAAAAGCTGGAACTTAAACCCCAGAAAAAACTAAGCACTAACCTTCCGTGAAAACTGGATCTCATACCAAGTGACCCACTTCTACCTTATCAGCTTAAAAGCCCATTTATTGAGCTTAAGCACACGACTGTGAGCTATTACCAACAATTTATTTAAAACCATAAATCCTTCAAGCTAATGGTATTAGAGAAAATTATGGAGTCACATACGGTTAATTTTTACGAATAGGTTTGGTAGTAGTTTGCACGTGAATTTAAATAATATTTGGTTTTCCGTGGGTCGGAAGTTGTTCCCATGACCCTGCTTCATCATAAAAGATGATGAGTGAGGAGTGATATGAAAGAAAAGGGAGTTAGTGATAGTTTGACGGGTGACAGGACAGAATGGAAGAAAAATACGTGTTGCGCCGACCCCAAGTAATATGGGAGAAGGGCTGGAAGAAGAAGAGAGAAGTTTTCTGCGCTTATTTTTTCCATTATCTCGGTAACGTCTTATTCTTGTATTGACTCACATATTATTACAAAAAAACTTTTCTCCATTTCTTTCTACGGTCATGTTTCACTTTTCCTTTTCAATCCTTAAAGAACACCTTAAGTCGTTTCTCCTTTGTGGTCTACCGATGCCTTGTATTGCTATGTCAGGGTTCTGTATTGTGGGAGAAATCAGATATCATGCCCAGTCTCATATACATAAACACAAAATTCAAATCACCATTCTGGACTTGAGACTTTGCGATCCCTTGATCTAGTCAAATAACCAAGCTTCTAAGATTAATAATAATACTTTATACCCCTTTGCTCAAAGAGTAAACAGGTAGAAGCTACACAATCCCACTTGACTGTTTACATTTTCACAACAATAACTTTCGCTAAAAAAACGTCAATTTTATACAATTTGAGCCACATGTATAATTTAATTATACACGTGACAGTTCGCAGCCAGAAACACGGGCCCAGTGTCCTAATAACTATTTCTTTTCCTTATCTGAGGATATGAACACGCGGAAGCTGCTGAATAATGCATAGGGTACGCATCATGGGTGAAGATTCCAGCACTAAATATAAGGAAGATCCCCCAGCAAGGGATTCTGTTTACTAAGAATTTATGCACCAAATCTTCCTTGAAAATCGGTCCCAGGTGGCGGTAATAGCAAAATTCACCTAACATTTTCTTACTGTGCCAAGTTCTGAATAATGCAATTGTCTTGTTTTAGTGGTGGCTTATTTAAAACGTGTTATTACTGCTACAATAAGACTATATTTTAGGTGTTATTTCATCAATGGAACCTTATAAAAAATCTCACAGCCCACGTTGGCGAACTCAGACCAACCTGGGCTTTTTTTGGGTGGGAAATCATCCAATGACTTCTCTCGCTCTTCTGTGTCAGACTTTTACTGACTAAAACAGACTCTTGCTTCTTCTTTACTTATGTTCTAGGGCTCCAGGGTACACTTTCAGAGAACCCATGGACCAGCCTAGGCTGCGAAATTGAAAGAGTGAAAGAGTTAACGCGGCCCTGAAATGCTAATAGAAAAAACACGGATAGGTCTTTATTAAATTCAAAGTCTGACACTTCTTTTTGCTCCACCCAGAGTGAGAAAAGTCATTTGATAATTTCCTGTACGTAAAATGGACAAAGAAACACTACCTTTAAAAAATTACATTCAAAATTCATAAGTACAGGTACCGTAAGACAAAGTGTAAGAACACACTATATCCTCGAGGGAAATCTTAGGAATAAATGTGCCCACTTCAAATGACCTCTATGGCTTATTTCTTATTCATATGATTCCAGTAAATATAAATATAGTTAAGCATGGCTTGAACATCGATCGGTGACACGAAGGTGTCTTGTAGGGCGTTCTAGGGCGAACTAGAATTTTAAAATTCCACCTTATTAAGTTTTACTTTAAAATTACTGGCTTTACGAGTATGCTTACCGTAAAGCAGCGAGTATTTGGTAGGTAGATGCCGAAAGTTAGCTCTATGTTAAATATAATCTGGCTATACTTAAAAATAAGCAGAAATGTCTTCTGGTGGCGAGATGGGCAGATGATATTGTAGTCATAGTGGGTAGAACCTGGATTAAATTGACACAGAAACATACAAACAGAACTAAGATGTTGTAATCTGCTTCTAGTTTAACCAGATTCCCAGATGAACTCAACAATCCACTCCTTGATTGTTGTTTGCCATTCGAGCTTCTGACTATTTGTAACAACTGGCAAAAAAAGATCTACTTATGGCAACCCATTCCCAAAACCCAAGAGCTTTTTCATATTAAAAGAACCAATTCAAACCCTGATTTGTCTCTCTGTCATATTTTTGATAACATTAATTGTTATCAAGCATAACGTGATGATTACTTGATATCTGATTTTCATCAAAGTTACTAATTTCAAGCATAAATTTTGAGCCACTGATTTGACTAAAACCATCCTAAACCACGATTTTAATCATCGTGGTTCAAATGAAACATATACGAAGAATATAAAGGCCCTAATATCATTTCATTATTTCATCAATAAACCGATGTATTTATTATTAAAGCTGACATTTCAGTTAGGGTTCCCTTTCTTAATGCCAAGGATATTATTAAACCAACATAAATTAACGGAACCGAACCAAAGGACAGAGTTCTATCGATCTTTAATCTAATGTTTGTTCTCCATATTCTAAACAAAGGCAAATGGCCTTTGTTTAGAATATAGAGAACGAAATAAACACAATCATGGCCGTCAATCCATATTGAAGACTAGTAAGGTCATTTTGAAATGACAGTTGGATTGAGCATTGTAGATTTCGTAGAATTGAAAACTATGTAATTTATTGTTCATATTGGTAATTTAAGTCTGAAACTCAAAGCCTTATCAAGCATTTTGAATTGTCATTGTGATCTAGATCTCTAAGAAGATCGCACAACAAACTTCATGGACACGTTTCAAATCATGTTACTTATTGCAAAAATCTTCGCTGGTTAAATTATTGTTTCTTTACGTTAAAACAATGTTAATAAAAAAAACAATTCAAAATATAAAGATTAAAATAAGCCAGTGGCAGTTACGAGATGTCCAGTCTCAACTGATGGCGCTCGTTCACGAATACGTCGCGTGTATCAGCACCATTCAGCTCAACAATTTCGAAGGGAACTGAATGATCCAACATCCAATTGTAATGTAACCAATTTAGAAACGAGAGTTTATTTCTGGATCAAAAGTAGTTTATGCGATAATGTAGCTTTCCATCAGCCCGTTTGTTTTACTTTACCTATTTACATGGTGTCATGTCATACGATGTTCTGTTGTGGGGTTATGCCACCGATATGTATGCATATTTTTGTTCAGCAGAAAAAAGCTATTCGTTCAATTTATAAATTATTTAAAATCCCAGATACTCCATTCGAGCTAAATTTAAAGACATAATGAAGGTGCCTTCTCATTATATTTACAAAAATATATAATTACAGTAATATCCTCACATTAATACTAGTAACAAACCCAACTTTGCTTTTAGATTATTATAAAGTTAAAGACTACGTAAATGATTTTTCTTTTCAGTAATTTTAACGTATATGTGGTGACTGCGTAGTTTGAGCACTTTACCCAAATGTCTTTTCACTGGTATTGTTCGTCATTCGTTGAGTTTTTCAGTAGTCCGGAGTTGAGCTACACGAATACTGACAAATGAATGTTCTGACTGGACAGGTCCGTCTAATCTGTGTGGTTCTTTCCTCAAAAGAGCATGTCATCTAATCTCCATAATCAGAAATCAGAAATCAGAAACGTTTATATAGTTATATACATAGTTTACATAGTTCTCGTATCTAATTTAAATTGACGAAAAACAGTTTAAAACCTTTTTCGCAATCAAATACACGTTCACAAGATAGGTAAGACCAACAAATATTTTACAAATAATTGAAATATTAGTTTAGGTAACGTATAGGACCTCTTTGCTAGAGTGAAGGCAGAAATAAAAATAAATATTCTAGTTTTTGAAAGCATTCGGTCGCGTAGGCACTTGGCACACGCGACTATTTTTCATTTCTATGCGGCTGCGAGAAGCACTTTTATTTCTCTTTTATACTTATGTTTGTATTTTCCTGTTTCATGGGATTTGTTTTTATGGAGTGAGTAGTTAACATGCAAATGCCTTTTTGACCGAAAATTCACTCTCACAACATAACTTCACGTACGTTTTCCATAAATAAGTTAGCAGCTAGATCAGTGGCCAGTGTGGGTGGGGCTGTTTCTGCGGTTCCTTGGCAATTGAAGTTTCATAGGTGGGTTTCAGTCAGTAAAAGTCTGACACCATCCCTCATTTCACCCTGAGTGGAAAAAGTTATTTAATGATTTCCCGTAAAAAAAAAACAGTTTGTGCGGTTACACTTTACTACCTATAGTTAAGTAATTAAACAATTGTTTTACTGATATTTGGGAACGAATCCAAGCTCTTGGGATTTGTTCCCAGTTAGTACTAAAAAATGATCTAGTGGTAGCCTCTGTCAATACTTGTTACATCCACGATTTTAAGCTGTATTTTCTATCTATAGGATTTTTGTGGTGAAAAATAACTTCTCTCTTCTGTTTTCCATCAGTTGCCCTTCGCGTTTCATTGCCGTGGCAACTAATTTGGATAATCTCGCAGCCCTGACAGGCATTCTGTTTAAGTAACGTAAGATATTTCATCAATCATCATCATCATTTTAGCCCAAAAGACGTCTACTGTTGGATATAGGCCTCCCTTAAGTGCCGCCATAACGACCAGTCCTGTGTGTCTTACATCTATTGAATTCCTGTTACCATCACAGTCATCAGTCCACCGTATGAAAGCCTTCTAACGCTACGTCTTCTAATACGTAGTCGCAACTGCAGAAGCTTTTGTTACCATAGACAATCTGTTCTGTGAGCAATACGACCTGCCCACTGCCACTTTTTGGCGACTGACCACTGTCTAAGCTGGCTAAAAGCCAGGGGAGGATAATGATAGATCACAAGCTCACTGCTTAACTTATGCAAGTGTATGTAATGGTGACGCACTCTCTGTATAACTTGGAGGTCTGCCCACACAGAAGGGGAAAGTGTTAAAAAGTCGAGTTCTGTAAGTTTTAATTAGTTTACTTTTTAACCAGATTTTTTGAGTTTTATTTTTACTATAGTATTGGTAACAGCTGGCCATGATAATTCCCTTAAACATAACATGCATAACATTCATTATGAAACCGATTTATTTAAGTTGTACTTCTCGGAAATCTTTGACCCTTTTTTTTCTCAGATCAACATTATCATCATTCCAACCAAAAATGTCTACGGTTGGACATAGGCCTCTCCCAAGTGTCAACACAATTACCAATCCTATGCGTCTCACATCCAACGGATTCCCGTGACCCTTGCCAAATCATCGGTCCATCTTGTGGAAGTTCTTCCAAACTTGCGCCTTTTCTCAGATAACTCCTAACAAAAATATAAAATAAAACTGGAATTCGATATTCAAAATACCCTTATTTCTTTTCAATACAAACTTATTTACAACATCCCATAAAAACCCTTCCTCATTTCATATTTAAGCGGCTTATACTACCAAAATATAATCTGCTGTTCCTCATGACATAAAATATTTACTCTCACTTTTAAAATCCTTTACGTATCGACGAGCAGCGAATAATCTGCTTACCCCCAGTGAAAGTGTAGAACCAATTAGGTTAGAACCGTGCTCTGCTCGATGACCTGTCACTAATGCGACCTTAAAACCACAGCGAAGGGAAGTTATACAATTATACATGTGGCTATATTGTAGTGCCAACATGTTGGATATAACTTTTTTATTTGTTGAATGTTAGTATGCTTGATGGGTAGAAGAATAGTTATGTATACTAATATAATTTTCAAAAACCAAACTCACTTTGTTTCTGTGATAAACTAACATTAATTTACTTTCCGCGGTGCAAATAATTTATAAAATTTATACATGTGACTTTAAATGAATGAGTGTCAACAATGTTGATTGATCTTTGCGTTTTAGTTTTTTTGATTGGTAGAGAAGATAGTAAATATGTCTATTTAAACAAAGGGATAAACTGACTAACTGACATAACGCACAGCCAAAACTACTGAGACCAGGAGAATGAAATTTTGCAAAAAAAAATCTTTTTATTACGTAAGCGAACACTAAGAGAGGATTTTCCAGAATTCATCCCGTAAGAAGATGAAATAAGGGGTAAGGTTTGTATTGAGGAACCTCCTTACACACGGGCAAAGCTGCTGGTCTTATCATATAACGAAGAAACAGTATCTGAAAACCCTTACAACTACGGTAGAAGCTATAGTGTGCTAGTGTATGAAGTTATAAGCTATGTAAACAGTAGTAGCCAACTTGTGGGAAGTGACATTTCGTATGCATAGAATGTTGGTAGCCTTGCATTTCAGATTATCCTGTTGGAACAATGGGTAGACGTAGAGTTAGATAATGTTCTTGTGTTCTGCCTTACTGTCTTCTTTCGTTCATTTTATCGATTTTTCTGAGCAAAATAAAGTAACCCTTATAATAATATGAATTTATTTATAGTTAGGTATTTTGAAATAGCTAGCCTTTCGGGTATTTTTAAAGAGCTAACCTTAGGTAATGTTAAAATTCAGTAGGAATTATATTAACCACGTAATCGATTGATAGATATTTAAGTACGATTGATAAAATGTATACAGAATAAGATAGTGGTATAACTCATTTATACACATCTGTCTATCTATACTTATAAAATATCTTGTCCTAAGTGACTGACGGATCAACACACAGCTTACTGTGCTAACTGTAAAGACCTGAAAGTTAGAGACTATGTTCCTTGTAAGACGTAGGAAAGAAAGAAAGAAAACTATTTTATTTGGCATACACACTCGTAGATACACACAATGTAGTAACAACATGTAGATACTAATGATTATATAAAACAAAAGACAACTGACAATGTGTGTCTTATGGCGGCGCCAAATTGGCCCAGTTCAGCAAAAATGCCAGACAACTATGTGGTAGTTGCCTGACGCTGGTAGGCATCGTAGGCATCCAGATACGGTACGGTAAAAGGATGGGTCTACCTACGAAGGAGAAACCTACTTTCAGACGGGCAAAGCCGCTGGCAGATGCTAGTATTTTTAAATAAGAATAAATGACTAAATCGTGCTTACCGGAAAACTCTACAATGACGGGGCCAATTTGTATAAACTATTAAACCATTTGTTGAAGTCTCAACTTCTCAAGATTTTTAAGAAGACCAAATTGAAAAATGTGCTCGACAAATTGTAAAAAAAAAAACGCATTTTTTACATTTACATTGTTCCTAGCAAGGAAAAGACAAGGGCAAGAAGAAGAAGACATTGTTCCTAGCAGTCCCAAAGCTTTAGACAGAACTATGCCTATCAGGTCGGATAGTTTATAATCTTACTAATTTCATCGATACAGTGGAGGTTTAGCCAAATACTAAAAATTTTTTTTTGATTCGGAAAATCTTGGAATTTCGATTCGGGAATCGAACTATTTACATAGGTAGGTACGTTTATAAGACTCTCGGTGTGAAAGTCCGACTCGCACTTGACCGGTTTTCATGTTTATTAAAATAAAAATCCCAATCCGCAAATCCCGCGGGATTACTGACTTCAATCCCGCAGGCATGCGGGATCGCGATTTTGATATGGGATTCACTAGGGAGCTAGTGAAAAGCAATAAGGAATTGAGTAGGTACATACTTTAACGCGAACGAAGCCTTAGGCAAAAGCTAGTTAATTAAAGGAAACCTTACCTATATATTAAAACTTTTATTGAAGCCGTTACGAAATGCCAAGGTAAGAAAAATGTATAATTCATGTGTAGATTGATTGACCTATCACGAAATACCGAAGGGTGAAGTGAGAAACCTAGAGAAACGCATCGATAAATTTCAAACATTTATTTATTTATTACAGCTTGGAGGATTTACAGCTTCTTCCTCCTCCTCGAGTTGTATTCCTCATTACTGAGTCGTGAAGTTCCCGTTGGATTAGCTTCTTATTGATGGTACCTCTCAATTTGAGAACAGTGGCGGCCGAGTGACAATGGCTCCGACGAGTTGTAGATCGCAAGTTCAAACCCTAGGCTGCCAGGCCCATTACTTTGTGTATTTTATTTCATTACCACTGCCCTCAAAACGGTGAAGGAAAACATCGTGAGGAAACCAGCATGAACCAAAAATTCGGACATAGTTCTCCCCCAAGTGTCGCCACTACGAACGTCCTGTGCATCTCGCATCTATCGCATTCCCGCGACTCTCATTTTGTAGTTTCACCTTGTAGGCAAGGCCTTCCAACGCTGAGTCTTCCAGTGTGCGGTCGCCACTCTAGAACTATTCTGCTCCTTGGATTATCATGATGATGATGATGAACCGTATACGTAATCGGTATTATATTATTCCTATATCTGTATCCGGATATATGATCTGGACGCGTACCGCAAGGACGGGTTTGAGACGGCGCAGGAGAAGAAATGTAATGATGAATGTTTGGAAGGACTTGGGGGAGGCGGAAGAGGCCTTTGCCCAGCAGTGGGACAGCAACGGCTAGAAAAAAAAAAACCGTATCCGGATCCCAAATTTCATATCCCCGTACATCCCTAGTTTATACGCATTAATGAACACAACCACAAAATAGGTAGGTACAGAAGTCAATCCCATGTATGTACTTCACTTTTCATAAGCAATCGCGCTAGGGTCGGCGCAACTCTGAGCGAACGCACTCGGGCGCGGCGATAAATACCTTATATAAATTGTAAAAATATTACATGGCCTAACTTATCTACCTACCTAACTGTTCTGCGATAAGAAAAATTAAACTATCAAAGTACGAGCAAATGCCTATCTAATTACGTCTTAAAACTGGTAGCTTAAAAATAAATAATTCACCAATTAATGTTGAATAAAAAAATTTAAACAGTCAATTTCGCTCTTCCTATTTCAGAGACGTGTGTCTCAAGTAGATACATTCGCGCTCGCAATGATAGTAGAGGATACTTTCTAAAAAAAAGACAATTTTCAATAATAGTCTGGCCAGGAATTTCTTAGGCAACCCACCCGCGTTGTATTATTTAATATACTTAATTTGTCATAAAATACGTTTCATCAATTAAACAGACTGGTGAAGGTCGTTCTTAATCGGATCTAGACTATCAGCTGAATTGAGCCGAGATATCGTGTCCGTGAGCGGTGTCTATGTGCGCGTTGTTCGAGCGCTCTATAAATGTAGATTTACTTCTGTACCTATCTGTTTTACGACGCAACCCTACAACGGTACTTCTATTTTGGTACAGTTGGCAAATGAGAGCAGTATTCAGGGGGTACCTTTTGAATGAGTCGTGCTGAATTCGCAGCTTCATTATTTTATGCATCAGCTTTGCGAAGTTTATTTAGTTTATTTTTGAAATGCTTCCTCTCTCTACAGAATTCGGTTCGTATGTACGCTTGTAGCTACTGGAATTTTAACTGTTTCTGTTGCATTTTTTGTAATGAATTTTCAAAACAACGCTTTTATAAGTGTCGTGAGTTTGGTAGAATCTGAATTAGTTCTCACTATTAAAATTACCTTCTCTATTGTATATGTATATTGTATAATATAGTTGCGATACAGTTTTGTTTTGTACACACTATTTGTATCGTAGGTTTCTGTGATGCGGCATCGCATCATAATTTTGTTTGGGAACCCTTAAATTTTATGCCACAACTTAAATTACTCGTGAACTTTTCAATACACTTACTTGAAAATCAGCTCTTATTCCTACCACTTTAAAGCACGTCTTATTTGCCTTTTTTCGCACTAGTACGGAAAAGTGCGCAAGCCTCAACAACAATTTATTGTATCTATCGTATCAGGCTAGATGCCAAGCATCCCACACAAGTCCCGCGTATTTCTTCCTAAGTGTATTGAAAAACGTAGTGTGATACACATGGAAAATTACTGCAGCACTGGGCTCCATATCACCCTCGCTTGCGGCTCGGGTAAATTCTGAAATGAAAAACTTTGTCTACTTGTATCAAAACATACTATTTTGACATTTTAACATTGGTAGAGTGTAACTGTATTTACTTTTGACCCCTTTTTTATGTGGGAAAATACCCACTCCTGTTCCTTCATTGCCTTTCATACCAGGGCCGCGACTTCCTTCCAGAAGCAGACCCTTAGCCTCAGTAGGCTTCGACCCTGCTGCTGACCATACACACAAACACAGAAAAAACCTTTCCACTACCTAGGTATATCTATGTTTTCTGCCGCTTTTCACAGTTCCATTTTTCTAACACTATTGATCTTTAGACCTGGCGATTGTGCATTGTTTCACAATGGCAGCTAGAACGCCTTTGTTCTTCGGTTTTATTGAAAAGTGCTCGAAAACTCGGAATACTCGGGAAGTCGGGAACTATTGTCGTTTTTCTGACGCCTCTAACATTAAGGCTTCTCCACACGTACCACAACTACGCCACGTGACCGGACGTATATTTCGTATTGAAAATGAATAGGACTATTCACACGTACCACATTTTGCAGTCGTTATTGACCGTGTATAATGCCGGCCACATCGCTACCACAACGCAACTACCAGCGACACTGCGAACTAGTGGCCGACCACATCGCAAACACAACGTTGCGTCGACGCAACGACAGTGCGTAACCGTTTCTGCACACCACGTAACCGCATCGCAACTACTGGCGACAACGCAACCACATCGATATTTTGTCGGTACCACAACGCAATTACAAAAAGCTGCAGCGATACTATTCACATGTAACCACTGGTTGACAACATTTTGTCCGGCATGGTATGTTTTTTTTTTTTGTGGGTAAATCATCTAATAACATCCCCCACTCTTTGGCGGAGCGGGAGATAGTGTCAGACTCTTACTGACTAAAAACCCACCCCGTTCCTTCGTGTCTTCATAACGGGGCTGAGTTATCTTTCGAAACTAACCATGACCCCAGTAGGCTTCGACCCAGCTTGGCCCCTGCTGTTGCTGACAAATCCTTGAAGCGAGCGGGAACACTGCGCGCCGTCGACGACTTGGGCTCGGTCCGGACAGTTACCGGACGGTCGGATTGTGGTTCGTGTGAAGATGCCCTTATATTGTAGTCGCCATATTGGAAAATTCTCGCCCTAAATGCTTTGAAAGGGAAAACAAATGGAGCATGCGTCCCATCCTATCGGGTCTGTGGCTTTTCAACTATTTTTGTGCAAATTATTTCGACAGAGACGGTCTATGTATACATAAATTCCTTGCCCTTTGTCGGCCAACGTTTAGGCAAGCGTGCTCCATCGTCGGCCACATCATCGCTTTCCATCAGGCGAGATAGAGGTCAAACGCGAGTCTATCTATACATCTATACATATAAATAAAATTGGAGTGTCTGTTTGGAATATTGAAATAACTGCTTTTTACTACATGCATATGAATATATATATTATATACGATACATACACCAAAATAACATTTTTAACAATTTTTGTCTGTCTGTTTGTCTGGGCTAATCACTGAAATGGCTGGACCAATATTGACGGGACTTTTTTTGGCAGGTAGCTGATGTAATAAGGAGTAACTTACGCTACTTTTATTTTAGAAAATATAAATTCAAAATCCTGTAGTCCACGCGAACGAAGTCGCGGGCACATCTAGTCCATAATAAACAAGGCGAAAAAAAATTTTGGCGACCATAAAAATTTGTGTCGTACAATCTGTCAATGACTGGCCTGTTGATCAAGTGATTAGTAGCTCTGACTGCTATGCCAAAGGTCGTGGGTTCGATTACCGTCCAAGACAAATGTTTGTGTGAAGAGAACGATCATTTGTTCTGTGTCTGGATGTAAATTATGTCCAATATATATGTATTTAGAAATATATGTTTGTCAGTTTTCTAGTATTCATAACACAAGCTGTGCTTAATTTGGGACTGAATGGCGTTGTGTGATAGTTGTGGAATATTATTATTATTAGAAGGATGAATTATTCATATGGATTTTACCACTAATCCAAGTTTTTATTGTTAAAGTTTTTCATCAGAATTTCATAAGTTAACAAACCAACTTAAGACATATCTACTGAATCGCCTCATTATCTCTAGATAATGAAAAGCTGAAAGATACTACGCTATTTTTCGCGCTCTCGATTAATTAATTATATTTACCGTATCAGACTGAGAATTAAGCGACCCGTTTATTTATGTCCTTGTAAGTATATTTTTAAATATCGCAGCATATACTGAGTTAGGCGCCCTTTTGGCCTTGTGTGTGTTTTTTTTTTTTATTATTATCGAATTCTACTGTATGTGTGAGGTACAAATAAAAGTTTTTTCTTTCTTTCTTCTATATCGACAAACGTCAACGGTATTTGATACATGTGGAAATTTGTCACTGCAACATTCGGCTCCATAATACCGCCTCGATCGCAATGACAAACTTCCTCTTCTCGTATCGAAATGAACTATCAACAGTTACATTCATTTTGGGTTAGTACTATATGACCTTTTCCAGCATTTTAAGACCCAGTACCCTTTAAAACCGTAACTGAACGTTACGAAAAACCCGTAAAACACATAATATTATCAATAAGTAACAAGCTGATCTCACGGGGGTGTTGTGCGCTGTTCAAAGCCATAAACACTTCGGGACGATCGTAAAAGACCGCTCGGTAAATCTTGGATTAGCTCCCGGGTTGTAATGTGTCGTTTATTTAGAACGTCAGTGTAATTGCTCGGCTGTGGTGAAATTTTTTACACCGACGTGAATATTTTACACTGGCGTGGCGAAAAATTTGGCAGATAATGGGTTAATTTTTATCGTTACACGTTGAGTCTAGAGTATTTTATTCGTGAGATTTTTTTTTGTTCATTTCATGAAAAGTCCTGTTTTTAATAATTTGGTCAATAGTAAGGACTGTTCACAGGCGCGTATTTTTAATTATACGCTTAGTGTAAACCTGCGTGAAGCATAGATACATACAAAACAGCCATAAGTATAATCAGCCTTTTTAATGTTCCCACTGCTGGGACTCAGGCCTTCTCTCTAGAGGAGGGAATGGGCCGTAATCCACCACGCGGGCCCAGTGCACGTTGCTGGATGTCACATATCTTCGAATTGTTGGTTCCCTAGAACCAACAATTGAAGGGATATGGGTAGGGGGGATTGATAGGTGAAGGAAGACATCGTGACGAAGCCGGCTTGTCCTAACAAGCCGGCTTCCTCACGATGTCTTCCTTCACCGTTTTGAGAGCAGCAACACACACATACATACAGACAGATAAATATTGAAGGTAGTAATTCAAGTACTTTTTAATTCTTCTTGGTTCTTGCAAACATTACAATCTTTAGACTATTAAACGTATTAAAACAAGATACTCGCAATTATTTTAATTAACTTAGCCTAATCAAAACGGAACCTCAAAACCCAATTTCAAAGCTAAACTCGAAATAGCATCGGAATGGATCCCCCTACGCCATTAGGAAAGTTTTTTGAGCATCCAACTTTCAACTAATGCTTTACTGAACCCCCTTCGTGTTTATATGATAGGGCTGGCCCGAAATACATAGTTTTATTAACACCTTTGACTTAATACATATTACTTATATTTGACTGTCTGACTATATAATTATAAAATGAATTTAATTTAATGATAATCATCGGATCAATGCAAAATAATGATAACGCAATCTAAATGATAAAATAATCCAATTCAATAAATTTAATTTTGTTATTGACCTTTCAATTTTATGTAATTTTATTATACCAGTATACGTATGATTTTGTAACTGAAATGAGTCTTTGGTACTTGAAATAAATAATAAAATAATAATATACCCTGTGTTGAGATAGTTTGTACTGCAAATGAAAGAACACACAGGTCAAAGAGTACTCTGTTACTCACTATAATTTTCCATACGATAGTAGATCCGCGTTTGACAATAACACTATCTTACATAGTTTTGCTAAAACCCTATTTTAATGGTTTATGTGTAAACCATTATTATTTAAGTACCCATCACCAATATTATATTGCATTCCAAAACCGGTTTTACGTCCGTCGCGTCACAACCACAGGTTCAGTTGAAAACCAGCGTCAAGCACTAGTTGTCTACTGGAGCTATTTTGGTGCAGCCATGATGCACACAACCACTATATTTTGGTTCTTTTTGCTTCTTTTATTTTTGATACGAGTTATTTTGTTTGGGCCTTGTGCTGTACCAAATATTATTTTTTTTCTTTCTTTTTGACCACTATCTCACCTGATGATAAGCGATGATGTGGTCGACGATGAAACACGCTTGCCTAGAAGTAATCTATTCGCTCTTGACTTAAAGACCCTATCTGGAGCTATCAGGAAACACAGACTCTAGCAGGGTGTCTGGCAGACTCTGGCTAATCATTAGCTGTACATTCAAAATATGTGTTGTTGGAGATCTGAAATGAATAAATTTATTTCCAGAAAATAAATAACTAAACGGTATTTAAAATTAGAGATTACTGACCACAACAGTTCATTTTTTTATTTTCTTTCGATGTTTACCTCTATTTTAAGCGTGAATATAATTTATTCTGAGTCATCTGTGAGAAGTGGATGTCCTATTGCTATTAATTATAAAACTGTAAGTACTGAAGTCTAAGGTCTGAAGAATTTTAAATGAAATTCCTTTTCACATCTTCACAAACAACAGAAAAGAAACATCTGCGCAT
This sequence comes from Mythimna albipuncta, assembly GCA_929112965.1. NCBI lineage: Eukaryota > Metazoa > Arthropoda > Insecta > Lepidoptera > Noctuidae > Mythimna > Mythimna albipuncta. The sequence continues at coordinate 2,902,078 of OV815962.1, read as the reverse complement.
CAAACACTCAAGTACTACGCGTTCCAAATAAGAATAGGACCGATTCCTATGTTTTGACGTCTCGTCGTACTGTCAAATCGAAGAAATTTTGGCATAATTTGAATAACATAGAGATGAATAAAATTGAAGAACTGGATTCTGATTAAATTTTTCGTAAATTAATTAATGTTTAAAATTTTCTTTCCTCGATTTGACAGTAAATCGTGACGTCACAACATGGCGGGCGATCCTATTCTCATTTGGAACGTATTGTGCTATGAATTTTGAAAACGCACTTCACAAAAGTTTTGATGCTGCCCTAATCCTAAAATTATTCACTAGTCTATCTTTAAAAATACATTCAATACGGTGAATGTACTCCCAGATAGAAAGGCGTAGTAATTTTTGATTTAAAAATACTTTTTTGTAAACAAACCGAACTTCTTGGTACGGTCCTTCAAATTGTCCTTCTAGGAAAGAAAAACACAAAGAGAATAAAATTGAAACAATAAACACCGAGTAATTTGTTGACCAGTGTTTGTTTTATCATCGTAATTAATGTTAATTTTGTTGACACTTTCTCTTTTTTACTCAAATAAAAGATTACGCGATGGAAATAAAATTTATTCATGTGAAAATCGATACTAATGCAAAGAGCAAACGAAGGGGAAATTCCCGGATTTATTTTCACAATTAGGGACTGCTTTCTATAGGTCGTTCAAAAGCGAATCCCAAGTAAAAAAAAATATATAAGAGTGGGTTTAAGTCAGTAAAAGTCTGTCTTACAACTCCGCCCTAGAACAGGAAAAGTCAGGATGATTTCCTGCTATAAAAAAAAAACAAAAAGGGATTACTTCGCATTTTTTACAATTGAACGATTGTATTATCTTACAAGCTACTGCACTCGGTTTTGCCCGTGCGAAAGACGTTTCCACGAAATGAAATTATCCCAACGGAATTTAGCTATTACGGTATTTATAAGTATTATATATTAGATATTATTATTTTCTACAGTCGTTGAGACGTGAACATCCAAATAATAAAAATTGTCATTTTAAAATATTAGGTATGATATATATATATATACATATTAGTACGAATTGATCTCAAAACTCATGAGTATTCCCCAGAAATCATAAATTAACTGTCAAATGTTCACCATAGGTAATAAATTTAAAAAAATATTCTCAAACATCCTACACCACAGATAATTTAAATCTCAATAAGCATAGATTAAAAAGAAAACACTAACACAAAAAGTTTGCCGTCAAAATTTAAGCTCAATTTTTATCGACACCCCTAAAGCTCATTTCGTTCATGGCAAACAGGGGCTGGGCTGACATTCCCTGGCTGTTTGCGTCGATGCCTTTGCCTCGAACGAATTATTTTTATGTTTGTTTGCCACTAAGTTAATACGGCTCCTATTTGATTGGATTTTGCTCAACGAGATTTGAATAAGGAATAAGGGAATCCACGAACCCACTATGAGGCAAATGAAAATAGATTATAAGTTTGTTGGTTTAAACCCTTTTTTTTTTTCGAGACTTTTTTTTTAATAATAATAATAATAATATCGTTTATTTGTGTAAAATGTGGTAGGTACAAAAGATGTTACATAAAAGAGACAAGTGCAAAGACACATTCCGCCATTTAATGATGGCATGCAAATATTTAGTCGATAGTGTTTTACTAACATAAAGTAACAACTATCTAGAGTTCTATTGTTAATAAAATAGAATTACAAATAGATCATCACCCAAATTATTTAAACTAGGTAGTTAATATTAACCAGAGAAATAGGTAAATATTTAAAAATAAACACAACACTTTAATACGAACTACAAAGCATTCCTGAAGTGGTAGGATTGACAAGTTTTTTTATTCAGAAATTTTGTTTTGTTATTTGAAAGTTTACTCAACTTTTTTTATTATTCATATTTTAGAGTATTTTTTTTTTCTGAAATCACTAATTGTTTTTTTTTTTGTTTTTTTTTATCCGTTCCAAATTAAATAACTTTACAAAGCTTTAGCAAATCTGATGGAGGGGGAAACTGTCACTTATCATTATAATCATCATCACTATCATCATTTCAGCCGTAACACGTCCACTGTTAGCTATAGACATTATATAGTTGTGTCTAAACTACACAAGTAGTACGCAGTATAGCTTTTATCTGTCGTTAAATAGCAATTACAGCTCATGTGGGGCCACTAATCTGTTGAAATGTTTTGCCATTTCGTGCACTTCCAACGCGAAGTCTAGTGTATTGTTGTTTACATTACTAGCTTATGCCCGCAGTTTCGCCCGCGTACATAAAACATAGCTTATGTCACTCAGGAATAAAGCAGCTTCCTATCGATGTAAAAAATTTAGCAATCGGACCATTACTTCCAGAGATTACAAAAAAAGAAACTTTACTTCTTTTTTAAATTAGTCTAGAAGTAGATATAACATCTTAAACACACCATCAAATATTTATGTGAAATAAAATTTGGACTTGAGTTTTAAGATTTCCGCACACTCTCGTTCCACCGTAGTACGGGAAAAGTTATTTGATGTTTTTTTTTTTAAATTGATATAAATAATGCTTCACTGCGATCCCACCTGATGGTAAGCAGTGATGCAATCGTTGATGGTGAGGCGCACTAGTTTATTAACAACCTATTCACTCTAGCCTTGGAGACTCCTAAATTATAATCGGACGAGAAGGCAGCAGCTGGCAATTTTTTCCAGTCCTTAGATGTACGCGGTATAAACGACGAGGCGAAATGCTTAGTCCGGACCGTAGAGATTTCAACAACGTAAGGATGGATCCTCGCTGTACGTCGAATTGTAGAAAAGAGGTCACGGAATCAAATCAAGCAAATCACGCGCACACTCTCGAAAATGCATCCTGTAAAATACCGAAAGGCTGGCTACCTTACGCCTCACGTAATGGCAAAGTTGTTCATTGCTCTGTTTTTCACTACACCTACAAGTTTATAAACTACCATCCGTAACGACGTACCCAGGGCGGCGCCCCTTCCAACCGTTCTGTTTACCGTTCGTAAGCCAAAGGTTAATGGCGCTCGTCAAATACTTAATAACCGCTCGTTATTAGTGGAAGTTACCGAATAAGGTTCGCTTTTAGTGTTAATTTCTACTGAAATATATGACGTCAAGTGGCCGAAGTTTAATTGGTGACTGTTAAAATAACTAGTTATAACTCAAATATTACCTAACTATGAATATTTAATGTAACGTAACTGCGTACATATCGACCCTTTTGAGGAATAACATCGTTTCACTGCCTTAATTAATTCACTTATGTTGTTCTTCCTGAAAAAATCTATACGTATAATATGTTACCAGCCCAACTCACGATATTGTTCCAAGAGCGAGAGATTTGAGATTTTAAGGCACTCCGACACGAACAGGTTAATTTAGAAGGCTCAGGCAGGAGCGGAGCAGTGCTTCCACCTTAGCCTTCTTGGTTATTTTTTTATAACAACCCAGAAATTGAAGAATTTTATTAAAATATAAGAACTAGGTACAGAATTACCTAGTTATTTTTGTATAAAGTAAAAAGACTGATCCATTGTCAAATGCTTTATACAAAAATTTTACCACATTTTTGTAAAAAAAATCCTTACGTACGTACTAGTCGTCTTTAATTCAAAACCACTCTGAAACTAAATCACCCACTTCAACAAACTGTGCTCTCTGCTTACCCCTCAACAACTAAGCTTAAATATCCCCATAATCCAGGGTAGCTGAAGTCCAAACGAGCCCTGGCAGACTGCCAGACCGACAGCCCTTTACCAGGCACCAATCGTGTATATACGCATAAGTAAATAATATAAAACATGAGTGTATTGCCCCCGACTCCCTAGCTATATGAAAATTAATGTAGGTTTCACTTTTAGATAGTTGTTTTTTTTATATTCTGGATGTTTGTTGGAAGGATTTTGAAGTTACCTACGTATTACATTAAGTATATTTGGCATCAAAACACCACAGATAACAGAGAGTACTTGCAACAGTTAACCTAGACAACGGTGTTGTCTATGGTCGTATGGTACAATACAGTTAAGAAACTGCGGGGAAACTGTTTTTTTTTTTATTTTTGTAATTTTTTTTTTGTAACGAATTGTGCGTCTATTAAGGCAGAATAAACATATTATCTTTCTTTTTTTTCTGTCTTCTTTCTTCAGATTGTTAAATTTTGATCATTTTAATCCCGTGGAGGGTCGTTTTTCGTTACTATTTGTGTTTTTGTGTTTTTTTTTTTTACTATTTTGGTACATTCTTTCGAACAAACGACCCGCTGCCCTGAGGTCATACCATGAGCTCTTAAAGCGATCCAATTGACGACCTACATTAAACTGCTAAAGAAATGGAGCTACACTACCGTTCATAAGTATTTGGGCACCCTTATAAATATTATACATGACCAGTTATTTTTTTAGCAACAATGTATGGATTTTTTTAATAGTACTTTAACAAATAACACCTATATATTATTACTATTATATTCATTTTGAACAAACAAAGTTGATAGATATCTTGGCTGAAGACGTGCACTCGTCGGAAAACTCAGTGTACTGAAAGTTGACTAAGTGTTACAATTTCTTCAAAAACGTATTAAAAGTTACAGAGCCCTTTTTAAATATTTTTTCATAAATTCTCGTATTAAAATTTACAGGCCTCCTCTCTAGGAGAGGGAATGGGCTGTACTCGTAATCCACCACGCGGGCCAAGTGCGGGTTGGTGAATGTCACATGTCTTCTTATTTTTGGTTCTAGGACACACCGGTTTCCTCACGATGTTTTCCTTCACCGTTTTGAGAGCAATGGTGATGAAATAAATTACACAAAGTAAATGTCCTACGACTCGTAAGTCGGGGCCATTAACTCTCGGCCACCACTGCAGTCAAGAATCTACCCTATGAAATACAAAACATTAGAAAACATTGTAAACTGAAGCCTCATTAAACTGAACAGTATTCAGATTTTAGTTGTTAGTTTTAAAAATAATGTCTTCAAAACAACTGCTGAAAATATTCCCCGTTATGTTGGTACACGTCGTCCTTATTTTGCGTATGTTACCGGACCATTAGGCAAATTTATTTCAGAGGAAAATAGACCGAAATGCGCTGGCGACAGTGGTAGTACATTACCTATGTTACGTAATATCTTTAAGAGATGGTATAAGGGCTATATTACTAGATATGCATACTCTAATATGTAAAAATCTTCTGTCACAATGTTTGTTATCCAACTGCTTCAAAATGGATTTTTTTTGACCGGGTTTTATGAATATTTGCCAGATCTAATTCAAGGTATTGTCTATTCGTATGCCAAATTTCATCCAAAACCCTCCAGCCGTTTAAGCGTGATGTAGTAACAAATATATACAATACAAACTACAATACTACTACAATACAACTACTACAATATTAATATTACTACAACAATACTACTATAATACTATAATTTTATGCACTGGCGGATTTAATATCCTAGGCATTTTCTACCATTTGACCTTAATTAGTGGTGCAGAAACAAAATGGTAGGTGGCGTAGTTGCGGCAACGGTACGCCTCTGGCGCCGGCTTGCAGACGGCTAGCAATGGGTAGTTCGTTGTCCAACCGTCCGGTAACTGCCCGGATCGAGCCCAAGTCGTCGACGACGCACACTGTTCCCGCGCGCCTCAAGGAGCTGTCAGCAACCGTAGGGGCCCATCTCGGTCGTAGCCTGCTGGGGCTAAGGTCTGTTTCTGAAAGGGAGGCTCAGCCAAGGTACGACAGGCAAAAAGGAACGGGGTGGGTTTTTTAGTCAGTTCAATATTTTTAAAAAAGAGTGTCCATTAAGTTCTTGCACGTTCTTTTCCATAGAGACCTACTTTTTTTTTTTTTTTTATGGTGGGAAAAAATCATGCATTGACATCCCCCGCTCTTGGGCGGAGCGGGAGATAGTGTCAGACTCTTACTGACTAAAAGACCCACCCCGTTCCTTCTAGCCTTCATACCGGGGCTTGAGCGCCCTTTCGGATAACCCTGGCCCCAGTAGGCTTCGACCCGGCTGGGTCCCTGCTGTTGCTGACAACTCCTTGAGGCGCGCGGGAACAGTGCGCGCCGTCGACGACTTGGGCTTGGTCCGGAAAGTTACCGGACGGCCGGACAGTGAGCTACCCATTGCTCACTGTCCGCAAGCCCGCGCCTACGGTGGCCGGAAATCGGGATCAGAATCCCGGTTGCGGCGGCGGCGGCGATAACGCCGTTGCCTGATGCGTTCGGCCTCCTCCTTTGCGAGCATTACTGCTTCGCAGAAGTCGGCGACCGCCTGCCACTCCTCCTCGCTCCGGACCATGGCCTCAACCAAGGCCCGGCGCGAGAGGTCTTCGCCGCCGATCCGCCCAAGCAGGGCACACCTCGACTGTATGCTCCACCGTATCCTCCGGGCGTTCCGCACAGTGGCGACACCCGGGCGTCACTTCAGCATGAATTCCATAGAGACCTAAGTTTTGGAACGTGCAATTTAGCATCACTTTTCTTGGACTGACCGACAGTTGACTATTCAAAAGTGCCTGCATATGGCCTATTTGGGTAAGAGTCTGACACTATCACCCGCTCCGCCCAAAGGCGTTGATTTTTACCCACCAAAAAAAACTCATAACAAAGGAAATACATGTTACAGTAACCCATAAAACATGCTTCAATTGCTTTCCAAGTCCCATTTTCTCAAATTCTGCCTACGAACGAAAAAAAAAAACAATAGAGTAATTTGTATAAATTGCCAATTCATTAATGGTAGGGTGTTCGTTCCTCGCGTGATGAGCGACGATTTGTACATTTTCCTTTTCCAACCTTCAGCCGAGACAAAGGGCACTTTCAGTAACATAAAGAAGGAATTGAAGTAGTTATTTACGTGTGGTCGACTCCCTGTGGAGTACCCTGCAGGCTATAAGTCGTCGACCAAAACCTCGTTGGGAAAAGGCACAAAATGTATAGGTACAGTACCTCTACCATGAGTTTAAAACAATAGTCCTACGCGTTCCAAATGAGAATAGGACCGATTCCTATGTTTTGTCGTCTCGTCGTACTGTCAAATCGAAGAAATTTTGGCAAAATTGAAGAAATTAGAGATGAGTAAAATTGAAGAATTGGATTCTGATTAAACTTTTCTAGTTCACAGTTCATAAATAAATTAAATTTTTCGTTAACTAATTAATGTTTAAAATTTTCTTCCCTCGATTTGACAGTAAATCGTGACATAACAAAATGGCGGGTGATCCTATTCTCATTTGGAACGCATTGTATATTGATGCAGACTACGTAAATATTTTGTATGGCAAATTTCGTGACCGCTAGACGCGCTGTATCTGTGTGGTTTACCGTTTAATAGTAGTTTATGTGACTAGGGGATAAAGCAGTGTCTTTAAGTCGCGGGCGGCATGTTGAATTCCGAACGAAACGAAGGTTGCTGATTTTAATCCCGAACGATAGTGAGGGATTTATAAAATTAACTCCCGAGCATTGCGAGGGAGTTAATAAAGAAACCTGAGTGAAGTGAGGAATTTAAGCCGCCCAAGACAAAGACAGCTTTATCCCCGTGTTGCATACTCTACTTTTTACACCATCTGTGAGATAATTAAAAGACAATTTGGTCGACCAAATCATATATTAGAGAAATATAAGTATTATATTTACAAGTTCATCAAACAAACAAAATTCACTACTCCAAGATTCTATAGTTTCAATTTTCTATAATGCTCCAGTCTCGCTCCATATCGTCATTAGGTACGCACGTTTTATTCTATTTTCTTTTTTTTGTTAGTGGCCAGTTTGAATCATAGTGATTACATACTCTTTGGTTTGAATTTCAAGTCAACTTATTCGATGCGCCTACATTTTAATTCAAAATGTTGACGATTTTTAATGTTCCAAATTCAAATCTCATTATTCCCTAGGGATCGGCCATACTGCATTATCTCCCTAGGGATAGAATGACTTGCTTTAAGTGAGGTTTGTGTGACGTATAAAACGACATTATCGAGCAGGTGGTGTAAAAAAGATATTCACGTATTTTGTTTTGCGTAAGTGTAAAAGAAGGGAAAAAATATCCTCGCTACCTTAGTACCTTAGGGCTTTAGGCCCACTACTAACTAAAAGAATATGCCAAGATTAATAAAAAAAAACTTATTAATTCATTAATAAAGCTACAGCTAACGTAACTACAGGAATATGATTTTAACGCCTGACCGAAAAACGGTCGCCCTGGAAAAATATTAATTGCTAGATATGACAGTTAGCAGGGAGAGTGACGTTGTATGTACCTACTTTACTTTATATACCTACGCTCTATGATCACACACAGGTCAGCGCATTGCTCCGAACTGTACGAGTGCGACCGGGCGATTGAGCCGAGATATCGTGTCCGTGAGCGGTGTCTATGTGTGCGTTGCTCGAGCGCGCTTTGTATGTAGATTAACTTCTGTACCTATCTATTTTGTGCCTAGAGGCTATAAGTCGTTGCCTTTTGGGCAAAAGGTCTCGTGGGGAAAAGGTCTGGCAAACATTGATGTAGGTGAAATTGGGTCTACAGTAATAGTGAATGAAAACAAAGTTACTATTAGTTTTTTAAATTAACTCTCAAGAGGGTGGGATGATAGGGTTGCGGGAATATTCGTTAGTTATTGAAACTCTGGAAAGCAAAGGCCAACAGAAGGAACATGGGTGAGTTTTGATCCAGTACAAGTTTGCCTTGCCCTCAAGCTTCATCCAAAGTAAAAAGAGCAACTGTAATACTACAATTGTTTTTATCTTTTGTACGTGTATTTGTCACCCAACTCTTCCTAAACAATTTGACCGATTTGAATGACGAGTGTATATTTTAGTGGGTTCCTTTTTTTATGGCGGGAAAAAATCATCCCATGACAACCCCCGCTCTTGGGCGGAGTGGGAGATAGTGTTAAACTCTTACTGACTAAAAGACCCACCCCGTTCCTTCTAGCCTTCATACCGGGGCTTGAACTACCTTTTGAATAACCCTGGCCCCAGTAGGCTTCGACCCGGCTGGGTCCCTGCTGTTGCTGACAACTCCTTGAGGTGCGCGGGAACAGCGCGCATCGTCGACTTGGGCTTGGTCTGGAAAGTGACCGATTTGGATGATGAGTGTATATTTTAGTGGGTCTCTGAAAAATAATTTATTGAAACATTGCTTTTACTTACCGAAAATTAATAAAAAAAAAACATTCAAATGTGTTTGACTTCTGTTGTGTGTGTCTTGTCTTCAGTTTCTGATTTTGTAAGGTAATGCGTTTCTCTAATATACATTTGTTATTCTTTTATGCATCTACAAAATGAGTTTTTTCTAAGACTCTTAGTAGATAGGATACAGTTCAATTCTCTATCAGATGGTTAAACTTGGTTGGTCTAATACTAATATATGAAATATCACTTTATTAAAAAAAAAAAAACCTTCAACATGATTAATGGTTGTTTACTCAACAAAGTCTAGATCGCGTGACTATTTTCTGTTTACTCTTTTATTATAAAATTTTCGATTTATAACTTATCGTAGTTTCAGTTTACAATTGACTCCTATATTATAAAGTTATAGGCATATCAACATTATGTAGGCATATGCGAAGCTAACGTTTAATTGGATCAATTAGCCTAGATACGATTAGCTAGTCTTGTGTTGATTGGAACTAATTGGATGTTCTACTAATTATTAATAGCTATAGGGCTCGTTTAATTGGCAGTAGTAATATGTAAATCAACAGTAACTGACGTATCATCAGTTGTTTAAAACAAAACATAAAAACCACCGCGGCTTGCAGGAAACCGTTTATTTTAACCACGCTTTTTAAACCCTGAAACAAAAAACGTTAAAACAGCTTTCTCCCTCCCCAATGTCCATTCTATAAAACCATATATTTTACAGTAATATCTCAAAAAAGATGTCGTTCGTATCCCAAACGGTTGCCGGGTTGAGTCAGACCCGGGTGCGCGAGGACCCACCACCTCGGCAGCACTGCTCACACCAGCACGCCCATCGCCAAATGCAGCTCAGCAGAAAGAACAGCCTCCCAGAATGGGACCCGCCAGAACAAAGAACCAGAAAGAACAGTCTACCAGCAGATATCTTGGACCGAATGACGGAATCCACCATCAGCACGATATCAGAAGAGTGACAGCTATCCCCGTAAGTTTGGTGTCCCCGTCACTCTATAGTACGCATGGATGCACTCCAATGTAATGCACAGGATGGGAGGAAAGGCTTTGGAACAGCCCCTTGCATGCTTAGAGGCTTATGTGATTAGGGGAAGACCCTGCACGAACCCCATAGATATATGTTGTGCGTAAATGTTGTAAGCGAAGATATGATAACGAACCAAGAATGTAAAGAAGAAATGAGTGTAGATGAGCAAGAGAGAGAAGACAATGTAAATGTATTGCCACTTGATGAAGGAACGATCTTATTTGACAATAATTTACAAACAGATGTGGATTTCCTTTCGGATCCCGATTGTTTCTTATTAAAAATAAACGATGACAAGAAAAAGGCAATACGACAAACAGTATAATATATGTGAGTGGACGGAATCTGCCTCCAGAATAAAAAAATCAACAATACCATGTCTAGACATAATATATGCATACATATGAAAAACGATAGTAACGTTGATAAGGAATGTTATTAAACCCACGAGATAAGAAATAAATATTGAGTAAGAACTGTAAATACATTTTCACTATATTTTATTTAAAAAAGAAATGGAAATATAACAATCATTCATTTTCCACAATCTATAAATACATTTCTGAATTCATACGGCTATCATTATTTCAGATGAAACTGAATTTCCGATTTCATTCACAAAAAACATAAAAGTATTCGACAGCAAAAATCCGCTGCAAAATTTCGCTAGCCTGGATCTCCAATTAATATTCGTAATCAATTTTCAGTTACCCTGCCAGTCTGCCAGGTTACCGGGTGGTGATCAAAACTCAAGTTGAAATTGGTTCAATTAATGACCGGCGTAATTTAGGTCCGATCAATTTTATTCAGGAAATTTAACATTTTTGACTTAACTTTGCTTCATAAAATGTTATCGTGTTGTCAGTCTACTACAAAAGTTGTCCATATTGTGATACTGTTAAGTAAATTAATGCTTTGTTTGTACTTTGTTAATCAAACAAAACTTTTTCAGAGGCCGTTACTTTTCTGTTTCATATTGATGGTGATGAAGATTGATTAGAGAAGTTACAAATTTTAGGAATATTTTTCGTCCAATTGTTTCATATCTTTGACGTACTGATGTTACATCTTTTACTGACATACTTAATAAACTGAGTAAACTAAGTATATTGCCCTAATTCACTACCGGTTCGTTACCAACATGAGAGCATTTAGACCTTATTAGACATAATGATGTTAACTGACCGGTGGTTGACGATGAAGTATCATATACGTATAAGGAAGCAAGTCAGTGATTAGAAGGAAACAAAACTAAGTAACTTTATGGAGTAGTTTTGTAATTTACGTTCAATAATGTGTGGTTAGTAGGTGACATTATGGATTCGATATTGCCATTTGTGAGATTTATATCGTACTTAAACTTCGTGATTTCAGATTTCAAAAAATTGTTTGTTTTACAAAGATCTGTCACAGTTTTTAAATCATTTTCTATATGTGCTATATCCTCGTAAGTTAAACTATCAACATGCCTTGTTAAACCATACTATCTTCGTAAAACTAACAACAAACGGTTCTGAGCTCACTTACGTTTTAACTAAAGAAACCCTCAAAGCCAGACTATGTAGGAACAATTTATCAGATGAACCTGCAAGGTCGAGCGCACTTTCCCCTTACGTGCATGCTAATAGAGCACGCGAAGCTATTTCTGTTAGAGTGCATGCCACTGCACAGCTGTTTATAAGCACAGATTAAATTGCGATACCTATAAAAACAACATTCGTGTTCGAGTTGATTACACTGGAAATAGTTGTGAAGAATGTGAAGTAATTATACAGGATCGTTATGAAGTTGATATTAATAAAAGTAATAAACTGATTGAAGAAAACAATGAAAGGAAAGAAAAGAACAATCGAGATACTAATGAACTTGAAAGAGGTGATCTGAATTTCAAAATTGGTAACAAGGAAAAAGTGGACGATCCTGAAATTAAATTACTAAGTAAAATAATGAAAAAGGACAGTGACGACTGAAAATCAAATAAAGCCTTCCCACTCCTGAATCTATGCGTAACAGGCAAGCCATATCGATGACTCCTTACGTAATACGCATTATGTATGTAGGCCATGACTCGCGAGCCTCCCTGCCACGCTGCATTAAAGGCAGCTTACTGATGACTCATGTATATTAGCCTCACTCCCCGGCTTTTAATATTTTATTAATAAACACTGTATTCGTTGAACCAGCGAATGTTTTTCGTATTTGTAAACCCCGCTTAAAATGCTGTATCCGATGTTCCCTATATTTGTGGACTCTGTATCATCCGTTTTTGATTTTGTATTATTGTATAAAGCTACTTGTATAATTTCATTGTCACCGTATTATTCCTAAAAGATGTTGTTATTTCCTCGTGCGTATGTGTTATAAATGACCCTTTACATATGTACATAGGTATTTTTATCGGAAGGTCTAATTTTATCCAATTGATATAAACTCTCATCATGACCAGATCCTGTATGTTCTTTTAGAATAAATTTCCATTATGGATCCTTTTGTCCATTTGGATTCGGTGCGGACTCACCATTATTACATGTAACGACATCACCCCATTGCGTAAATTTACATATTATTCCCATCTCACAGGCGTTCTATTGAACTTTAACGATTGAAATGGACTTGATATAGAAAATTCACCTTCTGGACTCAATTTTAGAGTTCAAATTTTAGGAAACTATGGCCAAGATACAGTTCAGGATAATACTGCACAGTCATTTGTTAATTCTTTCTCCATTGTTACAGGCGGAGCGAGTTTTTAGGATGTGTCTCGTTCCCACTAAAAGATGCAATTAACTGCGACATATCCGGAACGTACTTCCTGCAACAAGGCTCTGGGCGCGGCCAGAACGCGGCGCAAGTGCACACAAATGACAGATTCGTTAGAGAGGACCGCGTGACTGAAGGGGATCCACGTAAAATGGCTACTGATAACATTGAAACTAGCACTAATGATGGCACTAAAGAAAACCACAATGATAAAGGTAAGTTTGTTGTTTTTTTAAAGTATATATATATATTTATTTTAATTGATGTTATTAGTGCTTGACTGCGATCTCACCTGATGGTTTGATACAAACATTGATGGTGAGGTGCGTTTTGAAGACACTTAGCCTTGAAGACACCTAATTGCACAACACGTCGCACAATTTACAAATTACAAATTGTGACATAGACAAACTACCATGATGATTATATTCACACCTGTTGTCTAAATCCACGGGGAATTTCTGAAAGGGAAACCATGCTTATAGAACGTAAACGGCAACTGAAGGACATAGGTGGGTTTTAATCACTCTAGAGCGGGAGAAGTCATTCGATATAACCAAGACTTATGAAATTATTTATTTTTAAAGAGTGTCTATAGAGTTTCTTGCACGTACTTCTCCATAGAGATCTACGCTTTGAAACGTGCAATTTAGCTTCACTTATTTTTTGACTGACCGACATTTTTGACAATTCAAAAGTGCCTACTATGGTCTATTTGAAATAAAGTTTCTGATTTTTGATAATTTCCCACATCATAAATAAAACCGGTTGTCAAAGTAAAACGCCCAACTTTTTTTATCAATGATAAACAATATGATACTTTCTTACAATACCCAATCACGAATAATCTACCTACCTACCCAGTTGGCTAATCGTTCATCAAACATATTTTCACCATCATCCTCATCTCCAGGGGTGTCAACAAATGGACCAGCATCTACCACAGCGAGCGCGGCGCAGGCGGTGGCCGCAGCCCTGCAGAGAGAAGCTGATGAGCACTTGTTCCTCCGATACTTGGAGCTGGACCCGCCTGAAGACCCCAACGCTCCCCGTAAACCGCCCAGGAACGGGCGGACACCGTTTACGACCACAAGAAAGTGAGTACGATCTTTAGACTTTTATGATTATATATTTGTAAATACGTCTAACAAGACTTGATACTTTTGGTACAGCGAAAATTTATCGAAATAGAACTTACTGTTCAAACATTCTCTTAATTAATTATTACTCAAACATATTATGAATAAGTTTTTAAAGCATGTTAATATAATATTAATTTAATAGTTTTCTAAATCTAAAATACAAATTCAATCACAATTACCGTTTCGTAAGTTGATTTCATCCAAATCAGTCGTCCGTCGGTCAAGGGTTTCAGCGTGAAGAAGAAACAAACATACATACATATAGTGCATACAATTTTTCATCTTTATAACATTAGTGTGATAAGTGATAACATAATAATCTACTTAATGAGCTAGGAAGTTATGTAATGGAAGACATAAAATTACACAATATCCGCAAGAAAACCAAGTTTATTGACGTAGCCCGGAGAATCTCCAAATTGAAGTGCCAGTGAATATTGGTCACAGAGCAAACGGTTGCTAGGGCTGAAAGGTTCTAAAGTGTTGACCATATACCGAAAGACATAGTACCTGGTGAGGATTGCGGGAATCCGATGAATACGAAACGCATAAGACCGCTCATTGTGGCACCACTTAGGAGATACCTATTCCCGCAGTAGATGGCAGCATCAAGAACAAAATCAACTAACTAAATCATCCTTTTTCCAGACTCATCCGCGGCACAACCGGTGGCTTCGGCTTCACAGTGGTGTGGACCAGACCGCCTAGGGTCGAAAGGGTGGCAGCCGGAGGGTCAGCTGAACGCGCGGGGCTCCGGGCAGGAGACTACCTCGTGTTTGTGGGCAACAAGAATGTGGTGACGTCCAATGAGGAGGAAGTCCGGAGTCTTGTTAAGTGAGTAGATCAAACATTTGTAGAATTCGAACTTTACATAGTCCCATTCCTCCCTGTAAGTGAGCGCGGACCGTGACCCGCCAAACAGCCCAGTATAAATTGGTAGATGATATATTGAGTTGTAAATTGATTTTCCTAGGATATGCCAATGTCACTACGATTATATTCCTCTATATTTTAAAGTTCTACATATTATATCTCAATTGCATATTATAACCGAACGTACTGCACATACATATTAGGTTCATGCTTGATCTTACTTCTTTAGAGCTTGGAATCTTCACAGCTTTAATAAACTCGTCTTCCTCCTTTCCAGATCATCAGGTCAAATGCTGAACATAGAAACATTCAGAAGAGTACCGCCAAACGGTGTTGGGGTCCGACCAAGGCTGACCCAAGTGACCATACCTACTGCAGAGTCCACGCCACCTCCACCTCCTAGGTCACCTAGAGCTGCAGCCTTGGCATCTCCAGCCACTGCAGCAAGGCCACCTACTGCGTGTTCTTCGACCAGCCAGTCTTTAGACCGACGCAAGCTCCATCTGCCGCAAGTGACGTTCTCCAAAGAGGTCGGTAACGGTATTATCGTTTGACAGCTCATAGATATCGTTTTGGAAACTAGTCATCTTTCTGGTCAGTCCGTTTGAAGTAAACTTGGCACTTATTCTATTAATTAATCCTTTGGGTAAAAATTATTATCTACTTGTAATAATAAAAGTATTCATTAAATGGCAGATAAAACACAAGGCTCACAGTTTTTTGCTATCTGGAACCCCAGGAACGTTCAAAAGGCGTCTGGACTTTTGGAGAAAAGACCAGGAGGTGTAGAAATCATATCTTACTAAAACCATCCACCATCAGCATATAGGAAGGGCCCCCTTGACCTCTTACCAGACATCCCCAGGGATGTCTCTGGGGGACTGTAAGGGTGCGGTCTACATTGAGCCACAGTACTACGCGATTACTATGCATCATTTGTCCCTGGATCGCTTAGTTGATGGACATTTTCTCCACTTTTGAGCGCTTTACGCCGACATCTCCTGCTCCGAGCAGAATCACTCTTCATGAACCTAACGAAAAAAAATTTTTGAAATCTTTCCCTAAAAAGGGGTTTAATAATGGTTGGCTGGTTTAAAAGTTCATCATTATTGCCGATAGAAAAACCCGTCGGGAGCACGTCTTGTTACAAAATTAATGCCCCAAAATAGAGTTAAGTTACCCAAAGTCAATTTGACAGATTTGTATCTGACATCAATCACACAACAAGTTTCACTAACGATAACTTCAAGTTACCAAAACTGGGTTCCGAAGTTATTTAGGATTACGTTTCATCACATTTCTGCAACAAGTTTACGTCTCATGGGCTGGCCATTAGAAACATTATTCGAATTTATTATTTTGGTATTGAGAGGCAAAAAACGAATTTGGTGCTAGTTCATTAGACCTTGTAATTTCTTGAGTTGTGGAGTCAAATTGGAAATCTGTAAGATGTACAGTAGTGTGTATGGTATTTTGTTATTCTTTTTTTTTGTAAATACTTCATGATACATTCCATTAATTTAGTTTGTAATCGCTAGAATTTTCTAATTTAATTAAGAAACAATGTGTACTGCCGGTTTTTGATTGATAATGTTTATCACCCTTTAGGAATTACTGATGAAATTATTTATTTAGATGCTAACGTAAATATGTTTATGTCAAAATTTTATTATAATTAATATATTCCTTAAAAATCTGCAGTTTACACGGTCTTAGCTCGTAGATTGTCATTTATTTCAAGATTAGTTTGTAAGTGAAAATCATTGAATGGGGAATCGTTACGTTTAAGCTTACCTAACTGTTTTTGTTAATATTTATTTTGTTAATGTTTTTCTTTTCTTTATTTATTTCCTTTGTCTTAGTTCGTGCGTGTTGTAACTTCATAGTATCGTAGGCGTGTTTTTGTATAATTTTCTTTTTTTTTGTAACTTTATGATTTTGTATTCTACTTTTAATTTATTTTTATTCGTGTATTGGATGCAAAAATTTGGTTCCTGTTGTTTTTATTTCGTTTTTAATTTATGTTCTATAATTTTAAGTGCAAATAAATTTATTGCTTTTAATTTCTTTTTGTTTGTTTATTTTTGTTTCTTCTTCATATTTCCACATATATCCGTCAACCATCGATCATTGGAGAGGCCCAAAAACAGATGTATGTATTGTGAGGAATGATATGTTAGTGATAACATGATGGGAGATGACATAATAGAAAAAAAAAATGTGTTGTGCCTACCCGAAATAACACAACACAACACAAAACTTGATTGAAGCACACAGTCATTCAATAGAATGCTCTTTTAACCACTAACCATTAGTTACAACATATCCAAAGAAATCAAGAAAAAAAAAAATATTTTTTTTCTTAAATACTATAGACAATAGGTAAAGGAAAAAATAATATTCACAGACTTATATTTTGAAGTTGAACAAAAATATTTAAATTCTGTATGTAAAGCTTTACTTAGACCTCTTATTGAGCAAAGGCCTGGGTCCTAAAAGTGGGTACGTTAAAAAAAAATAGTTAAAGACAGACTGAGCCCACGTATGCAACAAATACTATGCTTTATGACATCTAAACTGTTGAATTTATCTACTTTGAAACATACTACAAATCTCAAATCTATTGCAATCCATAATGTACATGTCAGGTGATAAAAAAAAAAAAAATGAAACAATTATGGATCCTGTCGGGCACAGCAACATTATAAATGGTAGGAGAGAGGAAGAGCGCCAATATAAGTAGGTACCTATTTAATTTTCTCATCTGTACATCTTTTAGATCGTTTAATTCACTTCAATTAAATTACATCACTTATTATTGCTAAGAGTATACATATACTTAGTTTTATATTCAAATTTAAATTATTACCTAATTATTATATTCAGATAAAATTGTCTAAATTGTTCACATTGATAATACTTATACCTACTAATACTTGGCATAACTACGCAACGCTGGCACACGTGTCTCGCACAATATCAGATTTATGGATCCAAATCGCTATATACACACCAAATCTCTGACATTGCATCGCTTGCATGGTATAAGTAGGCACGGTTTATGATTACCTTTAAAGTGCCATACATAACACACAATAGAAGACACAAATAAGGTAATAACTACACAAGCTAAGTGACCAGCAAAACCTTTAAACTCCATTTCAAAGTACAGTGAAACCTGGAAAACTTTTTATCCATAGGGGTTTAAGATATTTTGTCACTTACGGAGGCTTTTCATTTACCTTTCCCTAATAGCCAGTTTTAAAGTGACGCTGTCGCAATTACAGAGAGTCCCGAGAAATAATCGAATGTCTGCAAACAAGTGTCGCAACTGTCCGGACCGTTATTCAAAATTGTAAATAAATAATTAGCTAACGCACTTATAGATATTAAAGTAAAACATCCCAAATATAGAGATAAACACATAATAAATCACATTTTTTTTTCAACCATCTCGCGTCACTTGCATGCTTGTCTTGCATACTCTTAAGTTAACAAAAACCCTTGACACCCACCAGACGCCAGGGCTGGCAACTGACGGCAGAAAGCGTGCACTACTAGCCGTGGTCGCTAGAGAACAGCACTACGGCACGTGCCTGCAATTCGGCCTCGTCAGATTTGTGTCACCCCTGAACGAGAGAGCTGACCTCATCGCCCCCAGTGATCACCAGCTGTTGTTCCAAAATATTGAAGAGGTAAGTTGTTTTAATGAATATTGAAAGTGAAATAAGTTTGTAGCGACATCAATATCCCCACATAGGGACTAGCCTGCGAGTATAGTATAGTACAGTACAGTACAATACTGAGGTACAGTACAACAACAATCCAAAAAGCGACGGATAGTTACCAGGACCAGACACAAAACCTGTCTAAAAATATTCTATTTGCCCCAAAAGGCGCAAACTTACCACCGAAAAAAAACCCAACAGAGTTTGGAAAGGATTTAGCAAATTGGCTTTCTGCCAAACTCTCCTACAAAAACAGATTCGGTATATAGGATATGATATGATATGTTATGCTCAGCCAGAATTATAACTTAATAAATGGATAATAATTCCTACTACCAAAAGGTCTGGCCTTGACTAAAACCTTTGTAAGGTCACACCAATGAGTCAGCACTTTCTATTATGTCTCACTGAATTATTCAAAGCATAATTAGATTATTCGAGTAACAGAAGTCAATATTGAAATACTTATTAATATCTACAATAGGTACAAAGAACTATTTAAAGTCAAATTATTATTTTGATGGTAATGAGTGGCTAAATTATTATAAGGAGGTTATAAAAAAAAATTAGATAGAATATAACCTCACTTCTAATTTAAAGTAGACTAAACATAAATATAATACTTGAAGAAAAGTAGTCAAGAAATATGGAATGTGGACTCGGCTGTCAATGTGTTAATTAACGTTACTGGCAATGACCAGCCCCCCTAGCCAAGTTACAACCAGTTTGTGTCGAATTCCGTTCTCTAATCGTTAACGCCTCGGTGACAGCAATTGTAGAAAACGATAAGTTGGTAGAAATGTTGACCGCTCGTTCTACAATGTAGTCGGCCGCTCGTTCTACAATGTAGCATTTGTCTAACAAAGGATCTAGCGTTAAACATTGTAGAAACGATTTTGAATGATGTGAACTTGGCTACGAATTGTCTATTCTTTTGTTCTGATCACGCGACTTTACGTTGAGATGACGTCATTCCCATACGTTTCATCACTTTTCGACAGCGTTAACGATTGCAGAATAACAACTTGGCTAAGCGTGCAGGTCAGAAGCTTCGACGACCACTTGTTTATATGTCTTTGCTCTGTTGGTTTAGGGTCTGATGCAAAAGGTAGTACCGAAGGAGTTTCCTGTCTTTTAGCCCTAACAATCGGTAGCTTGGATGCAGTGAACCTACTGGTAATGAGGGCATGACGCTAGCAGATTACTGTTTCTTTTTAATGTTTTTATAACAACTACTTAAGAATTAGTTAGAAATGTAATAAATACGTATAGAAGAATAAATAAACGAAATAATGACTCATTGATACAACAATAGACTAAAAATAAAACATCTGCAAAGACAGTAAAGACGTGTATTGTCATGTAGTTATATAGATATCAGTAAATAATGTAATAGTGATTGTCATACATATCTACCATAATCATAATGTCAAAGAAGACGATATGACTGCAGTAACAAAAATTCCACTTCCAGATCTTCAGACTGTCAGAAGACATCCTGGACCAAGTGGTGCAGGACGACAGCGAGATTCAGACGTCGACGGTGGTGGCCATCTACCTGCAGAAGACCCCTGTGTTCCTTAGCCTTTATAAGAAGTACTGCCTTGGACTTAAGAGAGCCGACTGTGTTTTGGTAAGCCAGTAGATATGTCGCACCTCCGCTCAAATAGCGTCACAACTCAAAAAAAAAATCGTTTGCTGATGATTATTATGATGCTATTAATTTCAGAATTCATCGTACTTTAAGGTCAGATATTGTCATATTTATATTTTAATTATTTGCCCACTAGTGAGCCATTTTTTATATATAGCGTTATACCCCTGAATTATTAGAACTTAAAAGCCTTTTTCTCAATAATTTGATTTTTTAGTTGTTGTCTATTTGAGCGGAGGTGCGATGTCATGATAAACTTGCCTTGAATCTCCATGACTCACGAACGTTTTTCAAAACAGAAACTTAATTTGATAATCATGATAATGTGAAAAGTTGTCATATTGACAACATTACAAACTCGATCTAGATAATCTAGGGCACAATTCAAATAAGGTTAATAAAAAAAATCCACCAGAACTTGTTTAAAGTAATTACCAATCGCAACTGGTCTTGAGCTTTACGCTTCACCTCGCTCCATGTCAATCCGATGGCTTTCACTTCTCAAAATCCATCAGGACTAAGCTATATCATCAATAAATTGGTCATACAGCTCATGCTAAAAAGTGCTGAACGAATAAAATAATAGATTAATAACAATTCCACAGAAACTTAAATCTATGGATACAATGGCGGTCTGGTATGATTACATTAACCCATCTAAATAATTACTCGTACATACTCCTACAATTTTAGAACATATTTAGAAAGGCAAGAAGCTCACGTTCTCACCAATAAAACATCTCTTCCATCACCAGGTAAAAAAATCAAAAGACCCCAGCGGGGCGTTCTCCCGGTTCTGCACAAGTCCGCCTATCCCCCGGAGAAGACCTGACATCACGTCACTGATCCACAAGCCCCTGGAGCAGTTCCGAGAACTGCTGCGACTGATGAGGGCGGCTGCGGCAGCTAATGGAGCCGGGCCATATGACCAGCTGGAGAAGAAGCAGCTGCAAGTTATTGTGGAGCAGTTACAGGTAAGCTAAATAAATTGAATAAGGTTTTTTTCTTAATTCATTAAACCCCAAGCGAACGCCGGCGTTCGCGCACCTATTGTCTTTCTATATTAAACCCCTTATTTGATGGCTTCACTAAGCAGTGTAAATATTATTATATTTTATTTATAGATTGTTTATTTTTTATAAATTAGTGTATTTTATTTAAAAGTGTCTGTAAATTAAAGACCACGATTGAAAGGTTAGTATGTATCTGCATACATTTAGCAATATTTATTATACAGTAGCGACATCTATAACGCCACATAGGAACTAAAATTTAAATCCTGCATCGCGTTATTAAAGTTTGCAAAACAACAGCCCAAATTCAAGTATTTATCTGTTTATTTTCCAGGGCGGTTACCAGGATGTAACAGCTGGTTCAGGGCTGATGGGCCTCGCTGGAGATGGCAAGCCACTGCTGTCGGTCGCCGACTTGGAGAGTCGACTCGTGTTCACTAGGTGTAAGGTAAATATCCTAGGAAATTCCTTCAACCGTTTACTTCTAATTAATCCGACAAATATTTACGTGTCCATTTCGCTAGAGTCGTATATTTATGATCAAATATTTCTCCTAATCGGCTCTTCTATCACCTACAAGTAATACTGGCAATTCAAGAGTTGAATGAGATGGAATATTTTTAAAATATTCATTCAATATGCTTCATTATTTAAAATATTGAAAAAATAACAAAGGTAAGAAAAAAACAAAAAAAAAACAGACACATTAGAACTAAACCAAATGGGTCAAGTGACATCTTCCTTTATAATGTCCCTAACAACCAACTTCCTTTCAGCCATTCGTGCTAAGCACGGCAGGACGTCAATGGATCTTCGGCGGCGAGCTCTCGAGGGTGGAAGGGCGCGCGATCAGGCCGTACTGGGCGCTGCTGTTCAGCGACCTGCTACTCTTCGCCACCGTCTCCAGGGACCGGGTGCTGTTCGTGACAGAGGAGCCCGTGGCGCTGGGCACTATCTCCGAAGCACAGTTCAATGTTAGGAAAAAAGGTAAGAATAATTTAGCTAGTGTAAAATTTAACTTTTCAAAAGGTGCAGAAGGTAACCTAAAAACTTTTAGGTAGCTAAATAAACTCTTCAATAGCTAAATAAACTCTTGAATGGCTAAATAAACTCTTCAGTAGCTAAATAAACTTTTAGATTGCTAAATAAACTCGTGGGTGGCTAAATACACTTGTGGGTGGCTAAATAAGCTCTTAGGTGGCTAATTAAGCTGCTAGGTAAACAAACTCTTCGGCGGCCCAATAAACTCTTTGGAGGCCAAACCAACTTTTAGGTGGCAAAGAAGCCTCCAAATACTTATTTTAGGTGAATTTGAGTTAGTAAAACTCTGAAACGCTCTCTCGGTCTACCCAAGAGCGGGAGTATGATGATTTCCCACCATAAAAAAGACAGCAAGCTTTTCAACTTAGTTTTAACAAACCTAACATATTACTCTGAATATTATCCTTTATTTCTATACTGCTAAGTTATCCCCATATTGATACTTTGAAACTAGTTAGACGCATCAGCACGCCTAGCTAAGATGATAATCTACAATCGTTAACGCTAGTAGAAAACTTCAAATGTACGGACGTCATCTCAACACTTAGTCACGTAGTCAGAACAAAAGAATCGGTTCGACGCAAGCGAAACGGTTGTAAAGCCTATATTTCATCGGGCACCATGGCGGTACAACTGGTCGTGCCAGATGCAACTGAAATATAGGCCTAAGCTACCAAACTAGACACCATACAGAGACCAGAGTCGCCACACGTCCGAACTGGTCGCGCCACCAAATTGGTTGCGCAACCAAACGGACATCAGGTGAGTAACATTCTGTTCGTAGCGGCAACAGGTCGCGCCACCATAGTGTCTCGGTAAAAAAAGCCCTAACTTGGCTAGGGGAGCAGTACTTATGTTGATAGTAACATATGTAATTTGGATTTTAGCAAAAATCATTGTAGCTAAACAAGTTATTCTTACATTGTAGCGACAGAATTCCGGCTGATCCTGGGCCGCGCGGGAGGCGAGTCTCCACTCGTGTCATGTTCGCCGCGCACGCCAGCTCGGACGAGAACCATCGTGCTGCGAGCTCCCTCCATCGACCTCAAGGCAGTTTGGCAGAGCTTGCTGCAGAGACAAATGTAAGTGTGGTTTAACTTATTGAATGCCGTAATTAGAGACACAATAGAAAGACAATTGCTTATGCCGAACTGTGTAACTTAAGACATTCGAAATGTTAATATAAGTGCTTAGGAGTCTCTACAAGTATTACGTAAGCAGATATTTTGCAAATATGGACCCCCCTCGTCAACAAAAATACAAGGCTCTCCCCGCTCCAAGCTTACGTAAATATTAGTAGGTACAAACATTTTTCACTGTGTTCTGGTATAGAAATAAGGAATAGGCTTGAAATAGAGGAACAATACAAACCTCATTAAAATTTTTAGCATTAGTTATATTCATTCAAATTAACAGTCCATGATACACAAATTCATGACTCTAAATCTTCAATGACATTGGATGATTGCTGCTCAAAGATGTGTGTCTGCTCACATTCGTGTGATTTTGGAAAATCGACAACATCGCTCTCTTAAAAAACTAAAAAAATATATACTGCTGACGTAATCACCATCTAGACCCCCATCCCACATGTCATCAAAAATACGCAATGCAAAGACCGCCCCTCATCTGCCGTACTTACGTAATACTTGAATAGCTCCTTACAGTTAAGTGAAAATATGTCACAGAATCTTTTATTCATTCCACAAGCCAATCAGACAAGTGGGAACGTAAACATGCCAATCTCTGCCGGGTTGGATGTCGAGTAACAAATTTAAATTAAATTATGAAATAAAATATTCCTAAAAATTAAATTTATTATTAACGTCAATTCCATTCTTCCAGTTACCGCGCTCACACGATGTCCGGCACGCCGCTCGGTTCTCCGCTGGACTCTCCAGACCCTCAGCTGACATTCTCCCTCGCCACGCTGGACTCGCAACAACGCCAGGTATCCGCGTCCAGCATCCAACGGCACTCCAGCCTGGCCCTCTTACCGGCTAGCTCCTACCGATCCCACCTCAATATGCTCGTCGAAGAACGACCAGAAAAGGAAGTCAGAGTTAGTTTTGACGTCAGAACCAGCTCAGATACTCCCACCCCTCAGCCAGTCAGAGGCCCCTTAAGCACAGTTTGGAGAACTGCCCCAACCCCTGAAACGCCATCTGCTAATCTTTCTCCGGCAGACTCACAAACGTTTTCCTCACATTTTGTCTCGTCGTCGAGCATTGAAAAGAACGATGAACCTCACACGACACCCAGTGCTCAACTAACGCCAGACGGTGGCGAAGATTATTCAGAAAGTTCACCCTGCAGATGGGAATCCTTCGAAGCTGACTTAGCTCTAGCAGACTTGGATGTAGACCCCTCGTTTAAGCATGATGTTGAGGAACTCATCTTTCTGCCTGACGATCCCCTTCTGCAGAGTATGGCTCTGCCGGAGCGGCCGACTCCGCCGGCCTATCTGGAACTTTGATCGGCGGAGTCCGATCCGGATTTAGCAGACTCTTGCTACCCCCGGAATCGTAGAAATTGGAGATAAGGTTTCTGAAGAGAACCTTCAACGGTGTGTTCTAGTAGTCATGTTTAGCTGGTGTTTAGGAGAGAAAGAAGAAAGCTTTCGCCGCGTAGACTGGCGAGTTTGTTGGATTGTTATAAAAATCGCTTATAGTCGAGATTAAGGTTGTGGTAACAAAATTTTGAGAGACATATTTTCGAACATTAGCAGTATTAAAGAAATCTCGGTATTTTGATTATATTAGAGAAATAATTTGTAAGTCTGATGCCCCACTTATGATATGCGACCGGGTATTAATGAAAATTTACTTATCACAGAACTGAATTCACGATTGGGTATTTTACAAATCGCTTTAGTGTAATCGAAAATGTGTATGCCAATATTTACCAAATAGAAAATCAGTGTCAAATGTAACTATAGGATACCAATAGTGAAGATTCGTGTACAATACATTACACTTTTTTGGATACCAGTTTGCTTAAGTCTTCCGTCCTTTTCTTAAGAAATTCAAAAAGCTTCCTTATTTTTGGTACTTGATGGAACGGCACACTCTACTTCTTGACTCCTCCAACTGTAATGGAACAATTAGTTGATAAATGTTGATGTTGTAAATGTACAGACACTGAACATTGTAAATCTGTACATAGAGATATTTGTACAGGTCATGTGGATATTTGGCGATCTGCTTCGCGAAATCAATCATGTAGTTGCCATCATTGCACTCTTAGAGCATTTTAATTTGAACAATGCTTCTTATGTTGAAATGTCATCGCCATTAGATATAAATATATTTACAAAGAAAAATGGTAGTCAATGTTAAATGTGACTGATTTATTTGATGCTTTTTTATTTATTAGTGTAATAAATAAACACATAGAATATTTTACTCATGTAACAGCAGAAGTTATTGTAAATGACGATTTAGATGATCGTATATTTGTGTCGCTAGCATCGCAAAATGTTCACATAACCTAAACGTTTCCCGGGAAAATTTTTGTATGTGTATAAATGATTTTTTTTTACAAATCTACGTAGTTAGAATCCGATAATTTTCGATGTCTTTGGCTGTGTGTAAATTTTTAATATAGTATAATGATAGTATGAGGAAAAAATTATAATTTTGAGAAAGCATTTTACTTATAGTTCCGGTTTCTTCATGACATATTAATGGATTAAATAATATAAAATTTGGATGTTTATGTTTAGATCGGAGCAGAATATTTCTTATTATCCGTAAATAAAGTGATTTTGTCAATGGCGAAATATACATCTTTTTATTTGAAATCGGTTAAAGACCCAGAATTTTGCGACGCTAACGAATATTTAAATATTTATAATTGAATTATCTACCATTTTTCTCTGTATCTTATAGTCTTAAGTAGCCGTCAAACAAACAAACTAACGTATTTCCCGACTTAGTATTTGATGGCAAGGAATAAATAATTCAATACAACTAGGAAACACAAAATTATCAAATTAGAAAGAATTTGTTCAATAGAATTCGTGGGATTGCGAATTTTTTGAGATTGACTTCAAAAAATCTAAAACATTTTTTATTTTATTTTATGACAATGATCATGATTGGCACGTGGTAAAGTTAACTAATGAAAACGCAAATGTGAGATTTATTAATCTGTCACAACTGACAACAATAACTACAAACCAAAATATAATAACAGTACCACACACAGTTTTATTAAGCAACCCCAACTTTTCAACCACAAGCTAACAAAAAAGTGTGTTGTTTTATACTGCCTTTTTGTTTGTCTGAGATACTGCATCAGAAATCAAGACATATCTAATTGCTAATGGTAAGTTTGAAAAATATTATACTACCTATCACCAAATATCCACATTACTTGAATTTAATTGTATCAACCCTACAAGATGACCAAGATAGCTTCAAAAATATCTTGGAATTGCTTTGAGGAAGAGAACTCAAATACACTAGAATCCTTTCAAATATTCTAGACGCGACGCAGTTCAGTGGAAACACAGACAGGGGGAGGGGGGAGTGCAACTGAAGGAGCAAGAAGTACTCGCAGCAGAGGATCAACCCTTCATCTTCAAAGATGGATGACACAACTGCCTGAAGCTGAGGAGCTTGATCCACCTGAACCCGATATGGAGGTAAGTGAAGACGGAGACATAAATAATCATACACCTTTCGATAACATTTGAAGAAAGATGAAAAATACTAACTATTTTGACTGAACTATAAAATTGAGATGGCTGGAGATTACGTGTGGAAACTTCGATTTATAAATTAGTGACATTACTAGATATCAATTATTTATATTTATTTTATCAACACGTTAAGATAGGCAACGTCAAAAATGTTAAAAATAGGCGACGATGATTGAAATTATATTATACTGAAATTTCAATCGATTTCACTATATGGGGTAAAAAAAAATGAATTAAAAATTTTCTAGATGTGGAGCGTAGAAGAACTACGAAAAAGATCGAAAGAACTTAACCTTCTAGAGGTAGCTGATCTTGTTTCAAGTCATGAAGCCAAAGGAACATCTCCGGGTGATAAGAAGGAAAATGATCGAAGTCCTTCAAAGAGCAGCAATTCAGGAAGTCAAGTATGTATCGCTGAAGTCAGTTTCAAATGTTTTGTTGTACTTTATTAAAACCACATGTTACATTTCAGATAACGGTAAGGACAAGCCCGGTGGTAGTTGACACAATACCCGTCTGCAGACAGTGCCACAAAAAGTGTTTGTCCAAGCCAAATAGCCCCCTTGTGTCCCAAAAAGAACCACCAGTGATACCCGCCAAACCAAAACCTGAAGCATCGCCCCAAACTTCAAACTCCAATAAAAGTTCCACAAGTCCGTGTAGTGCACACTGTGGCAATCGTAAGCCAAGAAACTTCTCACACTTAGAACGTAAAAATGCCATCAAATTACGTCCAGAAGATGGACCCAGAGCAGCAAAGAAAGTAATAGATTCAATAGAACAAAGCCAGAGAATGCTCAAATCAACGTCTTACGAACTGAAAACGGATTCGCCAATTTTAAGCAGAAGTGTTCACTCAGTTCATACGAAGAGCCAGTTAGAATTAAGAAAAGATAACTCAATACTGTCACCAAGCCCGTCATCTAGTAGTCGAAACAGTCCACTTTCAACTAGCCACACAACCTGTAGTTCTATGGTTTTTAATTCTAGTTCTAACGATTTAAGGATGTCCAATTCGAACATCGCTAATCAGGTCCAATGCGTCATTGCTCAAGAGAAATACTTGAATGAGGTTAAATGTGCTGAAAGCATAACTTTAACAAGAACTAAAACACTCACGTCCAATTATCCGTCGCCGGCAAGTGCAAGAAAAGAACAAATAACAAGACAGAAGGCAGAAAATGTACTGAACAAAGTCTTAGGCATGAATATTGTAACTAAAAGGGAAAACGTTGGTTCTTGTTTGAAGACATCATCGGTATTCCTAGAAGATGATTCAATACATGATGATGAACATGACTTTAAAATAGAAAGAGGTCTAAGACGCTCCCCGAGAATGGGCATTTCAGCAGTCAGTAAAATGAACGGCGATATAAATAAGAAGACTGAAAGAATGGATGATGTCAATGCAAACAATGCAATCGATGCAGGTTCCGATGAAGATTTAGAGTTAGGACCCCTAATGTTGATGGGTCTTTCGGCTATTAATCCTGCAGCGCATTTGATGAGAGTAGAACCTTTCAAGAGAGGTTCACCGACGAGTTTGAACAACCCTTGTTCTAGACCAGGTAGTCTTGGCTCAGTCAAGTCAGAGTCTCCTGTTCCTAACATAGCTGTTGTTCCACCAACGCCCGACTTTAATTCCACTAATAAGACTGTGAGTTCATTTTCGAGGAGTTGTTTCATTACCTATAGATTCTTATGATTATGTCCCAACTCTTATATTACAGGATGACCTTGTAGATGAGTCCCCAGATTCCCCTGATGTTCCAGATGACTTGCCTTATGTGACGCTCAAAAGGTGTGTTAATAAAAATTATAAAGTAGTTATTAAACTAGTTGGTATTGTTGTAAAGACTACTAATGTTGTTTAAGATATGGCACAATGTCAAGCCTGGAGAGATTACCGTCCGATGAGACTGACGATGGCAACGTAAGACTGACAGCACAAGAGCCAGAGACCTCGAAGGCTTATAATAATCCAGGTAAACACAATAATTATTATAAATGAATGAAAGTATGTATGTATGTTTGTTACGCCTTCACGTCCAAACGGCTGATCAGATTGGAATGAAAATTGGTACACAGGTATTATATCATGTCTTGAAATAAGACATAAGATACTTTTTATCCCAAAACATATTTTCCCTTGCGATATTTTCTACTTACACGTGGGTGGTGAAGCGTGTGGGTAAAAGCAAGTTTACTATGATGTAAATGAAACTAAATAATCCTACTAGTTACAATGGCCATAAGCCTATAATGTTACCTCTACTGCGGTACAATCGTTTTATTCAGAGAGAGGCGATAGCCAAAGATAATAATCTGTCTACAAAGTAAAGTAAAGTAAATCCAAAATGTGTTTTGTTCAGTGAGCGGTGCCGCTGGTGGTATCATGGGCTATGCGGCAAGAGCTGGCTCCTTTGTCGTGGAAAAAATGAATATCTTCAGTTATACTGAGAGTGTACCCAGCACAGCCATAGCACACAAACAACCTTCGTTCTTAGAAAGGTATGCTTTTTTGATGATGTACAAGTTTTATCGCCGCAGAAAACTTCGGCCCTGAAGGCGGAATTTGTCGCTAGATGGCACTAATCTCAAGTCTTTTTCAATGTAATTGGCTTTTTTATACACATCAATAATGTTGTTGAACAGTTAGGGTTAGGAGGATTTTGAGGTAAATAATTTGACTAAGTGGAATGTTGAATTTAGCAAATACTATTTCTTTAACTTAATAAAATTGTCCAGCTCAGCGCCATCTAGCGATTATATGGGCTTTATCTGGTTCATAGCTTTCGTTTTAATGAGAATTTATTCTGATAACTGCTTATCAACTCTCTGTAGAGTTGTGTCTTATTTTTGGTTTGGTCAACTGACACAACTCAATTGGGAAGGAGTTTTTATGCATAAATAAACGATTATGTTTTTTTTTGTTGTTATATGATTTCTTTGTATACTAATATTTTTCCTAACATAGGTGGAAATCAACTCGATGCAGAAAAATAAAGGATCGATGAGTATGTGTGGGTGAAAACTGTAGTAAATTGATATTTTGATTAAGACTGTTATGTAACGGTTCCTATTTTAGAGCTAAAGTATAACTTATAAAAATAGAATTAGTCTAAACAGTAATTGTACTTGTGTGCCTACTTTGTGAGATTCGTTATTTTAGAAATATTAGATTTTTTGCTAGAAATATGTTTTTAAATATAGCATTTTGGAGCTAGCATTGACTAATACAGTTTTTCATAAAAACAAAGTTAAACTGATTTAGATTTTTCAAAACAAATATTATAATGAAAATACAATATTAGATTTTTATAAACTAGAAAAATGAACCATTATAATATACACATTAGTATTTAATTTGTAGAAATGTATAACGTAATCGTAGTAATTTTGTGTGGATTTTATACTTTTTTATACTCATAATATTATATCTACTACTGTAACATTAGGCAAAATGTATTTTAAAAATTAATAGAGATATTTAGTTTTGCTCCAAATGAAAAACATATTTTTGTAAATATTTTTTACACATAATAGACAGTTAAAAATATAGGTTTTCATACTTTATTGACTTTCTTTATTTTCCACCATCTTAACAGTGCTGATTTTGCCAGATGTCTTGGAGTCAGTGACTGGAAGTCAACAATTGGTACTGAAGAAGGTACTGGCGAAACTGGAGAAGGAAGTGGGGCAAGTGGAGAAGAAGCTTGGGGCACCCCTTCATCTGGAGACTTGTCCGATAACCTGCCCGATTCTGAACATGGAACTCTATCGGTAAAGATTTTAATGAAATTTTTTGAAGAGTACAGTCAAAGTGAACGTTACGGGCTCAAGCGTGGCTAATTTTACAATGCTCAAGTATACGAAAGCGATGCGCTTCTATGATGGCACGCTTGCGTTCCCCCTTATATGGGATCCCAAATATATTTTCAGACCGATGTGACTCACGCTTTAAAGGTCAAAATTAGGTATAGGTATTAAGTAAGGCAATCATTAGTTAAGTTCAATAAAATTTAGTGCTCGATTTTAGCAAACAATACTAAACTAAAAGTTTAATTCAGCGTCATCTAGCGAGAACTTGATCACGCTCAAGCACTTTAAACAAAAAAATAATTTAATATATTCAATTGTTTAAAAGTCAGGTACTAAATGATATACGGAATGCACATAATACTTAGGCAACAACTGCTGTTAACATAATTGAAACTCGTACGTATATACGTATAAATTTCACTAGGTTTGTTTTGCCTTTTGAATGGAAAATTCTTCACTATTTCAGTCCCCTACGAAGTCATCATCATCATACGCTGGTGACGACGATACGGAGCTGATGATGGACGAACTCCTCATGGCTCCTACTATCACTGGACCAACGACGCTTAGGCCACTTCTTCCAAGGTGAATTTTACTATCATCAATGCATGCTAATTTATAAATTAATTATTACTAATTACCACATTTTTATTAAATCAAGTAATGCTTCACAAATTAGTATACATTCATTGCTTAAACACATATTTGGAGCAGCAACTTTCTCAGAATTCTTATTTAGTCTTACTCTCAAGTGCTTTACTAGATTTTACACCTATTGACACTCCAACACCTTTTGTACGAGTATTATTAAATATTTTAGTAAAACAAGTTTTTCAGAATGCATATCGAACCAATCGGCAAATTCATATAAATTTTAAAGATACACCATAACTAATGACAATCTTGAATGTAGGGATGTTTTTAGAAGAAGACTAGAACCTCTCATGGAAGAAGAATGCTCTGACAGCGGCAGTGAAGACAACAAGCCTACCCCCACCAACTCTGACGACCAGGTGAATATTAACACTAATTACAATAGACAATTGATCATTAGTTGCACCAAAGTTCCAAAATCCTAAGTATTTGAAATTGTAATCCTTCACGATGAATTTTGAAAAAAAAATAACAATATTAATATTAAACGCACTTTAATACCCCGTAACAATATCCTAAAATTTTCCAGAGTTGAAGTTTGGTGCAAACACCTTTCCTTGTAACAGAACAATGTTATTATTATGTAATAATAATTAATACATACTGTTATGTGTAATTTATGATCCTACATAATATCTGTTTAATTCGAATGTATTATATGTATACCATACCTAATTAGTCTGTCAAAATTGATGTAACTTAAAATGCCTCAACATATATTGTTTAGTATAGTGTAATATAGCTACATAGTCCCTTATCTGAAACTAAGTCAAATTTGGCAGATAGCGATTATTATATATAGTTGTGTAGGAGTATCGTTGTAACCCATAGCATGCCAATAACCATACAAAATGTTATTGGACACAGCATGCTTGTTGCATGTAATATTTCAGTAAGACCTGCGTATCGTAAATGTTTAATTTTGACATTTCATAGGTTCAATATAAATTGAAACCCTTAAAGACGCGAAAAGATTGAAACGAACATCAAAATTTTCAAAAGTCAAAGCTTTGCAAAGATATTTCTAAATTTTTCGTCCTGGAATTGGATCCAGGTTATTGGCAAATGGAAGTAAAGTCCCGTAGCTAGGTTATATCTCACATTGTGACTGGTCCGCTGGTGCGGCGCTTGGCGCAGGACAGCGAGCGTGGCCTCGATGCTGACGACTGTTGCGACGTGCCGCACCCGCCGCCCTCTGCTTCAGAACAAGGTGAGTTCGCAAGTCTATATGGATGACGTTTTAGTTTTCGGTAAGTGTGTAGAGGATCATGTGCGCGAATGTTTTGTGGACGATGGTAGAAGCTGACTGTGTGATGTTAGATGGATTCATTGTTTAATTTACAGCTTGCAATTTTTCTGCTATATTTTGTACTGATCGAAGCAATCTTCGCTAGCGTATCTTTTTGGGCATTGATTAACTTATTCATAAAACTTTCTTGTCCATCTAGTAAATTAATTGTACATAAACTGTGACTGCTTAGAGGAAATGAATGCATTCTATTAGAAAGAAAACGTTGGTAAAAAAAATCAACTTCAACATTTGCACACAACACAATGTCAAGCACCCATAAACATTACTAACAGAGAAAATACATTTTGACAGAGAAATGGACAGCTTGACATATGATGAAAGGTGAGAGATGACAACAGTCTCGTTGTATATCAACACAAAAATATGAACAATGCCGACATTTTAATAATAAAGTCAGCACGGTGCATGAGTATTATTATGGATATCATTATTTGTACACATTTTACCAGAAATAATTACTGTTTTAATTTTAAGCTTAGCTTCTTTGTAATACTACACTTGAGCTTAAAATTGAATGTTAGTTTCTGGTAATCAGGTAACGTTGTTAATGTACCCCTGTACTAGCACGGTATCAATATGTAGCTATAGCAATCCACTTATAATATATTCATATTTATAATATTTAAACACGATCTCTATTTATTCAATACATCTTACCTATACGAGCCACATACAAAAGACACTGAACTGTTATCGACTGCTCACAATGGTGTGTTGGTTTCTTGAAGATTGAAGAATGATGACGTTGCAGAAGCCGAGGAAGGGTGTGTGCACGTCGACCAGGATGCTGGAGGGGGGGGAGATGGTGGCGCCGGGTGCGATCTGAGCCCCGACCGGACACCCACCAACGAGGCGCCCTCGACGCCCTTACTATCTGGTTTGTTTATTCCACTTCTTTTATTGACATAAACATCTTTGTCTCTATTATTCATATGAATTAAAGTAATCTACACTTAATGTTATAAAGAGGTAGTTTGTTTTTTTTTTGAGGTTTTTTGTTTGTAGGAGGTAATCTCTAATCGATCGGATCGATTGCAAATATTTTTTTACTGATAGAAAGCTGCTTTATTCTTAAGTGGCATAGGCTTTATTTTATGTATGCGAGTGAAGCCGCGAGCAAAAACTAGTAGACTATAAACATTATCGGAGCCAAGGTTAAACATGAATATTGTCGGAGCCAGTACGATTCCTGATAGAAAAAGCCGTCATTAAATAATATAACGGGTTACTTTTAGAAACGTCTTTGTTTTACTTGTCAGCTCTGCGCTGAACTTCATGCCGTTAACGATATAACTACATTTGACA
This sequence comes from Mythimna albipuncta, assembly GCA_929112965.1. Classification (NCBI taxonomy): domain Eukaryota; kingdom Metazoa; phylum Arthropoda; class Insecta; order Lepidoptera; family Noctuidae; genus Mythimna; species Mythimna albipuncta. The sequence goes on along the minus strand of OV815962.1, from coordinate 2,867,842 downwards.
GTGTGCAACCAATTGTTTAACGTGTTTTTGAAGTACATCAAGTGCAACCCCATTTTGAGTCCAGGCAATCTCTGTAGATTGCTTAGACACAAAATGGGGTGGACAGCCATTTCAGGTGGCCTGGAAGAGGTCGCGAAATGCGATAAAGTCGCCAATTGTACTTTTTTATTAACTCATATATTGTCTTGGTGCATAATAAAGTATATAATAACTAGTGCTTTGCCAGCGACTAAGTTCGCAAGAATGATTTCCAACAACAAACAATTTTTAATAATCTTTTTTAATTACGTGGGTTACTATACAACCTTGTTATAGTTACTGATTCTGCACAAACTATATTTAGGGTTCGCATAATTATACTAAAATTGATGTTGTATATGCTAAGTTTCAAGTACAAATATAATTTTGCACATAAACGAATCTCCTCCTTTTCACCTCCAATTTCAACAATAGCACTAAGAAGCTACCCTCGCCCACATTAAAAATGGAAGCTTTGTGCCAAAGGAGATTGGGCACTTATAGATTCACTTTTTGACGCGTATGGCCATTTGAATTAATGTAGAATTCATAACTATTATTTTTATTGATTTTTTACTTAAATTCGTAGAAATCATTTGTGGGATTTCTATTTCCAATTTAATTAGTATTTAATACAATAAATACGTCACTGATTTCATTATAGTGAAGCGACTCCATTTGCAATTATTATCGATCGATTAAAAATTAGGTACTGTACCTAATCAAAACTGTACAGTATCAAAACTTGCGCAACCAAGTGTCATAGTAACTTGCCTAATCTCCTTTCACATTCCTCATTCGGTCGGGTGTTGATATGTCATTTTATTAGACTAATAATGTTATTGGTTGTTTTTGTAACAGTTTCAAGAGAGTTTGCGGAGGTGCGTGCCACTGTTGGAGCTGGTCGTCGGGGCTCAGCCAGCTCGGACAGCACGCCCTCCACACTCGAACGCACCACTATACACAACCCTACGACACTCAGCCCACCCGCACAAGGTAACAACAAGACATTATAGTAACTATAAGAGCCTCGCCGAGGTGGGGGCCAGGAGAGGGCTGCTGCCGCCCTCGTGGTCAATAGAAAAAATTGGCCTTTCTTTAACTTACAAGATTTTCACGACAATGTGATCGTTAATTTGTCAAAACACTTACTTATTTATTTTAACTATTTATGTACACACATGGAAATAAAAGAAAAGAAGAAGGAAACAGAAAAATAGTACAAAGGAGATGCTTTTTTCTAATGACATCTCTTCCAGCATACCTGCGAAAGGAAAGTTGAAGAAAATAGAGAAGTAGAAACCGTGTGTAAAAGTAAAAGGAAAATTAGTACACACAAAATACATAATTAACAATGAATTAGTATAAAAGGCAAAATCAATAAATAATTAAAGATATGTCTATACTGTTATAATTATAAACATACACATACTTAATAAAATAAATATCACACAAATACATACTAAATAATACCTAAAATAAAATAATACATATTAGTATAAGCAATTATTACGAATTTGAAAGATAGTGCTCTTTCACTCTTCTTTTAAAAACTGCAAGAGTTTGGCAGCCCCTGATGTCGGGCGGAAGTGAATTCCACAACCGTACTGCGTGCGAAGTGAAGGAGTAGGAGTAGAAATCGGTGGAGTGGGGAGGGGATTTAAGGAGATTCTTTAGATGCGACCTGCAAGGTGCATCAGAAGGACGAGAGTAGGAGAAACGTTCCTGCAGCATTTTAATTTCAATAATTTGTTCAAGTTATTTTTATCTGTTACTATGTTTACAAGTTTTTTTTTATTACAGTAATTTACAAAAAAATATTTTATTTATACATGCAAAATATGGCAGCAGTTAGTGTATATGTCGTGGCTAGATCATAGAAATTGACCACTTGATGATATGACCAAGTAAACTGGCCAGATCGCTAAAACGCTAACCTTTCATGTCAAATCCTCGTTTGGCCATATCATTGATGTAGGATGTCTATGTCTATATAATAAAAGTTCCAAAGAAATAAGGCCAAACGAGGCTTAAAATATCATCAAACTTTAACGTATAAAACGATCTAGCCACTGTTACTTGGCCATATCATAAAGTGATCAATGGTAGTGTCCAGGGTCATAATAATTACATTTTATTTACTCTGTATTTTAGATTATAAAAAAATATTGGACACATATTTTTTCTTTTTTCGATTAAACAAAAATTAACAAAGATATAGCCCATTAAAGTAACGTATGACGTCACCCCGTGCGAAAAAATGCAGTACGGCGTGACGTCACACGTAACCTTAATGGACTATATCTTTGTCATTTTTGGTTTAATTTACAAATAAAAAAATACGTGTCCCTTATTTTTGAATAATTTAAAAGACGGACTAATTACATTTTTTACGGCAACTAGCGTATTCAACAAATACTGACAAGGATATCTGTAGCCGTTTCAGCCTCGGAGCCAGCACCAGTACTGGAGGGTACCTCACTACCGGAGGAACAGAGACCACCGACGCCGGAGCGACTCAGTCCTCGAGCGGAGATGAGATTGGCACTGGACCAGGGGAAGGACATGCTGGCCGATCAGGAGGTGCCCTGGGTATATAATTTTAATTCTTTATTTCTAACTCTATACTAAATCGTAACAAATAGTAGAATTTTAGGAAATTGAATGTGAAGATTTTATTTATTAAATTCAATTCCCACATAAAATTATTGATTTCTGATTATGTTCTATAGTACTTCAAGGAAGCTTTGTCCATTCCCATCGGAGTACAACAATCTCAGAAAAATTATTAAACTTATTTCTCGCCCATTAGGCCTCTGAAATCATGGATTCCGTCGGTTTTTTACACTGAAACAAAATCTTAAGTTTAGAAAGATATTAATTTCTACAAGAGCCTAAAAAAGTTGAGAATAAAAATATGAATTTCAAGTATAAATTTCGGAATTGCTACTAGGGCTGGATAGGGTTTGGATGTCCAGCAAGAGCAGCGAACTAAGTACCAATGGCCATAGTTCGATTGTATCTAATTGAATCACAATACTTACTAACTCTCCTAAGAATTAAAACGGAACATAACCCTATGACGTCTACCGAGTCAGCTAGCTTAGCTCGCTGGTCCTGCTGGACATCCGAACCCTGTCCTGCCCTGGATCCAAGTGTTAAAGTCCTCTCAAACTTAGTCCTCTTCTTACATATTTTGAATTATTTAATTATGTTTTGATATTTATCAAAGTATTGTAGTAGTGTTATTGTTGCACACAGGTTGACAGTAAAGAATATCTAGTTCCACTAAAAGTTAAAGTTAGTTGCGTTAGTTCTATGAGTGCAAACTTGGAATAAAGTAATTATTATTATTAATTCTTTGAATGCCGTAATTAGAGACACAATTGCTTATGTCGAACTGTGTAACATAAGACATTCAAAAGGTTAAGTCCAGCTATGTTCCATTACTGTACTTTAAATTTAAATAAATAACAAAAGAAAGATGTAGGTTATGTGCAATTTCTGACATATAAAATGCCATCACTATATGCTGTCCATACTTGCAGGCTGGCGCGTCCGACCCCTGGTCGTTTCGCGCGGCGTGCCAGCGCTCTCTACTGCGGCGCGTGGCGAGCGCCGACGCAGTGACGCTGTGCCGCGCGCACCCGCGCCGAACCGCCCCGCATACTACTTCGCGCAATTCTGTATATGCCTGGAAGGGTACGTTGGAAACCTTATACTCAACCTAATCATCATCATCATCATCATCATTTCGGCCAATAGACATCCACTGTTGGACATAAACCTCCCCCAAGTGTCGCCACAATGAACAGTCCTGTGCGTTTTGCAACCATCGCATTCCTGCAACCTTTACCAGGTCATCGGTCTACCTTGTAGGAGGCCTTCCAGCGCTGCATTTTCTTGTACGCGGTCGCCACTCAAGAACCTTTCGGCCCCAACGGCCATATGTTCTGTATGCGAGCAATGTGCCCTGCCCATTGCCACTTAAGTTGGCGATTCTTCATGCTATGTCGGCAACCTTGGTTCTCCTGCGGGAACTCCGAGCATAGCCCTTACCATTGCTCTTTGGGTTACTTTAAGCCTTCTGATGAGGCCTATTGTGAGCGACTGGTCATAGACTTTTGTCTTGAGACACTATGGTATATTGGACGAGAAGATACTCGCTCAAGTAACAGTAACATTTATAAAAGAATAAATGCTCTAAATAATAAGGATAAGGACGAAGATGATGCTACAAGGCAGGTTCTATCAGAAAGAGGTGGAACGAACGTAGGACATATTGTTGAATTTAGACCAAAAACGTCCAGATTTCCTCACAACATTTTCTTGGCCGAAAGGTCGAAGTGCCTTAATTTACGGCAAACGAAAATGTGATAACGTCCACTATGCATCATGGTCTTACTGTCTAATGGGATAACGTCCACTATGCATCATGGTCTTACTGTCTAATGTTAATTGGGGCTGGTGCAACATTATTTTTTCCCATCCGTTCTTTTGAAGTCCAACATTAAGGTCCTCCTGTTAACTTGCATAGCAAATACTACTACGTTGTTCTTGTAGATTTTCACCTTCAACTTGAGGATCATCAGTGGATCGCATGCTGTTCCAGTGACTTGTCACCATTTTTTCCATCCTGAGTTAACTTCAGGTTCCTAACGTGTACAAAATTAGCAACAAAAATTCTATTTGAAGCTAATATTGTGTTGCTTTTCAGTTCCAGAAAGCGAGAAACCTATGGAGATGGAACAACTGGCACGAGCGGAAGTTCAGACGATGCGTTCGCGGACGCGCTCTCTATGCCAGAACGGGAAGATGTTAGTATGATACTCTTCTATAGAGTTACATTATTTTTACTAATAAGATAGGTGTCAGATAAACGTGGAATAACGGCCATTCATCATCATCAGACCCTCTTACATTTGTTGAAATTCTTTATTTCAAAAACGGAAATAAAAACATAAAGCTGTCATGATCTAGTAATGAAAAGCAGTTCATTGTTAGTTTTTCAGATACCTACGCAGAGATATTAGGAAAAGGTCATTGTACTTTTATTCACGGTTACCTGGCATAGTCTATAGCAGTTAATGCATATCTATTTACTGATAGTTTCTGATTAAGGAATACAGTTATTCAGCTATTATGAATTCATTAATAAAGCTACAGCTGACGTGACTACAGGAACATGATTGTAATGCCCGGCCGAAAAATGGTTGCCCTGGACAAATATCAGTTGCTAGCAATTAGAAGGGAGGGTGACGATATAGGAATATAAATGCATTATTTTTACAAATTGTTAATATTTAACATAAAAAAATTAAAACCAAACGAAACGAATTAAGGTAGGACACATCAGTGGGCTACTCATCACATCATGACTGAGGAGGAAAACCTAATTCACTGATGGACCGGCTGAGCAAACTGAAGAGACTCATCTGTTTCTGGAATAAGATGGTCTGGTTGAAGTAAAGCCCGCTATGGCCCATGCATAACGGACCGATAAGGACTAAGTGGGGAAACCAGACCACAAAGATAAGATAAAATATGACTGAGGAACTATAACTTTGAAGTTGCAAATTTCTCAAATCCTGCATCTAAGTACAATTCGACACAGTATTAACTCAAAATAATCAATTCAGAAACCCGAACACATCCAAATTGAATCAAGGATGCTACAAGGTTCTATTGTAGGTCTCCCTATGTTGCTAACAACTTTAATTGGTATATTTCCAGAATGGGTTTCCTCCGTCGTCGCGCATCGTCCGATAGCCCCCGCCGCGAGCCCTTCATCGTGGCGAGCGCGACGGCGCGCCCATTCTCTCCCCGCCGCACATCCGTGAGCAACAACGGCTATTACAAGATATGCTTTGTCAATGGCTATGTGTGAGCACAGCGCACGCACGAGCTTATCTGTGCCAATCAGCTGGATTTAAACATTCGCGGGAAGTTTTTTCATTGGTTCCTCCATTCTTGCCTTCAGCATTCGTGGTCGTCTGTGCCTCTATCTTTCTAACTTTTGTTGGATGGTTGATATTTGCGATTTTGAAACAGTCGATACTATTTATATTATTATAAAACAGAAATCTCGCGTGAGGGTGTCGATTAATATTAATGTAATGAAGAAACTTCCTATGTAGTATATACACGTTTGTAAAATAAGATGTGAAAATTTTAAATAAATAATTAAATATTACTGCGTGCGGGGTTTAGTTAAAATAAGTGAATGTTCAGAAGTGTCAATGGGACAATTGAAAAACCTGCCTTAATTTTAGATGCAAAATTTATGTTTAAACAATTTCGTCCTAGTAAATAAATTAGAACAAGTAAACCAAATCGTGTAAGTTAGTTTGTATGGGAGACATAATTCGAACTGTTCAAAACGATTCAATAATGCTATAATCGTGTTTTATAAAAATTTAATGGACATTTTAATATTTGGAAATTATAGGATTCGTGAATGTAACTGAAAGGTTAAAAGGACTATTAATATACGAAACAGTAGTGAGTGATAATGTTAGTAAATTTTCAATAAAATTGGCCAATAAAATTGCCTTTCTTTTCAAAAATCTTTAAATTTCAAAATTGAAATTGTTAAATTAGTACTAAAATCTTTTTTAGTGAAAATATTCCATGTTTTTAACCTTTACCTATGTCTTAAGATTAATTACCGTTTGGTATATTGTTATGATTGTGATTGTCTTGGCACTAAGCTCATGTCAATTTGTTCTTTGCTTAACACTTAGAATTAAAGTTTAAATCCAGCTTTCAGATATGCTAAATTTGTTTTTGTTGTCTGTTGAACTGATCTGTCCATTTTAATTGGAACGAGTGTTCTCGAAAATATATTTTTAATAAAATATCATTAAGCTTTTCATTCTTCATCCTGCAGCTTAGCTGATCCTTCCTTTATTTTACACAATCCTTCATTTTGTTTAGCGCTGTTAAAGCCGTCCACTTCTTCCTTTTTGCTAATATTTTTTGCATATTTATTAGTTTTACAATGTCTTTAATATTTCAATTTGTAAAAAGACATTTCACGCGGATTATATCCTCTAGTTCCCACTTTACAATCTAAATTAGCAAGCTGAAGTAGAATATACAGGGTTATTTAAGAAATTACCTAAAAGGCTGTCTATTTAATAAAATTAAACCTAATAACCCTGTATTTTTAAGCAAATGTAAATCAGTAAAGCGCATAGCATATAAAAAAATAGCAGTCCGTAAAAATAATACAATATTCTTGCAGGAAAAACATTTCGAGAAAAGATTCTGGAAACAAGTGACTAGAAGACGTCAATCTCTCGGATCTATCAGTCAAATATAGACTTGATTAACAAAATAAAAACAATGATATAAAGTGTTCACGTGTAGAACTTCACAATATAGTAGTAGATGATTCAGCATTAGAGACTGTAATACTAGAGGGTCGTAATTTGGACCAGAAATAAGATAAAAACTACGGAGTGCTTAAGAAAGTGTTAAGATTAGAAAATGAAGAAGTCAATGGATTGCCAAACGATAACAGATATATGCCAAATACTGACGAAAGGGACCTGTCAATACTTCATATCTTAGAATCATTGTGTTTATAGTACATAACACTGAAATAGGCCTAATTGTTGACTGTAAATAAAAAAGCTGTTTATTTCTCATAGTTGTACAAATAGAATTATTTGTAACTGAGCTTGTTAGAGGATGTAAAATATGTGATAGGTTACGAACTGTTTTAACTATCTTGTAAATTGTTACATCTGAAACAAATATGTAAATTGATTTTTCGTAACTAATGTAATATATATTTTCTCGTCTTTGTATTCAGCATCGATTTGTCCTTTGAGATGTGTAAACGCTTGATTTGTTATGTCGCACAATTTTAGATGAATCTTATTATGTGTGATCTACGGACTTGTACACATTAGCTATGCGAACAATAATTCAGTATTTTCGACAAAGACCTTTGTAACAAAATTTCTTTGGACCAGGATAGAAAATATTGTTTTTTTATATGAATCCATTTCAAGGAGAATAAAGACATTGTTTTGTTTGATAGGTAGCCATACTATTCGATTTTCATCGGACTGGCTAAATAATGAAATACTTGGTGAGTCACATTTGTTGAATCTCTGTCAATGTCTTTTATGATAAACATTTCTCAAGTAACGTTTTGTTATAAACTTTTAAGTAACTTTCGCACGTATGTATGTGCCACATTTTGTAGATATGAAACATTATAATATTAATATGAAATAAAAATTATTAGGGAATTTGTGCAAAAACATTGCTTGATTAAGTTCCTAAATGACGAATTATGTAGAAAACTTTAAAAAAATATTATGTATTTAAATATTGAAATTTTGTAGATAACAATGTCATGATCGTCGAATTTATTAATTTTAAATTCCTTGTACCAAATGTTTAGTATTCCAAAAATTTTCATTTGTATTATTTTCTTTCGATGGATCAAAATAAAATTATTAATTCAATTCTTTGACAATGTTATTTTGTTGTGATGTTTGTGAACGGTTCAAACCAGTGTAACACCTGTGAGGCACGCATTTTGTGGTTTTTTACATACTAGTTGCTGAATAAATACTTCTTCATTCTTTATTTTTATATCTGAGGTAAATTTTATTAAATACTCTAAAACACATGCGATTAATTAAAATATTCTTAATTAAAAAAAAAAGTAACTACAAAAGTTATTTGAATTTAAAAGGTGACTGCAGGCATAAGTCAATTTTATCGTGAAGAGAAATTAAATTTAGATACTTAAATAAACAGTCCTGATGAGGATACACTTTCGGAAGTTGAGGGAATAGACGCTAATACGAGAAACTCATAATTAAAACAACAGCATAAAAATGTTAAGGTACGTATATTTAATATTAAAATACATCAATTCACAATGTAAATACAAAATTTACATGTAAACAAATTCAATTGTTACAAAAAATATTAGATATTTTTAATGTCTTAGCACCACATGGTTTTTTCAGTATTTTGTTTTTTAACTTGAAACCTCAATTTATTTTCTTTTTTAACAACTTATGATCCGTTTCTTTTGGAAATAACAAAATAAATTGCATTTCTTAAAAACACATTTTTTATCGGTTGACTCGGTTCCAAACTTTCATCAAATGAATATTACATATAAAATGTTCAGATAATAAATGTTACAACCGCTAATTGAGCACAATTTGCACTATCCCATTGCCCTTTAAACCCCACACTCACATAGCAATCAAGGCAAGAAATACTTCTTAAAAAAAGTAATAGGCTTAATAAAACATATTTGCTATATAGATGATATATCGATATCATCAATATTGCATTTTGTTTGATAGTCAAGAAAAAGTGCTAAAAAGTATTGTGATGAAAGATTTGTTGCTGAATGCAGAAGAAAAGCCCGTCTTGCCTCAATTGCTAGGTATATCTCTTCATTGACTTACATTTACCTATATACACCTAAGATTAGTGTTGGCAGAAAAAATAAGTAAAAAAGCGAAAAAACCTTCAATAACCTTTACCGAGATTACTAAAGTCAAAGCTATTTCAAAAACATTTTCAAATGTACATAAAAACTATAGACATTTAAAGAAATTTAATATATTCACTGATGGTTAGGAAGCGTTATTAATTCATTTTGGCACAATGTTAGTTACATTATATTTTTTTATAAATTTTATTTTAATAAAACTTATGATAAACTAGTTGAAATTTAAAAAAAAACTTGTTATTTATTATAAAATAATGGTTTAATTTGTATACAATGTACCTATGTACGGACATACTTCTTTCTAGGACTATTAAGTACGAATAGAACTAATTTGAAACAAAATACAAAAGTATCATGTCAAAATATATAAAAGAAAAACATAAAAAATAAAATTTTACGTGAAAAATATACACTTGCAATGTATTAACCTATACTTGATACCGGAAATATACATTTGTATACTAAATCAATGTATCTCATAAAAATAATGCCAAGCAATAAAATTGTATATAAAATAAATTCAATTACAAATATTATGTCACTCAAACAGGTATTAGTCACGAATGGACGGAGTTTCATTACACTAACTAAAACATCAAAGAATTTAACGAAAATTTAATAAAAAAGGCAGTGAAAATTATCACTTGAGTAACTTTGAGCATGACACAAAACCTTAAATATTTTGTTATTGCTAAACTACAATTCCTGTAGCATGGTGCAGGTGACAGCTGTCAGATTCATACAATGTAGCTACCTATCCTTTTCTCTCATCTTAACGATGCATATTATCGTTCTGCTTGTCATCCTACCCATGATATTTAAAAATATCATTAAATACAATCAATTCCTGAGATTTCATTCAATTTACAAAATTGCGTACAACGCCATCTATTACTCCCTTCAAGAGCTACAACGTTCTGTATCGCGATATCGAAGTTTTCTATTCGCGCCACTCTCGGGACGCTTGGAAGGTTCGCACTTCAGATGATGTGAAGGTCGTTAATCCTTGGGGACCTGAAAAAACCATTAAATATTTATTTCCCCTCCTTATACGTCACTGTAAAAAAAAACTGAATTCTTATTTAGGCTTGTCTTGTCTATTGCAATTAACTAGGCACACAACCATGCAGGCTGTCACTTAGAATTCTGTTTTGCATTAATATTCCCACTGCTGGGACTGAGGCCTGCTGAATAGGGAATGGACCACCCACCACGCAGGAACAGTGCGCGTGGATGGCACATGCCTTCGAATTTCATCATCAGACATCCACTGTTGGACATAGGCCTCCACCAAGTGTCGCCATAATGACCAGTCCAGTGCATTTCGCATCCATCGGATTTCTGCGACCGTTACCAGGTCATCGATCCACCTTGTGCCTTATGGTCCACCGGAGCCCTTCAAACGCTACGTAGTCCGGTACGTGGTCGCCACTCCAGAACCTTAAATTAATCTATAATGGTCTTATTCCATGAAAGTAAGTTTTAATTGAGCACCACAGAGTCCTTACCTCTAATCCTGCGTCCAGGCGTGGGGGTGACGTCACCTTCTGGAGCTGTCCACTGTTCCACCACCTCCGTGGCCGAGCGCGCCAGCGACGGCTGGCTCACCGAGCGGTGCAGCGAGTGGCGGGACCAGGACCTGGAGATAGCAAGAGAGCATATACTTTACAATTTGTGATAGATAACACCATAAATTCAGTTCATTAACTCTACCTTTCGACTGTCAAGTGAACACCATTAGCTCACATAAGAAAAGGCCTCTCTACATTTAGTTCAATGATTTTTGCTTTCGGCTTGGAGCCACGTGTTCATTTGTTTCATTTGGAAGTCCACTCAACTCCACTTACTTTGTTACCACTAATGCGGAGTGGAGATTTCAAGTACTGTGATTAGCCAATTTACAGTCCGCTCTTCTCAAAGTCAAAAGGCAAAGTCAAAGTATTTTATTTGCCAGAAACATGGTAATGTGGATGTTATCTCCATTCTCACCAGCTCCTAGTGAGAGGAACGCACCCTAAGTCAAGACCCATAAATAGTTTCCGTAAATCAATCATCATTAAAGACCAGATGTGTACTCACTGGTTCTGGTGGAAGGGATGTTCGGAGTCGCTGTCGTCGTCGTAGTACCGGCCGAGCTGCGTGCCTCCTGACACCTCCGAGTGCGTGTCTGCTTGCTCACGCGCGTAGTCCACCATCATTTCTGACATTGATCTGGAACACGAAAGCGTGAGGTAAGTTAGCTACGAGGAATTTCCTGAAAGGGAAACCGTGGTTCTAGAAGCAAGAGAATATGCAGGACATAGGTGGGTTTTAGTCAGTAAAAGTCTGAGACGCCCTCTTGCTCCACCCTAGAGTGGACTAGACTAAATGCATATGAAAGTATATTGTATTGTATTTTTTGTTGTACACACAATTTTAACATATTATAAAAATAGAGCAGTTGCTTAACCCTCAACTGGGTTTTCTCCACAGCAAACCATGTAAATTAAAATGAAATATTGCATTTGAGGAACTTTAAACGCCTGTATTATCTGGGTGATTTCCGAAATGGCTGGAGTGATTTTAACAGGTCTTTCACTAATAAAGGCCTGCGCTCACTTGAGACAGCGCGTAAAAAAGTCTGAGACGGACGAAGTCACAGGTATCAGATATCTTCTATGTTCAAGAGAACTAGAGTCCCATGCAAATCCTTTACATAAAACCCTCTCCTTCTTCGGTCTTATCCTGAAGCTCTAAACCTACTTCAAGTACTCACCTCATATCAACATGGTCACTGCGGTAAGAGGACCGGCGAGAGCGCTGCGGGTCCCTCAGGGAGGTCGCGTCGCTGTCGTACTCGTACAGCGTGGGCAGTGAACTGCGGCGTGAACTGGAGTCCCACTCTGTCTTCTTGCGGTAGCGATTCTGAGGAAAACAAATTTAAAGATGAAACTTGATGTACCATCAAAGACCGCCTGACCACCGCTAAGTTCATTTTTGCTTGCACACGAAACAAAAACTTTGAAGGGTTTGGTTTGATGTCGCGCCGCAGGATTCAAGCGAAAGTGATCCCTCAGAAATGTAAGCGATGATTCCTAAATTCCATTCGCATGATTAGACATTTAAACCAACCTTATTTTACAGTCCGTTCAACTGATTTTGATCCTTATTGCGTTGATGGCATGATATATGGCGGCAGCAGTAAATAGTTGGTATTGTATTTTTTTTTTGCTTTTAATGCCATCCTTGTCTTTTGTCATGGTAAGCTATGACGTCTTAAAATGTCATGTTATGCCACCTTATATAGCTCCATCCCTTTAACAGTTTAGTTTAAGTCATCAAATCGATCGCATTAAGAGCTCGTGGTCTCGTAAGTTGGTATGGCCTGTTTACGACTTTGGTCTTAGCAGTGTTAGGCGCGGCGAGCGGTGAGGCATCGACAAGCGGGCGCACGGCGCTATGAGCGACGACTCGAGTGCTTCAAACATTTTTATACTTTTGCTGCCCGCACTTAGCTCCCGTCACAGCGGTAAGGTGGTTAACGGGCCGTTAGTATTACCTTGGGTTTATCCGGAGGCGGCGCCAGTATGCGTATGATGACCTCCCACTTGGGCGGCGCGTAGAGCGGCGCGAACCGGTGGTCGTGCGCGACGCGGCTGAACTCCTCGCGCGTGCTCGAGCGCGCCAGCTCGCGCCGCAGCGTGCTCTCGTGCGTGATCAGCTCGCGCCAGCGGAGACGCTCCTCGCGCGTCAGACGATAAGAGCGCTCGGTTTCGGCCAAGACCTGAGGATAATTAGAATGGTGGCTTAGAAGAAAGAAAGAAAACATGTTTATTTTGCCTAAATACACGCACAATAAAATACAACAATCTGTTGGGTCATATGTGAACCGAGCATAACTGTGTTGCATCATATACACTAGACAGAACACAGTTTTCCAAGTTATTTGCACGCAGCCATGACAATACAAATATCATGAGTGTTGGTCGAGGCTCTTGGCTATTAAACCATTGACCATCACGACCATCGATACAATGACTGCTGTATTCACTTCCCACACGATGATACTTAATTTGCTTATCTTTCTCAGCTTTCACGAGATTCTCATCATGAGGGACCGCTATATCAACAATCATTGAGTGTCGCGCATCTTTCACCATTTATTAGTATCATTATTACCTCATCTTGAGCTTCGGTCTTCAGCACCCTGGTCAGCACACTCCAATTGACGGGCACAGGTGGTGCCGGTACTGGCTCTGGCACATCCTCGTCATCTTCGTCCCTGAACAGAGGGTTGCGTGCGGGAGGCAATTCGGGGAGTAGCGGCAGGTCTGATGATGGAGACTGGTACACCTGGCCGGTCTGCTTGATGAGTTCCGGAGAGAAGAGGTCAGGGCCGCCTTTACCTGGAGACATAGGAGCAAAAATATTGTGACGAGAAATACTTATTGAAAGTCGTTGTAAATCTAGCTAACGATAAACGAAGACCCGGCACAGTTGGCACAGTGGTTGCAGATAATTTGACTTTCGTCAAATTGACTTAATAAAAAGGTGTCAATCCACAGGCAGAATCCGGTAATCAAGAAATAACTACGACTCGTCTCGGATTGGTCCGATGAGTGTTTTCGCGTCCTATTTTTTAATAGATAGGCTCGCGCTTGACCACTATCTGACCTAATGGTAAGCGATGAGGTGGCCGACGATGGTGTGTAATTGTCTAGAAGCAATCTATTCTCTCTTGACCCCTAGGTTATAGTTATCAGGAAACACCAAGAACGTGTGTTTCCGACTGGGTACTCTACCTCGTTTATCTCTTCAATGCTCATAGTTGGTGACGAGCTGACGAGATGAAGTATTTAGTCGTGGATATGTGATGCTGATAGAATAAACGCGTAGTAGTAGGTGTAGCCGATTAGAGGGTTAAAAGCACTGAAACTCTTACCAATATACTTCTGCGGCGGCAACGACATTGGAACCCTCTCCATCTTCGGCGTCAACGTCATGCCTGATGCGGAGCTGATGTCGGAGAAGTTCTCCCACTGCGCCTCGGGCACGGTGTGGTTACGGATGGTGACGTCGAAGTGCGGCGGAGGGGGAGGAACCTGCTTGTATTCCGTCACCAGCCGCTTGTGACGCTCGATGTCCTCGATCGTCTTCTTCTCTGTTATGGTGCGGAGGAACACGTCGTCGACTACGTGAGAGGTGATCTCGGGTTTCCTGGAAAAGGGCAGACGTGAATGCAAAGAAATGCTAGTAGATATCGCAAAAGCCTGAACTCAGCTAGACATATACTGACAATTGCTTGCACTGACTGGACAGGTCCACTCAAATCTGGTGTGATTCTTCAAAAAACCATCTCAGACTTCAACCAGCATGGTTCTCATATGATTTGATAATTACATGTTTTCTGTGTGGACTTCAAAAGAGACTTTGACCCTGAGTTTGTTTCGTCGTTTCTTCTCAGGGTAGTCAGCTAGGAAACAACAGCCCCAGCTAGTTTAAATTAATGAAAAAATGTATGTATAAAAGTATATCATTCATCATGCATTCAAAAGGCAAGATACTGATAATATTTTGAGAAGACCAACGACAGACACCAAGAAGAAGTTGATGATAAGACCAGTGTCGTTGCCGCTTCGTCGACAAGTTTCGTACTTTTATTGTAAGCTTCACATATGCATACACCAAGCGTAAAATGACGAATATGCGTCTATGAAGCACGTACTGGACAGTGAGTCCACGGACGCGTAGCTTCATAGACGCATTACTGATAAATTCCATAGCATAACAACTAGATTTTTTCTCAAAATGGTTAGTTAAGTTCATAGACCTACCTTGATCTACCTAGACCTTGCCATAAGAGTAATCAATAGTTGTGTTACAACTTACCTGGCTGGCATGATAGGTGTCTCTGATATGGGCTCAAGGCTCTCCATCAGCATCTCCTGTTCCTCCGTTTCCAGACGCTCTCTCATCACTGGAGGTGGCGGAGGAGGTTTCTGTATAAAGTAACTGTATTAGAATTTCTTCCTATACGTCATTCCAAATCAGTAAATGTCCCAACAAGCAAAAAGATTATGGATCTATTTGAGAAAAAACTAAAACTAGGTCAACGACGTTGAGCTCTGAATACGCAAACTACTGATGTACTTATTGCTGATCAGGTTTCTTGAGGATCTGTACCTACCATCACGCCTTACCACCAACTCATGTTTCAAGCTCGCGATAATTACGAGTATATTTCAAGTAACCTTTTGAAGTGTCTTTTTCTAATCTAATAATAACAACACTATTTATAATAACAACACTAGTAAAATAATGACACTAATCGACATTTTTTTTTTATCAAGAGAATGGAGTTCTTAGGTATGTCTTATAGCTTATACTTAGTTAATGACTAAGTTCTGC
Organism: Mythimna albipuncta; assembly: GCA_929112965.1. Classification (NCBI taxonomy): domain Eukaryota; kingdom Metazoa; phylum Arthropoda; class Insecta; order Lepidoptera; family Noctuidae; genus Mythimna; species Mythimna albipuncta. The sequence goes on along the minus strand of OV815962.1, from coordinate 2,851,941 downwards.
CAGTGGCTTTACTCGCTTGAAAGTATGTTTCTCCATACAAACTTTCGAACCTCGTTTTATTCCATTAGGAAGTGGATTTTGGAAAATCTTTTATTCTATTTTGTATTCATCATAAAAGGAACCTCTGTCCTAAATTTAACTCTTTTTTTTTCTAGGTCTAAAGGTTTGGGTTGGTCAATGTATGTGTCAGGACTTTGCCTTTAGATATCACTGGAAAATTGCAGACTTCATGTATGACTTTAATAAATCTTTATTTGAGCATAATTTCTCGATATATTATGAAAAAATCCTTTTGCATACGATAAATTGCATCCAAATTCATTAGTTTCCAACATAATCCAGTCTTATTTAGGAAACATAGTTTACAATTTCTCACAAAATTTTACTTACTACTAGGTGACTTACATATATTATTTATTCTTCTTTTATTACCTGCAATTTGTCTTCCTGACATTTAGCTGGATATGATATCTAATTGATACATCGAACTTTTTATGAACTACATGAGGTCTTAGGGTGTTTTTTTTATTTAATTTTTGGGCCGGTTTTTATAAATCCTTGTGTTAAGGTGTTGGAATGTTGAAATAGTCTCTTCTTGTATCATATTTTAATTGACATATAGATAAATTAGTATACCTTGAGATGGAACATCCTCGCATGTGACCTGTCGGTGACTTCGGTGACGGAGTGCGTGTCCGTCATCTCTGTGTTGAGGGAGACGATGGAGCGCGGACGTCTCGACCACTCCTGGTTAGTCACACGGGTGATGGTGATAGATTAATATATTAATCAATGATGTAGTGAACTTAAAGTGAAAATGATGTTGCTATGGTCTTGCTAGATGGCGCTAAACTCAATATTTTTATTTTGTTTTTGACGGCTCGCTTGCGCGTTTTTTAGTTTAGGTTACACGGAATAAATCTTTGTATAGTCTACAGAAAGGTGTTCCAGGTCCGCCCACGATATAGGAGTAATTCCTAGTGCAGTATTTTTTTTTTAATAATACATAAAAAAATAAAATGCATTTTTAAATCAAAGAAATGATATTAGCTAAAATCGGACCAATTTCACTATAACGAATTTAGTCAAACTGTTGCCTCAAAATCTACTTGACTGTCCATGTAATATAGCTATAGTGCTTAAAGCGCTATACTCAATCAAATTAAAAATATTAGTTCAGCGCCATCTAGTGAGACAAAGACCCGTAGCTTTCGCTATAAGTTGGTTTGAGTATGTGTGATAGTGTTTATTTTTAAACAAAGGGTGAGTTCGTGTGTGTGCATCCAAGTGATATTGTGTTGGTGAGTTACTAAATAGAGTGAATTATGTATTCTGAAAAACTTTTGTTTTTACTGTGATTTTGGTTCGTGCAACGTGCAATATTTGTGTTTATGATAGGTTACATATTAAACATTATTTAATTTTCAATAATATTGTAAAAAATATTAACTGTCCAGTTAACACATTGACACATTACTGAGTCTAGTTTGAAATGAGTCAAAGAAGAACAGTTAGGTACCTTAATAGATACAAATAAGCAATGACATGTCAACCTATAAAAATCGACAATTTACTTTCTGCTGCTACCTTAGCGATGTTATAAGAAAATAAGACATTTTTTATTTATTACTTATACATACATACAGCTATCATTACAAACTAACTCAATGTAATAATGTAATCACATTGAGTTATAGTATAAATTACAATAATAATTTCATGCCACTTCATAACTTTTAAATATGTATTATCTCAAGTGATTTGAGATATGGCTCTGTCAGAAAATAGTTTTTTTTTTTAATATTAATTTTCTATGACCTGTACCTCACTGGAGCACTAGTAGCAATGCAATCAGTCACGTCATCCACAAAATGTATACAGCTATATGGAAGCTACATCACCTGGTGACCGCTTAGTTGTGCTTAAATTTGAATAATAATATTCCACAACTATCACACAGCGCCGTCTAGTCCCAAGCTAAGCAGTGCTTGTGTTATGGGTACCTAGACAACTGATAAACATACTTATTTATTTCTAAATATATACATATTCTAGATAAATAACGCCCAGACACAGAACAAATGGTCGTGCTTATCACACAAACATTTGTCCTGGGTGGGAATCGAACCCACGACCTCCGGCATAGCAGTCAGGGTCACTAACCACTAGACCAACAGGCCTGTCAATGAATGAATATTGTGACTGTTCTACTAATGGCGTTCTACTAGTGAGGTCAAGACCCAAGATTCCAAAAACATCAAACGCTACTTTCTCAAAATCACAGATGTATTGGTTTACATGTCATTGCTTTATTGCATCTACATATTCTATTTATTTATTTGACCTTCATGCAACTTCATCTTATTCATTCTCTACCAGTCAACTTGGCTTGGTGAAGAGATAATATGGTAGGTGCAAAATGTAAAGAAAATGTATAAGTATATCTAGTGCACTATCACTCCCGACACTCCATCAACCCTTGTCCCTGTACCCCATACCTGTTTTTCCCTAGACACCTGTGAGTAGACTGCGGGAGGACGCGGTGGTCTCTCCGGTGGCGGCAGCTGCGAGGCGCGCGCGGGGAGGGGAAGTGCCACAGGAGATACTGTGCGGACTGATTCTTGGCGTTCGTGCTCTTCGGAGATCATAGTTTGTCTGTTGAGGGAGGTAAAATAGGGTTTAAAAAGTTATAATGATAACATTATTCTCCTTTTATAATTTTCTCTCTATAATAATCTTATAATTTTGCTGCTAGTATATCCCTTTCTACTATATCAGAAAGTAATCTCAGAAATAAAGCTTAACTAGTTCAATGTCCTCTTGAGCACAGCGAAAGTGGACTCTTTGCAATGACAAACCGTTAATTTTCTAAATGGCGCCCAATTGGGTCTTATACTAACTGTACCACAAGACCCAGTTGGGCGCCATTGAGAATACCATAATTATGTAGGAACCTAATTATTTCGGATAAAGTAAACGATTCTCAATTAATAATGTAATGTACAGTGAATAGTTGATACAGCGAAATAAAAACGAATGGCGCGCAACAGGTCTCTAGTAAGAAAACTATATTACGGGAGCAGTGTTACCTGATGCTTCCTCCGTCAGTTTCAGTGAGAGTGATGGTGGAGGGTGGAGAGGGCGGCACGACGGGACGCTGCACGCGCACGCGCACGTCGAAGGCTGGCGCCGCGCCTGATACCAGGCGGGCGTTGCTCGTTATTGCTTCACGAGTGGAGCCGTAGCCTAGTAGTCAAGAAAATTGGGTTAAGTATTATATACTATTAAAAGCATTTGAGAGTGGGCAGCAATACTAATACTAATAATTTATGTATTATGGTTTTTAGAATGAAACATTAAAAAACTTAGTCAGGAAAATAATGTTAATGGGTACCTTGAGAATGCTAAAGCATTTATTCTAACTCGTGTGATTAGTTTTACAATATGACATTAATATCGTTTACAGGATAATTACGTGTTTAAAACAATACAAGTAAAACTGTACTGTAACATATAGTTTTACGGAAAGCACTTGAGTCCCAACTGGGCGCCAATAGTCACTAATGGTGCCCAATTGGGACTCAGGTGTGTCTATTTAGATTGATGAGGTACACCGTATACACACTGAGTCTATCTAATAACATCTAAAGTTACCTTCACTATGGTAAGACTCGTCCATCATAAAGGCGGCATTGCTATGCGCCTGTTCAGCTTCACTTGGCGTTTCCGAAGGGTAGTCGGAAGGAATTGTATCGGAAGCGACACTGGCAACCTCGGCAGCAGCAGGGTAGACTGGATGTGCACGAGGGATTTTGACTTCTGTTGGAAAAATTCTTTTAATTAAAATTTAATTTAAATTAAATTTTGTCTAACATTTACAAAGCTACTCAAATTTTCAAAAATTGCATGCAGTTAATAGAGACCGAGAAATAAATAAAATAATCAATTTGTGCTTGTCATTATTGTATGTTATGGCAATAATGTTACCATAAATAATAAGATTCCCGAATATAGCATATAACTTTTTTTAAATAGGTGAATTAAAAGATGCCATCTTGTTTCCTTAAATATTTACCCAACCATATCTCACCTTGTATACTCTCCCTGCTAACAATAGAAGCAGAGGAGTCATCGATAAACCTCCTTGGTGCAGGCAGGGCGCGTCTCCTGAGACAGAGGTAAGAGACACCCAAGCCCAGAAGTAGCAGCGTGAGGAACAGGATCGCGCAGATTATCATGAGGATGTGAGTGCCGGCGAGAGGAGCCGTGGCTGGGAGGGGACCGGCTTCAGGGCTGTAAAATGAGAAATAAAATTTATGACATTGATAGATAAATAAAAATATGTATTCAGTACAACAAAACACAATACTCTAATAAAGAGTATAAAGCACAGTTACTTATGACATTAGATCAGAATAAAGAATTAAAACTGAAAATAAGTACCAAGTACAATAAAAGAAAACAAATTGGGGACGTTGATCCTTTGTGGGATTGAATGTACTATCAAGATAATAAACCTATCTTGCCTTCGGTTTTCATAGTTATTAGGACGGACCACCTAAATTATTAATAAATCGCAATAGTAAATTATGCAGACATTTTGTAACCTGTTTGTGATTTCAGAAGGAGAATAATGTTTTTTTTAACGTTCTACTATTTTATCTGACAAATTCGGCTCCAAGTAGTATAAAGTAAACAAGACAAAGGCAAGCCCTTTTGAAAAAAATACGACCGATTTAATTGTTAATTTAATGGATTTAAAAAAATGATAAAGGAAATGAATAACTTGATATTTAAACCCGCTGCTATTCAAAAACAATTTTAGGCGTCTTCTAACCGAAGACAAGATATCAATAGAATTCAATGTTGTGTCAAACTTACAATGAAGTATCATAGAATCTAGCATGGCTTTTGTTAGATATCATTAAACATATTCTCAGGGGGACGGCGCGAACGCAGTCCCCACTACCAAAAATTACGCATCCGAGTTATCCACATTAGGGATAATCGCAGGGGTCAACCTGACCGCAGTGCAATGGAAAGGCCTCGCCCTGGGGGAACCGCCTTCTTGATCACGGTATCCCCTATGCCAGGTAAGTATGAATTCACTACAGTAACGCGCGAGGGTCATTCGACGGCGGAGAATCTTAACACCGCGATTCAGAAACGTGACGTCACGGCACAGTGACATCTGTTGGCGAGTTTGGCGAAACTTTAAGCGGAGTTTTCGTCGTTCGTTCGTGCCCTTTCTATGTTCTGTGCTAATGCGCTTCTAAATTCAACATCGGAGTGTGAATTGTTTACCGGGAGATGGCTACACGTGTCTCTGTGTGTGGATTAGCAATGACTGTAATTCAGTTGATTGAATTCTTTGTATATTATTATTACTGTCAATTTTTTGACGTGACAACGTCTTAAATTAGGTTGCGGCTGGGAGTCACTTATGAAAAAGTGTAACGCTCGGTAACGTTACGATGAGTCACCGAACGAGAGAGAGGCCCGCCGAATGCCTTGCGTCTCTCTCCCACTCAACTATGATCGGTCTGCCGCGCGCGCAGCACTAGAGACGTTGTCACGTAAAATCTTCGCCCGTAAAACCGACTTTACAGGCAACCATTTTTTTTTTTGTTACTTTGCTTGTTATTTCATTGTTAATATACCTATAGGTTTTTATTATTATATTTTCAATTATTTTTTTTTTGTTGGTTGGTATATTATGGTAGCATTATAATTATGTTTATTTAAAATCGTATTGTACAATCTACTGTTTTATTAGTACAAAACGATGAATGTTTTAATATTTTTTAATCACTTTCATTAGAAAGAAGTCTAATATTATTAGATTTTGTTAATACTTACGTGTATATGAGGGGGTTGAATTCTGGTTTGGGCACGATGGGCGGCGGGTACCGGCACACTATGGTGATGACTTCATCTCCGTCCATCTCCAGACCAGGATGGAACCGCACCACGATGTTGTTCGTAAAGACTCGAAGAGGATCCTGATGGAAAGTTAGGTAAAAAATGTAATTGAAAAAAAAAAGTATTTTTAAATAAATAAACACTTTTTCTAAAAGATCTGTTTGTATCAAAATAGATTCGATCGTATTCATTTATTTATCCGTCCTACATCAATTATTATTTAAAACGTTAGCAGTGGTATATAACTTTTAAGTAGGTATTACAATTACATTAGCTTCTCATAATTTTAATAACGTACATTTTGTGCGTGTAAAAGCAAAAGTGTAGATATTACCTATTAATTTAATTCAATAATCTTATTAATTCATATCAATAAATAATTTATCAATAATTTTATTGATGTAATGCAATAAATTATCTAATCTAATGTAAGTATTTAATTTATCTAATATGCTGTAACAATTTAACTTAATTTAACTATGACACTAAAAATCTCAATAAGTCATTTAATATTTTAAAACTGTGTCTTGCAGTGTTCCTTTCCATCTGCAGGCTTACTCTCCAAATTAATTTCAATTTCAATCTAAAGTCAATCCGATTGCAATGTCAATTTTGACGTTACGTGATTTGGTACTCTTGAAAACAATATTGTCAATATATACGATTTCACTTAGTTCTCAAAATGGTCACGCAATTTTGAACCAATTTGGCGCTAGCATTGAATTCAAGGGTACGAAACGTCACAATATCAATGTCGACCGATCGGAATTGAACTCAAGAGTAAGCTTGCTGGAAAGATCTGACGAGCGACCTATGCCTCTGACTATATTAGAAACTAGTCTTATTATACTATATCTTCCTACAAGGTGGACCGATGACCTGGTGAAGGTTGCGAGAATCCGATGGATGCGAGACTCACAGGATCGTTCATTGTGGCGACACTTGGGGGAGGCATATGTCCAACAGTGACGTCTATCGGCTGAAATGATAATGATGATGACGCTGACTTTATATTACCTGTTTGGTGCCGCATCCTTTGAGGGGCAGCTCCAGCTTGTAGGACAGGGCGCCCTTGCCCACGACCTGGCAGGCCGAGTGTCTGTCGAAGTCCGCGTAAGCTATGCCATAGAATTTCTCGTTGAATTTCAACTCCATCTGAAATAAAAAATAAAAATGAAAACTAATATTATAAAGACGTATTTATAAATTTGTTTTTAGGGGTTAATCTCTGAAGCTAAAATTTTATTCAGGGATGTTATCCCTTTTATTTCATTTTATTCAGGGATGTTATCCCTGAATAAAATTTAAAAAATACTGGCCAAGTGCGAGTCGGATTCCCGCACGATTAGTTCTTTCTATTCAATATTAAACACCAAATATAAATAAAACATCACGTTTTTTAATGGGAGCCCCCCCTTTAAGTCTCCCTTAAATATTTATTTTAATTTAATTATATTTATTTTTAAAGTGAATATACTTTTAACTAAATATTCTGTGAATATTTAAAGCGTCTACCTGTTGCCTTTATTAATATCGAGCAACAAATTACGTTTGTTGTTTGGGAGCCCCATTGAAATATTAATTTTATTCTATTTTTTGTCATTTTATAAGTTTTTTTTTTCCACAACTACCACACAACGCCGTCTAGTCCTAAGCTAAGCAGAGCTTGTGTTATGGGCACTAGACGACTGATAAACATACTTATATATTTCTAAATACATACACATTATAGATAAATTACACCCAGACACAGAACAAATGATCATGCTCATCACATAAACATTTGTCCTGGGTGGAAATCGAACCCACGACCTCTGGCATAGCAGTCAGGGCCACTAACCACTAGACCAACAGGCCAGTCAATTCTATTTTTAGTATTTATTTATTGTTATAGCGACTAGCGACCACAGAAATACATCATCAAACTGCCAACTGTCCACCTATCACGATTCATGAGATACACCCTGGTGACTGACAGATGGACAGCAGAACCTTAGCAACAGAGTCCCGTTTTTGTCTTTTGTTTACGGATCCCTAAAGAAACCGATGCCAAGATAATCACCTACGATCAAGAATTCGATTTACGTTTAAAGAATTCACATATCTTCGCCTCCAATCTCAAAGAGACGCTAACCATTACGACTCGTACACCGGACGACTGCGCCCAAGAAACGGTTACCGACACTTAGACGGACCGTTAGTACTTGTTCTATAGACAAACGTATTAGACGCTTACCTATATTGGTGTCACTCTCAATGCAAGCTAACTGCATTAGACGTTTCATTAGTCTTTGATTACCTATTGATGTTATTTCGCTCAGGAATCTTGTTTATTGACTTACAATTTAAATATCAAAACAGATTTCGGAAAAAAAAGGAGATATCTAATAAAACTGCATTGCTGAGTTGATACTGCTTCAATTAAGTATGTCCCGCACTCGAGCGCAGCGGGACATAGTATCAAACTTACTGACTAAAAAACCTACTCCGTTCCTTCTTGCCTTTCATACCGGGGCCAAGCTTCCCTTTCGGAGCTAAACCCTGGCCTAAGTAGGCTCCGACCCAGCAGGACCCCTGCTGTTGCTGACCGTGGTTAAGGGACCAGTTAATAAAGCTGTATTTTTTCAGTACTATCTGTCATCGCGGTCTCACCCACCTTTTTCGTTACTGCTCAGCTTCCGTGGGTCATAGTAGGTATAGGATGTTATATACGAGTAGCATATAGCCTCAATGAAGGCTTTGATTACCTATTGATGTTATTTCGCTCAGGAATCTTGTTTATTGACTTACAATTTAAATATCAAAACAGATTTCGGAAAAAAAAGGAGATATCTAATAAAACTGCACTGCTGAGTTGATACTGCTTCAATTAAGTATGTCCCGCACTCGAGCGCAGCGGGACATAGTATCAAACTTACTGACTAAAAAACCTACTCCGTTCCTTCTTGCCTTTCATACCGGGGCCAAGCTTCCCTTTCGGAGCTAAACCCTGGCCTAAGTAGGCTCCGACCCAGCAGGACCCCTGCTGTTGCTGACCGTGGTTAAGGGACCAGTTAATAAAGCTGTATTTTTTCAGTACTATCTGTCATCGCGGTCTCACCCACCTTTTTCGTTACTGCTCAGCTTCCGTGGGTCATAGTAGGTATAGGATGTTATATACGAGTAGCATATAGCCTCAATGAAGGCTATATGCTACTCGTATATAACATCCTATATTATAACTCGTATATATAGCCTTCATTGACCAATGTGGACATTAAGCACTAAAATATTTTTTTCAATTCGAACCAGTAGTTCTTGAGATTAGAGCGTTCAAACAAACTAACTTTTCAGCTTTATAATATCTTGATATAGGGTAGTTTCCAGGGTCAAAATAATTACATTTTATTTTGTCCGTATTTTAGATTATAAAAAAATTGTGGACACGTATTTTTTTTTCTTTTTTCGATTAAACAAAAAATAACAAAGATATAGCCCATTAAAGTTACGTTTGCGAAAAAATGCAGCACGGCGTGACGTTACACGTAACTTGAACGGGCTATATCTTTGTCATTTTTGGTTTATTTTTTTTATTTTTTTAATAGCCATTACTGTCCCACTGCTGGGCAAAGGCCTCCACCAAGTCCTTCCAGACATTCTTCTCTCGCGCCGTCTCTAACCAGTTCTAGTGATACGTGTCTAGATCATCTCGCCACCTCTTTCTAGGGCGACCTCGATGGCGCTTACCGTTTGCAGGAACCCACCGGGTGGCGATACTTGCCCAGCGGTCACTGCTCATGCGGCTGACGTGACCCGCCCAATCCCATTTAAGCTTGGCAGCCTTTTTGCCCACGTCAATTACGCCCGTTTTGGAGCGCAGCGTGTTATTGTGAACTCGGTCTGCTCTTTTTACAAATAAAAAAATACGTGTCTCTTATTTTTGAATAATCTAAAAGACGGACTAATTAAATTTTTTACGGCAACTAGCCTATTATATAAAAAATCTTCTGTACGTGTCTTTGTCACCTAACATCTCCTAAACGGCTTGACGGACTTGACAGGAATAATGTGTATGTATTTGAGTGGGTTAGCAAATACAATTGGACTCGGTAGGTGGCACTGTAATCGGGTTCTTATTTTTTTTTTCTGACAAAATGACAGCTTTTGGGCAGGATAACGTCTGCCAGGATCGCTAGGTATGTAAAGTAGTTAAAAAGAATCGAATCAACTTTAACAGACCTGCATAGAGCCAGCGGCACAGTTGAGGGCAGCCTTCGTCCTGTTCAAGAATATGACTGGGCTCAAGTCATCCAGCTTTGTGACCTGAAACCAACATAAAATTTTTATTAGATAAATAATAAATAAAATTTACCAATATAATTACCTACACACAATATTACAACACTGGAAAAACATAAAGGGTAGTGACCGAATGAAACACGATTTGCAGCTGACATTGAAACCATAACCGAATGTTTGGCTCGTCTTCCAGTTTCGGCAGTAATCGTAAGTGAAACAGATATATATATGTATTACAAATCTAACAAAAAGTTAAATTAATATTTCGATTTTTTTTTTATATTGATAGGCTTGCGTTTGACCACAATCTCAACTGATGGTAAGCGATGATGGTTATGCTTAATTATATAGTAAAAATTAACTGTATAAAACAAAAAAACAATGATTAAATCGACGATTACACAAAAAGAAAGAAAGAAAGTCTCTCTCTGGTCTTTTGAGAAAAGCCTCAAAAGTCCATCTCAGACACCAATGTGCATGGTTTTCTGGTATGACCATTACATGTTATGCTAGATGGATTTTAAAAGAGACTTTGACCCCTGAGTTTGTTTTGGTTTTTCTTCCGAGCGTATTTAGCTAGGAAACACCGGCCTCATCTAGTTTAAACTGACGAAAAAATTAAGAGGTAACAGTGTTTTTTTAAACTGAATTTCCTTAATATAATTTATCATGAAAACTCTCGAAACTGGCCAAAAACGATAACGAAACTGAATCATCAATCGGTCTCTAATAAAAAGTATCATTTCACATAAATAGTAGGTACACAAAAGCTCTCTGTAGAAACGCAAGTAGGATAAGACGTTAGAGAATGTAAACGGCTTTGTTCCCGATAGCAACGGCCCATCCCTTCACATAAGAGTCAAGAAACGCGATTGTAAATGGTGCTATCTAAAACAATTGACAATAGTGGGATATAAAACATCGTTTAATATCGATATTGCCTTGTTTTCCCATCGAGCGATAGAATTCTAACTTAGGGGTGAGTTGCACCATTTAACTATAACGATAACAAAGCCGTTAACAGTTGTCAGATCGTCAAATTGACCAATAGGAGGCCGTGTCACGGCTGGTTATGGTTTGGTTATCGTTATAGTTAAATGGTGCAACTCACCCTTAGTGTTCAATTTCGTAAATAAATCGTTTAAACTGGGACTAGACCGAAGTAAAACGTACAATGTCCTTTGCCCCAACATGTAATATATCGGAAATGTTGTAAATTGTACATTTACTTACATGTCACACCATATTTACTCTAATACTAGCTGTGCCCGTGACTTCGTTCGCGTGGACTACAGGATTTTGAATTTATTTTTTCTAAAAAAAAGTATATTACTCCTTATTACATCAGCTACCTGCCAAAAAAAGTCCCGTCAAAATCGGTCCAGCCATTTCAGAGATTAGCCCGGACAAACAGACAGACAGACAAAAATTGAAAAAAATGTTATTTTGTGTATGCACCGTATATATATTCATACGCATGTAGTAAAAAGCAGTTATTTCAATATTACAAAAAGACACTTCACTTTTGTTTATATGTAATGTAAAGATGTAAGTATAGTTACATTTCTCAATTGTTTGTTTTTCCAAAGAAAAACAGGATTGTAATCAGGGGCCCCTAGCCATGTTACAATCGAAATCCGTTCTCTAATCGGTAACACCTCGGCGTCTGCAATTGTAGAAAACGATAAGTTGGTAGCCATGTTGACGCGCCTAAGTCGGCCGCTCGTTCTACAATGTAGCGTTTGTATAACAAAGGCTGTAGCGTTAAATATTGTAGAAACGATTTTAAACGATGTGAACTTGGCTACGAATTGTCTATTCGTTTGTTCCGACCACGCGACTTTACGTTGAGATGACGTCATTCCCATACGTTTTTTCACTTTTCGACAGCGTTAACGATTGCAGAATAACAACTTGGCTAAGCGTGCTGAGGCGTGCTTTAGCATGCACCTGCATACCTACGAGTAGAATCTGTCTAAAAGTCAAACGAGTTGAGTCATTATAAGGGCAAAGTGAAATCTAATTCTGTGGAGTCAACACTGGTTCAATAATCAAGGTTGATAAAGTGATCTTGATCATAGTTTACTAATAGAAGAACCTTATAAAAAGTATCGAATTTTATAGTATTTTTTTATGATTTTATTATTACACTAGCTTTTGCCCGCGACTTCGTTCGCGTGGAATAGTGACTTCCGGCAGATAGTACTGAATTAATGCCGACTCTTGACCAATAGATGGCGCTGTATGTCCGGAATAATTTTTTTTTGTAATAAAAACTATCCTATATCCTTTCTCAAGTTCCAAACTATGTCTGTACAAAATTTCACACAAATCGGTCCAGTAGTTTAGGCGTGAAGTAAAGACAGACAGACAGACAGACAGAGTTACTTTCGCATTTATAATATTAGTTTGGATAAAATTCCCAAGTCTTTTGACTCTTTAGACAGACTATATCTTTTGAGTCCCGGCAGTGGAAACATTAAAAAGCTGATTATGTATGTATGTATGTTATGTAATCAATGTTAGAACTAACAATCGTTAAAGGCATTCCATCCTATCCCCTACCCAAAGACAGTAAATCATAGTTAATCAAGAATCTCTCACAAAATGCTACGGTTCAGTATAGCAGCCTCGAGTCAGAAGATCGCAGCAACAATTCTATATTTAGTTAGTTGCATGCCAAACGCTGCTATAAATCTTTACTGCTAATTATTCCCTTCGGGCAGTTACTATCGGTGTTTGTTTTCATTGTAAAATAGGATACGATACGTGAATTACTGTTTGTAAAAGTAACGCCTACTGTCCATAGACGCGTAGTGTTCATTATATGCTTGGTGTAAACATGTGTGAAGCTTACTGTCCCCGCACACGGGCCACAAAAAAACGCCGCTTCAAGCTTCAAGCGTGTGCGGCGGTGCCGCCACATAAAAACGCTTGAAGTGGCTTCAAGCTTCTCCGGACACAAGGTGTCGGGCGCGCTTCAGCTGTTTATTTTTGCTTGTACTCGTTACGGAAACTTTTTAGCTAATTTTTTTTTAAGTGAATGCAGAAATGACCGCGATGGTACAAATCAGGCGTGTTACACGTGTGCGTCTAATGCAGTCCTAGCTTTAAAGGCTCATTTCCCGGAAACCAACCCAACGAACCGTGCCGCAAAACAATGGACAACCACGCAGCATTCAGGCTATCACCACAACAGACCAGCGTATCTATCTACCAGGTATATATGTATCTGTCGCGGCCCAATAACAATATCTCGTCTCTCAGACGGCTGCTAAGCCATGTTGACACTGGAGCTATGGGCTACAATGGCTAGCCGCCGGCTATCGACTTATAATCAGTCTATAACAATATTTCTTCTTGTAAGCTATTTGACTGTGCACTAAGAATCTAAAAAGTACATTCATTATTTCCTGTGAAGAATGAAGAAAAGAGCGAATGAATGATCTTTTCTTCATTCGTTCTTTTCTTCGTTTTTTACTTGTTCTATATGATACTTTGAGCTTATTTTAAACTGATCTTGACCTATAGCGAAAAGCGAAGATGTGGTCGATAATGGAGCACACCACGATGGATATGTCATTTAAATAACTTTTTACAATGTTTAATGTTTAAAAAAACACTCATTAATTTTTAACTTTAATTTAAAACTTTAATTTCGGAAGTCGGTTTAAAAAAAAAATACATTCAGCCAAACATAGAACCTCCTCCTTTTCGAAGTCGGTTAAAAAATAATTGAGTTTCGTCAACGTTACGCAGAAGCCTATACATTTTCTACATCCGATTACAACCGAAAAATTACAAACGAGCAACAAAAACTTCAGCAAAAAATCATAACAATACGAAAAAGTCGCCCACATAAAATTGTGTATTGATTAAAAAATCCATTTCCGCCACGTTCGATTTGATTTGATCAAAGTTTATAATAAAATAAAAATTCTTTCGAACGCAGATAATAACTGACACAGTTTATTTTAAAGGTCAATTCACACACGAATGTAGTGTGAAATCGAAAGTGGGATTCTTTTTTTTAATGTTATCGCTACTGAAGAATTCTCTTTTTCTTGTTCAATTTTGTCAGACGGGTCAGTCCTGATATAGTTTATGTGACTAGGGATAAAGCAGTGTCTTAAGTCGCGGGAGGCATGTTGAAATCCGAACGAAACGAACAAAGTCCCGAGCACTGCGAGGGAGTTAATAAAGAAACCTGAGTGAAGTCAGGAATCCAAGCCGCCCAAGACAAAGACAGCTTTATCCCCGTGTTGCATAGGTACTCTACTTTTTACACCATCTGTGAAATAACTAAAAATCAATTTGGTCGACCAAATCATATATTAGAGAAGTAAAAGTATTATATTTACAAGTTTATCAAACAAACAAAATTCACTACTCCAAGATTCTATAGTTTCAATTTTCTATAACGCTTCCGTCAGTAAGCACGTTTTACTCGTATTCTATTTTCTTTTTTCGTTAGTGGCCAGTTTGAATTTCGAGTTAACTTATTCGATGCACGTACATTTTTTTATTCACAATGTTGATTTTTGGTGCTCGGATCGGCCATACTGCATTATCTCCCTAGGCATATAATGACTTGCTTTAAGTAAGGTTTGTATGACGTGTAAAACGACTTTATCGAGCAGGTGGTGTAAAAAAATACTTATGTACTTATGTAAGTCAAGTCTGTCATTTTAAGGGTTTCGTACACAAAAGGTAAAAGGGAGTAAGAATAAGATTCCGCTGTCCATCCGTCTGTCTATATGTCCGTCTGTCACCAGGCTGATAGATAGACAGTTGAAATTTTTAGAGAAGATGTATTTTTGTTGCAGCTACAACCACGAACACTAAAAAACAGGATAAAATAAATAAGGGGGCTCCCATACAACAAACGCGATTTTTTTTTGGCGTTTTTTTCTACGAGTAGAACGGAACCCTTCGTGTGCGAGTCCAACTCGCACTTGGCCAGTTTTTTTACAGTTGAAAGAATTCTCTTTTTTTCTTATTTAATTTTGTTAAACCTGACAAAATACTTTATATCAAATCTGTGTCATTTAGTAGATTGGCAAGATAAGTAGTAGTTGTGTAACCCCTTATTCCGATGGTTCTCCATTTTACAAGCTTTTATTTAAATTGCAATTTTCACAAGGTTTTACTTAATTTTCAATTTTTAGCTTTTATTTTATTTGTAATTTTTACATGTTTTATTTAATTTGCAATTTTTGTATTGTATGGATGTTTGTTTGGGAGCAAGATTTCAATCTTTCAAATAAATTTCGAAATACGCAGATATCTTGATAATTCAACACAAACACCACGACAAAAGAAGGGCAGACAATGCAGAATATGGCAACTGAGTCAGGGTCGCCGAGAATTGGCAAAGTTCAGATAACATCTGCTGTGAGATGATTTAAGAAATTTGCAATATCTACCAACGTACAGTTTACAGAGAAAGAATAAGGCTTTATAACTGATGATGTAACCGCTCTTGACTCTACGGCATACAATGCTCTTCACAACGCCATGTGCCAGACAGAAAAAGATGGAGGAATATTATACGAATGAAAGTGATAAAGCAGGGAGGTTACGTCCCGCACCATTGAGGAATACGACGCAAGAATTGGGGGAGGGAACAAAAAACGATGGTGATAGACATAGAAAGAATTTGAAAGAACAGAATCTGCACTATATAGGGTGACTGGCAATTAGTGTTCGATACTCATAACAAACAATTTTTATTCTGGAAGCAAAGCCAAAATCGAGAAAAAATATCAGCTGTTCAGTACATTACGCAAATATAAATGTACTGAACAGCTGATTTTTTTTGCGATTTCAGGTTTGTTCCTTCATAGTAAAAGTTGTTGGTTATCATGAGCACAATCACATGTTTAAGTATCGTAAACTAATTACCAGTCACCCTATATAGTTATAAATATATTGTCATACCTATATTATGGGAACATTTGAAAGAATTACCGGTGGCTCTAGAACGCTAAGGTCAATTCTCAAACGCTATTCTCAAATCTGAGCTGTGCTCTAAGGTACCTACGTACCTATTCAGCAGTGGCTTTTCAAATAATCTGACATAATACATTTGTATCGTCATAATGTACCATTTCAGAGATTTCAAGGCTACAAAAACTTGAATACAACGCCGCGATTAAATGTAAATTACCTTTACCGCCATTTTGTAAATTATGCCCTGTAACTAAATGATAATACGGAATATGCTAGCAAGTTTTTATTTACTAAATTAAATACTTTTTAGGTCTGGTAAACAAATATATAAAAAAAATATATCTTCATCGACAACTAATTTATAAAGCTTCAAATAATGCTATTAAGAAGGAGTAGTCCGACATGATCTTTGACGTCAAAGGCCGTGGTACCCGTACAGCCCGGCCGCCATAGAAAACAGCGTTTTGACGAGAGAGATATTTATTTAAAACTAGCTTTTGCCCGCGGCTTCGCCCGCGCCGCATTAGGTACTTAAGGAATCGGGATAAAAGGTAGCCTATGTTCTTTTCCATGTCAAAGGCTATAAGCATGCCAAATTTCATCCAATTCCGTTCGGACGTTTTTACGTGATTAAGTAACAAACATCCAAACAAACATCCACACTTTACTTAGTATATATTACTTAGTTAGGATTATTATATCTCGTTTGGTTTTCTACAAATTTTGATATTGTTTTTACTGTTAATATTGGTATTTTGGATTAAACCACCGAGCAAAATTTTTTTTCGCGGGATCTGTGCAAATGACATTGTATTTTTCAACGTCGCACTCTTTAATGACCTTTTTATAAACGTCTGATTTGACATGGGTAGTGGTTTGGTTGTGTGGTGTCATTTTTCTCCGAAATTCCTAAATCAATCTGAGTGCAGTTTTCGTTTCGAGTTTTGTTCTCTTAAAAGCTTTTGAGATTACGAAGTTGGGTGCAGGTAGCGCATTTGTTATTTGTGTTTTTCTTATTAACAACTGATGACCTCCTATCCAAATCTCAGTTGTCAATATTATTAATTCTAATACTGATACAATTTTTTTTAAACATATAGGGTGACTGGTAATTAGTGTACGATACTTAAACACGTGATTGTGCTCATGATAACCAACAACTTTTACTATGGAAACAAACCTGAAATCGCGAAAAAAAAATCAGATGTTCAGTACATTTATGTTTGCCTAATGTTCTGAACAGCTGATATTTTTTTCGCGATTTCGGCATTGCTCCCATAATAAAAATTATTTGTTATCATGAGCACAATCACGTGTTGAAGTATCGTACACTAATTGCCAGTCACCCACCCTGTATAATCGTAGTCCTTGTCTGCGATCCCACCTGATAGTAAGCAGTGATGCAATCGTTGATGGTGAAGCGCACAAGTTTATTATAAGAGCCGCAGTCAAGCACTGGTTTATATCATTAAAAAAAAACTTGAATAAATGTTATTTTATAACCGATTCCCTTCGATAATACAATCTACACAACGTTCACTAAAATTGCATCATGTATTGAGGAAGAGAAGTGCCGCTAGACACACAAACATCCATTGAAACCCAACACTATTACGTAAAGCACGTTGTAAACAAACCAACTCACAACAATGTATCGTAACACCATTCCTGCTACACTTCGTGCGCGTGCGATGATCTTAAGGCCCTTGTCCCCATTTAGTGATATAAAACAGTGACTTTCTGAAGCTTACACCTCGGCGTCTCACACTCTACACTACTTGACAGATTGAAAAAGAAAAATTATTATTACTAGCGTTTGCCCGCTTCACCCGAGTACGTAAAATATAGGCTATATTTGTGTCGTATGTCAATCAGGAAAAAAGCAGCTTTCTGTTGGTGAAAAAATTTTTTGCAATTGGACCAGTACCTACTTCCAGAGATTACCTACTACAAACAAAAAAAAAAACATACTTTACCTCAAAAAAAAAAACATACTTTACCTCTTTTTTTTTCATATCATCTATGTTTTAATTGGCCTGTTGACAATTATAAGTATTGTTTAAATCAGTGAAAGAAGATTGTACGTAAACATTTCACTATAATTTTCTCAGTATTTATCGCATTTTTTACTTGTTATTTCAACTACATTTAGATATTCTAAAACCGATTTAAACGAAATAAAATCCATTTTAATGGCCATTTTTTTACTATTTTTTCCACACCTGTAAAACTTTTATAAAATTTCCCATAAGTAAAAAAACAATTTTTTGCAAAGAAAATGGTTTTAAAGGTCAGCGGGCCTCTATGCGGGCGCAAGCGTACGAGTATGTGTGCATTTAACTTCGCCCACATGTCCAAGGGACTATACGCCTTAAACGTAGGAGATGAGTAATAACTTATAACAGGCTCGCTGTTCCAGCGGTACTCTGCGGTTAGACCCAGTTTGTGCAGTGGCTAACAATAACCATCACGTCAGTACATTAGCGGCTATTGTTGGTGACCGCTACGTTATTATGGAAAAGTGAATTTGTGACAAGATTTAGTGAATCGAGGTTTAAAGGAATTTGATCTACTTTTAAGTTTTGACTGGCCTGTTGGTCTAGTGGTTAGTAGCCCTGACTGCTGTGCCGGAGGTCGTGGGTTTGATTCCGAACTAAGACAAATGTTTGTATGATGGGCACGATCATTAAATTTGTTTGTGTTTAGGTATTTAGAAAAACCCATACAAACAACCCAGCATCTTCCACCAGCCTTTTAATGATGTAGTGGAATGAAGAGTAGCCTATTTAGTAAATTGATACTGACCTTCCCATCCAGCACAGTTTGTTCCGGGAGGCCATCTCCCTGGTATTCGATATTGTTCGCTTGAGAGCCGTAGTTCGACTGCGCCTGCGCCGCGGCCAGCGCGCACGCCATCACACACCATAACAGCGCCATCTCTTGACTGGAAAAGAAAGAAAGAAATATTAGGTTGGTATCGAAAGTTTAATTAAGCTAGAACTACACTGAGCACACGTGTGACACACACGCTGATTTGGGTGCGTCGTTCTCCATACATTTTATATGGAAACTAGACTTGTAGAGCTACACTTGTCGCTCTACGTAAAAATCAGGCAAAGTCCACGTGTGCGTCAGTCTTCAACTAGCTTCGCTAGCGTGTAAGTTTCCTCCGAACAAATTGGACCCCCATTTCAATTCCTTATTATAGGGGGTGAAAAGTAGATTCCTCCATAAAAAATTTGGACCCCCGTCTCATCCCTTTTGGGAGGGAAAATGGAAAAAATCTTCTTTTAGTACTTGCCTACGTCATAAAAGGAAGCTTTGTACTAGATATCCTAGTCCTAGTATTTTCGATTGTGTGTTGATATGTCAGTAGCCAGTTTCTCCTTATTATGTTGATGAAGAGTGGTTGGTTTTCTAGAGCATGACCGGAGGCCTTTAAGATGTTTGTATGTATAGCTCGTCATTGGAAATAAGCGAGTCAACTAAAGATAATAAAACAGGTCAGTAGTATTTCAAAATATTTTTAAAGTTTTAAGAAACAACTTTAAATACAAAATTGAAGTTCCTAAACGAAAAATGTACCGTAAATCGGGGTGAGTACAGACTTAGGGGTGAATAGAGACTTGCGCTTGAGCTTGTAGTTTCATCTAACGCAAAACAACGTGACGTTTGATGAAGTGGCCACGCGAAAAAAGAGAGATAGCGCCTGAAATCTCTGTTAGCATTCGATAATTCTGTGATTTACTCGAATAATATTTTACAAAACGTGTTTTTTTTAAACCCTTAAAAGATTTGAAAAAAAATGTCGTCATTCAAAATCTTAGTTAAAGCAAGGCTTATATTGTTTTTTTTTTTTGGCGTTTTTAATTTTTGACAACATTATGGAACCTGCACGTTTAATCTTACACGAATTTATAAATTGATTTCAATAGAAGCCTAGATAATTTTCACAAGATATCTACTAATCCAAAATATCTATTGATAAATGTATAATAACGTCATAAGAGCGATTAAATGAAAAACACTAAGTTACGGTTGAAAGTCTATACATTTTCCATAAATCGATAACTATTATGTTCGACCGTAGAAAGTAATTTACCATCTCACGTTACTCGTTGCATTTCACTCAGGAAGTTTTTCTACCAAGTTTTCTATACACTACACATCGCACTGTTTTCACTTTGAGAAACTCGCCGGCAATTTTCTTCTTTTCTCGACATCTTATATGTAATTAGATTAGGTTTTTGCTGCATTTTCTCTCATATTACAACATAGAATGGAAAGTAGTATCATGCATCAAGTAATAAATTTTACTTTATCTTCATCTAAGCTATTAATATTATAAATCTGTAGAATTGGTTTGTTTGAGCGCGCTAATCACAGGAAGGATGGCCCATTTATCGAGGAAGGCTATAGGAAGCAACTGAAGGAACACAGGTGTGTTTTAAGTCAGTAAAACTTCGACACACCTTCTCGCTTCCATCCAGAGCGAGAGAAGTAATTTGATAACATCCAGCTCTTAAAAAACCTATAAACTGGTAGCTTCTACGAGCAGATGTATTGAAAACAAGTACATTCACTGTTCTTCTCAGGCCAATAGTGACTGGTAAATAGCAATGGGAAATTAGCTGTGCAGAATTGCACACCTAAGCCACAAAATAGATAGGTACAGAAGTCAATCTACATACAAAGCGCGCTCGAGCAACGCACACATAGACACCGCTCACGGACACGATATCTCGGTTGCGTCTCGGATCACTCGTCGAAAAGACCCGGCTCAAACGCTCATTAGTGTGCGTAGTACATACATGAGATTGTCTTCTGTACCTATCTATTTTGTGCCTAAGCTGCAGGCACTATGACTTAAATGCTTATAAGTAGATTATGTCATTAAGTATAGTGTCTTAAAGTCGCGAGCAGTCTATTGAAATCTGAATGAAAAGTTATAATCCCAAACGTAGTGAAGGAATAAATTAATTAACTCCCGAGCATAGCAAGGGTATTAATATAGAAACCTGAGTGAAATGAGGAATTTAAGCCGCCCAAGACAAAGACAGCTTTATTATCTTGTTGGATACTCTGCCATTTACACCGTCTGTGAGATAATTAAAAGACACTGTACCAAGAAGAGAAATATAAGTATTAAGTTAATGCGTACAAAGCGTTTTGGGAACAAATTACTGTGTTGTGCCTACAGCCAAGGAGTGAAATTCCCTGCCGGAGTCTGTGTTTCCTGATAGCTACAACTTAGGGGTCTTTAAGTCAAGAGTGAATGAATTACTTCTAGGCAAGCGTGTTCCATCGCCGATCACATCATCGCTTACCATCAGGTGAGATAGCGGTCAAACGCGAGCCTATCAATAAAAAAAAAGTAACTCTATCGACTCATTAAACCCACCGAATCATATTTATAGCCGATACAAAACTCATACACCATCCTTAACTCCACAATAAGTCACCCACAATAAAAAACAGTCGTGTTGGCATTAAGTCGCCATTAACATATTTTGTGTCTGTCAGTCCGGACAAGGATATATTCCGGCTGCGCGGGCGCATAACCTTTCACCGAACAAGACGACAAGGTCGCAGCATACAGTCAACGTCAAAAATAGCTAAGCTATTCAGGCAAAGTGACATTCTTTCAACGATTAGTGGAGTAAGCCTTCAATTTTCCCACTACTGGGAATCAGACCTCTCTTTAAAAGAGAGTGTGCCGTAATTCATCCCCATGGAAACTTTTCCTGGCCTTGAGGCGGGGAATCGCTGACAATGCCTGGGAATCACTTCACTACTGGTTCTTGGTTCTTGCCGATTCAGTTCTTGTGTGCTCAAAATTACGAAAACCATCCATCGTGAGGAAACCGGTATGTCCTGAAGCCAAAAATTCAAAGACATGTAACTTCCACCAATCTGCACAGGGCCTGCGCGCGTGGTGGATTACGGCCCGTTCCCTCGCCTAAAGAGGGGGTATATTTTCTTTTTTTTTAATTTGAACATCACCCCGCTCACTCTCTTGTCCTGGTCTAAAAGGAACGGGAGGGTGTGGCAAACTTTTATTGACTAAAACATACCTGTGTCCTTCAGCTACTCTTTGCGTTCTAGGACTACGTGTTCAAATAAATTTATTTATTTATAACTTTATTGCACACTTTGGCTAAAAAATATATATATAAATGAGAGAGGAGGCCTGAGTCCCAGCAGTGGGAACATTTTAAGGCTGATTATGCTAAGCTGTTGCCATCTGCTGTTCACTGTACTACACTATTCGTCTGTGGTCGTAGGAACACTTTATGTATCTTTTGTCGCGGTTGATTGGTATTGGTTTGTATGTGTTGGTGTGGTTATGTCAATGTTTACTTATATGATATAATGTTTCAGATTTTGCTAGGCGCCAATTACATCCTCACGATTTCAGGAAATTGATAAAGTGTGATTTTTTTATCACCACATTCGTAGTCTGATATTTTAAAGGAATAAGTATTAGAAAATTTATAATCGAAAACTTTGTGCTCGCGGCTTCGCTGGCATGAATTTCCTTTTCATCCCCTGTCTTCGATTTTTTAATAATTCTAAGACATTCCTGTTTCCTCACCATGTTTTTTTATTCACCTTTTGAGAGAAGTGGTCATGGAATAAATTACACAAAGTAATGAGCCCGGCTGGGTTTGTAGATACCTTTAACCCACGACCTACAACTTGTAAATCGGGGTAGTTAACATTGGGCCATCATTGCTCTCAACTAATTGAAAGAAACATAAAATCAGGGTTAGTGGGATTTATAAATGATTTTATGTTTCTTTCAACCTAGTTGTTACTGGCCCTGACTGCTATGGTAGAGGTCGTGGGTTCAATTCCCACAAAGGACAAATGTTTGTGCGATGAGCAGGATCATTTTTTCTGTGTCTGGGTGTAATTTATCTATAATATGTATGTATTTAGAAATATATAAGTATGTTTATAAGTTGTCTAGTACTCTGCTTAGTTTGGGACTAGATGGCGTTGTGTGAAAGTTGGAAAATAAAAAAAATAAGCATAAAATTGTATAAGCACAATTTTGAATGTTTTGTTGGCAAGTTACTTACAACTCAAAGAAGCTTTCGATTTGATTACACATGCAGAAACTTAAAAAAGCCGACTACCAATTTCAACAGAAGATGATATCATCCATATACATTTAATTCTCAAAAACTGGCGTGTTACGAAGACTAATATTTTCTGAGCAAACTTATTGTAATGGCGAATCACATTGACGCCCCCTGGCTCCAAATACGGGGTTTTGAATCCAATTCTGTCATTATCGAGTACCTTTTTTCGTGGTAATGGTGTGGCTATAGTGATGAGCGGGTTGAAGAAGCGATTTTAAAACAGCTATTTCAGTTTTGCTAGCCAGTCTTGTCTATTTGATAAAGTTGTCACAATGAATGCAAAAAAAATCTCTTTTGTGCAATTTTTCTTTCATAATTAAAAAAATAGCCGCAAGGATTGACCTTCAAGCTTAAGTAATGCAAGCTGAAGGCGATCTGTAAATGATAGACCGTCTTAAAATATCCAGATTCCTCCGTACCTTCGAAAATTTCAAAATTTACAATGTTTTTATTTCACGTGCCGTAAATGGGCACGTATATAACGCTAGTGCACGTTGCATATGAAGAGAAACTGGCAAGAAACTCCATGATTTTACAATATTTCTATAGGTACGGTGGTATATACATTTTTTTCCTTTTTTTATTGTTGTTAAGTTCACGCTTGACCGCTATCTCACCTGATGGAATTACACACGTTTTTATGCTTTTTCTATAGACGTGCTAAAACGCTTACAATGAGATCACAGAGAGCGATAAAAGGGGAATTACTCTTATAACGGCATTAGTGAGACCACTTAGAGTTTTTGTTCTTAGTGGAAGACACAAGTAAGTGTATTTGTTCTTACAACATCATTATCAAGATCAATATAAGATGAAAAATACATTTGATGAGACCATAACACAACCACTATAAGGGTAAATACTCCTATAAAGTGCGCCCAATTCCACACTTATAGACGTTAATAAGTGTTATAAAAGAGTAAAAAAATTTGGTCTCAAATTTTGCTAGTTGGGAAGCGACGATGCAGTCGACGATGGAACGCGCTTGCTTAGAAGTAACCTATTCACTCTTGACTTTCCAGGGTCCATTCATTCTGGATCAGGGAACAGACTCCGGCAAGGATATTAAGTTTTTTTACGTGGTGAATCATCAAATTACTTCTGAAACTCCCACTATGGGTGGAGCGAGAGGGAATATAACCTGAATTTTACTGACTACAACCCATAGTGTTCTTTCGATTACCCGTTGTAAGGGCTACGGTATCTCTTCCGAACAATCACAGCCGCCGTGGCAAATTCTAACCCTATCTCTTATTTATCTACAAAGGAATTGAACGGATTTAAATTACTCATACCACCTCTTCTTTCATACAAATTGTAATAAAAAGCAACACGTAACATTAACATTTAACTTTATAAGTGTAGATTTCAAGTCGTGATTTAGGACGACGAGATTTTTATCTTAATTAAAACAGTTACAAAATGTAGTTGCTGGGGAAATACCTTTTTGTACAAACGGAAGCCATTTATATTTCTAAATGAGTTAAAGTCGTATAGTTTGATAATATGTTTTTATTTCCTGTTTAAGTAGGCTTTCTGCGATATCAGAAAAACTTCAATCGTATATCAATTTGATAAGATCTTATGATAAAAAGACTTATTTGAATCATCACCATCATTTCAGCCGAAAGACGTCCACTGTTGGACATAGGCCTCCCCCAAGCGTCGCCACAACGACCGGTCATGTGCGTCTCGCATCCATAAATAATAATAAAATTAAAATAATTACATAAAAATAATATAATTTGAATAATAGCAAAAACATCAGTCTCCTTTGGTCAAAAAAAAAATTATTAGAATAGATAATATTTATTCGACAAAGACGGCAACAACATAAATTGTTTTAGAAGCATAGTACAGAACAAACAATTTTTTTTTTGTCAAAACGCTCATCAGGCAATTCACAAAACCGGTCATCGCTTCTCAGGTCCCACCCTTATCCTGATATCGTTCACATCACGAACCTCCTCTCCAAATAATCATTTCACAAATACATTAAGTGCCGAATTTATGGAGGAATAAAACTCAGAGCGAGTCCGACTGGTTTCTGCAAAATTATACTTTAAAACTTGTGTATTTTAACTTTTTAGGGTTCCGTAACCTAAGAGTCTCCTCCTCTGTTCGACCATCTGTCTGTTCATCCATCTGCCAGCAGGCAGTATCTCAAATACCGTAAGGTACAGCTGCCACCATGTATATTGAACGCTTGGCGTCAGAGTGGGAATCGATTTGCGCATTCCATACATTGGCGAGCAAATCGTCGTCGTTGTTAGATACATGCTGCAAGCGCAATGAACGAATCACGAGTATCGTCTATGACGCGATACGCAGCAAGCTAATCACTGACGCTCCCCGCCCCCGCGTCTCACGTCGCACCACCTAAAGAGACCCGATTTTTGACTTCTGCGCAACTTGAAGCCAGCGTTCAATATCCATGGTGGCAGCTGTAATGAGTTGAAATTTTCACAGAATTATGTATTTCTATTGCTTCTACATCAACTAATAACGGGCTTTGATTGATTTTTAACTTAAAATTATAATTAAATTAAAAATCAATCAAAGCCCGTGCATGTTTTAATAATTATATACACATTTTTTTTTTCTCTGACACATTGCTTTTGCAATATTTTTATTTTTATTTCAACTGTCATAAATTTGTTAGTAATTTATTTTGTTAATATTTTATTGATAGTTGTAATTATTATATTATTCCTGTTTTTTTTTTTATATATATATAGCCTCTTTTTGTATTGTAAATGTGAGAACACTGTATACTCCACGAACTCTTAGACTACTTCCTATTACGACTTACTTTGTTTTTTACTGAGAAAATTTTGATTGTGCTTTTGTGTACAATATTTGACTGGTCTACACTGTTCTTACATAACATTTATCAATATTGTAAAACAACCACTTTTTTAAAAGAGTAACCATGGAGTTTCTTGCCGGTTCTTCTCCATAGGAAACGACCAATTTGGAACCGTGCACTAACTTCTGACGTTTTATAAGTGCCCATGTAGGCCTATGTGAATTAAAAATATTTTTGATTGATTTTGATTGATTTTTTGCTCGATCAATTTTGTAGTATGGAACCCTTCATGTGTGATTCCGACTCGCACTTGGCCAGCTTTTTTATGATGCACAAATCTTGTGTGAATTAAAATAAAGATATTTACAAGTTGTATTTTATAATTTTGGAATGAAACAAAATACATTTATTTTGTAGAGATTAAAACACATTTTAAAGCCAAATATTACAGTTTAATTTATAGCTTCACAATTATAATCAGACATCTTTAATCCTAGATAAGAATATCAGCAAGAAATAACTGTATTGACAATGTTTGTATCCTCAATGGCAAAGGAAACTGGTTTCAATAATATAATGGCAAAACACCATAATTAATTATGTTTATGGTAATGAACTAATGACAAAGACTTGAACAAACCAATTAATATGTAGGAAGTGATTGGCATAAGGGCTACGTACATTGCTCACAGAACATATGGCCAATGAGTCGAAACGGATCGCCCCCACGAGGGCACGGCGATGCTCCGCCCAAGCAAGGCACACCTCGACTGTGTGTTCCACCGTGTCCTCCGGGCAACGCACAAGACCAAGTGGTTGTAGCGACACCAGCGCCCGATCTAAGGGGAGCGGCAAAAAATGAGGGGCGGCAAAATTTACTTATTTCTATCTCCCAACCTAGCCATTAGCCATCCAAGTTAGCAGGTTGAGAATTTTATGTACTACCTTCCAACCTTTTTCTGGTTGGATAGTGGAAATTAGTTTTGTGCATGTAAAAAGCGGCGAAAATTATCTTTGACCGGAGCGGCTGAATCGCTAGATTGGGTCCTGAGCGACACTTGGAAGACACTTTTGCCAGACATTAGACATCTTTCGGCCGAAATTATAATGTTCTAAATGATCTTTAATACTCATTAGTACATTGTGTAAGATCCAAAAGTGATGCAGCATTGTTCGTAAGGTCTTATTCAGTAAAAGTCTGACGCTCCGTCTCGCTCTCTCACCCAAAGCGGGAAAAGTTCTTTCATGATTTCCACCCATCAATAAAAGTCATATTATATTATAGAGCTTTTAACTGGCCTGTTGGTATAGTGGTTAGTGACCCTGACTGCTATGGCGGAGGTCGTGGGTTCGATTCTCATCCAGGAAAAATGTTTGTTTGATGAGCACAATCATGTAATTTTGTTCTGTGTCTGGGTGTAGTTTATCTATAATAAGTATGTATTTAGAAATATCTAAGTATGTTTATCAGTTGTCTAGTACCCATAACACAAGCTCTGCTTAGCTTAGGACTAGACGGCATTGTGTGATAATTGTGGAATATTATATTATGTTATAGGGATCCTCTGCAAGGAAATCACCTCCACTCGAATTGAGTTGGCCATGACAAAATGGGTAAGTATTGTTTGTTACTCCTTCACGCCCAAACGGCTGAACAGATTTGAATGATATATGACACTTTTTATCCCGGGAGTAAATTAAATTCCCTTACGATAATATTTTAAGTAACGCAGGCGAAGCCTCCGGCAGAAGATAGTAGTTTTCCATCGTACAAATACCGACACGAATGTTGAGCGCTCATCGAAAGAGTCTGGATCAATTTGCGCATCGTACACATCGTCGAGCCAATCACTGTAACTACAAAGATGTACTCCCCGCTCCCGCGTCTCACTTCATACCACTAAAGAGACCCAATATTTCACTTCTCATTCAAGTCTGCGCGATTTCAAGTTCAAGTCAGCGCTCAAGATCCGTGCCGGTATTTGTACACTTCCTTTATAAGTCCTACTAACCCTGATAGGACAAGCCATAAAGCAGCCTCTTCCCGTGGGAATCAACCCACAGATCACATAAAACATTCCTGGTATATTATTTTCCTTCACATTGACTACCAAAAAAGTCATACAACTACATTAATATCTTATGTACGATCATATTTAGCCAAACTCCGCTAATTCCATTCCCGTCGACTCATAATTGGTTCGGATCATTCCCATTCAATTGAACGTAAGACCGGTGAATGAATGATTCAATTAGCACTCATATAGGCCTGCCAGAGACCTATAGGTACTAATATAAACACACTATTTTTACAGCCCATTCAACCGATTTTGACTTTTATTCCGTAGGCAAAAAGATGGCATTAAAAGGAACAAAAGTGGTTACAATACCAACTATTTAGTGCAGCCGCTATATATCATGCCACCAATGTAATAAAAGTTTAAATCGCTTGATCGGACGGTAAAAAAAATGTGCTTAAATGTATAATCCTATTTCGAATGGAATATAGATACTACGTATTCTAAAATCAACTTTATTTTTGTGCACCTTAAATCTATTTTTGAATGACTGGAGACTTGAAAAATTCATAAAAGTCTATGAAGCTGTAGCGCAAATTAAACTGTATTTATCGGTTTTAAAGTTTTTTTTTTTCAAAAACACATTGTTTACAAGCATGCTAACAAAATCCCTTTCAGAATGACTGGAAACTATTTTAAAAGTCATAAAAGTGTATGAAGCTATAGCGCAAACTGAACTTTATGTGTCGGTTTTAAAGTTGCTTTTCCAAAAATACATAATTCTTTTCATGTATGGTAACAAAATCATGAATGCAGTCACCTTGTAGTCTCCCACGGAGCAACTCCTGCGCACCTTACGGTACAGTCGACGGCTTTAATATGTATGACTATTGGCTATGTCGTGTGACGTCTGGACTGAGTCCCGTTTCTATATATTTCCGGCGGATAGGGAAGATCGTAT
This sequence comes from Mythimna albipuncta, assembly GCA_929112965.1. NCBI lineage: Eukaryota > Metazoa > Arthropoda > Insecta > Lepidoptera > Noctuidae > Mythimna > Mythimna albipuncta. The sequence continues at coordinate 2,822,853 of OV815962.1, read as the reverse complement.
CTTACGCCTTATACGGATTCTTCATAGGTTTCTAGAACTGTTGACAGTTGTTGATAAGAGAAGCACATAAAAGACAGGATGAGTTAGGCGTACTGTCCACGGACGCGTAGCTTCATAGACGCGTATCGTCCGCAAGTGGAAAGCGGCCGAAAACTGGGATCGGGATCCCGGCTGGGGCGCGTAGGCCTCCATTGCTAGCATTACTGCTTCGCAGAAGGAGGCGACCGCCTGCTACTCCTTCTCGCTTTGGACCATGGCCTGTACCAAGGCCCGGCGCGGGAGATCATTGCCGCCGATCAGGGCACGGCGGTCCTCTGCCCAAGCGGGGCACACCTGTACCGTATGCTCTACCTGGAGGACACTCCAGGTGGCCCACACAGTGGTGACACTTACTACCTGGGCGCTACTTTCGAACTGACCATGCTCGGTGAGAACCTACGTCATGCAGAAGGTGAGGACGTCCTAAGTTTTTATTCTAGAAAAAGAGTAAGGGTTTTGCGAAAAAAAGTTCTTCAAATTGTCAAAACGCATTGTGCTTTTTTACGAGTCTGACGCAGACAAGGTCGCGGGCACCAACTAGTATTAATACAAACGTCTAATCTTCTAATCTGCAGAAAAACTTGGACAGATATGATTAATAGGCGTCATCGTGAGAGATCTTAAGAGCCGGTTGTAGTCACTCAGTATTTTGTACGAACTCCACCTGGGTCTATGTTTATTTCGCGGGCTCGTAACTGTGATTTTATTTTTATTTTATTTATTATTAAACTATATAACATTTTTGTTTGTGCGAGGCCCTTTTAAAAAACAAGCTTTATTATTTTTTGTAACTTTCAAATATTTCCGTGACGTAATCTCGTAGACATTTGCAATCGTAAAGTTAGGTTCAGATTCGCGATTTTTTTATTGAGCCAAATAATTTATATCATGTTTTGAGTTTTGCCCGGCGTTCGGTCTGTTCCGGTCTGTCAGTTTATTAAAATAAAATATTTTTTCATGGTGTTCTCTTTTATTATATTTGTGGATTTCCAGAGGTTTAATAAAGTTCAAAATGAGTAGAACCTGGCCTTAAATATAGGTATATAATTTTATTAGGTTCTCAGAATAAGTCTGACGAAGATAAATGTCAAATTGTGTTTGAATTTGTCATGGTACGGGTTTTTTAGGACAAGAATTTTATTTAGTAGATTAGCATCTAGAATCTCTACGAGGAAAATTGATTATGTATTACAAGACATCTTAGTGCAAATCATTTCAAGATTGGCTTCTACGAAAGAACTTCTAAAAATCATCTTTTACACGTGGCTTTGTTCACGTTAATTTAGATTTTGACATTCATTTCGAAAGCTATCTCGCTCTCTAAAGCAAATGCCATCATCATCATTGCATCAAAAGACGTCCACAATTGGACACGGGCCTCCCCCAAGTGTCGACATAACGACCGGTCCTTTGCGGCTCGCATCCATCGGATTCCCACGACCCTCACCAGGTCATCGGTCCACCTTGTGGAAGGCCACCCAACTCTGCATCTTGCATACATGTTCGCCACTCCAGAAACTTATGTCCCCATCGACCAACTGTACTGCGAGCAAGGTGCCCTGCCCACTGCGATTCTTCAGGCTATAATATATAATAATAATATTTCACAACTATCACACAACGTCGTCTAGTCCCAAGTTAAGCAAAGCTTGTGTTATGAGTACTAGACAACTGAAAACATACTTATATATTTCTAAATACATACATACTATAGATAAATTACACACAGACACAGAACAAATGATCATGCTCATCACATAAACATTTGTCCTGGGTGGGGATCGAACCCAAGACTTCCGGCATAGCAGTCAGGGCCACTAACCACTAGACCAATAGTCCTGTCCTGTCTGGGCTGTGGCTATAAACTTTAAATAGCGTAAAAATGATGATAAATACCACTAAAATAATCCGGTCCATACTTCTTTTCTCACAAAGGTTTATAAATATCACGCAGATATTCTGATATCTCTTTGTTTGTCTTAAAAGGCACTTAATCACTATTTTGCCATTTGCATGCAGATGGCATCTGTGGGCGTCTTGCATTGTGTCTATGGAGATAACGAACCGGTTTGATAATATAATTAATTATTTGAAGCAAAACAGCAACCACTGTGTAAATAAACTTGTATTGTTAAGGAATACTGTGTTATATAGGTACCTACTGCTGTATCCTATGTCCTGCGACAAAATAGATAGGTACAGAAGATAATCTCAAGTATGTCCTTCACTTTTTATACCTACGCTCAGTGGACATACACTAATGAGCGTTTGAGCCGGAATTGTTCGACAATCGGGCCGACACGCTCTGAGATATCGTGTCCGTGAGCGGTGTCTATGTGTGCGTTAGTCAAGCGCGGTTTGTATGTAGATTGACTTCTGTACCTGTTTATTTTGTGGTTCCGCCCACTGTACATGGCCCAATTAGGACACCAAAGCTGTTATTTCCCAAGTTTGGTAGTCTTATATAAAACATCGTATGGCCTAATGCGTTTTATTTATTTTTAAGGGAATATAAATGCAATAAAACTTATAAAGGCAAAAGTTTGTGAGTGTGTCATAGTTTGTACATTTGTTACTTCGTCACGGTCGAATAGCTGAACAGATTTAGATGAAATTATGACACACGAGTAGACAAATATTTTTTATCCTAGTACCTAATATGTTCCCTAAAAGCAGTTTCCTACATTCCCGCGAACGAATTCGCTGACAGCGTTTAGTACACCTACACACCTATCTCACTCCCAACTGAAAATGATAATGAGTAGATATAAACGCTTGGCATAAAAAATCGTCCACATGGCTGTCGATGGGAAAAATGCCCAAGACGCTGATAGCATTGCCAAGATGAATAGTAATTTTGATAATTGAAAGAAATAATCTAATGTTAGTGCTGTGGTTAGTGCTCAAATAATCAATCAAAGATCCAAAACTGACTGCAGACTGACTGACTATTAACTGGCAAAAAATGATCAAGACATAAAGTACGCCTTTATACTTTTGTGTGCATAAAGAATAAAATAAATAATGGAGTATGACTGAAACTCAATCAAGATTAGCAATGACTATGTTCACTGTAATTCTATCTTAAACAAAAAAGTACTTCTTCCAACGCTATGACTCTATCAAAAATTAATTCCCATAACTAACCAAGCGATGGAAAGCAATTAAAACGCAGCAGAATTTCAATTTAAATTCTAAGCTTTGAGAAATGAACTGCCTTATCCGTGGGACTAAAATACGAATAAATCTCAAGTATCTAATATTATAAAAACCGGATTTCAAATTGTTTATTACGTATGTCATTGTATGTTATTATTTTTTGTCCAACACCTAAATTGTATTCTATTTTGTTAAAGTTAAAGTTGGAATTTGAATGCAGGGCAGGCGACGATGACTTAACTTTTTTCGAGGATATAAAAACTCGTCGTAAAATGTTTTTATTGGTGTTTGCTGAGGTCTGTGTCACTAACCATATTAATTTAAATCTCATATACCGAGTGTTAACTGTATAGTAATGGTTGACCACTGCCACGAACGATATGGCTTTCAAATGGGGAAAATCAACTACACTTGCTGCATTTGATTTATTACAAAACAATTACGTAAATATTGATAAGAAAAAACAGATAATGGAAATATTTTTTGACATGTCTAAAGCATTTGACTTTGTTATTCATAACCGGCTTCTAAATAAATTATAGTTCTATGGTATTAACAGATCAGCGTTAGAATGTATAAAAAAATACTTATATAATTGTGAGTAATGTGTTGCAATGGCAAAGCAAGAGAGGTCTAAGTATTTTGTTAATAGTTAAGGCATTCTGCAAGGAAGTATCCTCGGACCCCCTCTTTTTCTTACCTATATCAATGGCTTACCTGACATAATTATAAATAAATGTATATTTATTTGTAGATGACATCTCTATACACCGCTAAAAGATCGTTTTAATCCCGTGAAGGGTGGATCCGGTACATGAAACACTATCGATTTGTAAAGATAAAATGAAGAAATGAAGTACCTTTTTTTCAAAACTCGTATTAATTTACGCATGCACGAAATTAATTTCTTTAAGAAAACGTCAGCTGAGCGAGTTCAATGACCTGTAGGTAGTTAGTACGCAATGCTGACTACTGACCCTGAGGTAAAAAAAAAAATGTCCCGGACCTTTGGAAGGCATACGAGGAGCCGAAACCAACTCGCAGAGGCCCTTTTAGATGCTTTTAACTTAACGTGCTAAGTATTATATTATTATTATTATTAAATACCCAATTATTTTCTATTCCTTTTCTTTACATAAAAATTAACTTCACAGTTTAGTGTAGGCATTAAGATTCAATAATATTACATGAGAGAATATGAACTTGAATTTTAATTTGACATTACTTGTCTCTTGGACAAAAAATGCTAAAACAATCTGCAACCAAATTACCCACTTAAAAATCTGGAAGTTTAAAAGGGAAAACCGCTCTCCTTAACATATACCAATCCTGCTTTATATGTTCCGACAATTTAAAACCTTGAAGTTCTTAAAACTGGTCGACAGACGAATATATCCACGACAAGTGCCTTACAACATACCTTACTTAACATTACTGGTAAAATATCATTGCTCACCAATCCAAAATCATCCCTAGCTCTTGGTAATAAGGTGGGAATTAAGTTGGTGGCTCCACCCATTCTTTTTTGGCTACAGCAACTTTCACTTTTTGCAAGTATCGCCTTCTTCGTGTTTGTTTATGTACTTATGTAATGATTGGGATTCAGATGGGTCTGTGGCCAAATCTGTGGGTAATGATGCATGTGGGCATTTGTGCCAAGTTTTGAGAACAGCTCGATCGATTTCGGTGAATTAGTTTTAGTTATTATGTAATATGTGAGATTCATCATCGTCTAAACTTTGCGTGTCTAAAATTATATAATTAATTCGTTTCTACCGGCGCGCATCGGCTTTGCCCATGTGGAAGTTGAAAATAAATGTCTATGTCATAGATATATGTGTTAGCATTCTACTGGTGAGAGAATTTGTAAAACGGTCCAGTATAATAAAGAGAGAAAGACAAACATTTTATTTGTAGGAAAGGCCAAAAAGTATTAACAAATTATAGTTACATTTAATGGAAAGAATGCGCCACTTTCGAGCAAAACAGTCGACCGCTCAACATAATGCCGTGACCAAAACACAAAAAGCGGGGAGTCTATGGCGCTGGTTTTCAACGCGAGCCGATAACAAAAATATATTTTTTTTTCTCTTTATAATGTTAAATATTAGTATATCCTGGCTTCAGACTATCCATAACAACTGACAAAGGTCTACAAATTGACCACCGGGACCCAAGCCACAGAAGAATCTCGGAAAGTAGAGATGGTCACCCATCCTCAGACTGACCTTGTGCAAACGTTACTTAACCTTGTACTGTTAATATTCTACACTCTGACCACGAACTGCCAGTCATCAAATAAAAATAAAAAAAACTAATATCAGATCTCTTAGAGAACTAGATCATATACATCGCACGCAAGCGGCGCCGGCGCAAGTTGGACAGATCGCTGAAGTAATGTTAAGATAAATAGCCGGTATGCAACGTAATCAAGTCTAAATAGCATGTCAAGGTAACTGACTATTACTAATGTAACTAGTGCTGGCGTGGTCAGCAGAACAAGTAAGCTTGTGCGACAAATTATATATATTTTGCAAATAGATTTTAAAATCAGTGTTTTGGAGATGAATGAAAGAACTTTTTCGATAGGTTGTAGGTGTATGTAATCAATTACATTGATTGTAGAATAGATAGTCAATGGGCCTGGAAGGATCAGCCCCCTAGCCAAGTTACAACCGTTTCGCTTGCGTCAAACGCTTCGAGTTGGTCGAGTCGCCGAATCTTTTGTTCTGACCATGTGAATGACGTCATCTCAACGCTCAATGTTGAGGTGACGTCATTCCCGTACATTTGAAGCTTTCTACTAGCGTTAGCTGTTGCAGAGACCTGTACCCCTAGCCAAGTTGCTAATCTGCAATAGTTAACGCTTGTAGAAAGCTTCAAATTTATAAAGTTCGACGCAAGAGAAACGGATGTAACTTGGCTAGGGGGGCTGTACCCCTATCAACTTGGCTAGGGATGCAGGTGGGTTACCATGACGTTTAAGTAAGATTTTTTTATTCTTAATTCATTAAGCCCCAAGCGAACGCCGGCGTTGCCGTCCAACAGTAGCAGCCAGCCCAAACTGACCGACCTAGATTTCAAAACCCTAGACGTCAATTTTTCGTCGATTTAAACTAGATGAAGCCGGGTGTTTCATAACTAACTTTTTTTTTAAAACGGTCCCCACACTGGGAATTACTCGTCTATCCTGGGTCACAAGCACATAAACTCACCTGAACAGGACATACGAGTCCTGTATACCCCCTAGGGATGTCCCCTATAGGCCATACTAGCATTTGTTTCGTCAGGGAATCAGCCAATCGCTAAACTACTTTGGTGCAGTAGTTGTGATTGTTTTAACGTACTGTGACTGTGACTTTTGACAACCATTTCCCTAATTGAATATCATTTTGTGTGAAGGCCGACGATAATTTTCAACAGAATTGAAACAGTTTAACACTATTGCATACGGATGTTGAACAACAGAACATAGATCAAGGCAATTTCCGCCCGACAACCTTAGATTGAACAGAATTTTTAACACAAATAGCACATTTTTAGATTGTTTTACATAGTATGTTGTTTTGTGTATAACTAGTAACTATCTGGGTGGATTGGGAGGGAGTATATATAGCATAGTATTTCTTTAGCCGTATTTTTGCAAAAGTTACGGTAACTCCTTAGAATAGAATTTAATAGAATAGGGAAAAAAGAATGAACATGCAGAGATGACCAGGATCTGATCACGTCTGCTTATCAACCTGGCCAGGGATCGCGCAAGGCAAAGAGGTTTGGAAGGAAAAATCTTTAGTCACATGAATCCAATCGATACTGGACATACGGGTCCACTTAACCACTAATTTATTTTCTCTAGGTATTTTTATTAGTTAACTGGACCCAAATCGGACAGCAGGTCCAGTCAGATTCAAAATTTGCATATAATCAGTGTTCCCCGCGCGTCCACTCGAGAGGGTCCAGTTGACAAAAGGCTCGGAATTCTTTGTCCAGCTGTGCGATAATATGGGTAGATATAAATAAACTAATAAAGCTGACTACCGACTGTACTTCAAGCAATAACCTCGGTAATTTAGACACTAGCGGGCCAATCAAATTGGACCCGTCTACCCAAGTTTGCGGCTAGACTATGAATACATCCATTTATTCAATAAGTACCTTGCCTGTTATTCGTATAATTAAGACATTAGCTATTTAACTTTATCGATTAACTTCTATATGCAAAATGTTAATGTTACGTGTTATTCTTAGCGCGTCTATAAATGGCTAGTATTTCCATTGGCTTGATGCCATCACATTCCACAAGTAATTCTTTATAATTATTCAGTATAAATACTTCTTGTCTAAATTCAGCTAACAACAACTGGCTACATAAAATATAGCCTATGCCACTAAGGAATAAAGCTGCTTTCTACTGGTGAAAAAAGTGTTAGCAATCGGACCAATAACAAAAATGTGAATTGATAAATTGACATTTTTGTTACTTCAGTCATTTATGAACAGATTTGAAAAATTATAACTTTAAAAAACAATATCCTTGCGTTTGGGTTTAAAAGAATTACTCCGAATCGTCAGATAGTTCAAAAAAATGTAATTTCACATGCGTAAGACATAGTATCTTACACTTGTAATGTATGTTCTACAAACGGATCCTGTTTGTAGGCCATACAAATATTTGTTCCGTATGGAAATCAAACCGGCGACACGCAGTGTAAGAGCTCGCTCAACCACTGCACCAAATGTGCCGTCAATGTTACGCAAGATTTTATGCAAAAAAAACTGCAAGCCACTAACAAATTTTTAAAATAAATTATATGCATTGAGGTACCTAGCATAAAACAAATATAAAAACGATAACCTAGAAACTGCTATTGACTGGTTTATATTAAAACATCTGAGAAAACAAAACTAAATACACATCCAGTATTGATACATATATATGTATACATATGTAGTCCACCGAACTATTTTCATGTCATTTATACAATAAATTATCATGTGCAATACAAAGTGGCGGATACGAGACGCACTCGCGACCGGCCGTTGTGACGACACATGGGGAAAGCCTATGTCCAACAGTGGACGTCGATAATGATGCAAAGTGGGCGTGGCCAAAAGCCGTACTTATCCGAAAATTGACGAACTTAGACGAACCTAGATTCGCATTTGTCCTTGCGCTAAAGCACTGTTCCACATTCGAACGCCAATTAATGTCTGTGTATGTCCGTTGCTGCTTGTCGATCATTATTTTACAAAATTAATTTGTAAAATAAAATATAAGGTCAAATTTTGACGCTTGGATTGCCAAGCTGCCAATTAGAAAGAATTAGATTGAACTCTGACAAATAAATTGTTACTACTTCTTATTTCGAAATTCAGATGTAAGAATATTGTAATCTTTATAAATAAAACGCAACTGTTAATAACTGACGGGTCTATAAACACACAGCTCAAACCACTGATGTGTTACTCTGTTTGTCACATAGACCTTGTTATGACGTAGGCATGCGCGAAGAAAGTATTTTTCAAAATTCTTTTTTTTTTTAATTGAGATAAACTAGTGCTTGACTGCGATCCCACCTGATGGTAAGTAGCGGTGCTCGACACTCGAAATAAGGTTCAGTTGAAAACCAGCGTCTGGCAGCTACCATGTAGTTGTCTGGCATTATTGCTGAACTGAACCTATTTGGCGCCGCCGTGAGACACACATTGTTAGTTGTCTCTTTTTTTATATATAATAATTTATTAGTGTCTACATGTTGTTACTACATTGTGTGTATCTACGAGTGTGTATGCCAAATAAAATATTTTTCTTTCTTTCTTTCTTTCGATGCAATCATTGATGGTGAGGCGCACTAGTTTATTAAGAGCCTATTCACTCTAGCCTTGAAGACACCCAAATTTTAATCAGACGGGAAGACCGCAACAGGCAGACTTTTCCAGTCCTTCGACGTACGCGGTATAAACGACGAGGCGAAACGCTTAGTCCGGACCGTAGAGGTTTGAACAACGTAAGGGTGAATATTCGCCGTACGTCGGGTCAAGTCGAATCAAGTCATGCAATTCCTGCGCACACTCTCCAAAATGCATCCTGTAAGACACCAAAAGGCTGGCTACCCTACGCCTATGCTCAAGGCTTTGAAGGTTGGATTATTCTTATTAATTCACTAGCTAAACTTAGGGGATGACGTGAGTCGAAAGTTTATAAGGAGGACTTTCACGTGGGAGAAGCCGCTATCAGAAACTAGTCAGTCTATAAATAACATAAATCATCAGTCCTAATCACTTATTAATATAGATAAAACAACTAAATATAAGAGAGATTTTAACCAAGGAATATATTGGTAACAATCCATCGATAGCTACATACATTGTTCTTATAATTAGACACACATGTTCTTCGTCCTTGATATTGCATGACTAGATATAATTCTCAAGAGTTATTCATTTTAATCTTACTTATTTTCCTAGTCTAGTAGTATGTAGATGTATACAAGTTGTAAGGAAAAAAAGGAAAAGGAATAATAATTTATTTAAAAGACAACTTTTGGTCCACATTTTTGCTCGCTAATAAAAAGCTTCCACATATACAAGGTGTAAGGGACAGCCCTCCACAAACTTTAAGGGCTTGCTTAGTATACGAAACTAAACAGCCTTAAACAAATTTTTTTTTTTTCTGGAAACGAAAAAAAAAATCGGCCTCTCCATACAAACTGTCCAATCAAGTTTATAATTTTCTATGAATAGGCGGATTTTTTTTCGTTTCCTGAAAAAAATTTTTGTGGAAAACCTTCCACAAAAATTTTTCAGTTTCGTTTACTGAACAAGCCCATTGAGTTTGCGGAGGGCTGTCCCTTACGCCTTGTATATGTGGAAGCTTTTTATTAGCGATTTTCTCTAAATATGTAAAAACATACATAAAAAAAAACAGGTACGACAGATTTTTTACTAAAAAGAAAAATCTTACCATTATTATTATGATATCTAGACTACTTTTATGAGCAACTCCAAGTCTTCCAGACAACTCCTTCGTCTACCGTGACCCCATCATGCGGTTACAGGGTATCAATTTTGTATCTTACAGGTACATCGCTCTATCAGCTATCTCACGAACTTCTTTTTGAGATGTAAAATCATCAAATGGCCCCTCCCGCTCTAGGGTGGAGCGAGACTGAGTGTCAGACTATGTTTCTTCACATACCCTTAACATTCTAAGGCCACTAACTCTTTCAAACATTCTGGCAAGCCATCAATTTTACCATACTGATGCTAAACAATTACTCTAATAAAAACAAGGTAAGGTACCGGAACAGAACAACTATGAAGACGCTAATACACCGCCCAAATGATATTATAATCAACCTTAATAAAACATCAAAAAACCGTGAAAATAATCGTGTCCGGAAGTTTTAAGGCAACACCCTCTATCTTCCCATCTGTACTAAATTAATTGGCTACATTAAAAGCTGCATTTACAAGGCCTTATGTTTCGACATCCGTCGTAATTTCAAAGATATAGATTTGTTAAGAGTGCAGGCAGGGGCGTAACTTTGACTAATTTTGACATGGGCGAAGACACATCAGTGAGGCCCTTTTTTTCCTAAATTTGAAAACGAGACAGCGACTGTCACTACCCAGTATTCGAACGCATCATCGTGAATCGTCATTACCATCAGGTAAAATAGAAGTCAAACGCGAACCTATCTACACTAATATAATAAAGAAGTAAAGTTTGTTTTTTTGTTTGTAGGAGGTAATCTCTGAAAGTACTTGTTCCGATTGCTAAAATGTTTTCACCGATAGAAAGCTGCTTTATTCCTGAGTGACATAGGTTATATTTTATGTAAGCGGGTGAAGCCGCAGGCAAAAGCTAGTCTACACTAATATTAAAAAGAGAGAAAATTTGTATTTTGTGTGTGTGTGTGTGTGTGTGTGTGTGTGTATGTTTGTAATGAATAAACTCAAAAACTACTGTGCCGATTTCAAAAATTCTTTCACCATTATAAAGCTACATTCAACTTGAGTAGCAGAGGCTACATTTATTGCCCGTACGAAGCCGGGACGGGCCGCTAGTAAGTTATCAAACTAAACCCTTGTTGTAAAAGAGCCTCGCACCCGCTACGCCCTCGGCCAGCTACGCTACTGGCAGGTCTTAAAGATGGGAGATAACGAGTAACAAGCAGTCTCGAACAGTATTGAAGTTATTGCATAATTATAGACATTGATATGAATAAAGCTTGATAAGTGAGAGTCGTGTTATGTATGTTGAATATGTAATACTTTTTTTTATCAGCTAGCAACCTTCATTGTGACGCATGGAGCAGTCGAAAAAATGGCCTCGTTATTATATCTGTGGATGTGTTCGTGCATTTTACTTCGGAATTTAATAATTGTTTTAAAGTAAATAAAGAAGAAAGTATACCTAAATGATGGGTTATTGATGCCCAAAATTTTATGCTCTACCTGCAAAACTGTAGGGGCTGGGCCGAATCCTGCTGGGGCCATGGGTTGACTTCTGAAAGGGAAACCCGTGGTCGTGGAAAACAAAGGGCAAAGATGGAACAAATATGTGGTTTTAGTCAGTAAGAGTATGACGCGGCCTCCCGCTTCACCCTGTAGCGAGAGAAGTTATTAAATGATTTACCGCCTCAAAACAAAGTTGTCAGCAAACCGTAGGGGCCCAGCAGGGTCGAAGCCTATTGGGACCAAGGATCTGTATTAGAATCAGAAACGTTTTTTTCAAATAGACCAATTACAGGCACTTTAGAATTGTCAAAATGTCGGTCAGTCAAACAAGTGAAGCTAAATTGCACTTTCCAAGCGATCTGTTTCTGAAAGGATGATTTGGCCCCGGTACGTATGGCAACGAAGAAACAGGAGTGGAATTTTAGTCAGTGAAAGTCTGACACTATCTCGCGCTCCGCCCAAAAGCGGGGGATGTCATTGGATAATTTTCCTGCTTAAAAAAAATTCACAAAAAATATTTAAAAAACTTTATTTCCATAGAACTCACTACTGTTCAAAATCGCCTTACACATAAAACAAATCAAAAGTGAAATAAAAAGTATTCTCTGAGAGAATACTTTTTATCGCTCATATCTATATTGGGCACACAAGGTCAACAGGAGTTGTCTTGTCTCGACGAGTTCTTTCACTTCATTAGCGGCTCCCAATTTGGAAGGGAGCGGCAAAAAGCTGGAATCCTTAAGTGGAAGTCCATGTTTCGATTGCGTCAAAGAATTTTACCTTTACTGCCAGTGTGAGTGACTGGCCTGTTGATCTAGTGGTTAGTGGCCCTGACTGCTATGCCGACAGTCGTGGTTTCGATTCCCACCCAAGATAAATATTTGTAAGATTTTTTTTTAAGGTGAGAAATCATTCAATAACGTCTTGGGCAGGGTGGGAGGGTGTGTCAGACAGTTACTGACTAAAACCCAGGTCTTATTCCTTCTTTGGCTTCATTCCATGGCCCCGGGGTTTTCTTACGCATGACCCCAGTAGGACCCTGATGCTGCTGGGTCCCTACGGCTGCTGACATCTACTAGAGGCACGCGTGAAACAGTCCGTTCCGTCGATGACTTGGACTCGGTCCGGACGGTCGGACGGCGAGTTACTCATTGTTCGGCGTCCGCAAGCTCACACCTACGGTGGCCGGTTTGCTAGCTTTATAGTTTCGCAAAAAAAAGGCGACCGCCTGCCACTCGAATCCTCGCTCCGGATCATGGCAAATGTTCGTGAGCACGGAGTATCGTTTCCTTGGGACGATTTTCAACTTTCACGCGGGCGCAGCTAATGGCAGCAAGAAATAACTTTTCAAAGTCCACACATGCCATATTAATTGCTGACAAAGAATACTGAAATTACCAATCCGTCTTCCAAACAATCTTGCCATGTATCATTAAGGTTAAAAACCCTTAAACCCCCATAACCATCACTCAAAAGAGGCCCATTTTTAGCAATTAATGTAACCCAACAAGTTCTTAAATCAGTTCAAGTCATAAATCAGTTATTTTCGGCTCAACAAGATTTATTTGCGTAAAAATTAAAAGTGATTCTCGTTACTCAAATGGCTGTTATTATAATGATGGATATCAATTTCGCATCTCGAGAGAATATAATTTTTATGCCAAGCGTGTGTCCCCCAGTTTGGGCTAGAGCTGTAGACACTTGTAAGAGGCGTAGCTTGAAATAATTTAGACGTGGGCAAAGGCTCATTAGCAAGCCTTTGTCTTTTATAAATTCGAAAACGGAACAGCGACTGTTGCAACCCAGTGTTCGATCACATCGTCGCTTACCATCAGGTGAAATAGTGGTTGAACGACAGCCTATCTATACATATAAATAAAATTGGAGTGTCTGTTTGTAATATTGAAATAACTGCTTTTCAGAGAGTTCAATGACCTGTAGTTAATAGTCGGCATGGCGTACAAACTACCTACAGGTCATTAAACTCGCTCAGTTGACGTTTTCTTAAAGAAATTAATTTCGTACAAGCGTAAATTAATACGAGTTTTAAAAAAAACCGGCCAAGTGCGAGTCGGACTCGCCCATGAAGGGTTCCGTAGCAGCAAGTAACATAATATAAAAGTTCTTGTAATGTGTTGTAACTTTGATTGATGTTTTAATAATAGTGTATTTTTTTCGATTTATGACGCATTAAAAAAAAACTACTTACTAGATTTCGTTCAAACCAATTTTCGTTGGTAGTTTTTATAGTAATGTACATCATATATTTTTTTTAGTTTTATCATTCTCTTAATTTAGAAGTTAGAGGGGGGGGGGACACACATTTTACCACTTTGGAAGTGTCTCTCGCTCAAACTATTCAGTTTAGAAAAAAATGATATTAGAAACCTCAGTATCATTTTTGAAGACCTATCCATAGATACCCCACACGTATGGGTTTGATGAAAAAAATTTTTTTGAGTTTCAGTTCTCAGTATGGGGACCTCAAATATTTATTGCTTTTTTTCTATTTTTGTGTAAAAATCTTAATGCGGTTCACAGAATACATCTACTTACAAAGTTTCAACAGTATAGCTCTTATAGTTTCGGAAAAAAGTGGCTGTGACATACGGACGGACGGACGGACAGACAGACAGACAGACAGACAGACAGACAGACAGACAGACAGACAGACAGACAGACAGACAGACATGACGAATCTATAAGGGTTCCGTTTTTTGCCATTTGGCTACGGAACCCTAAAAAGGGTACTTTATTTTTTAATTTTATCTTTACAAATCGATAGTGTTTCATGTACCGGATCGGCCCTCCACGGGATTAAAACGATTAAAATTTTGCGGTGTATATAAAGTATATACACCAAAATTTATTTATTTAGTTATTATAATATACATATGTACATAAAAAACTTAAATACTAAATAAACTATTTATACTAAAACCTAACTATGTACATAAATATAATACAAAATGACAAAGTACGCTCAGGCGTCAAAGTACTCCTCCACATCGCTGTCATCCGGAAATGTGCCCAGAAGACTGGCAGCATTGCCACGTTGAATGGCAATGCTAATTCTTTGGGCGAAGAACGAGCCAGCCCTCTGGTCACGTGAAGTGTCGATCAGTCGGCGTGAAATTTCCTTGAAAAGGAGACGCGCACTCGGACCCCACGAACCAAGTGTTTCGACCCCAAACGGCTCAAAACTGTAATTACCAATAAGGTTACAGTACTTGCGCCGTTTAAGGGTCTCAGCAGCAGCAGCGGCAGCGCCAGCACAGCCTGCCGTACTTGGAATATGGGATGGCGCAAGGGTGTCGACACAGGTTGCGTCCCACACCAGAGGCCTACCCACCTTCCACGGTACCAACGTCATACAATCTGGTCTCTTCCCATCGTCACGTACCAAACCATTTGGTTCTAATACGGCAGGTACCCCGGCGGTGACAAGAGCTCGACGAATAATGTCGTTGATGCTAGCGTGTCGTGGTATGCGGCCTGCGCTCCTGCAACAGGACAAGCCATGGTGTCCGAGGCTGTCGACACCTTCACCACAGTGGCACCAAAATAACATTTTTTACAATTTTTGACTGTCGGTTTGTCCGGGCTAATCTCTGAAATGGCTGGACTTTTTTTGGCAGGTAGCTGATGTAATAAAAGGAGTAACATAGGCTACTTTTATTTTAGAAAAAATAAATTCGTAATCCTTTAGTCCACGCGAACGAAGTCGCGGGCACAGCTAGTCAGTTATAAAAAAAACCCACGTTCTTAAAGAGGCCCCTTTGGGTGCGAGGCCGTGGACGAGGGTCCACTTTGCCTACGCCTCCTGAGAAGCAGTAACACTTCAGAAAGCTTGAGGGACCTGTCTCACATGCTTCCTGGAGATTCTAACCTCCTCACGCTTCAGCTACCATAGAAGATGCCCGATGGGGAGTCGCAGACCGATTACTAGCTACCTAGACGTGGACTTGCAGTTGCAGACGGCAAGCAATGGGAAGGTCGCTGTCCGATAGCCGCCTGAGTAGACGACGTGTTGTTCAAGCGCACCTTATAAAGCTGTAATAGAGATGAAGCGCGCCAAGGCCGATGACTGCAAAGATTGTGGTATTGTTCAAAAGAATTACCGTGATTCTGGAACGAAAAGGGCAATTGAAGGAGCACAGGTGGGTTTTAGTCAATAAAAGCTTGACGCTCTCTCGCACTCCAACCTAGAGTATGAGATGTCATTGAATGATTTCCCACTGAAAGCAGTTCCCTTTTGAACAAGATTTGAAGCATTTTCCTGATACAATTCAGTCGCAAAAGGCAACCAAACTTTAACCCGTTCAAACCGCAAAAAAACTTTATTTATTGCATCGTTTTCGGCTCCGAAATCAATTAAGGTACAAGGGTAAGCGACGTGCAATCACTCATGTTTATATAAGTTATGTCTTTTTTTACTTTACGAGTTATGTTAGGCCGACAGGTCCACGTATTTTTGAAGCCAGAGCTTTTGTGAAATACCGCGAATGTTTTTATGAGTTTTTGCCGACATTTAAGAAGGAAGGAGGAACTATTTCTCTTTCGGTACCAATGGTTTCGGTACCAAAGCTATTCCTCTTTCGGCACCAATAGGTATATTAACTTGGCGCCGAATGTGGAAGCAAAAAAATGAGGATATCTTGATTCTTACGACTTGGTTATAAGTACCTACAGCTATAGAAAAGACTCCTAGTTTCCTTCTTTTATAGAAATTTAATTTTTAACGTTATTAAAATGATATTATAAATTACCCTACCCTATAAATTACCCATTACCCATTATTTATTTACCCTATAAATTTTAAGTTCCTCATGTAATTTTTATTTTGGTGTACAATAAAGAATAAATCTATCTATCTATCTATTATTTGTTGTTATACCGGCCGGCAATACATTCCGTGAAATATTCGCCTCTCTACCTCTTACTGTTTACAACTTGCTAACGGACAGACAGACGAACAGACTGATGGATTAACTACAAAGGCTTAATAATAGAGTCCCGTTGGCACCCTAAAAATGAATCAGCTACTACCCAATTCTCCAGTAAACTCCAGATCCACTTATTTGGATTACAGCTTACCACAGAAGACGTTTCCTGGTTCCAAATTAGGTTTTAATTTCTGAAACATTTCCCGACTACTCACAAGCAACTTCCACTAATGAGCCGAACCGACCAATAGGGACATTAACTCCAATGCTTACAATTCACTCCTCGATAGGTGCGGCCACTTTGTTTACCCAGAAAGGGCGATCCTTGTACAGTGATCCGAATGTATAGTCCGAGACTATCTTACGCACATCTCCGAGGCTGGCCTATTGAGGTGTCGCGGCTAACGAGCAGATCTCAGATATCTAGCACAATGCAAGAAAGGCAAGTAGATGAACACGAAACAATGTGTGAGAGGAACACAGAGATAAATAGGTGAAAGGGAAACTAAAAAAAACAAAAACCCGACTACGACAAAAAAAAACGACGCTGAAAAAGTATAATATAATATTCCACAACTATCACACAACGCCGTCTAGTCTCAAGCTACGCAGAGCTTGTGTTACGAGTACGAGACAACTGATAAACATACTTATATACTTCTAAATACAAACTTAATATAGATAAATTACACCCAGACGCAGAACAAATGATCGTGCTCATCACACAAACATTTGTCCTGGGTGGGGATCGAACCCACGACATTCGGCATAGCAGTCAGAACCACTAACCACTAGACCAACAGGTCTGTCATATAGTATAAGATTTTCAGGATGCTAAAATAAGCAAGGTTACTGGAAATTATTTTTCTTTCTTTCTCGTCCTTCATTTCACTTTTTTTATAAAAAAAATTACCATATATCCGTCTCCAGGGCCCCAACTATCTCTGTACCAAAAATTCATCAAAATCGGTTTTGCCATACAGGCGTGAAGGAAGACGTAACAAACAAATAAACAATATTGTTAGGAATAGTTATAAACATTATATGTACACTTTAATATCGTGTGACTACGGCTTTTCTTTTTGTTCTGCTCTTATTAGGATCGTAGGATGCCCGTTTTCCCCCCTTAGGTGTGAAGTTCCGTAAAATCCGCGGATCCGCGGTCTCAGCGGATGTCTACAGTCTACACCCTATAAGCTGCCAAATTTTGAGTTTGTAGTTTCTAAGATTTCGTGATTTATCAGTGAGTGGTATCTCGCTTATAAACAATATAGATCTTCTTACTCTTCGCACCCAGTGGAACAGCTTGTTAAAATACTGCTAGATACACATCAGTGGAATAAATAAATCTTATTGTGTCGGTAAAGGGCAGCGATTGTTGCAGTTAATACAATACAAAGTTATGAGTTGTTTTTGGTAAGCACCTGTTCTTCTAGTCGCAAAATGGAGGGAGTGGCAAAAACAGAAACCGAATCTTTGGCCGGTCTCTAATTAGAGACTAAAAAAACCGGCCAAGAGCGTGTCGGGCCACGCTCAGTGTAGGGTTCCGTAGTTTCCCAACCGTCACAATAAGTGTACCCACTTATGAGTTTAAAAAAATGCTTGCATTTACGATTATACTACAAACAGTCCAGAAATTATTTTTTAGAAGCCTTTTGTCTTTTTTGTACAAGAACTGTTCTTTCTATCAAGTTCAAAATAATTTTCCTAGAAAGTCCTTATAAAGTTCTACTTTTCAGATTTTTTTCATAATTTCTAAACGTATGGTTCAAAAGTTAGAGGGGGGGGGGGACATTGTTTTTTACTTTTGGAGCGATTATTTCCGAAATTATTGACATTATCAAAAAATGATTGTAGTAAACCCCTATTCATTTTTAAATACCTATCCAACGATATATCACATGTTAGGGTTGAAGTTTAAAAAAATATCACTTCCCCCTTTACATATATAGGTACCCTAATAAAACATTTTTTTCCAATTTTTATTTTACCACTTGGTTGGCGTGATTGATATACATATTGGTACCAAATTTCAGCTTTCTAGTGCTAACAGTCACAGAGATTAAGCGAGGACGGACAGACAGACGGACAGACAGACAGATATGGCGAAACTATAAGGGTTCCTAGTTGACTACGGAACCCTAAAAACCGGGTAATTACCTGCATTAAACCTTTTTTTTTGTTTCAGAGAGAAATCATCAAATAACTTCTACCGCTCTGGGTGGCGTGAGGGAGTGTCAGACTTTTACAGACTTTCCTACCTTACCGAAAATATTGCTACGTATTTTCCAGCCTACCTGGGGAGTTTGATAAGCTAGAACTACATTAGACCGACGCACACACACGTGTAACACGTCTGATTTGTACGTAGAACGACGTTGCGTTGCGTGGATCTAGTGTAGCTCTACAAGTCTAGTTTCCATATAGAATGTATGGAGACCGACGGGCCCAGTTCGGTATGTTACCACACGTACACACAGTGTTATTTTATGAATATTAAAATTTTGCTTGCATTATAATATTGTGATGATTTTTTTTTTAATTTAGTAGCATAATATTTTTTTTCCTTAATACTTATTATGTCAATTGACCAAACATAGCACACTACCTAATTTTTAAGATCTTGTTCTTGGATTGTGGATTCTGATTCTGTCGTTCTACCTTTACCTACCTTTACTATGATTTCTTATTGATTAATTCTTATTAATTGATTCTTTTTGATTGATTCCCCGCTTATTGTATCCTTATTTTGCTGTGCCCGACAAGGTCCATGATAGTCTCTTTTGACAAATGTTTACCACCTAAGCCTACATTGTGAAATGCAAAAAAGAATTGAGTATTGATTTTAGCTACGACACAGATTATGATGGCAACCCTGTCAAGTATCTAGTTCTATACAAATTATAGACGACTCCTCGACAATTGATTTCCAGAAACCTATAAACGACTAACTTGCATATCCCGGAAATCAACTAACAATTATTATTGTTGGAAATTTAAATACATTCGCTATTTCTATTCGCGTCGTCCATTCATTATTTACTCGTACAGCCATAGTAGCTGCTCCAAGTATAAAAGCTATACTTATGAAGGAAGGAAGACCCGGCATTGTTACTTTCTGTGTTGTCACAATAAATCTTTGGGCAAAGGACATATATTTTAAATTGCACACGACTTATTTTTGTTAGGTTGGTAGTAGTAAAGTTATGGGACGGAAGTTATGGAAAAATATTTGTCCTTTTTTTTGCCTAATGTGTATTGACATAGCATCAGATGTTAACGTTTAAATGATCTGAACAGTTTTATTTACCATATCATAAAGTGGTAAATTTCTAAAATCTGGCCACGCCATAAATTTGGAAAGTTGTTTAGTTATTAAAAAGATCAATAGATTCTACCAAATTTTTAAATAAGTCTTCAGAGTCTATTTCAATGTAAGAGATTAAAATCAGGCATCTGCATTTTACCGAACAAAAACGTTAAAGTGGTTTTCTTTAACTCTTATTGCATTGAATACAGTCATTTCCTAAGTTGTTAGGCTATAAAAACATAGCTGTGTCCGTCCAATAAATCTAATAGCGGCCCGATTCATGCAATTTGCTGGAGAAACTGCGAATCCTCACGTACTTACCTAGTACCCACTGGAGGTAGTGCTGACCGCATTATGTTCGTAATTAAAGGAAATGGCAACATTTGCGAGATTCTCAACGATTATCTGCCTTTTATAGACTTAGGATTTTTCTTTGAACCTATTTATTTTTAGTCTAGGGTCGCGTTTATTGGACTTGTCTGATTGAAAGCGAAGACATAATGAAATTGCATACGTGGAAAAGTTCAATTTTATTTTAATCTTTGTTTCCCATTATATTATAGTTTCAAATCCTTTGAATACCTCTAATTAAATGTAAAGATAAACGTCGTTCGATTACGTGATACAAAAACTAATAAAAAAGAAAATAATCTCACCTGGCAACACTTGTCTATGATAAAATCAAGATGGTGGACGATCACGTTTCGGCGGGAAACTGCCGCGACCCGTCACATTGTCGGCTTGTTACTGTAACAAAGAAATAATGGTTTTTATTTATACAGAGGGACACAGAAGACCTTTTAGCTGCTAGTGGTTTATTTTAGTTTTAATAGTGACAAGAAATGTATCCGAGATATTCCTAATACATACTTATCATGATTTGTAAAGACGTGTCCATGGAGTTTCTTGTACATTCTTTTCCATAGAGATAAACGCTTTGGAATGTTCAATTAGAATCAATTTTTTGACTGACTTCTTAAGAATTCAAAAGTGCCTGTAAATGCTTTATTTCAAATAAATATTTTGAACATTTGAATTTTAGCTAGTTGAAAAGTAGAGGAGTTGCAAAGGCTTGCCAGGCAAAGGCCATCTTTCAAAAGTTCACTTAGCTGTTTATTTTCCAGTTAATTTATTATTTGCGAACCACAATAAGAACTTCCAGCGCGAACTATTATTTCAATACGTTTTTCTATTTAGCCGGCCAGTATCAATAACACAATAAAAAGCTCCCAGTGCTTAAAGAAAAAAGTTTACAAACACACGTCGAACTTTTTTCTCCTCCGAAAAAAGTTGTTCAACATTCTCCAAACACCAGTAGGCGTTTGAAAAAAGAATAATTTAATCGGTACCATTGTACCCCTGTCATCACATCTACATACAAAGGGTTAGTTCTAACGGGGGCAATAAAACCCCACTGACAGCCCGATCATTGTTTTGATAACGGTTGAACTTTTTGCTAACCGCTTGCTAGAAATGTGGATTAACCGATTGAGAATTACGATTGTTATTTTTTTTTATGTAACGGCATTAGTTACGGTTTATCAGATGAATAAAAAACGGAGCATCACTGGCAGGTTGATAGAAAAAAAAGATGGCGGCAACAGAGAATTGAATGCAACTGTCAAAGTGACGTTTGTTTTTTTTTATTTAGTGCTGCAAGTGTTGATATCTTTTGTGAGATAAAGGTCGTAGACATTTTCGGATCGTTTACATTACGGAGTAATGACCTAGGACTTAAATACAGTATTTTAAACCAAACAACCATTTTGAAATCTTGAGACATTACTCAAATTATTAATCAAAGTATTAAAAAACTTTCTTTTGTTTTTTAACCCTTTTCCAAGTTTTTCATTCAATTAATTTACAACAAATTCGCCAAGAATCACAATACTTACCATTAAATGTAATCGCAACGTTTGCTCAGAACAGTATTTGAAAAAGTAATTTAAAAACTAAACAACTGTTATGACTTTAACAAAACTACAAATATTTAAATTCTCATGCTACATATTAATACTCGTAAATCGTTTTCTTAAAATGTTCCTACATACCCAAAACTGTTCTGTTCTGTCACAACTGGCCAGTTATGTAAGAAAAGCTTTCTGAGTTGTTAAGGGTTAAAAGACAATGACTCCTTGCCAAGTATTGACCAAATCATCGCAAACGCAGCATTCTTTTGCGTCACTCTGACTCACACGCATGTGACATTACTATTCCTTGTATGCGATGTACTGAGACAATCGTTGTCGTGTCAATATACCTGTTACAGGTTAGTCATTCTAAACTTTGTCATTAGATGATTATGTTTTATTAATAAATTGTGAGAATTGTTGAGATTATTTGAAGAATTTTTTAGTCTATCAGCTGCGTAAATTGACTTGGAAGCAAATGTATTCTCAAAACATTTAATGAAACAAAACATCACGCCTGTAACACTAGGTGTTATGCAGATGTGTACCTACTTAATGGACATCAATATACTCGTAATATGTCTAACGTTATGCATTTTTTGTTGTTGGACATTATTATATAAATTTTCTCGCTCCTGGTGGAGCCTGTGACGGGCCAGACTTTATTGACTAACACCCGCCTGTGCTCCTCCATTTACTCTTTGTATTTTAAGACTACGGTAACTGTTTCGAAATTATTTTGAGAATCACCAACTAACAATAAGAAACGTCACAATTCATGATCAGACTTATGGCGAAGAACCAGGAAGAAACTACAAATCTTCATAAACCATTTACCAAGTTTCGAACGTGTGAAACATTTCTTCTTTGAATAAAAATCTACTCTCCACAATACATTAAAAAAAATATCTGAAGAAAACAGGGAACAGAAAAAATTGTGCACATTAATTACATGATTTGACCGGCCTGTTGGTCTAGTGGTTAGTGGCCCTGACTGCTATGGAAGGAGGTCGTGAGTTCGATTCCCACCCAGAAGAAAAGTTTGTGTGATGAGCATAATCATTTGTTCTGTTTCTGGGTGTAATTTATCTATAGTATGTATGTATTTAAAAATAAATAAGTATGTTTATCAGTTGTCTAGTACTCATAACACAAGCTCTGCTTAGCTTGAGATAGTTGCGGAATATTATATTCTTAATATAATTCATGTGATTCCTTCGCAGACTTTCAAAAATGCATCCTATAGAATAATTTCCTGTTACGTTGTATCACTCTCAACCTTGGTACGACCGAACCAAATTCATCGTACCAAGTTCAAGCATGTGTTAACACTAATAAAATTCCAAGCAAAAATTCTTTACGTTATCTACAATCCACATAATGATAACTGGTCCAATAAAACTCAACACAAGTCCACCATTTCGCTGGCACACCGTTTTGTTTAGCTCTCATGTGAACTGCCATTACATTACAACTGTACAGTTAAATTCTTGGGAAATAACATAAACTTCGGTTAGTTTTAACAAAATGCTTTTTAACTATGACGACAACTTGAATAGTTGTAGACTATTAACTGTCTACGTCGCATATATTCGACAAACGACCTCGCGTCCGGCAAGGTCGCCATTCTACGACCAAATACTTAATCTCCGCAGGTCTTCTGTCACCTATGGGGATTGAAGAGCTAAACGAGATGGAGTACCCAGTCGGAAACCAACGACCCTGGGGAACAAGAAATTATTCGGACAAATCCGACCCAAGCAGTTAAAAGGTTAAAGTACCTATGCAAAGTCAAAGTCAAAGTCATAAGTTTTTTATTTCACTTATAAAACGTCAGAAGCTAGTGCACGGTTCGAAATTGGTCGTTTCCTATGGAGAAGAACCGGCAAGAAACTCCATGGTTACTCTCTCAGCAATTGGTGAATGATTTATTTTAGGAAATGTTACATTTAACCTTTCAATCTTAATAATTAGAGACACGACAGAAAGACAAAGGGTGCGCGAACGCCGGCGTTCGCTTGAGGTTTAATGAATTAAACGCCACCACTAATGGGATCCCAAACAACAGGAACCGGCGACGCGATAGGTTCAGAAGGAGATGGTGTGACGGGTTGAACTCCTACCTAAAGGATTGGCCAGAAATGGATAGGGATAGACAATAGTAGAAGAACGAAAGAAAAGACTTTGTCCTGCAATAAGACAGAACATGGTCATAATATTAAGTTGGAAATATGTGATGAATATGAATCAAGATAAGTAGGCAAACCCATACAATAAATAATTTGTTGAAATGTTTATCCCATAAAATTAAAATTACGGTGTTGCCCCTCAAACCCCAAGCGAACGCGTTCGCGCGTGATATCGCGCCATTCGGTTGAACATTAAGATTATTAAAAGTCCGCCTAGATTATTAAAATTTTGAGCGTTTTATTTATTGGTTATGTATCTAAGAATTTAAATAAGAAATACTTCATAAAGTAGTCTGTAAATTTCGAAAATAAGCAACCTTTCCATTTTTTCGTATTTATACCTATTTAAATGCTTGGGGTCTCAGGGGTGAACTGAAGGACACAGGTGTGATTTTAGTCAGTAAAAGACGTAAACGCCCTTGCACTGGAACGCGACCACCCTGGAGTGAGAGAAAACATTAGATGATTTCCCACCTCAAAAAAACCTTCCAAATGCAACTTTAACTTGAAAAACCTTATCTCGAAAATCTTTTTAAAAACCCCATAATTTCTCCTCAATAACTGGCCCAGTTTTCAAAAACAACAAACGATTCTAATTACAAATTCGAAACCGTCGTCGGCCGGTCGGGGCCCTCTAAATTCATGAACACGTTTACCCATTAAAACATAAGGGAAATATGATCGTAAATACGTCGACGAGATCTTAAGGACTGTAGTTTATTAACATTTTAGACCACCTACGCGAGTTTTGGAGTGTATAGGAAACTTTGAAAAAACATTATGGTCTACTAGCTTTTACCCGCGGCTTCGCCCGCGTCTCCCCTTTTCTTCTCTGTTTATCACTTTAAAAAAAATAGCCTATGTTCGTCTCCAGGGTCCCAACTATCTCTGTACCAAAATTTATCAAAATCGGTTTTGCCATTTAGGCGTGAAGACGTAACAAACCAACAAACAAACTCACTTTCGCTTTTATAATATTAGTAAGGATTAGGGGAAAAACTTTTTCAATACACTTACTCGAAAGTCCTCCCCTGCTTTTAGGCACGCATTTTTCTGTTCGCACTCGTGCGGAAAAATACTCAAGCCCGTCTCCGCCACAATTGATTGTATTTATCGTATTAAGCTGGGTGCTAAGTGACCCCCTTTAGTCGCCGGTCAACCCCCGTTTATTTATATCTTCATAAGTATGTTGAAAAACGTTGTTTGATACACGTGAAAATTTTTCACTGCAGTACTCGGCTCCATAACATAGGTAGATAGGTAAAAAATAGTTTGATAGTTTTTATATTTTTGTTGGAATTTCCTCCTACACCATCTCCGAAAATTTATGAATATAATATATATGTCGTGGCCAGATCTTTGAATTGATCATATGATAAGGCCAACTAAAACTGAAATGCATGGTTTCTGTATGAACTACATGAGTTAAACTTTTTTTTCTCTTTAATTTTTTTGGGGGGTTTTTATCTAACCAGTACCCCTAGCCAAGTTGCTAATCTCCAATAGTTAACGCTTGTAGAAAGCTTCAAATGTACGGGAATGACGTCGTCTTAACGCTCAGTCACGTGGTCAGAACAAAAGAATTGGCGGCAAGGTCAACTCGAAGCGTTCGACGCCAGCGATACGGTTGTAACTTAGCTAGGGGGGGCTGATATGCCAATCCGAACGTACCTTTTAACATTACATAATCATATTGCTTTTAATTACACAAACTATAATAATATTATGTGTATAGATGTATATAACACTTTATGCTAACGATGAAAGTCACTGACGAAGGGCTGTCATTAACTGACATAACTTTCTGGCATCATCTGAAGTTGGTCAAGATAAAATTGACTGGATTAGTCCCACGTTATGTCTGTTTCGGCCTAATTCCCTCAACAGTGACTCCCTCTCACTCCTGTTCGGGACACAATCCATCAGCAAATGTTGCACGTCCACATCTGATTACATTCTCTGCAATTTAGCGAGAATGGAATCAGATTGAGGACGTGTTAAACCTTGTTTCAAAGTTTTGCCTCTTGGACACAGCCTTAGGCAACCATTTTGTATTTTTTTCAGCCATTAACACAAGTATGTACTACGAAAAGCTTTTAATTGTACAACCTTTGTGAAGAGGTTTTTATTGTGTGAGGAGCCGACAATGAAGCTTTTAAGGGAGGCTTGAAACTGCAGACTAAAGTAATTAAAG
Organism: Mythimna albipuncta; assembly: GCA_929112965.1. Classification (NCBI taxonomy): domain Eukaryota; kingdom Metazoa; phylum Arthropoda; class Insecta; order Lepidoptera; family Noctuidae; genus Mythimna; species Mythimna albipuncta. Next base: position 2,796,643 of record OV815962.1, on the reverse strand, counting down.
GGAATTGATAAAGTTAATGAATCATTATTATTTATTATTAATAATAATAATAATGAGTCATGCTTATCGTCATTGTTTTGAAACGTGATACTTCTTCTTGAATCTAAAACTATAGATGTGTTAAGGGGCCGGCGACGGATGAATTTCCATACAAATGTAATACCACGCTCAATTGCAGTTGGAGCATATTTCCAACATATATTGTATTCAGTTATAGACAATATTTATCTTGGTTCCTGTTCTGGTCTGGTTTTATTACTTTGTGTAATTTATTTCATCACCACCGCTCTCAAAATAGTGATGGAAAACAACGTGAGGAAACCGTCCTAGAACCCCAAATTTAAAGTCGTGTGACATTCATCACCAACCCGCACTGGGCCCGCGTGGTGGATTACGGTCCATTCCCTCTCCTAGAGAGGAGGCCTGAGACCCAGCAGGTGGGAACATTAAAAGGCTGATAATGCTTGTGCTATGATTAGGTTAATGAGTCATGCCTATCGTCATTAATTTAATATAATACTGTTACTCTGATCTTTCCCAAGAACTTCTAAACAAAATGGATCGACTTCTCAATAACTGCATTCGTTTTATATTCGGGCTTCGTAAATATGACCACATTTCTTCCTTCCGTTCTCAGCTTAAATGGCAGCCTATCCGTCTCAGGAGATCCCTCAGATCCCTCTGCATGCTCTTCACCGTAATGAACGATCCTTGTGCTCCTAATTATTTAAAACAATATTTTAAAGTGTTGGGCAGTTCTCATAATCTTAACCTTCGTGCATCCAAAAACATGCTTCTTCAGATTCCTTCTCACCGTACTGGCTTTATGTCCAATTCTTACGCTGTTTCCACCATAAAACTCTGGAATTTACTTCCCCTAGACATCAAAAAAGCCGAAAGTAAATTTTCCTTCAAACGTAAAGTTCGGAACTACTACTTGAAGTCCTCTCAACCTTAGTTTGTTCTTCGTCAGAATTGTTATTAAGTTCTCTTTATGATTTGATATTTTTTATAGTATTTATTAGTTTATTATTTCTGCATATTTATGTATTTTATTATATATTATAAATATAAATAATAAAATATATAATAATTATATATATATAAATAACTTATTATTATTATTTTTTTCCGTTTCATTATTCGTTATTTGTTTATTGTGCAAACCCTACCACAGTGATCTCTTTTTTAACCCAAAGGTTGACTGGTAGAGAATGCCTTGTTGCATTAAGTCCGCCTATGTACCACTACTGTACATTAAGTTTAAATAAATAAATAAATAATAATATAGAAAGTCTCACCACTCTGGAAGATGACTTTACATCAAACACGATACGAAATTTTTGTATGACCTACAAATAGATTTTCCGAATATGAGTGTCTTATATAAGTGAGTTTATGTTTGTGAACACACTAGAAACTGGAGTTATTCCTAGTGCGGGACAAAATTAAAAAAAAATCAAAGTTGATATTTCAAAAACCTATTGAAAAATTGACAAACCTTTTGTTGACAGTAGATTTTGTTGCCATATTCCCTAAATATATTGACAAAAAGTTCTCTCACTAAACATCAAGCCTGAAACTTCACGATCTCACCAGAAACCACAGGCCACTGTGTACACGGCCATCAGCCATAACAAACTGTTTCCCACATCGACATAACCGTCACAGTCGTCACATCATCTATTAGCGATACGACGTAACGCAATTTGAGGAACTCGTCGCTTGTCGCCGGCGCAGTAAAGGCTCACTTACACTGGTTCGACGTGACGAATTCGGCCGCTACGGTTGGCGGCCGAAGTCGTCAAAATTCGGCATCCAATAACGCAGCACGTTAGTAAAATGACATTCTATCAGCAATAATGATTGATAATCTTCGATCTATCACGTCCAGTCCAGCTGTCTTCCCCAAGCGCAGCCCTTAGGGAATTGTTAACACCGACAAAGTGAATGTCCTTAGCTTTTCATAAACTAAATCTAAGCAACTACATTTGCTTAGTTTAAGTTTTTTATAGAGGTCCTGGCCTTAACGTTACTAAAATCGTCACTGGTAAAACCCGTTAAGCAGACAACAATCTCTTAGTTTGAACTGGAAGCGATTTAAAAAAAAGGAATGGTTGACAGATTATGCGAAATGAACCTTTTGAACTTACTACAATAATTTAGGTGACGTCACTTTATCTAGAGCTCATAAACGCCGAATGAGGAGGAGGAGCGATGCGATGTCTGTGGTTTAAATGTAAGGCAGGTGTGTGGTTTTAATCAGTAGGAGTCTGACACTGCCCAGACTGACTCTTCTGTAAGGCAGCCTGGGAGTCCAAAAGAATTACCCACTCCTGCCGAAAAAAAAAACGCGAAAGGAGCCAGTCACCTCTGTTTAAGTATCGCTTCGAAAGTACTGCTTTCGGCACCCCACCACCGCTTCAAAGTCAGTAGACGGTCCAGTGTAAACGAGCCATAAGTTTCTAGGAACTGCGCCCGCGCAACCAACATGCGCGCGTGACGACGCGCAGTTATGTGCAGGCTTTGTATAACAGTTGGAAGTTTTTGGAATTATTGATAAATGACATTTGTATGACTATATGCGTACTGCTTAGAATGTTGAGTGGCTCCTGGTTATAATGCAGGCAGGTGAGGCAGCAAAATAATGATAGGCATACGTACAAAGCGATTAGGGAATACATTTATTAAGCATACAGCTAAGGAGTAGAATTCTAGGGGTCTTTAAGTCAAAAGTGAATAGGTGAATAGGGACTTCTAGGCAAGCGTGCTCCACTGTCGGCCACATCATCACTTACCAACAGGTGAGATAGTAGTCAAACACGAGAATATCAATAAAAAAAAATCCCTGCCGGAGCCTTTCCTAATAGCTACAAACTAGGGCTCTTTAAGTAAAGAGTGAATAGGTTACTTCTAGGCAAGCGTGCTCCATGCTCGACCACATCATCGCTTACCATCTGGTGAGACAGCGGTAAAACGCAAGAATATTCAGAACCAAAAAAAAGGAAGGACCACTCTAATTTAACGCTGAAATCGTTTACATAAGCGAACCATAATTTATGGGCAAAGTCTTTATGCCAGTCATAGTAAGGTTCAGTTGAAAACCAGCGACAGGCAACTGCTACGTAGTGGCTTTGCACTATGCTGAACTGGACCTATTTGGCGCAGCCGTGAGACACACAATGTATGTATTTTTAAAATTATGTGTTTCCGTAATTGTTATATCATTGTGTGTTTTATGTGCCAAATAAACGTGTTTTCTTTCTTTCTTTTCTTTCACATACGAACCAGTTTACTTTCAAATTAGCAGCCGACAAACGTCATGCTACCGCTCATACACACAGTAGACTTATCATGCGTACTATGGCCTTTCCATAAAGTGTTGAAATATCAGTGGTATACATCCTGTAACATCTTGTATAGTTCCATCCCTTTAACAGTTCAGTTTGGGTCATAAAATGGATCATGTAGAGCTCGTGGTAGGGCCTGATAGCCACACACTGTCAAGTTTTCCGGATACTGCTTCAAGTACGCTGTAAATTTGACGAGAAACTGGATCATGTTTGGCTGGCTTTAGGTAAAGATTGAGCTCGACACCTTCGCCTAATTCATATTATTTTACTCTATGGAAAACTACATCTTATCAGCGACAAAATGAATAGGATTGATATGTGTGAAATGTCATGTAAAGAGCAGTGGTGGCAGAGTGGTAATGGCCCCGACTTACGAGTTGTAGGTCGCGGGTTCGAACCCAGCCAGGCGCATTACTTTACGTAATTTATTTCATCACCACTGCTCTCAAAACGGTGAAGGAGAACATCATGAGGAAACCGGCATGTCCTAAAACCAAAAATTCGAAGACATGTGACACTCACCAACCCGCACTGGGCCCGCGTGATGGATCACGGCCCATTCCCTCTCCTAGAGAGGAGGCCTGAGTCCCAGCAGTGGGAACATTAAAAGGCTGATGATGATGTGTGTGAAATATCACTTAGATTTGCGAACGACACAGCATTATTAAAGATGGTTATCCTTGACACGGGAATTTCACTTCGTCTAAGCTCTTAGTCTCAGAATAAAAACCTAAATCGACCCTTGATAAATCTAGGAAATCAAGGCCAATAAAGAGCTAATAAAACGGGTATAAAAGTAAAATGAATATTTGCTACCAAAAATGTAAATAAATAAAAAAGAAACGGTCGGGTCGGTAGGTAGGCAGGTTGTCTGTAAAAAACGCTTTTAGCGATAAGACCGCCCACTGTGACACACTATTAATTTTAAGTTCCTCATGTACTTAATTTTTATTTTTGATGTACAATAAAGAATATATGGTGACTTAAATTATGGGAGCAAAGCCGAAATCGCGAAAAAAATATCAACGGTTCAGTAAATTAGGCAATCATAAATGTACTGAATAGCTGATTTTTTTTGGCGATTTCAGATTTGTTCCCATAGTAAAAGTTGTTGGTTATCATGAGCACAATCACGTGTTTAAGTATCGTACACTAATTGCCCGTCACCTATATATTTATTTATTTAAAAATGCATATTTTTTTACGTAAATAGATTCTTTTTCTATGAAAAATAGATATTCTACACCAATCAATCTCTGCTTAAATCTTAATAATACATTTACTGGAATGGACGAGTTTGTTACAAAAAAAAAAACTGATTTTTATGCAAAATTTTCCATGCTTCGTTAGTTATTTATAATCCTACGAGACACCTAATCTATTAATTTAAATAACATAAAAAGTGTTTGACCTTAGGTCTCAACTGTGAATGAGATAAAAACCAGCAAATATCTTAGTTTTATTCGAAAAATATCTCGTTAAAGACTAGTTTAGCTAGTTTCAAAATATCAACATTTTCTAACAAAATATAACGTCTAAAATTTCTGTTGTATATTTATATTACAGCCCATTAAAATAATGCTAAAATGAACAACTAATTGAAAAATCACTGATTTAAGGCTGTGACATGACCTTTTTTGATTTGAGGTCGGAAATAATGAAATAACTGCTCTCAGTCTGGAGTGAAAAGGAGTGTCAGACTTTTACTGACTAAAACTCACATGTGTTCCTTTGGTAGCCCTTTGCTTTTCAAGGCGCCTCATTTAGTGCCTTCTATATACGAGACAGTTACAATCTGGTAATTTTTGTTTTCTTTCCAATAGCCTCTGACACGTAAAGCTGCGCCAGCGCAGTTTATAACCTACTACTTGACATGCTAGTCACGGATCACCTCGGCCGGTCGGGCGAGTAAACAAGCTGCGTCAATTTTGTGTATAATGCATACAGAATGAGGTTTTTTAGCGTCTACGGTCATTCAAACGGTTGGGTTAAAATGTGGTTTAGTGTTTCCAAATCAATATAAATGGTTAGAACAGAGGTGCCCCAATGTTAACGGCCCCAACTTACGAGTTGTAGGTCGCGGGTTCAGACCCAGCCAGGCGCATTGCTTTGTGTGATTTAATTCATCACCACTCTCTTAAAACAGTGAAGGAAAACATGGTGAGGAAACCGGCATGTTCTAGAAACAAAAATTCGAAGACATGTGGCTTCCAACACCAACAGTCACCAAGAGAGTAAGAGTTCCCTCTCCTAGAGAAAAGGCCTGAATGCCAACATTGGGAACATTATAAGACCGACTATGAACGTTTTAATAAGTAGCTATTCAACACACTCAGCGATATGTATAATATAATCATTTTCTAGAGAAGCAAGCCATGTGTGCATATTTTTTGTGGGCGGTTATATATAGTATATTTTATTGAAAAGTTATAATTCAAGCCACACATTTCCCTGTTGGCCACGTGAATTCTAATTCTAATTCACTTGTAATTATATAACTAAGCAACAACAAATTGAGGCCGGAGTTATCATCCATCAGGAAACACAGACTCCAGCAAGGAATTCCATTCCTTAGCTGTACGCACAATGAATGAATGTGTTCCCAAAACGTTTTGTGCGTTTAGGTGGAATGTCCACCATGTACCCGTGGCGCATCGCCGCCGTACGCCTGGTGGTCTGATGACGGAACGGGCTCGGTGGAATTAGGCTATGCAATTCCAACGTAGAAAATAGCATAGCATAGTCGGCCTTATAATGTTCCCACTGTTTGGACTTCGGCCTCCTCTCTAGGAGAAGGAAATTCCAAGGCACACTTCCCGAAATGCAACCGGTAGAAAACCGACAGGCTAGCAACTCGGCCTCGATGCTCAATTCATTTTTACAACGCCTACATTTAGTAGTCGTTGTTCGTTTATTTTTTAAGCGTAAAAACGACTATTGAAAACTACAGTAAATAATACTACCGTTTAAGTAATTTAATTTTCTGTGAGCCACACGGTACACATCTAATATTTTAAGAACTTCTGACAATATTAAATAATGCTACCTGATCAGGTTTAACAATAGTCTGCGAGCAACATACACTCCCTATTTCCTCTACCAATATTTTCTTATAATTAACTTAAACCTCTACAAGGCTAATGTAAATAAAGATGAATATTAAAATCCACAATACCAAGGTCAGGCTCGAACCCACGGACCGTGCAAGCAAACACACATCCTCCGGAAACTGAGTCATTGGTGACGTCACCGAAATACTTAAATAAAGACTATTTTAAGAGAATTTTTACTCGGAATTTTGGAGTGTAAAAAACATATTGTACGTTTGGGGGACTTAATTATAGTCTATGTATGGCCAATAGTGATTGTCATGATATTTTTGTATGACGTTAATGATGAGTATACGACTTTATGATGACTATACGACTTTATGGTCTTTCTATTAAGTCAAACGACTTATGTAATTATTAGAGTAAAATTTAATCTGATGTGGTTTTAACGCTGGTTCAATGATCAAGGTTGATTAAGAGATCTTGATCGTTGTTTACTAATAGAAGAACCTTACAAAAAGTATCGACTATTTAAAGTATTATTTACTACTGCTACTGCTTTTTCTCTTGACAAGAAAGATAAAAAAGTCGATCTATAATATTTTCTTTTTCACTATTTTGGAGATTTTTAATGTATTGTTATGAATTTTATTGTCCTACATAAACCATAGTTCTTATAGCTTCTACCGTCTATGATACAGGTTTATCTTACTGCAGGCATAATTATAACATAGCCATTCTTTTGTAATAATTCCTAAGATTTTATGTAACTACACAATTAACTGTACAATTTTGACATCATGTGAAAACGTTCACACATCTAAAATGTTCAGATTATAAAATCTCTATTTAATTCTTAATGTTTATCTACGAGAAAGCTAGCTAGGTCTAGGTCTAGGCTTCATAGGTAGAACCTGTACCTATGTCATCTGTGTCATGACATCACCAATGATGTCATAAATAAGCCATCTTGCCTTCAAATACCATTCAAACATAATGATAGTACAGACGATGAACATTATTATTGTTAAGCTGCTTCGGTCATTATACGGGTTTTCCATCCATATCGAGCCAAAATTAAATTATGCTCACGATCCAAAAAAAAGAAAGGTGAAGTGTTGTATAGGTACACACAATACATGAAGCATCGAAGAATTTTGACAAGTACCCCTGACCAAATTGGTAATCTGCAATCGTTAACGCTAGTAGAAAGCTTCAAATGTACGAGAATGACGTCAACTCAACGCCCAGTCACGTGATCAGTACAAAAGGATCGAGGGCGTGGCCAACTCGAGGCGTTCGACGCAAGCAAAACGGTTGTAACTTGGCTAGGGGGGCAGCTCCCTGGTTACTTGATTACTGGATTCAGCAACCGTTTTTTTACGACCAATTCGTCATTGTATTGTTCGTCGAAATAATGATGCATTTATTTCCATTTACCCAACAGAATCTTTCACCAATGGACATTATGTCGATAGATTCGTCTGTGACACTTACGACGCACGACAGTCCCGTATGTTTGACCAAAAAGACGACAAGCCTATAACTCTTTTAACTAAACTCCATCTGTGTAGGTAGTTAAAAGACATACGAAGACTATTTAAATTTAGTTAATTACTAAACATCGGTTTTTTTTATGGTGGGAAAAATCATGCATTGACATCCCCCGCCCTCGGGCGGAGCGGGAGATAGTGTCAGACTCTTACTGACTAAAAGACCCACCCCGTTCCTTCTAGCCTTCATACCGAGGCTCGAGCGCCCTTTCGGATAACCCTGGCCCCAGTAGGCTTCGACCCGGCTGGGTCCCTGCTGTTGCTGACAACTCCTTGAGGCGCGCGGGAACAGTGCAGGTAAATACCTATTTGTAAACAGATAACACCTTTGGCCACTTAACCCTTCAATTGAGAATCGATTCCACGACGAATGAATAGAACTCATATTTCGTGGATTTGATTCCCACTTTAGACAAACTTGAGTGGTAATCGAACCCACGAACGTTGGCATAGCAGTTATAGACAATTATTACTAGACCAACAGGCCAGTCAAACTAAGTAACCAACCAACTTTTGTTTCATTACATAGGCAACACAAAAGAACCTTAGTAATACCAAAAGAATGACAACGCTACAAATTAATTACATTCCAATAATGCATTTGATTACATTGTAATCAACTCATGCGCAAGACGTGTGTGACCTTGTTGTAACCTTCTTGTGTCAGTGGGTGGCATTAAACATGACTGTCGCTTCTGAGATTGGGATCGTTTTTTTTTTTTGAGGTGAGGAAATTATGATTTTTTTTTTATCTAGACATATAAATAAAATTGGAGTGTCTGTTTGTAATATTGAAATAATTGTTTTTTACTACATGCATATATACGGTACATACACCAAAATATTTTTTTTACAATTTTTGTCTGTCTGTCTGTTTGTCCGGGCTAATCTCTGAAATGGCTGGACCGATTTTGACGGGACTTTTTTTTGGCAGGTAGCTGATGTAAGAAGGAGTAACATAGGCTACTTTTACTTTAGAAAAAATAAATTCAAAATCCTGTAGTCCACGCGAACGAAGTCGCGGGCATAACTAGTATATTATAAACTAGTACTTGACTGCGATCCCGCCTTATGGTAACTAGTGATGCAATCGTTGATGGTGATATAATCGGACGGGAAGACCGCAGCAGGCAAATTGTTCCAGTCCTTCGATGTACGCGGTATAAATGACGAGGCGAAACGCTTAGTCCGGACCGTAGATGTTTCAACAACGTACATACTACATACAACACCCTGGATACTCGCCGTACGTCGGTTTGTCCGATGGTAGAAATGAGATGGCGGAATCAATTGTGTATTGTCAATCAATTCCAGTACATCAATTGATGTACTGGAATTGATATACTGAAATTCATGTACTGGAATTGATGTACTGGCATTAATGTATACTGAAATAATTGATATAGGTTTGGCTAATCAGTCTATCGTGATCGACTGGTCGATCTTAGCTTTTTAGGGTTCCGTACTCAAAAAGTATAACGGAACCCTATTACTAAGACTCCACAGTCTGTCTGTCTGTCTATCTATCTGTCACTGGACTGTATCTCACGAACCGTGATATTTAAACAGTTCTAAACCTTCAAACCTGTGTCAGTGGATGATTTCCCACCACAAAAAAATGCCCCACCTATAACACACCCAATATATGGGTGAGATATATGGCCTTGTTGCGATAGCCTTCAAGTCAAGTGTGTAGACGCTGCGTGGGTGGCTTCAACAGAGTCATAGCGACTCATAGCACCTCATAGCCTATTGATCAGGTTCTAATTTCGACATCGACTCAATGCTTTCCATAACTTATAGAGGCGAGGTTTTTTTTTTGTTTTGAGTTGGCAATGATATATAACACATACAGGATGAATTGTGGACCTAAGGGCATTCAAAAATGTTTCTGTAAAAATCGCCTACTACTAATATTAATTAAACTTTTTTTTTCAAATTTAATAACATATTTCCACGAGCACTCTAGTCCCCTAGTTTCGACTGTGCGTTGAAATGTAAGTCAATCAGTTTTATCTTTTCTACACTAATATCATCTTCATCATTTCACCCGACGTCCACTGTTGGACATAGGCCTCCCCCAAGTGTCGCCACAATGAGCGGTCCTGTGCGTCTCGCATCCATCGGATTCCCGCAACCCTTACCAGGTCATCGGTCCACCTTGTAGGAGGCTTTCCAACGCTACGTCTACCGGTACGTGGTCGCCATTCCAGAACCTTTCAGTCCCATTATGGCCATTTGTTCTGCGAATATTATAATGAGGTATTTTTTTTTCTTTGGAAGAAGTTTTTTTTTGTAGGAGGTAATCTCTGCAAGTACTGGTTCGTTTGCTAAATTTTTTCTCCGATATAAAACTGCTTTAGGACAGCATCTTAAAAACGTTTTCTTCCTCTAAAGATCAAGACAATAACCGGTCCTGTGCAGTTTCAATATACAACCATCGTAGAATCCTCATTAAACAATTACACAATATCTTCACAATATATCTCCACTTTCAATTATGCTGCAGTTATCATAATAACATCTAGACGTACTTGTAGGCGAAGGTAACTAACGCTCAGTGTTCTAGCCACCTGGCTCTTAACAGCATTATTTAATAGCTACGTAATGAAAATACTTGCAATAAATAACATACTAGCTTTTGCCCACAGCTTCGCCTGCGTACATAAAATAGAGCTTATAACAACTCAGGAAAAAAGCAGCTTTCTATCGATGAGAAAATTTTAGCAATCGGACCATTACTCCCAGAGATTAAACGATTACAAACAAAAAAAAACGCGAGCCTATACATTATAAAAAAATAAAAAACCGGCCAAGAGCGTGTCGGGCCACGCTCAGTGTAGGGTTCCGTAGTTTCCTTTCCGTCACAATAAGTGTACCCACTTATGAGTTTAAAAAAATGCTTGCCTATACTACCCTAATAAAACATTTTTCTCCAATTTTTATTTTACCACTTTGACGGCGTGATTGATATACATATTGGAACTAAATTTCAGCTTTCTAGTGCTAACGGTCACAGAGATTAAGCGAGGACGGACAGACGGACAGACAGCCATGGCGAAACTATAAGGGTTCCTAGTTGGCTACGGAACCCTAAAAAACTATACCTCTTTATAATATTTATGTAGATGAACATAAAACACTATTAAAGTTATAATCTTCATATTCTAATTAAAAAAGCAAGTAAATAATAATTCTATTATGATGTCGTAAAAAATAAATATCCAATACTAATATTTACCAAAAACAACGAAACATGTTTCAGAAACGAAAAAAAAACTTGAATTTTCATAAACATTCGTTATTTTAAAATCGAAATATTGAATTACTAAATACAAAAATATTTACCAAAAATTATTTTGGTCAAACAAATCTTCAGTACAAAAGACATCAACGAGCACCTTGCGCAAGCGCACACCATCGAACTCGCGTGTGATTCGTGTGAACGTAGAAAATTACAGTTTTTTACCGGTTTTTTTTATACTTCCGTTCATACGAAATTGTAGAGTCAACGGATCGAAGGCAAATATTGATTCTGACCGGGCACGAAAAAAAAACGTTAAGTGCGATTTTTTTAGTGATGGAGGTTCCTTACAAAAATAAAATCTGGAAAGAAAATATTTTTAGAGAACAGTAATTTTTTTTTTGTGTCATATCATCGTCATGAGCCATTGATACAGTATGATATAATGAATCGAGTAAAACAGTGATTCACAGTTCACGTGGATATACTATGGCACGTGAATCACGATTTCTTAGTAGTTCATATTTGAAATGCGAACAAGGTTCAACTTCGGTGGTATTTAGGGTCAATCATAACTTGTTTAATAGGAAACACTATATACTTAACTACTAGCTTTTCCCGTTATGTCATAAGAAAAATCTCTACTTTGTCGCACAAAAAGTAGACGTTTTTCAAACTCCAATAAGGCACGCTCGTTTTGGTGACATCGAGATCTAAAGTGGACTTATTATTATTGACAAACACAAAAATAAAATTTATTTATTTATTGCCAATTTACACTTACAGCACATATAAATTATAGGCACACATTAATAGCGATAATACAACAAAAAATTCAAAAAAATAATGTAAAAATAATAATAATGAAAATAATGATCTTGATCGACGATTATAATCTTCTATGTCACTAGGGAACCCTAAATCTAGCTACTAAAAGATAAAAGGTGCAACAAACTTTGGCCGCTTGCTAATTGTTTAAACGCCGCTATCCGCTAGATACGGGTTTACAACACAGTAACAGAAAAAAATGCTATTGGCTACGGAGAATTCACGGCGTTTCGTCTTTATTCTTTCTAGGAAAAATTATGGTTAAAAAACTGGTTGATAAAGCTTGAAATCTGTGTATGATTATGCAAGACTGTTTGGTTTTTTTTTCCATAGTTGCTATTAAAGCAATGCAGAACGGGTTGTTTTTTAATTTTGTACGTACCTTTTAAAAACATTACATAATAATGATGACGGAGAAAACTAAATTTCGATAGCTAAAACTAACTAACGTTATGACATCAGACTCTTTTCTTGAAAACAGATGATTTACGTGGGACGCGTGTGTATCTAAGTCATCTGTTTTCAAGTAAACTCAAGAGTCTAGATGTCATAATGCGTAAACATACGTGACGCTATTTTGTTAGTCCGAACTTCTAAGTACAAAGTTTACTATAGTTTTTAAATATTATTCTAATTTAAGTGAAATGTGTTATTTACACTAATAAAGTAAAGAAAAGGAGGAGGTAATCTCTGGAAGTACTCGTCCGATTGCTAAAATTTTTTCACCGATAGAAAGCTGCTGTATTCCTGAGTGACATAGGCTATGTTTTATGTACGGAGGCGAAGCTGCGGGCAAATGCTAGTTTTCTATATGAGTAATAAACTTTTAACCAGAAATATAAACTTTTAGAGAAGACATCGCAGTCACCGATTTTACTATTGATCGTGTTGATTACGTAATTATTTACGTAGGAATGTGGCTTTATATTATATAGTATAGAATTAGACGATGATGATGGTTCTATATAAATAAATGAATTGAGAATTTGAAGTACATGTAAAACCCTATTTGATTGCGAAAGTTCTTCAGGCTTACAAATTAGTCGAAAAAGCCGCTTCTAGTTTTTTTTGTGGCGGCCTTTTTTCATGGCCCATGTGCTGCGGTGCTGCCACAAAAAAAAACCTAGAAGCCGCTTTTAGCTTCTCCGGCCACAAGCAGTCGCGCGTTTCAGCTTTTTTTGTAGCCGCTTTTAGCTTTTTTTTCTGTGACCGCTTCTAGATTTTTTGTAGCGGCTTTTTGTGGCCCACGTGCAGGGACACTTAAAGTTTGAAAAATACTCAACTTAACTTAAAAAAAAAACGATAGTATAACAGAATTATATAACTCACCTTACACACACGCTCAATATCACATCCACCAACTTTAAACATTCATTTTCCTCTTTCAACCCAACCGATCCTTGTCCGACAAGACAAAACCACTTTTTGCCCTCATTAAAGCAGTCACACTCAATCCAGTTCCAATAATAACGAGTCTAATACTAAACGTGTCTCACCCTACATTCTCATCTTGTATGGAAATGTAATAGAAACCAGTATGCATGCTAATTCGTTGGCCATCTTAAGAGCGAGCTGTATTATGTAAATATGTTAGCGGAACTGGCCTGATGAGGCAATGCTAAGCGTTGTGACTCTGTGTGGCGTTATGTCATGACGGTTATATATACGTATATTATATAGATGTTTTTTTTTTTTTTGTAGGAAGTCTTTAAATTACTTCTACCGTTTTGAGTGGGGCAACCCCATCCATGTTTTGACAGATTTATTTATTTATTCTTTTTTTAAATTACCGATTAAATCAAAAGTCTTTATTAAAATATCTGATCAGTAGAAATCGGAATAGGTATAGTATAAAGGGTGTAAGGGACAGCCCTCCACGGACTTTAAGGGCTTGCTCAGTAGACGAAATTGAACAAACTTCCACAAAAATTTTTTTCAGGAAACGAAAAAAAAATTCGGCCTCTCCATACAAACGGTATAATCAAGTTTATTATTTTGTATAGTGAGAAGGATTTTTTTTTTTTCGTTTCCTGAAAAGTAGTGTGAAGATTGTTCAGTTTCGTCTACTGAGCAAGCCCTTAAAGTTTGTGGAGGGCTGTCCCTTACACCTTGTATATGTGTTTAAAATTTCTGAAACTGCAGGAAATTCGTTTGTGAAAACCTCTACTGATCAGAGACTTTTTTCCTAGAATTATTGCCAAGTTGCGATCGAAGTCATAGACAAGCAAAAGACGGAGCTTGTTGTGCAATGTTTGTAATCACACTTGCTTGTGAAAGCTAATAAAAGAGCCCACATTATGACCAAGTTATCGAACAAGTTGCAATAAAGTGCAAAAGACCTAGAGTCGAATTTGATAATGTCTGCATAACTCATGACTTTTTTGTTTTTAAGGTAGAAAATCATCAAATATTTTTTTATCATGCATACGCTTGCTTTTGACCACTATTTCACCAGATGGTAAGCGATGATATAGCCGACGAGGGAGGACGCTTACCTAGAAGTAACTTATTCACTCTGGACTTAAAGACGAGAGAGGGAGTCTCTTTCCTGTTAGCTACAACCTAGGGGTCTTTAAGTTCAGATTAAATAAGCGAGCTCTAGGCAAGCATGCTCCACTATCGACCATATCATCACTTACCTTCTGGTGAGATAGTAGTCAAGCGTAAGCCTATCAAAACATAAAAAAATATTACATTTAAGTAGGTACCTCATCTCATTAAAGAAACAAATTTTACCAATCATGGGACCTGTACCATCCATCACCATCGTTGCGTGCCGGTCCTCAAATCACAATAATTGGCCCTAAGGACACATGTCACGTGTAATAACAGGCCCTGCTGTAATAACACATGTAATACTTGTAAAAGAACACCGCTCACAGTTAGTATTTGACGGTGAATACTAAAAAAATATGATGTGCAGCGATAATTACGGCTTGCGGCAGTCATGGACTGTTCCACGACGTGGTACAAGTAAGAAAATGGGCAGAAGGGTAACAGTAATTAAAAAAAAAATAGGGAATATGCATGAAAAAGTATTTGCTAACCAGTTTGTCAAAAAATATATAAAAATAAGATACTGTGAAAACAATGTCAAAATTTTTAGGAAACCAAACAAGATATAAAAGAAAATGGCGGCTGTACGAGCGTGGTGAACTTTAACGGACCTGCCGTTATGGGCTTTGACGTCTTTGAACCTTTATAACTTCGATGTTGAAAGATATTTCAAAAATTCTTTCATATTTGTTTACTACAGCTTAAAATATATAAAAAATTGCATGTATATTCTCTTAATAGGTTTTTTTTTTGTGTTTTTACTCAGAGTAATCAGAATCTCCTCTGGATGTCTTCACAAGAAAAATTGGAGACCACTTCCTTTCTCACGTGAAACACTGTGACACTGTTTTTTTTATAGATTGTATAAAATGAAAGTAACAATAAGCTTACTTGTAGACAATTAACTTAGCTGTCAGTGGCTTAATTCATTTTCTATCTTTTAATTATTTTTTATTTTATTATCTAAATTGTGCTCACATAACAGAACCAACAAGAAATATGTAACCAAGATTCTATGTCACTCATAATCTAATTTAAAAGAGTGTCCGTGTAGTTTCTTGCACGTTCTTCTCCATAGTGATTTACAATTTGGAACGTGCAATTTAGCTTCACTTTTCTTGGACTGACCGGCAGGCACTGAGTAGTCAAATGATGAGAAACCCCAGGTGAAATAAATGTTTTTGATTTTGATAACTGCAAAGAGAGACGATTTGCAAACTTACGTAACTTTTTTGTTTTGAACTAAATGATTCTTCTGTAAAAACCCACACATTGGCATAACAATAAAATGTAATTTTATAATCAACTGCGACGTGTAAGTGTGAAGTAACTGTAATTACTGTTGTACATGCGTTTTGTGTGCGTTTTGCGTGCGGTTTGTGTGCGTTGTTTTTTTTTAATAATGGGCGACTAGACCTGTCACGATGCACTACGATCTTTATGCAGACTTGTTTTAATAATGTGGTTTAAGTGGCACAAATAGAAGGCTTGGATTAAGAACAGTCTTTACGTCTGTTCTTTGTGTTGAAGATAATTATCTGTGACTTTGGTATTTAAATTGTTCATAATTGTGTGGGTTTAAAAGGTAGGCTAACGTTTCTACACTGTAGGATTCTGTTTTAGGTGTTTCGTGAATAGATTTGGGACATTCAAGAAAGGTTATCGGTTCAAGCTTGTAAATATTGTGATATCGAAAGGAGATCGCATGAGTTGTTTTTTTTTTTTTATATAGCCAACGAACTGGCTTGTAAAATATACTTTTAAGGGGCCGGCGACGGATGAATTTCCATACAAACGTAATACCACGCTCATTTGCAGTCGGAGTACATTTCCAACATATTATGATGATATTCGGTTATAAGCAATATTTATGTAGGTTCCTACGTCGACAATATTAGAAATATTGTTATTTTTAATAAAGGAAAAGTCTAATGGCATATTTTGCCATTTATGCTGCAAAAAAGTACGAAATACAATTCGCTTTTTCTTTTTGTTTTTTTTTTTTTAAAGAAAGACGTAGGAACCTAGATAAATATTGTCTATAAACGAATATCATCATAATATGTTAGAAATATGCTCCAACTGCAAATGAGCGTGGTATTACGTTTGTATGGAAATTCGTCCGTCGCCGGCCACTTAAGGATTTTGCAGTTCTAGAATAAGTTTGAAAATTTGTAGTAAAAAGAAAGTGTGTTGTTTTTTCAGTGTTGAAGTGACTTTTGTAAGAAAAGCTTGTGCGTGTTGTAGAAACATCGCAATACGAAGCCTACCGTGTGCTGAGCTACGCTACAATAAGTAGGTTTATATAGGGAATAACGGAAAAGTTTGCTTATGTTCGATATTTACAGACTACTTTATGAAGAACTTCTTATTTACGTTCTTTTTTTTTTATTAAATTCATCTTTACCTAGATGATTTTTCATAGTAAATCTTAATGGTTGAACATATATACAAAAGGTAAGTGCGTGTCGGACTCGCGTACTAAGGGTTCCGTACTTACCATTATTTATACAACATTGGACACTATAATATACTTACCCATTTTTGTAGTTACACCCAGAGATTCAAACTGTAACCGTAATAAAGTGTTTTAACACTATTTTTTAAAACGGTTTTAACAGAAAAACACTTTTAAATGTAACAGATACAATAGTGTTACCGAATGAAACTGTAACCTTTTATATGTGTTAATAAGTGTTAATATGTGTAACTGAAATAATCAGTGTTAGTATAGCTTTAAGTAGAAATAATTTGCACAGTACCTACCATAAATAAGTAAATTGTAACTTTGGCAACGCTGCGTTTACCTGTTACACTTATTAACACTGTTAACACTTTTATATCTGTTACAGATATGTTACGGTTACACTTTTTTTAAGTTTTTTTTTTTAAGTGTTTTGGGTTAACACATTGAAAACACATATTTAAGTGTTACATTTTTGATTCTGTTACCAATTCAATATGATTGTGATTCTGTAACCTTTATGAAGGTGTTTTTAAGTCCCTGGTTACACCTGTCACGGCGCGTGTTAAATCAATTATTCTGTTTTTAGTATTTGTTGTTATAGCGCCAACAAAAATACATCATTGTAAAAATTTTAACTGTCTAGTTGTCACGGTTAATGAGATACAGCCTGGTAACAGACAGGTGGACAGTGGAGTCTTAGTAATAGAGTGTACACTTTGGGTACGAAACCTTCAAAACCTTCCCCGTTTACTGTTCTTTCTCTTAGTGAGAACCGCATCAAAATACGTTGCCTGCTTTAGGAGTTAGCAAATAAAAAGACAAACGCAACGATTTGATTTCATACTCTATTAGTTATATACAAAATATGGTTGTATGCATCTGTAGAGTACAATTCACGAATGATGGCGGCCGTGAAGTTTGCGCAGAAGGCTGCGCAGTAAAGTGTTTTAGGAACTAAATGGCGACGTGCGTGTGCGAGAAGAGTGTAGTATGCGCGAACGTTCGCAAAGGCTAACTTCACGGCCGCCATCATTCGTGAATTGTACTGTAGAACAATTTAAATAAAATCTTTATAACGTCAACGACCTAAAAGGCGGTAAAATGTCACCGAATCGTGTTCAAATTAAGAATTGAGAAATAACGTTATACCCAAAACTAGAGTTCCGTAGGCGGGAGCTGGCATTAGCATATAAATGGTCATTTCTTATGAGGTATTAGTATTTAAACTTACTTATAAATCATTGTCGTAATGAAAGCTAAACTATTTTTTTGTCTGATACAAACTAGTGCTTGACTGCGATCCCACCTGAAGATGGTAAGTAGTGATGTAATTGTTGATGGTAAGGCGCACTAGTTTATTAGGAGTCTATTGCTGGGTTATTTTTCCACTAACAAAAAATGAAAAAAAATCAAAAGAAAAAGAAAATTTTAAACTCTAAACCTAACCTACCTTTGGTTAGGTTAAGAGTTTATAAACTTTTTTTTCATAAATACTTCAGTAAAGGAAGGTTTTCAGTCATATTACCTAGTCTAAGAAACGTGTGTTTTTGTAGTAGCAGCAATTTCGGTGAACTTCGCTGAAGTAAACACAATACAACAATAAAATTCTCAGCTCCATTTTAACGAGATCGCGCCTTTTTCAATAATTCTACACATTATTGTCCAGTTGTGCAGACATTTGAGGTACAAAACTAAACAATGCGTTCCAAATAACAATAGGATCGATTGCCACGTTGTAACGTCACGTCAAACTGTCAAATTGAAGAAGTAATAAAGTAAGCAATCAATGATTTTTTTTAAATTTAATTTATTTATGAACTGTGAACGAAAAAAGTTTAATAAGAATCCAGTTCTTCAATTTTGCTCATCTCCAAGTTCTATAATTTTGCCCAATTTCTTACGATTTACAAGTATGACATCCTATTGTCGTCTATCCTATTTTTTGGAACGCATTGTACAAATTTTATATCACAATATCCATTAGGAATCAATTTACGAATAATTGAAACATCTACTGAACTTTACTCCAAGAAATGTCACCAAAAACTCGACAAAGCTACAAAGCCAAAAACTACCAAAAAGTTTCCACTATTTACTGAAAAACCAGTAACCCTTACTTTTCTACAATCTTGCGTTTGCTCAAGGCAAAGCTTTCTTCTGACCACCTCATCAAACAAACCGCAAAGACCACATTACTTCAGTGCAAGTTTAAAATAAAATAAGCATTTTTTGCCACATGACTTACATATTTTTACATTATTATAAAATACTTTCAATTTTTGCTCTATTAAATCTAGTCAACAAAAACCGAGTTTAAGCGCGCGCTTGAGAACTGCATGCTATTATATTGTTTTTACCCGCGATCCGGCACGCTCCGTCATTCGCAGAAAAAAGAAAAGCTTTTAAAGGACACTAGGCTATGGAAAAATTATAAGAATGCGTAAAAGTGCACGCGACACGATTGCATATCTTCACGCGTAAAAAAAATAATAATATGGAAACTGAAGAAATCTTCTTTAAAGGTATGTTTTTAGAAGTAAATATTTCTTTTGAGGAATCCCTAGGAGTTAGGACCTATTGAAAGAATTGTTAAGGGAGGGCAAAAAAGGAAGATTTAGACTTAGCTGGCAACCACACTTCCATTGAATCTCTATCTAAGGCCTATACATTATATTTTTACCATGCCATAAAATAATTCTACCGCATAAAACTACCATTGATAATAATATCTGGCATCCCAGTCGTAAAAATAGCGAAAGCGACAATCGGAAAAATATAAAGATTGTGAAATTACAGCTGCAGTCGCGCCATAAATCTCTATCCATAGACAAGCAACATGGCCGCTTATTCTATATTGTCTCTGGTCCACATGAATTCGTTTTATTCGCTTATTAACAAGGTAATCTTTGGGGATGATTTAGACTTTAAAATGACTTAAATAAAGGTTATATTTGAATGTTTTTAAAAGCTATAATAAATTTGTTTTGTAAAGTGCATAGCGATGACAATCTTTGCCGAGATACCCCGCGGTTTTATTGGTTGCAATAGAGAAGCAAAAATATGTTTATCAGTAAAATATTTATTTATATTACTATAAGAATCTTATGTTCATTTTATGATTTTATGCAATATGCGCTATCTCTGTAAAAGTTTGAGTTACGTTTTTGAAATGTAGTATTTTTGATGCAAATAAACTCTGGTGTAGACTATAATAAAAGTATGATAATGTAGGTGCTGAAATATATAGGTACACAAACTGAAATAAAGGATAAAATTTATTACAACCTTAATTTTCATTAAATAAAGTGCGTACAACAGAGCAATGTTTTATTTTCCCAAATAAAAAATGGACGAACACTATCCCTAGTATCTATTGCGACATTAAAAAAAAATGCTTGACCAAAGACTACCAACCAACCTTCAGAACCTAACCTAATTCTAATTTCAAAAATGTACTAACAATTTTTTTAGTCATACGAAGCCATTTTGTTTTTTAGTTGACACAGGTATTGTCTACTAAACTAAACAAGAAACTTATTTATATTTACCTCGTTTATTCGACGTCTCTGCAACGGACCCCGGTTGAGGGCGGCATTTAAGACGTGCGTTCGATTATCTGCAAAAATAAAAATAGACACTTTAATTTCTTACACATTATTTCTGTTTAAATAAAGAATAATTTTAGCTTCGAGCGATGGCTGATGTTGATATACGAGTATTTTATGAGCGGAGTAAAGTTATATTCACTTCGTTAATTTTATCTCTGGTTGAAGTTAGTTAGACGATCGTAGCCCACTGCTGGGCGAAGGTCTCCCTCTTCCTTTTTCCCAAACGTCTGTCCAGTAGCCCGATTCACGTAATTCGTAGATTTAAAAAAAACTGTATTACATTATCCTGGTAGAATACTTATTAATGTAACTGGAAATAAGTCGATAGATCGTGAATATATACCGCTTTTGGATAGGACATCGATCGTTTTTTTGTAGGAGAAAAAGAAATATTAATTGATTTAGGTACATATGCTATGTTCACTTCGAAGAATATTTAAGCATCAATTTTTATGTGTAAAAATCTTTCTAAAGATCCAAGCCGTTTCGAAGGAATATGGAAAAGTTGCGAAAATGCTAAATATTTTTTTAGTCAAAATTATTAATCGCACCAAAAAATCAATAGTTGATAATGTTGTTCACAAATCTATAATATTCTTCTTCTTCTTCTTGTTGTCTTGTTCTTCTGTGTGTGGACATGTCCGGCCTAAACCCACATTAGAGTGGCAGCTTTTCGGGTAACATCTTTAATCTTAAGGCCCAAGCGCCCGAAAAGTGCCATAAAACAGTGACTTTCTGAAGCCTACTCCTCGGTAACGTCCAGGTTAATAAGTTTGAAAATAATATATGTTTATTATACATTCATGAACAACATTATCAACTTTTAATTTTTTCGTGCTATTAATACTTTTGTCTAAAAATAACATCACATAATATTACATAAAATAACATCACATTCGCAACTTTTCCCTACTCTTTCGAAACGGCTTGGATCTTTAGAAACATTTTTACACATAAAAATGGGTGATTAAATATTCTTCAAAGTGAACATTGCATATGTAAATCAGTCAATATTTTGCAAAGAAAATGGGTTTAAAGGTCAGCCGCGCGCTTTCCGGGCGCTGTTGGCCGCAAATAAATGCACAGATTTGCGTACTGCCGCCTAGGCGGGTGCGAGAGGTGCGTCCACATAATTTTGGCCAGATGGTTCAAGAGACCATAAGCCTTAATTTTAAAGTGTTAGTCGTTGAACAAACGATGACAGTGATGTTTGAGTCTTAAAACTCAGTCATATTTTACATATGTTTGATTACTGACCATTATATACCAATAAAATTGTTTGACTATATTAGGGTATATATTTATGTAGTTTATTCATTAGAGTATGTTTACTTCTAATTGTAAGTGTATTGTAATATTTATGGTTTATTAGTATAACAATTCTTGGAATCACCTTATCTCTTTCTTTTATTGCACCTACCACTGTTTTTCTCTGCACCACCCAAAGGTTGACTGGGAGAAAATGCCTAAGGCATTAAGTCCGCCTCTGTACTTTTATGTGCATGAAGTATAAATAAATATGTCTGACATCATCATGCGTTGCTATAAAATGGGATTTCCTTTATCCTTTTATTCATTTGAATTTATTGAATTGACCTTTCGTGGTTAACCGTTTTTGAAAGCGCATTCAGATTTTTTAAGGTTACGTATTGATTTTTGTTGATACCGGTACTTTTTAACTTATTGCCAAATCCTGCCTGCGTCTTCGCCCGCGTACATAAATTATAGCCTATGTCACTCGGGAATAAGGCAGCTTTCTATTGGTGAAAAAAATTTAGAAATTGGACCAGTACTTTCAGAGATTACCTCCTCCAAACATAAAAATCAACTTTATCTCTTTATTATATTAGTGTAGTTGAGTTAAAAGCTCTCCAAAATGTAGAGAACAGTTGATTTTATCTCTGTCGGAATAAATTGGAAAAATATTAAAATTCTCTCTATTTCAGGTGTACTTATTACTAGCGTAAAAAGTAGTTCTCACTCATTAATGAGTAAATAAAAAACCATGAAGACATTCCAATGTATTAAGTCACCGCAGTTTAAAAATAAACTTAAAAATTAAATTATGACATCAGATTTCATGGTATTAATTTCATCTTAAACAAAATCCTGAGAAACAAGCCTAAAAAATAAATTACCTGTTTAACTCAAATAAACAAGAAAAAATAAAACAAAATAAATAATTCTGGGCTAGTCAACTCTCGGCTTAAAACACACTTTTTAAACATAGGGTTACCATAAATATTTGCTGGACTTACGCAACGGCATACACACATGTTATTTAAACGCCAGAAGCAACCTACTTGTTTGAATTATTTAGAGCATTTAGATATTTACCAATAGAAAGTTCGGGAGTATGTTTATGAAGAAGTTTAGGAAATTTTTAATTAGACCATGATGAGGAAAGTAACACATTTTCAAGTTATCTTTTCTTTTAGCCTTATGTTCGTGTAGTACCTTCGAATAATCCTTCTCAGACAAACAAATAGTAAATTACCTATTAATTAGATACATAAGAAATACTTATTCGAAAACCTTATCAACATTACATCGACATCTTTAAATCACTGACAACTAGTTGAAACTTTTGATCAACTCAAGGCATGCACTCAAGGGCTGGCTTTTGCTACGGGCGAAAAATAATCAGTCTTTTGGGCACAAACTTCCAAACGATTGCGTCGGGGAGAAACTTTTTGTCGCATGATTTCAACCGAAAGTCGACTGCTCTTGGACATAAGCCAATGAAGCAAATAGCCAAGTCATTTGCTTCATATGCCTCTTCCAAGCGTCGCCAAAACTCCCGGTCCTATGTCAGCAATTTTCCCACTTCGATCAATATTGCCGGCAACGGCACATCTCTAGTCTTGCTTGTCTTGCCTTTTTTTTGCTGTATTACTATTTGGTGTACAATTAAGTTTATTCTATTCTATTCTATTCATCGGATTCCCGCATCCTCACCAGGTCACCGGTCCTAAGCCTTCCTAAGCAATACGACGCCATATTTCCTAAAGGAAAGTATTCCGATAAGAATGTTTGTCTTAAGTGTATGTATACATATTTATAGTACAGTTATATTTTGTTTAAGTATATTGTAGGTTAATAACTAATACTACTTAATACTGGATTTAAGTAGCACAGAATAGGGACATGTGGCAGGCCCTGGAGGAGGCCTTTACCTAAGAAGGGGTTCTTGCATCACTTTAATTAATAATTATTATTTATACATAATATGATATAAAGGAAATAATAATGAATAATAATAAATATAAATATTGAGAATGAATAAAAATAAAAACAAATAATAATAAAAAATGTAAATAATAATAATGAATATAATACAAATAATAAAATAAGTACATATGCATGCAATTAATTTATAAATTTGTCAACAATTGATGTGTTTATTTTGAAACCTTTTTGACGGATATTTGTAACTGTAATCATCAATGCAATGTTAATTATTTAATTGGCAAGAAATAAGACTTTTTATTTTATTTTATTTATTATTGTAGGTATATTTTATTGTAAATAATAATCATAAGTGCGACCTGAAAATATAACCTCAAGCGTTCCTAAAACCATGGTAACCCTACCCATTGTTAACTTAAAAATCGAAACTTTTTTTAGGACATGCGTTTCCCAGACGCACCAAGGACCTGCCAATGTGACTCCTTTGACATTACCAGCCGGTTTCAAGAACAAACAACGAGAACTGGCCCTTACCTGAGGGACCGAAAAAAAGACAACACTGATATCCATTGCAGTTTTTGAAGCGGGAAAGAGTTGTGGGATCGACGTAAAAGAGCAATGGAATGCAAAATACAAACTTTACGTTAAAAGGCGAACCGAAAAAGATGACTCTACGAGATCCATTACAGGTTTTTCTCTGCAAAAAAAGAAGGATTGGGTTGAAAAAAATGGAATGTAAAAAATTATGTTTTAGTTTTTTTACTGGATCTCTTAGTCCATCATAATAAAGAGTTATGCTAATGATAAAGTTACTTTGAAATTGAAAGTGACCGAATGGCCTTGAAGGAGAAGGCTTTGCATTTTGTTAACAATGTTTTGGAGCAGCATTGTTAAGCTTGTTTTGAAATTATAATTTAATGCTCGCAATTTTAAGCTGACAAACATGTTTTTTTGTGAAATCTTTGGTACTTAAAACAATGGTTCGTAACAATGCAAAAAAAATAATATAAATAGTCTCAAAATCCTTTTTCTATCTTCTTATATAACACAAGATAAACTTGACGAGTGTAATTTATAGAAGACAATGGCTCCTGTAAAACATCTGTGTTACAGAAAAGAATAGTAATCAAACAAGTTTTTAATGAAAATCATTTTTTCATAGCTCGGTATACTTATTTATAATTAATACTCGTCAAGACGAATCATACGAGCCCAAACTCGATGGGGTTGCGTCGTGCATAAACTGCACTGCACTGGTTGTGTGTGTGGGGTGCTACCAAGTTCCTATAGCCACCTTCCGGTTCCATCATCAGATCAACTCCATGTCATAATACTTTTGCATCGTCATCTGATTTACACATGCATGCAAACTTTCAGCTCAATCGGTAGCCGGGAAGTAGATCAAATTTAATTTGCAAGATTTGATGACAGACAAACATTGGCACAGGTGAAACTAAATAAAAGCTTTTAAAAAGGGGCATTCCACGGGAAATGGTATTATAATAAACGCACATTAAATTATGAACATAATAGATAGGTACTTATTTTGCGTTATGCGTTTCCAGTGTCGATGCCTATATTATTTGCCTACAATTAGGATAGGTTGCTAATTTCTTAAAAAACACTACTTATGTGTATGTGCATTTAAGTTAAATTTCATTGCTAAGTTAATTTTCAACCCACCCAATAATGTTTTTTTTTTTTTGATTGGGGTATCTAAGGGTTTGTATTATACCAGTTGGGTAGTCATGTGTTCGTTGTTCTTTAATATATTTTTTAAGTTTCTTAAAACACTTAGGTACCATGCGGTCATTTCTGCCTGATAGCTTAGAAAAAAATTTCGCTTGAATCCTACGGCGCGGCGCCAAAATAAATCCTTTGAAGTATTCGTTTCGAGTGCAAGCAAAAATGTACTTAGCAGTAGTCAGGCGGAAGTGTCTTTGATAGTACACAATATCGAATTTAGAATGCGGTTACCTATCTAAAAAATTGTAATTTGTCAGAAATGGACAAGAAACTCTTCAAAATGTATATTGTAGATATGAGCTTTTTTATGTACTTTGTTATCTTTTACGCATAATTTGGGCTCTTTTTCTTCTTTTACAGTAATTTTGACTCAGATCATTGTCATTCAAAAAATGCTTTACCCTTTTTTATTCATCGTCCGGTATAAGTTAAAATAATGTACTTTTCAAAATTCGAAAATAAAGACCATTTATTGGATCGTATTTCGTCCAAAAGGCTTTCGACCAAGTGCGTGACCACTTTTTGGATGACATCATTGCTATATATCCTGAGCGTATTTTAATCAGTTCGGCTGCAAAGTGGATTTAGAAATGACATCATGTGTCAATGATCTTCCTTTGGATTCAATAATCAAGATCCACGCGCACTAAGATTCCAAAAGAAGGAATTCCTGGGGAGTGGAATTCCTTGCCGGAATCTGTGTTTCCTGATGGCTACAAACCAATCTTTAAGTCAATAGTGAATAGGTTACTTCTAGGTAAGTGCGCTTCATCGTCGATCGCGTCGTCGCTTTCCATCAGATGAGATAGCGGTCAAGAGCGAACCCATCAAAATTAAAAAAAAAACATGGATCATCTGTCCCAAATTGCAGTTCTCTTTTCAAAAAATCATTCCTCCTCATAATCCTCGTCCAAATTCTGACAAAAATCTTCTTTCTTTTGTGTTTATTTGTTTTATTATTATATTTTAATATGTAAATCTATTGAAAACATTAAGTTTTATTAAATTAAATTACAATATAACCGTTCGAATCGCATTTTTTCTCTCTCTATTTCACTCCTACGAGTTTCTGTCAGTCTGTGTCTAAGAAGAAGTTCTTCTTTTTTAACTTTAATATTTTTTAATTACTGTCAATATTAGCAAAAAAATCACCAGCATGTTTTAGCTGGTAAAAATCTAACTCCACCCAAAAAAGGCCTATCACACCAGTCTACTGCAAAAGACCACCTGATAACGGAATACTTTTTATCTCGAGATAACATTACCTTCAGACCATTTTCTGCCTTCACGCGGGCGAAACCGCTGACTGCAGCTAGCTAGCTAGTACCAATAATTATCACACCAACAGTTATCCAAAGACGGTCCTAGATCCCATACAAACCCGTCTCTAAACACACAATTTAACTTTTTCCATCGAAAATTAGATTGACTTCTACGGCCAGTAGAAACAAAAAAAAATTGGGTAAGTGCGAGTCGGCCTCGCGCACGCAGGGTTCCGTACCGTCCGTAGAAAAAAAGGGCAAAAAAAACAAAACGCGTTGGTTGTGTAGGAGCCAGAAGCTCCCATTAAATTTTGATTTCATTTTGTTTTTAGTATTTGTTGTTACAGCGGCCACAGAATTTTTTTTTCGATGGGTAAAATCATCCTATGACAACCCCCGCTCTTGGGCGGAGCGGGAGATAGTGTCAGACTCTTACTGACTAAAAAACCCATGCCGAAAAGGCGCTCGAGCCCCGGTATGAAGGCTTGAAGCTTCATACCGGGGCTCGAGCGCCCTTTCGAATGACCCTGGCCCCAGTAGGCTTCGACCCGGCTGGCCCCCTGCTGTTGCTGACAACTCCTTGAGGCGCGCGGGAACAGCGCGCGCCGTCGACGACTTGGACTTGGTCCGGACAGTTACCGGACGGCCGGACAGCGAGCAACCCATTGCTTACTGTCCGCAAGCCGGTGGCCGGAAATCGGGATCAGTATCCCGGCGCCGGCGGCGGCGGCGATAACGCCGTTACCTGATGCGTTCGGCCTCCCCCTTTGCTATATGAGACAGCCTGGTATCTCAAGAACACGATAGGCAACGAAGTCTTAGTAATCTTCTTCTGAGTCGGTACGCTCTTGCCAGAGTGGTCGTGGTTACCACTGTGAATCAAGATGAGTGATCATCTTTGTAATGCGGCGCCATTCATCACGACTGCAACTTTCCGGGTACATTCATTAACCGAGCACTTAGTTGTGGCCTTGATCTGGACTGTCCATCTCATTGTTGATTTACCACGTGGCCTGGTGGCCTCAACTTTGCCCTTTTTATGGTGGGAAAAATCATGCATTGACATCCCCCGCCCTTGGGCGGAGCGGGAGATAGTGTCAGACTCTTACTAACTAAAAGACCCACCCCATTCCTTCTAGCCCTCATACCGGGGCTCGAGCGCCCTTTCGGATAACCCTGGCCCCAGTAGGCTTCGACCCGGCTGGGTCCCTGCTGTTGCTGACAACTCCTTGAGTCAACTTTGCCCTGCACTACGAGACGCTCTATAGAGTCATTACTACGACGCGATACATGGCCGAAGAAGGTCAGAATGCGCGACTGCACTGTGGATGATAAGCGCTGTCTGATGCCGAGTTCTTTTAATACGGAATCATTCGTACGAAATTCTGTCCAGGATACTCCTAGCCACGTCTCCAGCACCACATCTTAGTATTAGGGTCCCGTTATTCCCTTCCCTTTCCTTTGGGTGCGGAACCCTAAAAACGTTTAACAGCCACATGATTCCGCGTTCTTTACTTCGCCTACACATGCCTGAATAATAGAGATTGCTCTCAAGTTGGAAGGACAAGTGCCGTATTAGGTAACACGTTATTATGTCAAGCGGTTTTAGTCATATTGGTAGAAATGCCAGGATTGCCTCACGATGAGAAACTGGTCATTGAGCCTGATAAATATGGATGTAGATTGTAGCTAATGTGTCTCGATCTAATGATGATTGAGCTCTGTACTTGGTTGGAGTTTTTGTTTGTCTACACTAGAAAATATATAGGTATTGGCAGTGCCGTAACTAGTCTTTTATTCGCTTGGTGCAAGTTTCTATAACTGCGCCACTTGAAAAAAAGTAAGTCGGTGTTAAATAAGAAACGAACAATATCGAGAAACGCCGATTTCCGAAATTAAACTTATTTTGATCGTTTTAGTGTATTTTCAGTGAATTCGGTTATTTTTTAAGTATTTTTTACAATACCCTTACTTACAAAAAAAAAATAAACGGGGGTTGACCGGCGCGCCCAGCCTGACACGCGATAAATATAATACAATTGAGGCGGGGGAGACGCGCACTTTTCTACACTAGTGCGGAAAACAGTCTATTGTGTGTCCAAAAAGCGGTGGTATAAAAGCGGGTTTTTTAATAAGTGTATTGAAAAGTAATTTTAAATCATCAAGTTTAAAAACTTGTTTTCCATATCTTTAACAAGTCATTAGATACGAAAATATCTCAATTACAGTACATATCTAAAGTTACTTAAGGCCCCTACGTATGCAAATTACTTCAAATACCACAGTGTGGGCGACGCTTGCCAAAGTGATTCGAGGAAACTTGACTACTTAGGTAGGTGGGTAAGATTTACATTGTAAGATTGAGCTAGTGTAATAGGTCGTAAGTGCTACAAGAATTTGCAAATTATGGATGCAGAATGGTAGGTAAATGATATTATTATCTTTATGTAATACTAGCACTAATTTGTGCACAACGCCAACAATTACCAACAGGTCATTGAACTCGCTCAGCTGACGTTTTCTTAAAGAAATTAATTTCGTACCTGCGTAAATTATTACGAGTTTTGAAAAAAAAGACACTTTATTTTTCAATTTTATCTTTACAAATCGATAGTGTTTCATGTAATGGATTGACCCTCCACGGGATTAAAACGATTAAAATGTAGGGGTTTTTATGTATGTTAGGGTGTCCCAAAAAAAACAAATTCTTTTTTTTACAACGCATATTCTCTAATTTTGTTTGAATAGCGTCAAAACAATTGTAAATAAAATTTATTTACAATTATTGTTAGATATATTGCTTTATTTTATGTACGAGGGCGAAGCTGCAGGATAAAGCTAGTAAGTAAATAAAACTGACGTGACTTAGCCAGCAGATGTCAGCTTAACCCATGTCTGAGACTGCCATAAGGAAGACAGGGATAAAAACCATTTGATAGGTGTTTATTTTTTACACACTTATCATCCTGCAGTACAAACGTCCTAATAAGCTTGAAGTTTTCAATAGCAATCCCGTCATCACATAAATTAATCTGACAAGCGTGTATAGTGAATAGACACTCAGGAGTCTATTAAGGGGGCCCTTCCCGATCCGTCTATCGCCAACGTGAACATGGTATAAAAGCTTGTTATTTCATGTAATACAATTAAACGTAATGTTTGAAAAAAGAGAGATGGTCTGAACGTCCTGTTGGCATTCAGTAGATAAAAATATCATTCAGAATCTCGATTAAATGCTCACAGTATTTTTTTTTTAATTCTTTATTTTTTAAGCGGTTTCTATCCATACGGATACGTCAACCCCATTGTACCTTCTACTCTATTTACACACATAAACATAATCTTATATTATAAAATAATAAAGGTATTTACTGCCTTAACTTCTGTAAAAACTAAATAAACTATAATACAAAACTAAACGCATAATTTGTGGGTTAACCCACAAAGTAGGCGTTTAATTCTTTCCGACTTAGGGTATGCCAATATATTTTGGATAAGTCCAACATCCCACATGTTAAAATTAAATTTTCGAGCCAGAGCTTCCCTTTCTGCTTACAGTTAAGCAGTGGAATTCCCTGCCAAAGTCTGTTTCCTGATAGCTACAACGGGTCTTTAAGTCAAGAGTGAATAGGTTAATTCTAGGCAAGCGTGCTCCACCGTCGACTACATCACAACTTACCATCAGATGAGACATTCAAACACGAGATTACATTTAAAAACTAGTCAAAATTCGATTTAGCCCTACCGACCGACCGCCAAATCGTACTCGCGTCGTGTCGTGAACTCAAAACTATGATATAACTGTACCCACGTCAACGGTACAGCACATTCGTGCTTGCCCTGCTATCACAAACGCCGTAATAATATATAATTGAATGCTGCCTCACTTAGGGCTCGGGCGCGAAGCCCTTGGGAATTCTCTACGTGACGGCATTTTGACGTGTGGGAGATGTTGATTTAATATGGTTATAGCGTAATGAGATGATAGGAAATAATTATTGGTGAGACTCGGAGGACCAGTTCTAGCTATGTGTAATGAATGGGCCCCTATATTTACCATGCTCTTTGGAATTAGGGTTTTTAGGAATGATCAAATTTGGTTTCATGCATAGGTACTAAATGTACTCGTGGAGGTATCTAAAATTGTTTTTTTTTGGTGAGATTGTCTAGATCGTCTATGGAAGTAGGTACAGCGCAGTGCTGTGCTTTATATATCAATATCGTTAGTGTAGAACTACAATTTGAAGTTTTTTGGCGGGATTCATTTCGAGTGGATAATGTGATGTAAAAGCGAACTTTAAATAACTGCCTATAGTCTGTCTAATAAGTCAACCGACTTGAGAATTTTGCATAATATTTAATCATTTAAAAAATACAAATATTCGGTACTTTTTGTAAGTTTCTTCTGTTAGTAAACAATGATCTCTATCTCTTAATCAACCTTGATTATTAAACCCGTGTTGACTACATCAGATTTCATTAAATACTAATAATTACCCAAGTCGTTTAACTTATTAGAAAGACTCTTCTCTTGCCCACAACTTTCCCCACGTATGCATGTATTTAAATTGGAATAGTTACTTTAAAATATATTATTTATCTATAATATGTATAGATATATTTAGAAATACAGAAGTGATTTTATCAGTTGTCTAGTACTCATAAACCAAGCTCTGCTTAGCTTGGGACTAGACATCGTTTGTGTGTGATAGCTGTGGAATAAAAAATAAAATTTTAGTAACCATCTGAGTTCATAACGCATCGCTTATTAATATACTGTCGGCTTAAGTAGGCCTTATATTTATCTCTGAGGAATTTAAAATAACCTAACATGAAAGGAATAGCGGGAGCTAGAGTGAGCGAGCAAAGCGAGAGCGAGCTTCTAACCTAACCTGTCCGTGTTGAGGTGCCCTTACTTTTTAAACATTCTATAAGGTTTTGTAGCTAATCGTACATAAACACGTCAAATTTTCACGGTCGAACGAGTTGATGACAAAAAAAAAATAGGAAGATGCCAATTCGCGCGCTCACGCATGTTCCACACCTCGTCAGTTAACGAACAAACTAAAAAATCTATCGCTGAGTACCATGAGAGGATAACACTCCAGGTCCCAAAAATACGCACACAATTCTTCACGAAAGTTGAGAGCAGTTGTGGCCGAGTGGTAACGGCCCCGACTTACGTGCTGTAGGTCGCGGATTTAAAACCAGCGCCAAAATGCCAAGCGCATTACATACTTTGTGTAGGTAATTTATTTCATAACCACTGCTCTCAAAACGGTGAAGGAAAACATCGTGAGGACACCGGCATGTCCTAGAACCGAAAAATCGAAGACATGTGACATTTACTAACCCGCACTAGGCCCGCATGGTGGATTTCGGCCCATTCCTTCCCCTAGAGAGGAGGCCTAAATCCCAGCAGTGGGAACATTGAAAGGGTGATAAGCTAAATCACGACAAATATCTCTAAAAATATTCAAATCAGAAACCGGAACTAACTATGAATAATTTGATCTTTACCTCGCTAACAGTGAAGATACCATTTTCCTGTCGCAGACTACAAATAAAAGTAAAGAAACAGAACAAAACTGTTGTTTTTGCATCGTTACGAAACGGTTCCCATGCGACATAACTCACAATAGACATTACATCCATTACTTTCTATCAGCATTGTCTTCATAATGTTTTTTATTACGTCTGGAAGTAACCGCCTTTCTCCAGTTTTCATCGACAACATTATAATTTTTTTTTTTGTAAGTCATAGAGTCTGTCTAATAAGTTAAACGACTTGGGTAATTATTAGGATTTAATTAAATCTGATGTAGTCAGCACGGGTTCAATAATCAAGGTTGAATAAGACATAGAGATCATTGTTTACTAACAGAAGAACCTTTTATAAAGTACCGAATATAAGTAGTTTTTAAATGATTAAATATTTTACAAAATTCCCAAGTTGGTTGACTTATTAGACAGACTATAGTCGTCGGTTTTGCAATTTTGAGCAAACGCCGCCATTTATACAGCCTGTGCGAACTGAAATGTCTATTATGTCTCTGACATGTTCCTTGTTGAATAAGTTTAAAGTGACTCTTATTGCACTGCACTTAGGTAGGTACATAATGTCCCTTGTTACCAAACTGTGACATTTTGGTTACCATTACGCACTAGTGCTATTATGTAGTTAATTTTAATACATTATCGTATCAGGCTGGGCGCAAGTCGTCCACGAGTCGCCGGTCAACCCCCGTTTATACATTTCAGTGAGTGTATTGAAAGATAAATTTAAAAAAAAAATGGGCGCGCATATGAAAACAGATTTTTACCGCCACAAAAGTTTACTAGTTTTACAATTATTTTCACAAGTGTATTGAAAGACATCGTATGATACACATGAGTAATTAGTGATTAAAGGCGTTGTTAAGAACCGAGCCATAGCGAGGGTAACATAATCAGCTTTTTAAAGTTCCCATTGCTGGGACTCGGACCTCCTCTCTAGGAGAGTGAATGGTCCGAAAACCATCGCGCGGGCCCAGTGTGAGTTGGTGAATGTCACATATTGTCTTCGAATTTTTGGTTCTAGGACTTTTGCCGGTTTCCTCATTATGTTTTCCTTCACCATTTTGAGAGCAGTGGTGCATGAAACGCATGTCATTAATGAGTAATGGGTTTTGCATACAGAGAGGGAGGCTAAAGTACAGGTGACTGATGATGGATTATGTGAGGAGCGGTATGAAAGAAAACGAAGTCAGTAATAGTGTGAAGGTTGACAGCCCCTAACTCAAGTAAAATTAATCATATCGCTGCGTCTACGCGGTCGCCACTCCAAAACCTTTCAGCCCCATCGACTGCTATCTATTCTACGAGCAATGTGCCCTGCCCACTCGGTCATTGTGACGACACTTGGGGAAGGCCTATGTCCAGCAGTGGAAGGTGCTGTATTTACATCTTTTAAATCGAAAGTTGAAACTTGAAATTGGAAATCTTATATTCTTTCTTAAAAACAAGTCTTGTCCCACACAAGGAATTGCTCTTTTACCGCGGGTGGTCGAATACCCACTTAAACAAGACAATCAGACCCGAAACAACTATCTGTAGACTACACAAATATAAAATTTGTTCCACTCGGGAATCGATACTGCGACAATTAACCTTTCGAATGTCTTAAGTTACACTGTCCGACATAAGGTAATTGTCTTTCTATTGTGTCTCTAATTACGACATTCAAAGAGTTAAGGTACGATTCCGAACCACGCTGCACGCAGCAGTGCTGCCACGACACTACTGGTCCCCGTACAATTTCTATTGGCTTATATGAGATTACATTCCGAGCTAGGCAGCAATGTCGCGGCAGCAATGTAGCGGCAGCACTGCTGCGCGTCAGTGTCGCCCTACCGCCGCGACAGACCAGTAGTGACGCGTATGCCGCCGCAGCAAGAGTACCTTGAATGTTGACACGTAAATTGACAACAAAAGGATGAATTTCTCTGACTCAGAAGAGGAACAGTTAATTAACTATGTGACTTTATATCCAGCCCTTTACGATAGTATAAATAAAAGTTGGTCATCAATCGACATCTTGTCAACTCAAAGTAAACTAACGAATACATATAGCAACGCATCACCACGAACAGAGCGACACTGCCGCGTTGCTCGGAATCAGCGCGGTAGGCAGCACTGCTGGACAGCACCTTAGTGGCAGCACTGCTGCGTGCAGCGTGGTTCGGAATCATACCTTTACTGCCGCAGCCAAACGCTGAACCACTGCACACAACATACCATCAATCACACCGCTTTATTTACGGTCCACAGAAATCGAATTAACGAGCCAATGCTCGTTTAGTTTTCCTACTTGATTCATCATCATCATCATCATTTCAGCCAATACACGTCCACTGTTGGAAATAGGCCTCCCCCAAGCGTCGCCACATCGAACGTTCCGGTGCGTCCCGCATCCATCGGTTTCCTGCTACCTTCAGCAGGTCATCGGTCCACCTTGTAGGAGGCCTTCCAACACGGCGTCTTCCGGTACGCGGTCGCCACTCCAAAACCTTTCGGCCCCAACGGTCATCTGTTCTGCGAGCAATGTGCCCTGCCTATTGCCACTTAAGTTTAACAATTCTTTGTGCTATGTCGGCAACCTTAGTTTTCCATGAGTATTTAGTACAATCACCGGTAGTTACCATTCAAGTGTCAATTACAAGTGTTCTACCTAATTAATAATATTTAAAAAGTAACTTCCTGTGTTTTGACTGCAACACGTCCTAAGCTATATCCGTTTGCTTACCAAATAGGAGGCATAAATAAACAATATATATGTACCATCAAAGACACTACCGCCTGACCACCGCTAAGTTCATTTTTGCTTGCACTCGAAACGAAAACTTCAAAGGGTTTGGTTTGGCGCCGCGCTGCAGGATTGAAGCGAAATTTTTTTTAAGTGTTCACGCAGAAATGACCGTGATGGTAGCGATAAAGATGCAGAAATCAATCGTCACAATCAATAATTAGGAAAGTGCAGCCAACTCACGATTTCCTCAGAGATCGATAGAATTACCTACATAGGTATTCACTTACAGTCTACACAGCACTAACTTACATCACCACCGTTTTGCTCCGAATCACATCGAAGACTAGTGATTACGATAGTAATGGTGATGATGCCATAATCACCACGCTTCGCAAACCAGATAATAGGCGGGCTGGTTCAACAATGTGTTAAGCAAATGCCCTAGACAGCCCTTCAATGCTCCCGTACTTAGGATATTGCTTATTCCGAAAAGACCAAAAATGGTGTAAGTGAGCGAAATCTAAAACTGACAGCTTAAGCCATTGCCTTGCGGACCTTTTAATAGCACACAATAATCAGTCTTATAATGTTCCCAAAGCTGGGACACAGACCTCTCAAGGAGATGAACTGGGTCGTAATCCGTAATTCATTACTCAAGCCCTTTTGTACTGATCGGCGGTTGTCACATGTCTTCGATTGGACCTTCAATAGTCTGTGGGTAGGTACATAATTTTAACTAAATCTGTCATAAATACTAGTGAAGTTTCCAGTCCAATACCTACA
This sequence comes from Mythimna albipuncta, assembly GCA_929112965.1. Classification (NCBI taxonomy): domain Eukaryota; kingdom Metazoa; phylum Arthropoda; class Insecta; order Lepidoptera; family Noctuidae; genus Mythimna; species Mythimna albipuncta. Next base: position 2,760,717 of record OV815962.1, on the reverse strand, counting down.
AACGCAGCTTGAGGTTATGCCTTGGCCCAGCAGAGACAGTTACGATCAGGTAATAAAATATTTTTCTAAGAAAACACTCATATTACCTATCTGGCTTTTCCGCTAAGATTTGGTACCTATGTACTTAAGTATCAAAGGACCAATTTTTTGTCAATACTTGTTTAAGATAAACGCGTGTCTAAAAGAATAAATATACAAGGTGTAAGGGACAGCCCTCCACAAACTCCACAAACCAGAACCTCTTTGGATGGTTTAGTAGAACTTATGGCACATTAAATGACACAAAAACTGTATTATTCCAGTTAAAAATATAATAGTGTCAGTGTAATTTAATTGTGGCAGGCTATCTCGCCGGAAGGCACTAGTGTTTTTTTTTTTTTATAACAATGTAAAAGGAATAAAATAACTACATACAAACGCACGCCACAACACCAATTCCGATCAACGAAATCTTAGCCAGACCTAATATCCATTAGTTTCCTATCCTAGAAATAAACAAAGCGAACCTAGCTAAGTGTCCACTTAGTCGGCGATGTTCACGGAAGGAGAACTAGTCTAACTAGTTCTAGTTACTGCACAAACATGTTTAAGAATGTACTAAGCGTTGTAAGTTTACGCGTATCGTGAAAATAGAACACTTTGAAACAAACGCGAGTGTTCGTTTAGTGTTAGGACTAGGGTTTGAAATCAAAGGGTTGAAAAGGAGCACCTTTTCAACCCTCTGATCTCAAACCCTAGTCCGTTCTAGTAGTATAGGTATATAGGGAAGGTATTTATAAGGAAATTATAGGGGTTTGGACATTTGTATATTGCTCAGCAGGGCACATCGCTCGCAGAAGAGATGGTCGATGGAGCTGAAAGGTTCTGGATTGGCAACCGCGTACCGGAAGACAAAGCGATGAAAGACCTCTCACAAGATTGACCTGGTGAGAGTTGCAGGAATCCCGTGGACACAAGACTAATGGGGCTGGTCGTTTAGAAATAGGTATATAAGTATGTTTATCAGTTGTCTAGTGCTCATAACACAAGCTCAGCACAAGCAAGTGATAAAAAAAATCGGTTAAAGATTTTGTTTTCTTTTTTCTGACGTGGGAAATCCACATAAAAAAAAAACTTCTCGGTTCACCCTAGTGTGGTTAAAGTCAATAGATGAATTTCCACATAAAAAAAAAACACAATCTTTGACCTAACAAAATCAACAAATGTCAAGTCAATTAAAAAAAGTAAGAGCACTGAGGCCTTTGCCGAGCTATTAGTTGGCACTTTAGCTGTAATACCTCGTCATATCGGTTCCACTTTCGACGTTACACACGACTAATAGCAGGTACTTAGTTTTACATAACCGATGTGGGTAGTGATTGACGGCTTGTGGTTATTAATTTATAAGAGCCAAGCGATTTAGCACAAAGCTATAGCTTAATGCTATAATGTGAAGATTTGCAGTCAGATTTTTTCTCCTGTCTTAGATCTTATTACAGGACCTTGGCGTAACTTAAAATCTCAGAAGAAGCGAGTCTACTAAGATTCTAAAGAGATTACTATACCAGTATGGAAGAAATATGTATGATCTACAGAAAGAGAAACTTTTATAAACTCATACAGAACACTCCCAGTCCTGGGACACTTATCTGTACATCATACAAATATTTGTTCCATACTGGAATCGAACGCGCAACACGCAACGCAGCACCCAATCACTGTGCCAACCGTGCCGTCATAGTTAACCATGACCAAGCCGCAGAAAGTCCAATCAAATATAAAGTAAATATTCAATTTAATGTGGAACAAGCTATTATTAAGAATCCCATTTCTGCCAAGCCTTACCTACCTAACACAAACAAATTGCAGGCAACATTCAAAAGGCTAGGAGTGTAGGACTATAATAGGATAAAACTGATTAACATAGGAATCGATCCAGGCCCAAAAGCTTTTAAAAACAGTGTACATACATATCTTTTAATATCTAAATAATGCCCCATGCTCAGCCCCTAACTCAAAAAAAAGGAATCTTACTAATCTAGATAAACTCGCCGAAGTCTTATGCATTAACGTCTACAAAACTTGTCGCGCCGGGTGTTCGAACATAAAAATCGTGTCACGGTCAAAACATAATCGTGTATTGACAGCCGTGGCTGTATGTAAATATCAGCGTGACACTTGCGCCAAATCCGACAAACATTACGTAGGTATTGTTGTGCATGACGCACTAAAAATGAGTTTATTAACTTTAAAATGAGGTTTTTGAACGGTAACTGGAGAAAAAATTATGAAAACTCTAACACAAATACAATCATCCTGTAACGTTTCCACTGCTAGGACTTGGCCCTCCAAAGAGTAAAAAGGTCTGGGCCATAGTCCTCCACGTGGGTCCAGTACGGAAAGATGGACGCACATAATGTGATACACGAAAAAATACGGTTAAGGTGGCTGTGGGTTTGCGTAAAATAGGACCACAAACACGTTGCAGGTATTATGGACCAATAAAGACGAGATTCGGTCCCACACTTACGTTCATAGCGTAAACAGTAGGAGCATTGACCTCGCGACCGCTATGTACCTCATTGGCTATTTGGGCAGTAATTAGCGTATTAAGAAACTCCTCAATTACCTACCAATGTGTTCTAAAACTTCTAACAGTCTTTAATTACCTTCTATGAAATTGTTTGTCAATACTGAATTACTATAGAGAAAATAAGTTGACGCATCGCAAAGAAAACAACACTATAGACAATGTAGAATCATTTATTTAACGGAGATTTTATGACACTGTTTACGCTTATTCAATGCTGAATCTGTTTGCGCCGTGGCTAAAGGCCCGTGTACACAATGGCCCACTATTTACACAAGTATTTTTGTGTAGGACGTGTCGAACGAAGGCCTACCTAATTTCATGCCTCATTGGATGCCATGGACTGAAGTAGGCAGTAGGCAGTAGCCACTACACTTTGCAAAGTGCCAATTTTCGACAATTATTAATTCACTTAATTAAGTCACCAAAAATCAGGCCAAATCACACAATTACTAAAATGAAATTAGTTCTCGATTGTCGTTAAGACAGCCTTTACAAATTCAATATTTTACATTTCCTTTGTTGTTTAATTCAGGACCGTATCATCTCATAATGTCCACTTCTCAAAATGTCAACCGGACGCAAAATGTCCCCGTCTCACTATGTCAACAAATTCCATACAATTTCAAAATGTCAACTTCTCGTAATGTCAGTTTCTCAAAATGTCGATTTCTCATAATGACAACTCCGCTTTCAACTCCACGTAGTTTCTGCTAGCGGGAGACACGGTGGAGCAAACAGTGGAGGTGGGCCCCGCTTGGGCAGAGCACCGCCATGTTATCATGGGGAGCGATCGGTGGCACATTGTGTACAAGAGCCTTTTCACGAATTTAAAAATCAATCTTCGCTTTAAATGCAATTTACTTCAACACGTAATTAAACAATATAACATTATGACATACTTAAAAATAATAGTTGTTGTTTTTTGTAATATAATAAAATTATTATGAGCAATTATTTCAATACACTGTGAACCGTAAAAGTAGGTAGGTACAAAAAATTGAGATTTAAATTAAATTTTTGTAAAAAAAAATGTCATGATTTGGTTGATTAGAATGAACAATCACAACAAACATTTGGTTAAAGAGACATTAAATTAACTTACTTTTAGCAAACATCGACACTCAATTCGAAAACATATTATTATTAATATCACTTTAAAAACTGCACCATTCTAAAATAATCTCTTATATGTTACAACATCAAGAAGTCTATGACTCAGTAGAATTAAAACAATTAAAAAATCACTCAAATATTAATAAGATATCTCACTAATCTTGAAATTCACTACATCTTCATTCATCCTCCTTCTTAATTCATAAATTAATTAATTTCATGATTAGGTACTTATATCACTAAAATCCTGGCAAAAAATATTTATGGACCACAATTAATGACTGGTCCTAGTAGGACCACAGCTAATGACTGGTCCTAGTAGGACCACAGTTAATAACTGGTCCCATTAGAACCAGATTATTGTGGCCCTTAAACATCTTGGCCCTTATAAACCACGCAGCCTTAAACTGAAGGACCAAAAATATTTCTGCCAGAATATTTTTATGATTGTGCTAACTTATACCTAAGTTTGGAAAATCTGGGACAAGTCGAAATTCTTCAGGTCAACTAGACCCATATGTCCATTTATCATACAGTAGTATTCAGCCCCCAGTATGTAGGACAGTACCATGGCTCCCACGATGCTACCCAGAGAAGCAGACCTGGGGAGAAGTATTCCGGTAGCCACCAGCAGGCCCAAGTATGTCAAGTACCTTGAAGGAAAAGTTTTATTTGTTAGTGAAACTATTTTAAAAGTATATAATGACCCCGAAAAGGTGGTATTAGGTAATAAAATAAATATAATAAAATCCTAAATACTAATACATGGTAATGCACAAATGAAAGCCATGATTTGATTTATTAATACCCACAACTGAATATCCCCAAGAATATTCAGTTGTTGAGATTAATAATAACATATAATAAAAATAATATAGACCTGCATATTATAGAATTGTTATTAGTCACCTCACCAGTATCATTTGCCACAAGATTTATTTAAATAAAATAAATAATAATAAGAAATAAATACCAAATCACCTAAATTATTTTTTCCAATAAATGTATTAACTGACAATTTACTTGATATTAATATGATATATAATATTTTAAACAGTGTGATACATAATTTTATATTTGATGCCAAAAACCCCAATCAAATCCAACAATAAAACGTAAATTTGAATAAATTATTTATAAATAACAAATAAATAATAATTGCTAATAAAATGTGACTAAATTAAACCCAGCACCAAAAAATCAAAATGTTCATTTACCTACAAAAATTATGATCACTACAACAGGATTCCCTATAACTCCTCGTTTCTGTAAGAAAGTTTATTAAATTATAAACAAAAAAAAAACCAATGCACTAGTAAACTTGTTACGTGTTAGAATTTGCAAAAAAAAATCAAAATATTTATAACTTGGTCTTATTTAGAACTGAGATCATGCAATAACAGAATAAGTGTTTTTTTTTTTAACATTTTAAGACATGTTATAAAACAGAAAATTCTTTCCAACACAATAAAATTAGTTTTGGTCCTCATGGATACAAGGACCACAACCAATTCTCAGGACAAGAGGACCAAAAAACAAGCAAAAAAAAAACAATAATACCTTGTATTAGTCAACTTCTCAGACGGGTCCTCGTCTTCCCTCTCTGCAATACAGAACTCTCCTTTCTTAATATATCCTTTGGCACATTTCCGGCACATGTCAGGCCCGTCCCCATGACACGTGTCACAAGACTTATCACAGGCCATACAGGCGAATGACCCAATAGAATTCATACAAAATTGATTCTTAGTACATTTGTTTACATCATCACATTCGTTTATGTCTAGACAGCCTTCGTCCGAATCAAAGGCAAACCCTGCCTTGCAAGCCACGCAGTCCTTTTGTGAACCCGCTCTACATCCTCCCATGCAGGATCGGTGGCATGCAGAACACAACATCTTCGAGTCATCCTTGTATGACAAGTAATATCCAGTCATGCATTGATCACACTTCGCTCCGGTGTACCCTGGATCACATAGACATGACCCATTTCCCTTCCTAGTTCCATCTCCTCGACATTTACCATTGCCATTGCATAAGTTTTTATGATCCCCAGGACATGGTGTGCAGTATTTACCATAGTGGTGTTGTGGACAACACACTTTCAAGTTATCAATGCAAATGTATTGGAGTAAGTCGGTGTTCTCATCTGGGTCTTGAGCCCACCATGTTTCAATGAACTCTTCAGCTTTTTCAGCCATATGGTGGCACTGGAGGGAGTACTTGCCCTCCTTGCATATTCCTTCCTGTATGTCAATTAACCGTATCTCACTTCGTTTATAGGATAGTTTCAATTTTTCTTCTTCCCACGCTGCATCGCCGCCCTCGTATTTACCCCTTGATGTTCGCTCTAATCCTTTTTTGAATGATTCCACAAATAATTTACAAGCCTGACATTCGCCGAGGGTTTTAGACTGAGTAAGAATGCCAGGATCAACTATTGGAGGCTGTACAGCAATTGCGAGCGGCAATATTACGAACGTGATTATTGTGTTTATCATATTTTTCCCAATACTCCCCATGGTGACACAACCCTGTAAAAGTGTTGAGCAGACGATAGAATCGTTAAATTTACACATTTAATTCAGCAATTGACAAATAATAGGATAATTGTGCATCCTCAACTTATTGTTGTGGCTTATAGTCAAGTACCTCTATCGATCCGGGAGATTTCTCGAAACACAACACTACGGTGAAGGAGAATCGCACCACAGTCGCCACTTATCAATATTAGGTTCGGTTAAGGATTATTTTATATTTAACACGTTTATTTAAAATGTAAAATACTGACGTGTTCTAATAAGACTCGCCGACCGCTTCGAGATTATTTGACGTTTTAGCTATCCATTCAGCTGGCTTGACGAGTTTGACATACCGCCATCTTGTTACGTTTCGTTCCACCCAGGCACCCAAAGTTCACGCGCAGAAAAAACTTAAGTCAAACTTAAGTTAAATCTTTACAAATAAAATTGCAATGAATTTTGTAAACCTAAATAAAATCCTTTCCATAAATATTTTAATAGGATTCACCTACACATAACACCTACACGTTGTTGTTACGTTTTTCGGCCGTGGGAGGAAATCCGTTGACCTTACAAACTGTTATTTCGCAAACTTGTGATGTTTATTCTTTTCGTAACTGGTGTAAATAAACCTTACGTATATTACGCTATATATAACGCAATGTGATACGTAGCGTATGTTTGTAAATAAAATTTAAAGCCTATCTCACAATAATTCATCATATAAATGGCTGCGGACGGTTACACAAAGCCATCAATTTCTTTTACTTTTTCGCTTGCATGAATAGCAAGGGAAGTTCTTACAACTCAATCTTCAGATATCTTGAACACAACGTTTAAAAACCTGCGATGCTCGTAATATAAAAGAAAATACGATAAAACATGTGGGGAGGCGTGATCAAGATGTAAAATGATCGATAGCAGACGCGATACGAATGGTATCTTCAATATCTTGATATTATGCGAATAATGAATAATAGTACTTGAAAGGGACCATCATTTATTTTCCACCGCATTCGCATTCGATCATGGTAAGTGTAGTCTTAAACAAGGACCTAATTACGTGTTCCTTAGCTATGAATAGCGTTTATATCATGTTCCTTTTAGACATCGCAGTAAAAAGGCTTCTTTATGATATGAAAGCTTATTTTATTTGTAAAGTTCCTTAGGGCAAAGATAATGAAGCTGATTATTTATGGGCTGAATAAATTATGCTTTGTATTTGTTTACTACTAGACCTAGCTAAAGTATTTTGTTACTTAGGTGCGTTACGAAACTTTATGTGACAAGAGACACTTGCTTTCGATAAAGATATGCAATAAAAAGTGTCATTTGGAGCCAGTAGTTACCAACGATCAATAAAGGGTAGTTAAAAACTGGAAGTAGGTAATGAGTAAACGTGAATAAGACCTTGTTATCAACAAATATCGTCCACATACAAAATACGAAGTCTAATGTTTAATAATACGTATACGTAATTACATCGGCAATGATACTTGCATAATAACTTCCTGCTTTCACTGTAACAAAGACTATTTCTCTTGCACGACTGTGAACTACAAACTCACACGTGCGGGTGGCAAAACGCAGGAACTAAAACATGTTCGACAGAAACCTCGGTTCGTGAAGACACTAGCGCCATCCGCTCGAAAAGGGTGTTGGCTTTGTCGCCAGCATAATTGCGTTGAACAATAAGGTGTTCTTGTTGTAGTTTAGCGGTTTTGCAGCTTAACGAATTTAAGGAAAGCGTTAGCGGTTTGCAGAAAAGGGAACGTTAGAGGCAGAGTGAAAACTCGTTTGCCTTGCTTGTTTTCGCTTAAAAAAAACGAAAAGGTAGGTAGGCAAATTTTGACCTTTCCATAATAACTATCCTATTCCTGATTCATTCAATAAGTTAACAGGTCATAGATCATAGAAACATTTCTTATATCTATGATATAGATAAAAAAATCTAAGAGCTAGATTTTACTAACACAGTTACTCTAAAGGTATTTCCTGAGATCACTGCAGTAGGTACCTAATTTACAGACGGAGTGGTAGAACTAACTGTTAGTATCTCTGAGTCAGGATTAATTAGGTACTTTACCAGAAAGAACATTTCGTAAAACTCAACGTCACTAGCTTCTGCCAGCGGCTTCGGTCTTGCGTGAAAGTAGAAAATATACAACCTGTGTTACTTGGTGAAAAAGAAGCATTACCTTGGTAAAAGATTTTTTTAATTGTTCCAGTAGTTATTGACATTATACACAGAAATACAAATATTTCCTCTTTATAATATTAAATAGGTACTATAGATTTATAAGATAACTTAAATTAAGGATGTTTCTGCTTGTATCTAGCTACAATTCAGGTGGTAACGATTATGACCCTGGCATACATCAAAGTATTGTATTTACCTACCTACTCTGCGGAGATGACAAACTATTCGATGAATGACTGACATGATGATTCGTTATACATGTATTTAATTTATGTGTCTATATTATAAGTTAATAACAAATAAAACACACAGATTAATATAAGTAAGTAGCTACACAGTAGGTACAAAGATTAACAGCAAAATTTGTTATCTGGTGGGATCGCGGTTTTTCGTCGTTAACTCTAGAACCTACACATAACGTGCTAACCCAATAGGTATTTCCAACATTCAACCTCCATCTCTCAAATCGTTTACAAGCTGTCAATCAATGTTCTAATCAATCAATCAATCAGATGGGCATCGAAACGTCACCAATATAATATACTATAGAGTCACATAGAGCAATCATGACTCTTTTGTGTGGCATTCAAAACCACAAGACGCTTAAGCATTTACAGACGTAATACCGAATCAAAGCATTACTATATAGCATTACGACATGAAATATTGTGTTAAATTGTAGTTGTAATACCCGGTGATGAGTACCACAGTAACTAACATCTCTTGCGGCCATTCGTTGGATGAGTGACCACCCTTTACGTTTTAACACCCTTCCATATTTCAAATATTAAGGTACGTTAATACAATGTAAAGAGAAAAAGACAGTATCTACAACCATTGAATAAGTAGGTATTCATAATATTCAGGTTTCTTTCATATATTTTTGTTTCATTCAAAAGAGGCCAGTTTATTTTAGCGTTTAATAGTGGCACCAATTGCAAACGTGCTGCCGAGTCATCTCTCAACAAGTCTAATCCAAAAAATTCTTAAAAAATGATGAAAGGTTAGATATTCAAGATTTATAAGTCATGAGTTCCATAAGTGCATTGATATGCATGTTTTCTCTTTTCACGTTCGTAATGCTGCATTTTAAATGGAGCGTGTAAGCACTACAGTTAAGTACATAAGATAGCGTATTTTATAAATAGGAAATCTTAACAAATAAATATTTGACTTTGACTTTGAATTAAAACTAACTATTTATTGCCAAGATTTATTTGATTGAGTACCCAGAAAAAAAAAGGAATATAACAGGAGATGGATAAATTATCTATTCTTAAAAAAAAATACTGAAGCCTATCAACATTCTTAAAGTTTATAGTTTAAAAAATATGCAGAAAAATATTCAAAAGCTCTGCGTTCGTAGTTCGAATACCTATATTGGCGCGCGTTCGGATCTCGCATCAACTTTATTTTCTTTTTTAGTAATGGTTTTATCGTATTAATACAATAGTACCTGCTCAGCCGGCAAAGGAAATTATTTGTTCGTTTTTGCATTGTCACACAGCTGTTTTAAAAGCGAAAAGTTTATTTTTAAGATGGGTATCTAGTGACTAGAGTGGCTTGGCCAGTATGTTATTTATCTCACGCGATCCATACATAGCTGAGCCTGACTATTTTTAGTGATTTCTGTCAATCTGGTTTAGGACAATATAATAAAGAGTGAAGAAAATTTAAGTTTTAGGGTTGCTTTTTTATTGCCTGTAAAAGCTGCCAAAAAATATTATATACATAAATACTTGGTGTTGAGACAATACAGAAGCTAAATTGCAAAGAGAAAAGATAGATGAATTTGATGGTTGACAAACCAATTTTATGTATGGAACTCGGCAGCCAAAAACTTTTTTGTATTCGTTTCAATATTCAATCAAAGACATAACAAAAATTAATAAAATAATAAACATTATTAAATTATAACTTAGATATTAATAAATAAGCACAATGTTGTTTGAGCATGACCAAACTGAAAACCATTTTTTATTTCACAATGAGAAAGCCTCTAAAATTCCACAGTTTATTACCGTAATAAAAAATAATTGGCAAGTAATCTATCTTAATACCAACATTGTCGACATAAGAAGTATAACAATTAAATCTGGTCTGAATTAATGACCGCCAAATAGGTTTTCATCGGAGTTTTAAAAAAATACCATATACGGCATAAAAACTATAAAAAGTCACCCACAACTGACCAGAATGTGTGTATAAAGACGTAAAAATAGAGACATAAATTAAATATATTTTTTCACACAAGATATGCGTGCAAAATGCACTTAACAATTGTATCATAAATTATAGACATCCGATACTGGCTGTAAACGAGAACATTCCACTGTGCTATTTTTAGGACGAATTAAAAAGTTAAACACAACCAATGATTCCATGAATGGAGACGCGTTTTACTAGATGCTGATGAAAAGAGACGTTTTAAATTATAGCGAAGACTTTTTATTTGCAAGCCACTTTAATTAAATTTTCAAATATGAACAAATAGTTTTTAATTTTTAAACATAGTTTGTAATAAGTCTATATTTTTTATTACGCGTAATATTTCAAATACCTAAATTAGTCCGAAGTACAAGCGGTAAATTAAAATGTTTCAAAAAAATAAACTGTAAAAATCGTAGGGCTGTTCTAAGCCAATTATTTTATCAGCGATCGATTTTTAATTGCTGCTCAAATCTGATAATAGATTCTTATACTCAAATAGCTGGCTATGACTAGGCACGTTCTTTCAAAGCCCCAGAGCTATTCGTTTGATTATAAAACGATATTCGATAATCTTTGGTAGCACAATCAAAGAAGGTCTATAACGACAAAAAAGCCTTTGTATAGGCGTAATTTCGAATTAGAAGATAGTTAATCAGTAAACAAATGGTGTTTTCTTTGTCACAGACTAAGTTTACAATAAAATATTTGGTTTCAAAATCTATCTGTTTTTTACGTTAGTTTGTTAGCTTTTAAAGCTCTTTCGTAATTTCTATCAAATATCGCGTCTTTTTTATTAATTTAAATAACAAGAAAATGCTCTCTACCATTTTATCGTAGAAATAAGCTTGTAAATCAAGAATATATTAATAAAAAAGGTCAACATACTAACTAACTAAGTAATGACTTGCGAAGTACTAAACACTAAAATAATCTTGTAAGCGTTGTAATTAAAATAAACAATTTTATGACTATTACGCAAGAAGTGGAAAAAAGTCTTTCAGTTAATTAACTTTGCGAAGCAGGCCTGCCGGTGACTGTGAAGAAAGGTGCAAACAATCCATGATGCGTCTCACTTGTTTTATGTGATTTTTATAGGATTGATTGGTAAGTTTTTAAGCGGCTTCAAGCTAGGTGATTTTTAAGCAATTGTGGCGTGGCGCCACTTTAAATTAATATTGTAATGGGGTGAATATACGCATTTATCAATTTTAGAAGCAAAACTTTTTCTTCGGTTTTCGTGAAAATTAGGGACCTAAGTCCCTAATTAAAGGTTCATTGGAAGGCCAGCGTTAAACAGATTTTTTCTGTCTGGCAACATTGCTGAAATAAACCTTTTTTGCGCAGCCATGAGGAACACACAATAATATTGGTTTTTATTTACTTCTACATTTTTGTTTTATTGTGTGAAAAATTGAAAAATATGATATTAACCCAATCGAGAGTTCTGACAGTTGTCTTTAAGCGAACATGTTCTGATGGAAAAATGACCTCTCAGGATACTGTTTATAGAAATCCATAGACGTAAAATAAATTAGAAAACACGATCCCCTAAATGATTCAATTGGTAGCCAAGTCTATAAAAGACTTCACCATAAAATACAGTTACAATAAAAATAAAATCAAACTGAAATAAGTACACCATATACCTTTCTTTTTGAACCGTAAATAACAAGTGAGCTAGCTCAGTGCTAACAAGGGCTATAGTTTTGTGTAAAACAAATACAATTTATGGCTATCGAAGGCTTTACATTAAAATACTTTGTAGGCAACGGAGCAGGCAATTTCTTGAGTCACCGTAGAAGACTGACGTCATCGTTGCAAATGGCAACCGGCTTGGCAAGGCCTCGCGACAACTTTACCATACCTACCGGTGCGCGGTACGCAGTAAATAGCAAAGTTGTGTCTACTCTACGTAGTATTATAATATAATCTAGGAAATTTATTAAATTACGTAGTACAAAGCTTATTAAAAAAAAATTTTTTTTTTTATTTCTTTATTTATTTAATGTACTGAAATGTACTTTTAGAACCACATAGGTATTTTTTTGTTAAAGTACTACCTAATTATTAAATCTTTCCTTGATTTTACTTTCACCTAACAAAGTGCGTTTAAAGAATGTTCGTAATTTGGATCTATTTTCAATGAAAAGGAAGCAATAATAATTTGAACGGCATGATGCAACTTATTAAGTAACTGCGACGAGAAATTGTTATTTATTTTGCACTTAACCTATATTACACAACAAAAAGACTATTTTCAAGGCTGTTTTAATTCATTGACTATCATAGAATAGAGTAGAGAATAAAAAATGTAAAAAACAACCAAACTCGAACACGTTGTTTCATTTTGTAAAATGTAAACTGGCACTTGAATTTTATGACCACGAACGACATCTCCATTCTGTCGAGGCAAAACACAATAAAACTTCAACGTTATAGCTTACACAGACCGTAAAACGAAACGGGACAGTCATTCCCGCCACAGAAATAATATCAATTCCCGCCAATTTTCACGCGCTATCATGTTGGGCATGTCTTCTTGCCTAGCTTCTAAGTAAACAAGATATTGTACCTGTCTTGCCATTACTTTCCCTGTTTACTACAGTTTCATATTGGATAGCTAACAGCCTATCTTATCCATTTAAATCATAGTCATAGGCAATTCCCTACTTCTATTTTTTATTAGGTACCTGATGATAACTTTGTAGAGAAAGTCCAAAATTTGCCGGAATTGACTATATCTTTTACTTTTTGTTCTTTCCAATAGGTAGTTGGAGTTTTTAATGACCACAAATATGCTAACAATTGTTCCACGTCAAGATTTAAAAACGTTTTATTTTTGATTTTTCCTCACACGTACAAAATGCTTTTTATTCCGTTACAGCTCCATACACAGAATGAATTAATCTCAATTGTAAAGACTGCAACGGTGCATAAGCTGTGACAAGTCGTCATCACATTAACTGTCGTTACAAACACCATAGCAACTAGTTTACTCGGTCTTTCATTCATTCGACGCGGTTGCTGAACAACCCGTAGTACAGTACTTTTATTTTTCTCAAATATTTTGTATATATACCACAACACAAAACGTAAAATTCTAATTGTACCCAGGAACTGTGCACCTTATCAGTAGCCACCGTTCATGAATTCCATTATATTAATTCCCGCCATTATTCAAATTCCTATAATATATTTTGCAGCTGGCAACTGCGAGTGGGTGCGCCCACTGTTGAACCTTGTCCATACATCTAGTTGCGTAAGGTCTGACTTATTGCAACTCGAATAATCCTGTTCTAGATTTTGAATTGCTAATAAATGAGGTCGTGTAACCGATGCAAATAGTTTAGTGAAGGGCTAGGCGTTGGTTGGGCTCCATAACTCGTTTTAGAACAGTTAGCGACGCTGGTGGGTGGAAGAAAAGCGGTGGCGATGCGTGACTGTTGCAGTATTATTATACTGATGACAACCATATAAAAGCTACAAATTCTAGTGATTTATCGTCGACCCTATCCGCACATGAAAATCTTCAATTTCCTTATGTATGACCTAAGAGGACTGAAAAGCGAAAAGTGGAAACATAAATTCTTGATTTACAGCACTTAAAAGCAGTACGTAAAAATAACAACTTCTTATAATTCGACAGCATATAAGTGTCCAGTAACTGCTAAAAAACTACAACCTTTTAATAAACTCAACGCCACTTAATCAGAAACCATTATCTGACAGAAAACATTCAGTAAAAAATGTCGCTCATTCTTAATAGGTTTTCTTTCAATAACCGCGATGTAGTTACGTTATTTTTTGTCGTCTTATATCAAATCGCGAGGGTACAACCTAATAAATAAGTCACGTACAAACATCCTGCGATGTGTCGTCGTAGTCCATAAAAAATGCGCCACGGCTAATCGCCGGTCATCGCTCTCTCTAGCTCTTTCAAAAAATATAATATTTTATTATAACAACCCAGACGCTTACGGGAAAGACAAGTTCCATAACAGTCGTGTCTCGTTGTGTACACAAGTGTGCGCTATGTAATTGTGATATTGCCTAATTTGGTTCGAACAAAGGAGTGGTCTACATTTACAAAAAGTCTAGAACAAAACGTAGCTCGATCTACACAAATCACTGAACGCATCGGCATCCATTACCTTGCATCGTGTTATTTGCCTAAGTGGTTCGATACAGCATAATAAGTTAGAAAGAATAGCCGTAGGTTACGGCCACCTTTGTCTGGACTCCGCTTCGGTCATGACACCTCGGGGCTAGACAAAACGTGGTCTAATCTTCCACAGGCAAATTGCCATGTAATGGGACCGCGATTGTTTCTTTACAAGGCCGTACGTGTGCTTTAAATGTAACGTTATTGGGAGATTATTATTAAAAATATAAAAACAGGGTGTGCATCGGACCATATAGCCGAATTCGTTAATTTAAAAAAAAAACGCGACCGTCACAACTTCCCGCGTTAACTGATGTCAGCATTAAAAAAAAAGTGTTGCCACGTAAATTGACAGCGGCAAATAAAAAGGTAAACAAAAAAGTATTGATCGGTCCCAGCAGGGCGCCTCGATAACTCTTGGGCCTAATGATGCATCAACTATCATATTCGCAAGGATAATAAAGATGTTTTTGTGAGCCCTTATTATCTCGCTTTGTTCCATTTTTGATTACACCTCGAGAGCATGCGAGTGAGAACCATTTCTCGAAAGCGCACATCAAAAAAGATTTATTTTGACGTTTATGTTTTTGCTGATGCAGTCTGTAATACAGCCTTAATAATAGAGTTTACCTAATAATAGACGGATAATTAAGTAACAAAAACTTTGACGTGTTTTTTACCAGCGCTGTCCAAACAGCGTCAAGGTTTTGATGTACCTAACATTCTTATGTTAATTAATTAACATACATTGTGAAAACTTCAAGTTAAATTCGTTTTTAGTTATATTTTTTTACCTATGATTAACTTAATTTGATATTGTTGCTATGTTGCCGTAGTTTAGGTATTTTTTTTTATATTAATTCCAAGATAAGCTTAGAAAAGCATTATAAAAACATACAGATGTCTGATGAATGAATCCATCAACAAAAAAATGAAGCACCGATCAAAGCTTCTATTGTACCTCACTACCATAGTCACAACGAATTTATAAAGTTATCTGTGCACGAATTAAAAAAACTCCATCATCTCATAAGGTTGTAAAAAAGCTTTAGCTACTGATGTACACTTCATTTATTTTTAAAACGACGATCGAAAATCTCATTACCGTCCTCTTTTAACGGCTTACTCTCAGAATTAGTTTCGTTAATAATGCCGGAATAGTACAAGTTTTATGGTTTCTAAAGTAAGACGCGAGCGGGGAACTTGTGGCGAGTAAAACCTTTTAATTCTTATGAGCAACAAAATCACGTAAAATAATGACGTCAGAAGAAAAAAAATAAAAAAAAGACGTGTGGCACTCGGGGACTGCCGCGGTAAAGCTACTACGCTCAAAACAAATGAGTGGGGGTGTTAGGTAATTTTTGTTACGGAATTTCTGGATTCGGTCTCCACGCTCAAGGCCCGCGATAGAAGCTATGCAATAGCTTAAAATAACTAATAAATATAAATAATAATAAATAATTGGTTTATAAGACCGATAACCACTTGTGATATGTCCATACATTTCTGCCCAACCTCCTTTGACTGCATATAAGTGACACAAGTGTCCTTTGCAAAAGACAAGAGGTGAATTCTTGATTTTTATTGTTTCATTCAGTTCTCACACTCGCGGAATTTTAAAACCTAAGACAAAAAGGTTTCCTTCTATTTAGGTTTAATCTACAAACTAGTTTTTAGTCCCAATCTAATTTCGGTTGTTCCTTCATCTGAAGTTTCTTCGACATTAACGACGTTTAAATCACAATCAAAGCTCACGTCGCCGTTTTCCCATCACTTGGTCTGTTCATTAGATTCCCGCCATTCTAAAGTCGTCGACGCAAGCGCATCCGAGAGGCGGAACTCAAGTAATAGGCGCATTCCGCCGACCAGCCTGTGAATGCCGGCGTACTTACGATCTTTGAATGACTTAGGAAGCCATTAACGGCCTCTCCGCTTAAAGCTCGAACATAATACCTTCCCATTGTTTATCGATTTAAAGAACAAATTCGAAGTTTTATTATTAATTCTAAAGGGGTTTTACGGCTTTAATTCCATTGCAGATTGCCATCATTGGGTAGTACATTATAGCTTTTTTATAATATGAACTATTAACAAAATTCAAAAACAATGGTGCCAAAATATATGCCATTAAATATTTTTTAAATATGTAATATTTTTTTAACTAAATAAATGTATTTATTTAATTTAAAAAAAAACACGGTCAAGTGCGAGTCGAACTAGAGCACAAAGGGTTCCGTTCCGTTAGTAGCAAAAAAACCGGCCAAGTGCGAGTCGGACTCGCCCATGAAGGGTTCCATAGCAGCAAGTAACATAATATTAAAGTTCTTGTAATGTGTTGTAACTTTGATCGATGTTTTAATAATAGTGTAGGTATTATTTTCGATTTATGACGCATTAAAAAAAAACTGCTTACTAGATTTCGTTCAAACCAATTTTCTTTGGTAGTTTTTATAGTTATGTACATCATATATTTTTTTTAGTTTTATCATTCTCTTATTTTAGAAGTTAGAGGGGGGGACACACACATTTTACCACTTTGGAAGTGTCTCTCGCGCAAACTATTCAGTTTAGAAAAAAATTATATTAGAAACCTCAGTATCATTTTTAAAGACCTATCCACAGATGTACAAATGCAAAATGAATGCAAACACTTATGGGTCTGATGAAAAAAAAATTTTCGAGTTTCAGTTTTAAGTATGGGGACCCCTAAAATTTATTGCTTTATTTCTATTTTTATGTGATAATCTTAATGCGGTTCACAGAATACATCTACTTACAAAGTTTCAACAGTATAGCTCTTATAGTTTCGGAAAAAAGTGGCTGTGACATACGGACGGACAGACAGACAGACAGACAGACAGACATGACGAATCTATAAGGGTTCCGTTTTTTGCCATTTGGCTACGGAACCCTAAAAACGGCAAAAACAGCCATATAACGAGACAACATAATGAACAGGCAATTTTCATCAAGGTAACAAAGATTAAATCCAAAAATAACAGGTAATGGCGAGTCAACCGTATAATTAGGCATCACTTTAATACCTAGCACTAGCTAAACATTAAATAATCCATTAGACCAGGTATACAATATTTCCAGGGCTGGAAAATTATTCGAGTTACCATGACCATATAACGCGCAACAGATGGGTTTTAGTTGGTAAAAGTCTGTCATCCTCCCGCATGATCAGTTCGAGAGGTTCCTGTTTCGGATTCATGATTCAGAAGGATTCATTCATGGGATTGCCGATTACTGGATAACGTAATGTAGTAAAGAAAAGTAAGGTAGAGCAGGTGGAACTTTGCCTGACGACCCAAGTACCGCCTCAAGGCCCTCGTGGAGGCGATTGGCGGTGTCCGGCGTTAATTCAGGCCATGGTACGGACCATGACTTGAGATAGAATGGGACGCGGCTCAATGGGAAGGAGATGGCTGCAACCAGGAGAGAACGGACATCGTCACGTCTATTCGCTGTCTTAGGAGATGCTCCGGGCGTCGTGCAATAAAAGGCAACTGAAGGACATGGTAGTGTTTTAGTTTTAGTAAAAGTATGACACGCGCTCTCGCTCCTCCTTACAGCTGGAGAATTCATTTGATAATGTCAATTTCATATAACAAAAAACGTCTGAATTTTTTCTCTTTACTTGTTTTGTAAATTGAACCATTAGATTGCATTGACTAGCAGGTGGATGTTGTACATGCGGTTAGTTTTATAGTAACCATATTCAGAAATAGAGGACATATAAATTGGAAGCCAAGATCAGACAGAACTTACGTTCGAATAAAATAATACCTACTTACTCAAGAAGGCTCTTCGAGCCGATCGGCTTAGCCGCCAATTTGATCTTGCTTTATGGCGGGAAGTTTAATCTATGGAAACGGCCATAGATTGTAATAATGATGAATAGTATTTTTCTTTTTTACTCACATTTTTATTAACAGTTTTAAGTTAATACTAAGTTCGTGCTTTAATCGATTTGGTACTTACACAACATCCCACCATGTTCTATAATCTATAACTGATAGGAAAAACAGATAGAGGCAATACGCCTTGAGATTTTATTGAAAACAAAAACCTATCCTAAGAATTTTTCACCTATTTGGCTTGATTGATTTTAAATTTTGTATATAATACAAAATGTAGAGCCGTTAAACCCGCGCATACTAGGTGCTTAAACAAAATTCTATAAATCTAGGACATGGTCAAAGTTTTTGACTAAAAACTAATTTAATTTGCAGATTACTTCTGTTTCTGAGAAAATGTAAAAATACAATACCTAATGTGAAATACACAATTTCTCAAAACATTACTTCCAATATACATAATTATAGTTAAAGATATTCTATATCTATTTACCCAATCAATTTACTGGGTACCTACTTAATGTATGGACCGAGTAAAGTGGGGTAACTTTGACCCTGCGTTATAACTTTGATACAAGCTTATTTACCAATAGAAAGAAAGAAAAACAGTTTATTTACGCGTTAAAGACGCAATCTTATAAGTAGGTAAACAGAACATAACATCAATTAATAGGAAAGATATGCGTCTTATGAACATGAAAAACTGTGTTTCTATTGGTTAATATGTTCGGATCAACCTTATTTAAGGAGGACCAAAGTAATCCCAGTTTATAGAATGTCACATCTTATTTGTTTTTCCTACTTATTTCGACGTAACGTAACCTTTAACTTCTAACGATTATCTACCTAATTTGTTCACCTTCAGAACTGATTTGTAAGTCAAAACAATTAAATTGTTTTTAATAACACAGCTTCGACTTCGATAAAACAGGTAAAACTGCTTAAAATGACATCAGATATATTTACACCGCGATACATAGTACATTGCGTGTCTAGATAATTATAAAATCTTTGCTAAAATACTAATTATTTAGCGATGGAAATCAAATGAGGAAGGTTTTGTCAAAAGAGGATCACTGTAGGTACGTTTTCTGTTTTTATGAAAAAGGTAAAAACTGATTTTAGGAATAGTTTTTAGCGCCGGCACAGAATAAGAAATAGTAGAAGTACGCTGAATAGAGAGATAAAAGTAAATCCTGTATTATTCGACTACGCTCTTTCTATTTCTTTTTGTTGCTATCTAATAAGAATAATTATCCTTTTTGAATTTGTTTGATGGGCATTGTGTTTTAGCATAAATAAGAATAGGTACCTTTATAAATTCAGTTAAAAATACACAAATTTGGTTGCACATATTGTTCAGTTTTAAAAAGGCACTTTGCATTCTATACATACGCAAAAATCTGTGTGGTAGAGAGTCCACAAATTCTTAAGAGTTTTTCGGGACAATATTAAGGAGTAGAGTTTTAATAGAAGTTAGGTAAAGTCGACAACGCGACTGGCCAATCAGGAATGAGATGGGGCCTGCTGTATCATTGTATCGAAAAATATGGAAAATGGAGACTGAGGTTTTTCTATCATAATAATAGAAACAAAAAGGTGAAAGTTATCAAAATTTTTGCTGAAGATACTACCCGCATCGTGATGACTTAGGTAGGTATTAGGTATATTATTAGATAGAGCGATCCTCCCTAATAATATAATACCTACTCCTCTCTAAACCCGTACAACCGAGCATACTGCTGCTAAACCCTACCCTAACTTCTTAACAGGAAACTGTTCCAAGAGAAAATTCAACTTAATTTCTATCGGCTGTTTTCTCGGCCGAGTGAGACATATTGAAAGTAAATATCAGTTGATACTCCAAAAAAATCGCTCTTATTATAACTAATCAAATGCTCACAAACAAAACAGCAATATTTACCCACACGCAACAATATTAAAGAACAAATTCAATCTCCACTGTGGGCACAAATAGTCCACTTGTGCGCAATCAGAGACACGCACCAAGCAATCCTACAAGTGTTATAATTTTGAAGCTCTCCGAGGTCAGGTTAAGTAATCCTTGCAACGAACCGTAACAACTCATTCATTGCTTTACAAACCGATGCAAATGAACCCGCGAATGGGTACCGAGTATCGAGTACAACTACCAACCATTTATCGACTAGACCACAATACTAGACAGAGAGAGCATTCGCTATTTCAAATTAAAAAGTAAACAAACCTCTTTGCAGAGTCGATGAACCGGGGTGTCCTTTAAAAAAAAAAACAATCACTGAACGGTTATGAAACACTATTGTAACGGGCACGATTGACAGTTTACGACACAATATGGATCCCGCGATCGTATTCCGACTGTGCGATGCCGCGACGTGCGTACGCGCCGTTCGTTCCGCGCTGACTGCCTGCCTCGCGAGACGTGCCCAGTGAACGTAGCATGACCTTCCTGCCCACAGAGCCTAGCAATAGAACCTCTTTTCCTTTTAAGACGTGTCCCCAAAATTAATGACCTTCTAGGAAAAATAGGACCTGTCCTTTTATAAGTTTAAGATTTCTGGACACCCGAAACCACAAAACGGTTTGACCTTAGACCGTAAGTATATTTTAAGGGTTTGACTTTATTCGCTGTAGTTGACTTCTTGTATATTTATACAATACAATTATTCCAATATCTTAAAGGAAAATTATTTTTAGCTTTTATCTAGGTGTGTACAAAGATAGAGTGCGTCTACTGAAAGCGTAACCTGGAGTTTCTTTTTTAAATTAAATTGGCAACATTGTTTTGCCGAAAAAAATCACGTCAAAGTCTATGGTTGCAATTGTCAGTTTTGTAAACAGATATTTATTTTTCAAGAATAATTGCTTAATTATGGGAAAAACAATAAACAGTAACGTGCGAAAACTGCTACACACTATGGTTAATAAGTTCAAACAAAAACAAGAAGAGAAAGAAGGTATATTCAATGAAAACCAACAATGTTTACATACGATTTCAGAATTTTTAAGGTAGTATGACGTTATAATCTTGATCCTTGTCGACTAATATTATTAGATAGTTATATTTAGGATATAATGATAATTTGTTTTTCTTATATTTTTAGATAATCTGACATATTGTGAATTTCGTAATTGACAAAAACATCGAACAAAGAAGGCTTTTGGTGAATCGACTTAATCAAAAACACATGCTAATATGTGGTAGAATGCGTTCAAAAGCGGTTGAGATGTAATGAAAGATTTGCCTCACTCTGTCTGGTGGTGCATCATAAAATCGCGAAAGTGAAGGAAATAGTGACTGAAATCCTAGTTCAAGTTTGAAAGAGATAGCTGCTGAACTTTTTGTGTCTCACGAGTCGAATGAAATGGTACTTAAATAAAGAGTATTATTTGAATATTATGTAGCGACATTTGAGAGAACAGATGAAATAAAATAATAACTGACATTTTGTGTGTTATTGACCTTTACTATACACTAACCAATAATTAAAGGTAAAACTACACGGCTCACACGTGTGCTACACACGCCGATCTGAAAGTGTCGGTCTCCATACATTTCATATAGAAAATAGACTGTTAGAGCTACACTTGATCCACGCCACGCCATGCGACGCTACGTCCGCGACGCCGACACGTTGGTCCCAGAAATTTTAGAGGAAGGTGGGCGGGGCTATCCACGCGTCTGATCGCGGTGGTCAGGCGGAAGCGTCTTCGATGGTAAATGAAAAAGCGAGCTTGATCTGCTTTTAACCCTCCGATGAAATCAAAAGTTGTAATGCGCATCACACGTGTTACGCATTGCGTCGGTGTAGTGTGCACACCTGCTGCACACGTCTGTGACGTCTCACACGTGTGCGTCGGTGTAGTGTAGTTCTAGCTTAAGTCTACACACACCTTTTTGACTAAAATTTAAGTTCAAAAACAACTATTATACAATTGCAATAAATACAAAAAATACTCAAGTATCAAAACTTTTTTCTCCTACTATTTCAATAATACCACATTCAAAATTTTTGGTTTTAACCTCCTTTTCTCAGGTCACGCTTTCGTTAGACGGACTCTATGAAAAAAAATTGGTTAGTTTTAAAAAATAAGTAAATGCAGTCCCTAGTAGGTACCGTTAGCTACAATACCACTAAACGTACCTCAGTTCTACATAGTCCTAAATCTAATGAGTCAATAACACCAAAGTTCAGTCAATTCAAGTTCAGTCGATTTTTTATCAAAGGGTACAGTCACGGATCTTGAGCGGTTGCGCAGAAGTCAAATATTCAGTCTCTTTATTGGTGCAAAGTGAGACGCAGGGGCGGGGAGTGTCAGTGATTGGCTCGCCGCGCCATCGCGTCAAAGACGTCACTCCTTATTCGTTGCTCCTGCGTTGCTGCATGTATCTAACAACGAAGACGATTGGCTCGCCAATGTATGGAATGCGCAAAGCGATCCCCACTCTGACGCCGAGCGCACAAGATCCGTGATAGCAACTGTAGTGTCCTCCGATAAAACATCTAAAAGTAGTTGAAAATCGCTAGAAATTCACTTTACTTATTCATTTAAAGTTTTCTATTTATAAATTGAAGATTTTTTTGATATTAAGTCAATATAATTACCAGTTTTCTTCTGAACTTAGGTAATTTTAACATAATTTCAATTCAACCAGTAGTTCGTGTTTTTTCTGCATGTATAGAATTCAAAAATGTAAGTCCGTACCCAACTTTCCTTACGTTTTTATTATTTTTATAATCGTAGCATAGCTGCTCAACGATTCGCATCATTGCGGTAACTGGCGGTAACAACGGTGAAGAAAGTGTTAACAGGTGTTTTCAGTTGAGTACTCTAACATTATTAATTATAAATTATTACGTGTACCGTGCGCTTTTATGTTGCGTATAACGGAACTGGTAATGTTGCCATAGTGATTTTCTTCTGTATCAGTAGAAAATAATACATTTACGCACGTAGAAATCGAAATTAGTCAGTTTAACTTATAATTATGGTGAAACCACTGGAGTATTGTCTGTGCGATAAAAGAATGGTTGTGGCGTAAAATGAAAACAACATAAAAGTTTTTAAGTAGCAACCCAACCCAGCCATCCGTCAAATGCCAAACGTCATATCATGTTGACACCGATTTGTTTATTTATCTTGTTATTTTATTGTCATTTTAATAGAAATGTGATAAAAATTTCACTGATCCACAAGGGAAATAATATTTAATACATTACAGTTTTGCCAAAGATAACAATTGGCAAATCACATTATTGATCAAAACAAAGTCACGAACTTGGGAAACATTGGTATCCTGTTTGATAGTGGTCAAACGCGAGCCTATCAATAATAAAAATAAAAAAAAGAATTCAGTTAAGTCCGCCTATGTACCACTACTGTACATGAAGTTTAAATAAATAAATAAATAATAAATAAGTTCATATTTTTCATTGATTACCAAATAGGAAAAAATGTACCGAGCAAGACAACGAGAAAATGGTAGTGTGTCCAATTTTTACCTCTATATTTAACTAGAGTAACCATTTTGCTATTAGCTACAATATTCCAGTCGGTGATGATAGACCGATCGCAGTCAAAGTGATAGAACCATTTTCGTTGGAACTGGGTAAGTGGCCGTTTGTGGCACCTACTTATATAGGCAGTACAGCGGTTTCCTTACGCTATTTTCCTTTACCAGTTCATATTTGCATTTAAATGTTCATCATCATTTCAATCAAAAGACGTCCACTTTTGGACATATGCCTTCCCCAGGTCCCATCGCCACAATTAACGGTTTGTTACTCATTCACGCAAAAACTTATAAACAAATGAATTTAAATGATAAACGTTGCAATAATATAGCTTACTAGCTTTTGCCCGCGACTTCGTTCGCGTGGAATAGTGACTTCCGGCAGATTTTTGGTTTTACCCACATAGTTCCCTGAATTGATGCCAACTCTTGACCAATAGATGGCGCTGTATGTCCGGAATAAATTTTATTTTTTATTTTATTT
The DNA here is from genome assembly GCA_929112965.1 of Mythimna albipuncta. NCBI lineage: Eukaryota > Metazoa > Arthropoda > Insecta > Lepidoptera > Noctuidae > Mythimna > Mythimna albipuncta. Next base: position 2,736,075 of record OV815962.1, on the reverse strand, counting down.
TTTGTAATAAAAACTACCCTATGTCCTTTCTCAAGTTCCAAACTATGTCTGTACCAAATTTCACACAAATCGGTTCAGTAGTTTAGGCGTGAAGCAAAGACAGACAGACAGACAGACAGAGTTACTTTCGCATTTATAATATTAGTTTGGATAACCTATATTTTTGCTAAGTTTCATCACGTGAGTATGTTCAACAATTAATAGGCTACTAATATTATAAATACAAAAGTTTGTGAAGATGGATGGAGTATGTGTGCATAGCATATGTATGGATGTGTCGAGCAAAAACTACTAAACGGATGAACTTAATCATAAACATAGTTTTAAAATATCAAGATGTAACAGTCGCACTAAAACGACATCACAATGTTGCTCACATAACGAAAACGATATTTATCTACAGCAGCGCCCTCAAATCCCACGGTTGTTTACTTTCCACACAGACTTTATTTGCTAACGAAATTAAAATGATTGAATTTTATGAAATATTTTACCTATTGAATGACTTTATCATGAATTGCCTTTCAATGGGTTTAGAGCAGATGAACGTCAAAAATTTTAACTTCGCGGATGAAGGAATAAAGCTTTCTCATTTTTTGCCAGCCGAAACAAAACAAATCTTTGCAATGGTAGAATTATAAATGTTAACTGCTGCAACATTACCGTGATCCTGACACCTGTCAAGGCTAACCAGTATTGCCAATTTATTGAATCTTTTATCGAAATCGCTAAAAACGGTGATTGTTTAGCCACAAAATAAGTCTTGGCGACAAAATAAATATTTTAGCGACTTTCTAACGATTTCTAAGTATTTTAGTCAATTTTAATGGGTTTTTTGGTATTATTGTACTAAATATTTGAGAGAAGACACTAATTCCTGTAACACAAGTGTTTTCACATTAATTTATGCTTATAACAAAATATCTTGTCTTATCTTATCTTACAACAAAACAATTTAATACATTTAAGAAGTATATTTTCTATCAACTTTAAAAAGTTATTCTTTGACCTTTCAATCGTGGAAATTACAGACACAATAGAGAGACAATAGGTGCGTGTAACTATTGTCTTAATATTGTGTCTCAAATTGACGGTATCTGAAAGGATAATCTTAAAATTTGTAAGTAGGTAAATTTTAAATTACAGGATAGCTATATTTTTCATTCTCTTATATAAACCAATGAATACTCACAGACAGAAATTTTATTATTATTTAAAAGTTTGAAAATAAGTTTAACGAATTGTACTCCCTTTCTCTGAAATCAAAATTTGTAAATCAATTATATTGAAACAAATTTTCACACGCACATAAGTTTAGTCGGCACTTAAACTAAAAAGAGTACTATGAATAATGATATAGAATATCGCATTAATAAATTGATGTCGATAATTTATAAATCTTTAATGCAGGTGATGGTAAGTTTATTTATAATTCTATTACCTACTTAAAAATACTTTTTTTAGGCTTCTTGTTGAATTTGCATCTGCTGGTAGAATGTTATCGACTTTTGATATTGAGTCTAGCGACTTGGAACTTTAAAAGTTGGCAACACTGGTAGTTACTGGCTGTCACTAGCGATGGGCCAACTACTCGCCAACTCGAGTTACTCGAGTTAGAATTGCGGTTGACTTGAATTGCAACTCGAGTCAACTCGACTCGACGGCCAAAAGCATATTAAGAAAGTACTCTGTGCCAAAAGCCTAGCTCAGTCGGCCGAATCAACTCGTTTCAGCGAGTAAACTCAGTTTTTGAATCACCTCGATCGACTCGATAACGAATTTTAGAACGTTTGAACACATGAGTCAGATATACTGGACTAACCGACCGACTAAGCCGGTATGTAATGTATGTATTCAATCTTTTTGATTCGTAAGAATACTAACTGAAATCAGTTTTTAAATACAAGGTATAATAGGGAATATTGTAATACTGTGGTATACGATTATTTTATTAAAACTTGAGTTTTCTTAAATTGTTCGAAAAGATAAAACAAATCGAGTTGACTCGTTTGCTGTTTGATTCGAGTAACTTGGTAAAAAAAACTGGACTCGCCCATCGCTAGCTCTGTCACTTGGCGTCTCTGTTTTGCTGTAGCTGGATCAGTTGATTGCTTTATTTTGCTATGACCTAAGTCTCATAATAAATCACAGCAATTGGTTACAACATCTCTCTCTGTTATTAAATATCTAAATCAAGATGCATCACTTCAGAAAACTCGTTACAAATACTGGTAAGCTGTCTTTATTATTACAGGTTATGTTTTCTATTTCATAACAAATCAAATAATAGTAAAAAAACAAGCTTCTAGTTAAATGCGCTAAAAAGAATTAAATAAACTTGTCTTTGATCATTTTACTATCAACATAAAACGTCATTACACAATCTAAATGATAATTTTAAAGTTTGTGCTTGGTATTTACTTAGGAAAATTAAAAATAAAAACTAAGCAGATCAAGTTATTTATTTTACTTGTTTATCTAAACAGGTAAATCTCGTCAAGTGGTTTTTATACTTTTATTTTTTGCTTTTCAGTTATTTATTTTTTAACTCGCATTAGTTTCGTATTCTCAGAAAGTCCTTTCATTTGATACCCATTCTAAAGGAAAGCATAAAAAAACCTAAGTCCGCCATCTTCTGAATTCCGCCATATTGTTGGATTTAGAGTGAAGCCACTTTTTTTTTGTGCTACCCTTAGCATGCCCTTTCATTTGATACCCATATTGTTGGACTGCATAAAAAAACGAAACTGCCATCTTGTCTTAGAATGACGTCACGTAGCTAGCCATGCATTGTCATCTAATCTAAATGTGCATACAAAATTTCAGTTAAATCGGTTGAAGATATCTGCTTCAAAATTGAATTGTAAGATTCCACCCGAACTGACGTTACATACATAAATGCTTTACAAGTTTAATAAAAGCTTATAAAATACTTTGTTATGTTAGAGGATGTTATAACTTGCAACATGTATCATATAAATAACATTTGAAGTTAAAAAATCATCTGCTTAAATCTAATATTAGTAATTTAGTTGTAATAGCAATGCAAATAGCACAGTATCTCACAATGTGTCACTGTAGAACAAATGTTTACTCAACATTTATTAGTGGCGGCAAGGACTTTGAAACCAAACAGTCTAAACAGCTATAGGTATTCTATAATTAAATGCCATTAAAGCCAGATACAAATTAATAAAATAATATTTTCTCAGAACAGAAAAATTAAATAGCACACAATTTTACTTTTTTTTTCATTAATATACTCGCATTTTTTTCGTATTCTCAAAATATTCTTTTATTTGATACCCATTTTAAAGGAAAGCATAAAAAACCTAACTCCGCCATTTTGCTGGATTTAGAGTGAAGCCACTTTTTTTTTGTGCTACCCTTAGCATGCCCTTTCATTTGATACCCATATTGTGGGACTGCATAAAAAAACGAAACTGCCATCTTGGGTGCTCCGCCATGTTGGTCTTAGAATGACGTCAGGTAGCTAGCCATGCATTATCATCTAATCTAAATGTGCATATAAAATTTCAGTTCTATCGGTTGGAGTTATCTGCCTCAAAATTGACTTGTAAGATTCCACCCGACCTGACGTTACATACATAAATGCATTACAAGTTAAATAAAAGCTTGTATAATACTTTGTTACGTTAGAGGATGTTATAACTTGCAACATTTATAAAATAAATAACATTTGAAGTTAAAAAATCATCTGCTTAAATCTAATATTAGTAATTTAGTTGTAATAGCAATGCAAATAGCACGGTATCTCACAATATGTAACTGTAGAGCAAATGTTTACTCAACATTTATTAGTGGGGGCAAGGACTTTGAAACCAAATGGTCCAAACAGCTATACTTAGATATTCTATAATTATAATTGTGTTTATTATTGTGTAAACAGCTATAGGTATTCTATAATTATATGCCATTAAAGTCAGATACAAATTAATAAAATAAAATATTCTCAGAACAGAAAAATTAAATAGCACACATTTTTTTTTTTTCATTAAAATACTCGCATTTTTTGTATTCTCAAAATGTTCTTTTATTTGATGCCCATTTTAAAGGAAAGCACAAAAAACCTAAGTCCGCCATTTTGCTGGATTTAGAGTGAAGCCACTTTTTTTTATGCTACCCTTAGCATGCCCTTTCATTTGACACCCATATTGTAGGGCTGCATAAAAAATAACGAATCTGCCATCTTGCGTGATCCGCCATGTTGGTCTTAGAATGACGTCACATAGCTAGCCATGCATTGTCATCTAATCTATATGTGCATACAAAATTTCATTTCTATTGGTTGAAGTTATCTGCCTCAAAATTGAGTTGTAAGATTCCACCCGAACTGACGTTACATACATAAATGCATTACAAGTTTAATAAAAGCTTGTAAAATACTTTGTTATGTTAGAGGATGTTATAACTTGCAACATGTATCAAATAAATAACATTTGAAGTTAAAAAATCATCTGCTTAAATCTAATATTAGTAATGAAGTTGTAATAGCTTGACGGCCTGTTGGCTTGGTTAGTGAACCTGACTGCTATGCCAGAGGTCGTGGGTTCGATTCCTACCCAGGACAAATGTTTGTGTGATGAGCATAATCATTTGTTCTGTGTCTGGGTGTAATTTTATCTATAATATATATGTATTTGGAAATATATAAGTATGTTTATCAGTTGTCTAGTACCCATAACACAAGCTCTGCTTAGCTTGGGACTAGACGGCATTGTGTGATAATTGTAAAAAAAAAAAAAAAAATAACAATGCAAATAGCACGGTATCTCGCAATGTATAATTGTAGAGCAAATGTTTACCTAGCATTTTATAAGTGGGGGCAAGGACTTTGAAACGAAATGGTCCAAACAGCTATACTTAGGTATTCTATAATTATATGCCATTAAAGCCAGAGACAAAGAAATAAAATAGTAAATAAATAAAATAATATTTTCTCAGAACAGAAAAATTAAGTCGGAACATTTTTTTTTTCTTTTTTTGTAGTAACCAAAAAGCACAAGATATTTTTTTTAATTGAAGAATTCACGTTTTTTTTTCGTATTCTCAAAGTGCTCTTTTATTTTATACCCATTTTAAAGGAAAGCATCAAAAACCTAAGTCTGCCATATTGCTAGATTTAGAGTGAAGACACTTTTTTGTGCTATCCTTAGCATGCCCTTTGATTTGACACCATTGACACCCATATTGTAGGGCTGCATAAAAAATAACGAATCTGCCATCTTGGGTACTCCGTCATGTTGGTTTTAAATGACATCATGTAGCTAGCCATGCATTGTCATCTAATCTAAATGTGCATACAAAATTTGAGTTCAATTGGTAGAAGATATCTGCTTCAAAATTGTGTTGGAAGATTCCACCCGAATTGATATACATACTTACATACATACATAATTAAATAATTGATTCTATTACTTTGTTTTGTTGCAACTTTTTGTTATGTTAGAGGATGTTATAACTTTATGCAACATATATCAAATATAATTATAACATTTGAAGTTACTGTTACTAATATTAGATCTAAGCAGATGATTTTTTTTTTTGCTTGTATCTAATATTAGTATTGTAGTTTTTAAAGCAACTCAATAAGCACAGTATCTCACAATATGTAAATGCAGAGCAAATGTTAACTCAAAACCCAAACTGCTACTTTCTAAATATAAGCGTCCCTTAAATATTTATAAGCTACTAGTTTTTGCCCGCATCTTCGCTCGCGCACATAAAATATAGCCTATGCCACTCGAGATTAGAGTAGCTTTCTATCAGTGAAAAAGTTTAGCAATTAGACCAGTAATTCCAAAGATGACCTTCTACAAACAAAGAAACAAACTTTACCTTTTTATTATATTAGTTTAGATGAAAGTCAGATACAAATAAATAAATTAGCTACATACCTCTCTTTAGGGTTCCGTAGTCAACTAGGAACCCTTATAGTTTCGCCATGTCTGTCTGTCCGTCTGTCCGTCCTCGCTTAATCTCTGTGACGGTTAGCACTAGAAAGCTGAAATTTGGTACCAATATGTATATCAATCACGCCGACAAAGTGGTAAAATAAAAATTGGAAAAAAATGTTTTATTAGGGTAGCCCCCTTATGTAAAGTAGGGAGTGATTTTTTTTTAATTTCAACCCTAACGTGTGATATATTGTTGGATAGGTAGTTAAAAATGAATAGGGGTTTACTAAAAACATTTTTTGATAATGTCATTAATTTCGGAAATAATCGCTCCAAAAGTAAAAAACAGTGTCCCCCCCCCCTCTAATTTTTGAACCACAAGTTTAGAAAATATTTAAAAAATCTGAAAAGTAGAACTTTATAAGGACTTTCTAGGAAAATCATTTTGAACTTGATGGAGAGAACAGTTTTTGTACTAAAAAGACAAAAAGGTTGTACAAAATAATTTTTGTACTAAGTTTGTAGTATAATCGTATATGCAAGCATTTTTTTTAAACTCATAAGTGGGTACACTTATTGTGAAAGACGGGAAACTACGGTACCCTACACTGAGCGTGGCCCGACACGGCCGGTTTTTTTTTTCAGAACAGAAAATTAAATTAAAATATTTTTTATTTCTTTTTTTCCAGCAACCAAAGAGCACAAGAAACTATTTAGACTGCCTCTATTCAAAGACTCATTAAGAAAATGTTCAAGTACTACGATAGAAACACCTCCTAAAGATAAAGAAAGTGACACCACAACCAAGAAACCGGTTAAGAAAGAAAAAGGTGTCGGGGCTGGGGGTCCTATAAACTTGCTTGGTGTACCCAAGGGTAACCTGGGCCAGCCGACTTACCACACACATCGTCACATAATAACGTCAGAGGATTATTTGACCTGTGGGATAACCCAGGCTGAATATAAGGAGAGGAGGGAGCGGTTTGTGAGCAAGCTGACGGAGGAACTAAACGTTAACGCTTCGCATATTGTAAGTTACCATTTTTTTATTTCACTTTAATAAAACCGGCCAAGAGCTTGTCGGGCCACGCTCAGTGTAGGGTTCCGTAGTTTCCCGTCCGTCAAAATAAGTGTACCCACTAATGAGTTTAAAAAAATGCTTGCATATACGATTAGTCCAGAAATTATTTTGTACAACATTTTTGTCTTTTTTGTACAAAAACTGTTCTTTCCATCAAGTTCAAAATAATTTTCCTAGAAAGTCCTTATAAAGTTCTACTTTTCAGAATTTTTTCATATTTTCTAAACTTATGGTTCAAAAGTCAGAGAGGGGACACACATTGTTTTTTGTTTTTTTTTGCGATTATTTCAGAAATTATTGACATTATCAAAAAATGATCTTAGTAAACCCCTATTCATTTTTAAATACCTATCCAACAATATATCACACGTTAGGGTTGAAATTAAAAAAAAATCACTTCCTACTTTACATATAGGGGGGCTACCCTCATAAAACACTTTTTTCCAATTTTTATTTTACCACTTTGTCGGCGTGATTGATATACATATTGGTACCAAATTTCAGCTTTCTTGTGCTAACGGTCCCAGAGATTAAGCGAGGATGGACAGACAGACAGACGGACAGACAGACATGGCGAAACTATAAGGGTTCCTAGTTGACTACGGAACCCTAAAAATAAGTTAAAATGAAATGCTTGCAAGATATTGACATAGCATTGAAAGGCCTCCTACAAGGTGGACCGATGACCTGGTAAGGGTTGCGGGAATCCGATGGATGCGGGACGCTCAGGACCGTTCATTGTGGCGACACTTGGGGGAGGCCTATGTCCAACAGTGGGCGTCTTTCGGCTGAAATGATATACATATTGACTATAATTATATTGCAGTAATTACAAATTACCTGTTTAATATCTTTGCTTCTATCGTTTTATTTATCGTATTTTTAGTTTAGCACTTAGTCTGTTATAGGTAATATAGTTTTTGTATTTATCAGAAAGTATTATAATAATCTATAGGATTCTCGCAACCTTTACCAGGTCATCGGTCCACCTTATAGAAGGCCTTCCAACGTTACGTCTTCTGGTACGTAGTCGCCATACCAGAACCTCTATCATTCCGATGGATGCGTGACGCACTCGGCCGTTTATATTGGCGACACTTGGGGGAAGCCTATGTTCAACAGTGGACGTCTTTCGGCTGAAATGATGATATGTATAATAATATTTTTATTTCCAGATAGTGATCCCTGCCGCTCGAAAACAGTACATGTCAGACAAAATACCGTATGTGTTCAGACAGAATTCAGACTTTTTCTACCTCACTGGTTGCTACGAACCTTCGGCAGCACTAGTCCTGGTGAAGCCATCACAGACTGACAACTTTAAGGTAGGAAAAGAATAAACAATTCAGTTCAAAATATTTTATTTTACATAGGACATGGACACTTATAATACAACAAGCTAGTCTGTCTAAGAAGTCAAACACTGGTTCAATTATCAAGGTCGATTAAGAGATCTTGATCATTTACTAATGGAAGAACCTAATAAAAAGTATCAAATATAAGTATTTTTAAATGATATGATAAATATTAAAAAAATCCCAAGTCTTTTGACTTTTTAGACAGACTATAGTGCACGGTTCCAATTTGTAGTTCCCCATTGAGAAGAACCAAAAAGAAACTACTTAGTAACTCATTTAAAAACAATGATTAATGTATCTCAGTAAGATGAAACTGAGAATTTTATTGTAGTAATGACTACTTCGAAGCCTGTCGAAAAGGCTGACTCGAAATATTTGCTCCAAATACTAAAAAAATATACGCGTTTTAAATAGATGTCAAAGCAACTCAAAAAGACTGTAAAAAGTAAATATTTCCTAAACTTAACTATACTAAAAAACTTTTTACAAAAAAAAAAAGTACAAAATAACTTCAATTTTGGAAATCGGTGTTTTCTTTATTAGATAGTTTTGTCTCTTCGTTATTTAACACCGACTTCCGAAATTAAAGATATTTTGTACTTTTCAGTGTTTTTTTTTACATTGAAGTTGGTTTAATATTTTTTATTTTTCACTTTTTAGTTATGGTACCACCAGTGAAAAGTACCCCTCAGCCAAACTTAAATGCCTTCTAACCAGAGTGCATCTCATAATATTTCTAATAATACCAAACACGATTAGGTTACATTAATTTACCTGCCGGCTTCAACACCAGATCAGTTCGATACATCCCCTCCCCCTTTTCTTTCAGCCTGTCACCAACTGTTCTGCTGCTATGAGGAGTTCTGTTCCATATCTTCGAAGTTCATGATCAGATCATAACAATATTTCTATGGGACCAACTTGGAAGCATAACATTTCAATTAAAAAAAAATTTTTCAAAATCGAGATATGGGTGAACATACAGAAAAAAAAAATAACAATTTCAGCCGAACATAGAAACTTCTCCTTTTCGAAGTCGGTTAAAAATGTATGGAACCTAGAGGAAATATCGGTGGCGGCGTTTTGAGGTCGGTGGCTCATGTGCGACGACCCCAAAAGTTCTATATTGTCATGTATCGGTATGAACTGATTCTTTATGAATGAACAGTATTTGATATTGTATCTTTTTCTTTCCCAGAGCATTCTATTCGTGCATGAGAAAGACGCTCACGCCGAACTATGGGAGGGTCCGCGAACAGGCTGCACGATCGCCCCCAAACTCTTCTGCGTCGACGAGGCCCAGCCCGTCGAGCAGTTCGGCACTTTTCTCAACAAGTGAGCATATGACTAACTTACTATACACAATGCTATTCTGCTACTTTCTTACTTACATTTTTTTTTTAAGGGAATACGCATGCAATTGATTTAATAGCTAAATTGTTTTTTTTTTTCTATAATAAACAAATTAAATATCTTCATCAATAACGAAGTTATAAAGCTTCAGAGCTGCTGATAACAAAGAAAAGTCCGACATGAACTTTGACGTCAAAGTTCATCACGCCGACATAGAAAATGGCGTCTTGGCGAAAGAGACATAATATATTTGTTTAAAATTGTTATATCTTGTTAGTTTAACTACCAATATTGGTATTGTTTTCACAGTTAGTATTCTATTATTGTATATTTATTGATAAACTAATTAGATAACAAATATTTTTTATCATGCACATTCCCTATTGCTTCGCTTTTCGAGTTCTACACATGCTTGGAAAAAGAACGACACTATTTTTTTATTTATTGCAGGTGCCATTCTCTAACGCTTTGTTTTATTATTTGAGTTTTAATTTTAACCTAGTGGCTTTGCATGGTTGCGTTTTAATTTCCGGTAGTTTAAGTTCCAAATATTTTTTTTCTTACAAACCATATCTTGTTAATTAAAACACAACAAATAAAAAAGCCAACTTGGTCAACCCACCCGTCCACAAGTTATCTTTCATAAATGTACATGTAGCAATTGAAACTATTCATATATAGGGTAACTGGTAATTAGTGACCGATACTTAAACATGTGATTGTACTCATGATTACAAACAACTTTCCCAAAGAAACTTTTTTTTATACGCACTAAACTAATGCGTATAAAAAAAAAGTTTCTCATAGTAACAAAACAGCTGTTCGTACAAATTTGCGACCACCGTGGACACCCGCATGTTAGCAAAACGCAAACACGATGAGTTTGTAAGCGGCGCGAGTGATCGCGGGGATCATTAGTGTAGGTAAGGTACATGAGACAACGGCGTTACAACTAATGAGTATAAAAGAAAAGTTTCTTTGGAAAAGTTGTCTGTTATTCTATGTACATTCACGTGTATAATTATCGGTCACTAATTACCAGTCACCCTATATAAACTCAAATATGTATAGTAGTTTCTGACAGCGGGTTCGCCCGCGCCACTCAAGCGGACGAAGCCGCCTCCATACAAACTTTCGACCTAGTGGTCAAACGCAAGTCAATGCATAATAATAATAAATTAGTGCGTTAGTCATGTTAGCCAATAGCTTAACAGCCAGGAGCCTCGACCAACACCTTAGGCTCGCGCTAGGCGACTGGATCAAGGGCCTCATTCAGAGGACGGTACTTCTTGGCACGGCCCGTGTAGTTAAGAGGTTCCTTTCTCTGGAGCTCTGACCGCAGGTCGACACTGTTCCCGATATAATGCTCGTAGCAAAAGTTAAAGCGAGAGGTTTACCAGTAGCCTTCTCACTCACACATAGTTCGCAAAACACCTCCAGTAATCTGTCCAATGACTGAATACAAATCAAAACCAACAGGTATACTCCACAAAATAAAACTAAACATATACTCGTAGATAGACTTGTATCCACAAATATAACCAGACATAAAGATTTAAATACCTAGTTCTTGCTACAGGATGACCCTGTCAACGAAGCCAGCGGTTCTGTGGTACAACACGGAGTCTGTGGCCGACCTTGAGATCCAAAAGGCCGTGCAGGGTGCAATGAGAGGAGACAACAATAACCTGACCATCGCCGACCCCCAGCGCGCCCTGCACTTTATGCGTGTCATCAAGTCACCAGCGGAGATCGAAGTGATGAAGGAGTCCTGCTATATTGGATCGCAGTCAATTAATATGTCTATGGCTTGTACTAAATCTGGTAAGTGAAATTGATTTTTATGTGACTGTTATAGTGCTTCAGGGTAATTCGTAAAGCTCGCTGTCCGGCCGTCCGGTAACTGTCCGGACCTAGCCCAAGTCGTCGACAGCGCGCACATTTCCCGCGCGCCTCAAGGAGTTGTCAGCAACAGCAGGGACCCAGCCGGGTCGAAGCCTACTGGGGCCAGGGTTATCCGAAAGGGCGCTCGAGCCCCGGTATGAAGGCTAGAAGGAACGGGGTGGGTCTTTTAGTCAGTAAGAGTCTGACACTATCTCCCGCTCCGCCCAAAAGCGGGGGATGTCAATGCATGATTTTTCCCACCATAAAAAAGGGTAATTCGTAAAATTCAATTCGATAGTTTTGCGCAATTTACAGCTTAGTATCGGATTACTTAGGGTTCATACGCACTATGCGGGTAGCCGTGCGGCCGACCGCAAGCACAATTATGTATATAATATTCATTTGTATGCGCACTGCGCTGCGGCTACCCGCAGACCGTTTCGGTCGCTCAGAAGGCTGCGGCGTGTGTGACGGCCAGCCGGACGGTTGCTATAATTGCCTGCCGCTGCCCGCCATTGAGTGATATAGGCTCGATATAACCTTAAATTGTAACGGTTCTTCAACCGCACGTTGTAGTTGTGGATGTGGCCGCATTCGCAACCGTGTCCTGCGGTCAGCCGCACGGCTAGCCGCATTGCAGCTACCCGCATAGTGCGTATGAACCCTATGGCCTACTGTTTACGGACGCGTAGCTTCATAGACACGTATTCGTCATTATACGCTTGGTGTACGCCTGCGTGAAGCTTACATACAATACTATGAAACTATGTCGCCGAAGCCGGCCTTATTGTGACGTTGTGTCGTTAGTAAAAGTTTTTATTCAAAGTTTTGAATTTGTCAGTTAATGAGTTCTTAGGGCTATATTTTACCGGGACACCATGGCGAAGCGACCCGTCGCCAACCAACAAAATGTACAGCTCTTTATAGCCAATTTGGTAGCGCGACCAGCTCGGACGTGTGGCGACTGGTGTATGGTGTATAGTTTGGAAACTTAGGGCCATATTTCACCGGGCCACCGTGTCCAAGTGTTGAGATATAGTAGTCTGAAATTTAGTAGTCCAGTCTTACAGTAAAACGACGAAATATTTAAATGAGGTTCCCATATGACAAACGATTTTTTTTGCCGTTTTTCGCTCGTTATTAATAATAGTTATAATATAGTGTCTAATTTTGTATCGATAATGGTACAGGACCCTTCGTGCGCGAGTCGGACTCGCATTTGGCCGATTTTTTGTCTTTTTATGTACCTACACTAAAAACATAAACATTCTATCAAACTTAACCAATGTTCTTCTCCCTAAGGCCTATCAGAGCACATGATAGCTTCGGTCCTGGAGTACACGAGCAAGATCGGCGGCGCCGACCACCTGGCCTTCCCGCCGGTGGTGGCGGGCGGCTCCCGCGCCACGCACATACACTACGTCGCCAACAACCAGATTTTGTACGACAATGAGTTGCTACTCGTTGACTCAGGTACGTTGAAACATGAAGATGGGGCTTTTTTGCAGAAACTCTTCGATTAAAGTTCAGTACAATTAGAATAGAAGAAATAGAATAGAATAGCATTTATTCGGCGCAAGCAACACAATATACCACAACATGAAATAATAAATTAAAAAATGGTACAGACATACAATACAGTTGCAGTGACTGTGCCTGAACCGAAAGGGTCACCAACTCAGCAATTGCTGGGCCGGCACGAATCTTGAGCACTCGGCTTCATAGTGGAGATCGCTTTACATTGGCCAGCCAATCGTCGTCGCTGTTAGAAACATGCAGCAAGCTAAGGGAACGAATCACGAGTAACACGATGGCGCGGCGAGCCAATCACTAACACTCCCCGCCCCCGCGTCTCACTTCGCACCACTAAAGAGAACGAATATTTGACTTCTGCGCAACTTGAAGCCAACGCTCAAGATCCGTGCCGGTAAACTGTAGTTGTGGCTGCTTCAGCGAAGTTTGCCGAGAAGGCTGACTCGATGTGCCAGTTTTACAGAACCTTTACTAAATACGTTCACCAATTTCAGGCAGTCAACGATCGATGTACAACTCGGACATATCGCGGACGTGGCCGGTGTCCGGGAAGTTCACCAAGCACCAGACGATACTCTACGAATTAGTCCTCGCTGTGCAGGTAACTTACTTATGGAGTAGATAATTTATTTTTGATGTATTGGCAGTTTTTTTTTTTTATTTCACCTTAATGGTAAAGGGTCGTGTGACGTCACACTGTATCGTCGCGTGCAACGAAACGCTTTTAAATTTTATTAAGATATTTTAATGATTATTTCATATTTTTGTTATGATGACTTAATTTATAATTATTTCATTAAGAAAAAAAATAGAAGTTCTCCATAGTAAGTATATTAAGGTTGAAAATAACCAGTTATCAAGTTCAATTTGAACCAAACTTTGATTTTAACTTTTTAAGACCTTCTTCATAACATATTACCATTCTGTCCTGTCACGCGTCACACTAACTTCCTTTTCTTTTATATCACTCCTCACACAATTCATCCATCTTTTCTTTGGCCTCCCTCTCCATCCATCTACATGTATATACTCAGAACTTTTTAGAGACATGTGTTTCATCCCTCCTCTTTACATGACCATACCAAGACAAGCGATTGCCTTAAGACCTATTGGGTCCTTATTAAAACTTTTATATTTTGTATGTTTCAGGAACGTTTGATAGAGATCTTAGGCGAGCAGCGTCCGCCCCTGGACCAGCTGTTCGACACCATGTGTCGCTTGCTGGGAAAGCATCTGCAGCAGGAAGGCATCCTATCCAAGGACATTGATGGACAGGAACTGCTTGGGGTGAGGATTCAACTTTAACATATTGACCACCGCATCTAAAAAGCTAAAGCGTACTTTCGACGCCAAGCTACGATTTCATCCTTTAATCTGTCGTGTAGTCATGACTGTGGCGTGCCGGACACATTTTGCTTTGTCATGTATGATGAAATCAAAAGGTTAACTAAGGTCTTTTTACATAACATGGGTCGAATGACAGCAGGACGAAATTATGTATCTTTAAGATGAGAGAAAAGGATGTAGCTAACATTGTATGAATTCGACATCTGTCACCCGTACTACCATTCTATCCTGTTAATGGTATAGCTTTTGCCAGCGGCTTCGTATGTTGCTGACCTGTAAATTATCCCAAGAGCACACTGCCCGCATAAAAAAGTCTGTCTTAAGGGCCAAGCGCCCGAAAAGTGCCATAAAATAGTGATTTTCTGAGGCCTACTCCTCCGTAACGGCTAGGTCAATTGGTTTGAAAAAAATATATGTTTATTATAGATTCATGAACAATAATATCAACATTTGATTTTTTCGTGCAATTAATACTTTTGTTAAAAAAAAATATTTAGCAATTTCGAAACTTTTCCCTACTCCTTCGAAACGGCTTGGACCTTTAGAAACATTTTTACACATAAAAATTGGTGGTTAAATATTCTTCAAAGTGAACATTGCATATGTAAATCAATCAATATCTCGCAGAGAAAATGGGTTTAAAGCGCTTTCCGGGCACTGCTGGCCGCAAATAAATGCACAGATTTGCGTACTGCCGCCTAGGCGAGTGCGAGAGTTGCGTTCACATAATTTCGGCCAGATGGTTCAAGGAACTATACGCCTTAATTCAAACTATCGAAAACGCTCACCGAGTCGCAAAAGTTTCGCCTTGGGGTTTTGAACGCAGCATTCTGGGTGTCAAGAGCCGACAGAATCTGGAATACTACGCTACGTCAAAAGACGGGTATTATAGACGTGTCAAAAGAGCCGACAGAATGTGGAATGCTACGCTAGGTACGTCAAAAGGCGGGTATTATAGACGACGTAGGAAAAAAAGCTGCCAGGCTAAAATGGGATTGGGCGGGTCACATCAGTCGCATGCACTGTGATTGTTGGGCAAGGGTTTTCCACAAAGTGGGTGCCTGAGGATAGACGACACCGCCGAGGTTGACTTAGGAAGAGGTGGCGAGACGACCTGGATACCTACCGCGGGGACTGGTTCGAGGTAGATCATGAAAAGAATACCTGGAAGAAGTTGGCAAGGGCTTTGCCCAGCAGTGGGACAGTATAGGCAGTTCTGAACTGCATAGTTTGAACTTCTTCCGCGGCTCTAGAACGCAAAAAGCCACTGAAGTAACACTGTTGGGTTTTAGTCACTAAAAGATATTATCTTTCGCTTCACCCAGAGCAGGAGAAGTTATTTGATGATTTACTTACCCACATTATCATCATCATCATCATTTCAACTGAAAGACGGCTACTTTTGGACACAGGCCTTCCCCAAGTGTCGCCATAATGACCGGTCCTGTGCGTCTCGCATTTATCGTATATACACCGCTAAATTTTGATCGTTTTAATCCCGTGGAGGGTCGATCGGGTATATGGAACACTATCGATTTGTTACGATAAAATTAAAAAATAAATAACCTGTTTTTTTTTTTAAATTGTATTAATTTACGCACGTACGAAATTAATTTCTTTAAGAAAACGTCAGCTGAGCGGTGTATACTTACCCACATATTTATTACAAATTGCATGAACCCCCTTAATCTTGCTGACTGTCTCATCTTTAATTTGTCTCAATATCTATAATATTTACATCAACAGAAAGCGTACCGCCTGTGTCCCCACCACGTGTCCCACTACCTGGGCTTAGACGTCCACGACTCGCCGCTCGTGCGACGCAACGTGCCTGTCAGCAATAACATGATCGTCACTGTAGAACCAGGTGAGTTGTGTCTCTCTACTGTACCATTACCGAGTCGCCTGTGTCCCACTACCTGGGTATAGACGTCCACGACTCGCCGCTCGTGCGACGCAACGTGCCTGTCAGCAATAACATGATCGTCACTGTAGAACCAGGTGAGTTGTGTCTCTCTACTGTACCATTACCGAGTCGCCTGTGTCCCACTACCTGGGTATAGACGTCCACGACTCGCCGCTCGTGCGACGCAACGTGCCTGTCAGCAACAACATGATCGTCACTGTAGAACCAGGTGAGTTGTGTCTCTCTACTGTACCACTACAAAGTCATCTGTGTCACACTCAATGGGTATAGACGTCCACGACTCGCCGCTCGTGCGACGGAACGTCCCTGTCAGTAACAACATGATCCTCACTGTAGAACCAGGTGAGATGTGTCTCTCTATTGTACTGTTACTGAGTCGCCTGTGTTCCACTACCAGTATCTGTAGCGTAGCGTATTATAAAAACAAATCTCTCGTCTCCAGGACTCTACATTCGACCTGACGACACGTCGGTCCCCGAAGAGTTCCGAGGCATCGGCATAAGGATCGAGGACGACGTACTCATCACAGAAAGAGGGCCCTACATCTTAACTGCATCGTGCCTAAAGGAAGTACGAGATATTGAAGACATAGTGGGCACCCACGGCCAATTTTCATAACCGCAACATTTACGACTGTTACTGTAAAGGTTACATTGTGCACACGTGTGCCACGCACGTCGATCTCGGCGTGTCGATCTCCATTCATTTTATATGGCCACGTGTGCATTGGTCTAATGTATACTCCGTTTGTTTACGTAGTTAACTAATTATAAACAATCTTTACATGTATTTTATCTAAAAAAAACTCTGAAGAATTTATCTAAAAAGGTTTTTAAATAAGTATTTACCTAAATCGATGTTAGGTAATTAACTAAATTTAAATAATCTTTGTGTGTCTTTTATACGATTTATCTATAAATATAAATACAATATTAGAGTGTCTATTTGTAATATTGAAATAACTGCTTTTTACTACACGCATATGAATATATACAATTTTTGTCTGTCTGTCTGTTTGTCCGGGCTAATCTCTGAAATAGCTGGACCGATTTTGATGGGATTTTTTAGGCAGGTAGCTGATGTAATAAGGAGTAAAATAGCCTACTTTTATTTTCAAAATCCCGTAGTCCACGCGAAGTCGCGGGCACAGCTAGTTTTAAATAAAAAGACATATCAAGATTGTTTACGATTAGTTAACTACCTAAACAGGTGGAGTACAGTTCTCGTTTAATACGTTTGGACCGAAAATTCTGAGCTTAGGTTACCTACATTATTTTTAGGAAATAACTAAAATGTTGCCATGATTTGGCTATTCTTACTTAATTAAATCCCAAGCGAACGCCGGCGTTCGCTCTGTCTTTCTATTGTGTATTGTTGAAAGGACAACTATAGGAATATAGGTTAAAACCAGGTGTGAACATGAAGAGTTTTCGTGGAAATACAATTGGCTAATATAAATAGTAATTACGCAATAAGACTTTGACTGGATTTAATTTTTTTTTTTTTTGACTAATTTGCGTAGTTAATGTTACCATTGTATAATAATCATACAATTAATAATAATAATATTCCACAACTATCACACAACGCCGTCTAGTCCCAAGCTAAGCAGAGCTTGTGTTATGGGTACTAGACAACTGATAAACATACTTATATATTTCTAAATACATACATATTATAGATAAATTACACCCAGACACAAAAAAATCACACAAACATTTGTCCTGAGTAGGAATCGAACCCACGACCTCCGGCATAGCAGTCAGGGTCAATTGTTCATTGTTAGTCAACTAGGTACATAATAGTGTACATACATATTATACATATTTTTTACCACTATACACTAAGTCCGGCCCATAAGCGTATTCAGTGTCTTTATAACTGGAGGAATACTAGTTTCGATCGAAAATACACGTTGAAAAGATAATCGCTAAATTACGTCTAAAAAGTCTGAACTGAAATTAATTTTACTCTTGAACACAAATATTTAAGCTCTTTTTTAGTATTATAAGGTTAAAAGATCTTAAAAATAATTATTACTACCAACTCAATTTATTCAAATTCAACTATTTTACCATTTCGCATATTAGTCGTAGCTTGGCAACATTATAACGCTAAGAACTGTCAAGTTACTGAAGCCGCTTCTGGATCGGAATTTAAAATGTTGTTATCATAAAAATGCCGCCATTTTTCACAACAGTTTTGTACTAGAAGCGCAAATATAAACTTGTAGTACAATATTAGTGATACTTTTTAAATATTTACTAATTTCCTAGCATTTGTGCGCATATTATTTTTACTATTGTATGCTGTTCATATTATAAGTTGTGTTGTACTGTTGTACAGAACACCAAATTGTCATGTTCCTGTGTAAGTAGAAATTAAGATAAATAAAATGTTTAATTGCGTGATTCAGCTGTATTTTTTATCCTACAATATCTTGATATAATGTTGCGGACACTAGCCCGACCACAGACTACTTTTTCAGCCCGACAATCCGACATACTTATAGGCGGCTACGCACGCCATGGCTCGCTCTAAGTATATGTTGGTACATAATATATTGTTTTCAACACGCACACTTCAAGCATAGGCATTCGCTGTGTGCTGTTCGCGGCGCATGCCTCGCAAAGTCTGTATCCACCTTAGGGTCAGCTCACACCGAGACGCGACGATACTGGAAGAGACCAGTGGTTTCGCGCTTCACCGCGCGCCTTCGCGCGAAGCATCGCAACATTGTGAGGCGCATAGTAAAATCGTTGGCAACACGACCTCTCGCTGCGTAGCGAGACGCCGCGCGGCGCAGCGTAGCGTTTCTACATTCGCCACGTGCTCCCGCCCCGCCCCGCGTCCACCCGCAGTCTTTTTAATTTTATTTTTGTATTTTTTCCTCTTCTGCAAGAAGTCCGATTATAACAAGATCCCAGTCTATCATTATAGTTTCACTTGAGCACTCGACCGAACTGCATCAATTCTACATGAAGTCTAGACAGAGATAGTAGAGATAAGTCGCCAAGGCAGCCTCGGCTGCGCCTCGCGGCTTCGTGAGGCGCAGCGCCGCTCTTGCACGCCGCACGTACCAGCGATGCACCGCTGCGTCGCAATGCATCGCTCTACGCCGCGAGGCATCACGAGGTGCAGCGCTGCATGGAGCAACGTATTCTAAATTCTCACAATGAAATGTGTATCTTTTCGCGTAGTAAATAAAGTTCTATTTTGAGTCACTCTATTAAAATGTGCGCGCAGCGTCGCGTCGCGTCTCGGTGTGAGCTAACCCTTATGATACATACATACGCTCGTCCAACTGATTATACCAGCAGGTTATTCACACTTCGTGGGGCATGCCTTATGCGGGGCAGTACCCCCAGGGATCCCAAGCTCGAGGGGGCCCAATACTGATTAAACAAACGAGTGAATATGTGATCAGTTTTTGCATATCTGTGTACGAAATAAAACAACAAGAATAGAAAAAAAAACATTTATGTAAAGTACACTTACATTTTCCGGGCTATTCTTTTATAACATTACAAGTTATTGGCCAACACAACCAAAGGGAATGATTAAATTATTTCACACAATTTGGACCAAAATAAAATCACAATAAGTATCTATATCTTTTTTCACTACGACATTTGGAATAGCAGATACGTTAAGTTTTATTAGTGTATTAAAGAATACAAATTATTATTCTACTTAGTAAATAGATGCATTTTTGCCATAACAAAAGTATTTCATTTGGTCCCATAGTAAACAAAATGAGTTTAAAACTTATAATTAAAGGACAAAAGTCTTAAAATTATTACATTTACTTAAATTGTGTACTTTTATAAAATAAGATAGCATGAAAATTATCATGAAAACTGATAGATTCATACCATTTTGTATAGTTTTCATAATTATGAAGACAATATACTGCAATTTCCTTACTATGCAATTTCTTGATAATATAGAGTGACCGGTAGTGACCGATACTTAAGGACCACTACGCGATACGTCGAACCATAGACAAATCGAGTCTGAATAACGCATAGTGTAATAAGTCCTTTAAACACGTGATTGTATTCATGATTACATTCCCAAAGAAACTGTTTTTATTATACTCATTTTTGTTTTGACATGGAAAATGTTTGTTTGCGCCTTTTCCGGCTAACAAAAAGTTTTTTGTCTTCCTTTTTTCTCATTCGTTATATCAAAATAACAAAACAAATTATTCGATCAACTATTAGCCCCGTTTTGTTATTGTGATAAAATGAATGAGGAAAAAAAAAAGTTTCTTTGGGAAAGTTGATTGTAATCATGAGTATATTCACGTGTTTAAGTATCGGTCACTAATTTACCAGTCACCCTATATATGAATATAAATCCTGTATACCCAATTGATGATAAAATATAAAACTATACCTATGTATTTGTATGCTGAAAATCTTTTTTGCATTTTTCCATTGCATTACGAACATAATATAACAAAAATTTATAAAAATTATGTATTTATAGGAATGTTTAGAGAAAAAATCCTACTTAACCTATATAAAAAATAATGTAGACTTACTATAGAATCTGTAGTCGTAACCAGCACGACTGTCCTAAAAACAATATATTTATATATAAATCTAATATTCGAGGTATGATTCGAACAAAATGCAAATTTATTTGAGAACTTATAACTTGAAGATGTAATCGTGAGGAAATTCGAACACAAAATAATTACTTACTAGATACATTGAAATAGCGATCAAAATAATTGTAAATATGTAGAGATAAAATATTTGTCTAAACTTTATTAAAAAAACTAAAGTCGGTACGTACTGCTGTAACGTAACATACAATGTTACGCGTAATTATAGAGTTAATTGCCGTCCACATTGTCGCAATGTATCGTGCAATGTAACAGAATTCCTAAAGTGTGGACGCCTAGCGCGCGAACTGTGCACTCTACGCGCGCGACAGAGCGTTTCAACTGTGAGTGTGGACATGCGAGGTGAGTGCGCTAGTCCACGCGCATGAATTACTCCTTTCATGTTACCTTGTATGTTACGTTAAAGCGATAAGTACGTGGATCAAAAATTCTGTAAAAATATAAACACCCGCTTTCTAGAACGACAATCAGCCACTAATTTCCCAAGCCAGAGAACTTGAAATTGATTGAACACATTATTAACAACAAAATAAAACAGATCACATGATTTCATGACAAATGCTTGCGCTGACTGGACTGGTCCACTTAGAACTGTTCTTTCTTCAAAAGGCCATCTCAGGCTCAATCTGCATGGTTCTCATATGATTTGACCATTACATGTTTTGCTGTATGGACTTTAACCCGTTGTGTGTCTACCTGGATGCACGCGAGACACAATGGCTTTTTAATTGTGTCTCTAATTACGGCACACGAGAGGTTAAAAGAGACTTTGACCCCTGAGTTTGTTTCGGTGTTTCTTCTCAGGGTAGTCAGCTAGGAAACACCGGCATCATCTAGCTTTAATTGACGTAAAAAAAAATTGACGTGTAAAAGTGTTTTTATAAAACCTACTTGCAAAATAAAAATTTTATCATTTGCATTTCATTTTGCGACATCCTTGATAAACTTTCGTTCCGAAAACAGAGTGTAACTGGCGTCCACAATGATTTCCTCATTAATCAAATATGCACTAAATAATCATTATCTTGGCTGTATTTCCATGCCTTAACTGCTAGGGTAGCCATTAAAGTAAGGCGCTAAAGCTACCTCCACAAGTCCACACTTACAACTTCATAAATTATTTTTAAAGCAAACCTACGGGCACGAACGTAGCCATATTGTCGCTAGATGGCGCTGAAATCTATATTTTTCATTTATTTATTTTTTTAGTTTATAGGAGCATTATTAAGTCAAGAAAATGGGTATTTGTGAAAATCAACCTGTAGATGTTTTTTTTTTTTTTGTTTTTTTTTTTCGGCTTGGATACTAAGTCCTTTAATCCATGCCTTCGTATGAATAGTCAATTTGTTTACCATTATAATGTGGATGTACACATACTAATGTTTTTGAATTATTTGGCAGCAAATGTATCAAGTCAACCTTCTTGGCAAATTTCGCAGAGGTTATCAGCACTACAATAAAATTCTCGGCTCCATTTTACAGAGATCGCGCCTATTTTAATGATTTCACATATTGTCCAGTTGCGTAGAGATACAAAACTACACGAATTTTACATCACAATACCCACTAGGAATCAATTTGCGAATATACACCGTAAAATTTTAATAGTTTTAATCCCGTGGAGGGTCGATCCGGTACATGAAACACTATCGATTTGTAAAGATAAAATTAAATAATAAAGTACCTTTTTTTCATAACTCGTATTAATTTACGCATACTTATACGAAATTAATTTGTTTAAGAAAACGTCAGCTGAGTGAATTCAATGACCTGTAGATAGTTTGTACGCAATGCCGAATATTAACTACAGATCATTGAAGGCGTAAATTAATACGAGTTTAAAAAAAAAAGGTACTTTATTTTTTAATTTTATCTATATAAATCGACAGTGTTTCATGTAACGGATCGACTCTCCACGGGATAAAAACGATTAAAATTTAACTGTGTATAAGACAGCCACAGAACTTCACTGAAAGAAATCCCACCAAAAACTCAACTGTTCATTGCCTTATGTATAGCACCAAACTTACATATTTTATGCTCATGAAAATTGAGTTCAACGCCATCTAGCGAAAAAGATCACGCTTGAACCCATAGCCTTCACTTTGATATTCGATTACTACTAAAATAGGTAGAAAGGAAAACATTTTGTAAATAAAGTACTTACAATAAACATGAAACAATATTTTAGTTTACAATTACCTTTTCGCGCGACTTTCTTATCCCTTCACACACAATATAGTTCTTTTTTTAAGTATTACCTAAATAATTGCAACATTTGTCTTGATTTCTTTATAATAATGTCGTTTCGCTTCTGAAATCATAACTCTTTTTGGGCGAATATAAACGTTTTGGAACTGAAGTTATATACCGTTAAATTTTAATCGTTTCAATCCCGTGGAGGGTCGATCCGGTACATGTAACATTATCGATTTGTAAAGATAAAAATAAAAAATAAAGTACTTTTTTTCAAAACTCGTATTAATTTACGCATGTACGAAATTAATTTCTTTAAGAAAACGTCAGCTGAGCGAGTCTAATGACCTTTAGGTAGTAGTCAGCTAAACTAACAACAGGTCATTTTATTTTTTCTTTACAAATCGATAGTGTTTCATATACCGGATCGACCCTACACGGGATTAAAACGATTAAAATTTAACAGTGTATTTACTAAAGAAATAGCTAACAGACTGATGTAAAAGAACTGCTAATAATATAATCATGATTTCAACCTGCAGGCATCCACTGTTGGGTATATGCCTCCCCGCGGGTGTCGCCACAATACCTTCACCTCACCTCAACATGTCATTGGGCCATCTTGTGGAAAGCCTTTCATAGTTGATGGGAATGACTGACTAATTATTATGTATAGATAGCATTTTTTTGTCAATCCGCTGGTAGTAGATAGTACTTAGTTATAGGAATTTGTGAAGCAAGTAGGCCAAGTATAACCTTCCAGGCAACTAAGTGCTACCCGACTTAGGGTCTAAACAGACAGACTGCATTTCAACTGCAATCCAACTGCAAATTCCAGTTTAAGTGCAGTTCAAACCTAATACTCTTTCAAAATAAGACCATCAACTTTAGAGGTATGTGGAACAGAGTAGTCCCGGAAACATCCGTTGAAAAGGGAGGATCCTCCGATCAGACGAGTCTGATCCGGGCAATTACCCGAGAGTTGGTTTCAGGCTGTTTTATATGTTCAAATCGCGGGGGGAACTCTTAATTGCTTGATGCAGGTATACGTAATTTAGTTCATATGGGATGCGTTAGATATTGCTACAGAACGTTTATACCCACCCAAAAACACTATACACACACTTCATGTCTCATCTATTCACACATCACCATCCACTTGTCACCATCACCATAGCGTTCACCACTCATCTTCAGGAACTCCCCCTGGATACTCCCCAGTGAGGCAGGCGGTGCAATGACCTCCGAGCCCATCGCTGGGAGTGGACTTCATGTTGTAGTGAACGGCTGATACTAGGCCTTCTACGCTTAGGTATTCTAGACTGTCGGCCCCTGGAAATAAGAGTGGTTTTGGGTTAATTGTGATTCTATAGCCTTTTGAACAAAAAATCATCATCATCATATCAGCCGAAAGACGTCCACTGTTGGACATAGGCCTCCCCCAAGCGTCGCCACAACGACCGGTCCTGTGCATCACGCATCCATCGGATTCCCGCGACCCTGACCAGAGGTGAAAGGAAAGGTGAGAGATGGAAAGGGCTATGCTTGGAGTTTCGTTGCGTGATCACATCAGAAATGAAGATATCCGCAGGAGAACCAAGGTTACCGACGTAGCTCGAAGAATCGCCAAACTTAAGTGGCAATGTGCCCACATTGCACGCAGAACAGATGGTCGATGGGGACGAAAGGTTCTGGAGTAGCGACCACGTACCGGAAGACGCAGCGTTGGACGGCCTCCAATAAGGTGGACTGATGACCTGGTCAGGGTCGCGGGAATCCGATGGGAAAAAATATGTTTGCTTTAAATAATTTCAATGTATTGTTGTGATACTCACCAACATGCTCAGCTAGTTGGTAGGCGTCCATCTTGTTGGCGATGAGCTCCTCTCGCGTGGGGATGTTGATGCCCATATAGCACGGGTACTTCAGCGGCGGCGACGCTATCCTTATGTGTACCTGTAAGCAAAACATACAGGATTAAAAACCTGTTATACTGTCGCCTAATAAGTAGTTATTTTCTTTTAATTTAATGCAAAGTACGCTGCCGGCACTTCAGCAGGGGCCCAGCCGGATCGAAGCCTACTGGGGCGAAGGTTATCCGAAAGGGAACTCGAGCCCCGGTATGAAGGCTTGAAGGAACGGGGTGGGTTTTTTAGTCAGTAAGAATCTGACACTATCTCCCGCTCCACCCAAGAGCGGGGGTTGTAATTGAATGTTTTACCCCACCAAAAAAAACGCTGACGTCACTTTGCAACAAGTTACCAAGCTTGTAATTCTAATTTATTTCCATTCATCATCATCATTTCAGCCGAGATGTCCACTGCCGGACATAGGGCTTCCCATCCCATAGGGACGAAGTCGTCGGTGAGTACGTTCTCGGCAGCGCGCCAACTTGTTGCTATCCTTACCTCAGCCGCCCCAGCGTCCCTCAGCAGCTTGATGATGGGTCCGATAGTGTTCCCCCGCACGATGGAGTCGTCGATGAGCACGATGCGCTTCCCGCGCACGTTCTCGGACAGCGCGCCGAACTTCTTGGCGACGCCGAGCTGGCGCAGGCGCGTGGACGGCTGGATGAACGTGCGGCCCACGTAGCGGTTCTTGCACAGCACCTCCATGAACGGGATGCCCGACTGGAAACATCAAACAAGGTTATTTATTGAGATGGTACTAGGAAACGAATGCTCCAAATCAATAACTCTTTGATTTTCTGTGAAATTATATGAGTGACTAGCATTTTGTCAGCGATATCGTTCGTAACATGTTTTCATCAAAACTTTAGTAATTTAAAAAACTTATAATGACGGTATTTATTATTCGTATAAATTAGATTCTATGCAAAGTTTAATGTTTGGTTTCAAATTAAAACTTGAAATTTTCAATTTTGACTTGAATTCCAATTAACTCCCTCACTAGCGTTCGGGATTAAAATTTAGCAACCTTTATTTTGCTCGGAATTGAACATACCGCCTGTGGCTTAAAGACACTGTTTTATTCATCAGTCACTCTTGGGACATTTTTCTATTTTTTACATGGCTGTATGTAGATGGTTGTACTTGTGTATGACTACCTGTCGTGCGTATCCGTGCGCGGCGGCGGTGCCGGACTCGGGCACGGAGGACACGATGTCTGCGTCCACGGCCGACTCGCGCGCCAGCATGCGGCCGCACTGCATGCGCGCCGAGTACACCATTTGTCCTGCAACAACAATCACATTATGTTACTGCAACACGCTAACGCATTCAATTTAAAAAGAACCATCATTAATTATTTTTTGAAACATTGCCTTTTTCTAAATAATTATTAATCCTATATCACAGGTGCGTTCATAATCGCGTAAACTTACATACACAAGACGAGTGTCTTGTTTTAATCGTTTTTATCCCGTTTAAGGTCGATCCGGTACATGAAACACTGTCGATTTGTAAAGATAAAATTCAAAAATAAATTACCTTTTTCTCAAAACTCGTATTATTTACGCATGTACGAAATTAATTTCTCTAAGAAAACGTCAGCTGAGCGAGTACAAATCGATAGTGTTTTATGTACCGGATCGACCCTCTACGGGATTAAAACGATTAAAATTTAACGGTGTATAAATCGCGGGATCCCGCGCTTGCGAGATTAGATTCCCTAGTTCCATCAAATTAAATAAAATTTATCTCCTATGCTAGTATTTTAGCACCAAACAAATACGAGTTCCCTTACCTTCAAAGATACTGTCAGCTCTAGCGAAGTAGACGTATTCAAATATACAGAAGGCTTGTTGCTTCTCGGCCGGCCTCTCCACCACGTCCACAGTCCTGATCCCGTGCTTCGACATCTCCACTATCTCGCCGGGGAGCACCTCCCGGACGTAGCGGGCACCTGCAACACAAGATACATGTGAATATATTTTTCATCATACGATATTAACTAGTGCTTGACTGCGAACCCGCCTGATGGTAAGCAGTGATGCTATTGTTGATGGTGAGGCGCACTAGTTATGGTGATATATTTTGTAATACTATAATATCTACATCAGATATTCCGCAAGGATACTAATGTACTTTTATAAAAGATTACAAAGCCTTTATTTACTGATAAACAAAAACTAATTAAAGTATCAGCTCTACTAATATTATAATATAATAACAATATCCGTAATTGTAAATGATTATTAATGTTTTATTGTTAACATTGTGGAAATTTTTATTTTTCTTCCATGACATTCAATTTATGTAATGTATTTTACCTATTGTAAGAATACCGAACTTCTGAACTAGATAGAATTATGTGATATTAAGTTAATTATTATAATGTGGAGTAAAAGTTATCTTTGAGTAAATTGTAATTATTTATTATTATTATTATAAAGATGAAGAGTTTGTTAGGTTTAACACGCTAATCGCATTAGTTCGAATTGAAAAAATATTTTAGTGTTGGATAGCCCATTTATTAAGGAAGACTATGTAAAACACGCTATGTAAAACACGCTACGACCACTAGAAGCGGAGCAGTAACCGAAGATGTGGATGATACTAGTATACTGACCAATAGAGAGGAATCCGCAAGACTCAGAGGAGACGACCCATCCCTCGGCCCTGTCCTCCACGCCGTTCTTCGCACAGCCGTTCAATAAAACTGAAATAAATAACAGAAAATAAATACCTTTGTATTGTCTATTTTAATAATGATTCTAATAGTAGGTCCAGTAGCCCGATTCACGTAATGAAAACCGTAACGATATCGTAGCGATTTAGTCGTTTAGACCATTTCCGTATTCACATCCATCAATCGAGATTGAACGACACCGATTTTAAAGTCGTTTGATATTAGTCGATTAAAAAAAAATCTGTATTACATTATCCGGGTAGAATACTTATTAATGTAACTGGAAATAAAATCGATAGATCGTGAATACCGCTTTTGGATAGGACTTCGATCGAACGACTATAAAACTTCAACGACATTTGGTTTGTTTGATTTTACGTGAATCAGGCTACTGATCTAGCGAATGCGCCGCTCGCTCGCCGCTTGCGACTTGCGAACTGCGCGCGTGCATTTCATGTTCATACGCTCGCGCGGCGCGTGCGGCGCAGGAGCCGAGTATGAACGAGCCGCGCACGAATTGCACGCGCGGCGTTCGCGAGCAGCGCATTCGCCAGGTCTGGACACACGAAGTAAATAATAATAAAATTCCACAACGCCACCTAGTCCCAAACTAAGCAGAGCTAGTGTTATGAGTACTAGACAAGTGATAAACATACTTATATATTTCTAAATACATACATATTATAGATAAATAAATGTACAAAGAGTTTTTAATGGCCCAAACAAAAGCTGTTATACTGTGAAGTTGTGAACCTTATCATTTCAAAGATAACCCTGTGTTTTATACCTACCCTACTAAATATCTCAGTATTTGTAGTATGATTTCATTTTACGATTATTAAGTGTGAAATTTCGTTACCACTATAATTGATTCTAGAAATTAGACGGCAAATGAAGGAACACAGGTGGGTGTTAGTAATTAAAATTCTCAGTCATTATAATAATGAATAAGTTGTTATACAATGTTTATTATAATGCATGCCCTTTCCGTTAAATAATCTTTCGCATTCGTGTAATTAAAACATGCATTATTTTAATATTAATAAATTTAAAAAGTCCTTATTGTAAACTATTAAAATCATGAACCCATAAATAACGCAATCCGTGGAAAGGCGAGACCATGAAGAAAATTCAATGCAAAGGGGCGTAGTGAGGAATAAACTTCTAGCTTACAGTGTTATGCCTTGATCACACGTACCGAGTAAAAGGGCGAGACAGCAAAATGTTGCTCGGCCGAGACAGTGATGTAAGCGAGTTGTAGAGATAAGAGCTCGACCAAGCACTCGGAACTTTGTTTTTACGTACCGAGTATTCGGCCGAGTGCACTGACTCGCCTGTTTACATACGCGTGATCGAGGCATTACATTGCATGTCAAAAGGGCTCTTCCAAATCACAAATTCAATTTCAGAAAGTTTATAAACAATCAAACCAATCTACCGCTGTCCACTGCTGTCAATAGGCATTTTGGTGGAATTCAGCCACCTGGCCTCTCATGCTACGCCCCTAAAATAGCTCAAGTTGTGAAGATAAATGAAATATAAACCGATCAAGACAATCAGACAACTGATTCAGATATGCTCGTCTCAATTCTGATGCGTTTCATGAGATCGTTGGGTATTTTTTTTTTTTTGTAAGGTAACAGGAATTGGACTAAAAAGTTTTTTTAGCATTTGTATCAAAAAGTAACTTTATTTGGACATGCAAATAGAAATAATTTTCAAAGCAGTTCAGTATGTAAGTAAATCAGAAATACCTTTCATATCTGGTTAAAGGGGAAAATGTTAAGTAAAAGGATTATGATGTACATACTGAAATGTGACGTCACCACTTTTTTTTACGTATACAAAATTGTTGAAATGTTCCCACCACGGTCCCATTCTGCCTTACACCAATATTTGAAATGCTAATTACTGCTTTATCTAATAACCAATTCCGATG
The DNA here is from genome assembly GCA_929112965.1 of Mythimna albipuncta. Taxonomy (NCBI): domain Eukaryota; kingdom Metazoa; phylum Arthropoda; class Insecta; order Lepidoptera; family Noctuidae; genus Mythimna; species Mythimna albipuncta. The sequence continues at coordinate 2,706,313 of OV815962.1, read as the reverse complement.
CTGTTTTCAGAAAAACGGATTTCTGTTTAGTGTTGTTGTTTAGTTAAAAGATTATATCTAATTGAAATGCGTTCATGAAATGCATCCTACTGTTAAAATCTGTCAAATAAATGGATAATGAATCTGCAGTTGTATAGTTAACTTGATCGGTTCGTAAGTAATAAATGAAAGGTGTTCATGCATTACCCTCGGCATGCCGCGCCGACGACTGTTTGTAGACATCTGGAAACGTTTAGTTATTACCATTTTATAAATATGTATTAGTTCGTATGAATGGTGAATGAAATTAACAAACAATGGTTTTATGTAATGTGCGACGATTTTGGCTTACGGCTTATCGTGGAACGATTCTTGCGCCATTCCAAAAAGAACATCGTCGTAATTGACAATTTGCTTTTGTTGCAGGTTTTCTCTTCCGTAAATAAGTCTACTTATTTATGACAATATGTTAATACCAACTATCCAAATAGATTAATAGTACTAGTTATATGAATAATAAGTTATATTTTTTGGACATTATGATATCTGGAAAATAAATGCAAACTGTCGTGTATGATATTCTTCCTGAAAAGGGTCGACATATTTGTGTTGTTTGTTGTCGTTTTAAGAAATTCCATTTTTATTAAAATACAATATTGGCATGTCTTGCCAATATTATATAATTAAAGTCGTTGTACAACACATTAGTTACACATCATTTTTTCTGAGACTATGGTGTTATAATGAGACCGAATCTGTAGTGTATTGGTTCATTGTTAGTTACTGTCATTGAAAAACCCAAGACAGCCTAGTTTCCAATAGTTCAGAATACTGCACGCCTTTTTGACTGCTCTATATTAGAAAAAAATGGCAGTATCGATCTCAACATGAAGAGTACTTACATGCATTCCAGATTAGCAGCATGAGACAAAAAAAAAACATAATTTACTTTTGATTGAAAGTAAGATGTACTTAAAGTCGTGGAATTCCAGTTGATACAGCATTATCCGAAAATGGATATCTAAATCGATAATTCGATATCAACCTCGAGGGGCTTCAAACATTCGATAGGGAGTTGAAAGTTATTTTTTTTTTCATGAGCCTTAGGAGTCCCACTGCTGGGCTAAGGTCTCTCCCAAGTTCTTTACGTTTTCTGGGGCGGTCTAGACGATGCCGACCGTTTTCTGATAACCACTGAGTCGAGTCTTTTGCCTAAATAATAAATGTTATTTAAAATTTATATTACATGCTATAGAAACATTCCAATGATGCACAATGAACTTGTGATGACATGATAATTAATTAGTCTAGATGTCTATTGCTTTGGGAAAATAGTGACTCATCAGTGCAATTGCAAAGTAATATATATCTGCTTATTCATACTGGGGACTGACAAAAGACGTGACGGTCCATACTGTCTGAAGGGCGTAACTTTAACTCGTTGTGAACACGGCTTTCTAATTTACCCTGATATGATCGGTCAACGGCCGTGGCTAAGCTGAGTAAGAACGATGAATCACTATTTTCTTAACACGCATACATATAGTGACCCGTATACACGCAAACCTTCCTCATATGTTACTCTCTCTCTTTATACACCGCTAAATTTTAATCGTTTTAATACCGTGGAGGGTCGATCCGTTACATGAAACACTATCGAGTTCAATGACCTGTAGGTAATTGTCGGCGTTGCGTACAACTACCTACAGGTCATTGAACTCGCTCAGCTGACGTTTTCTTAAAGAAATTAATTTCGTACATGCGTAAATTAATACGAGTTTTGAAAAAAAACAGGTACTTTATTTTTTAATTTTATCTTTACAAATCGATAGCGTTTCATGAACCGTATCGACCCTCCACGGGATTAAAACGATTAAAATTTAACGGTGTATAAGTGAAAACTTAACTAAATCTGTTGCGTGGTTTAAAAAGAGATAGCACATTAACTGACAGACGAGGAAAGTTTGTTTGTTTTGAGCCTATTTAGAGATAATGCATTTTCTTATAGTCTATGACTTACATGAGGATCCTAGCGGTAAGATCTTGCCGAGACACAGCGGTCTGTTTCCGTAGGGGTCGCGAACCGCGTAGATCTTGTCTTTCAGCATTATCACCAGAGAGTAACTTAGAGGGGCCAGTCTGCATAAAAACAATAGAAAAATATTAATATCAGTATTATTGGAGTTTCGGTCCAAGAAACTGTGCAGTTTTTACAACTTTGTTTGCTTGTTCTGAATATACTAATATAATATAGCTTTTGCTGAAAGAAGGATAGATCGGCATCTTTTTTTTTTAATTAAATAAAATTGTCTGCATTACGAGTTAATCCTGTTAGAATACGAATGTAACACGAATGTAAAATACTTCAATGATTTTCTAGCATTTGACAGCAAATGTAACGAGTTCTTCACTCTCGAACGAGCCTACTCGGCAAGCTTCACTTTTAGTCATTTTTTGTTCATTTACAGTATAATTCACGAATGATGGCGGCCGTGAAGTTTGCGCAGAAGGTTGCGCAGTAAAGTGTTTTAGGAACCAAATGGCGAGGTGCGTGTGCGAGAAGAGTGTAGTAAGCGCGAACATTCGCAAAGGCTAACTTCACGGCCGCCATCATTCGTGAATTGTACTGTACTTGTAGTTTTGACTTGTAAGTCATTCTTTATTGTGTGTGTCTGTGTACCAAGTAACCATGTATTTTTTTCTTTCTTTCTTTTTTAATTTTGATAGGTTTGGCAGAGTTAGCTTACCTCATGAGGTGGTTAATACGCGCTGGCCAGTCAGGTCCATTGGTCTCGCCCTCCGGGGGATTGAGGCAGAGCGCTTGTGTGATCAGCTCCGAGTCGGAATGTGTTGAGAGACCTACTCCACGACCTAACACCTGGAAAATTATCATCATTATCATTACGGGCAATCATCAAATAACATACCTGGGTGGAGAGTGGGTGTCTCAGACAAATTTTTTCTTTTTTTTTAAACTGGTCGACAGTAGTAATGTCTCTTGTATCGTGGGTGCATTCACAAATACGTAAACTCACATACATAAGACGCCTAGAACTGGAATAGATATCTGTAGGCCGTACAAATATACGTATGTTCCGAGCGGGAATACAACCCGCGACTCGCAGCAATTCGCTCAACCGCTGCACCGTGCCTTTCTTTTTATAATTGTGTATGGTATATAGCAGAGATGTTTGGAGATACGGTTCCAAATCCAAAAGTAAATAAGAATACACTTGTCGCGCGGGGAGCCTTCCCCCATCCTTCGTGCCTTATGTCGATTACTGTGGCACTCGCTGTTTTGTCTCGTATTTGGAATATTGCAAATTCGTTCGTTATTTATATATAACCGAGACTTTAAATAGTTTTAGTACCATTTCATTTGACGATTATGCCTCTGTTTCGGCCTTTGATTTTGATTCCAATAAACCAAATTTAAAAACTACACTTTCAAAATCGGTGCCATTTTTTTTTAATCAGATATAAACTAGTGCTTGACTGCGATCCCACCTGATGGTAAGCAGTTATACAATAACCACTACCGTTACATCCCTAGTATATACAGTATAGATCAATAAATCAGTGTTAGTTACCATCTTTCTCAAACTGCTACAGTTGACGAGTTCTCCGTTGTGTGCGACCGCTAGCGCGCCGTGTGCTGTGTGTACCACGAACGGCTGGCAATTCACCTCCTCGGACGCCGCTGATGTCGAATACCTGGTCAAGACACGATGATTTACATTATTTACAGGTTTAACATAAGCAGATCTTCTGCTAAGTGACGATAACAGTAGAAAATGAACTTTAAATACTTAGATTTAGGGTTTAAATTTGTATAATTTGATTAGATCATGTTTTGTCATTGTTACTTAGCTGCTAGTACCATGCATGCATGCATATCTTTTTCATCTTATTTTCGTACTAACAGATGATCTAAAAAAATTTTTCTGGATAAGGTTAAAATAATTTTGTTACTTATAATGTTTACATCCGAATGTAGACTGGTAGAGTCTGTCTAATAAGTTTAACGACTTGGGTAATTATTAGGATTTAATGAAATCTGATGTAGTCAACACGGGTAATCAAGGTTGATCATTGTTTACTAATAGAAGAACCTTATGAAACGTATCTAATATAAGTATTTTTAAATGATTAAATTATTTTTTTTATTATTTATTTGTTAGCCTGTTCTGTCCCACTCCTGGGCAAAGGCCTCCCTCCACTCCTTCCATTTTGCGCGCGCCTGGGCTTCTTCTTGCCAGTTCTGGTGGAATCTATCAAGTTCGTCGCGCCATCTCAAAAATGATTAAATATTATACAAAATTCCCAAGTCGCTTGACTTATTAGACAGACTTTAGACAATGCCTAAGGCGCTGCGCAAATGCAGTCAGTTTTTGTTTTGTCAGTTACCGATACCGAAAACTTTTTGATCGTCATGAGTATGTGTTAATGCCCCTGCGCATACATAAACATTTTTTGTGTGTGAGTGGGTGATATTATACTGGTTCTATAGCAAATCAAATATTCATCGGTAGCTTGTATCTGACACAAGACACATTTTTGCGCCCTGCCTAAGGCAATAAAGTCCGCCATTAAACTGCGCCCTTAAATAAATAAAAAATTGAAGTACAAACCTAGTGTGTCCAATGCCGAGGTTTCCTTTGAGTTTCTTCATGGCTTCGTCGTTGAATATGTTGTTGATCAGTCCCATGCCCTTGTGCGTGTTGAACGTGCGCGCGCTTTTGCCCTCTGACGTCACAATGCCCGCCGACTCCTGCCCTCTGAGGAATTCATTGATGACATTAGTATTTTATTAAACTAGTTTAACCTTTCGAATGTCTTATGTTACACAGTTCGACATAAGCTATTGTCTTTCTATTGTGTCTCTAATTACGGCATTCGATGAGTTTGAATGTGATCGCCACTGTGCACATAGGTTTAAGTTTCTGTGAAATTGGTACTATTTTGGTGTACAATACAGTTTATTCTATTCTGTTCGTTTATAATGTAACGGGTGGCGTTCAAAACACTTTACTACGCAAAACACATCTTTGACTTAGCTTAGGCTCAGGGCCCGATCTAGCAATTTAGCCACTCCGGGTAATAATAACTTTCGCCACCCTTTACATAAACGCCAAACAAAACCATATAAAGTCACTAGTCTTAAGTCTTAAATATTTCCACTTCAGGTTAGATAACCTGAAGTAAGAAACTGAAACCTGAAAGAAGAACCTTTAAGGTGACACATAAAATTCTCAACCTGCCTACTTGGGTGTGGATGGCTAGGTTGGAAGATAGGAATATCAAATTGTAAAGAAAAAACTAGGCCAGATGAATGAGACATTCTCTCGGTATCAATGACCACCCATTTAGACTCTAACCATCCGCGGCCATAGAAAGCAAAGGAGAACTAACACGGGTGGAAGACTTTTCTGTCTTAGCAGCTTTCAAGCTTTATAAATGTTTTTTTTTTAACCACACGGATACGTCAACCCCATTGTACTTTATAGTCTATTTACATACATAATCATAAACATACTGTTATATTATAAAATATAAACGGATTTACTGCCTTAACTTCTGTAATTACTAAATAAACTATAATACTACATTAAACACACAAATTTTGCGTTTAGTTCTTTCTGACTTGGGTATGGTATTTAATTTTTTTTTATTGCCTACTGTGTATGTCCCAGTGCTGGGCAAACGCCTCCCCTTTCTCCTTCCAAATTTCTCTGTCTAAGGCGAACTCTAACCAATTAAAAAAATCAATTGCGTATTCTCATTGCATTTACACGCACACAATTGCACTTCTATTACAATTGTGTGCGTTTACATACACACACGATCCATCAAAGCCTTACTCCACAAGCACAAGGTACAGTTGCCATCACGGATCTTGAGCGGTTGCGTAGAAGTCAAATATTCGGTCTCTTTAGTGGTGCGAAGTAAGACGCGGGGGCGGGGAGTGTCAGTGATTGGCTCGCCGCGCCATCGCGTCATAGACGTCACTCCTAATTCGTTCCCTGCGTTGCTGCATGTATCTAACAACGAAGACGATTGGCTCGCCAATGTATGGAATGCGCAAAGCGATCCCCAATCCGTGACGGCAACTGTACTTAGCATAGCAGCATGGTAGCATTAGGTACTTGTTACAAGTAAACTATCCCTACCTACTAAACATACCTACTATTACGTATTTATATGGGAACATTGTTCCACCTAAAGTTAACCACGCGGTTCTTTCCCTTATTCTAAAAACTAAAATAAGGAAGGATGTGTGGGGGCTTACAATTGCTCTGCGCGAAATGAAACAATGATTCATTATTCGCGTTGTAATGAATTCATCCAATTTCAGTGTTCCTAGTAATCTGGCTAGATATGAACGGTACACAATAAAGGGACTAGCCATGTTATTAGATTTACCATTCAACATATCTACATAATATTAATGTATTATCTCATCCGGTTAGTTACTATACGTGTCTAAATTAAAATAAATATAGTAAAAGCTATTACCGCGATCCATTTTACGACTTAAACTAAACTGTTAAAGAGATGTAGCTATACAAGGTGTAAGGGACAGCCCTCCACAAACTTTAAGGGCTTGCTCAGTAGACAAAACTAAACAACCTTCCATAAGTTTTTTTTTTTTCAGGAAACAAATAAAAAATCGGCCTCACCATACAAACTGTTCAATCAAGTTTTTAATTTTGTTTGGTGAGGCTGATATAAGTCTTATCTCATTGCGTAATGAGATACGACTTTTGGTAGAACAGTGGTGGCCGAGTGATAATGGCCCCGACATACGAGTTGTAGGTCGCGGGTTCAAACCCAGCCAGGCGCATTACTTTCTGTAATTTATTTCATTACCACTGCTCTCAAAACGGGGAAGGAAATCATCGTGAGGAAACCGGCATCTCCTAGAACCAAAAATTTGAAGACATGTGACAACCGGGCACTGGGCCCGCGTGGTGGATTACGGCCCATTCCCTCTCCTAGAGGAGGCCCGAGTCCCAACAGTGGGAACATTATAAGGCCGACTATGCTATGCTAATGAGATACGACTTGCTAGCAGGTGGAAACGCGGCCTTATAATATCTCACCTGTGCTGTAGTGCCACTAGCCCTAGACATATGACTTGCGGTATATCCACCTGTGTCGGCCATTCTCCAGTACTGATGGCTCCAAATACTCCACATTCGTGGGTCAAACCTGCAACAAGAATGGTTTGGGTTAAATAAAGATTATAAACTTAGCTCCAATATGATAATATTTATTTATTTAAACTTCATGTACGGTAGTGGTATACAAGGTGTAAGGGACAGCCCTCCACAAACGAAGGGCTTGCTCAGTTAGACGATACTGAACAACATTCCACAAAAATATTTTCAGGAAAAGAAAAAAAATTCGGACTCTCCATACAAACCGTCCAATCAAGTTTATAATTTTGTATGGTGAGGCGGATTTTTTTTTTCGTTTCCTAAAAAAAATTTTTGTGGAATGTTGTTCAGTATCGTCTACTGAGCAAGCCCTTAAAGTTTGTGGAGGGCTGTCCCTTACACCTTGTATAGGCGGACTTAATGCACAAGGCATTCTCTACAAGTCAACCTTTGGATTTAAGACAACACTGGTAGAGGTACCTACCACAGTGTTGTCTTGTGCACAATAAATAAATAATAGACATTAGAAATCTATACTTATAATATTATAAAGCTGAAGAGTTTGTTTGTTTGTTTGAACGCGCTAATCTCTGGAACTACTGGTCCGATTTGAATGATTCTTTCAGTGTTGGGTAGTCCATTTATCGAGGAAGGCTATAGGCTATGTCTTTTGTATGTTTCAAAATTAGGGATCCGTAAAAAAATTGCTATTTTGTAACACAAGGTGTAAAATCGAAAACCTATTTTTGCGTGCGCTGCAAAAACTATTGACAATAAAACAAAATGATGTACTACGAGTTTGTAGATCCCATTAAGACCTACAAAAAAGTCCGCGAGAACATATATCTAGCTATCATGGTTTAATCACAATAACCGATTTTGTGTTCAAAATAATTATTAAATCGTCTGTAGAAAAAAAAACTACGTTAAATATGTATCGTAAAGCATTATGTTATCAAGAGTATTTATGTAGAATTAAAATACTTTTTGTTTCATCTCAATCGGATATTTCGTTTAAAAGTTATCACGTGTGTAAGATGTTAAGAGTTGGTATCTATTAATGAGTTATGGGCGGCAATTATAGGCAATATTTTATCTCTGTATTTCCACGGAAACGCGAAAAACGCGGGTGAAACCGCGGGGCTCAGCTAGTAGAAAATAATATCTGAAAATAGATATACAGGAAAATTACCAGAGACATTTGACCATAGAAGACATTTTTTTAGCGTATTGAAAACATAGGTAATTAAAAGAATTTAAAACTGATCGGTATTATTTTATTTCTAGCTGTCCGCGTGTACTTCGGTTATCGCACTCTAAACGTGTTTTCCCGTAGGAATAAGATGTTTTTCCGGGATAAAAAGTAGCCTACGTTCTTTTCCATGTCAAAGGCTATATGCATGCTAAATTTCATCCACATCCGTTCAGCCGTTTTTGCGTGATTAAGTAACAAACATCCACACTTTCACATTTATAATATTATAGTTAGGATGGAAAATTAAGTACGTACATCTTTGGAAGAACAGAAGCATGTTTGACAAAACAATAAAAACCAGTCTCTTACCTAAGACTGATTTTTTACAAAAATTCGAAGCTTAGCAAAGTACTTGTCAATGACAAGTATTTTCACTGTCGCTGTGGTAAATCGTTTTATATTACAATTGTCATTACAATTACAATTACAATTACAATTACAATTACAATTACAATTACAATCTTGGAATCGAAACGTTTCTGGACAATATAAGGGGTGCGATGTGTAACGAAACCATAGCGCGATTCAGCCGGGAGCGTCTGGCGGCACAACGCCATCTATCGAGCACGTCGGAACTAATGGATCAGCGACTTCGGCTAGTGTTGTAAAAATAAGCGCTGAGAGTCGAGCGTTGAGCGCTGAGTCGACGCTATTGAGCGTTCAAGACTCGAGCGTTAAACGCTCGAGCGTTTAGGACTCGTGAGCGTTGAAAAATCGGGCGCTCGACGCTCGAGTCGTGCGCTCGAGCGTCGAAGCGTTAACATTTTTATTGGGGGTATATTAATAATTTTATTTGACTAAAGGGAAATCTTTAATTCGACTCAAATCTTTTGTGTTTATAATATTTTCGAAACACAAAAGATTTCTATAATTTATCATTATTTTATAATACATCGTTAAATTTTAATAGTTTTAATCCCGTGGATGGTCGATCCGGTACATGAAACACTATCGATTTGTAAAGATAAAATAAAAAAAAGCATCTTTTTTTTTAAAAAAAAAAGGTACTTTCCTCAGCCAAAATCTCGATTTCACAGTCTGACGAATCGTCAGCTTGATCAGACTCGAGCTCCCTCAAGCCTCCCCCAAGTGTCGCCATAATGATCGGTGCCCACTGTTGGACATAAGTCTCCCCCAAGGGTTGCCATTAGGCGCTATAATGACTGATGCCCACTGTTGGGCATAAGTCTCACCTCGCTATAATGGCATATGCCCACTCTTGGACATAAGCCTCCTTCAAGTATCACCATATAGGCGCTATAATGACTGATGTCCACTATTGGGCATAAGTCTCCCCTCACTTTAATGACCTATGCCCACTGTTGGACATAAGCCTCCAAGTGTCGCCATTTAGGCGCTATAATGACTGATGCCCACTGTTGGGTATAAGTTTCCCCCTAACTATAATGATCTATGCCCACTGCTGGACTTAACCCTCCCCCAAGTGTCGCCACCTAGGCGCTATAATGATTGATGCCCACTGTTGGACATACGCCTTCTCCAAGTGTCGCCATTTAGGCGCTATGACTGATGCCCACTGTTGGACATAAGCCTCCCCTTCGTTATAGTGACCGGTGTCCTCTATTGGACTGTCTAGGCGCACTAGTTTATGAGCCTATGTCCAACTTGGACACCTAGTGCGCCTCACCATCAGATTGCATCACTGCTTACCACCAGGTAGGATCGCAGTCAAGCGCTAGTAATATTAATTAAAAAAAAAATACGCATTTAAAAAAATCAAACATGAAATTTTCGGTTCTTTTGATATTTTTCCGTTTTTTTTCGGGTTTATTGGAAAAATACATGAAATTTATACTTTATAAATTACTTGAAAGTTTCGAATATTATAATGAATAAAACAACAGTATTGGAAAGAAACGGGAATTTTGCCTGCTTTTTTCAACGCTAGTCCCGAAGGAAGTGATAAAACTTTCTATACCAAATAAAAACCACACAGATAAAACCGCGGGAATAACATATACAATGAGTAGTTAGTATTAAACTGATTTGTTCTTCACCTATTTTATAACGACTCGTGCTCAAGCTCGAGTCGAGCGTCGAGTCGGCGCTATTTACCGAGCTTTTTTTTCAAAAACGCTCAAGCCAGCGCTCGAGCGTTTTCAAACCGACTCGAGTCCCGACTCGAGCGTTTTTAAACTGCTCGAGTCCGGACTCGAGCGTTTTAGCGCCGACTCGAGCGTTTTTTACAACACTAACTTCGGCACGCTGTTACACCCTTCCTTTAGAAGTTTCCTCACATTTAAAATGTTTTTGTGCATTTAATGCAAAATATGTTTTTTAATCTTATCCATTTAATTAGTATGTGGTGAGGTGTGTACCATAAAATGAAAATGGAGCAGCCAAAAATTTTTTTTTATTTGTCTGTTATAAACTAGTTCTTGACTACGATGCCACCTGATGGTAAGCAGTGATGCGTAGTTGTGTGTATGTTTTGAGTAAAAAAAACTTTTTTTTTTATTAAATATTAATTAAAATATTCCGGCCATGGTATACGCTTGTGCGTCGATGTAAAAGACACATTTCTTCTAATGCTTTATTCAAAAAAAACAAAATAACATGTTATTTCTTCGTTTGTTTTCCCTACCTACTCCTTTCAAACGGGTTTGATCTTTTGAAATAAGTTTACACAAAAAAATTGCTGATTATGTGTTCTTCAGAATGTACATAGCATAATTATGTAAAACAATCGATGTTTCGCCAAGAATAAATACATTCAACCGAACATGTAAGTCGGTTAAAAATGGATTTAAAGGCCAGCGCGGCTCTATGCGGGCAGCGGTACGAGTATGTGTGTGAAACTAACTCCGGCTAGATGTTTAAGGGACTATAAGCCTTAACGACGCCGGGTCGTGAAAATGTTGCCAGACTATATTGTCATCATTATAGCTGAAAGACTTCTACTGTTGGACTTGGCCAAAGTTGACGGCAGTGGCGTAACTACTATATCATCTGAGACTCTTGGCAAATTCGTTAGATGGGGCCCCTGAAAAATCAGGTCACATTGTGATTTAATTTTATTATATTTTTTTTATATATTGGATTACTTCTTTTGAAGCCTCTAAGACCGAGAGCCATACCGGGGGGCCATAGAATTTTACCATCCTTGCCACCCTATAATCCCACCACTGGTTGACGATAAACAACAGTATAGCCACGTATTTGTTTTTGACAGGCCTGTTGGTCTAGTGGTTAGTGACGCTGACTGCTATGCCGGAGGTCGTGGGTTCGATTCCCAACCAGGACAAATGTTTGTGTGACGAGCACGATCATTTGTTCTGTGTCTGGGTGTAATTTATCTATAATATGTATGTATTTAGAAATATATAAGTATGTTTATCAGTTGTCTAGTACCCATAACACAAGCTCTGCTTAGCTTGGGACTAGACGGCGCTGTGTGATAGTTGTGGAGTATTATTATTATTATTATTTGTAACACAAAGCGCCTACCAGCTACGCTACCACACGTGAAGCTCTTATCTTCTCCACTCATTCCATAAGTTCACCGCAAGACCTCGCTAATCTAATACGTTTCTGTCAAATAACCTTCAGTTAATAATGACCTACTTTTTTCCCTTCTTGCAGTTCATCGCTAATAGTAATTAACAAAGATAGAATGCCTTCATTCAGATTCATAAATTAGTCATTGATTGTTACTTATCGAAGTATTAAGAATTAATTATTCTGTGGGAAAGAAAAAAGATCTGCCTATTTTATTTAAATGCCTTTTTCCCATTTTATCGGGGGTCGGCGAAACGCGTTTTCTTCTTCCATTCTGTTCTGCCACCTTTTCTTTCATATCACTCTTTATACAATCCATCCATCTTTTCTTTGGCCTCCCTCTCCACCCATCCACATGTATACTCATAACTCTTTTAATACAGTGAAGAAACAGAAATCAAAACAAAAGATAGTCAAAATTGCTAGCCAAAGCAGTATATCCGTACCAGGCGTGAATAGGTTGATAAGTCGACTTACACATATTTTTTTTTAATGCATAATGGGCATTAGGAGTGCTTTTTTCATAGGGTGAATAAATGACTAAGTCGATAGGTCTGTTTTACCGCACATAGCGAACATGTGAATTTTTGAATAACTCTCTTAATAAAGGGTAAAATGTGACATCTTGAGATATTAAAATATACAAATTGTAATTATTTACACAACTCAACATGTCATTATAATACTGCAAACTAATTATTAAGAAAAAATAACGAACAACACGAGATGTTCATTTATTCCAACAACCTACTTTACGTTTTTAATAGCATAAATCAAGTTGTCCAGTTATTACCGCATAGAAATTGCATTGTATTTTGTAACAAATAAATTTAACATCTATTACATTTTTTATCCGTTGCGCATGTGATGAGACAAAGTGATATGTCAAAAAGAGATAGCTGCAGTTTTGGCGCTTTATTCTTAAAAAACGCAATTTTTTAGGTAAGGACTCGCGCGTGTCATTTGTTCCGGTGACCTCGACCGAGTTTGATTTGTTTTGGAACATTTTTTTGAACATTGTCTTCTTCTTTCTGCCCATATCACATATTACTTGGGGTCGGCGCAACACTTTTTTTTCTTCCATTCTGTCCTGTCACCCGTCAAACTATCTCTAACTCCCTTTTCTTTCATATCATTCCTCACACAATCCATCCATCTTTTCTTCGGCCTTCCTCTCCCTCTTCATCCACTTACATGTATCTCGGAACTCTTCTAGTAATATGCGCTTCATCTCTCCTCTTCACATGACCATACCAAGGCAACCGATTACCTTTCAACTTTTCAGTCACTGGCGCCACTTTCAAACTTAATATACTCATTTCTCACTGTATCCATTCTCGTCACACCACACGTCCATCTCAACATTCTCATCTCCGCTACATGCAAGCCCAACATTCTGATCCATACAGTATGACAGGTCTTATGACGGACTTGTAAATTTTACCCTTCAACTTGAGGGGCATGCGTGGGTCGCAAGTTGTTCTCGTGACCTGTCGCCATTTCATCCATCCTGCGTTGTTCCGACGTGTTACGTCTCGGTCTACCTCACCATCCCCTTGGACGAGCGACCCGAGGTACCGAAAGTCAGAACAGATTGGTATGGGCGTTCCGGCGAGAGCTAAAGGCACAGGGTTGGAGAGACCACCGAAATCGCAGAACAAGTACTCCGTTTTGGTTTTACTCAATTTCAGGCCAACACTTTCCAGTCTGTGCCACCACACCTCCAATATATTTTGGCCACTCTCGGCAACCAGCACAATGTCGTCGGCAAACAGCATAGACCAGGGAGCCTCCTCCTGAATGTCCGACGTCAGAGCGTCCATTATCATCAGGAAGAGGTAAGGGCTGAGAGCCGATCCCTGATGTAAGCCGACAGCCACGTTGATGTTTCCAGTGGTGCCCACTATGGATCGGACTTGGGTACTACATCGACTGTACATCGCTCGGATCAACTGTACATAAATATATATTCCCAGGCACACCTTTCTCCTTGTGGGCCCACCACAGAACCTCCCGAGTTACCCGTTCGTATGCCTTTTCGAGGTCAACGATTACCATGTGCAAGTTTTTATGCGCACCTCTGTATTTCTCGCATAGCTTGCGCAAAGCGAAAATAGCATCCGTTGTACCCCGACCAGGCATAAAACCGAATTGGTTCTGTGAAATTTCAGTCTCTTCTCTCAACCGCCTCTCAATAACTTTCTCCCAGGCTTTCATAGTGTGTTTGAACATTGTAATAGATGAAAAAAACACTCCGCAACCGGAATCATTCCAGCTGATACAAGAGGACATCTGCCATCTAAAAATAAAAAGGTTGTTGATGATTTAAAATCTGCCAAAGATCACATCTTATCATTCCCAAACTACGAAAGTCATTTATTCTACAATAAATGACTTTCTGCAATAAGGAAAGAAGTATTTGATGGATTTATTGCCACTGATAGTTCGAATTTTATAAAAACATTAAAACTGATAGTGACGTATCTAACATCGATCCTGATTTAGACTGAAGACCCTGATGCGGGAGAATTCAACTAACTCTATAATTTTTTAACTTTGTTTTCGGAATAAAAATAATTATTTTGCAATTTTTTGTTTTTTAATAACCTATGCATACCTCTAAACATACCTACATACATAATATCACGATTTCAGTCCCATAAGAGGTAGGTAGAGACTATACTTATTACTTTTGATTTTTTTAGCCTTAAAGGTACTTAGGTGAACAACTTGATAACTCATTGGTGAAAAACTTGATATGTCATTTTTTTACTGTAAATACAGTAAATTCATTAAATAATCTTATATTATCTGAAAACTCCAAGCAAATGAATAACATTCAGATAAAAAAGTATTCAATAACTTAAAATCTGAATTTACAGATAAAACTTAAACTTAAAAATGGCTGCCCTGAAAAATTTGTATTTTCGACTTGTTAAGTTATTCACGCCTGGTACGGATATAAACAAGGCCCAGATTGTGTGACAATCGCATAAAATTAGCTAACGTAATTATTACAAGTCAGTGCGTATCCGGCTCGAAGGACCATGTAGGAATTGGTTATTTGTCTGCGTGATGCCAACTTTCTGGATCTGGTTGATATTTTGGTGCTTTTGGTTTATTTAATGCCTATGGTTTGGTTCCTTAGACCTACTGTCCACGGACGCGTAGCTTCATACGTGTCGTATTCGTTATTATACGTTTGGTGTACGCTTGCTCACAAATTACATACTACGTTTTCGACATTATAAACCAAGTGTATACGTGTCTATGAAGCTACGCGTCCGTGGACGATTAGTCTTAGTTCGGTTAAATGATACTTTAGCAACTAAATATATTTGTAAGTCAAGAAAGCTAGTTCTATCTAAAAACGCGGTCCATGGTCGAATACGACTGAATTGTAATAACAACGTCAGTTAACGTAATTTTTATGAAAATGTACGAAGCTAAAAATGCTGAGCTTTTCGGTTACATAGCCTATCAAAAATTTATCCCAAATCACGTGCCGGTCGAAGTTTCTCCAATAATCATAATTATTAACTATCATGCAGCATGTAACATGTGGTCCTTATCGAAACAAAGCTGATATCTGCCGTATTGACCTCTGAAGTTTCATCAACGTCGATAATAAGCGTCGGAGCGATAGCGCTCTGGATCGATCAGTTCCAAAATTGATCTGAAGAATGTTCACAGTATCTTTATTAGATACAGGGCATGATCTAAGGGGAGAAAACCGGGTATTTTGACTGGCCTGTTGGTCTAGTGGTTAGTGGCCCTGACTGCTATACCGCAGGTCGTGGGTTCGATTCCCACCCAGGACAAATGTTTATGTGATGAGCATTATCATTTGTTCTATGTTTGGGTGTAATTTATCTATAATATGTATGTATTTAGAAATATATAAGTATGTTTATCAGTTGTCTAGTACCCAAAACACAAGCTCTGCTTAGCTTGGGACTAGATGGCGTTGTGTGATAGTTGTGGAATATTATTATTTGCCCAGAGCGGCTAAAAATGAGGGGTAGCAAAAATTTACTTATTCCTATCTTTCAACCTAGCCATTAGCCATCCACACCCAAGTTTTCAGGTTGAGAATTTTATGTGCCACCTTCCAATCTACTACAGGTTGGATAGTGGAAATATTTATGACGTACGACTCATGACTTAAGTGGTTTTGTGTATATAAAGGGCAGCGAAAATTATCTTTGCCTGAGTGGCTAAATAGCTAGATCTGGCCCTGATTGGGTATGAACTAATACCGTGCAATAGTTACATGAGAGATGTCAGACGTCCAGTCTAGTCCGGAAGGAACTAAAAAAATATATCTTTCGTTTTTATAAACAGCGCTCCAAAACCATGATACGTAGTTGCTGTGGCTCAAAAGGCTGCAACTCAGAGCGTGCAAATCGAGGTACATTTTCGTACAGCCGCTAATGTGCCAAACGAATCTTGAGCGCTCGGCGTCAGAGTGGGGATCGCTTTGCGCATTCTATACATTGGCGAGCCAATCATCGTCGTTGTTACATACATGCAGCAGCGCAGGGAGCGAATCATGAGTGACGTCTATGACGCAATGGCGCGGCGAGCCAATCACTGACACTCCCCGCCCCCGCGTCTCACTTGGCACCACTAAAGAGACTGAATATTTGACTTCTGCGCAACTTGTAGCCAGGGCTCAAGATCCGTGGCGGCAATTGTATGGTATCAAAAATTATATTTGCGGCAACAACATGTATGTATTTACGTTGTGTAAATACTTATATTTATAATAATTGTGTAAATTACACAACCATATTCATTAAAATCTTCATCATGAGTCTCTAACTCTAACGTCAAGTTTCTTTTTTACTAAAATGGCACATTTTAGCTCTGCTATAATTTAGATAATTCTTTTAATGGCTTAATGAAAATAATTGTGTAAATACATACATATCATTACCGCAAATACATTATATTTTTTATCTTACTATCGGATACTGAACTGCCAAACTTACTGCTGAACTTATGAAAACTACCCTGGAGCATTCACTTTTAATGGGACTGAGTAGGACATATCTGCCAACTGATGGAAACACGTCGGGAAAGACCTGGCGTCCTGGCAGTGACACTAAGTAGTAAGACAGGGCAGACCACGAAGGATATGGCGATGGAGGAATTAGACTGGTTCTTATAGTCCATCTTAAGGGCAGCATTTCACCGGATCACCATGGCGGTGCGACCAGGCGCCGGTACCAACAAATTGTATGCAGCTCTATAAACCCCACCTCAACCTGACCTATCCAACCAACCTAACCACACCTCACTTACCTACCTACCTTACCTCACCTGTCCATTTGGTTGCCCAAACAATTTGGTGGCGCGACCAGCTCGGACGTGTGGCGACTCTGTTTATTTATACTTCATGCACATAAAAGTACAGAGGCGGACTTAATGCCTTAGGCATTTTTTTTTTCTGTTGTCTGTATGGAGCTCGCGCTACGAGCAGTTGCGTCGTCATGGTGCTCGCACCAGTGAAATATAACCCTAAGCTTGTCCGGTAGATATCGCTGTTAGCGATAAGACCGCCATTGTACCCATAGATTTAGGTTTCTTTGCAATTGTTACTATTTTGGTGTACAATAGAGTTTTATCCTATTCTATTCTAGATGTTTCACGAAAGGAGATAGGACGGCCTTCGCTTTAAATTAGGACAGATAGCAAGAATTATTCTATCATACCAAGTTTGCTATGTTACTGACCCCTCAAACACAGTTCATAGTAACAGTTACGATATAACCACAAAAATTTCTTAATTCTGAGAATAAACAAAACATAATGGCGTAACATAACATTTAATTGCAGAGGGTCGTTATAACCTAATTATAAATTCGATATCAAATGTGAAATCAACAATGGTAATAGGCGAAGCGCGGTTTCCAACACTGTGATGAATGAACTTAATATTTAGAAGTATTTTTATAGTCACAGGTACGGCATAAGATTTTGTAATCTATCATACAAAGAGTTTGCTGAGGAAATTAAGAAGGAGGAATCACAGGCTCAGGAAATTCAGCAGAATTATCGTCGCCCTCCCCGCTGACTGTCGTATCTTACAAACTGGCGTATCTGCACTGATATAGCCAACGTGTTCATAACAATATTTCGAATAAGTTCTCTCTAATCGTCGTATCTGTATCGTTTACCGTTTAGAAGATATTCAAATATCTCGTTTTGCGGAAGTGTAAAAGAAGGCGAAAAAAATCCTCACTACCTTCGTAATTTAGGGCTTTAGGGCATTTTAGGGCCACTACTAATTAAAATAATATGCCAAAATTAATATAAAAATCTTATTAATTTATTAATAAAGCTACAGCCAAAGCAACTACAGGAATATTATTCTCGCCCTGGAAAAACATCAATTTCTAGTTACGACAGTTAGCAGGGAGGGTGACGTTATGTCCGGCAATTAACGAGGTCAACTCCTTTTTCCCCACTGTCTCACCTAGTGGTAATTGATGATGAAGTTGACGATGGAGCATTGGCTTAAAGATCTCTAGGTTGTAACTACCAGGAAACAAAAGACTTCGGCAGAGAAATTGCACGTCTCAGCGGTAAGAGATGCTACCTGAGATGCTGTGTGGTTCTTTCTTCAAAAGACCATCTCAGGCTCAATCTGCATGGTTCTCATATGGTTTGACCATTACATGTTTTGCTGTATAGACTTTAAAAGAGACTGACCCGTGAGTTTGTGTCGGTGTTTCTTCTCAGGGTAGTCAGCTAGGGAACACCGCATCTAGTTTTAATTGATCAAAAAAAATTTACGTGTAAAAGTGTTTTTATAAAACCAACTTGCAAAATAAAGATCATTTATCCGAGATGTTAGCAAAACGTAGGGGCCTAGCAGAGACGATACCCACTGGGGTTACGGGAATCTCTGATGCAAACCGAAAACAAAAAATTTGGAACGTGCAATTTAGCTTCACTTGTTTGACTGACCAACATTTTGACAATTCAAAAGTGCCTGTAACTGGTCTATTTGAAATAAACGTTTCTGATTTCTGAAACTGAAGGAAACTGTGGTCCTAGAACGCAAGGGGCAACTGAAAGACAGGTGTGGTTTTAGTCAGTAGAAGTCTGACACCGCTCCACTCTAGATCAAGAGAATTTATTGAATGATTTCTCACCACAAAAAAAGCCAAAAGAAACTCTGTATAGCTATCGTTCATGCTAATTTGCACATGAAGACATAATCCATGTTTATAGTATACATATTATTATGAATAACTGTAAAACTTTATATTTAATAAAATGTTTCTATACTACGTTTAAACGTTGGTCTACTCGTGTTGTTTTTTTATTATTTGCAGTGAGCCAGAGATCAAACTACCATAGCATAAGCATTAAAGTAGAACTACATTACGCACAAGTGGGCCATGTACGCCAATCTGGACGCGTCGGTCTCCATGCACTAGACTTGCAGAGCACCATTAGATCCACGCCACGCGACGCCACGCAACGCGACGCGACGCTACGTACAAATCAAATATTTTTTTTTTCGTTTTCATAATTTGTTATTTGTTTATTGTGCAAACCTACCACAGTGATCTCTTTTTTAACCCAAAGGTGAGAGGGGAGAGAATGCCTTGTTGCATTAAGTCCGCCTATGTACCACTACTGTACATGAAGTTTAAATAAATACATAAATCAGACGTGGTCCACGTGGGATTCGGTCTAGTGTAGTTGTCGCTTTATCAGATTTTTAATGTACTCACTACTGGGACTCAAGCCTCCTCTTAGAGAAAGGGAAGTTATAATTCACCACGCGGGTTTTTTTTTCGCTGTGGGAAAATCATCTAATGACATCCCCCGCTCTTGGGCAGAGCGGAAGATAGTGTCAGACTTTTACTGACGAAAAACCCACTCCTGTTCCTTTGTTGCCTTTTGTACCGGGGCTGAGCTACCTTTCGAACCACGCGGGTTGATGACTGTCACAGGTCTTCGAATTTTTGGTTTCAGAACATGCCGGTTTCCTCACGATGTTTTCCTTCACCGTTTTGAGAGCAGTGGTCATGGTGAATTACACAAAGTAATGCGCCTGGTTAAGTATGAACCCGCAACTTAAAACTCGTAAGTTAGGGCCGTTACCACTCACTCCATAAACCAAATTAAAATACAAACCTAATAAACCAAACAATAGCAGTTTCTACCGCTTCTAACGTGATCATCTCAAGGCAACTGAGTCGATAAAGGGCTACTCGAGGGCAATGCGATAGGCATCGCAGATGATATTGACCTGCGAGACCTAATTGCTTCAAATTGACCGTAACTATCTAGGAAACCGCCATTGTCAACTGATTGGGTAGTTAAATCAATTTAATTTTATTATTTCTAGCAAAGAAATAACTTTTACGCAAGCAAAAATATTAAACAAGTTAAAAAGTTTTCAAATCTCAAGAGACTTCAAGAAAGCAAAATTGCCAAAATCGACAATCCAGGATACATTGTCCTGACGCAGAATTTTGAGGAGACCCGACCCTAGATAATAGGAGCAGGGACGGAAAAAGAAAAAAAACTTTTCAAATTTAATAAAAACGTAAACTGTCAAGTAACAGTATAAGAATGCACAATGTGCAGTATGTCATACTATTATATGATGTCACTGCTATTAGAATATATGTGTTTAAAAGAGACAGCGAGATCTTCCCACCACATTCTTCCACATAACATTTAAAATCTGCTTCATCTGAATAATCATTGTAGATTCAATTTTCAGAAAAAAAACGCCCATACTAATATTATAAATGTGAAAGTAACTCTGTATGATCCGATCGATTTAATTTCGTCAAATAAATGATGTCATAGATAACTGTACAGATTGTCTGATATTTCTTACAATAAGCTTCAAACAAATAACGCTTCTCAAACGTACGGAGACATCGTAAAAGAGAATGTACTTCATAAAATATGAACCATCGCTCAGATTGCGAACACTAAAGCTAGAACTACAGTAGACCGACGCACGTGTAACACGCCTGATTTGTACGTAAAACGACGTCGCACGTCGTGGATCAAGTGTAGCTCTACAAGTCTAGTTTCCATATAAAATATATCGAGACCGACGCGCCGAGATCGGCGTGTGTGGCACACGTGTGCGCAGTATAGTAGAAGTACATTGCTACGTCGTTCTACGTACAAATCAGGCGTGTTACACGTGTGCTTCGGTCTAATGTCGTTCTAGCTTTATAGTTCGGTTATAAAATTGACTTTTCTACTTCAACAAGGTGTTTTTTTAAGTAATATCAAAGGCAGAGATGAAGATAACTAAGTACTGGTTTGATACAAATGAAAATTCCACCTGGAAGTTGTTTCACTCGTGCACTGTGACGCGTTTAACGAAGTACACGTTTAGGATAAAACCAGAGGCATCGAGGATGTTGAGATCCGGAGACGAGTGTAAGTTTGTTTTTAATATTTTCCTAAATAATGTTAGAAGATAAGCCAGAAAAGGCAACACAATTACGAGTGAAAGGCAACAGGGGTGGCCTACCTCTATTGCCTTCAATACAGTAACGCATTCTGGGTGCTGGTGGCGCTGCTGCGCCACTACAGCGCTTCCGCAATGTTCGTGGCGGCTGAAGCGGGAACTGCTTAAGCCCTACCCACACGTGGGCGATGCCGTAGTATGCAGAATCGCGTAGCGTGGCGTGGGCCTAATGTAGCTCTACAAGTCTAGTTGCCATTTATAATGTATGGAAGCCAACGCGCTCCGATCGGCGTAGGTACGTCGCCCACGTGGACTCAATGTAGTTCATACACGGCTGGGTATACCTGACAGGTTTGCCTATTATACAGTAGTTTTATCGGTATACCGGAGCGTGCTGCCGGCCTCTAACTAAAAAGCAGCTAAGTTACTTAGAAAACAAAGCACTTAGCTGCTTTTTAGTTAGAGGACGGCAGCGTGTATGTTGCACAACTGTGTGGGTTTCCATACAAGCTTGCCTATCAGGTATATCCTAACGTGTATGGCTACCTTTACACAGCCGTCTTCGCGGCCATTATGCGCAAACGGTGCGCTTCTATCATACGCCGCACGTGCGACAGTCCCAAAACCAACTTACGCGCGCTGGCGGATCAGTAGGACTCTCCGATTCTGGCTCGCTGGATATAGCTGCACACAGTCGTATAGTGATTTGCCACCATCATCGGAAAGTCCACCTGAACCTGCCACTTACTGTTTGTCTGATCATTCAACTTGTTACTAACACTAGTTTGTAAGGTCGCTTTTGTAATATCACATGGATTTAGTCGCAAGATGAGTCTGAATTAAAGATTTATTTTGAGTATACATGTAAGATGGATGGAGAGGGAGGTTTTGCACTCCTATCTGTGCACTCAGTGCGAGTTGTTTTCACGTTAAACGCGATCGAAACGTTTACCGAGTTTGCTCTCTGATTGGTTAAGAGCTTGGAGCGGGCCAATCGGAGCGCCGAACGTCATAAACGTAAAACAAAGTTGAACAAGGCACTTTAGTTTGTAGTGGAAAGGAAAACGTAAGTATTTATACCATGACGTGTTAAAATGTCAGGCGTGTGAGCGAAAAAGAGGGATAGAGCTATAATCCTTGGTATATCTCCCATCCCTTTAACAGTTCAGTTTAGGTCGTAAAATGAATCGTGTTAAGAACTCTGGGAAGTCTTGGCCCTTCTAAGTACAAATAGAAAGAAAAAATAACTAACCTGTCTGCACCGCCCCTCTTCCGAATCTCTTACTGTTCACTTTAACTTCACCAGGAGTAGTCCTGGCATCACAGCCAGAGGTTCCTTCCATTCCTAAACGTTCCATAGCGGCTTGTGTGTTGGTCTGACCCTCACAACCTCCTTGGCAGCATCGGGATGGTCCTTCGGGACCGTTCATGTTGTTTCTGGAATGACCAAGTTCAAATGTTGAGTACAAACTTCTGCGTGACAATTATCTCAAAGGAAGAATCCCCAAACTTATGTAAGTGGCAGTGGGCAGGGCACATTACTCGCAGAACAGATAAACGGTGGGTTCGAAAGGTTCTGGAGGGGCGACCACGTACCGGG
This sequence comes from Mythimna albipuncta, assembly GCA_929112965.1. Taxonomy (NCBI): domain Eukaryota; kingdom Metazoa; phylum Arthropoda; class Insecta; order Lepidoptera; family Noctuidae; genus Mythimna; species Mythimna albipuncta. The sequence goes on along the minus strand of OV815962.1, from coordinate 2,683,337 downwards.
AGACTGCAGAGTTAGAAGGCCTTCCACAAGGTGGGCTGATGACCTGGTGCGGGCGTGGGAATCCGATGGGTTTGAGACGCAAAGGAGTATTCGTTGTGGCGGACGACACTTTGGGAGGTCATGTCTAACAGGGGCGATTGAAATGATGATGATGATGAACATACTCCTGAGATGAAAACAGTCCTGTATTCTAGGACACAATGTAAACCAGTAGACCGGGTCTTGGATTAGACACAGGAACTTAGATTGATGATGAGTCAGTGATGGTCCTTTAAGCTAAGGTGCAAAAAGGATAGAGTTATTTTCGCATTTAAAATATTAGTATATATTGAGATTTTAAAAAGTTCTTAACCTTTCAATTGTGATAATGACAGACACAATTGAAAGACAATAGGTGCGCGAACGCCGGCGTTCGCTTGGGGTTTAATGAATTAAATACTAAAAAAGTTATAAAAACCGGCCAAGTGCGAGTCGGACTCGCCCATGAAGGGTTCCGTAGCAGCAAGTAACATAATATAAAAGTTCTTGTAATGTGTTGTAACTTTGATCGATGTTTTATAATAATAGTGTATTTTTTTCGGTTTATGACGCATTAAAAAAAAACTACTTACTGGATTTCGTTCAAACCAATTTTCGTTGGTAGTTTTTATAGTAATGTACATCATATATTTTTTTTTAGTTTTATCATTCTCTTATCTTGGAAGTTAGAGGGGGGGGGGACACACATTTTACCACTTTGGAAGTGTCTCTCGCGCAAACTATTCAGTTTAGAAAAAAATTATATTAGAAACCTCAGTATCATTTTTGAAGACCTATCCATAGATACCCCACACGCATGGGTTTGATGAAAAAAAAATTTTTGAGTTTCAGTTCTATGTATGGGGACCCCCAAAATTTATTGCTTTTTTTCTATTTTTGTGTGAAAATCTTAATGCGGTTCACAGAATACATCTACTTACAAAGTTTCAACAGTATAGCTCTTATAGTTTCGGAAAAAAGTGGCTGTGACATACGGACGGACGGACAGACAGACAGACAGACAGACAGACAGACAGACAGACAGACAGACAGACAGACAGACAGACAGACAGACAGACAGACAGACAGACATGACGAATCTATAAGGGTTCCGTTTTTTGCCATTTGGCTACGGAACCCTAAAAAGGACCAGTTAAGACTAATCGGTATTTAACAAAAATATATATTTACAAAAAGTTAATAAAAACATCTTATTATATTAACAACACAGGGGAATCAACACAAAAACCACTAAAGCACGAAGTTGAAACTAAGGTTTTAGTTCAAAACTTTTCCTCGTTGATTATCCTTATTTGTAAACACGGATATTTTTATTTACTAAAAAAAAAACTTACTAAAAGCTGATGATCACCAAACAATAATAAATAAAAATAAAACGAAAGTTTCTATAATCAAAACAAACACGAAAGGTCACTAATTACTAATTACTCTGACCGCACAAAATGACACCGCGACGCTGAGAATCAAACTAACCAGTACTCCCTTAACACTTTAGATTATAAACGACTCAAACGTATGCAAACAAGTTTTTAATGCCAATAACATTTCAATTGCTAGATAATAAAATAAAAACACGTACTAAATTAACATTCGACTAAATAACAAACAGTTCACAACACTATAAAGACGTTCCAATTTTAAATTTTGACGTCAAGGGTTTATGTCAATAATATATTTGACGTCATACCATATTGGGATAGCGATAATTTGACCGCGATAATGTTGTCAAGCGCGATATTGTCAATGACAATTAGATCTATTTGCGCAGTTTCTTCGTATATGGGTCAGAGTAGTGTAGGGGGTGAGGGCAGACAACAATTGAACGCAGTCTGCATACGTCATGTTGTTTTGTCAGACAACTTTAGGATGAACTGCCTGAGACAACTCATAGAATACATGCCAAGGAAGACTAAATATAGTGATAATAATTATGTAGTAGGAATAAAAACAAAAATACAGACAGAAAAAGCAGTGTTGTACGACGATAGCTTAAGTCAAAACAGTTGCGTATGCGCAGCTACCAACGCCCGAGTACTAGTGAGGGATGATTGTTCCCACATTGTTCCAGACAAATGCAATAGCAAATTCTAAATTACTAATAAGTGCCGTATATTATGTATCATAAATAATGTTGAGAGAAGGAGTGAATACCTGTGTTTTGCATGTGTTTTGAAACGTTAATTAGACTTCTACAAATTTTTCTGTTGCATCATACCATGTGTCAAGATTTTTCTTGCCTTCATTACTAGTTACTGAATAAATACTTTTTTATTTAGCTTACGCTATTATTATTTATACCTACTACTTCTTTTCCGCAAACGATAAATGTTTGTTTCGATCATTGTTTCGTTCAATAACTAAATATTAGTAGTCCAGAACGCTGTCCAATATTCAGGACACAAATGACATAAAACTAAATTAAATAATAACCAAAGTCATTTCAAGCAGGTGGTCAATGCACCTGTCCAGCCATACCACTTGATTCAGTACCATCAATCAGATGAAATACAATATTGACTACTGGAAAAGTACAAGAGCTCTGTCACTACCTTTCGATAGCCCAGAACCAAGACAGATAGCCTAGACTCTAAACCTCTCTGCTACACCCCCTCCACCAATTGGTCCAAGATTCTGCCCGTCTCACAAGTAAACAAGACGTCAATCAGAGTCAACAATTTGTGGCACGTACAGTGTGCAAAAATGTAGGCCATATCTGTAGAGATAAAGAGGGTCTGTCGATTAGTCGTTCTTCAGAACGTGGCTTGAGCTGATAGTGTATAAAAATGTGTGTGGGTTTTTGCTAGTAGCGTAGGCCGTGAGTGAAGTTGGCCCACACCCACGGCCTCGCACAAGTAAGGATTCTTGAAGAACGAGGGCTTTTTGTCTACAATAATATTATAAAGTTTGCTGCTATTGCTAAAATTTTTTCGCTGATAGAAAGCTGCTGTATCCCTGAGTGACACAGGCTATATTTTATGTTATTGTTAGATTAGAGTTATGGATAGATTGTGTGAGGAGTGATATGAAAGAAAAGGTAGTTAGTGTTAGTGTGACGTTTGACAGGACAGGATGGAAGAAAAAAACGTGTTGCGCCGACCACCAGTAATATGGGATAAGGGCAGGAAGAAGAAGAAGACTTTGTGTCTGCTTCCAAACTAACTGATGGAGATGAATACTAGTTCAATTCCACCACACAACAATTGCTATAATATGGCGCGGGTGGCAGCTGTCGGATTTATACAAAGTAGCTACCAATCCTTTTCTCTCATCTTAAAGATATTTTCGTCCTACTCAGCCATGCTATGTAAAAGACCTTAGTCATGGCCTATTCAGGACGACGCTCGAACAACTTAGTGAATAGACATACTAAGTCATCAGCTATCAAATATGAACATAAAGTAGCAACCTGTAATTCCTATTCATTCATTCATGACTAACCACCGAATATCTAAGTCCCAGGTTGGGGCCCGTTAGAACAGATAAGTACCTGCTTAAAACCAGGTAGGGGCCCGTTCGAACAGATACCTGTTTAAAATGCAGGAATGTTCGAAACTGTTGCCGAGACCCACACAAAGGGCAACTAAAGGTACACTATGGGTTTTAGTCAGTAAGAGTGACACGTTCTTTCGCTTCACTTAGATCAGGAGAAATTAATTGATAATTTCCCTCGTAAAAAACCACCTCTAAATGTTGTACTTACAAATGTCTATATAGAACTCGGATTTACCAAAAAACAAGCTTCTAGAAAACTATCACAAACAGAGCCATTCATTACGGACATTATAATAATATTTCTATGCCAGATTAGAACCAAACAAAAGACACGATTTCGCAACAAACAAAAACCAGCTACAACTTGCGTACAAAACGTTATCAAAGACAAAAAAAAATGATGAAACACTCTAGAATAAGTACAAAACAAAAACATTGTAGATTTTGCTTCGCATTCTACAAATATAAACTCTAGCAATACGCTAGTGATGTGTCGTCATTACAAGAGACGCTTGAGTCGTAGGGGGTCAGTTATCTTGTGACTTTAAGTACATTTCCACGAGGGGGAGCAATAAACAATATGAGATAAGATTATTGGAAATTAACACAACATTAATAATTGTGATGATGACAGTGCCTCACTATATTTAGTAGAGTCTGACTGGTGCAATAAAAAACATCGTGTTATCGTCTTGTGCATATTTTTGTCACATGTTTTCGATACAGATTGAGTTGACCTATGCAATTATCGGATCAACAGCTCTCGATTGTAGCTACTTGATTTATATACAACGTTATTTTTTCAACATTATATACGTAAACCGAATATATAGTTTGTTCAAAATCAGTAACTGAATTTTTTACACCTTGGTTGAGGCCATGGTCCGGAGCGAGGAGGAGTGGCAGGCGGTCACCGACTTCTGCGAAGCAGTAATGCTCGCAAAGGAGGAGGCCAACCGCATCAAGCAATGGCGTTTTCGCCGCCGCCGCAGGGATTCCGATCCCGATTTCCGGCCACTGGGTAGCCCGCTAACCGGCTGTCCAGTTACTGTCCGGACTAAGCCCAAGTCGTCGACGGCGCGCAATATTCCCGCGCGCCTCAAGGAGTTGTCAGCAACAGCAGGGACCCAGCCGGGTCAAAGCCTACTGGGGCCAGAGGGTTATCCGAAAGGGAAGTCGAGCCCGGTATGAAGGCTAGAAGGAACGGGGTTGGCTTTTAGTCAGTAAGAATCTGACACTATCTCCCGCTCCGCCCAAGAGCGGGGGTTGTCATTGGATGATTTTTCCCAACATAAAAAAAAAGATTTTTACACCTTGTTATATTTTTTTCCAAAAATATTTAAAAAAGGCACCAACCGGCAGGTCATAGCAGGCGTTAGGGGCCACGGAAGCAAAACAACTCCTCAGTCGTCCGGGTGGCCCGGTGACCATGTATTTATGTCGCCAATCAGGTACAATAATTGGCTTATAACTTTGTGATTTTTCATAATACAGTTTTGAAACTTTATACATAGATTCTTTACATAAAGATGGTGGCAGGTGATTCAAGGATTTTTTTATTTTTTTTATTAGCGTAATACTAAAAATAATGTTGTATAGGTACATACTCACAACGTTTGTATTTTTTGTCTAAAAGTGACTTAAACAAAAAATACAAACGTTGTGATATACCAGAAACCTTGCTGATAAAAAATGTTCTTGGATTCGTAAATTGATATGGACGACCCCGGGTCATCATTTCAAGCAAGATTACTTTGAAGACAATGTTGCGATTGTGTATAAAAAATTGGTCCTTTGGTACCTTTGCATACAAGATTTAGTTAATATTTTAGTTTCATAAGTACATATTTATATTAATCGTACAAAATCCGCCTCGGAACCTACCGTGAAAATCAAATGGGAAGCTGTTCTGCATGCCAAAAAGCAATACAAATTTAAGGCAACATTGCTCATTGCATAGAATGTATGCAGTATACAAAGAGAACGATGAAAATATCGACTTGTTCCATACATCTGTGCCCTCTGTAAAAAAAATATTGTTACACAATAAACAACAAAAATAAATTTAATATTTAATGTCAATTACTAAATTCTGTTTGTCCAAATTTAATTTAATGATCAAATTAAAAAAAAAAAAATCTGTTTATTCCTACTATTATTTATTCTGTATTTTAATTATTGTTATTATCTGTTAAGGCGTACAAATTAGTGCATGTAGTGCTCTTCTTTAAGTGATGGGGCACTTAGACGTAAGATTGTATTCTTTTTTCTTTATACATATGTAATATTGCACTCATTGTTGAAGAGCCAAATAAATAAATAAAATAAAATCAATAAGTTACAATCTATTATCGTCGCTCACCATCACGTGAGATACTCGTAGAGGTCAAACGCGAGCCTACTAACCATTAAAAACTAGTGCGAGACGGACACGCGTTCTGAGGGTTCCATACAAACTATGTACCTATCTATGAAAATAGTTTAATTCCGGAGTTCTCCACTTCGGAAGATTTTTTCGAATTGCTGTAATCTATTTTATGTTACCTCAGAAGTTTGATTTTTCCAAGCTTCAAAGAACTGCAAATCTGAGTACTTGTATGGTTTTAATTTCAACTTGATACCTCCACTCGTTCATCACTCGATCATTTAAAAAAAAAACTTTTCTCTTCTTATCCTCTTCCCATCTTATTACTATCAGAACAATTAATAAACGAGCAAAATTAGTGATTATAATTTGCGCCCGCGCACAGCCGGGGTAGGTCACTCGTTTTCTAAAAGCAACTAGAGCAACAAATCAGCACTGTCACTTCGTTACAAGTTACAACCGACAGACACCTTCCTGATTGTCAGTAATACCCACCTACATGTTACAACTCCGTTACATAACGGCTATCTATTGATTGTGACGTAACGTTACTACGGTTGGCAGATAATTAGGAATTTTCAATTAGAATATTTGAACAGAAAAGTAGTAAGTACCGTTACTTTACTTTTTAAACACAAATTGATTTGTCCTTATGATAAGTGACAATGGTTACTCTTTAATTTGGACTAGGAAATCATCAAATAATTTCTATCGAATTGTGTAAATCGAGAAAGTTTTAGACTTTTACTGATTAACCTTTCGAATATCGTAATTAGAGACACAATAGAAAGACAATGAGTGTGCGAACGCAGGTGTTCGCTTGGGGTTTAATGAATTAAACCCCACTCGTATTCTCTCAGTTGTCCGTTGCAGGTAGAACACTACACTGCTCACACGTGTGCAACACACGGCGATCTGTGCGCGTCGGTCTCCATACAATTTATATGGAAACTAGACTTGTAGAGCTACACTTGATCCACGCAACGCGACGTCGTTCTACTTACAAATCAGGCGTGTTATACGTGTACATCGGTAGCTTTACGCTGCTATGTATGCATAGAGATAAATGAAACTAGTTTTTCTCAACAGCTAGAATCTAGAGTTAGATTCTAGCTTTGCTTTTCCTTGCGCAATCGAATCAGAAATGAAGAAATCCGCAGGAGAACCGAAATCGAACAGAAAAGGAGGTTGTTGACATGACAGGGCTAATTGCTCGTTGGAGCCGAAAAGTTCTGGAGATGGAAACCTTGAAGACCTCAAGGAGTACCGATGACCTGGTGAAGGTCGTGAGAGTTCGCTGGATGCAAGACGCACAGGACCGGTCCTTGTGGCGACACTTGAAGGTCTATATATATCAGTGGATGTCTTACAGTACAGATGAAATTATGGTGATAAGAGAGCTCCAAAAGTTATTGTACAATGCGTTCCAAATGAGAATAGGATTGCCATGTTGTGACGTCACGATTTACTGTCAAATCAAGGAAATAAATTTTTAAAATTTATTTCCTTGATTTGACAGTAATTTTTTTTGTAAATATATTAAATTTACGAAAAATTGAATTTATTTACAAACTGAGAACGAAAAAAGTTTATTCAGAATCCAGTTCTTCAATTTCACTCATCTCTGAGTTCTTCAATTTTGCCAAAATTTCTTGGATTTGACATTACGACGTAACGTCACGATATGGCAATCGATCCTATTCTCATTAGGAACGCGTAGTACATTAGCTGAAACAGTTATTCGCCAAATGACGTGTTATTTTCCACAGAAACATACTTAGGTACTTACATAATTACACGCATAATTTGACCGTCACTAATTTATTTTGTACTTAAATGAGCTATTTAAACAAAAACAATAAGGTGGTTTTTATCAAAGTGGCAGGTATTTAGTCGGCCGCACAATAATATCCATATCCATCTACGCTAATATAATAAAGAGGTAAAGTTTGTTTTTATGTTTTTGTCTGAGTGACGTAGGCTATATTTTAAGTACGCAGGCGAAGCGGCGGGCAAAAGCTAGTATCATATAAAAGGAGAAACTGACTCATGACATATCAACGTGGAGCCGAAACTACTGGGACTTGGAGCAAGGTTTCCTTTTAGGACGTAGGCGAGCATTAATGCCTTGATCACACGTACCGAGTAAACGGGCGAGACAGTGCTCTCGGCCGAGAACTCGGTACGTGTAAACACAGCGCCGAGTGCTCGCCCGAGCGCTTATCTCTACAATTCGCATACATCACTGTCTCGGCCGAGTAACATTTTTACTGTCTCGCCCTTTTACTCGGTATGTGTGATCAAGGCATAAAAGAGGATTTTCCGAAATTCACCACGTAAAGGGACGCAACGGGGGTTTGTACAAAAGTTCGTACGGACCTACTTTCACACGGACGAAGTCGCTGGGAGAAGCTAGTAAATAAAAAAAATCAAAGTTACAGTAGGCACAACGGATCTTGAGCGCTCGGCGTCAGAGTGGGGATCGCTTTGCGCATTCCATACATTAGCGAACCAATCGTCTTCGTTGTTAGATACATGCAGCAACGCAGAGAATAAATGAGGAGTGACATCTATGACGCGATGGCGCGGCGAGCCAATCACTGACACTCTCCGCTCCCGCGTCTCACTTCGCACCACTAAAGAGACCGAATATTTGACTTCTGCGCAACCGCTCAAGATCCGTTATGGCAACTGTACTAGTAGTATGCTAAGCATACTAATATGGATTTAGATATGTTTGGGTGGGGTACTGGGCATAAACTCAACAATTCTACAACAACGACTCAAAGAAACGGTTGAATGGTTAAGAAGAAATTAACGCGCATATAGATAGACAAAAATCATTGCATTCAATGATTGTTCGAAAGACACACTCTCTCACTCCACCCTTAGCGGGAGAAGTTATTTTTAAAACAAAGCTCAGCTTAAAACAAAGCCTAAAAGATCATATTTTTTCTAGAATAAAAAATCTATTTATTCAAGAGTTACATTTTATGCAATTTATTTACCCGAATTCGATCAGTTCTTAAAAAATGCAAGTGACTAAAATACATAACCTCGCACGAAAATAATAAATGTAAATACTACCTATTTACTCTACACTAAAAGTACCAAGTTCAAGAATCATTCAAATATTATTAATCTATTAGCGATAAAAAAAAATGCTAATAACATATCGGCAACATGGCACCAGCATACGAATTCAGAATGACGTAACTTTAAAAGTGTAGATGAAGTGCGTATCGCGATATTATTTTGATTCGAAGAACTTGGGTCTCAGCTCAGCCTCTCAGGATCTTGATTCCCTGTGGCGTGTCAGCCCAGTGGGTTCGAAACCGGGCAAGTGCTAAAGTGAACTTTAAAATATATCCTTTTTATAAACCGTTAAATTTTAATCGTTTTAGTTAGTAGTCGGCGTTGCGTACAAACTATCTACAGGTCATTAAACTCGTTCAGCTGACGTTTTCTTAAAGAAATCAATTTCGTACATGAGTAAATTAATACGAGTTTTGAAAAATAGTTACTTTATTTTTTAATTTTATCTTTCATGTACTGGTATATCTTTCATGTACTGGATCAACCCTCTACGGGATTAAAACGATTAAAATTTAGCGGTGTATTTATACTCGGCGCTGTGTTTACACGTACCGAGTACTCGGCCGAGAGTACCGTCTCGCCCATTTACTCGGTACGTGTGATCAAGGCATAAGACTCCAGAAAGTCTGACTATCAGCCTATCCAAGGAGTAAGGTGTTTGCCTAGTAACTAGGTTGCAGAGGTCTGATAGACAGTCGCTACATGTATAACACGGGTAATCAGCCGCATCCGATTAGACGGGAAACCAACCTCAAGCTAGTCAGGAACAAGCTAGGAAGACCATGAAGGGTCTGGATTCTTTAGAACGAATAGCACATACAGCTGTATCAATTCGGTACCCCTTTCAGTACCTTAGAAACAGGGAGATGAACAGTTGATGATGATGTCCGTGAGTCCGTGTCCTAAGCAAGATACAATATGTAGCTATAAAAAATAGAAAGATTACTAAAAAGATAACAAAATCGATTGAGTGGTTAAGAAGAAATAAACACATACAGATCCAAGAATCAGGGCTGTGAGATTGATCGAAGGAGCGATTCTTGAACCATAGCCCTAGCAGGTACCGGCCCTGCTAGTCCACTACGGTTTTGTTGACATGTCTTTGAGGTCCATGTTGAACACTACGTGCCCTCGACGACCCGGCGTCGACCCATACCAGACGATCCTAGGCCACAGTACAGGCCTAGGATCGTTTTGCGACTACTGACGCTTATGGTGTCTCCTATCGCGGTGGCTGGGGCGGCGTGAAGTGTCTGTTCCCGCACGGTCGCGGTCATATAAATATACCATAGAAAGAGGCGACCACATCCCATTACCTCTCGCTCCGGGCCATGATCTGAACAAGGGCCCGACGCGAAAGGTCGCTGCCACCAATCGCCTCCACGATGGCACGGCTGTACTCCGCCCAAGCGAGGCACCAAAGCGGAAGGTGTTATATTTTATGCTTCTCACTTCAAAAATAGCGACTATATTTTATATAGCAGACAAATTGATGAAAGTGAAGGTTTTACTCAATGTTTTAGAAATCGATCTGAAAGGACCAATTTTTTTATTGTTTGCAATCGCAGCTGGCTTTCTAAGATTGAAATCCAGGTTGGGCAACGTAATTATGTGTAGCAGAAAGACTTATTTCAATACCTACCTACCCAACTGAACATTGGTAATTTTAGGCAACACTTTGGAATGCTACTTTATACTCAATTTAATGTTAGTGTGATACAATTAAATTAGAATTAACCTAGCTTATTTTGGCAATACAAGAGACATATAACATGAATCTATACTTCCTTACATTATATATTAAAACAAAATTTCCTACTGTATTGGTGTGTGTTGACTTAAGAATTTTGTATATTTGATCATCAAAAAAATAGAACGTTATATTCGATACTTTTTATAAGGTTTTTTTTATTAGTAAACAATGATCAAGATCTCTTAATCGACTTAGATTATTGAACCAGTGTTGATTACATCAGATTTTATTTTGCCCTAATAATTATCCAAGTTGTTTGACTTTTTGGACAGGCTCTAGCAAAGGTAATAACCATTTTACAGCCTATTAATATACAAATAGGTCATACCATATTTGCATTGTAAATAACAAGATTGTCGTTAATAGTATTATTTTCTTTAATATCTGTGTAGCATGAACCTATTGATAGGCAGGGCAAGTAATAAGTGGGCCAATAACACCAGCAGCTATTAGCATTATTGTAAGTTATTGCTGATAAAACACTAAACAGACAAGCATTTGTTAACTTACATTTAAAAATATAAGGAAACTAATTTCTGCCAGTGGCTTCATCTATAATGATAGTAATAATAATTCCACAACTATCACACAACGCCGTCTAGTCCCAAGCTAAGCAGAGCTTGTGTTATGGGTACTAGACAACTGATAAACATACTTATATATTTCTAAATACATACATATTATAGATAAATTACACCCAGACACAGAATAAATGATTATACATTTAAAAATATAAGGAAACTAATTTCTGCCAGTGGCTTCATCTATAATGATAGTAATAATAATTCCACAACTATCACACAACGCCGTCTAGTCCCAAGCTAAGCAGAGCTTGTGTTATGGGTACTAGACAACTGATAAACATACTTATATATTTCTAAATACATACATATTATAGATAAATTACACCCAGACACAGAATAAATGATTATACATTTAAAAATATAAGGAAACTAATTTCTGCCAGTGGCTTCATCTATAATGATAGTAATAATAATTCCACAACTATCACACAACGCCGTCTAGTCCCAAGCTAAGCAGAGCTTGTGTTATGGGTACTAGACAACTGATAAACATACTTATATATTTCTAAATACATACATATTATAGATAAATTACACCCAGACACAGAATAAATGATTATACATTTAAAAATATAAGGAAACTAATTTCTGCCAGTGGCTTCATCTATAATGATAGTAATAATAATTCCACAACTATCACACAACGCCGTCTAGTCCCAAGCTAAGCAGAGCTTGTGTTATGGGTACTAGACAACTGATAAACATACTTATATATTTCTAAATACATACATATTATAGATAAATTACACCCAGACACAGAATAAATGATTATGCTCATCACACAAACATTTATCCTGGGTGGGAATCGAACCTACGACCTCCGGCATAGCAGTCAGGGTCACTAACCACTAGACCAACAGGCCAGTCAATCTATGTGTTAGGTTTTGAATTTGAAAAATACTTTGTTAGTAACAGTAAAATAAAATGATAAAAATCCTACACAAGTGACCACTAACTAAAATCAAACTAAAATGTATGGCGTCAAAAAACTCTGCCACATCACTGTCGATTGGTAATCTGCCCAAAAGACTGGTAAGTAGGTTTGTGTAGGTTGGTAGGTTTCTCCATAAAAACTTTAAACCCTTGTATTGACCCTTTATAGGGTGAATTTTGAAAAACCATTACTTAGAGCATCCTACCTACATCATAATAACTATCTGTGTGCCAAATTTCAGCAGAATATGTTCAGTGATTTGAGCTGAGTTTTGATTGATAGGTCAGTCAGGTAATTTGAATAAGCAATCTTTTATCAAAACAGACTAGTAAAAAAATTAAATATTGAATAAAACTTTTTAAACATATTTTTATTTTTAATAGGTAATTTATTATGGCTACTTATAAATTTTGTTAATAAGTACAAAATTGGAATTTTTAGAAGGATTTTTTATGATGAAGTTCAGAGACCTTTTTTTTTTAATATTGGCAAATGATTCCTACTTAGTTCATGGTTCTAATTGATAGTTTCTAATGGATAGAAGAACTGGCAAGAAATTAAATTTGATACCCTGTTTCAAAAAAAAATTGGTTTTACAATATTTATATAAAATACTGGTCTACACTGTCCTCTTTCTAGTCTAAGAATAAAGTGTAGACCAGTCATGTACCAATAAAATAAAATAAAGAAGCGGTTCATTATAAAAAATAATCTATGAGTCTTCTCAAATTCATATTATAAACAAGAAGCAATGAATAATATTTAAAAATAATCCAATTTAGAAATGACATGACTTTTGACATTGAAAAGTCTAAGTCAAAAATCTTATATATATTATTTAGCTTTATATATAATTAAAGCTAAATAAAAGATTCAAGTGAAGTCAAAATATTTTATTTCACACAGGCTTACATGGGCACTTATAAATGTCAGAAGCTAGTGCACGGTTCGAAATTGGACTATATAATATTATTATGACAATAATAAATAACAAATAAAGTTCGTTGTCCAGATACCGTAAAAACTTTACAAAACCAATATCATTTATAGAAAAAAAAAACTGTTGTAAATGAAAATAAATCCGAACGTGTTACATCTATATTTTAGTAAAAAATGTGAATGTACTAGTTATCAAAAACTGCTTTAGATAACTGACTCGGGCTAAACACACAGACCTTGCAAATAAAAAATTATATATAATTTTAGCACTATGTGTTATCATAACTTAACATACAGGTCAATCATCGCATAGTACTTTTTTTAGCCAACAAAAAAATGGGTGAAAAAACACTAAGCAGATCGACTATGTTGTCATAATTTGATTAGATGGGCAATGTTAACATAACTTTGCCAATTAAATTCATTAGGTCAGTTTTCTTTGATAAATAGGTTCTTTATCGTAATGATGCAATGCCAGAAACTTTATTATGCAATGTGACAGATATGTTTTCAATATCATTATAGTGAGTAAATGTTTCTAAAGATATCAAACTAGTGTAGGAAAATGCTAATTAAAACAGTTTCAGATTAAATATATAAGTCTAGAAGCCTATTTATATTTAAATTTAATTTTCTTATAATGAAATATTTTAACAATAAATAAATGTACCTACTTATTTAATTAAGCTATTTTGATTTAATATAAGATTCTAAGCACAAAAAAAATGCTTCTAAATAAAAAATCTTTGATCTTATTACAACGCAACATACAATAGCCAGGCTAATAGATAAATAGGTACCTACTCGATTTTTCAAATAAATAAAAATTTAAATAAGTAAATAAAATAAGAATTTAAACAAAGAACTAGGTAGGCAGAATTTAATAGCTGCCTTCGCTTAAATGTTAATGACATTGACGTTTAGACGAGACATGTGATTTTTTGTCAAAACAAAACCATGCTGATGTCAACAAATCGAAAAGGAAATAAAAAATCCGAGGCCATACGACCTAACCTTGCGTTGTAACTACTAATATTACACAATTGGACAGCAATTGTTACAAATTAAGCTTACTACGATCACATGTGACACACCAATTCAAGATCAACTAATAAACTACGTAAAAAAATAAATCGTAAATTATTACCATGTGGTGGACTTAACATTATGAATTAAAATTATATTATAACCAGACTAAATTGCAATGAACATTATAAACAAACTAAAGTTTTACAACTTGACTGAACCTTGTTCCGTCGCATTATTTTGGAGACAACAGGTAAATGCACACCTGACCTGATTATGTATCATGTTTTTTAAGTGCATAAAATAAATCACTCACCTGGACGGATTACTTGAGGAGAAAATGGTTCGAGAGAAATCTTACTGTATTTTTTAATCGTGTATTAACAGCAGCGGAGCGACAACTTATGTATTCTGAAGGAAGTAATTGTACAGTCGTCTGTATTCATTCATTTGTTTGAATTAGTTTGACGTTAAGCGTGCGACAAGGACAGAAAATCGGAAAGATCAAGTGTGCGTTCCGAATTTGAGTAAACTTGCAAATACAAATACAAAAAGTTTATTTGTGCACACAGGTACAATTTAGGTGTTACAATTATTTGTATAGTGTCTCTGTGTTCTGCCACAGTAACTTGTTGATGGATACAAAAAAAAAATAACTAGCATGAGACAAACCTACAAGCCCGCAATATTGGAAATCCAGGCTATTTATTTACTTCTATAAAAACAAGCAGTAAATTAAAAAGAGGCAAAAATATATTTTCGTTTCTCCTTCGATGTTATGGCATGCCATTATCTTTCAATAGGCGACTTCTGTTATTTATTTATATTCTACACACAAGCCGCGTGTTTGTAATAATACAAATACAAACCTATAATTCAAAAACACAGTTTCAAATCAACTGAGGTAAATGTTGTGGTAGGGAACTTAAGTTTTTGTTAATATTTGTAGAGCAGCCTTGAACATGGTGTACCTATTCAGTAGATTAGATAATCAGTTTCGGAACGTACCTATAGTCACCTTTCTCATTGAAACGATTTTGATACTTGAATATTTTAATGACATCAAAAAATATTCAGCTTTAAAAATACATAAATAATCTCAAAATTAAATTGAGTGAGGATTAGTTTCATTATTCAGGTTGTTACAGGCACCGTATGAGGATATATTACCGAATTATATTCCTCACAAATAATCCAAAAATAAGACATGTCAGCCTCTATACTTTAAAAAAATACTAATATATATAATATGTAATATAGTAGGTAATACTGCACTGAACGTTTCATAATAAATATTTTATACACTTGGTTTGTTGACGACATAGTAGTCATGTCTGGGACTACGAAGGAGCTCAATACGATACTCGGTGACCTTAGTAGAGCTTGAACAAAACCAAAGTCAAGACCGGAGACTTTACACTCGAGATTGTAGGCGATTACGTTTACCTGGGACAGACGGTCCAGTTAGGTAGGTCTTACTTCGAGAAAGAGGACAATCGTCGAATCCTACTCGGTTGGGCAGCGTTCGGGAAGCTGCGCGGTATATTCTCGTCCAATATACCACAATACCTCAAGACAAAAGTCTAAGTTCAGTGCAATGGAAAGGGCTATGCTCAGAATTTCCCTGCGTGATCACATCAGAATTGAAGATATCAGCAAGAGAACCAAAGTTACCGACATAGCTCGAAGACTCACCAAACTTAAGTGGCAATAGGCAGGGCACATTACACGCAGAACAGAAGGTCGATGGTGATGAAAGGTTCTAAAATGGCGACCACGTACCGGAAGACCAAGCGTTGATCGACCTCCCACAAGGTGGACCAGCTGAGGGTCACGGGAATCCGATGGTATATCTATGGGGTATATGCTTTCAGAAAGTTACAGTGAGTGAGAAAAAAATCATACGTGACGCTACACTTTCTCCCGACACTCCTGACTTTTTCTTACTAAGAAAAAGTCTTATTTAAAACTTGTACTTAAGAAAATTTTAGTAAAAGTTTCAAGTTATAACTCCTAAAAATTATTTGATGAAACGGACACACATCTGTAGTTTTACACAATACGTTGCATAAATATACGTTTTAGACAGATACTGTGAAATGATAAAAAAAAATACCTAAACATCCAAAATCATGTCTGCGTTGCAAATAAATAAAAGTATCACAACCGTTCCGTCCTACTATACTACTTGTTATCAAGCGGAGCCGGTCGTGTACGCAGCGGAGCACGTGGTGATATTCCTCACATCTCCGAACACAAAACTTTATAAAAGGCCCTCGCTGTGTCGTGGAACAAACGCCCGACCCTAGTCTTGCAATTTAAACACAGGAGCACTTACTCGCGCTACACAGAAAATGGCTACACCGAAAGAAGGTAAACTTTTTATTTACATTTATTTTCAAAGCTTTTGACCGTCAGATAACCCGCCTAAATTAAAAAGGACCATAGACGAGGACAACAAAACTAGTCGGTGGTTTTTTCTTATTGCAAAGGAATTGCTTTGTTCGGCCTTGAGAGTAAATTAGATGTTGATCTTTTTATTCAGTTTTATTATTTGTTACTATTGGTACATGTTTTTGTTATCTTTTGAAACTGGATAACATGTTCTATTCATTTGATAGGACAGTCCTTGATTTGTAATCTTTATCTCTTAATGTGAATGGCCTTCTTGAAGTTTTATAAGCCTTCTACCCACCTTCTTTTTTCTTTGAGTGACCATTATAGTTCAGTAGTTGTGTATTTCGCCAATTAGATTATTCGCTAATTAGAAATTAAACGAACATATTTCACTGAAAATATTTTATTTTCTGATTTTCAAGTCACAATATGGTCATGCATATCATACCTACTATATAATTTAAAGATTAGCTAAGTACCAACCTTTAAATAAACATTTAATTATTCCGTCGACTCAGAAAACTAAGCAGAATTTTCCTAAGTATTTCAATTAAATAATTATCTTTTCTTCTACTCCCGTTATCAAAAGACACTTTCACTGTCTTTAAAAATACTATCAATGTATCATTAGTGTTACAGCAAATCTACCTACATTTTTTCTCTTCGAGTCTGTTAACAATGTGATCTATCAGGCTGACTCTTATCCTAATGAGTCTCATGGAGTTTTGTGTACAGACCCACTACTTTTTGAGGTGGGAAATCATCAAATAACTCCCGAGTGGAGCGAAGGGAGAGAGATTTTCAGACTTTTACTGAATGAAACTCTATGTTCCTTCGGAAGACCCTTTGCGTTCCCGTATCTCGCATCACCGTGATGTAATCAAACGTGTTCTAAATTTAAAATCACTTTTTTTTTTCAGTTGGCGGCTACAAGCTTGGAAATCTCATCATTGAAGGCAAAACAAAGCAGGTATTCGACCTGCCAGATCTACCGGGCCACTGCCTTCTTCTGAACAAGGACCGCATTACCGCTGGAGATGGCGTCAAAGCCCATGATCTTGAAGGAAAGGCCGCTATCTCCAACCAGACCAACGCTAAAGTCTTCGAAATTCTTAAGTCAGCTGGTAAGAGGTTTTTAAAAGAGAACTCAAAATTTTACTATAACTTGCCTACTAGACTTGTTGCACGTAGACGACCATTACTATAGGAGTGTTGACACGCGAGCTCTGGATATTTGCACCAAAATGGCAGTTAGGCAGGAACTAGATATTTGTTGAGTTTATATTTCGGTTGCCTATGCCCAATCGCACAGGTGCTTTTCAAGATGCGTTTAAAAACGCTTGTTTTAAACCTAGTTACGGGAAACGAAGCGCGAACGCTCTTCTTACATGTTTCCGTCAAGGGTCGAAAATCGTACATATGCACTTTAATTCATGTGCATTACTTTTTAACGCGCTTAGATAGCGCAAAGTGCGTTGAATCACTTGCTTTGTACCTACATGTGTATAAACAGTCAATATAAAATTAGTATCGAATGCTTAATAATGACATTCATCATTAATTAGCAAATTATAATCAAATCTTCTCCTGTGGTCCGATATTCCAATCCAAAGATAATTGAGTGCCCTTGGTACGTTGCTACGTTTATTATAAATTCATGATACAATAACGTTCTGTTACTTTTATCGGTTACATAAACAAATATGGTCAAATGATGTAACATTGGAGGTCTGGCTACGGCCATCCAATGTTGTATGATTGGAATTACGTAAATAACTCATTACTATCTCAATAAATACTATCTACAATTGAATTGTAGTTTTGAAGACTAAATGACAGTGCATAAAAATATTAGGTATTTGATTGGTCCGTTATTTTAATTCAAAGATTTGTTTTAATTAGGTTGATATTCTCGTTCTCTTTCATCAATACTACCATTATCTTTTTTTTTTTTTTTTGGCTTTATTCTCTTTGTGCATTCAGCCAGTGTCAAGTTTAGAAAGTGTTTCGTTTTTGATACGGTAGGTAGGTATACAGACACTTTGATTTCCATTACAGTACGGGTGTAACACGTTCCAATATTTTTGCAGTACCACTACCTAGGTACCTAGCAGAAAAAGTATCGAGTCAGCCTTCTAAGCAAGCTTGACTGTGGTAGTCAATCAATACGATAACATTTTAAAAAGAGTCATTTGCATGCATGGTCGTAGGACTTCACTATTAACAAACAGAGAATGTGAAAGCGCCTTATGCCTAGATAACTGTGCTGATCTGGAAAAATTGTACCATTTTACTCTAGGAAGAATATAACTTTTTAAGCTGAATCGGAGTCAATGGGCACAGAGAGTCTATGCTAGCTTCTTCTTCAAGTCATCATCCGTTTACCCCATCCAGCAACACTATTACGTATAAATCGTATTATTACGTTTTATTATTGTGGCCCCCTGACCCCCGCGCAAACAACAACAGATAGTCTTGTAACAGTTATGAAACATTGCCTTCGTTAAAGGTCATCTTAATAATATTTATGGACTATGTATTATCGGTAACGAGCTTGTTTTTTAAATTATAGAAAACAATTGCTGACGTCTTTGGGGTGTACGAGAGCTTTTGTTTATGTAGATGATTATTTTTATCTTCGTTGTCAAAGCTAACTTGAAGTCAGGTATTAAGATTTTTTATTTATTTATTTTTAGGGTTCCGTAGCCAAATGGCAAAAAACGGAACCCTTATAGATTCGTCATGTCTGTCTGTCTGTCTGTCTGTCTGTCTGTCTGTCTGTCTGTCTGTCTGTCTGTCTGTCTGTCCGTCCGTCCGTATGTCACAGCCACTTTTTTCCGAAACTATAAGAGCTATACATTTGAAACTTTGTAAGTAGATGTATTCTGTGAACCGCATTAAGATTTTCACACAAAAATAGAAAAAAAGAAATAAATTTTGGGGGTCCCCATACATAGAACTGAAACTCAAAAAATATTTTTTCATCAAACCCATGCGTGTGGGGTATCTATGGATAGGTCTTCAAAAATGATACTGAGGTTTCTAATATAATTTTTTTCTAAACTGAATAGTTTGCGCGAGAGACACTTCCAAAGTGGTAAAATGTGTGTCCCCCCCCCTCTAACTTCCAAGATAAGAGAATGATAAAACTAAAAAAAATATATGATGTACATTACTATAAAAACTACCAACGAAAATTGGTTTGAACGAAATCCAGTCAGTAGTTTTTTTTTTAATGCGTCATAAACTGAAAAAAATACACTATTATTAAAACATCGATCAAATTTACAACACATTACAAGAACTTTTATATTATGCTACTTGCTGCTATGGAACCCTTCATGGGCGAGTCCGACTCGCACTTGGCCGGTTTTTTTTAATTGATATAAACTAGTGCTTGACTGTGATCTCACCTGATGGTAAGCAGTGATGCAACCGTTGATGGTGAAGCGCATTAGTTTATTCACTCTATCTTTGAAGAAACCTAAATTATAATCGAAAGGAAATACCTCAGCAGGCGAATTGTTCCAGTCCTTCGATGTACGCGGTATAAAGGACGAGGCGAAATGCTTAGTCCGGACCGTAGAGGTTTCAGCAACGCACTAGAGTTTAGATATTACAGGCTAAACCCGATTTTAGGATAAACTAGTTTTATTTATACTATTTTAGTCTAAAAGCGTGTGAAGCGAGCGAGAGAATTTTAAGGCACCTCGTCTCGGGCAGGTTAGGTTAGAAGGCTAAGGCGGTAGTAGAGCGGCGCGGAGCAGTGGCGTAGGCAAAGTGCACCCCTCATCATAGCACCCAAAGGGGCCTTGCACAAGCGAGGGCTCTTTAAAAATGAGTTTTTTTTTTAATAATTGATGGGCTCGAGTTTGACACTATTTCACCTGAAGGTAAGCGAAGATGTGGTCAAACACTAGGTTGCGACAGTCGCCATTTCGTTTTTGAATTTATGAAAGAAAAAGGTCTCGATGTTGTGGCTTCGCCCACGACTAATTTAGTCCACGCTACGCCTCTGGCGTGGAGCTCCCGACTTAGTCATCATAGTTATGAGTTTGATGTTTTTTTGATTTTATGTTTTTTTGTTTGTAGGTGGTAATCTCTGAAAGTACTGCTCCTATTGCTAAAATTTTTTCACCTACAGAAAGCTGCTTTATTCCTGAGTGACATAGGCTATATTTTATGTACTTGGGCGAAGCCGCGGGCAAAAGCTACTTTCTTTATATAACCCTCCAGAAATACGAAATCTGCGGAGTGAGGCTACGCGCGTGTCGGGAGAATAGGTTTGGCCTAGGCGATAACATAAGTATAATGAAAGTGCAAGCTTGAAGATGACTGGCTTAATAGTGACGTACGCACGAATCAATCTTCGAGGTTAAGCAACGCTTCCCGAGGTCGGCCTGATGATGGGTGATGAAAACATGCTAAGCAGTTGGCCCCAGACTCCCGGCTGTCATTTGAAGATCTTTAACACGTCCACTGCTGCACTAAAGATCTCCAAGCATCACCATGACGGTTCTGTACTTCTCGTATCCAAAAGATGATTAAAATCTTAATTCCATTTCATTTTCAGGAATCAACACAGCCTACGTTAAAATCGCGTCACCGACAGCATTCCTGTCCAAAAAATGCGACATGATCCCGATCGAATGGGTAACCAGACGCTTGGCCACCGGCTCCTTCCTCAAGAGAAACCCTGGAGTGCCTGAGGGCTTCAGATTCACTCCCCCCAAACAGGAGACGTTCTACAAGGATGACGCGAACCATGACCCTCAGTGGTCTGAGGAACAGATCGTTTGTGCTAAGTTTAACATTAATGGACTTACTATTGGTGAGTAAACTACCCTGTATTATTAACTCCACCGCTGGACAAACGTTTTTTTCCAATCTACACTGCAACACCCGGTGCTCCACCGTACACATCCTCTTTCCGGTCCATCTTTCGGGTAGTTGTGGTCCCAAGGTGTTGAAAGCCTGTATTTTAGTGTAATTATACCAAAGAGATCTAAAACTAAAAATCTTTTCAAAATAATTGATGCCCTACCAAAACTACTTGTAAAACCCATGTCCCAATCTGAAAATGTTATTAAGGTAAACAGGAAAAATCGCACTATCCCTTTTTAAAAATTGGTACGTGTCGAGTTCCTTACAATTATTCTCCTTCATACATTCACTTGTTTCTCTTAAATAAGGCCTAGCTTTGACTTAGTCTGCTATCTCCACCAGGTCAAGATGAAGTGGACTACATGAGGAAGGCCACGATTCTAGTCTTCGAGATCTTGGAGAAGGCGTGGGCTCTTCGCGACTGCGCGCTCATCGATATGAAGATCGAATTCGGTGTTGACACTGACGGTGAGGAATGTCAAGATATGTTTTTATTGCTATTCAAGCATAGGTAGTATGTATAACCTTCTAATTCTTCTTCATCTTTTTCATTGCGCTTGATAATGCCGAAAAGTTTACCCGCCAAAATTTGACGGTACGCAACACTGTCAAAGTTCGAATGAACCTCTGTATTTTTGTGTGCACATAGCATTAAATAAATAATCACGGTAATATTTGGTCTCCATAGGGCAGTATTGCTCACACCTGGCAGTACCTATTGCCTATTATTGCCACCACACATTACTATTTACCTCTACATTATTAGGCATTTTAAATATGGACCATATTACCTGCAATAGCTCAAAAAGCTCTGATAAAGGCAGCAACCTTAGTAACTGTAACTATTATTCTTGATCACTAATACCGGTGACCAAATTTTTTTTTTATCTTGTTACGAACGCAACGGTTCCCTTAACTCGTGCGGATATAAGTAAAAAAAACTTTGATTTATATTGATCTTCTTAAATTTTCAGGAAACATCTTACTGGCTGACGTCATCGACTCCGACTCCTGGAGGCTTTGGCCATCTGGAGACAAGAGACTCATGGTCGACAAACAGGTAAGAGATCAATAAGACATTCCTTGTCAAAATAGAATGCTAGAGAACACTGGCCCTATCTAAGTACCTACTTATTTAGGCAAAAAACAGTTTTTTATTATTATTATTGATAGGCCTGCGTTTAACCACTATCTCATCTGATGGTAAGCGATGATGTGGTCTACGATTAAGCACGCTTGCCTAGAAGTAACTTATCCACTATAGACTTAAAGGCCCGTAGATATCAGGAAACAGACTCCGGCAGGTAATTTCACTCCTTAGCGAGATTGATGTGTTATTTAGAACCCAAACCAAAACATTGCTGACTTACGTTTGAGCGGTTTTCAACCTTGTGAAGATGAACATAAGGGTCAAAATCGTATGAAAATCTGCTCATCCCTTCGTATCTTTGGTCCGCAGGTATACAGGAACCTGGCTACAGTAACCGCAGCTGACCTGGACGTCGTAAAGCGTAACTTCGGATGGGTGAAGGACCAGCTCGACTTCTTGAAGCCCAATGTGCACCACAAAGTTGTGATCTTCATGGGCTCACCTGCCGATCAGGAACATTGCCAAAAAATCGCTAAAGGTGAACAATTCTCTCTGCTCAAGTCTTGAAACTTTTTACTTTTTACGAAGCAGATAATATAATATATACATAATATCGAAAATACATAATTACCTATACACAGTAAGATTATAATAATTCTTGCAAGAGTGCAAACTACCTAAGTATAATATTATGCATAGATAATTTTAAATACAATAGATGCAAATTCGATAAATTACAATATGTCCGTGAAGTCGACCTCAAAGATAAAGAGTTTGCAATTTTACGTGATTTATTGTAAGTTGACTTTGTTTGATCGGGTGAGAAGACTTTGAAGTTATACCAAACCGAGTTGATTTGTAACAGCATGGAACAGGCTCCCAGAAAGGGTTGTGAAAGCTCCCACATTGACCTGGTATAAAAATTGGTTGAATAATCTAAAAAACCTCCAAATTCTTTGAAATACACACATCAGCTAATAGCTGCCACACACCGCTAAATTTTAATTGTCTTAATCCCGTGGATAGTCGATCCGGTAAATGAAACACTATTGATTTGTAGAGATAAAATTAAAAAATAAAGTACCTTTTTTTCAAAACTCGTATTAATTTACGCGTGTACGAAATTAATTTCTTTAAGAAAACGTCAACTGAGCGAGTCCAATGATTTATAGGTAGTTTGTATGCAACGCCAACTACTTCATAAATTCGTACGTACGTAAAAAAAAATAATAATACGAGTTTTGAAAAAAAGGTACTTTATTATTTTATTTTATCTTTACAAATCGATAGTGTTTCATGTACCGGATCGACCCTCCATGGGAATAAAACGATTAAAAATTTAGCGGTGTATAAGGCGCCAGATAACTGTGGAATAAAGTACATTGACCTTTTCCTAATATCTCTGCGTAGGTACTCGAAAAACAAACAATGGATTGCTTTTCGTTACTAAATAATGTAAAGGATGACGATACATGTCGATTCAAGTCAGCTTTGTCTTTATTTCCGTTTTTTAAATTAAGAATTTCAACAAATTTAGGAGGGTCAATGACCGTTATTCCACGGTTATTTGGCACCTACCTTTTTTTTATGGTGGGGAAAATCATGCATTGACATCCCCCGCCCTTGGGCGGAGCGGGAGACAGTGTCAGACTCTTACTGACTAAAAGACCCACCCCGTTCCTTCTAGCCTTCATACCTATTGTGTGTGTGTGTTACCAACCCGCACTGGGCCTGCGTGGTGGATTACGACCCATTTCCTCTTCTAAAAAGGAGGCCTGAGTCGCAGCAGTGGGAACATTAAAAGGGCTGATGATGATGACCTTAGTGTGTTACCAAATAATGATAATAACTCTTTCCTCCACAGCGGCTCGTGAACTCGGGCTGAATGTAGACCTGCGCGTGACTTCAGCACACAAGGCCACCGAGGAGACCCTTCGCATTATGCAACAGTACGAGGACACACACGGAGCCCTGGTCTTCATCGCAGTTGCTGGCAGGTCCAACGGCCTGGGGCCTGTACTCTCAGGGAACACGTCTTACCCTGTAATCAATTGCCCTCCACCTTCCGATAAATTGGTCCAGGTAAATGCTTCACGTGGTTAATATTTATTTTTAAGAATCTCCGTCCTGTCGTACGATAGAATGGGAGAAAAAATGTGTTTCTCCGACCCCAAGGAACATGGTAGAAGGGTAAGAAGTTGGTGGTTATGTAAGTATATATAGACTAGTGCTGTTCAGGTCAGTAAACCAAGCCTTTTAAAAAGGTTGAAAGGTCTCGTAATGGCTCTTTACTTAGCTTGGGACTGTATAGAGCGGAACGCAGAACGGCTGAAGTTGATTTTGCTACATGTAGAATATACCAAGTCAATCTTTTTCAGCTAGTCATTTTGACTTCTACTTACCAATACGTACTACTACTACTACTTGCTACTTGTATGTTTGATTTAAATACGTACCGATCATTAGAACATTTAGATGTTATTTTAAACGCATACTTAGCAGGCAAGCATATAAGATAGAGCCGGGTCCTGGAATAAAGGCAAAGAAGGAACAGGAGTGGGTTTTAGTCAGTAAAAGTCTGAATCACCCCCTCACGCTTCACCCAAGAGCAGAAGAAGTAATCTTGACGAATATAGCCGCGATTTGGTCCGCGTCAGACTCGTTTTTTGCGAAATAAAAGTATAGTAGACCAAGTCTTCCATTCCTTATAACATCAGCTATCTACCAGTGTAAGTGTCTTCTAAAATTGGTCCAGCCGTATCGGAGATTAGTCGGGACAGATTGACCTGGGTTGTGAAACTCTGGTCCACTTAGACTGGAAGCCAAGCTTTTCTAATCACCAACAATTTTGCAGGATATCTGGTCATCGCTCTCCGTGCCTTCCGGCCTTGGTTGCGCTACGGTCATCTACCCCGACAGCGCCGCGCTCATGGCTGCGCAGATCATCGGCCTCCAAGACTACATCGTGTGGGCCCGCCTTCGAGTCAAGCAGCTACATATGGCACATGCCCTTAGACAAGCTGACCAGAAACTCAGGAACCAAAACTAAATCTGTTCTGTACAGTAGCGTAGAAAAGCGTGGGTGGAATGGCCTCTCGCTCACGGCTTCGCATTTAAAAGGGCCTCGAGCAAGCGACGGTTCTTTAAAAGCGATCGAAATTTTGAGAGAAAAAGGCCTCGCTGGTGTGCCATCACCCGCGTCTGAATTAGTCCACTCTACGCCACTGGTTCTGTACCAAACTTTTAATTTGTAAAACTCGAATATTATTACTTTTTTGTTAAGTCATTTTTTTGTGCAGTATTTTGGAAAGGAAGTTATTTTTTTGTTTTTGTTGAAGCCGTTTGTTGCGCTGATTTGTATAAATTGCAAATGCTGCCATTACATTCCGTAAATTGTTATGTTTATTCCTATCAATTAAACATGAAATATTAAATTGGTCTTTGTTTTATTTTACCTGTGTAGGTCTGTCATTTGCTGTAAATGAAATGAGAGGCTCTGATGAGATATCGTATGCATGTACTGTATTACCCAAAGATGTAAGAAAAATACATGTATACATTATACACAGACAAGGTGTATTTAAAATTGGGAGCGAAAAGTATGGTTTCGAATTGGGTGTCTACTCAAAACGAAACCATATTTTCACATTCATTGTTTGGCTTTGACGTTAGTGCTTATTCTCATCTATGTCTTTCACGTTTACTAGGAAAGTTCCATGTACATGACTATATAAGATTTAACCCTAATAACATTGAACCCTAGACTCACAACTAGAAGTAAAGTTCTAAAAGTTACGCTTGAACGACTGCTTACCTACTGCTTATGTAATTGGTTATCAATGAGGAAATATTACAACACAATTTTATTTCATACAGTAGTCAAACCCGGCCCATACTACAATCTTATCTTCGGAAGTTAGGAAGAGGTTGTAATCGTTCAGTTACTTATAAATTGTGTATAACAACACTGCAGTATTTTTTGACCTTGGCAATACTGCAATTTAAATGTCAATGTCAGGTTTCTTGCAGAAGTGTCGTGTGAGTGCGTATTGTGGGTTTTTAAAAATAAGAAAATCATACAGACCGATTCATACTTATAAAATGGCAGATAAATCTACAGATTATTCAACTGCTAATGGTTTTGAGAGTAAAACTCCGTTCCTGATCGGTGTGGCGGGCGGAACAGCCAGCGGGAAGGTAAGGGTCTAACCTAATGTTTTGGTACACCAATATCGATTTTCTTACTTGCGATGTTACTTACGTAACAAAGAATTCTGCGGCGTAGGTTTGTACTGAAATTATTTCAAAAATACAGATTTGTATTGCTTGAAACTCGTTTTAATTCACTGCGTTGTTTGTATAACCTCTATGACCAACCTCATTGTGGCGTAGGATAAAAAATAATCTTCTATTTACTATGAAATCAAAGCCAGTAAGCCTAATATCTGTTAAACTTTTGATAGCGTTAATAGATACTTTAAGCAGTGCAAAACAGTAATCAATTGAATGTATTACTCAAAATCTGCTGTGTAGACAAAATTACTCTAAATCAGGAAAATAAATGTTTTAACTGCAAAATAACATCTACAAGAAATAGTAGCATAGACGGAATTAGTTAGTCAGCATTTAATTCAACAATTGATAAGTAAAATGTTCCTAATGCACTGGACGCTGAATTATAATCCAGAGAAAAAACAAGTTATTCTTAAACATTTCTTGGATGTAATCAATATTATAGAGATTATTTTTTTAATTTTTTTTTTAAAGAATTTATCTGAAATCATAGGCATTTTAAATAGACTATATCTCTTACTAGCTGTGCCCCGCGGTTTCACCTGCGTTTTTCTCGTTTCCGTGGAAATACCGAGATAAAATATTGCCTATAATTGCCTCCCTCAATAAATGGACTATTGAATATTTAAACAGTTTTCATATCAGATCAGTATTTGCCAAGATTACTGCGTTCATAAATGTATTTATTATACTCTTCAAAGATCTTATACTTACAGTCATCAACAAATATATTTCGAAAAAGATTACTACAGGATTTTATGTTGATAAAAAAACTCTAAAGCCCATAACTCATTAATAGGTACCAACTCTTAACATCTTACACACGTGATAACTTTTAAACGAAATATCCGATTGAGATAAAACAAAAAGTATTTTACTTCTACATAAATACTCTTGATAAAATAATGCTTAATTTCAATAAAGATTAATATTACGATACATATTTAACGTAGTTTTTTTTCTTTAGACGATTTAATCATTATTTTGAACACATAATCAGTTACTGTGATTAAACCATGATAGCTAGATATATATTCTCGCGGACTTTTTTGTAGGTCTTAATGGGATCTACAAACCCGTAGTACATCATTTTGTTCTATTGTCAATAGTTTTTCCAGCGCACGCAAAAATAGGTTTTCGATTTTACACCTTGTGTTACAAAATAGCAATTTTATTACGGATCCCTAATTTTTAAAACATAGCCTATAGCCTTCCTCGATAAATGGACTACCCAACACTGAAAGAATCATTCAAATCGGACCAGTAGGTTCAGAGATTAGCGCGTTCAAACAAACAAACAAACTCTTCCGCTTTATAATATTAGTATAGATTTCATGGCAAAAAATGAAACTGCATGCTACAATTTGAATGATCAATTTTATTTTGTATAACATAACATCTGACTGACACTTGACTGGCCTGTTGGTCTAGTGGTTAGTGACCCTGACTTCTACGCCGGAGGTTGTGGGTTTGATTCCCACCCAGGACAAATGTTTGTGTGATGAGCATAATCATTTGTTCTGTGTCTGGGTGTAATTTATATATATTATGTATGTATTTAGAAATATATAAGTATGTTTATCAGTTGTCTAGTACCCATAACACAAGCTCTGCTTAGCTTGGGACTAGACGGCGTTGTGTGATAGTTGTGGAATATTATTATTATTATTATCTGTGTCAATTTTACATCTGTTGTGTCAACAATATTGTATAAAAATACAGAATTTTTGATTAATATGAGTTTAATGATATCTATAAGCAGGCGGTTACTCTTGTCAGCCACATATTGCTTGAATAATGCAAAATTTAATAAATCTAATAATATTTTCATATTCAACATTTGTGATATAAATTATAATTATATTATTGTTAAAATACTCATCTTTTAATTATATCAGCACACATGAAAAAAGATGAAATGCCCTAACACAGGCAATTTATGTCTATAAATTCATTTCACCCACTAGACATTGTACTTAACCTTTCAATCATGGAAATTACAGACACAATAGAAAGACAATAGGTCCGCGAACGCAGGCGTTCGCTTGGGGTTTCATAAATTAATTTGTGAAAGGAAATATATTATTTGTATTTTTAAACGGTTTTACCATAACCTCAAAAGACCCGACCGAGCCTTGTGCTTTAAAATCATAAAGCAAACAGTAGGATTGAAACATATCCCACATTCCCCAGTCAACAGTATGCCAACGCATCATGGAGAAGCTGGGACAGCAGCACAAAGAGCAGACCGAACGCCGAGTAGTCTGCATCAGCCAGGACTCCTTCTACAGAACCTTAACCCCCGCCGAGAGGCTCCGCGCTGAACGAGGACAGTTCAACTTTGATCACCCTGATGCATTTGATGATAAGAAACTGCTGGCTATTCTAAAGGATATATTGGCTGGCAAGAAGGTGGAAGTTCCTGAATATGATTACATCACAAACTCTATTAGGTAAGTAAGTTTCAAGTAATTATTTTTGACTTTTCCTGCTTTAGGATTGGACGAGAGGGTGTATCAGACCTTTATTGACTGAAACCACGCCTATGTTCTGCGTTGCTTTGCGTTCTAGGACCAAAGGTTTCCTTTTCCCCAATAAGCAGAGAATAGACATCTAAAGAAACCCTTTACGATCACTTTGTTGTCCGCCTGTCGGTCTGTCAAGACCCTTTATCTCGGGAACGTGCGGAGGTATCGAGTTAAAGTGAAAACCAATATACTCAGGTCTGTGGTCCCTAGAAGCTGTGAAAAAAAACAAACTTTTAAGTTAACGAAAAATAAAACATACGGCCGTATAGTTCGACACTCTCTTCTCACTCTCAAAGTCTTAAGGGAATCAAAATTCACAGGGTACTTCCCGTTGACCCAAAATCCTTAAATGTAGCACAGGTATAGGAAAATATCTGCAAACAGTAAATGTGTTGCTAAGTTCAATAAAAAAAAAAATGGTTGC
Organism: Mythimna albipuncta; assembly: GCA_929112965.1. Classification (NCBI taxonomy): domain Eukaryota; kingdom Metazoa; phylum Arthropoda; class Insecta; order Lepidoptera; family Noctuidae; genus Mythimna; species Mythimna albipuncta. The sequence goes on along the minus strand of OV815962.1, from coordinate 2,653,493 downwards.
CTGTAAAGTCGGTTTTACGGGCGAAGATTTTACGTGACAACGTCTTTTGTTATATCTAAAGAATTTACTACTACTAGTCTTATATATATTATAGTATTCAATGCGCCTAATTCTCTAGTGCTGCGCGCGCGGCAGACCGATCATAGTTGAGTGGGAGAGAGACGCAAGGCATTCGGCGGGCCTCTCTCTCGTTCGGTGACTCATCGTAACGTTACCGAGCGTTACACTTTTTCATAAGTGACTCCCAGCCGCAACCTAATTTAAGACGTTGTCACGTCAAAAAAAAACTTTTTTTGTGATTCGGAAAAATCTTCGAGGCTCCATTCGGGAATTAAACTATTTACATAGATAAGTTTGTATGGAACAAAATTTTGCCACGGTCTTTTAATTCACAATGCCATTGAGATAGTGAGACTTTCTCTCTCTAGTCTTCCCCAAAACAACGATACCTAATATAATGTTCATTGTGCACCAGCCCAAACCGCTCGCACACCATCTACCCGGCCGACGTGGTGCTGATCGAGGGTATCCTGGTGTTCTACTTCCCGGAGGTGCGCGAGCTGTTCCACATGAAGCTCTTCGTTGACACCGACTCTGACACCAGGCTGGCGAGGCGAGGTAAGACTTGTTTATTGTACTGCTTTTTTAGGATTCCGTACCTAAAGGATAAAACGGAACTCTTATAGGATCGTTTTGTTGTCCGCTCGTCTGTCTATCAAGACCCTTTATCTCGAGAACGCGTGGAGGTATCGAGTTGAAATTAAAACATATACTCAGGTCAGCGGTGCCTTCAAGCTGTAAAATCAAACTTCTAAGTCAACGAATAAAAAAGATATGGCCGTTTATGTCGCAAAAAATAAACGTATATTTTAATACTCTCAAAGATTGAAATTCATAGGGTACTTACTTCCCGTTGACCCAGAATCCTGAAATTTGGCACAAAGCAAGGTCTTATGGCACAAGCACAGGAATACATCTGAATACAAAAAATCTTCGAGACGTCATTCGGGAATTCTAGTTTGCACGGAACCCTCAGTGCGCGAGTCCGACTCGCACTTGCCCAATTTTTTAAAATTTAATTCTGTCTTTGTCGATATAACGATACTTGGGGGAGGCCATGTCCAACAGTCGACGTCTTTCGGCTGAATTGATGATGATGAATCCTAGTACCTTGAATGGTAATGTCGGATTCATTTCAAGACACATCCTCATCATAAACACTTTCACTAACGTCTTGTTACATTCCAGTACCCCGCGACATAATGGAGCGCGGCCGCGACCTGGAACAAGTCCTGAACCAGTACATGAACTTCGTGAAGCCTGCCTTTGAGGAGTTCTGCTTGCCGGTGAGTCACTTGCAGTAGTCATGTGAATAATTGTTTGTTTACGCTATTTTTTGGTTACCGATGACACAGGTGTGCCAGTACATATAACTTTGGGGCCTTTCAAGTATTACTGCATCTTGGGCGGAGCATCGCCGTGCCCTCGTGGGGGTGATCCGCGGCGGAGATCTCTCGCTCCGGGCCTTGGTCGAGGCCATGGTCCGGAGCGAGGAGGAGTGGTAGGCCGACTTCTGCGAAGCAGTAATGCTCGCTAAAGAGGAGGCCGACCGCATCAGGCAACGGCGCTCTCGCCGCCGCCGGGATTCCGATCCCGATTTCCAGCCACCGTAGGCGCGGGCTTGCGGACAGTGAGCAATGGGTAGCTCGCTGTTCGGCCGTTCGGTAACTGTCCGGACCAAGCCCAAGTCGTCGACGGTGCGTGCTGTTCCCGCGCGCCTCAAGGAGTTGTCAGCAACAGCAGGGGCCCAGCCGGGTCGAAGCCTACCGGGGCCAGGGTTATCCGAAAGGGCGCTCGAGCCCCGTTATGAAGGCTTGACGGAACGGGATGGATTTTTTAGTCAGTAAGAGTCTGACACTATCTCCCGCTCCGCCCAAGAGCGGGGGTTGTCATAAGATGATTTTTCCCATCGAAAAAAAAAGTATTACTGCATTTTTTCAGCCCTTGCTTACGTAAACATTGGTGCATGCATTTTTCAATGATTTCTGATTTCGTTATTAATATTCGTTCTAAGTCTAGAAGTAAGGAATAGGCTTGAAATGGAAGAACAACCACTTTCAAACCACTAGTGTGATAACGCGCTAAGGCTTCAATGACATAGGATGTTTGCTGCTCAGTGATGGAACATCGATATCGTTTTCTTAAAAAACTAAAAGAAATATTTACTACTGACGCAATCACCATTCAGTGATCCCATCACCCATGTCATCAAATTAAGCAAATCAAAGATCCCGCCACAAAATAGATAGGTGCAGAAGACAATTTCATGTATGTACTTCATTTATTATTACTACGCTCAGTGGACGCACACTAATGAGCGTTTGAGCCGGAACTGTTCGACAAGCGGGCCGAGGCGCTTCAAGATATCATGTCCGTGAGCGGTGTCTATGTGTGCGATGCTCGAGCGCGCTTTATATGTAGATTGACTTGTGTACCTATCTATTTTGTGACCCCGCCCCCTCTACCGCTTACGTAATACTTGAATGCCCTTTTAACAAAGTACTTGTAAAGGACGTTGTCTGATATTTTCATGTTTATCCTTATAAAAGAAAAAAATATCGTACTGATTACTTATTTATACTCCCCCCTGTTTCTCGACTGGCTTGGTCTATACACGTATTACACTACAATTGCTATAGGATGGTACGGGTGACAGCTGTCAGATTCATACAATGTTGTTGCCTATCCTTTTCTCTCATCATAAAGATGTATGTGTTGCCTACCACAGTGTTGTCTTTTTTAACCCAAAGGTTGACTGGTAGAGAATGCCTTGTGGCATTAAGTCCGCCTATGTACCACTATTGTATATGAAGTTTAAATAAATAAATGTATGTTTTCGTCCCGGTAACAATCTTACACACGCTTAGTTAAAATAAAACATTAATTACTTTTGACAGCCATAAATAATAATGAAACCATGCACAAGATATAACTCATTTACTTATCATTGTTTGCAGACCAAAAAGTTTGCTGACGTCATCATTCCTAGGGGAGCTGACAATCTGGGTGAGACATATTTATTCATTTTCATTATAGTTTTACATTCTTTCGTTCTTAGATAAGCTTAAACAACCCAAGAAAACCTAAAATAGACAACTAAATCTATATTAAATACATACTAACTTACGTTTATTATTACTAAATGAGAATATTTCAATTACATCAATCGACTAAAATGATTTTCATATTAAAAAAAAACTATTTATGCTTCATAGCACTTAACTTTTGTGACGTATAACTAATTAAATATAGTTTCCTTTACCTTCGTTTGAAATACCGTATCAAAAACCGTTTTTATTAGTCTAAATTTTATTTATAAATGAAAGGTAAGTGACACAAGGTCATAGCCACTGCAACGAGGTCGTATACTGCAACATTCTGTATTCGAACTTTAAAAAAAAAAGAAGCAAAAAAAAAAGTTTGCAGCGGCTATGCTCTTATGTAGCTGCAAAAAGCGACCGTATTCACCGCGTTTAAAGTCCGTTTTGCATTGTTGCAGTGGCTATTGACCTAATCGTGCATCATATTTGGGATATCATGTATAAGAAGCGAGCGTCTCCGCCGAAGATTGTGAACGGGTGCAATGGACATCTGGAGGTGGATGAAGGTACTGGGAGGCGGATGTCTGGCAGTTCAGAAGATACGCTGAGCCGATAGTAATAGTTTGTATGACAGTGTGTGGCCTTGTGATCTGCTCGCTATGTTTGTTTCGAAATCTAAGGTATGTTTTTTTTTCTTTTCTCTGAAATTAGTTGAAATACATGAACTTCAATCATATTTTTAATGACGAGAGTTAACAATAGGGAATATGCATGAAAAATATATTTGTTATCTATCAATAACTACACAAAAATAGAACACTAACTGTTAGGGTCTAGACTTGGACCTAGATAAAAAGCAGTGGACTGTAAAAGTGTCGTCGATCGTTCTCGCTAGTGAAGTGAGGTGGGTCTGCGGCCCCGCATGTCCCACGCGCCGTCGCCCGCGATGCAGCCCGACGAGTGACGAAGGTAGCCGACGGCGCCCGAACACTAACTGTGAAAGCCATATCAAAATTGGTAGGAAAGCAGACGAGATGTGTTTGTTTATATGTACAATAATTATAAACAAATATATCTGTCTCTCTCACCATGACGCCGGTATCTATGGCGGCCATACGGTCATGGTGGACTTTGACGTCAAGGTCCATATAAGACTTCTCTTTCTAATTAGTAGCTTTGAAGCTTTTTAACTTCGTTGTTAATGAAGATATTTAAAAAAATCTTATACGTGTGTTGACTAAAGCTGAAAAGCATTTAATTTAGCACATGAAAAACATTGCATGCGTATTCCCTATTATTTCATAAACTGCCATAGAGTTGTATATTTATGGAAAAATTATGTTAAATTAAAATATAAAATCTTAGATCGATTTTCAGCAGTTCAGCATAATATTAGTATCATTTTCCCAATAAAACTTGATAACTGCCATTGTTCACTTGTAAAGCGAGTACATTTCGATCACAAGGTCACGGACGGGTATGTCACGCACGACCTCCGAGGGTATGTCACGTCCCTGTACCTCATACACTTGTGTTGTTAACGTATATCCGATTCTATTGCTTACAGCATATGAGAAACAATGATCATCAACTTATATTATATTTGAAATAAGGTTACCTATGTACAGATTGTAAGGGACTGGTCTCCTCAAATTTTAAGGGCTTGGTCAGTAGACGAAACTGAACAACCTTCCAAAAAAATTTTTTTTTTTCAGTAAAATAAAGAATATTGACCTCTCCAACAAAAATACTAATTCCGCCTAGCCCGTCTCATCATCGGACTACCAGACGTACGGCGATGCACCACCGGTACTAAAAAAACTTGTGGAAGGTTGTTCAGTTTGGTCTACTGAGTAAACCCTTAAAGTGGAGACCAGTCCCGTACTGTATTTAATCAAACCTTTCTCAGTGTCCGTTCAACCCATTTTGATTTCTATTGAGTTAGTAGCATGACAAATGGCAGGTGCAGTAAAAAGATTGTTATGTAACCATTTGTTTTTGCTTTGCCATCCTTATGTCTACAGAATAGAAGTCAAAATCGGTTGAATGTACAGTAAGAAAGGTTTGTTTAAATGTGTGAATGGAGTGGACCATCATATAATAAACTAAAGTCTATGCGCGAGAGGACAATAGTGACGTCGTCAGTGCAACTGCAAAGTGGAGGCGTATTCATACTGGGATAAAAATTAAACCAGTAATATTAAAGCATTTTTTTTATGACAGTATTTTCAAATAATAATATTAACTAGTTATTTTAAAATTTCATTCGGATCGCCAGAATTGTTACTTTTTTTTTAAATAAGAGTTGCCCTTTGCTTTCCAAGACTACGGTAACTCTTTCGAGCGATCCCCTTAAGTTACCGCCCGCTAAGCTCCATGGAAAAGCCCATTTTTTTCTGTCTGTTTTAGTAGATAATCGTTTCTCATGCGCTTTAAGTTAAGAATTTCTCCAATATCCATATATATAAGTAATATGTAGTTAAGGTCCATTATTGTTTATTATAAGGCTGAAGCTTTTCAAAGCATATAGTTTAAGTATATTTGTATAGCGTGTTCACTCCAACTGTGGGGATATAGGAATATTTTACATGGTTTTATATATTGTTGAGCACTTAGAAACTAGTTGTTAGACGTTTAGCCCCAATTACTGGTCAAGCGCGAGCCTATGAAATAAAATTTTCAGCATTTTACTAATAAAAACTATACATTGTGCACCAAAATAAAACAGCTGTAACAAGATGTCCACAGGTTTTCCTGTACAGAGATTTGATCAATCCTAATTTACTATAATAATGTCAATTATCATACAGATTTCAGAATTATTATAAAGTATTTCTATATCCCCATAAATATTTTTCTAATCGTAGTCCAATTTGCTTCACAGGGTTACTCTGTATACTTAACAAATGCCCCAACATTTGACGCCAATGTCTCATATAAAATTATACGTGTACCAACATTTGTGACCGTCACAAACATTGTTTTAAATCCTTGACTAAATAATACGCTTTAGTCGTCGGGTGTATTATGATTAAATTAATTTTGACTTAGAAATTTTGTAGTTGATTAAGATGAATACTTACTAAATTATATCAGGGTTAGCTGGTAAAATAACATATGTGATCAGTATTTAAAAATACGCAATCAAGGTAGAAAATAAATCATTAAAAACTTTTATTAATTTTTTGGTCTTAAGCGCTCGAATTGCAATATTAAATAATGCATTTTTTTGTAACTGCCCGGTTCGGATAAGTTCGCAATATTATATTATAGTAGTGGTTGCCCAGTGACTATGGCACCGACTTACAAGTTTTACGTCGTGGGTTCGAACCTTGGTAGGCGTTTTACCTACTTTGTTTAATTATTCCATCACTTCTCAAAACGGTGAAGGAAAACATCGTTTGGGAACCGGCATGTCCTACAACCAAAAAATTCGAGGACATGTGACATACACTAACCCTCACTGGGGCCGCGTGGTAGATTACGGCCCATTGCCTCTTCTAGAGAGGAGGCCTGAGTCGAATCGAGTTGTATTGTTCGCCGCGGAACCTAAAAGGTATAAGTTTTCTTATTAGTTAAGTATATTCCTAGCTGTGAAAGCGCGCTTATCCATTTATTTTACCGAAAACTATTTTGCGCACAATATTTATAATAAGTAATTCATTTTTTCTTTTTTATATTTAAGCCAATTGTAGCTAGTTTTATTTACCTATTATCTGTATGTATTTTATTCCACACAAACTGTGGGAGAATGACTTCCTCTTTGTAAAATGGTGACTATCTCAATTTAGAAAAAATCTATGTTGTTTATTTACTTTAAGCAATGATTTCCCTTAAAATTGATTAAGTGATGTTGATTAGGATTACTGGTTACCATTTTCTGGTGGCCTTTTACGAATTGCATATTAAAATGTAGTCTGTTTTTCTTAAAACAGCGTTTAGTAAAGACTTGTTTGTTTTTGTCCAAAATCTTATACTTTAACATCTTTATTGCCAAGATGTAAAATCAATAGATACTTGAGTAAAAAAAACACTCGAATTAGGCCCCTCGCTCAAGAGTTTTTGCGAGTTTTTTCGATGCTGTCGCACGTTTCGTAAGCACGCGACAGCATCGCTACCAACGCACGTTAGTCGCATTTGCAAGCGCTATAGAAATTATCCCAACGCGCAACATGCATGGCGAGAGGCCTTAGCGTCGAGAATTGAAAACCCTATAGGGCAATGAATAATGATTATTGTCAGTTAATTACAGTATTTCCTGGTATTAATGAAATCGAGCATAAATAATAAGAAAAAATAGTTTTGTTCAATTTAGTTCTAAGGGTTTAGTAACAAAAAAACAGCTAACCAAAACATTGGACAAAAACATATTAAATATTCCTACAATAAAATAACAGTATCAACGTTGCATATTTATGTAGGTCAACATTATATAATTTACAGACTGATTCAAAAAATTAGAAAAGACTCGTACATCAATGTTATCATGTAGAAAATGGTAGAATTTACATCATATTTCACTGTTCACAACTAAATATCATCTATGTGCCGTCTGTTTCTTTATTTGTTTATTAATAAAACTATAATAGCTCCTTGTTATACTCACGGGCTGACAGATATCAATTACAATAGAATATAGGTATTTTGTCTCACGATCTCCGAGAACACTGATTGATGAACTTAGTTACATAGAAACAAAATACAGGCGCATACAATGCGTTCCAAATGAGAATAGGACCGATTGCCATGTTGTGACGTCACGATTTACTGTCAAATCGAAAAAAGAAATTTTTGAAATTTTATTCTTTCACAAGATATTTAATTTATTTAAGAACTGTGGACGAAAAAAGTTTAATCAGAAACCAGTTCTTCAATTTTACTCATCTCCGAGTTTTTTAGTTTTGTCAAAATTTCTTCGATTTGACAGTACGACGTGACGTCACAACATGGCAATCGATCCTATTCTCATTTGGAACGCATAGTACATACACACGTGATTATGCAAAGACCAACCGTCGTATATCTATGTTTATTATAGCTTATACAGTTCGTTCGGTGTCCCAAAAACACGACCTGGACCTAGACCATGAAGTTTAAAGTAAGATTGTTTTAATCTTTCATTGTGGGTAAGAGACAGAGCTATACAGGTTGTCTAGCGCCATCTCTTACCCACACAGAAACAAGATTAAAACAATCTTACTTTGAACGTCATGGTAACCCCACTGGAGGTGAGAAAAAGGGCTTATTTACTCTTTTAATAAACTCTTAATTTCTAGTAATTAAAAAGCAATTTAACTGATTCTAAATAACATGCAATACATTATTAGTGATAGTAAGATAGAGCTAACATATAAAAATATATATATATTTAACAGATACAAAATCTGCATAGAAATTAAAGCTGAAAGAAACAGAGGGTGTGGCTAATTCCAATGATTAAATGTGATAAAAAAATAATGGAAAACGTGAAAATATGTAAAAAATAAAATAAAAATGTTTGTTGTTGTATTGGACTTTGGGGTGAACGCGAATTATTGCGGCTAACAACCATGATTGGTCATTGTCATCGTGGTTTAACATTATGTAGTATATTTTTCTGAAAAATAGAAAGAAAGAAAGAAAGAAAAAAACTTTTATTCGATAATAATAATAAAAAGAAAACTTTAAAATCTGTGCAAGGCCAAAAGGGCGGCTAACTCGCCTAATAAACTTGCACTCACCGTCATCGTCATTGGTAATGATGCACTCGTCGAGCCGAAGCTTCAAAGTCTTTAGCACCGATGCCGAGTTGCGAGCCTGTCGGTTTTCTGCCGGTTACATTTCAGCGAGTGCGCGTCGGAATTGCATAATTAAATTCCGCTCGCGCCCGTTCCATTACCATACTACCAGTTTTACGATGATGCACCACCGGTATATGGTGCCCACCCATACGCACAAAGCATTTTGAAAACACATTCATTGTGCGTACAGCTAAGGAATGGAATTCCCTGCCGGAGTCTGTGTTTCCTGATAGCTGCAACCCCTCAGGTTGTAGCTATCAGGAAACACCTTCCTTATTCTTGATGAATGAATAGCTACAATGGTGCAAATATGAATTTCCCCCCTAGGTTGCATTTTCTTCTGCAAGCAACTCGCATGCTAGTTGAATTACATTTCGGGGCAAGATCAGGCAATTATTACGTTTTATTTGTGTAACTCGCAATGTAATTCGACTTGCATGCGAGCTGGTTGCATGTGGAAACGGGGTGGTTGGGTTAGAAGATAGGTCATCTGTCAAATAAAATCGTCAATATTAGTAGCGATAGCCGCAAAAATCCGCGTTAGACCTAAAAAAACGTCTCAGGGTGTTTTTCATAACATGAGGATATCATCACGCATGCGGGAATGATCCGTCTCGCACGCATCTCGATTGCGTGTTCCCCGCAATACAAAAAATACTTGTATGAAAAGGACGTTTGCGGGGGTTACGCATGCGGAGCAAATCCGCATGCGTGCTGAAATCCATGCGATATTAAAAACACCCTTAGTTGTAAATTTAACATAGTGAAATATTATCATTGTTTAATTTACGTTTCGACGAATTAATTTGTTTTTTTTTTTGTGATTATAATTGACTGAGGCTTTTGTATTTTTTGTCTAGTAAAATGAAATTTTGGTATTTCAAGAATGAAATAAAAATAAATCAATTTCTTGATTGATTTTGTATACATAGTAAATAAATTGAAGGGTTAAATAGACAAAGATTATCACTGGCAAATAAATGAGCGTTTTAAAATAATAAATAAAGTTATATTATACTTGATTCATAGTTAACACCTTTGCGAGCATCCAACTATGTAAACAATGAATGAATTTATCATTAGAAATCAAAACCACATCCATGCAAAAAAGTCGGATTTTTTAATTTTGTCAGACTTTTGTCTACTTGGCCGTTCAATTTGAAAGAATTTGACCTAAAACCATATCAAATCTACTTCAGTAGATATTCCTATTAAACTTGCGTATACAGAATGAAATAAACAAGGTGAAAATGTAATCATTCTAAACAAAAATTAATGTTGTAGAGTAGTTAAAACTTATTGTATTCAATAAGCAACAAGATTAGACATATAAACAAAGCTTTTTACTAACCGTTCAACCGGTTTTAACTTTTATTGCGTTGGTGGCATGACACATGGTGACTGCACACAGTTGGTATTGCAACCACTTGTTTTGCTTTTAATGCCACCCTTATGTCTACGGAATAAAGTTCAAAATCGGTTGAACGGACAGTAAAAAAAGGTTGTTTAAAAGTCTCATCTTTTTGCGAATCGATTATACATACTTTAAAATTAGACTTCGTCTGTCTTATATTTCTTAGATAATTTCCCTTAGGAGTATTATGTTGTTTATGCACAATCGCATATTGTAATAATAATTATTATTATTATGTTCAGCTTCAGCATTTTACGTAGCATTTATATACAGTTGACGCGTTGATTTATATAGTTCAATCAATGTGTGTGATGTCCTCTATGTTTAATATAAATACTGTGTCATTGTTTTGCGTGAAACAGCCTTTTTAAATTATCACAAAAAATATACTACAATTTTTTTTTTTTTTGGTAAAACTTCTTCGCTTTCACGCACTCCAAAAATGTATTTAAGATTATACATAATATGTCGAAGCGTGGGACAGCGTGATGTTATTCAGCGTTACATAATAGCCGCAACTATTATTAGAACTAAAACTTTCAAATCGATGTATCAACGATGCGCCCGTTTGTATGTGGGCTTCACGTTTCTAAGCAGCTTTGACGAACATGAAGTGAGCATTTAATGCGGCGTATTTTATTTTAGCCTAATTGTAATAAAGCTGAACGTGAGGTAGTCGCATTACATTATAGCGACTTTTTCAATCCGTCGCGTCAACTTGTAATACGGCGTGTTATAGAATACGATGCATTACTTTTAACCGATTTCAACAGAGGAGTCATACTTAACTTACATTTATTTTGTTATAAACAAGTATTATTTTGGCTGTTTTATGCACAACACAAATTTATAATTTTATAAACAATTATGTAATCAGCACAAAAAATGTATCTGTTTAATGTTTATTGTATATCTAATTGTATAATTTCCATTTTAAACAATGTATATTTGAAGTCATTTATGTATCATCATCATCATCATCATCATATCAGCCGAAAGACGTCCACTGTTGGACATAGGCCATTTATGTATATTTTAATGGAATAAAGTGTTTGCAAACTTGAATCGGCATTTTATTTAATACATGCATATTTATTTGCAAGTTACGAAATGATTCATTCGATTTTAAATAAAGAACATCTTCGAAGATAAATATTTTCATAACTATTCCAGGATATACCTAGTTTATCTATTAAATTTTTCATCAAATTCCAATTAAGTTCAGCCGTTTGAGTGTGAACTAGTAACAAACATTCACATACATATATTTTTTTCTTTTATATTATTAGTGTGATTTATTGTGCACTGTACACCTACCAGTCTTTTTTAATCCAAAAGTGGACTGGTAGTGCCTGTAATGCCATGTTGCAGTAAGTCCGCCTAAGTCCCACTATTGTACATAAAATTTAAATTAATTAAACCTATAAATTAATTAAATAGATACTATCTGCAGGCTTGATCTTTACTATCTCACATTATTGGTTCATATAAATACAATATTTCTACTTACTGTTGATTGTATTTCTTGCCATTTTTTGCAAGCTTTCGCGGGGTTTACGCCTGGTACACATTTTTTTCGGAAAGCTAGGTTTCCTGTAAAGCTACCTTATCACATCACAACCCTATTAGTAGATGTATATTATATGTAGTAGCATTAAATCAAACCTATAAATCATTGGTTCCTTCTATTTGGCAGAATTTTGATGCTAAAAAATTTATTTGGCATAACACTTTGCTTATTCTTCTTTTAACCTCTTAAAACAAGGTTTTTCAACTTTATAATTTATTGTTTGGCCAAATGTTTATTTGTCTGGAATTTATTATTTTTTTAATTGAATGGAATACTTTTATTATGGGGAACTTTATTTATTAGGGATACTGCCATTTCTATTAAATAGAATTTTTAAACTTATAAAATTAAAAATTGTAAAAAAAGACAATATGTTGTCCGAACCGTCGGAGCCCTGCAGCGCCGGGGTTGTGACAAAAACCATACTTTCTGAGATATATGTACCTATAAAGAAAATGCCTAAAGATGATTATAACTTTACTTAAATAAAAAAAAAAACTACACAGTAAAATTATACGTTTTAAAGGTATAAAAAATGAATGTTTGTGATTTTATGCGAAATAAAGTTTATGCCATCAACTGATATACAAAATAATATTATGACATAAAAAATCCTGCCCCATAAATCATAGTACAGTTTCCATTAGTACAACTATGCTCGTAATGCCAAGCTGTCTTCTTGAACGGTCATAGATCATGACCATACATAAAATTGCCGAAACGGATCTTGAGCGCTCGGCGTCAGAGTGGGGATTGCTTTGCGCATTCCATACATTGGCGAGCCAATCGTCGTCGTTGTTAGATACATGCAGCAACGCAGGGAATGAATCAGGAGAGACGCCTATGACACGATGACGCGGAGAGCCAATCACTGACACTCCTCGCCCCCGCGTCTCACTTCGCACCACTAAAGAGACCGAATATTTGACTTCTACGCAACTTGAAGCCAGCGCTCAAGATCCGTGTCGGTAATTGTAAGTACCTAGTTTGGTAGTACTATTTAGCAAAACATTTATATTAAATAGTGATGTTTGTTAACACTGTTTATTGTCAAGTTATTTAGCTATATTCTAAGCTAGTATTCCCAAATATAGTTCAATTAATTAATTATCGAAATAAAGTTATCTCATTAAGCTACAATTCATAAACCCTTTAAAAAATAATAGACCCGTTTTGACATTTGTGAAAAACCCTAGAATGTAACTTGGAACGATACTGAAAGAAAATATAATAATTAATTACATAATGTGTTTTAATGTAATTACATAATAGTTACATAAATGTAATATAGACGGTTACATAACGTAAATAATAAAAACATCAAATGTCAAAACGACCTTTTTATTTTATGACAACTTTACAATTACCGTCACGGATCTTGAGCGCTAGGCGTCAGAGTGGGGATCGCTTTGCGCATTCCATACATTGGCGAGCCCATCGTCGTCGTTGTTAGATACATGCTGCAAGCGCAGGGAACGAATCATGAGTGACGTCTATGACGCGATGGCGCGGCGAGCCAATCACTGACACTCGCCCCCGCGTCTCACTTTGCACCACTAAAGAGACCGAATATTTGACTTCTGCGCAACTTGAAGCCAGCGCTCAAGATCCGTTTCGGCAATTGTACATACGTTACCCACCGCAGACTGTTGATAAAATCACTAAGTTTCTGTTTCCGTTTCCAGTGGCAATTGATCTGATAGTGCAGCATATATCTGACTACCTGAAGCGGAGCCCTGCGGACAAGAGCATCGCGCTGGAACTCGGGCTCTCCTCGCAGTCATCAGTGCCCGGCAGTCCGCAGCGCGCCGGCAAAGGGGGCCGGCCGCATTAGACTCGTTAGGTAAGGGGGGCTAACTTTCACACATTTAAGGTATACTCTAAGACATAATCTATGTCTAATGACTAATTTTACAACGCAAGTTACTGAGAACTCGCTGTAAAAAGATAAAAAGTTTCTGAATAATATAGGTGGTGCAATCAGCCAGGAACAAGACCAGTTAGCCAGCCCAAAAATAAAAAAAAGTAGATAGATGTACTTTTTATTGTACACTATGAATAAAATAACAATAAAAGCCTAAACACAATGGTCAATGGGTATCCGTCTTTTTATCTTAGGTGGGATATCATCAAATGACTCCCCCTGCACTAGGTAGAGCGAAAGGGAGTGTCAGACTTTTACAGACTGAAACCTTCCCGTGTTCCTTCAATTGCCCTTTGCGTTCCCGGGCTGCGGTGATTCTTTCGACCAATCTCTTACAAGCTAAACCTTGTAGCTTTCTTGCTTAATGTTTTTTTTTTTCAGTATAGATATTGAACCGACAGCAATAACGGGAGAGATGGAGGCTTAAGACCAACAAGGCAACTGCACCGACATAGCTGGCGGTATCATCACCACGCGTGGCTTCGCAATGTGGCGGGAAATGGGATGAGGTTACCTTTGTATCCAAAAATTATATTTAACTTCAACTCCAGCACATTAATGACTAAAGTCTGATGTCAGACTTAGGTCATTGTGTACGAGTTCAATTTTACCGACCAAAGTGTTGGCATCGCTTGGAGCTGTGCTCACTCCCCAAGGGACAATGGTCGTGAAGGTACACTTGTATTAAAAATGTTTCGAAAGTAGATAAGCTTAAATTAGATATTTATACCAAATTGAATGGGCTCGTGAGTAGACCGAACCTAGTGGTGTGCCTTTCTGAAAAAGGACATTATCGATATCAAAAATAAATTTTATTAAAAACACGTAGGTACCTAGGTGTAGTTGTTTCTATCTCAATAAATTGGCAAATTTCGTGATTTTGTAAATTCTCTTGGCAACTACGTTTTAAGCACAAAACTATTTTTTTATAGAATCGTGTTCCGCCTGTCAAAGTAGTTTCCCGCCATTACACAGTAGCGCCATATTGAAAAAAAAACAGTTGCTCTTTACTATAGATTAAATTAAATAAGTAAATAATTTTCTAAACGACATTTTAAATAGGTAAATCTCATAAGAGAGCTACATATCTAGGGCTAAAAAATATAATTTTAAACTTCTCTAGTTCGCCACTAGTCAATCAATTTGTTTAAACTAAAGAAATGCTCAATGGCATTAGTACTTACTTGTTCGTTCTGTTGGAAGTTTTGATGTTTAAATTGGCATTCTATTGAATTGTTAAATAAGATAAATTATTGATAAAATAAATACCTTCATAATTAAGTTTTGAAAACGATTATTTGAAATTAAAATGTCTTAGAAAGAATCGATGGAGGAGTGCTGAATGAAAAAAAATTGGTAGTATTAAAAACTTTGCTTGCCATATGGCCTTTGTCAAAAAATTATATTTTTTAAAGATAAGCCATAAGTGACTAGGCCCTTTTAAAATGTAAGTTCGCGGGCCTGTTTCACAGTGCCCAGTTAGGAAAATCTTCCATTAAAATACTTAAAATAAAAATTACTCAGTAAATCTGCCAGATAGGTTTACTGAAACTTATCTGGTGAAACAGGCCATGGGCCTTTTAACCCTTTTGGACGTCCTAAACAGTGTGTTACTAGTCAGTTGTTTACGGATAATGTGAGGAATGATCGAGGCTGTTGAAAAAATTGTTTGTCGTATTAAATCGCGATATTCGCTATTATGTTGTTGATTTTATTTATTATAGTTTGTAATTAAATTAAGTAGGCTGTAGCTTCTACGCTTGAGGCTCTGTACCTCATTGTGTTGTACAAGGAGATATGCTCGGTACGTGACAAGGCTCGGATGATATTGAATAGTATATCTTATTTTTAGGACTTTAAAGCGCAAATGAAATCGAACGAACTCGCTTTTGCAATCGTCTGATGTTCATACAAGTTTGCTTTTAATGTTACTGAAAATATAGTGTATTATTCTCTGCACTGAGCCTTAGGCAACCAGACTGGTCAAGTGAGGTCTAGCCAACCTGATGGGCTTAGCCCTTTTAAGATAGCCATTCAAATGTGCCTACTGGCTGCTTCCAGTATGACAGTCTGGTCGCACAGTTCATTGCAAATGTTACTTGCACTTTTATATAAGTAAGTCGCAAAAAAGTACGATTATAGTCGTTACCACCTTGATAATTGGGTTGATAATGTAAATGGCATAGCAAGACATGATAAAAATAGTTTCAAATTTTTCCTAGTGTTATTATATCTCTTAGTAGTTGTAAGCGGCAGATTAGCCATATTGATGTCACTGGGTTATTGAAGACACCGTAAGTTAAAAAAATAAAAGCCATAAAAATCTTATTCTTCTATTTTTTTAATTTTTGTTCTCGATTAAAAGAAAATTGTGAACTATCGAATTACGATGAGATTTAGGGTGGGTTGCACCATTTAACAATAACGATAACCAAACCATAACCAGCCGTGAAACGGCCGCCTATTGGTCAATTCGAGGATTTGACAACAGTTAACAGCATTGTTATCGTTATAGTTAAATGGTGCAACTCACCCTTATTGTATTTGAAATCATCTCTGTACAACAGTCATGTCAAACTCAGTCACTGGTGTGTCAAAAGCATGAAGACCATAGACTATAACGGGCCGCAAAAACTAATTACGTATTAGGAAATTAAAATGAGATTTTTTGATGACAAAGAAATTAGTACATAACTAGATTAGAAAGATGAAGGAAAACTACTGAAAAACAACGAAAAAAATGTATAGAATTTTACAGTACATTTTCTCATTTTTTGGCTTATTGGAATTTACTTACTAACGCTATAATTTTTTTTTAAATGGGTCTGACACTACATCTAAATCTACACTAATGTAATAAAGAGGTAAAGTTCTTTTTTAATTATTTTTTTTGTACTCTTATGAGGTAATCTCTAGAAGTACTGGTCCGATTGCAAAAAATTTTTCACCGATAGAAAGCTGTTTTATTCCTGAGAGATGATAATTTATGTACGCGGGCGAAGCTGTAGGCATAACCTACTTACTTATATTTTCCTCCCTCTCTATCAATTTTGATAACAAACAGTTTTTAATAAGCTCGAGGACCGCATTATCAGGCGGATTCGAGCCGATTAAAAATACCCAATTGTCCGCATGTTTGACATAATTGATTTACATTAATATATATCGAGAGCTTATACATTTATTATAGTCTTACGTTGTTCGCAATAATCCGATGACATAAAAATATCTTTTGAATTAAAATAGATACTTAAATATTGTATGGTGTCCGTCTTCTTCGTAATCCCTTTTGTATGTTGATTATTTTTAATTAAAAAATGCTAATTGATTGTTATTAATTAATTAATGCAAAATAAGTTAAAATAATTTTCGCGGTTCCATTTTGAGATAATCGCAGATTTGTAAAATTTTTTACTCATTATAATTTTAAGAATGTTAAAAGACAATCAAATGAAGAGATTCTTTTTGTTTTTAATATCTGCAATCATTTCAAAATGAACCGAATTGTTTGTTCCTTAACTCTTTAAACGCTTGCGTCGGTTTAGTCCGATGAGTATTTTCGTGTTCTATTCGCCAGAGTCGTGTATTCGTGACTGGGTACTCCAACTCGTTTAGCTCTTCAATCCCCATAGGTGACAGAAGAGCTGACGAGATGAAGTATTTGGTCGAGGATGTGCGACTCTGGTTGAATAACCGTGATAGTATTTGTCGGATATATTCGACATGACCGGTTAAAAGGTAAATGATTTGATTGGATTAGCTTTTGCCGTTTTGTTGAACACATGTGACATACGCCTAATTAGTGATTGTACCAAAGAAAATGTTTACATGTTAGTTATGTGATTGTTTTTTTTTTTTTTAATATTTATTGCTTTGAAATTGTGTTATTTAAAATATCATTTGAAATAGATCCACTATTAAACTGCTGGCAAGTAAGAAGTTTTAAGGTATCTTCTGGTTATCAGAAAAAGTTAAAATATTCTTTCTATGCATGTCTAAAACCTTCAGTTACCTCTTACATGCCTATTATTAATTTAAATTCCTGTTCGTTTTTATTTAAGAAGTAACAACCCCTATCAAACTTTATGAAACTACAAAATTATTAATTTTTTAGCCTTTAACACGATAAAGGCTACTACTACGGTTAAGCTTTTTTCAATTCCTTGCCAGCAGTAACCTACTAGTTCACTCCACCTCTGCTGACACTGTTACTGTAAATAAGCATTATTCAATTCCGTACTACATTCTAATGTTTTGTATTCTGATGCAATAGTTCGTTATTTACACAAACACATTGTAAAAAATATATTATTTTTCAAATAAAACATTGCAGTTTGATTTGTTACTTTTAGGGGGGAGGGGGCTTTTGACAGGCGTTTTTTTGCTTGGGCCTCGGCTTGCGCTTGACCACTATCTCACTTTATGGTAAGTGATAATGTGATGACATCAGTATTATAGCTTCTATCGTAGAATTTCGAATCGTAGCCCAACATTCTGGGGTGGGCGTTAGCTCACTTGTTTATTATGGAAAAAATACGCAAAAAAATAAATTTAATAAATCTTTAAACTTTGTTAAGTGTGAAAAAATAGTTTGCAAGAGTAACCGCAGGATACAATGGAAGTGTCTTCACCACCTTTATACTATCCACATAACCCGATGGACACGTTTAACAAATGTCTTTTTTTTTTAATGGAAAAAGTTTCTAGCACTTTGGGTATTTCTTAATGCTCAGACGTCAGTTGGCCCAAAAGAATTTTTCAATATATTTAGTCAAAAACCTACTCGTATCCCTACTGCTTTTACGCAAGCAAATTATTATTTTCCGTCCACACAAGGGCGGAAAAGTACGCCAGCTCGCATCAGCATAATGTATTAGGCTGGTCGCCGCGCAGGTCCCACGAGTCGCCGGTAAACGGGGTTGCCGTTTATCTATTTCTGTCTTGATACACGTGAAAGTTTATCACTGCAGCCCTCGACTCCCGAACACTCTCGCCTGCGGCTCGGGCGATTTCCGCTTCGGTCGCAATGACGAACTTTGAATACTGTATCAAATTATATTATTTTTGATCTTTGTTCAATATTCAATTTTATCTTTCAATATTTTATTGAAAAGGCATGTGTAAACCACATGTAGTGTATAACAGTGTAATGTACACTTAAATCAGATGGATAATGTAAGTATTGATAAATGGTACAAATAGGTAAGTAATAATAAAACGCCAAAATTAAAATTTGATCCATATAATACACAATAAAATAATAATTATTGCAATAATATAATAGAAAACAAGTTAATCGTTGTTTATTAAATAGATTTATTTAAATATAGTCTCGCCTTACTGACGCGGTTGCACGTAGGGTGGCGCGCGGACTAGAGGGCGTTACTGTCGATTGTTCAGTAACATGACCTCATTTGACGATAAAAAGAAATAAGAGAAACCTAATGGAAAATATTAGAAGAAAAAGCTTTTCATCGTTATAAAGTTTAAAGGTACATAGTTAAATATTTGAGTACAAGAATGGCGTAAGTGTACTGTCATGTCACTGATCAACCGGCTACTGGCGCCCAGCGTGGGACACGCGGTGCTAATCACAAACGTTGCTTCAAATAGCCTTCAAACCGATAGTTCTTGTAATTTCAAGCGATTGCTATAAATATGTTCCTAAAAATATTTCATGCCAAATTTATCCTTGTGAACATGTACATTATAGATTATGGCTCATATTTGTGTCATTAACGTAATAAAAATAAAAGGTAAATTGTAAAAAATATTTGAACAAAAACTATCCAACGCACATCACGTTTGCTTATAGTACATTATTGTACGAATCGATATTCAGCCAACTAAACTGACTAAAACTATTTAGTCGATATACCAAGCTATTCATAAACCTAAACGTCAAGTTTAGTTGACTGAATCGACTAATAAGTCAACTATTCGACTAAAGTCAAGATAGTCGAGTTACAACACTCGTACACCCGAAGCGAACAAAAAAATATATCCGAATTTATACTATACATTTGGTCAAAATATTAAAAAAGAAATGTACAATTAAATACTACAATTATTTTAATAATATATAAGCTGTAAACACTATGACGCTCTATTTGTTACAAATCAAAGTACAACTTATTTATTTAGGATTTTTTTACTGGTTAGAATCTACGGACGTGGAAACTATGAAAGGCCAGTTGTATGTACCATCAAAGACACTTTCGCCTGACCACCGCTAAGTTCGTTTTTGCTTGCACTCGAAACGAAATTTTCAAAGGATTTGGATTGGCGCCGCGCTGCAGGATTCAATCAAAAATTTTTTAACTGATCAGGCAGAAATGACAGCGATGGTACTTTTTTGTTTGTTCAAGTAGACCAATGAATTATTGTCTAAAGATGACATTATAAGTTTAGAGATAAAAAAACAAACAAGAAGTAATTATTTAACTATTATTTGTACTTTTACATCAGAATCTATAATACAACAGAGATGAAAAATAATCATTCTAATCATAAAGTTTCCAGACAACTTTAGTTTTTATCTCAACAACTATTTCTTCTATACATTCGCAACTAACCAGTAAACGAACCCCTACGTATATTACAAATAAAACACTTGCGCTATCTGTATTGCATTATCTGTCACTTACAATAAAATATACACGATATTTACAATTATAGAAATCGTTATCTATTACTATTGATTGTCGAATAGGAATACAACCCCCAAACTGTACTGTGCATTCTATAACAGCTATGTACTGTTGTGATTTACAAGCTACAGATTAGAGAAGCCTGAGCAAGGGCAAGCTTTGCTGTGGTCAACCAGGAAAACTTTAGACAGTAAGTAATCATTTATTGCGCAAAAAATTGTAAGCCTATAGGTCTGCCTGCCTGTCCATTAACTAAAAAGCAGCTAAGTTACTTAGAAAACAAAGCACTTAACTGCTTTTTAGTTAGAGGACGGCAGAGGTAACAAGAAGGCGCGGGGCAATGGGTACCGTCGTACCGTACCGTCTGGTAACTGTCCGGACCGAGCCCAAGTCGTCGACGGCGCGCACTGTTTCCGCGCGCCTCAAGGAGTTGTCAGCAAAAGCAGGGACCCAGCTGGGTCGAAGCCTACTGGGGCCATGGTTAGTTTCGAGAGATAGCTCAGCCCCGGCATGAAGGCACGAAGGAACGGGGTGGATTTTTAGTCAGTAAGAGTGACACTATCTTCCGCTCCGCCCAAGAGCGGGGGTTGTCATTAGATGATTTTCCCACCATAAAAAAGCCTATAGGTAACATCAATGATGAAACACCAAAATGAGTAGTTATTACTCATGAATAAGATCACTGTCCTTCTAATTAGGAAATAATCCTGTATCTTGAAGAACAGTACAGTACACAGGCTCCTCACTCTCAAGATGGCCGGAACAAAGATAATCTCCTCAACTAGGGGTTCTCTGACGTTTTCGATCTTTAGTGTTTGTGCGGTTAAAGCACCCGCCTCTCATACATAAAGTTGCGAGCTCGAATCCAGGCAAGTACCGAAGTGAATTTTAGGCACTTTCGATGAGTGAACCTTTTGGGGAAGCAGACCAAAAGAAAAAGATGTGTTTGAGGTTTGTATAAACAAAAATCAATTACCACTTGACAGAGTAATAACTTGAGAACAGCTCCACCGATTTGGCTGTTTTTTCATTAACATGAAAAATTTACCACATATAAAGTTGCGCCGGGTTGCTAATAAATAAAAAAATTAACTGCCTTGTTCATGAGTGTCGACCGTGACAATATTTTTTTTTTTCATGTTGCTGCCCATAGACAAAATTAGCGATGTTTACTGGTTAATTGTTGGTTTAGTTTGGAGCTATCTTCAACTTTTTCTAAAGCACATCAGTACATAGCCTACCAAAACTCAATTCCCCATTCAATACGTAAAGTACATATTGTCAAAGCTACACTGCTCGGATTCTTTAAAAATATTAGGTATTATTTTATTGGTGCACATATGTATGTTAAATATTTGCCATACTATTACTGCTATTTTACCGTATTTATTTATTGTTTATGCCTTCACTGTATGCCACTGTTGCATAAAGCCTTTGAAACGCATAGATCGGATATGTCTGACGAATACTGTCGCATTTATTACGCCAGGGTCGCACATCCACGACCAAGTACACCATCTCGTCAGCTGTTCTGTCACCTATGAGGACTGAAAAGCAAACACACGACCCTGACAAATGGTACACGAAAACCCTCGTCGAAACAATCCGACAGACGGTTAAAGGGTTAAAATGGCTCTACGCACTTTCGCTTCACATTTTTCTAAAGGGTCCTTAAAACTGGCAGAAAAGAGAATTCAAGAAAAGTCCAATAAAAAACGATAATTCTGTGCACCAATAAAGCAACACCTGTATAGCCCACAAACGATAATTTAATTATGTATACATGGTGTTTACAATCTGTGATTCACAAATGGTGTCCTTAGCTGAAATAATTAATTTTACTCCTGATATATGACTGGTTTAAATATCTGAAGAAAATGTGGTATTTCATTATTTTAGGCGTACTCTCATTCTGCAACACGTCTGTTTTAGGCACACAAGTTTAGAAGATGTATGTTTTTAATTAGAGTAATTGATTGCCTAATTTTCTATGACCATCCAACATTGTTCTAGGCATTCGCAAGAAACAAAATCTGCTGTTTATATTTTTGGTCTTATAAATCGATAAAATGATGAACGACTGATTAACTTTTTTTAAATATAATTTTCTCATAGTACATGATAGCTAATGCCTAGAAAAAAATTAGATGAAGACAAAAAAAAATACGTTGTAGAATGTAAGTAGTCTATATAAACCTGTTTTTCCCTGACTACGTTGAAGCCAAGATGAGTGCAACATCACACAATAACACAATGTATGCTCGAACCTAGTCAACCTTTCAGGCACAAGTGTATCGAATGCGGTACACCTCGATACCAGCTAATTTAAACCTTATTTTTACGTGATAAGGTTTAAGTTAGCTGATATAAAGTGTACTGTATTTGGTACACTGGTGCCTGAAAGGTTAAAATGTGCAATAAAGTCCTTAGGTTCTAGAGTATAGATAAAAACTAGTATGGCTCTTTCCCAAACTAAATTAATAATTTAATGGTATCTTAGACCCCTCCCTTATTGGTCAGTGAAGTATTGATAAGACTTTAGCCTATGCGCAGAACTATCAAATATTCTTTAGCCCCGTTTGATCAAGTATGTAGCTTCATACCGATTAGACGACAGATTTGACCGTGTATGGCTGACATTAGACTTGTGTTCATGTCCATGACCTGACAAACAAGTCTAAATCTAAGTATGCTTAGTAATTATTTATTTTTTAGATTCCCAATCATTTTCCTTATCATCGAAACTGTTAACAATCAGTCGCAATAGTGTTGCGGTTAATTCATGACACTTGGATCATAATTTTTACCTAATACTGTTTCCCTGTGTGTAAACAAATAATAAAAGAAACATAACCCTAAAAACCCAGGTAGCAAAAACTCACCAACAAATAAGAGAGCCGTCTCAGTGGCACCGTAGTCAGGTTATTCACAATCACAGAATCAACTAGTATATCCCAAAATATATCACTATGACGTCACAACTCCGTACTAAATGTTCCTTTATAACTACTAAACGCGTTTTGTTCCAAAATATTCATTTTTACGTGTACTATGAACATGTGCTATGTTACTATTATCACGCGACAAGCCTTTGAACACCGTTGCTAATACTGCACGGCCGTTGACTATTTTTAAAAAGGTGTGGTTCCATGCACGCGACTGATCCGCAATCTCGACTAAGGGCCCTCGCTCACGGCGACTTTTTGTAGTGAAGCTGTAGCGCGTTGGCAGTTTTTCTATAGCACTTAAAATTGCGACTAATACGCGTTAGTAGTCGCGCGACATCATCGCAACAAAAATTCATCGTTGGCGAGAACCCTAAGAGGTCATACACTTGAGCGGCATGTTGCCAACAGCAGAGGTAATTGCAGCCATCGACACGTCAACGGCAGCTGTTGATGCGTCGACGGCGGCCATCGACATTTCAAATTTGAACATCAGCGACAGCTGTCGTGCGTGTCAAGAGTGTCGTTATAGGTAGACGGCTGCAGTCACCTTTGCCGTTGACAACATGACACTCGTGTGTATGACCTCTTAGACTTGACATTTGAAATGCTGTATTTATCACTCTATGAAGACTGATTAAACGTTAAAAATTAGTCGAGGAGTGAATCACATTGAGAGGTAGCTTGTTTATTCGTTATACTCGGTTTTTATGGACTATTTTAGTTGTTCTCAGTCAGAAACTCAGTCTTAAGTCAGGCACTTTGTATACAATTGTTTAGTAGGCAGACATAGGTAAGTATTTACAACACATTAATCAAGAAATCTGTCTTTCAAGACTAGATCTGTCCACTAAGTTAATTGTTTGTAAATCTGGGAGCAAATAGACAGCGATTTCGAGTCAACAACTTCAGTCGCGTGCACGAGAACCGTACCTTAAAGTGAAAGCTACGGGCTCGAGTGTAACCATGCTGTCACTAGATGGCGCTGTACTCAATATTTATAGTTTATTTTGTTTTTATTGAAAGGAAGCATTGATAAATCAATGAAATGAACTTAGTAAAAATCACTTAATTCTGACAGTTCATTAATCTAACTAGTGTTTAAGTATAGCGCTATACTTAAGCATACCAACGAGAACACGGCTACACTCGGCCCCATAGTTTTCACATTAAGCAGTAATAAAATACAAAGCGATCACGTCCTTCTTTCTATAATGTTAATGTTTATTATTTATCGATATAATTATATAGCGTAGTACGTTGAACAACAATGGTTGCGAGGACAACGTGGCATCAATTAATCACTGAAAATGTTCACTGCAACTTCATAAACAGTTTTTATAAGTTTTCTAAGGCCGAACACCCACAAACAGGCGGTTTCCTTGGGGCTGCTGTACACGGACGCGTAGCTTCAGAGTCGCGTATTCGTCACTTAATGTACGCCTGCGTGAAGCTCACATACAAACCTATTTGCACGCTTATAATGTTAAGCAAAAACATGTATGCTCTGTATTTAATCTTTGTACCATCTTTTATACCGTGTTTTTATGCAAATAAATGTTATTCTATTCTATGAAACTTTGTCGACGAAGCAGCAACATGGTGCCATCGTATCGCGTCTATGAAGCTACGCGTCTGTGGACATTAGTGGCTAGGACCTAGCGGGTAGCGAAGTAAAACCAATGTTCTAAAATATTCGTAACTGGCCACACTGCGTGCTTGACTGTATCAGTATAACCGGTAATGAACATTTTTCGCAAGGCTCCAAGCGCAAGCCAGATCGTCTTCGGTCTAAGTTTTCCCACAGAAACATTATTTAACGATGGCAACATTTTTTTTTTATAACTTAGTAGTCTTCTTTTTGGTGTTTAGCTGGTGTACTATTCTCATTCTGTAATTTCAATGAGCATAAGCTCATGGTTTAATAATTTTTCTGCAAAATTTTTAGACTGATTACTTTTTTAGTTGATAAAAAAACTAGATGCTTATGACGACTTTGACAGTTGACAATTAACAAACAACAAAATTGACAGTACATCTAAGTCTTCGGATACAAAAAAAAAAAAACAAACTGTCGCATTTATGTTATAGCTAAACTTTCAAATTTAAGCTTGAAGCTGATTCAGGTGTTGGTGTAGGCAGTGGTGGTTGTCCTTGATGCCACAGTGCGGGGCGGGGGGGAGTGGTGGCTAGTCGGCGGGGCGCGGCGGCGGCGCGCGGGGCGGGAGGGGGGACGCCGGCATGCTCCAACTTTCGCTGTTGCCCCATCTGTGAATGGCAAGTCGGTATTAGTAGATCTGCTGTGGGGCTTGGCTCCAAATAAACTGAGGATACCCCGTATTAAAAAATTATAAATATAACCCCAATTACGCACTTGTTTAAGTGCGAGCTGTTTCTGATTATACTACAACGTGTCACTGCCATCAAGAATCTGCTCGAAAGATATTACTACTCTGTTTTTTAACCGATAAGAAACGGTACACCTCTGTACCAGCTAATTTAAACCATTTTACGTAGAAATAAGGTGTAAGTTAGCTTGTATCCAGGTGTACCGAATTCGGTACACTGGTGCCTTACAGTTTAAAAAGGTGAAAAGGCATTAATAATAATAATAATAAATGGATACTAATGAACGCAGGGAAGTATGGAAGGGCAAGGAGCTTCACGGGCGCTTTTACCGGGCCTTACATGGGCCCGATGTAGATCTTTTAGTGTCCGTCTCCTGGCTACGCTTTGGTAATCTCTTTGGAGAAACCGAAGGTTTTGTCTTTGCAATTATGGACGAAGTTATGATGACGAACAACTACCGGAAATATATTGTGAAGGACGGTACGGTTGACATCTGTCGGGCATGCCACCGGCCTGGGGAATCAATCCGACACATTATTTCTGGGTGTTCTCATTTAGCTAACGGAGACTATTTGCACAGACATAACCTTGTAGACAGGATAATCCATCAGCAACTTGCTCTTAAATACAATCTTGTTGAATCAGAAGTACCGTACTATAGGTATGTGCCCGACCCAGTTCTCGAGAATGGCAGCGTCACATTGTATTGGGACCGATCTATCATCACTGACAGGACTATTGTTGCCAATAAGCCTGACATAGTGGTGATAGATCGACTGGAGCGTCGCACAATGATTGTTGATATAGCGGTCCCTCATGACGAGAACCTCGTGAAAGCCGGGAAAGATAAACAAACTAAATATCTTGACTTGGCTCGCGAGCTTGTCGACATGTGGGAAGTGGATAGAGCAATCATTGTGCCGATAGTCGTGACGGCCAATGGCTTAATTGCCAAGAGCCTCGACCAACATCTGCGGAGGCTCTCGTTAGGCAGTTGGATCAAGGGCTTGATCCAGAAGGCAGTACTCCTAGACACGGCGCGTATTGTCCGGAGGTTCCTCTCTCAGGAGCCCTGACCACCGGCAGCTTGGACCGTGTTCCCGATGCCGGTGGGCTACTATTTTTTATATTTTTAAATGTTTTTTTAATGTTATTTTTTTAAGAAATATTTAAAAATATGATAAATATGTATATAATAATAAATAAATGGAATAATAATAATAATTTATTTAAAAGACAACTTTTGGTCCACATTGTATGTTAGTAGCACTTAATTCTATGTTAGTTCAAAGTTACACGAGTATTAAATTCAATTACACACTAGATCAAAATGTCATAAAGGGGATGTATAAGGGGGATTCTCATAATTAGCCAACATTCAAATTTTCATAAGTTTTTTTTTACATTTTACAGGTCAGAGACCAGGAGGGTGTTGATTAAAATAAGATTGGCAGGCGGGACACGTATTCATTCATAGAATTATAAGCATTAATAGTAGATTATGTGACTAGGGGATAAAGCAGTGTATTTAACTCGAGGGCGGCATATTGAATTCCGAACAACACAAAGGTTGCTGATTTTAATCCCTCACTGACGCTCGAGATTTATATAATTAACTCCCGAGCATTGCGAGGAAGTTAGTAAAGAAACCTGAGTGAAGTGAGGAATTCAAGCCGCCCAAGACAGAGACAGCTTTATCCCTGTGTTGCATACTATACTTTTTACACCTATAATAAAGAAATATAAGTATTATATTTACAAGTTCATCAAACAAAATTCACTACTCCAAGATTCTGTAGGTAGTTTCAATATTCTATACCGCTCCAGTTCAGTAAGCACGTTTTATTCTATTTTTTTTTTTTTTGTTAATGGCCAGTTTGAATTTCGAGTCAACTAGTTCGATGCACGTTATTGGCAATTTTTGATGTTCCAAATTCAAATCTCATTATTACCTAGGGATCGGCCATACTGCATTATCTCCCTAAATGACTTGCTTTAAGTGAGGTTTGTATGATGTATAATAGTTATTTGTTATACAATAGTGCAAAGTTGCTTTATAACCGCGTGCTCAATTTTGATGACTGAGCAAGCGAAGGATTTTAAAGTTAGAATCCCGAGCGTCAGCGACAGAATCAAAAGACCACGAGGTCCACTTCACTTGGAACGTGAACTTGTAACAAACATACACACACTAAGTTTCAATCAAAAACCAGAATTATGTATTTGCAAAATAAATTAACATGCAAACATGACATGCAAATTTACCTAACAAAGTTTTGAAGAAATAAAACAAAGTATCTACTAATTGATACATGTCGCTACCACATAAGAAAGGCCAATTGTCAAAAAATGAAAGATAATGAAGTGGTATGGCTCACCTATGCTGCAGATGATGTTGGTGGGGGTTGTCCCGGCGCGCTGCAAGGTGATGCCACTTGACGTACCCGCTGAGCCGGCGCTTCACGAGCCCGGCGAGCGAGTGTAGCCAGCCTGCGACCGAGCAGCATCGACACGCGACCAACGACCCGACACCCGACCGCGACACACACGCCGCCCTGCCCGCTCCGGACGTACCGACTCTTTGGTTCGCTCTAGTTCGAGACTGGCCACCAAATTTTCAAACTGAATTCATTTTTGTATAGGCTGTTACCACGCTATCAATTATAATAGAGTTGAGTTTGAGAATTCGGTCGTTTCTTTCAGTGTGAAGTGCAGTTATGCAAAGATTTTTCGTTTGAATTTGTCTGTTATAAGAAGTGGGCAATATTTGGAGTTAACTGGTAATAAGTGTAATATGTAATATCGTTCTTTTTTTCCAAATAAAATAAACTAGTTTAGTTCTGTTAAACTGCCTTTCCAGTATTGCAGAAATTGAACTGGTACATCAAAATTATATACCAGTCTAGATATTTTGCACCCTTAATACAAAAGTGTTTACCAAAAAGATGATTTTTTAGAACAGTCAATTTTTTTTTAATGTACTTATTTATTGGATAAGAAATTGCGAATCAATTACAGATGAATATCATTTATCCGAACAAAACATCGCACCCTTAAGGTAAATCACCGGCTCAACATTCACTTTAAGAGCGCGATTTGTAATAGCTATAGTATTATTGGAATGTTAAAATCATAAAACGGCCTTCCAAGCCTCTATAATTTATTTTTTAAACTCAGCTCACTTCTTACACAGACGGTAGTGTGACTGTAACCAAAGAGTCGGTACTGAATGCCTGCTAATGTTACTGACAGCGAAGCTACCATGATTATGAAAGATGAAGAACAGCTGTCTCGCTTACACCTCGCCAGTAAAAGCCACGTTATTTACCATACAAGTGGATAGCTTACAAGACAGAGGAGGAGGTAATACTCTTTCTTTCTTCTTTATTAAAAAAAAAATGACCTAGTAGACTAGGAATTCTGTATCGTGAGTTTTTTTTTGAGGTGTTATATCATCATCCAATGATTTCTTCCGCTCCAGGGTGGAGCATAAGTGTATATTGATGTATTATTTATTACATTCTTTATTTTACACCACATCAACAAAAAAAAAGTACAGGTCAAACATTATTCAAAATAGGTGTAGAATGGGCGGTCTTATCGCACAGGGCGATCTCTCCAGACAACATTTGAATGGACTGAAAGAGATGATTTTTACTGAATAAATCTGTGCCCTTTTGTATTCTAGGACCACAGGGTTTCCATTTCGCTGTGGCCCTACCGAGCATAGGTTCTGCTGGGCCCCAACAGGTTGGTAAGTGCGTTTATATATATGGTATTGAGATTACACGTAAACGAGAAATCATTGGCTTGAAAGTCAACTTGACGTGTAAGTTGTTCGAATATTTTAATTTACTGTTAGAATTATATTTTAACTCGGGCTGTAGGATTCTTCGAAAGAGTTGGTAGCCCTTGGTTGCAAAGGGCGACTGAACCAACATAAATGGGTTTTAACCAGTAAAACGTCTTGCTCTACCTAGTGCCAGCGAAGTCATTAGATGATTACTCACTTTAAAAAAAGATTATTCTAGCCTAAAGCTCTTCAATCGCAAGCGACTTAGCTTGACGGCTTTCGAGGCGTTTTCTTCCTCTATAAAGCTTTGTAGGTGATGCAGATAGGAGATAGTACTGGTAGATACAAATATGAGAGTGCTATTGTAGTAAGTTTCGTGGTTGATAAATGGCAAACCATAATTTAATTTTCCCGTAAACCATCCACTTCAAAATGTCATAAATCTCGACATAAAATACAAAACACAAGTAAAATACTTTAGCAACGCTTCCCAAAGCGATACGTACCCGCTGTATACAAGTGTAGCCCTTATTAGCTAGGTGTTAGGGTCGTGTTTAGTGTAGCGAGGCATGTGACAGAGCTACTATGGGCAGGCGATGTGTGGGACGCGGAAGGACAGCGGCAAAGCACAGACACATTGGAGGGAACTTTTTAAAAGCCTTAGTTTTATATGGAGAGAGCTTCTGTGACGAGAATTGTGTTCTAAAGTCGATCCTCGTCAGTTAAGAAGCTGTCTCCATATAAATGAACCTTTACTAAGATCAATATAGTAAACAGATTAACGCTTGCTGTTTTGGCTTAGTTTGACTGTACAGTACAAGCGTTGAAACTGCACACAGTTCTAAAAGTAACTTCGTTGTTAAGACTTTGATTGCACAACGTTAGATGGCGGAGAGAGAGAACTGTAATTGATAATGCAATGAATAACACTAGTTCTACATAAAACAAGATTTTATTTCTGCACAGATATTTAACCTTTTGATCGCCACAGTCACGTATACATGACAAAAGAAAAGTGTGTCCAGTACGCCATGGTCATGAAAACACGACAGATTAGAGGACGGAATCGTAGCTTGACGTCGAGAGCACGCTGTTTTTTTTTTGACATGGCGGTCAAAAGGTCCATCATGCAAAAATGTTTAAAAGTTGTACAATCAACAAAAAAAAGTTCCTTTCAATGTGTTATAACATATTACATACATCAACATGTTCGTAAGAAACATTTGGGAGAACAAACAATTTTGAAAAGCAGCCGTCTTAACACATACGAAAGTGACATTCCAACCAGAGACGAGAGTAAAAAAAAAAGTATAAAAGCGATAAAATTTTCTTGTCAACGTCAATCAATCAATCAATCAAATAGTTTATTGATACATACAATTATTATCCACTGCGAAATCTGAAGCCTTCTGCAATACAGAACGTTAACGAAGTTATAGCTATGCGAGGCTGCGGGAATTTTCAAAAGAATTACCGCGGCGTTAAAACGGGTGGGTATTAGTCAGTAAAAGTCTGACAATCTCTCTCGCTCCACCCAGAACGGAAGGAGATATTTGTTAATTTTCCACCTCAAAAAAAGACATGCGGGGTTACCACGAGGTTCAAAATAAAATTGTTTTAATCTTGTTTCAGTATGGGTAAGAGATGGCGCTAGACCACCTGTAAAGCTCTGTCTCTTATCCACACCGAAACAAGATTAAAACAATCTTACTTTGAACGTCATGGTAACCCCGATAGTCATGTGACAAGGTAATTTTGTCGCTCGCTCAATTTAGCCCAGTTGGTGAAATAATTTCAAGGTTTATATTTATTTATATTGTGTAGGTACATATGTGTTAAGACTGCTAAACATACAATGAGTGGGTTAGGTAATAACGTAGATAATTTGCAGCTAAAACTCTAATAAAATCTAGAGTTTATTTCGATATAAAACATTAATTTTAGCACATTTAATTTTATCGACACAAAAATTTGATATCGAGTTTTTTAGATAGAGATGTGACAGATCTATAATGATTATATCGATAACAGTGATGACGTTTAAATCATACAAAACATATTTATATTCAATCAATAGTGTTTTTTAATGCAGCCGAGAAAAAAACACTACATTATTAACCTTTCGAATGTCTTAAGTTACACTGTCCGACATAAGGCTATTGTCTTTCTATTGTGTCTCTAATTACGACATTCAAAGAGTTAAGTAATAATAATTACAATTTTGTGTATCAATCTGTCAAAAATCTATCTACAAAACTCGATAATAATTTCCAAAAAGGTGTTTCGGCAAAAAAGCCTCGTTCCGGCTGCCTGACTTCGGTTGTGTTGTGCGAAAGCATATCACCGCAAAGCGCAGAGGACGCGTCACAAGCATATATCCCATACTTCATGGTTTTTCTCCTGATATTTACATTATGGAAGGGTAGAAACAGACTGTATGAGAATGAGATGATTTGTGAAATCATTGCAATGTGAGCAAGAATATTATTTTATAAAAGCCTAGTATTTGAGCCATAAAAACGAGTACTATACTCTGTTCAAAATAACATTAGACATTTATGAAAACCTTTTATTACTGTCCGTTCAACTGATTTTTATTTTTATTACGTTGGTAGCATGACAAATGGCGGCCGCAGTAAAATGTTTGGTATTGTATCCAATTTTTTTTTCCTTTTAATGCCATCCTTATGCCTACGAAATAGAAGTTAAAATCGATTGAACAAACAGTAAAAAAAGGTGTCTTTAAATGTCTAATCTTAACGCGAATAGGGTATAGGTATCATTGATGGAATCGATACCAATTCTTTTTACAACGTTTTCTGGGATTTTTTTTTACCAGATATTTCATTGAGTCTAATTTAAATCTCAAGTAAACGATCAGGGGCTCTACTAAGACCTCTTAAAACCATCATAGCGCCGCTGTGAGAGAGAGATGGAACTATACCTACCGTATAACACTATCCCTTTCTTACACCGTATTCATGGTGATTTAAGACATCATAGTAAGGCCCCAGCGCTCATAAACCACGTTCCAATGCTTACAGTATCATCATTTTTGTAGAATACCGACACTGACAGCCTATGAACGCGATTTAGACGTACGGATCGCGTTCGTTTTTAACATTTAGGGCGAATTTTAATAAAATGCTTGGTAAGTATGATTTTATTTAGTTTTTATTGACGTTTAACATCATAAAGTATGTGTATTGCAATAATTTCACGCGTCTATACACACGATGCGTGCGGAGAGCGTGCGCGCGCGCGGAGCAGCGAACAACGCGCGTTTAAACTCATTGTAGTCATAGGCTGGCTGTACTCCTTCGTTATAAATTGTCATCGTCAATCAATATTGTCATAGTGTAGTCTGCTATTGATCGGAAGGAAATGGGACCTAGATATAGCCATGAATCTGTTCCCTTTGTGCCAAAAGGCATGTAACGTCAATTTAAGACCAGATTTATAATGAGGGTGTTCTAAAATAAAGTTCACCAGGTGGCAGCACTGAGGCGTAAGGTCCAGGCACCTGTCAAATCGCTTATATTAATGATATTTAGACGTCAACGTCAAGTATATGTTTTCGAAAGAAAAGACCTGACGGCAAAGTAGTGGCAACTGGAGCTGTGGATTTTCCTGAACACCCTCATTGTAGTTAATACCCGTTAAGCAGATATCAACTTTATACGACTGATTATAAAGTACATTTTAGAATAACTAGTTTGTAAATAGTTGTAGGGTAATTAGTTGTACGAAAGGTCTGTGTAACAATAATATTTGTTTATATGTCTTGAAACCAATGTGCGCACACAGATTAGGTACGGTATCTCTTTCCGATCTCTTGCAGACTATACTATACAATAAGATAAATTGGACAAACGATATTTTACGCTTTATTGAACTTTAAAGCTAGAATTACATTAGACCAACGCACACGTGTAATGCCTGATTTGTACGTAGAACGACGTCGCGTGGCGTGGATATAGTGTAGCTCTACAAGTCTAGTTTCCATATAAAATGTATGGAGACCGACGCGCTCAGATCGGCGTGTGTGGCACACGTGTGCCCAGTGTAGTTCTACCTTTAGAGTCTAAAACTTATTCGATATTACGTAAAATATTGTGTGTCTTAGAGAGGATCTAATTTATTTTCTAAATAGATTTTGTTATTAAATACTTTGTAGAAAGTAAATTCTAGTAAACAAATCACTAAACTAAGTTTCAGAAAATAAGATAGTTTTAAATTAACCTAGATAATTATATTTAACAAGGAACTGTAAAATAAGATTAAAATCATAATGAAAACTTAGAAAAGGTACATTTATTATTTATTTTTGACAACTATTGGGCGTATCCAGCTTATGAAGCGTAAGGGTTGAACATTATTCGGTCACACCGAATCGCACTTTCCTGTTTCTATCCTTTTCTACCATTTAGAGCCGTCATGCACTAGAGCGAGAGAGTGCTCATCTTATACCATTATTTATAAAAACGGCAAAAAAAAATACGTTTGTTGTATAGGAGCCCCTTAAATATGTATTTAATACTTCTTTTCGGTCCTTCGAGCCGGATTATTAGGTATTTGTTCTCCCATTTACGTTAAATAAAATCAATTCAAAATATTTTATTTCAGCTAAGTCTACAAGGGTAATTAAAATACGTCGGAAGCTACCGCACGACAGTAGGGCTAATCACTGAATACTGAAAAGGCTGGATACGCTCAAATAGTTTCAAATTCCACAGTTTTGAAGAATCGGGGGAAAAAAATACTGTCTATTTTCCGAAGTCTCTTTTCTCGCAAGAGTTTTCTTTTTGAACTACTCCGTCGAAGATAAAACGCGTGATAGTCATGCATCAAGTTGTCAGCCCGAAGTACTAGGTAAGTCCCTCCCCCCCGATGGGCTTGTCGTGAGGTACTTACCCTGGTCGTCGTGGTGGTGCTTGTGCGGCGCGGGCGCGGCCGGCTCGCCTCGGTAGCCGTTGCGCAGCTCGGCGCGAGTCAGGCTTTGACTACGACCTTCTGATAGCCTGCGGAATGTTAGCACTCTGTAGTTAGAGGACAATCTTCAAGACATAGGTCACAGCTTGTGATATAAAAACCATATAGAGGACTTGAAAAGGGTTACATTAAATGCCTGTGTGTGAGATTTTTTGCATAACCGACTTCATAACTGTAGTTTATGAATCTTGAAATATACTACACGCAAGAGTCCCATGGTATAGCGGAGTATGCGAGACTTTTTTCTAGCCATTACTACTGGATAAAGGCCTCCTAGAAGTCTTTGGAGGGCATCGGGTTATGCCGTATTTGGGTCGTTCTTTTTACACTCAGAATGCTACACTCCCCGCTCTGGTAAACCCAAAGGTGAGAATCTAGCAATTCGGTAAGCGATCAGATTCGATTACCGTAGGTTAGGAGGGGTGGTATTGCCATCTGAAATGTATTTCAATCCGGCCGACTGCGTAATGATTAAGTACTACTTTGCCCAGATTGCTTTTCTTGTTCGCATTTTAATTTTGCTCTCCGGATCATGCTAGAATTCGTTAAGTTTGAATCCGCTAGATTACTGCGGTGCATAAGTTTAAGGACACTACATACTAAATCTCGAGTCACCTCCCTCAAGTGCTTAACTCTCGCGGCTGATGCGTAGCGTACTTACCTATCGTTGAGTAATAAGGGCGACGGCGGATGCAACCTCTCGTGCAGCGCAGGAGGCTCTAGATCCGTCGTGCTACCATTTGCTGAAATCATTAATCAAATATTAGTCTTCGACATTTTAACTCAAAGTCAAAGTCAAAAGTTTTTTATTTCACATAGGCCTACATGGGCACTTATAAAACGTCAGAAGCTAGTGCACGGTTCGAAATTGGTCGTTTCCTATGGAGAAGAACCGGCAAGAAACTCCATGGTTACTCTTTTAAAAAAGTGGTTGTAGTTACAATATTTCCATATTACAGTATTAATAGGTATTATTTAAGAACAGTGTAAACCGGTCTATATTGTACTCAAAAGAACAATAAAATCATCAAAATAATCATTTAAAAAAAGTGAGTCAAAATATGAAGTAATCTAAGAATTCGTGGAGTCTACAGTGTTCTTCCATTTACATTATAAAAAGAGGCTATATAAAAAAAAAGCTGTCAATAAATGAGACGTTAACAACCAAAAAAGAAAAACTAACGAATTTAATGTGGTAAACTAAACATTTTAACCACCAAAGTCGGATATATTCGACAAACATTCTCGCATTTATTCCGCCAGGGTCGCACATCCACGACCAAATACTCCATATCGTCATCTCGTCTGTCACCTAAGGAGATTGAAGAGCTAAACGAGATGGAGTGCCCAGTCGCAAACACACGACTATAGATAGAAAATGGCGTTATATAATAATAATATTCCACAACTATCACACAGCGCTATCTAGTCGCAAGCTAAGCAGAGCTTGTGTTATGGGTACTAGACAACTGATAAACATACTTATATATTTCTAAATACATACATATTATAGATAAATTACACCCAGGCACAGAACAAATGATCGTGCTCATCACACAAACATTTGTCCTGGGTGGGAATCGAACCCAGGACCTCCGGCATAGCAGTCAGGGCCACTAACCACTAGACCAATAGGCCTGTCAGTCCATATAGAAAGCGACAGATCTATTGATTTAAAATTGTTATACCTCGTTTATTTTTCTACATATTTTGGTATTGTTTTTACTGAGAATTTTTTTTTTTTTATATATTCGTAGGCTAGATTACAAATATTTTTTTCATGCATATTGCCTATATTATCAATGATGGACATTACGTGTTTGTTTATTTACCTTCATGTCCTAACATAGTGTGTTGTCGACTAGTCCTCGGCGGCGGTTCGGGTGACCGCCCCGTACTGTGTTCTCTACTTAAACTGAAACAATATAAATGTTCATTTTGAGTATTATGCGTATGGGTGGGGCAAATGTGTTATTCGATCCACCCCAGCTCCTCAAGGAAGGTCAGCAGCGCCTTGGTGTTACTTACGAGTCCACGGAGGGTACCTGGGTTTCCGAAGTACTTTGCCCTGTATCCAGCGAGCACTGGCCAGTATTGCCAACTTAACAACTTTATAGCTAGATCTAGCTATTATTTAGTGGCAGACAGCCATGCATCTTCGTTGGCCGGAAATTCCCCGTTTCCTGCTGCGCAATGACAGCACAATACTAAATATACGTTTTATTAAGCTTAAACTAATTTTTTTCAGTAATTATAGGTTTACGAACGATCGTCACGCGCTCCCGTTGTCATTTTATTATTACCCGCCGTAACATTTAGCTAGCCTAGCAACTTTTTGGCAAAATAAAATTGGTAATCTAGCAACATTTTGCAAAATATCTAGCTACTTGGTATAGCTTGTTTATTGTTATCTTATTTATTTATTGTTTGTTGTGTTGGCAACACTGGCACTGGCCAGCTTAGAAGCAGATGTGCTGCTGTTTCACCTCTATAATATTAGGGTAATACAACTTTGTTGTTTAGTCTTTATAATTTTAATGTGAATTGATCATCGAAATAACCATATATATTATGGTTATTTGTACAACACTAACAACCTTGCAAGACTGTATTACTAACATCATAAACAACAACTTTTGTTCTATGACTTTTTACAAAACATAATTAATTTACCAAAAACGAAACCTTCAAGATTTCGTTGTTCTATCTAACAAATTTCAACTCTGTATTTTGCTATATCTACCTACGTCTGTATGACGCAATGCAAGCGGCGCATCAAGCTCCCCCGCCGCCCGATCCCGCTTCCCTCCGCTATTGTACTATCGCTTGCGTCGCATAGAATTCTTAATATTTAAAAACGATTAATTTAAATATTTTTATTTTTGTATGAAAATCTGATGAACTAAAATATGATAATTTTTTAAAAGTGATAGAACAAAAGTTGTTGTTTATTATGTTGTTGGTGTAACATGGTCCTGAGAGGTTGTCAGTGTTTTACGAATAACCCTTTATTATATATACTAAGCATTAGATTACGCGTGCCAAACACTCACTTCAATCGACTCAGGTGTAACATAATCCGTACACCTTGAACATTACACTATGTTGAACGAAACGCCTAAGTGCCACGAAATTCATGGCGCTTAAGACATTTTGGTCGCGAAAAAAGCATTCTCTAAAAGCTATATTAGAGCTGTATATTTTAATAATGCCAATGGAACGCTCGCGCTGCAGCAAACTTTTGTTTTAGCTTTACAGTATTTTGACAAATAGTTTCTATGAAAGGGCTTGTCTATCACTAGAATATAAGTCGATGGAACTGACCTTCTATGTCTAGGTGTCGCGTGTAGGTCAACACGCGATCTTCGCTGCTGGTTCTGATGGTAAAACCTCTGCAGTACTATGGGACTAGTGTTGCCGGAACTCTGCGGAAAGAAAATATATCTTCAGTTTTATTAACAAATATGGGCGCCGGCAGGAGTTGTTTAATGCGTATCTTCAACCCTCCGCCTCGAATAGTACAATTGCCGAAATGGATCTTGAGCGCTCGGCCTCAGAGTGGGGATCGGTTTGCGCATTCTATACATTGGCGAGCCAATCGTCTGCATTGTTAGATACATGCAGCAACGCAGGGAACGAATCAGAAGTGACGTCTATGACGTGATGGCGCGGCGAGCTAATCACTGACGCACCTCGCCCCCGCGTCTCACATGCACCACTAAAGAGACCGAATATTTGACTTCTGCGCAACTTGAAGCCAGCGCTCAAGATCCGTGACGGTAATTGTATCTTATGCCCACTCATAAAAAAAAAATTTTTGTTTGTTTATACATTGCTCCACGATAGAAATGACTCATGTATCATGGGTGCATTCACGAACATGTAAATTTACACACAAAAGACACCCAGGCCCGAAACGCCTATCTGTAGGCCATAAAAACCTTTGTTCACCGTGGGAATCGAACCTGCCATACGCAGCGTAGGAGCCAATCGCCCAACCACTGCGTAAACTGTGCCAGATAGACATGATCCGATAGCGATCACGATATGTTCTCTATTAAGAGATTTTTTATTTGACAAGTAACTTTTTAAAATTGTAAAGTTACAAGCACACTCCATTGCACCCCTCTCCTGGAGCTCATGCCAAAAAAAGTATGATTAAAAACAATTTTGAACTATGTCAGTACACTAAGGTGATTTCGCTTCAGTTATGTGAAAGACCAAAACAAGTCTGACAGTAACTCATTCAAATGTCAACTGTATAATCATGAGTATACTAAGTTGATATTACGATGACAAAATGTGGAAAAGGTCATACAACAATTCCTGATTTAAAGCGGCTGATATAGAAAAACAACACATTGTAAGTATAAACTGCATGAACAAAGATTATTTTAAAATGATAAGAAAGTTTAGAAGATGTACCAAGACTTCTAATCGAACTATACATCATTTGAAATAAGATTAAGGCATTTAAAAAAATCCTTTTTAATTGTCCATTCAACTCATTTTGACTTCTATGCGCGTTGGTGGTATGACAAATGTCAGATCCAGTAAAAAGTTTGTACCGCTTTTTTGCTTACAATGCCATCCTTATGACATTTGCCCGTCGCCCTTCATGTCGCCAAGAGTCGTCACAGATGGCGAGACACCATCAATAAGAAGCTAATCTAGGGGGAACCTCATGACCCTCAGTAATGAGGAATACGACTCCAAGACGAGGTTGTGCCTACGAAATAGAAGTCAAAATCGGTTGAACGGAAGGTAAAAAAAGTTTGTTTGGATGTCTAATCTTATTACGAATGGAGTATCGGAAACTTGTACCTATTTGATTACATCTACAGAATGTTAGTTGATTTGAATGATAGAAAGTTTTGAAGAGATTATTTCAGCTTCTTAATTGGGTATTTGCCTGTGCTATGTGTACAATATTTTATACTAAACAAAAAGTAACACCAAAAAGAAATCTTTTTCTGAAAACAGTGTAGCGACATCTATGATGTCACATAAGAACTAATTCGGCATCGCAATTAAAGTTTTCCGCGCGATTTGAATATATAGAACAGCCCGAAAATCATCTATCGGGCAGTTGCCCACCAGACATAACACCCGTCTAGTCGGAGGATCCTCCCTTTTTAACGGAAGTATGTGGAGCTTTACTCTCTGTTTCACATACCTCTAAAATGGTGACCTCAACGTGATTTGAACACGCAACC
Organism: Mythimna albipuncta; assembly: GCA_929112965.1. Classification (NCBI taxonomy): domain Eukaryota; kingdom Metazoa; phylum Arthropoda; class Insecta; order Lepidoptera; family Noctuidae; genus Mythimna; species Mythimna albipuncta. The sequence goes on along the minus strand of OV815962.1, from coordinate 2,613,759 downwards.
TTCTGATGAAGCGCGATGCAGGATTAGTTCTTATGTAGCGCCATAGATGTCGCTACTACAGCATCAAAATTTGTTGTTAAATGAAGCAGCAGTCAGCATTCCAAATATTGGTTTGAAGAAGAGTGGATGTGTGGTGGGAATATCTCGCTATCTTTTTTGAGTACACATAGCCAAATAGTGGTAACGTCACATTCATTCATTTCAGTATGTGCGTCCTTATTACAAGTACGCCCGACGGATCTAAGCGAGCATGAATATAAGCTCTGCGCATTTCTCTCTCTCTTTCGTCGTTCATGGCTAACGACGTGAGAGAGAGAGATACGTAGAGCTTATGTTGAGGCTTGCCAAGATCCGTCGGGCCTGCTGTAAGTTATTTGACAGTTATACCTTCCACCACATTTGAAAGGTTTCTAACTTGATTAATATTGAATGATTTTGTTTTGTTTTTATTTTTTTTATTTTGGGATTTTGGAATAAAGTTACTTTTTGATACAAAAAATAAGACATATTGAGTCAAGTACCCAATACTAAAAGATTAATGCTAGTTTATAGTGTAATGACATGATTATTTACGACGATTCTCTGTAAACAAGGCGCCGACTACCATTCACAACTACGGCGGTGACACACGGTGCAGTCTCACTGCGACGCCACAGCGGTACACTACCCCTGGTTTCTGTAACCTTTGTTATGCTAAAAGATCTCGTCAAATTTTTTTTTATCATCCTCGCTATCCCTACTCTTTTAAAGCACGCAGTGTAGTGTATTTCGCACTAGTGAGGATGCCAGTTCTCGCCAATTTTTTTATAATTATGTATTGTGTAAACTTAAATACCTGTACTAGATACAAGACAAAAATTCACACAAAATGTCTATTAGATTTCTCTCTGTATCACTGTATCTAGAATCTTATCCGAGGAAAATATTGTTAATTTCACATTTAAATGTTTTTTTAACCTTTTTTTTAAGAGTTTTTCCGTGTGGTGTGTGTGTGCGGAACGCCCGGAGGACACGGTGGAGCACACAGTCGAGGTGTGCCCTGCTTGGGCGGAGCATTGCCGTGCCCTCGTGGGGGCGATCGGCGGCGGAGGCCTCAAGGAGTTGTCAGCAACAGCAGGGGCCCAGCCGGGTCGAAGCCTACTGGGGCCAGGGTTATCAGAATGGGAACTCGAGCCCCGGTGTGAAGGCTTGAAGGAACGGGGTGGGTTTGTTAGTCAGTAAGAGTCTGACACAACCTCCTGCTCAGCCCAAGAGCGCGGGTTGTCATTGGATGACGTTGCCCACAGAAAAAAAAAGAGCGTGGTGTGGGTGAGAATCACTAGATGTCATATATAGACTTTCGTTATGGATAGGTTAAAGGCCTAAAATAACAAGCAGTCTTGCAAAGGTGTATTATATTACCCAGTAACTGAATTATGGAAAGCAACCCAAACTTAGTTGGGTAAAAGCCAGGCAAATTCACTGAATTCAGATGACACGAGATTCCCTTAATATGGAATGAATTGCGTTAACAGAAACCAGTGGTTTATTTACGATGACACTCGAATTCAACATCATGCAGCGTCGCAGTCCACATTCCCAACATACATGTACAGTCTCCCGCTGCTCCATCTCCGGAGACCTAAGCAGCAGCGGCGCCTGCACGTGCGCCGACAGCCGCGCGTGCGGCGCTACGGAGAAGCTTATGTCCAGCACCGGGCGGCGGTACGCTGGGGCGTACTCTTTGCTGGCCTAGAGCGAGTCTTCTCTGTCATTAGTCTACTCTTTGGTTTTGAGTTTGAATTCAGAACCTTTATTTTTTTTTGTCTATGGAAACAAAGTCCTTCAGTCAAAATAATTGAGATTACATGTTTCTAAATAGATAATTTGTTGTACACGATTTTATGTTTTTCTAGTATTTAGCAGCAAATGAATCAAGTCAATCTTTTCGGCAAGTTCGCTGGGGTATTCTATACTGCAATGAAATTCTCAATTCGATTTCACCGAGATTGCGCTTGTTTCAATGATCCCACATATTGTCGAGTTGCGTAGACACTTGAGACACAAAACTACACAAATTTTACATAACAATAACCACTAAGAATCAATTTGTGAATAAAACAGCCACTGAACTTTACTCCAAAAAATCTTGCCAAAAACTTTACAGTCATTACCAGTCGACTACCTACTTTAAATTAATGGATTTAAAGTAAATTTTTAATTGACGTTTTACACTGTGAGCAATGACGTATTGGTCCATTCCCTTGTACCATAGAGGTCTATTTTCAAACACTAATAAACTTAGTTTTCTTTCTCTCTTTCAATAAAGGCTAATATTACTATTTTATGCATTTTGTTACAAACATATTTTTTTGTTTGTAATGGATTTTAATAAATATTTTGAAATAATAGTTCCATGATAACTATGTAAAAGATTCTGAATTCAAACGAAGATAATAATGTTAAAGTGTAAGAGACTTACCGCAGGTGAAGCTCTCCAGCGATTGTCTGCGGAAACTCTCCGCACAGGCGGCGGGGGAGGAGATGCGCACGCGTCTATGGTTCTGAGAAAAGAAAAACACAGTGTAAGAAGAGTGACATGCTTTAGATACCATGATAATTAAAGACACCATAAAACAACCTATTAGGTTGGCAGTAAAGAATTTTCCCGTGGTGTGTTTCTATTGATTCAACTATTAAAGCGTTACGTACGTGGGTAATCAAATGCCGATTTACTGACGAGAGAACTTTATTCACCACAAACAATAACAAATTAGTCCAGTCAACAATAATCCGAATCGCAATTAACACTAGAGTACCGTTACACTATCGCTTAGGTCGTTAAGTAAAATCACTTCAAGTACTAGGGTAGTTCGCTCTTGATCGCAGTCGAAATCACAACTGACTCGCCTCCGGCCGGGGGCTCGTATTTATATGCGGAGCCAAGAAAATTCTAGATACCGATGTCCCGCGATCGATCCAGAATTCCAGTTCCATTGAATCGCTTCTCTTTCGAAGTCATAAATCATTTTTATTGCTCGTGGTAATAAGAGTCACTTTCATGCGAATTTCGACTCTATTGTTAATGGAGGAGAGTACCATTTTCCTCATCGGTAGATGCATACCTAACTACTAGTTGTAGGTACTTTGTGGATGTTTCGAAATTTTTCTAAGCCTGGCTACGCACAACCATTCTAGACCTTTCAAACAGCAATGCGTTTTAATTATTACGTGCTACTCGTTATTTTCTCGGAGATATGGCGTGTTCACGTTTAACGGCGTAACATTATATTAATGTATTAACTACAGCACATTACAGTCCTAAATGTTTTATGGAATAGAAAACGAAAGAATTTTCCTTGTAGGAATACCGAAAAACGTTGTCCTGTCCGAATACGGACTTTTTGTCAGAAAAAGAAAGTTGAGAACCGGATCGCACCCACATTGTAGGGTTCCTCTCCGATTTACACACAAACTTTCACCCAAAAGTCTTTTAGGAGTTGGGTGACAAACACATGTCCACAAGAATTATATTTTATATAATAAGTTTTGTTACCTTCTTCTAGGGTAAGGTGAGTGGTTGCTCATGTCAGTTTCTAAGCTAGTGGGCTGCGAACTGCTACCGCCGGCGTTTGCGTTGCTATTCGTCGCCCACCATGCTCTAGAAATAAAATACATGTAAAAGTACTAGTGTCTGCCTATGTAATTAAAAAAACAAGGAACAAACTCCCGGGATTAAAAGTATCCTGTCAGATCATGTCTTCCAGGATATGGTACGACCATGAGCCAATTTTCATATCGTCGTTCAGTCATTAGAGTTAACAGGGTAGCAAACACACAAAATCTGAGTACGTAAAAATGGTGATCCATCCACATACTGACCTCAATAAACAATGCTTAACCTTGCGGACTGACTAGAACCAAGCTATTGCTTAACCAGGAGTTCCTAACGCTGGATACCAGTTTCTGATTAAAAAAAATCACATGTTAAAGCTCACCTTGCCGGCGTAGGCGTAACCTGCTCCATCCAATGCTGGGAACTGGTCACGAAGTTCCTCACAGGTTGCGGCGTCACCGGCGTCTCCACTCCGTTACTGGGCGGCGTGACGGGCTGCGCCAGTGACGTCACGGAGCCAACTTTGGACGCTCCCGACTGCCCGAAGATGGAGAGGGACGCGTACCAGGTGCCCACGGAGATGGAGCTCCGCGCGGCTTTCACTACGAACGGATGTTCTAGGAGTTTCGCGTATTTTGGACGTTGTCTATAGTTTTTTGTTAGGCTGGAAAATAATTATAAATATTTTTTTTAAGCAAACAAGGTACAAATAAAGCTGTTTTGGGAGAGCAGGTAGTGTTTTGTTAGCCAGAGTAATTTACCTAAAAGTTATATACCTGTATGTGAATTAATAAAATAGACTAAAAAAACAACACTTAACACTCGATGCACCTTCACACTTCTACACACACACGCTCGCATACATCACAAAAGTGCGCTGCTTTTTGTTTTTGTCTAAATGAAAAGACCAATTGAAAATGAAACAAGAAATATGTATGTAACATTCTACAATATTAACTCTTTGAATGCCGTAATTAGAGACACAATAGAAAGACAATTGCTTATGCCGAACTGTGTAACATAAGACATTCAAAAGGTTAAGGCCTGCCCACGAACGCGTAGCTTCATAAACGCGTATTCGTCTTTGTACGCTTGGTGTACGCCTGCGTGATGCTTATACACCGTTAATTTTTAATAGTCAGCGTTGCGTACAAACTACCTACAAGTCATTGAACTAGCTCAGCTGACGTTTTCTTAAAGAAATTAATTTCGTACATGCGTAAATTAATACGAGTTTGGGAAAAAAGGTACTTTATTTTTTAGTTTTATTTTTACAAATCGATAGTGTTTCATGTACCGGATCGACCCTCCATGGGATTAAAACGATTAAAATTTAGCGGTGTATACGAAACTATAAAACTGTTGACGAAGCGTCAACGTCGTACCGTCGTGTTATTGCATTCAATAGACACTTACCACTGTGACACAAATAATTTAAACTCAGGCGTGAAGTCAGTCGTGTCTGGAAGCTGTGGCGGGTCGTCCGCTATTACCTGCATAATAAAATATTAAATAAAATAGTATCATAAACCTCTAAAGCGTAATTTAGAGTCTTTCTACAGACTAGATGGCTACCATCCGTTTTTATGGAAGTTTGAAAAATACTAACTTAAATCAGACATCGGGAAAAAATAATAATCAGCTTGAGTATGTGCTCGTAGATATGTTACTACCATCTCCCTGGCTTCAAATTTTTGCCAGCTGATGCAACAACGACACATCTTTTGCTGCCGCCGAACAATAAGGGTGGGTGTTCGTGAAAGTTGGCGCCAGTTAGCCGTCAGGTATTTCCTTTGAAAACGTATTGACGTTGATATCTAACTAATGTCATTAACATTTAGCGTTTTGACAGGTGCCTGGACCTGACGACTCAGTGTTGCCACCTGGTGAACGTCATTAGAACCCTCATTGCCCATCAACACTAAATGAAAATAAAACTTAAACTCGCTTATTACTCACCCTCGTGAGCACTTCGAAGTCATTCTGGCAGTCTCTGTAGGGGAAAACGCCGGTGGCGAGCTCCACGAGCGAGATGCCGAGCGACCACACGTCCGCGCGGATGTCGTAATCCGGCCGCGTCGGGTCCGGCGGGTCTATCCGCTCCGGCTGGGTCAAAACAACACTTTTTTAAATATTGACAACAATAGCCTAAGCATAATCAGCCTTTTAATTTACCCACTGCTGGGACTCGGGCCTCCTCTCTAGGTGAGGGATTAGGCCGTAATCCACCACGCGGGACCAGTTCGGGATGGTGAATGTCAAATGTCTTCTAATTTTGGTTCTAGGACATGCCGGTTTCCTCACGATGTTTTCCTTCACCGTGAGCAGTGGTGATGAAATAAATTACACAAAGTAATGGGTCTGGCTGGGTTTCAAACCTCGACCTACAACTCGTAAGTCGGGGCCATTACCACTTGGCCAACACTGCTCTCTTGTGACAATAACATCTAAGCAAAAATAAAGGTTTTCGAATATGGTTTTTCTCATTCCAAAACACAAATAAAACTATACTCCATTCGCAATAAGATTACACATTTAAACAAACCTTTTTACTGTCCGTTCAACCGATTTTGACCTTTATTACGTTGGTGGCATGACAAATGTCGTTTGCAAAAAAGGTTTGTTCAATTGTCTAATCTTAGCACGAATAAAGTATAGCCATGTTATATTGAACATAAGACCTGCGAGGTTACCATGACGTTCAAAGTAAGATTGTTTTAATCTTGTTTCAATGTGGGTAAGAGATAGCGCTAGACCACCAGTATAGCTCTGTCTCTTACCCACACCGAAACAAGATTAAAACAATCTTACTTTAAACGTCATGGTCTAGGTATTAATCTCCATATCGTATAAACCACGTATATATTATGATTTTGAAGAAAAATGCTATTCTTATTTACTGTATTGTATAAGTATCGGATTCTTGATCAATATTTAGAAGAATTAGTAGACTAGCTAGTAAGCCATTAAACATCTATATTTTATATATAACTAAATGCGGAGAGCAATGATAATGCCCACCGGTAGTGGCCCTGATTTACGAAAAGTATGGCACGGGTATGAAAACCCAGCCACGTGCGTTACTTTCTGTAATTTACTTCATCACCCCTGCTCTCAAAACGGTGAAGGAAAACATCGTGACGTATGTTTTAGAATTAAAAATTCGAAGATCTATAACATCCACCAACCCGCACTGGGCCCGCGTGATGGATTCTTCTCCAAAAGAGAAGGCCTGAGTCCCAGCAGTGGGAAGATTATAAGGTTAATTATGTTATGTATCAAAGGCTGATTGTGTATGTATATGTATGTGTGTATGTGATTATGTTATGTGAGTTGTGTCTGTGTAGATGCGACACGGCATAGGCAAATGGCATCTGTAGTATTATTATCTGTGGTTATTCACATCGGAGAGTATCTGTAACATTTACCGCCATATACGCAGCGCAGCCAGCGCTCCGCGTCTTGGCCTTGGAGTCCACCAGGCGGCCGCTGATGCCGAAGTCGCATAGCTTCACGTTCCCGCGCTCGTCCAGCAGTATATTGCTGGGCTTCACGTCTCGGTGGATGACGCCGTGCGTGTCTTTTAGGTACGATAGCGCGTTCACTGTCTGTGGGACAAACATTCCAGTTTTAAGTCAAGTTGTGGTAATAGTAAGACGAGTATTGCCTCTTTCTTTTACGGAAACTGCAATGTGAATGGTTGACTGTCAGACCAGTCCACTTTCACTACACAGTTTAATAAAAACTATTGTTTTGAAAAAGTTAAAATGCCTCAGAAAAATACCATATTAATTTCTTATGTCATGTACACTTTTTAGCGGAGACTGCTTTTTCAAAATCCATTAAAGCTTCAGGGATAGGCGACCCAGCCTTTTCAACAGTTTGTCGAAGCAGGATGCTATCAGCTCCATACAGATCCACACCTCCGCCTTGATAACGAAACAGCCCAGACAGCACACAGTAAGAAGATACTACTTACTGCTACGGTCACCTTCCCCAGTATAGCCTCAGGAATAGGCGCCCCCAGCCTCTTCAGCAGCTTGTCGAAGCAGGACGCCATGAGCTCCATACAGATCCACACGTCTGCGTCCGTGACGAAGCAGCCCAGACAGCGCACGATGTACGGACAGTCGTGAGAGCGGACCACCACATCTAAGTCCATTAGTATGCGTTTGGTTTCCTCTGAGTTGCCGGAGCGACGCATTTGCTGTTGACGGAAAAATATATAAAACAACCGGAAATAATATAAAAAGTAGTAGTCCACCTGCATCAGGAACATGATCCAAGTTACCGATGAAAAGTGCTCCTGAGAGAGAAGTCACGAGACCTAACAATACGCGCCGCGAGCAGGAGTACCGTTTTTTATATTAAAGATATGACTATATATATGTGATGTAGGTTGATAAAGTTCCACCTGATACTTCAAGTGTCGTCAGCTCAGCAGTATTCCCCTGCTTTCATTATAAAGTTTGATGCATAGGTTTCTAATTCTTATTTTATTTTAAATAATAGTTATTTTGAAATACTAACTTTAACTGCTATGACGGTGCTAGAAGGCTTGTGCAGCATCTTGACGACGTGGCCGCAGGTGCCGCTGCCGAGCTCGCCCAGCTGCTGCAGGTCGTCCACATGCGACCTGTACTCCACGCCCTCCACATTCAACTTGCCGCTAACCTGTGTAATTATTATTATCAAAAATAAGGATAAGTTTCTCATTATCATGATCATTTCAGCCGAAAGACGTCTACTGTTAGAGATAGGCCTCCCCCAAGCTTCGCCACAACGACCGGTACCGTGCGTCTCGTATCCATCAAATTCCCGCGACCCTCACCACGTCCACTTTGTGGGAGGCCATCCAACGCTGCGACTTCCAGTACCTCGTCGCCACTCCATAAAGATAGGTTTCTACCTATCCTTATTTTCGCACATCTGGACGGACTTTAACGCCTACACATGAATATTGATCCTTATGAGGTTGTAACAAGGTCACGCCACAATCGCGGTTGTAAGACCTCTTTTGAAGAGTGGGTAAAGAGGCGCCTCGGCGTCCGCCTGACGCTGACTTGGTCAGGTCGAGAGGTTTCTCTTTCGGATTCAGGCGGAACAAACGCCGAGTCACCATTGTGTGGATGGTCCAAAGGATACGGTGCAGCAAACGGTGAATCTTGCCCCACATGGGCGGAGTATCACCGTGTTTTCGAGGAGGCGATCGGCGGCGACTTCTCGCATCTGGTCCTGATTGAGGTTATGCCAGGAGCAAACGGGTATGGGAAAGACCTATCTCCCTTACGAAGCAGTAATGCGAGCGAAGGAGACGGCTACAACCGTGAGGGATCGGACATCTTCACGACCCATACTCCGACACAGGAGGCATCGAGGGTTGTAGGGCGATTCCCAGCCACCGTAAGCGCGACGACATGTTGAGTGTGACAATTTGACATGCTTCTATTATTGAGCACTTTAGTATTTAATCTTAAATGCTTTGGGACCAGGGGCCGTATTATGACCTTTTAAAACCATCACGTTGTCGGTGTGAAAAAGAGACGGAGCTATACAGGACGAATAGCACTATCCTTTTCTCACACAGAAAACATGATGGTTTTAAGATGTCATAATACGGCCGCTGGTTTGGACTATATGTACTATATCATTTCAATATGAATTGTCAAATACCTTGTAAACCTCTCGCATTCTGTATTCAGTCTCAGTAGCCTGTGGTGATCTCGGTGGGAACGCTGGTATTTCTCTACTTGAGAACATTGGTGCTGAAACAAACAAAATTATTATGAACAGATGGAAAAACTGATATAATTATGTATATGTTTATAATTCTTCAGTATGTGTGCATGTCACTGAATTTCTCCTAAATGGCTCGACCTATGGACTTGGTAGGTGGCATTGTAATTGGGGTCTAGTGTTTGGATAGGGAAACATCTGTCAGGTGCTCTTATTTAAATAAGTTATGATTATAAAAAAAATATTATTTAGGATAAGCAACATTCTAAAGAATAGGGTAATAAAAAAAATATCTTCTTAAGTTAGTTTAAATAAACATAGTCAATCAATCATTTCAAGTTATTATCTCAAAAGTAAAAAAAAAAAAGTATAGGATTTAATTTATGAAATGGTAAATATAATAGCAATCAGATGGCTAGAGTAAAGGTTGATACATAAAATAATATTTTGGCAAAGATTGAATTAATAAATCATATCCAACAATGTATGTCATGCGGCACTATTATTTCCCGTGATTGTTGAAAGATATACAAAGGGGTTTCAGACTGCTCTTGCAGTAAAATAATAACTTAAAAGATATTGGAGATTTGCAATCCTACATCCTACAAACATGTGGGAGGGGAGTCCCCCTCACATGTTATACTTTGTGGAGGAAAAGATGGCATTTTAAATATAGGGGTCGGGGGGGGGGGGGGGGGAGGTCTTTAACTCAAGAATAAAAATAAAATTAATGTTAGTAGTACACAAAGACATAAAAATATGCAATGAAAGGGGTGTCTTGAGGCAAGTTATGCAGAGAACAATACAGCAAGGAGTAAGGGTCAGAATAGGAGAGTAAGGACTCTCAGCCACTGTTTTCAATAAATGAGAGTTTCATTAGTAAAAAAGTGACATTGAACTTGCTTAACCTTTCAATTGTGGTAATTAGGGACACAATAGAAAGACAATGGGTGCGCGAACACCGTTCAACAGCATTCGCTTGGGGTTTAATTGCACACAAAAACATTAAACATAAAACAAAATAAAAATTATAGCAACTTTATGTTGTGTATGTGCCTTATTTTACGTCCTTGTCAAATGTTACATTCTATCCTGTCAACCATCACGCTATCAGCAACTTCTTTTCCTTTCATATCACTGCTCACACAATCCTTTATCTATCTTTTCTTTAATCTCCCTCTCCTTCTCAACATACACATTTACATTTATGACTCTTAAAGCTATGACGGTTATAATTTTATTATTTCTAAGACTCGCTACTCATACCATAAAGTACAAAATTTATGGCAGGAAGTCTTCAATCCTTGTCAATAGTAAAAAAAAGTATGCATCATCAATTGACATAAAAACACAATATGAATGAATAGAATTTTTTTTAAATTCTTCAACTCCATGGTTTTTAAAAGGAACACGTTTATTGATTGATAGTAGAGGTTGGTAAAAATATTTTTAGTAAAGGCGACTGGATAGCTCATTACTACTAGATAGGCATTGCAGCCAAATACAGCCATTTACTTGATATTAACCTTCCAAATACTATAAATAGAGACACAATGGAAAAAATGTGAGAGTGACTACCACTGTTCACAAGCCCCAAGGCTTGATGAATTAATATCGTGTCACATTTATGCATCTTTAGAAAAAAAATTTGTCACTGAATTACATGTCCAAACTAATAATATAAAAATGAAGAGTTTGTATGGTTGAATACGCTAATCTCAAAAAATACTGGTTCTAATTGAAAAAATATTTTATTATCAAAACAGCCCATTTATTGAGGAACGCTATTATAGGCAATATAACATCACGGATCAAGTGAGCAGAGCAATAGATATTATCATAAAAATATTATGTTAATTGCTTTATCTATAATAAGGCTATTTTATCAATGATCTTTTAATCAATTTTATATCAAACAATAGTTTTGATAATTGTTAATCAAACCAACGTTGTAAGAAAAAGTTTGTCTGTATGTTTTTTAGTTTTCCCCTTCCACACTCAAACAGCTGAACAGATTGGGATGATATCGGCCAGCTAATATAAAGCATAAGTTTGTATAATTTTGCAGTCCCTTCACTTTCAAACATATGAATGGACCATGTCAAGGAATAGGACATAGGTTAGTTTTTATCCCAGGAGTATTTTACCTTGGGCTAGATATATCTCTACTTTCATGCATACAAAGATGCTAGCTGATGCTGATGCTTGTTAACAAACAATGAATTTACATCACAATTGTTTGTCATAGTAAACATTCTAAAAGATATCTATGTACATTATAAGGTTGTATAGGTTTAAACAAAAACAGAAAAACAATGTACAAAGTCTTGTCTCAGCAATGACCACCCACCGCTCACTCAATGCCAATTTATGCAAATAATTTGTACACAATGTGCAACTCAGGCGGCAGGGAAGCTGCCTGCATGCATTATAACACATTAATTTGTCACGAAACACTGCATAACCTTTAGGCATATTGATAACAGTGGCTCAGTTTTTGTAGACTAATCTTAGGTTTAATTTCATAGTTCTAACCACAAACATGCATTCTATATTCAAGTATTGATTAGATTATCAGCTGGAAAAGCAAAATAACAACCAAAATTAACAGCACAGCATCAAAAAAGCGATTGAAACGTAAGATAAAGTGTTATGGGGATGGTTATAATGTCGAAGGTATCGAGTTCACAAAGTGCACGTGCCCTCAATAGCGATATCTTCAAGATACTCACGGGGCCTCGGCCTGGTCCTGCCGCTCCCCGGCCTGGGAGCCCCAATTCCACTTTGGTTGTTGAAACCACCTTCTCTTCGAATACGCATTTCATTTTCGAATCGTTCCTGTAAACCTTTCAGTTTCCCCTCAATCGAACTATTTGACATTATAGCAACGAAAATAGTCCACTGATAACATTTAAGTACTTATTACAAAACAAATATACTAAATTTTATTTACACAAAATTACAATGAAAAGCGTAGCAGTCCAAGGATTTCCTTCAATTTCCTTAGCCAACCATTTCCATTCGCTCATTTTTAATCTATATTCACTTTTTGTTCTTCGTTCATACGGTCAAAACATTCTATTTGTAAGCCGACCAAATCAAAATGCTGCCATTTCATTCGTTTGTCTCTATTGCACTTACAAAAACGCAGTAAGCTGAAGACTGTGAAACCCTCCATTTAAGAAGCATTTTGATTTTAGAGGTTTGAATTACAGCTGTCAAAAGATAACACGTTCAGGAATTATAAAATTTCGAAATATGAGAATTTCTAATATTAGTAAAATAAAAAAAAATAGGGTGTAGTTTTTTGCTCATTTATAATATGGTTTATCTGACTCATCTGACTTAAATCTCTGTATTGAAAAGGAAAGAGCAGAGTGGTTTTTAATCTCGTAAAGCTTTTCAGTAGTTCCTGAACGTAACTGTCAATCATTCATTCACTGTCTCAAAAGACAGAGATTTCAGTCAAGGAAGGAAGATATTAAAAAAATACGAAATTCATTTCGCGTTTCTCGCCTTTTTGTCTTACTTTCCGAAAAAGAGAAAACGAGAGATTATTATTATTAATTCTCAAGAAATAGTGTCCTTCCAAAATTAAATATCGAAAGATATTTGCAATCTAATGGATAGGAAAACACAGTGTGGGATTTAATACGAAAGCGTAATGAAGGAAGTGAAAAAGTGTCAGAAACTTGTTTCCTTTTAATGAAATGACGTGAAAATACTATTTCATTAACATTTTAGTGCGAAATGTGTTTGTTATTGTGCTTTTGATTGTGATCGATCATGATGCAATCAACGTCGGAAGGATGTATGAACATCGCCGAACTAGCGAATCAGCTGAGGCGAGAGAAGATATTTATCAACTCTGAGAGGCAGCTGTTGCAGAAACTCAATGAGGAGGTAGAGAAGAGGGCTCTGGAGCTGCTGCAGGTAGCATGGATCTGTTCCCAGCAGCGCCAGAACCTGACGAACTTAATCACTTCAAGAAGTGAAGCTGACTCCATAGCATTTTGTCAGAGAGCCAGTCTCCTTGAAAGAGCAATTTTTGTGGATGCCTTCAAAGTCTTGAAGTACAAGGTAAGTGATAACGCGTCGGTACAGTGATGATTTATTTGAAAAGCATTTACTTGGGTTACTTGGGAGAAATACATTGCATGAAATTTACTTTAAGTAAACATACAACTCAAAGGAATTATATTGGCAAACTAAATATCTTACAATTATAATTAGAATTTATTGTAACAGAAGGCTCAGACTTGATAACTAGATCAAAGTAATAACTTTGTAAAGCGTTCTTTTTTAACAGCATTACAAAACAATATGACCTACATGTCCACCCACTTTTTACAAGTGTTATTATTGATTGAGTTATTACTCAGAAATCCTTGTAATTTGATTAATTACGACTTTGCATGCCTATTGAAGAGTTTAGTCAACCATTTCAAACAATTACAAACTTGATTTGGAGACAATTATAAAAAAGTAGCATTTTCTTGATGCCAACTATTGCAGAACCACAAATAGTAGCATATTGTAGCCTATAATTTCTAGTCAGTAAAATAATGTTTACAATCAGATAAGAGTTTCTAGAGATAATTGTTTATCTCTAGAAATTCTAACCTATATTTTTATTTAATTTTTTTGTTTGTTAATTATAGTTTTTTAAATATTTTAGATTATTTTTATTTAAACTTTTTTGTAATGAATGAAAACATTTTAAATTCAACACATTGTATGTGGGGATTTTTGGTCTTTCCATCTTTAATTCATTACACCCCAAGCATTCACTATTGTTTCTCTAATTACGGTATTTGATAGTCTCTTTCTGTGCCGAAACAAACAATAATTGGTTTGTATGCTGATAATCTTCCTCCCAGGGTCATTGTAATCGTAGCTATTATTAATTTAGTACCTGACTAGCAAGACCTACTTTCGACTGTCTTTCAAAGACGATGATTAATTCATTAAACCCCAAGCGAACGCCGGCGTTCGCGCACCTATTGTCTTTCTATTGTGTCTGTAATTTACACGATTGAAAGGTTAAATATTATAAAAAAATTATTTTTAATTCATTAACCTTTCAATCGTGGTAATTAGAGATACAATCGAAAGACAATGCACAAACGTGTATCAAATGTGTATCTGAAAGATTAAAATAAAAACACTTTTATTCTACACTACCCTAAATATGACATTTTAAAAGTATATTTTGTTTCAAATTTGTTAGTAGTTTTCATTTCTCTTGTATAATAAGTATGTTATTTGGGATATGGGCTCACAGTAATTTCTTCTTTATCACTTAACCTTTTGAATGTCTTATGTTACACAGTTCGACATAAGCAATTGTCTTTCTATTGTGTCTATAATTACGGCATTCAGAGTTTAAAAAAATGCTTGAATCCTGCAGTGCGGTGCCAAAACAAACCCTTTAAAGTTTTTGTTTCAAGTGCAAGCAAGAATGTACTTAGCGGTGGTCAGGCGGAAGTGTTTTTGATGGTACTTGTTGTTCTTTCCTTCCATGGTACTTGTTGTTCTTTCTTTCCTTCCATTTTAAATACATAATATTTTACTTAACTGAAAAATTAAAAATTGTTCATCCAATATTTGTAAACACAAAAATCACAAGAATAAGTGAACCCATGCACATACTTGTATAATTTACACCTGTCACGCCATTTCACATGACTTGTTTTAAAATCTTATGCCCAATGCACGACACAGCCTTCTGATTTGCTGTGCATCACACATTAATGACTATAGAAGTATGATAATTAATCAGCACAAGAGTTCCTGATATGGTAAAGGTGAAATATTTACAAACATCCTTGATTGATATATGCTAATCCATCATCTATAAATCACTCTAAGGGTAAGATTGAGGTTTGGTATGTGTAAAATTAAAAAAAAAAAATCTCCTGGTAAATGCTATTGACAGCTTGTATCAAACTATAATATTTATAAGTATATATTTAATAAATAAAATCCAGAAAATAAATATTATGATTAATGTTTTTTTTCTTCATAATGAAGAAACTTAGTAACGACTAGACTGATTTTCGGCTTTACAGATTAACCCCAAAAATTGTAAACTGTCACATCTAATGTTCTTCTTGAAAAAGATCTCTATTCATCATCATTACTGCCTAAAGGCGTCCATTGTTGGACATCGGCCTCCCTCAAGCGTCGCCATAACAACCGGTCCTGTGCTTCGCGCTACCCTCACCAGGTCAGATCCACCTTGTGAGAGGCCTTCCAAAAGGTCGATGTTATTAACAAACCAATTTTCCAATCAAGACCCAGTGAAAGTAAACCAGGAAACAGACAATGACAGATAAGTGGGTGTACTTATGTCATTGTAACATAACTTGCTCCTAGTCACACGTAGGGAACTAAAAACAATAGTGTACATTACCATGTAGGTACTGGGAGTACAAGCCTTTGTCTGTGCTCACATATGACAAGTTGACGTAGTAAATGCGTTGGTGAATGGGTACGAGATGGTACGACCATAGAGTAAATAAGATGTAGAAGTGAACTCTTGCTAAATGTAATTTTTAGGGCCAACGCTGCGTTGTGCTCCATCGTCGACCACATCATCGCTTACCGTCAGGTGAGATGGTGGTGGCCAACGTAGACGCGGGCTTGCGGACAGTGAGCAATGGGTAGCTTACTGTCCGGCCGTCCGGTAACTGTCCGGACCAAGCCCAAGTCGTCGACCGCGAGCATTGTTCCCGCGCGCCTCAAGGAGTTGTCAGCAACAGCAGGGACCCAGCCGGGTCGAAGCCTACTGGGTACATGTAGGGCTGCATTTTTGTTCGAAAAATTTAAGGTAGAACTACACTGCGCAACGTGTGCCACGTACACCGATCGGCGCGTCGGTCTCCATACATTTTATATGGAAACTAGACTTGTAGAGCTACACTAAATCCGTGCTGGGCGACGCCGTTCTACGTACAAATCGGGCGTGTTACACGTGTGCGTCGGTCTAATGTAGTTCTAGCTTTACTGTGGCCCTTTAATACAGTCTAGAACACAAAGGATCATACCTAGGTTTTAGTTAGGAAACGTCTCATTGAATGATTACACTCCTCAAAAAAGGGATACGGCGGCGTCGCTTTGAACGCTCCACATACGTTAAGCTTTGGTATTATAAAGCTAAAACTACATTAGACCGACGCACACGTGTAACACACCTGATTTGTAGAACGACGTCCAGTGGCGTGGATCAAGTGTAGCTCTACAAGTCTAGTTTCCATATAAAATTAGGGAGACCGCCGCGCCCAGATCGTCGTGTGTGGCACACGTGTGCGCAGTGTAGTTCTATGCCTCGTTAGTCTTCTACTCATAAGCTTGACTACTGAGCGTGGAGTACTAGGTTCGATGTTCGGGTTCGGCAAAAAAGTGCATGCATACTTGCCCGTGTTTATCTTTGTACAATATTTTGGAACCAACAATCATTAAGACTAAATCTTTTACTGAAAACCGCATTAAAATTGTTTATAAAATTTAATTGATTGCGATGATGAACATAATAAGGAAGTAAATAGTACGATGTTGTGATTAATATATGTGTATTTTGTTGACAATGTTTAAGACTATAGTAATAAGTGCAATGAATCATGTCATATAAACAGTTTCTTGCTAAGTCTTTTAATGAAGTATTTAAGTATTCATAAGTAACCAGCCAGTAAAGAAGGTAGTAACGTTTCACTTCGTCGTTTATACCGCGTACATCGAAGGATTGTAACATTATGCTTGCTGCGATCTTCCCGTCAGATTATAATTTAGGTGTCTTCAAGGCTAGAGTGAATAGGCCCTTCATAAACTAGTGCGCTTCACCATCAACGATTGCATCACTGCTTACCATCATGAGGGACCGCAATCAAGCGCTAGTTTATACCTTTAAAAATCCTTTGTTATGATATGATTATTTTGGTTTAAGTCAGTTCATTTGGCAGTGGACAAGTTTTTAAATTTTCTATAAGGACTCAGCAGTAAGATTATGTAAGAAATAGAGATTGATTCTTTCATCAAGTCTCGCAGATTTTTCCTAATCGCAAAAAAGTAGGTCATTATTTTGGAGTATTTGATATTAATTTCTGCTTATTACCTCCACGAGTTTCTGAACAAACGGTTTTTGAGAGACTGGCAGACAGACAGACGGAGATACGGAACCCGGAACGGAAGTGAGTCAAGTACTCAATTGAATGTCCAATGGCATTCATTATGCGTACAGATACGGAGTGGAATTTCGCCTGAGTCAGTGTTTCCTGATAACTACTAAAATCTGAGAATCTTGAAGTGAAGAGTGAATTAAAAATAGGGTTACTTCTAAGCAAGAGTTCTAGGCCAGACGTACGGCGATGCGCCACCGGTACATGGTGGATATCCCGCCAACACGCACAGAACGTTTTGGAAACACATTCATTGTGCGTGCAGCTAGTGGAATTCCTTGCCGGAGTCTGTTTCCTGATAGCTACAACCCGGGAATCCTTAAGTCGAGACTAAATAGGTTTCTTCTAGGTAAGCGAGTTCCATCGTTGACCGCAACGTCGCTTTCCGTCAGGCGAGATAGTGGTCAAGCGCGAACCTATCAACAATAAAGAAAAAAAAAGAGCGCTCAATCGTCGACCACATCGTCACTTTCCATCAGCCCCCGAAACAAGTTACAACCACTTCGCTTGCGTCGAACGCTTCAAGTTGGCCACGCCCCCAATTCTTTTGTTCTGACTGCGTGACTGAGCGTTGAGATGGCATTATTTCCGTACATTTGAAGCTTTCTATTATTATTATTATTAGCGTTAACGTTTGCAGATTAGCAACTTGGCTAGGGATACAGGTGAGATAGCGGTCTAGCCTATCAAATCTAAAAAAGAAATGTCCGCTTCTATCGGTTTTATTACTCTGTTACGACGTGCCTATGGAAGTTGTAGAGGATAATGTGATATACAGGAAATTTGGTGAATTGCCTTACAATGATATTGGTTTTTAACCAATGAATTCCACACCACAAGGTGAAGGATTTATCATCATAGCCTTTAATTTATGCTGGCATGGTTCCCTTGAAATAAGAAAAAGTTATACACAGTGAAAACCAAATTGAATTTATCTGTAAACTGAGGACTAACTACACAATAGCGTTTGTCTTTCTTACCAATAAATGTTATAGGTATTTAATGGTCAGAATTCACGATCACCCCGGGGTGGCCCGCGGTGGTACGGCCTCTCACCCAAAAGAGCCTCGCACAAGCGAGGGCTCTTTAAGAACGAGGGGATTTTTTATTTGATAGGCACCAGAAAATGCAGCGTAAGGTTCTAAACAGACGGACTGCATTTCAACTGCAATCCAATTGCAAATTGCAGTTTAAGTGCAGTTTGAATGCAGTTGCAACTGACTGCAATAGACCGCACGTTTGGTTTGCAGTTCTATAGCAGTCGTGTTTGCAGTTCTATTGCAGTCGTGTTTGCAGTTCTATTGCAGTCGTGTCAACTGCATTCAAAATGCACTTAAACTGCAATTTGCAGTTGGATTGCAGTTGAAATGCAGTCCGTCTGTTTAGACCCTAAAGGGCAACAGGAACGCTGGAAGGCGTCCCACAAACAAGGTGGACCGACGACCTGGCGATCTGGTGAGAGTCGCGGGAAATGCGGTGGATGCGAGACGTCAGGATCGGTCGTTGTAGCGACGCTTGGGGGAGGCATATGTCCAACAGTCGTAGTATGTGGACATCTTTCAGCTGAAATAATGAATGATGAGGCTCGCGTTTGACCACTATTTCATGATTTCACCTGATAGTTAGCGACAATGTGGTCGAACAATGGGTTGCGACAGTCGCGGTCTAGTTTTCGAATTTATGAAAGAAAAAGGCCTCGCTGATTTGCCTTCGCACACGTTTTCACACGTCTAAATAAATTAGTCTACGCTACGCCTATGGAGATCCAAATAAATAAATAAACAGTAGACTTCTTTCGGCTTATGATCATCATCATAGAATAGAATAAACTTTATTGTACACCAAAAAGTAATACAGCTTAAACATATACACATCATATATCATTAAATATATTTCATATTCATCATCAGCCTTTTTAATGTTCCCGCTGCTGAGACTCGGGCCTGGAATGGGACCCACGCGGGCCCAGTGCGGGTTGGTGAATGTCACGTCTTCGAATTTTTGGTTCTAGGACATGCCGGTTTCCTCACGATGTTTTCCTTCACCGTTTTAAGAGTAATGGTAATGAAATAAATTACACAAAGTAATGCGCCTGGGTTTGAACCCGAGACCTACAACTCGTAAGTCGGAGCCATTACCACTCAGCCACCACTGCTCTCTGACTGCATATGGCTTAAATGATGATGATGATAAACTAAGGTACATTTATAACATGTACAATTTTTCTGGAATTTTTCTATCAGCATTGAATGAAAGGGCGATAAGCCCGCCCCCAATTGAACGCAATATACGTCATCTACGACAGATATGCCTATCAGATGTCATGAAAAATACGGTCTGTGAATGCGGAAATACTGCCATTATGCAGCTTGCATTACATACTGTTAGTATTTTTGTTAACGCCCCTTTCTGCTAGCTCATTTCATCAGACTATGTCGATACTAGCTTTTGGTCGCAGCCACTCAGGAATACAGCAGCTTTCTATCGGTGAAAAATTTTAGCAATCGGACCAGAACATTCAAAGATTACCTCCTACAACCAAAAAAACAAACTTTACCTCTTTATAATATTAGTGTAGATTTGAATGGAGTTACTACTGACCACGAAGGAGAGGGCAGGATGATTTAGATGTCTTCTTAAAAAAATAGCAAGAAGTGGCCCAAAGCCGGGAACAATGGAAGGAATGAACCTTCAAAAAAATCCTTTACCGTGTTTTTTTTTTGAAGTTGGAAATCATCAAACGTTTACTGACTAAAACCTACCTGTTCAGTTGCCCTTTGATGACCTGGTGAGGGTCGAGGGAATTCCATGAATGCGAAACGCAGATGACTGCTCGTCGTCGCGGCGCTTTTGGGGAGGCCTATCTCCAACAGAGTACGTTTTTTAGTTTAAATGATGATCTACGAAAAGCAATGTGAAAATTAATCAGCTTGGAATCTGAGAGCACGGCAGTGGCCTGGCCAAGAGGAGCAAAAAAGCGGCGTACCATCCTTTTCTCAAAGCAGTTCAGGCCATTTTCAGCCCCCTATAATTTCGTTGAGTATAGAACTAGAAGCCTGAATTTTCATTTAGTTTAGCCGAAAGACATCCGTTGCTAGACATAGGTTTTCCCCAAGCATAGCAACAATGACGGGTTCTCTCTGCTGGCCGGCCCTTCCCGCACGCAGCATATTCTCACAACTTTCACTTATCAGCCAATCCACGGGCTTGCAGACAGCAATGGGTAGCTCGCTGTCCGGCCGTCCGGTAACTGTCAGGACCAAGCCCAAGTCGACGACGGCGCGCACTGTTCCCGCGCGCCTCAAGGAGTTGTCAGCAACAGCAGGAGCCTAGCCGGGTCGAAGCCTACTGGGCACAGGGTTATCCGAAAGGGCGCTCGAGCCCCGGTATGAAGGCTTGAAGGAACGGGATGGATTTTTTAGTCAGTAAGAATTTGACACTATCTCTCGCTCCGCCCGAGCGGGGGGGGGGGGGGGATTGTCATTGGATGATTTTTCCCATCGAAAAAAAAAAGCCGATCCACCACATGAAGTTCTACCACGATGCACAGTCCGTTCGCTCAAAAATTTCCGGCCCCTTTGCACACCTGACAATGCAAAAATACCTGAATAAGTAAACGAAATCGATTAGCGACTATGCTTCAATGCGGACAATGCAACGTTCTAAACAAGGAAATCACCACCGTTGCGAATATTTTAAAGGGAAATGTACGAATAACAATAGAACATGAAGTTTTACTGATTAGTTAACTCAGTAATTCGTCATATCGTAGCGACAGTCATCGTGGTTTTCATTCTATGGCTTTCAACTTCTAAGTGTACTGACTGTGCGGTGTGGATCTTTTGACGCACAGAATGACAGGACAGATAAAAGAAGTTAGAATGGCCTTGTGGCGGGGCAGGCGTGCCACAAAGTAGGGCAATGCTCATAGTTCAACTACCAATAGCAAACTTGCGATCTAAGTTTGCGTGGTCTGTTGCGTAATGCGCGTTCGTATTGGTTTATTGCCTGTAGTTAAAGGGTGTGAGACAAGCGGCGACACTCGTTGTAGTACAAATCGAAAAGTATTTCCCTCCTAACCTGTTTGATCTTTTCTGTTTCGACGCAAATTTTGAATAGGCGAAAAGTCAAAAACCTTTACCTTGTAAGAAATTATCTAAGATCTTTTCCTTTGTTAAAACTTACTTCTCCCGCTTTGGGTGGAGCTAGAGAGAGCGCCAGGCTTTTGATGACCACCACCAACCTTTATTCTATCAGTTACCCTTACAGGTCCACGGGAACTCTTTCGAACTATCCCTGCCCTGGCAGCCCTGCCAGGCATCAGCCTTTATCTTGCTGAAATATGATTTGCGCGCCCGTGAGACTCGACGCATTCTCGACTCGGGCTTTGGCCTTGCCGGACGGAGAGCTACCCATTACTCACCGTGGGGTTAACCAAGTGGGAGGCCCATTTTCTCCGGATGTGAGATGCTGTCGCCCCCAATCGCCGCCACGAGGAACATTGACTTTTTGAAAAGTTCTGGTCATTCTTATCAGTATAATTAAAATCTTTGATCTACTCAACACAGTGTTTTTGATTTGGCTTTAGTGTCGCTTTGATCGCTAATGTCTAGACTGCACTTTCAGAAATATCTAAAGGTGCGTCCAGATCTGGCAAATGCGCGCCATTCGCAATCGTCTCGTGAGTGGCACATTCACCATCTGCTCCCCTAGCCAAGTTACAACCGTTTCTCTTGAGTCGAACGCCTCGAATTGGCCACGCCCCTATTCTTTTGTTCTGACCACGTGACTGAGCGTTGAGATGAAATCATTCCCGTACATTAAAGTTTTCTACTAGCGTTAACGATTGCAGATTATCAACTTGACTAGGGTTACTGGACGCACCATAACAAGTTCAACAAACTTTCTGGCGACATGCTACGAAACTAACTCAACACAAAGAATGTATTGTATATGAACATAGGGCTCTCCACAATAGTTTTCTTGACCTACGCCAATAGGAAGTACATACTAGCAGTGCATTATAGGCGGGACAACAAAGCCTGTGTGTTTTGTTATTGCTTACTTCTAGTTTCCTCAGAAAAGTGCAACACTACTATATTCTACGCGAGCGAAGCTGCTGGCAGAAGCTAGTTTCTTTATATATAAATGTAGTCTTATACAAATCTTTACAATGTGACGTACAATGCAATGCATTTGCGTGCATTCCAAACAATTCTCTTGACCTACGACTGTAGGAAATATTAGCGGTAAGCGGCACGACAAGCTGTACACTCGCTAAATATGTACAACTGTTTAGCAAGTGCAATGCGTTGGCATTATGGCCTCGACTTTTGTCTTGACAGGACTTTGGTCTAAAAACTACGTGTATGGAAAATACATGTTGTCACGAAGGTTTTGTAATTTTATGATTAGCTGGCGGAGCTATAAATCAGAAATTTTGGAGCAGGCTTCAGGTTATTTTTGTACAGCCCCTTTTTAAACGTGAGGGCACTAAAGTCCGTATCTTAGATTATAAAAAAATATTAGACACGTATTTTTTCTGTTTTCGAGTTACGTGTGACGTCACCCAGTGCGAAAAAATGCAGCACGGCGTGACGTTACACGTAACTATAATAGGCTATATCTTTGTCATATTTGGTTTAATTTACAAATAAAAAAAATACGTGTCCCTTATTTTTGATAATCTAAAAGACGGACTAATTACATTTTTTACGGCAACTAGCCTATTGTACTTTTCGATGACGGTCTACAGTTTCCTATCATAATTATCTGTATATTGAATATATTGTAGCACCAATCATTTTTTAGGGTTCCGTAGTCAACTAGGAACCCTTATAGTTTCGCCATGTCTGTCTGTCCGTCTGTCTGTCCGTCTGTCTGTCTGCCGGTCCTCGCTTAATCTCTGGGACCGTTAGCACTAGAAAGCTGAAATTTGGTACCAATATGTATATCAATCACGCCGACAAAGTGGTAAAATAAAAATTAGAAAAAAATGTTTTATTAGGGTAGAGCCCCCCTATATGTAAAGTGAGAAGTGTTTTTTTTTTTAATTTCATCCCTTACGTGTGATATATCGTTGGATAGGTGTTTAAAAATGAATAGGTGTTTACTAAAACCATTTTTTGATAATGTCAATAATTTCGGAAATAATCGCTCCAAAAGTAAAAAACAATGTGTGTGTCCCCCTCTAACTTTTGAACCATAAGTATAGAAAATATGAAAAAAATCTGAAAAGTAGAACTTTATAAGGACTTTCTAGGAAAATTATTTTAAACTTGATGGATAGAACAGTTTTTGTACAAAAAAGATAAAAGGGTTCTACAAAATAATTTCTGGACTAAGTTTCTAGTATAATCGTATAAGCAAGCATTTTTTTAAACTCATAAGTGGGTACACTTATTGTGACGGACGGGAAACTATGGAACCCTACGTTTTTTTTTAGACATGAAGACATGGTTAGTGGTAAATAAATAAGAAACATCGACTTCCGAAATTAAAGTTATTCTTTACTTTTTGAATATTTTTTTTTCACATTGGAGAAAGAGAGTTGTATTTTTTTTTTTAACGATAAACATTGTGTTGAATATTAAGTACGTAATTTCGAAATAATATATTTTTTACCTTATTACTTGTTATTGCAACTTGCAAAAAACCGTACCATAATTTGAATTTCCAGCAGCATTCACAATAAGACGCAAAACATGTTGGTAATAGTGTAGATCAATTCAATAAAATAAAAAAAAATACAATTTCCTACTTATATGTCGAATACAGACGAAAGTGCAAATGTCGGGCGGTACACTTCCTTCATAGTGTCAATACCGTAGGGACAGCCTCGCAAAAGGAGGGACGTCGTAATTGGGACATGCGCTGTGAGTCGGTGACCTACGGCCTTCGCTTCGTTGTTGTCGTAGGTCAGGGGACGGACTACAGGGAACTAACTGTTCATAATGTTCTGCGTATTGACAACATATTAAAACGAAATCCATTGTATTGTAATGATAAAGTTATTGTGACATTAATGTCTATAGAAGTACGTGTGAAACTATTATAACGCTGTATAATGTGACATCGAAGATAAATAAAACATAATAATTCTTCTCGCTCTGGCTGGAGTGAGAGGGAATATCAGAATTTCTTCTGCTGTATTATTATTTACTCCTTTAGTGTGAGTGCATTCACAAACATGTTATCTACATACACAAGACGCCCAGACCTATCTGTAAGCCTTACAAATATTTGTTCCGTGCAGGAATCGAATCCGCGGTACATAGCGTAGCAATCGATCGCTTAACTATTGCACCAACTGTGCCGTCAAATCTCTAATCTCAAAACACTAATCTCAATCTCAAATCTCTAATTAATCTTCTTTTTTCTTCAACAGGAAGCGACAGCGCTAGGCGAGCTTCTAGGATGGCTGCGGGATTCCCCACACCTCGTCTCCCTATGCCTACTCCTGGGCGAGGATCACATTCCGCCCAGTCTACCTTCAGCTCTAATCTCTGGGCTGTATGGAAGCTGTCGGTCTGCTCCCGACAGGACCAGGTTTCTGGCTGTCGTGAGGTCGCTGATCAAGCATCAGATGGCTACGTCCAGTGATCCCAGGAAGTAAGTATCAAATCAAGCCCCCGTGGCTTAATTTCACTCGTTACATAAACGGGCGTGTTACACAAAAATATATATTTTTTGTTTTAAGTGGGCTTTCCCCCAGTTGTGGGACAGTATATGCTAGTTACGAGTACCCATATTAAATATATCAATGCTCAAACTCTTACTCCATCAAATAGCACTATATTTACGTATTATACCTGACTATACCTATGTAATTCATGATATGATTTAAAAAGAGTGCCCATGGAGTTTCTTGCACGTTCTTCTCCATAGAGATCTTCGCTTTGGAACGTGCAATTTAGCTTCACTTTTTTATTTTTGACTGAACAACATCCTGACAATTATATGCCTGTAATTGGTCTATTTGAATTAAAAGTTTCTGATTTCTATTCTACTTATATGATCCGTCAGAATTAAATAGAGTTAAGTTTATAATTACCACAATAATTGTGTAACTGGTTGGTGTAATCGTTGGTTGGTTCTTGGTTAACCTAAACTAAGTTTCGTGCGTCAACTAGCAAAATTCACTGCTGAAATTGGACATGTTTCAGTGGAAGACAATGACTCAAATACGGATAAATTGGCGTAAAACTTTCTAAATCACTTAATGACTTAATTTTTGACGCACCAATTATGTTTACTAAAGCAATAGTCATGGAAGAGGACGTCAAAGAAAAAGTTTTAATTGTTTATTTATCCTGTTTTCACACTTTACCTTTTAATTACTTGTGTCGGTATGGTCCGACGAGTGTTTTTTTATGGTGGGAAAAAACCATCCAATGACAACCCCCGCTCTTGGGCGAAGCGGGAGATAGTGTCAGACCCTTACTGACTAAAAGACCCACCCCGTTCCTTCTAGCCTTCATAACGGGGCTCGAGCTCCCTTTCGGATAACCCTGGCCCCAGTAGGCTTCGACCTGGCTGGGTCCCTGCTGTTGCTGACAATTCCTTGAAGCGCGCGGGAACAGTGCGTGCCGTCGACGACTTGGGCTTGGTCCGGACAGTTACCGGACGGCCGGACAGCGAGCTACCCATTGCTCATTGTCCGCAAGCCCGCGCCTGGCCGGAAATCGGGATCAGAATCCCGGGAGCGGCGGCGGCGGCGAGAACGCCGTTGCCTGATGCGGTCGGCCTCCTCATTGGCGAGCATTACTGCTTCGCAGAAGTCGGGGTCCGCCTGCTACTCCTCCTCGCTCCGGACCATGGCCTCAACCAAGGCCCGGCGACTGGGTACTCCATCTCGTTTAGCTCTTCAATCCCCATAGGTGAAGAAATGCTGACGAGATGGAGTATTTGGTCGTGGATGTGAGACACTGTCGGGATAAACGCGAGTATGTTTGTCATATATATCAGAAGTTACGCGGCATCCGTTTCTCTTTTACAGTTGCCACAAAGAATCTTGAGCGCTGGCTTTAAGTTGCGCAGAAGTCAAAAATCGGGTCTCTTTAGTTGGTGCGACGTGAGACGCGGGGGCGGGGAGCGTCAGTGATTGGCTCGCCGCGCATCGCCATAGACGCCACTCGTGATTTGTTAATTTCGCTTGCAGCACGTACCTCCCGACGACGACGATTGGCTCGCCAATGTATGGAATGCGCAAAGCGATCCCCACTCTGACGCAGAGCGCTCAAGATCCGTTGTGGCAACTGTAAAAGAGAAACGGATGCGAATGAGAAATAAGTAAAACAAAAATCCACTCCATCCTCCCGATTTTGTCTACGTAATACTTGAATGGCGAAAACTACGATATTTCCGATTCCATTAGACTGTTTTTTTAAGAGCAAGCGATAGTGGATAATTCTTTTTTTACGTGGGAAATCGTGATTCTGCTCTTGTTGGAGCGAAAGCACCAGAGTTTTACTGATTAAAACCAACAGGATTCCTTCAGTTGCCCATTGCGAGGGCCACGATAACTTTTTAAACAATTTGCAGCTCTGGCAGGTAGTGGATGAAGCTAACTACATTAGACCGACGCACACGTGTAACACGCCTGATTTGTACGCAGAACTACGTCCGTGGCGTGGATCTAATGTAGCTCAACAAGTCTAGTTGCCATATTAAATTTATGGAGACCGACGCGCCCAGGACCTAGACCATTACTGGGGTCAGAGTTATCCGAAAGGGAATTCGAGCCCCGGTATGGAGGCTTGAACGAACGGGGTGGGTTTTTTAATCAGTAAGAGTCTGACACTATCTCCCGCTCCGCCCAAGAGCGGGGGTTGTCATTGGATGACTTACCCCATCAAAAAAAAGGATCTAGACCATGACGTTTAAAGTAAGATTGTTTGTTTTAATCTTGTTCCAGTGTGGATAAGAGACAGAGCTATACAAGCTGTCTAGCGCTATCTCTTACCCACAATGATTGAACAAGATTAAAACAATCTTACTTTGAACGTCATGGTAACCCCGCAGATCGGTGTGTATGGCACACGTGTGCGCAGTGTATTTCTAGCTTAATTCTGACCACCAGCGGAGAACCCCAAAATTAATGTATCGGATTGATTCTAATAGATGTGTTGTCTAAACCTGCCTCCCTTCCCCAGGTTTTTCCGCGCAGGCAAGTGTGCGCTATCCTCCCTATACGCGGTCTACCGCGATGGCCACACTCCGGCGCGCCAGTTCCTGGTGGCAGCGCTGCAGAACCCGGTGATGGCGGTGCTGCATGAGGACGAGTTCTTCCTCGACATCGACCCGGATAAGGCTATGGAGAGGTGAGTGGGGTTTGTGCAGGTTCTTCCTAAGTCTTAGATAATTACAGGCATATAATTGTCAGGGTGTAATTTATCTATAATATGTATTTATTTAGAAGCATATAAGTATGTTTATCAGTTGTCTAGTTCCCATAACACAAGCTCTGCTTAGCTTGGGACTAGACGGCGCTGTGTGATAGTTGTGGAATATTATAAAAAAAAATATTTTCTTTGGCCTCCCTCTCCCTCTCCATCCATCCACATTGTAAACTCAATGGTTACATTTTTTGGGGGTGAGAGAATCAATTATGCTTGCTGCGGTCTTCTCGTCTAATTATAATTTAGGTGTCTTCAAGCCTGTTGCTGGACTTCAGCATTGTTGCTGGAGAAACCTTATTAACGGAAATTTTCAGTCGAGCTGGTTAAGTAATAGTGAAACTAGGGTTGGCAGAAGAAGACGCCGTTGAGCTTGGCGCTAATAAGTGCCTTTGTGGTCGAAATTAAGTTTGAGTCACCGTGGTGAAAGGATTAGTCAGCTAGACTCTGCGTTACCGAGTGCTAGCTGTCCAGGGTGCGCGGGCGTTTAGAATCGCATTACGATGTCTTTAACCAGTTTTTTGCCCCTTCCCAGGATATACGTCACCTCCTTTCCTGTCCAGCCTGCAACTTCCAACGATAAAGTGGCCCAGGTGCTTGGTCGGACCAAATTTGCGTCAGATCGACACGAGCACTAGTGTAAAGCTATAAAAAACTCTCTCAAAAGAGGAAGACTCGGACATTTACTGACTAAAAACCACCACTGTTCCTTCAGTTACTGGGATTCCGATCCCGATTTCCGGTCACCGTAGGCGCGGGCTTACGGACGGCGAGCAATGGGTAGCTTACTGTATAATCGTCCGGTAACTGTCCGGATCGAGCCCAAGTCGTCCACGGCGCGCACTGTTCCCACGCGCCTCAACAAGCTGTCAGCAACAGCGGGGGCCCAGCTGGGTCGAAGCCTACTAGGGCCATGGTTAATTCCAAAGATAGCTCAAGCCCCGGTACGAAAGGCAACGAAGGAACAGGAGTGGGTTTTTAGTCGGTAAAAGTCTGACACTATCTCCCGCTCCGCCCAAGAGCGGGGGATGTCATTAGATGATTTTCCCAATACTAAAAAGAAAACCCGTGCGTCTGTTATTGTTCTAGACCCGACTCATCATATCTCAGATTAATGTCAAAGGAAATAACATATTCTTCAGACCCTGGTCTAAGATTAACGTTGAGGACTGGCTCAAATGTGTTCGGCCCTATAAAACTCTGCTGTTTATCATCGAGATTATATAACTCCAAAACTGACATGTGGCTTGCACCGGTTGATCCTTCGACTTAAATTCCAATTCGACGCACCCGAATTTAAACTTTAACTTAGTGATTTAGAGCTGAAAATAGGTTGGTATCACACAAGTAACTTTGTTTTCAAAACAAACGATGCAAAAGGTGTGAAGTGTTATTTATAATCTAAATATTTACGGACTAGTGCGAGATCAGACGTGGCGATCACGATTCTTTTTAGTGTAAACTAGTTTTATGATAATCTTGGCACGTGCATCTTAAGTTTAAGGAAAATTGTTGAACAGAAATGATTATTGTCTTGTTAGGGGCTTGTTGTGTGTGGCTTTGTAATTTTAGTGTGATGTGATTTAGACACGATAATGATTAGACAGACCTATTATTAATATTAGTATACTAGTATACTAGTCGTTAAATTAACGGATCGAGTTCGAAACACTACACTGCGCTCCAAAACCAACATAGTGGATGTGGCTCAAAAGGCTGCCAAACTGAAGTGGGACTGGGCAGGACACGTCTGCCGCATGCCCGACAAACTGTGGGCCAAAGTAGCACAAAGTTGGTGCCCTGAAACAGCGCGTCGGGGTCGCGGTAGACCACGAAGGAGATGGCGCGACGAACTTGATAGATTCCACCAGAACTGTCAAGAGGAAGCCCGGGCGCGCGAAAAATGGTGTGGAGGGAGGCCTTTGCCCAGGAGTGGGACAGAACAGGCTAACAAAAAAAAATATTATTATCTCTCCGTAAGAACTCGTGTAGGTCCCGAATAGGTAGACTATTGTCAAACGAAATGACTATAGCGTACTTACGTACGCAGTGAACAATGAGGAGTGACGTCTATGACGCGATGGCGCGGCCAGCCAATCACTGACACTCCCCGCCTCCGCGTCGCACTTCGCTCCACTAAAGAGACCGAATATTTAGTCAAATATTCTGCGCAAGTGTTCGAGATCCGTGATGGCAACTGTACTTCTGTACTCAATACTGTCTTACGCGGATAGGACGCAATACTGATTACGGATCTTAAGCGCTGCCGCTGGCTTCAAGTTGCGCAGAAGTTAAATATTCGATCTCTTTAGTGGTGCGAAGTGAGACGCAGGAGCGGGGAGTGTCAGTGATTGGCTCGCCGTTTCTTAGCCTCACTCCGAGCGCTCAAGATCCGTTCCGGTAATTAAAATAAAATAGTAATAAAAGTTTTAATAAAAGTTTTTCTATTCTATTCTAATTTTACTTTCTTATTGCAACCGTTCGACTTCAAAGCTGCATTGTATTATAAAGCTAATTGCTTCGATCGATACTAGTTCTCAATCCAGAAGGCCTGGTAGTGTAGCCATCTGTTTCTCCGACCTTCATCGATCCATCATTTTGTAAATAAATAATAGACTTGTCTATTATTTGCACTATTCCTAGAAGCTTCGATGCGATTTATTCTTTATTCATGTGTAAATTATATTTGCGCGACGATGTAATTTGTATTTTGCGTGGAATTTGTCATTACTTATGCGGAACACATTTTTAATTGCTTTTAGCTCACGGTTACATATATTATTTTTGTTATAACGATTGTAATTACATTATTACACTAATATTACGAAGGTGAAAGTTTTTATCTATGTGTGTGTGTGTGTGTATGTTTGCTTGTTTGTTACTCCTTCACGCTCAAACGTCGCAACAGATTTGTAATTCGTATGCAATTTGTCACATGTCTTGGAATAGGAGATTGGATGCTTTTTATTTCCGGAGTTCCCTTGGTATAACTTTCTACTTTCATGATAGTGAAATTGCTTGCAAAAGTTTGTTGATTTTATAGTTTTACTAGATTTTACACAATAACGTGTCACCAGGATAAAAAAGGCTCGTATCTTTTGTCCTAATCTAGTTGTTGTCTACGCGTGTGCTAAGTATGATCCAAATTGGCTCAGCTGTTGAGGCGTTTGTGATCGAAAAACATTTACTGACTAAAACCCACCTGTATCCTTCAGTTGCCTTTGCGTCCTTAGACTATGGTGTCCCTCTCAGAATTCTCGGAAGCCCTAGCAAGCACCGGCCCCGCTTAGCCACTCCTCAAAGAGGGGACTTTACCGCTGCGATTATGGCGTAGATGTCTAGAAAACAATGCATTGGAAATTTATTATTCTACAGTCATTTGCAAGTATAGAATAGAAACGTAATTTATCTCTTTTGGCGAACTTCCACGTGCCATATTTTGAGCAAATTTCCTACTGTCTAGAAGTTATAGGTAAATATGTTTATTTCTGTTTCACAAAATCGGCTATTATACTCCATAGTAGCCAAATCTATACTAATTACTAATTTACTAATATTTACTAATATTACTAATTTACTAATAATATTATAAAGCGGAAGAGTTTGTTTGTTTGAACGCGCTAATCTCAGGAACTTCTGGTCTGATTCGAAAATTTGTTTCACTGTTAGATAGCCCATTTAATGAGGAAGGTTATAGGCTATATAACATCACGCTACGAGTAATAGGAGTGGAGCAGTAACCAATGATGCGGGTGAAACCGCAAGGTACAGCTAGTATAATATACTGCGTCAACAGAGTGGCCTTTTTTCTAGGTGAGAAAGCTTCCAATTGCTTCACCCGCTCTTTCGCGGACCGAGCTAGCTTTTGTTCTTTCTTCGACTTCGTTCGTTCCATGAACGAAATGACCTTGTGGAAAGGTTACCTTCAACAATGAAATGCATTTGGCAGGTTCTTGTCCTATATTTGAAAGCATCTATTGTTATTTGCGGGGTAATCGATCACCACGCATGCGCGACGTTCTGCACTGACATTACATTGAGTTTTAGGATAACTTACGCCAATGGTGCAGCTTGAGATGCTCAATCAGGACATTGCGAAATTCTCATTTTATTAAATAAATCATAACACACTAAACTTCGAAACGTTTACCGCGTTTGGCTATCTGATTGGTTAAGAGCTGGGAACGGACCAATTGGAGCGCAGAACGTCATAAACTTGTTGATCGCGTAAACGTAGAACTACACTGCGCACACGTGTGTCACGTACGTCGATCTGGGCGTGACAGCCTCCATACGTTTCATGAATATGGAAACTAGACTTGTAGAGCTACATTAGATCCACGCCACGTGACGTCTTTCTAAGGTACAAATCTTTTTTTTTTAGCTGGGAAAATATCATCCAATGACAACCCCCGCTCTTGAGCGGAGCGAGAGATAGTGTCAGACTCTTACTGACTAAAAGACCCACCCCGTTCCTTCTAGCCTTCAAACCGGGGCTCGAGCGCCCTTTCGAAGATACAAATCTTGCGTGAGCCATGTGTCCGTGCGTCGGTCTAATGTAGTTCTAGCGTTCATTTTTTTTTTTTAAACTATCACACAACGCTATCTAGTCTCAAGCTAAACAGAGCTTGTGCTTTGTTTACTAGACAACAATTAAACACACTTATACAAGGTGTAAGGGACAGCCCTCCACAAACTTTAAGGGCTTGCTCAGTAGACGAAACTGAACAACCTTCCACAAACTCTTTTTTCAGGAAGCGAAAAAAAAATACGGCCTCACTATACAAATTGTCCAATCAAGTTTATCATTTTGTACGGTGAGGCAGTTTTTTTTTTTTCATTTGCTGAAAAAAAAACTTGTGGAAGGTTGTTCAGTTTGGTCTACTGAGCAAGCCCTTAAAGTTTGCGGAGGGCTGTCCCTTACACCTTTTATATTTCTAAATACATACATATTATCAATAAATTACACCCAGACACAGAACTAATAATGATCATGCCCATCACACAAACATCTAGGTGGGAATCGAACCCACGACCTCTGGCAAAGCAGTCAGAGCCCCTAACCACTAGACCAACAGGCCAGTCAGTTAATGTAAAACAAACTCACTAGGCACTCAGAAGTAATTATTACATTCTAAAACATCAAATTCTCCACAGGTTCACCCCAGCCGACCGCGCCAAGAAGTTCGGCCAGCCGAACACCCAGGAGTACGCGACGAAGGTGGCCCGCTACCGCAAGTGGACCATCCAGTCGCTGTACAACCTGACAAGCAAGTTCATCGTCTCGCTCAGGGAGCACTGGCCCAACTTCCCCGCCACCATCGCCTGGATCGTACAGCAGGTTGTGCACCTCTTGAAGCAACATTCCAGGTAAAGGGACAACATGTAGAAGATCAGCAGAAGGCTTACAGTCACCCAAAGGGCAATGGAAAGGGCTCTTTAATTGCTCTATGGGTGTAGCATAGCCATGCCCCAACCACTTGGTTCCAACAAGTGGAAATTAGATAGGCCATTTCTCAATGTAAAATTCTGGTATCTAGCTGCGTTCGGTTCGATAGGAAACCTACCCCAACTTAGTTAGGAAAGGGCTATGCTCTGACTTTCCTTGCGTGATCGCATCAGCAAGGAAGATATCCGCAGTAGAATCAAGGTCGCAGACATAGCCCGAAGAATCGCCAACCTTAAAATTGGTAGTGAGCATATTGCTCGAAGAACGGATGAGCGATGGGGCCGAAAGGTTGTAGAGTGACGAACCTGGTGTGAGTCCCGGGAATGCGATGGATGCAAGATGCACAGGATCGGCCGTTGTAGCGACGTTTGGGGGAGGCCTATGTTTAACAGTGGACGTCTTTCGGCTGAAGTGATGCTGATAACATATAAAAGAACTATTTCCATAGCTTTCAAATTGTCATGAAAAATAATCTTAGGTTTAGTGCTGAAAGCTTTATAAACAGGTTCAAATGACACCTGTTTACATTTAGATTAATCTCGGCGTCATCTTACCTTGGATTAAACTACTGATTTTATCATCGCACACTACTTAAGTGTGTAAAACATGATTTACCCTTAATTTTTATTTAAATCCCCACACTTACAGAAGTGATATTAATTTACGCGTGTACGAAATTAATTTATTTAAGAAAACGTCAGCTGAGTGAGTTCAATGACCTGTAGTTAATAGTCTACTACCTACAATGACCTTAATGAAATTAATTTCGTACATGCGTAAATTAATACGAGTTTAGAAAAAAAGGTACTTTATTTTTTAATTTTATCTTTACAAATCGATAGTGTTTCATGTACTGGATCGACCCTCCACAGGATTAAAACGATTAAAATTTAGCGGTGTATAAAAGGCAAAGTCCCGACTCACTAACTCATCAACATACAGTCCAAACTCTTAGACTCATGAAGCGGTTTTCTCCCGCGGCCGCCACGTTGCTTGTCAAAATGTCGGTCAGTCAAAAAAAAGGGAAGCTAAACCTACAGGAAATATGGCGGTGGCGGCGTTTTGTGGCCAGTGGCCCGTGTGCAACGACCCTTAAGTACTAAATAAGAATTCAAATCACTGGTAAAAAAAATAATTCTATCAATTTAAGTATTTTTTGTGTCCAGAACGTCGGAGCGAGAACTGCACGCGATATGCACAGACCTGATACTGAACCACTTCATATGCCCGGGCATCGTGAACCCCGAGGCGCACGGCGTGGTGGAGGTGCCGGTCTCCTACATAGCGCGCTTCAACCTCATCCAGATCGCGCAGATCATACAGATGCTGTGCCTCGCCAAATACCAGGAGGTAATTTCATTAGTTTATATTGTGCACACCTGACACGATTAGTTCGAAAGATTGGCAGTTACTATTGTCCAAGTCTTCAGGAGAATACGGTGGAGGTCTGCCCACTTAGGCGGCACACAGCCGCGCCGTGTCCTCGTGGACTCGATTAACGGCGGCGACCATTGCCCCCTTGCCTTGGTCCAGGCTATGGTGCAAAGCAAAAGGGCATGAGAAGGACTTACCTACTTCTGCGAAGTAGTTAACTCCTTCTCATTTTACTTACTACTACTTCACATTTAATTCCCGAGCATTGTGAGAATTACTATAGAAACCTGAGTGAAGTGAGGAATCAAGCCGCCCAAGACAACAACAACTTTATACCCGTGATACTCTTATACTTATGAGATAATTAAAAGACAATATACTGATAAAAAATGTATTTTAGAGAAATATAAGGCAGAGGCAATTTTCACAGCTCGACCGCCGCATTAGGGACTACTCACACTTATTCAGCTCTATTCAGCTTATGTCCATAGAAAACAACTATTTTGTATGGAGACGCGTACGCATCCATTCACCTTTCCGCGTTTATGGTATTATTAAAGTAATTTAGTTTATGTAAATTACGCCGCTATACGCGGCTGATAGAAGTAGAACTGTTAAGTGTGACCAAAATCGTTCAGCGAAACGCGAATAGAGCTGAATAAGTGTGCGTAGTCCCTTAAGCGTCCCAGACGTCTGGAGTTGGAGGGCGATTTCTAGCTACGATATCCATTAAAAACATCGACAAGTCAAATGCAGATTCAGGCAACATGTTTTCGTCTAATTGACTTGGATTTATGAAAGATTGCTGACCTTTTTCTTAGCAGACTAACAGAGAGAGGTGAACACATCACTGCCGTTTTGGCAGTGTTTGACCGCAGCCTATAACTAGCTAGCATTCGACCAAGCTGCTGTCTACGACTAAGCCGATTATCACAGTGCCATGCACCTACGCGCGTACTTGCGGGGGTGCAGATCTGCATCATTGTGCGGGTTTTTTACGCACTCACGCGCGTATGTGCGTTTTGTAAATCCACGCAAGCAGGCACTCATTTCATACAAAATCACGCACGGCACTACTCGTCTCAGTGTGCAATACCTTGCGTGTCGCCCCGCACCCACGCGCGTGAGTGCATATGTCCGCATGTAGGCGGTTGATCAGCACGAACGCGCGTGGATGCATTTTCGATGTGTTGGACCGTGTGTTTTTTATACAAACGGAGATACTTACAAGCAACGTTAAAACACATTCACGCGCTACGCTGCGTGGTGCGCGGCAGTGTCAAAATCGCCTAAACGATCATAGATTTTTGTTTTTATAAACTTTCTTTTCAACACAGGTTGAAGCAAAGGTGCGCGACGTGTACTTGAAGTTCGAGCGCTCGTGCGTGTGGACGCTGATCGAGAACGTGTCCAGCGAGGCGTGGGCGTGCGCCGCCGCGGCCGCGCCGCCGCACCAGCACGCCGACTCGCCGCGCATCTCCACCGACGCGCATCTACACACCACCGTCGCCTTGTTCACTCCGCAAGACGCACACCTACTGGTCAGTATGAAAAATACCAAGACAGAAATCAGAAACGTTTATTTTAGATAGACCATTTACAGGCACTTTTGAATTGCCAAAATGTCAGTCAGTCACAAAAAGTGAAGGAATTGCATGTGCCAAAACGTAGGTTTCTATGGAAAAGAATGTGTTAGAAACTCCATGGACACTATTTTAAATCATATTATGAGTTACATAGCACAATGTAGACAAGTAATAAAAAATAAAAGAAATTGAATTAACAAGTTAGTCGACGAGATTCCAACGACGACCGATCAAAACATGAACACATTCATTGTCCGTACAGCTGAGGAGTGGAGTTCCCTAGAGTGTGTTTCCTGATAGCTGCAACCTAAGTCTTTAAATCAAAACTGAATAAGTAATTACTTCTGAACGTCAAAATTCATTTTTTTATTTCACAATGGCATCTATAAAACATCTGAAGCTAGTGTAGTGCGTCGCTTGTCATCGGCGAGATCAGGCGAGATATTGGTCAGACGTAAGCCTTCTCCAGCCAGCTCTTCTCTATCTGTTATTGATCAAACTTTCGTCAACTAAATGACACCAATAAAATTTATGAGAAAAATCCCGTAAACATGGCTTGTCTCGCATTTTCCAAATCAATTAACAGAAGAAAACCATATTTTTTGACATGACATTGTTCCCTTTAAAGTCCCCTTTGGAAAACTTACTGTATGCATTTGTTTCAATATATTTGTCCGAGTATTACAATCTAATATTTTAAATCACATGCATATCTCCTAGAACAAATCGTAATAAATAAAGATCTAAAAATGACAATTTCTAAAAATAACACTCATTTGGTTGTAACAGATAATGTTCCTGAAGCGCATATCGTCAAAGCTGAACAACAACACGCCCAGCGTCACGTCAGCTGACGAACACTCGTCATCGAGTGGACCCGTCCCTGAAGCCGCTGCCTTGAGGTAACTTAGAATAGAATATAAGCAAGCAAACACAAAGTAAAAAAGTTCAAAAGTACAGAACGTGCCGAGCGTGCACCGAAATCACATTTAAAGCAAAAAAGTGGTTACAATACCAACTTTTTACTGCAACCGCCATTTATCATGCCAGCAACGCAATAAAAGTCAAAATCGATTGAACGGACAGTACAAAACGTTTGTTTAAATGTCTAGGCTTATTTCGACTGGTGTATTTAATGGTTTTATTTGCAGCAGTGAATCAAGCAGTGAAAGCTCAAGCAATGGAGAAGCCTGTGCTAATCGGCTGGCTGCCTTACTGCAGACCACGGAGCCGAACTACCGCAGCCGCCTTCACGACCTGCTGCGCAAGATGCCTGACCTCTCCAAGTACAGGTATGAACCGTGAAACCCGTCCATCGTGAGGCAGAGAACGACACAAATAGATATACACCACTAATTTTTAATTAGTACAAACACTTAAAGGGCTTATTAGAAAAGCCCTTGTTATTATTTAAGTAAAGTCTCAATAAATAATATTCATAAACAGCAAAGTTTGTGTTTATCCCAAAATGTTTCTCAATTTATGGAAATATTGTGCAGGCTATTGATTATGAATGAATAAAAGACGATTAAAATGGCAAAACACTGCCCGCAGTATTTTCTACTAGCAATTGTTATGTATGATTGAATCTATGATGAATTTACCTTTTCGTGGTCAATTTTAGGATTTCGGTTTTTTCTACTTTTGAATACAAAAATATGATCAGTAACAGGTACAGATACAGCCCCATTTTTTTGTGTACTTATTAAAAAGTAGGGGTGTATAACATTAATTTTAGTATGTGAGAAACCTGAAACACGTGTCTAATATTTTTATGTTAAGAATCTATGTACAAAATTTCATAACTGTATCATGAAAAAAATACAAACATATTCTCGTTAGGGGGCGTCCATAAATTACGTGAGGTGTTTTTTTTAATTTTCTGCCCCTCCCTCCCCCCCTGGTGAGATGTCGTGAGATTTTATTCAACCCCCTCCCCCATCTCCCAATCTCACGTGAGATTTTTCAAAATGTGAGTTTCTTACGTAAACGTGTTGGATTGTTATTGTAAAAAGAAAAAAATAAATTTGCTTCGTGCTTTTATTTACGACTAGTTATGACTAGTAATCAATGTTGCTGAGAGTTTAATTATAAGTGTAATAAAAATTTAACAATAGAATACTTAAATCGTAACTACTTAGATTAAAAAAGAGTATCTACTCTAATTCAGTCCATGGAGAATCATGCACGGTCTCAAGAGAGACTATTGGAACCAACATGTCCATATGATTTTCAGTAAAATCATCTGATCCTTCAACTTCGTTCTGATCTAGCCACTCTAAGCCATTGGCACTTGCACAAAGTAATTCATTAGCTCGTCTTGTGACAATCCGTGTGGGTCGCACTTTTCGGAACATACGCGCTTGCTTAGCTGGTGCAATGTGGGCTGATCGTTCGATCGATTTTTTTTGTTTCAATCAGAAAAAAAATTGCGTGATATTTGCCGAGACCCCCCCTCTCTCCAACGTAAGATTAGATGAGATTTGACTCGACCCCCTCCCCCCCTTAAACACCTCACGTAATTTATGGACGCCCCCTTATGTTACCTGGTGGTCCGCACAAATACATGTTCACCAGGCCATCCGGGCGACAGAGCGGTGGTTTTGCTTCCGTAAATCCGTACCCAGTTGTGCGCTGGCTCGTAATGCCGGCTATGACTTGTCGTGATCTGTGTTGTACTTAGTGTCGGTGGTGTCCAATTTGTGACCTTTTTTAAATATTTTTGGGAAAAAATATAACATGGTGTAAAAATTATTGGCATCGATTTAGTTACTGATTCTGAACAAACTTTTCTGAAGATCCATTTTTAACACGCTTATATTTTTTGATCTATAAATTCTTCAATTAAATAAAGAAAAAAAAAAGACAAATAAAGAATTATTATTATTATTCCATTTATTCATTAGTATATACATATTTATCATATTTTTAAATATTTCTTTAAAAAATAACATATAAAAAACATTTAAAAATATAAAAAATAGTAGCCCACCGGCATCGGGAACAGGGTCCAAGCTGCCGGCGGTCAGGGCTCCTGAGAGAGGAACCTCCGGACAATACGCGTACTTTATTATTATTATTATTAATTTTTACCGTCTGGGTAGAGCAAGAGAGAGTGTCATACTACTACTAACTAAAAGTCACCCGTGCTCCTTCAGCTATCCTAGCGATATTTTGAACAATCTCGCAATTTCTTTTACCATGCCATTTGTAGTTGTGCGTATTCAGAAGAGCACTCAATTATCCTCTTCCACAGACAATCACCACTCTCCGAATCAAAAGAGATGCCCTCCCCCATCGAGAACGGGCACTCCAACAAGAAGAGCATCCTCGCCAAGGTCCAGCGTCCCCGCCTGCCCCGCAGCGCCAGCTCCAACTCCTCGTTAGCGTCGGCTGCTGACGACAAGCCCATGAACGGCAGTGCCAAGGAAGATGGGAGCGTGGAGCACATGGAAGTGCTGGTTATAAAACTGGCGAATGTTGAGGAGCATGATTATGTGGGTGAGTCGATGGGGGTTGGATGCTGTAGGGGATTCCTTTTTTGTTGTAAATATTTTTGGCTTGGATACTGAGTCTTTTGAGCCATGTCTTTGTGTGAATAATTCATTAGTTTACTATTACAATATGGATGTACATATTCTAGTATTTTTGTAGTATTTGACAGCAAATGTATCACACAGGTGCTTTGACCTACCATATCTGAGGCAAGGTGCGACAACTTTCGAGTTATTTTTGCTCGCTCTTACGTCATAATTCTTTTGTTCTCAACTCAAGCTCTAAAACCACGGGTTTTCAACCCCATCAGGTTCAACAGCCTTTGGGTTGGCTAGTTGGTAAAAAGTTACGAAGGTGATGACGATGAATGAGCAAAAGAAACTTATTATAAGCGGGATGCAAAAAATGTACCCGCCTCACAATAGGACTATTTTCAAGAAAGGGGCTGAAAATAGTTCTGTTTGCGCCAATCGATTGTAACAAGAGCTAAGATATAAGCCTCGTGACATCACGACTAGAGATGTGCCGTTGCTGGCAAAATGGGAATATTGCTGGCAATATTGCTACCAATATTCATACTTTGTGCAATATTGCCATCAATATTCATACTTCGGGAAATATTGCCACCAATATTCAAACTTCGGGCAATATTGCCACCAATATTCATACTTCGGGCAATATTGCCACCAATATTCATACTTCGGGCAAAGTTGTTCGTTCAATATTCCTACTTCACGCCAATATTGCCACATCTCCAACCACGACTTCTCTTCTCCTTCGTACTCCGCGTCACATTTCCAGCCGCTATGATGGCTCCTTTTCTGTAACTGTAGTTCGTGAAGATAGGTACATCAGTACATCATCACAACCTCGTATTTCATTAATATCGTGTTCTTTTTCCATCTAGGTCTAGTACCCGAATCGAAAGTTCTGGAATGCTACTACGGTGGATCCGAAGCGGGTGATGCAGACGACACTGGATCCGCCCTCGCTGTGGCAGGTCCCGGCGCGCCGGTGCAGAAGCGGACCAGGTATGATGTTATTTTGAACCTTATGTGCTTTGTTTTAAAATATATATTGTGTCGGCAGTTTGTAGGGTTCCGTAGCCAAAACGTAAAAACGGGATCCTATTGTTAAGACTTAATTGTCCGTCTGTATGTCATCAGGCTATATCTCATAAACTGTTGTTCTCAAATGACTGATTTTCTCTCTATTTTAGTGATAATTTACAATGTAATAAAACTAGGTTTTATGGCAT
The DNA here is from genome assembly GCA_929112965.1 of Mythimna albipuncta. NCBI lineage: Eukaryota > Metazoa > Arthropoda > Insecta > Lepidoptera > Noctuidae > Mythimna > Mythimna albipuncta. The sequence goes on along the minus strand of OV815962.1, from coordinate 2,572,692 downwards.
AGAATAGAACAAACTTTATCTTCTAACTACCCCATTACTACTTTCTTCTTTATCTTTTTTATTTTCAGCTATATCTTTTTACTTTATTGTCGTCAGGTTCTCAGTGTCACACGATGAGGTGTCCCTGGGCAATACGTCTGACAACCTAGAGGCGGTGTCCGAAGCCGCATCTAACCACAGCGTCACTTCCAGCCTCGAACTGGAAACTGAAGACCAGAACGATAACTTGTCTGATATGGTGGGTAACTTTTTCACTGTCATAGTTCTGGTAGTGTAGAATTTCATTCCTGTTAATGGTTTAGTTAGCTAATCTAGCTGGCTAGTAGCAGAGTAAGACAGATCTTTTACTAAATGTTATAATGCATAATCAGCTTTCTAATGTTCCCACTGCTGGGACACAGGCCTACTCTCTAGGAGAGCCTCTAGTATTTTTCTGTTCGTTAGGTGTCGGCCAACGTGAGCGGTCGCGGCAGCCCCAACATCTCGGGGCGCGAGACGCCGTCGTCGCAGGTGACGGACGGCGACGCGGCCGGGGACGCGGCGGCGCGCCGCCTGCCGCTGCACGCGCCCGTCAGCCACCAGCACCACGCCAACAAGCTGCTCAAGCAGACCAGGAACGACATCGAGGACAAGTTCTGCAAGTTCGAGATCAAGGTCATCTATTATTCACTAATTCTTCATCTTTCCCTTAGAGGTTGCATAGTGAAAATTTCTGGGAAGAAGAAGAAGAGAAGTTTCTTTTTTGTCATTTTTTTTATTGATTCCTGTAGTAGTTAGAATGATTCACGAGTACTCAAAATATGAATGAAATAAATGTCATCCTATAGATTTTAATCGTCTATAGTCCCTTCAAGCTAAAAAAAAAGTGACTCATCGAATCTTAGTTATCACCAACTTAACCAACCTCACACCTTGACGAGTTACATCGTAGCAAATTAACATCATCAATAATTAGAAAGCCGCGTTCACATTGATCAGTTGAAGTAAACCCTTCAGACAGTATGAACGCGTCTTTTACCAATTCCAAGTGTGAATGCCCCTTTACTATCACCTACACAATCTCCCTAATGAATCACTATTTTCTTAACTCGTATAGACTATAGTGTAAGTGTTCGTTGAATTAAACTTCAATTTGTACTATATAAGCGCCGTCTGGTGTCAGTAATGAAAGTCCCTCTTTTTTCCATAGCATTTCACATAAACGAACATTATGGTACGTGATCTCGCTAGATGGCGCTGAACTCAACATTTTTAGTTTATAGTGTATAGGAGCATTATTAATTTTAGGAAATGTTTTTTGCGAACATAGGACATTCCTCTTTATTGAACTTAGTTAAATCATTACCATTATATCTACCTAATTCTGACTGTTCCTGTTTCTAACTGTGTAACGAAATCTTGTGTAGAAGCTGCTGGAAGGCGACGAGACGATCAGCATAATGTCAGACACGTGGAGCACGGATGTGTTGGCTTCTGACTCGGAGACCATCGGGGATTCCTGCGACCACACGCAAGTCGCGGCTAGCCAGGGTAACTATATCTTAGCTAACTTCTTGTGCGCGCCTGCTTAAGGCTTATAGTCCCTTGAACCATCTGGCCAAAATTATGTGGACGCAACTCTCGTACCCACCTACGCGGCAGTACGCAAATCTATGCATTTATTTCCGGCCAACAGCGCGCGGAAAACGCGGGGCTGACCTTTGAATCCATTTTCTTCGCGAAATATTGATTAATTTACATTTGCAATGCTGACTTTGAAGAATATATAACCACCAATTTTTATGTGTAAAAATGTTTCTAGGGGAAAAGTTACGAAATTCGGCCTTAATGGTTCAAAGCAAATTGTCACTTGCGTGTTTTGCATCTACTGCATTTTTTTTTCATATTTTGTATTCCCATGGTGGAAGAAGACGCCTAGAAAATTTTGGACTGTTCGTTTCTGCTCCGCAAAAGACATTCGAAATTATTGAATACTAGCTTTTGCCTGCGGCTTCGCCCGCGTGGCATTAGGTACTTAAGTAATCGGGATAAAAGGTAGCCTATGTTTTTTTCCATGTCAAAGGCTATATGCATGCCAAATTTCATCCAAATCCGTTCTGCCGTTTTTGCTTGATTAGTGATTAAGTAACAAACATCCAAACATCCACACTTTCACGTTTATAATATATTAGTTAATAGTTATTATTGAATATTATACAAGTTTAAAGTTTTCTACTTCGAGAAATTCCAATCCTGTGCGTAAACACTTCTTCTATAACTACATATAATTTTTTGATGAACAAAATGGTTTTTGAAAACCAAAACTACAAATGTTCTCTTAGGTACGAGCACAAGTAATACGAACGCGCCCGACGTGTCCGAGACGGCGAGCGAGTCCGCCTGGAGCATGGACGTGCTCGCGTCGGACAGCGACCGGAACACAGAGGTAACGCTAGCTATTACTATACCGAGGCAGGGCCCTTCCCGACCCGTCTATCATCAACCAGAGTTTCCATTCAATCGTGGTAATTAGGGACACAATAGAAAGACAGTAGGTGCGCGAAAGCTCGCTTGGGGTTTAATGAATTAAAAGCATTTGACTGAATTCGAATATTTCACAAAACTAGAAAAAAAGCAAGAAATTTTGGGGCATATTTAAAACTGAAACTCAAAATTTTTTTTTTTTCATCAAACCCATATGTGTAGGGTATCTATGGATAGGTCTTCAAAAATGATACTGAGTTTTCTAATATCATTTTTTTCTAAACTGAATAGTTTGCCCGAGAACCACTTCCAAAGTGGTAAAATGTTTGTCCCCGCCCCCCTCTAACTTCTAAAATAAGAGAATGATAAAACTAAAAAAAAAATATATGATGTACATTACTATAAAAACTGCCAACGAAAATTGGTTTGAACGAAATCTAGTAAGTAGTTTTTTTTAATGCGTCATAAATCGAAAAATATACACTATTATTAAAACATCGATCAAAGTTACAACACATTACAAGAACTTTTATATTATGTTACCAGCTGCTACGGAACCCTTCATGGGCGCGTCCGACTCGCACTTGGCCGGTTTTTTTTTTTCATCATTAAGAATTTCAATTAAATGCGCAAAGTTTCTATACACACAGGGTTATTGGTAAAACACTAACAACCTTCAGAACTGTATTACTAACATCATAAACAACAACTTTTGTTCTATGACTTTTTACAAAACAATACATTTACCAAAAACAAACCCTCAAGATTTCGTTGTTCTATCTATCACATTTCAACTCTGTATTTTGCTATGATACGCATCAAGCATACCGCCGCCCGATACGCGCTCCCCTTCGCTATTGTACTATCATTGTTCTGTCTATGAAAAGTGAAATCGCTGTATTTAGCTATGATACGTATCAAGCACCCCCGCCGCCCGATCCCCGCTCCCCTTCGCTATTGTACTATCGTTGTTCTATCTATGAAATGTGATATCTCTGTATTTCGCTATGATGTGCATCAAGCACCCCCGCCGCCCGATCCCCGCTCCCCTTCGCTATTGTACTATCGTTATTCTATCTATGAAATGTGATATCTGTGTATTTCGCTATGATGTGCATCAAGCACCCCCGCCGCCCGATCCCCGCTCCCCTTCGCTATTGTACTATCGTTGTTCTATCTATGAAATGTGATATCTCTGTATTTCGCTATGATGTGCATCAAGCACCCCCGCCGCCCGATCCCCGCTCCCCTTCGCTATTGTACTATCGTTGTTCTATCTATGAAATGTGATATCTCTGTATTTCGCTATGATGTGCATCAAGCACCCCCGCCGCCCGATCCCCGCTCCCCTTCGCTATTGTACTATCGTTGTTCTATCTATGAAATGTGATATCTCTGTATTTCGCTATGATGTGCATCAAGCACCCCCGCCGCCCGATCTCCGCTCCCCTTCGCTATTGTACTATCGGTTGCTTTGCATAGACTTCACTTCAGTACTTCAGTATATTTAGAGTGTTCAATGTTAATATTGTTTTTTTTTTTTGTATAAAAATCTTATGAGCTAAAATATGATACATTTTTAAAAGTTGTTGTTTATGATGTTAGTAACATAGTCCTGAGAAGTTGCCAGTGTTTTGCAAATAAACTTGTATATTTTCAAGATATCTATGTTTCCAAGAAAAGATTGGTTGTATGAAAAAAAAGAAAAGGTACAATTCTTTTTTTTATGCTGGAAAAATGTCATCCAATGACAACCCCCGCTCTTGAGCGGAGCGGGAGATAGTGTCAGACTCTTACTGACTAAAAGACCCACCCCGTTCCTTCTAGCCTTCATACCGGGGCTCGAGCGCCCTTTCGAAGGTACAAATCTGGCGTGAGCCATGTGTCCGTGCGTCGGTCTAATGTAGTTTTAGCGTTCATTATTTTTTTATTTTTTTTTCAACTATCACACAACGCCGTCTAGTCTCAAGCTAAGCAGAGCTTGTGTTATGAGTACTAGATAACTGATAAACATACTTATATAATTCTAAATACATACATATTATAGATAAAATTACACCCAGACACAGAACAAATGATTGTGCTCATCACACAAACATTTGTCCTGGGTGGGAATCGAACCCACGACTTTCGGCATAGCAGTCAGGGCCACTAACCACTAGACCAACAGGCCGGTCAAATGTATCTCTGGTTGGACGCCCTGGGGTAGCCAGTAGTTTTCCAGGTCATTGTAGGGTTCTATGTTTGTAACAAACGTATAAAACGTACCTTACATTTTGTATCAGGTGGACACAGACGACTGCGTGTCCGTGGCAGCGAGGTCGGACACATCATGGCCGCGCCGACCCTCACAGCAAGATGACCCTCCCTTCAGGAATAATAACCATCAGGTAACTTGTACTTACTTAAAATTAATTCTAGAAGGATTAATGGGGTATTTGACTCATTTTTAAAGTTCGGTATAGTACCGTCACAAATCTTGAGCGCTGACCTTCACTTGCGCAGAAGTCTAATATCGGGCCTATTTAGTGGTATGAAGTGAGACGCGGGGGCGGGGAGTGTCAGTGATTAGCTCGCCGCGCCGTCATGTCATAGACGTCACTCGTGATTCGTTCCCTGCGCTTGCTGCATGTATCTAACAACGACGACGATTGGCTCGCCAATGTATGGAATGCGCAAAGCGATCCCCACTCTGACACCGAGCGCTCAAGATTCGTGCCGGTACCAATACCTAAAGGGTAAAACAGGACCCTATTACTAAGATTCCGCTGTTTGTCCGTCCATCGTCACCGTCACCAGGTCGTATCTCATGTACCGTGATAGTTACACATTTGAAATTTTCACAGAAAATGTATTTCTGTTGTCGCTATAACAACAAAAACTAAAAAATAAAACTCCCATACAACAAACGTGATTTATTTCAGAACCCTTCGTGTGCAAATGTAACTCGCAATTGCCTGGTTTTCTGTTTAATTATTATTATATTTGCATTAAAAAGTAAGGTAATTTAAAAAACGCATGCCATGTAGCAAGTTAACAAATTCAGGTGATTGCAACTAAGGAGATTGTGTTTGTTTCAGAACGGAAATGTGAAGCGAGCTGAAGTGGGCAGCCCCCGACACACGTCACGACCGCACTTGACCAACAGGAACGAAACTCATCATGAAAGGTGACATACATTTACACAACCTCCAAGATTTTCTTTTTCGCACAACCCACGACTCCAATAGGCTTCGACCCAGCTGGGTTCCCTTCGGTTTTGCTGGTCCTCCTTGAGGCTCGCGTGGAACACTATGCGGTCGGACGACAAGTTACCCATTGCATGCCGTCCGCAAGCACGTCTATCGTGGCTGGAAATCGAGGTTTCGGCGACTGGGGCGTGAGGGCCGTTCCTTTGCGCGTGCAGTCGTTTTTTTTTTGCTAGCATTACTGCTTCGCTGAAGGAGGCAACTGTTTGCCATTCCTTCTTGCTCCATACCATGGCCAAGACGCGCGGCTCGGCGCGAGAGATCGCTGCAGCTGATCGCCCCCACGAGGACACGGCGGTGCTGTGCCCAAGCGGGGTGCACCTTTACAGTATGCTCTGCTGTGTCCTCCGTGTGGTCAACATAATGGTGACACCCGGGTGATTCTTCTGCACGAATCCAGTGTAGGAATGTGAGGACATCGTGTTGTCTTTCCAGCCACTCCTCAAAGAGGGGACTAACCACATAAATTATGGCGTGTTCATGATTTGAAGACTATGATTAAACATTGACTCCAGCAGAGAATTTGATTACTTAGCTGTAGGCATAGTAAATGTCGACCTCTTTTGATATTACAATAGCTTATACTGACCGTATATCCTGTGGCGCCTAGGTCAGGCGGCGGCTACCTGACGGCGACGGGTGCGCTGGCGCGCGGCGGCGAGCTGGACCTGCCGCACGCGCCGCCGCACCACCAGCAGTACAACATCGAGAACAGGAAGAGCATCCTCGTCAACGGGTACCCGGTCAGTCACATCTCATATACCTAAAGTCTGCGGGAGGTATGCGGAACAGAGTGTTAAGTCCCGCATACTTCCGTTAAAAAGGGAGGATCCTTCGACCAGACGGGCGTTATGTCTGGTGGGCGACTGCCCGAGAAATAATTTCGGGCTGTTCGAATAGCGCGGAAAACTTTATATGCGCGATGCGTGATTTCGTAGTTCTTTTGTGGCGTCATAGATGTCGGTACATGTCATTCATACATAGCATTGGTAGGAAGACAGCAGGACGAAAATATGCATCATTAAGATGAAAGAAAGGGATAGGTAGCTAGTAACATTGTATGAATCCGACAGCTGTTACCCGCACCATGCTATCTATCCCGATAATACACACACCTGTATTTAAACCCTGCTAATTTAACCTTCAAACTTTACAGTCACAAAATTATAGATTTTTGAGACAACAACTCGATACGTAATAAAGCTCAATATCCATTGTAACGAGAATTATTTTAAATATTTTTATAATAAAACAAAAAACAACTTTATGACGCACTGCTATAGTTGATAATCGAATAACAATGAATGTAAATGATAGAATATTCGTAATAAAATAACACAGAAACGAGCAATTTGGTCTATAATAGAATCAAATTCTTCTATGATATTAAAGAAAAGCAAGTATAGTATGGCCAACAAGACGAAATACTCGTAAAGAATTTAAACAACCTAACTTGTACCGAGTTACATTATGGTGTGACCAGACCTGGTCCAATGCACCGCTCGCGAGCGACGCATTCATCAGTGGCCTGATTCACGTAAAATCAAATAAGCCAAATATCGTTGAAGTTTTTTAGTCGTTCGATCGAAGTCCTATCCAAAAGCGGTATTCACGATCTATCGACTTATTTCCAGTTACATTTATAAGTATTCTACCAGGATAATGTAATACAGATGTTTTTCTAAATCGACGAATTTCAAACGACTATAAAATCGGTGCTGGTCAAACTCGATTGATTGATGTGAATACGGAAATGGGCTAAACGACTAAATCGCTACGATATCGTTACGGTTTTCATTACGTGAATCGGGTTACAGATCTGGACACACCATTATGTACCATTAGCAATCAAACTTAACTCTGTCCGTATCTCTCGCATGCAATAAACACGTCACATTCACTTATTCGTTTATTAATAAAATTGAGATATCACTTGACATCTATGGTATGTCCCGTATTATAAATGTCATCACTTTACTCTTCCATTTGTCATCTTTGTAGGTTCGTGTGACAAACCCAGGTATTCAGGATCAAAACACCAACAGTAGCGGTCAAAATGTAACTATGTTATTTAGTCAATCAATGTTTAATTCTATTATTTAATGGTTGAGGAACAATATATTATTTAGTAGGATTTATGGCCACGGATTGTACAGATTAATACAATGTAACACACATTGAAACACAGCTTACTAAAGCGCCGTACGCACCATCCATCTTGACGTTCGTCCCGCCAAGAGATAAATAAAGCAAAAGACAAATAAGAGATAAATCAGGGCTGCCAGGTACGAAAAAAGGGTGACCGTACGAGAGAACGTGTTTAAATTAAACGAATTTTATTTATTTTTAATAATAACTTTGTACTTATTCGTTGTACGATCTTTTCGTTTCAAAATCTCCTTGGTATACGATTTTTAGTAATCGTATCGTCGTATGAACACCCCTTTTTCGCACCTGGCAAATAATTTATCGTTGTTTTATCTGTATGGCCTTGGCGTGACATACGTCAAGATGGATGGTGCGTACGGCGCTTAAATTGCATCATTTCTATCATCAGGTGGATTCGCAGTTAATTAATGGTTTATATTATTAAAACAAAATGCAATATGAACATACATAACATAATCAATTCTAAGGTAGTACATACACGCTAGGGTATACCTGGTGGGTGCAGGCAAAACTGTCAGGTAAGCTCGTATGGAAACCTGAATAGGTGTGCAACATACTCAGGTTTACATGTACAACTCAACTGTCACAACAGGCAAACCTATCAGGTACACCCTAGCGTGTATGGTGGGCATTATAATGCTCGTACCGCTGGGAGTCTGCCCTCCTCTCTAGGAGACTCTTGGAGGGGGAATGGGCCGTAATCCACCACGCGGGTTGGTGGACCTCACATGTTCTAATTTTTTTTTTTGTCATGTTATATGCCGGTGTCCTCACGGCGATATTTTTCCTCTCTTTAACAGTTTTATCGGTTGCGTCGGGTGGTCTGACGTGTGTGTTCATGTCTAATTCGCTAAATCGTGTGTATGCGACTGGGTACCTCTCTTTAGCTCTTCAATCCCCATAGGTGACAGAAGAGCTGAAGAGATGGAGTATTTGGTCGTGTCGTGGTTATGCGACTCTGGCGAAATATACGCGAGACTTTTGTCGGATTTATCCCACGCAGACGGTTACTATTCGCTAGTCTAGGCCATTACCACTGAGCCATCACAACTTCTATGACAAAAAACAATTAGTAGATCTTGTCTCAACGTGTGTTACATCACTAATCGGTACCTCTGTGCACAAAATAGATAGGTACAGAAGACAATCTCATGTATGTACTTCACTTTTTATACCTACGGACGCTCGACGCTCACTAATGAGCGTTTGAGCCGGAATTGTTCGACGAGTGATCAGAGACATCGTGTCCGTGAGCGGTGTCTTTGTGTGCGTTGCTTGAGCGCGCTTTGTATTGAGATTGACTTCTGTACCTATATATTTAGTGTTTTGTGTATTATATGTTAGTAATCGTCGATATGGTTGCAGGTGATGACATGTTACGCGACGTCGGCGCCCGAAAGTCCGAGCACGTCGACCCCCGCGGCGCTCCCCAGCGACGTGTTCGACTATGTGCCGCAGAACAAGTGAGTTACAACAATAGGAAGCTTTACAAACTATAGCACAACAAATCGTAGAAGTACCGTTTGACGTTTCGCACTTTTCTATAAAAATAACTTTGTATAGGCGTAACTCATACTATTTCTGTTATATTTTCCGTAAAACCATTGAATTATGAAGCTATTTTTTATTTTATCACAACATAAAAGGTGTAAGGGACAGCCCTCCACAAACTTTAAAGGCTTGCTCAGTAGACGAAACTGAACAACCTTCCACAAGAATTTTTTTCAGGAAACGAAAAAAAAAAAATCAGCCTCACCATACAAAATTATAAACTTGATTGGACAATTTTTATGGCGAGACCAATTTTTTTTTTCTACTGAGCAAGCCCTTAAAGTTTGTGGAGGGCTGTCCCTTACACCTTGTTTACAATTTTTATTCAACAAATTAAAATTAAAATATACTGTGTGCAGAACTGTCACTTCTCAGATTTACTGGGCTTTAATACTCGTAATATTCTGTTTCACAAAGAACGGGAGAAATTATTTGATTATTTTTAAAACAGTATTTAATATTAATTTTATTACATACACTTAGATTCTTTCTGGAAATAAGATTTTCGTTAACTGCAATTTAAATTATTTGATTTACTAATAAAGATGTTTCTCTCAGCAGCGGCGCCCAAACCGAATCAACGTTAGACGCGAACAGCCAATCGGACGCCACCTCCCAATGGGTGGACGACAGCTTCCCCGCGCCCCACCACTCGCCCGACAGACCCTACCCCTCCACCTCCAAGTACGACATCCCCTCCACCTCCAAGCCTTACGACGACAACGACATGATGGACCGATCGCTCAACTCGAGCGAGAGCTCCTTCAATGCGATGTACGGAGGGCGATTCGATTCGGGAATCGATACCGAACAAGCCGAATCGAGATCGACCATCACCGATTTGATGACACGAATGAGTTCCGCAACAATCTCAACATCCGCTAATCTCGTGAACAATATAACAAATCGGATAGTCAAGTCTGAGATACGAACGAGTATAGTATCGATATCTTCGTCTAAAATCGAGAAGAAGAGGGAAGGGACGAGTAATATGTCGTTGAGTACGTTGTCGGTGAATAGTGCGGAGACGTCGGTGTCGGATAAGAGTTCGTCGCAGGACGTGAACTCGGAGATCGTGACGGAGCGCCGCGTCAGCCCGCCGCCCGTCAAGAACGTCTCCACCGGCGCCATCCCCAAGAGTATCAGCTTTGATGCCACGGCGGAGAAGTCGCAGAGGTGAGTAAAAGTTGCACATTTCTTTAATACTATGTTATATGATATAAATACAATCTCTGTTGGTATTCGGTAATTCCATCACTGAATCCAATATTTGATAAAACTTTTTCCAGAAAAGAAAGGTGTTTTTTTTAGAAAAATCAAAAGGAAAAAACGTTGCGCCAACGTTCGTGGCAGGCTTTTGTGAACGCGACTGCTACGAGACTTGACATTTCTAGGCCTTAGTTGTCTTATACACTGCGAAATTGTTCGATAGTTAGTTCCAGGGTTACCCCTGCAACCCAAGGGACAACTGATAGAGCATAGTTACTAAAAGTGTGGCACTCCCTGTCGCTCCATCTAAATCAAAATGAGTTATTATTTTCAATCCCTAAACCAAATAGTGCCTTCTACACTTCTACAGACGCATTCGGCAACATGATTTTATTTTATAAAAACAAGCAGTCGGCGTTACTAAGGTCTTTTTTACATAGCATAGGTAGGATAACAGAGGGACGAAAATTAGTATTTTTAAGATGAGAGAAAAGTATAGGTAGCAATATTGTATGAATCCGACAACTGTCACCTGCACCATACTATCCTGATATTGGTATAATGTGTATATTTCTCGCACAGGAGACGTATGGGCGAAGACGGTCTAGTCGGCAACCTGGACGAACTCAAGAACAATGTGAAGCGCTCAGGCGGCAACCTGCTGCACAAGATCAAGATGTTCCGCCAGAAGGGACGGTCACATACTCATCAAAACGGTAAGAAATCCTACTTGGAACTATTTTACGCACTTTTTGGTATATCGTTACCTTTTTAGGGTTCCGTAGCCAAATGGCAAAAAACGGAACCCTTATAGATTCGTCATGTCTGTCTGTCTGTCTGTCTGTCTGTCTGTCTGTCTGTCTGTCTGTCTGTCTGTCTGTCCGTCCGTATGTCACAGCCACTTTTTTCCGAAACTATAAGAGCTATACTGTTGAAACTTTGTAAGTAGATGTATTCTGTGAACCGCATTAAGATTTTCACACAAAAATAGAAAACAAAAACCGGCCAAGTGCGAGTCGGACTCGCCCATGAAGGGTTCCGTAGCAGCAAGTAACATAATATAAAAGTTCTTGTAATGTGTTGTAACTTTGATCGATGTTTTAATAATAGTGTATTTTTTTCGATTTATGACGCCTTAAAAAAAAATACTTACTAGATTTCGTTCAAACCAATTTTCGTTGGTAGTTTTTATAGTAATGTACATCATATATTTTTTTTAGATTTATCATTCTCTTATTTTAGAAGTTAGAGGGGGGGGGACACACACTTTACCACTTTGGAAGTGTCTCTCGCGCAAAATATTCAGTTTAGAAAAAAATGATATTAGAAACCTCAGTATCATTTTTGAAGACCTATCCATAGATACCCCACACGCATGGGTTTGATGAAAAAAAAATTTTTGAGTTTCAGTTCTAAGTATGGGGACCCCCAAAATTTATTGCTTTTTTTCTATTTTTGTATGAAAATCTTAATGCGGTTCACAGAATACATCTACTTACAAAGTTTCAACAGTATAGTTCTTATAGTTTCGGAAAAAAGTGGCTGTGACATACGGACGGACAGACAGACAGACAGACAGACAGACAGACAGACAGACAGACAGACAGACATGACGAATCTATAAGGGTTCCGTTTTTTGCCATTTGGCTACGGAACCCTAAAAAGCAATAAATTTTGGGGGTCCCCATACATAGAACTGAAACTCAAAATTTTTTTTTTCATCTAACCCATTCGTGTGGGGTATCTATGGATAGGTCTTCAAAAATGATACTGAGGTTTCTAATATCATTTTTTTCTAAACTGAATAGTTTGCGCAAGAGACACTTCCAAAGTGGTAAAATGTGTGTCCCCCCCCCTCTAACTTCCAAGATAAGAGAATGATAAAACTAAAAAAAATATATGCTGTACGTACATTACTATAAAAACTACCAACGAAAATTGGTTTGAACGAAATCCAGTAAGTAGTTTTTTTTTAATGCGTCATAAACCGAAAAAAATACACTATTATTAAAACATCGATCAAAGTTACAATACATTACAAGAACTTTTATATTATGTTACTTGCTGCTACGGAACCCTTCATGGGCGAGTCCGACTCGCACTTGGCCGGTTTTTTGTAGCTTATATTGGGATAGGATCAGTTTCATCCGGAATCACCGCATCCCGCGACTCTTACCAGGTCTTCGGTCCACCTTGTGGGAGGCATCCGGAATATTTGTACCCTATGACAGGGCGCAAACATGGACACTTGTGTCTTGTGTCAGACACAAGTTACCGATTTGGAACGTCAATGAAAGGCGGAGGTTAGCAACAGACTATTTATTGGGGCCAAAGTACCCGACCCTTATCCTATCGTATCACACACAGGTGTACAATTGTTACACGATTAATATTTGATTTCTATAGAACCAGTATGAAATCTTCCACTTTATGCGCATAAGTAAACATTTTTTTGTATCCAGTTGCTTCCACTGCTAACACACATACTTATGACGACCAAAAAGTGTTCGGTGTCGGTAACTGGTACAAAAAGTGTTTCCATTCGCGCAGCGCCTACAGCAGAAAACTGCAACACTCTGCTTCATAACACCCTCGCCAACGGCTCGGGTAAATTCCGCCTCGGTCGACATGACAAACTTTCTCCACTTGTATCAAAATGTACTATTGTTGTCCAGACGTAAAACTGCCCGAAGAAGAGAGCCGCAGCGACGACGGCAGCCGCGCCGAGTTGCCGGCCGGTGAGACCTCCGAGGAGATCCTCGCCAAGTACCGGCGCAAGTGCTCCACAGAATCCAGCGGCTCCAGACACAAACGCACCCAGAGGAGGGTATCAGATGTGCCTGATACTGAGTTGGACAGGTGAATAACATTACAGTAGTGCTAAAATCATCATAAATCTCCTACTACTGCTATGAAAAGCTGACACAGATTATATATTTTTTGATTGTTTTTTTTTTCTATGGTTACTTTTGTATAAATTAGGTTCTGCAAAAGGTAAAGACAGGAAATTACCATGAGGAAACATACTCCCAGAATAAAAAGTATCCTTTATGCTGCAAACACTTGAAAATTTGCATTCCTTCACTTTAACCTTTTGAATGTCATATTACACAGTTTGACATTAGCAATTGTCTTTCTATTGTGTCTCTAATTACGGCATTCGATGAGTTAACATAAACTATACAGAGTTATTTGTAAAACGCTAACAATTTTGCAAGACTGTATTACTAAAATCATAAAAAAACAACTTTTGTTATGACTTTACAAAACATTAACAGTTCTATTTAACACATTTCAACACTATATTTTGCTATACCTACCTACGTCTGTATGACGCGACGCAAGCGCATCAAGCACCCCTGCCGGCCCACTGCTGGGACTCAGGCCTCCTCTCTAGGAGAGGGAATGGGCCGTAATCCACCACGTGGGCCCAGTGCGGGTTGGTGAAAGGTGAAAGTTAAATGTCTTTTACTGTATGATAATCTGATAATTTTTTAAAAGTCATAAAACAAAACTTGTTGTTTATGATGTTAATAACATAGTCCTGGGAGGTAGCCAGTGTTTTACATATAATCCTGTGCATTAAAAATATTTGAAAGTGCTTATTTCGTTTGTGGCAGGTGTGAAGGCGTAGTAGATCTGAACGACCCGGAGGTGTTCAACAGCATGAAGCGCAAGTTGCGGGTGGTTCTGTCCAACCCGGATCTGCACTGTGCGGAGTACGTGCCTAATGTAAGTGCTTTTTCATTTTTTCTAGGAAAAAAACAGACTTACTCGATAGTAAAAGTTAGTGTAATCATTTTAGTTTTAGTCTCGTGCGTGAGGCGTTAAAATCATAAAAAAAAACTAACATTTCATTTATCATTTATAGCTGATAGAGCGATTTCGTCTAGGCATACGATTCACTAACGCGGGGCGGGGGACGGGGAAACATGCAGCGGTTGTGATTGGCAGATGCAACAATGTCAACAAACATAGTGATGCACAAGTCAATTTTGCATCAATAATATCGTTATCGATAAAATCGACGTCGATTAATTCTGCTTGTTTTTTTAACTTTGCTTTGTAAGGAAAAATAAATGAAGATAAACCGAAAAATATATCCTTTATTGGTTATTCTTATTTTTTAGAAATGTAGTAATACATTTCTAAAAAAATATTAAAAAATATATTTTTTTAATTAAGACATCTTGATATTAATCCACTTTTCTTTAACTTTCGGAACATTTGGAAATCTAAAATGTAACTTAATTTTTTATTCACCGTAGAGAATAATCGATAAAATAATTTAACAGCTATGTTTTGGAGTTGTCACATCACTTCAACACTCAGTAAAAAGTACTTGGGATAGAAAGGGATAGACTTATCTAATATTCTGGTGAAAGTAAAGGACTTTTCAAAAGACATCAACGCGGTATCACTTTTCTCGTAACCAACCATTTTAGCTTGAGCTCTCTAATTACCAATAATGTAAATAAATATAAACATATTTTACCTACCGATGAAAACTTTTGCCAACTTTTTTATAACTATATGTTCTAGATGATTTCCCCGCGCCATTTAATTGCACAGGAAATCATTTTTGCTTCGGTTTTATGCAATAAATGTTTTTTAAGGTACCTAAATTAAGGAATGTGCACAGATCCAACAACTGGTCAGTACTAAAAAATGCACTCATATCGGCATCTAATATAAGTGCAAAATCATGTATAGTACAATTCACGAATGATGGCGGGCGTTAAGTTTGCGCAGAAGGCTGTGCAGTAACGTGTTTTAGGAACCAAATGACGTCGTGCGTGTGCTAGAAGAGTGTGGTATGCGCGAAAATTCGCAAAGGCTAACTTCACGCCCGCCATCATTCGTGAATTGTACTGTATATGTCGTGAGCCTGAGTCGCCCGTATGAGCGGTCAAGTGGTTGTATAGTCATTGACTTTTTCTATATATAATTAGCTACACATATTTTCTTTTTAAATTTTATCTTTGGTAAAAAAAAGTTCCAGACATTTGGCGATGCTTATTTGGTATGGAATAATAAATATTTAAAATATTTTTAGTTTGTGTTATTTCTTGTTCGTCATTGTTATCTATTAATGAAATTAATCTTGGTAGGTTCTGTAGAATGAAGGATTTTTTATTGGTAAAAATAGTAGTATGTCAGTATTTCTTGAGGGATCGGGCAAAAGGCTGCGGGATGGTTCGATAAAGTTATCATGGTTCTGGAACGCAATAGGCAATTGAAGGAAGGGTAAAAGTTTTACACTCCTTTTTCCACCGTGAATAGGGGAAGTTTGCCTTCGATTCGTATGCATTAATGAACCCTTTTTACCCAGCGCTGCACGAGCACGTCCCTGGTGGAGTGGGTGCGCGCGGCGGGCGCGTGCGCCAGCGCGGAGAGCGGCGCCGCGCACGCCGCCGAGCTCACGCGCGCGCTCGGACACAGCGCCGCGCTGGCCGCCCGCCTGGCCGCCGCCCTGCGCGCCGACCTGGCGGCACGGAGGCCCTACGCCGCCTACCTGGCCAGCTGCAGAGCTGCGCTCGCGCACACAGACCACGCACTCACCAAGTACGTATGAACTAGCTCACGCGCGCGCTCGGACACAGCGCCGCGCTGGCCGCCCGCCTGGCCGCCGCCCTGCGCGCCGACCTGGCGGCACGGAGGCCCTACGCCGCCTACCTGGCCAGCTGCAGAGCTGCGCTCGCGCACACAGACCACGCACTCACCAAGTACGTATGAACTAGCTCACGCGCGCGCTCGGACACAGCGCCGCGCTGGCCGCCCGCCTGGCCGCCGCCCTGCGCGCCGACCTGGCGGCACGGAGGCCCTACGCCGCCTACCTGGCCAGCTGCAGAGCTGCGCTCGCGCACACAGACCACGCACTCACCAAGTACGTATGAACTAGCTCACGCGCGCGCTCGGACACAGCGCCGCGCTGGCCGCCCGCCTGGCCGCCGCCCTGCGCGCCGACCTGGCGGCACGGAGGCCCTACGCCGCCTACCTGGCCAGCTGCAGAGCTGCGCTCGCGCACACAGACCACGCACTCACCAAGTACGTATGAACTAGCTCACGCGCGCGCTCGGACACAGCGCCGCGCTGGCCGCCCGCCTGGCCGCCGCCCTGCGCGCCGACCTGGCGGCACGGAGGCCCTACGCCGCCTACCTGGCCAGCTGCAGAGCTGCGCTCGCGCACACAGACCACGCACTCACCAAGTACGTATGAACTAGCTCACGCGCGCGCTCGGACACAGCGCCGCGCTGGCCGCCCGCCTGGCCGCCGCCCTGCGCGCCGACCTGGCGGCACGGAGGCCCTACGCCGCCTACCTGGCCAGCTGCAGAGCTGCGCTCGCGCACACAGACCACGCACTCACCAAGTACGTATGAACTAGCTCACGCGCGCGCTCGGACACAGCGCCGCGCTGGCCGCCCGCCTGGCCGCCGCCCTGCGCGCCGACCTGGCGGCACGGAGGCCCTACGCCGCCTACCTGGCCAGCTGCAGAGCTGCGCTCGCGCACACAGACCACGCACTCACCAAGTACGTATGAACTAGCTCACGCGCGCGCTCGGACACAGCGCCGCGCTGGCCGCCCGCCTGGCCGCCGCCCTGCGCGCCGACCTGGCGGCACGGAGGCCCTACGCCGCCTACCTGGCCAGCTGCAGAGCTGCGCTCGCGCACACAGACCACGCACTCACCAAGTACGTATGAACTAGCTCACGCGCGCGCTCGGACACAGCGCCGCGCTGGCCGCCCGCCTGGCCGCCGCCCTGCGCGCCGACCTGGCGGCACGGAGGCCCTACGCCGCCTACCTGGCCAGCTGCAGAGCTGCGCTCGCGCACACAGACCACGCACTCACCAAGTACGTATGAACTAGCTCACGCGCGCGCTCGGACACAGCGCCGCGCTGGCCGCCCGCCTGGCCGCCGCCCTGCGCGCCGACCTGGCGGCACGGAGGCCCTACGCCGCCTACCTGGCCAGCTGCAGAGCTGCGCTCGCGCACACAGACCACGCACTCACCAAGTACGTATGAACTAGCTCACGCGCGCGCTCGGACACAGCGCCGCGCTGGCCGCCCGCCTGGCCGCCGCCCTGCGCGCCGACCTGGCGGCACGGAGGCCCTACGCCGCCTACCTGGCCAGCTGCAGAGCTGCGCTCGCGCACACAGACCACGCACTCACCAAGTACGTATGAACTAGCTCACGCGCGCGCTCGGACACAGCGCCGCGCTGGCCGCCCGCCTGGCCGCCGCCCTGCGCGCCGACCTGGCGGCACGGAGGCCCTACGCCGCCTACCTGGCCAGCTGCAGAGCTGCGCTCGCGCACACAGACCACGCACTCACCAAGTACGTATGAACTAGCTCACGCGCGCGCTCGGACACAGCGCCGCGCTGGCCGCCCGCCTGGCCGCCGCCCTGCGCGCCGACCTGGCGGCACGGAGGCCCTACGCCGCCTACCTGGCCAGCTGCAGAGCTGCGCTCGCGCACACAGACCACGCACTCACCAAGTACGTATGAACTAGCTCACGCGCGCGCTCGGACACAGCGCCGCGCTGGCCGCCCGCCTGGCCGCCGCCCTGCGCGCCGACCTGGCGGCACGGAGGCCCTACGCCGCCTACCTGGCCAGCTGCAGAGCTGCGCTCGCGCACACAGACCACGCACTCACCAAGTACGTATGAACTAGCTCACGCGCGCGCTCGGACACAGCGCCGCGCTGGCCGCCCGCCTGGCCGCCGCCCTGCGCGCCGACCTGGCGGCACGGAGGCCCTACGCCGCCTACCTGGCCAGCTGCAGAGCTGCGCTCGCGCACACAGACCACGCACTCACCAAGTACGTATGAACTAGCTCACGCGCGCGCTCGGACACAGCGCCGCGCTGGCCGCCCGCCTGGCCGCCGCCCTGCGCGCCGACCTGGCGGCACGGAGGCCCTACGCCGCCTACCTGGCCAGCTGCAGAGCTGCGCTCGCGCACACAGACCACGCACTCACCAAGTACGTATGAACTAGCTCACGCGCGCGCTCGGACACAGCGCCGCGCTGGCCGCCCGCCTGGCCGCCGCCCTGCGCGCCGACCTGGCGGCACGGAGGCCCTACGCCGCCTACCTGGCCAGCTGCAGAGCTGCGCTCGCGCACACAGACCACGCACTCACCAAGTACGTATGAACTAGCTCACGCGCGCGCTCGGACACAGCGCCGCGCTGGCCGCCCGCCTGGCCGCCGCCCTGCGCGCCGACCTGGCGGCACGGAGGCCCTACGCCGCCTACCTGGCCAGCTGCAGAGCTGCGCTCGCGCACACAGACCACGCACTCACCAAGTACGTATGAACTAGCTCACGCGCGCGCTCGGACACAGCGCCGCGCTGGCCGCCCGCCTGGCCGCCGCCCTGCGCGCCGACCTGGCGGCACGGAGGCCCTACGCCGCCTACCTGGCCAGCTGCAGAGCTGCGCTCGCGCACACAGACCACGCACTCACCAAGTACGTATGAACTAGCTCACGCGCGCGCTCGGACACAGCGCCGCGCTGGCCGCCCGCCTGGCCGCCGCCCTGCGCGCCGACCTGGCGGCACGGAGGCCCTACGCCGCCTACCTGGCCAGCTGCAGAGCTGCGCTCGCGCACACAGACCACGCACTCACCAAGTACGTATGAACTAGCTCACGCGCGCGCTCGGACACAGCGCCGCGCTGGCCGCCCGCCTGGCCGCCGCCCTGCGCGCCGACCTGGCGGCACGGAGGCCCTACGCCGCCTACCTGGCCAGCTGCAGAGCTGCGCTCGCGCACACAGACCACGCACTCACCAAGTACGTATGAACTAGCTCACGCGCGCGCTCGGACACAGCGCCGCGCTGGCCGCCCGCCTGGCCGCCGCCCTGCGCGCCGACCTGGCGGCACGGAGGCCCTACGCCGCCTACCTGGCCAGCTGCAGAGCTGCGCTCGCGCACACAGACCACGCACTCACCAAGTACGTATGAACTAGCTCACGCGCGCGCTCGGACACAGCGCCGCGCTGGCCGCCCGCCTGGCCGCCGCCCTGCGCGCCGACCTGGCGGCACGGAGGCCCTACGCCGCCTACCTGGCCAGCTGCAGAGCTGCGCTCGCGCACACAGACCACGCACTCACCAAGTACGTATGAACTAGCTCACGCGCGCGCTCGGACACAGCGCCGCGCTGGCCGCCCGCCTGGCCGCCGCCCTGCGCGCCGACCTGGCGGCACGGAGGCCCTACGCCGCCTACCTGGCCAGCTGCAGAGCTGCGCTCGCGCACACAGACCACGCACTCACCAAGTACGTATGAACTAGCTCACGCGCGCGCTCGGACACAGCGCCGCGCTGGCCGCCCGCCTGGCCGCCGCCCTGCGCGCCGACCTGGCGGCACGGAGGCCCTACGCCGCCTACCTGGCCAGCTGCAGAGCTGCGCTCGCGCACACAGACCACGCACTCACCAAGTACGTATGAACTAGCTCACGCGCGCGCTCGGACACAGCGCCGCGCTGGCCGCCCGCCTGGCCGCCGCCCTGCGCGCCGACCTGGCGGCACGGAGGCCCTACGCCGCCTACCTGGCCAGCTGCAGAGCTGCGCTCGCGCACACAGACCACGCACTCACCAAGTACGTATGAACTAGCTCACGCGCGCGCTCGGACACAGCGCCGCGCTGGCCGCCCGCCTGGCCGCCGCCCTGCGCGCCGACCTGGCGGCACGGAGGCCCTACGCCGCCTACCTGGCCAGCTGCAGAGCTGCGCTCGCGCACACAGACCACGCACTCACCAAGTACGTATGAACTAGCTCACGCGCGCGCTCGGACACAGCGCCGCGCTGGCCGCCCGCCTGGCCGCCGCCCTGCGCGCCGACCTGGCGGCACGGAGGCCCTACGCCGCCTACCTGGCCAGCTGCAGAGCTGCGCTCGCGCACACAGACCACGCACTCACCAAGTACGTATGAACTAGCTCACGCGCGCGCTCGGACACAGCGCCGCGCTGGCCGCCCGCCTGGCCGCCGCCCTGCGCGCCGACCTGGCGGCACGGAGGCCCTACGCCGCCTACCTGGCCAGCTGCAGAGCTGCGCTCGCGCACACAGACCACGCACTCACCAAGTACGTATGAACTAGCTCACGCGCGCGCTCGGACACAGCGCCGCGCTGGCCGCCCGCCTGGCCGCCGCCCTGCGCGCCGACCTGGCGGCACGGAGGCCCTACGCCGCCTACCTGGCCAGCTGCAGAGCTGCGCTCGCGCACACAGACCACGCACTCACCAAGTACGTATGAACTAGCTCACGCGCGCGCTCGGACACAGCGCCGCGCTGGCCGCCCGCCTGGCCGCCGCCCTGCGCGCCGACCTGGCGGCACGGAGGCCCTACGCCGCCTACCTGGCCAGCTGCAGAGCTGCGCTCGCGCACACAGACCACGCACTCACCAAGTACGTATGAACTAGCTCACGCGCGCGCTCGGACACAGCGCCGCGCTGGCCGCCCGCCTGGCCGCCGCCCTGCGCGCCGACCTGGCGGCACGGAGGCCCTACGCCGCCTACCTGGCCAGCTGCAGAGCTGCGCTCGCGCACACAGACCACGCACTCACCAAGTACGTATGAACTAGCTCACGCGCGCGCTCGGACACAGCGCCGCGCTGGCCGCCCGCCTGGCCGCCGCCCTGCGCGCCGACCTGGCGGCACGGAGGCCCTACGCCGCCTACCTGGCCAGCTGCAGAGCTGCGCTCGCGCACACAGACCACGCACTCACCAAGTACGTATGAACTAGCTCACGCGCGCGCTCGGACACAGCGCCGCGCTGGCCGCCCGCCTGGCCGCCGCCCTGCGCGCCGACCTGGCGGCACGGAGGCCCTACGCCGCCTACCTGGCCAGCTGCAGAGCTGCGCTCGCGCACACAGACCACGCACTCACCAAGTACGTATGAACTAGCTCACGCGCGCGCTCGGACACAGCGCCGCGCTGGCCGCCCGCCTGGCCGCCGCCCTGCGCGCTGACCTGGCGGCACGGAGGCCCTACGCCGCCTACCTGGCCAGCTGCAGAGCTGCGCTCGCGCACACAGACCACGCACTCACCAAGTACGTATGAACTAGCTCACGCGCGCGCTCGGACACAGCGCCGCGCTGGCCGCCCGCCTGGCCGCCGCCCTGCGCGCCGACCTGGCGGCACGGAGGCCCTACGCCGCCTACCTGGCCAGCTGCAGAGCTGCGCTCGCGCACACAGACCACGCACTCACCAAGTACGTATGAACTAGCTCACGCGCGCGCTCGGACACAGCGCCGCGCTGGCCGCCCGCCTGGCCGCCGCCCTGCGCGCCGACCTGGCGGCACGGAGGCCCTACGCCGCCTACCTGGCCAGCTGCAGAGCTGCGCTCGCGCACACAGACCACGCACTCACCAAGTACGTATGAACTAGCTCACGCGCGCGCTCGGACACAGCGCCGCGCTGGCCGCCCGCCTGGCCGCCGCCCTGCGCGCCGACCTGGCGGCACGGAGGCCCTACGCCGCCTACCTGGCCAGCTGCAGAGCTGCGCTCGCGCACACAGACCACGCACTCACCAAGTACGTATGAACTAGCTCACGCGCGCGCTCGGACACAGCGCCGCGCTGGCCGCCCGCCTGGCCGCCGCCCTGCGCGCCGACCTGGCGGCACGGAGGCCCTACGCCGCCTACCTGGCCAGCTGCAGAGCTGCGCTCGCGCACACAGACCACGCACTCACCAAGTACGTATGAACTAGCTCACGCGCGCGCTCGGACACAGCGCCGCGCTGGCCGCCCGCCTGGCCGCCGCCCTGCGCGCCGACCTGGCGGCACGGAGGCCCTACGCCGCCTACCTGGCCAGCTGCAGAGCTGCGCTCGCGCACACAGACCACGCACTCACCAAGTACGTATGAACTAGCTCACGCGCGCGCTCGGACACAGCGCCGCGCTGGCCGCCCGCCTGGCCGCCGCCCTGCGCGCCGACCTGGCGGCACGGAGGCCCTACGCCGCCTACCTGGCCAGCTGCAGAGCTGCGCTCGCGCACACAGACCACGCACTCACCAAGTACGTATGAACTAGCTCACGCGCGCGCTCGGACACAGCGCCGCGCTGGCCGCCCGCCTGGCCGCCGCCCTGCGCGCCGACCTGGCGGCACGGAGGCCCTACGCCGCCTACCTGGCCAGCTGCAGAGCTGCGCTCGCGCACACAGACCACGCACTCACCAAGTACGTATGAACTAGCTCACGCGCGCGCTCGGACACAGCGCCGCGCTGGCCGCCCGCCTGGCCGCCGCCCTGCGCGCCGACCTGGCGGCACGGAGGCCCTACGCCGCCTACCTGGCCAGCTGCAGAGCTGCGCTCGCGCACACAGACCACGCACTCACCAAGTACGTATGAACTAGCTCACGCGCGCGCTCGGACACAGCGCCGCGCTGGCCGCCCGCCTGGCCGCCGCCCTGCGCGCCGACCTGGCGGCACGGAGGCCCTACGCCGCCTACCTGGCCAGCTGCAGAGCTGCGCTCGCGCACACAGACCACGCACTCACCAAGTACGTATGAACTAGCTCACGCGCGCGCTCGGACACAGCGCCGCGCTGGCCGCCCGCCTGGCCGCCGCCCTGCGCGCCGACCTGGCGGCACGGAGGCCCTACGCCGCCTACCTGGCCAGCTGCAGAGCTGCGCTCGCGCACACAGACCACGCACTCACCAAGTACGTATGAACTAGCTCACGCGCGCGCTCGGACACAGCGCCGCGCTGGCCGCCCGCCTGGCCGCCGCCCTGCGCGCCGACCTGGCGGCACGGAGGCCCTACGCCGCCTACCTGGCCAGCTGCAGAGCTGCGCTCGCGCACACAGACCACGCACTCACCAAGTACGTATGAACTAGCTCACGCGCGCGCTCGGACACAGCGCCGCGCTGGCCGCCCGCCTGGCCGCCGCCCTGCGCGCCGACCTGGCGGCACGGAGGCCCTACGCCGCCTACCTGGCCAGCTGCAGAGCTGCGCTCGCGCACACAGACCACGCACTCACCAAGTACGTATGAACTAGCTCACGCGCGCGCTCGGACACAGCGCCGCGCTGGCCGCCCGCCTGGCCGCCGCCCTGCGCGCCGACCTGGCGGCACGGAGGCCCTACGCCGCCTACCTGGCCAGCTGCAGAGCTGCGCTCGCGCACACAGACCACGCACTCACCAAGTACACTCACTTCCAAAAGTCGATAGGAATTCTTAAAACGTATTCGTTTGACGTTTAGTTTGACTTACGACCTTTTATTTTCAAGTTTCGCCAACAAATGATTGAAATTCACAATTTCATCAACTTAGCATAAGTCAAGATGGCCCAGTGGTATAGGCACACAGATTGAAGCGCAAATCAGTGTGCCGCAAGTTCAAATCCCACGCAATTATTGACTTTTTGTAAGTTCTTACCCGATTGGAAGTTATGTATTTGCATTACATATATTAAATTATTCTTTAACTTGTTCACACATTTCTTAGAGTTAGAAAGGTAGATCACAAAAAAACTAAATAAAGAATTAGATTTCTGCGAGGTAGACATGAGTTTTAACTTGACCGAAATGAACTGTCGTTTGGTTGTAGTTGTTGGTTAGTGACGTGTGGTTGACAGTATTGTAATATTCGCAAAATGCAGGCTAATATTAGTATTGAAGTGAGGGCGACTATCATTGGGCTGCATAAAAGTGGTTTTAATAAAACACAAATATCTGAAGAAACCGGACTGAATGTGAGTATAATAGCTATTAATGAATTGTAACTTTATTACAAATTAATCTTCTAATTAAAACGTATGCCATTTATGAATCCATTCATCGTATCTATAAGAGGTTTAGAAGAGAAATACGTAAATCGTTGGGTTTATTGGATTGGTTATTGGATTAATAAATGCAGTTTTATTTTAAAATTATATTCAATAATTATGATTATTAACATTTTATATAATGAAAATGAAGTGAAGTAGGTATAGCTGCCTAATATATATATATATTTTTTATTTTAGAAAAATACTGTAAATCTTTGGCTAAAAAGATATGAGGAAGAAGGCAGCCTTGCTAGTCGAAAGAGAAGTGGGAGACCGAAGCTTATTAGCGAGGCGCAGCGACGACATATGGTGGACGTATACGAAACGAATGGTTTCGCACCAACGAGACATTTTGCGGAATTATATGACACCTCGATGGATACTGTTCGCCGTGCACTTCACGCTGAAGGCGTGCATCACAGAAAACCTGCTAAAAAGCCGTACTTGACAGAGAGGCACAAACAAGAACGATTACGTTTCGCACTAAATGTTTAATGTTAACTAAACTAAAGGGCCTACCATTTTATTTTAACATATCTGTGATTATTCGTTAACAAACACTGTATTATATTGTGTTTACTTTCGTTTAAAACAGCTATATCTTTTAATTTGTGCCATCGCCTCATCTTAAGAATGCAGTGAACTCGCTATCAATTTTGTTGACAATAATCATGAGTCTATTTCGTTTTTTATTCTTCTACCCGCACTGTTATAACATAATATTATAGTTCATTTTATTTTGCTCATCTAATTGACGATTATCTTGTGAGAACTAAAGTTCTTTTAACAGAAATTGAGGTTTAGTTTCAATCTTCTTTTCGTCAAGAAAATGAACAATTAAGCTATGACCTCAATACATTAATTGTGACGTTACACAAAAATAAAATGTTTACAAAGTCTAAATCATAAATCACTTTTCAATAAATAACTGGATATAAACAATTACCTATATTTTATTTTATTAAAATTTGAATATCCGTTCATTGTTACGTTATTCATAATATGAATGGTCTAAGTAGGTATACTTCCAACAAACAATCTTACGCGTAACATAGATAACGGTTACAAGATAACTTTTTGCTATTCGACGTCACAATTCTCATAAATGTTTAATTTGTAAATATAAAGCATAAACATTTTTATTAAACACGTCTTTTTATTTCCACCTTACAACATCGAAAAGATGTAACAACTAAATAATTGCAAATTACGAATGTGATTCTTCTTGTGGTTAATAGATCACATTCGTAATTTGCAACTATTTAGTGCAAAAAATGCAATAGTATTTTTCATAGAAATTAAAAAAAATGACTATATCAATATAGATTGGGAATTTTCAAAGTAAGAAATAACTGCAACGGACCGACCATGATTTGAACTCGGGTTACGTGATTTGCGAATCCAACACTTAGTTCACACGGCTACCAGCACATGACGTATTTGCGCGAATTTTATCAATGCTATGGTAAGAACAGAAAAATAATAATGTTTTGCTCAGTGCGACGACAGTTCCTTAGTGTGTGTTATCTGTGGAATGTGGATACTCATACATGCGCACACATACGCATCGCGCTCGCTCGGTTCATAGCAATGTAATCTTTAACGTTCCTATGGACTTTTGCCTCCTTACTGTACGTATGAACTAGCTCACGCGCGCGCTCGGACACAGCGCCGCGCTGGCCGCCCGCCTGGCCGCCGCCCTGCGCGCCGACCTGGCGGCACGGAGGCCCTACGCCGCCTACCTGGCCAGCTGCAGAGCTGCGCTCGCGCACACAGACCACGCACTCACCAAGTACGTATGAACTAGCTCACGCGCGCGCTCGGACACAGCGCCGCGCTGGCCGCCCGCCTGGCCGCCGCCCTGCGCGCCGACCTGGCGGCACGGAGGCCCTACGCCGCCTACCTGGCCAGCTGCAGAGCTGCGCTCGCGCACACAGACCACGCACTCACCAAGTACGTATGAACTAGCTCACGCGCGCGCTCGGACACAGCGCCGCGCTGGCCGCCCGCCTGGCCGCCGCCCTGCGCGCCGACCTGGCGGCACGGAGGCCCTACGCCGCCTACCTGGCCAGCTGCAGAGCTGCGCTCGCGCACACAGACCACGCACTCACCAAGTACGTATGAACTAGCTCACGCGCGCGCTCGGACACAGCGCCGCGCTGGCCGCCCGCCTGGCCGCCGCCCTGCGCGCCGACCTGGCGGCACGGAGGCCCTACGCCGCCTACCTGGCCAGCTGCAGAGCTGCGCTCGCGCACACAGACCACGCACTCACCAAGTACGTATGAACTAGCTCACGCGCGCGCTCGGACACAGCGCCGCGCTGGCCGCCCGCCTGGCCGCCGCCCTGCGCGCCGACCTGGCGGCACGGAGGCCCTACGCCGCCTACCTGGCCAGCTGCAGAGCTGCGCTCGCGCACACAGACCACGCACTCACCAAGTACGTATGAACTAGCTCACGCGCGCGCTCGGACACAGCGCCGCGCTGGCCGCCCGCCTGGCCGCCGCCCTGCGCGCCGACCTGGCGGCACGGAGGCCCTACGCCGCCTACCTGGCCAGCTGCAGAGCTGCGCTCGCGCACACAGACCACGCACTCACCAAGTACGTATGAACTAGCTCACGCGCGCGCTCGGACACAGCGCCGCGCTGGCCGCCCGCCTGGCCGCCGCCCTGCGCGCCGACCTGGCGGCACGGAGGCCCTACGCCGCCTACCTGGCCAGCTGCAGAGCTGCGCTCGCGCACACAGACCACGCACTCACCAAGTACGTATGAACTAGCTCACGCGCGCGCTCGGACACAGCGCCGCGCTGGCCGCCCGCCTGGCCGCCGCCCTGCGCGCCGACCTGGCGGCACGGAGGCCCTACGCCGCCTACCTGGCCAGCTGCAGAGCTGCGCTCGCGCACACAGACCACGCACTCACCAAGTACGTATGAACTAGCTCACGCGCGCGCTCGGACACAGCGCCGCGCTGGCCGCCCGCCTGGCCGCCGCCCTGCGCGCCGACCTGGCGGCACGGAGGCCCTACGCCGCCTACCTGGCCAGCTGCAGAGCTGCGCTCGCGCACACAGACCACGCACTCACCAAGTACGTATGAACTAGCTCACGCGCGCGCTCGGACACAGCGCCGCGCTGGCCGCCCGCCTGGCCGCCGCCCTGCGCGCCGACCTGGCGGCACGGAGGCCCTACGCCGCCTACCTGGCCAGCTGCAGAGCTGCGCTCGCGCACACAGACCACGCACTCACCAAGTACGTATGAACTAGCTCACGCGCGCGCTCGGACACAGCGCCGCGCTGGCCGCCCGCCTGGCCGCCGCCCTGCGCGCCGACCTGGCGGCACGGAGGCCCTACGCCGCCTACCTGGCCAGCTGCAGAGCTGCGCTCGCGCACACAGACCACGCACTCACCAAGTACGTATGAACTAGCTCACGCGCGCGCTCGGACACAGCGCCGCGCTGGCCGCCCGCCTGGCCGCCGCCCTGCGCGCCGACCTGGCGGCACGGAGGCCCTACGCCGCCTACCTGGCCAGCTGCAGAGCTGCGCTCGCGCACACAGACCACGCACTCACCAAGTACGTATGAACTAGCTCACGCGCGCGCTCGGACACAGCGCCGCGCTGGCCGCCCGCCTGGCCGCCGCCCTGCGCGCCGACCTGGCGGCACGGAGGCCCTACGCCGCCTACCTGGCCAGCTGCAGAGCTGCGCTCGCGCACACAGACCACGCACTCACCAAGTACGTATGAACTAGCTCACGCGCGCGCTCGGACACAGCGCCGCGCTGGCCGCCCGCCTGGCCGCCGCCCTGCGCGCCGACCTGGCGGCACGGAGGCCCTACGCCGCCTACCTGGCCAGCTGCAGAGCTGCGCTCGCGCACACAGACCACGCACTCACCAAGTACGTATGAACTAGCTCACGCGCGCGCTCGGACACAGCGCCGCGCTGGCCGCCCGCCTGGCCGCCGCCCTGCGCGCCGACCTGGCGGCACGGAGGCCCTACGCCGCCTACCTGGCCAGCTGCAGAGCTGCGCTCGCGCACACAGACCACGCACTCACCAAGTACGTATGAACTAGCTCACGCGCGCGCTCGGACACAGCGCCGCGCTGGCCGCCCGCCTGGCCGCCGCCCTGCGCGCCGACCTGGCGGCACGGAGGCCCTACGCCGCCTACCTGGCCAGCTGCAGAGCTGCGCTCGCGCACACAGACCACGCACTCACCAAGTACGTATGAACTAGCTCACGCGCGCGCTCGGACACAGCGCCGCGCTGGCCGCCCGCCTGGCCGCCGCCCTGCGCGCCGACCTGGCGGCACGGAGGCCCTACGCCGCCTACCTGGCCAGCTGCAGAGCTGCGCTCGCGCACACAGACCACGCACTCACCAAGTACGTATGAACTAGCTCACGCGCGCGCTCGGACACAGCGCCGCGCTGGCCGCCCGCCTGGCCGCCGCCCTGCGCGCCGACCTGGCGGCACGGAGGCCCTACGCCGCCTACCTGGCCAGCTGCAGAGCTGCGCTCGCGCACACAGACCACGCACTCACCAAGTACGTATGAACTAGCTCACGCGCGCGCTCGGACACAGCGCCGCGCTGGCCGCCCGCCTGGCCGCCGCCCTGCGCGCCGACCTGGCGGCACGGAGGCCCTACGCCGCCTACCTGGCCAGCTGCAGAGCTGCGCTCGCGCACACAGACCACGCACTCACCAAGTACGTATGAACTAGCTCACGCGCGCGCTCGGACACAGCGCCGCGCTGGCCGCCCGCCTGGCCGCCGCCCTGCGCGCCGACCTGGCGGCACGGAGGCCCTACGCCGCCTACCTGGCCAGCTGCAGAGCTGCGCTCGCGCACACAGACCACGCACTCACCAAGTACGTATGAACTAGCTCACGCGCGCGCTCGGACACAGCGCCGCGCTGGCCGCCCGCCTGGCCGCCGCCCTGCGCGCCGACCTGGCGGCACGGAGGCCCTACGCCGCCTACCTGGCCAGCTGCAGAGCTGCGCTCGCGCACACAGACCACGCACTCACCAAGTACGTATGAACTAGCTCACGCGCGCGCTCGGACACAGCGCCGCGCTGGCCGCCCGCCTGGCCGCCGCCCTGCGCGCCGACCTGGCGGCACGGAGGCCCTACGCCGCCTACCTGGCCAGCTGCAGAGCTGCGCTCGCGCACACAGACCACGCACTCACCAAGTACGTATGAACTAGCTCACGCGCGCGCTCGGACACAGCGCCGCGCTGGCCGCCCGCCTGGCCGCCGCCCTGCGCGCCGACCTGGCGGCACGGAGGCCCTACGCCGCCTACCTGGCCAGCTGCAGAGCTGCGCTCGCGCACACAGACCACGCACTCACCAAGTACGTATGAACTAGCTCACGCGCGCGCTCGGACACAGCGCCGCGCTGGCCGCCCGCCTGGCCGCCGCCCTGCGCGCCGACCTGGCGGCACGGAGGCCCTACGCCGCCTACCTGGCCAGCTGCAGAGCTGCGCTCGCGCACACAGACCACGCACTCACCAAGTACGTATGAACTAGCTCACGCGCGCGCTCGGACACAGCGCCGCGCTGGCCGCCCGCCTGGCCGCCGCCCTGCGCGCCGACCTGGCGGCACGGAGGCCCTACGCCGCCTACCTGGCCAGCTGCAGAGCTGCGCTCGCGCACACAGACCACGCACTCACCAAGTACGTATGAACTAGCTCACGCGCGCGCTCGGACACAGCGCCGCGCTGGCCGCCCGCCTGGCCGCCGCCCTGCGCGCCGACCTGGCGGCACGGAGGCCCTACGCCGCCTACCTGGCCAGCTGCAGAGCTGCGCTCGCGCACACAGACCACGCACTCACCAAGTACGTATGAACTAGCTCACGCGCGCGCTCGGACACAGCGCCGCGCTGGCCGCCCGCCTGGCCGCCGCCCTGCGCGCCGACCTGGCGGCACGGAGGCCCTACGCCGCCTACCTGGCCAGCTGCAGAGCTGCGCTCGCGCACACAGACCACGCACTCACCAAGTACGTATGAACTAGCTCACGCGCGCGCTCGGACACAGCGCCGCGCTGGCCGCCCGCCTGGCCGCCGCCCTGCGCGCCGACCTGGCGGCACGGAGGCCCTACGCCGCCTACCTGGCCAGCTGCAGAGCTGCGCTCGCGCACACAGACCACGCACTCACCAAGTACGTATGAACTAGCTCACGCGCGCGCTCGGACACAGCGCCGCGCTGGCCGCCCGCCTGGCCGCCGCCCTGCGCGCCGACCTGGCGGCACGGAGGCCCTACGCCGCCTACCTGGCCAGCTGCAGAGCTGCGCTCGCGCACACAGACCACGCACTCACCAAGTACGTATGAACTAGCTCACGCGCGCGCTCGGACACAGCGCCGCGCTGGCCGCCCGCCTGGCCGCCGCCCTGCGCGCCGACCTGGCGGCACGGAGGCCCTACGCCGCCTACCTGGCCAGCTGCAGAGCTGCGCTCGCGCACACAGACCACGCACTCACCAAGTACGTATGAACTAGCTCACGCGCGCGCTCGGACACAGCGCCGCGCTGGCCGCCCGCCTGGCCGCCGCCCTGCGCGCCGACCTGGCGGCACGGAGGCCCTACGCCGCCTACCTGGCCAGCTGCAGAGCTGCGCTCGCGCACACAGACCACGCACTCACCAAGTACGTATGAACTAGCTCACGCGCGCGCTCGGACACAGCGCCGCGCTGGCCGCCCGCCTGGCCGCCGCCCTGCGCGCCGACCTGGCGGCACGGAGGCCCTACGCCGCCTACCTGGCCAGCTGCAGAGCTGCGCTCGCGCACACAGACCACGCACTCACCAAGTACGTATGAACTAGCTCACGCGCGCGCTCGGACACAGCGCCGCGCTGGCCGCCCGCCTGGCCGCCGCCCTGCGCGCCGACCTGGCGGCACGGAGGCCCTACGCCGCCTACCTGGCCAGCTGCAGAGCTGCGCTCGCGCACACAGACCACGCACTCACCAAGTACGTATGAACTAGCTCACGCGCGCGCTCGGACACAGCGCCGCGCTGGCCGCCCGCCTGGCCGCCGCCCTGCGCGCCGACCTGGCGGCACGGAGGCCCTACGCCGCCTACCTGGCCAGCTGCAGAGCTGCGCTCGCGCACACAGACCACGCACTCACCAAGTACGTATGAACTAGCTCACGCGCGCGCTCGGACACAGCGCCGCGCTGGCCGCCCGCCTGGCCGCCGCCCTGCGCGCCGACCTGGCGGCACGGAGGCCCTACGCCGCCTACCTGGCCAGCTGCAGAGCTGCGCTCGCGCACACAGACCACGCACTCACCAAGTACGTATGAACTAGCTCACGCGCGCGCTCGGACACAGCGCCGCGCTGGCCGCCCGCCTGGCCGCCGCCCTGCGCGCCGACCTGGCGGCACGGAGGCCCTACGCCGCCTACCTGGCCAGCTGCAGAGCTGCGCTCGCGCAC
Source organism: Mythimna albipuncta (assembly GCA_929112965.1). NCBI lineage: Eukaryota > Metazoa > Arthropoda > Insecta > Lepidoptera > Noctuidae > Mythimna > Mythimna albipuncta. Next base: position 2,540,889 of record OV815962.1, on the reverse strand, counting down.
ACAGACCACGCACTCACCAAGTACGTATGAACTAGCTCACGCGCGCGCTCGGACACAGCGCCGCGCTGGCCGCCCGCCTGGCCGCCGCCCTGCGCGCCGACCTGGCGGCACGGAGGCCCTACGCCGCCTACCTGGCCAGCTGCAGAGCTGCGCTCGCGCACACAGACCACGCACTCACCAAGTACACTCACTTCCAAAAGTCGATAGGAATTCTTAAAACGTATTCGTTTGACGTTTAGTTTGACTTACGACCTTTTATTTTCAAGTTTCGCCAACAAATGATTGAAATTCACAATTTCATCAACTTAGCATAAGTCAAGATGGCCCAGTGGTATAGGCACACAGATTGAAGCGCAAATCAGTGTGCCGCAAGTTCAAATCCCACGCAATTATTGACTTTTTGTAAGTTCTTACCCGATTGGAAGTTATGTATTTGCATTACATATATTAAATTATTCTTTAACTTGTTCACACATTTCTTAGAGTTAGAAAGGTAGATCACAAAAAAACTAAATAAAGAATTAGATTTCTGCGAGGTAGACATGAGTTTTAACTTGACCGAAATGAACTGTCGTTTGGTTGTAGTTGTTGGTTAGTGACGTGTGGTTGACAGTATTGTAATATTCGCAAAATGCAGGCTAATATTAGTATTGAAGTGAGGGCGACTATCATTGGGCTGCATAAAAGTGGTTTTAATAAAACACAAATATCTGAAGAAACCGGACTGAATGTGAGTATAATAGCTATTAATGAATTGTAACTTTATTACAAATTAATCTTCTAATTAAAACGTATGCCATTTATGAATCCATTCATCGTATCTATAAGAGGTTTAGAAGAGAAATACGTAAATCGTTGGGTTTATTGGATTGGTTATTGGATTAATAAATGCAGTTTTATTTTAAAATTATATTCAATAATTATGATTATTAACATTTTATATAATGAAAATGAAGTGAAGTAGGTATAGCTGCCTAATATATATATATATTTTTTATTTTAGAAAAATACTGTAAATCTTTGGCTAAAAAGATATGAGGAAGAAGGCAGCTTTGCTAGTCGAAAGAGAAGTGGGAGACCGAAGCTTATTAGCGAGGCGCAGCGACGACATATGGTGGACGTATACGAAACGAATGGTTTCGCACCAACGAGACATTTTGCGGAATTATATGACACCTCGATGGATACTGTTCGCCGTGCACTTCACGCTGAAGGCGTGCATCACAGAAAACCTGCTAAAAAGCCGTACTTGACAGAGAGGCACAAACAAGAACGATTACGTTTCGCACTAAATGTTTAATGTTAACTAAACTAAAGGGCCTACCATTTTATTTTAACATATCTGTGATTATTCGTTAACAAACACTGTATTATATTGTGTTTACTTTCGTTTAAAACAGCTATATCTTTTAATTTGTGCCATCGCCTCATCTTAAGAATGCAGTGAACTCGCTATCAATTTTGTTGACAATAATCATGAGTCTATTTCGTTTTTTATTCTTCTACCCGCACTGTTATAACATAATATTATAGTTCATTTTATTTTGCTCATCTAATTGACGATTATCTTGTGAGAACTAAAGTTCTTTTAACAGAAATTGAGGTTTAGTTTCAATCTTCTTTTCGTCAAGAAAATGAACAATTAAGCTATGACCTCAATACATTAATTGTGACGTTACACAAAAATAAAATGTTTACAAAGTCTAAATCATAAATCACTTTTCAATAAATAACTGGATATAAACAATTACCTATATTTTATTTTATTAAAATTTGAATATCCGTTCATTGTTACGTTATTCATAATATGAATGGTCTAAGTAGGTATACTTCCAACAAACAATCTTACGCGTAACATAGATAACGGTTACAAGATAACTTTTTGCTATTCGACGTCACAATTCTCATAAATGTTTAATTTGTAAATATAAAGCATAAACATTTTTATTAAACACGTCTTTTTATTTCCACCTTACAACATCGAAAAGATGTAACAACTAAATAATTGCAAATTACGAATGTGATTCTTCTTGTGGTTAATAGATCACATTCGTAATTTGCAACTATTTAGTGCAAAAAATGCAATAGTATTTTTCATAGAAATTAAAAAAAATGACTATATCAATATAGATTGGGAATTTTCAAAGTAAGAAATAACTGCAACGGACCGACCATGATTTGAACTCGGGTTACGTGATTTGCGAATCCAACACTTAGTTCACACGGCTACCAGCACATGACGTATTTGCGCGAATTTTATCAATGCTATGGTAAGAACAGAAAAATAATAATGTTTTGCTCAGTGCGACGACAGTTCCTTAGTGTGTGTTATCTGTGGAATGTGGATACTCATACATGCGCACACATACGCATCGCGCTCGCTCGGTTCATAGCAATGTAATCTTTAACGTTCCTATGGACTTTTGCCTCCTTACTGTACGTATGAACTAGCTCACGCGCGCGCTCGGACACAGCGCCGCGCTGGCCGCCCGCCTGGCCGCCGCCCTGCGCGCCGACCTGGCGGCACGGAGGCCCTACGCCGCCTACCTGGCCAGCTGCAGAGCTGCGCTCGCGCACACAGACCACGCACTCACCAAGTACGTATGAACTAGCTCACGCGCGCGCTCGGACACAGCGCCGCGCTGGCCGCCCGCCTGGCCGCCGCCCTGCGCGCCGACCTGGCGGCACGGAGGCCCTACGCCGCCTACCTGGCCAGCTGCAGAGCTGCGCTCGCGCACACAGACCACGCACTCACCAAGTACGTATGAACTAGCTCACGCGCGCGCTCGGACACAGCGCCGCGCTGGCCGCCCGCCTGGCCGCCGCCCTGCGCGCCGACCTGGCGGCACGGAGGCCCTACGCCGCCTACCTGGCCAGCTGCAGAGCTGCGCTCGCGCACACAGACCACGCACTCACCAAGTACGTATGAACTAGCTCACGCGCGCGCTCGGACACAGCGCCGCGCTGGCCGCCCGCCTGGCCGCCGCCCTGCGCGCCGACCTGGCGGCACGGAGGCCCTACGCCGCCTACCTGGCCAGCTGCAGAGCTGCGCTCGCGCACACAGACCACGCACTCACCAAGTACGTATGAACTAGCTCACGCGCGCGCTCGGACACAGCGCCGCGCTGGCCGCCCGCCTGGCCGCCGCCCTGCGCGCCGACCTGGCGGCACGGAGGCCCTACGCCGCCTACCTGGCCAGCTGCAGAGCTGCGCTCGCGCACACAGACCACGCACTCACCAAGTACGTATGAACTAGCTCACGCGCGCGCTCGGACACAGCGCCGCGCTGGCCGCCCGCCTGGCCGCCGCCCTGCGCGCCGACCTGGCGGCACGGAGGCCCTACGCCGCCTACCTGGCCAGCTGCAGAGCTGCGCTCGCGCACACAGACCACGCACTCACCAAGTACGTATGAACTAGCTCACGCGCGCGCTCGGACACAGCGCCGCGCTGGCCGCCCGCCTGGCCGCCGCCCTGCGCGCCGACCTGGCGGCACGGAGGCCCTACGCCGCCTACCTGGCCAGCTGCAGAGCTGCGCTCGCGCACACAGACCACGCACTCACCAAGTACGTATGAACTAGCTCACGCGCGCGCTCGGACACAGCGCCGCGCTGGCCGCCCGCCTGGCCGCCGCCCTGCGCGCCGACCTGGCGGCACGGAGGCCCTACGCCGCCTACCTGGCCAGCTGCAGAGCTGCGCTCGCGCACACAGACCACGCACTCACCAAGTACGTATGAACTAGCTCACGCGCGCGCTCGGACACAGCGCCGCGCTGGCCGCCCGCCTGGCCGCCGCCCTGCGCGCCGACCTGGCGGCACGGAGGCCCTACGCCGCCTACCTGGCCAGCTGCAGAGCTGCGCTCGCGCACACAGACCACGCACTCACCAAGTACGTATGAACTAGCTCACGCGCGCGCTCGGACACAGCGCCGCGCTGGCCGCCCGCCTGGCCGCCGCCCTGCGCGCCGACCTGGCGGCACGGAGGCCCTACGCCGCCTACCTGGCCAGCTGCAGAGCTGCGCTCGCGCACACAGACCACGCACTCACCAAGTACGTATGAACTAGCTCACGCGCGCGCTCGGACACAGCGCCGCGCTGGCCGCCCGCCTGGCCGCCGCCCTGCGCGCCGACCTGGCGGCACGGAGGCCCTACGCCGCCTACCTGGCCAGCTGCAGAGCTGCGCTCGCGCACACAGACCACGCACTCACCAAGTACGTATGAACTAGCTCACGCGCGCGCTCGGACACAGCGCCGCGCTGGCCGCCCGCCTGGCCGCCGCCCTGCGCGCCGACCTGGCGGCACGGAGGCCCTACGCCGCCTACCTGGCCAGCTGCAGAGCTGCGCTCGCGCACACAGACCACGCACTCACCAAGTACACTCACTTCCAAAAGTCGATAGGAATTCTTAAAACGTATTCGTTTGACGTTTAGTTTGACTTACGACCTTTTATTTTCAAGTTTCGCCAACAAATGATTGAAATTCACAATTTCATCAACTTAGCATAAGTCAAGATGGCCCAGTGGTATAGGCACACAGATTGAAGCGCAAATCAGTGTGCCGCAAGTTCAAATCCCACGCAATTATTGACTTTTTGTAAGTTCTTACCCGATTGGAAGTTATGTATTTGCATTACATATATTAAATTATTCTTTAACTTGTTCACACATTTCTTAGAGTTAGAAAGGTAGATCACAAAAAAACTAAATAAAGAATTAGATTTCTGCGAGGTAGACATGAGTTTTAACTTGACCGAAATGAACTGTCGTTTGGTTGTAGTTGTTGGTTAGTGACGTGTGGTTGACAGTATTGTAATATTCGCAAAATGCAGGCTAATATTAGTATTGAAGTGAGGGCGACTATCATTGGGCTGCATAAAAGTGGTTTTAATAAAACACAAATATCTGAAGAAACCGGACTGAATGTGAGTATAATAGCTATTAATGAATTGTAACTTTATTACAAATTAATCTTCTAATTAAAACGTATGCCATTTATGAATCCATTCATCGTATCTATAAGAGGTTTAGAAGAGAAATACGTAAATCGTTGGGTTTATTGGATTGGTTATTGGATTAATAAATGCAGTTTTATTTTAAAATTATATTCAATAATTATGATTATTAACATTTTATATAATGAAAATGAAGTGAAGTAGGTATAGCTGCCTAATATATATATATATTTTTTATTTTAGAAAAATACTGTAAATCTTTGGCTAAAAAGATATGAGGAAGAAGGCAGCCTTGCTAGTCGAAAGAGAAGTGGGAGACCGAAGCTTATTAGCGAGGCGCAGCGACGACATATGGTGGACGTATACGAAACGAATGGTTTCGCACCAACGAGACATTTTGCGGAATTATATGACACCTCGATGGATACTGTTCGCCGTGCACTTCACGCTGAAGGCGTGCATCACAGAAAACCTGCTAAAAAGCCGTACTTGACAGAGAGGCACAAACAAGAACGATTACGTTTCGCACTAAATGTTTAATGTTAACTAAACTAAAGGGCCTACCATTTTATTTTAACATATCTGTGATTATTCGTTAACAAACACTGTATTATATTGTGTTTACTTTCGTTTAAAACAGCTATATCTTTTAATTTGTGCCATCGCCTCATCTTAAGAATGCAGTGAACTCGCTATCAATTTTGTTGACAATAATCATGAGTCTATTTCGTTTTTTATTCTTCTACCCGCACTGTTATAACATAATATTATAGTTCATTTTATTTTGCTCATCTAATTGACGATTATCTTGTGAGAACTAAAGTTCTTTTAACAGAAATTGAGGTTTAGTTTCAATCTTCTTTTCGTCAAGAAAATGAACAATTAAGCTATGACCTCAATACATTAATTGTGACGTTACACAAAAATAAAATGTTTACAAAGTCTAAATCATAAATCACTTTTCAATAAATAACTGGATATAAACAATTACCTATATTTTATTTTATTAAAATTTGAATATCCGTTCATTGTTACGTTATTCATAATATGAATGGTCTAAGTAGGTATACTTCCAACAAACAATCTTACGCGTAACATTGATAACGGTTACAAGATAACTTTTTGCTATTCGACGTCACAATTCTCATAAATGTTTAATTTGTAAATATAAAGCATAAACATTTTTATTAAACACGTCTTTTTATTTCCACCTTACAACATCGAAAAGATGTAACAACTAAATAATTGCAAATTACGAATGTGATTCTTCTTGTGGTTAATAGATCACATTCGTAATTTGCAACTATTTAGTGCAAAAAATGCAATAGTATTTTTCATAGAAATTAAAAAAAATGACTATATCAATATAGATTGGGAATTTTCAAAGTAAGAAATAACTGCAACGGACCGACCATGATTTGAACTCGGGTTACGTGATTTGCGAATCCAACACTTAGTTCACACGGCTACCAGCACATGACGTATTTGCGCGAATTTTATCAATGCTATGGTAAGAACAGAAAAATAATAATGTTTTGCTCAGTGCGACGACAGTTCCTTAGTGTGTGTTATCTGTGGAATGTGGATACTCATACATGCGCACACATACGCATCGCGCTCGCTCGGTTCATAGCAATGTAATCTTTAACGTTCCTATGGACTTTTGCCTCCTTACTGTACGTATGAACTAGCTCACGCGCGCGCTCGGACACAGCGCCGCGCTGGCCGCCCGCCTGGCCGCCGCCCTGCGCGCCGACCTGGCGGCACGGAGGCCCTACGCCGCCTACCTGGCCAGCTGCAGAGCTGCGCTCGCGCACACAGACCACGCACTCACCAAGTACGTATGAACTAGCTCACGCGCGCGCTCGGACACAGCGCCGCGCTGGCCGCCCGCCTGGCCGCCGCCCTGCGCGCCGACCTGGCGGCACGGAGGCCCTACGCCGCCTACCTGGCCAGCTGCAGAGCTGCGCTCGCGCACACAGACCACGCACTCACCAAGTACGTATGAACTAGCTCACGCGCGCGCTCGGACACAGCGCCGCGCTGGCCGCCCGCCTGGCCGCCGCCCTGCGCGCCGACCTGGCGGCACGGAGGCCCTACGCCGCCTACCTGGCCAGCTGCAGAGCTGCGCTCGCGCACACAGACCACGCACTCACCAAGTACGTATGAACTAGCTCACGCGCGCGCTCGGACACAGCGCCGCGCTGGCCGCCCGCCTGGCCGCCGCCCTGCGCGCCGACCTGGCGGCACGGAGGCCCTACGCCGCCTACCTGGCCAGCTGCAGAGCTGCGCTCGCGCACACAGACCACGCACTCACCAAGTACGTATGAACTAGCTCACGCGCGCGCTCGGACACAGCGCCGCGCTGGCCGCCCGCCTGGCCGCCGCCCTGCGCGCCGACCTGGCGGCACGGAGGCCCTACGCCGCCTACCTGGCCAGCTGCAGAGCTGCGCTCGCGCACACAGACCACGCACTCACCAAGTACGTATGAACTAGCTCACGCGCGCGCTCGGACACAGCGCCGCGCTGGCCGCCCGCCTGGCCGCCGCCCTGCGCGCCGACCTGGCGGCACGGAGGCCCTACGCCGCCTACCTGGCCAGCTGCAGAGCTGCGCTCGCGCACACAGACCACGCACTCACCAAGTACGTATGAACTAGCTCACGCGCGCGCTCGGACACAGCGCCGCGCTGGCCGCCCGCCTGGCCGCCGCCCTGCGCGCCGACCTGGCGGCACGGAGGCCCTACGCCGCCTACCTGGCCAGCTGCAGAGCTGCGCTCGCGCACACAGACCACGCACTCACCAAGTACGTATGAACTAGCTCACGCGCGCGCTCGGACACAGCGCCGCGCTGGCCGCCCGCCTGGCCGCCGCCCTGCGCGCCGACCTGGCGGCACGGAGGCCCTACGCCGCCTACCTGGCCAGCTGCAGAGCTGCGCTCGCGCACACAGACCACGCACTCACCAAGTACGTATGAACTAGCTCACGCGCGCGCTCGGACACAGCGCCGCGCTGGCCGCCCGCCTGGCCGCCGCCCTGCGCGCCGACCTGGCGGCACGGAGGCCCTACGCCGCCTACCTGGCCAGCTGCAGAGCTGCGCTCGCGCACACAGACCACGCACTCACCAAGTACGTATGAACTAGCTCACGCGCGCGCTCGGACACAGCGCCGCGCTGGCCGCCCGCCTGGCCGCCGCCCTGCGCGCCGACCTGGCGGCACGGAGGCCCTACGCCGCCTACCTGGCCAGCTGCAGAGCTGCGCTCGCGCACACAGACCACGCACTCACCAAGTACGTATGAACTAGCTCACGCGCGCGCTCGGACACAGCGCCGCGCTGGCCGCCCGCCTGGCCGCCGCCCTGCGCGCCGACCTGGCGGCACGGAGGCCCTACGCCGCCTACCTGGCCAGCTGCAGAGCTGCGCTCGCGCACACAGACCACGCACTCACCAAGTACGTATGAACTAGCTCACGCGCGCGCTCGGACACAGCGCCGCGCTGGCCGCCCGCCTGGCCGCCGCCCTGCGCGCCGACCTGGCGGCACGGAGGCCCTACGCCGCCTACCTGGCCAGCTGCAGAGCTGCGCTCGCGCACACAGACCACGCACTCACCAAGTACGTATGAACTAGCTCACGCGCGCGCTCGGACACAGCGCCGCGCTGGCCGCCCGCCTGGCCGCCGCCCTGCGCGCCGACCTGGCGGCACGGAGGCCCTACGCCGCCTACCTGGCCAGCTGCAGAGCTGCGCTCGCGCACACAGACCACGCACTCACCAAGTACGTATGAACTAGCTCACGCGCGCGCTCGGACACAGCGCCGCGCTGGCCGCCCGCCTGGCCGCCGCCCTGCGCGCCGACCTGGCGGCACGGAGGCCCTACGCCGCCTACCTGGCCAGCTGCAGAGCTGCGCTCGCGCACACAGACCACGCACTCACCAAGTACGTATGAACTAGCTCACGCGCGCGCTCGGACACAGCGCCGCGCTGGCCGCCCGCCTGGCCGCCGCCCTGCGCGCCGACCTGGCGGCACGGAGGCCCTACGCCGCCTACCTGGCCAGCTGCAGAGCTGCGCTCGCGCACACAGACCACGCACTCACCAAGTACGTATGAACTAGCTCACGCGCGCGCTCGGACACAGCGCCGCGCTGGCCGCCCGCCTGGCCGCCGCCCTGCGCGCCGACCTGGCGGCACGGAGGCCCTACGCCGCCTACCTGGCCAGCTGCAGAGCTGCGCTCGCGCACACAGACCACGCACTCACCAAGTACGTATGAACTAGCTCACGCGCGCGCTCGGACACAGCGCCGCGCTGGCCGCCCGCCTGGCCGCCGCCCTGCGCGCCGACCTGGCGGCACGGAGGCCCTACGCCGCCTACCTGGCCAGCTGCAGAGCTGCGCTCGCGCACACAGACCACGCACTCACCAAGTACGTATGAACTAGCTCACGCGCGCGCTCGGACACAGCGCCGCGCTGGCCGCCCGCCTGGCCGCCGCCCTGCGCGCCGACCTGGCGGCACGGAGGCCCTACGCCGCCTACCTGGCCAGCTGCAGAGCTGCGCTCGCGCACACAGACCACGCACTCACCAAGTACGTATAAATATCAGGGACCATCTCCACGAGCGATAGAATCGCAGTGATATTTTCGTCGTGCCACATATTTTTATACATACTCTTAGAACATGTCTCCACACAGCGATATTATCGCGACGATGCGACAAGCGGCTGAGTGCAAGTGAAACGTCGTCATATCTCCGCGCACCTGTTGCTATTGGCAACAAGACCGCCACGTCAAACACAAGTCATTTCTACGTTACCTGTTTACCAAGTAACGTTTTTAGGGTTCCGTAGCCAAATGGCAAAAAACGGAACCCTTATAGATTCGTCATGTCTGTCTGTCTGTCTGTCTGTCTGTCGGTCTGTCTGTCTGTCTGTCTGTCTGTCTGTCTGTCTGTCTGTCTGTCTGTCTGTCCGTCCGTATGTCACAGCCACTTTTTTCCGAAACTATAAGAGCTATACTGTTGAAACTTTGTAAGTAGATGTATTCTGTGAACCGCATTAAGATTTTCACACAAAAATAGAAAAAAAGCAATAAATTTTGGGGGTCCCCATAAATAGAACTGAAACTCAAAAATTTTTTTTTCATCAAACCCATGCGTGTGGGGTATCTATGGATAGGTCTTCAAAAATGATACTGAGGTTTCTAATGTCATTTTTTTCTAAACTGAATAGTTTGCGCGAGAGACACTTCCAAAGTGGTAAAATGTGTGTTCCCCCCCCTCTAACTTCCAAGATAAGAGAATGATAAAACTAAAAAAAATATATAATGTACATTACTATAAAAACTACCAACGAAAATTGGTTTGAACGAAATCCAGTAAGTAGTTTTTTTTTAATGCGTCATAAACTGAAAAATATACACTATTATTAAAACATCGATCAAAGTTACAACACATTACAAGAACTTTTATATTATGCTACTTGCTGCTATGGAACCCTTCATGGGCGAGTCCGACTCGCACTTGGCCGGTTTTTTACAACACGACGTCGCAGAAAGGCAGCGATTCCGTATCGCGGACACGCGACTGTTCCATTATGACTTTTGGCCTATATCCAATTGTGAACGTCTTGCGGCTTATATGCTTTTAATATTCCATAAAACTCTAAAAATTTAAAGGCGACGGCCAGAATTGATTGTCCTCTGGTTATGGTAATAAAAAGTAGTTTTAAGTATAATAGCAAGAACTAATATAATGTTTTCTTCTAGACAAATCAAGCTAGTCCGAGAAGAGTGCTACTGGTGCTGCCGCGCGGCGGCGGCCGCCCGCGTGCTGGAGCAGCTGGAGCGCGGCAGTGCGCTGCGGCGCCTCGCACGCCACCACCACGCGAACAACAAGCATTCCTTGCATAATGGTACGTGCTATTTAGTAAACACCTAAAAAATACAAGCCTACACTAAGCAGATCAGTGCGACAACAGGAGACGCCCCGGGCATAAAATAGATAGATACAGAAGACAATCTCATGTATGTACTTCACTTTTCATGCCTATGGTCGACGGTCATACTAGAGTTGCCGTCCTCTCGCACCCGGGCGCGACGGCGGCACGACGGTTGCGCCGCTTAACCATTTACCTCCGGACGCTTACCTATACCTACCTGTTCTGTGTTACTTTAAAACGAACGGTTTCAGTCGTATTTTCGGCAGGTTTGCCGAAACCGATCCCAATTTTTTTGTCAGATCCTAATAGTATAGAAAGAAGTATATAGATGGAGCATTCTTGCCGTGACTTTAACTTTTCAATACTGTAATTAGAGACAATAGAAATACAATGATAAAGCGAACTCCGGCTCCGGGAGGCGGTTCGCTTGGAGTTTAATGAATTAATGATTCAACAATCACGCGGGCGAAGCCGCTGGCAGTATCTAGTTGAAAAATAAATCAATTAGTTTTACAGGAACAACATCAATCAGTTTTACAGTAACAACATCAATCAGTTTTACAGTAACAGCATCAATCAGTTTTACAGTAACAACATCAATCAGTTTTACAGTAACAACATCAATCAGTTTTACAGTAACAACATCAATCAGTTTTACAGTAACAACATCAATCAGTTTTACAGTAACAACATCAATCAGTTTTACAGTAACAACATCAATCAGTTTTACAGTAACAGCATCAATCAGTTTTACAGTAACAGCATCAATCATTTTTACCGTAACAACATCATTCAGTTTTACAGTAACAACATCAATCAGTTTTACTGTAACAACATCAATCAGTTTTACTGTAACAACATCAATCAGTTTTACAGTAACAACATCAATCAGTTTTACACTAACAACATCAATCAGTTTTACAGTAACAACATCAATCAGTTTTACACTAACAACATTAATCAGTTTTACAGTAACAACATCAATCAGTTTTACAGTAACAACATCAATCAGTTTTATAGTAACAACATCAATCAGTTTTATAGTAACAACATCAATCAGTTTTACAGTAACAACATCAATCAGTTTTACAGTAACAACATCAATCAGTACAGTAACATCATCAATCAGTTTTACAGTAACAACATCAATCAGTTTTACAGTAACAACATCAATCAGTTTTACAGTAACAACATCAATCAGTTTTACAGTAACAGCATCAATCAGTTTTACCGTAACAACATCATTCAGTTTTACAGTAACAACATCATTCAGTTTTACACTAACAACATCATTCAGTTTTACAGTAACAACATCAATCAGTTTTACACTAACAACATTAATCAGTTTTACAGTAACAACATCAATCAGTTTTACAGTCACAATATCAATCAGTTTTACAGTAACAACATCAATCAGTTTTACCGTAACAACATCATCCAGTTTTACACTAACAACATCATTCAGTTTTACAGTAACAACATCAATCAGTTTTAAAGTAACAACATCAATCAGTTTTACAGTAACAACATCAATCAGTTTTACAGTAACAGCATCAATCAGTTTTACCGTAACAACATCATTCAGTTTTACAGTAACAACATCATTCAGTTTTACAGTAACAACATCATTCAGTTTTACAGTAACAACATCATTCAGTTTTACAGTAACAACATCAATCAGTTTTACAGTAACAACATCATTCAGTTTTACAGTAACAACATCAATCAGTTTTACAGTAACAGCATCAATCAGTTTTACAGTAACAACATCAATCAGTTTCACAGTAACAACATCAATCAGTTTCACAGTAACAACATCAATCAGTTTCACAGTAACAACATCGATCAGTTTTACAGTAACAACATCAATCAGTTTTATAGTAACAACATCAATCAGTACAGTAACAACAACAATCAGTTTCACAGTAACAACATCAATCAGTTTCACAGTAACAGCATCAATCAGTTTTACAGCAACAGCATCAATCAGTTTTACAGTAACAACATCAATCAGTTTCACAGTAACAACATCAATCAGTTTCACAGTAACAGCATCAATCAGTTTTACAGTAACAACATCAATCAGTTTTACAGTAACAACATCATTCAGTTTTACACTAACAACATCAATCAGTTTTACAGTAACAACATCGATCAGTTTTACAGTAACAACATCGATCAGTTTTACAGTAACAACATCGATCAGTTTTACAGTAACAACAGCAATCAGTTTTACAGTAACAACATCAATCAGTTTTACAGTAACAACATCAATCAGTTTTACAGTAACAACATCAATCAGTTTTACAGTAACAACATCATTCAGTTTTACAGTAACAACATCAATTAGTTTTACAGTAACAACATCGATCAGTTTTACAGTAACAACATCGATCAGTTTTACAGTAACAACAGCAATCAGTTTTACAGTAACAACATCATTCAGTTTTACACTTACAACATCAATCAGTTTTACAGTAACAACAGCAATCAGTTTTACAGTAACAACATCAATCAGTTTTACACTAACAACATCAATCAGTTTTACAGTAACAACATCAATCAGTTTTACACTTACAACATCAATCAGTTTTACAGTAACAACATCAATCAGTTTTACAGTAACAACATCAATCAGTTTTACAGTAACAACATCAATCAGTTTTATAGTAACAACATCAATCAGTTTTACAGTAACAACATCAATCAGTTTTATAGTAACAACATCAATCAGTTTTACAGTAACAGCATCAATCAGTTTTACAGTATCTAACAACATCAATCAGTTTTACAGTAACAGCATCAATCAGTTTTACAGTATCTAACAACATCAATCAGTTTTACAGTAACAGCATCAATCAGTTTTACAGTAACAGCATCAATCAGTTTTACAGTAACAGCATCAATCAGTTTTACAGTAACAGCATCAATCAGTTTTACAGTAACAGCATCAATCAGTTTTACAGTAACAGCATCAATCAGTTTTACAGTAACAGCATCAATCAGTTTTACAGTAACAGCATCAATCAGTTTTACTGTAACAAAATCAATCAGTTTTACAGTAACAACATCAATCAGTTTTACAGTAACAGCATCAATCAGTTTTACAGTAACAACATCAATCAGTTTTACACTTACAACATCAATCAGTTTTACAGTAACAACATCAATCAGTTTTACAGTAACAACATCAATCAGTTTTACAGTAACAACATCAATCAGTTTTACAGTAACAACATCAATCAGTTTTACAGTAACAACATCAATCAGTTTTACAGTAACAGCATCAATCAGTTTTACAGTAACAGCATCAATCAGTTTTACAGTAACAGCATCAATCAGTTTTACAGTAACAGCATCAATCAGTTTTACAGTAACAGCATCAATCAGTTTTACAGTAACAGCATCAATCAGTTTTACAGTAACAGCATCAATCAGTTTTACTGTAACAAAATCAATCAGTTTTACAGTAACAACATCAATCAGTTTTACAGTAACAAAATCAATCAGTTTTACAGTAACAACATTTTTTTTTATTATTATAAACTAGTGCTTGACTGTGATCCCACCTGATGGTAAGCAGTGATGCATTCGTTGATGGTGAGGGGCACTAGTTTATTAAGAGCCTATTCACTCTTGCCTTAAAGACACCTAAATTATAATCAGACGGAAAGACCGCAGCAGGCAAATTGTTCCAGTGCCTTTATGTACAGTAAGGCCGCAAAAGTCCATAGGAACGCTAAAGATTACATTGCTACGAACCGAGCGAGCGCGATACTTCCGTGCGTGTGTGTGCGCATGTATGAGTATCCACATTCCACAGATAACACTAAGGAACTGTCGTCGCCTGAACTTAAAAACATTATTACAACATCAATCAGTTTGAAAATGAGACAACGCTTCGTAGTTCACAGCAAGCTAACCATATCTTTCTACTTTCACTTTTTCAACAGGAGGAGAGCTGATGGACGAGAAAGCTACAAGACTGACGGCCAGCATAAAGGCCATTACCGCTGAAGTAAAGGCAGACCCCTCGTGGGAAGGTCAGTCAGGTGTTTTTCATATAGTGCGGATATCATCACGCATGCGGGATTGTCCCACACGCGTAACCCCCGCAAATGTTCATTTCATACAAGTATTTATTGTAATGAGTGGAACACGCACGCGGGACGCATTTTTCCCCGTCTCTCTCCTCTCTCTCTTTTGTCTCACGACAGAGTGGCTTCAAAATTTTTTGGTATTTTGTTTTATTAGCCTATATTACGTATGTCCCATTGCTTTGCGAAGACCTCTCCACTTCCCTTCAAAACTTCTGCATGTTATTTGATTATTTTTTTGTGTGTTAGGTGCTACGGCAACACTATTGGAGAGCGCAGAAGTGACGGTGGAGCGTGCGGCGTTCGCGAGACTCTACCTACACGTACTGTTCCCCAACGGAGATGGCGACATCGCACGAGATCAGTGAGTTTACAGCCTTTGTTGTAATTACCAGCTGTCTCCGCGGTTCCACTTGCGTCTTAGGCGATTATCACACTGCCACGCACCACGCAGCGTAGCGCGTGAATGCGTGTTTTAACGTTGCTTGTAAGTATCTCCGTTTGTATAGAAAACACACACAGTCCAACACACCGAAAATGCATCCACGCGCGTTCATGCAGATCACACGCCTACATGCGGAGAAACATACATTCACGACGGCGGGCAGTCAGTCGGGCGGGACGAGGGGTACTCGTCTCAGTCCGCCCGACTGAGACGAGTAGTGCCATGCGTGATTTGGTATGAAATGAGTCAGAGCCTGCGTGAATTTACAAAACGCAAATACGCGTGAGTGTGAAAAAATCCCGCTTGATGATGCAGATCTGCACTCCCGCAAGTACGCGCGTAGGTGCGTTGACACGCAACATGCAGCGTGATGCGTGGCAGTGTGATAATCGCCTTAGGTTATCGTCGCTGCCGTGGGTCGTAGCGTGATGTTATGTAGCCTTTAGCCTTCCTCAATAAGTCTGCTATACAATACTAAAACAAATTTTCATTTCGAACCAAGAGAGATCAATTAATTTTTGTTTCAAACTGAATTCTTGAAATTAGACCAGTGAACACTGGTTGTATTCCCTGCGTCCTTCGCGTCAGCCGTATATTCTCACACGGGTTATTTTAGCAGTCTTTATTTTAGTAAATCATGTACTTCAATAAAAAAAAAAAGTAAAATTTGTTCAGTTATTTTTTTGTTTGTATTTCGTTCAATATCCACAACAAAAATTAATCATTTTCAAATTTATAAAAATCGATTGAGATATTTGATTGAATAAAGGTCCGATTGTGTTTACATAGAGTCAATCTCGTCGCCTAGACCTCCGCCCCGCGCACGTCGCCTCATGCCACCATTCTCTGCGCAAAGTTTGGGCTCGCCAAGATACGTCAGCCGTATTGTACAAATATTACTTGTCTGTGTTTATGATAGTATTTGTAATGTAATCCATTGTACAGGGTGCTGAGCGAACATATCCGGCGGGTGTCGTCAGTGACGTCAGCGCGCTCGGTGGGCATCGGCGCCGCGCACCGCTGGGCGGCGCCCTACCCGCGCGCACAGCGCCACCTGCGCCACCTGCCCGTCTACCGCACGCCCAGAGACAAGGTAACTGCTATACTGTACATCGGCGCCGCGCACCGCTGGGCGGCGCCCTACCCGCGCGCACAGCGCCACCTGCGCCACCTGCCCGTCTACCGCACGCCCAGAGACAAGGTAACTGCTATACTGTACATCGGCGCCGCGCACCGCTGGGCGGCGCCCTACCCGCGCGCACAGCGCCACCTGCGCCACCTGCCCGTCTACCGCACGCCCAGAGACAAGGTAACTGCTATACTGTACATCGGCGCCGCGCACCGCTGGGCGGCGCCCTACCCGCGCGCACAGCGCCACCTGCGCCACCTGCCCGTCTACCGCACGCCCAGAGACAAGGTAACTGCTATACTGTACATCGGCGCCGCGCACCGCTGGGCGGCGCCCTACCCGCGCGCACAGCGCCACCTGCGCCACCTGCCCGTCTACCGCACGCCCAGAGACAAGGTAACTGCTATACTGTACATCGGCGCCGCGCACCGCTGGGCGGCGCCCTACCCGCGCGCACAGCGCCACCTGCGCCACCTGCCCGTCTACCGCACGCCCAGAGACAAGGTAACTGCTATACTGTACATCGGCGCCGCGCACCGCTGGGCGGCGCCCTACCCGCGCGCACAGCGCCACCTGCGCCACCTGCCCGTCTACCGCACGCCCAGAGACAAGGTAACTGCTATACTGTACATCGGCGCCGCGCACCGCTGGGCGGCGCCCTACCCGCGCGCACAGCGCCACCTGCGCCACCTGCCCGTCTACCGCACGCCCAGAGACAAGGTAACTGCTATACTGTACATCGGCGCCGCGCACCGCTGGGCGGCGCCCTACCCGCGCGCACAGCGCCACCTGCGCCACCTGCCCGTCTACCGCACGCCCAGAGACAAGGTAACTGCTATACTGTACATCGGCGCCGCGCACCGCTGGGCGGCGCCCTACCCGCGCGCACAGCGCCACCTGCGCCACCTGCCCGTCTACCGCACGCCCAGAGACAAGGTAACTGCTATACTGTACATCGGCGCCGCGCACCGCTGGGCGGCGCCCTACCCGCGCGCACAGCGCCACCTGCGCCACCTGCCCGTCTACCGCACGCCCAGAGACAAGGTAACTGCTATACTGTACATCGGCGCCGCGCACCGCTGGGCGGCGCCCTACCCGCGCGCACAGCGCCACCTGCGCCACCTGCCCGTCTACCGCACGCCCAGAGACAAGGTAACTGCTATACTGTACATCGGCGCCGCGCACCGCTGGGCGGCGCCCTACCCGCGCGCACAGCGCCACCTGCGCCACCTGCCCGTCTACCGCACGCCCAGAGACAAGGTAACTGCTATACTGTACATCGGCGCCGCGCACCGCTGGGCGGCGCCCTACCCGCGCGCACAGCGCCACCTGCGCCACCTGCCCGTCTACCGCACGCCCAGAGACAAGGTAACTGCTATACTGTACATCGGCGCCGCGCACCGCTGGGCGGCGCCCTACCCGCGCGCACAGCGCCACCTGCGCCACCTGCCCGTCTACCGCACGCCCAGAGACAAGGTAACTGCTATACTGTACATCGGCGCCGCGCACCGCTGGGCGGCGCCCTACCCGCGCGCACAGCGCCACTTGCGCCACCTGCCCGTCTACCGCACGCCCAGAGACAAGGTACCGCGACACTACACTCCTAACATACTCCTCTCTTTAAGTTTGAAAGTTAATCTAGCTCTTATTCTGTTTTGTCCCGTTGTAAATCTCTGATTTCTATTTAATATATTAAAATCTACACCCGTTCAGACTAAGGCCTACAGTACTCGAACGCGTAGCTTTATAGACGTGTATTCGTCACTATACGCTTGGTGTACGCCTGCGTGAAGCTTACACGCAATTTTATGGCCTACTGTCCACGGACGCGTAGCTTCATAGACGCGACACGATGGCACGACGCTGCTGCTTCTTCGACAGAGTTTCATAGGTTTGTATGTGAGCTTCACGCAGGCGTACACCAAGCGTATAATGACGAATCTTTAAAGCTATGCGTCCGTAGGCAGTAGGCCTTACAAATCACCAACTGATTTATTATGACGTAGACTTTAGAAATTCCATTCACACGAAGTTTGCACGAAGTCCAAAGTTTAAAAAAACAAAAAACTGGGCAGAATTGCTGCTATGCAATTCTCTTTCCATAACGCAAGTAATATCCACAATTTATAAGCATGTTGATAAGTCATACGGAAGTCATTTTGACAATGAGACGATTCTGGCATAACATTCTCAGTGAGTCCAATTATAAAAGAAGTAATCAAGAGTTCTCTTGTTGTGGAATATTGTATTATAATTATTAATTTCCTCCAGCTGTCGTGCATAATGCGCTGCATGACGTCGATAATGGCGGTGCTTGGCCTCACGGAGGGCACCACGCCTTCTGCAGACGACCTCACGCCCGTGCTCGTATACGTTATACTGAAGGTGAGATATAACCACTATACATATCGTCAGAAATTTGGAATAAAATACATTGACTTTTTCCTAATATCTCTGCATAGAAAATAAAAAAGAATAGCTGTTGCCCGCAGCTTCGCCCACGTACATAAAACATAGCGTATGTCACTCGGGAATAAAGCAGCATTCTAAAAAAATTTTGCAATCGGACCAGTACTTTCAGAGATTACCTTCTACAATAAAAAAAAACCTTTGTCTTTATATTAGTGTAGATCATGATAGGTGTCGCTCCAAGACAGTTTTATTTCTTAATTATCGCTATTTCAAATTTATCTAGTGTTTACCTTAAACTTCATAAATTTTTTTTTAGTAGAAAAGAAATTTCCTTTTAAAATACGTTTTTTTTTTTGGTTTTTGAATAATAAAATTGACAAAAAATAAAAGCCCTATTTTGACTACCTAGCGGCTTGTCCGGTGTTTGTAACTACTAAAATAGCTGCTACTACACCGGAACCCTAATTATTATTATTATTTCGTTCCAAGTTAAATTCTAGAGTTTTTCTCAAATGTTAAAATGTGCCTTTTATTTTTTAACAAGTTTACTTACAAGCATACGGGATGGATCTGATTATATCAACCCACTTCCTATTTCTGCCACCAGGTGAACCCACCATCACTACTATCAACGATCGAGCTAGTGAACGCTCTGGGAGGCTCGGCCCTCCAGGGCGAAGCGCTATACTGGTGGACGCAGTTCTGCGCCGCGGTGGCCTACATCAAGACCATGGACTACCCGCGGCCCGACAACAACGATACCTAGCCCATACAGACGCGCCTGGTGAGTTACATGCTTAATATATGCGAATCAACGCGAAAGCGTACGCGTTGTGAAGCGACGCGAATGGAGCAAACAATAATTAACCTCTCAGGCACCAGTGTACCGGATGCAGTACTCGAATCGGAATCGGAATTCGGCACATTTGTGCCTAAAAGGTTAATACTGTGTTGCGGCGGCCTACGTGACTAACAGCACGTGGGTGCAGTACAGTGACGAGAGAAGCAAAGCGGACGCGTTTAGTTGGTTTGACATTTTCGCGCGAACTCTTGCGGTTCAGTGGCTTCTTTAAAATAAATTGTGATGCGTCGTTGCGTTAAATTGGCGTGACCCTCATCAGATCGCATTCGCATTGAACCGCCTAAATGGGGCCGCAACGTTACCGAATTTTAATACAAATTGAAGCTAACACGATAGGATAAATATTTCTTTAAAAACTTTTACTAAGAGGTAAAATCTTTAAGATGTTTCGACAGTAAACAAAGGCATACATTATTTAGTTCTTTAAAAATGAATGCTTTTATAACTACTACTACAGTGAAGGAAAAAAACGTGAGCAAACCAGCGTGTCCTGGAATCAACAATTCGAAGACATGTGACATCCACCAATCCGCACCGCTTCCCTCTCCTAGAGAGAAGGCCTGATTACCAGCAGTGGGCACATTATACAAATATCCATACAGTCACTAACATCCCACTTAATTTTCAGATTTCAGCGCGTGTTCGGGATACAAAATTGGAAATCATTCGCCGTCAGCGGTGCCACTCTGTATAAGCAACGATTAACATAATCAGACACTGCAGCTACACTTAGAGATCTGTAACGAAATCATGCTTTATATAATGTACCAGAAATTTATATATATACGAAAATAAATCATGTTAGTAGTGAAATCAATGAGGGTAGTCAAGAAAATTCTCACCACCACTTAGGCACAAAATAGATAGGTACAGAAGACAATCTACATACAAAGCACGCTCGAGCAACGCACACATAGACACCGCTCACGGACACGATATCTCTGCTCAATCGCCCGGTCGTACTCGTACAGTTCGAAGCAACGCGCTGACCCTAGCGCGACCGGTAGGTATAAAAAGTGAAGTACATACATGAGATTGATTTCCGTACCTATCTATTTTGTGACTTAGGCCTACTGGGCATGGACGCGTAGCTTCAAAGACGCGTATTCGGTATCATACGCTTGGTGTACGCCTGCGTGAAGCTTACATACAATACTATGAAACTCTGTCGTCGAAGCAGCCATAGTTTTGTACGTAAGCATCACGCGGGTGTAAGCGTATAATGACGAATACACGTCTATGAAGCTAGTAGCCAAGAGGTCTTCTGGTTTTGGAAAAAGATAAATCTCCCATATATACAAGGTACAGTTTTAAATCTGCAAAAAATGTAGGAGGCAATTATGTTAGTCATTTTCGACTCGAATCAACAATACAATGGGTACGTATTTTTCTGAATTTACGGAAATCGATAAAAGCAATTTCGTAGAGTAAGTGGGCGGAGCCTCGTAAAGGCTATCGCGCTTACGCACACAGTAAAATGACGTGCGATAAATCGCAACGGGTGATTCGGTGCATACATACTTTCGCGTTTATAATATTAGTAGTATTTATTTGACTATAACCTCCTGAGATTTTGTGCAAATTCGAAACTGCATCTTCTATACATTTGGATTAATTTCTCTTTAGTTATCATCACATTCGCCAAATAAAAAAGCTTCATATTTGACTATAGATGTGATATTTGTAGTAAAAACGGCTTTGCTTATAAAGTATCAAAATTATACATAGTGTAAACAAAGTAATCAGAGACATACATTTGAACGCATTTCATATATCCTTGAATTATCGCATTTTAGTAGATAGTCATTCACTGTAAACAACATATTATAAATACTAATAATACATGCATCAATCTCATAGAAATTCTTCTGTTACAATGAAATATATACGTAATATTGCAAATCATTTGAACATTAAGCTTTTTTACCCGTCCGTAAATATGGCACATCGAGTTTAAGAAAAAATTCAACTTGAGTAGAGTGCCATCTCTGTCACTCATCTCTTTTTTTCTTTCATACCTCTTTTTTTGTAATCAAATAATTTCTCCCGCTTTGGATAGAGCGAGAGGGAGTGTCACAGACTTTTACTGACTAAAACCTGCCCGTGTCCCTGCACTGTCCTACAGTTACCCTTTGCAAGAGGAATGGTAACCCTTTTGAACAATCCGCAGCTCTAGCCAACATGGGCCTTAACTGGCTCTGTCAATCTTGCTAACATATTTTTGAGGCTGGTTTTTAACACTAGACTTGGTCCTTACCGGACCGCGAGTTACCCATTGCTTGCCGTCCGGAAGCTCTTTCTCTAAATACTAAGCTACACATAACGTTTACAACTTTGGTGTTCGGCTGCGGCGGCTTTTTCGAAATCACGCAGTTATCTTAGTGACAAAATCTTCTACTTGATGTGTCAAATTTATATCTGGACGCTGTACCTACCTACTAACTATTACGATATAAACATTAACACAAGAATATCTGTCATGCAAAAGATTCCCATAAGTTTGTACCGAGTATATTTAGTGAATAAAATATTAGGCTTATCAATGTAGAGATAGGGTAAGGATTCAGTTAACTAATTATTATGTAGTAAGCGATATTCGTAAGATGTGAAGTGTGCTGATGCGATCATGTGTTCTCGGCTTAACAGGACATATAGCCTGGATTTTGGGAAACTATCAAATATTTCTTCTCGCTCTGGGTGTAGCGAGAGGTAGTGTCAGACTTTTACTGACTAAAGTTCCAGGGCTGCGTCGGTTCTTTCGAATCGTCCCGCCTGGTCGGTAAATCTGTCCTAAATTATGTTTGATTTTCAATCATATGTATTTTTCTAGTTAACTGCAAGGTATTCACTTTTAAATGTGTATCTAATTCGTACTACATAAAATATTCACCAACAGCGTTTATCTAGAAGACATTATCTTTAACACTATAAAACTAATTTAAAAAAAACAATCATCTGTATCTAGACTTGGAATGGAATCTTTAAGAGTAACGTTGGATTGGCCTAAATCATTCGTTAAACTATTATTTTAGTTATTTTATGTCTACATATGGGCTTATTTTAATTTATGGGTGAATCTCCTACCATGTTGTATTTGACATCCATAGGCGCTTGTAATGTTGATTTCAAGCTCTCAGTGTAGTGGTACTACCGATATTGTTACAGAAGACGTATAATTATGAAATTAGGAACTGTCTTAGCATTTTTATTGGCTAGATCGAATCAGCTAACCAGTTCTAACCATTTGAAACTTGCAGTGTAAAAATCTCAATTCACGATATCGTCACGTGCAGTACACCCGCTTATATAGTTTGTATATTTAATTTCCACGTACCTGTTGACAGCGGCACGGTCGCTGCCGGTCCTCTTGCGCCCTGTTACCTAGTAAGACAACTTCATTGGTCTGTGATTTTAGAGTTGGATATAATACTCGAAAATGTGTATTTTTGAAAATGATATTGGTATCTGAAGGTGTGATAAGTAATATTAAAATTGATATCGAAAATAAGAGGCCGATTTTAATAAAAAATAATTTATTGGAAAGTGTACATTTAATAGAATAGTTTGTGTAACTTAGTTAGGTTCAAATATGTAGTTATATCTAAGCGGTTAAACTCGCTTGTAATGTAAACTATAAACCATTATTAATCATTGAGGAAAATATCATCAATTCTCATTTTTAGAGTAGCTGTAAGATTAGTTTTATTCGTTGTCTAAGCACCGGTTTACTTCGCACCCCGATTTAAAAGACACTATTTTTGAACTAACTTAGCATGTAACGAAATCTAATAAAAAAATAAAAAAACAGTAGGACGTAATCTTCTAGTTGTTTCATATATCAGGGATACATGCTTCATATTGTAAACGTCAGTTCTTAAAGTTCAGATGCTAGACTTAAAAACTGTTGATGCATTATTATTGGGAATAACCAAAGCATTTAAAAACTATTCTACAACAAACCTAACGTTACCGTTACGTTACGTTACCAAGTTGCGGGCTATTTTATTTTTATATCAGAAATTTTCGAATTGTCATCTGAATATTTAGAACTGACGGAATTAGAGAATCTTCAATAGAACCTGCAAGTTGTGAAGAGACGCGAATTCTTAAGCAAAGCAAGGACACCATCTTGCTAAAACCTCATCCATGAATTCTGATAATATCATGAACTTTTCAACTGTTCGCGTGTCGTCATAACTTGCTCACTTAATTACTGGCATATAGCTTTCTAATCTCTTGCCTAGGTAGTCAGCAGACGCATAGGTAGCTCACTGCTGCCGCTGCGTCTCATGTAAACATGTACCTAATGTAATCAGAGCAATGAAATTATATTTAGCAATAATATTTACTGACTTTTATTGGTCATACCTCTACGCCCGCTGCCCAAGGCGCTCTTTTTCCCCACAGAAGTTTTTCAGACCTTTACCCGGTTCTTAACTTATTATCAGTAGTCAATTCAAGTTGAGAAAATAGTGAGTCATCAGTTCCAGTGCCGTAATTACCCATGTCTTTTTCTTTAACTGCGCC
This sequence comes from Mythimna albipuncta, assembly GCA_929112965.1. Taxonomy (NCBI): domain Eukaryota; kingdom Metazoa; phylum Arthropoda; class Insecta; order Lepidoptera; family Noctuidae; genus Mythimna; species Mythimna albipuncta. The sequence continues at coordinate 2,516,546 of OV815962.1, read as the reverse complement.
CCTAAAGTTCAAGCTAACGGAACCTAACGAAGGTCCTCACCGGACGAGTGTTTAAGGAGATACCCGTTTCATATCTGGCGGGAAGGAACGCTCGGGTGTTACCATTTTGCGGATCGCCCGGAGCACATGGTGAAAGTTTACCGCGCTTGGGCGGACCCTCGTTGTGTCCTCGTTCAGGCTATAGTACGGAGCGAGAGAGAATGAGAGAGTAACTTTCTGATGAAATGATTTCTTCTCAGGGTGAAGAGGGTGGAAGTGTTATACTTTTATTGACTAAAACGAGTTGCTATGACTAGTGTTGCAATTTATTATCCTTTCGGTAGTTACGCCGACAGGTCAAAATGCCACCAAACCACCCAATTCACAACCTCCAATCAGTAGTCTGTTCACTAAAGTGGGGGGCCTAGTAGGTCAAAAAGGACACCTGTCTACTATTTGTAAGGTAATGACTAAACGCTGTGTAGAATGATCATACGGGCGAATTAGAGTCAATTTATACTGGCGCAGACTCGAAGCGTTAATTTCTTTACAACTAAAGCGAAACTGCACGAATGCGCGCGCACTCTTTTACGTGTAGTAATGGGTATCAACTGCAGTGCTATTGAATTGACCAATTTCCGAATGATGATGCGTGGGTTCGCTAGTGGCCGAATGGATATTCGAGAATGCGCGCGCACCAATCAGCGTTTTTCACGCGAATTCCGAAGAATGCGCGCGTCTTTTTAAAATTCAGAAATAATGTGTGCGTTACGCTGTGGAGTTGAATTTGTTATGTTCAGTTTTGAATAGACGCTTCGATGCGCTTCGACTCTGCGCTAGTATAAATTGGCCCTTAAGCTTGAAATGTCTCCGAAAAGCCTCCGTTGTGTTCCAATATGGCCGTGGGCACCGGTTCGTAGGAATAGGGGAGCAATGCTGTAGATGTACTTATAAGTACCTAGTGTGATAAAATCGATCGAAATTATTTGTACCCCCAAAATAGCAGTTCCTTTGTTGACTGATGGAGAAAACCTTAAGAATTGAGAATGCAAGAACCAACAACGCGAACTGTAGAAATTGCTACGGGCCCCGAGCTGGTTTAAATCTATACTGCTTGAGTCAGTTGCACGGCTACCTTACGCGGTGTCGCGTAGGACACCGCGTAAGATAGCATGCATAGGCAAATTAACGCGAACGCGAAGCGATCCGGTGCGAATGGAACAAACAAATGATGCTCTAATGAGGTGATCAGCTACGTGACCCACCGTATTTGGGTGCTGCACGGCGACGAGCGGACCGAAGCGGACGCGATCAGTTTGCTTGATATTTTCGCATGAACTCTTGCTGCGCGTTGGCTTGTTAAAAAAATTGTGGTTGAAGCGCCGATTTCGATCGCACGTAAGACGAAGCCATCGAGTCGCGTTAAATTCGCGTGACCCGCATCAGTTCGTTTCGCATTGAATCGCCCTAAGTGCTATACGGAGACGCGGGGCGTGTAGCGTGGCGTCTCGCGGCGCGTCTGGCGTTTTTACTGTTTACAGAGAAACGACGCGTGCAACAGCCCTCTGTTCACAATAACCAGTGGTTATTTTGCTCCAGGTCGCACGCGCTAACACAAATGGCAATGTAGATGTTGTTTAACCTTTCGAATGTCTTAAGTTACACTGTCCGACATAAGGTAATTCTTTCTATTGTGTCTCTAATTACGACATTCAAAGAGTTAAGGAGACGCGGGACGTGCAGAGTAGCAGTGGCCAAAGTACAAAAGGTGTGCTCGTATTGGGCCGTGCGACGCCACGGGTGTCACTACGCTTTACCCTGAACGGGCACCGCATGTTTGAAGCAAACGTGTGTAAAAACGCTTCTCTGTAAAAACTCTCAAACAACGTTGTTTACGGTAACGGTTAATTATATTTGAATTTAGTGCGGGCTAACCTAACGCGTCGCGCCGTCGCGCGCCGCCCCGCGTGTCCGTAAACAAGCACTAATCAACTCGGGTCTTGCCCTTATCAGATGGTAAGCTATTCATTGCTCACCGTCCACAAACCTGCGTTCACAGTGACTGGTATTTGCCCGCATGGCGTCTCTTGCAACGGCTTGGACGGACGTGATGACCATCTCTAGACGTCGATTCCAAAATGGCGTCAATGGCATACCTTTTTTTTATTAGCTTGCATTTTCGTTTTACCAACGTATACTTAACTTTCGTAGCACTTATTATTGTATGACACTTATGTATTGCAGCGCCCTAAACAAGCACAGAGGTCTTCTGTCGCTGCCTGCTACCCTGGCCCAAAGCCCAATGCTTCGCAAATGCAGCAGTCGGGTACTGTAGATTTAAAGTGAAAAATCTTAAGTAGGTAGGTACCTAAATGCCTCATAATCGACGAGATTCTTCCACGCGTACTTACGTTTATGTTCCATGTGCATCAACGAACAAAAGTTAACGCACGAATGGGAATCTGTAGATTTCTAGCAATTAGGGTGCGTTTTCACCGAGAACACGTGCTGATTCAAAAGGACACGTAGATTTATAGTCACATTGATAGAAACCCACATCCTGGCTCAAGAGGCGAGATTTGGATTTCAATGTCGTTTTTTCGGTCTATTTCGCAATTCTCGTTTCCGCTTCAGTGGAAATGCACCTTTAGCGTGAAACAGCCGAAGTAGGTTCGTCGTAGGTGTGACAAAGCGCGTGTCGTGTGCGACTGGGGCCGTCGTGTCGCCCCACGACACACGTGCTTTGTCACGAGATGGGTGCGCGTCGCGGGCGGCCGCTGCACTCCCTAGGTGGTCCCGCACACCATGGCGTCCCGGTGAAATCTAGCCCAAGCTACCAAACTAGACACCAGATTTGGCACACGTCCGAGCTGCGCCACCATGGTGTCTCGGTAAAATATAGCCCTTACTGACTTTTGAGTCGTCAGGTAACTCGGCTCTAGTGCATGGAAGACAAATTCGGTATCAAGCGACACGTAGGCTTATTAGCGCTAGGGGCAAAGGAAAGCTTCGACAGAGTAGCTTTAGGCACGAGTTCTCAGACGAGCTGTCATTCCAAACATATAAACAGCCATAATGGAGAATCACTTCTTTCAGAATGAACGTAAAAACTACTACGAGTGTTTACGCACGTAGGCAGGTAGTAACAGCGACACGCCCCCTAACCGTGAATGGCGGGCTATAGGTACCTACCTATATATACAAATTTGGCGATTACGCGCGCACCGGAAGTAAAGCCACGCGCATGCATTGAGCATATTGATTGGGCGTACGGCAGAAACCACTGCGTTACCTATACATTTATTATGATGACGTTCATTGCAGAGGAATCGAATGACTGCGTTCATCATGCACGAATCACACGGTGGTATACGTATGGTTACAGATTTCGTGGTTGTTTAGTGATAGTACTATTTAGATATTTATTACGGGGTTTACATTTAACTTATACTTTTCTTTGTGTGCACACCCTATTATATATTTTTCTGTAATAAATATTGTATGTATGTGTACACACCTTTATCTCCCCTTTCAGAGAATGAAGTGTATGTGTTATTGGTAAGGATTTTCAGTAATAAAAATACATATTGGCGCACATAATTTATTATGTACTTGGTTTTACATTATATATAATGTACACTTATAAACAACACGAGCTTTGCAGCAGCAGGTCACTGAAACAAAAAACAAACATTTTGTTAGCAACCGTCGTATTTTCCTTACATTGTTTATATTGAAGAATATTATTATCAGTTGCAGTGTTGCGTCATGGCATTCAGCAGTAGCAAATAAAATTGTAATTACATCATTTGGACCACGTGTAAAATGGCGAGAAGTGTAAAATTTTGAAAAGGCAACTCCACTGCAGTATGAGGGTCAAATTTTTAAACAAACACCTGCTAATAACGCCATGATGTTTTTAGGATAGAGATTCACAAAATAGTAATAGTTACCTTATCACAGTGTAAGTCAGGCTTACGAACGTGGCCTTTCCTTCTTTTCTTTGTACAAAGCTAGGAGGGAGACATTGGCCACCTTCACGACCTGTACAACAAAATAAAATCATTAGAACATGTGCAGAAAAGTTATAAGTTTGGCAAAATGATTCTATTCAGTCACTCACATAGATCAAGCAATGTTAATATTAGGAGTGAATAGAATCTTGGTTATCAGGGATATAAATACCCAAAAATTAAACATTGATAGGTTTATGTAAAACAAGTATTCAATTAATTTGGAAAAACTTAATGGTTAATAACTGGATCAACAGATAAATTAACACATTTTCTTGTAGTCATTGCTTTTACATTGGCTATCTAGAGATGTCCAACTCGAATAGTTAGAATGTCATTTATTCTTCATTATGATTTTAAAAATTTTACAATAACGCTTGTTCAACATACAAATGGTACATAAGCTATCTAGATATGGCCAAATTGAATAATTAGATGGCCATCAATGTGACTGATGCTTTCTGTTTAGACCAACCTTTCATATGCTGTAATTAGAGACAATATAAAAGCCATTGTGTCTACGTAGAACTGCATTTGGCATACAACAGTTTAAATCCTCACCTTAAACCTGACTCCGGGAATGTCACCAACGGCGTGACCCTTACGACCGAAGCCTGCTACTAGTACTTCGTCATTCTCTTCAATGTGGTTGAGACAACCGTCCCGGGGTACGAATGCTGTTACTTTCTTGCCATTTTTGATCAGCTGTACTCGCACACACTTGCGGATGGCAGAGTTAGGCTGCTTGGCTTCAACGCCACTGTGGGCAGAAGGGGAAGTGGTCAGTCAAATGTTATAATTATTTATATATTATAAAAGGATTGTTAGGCTGTGAAACAAGGACACACAGTAATCATATAAAATATGGTGAGGTAATGAGTCTATTGAAACATGTCTACAAATCTACTAATGCTGAAGGGCATCAAATACTATGCATTAGTTTAAACTTAGATTTTTTAACAAAGTAATTTTACTGTATCAAAAAAGCTAACATAAAACAAAACTCTTGCCTTGTACAAGTTTAGGGAAGTTTAAATTGCTAACAGTTGTTCCACAAAGATCTAGAATGTACTGTAATCATACTTTTTAAACGCCACAACTAAAAAAAATCAATAAAGGCGGCACACACACGTAAAGTAACGGCGCAAGAGCGTAAACAGCATGCCTATACATGTGTATAACCTCATTCATAGTTCATTGACCCATGTGGTATTTACACATCTCATGTTTCATGCATTTTGTTTTTATAACAGCATTTTTACAGTAGAGTAATGAGCTAGAAAGTTTCTTGAATTAACATTTAAAACCAAGTGAAAACACGACGCCTAAGTGAGACTTCAAGCATTACTAGATCAACTGTAAAAACACTGTTAGAGCAATATTTCTTCAACTCCAAGTCTTGAACTTGAATCTTCTTCAGGAGCGTCACGACGCCGCCACTCGCAGTATTATCCTGTGATTGTAGTTGGAACACATTCACGGGAATAATACTGCGCGCGGAAGCGACGCTATCCAACTGCCGCGTCCATCTTCTTGACTTCATTAAACAAACATGCAAGTGCGCCAAGTTCAGTAAACACTTCAACATTCCGTGACACAAACATACATCGGCACACCACGCACAAGCTAACAGTGCATCAGAGACATACTTACACTTTCTCCAGGACGATGCCCTTAGCGTGAGATGCACCACCGAAGGGATTGGCCTTCCACCTCGTCCCCATGTGGGCTTTCTTGTAGTCTTTGTCAGCCCATCGCTGCTCTCTGCGGTGATTCACGTGCTTTCGCGCCGTGCGAATACCACGGGGCTTACCTGAAATATTGACGGAGCCGGTTATCACTTGTGTTTACGACGCACGACACAGAAATCAATACACCATAGTTTTAACTGGACAACGTAAAGGGGAAAACTTTTAATGCACCTCATAATTAACGCGATGTCAGAGAGATGGAAATGGATTAGTTTTACACCACGAGAAAAACATGTCTGCGCCATGGCCGACACCTATGCGTGCACGTATAAGTTACAACTTTTTTGGGAAATCATATTTCAAAAATTCACTCCTTCATGACATGCGTATTAATTACACTGTTACACACAATTATAAAACAAAAATAATAAATAAACTATATCAAAACTGCACAAAACTATTCCTTACCCATTGGGATAGCACGACACCAATCGGCTACGGATGGGAAAAGAAATTATCAAGCCAGCCAGCCAACCACCGGCTTCAACTCATCACTAATGCCAACATAAGAACACTAACATAGAGTTGCCATTTCTGTGAAACACGCAATCAATATTGGTTATTTTATTTTTAAATTAGTATGTTTTAAATTCTAAATATGAGAAATATAATTACGAAATTAAAGTTCTCAAGTAGTGGAAATTATTAAACTACTAGGTTTTGCCCACGGCTTCACTTATTTACATAGATTATAGCCTGTATCTCTCGAAAATAAATCAGATTTCTATCGGTGAAAAATGTAAACAATCAGAACCAACTTTCAGAGATCACCTTCTTTAGACAAAAAATAAACTTAATCTCTTTATAATATTATAAATGAAGATTAATCGCTAACTTTCCATTAATGTGCGTCTGTGTAGATATGGCGTAATTTCGTTAGTTAGTTTACAAAACACAATGGTAATACAGATAAATTAACATCCCTTCATAATCATTCGTTCAATTTTCTGTCACTTAGCGTTCTCGACACTCTATGGTCCCCTCGATGAAATTGAAGTGACAACAGTAAAGTGTCATTGTTTATAAAGGAGGCTGGTGTTCTTAGTTTTTCTCGAATTTTACGCGTTTTTGTAAATTATCTCATACTAAAAGTTCGATTTGCTGTGAAAAAGCCACTACAATGACACTGAATTTGGGAAGAAAGGACGGGGGTCCAGGTTACGTCGGTATACAGTTCTGCCAGGAGTGTAACAACATGTTGTATCCACGAGAAGATAAAAACAACAAAGTTCTCCTATACGCCTGCAGAAATTGTGACTACAAGCAACTGGCCGACTCAAACTGCGTGTACGTTAACAAAATTATGCACGAAGTCGATGAATTAACGCATATTAACCCTGATGTTGTGAGTGATCCTACTCTACCTCGAACTAAGGATCACATGTGTCCTAATTGCAACCACAGAGAGGCAGTATTCTTCCAGGGTCAGACAAGACGTGCTGAAGAAGAGATGAGACTGTACTACGTGTGCACTAGTTGTAAACACAGATGGACTGAGTGAAAGTTCTGTATTGTAAGATTAAAATTAAGTGTAACAATAAATTGCTTCTTATTAAGCTTTGGTTTTTCTTAAAACTTCTCTAATATCTGTTAAATTCCTATTTAACCCTTGCAAACTTTGGTGCATATCCTTCACAAGTTCACAACTTAAGATTTTTTGCTGATAAACAATTACTTTGTAATGCTGTGTCTACATGTTGGCCCAGCCTCGGCCAATCGCTATTATGTAGATAAACGGGGAAACCCCGTTAACACAATGCCGATTGGCCGAGGCTGGGCCAACATGTAGACGTAGCATAACATATCTTAGCTAAAATTTAACACTGGTACCAAAAACCCATGTGGTTCATAAAATAAGTCAACAGTAGGTGAATGACAACCACTCTGTCAGGAGGCGGGTTGTGGGCACATTTTCCAATTATTTATTTATTTATTCTTCATACAACACAAAGTACATAGGCGTACTTAATACCTTAGGCATTCTCTACCAGTCAACCAATTATAGTGTTCTTAGCACCTTAATGTTACATTGACTCACCTGTATTGAACTATCTAATTTGCCTGGACGAAAAACTATTTCCTACTTATTTGTAGACAGTCCAATTAGGTAGTATTATTTTAAATAAAAATCAACTTTACTTTTATACACTTTATTAACTAAAAATATTGCCAAGCATATCTGTTCTAAATAACAGTTAACAATTCACAGCCATTTATTAATAATAAACACCGAGTTTTCATACCTGATAACTCAAACATCAAATAATTCATCAAAACATTTTTTGGTTTTACAGTTGTTAATTTTATGACCTAGTAGGCCTGTTGAAACTAGAAATATTATTATGCCATCACTAGAAAGTAAAATAAAGATTTTATTCATATATTGGTTGTTCCAAAATGGACTGGAAATAACTGATCACTGCACCCAGTTTATATTATTGAATCCATGATGGCAATTGCTGTACTAAATAATAATAATAAATAAATAAATGACACAGATATTAACTTTCTAGCTATTTCATCTGGTGATAGCAAAATAAATGAAGTATAGATCTAACAGTAAAAGTGATGGAAGTAAGCTGTTTGCACTAATTTGGCACATTATGAAGTAGGTACTTTATTTTTCAGTGATTTTTTGCAACCCGTAAAAACAACAACAGTCTACTTGAATTAAATTGGAACTGTTCGTATTTGTCGTATTGCAATAAATCAATCGAAATAAAAGCACCATAAATTAGAAATAAAAATAAATATTTCTGTTAGAATCTAACTACTATTTAGCTTAAAAATCTACTAAATATCTAAAAACAGCCTCCCTGACACAAACATCAGAGTTTTTAGAAGCCTAGGAATAGATTTAGTTCATCAACAAACAACAGATAGTGGGACTAGTGTAAAGGTCTGTGCCCTAAAAGCGTGTGCAGTAAAGTTCAAAGTCTAAAATCAAGCTTACACTAGGTAAAGGTAGAATTTCGAAATTGTTAAGTTATTTAGTAAATGCAACGAGTTATAACAGTTTAGGTTTTAATAATTTTATTAGGTCGAATATATTTTAGTTAAACGCTATTAATTTGTTTTATAAATTAATTATTGCATTTTTTCATTTTAAGTACCTTCTTAAAAAAAATACAATTGCGGTAGTTTATAGTACTATAAAATTTTGCTTGATTTCATTGATTCGATCATTAAATTTCATTTAATCAATTACATTTTTCGGCTGTAGACTGTGAGTTACCATTTAACTTCACTTAAACCTCACTCAATCAATCTCGAATCCATTTTAATTGGCCTTCCAGGCAATACTAAATTGATACAAAGTAGTCTGTGACTAAATCTAAATACAAAATATTTTCTCTCATTTATACTTAAAATTACATTCAATTTTAACTTTCACGCGACCCTGCCGCCAATTCAACAGGAAGAGACGCAGTTTTTAATTGAAGTGGACATGTTTATAGGTTTAGGAACAGTGCCTTTTCAGTTTTCCAATTGGGTCGCACGATTGGATTACGGTCAGGGCCAGCAGTCTCAACTGTCAATTCGAAAAATAATAATCTTTCTTGAAATATTATACAGAAATGGCGTAAATCTCGAGATGACAGAAACATTTTTATTATAAATTAGTAATTCAAGAATTAAATTAATATAAAATATTAAAGGACGTAAAGTGTCCTTTCTTTTATAAGCCAGCGACTGATCGTTAAATCGAGACTGTCGGCCCTGTTTCAAAGTAGCATTTAAAAAAAAAGTTAATATGATGTGAACATCATACAATATTGTTTTTATCATTTATAAATTAAACTACCTTGTTTGGAGTTTTAGTAGAAGCATCGGCGTATAAAGAGGAAGGGGGAGCGAGTGGGCCGTACCTATCCCAGTATGATTATGCGCCCATCTCAGGATGTTAGGCTATCGATTCAAAATATTATATGTTGGACACCAAAATACTGATAACTTAATACAAAAATCAGTCTTAACAGTAGCCAACCCCCTCTTCCCCTAAAAATACCATGGATACGCCAGTAGGTAGAAATTACAGAAACAAATTATTATCATCAATCAATCACACAATTAATTATTTCTTTCAAATTCACTCGTACAAAGCATTATACATTTAACAGGAAAAACTTAACAAGTGTACATTATAATTTTATCATCAACCTTGAGGAAGACGGGTTTTCATAAATTTTAAACAAAAGCTAAAAACTTTCTAATTTGTTGCGAAAGTGGTGCCACCTTAGATTAAAAGCATTGTGCTATAATAATCTAATGTACCTGACATTATATTAGTTCGTCAAAAAAGAACAGTTACAAATATCAGTGACTCATGAATATATGGCACCACCTAAAGCCAGTCGTCTACAATGGAACAGTGAAATAAAATTCAATGGAGAAGCGAATTTGGCCGTGATAAAACCCTACATACGAGTAGAATCTTCTCAATGATGATATTTTAGGCTTTGTATCCCTGGCAGGCCCTGGCCCTGTTCACTTGACTATAATCTCTAGATATAAGGTGTGTTTGTCACTTATATCTTTTCAAATGGCTTGATTCAATTTTGTGTGTATGTATACTTGAGTGGGTCTCTGAATGGTTTAAAAATATAATGGAACCAAGTAAGCGTTGCTTCAATAGGGTTCTAAATTTTTTATTCTGTGTAAAATTTAGCTAACGCACAAGACAACGTCTGTCGGGACCGCTAGTAATATTATATTTTTTTGTAAGTGAGTAAATTTTTTTTAATATTTTACCCAATTTTTGTTATACAATTATGACGAACGGTGCGATGGTGGTACCACTGGCATAGCCATGTGAACGGGGCCAAAAAAGTTAATGATAAAATTTTTAAAAGCGTTAGACACACGTTAAGGACCTATTACACTGCGATATTCAGCGATCTTACTATTTTTCATTCAGAAAGACAGTCTAGTCTATAGTTCGACATTTCGCGTAGTGTAATAAGGGTTAGACACGTCTTTCTATGAATGAAAAATAGCACGAGTCGGAATATCGCACGCGATATTCAGCGCAGTGTAATAGGTCCTTAAGTAGTGTGTCAGCCAAGTTCTGAGAAGAAGTCGGTTATTTTCTCTCTCGTGGACGGCGCGTTTGTTTCTAATTATATAAGGGCCTAAAACACTACGCTTTATTCAGCACACGATATTCTGACTCGTCTTATTTTTCATTCCGAGTAAGACAGTTTGACTCATAAGAGAGGAGTTGTTTTTTATATTTCTATGGTCTGACACTTTACACTACGACGCGACCATCGACTAAGACTGTCTGAATATCGAGTGGTGCAATAGGCCCTTTAATGGGTAGCTTGATAGCAAGAAACGTGCTTTATTCTAACGGTACTGACTACTACTAAATCGGTTAATTCTGTGGTATGAATATGAATAAATAAATCCGTACTTCATTAATTGCGTTATACGTAGGTATGTTATATTGACTTTTTAAGCACCAAAAAATCTATTAGGACTATACCTACTGCCGTTTATATTAAAAAGAACACTACTAAATTTTGTTTTCGAAATCGAGTTAAATTCATAATCAGAAAAAATGAACTGAATCCGAATATGTATTTAACGTCGAAAAAAATGTCAGTTGTGTACTTTTTATTATAGATGGTAGCATATGATACTAACTATACACGTTTTGAATGTTGATCTAATGCGTATACCATAGCCATTATAATTAGGACTTTCATCTAAAAATGCTGGCTAGTTTAAAATACGGCTACTGGTAATGGGTTTTACAATATAAGTACTTTTTTTCTATAATTGTATTCAAATATTGACATTACGCATTGGAATCTTTTTATGTCACTACTTATTTTATACAATGTCAAATTGAATTCATGAGCGTAACTTCACAGTCGTGCATGATGGGTATTTTTCAGTAGAAATGAATAAACTTCAATGTGTGAAGTTTCACTAGTTTATTTAATGAGTTAAACCCTGCTCAGCAACCTGATGAGCTGGTAAGCCTTATTAATAAACAACGCAAAGGTATCAACAACTTATTGGGTTTGTTTGTATATTTTTTCACGCGTAAACTTATCTATTTTTAGTTACTCCCTAAAATTTTATGTGCGTATAACTGTATTGCTTCTATGTTCTAATAAATTTTATCAAATTCAAGCTCGGGCAAAACAACCATTTTTCTATTCTAGGTTTAAGCTTCGAAGATAAATAGATCAAAATATTTTAGATAAAGTACAGTTCCACCAACTTCTCCGAGCCATGGCCACTAGGCAGTGTAGACACTTGTTATGCGTACTAATAGAAATGAGTAGAGACTCGATTCGATATCCGTGGTAGAGACCGACCGAAGATTCGGTTGCGGAGGAAGAAGTTTCAGATTCGGCAAAAAAGAGGCCGAATATTCGGCTCTATCGAAATTGCCTTTGAAGCAAACGTATACTGACGGTTGTGGTATTTTTATGCTGGTAATACTTCGTTTATTTGAATGTTTAGCGGATATCTTATGAACGTTTAACTATATAATTAAGCATAAATATAACGAAAATCGAAATATAGTTAGGAATAACTATATCAAAACATTATTTTAATTTCTTCTCAGTTTTCGTCCAGTCGTTCAGTCCGAAAAACCGAATAAACGTTACATTTTTGATCACCGGGTCAAATAGGTTGGTGGCGCTGTAAAGTAGGAAATGGTATAGGAGACCACTTTACAATATTTTTATTTATTAAATGATTCTCTCCTGCAACACGGTAGAGATATATTTTTATTTAATTTTAATGAATTCGTTACGGTACCTACTATCTTTCAGTTTACCATGGCTAGCTCTAGCCACAATTTTATTAGAGATGTAAAATAATTTATTTACAACATTTTGAATAAAATGTTGCCGTTTTAAACCCCAAATTATGGCTCATAACTGCATGAAATACGAAACTGTTGAAAATAATTAGGTATATTGGAATGTGAAGATTGTGACTAAAGTAGGTAATAGAATTGACCAAGACTTTTAAGATTAAGTTAGGCCATAATAATATGAGCCTTTTAATTAGGACTTAAGTAGGCCATAATGGTTGCGTAATTGCGCTATTTAGTGACCACTGGTCACCACAGTATGACAGTTTTTTTTTATTGTGTAATCTAGTGTTTAACTGCGATTGCAGATAAATACAATGTTTGTTGGTGAAGCGTACTAGTTTATGACTGTAAGTATCCGAAATAGGCTACAATATTGAAGACATGTCTAGTAGATACTTTTTTGCTGATGAAGTTTGACCAATGATTTTTATGATGAATATCGACACAATTTTTTAACACGGAACATTATTTTCTGTGCTAAGCGGACGGCGGCATGATTTGAAGACGGATTATTTGGTGTTCACTTATTGCAGTGTCGATGGTTAATGAAATATATTAATTGCCCCCTACTATTAAGAATCAATGTCATTATGAGAGACAGGGAAAGAGCTATTCGCTGGTGTATAGCTCTGTCTCTCTCTCATAATGGAATGATGAATAGTAGAGCTATTATGACTGTTAAATGGCATCTAATGATTGTACCTAGATACTGCAGTGGAATCTATAGTGAAGAACTTCTTGATACATTACTTTCTCAAATGATTAATTGACATGTCTCTGAATAAAAAAAGCCTAACTATCTACGTCGGATATATTCGACAATCACTGTCGCGTTTGTTGTACCAGGGTCGCACATCCACGACCAAATATTTCATCTCGTTAGCTCTTCTGTCACCTATGGGGATTGAAAAGCTAAACGAGATGGAGTACCCAGTCAGAAACACACGACACTGGCGAAAAGAACACGAAAATTCTCGTCGGACCAATCCGACGCAACCGATTAAAGGGTTGATTTCAATTCACTAAGATTCCACATAAAATATATATTTAACCCTTTGACCGACACGTCAAAAAAAGCAAATGCGTGCTCTCAGCGCCAAGTCACAATTTCATACTGTTAATTTTTGTGATCTTATGCTAATATGGATGAAATAAATAGTAAGCAATTCACTAACCACAATAATATAAATTGGAATGAGTCTAGCTACATAATTAACGATACAAATTAGAGAAACAATACTTTTTTATGAGATAGCGTTTACGCGATAAAACGCGTAGCATCTGTCATGTAGTCATGACGCTGGCGTGCTGGACACATCTTGCTTAGTCATTAAATGACAATGGTGGTCAAAAGGTTAAGTCGAGTTTTGTAAATTTTAGTAAGAGGTTCGTTCTTACTCCCCGTTCTAAGTTCCCAGATCGTATAATTACGCATTAAGCAACCAAAATGTGTAAGCTCAACACATTTTGCTCTGAAAACTTACAATCCTCGACTCTACAAACGGTATTCTAAAATGATCCACCAGGTGGCAGCACTGAGGCGTCAAAAGCGCTTATGCTAATGACATTAGTTGACAACAACGTCAAACGTTTTGATGTCAACGTCAAACGTTTTGACGTCAACATCAATGTCAAATGTTTAACGTGAACGTCAAATATTTGAATTCAACGTCAAATGTTTAACGTCAACGTCAAATATACGTTTTCAAAGGAAAAGACTTGACGGTTAAGTGGCGCCAACTGGTGGTGTGAATTTTCCCGAATCATTATCTAAAAATCTACTCGCATTAATGTAAAAACGTGGCATCAATCTTCAGCCTCCTGCCACGTATGGAGAGCCGTCGTCAGTGCTGCGGAGGGGTCGGTATGTCCGGGAAGTTCTCAGGCAGCGGGGGCAGGACATTGGCCTCGAATTGCCCGGACAAATTGCCAGGGGGAGAGTAGTTGGCGACCACGATGATCTTGCCGTCCCTGGAGCGAGCCTTGCCGACGCCGAAGAATGTGGTGGCTACCCAAACCATTTGGGTGAAGTGACCTGAAGATTGGGATGATTTTTAGGTTACAGTAAGTAACTTTAAGTCAAGAGTGAATAGGTTACTTCTAGGCAAGCGTGTTCCCTCGTCGGCCACATCATCGCGCTTTCAGGCGAGATAGTGATCAAACGCGAGCCTTTCAATAATAATAATAAAAAAGCTAGCAATTTGCCAGCGACTTCGCGAGAATCTTTTCTCAAAAACTTGAACACTTCTTGAATCGTATTTTGAGGGTAGTTTTGAAAAAGTAATAATGATTATTTGATTTGATTTATTTGAAGTGATATTCATTTTTAATAAAACTTTTACCAAGTTTATGCTTAAATTCAAAATTCGAGATCATTTTCAAATGTTGAAAAAACTAATTCAATTTCAAAGATGTTAATGTGCTAATTCTATTGGAACCCTTTTTTATAAGGGTCTGCCATAAAAAAAGAATGAATTAATAATGGGATATTTTTTTATTTTTTTTTTATTAATGAAAGGTTTAGGGAATTAATCTCAATCAATTATCTATTATTTAATAATATTAAACTACTCTTGCTATAACATGTTTGTTTACCCGCGTTAACGTTGGCGTGAAGAACATCAGGCTCCTTAAAGTAATGGTACTGGCGAACCGCTGCATACCAATAGGAAGACACTTCTTGGCCTGCAATCAGAAACAATAAACGATTCAACTTTTCTTATAAGAATATATCGTCTGTTATAGATTTTTCCAACACACTTATTGGAAAACTGAATGCTACCTCACCGCTTTTAAGTACGCAATGAAGTATATTTAGCCCTAGTGCAGAAAAATGTTCTGACAATTATCCGCCTTGGGTGCTACCCAACGCGACTAATTGTAATCAGATTGGTTGCCGAGCAGTCCTCATATTTGGTCAATCGCTGGGCAACCCCACAATGATCGAACTTGTCACTCCAATAAGAATACGCGAACAATAATTTATAACTCCAATAAGAACCCACAAACTATTTCTCACACTAATTGATTATCAAATAGTATCTATGTTTATGGCTTTTGTTTCGAGAATGTGTGTTGAAAAACGTCGTTTGAAACTGCTTAAAACTCACAAGTGTTCTAAAAAATTAAAAAAAAACGGTGGGTAAGATAGACATTACCTGTGACGTCAGGCTGTATATTGCTGACAGGCCGCTGGTACAGGTTCTGACCGACGTCGCGGTCATTCCTGTAGTGGAACTTGTTGGTGTGGGCTAGGTGATTGGCCCACGCCTGCGCGTAGTCACATAGCTGGGAAATGAATAGTGTGTGTTATTATACATATAGCCTTATTATTATAAACTAGCGCGCGAATTTTGTATTTTTTTTTAAATGAATAGACTCAAAAGGTACTGGACCGGTCTTAAAATTCTTTTACCAGTACAATGCTGCTTTATTACCGAGTGACACAGACGAATATATTTTACTTTGATACAGGTGAAGCCGCTGTAAGATAATCGTTAGTATCATTAAGCTACTGAACATAAAAAAATACAATTTTAACATATAAACTTCACTCACCTTGTGAACACTGCTGTTTGGCGCCCGACATGGGATTACTCTAATAGTACATTGTTACACTAGGGGTGAAAGTAACTCATTTCGTCCCGAGAAGGAGTTGGCGGGCGAGCGAAGCGAGGTCGCTAATTCGAGGGGTTAAATGGGTTACTTTCACCCCGAGGTAAACACTGTGCTTTTCATTACGAATACGAGGAAACTAAAGATAAAATAAATAGTTTGTAAAACCTGAGTCGTCGTAGGTACCTATGATATTAAGTAGGTATCTTTCTTCTGATTTAGGCGGTAAAAGGTATTCCACTACTGCTTTAGCCTCTTCTCTTATGAAATTAAGCGTTAAATCACTATTTTAATCTGATAAACATAACGTGTTAATACAAATCTCTGTTGTACGGAAATGTAAACTAAACTCGAAAAAACCAACGACTGATTGCCACTTTCCCGCCATTTTGTTTTTTTTTTTCGGCGGCCGGCCAGCTATTCAGCCTCATTAATGAAAAATTAGAAATTAATTGTAATCTTTTAAAAATAAATTATTTTAAAGAAATGTTTGAACAAATAAATCGTTTAAAATATAACATTATTTAATTAATACTTGTCTTTAAGTTATTTCAATTTTATATCGCGCTGTGATTGACTGGCTGTATGGAAAATTGGAACATGGTTCAATAGAAATGTGAAGATAAAACTAGTTTTTTTTTAATAATTTGACAGCTGTAAAGTAAAACTGTCAGTTGTAAAGTAAAACTCCCTAGGGATGAAAAGTATCACTTTCAGCCCGCTCCTCAGGCAACTTCAGACCTACTTTCAGAGTATGAGTAATGAAAAAGTATTTTTTTTGACTAACAAATATTTAAGTCTTATTTATAGTACTAGTTTATTATGAATGCCTTTTGACAAATATTAGAATTGAAAAAAATTGGCATCTAGCGTGAAAAAAGTAAAAAGTTTATTATTTTCCATTTCCCACACTGACTATGTAGGAGACGTAAATATTGTTAAACTAGGGATCCATGTACTATCTATAAAAAATGATGGACTAGTAAAATTCACTAGACAAATAATTAGCATGATTTATTTGGCGCCCAACATGGGCGCATCTGAAAGTTTATTATTTGAATAATAAATATAGAGACGCTTATATAGAAGATTTTTTTCATCTTATGCGTCCAGTATAGCTACAAAGAACGTGCTAGTAATATTCACTCGAAAAAATAAATTTCTTATTTTTCTTGGCGCCCATCGTGGGATACGGTAAAATTTAATACTTTTGACACAAATTTAAAACTTTTAAAATATAGTATATTACCTCTGGTGCCATATAAAGCTGTGGAGAACCATGACGTTGGCGATACACGTTATGCCAACACAAGCACTCTGTGATAAAGTCGCTATCTTGCCACGCAGTTCGGACCTCACTCCATTGTACCACCATGGTCACCGGTTTGGACTGTAGCACCTGCAAAGTTTAAAACAAACCCACTCAGTGATGTACCGCACCTTTTAAATCAATCTTGAATACCGGCAAAATCAGATCATTGTTTTAAGAATCATAGACCCATTTTCAGCATTTCGTACTGTTCATCATTATGACAATATTATTTTTTTAATAGTCTATACTGTCCCACTGCTGGGCAAAGGCCTCCCCCAACTGGTTCGAGGTAGCTCAAGAAAATAATAAAACGTTTAATAAAAAAATAAATAGTTATGACTGACTTCGCAAGAATGTACTACGATACTTAGGAGCCCAGTGTTACAACATTCTGCTAAGGCAACGGGATAGTTCGGATGAGTCAGTCAGTAAAAGTCTGACATTCCCTCTGGCTTCACCCAGACGGAAAAACGCGACCAAAAGACCCCGCTCTTTTAGTTACCCACATAAAAAAACAAGTCTTTATCCCAAATATCTAAAAGAAAACATTTCAAATGAATCCTAGTATGTTTATAGGTACCCGTATTCCACAGAATTCGTGACCTGTTTGGGCCTGAGCCAAATAACTAAGCGGTATAGTCCAAAATAGGATTTATGTGTAATGTGGCTCACGTATAAAATGTTATGCAATATAAGGTGCTCGAATTTCTACGGTCTAGGGTAGCTTGACTCGGCATTTTTTACGCTTGACTTATTTTATATTTTGCTCTACCGATTTCAGTTTTCGAGTATGCTGGCATCTATATATTTTTGGATTATGGGTTAGCATTTTTTTTTAGTTTATCGCCTCAAGTTTACATGACGCACACTTAAAATTTAAATGGCCAACACAAAAATTGCGACTTGTAGGAAATTATTATAACAATACGCAATAGTTTTTCATGATTCTAAATATTCTGCAATTCTAATTTTCTAGAAATCTTTTATTCATTCTTTTGCCCTGTTCTTCTTCTCTTTTTCTTCTTTTATTCATAGACTGTTCTTCTATTCTTCTTCTTCTTCATTCTTCTTTTTTTCACTACTGGGTTTCAAGCAAGCCTTTTAAGGTAGTTTATTATACCTTCCAGATACCGTAAATTTGAGACACAATAGTAAGACAACAGATGCGCGAAGCTGACGTTCGCTTGGGGTTAAATGAATTAACTAGAAGTGTCAAGAATTTTGAGTCATAAGGGTGCGTAGAGCTAAACCATTTCTATCAAAAACTCAAATTGTGACTCATCAATACTATCATTGCATATCTGATCTACCTACATTTGTATTAAAAACAATATTTTTCCTGCTACTACGTAATATAATGAGCCCCAGTATTGACATCAAAATTCAGACAGCGAAAACTTTGTGAATAATCCATTATTCATGTTAATTTCATCCAACTTTTTATTAAACAAAATGAGGGTAGCACGTAATTTTGTGCAGGTGTGAATATTGTTTCTAATGCCTCATCAATCAATAAAAGCACCTGATGTTGCTCGTCGCACCTCATTTGTTTTAAGGATGATTGATAGATTTTTTCTAGCGTTATTATGATACAGCAGAGTTTTTCTGTTTTTTTTTTTAATTGACGAATTTACCAGCACTGGTCCTGCGTGGTAGATTCTCTCGTGGCCTATTCTATCACCTAGAGAGGAGGCCTGAGTTCCAGCAGTGGGAACATTAAAAAGGCTGATTATGCTTACGCTATAAATTATATAAAGATCCAAAAAAAGTTATTCTTGAACGTCGTTCATTACGATGAAGCAAAAAGACTAAAATTTTACACCCCATTAGATACAGAACCCAAGGCCACATAACTTACAATTGCTTCATTTTCCCCTAAGTCATTCTCATTCAGCCCCCTCACTTATCCACCTAAGTACGTACATCTATATCAAACACACTTTAACTCCATAATTACCATATTTCATGAAGGCCATAAGCGTCTTAAATACCGGTGTATAATGTATATGGGGCCCGTCAGTCAAATAAATGCAAATATGCAGCTTTACATAAACTGGCCCCTGGCGGCCGCAACACGCGATTGTTGGAGGTAACAAGGACACTTAATTACTTTTTAATTGGCCTTTATTTTTCGCTTCTTTGTTGTAAGAGTTAAGATTTTAAAAGAGTTTTTTAATGAGGCAAAGGTTGGCTGCTTTGAGTGAGTTTGCTAGATTAAAAAAACATTTTAATTAAACAAATCTCATGGGTGAACCACATTGAAGTTAAATGTTAAGTGGAAGTAAACGTAGCTGTGTTAGGCATATAATACTGTTTTTTTTTTTTACTCGACGATGGTTCTTTATTTAAATCTTAAAAAAAAAGTCTTTCTCAGAGACAAGTCTCGTATTAAACCCTCAGAAAAATGAAACTTAATCCAACCAGTATCAAAGACGTTATTTAAAAAACGAATAAAAAAAATATTTAATAGTTCGAGATTTTTAAGAGAGTTGAGGTCGGGGGGTACTCAGAGCCTCCGCAGGCCAAAGCCACAGGGGGAGCGAACTCTTTAAGACGAGTGGCCTCTGTTCTCATTACTCTAAAAGCTTGTAGTCTCCCAGGCTTTACTCATAGCCACGACATCTGTGTCTGTGTCGTAATATCTAGACTTTTATATTTCTCCGATATTGAGCTTCAATTTTATTCGGTAGGTACTAGCTTTTGCTCGGGGCTTCGCCCTCGTATATAAAATATAGCCTATGTCACTCAAGAATAAAGTAGCTGTCTATCAATGAAATCATAACCCTCCTTTGGCTTTGCCGTAGTCGATTAGAAAATGTGGGATCGCGGTCAAGAACTAGTTTATATTAATAAAAACCGGGCAAGTGCGAGTCGGACTCGCCCATGAAGGGTTCCGTAGCAGCAAGTAACATAATATAAAAGTTCTTGTAATGTATTGTAACTTTGATCGATGTTTTAATAATAGTGTATTATTTTCAGTTTATGACGTATTAAAAAAAAACTACTTACTGGATTTTGTTCAAACCAATTTTCGTTGGTAGTTTTTATAGTAATGTACATCATATATTTTTTTTAGTTTTATCATTCTCTTATCTTAGAAGTTAGAGGGGGGGGGACACACATTTTACCACTTTGGAAGTGTCTCTCGCGCAAACTATTCAGTTTAGAAAAAAATGATATTAGAAACCTCAGTATCATTTTTGAAGACCTATCCATAGATACCCCACACGCATGGGTTAGATGAAAAAAAAATTTTTGAGTTTCAGTTCTATGTATGGGGACCCCCAAAATTTATTGCTTTTTTTCTATTTTTGTGTTAAAATCTTGATGCGGTTCACAGAATACATCTACTTACAAAGTTTCAACAGTATAGCTCTTATAGTTTCGGAATAAAGTGGCTGTGACATACGGACGGACGGACAGACAGACAGACAGACAGACAGACAGACAGACAGACAGACAGACAGACAGACAGACAGACAGACAGACATGACGAATCTATAAGGGTTCCGTTTTTTGCCATTTGGCTACGGAACCCTAAAAAATAAAAAAAAACAATTTTCGCAATCGGACCTACTTACAGAGATTAAGTATCTCCTACAAACAAAAAACAAACTTTACGTCTTTATAATAATAAGTGTAGATGTAGATGTCCAACTTTGATTATTTATTATTCTCGTAGATACCGGTAGATTTGCAAATGGAGAAAACATTACTGTTATTACTTATTTGGTAATGGGATAAGAACGTGTAGGTAGCCCATCTATTTAGTTAGAGGACCATCTAGATATTTGCTGAGTAAATATGTGATCTAAATCAGAAATCAAAAACGTTTATTTCAATTACATCCACTTTTGAATTGTCAAAATATATGGCAAACAAAAAAAAAGTACGTTCCAAAGCGTAGATCTCTATGGATAAGAACGTGCAAGAAACTCCATGGCCACTCTTAAATCATTTATATGAGTTACATTATTTTAATTGTGACTATAATTTTAAAATTTAATTTATTATTTCATTTGAGTCGGATAGTGCTTGAAATAAATGAATTGTTATTATTATTAACCTTGGTTACACATTTCTTGTAGCTTCAAATATTTGTGAGCACAATGTAGATAAGTAATAATAATAAAAAACTATTTAAAAAATAGAAATTGAATGAAGTCACTGGCAGCTAAGAGATGACCATGTCTCAACTGACGGCACCCGTTTATAAAACGGCCAAATGACGACGGTTTTAAATTTGAAAAATCTAAAATCCGATAAGTTCTTACCAGCAGTTTAGTACTAAAAGTAATTTAATAAAACTGCGCTATTCATCCCTGCCCACGGAAGCAGAGTAATAACTCCTCACGGCTTCACATACTACCGTCTTTCAAGTTTCACGCCTGGCTGGCACGTCTCGTTTGAGCTTCGCCTCGCCTCGTCTTGCCTCGCCTCGCCTCTGAAGGGGCTAAATTACTCATGAGCCTGTATGAAGTTCGCCACCTGAATCTTGTTATAATTAAACCGTCTTTAGTGGAACGTGTTCGTGTTAATTGGAGCGTGATATGGTTCGGTGTTATGGCAAATATTACTGATTCATTCACAAATATGTAAATTGTCTTTTCATTACCTAGATAGGTACGTTTAAGAGTGCTAACTAGTGGTTTTCCCAGGATCAGAAATATTATAAATAGACTTAACTCGAAAACCCGCTCTTTTCTCACCGCTTTTAGGCAAGTAGTAGACTGTTTTCCGCACTGGTGTAAAAAAGTGCACGTGGTCTCTCTGCTTCAATGTTGTGACCCCTACGATGTCACTGGTTAACCCCCATTTATTAAATTTATTTCTTTGTAAGTGTATTGAAAAAGTTCTTTGATACTCCTGCAAATTTGTCACTGCAGAAATCGGTCCATAACACACTCGCCAACGGCTCGAGCGCATTCCGCCTCGGTCGCAATGACAAACTTTCTGCACTTGTGTCAAAATGTACTACATATTTCCGACTTTTCATTTAATATATCAATTGCTGCGAAGTAGAAATTTATTGCTCTAGCGAACGTAGTGGCTGAATCGCCTCAGCCGCGCCGCAGATAATGCCCCGGGCGTCGGGAGTCGCAGGGCAGTTGGTAGCTTCCCATTCGACCGTCTGGTGAGGATCAAACAGTCCGGTGAGAACAAAGCATCGGCGACACGTTGTGCTCCACGCGTGACTCAGTCAGCAAAACCTGAAGCAGCTCAGTAGGGGGCCGGTATAAGGCAGCGGAGATTTTCGAAAGAATTACCGTGAATCTGACAAGCAAAAGTCAACTGAAAATATACAGGTGGGTTTAAGGGTAAGGCCAAACAAGCGTAATTTTATGAGTCGTGAGTCATTTCTACTGCGATAGACGACTAATTTTGTGAATGGACTTTTGTATGAAACCGAATGCAGCAGAAATTACGCGACCGAAATTCTGCGACTCACGACTCACAAAAATTACACTCGTTTGATCTCACCCTTAGGCCCCGCGCCCATTGTCAGCATCAGCAACAAAAAGGATCTTCCGGCATCCCTACATGCAAGCGCACACTGTCGGAAATATATGCATGTAGTGATGCCGAAGGGTGCCGAAGGATTCTTTTCCTTACCGAAGCCGATAATAGGCGCTGGGCCTTATACAGTTCACTGTATATGTATAGTCTGACCCGCCCTCCCAATCCCTCCAGAACGAGAGAAGTTATTTAATGATTACCCTCCTCAACAAAAAGCAATGTAATACATGTAAAACATTTTAGAAACTCCAGATGGTTCTTTAAATGTCCTGAATATATAAAGCCGTAACAAAACTGTCTGTTACATAAGAGAAGGTCACGACCACATGGCACAGCGCCAACTGCGCGCCCCTATTTGAACAGGCCACAGACAATTTACATATTATTCAGTAAAAGTTACGCAAACTCGACTGCCAATAAGAGAAGTTCTCAAAAGAAATAAACGGTCGAAAATAACTAACATTAAAATTCGACACTTAGGTTTTAGATATTTATGTTAGTAAAACAGCATAAAAAACTATATAATATAAATTTATAATCTTCTTATATATAAAATTCTCGTGTCACAATGTTCGTTCCCGTACTCCTCCGAAATGGCTTGACCGATTCTCCAAATTTGGTGAGCATAATATTGAGTAGGTCTGAGAATCAGCCAACATCTATTTTTCATACCCCTTAGTAATAAGGGTTGTCCACCCTTAAAATTTTATTTCTTATGATAGTAAAATACTATCAAAAAGACGGAAAGATATGATTGCACAAGTTCCACAAACTAAAACTAAATTTGCTGCTACACAATACAATAAACGCTCTGCACAAATATATAATAAGGTAAACAAAGAAATATATATTTACACTAAACATCTACATGAATGTAAGAAATTGCTAATAGAATGGATAAAAACCTTAACATATGAAAGTACGGAAGCACTGCTGCAATACGTAACATAAACCATCCCTTACACACTCCCGCAAACACACCATGACACGCACGCCACACACACACACACACACACGCACCCTAAACACCCACACGCGCACCCCACACACACAAACACCCCCTACACATAAACATGTATATAGATCATTGGTAACTGTAAATTGTAAAAACCAAAAACTATTAATATATTTCTAAGTTATGGAAGAGCGGAGTCTCCTAATACAGGCATTATTTACCTAAAAGGAGGCTCCAATCACAATCTATTGTTAAAAAAAAATTTGGTTCGGAAATAAAACATTTTGTATTTTTTTGTATTTGTATTTGTATTAAAATTTTTCTTTAATTTTTAAAAATTATTTATATGGCAAAACAACGTTTGCCGGGTCAGCTAGTATTATAATATAATATTCCAGAACTATCACACTAGAACTCCTAGGCCTCCAGTGCCGCCTCAGTGAACGGCCATATGCGTCTCAAATACAAATTGCGCAGTATTGCGTGCGTACAAATTTAATAATAAAAAAAGTGACGTACTTTCTAGTACCTAATAATAATATCTATAAATCCTATAGGATAGACCTATGGAATCTATACTGTAATAGAAAGTACGGCTTTGTGAAAGACCGAAAAATATACTAATCTACAGCCGAACATACAATCTCCTTTTTTTGAAGTCCTGACACAAACTAAAACAATATTCAATACATATAGTTATAAAAAAATTACTACCTTAGCCAGACTCAGCTCAGACACTCCTCACAAACTTGTGTGTCTCTTGTGCCTTGACTGAGCAAAGAAGATAACACCCGCTTGTAACGGATTCACCATCAGCCCCCAACCACAAAGATAAATATTTAGACAAAAATTTACGTTAAGCCCGCAGTTATGACTAAGGGCTTGTAGTAAATTGGGTAGAACGCAGTGGCGTAGCTAGCTCTAAAGGGGCCCCATATCAAAGCTTTCGAGGTTTTTATTACACCGTGGGAAGGCCTCCAACAAAGTGGACCGATGACTTGCGGGGTTACTATAAAGATTGTTTTAATCTTGTTTCAGTGTGGGTAAGAGATGGCGCTAGACAACCTGTATTGTTCTGTCTCTTGCCCACAGTAAAACAAGATTAAAACAATCTTACTTTAAACGTCATGGTCTAGGTCTTGGTCAGGGTCGCGGGAATCCGATGGATGCGTGACGGACCGGTCGTTGTGGCGACGCTTAGGGGAGGCCTATGTCCAATAATGGACGTCTTCCGTCTGATATGATGATGATGATGGTGACGATGATTACACCGTGGCGCATAGGCCCTACTAGCACAGAGACATAAGACGGAGACAAGATAGGCCTCGACAGAAATGACCAGACTAATTGGAAAGGATTCGTCAATGTAAAATCTAGCCCAGTTATCCTTGTTTATTTGAGTATTCTGGAATAGAAGAATGTAAAGTTTTTATTGTGATCGTTTAGAATGCTAGAACAAACAGATCTATAATAAAACCGGCCAAGAGCGTGTCGGGCCACGCTCAAAGTAGGGTTCCGTAGTTTCCCGTCCTACACAATAAGTGTACCCACTTATGAGTTTACAAAAATGCTTGCATATACGATTATACTACAAACTTAGTCCAGAAATTATTTTGTACAACTTTTTTGTCTTTTTGTACAAAAACTGTCCTTTCCATCAAGTTCAAAATAATTTTCCTAGAAAGTCCTTATAAAGTTCCACTTTCCAGATTTTTTTCATATTTTCTAAACTTATGGTTCAAAAGTTAAAGCGGGGGGGGGGACGCATTGTTTTTTACTTTTGGAGCGATTATTTCCGAAATTCTTGACATTATCCAAAAATGATTTCAGTAACCCCCTATTCATTTTTAAATACCTATCCAACGATATATCATACGTTAGGGCTAAAATTAAAAAAAAAAAAATCACTTCCCACTTTACATATAGGGGGGCTACCCTAATAAAACATTTTTTTCCAATTTTTATTTTACCACTTTGTCGGCGTGATTGATATACATATTGGTACCAAATGCAGCTTTCTAGTGCTAACGGTCACAGAGATTAAGCGAGGACAGACAGACTGACAGACGGACAGACAGACATGGCGAAACTATAAGGGTTCCTAGTTGACTACGGAACCCAAAAAATGGAACATTCATATCAATTACTGTTTTGACTGGCCTGTTGATCTAGTGTTTAGTGGCTCTGACTGCTTCGCCGGAGGTCGTGGGTTCAATTCCCACCCAAGACAAATGTTTGTGTGATGAGCACGATAATTTGTTATATGTGTGGGTGTAATTTATTTATAATAATGTATTTAGGAATATATAAGTATGTTTTTACACCACCTGCTCGATAATGTCGTTTTATACGCAACCTTCGTATTAAAATCAGCAACCTTCGTTTCGTTCGGAATTCAACATGCCGCCCGCGACTTAAAGACACTGCTTTATCCCCTAGTCACATAAACTACTATTATCATTTATCTAGTAATCATAACACAAGCTCTGCTTAGCTTTGGGGCTAGACGGCGTTATGTGATAATTGTGGAATATTATTATTATTATTTAGTAATTATTTTATTCATTAAATACGCACCTCTTATCAATATCATTAGAGAATTGAATCGAATTTTTACACGGGGCCCCTGCAGCTTGGAGGCCCCGTATCGTATAGGTAGCTACGCCCCTGGCAGACCTTAAAACCACCGCCTGTTTCATGGCGAGATAAGTTACGCTTTAGTCACAAATCCTTTAAATTAATTGGGACTTAAATGCAGATTATAAATGGTGCTGGCTGAGTACGGTAAGGTAGGTAGGTACTAGGTAGGGTGCAATATGAAGATCGTTTTCTCATTACATTCACTAAGTCCTGTGATCTGTCTTGATTGTTGAATCATGTGAAATGAACACATATAATAATACATTTTGATAAAAGTGCAGAAAGCGACCAAGGTGGAATAGCCGAGGGCTGCCAGTGTCAAATTAACACGTGTATTAAACAACTTTTTTCAAATGAATAAACTTGGGCTGACCTGCGATTCAAGGGGGTCGCCGCGCCCAGCCAGATACTACAAATGTAATAATTTTAGACAGGCCTGTTGGTCTAGGGGCTAGTGACCCTGACTGCTATGCCGGAGGTCGTGGGTTCGATTCCCACCCAGGACAAATGTTTATGTGATGAGCATGATCATTTGTTCTGTGTCTGGGTGTAATGTGGCAGGGGAGAGCACGCGCACTTTTCTGTACTAGTGTGGAAAACAGTCTATTGCATGCCTAAAAGCAGTGGGATAAGAGCAGATTTTCGAGTGTTTTGAAAAATACTTAGTAAGCCTTTAAGTATCATTGTGGATATTGTGATGTAAAAATGAAGTAGTTTTTGTATCTCAAGTACTTGCATGTTGCACGCACATGGAAATGCAACATCGCCACCCGCCGGAGCGAAATACCGCGGACAAAGTTCCAACGGGATCTCATGGCATGACGCCCATGGCGACAGCGACTGTCGCAACACTTGCAACCCAGTCCTGGGCACACCATATTCATGGCGGTAATACAAAGAAAGAGGGGACCTCTTTCTTTGTATTTTAGGAGTGGCGCAAGAATAGCGCAGTCTTGCAGTCAACAAACAATGAAAGAAAGAATGTATTTATTTTGGCGCAAAAACATTGTAGAGAACAAAAACTTAAGACAAACACAAAACAAAAAATAAATAAATAAAAAAGTAACATTGTCTGTCACACGTTTGCGCCAAAAAAGGTCCAGTTCAGCGAAATGCCAGACTACTACGGGTAGTTATCTGACGCTGGTTTTCAACTGAACCTTATTTGGAGTGAACGGATAAAAAGAAATTTACAATTAGTGTCAACACTACAATACATTAGTCACATTACAATAAAACATAATATGTGATAAAAGAGCAAATAAATGGTAATAATGGGTAACTCGCCTAGCGGTCGTCTGGTGATCGTCCGGGCCCAACCCAAATCATAGACGGCGTCAAGTGTTCCACACGCTCCTCAAAGAGATGTCAGAAAGTCGTAGGGAGGCAGCAGGGCTGCTAGGACCGCGGGGATTTTCAAGAAATGACACCCGTGGTCCTAAACAAAAGGCAATTGAAGGAGACAGGTGTGGTTTTAGTCAGTAAAAGTCAGACATGCTATTGTATTGGACGATTTCCCGCCTCAAAACAAAAAAAGTCCTGTTCATAAACGATCATAATGGCTGGTTTACACAATGCAAGCTATTGACTAGACAGTACGCAGCTACTCGTATTGCGAGCAAGCAAATGAAAGCAAAAAATGTTGAAGTAATTCGAAATCGGATGCGAGCTACTACTGTCCAACTAGCATGTGCGACTTACTCGTAAGTGACGTCCAAATAGTGCGAATTACTGCAGTGCAGTTACTCGGCAGGCTGGCTCGCACTGTGTAAACCAGCCATAAGAAGATAGATGTATGCAAGATTATCTTTTCCAAACGTCACAAAATATTGAGGAAAACGCTTGTTTGTCGTGTCCGTATCCTCAACACGTCGCGACGTCATCAATTCATATGCCAATCTGTCACGTCTGTAATCTATCGGTGTTCGAGAATACGCTCCGCTGGTGATTAATACGTGGAACTTGTGTTGTTTTCATTTATTTCAGAAATTGTCGTTCACTTTAAATAGTGCATTTTTTATTTTTTACAAAACGATGCTATGACTGTATTTAAGAGGGTTACAGAAACGAATAAAAAAATCAGCCTCACCATACCAAATTAAAAACTTGAATGGACAGTTTGTATGGAGAGGCCAATTTTTTTCGTTTTCTGAAATTTCTACTAGAGTCCAGCCTAATAACTTTTAATTCACGCCATCTAGTGGTTAATTTTGCTGAATGCTTTTGGTTTTAAAGTAGTCGCTCATGTCTATGTGTGTGTAAACGATACTATAAACAGAGTTGGATAATAACATTTAGAAATTTGACGAATTCAATGGGTTTTGAGGCTTTAATTTGACGAATTTCGGTGAAGTGGAATGTCCGATTGGTGCACTACTATTTATGTGACAAAATATTGTTCCAATTAAGCTCAAAACTAAATAAAACTGAAAATGTTGACTTCAGCGCCATCTAACGGGAAAATGGCCACGAACAACCCGTAGCAATCACCTTAAGGTTGTTCAGTTATGTCAACTGAGCAAGCCCTTAAAGTTTGTGGAGTGCTGTCCCTTACCTACAACCTGTAGGTATTACTTTGTTTAAGTTTTTCATATTACCCATTTTACCTATTCGTTTCTCGCTTTACCTACTTTTTTTTTCTCCGTATCACCCAAAGGTTGACTGGAAGAGAATGCCTAAGGCATTAAGTCCGCCTCTGTACCCATGTGCATAAAGTGTTAAATAAATAAATATTTTCTCACCCATCCTCCATTTGAAAGTACCTAGGCACGGTAGCTGTACCTACTTTCGTTTTTGTCGAAAATGCAATGCAAAAAAGATCTATAGATCTAACATGTGTCTACACTTACAAAAATATTAATCAACATCCTGCGGAACACAGAATGTCTGATTAGGTTAAATTACGTAAGTGGCCCTCCAAAAAAACGCGGTAAAATGTATTATTTATGGCTGAATCGTATCCGAAACAGCTAGGTAGGCAATCTTTTTGTTCCCAATCTTCTAATTAACTCGGCTTTCAGCACAAATAAGGGTGTTCAGGTCAAGGACGACTATAATGGGAAAGTTTGGGCCATCCCCAATTCCGAAAAGTTATTTCATTTCAAATTCAAGAACAGTAGCGTAACTCGGCGTGGGTGAACTGGGCCCACGCCTTTAGCCTCGCACCCAAAGGGACCTCGCATTTGCGAGGGCTCTTTAACAACGAGTGTTTTGTTTTATAATTAACTAGCTTTTGCCCGCAGCTTCGCCCGTGTACATTAAAATATGGCCTATATCACTCAGGAATAAAGCAGCTTTCTATTAAAAAAATGAAAAATTGAAAAAATTAAAAAAAAAATTTAAAAAATGTGAAAAAATTTTAGCAATCAAAATCAAAAATAATTATTTCAAATAGACCATTTGCAGGCACTTTTGAATAGTCTAATTTCGGTCAGTCTAAGAAAAGGGAAGCTAAATTGCACGTTCCAAACCGTAGATCTCTATGGAGAAGAACATGCAAGAAACTCCATGGACACTCTATTAAATCATATTATCATCCTATGTTGTAATCAGACCTGTGCTTCCAGAGTTTACGTCTTACAAACAAAAAAAAAAAACTTTACCTCTTTATTATTTAAGTGTAGATAGGTTTGCGTTTGACTATTTCACCTGATGATAAGCAATGATATGGCCGAACACTGGGTTGCGACTGTCGCTGTCTCATTTTAGAATTTATGAAAGAAAGAGGTCTCGCTGATGCGCCTTCGCCCACTTCTAAATTAATCCACGCTACGCCTCTGTTCAAAGTAAAATTCGACAAAATGGACGGATTTAATGTAGAAGGATAATAGAAAGCCAGGCTACGGAAAACAGTTGATACAGGGTAAAATATTTCAAGAATGCTTGAGTAAATATTCTAAAATTAACTTGTAAAACGACTAAGTAGAAACGGTATGCTCGGAATTTAAGGAGGTACCCAAATCTTCTCAAGCTCATATTTTAATAACCACAATGAACTCCGCAGTTTTATGTTCGATTCACAGACACGATGGGCAAGTATTTACACTTTTATACCTGCAATTACTGTGATGGTTGACTGTTATCCGGGCTTGCGGACGACGAGCAATGGTTAGCTCGCCGTCCAGCTGTACCTGATAAGGACCGATCCTGAGTCAACGTCGCGTAGTGATCTATACCACCTCTAAGAGATATAATGTCGTGAAAACAGAGGGGGCCCAGTAGTACTGATGCCTGCTAAAGCCGCGGGGAATTCCAGAAAAGGATACCGTGATCCTGAATTCCGTGAGGATCACGGTATAGGCCCTAATATACTACACGTTTTTCAGCACACGATATTTAGACTCGTCTTATTTTTAAACATAACATGCAATTTTTTGATTTTAAGACCGTCTGACCCATATCACACTACGCGACAAAGACGGTCTGAATATCGAGTGGTGTAATATGGCTCTTTAGCCAGTAAAAGTGCAACACACCGCGCCGCCCTCTCGCTGTGAGAAGTCATTTCATGATTTTACCTCAAAAAAAAAAAGTTTGACTGTTGAACATAATAACTTACATACATACACCAAATTAAACATAATCTATACTATCTATACTAATATTATAAAGCTGAAGAGTTTGTTTGTTTGTTTGTTTGTTTGTTTGTTTGAACGCGCTAATCTCTGGAACTACCGATCCGATTTGAATGATTCTTTCAGTGTTGGGTAGTCCATTTATCGAGGAAGGCTATAGGCTATGTTTTTTTTTTTCAAAATTAGGGATCCGTAATAAAATTGCTATTTTGTAACACAAGGTGTAAAATCGAAAACCTATTTTTGCGTGCGCTGCAAAAACTATTGACAATAGAACAAAATGATGTACTACGGGTTTGTAGATCCCATTAAGACCTACAAAAAAGTCCGCGAGAACATATATCTAGCTATCATGGTTTAATCACAATAACCGATTTTGTGTTCAAAATAATTATTAAATCGTCTGAAGGAAAAAAACTACGTTAAATATGTATCGTAATATTAATCTTTATCGAAATTAAGCATTATGTTATCAAGAGTATTTATGTAGAAGTAAAATACTTTTTGTTTCATCTCAATCGGATATTTCGTTTAAAAGTTATCACGTGTGTAAGATGTTAAGAGTTGGTACCTATTAATGAGTTATGGGCCATGGAGTTTTTTATCAACATAAAATCCTGTAATAATCTTTTTCGAAATATATTTGTTGATGATTGTAAGTATAAGATCTTTGAAGAGTATAATAAATACATTTATGAACGCGGTAATTTTGGGAAATACTGATCTGATATGAAAACTGCTGAAAACTGTTTAAATATTCAATAGTCCATTTATTGAGGGAGACAATTATAGGCAATATTTTATCTCGGTATTTCCACGGAAACGAGAAAAACGCGGGTGAAACCGCGGGGCACAGCTAGTATAGAATAATATTGAATTCCGTAAATTGCTACTTAGCTCTCTTCCTCTCTCCTAATTTTGCTGAGTCGGACAGGGTCCATATTGATCTTAACAATATTTTATACCGCCTATGTACATAATATGGAATACAATAAAGTATTGAGTATTGCTGTGATGACGTCAGCGTAAGGAGAAACTGTCGGTGAAAAACCTCATAACAAAAACACTGCTACAATTTCTGCACTCGGCACGAACAAAAGCGCCCGAAAAGTGCCATAAAACAGTGATTTTCTGAGGCCTACTCCTCCGTAACGGCTTGGTCAATTGATTTGAAAAAAATATATGTTTATTATAGATTCATGAACAATAATATCAACATTTGATTTTTTCGTGCAATTAATACTTTTGTCAAAAAAAATATTTAGCAATTTCGCAACTTTTCGCAACTTTTCCCTACTCCTTCGAAACGGCTTGGACCTTTAGAAACATTTTTACACATAAAAATTGGTGGTTAAATATTCTTCAAAGTGAACATTGCATATGTAAATCAATTAATATCTCGCAGATAAAATGGGTTTAAAGCGCTTTCCGGGCGCTGCTAGCCGCAAATAAATGCACAGATTGGCGTACTGCCGCCTAGGCGAGTGCGAGAGTTGCGTTCACATAATTTCGGCCAGATGGTTCAAGGAACTATACGCCTTAAGAATTCAGTTTAGCTAGCACCTAAGCTAGGTAGGGGATAAATTGACCTGGCTACAATCCGCTCTGGTCGCAGGTATACATTACAATGTAGGTACAGCACTGCTCATTAAGGGTGCAACGTCGAGTTTCTCTATGTAGGTACGCCTTACCTACTCAGGAGGTCTTACTGTATGACGATATAGGTAGTACTAATACCTATTATAGAGACAAAAGTTTGTATCCATGAACAACATAAAAACTCCTCTCCGCGTCTTTCTAAAATAACTGAACAGATTAGAATTTCATACCGTTTTTACCGAAAGATGGATGGCTTTTCGCTAGTACCATCAGAGGCGTAGCGTGGACTAATTATGACGTGGGTGACGGCGAATCAGCGAGGCCTTTTTTTCATAAATTCGAAAATTATGACAGCGACTGTCGCAACCCAGTATTCGAACACATCGTCGCTTACCATCAGATGAAATATTGGACACACGCAAGCCACAATTATATAAAACCCTCGTTCTTAAAGAGGCCTCAATTATGTGAGGCCCCTTTGGATGCGAGACGATTCGCCCACTCCTCGCTACCCTACTGGATACCATGGAGGTGTCACTGGGGGAAGCCAGTAGCACAAAATAGATAGGTACAGAAGTCATTCTCATGTATGTACTTCACTTTTTATACCTACGCTAGGCGATCACGCTAGGATCAGCGCGTTGCGCCGAACTGTGCGAGTGCGACCGGCCAGGCGATTGGCTCGAGCGCGCTTTGTATGTAGATTGTCTTCTGTACCTATCTATTTTGTGCTAGTAAGTATGTACTTTGTACTTACATAATAATGCTACCCGAAGCCCGAAGGCACATTGTAAACCCAGCTTTATTGCGCCATTTTAGCAGGTAAATTATTAGTAGCGTAAATAAAACCTGTCATTATTTGCCTTGTAAACCACAAAGTACATAAGGCGCTATACACACCCACCACAATTACACCACTTCGCAGCGACAAAAAAATTTTACCAGTGCCGGATTAAGTCAGCGTAGGACCTGTAGCTAATTGCACCCAGGGGTCCACTAAATTTTTAAAAATGTTAACGATTTAAAACTTCTTTAATCTCTCTTTGAACCAAGCCGCAGGGCTCTTATGTAGGGTCAGTAGTTAGTTGCTTACATTATTTTTATAACGTAAGCGTAAGCGACTCAGCTGCCAAATTAAAATGGAACTGGGCAGGTCACATCTGCCGCATGTCACAACAAAATTGGGCAACTACTGGCTGGATTCCGAACAGCAGGAGCCGACGACGCGATAGGCTCAGAAGGAGATGGCGCGACGATTTGGACTCCTACCTTAAGGATTGGCCAGAAGTGGCTAAGGACAGAAAAGAGTGGAATAACGGAAGGGAGGCCTTTGCCCTGCAGTGGGACACAATGGGCTCATAAAAAAAGAGTCCAACTAGGAATATGATTTTTTTGTGGTGTGGTTGTGGTACGTCTGAATAGACCCTAAGCTAGTAAATAATACGACACTTTATTTCCCGTTGAAAGCGATTTGTAAGGTGATTAAGGGTTTTGTTTAATATGTATGTTTACTTACACTTATAATAAAAGTAGTTTGTTTGTTTGTTAAAACAAGAAACATGGTTCAAGTTCGAATGAAATAGTACATTTTGACACAAGTGCAGAAAGTTTGTCATTGTGATCGAGGCGGAATTCACACGAGCCGTAGGCGAATGTATTATGAGCCGAGGACTGCAGTGACGCATGTGTTTCGAACGAATTTTTTCAATGCACTTACGAAGAAATAAATAAACGTGGGTTGACCGGCGACTCGTAGGGGTTGTAGGGCGCCTAGCCTGATATGACATATGCAATAACATTGTGGCGGGGAGAGTAACCGCACTTTTCTACACTAGTGCGGAAAACAGTATATTGAGTGCCTAAAAGCGGTGAAAAGAGCGGGTTTTCAAGTAAGTAAAAAATATTTTAGTGTAGAAACCCCATTTATCAAGGAAGGCTATAATTATTGTAATGCCACGCTATGACCCACAGGGGAGGAGAAAAAGACGAGGGTGAAACCAGTGGGAAAAGTTAGTCTACATATATACTATATATATACTATATACTATAAGTTAAGAAGACAAAAGGGTTCTACAAAATAATTTCTGGACTAAGTTTGTAGTATAATCGAAATACGATTATTTATAAGCATTTTTTTAAGCTCATAAGTGGGTACACTTATTGTGACGGACGGGAAACTACGGAACCCTACACTGAGCGTGGCCCGACACGCTCTTGGCCGGTTTTTTTAATATTGCAAACAGAAACTCCAATTTTATTTATATGTATAGATGATATTTCTATGGCCGCAATACACCACGCGGATCCAATGCGGATTAGTGGATATCACGTCTTCTTATTGTTATTTTTTTTTTTTGTCTAGGACATGCTTGTTTCCTCCCGATGTTTTCCTTCACCACTTTGAGAGCAGTGGTGATGAAATAAATAACACAAAGTAAGGCGCCTAGATTGGTTCAAAACCGCAACCTGATTCTCGTAAGTCAGCCCCTAGGCCCATTTATCTACTGGACCACCACTGTTATGTAGATAAAAGGCCAAAATATTTCATGAGGCATTTTAGTTGAAAGATGTTCAAATAAATCTAAATTTGGTATAATTTATTTCTTCACAGAAAACAAGATTCAAATCGCGTTTTCACGAAAACACTAAATTAATGTCGTATTACTAGTCGTAGTCAGATCGCAGATAAGACTTTTCTTGAAAACACGAATGAAAAGAGGCTCTACCATAAGCTCTTAATACTTTACAACCTAAACTGGATTGTTGAAGGGATGGAGCTATTAAGGTGTATAGCTCCATCCGCACAACTGTCATTCTAAGACGTCATGGTAAGGACCAGTAAGGTTGAAGGTCTTATGTGGTTATGCCAACATGAACTTTTCGAAAAAAAAAAGAAAATCTAGTATCAGAAGTCTTTTTATAATTTTAAAATGGACTAGTAAGAGGTTTTTTTTTAATTTTATTTGTGAGTTCCAGACAGATCACAAGTTTTCTGTTGTTGTCAACCCTTACCTAAATAAATTTGTGTGCCCTCGATTTTCTCAAAAACAAATCAACAAAAAAAGACGTGTGGCACTCGGGGACTGCCACGGTAAAGCTATTGCATAGCATTTTTATCAACATAGGCAATTATAATTATTTATTTATTTTATTTATGCAGTATTTTTTCCTTTGTTTTTTTTTTTTCTTTGTTATTAATTGAAGTTACACTTTCACACATTGAATTGAATTTTGATTCATTGTTCATTCATTTGTTTTCTTATCGGTCACCACGCTCAAAAAACAAATGAGTGGGGGGTGTTAGGTTATTTTCGTTACGGAATTTCTGGATTCGGTCTTCACGCTCAAAGCCCGCGATAGAAGCTATGCAATAGCTTAAAAACAAAAATCTGATCAATTTAGTAGAAAATATACATGGTGCATAGAGAAAAAAACGAAACCGACATATAAAAATAAATACTATAAAACTTCATTAAGCATAACTTTAATAATATCGGAGTCCAAAAAAAGAAAAAACAAAATTAGTGGATATTTTGCCATTCGTTTATTTAAGTTCAGTTTTATTCTATTTTTTAAATCCGTTCTGTTTTTTAAGTTTTAATAATTCTTTCTGATTTTGACTGCCAGGAGATGTAACCCTTGAGCTACAGACATGGTAGACATGAATACTCGTTTTAAAGACCTCGAAAAGGTAACTATTTAAATTGATAATCGCTATGTCAGAATTCTCATTCTTGAGGAAAACCACAGAATATAGGAATCATACAGGGGAAAACAATAAACCAATAAATACCTACCTACTGTTTCATGGTTCTGTAAAAATAGAGGTGGCTCTAATTGGAGAAAATAAAAATAGGCAAGTAGGCCAAGGTAACCACAACTAAAGAATAAGGATTCAAAAAGTTGTTCTAGCTTAGGGACTGCGAGAATTGTATACCTACACAAGTGTCTTATCCGACCGACTTCAAAAAAATGGAGGAGTTTCTCAATTCGGTTGTATGTTTTTTTATGTTTGTTACCTCAGAACTCGGTCGTTTATGGATCGATTTGTAATTTTTTTCCCCTTATATAACGAATATGCTTCCAGATTGATCCACTTCTTATCAAAACCAGTTCTAATGATGGGATTGAGGAAAGTCCTCAAATATTATAGGTAACGAGTCATAGTAGTTTTGTGGGTATTTTCATCGAGAACTCAAGCAGCTACAGTCAAAAAGTAACATTTGATGAAGTGGATCATAGAAATATTATCTATGAGTGGAGCTGATGAAGAAGACTAGAAATGGCCATCCGAAATACTAAACTTTTTACAAAAAAAAAATAACCGACTTCACTAATAATATCTAATAAAAAAACAATGTGTTTTTTGTAGTGAAGTCTTTTTTTTTGTAAAATGTTTTTTTTTTTTGTAGATCCACACACTTAAAACGCTCATAAAAATTTCAAAAGCCACAATGTGCCACTTGTCTTACAAGACAAATTCGGAAGAACCCTTCCACCGCCAAAGGACCCTTAAATCAAGATTAAAGAGATACTTTGCCGCTGAAATTGGTGACAAAGTACCGTATTTTCATAAACCACAGCTAACGAGGGGGCCGGGAAAGAAAACATTCCTTTTTTCTTTGTTCCTTTTGAGATTTCTGCCAATTAGGTAAAGTACGGGTCAAATATGACTTACCTACGTAGGTATATTTTGTGTAGGTATTAATAATAATTATAAATAAAATCTACTTTATAATTACGTTGAGAGCTAATGGAGGTTTTTACTGACATCCGTTATAGTATTATCTGTCACATATTCTGTGGCTAATTGTGAAGTTAAGCGCAAAACTCAAGAATGACGAGATATTTTGTATGATTTTTTAACCCCGACGGAAAAGTGGGGTGTGACTTACAAGTTTTATAAAAAATCTATGTGTTAAAGTCAGAGAAAATTTGTAATAAAACACCATTTTCTTTATTTTGAATTTAATAAAGAAAAAGAAGGTGAATTTTTACTCTGTTCACTAGCTGTCAATTTTAGGGTTACAGAACCAAGTTACTTTTTAATTCTGTGAGTGAGATAGTTTATTTTTTAAATTATAAAGCTATTAAAATAGACATGTATCATTCAGAATATATTATCAAGACTTATTTTTAAGTCAAAGTCATAGATGTAGTATGTAGTAACTTGTTAGGAGTGTTTTTTTTTGTTAACATTAGTTTAACTTTAATCCTCCAAATGAACACAAGGCTTTTGGGTTATCTTGGCCTCTGCCCTTTTTATCACAACTTAACGCCTAAAATACCTTCGTTTTCCGGGTCCATTCTCTGGTCGATCAGACTTAACGAGTTCTTTTTATATGGCGGGTTGGACTCAGGAACCCTATTATTCTGCCAAGGAAATTAGTTTCCTCAGTTTCTGCTGAGTCAGTGATTGATGGAGTGGTAGTGATAGGCAGTTTTTGTGTGGTTCATTGACGAGTGTGTAGGTGGATACTTCGAACTGCTTTGAGAAACTGGTAAGCCACTATATTGAAGGGTTCGTGGTTTACATTGCATTTTATTTTTATCCTGAACGTGTGCGGCTTGCAGTCAATCCATTTATAACATCTGTATCTGCTCTATATTTTTACTTAATGATTTATTCGTTTCATAATTTATATTTGTTTTTTTTTTTTTTTTAATGTAATCGTCCTCATTTTAGGGAATTTTGTTTTTTGTTTGTTAGGAAAGGTAGGTAATATTTTTTTTTTACACCACCTGCTCGATAATGTCCTGTGTCCTATTATATTATATCATCCAACCATCACTTAAAGCAAGTCATTCTATATCCCTAGGGAGATAAAGCAGTATGGCCGATCCCTAGGGAATAATGAGATTTGAATTTGGGACATCAAAAATCGTCAACATACTGTGGTCAACATTATAAAATGTACGTGCATCGAACGAGTTCATTCGAAATTCAAACTGGGCACTAAGAAAAACAAACAGAATCATACGCGGTTTATTGACGAGTTTTTAAAAAAACAAGTAATGAAATAGAAAATTGTAACTATAGAATCTTATAAATTAGAGTAGTGAATTTTATTTGTTTCAAATCTCAAAACATGTTGAGTGATAGTTAATAACTTGTAAATAATAAATTGTCTTTTAATTATCTCACAGATGTTGTAAAAAGTAGAATAATCAACACGCGGATAAAGCTGTCTGTGTCTTGGGCGGCTAGCATTCCTCACTTCACTCAGGTTTCTTTATTACCACCCTCGTGATGCTCGGGAGTTAATTATATAATTCCCTCGCTGACGTTCGGGATTAAAATTAGCAACATTCATTTCGTTCGGAAATCAACATACCGCTCGCGACTTATAGACACTGCTTTATCCCCTAGTTACATAATCTACTATTGAAAATTTCTTCACTTGTTGCATACTACTGTCATGTACCTACCTAATCCTAATGGAAGAAATCATTGGCTCCTAAAATACAAGCACATATATACAAACTTTGTAACACTAGTGCAGACACACACGTTTTACTTCCTTCATTGTGTCTAATGACATTCCAGTAAATTGGAATAAGTAGGTGATACAGCTACTTCGTGACATGATTACTGAAATGGAGGCTTCGAAAAACAAAACCATTATTCTTCGTTACGGTCGAGGAAGCTCGACTATGTGTACAAATGCTTGACCTTCCGCTACTTTATCGAGACCCACTTAGATATTTCAAGTTTAGATTCTAATTAGTAACGTTCGATATGTAATTAAGGCCTGATAGGGTTGTCTTGAAGATTTCAGAAACGAATATATTTCCGTAAATGCGTTACGTGTTACGGGTCGCAAATCTTAATTAAGGAGCGTACCTATGTTAAGTTAGGACAACTGCAAAAAGCAAAAACTTTTTGAAATTTGTAATTTAATGGGCTACCCCGTAGAACTCACCATAAACATCGCATTTTAAAATCCTGTATTTAAAAATTTAATAAATAATAAAACAGAAAAAAAATCCATCAATTCTTATACAGTTATACTTAACCACTTTATTTAGGTCTTAAGAGGGCCCTTCCCAGTGGGGAGAGGAACGTTGAAGAGTGTGTGAATCGTCAACTTGAGCATGATTTAAAAGCTTGTAGTTTCATCGAATGCAATCCAACGTAATGTCGCAACAACGCGGAAAAAAAAGGAAAACTTAAAAGTTTTTGGAAACTAATCATTCAGAATTTTCCAAAATACCTATTTAGAGAAAGAAGTGTAATGACATCATAATCACGTAAAAGCGGTTGTATTTGTATGAAAATCGTACCTGTAAAAAAATTCCTCGGGAAATACGCTCTTAAAATACCTGTTCGTGCTCCAAATGTTGACGTCAAATCCAATTTTGTAACTTTTGGGAAAGGTTTCACCTTTTTGTCACATCATAGGTCATTTTCATGGTTGGAAGCGGCTCAGTGAGCACGATCAGGCCCTTCACGCAAAAACACTTCCCTACTTCCGAATAGGTCAAGGACGCGTTCCATTTCCCAAGATAATAACATAATGTTACACCTGACGTAAACAATGTGATGCTTAATTTGTGCTTAATGCTTAATGTAGCAGTGTACTGTTGTTAGTTGTTATCATAGATGGGAGAATATACCTACATATTTTTCAAATTTTTCAACTTTGGTGGCGAAATTTTTCTTCGATTTTCGTGATAAATAGGGGCCCAGGACACTAATTCTCGCAAAAACCTAGAAGTAGAAACTTTTTCCTCAGTTTTCGTGAAAAACCCAGGTCCTAATATATTTTTCACGAAAACTGAAGTACTTAATGATTTGGCCACCAAAATTGAAAAAAAATATATTCACCCAGATATAACAAAGGAGAAGATCCCTTACCTTAGACCTTACCTATGTTATGTAGTAAAAAATGTACCGGAACACAATGTCTCCAGTTTGGTCCTACCCTCACCGACATGCAACAATATTAATTTATGCAGTCGTGGACGTGCACACATTCGCAATTCATAATCCAGACCATAATACACAGTCCATTATAAACCTTTAACTCTAAATACACCGTGTATTTCCCATGCACCACACACCTTACGCACAAATACACGTTGATGTGCTATGCAATTATGAAATTTATTTTACATTTACGCTAGTGACTGACTAAATAGAAAAGTTATCGACTATGCAAGTCGCACGGACATGCACTCCCTGCCACTTCTCTTGTTTTTTAGGGTTCCGTACCTCAAGGAAAAATCGGAACCCTTATAGGATCACTCTGTTGTCCGTCCGACTATCTGTCTGTCAGTCAAGACCCTTTATCTCGAGAACGCGTAAAGGGATCGAGTTGAAATTAAAACCATTTACTCAGGTTTGCGGTCCCTTCAAGGTGTAAAAAAATCAAACATCTAAGTTAACGAATAAAAAAGATACGGCCGTTTATGTCGCAAAAAAACGTATGTTTTGATACTCTCAAAAATCAAAATTCATAGGGTACTTAACTTAGACCCAGAATCCAGAAAATTGAACCAAAGCAAACTCTTATAGCACAGATATAGGAAAAAAATAGTAACCGAAAATAGTAACTAAAATAAATACAATTCGGTAAAATCTTCGACACTCCATTCGGGAATTGTAGTTAGCACAGAACCCTCAGTGCGCGAGTCCGACTCGCACTTGCCCAGTTTTTTTTTATACACCCTTGTCATACTTTACAAGAATTTAAAAAGTTCAGTGGCGAACCTGAGTGTTGGTGATTTTTTGTGAAAAAATTTTTATTTTCCATTCGAACGTCGAACGGTGAACGTCCAACTTTTGATAAAGTATCCTCACCGAGTGCTTGCATCTCGGAGTTTACTTTGTGAAAGTTTAATCAAGAATGTATTACCTTAAGAGAAACACCGAAACGTCTAGAAACTTGTAAATAAATCAGCCGAAAGTATCTTGAAAACGTATCGTGTCACAGTATTCCATAATTCGAAAATTCAGAATAAAATTATCAAGACTTTAAAAAATACGTTAGTCCTCCATGGCATATCTAGGTACACAAATAATTTCATGACATTTATAGGTACCATGTTTAATCTAGACACTAGATCAAACGTAAAGTAGGTATAATAGGAAAGTAGAGTCTCACCCTTTGTAAAAGTTTGGGCCTGTTGTCTAGTGGTTCTTCGATTGTATTCTTATTTTGTTCGTTGTCATTTTTGTAGGCGTTCCTGCGAACAAAAACAAAGTCATTATTAGACTGAAATACCTATTTCGAAATGAACTCATACCTAACGCGAAAAATTAGAAACAAACACGCGCATCCCAACCAAGGGCGTTGAAGGTCACAGATAACAACTGCTGTCTACACGGACTGAAATTAGCAAGGTTACCTTGGTTTGTGTGTTTGGTTTGTGTTGCGGCTACATGGATGTAAACCAAGGGCGTTGAAGGTCATAGATAACCACTGCTGTCTACACGGACTGAAACTAGCAAGGTCACCTTGGTTTGTGTTGCGGCTAAATGAATGTAAACCTAGGGCGTTAAAGGTCATAGATAACCACTGCTGTCTACACGGACTTAAACTAGCAAGGTTACCTTGGTTTGTGTTGCGGCTACATGGATGTAAACCTAGGGCGTTAAAGGCCATAGATAACCACTGCTGTCTACACGGACTGAAACTAGCAAGGTCACCTTGGTTTGTGTTGCGGCTACATGGATGTAAACCTAGGGCGTTAAAGGTCATAGATAACAACTGCTGTCTACACGGACTGAAACTAGCAAGGTTACCTTGTGTTGTGTTGAATGTTGCGGCTACATTGATGTAAACCAAGGGCGTTGAAGGTCATAGATAACCACTGCTGTCTACACGGACTGAAACTAGCAAGGTTACCTTGGTCGGTACGTTAGTTTGTAACCATCTAGTCATACTTTAACAGAGGGAGATATCATTTGATAATTCCATAATTATGTAATGAAAAGCACTCAGAAATACTTCGCCAATAAAC
Organism: Mythimna albipuncta; assembly: GCA_929112965.1. Taxonomy (NCBI): domain Eukaryota; kingdom Metazoa; phylum Arthropoda; class Insecta; order Lepidoptera; family Noctuidae; genus Mythimna; species Mythimna albipuncta. The sequence continues at coordinate 2,473,781 of OV815962.1, read as the reverse complement.
GACTCATACGAATATATCTCTAAGAAAGTGGTAAATAAACATTCCTTTCGCAAAACATCTATTAAGTAATCATAATGAATAATGTAGTACCCTGTGCAAAGTTATTTTCCGCTAAATTCAAACATATAAATCAGTCTGCTGTTTAAAGAGAAACCGAAGCTCTGTATTATCTCGTATTTAATTTATAATAACAGCGAGAAAAATTGCTCTACCATTGCACACTTATAGGAGCACTGCAATAACATGATTGTGCTCGAGCTCCTATAAGTATGCAATGGTAGAGCAATTTTATGTATATGGGTATACTTATATGTATTTAAGTACCTATACGCTATTCGCGTTAAGATTAGACATTTAAAGACCTTTTTTACTGTCTGTTCAACCGATTATAATTTTTAATTGTCATACCAACAACGACAACGCAATAAAAGTCAAAATCGATTGAACGGACAGTAATAAAAGGTTTTCATAAATGTCTAATGTTATTTTGAACAGAGTATACAAGGTGTAAGGGACAGCCCTCCACAAACTTTAAGGGCTTGCTCAGTAGACGAAACTGAACCACCTCCCACAAGATTTTTTTTCAGGAAACGAAAAAACAAAATCAGCCACACCATACAAAATAATAAACTTGATTGGACAATTTGTATGGCAAGGCCAATATTTTTTTTTTCGTTTCCTGAAAAAAGAAATTGCTGTCCCTTACACCTTGTAGATTACACCTATGATGGCCTAGATGACCTTGCCAAGGGGTGGCGTATTACCCAGTAACTGGGCTGTGGAGATCAGACAAACATAATAAAAATATAGAGCCTTACCATTATTTGTTAAAATGTCAGTCGGTCGACCGAGAAAGAGGGACAGAGCTATACACCCTAACCATTTAAAGCTCTAACCCTTTAACAGTTCAATTTAGGTCGTAAAATGGATCGCGCGAAGAGCTTGTAGTAGCACTCCTCCTGTTACACTAGAAACTGACTCCAACATGGCTGGGATGAGGCAGTTTGATTATTTTATAGAAATTGAGGTAGTGTCGCGAACGATTTTATGTAATTTAATTTGAAGTTAAGAACGTGTCAATCTATAATTAAATTTTGTTTAGCATGAAGTCAAGCTTGGCTAATATCTACTTAAATTCTTAGTTACGAAATTGGGAACAGACTCAGAGGCTGTCAATTACGTCCTAAACTAAACGAGGTACTTATATAGCTTCATTCCTCCTCACTTGCAAGACTGAAATTTTACCACGTCATAGCCCATGATTGCAGCCATCAACTGCCATCAGCCCATCACCGTGCAACAATGTATCACCACTTGAACTTTAATTACCCACAGACGCGAACGTTGAGTGGCAAGAGGTCAAGCACTGAAGTGGGCGAAGGCTTTACTCAATTTTCAATACGGATCGGAGAGAATTTTCGGTTTTACTGCAGCGTAACAAGGATTTTTTACAACGCAAGAATTTTCCTTGTAAAATTTGAACCTTACTATGACGTGTTAAAGAAAGAAAGTAAAGAAAAGTGTAGAAAGAGGGATGGAGGTAGGTATTCGTAAGTACAGCTAAGGAGTGGAGTTCCCTGCCGGAGTTTGTGTTTCCTGATAGCTACAACCTCAATATGATAGCCATACTCAAAGTGTGCTCCGCGGAACCCTAAGGCTCCGCAAAGCCTCTTTCCAGGCTCGATGTGAATACTAGTTATAATGTGGAAGAAAGTTTATAGACGAAAGAAAGTATACCTCAATCTCTGTAATAGTAGAGTTAATGTCGTCAATTTCCTTATGAGGTCGTGGTAGATATTTATTTCTAAGTATTTAATTTTTTGTTTAATTTTTAAAAAATAAAAAGCAGTGTCATACTTTGCATTAGATTTTAATGTAATGATGACTCATTCAACCGCTGACCAAGGGGTCTTTACTAACATAGGTTATAAGTTTTCTCTTCAATTGTTTACTAACCCATATGGATGTCACTAATCCGAATTAAAGATTTTTTTTTTTTAATTTTAAATCAAGAGTGAATAGTTTACTTCTAGGCAAGCGTGTTCCATCGTCGGCCACATCGTCGCTTACCATCCGGCGAGATAGTGGTCCAACGCTAGACTACCCATTCCCTTTACCAGTTCAGTCTATACTCCATTTGTTTACGTAGTTAATTAAATGTAAACAATTTTAACATGTCTTTTATCTAAAACAAATTTCAAAAAATGTTTACAATTAGGTATTTATATTTACCTATCTAAACCGATGTAAGGAAATAAATTAAAATAAAAAAATAATAATTATAGACCTAACGATATAATGACTCAATTATTGATTGGTTCAAGTACTGAATATTCGTAATTGATTTATGCATGTAAATTAATGAGCATATACTTTACTTTTTTATCATGTTACCATGAATACTTAAATAATTTGTGCATGTATTTTTGTTATGTCGATTTATTTTCAATAAAAAGACATATCAAGATTGTTTACATTTAGTTAACTACCTACTTAACAGATGAAGGTCGATTGACATACGCTGTGTGTGCGTTATAAAAGTCCCTAAATTATTAAAGAAATAAAAAAAAATATAGATGAAGGTCGTCAATGGATCGCGTTAAAAGCTCGTGGTAGGAGTTAGGACCTCTAAGACTACTTCCAATGTCGTAACTAAGAATTTGAGTAGATAATAACTTTATTTATTTACTAGCTGTGCCCCGCGGTTTCACCCGCGTTTTTCTCGTTTCCGTGAAAATACCGAGATAAAATATTGCCTATAATTGCCTCCCTCATTAAATGGACTATTGAATATTTAAACAGTTTTCATATCAGATCAGTATTTCCCAAGATTACCGCGTTCATAAATGTATTTCTCTTCAAAGATCTTATGCTTACAATCATCAACAAATATATTTCGAAAAAGATTATTACAGGATTTTATGTTGATAAAAAACTCTATGGCCCATAACTCATTAATAGGTACCAACTCTTAACATCTTACACACGTGATAACTTTTAAACGAAATATCCGATTGAGATGAAACAAAAAGTATTTTACTTCTACATAAATACTCTTGATAACATAATGCTTAATTTCGATAAAGATTAATATTACGATACATATTTAACTTGTTTTTTTTTCGTCAGACGATTTAATAATTATTTTGAACACAAAATCGGTTATTGTGATTAAACCATGATAGCTAGATATATGTTCTCGCTGACTTTTTTGTAGGTCTTAATGGGATCTACAAACCCGTAGTACATCATTTTGTTCTATTGTCAACAGTTTTTGCAGCGCACGCAAAAATAGGTTTTCGATTTTACACCTTGTGTTACAAAATAGCAATTTTATTACGGATCCCTAATTTTGAAAAAAAAAACATAGCCTTCCTCGATAAATGGACTACCCAACACTGAAAGAATCATTCAAATCGGACCAGTAGTTCCAGAGATTAGCGCGTTCAAACAAACAAACAAACAAACAAACTCTTCAGCTTTATAATATTATATATTAAATATTAATAATATATAATATATAGTATAGATGTAACCATTGTTACAAGTATTTTCATAGATATAGTTATAACATAGTTACATATCGGTAACAGGAGTTGAAGTTACAAGAATTATTATAACAGTGGCCCACAAACTAGGCAGTGCCTGTATCTTGGGTACTTATTAGTTAAACCATTAAAGTATGGGTTGTCACGTTCTTAACTGCAAATGCTATAAAAACGACTAGTATCTAAAAACGGCCCTAAGTACTGCCATAAACAGGACTAAGCAAGTTTTTTTTATTTTATTATTGATAGGCTCGTGTTTGACCACCATCTCACCAGATAGTAAGCTATGATGTGGTCGAAGATGACCACATTGACCTATTCACTATAGATGGCTAAATAACCTGTCGAACGTATTCAATTTAATTCGGAAATACCGTATAAAGATAGGATCGCGTGCTCTTCTTGCCATGTTGAGGAAGTTATAAGGGCGCATTCCATTGTTATACGGATATAAAGGTGGATCGGCAAAATAGTAGGCTATCTCGCCATTCCACCTTCCACCCTCGCCCTCGTTGAACCTTGGCAGGTATTGGAGTAAAACACGCGATGTGCAAGGTGTATCGCTAAATTGTATACTATTTGCGAAATGGCTGACCTCTGAAATTTTTCTTTTGTGTTTCAATGAAAGTGTGTGCTTTTTAGAGACTTATTTAATTTTAACTAATATTGAGTCCAGTGACATCGATAATCGACATTACAAAATGTAGGACGTATTGGCGCCCAACAAGGACATATTGGCGCCCAACAAGGCCTTTTTAAGGATTCCGTACCCAAATGGCAAAAAACGGATTTATGACGGCTCATGGATTCGTCATCTCTGTCTGTACCTATGTCCGTTCATATGTCACAGCCACTTTTTCAGAAACTATTAGGACTATACTGTTGAAACTTGGTAAGTAGATGTATTCTGTGAACCGCATTAAGATTTTCACACAAAAATAGAAAAGAAAAAAAAGAAAAATTTTTGGGGTCTCCTCTTACTTAGAACTGAGACTCAAAAATTTTTTTCATCAAACCCGTACGTAAAAATATATGATGTACATTACCATGCAAACCTCCACCGAAAATAGGTTTGAGCGAAATCTAGTAAGTAGTTTTTTGTTAATAAACCATAAATCTAAAAAAATACACTATTATTAAAACATCGATCAAAGGTACAATGAACTACAAGAACTTTTATATCATGTTACTTGCTGCTACGGAACCCTTCATGGGCGAGTCCGACTCGCACTTGGCCGTTTTTTTTTATCTTATAAACGTCTATATATGACATCGTCATTTTTTTATTCTTATTGGCGCCCAACAAGGATTTTTTTTTAAATCTTATATGTCTGTAAATGACAGCGTCATTTTTTTATTCTTATTGGCGCCCAATAAGGACATTTTTTTATCTGGTATATGTCTATAAATGACATGTCATTTTTTTATTCTTATTGGCGCCCAACAAGGACATTTTTTAACTTAACTAATACTCCCAACGAGATTCAACCTCTTTATAATATTTTATTCCTATTAGATTTTTCCTTGCGTTAAAAATATGGGACCCATTACCGCCCAACATGGAACATCGTCGTTTATTTAATTCTAGCCATTTGTCTGAATCTTTTTGAAACCCAACAAAGGAAAATTAAAAATAAAATTCCTTCAACAATTCTAAATTAATATTCATTAAATTTGGTACCTGGTGCCCAAGACTTTACATCAAAATGGTTGGGTTGAAACCCGTCTATACTTTATAAGGGTGAAATAAATTGATATTAAATTAAACTCTACACCAAAATATATCGACTATGCGATCTTCTTGAAGAAAATACTTAATGATACGTTGTTATATTGGTTAATAATAAATAGTGACTTTGTGTTAGCCTATTTAGTTTTGGCGGTTCAGACAAACGCAATTAAGCCCTGTATTCATTTGAAACAATGTCGACTAAATGTTGCGTAACTTTATTTCCTGTATCAAATGTATCTATACCCAATAAATTATTGGATATTAGGCATCAATAATGCGCGTCTTTTGGCAACTATTAATAAGGAAGCATTTTTTTTTCATAATCATTAGATAATTTTTCGCCATGTCGTGCATCAACATGCTACCCTCCACTTATAGCATGTTACTAAAGTCGGACGGTTGGACATATTCATACTTAGCGTATCTTGGCTGACTGTCTTTTGGCTGAAATGCTGATGATGATGATGACTCATACTTGTCTAAGGAATATTATCTCACTTGTCTGGCTGCATCATGGCTGGTGACACCTTCTTTCTAAGGTTGGCAAGCGCCGTCAGCTCCTCTCTTTTCCTAGAGGGAGGCGGCGCACCGCACAACGTCAACATCGGCGTCGGCGTTGGCTGTTGGGTGCGCGATAGTAGTCTGCAAAAGATAAAGGTTAGTTAAATTATGACAGTTCTTGTAACAGTTAAATAGTTTCCAGGACTCTTTGTATTTCATTGATTTAGCTTAATTCTGGTTGTTGCTGCTGTTGACTATGAGTTTCAGGAATTCCTGTAGTTAGGAATAGTATGGCGGGCTTGTCCCAATGAGGTTGTTCAGGAAAATTCATACCACCCACTTAGACCGAGTGGGCGCCACTCAAGCGTTAGGTCTTTTCCTTTGAAAATGTGCGTATGACGTTGACGTTTAACGTTGACGTTAATGTCTAACTAATGTTTTCAACATAAGCGTTTTGACAGGTACCTGGACCTGACGCCTTAGTGCTGCTACCTGGTGAACGTAATTTCAGAACACCCTCTTTATATCTTGGAAAGCATTTTGTATGTTCGTAAAAACTTAGGACTCTTTAAAATTAGAAGCGATGTTCACTACAAAAATAAGCGTAATAAACACGAAATTGTCTTACCCAAATGGTGGCTAGCTAAGACTAGCAAGTCATTCTTAGTAAGCAGCATTCGCTTTTGTATAAAGCTGCCAAAGGCGGTAACTGAACTTAGTGAGGGAAAATTCAAAACTCATTTAAAGCGTGTCCTAACCAAAAAAGCATATTAAAAGGTTAAAGACTATGTCGAAGATACGCTTGTATGGCAATGACTACCTCTGCACATGTGGGTGGCCTCCTGGTAACTCATTAATATTGTGTCTATTAACTGCTCCATCTTGTTTTAATGTAATAATAATTATAAGCAGCACCGTGGACTACATACATACGCTACGACAGGTTATACAGAAGACCGAGGAGTATAATCTGCCTCTCTGCCTAGCGTTTGTGGACTACGAGGAAGCCTTTGATTCGATCGAGACTTGGGCTGTACTGCAGTCTCTCCAACGGTGCCAGATTGACTATCGGTACATCGAGGTGCTGAAGTGTTTGTACGAAAACCCCACTATGTCAGTCCGACTTCAGGACCAGACTTCGAAACCTATCCTCCTGCAGCGAGGTGTGAGGCAGGGAGATGTCATTTCTCCGAAACTGTTCACGGCCGCAATGGAGGATGTCTTCAAGGTTCTGGACTGGAGTGGACTAGGCATTAATTTCAATGGCGAGTACATCACTCACCTTCGGTTTGCCGACGACATAGTAGTCATGGCTGAGACTACAGAAGAGCTCAGTACAATGCTCAATGACCTCAGTAGAGCTTCCGAAAGAGTGGGTCTTAAAATGAACATGGACATAACTAAAGTCATGATAAACAACCATGTAGCACCCACTCCTATCAAGAGCGGAGACTCTATACTCGAAGTTGTGGACGATTACGTCTACCTCGGGCAGACAGTCCAGTTGGGTAGATATAATTTCGAGAGAGGTCAACCGTCGAATCCGACTCGGCTGGGCAGCGTTCGGGAAGCTACGCGGTATCTTCTCATCCAACATACCACAGTGTCTCAAGACGAAAGTCTATGACCAGTGTGTGTTGCCAGTGATGACATATGGATCCGAAACGTGGTCGCTCACAATGGGCCTCATCAAAAGGCTTAAAGTCACCCAAAGAGTTATGGAAAGGGCTATGCTCGGAGTTTCCTTGCGTGATCGAATCAGAAATGAAGATATCCGCAGGAGAACCAAGGTTGCCGACATAGCACAAAGAATCGCCAAACTTAAGTGGCAATGGGCAGGGCACATTGCTCGCAGAACGGATGGCCGTTGGGGCCGAAAGGTTCTGGAGTGGCGACCGCGTACCGGAAAACGCAGCGATGGAAGGCCTCCTACAAGGTGGACTGACGATCTGGTGAAGGTAGCGGGAATCCGATGGATGCGGGACGCACATGATCGTGGCGTTGTGGCGCCGCTTGGGGGAGGCCTATGTCTAGCAGTGGACGTCTGTCGGCTGAAATGATTATGATGATGATGATGAATAATTATAATATTTTATTTTTTAAGTAGCGTCTTTTTTAAAATGTGAATGTTCGAACACAGTAGACTCCATGGATTCTTTGATTACTTCTTATTACCACTCACTTTTTATGATTATTATTATGATTTTTTTTTGTGCTTTTGGTTATTTACGCTGTTCTTACCTAATATCTATTGTTACAGTAATATGGAAACATTGTAAAGGGGTTGTTGACCACTTTTTTAAAAGAGTAACTATGGAGTTTCTTGCCGGTTCTTCTCCATAGGAAACGACCAATTTGGAACCGTGCACCACCTTCTGACGTTTTATAAGTGCCCATGTAGGCCTATATGAAATAAAAATAGGTATTTTGAATTGTTTGTAAGTACTGTGGAATAATCAAGAAAGCACCTCATAGATTACTAAACTATTTACATGACCGTTATTTTAATTCTTATTGGCGCCCAACAAAAAACATCACCGTTTTCGTATTTTATAGACTTGGTGTATTTCTAGTGGTTGCCACTGTTGATTATGACTTTTAGGAGTTGCACTGGCGGCCTTGTTTTAATTGTAAGTACTTTGGAATAATCAAGAAAGCACCTAAATTGTCATAAAAAATCAAATCATTTAAGTGACCGTTATTTTAATTCTTATTGGCGCCCAACAAGGAACATAATTTTCTTATTGGTGCCCATATGAAATCAAATAAAAAAAAGTCCAAAGCAAGTTATCCATGTGGATCTAAACGAATCCAATTCTATATACGTTATATGAGTATACTATGTAGCACACTACACAGTCTGGCTACCCGATGCGCCCCTTTAGTGGATAGAACTTTTCAATTTCCTGTAGTTGTCAGCTGTGGAAACTTATCTAGGTTTGTGCAAGGTTAGTGTTTGGCTTCACAAAATTAAAAAATCCGGTAAAGCCATTTTCATTGGAATTTGGTTTACGTTATATTTAAGTATCATATAATTATGGCTAAAGTATAATTTTACCTTGTGGACTTTATAAGCTAAGTGCCTCTTCAAGACCCGTTGAAAACTATGTAATTCAGGAGGTGGGTATTGTATGCCGTTTTACATAAAATTGTAAGGAAAGACCTTTCAAAGCAAATCATTAGGTGCGTGTGAGCCACGATGACATCTTTTATAGATTAGATGGCTATTCAACATTCTAAATCCAATATGTTTTGAGCAATTGATCAGTCTATTACTTGTCCTCGCATATTAAAGTATACAAACATCGCAATCTATATGGGGATATCTACTGTCTAATCTACTGAGGAATATCGATGCAAAGCAAACGACAGTTCGTGCGAGACTGGTTTATTATTTGTGTACCCACATAATAATATATTACAGTATAGATATCAGTTCGGCATATTTAGGCATACCCTATATACTCGGCAATAGCACACATTACGGATAGAAAACAAATATTTTTCCTCTTTTTTATTATGGTTTACTTTTATAAACTAAAAGTGTAGAATTCACATAAATATTATTTACGCCAGAAGATTACTTTGAATATTAAAAAAATAATGACTTTGAAGAATTTCTGATATAACAATGGATAAAAATGCGCAATGATTTACGAGCCTTTAATCTTTTTTAGATTTTTGTATAAATACATAACCAAAAATATAAAATAGATATGAAAGTGATTGATCTGACGAGCAAGAACAAGGTTTACTGAAACAATGGGCTAAGTAGTTAGCAAGTTCCAACGCCGACGCCAAAAATTCAACCTACTGATATAAAGCACAAGCAAAGAGTTTGCTATCTTTCGATAAATAGCTGGAAGAGACATTCTTGATTCAAATAACCAGTCTATTATTTGATTTTGATTCATTTTTAGAAGCGTTTCTTGGGTTAAGTACCTTCGTAACAATACATTATTTCTGAAATTACGTTTTATTTCATTTGCAAGACTTGTCCTTTTCCTGCTTAATTTGATGACTACTGACTGAATAGATCTCAAGAAGACACTACCCTATCTCCAAATCAAAGACCAACCTTGATCACATAAAAAATAAACAAAAATACCTTTTAGAGGCCGGCGTCCTTTTCGACAGTAACGTGTAATCATATAGATTTGAGCTCGACGGGTTGTTGTTGAGGGGAGGCGGGTAATAGGAGTCGTCATCTTTATAATTGTTGTTGACTAACGCCGATTTCAACGGTAACAACTCAACAGTGTCGTTGGGACGGTGTTCGCGTGGTGTTGTCATCGCGGGACTGGCATCGTGCGGCCGTGCCGGCTGCTTGCAGCCTACTGAAAGATGTGGCCTTGAAAATGGTGCAGCGTAGGGATGGGGAAGGGGTGTTATCTGTTGTTATCGAGGAAGCTGCATGATGAACATGCCATGTGGATTATTGAAGGTAAGAAATCCCATACCCTTAACCCCTACCTTACGTGAACCAGGTACTTACCTAGATTTAAATTTTCTGGCTATCTTGTCATCACTATTGTAGAAATTAACTGTTCTTGTTCTAATACTTAAAATAGGTTCTACATTTTAAAGATCGTTACCGGAATTCTAAGCCATCAATTCTCTATTTCCTTGCACCATATCTCTGCAGATATAAAAGCAGAACTGATTTATTAAATTATTTTTCAAAGATGTAATTTTATTGTTTTCGGTAGGTAGATAATACTGAAAATATTTCGCAAACAGGTAGCAGCGCATCACTATTGTTCAGGAGGAGGTGCCAGGCAGTTCCAGAGCGAATCCCGGGCAGCGCATGCGCGCAGCATTGCGCGTTCTATGCTGTCATTTGCAGCCATCCCTATGATATCCAGACATGTAGACAAAGCGACTTTCGACCTAACCTAGGATCAGTACTCAGTAAAACACTTAAATCAAAATATTTTAAGTCAAAATTTCACATAGACCTACATGGGGACTTATAAAACATCAGAAGCTAGTGCACGGTTCCAAATTGGGTACTTACTTGCCTTTATACTTACATATTTATGACCACCCCGACTATTCCTTTTTGTATATTAGAGCTAGTACCTATTAAAAATATTAAGAGTTCTTGTATTTTATTGTTATCGTCACGAAAAGAAAGGCATTAATTTATTGCCATTAATACTTGAACTCTTACGAGTGCCTAGGAAATGTGAAGGTAGTTTTCTGTCTAAACTTTTGAAGGCTAATAGGAAACGTTTAAATTCAAGTCACATTAAGTATCATTTCAGTATTGTTATCTATTGCTGTCAAAAAGTAGGGAAATTATGGTGTTCTTGGTAGTTTGCGACGGAGAAAGCAAAAGGTTCTTATAAAAAAACGGGAAGTCCCTGTAAGCATTTCGTCGATTTTCAAAAACACTGAGTCGCCGACTTCTATTTATTTATAGAGAAACCTAATCATTTATTATTTTGTCTATGCATAGACTATTTAAACAAATGTCATTTTTGACAACCAAACCCCGCGTTTCGAATTGCGTCAAAAGCGATTATATCGCGAATCCGACTAACGCGCAACGTCTCAAATAGTATTCAATAGTCCATCGATTTTGTGACTATTAAATTTGGTCGGATTCGCGATGTAATCGATTTTGACGTAATTCGGAACTACGGGCATTTCATTTCTACTGTCATACAACCAGATCTATGGAAACTGGAGAAGCTTGAAGCTTGGCTTGCACTGACAAAATTTTGTTTTTGTACTGTGAGTAATAGAGAATGACACATTTTTTAGCTTAAATTGAACATTGATGTTATTTTTCACAATTTTCTCGATTCCTCTACCTGTTTTCACCACTTATCAGACTAGCTTTTAAAACCGTAAGTACTTGTATATCTTGTGTTTTAAAAATAATAAAAAAAATATTTTTCTATTATTTCAACAACGAGAAGAGATTCGCTGTTTTTCGAAATATGATGCAATGTGCAGATAATACTGGGCGTATAGTCCAGTATATGAAACAGGAAAACCACTTGCTTATTTTAAAATAAGATTTATTCTAATTCATTTTAAAAATTCTAACAATTTATTTCATTTGCGGTCAGAGTCAAATTTACTATCGTCAAATACTCGGAACCGGGTATAGCGTATTTATATTTTTATTGTACAAAAACTGCATTGTTATATTATTATCATCCTGCTTCCTGACAAGTTTTAAGATAGGCCACTTGGGTGTAAAAATTGTATTTAGATTGGGAGTCAAAAATTTTACTATCAGCATCTGTATTCCAATAAATTGGAATAATTTAGAAGATACTAACAAGGGGACTTGTTGAAAATTGGGAGATGAAGAACGTTTTACTGGTATTGACTATCTTGTTCTTATTAGAATGAAAACTTGCTCAACATAATAATTACTTGTTTAGCTTAACACACAGATTATTAATCTATATTTATCTTTAAATTAATTTAATTGTTACTCTTTACAGAAAATTTAGCCATGGATGCAAATGCAGCTTCGTCAAGGTCTAACGATGAACAAAAACCTCAGGTCAGTTCTATATTTTCTCAAAATGATTTATGTTAAACAAAAAAAATTGGCATATTAAAACCTGCCACAATGATTTGTTGTTTAAAATTTAACTTATTACAGAACTTATTGCAGAAACCAGTTCAGGTATCTCAAGTATACAAATGCCAGACAAATGATGCATCTAAACTGTGTGTCCATGAGGTATTGGGAAAGCTGAAAGAGGATGGCGTTTTCGATATTGGAGGAACCTATGCAGACACAGAACCTGAGTTCTGGTTCTTCTACACAACGTCTCTATGCCACGGAGGCAATCACTTACTTAACTTATTTGTCAGCTATAAAAAAACTGGTACTTTTTCCATAGATATTTCAAACTCAAATGACCTTACACAGAAAGCTGTACCAGAAGATGATGTACCGCATTTGCTATTACCAGAAACAATGACTAAGTACACATTCAAGTCAACAAAACAGAATAAGAACTTTTTCATAAAAACCTTCTGTTTCAAGAACTTAGAACACTTTACGCCAACCTGCAGCCTGTACATACCAATCAAAATAACGGTGAACCCCAAGTTCATACTAAACGTAAATGTTGTAAAATCTATAAAATTACAACATGATTTGAGTGGACTTCTCACGAAGCAGGAAATAACAGACTTCGTGCTTGAATCTGCTACTCATAAAAAATTCCCAACGCACAAGATACTTTTGGCCGCACACAGCCCTGTACTTAGAAATATGCTAAAGAACTCTGAACTCACTTCTATGTTTATTGACATAAGTGATAATGACATGGAACTACTTTTACAATTCATATACACGGGCACAATAAAAGACGTGATGAAGCAAGACTGCCTGAAGCTTTTAGAGATAGCGGATAAATTCCAACTGGTTCAACTGTTTACTTTGGCTCAGCATGTGATTGGTGATCAGATCACTGTGAATAATGCGGTAGAAATGGCAGTGATTGCCAAGAAATATAAACTGGAGGATCTGCAAAAAAGGGTATTTGCTTATATTGCGAAAAATCCGAAAGTAATGGAGACTAAGGCGTGGATTGATCTTGATGATGTAGAATTAACTAAGTATTTGTTTCGGTACACTCGTTCAATGGTCGAGTAAGCTGGTTAGAAACATAGAAGCAATCTTAAACCAACTACAATTTTAAGGTATAATTTTAAAACAGTTGTGTTTAAAAATTACCATCTCAGCCAAAATCTCATAAAATTAAGGAGATTTAACAGGTGCTAAACAGTTAACTTGAGATTCAGTGAAATTATCATAATTTAGAGTACTGATGTTATTATTCCCATACATTACTTTAAATAATTTCCAAATTATCACCCAAAGAAATTTCTGAAATTTTCTTACAATAAATATATTGTGTGTCCATCTATTTTTATTATAAACTATGTATTATATAGGTATACATATAATCAGATTTTAAATTACACAACAATGAAAGTTTGAAATTAGATTTTATCAATAATAAATGATCATTATTATGATCCTGTAAATATCTGAGATAATTTTGATAAGATGTGTCAGAAATATAGCTTCTTACATTTTGTATGGTCCAACTTACACAGTTCTGCTTAAAATCATAATTTTGTATGTCATTGTATATAGTTTTAATATATAAATGTTTTATTTATAGTTTTAATATAATTTTTTAAAGTAGTGTGATTGTGATAAATGCTCGACTAATATTGCTAAGTACAGAAACCTAGATTGGATGAATGTGATATTATAAAGAAAAGAATGTGTCTGAACATGGTACAGGTCTGTGATAGTAGTCCGAGCAAGTTGGGAAATGTGGAAAAAAGTACTTCTTTGACTCTTTCCGGTACAAAAGGTGTAAAGACAATGCAGCGATGTAATCCTACATAGTTTCTCATATTCTCTTTATCTATACCCACATACATTTGAAATTGTGCTATGATGTTTTATAAAAAAAAAAAAAAATATTTATTATATGTTTTGCCCAACTTTTTAGTTTTTTGTTAGTTTCGAAAGTATGCGATTTAGAGTTACGCCCTTTGTAGCACTGTGGAAAGAGTCAATAACTTAATTATTTTGCAACTTTTTGGTGGTGTGACCACATTTTGAAATTGTAAAAACAAATTAATTTTAAATGTAAAAACTTAAATAGTTATTTTTATGTAATTTTTATATTTATTTAGTGATATATTTTGTTACTTTCGATGTATTAAATACTAATTAAATAAAAATGTTTGATTTACTAGAAATAAAGTTAGAAGAAAATTCTACAAGCTTTTGCTCGCGACTTCGCGCTTCTGAATGCTGGTTATTACGGACATAAAATTGAAGTGAGATAAAATGCACCCTATGTCCTCCTTTGGGAAACTTACTCCATACCGAATTTCATCAAAATCGATTCAGAAGTTATAACTGTGAAAGCATAACAGACAGTCACTTTATATATTATTGCTCTTACATATTATTTGTTGCCTTTTTTAGATATAGTTTTTAGGCTCGCGTTTGACCACTATCTCACTATAATAAATTAAAAACCGGCCAAGAGCGTGTCGGGCCACGCTCAGTGTAGGGTTCCGTAGTTTCCCGTCCGTCACAATAAAAAGTACCCACTTATGAGTTTAAAAAAATGCTTGCTAAGATTATACTACAAAATTAGTCCAGAAATTATTTAGTTTTTGTACAAAAAAGACCACTGTTCTTTCCATCAAGTTCAAAATAATTTTCCTAGAAATTCCTTATAAAGTTCTACTTCTCAGATTTTTTTCATATTTTCTAAACTTATAGTTCAAAAGTTAGAGGGGGGGACACATTGTTTTTTACTTTTGGAGCGATTATTTCCGAAATTATTGACATTATCAAAAAATGATTTTAGTAAACCCCTATTCATTTTTAAATACCTATCCAACGATATATCACACGTTAGGGTTGAAATTAAAAAAAAAACACTTCCCACTTTACATATAGGGGGGCTACCCTAATAAAACATTTTTTTCCAATTTTTTTTTTTACCACTTTGTCGGCGTGATTGATATACATATTGGTACCTACCAAATTTCAGCTTTCTAGTGCTAACGGTCACAGAGATTAAGCGAGGACGGAGAGACAGACAGACAGACAGACGGACAGACAGACATGGCGAAACTATAAAGCTAGAACTACATTAGACCGACGCACACGTGGGCGACGTCTCAGACGTGTGCGGTGGGTGTGCACACTACACCGACGCCACGCGTAACGCGTATGGCGGTAATACTAGTGCTGACAGTGACTTCGCCCGCGTGATAGTAAGATATAGATATAATCTATATACCTAAACTATTGTATAAGGATTTTTTAAATGTGTGATAAACTGATATTGATCTATTTAACGGTCCGTCTGATCAAATGCACCTAGGTATTACCTACATAATTTATAAAAACTCTATTGATACGTAAAAAAATCTGTGTTTTCAAACGATATAAGTACACAATTTAATTCGGTTTAAAACCTAACTCACATACTGATACACACTCGTTAACTTCATTCATGAGCGTGATTCGCGATCAATTAACTAATTACTTAAAACGAAACATGACGTCAGATGACAAAAAAAATCTCTTATCGAAGTGTAAAACACACATCTTTTATTTTTGTAGGCGAGTTTTCAATCGTTTAAAACGGTTTATTTAGGGTTTAAAACCGCAACATTTGGGTTTAAAACATAAAACGTTTTAAATCGGTTAACTTACATCTATAGACTAGGCTATGCAATTCCGACGCATTCCTCAAATTTCCCGATTCCCGATTCTTTAGGCGGCTACAGACTGTTGTCACGTAACTCACGTAACGTGCAATGTAACATGAAAGAAGCATTTCATTAAGTGTGGACGCAGTGAGCACACGAACCGGGTAAATACTTACCTACTCGTATCTATTTCCAGCACGACTTCTGCAGTACAGACAAATAGAACCCGTTTACTCTGCTCCGTACACACTGCATTTACCCGGCAAAAAACCCGAGATATCTCAGATCGCGACGCGCAGTTGAAATGTTCTGTTCGTGCGCGTTATGTGAGCGCAAGTGATGCACACTATGGAAATTATTTTTCATCGTATGATACATTACATATACATGCACACTAGCTTCACCTAGTTTAAACTGACTAAAAAATATACGTGTAAAAGTGTTTACCTATTTGCCAAATTATTAACATTTATCTTTGCGAAAATGTGGAAGGTAAATTCTTTCATTGCATGTTACATTTCGTAAGTCTTTATCCGATTTTTGGTTCAAACAAGACACAATGCCTACTCGCGGTGTCCAAGGCGGTTAAACTCGAACAGAATCGCGAAGCGGTGGGATTGGAACAAGGATGATATACCTACTTGCGGTGGCCTACGTGAACAATTGCACATATGTGCAGGGTTATGAAAACCAAGCAAAGCGACGCCCAGTAATTGAAGCGATCATCGCGCTAATGTGTTTCGCACTGTTTTTTTTTTTCCTTCTTGCCTTTCGTAGGCTTCATGGCTTCGACCCGGCTGGGCCCCAGCTGTTGCTGACTACTCCTTGAGGCACGCGGGAACAATCCGTCGCCGTAGCATATTTCACACTGGTGCAATTATTCTAACAAACCTTGTGCTGATAATTACGAACTCATTAGACGTATCGTAAGTCGTTTGACTTTTTAGACAGAATAAAGTAGATATAGAAAAATTAGTGAGTGCTAAAGGCTCTTGTTCCATGTATGGTAAAAAAAAGCAAATGAATGATTGAATGAATGGAAATTGAAGTTTTCATAAGACCATAGACTACTGTGTCTTTATTTTTTGTGACAACCATACACAATTGAAATTCTCTCTCCCTCATCCCAAGGTACCCTCCCGTCAAGCGTGGCTAATCAAGGCACGAAAAGGTGAGGTTTGTCATCATTTTAGAGCATTAAATTCTGTTTATTTAGCGTATATCCGTACGTAATTACAGTGAAATTGGTATCCTGTGTCGAAATTTCTGTGTGAACTTCCGTAAAGTCGTGAAAAAACAGGTGAAAACTTCGGAATGCTTAGAATTTTGTTGTAACAGTGTGGACTCCGATGCGTTGGATTTTTTATGTCCGAAACTCTGAACGGAAACGGTTTTTGCTTATCAAACAATTTTAATTTTTAGGAAAATGAGCAGCTCGGAGGAGGTATCATGGATTTCATGGTTTTGTGGGCTACGGGGAAACGAATTCTTTTGCGAGGTATGCCATATAACTTAGTTACTTACGCTGGAGATCGCTATAGATATTGATCCAACATGTTTCTTTTTTAGGTGGACGAGGATTACATTAACGATAAATTCAACTTGACGGGACTAAATGAGCAGGTGCCACATTACAGACAAGCACTGGACATGATTTTGGACCTGGAACCTGGTAAGTACATGAACCACCTTCTTACGACATCTCATGAGGTCATTATACTGTCACATTAAGGCAAAGACATTAATGTCAAATTGCAATAAAAAAAAAGTTTTAGTACTTCCAGTTCACACTTGTCATGCCCAATTTTTAAGCAATAAACTTTGCTTGATAAGCAACCTCTATGCCTGGAAATTGGTACACCTTTAATTACCACACTACATCTTTTTGTATCCAAACTTATACTTACAAAAACATAACCTTAATTGGTTCAAGAATCTGTGTCAGACGAGATAAAGTATTCAAATTGTTGTAACTAATTCAATTTATTATCATTCTTACCAATATTACAGTATGGCTTCAATTAGATGTACCTTTGTGTATGGATAGTGCCAAGAACATAAAATAATTTGTTCATGTGCCTAGAACTCACCTCCCGAGTCGTTATACATAGCTAATGTTGGCTTGTGTTCATGTCTAGTACCTAACTAACAAGTTCAACATTTAATTATACTTAGATTTTTAATGTATGACCCAATTTCAGTTCTTGGCACTGAATATACTAGACGTATGCAAAGCTTTAAGCGTATGACAGGCCATCACTTCCTCACTAACCTGCTTGACCTGAATGGATAGTGGTTACCAAACTGTTCCCACGTTCTGTGGACACAGCTATTTCCTTGTAATGATTAATGCTACATATTAACCTTTCAATTATGTCAATTAGAGACGCAATAGAAATACGATGACAGTGCGATTGCCGGCGTTTGCTTGGGGTTTAATAAATTAAATATTATTTAAGTATAGTGAGAAATGTGTTTGTTGACTTCTGTTACTAAAACTGTAACAGCAGATCCTTATTTTTGAACTTTGGCTCTATACTGGTGGTTGAACTCAAGAATTAAAGACACAGGGCTAAATCAAACTTTCATTTTACAATTTAGGCTACTTAGCTAATTATTGATAGCATTAATGCCCTCTAATGATGAAATGACTCATTTAATTTAGTATTAGTAATAATGACATTATCAGTATCACACTAATAATAAAAATTTTGTGACTGTGTGTATGTTTGTTACTTATTCATGGTTGACTAGCTGAACAGATTTCAATGAAACTGGTGCACGAGTTTACCAGGTCTTGGATTAGCACTTAGGATACTTTTTATCCCAATTGTATATTCCCTTGGATTAATTTCCTACTATCGTTATTTATTTATTAAAATTGTATGCACTAGTGCAATGCATTCCAAATGAGAATAGGAGCGCTCGCCATGTTGTGACACCACGATTTACTGCCAAATCGAGGAAATACATTTTTAGACATTAATTAATTTACGAAAATTTTAATTTATTTATGAACTGTGAACGAAAAAAGTTTAATCAGTTACTTACCAGTTCTTCAATTTTACTTATCTCTAAGTTCTTAAATTTTTCCAAAATTTCTTCAGTTTAACAGTACGATGAGACGTCAAAACATAGGAATCAGCCCTATCCTCATTTGGAACGCTTAGTAAACATTGTACAAAGGCAGACTTAATGCATAGAGTATTTTCTACCTATTGATCTTGAGCTTACCATCATAGTAGGAAAAGCCACTGGCAAGACCTAGTTATTAATATGATCTCATTTTCCACCAAAGATAAAGGCTTGCCTACTTTGGGGCAAAAGTACTTTAAAACTTGGTGAACTTTTTTCTAATAAAAATATTATTATTATTTGTTTTGCAGATGATGACCTTGATGACAACCCAAATCAGTCCGACTTGGTGGAGCAGGCCTCCGAGATACTCTATGGACTGATTCACGCTCGCTACATTTTAACTAATAGGTATGAATTATAATATCTGTGTTCTAAATCATATACATAATTACTTAAATTTTTGCCTCAAATCAAAAACACAATCAATCAATTAATAAAAAAATTAAAAAGTAAAAAAATCAATAATTAATTAATTATAAAATAAATATATATATATATATTTTTTTTATTGTGTTATAATCATAATAATAAAGATACAATACGTCAAAAACCATAAATACAAAAGAAATAACGTTATAAAATCAAACAAACGTTTTTTTTTTTAATTAATTATTATTTTATTTATTATTTGTTTTTGTGTTTAATCAACACATTGTTATTTCATATTTACTTTTCCAATATTATTAATTTGGTATAAGAATCTTAACCAAAATTTATGCTATTTAGCATGGCAAAAATATAAGTTTGTAATTAAGTTAAAGGTGTTATTATGCTGTATACAGGTTTATTTGTAAACCATTGGCTACCTTGCAGGACTAGAGATGTGCTGTTGCTGCCAATATTGCCGTGAAGTAATAAATACTCCACAACTATCACACAGCGCTGTCTAGTCTCAAGCTAAGCAGGGCTTGTGTTATGGGTACTAGACAACTGATAGACATACTTATATATTTCTAAATACATACATATTATAGATAAATTACACCCAGACACAGAACAAATGATCGTGCTCAAAACACAAACATTTGTCCTGGGTGGGAATCGAACCCACGACCTCCGGCATAGCAGTCAGGGTCACTAACCCCTACACCAACAGGCCTGTCTAAGTGGGAATATTGTTGGCAATGCCCGAAGTATGAATATTGGAGGCATTTCTGCAGGCAATACATATTGCTGGCAACAGCACATCTCTACTCAGGACTTTGTTAACATCATAAACAACAACTTTTGTTCTATGACTTTTTCAAAACAATTCATTTACTAAAAAGAAACCTTTAAGATTTAATTATTCTGTCTAACACGACGTCTGTACAACGCGACGCAAGCGCATCAAGCACCCCCGCCGCCCGATGCCCGCTCCTCTCTGCTATTCGCTACACTCCGATAGAACATTCAATTTAAATCTTTTTATTTTTGTATGAAAATCTGATGAACTAAAAAATATGATAAGTTTTAAAAGTTGTTGTTTTATGATATTAGTAACATAGTCTGGAGTTGTTGCCAGTGCTTTACAAATAAACCTTTATAGTATGTCTGGTACAAGACAATTGCTTAATATTTTTCCAAATACCTTGGGATCAGTTTCCAGGAAAACCAAATGCAGCTGGAAATCTATATTTTATATGGGGCAACTACCTATCTGAACTCCAGTTAGCTTACATAATACCCCTTCTCATGTACAATTAGCGGAACGGATCTTGAGCGCTGGCTTCAAGTTGCGCAAAAGTCAAATATTCGGTCTCTTAAGTGGTGCGAAGTGAGACGCGGGGGCGGGGCATGTCAGTGATTGGTTCGCTACGCCATCGTGTCATAAACGTCACTCGTGATTCGTTTCCGGCGCTGCTGCACGTATCTAACAAAGATGACGATTGGCTCGCCAATATATGGAATGCGCGATCTCCTGCCGCCGAGCGCTCAAGATCCGTGCCGGTATTTGTACAAAACAATTTAAACTCAAGCCAACATGAAATACAATTTTTATACATTATATTCTATTTTTAGAAACTAGCATGTTCATGCTATGAATATTAGATGTGTCCTTCAAAATGTATGGAAAACTTCCATTTGAACAACACTTACATACCTATCGTAACAATACATACGTTTTGTTTCATTTTTACAGAGGCATCGGACAAATGTTAGAGAAATTCCAGGCCGGTGACTTCGGCCATTGCCCCCGTGTTTATTGTGAATGCCAACCTATGCTTCCACTTGGTAAGAAATTTTTAATTAAGGAACAGTGAGTTAAGACGCCGGCGACAGATGAATTTCCATACAAACGTAACAGTTGGAGCATATTTCCAGCTTATTATGATGATATTCGATTATAGACAACATTTATCTAGGTTCCTACGTCTTTCTTTTTTAAAAAAACTAAAAGAAATTTAAGCGAATTGTATTTCGTACTTTTTTACAGCGTAAATGGCAAAACATGCCATTTGGCTTTTTCTGTATTAAAAATAACAATATTTCTAATATTCTCGACGTAGGAACCTAGATAAATATTGTCTATAACCGAATATCATCATAATATGTTGGAAATATACTCCCAACTGCAAATGAGCGTGGTATTACGTTTGTATGGAAATTCATCTGTCGCCGGCCTCTTAAGTGGCCAAGTTGTAATGGCTCCGACTTACGAGTTGTAGGTCGCGGGTTCAAACCCAGCCAGGCATTACTGTAGTTTATTTCATCACCACTGCTCTCAATATGGTGAAGGTAAATATCGATAGAAAACCGGCATGTACTCGAACTAAAAATTTGTAGACATGTGACATCCACCAACCCGCACTGGTCCCGCGTGGTGGGTTACGGCTCATTCCCTCTCCTAGAGAGGAGGCTCGAGTCCCAACAGTGGGAAGATTATAATAAAAAACGCGCGACTGCTGGCACTCGCGCTGCTTTGGTACTGCGCGGCCAATTTGAAGGCGCCCTAAGAGTATGACGCTTCCTCCCACTTACCCAAAGGTCAAAATGATGTTTATTCAAATCAAAAATATTTTATTTTACATAGGCCTACATCGGCACTTATAAAACGTCAGAAGCTAGTGCACGGTTCCAAATTGGTTGTTTCCTATGGAGAAGAACCGGCAAGAAACTCCATGGTTACTCTTTTAAAAAAAGTGGTTGGTTTTACAATATTGATAGATATTATGTAAGATCAGTGTAGACCAGTCAAATATTGTACACAAAAGCACAATAAAAATTATCTCAGTAAAAAACAAAGTAAGTCGTAATAGGAAGTAGTCTTAGAGTTCGTGAAGTATCAAGTGTTCTCACAATCACATTACAAAAAGAGGCTATATAAAAAAAAGAAATCAGGAATAATATAATAATTACAACTATCAATTAAATGTTAACCAAATAAATTACTAACAAATTTATGACAGTTGAAATGTAAATAAAAAAAAAATGTATATAAAATTATTGAAACAAAGGTGGAGCAGTTAACACTAGAGAGAGCGCAGTGGTTGAGTAATTCTTTGCCGCACTACATGTCTTAGGTTCGATTCTTAGAATCTATTTTGTATTGACCTAAAAGTTCCAAATGTAGGTGATTCTCAAATTAGCTTAATTTTTTTTTTTTGACTGACCGACATTTTGACAATTCAAAAGAGCCTGTAATTGGTCTATCTATACTTACTTACTTTTCTTCATACTAAGAGGTAAAGTTGGTTTTTACTCTATTCTACTATTATTATTTTTTTTCACCGATAGACAGCTGCTTTATTCCTGAGTGACATAGGCTATATTTTACGTACGCGGTCGACGCTGCGGGCAAGAGCTAGCTTTAAATAAACGTTTCTGACTTCTGATATCTCAGTAAGATTTCGTTGTAAACACTGGATATTAAATTTCGAGAGATTCAGATGAACTGTAGATACCAATTAATATTAATTACAACAGAGATTAATTCTAATTATATACATACTTAACCTATTGAGAACATATTACAGTTTGCGTCACAATGCAACTACACAGCTCCTAATTGCCTCATTATTACATAATATCACTTCTGTACTTATCAATGTAATTCACTTAGTAATACATGCTACTCATAATTTAGAACTGATAGCAGAATTATAATTACATTATTAACAGTCATTTTATGAAAAACATTGAAGATGATGTATCACAGACAGTATAGTGTCTATTGTTCCCGAATTTTCTGTTGTAGGTTAACAGCCTCAGCTTTTTTAGGGTTCCGTAAGGTAAAAACGGGATCCTTTTGCTAAGACTCCACTGTACGTCTGTCAGTCACCAGGCTGTATCTATATTCTGTAGCCAGTTTAAATTTTTACAGATGATGTATTTCTGTTCTGATTTTCGTTTTATAAGTGCCCATGTAGGTATGTGAAATAAAATATTTTGACTGACTTTCACTTTGTGGTAACAACAAATACTAAAAACAGAATAACGTGCGTAACGTGCTGAGACTGAATGTTTAAACCTAAGACCATGTAATGTACATACCTACCACGTTTTAACAAATAAATGATTATGATTATGAATAATAAATAATGTGACTGACGACCCAACGCTTATAAAATTTTCGTTTTTCCTAAATTATCCTAATCAAGGTATGAAGGTCGGTTTCCCCATAATTTAGATATTTAAGTGAGATATTTAAACTCGATTTTAATATAGTACGGAACCCTTCGTGTGTGTGTTCGACTCGCACTTGCCCGGTTTTTTTTATACATATTGGTTACAATTTGCTGTGAACATTTGCCAAATTTTACACGGTATAGGCTGTCATGAGTATTACGAGTAATATCTTTGTAAATATGACAGAAGAGATTTTAATTTAGCTGCTAGTTTATATAACTACGTACCTACTCGGCTAAATGTAGTACTGTAGTACTCGATGTGTTTTTCGCCGCTAGATTGATTACACACGCGTACATGTGTGCATGGACTTATCGCAACACATAAAGACAATGACCCAATGCATTAATCTGACGATTAACGATAAACACTAACTATTTAAAGGTAGTAATAGTTAGTGTTATTAGTAGTACCCTAGGAAGTCTATTAAAATTAAGTGCACATCTTTTTGAAAAAATATTCCACGTATAATTAGTCAATGCTATAGATATGTACACTTAATATTGGTCGCTGACGTATCACTATTAGATTCGGCGTAATGACCAATTAGCAACGATTTCAGGTTTATATGGAGATCATAAATCCAGTTTTTCTTCAAATGGGTAAGAAAAAGAAGCATTGTAGCGACATCTATATTGCCACATAGGAATTAAACAATCGTGATGTTCAAAAACATCCATTATTGGCCCCTTTTGATGGCACATTCACACTGTGTCAAAATATCGACTTCGATAGGTAGTTGAACTCGTCCAACGAACAAGTACACAGCTAGTCATCTAAAATTCGGCTACGAACAACACGGATTGTTCTAAGATAAAGGCTGCAATCGCTTTCGATTGAGCTGCCTTCTGCATGGCTAAAATGTCTGGCCAAGTCAAAAGCGTCAAAGGCGACCTATGGTCGATTTGGAGCAACAATACAGTAAAGAAATTTTACAGTAGATACAAAGATGGCATTTTGAAGCGAAATATTACAACGGTCGTAATTTCAAAAGAAACTACACATATTGTCATTTTTTTTAATTTTCACTTAATATAGATAAAATAATGACAATTATTACACCTTATGCTAAAACTCTTTATATCTTCGTTTTTACTAAGGCTAACTAACTAATCCAAAACTTTTTTCAAAACTCTTAGCAACTCCAAAGTGTAATAACGTCATTGATACACCTGTAGCGACATCTATGGCGTCACATAAGAACTACGAAGAAAGTACGAAATCCTGCATCGCGCAATCAAAGTTCTCCGCGCGATTTGAACATATACGACAGTCCGAAATCATCTATCGGACAGTAGCCCACCAGACTATACCACCTGTCTGGTCGGAGGATCCTCCCTTGTCAACGGAGGTATGTGGGACTTTACTCTCTGTTCCACATACCTCCAAACACCAAATGAGTGTTCTAACTGTGGTCGTTTTTCAGAGATCATGTTGCCTAGTATTGTCACCTGCAACAAATCTTACTTACTTGTATGTCCCATCCAGGTCTATCAGATGTCCCCGGTGAAGCGATGGTTAAGCTGTACTGCCCGCGCTGCATGGACGTGTACACGCCGAAGTCCTCGCGGCACCACCACACCGACGGCGCCTACTTCGGCACCGGCTTCCCGCACATGGTGTTCATGGTGCACCCCGAGTACCGACCCAAGAGACCCGCCTCGCAGTTCGTGCCTAGGTACGTCAAGTTCTGATAGGTTGTAGTAAGAAGTAGGTGTAAAAGTGCAGTTAACAAGTGAAGCCCATTTAAATATGTAGTTTATCTAAACCGTTTGAAAAAATTAGGCAAGAAACTGCATGGTATTACCTCCTACCTAGCCGTTTTCCCACAATATTGGATTCAGCTATTTTTAAGTGAACACTTTGTCAGGCGTGTTGAACACTAATTTGTGGGTATATAATGAGACTCGCGTCACGCTCGGCTGTGTAACGCTCGTTCGGGTAAGATCGGCCCGAGTCGGCCGACCTCTCCCGAACGATTACGATTTTATATCAAGAACCTCGCCTTGATAAAGTTTTCACTTCTCTCGTCGTGTGGTCTCAAGCACACGCCGATTTTTTTTTTAATAAACATTTTACGACATTTTGATTCCTCATCTGGCTGGTGTTTAGACGTCATGAGGATAAAGGAAAAGTAATATTTAAACCTATTATCATTTGGTGTGTAGTTAGTTGCACAAGTAGTTGTTGTTTCATGTCCACTTTTGTATGCGCTTTATTTGTTTTTATTCATACTTATGAAGGTACCGTTCACGTCACCAGGTTGTACGGATTCAAGATCCACCCGCTCGCATACCAGATCCAACAGCAGGCGGCGGCTAACTTCAAGGCGCCGCTGCGGAGTCTCTCGTATAACAACGGTAAACGCTAGGGCCGCGCCGCGCGCCCCTGAGCGCCCACTCCCGCACACTGATACAGACGCTCCCCACACGTGTACATACCACCGTGACGTCACCGCGCTACGGAACGCACCGCCACTGCCCGTGCCTTCCGTAACGCTCGTTATACTCATTCTAGTTTCATGCTGCGAGCGCAACATACAACACGTATAAGAACCTTTTTTTTTTATTAATTTGCTACTTACTGGTTGTGATTAAAAATGCTGCCCAATTTATTGATTGTATTTAAAAACAAATCGTGAAAGATTTCCGTCGCGAGGTTCTTATATGACGTCTTTTGTCTCGCACGATGAATTTTTGTGTTCCTTCTGTTTCTAAATCTAACTTTCACGCTTATAATAAGCTTCAAGTCTGAAGTGTTACTAGCGGAAGTTTGGCTTACATCGGTAGCTATGTGTCATGTGTCGGACGACGGCGTGGTACACGGGAGCCTGATCTGTATCAATAACACGTGAACAGGTGTCGTACATGTGGACTAAACAATCTCGTCTGCAATAACCGTTGGGTCTGCTAGCGCTGTCTAACACACCGACAGAAGCAGAGGCGTTTCTAAACATTTGAACACTTACAAGGGGCTTTTCTGTTTGTCGTGGGATGTTGTTCTGACGATTAATATTATGATAATTACTACCCTGTGGCCAATTAGTGATAAATTAACACTCTATTGTAACTCCAGCAGAAGGTCGGCACGGCACACTCTTGTTATGGACACTCTCGAGTGATCATACTCATAAGTGAACTCACGTATTTAGTTTAATGAGACTCGTGTCTATAAAATCATAAGTATTGTAGTAAGTAAATGCAGTTGACGAGTCGTAGCAATATGTACTGTAGCTTGCATTCAATATTGAATATACATATAGGGGGTTCATGTATTTTTATTTTTATATCCGTTAACAACCATTAGGATGTAGGTGATCATTACATGGACGCGTATTATTTTCATGAAAGATATATTCTATTTCGTTCTTGTGTACCGGTTCCAGTAATTATCAATAAACGATAAGACAACTATTGGCCTTTTTTCTTGCTTCTCCTGCATGATGACCACGACGAATCCTCGCTGACCGCATACAAATGGATTTATAGATTCCAAATTAGATGTCGTGTGACGTAACACTGATTCCGAGAGCCATCGTAGCGTTGCCGTCGACTAGAACTTGCGACGGGTGCAATAGTACAGTTGAAATGAGTACCACTTTAGCTAGTTCCGTACTGATCGCTATATACGTAGTGCAGCGCTATCACTTGGACTGTTCACACGCCGTGGGCCGCAGCCGGCTCCGTCGAGCTATGAGCTTGAGTGACTATGTTGATGATACGCTTGTTGCATTGCCTGCTACGCTTGTTTACGATTGCAATACATAGCTAGGCGTCGAGCCGCTTCTAGCGAGCCCATCGCGATGTGAACCGCCCGTCCGCATCACGATACTCGGTAATTAACAAGAGCCTTGTCGCACTACACCCGATCGTAAAACGTCGTGGACTAACATTTTAACAGAAGAAAATGTTTGTTTGCCGCAGAAATGAAGACTTCCAGTAACATTCCAAAATGATTATTTAGCCACCGTGTGCGCCGCCCGCAGGGCACGTGCCAGGGCCTAGCCCCGCTAGCGCCGCTGCGTCTGCGCAAGTGACCTGCGCCGCGCATCACTTGTACAAGCTATATATCTACTACGAGTAACATACATAATGATAATATTTATTATTTAACTATTAATTTTATTACTTCCCATATAACGATAGTTATGTTTTAAATTCAATAAAGTTTATTTTTACGTTTTCTGTATAATATGTTTTTCATTTATTTTGTGTGTAAAAATAGTTTTGACATGGTGTTGTATAATAAAATATTTTTTTTTTATAAATATAGGTATATCATTTATTTGATTTTATTAATAATTTAACTTAAGTAACAAAACAATGAACAAAGTATTTAATACATAACGAAATCATATTCCAAACAGTTACATTTATGCAACTGTGACTAGGCCTTGTACAGTGTGTATTTATAAAACATCAGAATTATTAAGTTATTACACAATTTATAACATAATTAACAGACTATTTTGTATCTACAGTATACTGATATCACTTGAGAGATTATCAAAAAGTTCACTTACATGCTATAGTAGAAAAATTGTACAAAAATAAGTTTTAAAAAATGTTGAAGATAAAAAGACGAATGCAATGGGCAAAATCTGTACAAGTAAGCAGTTTTGACAGACTACATATTATCATTTTAACTTCATTGCTTAAAATTAGATGTTAAGAAGAACATTTATCTAGAAAAATCTTTCGCAACATTACACATGACACTGGTCGAAGAACTGGCTCCATGTTGTTTATACACACTCAAATTGTACATATTATAAGTCACATCATTTCCAAATCTATTCAGTCATATAAGTGCACAATTGCTTGAGCAATTCAGGATTATTAATCTCATTAAAAGAACTACTGTGTAGTACTTCTTTATTTTCTTTTATAAATTTCAATGCTTCGGATTTAAGGAATTCCGAGTCATACATATCTCCGATAATGAGAATATCCAGGGCATTATCTGAAGTCATGTGTTCAGAGAGAGCATGCTCGGAAAGCTCCCAAAGACCTCTCAAGTTGTATCTGTCTGCCAACATGAGAAGGTTGCCGAAGTTAGTGTTATCTATGTCCTTAACTGTTCCTGTGTAAATGTATTCTAACATGTACTTGAGATCATCCCCGCTAACATCAATCAGTTTCACATAACTATTCTGACTCTCTGCCGTCTCCCCTTTTAGCATGGCCTTGAAGACTTCACTGTGGGCAGTAAGAATGACTTTATGGACGTGAAACTTGACTCCGTCTGTAGATTCTATGACGAAATCAGAACCAATAGGGTCAGCAAAGAGAGCACTACAGTCATGGTTGAGTTTGATATTATCAATGACTTCAAGACTGACTCCTTCAGCATCAGCAAAGGGAAATGAGGCAGCTATATAAAGTTTTCTGTCTTTCAAACATTGTATGTCTAGTTCTGTAAAACTATACGTAGTGAGATAAGTGTGAGATAGCTCGGTGAGCTGTTTGAATTGGAATTCAGTAAGGTACTGCTGCAAGTAAACCGTGTCAGTTTTCTTGTCAACTTTTAACTTGTTGCCACAGCTGAGAGCTACACTAAAGGAGCTCACTCCATGATTACAGATAAACAGATGGAGGAGGAATGTGCTACCGACTTGCTCTGTTTTGTACGAGAACCAGTAATCTGCCACATCTTGCATGTAAGTTCCGCCGATGTCGTAGAAGCTGGGCCGGTAGAACTTCTGGTATATGGAATCCAGGCACAGCCATTTTACCTCACGAGTCTGGCATGGGCGGTGCCCAAACACCACATCTGTAGCCTGGAGAGACAAATTGCGCAAGGTATTAGTCATCGTCAAGTTTGAAAAATGTAATAAATTATAAAATTTGAAATATACTTACAGTGATGCTTAGTTTATTTACCCCAGGATCTCCTACGCGTGGTTCGTACATTATACAGTTATTTGATCAAAAATAAACTAATTATAAATTGAAAATATATCAATAAAAACGAAAAAACGCGTCGAATTTACGAAAACTACGAAAAGCTGTCAAATCAACCTGTCACTGTGACACTAATGGCATTTAATATTTGTTTTTTTTTGGTTCATATTTTAGCTTCGCTACTAAGTTCTTTAAGCCACATCTTTCCACTTATCGTCAAGTTGCGCAGACACTTATTAGTTTTGGGATTTTATCCGATTAAATACTCAAAATGAATAAAAACTCGAGTAAAATAAAAAAGCCTTTTATTTCTTGCACACAATAAATTTACACTTATAATAATATATAAAAACTAATAGAGTCTGTGCGGAAAGTAAACCATCGTAGGATTTGAGGGCGCTGCTGTAGATAAATATCGTTTTTGTTGTGTAAGCAACATTGTGACGTCATTATAGTGCGACTGTT
Source organism: Mythimna albipuncta (assembly GCA_929112965.1). Taxonomy (NCBI): domain Eukaryota; kingdom Metazoa; phylum Arthropoda; class Insecta; order Lepidoptera; family Noctuidae; genus Mythimna; species Mythimna albipuncta. The sequence goes on along the minus strand of OV815962.1, from coordinate 2,443,650 downwards.
AAATCTTGATATTTTGAAACTCAGTTAGACTAGCTTCTTCCAGCGGCTTCACCCTATAATAAAAATTATCCTATTGGCTGAATTTGCTGACCTAACGAAACTGCAAAGTTATTGCTTATGTGCTATATTATTACAATTTTTATGATTAAGTTCATCTGTCTAGTAGTTTTTGCACGACACATCCATATATACGAGTACCTTCATCTATCTTCACAAACTTTCTCATTTATAATATTAGTAGCCTATTTATTAAACTTGCTCACGTGATGAAACTTATAAAAAAAATAGGTTATAAGCTATATTGCAACGTTTATCATTAAACTCATCCGTTTATAAGTTTTTGCCTTATGAGTAACAAACCGTTAATTTTAGCGACACCTGGGGGAGGACTATGTAGAACAGTGGACGTCTTTCGATTGTAATAATGATGGACATTTAAATGCAAACAGGAATCGGTAAAGGAAAATAGCGTGAAGAAACTGCTGTTCTGCCTATCTAGGTAGGTTCCACCAACGAACACTTACCCAGTTCCAACGAAAATGGTTCTATCACTTTGACTGGGATCGGTCTATTATCACTGACTAGAATATTGTAGCTAACAGCATGTTTATGTACTCCCTAGTTAAATATTAAGGTAAAAACGGGACACACTACCACTTTCTCGTTGTCTTCCTCAGTACATTTTTCCCTTTTGCTAATCAATGAAAAATATATGAACTATGAAAATAAAATACACTTCAGAATTTGTAATGTTGCTTCGTAAAAAATCTATTTAGCCTATAAGGGATCATCTCGTATATAAGATCCTTGGGATCACTTGGTTGTCCGTCTGTTTATCTGTTAACCCTTTAACTCGAGAACGCTTGGAGGTATCGATTTAAAATTAAAACCATATACTCAAGTCAGCGGTCTTTTGAAGTTGTGAAAAAATCAGACTTCTGAGTTAACGAAAAAAAATACGGCCGTTTATGTCGGAAAAAATACGTATATTTCGATACTCAAGAGAATCAAAGAAACCCGAATCCCGTTGACCTAGAATCCTGAAAGGCATAAATCAAGGTCTCATAGAACAAGTACAGGGAAAAATCTTAAAAATTTAATTTGCAATTCGGAAAAATCTTCGTAACACAATTCGGGAATTGATTTCATAGGTAAATTTGTACAGAATCCTCAGTGTGCGAGTCCGACTCGCACTTGCCCTTTTTATTTTAGTTACTTCCTTCCTTACTCAAGCCTGAAAAAAAAAAATTCTTAGTTAGTCGAAACGCATTATAAATTTAAAGTATCAATACTCTTTATACTAGCCATCGAAAATATTGACCAAAACAAAATAAAGAAATATCGTCATGTTTAAATGAATTTCCGTTTAATTTATATATATTTGGAGATAACTGGGACCGGAGTTTACCTAGGAAGTCTAAAAAGATTAAAATAAAAGTGTTACGTACCAAAAAAACAGCATACAAATGTTTCCCAAGTTCGTGACTTTGTTTTGATCAATTATGGTGTGATTTGCCATTTGTTATCTTTGGCAAAACTGTAATATATTAAATATTACTTTCCTTGCAGCTCGGTGAAATTTTTTATCACATTTCTGAAGATTTCAATTGAAAATTATAATAAAATAACATAATCAACAAACCGGTGTCAACATTTTATGACGTTTTGCATTTGACGGATGGCTAGGTTGGGTTGCTACTTAAAATCTTTAATGTTGTTTTCACTTTACGCCACGACGGTTCTTTTATCGCACAGACAATAACTAATTTTGCAAGAACCCCTCTCATTAGAAGGCCTTCACCAAAAACGAGTACATTGAGTATTTATTCATTTTAAGTATTTATTCGGATAAAATCCCAACACTACTTAAGACTGCTTGCTATTCCTATTCGCAAAGACATTTCTGCATCGCATCGAGATTGTGCCAGCCATACACGGTCAAACCTGTCGTCCGATCGGTATGAAGCTACATGTTTGAACAAACAGATTTGACCGTGTATGGGAGTGACAACACGTTGACATGTTTGACGGCACAATCGAATTTCAATTCTTTTGGTTTGATTATACCGATAGGACAGCCCCATACACGGTCCAATCTGTATGATTTATTCGGTTTGATCAAACCTGTTGACGCTTGTGTTTTGTGTGTTACTGTGGAGCGGGCTCGCTGACGGGATGTCGACTGGAGAGTGTTCGGTGGTAGCAGGAGGAGCAAATAATAACTTTTTTCTTTAGAGTTTTCTTCTATTTGTTTTCTTGATGTTTTCTTCTTACACTGCTGGATTTGGAATGCCACAGAAAATGCCCCTTTTTTATAACCAATCCGGGCCCTACAATTTCGCATACGGCACCAATTTTCCTTCTATTGACCAATCAGAGCGCAAGTGGACTTTGTATGGAAAACTTAACTTTGCTGTTTTTCTGTGGTAAAACACCCCTTATAATATTTTCTTATATCTCTAATCTAAGGACGGACTTACTTTAATTATTTCTATAAAAATTAGTCTTAAAATCCTTAATTTACATCTTTGAAAAACTGAAAACGGCTCTCGTCATTCCCATACACATTCAAATCTGTGGTGTCACACCGATTGGACTACAGGTTTGACCGTGTATGGCTGGCATAAGTTTGATTCGTTTTGAAGCTTATGTATAGAATATAATTCGTGCTCTGTGAGCTGTGTTGTGTTTTTCTATTTATAATAAAATGTACTCGGTCGGTGGTTGTGCGAGACTGCTTTCATATAATTCTACTCCGATTTGTTGCTATGTGGCAGATATAGCCTCTTTCTAGTCGACCTATCTTCGACGTCGATGCCTTCTTTTTGTGAAAGTAAGAAAGAAGAAGTTGATTATTAAATATTTATAAAAATATACTTTTATTTTTATTTTAATCAACTTCTTCAAGTGATGGATTTTAGTGTAGACCACGAATTAATCGAATATTATTTCAGAAAATTTTTAGAGTAGCAACTCTAAAATAAAATGTCACCTTGACAGTTTGACAGTGCATGGATCTCGATTGTTTTTAGAATTTTTCATTTCATTATTCCTTAATTTTACTTTGGATTATTTCCTAATGCTATGACAATTACTGAGGCTCTAAGCCTCTATCAGAATGGTTTTAAACGCTGCTGTGCAGATGTTGAGGTGAGTGAGGAATACATCTTGTTGTAACCTATTTTTTTATTTCGAAATTAAGTAATTTTCTCCAGAGTTGTCAATGATTACTAATATTTTTATTTTAATACTAATTATTTAATCACTTCAGCTGTATACAAAAGTTTTCAAGATTCCCAAAAACATATAAATTGTAAGGAAACTTGTGACCCTGTAGAAGTTCGTCATTGAATGACACATTGTTTTCTTGATATTCAGAGATCGATATATTTTTTCTTTAGGGAGGCAGATGAGCTGAAACAGAAAATATCAAAATTCAAGAGTGGAATTTCTATGCTCCAAGAAAGGGGTCTTTGGGCTTCACAACAACAGTTACAAAAGGTTTGAACATGCAAATTAAATTCCTAATGACCTTATAATATGGCTAGTAGTTATTTCAATTGTAGTCTCTTCAAAATCGGAACTTTTGTTTCAATTAAAAGAAGATAAAATCATTTGTATAATACTTCATTTTTTGTGAAAGTTACATTTTAAAAGTGCTCCTACGGTCATGATTTCGTTTTCCTTGATAAAAAGTTATTGCTGAGCTGTATGCTACTATGTCATGTGCTACAAATTAATCTGGGAAACATTTTCCCATTGCCCATGCATGATAGACTATGGAAGTAAAGCTGTGTGTAAAAGCTAGCTTATTATATTCACTAATAACAACCACCAATACAAATTTAAAAAAACATATACATATAACCCCTCGGACTCTTGTTTTCTTATGCCAAATACAGAAACAAAGCATTTTGAACCTTACTGAACATAAAACAACTGTATTCTTTTAAAACCAAGCAGTATTAAGGTCAGGAGAGTTATCAAAGACTTTTGTATACCTAATAAATTGGGTTTACCCCTAGACCCTTAGTAATACTTTATCATATTGTTTATTTAAAAATTTTTCTACTTAGGGGCTTGGCAGCCATGACTCATCTGACTTACAGTAACTCTCTTTTTTATCTATTAAATTCAAACTATAATAGTTTTTAAGTAGGAGCAAATTCAAGAGCCTAGAATAGTTTAGATGTCATAATACATAGCATATAATATAATAGTAATAATACTCCACAACTATCACAAAACGCCGTCTACTCCCAATCTAAGCAGAGCTTGTGTTATAGAGTACTAGACAACTGATAAACATACTTATATGTTACTAAATACACACATCTATATATATAAAAGAAAGTCGTGTTAGTTACACCACCTATAACTCAAGAACGGCAGAACAGATTTGGGTGAAAATTGGTAGGGAGGTAGCTTAGAGCCAGGAGACAGACACAAGATGGTAGAGTAGGGTAGAGTAGAGTAGGGTAGAGTAGGATAGAGTAGAGTAGAGTAGGGTAGGGTAGAGTAGGGTATAGTAGGCTGAAGTAGGGAAGAGCGGGAGCGAAGCCGCGCGGGCAAAAGCTAGTATATAGATAAATTACACCCAGATACAGAACTAATGATCATGCTCATCACACAAATAATTGTCCTGGGTGAGAATTGAGCCCATAACCTCCGGAATAGCAGTCAGGGCCACTAACTACTAGACCAACTGGCCAGTCTATGTGAGCTCAGTCTTTACCTCAATATCATGTTGATGTGTTCTGTTCTCAGGTGTACCAAAAAGTATTAGTTTTGGATCTAGACTATGCATTGGACAAGAAAGTGGAACAAGACCTGTGGAATGTGGGCTTCAAGCAGCAAATTGAGGCCCTACAAGCTATTTCTAAAGACAGAAAGGTATGAGAAAACTTCAATAAAGGAGAATCATCATTTCAGCCGAAAGGCGACCACTATTGGATATAGGCCTCCCCCAAGTGTCGCCATAATGATCGGCTATGTGCATGTCTCACATGACATATACCTGTGTGTCTCGCATCCATCGGATTCCCGCGACCCTCACCAGGTCATCGGTCCACCTTGTGGGAGGCCTTCCAATGTTGCATCTGCTGGTATGTTGTTGCCATTCCAGAACCTTTCGTCCCCATCAACTATCTGTTGTCTGATAATAATAGTGAGTGCATTACAATTGTGCATTGTGTTAATTAAAAGAAACATGCAGAAAAGGATAAAATACAATATTGGCTTCAGACTTTTTTTGCATAAAAATATTTGAGGAAGTAAGGTGCTACTTTCAAATGCCTAGGTGAACTGAGTCATTGGTGTACTTCCCACTGAGAAACCAGATCAAATTGCTATTAAGATTTGTCATGCCTACATTTCGCATAATCTCAGCATTAGTTGCCACAACTGAGTCACCAATCATAGTGTTACGCGGTTAACATAGGAAGCAGCCCTAATGCTAATGGTGTGTCCTGACAAAATTTCGCCTGATATAAGGTCATAGCTCACTTACACGACTCTGCTCCTATCCAGCAAAAAGATAGGAATAAGCTTATGGTGCGTCCAGACCTGGCGAATGCGCCGCTCCCGAGCCGTTTGCGAACAGCGCGCGTGCAGACATTCGTACGAAGCCCCTGCGCCGCACGCGCTTCGCACGAACATGAAATACACACGCGCAGTTCGCAAGCGGCGGTCGAATGGCTAGCGAGCGGCACATTCGCCAGATCTGGACGCACCATAAGCTTATTTCTATTCCTATGACAGTATGGAGGCGCAATTTTGCTTATCGAACTATCAAACACTAAACACGTTAAGAAAATAATGATTGTAGCCACATCTATGACGCAACATAGGAACTATAATTCAAAATTCTGCATCGCGGTATATTCCCTCTCCTAGAGTGGAAGCCCGATTCTCAGTAGTGAAAACATTATAAGGCTGAGTATGCTATGTTATGCTAAGCATCGCGGTATTAACATTCTCCGCGCGATTAGAACATAAACGTTTTTTTTTTTTCTATTTTCCTCTTAGGGAAGGCTAAAGTCGTTCGACCATATCGCCTAGTCTTGCGTCCATGTTTTCTTGCGTAATAAGTTTTCAATAACAATTTCTTTCGAATTCAAATATCATAGTTGCTTCTTTTGGTTTTACTGTCTTTCGTATAGAACATATACAACAGCCTGAAATCAACTACAGTTTTTTTTTTTTATGGTGAGAATAAATATCCAACTACAACCCCCGCTCTTGGGCGGAGCGGGAGATAGTGTCAGAATCTTACTGACTAAAAGCCCACGCCGTTCCTTCGTGCCTTTCGTACCGCGGGACCGAGCTTCCCTTTCGAATAACCCTGGCCTTTGTAGGCGAAATCCACTATCAGGCATTTGGTCGAGTTTATTGTTGATTTCACTGCTTTTATAAGGCACGAGAGCCTCCATGGCCAGGACCCAGGCCTTGCCAGGCAAGCCGTCGGGTCCTGGGGCGGTGTTCTTGGCACTCAGCCTTCGCACCGCCAAAGACAAAAATTGGGAAGTTAGTAATTTTTAAAATTGACATCAGTCGCGTCTCTACTATTGAAAGGGACTCACTTCAACTAATTAATGTGAACATGGCTTTCTAATTTACTATGTTAAGCTAACGATAAGTTACTATTGTCTTAACGCGTTTAGTATAGATAAGTCTACAATAGTCCTTATTTAGGGTGACTGGTAATTAGTGTACGATACTTAAACACGTGATTGTGCTCATGATAACCAACAACTTATACTATGGGGACAAACCTGAAATCGCAAAAAAAATTAGCTGTTCTGTACATTTATGTTTGCCTGATGTACTGAACAGCTGATATTTTTTTCGCGATTTCGGCTTTGCTCCCGTAATAAAAACTGTTTGTTATCATGAGCACAATCACGTGTTTAAGTATCGTACATTAATTGCCAGTCACCCTTTAAAAAAATATATTGTGTAAATGGGTATTGGCTAGCCAAAATAAATAAGCAGTGTTAAGAATTTTCTCTGATTTTCGTTCCAGAATCCCCTTCGCAGTGAAGGGCAGGCTATGCTGTCATGGGTGTTGCAGGCGGCCGCCGGGTTCTACCTTTGTTTGCTGCACCAGATCTGCACCACATTCAAATTGGACTTACCGTTTAGGTATAGTAATTACTATGGGAATAACGCGAGGGTTAAACAGTCGTTAATTTTTCGAAAATTTTACAATTTGCTTCCCAATTCTTTCGCAATGCTTTACCGCACGAAATCGTATCGCAGGTTTCTGTGATGCGTCGTATCGCATCGCTTCGCAGTTTTTAGTTTTCATAGCAAATCCGACGCACACTCCCCAAAATACAGGGTTATTTGTGAAACACTAACAACCTTTCAGGACTATATTACTAACATCATAAACAACAATATTAGTTCTATGACTTTTTACAAAACATAATATATTTACCAAAAACAAACCTTCAAGATTTCATTGTTATATCTTACACATTTCAACTCTGTATTTTGCTGTACCTACATACGCCTCGCGTGCAATACCCCAGCTCCCCTCCGCTATTGTACTATTGCTTGCTTCGCATAGACTTCGTAACATTTAGAACATTCAATTAAAATATTTTTATTTTTGCATGGAAATTTGATGAACCAATGAATGACAGACAAAAGTCATAGAACTGAAGTTATTGTTTATGATGTCAACCAAGAGACAGGTTGCCAGTGTTTTCATCATAAAAAAAAGTTATTGTTTATTAATTATTATTAGTTTTTTTTTTTTTTGTAAATATATATAATGCCAAATAACCCTATATAAACGATAGAAAACTGGTAACGCGGTACAGTACCCCTAGCCAAGTTGCTAATCTGCAATAGTTAACATAAATATAGTAGAAAGCTTCAAGCGTACAGGAATGACGTCATCTCAACGCTCAGTCACGTGGTCAGAACAAAAGAATTGGCGGCAAGGTCAACTCGAAGCGTTCGACGCATGCGAAACGGTTGTAACTTGTCTAGGGGGGCTGGTTACTCTTAAACATTCCGCCATAATTTACAGTTGCCATCACGGATCTTGAGCGGTTGCGCAGAAGTCAAATATTCGGTCTCTTTAGTGGTGCGAAGTGAGACGTGGGGGCGGGGAGTGTCAGTGAGTGGCTCACCGCGCCATCGCGTCATAGACGTCACTCCTAATTTTGTTCCCTGCGTTGCTGCATGTATCTAACAATGAGGACGATTGGCTTGCCAATGTATGGAATGCGCAAAACGATCCCCACTCTGACGTCGAGCGCTCAAGATCCGTTTTGGCAACTATATTATGTAATCTTTTATCCTACGCCAGACGGCGCGCATCGCTGCTGGGTTTAGTGGAGGGCTGGGGCGCCGGTGAGTCGGCGGTGGGGGCTCGCTTGCCACCCCCCGCCTCCGCGCGCTACATCTGCCAGCACTGTCTGGTGCACCTCGGGGACCTGGCAAGATATCGCCAGCAGCTGCGTGTCGCACATACGTTTTACAGGTATGGATTATATACATTTGTTGTTGTGTTGAACATTTTTAATGCTTAATTTTTCAGGTTTCCATGCTCGAAGAGTTCTAACGGGATCCTAATACTAGTCTGTCTGTCTGTCCATCTGTCAGCGGGCTATATCTCATGAACCATGAGAGGTAGAAAGTTGAAATTTTACAGAATGCAAATTTCTATTGTCACTACAACATCAAAATTAGTAAAATTAAAGGGGGTTCTTATACAAGAAATGTTATGACATTTTAACACGTCATGGTAAAGCCCTAATTCTAATCTGCCTTCTTCCAGACACGCGCTGGTAGTGTCAGCACACTCGGGGCAGCCTTACAACCAGCTGGCACTGGTGGCGTGGCGGCGCGGGCGGCGCCTGGGCGCGCTGTACTGGCACGTGCGCTCGCTGCTCGTGCGCGCGCCCTTCCCGCCCGCGCCCGCCAACCTGGCGAGGACTCTAAGAGCTGCTGCAGCATTACCTGGGTATGTAGCCTCACTTTACAGATGGGCTTTACGTGCGCTCGCTGCTCGTGTGCGCGAAGTGATATATTACTTCTCCACTCCTGAAGTACCTCAGGAAATGTTGCCCTCTTGTTGTTACGTCTCTTAGCGCCCCCAAAAATAGTTGCTTTATTTTTGGGGGCCCATCTATCAAATATTGGGCAGTTGCCCGAACTAGATAAAAACTCATTTGACTGGAGCATCCTCCCTTTTCAATAGTGTGACTAAACACCCTGTTCCGTCTTACCTCTAAAAGTTCATATTTAAATGTATTTTTAACCGAGTTCGAAAAGAAGGAGGTTATATAATATATGTTCGGCTGTGTTTTTTAATGTATATTCACCGATTTCTTGGTCAATTGTGAACACAATCTTGGCTAAACCTAACTTTTAACCTGCATATCTCACTAATAGTAACTTTCCACCTTCCAGCAGTGACCCGAAGGACCTGCCAGTGATCCCCGGCGTCACCGACAGCACGGCGCCAACTACGGTGCCGCTGGGCGGGCGCCTGGACGCGCACGCCTACGTCTCCGAGCTCATCCGGGCCATGCATTACATACACACCGTAGAAGAGTAAGTTACCTTGCGGCCCGTTCACGACCTGGCCGTTGCGAGCGGTAAATAAGCGCGGGGCGACAAGCGGTAAGAAAAAGTAAAAAAAATTAGCCCGCCTACCGATGCTGCCCCGCTCGTCGCCAAGACCGAACTCGTGACCCGGCTGTCATAGAATAGAATAAACTTTATTGTACACCAAAATAATAATTTCGCGGAAACTTATACCTGCACTGGGGTACAATATAATAATATTCCACAACTATCACACAACGCCGTCTAGTCCCAAGCTAAGCAGAGCTTTTGTTATGGGTACTAGACAATTGATAAACATACTTATATATTACACCCAGACACAGAACAAATGATCGTGCTTATCACACAAACATTGGTCCTGGGTGGGAATCGAACCCACGACCTCCGTCTTAGCAGTCAGCGTCACTAACCACTAGACCAACAGGCCTGTCACAATGGCGGTCTTATCGCTGACAACAATATTTACCGGACAATCTTGAGATGGATTAACTTTAACTAAAAAAGGGGGTAGTCTGCGTTTTTATTGTCATAGGAAACAGATACAATAGCATATTTACTATTCTGTCAAGAGGGCTATGGCTCAAACCATCTCTTGACACGAGCACTTCTAGTTTTTACACGGCTGCCCCCAAAAAGGAGGATTAGCGTTCTGAGGAGGTTCTCGTTAAAAACTAAAACAGTGATAATGTCCCTTGTTGTAGATTGGACACGGCGGCTGCACTGGTGAATTCACTGAATTCATCACTGACTGCACTCATCGCCACCGACAGCTTCGAGTCTATGACGCTTATAAAGGTGAGTGGAAACTTAACCATAGATATATCCATCATTGAAAAATTCAATGAGTACAAATCAAAAGCTTAGCGTGAAAGATTTGTCTGTAACTCTATTTTCAAAAATTGGCGGTGTTTTTTAATTTAGTTAGTAGTAGAAGCGTCGCGACCGCGTACCGGAAGACGTAGCGTTGGAAGGCCTCCTAAAAGGTGGACCGATGACCTGGTGCCTTTAGCGGGAAATGGGCGATGGTTGCGGGACGCACAGGAACGTTCGATGTGGCGACGCTTGGGGGAGGCCCATGTCCAACAGTGGACGTGTATCGGCTGAAATGATGATGAGAAGCGACACACTACTAAAACAAATCATGAACTCTGTTAGTATATATGAAGAGCGAACTCGCAACATGCCAAATACTAAACAAAATAAGGACAACATGTGAAAGTGTAATCGATAAAAGCCACGGGGGGAGGGTGGATGCCTGCGCCACAAATATAATCGTGTTTGTCGGAACCGAAATCGGAGGTGAGAAAGCAGGAGTTCCGAACTTTCTGAATCCGTAACTTCGTTTTATTGCACCAAATAATAATTGAATCATTTTCTGTAACCCAGATGGCATGTGTAATGGTGTGGCTCGTCCATTCCACGACAGAAGACTTGACGGTAGATGACAACGCTATGACTGAAGGAGAAGCCCGTGCTTCTCAGCTGAGTAGCTCTTTAGCCAGCGGCACTCTGCTGGCGCTGCTGCTGCCCAACTACACTGTGGAGGCGCCGCTGTCAAGGTCACTGCCCGCATGTGAGTATACTGACTAATCCACTATAGTTTAGTTTATTCACCTTAAGAAAATAGTGACGTCATCGTTGTTATTCAGCTAAGCCACATCTCTTGACCAATTAGAGCTTAGTAAATTAGAAAGAATTTGTGAAATATGCATGCAAGTGGAAATCAGATGAAAATGCAAAATTATTACAACATGGAGCTGAGTCAGCTCAGCTGACCTGATGATGGAACCGTTAGGTGGCCATAGGAACTCAGATAATAAGACGGATTATGTTTAAGCTTTTTGGAATGATCTTAGGTATTAATTATAATAGGTATATACCGCACAATAAAATCTTGTAATAAAAAAAAATATTTTTATTTAAAACTTGTTTGTTTTCGCTTCAATAATCCCGTATGTCAGATACAGTGAAGGTGTGGATGCCGTGGTATTAGTTAAATATTAATATTAAAAAATATACTGTGTCAAAAAAAAAGTTGCCAGTATGAATACACCTTTACTTTGCAGTTGCGTTGATGAGCCACTATTTCACAATTTGTTCCTTCACATTGTTGACGGTACACTGTTCCAGCACCCACACCTTTTTCTCATCACCTTAAGGGCCAAGCGCCTGAAAAGTGCCATAAAACAGTGATTTTCTGAGGCCTACTCCTCCGTAACGGCTAGGTCAATTGGTTTGAAAAAAATATATGTTTATTATAGATTCATGAACAATAATATCAACATTTGATTTTTTCGTGCAATTAATACTTTTGTCAAAAAAAAAATTTAGCAATTTCGCAACTTTTCCCTACTCCTTCGAAACGGCTTGGACCTTTAGAAACATTTTTACACATAAAAATTGGTGGTTAATTATTCTTCAAAGTGTACATTGCATATGTAAATCAATCAATATCTCGCAGAGAAAATGAATTTAAAGCGCTTTCCGGGCGCTGCTGACCGCAAAAAAAATGCACAGATTTGCGTACTGCCGACTAGGCGAATGCGAGAGTTGCGTTCACATAATTTTGGCCAGATGGTTCAAGGAACTATACGCCTTAATAATCTCGTATGTTTGGTACAGTGAAGGTGTGGATGTCGTGGGCGGCGTGGCACCCCAAGATCCTCAGCAGCCCCTCGTGGTGCTCGCTGGCGGCGCTGTGGCCGGCCTTCGCGCACACACTCAACATGCTGGCGCCATCGGCTGCCTTGCTCACTGACAAATGTAAGTTCACAACACAAAACAATATAACAGATATTATCTTCATTGCATACCACAATAAAAATAGATAGGTACAGAAGACAATCTACATACAAAGCGCGCTCGAGCAACGCACACATAGACACCGCTCACGGACACGATATCTCGGCTCAATCGCCCAGTGTTGCCAAACCTCCTGATTTTCCAGGAGACTTCCTGATTTTACCAAGTTTCTCCTGATCTACTGATTTTGTTATTAAATCTGATATTTGTGTTTTTAAATAAATATATACCAACTGAACTAAGCGTAAGAAGGAACGTATCTAATTGTCTTCTAGTGTACCTACGTATATTATACAAGTATATAATTTAGTATAATAGTTTTGTAAGGAGACTCCAAGGAACTTGAGTATCCTTACAAAACTACTAAAACATACCTTAATTCTAAAACTATCTAGTATTTCTGCAATAAGCCATTACCGATCACCAACTACTTCAATATCTTTTAACGTGTTGTTGTTGCGCATAAGAATCTGGCCGGTTCTAATTGTTTTTTTTTTTGGGTGGGTAAAAATCATCTAATAACATCTCCCGCCCATGGGCGAAGCGAGAAAAAGTGTCAGACTTTTACTGACTAAAAACGAAGGAAAAGGAATGGGGTGGCATTCCTTTTTTTTCGTTTATTGTATTTTGTGCCACAATACAGACACATACGCAGTAACTTACTACTACTTAACCTTTTAAACGCCTACGTGGGCATAAACACTCGTTTATTCCGACAGGGTTGCACTACTGCCACCAAATATTCCATCTCGTCACCTATGGATTGGACTCTGGTGATTAGGACGCTAAAACACTCGTCGGGCCAATCCTACGCAAGCGTTTGCAAATATATATGGTTATTTGTCAAAGTCAAAGCATTTATTTCAAATAGACCATTTGCAGGCACTTTTGAATAGTCAAATGTCGGTCTGACCAAGAAAAGTGAAGCTAAATTGCACGTTCCAAAGAGTAGGTCTCTATGGAGAAGAACGTGCAAGAAACTCCATGGACACTCTTTTAAATCATTATGTGTTACATATAATGCTTGGTTACATATTACTTGTTGCTTCTATTATGTGAGCACAACGTAGATTGTAAAACACTAATGTTAAGAGGTCAGGAAATGAGAATACAGCTCTTCAGGATAACTTTTTTATTCACATAACTTTTGCACTTTAAACAACCTTACTCGACGAGAGAACAAACTCGAATGCCTCGGTTCGCGTGTGCAATCATTTTCGTGAACGAACGTATAAACGAATGAACGTTAGAGTGAACTGTCAGTGACTAAATGACAGTTGAGTCAATACACTATCTGTATGACGTGAACAGAGACATTCAAATTATTTAAATATAAAAATAGGCTAACAAATCTTACTTAAAAACAATATAGGTAGTTCAATTATGCCAGAAATGCTAACACTAACAATCTCACCGGAATGTATTACTTACATCACAAACAAAATCTTTTGTTTTATGACTTTTTACAAAACGAATACATTTACCAAAAATAAACCTCCAAGATGTCGTAGTTCTATCTAATTCATTCTGTATTTCAACACTCATTTTCAACTCTGTATCTTGCTATACCTACCTACGTCTGTTTGACGCGACGCAAGCGCATCAAGCACCCCGCCGCCCGATCCCCCACTTCCAGTCCCTTCCGCTACTGTACTATCGCTTCGCATAGACTTCGTAATGTTTAGAACGTACAATGTAAATATTTTTATTTTGTATGAAACATTTTTAAAAGTCGTAGAACAAAAGTTGTTATTTATGATATTAGTGCCAGTTCTGCGAGATTACTAGTGTTTTGCAAATAACTCTTTATGCAATACAAACTCACATATATTCTTCAATTAGCATGTTATTCGTGATTTCGTTGCTCAAATCAAGATCACCATTTTTTTTTCCAGATGACAGCGTACCTTTACCCGAAGACGAGGAGCTAGCAGGGTTCCTGCCGCTAGAGAACGCTCTGAAAGGACTGCGGTTCCCCAACCACGCTGCCTGGGACACCTACGGAGGGAGGGTGCCTGACCTGGATGAGGATGTAGAGAATAATGATGTCGAGTAAGTGAATTGTGTTTGGTTAATTTGTTATAATTTAAACAAAAAAATGTCGGTGTTTCTGGCATTTTAGTTTGTTATTTAACACCGACTTCTGAATTTAAAATTATTTTAATCGTTTTAGTGTTTATTTTATAGTAAAAAAAATATATAAATCCGAAAATAAATTACACGTTGTTGAATAAATAGTTAATTAGTTTTTTCCACAAATGTTTGGTAAAAGGCTTATGGATATAAAGGGTGTAAGGGACAGCCCTCCACAAACTTTAAGGGCTTGCTCAGTAGACGAAACTGAACAACCTTCCACAGACTGCCTCTCCATACAAACTGTCTAATCTAGTTAATAATTTTGTATGGTGAGACGGATATTTTTTTTTTCGTTTCCTGAAAAAAATTCTTGTGGAAGGTTGTTCAGTTTCGTCTACAGAGCAAGCCCTTCAATTTTGTGGAGGGCTGTCCCTTACACCTTGTATACGTGAATATTGATGATTACCGTCCTCTGCTCTCTTAAGAACCTTGCCTTTGGATTTGGAAAAAGAAGAAGAATCATTATGTTCACTTTAGCATTGGTAGACAGCGCAACTGCATTTTTTACCCCAACTCTACCTTACAGTGTAAAATTGCTCATTGTTCAGTGTGGAAAAAAAAAAACTTTTTTTTTTTCAAATATAATCCAATGCTAACAAAACAAAACGCAATTTTGCTTGATTCCGTTTTTAAATTTCTGGCAACATTCAATTTTCTCCTGATGATGATTAATATTCCTATAAGCGTTATTCCTATATGGTAATGAAATAATGTTGTCTCCGCAGGCCTCCATCGGAGGTATCGGTGACGTGCCTGAGCGGTGAGCCAGAGTTGGAGCAGCGCGTGCGCGCGCACCGTCTCATCCTGCTGGGCAAGAAGCTGGCGCAGCTGCGGCCCGAACAGCTCTCGTACACGTAAGTGTCCCGATCTACGGCCAGGTAGCTCGTCGTCCGACCGTTCGGACCGAGCCCAAGTCATCGACGGCGAGTAGTGTTGCACGCGCGCCTCAAGGACATGTCAACAAACCATACGGGTCCAGCAGATTCGAAGCCTATTGAGGCTATGGGGTCTGGAATGAATGGTACCGAAGGAACTAGGAGTGAGTTTTAGGTAGATAAAGTCTGACACGCCTTCCCGCCTCGCCCAAGGGCGGGAGATGTCATTGGATGATTTCCCACCTAAAACAAAAGTGTTGTTTTGTCATCATCATCATAGCCGAAAGACGTCCACTGTTGGATATAGGCCTCCTCCAAGTGTCGCCATAATGACCGGTCCTGTGCGTCTCCCATCCATCGAATTGCCGCGACCCTCAATAGATTATCGGTCTATCTTCAAAAGCTGCGTCTTCCGGTACCTGGTCGCCATTCCAGAGCCTTTAGTCCCCATTTCGTCGACTCCAGCAAATTCAATAGCGTCATTGAGTCGCGTTCGCTAAACAAAATCGAAAATCGTATGAAATTTGGTGTTCGTGCTTCGAAAATTTGTGCTATCGTGTGTGTTACTGTGTCCAGAACTATCCATGTACCGTGCACACTTTCTTTTAAGTGACGAGTCATTTTAATCTATTAGTCCATACGGCAAATCCCCACACCGCCACAAAATAGATAGTTGTAGTACTTCTTTTTTTGTACCTACGCTAGGGTCAGCGCGTTGCGCCAAACTGTACGAGTGCGACCTGGAGATTGAGCTGAGATATCGTGTCCGTGGGCAGTGTCTATGTGTGCGTTGCTCGAGCGCGCGTTATGTGTAGATTATCTGCTGTACCTAATATTTTGTGACACCGCTGCCATTCAAGTTCATAATCATTCACTTGAACCGTAGAAATACTCTCAGTATGCTTTCAGTAAGTTTAAACATGTCTTATCTTTCCAGTGAAGAAGACGGCAAGATTACGTTTACGGCGTCATCGGTGGGGGGCGAACAGCTGTCCGTGGCACTCGCAGCGCTGCGTGTGTGTGCGGCCGAGACAGGCGCGGGGGGGGCGGCGCCCGAGCCCGAGGACGACAGTGACGACGAGCCCGCGCAGCCGCCGCCACCCATCGTCATCTCTGAAGCCGACTTTAGGGAAAAAGGTAGGTTGCTTTTGGTTAACCAAGTTTGACAATTGGATAATTGTTAAAAAAAAATCATAAGACTACGCCAGCAGATCGACTGTGTCACATACACATCGATATCGTGGGACCACTACCAATATCAGACGGTACGGTGTCACTGTATTCAACCGATCAACAAAATGGCCAGAAGCATTCCCAGTAAGCGATATGGAAGCAAAAACAATAGCGACAGCCTTTTAAAAAGGATGGATAGTACGATTTGGTTGCCCATAAAGGATCACAAGTGATCAAGGTTAGGTATAGTTTGAATCACAGTTTGAAATAATAGGAATCGAGAAAACACACACCTTTTTCCATTCCGTTCAAGTACGTTAGAAACTTTTCATATGTGGCGGAGGGAGAAAGTCAAATGATAGAATAAATATGCAGATACTGAAATATGACGTCATCACCGTTAAGTTATGCGTTTACAAAAGAGATAGTGATATGTTCCCACTAGGCCACCATCTTCTTCATACCAATGTTTGAACAACTTTTTTTTAAATAATTGCTGACTGCGTTCGCACCTGATGGTAAACAGTGAAGCAATCGTTGATGGTGAGGCGCGCTAGTTTACTAAGAGCCTATTCACTACCCCTGAGTTTGTTTCGGTGTTTCTTCTCAGGGTAGTCAGATAGGAAACACCGGCCTCATCTAGCATAAACTGACGAAAAAAAAAATTGACGTGTAAAAGTGTTTTTTAAACCTATTTACAAAATAAATATCATTTATCATTTATCACTCTAGCCTTGAAGACACCTAAATTATAATCGGACGGGAAGACCGCAGCAGGCAAATTCTCAATTCCTTAATTTTCTTTGATAAGCTAAACTTTTGTTACTTTCGCCAACAGTTCGCGAGAAGCGCGTGGGCATCCTGAAGCCTCAGGGCTCCCTGGAGCGCGCGCGCGAGGAGCGAGCGCTGGCCACGCAAGAAGACCAAGTTGTCGTAAGTTAACGTTTCATTATTTACTAGCTTCTGTCAGCGGTTTAGCCTGCATGAAATTAGGTTCCTCTTTACAAACTTTACACCCCCGTTTCATCCCTTTAGGGAAAATTTTGGAAAATCTTTCCCGTCTCCAGGTTACCAATCTGACACTATTTACTGGTAACAAACAAACACACACAAACTTTTGTCTTTATAATGTTTTTATGATTGGATTAAATGATTTGACTCTGCCACCTGTCTTCAAAACTTTGAGTGCAAACATAAAGAAACAGGTTACCGGTGCAGGCAAGGTCTGTACGGGTCGGTACCGAGCGGTGCAGGTATAATTCTCCCGAGTGTTCTTATGCGCTCATTTATAAAGAAACAGGTTCATACTTGTCGGTACCGACTGCCTGGACCAAGTCATACAGGTTTAAACCGTATGACTTGGTCCAGGCAGTCGGCAGACTTGGCAGGCGTCGGCTAGTATAGTGTTTTACTCATTCAGATTTGCCTGTTTCTTTATGTGGTTGGACCGGTACCGACCTGTACCGACATATCGGGACCGAAAAACCTGTATCTTTATGTTTGCACCCTTTGACAGCATAACAAAGATGCCTCCTAATACCGATGTACCTAATGTATGTTGAGCAGGAAGTGGAGTTGCTTGAAGATAAGAGTGAGGACAAGAAGGAGGTCCGCAAGCCGCGCGTCAACATCGCTATGGCGGCCATCATGAGGAAACAGGAGGAGACCAACAAACAGGTGAAACATTGTACTTACTGGTTTTATTTCATTAGGTACAGTGAACCTACAAGACAGTGGGGGTAGTTTGATATCAGACTTACAGTACGGCCAAAATATATTAACTGCTAGCCTTCGAATAATTTGCCATTAAGTATATTGACCCACCCATATATTGACAGACCTAATTTCAAAAACGGAAATGTATAATCCTTACATATTATAAAACAAAGCATCATATGAAAGCGATAAACTGAAAAACTACTCAACGGATGTTCATGTAATTTTTAGCTGACGCCAATAGACAGTGAGTCATGAGGACGGTAAAGATGTACAGTGCTGTGCATATTATAGTACAGAAATGTCAAATTTTTCAATGATTAACAACACCTATGCGAAACTGCCCCAGCTAAATATCATAAAGCTGAAGAGTTGGTTTTGTTTTAACGCGCTATTCAGTTACTTGTTAGAATGGTAAAAAAAAATGTAGTGTTTGAAAGGCTATTTGTCGAAGAAGATATATAAATATCACGCTGCGACCGATAGGAGCCGAGCAGTAATCAAAGACGCGAGGGACAGCCACTAAAAACATAAAGTACTTCTTGACGACACGTCTATCGTGATCCTTTGCATAGCTTAGTAATGAATAACGATTCATTATTAGTGTTCAGGGTACCTATGAAAAGATATTAGAAAAAAAACCGGCCAAGTGCGAGTCGGACTCGCCCATGAAGGGTTCCGTAGCAGCAAGTTACATAATATAAAAGTTCTTGTAATGTGTTGTAACTTTGATCGATGTTTTAATAATAGTGTATTTTTTTCGATTTATGACGCATTAAAAAAAAACTACTTACTAGATTTCGTTCAAACCAATTTTCGTTGGTAGTTTTTATAGTAATGTACATCATATATTTTTTTTAGTTTTATCATTCTCTTATTTTAGAAGTTAGAGGGGGGGGGACACACATTTTACCACTTTGGAAGTGTCTCTCACGCAAACTATTCAGTTTAGAAAAAAATGATATTAGAAACCTCAGTATCATTTTTGAAGACCTATCAATAGATACCCCACACGCATGGGTTTGATGAAAAAAAATTTTTTGAGTTTCAGTTCTAAGTATGGGGACCCCCAAAATTTATTGCTTTTTTTCTATTTTTGTGTGAAAATCTTAATGCGGTTCACAGAATACATCTACTTACAAAGTTTCAACTGTATAGCTCTTATAGTTTCGGAAAAAAGTGGCTGTGACATACGGACGGACGGACAGACAGACAGACAGACAGACAGACAGACAGACAGACAGACAGACAGACAGACAGACAGACATGACGAATCTATAAGGGTTCCGTTTTTTGCCATTTGGCTACGGAACCCTAAAAAGTCAATGTACTTTTTGACAAATATGTCTGGCGCATATCGGCAATTACAACAAAATGCGACCTTGGCAGACTTGCAATGAGGATTTCTCTGTAAAAAAAAATATCAACCTTAGTTCTTTAAAATAAAGTCGAAAATAAATAATCTTAACCACTTACCTCTGTCCTCTTTCATGCTCTCAAGGAATAGTGGTAAGTTTATTTATTTACGACTTTATTTGAAAGTATGCCAGATTGCCAGGTTGCTGGCGTATTTGAATTGTTTTATTATACAAGACTTTTATAAGCAAATCTCAGAAGTCAGAAGAATTTAATAATTTTCAATAGCTAATTGAAAAAACACAAGTCCAATTACTATAATTTGTATAGAAATATTAAACGTGAATAGGTTTCTAATAGTAAAAACAGACAAAAATAAAAATGAACTTGTTTCACGCGTTGCGAATAAATAAAATAATCGCGTAAACTTCAACGATACTTTTCAACCTATTTATTAAAAGCCAGCATTACAATAAAAAATACACTATGACTATAACAAATGTCAGCTTGTACACAATGGTGTCACCAGACCTAGCGAATGTGAAGCTCGCGAAAGGCGCGTGTGCATTTCGCGCGCGCGGTGCAGGGGATTCGTACAAATGAACCGCGCACGCTTCGTACGAACATGAAATACACGCGCGCCGTTCGCAAGCGGTGAGCGAACGGCGCATTCGCCAGTCTGGACGCACCTCAAGAGCAATGATAATTTTAGAATAACTAAAAAAATGAAAAATGACGTAAATAAAAATAATTTCAAGCCACTTTACTACAATTGAAAAAAATATATTGGAAAACTAGTTCACTGACCTGCCATTTGCCATTATATTATCACCAGTATTTAATCACATCATCTTTCCCAGGTGAAGTTCGTAACACCACCACCAACCCCGGACTCGGTAACAGACACAACAGAATCCAAAGAGGACAAAGAGAAACCTAAAATGATACAACCAAAACCCATGAAGTCTTTGGCCAATTTACCTCTAGGCAGGAAGACGGGAGGGATCCTCTCCCTCAAGGACAAATCCGCAGGGTACCCTCACTTAGTCCTCAACACAGAGCCCGAACCTCCCAAAAAGGTGGAAAAAGAAGAAAAGAAAGAAGTAAAACCAAGTCAATCGAGTCAAAACTCGCAGACGTATCAACAGAAGAGGCAGGATCATCCTCCGTCTCCTAATTGGAATCCCGTTCAAAATACATACCCAGAAGCGCCTAGAATGAACTTCCAGAAGAACTATGGCATACAGAACGCGGGATTAAGTTATAACCCTAGCTATCCGGCGCCTAATGTGAACAACCAGGGCATCAGGCTGCCCGTGGTCAATCCGAAAGAGATTGACGTTAGGACGGCAGCGCTGCAGAAGCAGAATTCTAGACAGGAACTCTTCCAAGACGGACAGAAGTTCAACCAGAACTACCAAATGTCAGGCGACAAGAAGAACTTCCTGAATGACCTACCCCCTCGCTTCGCCAACCAGTACAGATACTGGCAGAATGCTCAAGAAAACCAGTTCAATGACAATAAATTTAGAGACGATAATTTTAAGCCTAATACCACGCTGTTCAATGCGCAGCAGCCTCGGAGTTGGAACACGCAGCCTCCCCAGCAACCGCCGGAAGGTTTCCAGCAGCCGATGTGGTGGAAATCGGAACAGCCGAACAACTTTAACGCGAATTTCCAGCAACCGCCGATACAGCCGAACTTTTATAGTCCACATACGAATTTACCGAACCCATACCAGAACTTGTCCTATAATCAATTGCAGAGTAATATGCCGCAGAATAAGCAAGAGAATTTTAATCAGCCAGGGGGATATCTTCAGTCTGCTATCGGCCAGCCTCAATTACAGACGTTACAGAACTTAGTGACATCACCTAACTTCAATTCTTCGTTAAACAGTTTCTCGTACGCTCCTACAGTGAGCTACGATTCGTCGATGTACCCTCAGTTCACCAACAAGTTATCTTATCAGCCGCTACAGATGAAGATGGTGGATAAGCCGCTGAACTACCAGGGTAACAAGGATCTCATGGATATGAACGCGCTCAACTTTGGCGGCAACGCGTTGGATATGCAGCAGAGGAATATGAATATGAATTTTAATGAACCAATCAGTGATATTGGGAATATGAAAGCTATGGATCAAGTTGGGGTGAGTTATGATTCTTTGTTTAAAATAACTTTGGCATTATATTTACGTACTGTAAAACAAAGTCGTGTCTGTCTGTTCAACCGCTAAATTCTTCTAAATGACGCCATCTCACCTTTGTTAATGAGGTTTTCATCACACAGAAAGAGCAATAAAAGAGAAAGATTTTTGTATAAAATTTGCTCCCAAGCGAAGCCTGGACGTGTCATTAGTCATTTTTAATTGCTTTATCTTTCTGATGAATAAAATAAGAAGATTAAAAGTACAGTAAATTGCTGTTTACCCGAAGCCATTGGTTCGTATAACGAAAATATCTGATTCACCGAAGTCCCGCGTGAAACACCTCGAATTGCGTCAATAGTGCGAAATATAGCCGATAAGACCGCCCATTGTTACACCCTATTAATTTAAAACTTCTAACCGCTTGTCTCAGTGTTTCATTCGCCAGTTCGTGTCTTTCTCTTTAGCTCTTCAAGCCCACGCATAAATTGACGACACTGGCTTTTGACACGTGACAATGCACTAATTAGCAGTAGACTAGGCACTGAAAAATGTTAACATGGTTTCTCTTCTTGCTATTAGTGAAAACCGCATCAATATCTGTTATGTGGTTTGTGATGAGTAAGCTAATAAACAGACAGTCGCAAAAAAATGTGACTTTATACTGTGTAACTATATACACATATAGTTAAACTTTACTATTTTTGCTATTTCTTGACTTAAATGAGTGTTTGTATGATGTGTAGAGCGGCGAGGGCGGCAGCAGCGCGGCGCCCGGCAGCACGTACTCCTTGTTCAGCGGAGCGCCCGACACTAGCGCCTGGGGCTCCGCCACGCACAGGCAGCCGCCGGTAAATACACTTTTCACTATATCATTACCTTTGGAAACCGGTGATTAGAGACAGAATAGAAAGACAAAGAGAGACCAAACGCCGGCGAATGTTAGCTTGGGTTTAATGAATTAATCTAGACAACATCAATCTCATGTCAATGATGATGAAAAAAAACTGGTAGCGGCCAAAAAGCGCCAAGGTTTCAGTGAAGGTGCTGTTCGAACCTTGGCAGCAGGCTGCGGATGCATGCAGCACATGATAGCTACAGAAGTCAATCTATATACAAAGCGCGCTCGAGCAACGCACACATAGACACCGCTCACGGACACGATATCTCGACGCAATCGCTCGGTCGCACTCGTACAGTTCGGCGCAACGCGCTGACCCTAACGCGATCGCCTAGCGTAGGTATAAAAAGTGAAGTACATACATGAGATTGAGTTCTGTACCTATCTATTTTGTGACTGCACGGTGCCGGATGCAGCTGCACGACTTGTTTTCTATGTATGGTTTTCTGTGAAAGCATATTAGCGGCATGTGTTGCCGCGACCAGCGGCCGCATCCGCGTTCGGTGACTTTTTAACTCGCTTATATTAGCTTCACCTGTATGTTTGTAACCAACGCCTTTGAGTTCGATTTTGACCAACTTTGGGCGATCAGATTTTCTTCAAACTTTGCACACTCATCAAAGACTGATGATGATGACAATACAATAATCCATTTTTTTAGTGAAAATTAAAAAATATAGTTTAAAAATACTAAAAAAACACGCTTTCACATTAATATTCTTCGTTCATTATTATTATTTTCTACCTATACATTGAAAATTATTTTACACTTTTTAATTCAATATGCTATGAAAGCGTGTTTTTTTAGTTTTTTTTTAAACTATATCTTTTTTTAAATTTCTCTCTTAGTGCTTGTTTACGTCATAAAAGGAAAACTAGTATAAAATTTCACGTTCCTAGTCCCTGCAGTTTTGGCTGTTCGTTGACCTGTCAGTCAATCAGTTTCTCCTTAGATTAACATTGTATTATATTTGCTCCAGTCGCTATGGTCTGGTCCGGGCCCCTCTCCCCTGGAGCGCCTCTTGGAGCAGCAGAAGCAGATGAAGCCTCCTCAATGACGCTCAGCCCGGCAGCGCCTGCGCAAGTTCCACCTCCGGTTCCCTGAGGCTGCCCAGAAATAAGCCCCGAACTCAACATTCTGACTAACACTCTATTTCTGATTTGAGAATTTACAGTTGAAAATGTCTCAAACCTTAATTTAACTCCAAAGTTTGCAAGGATTTTAACTTTACGTGTGCCTAAAAATGATTTCTCTGTTCAAATGGTAACTATTTTTTATTAGAATGTACTTATTTTTTGCATCGAAAGTGTACCTGAAATAATCTATCGCAGGGAGGGAATGACAAGAACATAAGGTTCGAGGCGAGCACACGAAAGCTAGAATTTGATAAATGCCCAAGTGTCAATTCTCAATTCAGAAACTGTGGATATGACCACCGTATAGTCCAAGCTTTTGCTCAGTTTTCCTTAGGATGACAGTAGAGACTTTCAAACATAATGCTCACAATTATATATTATTGTCTTTTAATTTCATTATCCGATTCTAAGCCCAGGCGACCGGGAACATTTCGAATTGTCATAAAATGTCGTTCCTATTACTTATTAAAAGACAGTAAAAAGGAATTAAGTTTTTGAGTCTAATGTTACGCTTATATCAATGCGTAGTCGTATTTAAATTTTCCTTGATGATAATAATAATAATGTGCTGTTGTATAAAATTGTATAAATGTAAACAGATGTATAAAATCGACGGCGGGTTATTGTGGCGCCCAAATAGTATTTTTGTTCAAGCTGTAATCATAAGGCTGTAATAGCTGACATAAGTTGTTTAGATTATACAAAACTTAGCATAAATCAGAATGTTATTTGTAAAAAAAAAGGTTAAAGCAAACCAATATTAAGACATTTTTTTTTTATATAAACTATCTGTTATATTTTACCCAAAATAAGTTAACTATAGCTATCGATTTGTTTCTTCAAGACGAATCTATAGGTAAGCCTGGTTATGCGCTGAGACAGTTATTTAGCTTCAGCAAAAATAAAAAATCTACAGATTTAATGACATAATAATACAAAAATGTTAATGCATTTAGTTGGTTTGTGCAATAAGGGTATAATATAAAGCTTATATCTCTATATTATTACGGCAGAAAGTTTTCATTAGTGTCAATGAAATATTTCCTGTTTGTAACCGTGAATTTACATAAGTTTGAATGGAAAAATATGTTATTGATGAGTAGGCAATATAAACGACTTGGTAAATTCATCAGTTGTTTAGGTTACTCCTAGTCACAATAGTTCTTGTACAAAAATACTATATGAGTGGCATTTAAGCAGGTGTCCGCAAAAAATATTCTGATTCTTGTACACTTGCATATTTTTGTATAATAATATCTGTCGTACGTCGCATCGCGTGAAAGGTATACATAAAATGCCTTCGTTTTTAAATGTCGAACTGCACAAATAATATTTTTATATTTTCAACGACTAATTTCTAAATTTAATTGATTTTTTTTTACTTTTAAACGGATTTTTTATGTCGTTATTCTAAATTCAAAAAAATTATAATGTTTGTTTGTTCTTTCGTTTTTTATCTGTCTAGTTTTTGGATAGTTCGACATTTACAAAGGCTTTATTTTAAGCATGATTTTGTTGTGATTTTAAGTGAAAGTAAATTGAAGTAATCTTTGTGAAACAATATTTTGTAATAAAGATATTTTTGTTATTACAGTCTGTCTTTTTGTTTTAAACAAAAATTTTGCATATTGGACAACTCACCAAGAAACATCTTGGTGAGTTGTCCTATTTTGAAAAACATTTTTTTTTTTTCATTTCAACTGACCAAGCCCAACCTCGCTTGATGAAAAGCAGTCGATGAGATCTACGATGAATGGAACAAGCGTGCTCATCAGCTAAGTCTGCAATTTTATTTATTTATAATTTTCTTTCATTACAATACATATACACCAACGAATAGTAAAGTTTTTAAAACGTGTATTAGAGAAAAATTATCGATGTTTTCCATCATGACGTTTGCATCCCTAGTTGTAAATCTGTGAATATATTTTTTTATACGTATCAGGAGCGCGCGTCGACCCCCACGAGTCGGTAAGTGTATTGAAAAACGTCTTTTGATACGCGTGCAGTCACTGCAGCCTACGGCTCCATTGGTGCTATTCTCTAAGAAAACAGCCTTGAGCTCAGCGCTGGCACAGCGACGAGTCGTGAGCGCAGTACATTTTCGGTTTAAAAGATCTTTATTCCCATTAAAACATAATTGTCACTTACATGAGAACATTAAATTTAAATAAAAAAAATAGTAATATTGTCCCAGTGTGGGTACTTGAAAAATACATTTTTAGTTGTCGACAAGTTAGAAGAAGCGAAATCACTGCATTCAATAAAATCATACAAGTTAAAAGATGTTAGTGCTTATTGAAAATAAGTTGTAAAATGATGAAATTACATTAATATAGTGTATCGTTATTGTAAATATGGTTGAATAATTTATTTTTAAAACTACTTAATGAAGTCGCTTCTTTTACATTTTTTGGAAGTTGATTAAATAACTGTGCTCCCCCATACGTTAAGTTATTTTTACCATAATTTGTTCTAGTTCTAAAAAATACAAGATGACTAGCTCGACGGGACGAGTATTTGCGCGTTTGACCTTTCGTTGTGAACGTAATTTTTGAGTGAATGAGGTTGTGAGTTATTTTGTAGATAAGTATGCATGTGTTATATATAAAAAGTTGTTTAATGTTTAGTAGTTTGGTCTCTTTATAAATAGTTTTAGAAGGTGTTAAAAAGTCGAAATTGTACAGGATTTTTATTATTTTATTTTGTAAGATTTGTATAGGTTTTATATTTGTTTTGGATGTATTTCCCCATACTTCAATAAGATACAATAAATGCGGCTTTACCAAAGCGTTATATATAAGTAGTCGTACCTTTTTTGGGATACAACGAACAATTTTATGAAGTGAGCCCACTAGTCATGAAAGTTTGTTTTTTATGCGTAGTAGGTGTGCATTCCACGTTAGATTACTATCAAGTGTCAGTCCAAGATATTTTTCTTGATTCGTAATTTTTAAAACTTCACCGTTTATAAATAGATTAGGGTAGTTCAGTAGTTTTTTATTTTTAGCTTTAAAAATGATATATGATGTTTTAGAGATATTAATTGTTAACAGATTACACTGAAACCACTTATGTAATACATTTAAATCGTTTTGAGCATCTTTAATAATTTTATTGATTTCATGTCCGAAATAGAATAAGCATGTATCGTCTGCGTACAGTGTAAGGTGACCTTGTAAACCTGCCTGGTGTATGTTATTTACATAAACTAAGAACAACAACAGTACATTGAATTAACAATCCAATGTAAAGGCGCATTGGGTTGTTAATTCAATGTACTGTGCTGACGACTCGTCGCTGTGCCAGCGCTGAGCTCAAGGCTGTTTTCTTAAAGAGTAGCACCCCATAACACACTCGTCTAGGCTCGTGCGAATTCCGCCTCGGTTGCAAGCAGTGCACTTGTAACAAAATGTACCATTTTTATTCTTTGTATACATCTTAAAAGAACCTATACAGAAGAAGAAAGGCCCAAATAACTCTTCAGCAACACGATATAGTAATTTAGATCTAACTGAAGTGCACCTAGATACGCTTCAGCGGCTCCCACTTAGCATTTCAATATTCAGTATCAGGTCATATTTGAAAGTTTTTCGTAGTAAACTCAAGTGGTTGCCGACTTGCTTTCGCCGGAATGCTATTTTATTAATACTTTCAAAAGTATTAACCCGTTGTTTGGCCGGAACGCAGATCCACGCGGCATACAAAGGTTAATAAAAGTAAATAATAATAGTGATAAATATAAAGTCAATTGTTAGAAGTAATTGCTCTTTTTGAAAGACTATCTGACTCCGTGTCTGTCTGAGACTGGGTATATCTTATGGGCAATGAGATTTGTGGCGGATTCCCAAGGTAACTGCCCATTTTCCTTGTCTACCTCAATTTAGCGGTGATGTGTGTGTGAAATAAGTATGCAGCTAGTGGTAGAGGTGGGACTTTAGTTATTTCCATAATAAAAAAATAAAACCACAGTATAATCAGTCAATAATTTAAATTTTATTCCTTCATAGTCATTCTAAACAAATTATCAGATGAAATACATTTCTAATGTGTAAAAAAGCGTACTAATTTTCTAATTGCATTATACATAAATTATTTACAATATCACTAATAAATATTTGAGTAAAACAAATAGGATTTGAGACAAAAACAATACTATTCTGTCATCTCGAATCTATAACAAGTTCAACTAGAAACAAGTCTAATATTTAACTTTAATTGCATTACAGAATCTCTTTACAGGCTAATTAAAGGATGTCGGTTAAAATAAATTTATTATAAAGCAAATTAATCTAGTTATCGAGTTAATAAATAACAGTCGTGCGAACACAATACGCTAAGATATGTACAACGAATTGACAAACAATAGTGCAAACTGGACCGTATTACCGACATCGCGCACGCACACACACGGCTCCTCTCATTCTATTTAGACCCACTTTTCACACAAATTAATTATTTAATACTAAATATACGTAGCAGTGGTGGTGCAATGGTAACGGCCTCGATGACTTTTAGGTAATTTGTACCTACAGGTAATTGGACTCGCTCAGCTGACGTATTCTTAAAGAAATTAATTTCATACATGCGTAAATTAATACGAGTTTTGAAAAAAAGGTACTTTATTTTTTAATTTTATCTTTACAAATCGATAGTGTTTCATGTACCGGATCCACCCTCCACGGGATTAAAACGATCAAAATTTAACGGTGTATATAATAAGAAATTTGTGGTACAGTGGGCCTTTTACTACTTTACATTGTGGTGTTGGAGTGAGGGTTTATCAGTGCGCGATGAACCTAAACCTAGGATATTATCACTTATGCCCTGATCACACGTACCGAGTAACAAGGCGAGACAGTAAAATGTTGCTCGGCCGAGACACTGATGTAAGCGAGTTGTAGAGATAAGCGCTTGACCGAGCACTAGGTACTTTGTTTATACGTACCGAGTATTCGGCCGAAAGGAATGTCTCGCCCGTTTACTCGGTACGAGTGATCAAGGCATTAGAGTACAACGTTCATGTTCTACAATTCAAATTCAGCGCCTAAGTGTTTCAGCACCGATTACAAATCCCGACGAAAATACTTCCACAAGGAAACCCAAAGGTTAACTCATACTCGTTATAAGAAATAAATACATATTCTAATTCACATAATTACGATATTATCACGTATCAACCGAACGGGAATAACCTAATGACATGCAATTATATCAAAAACAACAAGTTCTTGAGATTGTAAAACTAAAATAATCTAATAAAAAGAACCTTAAAAACCATTCACAACTTTCAAAACCGTTTTACATTATTACCCGGATTATCAAAACGCTGTTGACAATATTTAGGGTTAATTTATAATTCATACTATATCGAAAATTGTCTAAAAATAGACAGGACACAATAAAATGGTAGGTAAAAGTTCCTGGTCAAGCACTTTTCGTTCTTATGTTCTCAATTATAAGATTGAAAACTGATTGACCAAGAACTGTTACCTACGTAGCTACATACTTGAATGAGCGTGTACAGTTGCCGTCACGGATCTTGAGCGGTTGCGCATAAGTCAAATATTCGGTCTCTTTAGTGGTGCGAAGTGAGACGCGGGGGTGGGGAGTGTTAGTAATTGGCTCGCCGCGTCATCGCGTCATAGACTCCTAATTCGTTCCCTGCGTTGCTGCATGTATCTAACAACGAAGACGACTGGCTCGCCAACGTATGGAATGCGCAAAGCGATCCCCACTCTGACGCAAAGCGCTCAAGATCCGTGATAGCAACTGTATGTTAAAATCACAGAATAGATGAAACAGGTTAGAATGGCCTTGTGGCCGAGGCAAGCGTGCTACAAAGTAGGGCAATGCTCATAGTTCAACTACCAATAGCAAACTTGCGATCTAAGTATGCGTATTCTGTTAGTTGCGTAACGCCTGTTCGTATTGGTTTATTGCCTGTAGTAGATTCAAGGGTGGGAGACAAGCGGCGACACTCGTTGTAGTACAAATCGGAAAGTATTTCCTTTCTAACCTTTTTCATCTCTTCTGTAGTTATAATCATGTCAGTCGTTAAAATAGTGCAAGTTATCGAAATTCGTTCACTTTGACTAGTCATTGGCTGGCGGGTCGCGCGGTAACCAGACCTACCGTTTGTACTCGTATTGGCACATAGTCGTTCAATCGTAAAATAGTTACTACACAGAAAATACTAGCTGAGTAGACTTTCTTAGTGAAAGATTTTTTACAGTATCAAGGGATATTATAGTATTACAAGACAGGGAATGACGTAGCTCATTTAATAGTGTGATTTTTTCTTTTGAAGAACAGAGATACTATATTTTAATTTTAGATAAGTATCACTAGTATACTTATGTTTATTAAAAGTTACTTCTAGATACCTATTTTTCCAATTTTTACAATAAAATTGTGCAATTTTCAGCCACTTAGAAAATTATATTAATTACGATTCCATGGTCCGAATAATTTTGCTAAACTCGTATTGATAAAATACAAAAAGTAAAAAAAAAGCTAATCATTCTTTTATAAATTCGTTCTCCATTTTTCCGACAACACATTTACCCTTTACATCGACTACATCCAGTTTCCAGAACAAAAACTAAATACTGAATGGCTGTTCAATAGACCAATCACAGGAATTAACGAGACTTGACAACGTTCGCATTAATTTTCAAAGAAGTGCTAGCACAATCTACATTTATTTAGTTCAAGATTGCACTAAATAACTATCCAAATTATCAAGCCAATTGTTCAATTAGTTTCCAATATGTTAAAGTAACTGTATAATGTTTATGTAGGAGTTATTTAGAGCTATAAAACACCGCTATATGCCGTGCTAGGTCTGCAGCCTAACCATAATTACGCACAGACACGCGAATATCAAGGTCTCGTGGAGTCAGGGTCACTCACTAAAAGCTAGGAAACAAGAGACAATGGATACAAAGACTTGCATGTCTTTACTTAATAAACAGCCTTTTTGGTATAAACATGAACACAGAACAATACAATGTCGGGTATTTCTTTGTTCGCATATTGTGTAAGTAAATAATATAATGGTTTCAATTATTAAAGGTTTATTTGACTTGGCGAGTGCACTACCGTGCTCCCAGATTTTCTATAGTCTGTCTAAAAAGTCAAATGACTTGGGAATTTTGTATAATATTTAATTATTTAAAAAATACTTACATTCAATACTTTTTATAAGGTTCTTCTATTAGTAAACAATGATCAAGGTCTCATAATCAACAGTAATCAGTGTTAACTACATTAGATTTCATTTTGCCTTATAATTACCCAAGTTGTTTAACTTTTTAGATTGACTCTATATCAGAATACTTATTAAATAAAATGACTGTTGTTACCTAATATAAAGTTTTATTTTAAATATTTATTTTTCACTATATCTTTGATATCTACAGTCTCTAATTTCAAAGCTGTGTCGTTAGATTTATAATATAAAACAGAGATATGTGAACAAATTGCTATGACATAATATTTTCAGTCCTACCGTTGAGCTGACTGACTTCAATACATCACACTTACAATACAACCAATTCGTAATCATACAATGTTATTAATAAAAATCATTAATGAGGAAAATTGAAAACTACCACGGAACTTTTAATTTTAATAGCTGGCAATATTCAAGACATCTGTCAAATAGTTCGAACTTCAAACATGACATAACACATTTTGTAGACTAGGGTACAGAGGTAAACCCTAATTTTTCAGGCAGCTTTCATTACTTGGTTTAAGGTTTCTTATACATAAGGTATTAGATAATCTCATCTTATATAGCATTTTCAACTTCAATAGGGCAACACACAAATATTCTTGTAGAATCAGCAATAAGTCGTCTCATAAACTCTCTAGTTATTTGTTCAATTGTTTTTTTTTTTTTAATAATAGGCTAGTTGCCGTAAAAAATGTAATTAGTCCGTCTTTTAGATTATTCAAAAATAAGGGACATGTATTTTTTATTTGTAAATTAAACCAAAAATGACGAAGATATAGCCCATTAAAGTTACATGTAACGTCACGCCCGCCGTGTTGCATTTTTTCGCACGGAGTGACGTGACACGTAACTTTAATGGGCTATATCTTTATTTTTCGTTTAATCGAAAAAAGAAAAAATACGTGTCCAATATTTTTTAATAATCTAAAATAAGGACAAAATAAAATGTAATTATTTTGATCCTGGAAACTACCCTATTATGTGATTGTCATTTCTACATGGTATATACCACAGAAAAGGTAAAAGAGGTTAGAATGGCCATGGGGGCGGGGCAGGCGCGCCTCAAAATATGATCATGCTCATAATTGACACAACCAATAGCAACCTTGCGACCTAAGTGTGCGTGGTCGTAGCGTAATGCGCGTTCGTATTGGTTTATTGCCTGTAGTGGAGTTAAAGGGAGTGAGACCAGCGGCGACACTCGTTGTAGTACAAATCGGAAAGTTCCTTTCTAACCTCTTTTATCTTTTCCGTGGTTTAAACATTATCATCTATCTATGAGGGCAACAACAGCCTAATGTCAACTATTTGCAGGTTAATCTCTACCAAGTATTGAGCAGTATTCTCTAGGAAATTCGCGAAATAGCCCTTTATTTTGAACAGGCAGAAAAAGTATTAGTGTCTATTACAATCGATTAACATCGATTGCAAGTTCATTGTCAATTGTCTAAGTAGAACAAGGATAATGTACCTTAATTGTATGAGAATAGGGTTTCATTTAGACTGAATACAAAGTCATGTCAATCAGTTGTCGCACGTGGATCAGGGATAATGTGCCTTATGTGTGTGGTTTTAGGGTTTAGTCTCACGTTTGTCGCTCGACGCCGAAGTTGTAGGTGTAATCGCGGTCGAGATCGAAGCGCGACCGCCGCTTTATGACCGGCAGTTGTGCCTGTAAACAAGTGGTTTTGATTAATACGGGGAAGTGCTTGAGAACTTGCTATTTTTAAACTGAAACGCGTGTGACTAAAAGACTGATGAATTTAAATGACGATGGATGGCGAGACTATGACCTTCTGTCCACGGACGCGTAGCTTCTAAGACGCGTTTTAGACACTATGCGCTTGATGTATGGCCTGCGTAAAGCATACATAAAAACTATGAAACTTTGTCGACAGCGTCGTGCCGTCGTATCGCGTCTATGAAGCTACCCGTCCGTAGACTTGCCATAAATAGTTTTGTAAGCTTTACGCAGTCCTTAGCACACAGGTTGGTGTACACCAAGCATATAATGACGATTACGCGTCTAGGAAGCTACGCGTCCGTGCGCTAAAAACAAAACTATTGTGTGAGAAATGACTCGGAGAAAATAGGTGTGAATGCCAGCATGATGCTTGAACATAATAACATGGGACATGGACAGGAATTAAATAGGCTTGTCCCAAAGAGCCGCCGCGGTCATCCTCAAGCTAAAGTTTTTTTTTTTATAACGGATAGGCTCGCGTCAATGTTATGTAAGGTAGTAGTCAGCGTTGCGGTTTCCAATTACCTATAGGTCATTGAACTAGCTCAGCTGGCGTTTTTGAAAAAAAGGTTCTTCATTTTTTAATTTTATCTTTACAAATCGATAGTATTTCATGTACCGGATCGACCCTCCACGGGATTAAAACGATCAAAATTTAACAATACCCTGTTTTAATTAGGTTTCTAACAAAGCTAGGGCGGGTCGCTAGTGAGTAATGCGGTTAAATGAAATAAATCTGTGTTGAGGAAAATGTGAGCATTTCCTGTTGTGCTAATTTACCTAAAGCCGTGTACACACGTACGAACACGCACGTAGCGAACACAATCACCAAACTTGAACATTTCGTTTTTTTCGTATGGACGACTTTTTCTAACACAAACGCGAACATAATATTTCGAATCGAGTTCGTGCACAACAGTCGTGAACTCGCTTAATATTGGCCGCCTCGTTGGAAGTCGTTGATTGTGAATTAGCGAAAAGTGTTTTGGTGTTCACATTGATTCATGAAGAACACCGTCTATACAGAACATACTAATAAGATCGCCACAAACATGTTTGACGAACAGAGTGTTCGATACGTATCATGCAACGCAACTTGTTCACACGGCTTAATAAAAACATGTAGCTCCCTCTAACCAGTCCAAATCACCCCGCCACCTCTTTCTAAACCGGCCTCGACTGCGCCTTCCTTCAGTGCGCAGCGCGGTTCTTGTGCATGCGGCTGACAAAACTCGCCCAGTCACATTTGAGCCTAACAACCTTTTTGCCCACGTCTATTATACCCGTTATAATAATAATAAATTCTTTATTTGGAACAAGAAACACATACAGACAAAAATCAAATTGAAACGATGATATCCGCAGTAGTAAAAAACTGTATCGCGTTATCAACGCCCATCTCCAGGTAAGGAAATACATTGCTCCAGACACATAATAAGCAAAATTATCATTAGTTAATAAATCAACTATAGAAGAAAACTCAATCTATGGTAAGTAAAGTTAAATGTATTTGTGGGAATAGAAGAGTGATTGTGTATGTGTGCTTGTGTAATTTGTGTAAAGTTATATATGTGTGCATGTGCGTGTAAGGGATTGTGTGAGATTACACTACCACAAGTTCCTCTGTCCCTCTGTTATGGAGCACGTATAGTATGACCAATATAAAAATAAACTTACCAAACTATCACTAGGCAGTCCTCTCAGCTTGGGGTTCAATAAAAATGGCACTCCCTCCATCCCATTATATCCTCCTAACGTCTGGTACATGGTCGTGTTCCTTGGTAGAGGCGCGGGCCCTTTCTTCCTGCCATGAGCGACAGGGGACGTAGGCCCCAAGGGGCTCCCGTGCGGGATCGGGGACTTGGCTGACGGAGGCCGGGGCGCCGGCCGAACCGGCTTGTTGATGTTGTAGGAGGGGCTTAGGGCTTCGTAGTCATGGTCTGTAGTGAACTCTTCAATGTTCGGGTACGTAGTCGGGGATTGCTTGAGATTCAGGTTGTTTAGCTCTGAGACGAGAGGCGACAGTTTTGGTGGACGGTCCGGTGCTCGCAACCTGGAAGAAACATTGACAAATTGAACATGATGATACTTATTTCTACACACATTGTCTACTTTTCTTCTGATCTCTCCTTTCGCAGGTTTGCTGGAAGAAATTTCTTTTTGAAATAAGCAGTACCTTTGTACAAATATTTATAATGTTATCTTCGTGTTTAAGTTTTCATAAATTATAAAATAAATGTTTTTTTAACGGGTTTATTTATAACTTCACGTGTGTTAGTGGTACATAGGCGAACTTTATGCAACAAGGCATTCTCTACCAGCCAAACTTTGAATTAAAAAGAGAACACTGGTAGGTGTTCACAATAAATTAATGATAAATATTATAAGAAAATTTACTTTCAGCTTGTTTGATGTCAAAGGGAAGCACATGCATGTATGCACGTGTTTATTAAATAAATTGTTATCGT
The DNA here is from genome assembly GCA_929112965.1 of Mythimna albipuncta. Classification (NCBI taxonomy): domain Eukaryota; kingdom Metazoa; phylum Arthropoda; class Insecta; order Lepidoptera; family Noctuidae; genus Mythimna; species Mythimna albipuncta. The sequence goes on along the minus strand of OV815962.1, from coordinate 2,408,364 downwards.
TCTTGTACACTTTTTGACACAATGGTCAATGTTTGATAACTATAATTGGCAAAATATAGGATGGTAATTGATAAATGATATTTATTTTGCAAATGGATTATAAAAAACTTTTACACGTCAATTGTATCGATTATTATTATTTAAACTAGATGAGGCCGGTGTTTCTTAGCTGACTACTGGTTTAAAAGTTCATTTGATGATAAACATGCAATGGTCTAATTGTATGATAATGACAACCGTTTAGGAATCAACCACACAGATTTGAGTGGACTTGTCCATAACAACACGCACAAGCATAGTTATATTAAAACAGCAAGCATAATGATAATGTTAAGTTGGTGACCAATATTCGTAGAATTGAGGCCCAAGTCGTCGACGGCGCGCACTGTTCCCGCACACCTCAAGGAGTTGTCAGCAACCGTAGAGGCCCAGCAGGGTCCAAACCTACTGGGGCCAAGGGTTTAGCTCCGAAAGGGAGGCCCCGGTACGTAGAAACGGGGTGGGTTTTTTAGTCAAGAAGAGTCTGACACTATCTCTCGCTCCGCTCATGGGCAGGGGATGTCATCTGGATGATTTTTAACCAACGAAAAAAAACTCACATTAGCTTTTTATCACGCTATACATTAGAGATGAATGGCAGTATGTTATTTTTATAAATTCGCGTTCCATCGTCGACCACATCATCGCGTGAGATAGTGGTCAACGCTAGGTTATCAAAATCAATTAAACCCCGCTATCGCTACGGCTATAACTATCAGGCATGCGAATAAGTTCTATCAGTATCAGGCATGAATGATAGTAGACTTCTGAAAAGGATTCTCCTGGTCCTAAAACACAAAGGCAACGACGCTTAAATAGGAACAACGGTGAGGTTTTAATCAGTTAAAGTCTGGCTCCGCCCTATAGGAGATGTCATTAGATAATTTCCTAACTTAAAAAAAACCCACGCAATGGATTTTGAGGTCACTAATATAAATGAGGAAGGCAAAGCCGGGACGGAAAAGTAGTCTGATATAAACAACACATAATGATGACAGCTGATACTTGAGTTACAATATATCAAGCTTAACGCTATGATATAATATTCGTTCGTCAATCATCGTAGCCCCGTGGCCCCATCGCTCAGCGTCAGATAGAAGGTCAAAAGTGCTAAATAGATACGTGAACTGAGCGTAGTTTTAGGACATGCAATACGATAGACCATGACACATAGGCTTTGTTCGTATTCAACTTAACTTAGTCTGTGTTCCCTGATAGCTACAACTTAGGGGTCTTTAAGTCAAGAGTGATTAGGTTACTTCTAGGCCAGCGTGCTCCATCGTCGACCACATCATCGCTTACCATCAGGTGATATGGTGGTCAAACGCGAGTCTATCAATAATAATAATAAAAAAAACTTAGTTGCCGAAACGCAAAAAAACGAAAAGTTATTTTTTTAGTAAGTATTTATTTCTGTATTGCAAGCAACATATTTAAAATTAAAAAATAGTAGCCTACCGGCATCGGAAACAAAGAATGCCGAGCAATACACCCCGAGTCCAGGATAACATCTTTAGATGTTGTTTGAGGCTCTTGGCTATTAACCCATTCGCTGTCACTATTAGGTATTTATGGATAAGCTCGCATTTAAGCCATAACTCATTTGACGGCGATGGCGCGGTCGACGATGGAGCACGCTTACCTAGAAGTAACCCATTCACTCTTCACGTGAAAGACCAAAGTTATTTAATGTTGTTAAATTATTTGATTTAGTAAGGCCGAGGTCTAGTTTTTTTTTTTCGAGTCAATGATACAACCTGCAACTTTCCTCTTGATAACTATAGTCTATTCGCGTTAAGAAAATACTGAATCATCAGTGCAACTGTCAAATAAAGGTGTATTCATACTGGGGTAAAAATTAGAACATTAATATTAAAGCAAACTTTTTATTACACAGTATTTTCAAATATAAATTATTTTTGAATTTAACCTTTTGAATGTCTTATGTTACACAGTTCGACATAAGCAATTGTCTTTCTATTGTGTCTCTAATTACGGCATTCAAAGAGTTAATCATAATCGTCACAATTCCCACTTTTATTTTTACGAATATTTGTCTTATTCAGTTTTAAAATTGACAAAAGACGTAACCGTACTGTCTAACTAAAGGGCTTACTTTAACTGATCAATGAGAAGTTGTAAAGGCGGCTTTCTAATTTACTACAATCAAATTGGTCAAAGGGTGGCTAAGCCGAGTGACAATGATTCTCTTAACGGGAGTACACTGTAGATTACTTAGGACTAGTATGTATCTAGCCACATTGTGTGTTGCTTACCTCCTGTTGGCTTCAGGCGTGATGTTCGTGAGCACGTTCTCGTACTCGTTGTGTGTAGGCGACGTGTCGGTGCTGCCGCCGCTCACTTTGTAGCACACCACCTTGCCGTTTATCTCACTGCAGAAGAAATTAATACATTACTTTTTTTTTTAATTCGTCCAATCTATACAAAATTATAAACTTGATTGGACAAAACGTATGGAAAGAGCAACTTTTTTTTTTCGTTTTCGGAAAAAATACTTTTGGAAGGTTGTTCAGTGTCGTCTGCTGACCAAGCCCATAAACTTTGCGGAGACCTGTCCCCTACACCCTGTATAGAAGGTGAAACTGACTGACTGACTGACATATAAACGCACAGTCGAAACTAAAGAGCCCACCAACGTGAAATTTTGCACAAAGTTTCCTTTTATGACGTAGGCGAGCACTAAGAGAGGATTTTCCCAAAATCACCCCCAAAAGGGATGAAACGGTGGTCAAAAATTAGTGTGGAGAAACCTAGGTACTCATATACGGGCGAAGCCGCTGGAAGAAGCTTAGTTTATTGAAAGAAACTGGTTAGATAACCATTTTATTTGAATATTACCTATTGTTTATTATATGCAAATAAATGTAATGATCTAATCTAGATAGACGGGCTGCATAACGAGCTGCACGCAAGCTGTAAAGTCGCAGTTTGGATGCAGTTGAAATCACAGCATTGAAACTGCTAACCGTTCGCGGCCAGAGTTGCTAACGATTCGGACTCAATATATTCAGAGAGTGTTCGAGCCGACACATTTTTAACCGACTTCGAAAAGGAGGAGGTTCTATGTTCGGCTGAATGTATGTTTTATTTTCAATTTTTTTTTTTACTGGCTCTTCGGACACCACCAAAATTGAAGCTAAAAACAAGAAGTGAAGTCTCTCAAAACGATGCAATTTTGGCCAAAACTGCAAAATTGGCAATCTTTGGGCCTCTGAGACGCAAAATATTACTAGAATAATATAAATAATTTCAATAAACACTTAAGTTTAAAAGGGTCAGAAGAGGGGAGTATTCTGCCCCAAAAACTTAAGTTTATGGACTCTATCCTTTCCTTGCATTTGCCCCCTTTATGTATATACAGGCAAAGAAGACAACAGATTTCACTTTAAAATGTTAATTATTTTTTCGAATCTGGGTCCCCATTTAATTAATGTGGACATACATAATTGGGATTTTTTACTTATCTTGTTAATATTTAAGTTTGTTATGTATATAATTTGTTATTCATTAATTTTTTAATAAACTAGTGCTGCGTCTCACCATCAGAGATTGCATCACTGCTTACTTACCATCAGGTGGGATCGCAGTCAAGCACTATTTTATATCAATTAATATGAAGATAACTCAAATTGCAGCCGGTCCATCTTCTTTTAGTTAGCAAAAATGATGAATTTATTATTGAGGATTTTCGTTCCTATGGGGGGGGGGGGAGATGTAATGAAATGACCTCCTTGGAAATGACATTTCATTAATTTAATTTTTTTTTAGCTGTGGATACGGGGTGACGTGTGATTCAATGGCAGATGATGTTTAGATTATTTTGTGCATTTAATTCATTAAACCCCAAGCGAACGCCGGCGTTCGCGCACCTATTGTCTTTCAATTGTGTCTGTCATTATCAAGATTGAAAGGTTAATTGATATAAAAAAAACTTGTAGAGAGATAAATAAAGGGATGTAATTGAGGAGGCGATATTAGTGAAAACTTTAAATGTCGTTTCTTTGTTTTCAGGTGAGATAAAAGTGTAATTTTAGTTAAACGATAATTGGTATAATGTAAAAGCGTGTTGAATAAAATAAAACTTTGTTTTCAGAGAAACAATTTGGTTTATTTCGAAAATCCTCAATAATATACCTTATATATATATTTATATTTCATAAATAAAACGGATAATTTCGATATTAAAATGAGTCCTATATCTCTAGAACATGGCGTAGTTTTTCCCACTTAGTTATAAAGGTCCCCATTTTTGATTACCATATCACAAAATCAAAGAGTGCGATCTTCTCAAAAAGCTTCTATCACCAAATTACCACGCGTCCACATTCACTGCTCACGCACTAAGCAACTAATCCGTGTTTACAGGCACCCGATATACCAAATCCAAATTGGATCCGATTAGCCGGAATCCTGTAAAACAGCTCAAGTCAACGTTAACAAACTCGAAGCTCATGTTTCGTTACTTATCCTTTAATCTTTTGTTTTAGAAACAATGGTAGTTGGCAGACAGTTTTCGACTTAACTGGGAGTAAGTTAAGTACTAAGGGTACAAAATGTAGGGGTGAAAAGGAGAGGAGGCAAAGTGCTAGTTGATGTTACAACTTATCATCATTTCAGCCGATAGACGTCCACTGTTGGACATAGGCCTGTCCCATGTGTCGCCACAATGAGCGTTCCTGTGCATCCCACATCCATCGGATTCCCGCAAACTTCACCAGGTAACCCTCAGGTACTGCCGAAAAGGAAACCCGTGGTCCTATAATGCAAAGAGCATAGAAGGAATATAGGCGAGGTTTTAGTCAGTAACGCTTACACCTACACCCCTTTCCGATTCGCCCTAGAGCAGGTGAAGTCATAGGATAAGGATTTCCACCTCTAAAAAAGTCGTCTCCCATCAGTACAAACTACTGGGTTATCATGACGTCCTAAGTTAGATTGTTTCAGAGCTATACAGGTTGAGTAACGCCATCTCTTACCAATACTGAAATAAGAATGAAACAATCTTTTACTGACTGGCCTGTTGGTCTAGTGGTTAGTGACCCTGACTGCTATGCCGGAGGTTGTGGGTTCGATTCCCACCCAGGACAAATGTTTGTGTGATGAGCATAATCATTTGTTCTGTGTCTGGGTGTAATTTATCTATAATATGTATGTATTTAGAAATATATAAGTATGTTTATCAGTTGTCTAGTACCCATAAAACAAGCTCTGCTTAGCTTGGGACTAGACGGCGTTGTGTGATAGTTGTGGAATATTATTAATATTAATAATAATCTTATTAATAATCTTATTTTAAACGTCATGGTAATCCAGCCGGTCTGAAACAACACCTCCCGTTCAGTAGTGTCTGGGCTACTGGCATTGTTGATTGTTTACTCACCCAGCCAGTATGAACCCTTGCGGCGCCTGCCTCATCTTGGAGCACACGATGACGTCGGTGACGGGCGGGTGGGAGCGCGCGGCTGCGGGACGGGAGACGCGCGTGCACAGGCGCCGCTTGCCAGCACGACCAGCGACGCTGTACCCTGGCGGGGCGGCCTCGCGCTCTCCAACTATGACTACGCCGTCCATCACGTAGCCGGGTACCCCTGAGTAGAAGAAAAAAGTCGAGTTAACAAAGGGTGAGTGAACCACAAGTTTTATAAACCTAGCTCGGACAAGCACTAATTATACAAGTAATAACGTTTTGACAGGGCCCGATATAAGAGGGGGCAAGTCGGGCATTTGCCCGGAGCGGCCAAAAATTAGGGGCGGCAAAATTGCCATCCACACCACACCCAAGATGCTAGAGATTGCTAAGAATTGTATGTGCCACCTTCCAACCTACTTCAGGTTGGACAGTGGAAATATTTAAGACTTAAAACTCACGACTGATATGGTTTTGTGTATCTTTGCCCGGAACCAGGGACTTAAAAACACCTTCATAAAGGTTACAGAATTATAAGTGTTACATGTTGAATTGGTAACAGAATCAAATATGTAACCTTCATTGAACCTCAAGCGAACGCCGGCGTTCGCGCACCTATTGTCTTTCTATTGTGTCTACAATTTCCACGATTGAAAGGTTGTGTTTTCAATGTGTTAACCCAAAAAACTTAAAAAAGTGTAACCCTAACATATCTGTAACAGATATAATAGTGTTAACAGTGTTAAGAAGTGTAACAGGTAAACGCAGCGTTGCCAAAGTTACAATTTACAAAGCTACAATAAAACTAATTATTTCAGTTACACATATTAACACATTAAACAGGTTGCAGTTTGATTCGGTTGCACTCCATAACACATATAGGTAAAAAGGTTACAGTTTCATTCGGTAACATTATTGTATCTGTTACATTTAAGAGTGTTTTTCTGTTAAAACTGTTTTAAAAACAGTGTTAAAACACATTATTACGGTTACAGTTTGAGTCCCTGCCCGGAACAGCTAAATAGCTAGATAGGTCCCTTCGTTTTGATAAATGTATTCTTTTGTTTTTACTTTCGCCTGTTCGTGGAACTCTTTATCTGATCGATCTATTTAGATATTATTTCGTAATCTATACCGTACAAGGATTACGGGAGAAGGTTAATCGAGTGGAAAGTAATTGATTAGTTAAGCGTGTTTAGACTCCTTGTTCAGAATTTGCCTTTAACCTAAATAACTAAGCATTTAATATGTAATTAGTAGCGAGCCGCCCTAGCTTCGCTCCTTCGGTTCCTAGGTATTCTACATCTAAATCGTCTCATAAATCACTTTACCTATTTATGGCAACCGCGCCAAAATCCGTCTAGTAGTTTCCGAGTGGTTTATAACGAACATACAGACAGACTGACGCGGTGGGAATCTTTGTTATAAAATATTATGTAAGGATTATTATGTTGAATTTGATAACAACACTAACATAAGATACTTCTCTTGACTTTTTATTAGGTGGAGAATACTTAAATCAAAGAACTTCACCCGTTCTGGCCGGGGCGAGAGGGAGCGATAGACTTACTGTCTAAAACCCACCCGTGTTCCTTCTGTTGTCTTTTGCGTTCCAGGGAAACGGCAACTCTTTTGAATAAGCCCGCGTCTTCTCTTCAGTTTATTGTCAATTAATGAATCACATTTCACGCGAATATCTTCCCAATATCATGCATTACTCATAAAAACTATGGTCACATTATTCATATATTTTTTTTAGAATAAATCCCAATGACTGGTTAATTGGAATGACATCATGAATATTATAAAGCTTAAGAGTTTGTTTGAACGGCGTAGTCTCAAGAAGTACTGGTTTAAATTGAAAACTGCTTTTGGTACTGACTGAGGAGGAGTAAGGGACAGGCTATCACGCAGTGACCAATAGGAGCTGAGCAGTAACCAGATACGCGGGTAAACTGTAAGGGACAGCTAGTTATAACAACAGCTAATACGAGTTAGAGAAAAATTAATAAATAAATGGGAAGATTTTTAGGATGAACTAAAGGATGATGGACTAAAAAGAGTGATTTTTATAATAAGTAAAAGAGTAATTTCACACAAAGGAATAAATTCAGCATGCGTAAAAGGCTCCTCCGACATCCAAATGCGTATAAGCCTTTCACAATAGCATAGCATAATCGGCCTTATAATGTTCCCACTATTGGGACTCAGGCCTCCTCTCTAGGAGAGGGAATGGGCCGTAATCCACCGCGCGGGCCCAGTGCGGGCACAAGGCTCCACTAGAGCATTGGGGAATTACTGAAAAGGAATCCCGTGGTCCTAGAACGTAAAGGGCCTCTGAATCTGACAGAACATAGGTTGGTTTGACTTTTAGTCAGTAAAAGTCTGACATGCCGAATTTCGCTCAACCCAGAGTGGGAGATATTATTTTAAGATTTCCCACCTGAAAGCAAAGTCATGAGAAGATACAAGTATCATAAGTTAAGTATCTTGCTCCACCCTAGAGCGGAAGAAGTAACTAGATTAACATCTCCGATCCTTACGCGATGTTGGGTAACAGTGAAGCTAGACCGTGGGAAGATACGAGGACATTATGATGTCAGCACAATCATCTAATCAGTGTCAGAATACCATTACGCTGACTCCAACTTATTTGTATGTCAACTTGATGACGTAACAGTAGTTCATATGCAACAAGTGATTCGCACGCGAGTTCAAAATCTTTGAAATTGACGGCGATTCGCTTTTACGATACGCATGTATAGATACCGGCACAGATCTTGAGCGCTGGCTTCAAATTGCGTAGAAGTCAAATATCGGTCTCTTTAGTGGTGCGAAGTAAGACGCGGGGCGGTGTGTCGGTGATTGGATCGCCGCGCCATCGTGTCATAGTCGTCACTCGTGATTCGTTCCCTGCGCTTGCTGTATGTATCTATTAACTTGAAGATTGGCTCGCCAATGTATGGAATGCGCAAAGCGATCCCCACTCTGACGCCGAGCGCTCAAGATTCGTGCCGGTACCTGTATCATATTTCTAAACATTCTCATCAATCACTCTTTTCTAATGGAAAAAATCACATAAAAATTCGTTCAGGAGTAAGTTTATTGCGTTCATACAAACAGACAGTCGCGATACCCCCTACTTTGTTTAAAATACTTATAGGATTAAGCTTTCTACTTCCTTGCTCGGGAACCTAAATTCGACATATTTTTTATAGCAGTAAAGAAATATTTATTTATATCAAATTTTTTAGTTCGTAAATTGTTGGTTTATTAGCTTGCGCTTTACGCTTTGGTGTCTCTGTAAGTATAGCGAGCAATTGATACGAGTAAATTAATAAATAATAATATGTAAAAGATTTCTGTAGGTAAAAATAACATGGTTGACCTAACGGTAGCTACAAGTGAGGTCAAAAATTTAGCGGATATGCGTAGCGAAATCCCGTTGAGTTCTTACGCATGTGTCTTTCTGTAATAGTTCCATCAAGACGAGAACAAATTAAAGTAGGTGCCAGATAAAAGAGGAATAACGTTCATTGACCCTCCTACATTTCTTGACATTCTTAATTTCAAAGACATAAAGCTGTCTTGAATCGACATGTATCGCGATCCTTTACATGATCTAGTGATGAAAAGCAATTCATTGTTTGGTTTTCGGGTACCTACGCAGAGATATTAGGAAAAACTCAATGTACATAATTCCACGGTTAAGTGACCCATTCAATAGTCTTATTATATCGACAAGATTATAAACTGAAAATTGAACTTTCACTTAAAAGTTCCGTTTTCAGTTTGTACCTACTTATGAACGGTGTCTCTTTAAATTTGGATATTTAGGACAAAATTTGCACGTAGTTATGGTAAAAAACCGGCCAAGTGCGAGTCGGACTCGCCCATGAAGGGTTCCGTAGCAGCAAGTAACATAATATAAAAGTTCTTGTAATGTGTTGTAACTTGGATCGATGTTTTAATAATACTGTATTTTTTTCGATTTATGACGCATTTAAAAAAAACTACTTACTAGATTTCGTTCAAACCAATTTTCGTTGGTAGTTTTTATAGTAATGTACATCATATATTTTTTTTTAGTTTTATCATTCTCTTATTTTAGAAGTTAGAGGGGGGGGGGGGGGACACACATTTTACCACTTTGGAAGTGTCTCTCGCGCAAACTATTCAGTTTAGAAAAAAAATTATATTAGAAACCTCAGTATCATTTTTGAAGACCTATCCATAGATACCCCACACGCATGGGTTTGATGAAAAAAAAATTTTGAGTTTCAGTTCTAAGTATGGGGACCCCCAAAATTTATTGCTTTTTTTCTATTTTTGTGTAAAAATCTTAATGCGGTTCACAGAATACATCTACATACAAAGTTTCAACAGTATAGCTCTTATAGTTTCGGAAAAAAGTGGCTGTGACATACGGACGGACGGACAGACAGACAGACAGACAGACAGACAGACAGACATGACGAATCTATAAGGGTTCCGTTTTTTGCCATTTGGCTACGGAACCCTAAAAAAGAATCGGTCAAGTGCGTGTCGGAACGGAGCATGAAGGGTTGCGGAAGGTAGTCCGGGTCCGTAGCAAAAAACCGCTACTAGCTAGCATGGCTAGCACAACGGATCTTTAGCGGTTGCGCAGAAGTCAAGTATTCGGTCTCTTTAGTGGTGCGAAGTGAGACGCGGGGGCGGGGAGTGTCAGTGATTGGCTCGCCGCTCCATAGCGTCATAGCCGTCACTCCTCATTCGGTCCCTGCGTTGCTGCATGTATCTAACAACGAAGACGATTGGCTCGCCAATGTATGAAATGTGCAAAGCGATCCCCGAAACACGTTTGTTGTATGGGAGCCCCACTTCAAAATTTTTAATTTATTTTGTTTTTACAGCGGTAACATCTGGAAAAACTATAAATACATCATCTGGAAAAACGTCAACAGTCTAGCTATCACGGTTGATGAGAGATAGCTGATGATGACAGACGGACAGACAAAGAGACCGATAGCGGAGTCTTGGTAATAGGGTTTTCCTGTTTTACCATTTTGGCACGGAACCCTAAAAAATAACGGACACGCACAGTGTCTTCAATTATTTCTGGGTCAACGCCTTTTCTTTTTAGCTTCAGATATATCATTAAATACTCCTAGGGTCCTGGGGCGGTGTTCTTGGCACTCAGCCTTCGCATCGCCACTCTCATCTCCTCGGTCACCTCTGGAGCTTCGTCGTCGTCGTCGCTGTTGCGGTCCGCGTCAGAGGCACGACTGACCTTATATAAGGCGCTGCAGTGACTTACATGTAACCTGCAGTTGTGAATATGGAATCCAATAACGCGCCTTTTTTGTGGAATTGACAATGCAGGATTACTCATGCGGGATCCCGCACGTCTGCGGGAATGAAGTTTTTTAAAAGAAAATTGGATTCCGACGACTTGCCGCCGTTTCGATTATTTATTAGACCCAGTTCATCCTCATTAAAAAGCGATGAAACCACTTTACATGGAACACTTTACACGTCACATGTTTTAGTGTTTGTAAGGAAAATAATTGCTTTTTTTCCATTTTACCTTACAGCTAAATAAAATTGAATTTCTATTTTGTGTTGTGCGAGTCTTGTATCGCAACTGGAACGGAATGAGTCAGTATAGGTACCTACTCTATAACCAGAGATCAGGGACCAGGGACCAAAGCATGTGAATTTACTTCCCAAAAAATGAAGGTCCCTTAAATATTTGATAATATTGTTGGATAAAGCTGATTTTATATGAAATTAAACATTCTAAAATATTTTTTTTTGCTGTTCGGAAAATCTTCACTAGATTCGGGAATCAACTATTTACATAGGTAGGTAAAATAAGAAATCCTCGGTGTGCAAGTTCGACTAAGCGAGTCGAACTTCGCCATTTTTCCAGTTCCGCAATTCCCGCGGGATGCGCGGGATTTGATTCCCTAGTTGTGAGTTATGACTGCAAATTAAAATTGTAACTGTGTGTGAAATATTTAAATGTTGTTTGTTTGTTGATGTTCCGTTTTGTGTATTACATTAAATATAGTTTTCAATATTCTTGCGGGCGAAGCTAACAGAAGCTAATCCGGAAACAATTTAAAAAATCAAAGCCAATCTAATTGCGACAAGTACAGGAATGGACGCGCTGATTCACTTTCATTAAATTTGTGTGCGAAGGTCGAATCTGTTGTCCGATGATTACTCAATGGCCGTAACGGGGCCACGAACGACGACAGACCAGTGACCAGCCCCCAGACACGCTTAAGGCGAAGATACCATCAACAAACACTTGTTTGAGGGTGCAAAAAAATTCAGCTAGAACTACATTAGACCGAAGCACAGCCTATAGTCCGATTCACGTAATGAAAACCTTAACGATATCGTAGCGATATAGTCGTTTAGACCATTTCCGTATTCAAATCCATCAATCGAGTTTGAACGACAGATTTTAAAGTCGTTCGAAATTCGACGATTTAAAAAAAACCGGCCAAGTGCGAGTCGGACTCGCCCATGAAGGGTTCCGTAGCAGCAAGTAACATAATATAAAAGTTCTTGTAATGTATTGTAACTTTGATCGATGTTTTAATAATAGTGTATTTTTTTCGGTTTATGACGCATTGAAAAAAAACTACTTACTGGATTTCGTTCAAACCAATTTTCGTTGGTAGTTTTTATAGTAATGTACATCATATATTTTTTTTTAGTTTTATCATTCTCTTATCTTAGAAGTTAGAGGGGGGGGGACACACATTTTACCACTTTGGAAGTGTCTCTCGCGCAAACTATTCAGTTTAGAAAAAAATGACATTAGAAACCTCAGTATCATTTTTAAAGACCTATCCATAGATATCCCACACGCATGGGTTTGATGAAAAAAAAATTTTTGAGTTTCAGTTCTATGTATGGGGACCCCCATAATTCATTGCTTTTTTTCTATTTTTGTGTAAAAATCTTAATGCGGTTTACAGAATACATCTACTTACAAAGTTTCAACAGTATAGCTCTTATAGTTTCGGAAAAAAGTGGCTGTGACATACGGACGGACAGACAGACAGACAGACAGACAGACAGACAGACAGACAGACAGACAGACATGACGAATCTATAAGGGTTCCGTTTTTTGCCATTTGGCTACGGAACCCTAAAAAACTGTTTTACATTATCCTGGTAGAATACTTATTGATGTAACTCGAAATAAGTCGATAGATCGTGAATACCGCTTTTGGATAGGACTTCGATCGAACGACTATAAAACTTCAACGATATTTGGCTTGTTTGATTTTACGTGAATCAGGCTACTGGTTTGTACGTAAAACGACGTCGCGTGGCTTGGATCAAGTGTAGCTCAAGTCAAGTCTAGTTTTCATATAAAATTGGAGACCGAAACGACTCAAACAAAAACGCTACGACCGTTTCGTTTCGATTCTCTTGCGTCGAACGCCTCGATTATGCCGCGCCTCCGTTTCCTCTGTTCTGAAGTCATCTCAACGCTCAGTCACGTGGTCAGAACAAAGGAATCGGAGGCGTGGCCTACTCAAGACGTTTGACGCAAGAGAATCGAAACGAAACGGTCGTAACTTGGTAAGGGGGGCGGGGTTCGGTATCTAAGTCTTTCGAACATTCCCACAGTACCTATATGCAGTCCGACGGTTGGTGTTGCCAGAGCCTTAAACGTGTTTACTATAGCAATACTGGGTCAGTGCCTCATTATTATTAGATAGGCGCGTCGCCTGTAATGTATTTTTTAATACGCGTTTATTGTACTCCGAGAAAGGCGTGTTCAACGTAACGTGGTTCACAAAGAAAGGAACGCCTTTCTGGCGTCAGTTCTTGTCACTTATGGACATTGTGGAGCTAAACGAGATGGAGTACCCAGTCAATAACACACGACCCTGGCGAATAGAACACGAAAACATTCGCTGGACTAATCCAACGCAAGAGGTTAAAGTAAAGTTGATAATAATGACTGGCCTTTTGGTCTAGTGACTAGTAGCCCTGACTGCTGTGCCGGAGGTCGTGGGTTCGATTCCCACCCAGGACAAACGTTTGTGTGATGAGCACGATCATTTGTTCTGTGTCTGGGTGTAATTTATCTATAATACGTATTATTTAACTATTTATGTACACACAAAAATAATAGAAATATTATAAGTACGTTTATCAGTTGTCTAGTACTCATAACACAAGCTCTGCTTAGCTTGAGACTAGACGGAGTTGTGTGATAGTTGTGGAATATTATTCTCTTCTCTTTAATTATACCGTCTTGAAGTGTGCAGTATGCGACAAATATCACTGTAGACACTCAAATCCCAGCTTAGAGTCGACAACGGCGCTCATGCCCCAGCCGCCGCGGTGATGGTGATTCCGATCCCGATTTCCGGCCTCAGTAGGCGCGGGCTTGCGGACGGCGAGCAATGGGTAGCTCGCTGTCCAACCGTCCGGTAACTAACCCCACCGAGCCCAAGTCGTCGACGGCACGCACTGTTCCTGCGCGCCTCTAGGAGTTGTCTGTAACCGTAGGGACCAGTTGGGTCGAAACCTACTAGGGCAAGGGTTGTTTCCGAAAGGGAGGCTCGGCCTCGGTATGAAAGGCAAGAAGGAATGGGGTGGGTTTTTTAGTCAGTAAGAGTCTGACACTATCTCCCGCTCCGGCCAAAGGACATCCCCCCGGGATGTCATTTGGATTTTTACCCACCGAAAAAAAAAGAAAAAAAAAAGAGTCGACAAAAACTTATCTTTCCTTTCTCTTTATTCCGTTTAAAAGGGCTTTGGACTCAGATAAAGAGCATATCACCATGGAGGGCTTTCATAATTCAGTTTATCACATTGACCCATTTATCTCGCCGGCCAGTATTTACTGTTGTGTAACCCAGTGGGCAAAGACAATGCTTAGTTCTGTCACAGCGGCGCGTATCGATACGTTTATCGATTTACGAACCATTTAGTGTCGGGTAACAAGTGAGACAATCGATTTGAAGCCTTTCTCTGTGTTACAATTGTGCTTGTTGTTCGAATGACTAACCAAACTACATATAGACACGGAAAATAAGAAGTAAATTAGATCTGTTCAATTACCTTATCTATTTGTAACTGTTTAACCGCAGTGTTGTTATTTTTCCTAAATTTACTAGGTAATTGACTTTATTATTATTTATATTATTAAAAAATTAGTTAGAAACTTTTTGAGCAGCGGTGGCCCAGCGGTAAGGCCCCGACATACGATTTCTAGGCCGTAGGTTCAAACCCAGCCAGGCGCATTACTTTGTGTAATTTATTTCATCACCATGAGGAAACCGGCATGTGCTAGAACCAAAAATTTTAAGATATGTGACATCCACTAATCCGCACTGGGCCCGCGTGGATTATGGCCCATTCCCTCTCTTAGAGAAGAGGTCTGAGTCCCAGCAGTGGGACCATTAAAAGGCTGATTATGCTAGAAACCTTTCAAATCCAGTGGAATGGGAACTGTCAAGTAAAAGAAAAAGGATGCACAATCACAGTAAACACACATTTGCCATCGTGCATCCTACATGCTGAATGTTTCGTCACTGCCATTAGGTTACGTATGTACAAAAGAGATAGCGAGAAATTCCCGTCATCTTCCTCCTACTAACATTTAAATCGCTAATGCTTCATTTATTAGGCCACTTTGGCAGAACATACACCACCCCTCTGGTGATAACCTGTAAATGTAGCTTACAGGAAAAGTAGATGGGAAAAGACCTAAGGGCAGGGGTCCGATACGTTGGTGAGATCAAATCCACTACTAATACTACACTGGAGACCACAGTATGCGACGCCATCCACATCGCCAAAGATAGGACAACATGGCGAAATATAGTCCACAAGAAAGTTGTTCATCGAGGTCACGACCCTCAGCATTGAGGGTAAACGACGCAAGGGGGGAGAAGTAGCTTTATTTCATGTTTTGAGAAAAAGATAAGTTGTTAGTATTATTTGTTTATCATCACCTTCTTGCCTTGGTCCCGTTTTATTTGGGGTCGGCGCAACACGTTTTTTCTCCCATCCTGTCTTGTTACCCGTTACGCTATCACTAACTCCCTTTTATTTCCATCTTCTTGTTAGTATTTCTTGTTATTCAGCGTTAAATCTAAACTTAATTATCTCTGAAAGTACTAGTCCGATTTTTAAAATTTTTTCACCGATAAAAAGCTTCTTTATTCTTGAGTCATGGGCTATATTTTATGTACGCGGACGAAACCGAGGGCAAAAGCTAGTATTGTATAAAAATAAACACAGTTAAATATCCAATTGTGTCTTTTTATCGTACTTTTATCGGAAAGTTTCATTTGATCCTGTACGATCTTTTATCATAATACTTCACAACGAGCACAATAATCTATGGGCACGCCACAATCATGGCGGTAAGTCCCCTCTTTGAGGCGTGGCTGGAAAGACCTCACGGCGTCCTTACCTTCCGCATGACACAGGTCCTCACCGGAAATGGCAAGTTCGGGAGGTTCCTGTTCCGAATCAAAGCGGAAGAGACGCCCGGGTGTCGCCACTGTGCGGAACGCCCGGAGGACACGGTGGAGCACACAATCGCGGCAGTGGCGTGCCTGCCATAGAAGCCAAAAAGCCTGGCTTGCCCTACCAAAACCTCACCTAATTCATAGAACACGACCAATCAATTAATTATTACAAAAATCTAAACTTTAAACTTCGCGCGCTTACGCGGTTACGCTAAGTTGCCACTGTGTTATGTGAAATTCAAAAATCATTCATAAGACGATACCAGGGCGAAGCGAGGATGCCATTCTGAGCGAAATCTCTCCGATCTCACTCTAACACTTAACAAAAGAAAGAGATGAACACTAATGTGTTGTTGTCTTTTTCTGCCTCAAAGGCTTTTATGAGGCTTTATCTTCTATCTCAACTTTTGATATAAATACGTCAAATTTTGAGTGTGTGTGGGTGTAATTTGTTATTGTGTGCAAATCCTCGTCGAACATTTTGTTCTAAAAAAAAGCAGGGCTTTGGTAAATTTATGAATGACAGAAATTTTTACGCATATTATAATACGAGGCGCCCTCTATGACGCGTAAAGTTGTACGAACTAAAAAGTACTCAGTTCAAATTTGCTTTGATCGGTTATCGTGTTGTACGTAATTATTGTTTTGTTTTTTTTTTTGTTTTCCGTCATTTACCAGTTTATGAATTCGGAAACTATACTTGTGGTTGTGTGTGGATATTATTATGTGTGGAATTGATATCAATGGCCAGGTAGGGTTTGAGTTTTAAAGATAAATATAATCTTGTAACTTTACTATTTTGAATATTTCTCAGAAAAGTTAATAACAATGCTTGGAATACATCAGGTATGACTCAAATAACTTTGCTAGTGCCATGAAAATTCTCAAAAGTACTACTTGAACGCTGTTATTTCCTTCTTTATACATGGCTTTGACTTTGACTTTGGTAAACCGCCAATAGAAAGTTGGTTCTCTTTCTCGACAGTTAAGTGATAAGTGTGTTTTAAAAAAGCGAACAACGAAAAGCTACCGCTGTTTCAATTGTGAGTATTTGCCAATAATATTACATATTATTACAACGAACAAGTGTTTGAAACACCAAGATTTAAAAAAATATGTATTAGTTACACATTCATAACTAGATGGCGTTGTCGTCAAAACAGTAACATTAGATCAGTACCTAGTACTCGGTTGTTTTATTTCACATTCAACTCAACCTTACATTAAATATTCATTATGTTCAAATTAATCGTTATAATAGTATTGGCTGACCATCCCGGCCGGCCGGTAGGTACTCGACAACAAGAGCGGCTTTCCGAATTATCTTTGATTGCAATTGAAAATCAGCTGTTGGTAGAATAACGTTCACAAACTTTTTACGCTGGTGTAAGTAATACAATCATTTTTAACCCTAGATTACTACTCTACGTCGCAGAGGCGCCCGCGTTTTTGATATATTGCTCTCTCTTTTTATTTTTCGCAAATATGGCATTCACGTTCAGGGGCATCTCAGGCATCGCCAGCACGTGTCGCAGGACGGTGGTTGCATTACGATAAGTGTGCTAGTTTTTTTTATATTACTACCCTTGGCGCTCCAAAGACGTATGAGTAGCTTGTACGTAAGTTTTGTGCTATTAATTAAATTATTATTTAGTGGGTTTTTGCATTATTAGTGTGTTTTATCTTTTTTTTGGGTATGTTTTGAAGCTTCAACATCTGAAAAACCCCTGGGTTGAATATAATTTATGAAAATACTTAGCACGCAGTTGACTACTGAATGAATGCAAAAAAGACTAGAAGTACCGACGTTGAAACGCAATATCCGGGATAATATCGAAGTTATCCTGAAAAAACCTTCGGATAACTCTTTTGTAGAAAATGAGGGTCCACCACCGCCAAAAATAAAGAAGATATTGCTCTTATTGTTCATCTTAAAAGAAGAGGATGTCCAAAATGACGTGCGCAAAATCTATCTGTGGCGAACATCAAGTTCATGTATATATCAAATGCATCTAAAATATTTTTTTTGTTACTTTGTAAGTTTTTTTTAGTTAATTACTTCATAATTAACTATTTTTTAGGAGAAGTGCATACTTTAAGTTCTTTTTTCTTAGTTTTTAATGAGAAATCTGTTTAATGGTCTAAGTTGCTAAAATTTGTTTCTAAGATTTATTTGATTAAAGATTTTATAATAGAAATATATAAATATTATTTAAAATTGTGTTTTTCTCTTTTTAGTAATATATACAATTATATAAACAGTCAAAAAATATCAATCACACTTATAGGTTTTGAATAAAATCTAGTCAAAATGATGCGCCTCGCGAGCGTATGAGTAGTTTCTTTGTACGTCGCAACTTGAGTAGTAATGTAGGGTTAAATAAAGATAGACAATTTGAATTAGAATACGATTTTTTTTTTCTATTCATGTACCTATTCAAACTTTACGATTATTGGTAAGATGATAAAGTTGTTGTGGTGAAGCTTTTGTTATCATTATTTATTACTTACTATTAACATTATAATTGTTAATAGTAGTGGAGCAATTCAGAAAAATCAGCATTACTGCACTGATGACACGTGGTAGCACGAGATTTTTTTTTAATAGGTAAGTAGTAGTTAGGTCAAGATTCCTTGGCTTGCCCCATGTTAAGGCATCAGGCACGCCACTGAATCGCGGTGTGCCCTGCTTGGACGGAGCATCGCCGTGCCCTCGTGGGGGTGATCGGCGGCGGAGACCTCTCGCGCCGGGCCTTGGTCGAGGCCATGGTCCGGAGCGAGGAGGAGTGGCAGGCGGTCGCCGACTTCTGCGAAGCAGTAATGCTCGCTAAGGAGGAGGCCGACCGCATCAGGCAACGGCGCTCTCGCCGCCGCCGCCGGGATTCCGATCCCGATTTCCAGCCACCGTAGACGCGGGCTTGCGGACAGTGGGCAATGGGTAGCCCGCTGTTCGGCCGTCCGGTAACAGTCCGGACCAAGCTCAAGTCGTCGACGGCGCGCGCTGTTCCCGCGCGCCTCAAGGAGTTGTCAGCAACAGCAGGGGCCCAGCCGGGTCGAAGCCTACTGGGGCCAGGGTTATCCGAAAGGGCGCTCGAGCCCCGGTATGAAGGCTTGAAGGAACGGGATGGGTTTTTTAGTCAGTAAGAGTCTGACACTATCTCCCGCTCCGCCCAAGAGCGGGGGTTGTCATAAGATGATTTTTCCCATCGAAAAAAAAAAAAAAAAAGCACAATAATCTAAGGTCATGTCTATTTCTGGTGTGCGCACTTTTTCTTACTCCGCAGTTTACGACTTTGAAGTCGGGAGGATTCTATATAACAGATTCATGCAGACAGAGGCCTTAAGAGCTCTTAACGCGATCCAATTGATGACCTGAACTGAATTGTTAAAGGGATGGCACTATACAACATTATTTTTAGTGTATGCGAAACCTGAATACAGTCTGTTCAGAATATAACTGAATCGATTTTAATCGTTTTTAACACCATGTTAGATTTTTTCCCAAAAATATTAAAAAAGTTGGACACCACCGACACTAAGTACAACTTTTGTTGTACAACACGGACAGGTCACGGCGGGTTATAACGGGCGAGCGCACAGCTGGGTGCAGAAGCAAAACAACCGCTCAGTCGCCCAGAAAGCCCCGTTACCATGTATTTGTGCGGACAACCACGTAACATATCAAGTTTAAACTTTGTGATTTTTTATGATACAGTTATGAAATTTTATTCATCGATTCTTTACACTAAAACACACGTGTTTCGGGTTTTACATGTACTAAAAATTGTTGTATATAGTGTTACAGTTCCATCCTTCTTTCAAGCTCGCACGCTTGACATTTTAACGTCATAGTAGGGCCCCTAATGGTTTAAGTGAACGGAATGCGCCGGAGCTCTCTCAATTAATCATAAGCCTCTAAGATTATAATCATTTTACAGTTTAACGTTCATTCAAGCTCGCTGTACGGCGAGGAGCATTAACTACGTTTACTTTAATGAGATTACCAACAGTAAAAGCTTTTGGAATGAGGCTGAAAGTGTTTAATTTTACGGTCTAAGCTTCATTCAGTTCAAGGTTACATTATGTAAATCGGCTAAGTTCGACTCTTCATTATTTTGTAGGAGAGACAGACAATTTTCCCGATATGACGTGATCACGTGAGGTAACTGGATAGGTCTCCAAACGTTGGAGAAAACCGGCCAAGTGCGAGTCAGACTCGCCCATGAAGGGTTCCGTAGCAGCTAGTAACATAATATAAAAGTTCTTGTAATATGTTGTAACTTTGATCGATGTTTTAATAATAGTGTATTTTTTTCGATTTATGACGCATTAAAAAAAAACTACTTACTAGATTTCGTTCAAACCAATTTTCGTTGGTAGTTTTTATAGTAATGTACATCATATATTTTTTTTAGTTTTATCATTCTCTTATTTTAGAAGTTAGAGGGGGGGGGGGGACACATTTTACCACTTTGGAAGTGTCTCTCGGGCAAACTATTCAGTTTAGAAAAAACTGATATTAGAAACCTCAGTATCATTTTTGAAGACCTATCCATAGATACCCCACACGTATGGGTTTGATGAAAAAAAAATTTTTGAGTTTCAGTTCTAAGTATGGGGACCCCCAAAATTTATTGCTTTTTTTCTATTTTTGTGTGAAAATCTTAATGCCGTTCACAGAATACATCTACTTACAAAGTTTCAGCAGTATAGCTCTTATAGTTTCTGAAAAAAGTGGCTGTGACATACGGACGGACAGACAGACAGACAGACAGACAGACATGACGAATCTATAAGGGTTCCGTTTTTTGCCATTTGGCTACGGAACCCTAAAAATCAGCGAATAGTCAATCATAAATCATCATCATCAACTTTTTTTAATGTCCCCACTGCTGGGAGCCAGGCCTCCTCTCTATGAGAGGGAATGGGCCGTAATCCACCACGCGGGCCCAGTGCGAGTTAGTGAATGTCACATGTCTTCGAATTTTTGGTTCTAGGGCGTGCCGGTTTCCTCTCAAATGTCTGTTCTTATTACAACAGATCCTGAGTTCCTTGTTGACGACCTAAATTGAACTGTTAATAGGAGATGGAGCTATTCGTTCGTAGCTTCATCCCTCTTTCTCGCTCGCACGACTGACATTTTGACACGTCATGGTAAAGTAAAATAAGTATAAGTAAGGCGGTTATCACACTGCTACGCACCACGCAGCGTAGTGCGTGAATGCGTGTCTTAAAGTTGCTTGTAAAAATATCTCCGCTTGTATAGAAAACACGCACAGTCCAACACACTGAAAATGCATCCACCCGCGTTCATGCAGATCACGCACCCACATGCGGAGAAAATTGAACTCACGCGCGTGGGTGTGGGACGACACGCATTGTATGCCATAATTTACAAAACGCACCTACGCGTATAAGTGCGTAAAAAACCATGATGATGCATATCTGCACTCCCGCAAGTACGTGCGTAGGTGCGTTTTCACGCGCTACGCTGCGTGGTGCGTGGCAGTGTGATAATCGCCTGAAGTCGCAAAAAGTACAACAGTAATTCAATAAAACAACTTACCCTCCGACTTGGACAAACAAATATAATGGCTTGGCTTCTTCCCGAACAGTCCATTGGTGCGCAGTAACCCTGCATCGGCGTCTTCATCATAGGTCCGGCTGACCGGCCAGTACCCTAAAGGGCACTTGGCTGCGCTCTCCACGATCTGCAGGGACAGTAGCGGCCGCTCGTCCGGCAACGCGCCCCCGAGCGCGCTCAGCACTTTAGACATCTTCGAGCTATGTCATCACTCAGTCTTTGATAGAAGTCTGCACTTCTTATGGATCAGTCTTCTCATATAATTAGTTTAGCACCTGGAACAAGTTTAATATTGAAATTAGAACACTTCACTTTGTACGGGAAGTCCTTTCATGACTAACTCGAATGAAAATTATTCTAACACGCGGTTTGGACTGTAAGTACTTTTATTTTCCTTATTATATCAGGTAACTACTTGAACAGGAGGAAAACATACTAACAGAAGCCGATAAGAATTTTTTGGCAAATATACTAATGGTCTTTAATAAAATAGCAGAAAAAAATAATGTTGTGCGTCTACACTACAAGACAACCTTCCCCACGACTCATAAACTCATCTTTGATTATAGATTGCAACTAGGCTAGACGTCTGGCGAACGTTTGAGACCCCCCCTCCAAAGAAGCTACCCCAGACAAGGTGGATTACAATGACGGGGTCACAGACCTTCACTTGAACTAATCTAAACGAGGTCTGCGCCCTATCCTAGGTCAAACGGGTCCCAGACAGTTATTACATTAGACTTAGATCTATTGATGAAATGTGAACAAACTTTGGGTCAAAAGGGGTTGAGAAATTTAATTTTCAATAAACTTGCTCAGAAAGTGACTCTTATTGCACTGCACTTAGATACATAATGGCCCTTGTTACCAAACTGTGACATTTTAATGACCATTACGCACTAGTGCTATAATGTAGTTAAGACCTTATTGTTTAACCTCTCCATCCGCCATAATTTTAATACATTTGTCGAATCAGGATAGGCGCGGGTGACGTCGGGCTCCCAAACTCAACCGGACTGGGGCCGCTCTCAAGCGGCTCCTGCCCAACCTTGGGGGTCCAGACGCCTCCTGCCGGAGGCTCTACGCGGGGATCGTTCGGTCCATGGCCCTCTACGGGGCGCCGGTGTGGGCGCCGTCGCTGAAAAAGCAACCGGCGGCCATACTGAACGCCTGCCAGAGGGTCATGGCAATAAGGATGGTGCGGGGATACTGCACGGTCTCCCGCGAAGCGGCGAGCCTTCTGGCTGGCCTACCACCGTGGGATCTGGAGGCAACAGTCCTTGCACACATGCACGATATGCGCGTGGAGATGCAACGCCGGGGTGAAAGTCCACTGCCGCGACAGGTTGCGGCATGGCGGACAGAGCTCCGGCGGGATCTCATGGTGAAATGGCGTCAACGACTATCGCAACCCAGTGCTGGGCACGCCACAATCATGGCGGTAAGTCCCCTCTTTGAGGCGTGGCTGGAAAGACCTCACGGCGTCCTTACCTTTCGCATGACGCAGGTCCTCACCGGACATGGTTCGTTCGGGAGTTTCCTGCACCGAATTCATGCTGAAGTGACGCCCGGGTGTCGCCACTGTGCGGAACGCCCGGAGGACACGGTGGAGCACACAGTCGAGGTGTGCCCTGCTTGGGCGGAGCATCGCCGTGCCCTCGTGGGGGCGATCGGCGGCGGAGACCTCTCGCGCCGGGCCTTGGTTGAGGCCATGGTCCGGAGCGAGGAGGAGTGGCAGGCGGTCGCCGACTTCTGCGAAGCAGTAATGCTCGCAAAGGAGGAGGCCGAACGCATCAGGCAACGGCGTTATCGCCGCCGCCGCCGCAACCGGGATTCTGATCCCGATTTCCGGCCACCGTAGGCGCGGGCTTGCGGACAGTGAGCAATGGGTAGCTCACTGTCCGGCCTTCAAGCCCGCGCGCCTCAAGGAGTTGTCAGCAACAGCAGGGACCCAGCCGGGTCGAAGCCTACTGGGGCCAGGGTTATCCGAAAGGGCGCTCAAGCCCCGGTATGAAGGCTAGAAGGAACGGGGTGGGTCTTTTAGTCAGTAAGAGTCTGACACTATCTCCCGCTCCGCCCAAGAGCGGGGGATGTCAATGCATGATTTTTTCCCACCATATAAAAAAAAAAAAAAAAAAGGATAGGCGCGGGTCGTCCCCCACAAATCGCCTGTCAATCCCAGTTTATTCATTTCAGTGAGTATATTGAAAGGTAAATAAAAAAAAATATGAGCGCGCATATGAAAACAGATTTTTACCGCCACAATAGTTGTTATTTTCTTCACAAGTGTATTGAAAAACGTCGTATGATACACGTGAGTAATTAATGATTACCGTTCTCGGCTCTCCTAAGACCCTCGCCACGGCTCGGGTCTAAATACCGCCTCGTCGGTAATCACTAACATTACACACTTATATCATAATTTACTATTACGGTTTGGACAAGTTTTGAGCAAGAATCATCAACACTTAATCGGATTATTGTAATACATAAATCCTCTTTGAAGTGTGTGAAATTATTGCCACTTATCGGATTATATTTAGCGAATAAGGCGCGAAATGCAATGTGCTCTACATATTTTGTTATGTAAATTCTAGCTTGACTCCAAACGTGCGCCGGCCAACGTAGATAATCTACTCTTCATAAAGAACGTTCTGAATGCGCTAGAGGAACTTATCAATGTAATATAATATAAGTATTTAATCATTTTATACGCATTATCGTGTTGTTAGATCTATACTGATAATCCTATCAATATTGTATTTAGTAAAATGTTTCATGTACAGCATAAACTGTACTAAAACATCAAAGTATAAATTAATAATTGTGTGTTCAAGAATCATATGAAAACGGTTTTGGATCCTCGTTTTCACGGGCTTTGACAAGTCGATTAGCTAACCTAACTTTCTGTCTTCCTTAGTATGAAAGTGGTGTAGATAAAAACCCCCATGAAAAAGAAAATTAACACAAAAGCATTTGCAATGCCGTTGTTGAGGATCTCGTGATCGTGGAAAAGGTTTTTTTGTACCTAGTTTGTTAATTTAGATTATTCCGTGTGGTGATGGAGTAAGAATACAATATGTCACCACTTCTTTTCATCCCAGGATTTCGTAAGAGGCGAATAATGAAACATTGACTATACAACCAGTAAAAGAGAAGAAAAACTTAAAATAAAACCCTGTATTAATCCGTCTAGCCAATGTGGTATCAGTAGGCTATATCCTCCTTATTAAAGAGAGACCTGAGCTTTGCACTGGGACGTACAATTACCGGCACGGACCTTGAGCGCTGGCTTCAGTTGCGCAGAAGTCAAATATTCGGTCTCTTTGGTGGTGCGAAGTGAGACGCGGGGGCGGGGAGTGTCAGTGATTGGTTCGCCACGCCATCGTGTCATAGACGTCACTCCTGATTCGTATCTAACAAGGAAGACGATTGGATCGCCAATGTATGGAATGCGCAAATCGATCTCCACTCTGACGCCGAGCGCTCAAGATCCGTTCCGGTAATTGTAATGGGTTGTTGTACTAGTTAATTACTAGTTAATTTAGATTTAAAACTAAAATACTTAGCAAAGCCTTGTACAACTGCTTATTATGTGGAAAAGCCTCTCTAATCTCGAGTAATCCCAAGCCAATAATCTCCAATGAACGAAATCCAAGTCGATACTACAAATGATCACGTGACGTACCTAATGAACTATGAAGCTCGATTCGTTTACATAACCACATAGAACAGGTACGAGTAATAATTGGCAAGCACTACGGTGATACAAGGTCGCCATTAAAAAGCGATTAACGTACAAAAAGCTATGTAATATCAGGTCTCAGCAACGGCTATCAAGAGGCGAGATACAGTTATATAAAAAGTCCACAGGGCATTGACTAGGAGTAATAGAGTCTTGGACATGGACAAGCAATCTTCAAGATTGCTGAGGTAATTACTTCGCTTGGGTGGTTTTGTCGGAATATCGAATTAATTCCAATCTTTGATACATCTGACATCCTTATTTTGTTGTGGAGGATTGCGTCCTAAATCTACTGCCAGGGGGATATAGGTTTTCTTTGACGCTATCCTCGGAAGTCTATCTCCCACCCTTGGGAGTGTCGCTTTGAAAAGCCTGCTCTCAATGAACTGACTTTTGTCTACTGGTTCAGCCGTCTGAGGACGATGTCAGCGAACGTTGCGCACATCGCTTCTGATGGACACTGGTTATTTCACTGAAAGATAATCTTACGGCCGTTTTATAAACTTAAACGACAGAGTTCTTATTTCTCGATTATAAAACATTCAGAAGAGAAATACATGAAAATATAGTCGTGAAAATCTCAAGACATCTTGGGAAATACGATTAGCAGACTGCTGCAGCATAATAAGCCTTTTAATGATCCGATTTCTGGGACTCAGGCCTCCAACATAGCAGAGGGAAGGGGCCGTAATCTACCACGCCGGCCCAGTGCGAGTTGGGGCCGAGTAACTCTTAATAATATCACATGTACGCTATTTTTATATGAAGCCTTATTGAACATGTTTCTTATGAATTTATAGGCGTATAAAGTTGCTCAACCACCTGATAAAAATGCCTTTAACGTCTTCACTCCGTTCTCAACGAGACAGCCTTGCAGCTTGGACCTCAACCTTGAAACTATGTATGGCTTGTACGCTCTGGTGGAAACTGATAGTTCAATTTTATTCATTCGGAGCCTATAAGCAAACTAATGAGCGATAGGTTTACGTTACGGTGTGAAAAGTTTGTGTTGTAACTTAAAGCAATAATGAAAAGGAAGGCTAAGGGTGTTTTTAATGATCACGCATGCGAGTTTGCTCCGCACGTGTAACTCCCACAAATGTCCATTTCAGACAAGTATTTATATGCACGCGGGATGCGTTTTTTTGCATTTTCTGCATAAAAACCCCCTTTCGATTGAGTGACTTTAACGCCCATTTGGGAATTATCAGAAGATCCCCTAATTTAGAGCAAGTTCTTAAAAACTGGCCTCCCAACAACCAAAAGCCCTACTTATCTATCAGAATATTTATTCTGTTATCAATGTCCTACGTCATATGCACAAAACACGATGAGTAGGAAAGCATGAGATATAGGGAAAAACCTGATATTTCATTGGCATACAAACATGTTAGAAAACTTGTTATGACGGATTCTAATTGATGTGCGACCGCGATCAATAGATCGAGCGTCGGAGTCTCTTCTACAGTCTTCTTAGTACAGTTCTATGAATTATATTTGAATTCTGAAGAGCAGTTGCGTCATAGCGAATGCGGAACCCGTATAATGTTATCATTAGTGATTCATTGAACACTAAAGACATTTTCAATGAACTTGTGAATGCTTACTAATATAGCCTTCTATGTGTCCGCGACATTAGAACGACTTTTGTACAAACATTCTGGGTTTATAAGTCTTTCTTCTGATTGTCGTAATTTAATTTTTTTTTGGTAGCTCAGTGGCAACGGTGCCGACTTAGCACGTTATATGTCGAGGGTTCAAATTCAAACCCAGCCAGGCGCATTACTTTGTGTAATTTACTTCATCACCACTGCTCTCAAAACGGTGAAGGAAAACATCGTGAAGAAACCGGCACGTGCAAGAATCTAAAAAATTCGAGGACAATGTGACATCCACCAACCCGCACTAAACCCGTGTGGTGGTTTACGGCCCATTCCCTCTTCTAAACAAGAGGCCAGAAGTGGAAACATTAAAAGGCTGATTACGCTGCTTTAAGAACTTCCTGGCATCATCATCTCATTCAGTTTAGCAGTCAATCAATTCTAAACACGCAAATATTTATAGTCGTTCCATGAGTCACAGATATTTGCTGTCATTTCGGTATAACCAACAGCTTGGCTATTTTATAAATAACCATTTACGTAGGTACATTCCGTACGTGCGGCGATCGTGACCGACATTTTAGTATCTAGTTATTTCCTAAAATGGTTTGAGAAAATCGTATAGCTACTGGCATACCATAGACGCTGAATGGTAGTAAGTAATTGTGAAAGTCAGGGTCGGGGGGACTAAGCCCGAGTAGACGGGCATGTTGTGTAAGAACACATGCCAACGCGTGCCAACTGATGTCAACATGATTGACGGGCCCGCTAGGACCGATGTTTGCCATGGCATCGGGTGGGTTTTATAACAACTCCTCATCACAATTCGCGAGGGATCCCGGAGTGTGAGTTAATTACCTATACCTTGTTACGTCTTCACGGCGATGATTGACAAGGAGGCTATCTGGTATCTGAGGAAGGGCATCAGGTGTATTAAGTAATAAACTGTGCGCAGCTAATATTTCGATGGTTCAAGTACGTATCACGCTCCGTAGTTGAAGTAATATTCAGCCGTGGACAGTTTCCATAACTTCGTAGGTTTTAATCGCCATCAGCTTCCTAACTTTTTCCCAACTAACTTGGGGACGGCATCCACTCCAACTGGATGCGGCTGAATACCCGTGTGTTACATGGAGCGACTGCCTATCAGACCTCCACAACCCAGTTACTGGGCAATACGATACTCCATTGCCTTGGGCAGACTGATGGTTGGACTTTCTGATGTCTGACTACTTAACGACTTTCAAAGATGACAGTTCTACGAATGACCATCGCACCGGGACCAAATGGCTTTCCGAGGTACGAGAAGTCAGTAATGTTCTAGATAAAGTAAGTATATGTATAATGTTTTTGAACCCGCAACTAAACGCATGAGAAGCGAGTACCCTAATCACGGGGTCTTAGTCATAGCATAGAAATCGAACAGTCCATTTTTGTCACAGAACAGCGTTCACGTAAACAGTTTATTTTTAATTCACACAACTCATTTCATTCAAGATAACTAAATTACTTTGACTACATAGTTAAATTCATTTAACAAATGATTGTAGTCATTACAAAAGCTGGTATTACATTACCAGTAATTATTACGGTCAGACCATTTTGCTAATAAAACTCATTTTGCTTTATTTAGTAGGTACTGAAATACTGTACTGAAAAAGGCACGCAATAGTCAGAATTTACAGGAAAATTAAACACATATGTATATTCAAAGGGGCCGCCAGGGTTGTTTAAAAGAGTTACCGCGACCTTGAGGCCCTACCACGAACTCTTGGGACTTATCTTCTTCTCCATAGAGATCTATGCTTTGGAACGTGCTGTTTAGCTTCACTTTTTTTTGGACTAACCGAGATTTGACTATTCAAAAGTGCCTGCTGAAATGGTCTATTTGAAACAAATGCGAGTGTTTTTAATATTGTGCGGATTTACAACAAAACAAGTTCCGCGTGCGTATTCCACGCGTTACAATAAATACTTGTATGAAATGGGACATTTGCGGGGGTTACGCGTGCGGAGCAAACCCGCATGCGTCTTGAAATCCGCATGATATTACGATCCATTTTACGACCTAAACTGAACTGTTAACGAGATGGAGTTACATAGGGTTTATAGTTCTCTCTTTCTTGCTCCCATGACTGAATTTTTAACAAGTCATGGTTAGGCCCCTGGTATGGGACATCTGAATGTGGATTTCGGTCAGTAAATGTGTGTCACTCCCTTTCGCTCCACCCAGAGAGAGAGAGAAGTAATTTGATGATTTCCCACTCATTAATTACTCAAAACAATCCCAATAAATAGCCAGTGTAACCTACATGATACTAAAATTACCTAATTAATAACTAGTATTATAATTGAACTAAAATTAATTTGAGTATTGTTGTTAAGTATTGTATTGTTGTTGTTGTTGTATTTTGTTTTGTATTTGTTGTATTTTGTGAAATATTTACTTACTTAGTTGATTTTAATTAACAACATTAGTAAATAATAAGCTTGTAAATTTATCAACTGGCAGGAAATAATGTATGCTTCAGTGTGGTTCAAGGAAAAGCAGGGTTTTGTCCTAAAAATTTAGTAATATGCGAGTAGATATGGTTACTTTTATAGCAAAATATACACATGACTGGTTTAGAAGACCCCTGAGTTAGTTTCGGTGTTTCTTCTCAGGGTAGTCAGCTAGGAAACACTGGCTTCATCATTAAATTGACGAAAAAGAAATTGACTTGTGTTTATACCAGCTGAAAGACGTCCACTGTTGGACAAAGGCCTCCCCCAAGCATCGCCACAACGACCGGTCCTGTGCATCACGCATCCATCGGATTCCCGCGACCCTGACCAGGTCATCGGTCCACCTTGTTGGAGGCCATCCAACGCTGCGTCTTCCGATGCGTGTTAAAACTTATTTCATCATCTTCCTGCCCTAGTCCCGTTTTATTTGGGGTCGGCGCAACACGTTTTTTTCTTCCATTCTGTCCTGTCACTCGTCACGCTATCACTAACTCCCTTTTCTTTCATATCACTTCTCACACAATCCATCCATCTTTTCTTTGACCTCCCTCTTCCCCTCCATCAATCCACATGTAAACTCATAACTTTTTTAGCAACATGCGTTTCATTCGTGTTAAAACTTATTTGAAAAATAAATATCATTTAGGCACAGATTGCATCAAAAACAACTTTTTGATGCAATCTGTGCCTATGCATGCCTTCTTAATGATTACTTCACCAAGTTACCACAAAAAAACCTTATCTATTTCAAAAGCATAACAGTGCCCTCATTACATTCAACAATGATATTATCTAGTGAGCCAAACTCAGCACCTGGCCAGACCATGCTGCATGCTAATTGTTAACTAACCCAGATATCATACTGCTCACTTATAACTGTACTTGTAGCCTTGTGAGAATAGATCGTGAATCATATCTTTTTTTTTACAAAACAAGTTTTAGGTCAACCTCTTTCGTATAAAAAATTGAGTGTTGTCCATTAGAGAAGTGTTGAGTTCTTTTTAAGGTTCCGTACCTTTACGGTAAAAACGGGACCCCATTACTAAGGGTCAGCTCACACCGAAAGAGCGGCGAAGGGCAGCGCAGTTTCAGTGTCATATGAATTTTAACTTTATTTTCATTTATATAATACTTATTATCGCATGAGAAACACGAACGAAAGAATTCCCCGGAATTCCTGCGGCGACGCGGGCAACCGCGCGACTCGTTCGAGTTTCTCATGCGATAATAAGTATTATGGTAATGATAATAAAGTTAAAATTCATATGAAACTGAAACTGCGCTCCGCTTCGCTGCCCTTCGCCGCTCTTTCGGTGTGAGTTGACCCTAAGACTTCGCTGTCTGTCACCAGACTGTATCTCAAGAACCGCGATAGCTAGACAGTTGAAATTTTCACAAATTATGTATTTCAGTTGTCACTGTAACAACAAATACTAAAAACCAAATAAAATAAAGGAGGCCTACCATAAAATAAACGCGATTTTTTTGCCGAATTTTCCAAAGGACGGTACGGCACGTGCGCGAGTCCAACTCGCACTTGGCCATTTTTTTTTTTTAATTTTCTCAAAATTTGTATTTCTCTTTCCACTATAACAACAAATACTAAAAACCAAATAGAATAAAAGGGGCTACCATAAAATAAACGCGATTTTTTTTGCCGTTTTTTCCTAAGGACGGTACGGTACGGAACCCTTCGTGCACGAGTTCAACTCGCACTTGGCCAGTTTTTTTTAATTCAAGTTTATTCTTAGGACCATTGTTGTAGTACTACTTGGGTGGGTGTAAGCTTTTTTTAAGGTGGAAAATCATCCAATGACTTCTTCTGGTCTGGGTGGAGTGCGAGGGCGTAATCAGACTTTTACTGACTAAAACCACATCTGTGTCCTTCAGTTGCCATTTACATTCTAGGACTACCGAGTTTCTTTTTAAATGATGGCATTGACCATGCTGAGCCCCCTACTTTTTGCTGATATCTCTTTGGGGAGCGTGTGGATCACTACGCACTGTCGACGACTGGGGCTCAGACTGGTCGATTACTGGATTGCTAGACGGCAGACACCCTCAACGTCCGCAAGCCCACGTCTACCGTTGCTGGTAGTCGGGATCGAGGTCTCGGCTGCTGTGGTGTGAGGATGTTCGTTCCCTCACACTTACCGCCTTTTCCTTCGCTAGCATTACTAGTTCACAGGAGGCGACCGCCTGCCATTTCTCTTCGCTCCGGACCTTAGCCTGAACCAGGGCTCGGAAATCGCTACCACCGTTAGACTTCACGAAGATACGGCGGTGTTCTGCCCAAGCGCGAAACAACTGCGCCGTGTCCTCCGGGCGGTCCACGCAGTAGTGACACCCGGGCGTTTCTTCCGCCTGAGTCCGATGCAGGAATTTCCCGAACTTATCATGTCTAGTGAGGACCTGCGTCATGCGGAAAGTAAAAGACGCCGTGACGCCCGCCAGCCACTACTCAAAGAGGGGACTTACCGCCATAGTTATGGCGTTTCCAGCACTGGGTTGCGACAGTCATTGTCGCCATTTCACCATAAGATCTCGCCGGAACTCTGTCCGCCATACCGAGATTTGTCGCGGCAGTGGAGTTTCACCCCGGCATTGCATCTCTCAAATTCTTGAAGGACTGTTACCTCCAGATCCCATTGTGGGAGAAAACAATGTCCGCCAGTAGAAGCACTTTGAGTTTGACCATTGACAATTAAGTGTAATTAACCATCTTTCAGAAATAATCCAAATACTGTTTTTAATATTATTTGAAAACCAATGTCAAAGTCAAACGAAAACCTCCTCCAGGTTTAAGTAGGCCATTATTAAAACTAAACTGTATTATTTTAAATATTTATACTTAGCTGCATTTGGATCAACATCTAGGTAGCCCTAACATTCTTGGTGTACTGCCAAGATGATAGTGGATGTAGACTTTTATGTTTTGAGAGTCAATATTTATTTTATATTTTGTTTTTTTTTTTATCTTTCAGATTTGTTTATCTGCTTGCCGCAAGTGCGCTACCGTTGAGCATGAGGGCAGTGTTAATAGGTTTTTTGATCTGGAATTTCTAAACCTTGATACTTGGATATTTTTTTTATGCGACTAATCAACAAATGTCTTTTCTGCTCAGGATGTAGTGAGAGAGTGCCAGACTTTTACTAAAAGTGTTGTATTGTAGTTTTTAAATTAATGCTTTTTTAGAAATCCTAATCAAAGTTTTGTTTTTTTTTCTCCTCTTTTTTACTGTTCTACCAGGTGGAGCTAGACAGAGTGTCAGAATCTAACTGACTAAAACTCAAAGTGTTCCATCAGTTACCATTTACGAGAGCCAATTACCATGGCTCTCATAAACCTTTAACCCCTTGAATACCATAATTATGTCTTGATCACATGCACCGAGTAAAAAGGCGAGACAGTAATATGTTGCTCGGCCGAGACAGTGATGAAAACGAGTTTTATGGATAAATGGGAAGCCGAGCACTCGGCCCTGTGTTTACACGTACCAAGTACTCGGCAGAGAGTACTCTCTCAGCCGTTTACTTGATACGTGTGATCAGGGCATTAGAGACACCAAAGAAAGGCAATGAGAGAGTGAATGCCGAGGTTATCTTGGGGTTTAATGAATTAAAACTGGGCAGGGGGACTTGGATACATAGAACTGATGATAGATGCTCTTCTGTTTAACCCTTTGGCAAATACAAGCCTGATGTGGATAATAAAAATGTTTATTGAGTTAGCTTTGCTAAAATGCTTCAGTGCACTATTGTATGTTCTTTATGCTCCAATTGATATAATTGAATGATAACACGTTGCATGACTTTTCAACAAGTAAATATCTTGCCAAGGCTTATAGTCAACCAGTTAGGATGACTCCTTTTTATTTCTGATAAGAAATGAACAGCTGTATGCTGTGTATTAATTTTTTTTGTTCAAAGACACATTTCACTAAGAATTGGTATGAAATCAAATCAAATCAAATAGTTTATTGACTCAAACAATTATTTCACACAATATTTTGAAGCCCTGACTTCTGAGCTAGGTAAAAACCTGTATTACAGTAGTCAGTGTCTTCTCCCATTAGTGTCACTTAATTCTCGAAATTGAGGTGATCTTGAATTTAATTTACAAATAATCAATAAATAAATGAGGACAAATAAAAAAGTATAAAAATTAAGAACGACATGCTTGAAAATAAAATTAAGATTAAAATAATAATTACTATAACATAAAAAAATAAAATAAAAAAAATATATACAGTACTAAAACAAAGCAAAACTACTTAATTTAATGTGTTTTAATATTTTAACTTCTCAATCATGGACATTATATGTATGTTTTTTGTTTATTTTCTAGACCCAAATCAAAATTAAATATCAGATTTAAAAAAAAAAACCGGCCAAGTGCGAGTCGGACTCGCCCATGAAGGGTTCCGTAGCAGCAAGTAACATAATATAAAAGTTCTTGTAATGTGTTGTAACTTTGATCGATGTTTTAATAATAGTGTATTTTTTTCGGTTTATGACGCATTAAAAAAAAACTACTAACTGGATTTCGTTCAAACCAATTTTCGTTGCTAGTTTTTATAGTAATGTACATCATATATTTTTTTTAGTTTTATCATTCTCTTATCTTGGAAGTTAGAGGGGGGGGGACACACATTTTACCACTTTGGAAGTGTCTCTCGCGGAAACTATTCAGTTTAGAAAAAAATGATATTAGAAACCTCAGTATCATTTTTGAAGACCTATCCATAGATACCCCACACGCATAGGTTTGATGAAAAAAAAATTTTTGAGTTTCAGTTCTATGTATGGGGACCCCCAAAATTTATTGCTTTTTTTCTATTTTTGTGTGAAAATCTTAATTCGGTTCACAGAATACATCTACTTACAAAGTTTCAACAGTATAGCTCTTATAGTTTCGGAAAAAGTGGCTGTGACATACGGACGGACAGACAGACAGACAGACAGACAGACAGACAGACAGACAGACAGACAGACAGACAGACATGACGAATCTATAAGGGTTCCGTTTTTTGCCATTTGGCTACGGAACCCTAAAAAATATTGTTACTTATATAGAAATAATAAAAAAAACTACACAAAATAACACTGTCTGAATCAATGATCTTTGTATGATTCAATCTTCACTAATATAATAAAGAGGTAAAGTTTGCTTTTTTGTTTGTAGGAGGTAATCTCTAGAAGTACTGAACCTATTGCTAAAATTTTTTTTCACCGATAGAAAGCTGCTTTATTCCTGAGTGACATAGGCTATGTTTTAAGTACGCGGGCGAAGCTGCAGGCAAAAGTAGTCAATAAAATATCTTGCCTCGCATAATATTCTCAAGGAAGATCACAAGTTTCTCACAGGGTTCATGCCAGAGATCTCTGAGAGAGAGAGTAATAAATAGTGTCTTTGAACTCTACATTCCTCTGTTATCTCTAATTTGTGTAGTCACATTTTGAAGGGTTTAATTCATTTACCTTTCAAATACTGTAATCTACCAATAGAAAGACAGTGAGAGAGTGAACACTGGCGTTTGCTTGGGGTTTAATTCATTAATTACTGTATTCGAAAGGTTAATTTTTTAGTAATACTAATTCAGATATAGTTTATTGGAGACAAGAAAAAGTAAGAAAGAGACAAGAAATATTTGCACAATCTTATCTCAAGAAGGTACAGTCAAAAATATAAGTCAGTTATTAATTTTTAGACATATTTTGGTATGTATTGTATGTAAGTTATTTGTTGATAATGACACTTTCCTGTGAGACAGGCAGTGACTCAGATTACTTTGTTTATATTTGGAAACAGGAACTTATTGTTTGATTAAGAATATCATAATGTGCATAAACTTTGAATGACATTAAGTAGTATGTAGTAATAGTTATTATGTAGAGATAGAGGTTTTTAAATTAGTATTGTTTCCAAGAATGTTAAGGTAAAGGTTTTTGCTTTTTGCCTATGCTGGTGACAATGAAATGTAAACCTAAGAATGAAACATGATATAACAATACAACTGTGGGAAAATTAATTGATTGAACAAAGAAGTTGTAGGAATTTAACAAACAACACTTACCTGATGTGAATGGAAGAAAACAGAATCTTGAATCAAACATTTACGTTTGAAAACGAAAAACAGTGAAACACAAACTGGGGTTCCCGTCTCGAGAACTCGGAAATCCCACAAAAAAGATTGATGATAAGAAAATTCACAAGCACTGGCACAATCGTAAATAATAAACTCAAAATAGGAATAATATCAAGGGGATTGAATGAAAACTGGTTACGCGATACGACCGACTTGGCACTATTCCATATGATCAGTGTCGACTGACGGAGTACGCGCGCACCGCCTTCGGTGCAACACTATTCACTAATAATTAACAGCAATTGGCAGGCGCCCGGGCGACCAACACGAACAATGACCCCCGCCATATGATTCAACCCACATTCAACTCACAATGTAGCCTTTGCTCAGCAGTTAAGATAAACTCACCGTCATGACATCACACAAAATAACTCGCCTCCTTCGCTTGCCGAGCCGAAAAAAGTACCACAAACAATGAAGCCACAAAACAAATAAAAAACCAATAAAATAATAGTCTGATTAACATAAAACTTTATGTTCCACTTCGTCACAACCTAATTATGTTTAATTATGTCCTTTTCTTTGAATTAAACTACAGAATCTTGTATATTTATTTTTGTAAAATAATTAACAACAAAAAACCGTTCACTCATCATGGAATCAGCGAAATAACTGTGTTGCCATATGAAATTCTTGAAATCTCACCAAGAACTAGTTGCAACTGTTAGTGGTAAAAAGTGATGGGTGGTAGAACTGGTAAAGAAAATAATGAATACTCCCAATTTAAAGAAAATTGGTCCAATGAAGCGGTTGGTTGGCGCCTAAATAAATAAATTTTTAATACTATTATTAAAATGTAATAATAGAATTTTATCAAGAACATACAAATTAAGAAAACCCAATTATAAAGTTTTTGTTTAGTGCTAATAGCTTGCAATCCTTGTATCTTGTAAAACCATACTACTACGTATAGTCTGTCTAATAAGTCAACCGACTTGAGAATTTCGTATAATATTTAATCATTTAAAAAATACAAATATTCGGTACTTTAAATAAGTTTCTTCTGTTAGTAAACAATGATCTCTATCTCTTAATCAACCTTGATTATTGAACCCGAGTTGACTACATCAGATTTCATTAAATCCTAATAATTCCCCAAGTCGTTTAACTTATTAGACAGACTCTAATATAGTGATTGATGACTTTCTATCAGAAAGTAAAATCTTTAAATCTTGTGTAGTAGTTAATTCAAATCCAATATATGGCAACATTATGCTGTACTCGGGCGGAACTTTGAATTTTTGAACCGAGTGACTTTTTTGTTTTAGGGTTCGGTATCAAAACGACCAATGTTTTTATTGCGTATGGCCTTAAGGGCCAAGCGCCCGAAAAGTGCCATAAAACAGTGATTTTCTGAGGCCTACTCCTCCGTAACGGCTAGGTCAATTGGTTTGAAAAAAAAAAAAATGTTTATTACAGATTCATGAACTATATATAATATCAACATTTGATTTTTTCGTACAATTAATACTTTTGTCAAATAAAAATATTTAACAATTTTGCAACTTTTCGCAACTTTTCCCTACTCCTTCGAAACGGCTTGGACCTTTAGAAAAATTTTTACACTTAAAATTGGTGGTTAAATATCCTTCAAAGTGAACATTGCATATGTAAATCAATCAATATCTCGCAGAGAAAATGGATTTAAAGCGCTTTCCGGGCGCTGCTAGCCGCAAATAAATGCACAGATTTGCGTACTGCCGCCTAGGCGAGTGCGCTCACATAATTTCGGTCAGATGGTTCAAGGGACTATACGCCTTAAAAGATACTATCAGTCAGTCAATGAAAGTACTCACAAAAAAGAACTGGCCAAGTGCGGTTCGGAATCGCACATGAAGGGATCCGTATTATAGTAGAGTAAAAAACGCAGATAAAACAACATTTTCATCTATGGGAACCCTTTTTAAAGTTATAATTTAAATTTTCTTTGTTGTTGTAACAAACAACACATTGCAACAGCACATACTAAGAAAAACAGCCGACGACAGACAGCGGAGGCTTACTAACAGGGTCCTATCAGCACCCTTCGCGTACAATTGCCGAAACGGATCTTGAGCGCTGGCTTCAAGTTGCGCAGAAGTCAAATATTCGGTCTCTTTAGTGGTGCGAAGTGAGACGCGGGGGCAGGAAGTGTCAGTGATTGGCTCGCCGCGACATCGTGTCATAGATGTCACTCCTGATTCGTTGCCTGCGTTGCTGCATGTATCTAACAACAAAGACGTTTGGCTCGCCAATGTATGGAATGCGCAAAGCGATCACCACTCTTGCCACTGATCGCTCAAGATCCGTTTCGGCACTTGTACAGAACCTTTAAAAAAAATCATAAGAAATTATTTTTGGACCTTTTTTTTTATTTGAGGTGCTTTTTTGCTCGGCTAATCTACATTATCTATCACAGAGTTATCCAACGGTTCGCATTGATTCTTAAAAATGTATTTTTTTAATACCTTATGGTGTGTCCTGCTACTGAGCTAAGGCCTCGCATTTCTCCTTCCAAACTTCTCTGTCTAGGGCGTTCTCTGGCCAAGTTTGAATAAATCGCGCTAGCAACACCACGTTGCGCTTCATACCTCAAATAGCAATGTCGGGGAAAAAATAGCGAGGCTGAAGTGGGAGTGGGCTGGCCACGTCGCGTCGTACGAATGCACTCGAACAGGTGGGCGAGGATTGTCACTCACTGGGCGTCTGAAAGAAATCGACGCCGTCGAGGTCGACCGTGGCGAAGGTGGTGTGACTATCTGATCATATTCGCGGGGCAAAAATGTTATAAAAAAGAAAAGAAAAACTTTTTAATGGACATAATTTTATTGTATTATAGCAATACATAACATTGTCTATACAGACTAATACAAGGCATTCACAGTTTTCAAAATATCACTATCGCATTGCCGAAAACGTGTATACTGAACTAAACCGACCGACTAAACAACACGGATGAACCACGGAGAACAAAATTCATTAACAAAATATTCGTATTATAAATAAATAACAACCTATCAAAAACTGTGTTATCGAAATTAGGCTAAACAGAATCCATATTAAAATAAAGAATTACTATGTTCGAAATTCAAATGATGTCAATAAATTAATGAAATGGAAATATTGGTCATGGTTTTGGGCCATCACTTTAAGAAGCTACGAACAGACAAAAGCTTTTCTTTTATTTACATACAGTGGCGTCGGTGTATTACGGTGAAAAATATACAGCAATATAGCTCATGAATAACGTATGACCTAATAGGATTGACGGAGACAAACATACTGGCCTTTCAACGTTTCTTAACTGGCAACACCAAAATGTTGCCATCATCTAACCTGACAAAATCTACCCTATTAGGTCAATATCAAAGACAAAACTGGATCCATTAAATTACAATTCACTGCTAAACCTTATAATTCCCTCCCATGACTTAAGTTTCCCTTTATACTAAATCGTGTTTTACTCTAGCACTTTGAATGGTAAGGGCGTGGAGTCCGCGGTGCCGGCGGACGAGCTGAAGTAAGGGGATACGTCTGACAGATAGTTGCGCGGCAGTAGGCCGATGAGGAGCGCTATTTTGGCGGCGATAGGAGCTTTCTCTTCGTCATCGATTATCGTGTCCTGGTCTGGCATCACCTGGAAGTATAATGAAGAAGATATAATAAGTGTTGAGGTCATGGCGTAGCGACATCTATGACGTAAAACTAGAAGTAAAAATTCGAAATCCTGTATCGCGGTATTACAGTTCGCCGTGCGATTAGAACATAATTATTATTATATAACAGCCCGAAATAAACTATTGGACAGTTGCCGGGATCAGACAAAACCCCCGTCTGGTAATCTGGTCGGAGGTTCCTCCAATTCCAACCGAGTCATGTGAGACTTAACATTTTTTTTTTGTGACAGTAAATAGTTTCCCCTGAGATAATGTATGTTTCCCTACAATAGGTGGCCGGGCTAAGACTGAGACGCCAAGCAAGTTGTATTGTAGCTCAATTCACGTCTTGCTTACCTCAGTTCTGTCCCCTCAACAAGATTTACGTATTTATATTATCATCTTCCTCCCCTTGTCCCGTCCAATATGGGGTCGGATTATAAACCATTTAATAAATATTCTATGATAAAATGGTTAATTAACAAACTTTTTTCGCATGCTAAACATTCGATTATATCATAAAAAATATTCGTATGTTTTACAGATAGTTGTTCCGAGTCTAATACGTTGGTCTGACCAGATCCGCACCGCTCTTGACTCCATAGTATACAAGGCCCTTCACACCGCCAGAGACAGGAATAAATGGATAAACACCTTATAAAGTAAAGTGATGAAGCAGGAAGGTCACGACCCTCAGCATTGAGGAATACGACGCAAGAAGGAGGGTTCCGAGTCTGGATGTCTTATATATGTGAATTTACATGTCTGTGACCGCACCCCCAATACAGGACGCCACCGTAGGCGCGGGCTTGCGGACAGTGAGCAATGGGTAGCTCGCTGTCCGGCCGTCCGGTAACTGTTCGGACCAAGCCCAAGTCGTCGACGGCGCGCGCTCAAGGAGTTGTCAGCAACAGCAGGGGCCCAGCCGGGTCGAAGCCTACTGGGGCCAGGGTTATCCGAAAGGGCGCTCGAGCCCCGGTATGAAGGCTTGAAGGAACGGGATGGGTTTTTTAGTCAGTAAGAGTCTGACACTATCTCCCGCTCCGCCCAAGAGTGGGGGTTGTCATAAGATGATTTTTCCCATCAAAAAAAAAAACCCCAGTACAGGACAAATGGTGACAAGCAAAATTGGGTTAATTGATGGCAGTAATATGGTAATATTTACCTTGTCTACAATGTGCTTCTGTATCAAACCATCTGAGCCTACATAGAATGTAGAGAACCCGTCATACCATCTGAAAGAAAAAAATAAAAATTAGTGGTTCTAAAACTGATCTCTGCATAAATAATATGTTAAAAAATGATGTGAAAATGGGTTCGCAGTCAAGCACTAGTTTGTAGCAGATAAAAAAAAAAGGAATATTATAAGTGCCTACTCCTAATGACACTGAATTATGTATTTCAAATATCTCGTTATCAGACAGAGAATAACATAGAGGTGGCTAAATAAGTCAAAAGGAAGTCGAGACTTTCTTCCCACAACAAATTGATATATTCATCCAAAATTCTATTTGGACATTGATGGGCTGCAACTATGGGGCAACACATGCGATTCCAACATAAATGTTGCAACGCCAGCAAAACAAGATCCTAACCCTACAATGCATAATGTGCCACATATGGGCCATACAGGAATATTGCTCTTAGTTTCGCATAATAAGTAGTTAAGCGCCATCTAGTCATAATTATGATAAATACGCACTCTAGTGCAGTATAAAATAGTTTACTTGTTTTGCCACAGTGGCGGTAAAGGATAGGGTGTAAATATGAATTTGAATTAGCAGGTAGTTGAGAAAAAGTTCAATTACGTGAGTTTCGATCCTACAAAAAAAATTGAAAATACTGTATTTTCGTGCATATAAAAAATCAGAGGTAAGTTTATTTTATAATTGTCGTGTGAGGTACTTTTATTTACAATATTTCTAATAAATCAATGATTTATCGAGGTTTTATTGTATGTGCCTAATATGGCACAGTGTGCAATAAGGTAATATAAAACTTTTTTTTTATTACAGATGAAGCCTCACAAATCGGTAACAGAATCAGAAATTGAACACTTTTTGAATGTCCCATCGGGGAGTGAAGATGATCTGGAATCATCTAATGGGGACAGTGAGGATGACCTGATTAAAATCAGTGATTTGGTGATGGAAGAAATAGATAGAACACCTCAACTGCTGCAGGCTGACTTTTTGAATGATATAGTCGATGATTTTCCTTCTCAAACAGGTAACTTGTCAGCAATTATTGTTAGTCGTACTAGTCAACCCCAACCCAGCGTTTCTGGTCTTCTCAGCGCTCCTTCAGTATCTCAAGTTTTACAAATACCACTATCAATCAGTGTGGGTCCAACAAGACGGTCGATGGTACTACCTCAGCCACCTATTTCTGCCGTTCGTACTGCCAATGTAACTTTAAGGACTACTAAAAAAAAGAGAAGACATGTCTGACGAAAGACCATGTTTCATCCGCCATCTGTGTTATTCAAAGGAGATGACAAGATAAATGATCCCTATATACTGAGTTTTGAAACACCATTGCAGTATTTTTTCATTCAAACTACTGTTGAAGGTATACCAGTGGTCACTGTCATGTGGTTAGATAATAAACCTGTTACACTTGCGTCTTCATTTGTCGGCGAGCAACCTAAAGACAAAGTTAGAAGATTTTGTAAGAAGACTAAGCAGTACATCGATGTCGACTGCCCTGACATTATTCGCCACTACAACCACCATATGGGTGGTGTAGACCTGTTAGACTCATTCATTGGTAAGTACAAAATAAAAATGCGAACAAGGAAATGGTATATGAGAATATTCTACCATCTACTCGATGTAATGGTCATAAACAGTTGGCTTCTTTACAAGAGAGTTGAACAGCAGAGACAAAATAACACACGAATAAAACTACGTGAATTTCGGCTGGAAGTAGCAAAAGCTCTTTGTCTACCTGGACCCTCACTTCACGCAAAAGAGGAAGACCGTCATCATTAGTTGCAGATAGGCTTGACGAAAGAAGAAAAAATAAACCAAAAGCTGTGGTACCACCTAAAGACGCCAGAGTTAATGGCATCGAACACTTCCCTTTATGGTCCACCATTAGACAACGTTGCAAATTACCAGCTTGTAAGGGAAAATCATTCATTATGTGCCAGAAATGCGGAGTCGCTCTGTGCTTGAATAAAGATAAGAACTGTTTTTTGGCATTTCATCAGTAAATAAAACAATATTGTAATGTCAAGGAGTAAATAACTCCCATACATAAAATTTTGATCTCAATTTGTTACTTTTTTATCGTTAGAATTTATTGATAATTTATTAGGTTTATCAAAATTTGTCTTTAATTTCATTAAAGTTTAATTATATACTATTTTGTTTAATTGCTGCTGAGTATCCTACATAATACTTTTTCAACCTTAATACTATTTGTGACATATTAGGCACATACACTAAAAAACAATATATCTCAATAAATAATGCATATTGATTTTTTTTATTATTTTTCCATATATAAAAACGGCCTTTAGAATCAAATATATTTTTTTCGTAGCAAAATAAAAAAACGTGCATTGTAGGGCTAAGAATAATTGCAAAACACTATGGTACCATCAAAAACACTTCCGCCTGACCACCGCTAAGTTCATTTTTGCTTACACTCGAAACGAAAACTTCAAAAGGTTTTAGCTTGGCGTCGCGCCGCAGGAATCAAACGAAATTTTTTTTAAGTGTTCAGGCAGAAATAACCGGGATGGTACATACCAACAAAATTCTCGAGTACTTTAAAATGAGAACAATCACATAGGTAATTAGAAGCTTGGCAGATAAATACAAAAGCGGCTAATCAGTCACCCAAACGAAGTCGCTCGACCGCTCATCATGAACCAGTATGTGAGACAACTAAGGGTGAGTTGCACCATTTAACTATAACGATAACAAAGCCGTTAATAGTTGTCAAATCGTCGAATTGACCAATAGGCGGCCGTTTCACGGCTGGTAATGGTTTGGTTATCGTTATAGTTAAAAGGTGAAACTCACCCTTAAATGTCATTATATCCTAGCACTTGAAAGTCAGCAGTAGCTCTGGACAGTAGATGAGTAGATTATTCTAATGAGAAGGCACTCCACATAACAGCAATTTATCGAAAATTGTTGGGGAGGTGGCTTAGAACCAGGAAACCCCGTGGTAGGTGAAATAAAACGTTAAAGTATGTTTGAAAATTTGAAATTTTGAAGTAAATCAATTGATGTGTTTAATGGTAGTTGACGGGAGCGCAGCTTTAGGCAAAACCTAGTTTAGGTCAGTGGGTAGCCTTAGGGGCGGATATAAAAAAAAGTAACAATGATACTCACAGTTCCTGGTCTTTGAACACCTCTTTCATGTTCCACAGTTTGTACTTCCAGAACATGAAGAACACCTTGAGCCCCGAGATGCCCTTGATGCGCCACCTCATTCTGCACAGAGATTGCGCTAGTTTAGTTAACTATGCTCAATAAAAGCTAAAGAAAAAACATGCCTAGGCTATGGAAAAAAAACCGGATAAATGCGAGTCAGACTCGTGCAAAATGGTTTCCGTACCTATCGCCAATAACAAAAAAAAAGGTAAGAAAAAATCACAATCACTATGTGAGCCCGACATAAATATTTTTTTTACTATTTTTTGTTACTCTCTTGTGTGTGAAAATTACAACTGTCAACCTATGTTAGTTTATGAGATTAAAAAAAAAAAACTGAATGGATTTTAAGCGATTTTCAATAATACAGAGTGATGACACGAAGAAGGTTTAATATGTATAGAGAAGTCGGGAA
The DNA here is from genome assembly GCA_929112965.1 of Mythimna albipuncta. Taxonomy (NCBI): domain Eukaryota; kingdom Metazoa; phylum Arthropoda; class Insecta; order Lepidoptera; family Noctuidae; genus Mythimna; species Mythimna albipuncta. The sequence continues at coordinate 2,364,373 of OV815962.1, read as the reverse complement.
TTTCGCTAGAAACCTGGGGCGGGTCGCTAAAGTACAATATGTACAAATCATTTCAAGAGTTTCTAGGTCTCATTACATCCATATAACAGAAGAGAAAAGCTGGCAATTTCCCTAATAATCTGGGGCGAGTTGCTAAAGTATAATATGTACAAATAATTTTAAGACTTCCTAGGTTTAATTTTGTATTTATGTGACATAAAAAAAGTGACTAAGAATAATAGGGCGTAGCCAAAAAAAACCATTGCGCATACCTTTGCTGTGCTTAGGTTAGATAGTGCTAAACACTACGTAAATCTAGGTCATAACTCTTTATACAAATACTATGACGTCATTTACCGGAAGCTACATAAATAAATGCTATCAGGCAAGTGTTTATAAGATAAGAGGACTATATTGGGATGTTATCATGAGTTGACTTCGTAAAAGAATATTGAGGTGGCCTAGATTCTCTAAGGTGATCAAGGGTAGTGAACAATTATCTCTAATAACGAGAACGACCATTGTATTGTCGATACAACGAAACGCTACCATTAGGGCGTAAGTCCTTTGAAAATCTGGCCGACGGCAGTACGGGTATGTGTGCCAAACAGCAAGCATGTGTGTGTGTAGTGTTGGGATTTTATCAATAAATACACGGGTTTATTGGATAAATACTCGATTAAAACGAGTATTTGTTCATTTTGAGTATTTAATCTGATAAATCCCAACACTATGTGTGTGTTAAATGAATAGCCTACTGAAACTTACTTGACGGATGAATCCTCAGGATGGGCGGTGATCTTCATGACCTCCAGCTTGACGTAGGCGAACTTCAGGTGGCCCACCGTACGCAGAAGTGCCACCTGCTTCACGTAGTGGAACAGACCTCTGTGGAATAACAAATGTTATACATTGAAAGTGGCGCTAGTGAAAAATTTAAGGGGAATCGTTTGTTTTGATATAGTCATGTAAAGAGGGATGAAACGCATCTTACTAAAAGAGTTATAAGTCTTGTGGATGGATGGAGAGGGAAGTCAAAGAAAAAACCGATGGACTGTGTGAGATGAAGCAGAAAGAAGAAAAGGGAGTTAGTGTGACGAGTGATAACAGAATGGCAGAAAAAAACGTGTTACACTGACCCCAAGTAATTTGGGATAAAGGCAGGAAAAAAAAAAAGGATATTACTAGCTCCTGACGGCGGCTTCGCCCGCATGTGACATTCTAGGGCATGGTCTGCCCGTGTGCCAAATTAACATCCTATTAGCAGTTTCAGTGTGAAAGAGTAACAAATATAATTATATTCCACAACTATCACACAACATTGTCTAGTACCAACCTAAGCAGAGCTTGTGTTATGGGTACCAGACAAGTGATAAATAATAATAATAACTTTATTTCGGGTGGCCTATACCCATAGAAAACTTAACCTAATACTTTTTTTTTATTTGCCATGACTGGCCACACCTATACAAGACATCACCCAATAATTTTGAAACGGACAGTCAAAGCGTACAGCACAAAGCGTAAACATACTTACATATTTCTAAATACATACATATTATAGATAAATTACACCCAGGCACAGAACAAAAAATGATCATGCTCATCACACAAACATTTGTCCTGGGTGGGGATCGAATCCACGACTTCTGGCATAGCAGTCAGGGCCACTAACCACTAGACCATCAGGCCAGTCAAACATACACAAACATAACACAAAAAACATACACCGCATAACTTTCGCCTTTATAATATTAGTGTGATATTATTTGTGCGCTGTACATAATAAGTACTAATGGTTTTCCGTGCTTTAAGTCGTGTTGTTACGTATAGATTTACGTTGTTAACATACACATTATTCTTGGTTATATAACAAACAACACAACAATCGAAGATCGAGTCTGAAGCCATAACAGGCAACATAAATTTATATACCTACATATAAGTAGAAGAGTAGGAGTGTAAATAACAATTGCCCATAGAATTAATAGCTATAAGTTTGCAATTTTACGAGAACAAAATGCAGAAGATACAAGAGGACTCAGGCAAGTTGGTAATCTACAATCGTTAACGTTAGTAGAGAACTTCAAATGTATAGGAATGACAACATGTCAATGTTAAGTCACGTGGTCAGAACAAAGGAATCGGAGGCGTTACCGACTGTAGAAAGAGATTCGAAACGAAATGGTCGTAACTTGGCTAGGCCAAGAGGTAAGTGATCTTTAATTCAATTGTGTTCGCTAAGGTGTATGAAATATCAGCATAAGGGTGAGTTTCCAATGATTCGGAACTGGTCGGAGTCGAGCGGAGAAGAGCAATCTATAGTCAGCTGGGCGACGCTTCCCTGGAAACACTTGCCACGGAGCGGGGCGAAGTGGAGCGGAGCTAAGCTGAGTAGGCCAGAGCTGTGCTGAACCGTGAAGAGCAAGACGTAATATAGCTAACTTGCTGGGACAGGAAACGTGCGCTCGGCACCACAGCTAGCTCGACTTTGTTCCGGTTCGGATCTACGTGTCCTTTTTTAGATCCGCTCAGCTCCACTCCACTTCAGTCACTGTTTCTTCTGATACTACAGATTTCGAGTACTGTGATTGATCAATAAGCTTGTCATCACTGACATATCATTCATTCATTTTTCAAGTAATGCGCCTGACTGTATTTGATTCATAGGTCGGGGCTGTTATTACTTGGCCTCCACTAATCTCAGGATGAATTTTGGTTAATCACGCTTTAACGGCAAAAGAGGAGGGATAAAATGCATGTTACTAAAAGAAGAGTATACATGTGCATGGTTGGAGAGGGAGAAGGGAGGCCAAAGAAAAGACGAATGGATTCTGTGAGAAGTAGAAGGGAAAAGGGAGTCTAACAAGCGTGGCGGCTGACAGGATAGAAAAGAAGAAAAAAAACGAGTTGCGGCGACCCCAAGTAACTTGGGACAAAGAGGGAAGGTCATGACGTTTTAACGGCAAAACGGATTTAGAAGCAATTTGGAACTTCGGTAGACAGCAGGATTAAGACGTACAATTTTTATTTGTCACGGTAATACATTCTCGTTGGTCAAGTTAAAGAGTCAAGCGGCCTCGCCTGCTTGCAAAAGTTAGTATTCAATGATTATATTTACTTACACAGTTGTAGTTCCTCTGATGTTGTTTACAAACACCATGTTCGGATGGTAGATGGAGTAGTCCAGAGGTTTCACGAACAAATTGGGCATCTGAAAACACATACAAAAAAAAAAACATATAATTTATTTGCTTGTGCTGAGAAAATATTTTTTTTCTCTCATGACGTTTAATAGGATAAAATGGCCAGTCTATCTCTCACTTTGCCTCATTTATAAGCATAATCAGCCTTGTTAAGATCCCACTGTTGGGAATCAGGCCTCCTCTCTAGTAGACGGAATGGGCCAAAATCCACCACGCGGGCCCAGTGCAGGTTGGTGAATGTCACATGTCTTCGAATTTTTGGTTCTAGGACATGCCGATTTCCTCACGATGTTTTCCTTCACCGTTTTGAGAGCAGTGGTGATGAAATAAATTACAGAGTTATGCGTCTGGTTGGGTTTGAACCCGCGACCTACAACTCGTTAAGTCAGGGATTGAGCCAAATTTGAAAAAGAGACAAAAATATCCTTAAAAAGTTCTCTAGATTTGCATGAGACTATAAATAAACTGAATGGGTTATTTATTTAACTCTCTTTCATGAGTTTATCATCTTCATCATTTAAACCATAAGACGTCCACTGTTGGACATAGGCTTCCCCCAAGTGTCGTCACATCGACCGATCCTGTGCATCTCGCATCCACCGTATTCCAGCGACTCTCACCAGGCCGTCGATCCACCTTGTGAGAGACCTTCCAACGCTGCGTTTTCCGAGTTCTTTTACGAGTTCCATCAACATTCAACACCATATTTAGTTATAATTACATAATTATTCCTATTTTCTTGTTTTCTTGTTTGTAAGGCTTTGTTCACACGGCATTGTCCTGCACATTTTTTTGCAGTATACGTCTTAATCTATGTATCCATTCACACGTAGATTGTACTGCAAAAAATCGTGTAAGTACCGCTTATACGTTCAAACGCATACTCAACGGACTTGTCAAGCAAATCGAATGAACTTTGACGTATTCGGTTCGCAGTGGCAAATCGTAGATAAGATTTTCGAATAATTTTTCAAATGTGATCGTACGCACAGATTCTTCAGATGTACGTGTACCCAAAACCGTCTGTTTTGTCGGCGGCGAGACCGTTGGCGCCTTCTATACCAATATAAAAGTACAATCAACCGTGGATCCATCAGTGACGTCTACTCACTCTGACAACTGTGTGGAAACTGCGGCTATTCGTTTTTACACGAATGAAAATTTACCATATGAACACCCGGTTAACTATACGTTAAAAAAACAATTACAAAAAAACGTGCAGGACAATGCCGTGTGAACGAAGCCTAAGAGGTAATCTCTGAAAGTACTGGTCTGATTGCTTCAACTAATTTTTTAATTTCAAATAATTTTTGAAAGCTGTTTTATTCCTGAGTGACATAGGCTATATTTTATTTATGTGGGCGAAGCCGCGGGCAAAACCTAGTATTGTATAAATTGTACTTTTTGATTGATCGTTAGTGTCTTGTACAGATTTAATTTTAAATTAAAACAAAGTCCACAATACAGCTATTTTTTAAATTATGTCTGTATGTACTGACTGTTTCCGACAGTGTGTGGAACACTTTCATGAGTTGTTCCTCGTTGGGTTTCCCTTCGTGGCTGGGCTCGACGATGGGAGCACTCAGCGGGTTGGTCGATGAGACTGTGCCGCGGCAGAACGCGATCGCGTCGCGTTCGAACTCCGACAGGCAGGTTGGCTCTATGTCCTGGAAAGAAGGCACTAGCTGATTATATATGTATGTACTTATATGTAAAAAGCTGTTGAAACTTCTACGGTTCGGACTAAGCGTTTCGCTTCGTCGTTTATACCGCGTACATCATAGGACCGGAACATTTGCCTGTTGCGATCTTCCTGTCCAATTACAATTTAGGTATCTTCAAGGCTAGAGTGAATAGGCTCTTAATAAACTAGAGCGCTTAACCATCAACGATTGCATCATTGCTTACCACCAGGTGGGATCGCGGTCAAGCATTGGTTTATTTCAAATAAAATAAAAAATATACGTTAATCTTCGGTCTTCAGTCTGTCCCTATAGAACTTTTTTTTTTTTCTAGCCGTTGCTGTCCCACTTCTGGACAAAGGCCTCCCTCAAGTCCTTCCAAACTTTCTTCTCCTGCGCCGTCTCAAACCAGTCCTCGCGGTACGCGTCCAGATCATCACGCCACCTCTTTCTAGGCCGACCTCGACGGCGCTTTCCTTCAGTAGGGACCCACTGTGTGGCGACGCTCGCCCAGCGGTCCCTAAGCATGCGGCTGACATGACAAAACACTGATATCGAACTAAACTCATTACACACATTATTACTGGAAGCTGCCCCCTAAATAATTGGGAAAAGTTGTGTTTGATTTAAATACTCAACTAGCAACATTTTTCATGGCACATGGTTAGTAAACTGCCTTCACAGTCAAATTTCAGTCGCCTCAACAAAACAGATAAAAATAATACTCACATTACTATATTTCGTTATATCTATATCACTGATATTACTGTAAGGAACGTCAAATGCAAACGGAGGCATCCGCCTCTCTATATAGTCATCAGACGTTAACCTCAGGGTCTTCAACTCCACATCATCACCGTAATCATTCTCGTTACTGTCCGTTCTACAGGTTGGTTTGTAGTAGTTGAAATTAGGTTTCTGATGTGAGAGACGGCCATTCACGGCCTCCTCGTGGATATAGATATCGTCGATGTTGCTCTCTGTGGTGCATTTTGGCGCTGGTTGACAACTGGATATGCGTCGATTAAGGAACTGTGAAACAGTCAATTAATATAATATTCTACAACTATCACACAATGCCGTCGAGTCCCAAGCTAAGCAGAGCTTGTGTTATGAGTACTAGACAACTGCTAAACATACTTATATATTTCTAAATACATACATAATATAGAGATAAATTACACCCAGACACAGAACAAATGATCATGCTCATCACACAAACATTTGTCCTGGGTGGGAATCGAACCCACAACCTCTGGTATAGAAATCAGGGTCACTAACCACTAGACCAACAGGCCAGTGAATTATATAGTATAGTTGGGTTAGTCTGGTCCTAGGGTATCAGAAATGACAGCGCATGTTCCGATAATTACGTTCCAATCCAGGTTGCCTGGAAGAGATAGCAGTATATGAAAAATTTTCACATTGGATGTGTTTATGTTTTTATTAGTTTACGTCTTTATATATTGTATTGTGTACAATAAAGTATATAATTAATCAATATAATGTTAACCCAAGCTTATTGCCCTTTCATACGTGTCAATTAGAAACACAATAGAAAGACAATGACAGAGTAAATGCCGGTGTTTGCTTAGGGTTTAATTCACTAAACCCCAAGCGAACGCCGGCGTTCATGCACCTATTGTCTTTCTATTGTGTCTGTAATTTCCTCGATTGAAAGGTTAATAAATTAAGATGAATGCTACAGAGTAACCCACAAAAATTCAATCATATAATTACAGTATTCTATAAGTTTTCTAACCTTTTGTATGTTATAATTAGAGACACAATTAAAAAGCTATTATGTCCCACGTGGATCTGCGTTCCAGCATATAACGCGTTAATACATGTGGCTTTATGGAATCTTAGTCACAAAAATCACCAATGCGCTTGGCCTCAGTAGGCCAAAGTAATTCATTTTACAATATCAAAATATTTTTTGAAATTAATGATGTACTCATACAATTTATTTTTTTTAAAGTTTTTTAATTGTGTACCCACACAATTAGGAAATAATAATAAGTAAATATTTTGCATCCACATGTAGGTACGAAGATAAGATGAACAGCATTTCTTGTTCTAACCTATAAAATACTTTTCATTAAAGAAATAGGTAGTGTAAAAAATAAGTTAATGATGCTAGTAGTGTGCCAAGATGGCTGCAATCTCAGTATGTAAACAAATAATATCAACCCAAGAGTGCATACAATTTACCTTGGTTTTATAAATTACATAGGAGATAATTATTATTAATAGAGGCTCATAAAAATATGTTCATGAGATGGTCAGGAGTTTTTATTGGAGTATAGAACTTTGCTTGGTAAATATTACTTATGTCAAGAAGTCTGTATTAGCACCACGTGAATCGGTTGCAGCTCTATTCCGCATACCATAATTAGTTCAATGTCATGGAGGAAAATACAGTTGGTGATTTAAATAATTATGTGTTTTTCAAATATTACGTAACAAGACCCAACATTTATGAAGTCAAAGTAATTATAAAAATATTTAAAAGCATAAAACACCACTCAAAATACTCACTTCTTCCAGAAATTGTGTCCGCAAAGGAATTTTTCTACACAAGCGGCTTGAGTGACTTTTTGTTGAAACGATGCCGTTTATAGGCAATATTCTTTGAGAAAACGTACGTAAACAAATAGACATTTTACTACACGTACAATATTCACTCCGAAAAGCTGGAAATTCCGACTTTTTTCGAAAATATGTCGTAGAAAAGTCCCGACATAGCGCAAAGAGATTGACAGTTGTGTTTATTTTTAATTTTCGAACATCTGTTTTAGCACAGACTTAAGAGATTCAGCTTACATCAAAGTTATCTAAGTTATGTTAAAATATTTGGTAAACTTAAAATGATTCTTAAGTACAACCATTATAAATAAAGAAAAAAATTAGTTACCATTCGTTTCAAGTAGATTTTTTTTTTTTATTGCATTACAAGAAAGTTTTTTACTCTGTGCTATAGGATATAAAATTAAAAATCCTTTTTACCTGGCTACCTCACCCTCAGCGAAGTTTGCTGGACACAGTAGGTAGCTGAACAAAAAGCTTGACCAATGACAAAAAATATTTTCATAAGAAATGGCAGTGTCCAATAAAAATATTAATAAAAAATAAATAAACTGCCAGGAGTTTTTGGCGGGATTTTTTTGAGTAACGTCACTGTGGCTGTTTTAATTTTTCTTTGTAAACCAAATTAATTATATATTGGACGCTGTGATTTAAAATAACTGTAGTTTTTATGTAGAATCATTGAAACAGATCTCGGCTTGGTTTTATTGTAGTATTGATTACTTCAGCTTGCCAATAAGGCTGACTTAAATCTTGATACATGTGCTGCTAAATAAAACATTAAAACATGTTCTTAGTACACCCGCATTTTTCTAATGGAACTAAAAAAATTGATATAAATATTATTACGGTATGGTCTAACAGAGTTGCCAAAACGGATCTTGAGCGCTCGGCGTCAGAATGAATATCGCTTTGCGCATTCCATACAGTGGCGAGCCAATCGCCTTCGTTGTTAGATACATGCAGCAACGCAGGTAACGATATAGGAATGACGTTTATGATGCGATGGCGCGGCGAGCCAATCACTGACACTTCTCGCCTCCGCGTCTCACTTCGCACCACTAAAGAGACCGAATATTTGACTTCTGCGCAACCGCTCAAGATCCGTGATGGCAACTGTTGCTTAGACGAACGTGGTCTTAGACCTTAGTCCGCCTAAATAGAGCGGAAAAAAATATCAAATTTTTGACATTTGACAGCTTTTGTGATCGATCATTTGTCATTCTTGACAATTTAATTTCTGAACGAGTATTTTGCGTTGCATTTAGCGAGATTTGAAAATAAAATTGCTTTATTACAAATTATTGAGGCTGATTTCTCATATAATTAAGTTATAGACAATAACTGCTATCAGTTATGAACCTCCAGAGAACATTTCAACGAGTATACGGCGTTTTGTTGAACACCAATAATGTAAGCACTACGTTTGCACGATTTCGTCATGTTATTTGTTTTAAAAATTAAGACTATTTTGATGAGTTACACTTACTAAGAGTTAGCTCTAAAATTATAGTAAATCCCCTTTATAATTTTCTGAAGACTAACTGCATAAAGCCATCGTAAATCAACAAATATCGTTATTTTAAGTTGGACTGCATTTGTTTTTGCGGCCGGTATAAAATTATTTTATATCCTCCATTTAACTACGGTTTTTTTTAATCTGACCTTCTGTTTGTAGTTATAAATATCTGTAGAAATGTTCAAATAATTTCGTTTTAAGAAAAGTTGTTGTAAACTATACAAGCTTCAATGAGAAGTGTGTATCTATTGTGTCTCAAATTTACAGTATCAAAAAGGTAAGGCTGATTTTTCATTAACAGATACTTTCTAATTTTAGCCTGCACAATGTTGTTACTCAGTTCGTCTAAAGTACACAAAAGAAGAGGCAGCTGCACACAAAGCCAAGGTAATGGCTAAAGGATTGCCAGAGAGAAAGCCTCTGCCCGGAGTGAAGAACATAATACTTGTAGCCTCAGGGAAAGGAGGTGTCGGGAAGACTACTACTGCTGGTTTGTATAACTTGCCATCTTTTGTTCCCTCATTTACCAATTCACTGTAGATTAAGTGGATCTACATAATACCCTCCAAAATCATTCAGACAGAATGTAAATTGTTTAATGAATATTTATTAACAATTAAAAAAAAATCAAAGAGCTACATTAGACCTACTTGTGTTCGCGCACCTATTCTCTTTCTATTGTGTCTGTAATTTCCACGATTGAAAGGCTAATGAATAAAAATAAAAATGTGCTTCCTCACTATATTTTATTTTAATACATTAAACACCAAGCAAACACTGATCTTCACTCTTACTGTCTTTCTAATTATGGTATTCGAAAGGTTAAAGAATGCTTTCAGATTAAAATCAAATGCGCTCCTTATTGAAAAACATTTTTCACATAATTTATTAATTCAGTATTTTCATTATCTGATTTAATACTTCATTATTAGAATACTACTTTTTTTTTGTTAGCCCACACTGCCCCTCTGCTGGGTAAAGGCCTCCCTCCACTCCTTCCAACGATCACGGTTCCTCGCTTTCTCATTCCAGTTCTTAAGTAAGCCATCTAGGTCGTCCCGCCATCTCCTTCGTGGTCTGCCTCGGCCCCGCGTTGCTGTCGGGGCACCAATCCAACTTTTTACGCGCCCACAGCTCGTTAGACATGCAGCCGACATGTCCTGCCCAGTATACTACTTAATGGTGTATTTTTCATTTATCCGTTGGTAAAACACATTTTGTCATACATTTCAAACATCATTTCTTTTACAGTGAATCTCGCATGTGCTATGAAGGTGATAGAACCTGACAAGGAGATTGGTCTGCTGGATGCTGACGTCTTTGGTCCCTCCGTGCCTCTAATGATGAACATCAACGGAGAACCCATGCTGAATGATGATCACCTCATTGAACCTCTGCTGAACTATGGTGTTAAATGGTGAGGGAATTAACCTATCAATCGTGAGAATTACAGACACAATAGAAAGACAATGGGTGCGCGAACACCGGCATTCGCGGGGGGTTTAATAAATTTAATTGTTTCACTATAGGCCCAGATCACTATAGTACATTTTGATACAAGTGTAAAAAGTTTATTGTTGTGACTGTGGTGGTGTTACGGAGTAGAGTTTTTTTTTTTATATTGTTGATAGGTTCGCACTTGACCGCTATCTCACCTGATGGAAAGCGAGAGTGCTGCAGTGACAAATTTCCACTAAGTCAAATAACATTTTTCAATACACTTATCCTAACTAATAGTATAAATGTGAAAGTGTGGATGTTTGACTGTTTGTTACTGAATCACGCAAAAATGGCTGAACGGATTTGGATGAAATTTGGCATACATATAGCCTATGACATGGAAAAGAACATAGGCTACCTTTTATCCCGATTCCGTACCACTTTCGCTTTTGCCACGCGGGCGAAGCCACGGGCAAAAGCTAGTGAAGAAATAAATGTTTCCTTATAGCTAAAACTTAGGGGTATTTAAGTCGAGTAATAGGTTACTCCTAGGCAAGCATGCTCCATTTTCGGTCACATCATAGCTGAGAGATAGTGGTCTCAGGTGGTATTCAGGTGAGATAATGGTCAAACGCGAGTCCATTTACAATAAACGACGACTAGTTGTGGCTGCTTGGCGCCCAGTCGGATACGATAAATACTATAAATTATGGTGGGGGTGAACTCGCGCACTTTTCCACACTAGTGCGGAAAACAGTAAATTGCGTACCTAAAATTGGTAGGGTCAGGAGTGAGTTTTCGAGTAAATGTTTTAAAAAATGTCTTCAGACATAGGTACATAGTATAAAGTTGTTCTATTATCTGTACTTTTTTTCTCAGCATGATATTTTTAACAATCTTTTCTTTAAAAAAATGTGACCGTATTATGCTGCTGTTACATAATACACATTGTTTATGCAATCGTTATCTTATCGCTTACGAAGTTAATTATTTTATCACTAAAAAGAAAGCAATATGGATATTATTAATGTAACGTTATCTTGCAGACTGATATTTTTATTATTACATATGTAATTTCTTTTTTTTTTTTTTTTTTCGCCAATAAGAGAAATCTGAGTATTTGCCCAAATAAGATTGCGATGTGAAGTCTTTAAATATAACTTTTACTTTAAACATAGCAACTTGTTTTAGGTAGTAAAAGCATAGATAAAACACTTACACTCCCTCGCGCTCCACCCAGAGAAGAACAGATTGTGGACGGTGAGCAATGGGTAGCTCGTCGTCCGGTAACCGACCGAACCGAGCCTAAGACGTCGACGGCGCGATTCACGCGCGCCTTATGGATTTGTCAGCAAACCTTATAGGCCCAGGGATCTGTTTCTGAAAGGAAGATTAGGGCCCGGTACGAAAGGCAACGAAGGAAAACCCACTCCTGTTAGTTTTTAGCAGGGATATTAGGGAGCTCCATAACCGTAACCGAAACTATCGGATATCCGATATAAAATAATATCCATAACCGTAACCGAATCCGAAATAAAAGTTCCGGATAATATCGGATAGGGGCGGAGCCTAATTGCGACACGTTATGACAGCCAGTTATAACGTGTCGTGTGTACTTATGAAATTCATTAAAAATCTAATATCCGTAACCGAAACTATTCGAAAGAAACGGATAATCCGAAATAATTTCATTTCCATATCCGTATCCGGTATAATAATCATTTTTACATCCGTATACGAAATTTCATATCCATAACATCCCTGGTTTTTAGTCAGTAAAAGTCTGAACCTATCTCCCGCTCCACCCAAAGAGCGGGGTATATGATTGGATGATTTTCCCTCCTAAAAAAAATATATTAAGATAATTTGATGTTTCCCCACTTAAACATTTTGTTCTGCCACCGTATATCACCTAGCTACGCCATTGTCGCAGAAACTTGTGAATTGATTCGCATCTCAAATTAGATAGTCGCTGGAACAGATCTGCACCGCGATGTGGCGTCGTATCGCATCGCATTGCAGTTTTGAGAGCTGATATAGCCAATCCAATCCCCATATCAAAGACACACATACCATATCCAAGATCATGTAATTTTACTGTTATCTTTCAGTATGTCTATGGGCCTGCTAGTATCAGGAGAGAACGCAGTCGTATGGCGTGGACTGATGGTGATGCAGGCGTTGGAGAGACTGACGAGGCACGTGGCGTGGGGACCTCTGGACTGCCTCATAGTGGACACACCGCCCGGCACTGGGGACACGCATCTGTCGCTCGCACAAAACTTGCCTATAGATGGTTAGTATGTTAAGTATTTTTGCAGTATAAATCATCATCATTTCAGCCGAAAGACGTCCACTGTTGGACATAGGCCTCCCCCAAGCGTCGCCACAACGACCGATCCTGTGCTTCTTGCATCCATCGCATTCCCGCGACTCTCATCAGGACGCCTCTATGTGGAAGGCCTTCTAACGCTGCGGTTTCTGAGCGATGTGCATGAATTATAGAAGTCTACTAATAGTCTCCGACAACCTGTTTAGGTTTTCAAGTTTATATCCTTCAAGTGCAAGTGAAATTAGGTTTCTTTAAAGTTTGATTCACCATCAATAGTTACATTACTGCTTACCATCAGGTGGGATCGCTGTCAATCACTAGTTTATAACTTCCAAAAAAAATGCCTGTTTTGATTTTGGATTATTTCATAAAATTGGCTGCTATCCTGTTTATTTTTGTACAATGTTATAAGTACTAAACAAAAAATAACGCTAAAATCTTATTATGAAAGCAGCACCAACATTGTTTTTTAAGTACGAGGATGAGTGGAGGCGTGATAGGGATATTCGCTTTCTGCATACGTGATCTAATGGCGGTGACGTCACATTTCAACGTGTGCATCCTTATTATGTTACTTGACAGTATCCCCTTCCACCAAGTTGGAAAGATTTCCAAGTTATTAAATATTTAATGGACTTCAAAAATTCTTTCGATACAAATTAATTTAAAAAATATAATCAACTAACATCCGAATCCGCCTGTTCATATGTTTTCAAAAGGATATTGGTTTGTATTTTTTTTTATTCGTTTCCAGGAGCACTAGTCGTAACCACGCCACAGTCAGCAGCGCTCCAAGTAACGAAACGAGGAGTCAACATGTTCGAGAAGCTGAAAGTTCCCATCGTGGGTCTGGTGGAGAACATGTCTTACGCGATCTGCCACAAGTGCGGCACTAAGAACTTTGTGTTCGGCAACGACACCAAGCAGACGGCCGAGCAAATGGGGCTCGAGATCATTGAGAGCTTCGAAGTCGACCACAACATGTCCGAATGCATAAATAGCGGGAAACCAGCCATCTACGCGCTCCCAGACAGCACACACGCAGAGAAATACAGGAAACTAGCGAACAAAGTGTTCAAATATATAGAGGATAAGGAAAAGGTCAAAGAACAAGCGGAAGCGAAGGAATAGACGCGCAATGAACTGTGATCCTGTAGTTGTTGAACAATTAATATTATTATATTACTATTTTACACACTTAATGTTTTATAAAACTGTATGTTGTCCTTTTTCTCAGACTAGGCTCGTGATTATATACAATTAATAATGCGAAAGAATTAGATTAGTCATTAGAAATTAGTTATGAATAGTTTATTAAGATAAACAATATAAACAGTTAAAAAAATAAAACATTTTTATTATATAAAAATTTATTCGGAACAATCTTTTCAGGAATCTTTATCATCTATGGCCAAACTGAAACTTAAGAAAAATAAATAAAAAAAATAATAATACAAAAATATGTGTCTTTTAAATACTTTTATATGATAAATCAAATCATTATTTATGTTTTCATGACTACATTTTATAAGGAAGATGAAGTACAAATCTTCGAATCGTGATACCCAAGTTTCACTTATGGCTACTGGAATATTAAAATTCATAAAAAGAGCATTTACTTTTACATTCAAAGATCTGCCGTCTGTTTTTCAGTCAGTAAGTACAAAATAGATATATTTTTATATAAATATTTACATTACATCGAATCACAACAATAATATTTATAAGAAATAAAAATCGGAATGAATAATGTAGATGTGGTTTAGTAAATGAAAGCAAGAGTAGGTTCAGTCTGAGTAATACACTTACACGCGAGGGGGCCGGTGAGAACATATCACATCTAGCGGCCAGGAAGTTGGTTTACTATTTTGGCGCGCGTGAACGCAGCATTGCCTGGCCTACAAACATACGCTCGATTCGCGCACTTAATTCTTGGTTTACGACGTCAAAACGCGTTGTTGTAATCAAAAAGTAATGTAGTGACTCATTGTGATGTTTTGAGATGGATTTTGAGCTATATTTCCACTTGTGTCGATGTAATTCAGTCACGTCGTTATGTAGCTAACACCATGCCAAATATATGGGTCAGGATATAGTAACAAAAATTAATGCAGCTAGGGTTGCCAGGTGTCTGGACACAGTGGGATTTATTTTTTGTATGTGTGTGGTGTTAAAATTAAAGGGGTCCAGCCTGTGCCGCCAGTAGGGCTCTTGTTAAATTTGACCATTTTAGTCTTGTTTAACTTTAAAAATATTTGTTTGCGTCATTTTTGACCCAAATATTCGTCTAAACTGACTAGACTGTGTATGACCTGACATAGATGCAGCTATAGCCACAATGTACCAGCCATGATGTAATCTTATCATACTTTCACTTTTCTCATTATTTTCTATGATTTTATTTTCATTACTATCCATAACGCTTGTCGAGCGGTCTGTCTTACCATGCAACACTACATCCATGCATTCAGCTTCGGAATTCACAACACTATCTGTTAAACAGTGCTACGTAAATACTATCTAATATAAAAAATGATAAAATAGAAATCATTAACCGTGTTTATATCGGCTTCTTATCAAAACGTAGGGTCAACGACCTCATCGATTTTTTTTTATTTACCGTTAATTGATCGACCAAATACGTGCATTTTTATATAAAATTTTGTGTATGACACTAATCGTTAGGTGTTGTGGGCAATTTGCTAATGGACCGGCTAGAAATTGTTAACGAAATTCAAATATACACAACCATTTTGTAGGACTAGAATCCTTCATATTTAATTTAGCGACATGCTTCGTAACAAATCTACAGCAAATTAGTTTATCAGGAGTCTTATATGGCTTAAAATTTGACAACATAGTATTTGCAGTTTAATTTCATAGCGACTCCTCGCATCCCACAAAACTTAGTTAATTTTATAAAGAGCAAAGTGCCCACAACACGAACAGGACATTACAGGATATGGAAGTAAGCTCAATGTTCACAATTGTCGCCGACTAGTCAGATTGTCACATAAAAACACCAAATTGTATGAAAAAAAAAAAATATCTTTCCTTTCGCACCATAACATCTTAGATTAAAATATCAAATGTCTCTCACTGTGCGTACATTGTACACACCGGGTGGGTTCTACCACTTTTTCTTGTGTTCGTCCATACTGACGCCGCCCGGCCCCAGGTACACGATCATTAGGAGACCGCCGATCACAGATAAAGTCTGGAAACATACAACAAGTTCATTTAATAAATTTATAGGACTTGAGATTTTATAGTGTTTGATATTTACAGACAATACCGTAAAACGGGGTGAATAGAGACAAAACTTTGGTTTGGTTTTTCACTTTTATACTATAATATCGGCCTCTAACAAAGTATCAATTTTTTAGAATAACAATTCTTAAAAAAAATTATGTAGTTAAATGCTGCAAAAAAATATTTAAATATCGAGAAAATACCCTTTAAAGTTTTGTCTCTATTCACCCCATTTTGCTGTACATATAGTAAAACGGGGTCTAGTAGCGCCGAACCCGGTAACCCGGTCCGCGGGGGATACCAGAAAAGAAACCGCGGCCCAAGAAAGCAAAAGGCAACTGAAGGACACAGGTGTAGTTTTAATCAGTAAAAGTACATGCCCTCACGAAACACCCTTGAACGAAAAAAAAAACCTATAACATTCTACGCTAATATTATAAAGAGGTAAAGTTTGTTTATTGTTTGTCAGAGGTAATATGTATCTGAAAATACTGGTCTGATTGCAAAAATGTTTTCACCTAACGGCTTTATTCCTGAGTGACATAGACCCTATTTTATGCAAGTATGCGCGCAAAGCCGCGGGCAAAAGCTAGTATTTTATATGTAGTACTACTGCCTATCGGATAAACCAACATCAAAAACTATTACTAATACCACAACTACAAAAGAACTAAGTTGCATTATTCTGCTTTTTTTATTATTGATAGGCTCGCGTTTGACCACTATCTCACCTTTCTTGCTTTCTTTTAAATACAGGCGTGACCCTACAGGCGACGACCTGACTGGAATGCAAATAAAACACGTAATACTTTCAAGGCTAGCTAGTTCATATTACAACTTCAATGGGATCGGACGAAACGCATCGCAACTACAAAACGACTAAAAAACTGGAGGCCGCCTGCATCTGGTTTATACCGAATGCGCGAAAGTGATAAGAGAATGGTATTTGCGATGTTTTTTTTTTTATGACGCGGCTCATTGAATGTTGGCTAAACTTTTCGGCCTGCAATACATGTTGGCCGAGCGTTGCCGAGTGAAGACTAAACGCATCGCAACTACAAAACGACTAAAAAACTGGAGGCCGCCTGCATCTGGTTTATACCGAATGCGCGAAAGTGATAAGAGAATGGTATTTGCGATGTTTTTTTTTTTATGACGCGGCTCATTGAATGTTGGCTAAACTTTTCGGCCTGCAATACATGTTGGCCGAGCGTTGCCGAGTGAAGACTAATACCAACATATAGCTCAGAGATTCACAGACCGCGGCTCACAGGCCGCATGCGGCCCCCCGGAAATATGTCAGCGCCCCGCCAGCAAGCTAACTCTTTTGAGAACACAAATATTTTTTTATAATATAATTTTTATTTCGCTATTTTTTTTTTTTTCTTGTGGCCCGCCTTTAGTTCATCATTTGCCCAAGTGGCCCCTAGTCTCAATAAGTCTGTGAATCCCTGCTAGCTAGACAGTATATTTGCCTTGTCTTGCTATCGCTCGGTGTCGCTCGCCTAGTTGGTTGAATAAAGACAAGCGCCAACGTGTATAGACCTCATTTGGCGTAGCTTGTCACAACTCGCAGTCGCTCGCGATGACTGCCTCATTTCGGAGCGGTGTCGGTTTTTCTGCACAAATCAAAGGCGCTCGTCCAACATGTGGGCGTCTCCTCAAAACTCGTCTATGTTCGCCATTTGCATTGGTTTCCTTCAAGCTTGCCGGACGTGTAGAGAGGAGCGCTTGCCTTGTGTCAATTTGTCTATATTTGCCTAGGCTCGCATTGGTCTAAGCTCGGCCAACGTGTATTCCAGGCTTTAGCTATAAGACATGTAGTATAGTACTAGCTTATGGCAGCGGCTTGCCCGCAAGAAGGTAGTTTTCTCCCGACAAATACTATTGCTTTAAACTCATGGTAGAGGTACCTACTGGACTCCGCAACCTAGTAACTGGGTAACACAATCAGTGCCGAACTAGGGCGATGCCAGTAGTAACCAGACACAGAGAGCAGTCTCTGGAGGGTCGCAATTTTTTTAATCCAGTCCATATTGTTTCCGTTGTACTTTCTTTTAGGGGCACCGTTATAGAAGCTCGCACTGGACGTATAACGGCCTGCTTACGACTTCAGTGTTAGTGGCTCCCGGGGCGGGATCGGAAGGCGGGCGCGCGCCTCTACGAGCGTCGTCTCGTGGCGTGCGCGACACATTTTCATAATTTTCTTCTTACCGCTCGTCACCCCGCGCTTAGCTACCGCTCACAGCAGCGAGGGCCGTAAAAGGCTAGTTTCGCATTAGTAGAGTAATAAGTTACCTGGAAGAAGTCATATTTGAGGAAGTCCCTGAGCGGCTTGTAGGATGGCACGGCCCACCACGCGTTGTGGTACAGATTGAGCACGGACAGCACCACCACCAGGATCAGCGCCGACAGCTTGGTGCGGTAGCCCACCGTCACCAGGATCATCAGGATGCTGCCCAGCAGGTCTTGCACGATCTGGAAAGTATGATGTACAGATTATTATCATCATCAGCCTTTTTAATGTTCCCACTGCTGGGACTCAGGCCTCCTCTCTAGAAGAGGAAATGGGCCGTAAAACAACACGCAGGCCCAGAGCGGGTTGGTAAATGTCACATGTCTTCGAATTTTTGGTTCCAGGACATGCCGGTTTCCTCACGATGTTTTCCTTCACCGTTTTGAGAGTAGTGGTGATGAAATAAATTACATAAAGTAATGCGCCTGGACCTGAATCCGCGAACAACAGCTCGCAAGTCTACAGATTTTTTTTTCGGTTCTGGATATCCCCACTCACTCAAATACACAAGTATTGAGTTTACATATTTGTAAATACAAGGAAAGTGACGTCACAGCGTTATCACGGACAATCCGTTCGCAGTTTTGACCTCGCTTGTTTTTTTTTTAAGAAATTTTTATGATCAACCGCACATTCGGTTCTGCATGCATGCGGATTATGCGTGTCGGAAAACCGACCCTGAAGTTTTGAGTACGTAATTTACATAGAGACTTCAATAGTCCGTCGTGACGCCCTAGTTTAAAATGTTCTACTTGGTTTAGTTAAGTTTGTACTATACGCATGAAGATGAAGAAAGGTTAACCGTAAAGTTGACAAATAAGAATACGCCCGTTTTTGACATATCAAAAGCATTTATTTCAAATAGACCAATTACAGGCACTTTTCCATAGTCAAATGTAGGACAGACCAAAAAAAAATGAAGCAAAATTGCACGGTCCAAAGCGTAGATCTCTATGGAGAAGAACGTTCAAGTAACTCTATGAACACGTTTGTATTTTGACTATCTAGCGGCTTGTCTAGTAGCTACAATACACTTGTGTATTGTAGCTACTACTCATACTACACCGGACCCTAATTATTATTTTACTGTTTTTTTCAGTATTTCGTTACAAGTAATATTCTAGGGTTTTTCTCAAACGTCAAAACGGGCCTTATTTAACAACGTTATAGGTAACACTCACACACCAAACCGTACTGGGTTCGCGTGGTGGATTACGGCATATTCTCTCTTCTAGGGAGGAGGTCTAAGTCCCAGCAGTGGAAATATTAAAAAGGATGATGATGATAGGTTACACTTGTTAAGCCTGCGAAGGTCGCGGGGCCGTTCGAAAGTTACCGCGACCTTGGAACGCAACGAACAACTAAAGGATCAACACGGATGTGTTTAAGTCAGTAAAAGTCTGACAATCCTTGCTCCACCCTGAGCAAGAGGAGTTACTTGGTGATTACACCGCAAAAAACACGTGTTTTATCCCAACATCTAATTTAAAATGAATATAACCTTGACCTTTTTGTTTCACTTATACATATAAATAAAATTGGAGTGTCTGTTTGAAATATTGAAAACGTTTTACATACACCAAAATATTTTTTTTACAATTTTTGTCTGTCTGTCTATTTGTTCCGGCTAATCTCTGAAATGGCTGGACTGATTTTGACGGGACTTTAATTGGCAGGTAAATGATGTAATAAGGAGTGACTTAGGCTACTTTTATTTGAGAAAAAATAAATTCAAAATCCTGGAGTCCACGCGAACAAAGTCGCTGGCACAGATAGTTCGCAATAAGATTAGACATTTAAACAAACCATTTTTACTGTCCGTTCAAACGATTTTGATTCTTATATCGTTGGTGGCATGATAGATGGCGGCTGCAGTAAATAGTTGGTATAGTAACCGCTTTTTTTATTTTAATGCCACCCTTACGATTACGGAAATAGAAGTCAAAATCGGTTGAACAGACAGTAAAAAAGGTCAATAGAGTATGAGATTTTTTTTGTAGTCTATCTACTTTAAATCAACATAATAAGTAGTCTGGCTCCCAGCCTTGACTAGGAAAAATTCCAGTAAAAAAAAACCTGTTCGCAAAACCGAGAGTGAATCGAATATATGTAAATACGATACCTCATATATGTTAATCGGTCAACTATTTATAAATTTCCGCAACGTTGGGAGGCGATCTATGACGTCATCACTCATTAGCATAGCTTGATAATGTGATGTGTTCAATGAATTTGACACTGTGATAATGTCACCTAGTTTTAATAACATATGTAAATATTTCGATGAGCAAATGTTGTAGGGGTAACGTTAAGGTCGGCGGCCCACTCCCTCCTTTCATCAATCACTACATAGTATAAAACAAAGTCGCTTTTTCTGTCCCTATGTCCCTTTGTATGCTTAAATCTTTGAAACTACGCAACGGATTTTGATGCGGTTTTTTTTAATAGATAGAGTGATTCAAGAGGGAGGTTTATATGTATAATAACATCCATTAAATAGTGGAGAAGTACTGCTATTTTTGAGGTTTCTAATGTGATGTCGTAAATAATTACATTTTTTCCGCTTACATTGCAAACGCAGGCTGAACCCTACGAGTTTTATCAAAATAATGTACTAAGTATTGTACACATTGAAAAGGTCTACAGAAAAGTCCGTGATGGTATATGTCTATCTCTTATGGATAACCCACAATAACTTTTTTTTGTCATTTACTTTTTACGACAAATAATGGCTAATTTTCGAAGCGATTTTAACCAATACAGCATTCATCCTTAACCAATTAAATACCTTGAATACATTGTTCATTTAATATAGATCTATATGGCCCTTTACACCGTATGATTTAAGTGAATATTTTCGAAGATATTACAGATTTAAAAATTGCGGGACGTAGCGTTTGCGGCGGTACCGGCCGGCCGCCCGGTGCGGCAAGAGCGTGCCTCTTCATGGTATAGGGAAAGGGGGATTGTTTTACTCCAAATTTAACGCGTGCGGGCCACGGGCAGTAATGAATAAATCAAAACTACTGAATCGATTTTAATCACATAGGCTATATATTTTACACCCGTGCGAAGCCGGAGCGGGCCGCTATGTTTTTATATACAACGTTCACAGTTTTTCTGTAGTGTATTTAGTATCAGCATTGCACCCGTTCGAAGCCGGGGCGGGTCGCTAGTTTGATTATAATCTGCTGATTGAAACGCGTAGGTAAATTGATCTTAACTTACAATTGCCGAAACGGATCTTGAGCGTTCGGCGTCAGAGTGGAGATCGCTTTGAGCATATATACATAGGCGAGCCAATCGTCTTCGTTGTTAGATACATGCAGCAACGCAGGGAACGAATCAGGAGTGACGTCTATGACGCGATGGCGCTGCGAGCCAATAACTGACACTCCCCCGCGTCTCACTTCGCACCACTAAAGAGACCGAATATTTGACTTCTGCGCAACTAGAAGCCAGCGCTCAAGATCCGTGCCGGCAATTGTACTCTCCATCCAACAGGCAACCAACCGCGATATCTATGAGACATCGTTGTTGGACAATGTTTTATTAGTAGTTCAACAATAAGTTATTTTTTGTAGACAATCCTGTCGAGATACATAAGCATACATACATAAGTTTACATCAAGATTTTTTACTTTTTTTTCCAAGATAAATTAATGTTATAGTTTGTTTTTTTATGAGTGCTTGTCTGAAGAGTACGTTAGATATTGAATAAACTTAATGCGTTATAGTTTCTAAATTTCGTTTTCTGAATCGAGCGTTGAAAGTTTTTGACAGCCGTTTGAGGAGTTACAATTAAGGATTGGAATTCCATGTCGGAGTCTGTGTTTCCTGGCAGCTACAATTTGGTGCTCTTGAGTGAATAGGTTACTCCAAGGTCTCCTAGGTGCAAGCGTGCTCCATCGTCCACCACTTCATCAGGTAAGATAGTGGTCAAGCGCGAGTCAGTGAATAATATATTTTATTAAGAAATATTTTAAAATGTATACAATATGTAAACAAGACAACTTCGACGTCACTGTTCAGAAATCGGAGTATTTAAACTGCAGAAGTAAAAAAAAAAAAAATCATACATTGAGCCGAACATAGAACCTGTCCTTTTCGAAATCGGTTGACAATTTCTTCATAATAGTTGTACTAACCTGCAAGAACGAGTATTCAAATCGCAGCAGCGTGATGAACATGAAAGCCAGCAGTATCCTTCCGGCGAGCTGCAGGTAGGTCTTGGGTTTGTTCTCTCCGAGCGACGGCACGCCCGCGAAGAGGCTTCGCCCCTCGGCCCGGGCCTCCGCTAACACCAGCAGTAGGGCTCCGATGAGCGCCAAGTTACGCAGCAAGAACTGCATGTCCCATAATATACTGTAGGCGAAGGTCTGAAAGAGATTTGTTATTATTAGAAAGGGAATCAACTTCATTATTTTACATCATTATTTTCCTGCTTTTATGAAGCCAAAGAAAAGATGGATGGATTGTGTGAGAAGCGATATGAAAGAAAGGGCGCTATCACTAATGATAGCGTGACGAGTGACAGGTCAGAATGGAAGAAAAAATACGTGTTGCGCCGACCCCAAATAAAACGGGACTAGGGCAGGAAGATCATGAAGACGCTGATGATGATCTTCCTGCTTTTATGCCAGCTTCTTGTTGGCAAAAGCTAGTCATCATCTAGACGCAATCTTGTAGGGGGCCTACCCCTACAAGATGTACTGATGACCAGATTAGGGCCGCGGGAATCCGATGGATGCGAGACGCACAGGACCGTTCATTATGGCGACACTTAGGGGAGGCCTATGTCCAACGTGGACGTGTTTCGGCTGAAATAATGATGATCTTACAAAAGAGGTGAAAACGGGGTTCTAAATTTTTTTTTTTATCTGTTATAAACTAGTACTTGACTGCGATCCTGCCCTGATGGTAAGCAGTGATGCAATTGTTGATGGTGAGGCGCACTAGTTTATTAAGAGCCTATTCCCTTGAAGACAGCTAAATTATAATCAGATGGGAAGACCGCAGCAGGCAAATTGTCCCAGTCAGTTTGCATGGAGAAAGCTACTATCACACAAGCAAAGCAACTGGTAGAAGCTAGTATTGAAAACAAGGTATGCGACGAGAGTGAGGGTACCATAAACGCTAACGCATCACGAAGCAGTAATCAAACACCAAAATACCGCAACCTCACAGCGAGAAGGCCAACACAAAATTTCGGAGAGCTACAAAAACTTCAAATAACAGGAAATGTAACATCTACACAAATGAATGGCAAACCGTTGGATTAAAATGAAAACTAAAATTAATGTTGGTCATTGTATCTTAATGGAATAACGACCCTGAAGTGAAGCCACCGTGACTCGGCCACTGCGACTCGCATTAAAACGTACATTGATGATATGTTTGACGTACTTCTTTCTAGTACAGACTTGTAGGTATATAACATCACTAGATTTTGCCGGCGGGTTTGCCTGTGTAGGTACATAAAATATAGCCTACGTTACTTATGAATAAAGCAGCTTTTCAATGGTTAAACAATTTTAGCAATAGGACTAGTACTTCCAGAGATTGCTGCTGCGAACAAAAAAAAAACTAGTCAAGTAGTAGTTCAAGTTGCGCAGAAGTCAAAAATCGGGTCTCTTTAGGTGGTGCGACGTGAGACGCGGGGGCGGGGAGCGTCTGTGAATGGCTCGCTGCGCATCGCGTCATAGACGACACTCGTGATTCGTTCATTGCGCATGCAGCATGTATCTAACAACGACGACGATTGGCTCGCCAATGTATGGAATGCGCAAAGCGATCCCCACTCTGACGCAGCGTTCAATATCCGTGGTGGCAGCTGTACCTCTTTAAAATATTAGTTTGAAATGTTTCCACAGCTTAGACTCGCATCTCATCTCTAGAAGAGGATATTGGCTATAATCCACTACGCGAGTCCAGTGCTGGATGCTTTCGAATTTTTGGTTCTAGGACATGCCGGTTTCATGATGCTTTTCTTCACCGTTCTGAGAGCTTTGGTAATGCAGTAAACTACACAAATTAAAGGGCTTGCCTGGGTTTGAGCCCATAATCAGAACTCGTAAGTCGGGGCCCGGTCAGCGCTTGGAGGGGTGCCCTGTTAATGGAGCGATCTTTGTACTTATTTTTCAAGGGGTTACAGTGCCTACCTGTAGTACAACAATGAAGAAGAGGACTCCACACGCGATGTCAACCTTGAGCCTGCCCAGCACCATCACGCAGCCACCCAGCTGGCCAAATAAGTTTATTATCTGCAAACAATACAATCAACTTTACATTCTTTGAAAATAAAATAACGTAAATACTGTTAATGTGATCAGAGGTGAATGCCTCACGCTCACGACCTAGGACACGTAATGCTAGCGGCACACGATCCAGTTTACCGTCAAGTTTGCAGCGCGCTTACGGTGGCGTCCGGCAGATCGTGCGTGGCATCCATAACGCCATGTAAACTTGGCCGCTCATAATCAAAAGAACTACATTGGGCCCATGTGGGCCACATATGACAATCTGGGCGCGTTCGGTATACTTTATATGGCAACTAGACTTCTAAACATTAGGATGTTATTACAGCAAAGGAACGATCGTCAATCGATGGTAGAATGGATTAGTCGACGTCGAATCATCGTCGTTCAATCGAATCCTCTTTTAAATACATTTCGAAGAAAAAAAATAATGGAATATAGTCGAGGTTGATCGATCAACGTCATGCCATCGACCGGTAATCAATCGATTGGTTAGTCAACCGGTATTCGTCTTTCAATCAAAGCTACCACACCAGTCAATCGATCGTCGACACGTGTTACGTATGCGTCGGTATAATGTAGTTCCCGCTTTATGCCCAGCCAGCCACACACACACGGTCCAGTTTACTGTCAAGTTTGCAGCACGCTTGAAGCGACGTCCGGTAAACTAGATCGTGTGTGGCTAGCAGTATGTATTACAAGTTTACTGTGTGTACCGCAGCCCTAGAACGCAAAGGGCAACACTCCTCGCTTCACCCAGAGCGAGAAGAGTTATTTGACGAGTTCACAACTCAAAAAAATAGGGAATAAACAGAAACAAAAGTTTTCAATCATATCTCGTAAGAATTATGAAGTTCTATATTTACCAAACATTCCTACTTATTAATAGAACTGTCTGACTCGCCTAAAGATAAAAGAATGTATTAGAAGAAGTCATAACATATCAATTATTTTGTCAGTCCAGTAAATCCTTAAGTTTGTAGGAGAATATCATTCCGGCGCTATTATAATTTGATCAATTTCAATTTACTAATGCATTTATAGCGAATTAGCTTCTGCCAGCGGCTTCGCCCGCGTGAAATTTGGTTCCTCCACACAAATTTGGACCCCTGTTTACCAAAGTGTTTTACCCACTTAGGGGTGGAGTTTCGTAAAATCTGTTCTTAGCGGATGTCTACATCCTATAAGCACGGTGATATTATACCGAGCTATAAGGAACCTACCTGCCAAATTTTAAGTTCGTAGTTTCTAAGATTTCGTGATTAATCAGTGAGTAGAATTTTGCTTCTATATATATATAGATTAAAGTTACGTTATTCAATTACCAGGCAAAGGTGCAATGTAATGCTGGGAATCAATCTTCCTCATTTGGATTATTATCGTGTAAAGGGGGGGGGGTCAGAGGAACAAACATGAATTATGTTGTACAACGTTAGTTTGAGTATTATCGAAACCCGAAACACGTGTCTAGTATTTTTCTGTAAAGGAGTCTATGTACAAAACATAACTGTATCATGAAAAATCACAAAGTTATAAAATTTGTTATTTTACTTGGTAATCCGCTCAAATACATGGTCACCGGGTCATACGGGCGACTGAGGGGTGGTTTTGCTCGCGCACCCGGCTGTGCGCTGGCGAATGAGAGATAACTCATGACTAGAGATGAGCCGTTGCCGGCAATATGGCAATATTGCCACCAATATTCATACTTCGGGCAATATTCCCACTTCACGGCAATGTTGCCGGCAACGGCACATCACTATTCATGATTAGATGACTTCTCTTCTCTTAAGCTCAATGTGTTCATATAGTGACTGCTAATTAGTGTACGATACTTAAACACGTGATTGTGCTCATGATAACCAAAAACTTTTACTATGGGAACAAACCTGAAATCGCGAAAAAAAATCAGCTGTTCAGTACATTTATGTTTGCTTAAGGACGTATTCACATATTTCGACAAATATCACGGTTTTTCGGGAACAATTATGATGCTCTATGAATCATAATTATGAGTATATCTTGGTATCAAATAAAAGACAATATATTTATCTCCAGGATGGCATAAAAAAACTATTACGGTCTCATATAAAATTTTCATATAAATACGATTTTACCAACGCACTAATACAAGAAAATAACGAAACACAGAGTCTGAGTAGGAACCCATAACTTAAATCCAGTAAACATTTTTACTTTAAAAAACATAAAATAATACAGCTTATATAGTCTTCAACACCTATAGATAATTATTTTGAACCTACATAAATAACTTTATGATTTATGACCAAAATAAAATCACTCTCAATATTTCTTCATACATTTTTCATTGAACGCGCGATGTCTAGCGTCAGTCCGCGCTCAGAAGCGCTTGTGAACGGATGACCGTATCGCTCTCTTACAAAAAATAAATACGTATAAAATGTGTGCCGACTTGTATACTGCGACTGCAAAGACGTGCTACTTTTTTGGACCGAAATAAAAGTACAAATATCATACTTATTTTTAAAATTGTTACTATGGAGTAATAATGGACTTACTGATACAGAATGAGTTTTATTCTAAAACAAAGACCAGAAATGGCCAACGGAACTTCATAGGTACTTACATAGATATCACAATGTAGATAGTTAAGCGACTATGACAATAAAAATAAATAAATGGTTCTGAATAGTTATGTTAAAAATGGTACCGTCGAAGTGACCTGATGATGATGATGGAGCCGGAAGATAGGCATCGGAACTCCGTAGTTAATCAATGTGTCCTAGCCATGTTTGGGCTTATTAGAATTGTCATGAGATGCACTTTGGCTGTAAGGTACTATGGAACTGATTTGATGATGATGATTGAACCGGAAGTTAGACACCGGAACTCCGTAATTAATCAATGTATCCTAGCCGTGTTTGGGCTTATTAGAATTGTCATGAAATGCCCTTTGGCTATAAGGTACTATCGAAGTGACCTGATGATGATGGAGCCGGAAGATAGGCACCGGAACTCCGTAGTTAATCAATGTATCCTAGCCGTGTTGAGGCTTATTAGAATTGTCATGAGATGCACTTTGGCTGTAAGGTACTATGGAACTGATTTGATGATGATGATGGAACCGGAAGTTAGGCACCGGAACTCCGTAATTAATCAATGTATCCTAGCCGTGTTTGGGCTTATTAGAATTGTCATGAAATGCTCTTTGGCTATAAGGTACTATCGAAGTGACCTGATGATGATGGAGCCGGAAGATAGGCACCGGAACTCCGTAGTTAATCAATGTATCCTAGCCGTGTTGGGGCTTATTAGAATTGTCATGAGATGCACTTTGGCTATAAGGTACTATCAAACTGATCTGATGATGATGGATAACCCTATAGTAATTCAATCGGGCGTTGAATTTTGTCATGAACCTTGAAACTCGATAAAAATAATTTGTTCGAGCTTAGAATATAGGTTATAATGATACGTCATACGTGTCATTATAACCTATATTCTAAGCTCGCATCGCAAGCATCGTAGTGCAATTCGAGTATAGTACAAAATAAAACAATATCTTTTTTTTTTATATAATGTATAGGCTCGCATTTGACCACAATCTCACCTGATGGTAAGCGATGATGTGGCCGACGATAGAGCACGCTTGCCTATATCTTGGAGTACCAAGATAAATTAGGACACTTTTCACTACATATTATAAAACAAAGTCCCCCGTCGCGTCTGTCTGTTCGCGATAAACTCAAAATTTACTGCACTGATTTTCAAGCAGTTTTCACCACTCGATAGCGTGATTCTTGAGGAAGCTTTTAGTATATAATTTGTTAAGTTTTTGTATGTATTTTTGTGTACATTAACGTTATTTGTTGAAGATGTCGGGAAAAAATAAGCCGTCTGGGAGCTTTTAACGCAAACGCTGCCTAAACCCTTTAAGATATAACAAAATAATGTATCGTGGAATTGTCTTCTTGTTATCTTATATAGGTCTACAGAAAAGTCCGCGGTGGCATATGTCTATCTCTTAAGGTTAACATAATATATCCATTTTATTACTTTTAAAAATTGGCATTCATGAAGCATTTATTGGAAAGCTATTTACATAATTACGTTATTAATTCTTATCAAAATAACTTCGCGTTCAAGACTATATCAGTATCTGTGAATTACTCTTTGAATCATTTAAATCGGACGTACCATTAGAAAGCTTTCATAAATTTAATAATTCTCAAAATTAAATTCACGAGTTCACGAGTTCCGCTCTTCAGTAGCTACGCATGACGCGGTCCTCCCCTGCACTGTTTTGCCTACTGTTTCTTTAGCTAATAAGCCGAACGACAATAACGCACGACTGATGACTGTGTTTTCTTTTGGAAGTTGTTGAAAAGTTATAATTGCATTTTTGTTTTGTGTTTGTTTTCTTAACTAACACAACACCAACATATGTGAATTAAGGTAGTAAGAACTACGCTGCTCACGCGTGTAAAATGGAGGTCCAAAATTTATGGGAAATAACATTAGGTTACGCCACGCGGGCGAAGCCGCGGGCAAAAGCTAGTGTATTTATAAATCAATTTTTCTTATTACCATTTTGATATACAAGGAATTAAAGTTGCCACAATATCATGATATCAAATTAACGATGATTTATTCATCTCCCAGTTACATGCTTTAAAATTATTCAGTCCCATACAATCTTTTCACACAAATACAATACAGAAATTGGCTATGCTACAAATAGGGTCTGGATAGTACACATAACTGCTAAATCCGTTGTATATTTTACCTTATAATTATGAAAAAAAAACTTTTTAGTTGTAATACACTTACTTACAGCGAGAGTACCTTTTTCTCATGACAATTCCAATTAACTCAAACCCTGCTAGGATAAATTCATTGTTTTATTATGAAGCTTCCGTGTCTACCTTGCGGCTCCATCATAATCATCAGATCAGTTTGATAGTACCTTATAGCCAAAGTGCGGCGCATCTCATGATAATTCTAAATAGCCTAAACACGAGTAGGATACATTGATTAAGTACGGAGTCCCGGTGCCTATCTTCTAGCTTCATCATCATTATTATCAGATTAGTTTGATAGTACCTTATTGCCAAAGTGCATCTCATAACAATTCTAATAAACCCAAACACGGCTAGGATACATTGATTAATTATGGCGTTCCGGTGCCTATCTTCCGGCTCCATCATCATCATCAGGTCACTTCGATGATACCATTTTCAACATACCTATTCAGAACCATTCATTTATTTGTATTATCGTAGTCGCATAACTATGTTCATTGTGATATCTGTGTGAGTATGAACTTCCACTGGCCATTTCTGGTCTTCTTCACCAGTTCCACTTCATCAAATGTAATTTTTTGAGTGTAAATGCTTAAGTCTTTGATAAAAATACCAAAAGAACTATACGGTTGCTTATGATATTTGAGGAGTTCCCTCGATTTCGCCAAGATTCCATCATCAGATCCCGACTTGGTGACTATGGGACCATTTGGGAAGTATACACTTTCCAACAAAAAAAGAATTTTTCAAATCGGTCGGCAAGCAACGAAGTTATGCGCGAACATAAAAAAAAATTCAATCATCCGAATTGAGAATCCCCTCCTTTTTTAGAAGTCGGTTAAAAATACATAAGTATTCATAGTTTTAACTGTATTTTACGATTAGATCAAATATTAAATTGGAAATACCTACTTGCTTCAGACATCGTACGAGTATTTATTGAGTTTGAAGATTTAATTCATGTCGGAGAGGGGTTGTGCGTTGTACCTAATTGTCTGATAAAATTAATCTCAAATACCCATTTGATTTTGTTAAATATAATATTTTTAAAGAAATAAGCCTGGGAAATAATCGTAGGTTTACAAAGAAATTGGTCGTTATTAACCGTAACGATATGGCAACTACTTATTTTTGCTATACGAGTAGTACTCGAAACTGGATAAGCAGGCAATTACATATTGCCATATAATAATACTGATATTAAAAATCAAACAAGCTTGACTCAATTAAAACTTACTAAGAAAAATAAAATAATACCTCAAATATCAAGACATGTTCGGTTAAAGTATAAAATTGAGCGAACAATGGGCTCTATGTGTGCGTGCGCGTAAAGTCGATGTATTGCGACTAAGATACCTAAATTCGAGCGAGTGAATCTTGCTCACGCGTCCTTAATGCACTGAACAGCTGATATTTTTTTCACGATTTCGGTTTTGCTCTCATAATGAAAATTGTTTGTTATCATGAGCACAATCACATGTTTAATTATCATACACTAATTGCCAGTCACCCTATATACATGTTCGTGTTCCGTACAGTAATTAGAAAGAAGAGGTTTTTATTACCGATAAGCTTTAAAATGGTCCAGTGCATAGAAAACAACGCACCAATTATACCGCTACGCACGAAAGTAGTAGAAATGAAAGTGGCAAGCCAAAATGGCGTGAAATTATGAATGTGTGCTAGGCTCGGAAACCGAAAATAGACACCAGTGAGTACCATACCAGAAGATTCTGTTATGCACTAGAATCCGAAATAGGAACCTCCCGAATTGGTTATGACCGATAAGGACCTGCGAAGATGAGGACGCTGGCATCGTGGGCCGTGGCGTCTTTACAGCCACTCTTTAAAGAGAGCAACTTATCGCCGTAATTGCGGCGCGCTGGCGTGACAATTTGGAAGAATAAGATTTGCACAAACTTAAAAATGCTTAAGAAAGTCATTTTTCGAGCAAACCAAAAAAAAAAAAAAAAACAAGAAAGTTTATTTGGGTTCATTCCTGCGGGGTTACCATGACGTTCAAAGTAAGATTGTTTTAATCTTGTGTCAATGTGGGTAAGAGATGGCGCTAGACAACCTGTATAGCTCTGTCTCTTACCCACACCGAAACGATTAAAACAACCTTACTTTAAATGTCTAAGTCTTTGTCGGGAGATGTCAAAACTGAAGAAAATTGGTCAGCAAGGGTCCTGTTGCCGTCCGGTAACTGTCCGGACCAAGCCCAAGTCAACAGCAACAGCAGGGACCCAGCCGGGTCGAAGCCTACTGGGGCCAGGGTTATCCGAAAGGGAGCTCGAGCCCCGGTATGAAGGCTAGAAGGAACGGGGTGGATCTTTGAGTCAGTAAGAGTCTGACACTATCTCTCGCTGCGCCCAAGAGCGGGGGTTGTCATTGGATGTTTTTTTCCCACCATAAAAAAGGGTCCTCCTGTTCAGTCAGGAAATGGATCAACAGAATAGAGCGGTAGATAGTAAAGGTAGAACCACACTGCGCACACGTGTGCCATACATGCCAAATTGGGCGCGTCGTCGGTCTCTTTACATTTCATATGGAAACCATTATAGACTTGTAGAGCTACACTTAATCCACGCCACGCGACGTCATTCTACGTACAAATCAGGCGAGTTACACGAGTATGTCCACAGAGTACGTCGGTCTAATGTAGTTCTAGTTGAACAATCTCTTTGTAAGAGACACAATGTGAGTGGGGTCACGCTAAGTGAACCCCGGGTTTTCTGTCTGTCTATAGTAGGGGTAGCCAACTTGAATCGAACCACGATCTACTACTTCTAACTAGACTTTAAGATTTAGCGATTACAAAATCAATTTAACTATGAATCTATGAGCGAGTGAGCTCAGCTGTTTTAGCAGAACGCATCAAGTCAAGTCAAGTCAAGCCAAAAGTTTTTTATTTCACATAGGCCTACATGGGCACTTATAAAACGTCAGAAGCTAGTGCACGGTTCGAAATTGATTCATCGAAGAGTTCAAATGATCTTCAATATCATAATTATCTTTGTCGAACGAGCGAAGCTTTCTCAAAAAATATAGTAATCCCGCACCGCCGAAGAGAAAGAAGTCATTGGATGATTTCCTATCTAAAATAAAAGGGGTCATACCATAACGTGTTAAAATATAAAGCGTGCGAGCGAGAAAGAGGTATGGAGCTATACATCTTACTAGCTGTGCCCGCGACTTCGTTCGCGTGAACTAAAGGATTTTAGAATTTATTTTTTTTCTAAAATAAAAGTCTAAGGAGTAATCATTATTCTATCAGCTACTGCCAAAAAAAGTCCCGTTAAAATCGGTTCAGCCGTTTCAGAGATTAGCCCGGACAAACAGACTAAGAAAAATTGTAAAAGTGTAGGTCGTCAAATGGATCGCTTTAAGAGCTTATGGTAGAGCCTCTGTTCTATAGGAAAGACCAGGAACGATCGGCATGCGACAATAGGTAATGATGGTAAATCAATCTTTTAACAATACACCCATATAAAACGACTCGAATATTTTAATCGATTGCTTCTACTGTCCCATAATTGAGCACAAGCCGACAATAGACCCGTTCAATGGTTCTGATTGAGAAACAAGGAAAAATAAATAAGTAAATTGATTCAATTTGTGTCTGAGCACGTGTATCTTTTAGGGACTCGATGATAACCACAATTCTCTGGTTCCCAGTAATATAAAGTAGCTTAATTGCCTATGCATGAGCTTCAGTTTAAGGCGTATAGTCCCTTGAACCATCTGACCGAAATTACGTGAACGCAACTCTCGCACTCGCCTAGGCGGCAGTACGCAAATCTGTGCATTTATTTGCGGCCAGCAGCGCCCGGAAAGCGCTTTAAATCCATTTTCTCTGCGAGATATTGATTGATTTACTTATGCAATGTTCACTTTGAAGAATATTTAACCACCAATTTTTATGTGTAAAAATGTTTCTAAAGGTCCAAGCCGTTTCGAAGGAGTAGGGAAAAGTTGCGAAAAGTTGCGAAATAGCAAATTTTTTTTTTTTACAAAAGTATTAATTGCACGAAAAAATAAAATGTTGATATTATTGTTCATGAATCTATAATAAACATATATTTTTTTCAAACCAATTGACCTAGCCGTTACGGAGGAGTAGGCCTCAGAAAATCACTGTTTTATGGCACTTTCCAGAAACGAAATGTCTGGCGAAAAATGACGAGGAGAGCCGATCCCAAATGAAATGGGATAAGACTAGGTAAAGAGAGAGAGAGAGAGAGAGAGAGAGAGTTGTCCGAACGAACTTTCGGTTTCGGCCTACTTTCGGCAAAAAACAAGTTTCGGCAAAAGCTATCCAACTGAAACTACGGCCCAAACGGAAACTGAATTTGAGAGGTTTCGTCACGTTGCACCAAAGGAAGTACTAAGGGCTATATTCCGGGACACCATAGCGACAAATACAGCCCTATGCTACCAAACTAAACACGGACACCAGGTGATCAGATCATTCTGTTGGTAGCGACAGGTCGCGCCGCCAGTGTTCCGATAAAATATAGCCTTATGAGGTAATTTTTTTTGCACCTTGAATATCAGAAACGAAATGATTATTGTAATTAAAAACCAAAGAGAGAGAGAGAGAGAGGGAAAAAAATTTGTTTTTTTGTCTCTTTTACCCTACGAAAACTTAATATAGAAGTATCGGTTTTGGATTCGGTTTTGGCCGAAAAGAAAAGAAGTAATTTTGGGGGAAATGCGCTCTAAGTCAAAATAACGTTATCGTTCTACTTATAACCAATTTGTTAATAGTGGTTATTAACAGGCGCGCTGTCGTGTGGTAACGAGCTGTCTCTGGAGACGGGAGCGGTCATTACAAGGCTCTGTGGCCGGCTCATAACGAGATATTGTCCTTTTATTATGTTTGTTGATTCAATAGGTTGCAGAGACATTACTAACACACAAAAAGTTGGTATTGTTAAAATGCTCCGTGAAATTGCAAGGTAATTGTCATGGGATCACTGGGATAATGCATACTAGTGTTAAGCGCAGGCCACACCGCCAGCTAGCGGGCGGGCGGGCTAGGCGGGTGGGCGAAGCGAACGAAGGAAACTATACAAACTACGCGAAATATTGGCGAACTAAACTATGGGGTTCACACCGAAACCTACGGACAGATGAGCGACGAGCGGAGCGGGCGAAGCGGGGGTTGTAGCGCCCGCCCGCTAGCTGGCGGTGTGGCCTGCACTTTATAAAGAGTGTAACTCTATCTGTCTGTTAAGCTTTTAGGGTTAAATTACTGACCCGATTTTGATGAAATTTTGACACCTTAATCCCCAAGGTAAGACATAGACTTCTTTGTACTTCGAGTTCACATAAGCATTAACCGATATTCATCATCATCATTTCAGCCGATAGACGTCCACTTTTGGGCATAGGCCCTCCCCAAGTGTTGCCACAATGAACGGTATTAACCGATTTTTTTTTTGTCAATTGTCTTTTTGGATACTTTTTTAAAACTTGATTGAATTTTGGAAGTACTATAGACTGAGCATTGTCTAGCTTTTCTTTTTGGCCAGTGTTTCATATGCAACAATTTATTCAAGCTTAAACAATGAAAACATACACAAACAACTGCCTTAAGCTATTTTGGCACTCATAACAATACGTTAACATGCAAATATTATAACAACAAGTAATTATTTACATGTGACACAAACAAAACATGTGTCGCAATTTGGATTCAATACACTATTTACTAGTGCAGAGCAGGTGCAGTGCCAACTGTTCATCAACTTACTACGCATGCATTTAATTCATTAAACCCCAAGCGAACACCGGCGTTCGCTCTCTCATTATCTTTCTTTTGTGTCTCTAATTACGGTATTCCAAAGTTTCATACAATAATTAATTTTAAAAACAACATCAAAGTAATAATTGATTATTAAGAGCCGGTTCTTGTCACTGAGCATTTTGTTTGAACTCCGCCCGGGTCTATGTCGACTGCGGCCCCGCGGCGGGATTTTTAATTTATAGAAAAAAAATTTAGCTATTTAAGATTTATATTTTTGCCAGACAAGAAAAACACGCTTTATTATTTTATGAAACTTTCTAATCATCCGTGAGGTAATCTCGTAGAAATACGTTTGAAATCGTAAGTTAGGGTCTGATTCATTATTTTTTTTATCGACCAAATTAATTTGTAGGTATCATGTTTTAATTTTTGCCCAGCGGTTGGTGATGTGGTCAATTTTAATAAAATAAATGTTTCATGGTGGTTTCTTTTATAATTGGAGATTTAAAGAGATTTAAAAAGTAAAAAAATAGTAGAACCTGACCTTAATGTGATTCGTACTGGGTATGGCCTAAATTTTTAGTAAATCTTGTTCCGTATCTAATTAAAATTTCATTATCATTGCTTATCAGTTTATATGTTTTTTCTGCAACATCACAAGTCGTTTATCTTCACAGAGGTTACATAAATTGTTTGTTATTACATCTTCACTTCTCTCGATCGATATGTTATTTTAATTCTTTTCAGAATCAGAATCAGAATGTCTTTATTGTGGGCATAGGTTACATACAGGTGTTAAAATTAAATAATAAATTACAGTTCCATTATGTCCTGCCAATTAGGCATACAATAATAAATTACAGATTGTACTAAGAAAATATTTAACAAATAATTGAATCAAAATTTAGTTGGATTTATAAATTTCAAAATTGAGTCAGAATTATAAATGTCAAAATTGAATCAGAATTATAAATGTCAAAATTGCGTCAGAATTATTAATGTCATTTTTGAGTAGGAATTATAAATGTCAAAATTGAGTTAGAATTATAAATGTCAAAAATACACAATTATTCAATAATTTAGGAAATCCTGGATCGTGTAGTAAGCCTTATCGATTAAGAAATTACGTAATTTATTTTTAAATAGGGTAAGTTCCTTAGTGCTCAAAATGTCAACAGGTAACTCAATTAGGATGCTCCACCTGAGGTCCTGAACTATACTGCTTAGCTGTTTTTTATTACAAACAAAACTATAATTCATTTCTCTTTATAATAATATATTTATAATATTTAGGGCTCTATGATTCTAGCGGATTGCGAGCGTCCGTCCCCAAAACGGAGCGGGTGAGCAACGAATACGTTGAGGGAGCGCAACAAATACGCCGCGCATGCGCAGCCAATTTGTTGCGGATCTGGCAACGAGGTGTGGGTCTTCAGCTTCTTCGAAGTAGCAAAGCCAACAGCAGTGTCTTTTGGTCGGAATCCATTTTGTTACTGAGTGTACGTAGTTAACTTGCTACAAACACGCGTTGAAAACGTTGCGAAATTGTCACGCGGCCGCGACGTCTTCGCTGTGCAGCCGCGACGTGTTCGCGACGCATTCGCTGCGCCCCACAGCCGCTCGCAAACCGCTAGTGTGATAAAGCCTAGCGCTAGTATTGATTTGAGTTTTCAGAAATCTTGATCATCCATTTTTTTAAGATACGAGTAAGCCGTGAACTTGACAGAAATAAGCCTGTTATGATTCTCAAATACGTTCATGATTGGAATGACTCAGCCGGCACAAATGAGACGTTAGGAATTTGTAATTAACGTGACATTGGCAAATAATCCGCTTATTAAAGAAGAATAATTAACACTAATGTGTCTGACACATACCGGGCTTCAGCTAGGAAGCTCACATGATATTCTAAAAATAGAATTCGTCAATTAGAATATTCGATCGATATCTTCGTAACATAATTCTAGGATTCATTCGTAAGCTACAGAGAAGGGTAAGATTTAAAAAAAAAATATTTCATTATCATCATCATTATTTTAGAAGACCTTCATTGGTGGACATAGGCCTTCCCCAAGTATCACCATAACGACCGGTCCTGTGCGTCTCCCATCCATCGGATTCTCGCCGTCGAACTTTCGCTTCGATGTGAAGATCACACTTTGTGATTTGATTTGAACGGATCGAAGCATAACTTTGGACTAAGTCACATCTCTACACCTTACCCTCACATTTGGTAAGGGTAAGGTGACCCGCCCGCCGAATCTAAGAGAGGTATGGGCCCAGACACAGATTACTGAATAGTTACTACGTAACAGATACTTCACTCAGTAGAAAATTTCCAATACCTATTACGATATTTGCCTACTCCCTCGCGTCAACAACCACTGTATGCTAAAATGCACCTAAATGCTCAAGCGTACAGCAGTGATTGCTTCGCACCGCGCGATTCCACAGTAATCGCAGGGCTGCCTCTTCGATAAAATTAAATTAACATAACTTTTTATCTATGTTATTGAGAACTGTGAATATGTTCTGACTTTTATGTGGCAGTTAAAAATTTTATCACTTATAAAATATTTAACCAACTTAAAAAAAAGGAGGTGATCACAGATACAGGCCAAACTAAGAAGTTTGACTTGTATGGTTTGTAGGTATGTATGTTTGTGCGCGATAATCTCGCGTTTGGCTAAACCGATATGGTTTTCAGAAAAGGATTTGTTACATTTAGGAGAACGTTTTAAAATAAGTATAATACTTCTTAGTTTGATGATGATCTTCGGAGATGTTCACTAGAAATGAAAAAAAAAAGCCTTAAAAAAAAAACCGACTTCAAATAAAGCACTAAGCCGTAAGAAATAATTTGTTTTTTTTTTTTTATGTTAGTGCTAACAGCTGGTAATTACGAATCAAAAAGCACCGACATCAAAGAAGAAATTATTTCTTACGGTTTAGTGTTTTGAAGTCGGTTCTCTTTTTTAAACGAACGAACAGCACTATTAAAATTGAACGGCGTGCGCGCGCTTCGCTTGCGAAAACGGCACTGAATTTGATCCGCCGGCGGACCGATACCGCTCGGCTGGGCGGTAGGCACATATAGCGCGCAAGTACATGGAGTGACGGAGGCCTGGCCCAGACAGATAATGACTTGAGTTCATCTCCTTAATGTCGCTATCACGAAGGGGCCCAGCCGGGTCGAAGCCTACTGGGGCCAAGGTTATCCGAAAGGGCGCTCGAGCCCCGGTATGAAGGCTTGAAGGAACGGGATGGGTTTTTTAGTCAGTAAGAGTCTGACACTATCTCCCGCTCCGCCCAAGAGCAGGGGTTGTCATAAGCTGATTTTTCCCATCGAAAAAAAAAGGGTTACTTAAATTTTTGATCTAAAACTTCTTTTTTTCCACTTTCACTTCATCTTCGGTGACAACGCAGAGGAGTTTTGTTGTATATTTTGAGCCACAAAGGACAGAATAAGAGATGGAGCATTCTTAAGGTGATAAAGCTAGCGAGATAGCGCTATACTTAGCAGTTTAGCACTATAGCTATTTTTTTTTTATTGATATAAACTAGTGCTTGACTGTGACTGTGTGACTGTCCACCTGATGGTAAGCAGTGATGCAATCGTTGATGGTGAGACGCACTAGTTTATTAAGAGCCTATTCAGTCTTGCTTTAAAGACACCTAAATTATAATCAGACGGAAAGACCGCAGCAGGCAACTTGTTCCAGTCCAGCACTAGTTCAGCGTTACTACATACTACATGAACACACAGAATTAAATGGATTTTGAGGCAAACGGACTTTTGGGGGAAAGACCAAGGAGTGTGGAATTCTTACCTCACTAAAACCACCCCGGTGATCACCATCAGTACACGGAAGAGGGCTTCGTGACCTCTTAAAAGACCACCCCGGAACCCTCTCTATACAACGCCTGTTAGGGCACAGGAACCTAGCTTTAACTATAAGCTCTTAAAAAAAAAATGGCCGTTTTATGTACTTACAACAAACATTGTGGCGAGGAACTTCCCGCAGCCCCACGACATGTCCATGTAGTCGCGCTGCTCTGACCATTGGAACCACATACGGAGCCCGTCCTCAAGGAATGTGGAGATGAGGCACAGCCGTGCCACCGTCGGTAACACATTCTTGCCTTTGCGAATCACCTGCAGAAGAGATATGGAGTTAATCGCATTATAGAAAACGTTAATAGTAAAGTAGGGGTACTATGTGTCCTAGGTGTCTTCAAGGCTAGATTGAATAGGCCATAGACTCCCAATGAGGGCGGTACCGCCTTCTAGTGAGCGCCTGGAGCTTTTCGTGGGGGGTGGTAGCTTCCAAAAGCAAATGAGGGGCGTTATGTCAACATGTTTTAGTATTTTTAAATTAAATAATTAATAATCACGACCTTCAACTACGACCATGAGTAGGACGGTTACACACAGACAGAGAGAGAATTAATATTTTTGATTTTTTATTTATTAATAATGCGCCGACCCCAAATAATACATGACAAGGGCAGGAAGATGAAATGATCTCAACGTTTCAACAGTCACAATTACATCTGATTAGTTACTAGCCAGCTAATTCGTCTACGTACCTATTAAACACATGTAAGAGCAAACTACTTGAGTTTTCATTACAATGAGAGCTAGAATTCGTCACCGACACACGATTAAAAACGGTTTAATAATTTTATAGCTGCATTCGTTATTAAATCGTATAAACGGTATCATAAACGCCTGTTTGAACAAGCTGATCGTGATAGAAGTTATTGTGGTATTACGATCAATGCATCGGTGCTGTGGTGGACGAGTGGTAACGGCCCTGACTTACAAGTTGTAGGTCACGGGTTCAAACCCAGCCAGGGGCCTATTGGGGTCAGGGTTATCCGAAAGGGAAGCTCAGCCCCGGTACGAAAGGCAAAAAGGAACGGGTGGGTTTTTTGTCAGTAAGAGTCTGACACTATCTCCCGCTGCGCCCAAAAGGCAGGAGATGTAGTTTGAACGATATTAACCACCAAAAAAAAAACCCAGCCAGGCGCAATACTTTGAGTAATTTATTTTATCATCACTGCTCTCGAAAGATTGAAAGGAAATATCATGAGGAAACAGGCATGTCCTAGAAACAAAAATTCGAAGACATGTGATTTTCAGCAACCCGCACTGGGCACGCGTGGTGGATTACGACCCAATCCCTCAACTAGAGAGGAGGCCCGATTCCCAGCAGTGGGAACATTAAAAAGCTGATTATGCTTATATGTTTATGAATAAACAAAAACAGTACAAAGAAAATAATTGATAAACAATCTCTGCCGAAGTCTGTGTTTCCTGATAGCTACAACCTAGGGGTCTTTAAGTCAAGAGCTCCATCTACTCCATCGAAGGCCACAACTTCTGTTACCATTAGCCCCCCTAGCCACGTTACAACCGTTTCGCTTGCGCCGAACGCTTCGAGTTGACCTTGCCGCCAATTCTTTTGTTCTGGCCACGTGCATTTGAAGCTTTCTACAAGCGTTAACTATTGCAGATTAGCAACTTGGCTAGGGGTACAGGTGAGATGGTAGTAGGTAATACGCTTTCGGTGAGAAGTCTACCTCTTACGGTTTATGATAAACAGCCCGGTGACAGACACCCGCGGACAGACGGACAGACAGCAGAGATTCAGTAATAGGTTCCTGTTAGCAACCTTTGAGTACAGAACTCCAAACAAAGACTAATGATTTCAGGAAATGATACGTAATTTTCTTCCGATGCCATCTCTTCGAAGCAAAAGTGTTCACATGAATGATGCAGTAACGACCTGTTAAACATACTTTCTCCTTTCTATCGCGTCTAAAAACTTGTTTCTAACATAATGCTTGCGTCATTATTACTAAACCTAATATGTATAAGAAATATTTGCGTGAAACTTCGTCTACTCGTTATGTCCGTCATTTATTTAAATCGTTAAGGAAAAATATTTGTATAGCATTGTAATTTATCAATCTGCTCTCGTGAACCAAAAAGAATAATAGTGACTATAAACGGTCATCTGAACTTTTGAACCCGAAGTCCCACAAAGTTCAGGGACGCAAAATAGTCCCGTATTCCATAACGGCGCGAATTTTGGAGCTTGTCAGTAATGCAATTTATTTTCGAATGAAGCTGATTGTTAATTTTTTTTTATAATATAGGTAGGTACAACTACCGTCACTCGGCGTCAGAGTGGGGATCGCTTTGCGTATTCCATACATTGGCGAGCCAATCGTCGTCGTTGTTAGATACATGAAGCAAAGCAGGGAACGAATCATGAGTGACGACTATGACGCGATGGCGCGGCGAGACAATCACTGATACTCGCCGCCCCCGCGCCTCACTTCGCACCACTAAAGAGACCGAATATTTGACTTCTGCGCAACTTGAAGCCAGCGCTCAAGATCCGTGCCGGCAATTGTAATACTCAATTTTATAGGAAATAGTTAATGGTCATGTTAAGAGGAGGGATGAAATGCATGTCCCTAAAAAAGTTCTGAGTATAAAATTTGTAGATGAATGGAAAGGGAGATAGATTCTTTATTGTACACCAAAAATTAAAAAAATACTTATGAAACTTAAAATTAATAGGGTGTCACAATATGCGGTCTTATCGCTAAAAGCGATCTTTTACAGACAATCGGATTAAATAAAGATAAGGGCAGGAAGAAAAACATTGAAAAGAGTTTAGTGTCATAGAACAGTTAACCTATACGTACTGAGAACGTATTGAGTTAAAAATAAGTGTTCAGTCAACGGTTATTCATACATTAGATAGATTTGATCTAATAAACTGAAAACTGGGTTAGTCATTGCACCAGACTAATAAACAAAACATGAAAAACTCCTTGTATGATCAGATTTACAAGAAATAAACATATGAACATACTATCTGAAAGAGTTCTCTTTCCTCGGGCTTATCAATAAACAAATCGAAATAATTGCCAGTCACCATGACTGAGAATTATAATTTTAGCAATTAATTAAAAACTTAATGTTGCCGACATGTTCATTTCTTGTTTGAAATGTAAATTAAACTTTTGTTAACTAATTACAAGATTTTTCCCACAACAGTCTCTTCCTGTATTTTTTCTTCCTTAATCCTAACTAATATTACAATGTGAAAGTGTAGATGTCTGGATGTCTGTTACTTAATCACGCAAAAACGGCTGAACGGATTTGGATGAAATTTGGCATGCATATAGCCTTTGACATGGAAGCGCCATAAGCTATCTTTTATCCCGATTCCTTAAGTACCTAATGCCACGCGGGCGAAGCCGCGGGCAAAAGCTTGTTTTGAAATAAGCGAAATTGAATTATTCTGGGATAAAAAAACTGGAGCCACTCAGAAACAATTGGGGTATTATTCAAGAGTCACTGTAAAACACATAAGGTAACTGAAGGACCACTGGTAGGTATTAGTTAGTAACAGTCTGACAGGGAGTGTCAGACTCGCTCCAACCAGAACAGGAGAAGTTAACAGGCTCATAAACTAGTGCGCCTCACCATCAGAGATTGTATCACTAGGCTATGATTTCAATAAAGCACTAGCTTATATCAAATAAAAAAAAAGTTATTTGATTTTTTTTTCTATTAAATTTAAGGTCACCATGTAGCTTTCCATCACTGAAATATTTTTTTGTCCATCAACAGGATTCACTTAAAAAAATATATATATATAGTGAAACTGATTATTAACAATATTTAATATAAAGAAGGTTTTCTTTAAGGTTTTCTTTGTATTTTCTTTAGCATATATATAGCATAGCATGGTATTTTCTTTAGCATATATTTATAACTGTTTTTTGTCCCCAATAAAATAAAATAAAATAAGAACTATCTGAAAATATATGTAGTAATGGAAGGATTCTACTTTACCATAATTTTAATTGGAGAAAATTTTTTTGGAACTAAAATAGTTTTTATATTTAACTTGTAATTTGTATCATCAACTGTTAAGTTAAACAATCACTAACCTTTATTTTTATTAAACTTGATTTTGAAAAGCAGTTACATACCATAACGGATAAAAATATTTTTTACACCACCTGCTCGATAATGTCGTTTTACATGTCATATAAACCTCACCTAAAGCAAGTCATTATATACCTAGGGAGATAATGCAGTATGGCCGATCCCTAGGGAATAATGAGATTTGAATTTGGAGCATCAAGAATCTTAAACATTGTGAATTAAAATGTAGGCGCATCGAACAAGTTGACTCTAAATTCAAACCAAAGAGTATGTAATCACTATGATTCAAACTGGCCACTAACAAAAAAAAGGAAATAGAATAAAACGTGCGTACTGACGACACGGGAGCATTACAGAAAATTGAAACTAGAATCTTGGAGCAGTGAATTTTGTTTGTTTGATGAACTTGTAAATATAATACTTATATTTCTCTGATTTTATCGACCAAATTGTCTTTTAATTATCTCACAGATGGTGTAAAAAATATAGTATACAACACGGGGATAAAGCTGTCTTTGTCTTGGGCGGCTTAAATTCCTCACTTCACTCAGGTTTCTTTATTAACTCCCTCGCAGTGCTCGGGAGTTAATTTTATAAATCCCTCACTGTCGTTCGGGATTAAAATCAGCAACCTTCGTTTCGTTCGGAATTCAACATGCCGCCCGCGACTTAAAGACACTGCTTTATCCCCTAGTCACATAAACTACTATTCTTTATCTCTACTTAATGTAATACTTAGCAAGTATTAATATTACACCATCCCAGATGGAAATTATTCTGATAAGTAAGATAAGATAAAACACATTAACTTTATATAGTTTCTAAATTCATACATTTATGGATGTCACAATTTCAATGATTAAATATTTTTTTCAACTGTTTACCAAGGTATAAATCAAGAAAAATTTTACCAATTCCATGTACCAACAACATTGATTGATTGATTTTCTCGAAAACTACTAAGGTAATAAAATTAGTACTAATTGAGTGCTAATTATTCTTTACAAAGTTTCTAATGAGAT
This sequence comes from Mythimna albipuncta, assembly GCA_929112965.1. Taxonomy (NCBI): domain Eukaryota; kingdom Metazoa; phylum Arthropoda; class Insecta; order Lepidoptera; family Noctuidae; genus Mythimna; species Mythimna albipuncta. The sequence goes on along the minus strand of OV815962.1, from coordinate 2,320,285 downwards.
AAGGCAACTGTGCACTAGTAATATTATATCATTTGAGGCATGAGTTGGTCAACATTTTTATCATCATCATCATCATCATATCAGCCGAAAGACGTCCACGTTGGACGGCCTCCAACAAGGTGGACCGATGACCTGGTCAGGGTCGCGGGAACCCGATGGATGCGTGACGCACAGGACCGGTCGTTGTGGCAACATTTTTATAATCATCTTAAAATTATTACTGTATCATGATTTGTCATCAAGCTGGTTAGTCCGAAATTATAAAGTTAATTTACACAATTATATTTTTTTAATTATTGTTTTTTTTTTATTTGTTTATTTATTGTTTCATTTACTAATTCATTAAACCCCAAGCGAACGCCGTCGTTCGCGCACCTATTGTCTTTCAATTGTGTCTGTAATTATCAAGATTGAAAGGCTAAATAAAAATTGTAATTTAAAATGTAAGGTCTTGTAAACTAAAAATATGACAAGACCTTACATTTTACATGAACAAAAAATCATAAACAAAATGCTGGTGAAAGGTGCTAAAAGTAAAAGTGTAGTGTACAAGACACCAATTGTGCAAAATTTAAAAAAGGAATGTAATATTTGATTTTAATCCACAAATAGTTCAGTCATAAACATGAAAAGAGAGCCGGTAAGACTATGAAAAGGGTGTATTGAAACCATAAAATATTTTATTGAGACTCCAGGTAATGTGCAACAGGGACTGATGATTAGATATTACTATTCCAATACTTAGAATTGCTTAAATAAAACCAATAGTTAGGTAATAGAATGAATGAAAGTGCACATTCAGCTGTAGATAAAACACTTACAACTGTTCAGATAATATTCTGTTACCTATCTGTAACCAACCAAATGAGAAATAGTATATTTCAGTGAAATGTTTTTATGTAACAGTTATGGGCTGGTTGAGAAGATAAAGTATGTTTTGCAATAATGTTATATACACCTTGTTCATGCCCCATAAAATAAAATTATACTGTAACAGATTTGTTATCTGTAATGTCAAGAATAAAAATTCTTATTGGAGATTACTTTTTGTGAAATGAAATAACTAATGTATAACAATTACAGATTAGCAGGTCTTTAATAGATAGGTAATTAGAATTTACAAAATTTTAATGAATTACAGCTGTTTACATTGCGTTTTTACTTTTGGTTTTTCAATACCTATTTTGTGTAAATAATGGCTCAACTAAGCTTTCAACAAACAATGCTTCCATTATAAATTCGAGGAACTATCCGCTGGTATGGAACATCGAGAATTTAACTGATGAAATCAAAAGATAAGTAGGTTAAAGGGTGAAACATCTGTAGGACTACAAACATACAATGCTGTTGCAGTTTTGTCACTGAACATTACTGACGCACAATGATACGATACTTTTTTATAACTTGGCAGCCACGCAGCTTCATATCGCAATACTATTTATATTATCTTACATGTGTATTTCAGCTCATTCAATAAGCGCCAACAAGAAAATAAGTTCGGTGACGTGACAACCCCATCCAAAGTGCGATTTCAATTTACCCATTTGAATCTAATTTAACAGGTTTCACATATGAAATATAAATATGGAACTTACCTGATCTGCAACGTCCTCGGCAGTAGACACATATTCGGTTGGAATTTGCATTTTTCAAAGCCGTTTCACAAGCACATTCACTAAAAAATGAAATTTCACTGCTCGTCGGAACCGTCACGTCAGTCCTTCGCCGTCGAATGACGTGTGGACAGTTGGAATACACTTCCTGTCCAACTAATTAAATTTTGATTAGTTATCTCTTGTTTTCTTACAGTTAGTAAAACATTCACTACAAAATTAATCTAAAATTTATTTAAACTATAATTTTAGAGAAGTTACTGGTAATTAGAACAGTTTTAAATTTAAGGAATAGACAACGACCCGGATGTTTTGGTTGGGAAGCTCCGCTTGCTTTGCGACAAACGTCAAACTGATATGAACGTTTTGTATCTCCATTCAAACACCGTTCATTTTTTGTTAATATTTGTTTTATCGAATGCCATAAACTTGAATATATTTATTACATTTTATTTTCAAATTCCAAACTAAAATGAAATCAAATCATCAAAATAACAGTTTACACAGCAAGCATATAATATTTTGTTTACTTCGTTAAGAAACATGGCAGCACAGAGTACATTCATGGCAGTTACTAAACGAAAAATGTGTCATCGAGTTCGGAGATAGCGATTTCTAAACATTGTGTTGTGAATTGTTTATTTGTAGCTTTATTATTTAAGGAAAAGAGTGTGTAAGTGTGTCTTTTTCTATTCTATAGTGGAAAACCGAATATTGTACATCATCTACGATTAAAGAATTATCTTTGTGTTTGATAACCTATTTTACAGAAGATGCTGGAAGTCACTTGTAATGACCGACTTGGGAAGAAAGTAAGAGTAAAATGCAACCCAGACGATACAGTCGGAGACCTCAAAAAGCTAATAGCGGCACAAACCGGCACACGATACGACAAGATCGTACTAAAAAAATGGTACACAGTGTTCAAGGACCACATCAAACTGTCTGATTGTATCCTTTTATAAAAATATGTTATTAATGTCGATGGTCCCTTTCCTAGACCTAGAGGAGAGACCTTAGTCCCAGCTGTGGGAATATTATAAAGCTGATTATGTTTATACTTTATTCTATTTAGATCTCCAATCTAATCTTACCCCCAATTTCTGATTTAGGCATTTGAAGTTAAGTATTTCTCAAACTCTATTTTAGCCTAAGGAATAAGAAATGAATAATTATTATTAAGCGACGGAACAATATATTTAAAAAGAATAAAACCTGTCAAAATTTGGTTCTTAAGTATGGTTTCAGTTGATCTTAAATCAAAGAAACCCACCATTAGTTTTATGTTTTCAACTATTAGTAGACAGATAGGTGTATTTTCAGGCCAAATCTACAGGAGTTAATTTAACCTTTCGAATAGAGTAATTAGAGACAATAGAAAGACAATGAGAGTGCAAAAGTTGCAGTTTTAATTCACAATTTAATGTTGGCTGTTGTTATGAAGTCAAATAAGGATCATAAATGCAGATTCTCTGACCAAAACAAAAAGTAATAATAAAAAACCTATTTGTAACTTATCACTATACGATACATACTATTTTTTGTAATTTACTATCCATACATTATGAATTCTTATTTTCTTAACTTCCATACAGATGAAATTCACGACGGTATGAACTTGGAACTGTATTACCAATAGGAGCTGATTACGGAGTCTGAAATAACTAAACAATAATGTTAATTTTACTATTTGCTTTGTTAAAATATAAGTAAACTAATTTAAGATAGAAGCTTGTTGTTTTTTTTTTATTATAATCAAGTCGAATAACATTATTTGTACCAGATAAAAAGCAATCAATAAAATTGCTATCTAATGCTCTAAAGAAATATTGTTATAGTGCAATGTAAAGATGGAACAGCTGTGCTAAATAAAACATTATCTGGCTTACAAAATGGATTGACTGAAATAAATCCCAATGTTTAGAAGTATATCTCTAGACAAAATGTGGAACCAATGAACACTGAGACATAAATTGGTCATGCATTCCTTCATTTTATCAGATAGTAGTCCAGTTCCTAATCCCTGGCCCTTTATGTTTATGAAGCTAGTTACAGAAAATCAATCTTCTAAAATGCTGAAAAAGAATATAATGTGAAAGGCTGTTTATTATTTATTATCTTTGGCTACTAGTGTGTTCTACTTTCGATGTTGCCACTTTTCACAGCGGCCGTAGTAAAAGAAACCAACGGCGCTTATTTGACAAAAAAATTAACTTTCAAAAGTTGACAATTATTTCGTTTCTATCTTTTTTTTATTTTGAATCAGCATCTTCTATTTGTGATTCACTAAATTAGTTTTTTCTTCAAATTTTGCAGATTTTTGTAATATGGCAACAACGAAATGACCTCATTTTGTAAGTTTCATTCAGTATATCCGTTTTATTTATTTTTCGTACGTTCATCAAGCTTAATCATCATTCATTGTAGTTCATTCATTGGCGGCCATTGTGGTTTACTTTGTTTTGTCAAATTCTGAAAAAACTAAATCTTAAAATAGTTCTGTTTTAATGAATAAACTTAGCTTCCTATAATTTCCTTGTATGAAGTCGGTGCTATTATTATTATAAATAATTATTTACATGATAAGTATAGTGTTTTAAGTAGTATAATGTCAGAAGTTGAAGGTGTGTATCGTGCCAATATTCGTGTAATTAGCATTTGGACTCTTCCACTAATGTTTGTTGATTTTCAGAGTTCAACCAGCAAAAGCCTGGAAAGACGGGCAAGCAACATAACATATTACCAATATGGGGTAATGAACAGACTATGAACCTGAACCCACTAATCTTAGCAAATATACAGGGCTCTAGCTACTTCAAAGGTAGGTAAGCAAACATACCAACGCACAGGAGCTTGGACTTCGTTTGTTCCACTTTATTTTACTTTCATTTGTTACCGTTATATTTCTGTTACTGTTTCTGAGTGAGTTCTGACTTGAAAACTAACACGCTCCTTTTGTGAGCTGACGTACTTTTCCCGCTATTTTTAATCAAGTGAGCAAGCAGCTTAGACGAAATTTAAAGTTGTATGTTATTACTAATTATATTAAATTACAATGCAATTATTACTACAGTAACAAAAACAATTATGTGGTAAAGTTACCATAATCCCAACACTGACAAAGCATTAGCATTTAAAAATAAAAACAGAGACAGTAACAATACAAAGACAAATGAAAATCATTCTCCTCTTTTTTCAACAACTCATTGATGACTGTCATCTGCAGTGCACCTATTCAAGCTGAAGACATACCACGAGGTGGTTGACGAGATCTACTACCAGGTGAAGCATTTGGAGCCATGGGAGAGAGGGAGCCGTAAGACTGCCGGCCAGACGGGCATGTGTGGCGGCGTGAGTATGTTCAACCGTGTCATACTTTATGTATTCGTATTGTATTGATGTTACTATAGAATCATAAGAACTATGAATCCTCACACAACTGATTATTGTAATTATACTATTACTAGAGCCGAGTCATTCATGGTTTTATTAGTAAGATAAATTGGGTTTGTTGTCCCCATCACAAAATGTTACTCATTTTATAAACATATAACCAATAATACCATTGTTAAATGTATACTGATAAGCTAGCTAGCTTTTTGTAATCATGTTTGGTCATTTTTAATTCATTAAACCCCAAGCGAACGCCGGCGTTCGCGCACCTATTGTCTTTCAAATGTGTCTGTCATTATCAAGATTGAAAGGTTAAAAGTAATCTTTTGAATACTATAAACAGAGACACAATATTACCCTAATCGAAAATGTACCGAGTAGGGCAACAAAAATGGTCCGTGCCATTCGCAATCTATCTTATGAAGAGAACTTTAACGAACTTACTTGACCTTATCACACTGGAACAACGTAGACAAAGGGGTAGGCTTATTGAGACTTATAAAATATTCACAGAATACTACAATGTGCTCAGCCTTCAAGACCTATACACACTGAATGCCAACAAACATTTACGAGGACATTCCTTCAAGTTATGGGGAAGTGCATCCAAAAAAAGCCTTTGAAACAATTTCTACCAAACTGAGTTGTACATGGAACAGGCTCCCGGAAAGTGTTGTGAAAGCTCCCACATTGAACTGCTTTAAGAATCAGTTGGACAGACTAAACATCTCCAAACTATATGAAACACACACATCAGCTAATAGCTGCTAGTGTGTCTTACTAAATAATAATAATAAACAATAGAAAGATAATGAGAGAGTGAATTGCCTTCGAGAGCCTTCACTTTGGGGTTTAAATAAATTAAATATAATTAATTAATTAAAATCAAGTAAAGGTCATTTATTTTTCCAAAAATAAATTAAAAGTAGATATTGTAGTATAAGTTATTCATCTTGTCCAAAATCTTGAAATATTTCATTTTTTATGAGGTCAAAGCTTTAAATGCTTCGCCTGAAAAGTTTGATAGTTATAACTTTCCAAGAGAGACATGCCGCATTGTCACACGCACCTCTAAAGAGATGTCACCAAAACCATAGGGGCACGGCAGGGCCAAAGCCTACTGGAGCCATGGGTTGACTTTCGAAATGGAACTCTGGAAACCTAAAACGTTAAGCAAAGTAGGAACAGGTGTGTATTTAGTCAGTTAAAGTCTGGGATGCCCTAAAACTTGAGAATTGTATCCAGATGTTTATATGCAAAACATACAGAATTAATGTGTAAGGATGTTTAAGTATCTTGTGCTTTAAGTTCTTATAATGAAAAGGCGTGATTTTATCTATGTATGAAACAAAGCAACTATTTGTCAACAGGTGCGCGGTGTAGGCGCCGGCGGCATCGTATCCACAGCATTCTGTCTTCTATACAAACTGTACACTCTGCGCCTCACACGCAAGCAGGTCAACGGCCTCCTGCAGCACTCAGACTCGCCTTACATCAGAGCACTTGGTAGGTATGAGTACAACATTTTTCCTAGATGTTTCTAGCAAAATATTGTATGTCTGTCGTAGTAGTTTAGTAGATCTTTGTCTAGATTGCTTGATTAAACTTGTGAATGACCGATGGTTCGGTTTCGGCAACTCTGCGTTCGTGTATTATCGTACCTACGTCGTTCGATTGAGTCCTGTCCACTGACGCATAGCTTCCTAGACGCGTAATGATCATCATACGCTTGGTGTACGCCTGCTCACAGCTTACATTTGAAACTATAGTGAGTTGCACCATTTAACTAAAGCGATAACCAAACTATAACCAGCCGTGAAACGGCCGCCTATTGGTCCTTTTTTTTTAAATGCACTAACCCAGAAGACCCAACAGAATAGGATAATAATGCTATATCTGACTGCAAGATACGGGCAGTGCTCAGTTTGGGAGTCATTGACACACTTTTTGGAACTTACCAATGTTATATGATGTTATCTTGTAGTTGTGTTTTTGTGTACTTTTTGGAAGAAATAAAGGATTATTATTATTAATTCGACGATTTGACAACTGTTAACGGCTTTGTTATCGTTATAGTTAAATGGTGCAACTCACCCTAAAACTGTCCATGCAACGGCAACGACACGACGTTGCCGCTTCGTGGACAGATCTATAGTTTTCGGGTGAGTTTGTGACTCCTGTGTCACTTGCCATCATCAGCTGATTTTGACGGTAGGTCTCTCAGGTCGGCCGGTAAAATACTCAATTGATGTGATCCATCTCATTCATCCTTTATAAATGTAAATTGTAAGTGTTGTTTTGTCGACAAATATTTGTTCCAAGAAGTATAAAATAAAAAATTAAATAAATAATAAAATTGAATAAATTATTGTTGGATTACCTTGGATTATAGCCTAAAAAATTAGCCAGATTTTAGTATACAATAGATTTGTAACATGCCTAACAGATTTCGGTTTCGGCCGAAATTAAGATACGGAAGATTATGTCTTGGTTGAAAGTCCTGTTAAACTGAAGATTACATATTGTTAAACTCAAGCAAAAAATGATATTTATCTAAAGAGAAATAAAAATTTTGTTATTTGTTTTTAAACTTGTTGCCTGAGTTGGTTTCATTTCTGTTATTTTTCACTTCCTCTAGAATTCTTTTTGCTTTAAAAAGTATTGTTCCACAGAAGGAATTACTCCTGCATCGTGAGTACCTACGTTCACAAATTGGAAAGTCTCAGACAAGACCCTAAACCGAAATAACTATCTGTGAGTGTTATTAAATTTTTCTATGTTATTTTCCCTCAGGATTCATGTACATCCGCTACACACAGCCGCCAGCAGACCTCTTCGACTGGTATGCAGACTACTTGGACGACGAGGAGGAGATAGACCCTCGCGCGGGGGGAGGAGGCTCCACCACCATCGGTGCCCTGGTGAGACAGATGCTCATCAAACTGGACTGGTTCAGCACACTCTTCCCCAGAATACCGGTGCCTATACAAAAGCAGATTGAACAGAAGTAGGTAACTTGTTACCCTTAATGCAGATTATTAGGTATTGTTATAGAAAAAAGCTACACATATTGCAGACTCTTTGGTTCTCATAATGGTTTCTTACAAACGCCAAACATGACTGGGATCTCATTGTATTTCATTCACTGTGTGAAAAATGAAAACTCATTATTATTTACTCATGTTTCTCTTGTGCCCACATTATTTTCTAAACATTTTTTTATTTGATTCCTGTATGTCTTCTTTAAATTTAATTGCTTGTTCTTGCTTAGAAAACATCATCATAATTTTAAAATGTAATGATTCTAGCAAGCCTGTGCGGACTTCAGTCGACAATCCCGCGCTATTGCTGTGTGGATTAACAGGAACTTGTTGCTATTCAGTTTTATGTGTCGTGGCCAGATCTTTGAAAATTATCACTTCATGATATGGCCAAAAAAACTGGCCAGGTCATTTTAAATGTTAAGTTTCTTCTCGTTTAGCCTGCTTTCTTTAGACCTTTTATTATCATAGAAATTGTTTAAATGTTAACATGGCCAATTAAAACTAAACAAATTGCTTAAAAACTTAAATATCATGCGCTATATCATGCAGTGATCAATTCTAAGATCAGGCCATGGCATATGCACAAATAATCTAAAGATATTTGTAAATTCAATCTTACTAAATCACTTAAAAATACTAGGTTAGGAGAGCACAACAGGCGGACAGCGGCTAACAAGCCGGCGGCAAACTTCCGCGGCGGCGGGAATAGCAGTAATGGCGGCAACAATGCGGCCGGTGGCGCGGGCGGCGGCGGGGAGCCCCGTGCGGAGCCCCGCCCTGCCGCGAACACGTACAACCCCAGGATGGACGCGGACCGGAGGGAGCACGACGACAGAGATAGACGCGACTACGGTGATATTGACAGGTAGATATCATTGACTTCATTTCTATTCCGCATGTCTCAAAAAAGACCTTAGGCAGCTAAAAAGACCTTAGTACGTACTGTAGTGGCGACACAAGTGACTGCAGGTTTTGAAGCGTCAAGGGTAAGAAAGTAAACGGGACATAGTTTGTGATGCAGTCTACATCCGGAGCCGTTTTGCTGAAGTTTCTTCACTTTGTCGAACCGGCGGCGGCGTTACGTCTGCGACCTAGGCGACGAACCATGAACTAATTGACCATTCCTATATTTCAGGTACCCAAAAGACAGAACAAGACGTGACGATCGGGACGTCAGAGACCGTGACCGAGACAGAGACCGGGACCGAGGAGACCGCGGAGACCGAGAGCGAGACCGGCGCGACCGGGACCGCCGCGACCGCCACCGCGAGAAGTCGCGCTCTCGCGACCGACAGCGTCACCGGTCGAGGTCCAGAGACCGCCGCTTTAGATAATGTTCAGCAAAACATAGATGTTACAAGATTGTGTCTTTATGAATGAATAATAATAATGTTCAAGATTTTGTTGTTTCATTTAGTAGACCCATTCAACAAAACAAACATGGCTACAAGATTGTTGAGAAGGGTTAGGGCCGGCGACCACTGCCGGCATGGCACGGCAAAGGATTTTACTACTAATCAAGTTTATTTCGATATCCCGCCGTGGCATCTCGCGACATGACGCGACGCGCCGCCGCTTACTGTGGCATGCCGCGGCGCGCCATTGCATTTTGTGAGACGTAATGTATCAAGGAATTATGATTGCTAAGTTCGTTTAAATATGGTTGAAACTTGCGCAGCAGTCATTTCGGTTAACATGGTCCGGTCGATGCGCGGAGGCAAGGGAGGGAAAAGACGCACTTGCGCGCGCGTTTTTTTTGTCTCTCACACTGACCGAGCACGGCAAGAGATTAGCAAAACTGATTGATGCCAGAGTGGCTGGGCTTTCAGTACGATGCCACGGAATGCCGTAGCGCGTCCTGGTTTGCCATGCCGGCAGTGAGCGTCGGCCGTTCCAAATTACACTACGTACCGAGTATAATCGTTACGAGACCGCAACGATTATACTTAGTACAGCGCCGGCCCGGAATACAAAGGGCAACAAAAGGGACACGGGTGGGTTTTAGTCGGTAAAAGTCTGACACTAGTTTCACCCAGAGCGGAAGGAGAAATTATCAATTTCCCACCCAAGCGAATTCGCCTTACCTTGCGTTTGACCGTCTTCGAGAGGTCGCTTGCGTAAGAGATTAAAAATGCTGTTTCTTGTATGGTGAACGTGTTTACAAGCTAACTTTCGGACGGTCTAATACTACTATTTAAATCTTAAAATAGATCTCTAACAAATAACAAGGATTGCTTCTAGTTTTCAAGTGTCCCCTTGTAATGAAAAAATATGGAATAGAACATCTAGGTACTCTATGATACACAAAGACATTATTGTAGATGTAAACTATGACACAATTTAATTAAAAATTAATCAATGCATAGTAAATTGGAATTAGTACAGTTGATACAGATGTTTTATTTTAATTTATGCAGCTTACTAAAGGTGCAAGCGTAGTGGTAGTAGCTTGCAATAGGGTTTCAAGGCCGTGAGAAAGGATGCATACCCATGATGCTATATGATCGCACTGTTTACGTCAGATAGAGGTGTACCAACTGTTCAAATCTAAGAGGTTCTCCAAACCTTTCACTTTTGTAGGTACCTATTTTTTAGTGATTCACATGATGCGTCGTTACTTCGTGATCTTACTCACTATTACAACATTAAAAAGCAAAGCTCTTGTTATCGAATTCTCGTAATTAATTTATTATGTAAGTTTCATATCATCTCTGATGTCGTAAGTTGTGCTTATTGAGTAGGTAGGATAAAGGAAACGAGCACGAATTTCAATTATTAAGTCTGTTTATTCCATTGTAAAAATAAAACTGCCTGTAAAGCAGAGCCTGATATTCGCTAATAGACAAGCTTATAGCTAACAATAAATACACATTCAATGGAAAATATTTAGATCTATGCAGTTGTTCAAACAGCTGAGTTGCATTAGTCTACGCTGCAGCACCCTTCGCGGCCTCCTGCTGCTCAAACTTGGGGTACTTCTGCTCCACATCAGCCCAAGAAATCTTGCTGTTAGATAAATCTTTCACAACAGTTGGTACATCAGTCAATGGCAGTCTCACTTGTCCCATGCTATCCCTCTCCCTCAATGTCACAGAATGGGGTTCTTTGATAGTGTCGAAGTCGACAGTGATGGCGTAAGGCACGCCCAGCTCGTCAGTTCTGGCGTATCGGCGACCAATTGAACCAGAAGAGTCATCCACTTTGTGAGACACATCAGCATCTATTAATCCTTGGGACAGTTCCCTCACAAATGGTTGGAACTCAGCATTGCCACTCAATGGTAAGACTGCGCACTTCATTGGCGCGACAGTGGCTGGTAATGAGAAGTAGGTTCTCTGTTCATCACCTTCCCTCATTTTAAAGTTGTGTTCCAAGATGGAGTATAGGATTCTGCCCACACCAAATGAGGGTTCAATGACACTGGGTATAATTTCCTCAACATGGACTGTTTTCTGAGTCTTCTTCACACTTACAAGTTTTGGAGTGAGTTTGAATTCACCACCAAGAGTGGAAAGGATGTATTCTCCATCAGCATCCAATTTAGCTTGCATATCATCCAAAGCTGCAGAGTCCATTGCTGCTAGTGCATCATTAATGAGTTTGGCATCTTTCTTAAACTCTTTACCAATGGCTGCTTTGTTAGGTACAGGTTCAACAACTTCTATCTGTTTGGGAGCTGGTAGTTTCTTCTCAGCTGCTAATCTGATGCCAGTTGCTTTGGTGTGCTGGGTCAAATCATAAGCTGACCTGTCAGCACAGCCCACACATTCTACCCAGCCATAGCTGGTGAGGCACTCAGCATCCCAGCAGTCACAGGCATAGTGAGCCATCTCATTGCCCATGTGCTGCCTGAATCTCAGCTTTTTGGGGTCAATGCCAACAGCTAGCATGTAGAGGTGGATCCTAGCCATGAAATAGCCCAGGGTTTCATTGTTAACAATGCCTTTGGAGACAGCATCACCAATAGTCATGATTTCAGCAGGTCGTCCCTGCTCCTGGCTATCAGCTGAGTAGAACAGCATCTGGGTGTCTTTAACAGATTCAAACTTAGGGTGGTCCTTTGTGTCACAGAAGTGTTCAATTTCACACATTGTGAATTCTCTAACTCTGAGCAAACCAGAGCGTGGTGAGATTTCATTTCTGAAGGAATTTCCAATTTGTGCAGCGGCAAATGGTAAGCGGCCTTGGTTGAATTCTAGAAGGCGTTTGAAGTTTACAAAGATACCCTGAGCAGTTTCAGGTCTCAGGAAACCTTTCACTAACCCAGTGGGACCAATCTGGGTGTTGAACATAAGATTGAATTCTATTGGAGGAGTAAGGTCATTGCCACTGATGGGTGACTTCATCTGGAACCTCTGCATCAAAGCTGACATCTGATCAGCAGTCATACCATCAAGCTTGACTAAAATGTCTTCAATCTCAGCTTTAAGTTCGGCAGTTGTGTTTTTCTCACTCTTTATCTTTTCTAGATGAGATTTGATCAAGTGGTCTAAACGGAAGCATTCTCCAGACTTGACATCTTTAGTCATAAGGTCAGCAAACCGTTCCACATGCCCAGAAGCTTTAAGTACAGGCTCTGGAGTAAGAATTGAGCAGTCTACCTCCAACATCTGTTCTTGTAGGATAAAGTATTTCCTCCACAGCTGGATCATATTGCTCTTGAGGGCACACCCCATAGGACCAAAATCAAATTGGCCAGTAATACCTCCATAGATAGCAAAGGACTGGTCATAGAAGAACCTTCTTTTGATAAGATCCTCCATTTTCGCACGATCGAAAAGTTCTTCGGCTGGAGCGAGGCTGAGTTCTTTATCTTCCAGAACTTTCTTCCTGGCTTTGAGTTCAGCAACGGCTTTCTTTACGTCAATTTCTGGGGCTTTTTCTTCTTTGAGTTTCCTGACTAAATCACCCTGTTCTTTGACGAGGGCCCGCAGTGGCGCCAGGATTTCTTCAACTTTAGGATCAGCCATGATTATTTCTCTCTGAGGATTCGGTATTTTGATCTTCCTATGAAGTTTATTGCTGCCCCAATGGTTATGAGACAGTCGAAATTGACTGCAAATTATAGGGAATTGTTTACTAAACACACTACACTTATATACTAAAGCTACAACGTTTCTCATTTAACTAAACGTGATCTTTCTCTCTGTTAATATTAATCCATCTGGCAGCCGGTAATTATTAGCTTTTGGTCGCGTGGAAGAATGACGAAATCACGATTATTTCAAGAAATTGACAATAACTTTCAAATATTTAGAATCTTGATAATATATAGCATAAGAGCGATATGGCTGAATACAGTTACAATGAGAGAAAAAGAGAGCAAATTAAAACAAATGCTTAGCATACGTTCTGGTACGAAACGGCAATGAATTTTGACATTAGGACGTGAATGTGAAAGGAAATTTCATGATGACAAAAGGGATAAATCCTGCGTTCAATTTATCGAGAACGGCTTAATCTCAGTTAATGGTTTATGCAAAAAAGAAAGTTGATTATATACAATTAACTGTGGTATATTAACAACAAGGTTATTCTAAAAATATGCCTAAAGTTTATTTAAATTGTAATAAACCAATAAAAACTATAAATCGATACACAAGATATTGATATATAACCAATAAAAGAAAAAACTCGGAGTACTTTCTTCAATGCTGGTAACACTGTGATTTACCATCTCTTTCACACTTTAAATCACTGCGTAAATGATTGCGAGATGAAGCGTGATAGGAATAGTTTTAATTATTTGTTTTCTTTTTCGAATAATTTCAGATTTGACAGCACAAAGGAGTCGGCCATTTTATTGCTGGTTGGTGAACGGGGGGTGAAGCTGTGGCTAAGCGCCCAGTGTAGCATTGTTGTATTTTTATTGAGTTATTTTTCTAAACATCCGTTTTAACAACGTACAAAAACGTATACGTATTTAGTGTAAGCTTAGGTGTATTTATGTATTGACTTGAGTCGGAAGAGCAATGGACGATCCAAATAGGATGATGGCGCACAGCGGTGGGCTCATGGGGCCGCAGGGCTATGGTCTGCCTGGCGGCGAAGGAGCCCCAGCCGCGGGAGAGGGAGAAGCACGCAAGCAGGACATTGGCGAAATATTGCAGCAGATCATGAATATAACAGATCAGAGTCTTGATGAAGCGCAAGCGAGAAAACACACGCTCAACTGTCACAGAATGAAGCCTGCCCTATTTTCAGTGTTGTGTGAAATCAAAGAGAAAACAGGTAAGCGAGCTGATGTATTTATATTAGTGGCTACTGAATTTACGGTGGTTGAAGAATTTGAGTTATGCATTAATTACGACGCAAGCCGCAGTCTAGTTTCACTTTGGCTTTGTTCCGTGAATGTTTTCAGTTTTTTTCTTGAAATAATAGAGTTTGTTAGACGTAAACTTCGTTCAAATACGATTTCATGAATTGTTTACCAACTCTGTTAACAGTTATTTGCAACAAAGTAAGGAGATCTAAGTGTAAGTAAACCAACACTGATCATGAAATTATTGAATCTTAAAAACACGTATTTTTGAGTTGTTCAATGTTCACTTGGTTAAAGAATCTTCTTATGGCTCTAATAATTGGTTTATAGTATAATATTGTTGGCATTGTTTTCTACAGCAAACCACCACTACAGCAACATTACAATGTATGTGTTTACTTGGCTTTAAATGTGCTGGATGATAAAATATAAACAAAAATTATCTACTATAGTGTGAAGTTAAGTTTTAATATCCTGATACAGAGCCAATCAGTGTCTGTGATTGGATTTGGTTGCTTAAAACATAATAAATTATATTTTTATTCTCTCATCCCCTTGACTCAATTATGGGCTAATTTGCAGATCACTATCAAGATATAACTTTAACGTTTGGTAGGCATAATAAGTATTTATTTACAGAATTATAAGCATTAAAATTATCAATACAAATACTAAACCCTCACAGTTTGTCCTACTCTTCTGAATTACTTTTTCATGAAATAGTCATTCATCAGGTTGTTACTGATTGTAATTCTATAAAAGAACACCGTAACATTCAACAGTTCTGTCCCTCCGCAACACGCAAGAGGAAGAGCCTCCAGATCCTCAGTTGATGCGCCTGGACAACATGCTGATAGCTGAGGGTGTGGCTGGTCCCGAGAAGGGAGGAGGAGCCGGTGCTGCCGCCTCGGCATCAGCCGCTGCTGGTGAATGGGGTAATTGCTTTGAAGTTTCTAAAACATAATATATATTTTTATCGGCATCATCTTTCCTACTCATTAACTTTGTGGACTTGATGTTAAAAGCCTTTAAAATTGTATTGGTTTCTTTTAGATGCTTTCAAACATAACTTAGACATCAAGTTTTCCATTTAAGTATATTTATTTTTCTTGAAATAAGAGATACAATATTGTAAATGAACAATACTGTAAATATACAATACTTTCAGTTTATTACAAATGGGAGAATCTAAAACAAATGCGTATTTGACTCAAGTTTTTTTTTTGTTTGTATCAAAAAGTATCTTTATCCAAAATCATAAATAGAAAGGAGTTTGCAAATACATTCAATATTTCCTTTCAGATACTGTCAATTTGAGACACAGTAGTAAGATAAAAGATGCGCAAACGCTTGCGTTCACTTGGGGTTTAATGAATTAATTAATTAGAAACCTTTTAAATCTGGTATAAGTGGAAACTGTCAAATATCAGTTTTAGGATGCACATACTGTAATGTGAAATCACCTCCATTAGGTTATGTGTGCTCATAAGAGGTAGCCTGTAGGTGCTTGAACCAATACTGTTTTCAGAAAAAAAATCTTTTAAGTATTATTTTTTGTTTAGTATAAAATATTGTAAACAAGTACGATAATAAATTAACTCAATGGACTTTAAATCTCATGAATGTAAAAATATTCAGACATTGTTTGTGCAACAAACGTGTTTTATGGTATAAATAATGTGAATACAAACTTGCAGTTAATTAGTGGGTGTTTAGAGGGTATGTGGGCTTTGTACGAACGCAAAAATCTTTTCTGGGTCGCACAAACAGAAATTAAGACTGCCAAAATCAACATATTTATGTTTTGAATACTATGTTTATGCTAGAACTCAAAGTTGCGTCTGTAGGTTCTCAGATAATTATAAAAAACTATGGGTCCTGACAGACATTGTCTTGTCGAAAACTGTCTTTACGCTCGAAAAAAAGGTAACCCGTTTGCAGCGCCACCTACCGGCTTCAATTGTATATTTAAATCATCCAGGGACCCAATCAAATATACATATGTATACCTACGCAAAATTTCATCTGAATCGATCAAGCCCTTTAAGAGGAATTAGGTGACAAAAACGTACAGAAGTATTAAATATATAAATATAGTAGATAGGTAGTAGCTATTGCAAAAACACTTGCGATTATGACGAGAAATAGCGACAATGTTACAATGACAATTTTTCACAGTTGTCGCATTTTCGCAGCACAATTTTTTTGTTTAATCGTCAAGGCATAATAATCCTGGTCTTTATACAGATAACGCGATCGAGCACTCTGACTACCGCGCGAAGTTGGCGCAGATCCGCCAGATCTACCACCAGGAGCTGGACAAGTACGAGAACGCCTGCAACGAGTTCACCACCCACGTCATGAACCTGCTCCGCGAGCAGAGCCGCACACGCCCTATTACACCCAAGGTAAGCTTATTATTTATTTATTTCAGTTATTCACAGTATTGGGAATCGGAAACGTTTATTTCAAACAGACCAATTACAAGCACTTTTAAATTGTCAAAATGTCGATCAACCAAAAAAAAAATGCAAGCTAAGTTGCACATTCCAAAGCGAAAATCTCTATGGAAAAGAATGTGCAAGAAACTCCATGGACACTCTTTTAAGTCATATTATGAGTTACATCTTGGTTACATATTTCTTGTAGCTTCTATCAATTTTGGAGTTACTATCGTGGTGAAAGTGTTGGTCAGCTCTGCGTAACCGAGTTTTAGGTGTCCAGGGAGCGCTGGGCGATTGAGTTAATTCAAATCGCGACATGATTTGAAATTAACGCCACTCGTGGAGGGTCATTCATGTACCCTTATTGGAGGGCCAAAATTGTCCCAACATCTGCACTTTGGAGGAACTAAAACGCGCCACTGACGCCGCCCAAAACTGGATCTGGACTGGATCATTTGTGGTCTGTTAAATAAATAAATAAATACTAATAATTATTATTAAGAGTTTGACGGAAGACAAAACCGATTCAAGAAGAAGATCCACAGCTTTGGCGGAGTTTTGCGGTTTTGTAGCTTAGGAAGCAAGTGATAAGCGTGTCGCTAAGTTTCCTTTCCTAGGAGTGGCCAGAGAGGTGCCACAGCATCCACACTTTCCATCTCAAGCAAGTCCTCACTAAATAGTCTGTTTAGAATTCGGCGGGAAGAAATGGCTGGGTGTGACCATATCGATTTAAAATTATCATGTCGATCTAAGATTGCCCTGAAGATACTGAGAAGCATACGTTTGAAGTTTGCCTTGCTTGGGCAGAACACTACTGTGTCCTCGTCGAGGCGATCGGCGACCTCTCATCCGGCACTGGGACGAACCATGTATGGTCTCCTCTCACCATGTTACAGTTCTCACGCACCCTTTTTTTTAAAATTGGATTCCTAATAAAAGCAACATAGCAGATATTTTTCTAGGAATAGACATAAGTTTTGTATGTTTCGACAGGAAATCGAGCGCATGGTGCAGATCATCCACAAGAAGTTCAGCTCCATCCAGATGCAGCTCAAGCAGTCGACCTGCGAGGCCGTCATGATACTGCGCTCACGGTCAGTTGCTGTGCCCTGTAGTTCTTTAATTATAAACTTGTAGTTTAGAATTATTCTTCAAGTGATAGGTAAATGGAGTGAAGAAGTGTGGTTGGAAGACATCTAGACACCTCGTCATCCCTTGCCCCATGTTACTTAGAAGGCGGTGCAACGCGTTCACGTTTGCTTTCATTCTGTCCCGATCTCGCTGACTTCCTTCATCAAATCACCATCTGTTACTTAAAATTGTTACACTTTTGAACATTCGCTAATAAATAGGATGTTCATTCATTTCATATAGACCATTTGGAGGCACATTTTAATAGTCAAATGTGAGTCGAAAAGTGAAGCTAAATTGCATGTTCCAAAGCGTAGGTCTCTATGGAGACGACGTGCAAGCAACTCCATGGTAAACGCAAACTTCGCGAACAAGTAGCATGTTCACCTAATTACATTAATAAAATTATGAAAGTCATTAATCTCGTTAAAGATCAGTTACCGAAATAGTCATTTTCGAATGCGTAGTGTATAGTAGAAAACGCGATCTCAACGCAAAACAAGGGGTCCTTGATACACTCCTCACGCAGCGTCACGGATTGACTTTGTGATTCCTCATTGCTGTAATATCATACTCGGACACACACTTTGTTCTTGACATAACTCCAAAGAAAGTAATCGAAAAAAAAAGAAAATTGGTCCGAACGTCTGTTTGTCTTTACTAATACCGGCCCACAAAATTGTTTTTGTTATTCCCTCTTGACTTACGCAACAAAAAGCGTATACACGTTCGCAAAGTCAACAAGTATCAGACAAAATCCGTTGAAATCGTCAGAATGCAAAAAGATGTTAGGCAACGAAAAATCCGAACGCTACTCCGTCCAGAATCACATTGTACTGAATCTACGGTACTCGTTAGTGCGTCGATATTTCTTCCATCATTATTACTTACGAAATAAGCACTCCATTTGTCTATTACTGTTTATATTTAATCGTTTAGTATAAAAAAACATCGAAACTAAAATATAAGTAACGAAATGTTCGCAAGACATTTCCCGCTCTAACCAGCTCAACTTTGGCCTCTAAACAAACAAACATGTGGGAATTCCCGCTTGCAGTTTCCTGGACGCGCGTCGCAAACGCCGCAACTTCAGCAAGCAAGCGTCGGAGATCCTCAACGAATATTTCTACTCGCACCTGTCCAACCCTTACCCCAGCGAGGAGGCGAAAGAGGAGCTGGCGAGGAAGTGCGGCATTACCGTGTCCCAGGTACCGTGACCTCACCTCCCCTTTCAGTTTCCTCGACTCGCGCCGGAAGCGGCGCAACTTCACCAAGCAGGCGCTCGAGCTGCTCAATGAGTACTTTTACTCGCACCTGGCCAATCCGTACCCGAGCGAGGAAGTCAAGGAGGAGCTCGCCAGGAACTGTGGCATTACTGTATCGCAGGTACTGCAGGGTTGCCAACTCTGGGTAGGGAAAATCAATAATAAAAAGAAATAAATACAAGATAAAAGATTACAAATGAAATAGGTTGATGGCAGCTCTATTTGAATACAAAAACAACACAAATGAGTTAGTTATTAAATACCTATGTTTTGTTGAAATTCGGCTACACTTGTCTCATGTTTTACATGATTCTTCTACGCTAAGAAAGTCGTTTGACAAGTAAATTCAATTAGACTTGGCAACCCTATAGTTACACGTCACGTCAAGTCACCGACTCAACGCGTGACGTCCCTATTGTCTCGAACCGAGAGTAACAACACAGTTAGGTAATTTGTAACTCAAACTTGAAGTTAAAACATTCATCTTAATTACAATAACAATGGCACCGTTAATAATTGTGACGGTTCCAGTACTTAGGAGTAAGAATATACTACTACTAGTTGAAGAGTATTGTATTGAGTCTAGTGGATTATTGCTGCCTCAGAATCGGAACTTACGATACTTAACCATATTGATCTGACATTATCATTATATTCTGGGATGTCGTGGATGTAAAAATTGGGAACTGGATACACTTATATAGGAATAATATCATCAGTTTCGGATATGGCCACGGATATGAAACTATTTCGAATTTTCCGCTAATTTCAGATTTTAAAATTATTACATAATCTAGATAAGAATCTAGATTATGTTTTTTTTTTACTCTGCGTTTATCCGAATCTGTGGTGAATTACCGTCCATTCCTTTTCCTAGAGAGGAGGCCAAGTCCTAGTAGTGGGAACATTAAAAGACCGATTAACCTATGCTTATGCTACCTGTTAGCTTTGTTTACGGAACTCCTTGACATTCCTGATTTTAACCAAACATTCAGTCACAAAACTAAACGATTGTTTTCTACATGTTTCACATTGTCTCATATCTTCGTCAGGTTTCCAATTGGTTCGGCAACAAGCGCATTCGCTACAAGAAGAATATCGGCAAGGCTCAAGAGGAGGCCAACTTGTACGCCGCCAAGAAAGCTGCCGGTATGTATACGGTTCCAAGTGGCTTCCTGTACAATCATAACTGGTAATAAACACAACCCGATCCGGGAGATGTATCACATCTAATTTTAATGAGAAAACTTGCTTTAAACTTTTAAACGCTTACGTCGGATATATGGGACAAACATTCTCGCCTGTCATCGTCGTGTAATTAGTCTGCCAGGGTCGCAGACCAAATACTTCATCTCATTAGCTCTTCTGTCACCTATGGGGATTGAAGAGCTAAATGAGATGGAGTACCCAGTCGCTAACACAAGACTCTGGCCGGTAGGACACGAACAATCGTCGGATCAATCCGACGCAGGCGTTGAAAGGGTTATAAAGATTTTTGTTTTCAAATATTCTTTATGTTACGTATTCATCTCCGGCCGGGTTCTGTGATATTATGATTTATTAATTGTTCCGATATCAGTTATTGCCATAGTCTTCAGGTTTTTCGTATTTAATTAAGGCGAATACTTCAGGGTAGCTCGCGCAATTTAAATTTTCATGTTTTTTTTTTTTTTTCAATTTTCAAATCGGATCGAATACTATAATTTTATTTGCGGTATTGACATGTATTTTTTTACTTTTGTATACTCATTAAAACGTTCAACATAATACTCTTACTTAAAGAAGATGTTAAAAAGGTAAAAACGTCAAGTTTTCGTTAAAATATCACATATTTTAACGAAATCTTGACATTTTTACTTACGGAGATTTAAATTTTGCGTGCGACCCTGGATTCACTTTAAATACTCAATGCTAGAAGTGTGATAAAAATCATATATTTTTGTTTCTTTTGGACCATACCTAAACGGTTATAATTGAAAAATATTTAATGATTTTACCTCTTCAATATATTATCAAAAAAAAAAACTAATTTGTTACCTCTACATACAAATTTCAATACTAAGTAACCTCTCTGTAATAATATCTTCATATCCATTCCGCCCCTAACAAAACTCATACCACTGGTGCGCTGAGTGCGAGTTGTTTTTACGTTAACGCGATCGAAACGTTTACCGCGTTTGGCTCTGGTTAAGATCTTGGAGCGGGCAAATCTGAACGTCATAAACGTATCGATTGCGTTAAAATCATTAAAAAATAAAAGGCCTTTTTTGACATTTGAGAAAGACCCTAGAATGTAATTTCGAACGAAACAATAAAATATTAATTAGGGGTCCGGTGTAGTAGTAGTAGCTATACTACATCGAACAAGTTGCTAGGTATAGCGCGTTTCACGAAAGAATTCCCTTCGTCGTAATGTTGGCAATACGGAAAACAGTGTTGCTATATTTTTAGCAATGAAATTAGTTAATATTAGGAAGATTAACTGATATTTCGTTACTTTTAACAATAACCTTATAATTTATTTATTTTTCTTTTGGAAACTGTAAAAGCTATTTTTGATTAGTCAAAATACAAATGTCAAAAACGGGCTTTTTATTTTTTGACAACTTTAACGTAAAACAATGTCACACACGGCACTAAGATCATGATACCCCTATCATCCTCGAAACCTATGTCTATAAGATTGGGTGGTTGTGCGTTACATGGAGAACGTTTCCACACACAGACCTGCCTTGGGTTGGCGCGGGGCGTGATGCTAGCTCACCGCCCGCCAGAGCTTCTGCGTATTACAGTAAACCATAGACACTAACTACAACTAGGCTAATTCGCACTGAGTCACGCCGACCTTAGGTTCTTTTTACACCGCCGTTCGTAACGTACAGCCAGCGGAGAAAGTCTGCAATAGTCTGTATTCTTTGATCGTTTCTTACTAATAATAAGCTGTTAATTATGGCGAGGTTGGCGCAATGGTTGAGCAATTAGCTGCGGTCACAGGTTCGATTCCCGCAAGGGACAAATATATTGGCCACAGATAATTGTGCAGATTCTGGATGTCTTGTTTATGTGAGTTTATATGTTTGTAAACGCAACCTTGATACAGGAGTAGTTCTTAGTTTGGGTATATTTTTTATATAAAAAAAAGTTAAACTTTTTTTTATATGTAATAAACTTGTTGACTGCAAACGTTATCATACCATATAAATTATCAAAAAGAAATGAAGTGTGGGTAGGAGGGTAAAAAATAGCCTACAACATACCAAATATATACAAAAAATAAAATCCAAAAAATAACCATACTACAATTTATTGAAAAAATGTGTATCTATTGGAAGCTAATGTGAGCGCTGTCCCAGATATACATATTGGCCCGAATAACTAGTTAATCAATCGATGACACAAATAAGAAAGTAATTGATTTATTTCGCTGACTGTACGACCAACGAACGCAAGTGTAACAAGATTATTAGCGCCTTTAACTTAATGCTTGACCTGGCTATTCGAACAACGAATTTTTCACTCTTCATTAATGACACAGCTAAATATGAGTTCATTTTTGTTCATATAATTCTAGTATATTTCTCGTCTGAATACCCAAGTGCCATTATTAAGTTGTAGACGCGAGGTAAGCCTCTCAGTGCGTGCGTAGCCTTACACACCGCGTACATTTGCCTTAGTAGCGCTCAGCGCTGTCGAAATACACTCTAGAAATATCTCAATCCGTTTGAATCTCTGTTCATTGTGTTGTGGGCATCTATCATCAACTATCGACGTTCTAATACCATCCATTATCGTTCGTTTTCAACTGTTTTTCACCCTTTAACTGCTCGCGTCGGATATATTCGACAAGCACTCGCGTTCATTCCGTCAGGGTCGCACATGCACGACCAAATACTACATTTCCTCAGTTTTTCTGTCACCAAAGGGAATTGATGAGCTAAACGAGCTAAAGTATCCAGTCGCAAATACCCGACTCTGGCGAATAGAACACGAAAAAACTTGTCGGATAATTCTGACGCAAGCGGTGAAAAAGTTAAAGTCATATATTACCGGTGGTAGTCATGTCTGATTCATCACGGTCCCTTCTTTTACCTTTTTAAAGGCTTGGTAAAGGGCAAGTCGTAAGGTTGCCCGAGAAATTCAAATTTTCTTGCAGTTTTTTTTTTTGCATTTTGTAGATCAGAGTCAAATGTGTTGATTAAAATAATCTGATTATTATGATTGAATGGCTATATCACGATAGTCTTTCAATAGGGTAAAACGAACTGAGAACGGTATTGATGATTGTAATGATTATAATTCCATTAAAAAAACATACATTCAGCCGAACATAGAACCTCCTCCTTTTCGAAGTCGGTTAAAAATACGTATTTTGCCCTCGTATCATATTTTAATTGACATATAACTTGACTTTGATTTTCAAAGTATAAAAAAAAAACTTAAGAAAATTTGCGGCCTACCCTAGCGCTGTTAAAAAATAAATAACATTTTTATTCCTATCCAT
Organism: Mythimna albipuncta; assembly: GCA_929112965.1. Lineage (NCBI taxonomy): Eukaryota > Metazoa > Arthropoda > Insecta > Lepidoptera > Noctuidae > Mythimna > Mythimna albipuncta. Next base: position 2,296,632 of record OV815962.1, on the reverse strand, counting down.
TCAAAACAGCTTTATATGTAACACTAAAGCCAGGATCGTAAATAGGTGACGATTTGTAGTTTCTGACTCCGCACGGGATAAACGCGCGAGTTATTGATGTAGTTCTCGCAGTAGTCTGTTGGTCGATCCCCACACACGCCCCCCTCCCCGCTAGCCATACACGTATACATGAGAGATGCCCCGTGCGCAGCCGCAGGCGCGTCGCCGTACTCCATGGGCGCCGCCTCGGGCACCGCCACGCCCATGATGTCGCCGGCGCCCACGCAGGACTCCATGGGCTACTCGCTGCCGGCGCCCGGCTACGACCAGCCGCAGCCCAGCTACGACGGCTCCATGGGCTACGACCCCATGCATCAGGATCTGTCGCCGTAGGCGCCTAGGCAAGCCCGTACCTCAGGTAAATAGTTATTTTCATAAGTCCTTCCTTTATTAACCTACTACAGGGTGCCGGTGAAGGTCCTGTCTCGCTTTCCAGTAGGAATCAACAATTGTTTCCGTCGGTGTATATTTAAATTTTATCAAGCAATATGATATTTTATGTACATCACAGTTGCTTGCTAAGATTTAGACCAAGAATCATAAAAAGCGTTTATTTACTCTTTTTTTTTGTATACATAATTCATTCGGTCTGCCCTCTTCAAACGATTGACAAAAAGTACCGTTGTTTTAAATTCGTTTACCACTAAAACATTTCACTTTTAAGGCGTCCTTATACCAGGACGCCTTATAATTTTCGCTACCAAGTCTATTCCTCCATTCCTTCCATTGCTCCCAGCTACAGCTTGTATTATTATTACTTCTCGCTAATTACTAATAAAGACATCTAAGTCGTCCCGCTATCTCTCCTGGCCTGCCGCTACTCCCGTCTCGCAATATCAGGTCATCAATTTTGTGTTTTACGGGCTCAACGCTCGATGCGGCATTTCCAGTTCCAGCGACGTATTAAAATAATAGTCGTGCGAGCGAGAAATAGTGATGGAGCTATGAACCCTATACAACTCTATCAAGAGCTCGTAGTAAGGCTTCTCTTCCTCCTTCATCTCTGTTTTGGAGCACTCCATGTGACAGAACCATTCAAAACTCGAAAGCTAACAAAGTGAATCTGTATTGTTTCAGGTAGCGGGTATGACACATAATTGTGCAGCTTCCACAGAATTGCCATTTACATTTACTATTATTATGTTAAGTAGGTCAGGTACTAATACTTCGGCCGGTGGCTGCAGCGGCGACACCGGCGGACGCCTAGCCTTAGGACATAGGACATTGTATACTACACAATATACCTTAGACTACATATTATTAGCGATATTTTTGGAAGGAAATGTAATGAAACGTATTTTTATTTGTATTACGAACTCTATACGACTGGCACCCAGTATTTGTTTAAACAATTTATATTATACAATTTTATTTTTATTATTATATTATAGTCATTTTTATTGTGAATTAATAATCAACGGCAACTATCTTATAGTATTATCGTTTTACTCAGTGACGTTATTTTTAAATTTTTGTTTATATTATTTTCGAAAAGTAATTATTTGGGCAGTATTAGTAATTTATATACAAAAGTAAATCATCACATCGACATGGCGGGGATCTCGAGTTTCTATTCGTTCTAATAATCTTTTAATCTACGGTGGTTATAATTATACGATAGATGTAAGATGAACCTAGTGTAATATTATTAATTGTAAGTATTCAGATATTTTGTGCTGACTAGTGTCCTGTACGACGTGCGTCCGCGGATCTTACGTCTTTGAAACTATGCTACTTATCGACAAAGAATTAACTAAAATATATAATGTTGACGATTGATAACTTATGAAAAACAAAATGAATAATAATTTTGCTATACGAATCAAAGATGAAAACTATCACATACGATAATGTATACGCTGTAGAAAAGAAAACTATGTCGTTTTTATATGCTCAGGCTGCTCCAACAATAATATTATACACACATTTTATAATTATTATAAAATTATTACGTCTTATGTACAAATAGTGTTATAATAATAATACTTACCATACGAGCAAGATTACTGCACTTATGTATACGCAATCAAATATCATATTTTTATATACAATTTATTATTACTGGAATATTTAATGAACGAGCACTAAAATTATACTTATTTATTTAAATAAAATTCGTCGATAAATAGTATAGTTCGTGTTAATTTATATTTGCGCGGACGTACAGACTTGTGTGCAATTTTAATATTTTATTAGCAATGGTTGTGTTAGTATCGCGCACACGCATCTTGGCCCAACTCATCTAAATGTGGAATGGAGTCGTTTTAAAATACCAGTCAATTTTAATCGTTTACAAAATAATTATATTCTTTTGTTAGTACAGGGCCGAACTTATAAGGCCCAAAAGTGTCAAAAGAAATGATGTACCAGTAAAAACGACTTGTATTTCGGCCTGTAAAAACTAAATTCGGCTATGGTGACACGGTAAACCAGGAGTTGTGAATATCAGAACAAAATATTTTAATTGTCGTGGTGCTAAAATGTTGGTAGCACAATTTTATTTTACTTGTTAGCCATAAGTTGGATGTTATTTAATTTCGTCGTACATTTTCATCGAAGCATAACCAGATCTTAACGATTGTAACTTAAAATTAGTTCCACTTAGTGATAGTTTGGATATGAAAAAAAAAAAATTGCTAGTGTTAAGTTAATGTGTTCTAAAACAAAATATCTGAAACAGTATACGAGATAAAAAACGAAAATTTAATTGATGTTTTAACGCTGTGGAACATTGTAATTCACGTGCCGCCACGGATCGCACCATTCTTAATCGTTCACGATAAATTATTTATTATAATGGTTATAAAGTAATGTTAGTACCGCAAGACGGGCGCGGCGGCGCGGACACACATGTATACGACGACGAGTTCAATGTTATTGCGACCATCAGATTGACTAAAATACATTTTTGTGTAGTTATTTAGTTGTTTTATTTGCTTGAAACCTAACTACGTTTTAATCACTCTTTTAGCTTTGTTTTCCGTACACAAGGCCCGAAAAAACTATCTGTACTCCTACGTATAATCCTAACTGATATTATTGTGAAAGTGTGGATGTTTGGATGTTTGTCACACAAAAATGGCTGAACGGATTTGGATGAAATTTGGCATGCATATAGCCTTTGACATGGAAAAGAACATAGGCTGCATTTTAATCCGGAAAAACATCTTATTCCTACGGGAAAACACGTTTAGAGTGCGATAACCGAAGTACACGCGGACGAAGTCGCAGGCGGACAGCTAGTGATATATATTTGCTAGTTGCAGCAGATGTTGTCCTGCTCCTGCCCGAAAACTGGTACTTTGTCAGAAAAAAAATGGAACCCGATGACCACTTATCGCATCCAATTCTATTTTCAAACCTTCCAAAGAAACACAAAATAACATCCAAATCGGTCTAGCCGTTTAGGAGTTAAGTGACAAACATACGAACAAAAGAATTCTATTTCTGTCTATAGATATGTTCTTTACGGGAACAAATCCCGGATTCACCGTGCGGTTTGATTCAAATTATTCTTTGAATCAACACGGTAAAATGCGACAACACTACTTCAATACAGTAGGTAACCTGCACATTTTTCTACGTCAATGAAGTCGTAATTATAGATAACATTTGGATGCAAAAGTTATCTCTTTGTTTTAGTTACAATTATCGGTACTTTTGTTTTCAAAACAATGCTTGTGTAATAAAACAATGTTTCTTTAGCTATTCTACGGGTTACCTACACTAATATTATAAAGAGGTAGTTTGTTTTTTTTGTTTGTAGGTAATCTCTGGAAGTGCTGGTCCAATTGCAAAATTTTTTTCAACAATAGAAAGCTATACTTTATTCCTGAGTATCTAGTGCATATTTAATCTACGCGAGCGAAGCCGCGGGCAAAAGCTAGTTTCAATATAAGTCTGGGCTATTTACGACATCAATGCCTATTTTAAAAACCAAAAGGGACTCTATATATAATTTACACATTTGGTATATTGTATAATTATGGTAAAGACTTACCAGTCTTTACCATAATTATTTCAGCCTACAACACAAGAGGACAGGCGACACATGAGGGCGTCCTGTGCGTCACGCATCCGTCAGATTCCCACGACCTTCACCAGATCATTGGTTCACCTTCTGGGAAGTCTTCCAACGCTGCGTCTCGCTATTTCAAAAACTTTCGGCCCTATCGACCATCTTTTCTGCGAGTATTGTGGAGGTCAACTAACGGTACCAATGCCAATTTGGCTATTCTTCGGGATATGTCGGTCGGTAAACTTGGTTCTCCTGCGGATTTTTGATAGCATCGACATTTAATCTCCACTAAAATTGGAACAGTGGTGGCCGAGTGGTAATTTATTTCATCACCGCTGCTCTCATAACGGTGAAGGAAAACGTGAGGAAACCGGCATGTCCTAGAACCAAAAATTTTAAGACATGTTTTTTTTATGTTGGGAAAAATCATCCAATGACAATCCCCGCTCTTGGGCGGAGCGGGAGATAGTGTCAGACTCTTACTGACTAAAAGACCCACCCCGTGCCTTCTAGCCTTCATACCGGGGCTCGAGCTGTCTTTCGAAACTAACCCTGTTTGATGTGAGATTTACCAACCCGCGCTGGGCACGCGTGGTGGATTACAGACCATTCCCTCTCCTAGAGAGGAAGCCTGAGTCCCAGCAGTTGAAAGATTAAAAGGTTGATTATGCTATGCTTATGCTGCAGTAATTTAATGTTCTAAAACTGAAGACTTTGTTTGTTTGACCGCGATGGTCTCGAGTTCTACAGGTCCGAACTGAAGATTTGTTTTTTTTTTTCTAAAAAAAATTGATAGCCGGTTTGTCGAGGTAGGCTGTATTACATCACGCTATGACCAATAGTAGCAGAAACTATGCAAGACATCATCGTCTTGTCCCGTTTTATTTGGGGTCGTCGCAACACGTTTTTTTCTTCCATTTTAATTATTGGAATTCCGTGAAACGCGTTCATATTTTTTACATCTTTGGAATAAATTCTATTCGGGGTAGAGAGCGTATCGAATTGTGTATTATGAGATGCTTAGGCTCATGGCGGTAAGTCCCCTCTTTGAGGCGTGGCTGGAAAGGCCTCTCGGCGTCCTTACCTTCCGCATGACCCAGGTCCTCACCGGACATGGTTCGTTCGAGAGTTTCCTACACCGGATTCATGCGGAAGTGACGCCCGGGTGTCGCCACTGTGCGGAACGCCCGGAGGACACGGTGGAGCACACAGTCGAGGTGTGCCCTGCTTGGGCGGAGCATCGCCGTGCCCTCGTGGGGGCGATCGGCGGCGGAGACCTCTCGCGCCGGGCCTTAGTTGAGGCCATGGTCCGGAGCGAGGAGGAGTGGCAGGCGGCCGCCGACTTCTGCGAAGCAGTAATGCTTGCAAAGGAGGAGGCCGAACGCATCAGGCAACGGCGTTATCGCCGCCGCCGTCGCCGGGATTCTGATCCCGATTTCCGGCCAACGTAGACGCGGGCTTGCGGACAGTGAGCAATGGGTAGCTCGCTGTCCGGCCGTCCGGTAACTGTCCGGACCAAGCCCAAGTCGTCGACGGCGCGCACTGTTCCCGCGCGCCTCAAGGAGTTGTCAGCAACAGCAGGGACCCAGCCGGGTCGAAGCCTACTGGGGCCAGGGTTATCCGAAAGGGCGCTCGAGCCCCGGCATGAAGGCTAGAAGGAACGGGGTGGGTCTTTTAGTCAGTAAGAGTCTGACACTATCTCCCGCTCCGCCCAAGGGCGGGGGATGTCAATGCATGATTTTTCCCACCATAAAAAAAAAAAAGATGCTTAGGATAAATAAGTACGATCGAAGCTATTAGGTCAAAACCTGTTCTTATGATAATTCACTGAAAGTGAATTTATGTCAGAGACACTACAACACCTGTCCCAAACAATCCAGAAAAATAATCTCCGTATGAAATAACAATGTCTTTCACCGGACTAGATATTACAGTAGGACTGAGTAACGTCAAGGTATCTCACTGCTCATATGTGTCACAGTGGCATTAGGACTAAAATTTTATCTCGAAAGAACTAATTAATGGAGAATCCTGATGCTACAGAGCAGGAGAGAACACATTGAATTAAAGCCATAATTGAATACAACAGCTACAATCAGAACAGAACTGAATATAGAATAATCAAAAACTGTGATAGGTATATATGGAAACTGAATAGAATTGAATGGATGGTATGGATCGACCAGCGGAAGAAATTGGTTGTTGGGGTATGTATCTTTTTTTTTGAAATCTTATAAATTTCGGGACTTTTGGTCTAAGTTAGGGCCCTTTTCCTGTCACGCGTATTTTAGCCCGCACGCGGTTCTCGTCCGCATGCGGACTGCCCGCATCCTATCATTTGATACATGTTTTTCCTAATATGCGGCCAGCACGCGCGTGGAAGGTGGATTGGATACGCGCTATTCGGATGCGGACGGTGATTTTCTGCCTTCAGTGTTGTTTTTACTGTGAAGCGGATTGCACGCACGCTCATTGTCCGCATATATCGCAAAACAAGTTTACCCACTGGCGACACGCAACACACTGCAGCAGCAAACGAAATCTTTGTCCGGCGTGTAGCCCAGAGCGTGCTATCACCCGCATGCGGGATAAAATTCGCGTGACAGGAAAGGGGCCTTAAGATCAATTTAAAAGTTAATTGAACTACGCTAGATAAGCCGAGCTCAAATTCGTGTAGTACCGCCCATGCTCGGCTCCTCTAGAGTCGGTCCATTCGTGCTCCGCCCTTCTACTGTAGACCCACCTTTACAAAAAAGGTAGGTAGGCATAAAATCAACATCATCATCATATCAGGCGATAGACGTCCACTATTGGACATAGGCCTCCCCCAAGTGCCGTCACAATGAACGATCCTGGGCAGAAACTGCCCAACTATAATCAACGCATCTTGCACTTCGGATTTGAATTCTAGTTAATCCTAGATATTTATCCACTATTAGCAGCTGCCAGTAGTTTTGCCGGCGGCGGCGTGAATGTAAAAAGTTATCCCAAGGGAACATATTCTTAGGATAGAATGTAAGTAACTTATGTTCTATACCATACATTATCCAAATCCGTTTAGCCATTTGACCGTAAAACAGTAACAAACATACAAACACATATACACTTTTGCCTTTATAACATAGAAGCGTGGTTTAGTAATAACAGCCACACGAGTCGAACTTCAAAATTAAGCAACAAGCATGCTGCGGTCGGTCCGTGGATGGGGGTGACCATCAGTCGTTAAGCAAAACACTTGTACTCAATTGCATCCGGTTAAAAACCAATTCTAACATAGAAATAGATATACTTGTGAAAAGGCTGAGTCGGTTTTTAGGGTTCCATACCTCAAAAGGAAAAAAAAACGGAATCCTTATATACGGACGGACAACAAGCTACAAAGTGATCCTTTGTAGCTTGTTGTCCGTCCGTCTGTCTCGACCCATCCGAAGAACAATGTTACCCCTTAAGTATGGGGTGAACTTTGAATGGCTCTCCTGAAAACCTAGTAAATTTCAAATGTAACATTGTTCTTCGGATGGGTCGGTCTGTCTGTCAAGACCATTTATCACGAGAACGCGTGGAGGTACCGAGTTGAAATTAAAACCATGTACTCAGGTCTACGGTTCCTATATAGAAAAAATCAAACCAATAAGTTAACGAAAAAAAAAGATACGGTCGTTTAGGCGTAAAAAAACGTATGTTTTTTAATACTCTGAAAGATCGAAATTCATAGGGTACTTCCCGTTAACCCAGAATCCTGAAATTTGGCACAGCAAAGCAAGGTCTTATAGTACAATAGGAATAAATCTGAAAACAGTCGTTAAATAAAACAAAAAAAAATTGCAATTTGGAATAATCTTTGAGACGCCATTCGGAGATGCCATTGTATGTAGTTTGCACGGAACCCTCAGTGCGCGAGTCCGACTCGCATTTGTCCAGTTTTTTAGTGTAGAGAGATAATGTGTGTTCACCATAAATTAGCGTTTGATGTCCGATGTTCAAGATGCGCGCGCAGGTTCGATTCCCTGATGGGACAAATATTTGTGTGTCGGCCTACATCGTAACCGAGGATCTGAGTAATGGACATTTGAATGACTTTGCAAACAAGGAACACTTCTAAAGAGCTAATTTGGTACTTGAATCAAAATGAACCTTTTAACCACCGACGTCGGATAAAATCGACCAACACTCTCGCTTTTATAGCGGACCAGGGTCGCAAATCCACGACCAATACATCTCATCAGCTCTCTGTCACCTATGGGCATTGAAGAACTATGGACATTATAAGTACGGGAGATGTTAGCAAAATTGGAGGGCCCCGGTAGAGCCGATGTCTAGGGCTCCGGGAAAGTTTGAAAGAGTAACCGGAACCGTATAACGCAAAAGGCAACTGAAGGACACACATGAAAACAAAAAGAAAAACGAACCACCGGACATGAAGGTAAATGCACCGATAATGTTGGATGACCCTTACTAGGAACAATACAATAGATACTCATAATCATCGATCGTTATACCTGTTATCACTGACCATAGATTCCACTTCTTTGTCAACTGATAACAAATGTCAAAGTAGTGTTAACAGTGTGTTATTTTGTTTGTGTTTATTTTTATCAGAGAGCATGTCCTTGACGCATATGTATGAATCAGGTGTACCGTGGCGTCATGACTGAAGTTAGTATGTTAGTATCGCGCTGTCAGTCGCCCGAGTCGCTCGACTAACACAATTTTTAAATGATCAAATCGTTTGTTAACTTAACTGCATCTGTGTCCGCCAGAAACTGTAAGTAATTGTTGGTTTTTTGCATTATTTCGATAGGCATCTACTAAAATCTAAATAATTAGAATGTTAGCAAGTTGTCTCGTAAATTCATGGCTTGTTAAAACTTAGGTTTATCCTTGATCGTGACATGCTAGTTTCGTAATGAATGGACGATATTTAAGTTTGCAAATAATGTCTCAAGTATTTTTAGACATCTACGCTATGGGTTGTCCAAAAACACTAACTAATAACTTAGGTTAGGTATTTTTATTTTGTATCTATGTTTTTTTTTTGTAAAATTAGTTCCGCTTTTGAAATTACTTCTGTATCGAGGTTGTGTTTACACACATGTAAACATACACTCTTGTGTAGTCACCCAGCACCAGAACAAATGTTTGTAGTCAAATATTTATTACGCGCGAAAATCGAAGCCATTCACTCGACTACTGCGCCAACCGTGCTGCCAAAAAATGTTGTCCTACTCTCGACCAAATAAATATGCCTAATTAATTATTCTGATTCACTGTTTCATCTCATTGCGTCAGTCGTGTTATAATAGTGCAAAATCGAACTATCTCACTCCACACTCGAATTATCTGATAAAATAAAAACATTCCTACTGATACTCATTACATATTCTGTGTAATAAGTCTGCTACTAATTACTTTGTGCAATAACTTCACTGGAATGTATTTATTCGTGAGTTCAATGTTGTGGTTATCGGTTCTAGCAGCGAGGATGACGAGTGTGCACAGTGCGTACAAGGACGAGGTGCATGATGTGCCCATGTCGGTGATCATCAGGCCTTTCATACCCGAGCTGACGGAGGAAAAAGTTGTGTCACTTATGGAGACGATACAGGTATGGACAACGTGTGTTTTTCTGACTACTTGTAGGGATTTTTTCCCAATTTGGACAGTCCCTGCCTGTCCACAGGAGCGGAGCCAGGCTGCAGAGCGGAGAAACGGAGAAATATTAGTCAATAGAATTGCACAAAATCTCCGCTCCTCTGATTTTATGCAAACCTATTTTCCCGCGCTCCGCTTATGTGGACAGGTGAACTGGCAGCCTATGTCGTAAAAATGTGCTAAATGTGGGAAGAGGATTCGATTGTTGTGATTCTAGAGGTGTTTGTCTACCAGTTAACGCGATTTGGTAATGAACGATGATGATTTTTGTATTTATTTTTAGTTCATCTTGGTGTTTTGGATTATAGATTTAAGTATATTACCTAAATACTAGCGTGATAGTGGCATTTTCAGACATGACTACGGCGATTATGGGTAGACAAAATTAAAGTAAAAGAGGGCTTATTCTAATAAGTTTTCTTTGTGGCTATTACCTACTTTAGTCCACTTTCTTTGCTTATTCACGTAAATCGATTTTCCTCCTGGTTCTGAATCATGATTTTATGAAACTCCCTTTGTGCTCAAGTACTATATTGGGTGGGTACGTGGGTACCTACCTATATTCCGGTATTTCTTCCATTGATCATTGTTAATCCAGGTTTCTAACAAGAGGACAGGAGGAGAAACTAGGTCTTCAAGAGGACTTCTGGAGATCTGTAACTTACTGTTTCTAAAACGATTCAAAATGATATAGATTGGTGTAATAAATAACTGGTTATTATGAGTAACATATCCAATCAAACCGAGCTTACATACGTTAGAGAACGCGACCTAAGTGTTGAACAGCCTTACAGAAACCGTTTGACTTCTTTTAGTTAAGGTAAATATTCTCCAATGTACGATTTTATCCTTTAATTAAGTCTTGTAGTAAGTTGTGACAGTGGTGTACAGGACACATTTTGCTTTGTCATGTATACCTACTTTGACTGTGGCGAAAGATAAAGCGCCTGAGACTCTACCACGCGATCCTTTTGACAACCTAAACTGGGAAGCTATGTAAAGTGTATATCTCCATAACTCTTTCTCGCAGGCACAGCTGACATTTTAACAAGTCATGATAAGGTCTCTGCTTACCTTTTGTAGAAATCTCTTTTCACTATTCTCTCACTGTATATTTGAATTTAAAGTTGAATGTAAATCCATATTCAATAGGTATCTCATCAATCAAGGCGACGTTCACAGAAGTGGTCTCAGCCAGTCAATATACAGGTTCTTAGGGCCGTTCAGATAACCTAGATATTGACCAGTTATCCTACATTGGATTACGCCTAACACCATTTGTTAAAGACTTGCAACAAGCTCTGCAACTTTCTATAAAAGTCCACTAAGATGTGTAATATTATATCTAGGCTTCCTTGCTGATTGCAAAGCAATACTTTTGAGGATTTTATCGACGAATCTCGCAATATCATTGGATGATACCATCCATATTAAAGAGTAGATGTTCCCATCGTCTTCGATTCTTGATTCTCCTACGGATATCTTCATTCCTGAGGCGATCACGCAAGGAAACTCCGAGCATAGCCCCGCAGCGTTGGAAGGCTTCTCACAAGGTGGACCATGACTTGGTGAGAATGTCATAGATGTGAATCGCACAAGCCCGTTAGTAATTGCGACACTTAGGGGACGCTTAGGTATGTCCAACAGTAGACGTCCTTCATCAATCAACATGGTCCCGGGATAAAAAGTATGTAATTAAAAACATAGTGTAATACTTCAATCAGTTCTCGTGATACGCGTCTAGATCTCGCCACCTCTTTCTAGGGCGACCTCGATGGCGCTTACCGTTTGCAGGAACCCACCGGGTGGCGACACTTGCTCAGCGGTCACTACTCATGCGGCTGACGTGACCCGCCCAATCCCATACCGAACTGGTTAGAGACGGCGCGAGAGAAGAATGTCTGAAAGGACTTGGGGGAGGCCTTTGCCCAGCAGTGGGACAGTAATGGCTAATAAAAAAAAATACTCCAATATTATAATGGCGAAAGTTTTGAATTTGTATGTTTGTTCCGTACTTCTTCACTCTCGAACGCCTGAACGGATTTGAATAAAATTTCTATTTTAAAAATCTATTCTGGAATAGCACGGTACCTTTTATCCCTGGAATATATGCCCTTGCGACAATTTTCTTCTTAGAGGCGAGTGAAGCCGAAGGCAGCAGCTACGTTGTTTTAAACTATGAAGTTTTTTTTTGTTATAGGTATCGAATATACACTTTCATATGCATTAAGTAAGAAATATCTACTTCCATTTTATTTATTCACCACTATTTTTTAAATAATAAAAAAATCCTAAAGTATTTATCTATTTAACAATTTATGTACACACGATAATAAAAGAACAGAAGAAGGAAACAGAAGAATAGTACAAAGGTGATGCATATTTCTAAAGAAATCTCTTCCAGCATACCTGCGAAAGGAAAATTGGAGAAAAAAGAGATGTAGACACTGTTTGTAAAAGGAAAAGGAAAATGAGTACACACAAAAAAAACATAGCTAACAATGAAATTATCTAACATACAAAAAAATACTTACATACGAATAAATTTTGTTTAAAAAATTATTGAGATAATAAAACAAAAGCTTTTTTGTGTTTAAACCATTGTCTCAAGGGTTATGAGGTCGACATAATTACGTTTATGAAGGTGAACAAGTCATCTGAGATCGATAAAAATATTATAACAAACCTCTCTCGCGGGAAATGACCCGATGCTAATTGTATGACTTTAGTGTGTATTAGCATTTGATGTTATGAAAATCATGATTACCTACATAACTAGGTATTTTTTTCTTTCATAGTTATTTATTTTCATACCGGATCCAGGTACAGCAGCAATGACCTAATCTATGTACAAATAAAACCGGTATCTTGTACATGTATGTGAGTTTACACGTTTGTAAATGCACCTACGTTTTAAGCGAATTCCTAGTATGGAGCATTATTAAAAAAAAACTGATGATCACTCGTAATTATTTGCAAATGCAATTATTACAATTAAAAAAGAAATCAGTTAGTTTGGTCCAGTCACAGAAGAATATGGTATCACATATTGCATACATATGAACACACCTACAGATTTAGTTTAACATGTTAATATCCCTTTACGCGAGAGTGTTTGTCAGATATACGACGTAGGGGGGGGGGGGGGGGGTTACGTCAGAGTCACAACCACGACCAATATTCCATCTCGTCAACATACTCTTCTGCCACCTATGATGAGGATTAAAAAACTAGATGGAACACCCAGTCACAAACACACGACCCTGCGAAATCAAGGACACTCGATTAATTAAGTACATGACGCGATGATTTGCAAGTTTGTTTTTACCTCCCCCAATCCTCATCACAACCATATAAAATAGGTCGGGTTGAATATCTTCTACTCGTATATGCTTGATCTGCATCCCCAAACGTGTGCGTGTATTGTAGTTTTTACCACCCCATTTATCAAATATCTCCAATCTTTTCCAGAAAGAAGAAGAAGCCGGCACCGTGCCGCCGATAGACATCCTCTGGATCAAAGGCTCTGAAGGCGGCGACTACTACTACAGTTTCGGAGGATGCCACCGGTACGCCGCATACAAACGTCTTAATCGACCAACCATTCCTGGCAAACTCATCAGGTCTACCATCACAGACTTGAGAACGTATTTGGGTAGCAGTACCCCTGATTTGAAGTAATTAGTTCAATTAGTTATAAGTTTTGGTTGATGTTACGGCTGAGTGAAGATGTCGAATGTAGAACGAGACAAAAGCAGACTGCTAAAGGATTACTGTTTAAATTCAGAAGTAAATCTTGTAAGCGTTCGTAGTACTGTACAATTCACGAATGATGGCGACGTGCGTGTGCGAGAAGAGTGAGAGTGTAGTATGCGCGAACGTTCGCAAAGGCTAACTTCATGGCCGCCATTATTCGTGAATTGTACTGTACCAGTGGAGATTTAAGTCGACTCTATGAGATCAGCCAGCCATATTGGATATAGAGTCACATTTGCTTTGCGGTTAAACCGACCATAAGTACCAATTTTTTTATACAAATAATTGTTCGATCGACTAATGGGGCATGTTTTTCAATTTCTGTTAGGCTTCATGTGCACAGAAATATTTTCATTTTTTTGTAAGTAAGTCAAGACAGCACTTGTTCGTTGCATTAGCTTCAGAGAGGTACTATTTATTTATTCTTCATGCAACACAAAGTACATATGCGGACTTAATGCCTTAGGCATTCTTTACTAGTCAACCTAGGGTGGTGAAGAGACAATATGGTAGGCGCACAAAAAGAAAATTTTGGTATTAAAACAAGAGTAAAAATTATACATAAAATATCCTCGTCACCTTCTTTAATCAGAAAATATGCAATTAGACTTGGTTGTAACTAATGGCTTATACTCTTGTGTAGTTTGCCAAGGAACTAGTTCATTTTAGCGCTTCCAACTATTGTTTTTATTAACTAAATCCTAGATCCGTGACTCTTTTGATCGTTAGTTCATTCGATATGATCGACTTAATTGTAGAAGAAAGAGTAAACAATAGCATAGCGTCGCATGAGCTAGTTTCACTACAGCACCCTCGCTCGAAGCGAGCGGACGACCAGCTTTTGTCCGGTTTGAGACAGAGCGGACGAAATAAAAGAGCGACCTTGTTCGGACTCGCTAATTAAACTGAGCGCTTCTGGATCGTGAACTGCAAAGCATGACTATCCTCCGATATCTCCAAATTATACTTTAGTTTGAAAACCTGTTCAAAAGCTTTTAAGCAAAGATTCAGGTGTTATACCTAACCCATTATTTAGCTTCTGGAAAGTTCTCACAGGTAGCGGTGCTAAAAACTATGTCAAGAATGCTATATTTGTAATATTATACTTAGATAGGTATGTTAAGGTTAGAACCATAATAATAATTATGTGTACAAATCTAAGATAAGATTTTGTAACGATTTCCTGTGACGGAAGTTATAAATAAAAATGTTTCTAATCGTAGCTATATAATTTCAGATTTGGGTCATAATTTGCATTTGTAGGTTTATAATTCTTTTTTATTTTCATTTAGTTGGACCAAAGCTTTTTTTTTTCATTTAGGCTAGAAACTTTATACAGAATATATTTTTTTAAATAATATTACATATAGTAAGTTTATTTTTGTATTTTTTTTTTAAGATTTTTAGTCTTTGGTATATGATCTATGGAAATTGTATGTACGATGGCGAGCTTGAAGATAAACAGGCTCGTCTGTAATGTTACTCCTTAGATTTAAATGCATATTCAGTCTAAATAAAACAAGAGAATTTCTCCAACAGTGTATTTATTGGTGGAGTGGCTTACCTAACTACAGAACAATGGATATGCCGTTTCTGTATATTTACAAACATTAACATAAATAATATCAAAATACAATTTATTACTAACGCACGGCTCACAGGCGCGTTCGGACCACTGGGAACGTAAAAATAAATGAACACAAAATCAATTTGTTAGCACCAACATTCCATGCATGCAGATATTTAGGATCGTGACTCACTGGGACGTGATGGTGTAGCCAGGGGCCTTTACCATGATGTGTTAAAATGTCAGTCGTGCGAACGAGAAAGAGGGACGGAGCTATACACCCTATATAGCTCTATCCCTTTAATAGTTCAGTTTAGGTCGTCAAATGGATCGCATTAAAAGCTCATGGTAGGGTCATAGGTCAAGATGTTAAAAAAATGTATGGTTGACTGCGTGACAGGTAGGCTAAAGTCGTTCGACTATATCGCCTAGTTCAGGTGAGGTATACACCATAGAGCTTCATTGATTTTCTCGTCTGCACCAGTGAGGCACGCGTCTTAAAACAAAATTTGCTATTACATGCTATACTTAATAAATTATAAGGTTTACAAATGATTTGATTGCAAGGGAACAGGAACGATAATCCTTATGTGCGCAGTAAATCACGCGCGCTTAAACAAAGACAAAAAAAATATAAGTCGAAAATGGTATTATAATTTGACAACACAATCAAAATTTATAACATAATTTAGGTGCAAGATCATTTCCAGTTTTCATACAGACCTATCAAAATAATATTTATACAAATTATTTAACAGACGGCGTCTATAAGGATTACCACTGTGCTAAATATAATTAAAATTTGACAATGAGACGACTGGCGAACGAAAATAAAAATAATTTCGTTTACCATAAAAATTCGATACACAGTGATAAGATTTTACATAAAAAGTGCAAACATATTGCTTTATTTACAACCAAAAATTACATTCAAAATATAGTGCTATAACTTTTCGCATCTGAATTACATTATCAACATTTTTTTTAAATTGTCAATGGAAATAAAAATGTTTGAAAAAAGAAAATAAAAAACAAGATGGAGGCATTACTTCTTCACTTCATTTTCGCGCCAAAAGTTCCTTGTGCAGTTGAAGCTAACTATTCTAGATAGGTTTTTGTAAAGAACAACGAAACTTTATGAAAAAGAAGTTGTTTTTCACCCAAAAGGATGTGTCCGAACTAAAACTACATAATATATTTCCGTATATGTGGTAAATGAATATATTCTAGTGCAGATAACAACGTACGATATTGTATGTAATGTCCACAAACGGCGTTAATATTACAGAGATCATTTCATGCTTGCTCATAATAGTTTAAAATATTTTGGCACGAATCATAAAATTAGCGACTGAACGGGAGCGTAGCTAACTAACTTACAATAATTGCGTAAATATTATTTATAGATAAGTTTTGAAGGCAGTCAAATAAAATTGGCTAGCGAAATTCCGTGTAATTTATGGGCATAGCGATAGATATTATAATTTAACCCTTTGAACGCTTACATCAGGTTAATCCGACAAACATACGCGTCGATTTTGCCAACGTCGCACATCCACGACCAAATACTCCATCTCGTCAGCTCTTCTGTCACCTATGGGAATTGAAGAGCTAAATGAGATGGAGTACAAGGTCGCAAATACTACCCTGGCAAAATAATCACCAAAACACACGTCCGGCCAATCCTACACAAACAGCGTATACTTACTACTTAGTCTACCAACGGTTGGTTAACCTTACATAGTTTTTTTGAGTTAGTTGAAAATTATGTGTCGTATGACAGCAAAATTTCGCTAACCAATTTCATTGAATCTTAAAATTTTAACTATCGGGATTCATATTTGCAAGTGAAATGTTAAAAGTTTCATCACCTGATTGCCTCCCGACCATGTCCCAAATATTAATTGGAGGAATAAAATGCAAAATATAATTTCTATATTGATCTATCTACCACACTGCTGCCGTGACCCGCCGGGCTCGCCAACTAAATAGAAAAAATATATATCTATTACTTTACAACAACCATATTCTTTACTATGTCTCATATATTTTTATTATATTTTTTATATATAACAACGGCACCCTGTCGCCATGGACAAGATTAACTAATTTTTTTTTTTTAATTCAATAGATATATTTTTTCTCCACAATCATTTTCTTTATAAGCAGTGTTTACATTTCAGTTATGCAGATTATATTAAAGCATAATATTTTATATTTTTTAATTTTATTTAGTGGCACTAGTGTTTATAAGTAACATTTAAATCCATTTAAAATTTACATTTATATAATTTATTATGACGAGATGGAAGTGGCTCACAAATATTTATATGACGACGCATGATATTATTTACAAATGTGGAGACGTTTTTCTAACTAATAATATCTAGTGTAGAATTATAAAATAAACTTAAAATTACAAAATGAACGTGTAAATAAAATGCGAAACCTCTATAGATTAAAAAATCTAAAAGTGACCATAGAAGTGCCCAAATAGCAGGCATGTTTAAAAAAAACGAGACGGTACATCATTTATGCTAGGGTACAACATATTGCCACTTCCACACTTTAATATTATTTTCTCAGTTTATTTTTACATGTACTTACGCTACTTACACAATGTGGAAGGATAACATTCATTGTGCACGTCGACTTAATTATTCTACTAATTACATTTTACTTGTTACAACAATAAATTAACAATATTTACATCGACATAGGAAGTCTATGGAAATGTTAGATTAGAAGGGATCAATTAATTACTTTGAGAACTTGTACAGTCTTTCTAGTGAAGTAATGAAGAGAGTAATGTGTCATAAGAGTTGAAGAACCGTCATAAGAGCGGAGTTTCGGTTATGATTAATTTATATTAGGTAAAGGAAATGGGATAAGCATGATAGAAGGCAGACTGCCTACTGTGCCTGAGTAAGGATGCGTTTCCAATGACGCGAAGCTGCGGAGTGGAGGGGAGCGGACCGTGAATTGGCAAATCACAGCACTCTAAGGCCTGTCTATCGGAGCGGAGCAAGGCCGCTGCCTTTCTCCACTCCGCTGAGTGGAGCAAAAGAGTAATGCGGAGCGGAGTTGCGCACTGTATCTGTCCTCCAGAACGGAGCGAGGCTGCGGATTGGAGTGAGAAAGTAATGCATAGCGGATCGTTGTAGCCTGAATTAGCTATAGTTTTGTTATAGCGCCCGCACTCGCTTCCCCGCTCC
This sequence comes from Mythimna albipuncta, assembly GCA_929112965.1. Lineage (NCBI taxonomy): Eukaryota > Metazoa > Arthropoda > Insecta > Lepidoptera > Noctuidae > Mythimna > Mythimna albipuncta. The sequence goes on along the minus strand of OV815962.1, from coordinate 2,278,385 downwards.
GCTTCCCCTCTCTGCTTCTCGGTTTTGTATGATTTTTATAAACTAGTTCGTACTCCCTATTCACTAAAGAGGAGCGGAGATTTTATGCAATCCTCTTGGTTAATATCTTTCTGTTTCTCCGCTCCGCAGCCTCGCTCCGCTCCTGTGGACAGGTAGCCTAAATCTCCACCAGTGAAATCAATGTAAATGGAGTGGAGTGGAACTGAGCGGACTTTCAAATAAAATAAATGAACACGAGGCCTGAAGCCCGACAGAAAGGAATCAAGTGCAGAGTGGAAAGCACAAAGCGGAGGGTAGCTCAAGTCTACTCCGCCCCCCACTTCTCTAATGGAAACACTTGCCACTTTTCACTGCTCTTCTCCATTCCAGCTCCACTTCAATGGAGACGCACCCTAAAGCGCTTGAATTACCTACCCTATAGTATCGTGAATTATCATAGAAAACAGTAATATTTGAGTTTCACTATTAAATATTTAGATAACGAGAACAATAATTTTACTTTAGTATTATTACATAATATTTTTATTTTGTTCGTAGATTTGTGTTTTTTATTTTTTTGTTATTTTATTTATAAAATAAAGCTCGAAATATTTTGTAAGTTATTTGTTATGTTCGTGATATGTGGATGACTGATTGGAAGCATCGTGAATTGAACTTTGGTGATCTATACCAAATGTATTTTGAACATTCGGATTAAATTGTAGCAGGATTGAGCAAATCCAAGAGAGTTTCATGAACTAATAATATAATCGAGCAATACTGTAGCTCACGCTGGGCTTTGAAGTTTTAAAAAGCTTTCTTTGAGCAATTGTACTTTTATTATTTGTTTGATAAATGATTATTAGAAGTTTATTCGAATCCTAAATTGGCATTGCTCCAAATCTGTCCGAATTTTCAAAATACACTTTGTAGAAAATAGTCATGTGACATTTTAGGGATTAAATAACTTTTATTTTATTAAATAGTACATCAACTCTGTACGAGTCCTTTTGGTATCGGTAGGAAGACAAAATAATGAGGAAAATTGTGACCATAATAACTAGTCAAAATATATTACTTCAATAATTATTATTATTGAATAATCACTTCATTGTGAACCTTTTAATAACCACCTACGTCGGGTGTATCCGACAAACACTCGTGTTTATAAATGATTAATGATCTTTATTTTTTACAAATTAATATCATTTATCATTTATTCCGCCAGGGTCACACGTTCACGACCAAATACTCCATCTCGTCAGCTTTTCTGTCAACTATGAGGATTGAAGAGCTAAACGAGATGAAGTACTCCAGTCTCAAATACACTGGATTGGAGAATAGAACACAAAACATACGTCGGACAATCCAAGGAGTTAAATTGTAACCCGCGGAACTTTGTATAAGAAAAAAATAATACTATGCATTGGAATGTAGACAGAACGGCGATACTGAGGTATAAAATGTTGTTGGCATTTTGGCAGAACGATATCAAGCGAAATTACGTTAAAATTCTTTAAGTTTGGAAAACAAAAAAATATCTAGTAATAGTAGGTAAATGACCAAGTTTGGCACTTTATAGATTAGACAGTCTATTCAAATTAAATATTTGTTTCATAGAAGAACAAGCGACGAGCTAAGACATATTCATAGTTTGCTTACGATTGCATTATAACAAAATGGCGATAGCACCTTAGATTTTTACCGTTCGCCCAATTTGTTTCGGGTTAAAGTTATAATAACATTGCTATTTATTGCACATTAGTAAGGTGCATTGAGGTGACATTCACGTATAAGTCTTATGTTCGAACACGTTAAAGTACAACTAATATAGAAAATGTTAATATAATACAGGTTGAGCATTACTTTTCGTCATGGTGGGTAGTGCGAAGTCAAGATGACAGAGAAGTAAATTGCTGTTACGTCACAGATACGAAAAACGTGTTAAAGAAGTGATCTTGAAATTGTAAAATAAACTTAACTTTCAGGGTTTTAAAGTGCAATAAATCACATAGCACTTTTGAAAATGCCCTAAGTGTAGTTTGATTTGCACTCTAAGACACAAAAATTAAAGTTTACTATTCAATGTGATTCTATTTAGCACTTCTTTTTCAATTCTACGCTGTCTCACATAACACATTCATATAGGAAGTCCAAGACTAAACGACATGTATGATAAATGACATGAAATTGAATATAACAACAATCCCGAGTATACGTTTTAATGCGTTCTAAGAGATTCTCATTCCAAATATTTAATTATCCTATCTACGTTTTAGCATACTTTTTAGTATGTCTTGGCCAACAAAAAATCGGCCATCAATTCTCAGAGATCACGTGACCAACACACCAACATTTGTAACCAATTCCACAGAATAGATAGCTACAGAAGTCAATCACATGTATGTACTTCACTTTTTTATACCTACTCTAGGCGATCGCGCTAGAGTTAGGGCGTTGCGCTGAACTGTACGAGTGCGACCGGGCGATTGGGGCGAGATATCGTGTCCGTGAGCGGCGTCTATGTGTGCGTTGCTCGAGCGCGTTTTGTATGTAGATTGTCTCCTGTACCTATCTATTTTGTGGCAATTCGTCGCATTAGAACGCAGACTCAATCCGTTCTATGTACCTGTGGCACACGTCATACAATATACCTACATTAAAGCATCAATACGCACCATCAAACATTGCCGAGTGCCACCAGATAAGAGAGCTCTTAATTCTAGGCTTTACTGAAAAAATATCTGTTCAATCATGGCTTATTTTAAACCTATATATATTTAGAACTGGTTGGCTTGACCGGTCGTGAACAGCTTTGGTGTGCATCCAGTCCGATACTAGCTAACCAAGAGAATTTATGCATGGGAATTACGAGGTCGTGCAAGTAGGTAACATAGAGTTGATAACACCTTTTCTGTCATGTTTATTATTGAACAATATTAGGGTGCACGGCAGTGCCTCCGCCAAAGCGAGAAAAGAAAGTGGCACGGCCATACAATCCTTTTCTCGAAACAGTTCAGACCTTTTGTTTTATTATTAAAACCTGTAACCAAGATTTTTTTATTTTACAAAATGACATGTATACATTTTAAGTACTTAAAGTATTATTTTGTTTTTTCTTTGACATAAATATTTACTTCTTTAAATATTTTGTAAACTAACAATTTGCTTATATTATTGTAAATGTGAGGACTATGTTGATTGCTTTTTCTTTTCTTTTCAGTAATTTTAACGTATGTCTGGCAATTTGAGTGTTTTCAGCGGCCTACCCAAATGTCCTTTCTTTGGTATTGTTCGTCAAGTCGTAGAGCTCCTTAGTAGTCCTAAGTTGAGCTTTTCGAATACTGACAAATGCTTACACTGATTGGACAGGTCCACTCAAATCTGTATGGTTCTTTCTTCAAAAGACCATCTCAGACAAATCTGCATGGTTCTCATGTGATTTGACCATTACATATTTACTGTATGGACTTTAAAAGAGACTTTGACCCCTGAGTTTGTTTCGGTGTTTCATCTCAGGGTAATCAGATAGGAAACACCGGCCTCATCTAGTATAAACTGACGAAAAAAAAAATTGACGTGTAAAAGTGTTTTTTAAACCTATTTACAAAATAAATATCATTTATCATTTATGTAATTCGTAATATGATTTAAAAGAGTGCCCATTTAGTTTCTTGCACGTTCTTCTCCATAGAGATCTACATTTTGAAACATGAAATTTAGCTTCATTATTTTTTTGACTGACCAACATTTTGATAATTCAAAAGTGCCTGTAATTGGTGTATTTGAAATAAACGTGTCTTATATCTGATTCCAATTATTCTGCGACTTTAGAGTTGTTATCAACTTTATGTTAAAAGTCTGGCACTACCTCTCGCTCCATATATAACGTCTTTCTACCGGTCTAACTCAAATAACCAGACGGCTGACAGTTCTCTCAATAACTTGGTTAGCTAGTAGTCTATTATAACATTCACTTTACTCCTAAATCTTATTTTAAATTAGACTGGTCGATGCGATCAGTCGCGTAGCCATACAAACAGTATTTTCTCAGTGAAGCCCAAGTTATAATTTCACCAAGATATAGTTCAATATACAATAACATATATGCACATATATTTTACACGTTATATCATCAACACCAAAGTGAGATTGCCTCGTAAAGCCCCATTCACACGACTAGAGATTTTGTCTCGAAACTAAACTTTGAATTATTCCTAAAATAATATAGTGCATTACTACTAACTACACTAAAATATAATAAAAATAAATTTTAGAACACGCTGCGATTATAAATTTAAAATTTTACATTTTGTAAAAGTTTTTCCATTTTAGCTGCCTATATTTATACTTAGCAAAATCGATTATTTTTGGAAAACGATTCGGCCAAATTTCTCTCTCATTCCATAGTATCTTCTATTCGATTCCTATACGAAATCAATCAGAGAGCCAAACCTTCGATCGCATTAATTCATTTGATAAAAAGTACTCTTTAGACAAAAAGAAACGTTTATAATCGCAAGGCGTTCTTAGTGACCTAATAAATCGTCGTGTAAATCGGTTGCCTTATTCTCAATCTAAATAAAATGTTCACAAAAGTGAATGTGCTTTTGCTTCCTATATATAATGAATCCGTATTTTATAGTGGCTAAAATATACTTTTACCCAAAACTTGAATCTTTGTTGAACATCATAAACATTCATTTAAAGTCATATCTTTATATATTTATTCTGGAGGTTTTCTTCTTAAAATTTCGCTACTATATTAATCTTTATTTACGTATAAGAGCAAAATCTGCTTTTAAACTGTGACATATTTGATTAATTATAGTCTTTAAAACATTTATTTGTTGTATTTAATATTTGTAATTTATTATTGAAAATAATAATCATGATATTAATATATATAATATAATAATAATCAGCTAGCACTCGAACCGTTTCTCTTCGATTCTGAGGTAAAAGGACCGAATTTACATCCGCTACGTCATCGTAATACATTTTATACACACCGCATATTACAATATTTACACTTTATTCTATTTTTCCGATCCCCGAGGCTCATTTTCGGGAATTCGTTGCTACTCCATACAACCTTATTTCTTATATTCTGTCACACTCTTTATAACACCAATATGAAAATATAACTGCGTCCTTTGTCCTCGCTCTATACGTCATCTAACTCTTTATTTAAATATGTGTCTGACTCTTTAGGTTTCACTTGATACATCGATCTTGTTTAGATCTAAGCGTCAAACTTATAAGTCTGACTTTTCATCTTCATATTAAACACTGACATTTAACATTTAGAAGGAATAAAACACTCTTAAATATCTAAGAATGTCCGGAGGCCGCCACAAAGGATCATTTTGTCCCATCCTTCTGCCGAAGATTCAATGCATTGCCAACAAGTGTGATACCTTACAAGTTCACTCCTCAAATACGGCATCTGCTTGGTGAGTGAAGGACCACTTTTTTTTGGTCTAGATACTAGGTCCTTTAAGGCATGCCTTCGTATAATAGCATGTCCTTGTCTATCCTTGAACACCGGTCTTTGAAGTTGACTTGTTAAGGTACCTGCCTCGTCGTGCATTAGACGAGGTCGGCAACATCGTTGTCGTCGTGTTCGTCGTCGAGTGCGGGCGGCCGCGGCGACGAGAAGTGCAGCTCGCGCTCGGCGAGGCAAAGCTGACATCAGTCAAGTGCGCCGATACACTCCGGCTCCTCGCGCACGCACTCCTTGGGGAAGTAGCCGGACCGGTTGTCGCCCTGGAGAACAAGGTAAATCTGTTGCTAAATCGTGGCCTAGGACTATCAAATTGGGAAACTGTAAGAACTAAGTGTTTTTGAATGCCTTTGATCAGAAAATCTGGCGATAATCTATGATCGCATCAGCTAAATCGTAAAAAAGGATTATTTGGCATTTAATAACTAACTTAAAAGAATTATTGAAAAGTTATTAGGTACAATTATATTCAGCTTTTTAAAATCTGGCTTAGTCGTAGATAAACCAGTTATATTTTTAGGCAATTAGACATTCATTAGCGTTTGCTTGACACTAATCTGTAAAATGCAAAAACGTAAAAAAAATAATAATTTTGCGAGCTACTCTAGAGTTTTCAGCATAACAGGAGTATATATGGAGTTGGTGAAAATGTTTGAATTCGCCTTGAACAAATGTATACATACAATGTAAAGTAATTTTTAAGAAGTATGCAGTCTATTAATATCGCCGCAGCCACTTTACACCTTTTTGAAATATCCATAAGTAGTCTTTGCTAAAACATACCTTGTCGAGGGTGCGTCCTTTCCACCAGCCCCGGCTGTCGCCCTCCTTGCTGAGCACCAGCACCTTGGCACCAGGTCGCAGCGCTAACTGTGAGCTTTCCAGCGGCCTGAAGTCGTGGATGACGGTTGCTACCACGCGTCGAAACGGCCATCGGAGGTTTGAGTTTAGGCTGAGGAGTAATGGAAATCAGTCACACGTAAATATCTGCTCTCTGTTCCGCTCCTATTGGTCACTGATGCCTATGTTTATTTTTTAATTGATATAAACTATTGCTTGACTGCGATCCCATCTGATGGTAAGTAGCGATGCAATGGTTTATGGTCTGGCGCACTAGTTTATTAAGAGCCTATTCACTATCAGCCTTGAAGACCCCTAAATTATAAGCGGATGGGAAGACCGCAGGCAAGTTGGTTTTAGGCGAAGGTGAGGTTTCTCACTGTTAGAGGCATCTTAGATATAACTAGCTGACCCGGCAAACTTCGTACCGCCTAATAGTTACCTTTTATCTTAGCTGTCAACTCTACCTACTCTACCCTACCCTACTCTACCATACCCTACTCTACCACACCCTACTATATCCTACCCTACTCTACCCTACCAAATTGTGAATCTAAACCATTCCCAGATCCCCTTGAACACACACAAAAAATTTCACCAAAATCGGTCCAGTCGTTTGAGAGAAGTTCAGTGACATACACACTCACAGAAGAATTATATATATAAAGATATGCTTACCCTTCAAAGTTTTCAGAGAGGCTGGTCTTCTCGTAGTAGGTGATGAGCTCGACGACGCTGCGGAAGAAGCGCGACTCGGACAGGTAGTAGTGCGGCACCTGGTCGATAGGCTTGCGGCACACTCGCATGTGCTTCACTGTGTTGTCTGTTCTGTGTGACGGAGGATAAACATTTTCATATTGCGTTCTTTATGTCATGTCTTCATGCAGCTTAGAATGAAGGCAAAAAAACAATGTGTAAAATATGATTTCGTAATCTAGATTCCATCAATTCAATGTTTTACATTTTGGTTTTAAATCGTTAGGTATTAAAAATGTGAAAGTGGATCTTCAAGAAAAAGCCTCTGATTACCTGTCAAAAGATTATGTGGTATCAACAAGGATTTTCAACTAGACTTACAAGTATAACGATCGAAACCATTAGCTTTCTATTAAAAAAAAAGACTGAAGCAACAACCCCCAAAGAGGTTTATTAGTTTTCTGTAAGAGGAGCGTATATACGTACTTGAGTGATAGCGCTAGATTGGTGTCGGAGGGCGCGTGTGGATGGTGTGGCGCGTGCGAAGGATGAGGCCGCACCCGCAGTAGGAACGTGCCGTCCACGCGCCGTTCTAGCCTGGCCGTCGCCGTCTCGCGACCCATCTCCCCCACGTACCTATTGTGAAGTCAAATAAATGTATCACATCTTTTTAGAGTTATCTTGGTACTAGAGTTTTCATTTATGCAATAACTTATGTGTACATCGACAGTAGATATTAATGTATCTCGCAAATCCGGCTCGAAGGACCAAAAAGATGTAGGGTCTTTACTCCTTTCAATGATGATAGTTTGAATGATAGGCAAAAGTATGTAATAATAACGTTTATTGACTGATAAATGATATTAACTAAATAACGAGTGCACGCGATTTGAGTGATAATTGTGTACTAAAATATAGACCACGCGTAGCGAGTAAAGTGCTGACATAATCATTCGCCCATGCGGACATTGCGGACCTCTTCATGCATTTCTGTCATGTAGGCCAGATAAAAACTTGGTGTTTTGCAGTTCTCCAGGTAGATCATTTTACCGCCGGACAGTGCGATGCATTCCTTGTGTATACCGCACAACGTTCAACTCACCACATGTAGTAGTGCAGCGCCTGGTCGGGTTGGTGCTGGTGCGGAGGCAGCGGCGGCGCCGGCGCGAGCCCGCCGCCGCACCGCCCGGACAGCGCGATGCACTCCTTGTGCATACCACACAATGTTCAACTCACCACATGTAGTAGTGCAGCGCCTGGTCGGGTTGGTGCTGGTGCGGAGGCAGCGGCGGCGCCGGCGCGAGCCCGCCGCCGCACCGCCCGGACAGCGCGATGCACTCCTTGTGCATACCACACAATGTTCAACTCACCACATGTAGTAGTGCAGCGCCTGGTCGGGTTGGTGCTGGTGCGGAGGCAGCGGCGGCGCCGGCGCGAGCCCGCCGCCGCACCGCCCGGACAGCGCGATGCACTCCTTGTGCATACCACACAATGTTCAACTCACCACATGTAGTAGTGCAGCGCCTGGTCGGGTTGGTGCTGGTGCGGAGGCAGCGGCGGCGCCGGCGCGAGCCCGCCGCCGCACCGCCCGGACAGCGCGATGCACTCCTTGTGCATACCACACAATGTTCAACTCACCACATGTAGTAGTGCAGCGCCTGGTCGGGTTGGTGCTGGTGCGGAGGCAGCGGCGGCGCCGGCGCGAGCCCGCCGCCGCACCGCCCGGACAGCGCGATGCACTCCTTGTGCATACCACACAATGTTCAACTCACCACATGTAGTAGTGCAGCGCCTGGTCGGGTTGGTGCTGGTGCGGAGGCAGCGGCGGCGCCGGCGCGAGCCCGCCGCCGCACCGCCCGGACAGCGCGATGCACTCCTTGTGCATACCACACAATGTTCAACTCACCACATGTAGTAGTGCAGCGCCTGGTCGGGTTGGTGCTGGTGCGGAGGCAGCGGCGGCGCCGGCGCGAGCCCGCCGCCGCACCGCCCGGACAGCGCGATGCACTCCTTGTGCATACCACACAATGTTCAACTCACCACATGTAGTAGTGCAGCGCCTGGTCGGGTTGGTGCTGGTGCGGAGGCAGCGGCGGCGCCGGCGCGAGCCCGCCGCCGCACCGCCCGGACAGCGCGATGCACTCCTTGTGCATACCACACAATGTTCAACTCACCACATGTAGTAGTGCAGCGCCTGGTCGGGTTGGTGCTGGTGCGGAGGCAGCGGCGGCGCCGGCGCGAGCCCGCCGCCGCACCGCCCGGACAGCGCGATGCACTCCTTGTGCATACCACACAATGTTCAACTCACCACATGTAGTAGTGCAGCGCCTGGTCGGGTTGGTGCTGGTGCGGAGGCAGCGGCGGCGCCGGCGCGAGCCCGCCGCCGCACCGCCCGGACAGCGCGATGCACTCCTTGTGCATACCACACAATGTTCAACTCACCACATGTAGTAGTGCAGCGCCTGGTCGGGTTGGTGCTGGTGCGGAGGCAGCGGCGGCGCCGGCGCGAGCCCGCCGCCGCACCGCCCGGACAGCGCGATGCACTCCTTGTGCATACCACACAATGTTCAACTCACCACATGTAGTAGTGCAGCGCCTGGTCGGGTTGGTGCTGGTGCGGAGGCAGCGGCGGCGCCGGCGCGAGCCCGCCGCCGCACCGCCCGGACAGCGCGATGCACTCCTTGTGCATACCACACAATGTTCAACTCACCACATGTAGTAGTGCAGCGCCTGGTCGGGTTGGTGCTGGTGCGGAGGCAGCGGCGGCGCCGGCGCGAGCCCGCCGCCGCACCGCCCGGACAGCGCGATGCACTCCTTGTGCATACCACACAATGTTCAACTCACCACATGTAGTAGTGCAGCGCCTGGTCGGGTTGGTGCTGGTGCGGAGGCAGCGGCGGCGCCGGCGCGAGCCCGCCGCCGCACCGCCCGGACAGCGCGATGCACTCCTTGTGCATACCACACAATGTTCAACTCACCACATGTAGTAGTGCAGCGCCTGGTCGGGTTGGTGCTGGTGCGGAGGCAGCGGCGGCGCCGGCGCGAGCCCGCCGCCGCACCGCCCGGACAGCGCGATGCACTCCTTGTGCATACCACACAATGTTCAACTCACCACATGTAGTAGTGCAGCGCCTGGTCGGGTTGGTGCTGGTGCGGAGGCAGCGGCGGCGCCGGCGCGAGCCCGCCGCCGCACCGCCCGGACAGCGCGATGCACTCCTTGTGCATACCACACAATGTTCAACTCACCACATGTAGTAGTGCAGCGCCTGGTCGGGTTGGTGCTGGTGCGGAGGCAGCGGCGGCGCCGGCGCGAGCCCGCCGCCGCACCGCCCGGACAGCGCGATGCACTCCTTGTGCATACCACACAATGTTCAACTCACCACATGTAGTAGTGCAGCGCCTGGTCGGGTTGGTGCTGGTGCGGAGGCAGCGGCGGCGCCGGCGCGAGCCCGCCGCCGCACCGCCCGGACAGCGCGATGCACTCCTTGTGCATACCACACAATGTTCAACTCACCACATGTAGTAGTGCAGCGCCTGGTCGGGTTGGTGCTGGTGCGGAGGCAGCGGCGGCGCCGGCGCGAGCCCGCCGCCGCACCGCCCGGACAGCGCGATGCACTCCTTGTGCATACCACACAATGTTCAACTCACCACATGTAGTAGTGCAGCGCCTGGTCGGGTTGGTGCTGGTGCGGAGGCAGCGGCGGCGCCGGCGCGAGCCCGCCGCCGCACCGCCCGGACAGCGCGATGCACTCCTTGTGCGCGCATGCGTTGCATACCGTACACAGATAACCCTGGTAACGAAGTATAATAATATTAACAGTCTACAACTTTCACACAGCGGAATCTAGTCCCAAATTAAGCAGAGCTTGTGCTACGAGTACTAGACAACTGATAAACACACATATATTTCTAAACACATAAACACATACAGTTTTCTTTTCTTTCATTCGTACGTGAAACGCACTAAACTATAGCGCGTTACAAGTAAGAATTCCCTTCGTCTTAATGTTGGCAATGCGGAAAGACAGTGTTGCTATATTTTTAAGCAATGAAATTACTTAATAATTAGGGAGATTAATTGATATTTCGTTGCTGTTAACAATTGCCTTGCAATTTTTCAAGCCACTTTATAATTTAGGTTACGGTAACAGTTTGTAAGGTCCGTGTACATCACTAACCACTTTTCGCACCTTCCCGTCCATTCTGCCAGCGACGTCGACCATCAAAATTTATCTAATAAGAACGTAATTCCGGGACATAAAGAATCTTTCAAGATCCAAGACATGGTCTACCAGTGTGCCAATTTTTATCCAAATCCGATAAGACGTTAAAATGTGAAGGAACTGAGTCACTTGCACATTTATAAATATTAACTAACTTCTGTCAGTGGCTTTCACCCGCCTGGAATTATGACTTACCTTGTTAATAATTAATTAGTCCTTCGAACGAATTTCCATCACGGTAGCCAATTTCCACAAAGATTAGGATTAGTATGCACGAGATATTAGTGCACCAGTGTGTGCGCAAACACATGAGCACTCTGTTGCTTTACTCTCATAGTCAATATAAATTTGTGTATCAGACACAGATTTATATTGACCTGATAGGTCAGCAATCCGATACGTCCGGAGAGAGATCAGGCACAAGATCAATGGCCGTGTATGTCGTGTGGGTCGTGCCAACACACGCTAGTGGCGCCACGTGCTTTCCGTGGCACGCACGAGGGTGGCACACCACCAACTTCCAAACTTCGGGCTCCTACAGAGTAATTCCTAATGGAAAGATCTGACAGCATTTTTTGACACCGGAATCGAAACTAGGTCACTCAGCAATCGCGCTTGCGACCACGATACTAACGAGACAGTTACTTACCTAATCACTTAGGTGGTTGGCTAAAAGTTCGGGTAATGGTAAAGGATGTTCCAAAATTAACGCAAGATTTGAATTTGCCGCCATTTGTGCAGTAAAGTGTTGGCAATCCCAAAAAAAAACCGGTGTTTTATATTTAATTCAAATCTTTCGTTAATTTTTGGACACCTTTATGTGACAGAAAGAATTATAATGGTAATTTTGTGCGTGTTTTTTTTTTAAAGTAATTAATTCATAAACTCACCTGAAATATTCTGCCTTTGAGGAATTTGGAACAGTGGTGACACGTGGCTGGCTTCTCAAACGTGTGTAATACGAATTTGTGGTTCGTACTCCGACAGCCAGGTGGCTCTAGGTTATCACTATGGACAAACATAGACAATATTAATTGTAATGAATTTCACTTTATACAAGAAACCGTTTGATAGCAGGTGTATTTTCTTGGAAATGCATATAATTTCTTGGAAATAGGGTACTATATAATCTACAAAATCACAAGATGACCAATTAGATGACACATTTATATTTTTTGCGTTTCTAAGTGTAGATTTTTTTTTAATGAAAGTAGAATTTTCGTCAATGTACCTTTAGAATTTTACGTAAATTCTGCAATCACAATTTTTTTTCTTTTTTGAAAATCGCATCAAAATTGGTTGTAAAATGAAGCTGCAATTTACATTTCAAATATTTGTGTATAAAAGTGGGCGCGCGGTGGAAACAACATGCTATATCTTTTCTGCGCGCGTAACCTAATGGCGCTGACGTCACATTGTAGTTTATGACTCCTTTTTCTGTTACTTGACTGTTTCCCCTTTCACTAGATTTGAAAGGTTTCTATATTTCTTAATTTTGAACAGACTTGAAACAAATATTTCTATTTGCAATTTTGTGTAAAGCTACTTTTATATACAAATAATAAAAATAAAAGCAATGCGATTGTAGCAGATTTGCTATTTTTTTTATTAAATCGTTCCATAGTCTATCTCTGAAGTTCTTCATCAGGTCTTCACTAAAACACTTGGTAGAAACACTCCCTCCATCGCTACAAAAAAGAGTTTTAAAAATCAATCGACTTGAAAACGTCCTCCTTTTTTGAAAGTCGGTTAAAAAGCGACTCAAATACTAAATTTCGAGCATATACTCACATGGCGTCCTTGATGGCCTTGACCCACTTGCGCTTGGCGTCCTCTGTGCGCGCGTACAGCGTGAAGGTGGCGTCTTTGGTGCGGCGCACGAGGTAGAAGTGTGACGCCCAGCGCGTGTCGCCGCGCAGCGCCCTCCGCCCGCAGCCCTCCTCCACGCGGTACTCGGCCAGACGCACCCCCACGCGGTACGAGTACTGGTTGTCCTGGGAAGAGAGGAGCTGGTGTGGGATTTAGGAAAGGAAAACTTAAGTTAGTTGTGTTGGGTTAGGTTTTGTTTTTGGTTCAACTCATCAAATAACTACTCTGGGTGGAGCGAGAGGAAGTGTCAGACTTTAGTTAAAAACTCACCCGTATTCCTGGGCAACATACGGGTGAGTTTTAGTTAGTAAAAGTCTGAGTGACAACCAAGTAACACAAGACGCGGCGCTGGAAGACCTCCCACAAGGTACCGATGACCTACTGAAGGTCCCGAAAATTCGATGGATGCGATACGTACAGGATTATTCCTTGTGGCGAAACTTGGAGGAGGCCTTTGTCCAACAGCGGAAGTCTTATGGTTAAAATGATGACGGTGATGATGACTCTCTCTCGTGCCACCCAGAGCGAGAGCAGTTATTTGATGGTACCCACCACCAAAAAAAACCATGTCCCTCCATGTGCCCATTGTGTTCTAAAGCTGTGGTGATTCTGTCGAACTATCTCGATCACTGGCTGGTCGTAGGACGATTTTTAATTGCATAGTAGTATAATACAGTTGCTGAAACGATAAGTCCCATAAAATTTGTTTGAATGGTGGTAGTGTCGCTGGGACATTGAATGACAGATTGCGACTTTTCAAAATGACCTCGTTAGTTTTCATAAAACCTTCGTTAGTTTAAATTTTAGGCATCTTGCTAGATGAATAAAAAATCAGCTTCACCATACAAAATAATAAACTTGATTGGACAATTTGTATGGCGAGGCCGATTTTTTTTTAGTTTTCTGAAAAAAAATATTGTGGAAGGTGGTTCAGTTTCGTCTACTGAGCAAGCCCTTAAAGTTTGTGGAGGGCTGTCCCTTACACCTTGTTATTAATCGTAAGTCAAGGAATGTTTTATTTTATTTTTTGCTAAACTTTGAGGTTTGAGTTAATCTTATGAACATTTTAGAACTATGATGATCGATAACTTTTATCCGTTCTTTTAAGTGACGTCCCAACAGTTCCCAAAAATCATGTTTCTGCAGGTTGTAAAAGCCAGATTTAAAAATATAGCCGAATACCAAGTTACCCAAATGTAAGCAGTGAATCCAAACATGAGTGCACGTTACCTTGACAGGTTTGCAGAGCAGCATGAGCTTATCAAAGACAAAGACGTATCGCGAGCGGACCTTCTGGTCCTCGTGGGCCTTGACCTTGAGCTCTCCGTCCAGCAGCAGGCGCCCGTACGCCGCCAGCCCCGCGCCGCCCGCGCCCAGCGCGCCGCCCTCCCAGTCTATTATACTCTCCTAGAGAATATGATAAGGATTACATATGAGAAACTACAAATCAGTATATAACCCGTTTTATAGAACGTGGCTAAGCTTCGCCGACAGTCGCTTTGCGGGGTTATTTGTTAAACACTAATAACCTTGCAGGATTCTATTACTAACATCATAAACAAAAACTTTTGTTCTATGACTTTTTACAAAACATATTTCATTTACCAAAAACAAACCTTCAAGATTTCGTTGTTCTATCTAACACATTTAAATTCTATAATTTGCTATACCTACCTACGTCTGTATGTCGCGATGCAAGCGCATCAAGCACCTCTGTCGCCCAATTCCCGCTCCTCGCCGCTATTGTACTATCGCTTGCTTAACATAGACTTCGTCATATTTAGAACGTTAAACTAAAATATTTTTGTTTTTGTATGAAAATCTGATGAACAAAAATATGACCAAATTTTTAAAGTCATAGAACAAAAGCTGTGTTTTATGATGCTAATAACGTAGTCCTGAGATATGCGATATTGCCAGTGTTTTACAAATAACCTTGTCTGTATAGCTTAGATGTGTTATGTTATACGAACTAATAATTAGCCCAAAAAAAAGGAGAGCACTGCTCTTTAACTCCATGCGAACGAAATCACGGCTGGCAGTAAGTTCTAAATAAAGAAGACACGATTGCTCACCTCAGTAGAGGTCGAAGCCTACTGGGGCCAGGGTCTAGTTCCGAAACGGAGGCTCGACCCCGGTATGAAAGGCAAGAAGGAACGGGGTGGGTTTTTAGTCAGTAATGCCTTGATTACACGTACCGAGTGACCGGGCGAGACAGTGCTCTCGGCCGAATACTCAATAAAAAAAATAAAAAATAAACAAAGCGTCGAGTGCTCGGCAAAGCGATTGTCTCTAGTTCTCTACAACTCGCTTACATCACTGTCTCGGCCGAGCAACATTTCACTGTCTCGCCTTTTTACTCGGTACGTGTGATCAAGGCATAAGAGTCTGACACTTTCTTTCACTCCGCCCAAGGGCAGGGGATGTCAATACTTTATTGCATTCCATATGTACATATATAGATGGTATAAAAATATAGTTAAGATCAATATGGACCCTGTCGGGCACAGCAAAGCTAGGAGAGAGGATGAATGCTAATAAAATAAAGATATTTCACTTATTTTTATTGTTATTTTTATTGTTTTGTCATTTGGATGAATAAAACCCACCGAAAAAAAAAAAACAAACAAGTGCTCACCTGTACTTTAGCGAGTAGCGCAAGCACCTCACTATCCCTCTTCACTTCGTTTATGTACTGAGCAACGTCCACCATTGCCTCTTTCGCTCGTTCTAGTCCTCGGAACTCTTCATGATTCTGTTGATAAACAGATTCGAGCCTAATAAGACAATTTATCGCACATCCGAACTTATAAAAATGGCTTTATCAATACTCAATATTTTGCAATCCATATGTATGTAGATCTCTCTTTTGCTTGACCACTCGTATCATTTCAAATGTTAGGTTTTGAAGATTCCTGTTTAGCTATTTTTCTAGTCTAAATATTAGGTTACGACAGGTTTTTGTTTGATGTTTTTTTAGACTAGAAATAAAAGTCAAATCTTTATTTTACTTTTATAATTTTAAAATTCTTATCCTTATTCTTATTAATTTATTCATATTTATTCTTATTCATAAGAATAAGAATAAACCAATAAAATAAAAAAATAAAAACTTAATAATAAAATAATAATAATAAAATAAAAAATAATAATAATAATAATAAAATAATAAATGAATAATGTCGGTTACGGATATAAATTCGTAACCGACACTATCCGAAAGTAGCAGATTATCCCTTATATTTTAATATCTGTAATAGTTAACAGAAACCGGTATAATATTATCTATGTTCGTATCCAGAGCGAGACGCACAGGACCAGTCGTTGTGGCGAGGTTTGGGGAGGCCTTTGTCCAACAGTGGATGATTTTCGGCTGACATGATTTATTTATTTATTTACAATTTACTTGTACAGCATTACATCCCAAAATAATGCGTTGTACAAAAACCAGAAATAAAAGAAGAAAAAAAAAAGTAGAAAACATTTACATTTCCACTAATAAAAAATAAATTATCCCACAAAACCAAATAAGACCACATTTCCTTATTTTTCATAATGATGTGTATTCAGATCGAATATTTCGTATCTATAACATCCTTGATAAAGAATAGAATAGAATAGCATTTATTCGGCGCAAGCAATACAATATACCACAACATAAAATAATAAATTAAAAAATGGTACAGATATACAATACAGTTGCAGTGACTGTGCCTGAACCGAAAGGGTCACCAACCCACTAAAGATTGGTGGGGTTACTTACTGGCTGTGTTTCATGCACCAGTTTGTCCAACAGCAGGTGGTACTTGAGCACCCTCTGCATCGGCACCGACAGGATGTCGCGCAGCTGTATCCGACCGTCGCTGTGTTCCTTCTGACATTTCTGTCGACAGGGAAAAACGAAATTATGTCTTATGAAGGAAGGATATTCAAGAATTTGGACCTGGTGTTTAACAGACCTTAGCTAGAAGTTTGTTGAACTATATCCATTCAAACCATTAAGTTCCCTTTCCCCAGGACCCCCATCGTGGATGCCACGGGCGTCGCAGGGTGATTCCCGGCCATCATAAGCGAGGGCTTATGGACGGCGAGCAATGGGTAACTCACCATCAGATAAGGACCAAGTAACGGTCGACGGTGCGTTGTACTCCACACGTTTTCAAAGAGATGACAGCAAGATTGACAGGGCCAGTTACAGCCGATACTTGCCAGAGCAGAGGATTGTTTGAAAAAGTTACCACATCCTTAGCAAAGAGTATTTGAAGGAAAATATGGGAATGAGAAAAACGGAGGAACAGTAGCAGGTGATTGGAAAGGTTTGTGTTCAGCTACTGTTTGTTACACGTAGAATCTCTTGCGTTAAGCTCGTCTTGAGTATCACTGATGGTGGAGTAGAAGTCTTCATACAATATAAATCATTCCCACCACACTAAAACTACGTCTTCTAGATGTAGCAACGTAGTTTACTACTGGATACTCACCGCTAACTGTTTGCTGAACGTATCCCTGGCGTCTAGCATCTTTAGCTTGCCTTGAGCATTAGCGATGTTGGAGTATAATTCTCCGAATAGTAGAAATCGTGCGCGCCACGCTAGGTTTACGTCTGCTAGATGTAACGACGTAGTTAACTACTGTATACTCACCGCTGATTGTTTGTTAAAGCGTGAAATCTTTGACGTCTGGCGTCTTTGACTTGTCCTTTGCATTAGTGATGTCGGAGCATAAATCTTCGAATAGATGTAATCGTTACGACCACGCTAAGATTACGTCTACTTGACATAGCGACGATTTTTGAATTGAATACTCACCGCTAACTGTTTGCTGAAAGTAGAATCCCTGGCGTCTAGCGTCTTGAGCGTGTCCTGTGCGTTAGTGAGGTTGGAGCAGTAGTCTCCGTACAGCAGCAGTCGTTCCCGCCACGCTAGAAATACGTCTGCTAGGCGTGGCGCGCCGTTGCCGGGGACGCACGCTTCTGTTGCTAGTTTTAACTGTCGGAGTAGGCCTGTGTGGGTTTCGTGCAGTTCCTGTGGAAGGCAAAAGTTTAAAGTCTTGGTTAATATTATAGGTTCCGTAGCTGAGGGGTGTGGAATGCGCTCTTAATGAGCACACACATGAGCTACGGGGCCCATTGACCTTACCAAAGCGACTAGAACTAATGAGTGGACCATGTTTGGCCGGATTGATTAAACACATTTGAACGATACAATAATCAAGTATTAAAAAAGATTTTTTTTTTACATCTTATTTTTTCTTAATTTGGAATCAATCTACCGCGGTTGTTTTTGGCCCGTTACGGAATAATAATTAATCATTTTATTTATCAATAACAATAATCTCACCTTAATTCCAAAAAATATGACCTGCATATCCTGAGGTTTGAGGTACGGCATCAGCGGCCTCAGGAAGTACTTGATAATTTTACTTAACACATCCACATAGTTGTTTTCCGTATCCACAAGTTCTCTTATAACGTAATCCCTCTTTTCTAAACTATGAGATGATGTCGCTAGCTGGAAATATAAAAAAAAAAATGATCATTTTGAATTAAATTCTAAAAATAACAATGCAGGACGAATTTAAAGGAACTACATAGAAAAATAACAAAGTTGACCTCTGAATTCGTCCCGCTTCATACAATGAAAGCGAAAGCGTAAAAAATTACCGTAACCCATCTACTATAATCTACAATTTACATTCATTCGTTTCTATAACGTTAAGTTCCGTGATAGATAAGAATCAACAACAATTCTTAAATGCAGAAAAAAATATGCCCTAGTGCAATGATGCGATATAATACCGCGCAACATCGCACCACGCCATATGGACAATCTAGAGCACCCAAAAACAAAACCGTCTTCCGGCACATCCGCTTTATAAATAAACAACGTATTTTTAACCACTTACATCGCGATATCCACTTATTTTTATCATGAGGAACGCAACGCTATAGGAACTTGTGTGTTTATAAAAGAAGTGATAGCAAAACTATTAGCGGTAGTTGTAAACACGTCGTGATTGGAGGAGCAGCCGTGCCATGCATAATTCAATCGTCGTACGGAGCGATTTGCTAAACTTTTACTTGTCCGCTTGGAATTTAATACGTCCGTCATCCGTGAGCGGATTTTTTTTTTTTGTTAAGAACTCTACAATAGGCTAGTTGTCGTAAAAAAATTATTTATTTAACAAATCATGTACACACTTAACTTATATGAGAAAAGAAGACGGAAACAGAAAAATCAAAAAAAAAAAAAAAGGAAAAAAGGACACAAAAAAAAAAATAAGGGACACGTATTTTTTTATTTGTAAATTAAACCAAAAATGACAAAGATAAAAAAAGATTGTGAAAAAAGCGTGCGGTGCTCGATTTACGAAAAATATGGCACAAAGCGCCCCACGCTTTTTTCACAGTGATATTAATATTTTTCGTTCAATTTTATTATTTTCTACATAAATAGAAAATTATTTTACACTTTTTAGCTTAACATGCTATGAAAGCGTGTTTTTTAGTTTTTTTTTAACATTATTTTTAATTTTCACGAAAAAAAAAACGGATTATTGTATTGTCATCAGTCTTTGAAGGGTGTGCAAAGTTTGAAGAAAATCTGATCTCCCAAAGTAGGTCAAAATCGAGCTCAAAGGCGTTGGTTACAAACATACAGGTGAAGCTAACATAAGCGTGTTAATAATTAAAAATACGTGTCCAATATTTTTTTATAATCTAAAATACGGACTAAATAAAATGTAATTATTTTGACCCTGGACACTACCCTATTGTATTAAGTTTGCTGGTTTAGTGGCACTGTAGTGTAATTGTGATGGAATATTTTGAGATGACCGGGAACCTGGATGGACAGTGTGAGAGATGTTTTGTTATGGCTAGAACCACGTTTTGTTATGACTAGAATGACGATAACTAAATGGATGAAAAAAAGGCATGTAACGTCGACCTCAAATAAATTGGGATAAACAGGGGGATGATGATTAGTAGTTTAGTGGGCCCTGGATGTGCGAAAACCTCGGTTACTGATAATTACAATGAGTTCTTCTGTTACTGAGAATAATAAATCACAATAACAGTGTTATTTTTTTTTTCTCTATTATATTTACCTCTACACACAGGACTTCTAAGCTCTAACCTCAGCAAGTGAGACAATTCTTACAACAAAAATAAACTTATTAAAATGTATAGAATATTAAAAAAGCTACATTTTTATTAAGCATTTAAATATAGCGTGACTGTAATCATTTTACCTGATAGTAAATTACTACCTACCAATATCACTAAATATTTCAGTCAGTCGCGCGTCATTAAAAATGAATTACTGGCCTACCTAGTAAGTGATTATAACACAGAACTGGAGTACAAGTATTGATTCTGTTACTGATTATACAGCCAGCCCACTCTAATGTTGAAATTATACAGATAATGTGAGAACGACGTAGAAAAACGTGCTTGCTAAAAGCATCCAGACATTGTTTTCTTTCGACAGGTCTGTTGGTCAGTATCTGACTGCTATGCTGGAAGTCGTGGCTTCCATTTCCGCCCAGGACAAATGTATGTGTGATGAGCACGATCATTTGCTCTGTCTGGGTGTAATTTATCTACAATATGTATGTATTTAGAAATACATAGTTATATTTATACCACATGTTTTGCTTAGTTTGGGACTAGATAGCGTGGTGTGAAAGTTGTGGAATGAGGAATATTATATTTATTATTATCTTTCGGCTGAAAATATTGGGCTGTACCAGCACGTCAAGCAAAATCACCTCCTTCCACCACCGAAAGCAAAACAAAAAAAAAAGGCAGAAACAAAAAAAAAACAAAAGCATAAACAAAAAAAAAATCCGGGAGCCTACTGTGTTGAACGCGGGCGGCTGTATGGGCGGTAGGTCGCGCACGCTGTTCTTGACGGCGCACAGGTCGTGGTAGATCTCCTCGTCGTGGATGCGCGCGCAGTAGCTCGCGTACTCGCCCACGTCCGCCGCTGGAGCGATGGCGCCACCGCTGCGTTTGCGACCCACCATTTATTTTACATGCGTAAGCTACGTTTCGCTTTTGGATTACCAGCTTAACCTTTTAACGTCGGAATTGTCCGACGAACATTCTCGTATTTATTCCGCCAGAATCACACGTCAATGCTCCATTTCGTCAGTTCTTCTTTCACATATGGGGATTGAAGAGCTAAGCGAGATGGAGTATCCCAGTCGCGAACACACGGCACTGGCGAATAGAACACGAAAATACTCGTCGAGCCAATCCGACGCAAGCGGTTAACGGGGTTTGCTAATAGTAAGGCTAGTGAGCTGCCTTGCCAATATGTGAAGGAACCCGGACGTAATGAGCCTCGGAAAAAGACTGTCACGCATGATTTGCAGGAGATATTATAGTGTGAAAGTACAGCTGCACTTTGTTCCTTTACTCTCATAGTTGGAAAGGACGGCAATTCGACACGACCGGTGAGGACAGAATGATTTATCTACACTAATATTATTAAAAAGTTAAGTTTGTTTTTTTGTTTGTAAGAGGTAATCTCTGGAAGTACTGGTACGATTGGTAAACTTTTTACCTATACACCGCTAAATTTTGATCGTTTTAATCCCGTGGAGGGTCGATCCGGTACATGAAACGCTATCGATTTGTATAGATGTAGGTAGTAGTCGGCGTTGCGTACAAACTAACTACAGGTCATTGGACTCGCTCAGTTGACGTTTTCTTAAAGAAATTAATTTCGTACATGCGTAAATTAATACGAGTTTTGAAAAAAAGGTACTTTATTTTTTAATTTTATTTTTACAAATCGGTAGTGTTTCATGTAACGGATCGACCCTTCACGATCAAAATTTAACGGTGTAGAAAGTTGCTTTATTCCTGAGTGAGATAGGCTATATTTTATGTACGCTGGCGAAGCCGCGGGCAATCGCTAGTTAGTAATACTTTGGGCGGTGTCAATATTCATGAAGCTGAATGAAATCGTGATATTTCAGTATTATTGAAGTAATTCCAAAACCAGTTTTAGCAACAACATTAATTTGATAAAATGCCGCAAACAGCTGTTTTTATTCACGATTTTAAAATTAGTCTCATATTAAATTTTGTTCACATTAGTACTTTCACCTCCTAAAAGATATTACTGAATTTTAAAGTCATTCTCAGGCTATCGTTTCAAGATACCGGCAAGGCGCTCAGCTGCAGTGCAAAAACTAAATGAATGTCACATTTGCAAATCAAATTAAACGAGGAAGCTAATGATACAAAAGCGAATACGAAAATAAAATTCGAGGTCCATCATCAACAGTTTTGTACACGATGACGCTAAAAGTTTTTACAAGAGGCAAAAGATTTTACTGAAAATTTGAAATTTACTTTTTGAAGAAATCGAAAGCCACTTTGCCTGACGATCTATAAAACCTCATCGTGTACAATTATCCGTTAAAAATTAAATGTACAAAATATATAAAAATCAAAACACGAAAATAGAATGGATGGTATAGATTTTCTTATGTCTATATCTATGTCAAAAACTCGGTAGGTAGCAAAATTTAAAAAAAAAAGTGATCAGCTAAACAACTAGATGACAATAAAATATTAGCTACAAAAACACACGAAGATAAAATAACAGGATACGCTAGCATAGTTTAACATCGCTCCATGATAACAATATGGGCTGCAAATGATAATGGCACTTCCAGAATCCAGAGATGGTCACACCGCCTATTTAGTGAGTAATTGGCTACTTATTATATCAAATAAGTGGCTAATTGAATGTTTGGGTCCGGGGAAGTCCCCAAACACAATTTATACTTGGAGACAATACCTTGGATTGTCGCTAACTATAGCTAACGTGCTCTTTGAGTTCATAGATCACCAATGCTGTTGCCATAAATAAGAGCCTGGCCACATTACCACCGCGACACGATATCGCATCGTCGTGTAGTGTACCATGACAGCATGTAGTTCGGGCATTGCGTTGTCAAAAATTTCGCAATTAGCCTTTAACCAAAGAATTTTGCATCGTTGCCTTGTCACGTATTTACACGGCGCGGACCTTGGTACTTAGTGCGTGTTGTTTTACCGTTAACGTGTTCGAAACGTTTAGCGCGTTTGGCTCTCTGATTGGTTTAGAGCTTGGAGCGGGCCAATCGGAGCGCCGAACGTCATAAAGATAGACTACACACTTGTGCCACATACACCGATCTGGGCGCGTCTACATCTCACATGGAGACTCGACTTGTAGAGCTACACTAGGCCCACCTCGACGTCGTTCTATGTACAAATCAGACTTGGTCCACGTGTGCGTCGCGTCGGTCTAATGCTGTCCTAGCTACAGTTGCCATAACGGATCTTGAGCGGTTGCGCAGAAGTCAAATATTCGGTCTCTTTAGTGGTGCGAAGTGAGACGCGGGGGCGGGGAGTGTCTGTGATTGGCTCGCCATGCCATCGCGTCATAGACGTCACTCCTCCTTCGTTCCCTGCGCTGCTGCATGTATCTAACAACGAAGACGATTGGCTCGCCAATGTATGGAATGCGCAAAGCGATCCCCACAGACGCCGACCGCTCAAGATCCGTTGTGCTTACTGTATATGTCGATAGCGTTAACGTAAAACAAACTCGCACAAGGCACTCTTTGTCGCGATCAGACCCGATGCCGTAGTAATATGGCCGCTAATCAAATCCAATTCAATATAAGACTATTTTTCTTAACTATAGTAGTGTAGATAATTATAGAAAAGGCCATTATAATTATTAGCTCAATCTGTGCTTTTTACAAGAAGCAATGCTAAAACAGCTAAGAATAAATAACAATTATTCACAGAACCTACACGACTGACACACCTAAATACAATAGTTTTCAGGTGTGTACTGATAAGTAGACCATTGAATAATTTTAACTGATTGTTATGTATTGAACATTAAGAATATCTAGTAAGAAACTCAGACTTCTATTTCGAAGTGATCACAGGGGCAAGGCAGGGATGTTTAAATGGAGCTCCATAATCGCAACTATCGGACGTTGATGTTAGTCTATTATGTTCTATTTCTGGGCGAAGCCTCCCTTTTCCCTTTTCCACACACGTCAGTCCTTAACCATTACGGGCTAGTCCCTCCGGTAGTTGTCAAGCTCATCTCTCCATCTTCGCGATGTCGCCTCGCTTGAGACCCAAAGTAGTTCTTCTATCCGAAACAAAAAATAAACTATTGCCGAAACCGATATAAAAGTCAGGAGTCTTAATAGTTTATTAGCACCCAATACCGGCTATGACCTACCGTGACCTGTGCTGTACTTAGTATCGGTGATATCCAAATTGTGATCTTTTAAATATTTTTGAATCTGAACCAACTATCTTCAGGTTTCGCATAAACTAAAAATAATTTTATATAATGTAATAAAATACGACGGCATTTTGAACTGCCAAAAGATCCATAATCCGCAGAATATTCTGTGGAAGTTCTCTGACATTTCAAATTTTATTCGATCTCTTTCATCTTTAATCGACGAGTTAATTATAGCATAAGTTTAGCTTCGTCGGTGAGCATCAGAAATGGGGCCACTATTTCTAGACCGCGTCCCCGGTTTTCAGACAAAGTTTCACAGATATGGCGATGTATATCTAGACTTTAACCTCTAAGTTGAAGCGTAATAGCTATCCTAGTTTTAATTAGGTTTTTAGTACTTCATATAGGATGTCAAAATGTTTGTATAACTATTCGTCATGTCGCACATGCGAAACGGAATAAGCGAAACATTGAATAGGTCCCATTAATGGGAATGCTACAAGGTAAACAGCGAAATTTTAAATTTTTGAACGATTTTTTTGCAATTTCAAGCTCAGCATATCCAATGCTGACCTTGAAGAATAGTTTAAAGAGACGATGGAAAATGCCAGTGCCAATTTTATTAAAATGGCACATTTTATTTCTTCTCTAAGTTAGGGAGATAAGTTGATGATTTTAATAGCTCAAATACACACATGTCGTTAGCGTTAATAAATTAAAAAAAAAAAATTAATAATAAATTGTACGCATATTTGCTAGCTACCCTAGAGCAATCACCTTAAACGCTATACGATATGGTACGGTAGTAGACCTAAGAGATAGCGGGACGACCTCGTCACCTGCCCTCATTAGTTTGTAAAAAGGGAAAGGGAAGACTTCGGTCAGCAGTGGGTCACTATAACCTAGTTATACTTCTAAAATCGAATCAGTAGGTCCGTTACAAATCAGAACACACGCTGTCTATCATGCCCCTATGAAGCATATCTACACGACGAGCTATTGCTGGAAGCTGGATAGGGATCACCGCTAATTTGTTATAACATCACGCTTGGTACAATCTGAGGTTTCTTCTAATTTATTTTTAAATTTACATCGCTAAATTTGTTTGTTTACGTATAAAAAAATGTAATGCCTGGAAGTAGTTATTCGATTGAGAAAATTCTTTCGATGACAGAACTTACTAGTTAAGAACTAGTTACCGCTGCCATAGTCTACTTTTTATTCCGTAATATAGGCGACCATTACACGGTCAAGCAAGCGTCAATTAATTCCAATCATGAATGATGGTTTTCGTCAATCAGTACTAACGCATTACACGGTAGGTTTTTCATCAATAAGGTTTTGACTATGGCAAAACTGACAGCAAAACCTACCGTGTAATGTTCGCCTTAGAGTTCCTATGGGTTAGGTTAAAGTTTATATGTATGTATGTTAGATACTCCTTATACACACTAGTGAAGGATTTCGCTGAGAATGACATCAAAAATATCATAAGGAACACTGTAAGTGAAACGGAGCTGAGCAGAGCGGATTTTCGGAACTTACAGAGCGGATTTTTTTATGAATTGCCCCTTAAAAAATTTGCTATCTACTTTTCAGTTACGAAACAATGGCCTAACTCTCGCCAGGACAGGAATAAGTTAATGGGAAAACGCAATAAAGTTTTGCAGTAAACAGTTACTGGGAATACTATGTATCCTTCCCTCCATTACCCCATCAGGCAATCTGTCTTTCCACATTTCGCCAATACGTCAATAATTTATTAGTTCCCAGTAAGACACGTTTACGTTACACAAAGCGATGGCACGCGGAAGAAAACCAACTATTTATGATTTAGAACCGTACAATGTAAATCTACAGAATGTAAGGCAGCCGTGTAAAACGCTAGTGTTTCGGAAACTTGGCTACCAGCTCAGTATCTTACGTCTTTTGTTTTTGTTTCGAACGCGGACAAGAAACAATGAGGCTGAGATGTATGGAAGACTAGCTTTTGACCACGACTTCGCTCGAATTCTAAGGTTTTTTTTATTCATTAAACCCCAGGCAAACGCCGGCGTTCGGGCTGTCATTGTCTTTCTTTTGTGTCTCTAATTGACACGATTGAAATATCGTGCGGATATCATCACGAAAAAAAAAAAATCCAAAACGCATCCCGCGTACGCGTGCGTATTCCACGCATTACAATAAATACTTGTATGAAATGGACGTTTGCGGGTGATCAAAACCGCACGATATTAAAAAGAACCGAAGTCGGAGCCAAATAAAAAGTAGGTACCCTTTAAAGTTTTTTGGTGTTGAAACTTACTCCGTCCTAAATTTAATCAAAATTGGTTCAGTAGTTTAACCGAAGAAGCGTAACAGACAGATACTATCTCATATTACTTTGTAATATTAATATGGGTTATATAAAAACACAAGTGATTTTTTGACTTCGCCTTTGATTGATTAAGATTGAATGTTTTACAGTCTAGACCAGTTTCCAAGTCAGGTGTAACGATCACAGAAAATATCGAAACTAGTCTGACTAATAAATAATAATTCATTATAAGTGTTTTTTTTTCTGTTAACTTTTGTCTACATTCCAACCACCAGTAAGCCCTAACAGAATACCAGCGCTGCGTTCTTTTATTTAGATATATTTTCGTATATTTTGATGTTTCTCCTGTGCAAGTCGAAGAGATGAGCCGTGTGGAGCGGAGTAGAGCAGTGAAAAGTGGCAATTGTTTTGTTGTGTTTGAAGCGGAATTGGAGTTACCCTACGCTAGGTTCCCGACTCCTCTGTGTCCAGCTCGAGGCCGTGTTCGTACATTTTCTTTCAAAGTCTGCTCATCTGCACTCCGCTCCATTTACACTGTTTGCGCGGAGTGGAGATTTCGAGCACTATGATTGGCCAATTCACAGTCCGCTCCTCTCCACTCCGCCTAGCTCAGTACAAACTCACCATAATGCACGGCATCTCTATAATAGACAACAGAAGCGAGGCCACGGGACAGCATTATTAAACAAACCAATAACAGACCGTATCGCTCTCTATAAAATACGTCAACTCAATTGATTGATCGGACAACAGCGGAATTCTATTACGTTTACAACGAAACAAGTGGCTACTCTTTCCTGGATGCTATCAAGCAAATGACTTCTATAGAATTGCATGCTATTCCAAGGTTCACTACCTTGAAAATATTAAGTAAGAAGTATTATGATGCTATTATCTTGCGTGCCAATCATGGCGTTGAATACTTGACGGTCAGTGTACCATATTAATCGGATGGAATGGACGTAATTATCTAGTTTTGCTAAAGCCGGCCGGCTAACGGTAACATTGGTCACATTTATCTTTTCACTAGATGTCCCTCGTGGTTACAATTACCGTCACGGATCTTGAGCGCTCGGCGCCAGAGTGGGGATCGCTTTGAGCATTACATACATTGGCGAGCCAATCGTCTTCGTTCTTAGATACATGCAGCAACGCAGGGAACGAATCAGGAGTGACGTCTATGGCGCAGCGAGCCAATCACTTACACTCCCCGCCCCCGTGTCTTACTTCGCACCACTAAAGAAACCGAATATTTGACTTCTGCGCAACTTGAAGCCAGCGCTCAAGATCCGTGCTGGTAAATGTACACCCGCGTCTTTGGTTACTGCTCCGCTTTCGTGGATCGTAACGTGATATTATATAGCCAATCATCATCATCATTTTAGCTAATAGACGTCTACTGTTGGATATAGGCCTCCCCCAAGTGTCGCCACAGTGAACGGTCCTGTCCGTCTCGCATGCCGCAACTTTTACCAGGTCATCGGTGCACCCTGTAGGTGGCCAACGTTGTGTCTTTAGGTACACTGTCTCCGCTCCAGAACTTTACGGCCCCAACGGCCATCTGTTCTGCGAGCAACGTGCCTTGCCCATTAGCTTACGTCTGGCGATTCTTCGTGCTATGTCGGCAACCTTGGTCCTCCTGCGGATACTTCATTTCTGATATTTTTATTATAGCCAAAGCCTTGGTCAATAAATGGATATGGCTCGATAAATCCAACATTAACTTTACGTCGGATATATTCAACAAACTCTCCCGCTTTTATTCTGCCAGGAGTCCCACTTCCACGGCCAAATACTCCAACTCGTCAGCTCTTCTGTCACATAAGAGGATTGAAGAGCTAAACGAGATGGAGTACCCAGTCGGAAACACACCACCGTTGCGAATAGCACACGAAAACCCTAGTCGGACCAATTCGACGCATGGCGTTAAAGGATTAAAAGAATTTTGAGATTCGAATCAGTAGTTTCTAAGATTAAGAGGTATTTTCAAAAGAAAGAGAGAGAGGTAGAGGGTTTTTTTTTATTTATTTTAAACCCATGCTTGACTGCTATCCCACCTGACGGTAGTCAGTGATGTGATCGTTGATGGTGAAGTGTACTAGTACATCGCCGTGCCCTCGTGGGGGTGATCGGCGGCGGAGACCTCTCGCGCGGAACCCTGGTCGAGGCCATGGTCCGAAGCGAGAAGGAATGGCAGGCAGTCGCCGACTTCTGCGAAGCAGTAAAGCTCGCTAAGGAGGAGGCCGACCGCATCATTACGGCGCCCTCGCCGCCGCCGGGATTCCGATCCTGATTTCCAGCCACCGTAGGCGTGTGCTTGCGGACAGTGAGCAATGGGTAGCTCGCTATCCGGCCGTCTGGTAACTATCCGGACCAAGTCCAAGTCGTTGACGGCGCGCGCTGTTCCCGCGTGCCTCAAGGAGTTGTCAGCAACAGCAGGGGCCCAACCGGGTCGAAACCTACTGGGGCCAGGGTTATCCGAAAAGGCCCTCGAGCGCCGGTATGAAGGCTTGAAGGAACGGGTTGGGTTTTTTGTCAGTAAGAGTCTGACACTATCTCCCACTCCGCCCAAGAGCGGGGGTTGTCATAGGATGATTTTTCCCATGTAAAAAAAAAGCCTACTGGCTGCCTGATTTGTACGTAGAACGACGTCGCGTGTCGTGGATCTAGTGTAGCTCTACAAATCTAGTTTCCATATAAAATGTAGGGAGACCGACGCGCCCAGATCGCCGTGTGTCACACGTATACGTACTGTAGTTCTAGCTTCATTTTAACCAAATAAACAAACAGACAATTCAGCATTATAATCTCGAGTAATAGATAGCTAAAGAGGCCACAGAAATGTAATGAGATATCGGGAAAAAATAAAAACCCGAAACAAGTCTGTGTACAAACATTTGTGTGAAAACAAATCGTGCGTTAATAAGCGTGGGAGGAAACCTTTTAAGTAATCAGGCTATTAATAACAACGCGAATGTTAGGATGAAGAAAGGATCTATTCCCGAGAGCCTCGTTAGTATTGCCAAGTAATCATGTTAAGAATTTTTTCATATCCTTTTCTTTCACCTTTCAAGAGTCTATGCCATGGACGCGACGTACAAATACCGGCACGAATCTTGAGCGCTCGTCGAAAGGACCAGGATCGTCGAGCCAATCACTGTAACTACAAAGATGTACTCCCAGCTCCCGCTTCTCACATCATACCACTAAAGAGACCCAATACTTCATTTCTCATTCCAGATTGCGCGATTTCAAGTTCAAGTGAGCGCTCAAGATCCGTGCAGGTATTTATAATATTGCCACTTTATAAAAATCTAATTATAAAAAAAAAACAGACTAATTTCAATGTCCATATTGTGTTAGTGACTGAAATTTAAAATAATTTATTGAAGTGAAAACTTCTTTAGCGGCGTTGAGCACTTTTTCTGTAATGGGTATAAAATCTTAAACTCGCGTCAGGACACGTGACCTGATCGAAAAAGCGTAAGACGGATGGAGAGTAGACAGCTATCCCCTCTCTACGGCGCGGCGAAAATGTATGCCTGGGCCTACTGTTTCAAATATATAGATATATATATATATATATTTCAACGTTAATAATCAAGTTTTCACTTCTGCCGGCACTCCCGGAGTGCAACCCATCTTTTTATTCCTAAACCAAAGGGCTAAACGGGTCCCTATTACTAAGACTTCGCTGTCTATCCATCTGTCACAAGGCTGTATCTCATGAACCGTGATAGTTAGATTAGACAGTTGAAATTTTCACAGATGATTTATTCCTGTTGCCGCTATAACAACAAATACTAAAAATGAGTATAAAATAAATTTTTAACAACTTTTTATAGATAACTAACTAGCTTTTGCCCACGGCTTCACCCGCGTACATAAAATATAGCCTGGAAGAAAACAGTTATCTCTCGGTGAAAAATCTTAGCAATTGGATCAGAACTTTCAGAGATTATCTACAACAAACAAAAAAAAAAACTTTAAGTACCTCTTTATAATATTAGTGTAGATGATACGGAACCCTTCGTGTGCGAATCCGACTCGCACTTGGCCGGTTTTTTTTTTCATTTATGCCTTTATACAAAAAATATTTTTCCTCATTTTACTCTATCTACTAGTACCTACACAATACCATTATGTCTGACGCCTTTGTGTCGACAACTCGACACCGTCACCGTCCCACGCGAAAACCAGCGCTGTGGGCTCGTCGCATTATACGTGTGGCCACGGCATTATGTTGAGCGTTCGGCCGTGCCGTATATTTTCCTTAGAGAATGTTTATTATTTGTAAGCTAGTCTGAAGATTACGTAATTTCCCACAGTAAATTATATATCTTTCTTTCTTTTCATGTGTGGTCTAGATACTCTTTTCATGAGGTAACATCAAATAAATCCTCCCGCTTAGGGCGTACTAAAACCTACCCGTGTTTTTTCAATTGCCCTTTGCGCTCCAGGGCCGTGCCCAGCTACATTTTTACATATCGTACATTCGAACCTCCGCTCAAATATTGTCACAACTCAAAAAAAAAAATTGTTTGCTGATAATTATGTTATTAATTTCACTATTTAATTGTCATTTGTAATCCAATTATTAGGTCATCCATTTTTATTTAGTTATACGTAGCGGCACACTCACTTCCCTGAATTATTAGAATTTAAAGGCCTTTTTCTCAATAATTTGATTTTTGAGTTGTATAAAAACAATTTTCCCACCGCGTCTGTCTGTATGAACGCGATAATCTTAAAAACTGCTGAACGAATTTCCATGAGGTTTTTACTAATAGACAGAGTGATCCATGAGGAAGGTTTGGGTGTATAATCTGTATAAAAATAAAAGGAAAAACTGACTGACTGACATACCAACGCGCAGCCAAAACTACTGGGACTAGAAACATGAAATATTGCACAAGGCTTTCGGATATGACGTAGACGAGCACTAAGAGAGGATTTTCCCAAATTCACCCCCTAAGGGGATGAAACGGAGGTCCAAAGTTTATATGAAGAAATCTACTTTTATGTGGGCGAAGTCGCTGGCAAAAGCTAGTACATGTACACTACAGTAAAGAAAAGCCGGGAATTAAAAAAAAAAATAACACAGCTACGTTGCTGGGGCGAATTCCTAGAGATAAATAAAGAGTGCAGTACTATTGTACTAATACCACTTGACAACCTGCTGTAAAGGATAACGGTTGGATAAATGTACTCAAAAGATTGATAAGACATGAATAAAACTTTCTGAGAAGTATCGAGCAAGCTTATCTTGCGTTGTGTTATCGAGTTCGCGAAAACGACGACGTCGTCGCTGCGCGGGCGCATCTAAGCGTTCAATTGACATAGTCGTAACTAGTGTTGCCAGGCGTCCGGAAAAAACCGGACACGGTTAGGCTTTTTTAGTTGCGTGTCCGGCCCGTCGAAATTTTAGTTGCGTGTCCGGCCCGTCCGGCTTTTTGAATTTGACCATTTCATTTAGAATCGTCATTTGAATTCTGCCTTACATTGTCTCGCTAGCACAAAAAGAGCGGACATACAATTAGTATACATGGACAGGCAATAATATCACTTAATTTTATTAATTTTTCATTAGAATTCAAAAAGATTATCTGAATTTTATTGTTATTAAAAAGTTAGACTTAAACAAAATGTCGGTGTTTTTGACCAAATGTCCGGCTAAATAATCTGTCCGGTTTTCCGGTTTCATGAGCTGGCAACCCTAGTCGTAACTGTCGTAATAGTAAGAATTTACATTACGTCATTCCACGGTTTTATTTCAATTACTTCCGTTGCAATTGATAATTTACTGTGAATTAAAATATTACTGGGTACTTGGGTAAAATTACATTGTCTCAAAACTTTCTAGTTAAATGATTTGAATGGGAAAAATATGTAAATGAATTAATTGTTCCATGCCATGTGATAAAATCTAAAGAGTAGACAGTTCTGCTCTTTAGATCTTATCATATGACTGTGCAATATTTTCAGTCGGACTTGTTGAGTTTGTTCATGCTTTTAGTTTATGTCTTTCAGCAAAATACATTTTTAACCAGTTTAACTAATGGACATGAGATATGGTTTCATCGTAAAAAGAAAACGCAAACAAAATTTCGTTGATGGTGGCGCTTCTCCTTCCACCGCGCGCAATGTTTTTCAATCCTCACTTAGTATACCGAATTCTATAATCCTTTGGCTATCCAATATTGTAATTAAATTTTGAACAGAGATGACAGACATGTATCGGCCACATCATCACTTACCATCAGGTGAGATAGTGGTCAAACGCGTGCCTATCAATAATATAATTAAAAATGTAGCTGCAACATAAAATTGTATCCCCTGATTTTGTTATCACTCGGTTTTTTTATAGCCTTATGTTATGTTGGAAACTATTTTAACCTTTTAATCGCTTACGTCGTCGGGTTAATTCGGCCAAAATTATCGTGTCTATTTCGCTAGGGTCAAACCAAATCTGGGGCCAGGGTTATCCGAAAGGCCCCGGTATGAAGGCTAGAAGGAACGGGGTGGGTCTTTTAGTCAGTAAGAGTCTGACACTATCTCCCGCTCCGCCCAAGAGCGGGGGATTTCATTGAATGATTTTTTCCCAGCATAAAAAAGGGGTCAAACCAAATACTAAATCTCGTTTACCTCTTCAATTCCAGAGCTGACAAGATGTAGTATTTGGTCGTAAATAAACGACCCTAGCAATATGGACAAGAAAATATTTATCGAATTAAACCAATGTGATCGGTTAAAGAGACGATACTCACGTCAAAAACTTCGGAGAATTTCGTAACTGTTTAGTAATCACTGAAAATATAAACAAAGATTGTATTGCGGTTGTATTCCTCAATGAAAAACTAAAATATCTGTTCTAAACATAGCGAAACATACGCAACCACTCTTCTTTATCTTTACATCACACTTATATTATAAGTTCGTGAATTGTTCGTACGTTAGTCACTTCTTCACGTTTAAACGGCTCAACGGATTTGGATGAAATTTAGCATACGGGTAAACGATATCCTGGAATAGCTTAAAGGATATTTTTTTTTATCCTGGGTGTATGAAATATGTATATTCGATACTTTTTATAAGGTTCTTCTATTAGTAAACAATGATCAAGATCTCTTAATCAACCTTGATTATTGAACCAGTGTTGACTACATCAGATTTCATTTTGCCATAATAATTATCCAAGCCGTTTGACTTTTTAGACACACTCTGCCAATGTATTTTATTGTTATAAGCACTAGTCATGTATCGAATATTCGCATTTGCGCGAATATTCGCAAATTTTTACATTCGCATTCGAATTCACAAGAAACATGCGAATATTTGGCAATTTTTCTTGACAAACAAAAAGGTATTTAAGTATTGATTGAACGGATACAGAATGATAATAAAAATTATGTGAAGAATTTTATATCAAAAATTATTCGCCAATGCGAATATATTAATCGCGAATATTCGTCAAAATTTAACATTCTTTCGTCATTCTATGTCCATTTAATCAGTACTTAAATACCTTTTTGGTTGCCAAAAAAAATTGAGCTATGTTTTAATGAAATTCTAGCTTTTTCAGAGAGAAACAGATGGCACACAGACCTAGTTCATCAGAGGGTGAATGTAGGCTGAAAGTTGGATCTGATTGAAAACTTTGTATGCTAGCTCGCCATTGTTGAACCTAGTTAGAGACTGGACTAGACAAGTAGACATAGGTACCTCTGGGTATGTTAGTCTATATCCATTATCCATTTTCTACACTAATATAACACAGAGGTAAAGTTTGTAGGAGGTAATCTCTGAAAGTACTGGTCGGATTGCTAAAACTATTTCACCGATAGAAAGCTGCTTTATTCCTGAGTGACATAGGTTATTTTGTGTACCTACGCGGGCGAAGCCGCGGGCTAAAGCTAGTACTCAATATTACTTTCACAGACCTTTCAGATACTGTCAATTTGAGACACAATAGTAAGACAATAGATAGTAAGAGGCGTTCGCTTGGGGTTTAATGAATTAAACTACGATATCGATTTTTGAAATATGGTACAATGAATGTTTCAATCCGAAGGGAGGATATAGAACAATCGTAAATATTTATATTTACTATGCGTTCCAAATGAGACGAGGATCGATTGACATGTTGTGACGTCACGTCATACTGCCAAATCGAAGAACTCAAAGATGAGTAAAATTGAAGAACTGGATTCTAATTAAACTTTTTTCGTTCACATTTCGTAAATATAATTTAAAAATTTTCGTAAAATAATTAAAGTTTAAAAATTTCTTTCCTCGATTTGACAGTAAATCGTGACGTCATCGTCACAACATGGCAATCGATCCTATTCTCATTTAGGAACGCATTGTACGTTATTTTTCGGAGACGGGAGGGCTAGTCGGTAAACTAGACGACGTCTTATTATGTATGATGAAAACCGTGCTAATTTGATTTTTAAGCTTACGCAACAGCATTTTTTCAGCGCTGCAGCTTGTGTATCCAAATATGAAAGCCGTTTTCTGACCTCGAATGGTTTTAATTAAATTTTGCGTAATATGTTTTCTGCGAGTTTCAAGAAAAATAATAATTTGAATTTGAAAGCATGTCATTGCGACCGAGGCGGAATTCTGTTATGTGTGTTGCCTATGGTGCCGAGGGCTGCAGTGACTTTCCACGTGTATCAAACGACGTTTTTCAATATAGTAATGAAAATATTAAAAAAGGGGGTTTACGCGTTTCTCGTGGGGGTCGCTTGGCGCCCGCGCTTTTCCGCACTAATGCGGAAAACAATAAATCGTGTGCCTAAAATCTTATCTATACCGCTTGAGCGAGTTTTCGAATAAGCGTAATGTAAATATATTATCATAAATAAATTAAGAGAAGAAAAAAATCTCTTTCTGCAATAACCGTGTACTGCTTGCTATTTTCTTCATGAAGTCTCGATATTTATATTACGATATCCAAAGCTTCAATATTGACTGACAATAGTTATTGACAAGCTGTAACTAGATCACGTTCACTATTTACTTAATTGGATTGCTGACCTTTAATGTGGGAAGCATGGCGCATGAAAATAATACGTGTGGCCCGCGGGCTCGCACCGAAATACATCGCGTATTCAATTATGTTACCGTAATCACTAATTACGTTGTTGCGCAACGGTAATTGGATTTTACATGTTCTGTAGTGCTACCACAAGCTCTTAACGCGGTTCATTTTAAGACCTAAACTGAACTGTTAAAGGGTGTATAGCTCCATTCGCTTTGTCGCCCGAACGACTGATATTTTAATGCGTCATGGTAAGTCCTATTTTAACTACAGGCAGTTTGGGCGTATCACTAAACAATAATACTGCTGCCACCACGACTATGTGACCCCTACCTAGCGCCAAAGCTGGATCCGCCCTTGAGTCTGAGTTAGAAGCTTAATAACAGTAGAATAGCAACAGTGAGCAATGTAACTAAGTAGTTTTTAACCCAAAACACGTACTGGCAGACGCGTAGGTGTCGAACTGCGTAATCCGCAAAGGACTCGTGCAGATTCCACGTACCTACTCGTATCTACACAATGAAGTAGAAAGTTCTACGGCTCCCACGCTCGGTACGTTTCATTAAATTAAAACTTTTGACCACATTACGAGGATGCATACGTAGGGGTTGCGAGTGACATAGGTCGGGTCATCCATCTTTGTTTTAAAAGGAGGTCTGTTGACTTCAAAATTGGGGCGAGCAAATAATTGGGTGCGATAATCCAAATTACTTGAATGTGTTTCATCCATACATAATACGCTTATATAAATATATATATAACTAGCTTTTGCCCGCGCGGCTTCGCTCCCGCTCTTCCCTACTTCAGCCTACTCTACCCTACTATACCCTACCCTACTCTACCCTCCTCTACCTTACTCTACCCTATACTACCCTAATTTTCATTTTTTTTCCATAAGAACCTTCTCATAATAACGAACACAACAAAAAAAAAATTAGCGAAATCGGTCCAGGCGTTCTTGAGTTATGCGCTTACCAACATATTTTGCGATTCATTTTTATATTATAGATAACATTGTAAATGTGAAAGCAACTATCTGCCTGGATTATATACTATGCCCGATTTTAGACACTTTAGCGTAACTGCACTTTTGGCCTTTCACTGTATAGTTCAAACTTCTTCCTTTTCATTGCTGAAGAGATAGACCACTGTTTATTAACCTGCTATGTTTACTAGCAATTCACAGTTACTGAATCGCTTTTGTTGAAATTTGGTTGTTAAGCTAGAACATCAAGGAATGACATACTCATACGCTACTTTTTATCTGGCTTCCATATCCATCATCTTTCCAAAAGTTGTCAAAAATCGCTTTTAGCGATAAGACCGCCCATTGCTACACCGTATTAATTATATGTAATTATAAACTTTTACTGTATTGTTTTTACAATAAAGAATGTAGCTATCTATCTATTAATAGATGGAGCGATTATATTCTAAAATCAAACAATAAAAAAAACACGACAACCCCATGGTAAGGTAATGTCTGCTTATGTGACTAACTAATACATAGCAAACCGATGAAAACTCAGAAATGACAAGGGCAGTTGGTCAGCTTTCATATCACTATATTTGATCCGCATAACATGTAAAATAATAAACGCACATATCCTGAAAGCAGTATGTTCAAAATCGGCTGATTTTTAAGTACATAGGTGATTTTTGTTTATTAATATCAAGGATTATTTTGGGAAACTTAAAAAAAAAAAAAGGATACTTAAAAAAAATACTGTTTTCGATAAATCTTGATTGCGTCATTAGCGCGTTTTTGTGCGCGTGCGTAGAAACCAATACCTTACTTTCAATTAGAATAACTTTTTTTAGGGCATTTAAGTAAAAGTTTAGTGCTTCAAACTTGTATTTCTATTGGGATGTACGAGGTCGTGCATTATTCCAGTTCCATGTTGTACATAAAAAGAGAAGAAATGACTCCTGACTCATTGGATCTAGACCGCCTTTTTTTTACAGCCGTAATTATTTTTTAAACGAAAAATAAGAACAGATTTTCAAAATTCAATTCTTAAGGGGGTCAAAAGAGTTTTAATGTGAGTTAAAACGCAAGCCTAAGCTGTTTACATTTAAAACAATCAAAAGTTACGTGAATTCTAAGAAAAAATATGTTTAGTACATACTACATTGTTTATAACAAAACGTATGGGAAACAAACTGCGATGCTTTATTTAGATAACGCCAAGAAACGAGCTGAGAATGTGAGCATTTTAACACGCGCGAAGTTCCGGGGAACAGAGCTAGTCTTGTCACTGGACATTGTATTCTGAATCTTATAAATAGAGATTTAAGGTTGAAATTGCCTTGTCTGCAGTAGTTGTCAGGTCAATTATACACACAATGATGGGTTGCACAATGATAAGTAAAGTGTATTCATTGATGAGCATTCAAAATAGATAAATAAAGATGGCAGCGACAGTTAAGCAATATCGTGTAACTGTATTGTTCAGATTAATTGAACGAGCTTTGCTGCTATGCGCTAATGTAGATACTACTAGAGACCGCCCAAAGGTTCGATTTCGGCTAGAAAATCTAGTTTCGGGTATGTTCGGATTTCGGCCAATTACTGGCCAGAGGTTCGGTCTCGGAAAGACATTTTAATCTCCTCTGAAATTCAGATTTCGGACAATTAGTGGTCAAAGATTCGGTCTCGGCCAAAGTCTAGCTTCGGGTGAAGTTTGGATTTCGACCAATTAGTGGCCATATGTTCGACCGAAACAAGTCTTTGACCTGACGATAGCAATAGACACCTAAAACCTAACTGAATCGTTTGTTTATGTGTCATATAATGAGGATTTTCTAAAATGACGTTCGGCAGCACTGACTCATCAGGTCTAGCCACCTGTCAAATTATTTCCTAAATTGAATTTACGTTTATGACATTAAAATAATTGATATCAACGTCATGTATACGTTTTAAAAAGAAGACTTGGCCGAGAGGGGCCAAGCTGCGCTAACTGGTAGTGTGATTTTTTCTGAAAACCCTCATTGTTCTGTAATCGACGATTTATTCGATACATTAGTATTTTATAAATTTTAAAACTATCAATTAAGGGCCAAGCGCCCGAAAAGTGCCATAAAATAGTAATTTTCTGAGGCCTACTCCTCCGTAACGGCTAGGTCAATTGGTTCGAAAAAAATATATGTTTATTATAGATTCATGAACAGTAACATCAACATTTGATTTTTTCGTGCAATTAATACTTTTGTCAAAAAAAAATATTTAGCAATTTCGCAACTTTTCCCTACAAACATTTTTACACATAAAAACTGGTTGTTAAATATTCTTCAAAGTGAACATTGCATATGTAAATCAATCAATATCTCGCAAAGAAAACGGATTTAACCTGTCAATCGTGATAATGACAGACACAATTGAAAGACAATAGGTGCGCGAACGCCGGCGTTCGCTTGGGGTTTAATGAATTAAAGCGCTTTCCGGGCACTGCTAGCCGCAAATAAATGCACAGATTTGCGTACTGCCACCTAGGCGAGTGCGAGAGTTGCGTTCACATAATTTCGGCCAGATGGTTCAAGGAACTATACGCCTTAAGCGTAACTATATCGATATATAGGAATAACTGTATCAAAATATTATTGACAGTTTTTCTGTTGCTACGTCAGCTTTGGATTCGATGTTCAGTTAGGCCGAAACTGGAAGAAAAGCCGAATTTTCGGTTTCGGTTTCAATTCGTGATTTAGCCGAACACTAGCAGATACTGAAGCATTGGCTCATTGGAATGGCGTTCAATGAACTGTATGCGAATTATTCAATGGGTTAAATTTAAAGGCATTTTCACACTGAACAGATCCGCCGTATGAAGGGGCAAATTAAATTAACAGAACTTTGAAAACAATTTGACGGCATCGGTAGCGCAGTTGTTGAGGGACTGACTGCTGCGCTGCGTGTCGCGGGTTTGATTCCCGCACGGAATAACACAGAATGATAGTTGTGCCAAGTCTGGGTGTGTTGTGTATTGTGAGTTCACGTGTTTGTGAACGCACTTACACAGGAGTTATAATGGAGAAAATTTTGAAAAAATAAAAACCACATAATTTAAATATTTTCAATTAAATAACACGGCTAACGATAGAGGCTATTGTCGACGTAGTTTAATCAGCTGCAACTAAACGAAATTTAGATTTTTTATTTTCATTGATTTTCAATATCCGACGACATCTGAGAAGTTATGCTAGCTAATCTAATTTAACACTAATCCGCAGCTAAAGTAATTTTTAATCTCCGACGCAAAAAGAGGTTTGACCACTGCGTGTCTGTCAGTGGCACCGTAGCTCTTAAACAGGTGAAACGATTTGGATGCGACTAGGTTTTTTTTTACTTGAATGCAAGTTTTTTAGCGATGGTTTTCTAAACCTCATTTTACCAATATCATTGCAAACATTTACAAGTTTTGGGGAGCTGGCAGTGGGAATGAACAACCGAATGTATGCAAATATGACCATTTAATAAATGGCGATTACTTATTTAGCCATTTATTTAATTATTTAATCTTTCAAAGTTATGGGGAGTGAAAAGACATTCCTACTTTACATGAAGTATTAGGGTTGAGGGGTTTCTTGAATCTTTAAATAAGTTCTTTTGAGATTAGCCCACACCAGTCCGAGCAGTGGATTACACCTTATTTTCCTCTCCTAGAGTCTTCTATGATCTTCAGGCCTCTTGGCCTGAGTCCCAGCAGTAGGAATATCATAAGGCTGATCGTTATGGTTCGAGCGCAAAAAACTAACAGCATCTATAGAATTAAGGGCCAAGCGCCCGAAATGTGCCATAAAACAGTGATTTTCTGAGGCCTACTCCTCCGTAACGGCAAGATCAATTGGTTTGAAAAAAATATATGTATATTATAGATTCATGAACAATAATATCAACATTTGATTTTTTCG
The DNA here is from genome assembly GCA_929112965.1 of Mythimna albipuncta. Lineage (NCBI taxonomy): Eukaryota > Metazoa > Arthropoda > Insecta > Lepidoptera > Noctuidae > Mythimna > Mythimna albipuncta. The sequence goes on along the minus strand of OV815962.1, from coordinate 2,237,719 downwards.
TGCAATTAATACATGATATATGCGTCAAAAAAAAAATATTTAGCAATTTCGCAACTTTTCGCAACTTTTCTCTACTCCTTCGAAACGGCTTGGACCTTTAGAAACATTTTTACACATAAAAATTGGTGCTTAAATATTCTTCAAAGTGAACATTGCATATGTAAATCAATCAATATCTCGCAGAGAAAATGGATTTAAAGCGCTTTCCGGGCGCTGCTGGCCGCAAATAAATGCAGATTTGCGTACTGCCGCCTAGGCGAGTGCGAGAGTTGCGTTCACATAATTTCGGCCAGATGGTTCAAAGGACTATACGCCTTAAGTCAGAGTACCTAACACTGAGCGTGATACTCAAGCAGTCACAATTATCCTCCATATCTATATGGAGCACATTCGACACTCTCACGAAATGCCACTAAGCTGCTCAGAAACTTTTAGTTATAAATAACAAACGGATTACCCATTGTTATTTGATGATAACGTAGCGACCGGAGCACATGGATTGAATATTAACGAGTCAGATGAAAGTATACCGTATTAGAATGTACCAAGCGTGATGTTAATCGAACGAAAGGAACGAATAGGTATTCATTTTCACGGACAGATATGGCTGAAAAGTTTGTGGCTTAGGGTATTTTTTTAAAATCTAAAATCAATGTGACAATTTGTCAAGCGTTCATAAACTTCTGTGCTATGTTTGACTGTCAATATCTTTCTGGCTTTTTAGTCTAGACTGCTAATAATTTATTTATTTATTTATTAGAACTTTATGCAACGCTCAGGTACAAAGGCGGACTTAATGCCTTAGGCATTCTCTACCAGTCAACCTAGGTGAAGAGAAAAACTACCATGGGTGCATGCTATCATGGGTTCTATTCCCACACAAATGTTTGTTCATTCATCTATAATGCCTTGATCACACGCACCGAGTAAAAGGGCAAGACAGTAAAATGTTGCTCGGCCGAGCACTCGACGCTTTGTTTACACGTACCGAGTATTCGGCCGAGAGCACTGTCTCGCCCGTTTACTCGGTACGTGTGATCAAGGCATTAGTACGTTTATCAGTTGTCTAGTAGGTACTCGTAGCACAAGCTCTGCTTAGTTTGTGACTAGATGGCGTTGTGTGTTAGTTGTGGAATATTATTATAATAATTTAGTGTAGCAATCAGCACCGCTTATGCACGTTTGACAATTTGTTTGTTCTGTAATTGCTTAATAGTCTCACAGCTTTGATCAGCGCACGTAAGAACAGCGTTTTCAACTGGTTACCCCCATTTTAATGTGAGAGGGGTACCAAACTGTACTTTTAGACATAGCGCGCACTGGTGACTTTTGTCGTGGTCACAAAATTATTTTACCCATTTTTACCCAACTGTCATGTCTTCAATTGCGCGCACTACATGTTGGGTTCATAAGCACGGTGACTTTTTTGGCAAAAGTCACAGTGACAATGTCACCAGTGTGCGCTATACCATAGTCAACCAGAACTACACACAATGATCTTGGCTAGTGCATGCCTTAAAGGTAGGCTTTTCTTTGCAAAGCCAATCAAAACCATCACCATATCTGACCGTTACTAAAAACAAACACCCTTAAAAAAAGAGACTAACAAAATCAGCCACCTCTGGCGCTGTCGAGTTTAACTTGACATAGCAGAGGTCCTCGTAAATCTCCTCGACGCGGTCCTCGCAGGTGGCGGAGGGTATGGTGAACTGCACCCATGGGACCTCCGTGGTGGCGGGGTGGCCGGGGCACTGCTCAACGACGCTGGAGTACGGGGGGGGCGCCAGCGTCGAGCTTGCGCTACTACAAGGACTGTTAAATTACGTCGTACTTTCAAAGTTAGAACAAAATATGTAGTTTATAATAATTTAGCACTTACACGGATTGCAGATCTTTGTATATGTCCTCTTCTGACTGCGTTCGGAGAGCGGAGAATGGTCTGGAAGAAAATTGAGAATGTGAGTAAAGAATGTAAGTTTTCCTTATTAGCTAATCTGTTACATATTCAGACGTTATCATTTATCATTTCCCAGAAACTTTTACGTAACAAATTAAGTCTTCCATAAAAAAAAAAATGAATTAAACCATGAGTCATCTAATCGCCTGATGAATTTATCTTTCATTCACAAAAAAATATTACCATTTTATCATCATCAAATCTCTAGAACAAAGACCGACTCACTTTAGTCTTGCACTTTTCAACTGTCAAGAATTCGGTCTGTTTGAAGTATTAGTGGGAAAGCCACTTATACATTTAAATAGTGAAAAATAGGGCTGTCTGTCTGTAGGTTTGCTTATACACTTAAATGCGGATACAGACATTACATGCGCCACGCACACCTCTATATTAGCTTCACTCAGGACGAACGCCCACACATTACGAAGCTTTCGATGAGCAACGTAAGCTCCATCTGCCTCCACACACGCCCACACGACCGTCCCTGAAAATACCCGACCGTGGCAGGCGGGTGCCTAGTCGGACCAATGACAGGACAAAATGAGGCGTCAGAAAAACGCGCGGTTAGCCCTGTCCTATACTCCATTCAAAATAAGATTAGACATTTAAAGCAACCTTGTTTTACTGTCCTTTCAACCGATTCTAACTTTTATTCGCCATAAGGGTACGGCACGCCACAATTATGACGGTAAGTCCCCTATTTGGGGAGTGGCTGGAAAGACAACACAGCGTCCTTACCACATCTTGTTTTACGTGGTAAGTTTGGAAGGTTCCTACAGCGGATTCGTGCGGAAGAAATGCCCGGGTGTCACCGGGCTCCACCCAAACACGGTGGAGCATACGGTAGATTTGTATTTAAAGTCCCTGCTTTATCCGCTGTACTAATTTCAACATAAGTGGACAATCGTGTCTGCTGTAAAAAAGGCCTTAACGAAGTAACAAGTATTAGCCTTTGACTTACTTGATATTCTTGGCGACTGCCTTGGGACACTGGCTGAGCTTTGCCAGCGTGCACAACACTCGATGGAAGTTGGACAGGTCGAACAGCATGGACGGGTCGAAGAGATCCGTCTCCCGGAGCTCGAAGACTTCGTGGCATGTTCGGAGGAACACTTTGATGTTGCGCATGCACAGGAACTAGGGACAAGAGAGAATTATGTGTTGGTTAAGTTGGTAGTTGTGAACATAGATAAAACATCACGCCTGGGGTTTTACTGTGATGTGTTAATATGTCAATCGTGCGTGTGAAAAAGACGGGTGGAGCTATACACCGTATAAAGCTCCATCTATTTTAATGTAACAGTTTAGGCCGTAAAATAGATCGCAATAAGAGCTCGTGGTAGTGTCTCTGTATTTCCTGACGGGGTAGGCCTGAAACTGCGTAAAGCGAGCGCACGCGCGGTTCCACACAAGACGTCCGTTCCGTTGCGGGGACCCGCGTGAGTTTATTTGTATGGTACTGCGCGGGCTACCTTTGAGCATCCCCCTTAAAATAAAAACAAAATATACCATTCCCGCAAATTCCGCGGGATCCTTAGGATTGGTGACTTCAATCGCGCAGGATTGTGATTTTGATGCGGGATTGGATTCCTGAGAGACAGTGGAGTACTAGTAATAGGATCATGTTTTACCCTTAAGGGTACGAAACCCTAAAAACCAATCTACACTATAATATTATAAAGAGATAAAGTTTTTTTTTCTTTTTGTTTGTAGGAGGTAATCTCTGGAAGTACTGGTCCGATTGCTAAAATTTTTTCACCGATAGAAAGCTGCTTTATTCCTGAGTGACATAGGCATATTTTATGTACGCAGGCGAACCGGCGGGCAAAAACTAGTTGACAATAAATCATAAAAGAGAAGCAACAGACAAAAGCCATGTCACAGATCGCTCATTAGTTCGCCACTCAGAAGAACGGTGTAACATTTCTCCTGATCTTTTATTGATAACATTAACTGTTACTGCTACTGTTACGAGAGTCGTTACTTAACCGCGCTTTACGATGTAACAGACTTGATAAGACCTTGTTTTCGTAGGCTGTTTTATAGTCTGATGATTATGGTTATGTAACGGGGTTATTAAACTCTATTTAAAGGGAATCCGATGGATGAGAAACGCATAGGACCGTTTATTGTGGCGACGCTTGGGGGAGAGCTAAGTTGGCTGAAATGATGATGATCAAAAGGTTTTAAGACTTTTAAGTTTATTCAGAAATTGAAAGAGAATTGATGAATTTTTGTCTGTTTGTTTGTTGTTTAAAGTGAACAGGTTACTTCAAGGTAAGCGCGCTTAATCGTCGACAACATCGTCGCTTTCTATCTATCACTTAAGATAGCAGTCAAGTGCGAACATATCACGCAGACATCTCTCGCCGTTTCCACTCTCCTTGGTGACCGGGGTAGACAATGAACCAGTCTATCAGGTAGGCCTCGATCACACGACAGAGGTAGGTCGGCACCTAGTGATACCGGTGGGCCTCCCTAATGCAACTCCAAGGCAGGGTATTGAAGGCGTTGGAATGTCTCAAGACACCGCCAAGACAACCCTGCCACGTAATACTGCATCCACCGTCGTAAGCAGCACACGCGCATGATGGAATTTACCGCCACGTCTGCGTTCACGCTGCGTGAAAACGCTGCGTTTAGATGCCTATGAGGGCTTTAATAACTAAATTTTGAGTAACAAATGGTCAGATCATTATCTCGCGACATATAATTTATACCCGTTTTAAATAACGACTATGTAAACGCCATATTACATGCTCAAGTTGGCATGGCAACTAAATTATTCCACCTAGTTATCACATCACATAAAAATTAGCTTGTAATAATCTTCAGACCACTATGAACCATAAGTATACATATTGAACTGCTCATAATAAGCATGAATTATAGCCAATAATGAGAGAAACACTGGTTGTCTATGGTTTACCAGTAATTACATACATTGGCTTTAAGTATAAGGTACTTATACGGTTTATATATCATAACTTGGGCTTCTATTTAAACGCAAACGGCACGGATCTTGAGCGCTGGCTTCAAGTTGCGCAGAAATCAAATTCGGTCTCTTTAGTGGTGCGACGTGAGACTCGGGGTCGGGAAGTGTCAGTGATTGGCTCGCCGCGCCATCGTATCATAGATGTCACTCCTGATTCGTTCCCTGCGCTTGCTGCATCTATCTAACATCGACGACGATTGGCTCGCCAATGTATGGAATGCACAAAGCGAGCCCCACTCTAAAGCCGGGCGCTCAAGATCCGTGCCGATTACTATAGAACTACACACTCGTGTGCCACGTACGCCGATCTGGGCGCGTCGGTCTCCAAACATTTTATATGGAAACTAGACTTGTACAGCTACACTAGCTCCACGCCACGCGACGTCGTTTTACGTACAAATGAGGCGTGGTCCACGTGTGCATCGGTCTAATATAGTTCTAGCTTTTATAGAAAAAGCTAACAACAATCGAAAAAAAATACTAGTAGATATAACTAGGACAAAAAGATCTAGTCAGCAAACATAAACAAGCCATAGCTATTTTATAGTGCCCATTAACTTAGGGTGTCTAGTTTAATGAGCAACAGTTGACACAACAAGGACTGTGAAGACATAAAACAGACATCCTGAATAACAATAGGGTTTTTTTTTTGAGGTGGAAGACAAGTCAGTATGTCACTAAAATCTACGTCCTTCAGATGTCCTTAGCGTTCCAGGGTCACAAACAGTAGCGTAGCGTGGAGTAATTAAGATGTGGGCGAAGGCAAATCAGCGAGGCCTTTTTCATTCATAAATTCGAAAACAAGACAGCAACTGTCGCAACTAATGTTGCCAGGTCTGTTTGTATAAAAATCGGGACAGATAGTAAATAAATCGGGATTTAGGGTTTTAAATCGGGACAAATATTTTTTTTTAGTAATGATTTTTTTATTTGTGAAATCATCCAGTAACTTTATTCCCTCTGGGGTGGAACGAGAGGGCGTGTCAAAATCTTACTGAGTAAAACCCTTCTTCAGTCGCTCTTTAAGTTTCAGGGTTTTTTATTTATAGGGACATTTAGCGTCCCGATCAGGTGCAAATCGGGACGCGTCCCCAGACCCCTAAAAATCGGGACATCCCGCGCTAATCGGGACAACCCAGTGTTCGACCACATCGTCCTTACCGTCTGTTGAAATAGTGGTCAAACGCGAGCCTACCAATTATAAAAAAAACCCTCATTCTTAAAGAGCCCTCGCGTAGCGTAGTTAGGCGTGGCGAAGTGGACCCAGCACTTCACCACGCCTGTTTCAGACAGCCCACTGTGCAGAGCGTGCATGGAAGAGGACGAGACAGCAGCACATCTGCTTCTGAGCTGCCCAGTTGTCGCCGGATATAGGGCAAAATACTTCAGAAACCCAGATAACTTCCACAAAGTGGTCAGTTACACCAAGGAGTTGCTAGCCTACCTTGAGGAGCTAGGGCACAAAATAGGTACAGAAGACAATCTCATGTATGTACTTCACTTTTTATACCTACGCTCAGTGGATGCACACTAATGAGCGTTTGAGCCGTAACTGTTCGATGAGTGAGCAGAGACGCGACCGAGATATCGTGTCCGTGAGCGGTGTCTATGTGTGCGTTGATCGAGCGCGCTTTGTTTGTAGATTGACTTCTGTACCTTTATATATTTTGTGGCTAGGATGGATCGAGTGACGCATTTGTCCTACCCGTACGCAAAATACGCGCATTAGTCGTGGAGTATTAATACAAAAATTCTATTGTAGCTGAATGTCTTATCTATATGTATGAGGATAAAGTTGAAATGTTACCTTGAAGTTCTGTGTTATTGTAGTATTAGCCAGGCAATGTTTACCTTGGAACATTGCTCACAAAATTTTTTTTGTCTGATATAAACTAGTGCTGGACTGTTAAATTTTCATAAGTTTCTTTTCCATTTTGCAGATCATATCAAGGTACTTGCCTTAATATATTGATGCATTGATTGGATTTCACTAATATAGTGAGAAAATCATTTGTTTGTAGAATTCAACAACCAGTCCTACATGTCACCCTTATTTCTATAGAAGAATCTTATCTATACATCTTCTATATATGTATATAAATAAAATTGGAGTGTCTGTTTGTAATATTGAAATAACCGCTTTTTACTACATGCATATGAATATATATACGGTACATACACCAAAATAAAAATTTTCAAAATTTTTGTGTCTGTCTGCCTGTTTGTCCGAGCTAATCTCTGAAATGGCTGGACCGATTTTGACGGGACTTTTTTTGGCAGGTAGCTGATGTAATAACGAGTAACATAGGCTACTTTTATTTTAGAAAAAATAAATTCAAAATCCTGTAGTCCACGCGAACGAAGTCGCGGGCACAGCTAGTCTACATTAATATTCAATTACTGGTCCAATTGGTAAAATTCTTTCACCAATTGAACGCTGCTTTATTTCTGAGTGCTATAGGCTATATTTTATGTACATGGGCGACCTTGCGGGCAAAAGCTAGTATGTGATAATTTAACATTAAGCAAATATATGTCTTATGTCGTATGTCGTATGTCGTAAGTATGGTTTCCACACTTAGTCCTTGCGGACCATTGTACGTGGGCCATAGCGGCCATAACCAAATATATTTTGTAACCATTAGCAAGCTTAACAAAACTGTTTTTTAAATTATTGATAGGCTTGCATTTGACCACTATCTCATCTGATGGTAAGTGATGATGTAGCAAACAATGGAGCACGCTTACCCGGAAGCAACCTATTCACTCTCAACTTAACCTTGAGTTTATAGGACAGAATAATAGCAATAGAGGTAAATTAGAACACAACAACGAAGGTATTTACAACCGTTGAACTGAAACCACAAAATTTATATAATTAAGATTTCCTATTAACAGATTTGAACATAACAGGAAACATTAACAGGAAAAGAAGAGTTATGTATTATTTTGTAACCAAAGCTTAATTAAATACAGTAGCTGACAATGAAAACATTGTTTTGCCTATTATTTTATTTATATTAAGATTTGTTTTTACGTTTTCTTACTTGTAGGAGGTAATCTCTGGAAGTACAGATACGATTGCTAAAATTTTTTCACTAAAAGAAAGCTGCTTTATTCCTGATTGATATAGGCTATATTTTATGTATGTGGATGAAGCAACGGGCTAAAGCTAGTATAGGTCACACTATAACTTGAGAAAACTTTTACCATTTTCATACATATTTTTTTTAAGTTTTCTAATACTTTATAGAAGGTTTTTAAGGAAAGAAAAATTTACAAAAATAGAAAAAAAATTTAGAAAATTCTGAAATTACAACTGAGATAAGAAGCGATTAGATAAAAATCATGCGGTCATTGAACCAAGTAGAACACTTCTGTTTAACCCATATTTCATCAAGCTAACTATAATGATGTAGGGGCACAAACATTACATTTAAACTGACAGTCGGTAATAGGCATCTTCTGTTCATTCACTACAAGTTTACGATGACACAACAGATAACACCGGAACATATATTCAATGGCTGTTGAATACGCACATATCAATAGCAAAGCCCCATTCATTATTGCATGCATAATTAACTACTCTAACACATTATAACTGTTAATGTAATTCTCAATACACACTTGAATACGAGGAAATCCTGCTGTACGTTGTAAACGAAATATTCATTTAAAATTACCGAAAAATAGTTCGCAAACTAAAAAACACGAATTCACATGCGAATGTATAAACCTTGTATCAAAATTCAAAACTACGAATGTACGACCTAGGAATTAGTTCCACATAACACGCGTGCAGCTATTATGTGCCAAATTTAATGGTTTTATAGTAATTAGAGTGAAGGTCGCGGCAGCGGGGCCACTTACCTGCGCCATCTGAGGCCGCTGGTTCACGTCCTTCATGTCGATGCAGCCCGGGTGCAGCACGTTCAGCAGGTTGCACAACAACACCCCATCGCGCAGGGTGTACGCCAAGTCGTGAATTGAACTCGTTTCCCAGTTCGCCTTATGGTCGGGACGTAGCAAGCCACATCTCGTTAGCCAGGACGCGCACTCGCGCCACAGATCCTCACCGCCAGCAGCCATGATTTACACAAACTTCGAAGCGCACATCGATAGTAACAATACCAAGCACTGCTTTTTAATAATCAACAGGCCATCATTAAACGAGGGTTAATTGATAATTGACATACAAATTGATACAACAAACACAGGACGAACCAAGCGAGAACAAGAATCTTTGACAACTGAATGCAAGAGTTGCTACATCGATAAAATAACCGCAGACAGATTAGATATCCTCCTTTCTTTAAAAAGTAATTGGAATATGGTACTATTAAGTACCTGCTGAAAGATACAGTGTTACTGGTATAATAACATACAGTGTTACTGATATATTAACTCGACGTATTCCTTGCAAGACGTCACAGTAGGACCATGGTAGGACTAATGGACTAATGCCAGCCATACACGGTCAAACCTGTCGTCCAATCGGTATGAAGCTACATGTTTGATCAAACAGATTTGACCGTGTATGGGAGTGGAGTGGTATTACCAACATGTTGTCACTTCCACACGCGGTCAAATCTGTTTGATCAAACATGTAGCGTAAACGCAACAAAAGCCACCAAATTGCACCAAATGTTCTACTGATTTTCAGTAGTTTTTGAGTAAGTAAGATTTTTAGATGTTGTATGCAAAATCCTAGATTATTTCATTTGGAGCCAATTTGAGAACTAGAATATTTACGGCGCAACTGCTACTGTACTAAAATGTAAGTTATTACCATAATAATAATTGATGCCATACTGATTCTGATTGACACGGTGGAAAATGTGTAACTGGAATTCAAGTAGCTGCAAATATTTTACTTAATCATCATCATCATATCAGCTGAAAGACGTTCACTGTTGAACTTAGGCCTCCCCCAAGCGCTGCATGTATCTAACAACGACGATAATTGGCTCGCCAATGTATGGAATGCGCAAAGCGATCTTGATCCACTCTAAAGCCGAGCGCTCAAATTCCGTGACGGTAATTGTATTATATTGTATTTTATTACAAACTAATACATAGATTATAGTAGAATCAAGTTTGACCTAACTATGTAAAGATTTTTTCTCTTGCTAATGCTATAATAAACATCAGTTAGGTACTTGGTACTTACTATAGTTCATTACTAAAGATAAAATTAGGCATTTAGAGTTTCAAAATTCATTTTAATATTTATTACAAGGGCATTCAAGGGGCAAGTACAGTTAAATACTTACCTACGTCCCTAATTGTTTTTTTATCAATAAAATCACACACCACTTATAATTAAATGAGTAGGTATCATATAGGTACCTATCTAAGTATACCTGGACATATAATACAAATAATAGATCATTTCTGTTTTCCGATATTTAAACCTTATTTCCCCTAAACTAAAATCGAGTCCAATTAAAAGTGATTACCGTAACGTTTTCTTTATTTTTCTTAAAAACATGATCCTTTCAAGAAAGTTTCAGTTTCGGTCGAAAATAAGACTGGTGCCTAAATTTGGTTTCAGTCGTGAAAACCAGTTTTAGTCGGACAGTAATAGGAACATCTAAGTGCAAGACTGACACGAAGTACTAACAATAAATTGATTCCATTTGTATTACCTATGTCAGGAAATATATTTGATACCTATTTGGTACCTATAATACACAAAAAAAGTATAATTGTTATACGTATTTAAAAAATGTTTGTTTAACACAGAAAATAAAGCAATGAGTAATTATGTAGCTTTTGAAATTTAAACGCAATTTTTTTTTACACGTTACTCACATTGCTCCCATATTTTAACAGCCGCACGGGACATTAAGCTCTTAAGTCTTAACTGGTCTTATCTTGATATATATAATAATAATAATAATCTGTGGCTCGGCTGTCAAATTGACTGACAGCAAATTTTTTCTCGTCAAAATTTTTTACTCAATTTATTTAAATAATACTATAAAAAAATGTCTAATCACCGAAAAACTACCAGGAAAAAATAAGAAAAACATTACGTCACGGCCCTACATATATAATAACAAAAGTGAATAAACAACGACATGGCGATGAAATAAATTTGACAAATGCTGACAAGAAGCCGGGCACGAAGACTAGAAACACACCCAACAACTTCGGGTTCGTCGCTCAACTCCGCCTCGCAGCCGCCGGGACCAGCGCCAGCCGTGAGTCCAGTGATTCCGGAAGCTGCAGTTGCGTCGAGTTCGAGCGACGAATACTTCTCGCCGCCGACGACACCACCACCTGCGCGTCGGCGGGGAAGAGGCCGACCTCCGGCCAGCTTGGGACCTCGAGGCCCGCCGGCCTCTGACAGGGTTCCCGCTGTCGGTGGAAGTGTGCAGCGCATGCGATGGACATCATCCATCAATGAAAATGTCATGCGCTCATACTTTGGGGCTACAGAGGGGGGAATTAACCTGACTGCGTACCGTGGTCGGATGCTCTCTCTGTTTCAGGTGCTTGAGCCAGCTGTCAACGTTTCGGTCCAACGACTGTCGGATCAGGTGCGGGTCATCCAGCGTAATCGTATGTTGGATGACGCCGTACTTGATAGACTGCGCCTGGAATCACAGAGTTGCCGTGTTTCAGCCGCTACACCATCGGCCGCGGCGCAACGTCAACCCAGTGCTGCACCGCGACCCGACCACGTTGGTGACGCCGATGATGACGCGGCAATATCTGTGAGTACCCAATGTAATGAACGATTGAGGGGCGCTTTGGAAGACGCATTTCGGGAATACCGCTCCATACCGCCGGAGCTTAGACCACGCCTACCTCGTTTGCCCATGCACAAGAGAAATAGGGCGCTGGTGTGTGCTTTAGATTCGCAGCTATCAATTTGTTTTGATAGCAGCGAAGACCTCGCTGATACCCACTCAATCTTGTACTGTGCGGCTGTAGCAGCATGTCGTGTAGCTCACGTTAAATTTCCTAATTGTAACAGAGCTACACGACCAGCTGTGCCTGCTTGGCAGTGCAGGATAGAGCGGCGTATCGGTGAGGCTAGAGCACTCATTGGCAAGCTTATCTGCTTCAGGGAGGGCAACACTCGCCCTAGGGTGATGCGCTTTGTGAAGCGGGCATTCTCGGGGACTGATATTAGTCCTCGAGATTATCTGCCCTGCGCCACAGAGCGTATCGACTTCCTGAAGCAGAAGATCTATGCATGGGCAAACCGTATTCGTAGGTACAAGCGGCGAGTGGAGCGGTACACTCAGAATCGTACATTCCAAAGCAATGAAAGGTGGGTTTATAGGGCTTGGGAGCGACCGGACCAAGGTGTGACTGATACGCGCCTGCCGGATGATGACGCCATGTGTTCATTTTGGCGCAGCATTTGGTCGGCGCCTGTCAGTCACACCGAGGGTGATTGGATTCGAGAGGTCGAGCGCGCATGCGATCTTTTACCAGAAATGGGGGCAATAACCATCAGCCCCCAAGATGTAGCCCGTGCAGTTCGTCCGTTACCGAACTGGAAATCTCCAGGGCCGGACGGGCTGCACAATTTCTGGCTCAAATGGTTTCAAGGGTCGCACGCTCGCTTGGCATCTCAGTTCCAATCTGCCTTAGAGTCAGGGTCGCTGCCCCAGTTTCTAACAACAGGAATAACCCACCTGCTCCATAAATCAGGTAGTACTGCGGAACCTAAAAATTATAGACCGATTACGTGTTTGCCGTCGGTCTATAAAGTTCTTACATCCATTCTGAGAGCTAAAATCAATAGTCATATTGAAACAAATTCTATCATGTCTGTCTCTCAGAATGGATGTAGGAACGGGTCCCGCGGTACTAAGGAGCTGCTCCTCATCGATATTGCCATTAGCCAACTGGTTCGACGTTCTCGAAAGAATCTGTCGGCATGCTGGATAGATTATAAGAAGGCCTATGACTCTGTTCCTCATACATGGCTCATGAGGGTGTTAGAACTGTATAAAGTTGATGCAACTTTGCGCACCTTCCTGATGTCATGTATGGGGCAGTGGAGAACAGTCCTTCACTATCCGGGATGTCGACAGATTTGGGAGAACAGCGAACCGATAAGGATTGAGCGTGGCATATTCCAGGGTGACAGTCTGAGTCCACTGTGGTTTTGCCTGGCTTTGAACCCTCTCAGCACACTGCTGGAGGGTTCTGGCTTAGGTTACCGGTTGAAAAGAGGCGGTCAGGTCATATCTCACCTTCTTTACATGGATGATCTGAAACTCTTTGCCCCCAACAACTTGCAACTGATGGAGCTACTGAAGGTAACTGAAACCTTCAGTAGTGCCATCAGGATGGACTTTGGTGTGGACAAATGTGCAGTCATACATGTAAAGCGAGGAGAGATTATGGAATCCGAGGGAATTCAACTCTCGGATTCCATACACCTTAGATCCCTCAGTTCAACCGAAACATACAAGTATTTGGGTATGTCGGAAGCGTTAGGCATCAATACTGATGACGTGAAACAATCGTTGAAGGAGCGCTTCTTTAGCCGCCTGAATAAAGTACTGAATAGTCTTTTGTCAGGCGGAAACAAGGTGCGCGCTTTCAACGGTTGGGTCATGCCAGTATTGATGTATTCTTTCGGCATACTCAAATGGACTCAGACAGAACTTGACGCCCTGGATAGGAGGGTCCGTACACTACTTACCGCAAATCGGATGCATCACCCACGGTCATCGGTGATGAGACTGTATATCCCGCGGAAGTGTGGGGGTCGTGGCTTCTTAAATGCTAAGTCCCTGCACAACCGCGAGGTATGCAGTCTCAGGGAATATTTCCTAGCCGTCGACGTGGGTATGCACCGAGATGTGGTGGCGGTGGACAAGGGCCTCACCCCGCTCTCCTTAGCTAACGAGAACTGGCGCAAACCTTTAGTAATGGATACTAATGACCGCAGGGAAGTATGGCAGGGCAAGGAGCTTCACGGACGCTTTTACCGGGCCTTACATGGACCCGATGTAGACCTATTAGCGTCCGTATCTTGGCTACGTTTCGGTGACCTCTTTGGGGAAACCGAAGGTTTTGTCTTTGCAATTATGGACGAAGTTATGATGACGAACAATTACCGGAAATACATTGTGAAGGATGGTACGGTTGACATCTGTCGGGCATGCCACCGGCCCGGAGAATCAATCCGTCACATTATTTCTGGGTGTTCTCGTCTGGCTAACGGAGACTATTTGCATAGACACAACCTCGTAGCCAGGATTATTCACCAGCAACTTGCTCTTAAATACAATCTTGTAGAATCAGAAGTACCGTACTACAGGTATGTGCCCGACCCAGTTCTCGACAATGGCAGTATCACGTTATATTGGGATCGATCTATCATCACTGACAGGACTATTGTTGCCAATAAACCTGATATAGTGGTGATAGATCGACTAGAGCGTCGCACAATGATTGTTGATATAGCGGTCCCTCATGACGAGAACCTTGTGAAAGCTGAGAAAGATAAGCAGATCAAATATCTTGACTTAGCTCGCGAGGTTGTCGACATGTGGGAAGTGGATGGAGCAATCATTGTGCCGATAGTCGTAACGGCCAATGGCTTAATAGCTAAGAGCCTCGAACAACATCTAAGGAGGCTCTCGTTAGGCAGCTGGATCAAGGGCCTGATCCAGAAAGAAGAAGTACTCCTGGACACGGCGCGTATAGTTAGGAGATTCCTCTCTCAGGAGCCCTGACCACCGGCAGCTTGGACCCTGTTCCCGATGCCGGTGGGCTACTATTTTTTATATTTTTAAATGTTTTTTTTTATGTACTTTTTAAGAAATATTTAAAAATGTAAATAATATGTATATATATATAATAAATGGAATAATAATAATCTTTATTTCATTTTTTACACAAAATAGTTACATGTAACAGCCACAAGTAAATCTTAAACAATTATGCTGTGTCCAAGTAATAACTACGAGTATAATAATGACTTATCAAATATTTAAACTACAGGAAAATTTACTTTATTAACTAAAAAGGTATAATTACGACTTTCCCGAGCTAGGTTTATAAAACCTGTGTTTCGGGTCATCACTTACAAGACTATCACTAAATAATAGCATATAGATAGAATAAACATCACATATAAATACATTAAGCAATTTTTAGCCCATGTACTAATATAGTAATTATACAATGTTTGTTACTACTCAATAGAGGATGACCGGCAATTCTGATTTGAGAATAGCCTGAGCCGGTCATCCTTAAACATTAACCTAAGAAATATAAAATCTTCAAATTCCCTAAAATATGAAATAAACAAGCAATTTTGAAGTGAAAACTTCTTTAGCGGCGTTGAGCACTTTTTCTGTAATGGGTATAAAATCTTAAACTCGCATCAGGACACGTGACCTGATCGAAAAAGCGTAAGATGGATGAAAGTTGATTTTTCGGAGAGATAAACTTTTTAATGTAAAATAATTGTAATAGTTTTAAAGTGTTAAATTTTTAATGTAATATAAATTGTCATGTTTGTGTACGATAGCGCAATAAATGAATATTGTATTCTACCACATAAATGATAATACTTTTATACTGATAAAGCAATTGGTGCAAAATTATTCCCTAACCATTCCAAAATATCAAACATGCTCAACGTTAATAATCAAGTTTTCACTTCTGCCGGCACTCCCGGAGTGCAACCCGTCTTTTTTATATCTAAATACGACTGTTGATTGGCTATTCAGACGCTCACAGTTGTAACTACTATAGGCTAAGAAGAAGACATTTGCGTCAAACAATGGCATTATTATTATTATTTCGGTAGTGATTAAGCTATTCGGGAAATAAAATGTCTCATTATTTTAAATATGTTTCTTTAGGCAAACGTTACGCGGTAGGTTTTGCTGTCAGTTTTGCCACAGTCAAAACCTTGATTGAAGAAAAACCTACCGTCCAATGCGCTGCATCATTCCTCATCATTCATGAATTTCATGATTGATGGAATTGATTAACGCTTGCATGACCGTGTAATGTCCGCCCAAGATAAACTTAGTGTAAGCTCGAGATATTACGAGCCTAAATGGCACGGTGCTGGTTCACATTTTTTGGTATCTACTAATAGCAAACTTTAGTTCATAGTTGTATTGAATGCAAAATTAAAGACAGTATTATCATTAGAAATCTAATATAAATTTTTATCTTATTTTCGTTTTTCAATTTCTAGCTGAAACGAACGAGGTCATTCAATCAACAGCTGTGCTGTCAATGTAATAAGTTTTCTGGCAACATTGGTTGTAGGTGGAGTGACGCGACTGCACGTCGAACGAACGATTTTTCAAGAAAATTAATTGAAAAGTGTATAAATCGTGTAAAATCTGTGTTATTTATAAGTCAAAGGTGAGTTTTATAATATATGCTGCCATGTGTAAAGTTATACCCGGAATAAAATTGTTTAAAGTGCTCAAATCTTATCTATGACACACCCATGTATCGGCGAATTCCTTACGAATGTGTCCAACTTTCCGAAAGAAATCAGATTTATGACTACCAAGATTCAAAATGGATACCCTTTTAGAGACTATCCAGTAATATTCTTCATTCCCGTGATTCCTGCGGAAGTCCAAAATTGGCTCCGGCCATAATCCTTATTAGGTTTATTTTGGAGCATTACGTCATTGTACATAAGAGGGGAAGTATGTGGGGTCGATTCGTAGCAGTAGATTCGCCGGCCGCGGCAGTTTTATTGCGGTAGAGTGACGTCCGTTCGTGTCGGGCAGGGCGATAGAATCTGGAGCAGAGCGCCGCCGTGTCCGTCGCCTGTACTTTCTACGCCAATAGAATATCTAGACTTTGTGACCAGAACTCCTACAGTGTTGTTACCTCTGCAGTGCTGTGTATTGATTTTGTTTTTGGCAGCAGTTTTATGTTTTTTGAGCAGGTAGTTGTTTTTATTTACATTATTTGGATAGGATATTCTGTTGTTTTGTTTTTCTAGAATTTTTAGCATACTATGTAATAGAGCAAATTATTCGCTAAAAATTATCATTAATGAATAATTTGCTCTATTACCCGCTACTGATAATTCTAGAAAAAAATTGTTAAAATAAAAATAAAAAAATATTTGGTGTTTTTTTATATTTTTCATCTAATTCTAGTAAGAAATTGAACATCTTAAACAAATCTGATAAAAACCCAGAATAATCCGCTAATGACCTAATTTTTTTCTGCACTGTTCAATATCATTCAGGATATCACATCTACACAGATATTCTTTAAAAAAAAAAATAGGAAAAGCTATGAAACATAAAGTAAATAAAATAAACATCAGCACTTGTGATGCTAAGTGACCCCACCCATAGTATGACACACTTCTATCTGTCTGTGTGTGAGTGATTGCAATGCCAGATCAAGTTGCATAGATATTGATTACCTAGGCTCTTATGTTATGTGTGCAGCCAACTGTTACATTCATTTGTACAAAAACATGTAATGTAATTTGTTATATGTAATGTAAAGATCATTACCTGAATAGGTAGGTAAGAATTAAATCAGCCTCATAATGACAGTGGTGTAGCTAGTTTGATCATAATGATTCTATTGCTGAGAAGAATGGACCATAATTCACCATGATGGCCCAGTGCGGGTTGGTGGACGCTACATAGCTTTGAAGTTTTAGTTCAAGGACCATCATGTGGTTTCTGTACACTTGATAAATTACACAAAGTACTATAGGTACACCTCTGTCTATTTCTTAAGATTTTTAACAGATTTGATGATATTTTAAACGAGCTTTTAATGAAAATCATTTCTTCATAGCAAGCTTTTATAGCTTGGTACTTATATAATTAATAATCTTCAAGCCTCCCAAAACCCAAACTCAATGGGGTTGTGTCATTTGATTCATTAAACCCCAAGTGAACACCGGTGTGTTCTTGCACCCATTGTCTTTCTATTGCGTCTGTAATTTTTTTTTTTTTTTTATCTGTTATAAACTAGTACTTGACTGCGATCCCGCCTGATGGTAAGCAGTGATGCAATCGTTGATGGTGAGGCGCACTAGTTTATTAAGAGCCTATTCACTCTAGCCTTGAAGACACCCAAATTATAATCAGACGGGAAGACCGCAGCAGGCAAACTGTTCCAGTCCTTTGATGTACGCGGTATAAGTGACGAGGCGAAACGCTTAGTCCGGACTGTAGGTGTTTCAATTCTCATGATTGAAAGGTTAATTACCAAGTTCCTATAGCCACCGGTTCTATCATCAGATCTTCCAGTTCTACGAGCTTCCTGTTCTATCATCAGATCAGCTCCATGTCATCATAATATTGCATTGTCACGCACTTTGCATGTGTATACAAAATTTCAGCTCAATCGGTAACGGGAAGTGGATCAAATTTAACTTGCAAGGTTTGATGACAAACATCGAGACTGGTAAAACTAAATAAATGCTTGTAAAATGGTTCTTATATATGTTAAAAGATGGATTAAAGTCTAGCCAAGTATAATACCCTATTTGATTTATTAAATTATTTGGTATGTTACTAATATGTTCCTAATATCCTCAGTCATTACAGTTATCAAAATACTGCTTCTAATGAACAGATCTACAGTCAAATCAATTTAATCTATTTCTAAGCCCTTGCTCTCTCCACCTCCACTGCTTCTAACTCGTATATAAAATCCTTGCAAGATTTCATAAAATATACAACTTTTTTTCTACAAAAAATTATTATTATGAAATTAGTCAATCTTTTAGTAATGAAAATGTACCTAGCCTCAAGTACTGATAACAATCACTATACCTACAACATTGATACTGATAAAAACAATTTATTTGAAGTCTTTAAAACAATATGTCATAGTCTAAAGAAAATTCCAAGAATAAATGTTTAAAAAAAAATTGGCCAAGTGCGAGTTGGACTTGCGCACGAAGGGTACTGGTACTGTCCATAAGAAAAATCGCGTTTTTTGTATGGGAGCTTCCTTAAATATTTATTTTATTTTGTTTTTAGTATTTCTTGTTACAGTCGCAACATAAATACATAATTTTTGAATATTTCAATAGTCTAGCTATCGCGGTTTTTGAGATACAGCCTGATGACAGACAGACGGACAGACAGCAGTCTTAGTAATAGGGTCCCGTTTTTACACTATGGTTAAGGAACTCTAAAAAAGAAAAATGTATAAAAGGAGTTGCTAAGTGCATTGCTTAAAGAGAGAAACAATGTTATCATGAGGTTTATATGAAGTAACATTGGGGTGAGTCACAAGGCCACGTGATGTAAGCCTTGTCTGGACAAGTGCCACAGTGCAGATAAGTTGCAGTAGTCTCACTTGTTAGTTTGATGTTTTGTTAAAAAAAAAATTTTTGGGCCTCCGTAATCTTCTTTATCTAAACTACTATACTCTTATAATAAGACAAGATTGTTTGTTATTATGTATGTAAAAGGTTGTAAGTAATAATTAGATTACGAAAATTCTTTCAATTTAGAGAATTACAGTGTTTTTTTTATTATTTTTTAGGCTCTCGTTTGACCACAGTCATAATATAACTGAAGGTGAGCGATGGCGTGGTCGACGATGGAGCACGCTTGCCTAGGAATAATTCACCTTTGACTTAGATCTCTAGGCTGCGTTTTAAAGATCAAAGCCGTTTGAAAGGAGTAGGAAAAACAAGCGAAAAAATATCATTGTAATTTTTTTTTGGTAAAAGTATTACTCTTACGAAAAAATCATATGTTGATACTATTGCATGAATTTATAATAAACATACATTTTTTCAAA
The DNA here is from genome assembly GCA_929112965.1 of Mythimna albipuncta. Lineage (NCBI taxonomy): Eukaryota > Metazoa > Arthropoda > Insecta > Lepidoptera > Noctuidae > Mythimna > Mythimna albipuncta. The sequence goes on along the minus strand of OV815962.1, from coordinate 2,218,010 downwards.
CCTATTGACGTAGCCATTACCGTGGAGTAAGCTTCAAAATGCCATTATTTTATAGCACTGCTAGGGAGTTAGGGCTTTAACTACACATTTTCATTAAATGTTACCGTCTTAAAAGCAATCCAATTATTTATGGCACGAGGCGAAAATGGCTCAAATAAATCGTTTTCCAATACCCATTGGTTGCTCGTAAAATAGGCATAACAGTCGTCCTCGTTAATATAAAGGCGGCCTTGTAAGCTAATGTGATGAATCTGCTTTGAATACAACTCGTAACTATTGTTGTTAAACTACATTATTACCAGGGATGTTGTGGGGCTCCGTAAATGTAGGTAATCGAAACTATCAGATATCTGAATATATAAGGAGAAACTGACTGGCTGACTGATATATTAGGTAACGCACAGACGAAACTACTGGGTCTAGGAGTGTGGAATTTCGCATAAAGCTTCCTTTTATGATGTAGTTGACTGAAGAGAATTTTCTAAAATTCTTACCCTGAGAGGATGAAAACCAAAGTACCAAAGTTTGTATCCAGGAGAAACCTTACGCGCAAGTCTAAATGAGAGATTATGACATGCTTTTGTTTATTTTTCTCATAGTCGTATCTTTTGCCAAACTAATGATAAGCTAACGACCGCAGGACGATTTCAACGTCGCTTAGAGAGGCTCTTTTTATTATACAACTTGAATTAGGTTATTAAAGGTTCGTCTGAAACCTAATGCGATGCTCAATAACTTTAGAATGTCTCAAGTGCTAAACCTGTACTATAGAGGGCTTGATGAACGTCACTGCCCAGCTTCTAGGCCCAAAATATTTAAAAAGTTAGACAACCAACCAACCATACAAATCGAAAGAACAAGTTGATGGTCTTTACTGAATGTTGTCTAACTATTGGGTCCGCCATTTGCGGGAGTAAAATCTCTATTTAATAATCACTAACCTCTCCTAGATAGGAGGCCTGAGCCCCAACAGTGGGAACATTATAAGGCCGATTGTGCTATGCTAATAATCACTAAATAGCTTGTTTGACTGTACCTACTCACACTCATGAGCCAGCCGCTGGAGAAGCAATTTCTTTCGCATTGCGTCAAATGTGCTTCATTATACCATGAATAATGAATGAAACATACGCGGCCCTGCGAGATGTCTCCCAATAGGTACATAACACGTATTCTGTACACATTATTACTATGTTTCGTTACTTGTTTTTTTATTATTTGTATCAAAAAGTAACTTTATTCTAAAATCGCCTTCAAAACAGGTGTAAGGGAAGTCAAGTACCCAATAAAAAAAGAATACACAAAATACAATGTGACGTCATCGCCATAGGTTACGCGCGTAGGAAATTAGGTATAGCGAATAGCTAGATGTTCAGCGCCTATTACACTTCACGTTATTCAGCACACAATATACAGACTGTCTTATTTTTCATTCCGAGGAAGACAGTCTGACCCTAGAATAAGACTGTCTGAATATTAGTGAATATCGAGTGGTGTAATAGGCAATTTCCCACTACACGCCCACTCACTAATATCACAATATGTTGTTGTTTAATTTTTATAAAAAAAATTGGTGCGGTTTTCAGAAGGCTTATTTTTATTTTTAGGGGTTTTTAAGTCAAGACTCAATAGGTTACTTCTAGGCAAACGTGTTCCATCGTCGACCACATCATCGCTTACCATCAGGTGAGATGGTGGTCAAACGCGAGCCCATCAATACTTGCTAATAAATGTTGTACAAAAATAAACAGTCAAGAACCAGCGATGAATGAGGTCTAAAATTGAATAAGCATTTCCAATTTTAATTTTAGCACTGCTACAACAGTTATTGTGTGGAGTTAACCTTCTGTTCAGCATTTTTTATCTATGAGTGATGTCAAGTGTAGCCTGACCTTCTGAGTTAATGAGCATAGTGTTTGATGAGATCAGTGGATAAAAGAATAACTGACGCGTTACTGATAAAGATTTAGCCATTAACTCGAAGAATTCCATCTTCTAGGTCCTTGTTATTTCTTAGTAAAATTAGTTACAGACGTCAGGTGATATTTGAAGTGTTTTATCAGTTGGTACTTGTGTACTCGAAGGTTTAAAGTACAATTTCAGTATTATTTGTAAGGTTTATACTCCAAAATAGTAAATACTTGAAATCAGTTTTCACCTGGGGTATGAAGGAGAGATATCAAATTGTCTGCAGTAATGCTCTTTTTAGAGTGAAAGCTAAGAGACGTTTGCTAGATGGCACTGAACTCGAAATTTTTGTTTTAAGTACATGGGAACATTATTAAGTCAAGGAAATTGCATTTGCTAAAATCAGACATTCCACTTTATTGAAATAAGTTAAATTTTTAGCTCAAAATCCTCCTAATTCGCCAAAAAAACCTAAACAAACATTGTCACTAACTATAGTGTTTGAGAACATGGCTACACACTGGCGTTTGCCATAAGCCCCTATGTTTACATTCAACACACACAATTTGTTTTTGTTTCATTTGCGCCGGATATCCGGAACTCCACATCCTACCGCGTGATATGGCATACTACTGTTATAATAAACAAAGTAGCACCAGTAATTATACATGCATTTTATTCACATGTTACTAACTTACCCGTCTCTATTGTTACAGTTAGTTTGACGCTTCCATCATCATGGAACAGATACCACCACCCAAAGAGGTGAAGATCCTCGAAACCGCCGAGGATATTCAGGAGCGTCGTGAACAGGTAAATATTTTTACTTATTTATAATTTTAGGCACAGTAGGCACAACGGATCTTGAACGCTCGGCGTCAGAGTGGGGATCGCTTTGCGCATTCCATACATTGGCGAGCCAATCGTCTTCGTTGTTAGATACATGCAGCAACGCAGGGACCGAATTAGGAGCGACGTCGTGCCAATCACTGACACTCCCCGCACCCGCGTCTTACTTCGCACCACTAAAGAGACCGAATATTTGACTTCTGCGCAACCGCTCAAGATCCGTGATGGCAACTGTAATTATTCGTAAATTCCCGCTTCAATCTCGTTGAGAGGCACCTTCGCACAGCAGCTTTAACTTGAAGACGTGTCTTCAAAGACAACCAGTACCTGGCCCCGTGTTGACATTATCGTATCCATGGAGTCATGCATGTTCTTCTCTACAAAGATATATGCGTTAGAATGTGCAATCAGCTTAATCTTTTTGACTGACTGACATCTTGACAATTCAGAAGTGTCTGTAAATGGTTTATCTATACTATATATTATATATAATATTATAAAGCTGAAGAGTTTGTTTGTTTGTTTGTTTGTTTGTTTGAACGCGCTAATCTCTGGAACCACTGGTCCGATTTGAATGATTCTTTCAGTGTTGGGTAGTCCATTTATCGAGGAAGGCTATAGGCTATGTTTTTTTTTCTCAAAATTAGGGATCCGTAATAAAATTGCTATTTTGTAACACAAGGTGTAAAATCGAAAACCTATTTTTGCGTGCGCTGCAAAAACTATTGACAATAGAACAAAATGATGTACTACGGGTTTGTAGATCCCATTAAGACCTACAAAAAAGTCCGCGAGAACATATATCTAGCTATCATGGTTAAATCACAATAACCGATTTTGTGTTCAAAATAATTATTAAATCGCCTGAAGAAAAAAAAAACTACGTTAAATATGTATCGTAATATTAATCTTTATCGAAATTAAGCATTATGTTATCAAGAGTATTTATGTAGAAGTAAAACACTTTTTGTTTCATCTCAATCGGATATTTCGTTTAAAAGTTATCACGTGTGTAAGATGTTAAGAGTTGGTACCTATTAATGAGTTATGGGCCATAGAGTTTTTTATCAACATAAAATCCTGTAATAATCTTTTTCGAAATATATTTGTTGATGATTGTAAGTATAATATCTTTGAAGAGTATAATAAATACATTTATGAACGCGGTAATTTTGGGAAATACTGATCTGATATGAAAACTGTTTAAATATTCAATAGTCCATTTATTGAGGGAGGCAATTATAGGCAATATTTTATCTCGGTATTTCCACGGGAACGAGAAAAACGCGGGTGAAACCGCGGGGCACAGCTAGTTTGAAATAAAATGCATTGAATCTTTAGATTGTAAAAATTGTTAGAATTTGAACTGACGATCGAATTTAAAATTTGAATTGAATGCTTTGAGTTTTGAGTCGTTATCTATGATTGTCTATTCTCCATCACATTGATGAGGCCTGAATCCTAGCTACGGTAACATGTTTGAAGGCCGATTATGATATTCCAACAATGGACTTACGCGAATGTCGTATACATTTTGTTACGTGTAAACATGTTTCTCCAACCGAGTAATGAATTCTACTCGAGTAGATAGGTAAATTCGAACTTTCTATTAGGACCACATATACATATTATTTACTCAAAGAAAATGGTACGTAGTGCAGGGCTGCGGGAATGTTAGAAAGAGTACCATGGGTCCTGGAACGCAAAGAGTAACTGAAGGAACACAGGTGTGTTTTAGTCAGTGAAAGTCGAACACTACATCTTGCTCCACCCAGAGCGATAGAAGTTATTTGATGATTTCTACCTCAAATAAGGGTACATCACAGTGCAAAAGTATTGAACAAATAATTAAAAGGTTTTACGGAATCGGTCCAGTAATCGGGGAACAAATAAAAAAGAACAATACATTGAAACCTCCTCTTTGAAGTTGGACCCCGTCAATTTGTAGCAACATCTATGAATCTATGGCACCATATAGGATTTAAACTAATTGGTATTAGAGGTCTCCGCGCGATTAGAACATAGCTGTTTAAAAGAAATTAACTATTGGGCAGTTGCCCGGACCAGCACACCCGTCAGGTCGAAGGATGGTGGCCCTTTTCAACGGAGGTTTGCGGCACTTTACACACTATTCCGCATACTTCTAAACTAGTGACTGGTGATTTTGGTCGCTTTTAGCAACTAACATCGTCTAAAAGTTTTATGTGTAGCATTCATAACATATTCGTTGCTTTTACACAAGAAATCTCAAATTAAAGATGCACGTACATAAAGGATGTTGCTAACGAGACGCAGACGGTATCCGTTTCCCCTTCGCCTATTTGCATACAGACACAGCGGACCCAGTTACGATGCAGTAACTGTAAAAGCGGAAAGTAATCACTCTGAGTGATTCACTCATGCCTGCCTCTATGTTGTGTTATGGGTAGATGGGTACGTTAAAGACGAATAAAACGAGTATATTACGGTAACTGATATTGTTTCGATTCGGCCTGCCAGTATTATGCAATTTATGCATTATTATTGACAGTGGCCCTCGTGCCCGAGCCGCCGGGGTTCGGAACCCGATTTCCGGCCACCAAAGACGCTGGCTCATGGACGGCGAGCAATCGGTAGCTCGCCGTCCGATCGACCGGCAACTGTCCGGACCGAGCTCAGATCGTCGACGGCGCGTAGTGTTCCACGCGCGCCTCAAGGAGTTATCAGCAACCGTAGGGGCCCAGCAGGGTCGAAGCTTATTGGGGCCATGGGTAATGTGAAAGAGATGTCCGGGGCCCTAGAACAATGGCGAAGCAGAAACAGGTGTGGGTTTTTAGTCAGTAAAAGTCTGACACTATCTTCCGCTCCGCCCAAAAGCCTGTCAGTATTGTAGCTGGGTGTGGGCGAAGTGGGCCCCTGCCCACGGCTTCGCACCCAAAGGGGCCTCGCACAATCGAGGGCTCTTTAAGAACGAGGGTTCTATTATAATGGATAGCGAGCCTATCCATTATAATATCCGTTTGACCACTATTTCACCTGCTGGTAATCGACGATGTGGTCGAACACTGGGTTGCGACAGTCGCTGTCTCGTTTTAGCATTTATGAAAGAAAAAGGCCTCGCTGATGTGCCTTCGCCTACTTCTAAATCAGTTCACGCTACGGCTTTGCAGCCTGTCCCTTGCTGTTTTCCCAGCGACACGCCCTAAACCGAGGTCCGTACATGCCCCATAGGAGGTGGTGCCCTTAGCGTGAAGTCGCTTAGTTTTAAGTTTTCTGTAAGCAGTGACTCTTCTTCAGTGAGGTCTTGATTTATTAATGCTGTCACAGGCAAATCCGGTTTAGCAAACGGCAACCTCACGGGATGACCTGCGAGAAGGCACTCATAAAAATAATAATATCTGATATTGTCATCCATTAGCATTGTTGGTACTGTTTGGTTGTTTCTGTTAATTGACCTTCAAATTCTATGCAGGCTTGTGTGGCATATGCGAGGGCTCTGTTGAATATCTAAATGTTGACGCGTTAATGGTGTTTACACAACCTAGCTTGACGTAACTAAAAGTATTTTTATTTAGCCAGTAAAATTTCTTGCGTGTTAAGAACCAGTAAAGTTGGTAACTATTACACATTATATACTATTTACTAGCGACCCGCCCCGGCTTCGCACGGGTTCAATGCTTTTGCCGCACCGGGCGGCCGGCCGGTACCGCCGCAAACGCTACGTCCCGCAATTTTTAAATCTGTAATATCTTCGAAAATATTCTCTTAAATCATACGGTGTAAAGGGCCATATAGATCTATATTAAATGAACAATGTGTTCAAGGTATTTAATTGGTTAAGGATTAATGCTGTATTCGTTAAAATCGCTTCGAAAATTAGCCATTATTTGTCGTAAAAAGTAAATGACAAAAAAAAGTTATTGTGGGTTATCCATAAGAGATAGACATATACCATCACGGACTTTTCTGTAGACCTTTTCAATGTGTACAATACTTAGTACATTATTTTGATAAAACTCGTAGGGCTCCTGCGTTTGCAATGTAAGCGGAAAAAATGTAATTATTTACGACATCACATTAGAAACCTCAAAAATAACAGTACTTCTCCACTATTTAATGGATGTTATTATACATATAAACCTTCCTCTTGAATCACTCTATCTATTAAAAAAAACCGCATCAAAATCCGTTGCGTAGTTTCAAAGATTTAAGCATACAAAGGGACATAGGGACAGAGAAAGCGACTTTGTTTTATACTATGTAGTGATAAAGTCCCAAAGTAACGCAGTAAAAAATTTGAGAGATTTGGTTCAAAGTATTTGGCAAAGTAGGTAAGTATTTATTTATTTGATACTTTTGACGTCATGATGGACGCAGTGGTTGATCAATTAGCTACTTCGCTGCGTGTCGCGGATTCGTTTCCCGCACGGATCAAATAATTTTATGGCCTAAAGGTATATTTTCACAGTCACGGAAGTAATTCCTAGATGCAAAGTTGAAAAAAAATACTAGATAAACAAAACTTTATGTACACAAAAGTACAGAGGCATCTAATTAGAGGGATTCAAATTAAAACCTGCGTTATGTGGACAGGCAATCAAAGTCATCGCCCAAGCGTCTAGTCACGCGTCACTTCAATTGATTAGGTAATTATTAAAGTGATAAATGTTGGACTAAAGTAGCACACTACTGATAGGTGACAACTTGTCACATCGCGTATGATTCATTCAGATTTAACCTTTTAGAAGCGTTGAAGAAACTAGAGCGCCACAATGGAACAGACATACATAGACTGGTAAACACATAACCTTCCCTTTCGTCGCGCAGTCGGTTAAAAAAACTACTTTATGACCTTAAACTACAAGATTTATTATATTCTTGATACACTGTTTCTCAAACTCTAAACATTTATTTAAAATAAAACTATATTTTTATATTGACTTTTAGAACTAAATTTTTATATTGAATTTTGACTATTTACATTTTAAGTTTCATTTATAAGCAAAAATATTTTATTTTGTACGCCGAATCTGGCAAAATGTGTGAAACAGCATTTAAAGGCACTTTTGACGAGTCCAAGGGAATCTTTCCATGCCGTTTTAAAATACTACGAGAAAGAACTATACACCATAATTATATGTACATATCGCTCCAACCCTCCCACAGTTCAATTTAGGTCGTCAAATGGATCCGTAATAGGGCCTCAGATCAGTCCCTCAAAACAAATATGAAGCTACACACACCAAACCAAACCAAACTAAACCTTAAGGTGTCTACACACCGAAGTCGCCGGCACGAACCCGGCGCAAGCTAGCGGACCAAACCGCGCGCTCCACTGGGCGTGCGTGTTGACCCTTAGGTCAACTCACACCGAAAGAGCGGCGAAGGGCAGCGAAGCGGAGCGCAGATTCAGTTTCATATGCATTTTAACTTTATTATCATTACCATAATACTTATTATCGCATGAGAAACTCGAACGAGTCGCGCGGATGCCCGCGGCGCCGTAGGAATTCCGGCGAATTCTTAAATGAAAATAAAGTTAAAATTCATATGACACTGAAACTGTGCTGCCCATCGCCGCTCTTTCGGTGTGAGTTGACCCTAAAGGAGAAGATCGCACAAACAATTTATTGCCTCTATCAATTGAGTAAACGCTTTACGCCAAAAATAAAAGATAAGATAGTATCATCTTGCCGAAAATAAACTGACTATCATTGCTTGATACGTTAATGACTGACGTACGACTGTGTGAGTCTACGATACGGTGTTCACGCACGTACAGAGTGTCGATGGGCCAACAGGAACGGTATTGATTGACGATTGAAAGGTTGATTCTAAATAGCCTTGACCTGGTAATTCGCCTCGCTTTATAGGAAGTTCCCTCTCATAGAGGCGGCTGGAGTCCCAGCAGTGGGAACATTATAAGGATGATGATCCTGTGCTTGTTATGATAGGAAGTATGGTTTATTTTATGCTATAGAATTATTGTTAGGTTAGCGAAAGAGTTAACCTGGACGTTAAACACAAAAAGGCAACTGAAGGAACTCATGTATAGTCCGTAAAATTGTGACACGCCCTGTCGCTCCACCCAAAGCGGGAGTAGTTATTTGAAGATTTCTGACCTAAATAAAAGGTTAACGTACTGTAACAATGCTCAGCTCACGGTAGGCTCGTGTAGGGATTTTCCTATAGAATAAAACACTCGGGCCGGCACACTATTATATTTAACTAGCTGTGCCCCGCGGTTTCACCCGCGTTTTTCTCGTTTCCGTGGAAATACCGAGATAAAATATTGCCTATAATTGCCTCCCTCAATAAATGGACTATTGAATATTTAAACATTTTTCATATCAGATCAGTATTTCCCAAAATTACCGCGTTCATAAATGTATTTATTATACTCTTCAAAGATCTTATACTAAACTTACAATCATCAACAAAAATATATTTCGAAAAAGATTATTACAGGATTTTATGTTGATAAAAAACTCTATGGCCCATAACTCATTATAGGTACCAACTCTTAACATCTTACACACGTGATAACTTTTAAACGAAATATCCGATTGAGATGAAACAAAAAGTATTTTACTTCTACATAAATACTCTTGATAACATAATGCTTAATTTTGATAAAGATTAATATTACGATACATATTTAATGTAGTTTTTTTTTCTTCAGACGATTAATAATTATTTTGAACACAAAATCGGTTATTGTGATTAAACCATGATAGCTAGATATATGTTCTCGCAGACTTTTTTGTAGGTCTTAATGGGATCTACAAACCCGTAGTACATCATTTTGTTCTATTGTCAATAGTTTTTGCAGCGCACGCAAAAAAAGGTTTTCGATTTTACACCTTGTGTTACAAAATAGCAATTTTATTACGGATCCCTAATTTTGAAAAAATAAAACATAGCCTATAGCCTTCCTCGATAAATGTACTACCCAACACTGAAAGAATCATTCAAATCGGACCAGTAGTTCCAGAGATTAGCGCGTTCAAACAAACAAACAAACAAACAAACTCTTCAGCTTTATAATATTAGTATAGATTTATCTGAACGCACACGTTTTTCTTACAAAGATCCCTTCAACACAAAAAACAACACACATTCTTTTTTCTACAAAATAATTTCGTACATATGTAAATTAATACGAATTTTAAAAAAGGTACTTTATTTTTTAATTTTATCTTTACAAATCGATGGTGTTTCATGTACCGGATCGACCCGCCACGGGATTAAAACGGAAAAAATTTAACGGTGTATAGCATCGATTTTCGAGCCTAGTAAATAGACAAAGTTGCCAGATTTGGAAAGACTTTCACACAAACTCGTAATATATATTTTTTTACAGAAAAAATAAATTGTTTTGTGATTTTCTTCAAGCAACTATAAAGGCGAAAGTTTGCATGTGTGTATGTATGGTTAGGTAATTCTCCACGCTCAGACGGCTGAATGGATTAGGGTTAATTTTACACATGGGTAAACATGTCTAGAACAGCAAATGGGATACTTTTTACCGTTGGAGTATGTTCTCCTGGGAGGTTTTTCTACTTTCACGCGAGTGAAGCCGCTTGCGAAATTATAATAGTTTAATAAATACATAATAGAATTTAGTTTCGTATACGCTAAACGTTTCAATTTTTCTCACAGGTCCTGAACCGCTATGAAGACTTCAAGCAGGAGGCCCGCGCCAAGCGCGAGAAGCTCGAAGACTCTCGTAGGTTCCAGTACTTCAAGCGTGATGCTGACGAGCTGGAGTCCTGGATCCAGGAGAAGCTGCAGGCTGCCAGCGATGAGAGCTACAAAGATCCTACTAACCTTCAGGTATGATTTGAGACATTTGAATTTGGATAATAGGGTCCAATGTTCCTACTTGACTGAGCCATTCAATATATATAGATATAGCAATACATTCATCAACAAATTATGTATTAAACAGAACAATATTACAGAGTACAAGCGATAGTAAATGGAAACAGCAATCAAATTGACGGCACGGTTGGCGCAGTGGTTGAGCGACTGGCTGTTTCGTTGCGAGTCGCGGGTTCGATCCCCGCACGGATCAAATATTTGTATAACCTGCAGATAAGTTTTCCGGATCTGGGTGTCTTGTGTGAGTTTACATGTTTGTGAACGCACTCAAGATACAGGAGATATTCCTAGAGGAGGCAAACTTAAAAAAAAAAAAGTTTAATAAATTATTTTTCATAGCAACTTCCAAATTTCCATACTTTCCATTGGTCAAGTGATCTCCAGTGGCTTCTCGACGTGAAAAGAAACTAATGAGCATGCTCTACTGATGATACGTGTCCTGACAACACCACATGTTCTCAACAGGCCAAGATCCAAAAGCACCAGGCCTTCGAAGCTGAAGTGGCAGCCCACTCCAACGCTATCGTAGTCCTCGACAACACCGGCAGTGAGATGATTTCTGCCGGTCACTTCGCTTCGGAGACCATCCGTCGTCGCCTGGATGAGCTGCACCGTCTGTGGGAGCTGCTGCTGTCCCGTCTGGCTGAGAAGGGCATGAAGCTGCAGCAGGCTTTGGTGCTGGTGCAGTTCTTGAGGCACTGCGATGAGGTCATGTTCTGGATTCATGATAAGGTGAGTGTTTCACGATGTTTTAACCTTTTTATTGCCATAACAGACTGACAGACTGGTTGATTGGCAGAGAATGCCTTGTGGCATTGAGTCCGCGTATGTACCACCACTGTACATGAAGTTTGAATAAATATAAAAAAATCGGTCAAGTGCGAGTTCGATTCGCGCACGAAGGGGCACGTACCATTTATGGCAAAAAATACGTCTGTTATATGGAAGGCCCTACTTAAATATGTATTTTATTCTGTTTTTAGTATTTTATTTCTTAGAGTGGCTACAGAAATACATATGAAAATTTAAACTGGCAGGCATACTGACAAACAGACAAAGCTGTATGACTCCACTGCCCATCTGCTACAGGGTTCTGTTCTTACCCTTGGGATATGGAAGTCTAAAAACAACACCTTATAAGATTTATAAGTCTGTCGTGTAGTCGTGACAGTGGCGTGCTGGACACATTTTGCTTTGTCATGACTGTGACGGTCAATAGAGCAATATCATTAAGAATATAATTTTAGCTGTGACATTCAAAAGGGTTAAAAAACAATTAACTAATATAATGGTTAACTCCATTAGTCTCTAATTTGAAACTAAAAATGTTCTTAAAAGTTATCTAAATTTAGTTACATTTAGCTGGAATGGTGATGAATCAACATAATGATGATTTTTGATCTAAAAATCGCCGTCGGTCACCTTGCCGTCCTAATACTATGCTACTCTTTACTGCAGCAAGCCAAAATTTTATTTAAACGACTGAACGGCGATTAAAAACATACAAGTGTTATAGTCGTCATTAGCAGTAATTATCTTTAACAGAATTTTAATGAACACTTATTTTTAAAAAACACGATTTTTTTAAATTTACTGCCATATTGGATTTATTAAGCTAGTTTTTTTTTCGTAACCTCAACAGATTTGAGATCTATATTATGGAAGTTCATAAAACTCGCCCAACTTCAGAAATCGCTACACTGTATTAGATTGAGAATGACGTCACTTAGCCAAGCATGCTAGCATGAGTTAGATTGATAGACAATCATCCAAACTCAAATACTAAATAACACCTCAATCAGTTAAGGGTAACTATTTTAGAATTCATTCGCAAGATTTGACATAAATTAACGTACAAACATATACTAAAAGCTTGTAAAAACTACTAAATTAACTTCTATCTAAACACTTTGGGTTCTAGAAAAAGTACTGTGTAGGTCTACCACATTATAAGGTTAATGTAATATGATGGTTCGCGTGGGCGTAGCCTACATTAGTACAATCTTGGGCGTGGACTCGTATCACCGACGATATAGCAGAAATAGGCCAAGTCAACTAAACAGTACTATAAAGATTGTTTGATATTGTTCACTTTGCCAAAAGACTGGCCAGAAATCAACTGAATATACGAGAATGACGTCAGCACTTAGAAACACTGTGATGATGTATTCTTTTCATAGAGGTGTGAATAAATATCGTAATGAAGTCATCACTGAAGATGTTTTTCTAGTGATGTTTATTGATTTAAAAAGTACATTAAAGATGTTATGTTATTGATAGTCTCCACCATTTCATCTCACCTGATAGTAAGAGAGGATGTTGCCGATGATGGAAAATGTTTGCCTAGAAGTAACCTATTCACTCTCCTAAAGACCTTCAGGTTGTAACTGTCAGGATGATAAATTGATAATAATGTACAGTACAATTCACGAATGATGGCGGGCGTGAAGTTAGCCTTTGCGAACTTTCGCGCATACCACACTCTTCTCGCACACGCACGACGTCATTTGGTTCCTAAAACACGTTACTGCGTAGCCTTCTGCGCAAACTTAACGGCCGCCATCATTCGTGAATTGTACTATAAGTAGTTATATCTGTCGCTAGGCGATTCCCGGCCAGCGTAAGCACGGGTTTTCGGATGGCGAGCAATGGCTAGCTAGTTGGCCGGTTGTCCAGTAAAGATAAAGCCCCAGTCGAGAGCCCGTTGTGTTCTCATGCTCAAAGAGATGTCAGCAAAGGTTACGGGGTCCAGTATGGCCTGCTGGATATCCAGGAATGTCTGAAAGTGTTACTGTAACTCTGGAACGCAAAGGGCAATTGAAGGGTCACGACTGGGTTTTAGTCAGTCAATGTCTGTCATGTCCTTTCGCTCCCGTCACGGGAAAAGTTATTTGACTATTTACCACCTCAAAAAATAAATGAAAAGGGGCAATCTACCTGATCTCCTCAATTTCGTTTCTTTTCTAAATGATATAAACCAGTTCTTGACTGCGATCCCGTCTGATGGTAAGCAGTAATGCAATCGTTGATGGTGCATTAGGTACTGGGTAAAACGATTCATCTTGATAAGACAACCACTTAATAAATACCATATTTTAATCCCTACCTCCCCTTCGCAGGAAACCTTCGTGTGCGCAGACGAGTTCGGCTCGGACCTGGAGCACGTGGAGGTGCTGCAGCGCAAGTTCGACGAGTTCCAGAAGGACATGGCTGCGCAGGAGTACCGCGTCACCGAGGTCAACCAGCTGGCCGAGCGGCTCGTGCTGGAGGGCCACCCCGAACGGGAGACCATCGTTAAGAGGAAGGATGTAAGTTGAAAAGAAATCATAGTGCCTAAATCCTGTTCGCATTTAGATGAGTTCGCGTTTTGAGAGCTGTGGTGATGAAATAAATTACACAAAGTAATGCACCTGGCTGGGTTTGAACCTTCGACCTACAATTCATAAGTTGGGGCCATTACCAATCGGCCACCACTGTTCTTACCCAAAGACGCGGGGGACAGGAATTCGCAATACTAATTAGTAATAGCCGGCGTAATTGCTGGTCATTGATGTTGCCACACAACTAGTTTGATTTGACAACCAGCACACAATAATGGCAAATCTACCTTTAGAAATAGGCAACGTTCTTTAGAGTCTTACGCCATATTTACGGTTGGGTCCTAATTTATTTCATAAGACTTGGAAACTTTCATCATCATAAAACCAAGCTATCCCATGAGATTCAACTTTACATCTGTTTCACAGGAGCTGAACGAGGCTTGGCAGCGCCTGCGTCAGATGGCGCTGATGCGTCAGGAGCGTCTGTTCGGCGCGCACGAGATCCAGCGCTTCAACCGCGACGCGGACGAGACCATCGCCTGGATCTCCGAGAAGGACGTGGTGCTGGGCTCTGACGATTATGGCAGGGACCTCGCTACTGTGCAGACTTTACAGGTGAACTTGTCAATCAATATTTTTGATTGTTAGAATATGGTACATAAGGTGTTACAACAAATTAACCTACAAATTATAAATTTTATTGATTTCTAGATATTGATGGCAGCCAAAGTCTGTTTTATGCCGAGGACGGCTATATAGTAGTTAGCCATGTTAGCGGCCAAATAGCCGCTAACATGGCTAAGGTTAAGTTTTTGAAATACTTACACTTCTATGAGACTGATAAACTTTCAAGCTTGTAAAAGTTAAATTATAATGATTAGGGTTGACATAAATGAAGGAACACTATACTAAAACTATAGCGTATAATGTGTTCTTTTCCCGTGTGCAGCGCAAACACGAGGGCGTGGAGCGCGACCTGGCGGCGCTGGAGGACAAGGTGTCGACGCTGGACGGGGAGGCGGCGCGCCTGGCCGCCATCCACGCAGACCACGCGCCCGCCATCCACGCCAAGCGGGACGAGATCACTCGAGCCTGGCAGAAGCTCGTGCAGAAGGCTAAGGTAACTAGCTTTACCAATTTTGAACATTTAAAGAAAGAAAAATGTTTTATTTAGCATACATACACATTTTAATTTTTTAAGTACACACTTTTGAAACAACATTTAGATATTTAAATTATAAAAGAACACTGACACATTGTCTGCAATATTTTACTGTTACTGTAAGTTTTAGCCAATCATGCAAAAAGTGGTCATTCAATCTTTTTCATCTTAGGGTTACATGTAGAGACAAAACTTGTGCTTCTGTCAAATTTTTTTGACTTGGACGAACCGCAGCGTAAATTTACGCTGATTCTCGCCTTTTTATGTCCATTTATTACATAAGACGATTTTTACTAGTTTTTGAGCCCCTTCCTCCTAAATAAAAAAAAATAAGAAGAGGCAGACCCCTTCCCTTATAATATCTTGGCGTATTTTTGTGATCTTACGTAAGAAGTAGAACTATCAAGACTCCTTCCCACCCCCTAAATCGTGTTACGTAATAAATTAATAGACCGTACGATCAAAATTCAGTATGACTTTTAATATTGACATTTACTTAAATTAGTCTCAGAAGTGCCAAAAATCTTCAAGTGTTGTCCATCCCACAGGAACGTCGGTCAGAGTTGGAGTCGTCGCACGCCCTGCACCGCTTCCTGGCCGACTACCGCGACCTGATGTCGTGGGTGAGCGACA
Organism: Mythimna albipuncta; assembly: GCA_929112965.1. Taxonomy (NCBI): domain Eukaryota; kingdom Metazoa; phylum Arthropoda; class Insecta; order Lepidoptera; family Noctuidae; genus Mythimna; species Mythimna albipuncta. The sequence goes on along the minus strand of OV815962.1, from coordinate 2,202,275 downwards.
TCCGCGCGCTCATCGCGGCCGACGACCTGGCCAAGGACGTGCCCGGCGCAGAGGCGCTGCTCGAGAAGCACCAGGAGCATAAGGTACATCTATTGAGCAAGCTTGTTCTATTGTACACCTCATTGATTACTTACCAACAGCCGAGATCGTGGCCAAGAATGGACTAACACAAAATAAGATAGTTTTTGAGAAGACTTCACAGAAAAATAAAAAAAAAGGAAAAACTGACTGACTGACATATCAATGCACAGTTAAAACTATTGAGATTGAGAGCTTGATTCAAATTATCACAAAGTTTTCTTTGATGACAAAAGCAAGTATCAAGAAATTATCCTTAATTCATCCCCTAAATGGAAAAAACGAGAGTCTAAATTTTGTACGGAGAAGCCTATTTTCACGCGGGCAAAGTGGCTGGCAGCAGCTAGTCATTAATAATTTGTTATTTGAAGGTGCTGATGCTCTAGAACAGCTTCAAAATCTTTGACTGACAGCTTGTATTGCAATCTATTGCGTCTCTATCCGTTGATAGATTGTGGTTCTCTGGACAATGATAGATCATAGGTTGGCATTTGTATCAACAACATTAAAAGTTTGAAGTTATCATGTGTTCAGGTTGTTGTGTACTAATGCACGTTCTACTCCAGGGCGAGATGGACGCGCGCTCCGACGTGATCCACTCGTGCGCGGCAGCAGGCCAGGCGCTGGTGGAGAGCGGCCACCGCGCGTCGTCCGAGGTGTCGGCGGCGCTCGACAACCTGCAGCGCGAGAGCGACGCGCTGCACCAGCTGTGGGAGCAGCGCCGCGTGCTGTACCTGCAGTGCATGGACCTGCAGCTCTTCTACAGGGACACCGAGCAGGCTGATGCGTGGATGCACAAGCAAGAGGTCACTATATCTTTGTGTCATTGTCTCTTATGACATTAACCTTTTTACCGCTTGCATCGGATTGATCTGACGAGTGTTTTTAAGTCCTATTCACCAGGGTTGTGTGTTAGCAACTGGGTACTCCAACTCTTTAACTCTTCAATCCCCATAGGTGACAAAAGAGTTGACGAGATGGAGTATTTAGTAGTGGATGTGCGACCCTGTCGGATAGGCGGTTAAACGGTTAATATCAAGATATCTTATCTTTGCAATTTGATTGTCTTAAATAAATTAAGATCTCTAAAATAAAGAAACAGTTCTGGAAATTAATCAACAGGCAGATATTTATACAGTAGACTTTTTATGTGGGTTCGATTCCCACCCAGGACAAATGTTTGTGTGATGAGTATAATCATTTGTTCTGTGTCTGGGTGTAATTTATCTATAACATATATGTATTTAGAAATATATAAGTATGTTTATCAGTTGTCTAGTACCCATAACACAAGCTCTGCTTAGCTTGGGACCAGACAGCGTTGTGTGATAGTTGTGGAATATTATATTTATTGTGTTAACGATTTCGTAAAGACAAAAGTTCAGTACAGAAAAACTATATGTTTCACTGATGAAACACAATTTATTTGAATATTTCAAGATAAGCTAGTTAAATGCAACAAAAGGGACAGTCCTAACAGTACACGATTGAAATACAATTTCTTTCTTCTTTCTACAACCAGGCTTTCCTCGCAAACGAAGACGTGGGTGACTCACTGGATTCCGTGGAAGCTCTCCTCAAGAAACACGAGGACTTTGAGAAGTCCCTCGTGGCCCAGGAGGAGAAGATTAAGGCTCTGGATGAGTTCGCGTCCAAGCTCATCGAGGGACAGCATTATGCTGCTGACGACGTCGCGCAGAGGAGGGAGATGGTATGTACTTATTGTTACATGACAAGATTTTTGTTGATGAGTGAGAATGAGTGTCATCGAATGGCGTCCTATTGAGATATATCCTAAAAGATCATAAAAGTCATATACAATATAGACAATGTATTTTAGCACATAATTAAAAAATATAAGCTTTGTTTCACATAATTTGGTCCTAAAATAAAACTATTGTGGTTTTAATGGCTTCTCGTTCCACTCTAGAATCGAAGAAGTCATTTGACGATTTAGCACCTCAAAAAAAAAGTTGTGTTTAATAAATTTGAGAACCTACCATTTAGTTTCCCGTACGCACGTTTATAGATCACTTCCCACACTATTTCGAATAGTAGAATCTCTTTTTATTAGTAATATTTTGTGACAGTTGTTGGAGCGCCGCGCCGCCCTCTTGGAAAAATCCAGTCAGCGTCGTGCTCTGCTGGAGGATGCCTACAAGTACCAGCAGTTCGAGCGCGACTGCGATGAGACCAAGGGTAACGTCTTATTTATACTTAATATTTTAAAGAGGTAAAGGCCGCTTTGGCCCACGCACAATGGTCCGCATAGGACTAAGTCCGGTAACCTTACCCTGACTTTGACATAGAGGTAAAGGGAGGATGCAAATCTATCGGTCCCGACCGGGTGGTGGCGGAGATGCAATGGACAACCTAGACAATATCTGTGCTTTGTCTATGGTGCAATATAGTTATGCCCGGTCCACACGTGGCCTTTTAGGGAACCTTGTGCTTGTTTTGTGTAATTTATTGTGTGTCTATTCGGGCAAAATAAACATGTTTTCTTTCTTTAAAATCCTGGGCTCAGACTAATATTTGGAATTTGGTGGCATAGTAACTTTTTTCAGCACAAAAATAATATAACTCACATAGTTATTGGAGGGTGGAACCAGATTTCATAGAAACAAATCTGGCAAATGCGCTGCTCGCTCACCGTTTGCTCGCCGCTTGTGAACTGCGCTCGTGAATTTCATGTTCGTACCACGCGTGCGCGGCGCAGGGGCTCAGTATGAACGAGCCGGCAGCGAAATGCAGAAGCAACGCATTCGCCAGATCTGGACGCACCATTATACACAGTTATGTTCTCTAACAATATTGTGTACTTCTTAGGCTGGATCAACGAGAAGCTGAAGTTCGCGACGGACGACTCGTACCTGGACCCCACGAACCTCAACGGCAAGGTGCAGAAGCACCAGAACTTCGAGCAAGAGCTGCAGGCCAACAAGCCGCGCATCGACGAGATCACCGTCACCGGCGCCAGGCTGCTGGAGCAGGAACACTTCGCTAAACGTAAGCCTCGTTGATTTATTTACATGGCACATCCATTGGTGATGTACGAAATAATGAGCTGAAGCGTGTCAAGATAGACTCTCTCTCTCTCTCGTTGTTCATTGCAAACGACGTAAGAGAGAGAGAGAGAGAGAGAGATAGATGCGCAGACCTTATGTTCGGGCTCGCCAAGTTACGTTGGCCGTATTGTACTAGATAAATCAAAAGAATCTAATAGCTACAACCCGGGAATCTTTAAGTCGAGAGTGAATAGGTTTCTTTTAGGTAAGCGCGTTCCATCGTCGACCGCATCGTCGCTTTCCATCAGGTGAGATAGCGGTCAAGTGCGAACCTATCAAAAAAAAAAAAAAAAATCAAGATGAATAGTTTGGGGTGGTTCGGGAAATTCAAATTTTTATAATTACAAGAAAAGGTTTTCAATGTGGTTAACTGAACTAAGTGGGTTGTATAATATATTCATATTAATTATTAGGTCGCGATTCCATCTGATGGTAAGCAAAGAACCTGGACACTGACCGGCCAAATACAAAAAAAAACCTAAGTAAAATTGAATTTTGCGGATTACCCTGGCAATTTCTCCCTAAATATTAACTAACCACGAATATATAACCTGACTACGCTAGTAGCTTTTTATTACCTACAACAAAAATACACTTAGGTTACAAAATTATCTGGTTTTGACGAAAACGTGCCCAGAAGACTGGACCGAAGTTTAATGGTAATGCTAATTCTTTGGGCAAATAATGATCCAGCTCTCTGGACTTTAACTCATGCCACCTATCTCCATAATCTGCTTATTCTGATCCTCATACTTCCTCCAGCTCAAATCGAGTCGCGTGTCGGTGAACTGGCTGGTATCTGGGAGAAGCTGGCAGCTGCTTCTGAACTGAAGGGCAGCAAACTCCAAGAGGCGGCCGCTCAGCAACAATACAACAGGGCTGTTGAGGACATCGAACTGTGGCTGTCCGAGGTTGAGGGACAGTTGCTCAGCGAGGATTATGGCAAGGTAACTAGACAACGCCTGTTGTATAGTGGGCATTGGTACACCTGTTCAGTCAGTGGACTGTGTGCCTGTGTGGCCGGTGTGGTACCCTTATTGCAAAAATCAACTATCTGCATTTTTGTATTATATTGAATTAATTCTGTAGGTTATTTACTTTTTGCTATTTCATATCTTTTAGCCGTGTCATAGCTAATAACCAGTTTTACTTGCAGATTCGGCTTGATGACTTAATTTGGGAAAAAATGTAGATAGTTGGTTTTTGCAATAAGGGTACATATAGTGCATAGGCAAGATAAAAATAGTATATAAAACTACAATGTAACTTTTCACTCGTTTTTACATATAGGTGAGGTATATTCAGTTATAAATAATTTTCAATATGATAGATAAGTATAAATATAAAGAAAATAATAATAATGAACGAAAATATTTTTCACTAAAAAAATGGATTATTGTATTGTCATCAGTCTTTAAGTTTGAAGAAACTCTGATCGCCCAAAGTAGGTCAAAATCGATCTCAAAGGCGTTGGTTACAAACATATATGTGAAGCTAATATAAGCGTGTTAAAAAAGAAAAATCGATACTGTCTGAAGGGCTTATTTCAACTGATCAATGTAAATCCAGCCTTCTAATTTACTATGACCTAATTGGTCAAGGAGCGTGGCTAAGCTGAGTGACAACGATGAGTCACTATTTTGTTGATGCGAATAGACTATGGGCCCACATCACTGTTGGTGTGTGTCGTTACACCAATCAAACAAACCTACTTTAAGCCTATGTGCGACGTCATATTTCAACGAGTTAATCAATTGAAACTATAAGATACAACAAAGTAATGTGCCAGTGCTTTAATTTGACCTGATCGAAAATTTTAAATATAGGATGGGCAGTGATACGCAAATGATGGTTTTTGAAGAAAAATGGCAGAATACCTTATAGTTATCGAGTGTCTAAAAAGTCAAACGAGTTGGATAGTTATTAGGGCACAATGAAATCTGATGTAGTCAACGCTGGTTCCAAAGTTGATTTAGAGATCTTGATGATTGTTTACTAATAGAATACCTTAAAAAAAGTATCGAATATAAGTATTTTTCAAATAAAATATCATACACAATTCCCAAGTCATTTGATTTTTGATAGACTATAGTGTAGTGTCTAGCGGCTGTAAGACTAGTTAAAAGTTAATTTTAACCAGTAAGAGCGTTCACACATTATGCGGCAGAGGCCGCCTTTTTTCGTGCCTGTGAACAAGTTATATTACTCATCAAAATATTCTTCTTCCCAGGACCTGACCAGCGTCCAGAACCTCCAGAAGAAGCACGCTCTCCTGGAAGCGGATGTCAGCTCACACGCTGAGAGGATTGACGCTATTCGCACTCAAGCGGAACAGTTTATTGAGAGGGGACACTTCGATGCTGATAACATCAAGACTAAGCGGGTCAGTATTAGTCCATAATGCGATATAATATTGTTAAGTTTTTCCTCTGCACTTACTTTGTTTTATGGTGTGTCCAGATCTGGCGAATGCGCTGCTCGCGAGTCGTTCGTTAGCAGCTTGCGAACAGTACTTGTGTATTTCGCCCACGGCTTGTTCGCTAGCGGTGAGGGAACGGCTCGTGAGCAGCGCATTTGCTAGATCTGGTCGCACTATTAGACAAACCTGCTTGGAACTCCTGATTTTACATGAGTTTACATGGGTGTTTGGGCAATAGGCGCGTCCACACAGAGCGAGCAGCCGCGCGAAGCAGCTCGGTTAGTGTGGTTGTACCTCGGCCGAGGAAAGAGCGCGCGCGCCTGCGGTCGTGCGACCGAGTGTCCGTGCCATCCAGTGTCGCACGGCAAATACCCGCGAGGCTCCTCGCTGTGTGTGGACGCGCCTAATGGCCATTAACCGTCCGCGTCGGATTGTTCTGACGAGTGTTTTCGCCTCCTAATCGCCAGAGTCGTGTGTTTACGACTAGGTACAGTACAATTCACGAATGATGGCGGGCGTGAAGTTAGCCTTTGCGAACTTTCGCGCATACCACACTCTTCTCGCACACGGACGACGTCATTTGGTTCCTAAAACACGTCACTGCGCAGCCTTCTGCGCAAACTTCACGGCCGCCATCATTCGTGAATTGTACTTATACTCCATCTTGTTTAGCTTTTCAATCGTCATAAGTGACAGATGCTGACAAGATGGAGTAGTTGATCGTGGATATGCGACCCTGGCGGATTAACGCGAGAGTGTTTGTGGGATATATCTGACAGACGGTTAAAGGGTTAAAAAAAATATCCGTCATAAGGCCGAATGTGCTAATAAACATTGTTCCCCCATCAGGACGGCCTCGTCGGCCGCTACACCGCGCTCGACAAGCCGATGGCCATCCGCAAGCGTCGCCTGCTCGACTCGCTGCAAGCTCAGCAGCTGTTCAGGGACTTGGATGACGAAGCCGCCTGGATCCGCGAGAAGGAACCCATCATCGCCTCTACCAACAGAGGTGAGGACTACGATCTATTCGTATATTGAATAAAAAACATAAACAAATATACATAACATAATCAGCTTTATATTGGTCCCACTGCTGGGATTCAGGCCTCTTTAGGAGAAAAAATGGACCAAAATTCATCATTCAGGCCCAATGCGGAATAGTAGATGTCACATGTGATGGCATGTCATATTAGAAATACCTAATTGTCTCACTCACAAAGCATACCTTGTTCTCTCACTCTCAAAGTTTTCCTAGTTCTCTCACTCACCAAGTATTGCTACTAATTTTCTCACTAACAAGTATCATTGCAGTCTTGCTTTATTGTTCGTGAGTGAGTCACTTTTTTCCTTTATGTGATTACACTATAGTTTATTGTCACTACCTACATTGTAAAATAGACACTTTTTGTAAGTATTTTTGGTCAAACCCATTGATTACGATACTTAAAACTTGTTGAAGTTATAATACAGCTAGTGCCAAAATTGATTAAGGCCCGTATTAATAAACGTTCCTCAGCTCAAGATCTCATACTTAATACCAAGCTTGAGGTCTTGATCGTATTAATAAACGAGATTCACAAGCTTAAGCTCAAGCTCAAGTTCGAGCTCAAGCTCAGCTTAGGTTTACGGCATCAGCCGAGTGTTGTCTGATTAATAAACGAAACTTGAAACTTAAGTTTACAACAATCTCTGTACTTAGCTGCCAGATCATGAGTGTAGACCGACCGGCACTTGAGGTCGTGATTATCGTAGCGCGAAACATTGGGTTTGTAAATATTTTGGGTCGAATTAATTAGGTATTACGACGAAATAGAGAGTACTATTATGCTATTTTATGGCCTTTGCGATATCGTTTATCAAAAATTGATGTAAGAAATGCTTCAAATCCTTTTGGATTGCCAAGTAAATAAAAAAAAAAAATCAGATTTGTTCAAGATTCGGTATTTTATATTCCCATTAAAAGGCATTTTATTTTAAACTTCGGCCAATGTGACGTAATCGTTCACGTAAGCTAAGCTTGAGTACAGCGCATTGAGGAGCTGATTTTGGTAACTGAGATCCCGTACTCATGTGTTTATTAATTAGCAAAGATCTTGAGCTTCTGTCATCGTATAATCGGGGATCAAATGATATCACTCTTGAGGACGGAGTTGAGCATCGTTTATTAATACGGGCCTTAGACAATCATGACAACTTTTCTGCCAAAATTAATTTATGTTAAATGTTCTGAATGTACTTTACACAGCTTAGACGATGATAATCACTGATAAATTGAATACTTTTAACTACCATGTAATTTATGCTTTATGAATTCAGCGTAAAGGTTTGCTAACGAGTACAACTGTTTATGGATGCTGATTGTGTACTGCCACTGTATGGGGAACGAAAAGTGATGGTGCAATGCATACGTACACTGTTCGATACATGAGCTCTTGTTCTAATGACACGCTTGTCTTAAGGTCGCGACCTGATCGGCGTGCAGAACCTGATGAAGAAGCACCAGGCCGTCATGGGCGAGATGGCGCAGCACGAGGCGCGCGTGGACGCCGTGCGCGCCGCCGGGGCTGCGCTGCGGGACGCGGGGCACTTCGCCGCCGACGAGATCGCGCAGCGCCTGCAGCACCTGCACCAGCAGTGGACGCAGCTGCAGGAGAAGGCGCTGCAGGTAGGCCTCATGTCCTCATACACTAAATACAACCTTATAAATAATCAATGATGTCTTTTTTAACCCAAAGGTTGACTGGGAGAGAATGCCTTGTTGCATTAAGTCCGCCTATGTACCACTATTGTACATGAAATTTAAATAAATAAATGAATAAACATAATCAATCATTTACATCAATATCAATTTATGTATTTACAAACTATGTTATTTAAACTTTAGAAAAACAGTGAACAATATAAACATCGTCGTCATGTTTACATGACTATGGCGGTAAAAAGGTTGATCTCTCAAAATCAATAATCATTCGTAGAATAGAGAACCACCAAAACTAATCTTTTTATTTTTTCCTACAGCGCAAACAAGACCTTGAAGACTCGCTCCAAGCGCAGCAGTACTTCGCCGACGCCAACGAGGCCGAGTCCTGGATCCGCGAGAAGGAGCCGATGGCCAACACGCACGACTACGGCAAGGACGAGGATTCTTCGGAAGCGCTGCTGAAGAAACATGAGGCGCTGCTGTCGGACTTGGAAGCTTTCGGAAATACTATCAAGAGTTTGAGGGAGCAAGCTGATGGATGCAGGGTGAGAGTTTTTTATTATTGGTAAGCTCGCGCTTGACCACTATCTCACCTATGTGGTCGACAATGGAGCACGTTTTCCTAGAAGTAACCTATTGACTCTCGACTTAAAGACCCCTAGGTAGTACTTATCAGGAAACACAGACTCCGGCAAAAAATCCCACTCCTTAGCTGTACGCACAATAATGTTCCCAAAATGACACAACAGGGATAAGTTTACGTTATTTAGAGTTAGTTGGAAAAATCTTTTTCTAAACTGATCTTTCTCTCATAGAAAGAGCTCTATAGTGCACTCTAAGAGTCTTTAAAAAAAAAAAAAAGTTTTAAAAGAACTTTTTTTTAAAACTGATCTATTAAGTTTACTTAATGTTTAAGCCCTAAACAGCTTGACTTGCCTAGGATTTTATTTTTAGTTTAACTTTCATTATGTTAACCAAACTAAGTCTAACAAGTTACCATACTCATAAGTAATATTATTTTCCGAACAGCAACAAGAATCCCCCGTGGTGGACGTATCGGGCAAGGAGTGCGTGGTGGCTCTGTATGACTACGCGGAGAAGTCGCCGCGCGAAGTGTCCATGAAGAGGGGCGACGTGCTCACGCTGCTCAACTCCAACAACAAGGTAAGACTGCAGTTATACTTAGTGAGAGAACTATGAATACTTTGTGAGTGAGAGAACTAGGTATACTTCGTGAGTGAGAGAACTAAGTATACTTTGTGAGTGAGAGAACTAGGTATACTTCGTGAGTGAGAGAACTAGGTAAACTTTGTGAGTGAGAGAACTAGGTAGGTATACTTCGTGAGTGAGAGAACTAGGTATACTTCGTGAGTGAGAGAACAAGAAATACTTTGTGGGTGAGAGAGCTAGGAATACTTTGTTATTGAGAAAAATAGGAATGCCTTATTAGTGAGTATACTAACTGTCCAATTCCGATAAACGACATTGGATAAAGTAATAAGACAGTAAGACACTTGACAATGTTAACTTAGCTCATTATTTATTAGAGTTCAATTTGAAACTGAGACCGGCTTGAAACTACTACTGAACTAGTCACTATTGACATCAATCGAAGTATAAAGCTGCTTCATGTGATTTGATCACCAGCTTTGTGGACCCGAAAATGTACTGACAAGCGACTTTCTTAGCACCTAGAGCCCTTGGCAAGTAGAAAGTAGAAGTGAAAAGAATGTTCTAAAATGTTCGTAACTAGCCGGGCAACTGCAACGATATTTCAGTGTGATTACAATTGGACTAAAGCCCGGTTCACATTATTGTGTTGTGTTATATCGTGGCTCCTTCTGACGCCGTTGATTGGCTAGAAGTTTGTTATGGTGTCTCGCAGGCTTGATCAGATTCATTTGATTAGTGTATCCCACTCCGCGAAACACACCGACACAATAATGTAACCCTAGCTTTACTTAGACACATCTTAGAAGAGAACAGCTACCTTAACACAGCAACTCTATCTCGCATTGTCAGGAGCGTACACCCGAGGTCTTTCTCGTCCCTTTTCAACACAAGCGCACTCTATCGCGCACGAGTACTGTATCATACGCGAAAGACTAACTTTAAAGCCCGCTAATAGATTGCCATAACGCCAAGCGGGACCCACTCCACCATGTCCTTTGGGCGGTCCACACAATGGTGACACTCGAGCGTTTCTTCCGCACGAATCCGGTGCAGGAACCTCCGGACCTGACCATGTCCGGTGACAGCAGGGACCCAGCCGGGTCGAAGCCTACTGGGGCCAGGGTTATCCGAAAGGGCGCTCGAGTCTTGAGTATGAAGACTTGAAGGTACGGGATGGGTTTTTTGTTCAGTAAGAGTCTGACAATATCTCCCGCTCCGCTCCGCTCAAAAAAAAAAAACAAGGCCTTTGAGAACCTGCGTCATGCGAAAGGTGAGGACGCCTTGACGTCTTTCCAATCACGCCTCAAAGAAGGGACTTACTATCATTACTGTAGTGTGCCCAAACCCGCTAATACTCGTAGATAAAATTCAGACAGTTTTATGGCTCATAAAATAAATCACCTTCACCTAGCTAGAAAGATAACAATACATCTGTTACTAGCAGATTACATTGTGATGCAAATCAGGTAGTCAACCGTAACACACCATGGCACACATGGTGTGTTACCGCTATATACACATTTTTTTAAACCTATATCATCATCTTTCCGCTCTTGTTCGATGTCACTTGACGTTACTATTCGATTTTGTCAACCGTCACGCCATCAATAACTCCTCTTTCTTTTATAGTGATATAGCGTCACACAATCTATATTTTATTTGCCTCCGTCTCTATCCATCCACGTGTATACTTACTCATAGGGTGAGTTGCACCATTTAACTATAACGATAACAAAGCCGTTAATAGTTGTAAAATCTTCGAATTGACCAATAGGCAGCCGTTCCACGGCTGGTTATGGTTTGGTTTTATAGTTAAATGGTGCAACTCATTCTTAGTATGCATAACATGCGTTTCATCCCTCCCCTTCACTTATTAAGGTTTTACATTGTTATTATAACAGCGCACTATTTACGTATTGAGCAACAGTGGACGAATATTGGGTATTGGTGTATATTGTTCGTGAAACAAAAAAGAAACAAAAGAACTAACGGCCTGCCTTTGGTCTTAGCGACCGCTCGCCGCCCCGCTCATAGCAGCAAAGTCGTGAACCGGCCGTAAAGCAACATTCTACACTAGAAGTCGGCATTTAGTTTTTAATTATTTAGCGTGAAGATTGGGTAAATACTTTTAGTCATGTGAAAACTACACAAACTGGGATCAATAGAGCACTACAGCGATAAAGCTGTTACGCAAAACAGTAAAAATCGATAAAAACTGAATATTCGGTACACATGTTCATCATCCTTGTAATTAAATATGACACTTAGATACGAGTAATTCTTATATCATTGTGTTATCTAAGGTTTAACAAAATATAAATACATATGTACGTATGAACTGTCTGCTGTATTCATATGATAGTACGTAGTAGATAGATAGAATTATATTACATGAAACAAATCTTAATTAAAAATATTCAATTATGAATGACGCTGTCTTGACATCACATCAAATTATGCGATAATGAGCGATTATTTTAAAGACAATATTGTTTATTATATTCTGCTCAAATATCCATAAAATCCTAAAAACAATGCACAATAGTAAAACGAAAGTCAATACCATATTTGAATAGTAAAGTACCACAGATTGATCCATTCCAGCCATTGTAATATCTGGCACGAACCGAGCGTGTTTATGTAACTGGCGCTAAACGGCGCACGTCGAGTCAGTCAACGATGAAACACGAAAGAGGTCGAACGCACTTATACCATAGGACGTTTTTATAAAAAGAAAAAAAAAAACTATGTGCCAGTGCCGAACTATAGATCTGAAATAAAAAAAGTTTTTTTTTTAATGAGGCAATGGAAGTTTAATGTGGATTTTTTTAAATAAAAATGTAGTTTTTGTCTTTTATAAGTGGCCAGTGAATCTGTTAATCTCTCTGTGATAGTGAAGTGATACTAGTGTTAAAATGATAGTGTTAAGTTGGCTAGCCGTCATGTTGGTAGACCGTCTGTTTGTACACAACAGAAAGAATGATAAGAAGTTAGAATTAAAAGTGAGTCTGTTTGTCCGCACTTTCTTTAACACCGATTTGAAGTTGGGGTGTTTCTAAAACTCTTTGACTTTCAAATAGGGTTTTTTTAATGCCCCACACTCACAAAACATAACAATCTGTAGACTATACATATATTTGTGTCGTGCAGGAATAGAACCCTCGATATGAAGCACAATAGCCAATCGCTTAACCACTGTGCTAGCAGTGCTAGTTTGACATGTTCTAAATTCAAAATATTCAGTTCCGAAACTCGCCCTTAGCCTAACTAGAATAGGTCAAACTTTTGACTTAGTGTAAATTTTGAGGTTGATTGACTTAAAAAATACTGAGTATATTAAACTAGATATGTCTTTTCAGTGCTAACTTGCTCATGTTTGGTGGGAAACGTCTAAAGTGTTGAAGGTCATTTTATGTGAGAGAAAAGGATTGAATGGATAAAATAACCGTTAGAATATCATAATAGTAAACTTTGAAATAGATGCTAAAAAGTGGCGCTTACGCATCTTATTATTTTGTTTGTGAATTGTCACAATAATTACTTCACACACTTCCGACATTTCTGGGTTGTTTATCTTGATAAAATTTACTATCGGCCTAACCTTTTCTCAGTAATTTTGCGATCTACTTCTAATAAAGTTACATCCTATTTAGTGCAACAAGTATCTACAGATTTTAGTATTCATGAAATTTCAGATGATCATCTAGATATTATGATTTATGCAATTTTAATATGCATTGAGTTCTTTTATAAATGTAAATTACTAAATCGAAAAAAATATTAAGGTTGAAAATTTGCCTGTGGAAGGACACTTTAGTGGCAATTTTTGTCTCAAAGGTCACTTCAACCACTACTTAGATGTAGAAAATTTTTATTTGCTTAAATTAAGTGTCATCATAATTTCCTAGACAAAATGTTAATGTAAAACTTCGTAAATATTTGAAGGTACGCGGTACATGGTAGCGTGTCTCATGAAAACATGAAGAAAATCGACACGCTACCGTCTTTTCATTTCTCACGCATTATAATAATGACTGCCCAGCGTATTGTATTTCAAACGTAAACATTCAAAGACGATTCACACGTTATTGAATACGTAAAACTTCCAAAATAATATAATAAGATATTATTATTAAATATTACTTATTCTTCTCAGTGAATGGCGGTCGGTAGGAATGAGTTCCGCAGTGATAAGGGAAAATGTGAGTTAAAAGATTTCACTCTCAAATCAGCATAAACAGGAAAACTGATGTAATAATAGCTATGTAAGAAAATAATCCGTCTCTGTTATGATATTATTACCGTGCCATAAGTACTCAAGCTACTAAATTATGCATAACAGTTTAGTAGGTACGTAGGGCTGACATTTAATTTTAAGGTTCCTAGTTTTCTTTTCAGGTTATTAGTAAAATACATTCAAAGCTTAAAATAAGATAATATTATTAAAAAAAAGTAATGTTTTATACATTTTTTTTAACCGACTTCCAAAAAAGAGGAGGTTCGCTGAATTTTCTTTTTTACTCGTCTACGGCAAAGCCAAAGGAGGGTTATTACTATTAGTTTTTTTTTTTTTATCTAGTTCAGCGATGTCTTTACCAAATGTGAAGCGATTTTGATTTATAGGTATTTATTTATTATCGTAGAACGCGTTGTATAGATGTATTGAACGGCTGGCGTTGTGTGCAGGTTTAGAGGAATTAACTTATGAGCTACGTCATATAATGCCTAACATTAAAATTGTAAATATACCTACGCGGTACCTAAAGTGTAGTACTATTATTTTTGCTGTATTGGTGGCCCATGGTAGGGGACGTGCGCGTTATGCCGGATATGATCCCACTTTATATCATTATTATATAGCCGGAAATCTAATTTGTTTGTTGTACTATTGAGTTATATAAACATTGAGCCTCAACAACTCGAAATTATTTTTTTTTTTTATTATTAATGATATGCTTGCGTTTGACCACTATCTCACCTGATGGTAAGCGATGATGTGGTGATTTGGTGATAGTTTGTTGTTTGCACGAAACATATTGATGGTCAAGTAGCTCCGAATCCAGTTTCCCAACCTCTGCACAGTATAATTGTCAAAGATTCGGAATTTGTAGCGAGCGTACAGACCAATATTGATTTGACGGCACGGTTGGCGCAGTAGTTGAGCGATTAGCTGCTATGCTGCGTGTCACTGGATCCATCCTTCTTCTTCTTCTTCCTGCCCTTGTCCCATCTTATTTGGGATCGGTGCAACACGTTTTTTTTCTTTCATTCTGTCCTGTCACTCGTCACGCTATCATTAACTCCCTTTTCTTTCATATCACTTCTCACACAATCCATCCATCTTTTCTTTGGCCTCCCTCTCCCTCTCCATCCATGTCATTGGATCCATCCCCGCACGGAAAAATATTTGTATCTTGTCTATGTATGTTTACATGCGTATGAACGCACCTAAAATTCAGGAGTAATTCCTATTGCGGGGCATCGTAAAAAAAAACAACAAAAATATTACGTCATTGTAATTTCGTTGACATATCGATGTTATTGTTTCTCGAACGCCGGTCTCGTTACTGCTAATTTATATCCACCATTGTCTTTAAGTCCTGGGTTTGGCCTGATTGATTGCCATGTGGTTTCGCTTACAGCATGAATTGAAGCAAGGTCGAAAGAACAACAGGAAGTCTTGGATCTATTGTTCTCTTTATTAAACGGATTATGACAGATTTCAGTGATTGAATATTGAAGCTGGTATTTTTGCAGCTTATCGTAATTTATACGCGTAGTAACTAACTCCAAAACCTTCTTCTTTCGTGTCGATCTGACAATGGTCGACCAATATTTAGCTACCTGTCGTTGACCTCGCATAAGTCGTGGAAGTTGCAAGCCGAGTAAGAATAGTGGATATCCTGGGAAGGCGCTCCACACTGGCATTGTATTTGCAATTAATCAAGGATACCCCATTTGGCCAGATTATTACCTAATACTATTAAACTTATCGGTATTCCTAATCAATTTAGTCTAATATGGTTAGCTTATCACCAGTGAAAATGGGCTGCTATTATTTAAAAACGTCATGTGTGTATAACTTATTATTGAATTATAAAAAGTAGCTTGAAAGAAAGAGTGAATTAGAAAACGTGTGTGCAATCTTGATACATTTACATAATAGTTCATGCAGTCCGTGCTTGTAATGTAGGGATATTTTTAGGATATAGGCCATTTTTAATAAGCATACACTGCATATATTTTGACAAATTGAACTTATATAACGCACAAGCTTTACCACTCGCAGTTGTTTCGTGTACAAAGTGGTTTGGGCCGGTAAAACTGTGGCGAAAATTGTACGTGTGGTAAGCTCATTAGGAATACGAGACACAGTGTTTATTGTGTTTCTATTGTTTAATTAGCTAGGGCCAAAGTAATACGACTTTAAAATGTTATTAGATACCTACTTACTTTTCTGTTGATGTTCCTGTTTCCACCACTTTTAACGTAACAATTTTCAGTTGTCAACTGTACTTGGAAGTAGTAAATCCTGTCCAGAAGAAAGTGCCTTATCAACTCTTCACGTTCACAGGACTGGTGGAAGGTGGAGGTCAACGACCGTCAAGGCTTCGTGCCAGCCGCCTATGTCAAGAAGATCGACGCCGGCCTGTCTTCCTCGCAGCAGAACTTGGCTGACTCCAGCTCTATTGCGGCTAGGCAGAACCAGGTCCGTACAGTATTCCATATTAATGTAAATTGTTATGACCATTTTTAGGTGCAGTTTGTCAAATAATTACCTATTTTTGTAGTCAAAGAGCGTTGCTTTGTTTAAAACATTAAAAGTATACAGTTATTTACGTAAATATAGGCATATAGCTTCGTGTCAGGAATGTTAGCTTATCTGAAATGCCTCTTGTAATGGAGATGTTTAAAAGTAGTTCCAGAAAAGCGACCGGATTAGAGCTTTAATAATAAACTAAGTAAAAAATATTTATAAACGTTGGGTTATTTTAACACCACGAGATCACGCAAATACAGCAGTTATAGTATTGTTTTGTAGATTAGCTGGTGTTGCGACCACAAAAACTAAATCACAAAAAATAAAACTAGTTTATGGTGATACCTTTAATGTTTATTTAACTCAATGAAAACAATATTTTGAAAATAACTGTCTTTTAGTTAGACACCGTTTCTTCATTATTATACTAATGAAAACCGTTTGTTCTCAGATCGAGGGCCAGTATGACAACCTCCTGGGCTTGGCTCGCGAGAGACAGAACAAGCTCAATGAGACTGTCAAGGCGTACGTGCTGGTGCGCGAGGCCGCCGAGCTCGCCACCTGGATCAAGGATAAGGTACGTTACTTTACTTTTTCTTCACTTGTCAAAGGAAAAGCTTTTAAAACGATTGGAATAATCCATCTCGACTTTGATTTTCAATCTTCTATTTCCGTGATGAAATTTTCGGTATTTCAAAAACATTATTCCGCTATTAGGTTTCGCCATAGCAGAATTAAATGTAGAAGTGACTGATGTCACAGAATTCACTTCGAAATGTTAAGGTGGGTCTAATGGGCTAGAGGAGCCTCAAATTCGTGTGGGCTCATGCTCGGCTCCTTTAGAGTCGGTCCTCACTACACGTATTTAAGCACGGCTTGTGCTCCTCCGCTCATGCTTGGTAGACCTACTTTTAGAGCACTTTTTCACATGTAAGAAAGCTTGGAATCTCATTATTTTCTAAGGATTTATTTGACGCTAATTGCCTCTTGAAGTTCAGTATACTGGAGTACACCTTTTCTCTCTACAAAATGAGACTAGTCGGTATGAGTCTAAAAAATATTTTCTAACTGTTACTCTGTCTTTACAGGAAATGCACGCCCAAGTCCAAGATGTGGGCGAAGACTTGGAACAAGTGGAAGTCATGCAGAAGAAGTTCGACGACTTCCAGAACGACTTGCGCGCCAACGAGGTGCGGCTCGCCGAGATGAACGAGATCGCCGTGCAGCTCATGACTGTGGGCCAGACGGAAGCTGCGCTCAAGATCAAGACGCAGATGCAGGTGAGAGAGATGAACTTAGAATTATACTCCATTCGCAATGAGATGAGACATTTATAGAAACCAAAAGATGGCATTCAAAGCAATACAGTTTGTATTGTAACCACTTTTTAAATCTCCTTAGGGATATGCTCTAACAGGCGTTGCACTTAGACGTTTCCGAAGTAGTGTATAACGGGACTCCTTCTAAGTGCTGTTGGTTACAATAGGGCGGTTTTAGTGAAGTAAAAATCCCATACTCCCTGGATTTATCTCCAAAGTCAGGGCGCCTTTTGTTCGCGTTTTCACAGAAAAAAGGACTATGTCTAGAATAAGCGTTGACGATGTATAGAGGCTGCGTTAGAGTCGTGCATATGTATCGATAAGTCAGTCTACTTTAGGAAAGGAACTTCTGCTGTGGACAAATGTCAGCTGATAAGACATTCTTGATGTGGTACAGTCAACTTCATAGAAATTGCTAGCTAGAAAATTGTCTCAAGGGAACATACTCCGGGTATAAAAAGTATTCTACATATTGTGCCGTTTCAGGGGCTGGTCTACCTGTATACCTAATTTTATACAAATCATTCAGCCTTTTGAGCGTGATAGAGTATCAAAAACATACAAACTTTCATCTTGTGAGTGTCATGTATGTAAGAATCGTAGCAAGTGGCGTCATTTAGTTTCTGCGTACTCCCATAAGAAAAAAAACGCGTATTTGCTTGGTTTTAAAAGTAGGATTAAAAGTAAATTCAGAAAGCTGAGAGACGAATACATTTTCAGAAAAGTTTTAGTAGATAAATGTGTGTAGCGCTCGGCATTACAATAATATTACCGACGCACACAAGTGTTAAACATAGAACGCATTTATTTATCATGCACTAGAGCAAATATTTACATTCTAAAGTGGTAATAGACATCACAATCCTGATATCTCGATTTAATTTTAGTACATAAATATAATAGCAACGCTTCCCCATTACGTACATTGCGTAGGCTTTCCACTTAGATAAGACACGTGGAATTAGTTGTACAAAGTGTATGCCATTAACTTATAGTGATGTTAACATTGAAATAGGTGTTTAATCCAAAAATCCACTTTAAGGATTAGCCGTTAGATTATTGAGCGAAAAACGGTAGAGATGCTAAATATGATGCTACTTTTACATGTGGGCCCAGCCTCGGCCAAGCGTAAGCGTGAATATTTTTGGGGCAGGCCTATGTCAAACAGTGAATGTCTATCGGCTGGAATAATAATATAATAATATTCCACAACTACCACACAAGGCCGTCTAGTCCCAAGCTAAGCAGAGCTTGTGTTATGATAACTGATAAACATACTTATATATTTCTAAATACATACATATTATAGATAAATTACACCCAGACACAGAACAAATGATTATGCTCATCACACAAACATTTGTCTTGGGTGGGAATCGAACCCACGACCTCCGGCATAGCCGTCAGGGTCACTAACCACTAGACCAACAGGCCAGTCAAGAATGATGATGATAAATCGATAAGGAGGAAGAGTGAGGCGCATCTTCATGGGTAGCACTATCCATACGATTCTAAACATCTAACTAATCAAAATCAATTCCTCACACAACAGGAACTGAACTCCAAATGGACGTCTCTCCAACAACTGACAGCGGAGCGCGCCGCCCAGCTGGGCTCCGCGCACGAAGTACAACGGTTCCACCGCGACGTGGATGAGACCAAGGACTGGATCGCAGAGAAGGAGGCGGCCTTAGCTACCGACGACCTGGGCAAGGACTTGAGATCCGTACAGACTTTGCAACGTAAGTGAAACCACTGTTTGTTGTATTGTTTTATGGATATCATTTCCCGCATCTACGCTATTATTTATTTATTATATTCTTTATTGTACACCGCATGAACAAAAAAGATACAGGACAAACATTATTCAAAATAAGTGTACAATGGGTGGCCTTATCGCACAGGGCGATCTCTTACAGACAAACTTTGGATGGACTTAAAGAGAGGAGAAAGATAAAGGGCTGTCAGTGTACATCAGAATAATACAAATATGAAATAACAACACAAAAACATGTTAAAAAAAAAAGCAAATGCTATTGTTTCTGCTTGTGAATCTTTGTCAATATAGCAAGCCTAGCTTCGCTCGGAAGTAGAGAAGATTCTTGACAGCTTCAACCTACACTCAGAAGTAAAGAAGATTTCTAACAGCTTCATTAGCATCAAATTATGTACCTCATTTTCCAACTGTTTTCCAAACGAAATTGGGTCGGCTTCCGGTCTAACCAAATGAAGCTGAATATTATTATTATATTTTATATGGAGTGCTTGCATATAATACCTATACAAACATGGGTCAGACTACCTGCAATTACTGTCGTAGATGACGAGACATAGTGAAATCTCTTGGGTGTCGATATGTAAAAATGGCTCCGAAATGACTGTCGGCATTGCTTAGCCATGATCAATGATATATATATATATTCTACAACTATCACACAACGCCATCAAGTCCCAAGCTAAGCAGAGCTTGTGTTATGAGTACTAGACAACTGATAAACACACTTAAATATCTCTAAATAAATACATATATAGATAAATTACACCCAGACACAGAACAAATGATTATGCTCATCACACAAAATTTTTTTCCTGGGTGGGAATCGACCCCACAACCTCCGGTATAGCAGTCAGGGCCACTAACAACTAGACCAACAGGCCAGTCATAAATAAAAAATAAACAATTAATAAATACAAGTTACTTAGCAGCGGGTCCCATTAAAAGGAAACAAGTGATTCTTCGACCTATCACTATTCAAAACTAATTACCACTATTCCTCACAGGTAAGCACGAAGGTCTAGAGCGCGACCTGGCCGCCCTAGGCGACAAGATCCGTCAGCTGGACGACACGGCCAACCGCCTCATGTCCACGCACGGCGACTCCGCCGACGCCACCTACAGCAAGCAGCGCGAGATCAACGAGGCCTGGCAGCAGCTGCAGGCCAGGGCCAACGCCAGGAAGGAGAAGCTGCTTGACTCTTACGATCTGCAGAGGTAAGGACTTTCTCTGCAAGACAACCCTCACTCCTCTATCATCGCTTACCACCAGGTGAGATAGTGGTGAAGCGCGAACCTATCAATGATAAAAATGAAAATAAACTGATACTGCAACAGCCTGACGTAATACATTGCTTGAACATAATAACCCTCTCATCTCAATCCTCAAATGATTTTTTTGCTCTATTGGGGAACGTAACTACAAATTTTGCCGCGAACACTAAGCGCTGTCAACTCGGGTTAGGTACATACCGCGGGGCCGGACGGCGAGCTACTTACAGTCGTCGTCCTCTTCATAACTAATACTGCATTAGAGTTCTCGAGTCTAGCCCAGCTGCAATTTTGATATAATAGTGAGCGTCTTACTACGCTTATTTATTCGCTGTCTCTGTTAGAGGATTCTTCAGCTTTCATAAGATTCATAACACTAACAGTAATTGTTTTCAAGTATCATTTCTTCTGCCACTTTCGTGTTATCTAATAATAGATCAACTTCTCAATTATCCCCAGTTTTTTAAAGTGTAATCATTTAAACTACAGTACAATTCACGAATGATGGCGGCCGTGAAGTTGGCGCAGAAGGCTGCGCAGTAACGGGTTTTAGGAACCAAATGGCGACGGGCGTGTGTGAGAAGAGTGTAGTATGCGCGAACGTTCGCAAAGGCTAACTTCACGGCCGCCATCATTCGTGAATTGTACTGTAAACTAATTCAATTTCATTTATAAATTAAATTACGCAAGTCTTATGAACACGATAACTCGCCAGGTTCTTATCGGACTACCGCGACCTGATGGCATGGATCAACTCCATGATGGCTCTGGTAAGCTCCGACGAGCTCGCCAACGACGTCACCGGCGCCGAAGCACTGCTTGAAAGACACCAGGTATGTTATGATAACTTCATGAATATGACGGATAAGGTCATTGACGCTGTTGTTAGCACATAAAATAGGAGATTTCAGAATCAGAATCAGAAACGTTTAGTTCAAATAAACCAGTTACAGGCACTGAATTGTCAAAATGTCGGTCAGTCAAACATGTGAAGCTAAATTGCACGTTCTAAAGAGTAGGTCTCTATGGAGAAGAACGTGCAAGAAACTCTATGGACACTTTTTTAAATCGAATTGAGTTACATGAATCTTCGTTACATATTTCTTTTTTGCTTTTATTTATTATTCATTTCTACGTTAAGTTTTGGATTAGCAGAGAGCAGAGGTGGGCCAGTTGTAAAAGCCTTGACTTATAGGTTGTGGGTTGAAAGCCAGGCAAGCGATTTAATGTAATTTATTTCGTTACCACTGCTCTCAAAAACGGTGAAGAGAAACATCGTGAGGAAACAGGTATATTCGAAGATATGTGACAACTACCGATCCGCACTGGCCACGCGTAATGGATTATTGCCATTCCCTTAGTTTCCTTAAGAAGGACGTAATCAAGCATGCGAATACAGCAGTGTGGGTTGGTGAATGACATAGTTATATCATTTCACGACATGTCGATTTCTTCAAAATGTCTTCTTGCAAATTTACAACATTGTACCAACATTTCAACATGTGTCTTGTTTTATGTGCTAATAACAGTACTTATAGATATGTTCATTGTAAAATATTCCCGTTGGGTCCACAAGTGACTAATAGAATGAAGTCAATACATGTCATTAATGATGTTTGAATGTACAAAGTTTTGTGACATTAGTTGATTAGTTACATTACATTCAAGACTGCTGTAATTAAAATATCCAAGAGCAGAAAGTTTTTCTTTTCAGTGCTTCTATTTTATAATCGTTGTTACCTGTTTTATCAGTTTAACGCCAATGTCGATTTGGCATATTATAATATTATGTAATAAAAATTTAAATAATAAAAATTAAATAATATTAATACACGTTTATACGATTGTCTGAGGCACGAATAAACGTTTTTTCTTTCTTTCTTTCATTATATTGTAAATAATTGATTTATTTTTTAAATTTGGAATATCGATTATAAAATTGTCGCCAAAAAAGAAGAATTTAGTACCCCATTAACATTACGAAATTCTAGCATTATATAAAAGTCAAAAAGAAATCTATAAATTGGGGAAAAAATCTATTCAGTGGTTTGGGAACCAAAATGAATTAATTGGGTATTGGAGAGCAAGTGTCACATGGTGAGTGTGTGTTCTAGAGCCAGCGCTTGGAGATAGACGCGCGGTACGGCATTATGCCGCAGGTCAGAAGATTGCACGCATGTGTGCCCCAGCCTTACTACCATTCTTGCCGCTCATGCCTTCGTGCAGTTTTGATAGGGCTTGTGCACACGAGATCTGTTTTCTGTACAAACAAACAAACAGGAAATTGTTATTATTGATAAAAAAAACTAAGTCCACCATCTCTTTAACTTCATCTCAAAAATCAAACTCTACTGAACGGATTTTCATGTTGCTTTTACCAATAGACAGAGAGATCCATGAGAAAGGTTTATATGTAATACGTATATATTATAATAGATACAAACCGAGATACACACCCTTGCAAAACTAGGGCGGTGTGACTGTTTCCCGTCGTTTAAAAAGAATTTCAGTATGAAAAGTTTAGCCTAATCAAATTTGAACGCCATGAAACTTATTTGAAAACACTATTTTTTAATCAGCGGACTATACCACTTCTATGCAAAGGTCTACCTCTATTACGCCCTCTATTAATTTATATTTTATAATAATCATTCATTCAAAATTTCAATAATTGAAAAATCGGCCAGCATAACTCTTTGTTTTTTTTTTAATAAAAGAACGCCAGATATGCATTACTCGTTACGTCATTATTAAACTTTAACAGATCTTTAGTATCCAACGACAGGCCCTACAAAATGCACGTGCTCATGACTTGCAAGAACTCTATAATATACACCCGTGTATGCAAATAATACGCAATAATATGCACTCCACTCGATGTGCTGTTTACTATCTAATTTGTTTTCATTAATGTATTTAGTGGCCGGGGTAGTTACCCTAACAGTTTAACTATAAAAAACTTACAGGCAAAGACACGACAACTCTATTAACAGTTTTAATTGTTTTATACTTTATTTTTAGTTTTTTTTTTTCTATGTTGTGATAAAGTACCGTCAACCAAAAAAGAGTTCCGTATCTTAATGAGTAAGAAGTAATTTTTATTTATAAAATTCGATTTCTTTTGCGGTTTGAATCGCAATTGTTTCACAAAGAAAGCTTATTTGTTTTTTAATTTACTTAAATATTGGGTTACCCTTTTCAAGTTGACCGTACTAGTTTTTAGTGTGTTTTCAAGGTGTCTTCAGTTTGTCCTAAATGTTTTAGTGTGTGTGAATTTTTACTTTTTGTACAATCTGTATCTTTGATTTATTTTGTTTTCAAACTATCCACGGTTATTTCATTCTTGGTGTGTTGTACAGCTTTATTTACTAAACAATGCAAATACGAATATTTATTTTAGTCACGGTCCACGACGTGTTTTTGTGTCTTTTAAAATATATTGATTTTGATATATGTAAACATCTTTGAAAATATCTACTGGCATCGCGCTTATCCTATTTAGCCTTTATCAACTTTAGTTTTCCTCATAGAAATTAGGTTTTCTATATTTTGAGTGATGAATTCGCGTAACATCCCAATAGATGTCAATAAACTCGTAATAGAACTATACGAATCAATTTAATTTTCTTTTTATTTAGAACTCAAATCTAGAAATAATATAATTATGTACTTAAACTTAATAGTACATATCATATTGATTACAGTACATATTAATACTATAAATAAATTAGTATAAAAAGAATTCTTCGAGCATCTAAAATTCATCAACATTTTTTGTTAATGAGAAAAGTGTCCAAATTGCTGTCACCATTGATTTAGCAATGCTGATTCGTTGGCGAAAGAATAGCCAAGTTCTCTGGTCACATTAAGAGTCGATCAGCTGTTTTCTGGTATCCAGAACAGCTCGATAAGTACTAGGATCCCATTAAATCATTACTTCAAACAGTTTTAGGTACTAAATATTTTAAATCTTCACAGCACTAGAAAATGTCTTAACATTACAAACTATCAAGAGTATTGTTGGCTTAATGTGTTATTTAAGTATTCTTTCTCCATTTGTTTCTATCTCTTGCTAAACTATTTGGTATGCTATAGGAACATCGCACTGAAATGGACGCGCGCGCCGGCACGTTCCAAGCGCTGGAGCTGTTCGGTCAGCAGCTGCTGCAGGGCGGACACTACGCCAGCGTTGACATACAGGAGAAGCTGAACAACATGAGCGATGCTCGCCAGGATCTTGAGAAGTAAGTCAACTATGCTATATTTCATCATCCTTCTGCATGTATCCGTTTCGATTCTTGTAGGTCGCCCAGAATTTATTCCATTGTACACTTATCAACCATTACTCTAGCAGCAAAATTCATTCATAGTTTACAATATTTTGTGCCTTCGAAAAATTTTTTAGTTTAGTAGTTTTACTAACTTCATCTTTAAAAAAAAAAAAAAATTAAGGTCCTAGGTGCTTTTTTAATGGTTAATTGATACGCGTAGAGCCCCTCTTGCAAACTCCTACATCCATAATTGCGACGAGTCTTCTTATTACCTTTATTAATTTAACAATTGTTGTACACATATATATTTAATTATTATCAAGCAAGAAGAAGGAAATAGAAACTATTTTTCTCTAAGAAATCGCTTCCAGCGTACCTTTGGTAGCATCACCTGTGTTCATCTCCTAAATCTCTTTCATTATAGGAAAACCGAACTGCAAAATAATGTTTTAAATCAAAATTCAACAAAACTATAGTTATGTTTGAAAAACAAGATCATATCGTATCCTTATTGCAAAAACCAACTGTCTGCATTTTTACCCAAATTGAGATTATTATAGCTATCAATTCGTCTCATCAAGACGATATTATCACAATGGCTTCGGCGAAAGGTAAATAATCTAAAGATTTAGTCGAATATAATAATATAACATACATAATAATAAGGGTACGATATCTGTATCAGTTGTTTTTAAAAAAAAAAACCTATAACACCAATTATCTCTCCAGGGCCTGGGTAGGTCGCCGCATGAAGCTCGACCAGAACCTGGAGCTCCAACTGTTCTACCGCGACTGCGAACAGGCCGAGGGCTGGATGGGGGCCCGCGAGGCTTTCCTCTCGCCCTCCGCCAAGGACCAGACGGATGCTGACGCGGCTGCCGATGCAGCTCAGCCAGATAACGTGGAGCAGCTCATCAAGAAGCATGAGGACTTCGATAAGGCCATTAATGCTCATGTAAGTATCATTTGACTGAATTATTAAACTCTATGAAGTATGAAGTGTATGTAAGTACAGGATATGCCGGAATTTTGTAGAAGACTTAACAAATGGCAATCGTATCATTTCCTACTAGGTATAGTAGGTAGTACGCTGGGCAAGTCTCTGGTAAGAGACTAGCCCAGCTTTGCACAAGTGCAAATTATGTACATAAACCTTTCTTGTTTATTTTTCGTTGCGAGGTTTAGGAGGAATTACCAATTAAATATACAGACTTGGAAAACGATTTTTTTTTATGCTGTGTAAAGATTTAACAGTGCTGCGTTTAAAGGATATTTTGCCATAGAACGTGAGAAAACAAAACGCTATGAATATGCTTCTATTAATGTTAAGTTTTTGACTGCCACGCCACAGTCATGTATTCATGACAAAGCAAGATGTGCTCAGTACGCCACGGTCATGACTAGATGACACACATAATCGATAGTAATACTTTAATAAAGTATCGTTTTTCATACTTGCGTTGTCAAAGGATGAAATCGCAGAGTTACGCCCGTTGGTGCTCGCCCGCTTTTGCTTTTTTGAAATGGCGATCAAAAGATTAAGCTAAATCACAGATTTATATGACTGTGGAGTATAAAAAGACAAATATTGTTACTATAGTAAAACTTCAGTTAAATTCTGATTTGTCCGTGTTTGTTCCTAAGTGTAAACGTTTTTATATCCCCTCCCAGGAGGAGAAGATCGCTCAGCTGCAAACCCTCGCTGACCAGCTGATGGCGTCGGAGCACTACGCGGCAGACGACATCGACGGCAAGCGGCGCCAGGTGCTCGACCGCTGGAGGCACCTCAAGGAGGCGCTCATTGAGAAGAGATCCAGGTATTATACTTATTTGCTGATAGGACCCATTACCATTTATACGGTGGTGGGTCCTATCAGTGACTAACAACTAAACAGTTCGCAGAAATTAAAATAGTACAAGTTAAGAAAGCTAGACAAACAAGCAAACCTTAAGTTTAGGTTATGCATAAACACTCGGGCTAGGCAGAATTTATTAAAGAGTTTGTATCACGTCTGCACTGTCTTGAATCCAGCGTGGTTTACCAACTAAGTCCATATCTAAAAACTATTGAAATCATTCTACAACCGTAAAATTGTTGAACAGGCTGGGAGACGAACAGACGCTGCAGCAGTTCTCGCGCGACGCCGACGAGATGGAGAACTGGATCGCTGAGAAACTGCAGCTCGCTACCGAGGAGAGCTACAAGGTAACTGCCATGAAAACTCACAGTAAAAAAGGAAAAAATATAATAGTTTAGTAGTTTTTTGTTTTTAGTAGGTTTCAAGCAATGTTTCTAATGTTATTTCATCTCCAGGACCCTGCCAACATCCAGTCGAAGCACCAGAAACACCAGGCCTTCGAGGCGGAACTGGCGGCTAATGCCGAGCGCATCCAATCGGTGCTGGCCATGGGCGGCAACCTCGTGCAGCGCGGACAGTGCAGCGGAAGCGAAGACGCCGTGCAGGTAACATGATAACAACACTGTTATTTTATTGATATCCATGTGTTAAAAGCCTTTGCTGTTCTTATAACATGAGGACCATTGACAAATTACAGATAAATGTCGTTTAAAAGTACCTTTTTTATCTTACAATTAGATTCAGACCGAAAAACTGATTTAGTCTTGGAAGTCGGCTAGGAAATATCTGTTCATTTAGTTTATTTTCTTAAAGATTGAAATGTTATTTATAGGATAAATCAAGCATAATTTATATCGATATCGGTCTCGCTCAAATATAGCGTGAGCAAATAAACGCCTTTATTCTTTATAACGTATTTATTCTATTGACAAGTCAACATTTGTATAAACAACATATTTATTTCATGTAAAATCTACTATTATTTCTTATAGGTTAGCACCGCATGACCTAGAAAAGTAATAATTATAAGCAACAACCTATGTACTTCAATGTAAAAATAATAAAAATCAAATCAAAACGTAAAATTAAATATTTAAAAAAGGAAAATATTAACATATCCATTTCGTCCAGGCTCGCTTAGCATCCATCGCTGACCAGTGGGAGTTCCTGACGCAGAAGACGACCGAGAAGTCGCTCAAGCTGAAGGAGGCTAACAAACAACGCACCTACATCGCCGCCGTCAAGGATCTCGACTTCTGGCTCGGAGAGGTAAGATAGGAGTACACTTACTACAAGACACTTCGGCTCGTTCATGACTATGCCGATGTGAGCGGTAACTAAGCGCAGGGTGGCGAGCGGTAGCTATACGAGAAGCGGCAAGCGGTAGATTTTTGATTTTGATTTCGATTCTTTATTGATATAAAACATAAACATAATTGTAAAACTTACACACCAAGTCACAATTCAGTCTTCAAATAATAACACTTTTGCAGACTATAGACGCCTTTTTAAGTATTAATGCAATCAAGAATGTATACTTTAAAACATGATATAAAATAACTTCAATCCAAAATGCATAAATATATGAAATCATTGCATTGATTCCATTAATATAATTAGGGGGTAGAACTAAATTAATACGCGCAAGCGTAAATGCTACGAGAAGCGGTCAGGCGATCGCGCGCACTCACCGACAACGAGCGAGCCACCGCGCCCCGCGCTCCCTCGCGTGTGAGCGGCGGGGGCGGCCGGCGCCGGCGCAGCGCACGGTTCATAGCATGAACGACGCGTTATCAGTATTGTGCGGGAACAAAACGTAGTCATGTGGGAGCTTGTATGTACCATATCTATCGATATTAGGCAAGTCTTTCACTTCAGTTAGTCCTAAGTTGGCAATCAAAGAGTTATAATGACATTTATTTTTACTATAAAATTTACGAGTTAATTTTAAAATATATTGGGTAATATTTGGTAATTTTACATTAGAGTGAAATATTTTAAGTTTAGTTTTGAATGGGGGCGAACGGTAGATAAGCGCGAGGCGACGAGCGGTAGCTAAGCGCGGGTGGTAAAAACAAAAATATAAAAAGGTTTCGCGCCGACGAGACGACGCTCAAAGTGTCGCGCGCCCGCCTACTGATGTCGCCCCGCTCGCCGCGCCACTCGCTTCTAACACCCAAATCGTGACCAGCCCGTTAGTGTGATGTGCGACATTTCGTAAGCTCTGTTGTATGTTTTAGGTTGAAAGCTTATTGACATCAGAAGACTCAGGCAAGGACCTGGCGTCCGTACAGAATCTGATGAAGAAGCACCAGCTGGTCGAGGCCGACATCCAGGCTCATGAGGACAGGATCAACGGTAAGTTAATAACATTATACGATCATTGAATATGAGATAAAGAAGTCTTGAAGTTCCAAGTCTAGAACGTCAAAAGACTAGTTTAACCTGAATGTCTATGGCCTTTTACTAGCCTGTTCGCGTCTTACTTAGGTAACAATCCAATCCCTCCACTTTTCTTTCAATTTTCGCGACGTAAAATATAAGTAAATAGTATTATAGTTTCCTTTCCTATCTCAGCACTAATAAAATTCACATACTTACAGCCTAGCAGAATCATATTTGTAACGACTTACTCGAAATTCGTGTTTTTTTTTTTAATTCACGATTTTGTCAGTTGAAATACACTGCAATACATGGTCAACTAAGACAGCATAAAAATACAGCGTTCGTTGACACGATGAAGAGAAGCTGAAATATAGATCAATCTATTTATTCCTCTCTTTCTCATGGCTTAGTGTTTTCTTATTTTTATATGTGATACTCCAACTACGAGATACTACAACAACGGCAACGAATCTGTCACTTAGAAGTACGTAGCATCAGCAGATCGCTAATTTGTACCTGAAAGAGAATTACAAAGAGAACAGACCCCTGAGGAACTTCAGCATTATTCGTCATAGTCAGATGGTCCCCAGTAGACCGATTGCGGCGAAACCCGTACTGTTGGTCACTGAGGAGATCGTTACCTTCCTTCCAGGTATGCGGTATGAGGCGCGAGTTAATACACGCTTCATAGTCTTGCACAGTATGGAGGTTGTTGAAATCGGTTGATAGTTGGCAGGAGTGATCGATGTTCTCAGCATTGTTAGGCAGTAGTATATAAATGTTTTGTCTAAGCAATGTTTGTGCTCGTGCGTAGACATGAACGCGCAAGCAGACGCGCTGGTGTCGTCGGGACAGTTCGACAGCGCGGGCATCGGGTCGCGGCGCGCCGCCATCAACTCGCGCTTCGAGCGCGTGCGCAACCTGGCCGCGCACCGCCGCGCGCGCCTGCACGAGGCCAACACGCTGCACCAGTTCTTCCGGGACATCGCTGACGAGGAATCCTGGATCAAGTTAGTACACTTCTCTTTTTTTTTCTAATTTTAATTTTTACCAACAAATATTCTTGATCTAAATTGATATTAATCTTTTAACTGCCTTCGTCGGATATATCCGACAAACAGTCTCGCGTTTAGTCTGCCAGGTTCTTACATCCACGACCAAATACTCCATCTCGTCAGTTCTTCTGTCACCTATGGGTATTGAAGAGTTAAACGAGATGGGAGTACCCGGTTGCAAACACACAACCCTAGCGAATTGGCTATAATCAATAGTCTCTAACAAGCAAGTCTCTAACTACTCTTCATTCCACAGGGAGAAGAAACTCCTCGTGGCATCAGATGACTACGGGCGCGACCTGACCGGGGTGCAGAACCTGCTCAAGAAGCACAAGCGGCTCGACGCCGAGCTGGCCAGCCACGAGCCGGCCATCCAGGCCGTGCAGGAGGCCGGCGAGAAGCTCATGGACGTCTCCAACTTAGGTAACTTAGATCTATTTAATCGTAGTTACTCTGGCTTAAAGACGTTGGCTGATGAGTCACTATTTTCCTAACGCGACTAGATTTCCTAGACTATACTTGTGATAGCCCGAAAGCGAATACTAACTTTTGCCCGCGTCTTCGTCAGCATCTAAACTCATAAAACTTAAGCTTTTTTTTAAAAAAAAAGAAATAGGGTTCGCAAAAAAAAAGTACTTGAAAAATGCCCAAGTAATATTGTGCTGTTTTACGAATCTGACGCGGACCTAGTCGCGGGCAAAAGTTAGTATTCGCCTTCGAGAATAAGTCTATTCGCGTTAAGAAAATAATGACTCAACTGTCAATGTCGTTTAAAATCCTACCACATTTCCAAAGCGTATTTTCTAATTAAACAATCCATCTATCTTGTTTATTTTTCCTTGGTACATTACAGTCATCATATTAATAATTATGATTATAATACAGGAGTCCCGGAAATCGAACAAAGGCTCAAAGCATTGTCTCTGGCGTGGGATGAGCTGCAGGCGTTGGCGGCTGAGAGAGGCACCAAGCTGCAGCAATCATTGGCTTATCAACAGTTTTTGGCAAAAGTGGACGAGGAGGAGGCTTGGATCAGGTAAAAAAGAACAAAATTTATTGGAGATTGTATATTCTTAAATAAGATTGGGTTAAGAGAAACCATCCCGTTAAATCACATTTAAATCGATATTATTATTCGTAGTGTTGTCAAGTTTTATTTTTAAGAAGATAAGACAGACTCAAGAGGGTCGTATATGATTCCAACAGTTATGAAATTGAGCAATGATTGTACCACTTGAGCACTCTGAACGAAACTCGAAACTGTCGGTACGGGCTTGCACAAATATTTCTGAGTTGCTACAGTAACGAGGTAGTCTCAATTACATCACGATAGCATTATTGTAATGACAGCCGCGCCCAACTAACACACCTACCTTAGGTGAAACGGGATTAGGGCAGAAAGATGATTTGTAACACGACGAATAGTATTAGTTGCTACTCTACAATTGCTATAGCATGGTGCTGGTGACAGCTCTCAGATTCATATTATGTAGCTACCTATCTTTTTCTCTCATCCTAAAGATACGTGTAAAAAGACCTTAGGTAATTTCAATCAACCCGACTTTAAACACTGCTTACTTTCACAGCGAGAAACAACAACTGGTGGTGGTCGGAGAATGCGGCGACAGCATGGCGGCCGTCCAGGGGCTGCTGAAGAAGCACGAGGCGCTGGAGGCCGAGCTGGCGGCGCGCGGGGAGCGCGTGCGGGACCTGGCCGCCGACGGGGAGCGCCTGCTGGCGGCCGGCAACCTGCATGCCGATGCACTGGCGCACCGCATCAGGGCGCTCCAGGTAGCTTGGGACAATTATACACATTTTATACTATAGTCTATTCACGTTAAGAAAATAGTGACGTCATCAGTGCTACTAAGTATTGGCGTATTCATACTGGGGTAAAAATCAGACCATTATTATTAAACTTACTAAACAGTATTGTCAAATATATAATTATTCAGTTATTATTTAAATATCATAACAATCGTCAGAATTTCTATTTTTATTTTTCCCTCTAGATTCATTTTCAAAATTGACATAAAATGCATCTACATAACGTCTGAGAGGCTTACTTCATCTGGTCAATGTAAATTTATATAGCTTTGAATTTGTCAAAGCAGAGTGACAACGAAAAGTCACTATTTTCTTAATAATTACATTTAACGGTGTGCTCGCGGTTGACCCGTCAATTCCCATAAAAACTTACGCAGCTCGCAGAAAACTGGTTTACTACTCATATCAATTTTTTTTATTCAGTTCTGAACTTTTATTTGATCTCAAAGCAGTGAATTATGTATTTTTCTTGTCATAATAAATGTGTGCCTTTCCCCAGGCTAAACTGGAGAAACTGACGGGGCTGGCGGCGCGTCGCAAGGCTGCGCTGGTGGACAACTCGCTGTACCTGCAGCTGCTGTGGAAGGCCGACGTGGTGGAGTCGTGGATCGCCGACAAGGAGACGCACGTGCGCTCCGACGAGTTCGGCCGCGACCTCTCCACCGTGCAGACGCTGCTCACCAAGCAAGACACCTTCGATGCCGGTTAGTACCGTGATATTACGGATAAATATAGTAGATAAATATTGTCTATAACCGAATATCATCATAATATGTTGGAAATATGCTCCAACTGCAAATGAGTGTGGTATTACGTTTGTATGGAAATTCATCGGTCGCCGGCCTCTTAAAGCTCAATTTTCATAACACAGTGTTATAAAATAATTACGTAAGAATTGATTTTTTAAATTTATAAAACCGCGTCCGTACTGTGCGAAGGGATTACTTCAACTGGTCATTATGAACACTCGGCGACGGTTCGACGGCTTTCTATTTTACTATGATGTAAAGTGGCACGCTAAGACAGACCCCAGCGGTCTAATTGTGTGCCTTTTTCGTTTTTGTAAACCTAAGGAAAACCTTAGTTTCTATAAAAAATAAAAATAACAAAGCAGAATGACAACGATGAGTCAATATTGTCTTAACGCAGCTTTCTCTGTGGAATCAAGATTCTAAGCTGGATTTTACACTTATCAATATTTTTTTGTATTTAAAATATTTTTCCCTTGGCAGGCCTAGCCGCGTTCGAGCACGAAGGCATCCAGAACATCACGTCGCTGAAGGAGCAGCTGGTGGCCGCCAACCACGAGCAGACGCCGGCCATCGTGAAGCGCCACGGTGACGTCATCGCGCGCTGGCAGCGCCTGCTGGCCGACTCGGCCGCGCGCAAGCAGCGCCTGCTGCAGCTGCAGGACCAGTTCCGACAGATCGAGGAGCTCTACCTCACCTTCGCCAAGAAGGTAACCTACAAAGCTTACCATTGTGAAGCGCCCCACCTGCGTTACAGTAAAAGTGTTCTCCGCGCAATTAGAACATATACAATAGTCCGAAATCAACTATCGGGCAGTTGTCCGGACCAGACACAACACTCGTCTAGTCCATCACAATCGTCCCTTTTCAACAGAGGTTTGTGGGAATTTATACACGATTCTGCGTACCTATAGAAATGAAAATAAGTTTTTCTATTACAGTTGTAGAAACAATTTCAATCTAATTAATGGTATAAAGTATAAGATAGATATATTCTTTATCTGTGTGTGTCTTCTTTGTCTGTTCTATTAAGAAAACGACTCATAAAGTATACATAGTCAATGTTGGTGTTTGTCCCCAGGCG
The DNA here is from genome assembly GCA_929112965.1 of Mythimna albipuncta. Taxonomy (NCBI): domain Eukaryota; kingdom Metazoa; phylum Arthropoda; class Insecta; order Lepidoptera; family Noctuidae; genus Mythimna; species Mythimna albipuncta. The sequence goes on along the minus strand of OV815962.1, from coordinate 2,168,481 downwards.
TCGGCATTCAACTCGTGGTTCGAGAACGCGGAGGAAGACCTCACGGACCCGGTGCGCTGCAACTCCATCGAGGAGATCCGCGCGCTCAGAGATGCACATGCACAGTTCCAGGTCAGTACCCCACTACTTATCATATCATAATCAGCCTTATAATGTTCCCACTGCTGGGACTCAGGCCTCTTCTTTAGTAGAGGTAATGGGCCGTAATCCACCACGCGGGCCCAGTGCGGGTTCATGAATGTCTTCGAATTTTTTGGGTCCAGGACATGGCGGTTTTATGTTTTCTTTCACCGTTTTGAGAGCAGTAGCGATGAAATAAATTACACAAAGTAATACGCTTGGATGGGTTTGAACCAGCGACCTACAACTTGTAAATCGAGGTCGTTACCACTCGGCCATCACTACTCTTGCATCGTCATCATCATCATTATTACAGCCGAAAGACGTCCACTGTTGGACATAGATCTCCCCAAGTAACGCCCCTCAATTTTTGTACAATGGGACATGTTTTTAGGCAATTTGATAGCATTGCGTGCATGTGAATATGACAACATTTTGATCCCTAACGTATCGGAGGCTTTACCCTTCCAGAGGCACCTGTTAAACTAACTTGTTGCCATCGCTACAATTTCAAGTATCTAGAAGCTTTAAAAATTCAGATTGAATATGTAATTGTTCTAAACGATTTATTGTATGACGTAATTTTCTCAATCACCAGGCTTCGTTATCATCGGCACAAAGCGACTTCGAAGCGCTGGCGGCTCTGGACGAGCAGATCAAGTCGTTCAACGTGGGTGCCAACCCTTACACCTGGTTCACCATGGAGGCGCTCGAGGAGACCTGGCGCAATCTGCGCAAGATCATCGGTAAGCTGTTGTTCGATTTTCAAGTGGTTAAATTATCTTGGTTACCAAGATAATTTAACCGTTTGAAAATCGTCGTTTTTACCGCGTATATTGAAAGACTGGACTCATTTAGCCAGCTGTGGTCTTCCCGTTCGATTATAAGTGTCTTCAAGGTTAGAGTGAATAGATTCTTAATAAACTAGCGCCTCACCATCAACGATTGCATCACTGCTTACCAGGTGGGATCGCAGTCAAGCACCTATTCACTCTAGCCATGAAGACACCTAAATTATAATCGAACGGGAAGACCGCAGCAGGAAACTCTTTCGAACAATCCCACAGTACTATAACAGGACTTAAGCTCCTTAATATCAACGTTGTAACGTGTTTGTACAGCTGAGCGCGACGTAGAGCTGACCAAGGAAGCGCACAGGCAGGAGGAGAACGACAAACTGCGCAAGGAGTTCGCCAAGCACGCCAACGCTTTCCACCAGTGGCTCACCGAGACACGGTACGTGAATCATAAACTGTTTATAAAATTTTTGAATTTCTTTTACCTTACTGTAATTATACCTTACTATAATTAATATTACTTGTAGAGTGGTTCAGAAAAAAAAAAACTAGTAATCTGGTTAACACGTTGGCGGACAGTAACGGTCACAAGCGTCTAGTATAGCTAAGTGATATGACAGTACGCCTGTCGACGTATAAGTTTTTATTTGCATAAAATCAGTACGCCATAATATGACGACCGATTTTCCATACGATAGTATCATAAAGAACGGCATGTTGTAGTGTCACCACAGATATAATTAAGATTTTAGTACTGTCACTACACATTTTTCAAAAATTCGTCAAAGAAAGTACCTCCACGCACACATTCAAATTTGTATGGCCCTCTCCCTACGCACACTACGCTCGTGGGCGTCGTAGTTACATACGATCAGTCCAGTAGTGCGCCGCTGCGGTGTTCGTGCGTGTCGACTGTCGCTACATGTTTACGCCTTTTTAACGCCTTACGACGTTCATGCCCTAGATTCGTGCTGACATATCATGTATTTTTTACAATGCATTGTGACACTACGTCCGTGGGCAATGTATGAAAATAAGTAGAGTCACAGTCGCCGCAGTCAGTGAGATAGTACTGTCCGCCAACGTGTTAAAGAATGGACTAATCGATTCAATAAAAAAATAGTTGATACTTAATTTCTAGCACATCTTAAGTACCTAGCCTCTATTACTATTGTCTGCGCTGAAATAGTACATTTTGATTCAAGTGGAGAAAGTTTGTCATTGTAACCGAGGCAGAATTCACCGGAGCCGCAGGCGAGGGTTTATTGAGCCCAGGGCTGCCGTAACAAATTTCCACGTGTATCAAACGACGTTTTTCAATCCATTTACGAAAGGAGCGTCTAGAGAGCGGGGTTTCGAGGAACTTTCTCCGCTTGTATCAAAATCTAATATTGTTGTCTACTTATATGAACGCTGACAAAACTATTGGTACCGTGAACTCCTATGGAATATATTTTTTAATACAGAGTGTATTAAATAATAAAACAATTGTGATGTTCAAAATTGGAGGTGTTGACATATTGATTGGTATACAGGTTACGGCTGCTAGGCTGGGACGGGTAACGTATTCATAATGTCGCGTATACTTACTAAAATTATAAAACGGTTCGCTTCGTGGCTTGACAGCAAATTGTGAACTCTTGCTTCCGTCAAGCCCGACTTTATCGTTGTACTCGTACGTTCTAGGTGTCTGTCTGTACAGTGCAGCTTAATGATTGGCTTGTTTCAACTGTATTCTGTCACAAACTGTTACGTAAATTAAAATAAGTGACCTGAGGCCCTACCACGAGCTGTTAATGCGATCCACTTTATGACCTAAACTGAGAGAGAGAGAGTTTACACCTCCATCTCTCTCGAAAGCCTGACATTTTAACACGTCGTGGTAAAAAAGCCCAAGTGTACAATGTACATATCACTATTTTAGTACTAATAATTCTTATTTATAGATGTTTATCTTCTTTAAATTTTCCGTTGACAAAAATAATCTGGATGTTGTAATCGATATTATTATTTAACCTATAAAGACTAATGATACCAAATTATATCTGCTAAATAGTCGGTGGTACTTTCAAAGCTTTTAACATTTCTAGAATATGAAATTCTACGAATAACGCCATAAGGTCTACCGTCCACAAACGCGTAGCTTCATAGACGAAGCTGCAACGTTACGACGCTGCCGCTTCGTCGACAGTTTCACAGTTTAGTACGTAAGCTCCACGCAGGCGTACACCAAGCGTATAGTGACGAATACTAGTTTATAAAGCTACTCGTTCGTGTACAGCCAAAATGTTCGTAAGAAGCCAAATCATACCTGCCTTTAATATGTCGAATCATCACAATAATTCCAATATAAATAAAAAATCCAACAGCACATCAATGATGGAGGGCACCGGTTCCCTGGAGCAGCAGCTGGCTACACTGCGGCAGCGCGCCGGGGAGGTGCGCGCGCGCAGGGCCGACCTCCGGCGCCTTGAAGAATTAGGTGAGTCGCGCATAAACAAACGATCATTCACTTAACGTGCTGATGAAATTAATTAGACAAATGACAAGTAACTAATGAATTTGTACGACATTAAAGGTGACCTTACCTATCAGAATGGATGGTCACCTTACCTCATTCTTCTTTGTCGTCTCCTGTTCTCATTACATATCAAATACGTTTACAACAAAACTCAAATCTTTAGCTTTTACCCTAGTAGCTGTTCTCGCTTTTATTTTTATACTATGTAGCTGGAAAATGACTCACTTGCTAGATTTTTATTGACTGAAATACTCCTGTGTTCCTTCGGTAACCTGTTGCGTTCGAAGGCCACGATTACTCTTTCGAATCCCTTGTTTCACAGCCCTAACTTATAAACTTTAGCAGGTCCATTCGTTAGTGAAGGATATCTTTATTTCAGCTTTTCTCAATAATATTCTAACTCGTCAAAATTTTTGTAACCAGGCGCGGCATTAGAGGAACACCTGATCTTGGACAACCGATACACGGAGCACAGCACAGTGGGGCTTGCCCAGCAGTGGGACCAGCTCGACCAGCTGTCCATGCGCATGCAGCACAACTTGGAGCAGCAGATACAGGCCAGGAATCACTCTGGTAAGTAAACTCTTTTTCATACCAATAGAAATGCTAATTGCCGCTTTATTTTATAACCAAATTGTGATAGTGTTTTTAAAATTATGTTTAGTGAAAATTATTGTTTAGTATAAAGTATTGTATAAAAAATAAAACAAGATAATACGAGTACTCAATTAAGAAGTACAAGATAGAGTGCTCGGCCACATTGGCAGCATGGTGCGGGTACAGGAACGCGCGCTATTTGCTTGGCCACACTGGCAGCGTGGATGCAAAGACAGGATTTCCGCTCGCCGCTCGCACTTACTGTGGCTCTGGCGCGTCTCGCTCCCCGCGCCCGCGTGCCCGCAATGGACACTCAAATGAAGTTCTTATGTGCAGAGATAGCCTCGCTGCACCCGCCCCACATTCGCGCTTTTATTGTAGCCGAACACCAAATTGAACTCCAATGATATTTATTTTTGTGCACCATAATCATTTTACTAAGAAGTTGTTATGTTTGTCAGGTGTAAGCGAGGACGCGCTGAAGGAGTTCTCAATGATGTTCAAGCACTTCGACAAGGACCGCTCGGGGCGCCTCAACCACCACGAGTTCAAGTCGTGCCTGCGCGCGCTCGGGTACGATCTGCCCATGGTGGAGGAAGGCCAGCCCGACCCCGAGTTCGAGGCTATACTCAGTGAGTACTCCGTCAACTAACTGCTGAATAATACACCGGAATCGAATGGATCCCAACTATCTCAAGGGTTACTTTTAATATACTATATTTGTCGATATGTCAATCGATGATTGAAAGGGAGAATGAAGACATTGTATGAAGAGTGATATAAAAAAAGTGACTGCTGATAGGACAAAAGAGAAGAAATCTGCCGCTGCTGCTGGAGAAAGTTTCAAGCGGTAGAATTATCATAACCAATGTTTTACATAGATGATCCATAACTGGCAGTGGACAAATTAAAAAAAAAAATATACCTATCAATAACTACACTATCCAGGTTTTTTAAAATGTTTATTTGTTTCATAGATGTAGTAGACCCGAACCGCGACGGGCAGGTCTCCCTGCAAGAGTACATGGCGTTCATGATCAGCAAGGAGACGGAGAACGTGCACTCGTCCGAGGAGATCGAGAACGCCTTCCGCGCCATCACGGCGCACCAGGACCGCGCATACGTCACCAAGGATGAGCTCTATGCCGTGAGTAGCGCTACCACTTGATTACGGGATAGAAAGACGCCGAACAAAGCCGAGAACCACTGGTTCTTCTCATATTAGACCATTCTTTTTAGGAAGAACATCATATGCGTCAATTTGCGTTTTTTGCAGGAATGGGTTTAACTTTCCCGTTCCTAATGAAAAAGTTACTTATTATCCTATATACTTTTAATTAGAAAAGGGATTTTCTTTCTACAAAAAGCGCCAACTGTCGCTTACGTTGTTCTTTATGAAAACCTTCTGATGGATACTTTTCAAGTGTTTTAAGAAATTCAGTTTTTAATATTACAATCGCTCATAAGCATAATGTTACGTTGCATGCTACCATAAAATAACATCAGCTCAAACCCAGCGCACAACTAACCTGTCATCCTGTTCACAGAACCTCACAAAGGAGATGGCGGACTACTGCGTGGCGCGCATGAAGCCCTTCGTGGAAGCCAAGACGGAGCGCCCCATCCCCAACGCGCTCGACTACATCGACTTCACGCGCACACTGTTCCAGAACTAAGCACGCACTGCGCACGACGCACGCGCAGTACTACCTAGCTTTATTTACCTAACGCATTAAAATCAAAAAGAAAATTTTCGTTTTTAATTTTGTGCCGTGTCCCCCTCACGCGAGAGTACTGCGCGGTCGGCCGCGCCATCAGCTTGTATTACTATTTATATAGCACTACTTCAATGTCTCATTATTCCAAAAGTATATAGACTGAAAGAAAAAAGCATTTCAATCAATTCATTATGGTAGCTTTAGAGTCTGCAACATGGACTTAAAATTAGAAAAATAATAATCATTATCAACTGATGTCAGTGCGTGTCGTTGCGGAGCATTGGGCTTGTGTTCGTAGTTCGAGCAAGCGCGCCCGGGCGAACGACGTAGTATGTCGAGACGCTACTTGCGTAGTTGCTCTGTACCTTAGGGTATGTGTAGTAAGGGTGAGAATTCCTTTTCTCTGACGCCAGCAGAGAAATACGAAGCTGCCAGTCTCTACGACTTGATGTCAGTATTTTTATCTATAAACTGTTTTATATCCTTGAACCTTGTTGCATTTCATAAAATTTTATCATTTGCTAGATAGCGTTGTAAGCTAAGATTAACAAATCTTATTTTATTATTCATTTACTAGTAATTGAGCTAAGATGCTATTTATTTTTTGTATTCTCCAATTATTATCTTTTCAATAAATATTTATTCCCAAATTATTATTTTTTTTATTTTATAATAAAAGTTAGTGTTCAATTTTATACAATACATTATTTATGTAATAAATTATCTGTAATACATTTATATCATTCGTATCATACAAGTTTCACACATAGAATGATTGGCTACATTTCTGGTTCTATATAAATTTTAACATTTTTTTTTTTTACATTACATATTTAAAATTATGTCAAGATTAAAAGTAAAAGTATATTTTTTTAGTATCAAAGCAAAATATTAGTATTTTTTACATATTTACAACAAGTTACATACATACTTTGGTACTAAAATCAAAGTCATTTTCGAAAAGTTGAGTGTCTTGGATTACAGACTCAAGAATTGTTACGATTACAAATTTAGTTACCTTAAAAAAAAACATTTGAATAGTTAAAACAATGATTAGCAGGTCATTTATCCAAAAAATATCTACTCTTACACACCATTAGAAGCATGCGGATGGTGTAGTACCAACTAATCGTTTGAAGGAGGATTTGTCTTACGACAGTTGAATGTGACGGAAGAAACGTATGTTATCTTGAATTTACGAACGGCTAATCATTATTTAAACTAGGCATTAGTATTTTATTTGTAAGTAAGACTGAATATCGTGCCATCGCCGTCTAGGCGACTAGTTACAGCATATACATGCAACAGACAATGTATTATATTTACAACGACGTAATATTGTGGACGGCGCCACTTATTTTCTAACTAAATTAAGTATATTCACGCCCAACACGAACAGGCGTAGTATCTAAATTGGAATAATCAATTCCAGAACTAATGACACGAGATCTGATTCTAGGGCCCCAGTTACGCCACAAATTGCCAATAAAGCGGCTCCAAGCCATTATGTTCATAATATCGCGAGCGTCCAGAGTGCGCGCGGTAAAAGACAGAAGCCTTTGAGAAAAACAAAGAACCTACACTGAAAGGCAAGCGGGGCTCGGTCGCTCGGGCAGCCCGCGCGCTTGCCTCGGCCGAGCCACGTCCTCACTAACCGAGCTGCTTCGCGCGGCAAGTGCCTCGCGAGGCTGCCCGCTCAGTGTGGACGCGCTTAATCAGTTTTCTGTCTAAAAATTGACAGAAAACTGTTCGAAATACGCTTAGTGTTGAACACATTTCATAATTAGTGATGCAAAGGGGCCTAGAAGTGAACCATTTCTGCATCAGAAAGGTAAATCTTCACGATCCACGGTTCAGTTTTCCAACATTGTTAGACTAGGTTTGACGTCATCACCAGAAGTTATCAATAGACAATATCTACAGTTGCGCCCTCTGCAGTAACCTATACTCTTGCGGCGTGACGAGCGGCTGCAGCTTGTCGAGTAACTGCTGCGGCAGGCCCGCCTTCTCCGCGTGCTGCAGGTAGGGGATGGACAGCAGCTCGCGCACGGAGGGTCGCGCGCGCGCGTTGTACGTGAGGCACCATTTCAGCGCTGCGATCAGTGATCGAGGGAGGTCTGTGGGGAAGAGAACTGTCTTGATCAACAAGGACAAAACATTCTATTTGAATTAAATCAATTAATTAATAAAAATAAATAATCAGTTGCATTGGCACATAAGATAATGTGGGAGTTAGGATAAAAATAGTTATTTCATTATATAATTAATTAACTAGTATGCAAAGTAAAAAGTTGACAGTGTCACCTCGTCCACAAAAAAAAAACCCTTAAAAAGTTCGATAAGCAGTCTGATGCAGTTACCTAAATGGGGTGAATAGAAACAATATACCGATATACCACTTGAATAAAGCTTCAAGGTGTTTACTCTAAGCTGTAGAAACCCTGTATAAGCGCTTAAACAGCTGATAAAACTGCAAAAAGGGCCCCAGATTATACAGCATTAAGTGTTAGTTGGCGAATAATTGCTGTGTTGTAGCTGCATAACCTCTGCATAACTGCAGCATAAATGTCCAGTTGTACATTCTAAGCTGTACAAAAGCTGTATATCGTTGTATGATGGAGCATTAACTCTACAAGATACTCACTTATACTGTGATATACAGCAAGCTTTCATCGTCATCATCATCATTTCAGGCGAAAGACATCCACTGTTGGACATAGGCCTTCCTCAAGTGTCACCACAAAGAAGAGAGCTTGGCGCTATACAAAGTTCATGAGAATCAAAAGGCGATTTAAAATAACTATAAGAAAGTGCGTAGACCTCAGTTGAATTAATAAAGGATGACAATTCCTTCCCCCCGACTATTTCCCAAAACCCTCCAGATCATCGTGGGGCAACATCAAAATGAAGAAGCAGATTATGATAAACAGCAATAAATAACTGTTGAATGTTTTCACAACAGAACACTGTTTGTTGGACATCAGTTTATCTACCTCAATAAATTATACTTTACTATCCCTATTGTCTGTAATATTTACCTTCGTTTTTTTTTGTATGATAATATCTCCAAAATGGTACCTTGGGTAAAAATCTTTTCTGGTAAGAAATTGTTACTCTGAACCATGAGAATCGTGTTTTTTTTTTAAATTAATTATTATTTTCAACATTTTTGGTTTATTAGTTCTAGAACGAGGGGGTTCTACAGGGGGGATAAAAATTCGATTATTTTTTACCTAGGACGCACCGTTTTCGAGATATTTGTATTTCTTCTTTTTATAATCTGCAGGCCCAAAGCACGGACACTGTGTGACGTAGGAATGGTCCTAACTTATACCTCACCACACATATTTCAGGGCTTTTATATACAAGGTTAATAAGGTATTGTAATAATAATAAAACAGGACGAATTCTAAAAAAAAAAAAACAACAATTTGCTCAAGTAACTTTTTACGGAATTCTTGGTGCAAGTACAACTCGCACTTGACCGGTCTTTTGCCCCCATATAGATGTGCACAAAGAGAGAGAGAGTGAGTTTTAATACTAAGATATACAACGATAAACGTACGCGGATAACTTTATCCAGCCTAAAGCTTTGTTTTACACATTTGTGCAGCCCTTATACAGTTCTAAGTTGTTAATCAGCAGGATTATTGATGTTTAAAACACTAGCGTGCTGCTTGGGTAGTAGAATTAATTTTTTGGTTGCATCAGTTTCCAACCATTTTGTTTTTTTTTTTTTTGAGCTGTCAATATTTTTTATTTACTACATTTTAGTGAGTAAAAAAAAACAGTAAACTATTTTGAAATCGTTTTGACGATCCCCTTTTGTTCGGGATATGCCCGAAAAACGTATAATTTGACGCCAAAAATTAATCACTCTTACGCTAAAATGCAACAAGCCTTGCTTTTGGATGTGCCAAGAAATTTATATACATCACAGTGCACCCGTAAAACATAACCCTCTTTTTGGCGCTGTTGGGTAAAAACATAGCAAAAACAAAGTTTATCGATGTTAGCCAACTTCAGACCTTTCGTGTATTTTAGACGTCCACGTTCGAAAAATCTTTACCCTCGTGTACCTAAGCGTGGATCCACGTCCAAACCTAACAAACTTTTTAAATGTGAGTTTGTTCACTATTCTTTGGAATTTTAGGGTCTACTTTTTTTTTGCATCGAAAGAAGTGAATGAATGAATCTGTCACGGGCGGCCATTAGACTGAATTAGTGATGTGCCGAGCGGCCCCTCGGCTTGACTCGAGTCTGACTCGATTCCTGCTTTGAAACTTTTTGGGATTTTTTCGAATCGCAAAAAGTTTTTAGTTTTTTTTTGAGGTAACTACAAAACAGTTTTTAGATTTATCCTTATATCTGTGCTTTATGACCTTGCTTTATTTTGTAACTTTCAGGACGCAAAATCCTGAAATTCAATACCTATTGATTCCTTTGCAAAATGTAAGTTTTTAATTTCAACACCATAACTCCACGCTTTCCTGAGATATAGGTCTTGACAGACGAACGGACGGACGGACTTTTTCCTTTTTTTAGTAAGGAACCCTAAAACACACCGGAAGTAGCTTGAGAAAAAGTTTGTACCAGAACCGGTGTCGTCAAACTCATACATTTACGATTAAAGTGCGTTTCATCATTTGTAAATTCCCTTCTGCGTAATGTTGGCTCCCCTGAAAGTCTAAACGTCAAAGGAGGAAAATCGAGGAAATAGCGACACGCAGTGTTTATAGAGATTTCCCTTTCTCAGGACTTCTAACCCTTAAAAAAGTTAAATTATGCCTAATATAATAAAAACTGGTGAACGAGAATTGGTATTAAAAGTACAAAACACAGTATTTATCGTTGTATCATTATCCTAAACACAAATATGTACAACCAGCTGTGCCCGCGACTTCGTTCGGGTGGACTACAGGATTTCGAATTTTTTTTTTTAAATAAAAGTAACCTATGTTACTCCTTATTACATCAGCTACCTGCCAAAAAAAGTCCCGTCAAAATCGGTCCAGCCATTTCAGAGATAAGCCCGGATTAACAGACAGACAGACGAACAGACAAAAATTGTAAAAAATGTTATTTTGGTGTATGTACTTACCGTATATATTTTCATATGTTATTTAGTTATTTCAATATTACAAACAGACACTCTAATTTTATTTGTATGTATATATGTATAGATTATACATATATATGTATAGATTATACATGTTGTATTTTTTCCTTTTCTCGAGTTCTGGATTTGAATTTGTAGACTCGAGTCATGGACTCGAGTCAATATTCGAATTCAACACATAGTCATGACTCGAATACCGCATAAACTGACTCGAGTTGACTCGAGTCACCAAAACAGCGACTCGGCACATCACTAGACTGAATGGATTTCGTCATGGGAATGGGATTGACAATTAAAAACAAGTTCATTCTGGTGAAAAGTGCGACCGGTGAATTTCCTGCTGTGTGATTCTCACGAAAATAAACATCTGTAAGTATTTCTGTCTATTTTGCTTTTGTTTATATTATGTAGAACATAAAACCATTCAAAATAAATGAATTATTAACTTGATTTGTGATATTTCTGTGATCAAATGTCTCGCGATGTTTTTTCTGTCAATGTTTTGATTTTCATATCGATGTATAATATCAGGGTGTCAACTGCTAATGTTCGAAAAAAATCCCTGACTTTCCCTGACAATTTTTTCAAAATTTCCTGACCAACTATGTATATTCATTTTACAGAAAAATAAAATAAAATATATATTTTTGAAATACTATAAAGTGCTTTAACCCGTTGTGTGTCTAAACGTACATCTACGCGAGACACAATGGATTTTTAATTGTCTCTAATTACGACCCTCGAGCGGTTAACCCGTTGTGCGTCTAAGCGTGGATCCACGCGAGACACAATGGCTTTTTAATTGTGTCTGTAATTACGGCACACGAGAGGTCGGGTCTTTCTAGAGCATAAATTAATTATATCCTTCATTTTACAATCACTGGGAAATTTTGGAAGACAGTGTTTTGGGAGACAAAATCTCAATTTCTCCCTGACTTTCCAGGTGACCCCTCTATTTCACTGACTTTCCCAGACTGCTTTGAGCTTCCCTGATTTTTACCTGATTTTCCCTGACTTTCCAGAATGTGACACCCTGATTATTATTATAATTATTATTATATGGAACGAAGTATTCTCGGGTTCAAAAGAACAGATCGCATAAGGAACAGTATACTTCGTTCCAAAACACGAATCGCAGACGTAGGTGACTCAGCCGCCAAATTAAAATGGAACTGGGCAGGTCACATCTGCCGCATGCCGCAACAAAATTGGGCGAAAGCAACTACTGACTGGACTCCGAACAGCAGGAGCCGACGACGCGGTAGGCCCAGAAGGAGATGGCGTGACGATTTGGACTTCTACCTTAATGATTGGCCAGAAGTGGCTAAGGACAGAAAAGAGTGGAATAACGGAAGGGAGGCCTTTGCCTGCAGTGGGACACCACGGGCTCATAATAATAATAGTAATAATTTATATTTGCATCTATCTTAAAAAAGTCGTTATAAAGGAAATTTCATTAACTTTCGAATTGTGTATAGGTACACTTTAGTACACTTTTTATCAGAATATGAAAAATAATTGACATTTTCTAAGGTCATGCAAAATGCACGCACACATTCTCATATTTAGGGCTTGCATTTACCGTTTGACCTTCCGGTAAGAATTCTGAGTGCACAACATCGCGATAGTCAAAGAAAATAGTCAACATGACTTTGACTTTTGATCGACTTTGGCGTGGTTTTTTCGGTTTTGGTTCAGTTGGAAGGCGCCACTCCAAAGCTTGTTGACTTGTTTGCATGTCAAACTCATAAACCCACGTCTCGTCGCCAGTAACAATGCGTTTCATGTCCTCAGCGACTCTCAGACGATTGAGTTTTTGGAGAAAATTCAGGTTTTTTGGGACTAGCCTTTTTTTTATGGTGGGAAAAATCATGCATTGACATCCCCCGCCCTTGGGCGGAGCGGGAGATAGTGTCAGACTCTTACTGACTAAAAGACCCACCCCGTTCCTTCTAGCCTTCATACCGGGGCTCGACCGCCCTTTCGGATAACCCTGGCCCCAGTAGGCTTCGACCCGACTGGGTCCCTGCTGTTGCTGACAACAGCTGGCGCGCGGGAACAGTGCGCACCGTCGACGACTTGGGCTTGGTCCGGACAGTTACCGGACGGCCGGACAGTGAGCTACCCATTGCTCACTGTCCGCAAGCCTGCGCCTACGTCGGCCGGAAATCGGGATCAGAATCCCGGCGGCGATAACGCCGTTGCCTGATGCGTTCGGCCTCCTCCTTTGCGAGCATTACTGCTTCGCAGAAGTCAGCGACTGCCTGCCACTCCTCCTCGCTCCGGACCATGGCCTCAACCAAGGCCCGGCGCGAGAGGTCTCCGCCGCCGATCGCCCCCACGAGGGCACGGCGATGCTCCGCCCAAGCAGGGCACACCTCGACTGTGTGCTCCACCGTGTCCTCCGGGCGTTCTGCACAGTGGCGACACCCGGGCGTCACTTCCGCATGAATCGAGTGCAGGAAACTCCCGAACGAACCATGTCCGGTGAGTACCTGCGTCATGCGGAAGGTAAGGACGCCGTGAGGTCTTTCCAGCCACGCCTCAAAGAGGGGACTTACCTATGGGACTAGGCGGGCGGCAACATGTTCCATACCCAAATAATTAGTTAAAATGGTACGGATCGACTCGTGAGATACAGAAAGTTCGGCGGCTATCTCTCTCAAACTTGAATGAGAATTTTCAGTCACTATTTTCTTCACTTTTGCGATATTAACTTCAGTTGCAGAGGTTGATGGCCTACCAGAGCGAGGCAAAGCTTCCATCACATCTAGACCGCTTTTGAATGCTTTATACCACTCACAAGCACGTGTTTTAGATAAAGTCGATTCACCGTAAGCCTTCTGTAACATTTTCAGTGATCCCGAACACGAAATTTCATTGGCGATGCAAAAAAGACAAACTCTTTGTTCGATGTTCTGTCCATTATGAAATACGCAATACATACCAGATATGATACAACTAAAAACAGTACTGTATCTAATAATCACTACATAGTATAAAACAAAGTCGCTTTTTCGAACCCTACGAGTTTTATCAAAATAATGTACTAAGTATTGTACACATTGAAAAGGTCTACAGAAAAGTCCGTGATGGTATATCTCTTATGGATAACCCACAATAACTTTTTTTTGTCATTTACTTTTTACGACACATAATGGCTAATTTTCGAAGCGATTTTAACCAATACAGCATTAATCCTTAACCAATTAAATACCTTGAATACATTGTTCATTTAATATAGATCTATATGGCCCTTTACACCGTATGATTTAAGTGAATATTTTCGAAGATATTACAGATTTAAAAATTGCGGGACGTAGCGTTTGCGGCGGTACCGGCCGGCCGCCCGGTGCGGCAAGAGCATTGCACCCGTGCGAAGCCGGGGCGGGTCGCTAGTCTAATATAAATAACAGATGCAACTCAAACTCCGCGCCAAAATGGAAAACAGTTGTGCCAATCTAGCAACAACAAAAAAACCTAAAATTTGAATTTGGAACCATAAACAAATCATCCATTGCCGATACTTTTTTTGACTGAATGTATATAGCGACAATGAAATGGATTGTGCATTTTATGGCGTTATTGAGACTTGTTGTTAAATAAATGGCGAGATGAAAAAAACAATATCATGTTACTATTTCAATATTATTTACTAATAAACGATACTGTACACGCTCATGATATAAAAAAATAACTGGTGTTGTTATTCTAAACTATAATAAATATAAAACTACTAGCTTTATACGGTTTCGTCCAAGTTTTTAAAACTATTTTTCTGCACACGGTTTTTCTCTCATTCCTAGTATCTATCTTAACTTTATATTATTACTAGCTGTGCCCCGCGGTTTCACCCGCGTTTTTCTCGTTTCCGTGGAAATACCGAGATAAAATATTGCCTATAATTGCCTCCCTTAATAAATGGACTATTGAATATTTAAACAGTTTTCATATCAGATCAGTATTTCCCAAGATTACCGCGTTCATAAATGTATTTATTATACTCTTCAAAGATCTTATACTTACAATCATCAACAAATATATTTCGAAAAAGATTATTACAGGATTTTATGTTGATAAAAACTCTATGGCCCATAACTCATTAATAGGTACCAACTCTTAACATCTTACACACGTGATAACTTTTAAACGAAATATCCGATTGAGATGAAACAAAAAGTATTTTACTTCTACATAAATACTCTTGATAACATAATGCTTAATTTCGATAAAGATTAATATTAAGATACATATATAACGTAGTTTTTTTTCTTCAGACGATTTAATAATTATTTTGAACACAAAATCGGTTATTGTGATTAAACCATGATAGCTAGATATATGTTCTCGCGGACTTTTTTGTAGGTCTTAATGGGATCTACAAACCCGTAGTACATCATTTTGTTCTATTGTCAATAGTTTTTGCAGCGCACGCAAAAATAGGTTTTCGATTTTACACCTTGTGTTACAAAATAGCAATTTTATTACGGATCCCTAATTTTAAAAAAATAGCCTATAGCCTTCCTCGATAAATGGACTACCCAACACTGAAAGAATCATTCAAATCGGACCAGTAGTTCCAGAGATTAGCGCGTTCAAACAAACAAACAAACAAACAAACTCTTCCGCTTTATAATATTAGTATAGATAAAAGCGAAAGCAATAAGTATCAGAAAGAATCAATAAGTAGTCATAAGTGGTTTTCTCTTCTTTTTAGGAAATCATCATGGTTGTGGTCCTGGATCTTGACCGGTTTTTGCATAAACGCGACTATATTTCTTGCTATAAGGGAGAGTTTATGTGGCCATGGAAGAAACCGCATTTCTTGCGGGAAAATATTTGTCAGATTTGTCACACGGAAGTTAATAACTTGATAAGGCACTTCCGTGTCACCATGAGTTGAAATACGATTCTTCTTCTACTAACAATTTTTTTTCTGGTGCATAAATAAAAAAATTAAATTACATAATTGACTTACTGGTACATAATTTTGATTTTTATTTCTTTCACTCTGTCATCATTTAAATAAATAAATAAAAAAAAACTTATCTATCCTAAATAACCGTAGGTAATGGAGCCAGACCGAATTATTGACGACGACGGGCTTCCCGAAGCCAGCACTTCAAGAAGTGTGGTATGTTGCTAATAAATATTTGTATCAAATATTTTTGTTAATCATCAATTCTAACATGTAAATATTTTTTTAAATTATTTATCTTTGTAGGGTCACAAATGGCATTTTCCCGATGACGACGATTATGATTGGCAGCCTGGTCAAAGGCCTCACGACCTAGATATGTCTTATTCCGAGGTAGATATAAACTATTACTTTTTACTTTTTATTTTTAGAGTTTTGCACGCATTCTCCCTCTGATTAATTATAAATTAATATGATTATATTTGTCACATTATCAAAGGGAATTATCATAAATGGCGATTTACTCTTGTAGATACTCAGTTGGCCATTAGACGAGGAGCTAAGAGTGGATTCGGGCAGTGAGGAAGAGGAGGAACCTATGTCGCTGGAGGAGCATCGAGCTACCCTGGAAGTGACAGCCGAAAATGTCGAGGAAGATCCCGAAGAACACGAGAGGCTGTCTGAATCTTTCAATTGGTCAAGCGATTATAGTACATTTAGAGGTCAACCGGAAGTTTATTCCCAGGCAAGGGAGCGCGGTCCCAAAATTGAGGAAACAGATCCTCTGAAGCTATTCACTCATGTTTGGGATCACGATATAATGAACAGAATTGTGGCACAGACCAACGAGTATGCCTGGCAAACAATAGCGGAAGCATCCGAGTCTCCGGAAGGTATCTCGGTCCATTCTCGATTGAACGATTGGGTAGAAACCTCTACTGATGAGCTGTACAAGCTCTTTGCGGTGATGATATTTATGTCGCTGATGGTCGCAGGACGTGTGAGTGAATACTGGAGCATGGGTACAATGGCCATGCCAGGCTTTCGTAGGCTTATGAGTGAAAAACGGTACTGGCTACTCATGCGTTTCCTGCACTTTGTCGATAACAATACCATCAGTATTCATGGTTCTGATCGTAAAGTTGCTAAGATACAACCCATCATTGACCATTGTAATAAAAAGTTTGATAGCATGTACACGCCTCGCAGAGAAATAAGCATTGACGAATCGTTGCTGCAATTTAAAGGACGCTTGAGTTGGATCCAGTGCATACGTACAAAAGCAGCACAATTTGGTATTAAATTGTATGAACTTTGCGAGGCGGTTACAGGCTATCTGCTCAAATTTGAGGTTTACACGGGCAAAAAATATCCACCGACAGGGGACTCCGGGGAGGACTCCTTGTATGGCTTTACGAGCACAAGTGCGAAAGTGGTGCTAAGGCTCATGCAAAAATTTCTTAACAAAGGTCACTGTCTTGTAATGGATAACTTTTATAATTCAGTTCCTTTGACACGATTTTTAAAGTTGAATAAGACCGATGTCATTGGAACTCTGAACAGGCGAAGAATGGGGACACCGGGGGACATACAAACTCTCAACGAAAGGAGACTTCAAAAAGCAGCAGTGGTAAGTAGGCACTGTGGTGACGTATCTGTCTTATCTTGGAAAGACGTTAAATTAGTAACCACAGTGTCGACTTATCACAACGCGGACATGTTGCCTGGGAGAAGAGCAGGACAACAAATACTGAAGCCTGTGGTTGTGCACGACTACAATAAGTACATGGGCGGTGTAGATTTAAAAGATCAAATGCTGTCCCCGTACTTAATGGAGCACAAAAGGGGGACGAAATGGTACTTGAAAGTGTTCAAACGGCTATTAAATGTTAGCATTTTGAACATTTTCATCATACATCGTGAGAACAGCACAAATCCACTCAGCCACAGGCAATTTAGATATCAATTGGCGGAGCAACTCGCTCATAAATACCCAAATTTGAGCTTACCATGGGTAATAAATCCTGCTCTTCTCCGCTTAAGTGGTGATAATCACTTCCCATTGACCTTACCATGGGTAATAAATCCTCCTGCTCTTCTCCGCTTAGATGGTGATAATCACTACCCAATCTATGCAGATTCCTTAGAAGATCGAACGGGGAACAAGAGAAATAAAATAAAAAGGAACCGCTGCGTTCGTTGCTCCTTAAAAAAATTACGGAAAGAAGTAAACACCGTTTGCCAGAAGTGTCAGAAGTTCATTTGTCTCGGTCAATGTTGGATTGATTATCACACTGTAGAACATTTATAAAATTTTGTCGTTAAGGTAGATGGATGCCGTGTAGCCCACGAAATTCAAGTTTTCAAATTCAAATGTCGTTCGCGCAAATAACTTAATAAGTACATAATCATCAATACCTTTCTTGAACATCATAAGCCAGATATTCATTAATTGTATCAAGTTATGGAATATCTGGCTTTTAAAGATAAAAAAAGGTATTGATCATTTTTATGTTTACTCATGGATTTGTTCTCATAAATCTATGTGTTTACTATTATAAGAATACCTACTAGGTTGAATGCGCGAATCATATTTAAAAAAAACTTTAAAAATATATGTAACTTCCCTTCTTTTTGAAGTCAGTTAAAAAATATAAATTATTTTCTATTTAGATTAGTATATTATCGAGAAATTTTTCCTTTCCTTTTACCCGACTACGGCAAAGCCAAAGGAGGGTTATGATTTTGACAGGCTATGTATGTATGTATGTACAATGCGTTCCAAATGAGAATAGGATCGCCCGCCATGTTGTGACGTCACGATTTACTGTCAAATAGAGGAAAGAAATTTTTAAACATTAATTAATTTACGAAAAATTTTATTATATTATACCGAAAAATATATTATGAACTGTGAACGAAAAAAGTTTAATTTATTTATTTATTTAACACTTTATGCACATGGGTACAGAGGCGGACTTAATAATGCCTTAGGCATTCTCTTCCAGTCAACCTTTGGGTGATGCGGAGAAAAAGTAGTGGTACTGTGCAATAAAAGAGTGAGAAAAAGGCAAATACAAGAATTGATATACTTATATACCATAGAATAAATATATACAACTATACAATATATACTTAAATTAATACACTACATACATGTACTAAAATAGTCAAATAATTGGTCCAAATCGACATTAGAAAAACATTAACGCTGTGATGAAACTACTGCCAACTTTTTACGAATCAACTCGCGAACTTTGATTTTGAATGTAAATCTGCTTGTTGCCATCCTGATCTCCTGGGGAAGCGCATTCCACAAAGAAATAGCTTGAATAAAGAAGGAACAGTGAAGAAAGTCAGTACGATGAGTGGGACAATGGAGAAGGCGGTTATGAGATGAGCGCAGATTTCTAATGTGGTTGATCAGAATCCAGTTCTCTAATTTTACTCATCTCTAAGTTCTTAAATTTTGCCAAAATTTCTTAGATTTGACAGTACGACGAGACGTCAAAACATAGGAATCGGTCCTATTCTCATTTGGAACGCGTAATATGTATGTTCATCTGTTCCGTTGTTAAAATAAAAAAAAAGTAAAAAACTAAAACCCGACTACGACAAAAAAAGTCACACGTTACAGGTGCAACCGAAACACTAATAACGTGTGACTACGGATTTTCTTTAAGTTCTGTTCTTGTTTTTCCAGTTACAGTTCCACCCTTACGTTGTTGAAACAACTACGGTCCGGACTAAGCGTTTCGCCTCTTCATTTATACCGCGTACATCAAAGGACTGGAACAGTTTGCCTGCTGCGGTGAATTTGGGTGTCTTCAAGGCTAGAGTATATATATAATAGGCTCTTAATAAACTAGTGCGCCTCACCATCAACGATTGCATCACTGCTTACCATCAGGCGGGATCGCAGTCAAGAACTAGTTTGTAACAGATTTAAAAAAAATCCTTGTTTATTTCAGCATCCTGAAAAACTTGTTTCATACTTTTTCAGTGTAGTTTTTTTGTCGTAGTTTCTTTACAATTTCATTTTTTTTTTATTTGTGACAAATTATAAGGAACAACTTTTAATGTTTGTTAATCTATATTTATAATAAATCTGTAGAAGTGGAAATTCTGTACAAAGAAAATATAAAAAAAAATTAAAAAAAAAAAAATTGGCAAGGACTTAATAGACCGACACCGAACCCAAAAATTTTTTATAAAAAATTTTTGTCTGTCTGTTTCTTCAGGCATCACGCAAAAACTACCGGTTCGATTACGATGAAACTTGGTATTCTTCTTTCTTGGTATTCTTTCATATCCTGGGCACCACACTGGGTACTTTTTATCCCGGAAAAGTATATACAATAAAAAACAAACTTAATTTTGCGGTTCGATTCCTAGACCCGATTACTGTACCAACCGCAAATAATAAGTTTGTCGTAGGCAAAACGGAGTGACGGATTGACGTGATTTTTTAAGTGGAGATAGTTGAAGGGATGGAGAGTGACATAGGCTACCGTGAACCGTTACCCCGAATTTAACACGAGCGAAGCCGCGGGCCAAAGCTACTAATTTAATAAATAAAAAGATACAATTTTGTACATGTTCTTTTATTTCTAATCCAGCATTAAGGCTTATAGTCCCTTGAACCATCTGACCGATAATATGTGGACGCAACTCTCGCACTCGCCTAGGCGGCAGAACGCAAATCTATGCATTTATTTGCGGCCAGCAGCACCCGGAAAGCACTTTAAATCCATTTTCTCTGCGAAATATTGATTGATTTACATATGCAATGTTCACTTTGAAGAATATTTAACCACCAATTTTTATGTGTAAAAATGTTTCTAAAGGTCCAAGCCATTTCGAATGAGTAGGGAAAAGTTGCGAAATATCTTTTTTTTGACAAAAGTATTAATAGCACCAAAAAAGTCAAATGTTTATAAGGTTGTTAATGAATCTTTAATAACCTTTCGAATGTCTTAAGTTACACTGTCCGACATAAGGTAATTGTCTTTCTATTGTGTCTCTAATTACGACATTCAAAGAGATAAACATATATTTTTTTCAAACCTATTAACCTGGCCGTTACCGAGGAGTAGGCTTCAGAAAGTCACTGTTTTATGGTACTTTTCGGGCGCTTGGGCCTTAAAGAGTTTTCAACAATCAAAATTAAACAGTATCACCGGTCTATGTTATGGCGCGAAACCTAAAATGCTGACACACACATACAAGGGAACGCTCGCCGCTTCCTCGCGCCATTTCACTTCGACCGTGCATACGACGGTAATAATTACGAGCGGGGGTCAATCACACGAAAGGTTAATACACCTCCACCGGGGAAAACAGATATACTGTTTTTTTTTTTCATTATGTATAGACCAGCATTTGACCCCTATCTCACCAAGCGATGATGATGTGTGGTAATATTGGTGTCACTGTCACAATTAACTAAAGGTACAGTTGCTATCACGGATCTTAAACACTTGCGCAGAAGTCAAATATTCCGTCTCTTTAGTGGTGCGTAGTGCGACGCGGGGGCGGGGAGTGTCAGTGATTGGCTGGCCGCGCCATCGCGTCATAGACGTCACTCCTGATTCGTTCACTACGTTGCAGTATGTATCTAACAAAGAAGACGATTGGCTTGCCAATGTATGGAATGCGCAAAGCGATCTCCACTCTGACGCCGAGCGTTCAAGATCCGTGATGGCAACTGTAAAACAGTAAAAAAAAATCTAGCACAAAGAAACTAGTCAGCATAATCGTAGACTTACGCTCAACGGGCGGATAGTCGATGCGATGGTTGGGGTCGAGCACGGCGGCCAACTTGGCGAGGTTGGGGATGTGGCCGAACGGCGTGCGGCCGTACACCATGCTGTATAGGATGCAGCCCAGCGACCACACGTCCGACCGGAACGAGATCTGCAACACAACAAACGTTTGTAACATAAAATAAGTCCTGCCAGACGCATCGCCGGTGTGAAATTTGCGGTTGAAACCTCTACGGTCCGGGCCAAGCGTTTTGCCTCGTCGTTTATACTGCGTACATCGAGGGACTGGAACAATTTGCCTGCTGCGGTCTTCCCGTCTGATTATAATTTAGATGTCTTGAAGGCAAGAGTGAATAGGCTCGTAATAAACTAGTGCGCCTCACCATTAACGATTGCATCACTGCTTACCAGCAGGTAGGATCGCAGTCAAGCACTAGTTTATACAAATTTAAAAAAAAAAAAGAAAAACGTCTGTTTTTGGGCTATCGTAAGTTCGGCGTTATTGTTAGTTAGACGGCTGTTATTATTAGTTCGGCGCCTGTATTATTAGTTCGGTGGCTGTTATTATTCAGCCACAAGTTCTCACAACAGTCTTTAATGGAGGAAAATAAGTATCCAGCTTCATCATGTAGATAGTCAGTTACCTTAATAGGAGCACTGCCGTCGCCATTAGCAACGCCGTACCCGCCAGCGCCGCCCATGAGCGCCTCGGGGCTGATGTACGAATATGTCCCGGTGGCCTGCGAGCGAACCACGGAGGTCGCGTCGGAGCTGATGGCCGACGCGATCCCGAAGTCGATCAGTTTCAGCCGCCCGCACACCAGGAGGAAGTTTGCCGGCTTTAGGTCTGCATGGATTACACCTAAAAAAAAAAAATAATGAATATAAAGCCTTAATCTCGAATTTTTTATGGTTTAAATGATAGAATTTTAGAAGCCACAATATTAATAAATAGTTAACCCTCGAATTGGTTTGACGAGTGATTTCGTGTGCAATTCGCCAGGGCCGTGTATTCGCGACTGGGTACTCCATCTCGTTGAGTCCGTCATCTCTTCTGTCACCTATGGGATTGAACCCAATGATGACAGAAGTGCTGACGAGGTGTGGTGAATGTTTATTGGATGTATCCGATGTAGGTGATTATAAAGTTTACAATTATTCAAAGTTTGCCTACAGAGAGATAAAAAATACTCCTGTACTTTTGAGGATTTAATGAGTGCCACTGATATTGCAGTTAATAGCCACCTACTGAGCCCAAACAGTTCAACGAGTTTAACATCCATTTCAAAAGAAGATAGTCATATTTCCTCACCATGCTCATGTATGTAATGCACGGCATGCAGCATCTCCTCCCAGTAGTGCAGCACGAGCGCGGGCGGCAGGCCGGCGCCGCGCGCCTTCAGGAACGAGGACAGGTCCGTCTCGCCCACCTCCAGCACCATGCGCAGGAACTGATTGTTGCGGTCGTACTCACTGCGACAACACACAATAATCAGCTAATAAAAGTTGAGGGCAAAAAGTTTAGATTGAAATTAATGGGTACGATAGAACGGTTAGCGCAGTGGTTAAGTGATCAGTTGCTGCACTGCAAGTTGTGAACAAAATTTTCGGCAACATGTTTCAAAAAGAAGAAAAAAGTGGAAAACAAGAAATGAGTCCATCATTTCTTGTTACTACCCTGGTTCCCATTACACTTGTTAAATCTTTGCTTAGGTACCAGAAATCATTAGAATCTGTATAAAATATTATGTTTGTATTCTTCATATAGTTTGCGTTTGATTGTACGAAATATTATGAACTGGCCTTTAGAATGTACTCTGATCTCTCGAATACCGTAATTAGATACACTATAGAAAGACAATAAGGGAGCAACTGCCGGCTTTTCCTTGGGGTCTAATGAATTAATTCAACAATCCAGTATTTGTACCTCTCTTTGCATTGCATTCCAGTGCCTGTCCAGATTATTGCAGTTGCAATCAAGTTCTAGTTATTGCTGGAATTAGGGTGTCACCAGAATAACGGTAAACTGTTTTGAGAGTAAGTACTGTTTTTTTTTTTTTTTGCTAGTTTCTATTATTGCTTTCTTTGGTAAAGGCCTCTCTCCACTAATTATGAGCCCTCGCTTATTAGTATTCATTCATCATCAGCCTTTTTTAATGTTTCCACTGCTGGGACTCACGCCTCCTCTCTAGGAGAGGGAATGAGCCTTAATCCACAACAGGGCCCAATTCGATTGGTACAGTAAAACGAGGTGAATAGAGACTTAGGGGTGAATAGAGACAAAACTTTAAAGGGTATTTTCTCGATATTTGAATATTTTTTGCAGCTTTTAACTATATCAATTTATTAATGAATTGTTATTCTAAAAAATCAATGCTTTGTTAGAGGCTGATATTATAGTATCAAAGTGAAAAACCAAACCTAAGTTTTGTCTCTATTCACCCCTAAGTCTCTATTCACGCCGTTTTACGGTACTCATTACCTAAATCTAATTTTAAAACTCACTAATCAAACAGCCTGATGACCCTATCAGAGTTCTGCAGTTCTCTCAGCAAGCGCACTTCGTTGATATAGCCTTGGGCTAACTCTGGGTCCGTAGCCAAGTACACACACTTCACGGCATACTCACATGATGTGCCTACTTCTAACACCTGTAATGTGAACAATAAGATTTTAATTAGTAAAAATAATTTAGACTTAGATTAGATCAAAAACAGTTTGGTAATCTTAGTTTTTTCTTCTGTGGGTTTAAATATTAACCTTTCGTATGCTGTAATTAGAGACACAATTAACCTTTCAATAGTGGAAATCACAGACACAATAGAAAGACAATAGCTGCGCGAACGCCGGCGTTCGCTTGGAGTTTAATGAATTAAAAAGTCATTATGTCCCACATGGATCTGCGTTCAGGCATGCTGTGTTAATAGTCACAATCTGCATTTGTCTATCTGCTAACTCCTCCCAAAGTACGTAACAGATTTTAACCTTTCAATCGTGGAAATTACAGACACAATAGAAAGACAATAGGTGCGCGAACGCCGGTGTTCGCTTGGGGTTTAATGAATTAATACAGTTTTCACTAATTGAATAAGCAATAAGAAAAGTTTAAGTATTTAATCTGCATCCAAAACAAGCCAGGGTAAGATACTAGTGTCTAATAAAACAAAACTTTAAACCATATTAATATAGCAAATTATAATGTTAATAATACATCAACACTTGCTTTCAAAACGGTTAATTTATAGGGTAATCAATAAACAGGTCACCCTGGTGCATAAACAAAATAGGTACTAGAAACCTGTTTGGATTGGACAACTTGTAACTTGTAATATTTCAATGAAGGGGAATCATTTCTTGAACACGCCAAATAAGTTTATTTTTATTGAGCATACTTTGTTTAACAATGAGATGTATGCCAAGGCCTCAATGCTAACATAAAGGTTTTAGTTTAAAAAAAGCCTGATATTTAAATTATCTGTGATTACTTGAATAAAACTCACTTTATAAACTTCACTGGAGCCTCCAGTTCCCAGTTTTTTGATGAACATATACTTTTTATCTTTTATACAAGTTGTTTTAAACAAAACTTTATTAGAGTGGTTGACCACACCCTGAGGGTACGAGGGTGTAGCCACATATGATGCAGGCATTGCTTTCCTGTTCAGTGGGGTCTCTGGCACAGGGACGTGAACAGGAGCTGGCTCTGCCTGTGGCGGAGGACACTGTGGTTCTTCTTTTGAAGGGTTTTGAGAAAATAACTCAACTCTGACTCTATCTCTATTCTGGATAAAAGCTTTCTGAGGTGTCTTCTTGTGACTCTGTTTAGATCCAGGAGTAAACTTTCTGATACCTGACTTTATTTTGGGTGTTGCAGATTTTAATTTCTGACTTGGTACTTTGACAATCTCTGGAGTTTTCTTCACACATGAATTTTGTGAATTTGCGTTACGATTATTCTGTGGCATTAAAACACTGCGCTTTTTAACTTCTGAAACTGAATCAACGTTCGGTTTCGCTTCTGAATTAGAATGAGCAATCGTATTTATACTTTTGTGTGCACTTTTTATGTTATTATTGTGGTTATCTTTCGCAGAATATGTGTGATGGCCGGCCCAGTTATCATGTGAATTGTTTTCTTTGTCGTGTTCATTGTAGACGGACTTCTTCTCCGACGCAAACGCTTTTATGTCTTTCGGTTTGGGTTTGACTGTGGGCGTGTAAAAGTCTTTGTTTGTTTTCTTCGCAGGAGATGGTTTTTTGGCCACGGTTTCGCTGAAGGAATTGTCACTATCGTCACCGGAGGAAAAGCTGGCATCAGGGCTTTGTTCAGCATTCTGGAATGGCATCAAGTTAGCTAACAACGCCGACATGGGCATCGGAGCGAACTTGATGCTGTTCGACGTCGATTCCGTGTTACCACTCATGTTTGGCGGTGTTTAATACCTGCCTCCTAATACGTGTCTTACCACACAGTATCCACTTAGTTATTTTCACAATACGCGATTACTTTTTAAATTATTTCCACACTTTCAAACCACTTTCAAACTAGCCGTTGAACTTTTGAACGTTTGAGTTTGACAAATTTTTGACAGCAAAATATTGTGATTTATAATCAGAGTTACAATGATAAAAAAAAATTTAGTCGATTATTTCCTTTTAGTAAACGGAAACTAAAATCGATTTAAAATTGCGTTTTAGATCATAAGTAAAAAAAACGACAAGTCTGTCTATTAAGTCAACCGACTTGGGATTTTTGTAAAATATTTAATCATATAACAAATACTGATATTCAATACTTTTCATAAGGTTCTTCTGTTAGTAAACTATGATCTCTACCTCTGATTATTGAACCCGTGATGACAAAATGAGATTTCATTAAATCTTAATAATTACCCAAGTCGTTTTCTAACTTATTAGACAGTCTTATACTATCGTAATTGCCACTGTTTTTTCAAGATTTCTGTCGTTTTAAAGGTGCAGGCGCATAAATTAAATGGTGGTAGCGTAATTCTAGCCTGCGGGTTTACGCTGCCACCATTTAATTTATGGAGCGACATAATAATGTTTATTTCCTACTCCTAAGATAGTCAAGACCTTAACCTGGATTTGCAAATTGTATTGTGGTGATTTCCTAACAATAAAGTCCTTTCTACCAAACTAGCCGTTCTTATTACTTACAAGCGGATACCCAGCATGTGCTAAATGATAACACTAAAAAAAAAATATAATTTCGATAATTTTTGTTGCACTGTTCTTATGGTCCAAAATTCATAACCATCTTCACATTATTGCCTTTTATATAAACGCTGCTTTGGAGCGATGTAGTCGACGTTTCTTTTCTCATGGTCATGGTGGATGTGAGCAAACTGCCTAAAGGTCAGAGGAATTCAAAAATAAAACCAAGTTTTCATTATTATAAATTCTCGATATAATTATTCAGTACACATGATTACAGATTCAATAATAATAATAATATTTGTCAATAAATAAAACTAAAGGCGGCTATTATTTACATAGTATTCAAGAAGACTCAGCTTCTTCAGATTTTGTAGGATATCTACAGTCTACACTCCCACATTCACACTTCATCCATTTTGATTTCACTGACCAGAATTTGTCTCCGTAGTCGAACCTGAGGGATAGAAAATAATTTCGTTAGAAATAAATAAACAAATTGTAGGAGAGTTAACAACATGAACCTGAACAGCGGGGCAAACTTGTCTAGAGGCCGCCCTAGACAGAGAAGTTTGGAAGGAGAAAGGGGAGCTCTTTGCCCAGCATTGGGACGCACAATAGGCTATAAAAAAGGGTAGTTAAGACCGTTAAGAGGTTTCAGAATGTAGGCAAAGTTCATCTTTTTTTTACTTACGTCAGCTCCTCATCTTGTTCAATATCGGTGATGGCAAATAGCGCGACGGTGGGGAGCCGGAGGTCCCTGGTGTCCGTGAAGACGCGCACGGGCGCCAGGTTGGGCCGGCACGAGTGGTTGATGAAGCGCGCCGCGCTGCCGAACTGCGCCGCGTCCACGCACAGCTGCGTCTGCTCCGAACATTGCTGGGAACATTGCACTAGCTATTAGTCAATGAAAAATAATACTAATTTTGTTTCTTATTTGTTTGTTGTTGCCGGTTTGCCAATTTCCTTTTATTGATTTTACCGATTTATATAACCTGGCTATAAAGTACAAAGTATTCAACACAATACATGAGTATTTATGATGTTCATCGTCAGCAATTGATAACATTTCATATTTTTAACTTGCACGTATCTACGTTATATAAAGGTAAATAAAAAAACTAGGGCACCCATTTTTGCTTGTGCTTGAAGAATACTCCCCAAAAGCTAGCATTCTCTTTCCTTACCTCCAACAGGTCCGGCTTGACGTCCAACGCGAACATGTAATGGTCTGCGGGCCGGGTGTCTGCCTGCGGCAGCGGCAGCAGCTCCCCGCAGTAGAGCGCGACGGGAGCCCCCTTGAGGACGCGTTGCCGCGCGCGCAGCCCCCAGCCGCGCGCGCCGCCGCAGCGGAACACTTGCGCGCGCACGCACACGGAGCCCGCAGCTGCGGTCTTCGTTACTACGCTGTTGCCGCAGCGACGCTACAGGGGAAATGTATAATGTTATAGTCTTGTGTTTTTATTCGTCTTCACTCGTTTAACCTTTGGAATACCGTAATTAGAGACACAATAGAAAGACAATAAGAGAGCGACTGCCGCCGTTCGCTTGGGGTTCAATAAATTAACCAATGCCAGGTTTTCTTTATTTTATTAACCCGTTGCATACACGCGGGACTCAATAACTTTTTAATTGTGTCTCTAATTACGTCATACGAAAGGTTAACTACGACGCACCTGATGGTAAGCAGTGAAAAATGTACTTTATTTACATATAAGTTCATTTTTCATTGCAATAATTGAAATACGTACAAGTTCAGATTTTGCGACAACGAACGTTTTCTGCAAGTCTCGTCTTCAAACCAGTCGCGACGAGGACCGTTATTAACAACCGTTACTGACGTCGCAAGACCGGTTGCGTATCGTCGTTCAAAAATTCGACAACGACCCACCACTACTGCAGTATGTGGCGCGCGACCGACCAAGTAACGCAGTTTGACCTTTATACAAATTTTGACCCGCGTTTTAAAAATCCTGCTTTCATTTAACCCAAATTTGGCTACATTGACTGGTCCTGTCTAGTGTTGGGTTAATAGCCGGATGCTTTGAGTTATTATCGATTATAATCCATAAGTAGCCATTAATAGCCGTCCAATGGATGATAACCCTGCTGTTAATGTATTGTTAAAAAAATAAATGCTTTTTTTTGTTAAGTCTAAAATCTGTGGGTGTGATCATATATTGGGTGCGTGTACGCAGTGTGATTCAATGTATTGTAATTCTTTTTATATAATTTCACTTTTTGTATGTGAAAAAGTGTTACTAATAAAATAAATACACATTTTTTGTGAAATTCAGTTTTGTAAATTTAGAGATCCAATACTATAAAAACCATAATTACTATTGACACATCGCTTTGTGGTTTAACCATCTACCTAATTAATTACTTGATTTAACAAAATGGAGTACTATATTCCATTCTCCGACGTAGCCATGTCTGGTCGAACTCGCCCTTGATTTGGTGCGGAGTCTGATCGCGCTAACGCGCTCAAGCACGCAGCATATCAGGTATGGGCCGATGCTCGTATGCACAATACGAATGACGTAAGCCAGAACAAGAGAGCTTTCAACAGAGCTGCCAAGTCTTACAAGAAGGTGATGCGGAGGTCTCGGTTCGACCACATTAGCCGCATCGGGAACAAACTAGCTTTATACCCTGCGGCTAGTAAGGCGTTTTCGTCCCTGGCTAAGTCGGTTGAATCGAACTTCTGCCGCCCTTCACTACCACCACTGCTGAAACCCGATGGGTCGCTGGCACATACCGCTGAGGAGAAAGCAAATTTGTTTGCCTCACTCTTCGCGTTTACATCCAGGTAACGCGCGACCCCTGTTCACCCTGATGGTTACGATACGAATATGTCGCATCTTCGCATCCAACAGAAGGACGTCCGTAGGGTGCTACGTAACTTTGACGTGAACAAGGCTAGCGGTCCAAACGGGATACTAGCAATTGTTCTGAGAACGTGTGCGCCTGAATTGTCTCCGATCCTGACACGCCTATTTAGGCTTTCATTTGAGGATGAAAAGTGACCGATCTCAGTAACGTCCATTCTCTATAAGACCATGGAACGTGTACTCAACACTAAGCTCCTGGCATACCTAGAAGCTAATGATATCCCTTAGGATACCAACCGTCAATACAGCTTTCGCCGTAATCGGTCAACTGGAGATCTTCTAGCGTATGCCATCCACATCTGGAGTGAGGCCATCGAGAAGCACGGGGAAGCGCTTGCCGTCTCCCTCGATATCTTGAAGGCTTGTGATAGGGTTTGGCACAAAGGGCCTTATTAGTAAGCTTCCATCTTTCGGTTTACCCGCTGGATTATGTGGTTGGATCGCAGACTTCCTGAGTAACCGGTCCATCCGAGTGGTTATCGATGGCTGCTCGTCCGGTCAAATGGCTATTAATGCCAGGGTCCCTCAGGGGTCAGTACTCTCGGCAACATTATTCTTGCTGCACATAAACGATCTGCTCAAGCCCGGTACCTTTGAGTATTCAGATGACAGCACTGTTGCCGAGAGTTACATATCCAACGTGCAAGCTAGTAGGTCACAGATCCAGTCTCTTCGAGAGGCTATGGTTGAGCACTTGAACTTGTCCTTGCAGGCAGTCTCCGAATGGGGCGATGCCAATTTGGTCAAGTTCAATGCTGCAAAAACCCAGGCGTGTCTATTTTCCGCTAAAAGAAGCCAATTCAGCCCCGCTCCAACTTTCCGGGATGCAACCGTGCCGATAACCGACCATCTTGACCTTCTTGGTGTTAAGCTGACATCAACACTCAACTTTGGGCCATACATCGAAGCAACAAACTTAACTCAAAGGTCAGACAGTACTTCACGCCGGAACAGCTGCTGAAACTTTATCAAGCTCAAGTTCGATCGTGTATGGAGTATTGCTCTCATCTTTGGGACGGATCTGCCTGATACCAGCTTGATGCACTTGAGGCAATTGAGAGGCGAGCCAGAAGGATAATTGGCGATGATACACTCGTCGAGTCGAGGCTTCAAAGTCTTGAGCATCGACGCAGAGTCGCTAGCCTGTCGGTTTCCTACTGGTTGCATTTCGGAGAGTGTGCGTCAGAATTGCATAACTTAATTCCACCTAACCCGTTCCCGTTCCATCATCGGACTACCAGACGTACGGTTATGCGCCACCGGTACTTGGTGGATATCCCACCTACACGCACCAAACGTTTTGGGAACACTTTCATTGTGCGTGCAGCTAGGGAGTGGAATTCCTTGCCGGAGACTGTATTTCCTGATAGCTACAACCCGGGAATATTTAAGTCGAGAGTGAATAGGTTTTTTCTAGGTAAGCGCGTTCCATCGTCGACCGCATCGTCGCTTTCCATCGGGTGAGATAGCGGTCAAGCGCGAAATTTTAACCGATACGTAAAAATGTAAGGTACAATAAGTAAGTTACTTATTAGCTCTTTTCTGTGAATACGACGTAGGTAAATTATAGACAATCGAAAATACCCGAGCGATTAGTTAGTAGCGCCAGAAAGATACCCCCGTTTCTCGTGTTATATCTTTCTGGCGCTAATATTATTCATGCCAGAAAGAGATGCATGAACTGCATTACAGCGACGCCAACCGAATCCGGAATCAGTACGTCGACTGATATGTTTCGGTGAAGAAGTCCTTTTTCGTGTGTTGTTGGTTTGTGTGTATAATCATAAAATAATTAATATTTTTAAATGGGCCAGATTAGTTTTAAATTGCACATTTATTTACTACAAAGATGATGAAAATGAAGTCTAATCTGACAGTCCTAAGCCTGAAAACCATGGAGGGAAATTTCAATCACTAAAATAACATTAATAGCAGGGTTATCATCCATAATTGCTATTAATGGCTATTAACTGGGTTTTAATCGATTATTAGCCAAATGATATTAACCGGATTATTATCATTGCCCATCACTAGTCCTGTCCTATAAATTGAAAACAAATTGGTACAGAACTCACCAGATTGCAGCCACACGTCTGGTTACACTCGAACAGCATAGGCGGGTCGTGGTAGGGGAAGCTGGCTTGCAGGCGGCCGCGCGAGTACCAGCACTTGACGCCCAGCGCGCTGCAGGCGCACGACCCGGACGTGCAGTCACCCTCCTTGCATTCACAACCCTGTGGGGAATATTAAATGATAAGGTAACTGTGTGGACATCATTACGTGCCGGGCTGTTGCGAGCGGAGGAGTATTGTGTACTTAAAAGAAGGGGCAAAAAAGTTGATAATTATAATAACGACTAGCTTTTGCCAGCGGCGTCGCCCGTGTACTTAAAATCTAGCTTATGTCACTCATGAATAATGTAGCTTTCTATCGATGAAAATTTTGGCAATAGGACCAGTACTTTCAGAGATTACTTCCTACAACAAAAAAAAAAAAAAAAAAACTTTATTCTTTATAATACTAGTGTAGATAAAATATTAAATATGTTGTGTCTTATGTTGGAATAATCGAAAAGGCAGGGCACCATTGTGAAATTTAAGTAATTTTTATTTTGTATTATTACCTATACAAGGAGTGATTTAGAAGCAAGAAAAAAAAAAAGAGAAAAAAATTTTTTTTTAACTATTTAATTATAATTATTATTAGGTATTATTGTAACGAATAAAAATGTACGTGTAATGTTATGTGTAATAACTGACCTGCATGGTGTTGATAGTGTTATCCACGTTGACGTGGACCGGCAGCACGTGCCTCGTGACGTACGTGAAGTCGTCCGGTAGCGGCGTGTCGTCCACGTCGTTGACGCACGGGATCGGGAACGTCTCGCGCCCATTCGAGATGTCACTGTCATTTTTTTTTTATTATTGACTAGTCGTACCCCCGCGGTTTCGCTCCCGCTCTACTCTACTTCACCCTACTATACCTTACTCTACGCTACTCTATCCTATTCTACCTTAATCTACCCTACACTATCATACTCTACTCTACCCTACACTACCCTAATTTTCATTTTTTTTTCCCATAAGAACCTTCTCCCTCCTCACAATAAAAAACACAGTTAGCGAAATCGGTCCAGCCTTTCAGGCGTGATGGCGTCACCAAGGAAAATAGGGATTCATTTTTATATAATATATTGATACAGATTCTGATTTCTGCTCGCGTTTGATCACCATTTCACCTGATGGCTAGCGAGTTGTCCTCACCATACCCCCATTCTTTCTCATATGAATGTTTGAAATGATAATTGCTGTTTCATTTTATAACCGATTTAGATGTGGTTTTCAGAGAAAAAGGTTTAATTTTATGGTTATATAGTACAAATTATTATACAAAAAAAAAAAACAGGCCGCTGTACTGTACTGAATTTAAAAAAACAATTAAATATATTGTAATGTAGAGTATTCTTAAGTTGTGTCTACTATAAATATGGTTGTACACCCGCCGCGTACTTTTAGTCAATAAACAGCTACCGACGAACTTCTATAGTTTTACTTACGGATACTACGATACCACATATATAATGATAACTTTTACCTTGACAGCAATTTGAATCTTGACACGTTGTCTCTAACGGCGATAGTCATCTGCATGTTCAGAGAAATTGCGCTCTGACACTGTCCGGTGCACACTTCCACTGCCAGCTCGCCCGCCGAGTTCTCTATGTCGGTCTGTGCACACAAACAAATAATGTCATGTAGGATTTTGCGGTAAAACAAAGATTTACAGTGAAACTTGGTTAAGTGGGACCTGGATAAGTGAGAAACCTCCATAACTGAAACTCATGCTGAGGTCCCAACACCTTGGCACTGAATTACCTCTGTTAGTGGGTCGAGGTAAGCCTCTATATCTGGGATTTGTTCTTTCGATTTATCATCATAGTTACCTCTATAACTGAGACAGCGAGTAAATTTTATATGCATACCTCTGTAACTGAGATACCATTGTTTGTTTACTCATTCTTATTCTACCCACAAATTCCACACGTAATTCCAAGTACGGAACCCTCTGTAAATGAGACAGATATTTATTTATACCTGTATATCTGAGACACTGGGTAAGTGGAATACCTCTATAAGTGAAACGACATTGCAGGTAGGTTTCACTGTATATTGAAGAAGTACTAAAGAGTAACATATGTAACTGCTAGCTTCTGCCAGCGGCTTCGACCGCGTGGAAGTAGGTTACTCCACATAAACCTCCGTTTTACCCCCTTTAGGGTTTTTTTTTGCTGGGGAAAATCATCCAATGACAACCCCCGCTCTTGGGCGGAGCGGGAGATAGTGTCAGACTCTTACTGACTAAAAAACCCACCCCGTTCCTTCTAGCCTTCACACCGGGGCTCGAGTTCCCTTTCGGATAACCCTGGCCCCAGCAGGCTTCGACCCGGCTGGGTCCCTACTGTTGCTGTTGCTCCTTGAGACGCGCGGGAACAGTGAGCGCCGTCGACGACTTGGGCTCGGTCTGGACAGTTACCGGACGGTCGGACAGCGAGCTACCCATTGCTCACTGTTCGCAAGCCCGCGCCTACGGCGGCTGGAAATCGGGATCGGAATCCCGGCGGCGGCGAGAGCGCCGTTGCCTGATGCAGACGGCCTCTTCCTTAGCGAGCATTACTGCTACCCCCTTAGGGGTGGAGTTAGATTTGGCAGGTAGGTTCCTTATGGAGAGTAGACATCCGCTAAGAACGGATTTTACGAAACTCCACTCCTATGGGGTTGAAATGGGGGTCCAAAGTATGGACGTAGAAATCGAATTTCGTGCGAGCGAAGCCGCTTGCAAAAGCTATACATACCCGCGCTCCGCGAGCGAGTAAGATGACCACGCAAGCGTAGTGACCCTGCCTAGCAGCAACATGTCTGAAACAAGGTTAATATTACAGTGATTACATACTCGTTAATTGCTCTTTAATACGTCCTACGATTACGTGTATGACAGTATGACTCGGCGGCTTTGTGATGCAGACCTAAGTGCGTGAATTGCCGCAATTTAATTAAAACAATCCGGGAATCTGGGTTATGACGATATGGCAGTTTGTTCCAGCTTTTGTTTAGACGTTACGTAATGTCTGTTTATTATCAACATTGTATTCATTCATGTTAGGAAAACCTTACTAACATCTTTTTGAAACATGTCTGACAATCAAGTCATTTCATGAATTCAATACTTACAGTGGAGTGTCGGCATGTGCGTTGACGGCAGCCGTGAGGTGCGGCGCGGCGTGCAGCAGCAGGCGCAGCGCGTGCGCGGCTCCCGCCAGCGCGCACCAGTGCACGGCGCCGTTGCCCTCGCTGTCGCACGACATGGGGTCTGCGCCGCCTTCCAGGAGGACCCTGCACCAATACATTTCTACTGACGACTGACAATTCTATATGATATTAACTATAGACTATACATGTTAAGAAAATAATGACGTCATCGTAGTTGCTTAGCCAAATCACGCCTTTTGACCAATCAGATCAAAGTAAATTAGAAACCCGTGTTCACATTGGACAGTAAGTAAAAATTAAGTCAACTCCACATTTAAATTTAAAAATAAAGAAAAGCTGTTTTATGACGCAATAGCAATTAGGGGATTATATATTCTAGCAAATGAAAAGAATCAGCAGTAGCCTCATGCTTAGGAAAATAAAAAACATGTGGACTTAGACAATGTTATGTTTGTCAATTTGCCAAACAGAAAATTTTGACGATTCTTTTTATTTTTCTTATTATTTAAAAGTTCTTATTTTTTTTTTTACTAGCGATTACTATCACACTGCTGGGCAAAATAAATTAATAAAAATTTTAATATTTGAAAATATATATATTGAAAAGTTTGCTTTTAAGTTTTACGCCAGTGTGAATATCAACATCACCTGTGCATTCACTTTGCAGTTGCACTAATGAATCACTATTTTCTTAACGTGATCAGACTAGAATAATATTTACTGTTCGTTATTACAATAAAAATAATACCTTAAAACTATTACATACTCATTAATATGTATTGTATATAACTATCTATTCAACTAGGATTCAGTTACTTTTGGAGGGTGGTCCCCAAACTAGGTAGAACGTTTGCTCTTGGGGACTATAGTTGCCGATTCGATGCCGATCTTGTACAGGTCGTGTGGTGAATTAAGATCGCTCGGCAAAAGTGAAAGGGGCATGCGCAGTATTCAATTCTAAGGTCTATTTGGCGACGTGCGGGTGGGTGTGCGCCGACGGCGACACGTCATTGGTAGATAGAGTCGCTTTTCAATTCCCGCATTGCGTTCTCGCCTCTCATTGGATACTGTTGTACTTGGGTATTGTTCCGTATAGCTTGTGTTATCGTATTAGTAATAATACGTAGTCGTAAAAAAATCGTTAAAAATAAAGTTTTAAAACGGCAAGCCAGAAAAATGGTTTACGACGTGAATTGAACGAAATTATTTTTTTTTTTTTTATTTTAATTTTAAACATTTTAATTTTTCTGAATTTACCTACTTACAAGATAAGTTACAAGCAACATACGAAATTAAAAGTAAAATCCTAACATACTAAGAATATCTGTGCGCAATTGTACACATGCGTTGATTGTCCCCACTACTTTCACCGAGCGATCTTAATTCACCGCGCGACCGGTACAGAGTTTATTTATACTATACGATCTTTATTATAGTGAGTACATATACTGACTTGACAACGTCAGAGTGGTCGTTCTCGGCGGCCCACACGAGCGGTGTCCAGCCGCCGTGGTCGCGCGCGTCCACGTGCGCGTGCGGCAGCAGCAGCCGCGCCACGTGCGCGCCGCCGTGCTGCGCCGCCACGTGCAGCGCTGTCATACCGTCTGGACCCTGGATCAACACGACATTCATAATACAAGCCTAGAGAAGTTACGAGTTTCGTTTCGACTCTCTTTCTAGTCGGTAACGCCTCCGATTTCTTTGTTCTGACCACGTAACTTAACGTTGAGATGATTTATTTCCATACATTTGATTTTTTTTATTAGGGTTAACCATTATAGATTATAAACTAAGCCCTCTGGTGTCATAAATAAAGACACAGGTAACTATAGATTAATATAAATAAAAACCGGCCAAGTGCGAGTCGGACTCGCCCATGAAGGGTTCCGTAGCAGCAAGTAACATAATATAAAAGTTCTTGTAATGTGTTGTAACTTTGATCGATGTTTTAATAATAGTGTATTTTTTTTTCGATTTATGACGCATTAAAAAAAAACTACTTACTAGATTTCGTTCAAACCAATTTTCGTTGGTAGTTTTTATAGTAATGTACATCATATATTTTTTTTAGTTTTATCATTCTCTTATTTTAGAAGTTAGAGGGGGGGGGGGACACACATTTTACCACTTTGGAAGTGTCTCTCGCGCAAACTATTCAGTTTAGAAAAAAAATGATATTAGAAACCTCAGTATCATTTTTGAAGACCTATCCATAGATACCCCACACGCATGGGTTTGATGAAAAATTTTTTTTTTGAGTGTCATTTCTATGTATGGGGACCCCCAACATTTATTGCTTTTTTTCAATTTTTGTGTGAAAATCTTAATGCGGTTCACAGAATACATCAACTTACAAAATTTCAAATGTATAGCTCTTATAGTTTCGGAAAAAAGTGGCTGTGACATACGGACGGACAGACAGACAGACAGACAGACAGACATGACGAATCTATAAGGGTTCCGTTTTTTGCCATTTGGCTACGGAACCCTAAAAATGAATCGATATAATACCAGGAGTACTCCATTCGACATAATGTTAGACATTTAAATAAACTTTTTTTGCGGTCCATCCAACCGATTTTGAGTTCGACCGTAGGCACAGATTACTGAATAGTTACTACGTAACAGATACTTCACTCAGTAGAAAATTTCCAATACCTATTACGATAATTGCCTACTCCCTCGCGTCAACAACCACTGTATGGTAAATTGCGCCTAAATGCTCAAGCGTACAGCAGTGATTGCTTCGCACCGCGCGATTCCACAGTAATCGCAGGGCTGCCTCTTCGATAAAATTAAATTAACATAACTTTTTATCTATGTTATTGAGAACTGTGAATATGTTCTGACTTTTATGTGGCAGTTAAAAATATTATCATTTATAAAATATTTAACCAACTTAAAAAAAAGGAGGTGATCAGACATACAGGCCAAACTGAGAAGTTTGACTTGTATGGTTTGTAGGTATGTATGTTTGTGCGCGATAATCTCGCGTTTGGCTAAACCGATATCGATGCGGTTTTCAGAAAAGGATTTGTTACATTTAGGAGAACGTTTTAAAATAAGTATAATACTTCTTAGTTTGATGATGATCTTCGGAGATGTTCACTAGAAATGAAAAAAAAAAGCCTTAAAAAAAGAGAACCGACTTCAAATAAAGCACTAAGCCGTAAGAAATAATTTGTTTTTTTTTTATGTTAGTGTTTTGTGTAAAGTTTGTTTTATTAAATTTGTAAGTTTGTTTTGTTTTATATATTGGTGCTGACTGTGGAAGAAACCTAGATAAAACATAATTATAGACATCAGTGTGTAGGTAAAATATGCTTGATTTACACCCGTCTACAGCACATAAGGCACCACACGGCATCGTAATACGCGTACGAACGAACAGCACTATTAAAATTGAACGGCGTGCGCGCGCTTCGCTTGCGAAAACCGCACTGAATTTGATCCACCGGCGGACCGAGACCGCTCGGCTGGGCGGTAGGCACTTATAGCGCGTAAGTACATGGAGTGACGGAGGCCTACCGTAGGAGTAAGGATGACACAAAAAGCAAAAAAAATGGTTCCAATAAGAACTATTTACTGCAGCCGCCATTATACACAATAAAAGTCAAAAAAGTTTGTTTGTAAGAAAAGTCTCACCTTATTTCGAACTAGCTTTTGCTTGCGGCTTACTTACTTTTAATAATTGAGGAATATCATAACTATGTACACAAATTCATTGTTAGTTATGACATCGCCTTGGACGCGTCTGTAAAAGTGTTATAATTTATTAAATAAATAAATAAAAAGTAAATGTTGCTCACCGGAAAATTGACGTCACATCCTGCGGCCACTAGATACCGGATCACTTTGATCAGATCTTCGTCCTTCGCCTTCTTCGGATCATCTTCTGTCTTCTCCCCACTCGTGCCCACTTCTTCCTCTACCTTCACCTCTGCGTCTGGTACCTCGTCTTTGGAACTGGCATTCTTGACTTTCTCTTTCGCTTTCTTGTCGGGTTTTTCGAGAAGTGCTGAAAGAAATTAATACTGTACACAAACTATAATGTGACGTCATCGACATTACGTTACACGCGTAGAAAAGAGATAGCGAGATGTTTATTTAATTTTTCGAATACCGTAATTAGATACACAATAGAAAGGGAATGAGAGAGCGAACGCCGGCATTCGCTTGGAGTTTAATGAATTAATACTTTATGCACATAAAGGTTTAAAGGTGCTGTATTAGCAATACTACGTAAGTAATAATCCGGTTTAGGCGCCGGGGAGATCCACGTGCACAGTCACGAGCGACGTCTCGCGACGGATGCCCGGTGTGGGCATCCGGTAGACGCAGTTTCGGGCCTTAAGGTCTTAAGGCACCCATACACGCTAGGTTATACATGACAGGTTTACCTGCACCGTTATATTATAATAATAATAATAATATTCCACAACTATCACACAACGCCGTCTAGTCCCAAGCTAAGCAGAGCTTGTGTTATGGGTACTAGACAACTGGTAAACATACTTATATATTTCTAAATACATACATATTATAGATAAATTACACCCAGACACAGAACAAATGATCGTGCTCATCACACAAACATTTGTCCTGGGTGGGAATCGAACCCACGACCTCCGGCATAGCAGTCAGGGTCACTAACCACTAGACCAACAGGCCTGTCATAGAATAGAACAGAAATACTTTTATTCGGTACAGACACAGCACAACGGTTATATACGAAAACTAGAATAAGGGTACAAAGTACGCCAAGCGTGCCCGCACCGTAAGGGTGACCACCTCAGCATTTGCTGGACGTTAGACACCCAGCGCTGATTTTCAGTTGGCACCCGGCAGTGACGCATGGACTAGGGTAAAGCATATATATACTCGTATGTGTAATTAAAATAAATATTGATGTAGTGTACCTACGGGTGTAAAATTTTATTGAAATAAAACTATTTGATAAATAACAACGCAATATTATAAAATAAAAAATTGTGCTACATTGGATAAAACGATAAAATAACTTAGTACCCACAAAACTCCGATAATAAAACATGAGCCGACGCGCGGGTATATGTCAGGGTAAGTTATGTTGTATGGAAACCTGCACAGATGTAAAACATACATGCGGTTTACCTGTATAACTTAACGATACAGGCAAACCTCTTAGGTGCACCCTAGCGAGTAAGTTAGCCACCTTTAGGATGTTCTCACACTGGAAGCCGGCTCCAACATAGTTGGAAATCTTTTTCCTCTTGTTTATTTGTTACCTAGTATAGCGCTGGCGAGCGGCGTGCGCATATAGTTGTCGGTGGCGTCCAGGTTGCCGCCCGCGTAGTGCAGCAGGTACACGGCGCCCGTGTGGCCCGTGCGCGCGGCCGCGTGCAGGCACGTGCCGCCCGACTGGCTGGGGAGGGCCTTGTTGATGCTGGAACTGGATACTGCAGGCAGAACAAACCAGAATAAGGCCTACTGTACACTGACGCGTAGCTTCATAGACGCGTATTGGTCATTTTACTCTTAGTGTAAGCCTGCCTGAAATTCTGTCAACGAAGCAGCAACGTCAGGCCGTCGTGTTGTCGCAGCTTCGTCGACAATTTTATAGTTTTGTATGTGAGCA
Organism: Mythimna albipuncta; assembly: GCA_929112965.1. Taxonomy (NCBI): domain Eukaryota; kingdom Metazoa; phylum Arthropoda; class Insecta; order Lepidoptera; family Noctuidae; genus Mythimna; species Mythimna albipuncta. The sequence continues at coordinate 2,127,973 of OV815962.1, read as the reverse complement.
GTAATATGCTTGGTGTACGCCTGCGTAAGAGGCGTAAACCAAGCTCAATAGGGTAGGTTCCAAGATCAAAATAATTACATTATATTTTAGTCCGTATTTTAGATTATAAAAAAAATATTAGACACGTATTTTTTCTTTTTTCGATTAAACAAAAAATAACATAGATGTTGCCCATTAAAGTTACGTGTGACGTCACCCCGTGCGAAAAGATGCAGCACGGCGTGACGTCACACGTAACTTTAATGGGCTATATCTTTGTCATTTTTGGTTAAATTTACAAATAAAAAAATACGTGTCCCTTATTTTTGAATAATCTAAAAGACTGACTAATTACATTTTTTTACGGCAACTAGCCTACTATCAAGGAAGACTATATATATTGACGCTACAACCAATAGGAGCGGAGCAGTAACCAAAGACGCAAGGGATAGCAAGTATAATATACTAGCTTTTGCCAGAGACTGCGGTTACGTGAAAGTAGACTTCTCCATACAAACTTGAAACCCCGTTTCACCCGGTGAATTTTTTGAAATCATCTCGTAGTGCGCTGCCACATTATAAAAGGAAGCCTTGTGCAAAATGTCACGCTCCAAATCCCAGTTCTTTCAGCTGTGACATTGAAATGTTAGTCAGTCAGTCAATTCTCCTTTCCCAAATAAACCTGAAAACCAGTCGGATCGAAGCCTACTGGGGCCAGGGTTATCCGAAACGGAACTGGAGCTCCGTTATGAAGGCTAGATGGAACAGGGTGGGTCTTTTAGTCAGTAAGAGTCTGACACTATCTCCCGCTCCGCCCAAGAGCGGGGGTTGTCATTGGATGATTTTTTCCCACCATAAAAAAAAGTAAACCTGAAAAGTTCGTACGTTTTTTGTTCTAGGATAGGATAGCCCATTTATCGGGGAAGGCCTAAGGATATAAATATAACATCAACCAAAGATGAGAGGGACACCAAGTATAATACATACAATGTTTGGAACAGACAGAACATTAACTGTCTACTTTTTTTATCATAAATACTCACCAATCTTTGGTATAAGCATATCAACAGTATCCCCCTTCAGTATAGCATCACAGAGCTGCTGTGGCGACTTGTTGGGGGCTCCCGCGGCCTTCTCGCACAGCTGCTTCAGGTCTATAGGGGGGGAGGGCAGCAGGTCCTCGGGGATGATAGGCCCTGGCGCCGGCTTGGGCTCCCGCGCCGTGAACGTTAGGTAGGCTGGTGTGCTGGAACAAATGTTGAGAGTAATGGTGGTTGAAGCGTGAATTTCAGTTTGAAGATTGTTTTGTTGAATTTAGGAATGAAAAGAAAATTACTAAAATAAAGCTGTGGAGTTGTAAATTGTGATTCTTATTTGAGTAGGAAATTTGTTGGTAAATAAAAGTAATTCATGTTACAGCATTGTGCCCAGAGGACACGGTGGAGCATACGGTTGAGGTGTGCCCCGCTTGGGCGGACCACCGCCGTCTTCGTGGGGGCCGATCGGCGACAGTGATCTCTCGCGCGTAATTACATGCCACGGTCCCTAAACCGTAGGGGCCCAGCAAAGTCGAAGCCTACTAGGGCGAAGAACCTGTATCATTCGGCCCCGGTATGATAGGCAACGAAGGAACAGGAGTGGGTTTTTAGTCAGTAAAAGTCTGACACTATCTCCCGCTCTGGAGCGGGGGATGTCAGTGGATGATTTTCCCACGTTGTTCTCTAAAGCTTTTGTTTTTTTAAATATTTCTTTTCTTTACAAAAAATAGTTTTTCGTCACAATTTTAGTCAAATTAATATACTAATGGAAAAATCGGTAACTGGTCAATTTTTAGGCTGAAGGAAGACAAGTGGGTTAGATTAGTCAGTAAAAGTCTGATACTTCCCCTCTCCCTCCACCCAGAGTGTGCCGAGTTATTGGATGACTAGTCACAACAAAAAAAGGACTCACCACTGTTCCCTCTGGTCCGGCAAGAAAATCCGTTTGTTGCTGCACTTCATCTCGAGCTTGACCTTCGTGCAGGTCACGTTAGCGGGCTGCCAGCGGTACGAGAACACTCCGCAGTGAGGACAGCCGGGCCGCAGCTTAGCGTCGTTGTAGGGCAGGCCGCAGTCGAGGTGGAACAGGTGGCCCGAGGAACATTGGTAGAAGGTACCCTGGAAGAGAGAGAGGAATTAAGCTGCGTTTCCACCACCTTGTTACGATTACGGGCTAAATGACCATGAGCCAGACCATGCAGTATCATTGGATGATTCCATTAAATATTTCTAAGTAACAATGCAGGCCCCGTTTTTAGTACTTAAACCGAACAAGTTAAAGATATTTATTTTCTCAGAAGAATTATACATTCACATAGAGAGAAAAACATAGTAGTTTAACTTTTCGAATAGCGTAATTAATGACAATAGAAATACAATGACTGAATTAATTAAACCCCAAGCGAACGCCAGCGTTCCCTTACGGTATTCGAAAGATTAAAAAAATGTTACATACCGTATGACGTATGGCATAGATAGAAAAAAAAAAGAACAAAAACAAATAATATATGTGCTATCTTAAAACTAACATTAATATTTCATTATCACTTTAAAATTAACATACATCGTTTTATAGCTAGATAATAAATAAATCAAAAGGTAAGTTACAAACAAAAACGAGTGATGAGGGTAGGTGCAATTTTATAGTCGATGCGTGTTTACTAAAGTCTATGACATAGAGCAAAACATAGCGACTCATTCGATTGATGCAGATAATTATATCTATTTTGTATATATGTAGAATTTTTTTTTTCTTTAAATACATTTCTTTTTTCTAATTTTTTTTTAATGTTACTTTATGGATTACATCTATGTAGCCACAACACAAACCAAACATACGAACTAAGGTCACCTTGGTTGGAACGCTAGTTTGCAACCGTGTATATTTTTGTCCTGCTGTCATCGTACCCATGTTATGTAAAAAAGACCTTATAAGTCCTTTTCCAGTTGGACAGCCCTTTGAGCTACATCAACTATCCTGGTTTTTGGAGCGCAGTATCGTATTTCGAACTCGGTTCGTTAATTTACCACCTAGTATACTACGCTCTATTGCTCATTGGCAAAACTCGAGTTTGGGCTTCAGGACTGGCTTTTATTAGTCAAAAGACATGATGCCCTGAGACAGTGAGACGGAGTCGCAGCAGACCATGAAGAAGATGTGACGATTTAGACAGTCAGTAAATCAGATAGAGGAATTAGGGGAATTAGTATTGCAGTAGAGATTTATTATCTCACCTGAGTACAAAACAGTCCACAGGCGGGGCAGCACATGTGCTTCGCTAGTTGCGCAGCATGCAAGGCACACGCCAGGAAGTATGGCGCCCTCGGGCCCGCCCTCACTAGAGGCGCCAGGCCGCTAGTGTTGTTACTGCTGCCACTGCTAGAGTTGCGCTCGCGACGTGCGCTGTGAGAGCAGCCGACGCGGACGCCGTCCACGAGTTCTATTGCTTGGCAGAATACTGGTTCTGAGGACAACAAATAAACATATTTGTTTCTTAATCATCATTGTCTGTGAAATAAAAAATAAAACAATTTCAAGGCGTAAGATCATCCAATGACTTCGCCCGCTCTAGGGCGGAGTGGCAGAAGTCAAGTTGCAATACTCAGACGGTCAGTCAGTCGGTTAACGACATTTGGGGGAGGCCTGTTTCTAGCAATGGACGTCTTCCAACTGAAATGATGATAATGATCATACCAGTCACAAATAAATAAAGCCTGTTGTTACCAGTAAGTTCGTCAGGCGCGGCATACACATTGCTGGGTGACTCGCAGAAGCAGGTCGCGACGATTGTGGATTCATCTGCTGGACACGCGGCCTCGGAGCCTTCGTCACCGCCCGCAGGGTTACTGGACAAATAAAGAAAAAACATTAAGTAGACTACTAGCATTGGCAAATACAGTCGTCGTGAGTTTCCTCGTGGGCCCTTGGGTAGCATTGGGTCCAAAGGCAGTTAGTTGCATAAGCCTCAATGTTTTTTTATGAAAAATCTGGAATTGGTTAAATTTCACGTGGCAGACGTAGTGACTAGTTTTTGCACATCCAAGCGGGGCCCGTAGCACTAGACTTGCTTCACGACTGATCCGGCACTGGTTTCAGACCCAAAATAGATAGGTACAGAAGACAATCTCATGAATGTACTTCACTTTATATACCTACGCTCGGTGGACGCACACTAATGAGCGTTTGAGCCGGAACTGTTCGACGAGTGGTCCGAGACGCACCCGAGATATCGTGTCCGTGAGCGGAGTCTATCTGTATGTAGATTGACTTCTGTACCTATCTATTTTGTCTGAGTGTCTTGTGTATGAGTTTATATGTTCGTCAACGCTCTTACGATACAGGAGTAATTCCTAGCACAGAGATTATCACGTAAATATAAATATGGGCTTGTTGAGACCTCGGCTCAACGACCGGCGCGGCGGCCAGAACGAGACAGCGCATCGGACATCGCCGCCTGCGCCTACGCGACACCACAGCTTGCCAGTCAGCTGTTACACACATCGACGACCACCTGTGCTCGCGCTTATTTAAAAATTACCTAGTCATTGTTTGATTTGCAAAGTAACAGATGTCATTATTCATATTTACATATTTGATTATAAATCTTGTTATACAGTTCACTCTCGTATCATTCCAAGGAGCTACCCGACTAGGGCTAAAGGGGGAACCACGGGATCGCGTAAAATGGAAGGAGTGAAATTAGCACATTTTCCAAGAATTAGACCAGAAGATTTAAAAAAAAGTTGCTTGACTGTTTACCTTGTCTCCTCCATTTCAGCATCAGACTGTACTTCGTCTCCACCTGAGGACCTGTGCCGCCTTCGTTTACGATGACTCCTGTTAAAAAACAATAAACCAATAATAAAATAATCTCCACTAATAAAGAGGTAAAGTTTGTTTTTTTTTGTTTGGATGTAATCTCTGGAAGTACCTAATCTCTTTCTTTTATTGCACCTACCACTGTTTTTCTCTGCACCACCCAAAGGTTGACTGTCAGAAAATGCCTAAGGCATTAAGTCCGCCCCTGTACTTTTATGTGCATGAAGTATAAATAAATAAATAAATAAGTACTGGTCCGATTGCTAATTTTTTTTTTTTTTTAATAGCCATTACTGTCCCACTGCTGGGCAAAGGCCTCCCCCAAGTCCTTCCAGACATTCTTCTGAGCTCGCACCGTCTCTAACCAGTTCTCGTGATACGCGTCTAGATCATCTCGCTAAATTTTTTCATTGATTGTAAAAATAAAAAGAACATGATCAGTTCGTAGCCTCACCTTTCACTGTCTTCTGCGTAAGCGTGCCTGGCTGACCGCTTTGACGACCGGCGCGGTGACCTGCTGCCAAATTATTATGTCAGAAAGGCATTTGATATGATTAGAGTCGAGGGAGAATGTAGAAGGATGACCAGAGAAACAATTGATGGATTGTATTCCGGTATTACGTAAGCATCAAATGAGGCCGAGGAGTCTTTTTTTTTATATTGGATAGGCTCGCGTTTGACCACAATCTCACCTGATAGTAAGCGATGATGTGGCCGACGATGGAGCACGCTTGCCTAGAAGCAATCTATTCACTCTTGACTTACAAGACCCCTAGGTTATAGCTATCAGGAAGCACATACTCCGGCAGGGAATTCCATTCCTAGCTGTACGCATAATGAATGTACTCCCAAAACGCTTTGTACGTATAGGTGGGATGTCCACCATGTACCGGTGGCGCAACGCCGTACGTCTTGTAGTCCGATGATGGAACGGACTTGGCGGAATTAAATTGTGTAATTGTAGTGTACACTCCCCGAAGTGTAAGCGATAGAAAACAGACAGGCTAGCAACTCGGCGTCGATGCTCAAGACTTTGGAGTTTTGACTTCACAAGAGCATCATTGCCTATGATCTTTACTTTGCGTCTAGTGCTCTTAGGACCGGAAGCGTGGTTCCAACATTTACCTATAATTTTAGTATTTTCGGACCACAATAACGGCCCGTTCACGATCTTACCGCTGCGAGCGGTAGTATGAAAATGTTTGAAGCACGCCATGAGACGCCGCCCATCGCGCCGCTCGCCACTTAGACCGAAGAGGTGAACGGGACATAAAATGCTACTAAAAAAGAAAAGACGAGTGGCACTCGGGGACTGCCGCGGTAAAGCTATTGCATAGCATTTTTATCAACTTTTGCAATTATAATTATTTATTTATTTTATTTATGCAGTATTTTTTTTCCTTTGTTTTTTTTTTTCATTTGATATTAAATGAAGTTACACTTTCACACATTGAATTGAATTTTGATTGATTGTTCACTCATTTGTTTTCTTATCGGTCACCACGCTCAAAAAACAAATGAGCGGGGGGTGTTAGGTTATTTACGTTACGAAATTTCTGGATTCGGTCTCCACGCTCAAAGCCCGCGATAGAAGCTATGCAATAGCTTAAAAATATATATTCAAAGAGCCCCTTTACTTTGCTTATATTGATCACGTAGGAGACGAGCATGACGGGATATATTTTTTATTCTTTTTTCTGATTTTCTGCAAAATTGCAAACAACAACCGAAAAAAAAAGAAAAAATATCCAATTTAAAAAAATATGTATGTGGGACCTTCAAGAGAAAGTCAAAAAACTTACCTTTGTTCTTCTTCTCCAACTGGTGAGGACCTATCACTATCATTCATGCCAAATGAAGAACACAGTCTAGTAGATCTCCTAGGACGATTCTTTGCGGCCACTTCGACAGTACACTGGAAGTCTTCGCTGGAATCCTCGTCTGTCTCCAACAGCTTGCTGATGACTACGGGATCGTCATCCATTTCGTCGTCTTCTTCTAATTCTTCTGCTTCTCCATCTTCGTCTTCTTCTTCATCTTCTTCTACTTCTCTGTGCAATAATAAACAAGTGTTAATTAGTAAATTATCACACTACTGTATCATAATATAAAAAGAGAAACTGACTGACTGACATACCAATGCATAGGCAAAATTACTGGGACTAGGAGAGTAAAATTTTGCACAAAGTTTTCCTTTTACGACACAGGTGAGCACTAAGAGAGGATTTTGCAAAATTAACCCCCTAAAAGAAAGGGTCCAAAGTTTGAATGAAGAAACCTAACTTTCACGCAGATAAAGCGGTTTTACCTGCATACCAGATGCTAGAATTACATAAGCAACAGTTTGTGCATGAAGAAGTAACAAGTGTTTGTGCATGAAGAAGTAACAAGTGTTTGTGCATTAAGAAGTAACAAGTATACACACTTACAAACTTTCTCCAATATAATATTAACCTTTCAATCGTGGAAATTACAGACACAATAGAAAGACAATAGGTGCGTGAACACCGGCGTTCGCTTGGGGTTTAATGAGTTAATGTGATTTTGAGTTCTCTTAATTTGTTTGCACTGTCATTGTCTTTCTATTGTATCTCTAATTGACACGATTGAAAGGTTAATTATAATGTTCATGTTATTTATCAAAGTATTCATTAGTTAATTATTTTAGCACGTATTTAACTACTATATTAGAATCTTAATGATACTTAACTGCATTTAAAGTGTTATTGATGTATTTGTGCACACATACCACAATGTAGTCTTTTTTAACTCAAAGGTTGACTGACTCTGGTATGGGAAGCCTTATAGATTTACCTATAAACAAATATCGGACATAAACAACAATATGTGACAATTATGTAATATTTTATTTACCTGTTCTCATTCCCACTCTCGTCCACCTCATCAGGGTTGATAGCTTTCAAACCAAGCTCACACAAGTGCTTTAGCTTCATCACAGTGTTCTGACTCTGGCTGTCATCATCCTCACATATCTCCACCACCTCGTCTTCAATTGAGATTGGTTCTGGTTCCTCCTTCTTTACAACCTCCGTAACTGCTGGACGGGCTGAACGCCTCGTCCTCACTCCCTCCTCAGGTGACTTCTCAGTTTGTATACCAAGGCGTGCATTGTTTTGAGATTCAAGACCGATGCGTAACTCTTCATTAGCAAGTATTTTGGCTGTGGGTTTTATTCTACGAGATAGCCTTTGTGGGGCTTGCTGAGTTTCATAAGACTTCTCTTTCCTGGCGATGGCATTGGCGAGGACGTTGTCGGAGTCGTCGCGGCGGCGCGTGGAGCGCTTGGGCGTGGTGTGGGAGCTGTCTGACTCATCGTTCTCTGATGTTGTCTGAGTACCTGACTTGTCCTTCTTGGGCGACGTGTCGCTGTCGCAGATCCACTCCCACTTGCCGCGCGTCCGGCTCGACCGTCGCGGCGCCTCTTCCTGCTTCTCCTCAGGAGTCACGATCTTCATGTTACTACTCTTAGCACTATTCTTCTCCGAGCGAAACGTCAACACTATGCGCGGTTTAGGCTCCTCGTCGCCCTTCTCAGATCTCTTCGCATCTATTTTGTCCACAGTCACTGTTAGGTTCTCTGTGGATTGTTTATCGACCTTTTTCTTGGTAGGCGCGTCTTCATCCGCATTCATGGTGTCTTCAAGGCTGTCTCAAGTCCTCAAGGCTGGGTTTCTTTCACTTTTTGATATATTTTAGTAAATTACACGTACGTGAATCTTACAAAATATATTATAAACTACGTCGATTATATAAAAATAAAATAAAACAAGATACACATAACTATAAAATAGTAAACAACATAAACTAAATGGAGTCTCAGTTTTAGACTGGCATCGTAATTAAAATGTTTTAAATCGTATTAAGAAGCAATTTGCTTCTATTTTTCTATAGTTCAATCATCCGCATTTATGCATGAATTTAATGAAAAATTTATATTGAAATAAATTGTAACAACACCAAACAGACAGACAGACACAGACATAGACAAAATGAAAATGACAAATAAATAGCAGCAGCAGAGACACCTGTCCGATTGACCTCCTATTCTCCTCTTTTGTCTATTCCACAATTTTCACAGATTGCCACAGAGGGCCACAACCACACGACCCTAACCTTTGGAGTTGGAAAAACAGCCTCTAGAAATATCAAGTATTTACTAAAAATAGGTCAACACAACTTTATCTTATTCAGGCCTTCCAGTTCTGTTTTATTGATATCTGTCTGTGCTTAAAGGCCTCTTCTTCAAGGATCTTCTAATACTAAGAAAATATTTCAGGTTGTCTCTGAAATTTGACGTCCCTTGTCAAATGTCATTTTCAAATATTGTTTGTTTTGTAAACGCATTCCATTACAATTTTGCTGTTCTTTTAGAGCATTATTTATGTGTTGTTTTGCTTACTCTTAGTCCATACACGTAAATTCCTCTCAGGGACTGATAACGATTGAAACCAATTAATCAATAGGTTCATTGACAACAATGACATACGTGTATTCCAACTTTCATGCATGTTTTAACTAACAATTAATTACTGGTTTACTGATAATAAATCAATTCCGGTTCGTACAGAGACATTTACATTTTTAATATTTGTAACGACTGTTAGGTTTGGGCACTGAAACGACAAGATGAATCAATTGTTTTTAAGTCCTGAATATGTCCTGCAAGGCGGTTATCATCACTCGACTCTGAGGAAACTACAGGAACCGAATACTAGTATCGAGGCGCACAATATTATGTACCCTGTATTCTTATTGTAAGTATTCCGCGCCGGCCGCATAACCCTGTGTAGTTTGTTCTAGGCTACGATAATATTGCAATCAAAGTTAATTTCATACATATTTATATTATTTTATACTAGATTCGCCCGCGTGGCATTAGGTACTTAAGGAATCGGGATAAAAGATAGCCTATGTTCTTTTCCATGTCAAAGGCTATATGCATGCCAAATTTTATCTAAATCCGTTCAGCCGTTTTTGCATGATTAAGTAACAAACATCCACATTTTCACATTTATAATATTATTCAAGACGAGGTTAACTTCAAACTGCCTATTAGTATGTAAGACATCAAACTATACCAGCTGCTTCTATTTTTTATTTTTATTTTAAAAGAATAGCTTTTAACGCTTATACTCTTGAAATGCCTGTAATCTGTGTAACCTTACAGGGAAGATGACAACCGAGTTGAGCCTGTCGGAAGCATGCCCAATGTGTCTAGATATGGTATCAATCCACTAATCTCGAAGCTTGAAGAACTGGTGAAAAAGGGACTCAAGTCCATACTTATCTTCGGGATTGTCCGCACATTGCCAAAGGTAACTAATATAAAAAAAGAATGGTTAGAAAAAAAAAATTAAGAATTTTTTAATGCCAAATCAACTTAGTTAAGCTATAAGATATAAATACTTTTTAACAGGATCCAAATGGGTTATCAGCAGATAGTCCAGACAATCCGGTAATGAAGGCACTTCCAAAATTGCGCGCTACATTCCCCAACCTCCTCATAGCTTGTGATGTGTGCCTGTGTCCGTATACTTCTCACGGGCACTGCGGACTTCTCACACCTGGTGGAACCATAGACCATGCCTCGTCAGTCCGGAGGATTGCTGAAATTGCCTTGGCTTATGCTAAAGCTGGTTAGTTTTATTGATTTTTTTTTTCAAATGATCAGTGCTCATATAATTTTAATATCTAAAATTTTGTTGCTTTGTTGATAAAGTTGAGTTTAATTTGGCATTTGAACTGTGCTTTTTAATTTTACAAAAGTTAAAAATATAAGCCCTGTTTAGAACATATTATTTACAAAAAAGTACATAATTTATAGCTTTATATTGTGACTTGTTATTGCTGCCATCTGCATCAGCTGATGATACATAACTCTAGAGAAATAACTTTTAAAATTTTGCCAGTTTCAATTTCTTCAATTTTATTATAATGCTTACATACATATGATTTTTTCTCTCATGTTAATTTTACTTTTACTGTCTCTATAACATTACTACTAACTGGATATACTATTACTAACACCCCTAGCGATTATAATCATATTTATATAGCTTGCTTTATTGACAAAATTTAGTAGTAATTTGTTATAAAGTGACTGTTAACTGCTCTTTTTTATGCAAAAAAAAAAAATACAATAACTATTAAAAATGTTACTTTTGTTTGAACAGGTGCACAAATAATTGCCCCATCCGACATGATGGATAACAGAATAAAAGCCATCAAGGATTCTTTGGTGGCATGCAAACTACAGAATACAGTAAGTTTTTAAGAAACATTAATGTTCCCACTGGCTGTATAACTCGGACGCCCGCGCGGTCCCATTCAAAAGAGCTCCGTTGCGGCTCGTCGCGAAGGCATCTGTCGCGGGGCGCCGGGTCCCGTGACCCTTTTACTACCTAATAATACAAAAAGTTCTCCATCGACACGACCACATGCTCTACGTTAAGTTGAACTAGCCACACTGCGTAAGTAATAGTCCAGTTTCCGCGACGGAGGCTGTCCTCGTGAAAACACGCGTTTTGTATGCGGCGGCGGCTCGTCGCGGGCGTCCGCTTTACGCAGTTTTAGCCCTTAGAGTCAGACCAGACAGACATATGCCCAGTTTCAAGAACGAAAATAATCACACAAATATTATAAAATATAAGTGTTCGGCCTGTCTGGAAGAGCGGGTGCGAAGCGGGCGCGGCGCGGCAATCTCAAACATAATGAACTTTATTTGAGTGTCCATTGCGGGCAGGCGGGCGCGGGAAGCGGTGCGTGTTACTCAATGCGGTACGCGCGCTAGCAGCTCAGGCCATTGCTCGTTCATACAAGCGGCCACAGTGAGTGCGTGGTCAGCAAGCGGAAACCCTGTCCATCCAACAGCACCGCGCTGCCAGTCTAGCCAAGCAACGCGCGCGTCCTGCAACCGCGCCGCTCCCCGCACCGTGTTGCCAGTGTGGCCGAGCGCTGAAAGTTTGTGTGTGTATATCTGTATGTTTGTTACTCCTTCACGCTGAAACAGCCGAAGGGATTTGGATGAAATTTGACTTATGGGTAAACCATATCCTGGCACTACATAGCACACCTTTTATCCCGGGAGTATGATCCCTTCCTAGTTTCAGGTGGGCGAAACCCTTAGTGGAAGCTAGTTAAAAAATATTGTTAAATTTAAGCACGCATAAACCGTTATGGTTTAATGAAATGTCAATGGACGACGATTTGACACATCCTTATCCTTAAGGTGCTGATAGAGTTGATTATTCACTTGTAACAGAACATTGAGCATTTGCCGTTTTTAAATTTGTCGAACTGAACAACGAGCCGAGCCAAGCATAGAGCCAAACATTGCTACGAACATTTTCATGAGCACTCTAGCGAACGAAAAATTCGAAGCAAATTTACTGTCCTTCGCTAGAATGCTCGCCAGAACGCTTGATAAAATGCTCGCTAAAACGCTGAATATTGGTTATTGCGGACGCGAAGTCGAAGACGGGTTAAAAGTATTGTATGTCCAATTTTTCATCCTTGGTTATCATTCTCCGTACCAAATTTTATCAAAATCGGTTCAGTAGTTTAACCGTAAATGCGTAACAGACTGACAGTTTCTTTTATATATTTATTAAATCTTTATGCACAAAAAACTGAACAAAGGCGGACTTAATGCCTTAGGCATTATCTGCCAGTCGACCTTAGGGTGGTGCAGAAATATAACATGGCATGGGGGTATGGTGTATGGTTATAATGTTAAGTATGGATTAAACACCCCACCGCGTTCGTCTGTATGTTCGTGACAAACTCAAAAACTATTGAACGGATTTTCATGCCTTTTTCACTAATACACCGAGTGCGTGCGGCATAAGAGAAAAAAAGCTGAAAATTTCAAAGATTACCAACACATGCGAATGGAGCACACAGTCGAGGTGTGCCCTGCCTGGGCGGAGCATCGCCGTGCCTACGTGGGGGTGATCGGCGGCGGAGACCTCTCGCGCCGGGCCTTGGTTGAGGCCATGGTCCGGAGCGAGGAGGAGTGGCAGGCGGTCGCCAACTTCTGCGAAGCAGTAATGCTCGCAAAGCACGGAGGCCGACCGCTTCAGGCAACGGCGTTCTCCGCCGCCGCCGCCGCCGGGAATCTGATTCCGATTTCCGGCCACCGTAGGCGCGGGCTTGCGAATAGTGAGCAATGGGTAGCTCGCTGTCCGGACCAAGCCCAAGTCGTCGACGGCGCGCACTTTTCCCGCGCGCCTCAAGGAGTTGTCAGCAACAGCAGGGACCCAGCCGGGTCGAAGCCTACTGGGGCCAGTGTTAGTTTCGAAGGACAGCTCGAGCCCCCGTAAGAAGACTAGAAGGAACGGGGTGGGTCTTTTAGTCAGTAATAGTCTGACACTATCTCCTGCTCCGCCCAAGAGCGGGGGTGGTCGTTGGATGATTTTTCCCACCACAAAAAAAGACACATGCGAAACAGGGACGGGTCACTAGTCCATTTCATGATAATCATGTTAAGAAATTGGTAACTTGTCCCAGCTGTGGGATCTCTAAATGTCGAGGCCCCTTAACCGCTTGCGTCGGATTGGTCCGACCAGTCTTTTCGTGTCCTATTCGCCACGGCCGTGTTTTTGCGACTGGGTACTCCGCCTCGTTTAACTCTTCAATCCCCATAGGTGACAGAAGAGCTGACGATATTGTTTTTGGTCGTGGATATGCGACCCTATCGGAAAAACGCGAGAGTTTGCCAGATATAGGTAACTGACATAGGCGGTTATATAATAGTTAAGGCTTATAGTCCCTTGAACCATCTGGCCAAAATTATCTGGACGCACCTCTCGCACCCGCCTAGGTGGCAGTACTCAAATCTGTGCATTTATTTGGGGCCAACAGCGCCCATTTTCTTTGCGAAATATTGATTGATTTACATATGCAATGTCACTTTGAAGAATATTTAATCACCAATTTTTATGTGTAAAAATGTTTCTAAAGATAACCTAGCCTTTTTGAAGGACTAGGGAATAGTTGTGAAAAGTTGCGAAATTTCTAAATAATTTTTTAGACAAAAGTATTAATAGCACGAAATAATCAAATGTTGATAATGTTGTTCATGAATCTATAATAAACATATATTTTTTTCAAACCTATTAACCTGACCGTTACCGAGGAGTAGGCCTCAGAAAGTCACTGTTTTATGGCACTTTTCGGGCGCTTGGGCCTTAAGTTATTTTTGTATTTCAGGTGTCACTTCTATCATACTCGTGCAAGTTCGCGTCGGTGATGTACGGGCCTTTCCGGGACACAATGAACAGCACTCCTATGGAGGGTGACAGGAAATGTTACCAGCTGCCGCCGGGCAGTGCGGGGCTCGCTGCTAGGGCTGCCGTAAGTAGCTGACATTTCAATATGAAATGTAAATTCGCAATGTGTGAATATGTTTATGATCTGACTGAAAAATAGACCTGTTCTCCACTCCTTTTCTTGCTATAATTAATTATTTACTTGCTCCGAGCGTCTTTACTTTTTTTTTTCTTTTTATCTGTCTACTGTCTCTTGTTCTGCTCTAATATTATCTGTGAAAACTTGTAATTGGCCTTCTTTCAATATTTTTCAACTATCTGTATCTTAGCTGTAAGTTTTCCGAAAAAAAAAAATAAAATAAATATCCTCTTCACTCCGTAACATAATATATTTATACAACTTCTGTTTTAATTATTTTATTGTATTGTCTAAGTGCACGCCTACAAGTGACAAATTCACAATAATATTTATTTGTAATGTTCCAGAAGTGGCTAAATACAGAAAAGAGTGGAATAACAGAAGGGAGGCCTTTGCCCTGCAGTGGGACATAACGGGCTCACAAAAAAAAAATGTTCTTTTATTTGTAATGTTACTCGGTGAATGAGTCGTTGGTGTGTCAATTTTAATAAAATAAATAAATACAACAATAATTTTAGTGTATGTGGAACCCGAAACAAATGTCTAGTAATTTTATGTAAACAATCTATGTACTAAATTTCATAACTGTATCATGAAAAATCACAAAGCTATACGCTTCTTATGTTACCTCGTTGTCCGCACAAATACATGGTTACCGAGCCATCCGGACTGAGGGGTTGTGTTGCTCTCGCACCAAGCTGTGCGCTGGCGCCTAATGCCCGCTATGACCTGCTGTGACCTGTATTGTACTTAGTGGCGGTGGTGGCCAACTTGTGATCTTTTTAAAATATTTTTTATTTATTTATTACATCTTGGAGGACTTACAGCTTAAACAAACTAAAAATAAAGACAAACATAAACGACAGCAAGCTAATTACAAGTTCTCACATACCTACTCGTATAATGTTAGAATTAAAATTGAAAAGTGACCATTGATAGCACCCCCACACAGTGGTTGATATATCTAGCTTATTAAAAGCTAGAAAAAATATTACATGGTGTAAAAATTACTGGAATCCAGTTACTGATACTGAACAAAGTATATTCAGGTTTCGTATAATATATGTACTAAAAACATAAATTCAGCCGAACATAGAACTTCCTCCTTTTCGAAGTCGGTTAAAAATAATGTTACATAAACTGACAGGTTTTTCCCATCAGAATACCAACATAGAGCCATTGTGGAGCCCCTTTACAAAATATGGGTTGCCTATTTAACTAGTGCTTTCACTGCATCATAAGAAGGTTGAATTTGAGATTTCCTAGCGTTTTTATTTTTTAAATCGTCAAAATATTATCTTGTTCGCGGAAAATTCATTGGAAAATCATTTAAAATTGTGTCTCCAATTTACTTACGATTGGTCGATGGGGACGAAAGGTTCTGGAATGGCGACCACGTACCGGAAGACGCAGCGTTGGAAGGCCTCCCACAAGGTGGACTAATGACCTGCGGGGTTACCATGACGTTCAAAGTAAGATTGTTTTAATCTTGTTTCCGTATGGGTAAGAGATGGCGCTAGACAACCTGTATAGCTCTGTCTTTTACCCAGACTGAAACAAGATTAAAACAATCTTACTTTAAACGTCATGGTCTAGGTCCTGGTCAGGGTCGTGAGAATCCCGTGGATGCGAGACACGCACAGGACCGGTCATTATTGCGACACTTGAGGGAAGCCTATGTCCAACAGTGGACGTCTTTCGGCTGGAATGATGATGATGATGATGATTTATTTACAGGCGCGAGACGTGGCTGAGGGCGCAGACTTCCTGATGGTGAAGCCAGGTCTGCCGTACCTGGACATCGTGAGGCAGACCAAGGACAAGTACCCATACCACCCCTTATTTGTGTATCAGGTAATAATATTTTAATAATATCCTACTACTAATCTATTTGGGGAGAACTAGGGTTGCCGAAATAGCACGAGGAATTGCCAAACCTAAGTGGCGATGGGCGCAGAACAGATGGCCGTTGGGGCTGAAAGGTTCTGGAGTGGCGACCGCGTACCGGAAGACGGAGCGTTGGAAGGCCTCCTACAAGGTGGACAGATGACCTGGTTTGGGAAACCGATGGATGCGAGACGCAAAGGATCGTTCATTGTGGTGACATTTGGGGGAGGCCTATGTCCAACAGTGGACGTATGTCGGCTGAAATGATGATGATGACTAATCTATTTTGCTTTCAGCCTTTTAATGTTCCCACTGCTGGGACTCAGGCTTCCTCTCTAGGAGAGGGAATGGGCTGTAATCCAGCACGCGGGCCCAGTGCGGGTTGGTGAATGTCACAAGTCTTCAAATTTTTGGTCGTGATTCGTTCCCTGCGCTTGCTGGCACACGACACTCCCCGACCCAGCGTCTCACTTCATACCACTAAATAGGCCCGATATTTGACTTCTACGCAAGTAAAAGTCAGCGCTCAAGATTCGTGCCGGTACCTGTACACGAGTAGACCATGTTCTGTGTGTGTCCTTTTTACCTCAGGAGTGTGTTCCCTTGGGATAATTTACTACTATCACGCGTGTGAAGCCACTGGCAGCAGGCGGTAGGTACCATCGCGGTCATTTCTGCCTGATCACTTAAAAAAAATTTCGCTTGAATCCTGCGGCACGGCGCCAAACCAAACCTTTCGAAGTTTTCGTTTCGTGCGCAAGCAAAAATGAACTTAGTGGTGGTCAGGCGGAAGTGTCTTTGAAGATACATATTTACAAGGTGTAGTGGGTTCCATAGCCAAGAGCTGGCACTCAGGGCTACGGATACGTTCGAAAGAGTCACGAAACAATCATTTATTTATTTATTCATTTATGTACACACAAACACTTAAAAATGAAACGGATAAATACAGATAAAAGAGTACAAAGGTACTGCTTATTTCAAATGAAATTTCTTCCAGCAGACCTGCGACAGGAGAGTTGGATGAGAGATGTAGACACAGTGTATACAAAACAAACACACATACAAATCATCGTACTATCATGCCGTTAAAGAGTTAGTAAAAGTTGTGAGTAGGCACACACCAAGCTTATAACGACGAACACGCGTCTATGAAGCTATACGTCCGTAGACATTCAACCTAACTAAAACCCAAAGTCTTCGATCAGACATCAGTTTCCCTTTGCGAGCGCCACGGTGACTCCTTCGAACAATCCGGGTCAGACAATCCGACGCCACTATTCGTTACGTCTCCAAGAGATTCATTGCTATTCTTTTTTTTATCATTCTTTTTTTATTTATTTTTTTCAGGTGTCGGGTGAATACGCCATGATCTGCCGCACTGGGGACAGCTCGGAGGTCGAGAATATTCTCATGGAGACGCTCACGAGCTTCCGGAGAGCTGGTTCGTATGATATTATAGTTTGTTTTATCACACAATTGGAATTTTTCTCATGTGCCGTAGGTGCATTTACTATAGGGTTACCATAGATTCCCGAGGCTTCATAGGGACAATTACAATTTGGGGGGGGGGGATTTTTTTTTTTAGTATGTATTGTGTTCGTCGGTATTATTTTAAAAAATTGCACCTGCCATGTTGTTTCTGCACCACCTTAAGGTCGACTGGCAGATAATGCCTAAGGCATTAAGTCTGCCTTTGTACAGTTTTATGTGCATAAAGATTTAATAATTATTTATTTATTATCTATCGAGGATAACATAATAATTAATTAACATAATTCCTTTTCATATTTATCGGATATTTTTATTTGGGACGGTAATTGTCGGTTAGGTACCTTTTATTCATTTATTAATATTATACACCGTTTCATTTTGATCGTTTTAATACCGTGAAGAGTCGATCCTGTACATTAAACACCATCGATTTGTAAAGATAAAATTAAAAAATAAAGTACCTTTTTTTAATACTCGTATTAATTTACGAACGTGGATCCACGTTCCGGACACACAAAGGGTTAATTTACGCATGTACGAAATTAATTTCTTTAAGAAAACGTCAGCTGAGTGAGTCCAATGACCTGTAGGTAGTTAATATGCAACGCCGACTATTACTTACAGGTCATTGGACTCGCTCAGCTGACGTTTTCTTAAAGAAATTAATTTCGTACATGCGTAAATTAATTCGAGTTTTTAAAAAAGGTACTTTATTTTTTAATTTTATCTTTATAAATCGATAGTATTCCATTTACCAGATCGACCGCGACCCTCCGCGGGATTAAAACGATCAAAATTTAGCGATGTATTCTTCACAATTCCTTTGAAAATTAAGTTTGCATTGCACAGCTTCCACGGTGTTGACTCCCAAGCGATTCTATTCGTCTACGCCGATTTTTTTTTTAAACTTGTATTTCTGCGCTCGAATATGTTTATCGGGACATTTTAAAGCTTGTCACCACTGTTAATAACGGTGACATGTCCCGACGTATCGGGATGAATGGCAATCGTAATTTACTAGTACATTATAATACAAGTGTGTAATGTCGGTGATCATCACTAAGAGAACCGGTAATCATCATACGACTTTTTCAATACACATTAGTTACATAGTCAATGAGTGTTATAGGCAATTTTTTTTATTAAAAACGTACGGATACTGCTGTATAAGTTCAGGTTTAAAGGAGCAAATCCGCTAGTAGCTTTATATGTTGGACGGCGAGTAATGGGTAGCTCGCCGTTCGACCGTCCGGACTGAGCCCAAGTCATCAACGGCGCGCACTGCTCCACGCGCTCCTCAAGGAGATTTTAGCAAACCGTAGAGGCCCAGCAGGGTCGGAGCCTATAGGCCACGAAGGAACAGGAGTGGGTTTTTAGTTACCTAAAGTCTGACACGCCCGTCATTGGATGATTTTCCCTCTTAAAATTAATTTCACGGTATTTATTAATGTATTCTCATATTCCAGGTGCTGATTGCATCATCACATACTTCGCGCCGTTGATTTTAGACTTGATATCGAAGAAAAAGTAAATATTGACATTTTATATAAAATTGTTATGATTTATGGGATTGGGGTGTTGGTTATGTTATATAATTTACTGGTTATCAGATTTCTGTCATCCTGCATCACCCCTTTTAAACTTTGCTCAAATTATTTTCAAGCTTTTCGCAACGAGTACAGATAACACAAACTGTTGTTGTAGTTTTTAAGTTCAGAATAAAATGGTTGTTTTTATTTATGGCTCGAATTGTATTGTATCGTACCTCTTCCTTGACATAATATTACTTTATGTATTTATGACACTATGGTCAGATCTATGTTTTTATAGTGCGTTTCACTTAAGAATTCCTTCGCCGTCATGTTGGCTGATGGGGTATGGGGGAAATCATACGAATTAATTATCAATACATATTTTTTATTGAGACAACCATATTATTTGTTACCAAAGCGACATGACAAGATGATAACACAGACAGAAACTGTAAAACTATCTTTGAATAAAGTATATGATGCCAGCCTCCATTTCGATTGTCCTGCAATTCTTTCAAATACTGCCGTTACAATATCGTACCTCTTAACACCTCCTTTTTAGACCTGCTTTTTTTTTAATTCATTAAACCCCAAACGAACGCCGCGCACCTATTGTCTTTCTATTGTGTCTGTAATTTCTACGATTGAAAGGTTAAATAAAATCCCATTCCCCTCATAATTCTGCATAAAGTGGTGCGAATGTGACTATTGTTAAAATCGATTTCGTTTCGCATTTCGTGCAACAATTTTGCTAGAGGAGGCAAATCTTTTCTTTTTTCTTTTCTCTAGACAGACAGGGGGGCCAGCATTACGGCAAAGGGATTTCTTACGTGAAACGCACTATGTTTACTTACCTATTATGGTAACGACATGGTGTTAAGAGTACCTATGTAAGTTAAAGTGTAAGTCTTTATATCAATAAGTGATAGAAATAAATTATGAAAAATAAATCAAATAAAAAATAAGTACCTATGTATACCAGTTTTTTATTTCATCAATTATGGATCCGTTCTTTGTAATGACTCTTCTTCCTGCCCTTGTCCCATTTTATTTGGGGACGGCGCAACACGTTTTTTTCTTCCATTCTGTCCTGTTACTCGTCACGCTATCAGTAACTCCCTTTTCTTTCATATCACTTCTCACACAATCCATCCATCTTTTCTTTGGTCTCCCTCTCCATCCATCCACATGTAAATTCATAACTCTTATAGCTACATGCTTTTCATCTCTCCTCTTTACATGACCACACCAAGACAATCGATTTCCTTGCAACCTTTCAGTCACTGTCGCCATTTCGTCCATCTTGCGTTGATCCGATGTGTTAGGTACGTCCCGGTCTACCTCACCATCCCCTTGGACATAGATTATACACTTATACTGGTACCCTTGGACGAGCAGCCCGAGGTACCGAAAGTCGGAACAGATCGGTATGGGCGTTCCAGCGGGAGCTAAGGGCACTGGATTGGAGAGACCGCCGAAATCGCAGAACAAGTACTCCGTTTTGGTTCTACTCAATTTCAGGCCAACACCCTCCAATCTGAGCCACCACACCTCCAATCTGTTCTGGACCTCTAGGCCACTCTCGGCAACCAGCACAATGTCATCGGCAAACAACATACACCAGGGAGCCTCTTCCTGAATGTCCGACGTCAGAGCGTTCATTATCATTAGGAAGAGGTAAGGGCTGAGGGCCGAACCTTGGTGTAAGCCGACAGCCACGTTGAAGCTTCCAGTAGTGCCCTCTGAAGACCGGACTTGGATACTGCATCGGCTGTACATCGCTCGGATCAACTGCACATCTTCCCAGGCACACCGGGCCCACCACAGAACCTCACGAGGTACCCGGTCATATGTCTTTTCGAGGTCAATGAATATCATGTGCAAGTTTTTATGCGCACCTCTGTATTTCTCGCACAGCTGGCGTATGGCAAAAATGGCATCCGTTGTACCCCGACCAGGCATAAAACCGAATTGGTTCTGTGAAATTTCACTCTCTTCTCTCAGTCGCCTTTCAATAATGACGAATAATTTGTAATGACTACGCAAAAGCATATAGCCGATTAAAACCGAGTTAAGTTTTTGCTTTAGATACAGAAGCAGAACAGTTATTTTTTTCCATTACAATGTGAATGTAAAACATTCTACTGTTTTTGCAGTATTTAGCAGAAAATGTGTCGAGTCAGCCTTCACGTCAAGTTTCTCTGAAGTAGCTAATACTACAGTAAAATTCTCAACTCCATTTTACCGAGTTCGCATAATATTTCAGTGATTACATATGGCCACTTGTGTAAATACTTCAAATATAAAATAAACCCACCAATATTACATCACATTCACAAAATATCCACTAGAAATAAATTTGCGAAAAATAAGAACTTCACTCGCAAATATGGCAAACGTGGCCAGAAATTGCCCTAGACAGAGAAGTTTGGAGAGAGAAAGGGGAGACGTTTGCCCAGTAGTGGGAAACAAAATAGACTATTTAAAAAATCTCACCAAAAAACTCCTGAAATCTTTATAATCTAGATAGGAACTACTAAACTTCCTACCTATCATAAAACAAAAACATTAAATAGATACAACCAATAGTAGCTCTTTATTTCTCTGTGGCATAAAATCACGGTTTCGCACCGGTGAAAAAAGCCTTCCGACTTTTTTCCAAATATTAGTGAAAACCGTGTACCTATCGGTTTGGTGGTAGTGTAAAAAATACTATCGGACATATACAGCAAAAATATTTTAGAACTACTATTTAGGTACTTAGTTATAAAAATACCTAACGGTAGCTAATTATTGAAACAGCTGGTCGTTAATTAAATAGGTGTAGGTATAGGTAAAATCAACCGATTTTAATTTATTTATACTATAATAATTGAAATATGTATTATTGTTACGTACTACCTACACTCATTATCTGAGCTGACGTGGCTTTATTCGTAATTTATTTAGAAAGTAACCCAACTTCGAGAATGTTATGAATGATGCAATTGTTATCGTAAGGGTATCACGGGGGTCCGAAGCAATGTAGAAAAGAGATAAAACTTCGTACTACCTATCTATGTATATCATAAGGCCCTACCAAGACCTCTTTACGCGATCCATTTGACGACCTAAACTGAACTGTTAAAGGATAGAGCTATTTAGGATATATAGCTCCATCCCTCTTTCTCGTTCGCTTGACTGACATTTTAAGTCTTCATGTTTAGGCCCCTGGACCTAAAATCCCAATGATTAATGGGTCAAGCGGTAGGAAGTTCTATTTTCATGCAGATGACAGATTTGGGATTTCCCATTATGAAGAACACAAAATTTGGTCATGTTTGGTAAACGGCTGTGCATGATAGGCCGCCCCCTATTTCGTTTTGTGGGATAATAGTAACTTTAACAAATATTACAAGGAATGCAGTAGTTTTGAAGTTTCCATAATTTTATTTTTGTTGATCATTGTACCTTATAAGTACGCCCATAGGATATGTGATGTAGTCTGGGCTGGCTTAGCTTGGCTTACTTTGGCTGTTCCCATCAGAATCGTAACTAATTTCTTACAATATTTGTGTGTATTAAACAACCATGCATAAAGTTATCGATTATGGAAACGATAAATCGCTTTTGGCGCTTTTCGAAAGTTTCGCACCAGATTGTAAAGTTTCATAAACTTTATTATGTCTTATAGATTATGTACCTACATATAGGTAGACCATAGAAAAGGTTTTGAAACATCTAGGAAAAATTAGAACATACTACTAGTAGAGAATATATAGAACATTCTAGGTTATTCTAGATGTTGCATCTAGAATTGTTAGCATTATTTATGGGCTATACTCAAGCTACAAGTTCTGAGTACTTAGTCCTTTGTGTTTACGATATAAAGGTGCTGTTGTTTACCATTTGTAATGTTTAATGTCTACTTCATCATACAAATATCTCGTAAGATTAAGAAATAAATATCTCCCTTTCGCAATAATTAACATGAATAAAACCTATTTTAAAACTTGGCGGTATGAGGAATGTCCTATTCAGGGCCAGTTATAAACGTGGGCCAATCAGATTGCGCCAAATACTCTTGCTCGGATCAATCGTAGAGAAACGTTTGAAACGTCATCGCTTTGTGGACCAATCACGTTGGCCCACGATGGATACTAGCGCTAAATAATAGCGACGGCGGCGTGTGAAACTTCAGTTCTTCTTGAAAAATCGAAGGTAAAGGAACAACGTAATTGTGAATTCGTAATCTAGTGTCCCATTCAAAGTGCTTGTATCGTGGCTGTGAACTATATTCATCGGGATTCAATATAATTTAATCATTTGTAGTAACAGGTAATTATATTTTTCTTTAAATTCCATTATATCTTTCTCTTTGAACCCCGGATCGCCATGAATTTGTAACCTTACTCGTCATGGTTTGATCTGACAATAACTAGGATAATTACGAAGTTTTCCTTCAAGTTGTTATAGCAATTTGATTTAATACTGTCAATCTAATCCCCTAGTGTTCAAATTCTTATTAGATTCATTTAATATTTAACTTATTTGCGTGGAACGTCAGCGAATTTTCTCGACGCAGCAGTGTGGGCCGGTGGCGTGTCCTACATGTCCCGTGGCCGGTTAATGGTACCGTTAGGTGTTTCATCCCGTTATAGCTGGGACTAGATACTTTCCTTTTCTATAATTCATAGACTGACGGCGTTTGGCCCGGCGCCCTATAGTGACGTGTCCCTATAGCGATTACGTGTCTCTTCAAGAAGGGTCATCTGGAGATTCTAACTTGAGTACGGCCATAAAGTGACGCGTACGCATATTCAGAAGATTCTTATAACTTATTTTTATCTTGATTTGTTTCAGAAAAGTAATATTGCATGCTGAAAATGCGGTGGAGTATTTTAGCGTTGGCCTGCGTGGTCGCGGCGGTGCTCGCTGACGACAAGAAGGATAAAGAAAAGGAAATTGGCACCGTCATCGGTATCGACTTGGGTACCACCTACTCCTGGTGAGTATCTGCTGAATTTGTTTGAGCCCACCCCTTTTTAATTTTTTTTAACTCTGCCGTTCTAAGTAGGTAGTTCAATTTCATTATCTGAGTGTTCATTAGTCAAAATCAGCAAAAGGGTTTGGTTCTAAACTTGCAATTTATTTAGATAAAGCTATTAATGCCATACCATATGTAACATGCATTGATTAACTTGTTGCTAATCAAATCTTCCAGTAATTTCCATGGCTCATTTATGAAATTTAAACAGTATAGGTATTATACCTAATATAACATTGTGAATGTATTTTATCAGTAAAACGAGATAAAAATTGCTATAAAATTACTAACTTTATGGCACTGAATAATTAAAGCAGCTCATCCATGTTCTAAAATCAAACAAGAAGACTTATTTGAGTATCAAAAATAACATAACCCGAACATAATTAGCATACCTTGGGTCAATGAACTCAACAATGAACTGTTTATGTGTTTACCAGCTTGAGACATCTTAATCTTGCTTATAACATCAAAATATAAATTAAAAGTGAATTAGAAATATTTTCTCACTTGCTGAATCTTTTAGAGGTGATTGACCTCACAATATGTCTCAATTATCGAGCCTGAGCAGTAATGAGTTTTTGAAACTGCTTTAATTTATTTAAACATGAACAAGGGTTTCTTTTTACATTCTAATCAAATTCAAAATCATTTATTTCAAATAGACCATTTGCAGGCACTTTTGAATAAAATACGAAAAGTGAAGCTAAATTGCATGTTCCAAAGTGTAGATCTCTATGGAGAAGAACGTGCAAGATATTTAATGCAGAAAATCTAAAGAGGATGCTAATTTACATCCTCACTATATTCAGAGCTAGATCTTATATCTACATATCAGTTGAAAGCGGAAGTCAGCAATCACAAAAAAAAATAATCTCTATAAACTCATTGGGATGCAGATCCTATGCAGGACTCAATGGCTTTTTTACCTTTCGTATGCCGTAATTAGAGACACAATTTAAAAGTTATTGTGTCACACGTGGATCCGCGTTCCGGCTACACAAAAGATTAAAGGAAGTGCTGCCATATTGTGGATGTCTTTACAAATTAAACTTGCATATGCATCACACCCAGACCCTGAACAACTATCTTTAGTCTGTAGGCCATACAAACATTTGCCTCGGTCACTGCACCAACCACTGCTGCCAACAAACAATATCACGGATTGCCAGAAAAAAAAAAAAAATTGAAATTCTAATTTTATCTTTTCTTTGTCCACAGTGTGGGTGTTTACAAGAATGGACGTGTGGAGATCATCGCTAACGACCAGGGTAACCGTATCACCCCCTCATATGTAGCATTCACTGCTGACGGCGAGCGTCTCATTGGTGACGCCGCCAAGAACCAGCTGACCACCAACCCTGAGAACACCGTCTTCGACGCCAAGCGTCTCATCGGTCGTGAATGGAGTGACACCACTGTCCAACATGATGTCAAATTCTTCCCCTTCAAGGTGGTTGAAAAGAACAGCAAACCCCACGTTTCCGTCATGACCTCCCAGGGAGACAAGATCTTCGCCCCTGAAGAAATCTCCGCTATGGTCCTCACCAAGATGAAGGAAACTGCTGAGGCTTACCTCGGTAAGAAGGTCACCCACGCCGTCGTTACCGTCCCCGCCTACTTCAACGACGCTCAGCGTCAAGCCACCAAGGACGCTGGTGCCATCGCCGGTCTCCAGGTGATGAGAATCATCAACGAGCCGACTGCCGCTGCTATTGCTTACGGTCTTGACAAGAAGGAAGGCGAAAAGAACGTTCTGGTATTCGACTTGGGTGGTGGTACCTTCGACGTGTCCCTGCTCACCATTGACAATGGAGTGTTTGAAGTAGTTGCCACCAATGGTGACACTCACTTGGGAGGTGAAGACTTCGACCAGAGGGTCATGGAGCACTTCATCAAACTGTACAAGAAGAAGAAGGGCAAGGATATCAGAAAAGACAACCGCGCCGTCCAGAAACTGCGTCGTGAAGTCGAGAAGGCAAAGAGGGCTCTGTCCTCCAGCCACCAGGTCAAGATTGAGATTGAATCCTTCTTCGAAGGTGAAGACTTCTCTGAAACCCTCACCAGGGCTAAGTTCGAAGAATTGAACATGGATCTCTTCAGATCTACCCTCAAACCCGTGCAGAAGGTATTGGAAGACGCCGACATGAACAAGAAGGACGTCGACGAGATTGTGCTCGTCGGAGGTTCTACCCGTATCCCCAAGGTTCAACAGCTGGTCAAGGAATTCTTCAACGGCAAGGAGCCATCCCGAGGCATCAACCCCGACGAGGCTGTCGCTTACGGTGCCGCCGTACAGGCTGGCGTGCTCAGCGGTGAACAAGACACTGACGCCATCGTGCTTCTCGACGTCAACCCTCTTACCATGGGTATCGAGACTGTCGGAGGAGTCATGACCAAGCTGATCCCCCGTAACACTGTCATCCCCACCAAGAAGTCTCAGATCTTCTCTACCGCCAGCGACAACCAGCACACCGTCACCATCCAGGTGTACGAGGGAGAGCGTCCCATGACCAAGGACAACCACTTGCTCGGAAAGTTCGACCTCACTGGCATTCCTCCCGCGCCCCGTGGCATCCCTCAGATCGAGGTTACCTTCGAAATCGATGCTAACGGTATCTTGCAAGTATCTGCTGAAGACAAGGGTACTGGAAACCGAGAAAAGATCGTCATCACCAATGACCAGAACAGACTGACACCTGAGGACATCGAGAGGATGATCAAGGATGCCGAGAGGTTCGCCGACGAGGACAAGAGACTCAAGGAGCGCGTTGAAGCCAGGAACGAGCTGGAAAGCTACGCCTACTCCATCAAGAACCAGCTGCAGGACAAGGAGAAACTTGGTGCCAAGTTGAGTGAAGACGAGAAAACAAAGATGGAAGAGGCTATCGACGCCTCCATCAAGTGGCTCGAAGACAACCAGGATGTAGACTCTGAGGAGTATAAGAAACAGAAGAAGTCCCTAGAGGACGTTGTCCAGCCCATCATCGCCAAATTGTACCAAGGACAAGGAGGCATGCCCCCGCCAGGCGCGGGCGGTGACGAGGAAGACTTCAAAGACGAGTTGTAACCAAACAGACTTTAAAACGTGTGATCATAGCCAAATGTGATCTCCGACCGCTGCAGACTGTGCCCCGCGACGTGACGTCACGCCGCATAGCCTGCGCCGGACACGGATGCAGAGTGTTTTAGCTCGTGTTGTGTATATTTATTGTATGTCTGCGAGTGTGGAGCGTGCGTGTGGCGTGTGCGGCGGGCGGCCTGCCACAGAGCCGAGATCTGATCGAGTTTCTGCCGCTGCGCACGCAGGTCTGACTGTTGCGTGAATTTAATTGTAAAAATTGATGCATTTTTATTTTTAGTGAAAGTAATACTTTGCGTGTGAATTGCGAGAGGCCTGATTCCATGACTTTCTCATTATCGATTCATATTCCTGTCATCATCAAATCGATACCGAGTCTCGTAACATCTAGGAGACTACCTCAGTGTTCTTAAACTGTATGTATGTAATTATTTTGAGACTGCAGAATTGTTAGTTCATAATTAGCAGAATAATTAAATAATTATGTAGTAATTAAATAATTTCAATTGAAGTACGGAGGAGTACATAAATAAAACAATTTTTCTAACGATATCATCTTTTATTTTTTGAATAATCCAAAAGAGTACAGTAATATAATAACAATAATAAAAGGATAAATGAAGTAAATTAATCAGCACATACATTTTTTAATTGAGCGCAACATTCGATGTCGAAGTGCGGTGCAGCGATGACGGCCGCTTGCACCTTCGTTTGTACTGTATCTGAGAAAAAATAAAACAGTAAGGGCCGAAACTGCGAAAAGCGGATGCCTGCTGGTATCCGTCGCATGACAAAGCTCGTCTGTTCACGAAGACCGTCTTCGTCGCGGAAACTATTACCTATGCAGTGTCGCAGTGTCACTATAATATCTAATACTCGTATACTGTAATATGGAAAAATTGTAAGAACAACTATTTTCTTAAAAGAGTAACCATGGAATTTCTTGCCAGTTCTTCTCCATAGGAAACGACCAATTTGGAACCGTGTACTAGCTTCTGACGTTTTTTAAGTGCCCAAGTAGGCCTATGTGAAATAAAAATCTTTTGACTTGACTTTCTTGACTCGACTAGTTGAACTTTAACGATGTGGCTCTCCGCGACGGATGCCCGCGCGAGTCACCGCAACGGAGCACTCGACCGCGCGGGCGTCCGCTTTACGTAGTTACGACCCTAATACCTACATGTCATACACAGTATATTATTATCACGTTATAATTCGCAGTCGAGGCAATTAAACGACCCAGTATCATGAATCACGACTTCACGAATGCTTTTTGCTTAGTAACATAGTCACGTAACGGGTAAAGGAAACTACCGCTTCGTGATAATATCCGACAATCGTGTTGATTATCAAGACAAGTAATTTTTGTTATTATACAATTTCAGATATCAAATCTAGATCGGCTTAGGAATTTACGAGAACATTATTTTTAATACGTAAAGACCTAGAAAATTATGCCATTCGGTATCTATACACGGAAAAAATCAAAGAACCCAACATCTTCCTGCTCTTATCCCATATTACTTGGGGTCGGCACAATACCTACGTTTGTTCCATTCTCTCCTGTCACTCGTCAAGCTATCACTAACTCCCTTTTCTTTCATATCTCTCTTCTCACAACCCATCCATCTTTTCTTTGGCCTCCCTCTCCCTCAATCAACATATATACTCAGAACTGTAACTTAACATAGCTGCCAAAATTAGATAGATTTTACATGGATCTACAAAGGTGTTATATGCTAGAGGAGCCGAGCTGCTCTGCTCGCGGTTTCAACGAGTCTCCAAGGAATAGGTAGGTACTGGTTTGTGTTCGTAAAAAATGGACAATAGGCAGAGCAGAGTCGGGCACAAACCAAATGCTCGAAGCGCACTCATTACAGGCTTGTAAGTCGGTCCACACTGCACGAATTTGTGCTGGGCTCCTCTAGCGTAGACCAAAAGTACTCTGTGGCGTAGACCCACCAAGATAATACTGTCATGAGCCTCCAAATAATTTCACTCTTGACAACAGAACCCAAGGCTGACAGTATACGGTTTCAATTTAGTAACGGTCGCCGGCTAACTCGACCCACTTACAAAAAATAATGACAACGAACATTGCCCTTGATCTTGAACGGTGAACTCGCATGTCATTGACAAAACTCTAGTGATAACGTATCAATCTAAGTTTTCCTTGTAGCTCGATTGTTAGCTACTGCTTTACAATTAAAAAAAACCGAAATGGTGGAGATGTTTCCGCCGAAACACGTCTGTAATGGCACAATCACAGAATAGATGAAAGAGGTTATAATAGCCTTGTGGACGGGGCAGCTTTGCCGCAAAGTAGGGCAATGCTCATAGTTCAACTACCAATAGCAAACTTGCGATCTAAGTGTTGCGTGGTCTGTTGGTTGCGTAATGCGCGTTCGTATTGGTTCATTGCCTGTAGTAGAGTTAAAGGGTGGGAGATAAGCGGCGACATTCGTAGTACAAATCGGAAAGTATTTCCTTTCTAAACTCTTTCATCTTTTCTGTACGCACAGCCACCGGTACCAGTACCAACCATCAAACCATACCATACCATATACATACTTCGCACAGATCTCGAACGCACAAATGTTTCATTCTCCATAACCCACTACCCTTATATTGGTGATCCCAGCTGGACATAGGCCTCCTCCCCAGGGTCCTATGCTTCTCTCTCACCCTGCGGGAGGGATGCTCAAATGCCTAAAGGTTCTGGAGTGGCGACAGCGTACCTTAGAAAGACGTTGCATCGGAAGGCCGACACGGTGGACCAAAAGATGGTCCTTGTCTACATGGCCCGTGGACCAGAAAGATTGTCCTTGTCTACATACCGAAAGGTGCGTTGCCATCGATCTCTATAGCCGACAATCC
This sequence comes from Mythimna albipuncta, assembly GCA_929112965.1. NCBI lineage: Eukaryota > Metazoa > Arthropoda > Insecta > Lepidoptera > Noctuidae > Mythimna > Mythimna albipuncta. The sequence continues at coordinate 2,097,810 of OV815962.1, read as the reverse complement.
TGCCGACGCCCGCAGTTCCGCCAACTGCTCCGTGAAGTATAAATCCCACTGTTGGTATAAAGCAAGAGAAATAAATGTAGATGTACATATAGGTATTACATATATATTATGCATCGTTAAGTATTCTAGATTATGTTACGTCTTGCCTACTAGTTGTTCAACAGAAAAAAAAATATTCATGAAATTTGGTAAAGCTTAGACCTTTTACCGTAATTTAAAATCATGGTAGAGTTACACCTAAAATGCGAAATAGGGTCTCTCGTTTGTATGAACAAGCTCTGAAATCCCCATGGCCCGAAATCATGGGCAAACCGCCATTATACTTTGAAATAAGACTATCTACAGATAGCAGCATCCTTTAAAAACCTTCTCATATGAAAATAATTTAAAAAACTGACTGATTCACCATTCTGATGTTCATCTGTTCATCAGTTCATAAGGCTGTTCGTACTACTACTACCTAATGACCGTACTGGGGCCAGGGTTAGTTTCGAATGATAGCTCAGCCCCGGTACGAAAGAAAACGAAGGAACAGGAGTAGGTATTTAGTCAGTAAGTCTGACACTATCTCCCGCTCCGCCCAAGAGCGGGGGATGTCAACCTAATGATATTTTTAGTAAGTATCCTTCTTTATTCACATTGACTTTCATTACTACAAAGCAAGTTATCTACGCCATGGTGACAACGGAACATCACATCATCAATTATTAAATTCACGAAAATAAAACTAACACATACACCACGCCCCGTAACGGTTCGTAACAGCAGTTATCTACTACTGATATAATCGAAGCCTAAAACCACGGCCGGGAGTCATTGACTCGTCAAATATGCACACCTCGTTAGCATATTATGGCTTCTGCTCGGCTTTTGCTAAATATGCCATTAAGTATGTTGTATTGTACGTGACGTGAGACAACAGACTAGATTCTAAATGTACCCCCACAGTTTATTGATCTATTTATAATGACTAAATTGGTTTTGATAGCAGTGGCTGGCGTTACTTCTTCCTTGAACTGATTTGAGAGGGGGCTGAGGTACAGAACTGCATATAGGTAGGTACATTTGTACCTATTAATTATTATAAAAGGTTATTTGTAAAACACAGGCAACAGGACTATGTTATTAAGATTATAGTGCAATAACGGGGATCCGGGGCCAGGGGTGCTTGATACGCTTGCGTCGCGTCATACAGACGTAAGTAGATACTTATAGCAAAATACCGAGTTGAAATATGTTAGATAGAACAACAAAATCTTGAAGGTTTGTTTTTGGTAAATGAATTATGTTGCGTAAAAAGTCATAGAACAAAAGTAGTTGTTTATGATGTTAGTTACACGGTCCTGCAAGCTTGTTAGTGTTTACAAGTAACCTTGTATCATCGTCATCATCATCATCATCATATTAGCCGTAAGACGTCTACTGTTGGACATAGGCCTCCCTCTTCCCTCTCACAGAACCGGTACTTGTGGCGACGCTTGAGGGGAGGCCTGTGTCCAACCCTGTATAGATATAATAAACTATTGACTGTCTAATACCATCAAGTCCAATGACACTGCTTCCATGAAATCTGGTCAGCCAGTTATTGGGAACGAAAACTAATCTAAATACGTTTTTATTACCTCACAGTTATAGCCAAGCTTGAATGGAAATAAACTTGTTTATTTTTTTTATTGTAAACAGCAATAAACGGCAACGAAGCAGACCCAAATGGCAAAATGAGAAAATGAAAATCTCTATTTCAGGTTAGACACTCATATCCCACAATCGCTTAGACCGCAAAGAGTAGAAAAAACTGGACAAGTGCGAGTTGTACTCGCGCACTGAGGGTTGCAAACTTAAATTCCCGAATGCAGAATGGAGTCTCGTTTTTTTTTTAATTGTTTTTTTTTATGACGTACTAAACTACAAATTAACTGTTTTCAGATTTTTTCCTATACCTGTGCTATAAGACCTTGCTTTGTGCCAATTTACAGGATTCTGGGTCAACGGGAAGTAAACTATGAATTTCGATCTTTGAAAGTATCAAATATACGTTTTTTTGCGACATAAACGGCCGTATCTTTTTTATTCTTTAACTTAGAAGTTTGATTTTTTCACAGCTTGAAGGGACCGCAGACCTGAGTTTATGGTTTTAATTTCAACTCGATACCTCCACGCGTTCTCGAGATAAAGGGTCTTGACAGACAGACAGACAGGCGGACGGACAACAAAGGAAGGGGTTTAAGGGTTCCGTTTTTTCCTTTTGAGGTTCGGAAACCATAAAACGAGGAACTTGTCTAAGGTATCAAATAGTTCTGCCAGCGGCTTCGGCCGCGTAAAAGGAGGTTTCTCCATACAAACTTTGGACCCAGTTCTATCCCCTTAGTGCGAGAATTTTGGAAATTCCTCTCTTAGTGCTTGTCTACGTCATGGATGAACACCTTGTACCAATATTCACGCTCTTAGACCCTGTAATTTCGACTCGTCCGTTGATATATTATGGAGGAACATTGCCTTCTTAAACACAGGCTTTTGGCCTAGATTAGGAGGCAGCAGTTCCAATTTATATTTGCTATTATGTACAATATTATATGTAAGTAATAATTGTAACTGTGTACTAATCTAATTAATTGCAAGTACAAATAAAGATTTATTATTATTATTATATGTCAGTCAGTTTCTCCTTTTATATACATACATATATAGATAATAACCTCATAATCCCTTCGCACTGCATCGTGGTCGGGGTGCAGCACCACCCTTGGGCCGGAGCCCATCGGCACGGTCTTGCCGGTGCACGTGTCGAAGCCCTCGTCCTGGGTCCGCTTGCGACACGTCTCCAAGTCCATGTTCAAGAATAATATGCTGAAAGAAGCGGAATTGTCATGTACGTGCGAATGCGCCGCTTGGCAGCCGTTCGCAAAGTTCATCCTTGCATTGTGTATGTGTGAGGTACGAATAAAAGTTTTTTCTTTCTTTTTTTCTTTCTTTGCATATTACAGTTCGTGTGATCAGTAGTCTGAGAGAGAGTCTATTAGGCAGAGAGATAGCGGAGAGGCATGACTACCCACACCCATGTACAGAGGCGTAACGTGGACTAATTCAAACGTGGGCAAAGGTGCATCAGCGAGTTTTTCTTTCACGACTAAAAAAAAAATAAGTACACGAAAAAATAAAATATAAGTATTTACACCAAAGTAACATTCGCTTTTAAGGAATAGTCAATTACACTAGGCCCTCGTGGGCAAGGGTCCGATTCGCCCACGCCTAGCTACGTCACTGCCCGTTTACTTGGGTACTTATTGTGGGCAGTCGTGCGCCCTGGACCTCAATTCTCTTTAGATGTTTATTTTTGACAACATCTTGTGAGTGTGTTGATCAAGTTAGTGTTGAGTTGTGTTCAACATTCACTTTATTTTTCTGGCTGGGGCATTCTTGTTAAGTATCCTACAGCCAGCTTTCTAGAGATTTGTAAAAGTTATATTATTTGAAACTCTATACGCGATGTGATTTGGGTATCTGAAAGATCTGACTGCAGGTGCATAGTGGTTTAGCTGCTGCAGCGCTGCGTCATGCGAGTCGCGGGTTCAATTCCCACACGGAACAAATATTTGTATGGCCTACAGATAGTTGCACGGGTCTCGGTATCTAGTGTATATGATGTGTGAGATGACATTATTTAGTGAACACACACACTACTCGTCTGTGGAATGCATCACCATGGCATGACCAGATCACCATCACAGATCCTTTAAAGCGCGCTCAATCGTTGCCCGTTTTCATAAAACTTGTTAAAGGAGTCTACGATATTATGTAGGCAGAGAAGGCTATGTCTACGAGCCATATTGTGCATATTGTGGTGCAAATTTTTTTTTTAAATAATATAATCATAGACAATCTACACTAATATAATAAAGAAGCAAAGTTTATTTTTTTGTTTCTAGGAGTTAATCTCTGGAAGTAGGTACTGGTCAAATTGCTAAAATTTTTTCACCGATGGAAAGCTTCTTTATTCCTGAGGGGTTTTTTGTATATCAATGCATAGGCTATATTTTATGTACATGGGCGAAGCCGCGGGCAAAAGCTAGTAAAAAAATATATTCACTACAATATATATTCGGTACCTACAGCTGTTTACACGATGTCAACGACCGGCGGTAGTATCGTTTATAAAGTTTCTTACTAAATACCTACATCCAGGTTCAGTATTTCAAAGTACTACCAATCACTTTTCGTTTACAGACTTTCACTTTAGAAAGTAACTAGTTTAAATTGGAGCAACACGAACAAAACGAAAATGCAAGTTGCGCTCGTCTTTTTGACAGACCGGTGGGAGCACAGCGAAATAATTCACCACGGTGGTGGCGATGTCGACAGCAAATTGGGTGATTATTGCAATTTTATTCTGTGTGTCAATGCGTTGCAACAAGATCTGGAAACTGGTTGTCACATAGTGGTTGCTGTGGGATGTTTTAAAGGTCTTGGAATGTGAAGGGCAACTGAATGAAGACATCGGACTAGCGTTGTCAGGCTTCTGGGTTGCGTGTCCGGCCAAATGAGGCGGAGTTCGCCCTGTGCGGCTTTTGTTATGCTTTTGATATGAGAACATTTTTTTAGATTGGTCAGGTGTTTTTGCCGTAAGTACCTTGTATCGCTAGCGCAAGTGAAGCGGACTAGCAATTACATAATATCAGTAAATTTTATTGTTGTTTCATTTGAATTTAAAATTATGTTCAATAATAAAATAGACGTGGTGGACTTAAAAAAAGAACAAAGTGCGAAGTAAGACGCGGGGGTGGGGAGTGTCAGTGATTGGCTCGCCGAGCCATCGTGTCATAGACGTCATTCGTGAATCGTTCCCTGCACTTGCTGCATGCATCTAACAATGACAAAGATTGGCTCGCCATTGTATGGAATGCGCAAAGCGATCCCCACTCTAACGTCGAGCGCTCAAGATCCGTGCCGGTAATAAGATATTATGTAGATATTATACTGGCTAAAACCCACCGTATCTTTTTGCGTTCCGGAGCCGCGGTAACTCTTTCGCAAAAATCTGCAATTTGTTACAACCTAATTAGCATTGCTAACCGATTTGGAGGAGTGGGCGTTGCGTCCAGTAGCTCGAAGTCGTTTCCAGTAGTGGGGTAGCCGATCATCACCCAGCCGTGGTCTAAGCAGTCCTGTTAAAAAGTTACAAACTCTTCTCAATATAAGGTGACTGGTAATTAGTGACCGATACTTGTACACGTGAATATACTCATGAATACAAACAACTTTCTCTAAGAAACTTTTTTTTTATACTCATTTGCTTAATCACAAACAAAACAGCTGTTTGAAATTCAAGCGCTCTCGGTAAAGGGCAATGAACTCACTACTAGTAAAGCGCCTTACGTTCTTCCCCGCCCGCACCGCTCCCTTTGCCGTGCAGTAGTGAGTTTAGTGACGTAGGTAATAATAACAGTCACCGCAAATTTCAAACAGCTGTTTTGTTATTTTAATAAAACTAATGAGTATAAATAAAAGTTTCTTTGGGAAAGTTGTTTATAATCATGGATGCAATCACGTGTCCAAGTATCGGTCACTAATTACCAGACACCCTATAAAAAACCGGCCAAGTGCGAGTCGGACTCGCCAATGAAGGGTTCCGTAGCAGCAAGTAACATAATATTAAAGTTCTTGTAATGGTTTGCAACTTTGATCGATGTATGTGTAAAAAAATACACTATTATTATAGTGTATTTTTTTCGATTTATGACGCATTAAAAAAAAACTACTTGCTAGATTTCGTTCAAACCAGTTTTCGTTGGTAGTTTTTATAGTAATGTACGTCATATATTTTTTTTAGTTTTATCATTCTCTTATTTTAGAAGTTAGAGGGGAGGGGACACACATTTTACCACTTTGGAAGTATCTCTCGCGCAAACTATTCAGTTTAGAAAAAAATGATATTAGAAACCTCAGTATCATTTTTAAAGACCTATCCATAGATACCCCACACGTATGGGTTTGATAAAAAAAAAAATTTCGAGTTTCAGTTTTAAGTATGGGGACCCCCAAAATTTATTGCTTTTTTCTATTTTTATATGATAATCTTAATGCGGTTCACAGAATACATCTACTTATAAAGTTTCAACAGTATAGCTCATAAAGTTTCGGAAAAAAGTGGCTGTGACATACGGACGGACGGACAGACAGACAGACAGACAGACAGACATGACGAATCTATAAGGGTTCCGTTTTTTGCCATTTGGCTACGGAACCCTAAAAAGGCAAAGTCCTGACTCTGAATCATCAACGGCCAGCCTAAACGTTGGGCCTATACCTAATGCTGAAGTTTTGCATAGAGTATATCCTTATATGAAGTGATCCTGTACGTGTCGTGGCGCCCTAAGCAGTGGCATAGCCAGCCCGAGATCAAAAATTTTGGATGCTTTTTTCGAGACCGAATTTATAACTGGATAGGTTGACAAGTACAGTATTTTGGACTAGGGTAGGTTATTTATTTATTACACTTTATTGTACACCAATATTACAATATTTTATGAAAGAAACGTTATAATGAAAATAAAAAAACATACAATTGGCGGCCTTATCGCACTTGGCGATTTCTTCCAGGCAACCTGGCAAGGATAGAGATATGCCTGGACACAAAATGGGGTTGCACTGGGTGCAAAATAAATAATAGGTTATTTTTTTAATTGTGATCTTATGTAGAAAGTTCTAGAACGAGCGGAGCTTGTGGATAGGAATTTTTTATCCCAGAATGACTTAAGTATTCTTAGGATCATTTTTGACGGTGGTAGAATCTACTATGAAAACAACTAAGTAGGTAAAACAACGTTACCTTCTGCTGCAGCCGTCTCTTGACCACCTCTCCTCTCAGCTCGATGCTGGTCCCATACTTACGGATCCTTTTACCAACATCATCATCTTTCGACATCGCTTCATTGAAGATTGCATCGAAATGTACTGCAAACGGGATGGCATATGTGTAGCATGACGTCACACTTGTTGTGTGTTTCCAAAGGTAGGTGGACCCCATAGGCGCGCGTAACCATCCGGAGCTCATCCAATGACATTAGCTGTGAAATCCGGGCCTTGGGCGGAGCGGGAGATAGTGTCTTACTGACTAAAAAACCCACCCCGTTCCTTCTTTCCTTTCATAATGGGGCCAAACCTCCCTTTCGGAACTAGACCCTGGCCCCAGAAGACCTCGACCCTGCTAGGCCCCTAAGGTTTTACTGACATCTCTTTGAGGCGTGCGTGGAACAATTATTATGCACAGTCGCGTCGACGAGTTGGGATCGGTCTGGACGGTTACCGAACAGTCGGACGGCGAGCTACTCATTACAGAGCTTGCCACAGCTGGTACCTAATGCGCTAGCTATTACAAGTAATTACACAGAAAAGACGAAAGAGGTTAGAAAGGAAATTAAACTTTCCGATTTGTACTACAACGAGTGTCGCCGCTTGTCTCACACCCTTTAACTTCACTACAGGCAATAAACCAATATGAACGCGTATTACGCAAAACAGACCACACACACTTAGATCGCAAGTTTGCTATTGGTAGTTGAACTATGAGCATTGCCCTACTTTGAGGCACGTGCCTCGCCCACAAGGCCATTCTAACCTCTTTCATATGTTTTGTGAGTAATTACCTACAACAAAAACAAACATCGACATACCGAAAACCAATCCAAAATGCTTAGCAAGGTGTTTGCCCTGGGTGCTCCGGCCGGAGCCCCTTGGCCCGAGCAGCAGTACCCGGTACACGCCCGGAGCTCCGACGGCGTTGATACCCTGCCTGATGTTCTGGTGGCCCGCGTTGAAAGCGCGCACGGCGTTGAAACACTTCGTCGTTATAGTTTCAACGTTATCTTCAGGGTTGATGTGTACTTCCTGTAGAAAATACTGCATAGCTTTACTCCTGAAGGTACAGAAGTCAATCTTATGTATGTACTTTACTTTGTATACCTACGCTCTACGGTCGCGTTAGGGTCAGCGCGTTGCGCCGAACTGTGCGAGTGCGACCGGGCGATTGAGCTGAGATATCGTGTCCGTATGCGGTGTCTGTGTGCGTAGCTCGAGTGCGCGTTGAACCCTTTCTTATTTATCTAATAGTGAGTACAGACCTGGAGAATACGCCGCTCGTGAGCCGTTTGCGAACTGCGCGCGTGCATTTCATATTCGTACTAAGCGCGGCGCAGGCGCAGCGGCTTCTATGAACGAGCCAAGCGTGAAATACACGCGTGCCGTTGGCGAGAGGCGCATTTGCCAGGTCTGGACTCTGGACACACCATTTTGACCCAAGACAAATGTTTGTGTGATGAGCACGATCATATGTTCTGTGTTTAGGTGTAATTTATCTACACTAATCTATCAAAGAGGTAGTTTGTGTGTACTTGTACGATGGATAAAATTTTTTCACCGATAAAAAACTGTTTTAATCCTGAGTTTCTAAAATATATATGTTTAAAAAATATTTGTATGTTTATCAGTTGTCTAGTACTCATATGTGCTATGTTTTACGGGAATAGAAAGCATTGAGTGAAAGTTATGGAATAAAAAAATTAAAAGTCTGTTACCTTCGCCGTAGCCTTGTACGCAAACTTCAGCCCCTCATAGTCCTGCTGAAAGAAGTTCCGAGGCAGGGTGTGGTTGCTGACGGCCTTCGGCGCGACCGGGGGCAGCTTCATCAGGATCAGCGTCACCGTGGGCAGGACGCCGTCTTGCTGGAGGCAGCGAGCCTCGCGCAGTGTGCACGGGTGGTCTACGGTCAGGTTATTTTTTTGTAATACGTGCTACCTACGCCTTGGATACGCCATAACTTGAGAAAGACTTTACCGATTTAATTCATCTTTATTTAAAATTCTTATTCTGTGTAAAAGAGAACCTTTTACACAGAATAAGAATTTTAAATAAAGAAACACAGCTTTTTAAATACAGAAAGAAAAATGTAAAACATTGCACTGAAAATTGAGAAGGACCTTCGGCTTCGCGCGTTTGACAGAGTAGGTATTCATAGATAAGAATGGACAACATCAGTCTACCTTGATGTTGTCTAGTCTTACCTATGAATATTCTGTCAACCCTATACCTATAGGGTCAGCTGTAGGTTATAAATATATCATTTAACATATTTTCACATCAATTTTAACTATGTTGATAAGGCCACAGAAAAGATGAAAAAGGTTAGAAAGGAAATACTTTCCGATTTGTAGAACAACGAGTGTCGCCGCTTGTCTCACACCCTTCAACTCCACTACAGGCAATAAACCAATACGAACACGCATTACGCGACTAACAGACCACGCACACTTAGATCGCAACATTGAATTAGATCGCAAGTTTGCTTTTGGTAGTTGAACCATGAGCATTGCCCACAAGACCAATCTAACCTCTTTCATCTGTTTCTCCTTCAGGATCTCGATCAGAATCGACATAATTTTGTCGCCTACTAACGCCTCCTTTTCTAAAAGTCATCGTACGAGTAAGGAGAGACTAGGATGAAAGGATTAAAGATTACCGAACATCAACCACCCAGCCTGCGGCACAGGTTCCTTCAAAGTAAACGCCTTCGTCACTTGCGACATCAATACTGGGTCCATACAACCAGGCTCGTAGTTGTCATGCTGTAAGACATAACAGATTATCACCTGAAATATTTTTTTGGAGGTATGCGGAACAGAGAGTAAAGTCTCGCAAACCTCCGTTGAAAAGGGAGGATTCTTCGACTTCGTTATTTCAGGTGGGCAACTGACCGATAGATGATTTCAGCCTGTTCTATACCCCCTACTTTTTAATTAGTACACAAAAAAAACGGGGCTCTATCTGATCATATTTTTGTAGTTAAAAGTAGAAAAAACCGAAATCCTAAAATTGACCACGAAAAGGTACACATACATAACAACTGCTAGTAGAAAATACTGCAGGCAGTGTTAATTGTCATTTATTTATTCATTAATCAATAGCCTGCATAATATTTCCATAAATTGAGTGACATTTTGGAACAAAACCAACGCTAATAACTTTGCTGTCTATGAATATTACTTATTGAGATTTTACTTAAAAAATAACAAGGGCTTTTCTAATAAGCCCTCTAAGTATTTGTAATAATTAAAAAAAAGTGGTGTACTGTTGAAATCGCGCGAAAAACTTTGGTTGCGCGATGCAGGATTAGTTCTTAGTGGCGCCATAAATGTTGCTACAATTTCATCGATTAGTAAATTGTGCAATGGACTTACTTTTTCGTAATGATCGATCACGCACCGACGTGTTATTACATAGCAACCGAAATCTCTCATTATCTTTTTCACCACTCCTTTGATATCTAGCAATAAGAAAATTATTTATTAAGTAGGTACATATTCTGGGGACTCTGCTTGCCCATCGAGCGGTTCTAAGGAAGACGGTGGCACAGTGACCACTGCTGCTGTGCACAGTGATGCTCAGGGGAGACCGGTAAACGTCTCCTCAAGGATGTGCCGTACCAGGCGATGCACAGAGGGGGTTCCTGAATGATCTTTTGAGAGGTAACGGGGCCCCTTGTACGTGCTGATGGTGATCACCACCGGTGTGGTTCTAGTGAGGTAAAAATCCCAGATTACCTTAACAGTTCTAGCGACACTGGTCAGTACCTCTATTGCACAGAATAGATAGGTACTGAAGTCAATCTATACAAAGCGCGCTCGAGCAACGCATACATAGACACCGCTCACGGACACGACATCTCGGAGCGCCTCGGCCCGCTCGTCGAACAGTTCCGGCACAAACGCTCATTAGTGAGCGTCCATCGAGCGTAGCTTAGGTATAAAAAGTGAAGTAGGTACATATTTGAAATTGTCTTCTGTACCTATCTATTTTGTGTCTGTGTCTAGCGTCTTCAGGCTGCTCCACCGTGTAAGCTTCGCAGCCAGGCTTCATGAGGCCTTAGCCGCCGCGATCTGTGGCAGCGTGGTGCCCAGGATCGAAGTGTGGTAAAACTAATGTTGTATAGCTCCATTTCTTGTAAGAGTTCAGTTCAGGTCGTCAAAGAGCTCGTGGTAGTATCACAGCTGGTTTACCTATAGGGAGGCCTGGTTCAACCAGTATCATCAACCGCGTCGCCTCAACAGTATGCAAGTGGCGGCTAGCGAACAGCTTCATCTGTTTCAGGTGATCTTTTGGCAAATGGATGATGACATTCCTGATCATATCCTGAGAACAAACAACAATGGGTAATTTTGTATGGAACCCATACCCGTACCCGTACGTTGTAGAATTTTAGGCTAGGTGTCATTTATAAGGGACTGGTGACTGGTTATTTATTTGGTCTACAGAACAGAAAAAAGGGCGACTGTATAAAACACTTTGCAAACAAAAATGTAATAAATAAGTTAACATAACTTTGGTCTTCCGTTCATTCGTTCATTAATTTTCGAGTGTCAATTACAGTTGCCACAAAGGATCTTAAGCGCTGGCTACAAGTTGCGCAGAAGACAAAAATTGGGTCTCTTTAAGTGGTGCGACGTGAGACGCGGGGATGGAGAGCGTCAGTGATTGGATCGCCGCGCATCGCGTCATAGACGCCACTCGTGATTCGTTAATTTCGCTTGCAGCACGCGCCTCCAGACGACGACGATTGGCTCGCCAATGTATGGAATGCGCAAAGCGATCCTCACTCTAGACGCCGCCCGAGCGCTCAAGATCCTTTGAGGCAACTGTAAGCCTCTTAGGGCTACATTTCATCGGGACACCTTGGCGGCGTAAGCCGTAGATCTCATATTTTACAAACTTTTTTATAAGTATGTTTGCTTAGGGCAAACCTTGCAAATTAATTTTAAAACAGTTACAGAATCGGCGCGTGTAAAGCTGTAACTGTAACTGTTGCAGATACAGTTACACGGCTTAATATTACGCGCTGTCAACGACCCGGACTTGGTCCGGACGGCCAGACGGAGACCTACCCATAGCTCGTCGTCCGCAAGCCCACGCCTACAGTGACTGGAAATCAGAGTCCCAGCGGCTGAGGCGTGAGGATGTCCTTTCCCTCACGCGTGCGGCCGCCTCCTTCTCTAGCATTACTGCTTGGCCAAAGGAGGGGACCAGTCCGCCTGCCATTTCTCCTCACTGCGCGAGAGGTCGTTGGCGCCGATCGCCCCCATGAGGACACGGCGGGAGGTGCTCCGTAGAAGCGGGACATACCTCCACCGTATCTAGGTATCGATTTAATGAAGTAAATATTTTTAATTAAAAAACCTTCATCATAAGATAAACTCGCACTCTCTCCAGCTGTGGCAAAAAATGTGTGGGCATTTGCAGCGGTCGTTTCGAAGCATCAGTTTCCGTCATTTTTAATCGATTTCCTGGATTCTTGTAAAAAGTTAAAACTTTGTATGTTTTCTGGCTCGCCGCAACAAAAATCAACGAGAAATGGTTAAAATAAATTATTTATGAAGAGAAGAGAAGTTATGTCAATCGTAATATTATTGTCAACTGTAATTTTATTTTTCTGATAACCAAATCAATGCACCAAAGAGTATTGATATTTGGGTACTTTTGACAACTTGTTTATAAATTAGCAAAATTAAAATAGTGTAGTACAAGCTTTAATTTATTGTTGTGTTTCCTTTAGTATTCCTGATAATTGTGGTAATATTATTATCTGGGCATCTCTGGCCAGAACCAGACCAGATGCACCAAAGGGTTATGCAAGGTGTCTATCAGTTGATGACAAAAAAGTATCTATTTTTGAAAAGATAATGTGCATTAGCATTTAGAGCGAACCGTGACTTAGCATTTCGACTTCAAACGGCTCATGTCATGATGGCTCTAAAAGTTTTTTTTTTCACCGCTCCAGAGTCCTGGCAGCAGTGGCGGCTACGCTGGCACACGTCGTCTTACTTGGAATATGAGATTGCACAAGGCTGTCAACACAGCAAAGGCAGGCAAACACACAGCAAAGGCCTAACCACTTACCATCGTACCAAATTTATGCCAGGTTCTAGAGTCTATGCGGAAAGTAAACCAACGTGGGATTTGAGGGCGCTGCTTTATATAAATATCGTTTTTGTTACGTAAGCAACATTGTGACGTCATTATAGTGTGACTGTTAAATCTTGATATTATGAAACTATGTTAGACTAGCTTTTTCCAGCGGCTTCACCCTGTAATAAAAATTATCCTATTGTCTGAAATTGGTCACCTAATGAAACTGCAAAGTTATAGCCTAAGTGCTATATTATTGCAATGTTTATAATTAAGATCATCTGTCTAGTAGTTTTTGCGCGACACATCCATACATACCTACGAGTACCTCCATCCATCTTCACAAACTTTAGCATTTATAATGTATTTATTGAACTCTAATAAAATCTCCTTGAATGGTAGACACAAAAATTAATATAGTCCGTCTAATGAAAGCGTGACCTGAGAAAAAGAGGTTACAACCAAAAATTTTGAATGTGGTATTATTGAAATAGTAGGAGAAAAAAGTTTTGATACTAGAGTATTTTTTGTATTTAAAACAATTTTAGAATAGTTGTATAAGAACTTAAATCCTAGTCAAAAACATGTGTGTAGACTTAATTATTTGGTGGGTGTATGGTAAATGTCAATAACACACAAAATGTTAGATAGTATTCCACATTATTTTATTTTATCTGATCTCTCAAAAGTCGCTATATAATATTTAAATAATATTCTTTATTTTCCATTTAGCGTTCTGGCAAGAATACCAAGTACACAACACCGTGATAGTCTAATAAAATAGTCAACATGATTTCAACTTCATCTCGTCTCGCCAACACTATTAATGTGTTTCAAGATTGTTGGGTTGGAATCGATTCGTTTTAGCATAGAGAAAATTAAGATCTTTTGGGATTAGTCAAGTGGGAACATGTTTTATACTCCAGTGATTGTTTCAAATGATACGGATCGACTCGCGAGACACAAGAAGTTCAGCAGCTGCTGCATCAGCATCTCTCTCAAACTTGAACTAGGATTTTCGCGATTTTAACTTCAGTTGCAGACTTTCATGCACTACCAGACAGAGTGAGGCAAATCTTTCATTACAACTCAACTGCTTTTGAACGCATTCTACCACTCACTAGAATGTGTTTTTGATTAAGTCGATTTACCAAAAGCCTTCGTAGTTCGATGTTTTTGTCCATTATGAAATTCGCAATATGTCAGATTATCTAAAAATATAAGAAAAAAAATATCATTACATCCTTAATATAACTATCTAATAATATTAGTCGACAAGGATCAAGATTATAACGTCATACTAACTTAAAAATCAAAAATCGTATGTAAACAATGTTGGTTTTCATTGAAAACACCTTCTCTCTCTTCTTGTTTTTGTTTGAACTTATTAACCATAGTGTGTAGCAGTTTTTGCACGTTACTGTTTGTTGTTATTCTCACAATTAAGCAATTATTCTTGAAAAATAAATATCAGTTTCCAAAAACTGACAATTGCAACCATAGACTTTGACGTGATTTTTTTTGGCAAAACAATGTTGCCAATTTAATTTAAAAAAAAAACTCCAGGTTACGCTTTCAGTAGACGCACTTCTAATTTTATATAATTTTTACCAGTTCCTGAACGATTCTACTGACGTCAGCTTAACTGTCAGCGTCTATGTCACTGTCAATTTGACAATGTCAAAACCACATGTTTTGTTATTGTAAGGTTAAGTTTACGTACATTTTGTGTTGTTCTAGTAAGCGATTAGCGTTAATTTACCGGCTATGATCGGTTTGATGTTATGACAATAGCCAGTATGAGGGTCAGATGTCGTAGGTCTCATCGATAAGTACCGGGCAGTACCGGCAGACTCAGAGAATCGCCATGTGATGTTACTCGCTCGTCGTTCGCGGCGAGGTCACGATTTTTTCACGTCCACTATAATTGCGTTGTTTAGCCGTCTATCGGACGGATGACGTGCTGATGATCAGCGTCCGCTTATTCCGTAGTTGTTTAGTCAATAGTCTAGCTGTTAGGATGTGCTCGACGAAGACTAGTTACGAGGTACGAGATTTGTTTTTTTTTTTTGTATTTTTATTTGGTTTTTAGTGAGAGTCTCGGCATAGGTACCTACTGTTTATTTATTTTTTAGTTGCAACGAACTCGTAAGAGTTATTGCCACATCATTTCTGCATTTTAGAAAGTTTCCTGATGTAGCAAGTTAGTTTACATTACTTTATAAACTTTATGTTGATGCAATTCAAAGGATGGTTTAAATGTTCGATTGTAAACATTTACGGGTATTACCCACTACCCAGTAACCCAGTAGTGTCATGATTTTTATTACTTTGTTTTTTTTTTTAAATTGTTTATGAAATTATTTTTTTTTTTAATTGAGATAAACTAGTGCTTGACTGCGATCTCACTGATGGTGAGTAGCGATGCAATCTTTGATGGTGAGGCGCACTAGTTTATTAAAATCAAACTGGTAAAAAAAGGGAACTCATAGGGCATTCAAAAATTACCCTATGAATTTTAGAATTATTGTAAAGGTAATGGAATATGCAGGGTTATTTTTTAACCTTGGAGCCTTGGTCCTGAGAGGATGCTAGTGTTTTACAAATAAATCAAATCAAAAATATTTTATTTCACATAGGCCTACATGGGCACTTATAAAACGTCAGAAGCTAGTGCACGGTTCCAAATTGGTCGTTTCCTATGGAGAAGAACTGGCAAGAAACTCCATGGTTACTCTTTTAAAATAGTGGTTGTTTTACAATATTGATAGATATTATGTAAGAACAGTGTAGACCAGTCAAATATTGTACACAAAAGCACATTTTTTTTTTTTATTAAAAAACAAAGTAAGTCGTAATAGGAAGTAGTCTAAGAGTTCGTGGAGTATACAGTGTTCTCACATTCACAATACAAAAAGAGGCTATATAAAAAAAAAAATCAGGAAGATTATAATAATTACAATTACTATCAATAAAATATTAACAAAATAAATTACTAACAAATAACCCTGTTTAAGTAGGAACACACTTGAATTAGTACTTCAAGATGTTGTTTAGAACAATGGCTTAACTAATTGTGTATAAAGAAAGAAATTGCATACTACATAATATGCACAATTAGTTGCTGGATACAGTTTTAAATATTTTTAATAAACAGTCTAGATTTTTTTCCATTAGTCTATGCAAGTACTTATCTATACATCTATACATATAAATAAAATTGGAGTGTCTGTTTGTAATATTGAAATAAGTGCTTTTTACTACATGCATATGAATATATATCATATCATTTAGCGTAACTTAGCATAATTACCGTTTTATAAATAAATCTTTAAAGTTATTAACGTATTTAATTAAATAGCATAGCAGTCCATACCACTTCGGTCGCGACTCCTACAGTACTACTGTGTATGTTTTTCACCCCTTCACATGGGTAGAACGTGTCCTGGAATATGTTTCCTTGGGATTTTTTTTTTAGATGGGAAAATCAACCAATACCATCCCCCGCTCTTGGGCGGAGCGGGAGATATTGTCAGACTTTTACTGACTAAAAACCCACTCCTGTTCCTTCTTTGCCATTGCCCCAGTGGACTTGGACCTTGCTGGGCTCCTACGGTTGCTGACAACTCCTTGAGGCGTATGTGGAACATTATGCGCCGTCGACGACTTGGGCTCGGTCCGGACAGTTACCGGACGGTCGGACGGCGAGCTACCCATTGCTTACCATTCGCAGGCCCGCGCCTAAAGTGGCCGAAAATCGGGATCAGAATCTCGGCGGCTGGGGCACGAGGGCCATAGCCTCGCGCGTGCGTCCGCCTCCTTTGCTAGCATTACTGCTTCGCAGAAGGAGGCGAACGCCTGCCACTCCTCCTCCCTCCGGACCAGAGCCAGTACCAAGGCCCGGCGCGACACGGCGGTGGTCCTCAGCCCAGGCGGGGCACACCTCTACCATATGCTCCACCGTGTCCTCCGGGATGTTTCCTTGGAATAATTTTCTACTTTGATGTGGATGAAGTCGATATTGTTAATAAAATGTCTACAATCAATACTCAAAATAAATATTTGCATTTGCAGGAGGCTGTTCGAAAGTTAAATATCCTCCAATCAAACAAGGCGACCATAGAGCAGATCCGAAAGGACATAAGAACGGGACAAGTAAGTAACACTCTACCACAGATAACAGAGGTAAATGTTTTTGTGATATCTTGCACAATTCACCTCACTTTCATAGGGGTATCATTATGACGCATGATGGTAAAAAAAAATCTTCATTGGCTAAATCTTCATTCTTACCTGCCGGAGCCTGTGGTTGGACATTAAGAGCGCCCCCAGCTACGCGCCAAGTTAACGTGTGAGGGCTCTAGTGATAGTGTGACGGGTGACAGAACAGAATGGAAGAAAAAAACGTGTTGCGCCGACCCCAAGTAATATGGGATAAGGGCAGGAAAATAGGCATACCTGTGCAGTTAACTGTACAGGCAAAACTGAGCATATTTCGTGGTCGCATGCGCAGGCGTCAATTGTGCGGTGACTGCGAGAGGTAAGCCAATTAGCGCGACAGCATCGAGAGCTGCTGATCTGGACCTCAACTAAGAGTTTATATAGGTTTACTTTTACTTGTATGTCCTCTACTCAAGGACTTGTCAGCAACCGTAGGAGCCCAACTGGGTCGAAGCCTTCTGGGGCCTAGGGTCTGCTTCTGCAAGGAAGATTCAGCACCGGTACGATAGGCAAGGAAGGAACAGGAGTAAAAGTCTGACACTATCTCCCGCTTCGCTCAAGGTCACGAAGATGTCATTAAATGGTTTTCCCACCTACAAAAAAATATCCTCTACTCAGCTGAAACTTACCTGACAGGTGTAACTATACTATAGGCAAACCTAACCAAACCCAAACGTGTAAAACCTTGAGCTGATAAACCAGAATCTTGTATCATTATCATCTTTATCACCTTCCTGCTCTTGTCCCGTGCTGTTTCTTCCATTTTCACACAACCTATCCATATAATCTTTGGCCTCCATCTTCTTCTCCATCCATCTACATTTAACCTTTCGTATTCCGTGATTAGAGACACAATTAAAAAGTTATTGTGTCCCGCGTGGATCCGCGTTCCGGACATACAAAACGGGGTAAACTCATATTTCTTTTAATAATATGGTTTTTAACAATCATTTCACATCACCAGAACATTAGTTCTACTAATATCTGAAAGAGTCCTTATGAGTACCACTCATAAAAATGCGACAATAATTAAGAAAAACTATAGTTGATAGCTACGAAGGTTATTGTTTTGATTATGCAAGGTTTCACATTAACGTACTTATCTAGCACGAAGTTTTAAATATAATTCAAGGGAAATCATTTTTCATAAAACAATGTGCCAATATATAACTGTAAACTCGATATTGGAGTACGTTGTTGGTGTAACGATTTTTACACATAAAGGTGAACGCACACATATCCGAGCCGAACGCGTCGAACGAACTGAAAGAAAAGATATTTAGATTTTTTTATAAGAAATTCTATGAAACCTCGCACACCTAACCGCGTTGATTTTTATTTTTTTAATTGGTATAAACCAGTACTTGACTGCGATCCCACCTGATGGTAGGTAATAAGACAAGTAGTGATGCAATCGTTAATAGTGAGGCGCACTAGTTTACTAAGAGCCGTCCAATTCTGGAAGGACTCCAGAATGAAGAGTTCTAAAATCTTTTTCTTTCGATTCACGACGACGAGGGTGCGTTCACCTTAAGAGAGAGGCACTAGTAAATATCAATATACAAAAGCGGACTTAATGCCTAAGGGCGTTTTTAATATCGTATTGTCGCATCGGATTTGCTCCGCTTGCGTAACTTCCGGTAATGTCCATTTCATACAAGTGTTTATTGTAATTCGGGGAATACGCACGCGGGTTACTTGCGGGTCGGGGCAATCCCGCATGACATTAAAAACACCCTCAGGCGTTTTTTTTTCTACCAGTCTACCTTAGGATGGTGCAGAAACAAAACATGACAGGTGCAACTATTTTCTCACCATTTTTATCAATAAATCAGCAAAAATATAATAAAATACGATTTGTGAAAACAATATCAAAATTGTTAGAAAACATTTACATATTATATGAATTTTTAAGAATCTAATTGTTTTTGGTGGCGGGACTTATAGCTTCGATATTGAAATGTACAAAGAAAAAACATATTCATAATCTTTGCCCAGCTGTGGCTCTGTACAGGCTTGATATTATAATAATAATTAAGGACATAGAAATGTGCGTTCTGTCTGTGTGTGTAGTAAATATAACTAATATTTCAGAAATGCACAAACCTGGAGGATATGGAACACTATTTGTCGCGGACCGGAGTAAGCCTCACGAAGCTAGATGAACTATCTGTGATACACATAGCTGGAACCAAAGGAAAGGTAATCTATTCAGAAAGACATTAAAGCACTTCATTTCTTTGTCAGTGCACTTACTCGAAAACCCGCCCTTATCCCTTCAGTAAAGTACGTGCCAAAAAGCGGTTCCCTAACACTTTTTGGCACGTACTTTACTGTTTTTCGCACTAGTTTAGAAAAGTGCGCATGTTCGCACACGCCCCAATTTATTACATTTATCGTATATAAAACTGGGCGCTAAAATGACCCCCACGAATCGCGCATCAACCCCCTTTATACATGTCTTCGTAAGTGTATTGAAAAACATCGTTTGATACACATGGTTTGTCACTGCAGCACTTGGCTTCATAACGCCCTCACCTATGGCTCGTGGAAATGCCGCCTCGGTAGTAATGACAAACTTTCTCCATTTGTATCAAAATCAGAGTACATCTTATCAATAAGGTTCATATTCGATTATGCTACATGTTTAGCCAACCTAATGAAAAACTTTGAAATAAAATTTTCAGGGTTCAACAAGCGCAATGTGCGAGTCCATCCTGCGGCACCACGGATTCCGTACAGGGTTCTACTCGTCTCCTCACCTCGTGGCAGTGCGCGAGCGCATCCGGCTCGATGGACGAGTCATCACTGAGGAACAGTTCGCGAGGCATTTCCATCAGGTCCATGATTTGTTGGATGGGACGAAGGTACCAAATGCCCTTTCTTTAGTATTGTTCGTCAAGTCGTTGAGCTCCTTAGTAGTCCTAAGTTTGAGCTACACGAATACTGACAAATGCTTGCACTGACTGGACAGGTCTACTCAAATCTGTGTGGTTCTTTCCTCAAAAGACCATCTGAGACACTAATCTCCATGGTTCTCATATCATTTGACCATTACATGTTCTTTACTGTATGTACTTTTAAAGAGACTTTGACCCCTGAGTTTGTTTTGGTGTTTCTTCTCAGGGTAATCAGCTAGGAAACACCGGCCTCATCTAGAACTGACTGAAAACAAAATTGACGTGTAGAAGTGCTTTTTTTTTAAGCTATTGCATAGCTTCTATCGCAGGCCTTGAGCGTGGAGACCGAATCCAGAAATTCCGTAAAGAAAATAACATAACACCCCCCACTCATTTGTTTTTTGAGCGTGGTGACCGATAAGAAAACAAATGAGTGAACAATCAATCGAAATTCAATTCGATGTGTGAAAGTGTAACTTCAATTAATATCAAAGAAAAAAAATACTGCTTAAATAAAATAAATAAATAATTATAATTGCATAAGTTGATAAAAATGCTATGCAATAGCTTTACCGCGGCAGTCCCCGAGTGCCACACGTCTTTTTTAAAACATATTTGCAAAATAAAGATCATTTTTCTAGGATATTTTTTAAAACAGGTTCATCGTGCAGAAACGGACGTCATCTGTTAGGTTCGCCAGGTTTTCACGAATGCGCAATGATATGATTTTTCCAGGCGTTCGAGGGTGACATGCCGAAGTACTTCGCATTCTTGACCGTGATGGCGTTCAACGTGTTCCTGAAGGAGAAGGTGGACGTCGCCATCATCGAGGTGGGCATCGGCGGCATTGTCGACTACACTAACGTTTTAAGGTAATTTTAGTTCTTTGCTTAGTTAGAATAGACTTTATAAGCATGTAGGTAATGTTTAAAATTCTCTGACATCAATAACGCATCTTCTGATTACTATTCCATTTCATATACACTTAGGTTCTTTTTTTTAATTGATATAAACTAGTGCTTGACTGCGATACCACCTGATGGTAAGCAATGATGCAATCGTTGATGGTGAGGCGCCCTAGTTTATTAAGAGCCTATTTACTCTAGCCTTGAAGACACCCAAATTATAATCGGACGGGAAGACCGGAGCAGGCAAATTGTTCCAGTCCTTCAATATACGCGGTATAAATGACGAGCCGAAACGCTTAGTTCGGACCGTAGAGGTACCCCCTTTTTTGTTGGGAATTCATCCAATGACTTCTTCCGCTCTAGGATGGAGTGCGAGGGCGTGTCAGACTTTTACTGAGTAAAACCTACTGCTATGTTCCTTCTTTGCATTCATTCCATGGTTTCGAGAACGGGTCTGCGTTGCCCGCCCCGCGCCCGCGCCGCCGCCGCTTCCACCCTGCTGCCCGCAAGTTTCGAGGCAGAGGCCTTCACGTCTCCCTATTTAGCAGGCAAAAGCTAGTGTCCAACTTGTGTTCTACCTTTTCAGGAAGGTCCCAGTCGTCGGCATAACAGCCCTCGGTCTCGACCACACTTCGATCCTGGGCACCACGCTGCCACAGATCGCGGCGGCTAAGGCCGGCATCATGAAGCCTGGCTGCGAAGCTTACACGGTGGAGCAGCCTGAAGACGCTATGGAGGTGCTGACCAGTGTCGCTAGAACTGTTAAGGTAATCTGAGTTTATACAAGCTTAGTTTTAGTGTATGTTAATATTTTTATGTAAAGAATCCATGTACAAAACATAACTTTATCATGAATAATCACAAAGTTATAAGCTTGTTATGTCAGCAAAAATACATGGTCACCGGGCCATTCAGGCGACTGTGGGGTTGTGTTGCAGTTGCACCCAGCTGTTTGCTAGAGTCTAATGTCCGCTAAAATCAAAATTAAAAAAAAAAATCGTTGGTTTCTTTCTTAACGTAACAATTCACGTCGTAAACCATTTTTCTGGCTTGCCGTTTTAAAACTTTATTTTTAGCAATTTTTTTTTACCACTACGTATTACTAATACGATAACACAAGCTGTACGCAACAGTACCCAAGTACAACAGTATCCAATGAGACGCCAGAACGCGGTAATTGAAGAGCGACTGATCTAACAATGACGTGTCGCCGTCGGCGCACACCCGTCCGCACGTCGCCAAATAGACCTTAGAATTGAATACTGCGCATGCCCCTTCCATTTTTACCGAGCGATCTTAATTCACCGCGCGACCTGTACGTACTGTTATTGGTTTCTAGCTAGTGACCTTTTTGAAATATTTTTGGCAAAAAATATAACATGATGTAAAACATATTGGAATTGATTCAGTTACTTATTCTGAACTAATTTTATTCAGATTTTGCATATACTAAAAATAATGTTGTATCTTTCGTTTGTTCATCATCATCGTCATCATATCAGCCGAAAGATATCCACTGTTGAACATAGGCCTTCCTCTAGTGTCGCCGCATTGAACGGTCCTGTGCGTCTAGGAAAACGTAGCGTTGTTTAAATAAATTTAAAAAAATATTTCAATGTTCTTTTCTATTTTCCAGTGCCCGCTAACAGTAGTTCCTGCCTACAAAACCTACACATTCCCGACCTCGGAGCAGGCTCGCCTATTAATCGACGTGGAAGCATACCAGACGAACGCCTCTCTAGCCATACAGCTATCCCACGCCTGGATGAGAATCACCAAGCCAGTGCACAGGAAAAACGGCCTTATTAAACATGCAACTAACGGCCTAAATGGCGTGACCAAACCAGTATTAGAGACCATAGTCAAATGTATGACTAAAGAGACCATGACTGGACTGTCGTCTTGTAAATGGCCCGGGCGGTATCAAGTTGTGGATTCTGATTATGCGAAGTTTTATCTAGATGGAGCGCACACTAAGGAGTCTATGGAGATCTGCGCGGAATGGTTCAAGAATCATAATAGGTGAGAGGGTTTTGAAATTATCATTAAATGTGATTTTATAAATTGAGGCCGACAGCGCAAAAGTGACCTAAGTTTAAAATACTAGACTAACGATATTATTAGACTACACGACTGCTACTAGACTACTACTAACTACTATTTCTAACTACTACCAGACTACTACTACTAGACTACTGCTACTAGACTCCTACTAACTACTACACTTCCGCTAGTTTTACATTATTACTGGACGGGAAAAAAAGGAGTTTTGCAATGCCATTGGTTGATGACCGGTAAAAGGAAGAGTTCCGCCGTGTCTATATTAAATTGTAATAAGTCTTAAACAATTTACTGTAGATAAGTCAGATTACCTTACGTGTTCGTATCGTAATTGGATACTCGCATGTGTACTTTTTAAATTAAAATTGGTTATAAAATGCAGCAATTTGCATTTAAAAAATTTGTATGACGAAGAGTGGGCGCGTGGCATGGACGTCTTGCTATCTCTTTTCAACACTCGTAACCTAATGCCGGCGACGGCGACGTCACATTGTAGTTTGTGCATAATTTTTTTGTTACTTAACAATTTCCCCTTCCACTCGATTTTAAAAGTTTAAAGATTTTTTTTTGTTTTGTGACAAATATTTAAAAAATAAGTCAAGTACCCAATTCTCTGTATAACCACAAATCTGTTGATATCTTTGTACCTGCTAACTAAAAACATCATTTCCATTCCAGATTACATGACAAAGTATTGATATTCAGCGCTACTGGCGACAGAAACGCTGAAGTGTTACTTCAACCACTAAAAGATGTGGGCTTCAAGTCAGTCTACTTCGTAATACCAACAGCCCATAAGAATATAAGCCAAAACAATGACAATTACTCCTTAGTAGAACAGGAAGAATTAATTGCCAGGTGTGAAAAACACGCACAGATCTGGCAACACTTTCAAGAAAGTTCCACAAATGTGACAGTTGCAAGCTGTGTAGCAGATGCCTTGGTCAATTTGAAGAAACAAAATATTGTGGATAGATCTTCGGTTTTGATAACAGGGTCATTGCACTTGGTTGGTGCTGCGTTGTCAATATTAGATCCTAATTTAAGTAGTTAATTTTGACAGTTTGACTTGTTGAGTGATTATTATTAAAGTTTATTGTTGTGTGTTAAATTGTTTTTGTTTTAATTATTATCATCATTTTTCCGCCTTTTCTTTCATTATTTTTTTATCATCCATTGTCGCCTCTTCCTTCTCCATCCATACATAATTCATTATTCCTTTAGTGACGTGCTTTTCGGCCTTTCATCTCACTTAACCATCTATAATATTCCCAAAATAAAACTAGCATACTAAAAAAAATTGTTTAATAAATTAAAATTGGAACTAATATTGGAAGGTATATAATATTGCTGGGCAAAGTAAAAAAAGCTATCTGTAATTTTTGAGTAAGTACACTTTGGATGTAGAGTTACGGACATTAGTCCGAAACATAAGTTGCAAAACTTTTTTTACTTTGCAGTTATTTGTATTATAAATGGTGTAAGGGACAGCCCTACACAAACTTTAGGGGCTTGCTCAGTAGACGAAACTGAACAACCCAGCATAAAAAGTTTTTTTAGGAAACGAAAAAAAGTTCAGCCTCTCCATACAAACTGTCCAATCAAGTTTATAATTTTGTATGGTGAGGCGGATATTTTTTCGATTCCTGAAAAAATGTTTCATGGTAGGTTGTCAGTTTCGTCTATTGAGCAGGCCCATAAAGTTTGTGAAGGGGTGTCCCTTATACCTTGTATACATATATGTTACGGTTAAAGATAGGTGTGAACATAAACTTAAGATTAGGGGCCTAAACTTAGGTTTATCTCCGAGGACCGGCTAATGTTCGATATCATGTTAATTTGCTTCGTGACGTTACATCTTTAGCCGGCTAATGTGCACATTAGCCGAAACGAAACGGCTAAAAATGAATTAATACACACCGCAGAAGTCTTATTTTGCAATTTCGAATACATCAGTATCTGTAATAAGAGTAATAATTTTTTAGGGTTCCGTAGTCAACTAGGAACCCTTATAGTTTCGCCATGTCTGTCTGTCCGTCTGTCCGTCCTCCCTTAATCTCTGTGACCGTTAGCACTAGAAAGCTGAAATTTGGTACCAATATGTATATCAATAACGCCGACAAAGTGGTAAAATAAAAATTGAAAAAAAAAAATAGGTTTTATTAGGGTAGCCCCCCTATAATTATGTAAAGTGGGAAATGATTTTTTTTTTTAATTTCAACCCTAACGTGTGATATATCGTTGGATAGGTATTTAAAAATGAATAGGGGTTTACTAAAATCATTTTTTGATAATGTCAATAATTTCAGAAATAATCGCCCCAAAAGTAAAAAACAATGTGTCCCCCCCCTCTAACTTTTGAACCATAAGTTTAGAAAATATGAAAAAAATCTGAAAAGTAGAACTTTATAAGGACTTTCTAGGAAAATCATTTTGAACTTGATGGAAAGAGCAGTTTTTGTACAAAAAGACAAAAAGGTTCTACAAAATAATTTCTGGACTAAGTTTGTAGTATAATCGTATATGCAAGCATTTTTCTAAACTCCTAAGTGGGTACACTTATTGTGATCGACGAGAAACTACGGAACCCTACACTGAGCGTGGCCCGACACGCTCTTGGCCGGTTTTTTTAATAAAAGTTTTCGAAATAGTAAACAATATTTAATATGTGTAAGATAATTAAAATACATAATAATCATTTTCTTTTTCATTTGCTTCTACATTTTTAGCCAAGGGCCTTCGGTTACTCTTAATTCATTAAACCCCAAGCGAACGCCGGCGTTCGCGCACCTATTGTCTTTCAATTGTGTCTGTCATTATCACAATTGAAAGGTTAAATTAAGCCGGCTAATGATAGAAAAAACTAACATTAGCCGGTCCTCGAAGATAAACCTAAGTTTAGGCGCCTAATCTTATGTTCACACCTATCTTTAGCCGTAACATATACAACTTATTCTATAGTTAGTTGTGTATCACTGGTATCTAGTAACCGATCCACATCAGTAAGCCAACTTATTAGTCTGTCTAAGTATCCTCCATCTTGTTTGTAACTTAAAAGTAACAGCTGCATATGCTGGTACGCTTTCGGTTGTCCAAGCAAGTATTCAAGCCTCTTATCCCTCAAAGATAAAAGCTTTATAAAAATAATGGCTATCAACATCCACTGTATAGGCTTAAACATTATATTATTAGCTTTTAACTTAAACGTATTTACTAACAAACGAATATCGGAACTAATTGAAAGACTGAGTAGACCCAAAGAAAGCAATATGTCAGGTAATACTTTGTTTAAGTGTTGACACACTATTCTTCTACGTAAAGCGTTCTGTGAATTTTTGTCTACTAAAGGCAGGTTTGTTGGGTTTTCGTCTTCCACAATTTCTGGGGTTTGTATCGGCTCTGTCACTGGTTCTGGAACTTCGATCTCTCCTGAGAAGAAAGCTTTCACTTTTAATTCCATTTTCTTACTCTCTTCCTGCAGCATTCTGTAGTCGGGCAAGGGTTTCGTTTCACGTTTCAGTGTTTGCGTATCAAATTTTCTGTCTTCCAACTCTAGCATATTAAGTTTCTTGCATAGTGCTTGGTACTGGTCATATACGTTGGAACTGTAGAATATTCCTTTAGCAAAATTATTAAGATATTCTCTGATGTGTTCTCCTTTGTCTGCAACCATTTCTCGAACCTTTTCTTCACCGAATAAGAAGAGAATGGTGTCCAAAGTGAACCATTCAGCCAGACATTTCTCAACTTCGATAGTTAACGCAGTCACTAAAGGTTGCTTTTTCAATGACAATTTTTTCTTTGATTTATTTTCTTTGCTTACTTTGTCTGTTGTTGTTGTAACAGGGGTCATAAGTATTGGGTCAATTTTCTTTTCAGGTTTTTCTATAATGTCACCTACAATGTTTAGAGGATTTGGTGCTGGCTTTACAATTTTCTTAGCAGGTAATTCTGTTTCTGTTGTATTGAGAGTAGGAGCATTTGAGTTGTCATCTTGTTCAGTATTTTGTTTAGGTGTTTCTGGATTATTACCTTTTATATCTGGCTTAGAATCTTCCGTAACATCTGGTTTATGAGAGTTCATTGTGTTTCTCTTTAGATCAATACCAGCTAGTACATCATTAATTGATTCCATGGCTTTATCTAAATCACTCTGTGTATTACTATTACTAGTATTACTTGATTGTTCATTGTTGTTCTCATGCTCATCTTGAGAATTAGGAGTCATTTCATTAAGGCTTGCCTCAGTAAAATCATTGATTGAAGTAAATGGCTTCTTCTGAGAGATCTTTACTCTATCAATCAATGTAACATCTACTTCCTCTCCCATAGTGCCAACAGTGTCTAGCTTTAAGAGGTGGAATGTTGGTATCTTTTCATACTCCCTGAACCACAAGGGACTAGTCAACATCTGTTTCTTGACATACATTGCAGAATTGTAACATGAATTGCTGCAAAAGTTTTTCCTAGCAGTAATGTCGTAAACTTTGTTAGTCTTTAATGATATCCTGTACTTTTGTTTAGGTATATCTTTAACTGACAAAGGTTTCTTACATAGTGGATATCCACATAAATGGATGATAGATCGTTCTTCTATGATATCATCGAGATGCGCTTGGTTGATGTCAGGAAGACACTGCAGAAAGTATGCCTCAGTAATGCTCGCTTCCAAGAGGCTCTCGACAATCTTCTGAGCCCTAGCATTACATTCTCGTTTCTTCAAAATAGCTTGACGTATCTGCTCCTTAGTCATCTCCTCGACTTTCGTCGGTCTCTTCTTTGGCTTTTGACTGCTGGCTTCCATGTTTTATGTATTACTAATATTTTGTAGGATGTTATCTTATTTGAAAGAGTTATTACGTGTATCTAAATTAAATAATCCCTTTTTTTGTTCCAAAATAAACGAAAATAAACAGCTTGAGAGAATAACACGAGCCAATTTGACATTGACACTATTAACCAGTATTGCCAACTCAGAAAGTTCTCAAATTTCCAAAACTCAATATCAAAAATGATTTTACCAAAGATATATAACAAAAGTAATTGAGGGTTCCTGCTCACGCCACCTCCTTTGTATCTATTACATATTAGAGTAACAAAAATATTTCTAATTAATAAAATTATAATTAAATATGGCATCGTCTGCAATAAACATTACTAAATTATTAGTATATTAGTAAGTAATACGTTATTATATAGGTAGTCAGTGTATTGTTATATTACTCTAGAATCAGTGGTGCTGAGACTAGAACGGTTTTAATTAAGACACTAATACATAATTATTGTCGTAAAGACTTAAGCCAGTCGCTATTTTTAGCATTAAAGTCACCAAAATGGCAACACTGCTATTGACAGTGCAATGTTTTTTTAATACCTTAGGGAAGGCTACAAACTATTAACTGTAGGCGAGTTGAGTTATTTTGTTGAATTGAGTTCTGTTACTCGACTCAAACTACAAACGAGTCAGCTTTAGTTCTTTTTGCTTCAAGCTACCCATTGCTTGACGTTCGTAAGCCCGCGGCTGGTAATCGGGGCCAGAATTTCGGTGGCTGGAATGTGAGGACTTTTGTTCAGTCATCAGTTCGTTTCCTCCTTCGCTAGCATTCTCCTTGCTCCGGACCACATCCTGAAACAGGATCTGATGTAAAGGTCGCTGCTAGTAATTGCCTCCACGAGGACACGGGTTTTCGAGTAAGTGTATCGAAAAATTAATAATCATTGGGATTATGATCAAGCATTTTGTATCATCCTCGTATACGGGAAAAGTTTTTAACCACTGCGTAATTTTTTTTTTGGTGGCTCAGTGTAAGTGATAGAACACTTTTTTTAGTTTGTAACTTTTATTTTTCTAATTTTTCCACCTTGTCCCATTTTGAAATAATCATAACATGAACATTATTTATTGTAATACTATGAATGAAAACGCGCTGGCTGCTGACGTACGAGACGGGGGTGCGGAAGGAAGGGGCCGGGGGTATGCAGCGCCGGCGGCGGCGTTTGATATGCGGGCGCCGTGCGAGCCTACAGTACGTCACTTGCGGAAGCGGGGACCGAACGTTCGCTCATATTCACCCCTGCGCGCGTTGCCGCGTACTCGCGTCATCACGGTGTCAATCTTTACTCACCGCGAATATTACGAAATGGAGCGAGTGTATCTACTTAGCCACGAAAATTTACGAGCAGCACGGAGAAGATATGAGAGGGAGAACGTACCTCGTATACGAGGCCAGGGGATCCGTAATCTCACGGTACCTAATGAAAGGACAATTCTTGCAGCAAATCAAAGGCTGCTTGATCACGGCCAGTTCAGAACTAGGGCCACTAGTAATGCACTAGGGCCTGGCAGACCTCGACTGGTAGTCGAAGCCGAAGACGCCGCCTAGGTCCCCAGACCTCACTCCCTGTGATTTTTTTCTCTGAGGAGAAGTAAAACGCCGGGTGTATGTAGAAGAGGCTCAGAGCCTAGATAATACGCCAGAATGCAATTGTTTCAATTCGAATTATATCATGTGTCACACAGCTAAATGTTATCATTTGAATGTAAAAATTATTACTTATTATGATTTATTTTCTGCATTTTGATAGGCCTAAGCTCATGAAAGTATGAAGGAAAAATTGGAATTACGTTTACAAATAAAATTTTACAGCCTAAACTTAAAAAAGTAGCGCGAAACTGAGGTCGGCGCCCGCCGTTGCATCGAACGAGCGCAACGAAACCTACAAAAACTCAGCTGATACCAGCGTGCTGGTCGGGCGACCGGTCGATGCGACGACGCGTGAGTCGGTCGACCGAGCGTCCGACTGGCCAGCGACTTTAGGGTGGTAGATACTGTACCTACTCCTACGCTACACGGGAATCTAACCCGTATAGCTAGGTGGATACGAAGCAATCTAGCGGAACAAGCAGAAGAATGGGTGAGCGCGATAGATGAAGAATGTAGAATGAAGTAAGGAAGACGAAATGAATAACTATTATTAAGCGACGGAACAACATATTTGAAAGGAACAAAATTACAAAAGTATGGATAAGATAAATTATTAAGCTAGATAAGCGCGACGCGACTGACTTCGAGGCTAGCTCAGAGCGACTGTCCAGGTGCGGCGCTTGAGTGCGGCACAGGTAGGTGGCTCGCTAATGACCTAACGTCAGCGCAAACAAAAGATCATATGATCGGTCTGTGTGGCAGAAAGTTCAGAAGCGGAGCGTTTACGCCGCACTGGTCGTGACTTCGTGAGGCGTAGACACGCCACACGACCATAAAATAAGTTTCTAAATTCTAAGTCTCATAAGCGATGACTTCATTTTTTACTAATATTAACGCATATAAAAATAAAAAATATGTGTTTATTAAAATATTTTCAAGTTTATCATGTCAAAATTTGCACACTGGTAAAAACTTTTCCTTTATACAGTATATAGGGTACAGTAGTACCCTACGACGATGATACAAAAAATGTTTGCTTATGATATGTAGGTACAGAAAGAACAAAAAAAAAATATACACAAGTAAAAGATCAAAAGTTGCG
The DNA here is from genome assembly GCA_929112965.1 of Mythimna albipuncta. Classification (NCBI taxonomy): domain Eukaryota; kingdom Metazoa; phylum Arthropoda; class Insecta; order Lepidoptera; family Noctuidae; genus Mythimna; species Mythimna albipuncta. The sequence continues at coordinate 2,067,242 of OV815962.1, read as the reverse complement.
GTCAAACCCCACCAAGACCTGAACACACGTCTGACACATTTTAGAGAGCTTAACCATGCATTTAGAAATCTAATAATTGAACCACTTTAAAAAGAGTTATTAATTGGTGTTTTAGTTTTGAATCGACTGTCCTCTTTCTACTCTTTTATAAATCGACTAAGCATTACATAATCCGCGAGATCGCGATCGCAACTGACAGTTACTTTGACAATGACGGGTTTATCATAATAATTTGCTTTTGCTATCTTTGTGAATGGACTTGAGACGATTAGAATTGTGTGCAAAATTTTACGAATGATATTCATTTTCTTTAATGTTACCAAAATAAATACACGTTTGTATCATATAATAAGCGAATGGCTTACAAATTAACGTAAAAGCTTTTAATAGTTTAGAAAAAAAGTGGATTTAATGGTGTCAGGTGTGGTTCAAATAATTTATTTACTTTCTAATTTATCAATAAAATATGTGATAACAATGTTGGTTTAATGTGATATATCGTGGACAGTCAGTAAACAAATACATGGATGATACGGGTTTAAAGAGCCTTAGTTAGAAAGCAGCTACAAGCAGTAAGGTGAGTGCAATGTTATAATTCGAATTTAAAATAAATATGGACTAGAAAATACAATTGTAATATTTCTTTATTCGTGTCTTACGAATTAATGTTTACTGTATCATAAAAATATTGGAACTTATTTTCAAGCATATTTTTATAATTGTCAACAGATCTGTCATCACTAAAATAATTATTTTATTTTTAAGATTGATTTAAAAAATCGTTTCTTCGCTTAGTCGTTCTTAGATCGCCATCAAAATATTTAATTAACAAAATAATATAAAAGTTAATTCCCAATAAGTAGAAATAGTAATCAGATTATTGTAAACAACATAAGTGCATGTGTTATCTGACGACGTATCTACTTAGTCTTATTAAATAATGAGATAAGACGAAGATAAAGTAATTGTTAAGTAGTGCTTGTACTGCAGTGTAGTATGTACATCTTCTACAATGTAGTTAGGGTTAGGGTTGCCAACTTTTATTAGGAGACATAGAGTACGTTGCCATCACGGATCTTGAACACTTGCACAGAAGTAAAATATTCGGTCTCTTTAGTGGTGAAAGTGCGACGCGGGGGCGGGGAGTTTCAGTGATTGGCTGGCCGCGCCATCGCGTCATAGACGTCGCTCCTCATTCGTTCCCTGCGTTGCTGCATGTATGTAACAACGAAGACGATTGGCTCGCCAATGTATGGAATGCCAGGGGTATCTAATGAATGGGTGCTTGGAGGCTCCAGCACCTAGTGGTTCGCGAGCTGCAATTCAAAAGTTCGCAACGTTTTCAAGGCGTGTTTTTAGCAAGGTAACGACGTAAAATACACTCAGTAACAAAATGGATTCCGATGAGGAGACACTGTTATTGGCTTTGTTACTATGAGAATGCCGGAGACCTGCACCTCGTTGCCGGATCTCGTTGCGGGTCCAACAAATTCGCTGAGCATGCAAGCGTGGCGTGCAGTGGCGGATTAAGCCTGCACGGGGCTTGTAGCAAATTCGACCAAGGGGCCCCTGTGTAGTACTATTAAATACTTCTGATGCATAACCCCGTGATTATTAAGATTGGGTAAGATACGTTGAAAGTACGGTAATGAGGGGAATTTAAGAGATTTACTATCATAATCAATGAAACAATCAGCTGTATTCGGATTTCGTTATATTTATGTAGTTTGACTAGATTTTTTGAGTTCAAGTACAAGATTTTCGAATACGCGGGGCCCTCGATTGCGCGGGGCTTGTAGCATTTGTTACTCTGGCTATATGGCTAATCCGCCACTGGTGGCATGTTCGTTGCGCACCCGCTCCGCTTTGAGGACTCTTGGATATGCGATAGTATGATAAAGCCCTATGAGAAACATAACATTCGGGCCAGATGAATACAAATGTGGTACTAGAAGAGTTGATGGCCAATTCTGTTTACTAAATCAACCACATTGAAGACTGCGCTGATACAAATGGGATACACTGACCATTGTATAGGCACGTGTCTTGTGTTATATAAATTATATTTAATTCTATAAGGTCCGTTTCTATTTTAAACAACGCTTCCGCAACGAGTTTAATACAATAGGTATTTATAAAGTTTTCTATAGCAAAAGAAACAGAGAGAACAGCGACACTTGGCGATACTGGTGTAAACACTGACACCTGGACATATTGACATTCCATTATTTAATTATAATGCCGTAGCATGTGCTGCCAACAGTAGGACCACGTCTGATAATATTTTACAAGGTTATGAAAAAAATTTACGTTTTGTCTTATTTAATTGCATATAAGGCTCCTCGCGCACAGCGACTTTTAGTAGCGATGCTGTCGCGCGTTTCGCAAACGCACGACAGCATCGCGCGTCAGGGCCAGGCCACACGGTGCGGTGCGGCTCCGGCGCGGCGCCTGATTGACGAATCAGCGGGCACACGAGTGACGCCACCCTGCTCGTACGGCCCGCCGATTCGACGCTGAGGCGCCGCGCCGGAGCCTCAACGCACCGTGTGGATGGACACTTAGTCGCGTTTGCAACGCGCTGCAGAAACGGTGCTAATGCGCTTGTAACTCGCTACTGTATGCATGCAAACGCTCGACCGCGTCGGACGACATCGGGGAGAAAACGGAGGGAGGGTGGCGCGTAAGTCAAACATTGTATAAAAAAATTGTGTTACTTAATTGCGTTTTGATAATAATATAAAAATATAATGACGCCTTCAAAACAATCTTATTACAATATTAAAACAAGATTGCTTTCTTAGCGTTTTTGTTACGTCAGTCACTCTTAAAAAGTTCATTCTTTTCGTACTCTGACGGGATTTTAGACCGCTAGCAGTATTGTTTTTACGTCAAATTAACAGGAGTAAAAAAGTTGCTCAGACACAGCGGATTTATTATTGTTTTCCAAATAAGTACTATTTAAAGTTTGGCGGGCCTGTTGGTCTAGTGGTTAGTGACCCTAACTGCTATGCCGGAGGTCGTGGGTTCGATTCCCACACAGGACAAATGTTTGTGTGATGAGCACGTTTGATTTGTTCTGTGTCTGGGTGTAATTTATCTACATATAATATGTATTTGTATGTATTTAAAATTATATGAGTATGTTTATCAGTTGTCTAGTACTCATAACACAAGCTCTACTTAGCTTGGGACTAGACGGCGTTGATAGTGATAGTTGTGGAATATTATATTATATTAAAGTGTTTTTCGTGACATATAAAGTATTTAAAACTTGTTTTGATGACTAAACGTGTCCAATTAATTGTTTTAACTGGTGATTTTTGTACATACGTGGGTTATTAATTTATTTTTGTATTCTAGATGGCGAACATTAAATGGTTTGTTTTAGTTTCTGGAAGTAGACAACACTGAATCCAATAGTGAACGAACAACGAGTTATTTCACTGGAATACACTGTTTAATTTACCTTGATTGTATGATGCCCATGTACCATAAGTTTCAAGTATAACATAAGCATTTTACTTCGTGGGTTCAATTATCCATTTCAAACACCAATCACTTGAAGACAGATTACTCTAAAAATTTAAGCACTTGAAAACTATTTTAATCATTGAAATATAAAAAATAATTTTAATATTTCAAAATAGGTCCGCACTCAACAAATCAACACTACTTTTATTTCACAATTTCACTTTTGTTATGTATTACTTCCTTTATATGAAAGTTACTTAGATCCTTTTAAAAATATATTTTAGCAAGACATTTTTTAAGTTATATATTATTATGAACTAGCGATTCGAACAAACATGTGAAAGAGACAACGCTATACAGATCTATATAGCGCGTATCTTTTCTGTTTAGCAGGGAATAGACAATATCTTTAAAATAGTTCATTCTTTCTCAGCCCTTAGCAGGAATACAATCATACTGAGCGATTTAGCTCATGGTATGAATTGAATTAAAGAAAAATATTCCTGCAATAAGATTGTTTTATAATACTTTGTGGTCGAGGTCCAGGTCATCGGTCCACCTTGTGGGAAGCCTGCCAACGCTGCGTCTTCCAGTACGCGGTTGCTTCAGAACCTTTCTTCACTCCAGATTCTTTCGTTTAGCCTATGTCACTCAGGAATAAAACGGCTTTCTATCGGTGAAAGAATTATAGCAATCGGACCAGCAGGCTCTCCAGCAGACTCCAAATTAATTACAATTTCAATCTAAAGTCAATCCGAATGCATTGTCAATTTTTACGTTACGTGATTTGGTACTCATGAAAACAATATTGTCAACATATACGATTTCACTTAGTTCTCAAAATGGTCACGCAATTTTGAACCAATTTGGCGCTAGCATTGAATTCAAGGGTACGAAACGTCACATTCTCAATGTCGACCGATCGGATTTGAACTCAGCACTTCAGCTTTCAGCTTCTTCATGTAGTACTATCAGGGATTACCCCCTACAAAAAAAAAAAAAATACAAATATCTGTTTTGAGAACCTCCTGCTTTTTTACAAGTCGGTTAAAAAAAAACAAACATTTATGAAGAGGGAAACTTTGTTTTTTTTTACACTAGTGTAGATAGATGATAGCTTTTTTTTTAACTGCATCTATAATAATATCATTAGCATTACATGTAGGAAGTAATGAGTAATGCTCACAACTAATAACAGAAATTATCAACGAATGGTGTCTATTAGATAATGTTTTATCAAAACATTCAGGCGACCCGCACTGTTGTGTTTTATATGCACCAGTATCAATGAGTCACTAGTAGGGTAACCATGATTGATTGCTTATAGTTCCTTAAACATCTGGCTGAAATTATATAGATCCAACACCTAGGCGGCAGTATGCGTATCTGTGCATTTAATTGCGGCCAGCTGCGCCCAGATAGCGCCCCGCTGATCTTTAAATCCGCTTGGGCCTTAAATCATGGTGATTGAAAGGAAGACATGGACTGCTGGCGCAATTTCCTCGACCCTAGAGCACTCGAGCAAAACACAAACGTTCTTTTCATTTCGATGCACATATTCCAAAATGTAAATGATGATAAAACCGATATACTAGCACCTCGACGCTGATGTTCAAGACTGCAGTTTTGAATTGACAAGCATAATAAAATGCAGCGTCGTTACGCTATCCCAGTGGCTTGCCTCATATCCTTTGCCGACATGTATTGCAAGTTTGAGTACAATCAGTTCAGATATGACCACGATAGGAAAGAATTTCTGCCGCCAGGTCGCGTGTCACGCGTGTGTCAGCAAAGTGCTCACCGCGCGAGCTCTCGTAGAGATGAAAGGTAAAAATGTTTTCCGCGGTTGCGTTCCGTGTTGCGTTAAAGTGTCTCGTGACCCTCACCAGGTCTTTGATCCACCTCGTGGGAGGCCTTTTAACGCTGCGCCTTCCAGGACGCGGTCGCCACTCAGAACCTTTCGTCCCCATCGACCATCTGTTCTGCGAGCAATGTGCCCTGCTCGCTGCCACTTATGTTTGGTTTTGCTATTACATAGTAACATAAGTATGTAATTCACATAAAAATGAAAAATGTTTCTACCTACTTTCGATATAAACTTCGAAATCTTTCAAAACCCCAAACCTGTTTGTGTGGATAAACAAAATGTAAGAATTCAGTTTCTTTTTAGCGTAGTAGTAGTAAGTATCTCTTTGTAAAGAATAATTTATCAAATATTTAAAATCGGCTAATGAGCCATATCAAAGCCTGATAATGTCGCTTAGCTTTATCATAGGATTAAAATCCGTCGCAATCATAGCCAAGCTACAGATACTAACAATCTGCCTAGACGAAAAACAAATCGGGCATAGTATTATAAATATAAATCTGGCTGCCTTTACTTGTGTACTTTATTTCATGACCACTGCTCTCAAAACGGTGAAGGAAAACGTCGTGAGGAAACCGACATGTCCTAGAATCAAAAATTTTAAGACATGTTTTTTTTTCGGTCTTGGGTGGAGCGGGAGGTAGTGCCAGACTCTTACTGACTAAAAAACCCACCCCGTTCCTTCAAGCCTTCATACCGGGGCTTGAGTTCCCTTTCGGATACCCTGGCCTCAGTAGGCTTCGACCTGGCTGGGCCCCTGCTGTTGCTGATAACTCCTTGAGGCGCGCGGGAACAGTGCGCACCGTCGACGACTTGGGCTTGGTCCGGACAGTTACCGGACGTTCGGACAGCGAGCTATCCATTGCTCACTGTCCGCAAGCCCACTTTGAAGACGTGACATCCACCAACCTGCACTGGGCCCGCGTGGTGGATTACGGCCCATTCCCTCTCCTAGAGAGGAGGCCTGAGTCCCAATAGTGAGAGCATTATAAGGCCGACTATGCTTCAATGATGGTCACACTACAGTTCGCCTAATCACAATGCAATGTTTGTCGAAAAATAATTTCGGGCACATGTTTTATAATAGCACCATTGTTCTGTAATATTTATAATAACAGTGTTCCTAATAGTCTGACGCTAATTAACAAGAGGTGAGAATCATTTGGGAACTAGCCCTCGTCATACCGGAGTCTTACGTCAGTGTAGATGCTATGATGTACCGTGATGTGTCTCCAAGTGAAGTGCCAGTCTCTCTCTGGGTGATTCTTTTCTTATAAGTGAGTGTCTTCATTTTTTATTCGATCACGCAAGGAAACCCCGAGCATAGCGCTTTCCATTGCTCTTTGGGTGACCTTAAGCCTTCTGATGAGGCTCATTGTGAGCGACCACGTTATGGATGATGAACGTTTGGATGATTGAAGTGAGTGTAGTGTTTGTTTTGTTTTAAAATTGCAATAGCGCGATCCACTTGGTGACCTAACCTGAACTATTGGGTGCTGCGCAAATGTAGACACTTTTAGTTTTCTGTTACCGAACTCTTTTTGATCGTCATGAGTATGAGAAAAAATGTTTACATATGCGCAAGGTGTGCATGATTTCATACTGGTTCAATAGAAATCAAATATTCATCGGTAGCTTTTATCAGACTCACACGTTTGTGCCCTGGCTTAAGGCCCACGCACCCGAGCAGTGCTATAAAACAGTGATTTTCTGAATTCTACTCCTCGGTAACGGCCTAGTTAATTAGTTTGAAAAAAATATATGTTTATTATAAAATCATGAACAACATTATCAACTACTGATCACTACTTTTGTCTAAAAATTATTTAGCAATTTCGCAACTTTTCCCTACTCTGTCGAAACGGCTTAGATCTTTATTTTTACACATAAAAATTGGTGGTTAAATATTCTTCAAAGTGAATATAGCAATGTAAATCAATCAATATTTCGCAAAGAAAATGGATTTAAAGGTCAGCGGAGCTCTATCCGGATGCAGCTGGCTGCAATGAAAGGACAGATACTCGTACTGCCGCCTACCCATAGGGTTACCAGATGAAAAAAAAAGCAAAAGTCCGGAGAAAAGACCCGATTTCCAATGAAAAATCCTGAGATTTTTTACAGTTTGAGAATGCTTTCACACTGCGGATCTACTAAACTCATGCGTTAAGTCATTGATAAAGATCCTTTGTAAAGACATTGCTTGTAAACCCCAAACGAAAATAAATTTTAGTTTATTTAACTTTTTATTATTATTTTTTAAGCTTGTTTAACTTTTAAGTGTACCTAAGCTGTATTTTATTTCTAAATTCCTGAGATTTTATGAGATTTACAAAATCCGGCCGCAATCCTGAGAAGAGTCCAAAAATCCTGAAATCTCAGGACAAATCTTGAGATATGGTAACCCTACCTAGGCAGGTACGAATGTTGTGTCCATTTAATTCCGGCCAGAGGTTCAAGGCACTATAAGCCTTGAAGGGATGTTGCTATGTAGGGTAGTATAGACTTTTTTTAATGATATAAACTAGTGCTTGACTGCGATACCACCTGATGGTAAGCAGTGATGCAATCGTTGATGGTGAAGCACGTAAGTCGTTAAGAGCCTTTTCACTCTAACCTTGAATACGACTCAATTATATTTTCAATGAATCGTTTCTCTTATCTATGTAAACCGGAATACAGTAGTTTTTGAGATCAGAATGTAAATATTTTGTTGTATCTGGTTCGTTTGCTGACTCCGGTGAACTTGTGTCAAGGGTGAGAGGAGGGCTTATATATAGAAATAATACAGCAATGTACAATACGCCCGACGCATCTTGGCTATCCTGAACATAGGTCCTGCGCATTTCTCTCTCTTTCACGTCGTTCATGGCAAACAAACCTAGCCAAGATCCGTCGGGCACACTGTATAGGTAATTTTTTTTTTTTTTGCGTAAGTATAAAACTATGAAGCAAATAGAAACGATTCGCGATGCTTTAGGAAGTTCGTTCAGCCATGTCGTTATGATTATGCTTGTAATTACTGTTCATGCAACTGAGCGTGAAATATTTATTAAGCAATCATTGTCGCCCCAACGAGCAAGTAACCACACCTTTCCGTTCAAGATAATTATTCTTGGCTTTTTTTATATTTTTTTTTATGGTGGGAAAATTTCATCCAATGGCCAACCCAGCTCTTGGGCGGAGCGGGAGCTAGTGTCAGACTCTTACTGAGTAAAAGACCTATCCCGTTCCTTCTAGCTTTCATACCGGGGCTCGAGCTGTCTTCATTATTTAAAGATTAAATAATCTATGTACAAAATTTAATAACTGTATCATGAAAAATCACTAACCTATAAGCTTGTTATGTTAGCAAAAATAAATAGTCACCGAGCCATCAGGGTTTTGCTCCCGCACCCAGCTGTTTGCTGGCGCCTGATGTCCGTTATGACCTGCCGTGATCTCTGTTGCACAAAGTGTCGGTGGTGACCAACTTGTGACCGTTTTTTTTTATATTTTTGGGAAAAAATATAACATGGTGTAAAAATGATTGGAACCAATTCAGTTACTGATTCTGACCAAATCATATTTAGAATAATGTTCTGTAAACGACCAAAGTACTTGTAGTATTTGTAGTACGTGACACAAGGTAAAGCAGATAGCATTTAGTCTTATCTTAATGTGGAAACCATATCACCGTAAAATATTAAGTGCCTAGTTGAATACTAGAAACTAATAAGGCACTAGTCTTGTGTAGTTCGAGAACGAACTAGGAATTTATTCCTATAGGAGAATTACATACTTCCCGTTTTGTTTGGGGTCGACGCAACACGTTTTTTTCTTCCATTCTGTCCTGTCACTCGTTACGCTATCAACACCAACTCCCTTATGAACTCATTAAATACTAGCTGTGCCCGCGACTTCGTTCGCGTGGACTACAAGATTTTGAATTTACTTTTTCTAAAATAAAAGTATCCTATGTTACTCCTTATTATATCAGCTACCTGCCAAAAAAAGTCCCGTCAAAATCGGTCCAGCCATTTCACAGATTAGCCCGGACAAACAGACAGACAGATAAAAATTAAAAAAAATGTTATTTTGGTGTATGAACCTACCGTATATATATATTCATATGCATTTATTAAAAAGCAGTTATTTCAATATTACAAACAGACACTCAAATTTTATTTGTATGTATAGATGTATAGATATATTATATAGATTTATAGATGAGATATTGAGCGAGAGCGCAGCGTTGTGCGAGCTTGTCGCATCACTGCTTGTCTACTTACACTACGCGTTATTCAGCACACGATATTCAGACTGTCGTAGTACAAGCTTTTATTTAGTTTCACCTGTACCGATCTTTGTAATCAAATCTTGCAAATTAAATTTGATCCACTTCCCGGTTACCGATTGAGCTGAAATTTTGCATGCATGTGTAAATCAGATGACAATACAAAACTATTATGACATGGAGCTGATCGGAACTGGAAGGTGGCCGTAGTCATGGGCGTAGCGAGGGGGAGGCAGGGGGGGGCAGCTGCCCCCCCCCTAGCAGGCGGGCGGGCTGGCGAACTGAGCGAATTTTATTTCACCTCTTTATAGAAATTTACTGAGCTAAGCTATGTCATACTCATAATTATGGTAATATTGTTATCTTTCGCCTCGCTAGCACAGTTTAGTGTTATTCTATAGTTTAGTTGAGTTTAGTAGCTCGGTAGACAGACGTTCGTTCCTGCCGCGCCGCGCCATCGCCGGCCGCACGCGCCGCGCCGTCGAGCCGGAGCGGGGTGCGGGTACGGGGTGAGAGGGGAGGCAGCTGATGCACAGCGCGCGTGCGCGTAACAACAAACAATATTTTGTACACAGATTTTGTATTCAATCTTGTCTCGGTGGTCCTCTTATAACGTCTGTTCGTAATTATCGTGCAATTCGAAGTCGTGAATCGAGATTTTTGTTGTAATTTAATTTGTTTTTTGCTGTCGCTTCGCTGGTGTTTGGGTGGGTGTGTTGGACGACTGGTGTTTGTTTTAAAAAATGGATATAAGAAAGTTTTTCAAAGGTAAGGTATTTTTTATTATCACAGTTAATTTTAGATTAATAACGATATGATATTTATATTTATTTAAAAACGCGTGAATTTTTGTTTAAGGGACTTTAAAAAGAAAAAAAGCAGAAACTAGTAGTGAAAGTAGTGATGACGAGAAAAAGGAAGAAAGTTCGCTGGCGCTGGCTCAAGCTGGATCTTTTAGAGTTCAAAATACACCTGAAGTGGCTGCAGATGAATTCGTTTGTGATAACGATTTAGGCAAATGGGTAGGGCGAACTTCTTTGATGACCACAAGTCAAAAATTGGATATGCTTAAACGTTGTTGGGTGCCCCCTGAAAATTATGACTTTTCTAAGGATGCCAAAGCTGCTGATCTGCAGCGAAAATTCAATCATAGTTGGTTGCAAACTTATTCGCCCTGGCTTGTTTATTCGAAACATCTTAAAGGTGCGCTGTGTTTATATTGCGTACTATTCCCTCCAAAGACAGTTGTTGGAGTTTTGGGCTCATTCGTAATTCGACCTTTTTGCCGTTTCAAATATATTCATGAATACTGCGTTAAGCATGTCTCATCACAATATCATAAATCAGCAGTTACCGATGCAAAACATTTGTCGGAGAAAATGCCTGTGGATATAATGATGAATACTGCTCACCAGAAAGAAATTGAGACAAATAAAAAGATACTGGCATCTATAATTTCTTCAGTAATTTTTTGTGGCACTCACGATTTACCTTTGAGGGGTAAACAGAATCATGAAGGCATTCTTGAAGACCTTCTAAATCTAAAAATTGAATCTGGTGATCAAGATTTAAAGCAGCATTTAGAACATGGCAAAAAAAATGCTATGTATACTTCCCCACAGATACAAAACGAAATTATTGAATTGTGCGGTTTGGTCGTAAAGAATGAAATTATACAGGAAGCAAAGAAAGCGTATAGTGTCATGGCAGATGAGTCATGTGATATAGCGGGTAAAGAACAACTATCTATCGGAATCCGTTTTTTTGACGAAGATCAAAATATAATACGTGAAGAATTTCTAGGATTTGTAGAATTAGAGGACATGGATGCTAATACAATTGCGACAGAAATTGATAAATTCTTAGAAAGCGCCGGACTAGAATCCAATAAGTGCGTAGGCCAAGGCTACGATGGCTGTTCGACTATGGCGGGGAGTATTAGCGGCGTACAAAAAAAAATTAGAGATAAATATAAAAAAGCCTTATACTTTCATTGCGCTAGCCATAGGCTTAATTTGGTAATAAATGACTTGAACCAAGTTCCAGAAATTCGTAACACCATCGGAACAATCAAAGACATTATAATTTTTTTTCGAGAATCTGCTTTACGTAGAAAATACGTACCTAATATTCCGGCGTTATGCGAGACCCGCTGGTCTCACAAATATAAAAGTGTGGCCATGTTTTACAAGCATTTTGAGGAGATCATTCATGGACTCGAGAACATATCTAAAGACGGAAATGCTGCAGCCAGAAAAAATGCTTATCAATTACATTGTGCTGCAACGAAATCAGTATTCATCATATGTGTGACACTGATAGCCAAATATTCTGCAATACTGGAACCTGTTGCTAACGCACTTCAGTCGAAATCTATTGATATGCATACATGTACGAACCATATTAAGAGAATTAATAATAATAATAATAATAATAATAATAATAATAATGTTTTATTGACATAAAGAGGTTGATACATCGTTTGAAACCCTGGCTCCTGAGCTAGGTGGCACCTGTGTTACAGGAGTCAGTGTCTTCACTCGTTTGTGGAACATTAACATTTTATGCAACAAAATTAAAACTAAAATGTAATTAAACCATTATGTAGCGCAAGCTTGCTCTCGTGTGATAGGTGCATGAGTCCATGTGTTGTGTATGTATGTGTATGTGTGATGTTGTGTATGTGTGATTATGATGCATGCGTGTTTCTCTGTGTGACTGTGCTAGGTGGTTGTGCTTTTAAGTTAAATCAGATGTTATCTACCATGTAATTTATTAATTATGAATATTGATTTTTGACTATATTTTCCGTTTGTAAGTAATCAAGTGATTTAAGCCACTCGCTTATTTTCATCTTCGCTTTCTTTTTAGTTAGTGGGTTGAAGTCGAGAATTTTATTTAATTTATTATATATATAAATAGCTAGGTATAGGTGTTGCCGTCGAGCGGATGCGGTATTACATTTTATTGAGCGACATATATTACCGATGGTTCTTTTTTGTTTGTTGGTATGGTTAATAGGTGTAATTTCATGTTGTTTCAGTGTGAGATTTTGCAGAAATAATTGTCTTACTGTAAGTACTTGACAGTTTTCATATAGGCTTTTTGTAGGGTACCGGTAGGGTTTGAAGGTCATGACTTTTAATAGGGATCTTTGTGCTCTCTCGAGGTGTATCATGTATGTTTTACAGGCCCCACCCCAAGCCGTTATACAATAGCCAACGATAGATTCTACTAGTGAAAGATATAATGTCCTGAGTAGCTCCAAGTCGCAAACCTGTCGAAGATTTTTAACTGCCCAAATAAGTTTTCTAACCCGGGAAGAAGTTAGTTCAATATGAGGGCGCCAACCGAGACCCTCGTCTAGGATTACACCCAGGTATTTTATACTCTTTTGTTGTGTAATTGGAGCACATGAGCATTGAAGACTATTGTTGGGGTCGTTACAGGAGTGTGCCTTAAGATTTATTACCGTGGGTTTAGTTTTTGCGAAAGTAAATTGTAGAAATGCGGTTTTCGAAATATTAAGCGTTAGTAGATTTAGTTTCAACCAGTGAATTATTTTACGTAACCCTAACTCTGCAGCTTGGCGCGCCGCGTCCCAAGTCTCTCCATAAAATATTAGAACGGTGTCATCTGCGTAACTGAATATTTTCCCGTTAGTAAGAGACTGCTGGCATAGGTCATTTACATAAAGCAAGAAGAGGCTTGGGGATAGGCAGCTACCCTGGGGCACACCATAGTTTATTCTTGCTTCACCACTAATAACTTTACCGATCTTAACCTTTTGTGTCCGGTCATTAAGAAAGTCTGTGAATATATTTAGAGCCCGTCCCCGGATCCCAGCATGCTCTAGCTTGCTCACAAGGATAGGAATACTCACAGTATCGAACGCCTTGGCCAAGTCCAGAAAAACACCCAGACATTTTTGCTTAGAATCAATTTTTTCAGTGACATAATCTGCAAGTTGGTTAACCGCGTCTATGGTGCTTTTCCCAGACCTAAAACCAAATTGCGCATCCGATATTATCTTGTTGTGCTCTAGATACTTCATGAGTCTTCGATTTAACAATTTCTCTAATATTTTGGACAATACTGGCAAAACTGAGATAGGTCTATAATTTTTAATGTCATCTTGTTTCCCCCCCTTGTGAACAGGTGTGATCAAAGCTTTCTTAAAGACTTGGGGAAAAACTCCTTGCTCAAAACAGACTTCAATGAGTTTTGTAAGAGGTGGAACTAGTACTTGTTTACCCAGTTTCAGGAGTTTAGTTGGTACGAAGTCCCATCCTGTAGCACTATTGGTTTTTAAATTGTCAATAACAATCTCTACTTCGGACTCGTCTGGAGTAAGTAGAACCATTGATTCCCGTACAGGGGGTGTTTCTATTTTGTATGGGTGAGATGAAGAATTTTGGGATTTGATTTTGTCTGCCAATTCCTTTCCGATGTTCGAAAAATAATAATTAATTTGCTCTATCGCATCTGGCACTTGTGCATCAACAGAGGTAGCTAGAAGTTTATCAGCTGATGTTTGATTACTGGATTTGTGGGTAATAGATTTTATTATATTCCATGTTTCCCTACTGTCTCTGGATGTTTTTAAAGCCGAACTTTGGTGACTTATTTTTAATTTCCTTAGTAATAGATTACAATGATTCCGATACCTTTTGTACGACACCTCAACAATTTTGTTATTTGGGTCTGCCAGAAATTTACGATGGAGGCTATCCCTATGTCGAATACACCGTAATAGGCCAGGTGTAATCCAGGGTTTAACTACAACTTTACGGTTTGCAACGTACGATTCTTTTGAGTGCTGAGATATCGTGGACATAAGGCACTGGACAAACCTTTTAGCGGCCATATTTGCATCGCAATCAGGTGTTATAAAACTAAAATCGGTGGTTTTTAATTGTTTAAGAACGCTCTCATAATCCAGTACAGTAACAGTTCTTTTCTTATTGTAGTCGCTCTTAGAGGAGGAGTTACTTAAGCATAGCATTACAGAGGCGTGATCGCTTACGGTGGAATCCATAACCATGACTGTTGCACGAGTAGTGGTGCTTATCATCACGTGATCTAGGCAGTTATGTAACCTTGTAGGGTGGGTATGTCCAGGTAAAAGGCCCATTTCAGCTGTAAAATTTAGGTAGGAAGATCTATTTCTATCCGTACTTGTAGGCTTTATGTCGATGTTGATATCTCCTAGCAGAATGATATTTTTCGCTTTTAAATTACTTAATATTTTTTCCAAGGAGTTAAGGAAGCTATCGATACAATATGTAGATGGAGATCTATAGGAGGCCAGAATACAAGTGTCGGAAGCAATTTTTAAAAGTAGAAAATTAGCGCCTATAGGGTCGGGTTCTTCTACCGTACATTGAAGATTGTTTTTAACATATATTGTAATGCCGTCATTTTGATTTAGACATTTCTTGCTGGAATATGTCTAAATCAAAATGACGACTATAGAATTATTTCTCTAGTAAAAGATCACCGTCAAAACGTAGACACAAAAAGTGAAAATATAATTGAAACTTCTCAAGGAACTGCATCTGCCCTTGGTACCGACTTACAAGTCCCACGCATTGCGTCTCGGCAACAACATCGGTCCAATCACCCGGCACAGAGCTCTTCAGACTATTGGAAAAGATCCATTATAATACCCTATTTAGATTCCTTAATTTCCGCACTCGATCAACGCTTTTCGAATGAGCATCTGCCAGCCTTCAGCCTAATGTCATTGCACCCAAACACAATGTTATCAATGACCCTCAGTGATTTCCAAGAGAATTGCAAAGCATTCACCAATTTTTACGAGCTCGCTATCGAGCCTGAAGCAGAATTGTGGTATAAATTGTGGAAAGACAAGGGGATTCCAAATGAAGAGTTAGAGAAAATGGATTTTACCGACACGCTTAAAGAGGCAAATACTTTCTTCCCCGCCACAAAGAGGGCCATACTTATTTTACTGGCGCAACCATGCACCACGGCCAATATAGAACGGTCTTTTTCCACCTTACGGCGAGTAAAAACGTGGTTGCGGTCTACAATGTCAGAAAATCGTCTGAACGGCCTATGTATGTTAAGCGTACATAGGAAAATGGTAGAAGGAAAGAAAGGCGAAGTTATTGAAAAAGTTTTAAATAGATTTTGTGAACAACCACGCAAGTTACTGTTTAAGTAATTAAAACTATTCTGTTTCTGGTTAAAATTCGTTATTTTATTGTTACACTTGCTGACCCGGCGGACGTCGTCCTGCCCAGTAATCAATCTTACACCTACCCTGACTAAACTAAACCTACCCTACACCTACCCTACCCCTATCTATGTATGTGTTATTCTGAGTCTTCAGCTACCTACATGCCAAATTTCATCGTAATGTGTTCAGTAGCTTTTGCTTGAAAGAGGTAACAAACATGCATCCGTCCACACACACTCACAAACTTTCACCTTTATACCTAATGTACGAAAACATAAATTCAGTTTCTCTATGATTTTCTCAACCTGCCCCCCCCTGTACAAAATCCTGGCTACGCCCTTGGCCGTAGTAACTCGTTAGTTAAACGACACAACCCCATCGAGTTTGGGTTCGTATGAGTCGTCTCGACGAGTTTTAATTATACAGGTATACTGCGCTATAAAAGCTTCCTATGACAAAATGATTTTCATTAAATACAATGTTTTTCATTCCGAGTAAAACAGTTTGACCCTTATATATCTACACTACGCGACATACTAAGACTGTCTGAATATCGAGTGGTGTAATAGGCCCTTTACTCTCATAGCAAAATATAAACCCAAAAAAAAAAATAACCCATGCAAAATCAGTATTACGTAGCGTAAAATCGACACACACAGTTCATTGACTGTAAAACATGGAATTCGACACTACTGATAACGATACAGTAGATATAAAAGCTTATTTATTTTTGTACTTACAAAGATAATATTTGTTGCAAAACAAGTTTATATCAAGTTAAAAAGCTGATGGTAACGTTCTCCGGAAGTGAGAATCGTTGTAGACGTCAGAATGGAAACCGGTGAAACTTCTTCGTTTTATATTAGAGCGATAAGGAATTCGCATAGCATAATCAGCTTTATGATATTCTCACTATTGGAACTCAGGCTCTCCCCTCCTAAAGGCTAGGCCTTCGAGGTTCTCCCCGCCGGAGACGCCCATAGCGTCGAGAGTTGCAAGAAGACTACAGTAGGCAAAACGGATCTTGAGCGGTTGCGCAGAAGTCAAATATTCGGTCTCTTTAGTGGTGCGAAGTGGAACGCGGGGGCGGCGAGTGTCAGTGATTGGCTTGCCGCGCCAACGCGTCATAGACGTCACTCCTCATTCCTTACCTGCGTTACCGCATGTACCTAACAACGAAGACGCCCCCCGATCCCCACTCTGGCGCCGAGCGCTCAAGATCCGTTGTGCCCACTGTACCAGACTCTGGAACAGCGAGCCGTGGCTAGCTCGCCGTCCGGTAAAGAACAAGCTCGGGTCGACGTTGCGTTGTGTCCCACGCGTGCCTCAAGTCAGCAAAATCCAGGAGTTACCGCAGTCCTCGCAGTAAAGGGCAACTTGAGAAACTCTGTGGGTTTTAGTCAGTAAAAGTCTGACACTCTCTCCCACTCCAACTAGAGCGGAAGAAGCGATTTTATGACTTACCACGTAAAAATGGCTCTATAAAAGCGAACGGACTGTAATCCTCCACGCGAGCCCAGAGCCCAGAGCGGGTTGGTGAATGTGACATGTCTTTCAATATTTCTAATTCACTCCGGATCGTTTCTATAGGCTTAGTAGACCATGTCACTTCTTCTCACGTGACTTCTCAGCAGGTAATGTCATTGCCATACATTTTGTACGAACGTTACGTTAGCGTTTGGTGGGACCGCTAACAAAAAAGCCCACAGGACATGCTGATTTCTTCACAAAGTTTTCCTTCAATGTTTTGAGAGTAGAGGTCTTAATGCGATCCATTTGACGACCTGAACTGAACTGTTAAAAGGATGGGTGCTATACACTGTTAAATTTTAATCACGTACGTATTAATTCACGCATGTACGAAATTAGTATCTTTAAGAAAACGTCAGCTGAGCGAGTTCGTGCGTGAATTCAATTAATACGAGTTTTGAAAAAGAGGTACTTTATTTTTTAATTTTATCTTTACAAATCGATAGTGTTTCATGTACCTACCGGATCAACCCTCCACGGGATTAAAACGATCAAAATTTGGCAGTGTATAAGGTGTATAGTTCCTACCTTACTTTTTTGCTCGCACGACTGCCATTTTAAAACGTCATGGTAAGCCCTCTGTAATACTGCAATGATAAAACTCATTTCAGTAATGCGCCTGCCTGGGTTTGATTTGAATTCACGAGAAATTCTGTGTCTGTCTGTCTGTGTTCTTACTGCCCTTTAATTATTCAAATCGGCCACTTTTCGCCCACTTTCACCGGCGCGACAGCATACGCATGAAAGTAGACCGTTTTGTGACGTTACTAGGTCTGTGTTACCCAACAAGTGGAGCAACATTTACGAAATTATCTCAATATTTAACTTGTTTGTGTATCGATCAATCAATGGTTTTGTTCTGTGATTTTCTCGCTCGAATTTACTTACAGTTACTTTTTAATTGTCGAAGGACTCAGTTAGTTAGAATTTTTTTTTGGTGTGAAAATCATCCAATGACGTCCACCGATCTTGGGCGGAGCGGGAGATAGTATCAGAATTTTACTAACTAAAAACCCAATCCTGTTCCGTCGTTGCCTTTTGTACCGGAGCCGAACCTTCCGTTCAAAAACAGCAGTAGTCAGATAGTGAAGTACACAATTTTCACTAAGTAGACGACCTAATTTACCATGTGAAGAGCATTAATATCCAGCGAGAACTATAGTAGACCGAAGACGTACATGTGGACCACCCCTGATTTGCACGTAGCGTCGCGTTGCGTGGCTTCGCGTGTCCTGGATCTGATGTAGCTCTGCAAACCTAATCCTAACTTATATTATAAATGTGAATATGGATGTTTGTTACTTAATCACGCAAAAACGGCTGAACGGAATTGGATGAAATTTGGCATGCATATAGCCTTTGACATGGAAAAGAACATAGGCTACTTTTTATCCCGGAAAAACATCTTATTCCTACGGGAAAACACGTTTAGAGTGCGATAATTGAAGTACACGCGGACGAAGTCGCGGGCGGACAGCTAGTTTCCATATAAAATGTATGGAGACCGACGCGACCAGTAGCCCGATTCACGTAAACAAAATCGTAACGATATCGTAGCGATTTAGTCGTTTAGACTATTTCCTTATTCTCATCCATCAATCGAGTTTGAACGATATCGATTTTAAGTCGTTTGGACGAAGAGTCGATTAAAATAAAAAAAAATTGTATTACATTATCCTGATAGAAATTAATGTAAATAAGTCGTCGATAGATCGTTTTGTTTCGAGCCAGTTGAGTTGTCGTTCTATCTAATCACGATTAAGGAATACGTGAATACCGCTTTTGGATAGGACTTCAATCGAACGACTATAAAACTTCAACGATATTTGGCTTGTTTGATTTTATGTGAATCAGACTACGGATCGGCGTATGCGGCCCACGTGTGGGCAATGTAGTTCTAACTTCAATTACGCTCTGGTAAACATACCTACATCCAGGTAATTGCCTGAAGACGAAGCTAGGACGGAATTCAATTACCAATTTATCATATTGAGGTTCATTTAACAAGAATTTCGCTTTATTGCAGTGAAGGGTCTAAGCGTGCCTTAGATAAAGGTTAGGCACGATTGCTCCCTTTCTAAACAAAACGAATTTGCGCTTAAAATTGCTGCGGGCAGCTGAACTAAACTAGCACACAGAACAGTTAGTGCAATTGTGTTTGTGGAGCGATTGACTGCTATGCTTCGTATCGCGGAACAAATATTGTAAGTCCAACAAATGGGTGGTTCAGGTTTGGGTGTCTTGAAGACGCGCGATACTATACAACAGGCCGAATAGGTTAGTTGCCGTAATAAATGTAATAAGTCCGTCTTTTAGATTATTCAAAAATAAAGGACACGTTTTTTTTTTATTTGTAAAGAAGTTATGCGTAACGTCAGGCCGTGCTGCATTTTTTCGCACGGCGTGACGTCACACGTAACTTTAATGGGCTATATCTTTGTTATTTTTTGTTTAATCGAAAAAAGAAAAAATACGTGTCCAATATTTTTTTATACTTAATCTAAAATACGGACTAAATAAAATGTAATTACAAGTATTTTGACGCTGGACACTACCCTATTGTGTTTATCTATTTTTCGTAAAACAACTATTGGGCAGTTGTCCAGACTAGTGCCAGATTTAAGCATAGGAAACATAGGCAGTTGCCTATAGGCCACGACCACACCACAAAAGAAAAAAAAATGAATTGATAAAGGCTCAGTAGAAACAAAAAATAATACTGTGTTTGGTTACAAATAGACGAAAAACTTATTTTTTTCTTTGAGCAGGAAAAGTTAACATTAAAACATCTGCTAGATTAAGCAGCACGAAATGTGAACGCAAATGGCGCCTTTCACGCATTGTACCGCGCCGCGCTAGATCAAAAGCAACAGCGGAAAATGTCGTGTCACATGGTGCGAGCATAATTTTCACCATGATAAAAGCAGGACTTTTCCCATTGAGTAAGCGGTCTGGAGTCCAGACCAGACACAGCACCCGTCTGGTCGGAGGATCTTCCCTTTTCCTCTTTTTTATAGTGGGAAAAAATCATCAATGACAACCCCCGCTCTTGGGAGGGCTCGATAGTGTTAGACTCTTACTGACCAAAAGACCCACCCTGTTCCTTCTAGCCTTCATACCGGGGCTCGAGCTGTCTTTCGGAACTAACCCTGGCCCCAGAATGCTTCGACCCGGCTGGGTCCCTACTGTTGCTGACAACGCCTTGAGGCGCGCGGGAACAGTGCGCGCCGTCGGCGACTTGGGCTTTGTCCGGACAATTAACGGGCGGCCACTGTCCGCAAGCCCGCGCCTACGGTGGCCGGAAATCGAGATCAGAATCCCGGCGATTCCCTTTTCACCTGATTTTACACCTTGTTCTACATCCCAACTTTATCATAACCTACGTTCCCTCTTGGATGTTTGACCGCTGGCTATCTTATAATCTTATTCTGGTCCTTGCTCCAGGTCTCGTGACGGCGGCAATATGATGCACATGTGGCTATGGTTCGGCTACGACCTCGGCGAGTTCATGTTCGCCGGCCTCACCATCGCCTCGCGCTGGGCCTTCGCCATCACGTGGATAGTGCTGTTCGTGGTGGCGCTGCTCTTCGAGGCCTCAAAGGTAAGATTATCTATACTCAGCAAATCAAATCAAATCAAAGCATTTATTTCAAATAGACCATTTGCAGGCACTTTTGAACAGTCAAATGTCGGTCAGTCCAAGAAAAGTGAAGCTAAATTGCACGTTCCAAAGAGTGGTCTCTATGGAAAAGAACGTGCAAGAAACTCCATGGACACTCTTTTAAATCATATTATGTGTTACATATAATGCTTGGTTACATATTACTTGTTGCTTCTATCATGTGAGCACAACAGCTTTTTTAAAGTTCCCACTGCTGGGACTCGGGCCACGCAGGCCCAGTGCGGGTCAGTGAATGTCACATGTCTTCGAATTTTTGGTTCTAGGACATGCCAGTTTCCTCACGATGTTTTCCTAAAATTCCAACTCGAAGTTCCCATTCAGTAACCACAAGTTAGCTTGCTAGATCGGAAATTTGGATTACCTACCAAATTTTTTATTCAGGACAAATATACCTATACCCATTAAAATTTTCATATAAAAATGTCACGATATCAATAACACTGCTGAAGTAGAAAAATAAAATACCAAAAATCATAATAAAATGAAATACAATCAAATACATTAAATGTCAAACTCAATAAATTAAAATCATAGCCCAAATCCAGTTCAACTATAAATAAATTAAATAAAATGTAATAAATTAACCACATTAAATCAAATTAAAATCGGATTAGGCATAATTATTATATCTACTAATAATACTTCCTCCTTCCTTTCTATATTTACTGGCTACAGGAGTGATTACATTTTTTTTTATTCCATTATACTTAAATTACTTATAATCTCGACTAATTAAATTAAAAATATTTTTACTAGCTTTTGCCCGCGGCTTCGCCCGCGCACATAAAATATGTAAGTCACTCAGGAATAAATCAGCTTTCTATCGGTGAAAAAACTTTAGCAATCTGACCAGTACTTTCAGAGATTAACCTCCTACAAACAAAAAACAAACTTTACCTGTTTATAATATTAGTGTAGATTGTAGATGTTTTCACTTATAAAACATCAGTAACTAATGCAAGGGAGAAGGTAGTTTCATACGGAAAAGAACCGGCTAAACACGAACTTTTTTAAAAAATACATAATAAGATGTAGAATATACAATAAGAAGGTTATCCCTATTTAACCGACTTCGAAAAGGAGGAGGTTCTATGTTCGGCTGTATGTATGTTTTTTTTTATGTGTGTTCACCGATTTGAGATATTTCGGTCAATTGTGAACCGATTTTGAAAATTATTATTTTTACACAGCAGAACTGTGGTTACAAGTAAAGTTGCTTTGTCTATACATACGTGTAGTCCGACCGACTGTCACAAAGGGGGGGGGGTGTATCGAACTGATCTGATGATGAAGCCAGAAGGAAAAAAAATGTAATCTAACCGTGTTTGGGATTGTTATTATAATCGTAGTTATTTAAGTTTGTCTGAAGGGTACTTTTTAGTTGTGGTACCATAACAAAAAAGTGTAAAATAAAAAACACAACAACGACATTGAACTCAGTAAATTTTTTTTTAAGTTTTTTATTTACCTTTAGGGTTTTATCCACGGATATCTATGGTTATATCCCTGTAGAGTGTTGGCATAGCATCCGCACTGAAGGTGAACATATATTTGCTAGACTTAAATTCTTTATTTAATTACGATTCAATCAACAGAATAAACAGTGGCTTTATATTTCTTCAGGTTATGTAGTAATGACAAATCACACAACGAAGTCGTAAAATATTTTATATAATACTTTCTTTGTCATATAGACCAGGGTAGATGCCTTCAAAAATAATAAAAAGTGAAAAATAATAATAGTAGGATGAAACCCATCACAAAAGGAGGAGAATATTATAAAAATGAAAGGAAAAATAATTTACGGGCGATCTGAGGTCGGGAAGGGGGTGGGGGTGACTTTTTAAGGGGAAAAAACGGTTTTTCTCGATTTCCGGCAAAACTAAAAGTCCTATGGAAAAAAGTCAAATGGCAAAGTTGTAGGTAATAAAAAGATCTAAAACTTTTGTATTAACACTTTTTTCACATAACCTCAAAATTTATGTGAAAAATTCAAAAAACCATGTTTTTGGTTTTTTATTTTTATCTCTTTCAAAAAACAATATTTTATCACGAAATTTGGTGAAAACTTACCTTTTTATGTCCCAAATACGCTGTAATTTATTTGATTAGAAATATTTATTTTTTCACCTTATTTTGGATAAATATCGAAAAATCACCCTAATTTTCAATCGAAAAATCACCCGTCAAAATATATTTTTTTTTCAAAAAGTTTATATGGTGTCTGTTCGTTGAAATGTCTACTTTCCGATGGTGAAAAAATATATATATGTTACCATAGTAAATCTTCTCAGCAAATGCAAAAAACTGAAAAAAACTCGAATTCGAAATTTTTTTTCAATTATTATATTGAATGTAGAGCTATTTATTAAAATTTACACTTTAATTACTCGAAAAACGTAAAATTACATGTTACATAGATAACAAAAAAAATTGCAAATCAAAATATAGTACTATAATTAACAAACAAATAAGTTTATAAAATTAATACTTAATAAGACGTCTACAATATTTGGAGAAAGGAGTCGAATCTTCTTTAAGTTATATGCGTAGATGCCTATTTATAACTTTTTTTAGATAACTTATATTTATCTGAGTGACCTACGAAAAATTTTAGCCCATCAAAAGGTATTTCATAGAGGAGTGGGGAAGGGGCTAGGCAGGTCCGGGTCTTACTACATACATACCTAATATATTATTTCGTAGCAGCTGTAACAACCGTTAGCCTAGTCAGTATTCGAAATACAGTATAGTATACAACATCGTTTAAAAAAATACACGTGCACGTTGAGTTTCTTGAAGATAATTATGACAAGTTTACAAAAAAACTAAGAAGATTAAAAAAATAATAATCTCCTTTATTTTGCACAAACAAACTTAGTTACTCCCATATGATATATAAAATACACATCGTAAATATATTTTTACTAACTAACTTTTGGCCGATTTTCATATATATATTATACATTTCAAATATATTTCAGATATATTCAATTTTTTTATTTTATTTTTAGCTATGTTTTTTATGTCTTTTAGGATATATTTTGAATGTATCTAAAATATATTTAAAATATATATGAAAATAGGCCATAAGTTAGTTAGTAAAAATATATTTACGATGTGTATTTTATATATCATATGGGAGTAACTAAGTTTGTTTGTGCAAAATAAAGGAGATTATTATTTTTTTAATCTTCTTAGTTTTTTTGTAAACTTGTCACAATTATTTTCAAGAAACTCAACGTGCACGTGTATTTTTTTAAACGATGTTGTATACTATACTGTATTTCGAATACTGGCTAGGCTAACGGTTGTTACAGCTGCTACGAAATAATATATTAGGTATGTATGTAGTAAGACCCGGACCCGCCTAGCCCCTTCCCCACTCCTCTATGAAATACCTTTTGATGGGCTAAAATTTTTCGTAGGTCACTCAGATAAATATAAGTTATCTAAAAATAGTTATAAATAGGCATCTACGCATATAACTTAAAAAAGATTCGACTCCTTTCTCCAAATATTGTAGACGTCTTATTAAGTATTAATTTTATCAACTTATTTGTTTGTTAATAATAGTACTATATTTTGATTTGCAATTTTTTTTGTTATCTATGTAACATGTAATTTTGCGTTTTTCGAGTAATTAAAGTGTAAATTTTAATAAATAGCTCTACATTCAATATAATAATTGAAAAAAAATTTCGAATTCGAGTTTTTTTCGGTTTTTTGCATTTGCTGAGAAGATTTACTATGGTAACATATATATATTTTTTCACCATCGGAAAGTAGACATTTCAACGAACAGACACCATATAAACTTTTTGAAAAAAAAAGATATTTTGACGGGTGATTTTTCGATTGAAAATTAGGGTGATTTTTCGATATTTATCCAAAATAAGGTGAAAAAATAAATATTTCTAATCAAATAAATTACAGCGTATTTGGGACATAAAAAGGTAAGTTTTCACCAAATTTCGTGATAAAATATTGTTTTTTGAAAGAGATAAAAATAAAAAACCAAAAACATGGTTTTTTGAATTTTTCACATAAATTTTGAGGTTATGTGAAAAAAGTGTTAATACAAAAGTTTTAGATCTTTTTATTACCTACAACTTTGCCATTTGACTTTTTTCCATAGGACTTTTAGTTTTTCCGGAAATCGAGAAAAACCGTTTTTTCCCCTTAAAAAGTCACCCCCACCCCCTTCCCGACCTCAGATCGCCCGTAAATTATTTTTCCTATCATTTTTATAATATTCTCCTCCTTTTGTGATGGGTTTCATCCTACTATTCGTTTTTTTTGTTTTAAAAATTATCGACACTGGTCTAATAGCCTATTCGAGAAACTGGTCCGATTTCAAAACGTAACCTTCTAGATATCGTTTTAATGATATTGTGAAGTACAATGCAGATACTTCAATGTAAGTCAAGATTAGATTTATAGATAATAAAAACAAACAAAGATTTAATTAGCTGAGAGGGCGATCGTTGTTGACGCCATACGCTGAACGCAGCCAAGTCTAGAAATAAATTGGTTTGCAAACATATCCATATATAACTACGTAGTTAGTACTACATATTGAAATAAGAAATGTAAAAAAAAATATAATTATAAGTACTTATGTTAATTTACTGTTTTTCGCACTAGTGCGGAAAAGTGCGCGAGCTCGCCCCCGACACAATTTATTGTATTTATCGAATCAGACTATCGCTGAGCGAGCCCCACGAATCGCGCGTGAACCCGTTTATTTATTTCTATTATTGTTTTGAAAATGGTGTTAAAAAAAAAAAAACAGATATAATCTGGATAGTTTTATTATGATCAAGTTCTTGAGCGCTTTCAATTTTAAAAAGGTCATTTAGGAAGGTCCACTTTGCGAAATCGTACCCATAAGGAAAAAAACTTAAAAACTACACACATAAAGTGTAATTTCCAATCCTGGGGTGCTATTCTCTAAGAAAACAGCCTTGAGCTCAGCGCTGGCACAGCGACGAGTCGTGAGCGCAGTACATTGAATTAACAACCTAATGCCCCTAGACATTGGATTGTTAATTCAATGTACTGCGCTCTCGACTCGTCGCTGTGCCAGCGCTGAGCTCAAGGCTGTTTTCTTAGAGAATAGCACCCCTGTACCTATCTGATCTTTTTCGGGTTATCGTCCTAAATGCTTGCACCCGGCGCTTATAATGGAATCGTCCACAAACGGGTTTATCTTATCCCAAAGCATTGTAGCACACGATTTACACGCGCTTTATATGTTGGTGTGCAAATTTAACCTCATCATAATCAGCCTTTATAATGTTCCCTACTGGTGGGACTTAACCCACCTCTCTAGGAGAGAGAATGGCGTAAATGGCCGTAATTCACCGCGCGGACCCAGTGCGGTTTGGTGAATGTCACATGTCTTTGAATTTTTGATACTAGGACATGCCGGTTTCCACACGATGTTTTCCTTCACCGTTTTGAGAGCAGTAGTGATGAAATAAATTACACAAAGTAACGCGCCTGGCTGGGTTCGAACCCACGACTTACAACTCGTATGTCGGGGCTAGGGAATCCAATCCCGAATCTAAATCGCGATCCCGCATACCTGCGGGATTGAAGTCAGCAATCCAGCGGTTCCCGCGGATTTTGCAGGATTGGGATTTTTAATTTCTTTTTTGTTTTAAGTAGTAATAAACATGTAAATCGGTCAAGAGCGAGTTATATTTTCACACCGAGTTTCTTATAAATTTACCTACCTATGTAAATACTTGGATAAAAAATGTCACGAGTTCCATGTGAAGTTAAAGATTAAAAACACATATACACATCACTTTTTAATGAGGATGAATTGGGTTTAACAAATAATCAAAACTTTGGTTTCTTCTTTCTTTCGGCAGGTCGTCAGAATCGAATTTTCTTATAAAAAACCTCAATCCCGCAGACGTGCGGGATCCCGCATGAGTAATCCCGCATTTCCGATCCCGCAGGAAAGGTGCGTTTACGGGATTGGATTCCCTAGTCGGGGCCATTACCACACTATTATAAAACTGTGCCATTACCACTCGGCCACCACTGTTCTCAAATTTTACCTAAACAAACTTATCGTTCGCCGTTTCGTACAGAAAAAATAGAACAACAAATCTCATAAGAGATATCTTGATTATTAGGCTAGGCAAACTGAAAAAGGAGCTAGATAAATCTACATCATGTAGATGTCGATTCAACACAATGATTCTCACAGATAAAAATCTACACAGACAAAAATTGAAAAAAAAATTTTTTTTTTTCTTTGTCAAGAGTCAGGGGATAGATTGTGTTCGAATAGAAATCCGGTAGTAACATTTTGTGATATAATCCTCCTATCGTGAAATGAAGGCGTAACGCTAATTAAAATCAATAATCAATTATCCTCTATTAGAAATTATCTCAGTGAACTGAGTGCAAAAACGGTTACTGAACTACATATTATGTTATCTCGACCCACAGAACGTCCGCAAATAATCAAGCATTTCAACGTGTGCAGAAATCACACGAAATTGACAATTTTAGGCCCGTGAGCAAATCGATTAGTGTTTGTTTTTATAATATTGGGGGCACGGCAGTGTCCCCATCGAGGCGAGCAAAAAAGTGGCCCGGCCGTGCCATCCTTTTCTCCAAACAGTTCAGGCCATTTTCGAGCCCCTATAACTTCGTTGTGTATAAAACTAGAAGTCTGAATTTGAGGATTAAATAATCTACTTAATTTAATATATTATTACGATTTTTTTTTAAATTCTTTATTGTACACACAAAACTTAACCTTAATACATTGATTAGATAATTTATGTACAAAGGCAAGCTTAACTCAACAATGAGTTTTCCCTCAGAAACCTTTGAGTGACAGAAAAAGATCACATTCGAAGGTAGGATCCAGTGTACAACATAAACCTACATAAATATGATTGTCAAGTCAATATATTTATTTAAAACATAATAGATTTGTAATATTGGTCATTAAAAGATGTTGCAAAAGGTCCCTTAAGTAGGGACTGAATAAATTAACCGACTTGATGTTATATTGATCTCACAACTTTTACGGTAGAAAAACTGAGTTGCGATTGCGAGCCTTGGTTTTTTTACAAGTTAAGTTTGCATGATAATTTTATCATGTATACTTTACTTAGATAATGAAGGGTTTATAGACTTTATGATAACTCGAAGGATTATCCTAACAGGCGTTACTTTTGACAATTCTCCCGCACTCGGTGTAACGAGAGGGAGAGTCAGACTTACTGTCAGGTTTTTTTTACTGTTGATAGGTTCGGTCTTGACCACTATCACACCTGATGGAAAGTACCGATGTGGTCGACGATGGAGCACGCTTTTCTAGAAGTAACCCGGATATCTATGAAGTAACCTATTCTCTGTAGAGTCTGAACTTACTTTTACCCGTGTTTCGACGGCGCCTCAAGATGTCAGCAACCGTAGGGGTACAACAAGGTTGAAACCTACTGGGGCCATGGGTGATGCGAAAGAGAACCCCGGGGCCTTGGAACGATGGCAAAGAAGGAACAAGAGTGGGTTTTAGTCAGTAAAAGTCTGATACGCTAATTTTTTTTCGATTTCTGAAAAAAATCTTGTGGAATGTGGTTCTATTTCGTATACTAAGCAAGCCCTTAAAGTTAGTGGAGACGTGTCCTTTACATCCTGAATAATTCAAAATTCTGAATCGCGGTACCTATCAAGTTCTCCGCGCAAATCGAACATATAGGTACATCATTATCTTCCTGCCCTTGTCCCGTTTTATTTGGGGTCGGCGCAACACGTTTTTTTCTTCCATTCTGTCCTGTCACTTGTCAAGCTATCACTAACTCCCTTTTCTTTCATATCGCTTCTCACACAATCCATCCATCTTTTCTTTGGCCTCCCTCTTCCCCTCCATCCATCCACATGTAAACTCATAACTTTTTTAGCAATATGCGTTTTGTCCCTCCTTTTCACATGACCATACCAAGACAAACGATTGCATTTCAACTTTTCAGTCACTGGAATTGAACATATAGGTAGGTACAATGCTCCGAAATCAATTGTTAGGCAGTTACCCAGATTAGACACGATACCCGTCTGAACGGAGGATCTTCACTTTTTAATGGAGGTCTATGGGACTTTACCCTCGGTTCCACATACCTCTAAAGATTAAATTATAGACTAAAA
The DNA here is from genome assembly GCA_929112965.1 of Mythimna albipuncta. Classification (NCBI taxonomy): domain Eukaryota; kingdom Metazoa; phylum Arthropoda; class Insecta; order Lepidoptera; family Noctuidae; genus Mythimna; species Mythimna albipuncta. The sequence continues at coordinate 2,038,033 of OV815962.1, read as the reverse complement.
TCTCAGATGACAACTTTGCGTCTTTGATGATCAGCCTACTGCCTCCGTTTTTCGTTTTTTAGTCTGAATCATTATCAAATGATATTTATTCCAGGTGTATTTGGCCAAGGTGCAGCGCGCAGCTCACAAGAAGCTGTACCCATACAGGTCGGATGAGAGGCGGAACCTACTGTGCGATAGGTGAGTTTTATCTATTACTATAGCTTCTGCCAGCGGCTTCGCCCGCGTACATAAAACTATGCTATATGTCTATGTCATTCAGGAATAAAGCTAAAAAAATTTAGCAATCGGACTAGTACTTACCTCGTTCTAACAAAAAAAAAAATTCAAAAGAAGAGTTTTTAAAGGTTTTTAATCCTATATGAGCGATTTTTGAGCCTAAAGGTAGGTAAGGTAAAGGTAACTACACTGCGTATACGTGCCATGTACAATGCGTTCCAAATGAGAATAGAATAGGATCGCCCGCCATGTTATGATGTCACGATTTACTGTCCAATCGACGAAAGAAAACTTTAAACATTAATTAATTTACGAAAAATTTAATTTATTTATGAACTGTGAACGAAAAAAGTTTAATCAGAATCCAGTTCTTCAATTTTACTCATCTCTAAGTTTATTACTTTAACTGTATAGTGAACCGACTTGGGCAAATTACAATGACCGTCCTACACAAAGGTTAGTTTAACACTGCACAAATAACATCTTAATATTTGATGGAAGCACTGGGTCTTGCTACAGTTCCCATGCTTAGGTAAGTCAAGAGGTTACGGGTGTTTTTTGTCGGGTCTCGGGGTACCGCAGCCCGAGCACTTGAACTGCCGTGCCAATCCCGTGACGCCACCCAGCATTCCAACTCCGTCGCCGTCTGTCGATCACCCTCAGCCTCGCCTGCACAGCGATCGCTAACATATGGAAAGTAGACTCGTAAAGCTACGCCACGCGACGTCGTTCTACGGCAACTAGATTTGTAGAGCTACACTAGATCCACGCCACGCGACGTCGTTCTTTGACAAATCAGGCGTGACCGTGCGTTGTGTGCGTCGGTCTAATGTAGTTCACCGCTTCATAGAATGAGCCAGTTAACTATTCGAGAAAGCATGGAAACTGCAGCAGCTATGTTAATTATAACGAGACTTCACTAAACGCCTTTGCGAAAGCGCTCAATTACAACCAAGCTATTATGCTGGACTTAGATCTATGTACCTATTTCCTTTGGCGACCATTTTATATATTATAGATTTTTATATATTATAGACCTTAGCGTCCATTTTTCTTCTCGGTTCGCCTCAAACTGTCGTGTCGTAGTTATTTTTTTACTAAAAATGTCTGTGTGTGCATGTTATTCGTTCTTTCGTTAGGGAGTCTTTTTTTTCCGGTGGGGAAATCATCTAATGACACCCCCCCTCTTGGGCGGAACGGGAGATAGTGTCAGACTTTTACTGACTAAAAACCCACTCCTGTTCCTTCGTTGCCTTTCGTACCGGGGCTGAGCTATCTTTCGAAACTAACCCTGGCCCCAGTAGGCTTCGACCCAGCTGGGCTCCTGCTGTTGCTGATAAGTCAACTCCTTGAGGCGCGTGGGAACAGTGCGCGCCGTCGACGACTTGGACTCGGTCCGGACAGTTACCGGGCGTTCGGACAGCGAGCTACCCATTGCTCGCCGTCCGCAAGCCCGCGCCTACGAAAGACCTGCCTCATGTAGTTCAAACTGACTGAAAACCAAATTGACGTGTAAAAGATTATTTTTTTGAACCTATTTGCAAAATAAATATCATTTATCATTGTAGTGTAGTAATCAATATGTATTATAATATAAAGAGGTAAAGTTTGTTTTTTGTTTGTAGGAGGTAATCTCTGGATGTACTGGTCTGATTGCTGAATTTATTTCACCGACATAAAGCTGCTTTATTCAGGAATAGTGACATAGGTTATATTTTACGTAAACGGGTGAAGCCGCGGAAAAAGCTAGTCCTATATATTTGCTAAAAACACGGTATAAAAAGTGGTAATCGGCAATAAGCATTTTACAACCCCCTCACCCCACATCGAATGTAAAATTGACGCGTAAAAATGTATTTTTATTTAAACCTATTTGCAAAATAAATATTATTTATTTGTCATTTACACAAGGGGCACCCTCCAACCACCCATGGCCCCACCGACATCATGTCATATGGGCCGAAACGCAAGGAGACGGCTGCGGACACAGACCACTTATATAAATATGAGCGTGCTGTCACCGCAGCCGCTTCTTGACTCCTTTACAAATTTCTGCGTCCTGCCCTCAATATGCCATTCTCCCCATTCTGGGGCGGCATCCTGCTGACACCCCTCACATGGGTTTTTTACGCCACAAAAAACGATGCGGGTTCGCTGCCCGACCCTGACCCGTCCTCTCTTTCGAGCTCGCTCCTTATTTTGTGCCAGCTGTACGCGAAGTCTTTTAGTCGTCGGGAGTTAACCTCGTAGGCAACGAGGTCGCAGTAGTAAACTGGTCCCTCCTCCGAGCGAGTGATCCCGTCCATCATCTTTCTTCGCTGATCATCGTACTAGGGGCATCGCCAAAAAACGTGGTCCAAGCACTCGTCCTCCTCACCGCAGTAGCACACATTGACTTCACACAACTTCATATCATACAACCTTTTGCGGAAACATAATTACACAAGGGGCAAACAAACATTCATGCATTCATAAGCTGTCAAAGTCATATCTATAACCGTCGCAGTCGTCGGGTAAAAATATAACCCATCCAGTTAGCCACAAGCAAGTTGATAGATTACTAAATACTAAACGAGTTTCCCGACTCAGAATCCTAACAATATGGGTTATGAATAAGCAAATAGCTCTACAATAACTTGTGAGGCCATCATTGTTGTGTGGAAATACTATAAATGAATGCACATTGTACTTTGTTATCGGTAGCGCTAACTGCTACACAAGTATACATTTGTTATTTATAACTAGTTGACGAAGAATATCATCTCCCGTTCACTTTGGTGACAAATTGACAAAACGGTTGTGGAGCAGTGATTAAGCGATTGACTGTTCGGATGCTTATCACGGGGTCGATCCCTGCACTGAACAAATACAAATATACCGGGTTATTTCCAAAACACTGGCAACTTCTCAGTACAATGTTACTAACATCATAAACAATTCAACTTTTGTTCTAAGACCATATCGATGTCCGTGACCATATCAGATTTTCATACAAAAATAAAAATATTTAAATCATACGTTCTAAATACAATATTACGAAATTTATGCAAAGCATGCGATAGTACAATAGGATAACAGGAGGGGAGCGAGATTGAGCGACAGAGGTGCCTGATAAAACGCAAGCGCATCAAGCACCTCTGTTAGATCTACACTTATGTGCAACTATTTGTACTTCAATCAATACAAGAACAATCTTAGGTCAGTTACGATTGAAGCAGTAATGCTCGCAAAGGAGGAGGCCGAACGCATCAGGCAACGGCGTTATCGCCGTCGCCGTCGCCGGGATTCTGATCCCGATTTCCGGTCACCGTAGGCGCGGGCTTGCGGACAGTGAGCAATGGGTAGCTCGCTGTCCGGCCGTCCGGTAACTGTCCGGACCAAGCCCAAGTCGTCGTCGGCGCGCACTGTTCCCGTGCGCCTCAAGGAGTTGTCAGCAACAGCAGGGACCCAGCCGGGTCGAAGCCTACTGGGGCCAGGGTTATCCGAAAGGGCGCTCGAGCCCCGGTATGAAGGCTAGAAGGGACGGGGTGGGTCTTTTAGTCAGTAAGAGTCTGACACTATCTCCCGCTCCGCCCAAGAGCGGGGGTTGTCATTAGATGATTTTTTCCCACCATAAAAAAAAAAAACAAAAAAAAGATCATTTACGATTGTTGCGAGTACCTTTCAAAACCAGCTATATTTATTACTTTTAGTGAAAGGTTTAACTGTGTCATAGCCTTGACAATATGTAACAATTAGACACATACCGCTTAGGTACTTTAGTTATCAGTTTTCTAATCAAACCAACCTTGACAAGTCTACGACAGCAAAATATATGCTTCTCACGCATGTGATGGCCCACACATTTAATGAGGGTGCACTCAGACAGGCTTGTTGGTCTAGTGGTTAGTGGCCCTGACTGCTATGCCGGAGGTCGTGGTTTCGATTCCAACCCAGGACAAATGTTTGTGTGATGAGCATGAATATTTGTTATGTGTCTGGGTGTAATTTATCTATAATATGTACTTATGTATTCAGAAATATACAAAGTATGTATATCAGTGGTCTAGTACTCATAACACAAGCTCTGCTTAGCTTGGGACTAGACAGCGTTGTGTGATAGTTGTAGAATACTATATTATAATATACTATATATTATTGTTGAGATCCTTGAGGTAATTATAGGATCTTTCCTCATAATCTTAGACAGCAAAATAATTAGGTATGCTTCTCACGTATCTAATGGCCTACACATTCAATGAGGGTGCATTCTTGAAGTCAATGTAGATCTCTCTTTATCTTAGCGTTCGTCTTGGAATTAGTAGAAATGGTATTAGTTTTGCTCCTGATTTCTGAATTCTACGTTTAGAAACACCAGTTCTCGATCAGTCTATCTTCTAAGTCAGTCCGGTCCGGACTTAGCGTTTCGCCTCGTCGTTTATACTGCGTACTTCGAAGGACTGGAACGATTTGCTTCTTGAGGTCTTTCCATCCGATTTTAATTCAGTTATCTTTAAGGCTAGAGTGAATTGGCTCCTAATAAACTAGTGCGCCTCACCATCAACGATTCGCTGTCCGGCCGTCCGGTAACCGTCCGGACCAAGCCCAAGTCGTCGACGGCGCGCGCCTCAAGGAGTTGTCAGCAACAGCAGGGGCCCAGCCGGGTCGAAGCCTACTGGGGCCAGGGTTATCCGAAAGGGCGCTCGAGCCCCGGTATGAAGGCTTGAAGGAACGGGATGGGTTTTTTAGTCAGTAAGAGTCTGACACTATCTCCCGCTCCGCCCAAGAGCGGGGGTTGTCATAAGATGATTTTTCCCATCGAAAAAAAAAAAAAAAAAACCATCAACGATTGCATCACTGCTTACCATCAGGTGGAATCGCCGTCAAGCATTAGTTTACATAAATTAAAAAAAAAAAAAACTTAAACAGAGTTCAGTTTATCATAAAATAGTAGTTTTGAAGCCACACCTAAATTATAATCGGACGGGAAGATCGCAGCAGGCAAATTGGTCCAGTCCCTTGATGTAGGCGGTTTAAACGACGAGGCGAAACGCTTGATCCGGACCGTAGAGGTTTCAACAACGTAAGGGTGGATATTCGCCGTTCTTCGGGGAAATGAGATGCCGGATTGGCGTTAACCAAATCGAAGTCTCAAAATAGATCGCATTAAAAGTTCATGGTAGAATTGCTGTTTCAATGCTATAGCCATTGTTAGCGTGTTACGTATTTATCCCATAGAATTTACCGTTACCATAATTATAATCGAGTGAATTCGAGTGTAAATACAACGTAAATTACGTATACCTACTTTAGTTCAGCCCCCCTCATTAGGCGAACCGAATTGCTGTTATCGAGTTTAAATACCTTGGAGACGCCATCAAATTCAATCCGTTCAGCTGATTCGAGACAAGTGATCAGCTAAGTATGTGCCGCAAATTCCCATGTTTACAGCTCCTATAATTCAAAATATTGATATCAGGTGAGATAGTGATTAAACGCGCATCAATCGCACGAAAAAATCAAATGTTGATAATGTTGTTCATGAATTTATAATAAACGTAATTTTTTTTTCAAATCTATTATCCTGGCCGTTACCGAGGAGTAGGCTTTAGAAAGTCACTGTTTAATGGCACTTTTCGGGCGCTTGGGCCTTAACACTTACAGTCCCTTAAACCATCTGGCCAAAATTATGTGGACGTACCTCTCGCACCCGCCTAGGCGGCACTTTTAAGAATATTTAACCACCAATTTTTATGTGTAAAAATGTTTCTAAAGATCCAAGCCGTTTAGAAGGAGTAGGGAAAAGTTGCGAAATTGCTAAATATTTTTTTTAGACAAAAGTATTAATAGCACGAAAAAACCAAATGTTGATAATGTTGTTCATGAATCTATAATAAACATATATTTTTTTCAAGTCGCAAGTTAAACTTTGCCCATAGCGGAGCTATTCGCAACGTTATATTGGTTGTTCAATGTAGGTAATATCTGAACTATAATTTTGGATTACAATAAAATCGGCGTAAATTCATCAAGCTATGTAATAACTGTGCGGCGGTCGTGCATGACTATCGAGCTCGATACTAAACGATAATCGTCATAAACAGGTACAAGTTATATCAATTAATCGCGTATTGTGCGTCGTAAAAACAATTATTTCCTAGAAAAATATAAATTTTGGTATGGTAGGTTTTGTCCCTAGTGCCGAATTTTTCTTTTGATGTAGGTTTGTCTGAATCGGGAGAAGGCCTGAGAAGATTGACAAAAATATCTATAAGGATATGAGAATAGCATTTTGATACAAATGGAGAAACTTTGTTACTGCGACCGAGGCGCAATTCGAGCCGTAGGCGAGGGTGTTATTGAACCGAGTCTTCTTCTTCCTGCCCTTGTCCCATCTTATTTGTGGTCGGCGCAAAACGTTTTTTTCTTCCATTCTACCCTGTCACTCGTCATGCTATCACTAACTTCCTTTTCTTTCAAATCGTTCTTCACGCGATCCATCCATCTTTTCTTTGGCCTCCCTCTCCCTCTCCACCTGTACTCCTATCCATGTATACTCATAACTCTTTTGGTAACATGCATTTCATGCCTCCTCTTTACATGACCATACCAAGACAAACGATTCCCCTTCAGCTTGTCAGTCACTGGCGCCACTTTCAAACTTCCTCTAATATACTTATTTCTCACTTTATCCAATCTTGTCACATCATACATTCATCTCAACATTCTCATCTCCGCTACATGCAATCTTTTTTCATCCGTTTTTTTCACAGCCCAACATTCTGAATATTGTGATCCATACAGTATGACAGGTCTTATCACGGACTTGTAGATTTTACCCTTCAACTTAAGGGGCATCCGTTGTAGTGACAAATTTCCATGTGTGTCTAACGACGTTTTACGATATACTTAGGAAAGATCGTTTAGCTGTCAGCCTGCAAAAAAGTGTGGAAAAGGTTTTTCCACATTTTTTCTTCCTTATTGATAATTGTTGGGAATTTTCGGCTTGGGACGCCAACTCTTTAAATACACCACTACAAATAGCCGCCCCGTTGGTTTGCTAGCTGACTAGCTTCTGCCAGTGGCTTCGCCCAGCTTAGACCAGGGTGTATTGGTGAACCCATCCAAAACCGCTCTACCGTTTGAGCGTAAAGTAGTAACAAACATACATTCGCCTTTATAAGATTAGTGTGTCGTTGGTTGCAGGGAGCAAGGCAGCATGGAGCCGACCACCAGCAGAAACACCAGCTCCGGACAAGTCAGCAGGTGGGCGTCGCTTAGAATACGGTGAGTTCAACTCTCTTATCTCGAAATAAGATTGAAGCCTTGGGTTCGCTTCTAAAAGAACTACCCGGGGTTCTGGAACGCAAGGCAAAGAAGTTGAGTCTGTCTAATAAGTTAAACGACTTGGGTAATTATTAGGATTTAATTAAACCTGATGTAGCCAACACGGGTTCGATAATCAAGGTTGATTAAGAGATAAAGATCACTGTTTACTAACAGAAGAACCTTATGAAAAGTATCGAATATAAGTATTTTTTGAATGATTAAATATTATACAAAATTCCCAAGTCGGTTGACTTATTAGACAGACTATAACATAGGAGTCGGTTTTAGTAAGCAAAAGTCTTAACACATCCTCTCGCTCCACCCTAGAGCAAAAATTATGAAGTAATAGTACAAAATAATAATGAGATATATTAGACTACACCACAGTCATACACTCACCTCAAAAAACTCCAAACAGACAGACAAAATGTTCTTCCATTCATCAGCAAATACGTTTATCAGCTTAATACGCAATCAGGTTTAGCATCCAGGAGAGGATTGAGCGCGACGAGAAGATATTATTGAACATAGATCATCACTTGAGGAATTTATTTAAAAATAAAAAAATCCTGCCGCATGCAATAGTAAATCAAAAAAGGAACCATACAAGTGGGGTTTTAGTCTGTAAAAGTCTGACACGCCCTCCCGAGAGCGAGAGAAGTCATTGGATGATTTCCCCACCTAAAAAAAAGCATAATAATGAATCGAAATACGATCATTGAAACAGAAACCATGCGCAAATTCACGCGAATAGAGTAAAAAAAACAAATTCGCGACGCCACGTGTACAGTCAAACGAGCTATTTGGTTTACAGACAGTTTACTTGCTGCTACTCTACTCTCAAATAATGTTTTGAGTGTGTTGAAATGTTAAACAATTCACCCAGCGGTGTAGGCTGAACGTTGTCTGTCAGTTTTAATACGTTTATTAAGAGTAGAAACAGAACAGAAAAAAATATATCAATATCAACTTTTAAGAAAAAAAAAAGAATATATGAACAGTAAACCCGTAGCTGTAGTGGATAGTTTTGCCTTTATAACAAATGACTTTTATATCTTGAATTTGGTAGATTACTGTTTATTTGTATAACCTTGATAATTACATGAAATTGTACCTGTTTGTAGATAGTTATTACTTTTTCACCCGACTGCCAAAAAGCTTCTTCGACTTCTTCCGCTCTGGGTATGTATGTGAGTGAGAACTGTGTAACTTTTACTGACTAAAACCCACAGTGTTTATTTACTTACCATTTTTGTAAGGGATACGATAACTATTTCGAACAATGCGCAGCCCAGGCAGGCGTCGGCCCTAAATAGCTTAGTCAATTCTGCTGACATTTTATTGAGGCGCATTGCGTGATCGTGCGGCTGGAAGACAAGCAACCCGTTGCTCACCGTCTGCATGCCTACGCCCACGGTGGCCGGAAATCGTCCTGAGATCGTAACTACTAAGAAGTTAATGCAGGAGCTAACAATCTAATAATGTTCTATCATTGCCACAGAGCCTTGGTGAACACTCATCAGTCGCTGGTGTTCCTGATACATAACGTGGTGGGCTACCTGCTCATGCTAGCCGTCATGGTGTACAACGTCCATCTGTTGCTCGCCGTCGTCTTCGGGATGATGCTGGGTAAGTAGGCTTTGTATTTATATGGACATCCTTTGTGTTAACTTGTGTATCTGAAAGAAAGAAAGAAAGCATGTTTATTTAGCAAACAATGAACAAACAAGTATTAAAAAAAATAAGTGTATCTGTGTAACTTACTGTATGTTCTGGAATTTCTATTAAAGTTTTTTGTTAAATGATATAAAATAGTGCTTGACTGCGATTCCGCTTGATAGTAAGCAATGATGCAATCGTTGATGGTGAGGCGCACTAGTTAGTTAAGAGCCTATTCACTCTAACCATGAAGACACCTAAATTATAATTGGACAGGAAGACTGCAGCAGGTAAATTGATCTGGTCTTTTGATGAACGCGGTATAAACGATACGAATTTCGGCTAAGTTCCGTTGTTCAATCTATATTTGAGAAGTTCCGCGCTGTCATCGGACATATTATGTTGCACCTTATTTATGAACTTTTTTTTATTTAAAATAAACTATTGCTTGACTGCGATCCCACCTGACAGTAAGCAGTGATGCCATCGTTTATGGTAACTAAATTTGTATTCCTTCAACAACTGAAACGCTTGTCTCCAGGTTACTTCCTATTCGGCACTAAGCTGACTCGTCTCCAGATGCAGTGCTTCAGCAGAAAGCGGACGGTCATCTGCACGCCGGAGTGCGACGACACTGGTAGTTCTTACTTGTTTCCTTTATTTAATTATTTTTGTGCTTTTGTGAGCTTTGTTATTTAACAGATGTAACTTTTAGTATTTTGCACTTTTGTAAGGGTTCTCAAGCACGGTATTATGGTTTTCTAAGATTGCACCTTTTATTGTGATAACTTATCTTCTAATACGGTAGCAAATATTTTCATTCTTGCGACCCTCACGTTTATCCCCGTCCTTAGTGTTTGCATACTTATTTATTATTTTGTGAATCGTTGTGATTATTAATATTATGTTCTAATAGATAGGTAGTAATGACGAGTACGAGTTGTTGGACTAATAATTCTGTTATTCATTTTGCACGTTACATGTCGCGGGTTCGATTCCTGCACGGAATAAGTATTTGTGTAGTCTACACATAAGTGTGCCCGGTCTGAGTGTCCCGTGTATGTGAAGGTCATGTTTTTGCTACTGCGGTTCTTTACTTCCTTTTACTAAAATCAGTCTCACAGTCAGTTGTTTAAATCACAACACAAATGTAAGAAGGTCAAATTATTTCATGCGGTCACTGATAGACATTACGAAGCTCTAACTGCTCAGTATTGAAGCATGAAATCCACAAGAGATCTTAATGCAAGAAAGGTGAGCGCCTAGGTTTTTATTTTTGAATATTCATTCACTAAATGGGAAAATATGACATGAAGCCTGGCATCGAAGTTCATAATTTTTACAGATTGTAAGTTATATCGAGCACAAGGCTTGTATTAAAAGAAAACTGATGCGAAATGGATCAAGCTATCCTCGAAAAATTATACAGCATTCTCCAAACCGTTGAAATAAATCGATGCGGCCAGCTGCAGTATTTTTCTAGAATTCCGATTAAACCAAGTGAATTGGACTGAATGAACCACAGGCATGCAGGAGCTGATGATATCTGCGAATAGACAGAAAATATAAAAAGACAGATTTTTATCGCACAGTAGCTCTCGTCTCTTTCTACAGAGTTATCCATTGTACGAAGGTTGTTCAGTGCATTCTTAGTCACACATCTAAATGCACCGTCTCGCTCTAACAATTGAAATCTATATCTTCCTTCCTTCCTCCCCTATCCCTGCTAAGATCGTTGCAACACGGAGAAGTGTAGCTGGGAAGTTTGCGAAGGCAAGCTCTGCAAGAAGATGGATGCCGTTGAACTGCAGCAGACCGACCATACGCTGCTTCAAGACGAGTACCAGAGACATTGATGTAACATAATCTTTGATTTCTCAGTAGATGATTGGTAGCTTCTTGGTGGTAGTTGGTGTAAGAGTAGATAGGCTTCTAGATTGTCATATATAGTTTGTATTTGTCATTCGCTTTGTGCTAAATCCTTTTCCGCTTCAGCGTAAGTTAAAATGTCACAGCTTCATCATTGAGTAATGTAGTACAGTAGTTTAGTGGTTGTCGTCAAAATCGTTGAAAATGTATAGTAGCTTATTCAGTTTAACATGATTTTTTTTTGCTTGTTAGGTTCGCTTATATAATCAGGGGTTAGTGTAGAATTGTGGATTTATTTGTGTTGCTGTTAAAATTCGTCTTAAAAGATTCTTAAGAAAAATTGGTTGGTTTAATTTTTTGGCACCAAATTCTCTCCTGTCCCAGCTCTTTGTCGGACGATTATTTCTATAAAAATAATTGAGATTTTTTTCCCATCCATTGCATAATGAAACTTTGTAAATAGAGTTGAATGAAGCTATCTCAGTATTTGAATCGTCATTGTTTTAGTTTCATAGCTGTAGGTATTCCCATTGCCACTGATAGTTTTCAGCAATGCTTGCTTTATGCAGAGAAAGAATCGTAGGTAAGGTTTTTGGCAGTTTACACAAATGTGAACATTCTATTATTTTCCGTGACGTGAAATTATATTTAATGCATATTAATTAACTTGTATGTTTGATGAGCTGTGTATATACATATTTCAATACAGTAACATTGAAATAAAAATCAATATTAATTATTTGTCTTTTTTGCAATATTGTAGTCAATTTTATTTGAGAAGTAAATGTAAATAAGGAACACATGTCCTCTATACGTATTATAAAACCACGTATTCTTTTAGTTTTTGTTATCATTCAATGTATCTACAAGGCCATATTACTGTATTGAATCCACCTGCAGGATGACTTGCGAAATTTACGAATGAAGAAGTTCATTTTGAAGTTTTTCTTTTAGTCCACATATGCAATATATTTACTTTTTTATTTTTTTTCTACTTATTATTAGAATTATAAGATCATGCTATTATTTACTTTCACGCCACTTATTAACATCAACATTTATAACACTCACCACCGCAGTCCTTAGTTAATAACTAACATTACGCTTATTAAATTTCCACCCATTTACTTACGACATTATCTTATCTCTTCTCCAGCCGAAACCTCAACGCCGCCTCTACTCGACTCCTCAATGAGTTCAGAGTCTGACTTCTTCATCTGCCAGACTCGCACTTGCATCCAGCCCTCTCATTACTTTCCCGCCACCTCACAAGATGGCAGTTCCTCCGAACAGAACGCCACCTGCTACTATGGCGCGAAGAAGTGTCCCTCAAGAGTTGCCAGAGCAAGGAAACTACAAGCTTCCACATCACACTGCCATCACGAAAGTGAAAAAGAAGACAGTCCTAGCGTAGAAGATGTCCAATTACTCCGGACGGAGCGCCAAGGTTGTTGCAAAAAGAAGCAAGAACCGCCCCCTGAAGAAAAATGCTGTAAAAAGGAGACTACTGTGATCGTCCATGTGCCTAGTCAATCATGTTGCAAGGATGAAACTCCTGAAGAACAGCGTCAGGAAGTTCGGGAACAAAGTCCGCAGATTACTTGCTGCCATAGTGTGTCTGCACCCAGTGACAGTCAGGAACAAATTATCAAGTGAGAGTGAGATACAGACTATGGAGTAAGAGAGAGAAGTGATATTAGAGGCTCTTGTATTAGGCGTTACGCTGTTTTAGATGTCCGTGTGTGCGCGCGTTTTTAAGTGACTGTTGTGTTGGATATTTTAGGATTTCGAAAAGTTTTTCTGAAATTTAGTCTTCCAATGCCTAGCATCTTGGAGTATTAATAATGTGATTTGGTTGATAGAATGAAATTCTATTGTTTCGTTAACTGCGATGACAAACGTGCCCACACAATACGATTCTGTGATACATTCATTCTATTCTTTGTCTGACTATAATAAAGAGCATAAAGATTCTGACTATGAAAGGCATTCAAAACAGTAAGACGTCATTTAGTTTTAACAAATCAGACGAAAAATGATGACAAGTAAAATTTAGTATTTTTTTATTTGTACAGATGTTTCATATTTTTTTTTGTTAGATATAGATTTTAAGTTTTTGTATTAGCATATCATTATTTTATATAGACTAAAGTACGCTTCGGAAATATAGCGAAACTTAGAGGTTGTCGAGTGCGCACATTGTGATTAGCAGGAACTAATACTTCTCTTCATGATGATGCATCAATGTTCTATTTGGAAATCCCTCTCTCCCGGGATTTTCTTTGAAAAACAGCAACTGTTGGACGTATGTTACAGTTATTCAACCGTCGAATTTAATATAATAAGACTTCGAGGGTAGTTTTGCGATCAAGACTCAAAAAATTAAAAGCGCATTATTGTACAGTAAAAATAATAGTTGCGATCAAAATTAATGTATTATAATGAATCACTCGAGAAGATGGATAATCTTTACCTTGCCATTTTCTGATGTTTGATATTTACTAGATAAATGGCGTTCTCTTGTAAAACGACACTCTAACCTTTGCATAACTATTCGTGAGACCCTTCCTTTGCAAAAAACAAATACTTATGCAACTAGCTATGAACAACACAACTAGATGACCTCAACTTTAATTTTATTTATGAAATAAGCGCGAAAGACTGCAGATGTCGCTAGTTGCCTGCACACCAGTTTCTTTCGCCGTTAGTACTTTTTAAACGTTAAAAAATATGCTCATGTTTTGAAACCGAATTGATTTTTTATGTGTTAAACTATTTTTTCTTCAAAGTATTGCAAAATGTGTTCATTGTAATATAATGTTGGCTGTACCTTATTTATTAATTATACGTAAATTTTCTCCAAGCGACAATATTAGTTAGTGAATCCAAGTGCCTTCAAATGAGTTGCGTTGTGCCAATTTTTTTATGTATATTGAGTGGGGCACCTTTGTAATGTTGTTGGATAATATAGATGAAATATTTTAGTTTTTATGTGGTTTTATTCCCCTTTCTCCTCCTTGATTCGTATTCAATGCTGAGGGTCGTGTCCTCGCTGCTTCACCACTTTAACCTTTATGATATTTCTCCATCTGTTTCTGTCTCTAGCGGTGTGAAGGACATTGTACATCCAATGACTTCTCCCGCTTTTTGTCGGAGCGGAAGAGCACCGATGTTCCATCTATGCCTTGCGTTCCAGGATTCCGGGTTTCTCTTTCGGAAGTCAACCTATGGCTCCAGCAAGCTGCGTGTGAAACACCACGCGCCGTCGACGACTCCAGCTCCCCATTGCTCGTCTTCAAGCCCACGCCTACGGTACAATTGCAAAAACGGATCTTGAGCGCTCGGCGGCAGAGTGGGGATCGCTTTGCGCATGCCATACATTGGCGAGCCAATCGTCCTCGTTGTTAGAAACATGCAGCAATGCAGGGATCGAATCAGGAGTGACGTCTATGACGCGTCGAGCCAATCACTGACATTCCCCGCTTCCGTGTCCCACTTCGCACCACTAAAGAGACCGAATATTTGACTTTGCAACCGCTCAAGATCCGTGACGGCAATTGTAGCTGGAAATCGGGGTCGGGGTCCCGGTGGCTGGAGACTAGGACGTCCGTTCCCTCATACGTGGATAAACTTATTCACCCTTTGTTCTTTGATGTCTCTTTCATAAACCCCTAGCCAAGTTGCTAATCTGCAATCGTTAACGCTAGTAGAAATCTTCAAATGTACAGGAATGACGTCATCTCAACGTTCAGTCACGTGGTCAGAACAAAAGAAATGGGGGCGTGGCCAACTCGAAGCGTTCGACGCAAGCGAAACGGTTGTAACTCGGCTAAGAGGCTGAGTTGAGCTGGGAGGGCGTGTCAGAATTATACTAATTAATACTGTTCCATAGGTATACCCATAATTAGATCTCTGTCTAAATAAAAAAACTAGCATTTTTTATAATACTTTATTTATCATCATGAATATAATAATAGAACATTAAATGAATGATATTAAAATAATGCCTAAACCTAACTTACGACTAACATTTTTGTTTCAACATAATCACAATAAAGCGGCGGGCGCGGCGGCTACCTCCCTATTCGCATAGCAATAGGGCCTAAAATAGCGAGATTCTAATATTTTAAGACATTTACTGGTGGGGTTAGTATCTCTACTCTTATAATGTAGAATGTATTGGGTCGTGTACACAATGGTTTATAATTATACTAGCGGACCCGACAGACGTTGTCCTGTCTACACGTCTTTGAAAAAAAAAAAAAAAAATTGTGAATCTAAACCATTCCCAGATCCCCTTGAACACACACAAAAAAAATTATCAAAATCGGTCCAGTCGTTTGAAAGAAGTTCAGTGACATACATACTCACAGAAGAATTTTATATATAAAGATGAACCCTTTAATCGTCCACGTTGGATTGGTCAGACCATTGTTTTAGTGCTCTATCCGCCAGAGTCGTGTATTTACGACTGGGTACTCCATCTTGTTTAGCTCTACAATCCCCGTAGGTGACAGAAGAGCTAACGAGATGTGAGAGTTTGGTCGTGGATATGGGACCCTGTCGGGATAAAGAAGATGTTTAAAATGTTTTTTTTTTCGTAGAGTGTTAAAACACGAAGTCTATTTTTCTCGTGGAGGAAATTATTAAATAACTTCTCTCTGCCCTTTTCGTTTAAGGGCTATGGTGGGTCTGACAAACACTTCTGCAACTCTGCTTGGGTTAACGATAAGGCCTTGATCACACGTAACGAGTAAACGGGCGAAACAGTGCTCTCGGCCGAATATTCGGTAAGTATATAAACAAAGCGCCGAATGCTCGGTCGAACGCTTAACTCTACAACTCGCTTATATAACTGTCTCGGCCGAGCAACATTTGACTGTCTCGCCCTTTTACTCGGTACGTGTGATCAAGGCATAAGAGCTGTCTTTAAACATTTACAATATCAACACAATACTAGACATTGCAGCGTTGTGTACAAGATTCAACTTTAGCTTACAACAATGGTGTGAATCTTACAATAAAACATAATAAACATTCAATATTCACTATAAATGTGGTACAAAGTTTTACATAATTATATTAAATATCTAATGTGTTGTGTTAACGAAGACTGAGTGGAAACATGTTTCACATTGAGGTTAAAGTTTTGAACTTTTTATGTTTTGTGGAAGTACTGCCTTTTCGCATTATATGGAAGCAATGTTAGTCTTTTTGATTACTTTTTTTCATACTTGGTCATTGTTCCATAGAAAATGAAAAGATTAAGATACAAAAAGGTAACAAAAAAATTACATCGCATCCTTAAAACAACGTCTATGCTGATTTTTCTTCTAATTATATTTTTTTTTTGGCAAATCCTTTAATTTTCTAATCTAGATAATACAACCTATTTGTTATCTGAAAGGAAGGCTCGGGCCCCGGTATGAAAAGCAACTAAAGAACCGGGTGGGTTTTTTTAGTCCGTACAAGTCTGACACTATTTTTCGCTCCGCCCAAGGGCGGGGGTGTCACCTGGGTGATTTTTAGATACCGAAAAAAAAAGAGACTGTATTCCGATTGATCTTTGAGCGAACAGTTGATATTTACCCAAGGCCTTTTTTGCCAGCTGTCACCCGCATCGTCTTAAAGTAATTGTAGTTTAAATTAAAAACTTTATAACATTCTTATGAAAAATCACCCTATGTGGCATTTTTGTTTTAAGGATGCGAAACCGTTTTAAAACAATAATAATTTATGTAAATCCTGTCTAGATATATCATCGTAACAATAGGAAGCCTCTGACATACATTAGGAGACAAAATATTTCCTAATATAGCGCGCAACGGTGTAAAATTGACCAAGTCGGTCAATTTTCTCGCGTCACATGAATGCGTTGCAAAATGTCGGGGTACAAGCAACAACCTTAAAACCACTAGACATTTAATAACAGGCGACACACGTCTATCAACGCATAATATGACTTATAGATCCGATGTCTCGACCCATCAGAACGCAGTACCCCGTTCCCCCGTACCACAAAATAGATGGGTACAGAAGCCAATCTACATACAAAGCGCGCTCGATCAACGCACACATAGACGCCGCTCACGGACACGATATCTCGGCTCAATTGCCCGGTCGCACTCGTACAGTTCGGCGCAATGCGCTGACCCTAGCGTGATCGCCTAGCGTAGGTATAATAAGTGAAGTACATACATGAGATTCGACTTCTGTACCTGTTTACTTTGTGCCCGTACCAATCAGAACGCAGTAAGTACCCCGCTCCTCCGCTCGCCTCGGCTAGTTGACAGAATTGTTTTGTTGCGCTAGTTCAAGCAGGAGGCGTCTAGAGACTGTAAGGTCGTTGGGTACAAGTTGCGGGACACTGGACAACGTACGACACGTAGTTTTCGCGTGTTACGGGACATTTTGTCTCTTAATGTATCCGAGGCTTAATTCTCATCCATATTTCGGTACATTCCTTGAAACTAAGGACACACGTCAGACTAGAATATTGTTTAAACATTTCAAACAATACAGCACTATGTATATAATCTTATTTTCATAAACACTGGCCAATTTACTGCTTTCGTTAATACAGAAACAAGATCATGTGATTGTCAATTTTATTGACAATAATGAGAAGGATAGAGTGTTATACTGGAAGCATGAACAAAAAAATGAAGTTAAAATATATCGTCACTGATAGAGCAAAAAAAAACTTAATTTGTTCACTGTAAAGTTTAGTATCTTATCAAGAGAACAATTTTATACTATTAAAGATTTACAATAGAGAATATTAATTTAAAAAAATATATATTTGAATATTTTTTTAGTTCTGATAAACAAACATGAAAGAATTTTTAAAATATCTTCATCAAGAACGAAGTTATAAAGCTTCGAAGACAATAAGACAGAAAAGTCTGACGAGAACTTAGACGTAAGTCCAACCCGCCCAGAGAGACATATATTTCTTAAATTGATGTTGATTTCCCTGTCAGTATTTTGTTTGTATATTTATTGATAAACTAGCTATATTTTTTTTTTCGTATTACGTCTTTTATCATCAGGATCTGAATAACATCTCGCTCTATCAAAGACGATATCAAATACTCATTTGTATATAACATACAGATTGGCCCATCTTTCCTTAACCGGATGGCCAGCCGCGCCCAAGTCTGCGAGGCTTCTTCAAAATAATTAATAATAACAATAAAGTTTAATAAATATGGCGGTTGCTGTCACAATACCTTGATCGTAATAACGTGATACAGGACAATTTGGTGAGCACCCCATCTCTTAGTGTGGCATGGTACTTCATCTGTCTACTTGATTATCCCAACAAAAGAATGTTGGGGTCGTGTTCCTGTCAATACTTTTACATAAATTATGTCAAAATCATGATATATATTTACAACAAATTTCTCACACTACTGTGTCGCTATGTCTTTTTCTGTAAAGCTAGAACTACATTAGACCGACGCACACGTGTAACACGCCTGATTTGTACGGAGAACGACGTCGCGTGGCGTGGATCTAGTGTAGCTCTACAAGTTTAGTTTCCATATAAAATGTATGGAGACCGACGCGCCCAGATCGGCGTGTGTGGCACACGTGTGCGCAGTGTAGTTCTAGCATAAGCCCTACTATCCACGGACGCGAGCTTCATATACGTGTAGGTATTCGAAATTATACGCTTGATGTACTCCTACGCAAGCTTATACAAAACTACGAATATCTGTCGACGAATCGGCAGAGTCGTGTCGTTGCAGATTTGTGGACAGTTTCAGTTTTGTATGTAAGCTTCACGCCGGCGTACACTAAGCGTATAATTTCGAATACGCGTCTATGAAGCTACGCGTCTGTGGATAAAAGGCCTTACTTAAATGGTGCATGGTGTCATGCACACTAATGATCCTAATTATTTCTAATATCTCGGCAAAAAATCGTCCAATATGAAAAACCACGCCAAACTGTAGAGATGAAAGCACTGTCATTAAAAACCTATACAATATAACAAAATAAATTCTTAATTTACATGAAACCTTAGTCAACAATTTATTAGGAAGAAATTATTCACATTGGAATGAAACCAAGGTAAAGTTAGTGCGGGAAGACGGGTGACAAGACCGGTTCACACTACTAGATAATCCCGCACGGGATGCGGGATGAAATACGCTCAACATTCTTTTACAGAGATGTACAAATCGCACGATTATTTGCAAATCTTCCATCTTTAAAGTAACCGATGCGCATTCGAGTCTTACGCCTGATTTTTCCCGGTTTGACCGCTTTTTAAATATGACATATCGAGTTTTAACCCGTTTAGCGCCGTTGTACTCAATTGGGTACGACGACAATTCAGAGTAATTTCAATTTTTAAATTCTTTGTTTGATATTTACCACTCTTGTTATCTGTAAGTAGTTAATTAAACTAAATTACAATCAAAGGATGGGTAATTTAAAATCGAAGGTAATAACGTCATTTTAACT
The DNA here is from genome assembly GCA_929112965.1 of Mythimna albipuncta. Classification (NCBI taxonomy): domain Eukaryota; kingdom Metazoa; phylum Arthropoda; class Insecta; order Lepidoptera; family Noctuidae; genus Mythimna; species Mythimna albipuncta. The sequence goes on along the minus strand of OV815962.1, from coordinate 2,018,503 downwards.
TGATAGTAACAAAAAGAATTCGTCAAGCGTCTGTCGGCATAAAATTGAATATTTGTATCGTTATTGAAGTTCTAAATTTATTCATCGTATGTACCTATTGTTACAAAATTAACCCTCTGTATGTATATTTTAGAGAGTTATCGAACGTTGTATATACTAAGTTGCAACTGAAATACTACTCTAACTGGCAACCAGTACTCAAATGAGTATTTTTTCTCTCTTTTTTATTACTTTTATTTGTTTAGCCTATGACAGGTTATTCGTAAATAAAACACCGTCACTGTCTAAACATTTGATTAAGACGACGCTATACAAAGTTGAACCTTTATTAAAACTCGAAATGCCCTATTTTCGGTCGGGTTCAGTAACACAGTTATCTAACGGACCTCTCGACCCAGGTGAAGAGGGCGTGTCAAGTGTGGATTTAGGATTACCTTGAATACAAGGTAACTGTATAATTTTGTGGTCAAAATAAAAATTCTCAGATTCATTAGGTTTTTGTCATGGCGGTTGCAATTTTCGGGAATAAATAAACTGTTTTTCACCGTGACACGCGCCATTCACAAGCTATTCTATAACAGACTATGCGCCGCGCCGCACAAGAGACTACAGTTCTCATGTACAACGCGGACACACCCGAATGTCGGTAGTTAGCTTTTCAGTACTCTATACACCATAAGTTTAATGCTTACATACAAAGAATATCAGACATAATTTACTTATTATAAGATTAGTTAGTAGCGTTTACACATTACTAATGACCCCTCTGTTTAACACTAAATGGGTAAGCGCCGTCTATTTGACGGTAGAGCCAAAGTAACTTATCCCAAATAGCTATTATCAGTTTTTTTTATTACTTGAGTAACAAGAATTTTTCATGACATTTCTTGAGTTATAAAATTTTGGTAATGAAATTGAAAGCAAAATTTTTTGAATTTCATTAGTTACTAATATTTCAAATTATTATTATTATCATATTATATCTGGCCTGTACTGCTGGGTAACTATTTTAGTATTTTTGTATGTTTATTATGTTTGAATATTGAAAAAAAAAGCGTCATCAATCCTATGTAAAGAATATTCCTGTTTACGTCCAAATTTTCGACATGAGCTCATGAGAGATTAACGATGATAGACCTGCGTCTTGAATTATGAATTGAATATTTAACGAGCCTGGTATTTGTTTCTCGGTTGATTGTCGACTCCTGGGCTTCTAAGTATATTTTTTTATAGATTTGGTGAAGCTACGGGCAAAAGCTAGTAATATATTATTAACTGATAAGCCCCCAACAGTTACAGAACATAACGACCCCTTCGTGCTATTTCTGGGCACCAATTTTGTGTTCTACTGGTCCACCGCTCAATCGGCATGCGGCAGACATGACCAGCCTAGTCCCAACTAACATTTCAAATATCAGAGTAACGTAAAAAAACTGGTAAAAGACATTTGAGAATAGGTACTTTCGTTCAACCGTTAAATTGACGGCGCTAACCCATTTACTGTTAAGATAAGGTCTCTATACCCATACGGTAATTTCCTTATAAAATATTTGACTACATTTATGTTAAATAAATAAACGTCGTAAAACTTAAAGCTCACTACCGACGCCAGGCCAACGATCACAGACTTTAAAGTCGTTTGTAAAAAAATAAAATTATAACCAAATTACAACAAACATCACCCTATGTTACATCTTTAACATTAAAGTGCAAAATTTATTCAAAACCTTACAACTACCGACATTATAATATATCATCATAATCTTGTGTAATCTTTAGCTTACAAAGTGAATTCGCTATTCACTGGCAATACTTTTAAAACGCTACGAAATTGAAATAGGATTCTTTTTTTTTTAAACAGGGTGTAAGGGACAACCCTCCACAAACTTTAGGGGTAGATTAGTAGACAAAACTTCAACACAACGACACCTTCCACATGAAAAAAAAATATCATATTACTCGCAGGTCTGCTGAAAGAAATTTCATTTGAAAAAAGCAGTACCTTTGTACTCTTTTATCTGTATTTGTCCATTTAACTTTTAAGTGTTTGTGTGTGTACTTAAATTAATAAATAAATAAATTATTATTCTTCTTTTGCTTCCTACACACTATGGTCTACATTTCTTTCTGATTTCTCCTTTCGCAGGTCTGCTGGAAAAAATTTCTTTGGAAATATGCAGTACCTTTGTACTAATGTCTCTTATGTATTATCTTTTTCTGTTATTTTTGTGTGTAAATAAATAAATTCGGCCTCTTCATACAGACTGTCCAATCAAGTTATTAATTTTGTACAATGAGGCTGACATATATTTTCGTTTCCTGAAAAAAAAAAGACTTGTGGAAAGTTGTTCAGTTTCGTCTACTGAGCAAGCCCTGCAAGTTTGTGAAGGGCTGCCCTTACATCCTGTATAAATTACAAATGAAGATTCTTCACATATACCAGCAGATTTCATCCGATTTATCATACAATACATTAGCTACAAGAAACCTATCCACAATGTGTAAAGAGCATAAATTCTTACATTTCTTAGTCATATTCATCAACAGAGATTTAAAACGAGGCTCAAACAAAACGGCTACAGTGCAGGGTCTAATATTCAAAAGCCTAATGACCTACGGGCATACATTCTGTTGAGACACTTACCTGTGTGCTACATACATATTAAGATCGAAATTGAATGATCAATTTTTATTAATGTCGATCATGCAATTTTGACAGTTGCGGGAAGACGGTGATAGTTTTATTTATATTTTTCTGACACTAGCAATCTTTGGAATTTATTCGATCATATCAATATATAAAAGATAAAGTACTGACTTGCTTAGTGACGATCAACGCTCAGTACTTGGACTGTTAATACTTTTGTGATGTATACAAAAAAAAAAGAAAGGATTTTTTAATATTCACCCCCTAAGGGGATTAAACGAGGGTCCAAAGTTTTGTGAAACCTGCTTTCACACGGGCGATGCCGCTAGCAGAAGTCAGTATAGAAATATTGCCTTGATCACACGTACCGAGTAAACGGGCGAGACAGTGCTCTCGGCCGAATACTCGGTACATATAAACAAAGCGCCGAGTGCTCGGCCGAGCGCCTATCTCTACAATTCGCTTACATCACTGTCTCGGGTCTTTACTCGGTACGTGTGATCAAGGCATAAGAAACAGTGTCATTGCAGTATAAAGTCATTAAAATGATCATTTGTCAAGTCCAGAAGAATACAAATATCTCTATAGTTCAAATTCCAATAGAGTTGTAAAGCAATATCAATAAAATACTTTGAATAATTAGACACAATAATAATAATTATATTATCTAATCATAATCTACTATTACAACTCCAAAATCAACAATATTCGCAAGCGACCAGGGACCGTGCAAGTCAAGATGACAATTAACACATACACATAAGGTACAAAATTGTTTGACACATATTGACCTGCCTCGCCCCTGGGTCTGAAATTAATTTGTTTTATAATAAATAACTACACACGACAGGATTTGGTCCGACCGACCCTGTTGCTGACCAAATCGCGTCTGATTTGGTCGGCAGTATTTGTCGGCGAGGTCCTCTCACGTGTAGGGCGTAAATGCGAGTTAACTGGGTGTTATTCTTACTGCGGGATGAGGAGAGTTCAGGCCATCAGCTCCCAGTACTGCATCACTCGCTCACCAGGTGGCGCCGTCATGCCCTGCGGCCGTACGAAATTCATTTCTATTGTTTTGAACCTCTTCTTTAGTTCGGCGTCGAAAGACTGTAAAGGAATTATTGCATATATTTTTGAGGTTCGAGGTGAAAAAAACTACGAGCTACTAACTAAGCTCGATCATGAATCAAATCAGTCAAGAAAGCATTTATTTCAAATAAACCAAATACACGCCCTACGTTTTCGGCCTGTAGTAGGGCGTTATTTTCATCGTCAACGACTAGTGTCCGTATATTAATCTTAAAAATAAAGGTAAATCATTTATATAAACTGAAAATAAAAATGGACCTAAACTTGAGCCCTGGGGCACCCCTATTATCGCATTTAGTACTGATGAATTGATACCGTTTATCTGAATTAGATGCTGTCTGTCATTCAAGTAAGATTTCACTAAACTTAAAGCTGTTTTGCTTAGTCCATAATACTCCAGTTTAAAGAGTAATTTTTCATGAACTACACAATCGAACGTCTTAGATAGGTTGCGGATGCCTATTGTCTATGGCATCTTGTGCGTTTTCTCACGCATGAAAAATGTGTTTAAGTAAGATCATACTCACCGCAGCTAAGTCAGGAGGCGCTAGCGCGATTGGCTGTGCGCGTTCAGTGGCCGCCGCCAGCACTTGTGTGGCCGCGTGCGACAGTGCGGGCGCCGCGTGGCGCCGCAGCGCCCACACCTCCCACAGCGACGAGCCCAGCGCGCGGGACGTGCGCGCGCACGTCTCCTCCATTACGTACGGGTCGTTCGACACTGAAGTGCAAAATAACATCACTTGCTAAATGATCAACGAGGTTTAAACGCCGAAACTGCGTAAGGGCCGAGCCACACGATGCGTTGTGGCGTTGCACCGCTAATATTTCGATGAATGGGCAACATCAGTCGTGTACCCACTGACTCGTCGAAATATTTGCGGCGCCGTACCGTGCACCACATTGTGTGGTCTAGCCCTAAACCGGACGCCAGTGCAGTCTCATACAAAAAGCTCAGTCGCGGGTAGCTACCCCCGCCCCGTTTTGTTACGTAATATTAAGTTTTCCATCAACACGACTACGTTGCACACCAGCAGGTAATAATCCGATTACCGCGACGGGGACCCGAGCACACTACACACACGCTTTGTCTTGCGACGGGTACCCGTCGCGGGCCCGCTTTACCCTATTTTGGCCCTAAATTGCAATTATTGACGTAAGCTGACTAACATAGAAAGCAGCCATTAGGGCTCAAAATTAATAGAACAAGATCTGGGTTCAATACTTCGCAGTTCCAATTTGGTGCTGTAGTGACAAGACCAAGTAAAAAGATTAAATGTAGCGAAGATGAAAATGTTGAGATGAATGTGTGGTGCGACGAGAATAGATAAAGTGAGAAATTAGTATATTAGACGAAACTTGAAAGTAGCGCCAGTGACTGAAAAGTTAGAAGGCAATCGTTTGTCTTGGTATGGTTATGTACATAGGAGGGATGAAATGCATGTTAATAAAAAAAGTTCTGAGTATACATGTAAACGGATGGCAAGGGAGGCCAAAGAAAAGATGGATGGATTGTGTGAGGAGTGATATGAAAGAAAAGGGAGTTAGTGATAGTGTGACGGGTGACAGGACAGAATAGAAGAAAAAAAACGTGTTGCGCCGACTCCAAGTAATATGACATAAGGAAAGGAAGTAGTGACAAGACCATGTTTGGCTTTGAAATTAAGTAAGAAGTCGACGGCGCGCAATGTTCCCGCGTGTCTCAAGGAGTTGTCAGCAACTGTAGGGGCCCAGCTGAATCGAAGCCTACTGGGGCTAGGTTCGGTTTCCGAAAGGGAAGCTCGGGCCCAGTATGAAAGGCAAGAAGGAACGGGTGTTTTTAGTCAGTAAGAGTCTGACACTATCTCCAGCTCCGCCCAAGGACAGGGGACGTCATTTGATTGACTTTTACCCACCAAAAAAAGACCATGTTAGCTTAGAAATGAAGTGACTTACTGATGTGCGGCGTGTCCTCCAGGCAGATCATGCGCTTGAGCGCGGGGTGGCGCAGCAGCAGGTTGGCCACCAGCTGCAGCAGCCCCACCGCGTCGTCGGGCGACGCCACCAGCGACAGCCGCGACAGACGCTTCGCGAATGCGGCTACTAAGCTTTCGGGCAAGTGACTGAAAGGATGGACATTATTAGCATGAGGCGATAAAAGCAATTTTTTTACAACAACAGTATTACATTATACAGTTAGGCGATTATCATACTACCAAGCATCACGCAGCTTAGTGCGTGTTTTAAGTATCTCCGTTTGTATAGAAAACAGTCGGTTTAAACTGACGAAGAAATTGATTTGTCAGTGTTTTTAAAAATCTATTTGAGAAATAATATCAGTACTAAGGTGGTTATCACACTGCCACACATCACGCCGCATGTTGCGTGTCAACGCACCTACGCGCGTACTTGCGGGAGTGCAGATCTGCATATCCTGTAGGTTTTTACGCACTCACGCGCGTCGTTGCGTTTTGTAGATTCACGCAAGCTCTGACTCATTTTATCTAAAATCACGCACTACGAAACTCAGTGTGCCATACCTTGCGTGTCGCCCAGCACTCACCCGCGTGGATGCATTTTCTGTGTGTTGGACTGTGCGTATTTTCTATACAAACAGATACTTACAAGCAACGTCAAAACACGCATTCACGCGCTATTCTGCGTGGTGCGTGGCAGTGTGATAATCGCCTAACAATGACGTTAAGGTAGTGTCACTCTATACTCACGTGGAGCTAAGGAAGATATCGGCGAGGTGCAGCAGCCGCCGCTTGTAGCGCGTGGCGAACATTTCCGGCTCGAACATGGCGTACAGGCGGTCGTACATGTCGGGGTAGTCGATGTTGTGGCGCCGCACTAGTTCCAGGACCCCTTGCAGCGCTAGCATGCTGATGGGGCCACCTGATCATAGAGGTTATGACGTAAATAGGCGCGGGAGTTAATTTTAGTATTCAATAAAACAGAGTGGCAACACGATGATAGTATGAATAATGAGTTTTCTAGGGCGCTGATGACAATAACCTGGTAATCTGTGTAACACGCAATGGGTAATTCGTTTGTCATGCTTCAGCTTATAATAGGCCTTCCTTCTTTTGGAGATCCAAAGGAGGCTTCATCAAGTTTGCCTAAATGGTCAAAGTGGTCTACCAGGGCACCGACACTATATCTTTTTGACTAATGTGAATAATGAAAAAAAAAATATGACGTGATTTCCCATAATGGCGGATTTTTGTGTTTTTCAAAGACAGCAGTCACAAATTACCATGGGTACAATATAATGGTGCGTCCAGATCTAGCGAATGTGCCACTCGCGAGCCGTTCGCGAGCCTCTTGAGTATTTCTCGCGTACATTTCATGTTCGTAAAAAGCGCGCGCTTTGCAGGGGCTTCGTAAGAACGAGTCATGCGTAATGCATGGGTGTTGTTGGCATGCGGCTCGCGAGCGGCTCATGAACGACTCGCGGGTGCCAGATCTGATCCCGATTCACGTAATGAAAACCGTAACGATATCGTAGCGATTTAGTCGTTTAAACCATTTCCGTATTCACATCCATCAATCGAGTTTGAACGACACCGATTTTAAAGTCGTTTGAAATTCGTCGATTTAAAAAAAAGTCTGTATTATCCTGGTAGAATATTTATTAATGTAACTGGAACTGGAACTCGATAGATCGTGAATACCGCTTTTGGATAGGACTTCGATCGAACGACTATAAAACTTAAACGATATTTAGCTTATTTGATATAAGACGTTTTTAAAGGATGCTGAAATCGAAAATGTTTACTTCAGGGCTAGTTAGTAGACTCACCAGCATCCAAACTGTCGCAGAGCATATCAGTGGCGAGGTGCGGGCGGGTCAGCAGGGGCATCAGGCGCTCCACCAGCAGCAGGAGTGCGCGGCGGTGCGTGCGCGAGTCTTCACACAGCGGCCACTGGCAGGCGAAGCCCCAGCAGCGGTTGGCGTAGCGGCGGCACACGCCTGGGTTGTACGGGAACGGGGCCTTGTCTAGACGGAAAAAAAAACTAAATTAGGTATACTTTTTTAAAAAGCAGACCTCACCTTTTAGAACCTTTATTTTTATACTAGCTACCCGCGGCTTCCCCTGCGTGTAAAAATTAGCCTATGTCCGTCTCCAGGGTCCCAACTATCTCTGTACCAAAATTCATCAAAATCCAGTTTGCTATTTAGGCGTGAAGACGTAACAAACAAACAAACTCACTTTCGCTTTTATAATATTAGTAAGGATTTTTTTCAATTTTAATCACTAACATAAAACATGGTTGTCATAACAATATTAGGGACTATAATATAAGTTGCATACTACTTATGGACTTTGAATTAAAATGTACATAAGTTTTGATATGAATTATTTTAATTAATTTTGAATGTTTTTATATTGATTTTATTCTGATTAAGATTAGATTATTTACATAAGTACATGTTTGAAATAATGATTTTTATTGCTAGGAATTTCAGAACCTGTTTGTAACAAATATCAACCACATTACTACAAATTCACACAAACAACAGTGAGGTTCAGTTTCCGACTCACCCTCTGTGCCACACAGCAGTTTCTCCTCCTTCTCCTCATTGTCCCTCTCCTTGCCTTTGCCCTTAGGCTCTGTGGCTATCTCGCACACCAGCAGCTTGTCCAGTAACTCTAAATAGTTCTGCATGTATATGGATGTTGGTGACCTGGAAAACAAGTATATTTTTTAAGGTGGAGAATAATTGAATGACTTCTCCCGCGGGAGTAACTTCAGATTTGTATTGATTGAAACTACATCCATGTTCGTTCCGAGTTGCTGGACCTCAGGGTTCCTTTTCTGACTACCCAAGGACTCCAGTAGGCTTAGACCCTGCTGGCCCCTATACTTCGTGTTTTAATCAAAGACTACGATTTGACAATACGAATGTTGCATGTTTTTTCCATTTCATAAATAGTGAGGTACCGCAACCGATACTAGCCAAAAAAATTTCGTAAAAATAATTTCGTTTTTTATGCAACTAATTATGATCAGCTTTTGTATTTCCTGAAAGTAATTTGGTAGACGCAAATACTCATAAAATAAATTATAATTTAAGCTTAAGAATTGAAAGACTAGCTAAAGCTGTGTTATTTTATTTTTTCGTCTCGATTTGGTTATGACGAAAATATATAACTATTCAAGCTAATATTTTTGCTGAAATATTATTATAACTTAACGAATAGGTACTATTAATAATGACTTCGGTTTGAAAACTAATAATAAATAATTGTAAAAACATACCTAAGTCCTCTTCGTGTACTATTTTCGTGCGGGTCGCTTAAAAATTGTAGCAATAAAAACGAATTATGTGTCGGTTTCTTACAAAGTAGACATTTGTATTTAGAGCTTATCGACCAATGAGGATAACTTTTTTTAATTCTAAAGCATAAAAGGCAGCTACCTAAAAATGTGGGTCTATGTTTATTCATGCAGTCCAGTTGACTATGATCAGATAGGTTGGAGTAAATAAAACTTTTGGTGGGTTAAAGCCACTGCCTTAATTCTCGTTAGACATACAGCACATTTATAGGGTCATCAGGACCGTCACTTTCATAAGGTTTGAATACATTGGCAAGATGGGCTGCAAATACTTCAGCTATCGAGTCCACAGCCAAGGTAGCTGCTAGATAACTCGGCGTTCTTGCAAAGGTCCGGCAGTTTTTAAGAGCTCACGAAGCGGTTTTTAACCACGCCTGCCGTGGTAGAGGAAACAGCTGTTTTATTTTTAAAGTCACCTGAGTTTTGAGTGGATTTTCAGCCGTCGCAGTTGTAATTATCGCTTGCAAGCTTGGTGGGTTGGGCACGCCACAATTATGGCGGTAAGGCGGCTCTTTGAGGCATGGCTGGAAAGAACTCACGGCGTCCTCGCCTTCGACATGACTCAGGTTCTCACCGAACACGGTAAGTTCAGGAGATACCTGCACCGAACTCGTGCGGAAGCGACGCCCGGACATCGCCTCTGTGTGGACCGCCCGGAGGACACGATGGAACATACGATAGAGGTGTGCCTGGCTTGGACAGAGCATCACCGTGTCCATGTGGGGGCGATCGGTGGCGGCAATCTCTTGTGCTGGGTCTTGGTACAGGCCATGGTCCGGAGCGAGGAGGAGTGGCAGGCGGATGCCTCCTTCTGCGAAGCAGTAATGCTAGCAAAGGAGGAGGCCGACCGCACTAAGCAACGGCAGTCATACCCCAGCCGCTGCCGGGATTCCGATCTGAAGATTTGATTCGGACTGAGCCCAAAACGTCGACGGCGCGAACTGTTCCTGAGCGCCTCAAGGAGTTATCACCAGAAAAAGCTTGGTGGGTGAAAATCGAAAGACGGGCATTTAATTATCAGTCGAGCTCTGAACCGCCATGGACACACACCAGAAACGAGCTGCTGCGTTATTATTTATTTCACAGTAGAATTAAAAACAGCTTTAAAAACGGCTTTTATGGCTCTGGACGCATCGGATTTCCCTGCCCGCTGAAGGCAACTGCGGGCGCTAACCGACCTCAAAGCGTGCGGGCGCTACCCGCCGAGGCTGCGGGTGACCATAGCTCGCGCGATTCTACTAGTTCCTTGCCATTGCAGTGGGAGCCGCAAACAACTGCGCACACCACGGCCGTAAAACGCGTCGTGAAACGTGTTTTAATTTTTTACATATATATCTCTAGCATTCTACAGAAGTGAAAACCGCTTCGTGAGTTCTTAGCCTAAGTAAAAGGCGGAGTGTTAAAAAATATGGTAATATTTTTGATTATTTTAGTTTTCAATTCATATTAGACTTTATATAAACACACACATACAGTATCTTAGTCCTATTTTCCATAAAGGTTCTAATGTTAAAAAACCGGTATGAAAAATCGAATTTGGAGACATCACTTTTACTAAAAATCTGGCAACATATTTTCAGAAATTGACATTTGCACATGTCAAATAATAGTCTTTAATTAAAAAATGAACAATACGGTTTTACTGACGGGTTTTATAAGTAACTTGTTATTTTCCAGTGCACATTCTCGATTGGTTTTTCGGAAAGTAGTATAAATATAATTTTGCTGACTATAAGAGAGTTTTTGATTTTAATGTCTTCAATTGTCATGCTTGAAGATATTGAAATCAAAAACAGAGACATTACATTGAATTGTTGTATACTACGCGTTCCAAATGAGAATAGGACCGATTCCTATGTTTTGACGTCTCGTCGTACTGTCAAATCGAAGAAATGTTGGCATAATTGAAGAACTTCGAGATACACAGTTCATAAATAAATTAAATTTTTCGTAGATTAATTGATGTATGAAATGAGAAAATAAATTTTTAAAATTTATTTTCTCGATTTGACAGTAAATCGTGACGTCATAACATGGGCGATCCTATTCTCATTTGGAACGCATTGTAGTATTTTCTGGTTTTTTTTTAACTTACGTCTATTTTACCTTTTCAAATAAGTTTCTTACTTGCGATAAGCGAGTGTGGAGAGCACTTTGAGGCCGTACTGTTGCACATCCCTGTACTCGGTGAACTCCTGGAAGCGAGCGATGGGCGCCGACATCGACATCTCAGAGTCCAACAAAACGCTGAATATGTTCTGGAACAAAAAAAAAATTCAATTATAGGTAACAAGCAAAGCAAGCAAGTAAAGGTTTCTTGTTACATCTTCTTTTTTTTCGTTGGGTAAAGATCATCTAGACGACATCTCCCGCCCTTGGGCGGGGCGGGAGATAGTGTCCGACTTTTACTAACTAATAACCCACCCCGTTCCTTCGTTGCCTTTCATACCGGGGTCCAGCCTTCCTTTCAGAAGCAAACCTTTGGCCCCAGTAGGCTTCGTCCCTGCCTGGCCCCTACGGTTACTGACAACTCAATGAGGCGCGCGGGTACAGTACGTTCAGTTCGGTCCGGACAGTTACCGGACTGTCGGACAGCGACCTCCATGGGTAGGTCGCTGCTCGCCGTTCGCAAGCTCGCGCCTACGGTGGCCAGAAATCAAGATCAGAATCCCAGCGGGGGCTGGGGCGTGAGCACCGTTGCTTCATGCGTGAAGTTTGTCCACTAACAAAAATAAACTTACCTTGAGTCTAAGCGATGGAAAATAATATCCAGTAGAGCCTTCCAAGGGATGTTTCCCCTCAGCCTGCATCAGTTTGCAGGCAGTGACGAGGGCCTGCAGCCGTGAGCTGGTGCGGCCGCGGCGGATGCACTCCAGGGCTCGCGTCTGTGCCGCCTCGAAACACTCCCGCAGCCATCGCGTGTATTCTGCCTCTGGACTTTGGTCTGTGGAGGTAGGAGTAGTTTTATTATATTAACTAACTTCTTCCAGCGGCTTAGAAACTTTGGACCCCCGATTCATTCCTATAGAGGATCAATTTTAGAAAATCCTCTCTTAGTGCTTGCCTACGTCATAAAGGAAATACCTTGTTTAAAACGTCCCCCTCCTAGTCCCATTAGTACTAATATTATAAAAAAAAGTCTGTTTCTCATTTTATATATGGTTTACAGATCTATAGATGAATCAAGCTGGAACTACAGTTGCCATCACGGATGTTGAGCGGTTGCGCAGAAGTCAAATATTCGGTCTCTTTAGTGGTGCGAAGTGAGACGCGGGGGCAGGGAGTGTCACTGGCTCGCCGCGCCATCGCGTCACTCGTAATTCGTTCCCTGCGTTGCTGCATGTATGTAACAACGACGATTGGCTCGCCAATGTATGGAATGCGCAAAGCGATCCCCACTCTGACGCCGAGTGCTCAAGATCCGTTTTGGCAACTGTACATTAGACCGAAGCACACGTGATTTGTACGTAAAACGACGTCGCGTGGCGTGAATCAAGTGTAGCTCTACAAGTCTAGTTTCTATATAAAATGTATGGAGACCGACGCGCTCAGATCGGCGTGTATGGCTCACGCGTGCGCAGTGTAGTTCAACCTTAAAACCAAATCTAAGTACACTTGTCATATTTATTTTCAACTAGCTTTTGCCCGCGCGGCTTCGCTCCCGCTCTTCCCTACTTCACCCTACTATACCCTACCTTACCCTACTCTACTCTACTCTACCCTACACTACCCTAATTTTCATTTTTTTTTTCTCATAATAACGAACACAACAAAAAAATAATTAGCGAAATCGGTCCAGGCGTTGTTGAGTTATGCGCTTACCAACACATTTTGCGATTAATTTTTATATTATAGATTATTATAACACCCATATGCTGGGCCCTTGCGACATCGACTAAGACTGTCTGAATATCGAGTGGTGTATTAGGCCCTTATTTCAGATGTATTGCCATTGGGAAAAGGGATAGCCCAAATGAGCTTCTCTGGAAGTCTCGCCACACAAGAACTTTAGTCTGAAAACCTATAAATATTAGGTATTTAAGAGGGCCCTCTCATTCGCCTATCGTTAGCGTCGAGTATTGTTTAAAAGCTTGTTGCTTCATCTTGCGCAATCCAACGCGACGTTCGATGAAAAAGATAGAATGTTTGAAAACTCTGTTGGTACCTATTTGGTAATTCGTCTTTACAAAACTTGTTCCAGGAAATACGTGTTTTTTTTTAAACCCTTAAAAGTTTTTGAGAAACATTGTCGTCATTCAGAATCTTGATTAAATGTACAGGGCTTCTATAAATGTACTTCTTTATATTTTTAATATACAAGTAGATTTACACTGGATCAGTTTTACACAATATTGTTTTAATTTCTATAGAAGTCTAGACAATATCCACAAGATATCTGTGTATACAAAACATTTGTAGAAAGATGTGTAATAACATCATATGAGAGTACAATCATGTGAGAGTGGCTGTATGAAAATGTACTCTAAATTGGACCTCTTATGCAGGGTTTGTTGATACATCGTTTTCTCAAAATTTAATTCAGAAACTAGCTGTCTACTGTTCATTAATTAATAAGATCTTTGTCATCATGACATAGCTGAACTTATTAAAAATACTTATCAAAAGACTACTTCAATAGCTTATTATTTCTCAACAACAATGTATGTTGATAATGTAATTCATACAGACTGATCTTTAACACAATTTCTACATAATTATATAAACTGCATCTTTGTTATACAATACCTATAACAAAGATGCATATACTTTCATTAAGGAAATTCCAAGAAAAAAAAAATGGACATAAATCAGCCTTTTAATGTTCCCACTGCTGGCCTGAATGCCTCTGCCCTAGGAAAGGAAATGGGACATAATCCACCACGACATTACCACACCACACCATTTCACACTAGTGCAGAAAACAATAAATTGCATGCCTAAAAGCGGTAAGGAAGATATTGAAAAACATGTTATGGTACAATGTCCATGACAAAGTTGAATGTCAGTTCTGAATCATTTGACTGTACTGTCCTTGGGCAGATAAAATCCATATGCAATTATTATTCTATTTTTAGTACTGACGTATCTGATAAATATCTGATTTGTGTTTCCAAATTTGCTTGTCACTGTTGCAAGGAAACACATTGTTAGGAAATGGTGGTTGGTTTATACATATATTTTGATAATTAACCTTTCAAATACCATAATTAGAGACACAATAGAAAGACAATGTGAGCGTGAATGCGGCTTGGTTCAATGAATTAATAAGGTATTTGTATTATTTAAAATACCTACCCCTTACGGAAGTAAATTCAGAAGTGCATTAAAAAATAACCAGAGTCGAGTAGAGTAACCCAGGGTCGTTCTTTTATAACTCGAGTAGCTACCCAAGAGTTAACCCAACTAACCCTAACCGTGAGCAGGGTGGGTTGGAGTAAGCGGCAATATGCTTGACATTGACAGGTGAACTCTGTTCGTGTTCAAAAATGCCAGGGTGGAGTTATTACCCAATGACGTCATTAAAGTTAACTCTAAGCTCAATTTTGAACGCAGCTCAGGGGGTGATGCCATGGGGGCCTTCATGTCCCTGAATTTACTTCCCATCATATTTATCATCATCATTTCAGCCAAAAGACTTTCACTGTTGGACATAATCATCAGACCAGGATTCCCGCAAACCTCACCAGGTCATTGGTCCACCTTGCACAAAACTTGTTGATCACTTCCCACCTCAACACAAATCAGTAATTTTTCAACTGTTTTCCTATTTTCTAAAAACCACTCTATGTTAAAGTGAACAAAATGATTCAAAGCCAACAAGCTATTTTTGAATTATAGCAAGAATAACAATCAGCTATTGATTTTCATATTATCAGATGTAAATTTATATTTTGTAGTTTAGTACTAGGAATTATATTTATTTGTAAACAGCCATACAAAGCTTACATTGTTTATATTCCAACAACATTGATAACTAACAAAGTAAAGTCAATTCACAGTATCAGACCATAAATTACATTACCAAGACTTAAAATTGTAACCTGGGTTATATTTATACAGATGTTTATGTTGTTCATATACTTGTAAATAATGATAAAATTGTCATTTCAGTAGGAAGTAACAGAGCAGTTTCCAAGTAAACAAAGTTATAAACATTTAGTATCCAACCTATAAAAGTACATGTGAGTAGGTACACGAGTATTTTGTGTATATGTGTGTGACCTTGAGACAGTGGCTCAGATCAGCACATTATGGACAGCCAACAACATGTTCCAGCTTGGGCTTTGTGTAAACCTTATTTATATAAAGTTGCACATAATGCAGCTCGTAACAAAAGGAATTACACAAGAGTGCGGCTTTGCGGCCGAACCAAGCGTTTATATAAGCAAATAACGTCACATGTCGCAAAATGTGACCCAACGAGTCGTATCCCACTCGATACTCTTACTGCGCACTAGCCCGCCAAATACAGGCCATCACACGTATAAAATACTCGACTACGGTGCCTAGATACAAGCAAAATCAATATAATTCCTACAAAAATAATCTATAATATTGTACACCACTTTGACACTTACCTGCTGGTTTTAGGGGGACGATTCCTTGTACCAAATCTCCTCGTCGTAATAGTTCAGTAAATATCACTTCCACAGTTAGTAGTAAGGGCGTATAATTGTCCGTTTCAGCCTGAAATACGATAAATAACCAACAATAAAAAACGTAACATAGGACGCAGTTTTCATAGCGCAATTATTACCAGCCTGTCAGGCTTGTGCTTACCTCGAACATCTGTAAAATATCGGCAAGATTATTGGCATGTTTCCTAGAATTCAAAAACTCATTTGCTTTATTGCGTAGCTGGGCCGAAATCATTTTTGATAAATTTGGTTGCACAGCAGCCATTTTTGTATTGAAAAGAATTTGTCAGACAGACGGCCGAACGGAAGGCAACATCAGAACGTGAAAAAAGCAAACGTGCGATTGCGATTCGTTCGTAAATAAAACCATTGACAATATAAAGTTGCAAAGTTAGTTTCTGCTCTATGGTCATAAACAAAACTGACAAGTTTTGAGTTTGAGGTTATGTGTCAAATGTGCTGACAAGTTAGCGGCATTTGTTTTGAAAACTGATTTCCTTGAATTTATATTTTAATCATATTTAATTTTAAAGTTGACAATGGACGGTGATTTATATGATGAATTTGGTAACTATATCGGGCCGGACCTTGAGTCGGACTCGGATGACGAACAGAGTGTGTACGCCGATAACAGAGACGCTGACGAAGATGCTATGGAAGACGATGAAGACGGGGATGCGGAGCCTGAGGTGGCGCCCATGTCCGTCGTCTTACATGAAGATAAACGGTACGTGAGCATACTAACAGCTAGAAGTTGAAAAAACTCTTGTTTAGGTGCTGGTCTGCAGTTGTTTACAAACTCATAGGTTATTGATTGTTATTGAACAAACATGGACAAGTACTTTTGTATTTTTCATTTAAGTTATAAAAACTTCGTATGGCAAATCTAATATTACATACAATAGATATATATCAAACAATCTGCATATTCCTTTCCCCACAATGTTAGGTTAGACATTCAGTGATTGTATGACCCAACTGTCGGGTCCTTGTTGCTGATTGTGTTAAAAACATATTTGTTCGACTAGCCTACAAGCTAGAAAGTCGGTTTTCCAAGCGACCTATCTGCAGATCTAGCATCAATACTCCATCGGTTTAGGTAGTTAACTATAGATAAACAATCTTGATTTTTTATTTTATTTAAAATAAATTTTATAAAAGACATACAAAGATTATTTAAATTTAGTTTTATTTTATTTATTTATTTCTTCATCTTACATCTATCTTTACAGGTTTTTTTTTTATCCCCAATGCGATAAATGCGCTTATCCTAACTTAATTATACTAACATCTATAGCTAATTATAAATAATGCATTCCTTGTGAATTCACCCAGAGTACAACAAAATAAGTCCGTCTCATTAGCTATCAGGTTGAGCGTGTGAAGCGCGCGCGATAGCGGCGCCTCCCTTAAAAGGTTGGTCCGGCCTCGCGGTTCCACCAGCAGGCGCGGTCGCCGTCGTCGCCACACGTACCTGTCCGGAACACACAAGCTCAACTGTCCCAAAACAATTGGATTGTGCACCTTTCCTCTCAATATTTTAAATATATATGAGGTAAGTGCTAGATCCCTCCTAACCCTTAATTCGTTGTATCCTACCATACCCAAGATAAATAGAGTAGGATACATCAACGGATACATTGGATAAACACCGTAATATCTCATATACAAATATCTTATAAATTTATTTTGTACCTTCTCCAGCATGAGACTATATTTAGCTTCATGCGGAGACCAGATGACTGCGTTACACTCTAGCTGACTCCTCACCAGTGCGTTATACAATGCTACAACAGCTTTCAGATTCGTGAACCCTCGTACTGTACGAAGCATGAAGCCCAGGTTCCTAAAGGCTCTTTTACAGCATCGCGTGACGTGATCACGAAAAGTCAAGCTGGTGTTAAAACTTACCCCCAAGTCCTTGACTTCTGTGACCCGTACCATAGGCACCCCGTCAATATGATAGCTGCATAAGATAGGATTGTGTGCACGAGAAAAAGTGATTGTCACACACTTCGAGCTATTGAATTGCAAGAGATTTTCTTTGCTCCAGCTCACGACCCTGTCAATGTCCCCTTGTAGCCTCTCACAATCCTCCTTGCTCCTTATTGCGAGAGATAATTTGAGGTCATCGGCAAACAACAGGCAGTTAGCGTCCTGGACTACTTCTGGTAGGTCGTTTACTACTAAAAGGAACCCTAAAGGTCCAAGGTTACTGCCCTGACTCACTCCTGACCTCGTGAAATATGGATCTGACACGTGTCCCGCATATTCCACATATTGCCGCCTATCTCTCAAATAACTGGCAAAAAATTGGAGCGAATGTGGGGTGAAACCAACACCAGCTAACTTTGTAAGCAACACGTCATTATCGACTAAGTCAAATGCTTTTCGGAAATCAAAGTAAGCAGCATCCGTTTGCCCCCCACTATCCACTGTCGGCACCAAATGAGTCATGTGACAGAGAAGATTACTGGTGGTACTTCTTCCCGGTCGAAAGCCATGCTGAGCGTCTGAGAGCTGTGCGCTTACCTGTTTATATATGCTCGTGTAAATAGCCGTTTCCAGTACTTTAGCCGCTGTTGATAACACTGCCACCGGCCTAAACCCATCTACAGATTCAGCTGATTTCCCCTTCGGAACCGGAACTACGCGAGTAACTTTCCATCTCTCCGGGAACCTGGCAGCTTGCAGACACTGGTTATAAATATGAAGCAGCGGCTGCGCTAGCACCGACCGACAATCCTTAAAAATGTAGGGTGGAATGCCGTCCGGGCCTGCGGACCGCTTTGGCTTTAGGTCTTGAAGTGCTTGACATACGTCTACTAGCCTTAACTGGCCCAAGTGCACTCGCGCTGCTCCGTTTCCACTACCAGCTCTCGATATGGCCGCGTCCACATCCAGCACAGGTGGCTCTGCCCTATAAACCGAGTAAAAATACTGCGCAAACTCTTCAACACACTGTTGACCAGACAATACCTCCCCATCTTTCAAAATTTCCTGCGGACTTCTCCTACCCCTCTTGGATTTAGTATAATTCCAAAACGATTTAGGGTCACTCAGCATTTGATTTTGGACGCGGTTAAGGTATTGTTCCTGTGCGACTATAATCATATCTTTAACGCGCTTCCTACAGCAAGCGAACGCTTCGTAGTCGACTCTCGACCCACTGGCCTTGTACTTTTTATGTAGCAAAGCCTTTAATTTTATGTCGCGAATTATTTCACTAGTGTACGAATCAGGATAAATGTATCTTGACTTTACACTACTTCGCTTTTTTTTCGGAACACAGTCATCTATAATAGAATTAATAATAGTATAAAAATAATCCAAACCTGCTTCTAAGTCCATGTCATATAAAGGGGTCCAATCAACGGCTGCCATTAAAGAATATAACTTCACAAAATCGGCTTTGTTGAAGTTCCAACCTCTAAATTCAAAACTATTTACGTCGGGAGCAGCCGAGCCTGCTGAGCCCGCTGAGCGGGGTGCAGCCGAGCCCGCTGAGCGGAGTGCAGCCGAACCCGCCGAGCGGGCTGCAGCCGAACCCGCCGAACCAGGGTTCCGATGCTGACGCAAGCGTGTACCGACCGAGATCTCGAGCGGCGGGTGGTACGCGTCTACCGGGACGAGTGGCGCCTCCGACGCGCGCACACTCACAGACCCACCCCCAGCCAATGTACTCAACACTAAATCCAAATACCGTCCATTACGATTTTCCACCTTGTTACTCTGAGTGAATCCACAAAATGTAAGAAAGTATTCGTAATAACTACTTACGGCTAAAGAACATGAATACAAGTTAAAATCCCCTATCACTATAACATCATCGTACTTACTACAGCACTGTTCAATAATGTGAAATAATAACATGTACTCATTATCACTGCTATTAGGCGGTATATAAACCACACAAATTAAAAACACAAATCTGTTACGTAGGTACACAGTAGCACAAACTAGTTCAAACACATGATTGTCAACGTTCAAGCCATCGGGTAGCGACGCACGCCGCAACTCAAAACGCGGTGTGGCCACGAGACACGCGCCACCTTGTTTCCGCCCGTCCGCTCTGTCACACCGTAGAATTGTGTAACCTGGCGGAATGATTTCGGCGTCATAGATGGAGTCATTGCAGCCCGTTTCCGTTATGGCAAATAAGTCTGCATTTCCGGTTGAAATATTGGTGTAACATTCCTCCAACTTAGTTCGCAGCCCTCGCACGTTTTGATATAGTATTTCTACTGTGCTATATAGGATATCTGGGCTTGCTTGCTCTGCGAAACCACACCCATTCTGCGAATTCTATGTTAACTGCCCAGCTCTCCGGTTGACACAGCTTTTCGTATTTGCTTTCTGGGACCCCTATTATAAAGGATGCGTAATCTCTCTCAGTCTTGTGTTTTATTTGTTCAACTGTAATGGGTACTTCTTCCTCAAAAATTTTTTTAACATGTTTTTCCATATTTTCCGTTGTCGTTTGCTTATGTAACCGCCATACATGTAAATATTTTTTCTTTTCCATTCCCTGTATATCAATTGTTGCACTCGTATTTCCGCCTTTTTTTACTTCGCTAGTTGAAAATCTGCTCTTTTTCCTGGTAACGGTAGTCCAATTTTCTTCTTTATCCAATTGTTCCATTTGCACGTTTACAACATTCTTAGATTTCTTTTCACTGTAAGTTACTTGCATCTGTTCCTCATCATCCGCTGTTTTCGCCGATTTCGTGGCCATACATTCCTTCGCTACATTATTTCTTACTACCTTCTTATTATCTTTTACAGCATTTGCAAAAGATAATGCTAATCCTTTAGAGCTTTGTTTTACCTGATTTGGCAACGGACTATTCTTAAGTCTAGCTTCTTAGTTAGTTACCTAGCTACCTAGAGTAGCCTTTAGTGTGTATAGTTAGGTTAAGCATACTTAAATATATATCTTTTTTTAATATTTAAGTTTATTATGTATATATTTTCTTGTAATAAAAATCCAATAAATGTTGTAATAAAAAATTAAAATAACCTAAAATATGTATATATAGTGGTAAAACCTAATTGTAAACTTTTTGAGATAAATTTTTTAGATTTTTTTTTTGATAAATGACATGTTAAGATTGTTTACATTTAACTACCTAACACCGATGGAGTACAGTTTCTTAGTTTTCGGCACGAATATTGAGCGCTCGGCGTCAGAGGGGGGATCGCTTGGCGCATTCCATACATTGGTGAGCTAATCGTCTTCATTGTTAGATACATGCAGCAAGCGCAGGGAACGAATTACGAGTGACGTCTATGACACGATGGCGCGGCTAGTCAATCACTAACACCCGCCCCCGCGTCTCACGTCGCACCACTAAAGAGACCGAATATTTGACTTCTGACCAACTTGAAGCCAGTGCACAATATTTGTGGCCGATAACTAAACCAGTAACATCTTCCAACAGATATTATCCTCAAGCAGTTGAAGTGTATGGGCCCGATGTAGAAACAGTGGTCCAGGAAGAAGACACACAGGCATTAGATAAGCCACTTGTGGAACCCATTAAACACAAGAAATTCCAGGTGCAAGAACAGCAGCTGCCAGAGACTAGGTACGACATGGAGTACATGGCCGATATGCTGGATAACACCAACCTCATGAGGAATGTTACACTGATGGGGCATCTACACAATGGTAAGATTTTTAACAGTCAGATAATAAATGCTTTTTTTATTTTTATTGCTGATAGGTTCGCGCTTTTCCACTGTTGCTTAGGCAACAGTCTCGTGGAGTTATGTGGTATAGTGTAGCCGTGGGCGTTTCAACGATGAACAGTTTTCAAAGACCATTTTTGCAACATAAAAACCGTTTTCCATCCTGAGTTTGCATCAAAATATCACAGCAACTGATTGTGAAGCCACTGGCAGAAACACAAAACAGATGAAAGAGGTTAGAGTGGCATCATGGGCGAGGCAGGTATGCCGCAAAGTAGGGCAATGCTCATAGTTCAACAACCAATAGCAAACTTGCGATGTAAGTGGTCTGTTAGTTGCGTAATGCGCGTCCGTATTGGTTCATTGCCTGATCGAGATCCTGAAGGAGAAACAGATGAAAGAGGTTAGAATGGTCTTGTGGGCAATGCTCATAGTTCAACTACCAAAAGCAAACTTGCGATCTAAGTGTGCGTGGTCTGTTAGTCGCTTAATGCGTGTTCGTCAACGATATCCGTGGTGTTCGTATTGGTTTATTGCCTGTACTGGAGTTAAAGGGTGGAAGCCAAGCGGCGACACTTGTTGTAGTACAAATCGGATAGTATTTCCTTTCTAACCTCTTTCGTCTTTCCTGTGGGCAGAAGCTATAAAATAAAAATAAAATCTGACTCAAATTGTATTTAAACCATGTATAACCAATTGATAGACCAAAATGCTTGTAGTTAGAATTGCGCAAAAGTATTGAATGTGAGAACAGTGGTGCCCGAGTCGTAACGGCCCCGACTTACCAGTTGTAGGTTGCGAGTTCAAACCCAGCCAGGCGCATTACTTTGTGTAATTTATTTCATCACTACTGCTCTCAAAACGGTGAAGGAAAACGTCGTGAGGAAAACGGCATGTCCTAGAACCAACAAATTCGAAGATATGTGACATCCATCAATCCGCACTGGGCTCGCGGGGTGGATTACGGCCCATTCCCTCTTCTAGAGAGGAGCCCTGAGTCCCAACAGTGGGCACATTATAAGGCCGTTTATGCTATGCTATTGAATCATCACCATTTCAGCCGATACACGTCCACTGTTGGACATAGGCCTCTGCCAAGCGTCGCCACATCGAACATTCTTGTGCGTCCCGCATCCATCGGTTTCCTGCTACCTTCACCAGGTCATCGGTCCACCTTGTAGGAGGCCGCAACACTGCGTCTTCCGTTACGCGGTCGCCACTCCAGAACCTTTCGGCCCCAACGGCCATCTGTTCTGTGAGCAATGTGCCCTGCCCATTGCCACTTAAGTTTGGCAATTCTTTGTGCTATGTCGGCAACCTTAGTTTTCCTGCGGATATCTTCATTTTTTATTCGATCACGCAAGGAAACCCCGAGCATAGCCCTTTCCATTGCTCTTTGGGTGACTTTAAGCCTATGCTATTGAATATGAGTGTGAGTAGTAGTAACCAAACTTTTGTTCTCCAGGAAAAACCTCATTCGTAGACTGTCTGATCAGACAAACACACCCCAGCACAATAAACACAGACACGACAATACCGATGCGGTACACCGACACGCTGTTTGTGGAGCAGGAACGAGGGGTCTCCATCAAGTCCATGCCGGTCACGTTACTGCTGAAGAACATCAAGGGGAAGTCTCATCTGCTGAACATTATGGACACACCAGGACATGTGAACTTCAGTGATGAAGTCACTGCTGCGCTGAGGATTTCTGATGGTGAGTAGTGTAACTAGTTGTATAGTTTTGAGGTGGGAAATCATCCAATGACTTTCGCGCTCTACGGTGGAGCGAAAGGGTGTGTCAGACTTTTACTGACTAATACCCACCTATGACCCTTCAGTTGCCTTTTGTGTTCCAGGAGCACAGCAATCGGTATAAAACAGATTAAAGTGAGGTAAAATTTATAGTAAAATATTACAATTTAATCAGTTTAATTGGATCTGCGTCTATCTGGCGTTGCCATTTGTGTTTGTGCCCGCGAGTTTATTTTTCAGAAAATCCCCATTGCTCTAGCATTGACATGATGTTTAGTTTTCACGTTTAGTTTTAACATGTTTAGCCGATATTATCATTCAACGATCGCGAACCGTCAATGCTACGTTTACATGTGGGCCCAACCTTGGCCAATCACTATTGTGTAGCTATTGTATAACGTAGCATAAGATGCGACGCTGATAATGTTCACGTCGACCCAAACTGCAGGACAATAGCTCAATAGTCCATCGGGTTTAGGTGTCTCCTTCTCCATATCCGACGGACATGGGCGCCTCCTCCATATCCGAGCCCAAAGAGTGTATCACGGCGATTTTATTTTGATGGCACGGTTGGCGCAGTAGTTGAAGTATTAATTATTATTATTTATATTATTAATAAAAGCTTTTAAAGAAATCAAGATTAAATTGACAGAAGATCTGTGGGGTATGTCTATCAAAGTTTGTACCTCAATTATTGAGACTATAGCGCCGTACTTGGCTTTAATATTTAATTTGTGTATAGATCAAGGAGTCTTTCCAGATCTAATGAAATATAGTGATACCGCTCTTTAAATCCGGGAATAGTAAAGACACTAATAATTATAGGCCGGTGTCCGTTTTGCCGGTTCTTAGCAAGATATTTGAAAAGGTAATGTTAAATCAAATGCTTAGTCATTTTAACTCCAATAACATCCTACATGATAAACAGTATGGTTTCACCAAAGGACGTTGTACAACTGACGCGGGTGTTTCCTTACTAAAACACATTTTTAATGCGTGGGAAGAGGCACAAGATGCTATAGGCATCTTCTGCGACCTATCTAAGGCGTTTGATTGTGTAGTTCATGAAACATTGCTTCGGAAACTCAAGCATTACGGACTAGGCAATGCAGCGTTAAGCTTATTAAAATCTTATTTGAATAATAGACAGCAATTAGTGCAAATAAACGGTGTCAATTCGTCGGGATTGAATGTTGAAATGGGGGTGCCCCAAGGTTCAATTTTAGGTCCTTTTTTGTTTTTAGTTTATATTAATGATTTACCCAATTTGTTGCAAAATAAACTTAATATGGTGTTGTTTGCTGACGACACTTCTTTGATTTTTAAGATAAATAGAAAAACTAACAATCTTGACAACGAAAATAGCGCCCTATTGCAGGTTCAAAACTGGTTCACTGCTAATAATCTGGTTCTAAATGGGAAAAAAACTAAATGCATAAGATTTTCCTTACCGAATGTCAAAAGTAGTGATTGTGACATTGTATTGAATAATGAAAAACTAGAATTTGTTGATAGAACGATTTTTCTGGGGATTACGCTTGATTCAAGGCTACAATGGGGTCCTCACTTAACTTCTCTTGCAGGGCGGCTTAGCTCAGCTGCATATGCTGTTAGAAAAATCCGCCAATTTACGGATGTTGATACCGCTAGACTAGTCTATTTTAGTTATTTTCATAGTGTCATGTCGTACGGTATCTTACTTTGGGGACGGGCTGCTGACATCGAGTCAATCTTTATATTACAGAAAAGAGCCATCAGAGCGATTTACAATCTCCGCCGGTGCGATTCTTTAAGGGAACTGTTTAAAGATATTAACATAATGACAGTACCTTGTCAATATATCTATGAAAACATAATGTATGTTAGAAAAAATCTTCATCTTTTTAGCAAAAGAGGCGATAGACATAATTATGTTACAAGAAATAGGGATCAATTAGTTCAACCAGGATTCAGACTGGCTAAAGTGGCCTCTTCTTTCATGGGGTACTGTTTGGAATGTTATAATAAAATACCTCCCCACATATTAGAACTCAATGAAACGAAATTTAAATCTTGTATTAAACGCACACTATGCAGACAAGCATATTATAAGTTGGAGGATTATATTCAAGATAAAAATGCTTGGCTCAATGCTGGTCCAGCTCCACTACCACTAGAGCGTACTAATTAGTTGATTAGTTGGAAACTAATATTATTATTTTTTAATTTGAAAGACACAATTGCATTGTATAATGTAGAAGCACTTTTTCCAAGTATGTGAATGTGAAGCACCATGGAGCATTTTTATTAGGTTATAACTTTTTTTTTTTGACATTACGAGCATGGCAGTTGAGAGTTTGTCATGCTCACTCAAATGTTTCGCTGTTGGTGGCACGTGTTATTGGGTCGTTCAGTTCCCTTCAAAATGGTTGAGCTGAGTGGGGCTGATGCACGCGTCATGCTCGTGAACGGGTGCCGTCAGATGGGACTGGTCATCTCTTAGCTGCCAGTGGCTTAATTCAGTTTCTATCTTTTAATTATTTTACATTTTTATTTCACTATCGACATTGTGCTCACATGATAGAAGCAACAAGTAATATGTAACCAAGCATTATATGTAACACATATGATTTAAAAGAGTGTCCATGGAGTTTCTTGCACGTTCTTCTCCATAGAGACCTACTCTTTGGAACGTGCAATTTGCTTCACTTTTCTTGGACTAACCGACATTTGACTATTCAAAAGTGCCTGTAAATGGTCTATTTGAAATAAATGCTTTGATTTGATTTGATTTGATTGGCTGCTGCGCTGCCAATCAAATCAAATCAACCCGCGGGTCGCGGGTTCGATTCCCGCACGGAACAAATATTTGTATGACCTACAGACAGGTGTTCCGGGTCTGGTTGTTTTGTATTATGTGAGTTTATAGTTTTTGCGAGCGCACGATACAGGAGTTATTCCTACTATGAAGCTTTTATAGAAAAAAAAATATCATGCTTTTTTTCTTAAAGTGGTAAGTCACCAGCACTCGTAAGCGTCAGAATTTAACTGATTAAAACCTTTACGAGGTATGCGGAACAGTATGTGAAGTACCCTTCGTTAAAAAGGGAGAATCCTGTGACCAGATGGGGGTCCAAGCTGCCTGGACCATTTCTTTCAGCGGCTGTTTGCGTGAAACATCAGTGACACACCGCGGATCAGCAGTCACCCTAGTCAATGGTGACAAACGCAAAAGACACCTCCCACCTCCATAACTACGCCACTGAATACTATCATTCTAATTTCTAAACAGGTGCGGTCCTCTTTGTGGACGCAGCAGAAGGCATAATGCTGAACACAGAACGCCTCCTCCGTCACGCGGTTCAGGAGCGAGTCCCGCTGACGCTCTGCATCAACAAGATCGACCGTCTGATCCTGGAGCTGAAGCTGCCTCCCGCGGACGCGTACTACAAGCTGAGACACATCATTGATGAACTGAATTCCATGTTGGAGACACATCAACCTCAAGACAACCCTGAGGAGCCAGCAACTGTGTTTTCGCCGTTGTTAGGTAAGTCATTGAATTTTTATCTCACTAGCATCTTTTAGGCGTTTCACTCTTGCCAGAGTGCTCGTGGTTATCATGAAGGTAGCTCTCGCATCTCGCATGACTTCCCGCCACTTTGCTGGCAGTCATCCGGGTGCACTATTTCAATGGGCCGTCAACAGCTGTTTTTATTTGGTCAGTCAAAGTCATCGGTGATCTGCCACGCGGCATTGTTTCGTCAACCTTTCCTTGTATAACAAGGCGTTCTATGCAATCACCTCCACATATGCCCAAAGTAATTATAAAAACGACGGCGCACCAGCGTAGACAAGCGTTCCTTTCCGCCCAGTTCCTCAAGAATGAAAGCGTTCGTTCGAAACTCAGTCCAAGAGATCCTGAGCATTTTTCTCCTGCACCACATTTCCAAAGCGTCAATCTTTTTGGTCTGTTTGTCATAGGCTCCATGTTTCTCACTATACTCTGTTCAAAAATATAACATTACACATTTATGAAAACCTTATATTACTGCCCGTTCAACCGATTTTGACTTTTATTACGTTGGTGGCATGACAAATGGTCGTTTGGGGCTGCAGTAAATAGTTTGTATTGTAACCACTTTTTTGCTTTTAATACCATCCTTATGCCTACGAAATAGAAGTTAAAATCGGTTGAACAGAAAGTAAAGAAGGTTTCTTTAAATGTTTAATCTTAACGCGATTAGGGTATAGAGATCTGCCCCGGCTTTGCTTAGATGGAAATTATTAGATTATGAATGAAGATCCGGTTTCGATGTTACTTTAGTTATTTTTAGAGAATGAGGTAGATTTTGAAGCAATAATTTGACTAAACTCATTAAAGTAAAAGGTCCGATTTCCGTGGATACCAGTTCCTTGATTTAATCACTTTACAATTTAGCCTCTCGTATGCCGTAATTAGGGACACAATTAAAAAACCATTGTGTCTTGCGTAGATCTGCGTTCCCGATACGACGGGTTAATTAAAAACTAAAAAAATTGGCGATGATACACTCGTCGAGTCGAGGCTTCAAAGTCTTGAGCATCGACGCAGAGTTGCTAGCCTGTCGGTTTTCTACCGGTTGCATTTCGGGGAGTCGCGTGCGTCGGAATTGCATAACCTAATTCCGCCTAGCCCGTTTCATCATCGGACTACCAGACGTACGGCTATGCGCCACCGGTATATGGTGGATATCCCACCAACACGCACAAAACGTTTTGGGAACACATTCATTGTGCGTGCGGCTAGGGAGTGGAATTCCTTGCCGGAGTCTGTGTTTCCTGATAGCTACAACCCGGGAATCTTTAAGTCGAGAGTGAATAGGTTTCTTTTAGGTAAGCGCGTTCCATCGTCGACCGCATCGTCGCTTTCCATCAGGTGAGATAGAGGTCAAGTGAGAACCTATCAACAATAAAAAAAAAAAAATTGACTTTAGCGCCATTTACCGAGAAAATGGCGTAGCAAGTTCAATTATGGAGACCTGAAATACAGGGTTCCCCTAGTTTAGGCTCCAGGCCACCCATATAATAAACAACGTGCCGTTTTGAAACTGCAGAATATTTCAGGAGGTTGTAATAAAATTCATAAATAATCATATAAAAATACGATACCTGGTCAATTATCAGTAATAGTTGTTGTGTTTTTTTTTAACCGTTTTTAGAGTAACTCTCTAAATAAACTTCTTAAAAAAAAAACAGAATCACCCGTTGCGATTTATCGCACGCCGTGTCACTGTGAGCGTGAGTGCATCAACCTGTACGAGGCTCCGCCCACTTATTCTACGAAATGAATAATTTATAGTCTGTCTAATAAGTCAACCGACTTGGGAATTTTGTATAATTTTTTAATCATTTAAAAAATACTTATATTCGATACTTTTTATAAGGTTCTTCTGTTAGTAAACAATTATCTCTATCTCTTAATCACCCTTGTGTATTGTTCCCGTGTTGACTGCATCAGATTTCATTAAATCCTAATAATTGTCCAAGTGGTTTAACTTATTAGACAGACTCTAACCTTAGATGTAGATCGAATTCGATAATCATAAAAATGTATTGTGATCCTTTACCTTTTCTGAAAAACAGTTCATTGATGGTTTTTCGGGTAACTTCGACATATTGTGTAATGTCCTGGTGCGCGGGGGTGGAAGGGGACTGTCACAAAGAAACAACTTGTTCGTAACACGGTTTATTCCAAACTGACGATGCATACAAAATCTTCCGCTACCCGCTATGACTTACTGTCTATCTATTACTTATATCTAAGTACCTACACTTCATCCCCCCCACTTTATTAACAAACAACCCTTTCCTTGACTTTTATCTACTTATGAATCTATGTCTTATCTATATGTAACGTTTTTGCCCAATCGACAACTCCGAATTGGACGCGGCTGGGTCGGTACAGGGGTAGTAGGAGGCGTGCTAAACTTTTCCACGACTGGCTCGAACCCCACAACTGGCAGTGTACAGTTCCCAATCCTAGTCCCCTCGCGTGAGCTCTTCGCCTCTGGCTGCTCAGACTGGACCCCAACCACCTCTGGATGGAACACGGGCTGAGCCCCTTCGCGAACTCGCAATGTGGCCTTGCCTCCCGTGTACCGTCCCAGCTCACCGCTGAACACTACTTAATACCTGTCGATCAATTTACAAATCTCTTTATCTATGTGTACATCACCTTTGTCTATAATATTACAGTCAAATCTTGGGATATCAATTCGTAATTCGGCTAACCATTGCCTTCCTATTAACGATGTAGTGCCACCCTCAATAACAAATAATCCTAATTATTTCTGTATATTACCATATCGTAAAGCGGTTTATCCCTAAAGACTTATTTTTTGTTACATCATAAAATTTTAAAACTTTGTTTTCACTTTCAATAGGCAAATGTTCAAATTTACTGTCATTAGTGTTGGGCAATGATAATAATGCGGTTAATATCATTTGGCTATTAAATAATCGATTAAAAGTCAGTTAGTAGCCATCAATAGCAATTATGGATGATAACCCTGCTGTTAATGTTATTTTAGTGACTGAAAATTTCCCTTCATGGTTTTCAGGCTTAGGCCTGTCAGATTAGACTTCATTTTCATCATCTTTCTTTGTAGTAAATAAATGTGCAATTTAAAACTAATCCGGCTCATTTAAAAAATTTCAATCGGCTATTTACATTGATTTTTGATAATTAGATTTTTATGTACTTAGTTTTTTTTTTTAAATTCTTAATCAGTCATTTATTTGGGATATTTTTTTGGGTTTATTTTATTTTCGTTTTTAGTTGTTTTTTTTTTATATATTTGTTGCTAACAAAAATAATTTTCAGCCTAATTACAGCTAGAAACACTGGATTCTTCAAAATCTCCTAAGTTTGGTACATCGATTGGATCGGACGCTAATGGATCTATTTCTGGTGAATTAAGAAGAACAGGTTCATTACAGTCACGGGATATTGTATCGATTTCTGATGTTGGAGAGAAAGGTTCCGAACCCATGCGGAAATCACTTTCCGTATCTATACTTGATGGTCTGTTTTCCAAATTCCAGTTGTGTGATATATAAGTTATTTTTCTTGCTCGTTCAGTAGTTAATTTAGTTCTTTTTTTTATACGTACATCAGCTTGAGTACTAAAGGTCCTTTCCGTAGCTGCTGATGTGTAAGGAGCTGATAAAATAGCAACTGCAATTTTATGAAGCTTGGTAGAACTGCAAATACCCTTCCACCAGCTAAGGGCGTCTGTTTCTTCGGCTTGAGACCAGATAAAGCGATTCTTCCAAAAGTTATCTTTTGCTTTGTAATCGGCTAATTCTTTCATGACGTTTATTTTTAAATGTTGGCCTAGTTCATAAATATATTGCATTGCTTTTATATCTTCTTCTGGATCTAATTCTATTCCATGTGAAGCAGGGTTGAGCAAATAAGCAGCTAAATGTATTGGTTCAATAGCCATTGCAGTCCGATTATCAATAAATTTCATAATTTTTTTTTTATTATCATTATCAAGAACTGTGATGTCTGATAAAATAAAGTTGATTTGGGACCTTAAATTCTTGAATATGGGAAATACTTTGTCTATTTTAGTTTTATCACCTTCTAATTTTTTTACAGCATCAGCAATCGGTTCCAAGATATATGAAATCTGCTTCAAAAGGTCCCAAAATGATTCGTCTAGCAAGTTGCTTTTAACATCTGACGGAAGTTCTACGGCTTTCTTGTCTATAGCTAGTGTTTTCAATGCTATTTTTGTGTTCTGTAAGCTTTTCAACAAGGTCAAATGACTACTCCATCTGGTTTTTACTGCTAGTTTAAGTGTTTCTCCAGAACCTTTTCTTTTCACTATGTCCTGAAGCAACGAATTAAGAACTTTGTGGTTTTCGATAGAGCTCACAACCTTAGTTGCAGTGTTTATAATTCTTTCTATAATATTAATTTTAATAAAATCATAGCAAAGCAAATTTAGGATGTGAGCAGAGCACCCAAGCTTTGTGATGTGGGGATGTTGCAATTTAACTAGCTGAAAAGCTTTTTGCATATTCTTCGCATTGTCTCCGATTAGAACAATGAATTTTTTCTCATCAAATTGTTTCATGATTCGAATAATTTGTTCAGAAATATATTCTGCTGTATGACGTGATTGTTCAGTGGTTAAAGATTCCACAAAAGCAGGTTCCGGTGTTGATAATATAAAATTTATAATACCTTCGTGAGGGATATTACTCCATCCATCGCATTGTAAGTGCAAGTATTGGCTAAGGGTTGCCTTCTCTGTTATTGACTGCTTCATTTCAGTGTAACAGTTTTCAAGAAGTGTGGTTGAAAGTGCTTTTCTTGATGGTATTTTATACGATGGGTTTAAATCATTAAAAAAACTCTGCCATAGAGTATGATGATGTAAAGATAAAGAACAGCGAGTCACGAATATTGCCTTTGCAAATTTCATGTTTAAACTTGATTTTTTTTCAGTCGTCATATCCATGTCACAAGAAACAATAGAATTCGTGATTTGTGCTGTCGATGTCTGCTGATTTTCACTTAAAACTCTTGTTTGACTTAAATTTTGCCCTTGTTCTCGGTCTGTTGTCTGGGTAAAATTTGTGGTTGAATTACCTTCCGATATATTACTTCTTATGTCAACTGCACATCTAAAACACTTAGTTAAATGTTGAGACATTCTTTTTAAATTAGCTTGTTTATAAACCATATCACAGTGTTTACATTTCACAGATTTATCTGCCAAACGTTCATAATTATTCCACACGAGATTGTTCTTTGGTCTAACCATTTTATAATTATACACACAAATCAAAAACACACGAAAAAGGACTTCTTCACCGAAACATGTCAGTCGACGTACTGATTCCGGATTCGGTTGGCGTCGCTGTAGTGCAGTTCATGCATCTCTTTTTGGCACGAATAATATTAGCGTCAGAAAGAGATAGCACGAGAAATTCATGCATGTTACCTAGTGTTGGGTTAATAGCCGGATGCTTTGAGTTATTATCGATTATAATCCATAAGTAGCCATTAATAGCCGTCCAATGGATGATAACCCTGCTATTAATGTATTGTTAAAAAAATAAATGCTTTTTTTTGTTAAGTCTAAAATCTGTGGGTGTGATCATAAATTGGGTGCGTGTAATATTGTAAAAATAATACGTCAAAAACGCTAAAAAAGGATGGGATATCGTATTTTCGGTAAGTAAAAGTGTTTATTGAATTGTTTTTGTTGTTTTTATGACTTAATATACACTTTAATATGTGATTTTGATTTAATTTGTCCGAAAATTTCACTCATCGCTCCAAGTGTAATACGGTAAATTTCAATGACCGCATTGTCAGTGTAAGAACCATGTTTACCAGCCTACTATTATTTTGTTCGTATAATACAAATAACCCCTGTTCTTAATTGTGGAGTCGATTTTTTTTATTGTATTTAATATTTTTTTTTTAATAATTTTGAACTTATTTTTAATAAAGTTTAAACAAATATTTATGGCTTATATGTATATACTATATTATATGAATATAGTATATATATTTAAAATTGATTTTTTTTACTTAAGTTTAAGTTATTGATCGAACACAATATAAGATTTGCTCAAATTAAAGATTCTTATTTATTATATTTAACATCCACATTACCATGTTTTTGACCAACAAACTACTTTGACTTTGTACAACCTTTTACAAAAAAAAAAAGAGTTATGATAATCGGTTCATAAATGACGGAGTTCTGAGGTAATAAACGTAAAAAAATACAACCAAATTGAGAACCTTCTCCTTTTTATGAAGTCGGTTCAAAATAATTATATTTTCTAAGTTTTATTTAAGAAAAGAATATAAAGAATATTGAAGAGGAATTCCTAGTAGATTATACCCTGACAATTTTGTTACCTAATTACCTTCTACTAGATACCTGCCATTACATATTTACTGTATGGACCTTAAAAGAGACTTTGACCCCTAAGTTTCTTTCGGTGTTTCTTTTTAGGGTAGTCAGCTAGGACACACCGGCTTCATCTAGCTTAAACTGACGAATAAAAAATTTTACGTTTAAAAGTGTTTTTTAAACCTATTTGCAAAATAAATATCATTTATCATTCACCTACTCAGTTTCACCTTTGAACCAAATAATTAAATAAATAATGTTACCAGTAAATATTTGTTTCATTGATTAATACACATATTCTACCGAAAACATATTTACGCTCAGATAAATTTGTTTAGAACGCAATTTGACAATCTAATTCAATATCGTATAAAAATAAAAAACTGTATAAATATTCGTCTCCACTCCATGATTTGTTCTGCCGGCTAAATTCGGTCGTAAAATTTTATTGCTTTTTGTATACTGCTTTGTAAAAACAACTTTATGTAATTCGAGTAAGGTTGAATTTGCAAAAAATATGTTTATGTTATGATTATAACTACCTACATAGAATTTTTGAGTATTTGGTGACAGTTTCGAGTGTTACTTTTGTTTGAGACTGTGCTTCTTGGGTTTTTATAATTCAATGGGTTTGGCACGAAGGGCCTTATTAGTAAGCTTCCATCTTTCGGTTTACCCGCTGGATTATGTGGTTGGATCGCAGACTTCCTGAGTAACCGGTCCATCCAAGTGGTTATCGATGGCTGCTCGTCCGGTCAAATGGCTATTAATGCCAGGGTCCCTCAGGGGTCAGTACTCTCGGCAACATTATTCTTGCTGCACATAAACGATCTGCTCAAGCCCGGTACCTTTGAGTATGCAGATGACAGCACTGTTGCCGAGAGTTACATATCCAACGTGCAAGCTAGTAGGTCACAGATCCAGTCTCTTCGAGAGGCTATGGTTGAGCACTTGAACTTGTCCTTGCAGGCAGTCTCCGAATCGGGCGATGCCAATTTGGTCAAGTTCAATGCTGCAAAAACCCAGGCGTGTCTATTTTCCGCTAAAAGGAGCCAATTCAGCCCCGCTCCAACTTTCCGGGATGCAACCGTGCCGATAACCGACCACCTTGACCTTCTTGGTGTTAAGCTGACATCAACACTCAACTTTGGGCCATACATCTAAGCAAAGGCTCAACTCAAAGGTCAGACAGTACTTCACGCCGGAACAGCTGCTGAAACAATATCAAGCTCAAGTTCGATCGTGTATGGAGTATTGCTCTCATCTTTGGGACGGATCTGCCTGATACCAGCTTGATGCACTTGAGGCAATTGAGAGGCGAGCCAGAAGGATAATTGGCGATGATACACTCGTCGAGTCGAGGCTTCGAAGTTTTGAGCATCGACGCAGAGTCGCTAGCCTGTCGGTTTTCTACTGGTTGCATTTCGGAGAGTGTGCGTCAGAATTGCATAACTTAATTCCACCTAGCCCATTCCCGTTCCATCATCGGACTACCAGACGTACGGTTATGCGCCACCGGTACTTGGTGGATATCCCACCTACACGCACCAAACGTTTTGGGAACACTTTCATTGTGCGTGCAGCTAGGGAGTGGAATTCCTTGCCGGAGTCTGTGTTTCCTGATAGCTACAACCCGGGAATATTTAAGTCGAGAGTGAATAGGTTTTTTCTAGGTAAGCGCGTTCTATCGTCGACCGCATCGTCGCTTTCCATCAGGTGAGATAGCGGACAAGCGCGAAATTTTAACCGAAACGTAAAAATGTAAGGTACAATAAGTAAGTTACTTATTAGCTCTTTTCTGTGAAAACGACGTAGGTAAATTATAGACAATCGAAAATAACCGAGCGATTAGTTAGTAGCGCCAGAAAGATACCCCCGTTTCTCGTGTTATATCTTTCTGGCGCTATTATTATTCATGCCAGAAAGAGATGCATGAACTGCATTACAGCGACGCCAACCGAATCCGGAATCAGTACGTCGACTGATATGTTTCGGTGAAGAAGTCCTTTTTCGTGTGTTGTTGGTTTGTGTGTATAATCATAAAATAATTAATATTTTTAAATGGGCCAGATTAGTTTTAAATTGCACATTTATTTACTACAAAGATGATGAAAATGAAGTCTAATCTGACAGTCCTAAGCCTGAAAACCATGGAGGGAAATTTCAATCACTAACAATAACATTAATAGCAGGGTTTTCATCCATAATTGCTATTAATGGCTATTAACTGAGTTTTAATCGATTATTAGCCAAATGATATTAACCGGATTATTATCATTGCCCATCACATCACTAATGTTACCTACTAACCGCTCGGGTATTTTCCATTGTTTATAATTTACCTACGTCGTATTTACAGAAAAGAGCCAATAATAAACTTACTTATTGTAGGTATACATACACTTACATATTATTTAGCTCTCTTTGTTAAATCAAGTAATTCATTAGGTAGATGGTTAAATCACAAACCGGTGTGTCAATAGTAATAATGGTTTTTATAGTATTGGATCTCTAAATTAACAAAACTGAATTTCCCAAAAAATGTGTATTTATTTTATTATTAACACTTTTTCACATGATGCAAAAAGTGAAAAAAAATAAAAAGAAATATAATACATTGAATCACACTGCGTACACACCTAATTTATGTTCACACCCACAGATTTTACACTAAACAAAAAAAAGCATTTATTTTTTTAACAATACATTAATAGCAGGGTTATCATCCATTGCAAGGCTATTAATGGACACTTATTGATTATAATTGATAATAACTCAAAGCATCCGGCTATTTACCCAACACATAAACTACTACTTATACATGAAATTGCTGTTCCAGTATCTATTTCCATTTTAATTATAACGTTATCTATCCAGATGGGTAAACTTACCGCCTTATAATTTATTTAATGACTAATGCGCAGGCCACACCGCCAGCTAGCGGGCGGGCGGGCTAGGCGGGCGGGCGAAGCGAACGAAGGAAACTATACAAACTACGTGAAATATTGGCGAACTAAACTATGCGGTTCACACCGAAAACTACGGAAAGACGAGCGGAGCGGGCTAAGCGGGCGAAGCGGGGGTAGTATTTGTAGTTAAGTCATCATCAGAACTTTCGTCGATATATGACATATTCATCGTTCCCAAACTAAACACTACACTGCTATTCGAAAGACAAGCGTCAACTAGTCTACTCAAAACGGGGTGGACGGGCGAACGAACCGGGCGAGCGGGCTGGCGGGCCAGCTAAGCTAGCGAAGCGCGGGCGCGCCAACGAGGTGAACGAGCTTCGCTGGAATCGTCGGATATTTCGTTAGCTTAGCTCGTTAGGTTCGTCGGTAGCTCGCGGTGTGAACCGAAGTATGTAAAGAGTTGAAACGATGTTCGCCCGCCTAGCCCGCCCGCCCCTTAGCTGCCGGTGTGGCCTGCGCTTCAATTCCTCAATGTCCTCGTCCTCGTCACTGGTCTCCAGGTCAAAATCACCGAAATGTACTTCCCGTTTCGTCCCTTTGTTTTGCTGGCCACTGCCTGCGACTTTTGCTCCTCTCGCTCTGGACATACTCGCCGTAAATGACCCACGCGTTGGCACCTACTGCACACAAAGTTCCGATAACGGCACCGATCGTACTCGTGGCACCACACGCCGCACAGCCGCTCAAGGTTGTCGACGCTTTGTCCGGCCGAGCACGCCAACTTGCGGATGGTGCTGCCGGTCCCGTTCCGCCTTTCCTACGCCCGCGTCCTTTCACGACGCGTGCAGCGCTCGGCGTTAGCGCATGAACCGAGCTAGCACTATTTGCCTCCGTTGCTACCTTACGCCACTCAACCTCTGCTGCGTCTCTCTCCGCTGCTTCCACGGATTTCGCCAATTTTACCGCCTCCGTAAAGGTTGTCGCCTCATTTTCCGCGAACAACCACTGCCGAATGACGAAACTTCTAAGGCCGCAGATGAATTGATCGCGCAAATTTTCGTTCAAGTTAGCGTGGAACTTGCAATTACGTGATAATGTCTTCAATTCTGCCACATACGAGGCAACGTCTTCCATTGCACCTTGTCTTTTTTGCCGGAACCGGTACCTTCCCGCCAATGATGATGGTGCCGGTTGTAAATGTTGACGTAACAATTTGCTGGCTTGTGTATATGATAACTCCGAAGGCTTCTTAGGACTGGCTACATTAACTAGCAATTCATACGCTTCACCGCCCATGCTCGCGATTAATGTGGGTACAATTCTTCCGCGACCTTGTTCACCACAAAATACATTTCAAGTCTATCTGTGTATGAAGACCACAATCCCGACCGCACGTCAAACTCTTTAATCTTCCCGATCGACGTTTTGCGTTTTACGTGTTTGGCCACTAAGCGGGTGGAAGAGGAGTGTCACAACGAAAGAACTTGTTCATAACACGGTTTATTCCAAACTGACGACGCACACAAAATCTTCCGCTACCCGCTATGCCTTACTGTCTATTTATTACTTATATCTACGTACTGTAGCGTGGGGAGAAGCTATTAAAAGGCTTTAAACTTCAATTAGACTATTTAAATTCTTAGAAGCCTTAGATTACATTTTTTTATACAAAATTGAATTAATATTTTTCATTGTTGACAATTATCCATCATATTTCGAATCTATTCTTCTATTTTTCAATACCATAAACCTTAAAAGATCTACTACGTGACCAGTTTTAACTGCAACTAATATGTGACCTTCATAGTCGTCACATGAGCTACGCCCTTACGTATAGAAATGCTGAGGATGGCAAAGCACATCTATTCCAAAAAAAAAAACTTACACTACACTACATATTGGAAATATTTGAAGTTTATCTGGCGCCTTGTATAGATAGTCCAAACTGATCTCCATGCCCTTTGGTTTCCTCCCAGGCAACGTGTGCTTCGCGTCGTCCCTGTACGACGTGTGCTTCAGCGTGGAGTCGTTCGCGGCGATGTACGCGGCGGCGCACCCCGCGTCTGGGCTGCGCGCCGCCGACATGGCAGCCTGGCTGTGGGGCGACGTGTACTTCAACGCGAAGACCAGGAGGTTCACCAAGAAGCAGCCCCATGCCTCAGCCCAGAGGAGCTTTGTTGAGTTTATATTGGAACCGCTGTATAAGATATTTGCTCAGGTAAATTTCTGGAGTTGGTTAATTATTTTTTTATTATTGTTAGGCTCGCGTTTGAGGTCTGGACACGGTGGAGGTCTGTCAGTGTCAGACTCTGACACTATCTCTGACTCTGACTGACTAAAAGACCCACCCCGTTCCTTCTAGCCTTCATACTGGGGCTCGAGTTCCCTTTCGGATAATCCTGGCCCCAGTTGGCTTCGACCCGGCTGGGCCCCTGCTGTTGCTGACAACTCCTTGAGGCGCGCGGGAACAGTGCGCGCCGTCGACGACTTGGGCTTGGTCCGGACAGTTACTGGACGGCCGGACAGCGAGCTACCCATTAGAGCTAAAAGAGATAGACCCAGTCGCTAACACAGACACACTACCTTGGCGAATAGGACGCGAAAACTCCCGTCAGACCAAACCAACGCGAGCGAAAGAGTTAAACGACGCATATTTTGTATAGGTGGTAGGTGATGTGGACGACACGTTGCCAGCGGTGCTGTCGGAGCTCGGCATCAAGCTGACGAAGCAAGAAGCCAAGCTGAACGTGCGCCCTCTGCTTAGGCTCGTCTGCAGCAGATTCTTTGGAGATTTCTGGTAAGTTTAAGACTGTTCAAGCTTGTAGCGTATCTGTGGAGTATTTTACGTACTGCGGTGGCCTACGTGACCAAATACGTGGGTGCGGTGCGGTAGCGGGCGAAGCAAAGCGCACACAATAGTTGTTTTAAACTAGCACTTTGCTCGCCTCTTCGTTCGCTGAAAGTTATCACAAAACACCCCTTAAACTATGAGCACCATATGAGCAATGGTGGCCGAGTGGTAATGGCCCCGACTTACGAGTTGTAGGTCGCGGATTCGAACCCTGCCAGGCGCATTACTTTGTGTAATTTATTTCATCACCACTGCTCTCAAAACGGTGAAGGAAAACATCGTGAGGAAACCGGCATGTCCTAGAACCAAAAATTCGAAGACATGTGACATTGACACCAACCCGCACTGGGCCCTTACCACAAGGGCCCAGTGCGGGTTGGTGTCAATAACGTGTGGGCCGTAATCCACCAGGATTACGGCCCATTCCCTCTCCTAGAGAGGAGGCCTGAGTCCCAGCAGTGGGAATTAAAAAGGATGATGATGATGATTATGATGATGATGATTATGATGATGATGATGATGATTACGATGATGATGATTATGATGATGATGATTATGATGATGATGATTATGATGATGATTACGATGATGATGATGATTACGATGATTATGATGATGATGATTACGATGAAGATTACGATGATGATGATTATGATTACGATGAAGATGATGATGATGATTACGATGATGATGATTATGATGATGATGATTATGATGATGATGATTACGATGATGATGATTACGATGATGATGATTATGATGATGATGAAGATGATGATGATGATTATGATGATGATGATTATGATGATGATGATTATGATGATGATGATTACGATGATGATGATTACGATGATGATGATTATGATGATGATGAAGATGATGATGATGATTATGATGATGATGATGATGATTATTATGATGATGATGATGATTACGATGATGATGATTATGATGATGATGATTACGATGAAGATGATGATGATGATTACGATGATGATGATGATGATGATTATGATGATGATTACGATGATGATGATTATTATGATGATGATGATGATTACGATGATGATGATTATGATGATGATGATTACGATGAAGATGATGATGATGATTACGATGATGATGATGATGATGATTATGATGATGATTACGATGATGATGATTATGATGATGATGATTATGATGATGATGATGATGATTACGATGATGATGATTATGATGATGATGATTACGATGATTATGATGATGATGATGATGATCAATTTTCGCATAATGACCGGTCCTTCCGAATAATGAGGCAAAGAATTAATTGAGGAATAATGATCTTTTTTCCTACACTTCGACCTCTCTTCAATTTAGTTGTCAACTACTCGGAAGGAAACATCCACTGGAAAATAGATTTGTTAGGCTGGCAACATTAAGCACGCCCCCAGCAACGCGCCAAGTTATCTTGCTCGCGCTCTAAAGCGCGTTCAATTTAAATATTTTCATTTTTGTGTGAAAATCGGCGTTTCGGCAAGTCGGCGTTGCGTACAAACTATCTACAGGTCATTGAAATCGCTCAGCTGACGTTTTCTTAAAGAAATTAATTTCGTACATGCGTAAATTAATACGAGTTTTGAAAAAAAGGTACTTTATTTTTTAATTTTATCTTTACAAATCAAAAGTGTTTCATGTACCGGATCGACTCTCCACGGGATTAAAACGATTAAAATTTAACGGTGTATAATATAGATTTCACTGTCTCCCAAGGCTTCCACTTAATCTACAGAATACACTTAATAGACAGACGACGAAACCTTCAGCGAATCAAGCAGACATGACTGCGTTAAGATTGTAAATTCTACGTTAAAACAATGATATTAAAACATTTTCAGAAATCTCTGTTAGAGTTTAAATCCAACGCAGGACAAATGTGTGTGTGAAGAATGCAATTTAGGCGTCTTCAAAGCTAGAGTGAATAGGCTCTTTATAAACTAGTGTGCTTCACCATCATCGATTGTATATATATATTGTTAGATGGTATCGCAATTAAGCACAAGTTTAAATAATTTAAAAAAATATATCTACAATATGTATGTATTTTGAAATATGTAAGTACGTTTATCAGTTGTCTAGTTCTCATAGCTCAATCTCTACTTGGTTTGAGACGAGCGAGATGGCGTTATGTGAAAGTTGTGAAATAAAGAACCAATCTGCTTTGAGTGGACTGAGCGAAGGGAAGCGTTAGACTTTTACTGACTAGAACCCACCCCATATTAACAGGTGTTAATAAGATGCTTCTTTGGTCACACATTGGAATAATGAGCAAGAATATAACTTGTGCCTCTTTTCCAGTGGATTCGTGGAGATGGTAGTCCGTCACGTGCCGTCCCCGCTGGACGCGGCGGCGCGCAAGGTGGCGCACACGTACCGCGGCGCGGCGGGCGCGCTGCACGCCGACATGCTCGCCTGCGACCAGTCCGGCCGCCTCGTCGCGCACACCACCAAGATGTACCCCACCGATGACTGCACTTTCTTCTTGGTATGTGGCTCATATTGAACTTGACAACGGAATATTGTAATCTTTATCTTGGGAGGCTTGATTTGCTAACTTCACTCAGGTTTCTATATTAACTCGATGATTATCTTCTACATCCTTCACTGCGTGCGGGATTTAAGCTCTGTATTCTTCTCTCCTTTCGGGATTCACTTTGCTTTTTTTTTTTTTTTTTTTATTTATTGAGGGATAACAAACAGCTACAACATAAATCTTATGCATATAAATAATACTATAAGTGGTAACATTGCAGCCAACTGCGTTATCCACAGATTAAACCTAGTTGAAATACAGTGGTTGCCACTAGATGGACATTATCGTGCAATACATACATACATTATTATGCTAGCTCAGTATAAAAATAAAATATTAGTGGAACATTTCCATATAAATAACTGAAATCATAAAGAATAAATATATACCTATATATAATATTAAATGCAAATATACTTCTTCATAATACTTGTTTTAAACTTAAATTTAGAACATGCAAATATATCAATGTCCATGAAATTTACATTGTAAGATTCCGACATTCTATGGATCGGACAACGTAAGCCAGAATTTGTTCGGCATGAATTTAGCGCGAACAGGGTTCCTGCACGAACTTTGCGCACGTTAACAGTACGAGGCACTGAATAACACAGCCTACTCGTGAGGTCAATGGCTTCAAAATTATTGTGGACAATATCATACAGAACATTGGCTTCCAAATATTTGCGTCGGTCCTCCAAGCTCATAAGCTTGTACTTGCTTAGTAATTGGGAGTATGATAGGGAGGTCCTACTTCTATGACACCTATAGTGCATAGTACGGAGGAACTTGCGCTGGACTCTCTCTACTGCAGCAATGTACTTTTTGTAAAAAGGATTCCAAACGGGAACAGCATATTCCAATTGAGAACGGATTAGTGTCTTATATAGGTACAGATACGTCGAGGTACGTTTAAATTCAGTTGATGATCTCATCACGAAACCATACATTTTGAACGCTTTGTTTACTATGGCTTCAATATGTTGGTTCAAGGACAACCCACCATCAAAAAGTACACCAAGATCTTTAACTAAGCTTATGCTGTTCAACGGAGTTCTATTTAGACTATAATCAAATTTTATAATTACCTTGTTTTTAGTGAAGTTTACATAGTTACACTTGGGTAAACTGAGATGTAATTTATTTGTGGTACAGTAGTCTGTCAGTCTGTCCAGATCTTGTTGGAAAAGCAAGCAATCTTCAGATGAATGTACAGTTTTGAAAGCTTTTAAGTCGTCAGCGTACATCAAGAACCTGGCATGTTTGAAACAGGTCTTAATATCATTTATGTAAATGATAAACAAAAGCGGCCCGAGAATTGA
Organism: Mythimna albipuncta; assembly: GCA_929112965.1. NCBI lineage: Eukaryota > Metazoa > Arthropoda > Insecta > Lepidoptera > Noctuidae > Mythimna > Mythimna albipuncta. The sequence goes on along the minus strand of OV815962.1, from coordinate 1,975,796 downwards.
GCCCTGTGGAACACCTGATGTAATATCAACAGAAGCAGACTGGTGACCCCTAACCACAACCCTTTGCAATCGGTTTTTAATATAGGACACAAACCAACGCAACAAGTTTCCGCGTATTCCGTTGAAAGCAATTTTAGTGAGCAGTATCTCATGATCGACCTTGTCAAAAGCCTTCTTGAAATCTGTGTAAACCGCATCCACTTGCACTCGCCCATCAACATTCTCAAACAGGTAATTTGAAAATATTAGTAGGTTTGATGTTGTGGATCGGCTTTTCACAAACCCATGCTGTTCAGGGATTATATTTTTATGCAACAAAGGGTAAACCTCGTTGTGAACAAGCCTTTCAAAAAGTTTTGACAAGGTCGACAGAATTGAGATAGGTCTATATTGTTCAACATCATTTCTAGACCCACTCTTATGCACTGGCGTAATGTTAGCTTGCTTCCATACCGCTGGGAACACAGTTATCACCTAGTTACACCAAAACATTTATAAAACTGCTGAACTGACGGAAATCAGACGGATTGCGTCGCAGCAACCGCGCGGTTGATATATTTAACTGCATGTAGTTGTACGTTCGACTTCGTGCATTCATGATATCAACTGCACGTGGTCGGCTGCAATCGAGTGAAGTTAATATCAACTGCATGCAGTCGCGCCTTCAACTTTACGCGGTCGGCTACAGTCGTGTAGTGTCAACACACGCTGTCCATCGCTAACCGCATACAGTCAGTGTGCAGTTAATTACAAAGAGCAAATGCACATTGACATTGTCAACTGTATTTTGAGGCACTTAAAGATCAAATCATACACTAAGCTTCTGGGCTAGAAGCGTGGCGCCAACTGCGCAAAGTAAGATCAAACTGCATGCATTTGAAAATATGGACTGCGATGCAGTCCGTCTGATGGCAGCCTTATACGTGAAGGCAGCGAATGACTTGTGTCGTTAACTCACATACATAACATTTTGTGAGATGAGTGTGTGAATTTTTTGTATATTGTCTTTAACTAATTGTCTTTAACTAATGTAATTGGCGAATAGCCGTTTTTTGTTAAAGTAAAACCATAAATAAATAAATAAATAAGACACCTAGACCCTGAACTGAATCTGTTGTCCGTACAAATATTTGTTCGATGTAGAATTTTGTACCAAATGTAATTGTTCCAGGTGTTGGCCCGTATAATGTCAGGCACGCTATACGCGGGTCAGACGGTACGAGTGCTCGGAGAGAACTACAGCACGCAGGATGAAGAGGATTCCAGGATCATGAACGTGGGCCGCCTCTGGATATACGAGGCACGGTATAAGGTTAGTTAACAATATATACTTGGGTTCAATGCCCACTCAAGACAAATGTTTGTGTAATGAGTAACATCATTTGTTCTGTGTTTGGGTGTAATTTAGGTATCTTCAAGGCTAGAGTGAATAGGCTCTTTATAAACTAGTGCGCTTCACCATCAACAATAGCATCACTGTTTACCATCAGGTGGGATCGCAGTCAAGCACTAGGTTATTTTTAATTAAAAAAATCTAAGTATAATAATATTACGAAGCAAAGTTCAAAGAAATAAACTCTTCAATTTCTTTCTTTGAATGCACCAATCTCAAGAATTGTTTCGAGTTGTAAAATTAAAGTGTTGGATAGCAATATTAAAGTATTAAAGTGTTGAATAGGCAACAATTCGCCTGCTGCGGAGGCAAATTGTTAAAGTCCTTCGATTTCACCCACTGCCGTGAAACCTTTCCAGCCCAACAATGATATCATTTTAAATTATTCAAAGAACCCTTGTTCCAAAAACCACAACGTCCCCTCCAGGTGGAATTAAACCGCGTACCAGCTGGTTGCTGGGCCCTGATCGAGGGTATCGACCAGCCCATCGTGAAGACCTGCACGGTGGTGGCAGCAGACGAGGATGCTGAGCTGCACACCTTCACTCCGCTGCGGTTCAACACGCAGGCGGTTGTGAAGATCGCCGTGGAGCCTGTCAATCCGTCTGAGCTGCCCAAGATGTTGGATGGGTTGAGGAAGGTAGGTCATAGTATTATATTATTATTTATTTGACCTTTTGAGTACAGTAAGAGGTTTATTTCATCACAGAGGTTTAGAGCCGAAATTGCGTTAAGCGGGCGCTCGTACAAAAGTGCTTCGCAGCGGACCTTGGCGCGGACATCCGCCGCGAGTAGCCGGGCCCCGCAGTCGTTTAGTTACGTAATAATATATTCCTTGATTGAGCCGAGCACAGCACACGCGCCACGTCACGCGAGCCGCGCGTGAAGTCCGCGCAAACGCAGCTTACCCCCCCCCCCCCCCCTATAGGTATGACAAAAAGGGAGTAAAGTCCCACATACCTCCGTTAAAAAAGGGTTATCCTTAAATTGTGTCTGGTCCAGGCATTTGAAAAATTTCCATCACCAAAGCTAAAAAGCCTCTGATATCTATGTAGAAAATTTTACTGAATAAAAACCACTTGTGTTCCTTTGAGAGGGCAATATCTTTGCGTTCCAGGGCCCCGGTGGCTCTTTATAATAATCCCGCGAAGGTATCAATAATCTCTGAAAAGATTTTTCGCCTAAATATTTCTTTAACTGTAGCTATAGGAGAATGTTGTTTTAGGTGAACAAATCGTACCCGCTGCTGTCGACTCGCGTGGAGGAGTCGGGCGAGCATGTGATCCTGGGCACCGGCGAGCTGTACCTCGACTGTGTCATGCATGACTTAAGGAACATGTACTCCGAAATCGATATCAAAGGTAAGCACCGAACTATACAGCGTTATTTGTAAAACGAGCATGCTCATGCTTCATCGTCGGCATCGCTTACCATCAGGTGAGATAGTGGTGAAACGCGAGCCTATCTATAATATAAAAATGAATCGCAAAATGTGTTGGTAAGCGCATAACTCAACAACGCCTGGACTGATTTCGATAATTTTTTTTTTTGTTGTGTTCGTTATTATGAAAAAGGTACTTATGGAAAAAAAAATGAAAATTAGGGTAGTGTAGGGTAGGGTAGGGTAGAGTAAGGTAGCGGAGGGTAGAGTAGAGTAGGGTAGAGTAGAGTAGGGTAGGGTAGAGTAGGTTATAGTAGGGTAGAGTAGGGAAGAGCGGGAGCGAAGCCGCGCGGGCAAAAGCTTGTCTATATATAAAAATCAATGCCACTTTTCGTTGTAATTTTATAACGCAAGAACGGGCTCACCTATCCAAACCAAATGTTTAGACTTTGTTCGGACTGTTTAGTAGATGGTTTATGTGAAGTTTGGTTGGGTAGAGTAGGGTAGAGTAGGGTATAATAGGGTGGATAAGGAAGAGCGGGAGCGAAGCCGCGTGGGCAAAAGCTAGTCAATTATAAAAACCTTGCAAGACTGCATTACTAACATCGTAAACAACAAGTTTTGTTCTATGACATTTTACAAAACATACCTTCAAGATTTTGTTGTTCTATCTAACACATTTCAACTCTGTATTTTGCTGTATCTGCCTACGTCTGTATGACGCGACGCAAGCGCATCGAGCACTCCCGCCTGGCCCCGCTTCCCTCCGCTATTGTACTTATATCGCTTGCTTCGCCTATACTTCGTACTATATTTTATTATAGTGTCCTAGTATTATTTCAACAGTGGCCGACCCCGTAGTATCGTTCTGCGAGACAGTAGTCGAGACGTCATCCCTGAAGTGCTTCGCGGAGACGCCCAACAAGCGCAACAAGCTGACCATGATCGCCGAGCCGCTGGAGCGCGGCCTCGCAGAGGACATCGAGGCGGGCGCCGTCTGCGTCACCTGGGACAGGAAGCGCCTCGGAGAGTTCTTCCAGTCCAAGTGAGTCTCTTCCATCATTCTTACGTGATACTCACACAAAAGCTGTAGCAGATACATCAGGTGCAGCCTTTGGATGACGAGCAATGGGTGCCTTGCTGTCCGCCGTCCAAGCGCGCCTCAAAGTGATGTTAGTAAAATCATAGGTACTCAGGAAGGCCGATGCCCACTACGTTTGCGGGCTCGTTGTAAAGAGTTGCCGTGGGTTTGAGACGCAAAGGGCAACTGAAGGACACTGGATTTTAGTCAGTAAATGTCTGACACACCTCGCTCCGCCCGTTACACAACATAATTTTTAGTTTATGCGAATCCTGAATATAGTTTGTCAGAATCAGGAACTGAGCAACTGAATGGATTCCGGTAGTTTTTACACCATGTTATATTTTTCCCAAAAATATTTAAAAAGGTCACAAGTTGGACACCGCCGACATTAACAACAACACAAGTTATGGCAGGTCATAGCGGGCATGAGGTGCCACCAAACAGCTGGGTGCAAGTGCAAAGCAACCCTTCAGTCGCCTGGATGGCCCGGTGACTATGTATTTTTGCTGACATAACAAGCTTATAACTTTGTGATTTTTCATAGACTCTTTACATAAAAATACTAGACAGATTTCGGAATTTCGCATAAACTAAAACTGTTGTCTATGTTTCTAATTTATGTAATATTGAATTCATCAGATACGACTGGGATTTACTGGCGGCCCGTTCTATCTGGGCGTTCGGACCAGACTCAACAGGACCTAACATCCTGGTCGACGACACGCTGCCCTCAGAGGTCGACAAAAACCTGCTGGCGTCTGTCAAAGATAGTATAGTACAAGGTAAGCCAAGATTTATTTATTTATTTAATCTTCATGCAACGAAAAGTACATAGGCGGACTTAATGTCTTAGGCATTCTCTACCAGTCAACTTCAACAACGGCGCGATTGGCACAGTGGTTGAGAGATTGGCTATCGCACTGCGTGTCATGGATTCGATTCCCGCTCGAAACAAAAATTTGTTTCGCCTACAGATAGGTCTGGGTGTTTTGAGTATTATGGGGCACTGCGGCAGTGCAAGTCCTAATAAGTCGGTTCATTTATTCAGTCCTTTCTTGAGGGACTTTTTGCAATTTTATCTTGTTCTGATCAATTGCCGATTGCCAAGTCAATATATTTATTTAAAACAAAAGATTTGCAATATTGATATGGTCACTAAAACTGTCCCCGCACATGGGCCTCAAAAAAACGTCGCCACAAAAAAACGCTAGACGTGGCCACAAAAAAAAGCTAGGAACGGCCGCAAAAACAGCTGAAGCGCGCGACACCTCTTGTGTCCGGAAAAGCTTGAAACCGCTTCAAGCGTTTTTTTTAAAAAAAGGCTGCCTCGAAAAGAAGCTTGAAGCAGCGTTTTTTTGGTGGCCCGAGTGGGGGGACAGTGAGATGTTGCAAAAGGTCCCTCAATCAGGGACTGAATAAATTAACGGCCTTGATATTATTTTTTGTTTTTTAAGTGTTTCTAACCCTCTAAGGTGAGTTGCACCATTTAACTTTATCGATACACAGTACATACAGTTGTCAAATCGTCGAATTGACCAATAGGCGGCCGTTTCCCGGCTGGTTATGGTTTGGTTGTCGTTATAGTTAAATGGTGCAACTCACCCTTAGTTGATAAGTTGTTACTAACCATTGGACCTATAGAGTCTTTTTTAAATAAATATTATTATTATTATATTGATCTCACAACTTTTACGGTAAATGAACTGAGTTGCCAGCCTTTGTTTTTTTACAAGTTATGTTTTTGATGTCATGTGAGTTAACATGTTTGCTAACTTACCTACTATATCCAACTGGTAATTAATTGGTCCAGGTTTCCAATGGGGCACACGAGAAGGTCCACTATGTGAGGAGCCCATCCGTAATGTGAAGTTCAAGATCTTGGACGCGGTGATAGCGCAGGAGCCACTACACAGGGGTGGAGGACAGATTATACCTACAGCTAGGAGGGTAAGTGCTCCTATCTCCTATTCATCATATCTTTTATGTTTTTAATAGTTCCTTCTGAAAAACAAATAGTTACTCAAAGTTTCTCAATCAATAATCCTTAGTATAGTTATCGGCACGGATCTTGAGCGCTCGGCGTCAGAGTGGGGATCGCTTTGCGCAATCTATACATTGGCGAGTCAATCGTCGTCGTTGTTAGATACATGCAGCAAGCGCAGGGAACGAATCACGTGTGATGTCTACAACACGATGGCGTGGCGAGCTAATCACTGACATTTCTTCCCCCGCGTCTCACGTCGCACCACTAAAGAGACCGAATTTGACTTCTGCGTAACTTGAAGCCAGCGCTCAAGATCCGTGCCGATAACTATATATAAAGTTAGTAGTGTATGTGTGATTTACAACATTATAGACATGTTACCTATTCGATTTTTTTAGGCATGCAAATGATTTTGAATTTATGTGTTTTTGATGATAAATTCCTTATATAAGCTTAATATTCGGTGGTTCATAAACTTTCTTCTAAGTAACTATACTCGAAGAAAGTTTGGAGTTATTATAATAAAAAAATTGTTTAAATTTCTATTTACTTATTCTGTGAGCTTATTGTGAATTTCATGAAGAGCCGTGCACTAGTCTGGTGGCTGAAACAAGCCCATCAAATCTTTTTACCTAAAACAAGAAAATATAAATGAACCATATGAAAAAAACTTGGAATGTAGAACCTTATTTACAAACTATTTAACCGTATTTAAAAGTTGTCTAAATTAAAAAATAATAATTTGTGTGCAGGTGGCGTACTCGGCATTCTTAATGGCGACACCACGTCTCATGGAGCCCTACCTGTTTGTGGAGGTGCAGGCGCCCGCGGACTGCGTGTCTGCGGTCTACACAGTACTAGCTAAGAGAAGAGGTACACACAACACTTATTTTAATAGTACAATATCTCCTTGGGGTACTAGGCGAGATTTTTCGAGTGAAGTTCAGTGCCTGTTTTAATTATACGCAAATGGATGCCTAGTGGATGGATATTTTGATGTAAAATTGGTGTAGTTCGATCTCAAATTTCTGCTTCTTCTTCTTCTTCCTGCGCAACACGTTTTTTTCTTCCATTCTGTCCTTTCACTCGTCAAACTATCACTTACTCCCTTTTTTCATATCACTTCTCACACAATCCAATCCATTTTTCCGCCTTCCTCTCCCTCTCCATCCATCTACGTGTATACTCAGAACACTAGTCTGCGCAACTGGACAACGTGTAGGAAACACTGAAACAGCGCGATCTCGGGAAAATAAAGTCGAGAATTCTAGTGTAGAGAGAGACTACTTCAGCTAAGTTTGCCAAAAAGGTTGCCTCGATGCATTTTCTGCCAAACGCTACAAAAACATTAGAATGCGTACATTCATATTCTAATTGTAAATAAATGAACTATTCATACGAAGACATGGCTCAAAGGACTTGGTATCCAAGCCACAAACATTAGTAAAAAAAATTTTTTCTTGGAGCTTGGACTCCAGTTAAATGAAGAGGAGTATTTATTTTGCAAATAGATTTTTATCAGTCTACCTTTTTCTACTTGCATTAAAATGTATATCATCTATTTTGATCCGTAGGTCACGTAACACAAGACGCGCCGGTTCCTGGCTCTCCACTGTACACGATCAAGGCGTTCGTGCCCGCCATCGACTCGTTCGGCTTCGAGACGGACCTGCGCACGCACACGCAGGGCCAGGCCTTCTGCCTGCAGGTGTTCCACCACTGGCAGATCGTGCCCGGAGACCCGCTCGACAAGAGCATCGTTATCAGGTACAGGATCTACTTACCCAAGTAGCAAAGAAGTTGTATAATATTAGAATTATTCAACTAACAGACGAGTAAGGGCTTTATAACAGTTTTACAGCAACTATACAGCTGTCAAATGGTTTTCGGTTCGAAACATAAGTTATATACACCGTTAAATTTTAATCGTTTTAATCCCGTGGAGGGTTGATCCGATACATGAAACACTATTGATTTGTAAAGATAAAATTAAAAAATAAAGTACCTTTTTACCTACAGGTATTTGAACTCGCTCAGCTGACGTTTTCTTAAAGAAATTAATTTCGTACATGCGTAAATTAATACGTGTTTAAAAAAAAAAGTACTTTATTTTTTAATTTTATCTTTACAAATCGATGATGATGTTTATCAGTTGTCTAGTACTCATAACACAAGCTCTGCTTAGCTTGGGACTAGACGGCGCTGTGTGATAGTTGTGTGTGTGTGTGTAAAATCTAAGGTTTTCATTAATGTCTAATGTTATTTGGGACAGAGTTTACATGATTGTATGTATTCCCAGGCCCCTGGAGCCGCAGCCGGCCACGCACCTGGCGCGCGAGTTCATGATCAAGACGCGGCGCCGCAAGGGGCTCAGCGAAGACGTCTCCATCAACAAGTTCTTCGACGACCCCATGTTGCTGGAGCTGGCGCGGCAAGACGTGCAGTTGAATTAAATTTATTAAATAGATAATTAGAATATTGCAATCGTGTTTTTTATTTATACCGAGAACTCTAAAACATTTCGTCATGACTGGCCTGTTGGTCTAGTGGTTAGTGGCCCTGACTGCTATGCCAGAGTTCGTGGGTTCGATTCCTACCCAGGACAAATGTTTGTGTGATGAGCATTAATATTTGTCCTGTGTCTGAGTGTAATTTATCTATAATATGTATGTATTTAGAAATATATAAGTATGTTTATCAGTTGTCTAGTACTCATAACACAACCTCTGGTTAGCTTGGGGCTAGATGGCTTTGTGTGATAGTTATGGAATAATATTATTATTATTTATTTTCACTGTTGGACATAGGCCTCCCCCAAGTGTCGCCACAATGAACGATCCTGTGAGTCCCACATCCATCGGATTCTCGTAACCTTCTCCAGGTCATTGGTCTACCTTATAGGAGGCCTTTCAACGCTGCATCTTCCGGTACGCTGTCGGCCCCAACGGTCATCTGTTCTGTGAGCAATGTACCTTGCCTATTGCCACTTAAGTTTGGCGATTCTTCGTGCTATGTTGGCAAACTTGGTTTTCCTGCGTATATCTTCATTTCTGATTCGATCACGCAAGGAAATTCCGAATATAGCACTAAACATTTATTGTTAAATTACTAGGTTAAGAAAGTATGGGCACGCCACAATCGCAGCAGTAAGTCCACTTTGAGGAGTGTCTGTAGGGACGCCATGACGTCATCTTCCGCATGACGCAGGTCCTCACCGAACATGGTAAGTTAGGGAGGTTCTTATTTCGGATTCAGCTTAAGAATCCTAGAACACAAAGGGCAACTGAAAAACAGGCTGGGAGGTTTTTATTCAGAACCAATCTGACACGCTCTCTCGCTGCACCCTAGAGGGGGACAAGTTATTGGATGATTTCTTCACAGCCCTCGGCATTTTTACCGTTAATAATTGCGTCAGGTAGATATAGGCTCTTACTTGGATATATAGCAGTGTTTTGATGTACAGTCTGTCAAGAAAGTCATGAAAAGAATGTTTTGGGAACTACTGTTTTTGCTAATACTGGCAACACTGAATTATTGTTAAGCTGAGTACCTGAACTGTCACGTCGTATCTGTGTGGTTGATTTTTTATAATATTTCGGTGCTATTTAGAGTTTTTTAATCGTGTAAGCGTTAAGATACAAAAAATGAATCGAAATGTTTATAAGAGCGGTGCGAGACAAATTATATTTAAAGTTTTTCAAGGGTGTATGGCCGAAATTCAAGGTGGGAGTGGTGGGACGAACAAAGACGATGTTTATGGTCGAACAGCAAAGTTAACCGGTACGTAAATATATTCTAAAGTTTAACACACTAACGGAAATATAATGTTTTAACAATCTTCTGTTTTTAAGTACAATTTATTTATCTTTAACATTGTTTATATCTTGCTAAGGTTATGAAATTTACCTACGATTTATTATACTACTACTTAACGGTTTTGATATTTTGGTGTTTTTTATTTAGGTATGATAAATGTATTTGTATATTTAACATAATTATCTTTATTGACTTCAGGTGTTTCCGAAAGTACAGTCCAGCGCATTGTGGACTAAGGCATGAAGAATAGAGATAAATTTTCAACGCTTGGAAAACACAGGAAAGGCCGACCAAACAAACTACGAGTCAGATGTTGGCCGGTTTTTGAAGAAGTTTCAGCAACATTTCTGGAGTCTAATACCTCGATTATATATATATACCTCTGATTATTTGGATTCGGATTAATAAAGATTTATTTCATAAACTTTTTATTTTTGCAATGAGCTCATACCTATCGATACTCAGCGCCATGCTGACGGCAATGCAGAGAGGCAAAACATCGTGATTTGCACTTTGTTACACAGCTACACAGTTTACACAGCTGAAAGGACGAAAACAAGGGTTGATCAAACCAGACATTCTTATGAATTTAAAACCAGATATTCAGAAGAATGTCTGTTTTGATAAACTCTTACGTGTAGGTACGTAGGATAAACATATAATTATCCTAATAAGCAAATAGAGAAGTCTGGTTTCGTCGCAATTTTTATAAAAAAAAATTCAGACTGGTAGAGAATGCCTAAGGCATTAACTTCGCCTTTGTACTTTTGTGTTGGATGAAGTTTTAATAAATAAATGAGAACTACTATAACTATTATGTATCAGTTAAAATTAAACGTCACTTGAATGAAAATTAGTTCTAATAAAAATATTTTTCGCCACTACGACAGAGTTATTACTTTTATTTATAGGGAGCCACTACCAATGAAAGTCGAAACTCGTTTGCAAGCATGTATTAAATAGACAGACGAGTGTCAGATAGATCGGTAAAATAATGTACCTACACGGCAATAAAGGGACCGTAAATCGGTAATTATTAATGTCCGTCTAATGAAAGCGTGACCTGAGAAAAGGAGGTAACAACCAAAAATTTTGAATGTGGTATTATTGAAATAGTAGGAGAAAAAAGTTTTGATACTAGAGTATTTTTTGTATTTATAACAATTGTATATTAGTTAATCCTAGTCAAAAACATGTGTGTAGACTTAATTATTTGGTGGTCAATAACACACAAAATGTTAGTTATTATCCCAAATTATTTTATTTTATCTGATCTCTCAAATGTCGCTATATGGCGTGGCTAGAAAGACCTCACGGCGTTCTTACCTTCCGCATGACGCAGTTTCTCACCGGACATGGTTCGTTCGGGAGGTACCTACACCAGATTCATGCAGAAGTGACGCCACTGTGCAGAATGCCCGGAGGACACGGTGGAGCACATAGTCGAGGTGCGCTCCGCTTGGGTGGATCATCGCCGTGCCCTCGTTGGGGCGATCGGCGGCGGAGACCTCTCGCTCCGAGCATCAGGCAACGGCGTTATCGCCGCCGATGGCGCCGGTATACTAATCCCGATTTCCGGCCACCGTTCGCACGGGCTTGCGGACAGTGAGCAATGGGTAGCTCGCTGTCCGACCGTCGGGTAACTGTCCGGACCAAGCGCACTGTTCCCGCGCGCCTCAAGGAGTTGTCAGCAACAGCAGGGGCCCAGCCGGGTCGAAGCCTACTGGGGCCAGGGTTATCCTAAAGGGCGCTCGAGCCTCGGTATGAAGGCTTGAAGGAACGGGATGGGTTTCTTAGTCAGTAAGAGTCTGACACTATCTCCCGCTCCGCCCAAGAGCGGGGGTTGTTACAGGATGATTTTTCAAATCGGAAAAAAAATGGCGCTATATAATATTCAAATAATATTCTTTATTTACCATTTGGTCTTCTGGCAAGAATACCAAGTGCACAACACCGCGATAGTCAAATACAATGGTCAACATGATTTCAACTTTATCACGTCTCGCCAACACTAATGTGTTTCAAGGTTGTTGGGTTGGAATCAATTCGTTTTAGCACAGAGAAAATTCAGATCTTTTGGGATTAGTCAAGTGGGAACATGTTTTATACTCCAATGATTGTTTCAAATGATACGGATCGACTCGTGAGACACAAAAAGTTCAACAGCTCTCAAACTTGAACTAGGATTTCAGTCACTATTTCCTTCACTTTCGCAATTTTAACTTCAGTTGAAGATTTTGATGCTTTATCAAAGTGAGGCAAATCTTTCATTACATCTCAACTGCTTTTGAACGCATTCTACCACTCACTAGCATGTGTTTTTGATTAAGTCGATTCACCAAAAGCCTTCTTTGTTTGATGTTTTTGTACATTACGAAATTCGCAATATGTCAGATTATCTAAAAATATAAGAAAAACAAATTATCATTATATCCTAAATATATCTAATAATATTAGTCGACAAGGATCAAGATTATAACGTCATACTAACTTAAAAATTCTGAAATCGTATGTAAACATTGTTGGTTTTCATTGAAAACACCTTCTTTCTCTTCTTGTTTTTGTTTGAACTTATTAACCATAATGTGTAGCAGTTTTCACACGTTACTGTTTATTGTTTTTCCCATAATTAAGCAATTATTCTTGAAAAATAAATATCTGTTTACAAAACTGACAATTGCGACCATAGACTTTGACGCGATTTTTTTCGGCAAAACGATGTTGCCAATTTAATTTAAAAAAAAAACTCCAGGTTACGCTTTCAGTAGACGCACTCTATTTTATTAATAAAAGTATCAATATCTTTTTGTCGAAATTTATTGGGATACCATGTTTAATGATAGTGGCGCCCTCCCTTCTTTTCATGACTTTCTTGACAGACTGTAGGTAGTTTTTTTCTTTGTAGACTCTGTCTAAAAAGTCAAACGAATTAGGTACCTTAGGGTATAATCAAGGTTGATTAATCGTTGTTTACTAATAGAAGAACCTTATAAAAAGTTTTGAATATAAGTATTTTTTAAATGGTTAAATACTAGCTTTTACCCGCGGCTTCGCCCGCGTACATAAAAAGCCTTCCCTCTTTCTCCCCCTTTTTTACTAGCCTATGTCCATCTCCAGGGTCCCAACTATCTCTGTACCAAAAATCATCAAAATCGGTTTTGCCATTTAGGCGTGAAGACGTAACAAACAAAAAAACTCACTTTCGCTTTTATTATACAAAATTTCCAAGTCGTTTGATTTTTTAGACAGACATTATTAGTGTAACCATGAGGGGAAAATAAATCGAAAAAAGAAAATCTAAGAAGTGAACGGCAGACGTTCACTTGCTTCGTAAATATTTCATGAACTGCTGTCAATTTGGCAAGTGTCAACGTCAAACTGTCAACTGTCAAAACTGGTCAAAACATAGGGAAGCCAAAGCGTGTTCCACATGCAAATCGTTTACAAAATTTAAATTTAAATAAAATATAGCTAACTCGCCGATTTTATATTTTGAAAAGCATTCTTAAACTGCTTAATCAAAATAATACAAAATGGCTCGCGGCAAGGACAAGAAAAAGTAAGTTTGGTTATGTACTCATTAGCAAGTTACTATGTTTACAGTTTACAAAGTTTATACTAACATCGTGGTGTTTTAGGCGCAAGTTGGAGAAGAAGCAAGAAGGCGAAGATGCTCCGAAGCAGGTGCCCCACACGCTGGAGTCTCTCCGAGAGAAGGATGAGACTATGCTTGCTAATGTTGACGATGAAGAAAAGTTGGAGGTTAGAAAGTGTTATAAGCAAGTTTAGTTTAGAGAGCGTCCCATTCGTGCTACGAAGGCAACAACTACAGGACCTATTATAATAGACTGTGACCAAGACCAAGGATTTGTCATTGAACATGAACTGTGCAAGCCTTGATTTAAACAAATACTAGACTTTTGGTATCATATGACCGGATATTGTCTGGACTCCACTTAGCAACAAACAATATAGTAAAAAAAGGAATTCTTTTAGTTTTCTAAAACTTTACAAATTACGGGTAATAATACTTACAAACAAAAAAAAAATTTTCGGCTCGTACCGGCTTTGCACGGGCAATTAATATAGCCTATGTTACTCAGGGTGAATGTAGCTTTCCAATAGTGAAAGAATTTTTGAAATCGGCACAGTAGTTTTTGAGTTTATTTATTACAAACATACACACAGAAATACAAATTTTCCCTCTTTATAATATTAGTGTAGAATGTGGAAGAAAAACTACAAATATTGAGTAACAAATTGTTATATTTATTTCTAGTTTCAAAGTAAAGATTTTTTATTATTATTCATCTATTTTAATGGTTCATAAAAAATTAATTAATGTTTACAGGCACAAAAGGACATGGAATTAGATGAACTTTCATCATACTACGAGAATTCATATGAACCTAAAGTACTGATCACATACTCGGACAACCCACACAACAAGACCAGGATATTCGGCAAAGAACTGTGTAGAATGATACCTAATTCTATATCTAGGTATAGACAAAGGTGAGAATATCTTCTAAGTTGTTGCAACTAGCCAAGTAAGCTACCTATCTTTTCTTTTCAATCGTGGAAATCACAGACACAATAGAAAGACAATAGGTGCACGGACACCGACATTCTCTTGGGGTTTAATTAATTAATTTTTCATGAATTTGTTTGGTGGCCCCATATTTTGTAACTTAACCTTTCAATCGTGTCAATTAGAGACACAATGACAGTGCAAACGCCGGTGTTAGCTTGGGGTTTAGTGAATTAATTGGCAAGATATGTAGTTGAATTATTATAGTACTAGCTTTTTCAGCTTAGCTTCACCCGCATACATAAAATATAGCCTATGCCACTCAGGTAATAAGCGGCTTTTTATTGGTGAAAACATTTAAGCAATCGGACCAGGTAATCTATGAAAGTAAGAGATTACCTCCTACAAACAAAAAAAAAAACAAACTACCTCTTTATAATATTAGTGTAGATAAATTAGAATATGACAGTCCCGTTATTTATTTTTTATTTGAATCCTCAAAAATCAGCTGCATTTTAACTTGCAAGATAATTTATCTTGCAAGTTAAAATATTTGAAACATTGGCTGTCCTTGCGTGTGGTGTGATGTTATATAGACACCTGCATTAAACAAGACAGTACCTTTACCATTACAGTCCAAACAAAATTCAAACCTGGCACTATCACCTTTTGGTTAATTTTGACAAATGACTGAATTAATGTTACAACCTTGTTCATTGCGGGTTTTGATATAACCTATAGACTTCTTCATAAAAGTGGCCGGTTAGCCACACAATGAGTTTTTCAATTTAAACCGGAGATTGGGGAGTTTAACCAAAAAAAAAAAAAACTCTTCAGCTTTGTTAATTGATTTCTTTGGTACTTGGTGGCATTTTAATATAAATATTAAGTATTCATTCATGACCTCGCTCATTGCTCTCCTCTATTTCCATTTCTCACTTTTTCTTGTATTTTTTTTTTCGAGATTTGTACTAGTAGTATAAATAAAACAGTATACAGCATTGAATCTTAATTTCTAAACTTCCAGGTCCTCAGTAAAACGCATAGTTCAGTCAGCTCTTCGTGAGAAAGTAACAGATGTTATAGTAGTAAACGAGAATCAGAAGCAGCCCAACGGCTTCCTTCTCATCCACCTGCCAAACGGACCGACCGCACACTTCCGCCTCTCCAGCTGCAAGATCACTCCAGAGCTCCGGAAAGATTATAAAGAGATTACAAACCATAGACCTGAGGTAGGGATCCTTGTATGAATTACTATTATTTTATCTTGGTGTTTTTCAGTTCTCTTTTTCCACTATACGCCCTTAAGGCTTATAGTCCCTTGAACCATCTTTTTTTTTTTTTGAACCATCTGGCCGAAATTAAATGGACGCAACTCTCGCACCCGCCATGGCGGCAGTAGGCATATCTGTGTATTTATTTGCGGCCAGCAGCGCCCGGAAAGCGCGCGGCTGACTTTTAAATACATTTTCTTTGCGAAATATTAATTGATTTACATATGCTATGTTCACTTTAAAGAATATTTAACCACCAATTTTTATGTATAAAAATGTTTCTAAAGATCCAAGCCGTTTCGAAAGAGTAGGAAAAAAGTTGCGAAATTGCTAAATATTTTTTTAGACAAAAGCATTAATTGGATGAAAAAATCAAATGTTGATAATGTTCTTCATGAATCTATAATAAAAATATATTTTTTTCAAACCTATAAACCAAGCCGTTACCGAGGAGTAGGCTTCAGAAAGTCACTGTTTTATGGCACTTTTCGGGCGCTTGGGCCTTAAACAACTATATCATTTTATTTGCTTGCTGCGTTCTTCCCATCAGATTGTAATTTGAGTGTCTTCAAGGCTAGAGTGAATAGACTCATAAACTAGTGGGCCTCACTGTCAGAGTTCGCATCACTGCTTACCTACCATCAGGTGGGATCGCAGTCAAGCATTAGCTTATAATATATTTAAAAAAAAACGTCACGAGCCGGTCTGGATAGTCGCGCTTACCTCCATCGACAAGAGATAATTCTTCGACCAGCCTAGTGTTTGGTCGGGAACTGTTATTGCGCAGTTGTATATGTTCAAATTGGATGAGAACTTCTTTGAGTGACGTTAGGTCTTTTTGTAGTTGTACCTTTAATTATGTATCTATGTATGATGGCAGGTTATCCTGAACAACTTCAGCACGCGGCTGGGTCTGACGGTGGGCCGCATGTTGGGCGCGCTGTTCCACTACGAACCACAGTTCCGCGGCCGCCGCGCCGTTACCTTCCACAATCAGCGCGATTATATATTCTTCAGGCATCACAGGTCAGTTTACACATCAGCATTTCATATGGAGACAGGCTTGCCCTAAATGTCGCCACAACAAACGTCATCGAGTGAGAGTGCAGCGTTAGATGTAACCTAACGCTGCATTTTTAACCGACTTCGAAAAGGAGGAGGTTCTATGTTTTTTTTATATAGTTTTTTTCCGACAAGGACCTGGGTTCAAAAAATACTATTGAAGTTTTCTAATAATTATTACTGTATAGCAGCCCATGCAGCGTAGCGCGTGTTTTAACGTTGCTTGTGAGCATCTCCGTTTCTAAAGAAAACACGCACAGCCACGCGCGTTCATGCAGATCACGCACCAACAAGAGGAAAAATATGCGGCGTGTACGCATATTTTTTTTTTACGCGTGAGTGCGGGGCGGGACAAGAGGTAGTGCGGACTGACACGAGTAGTGCCGTGCGGGATTTTGTATGAAATGAGTGCGTGAATTTACAAAACGCAACTACGCGCGAGAGTGCGTAAAAAACCCGCACGATGATGCAGATCTGCACTCCCGCAAGTACGCGCGTAGGTGCGTTGACACGCAACACGCATCGTGATAATCGCCTTACGTACTTAATCTCAAACCATTAGTTATCTTCCGTGGACCGATGACCTGGTCAGGGTCGCGAGAGTCCGATGGATGCGTGACGCACAGGACCGGTCGTTGTGGCGACGCTTGGGGGAGGCCTATGTTCAACAGTGGACGTCTTTCGACTGATATAATGATGACTTATCTTCCAGATACGAGTTCACTTCAGACGGCAAGCGCGCCAAGCTCCGGGAGCTAGGCCCTCGCTTCACTCTCAAGCTGATC
Organism: Mythimna albipuncta; assembly: GCA_929112965.1. NCBI lineage: Eukaryota > Metazoa > Arthropoda > Insecta > Lepidoptera > Noctuidae > Mythimna > Mythimna albipuncta. Next base: position 1,958,486 of record OV815962.1, on the reverse strand, counting down.
TCCCTGCAACAAGGCACCTTCGACTCCAAGCGAGGCGACTTCGAGTGGATCATAGCTGGCAGGAGGCACCAGATGGAAACCTCCAGGAGGAAGTTCTTCTTATAGTTTGTGTAAAAGGAATAAAGTATTTTTTAAGAGCAGTCTGTGATCATGTTTTATTTCGGTTGATTAATTAAACCCAAGCGAACGCGGCGTGTGTGCTCTCTCATTGTCTTTCAATGGCCCAGCGCACATCGCCGGAGCGCATTTGAAGACAACAATTTAATATAAACCTTAACTACCTTGACATACGGTCTAGCGCGCATGCTCTTGTAGTAGCTTGAAGGCGATCCGAGCGCCGCATGCGAATTTATTCTTTTGTAGACCGTATGTGTGCGGTCAGCGCAGACAGTGAGGAATTATTCTCTGACGGATGGCGTATGTCATAGTTATTGTACTCTGTGGCGTATGTATTCTCGCGCGTCCTCGAAGATACGCGGGATGCGTACAGTTGCCAAAACGGATCTTGAGCGCTCTGCATCAGAGTGGGGATCGCTTTGCGCATTCCAAACATTGGCGAGCCAATCGTCTTCGTTGTTAGATACATGCAGTAACGCAGTGAACGTATTAGGATTGACGTCTATGACGCGGTGGCGCGGCGAGCCAATCATTCACAAACATTCCCCGACCCCGCGTCTCACTTCGCACCACTAGAGACCGAATATTTGACTTTTGTGCAGCCGCTCAACGTCCGTGATGGCAACTGCGTTTTCGAGGACGCGCGAACATTTTTTGTCAAGTTTAAGCAAATATGCACTTTATTTCAGTAATTTTAAAGTTGAATTTCGGGTGCCTTAAAATCCTGTCCGCTGCGCTGCTCCGACCCTAGTTTCTCTAATTACGGTACTCGAAAGGTTAACTTCACAAAAGGATTTTGAACGTAAGTAAAGGGTGGTAGGGTACAGCATGCAGAAGTCTCTGATGTTGCCCGTGCTTAAAACGTTAGGTACAGTACAATTATTCACGAATGAAAGCGGCCGTGAAGTTAGCCTTTGCGAACGTTCGCGCATACTACACTCTTCTCGCACACGGACGTCGTCGCCATTTGGTCCCTAAAACACGTTACTGCGCTGCCTTCTGCGCAAACTTCACAGCCGCCATCATTCGTGAATTGTAATGTAAAGATTTTTACTTTTATTTATGGCGAAGGTATAAAATAAAACGAGTTAATTTTTAATTATGAAAAAATATTATTTATTATGAATTAGTTTTATTACAATGTCAAACTATTAAAATTGTAACAGAAAAATCAACCAAATTCTCTTAAAAATAGTTCAACTTAGTGTAGTCCCACGGCTGCTGACAACTCCTTGAAGCGCGTGAACAGTAAGCGCCTTCGACAACTTGCGCTCGGTCCAGACTGTCAGCTAGCCATTGCTCGCCGTCCGCATACCTCTAGCACTTGAGGTTGAAGCTTCATCTTCATTCCAGTTTAACCTGTAACAATAACATTTGTCATCAAGTCTCGGCTGGCAATTGTTCCTATGTTTTGTTTTTTTGGTGCAATATTTGTAGTGTGTCGTTATAACCGAAGAGACGTCGGGGCGTCGCCCCCGGCAGTTTTAACCACGGTCATCTGTGTCTCAACTTACAGAATGCTATTTCATGAGATCGCATTCTCATAGGATTGAGACAGTAATGAATTGGGACCAAATAAAGAAAAAATGGGATATGGTAGGCGCCAGATAAAATCTATACGTATGTTTATTTAAAAGGAGAAATTGACGACCGACATATTAACGCTACTCGGGCTAGGACCGTGAAATTTTATACAAGGTTCCCTTCTATGCCGTAGGTGAGCACTAAGAAAGGCTTTTCCAAAATTGAGCCCATAGAGGATGAAACGGGGGCATAAAGTTTGGAGAAACACGGATGAAGCCGTCACAATACTTGCAATAAAGTATAGTAAATCTTTCCATAATATCAATGTACAAGTTAACGATAAATAAAATAATCGACAGTTATATGCATTTACTTTCCGTTTTAAAAATTAAGAATGTCAATAAATGTAGGTGGTTCATTGAACGTTATTCTTCTATCTGGCGCCTATATCATAAAATAATTGACACGCACCTAAGTTTGGATATCAGCTGTTTTCCGTACAGGCAAATGAAAATAATTTCATCTTAAATATAAGATGGGACAAATATGTGCAGTTTAAAATAAATTAAGTGATTGCATCAGTTATTTGCCAATTAGAACAGTTTAATTCAATCAAAACCAATTTAACAATTACTCTTAATTGACAAGACAACATGATATAATTGATTATAGACATTGGACGCTGAACTGTTCTTCGTCCCTTATTATATTGAACATAAGATAAATTATTGTAGTGGGATGTGGAGTACAAAATTAAGATACCAAGACTACAGAATATTGTGAAGATGGAATTCCGTAATCGAAACTATCGGATATCAAAGAAACAGTTATAGAAGCGGAGATTAAGGGCCTATTAAATTAGCGGTTTGCGAACGGCCGCGGGGCGGTGCGGGCGCGCAGCGAATGCGTCGTGAACTCGCCGCGGCTACAATGCGAAGAATTCGCGGACGCGTGTAAACTCGCAACGTTTTCAAGACGAGAGACACTGCTGTTGGTTTTGTTACTTCGAAGACGCCAAAGGCCTCTTTGCACTTCCGCAACAAATTAGCTGCACATGCGCGGCGTGTGCGTTCTTAACGTATTCGTTGCCCACCCGCTCCGCTTTGAGAACGCTCCCAATGTTAGTATTCTAAAGCCCTAAATGATTGTCTACGACAGGTTTTTGTTCCACTAAACAAATGATCATCTAGACTAGAATAAAATCTTGCTACGTTTCCCTTGGAATAATTATAATTTCAATTTTCTAATTTCACGCGGGCGAAGCCTGGTAGAAGGTAATATTACATAATTCAATTTTGAAATCTCACCTTCTATCTTTGTCGTTATATCACTCTTCTTTCAGCTCTTGTAGTAGGTAATTCTAAAACAAAGAAAAACAACGATTAAATACATATAAGCACAGCAGTAAAAATATTTATTGTGTGGTTGCAATACTCAGACGCGTGATGTGGTCAACATGGTGTTATGGGTTCGCTCTGTTGAGGGAGACCTGAAGGTCAAGTCATCATTGTAAACCTACATTATTTGTAGTTCATGCAAAACCTGAATATAGTTTGTTACCACATAAACTAAGTACAGCTCAGGTCACGGCAGGTCATAGCGAGCATTAGGTGCCAGTAAACAGCTGGTTGTAGGTGCAAAACAACCCCTCAGTCACCTGAATGGCCCGGTGACTATGTATTTTTGCTGACATAACAAGCTTATAACTGTGATTTTTCATGATACAGTTATGAAATTTTGTACATAGATTCTTTACATAAAAATTTAGACGTGTTTCGGGTTTTGCATATACTAAAACTAATGTATATTTTAACTAGTTTCCGCCAGCGGCTTCAAGTATAAACTAAAGAAACTACTGGAATCATCATCTCTTTAACATTTTTTCAACTAGCTTGTGATCGGCTGCTCTTCTAACCGGATGCGGCTGAATACCCGTGTTTTAGATGGATCGACTGATGGTCAGATTTTCTGGCATCTGGCTACCGATAACGACTGTCAAAAATAAAAAATTGGACTGATTTTAAAAATTCTATCACCAGTAGTTAGCTACCTGACTGAGTGACATAGGCATATTATTTTCTTCTTTCACGTGGGCACAGCCGCTGGCAGAAGCTAGTGTCTCTAATACAAATGATACAGGGTATTGGTAAAACACTGGCAACCTCTCTGAACTATGTTACTAACATCATAAACAACAACTCTTGTTCTATGACTTTTAAAAATTTATCATATTTTAGTTCATCAGATTTTCTTAAATATATTCTTTATTGTACATAAATTTACACATTATTCATGGTAAGAAAGCCGATGAACACAGGCGAGCAGCTTAACCCAAAATTGATTTTTCATACAAAAATAAAAATATTTAATTGAATATTCTGAATATTACGAATTCTATGCGAAGCAAGCGATAGTACAATAGCGGAGGGGAGCGAGATCGTCGTGCTTGATGCGCTTGCGTCGCATCGTACATACGTAGGTAGGTATAGCAAAATACAGAGTTGAAATGTGTTAGATAGAACAACGACATCTTGAAGGGTTGATTTTGGTAAAGGAATTACGTTTTGTAAAGTCATACCTAGAGAGCAAAAGTTGTTGTTTATGTTAGGTCCTGCAAGGTTACTAGTGTTTTACAAATAACCGTGTATACTGAGAAATGGTGTTATCACTCTTCTACGTTAGTTTGGAACTTACCTAGTCAAACTTGGCAGTGTCAGCTTTATCTCTCCTTGCTTGTTTCGAAGAACTGGTTATCTGGGAACAATAAAGAGATTTCATTAATATTTTTCCTCATATTAAGTTGTTTTTAGTGCTAGTAAGTATTACTCAGACGCGTGAGGTGGTCAACATGGTGTTATGGGTTCGCTCTGTTGAGGGAGACCTGAAGGTCAAGTCATCATTGTAATTCTTGCAGGGTACTACTAGCTTCAGAGAGCGGCTTCGCCCGCATGAAACTCGGTTTCTCCATGCAAACTTTGGATCCTGTTTCATCCCCTTTGGGGGTGAATTTCGGAAAATCTATTTTTAGCTGATTACCTGTCAAATTTTAAGTTTGTAGGAGATATAGTTTCTGAGATTTCGTGATTAATCAGCGAGTGGTATTTCGCTTTTATATATATTATAGACTTATATTAAACTTGTACAAAATTCTGTAGTTAGAAGTTGTATATCAACTTGCTCAAAAAGGTGTTAATGGTAGTAATCAGTATTACGTGAAAAAAATCTATACTAAAAGATTACGACCGACATGGTCATCATAAAACGGAATACCTACGTAAGTGCGAAAGCCGTATCACCCAAGTTTGTATCTTTGAAAACCTTTCCACGATATCTCTATACTGCGCCGTCTTGGTAAATCGAAATTTTGTTATTGCGAAGCCATGTTCAATCGAAGTCTTATTACTGCGATGGTATGTTACTTAGGAAACTAACCTACACCGAATGATCTAGGTATGACGTAGGCATTCCTCATAAAACATGTAGGAAAAACGCGTTTCATGCCATCTGGGTCGTTTCAGGAACCTGTCACGAAAATCGATTCATCAAACTAATATTATACAGAGAAAAGATTAGTATTTTTGTTTGTAATGAATAAACACTAAAACTACAGTTCCATTTTTAAAAATTATTTATACCAAAGTGACTTAGGTTACTCTCTACTTTCACTCGGGAAAAAGTGCTGGCCGAAGCTAATTCGTTATATTTTAAGATTTTAACTCACCTTAGCCTTGATTGGACAAGCTTGTAATACTTCTATGCGATTCCAAGTGGGATACCTGAGAAAAAGAAAAATACTATTAATTATCTCGTAGTACGAAGTAAAATGTTATTTAAAAGGTTAAAGTAACTCAGACGCGTGAGGTGGTCAACATGGTGTTATGGGTTCGCTCTGTTGAGGGAGACCTGAAGGTCAAGTCATCATCGTAAATTGTTTAGTTTTTAGGGTTCCGCATCACAAAAGGAAAAAACGGACACTTGTGTAGATACAAGCTACCGATGAATATTTGATTTCTATAGAACCAGTATGAAATCATGCACACCTTGCGCATACGTAAACATTTTTTGTGTCCAGTTGCTTCCACTTAACACATACTCATGACGATCAAAAAGTGTTCGATGTCGGTAACTGAAAACTAAGTGTCTACATTTGCGTAGCGCCTTATAGGATCGCTTTGACGTCCGTCTGTCTGTCTAGTCTATCAAGAACCTTTATCTCGAGAACGCGTGGAGGTATGAGTTGAAATTGAAAAAACCTTTTGGGAGGTTGGGAGGGAGGTTTTTTCAATTTCAAACTTTAAAAGTGTGAAAAAAATCGAGCTTTTAAGTTAACGAAAAAAATAAGATACGGCCGTTTATGTTGCAAAAAAAAACGTATATACGACACTCATGGGAATCATAATTTATAGGGTAATTCCCGTTGTCTTAGAACCCTGAAATTTAGCATGAAGCAAGGTATATATATATATATATATATATATATATATAGGAAAAAATTTGAAAACTGCTTCGTAGTTAGGCCATTACGAAAAAAAAAAAATTTTGCGTTTCGTAAAAATCTTTGAGACTAGATTAGGAACTTGAACTGTATAGATAAGTTTGTACGGAACCCTCAATGCGCAATGACTCACACTTGCCCAGTTTTTTTAATAAATAAACCAATACTGCATAAATCTTATCTTACCTTTAGATGAGCTAGTTGATGGCGAGTCACTCTACATCTGTAAAGAAAACAACGTTTTAATGATTTTAGGGTTATATAGCTCGTAGTACTTATTTCAGTGTTTCAGACAGCGGAACACGAAGCTCATCAAAGTTGTACAGGTAAGTGTGTTCATCATTATATATAACTAGCTGAGTACGAAATTAATTTCTTTAAGAAAACGTCAGTTGACAGAGTTCAATTACCTGTAAGTAGTAGTCGGCGTTGCGTACTAATTACCTCGCTCAGAGGACGTTTTCTTAATTAAATTAATTTCGTACATGCGTAAATTAATAAGAGTTTAAAAAATAGTTACTTTATTTTATTTTTTTATCTTTACAAATCGAGTGTTTCATGTACCGGATTGACCCTCCACGGGATTAAAACGATCAAAATATAACGGGGTATATAATATAGATACAAATACATTTTTTTAAATGATATAAACTAATGTTTGACTGCGATCCCACCTGATGGTAAGCAGTTATGTTATAGTTTTAATGGTGAATTGCACTAGTTAAGTGAAATACTGTGAAAATCAAACTACTTATAGTAATTAATTTTATTTATCTATGGGATAATAAAACGCTAAAATACACTTAAGAAAACTGTATAAACGAGCATCTACAATTTTGCATTAAGAAGAACATTGATACCGACATAAATGAAAATTACTTACTTGTTTCAAGATGGAATCGAAAACCATTAATGTTTTTCTTGTTAAGTAACTCATATTCGCGAGCTGCTAGTACAAGATATCCGTCCCAAATGCATATTGGTGAGATTGAGTAGTCTGTGAAAGAAAATTACTATGAGATATTTGTAATGTGGGCTCAATAAATAATATTTAGAAGAGTTTGTCAGTGAGGATAGTTATAATAACAGCATTATGTGTCAGATGTCCCTATCTGGATTCATCATTTGAGTTTATGATTAGCGCAGTAAATATATATTCTGTAAAATAACATTAGAAATTTATGAAAACCTTTCATTACTGTCTGTGACCGATTTTGACTATATTACATTGGTGGCATGACAAATGGCGGCTGCAGTAAATAGTTGGTATTGTAACCACTTTTTTGCTTTTAATGCCATTCTTATGCCTACGAAATAGAGTTTAAATTAGTTGGAACAGACAGTAAAAAAAGGTTTCTTTAAATCTTAACGCGAATAGGGTATAAATATCAGCTTGATTCTTACCTTTGAGTAAATTTTTCAGTATTTGACTCCCATATAATAATCTGTAAAAGAAGAATATTCCAGTTAGTACATCGTGAACAAGTTTTGCAGTTTTTTTCTAGTTTTTAATATAACTCAGACGCGTGAGGTGGTCAACATGGTGTTATGGGTTCGCTCTGTTGAGGGAGACCTGAAGGTCAAGTCATCATTGTAGATTGTTAATGTTTTATATCGATAACATCTAACACAATTAACGCAAATCCTAAAAGTAGATCAATAGATTCCAAGTACAAAATCTTATGGAAAAATAAGACAAAATGTATTTTAATTATCTATTTGTAAACACATACTAGTGATGTAACGAATATTCGCGTTCGCGATTATTCGCAGAATTCACAAGAAACATGCAAATATTTGGCAATTTTTTTTGACCAACAAAAAGGTATTTAAGTATTGATTGAACGGATAAAGAATGATAATATAACTGATGTAAACAATGTTAAATTTTGGCGAATATTCGCGAATATTTTCGCGTTGGCGAATAATATTCGCGAATATCGTTCGTGAATATAAAGCCTAAATACCTGTTTTCTTTTATATTTGTGAATTTTTAGATTACTTACGTCAAACATGGCTTCCTTGGGCGCGGCGTGGTGCAACTCTGAATCTTATAGACCTTAGAAAAAAAGAAAAAAAAAAGTTATTAAAAGAGAAAAGTAAATGATTTAATTATTCGTATAATGTAGTTGTATCAGTGTGGATAGTTATGTTAACAGCATTATAATCAGATGTCCCTATCTGAAATCATCATTTGATAGTAAAAATATTTCATTTCACACATTGAATGCCAAAACTTTCAAGTCAAATTAAATTTTTATTAAACAACATCAGTCTAAACGAGAAATCAAGTTAACTAACCCATATACGAGATATCTCGTACTTAGGCACTCAAAATTAAAAAAAAAATGATAATATTCAAAATCTTTTTAAATCACATAGGCCTACATGGGCACAAATAAAACATCAAGCTAGTGCACATTCCTACGAAATATCTCGTATGCGGCATCTGTCAAAAATCATCTACGAGATATCTCGTACCTGGCATTCTATGTGTTACTTTAAGCATGATACGTGTATAATCTTACCTTATAACAGGCGCTGCGCCGCTATGTTCCATCACCAATCATCTTGAAACTGAAAAAATATCAAGATATTGTAAAAAAAATTACTTTCAAAGGTTTGTTAGTCTTTGAACTAGTGTCTTGATCAGATAGGAGCGAAAGACATTGCAAAGGTTGTACATCAAAGTGTTCAGATGAACTATGTGGTCATCATTTTAATTATTATTTCAAGGAATACTTGCTGCAATTCATGAGCTTTAATTTTGCAGCCCGTCCCGGCTTCGCACGAGCAATAAATATAGCCTATGTTACTCAGAGTGAATCTAGCTTTCCAATAGTGAAAGAATTTTTTAAAACGGCACAGTAGTTTTTGAGTTTATTCATTACAAACATACACATACAAAAATACAAATTTCTCCTCTTTATAATATTAGTGTAGAAAGATAAAATTCCTATTTTTTTTTTAAAAGAAACCTTGTTCCACACTTGGAATTATTCCTGTATCATACAGTACAATTCACGAATGATGGCGGCCGTGAAGTTAGCCATTGATGGCTTTCTGATGGCAGCCTAAAGCTGATGAAATTCAAAAATATATTTTTACTAGTTACCTTACTCAAGTAAATCTTTGTATTCTGGTTTCAGCAAGTCCTTGAGCAGTAAGTAGCTCATGAGGTCTCCAGGCCTGTAAATTCCATTAATCTATTAGTTATCTATAATAATTAAAGGGCAAAAGTAATGTTAAAGTGCTTTTTTCAGATAGGAGCGAAAGACATTGCAATTGTGTACATCAGAGTATTCAGATGAACTATGTGGTCATCATTTTAATATTATTTTTATTTACTTTTGGAATAGAGGACATTGACTATCCCTGTATGGGAGTTGGACCAAGAGCTGCTCAGAAAGGATGCAAATGAAGTGCATTATGTTCCTAATGCCAATAAGCTAAGAAATATAATAAATAAAACTCTTCTGTCACTGTGTTATAGAACTCCTTTGAAACAACACGAATAAATTTTATGTTTTTTTTTTGTGTAAATTTGGTAGGTCTGAGAATAGATCTTTTGACTATTTTTTGCCCTGCCCTGCCCAACCAACCAACTTTCTTGATACGTTTTGCATCTAGAAAAATATGGGGTAGTCTATGAAACCTTTTGTAAGCATTCCTGTCTGGCAACATTTGGTCCAAACATGGTCAATGTCCTTTACAAATATTTTAATAATAATTTCAGTATGTCTTACCTTGTTTTTAATAGATCGTGCTAATACTTGATCTAAAGGCTTTTCTTTTTCTTCATTCTGTAAAATATTGAATCTTGTTAATTTCTACAAGTCTCTTCCCTGACAGTATTATGTTTATTATGTAATCAGATAGGAGCGAAAGACATTGCAATAGTTGTACATCAATGAGTTCAGATGAACTATGTGGTCATCATTTTATTATTAAGGCGATTATTACACTGTCACGCATCACGCTGCATATTGCGTGTCAACGCACCTACGCGCGTACTTGCGGGAGTGAAAATCTGCATCATCGTGCGGTTTTCATGCACCCACGCGCGTAGTTGCGTATTGTAGGTTCACGCAGGCTCTGGCTCATTTCATTCAAAATCACGCACGGCACTACGAGACTCAGTGTGCCATTCCTTGAGTCTCTCCCCGCATGAACGCGCATGGATGCATTTTCTGTGTGTTGGACTGTGCGTGTTTTCTATACAACCGGAGATACTTACAAGAAACGTGAAAACACGCATTCACGTTACGCTACGCTGCGTGGTGCGTGGCAGTGTGATAATCGCCTAAATTACTAAATTCGTTTTAATTGTATATTTTTGTAGAAATATTTTTCATAAGTTACTCACCATAAAGCATTTGCAGTGCAGAATGTAAATCGCTACCTGCAAACAACAAAAAAGAAAAACTAAATAACATTTCTTTGAAAAATCAGCATTGATTCTTTTTGACGAGAGTCAGTACGCTTAACGCATTTATTTGTGCATCAGATCTCACAACAGGCTGCCCTAAGCTAACATTTACAACAAAAACAAAGTAAATAGCTGATAAAGTATCAGCTATAAAAATTTAATAAATTATTAGTATGAATGAAAAATGGTCCCCTACTCTGAAATAAGCCGTTGTGAGTCAACTGAGGGTTTTCAGCTGCACTGCGCTGTCATCATGCTCTTCAAAGTGATGGAGAATTAAACCAACTAGGTAATAACATATCAATGTCACCAGTGTATTGCGTACATGTGCATTTAACCTTTCAATTGTGGAAATCACAGACACAATAGAAAGACAATAGAGCGTTTGCTTGGGGTTTAACCTTTCAATTGTGATAATTACAGACACAATTGAAAGACAATAGGTGCGCGAACGCCGGCATTCGCTTGGGGTTTAATGAATTAATTCATTAAACCCCAAGCGAATGCCGGCGAATGATTAATGAATTAATTATCTTTAACTGCTTACTCAGATTAATCCTACATAGATTTTCATGTCTATTTTCCAAGGTCAGAGCCTCGTTTAACTTTAATGAATGAGACAGAGTATTTGGTCATGAACTTGTCAATATACTACTCTGGCGAAATAGAGACAGAAATGTCGGATTAATCCAACTTAAGCAGTTTTAGGGTTAAATATCTAAAATGCTTGTAAACAGTTTAGAAATAAATGCTGCGAGTTTGACTTGTGCATCTTGGATACTGGGAGCTCAGTGCAATGTGCTAATCTCATCTGCCACACTCAGGTATGCAGCAATAGCCATACTGAGATTATTAGTAAACTAATGACATTAGAAATCTGGCATAGAGATGAGCCATTGCCGGCAATATTGCCGTGAATTGGGTATAAAGGTGGCAACATTGTCCGAATTATGAATATTGGTGGCAATATTGTCCGCATTATGAATATTGGTGGCAATATTGTTCGAATTATGAATATTGGTGGCAATATTCCCACACCGGGCAATATTGCCAGCAACGGCACATCTCTAGTCTGGCAAAATTAAGAAATTATGAATTAGTATAGATATGCATGATTTGCACCCTAGAAACTGAATTTAAAACTTACCAAAACTAATTCCTTTTCAGTTTGATGCTTCTGGTTAATATTTCAACCTAAAACAAGAAAATACTGTGAGGATACTTTCAAAGAATTTATATTAAATGATATATTTTGTGTAGAATGTTCAGATAGAGCTAATATACATGCAAGATCATGGTTTTTCAATGGTTAGCACTTTTCATCATGTGAATATCAAATAGACCAGTACCCCTAGCAAAGTTAATAAATCTATCATTAACGCTAGTAGAAAACTTCAAATGTACAGAAATGATGTTATCTCAACACTCAGTCACGTGGTCGGAGCAAAATAATGGGGGGTGCGTACAACACGAGGCGTTTGATGCAAGCAAAACGGTTGTAACTTGACTAGGGGGACTGGTATCATTCAGCCAGCCATATAATAGATAGATTCTGGTATTTATACCTTCAGCAGGTTTCCGATATTTCCCCTGGACAAATATGCGAGGGACATCTATTCCCTCCTTGAAGTTGACCGTCCGCCGCTGAACGTAGGTGTTCATGAGGATCTCAAAGCCAGCATCGGTGAATAGCTTTTGTAGCTCTTCTTCAGTGAAGTAGTAGCTTCTGCAAATAAAGAACATGGTAAAATATTTGCTGACTGGAAGAAAATGCCTAACACATTAAGTCCGCCTCTGTACTTTTGTGTGCATGAAGTAATACTTTGTAGGTCGGCTGTCCAAAATCAAAACCTAGCAAGGGACATTTTTGATGAAACACGTTTTCTTCAACCAATATTCCCAAAAATTTTTGCTGCGTCTATAGCAAAAACAACTGTATTTCTATCTTAAATAGAATCGGAGATATGAACATGTATGAACCTAGCAAGTGCACTTCGTACTCGGTGTTTACAAAGTGAAAAAGCTAGTAAGTAACATTTCCAAATACAAAACCTATTAAGTACGGTACATGCTAGGTTTTTGAATTTGTGAATGGACTTACTAGGGTTTTGAATTTGAAATTAGTCTTTTTACTAAGTTTTTGAAGTTGGAATTGTCCCTTACTAGGTTTTTGATTTACAATATCACTGAAGTGTTGAACACGATTATCAAATAATGTCTATAATAAATAATAGTAAGTCGATGAGAACTAGGCGTGCAGGACGAAGAGGGGGGCTCTACTCCCGCGCCGCCTTCGCCGCGCCCGTCTCAGTTCGCTGAAGTGATGTGCCGAGTCGCGATTTTGGTGACTCGAGTCAACTCGAGTCAGTTTATGCGGTATTCGAGTCATGACTCGATTCTACCATTCGAGTCCAGTACTCGAATTCTATGTGTTGAATTCGAATCCTGGACTCGAATCCTGAACTCGAATCCTGGACTCGAATCCTAGACTCGAATCCTGGACTCGAATCCTGGACTCGAATCCTGGACTCGAATCCTGGACTCGTATCCTGGACTCGAATCCATGACTCGAGTCTGGAAATTCAAATCCAGAACTCGAGAAAAGGAAAAAAAACAGTTTGTACAATTGTACATATTTGTGTTTAGGATAATGCTACGAGTACAACGATTAATAAATCAACCATGATTATTGTAACCAATCAAATATTTTTAAACATTATAAAAACAAAAAAAGCACATAAAACATAATAAGGGGGTATCTATCTAGTAACAAGAAATGAGATCAAGTTTTATTTGTTTTATTACAAATCAAAAACAGGTGTGCTATTGTCTAAGACAACGGCTATGACCGCAGCGCTGGCCACAGTGACAAAATCCAAATAGGTAGGTTCATTAATTTATTAAATTGTTATTCCTATGTACGTATTTCGGCTGTTTTGTTAGAGAATAGCACCACTGATCCTTTAAGAAACAAAAATAAAGTAAAAAATAAGTTAATAAGTTACTCTTTCTTCAACCTTTTAACTTCATTAAAAGAATCTGCATTTTAAAGATGACCGTCATGGAGTCGGGGGACCGTCCAGTAAAGGACCTAGGTAGGCTGTGGATTGATATCCAAATAAACTAACTTCTTAAGTACATTTTAGACTATTAGGTATTTTCCATTCGTTAAAGCTAGTTGTCTGTACGCTTTTGCGGTCCCCTGACTCAATGACGGTCATCTTTAAAATGTTATAGATTCTTCTAATGAAGTTAAAAGGTTGAAAGAGTAATTTATTATCTTATTTTATACTTTCTTTTTGTGTCCGTCCAGAAAGTTATAAAATAAAGCAAGGTCTTCTAGCACAGACAGTTAAAGGAATAAATCTGAAAACTGTTTTGTAGTTACGTCACAAGGAATACTTTTTTTGCGATTTGGAAAAATCTTCGTAATACAATTCGGGATTTGAACTCTTTTCATAGTTGGACGGAACCCACAGTGTGCGAGTCTAACTCGCATTTGCCCTGTTTTTTCTTTTATTACTGGGCGTTACTTCATTAATTCAATTTAATTCATTTCGTAAGTAAACACAGATCGAGTACGAGCGAGTAAACTTAATTCGAACTCGAATGCTAGATTCGAGTCAGCTGGACTCGCGTTTAATAATTGAGTCAGGTGTCAGCGAGTTCAGAATCGAGTCTTCCTACCTTGACTCCTGGAATCGAGTCGAGTTGTGGACTCGAATCCTGGAATCGAATCTTGTGGATTCGAATCCTAGAATCGAGTCTTACGTACTCGAATTCTTTTTGATTCGAGTACGGAATCGAGTCTTGCGTACTCGAGTCAAAATAAATTGGTACTCGAGTAAGCGAGTCCAAAGCAGGAATCGAGTCAGACTCGAGTCAAGCCGTACTCAGCATATCACTAAGTTCGCTCATTTGGAATTTATCGTCATAACGGCCACGCGCGTGCGTTTTCGTTCGGAATAATTTTGTTTGTTTAATCTCTAATAAATATTTTGTTAAGTTATTATGTATTATGTATGATATTTTGTTAAGTTGATTATGTACCTTATGTTCCTCAATAATTTAATTAAACCATTTTATATTAAGTCAACTGTTTTTTTTACTATAATTATGCTACTTACTTGGTTGAAATACGACATAAGGTATGAAAAATAATAAAAAATCCAATTCAAAAACCTAGTAAGTGTTTTTGCTAGGTTTTCAATGTTAGATCCAAAAACTAATGTATAGAGAAACCAATTAACAAACCTAGGTAGAGATCTAACTAGGTTTTTGCTATTGGTTTAGTATCATACATATCTTGAAGTATCCAAAGAAGTCATTAGTAAGGCACATAAAACTTGTCCAAATGCATTTTCATTTAATTTATCTATTTCGTAAAATAAAACAAATCATAATTATTGCCATGAAAACAAGATATGTTTAAAAAAGGAATTATATTCTAAATGGCAGCTGAAAATGTTTCATGTCTTCTCCTGTAAAATTAACTCAGATGTACTTGCTAGGTTTTGATTTTGGACAGCCGAGGTGCTGATTAGTGTTGCCAGGTCTGTTTGGATAAAAATCGGGACAGATGGTAAAACAAATCGGGATTTAGGGTTTTAGATCGGGACAAATATATTTTTTTAGATAGGAAATCCAATGACTTTTTTCCCTCTGTGGTGGAACGAGAGGGCGTGTGAAATTTTTACTGAGTAAAACCCAGACTTCTTCAGTCGTTCTTTGAGTTTCGGGGTTTTTGATTTATCGGGACATTTAGCGTCCCGATCAGGTGCAAATCGGGACGTGTCCCCAGACCCCTAAAAATCGGGACATCCCGCGCAAATCGGGACGCCTGGCAACACTAGTGCTGATATATGTGTGGATGGAACATGTGTGTTAATTTTGATGTGATCAGCATTTTAGGTCATGGAACATGATATTTCTGTCATTCGTAAGCAATAAAATCAGTAGAATTACCTAGTGCCATCCTGCCTCATGTAAAAGTTGTCAGCGATCTTATGTCCCGGCTTGAATCGCAACTGCGCCATGTCGTAACGCCCGTAGTCGCGGAACAGCAGCACGCCTCCAGGGCGGAGCGCCCGGTACGCAACCCTAGCAACTTGCGACCACACGTCAGGGTGAATCGCTGATAGCACGAAGATCAAACTCGCGATGTCCACGCAACCTTCTTCCATGTTCTCAAACAAGTCATCAGTGGTCAGGTCAGCGCAAAACGCCTTCATACGGCTTGCGTCAAACAGTTTGTTCGATTTAACGAAGTCCACTGCACGTGGGGAAAAGTCACATGCGTAGAAATAAAAGTTTGAGAAGCCTTCTTCGACCAAAGGGAATATCATGTTACCCACGCCACATCCAAGCTCTAGGAACGAGATCTTATCGTCAGCATCAAAGTTTATAAGCTCTTGAAACTCACGTGTCGTCCAATGCCGGTCCTTGAAAAACTTCGTCTCATTTCTCTTGTAAAAAATGTCCCAGTGACGCTTAGCCTCTTTCTCCAATCGTGCAGCTTTAGCTTCAGGTATTAATCGAGAGTTTTGAGCCTCTAGACGCTGTTTTTCTTCGTCAGTCAGATCCTTCAGACGATGAATGAAAACATCGCCGTTTTCGCCGACACATTGGGCTTCATCAGTTTCCATCGTGGATATTAATGCCGGTTTTGAGATTCTCTGGACAAAGCAAGATCGATGAGATGATGCATGTCCTAGATTTTCATATATTTTAAAAATATATTTTCAATAACACAAACAAATTGATTAACTTTTCTGTGTCGTGAAAAAGTGCGTAGAATACATCCCGCAACGTCGATTCAAAATCAAATGAACGAATGAGACGAGTGACTGAACGAAATTAAAATGTCAAAACCCTATGAATGAACTACGAAGTTTTTGGCTTGGATACTAAGTCTTTTAAGTTATGTCTTCGTAAGGAGTCGTCACTTTTTATTCCATTAGAATAAGGATAAAACAGATTTTAATGCTTTTACAGTATTTAGCAGCAAATTTATCGAGTCAGTCTTGACGGTAAGCTTTGTTGTCAAATTATCAGCTCCATTTTATTGAAATAGCGCCTGTTTCAACGATTCAATATATTATTCAGTTGTTCAGACACCTACGATACAAAATATTTCAACAATCTAACATCTTAATAACAATCGGCCCACCAAAAACTACTCGCGGACAATTCGTCCAGTTTTATCATAGAGTATTGTGAGTTGTAACAATGGGTTTGATCGAAAACAGTGAGCACGAGAGAAAATATTCATATATATTCACTTTACTTGCCTTTGTTCCTCTTGTTAATTAAAACGAAATTAACAATTTGAAAGCAAAAGTGAAATTACTTTCGTTAATTTGCTGCTTTGACATATTTTTAAAATAAAAAAAAAATAATAAAAAATGTTAATGGTAACAACACTAACAACTCCGCTTCCTTTGACCGTATTCATGATGATAAATAGCTTATAGCCTTCCTCGATAAATGGGCTTTTCAGCAATACAATAATTTTTCATTGGTTCCTGAGATACGAGATGACTACAAGACAATAGTAATCATAATTACCTACAACAAAAAAATACTGTGGTGTTTTTTACTACGCGTTCCAAATGAGAATAGGACCGATTCCTATGTTTTGACGTCTCGTCGTACTGTCAAATCGAAGAAATTTTGGCAAAATTGAAGAACTTAGAGATGAGTAAAATTGAAGAACTGGATTCTGATTAAACTTTTTTCGTTCACAGTTTATAAATAGATTTAAATTTTTTATGTAAATTAATTAACCTTTCAATTGTGATAATTGCAGACACAATTGAAAGACAATAGGTGCGCGAACGCCGGCGTTCGCTTGGGGTTTAATGAATTAATGTTTAAAAATTTCTTTCCTCTATTTGACAGTAAATCGTGACGTCACAACATGGCGGGCTATCCTATTCTCATTTGGAACGCATTGTACTTACGTTGTAGTATTGTGGCATAGATAACAGCGGTCTGCTAACAGTTTTACTATTTATAGGCGTAGTTAACGAAATTATATTGATAACAACAAATACGATATTAAATAACTGCTTCACCTACCCGATATAACGATTACACCAAGGTCAGGCATTATCACAAGACGTCAATTCGCAATCGATGTCATCTGCGTATCATGATCAGCATGCATGAAACCGGCACAATGCGGGCTATGTCGACTATTTGACACATCGACACGTGTCCCTTATCTAGGACAAATCATTTACAAGTTGACAAATGAACGGACTATTAATTAATGAAGTCGATTCTTAGATCTACTCTAATAGTTGAGATTCTTGGGATTGATTTGTTATTTAGGTGGCATGCTCCAAAGTAATCCGCGAATATTTTTTTTTAGTTTTTTTTTTTTGCACTTTAAATGTAGATTACTTACTAAAATATGATTGGCAGCCATACAAATTTATTTACGGAATTTCATTAATTAAAATCAATAAAGCTACCCTCTCAGTTTGTCTTGCTATTTTGAATGGCTATTTCTTGAAAAAGACCTAAAAATAAGTTCCAACGTTCTTATTAACACCATGGTTTTCTAGTGATTGATGCTGTCAGAAAAAAAAAGAGTCTATAGGTTTTGTTTGTGCCGGATTTTCTTTCTACCCTCATAGTTAAAGTCGAGTGTTTTTAGTTGTTTTATGAAGTTAATAATAAAAAGCTACATACTTTTCATAATCTGTGGACATAAATAAATGGTTGATCAAAAAGGGCGAATTGTAATAAGATTTACGGTCTGTTTACGAATTGGGTCTTAGCGGCGTCTCGATGCGTGCTTCAAACATTTTAATACTTTTGTTAAGGCTTATATTTATTTATTTATATATATATTGCATTCATGTCGTATATTATTGAACCATCTGGCCAAAATTATGTGGACGCACCTCTCGCACCCGCCCAGGCGGCAGTACGCACATCTGTGCATTTATTTGCGGCCAACAGCGCCCGGAAAGCGCGCAGCTGACCTTTAAATCCATTTTCTTTGCGAAATATTTATTGATTTACATTATGTAATGTTCACTTTGAAGAATATTTAACCACTCATTTTTATGTGTAAAAATGTTTCTAAAGATCTAAGCCGTTTCGAAGGAGTACGGAAAAGTTGCAAAAACTTGCGAAATTGCTAAATATATTTTTTAGACAAAAGTATAATTAGCACGAAAAAATCAAATGTTGATAATTTATTTATTCATTTAAACTTCATATACAGTAGTGGTACACAGGCGGACTTAATGCGACAAGGCATTCTCTCCCAATTAACCTTTGGGTTAAAAAAGAGATCACTGTGGTAGGTTTGCACAATATACAAATAATAAACGGAAAAAAAAGTTATTTATATATAATATATAATAAAATACATAAATATGCTAAAATAATAAACTAATAAATACTATGAAAAATATCAAATCATAAAGAGAACTTAATAACAATTCTGACGAAGAACAAACTAAGGTTGAGAGGACTTCAAGTAGTAGTTCCGAATTTTACGTTTGAAGGAAAATTTACTTTCGGCTTTTTTGATGTCTAGGGGAAGTAAATTCCAGAGTTTTATGATGGAAACAGCGTAAGAATTGGACATAAAGCCGTATAGGTACGGTGAGAAGGAATCTGAAGAAGCAAGTTTTTGGATGCACGAAGGTTAAGATTATGAGAACTGCCCAACACTTTAAAATATTGTTTTAAATAATCAGGAGCACAAGGATCGTTCATTACGGAATAATGTTGTTCATGAATCTATAATAAACATATATTTTTTTCAAACCTCCTCGGTAACCTGGCCGTTACCGAGGAATAGGCTTCAGAAAGTCACTGTCTTATGGCACTTTTCGGGCGCTTGGGCCTTCATACGCTCATTGCCCCGCGCTTAGCTAGCGCTCACAGCACGGTAAGGTCATGAACGGGCCGTTAGGTATACTATCAGCCGGCTTCTTATCGAATGCCGCTGTATAATTAGAGCATATAATATATTGACTTTATTGACCTCTTTGACTTTAAACAAAATAACTAATTACTATTTTCGTTATATTGGCTTCCATTAATTCAGGGTCAGGTTTAGGTACTGCACAATTAAAAGCTGAGATGGTATTATTAGTAGGTAACTTTTGCAACTTTTTCATAACATCACGATAATAATACATTTTGATACTTGAGGACTTAGCAGGTGCAGTAAAGTTTGATAACATCACGATAATAATACATTTTGATACTTGAGGATTTAACAAGTGCAGAAAGTTTGTCATTGTGACCGAAGTGGAATTCAGAGAAGAATAGTTATGATCTCGAGTGCTGCAATAATAAATATTTACGTGTATCAAACTACATTTTGATACAAGTGCAGAAAGTTGGTCATTGCGACTGATGCGGGATTCGCAAGAGCCGCAGGCGAGGGTGTCATGGAACCGAGAGCTGCAGTGACAAATTTGCACTTGTATCAAACGACTTTTTTCAATACACTTATGAAGGAATAGATAAAAGGATTTATTCCGTTCTAATACCAAAAACTAATAAGTACCACTTGTATTTTTATGAAATCATATTTATTTTCCATGCCGAACGAATACCAATATTTTGAATATGGTACAATCAGCTCAGTCTAACCTACATAAACCAAATTAATTGTTTTTTTTTTTAATACTTTTTAGTTTTTTTTTTTTCGGGTTTATCCATATCATAATGTACTATTAATTAATACTTATCTTTAGGTTATTTTAATTTTATATCACGCTGTTATTGACTGGCTGTATAGAAAGTTGGAACATGGTTCAATAGAAATGTGAAGATAGAATAATTTATATATAATTTTTTATAGCAGCTGTCTGTGAATAATTTAAGAATTAAAACTCCCTATGGATGAAAAGTATAATTTTCAACCCGCTCCTCAGGCGACTTCAGACCTACTTTCTGAGTATGAGTAGTGAAAATGACTTTTGACAACTGTTTCGGTCTTTTATTACTAGCTTCCACAATCCCTTTTATTTTTTGTCACTCCTCACTTAAGTCAGCTTGTTTGGCGACCAGTACTCGGTCATGCAAGCGACCAATCATCAATCACGAATGATGGTTTTCCTCAATCAGTACTAAAAAACGTCAATCATGGCATTAGACTGCAGGTTTTTCGTCAATCAAAACTTTGACTGTGGCAAAACTGACAGCAAAACCTACCGTGTAGGTAATGTTGCCTTTAATAGTAGTTTATGTGACTAGGGGATAAAGCAGTGTCTTTAAGTCGCGGGCGGCATATTAATCTGAACGAAACGAAGGTTGTTAATTTTAATCCCGAACGATAGTGAGGGATTTATAAAATTAACTCCCGAGCATTGCGAGGGAGTCAATAAAGAAACCTGAGTGAAGTGAGGAATTTAAGCCGCCCAAGACAAAGACAGCTTTAGCCCCGTGTTGCATACTCTACTTTTTACACCATCTGTGAGATAATTAAAAGACAATTTGGTCGACCAAATCATGTATTAGAGAAATATAAGTAGGTATTATATTTACAAGTTCATCAAACAAACAAAATTCACTACTCCAAGATTCTATAGTTTCAATTTATAATGCTCCCGTGTCGTCAGTACGCACGTTACATTCTATTTTCTTTTTTTTTGTTAGTGGCCAGTTTGAATCATAGTGATTACATACTCTTTGGTTTGAATTTCGAGTCAACTTGTTCGATGCGCCTACATTTTAATTCATAATGTTGACGATTCTTGATGCTCCAAATTCAAATCTCATTATTCCCTAGGGATCGGCCATACTGCATTATCTCCCTAGGCATATAATGACTTACTTTAAGTGAGGTTTGTACGAAGTGTAAAACGACATTATCGAGCAGGTGGTGTAAAAAGTAAATAACTAAGCACTTGAATAAATACTTCCGTTCAAAGAGTCTTATCTACATAATTATCAAAGAATATCTTGGTAATAAAATCAGTGAGTATGTGCGTATGTTTATGTAACGCATCCTGCGATGTTGTATCAACATTCTCGGCTCGGCAGCTCGTTAAACAGCCGTAAAATGTCTCTCAATTAGTCTCAACAGCTGACGGACATCAACGCGTACTGATTCATATTTGTAGATCAAATAGTTTATCTTGGACTAGTTATTTATTTGGTGACTCATATATGATCCTTGCCAGTATAAGTGTGTCCATGGCGTTTTTAGCATGTTCTTCTACGGAGAAGGATACGAGTATATGCCACTCTCTAACACACTAATTTTTAAAAGAGGCATTATATGTCAAATAAACTATGTATTTACTCACATGCATGTACAGTGAAACCTGGTTAAGTGAGACATCAAGGGACCTGCAATGTCGTTTCACTTATAGAGGTATTCCACTTACCCAGTGTCTCAGATACAGGTATAAATAAATATCTGTCTCATTTACAGAGGGTTCCGTACTTGGAATTACGTGTGGAATTTGTGGGTAGAATAAGAATGAGTAAACAAACAATGTTATCTCAGTTGCAGAGGTTTATGCATATAAAATTTACTCGCTGTCTCAGTTATAGAGGTAACTATGATGATAAATCGAAAGAACAAATCCCAGATATAGAGGCTTACCTCATCCCACTAACAGAGGTAATTCAGTGCCAAAGTGTTGGGACCTCAGCATGAGTTCCAGTTATGGAGGTTTCTCACCTATCCAGGTCCCACTTAACCAAGTTTCACTGTATTTGCCTTTTTCTCACTCTTTTATTGCACCACTTTTTCTCCGCATCACCCAAAGGTTGACTGGAAGAGAATGCCTAAGGCATAAGTCCTCCTCTGTACCCATGTGCATAAAGTGTTAAATAAATAAATAAGAAGTCATGGAGAAGATGTGCAAGAAACTCCATGGACACTCTTTTCGATTATGTTATGTATTACAATTATTACAAATATCTCTGTTACATGTTTCTTGCCGCTACTATTATGTGAAAATACTGTAAAAAATAAAAACTAAATATATTAAAATAGCCACTGGCAGCTAAGAGATGACCAGTCGCAATTTGACAGCACCCGTTCACGGACATGACACTCAGCTCAACCATTTTGAAGGGAAACGAATGATCTAGATTTAAATTTCGTCTAATTAAGCTCTAATATTTGGGTATTTTATTATAAAATTTCAAACAATACCCCATAAAAGAAGAGGTCACTTTAGCCAGTCTAAAACTTGGTTGAATTAATTAATCCAAATAGGGATTAATTAATTCAACCAGGTTTCAAACTTACTTAATTATGTCAGTCACCTCTTTTGCTAAAAAGATGTATCTACATAATACTTTCATATACATTTCCCAAAGCCCGTATCGTTTTCTAACCCTTCATGATTTCTTCTGATCCTTACTAAAACATTAAACAGTTCTGTTGACCGTTTAAGATTATGACACAGTAGGTACGTGTGACGTTCTTAATTACCGATACGTTATCACTACAGCTGCATTGTTTACTCTCGTTAATCGGCTCCCGGATAACGATATCGGTTTAAATACCTGTTAAACCCATTATTTTCACAATGCACTAAAATAATTGCAGCTTTTGGTGAAATAAAGGAATCTTCGGTTTTATTTAAAACAATAACTAATCCCACCCAGGAAGCTAACAATGTCCTGCAAATACTGTATAATACCTTCAAGGTACTGGCGAGAATTGCTATTATAAAGAAAAAAAGATAAGAAAGTTTTTTTTTGTGTTTTGTAGTGCGCATTCATAAGGGCCCAAGCGCCCGAAAAGTGCATAAAACAGTGACTTTCTGAAGCCTACTCCTCGGTAACGGCCAGGTTAATGTTTGAAAAAAATATATGTTTATTATAGATTCATGAACAACATTATCCATATTTGAATTTTTCGTACTATTGTCTAAAATAGTAGTTTATGTGACTAGGGGATAAAGCAGTGTCTTTAAGTCGCGGGCGGCATGTTGAATTCCGAACGAAACGAAGGTTGCTGATTTTAATCCCGAACGATAGTGAGGGATTTATAAAATTAACTCCCGAGCATTGCGAGGGAGTTAAAAAAGAAACCTGAGTGAAGTGAGGAATTTAAGCCGCCCAAGACAAAGACAGCTTTATCCCCGTGTTGCATACTCTACTTTTTACACCATCTGTGAGATAATTAAAAGTCAATTTGGTCGACCAAATCATATATTAGAGAAATATAAGTTTTTTTTTTTACAAGTTCATCAAACAAACAAAATTCACTACTCCAAGATTCTATAGTTTCAATTTTCTATAATGCTCCCGTGTCGTCAGTACGCACGTTTTATTCTATTTTCTTTTTTTTGTTAGTGGCCAGTTTGAATCCTAGTGATTACATACTCTTTGGTTTGAATTTCGAGTCAACTTGTTCGATGCGCCTACATTTTAATTCACAATGTTGACGATTCTTGATGCTCCAAATTCAAATCTCATTATTCCCTAGGGATCGGCCATACTGCATTATCTCCCTAGGCATATAATGACTTGCTTTATGTGAGGTTTGTATGACGTGTAAAACGACATTATCGAGCAGGTGGTGTAAAAAAAATATTTAGTAATTTCGCAACTTTTCCCTACTCTTTGCGTACTGCCCCCTAGGCGGGTGCGAGAGGTGCGTCCACATAATTTTGGCCAGATGGTCCAAGAGACTATAAGCCTTAAACCCTAAGATAAAACCGGCGTCCGCACATCTATTGTCTTACTATTGTGTCTCAAATTGACGGTATCTGAAAGGTTAAGGGCCATTTAGTTTTTTTTCTAAATTTATTTCCCCGTACTTTTTCTTGTAACAATTAGGTATTGTCAAAAAATGGGGATCTTAGCAAAGGTGAGACGGTGCTTCACGTCGGAACAGCTGCTCAATCTTTATCAAGCGCAAGTTCGATCGTGAATGGAGTACTGTTTTCATCTTTGGGATGAGTCTGCCAAATAGCAGCTTGATGCGCTGGAGATGATTGAGAGCCAAGAGAATCGCATCGGCAATGATGCACTTATCGAGTCTGAATCAGTCGAGTTGCTAGCCTGTCGGTTTTCTATCGTTTACATTTTGGGGAGTGTGCACTGGAATAGCACAATTTCCGTCCCATCATCGGACCACAAGACGTACGGCGTTGCACCACCGGTACATGGTAGACATCCCACCTATACATACGAAGAGTTTTGGGAACACATTTATTATGCGTGGCCAAGGAGTGGAATTCCCTGCCGGAGTTTGTGTTTTCTGATACTTAGCTACAACTCAGGGGTCTTTAAGTCAAGACTTAAAAAGTGATTAGGTTACTTCTAGGCAAGCGTGCTCCATTGTCGACCACATCATCGCTTACCGTCATGTGAAATGGTGGTCAAACTAATAATAATAATAAAAATATACGTATATATTTCTGTTTTAAACCTCAGTCTACCTATCCTATATCAATATTATTTTTAATTAATTAAACCTTGGAGTTTATAGAGAGCAGTTGTGGCCGGTGGTAATGGCACTGACTTACGAGTTGTGTAGGTCGCGAGTTCAAACCCAGCCATGAGCCAGGCGCATTACTTTATGTAATTTTATAATTTATTTGATTACCACTGCTCTCAAAACGGTGAAACAAAACATCGTGAGGAAACCGGTATGTCCTAGAACCAAAAATTCGAAGACATGTGACATTTACCAACTCGCACTGGACCCGCGTGGTGGATTACTGGCCCATTCCTTCTCCTGGAGAGGAGGCCTGAGTCCTAGCAGTGGGAACATTAAAAAGGCTGATAATGATGATGAAACCATAACTCTCTCATTTTCTTTCTTATGTGTCTCTAATTACGATATTCGAAAGGTTAAATATTCTTAAAACAAACAGCAATTTTGTACAAGTCTCGGTCATCAATAATAAATCTAGATTATTCCACGCTTTCATCGTATCGCGGCTAGAGTTACGATGTTATGTCAACTCAGCCGTCGCGATTGCACGAACAGGTCAACTGCGGGTTGTTTATGCAATGCGCACGTAGCAACCGAGCAACCGTTGCAGAACTGCATTGATATGTCCACTTTCTGGCCACGACGGAGGTCTTGGGAGGTCAATTACCCATATCTGTGGCCATATAAATACTTTGGTAATATATAAGTTTATTGTGGACCTATACAAGGTGTAAGGGACAGCCATCCACAAACTTTAATGGCTTGCTCAGTAGACGAAACTGAACAACCTACCACAAATTTTTTTTTCAGGAAGCGAAAAAAAAAATCAGCCTCACCATACAAAATGATAAACTTGATTGGACAATTTGTATAGAGACCAAATTTTTTTTTAGTTTCCTGAAAAAAAAATTTGTGGTAGGTTGTTCAGTTTCGTCTACTGAGCAAGCCCTTAAAGTTTGTGGAGGGCTGTCAATTACACCTTTTATACATAAAAGTTTGAGTGCTGACACGAAAACAAAAAGACATTATTATGACTCTAAAACGATTATTTCTCACTTTAACCATACTCGTCACTACAAAATAGCTTTAGCTCGACATTCTCTTCTTTGCTACAATACGTATAGGTAGGTTACACTTCTTTTTCTTTTCATGTACCTAGATAGATTCAGATGAAATTTTCTCTGACCAGTATTTGGCAACCTGTACAGCTCTGCTATTGGCGTCCTATCAGGTGCAGCTGGTTGTGCATGACGGACAGCATAGCAGGTGATGCATGTCTTGCTCTATATTAGCTCTGTGTTTGAGATAGATCGAGGAAGACCCATTTGGCTAGATGATTTGTACAGTGACCAGTGATTGCAGTCGGCAAACAGATTTCTAAATTGGCCACTGTAATTAGCGTTTTATTTCGTATTCCCTCTCCTAGAGAAGAGGCCTGAGTTCCAGTAGGGGTATCATTAAACCGGCAGTGAGCAATGGATAGCTCGTCGTCCGACCGTCCGGTAACGTCCAGACCAAGCCCAAGTTGTCGACGGCGCGTAGTTGTTGCACGGGCGCCTCAAGGAGTTGTCAGCAACCGTAGGGGCCCCAGGGTCAGAGCCTCATAGCCTACTGGGGCCGTGGGTGATGCGAAAGAGACCCCCGGGGACCTGAAACAATAGCAAAGGTGGAACAGTAGTGGATTTTTAGTCAGTAAAAGTCTGACACGCCATCACGGCCCAAGAATGGTTGACTATGTTATATTTTAATGCTAGTCAACCAAAGCAAAGCAGATAGAAGAAAAAAAAAACAGTCAAACCTAAAACTTAATTGTATAAAATGTTAATTATTCACATTTGCATGAATTAAAGTGTTTATTATCTGGGTTATCGTGGTCGACAATGGAAACAATTGGTAGAGGAAGTAACAATGTGGCACCAAGGCCAGCTGTCTAATTAATGAGCGCTTATGGCTTAGACAAGTCATGTTCAGTTCGGTCATACAAAAAATCTTACTTACTTGTGTTTTTTTTTTGTTCAATTACCCATTAGGTACTTACAACTTACAAAACTGTATATTGTAAGTTAGTCATATGTGTTAAACAACAATAATTTTAGTTAATGCGGAACCTGAATATAGTTGGTTCAGAATTAGTAACTGAATGGATTCCAGTAGTTTTTACACCATGTTAAATTTTTCCCCAAAAATATTTAAAAAAGGACACAAGTTTAGGCACCAGCGAACAGCTGGGTGCTACTGCAAAACAACCCATAACAACTTGGTGATTTTTCATGATACAATGAACTAGTTCGTTAGAATCTAGGGATGGGTGTAAAAAGCATTAAAAAAAATCTACCACAAGGATTTTTTCTGTAGGAGCCTTTTTTGACTTTTGACTGTACAGAAGAAGGGCTACATCCCTTCACATCGCTTGAGACAGAAACAGATGGAGGAAGGAGAGAATAAGACGGAAGGTCACGATCCTCAAGATTGAGGAATAGGACGCACGCAACGAGTTTTTTTTTTAATGAGAATGCTACCTACCTACCTATGATACCTGTGTATCTACTATCGCTCTAGGTGGACTAAGTGGGGTTAGACTTTTACTGTCAAAAATCCACCTGTGTCCTTCAGTTGCTGTCTGCGTTCCAGGTCCTTAATAACTCTTTCAAACGTATCCGCAGCTTGGAAAATTAGTTGAAAGCAACACATTTATTGTGCGTACAGCTTAGGAGTGGTGTGACGAGAATGGATAAAGTGAGAAATGAGTACATTAGGGGAAGTTTGAAAGTGGCGCCAGTGACTGAAAAGTTGAAAGGGAATCGTTTGTCTTGGTATGGTCATGTGAAAAGGAGGGACGAAACGCATATTGCTAAAAAAGTTATGAGTTTACATGTGGATGGAGGGGAAGAGGGAGGCCAAAGAAAAGATGGATGGATTGTGTGAGAAGCGATATGAAAGACCTTTTCTTTCTTTTGAGTTAGTGATAGCGTGATGAGTGACAGGACAGAATGGAAGAAAAAAACGTGTTGCGCCGACCCCAAATAAAACGGGACAAGGGCAGGAAGATGATGATGACAGCTAAGGAGTGGATAATTCCCTGCTGGAGTCTGTGTTTCCAGTCTTTTAGGCAAGCGTGCTACATCGTCGACCACATCGTCGCTTTCCATCAGGTGAGATAGAAGATAGAAGTCAAGCGGGAGCCTATCAACAACCGCATCACGCTAGCAGAAACCTAGGTACCTAGATATTTTAAAGGTGAAAGTTAGTGAGTGTGCGTGTGCATGTTTGTTACTACTTGACGCTTGAATGACTGAATGGATTTCGATGATGGTACACCATGTCCTGGAATGGCATACCTTTAGGAAAACTTTTTATCCTAGGAGTAGGTATGTTCCTTTGGGATAATTTTCTACTATCACGTGGGCCGTGGGCGAGCCAGTTGAGAGATAAACTACAAAAGTCATGACATGAAGAATGCCATGGTCCGGAGCGAGGATGAGTGGTAGGCGGTCACCGACTTCTACGAAGCAGTAATGCTCGCAAAGGAGGAGGCCGACCGCATCAGGCAACGGCGCTCTCGCCGCCGCCGCCGGGAACCCAATCTCGATTTCCGGCCACCGAAGGCGCGGGCATGCGGAGAGTGAACAATGGGTAGCTCGCTGTTCGACCGTCCGGTAACTGTTCGGACCAAGCCTAAGTCGTCGATGGCGCGCACTGTTCCCGCGCGCCTCAGGGAGTTGTTGACCGTGACTTTGATTCCCTTGAGAGTGTCAAAATACACGTTTTTTGCAACATAAACGGCCGTATCTTTCTTTCCTTAACTTAGAAGTTTGATTTTTTCACAGCTTGTAGGGACCACAGACTTAAAAGTATATGGTTTTAATTTCAAATCGATATCTTCACGCGTTCTCGAGACAAAAGGTCTTGATAGACAGACAGACAGACAGACGGACAACAAAGTTATACTTTAAGGGTTCCGTTTTTTCCTTTTGAGGTATGGAACCCTAATAATTATAATTAAGAACCATTTTCCATAGACAAGTATGTCGTGACTCGCGGTCAATCTAGTCCAGTATGTAGTTTGAGGCTGAATAACGGTGCTTATTTACCAGTTTACCAAGCTCGCGCGACAGTGACTCACGCTTGACCGGAATTCTCTTATTGCTACAAGTTTATTATCAAAAAGTAATACATGTTTATGTATTTACGCAAAACAATGAGTAATAATAGGTACAAGGTGTAATGTGGTTAGTGTTTGTTTGAAATTTATAGGTTTTAACTGTAAATGGTTTGTTTCTATGCAGCTGTTCATGGAACTTGCGAGCAGGTTTATTAATAAAGTAGGATTCTTTTTATCCTGTTACCTTGAAGTCATTGTAGGTTTTTTTATGGTCTTAGGCGGAGCGGGAGATAGTGTCAGACTCTTACTGACTAAAAATCCACCCCGTTCCTTCGTGCCTTTATACCGGAGCTGAGCTACTCTTTCGAACTAGCCTTGGCCCCTGTAAGCTTCGACTCAGCTGGGCCCCTGCTGTTGCTGACAACTCCTTGAGGCGCGCGAGAACGGTGCGCGATTAGCTATGTAGCTAGCGTAGCAAACGAGGGCCACGCGCTTAAGGGGATCCTGCATTTGAACACAAAAAAAATCTAGTCAAAGTATATACGTAATGAAATCCCAATACAGCTGATTATTTAATTGAAAATGATAAATGATCTTTATTTTGCAAGTAGGTTTTATAAAATAGTAGTTTATGTGACTAGGGGATAAAGCAGTGTCTTTAAGTCGCGGGCGGCATGTTGAATTCCGAACGAAACGAAGGTTACTGATTTTAATCCCGAACGGTAGTGAGGGATTTATAAAATTAACTCCCGAGCATTGCGAGGGAGTTAATAAAGAAACCTGAGTGAAGTGAGGAATTTAAGCCGCCCAAGACAAAGACAGCTTTATCCCCGTGTTGCATACTCTACTTTTTACACCATCTCTGAGATAATTAAAAGACAATTTGGTCGACCAAATCATATATTAAAGAAATATAAGTATTATATTTACAAGTTCATCAAACAAACAAAATTCACTGCTCCAAGATTCTATAGTTTCAACTTTCTATAATGCTCCCGTGTCGTCAGTACGTACCTACGTTTTATTCTATTTTCTTTTTTTTTGTTAGTGGCCAGTTTGAGTCATAGTGATTACATACTCTTTGGTTTGAATTTCGAGTCAACTTGTTCGATGCGCCTACATTTTAATTCACAATGTTGACGATTCTTGATGCTCCAAATTCAAATCTCATTATTCCCTAGGGATCGGCCATACTGCATTATCTCCCTAGGCATATAATGACTTGCTTTAAGTGAGGTTTGTATGACATGTAAAACGACATTATCGAGCAGGTGGTGTAAAAACACTTTTACACGTCAATTTTTTTTTTTTTCGTTTATTAATGCTAGATGAGGCCGGTGTTTCCTAGCTGACTACCCTGAGAAGAAACACCGAAACAAAAAGTCAGGGGTCAATCTCTTAGATTTCCCTCATTATTGTACTTTCCACGTACCTCAATCAAGCTTAAAATCCACGGACCATCAATAGGGCTCCTTGGTCAAATTTGCTACAGGCCCCGCGCTGGCATCATCCGCCACGGGACCCGACCAGTATTTGGCTAAAGTACAAGTACAGGTGGTTGTGCAGGACGGGCAGCTGGTGGTACATGTCCTGTGCAGCGGCTCCATACTTGCACGTTGTTAGAAATGGGTCGAGGAAGACCTATTTGGCCAGACTTTTTTGGTCAGTTTTTACATTGACATTGGGTCCGTATTCGGATAAGAGATTCCCAGATTGGCCACTGTCCCAGCCGCGCTGCCGGGATTTCGATCCCGATTTCCGGCCTCCGTAGGCGTGGGCTTGCGGACGGCGAGCAATGGATAGCTCGCCGTCCAATCGCGCATTAAGGAGTTGTCAGCAAACCGTTGGGGCCCAGCAGGGTCGAAGCCTACTGGGGCTAAGAGTCTGCTTCTGAAAGGAATATTCGGCTCCGGTACGAAAAGCAACGAAGGAACAGGAGTGGGTTTTTGTCAGTAAAAGTCGCGTCTAGTTGGAAGATGTTCTTATGGGGTGACGAAGTATGGAGGAGTTGGGTGTTTCTGCTTCCACAGCGCGCATATCTAAACGCCCGGCGCACCCTGGACAGCTAGCACTCGGTAACGCAGAGTCTAGCCTGGTAAGCAGAGATGGAATCACTATAGGTAGTTGAAGACATGTAAATAATAATCGGACGGGAAGCAAATTTCCCAGTCCTTCGATGTACGCGGTATAAACGATGAAGGGAAACGCTTAGTCCGGACAGTAGAAATACTAATCCTCTAAAACAGCCATACTCAAAGTGTGCTCCGCGGAACCCTAGGGCTCCGCAAAGCCTCTTTCAGGGCTCCGTGTACAAATTATAATGTGGAAAAAGCCATCTTGCCATGACGTGTTAAAATGACAAGTGTGCAAGCGAGAAAGAGGGATGGAGCTATACACCCTATATACATCCATCTCTTAGTTTAGGTCATCGAATGGAACACCTCATGAGGTCTTGGTAGGGTCTCAGTATTTCAATTTTAGTTTAATTGTAAAAAAATAAAAAGCAGTGTCATTACATTTTAAGGGCTCCGTCAAATAATTTGCCTTCCATAAGGGTTCCGTTCGAAAAACAGTTTGAGAACCGCTGCTCTAAAATATCATAATAGCCAGTTTTTAGGTACGTACTTATAGAATCTATCTTCACAACCGTCAGTTCAAAGACTAAGGCTAATTCAGGCTAATTAAATTCAATTTAATTTAGGCTAATTTCAGTCGAGCCCATTCGGCCGCATTCTGGGTGAGACCGACTCTTCAAAGCTAATCTTCGGTGGGTTTGAAAAACAAATGAAATCCTACACATTAAGGCTTGAAGGAACGGGATGGGTTTGTTAGTCAGTAAGAGTCTGATACTATCTCCCGCTCCGCCCAAGAGCGGGGGTTGTCATAAGATGATTTTTCCCATCGAAAAAAAAGGGCTGCAAATTTGCACGTGTATCAAACGAATTTTTCAATACACTACACTTACGGTAAATCATTGGGGTCAACGCGCGTCCAGCCTGATACGATAAATATAATAAAATAGTTTTAGGGGAGAGCACACGCACTTTTCTGTACTAATGCGGAAAACAGTCTATTGCGTGCCTAAAAGCGGTGGGATAAAAGCGGATTTAAGAGTAAGTGCTAGAAAAAGAATGAGCCAAGCTCTTGATATGACAGCATTACCTATTACTTACCAACATACGTGTTCAAGGATTCTAAGAACTGTACAAGTGTCACTTACACTACAATTGTGGACTTTCCTGTGTTTGTTACAATATTTACCCTAGACAAGAAATAACACTAAAAATGTACCTTTTCTTGAAAGCAGAATAAAAAATTGTTGTAAAATAAAAAAAATTGCAGATTGCGGAAAATCAGTACGTTACTGATTTACCTAAGGAGCTATTTGAACTGAAGCTCGGCTGCAGGCAGCGGATGCAGGCAGCACAAGCGGCGGCTGCACGAAGCAGGCTGCAGCTGCACGACAGGTTTTCTATGTAGTAGGTACTTTTTTTTTTAAACCATTCCAAAAGTGGCCGCGGCCGCACGTGCTACAGAGCTTCGGCTGCGAGTGCTGTCGCGACCTGCAGCCGCAGCCGATTGCAGACCAGTAATGCTGTGGCCGCAAGTCGATGCGCACGTAGTTATGTCACTCCAACCTGTAAAGAAAAGTCCGAAATACCACTACTCGGAGCCGATAGTGCTCATATTGTATTGAATCGTAGATTTGCGACTGGTAGCACGTGCAGCCAGCTTCGGAATCACTTCCAGTTGTGGATGAAGGGGACGGCTGCAGCGTATCATGCGTATGCTACCTGCATTCGCAACCTGCATACGCAGCCTGCAGCCGGCCGCAGCTACGCAGGTTATCTGTTGTATTTTGACATATTTTCCTCTATGATTTTGACGCTGGCTTCAACAGAGACAAACATAAGCAAAACAAACCCGAAATAAAACAAAATAAAAAAAATACAAATAACAAAACAATACAAATAAATTCAGTAGGTTTTGAGTTTATCGCGAACAGATAGACTGACACGCTGCACTATGTAGACGTCCATCCCCGTTGCCCAAGTCATCAAAATGTGTAAATCTTAGCCCCCCTCCACTTACAATGTTACTTTACATGAATGACTGCAAAGTACATAGGTACTCAGTGTCAAGTATCTTACTCAAGCTGCTCAAGCACTAACCTTGATGCCAGGTCCCGTTCTAAGAATTAAATGTTTTCAAGTAGACGTAGTGCCTAGAGGACCTACTTGAAAATAAAGAGTGATGGGTAAATGCCACTAAATACGCCTTATGTTTTATGCCGTGAGGGCCACTTAGATTGATGTAGGTAATTATCAGAAATTACATAGATCCATCAATACAACAAAACATGCTTAAATCATGCTTTGCTTTTAGTTAATTAAGTTTAGGTTATCTGATATAGTGAATTTGATGATTATTTATTTAATACTAGCTGTCCGCCCGCGACGTCGTCCGCGTGTACTTCGGTTATCGCACTCTAAACGTGTTTTCCCGTAGGAATAAGATGTTTTTCCGAGATAAAAAGTAGCCTACGTTCTTTTCCATGTCAAAGGCTTTAGGCATGCCAAATATGCAAATCCGTTCAGCCGTTTTTGCGTGATTAAGTAACAAACATCCAAACATGCACACTTTCACATTTATAGTATTAGTTAGGATTTAAGGTACTTCGTACTTTTTAGCCTGATATTACAGGTCCAACCTAGTTCAGACAAAAATACAATGTATGCGTTATGTTTTATGTATTTTAATATGTGCCACTTTTAAATTACTAAATAAACGATATTCTATTCTATTCTACTCTATTCTATTCTATCAATCTTTTTTTTTCGCGAGCAATCAACAAAAAACCTTTAGCACTCTGGACGTCAAACTTTTACAGACAAAAGCCCACCTGTGTTCCTTCATTTGCCCTTTGCGTTCCAAGTCCTCGGTAACTCTTTCAAACATTCCTGCACCCTTAGCGGGCATCGACCCTTCTGGGCCCCTTCGATTTTGCTCCCTTTCGAGGCAGCCGTAAGCGTGAGGGAACGGACTTCCTCACGTCCCAGCAGCCGAGATCCCGACCACGACTTTCAGCCAGCGTAGGCCGCGCCCGGCCGCCCGGTAACCGTTCGAAGCCGAGTCCGAGTCGTCGACGGCGCGTAGAGTTTCATGCGCGCCTCAAGGAGATGTCAGCAAAACCGGGTCCAGCAGGGTCGACGCCTACTGAGGCCATAGGTCTTACGATAGAGAACACCGGGGAACGAAGGCAAAGGGTGGGTTTTAAGCACTAAAAGTATGACATCCTGTTTCGCCCTAGATCGTAAAAGAAGTGTATATAGAGATGATTTCCACCTAGAAAAAAAAGATAACTAACACGAGATTTTATATAATTAGAATACACAGTTATTTATATTAGCGCTCTTCCTCTCTCCTACCATTTATTATGTTGCTGTGCCCGTCAGGGACCATAACTGTTACCATTTTTTTTTATTATTTAACACCTGACATGTACTTATGGTCTTGCAATAAAGATTTGAGATTTAAAAACTTTCAGCATGTTAATATTCCTCCTTTTTTCGACAAGAACCCCTACAAAGAACAATGCAAGTAACAACTATATTGTATAGCGTATCTATTGGAACAAAGAAGGTCCCACCGTTTGTTCTAGCCAGGTAAACGCGCACTTCCCGGAACATGCGCCGGCGCAGCAAACATGGCCGGCACAAACACTGGATAGTGAGTCGAGGTGAAATATTTCACACGTTTTGACTTGCTTTAGTTGAAGACAGGTCTATTCTGTGTCTAACGTATTTACTCTTCTTTAAAATAATGCTATTCATGTCAGCTTTAAGTTTAGTTTTCATTCACAAAATTAGTTGAAATCAATGGTACTTCAGAGGTATACAATAGTAACTCCACTTTAAGTGTTTTGGCACTGTTAAAATTAGAAGAACTAGTTTTAGGTAATGGTATACGGCATCAAGTCCTTCGATATCTAGGAAGAGAAATATTCTGTATTATGTACAATATCGTTACAGGGTAGACCGGTTTATTCCCATCGGCTAACCCTGAGTTTGCCACCGGGGTGGCGGTTGGCACTCCTTCATTCCCATCGGCCACCTCTGAGCTGCCACCGGGATGGTGGTTGGCACTAATAGGTGGCGTCTACCACCGCGGTGGTCCATGGTTACTATTTAGTTTCATTTACTTCCTTCGTAGCTATAGTACTGGAGTTTATTCGCATTTCGTATTGCGACATTATTAATAGAAATTCAAATAACATAACTGGATATCATGAGCAATAAAAATAAGATTAATAATGCCAAATAATATTGGAGCTCTTTTTTAATTAATTATTAAAAAAAAAAAACATTTTACATGTATAAATACTATTTCTTTATTGGTATAACAGTACTCTTACAATCAGGGGGCCTACTTGCTTTCTCCGAAACGCAATTTTCGTAAACGAACGATATTCAAACGAAGTTTCGTTAGTGCACCTACTCTGTTTCATTTTCGGATACACACAAGAAGTTCGGACCCACAGACAATCTTCGTGACCGAATAGAATGAACTATATGATTTGGGTCTTTTTATATGTCATTTAAAGTAAATTACGGTTTTTAAATTAATTTTAAATCTTGCTTTATTTTAAAATTTTGCATTTATGAGGTGGTTTATTAAATATTTCTTGTAATATTTATAGATAAAACATAAATATGTCGTAAAAAATAATTTTCGATAAAATACAAAAAGACACCATAAAACAACCTTTTCTACGGTCATCGTTAACCGACTTATATAAAGAGCGCTACTTTACTTCAATCATTGGTACTAACGTATGACAACTAAAAATATCTGTATAATCACACGTAACATGTCAATCTTTGAATGTCAACTTGAATTTGACTTTTAGTTTGAATTTTCAAAAAAATATCATGCTGCCAGTGCTTTTTTACATGACACATTACGTCAGAAAGTCGGACTGTCGCAGTCTACCTTTTTGGGCCACGACAACTTTTCTTTACATTTAATACCTCTTTGATGTGATTAAATATTTCTTGTAATATTTATGCATAGAATACAAATGAAACTAAAAAAAACGTATTTATTATTGATGATGAGGCGGTATGGTCTAAGCCCTTAGCCGGCCCAAATGGGGCAAAAAAAACAATGTGTAACTTGTCAACATTGTCAACTTCAGTGCTGCCAATTTAGTATTATTATGGCTAAATTTAGCATTTTTTCAAAGTAATTTGGCATGTATAAATTCAGTTTAGCATATTTTTAGCAGAACATTATTTCTAAATGCAAAATAAAATCTTGATGTTTCTGTAGTTTGTGAACGCGACCCTAGTGGTTAGGGGAATCCCGCTGATATGGTTTATTGCATCACTCGACGTTGTTATCAAAGGTAATTTAGTTTTGTTTGATTCTTATTTGGCTACGTCAATAAATAACCTATAACCAACTTTATCGTGCAGAGTGGGAATTGATGTCCGATTTGAAAGAATGGCTTCTTCCGCTCTGCTCAGACATCATACGAAGAGGATACACACGAGGGTCCAGTTATCAGCATAGTATTTAGCATTTTCCGAAAATTTTGGCATGTATTTGGCATTTTTTGAATGCAGATTTAGCAGAAAATAATTTAAGGAGTTGGCAGCACTGGTCAACTTGCATTGTTAATTTTGAAATCAAAAGATTTTTATTTGGACTTTACCTATACTTAACTCAAGTTACAAATAGGTATATTTTAATATACATATTTTGTCATCACGGTACGCTTCCTGAAAGAAAGTTTCAAGTAGAACTGTGGATGTCGCAGTCTTCCACAAGTTTTGTTGTGGATCTTTGATCTTTGTAAGTAATATTATCATAATTATACAATATAGTATGTACCATGTATGTACCTATTTGTTTTTAGTCGTGGGTAGTCATTCGTAGAATTCTTTTATTTACCATCTTAGTTGTGTCCAAATTTTGTTACAATAACAATTGATTTTATTACCACATAGTATTAAATGTAAATTCTATCAATTCTTACCTATTTAATTTCAATATTTTATGATTCTATTAGGTATTTAATCTGTTTTATTTTCAGATCAATGAACCAATACCATCCACCTCCAGGCAATCAAGCTAACCTCCAAACTTTTCACAGCCCGAGGTAGCTGTGGACATACGACCCTGCCAGGAAATCGACCACTAGTGACATGAAAATCTCTGAATCCTACAGGATTCAAGTTAATAAAAAATATAAATGTATTTTTTAGTCTTTTATTAAAGTCTTTTTAAAACAACAATTTAAGACAGTCACAGTACCCTGCAAACACCATAGTACTCCACTTCCAGTGCTTTGCTGAGGAGAAGCCTACAGAGGCTTTTTGGAGGTAATAAAGGCATTATTTCCTGTTACAACTCCCCAAATAATTACCGACTGTGTCTCACATTATTCACAACATGTAAGTCAGGAATTTGCGTAATGTTGAGCAGAAAACATCACAGTAGTACTCTACTTCCTAATGCTTTGCTGAGGAGAAGCCTACTGAGGCTTTTTGGAGGTAATAAACGCACTATTTTCTGGTACAACTCTTCAAATAATTGTCGATTGAGTCCCTCATTTCCCACAAACTGTGTGTCAGGAATTTGCATAATGTTGAGCTGAAAACATCACAGTAGTAGTCCACTTCCTAGTGCTTTGCTAAGGAGAAGCCTTTGGAGGCTTCTTGAAGGTAATAAAGGCACTATTTCCTGGTACAACTTCTCAAATAATTGCCGACTGAGTCTAACATTATCCACAACGTGTAAGTCAGGAATTTGAGTTGGTTGCCGGGTCTTTGTACGCTCTAAACATTCGTAATGTAGAGCTGCTTCAATTAAAAGCATTTTTGAGGCCATTTTTAGCACTTTTCTTACAAAATCAACACAAACGAAAATGAAAAGGTAAGGTTTTTGGTTTCGTCAATTTGACGTTAAAATTGCAAAATATTCGTATGTCATCATCATATTTTTTTTCGAAATATAACTAATTAGAGTAGGTTTAGAGATTCGGTACGTCAAATAATTTTCGTTCGTACGAAATTTCGGGAACGAAATGAACCATGGTAGGAAACACGCCGAATTTCAATCGAAACTTCGTTTTTCGGAGAAAGCGAGTAGACCCCCAGGGGTGGCCTATGGGAATAAACCATTAGACCCAATGCGATATTGTAGTCTAGAGATAAATAAGGAATTTTAGTGCCACTGTTCATATTATTATTGATTATGCTCACAATAATATAAAAAACCTCACTCGTCTACGTACTCTACCTAAATTGTAACAATAAACTGCGCTCACGCATCGGATAGTACTTCAAATACCAGATGACAATTATTTAACAATAATAATAGTGCAGTGGATGAGCGATGAATCGTTACGGATCAATAGCCGTGTGGGAAAAAATGTCTACCTAGTCAAAGGTACAACATGTGAGGTAATTTACCTATGTATTCTAACAAAAGCATAGTTAAAATCCAAAACAAGCTTTTTTGGTACCTATTTTTGAACGCAAAAAACATAGAACTCTAAAAACGAATTTGTAAATAAGTAGGTACTTTTGAATGCAAAACCATAAGAATTAAAAAACTGGGCAAGTGCGAGTCGGACTCGCGCACTGAGGGTTCCGTGCAAACTGCAATTCTAGAATGGAGTCTCGAAGATTTTTCCGAAATGCATTTTTTTTTTTTTGCGATGTTACTACAACAAATTTACTGTTTTCAGATTTTTTCCTATACCTGTGCTATAATACCTCGTTTTGTGAAAATTTCAGGATTCTGGGTCAACGGGAAGTATGCGGGAAGATCTTTGAGAATATCAAAATATACGTCTTTTTTCGACATAAGCGGCCGTATCTTTTTTATTCGTTAACTTAGAAGTTTTATTTTTTCACAGCTTGAAGGGACCGCAAACCTGAAAATATGGTTTTTAATTTCAACTCGATATCTCCACGCGTTCTTGAGATAATGGGTCTTGACAGACAGACAGAGAGACAACCAGACGGATGGATAACAAAGTGGTCCTGTAATGATTCCGTTTATTCCTTTTGAGGTACGGAACCCTAAACAGACCATAGAAAAAGAAATATTAAAAAAATCATCTAGGTTTATTTGATTAAGATTTCGCATACCTCTAAGTACTATTTTCTACATTTATTTTAATCTCTCCTTTTGCAGGTTTATTGTAAGAAGTTATAAGAAATAATAATTTTGTTGTATTTACAACAAACGCTATTTACTGCTAATTTTAGCAGTAAGTACCTTTGTACCTAATAATATTTATAATTATCTATTGTTTAGATAATACATGCATGTATTTTCTAAATAATGAAATAAATAAACTCTTTTCAAAGCAACTAAAAACCATAACCGCAGTCGTACACTTGCGGACATGAAAAATGACCTAACAAAATTATTGAGTTTAAATTACACAGTGGCGTAACGAGTGGCAACTGGCAGTTTCTGATTGCTCGTGTAGAATTCCTATAGTACAAAAATACTACTATGATAATATGTTTCTATTTTGTTGTACCTACAGTTTACGCATGACTGAATTCGTATATGTTTGTACCTATTACGTAAAGACAGCTGTTGTGTTTCAAATATGTACTACTACAAACGTAGCCAACGCCCCTTTATCGACGTAGACGTTGTAAATAGGTATGTATATAATGCGTCACCACCACCACTATGACGAATTATGACGATCAGGATAAATGCTATAAAATACGTCATGTATTTTCCATTTGCTAATGAGATATTATAGTTTAATGACAATGTTACAGTTAGTCATTTTAATTGCAAAATATTAATTAAATAATTGTCAAATTATGGAATTGATTTAATTAATTATGTAATTAGCGAGTTAATTATGATTTTGCGGAAAACCATTACGTTATAAAGGATAGATAAGTCTACCACAATACTGCTACTGATCAAACTATTCTTATCAATAGTAACCATTATAATTAGTGGATAGATAAGCTGACGATTACTGATCAAACTTCACCTAGTTAACAAAACTTTGCATAATTAATGATTATGCCTAGCTATCCTACTTGAATGCAGCTAGGCTAGGTATTTCATTATTAAGTAGAAATAGTTCAAACTTGTTTTGATGAACAATGATTTTAGGAAGAAAATAAAAACGAATTCATCAGTGCATTAACATTTTTTATTTAAAAGGAGTGTACTTGTTACGAGTATTTATAATAGTGCCATCTATTATCTGAATGATAATGAAGTTTTGTTTCATACGAGTGCACAAGATGGCGCTAGTGGTACTCTTTGTTGCTTTGTGTCGAGTCGTGGCTGGTGAAGCGCACAAGATCACAAAGCGGTTTGTTATTGTTATCTTCAAGATTAGTTGAATCATCATTTATAATGAGGAGTTCTTATCGAAATAATACAAAATTAATGTGGCAGTAAATATATTCAGAAAATATCAACCATGATCGCAGGTATTTATCGATTTTATCAATGTAAAAAAGTTTAATACAAATCAGTACGAATTACTTATGTATATGTATAATATTGTCGACTTTCATTTTGTATACTTAGCCTTTATCTTATAATTAATAGTTCAGTTACGTTTTATTACAGTTTAGCTTTATTATTGCTTTATACAATATCGTATCGTGTAGCCGTCCACACGTTCTATTTCGTACACGCTAGTCACTTAATTTAGATTAATAATAATTACATATCACAATGAGACGTTCCTTCAACATGATACACTCGCACACAAATAATACAAAATACAAAACGAAGGCACGAGATCTAACTACATCTACGACTACTAGTATAAACATGCCCTAATGACGTTACGCTAAATGCACGCGCGCCCTACGCGGCGCGACTCAGTCAAAGTGTTGCGTTTGGAAGAGTCATATCACCTATTTAAATTTCGGTAGCGTTAAAATGTTTCAAAGCGGTTCTGGAATACAACAAGTGCGGCTCGGCGGAGGTCGTTCCCCGCGCCGGCCGTGGGTAATGGAATGTCGGCGTGCAGCCGCTCCTGGCGCTCTTTGTGCGCGCGCCCGCCCGGTCCGCGGCGCAGGCAGCCGGCAGGTAGCCGCCAGCCACGCGGACCGGGCCTCGATCACTATTAACACGTCACACGGACGACCCAAAGTCCACTAGCCGCTTCACACGCCCCGACAGACTACACACTGTCCTTCCCTTCGAACTTCTCGGCCAGCTCGCCCATCAACTCCTTGTAGATGAGGGGGTCGATGTTTTTCCCGAGCTGGTAGAGCACGAACCAATCCCCAATCTGCAACTCGCGGGCCACAGTCTCCACTTGTGCCTGCGGGGCGAGGCGGCTGCGAGCGCGCAACAGGTACAGGCGCACGCGCGGG
Organism: Mythimna albipuncta; assembly: GCA_929112965.1. Lineage (NCBI taxonomy): Eukaryota > Metazoa > Arthropoda > Insecta > Lepidoptera > Noctuidae > Mythimna > Mythimna albipuncta. Next base: position 1,917,038 of record OV815962.1, on the reverse strand, counting down.
CCCGCCACCACAGCCATGCGGTAGATCAGCGAGATGCCACTCAGGATCGACAGGATTATAAACCAGAACCATAGGAACACGTAGATCTTCTCGTTGACGATGTTCAGTGGCAGCACGCACAGTCCGTCGAACTTCTGCACGGTTCCCGAGGGACCGTATTTGTGGAAGGTACACTTTGTCACCTTAGGGAACACTCTGGCCATGGGGTCGACGCGCTCCTCCGGCTCCATCTCGGTGAAACTCACCACGTCACTTCCGTACGTGGAGAACTCTCCGTCCAAGAAGAAGTCCATGAAGAAGATCTGGCCGACAACGTTGATGAAGTTCAACACCTCGCAGATGAAGAAACGGAACGCGTAGAAGTTTTGTGTGTGCAGGTTTGTATGGAAGTAGTCGACGAGTAACTTCTTACGACTATCTTTGCATTCATCTCCCACTACAGGGCAGTTGAGATCGAGCACTAACATCTTGATGCGGCCTCCTTCCCATGTTTTCCACAGGTAACGCGGCACATAAAACAAAATAGCTTGGAAGAACAACACAAAACACACCCACTGGTAGTACTTGTGGTATTTCACCTCGTCCTGGCCGTCCACGTGCGAGGCGACACCGGCCTGCACCACGTCCTTGCCGACGCGTCCCACCAGCCGGTTGGGAATCGTGAAAGTCGAGTAGATCCAGCAGTACGTGTCCATGACGGCGAGCGGGATCTCGTCGACAATGCAGTCGATTGGGTCACCGATGTATTGCCGCGACGTAACGAGCAGCGAAAACGCGATCAGTATGATCACGGTGGCTTTGTAATGTAGCCGAAACACATTGTTGTCGATGCACACAGAGTCGAGCTTGAGAAGCCCCTTCACGGAGCCGAAAACGTCAAACATGGCGGTCGTCTAGCCGCGAGCGCGCGGCGCGTCGTACGCGATCGTGTAAAGCAGGGCGTGCGTTTCGCCCTCGCGTCGAGTGCGGAATGCTGAACTGCGGTGGGGCGCACCGTCAGTTGAGTAGGGCGCAGGACTGCGGGGCGGGGTACAGTACGGTGTGCGGGGGGCTGCGCTCCCCACCTCGCCGCACCGCTGAGTCGCAGACTCTCGGAGCAACGAACGACACAACTCACACAACAACTGACCTCTTTTCTACCTCCGTGGCGTCATCTGGTAGCAATGACGCCGTACCCAGGGGCTATGCATCTCAGCGTTGTCGGCAAGTGATAATGTTCACGGTGTACAGCAGTGCCGCTTAATTAAATACATGTCTACGGATTGCATCACTTAGTTTAGGAGAGTGCATGTCCGTGAAATGGTAATCAAGTATGTAACGTAACGGTAAAGGGCGACGCGACTGCGGCCCCACTCACGCGGACCGGTCGCTCGCTCCGGCGAATCACTTAATAACTTAACTGATTTAATTTAATGTACTATCTCGACGACACTGTCGAAGGAGTATCATTTTCAGAGGTTAGGTACTCTAAAGAAATGTTGATAATGATCATAAATAACGATATAGGTAGCATGAGCGTGGGTTGAGGAGTAGTCGAGAACACTTGGCTGATGACGATATGTCGGTCAGAGGCTAATAGTTCAAGTATAATTAATGTTATCATTCTGCCAGCATTACTTTATTTTGTGCATGACCGTAATATCACGATAAAAGATGGCTCTACTAACATTGCATCCAGTTTTAATTTTCAAATTGATTGTTTTATTTTTAAAGGTTTTTTCTGACTTTGGATATACCTAATAGCATCGTGAAAACAACCAATCTTCCTTGGGCGACTGTGGTAATCAATGCCAAATAAAAAGGGGCCTTCCCTGCAATGGAACAATAAGAGACCTACCGGTCTTATTATTAGATATATTATTGCACAATATTTAGACTAGCCCAACGAGAGCACACGAGAGCGTGATTTAAAACTATTTGCCAAATTGGATAAGCTTATTTTATACTTTAAAATCAAATTTTAAAATGCCTCACAAGAAAAGAAAAGTACCTACTTCAAAATCTATAGAAGCTGTAATCGCACAAATTTGTGACCCCATATCTTTTTGACTAAGAAGTTAAAAAAGAAAAAAGATTCGTGTTTTTTTTTATTATGAGTTTTACAAATGCACTGATTGTTAAAACTTACGTAATGAAAAGCAATAATATTTAGTTCAATAACGTCATGCACATTTTAAAATATTTACACTTATCATCATAATGAATATCTCTGGCGACCCGTACCGTTCCGAGTGAATGTTTACGTGCTCCCATGCACGCGGTTACTCAAACAACTCGTTTATTTGAGAAAGTGGGTAAAATATTAATGCTTTTTTTCTGATGAGCAGTTTTTTGTGTCCGCCAGTGTAATAAAAGAGACATTGCAGTTTTTGAATGCCGAAACAAGTCTTTTTTTACGATTATTAATATTAAGATATGTGTATATGATTATACTTTATGTGATTAGTTTTATATATCAAAACATATAGAAAATATAGTAGTACTAAAGTTATAAATTATTATAAATTTACAGCTGCTGGATTATTTACCTAGGACTTGTTTGAAGAAAGATACTGGTTTCCATGTGCAAAAGTAATTTTGAAAATACGACGACAACATTCCTTTCAAGCTTTAATTATTTATTTCTTTGTTTACTTGTACAACATTACAGTCTTAACTAATGCGTTGTACAGAAGAGACATAAAAGAAGAAAGTAAAAAAAAGAAGAAACATATTATAAATTACCATAAAATAATATATCCCACAAAACCAACTAAGACAACGCTTACCTACTTATAATGAGAAGTTAATTAATTTTTAATCCCAAATGATATGTACCGGTAATGATTGAATGACGTCCATTGTGACACCCTATTAATTTTATGTTCCAGATGTAATTTTTATTTTTGGTGTACAATAAAGAATATCTATCTATAAATCTATGATTTTTAACAAAAATAAATCACTTACCCTGCTCTACATAATAATATCCTGTTTACAAAAAAATTAATTTAACTTGTCAAGAAATAAATGTGAAAAAAAAAAACTACAAACCATAAAGTTTTTTATGTTTTCATTCATAACTTTTTTTTTTTAAATATTCACATTATTTTTTCAATTTTCATAACAATTAGTGTGCATAAATGTTATCTAGCCTTTGTCAAGTAAGGAATGCTCAAACAAATTAAAAAATCGTTTAGTTTAACTTAAATGCTAGTTTTTTTTTAAATATCGAGGCGTAGATTAAACGATAAACAAAACGATAAATATTTTAAGGTCTGTTTTCTACACTAAAATTACAAAGAGGTAAAGTTTGTTTTTTTGTTTATTTTGGGGTAAATCTCCTTTAGTACTGGTTTGATTGCTAAACTTTTTCACCGATAGAAAGCTGCTTTATTCCTGAGTGACATAGGCTATATTTTATGTACGCGGGTAAAGCCGCGGGCAAAAGCTAGTAATGTAATAAAAAATTTATGTTTTTTTTTCTGGTTTTAATTTTATTAGCCTATAATGTCCCACAGTTGGACAAATGCGGCTTTTTCCAGTTTCCCACCTCGTGGCAGCCTTAACGATACGTGTCCAGTAGGTATAATATAATAATAATAATAAAAAACAATTCTATAGTAAAATGTAATGTTTGTTAACGCACCCGTAATACAGGAGTAATTCCTAGTGTGGGAAAACGTAAAAATTAAATAATAATAAAAATATATAATTTACATTAATTACGATCGAGGAAATATAATTCTAATTGTAATATAGACTTGCCTGATCCAGGGATTCGTGGGGCTTTATGGACCGGGACCGCGGTCCCAACTTCCACCTATAATTTTTTTTTTTTGAGTAGTATCTTAGGACCACAATGAACACAGTATTATAGAACAGTTACCAAAAAAAACTGTACTTATTTATTTTATTTGTGGTTCCATAAATCTAAAAAAAAATATATATGTAGGTGAAAATTGGGACCCTGGTCCCGGTCCTGAGAGCCCCACAACCCGATCTCGGTTTATAAAAACCTGTGTTTCAGGTCATAATGTACTTATATTTTGATAAATTTTAATTGTCCTGTATTTGTGATAGTAGCGATCATTCTTTGATTTTTATAAAATAGATAAAGTATTATGATATTTTTTTTTATTATGTAAATAGATTATAAATTAACACTTTGTCTCATTAGTTTTTTTAGTCAGTTTGGTCAAGTCTAAAATGATTCTAATGACTAGCGGAAACCACAAACACTGGTATTGTGCTAATATTTTCAAGGGTGTAATGGATACGAGTAGATAAGGCTACATGTGACTCATTTTACACCCACTTCCGAATAGTATTATCTCAGATGCCTACTAGTCTACTAATGACAAAGAGGAGTTATTTAATGAATTTTCACTAGTGGCGTAGCTAGTCCCAAAGGGCCCCATATGAAAAGTTATCGAAGGTTTTTTTTACACAGTTGGACAGGCGCGGTCGCAGCCTGAAATATTGGAGGAATAAATGTCTTTATTGTACAATACACAATTTTGGTGCACACATTATATAACAGATTCAGATGGAAGTCTCATATTAATATTGGCAAATTGGTTGATAATATTTTAAACGTGACGCTATCTCTGGGTGAATATTCGTGACTAGGGGCAAAAAAAAAATTTTTTTTTTGTAAATTTATAAATGATTTATCAATTTGACGCGTATGAATGGGGGGGGGGGGATTATGTTCCCTGTGACCCTCCCCACCCTACGGACCGCGCCTTCAGTAGGGTCTACTATCACAGAGACATGAGACGGTTTCATAGGCCACAATAGAGATGATCAGACTAACTGGATTGATTTCGTCCATGAAGACCAATACTGATGAGTTCGTTTATTGTAGTATTCTGGAATAGAAGAGAGATTAAGTTTTTAATGTGATCTTATGTATATCCTAATTTCCACGTATAAAAATAATACTCGTTTTTTTTTGTAGTATTTTGGGACCACAAGGAAATAGGCATTAAAGTACAGTTACCAAAAAACTGTATTTATTTTATTTGTGGTCCCAAAATACTATAAAAATAAATTATAGGTGGAAATTGGGACCACGGTCCCCGTCCAACCAGCAACGTACAACTTTACTGATGGTATGCTCTGACTTACCACCAGTTACCACAAAATCATGTACCTAACATAAGTGACCCTATGAGTTGCGACCCGTTGTAAGATAATTATGAATAGGATATGAACTGATGTTTGACCAAGTAAATTAATGTTTAACTGAAAATATCATAGACTAAAAACCACTAATTAATCGATTTGCTTGCCCTACAAAAAAAGGGCAAATCAATAATATTGACTATTTTATAGCCAAACACACCTACTACGTAGATGAGCCGACCGAAATCCTCGAATTTATTATCACCACCGATATCCGTAAGATAAGATTATGTTTCTTGCAAAAATGTACGCTCCAAATGCGCCACAGTCAAAGATAAATTTTACTCAGTAAAATAAATAGAAATGATAAAAAGTGTTCTGAAAATATTATATTGAATCATTTTGACTGGCCTGTTGGTCTAGTGGTTAGGTTAGTTTATTTTTATACTGCTATGCCGGAGGTCGTGGGTTCGATTCCCGCCCAGAAAAAAATTTTGTGTGATGAGCATGATCATTTGTTCTGTGTTAGTTGTCTAGTACACACAAGCTCTGTTTAGCTGATACACTGTGATAGTTAAAAAAAAAATGTGGAGAGTAAGAAGGTTAAATTCATTGCTTGGTCCAGTAACTTCAGCTTAAATTTTTCATTATTTGTGGAAGAGACACCACAATATTTAAAATACACATGACCTGGGCCTCAAGTCCACTATTACATGACAATAGTGTCAGAATGGTGCATCATTGATTTCATAATTTTATTGTTGATTTTGAAAAGTTTGGTAATTCACTAATTATGACTAGCCAATGGCCAACCACTGACACTCCATTTAAAGAACAGGCATAGAATAGAAAACTCATACATATCGTCCATTTAAAGTCTGACGTATGTGGTAATCTCCAAAAATTTTGAAAGTTCCTGTGACTTCCCATTAGGACGTCATTGTGTAGTCATTTCTTTTAATAAGCTCGATATTGTCATTCTATCACAATTCTACGAGACCATTGACTAATCCATTGATTAGTCAATGGTCTCGTATATTTACATATTATGAATTTGCAGATTACGAACTTTTATCAAAATGGCAATGGGATCATGTTGGAATGACGAATTTATGGCCCCTGGCCAAGTATTTCGCTGGTGAGGCTGTCATTAGATCTTTACGTGAACAGGTACCTAATCATAAATGATAAATGATAAATGAATTTATATCCCCCGCTCTTGGGGGCGAAGCGGGAGATGGTGTCAGATTCTTACTGACTAAAAGACCCACCCTGTTTCTTCTAGCCTTCATACCAGGTCTCCGCCGCCGATCGCCCCCACGAGGGCACGGCGATGCTCCGCCCAAGCAGGGCACACCTCGACTGTGTGCTCCACCGTGTCCTCTGGGCGGTACACAGTGGCGACACCCGGGCGTCACTTCCGCATGAATCCGGTGCAGGAAACTCCTGAACGAACCATGCCCGGTGAGGACCTGCGTCATGCGGAAGGTAAGGACGCCGTGAGGTCTTTCCAGCCACGCCCCAAAGAGGGGACTTACCGACCTAATCATACATAAGATACTTAATTAATCGATTGCACAGGAAATCCCTTGTCATACACCTAGTGTATTATCGTTATTTATTATGATTTTCTTAACCAGATAAGAAATACAAGAATTTGTGACGCATAACATCCTTACCTTTTGTATTTATCCACGTGCATTAGTAACATATTAAGTTACAGTATGGCATTTTTTTCTTGAACCGTGGCGAAATAGGGAACTAAATTAAAAACTACTGAATTTGATTTTTTTCTTTGCAAGCAGCGTCTAAGTCAAGTTTCAACGTAAACTGGACAGTAGCAGCTTACCTGCTTATTGCATATTTAGTATGTTTTTGCAATGATAACATATAAGTTTTCAAGTTTCAAAAGGATAATATGTTTTTTAGGGTTCCGTACCTCATAAGGAAGAAACGGAACCCATATAGGATAACTTTGTTGTCCGTCCGTCTGTCTGTCTGTCAAGACCCTTTATCTCGAGAACGCGTAGAGGTATCGAGTTGAAATTAAAACCATATACTCAGGTCTGCGGTCCCTTCAAGCTGTGCAAAAATTAAACTTCTAAGTTGATGAATAAAAAAGATACGGCCATTTATGTTGCAAAAAAGTATATTTTGATACTCTCAAAGATCGAAATTCATAGGGAACTTCCTGTTGACCCAGAATCCTGAAATTTGACACAAAGCAAGGTCTTATAGCGCAGGTGTAGGAATAAATCTGATAACAGTAAATTTGTTGATACAAACACAAAAAAAAAAATTGCAATTCGGAAAAATCTTCGTATTTTGAAATTCGGGAATTGTAGTTTGCACGGAACCCTCAGTGCGTGAGTGCCCGACTCTCACTTGCCCAGTTTTTTTTTATTTATTTATTTATTTAAATTTCATGTACAATAGTGGTACATAGGCGGACTTAATGCCACAAGGCATTCTCTACCAGTCAACCTTTGGACCTTTTTTTGTATGTTAGCACTCATTCAGCCAGAAGATATCGCTTTTTTTTCCAACTTCTTGACTAGATCGTTTATGTGTTATTATTTTGTTATTGACCGGCTCACGTTTTACCCCTATCTCATCTGATGGTAAGCGATGATATTATGTGGCCGACGCTGGAGTATACTTGCCCAGAAGTCCTATTCACTCTTGACTTAAAGACCCTTTAAAGGCTACGTTAAGTTGTAGCTATATTATTATATATATTTTACTGCAAACACTATCAAAAAACGAAAACTTCATTTATGTCAATATTTTCTTTAGTTCAATTTTCTCTTCTTTGAAATCGGCAATGAGTTTTAGAACTTGTCACTTGTCAGTTGCTTGTCAGCCTGTATCTGCGAAGAAATTCTTTTATTTTCTACTTTTATTAGAATGAACAGATATTTTTTTACTGTTAATTTACGCTAAATACTCTCCAACGTTTGATGGTTTACAGTCCACACGTGTTATTGGCAAAATTGTGGTGTCTCTTCCACAAAGGGCATTAATTAAGAGTTGAAGTTGAAGTTGAGTTTATCATTTTTTAAATACAACAAGGCAGAGACAATTTAGATTCCACAACATTTTTTCATATTTACGATACCTTTCATAAGTATATTTTATCTAAGACCTGTCGTGTTCGAAGTCAATCAACAGATTATTCCGGGAAGAAAGCGCGCACTTCTTAAAGATACCGTATCTATGGTTACAGATATGAAAATAATAAGCTGGTGATTGTGTCCGCCACTGTAGTATCATGTGCCTGTCGGGATGATCGACTATTATGTCATAGTTACAGTACTAATAATTCCGCCTAGCCCGTTCCATCATCAGTACGGCAATGCGCCACCAGTACATGGTGGACACCTACACGCACAAAACGTTTTGGGAACACATTCATTGTGCGTGCAGCTAAGGAGTGGAATTCCTTGCCGGAGTCTGTGTTTCCTGAAGGCTACAACCCGGGAATCTTTAAGTCGAGAGTGAATAGGTTTCTTCTAGGTAAGCGCGTTCCATCGTCGACCGCATCGTCCCTTTCCATCAGGTGGGATAGCGGTCAAGCACGAACCTATCAACAATAAATACTATTTCTGCACAGGATCTTTCAGCCCCATCGGCCATCGGTTATACGAGTAATGTGCTTTACCCACTGCCACTTATGTTTGGCTTTTCTTCGGGTTATGTCGGTGACCTTGGTTTTCCTGCGGAAATCTTCATTCCTGGAGGTCCAGTCTTAGCATAGCATAGTCGGCTTTATAATGTTTCTACTGGCCTCCTCTCTAGGAGAGGGAATGGGCCGTAATCCACCACGCGGCCTAGTGCAGGTTGGTGGATGTCACTGGATGGTGGTCCACTCTTATTCAACGAAAAACGTAGTTTCGATCAAAACTTCACTTGTGGAGGATTGACAATATATCATCAAATTTTAACGTTTATAACGATCTGGTCAGTTTTACTTGATCTTATTATGAAGTAGTCAATTTCTACGATCTGGCCACGACATTTACATTGTAGTTTAGTGTCGACAACGAAGAATTTTGTCTAGAAAAGCTAACAATATCTCTGTACACAGTATTCTATGTACCCACTTATTTAGTTATTGTTATCGGCTACTTACAGTATAAAGAAAGATGGCTGCCTCGATGGAAACAAAGGTACCTCAACCAATTGTTGAAGTGGTCGATAACATCGCTAATCAAAATGTAAACTGTTAATACAATATGAGTAGTAGAAATGAAGGCAAAAGGTACTGTGAGCATCAGCTATTTTTATAAATTCGTCATTCCAACCCGATCCTATTGTCATTTTGCTAAAAGTTTGTAATCTGCTAATTCATAATGGTCTATCATTGATCGGTTAATGGTCTTGTAATAGTATTGTAGTAGAATGACAATATCGAGCTTATTAAAAGTACTAATTGCGCAATGATGTCATAACGGTAGGTCTAGAACGTAGATGATTATATACTCTGGGTAAGGCACTGATCAAAGGAACTGTCAAATTTTTTTGCAGATTACCGCATACGTCAGATATTCATACGTATTAGTAGATTAGCAAAACTTGTAAAAATCAACAATTATGACATCAATGATAGATCATTCTGACACTATTGTAATAGCAGAATTGAGGCCCAGGTGTACTAGTAGTGCCTACTGCACTTAAAGTTCCCATATCTCAAGAAACGACCTAATCTCAAATTTTTGGATTTTTGAACTCTTCTCAGGATTGTGGCTGGATTTTGCAAATCGCAAAAATCTCAGAATTTTTAGAAATTTCAATAAAATGTAATACAGCTTAGGGACACCTAAAAGTAAAACAAGCTAAAAACAATTAACAAGAATAATGTTGTAATTATATAATGTAATCTCGTGGCCAGATTTTAGAATTAATCTCTGCATGATATGCCCAACTAAAACTGGCCAGATAGGTTTAAAGAATCTTTATTTCTCATAAGAACATATTACATTGTTCACTTACATGAGATTTAAAATTTTTAGTTTAACTGTGGTCGTCTAATGACGAAGCATGCAATACTATCTTTAGTACAGATCATTTTTAAACGTTAGATGATAATTATGTCAATCCTCGTTTAATTTATAATGGTAGGAAGTCCTAATTTCACGCGCGTGTAACTTCAGGCAGAAGACAGTTATTACACGACTGCCCCAAAAAAGGAGTGATATGTTTTCAGGCTTCATGTATGTATGTATGTGTGTGAGTTTCTTTATTCCACCATTACTTCTAAATGACAGAACCTATGTATATCATTTGAACCTATGGGTATCATTGGAATTCTTGTATCGCTCCGAGTAACATAGGCTATTGAAAATATAAAGAAATGCAATGTGGTGGGTATGATAAATAAATAAATTTTCACCTGATATTTTTTTTATTATTATTATATATATACAGTTTGATAATTCATTAAACCCCAAGCGAACGCCGGCGTTTGCGCACCTATTGTCTTTCTATTGTGTCTGTAATTTCCACGATTGAAAGGTTGCTTTTCAGTAATTTTTTTTATTATGGCAGTTGTTAGTGATGAGGACGACGAGTTCGAGACAAGGAATTTGAGGAGCTTGAGGATGAGGAGAAATGACAACCACACCATGCAATTGGCAACTGAAAAAAAATTTTGTTTCATAACTTTTTAAAATATGTACAAATTAAAAAGTTTATAAAAAACCGGCCAAGTGCGAGTCGGACTCGCCCATGAAGGGTTCCGTAGCAGCAAGTAACATAATATAAAAGTTCTTGTAATGTGTTGTAACTTTGATCGATGTTTTAATAATAGTGTATTTTTCGGTTTATGACGCATTAAAAAAAAACTACTTACTGGATTTCGTTCAAACCAATTTTCGTTGGTAGTTTTTATAATAATGTACATCATATATTTTTTTTGGTTTTATCATTCTCTTATCTTAGAAGTTAGAGGGGGGGGGACACACATTTTACCACTTTGGAAGTGTCTCTCGCGCAAACTATTTAGTTTAGAAAAAAATGATAATAGAAACCTCAGTATCATTTTTAAAGACCTATCCATAGATACCCCACACGAATGGGTTTGATGAAAAAAAAAATTTTGAGTTTCAGTTCTATGTATGGGGACCCCCAAAATTTATTGCTTTTTTTTCTATTTTTGTGAGAAAATCTTAATGCGGTTCACAGAATACATCTACTCACAAAGTTTCAACAGTATAGCTCTTATAGTTTCGGAAAAAAGTGGCTGTGACATACGGACGGACAGACAGACAGACAGACAGACAGACATGACGAATCTATAAGGGTTCCGTTTTTTGCCATTTGGCTACGGAACCCTAAAAAAGGTTCCATTGGGAACAGCAGTTTTGTTTTTTAATTTTTTTAATTATTTATTTTTCAAATAAGGAGTGTTATATTATTGTGACTGTTAAGAAAGTCTCGTGACGTGGCAGCCATGCTCTCAAACGGACGGGGACTACGTTGCCAACGAACGCCTTGACCCAGTCGTGTTGTAGTACACACTGCCAGTTTTGTTCGCTTATTCGCGATATCTTTAGACAATTCAACTTCGATTACTGCCGATCATTCGGTAGATATCAAAGTATAAATAGATAGTGCAGAAGGCTACACTTAAGCCGATCGTGTGTGAAGTACTGCAGCCACATATGGGGTGGTGCTGCAAAATGCCACCTAGCAGCTTTAAATGCGAAAGGCGTGCGAAGAGGTTAATTGGTGATCCAGCCCCCCTAGCCAAGTTACAACGCTTGCGTCGAACGCCTCAAGTTGGCCACGCCCCCAATTCTTTTGTTCTGATTACGTGACTGAGCGTTAGGATGACGTCATTCCCGTAGAATTCAAGTTTTCTACTAGCGTTAACGATTGCGGATTATCAACTTGGCTAGGGGTACAGATCTGGTTAAGTCCAATTTACAAAGCCTTGAGCACAAGCGTAGGGTAGCCAGCCTTTCGTGTGTTCAACAGGATGAATTTTTAAGAGAGTGCGCGGGAATTGCATGATTTGATTCCTCCATCTCAATTTAACCATCGGATAACCTGACGAACGTCGAGTATCCACCCTTACGTTGTTGAAACCTCTACGGTCTGGACCAAGCGTTTAGCCTCGTCGTTTTTATCGCGTACATCGAGGGACTGGAACAACTTGCCTGCTGCGGTCTTCACGTCTGATTATAATTTAGGTGTCTTCAAGGCTAGAGTGAATAGGCTCTTAATAAAGTAGTGTGCCTCATCATCAACGATTCCATCACTGCTTACTATCAGGGCCCCAAGTCTGCTATTTTTGTAAATTCGTCATTCCAACACGACCCCATTGTCATTTTGCTAATAATTTGTAATCTGCTAATTCATAATGATCGATCATTGATCGGTCAATGGTCTTGTAACAGAATTGTGGTAGAATGATAATTTTGATCATATTAAAACCAATAACTGCACGTTATTCGTTCTAATGGTAAAACACTGATCAAATAAACTGTCAAAGTTTTAGCAGATTACCGTAAACGTCAAATATTCATTTGTCAATATGTACGAGATTACCATTCTATGCCACTTCTTTCAATGGAGTGTCAGTGGTTGACCATTGGAAAGTCATAATGACGCCATTATATTAGTAGATTACCAAACTTGTCAAAATCGACAATTATGACATCAATGATAGACCATTCTGACACTATTGTAATAGCAGACTTGAGGCCCAGGTCGGGTCGCAGTCAACGACGTCTATAAACGACGGAGTTCTGAGGTCCTCCTCCTTTTTTTGGAAGTTGGTTAAAAATTAGGACCTACCTACATAGTTAAAATTAACCTAATTTTGGAAGAAGTATTTTCTCCACGAATCATTCGTAATGACTGTGTGTTTTCATCAAATAATAAGTTTATTAGTGACGCATTTAAAAAATAATTGACGCATAACGCTTTATGAATTTTATAAGGAAAACACATGACAAAAATGGTGTTACCTGATTCAAATATTTTGCAGCTTCGGTTTCTACTGACCGCAAACACTACGTGACTTTTGTCATATTTGCTTTGCCTCCCACATTACCTACCTATCATTTTAATATTTTTTTCAATACCTTACTCGTAAACCCGCTCTTATCTCACCGGTATTAGGCAAACAATATACTGTTTTCCGCACTAAGGCAGAAATGTGCACGTGCTTCCTAACTAAATGTATGAGGCTGAGCGCGCGTCGATCCTCGTTTATTAATTTCTTTGTAAGTGTATTGAAAAAAGTCGTTTGATACACGTGGAAATTTTTCATTGCAGCCCTCGACTCCATAACAGACTCTTGTGAATTCCGCCTCGATCGCAATGTCAAACTTTCTGTGCTTTTATTAACATGTAATATTTTATAATTTTTATTCGAGTTACTAACAAATCGGACACAATACCTCATATTATGACACAGTGTCCGAATCGACACATTTTATTTTCAATATTTTTTCACAGGCGATACGGACACCACCAAATTCATTAAAGCTATTTAGTATAGTCAAAAACAGTTATCTTCTTTTTCCTGTCCTTATCCCATATTACTTGGGGTCGGCGCAACACATTTTTTTCTTCAATTCTGTCCTGTTACCCGTTACACTATCACTAACTGCCTTTTATTTCGTATCACTCCACACGCAATTCATCAATCTTTTCTTCATCTTTCTTTCCATCCATCTAAATATAGTAAAAACAGTTATAAAACTATAATATATAGAAATCTATCACCTATGTATCTATTTTTCTGTTCCGTCTTCTTTTCGCTTATTATGTAAGTGTGTACATGAACTGTTAAATAAATGAATGAAATGTATTACCCGAAGTTACCGCCTTAAATCCAGTCTAAAATATTTTTGGTAAGTAACGCTTTTTTCCCCCTAAATTATATTTTCAAACTTTCTATCAGAAATTTTAAACAGTGTGTCTTCTAATAGTTGATGAAAAAAAAAATATATAAAAGAAAAATGTGTCCATTCGAACACTGTGTCCGAATAAGCATACTGTGTCTAAATTGTCATCAACCCTTTCATTCATAAACGTTATGGTATTTTGTTGCCTGTCTAGGTATTTGAATCTATTAAATAGTATTATTTTATTATAGTTATGTTTATTTTTTAATCATAGTTACATTTTTGTGGTGAAAAACAATCACCAATAATTAGTAAGAGAAAAACCCCTCAGTAAAGCTTATTTTGTCTGTGGTCATACAATATTCTTATTGCATGGACGTTTTGGCGGGATTTTTTTGGATTAAATTCAGTGACTGTTTTAATTATTCCCATAGTACGAAGACTGCACCACGAAGGAAGATGAAGGGACGATATGGATGTCTTCCATATAAGGGTCTAAACAGACGGACCGCATTTCAACTGCAATCCAACTGCAAATTGCAGTTTGAATGCAGTTGACACGACTGCAATAGAACTGCAAACCAAACGTGCGGTCCGATTGCAGTCGTGTGAACTGCACACCGACTGCATCCGAACTGCACCAAGCGCTCGGGCGGAGCGTGCGGGCGGGTGGGTAGGTACTTAAACTGCAATTTGCAGTAGGATTGACCCTAAGTTGGTAAGAAGAAACGAAAAGTCGTGATCGTTGGAAAAAATAGAGTAAGGCCTTTGCCTAGCAGTGGAACTGTACAGGGTAGTAATAATAGAATAATAAAAATGTACTTTTTTTTCCGTTGCCTCGTAGAAAAAGATTCCTTCAACATTCTTTTTTTTTCTTTTTATTGATTTCGGGCTTTTTATCCCCATGGATAACTATACCTAAAAAATTACTTCGAGTGAGAGAGAAACATCTATTAGTTACCTATACTAATAATCACGACCATCTCCAAAGCCAAGCAGGTCTCAGACAGGACACAGTCTCTAAATAAATATGACATAGCGACAACTGACAAGTAATTCTAAAGTCTTAGGTTATTCTTAGCGACGAAGCCTCGGAAACCCGTTTCCATATCTATCCACCTCATAACATCACTACATTAGCATGCACACCGGTATTCCGACCGCTTTTTACCGACAACACAAAGAAATGTCGCTTCTCTGAATAATAAGTGCATATTCTTTAAAAAACGATTTTTCTACGTGAGCTTCATGCCAAGTCCGGGCTTTACTATGAGGTGCTAAACTGTTCTAGATTCTTTCAATTCTGTTTTCAATAGTTTTATGTGTTTTGTTGGAGTTCTCAACCAGTTACGTCATCATTTTTTAAACCAGCTAAAAATCTAACTGTTTGTTATTTCATCATCTTTTCCCCTATCTGGATTTATTTCGCGTCCATGTGGTTTCTTTGTTCATAATTCATCGAAATAGCGGGAAAAAACGATACAGAAATACATACATCAACACAATATTTGAATGAATTAACTTCGTTCCAAATTCAATTATGAATATAATTATATATATTCAATTTTTCTAAGTTTGACAAAATTTATGGCTAGGCTAGTGTATTTCATCCATATATTCTATACAGAAATTCTACCAGAAAACTCGTTCCAATACGATCCCTTAATTCAGTCCCCCAGTGTACTAGTACTCGATGTTCCACTACGATCCCTTAAGCTGTGGATTCTCGAAGAACAAAAAAGGTGCTTATATCTAAATAAAAAAGCCACCAAAACAAAATAACAATAAGTGAAACATCATACAATTCAAAATCTAACTACAGACAAAATTGAAGTAATTTATCTTTTGTAAAATAAATTTGCTGTAGAAATAAAAATACCAAATGCATATTTTAAACAATATACATATTTTGGGTGTATCTGTGGCATCACAGTTGGCCCATGCAGATTGCCACAGCTTTATTTATTGTTTTAAATATCACCATATGCTGGATTAAGCGCCTTTTTAGCTTCGCACAGATTTTCAAAATTTTCTCTTTGTTTTTAGTTTTAATAAATTTTGTGAGGCACAAATAAATATTTTTAGTTTTTTTTTTGTATGTTTTGATTAAAATCATGTGTCCTTGCACGTCCATCTAATCTTCGAAGACCTTGGACAACAGTAGTTGCCTCATTCATATCTAACATCAACTGTTTATCACACAGCCCTGCCATTTATGACTCTTGATTGGCATAAGAAGGCATTAACTTGTCTAAACTCTACTATGCTTACGACTTTATCTAAGTCCTCATAAATTCTAGTTGGCAATATATACGGTTAATCCTCGAATATATTGCTTTTATCAGTTTTCACCGTTTTTGATCGCGGACGGTTTATGTAAGGCGGCTTGTTTGATCTGGCTTGAAATGTATTTTTCAATAAAATTATTTTCTACGGAACGAACGTATTACGAAAATCAGCTCTTCTCCCTACAGCTTTTAAGTACGAAATTTACTTTTTTTTCGTACTCCTCCGGCCTCTTACGGCCTCTCCATACAAAATGTTCAATCAAGTTCATAATTTTTTACGGAGAAAATTGCCGGTTTTTTTTTCATATAAAAAAAACCTTTGCACAAGTTTTATTTTTTTCGTTATTGATCAGTTTCATCTACTGAGCAAGCTACTACTAGTCTACTGCGTAGACCTATCCCTTACACCCTGTATACTTGTAGGTTTCCGCACCTCAAAAGTAAAAACGGAACCCTTATAGGATCATTTTGTTGTCTGTCCGTCTGTCTGTCAAGACCCTTTATCTCGAGAACGCCTGGAGAAGAATAAAAAACGAAAAAACCGGCCAAGTGCGAGTCGGACTCGCCCATGGAGGGTTCCGTAGCAGCAAGTAACATAATATAAAAGTTCTTGTAGTTCGTTGTTACTTTGATCGATGTTTTGATAATAGTGTATTTTTTTAGATTTATGACGTATTAAAAAAAAACTACTTACTAGATCTCGTTCAAACCAATTTTCGTTGGTAGTTTACATAGTAATGTACATCACGGGAGACACACATTTTACCACTTTGGAAGTGTCTCTCGCGTAAACTATTCAACTTAGAAAAAACCGGCCAAGTGCGAGTCGGACTCGCCCATGAAGGGTTCCGTAGCAGCAAGTAACATAATATAAAAGTTCTTGTAATGTGTTGTAACTTTGATCGATGTTTTAATAATAGTGTATTTTTTTCGATTTATGACGCATTAAAAAAAAACTACTTACTAGATTTCGTTCAAACCAATTTTTGTTGGTAGTTTTTATAGTAATGTACATCATATATTTTTTTTAGTTTTATCATTCTCTTATTTTAGAAGTTAGAGGGGGGGGGACACACATTTTACCACTTTGGAAGTGTCTCTCGCGCAAACTATTCAGTTTAGAAAAAAATGATATTAGAAACCTCAGTATCATTTTTGAAGACCTATCCATAGATACCCCACACGCATGGGTTTGATGAAAAAAAAATTTTTGAGTTTCAGTTCTATGTATGGGGACCCCCAAAATTTATTGCTTTTTTTCTATTTTTGTGTAAAAAATAGAAAAAAAAAAAGAAAGAAAATGATGAAAATCTTAATGCCGTTCACAGAATACATCTACTTACAAAGTTTAAAATGTATAGCTCTTATAGTTTCGGAAAAAAGTGGCTGTGACATACGGACGGACGGACAGACAGACAGACAGACAGACATGACGAATCTATAAGGGTTCCGTTTTTTGCCATTTGGCTACGGAACCCTAAAAATGATATTAGAAACCTCAATATCATTTTTTAAGACCTATCCATAAATACCCCAGACGTATGGGTTTGACGAAAAAAAATTTTTTGGGTTTCAGTTCTAAGTATGGGGACCCCCAAAATTTATTGCTCTATTTCTATTTTTTTATGAAAATCTTAAAGCAGTTCACAGAATACATCTACTTACAAAGTTTCAACAGTATAGCTCTTATAGTTTCGGAAAAAAGTGGCTGTGACATACGGACGGACAGACAGACAGACAGATATGACGAATCTATAAGGGTTCCGTTTTTTGCCATTTGGCTACGGAACCCTAAAAAGAAGATACGGCCGCTTATGTCGCAAAAAAACGTATATTTTGATATTTATTTATTTATTTATTTATTTATTTAAACTTTATGCAACGCACAGGTACAAAGGCGGACTTAATGCCTTAGGCATTCTCTACCAGTCAACCTAGGGTGGTGAAGAGAAAAACATGGCAGGTGCACAAAAAAAAAACAACAAAACAAAAAAAAATGGATTATTAAGAAAAATAAGGGTGCAAATGTATATATATAACTAAAATAGACATACATATATATTTAATATAATATACCTACATATATATTTATATAAAGTAGCAGAAGGGGGGTTTTGAAACGACTCCGCTATTTGTTCTGAAAGTAATGCCGCAACTTTCGCTTAAATGCATACTGACTGGTGGCCATCCTGATGTCGAGAGGAAGCGCATTCCACAGAAGTATGGACTGTATATGAAAGGAAGAATGAACAAAAGAAGTAGTATGAGAAGGACAGAGCAGTAGGAGATTGTTAGAAGAACGAAGACTCTTAGAATGGGAAGAACATAAATATTGAAAATGAGATAAAAGATAAGAAGGAGGGGTAGGAGAGTTGAGCAGAGAGAAGAGTGTAGTCAGTGCGCGCAAACTTCTTCTCTGGCGAATGGACATCCATTTGAGCTCCGATCTGTAACTCGAAACATGGTCATATTTTCGCAAGTTAAATATGAATCGGATGCAGTTGTTGAGGAGCCTGTCAAGTTTGTCCAACAACTCCGCATTCAGGTCAAAGTAGCACACGTCACCATAGTCGATCACAGGGAAAATTAAAGTTTGCACAAGCATAGTCTTCGTCTTCGCGGGCAAAAAGTTCCTCAGACGATACAGACACCGCAAAGTCCCGTTGACTCTTTGGCAGACACTGGAGACCTAACTTTGCCAGCCAAGAGTCGAGTCGAGATGCAAACCGAGATCCTTAACGCTAGGACTAATGGGTTCCTTAACGCTAGGATAATTTGATACTCTCAAAGATCGAAATTCATAGATCAAAGATCGAAATTTGGCACAAATCAAGGTCTTATAGCACAAGTATAGGAAAAAATCTGAAAACTGTAAATTTGTTGTTAACTACGTCACAAAAAAAAACTTGTATTTTGGAAAAATCTTCGAGACTCCATTCGGGAATTGTAGTTTGCACGGAACCCTCAGTGTGCGAGTTCAACTCGCACTTGCCCAATTTTTTATTTTGGTCTTTCCTTTAATTTGATATTTATTAAACCCCAAAGTTAGGTACTTTTTTATACTTGGCGAAGGTAGGCAACAGTAAAATGAATGAATGATTTGAATAAATTCCTTAAGAATGAATGAATCGTATCATTGGGACTTTCCCTGACCCGAGGCATCGACTATTTATTTTCCTTTTAAGTGGCATTTGAGTAAACTTTTAACGATGTAGGTATAGGTAAGTTAGGTAACGAGGGATGCGTTGAAGCTTAGGAAGTTAGGTAATAATAAACCTAATTAAATGCAGCAAATTAGATCTACAATAATTATCTATTGAACTCCGTGAATTGCTAATTAGCCCTCTTCCTCTCTCCTACATTTTGCTGTGCCCGACATGGTCCATATTGATCTATGAAAATTTTCAAAACTTTGTAAGTAAATATATGGATTGCAATAAAGTATTGAGTATTGAGTACTTTAAATGGTAGATAGTCTTAGAAATGATTAGGAGACGCAGAACAGAAGAAAGAACAAGAGTTTTAGTCAGTAAGAACGAAGTAAGAAGAAGAAGTAAGAAGTTTGCGTAAGAACTTTTTACAAAGTATTTAAAAAAAAAATGCATGAAAGTCGTTCTCAAGTTGCGGCGTGACCAAGAGAAATAGTGATTTATTTTTACATACCGGTCTATGTATGTACTAGTGATGCAAGAGACTCAGTCGTTTAAGTCTTTTAAAACGAGACTAGACTTATTTTTGACGACTTAAACGACTCAGGACTAAATTAGTCTTTTAACCCTCAAGTCTTGAAGTCTTAAGGCTTAAACTAAAGACTAATTTGAGTCGCAGTCCTTTAACCTCATAACAAAAAAGCTAAGTTGTAACGTAAAAAGGTTAATACAACTAAAAGCCTTAAAGGACTAAAAGGACTCACGCCTTAAACGACTCGGGAGTCGGGAGTCTTTTAATGAAACTAAAGAAACGTAACTATTTAGAAGCTTACTATTTTCGCGATCTTCAAGAAAATATTTGTGTTTGTAATATAGTGGTTACGGTTGGTGGTACGAATAAATTCTGTGCAGTGTTATTTATGATGAGTAATTTATGACAAAACGCAAGTTCACTTATTTCACTGTTTTTACTGCTTAGTTTAATATTGTGTTGTTAAAAAAAAAAGACGAAAAATTTTCAGGATGTTAAAGTAAACAAAATTACTAAAAGAAATAGGTAGGTGTCGGCGACAGAGGTCCCTTGCAAGCAACAGGGCGAAAGTAGTGGTCGGGGCCACCTAGCACGCAAGTAGTTTTTATGTACGTTTTAAACTTAGAATAGGATGTTTTTCACTTTTTATGTTTATTTTGATTTTATTAGGCTTAGGAACTTATGTCTTATTAGGTTAGTGTAAATAATAGACTGAGTTTTACTATAGGATAGCCTCGTGTAACATATTTCTAAGTTTTGTTTTGTTTATGTTATGTTTACGAAAGTATAGGCAAAATTATGTTAGTTTATGTCTCTGTTTTGCCTCTAATTAACGATTTCCTAATTTAATAAGGTTCAAGATAGAATAACTAATAAGATTCCAATAAGAATGAATAAGAAAGTGCGAACTTATTAGTGAAAATGTAAATTTGTTTGTTAACTATTTTGAAAGAGATTTTATCTATGTTGTTGGTACCTGATAGATGTTCCATGTGGTTAATTAATGTTTTTAAGTCTATTGTAGTATATTAGGAACCATAGATTCAAGATAGCATAGTTTTGGAAATGATCGAATTTTGTAGTGTTCGCGATCCCGCTTACGTAATTGTAAACTGATGTTTACCTTTTTTTATTTTGTGTCCAATTCTCACCATTACTATATTCCTAGTTAAAACTTAACTAAAAAATGATAATATAGCCATTAGATTGACAATTGGTATAATATTAAGTGAGAAATCGAAAGATTTGTGTTTCAAAACATGACCGAAAATGTATCTTTTGCAGTTTTTGTTCTAGAAACTTTTTTATATGTTGAGTTATGCAAAAGATTATTATTTTATGTGAAAGTAGACATTGTAACGAGTATTTTGATGTGCAAATTGTCTATGTTATGTAAAGGAATAAATAAATATGGCATCCGAAAGGACTCGGCTAAAGCAAAACTTAAAGTGAAATAAGTCCAAAAATCATGGTTCACGCGGACGTAAAGTTTCGGGGTATAAAAGGCGGGACGTTTTTCGGTCCGATCGTCAGTCGAAAACAAGCCACCGAAGAGGCAACAACACAGGAAAAAAGGGAACAAGGAAGAAGCTTATAGCCGAACCCCTAGGGACCTTTTTGTCGAAAACGTGTCTTTTATTTTATCCTCTTCGGTACCCGAAGCGAGGTGCTACTACGCTTACCCCCTTAGTCGAAAACGTACGCATTCAGGGGTGCGTGGTGGCGTACGTGACCAGCGCAACGAGCAACGTACGCCAAAAATCGGGTTGAACTGTCCCGAGGGCTCGGTAGCCAAAGGGTACCGTAGGCTACCGTCACCGCCTCCTAACAGGGGCTAGTCCGCCACAGTAGGTATTTTGGTATTATTGACATCGAAAGGTGTGATTATGTATGTACTTACTTCATTGTTTTAATTTAGGCATTATTTATTACCCACCCAATCAGATTTTAAACAGTTTGAGCTGTATTGAATATGAAGCACGATTCAGTAAAACATCATGAAGCGCGAGTACTTTTATAAACGACTCGAGTCGTTTAAGCCTTTTAGTCCTTTAGTTAAAAGACTTCAGGGTTTCAAGTCTTATTAATAAAGACTGGAAACTCTAGTCTTCTTTCGAGACTAGTCTCTTAAAATGAAGTCGAGTCCTTTTTAAAGGCCTTAAACGACTGAGTCTCTTACATCACTAGTATGTACAGACAGATCTTATCTTTGTAGACAGGTAAATTTTCTAGCAGATGAAGCTGCATTATCATCTTCCTGCTCTTGTCCCGTTTTATTTCGGGTCGGCGCAACACGTTTTTTTTCCATTCTGTCCTGTCACTCGTCACACTGTCACTAACTACATTTTCTTTCATATTACATCTCACACAATCCATCCATCTTTTCTCTGGGCTCCCTCTCCCTCTCCATCCATCCACATGTAAACTCATAACTTTTTTAGCAACATGCGTTTCATCCCTCCTCTTCACATGACCATACCAAGACAAACGATTTCCATTAATTACCGATTAAACACCAAATTGTCATTAAAAGGAAAATTGGAAATAATACTTACGTATATCCTTCGTACCTACCCTTATATGATAGGTACCTATCCATTGAATTACATGCACTGCTAGTAAATATGGACAATGGATTACAGAGGTAGTCTATTGTTCAGAGCTCAAAAATACCTGCCTACCATTTATTTACCTCATTTATGTGTTACACTACGTATTTAAATTGAAAACCCCGAATGCGTAAATAAGCGTGATGCACTTGTTGTTTTTTCCTCAAGGTATGGTCTTAACGTATAGGTAGGTATAGCATATTACATTTACAATTCAATCAAACAAAAATCATTCATCATTATCATAATTATCATCATTTCAAGACGTCCACTGTTGGACATAGGCCCCCCAAGTGTTTAGTGTCCCCCAACGAACAGTCCTGTGCGTGAAGGCAGATACAGACTACGAGGCATACGCCATGCACGGCGCACAGCCAATGCTTCGCAAGCACATGCCTTGCCTTAAACATGAAGATGGACAAATGAAGCATTTGCTTCACGCGGCATGGCTCGACCCGAGTACATATTTGTTTTCAACACGCACACATCAAGCAGACGCATTCGCTGGGTGCCGTTCACGGCACATGCCTCGCAAAGTATCCACCTTCAGGTCATCGGTACACCGTGTCGGAGGCCTTCTAACTTTGTTTATTTTAGAGAGATTGTTTATTTCAGACTATAAGATCTATATGCAAATTAAAAAGAAAAAAAAAACTGGGCAAGTGCTAGTCGGGCTCGCGCATTGAGGGTTCCGTGCGGGAAGTACCTTAAGAATTTCGATCTTTGAGAGTATCAAAATTTACGTTTTTTTGCTACATAAACGGCCGTATCTTCTTTATTCGTTAACTTAGAAGTTTGATTTTTTCACAGCTGAGTTTGGACCTGAGAATATGGTTTTAATTTCAACTCGATAGCTCCACGCGTTCTCGAGATAAAGGGTCTTGACAGACAGGCAGACGGATGGACAACAAAATTTTCCTTTTGAGGTACGGAACCGTAAAAAGAAAGTTAATAAAAACAAACTCGATGGGTTGTATAGTTTTATTGTATATATTTTATTTTTAAGCATTGCCGTCTTTTGGGCACATTACCAGTCGACAGCGATGTGGAAGAGTTTTTTGACGCCATATTTTAGTTAGTGTATTTTAGCGTAGGGTTTTATTATTTATTTGTTTTGTAATTTACTGTAATTATAGTTATTAAGTTTTTTATAAGTGTAAATAAAATTATAAAGTATATTTATTGTGGAGTTCCTACATCCAACTTTCAGCTCCTTAAGTTATTAAGACAAAATTTCAGCTCAATAGGTTGAAGATATTTGCTTCAAAATCGAGTTGCAAGATTTAAGCCGAATATACAAAGTTTCATACATACATTGCAAGTTAATAAAAAGCTTGTAAAAAACGAATATAAATACACGAGTAATATCTTTTTAATAATGTAGTATTACAGATTATTCTCCTGTAATACCAAAACTAAGAGGAGATCAAAGAACTAGACATGTAGTAACAGTAGGTCATAGGGACAAGATGTGTTCAACACATATTACACACACATTTTGTGAACTTTTTTAATTTGTTAACCATTTTAATTAATTTATTTTTTTCTTTAATAATCATTTTGAATTTTACTGTCAATTTAATGAGTTCATTTTAATTTAATTAGAAGACTCCTGATATTTTTATACTTTTACACAATGAAGTTATAGGGGGTCGAAAATGGCCTGAACTGTTTCGAGAGAGAGATGGTACCATCCTGCCACGTTTTTACTCGCCTTCGTTTTTGTTTATTTGTATGTATGTATCTAAGTATGTATTTACTATTGTATTTGACTCTCTTCTGTTTTTCTATTTATTAAGTTGCACCCGCCATGTTGTTTCAGCACCACCCTAAGGTCGACTGGTAGATAATACCTATGACATAAAGTCCGCCTTTGTACAGTGTAGGTAACGTGTATAAAGCATAAATAAATAAAATTAATTTTGGACAAAAAGTATTATTTATTATTGTTTTTATTATAATCAAATTGTAAAATACAAAGTTACAAAGTACACCACGTGTTTATTGCTTACTTATTTAAATTGTACCATTATCCTGTACAAGCGTCATATGATTGGAAGCTCGAAGAAGGGGTTATACCAGTTAATTGTGTTAAAAATGATTTATAATAGTTCTGAGAATTCATTTACCTGTTCGGTCAGTCAGTTAGGTGTTTGCAATTTTTCAAACTAATTATCATCTTCCTGCTTTGTCCCGTTACCTCTTCTGCCGTTTTCTTCTATCTACCATCATCAAATTGTACATACGTCTTGAATGACCTTTCAAAACGCTTAATTTTAGTTTTGTTCACACGTTTTTTGGCCGAAAATTTTGGTTTCTATATTTTTGTTTTTCCTAGAAAACTCCAGAAAAAGTTATTTTTTGGTGATATTTTACGTAAAAACGGCAATCCAGTTTGTTTTTTTGTTTCTTTATTTGTAGGAGGTAATCTCTGAAAGTACTAGTTCGTATGCTAAAATTTTTTACCGATAGAAAGCTGCTTTATTTCTGAGTGACATATTTAATGTGTGCAGGCGAAGCCGCGGGCAAAAGCTAGTCTCAAATATATCATTTAGAGGCACTTTTGAATAGTCAAGAAGTAAGTCAGTCAGAAAACATGATGCTCATTGCAGATTTCAAAGCGTGGATCTCTAAGAAGAACAATGTGCAAGAAAATCCAAGGGCACTCTTTTGCTTGTTATGTTTTAGTATACAAATTGGTATATTACTTTATCACGATAGGCCATACAGTGGTCCACAAAGTTGACTGGACAGCGACCCACCTAACATAAGCTTCTCAAATCAGGATTTATTTTGTGTTAGCCTTCATGAAGAAAAAAAAAGGAACATTACTATGCATATGAATGAACAACTGCTTAAAAAATTTTAGAAGCATTTTCACTCAATTTCCTTACAAGCTTTTCATGTAAGTTATGCGCAAATGCAAGCTCTATTTCAGGCATCGGCTTTTCAAGGAACATTCAAAGTTTTTGACCCACCGAACAATCACAACCATAGATATACATGTCGCGAACAATGTGTCTGACGGCAACTACATGGTAGTTGCCTGACGCTGGTTTTCAACTGAACCTTATTTCGAGTGTACGGTTGAAAATTGGTTGGCATAGTTTGATAAATCGTAATAATGATTAGGATATGAACTGCCGATCGACCAAATAAATTAATGTTTTACTGAAGATATCATAGACTATTTGCGTGTGTAACATTATGTTACACTATCTTTATCATAGCAAATATCATTAAGTAGGTAATGATGTCTAAGCAGATGTCCCGAATTTTCATGAAGGTAATGAAATGACTTGCTACTTCTTTCATAGTAAATTCGGTACATTTCTAATATCTAATCGACTATCAGTTATCGTTAGATCCTTATAAAACTGTTCACTATGACTAATAATCACACTGCAAGTGATTGCAATACGCACCTTTGTTTTATCAATGTTCTATATTCCGCCAATTACAGTTGTTTTTACTGTTGATTTGTTAATCATTTTCTTGCTATTACATAGTTCATTATTTTTTATCCGTTTATCGATAAGCCATATCACAGAATCGCCGCACCTTTCTCAATAATCGCTCGTATTTTTGATAACCTTGCTGCAAAGGTGTGGCTTTATATGTAATTGGAATTGTTTTAGGACTGATATATCCACCTGTAGAATTAGTGATTAGTAAAATGATTATCGCTTCGCCGCTATTAGCACCTATATCTTTTGCATTGTTGTCCCCGGTGCTGCAGTTTAAACTTAAAGGTTTTTTTGCTGCAACATTTGTGTCATTGTGATAACCTAAATGCATTTAATATGTACGATTATTGATAATGCTAAATATATTGTAAAAGTTTCCAAGACTTTATTATCATTTCCTATATCTACATTAACTGGTAGACTTATCGTCTGTTGTAAGGCGTAACAGATTGATTTGTTCTAGATTTCGAGTTAGTTTCTTACATATGTTTTAAATTACTGGCTCTCAGTGTGGTGACTGAGGGCCAGCCAGTTCTAAGAAGCCCACAGTTACACTGCAATCCTTATAAGTTCAAGCAAAAACTTAGGTAAATATCTATTATATTACAGCGAAAAGCCACAGGCTCGTTTATGAGTGTGCAACTATTAAAATATAAATACAACTTTTATTAAAAAAAAAAAACCCACCTAAGATATGTTTGAAATTGCCAAAACATTAAAGATTTGATTGTACTTACTTTATGGGACAATGTTGACGATTTAGATAGAAGAGGTCCACCACAACCTTGACCATGAAGCTGTAGATGACATTGAAAGCATAAGGAAAGTGTCAGATGTGGATAAAACTGTGAACTGTAATAACAAAGTAGGTTAAGGCTTGACCCAACTGTACGTTGGGAAGCTGGATCAAGATCCAGAAAACAATACTCCAGGACACGGGGTGTATTGTAAGGAGGCTTTTTCTGATGCCGTCGGTGGGAAACTATTTTTAAATGTTTTATTGGAGATTCAAAAGCTAGGAGTTATTTTTAATTTAATGGTAATGGTAATTTCTGAAAGTACTGGTCCGATTGCTAATTTTTTTTCACCGACAGAAAGCTGCTTTATTCCTGAAAGACATATGCTATATTTTATGTACGCGGGCGAAGCCGCGGGCAAAAGCTATTGTTTTTATATGTTAGATAATATTTAAATATGTAGGCTAAGGTTCTTCAAAATCACCCAGTAAATGTTGATACAATTTCCAAATAACATTATTGCCATTTTTATGCAAAATTTATGAAATTAGACTTTTTTGACTTTGGAAGATTATAATCTATCGAAAAATAATGCGACGAATTGTTAGCAGTATCTTACGGGTACAATCTTTTGACAGTTTACAAATCTCACGAGATAGATTAGTATTAAATCGTCTCTTTTAATGTTGTTTTACGTGAGTGTGTGTCTGTGTGTTTTCTAATGTACATAATTTATTGATTTATCTTTATAATTTGCTCATAATGGATCTTATAGTCTGAAATAAACATTATTATTATTTATTTGTAATTAGATATTAAAACAATCATCTACCGAGCGATATATATTTATTTTGAAATTCAAAGGTGAATAAAAAATACAAAAGACTTTAAAGTTATCGAGTTGCTATCACTTCATTGAGCTCGTAAAAAGAATTATTGGCTATACGACAACTGCTTTGATAGTTGTTAATCACCGTAATATTTATAGTGATGACGTAATGACGTCTCTAGGTGATGACTTGTGACTCTTAGGCTGACAGTGGATACGATGAATGTGTATTTGAGTTGGATTATTTATATGTGACTGTTTTATTGATTTTAACAACATAAAACTTTTTTTTGCGAAATTGAAGTATCTGTTTGTAATATTATTTTATACAAGGTGTAAGGGACAGCCCTCCAAAAACTTTAAGGGCTTGCTCAGTAGACGAAACTGAACAACCTTCCACAACACATTTTTTCAGGAAACGAAAAAAAAAATCCGCCTCCCCATAAAAAAATGATTGGACAGTTTGTATAGACGCCGATTTTTTTTTCGTTTCCTTATATAAAAAAAAAAAAATTAATATATATATTTTTTTATTTATGTTTAAAAAAATAAATTATTCGATACATAAGTCTAATAAAATGCAACTTTAAAATTTTTCTCCGTAATGTTTTTTATGTCTCGTTTAGTAAGAGAACAACACCCATGAATCCGTTACAAATCATCTCAGCAAATAAACTGATTCCTGGGTGGGAGGCAACACTCATCACACTAACAATAATATTATTATAAAGGCGAAAGTTTGTGTTTGTATGTTTGTCACTTCTTCAAGCTTGAACTTGGCATATGGGTAGAATATTAGTTACTCCATAACTACCGCTATCCACCACTGAAAGTCCCGTCACAATCAATCCAGCAGTTTCGAGATTAGCCGGAACAAACAGTCAAAATTAAAAAGATGGTTGAGCTGAATGGTTAAGTTGAGTGGGGCTGATGCACGCGTCATACTCGTGAACTGGTACTGTCATTTGAGACCGGTCATCCATATTTTTATTAATGACTTTTTTTTTCAATATATTGTGCTCACATAATAGAAGCAACAAGAATCTATTCTATATATATAATCTATTTACATCTACACTAATAAAATAAAGAGATAAAGTTTGTTTTTTTTTGTTTGTAGGAGGTGGTAATCTTTGAAAGTAGGTACTGGTCCGATTGCGAATTTTTTTTTACTGATAGAAAGCTGTTTTTTTTTGAGTATCATAATATAGGCTATATTTTTTATATGCGGGCGAAGCTGCAGGCAAAAGCTAGTAGTCTATATGAAACAAATACTTTTGATTTGATTTCATAATCATCATCATCATTATATTAGCCAAAAGACTTGACTGGCGGACATACTATTAAATTAACGTAATGTAACAGAGTTCCCTTGCTAAAAATATCCACTAATAATTTCATTATTAGCTACCAATAAACTTTATTGGATGAAATGGGCGAGCTGACTATTATTAGAATGGTCATTGCTCTTGTAATATCTTGTTCATATGATACAAACTACAACTAGCATAAGACTGATTGCCAGAATTTCGAACTTTTCAAACTACCTACCTGTAATGAAAAAAAAAAAACCGGCCAAGAGCGTGTCGGGCCACGCTCAGTGTAGGGTTCCGTAGTTTCCCGTCCGTCACAATAAATTGTACCCACTTATGAGTTTAAAAAAATGCTTGCTACGATTATACTACAAACTTAGTCCAGAAATTATTTTGTAGAACCCTTTTGTCTTTTTTGTACAAAAACTGTTCTTTCCATCAAGTTCAAAATAATTTTCCTAGAAAGTCCTTATAAAGTTCTACTTCTCAGATTTTTTTCATATTTTCTAAACTTATGGTTCAAAAGAGGGGGGGGGGACACATTGTTTTTTACTTTTGGAGCGATTATTTCCGAAATTATTGACATTATCAAAAAATGATTTTAGTACACCCCTATTCATTTTTAAATACCTATCCAACGATATATCACACGTTAGGGTTGAAATTTTACATATAGGGGGGCTACCCTAATAAAACATTTTTTTCCAATTTTTATTTTACCACTTTGTCGGCGTGATTGATATACATATTGGTACCAAATTTCAGCTTTCTAGTGCTAACGGTCACAGAGATTAAGCGAGGACGGACAGACAGACAGACAGACAGACGGACAGACAGACATGGCGAAACTATAAGGGTTCCTAGTTGACTACGGAACCCTAATGAAAAAAATAATTACCTACTTGAGACTTCCACAGGAAACACAACAGAGTAAATTGAAAATTTAGTTTTGGTGCTGTACGTCAAAAGGAAAAAATGGAACCCTTATAGGATCACTTTGTTGTCTGTCAGTCTGTCTTTTACCCTTTATCTTGGGAACGCGTGGAGGTAAAAAAAACAAAACAAACTTCTAAGTTAACGGAAAAAAAAGATATGGCCATTTTATGTCGCAAAAAAACGTATATTTCGACTTGTTGACTCAGAATCCTGAAATTTTGCCTATAGCAAGGTTATACAACACAAGTATAGGAATAAATCTGAAAACTGAAAATTTAGTTGTTACGTCACAAAATAAATATACGATAATTTGAAAAAAACTTCGAGACACCAAACGGGAATTTAACTCTTTACACAGATAGGTAAGTTACAGTTACAGTAGTTTGTACGCAACCCTCAGGGCGCGGGTTCCACTCGCACTTGCCCAGTTTTTTTTTTTAATAAAATTGTGTATGAACAAATGGCCACAATGGGCCTCATCAGAAGGCTTAAAGTCACCCAAAGAGCAATAAAAAGGGCTATGCTCGAGGTTTCCTTGCGTGATCGAATAAAAAATGAAGATATCCGCAGGAAAACTAAGGTTGTCGACATAGCACAAAGAATCGCCAAACTTAAGTGGCAATGGGCAGGGCACATTGCTCGCAGAACAGATGGCCGTTGGGGCCAAAAGGTTCAGGAATGGCGACCGCGTACCGGAAGACGCAGCGTTGGAAGGCCATTAGTTATTAGTCATTTATTCATGAACAAATAATTTGTATCTGAATTACACACAATCACTTACAAAATTGCAACTTCCTACTCCTCCTCCTACAAGGTGGACCAATGATCTAGTGAAGGTAGCGGGGAACCGACGGATGCGGGACGCACAGGAACGTTTGATGTGGCGACGCTTAGGGGAGGCCTATCTCCAACAGTGGACGTGTATCGGCTGAAATGATGTATGCACAAATAAATTAAATAATAATATGTATTATTACATCCAGCGTGTAGTACTGTGATCTTAAATTGATTACTTATTGATCACATAATGCATAATCATCAAATAAAAGTTTGTCAAGTACACATTACGTAATAACCTGAAAAACATGCGTCGAAATGCAATAATAACTTCATTTATAAAGGCTCTCAAGGGCTTAAACGCAAAATGTCGTTTTCGGAAAATGGCTATTGATCGTCTCACAATGCCTCTGCCTCATATTGTCGCTTTCGCAGTGTGAGTCTTTCCCAGATGATCGCTTTCCTACAATGTCACTTTCTCATACTGTCGCTTTCCAAAATGAGTCTTTCCCAAAAGATAGCTTTCTCACAATGTCTCTTTCTCATACTATCGTTTTCGCAGAGTAAGTCTTTCTCAAAATATTGCTTTCTCACAATGCCTCTTTCTCATATTTCTGCTTTCGCAGAGTAAGTCTTTCTCAAAAGATCGCTTTCTTATAATGCCTCTTTCTCATACTGTCTCTTTCGCAGAGTGAGTCTTTCTCAAAAGATTGCTTTCTCACAATGCCTCTTTCTTATATAATTATTCGCAGAACGTCGTTTTAGTAATTTGGAATCGATTTTACTTGGTGGAAATCGATGGGTTTGTCCTGTTTACAAACTAAAATTTGCATACCTAAAACCCAGACGTATTTGTGTCTGATTCTGAAATTACCTAAGGCATTAAACACCATAGCCTTTATATATTTGTGCACGTATTGTGTCAAATAAATAATTAAAACAATAGGTCCAGATATTGTAAAATAATATAATGTTATTGTATATTGAAAATACCAATACAAGGTGGGTCAGTCTTTACGTAGTTAATTCTGTACTGCCGCCTTAAAGAAAAAGGACGTATCTGCATGAAGAACGAAACGGAGAAAAAAATATATAAAGATTTAAAAAACTAAAAACTGCGCTGTGCGAAAGGCAATAAACAAAATAATAATTATCGGGTGCAAAAGTCTGTATTAGAATTGGACCTTTAAGAAACAATATGAAAATTTTAATTAAATAATTGTTATGTATTTAATAAATGACTTTTTCCGTTTCATTTTAGTAAAAAAAATGCAATAAAATACGTGATGATGCAATGAAAAGACGTTTCTGGCTAGATACGTCCTTTCAACTTAGTTTTTTTTTAAATGTCTTTTCTATATAGTGATAATGCGTTACCAGATTTTAGTTAACTAAATAAAAAAGTCTTTAATAGCCATTTGCTGCTTTTCAACTTAGCAAGTTTTTTACTTAATGACCTTAAAAAAATACCTACAGATTTTAAAATCCTTAAATGTAAGTAAACTGAAATACATTTCAACTTGTATTAAATAAAACACAATGCATGGGAATCAGACCTACAATTTTTATAAAGAATAACAAAAAATAGCAATGACAACCTCTTTCAACATAAAGTTAAATACTCTTTTAAAAACAAAAATTATAAAAACTGTCTAATAATAATCACTGCTTTATAAGGTATATCTTATAATAAACTCTTCATCATAAACTTAGTGCAACCTCACCTTCCGCATGACACAGGTTCTCATCGAACATGGTAAGTTCGGGAGGTTCCTATACCGGATTCGTGCGGAGGTGACGCTCGGGTGTCGCCACTGGTTGGACCGCCCGGACACGTTGGAGCACACGGTTATGGTGTGCTCCGTTTGAGCAGAGCATCGCCGGGTTCTTGTTAGGGCGATCGGTGGCAGCGATCTCACGCGCCGGATCACTCGTACAGGCCATAGTCCGGAGCGAGGAGGAGTGGCAGGTGCGAGCCTTCTTCTGCGAAGCAGTAATGCTAGCAAAGAAGGAGGCCAACCGCATCAGGCAACAGCGCTCACTACGCTCCAGCCGCCGCCGGGATTCCGATCCCGATTTCCGGCCACCGTAGGCGCGGGTTTGCGGACGGCGAGCAATGGGCTTTCGGACCGTCCGGTAAACGTCCGGACCGAGCCCAAGTCGTCGACGGCGCATACTGTTCCCGCGCACCTCAAGGAGTTGTCAGCAACCGTAGGTAGGCCCCTAGGCAGGGTCGAAGCCTACTGGGGCCAAGAGTTCGTTTCCTAAAGGGAGGCTTGGCCTCGGTATGAAAGGCAACAAGGAACGGGGTGGATGTTTTAATCAGTAAGACTGACAGTATTTTCCACTCCACTCAAGGGCGGGGATGTCGTCTGGATGATTTCTACCAAAAAAAAACCATATCTTTCAGTTTTTTAATTTGTTTTCTCTGCGCCAGTGATTTATCTTACTTCTTACGTTTTCTGATTGTCTCTTTTTTTGTAAGACTTTGTGGCATATCTTCCTCGCTTGAGACTTTTGGTGACTCAGGGATAGTAACGCTAATTGTCAGTGAATAGGGGATGGTATTTGTAGAAGAATCTAAATATTCTGAACATTTAGACAGATCAGAACTGAGGGTAAATATTTTTTATTAAAAACGGAATCGTCTGAATCGAAATCAAGGAGGTCTGAGCTGCAGTTATGAAAATCCGCATCATCCAAAGTAATATTTTCGTTCATAGAGGGCACAGGAAACTCATGATTATTCGTATTTAGGTTTGATTCCTGGTAAGAACTGGTTGATGGCACCAAAGAAATTATTTTTGAGGATCGATTATGCTGCATTTTGTCACACTGAAACAAAAAAGTTAAAAAAGAAATACTGGCGCAGAAGATAGAAATGAAAAAAAAAACTGGAAAAAGGCTCTTTTCTAACGCCTTTTTTTCTAGTTTTAGGTTGTACCTACATTGAATAAAATATGGTTTGTGACTGTTTAGGTAGGTATTTACGGACTTATAAACATTTTATTCACTAAAGAGAAAAAAAGTGGTGTCTCAATGTTCATTTTAACTGACTGTGAACTGTTCATTGTAGTTTTAAGGGTTGGGTTGATCATTTTAATGATTCTAACTCAATAAAACTTAATTAGTTTCGATCCTATCATATTTTAACCAAAATACAATCCGACACTGACCTGCAAATAGCAAAAAAAGTAAGAAAAATTAAGTTCACTACCCTGATGCTGTCGTCTTATAGTGTATATACTCAAACTCTTCATTGTTACTCAACCGTGTAGTGTTAACAAATTCAAGAAAGAAGGGATTTCCTAGAGTAAGATAATATTGTTTTCTAATCGATTCATTTAAATTTCAAATATTTTAACATAAAAGTAATTATGTATTTATTTGGTAAGTGCCACTTGATAATTTGCAGTTTAATTAATCTTAAATTACTCAAGGGTATGCTTAAATATATACAAATATTGATTAAAGGAAGTTTGGCTTACGATTTTTCCATAGTTATAACCCTGCCTGGACGTAACTGAAATGCAGTATTGCAACCCACTTCACCCCGCACAACTAACAATACTAAGTAGGAAAGGCACTACTGCCACTTGCGCCTGCTCATTTTTCGTAACACTAATTTGAAAAGGCACATCTACGCAGAACAGTCTTTTCTTCGTATGACCATGCAGAAGTGTCTTTTCATTTTATGATGAATTATATATTTTTTAAATAAATAAAACGCTTCTACTAAAATGCGTTTATTCAATGTAGTGTACGACAGAAGTGTCTTTTCTTTGTAGTAATATTTGATTCACATCGCAAATACGTCGTATTTAACAGTTAGATTTATACAGTTCCGTTTAATTTATGTGGATTATAAAAATACTCGTATATGCCATTTTTTTTAAAGATTTAGAATTTGTAGTTAACTCAATTTCGACAAAAATGTTAGATACGTCTTTTTTCCTTATGGCGGCAGTGTAGGTAAGTATGAGTGAGTGTGTCGACGGAAACCCTGTCGGCAAACGTTGAATCATTTGACTTGGGTTTTTTTTTGAGGAAAATAAAGAGGTAATTTCTCCCTGTTATTAGGATATCATGTTCTCAAAGAGAGGAGGGCTATGTACCTTTATTTTTTGAGATTGAGATACCATCAAATAACTTCTACGGATCTGGAATTTTTTTAGGTGGGAAAATAATTCAATGACATCCCCCGCTCTTGGGCGGAGCGGGAGACAGTGTCAGACTTTTACTGACTAAAAAGGAGTGGGTCCTATTCCTTCGTTGCCTTTTTTACCGGTGCCGAACATTCCTTTTAAAAACAGATCCTTTGCCCCAGCAGGTTTCGTACCTGCTGGGTCCTTATGGCTTGCTGACAACTCCTTGAGGCGCGTGTCGTCCCGATCTGGATGTAGCATGCCTGAAGCACATCTATTTCAATTCAGTTGTCTTTAGCGTTCCAGGGTCACGCCATATGGGTTATGCGATAGTGAACCTAGGGACCCTGCAATCAAGGCGAAGAAGGAACAAGAGTGGGTTTTAGTCAGTAAAAGTCTTACACGCCCTTCCGGTCCGCCCAAAGGCGGGAGATATCATTGGATGATTACCCACCCAAGAAAAAAAGAGTCAAGGCAACTCTTTCGAACAATTTAGCAATACAGGCAGGCGTGAGCATTCTCACGGACTACTACAGGTACATTTATCCTCTATAGGTATTGATGGTGAGGCGCACTAGTTCATTAAGAGCCTAATCACTTGGGGTAGGCATTTGTCCAACTGTGGACATTTTTCGGCTGAAATGAATCAGTCGAAGAATCTTGAAGAAATACACATTATGGTCTTAATGATGCATCCCAGCTTGTTAAAAATAGTAGTCAGAACATTATCTTCGTTCTTTTATCTTGAAGACATCGATAAGCTCGCCTTCAATGTAGCCGACATCGACGCTACGTCGCTAACAGTTTCCCAATAGGCAAGTGATAGGTAGGTGAGTACAACTGAATTTTATCTATATCGATAACAGTTAGGAGTACCTCCTTGTCGATACGTTCCAATTTAGAGGACGGTTTCAAGGTCCTCAAATAAATACTTCAATTAAAACAAAACAAAAAAGTATGATGGATAGAAACTTTTAAGTTGTTGTGTTTCTTACATTGAAAGTAAGAACGAAAGAAAGAAAGAAATACAAATACAGTGAAACTTGGTTAAGTGGGACCTGAATAAGTGAGAAACCTCCATAACTGGAACTCATGCTGAGGTCCCAACACCTTGGCACTGAATTACCTCTGTTAGTGGGAAGAGGTAAGCCTCTATATCTGGGATTTGTTCTTTCGATTTATCATCATAGTTACCTCTATAACTGAGACAGCGAGTAAATTTTATATGCATAAACCTCTGTAACTGAGATTACATTTTTTGTTTACTCATTCTTATTCTACCCACAAATTCCAAGTACGGAACCCTCTGTAAATGAGACAGATATTTATTTATACCTGTATATCTGAGACACTGGGTAAGTGGAATACCTCTATAAGTGAAACGACATTGCAGGTCCCTTGACGTCTCACTTAACCAGGTTTCACTGTAATACATTTGTTTATCACATAAACACATTAAATGAAGAAGCCAGTGCCTATGTGGTTTCAGATCGTGGTTTCGATAATGCTAGCACACCTATTAAGGCGTGGCTGAAGAGCTGTTACGGCGTCCTCACTTTCCATATGATGCAAGTCCTCACCGGAATTTGTAAATTCCCCAATATTACAAAGTCCGGTTCCTCGTCACATTTCAGAGCAGTATTATGTCGTATGTTCCTTCGAAATACAGATACGCCAAGTATACAAGTGCATGTCAAACAAGCGTTTTGTCGAAGTAATGTTCTTCGAAGATGTGTGTTGTCGAAGTTTGTTCTGTCGGTCTAGAGCTTGTCGATATGTTCTGTCGAAGCAATGAGTAGTCGAACAATCGATTTTCGACATAAGTAACTGAAGTTTAGAATGACACTCCTGCTGCTGTCAGATGAGCTGTGTGCTAAAAGAACCACTTATTGGGTCCCATTAGACGCAAGAAAACATCGCGGCAGACCAAGGAGAAGGTGGAGAGATGAGCTTGACAACTACCTGAGGGACTAGCCCGTAATGGCTAAGGACAGACGTGTGTGGAAAAGTGGAGAACTTCGTCCAGCGGTGGGACATAATAGGCTATCTAACTTAATCAAATCCTCTGACTGCAGTGACCATATGACTAGCCTTACAAGAATGGACTATCGGAAATGAATCACTAAGTGCTCGTTGGCATAAACATGTTTTGAGATTTTGGATGCGATAAGCTTACCTTCTATGCAATAATGTGAGAGAGGTGTGAAAAATACCTACTAAATTTTTTCGCGCGTCAACGACGCTTTTAAAAAACGTAGTGCGTGAGTCCGACTCGCACTTGCCCAGTTTTTTACTCAGTAAGTTAGTATTAGTATGCCAGGTGACTGCTTCTATAAATCTAAATCTAAAGATCAATCAACTATCAATTAAATTAAAATTCAATCGAATTTTTGGCATGATTTTTCAAATGGAGTTAAATGGTGTGAAGTCTAGCTGATAATGTGATGTGATATTCGTGGAGTTTTGTATCTAAATTGGCTACAAAACTGGACAATATGTGGAAACATTGAAACTGACACTATCTTGAAAATATAGGGCTGAGAATTTTATTGTAGTAGGTACATACCTACATTCTTCCTCAGTGAAGCTTGCCGAAAAACTTTTTCGATTCGATCCATTTGCTACCAAATACTGCAAAAACATTACAATGTATTTCATCAGCATTCTAAAGGAAAACAGTGAATGAATTCTGAATTTAAAACTAAATACATACCTACTTTCTAAACTTGTCACTTGACACTGGCTTAATGCACAAAACGTGCGAAGCTAAGGAACAAATAAAAATTAATTAGGTGGCCTTAAATGTTTTAGAAAAAAAAAACTAATCAATTACAAAAAAAATAAAATAAAATGTATGTACCTGTCTACCTAACTAAAAAGAGGTTACCCCAAACTTTCATAGACAATATTTTGCAGAAGTCTATCATTGAATGACGACGATGACAAAGGGTACCTAGCCCTTAAACTAGCTCATCAAATAGATTTTTTTTATTATGGGTAGGCTTTTTTTTGGTAGGGAAAATCATCCAATGACAACCCCCGCTCTTGGGCGAAGCAGGAGATAGTGCCAGACTCTTACTGACTAAAAAACCCACCCCGTTCCTTCAAGCCTTCGGACCGGGGCTCCAGTTCCCTTTCGGATAACCCTGGCTCCAGTAGGCTTCGACCCGGCTGCCCGCCCCTGCTGTTGCTGACAACTCCTTGAGGCGCGCGGGAACAGCGCGCGCCGACGACGACTACAGGGCACACCTCGACTGGGTGCTCCACCGTGTCCTCCAGGCATTCCGCATAGTGGCGACACCCGGGCGTCACTTCCGCTTTAATCCGGAACAGGAACCTCCCGAACTTGCCTTGTCCGGTGAGGACCTGTGAAGGTAAGGACGCCGTGAGGTCTTTCCAGCCGCGCCTCAAAAAGGGGGCTTACCGCCATAATTGTGGCGTGCCCAATTATGGGTAGGCTCGTGTTTGACTACTATCTCACCTGATGAAAAGCGACGATGGAGCACGCTTGCCCAGTAGAGTAGCGACCTATTCACTCTTGACTTAAAGACCCCTAGATCATCATCAACCATTATCTCATCATTATCAACTATCAGCATCTGTCCCAAGGGAACATTCGCCCAGGACAAAAAGGTTCATATGTGATATTCCAGGACATGGTCTACCCGTGTGTTAAGTTTCAGCGAAATCCCTTCAACCACTTTTCAAGAAAAGGCCCTTCAGATTGGCGGAGGAGAGATCCCTCCCCTAAGGGGATATTTTACTATGCATAGGTATTGGCAATGCTGATTATACTGATTATGTTCTTTTTTTTAGTTCTTCTTCATTGAAATAAGGATAGTTTTCACAAAAAAGACTTGAACTTTTGAATGCTTTAAGTTAAAATAATTATTATCTCTGGCGAATGAGTAGTGATTAAAATTACGAAATTATCTTTTTTCTCATAACCGTTGGGAAGGCAATCTCAAAAACAGATAAAGTCCATACGTAACGTAATTAATATAAGGTCAAATAACCGCAAAACCCCTCATTATACCACAAAATGTCAGTACGCATGGCTTTAATACACATAATTACTTCTAGACGGGTAGCCTCGCGGCCTGCGCCCGCGCAGACGGACCGGGGGAGCGACGCGGGCGGAGCGGGCAGGGGGGAAGTTGTGAGTAACACGGAACCCGTCAAACCTGCAGCCGAGTGATGCTGAGATCCCCTCTGCCTCTCTCGCGAAATGCCTTCCTACAAAACCTACTTGCAAACAACTTTGAACCCTATCTTTTAAATCAAATAACTCATTGTCCCATGTCACAATAGTACAGTGTAAGAGATTACCTTCTATTCCTTTTACAACCGCTTTCCGACTAAAAAAGGTTTAAATATTCATTTCAATAATGAAACCACGCTATTGCTGTTTGACATAAGGATTGTATTGCTTTGCACTTTATGTTTATTTTGGACAAACAAAAATAAACTTTAATCCCAAGTAGTAAGATTGAATATTGCTTAGCGTCTTGTGGTAATTTATGTCTTTTGTAGTATTCAGGGGGGTAATGCACAAGACATGTTCAAGTTTGGAGATTCTCAGAATTGAAAAATGCCGTCGTTAGTCTGAACTGTGTTCTTTACTCCTTTTTTGTTAAGAAAATTAAGTTGTCGTGATTTGAAAGCAATAAAAACTAGTTGGTGTTTATTAACGATCGATTCTTTTATAATTTTTGATTTCGGTGTTCGGTTAATTGCTGTTTTTTTTTTATTTTGTCAACTGTCGTAGAACTGGATGATATGACAGACATTCAAACTTGTAAAAAAACTTGCAGGTGAAGTTTTTAGTCGCAGACAGCTGTTTTTTGTTCAATTAGTTTTATTAAAACGTTTATAGAACCGAAGTAGGAATTGATAAAAAAGGTGGGCTAGGTTTTACACCTTATAAAAATACAATTCACAAAAATAAAACCTGACCGAGCATATTATTGTGTCCGAATTCGACTGTATAATAATCGGTAGAAAAAATGCAAATGAACGCTATTGACTCACTCTCTACCGTATTTTAGAAACAATGCACTCAATTCCACGAGATCTATTGTTTTGTTACTTTTCGGAATATTCTTTTTAAACTTAAATAGCACACTTTATGGCTGGCTAAGCAAAACAGGTACACAGTTAATCGAGATTACATACTTTTCAACAGTTATTTCTTTAAAATTCCAACAGCGAAAGCTTTTAGTTCAAACTTCACTAATCGACTTTGCCCGTTGTGTTCACGACATGGTACGCGCATTGCATTTTTACGACCCAAGTCCGGTCCCACGGGCCGTATTAAAAAATGACCACAAAAAATGGTCGACGAAAAAACCAGTATGGCCATCCATCCACGTCGGATTAGTAACTGGCCGATTATTGGGTTGTTTACCTTATACGTGGCAACGTTTGTTTTCTATTTTAGACATTTGACACCTTGCAATTTTTGAATATGGAATGGAATTTTAAGATTTTAAACTTAGACCATTGTCTTTTTGGTTTCTATTCTTGATACTTGGGATAAAGCAGTCTTATATTGTTCCCATTGCTGGGACTCAGGCCTCCTCTGTAGGAGATAGAATGGGCCGTAATCCACCAAGCGGGCCCAGTGCGGGTTGGTGGATATCACATATCTTCGAATTTTTGGTTCTAGGACATGCCGGTTTCCTCACGATGTTTTCCTTCACCGTTTTGAAAGCAGTGGTGATGAAATACTTGTTTGAGGTTTTTTTTATTTTGTTTGGTGTGTATTAATAATATTAGTCAAACGTTCTACTCGTCGAGTCGAAGTTTTAAAGTCTTGAGCATCGACTTGAATTGCCAGTCTGTCGGTTTTCTACCGGTTGCATTTTGGGGAGTGACGTCGGAATTGCATAACTTGATTCCGCTAAGACGATGTGCTATCGGTATATAGTGGCCATCTCACTAATACGTACAAAACGTTTTGGGAAAGTATTGTGCGTATAGCTAAGGAGCCGGAATTCTCTGCTGGGGTCCGTATGTCCTGATAGCTGTGGGTCTTTTCGTTGACTACACCGTCGCTATCTATCAGGTGAGATATTCGTTAAGCGCTAGCCTTATAGAACTATCATCATCTTCCTGACCTTGTCCCGTCTCATTTGGGGTCGGCGCAACATGTTTTTTCTTCCATTCTGTCCTGTCAACCGTCACACTATCATTAACTCCCTTTTCTCTCATACCACTCTTTACATAGTCCATCCAATTTTTCTATGGCCTATCCCTCTCCATCAAGCCTTCAATAATTAAAAAGGTCTTGCCAAAGGTTACTGTGTTACCTAACAACTGGGTTATGGAGATCAGATAGCAGTCACTTGGTGTAAAGTATCGATCATATCCACCTGCTTCCGCTGTCACGGGAAGCAGACCGGAACACAATTGAGAAAAGGAAGAACGACTTCAACACAATCTTTTTGTACTATGATTAGGCGGCTGCATGCCAGGCTAGCACCTGTTTGTATGATCATAGCCATCATTTATTAGGGTGTTTTTAATATCATGCGTATTCGCTCCGCATTACAATAAATCATCATCATCACATCCTTTTTAATATTCTCACTGCTGGGACTCAGGTTTCCTCTCTAGGAGAGGGAATGGGCCGTAATCCACCATGCTTGCCCAAATTACAATAAATACTTGTATGAAATGGATATTTGCGGGGGTAACGCGTGCGGAGCAATCCCGCATGCGTGATCCAAACCGCACGATATTAAAAATACCCTTATAATGTTTCGGGTCCGGTAACTGTCCGGACCAAGCCCAAGTCGTTGACGGCGCATAGTGATCCACGCGCACCACAAAGAGGTGTCAGCAAACCGCAGGGGCTCAGCAGGGTCGAAGCCTACTGGGGCCAAGGTTTATTTTATGAATGGAAAACCCAGCCCTGGTATGAAAGGAACAGGAGTGGGTTTTTTGCCAGTAAAAGTCTTCAGTAAAAATCTCATAGTCCATGGAGTTTCTTGCACGTTCTTCTCCATAGAGACCTACGCTTTGGAACGTGCAATTTAGCTTCACCTTTCTTGGACTGACCGACATTTGACTATTCAAAAGTGCCTGCAAATGGTCTATTTGAAATAAATGATTTTGACTTTGACTTTGATACACCCTTTTGCTCTGCCCAAGGCGAAGCAATTTTAAGATATGCCACATCAAAAAAAAAAAACAAAATCATTCATTTTCGCTGCTTGAAATAAAACACCATTTTCCCTCAATCAGCTTCCTCTACATCTTTCGATATGTTCAAAAGTCAACGAAAAGTCCATTCCCCATTTTCATAAGGAAAGAGGTATTACCATTCGGAGCTGACTAAGGTATGCAGGAGGACAATGGAGCATAAACATGCACTCAAAGCGTAGAATGTAAAGTACGGAGCATGATTAATAAGTTTCTTACAAGTATTGGATAATGTCTGTGGTCAACGTCCAGCGACCACCGGCAGTGACCTAACTCCATAGGGCTGCGTCTTCATCAATAGGTTTATTAATGCTGGATTTTTGCAAACGAACATTCTCGGAAAAATGTGATCGGCTTTTTTCTTTTTTTGAAATTGAGAGAATGTCTCATTCATCTGTCCTAGTTTTTTTTTTAATTGTTATAAACTAGTGCTTGACTGTGAGCATCAGGCGGGATCGCAGTCAAGTACTAGTTTATAACAATTAAATGCACAGAAACTCGTACTGCCACATGCGCGGGTACTAGTGTTGTGTTTATTTAATTTCGCCTGGATGTTCATGGGACTATAAGTTTTAAGAGCTTGGAGCGCGCCTATCGGAGCTCCGAACGGCATAAACGTGTCGATCTTAAAACGTAAAACAAACTCACACTAGGGACTCTAGGCCTCGATATTTTAAAATCAATCGTAGTGATTCGCGTATCTCTCTCACAACGGACCCCTGTCAACGTATATAGATCCAAACGAGTATGCCAAGATTGGCAAGTGTATAAAAACTTGCAATCGGCTAATCATTCTAGCCTGCATGCTACAACAGAATATAATCTGACAGAGAACTAGCTTCAAAGACTCAAGGATAATACGGTTAGAAAGAGAGAGAACACTGCGATGAAAGATGACAAAGCAGTTTTGAAGAAGAAGTAATAATATGAGATAATAATGGCAGGTAAGAATGTTCAGGCTGATCGCTAATAGGTACTACTAAAACAACGAAAGGTTGCATTTGCATTACCAAACTAAACGGACATTCTGAAAGTAGTCCGTTTATGATTAGAATTGACTACTGAATATTGATCTCGGCTGTTTTTAAAATAAGTTTTTGTTTTTTTATTCTAAAATAATTTTTGATATCATGGCCTACGTAACGGTCCGTCAAGGACTGAGTGAGGAATCCAGACCATAAAAGTAAGATAAGATCTGTATATTTGGGGTCTGCGCAGCATGATTATGTCTCTGTTTGTATAGGTACTTCATCATCTCATTAGAGACCTTCATGTCCTTCCAGACATCGACTTTTAAACAATTCTTTCATCCTTTTCTTTAACTATTGTTTTTCCAGCATACATAGCCTGCTCAAATATCGAATAAGTTAAGTCTCTGTGAACTATCTACTCCATAAATGCACAACTCGTAATAGTTATAAATAAAATGACATTATCCAACAGGTTCGTTGACTCGCCTCGATTTGACGTCCGATTACCAGTTTGTGCAAGTTTTTGCCGAAGTAACTTTTTTCTATATTTCTGTGATTTGGCCACGCCTAGCTCGTTGACAGCGCAGCGGTTAATTTTTGTATTATTTCCATTACCGCGGTACGGGGTTTTTAAGACCTTTTTGGAAAACTATCATTTTGTACGGTAAAGGGCTTATTAGACCCCGTAACGTAGAAAGTAAAAACTTTTCAGTCCATCCAAAGGTTTTCTGGTAGAAATTGCACTGTGCAATAAGACCGCCTATTGTACACTTATTCTTATTTGTAAATGTCCTGTAATAAGCTAAGGTGTGCAATAAAGTAATAAACAAATAAATATACCTACTTTTTTGGCAAAGTGCGGTACGAGGTCAAAGTAACCCCGTATATAAGTTGATACACCACATTCGTGCATTCTGTTTTGAAGAGGCATCTTAGGTATATATTCATCTCTTTTCTAAGCTAAATCAAATTGAAGTTACAGGCTCAGCAAAGCAAAAAGATTATAGAGGGTGTATCAGACTTTTACTGTATAAAACCACACCTGTGTTCCTTCAATTGCCCTTTGCGTTTTAAGACCACGGATAATCTTTTCAGAAGTTAAAATATTTAATGTTATAAGTGCGCATATATAATGCCGGAGGCTTTATAAGAACTATAAAATCCATCACAACCTTTTTTTTTTTTTTTCGATGGGAAAAATCATCCCACAACCCCCCACAACCCCCGCTCTTAGGCGGAGCGGGAGATAGTGTCAGACTCTTACTGACTAAAAAACCCATCCCGTTCCTTCAAGCCTTCATACCGGGGCTCGAGCGCCCTTTCGGGTAACCCTGGCCCCAGTAGGCTTCGACCCGGCTGGGCCCCTGCTGTTGCTGACAACTCCTTGAGGCGCGCGGGAACAGCGCGCGCCGTCGACGACTTAGGCTTGGTCCGGACAGTTACCGGACGGCCGGACAGCGAGCTAATCCATCACCACCTGACTGACTACCAAACGCAGCGCAGAGTGCCAAAGTCTGGTCGATGCAAAGTCTGAAATATGTTTTATTTGATGCAAGACTTCCTCTTTGACCTACTCTTTGGAACGTGCAATTTAGCTTCACTTGTTTGACTGACCGACATTTTGACAATTCAAAAGTACCTGTAACTGGTCTATTTGAAATAAATGTTTCTGATTTCTGATTTCTTCATTTCAGGATTCTAGATCAACGGAAAGAACCCTAAGATTCATAAATCTTGATTCTCTTGAGAGCGTCGAAATATACGTTTTTTGAGACGTAAACGGCCGTATCTTTTTTTTTCTCAAGCTCAAGTTTAAGAAAAAAAAGATACGGCCGTTTTTTTTTTTTACAGCTTCAAGGGACAGCTGTATATGGTTTTAATTTC
Organism: Mythimna albipuncta; assembly: GCA_929112965.1. Lineage (NCBI taxonomy): Eukaryota > Metazoa > Arthropoda > Insecta > Lepidoptera > Noctuidae > Mythimna > Mythimna albipuncta. The sequence goes on along the minus strand of OV815962.1, from coordinate 1,872,228 downwards.
AACTCGATACCTCCACGCATCCCCGAGATAAAGGGTCTTGCCAAACAGACAGACGGACAACTTCAAGATTCTATAAGGGTTCCGTTTTTTCCTCTTGAAATACGGATCCCTATAAAGAACACTGACACCATGTGTGTCTCACGACTGCGCCAAATAGGTATGGTTCGGCACCCAGCCGAGACCGACGATCCTGACTACCAGCCACCGTAAGCCCTGGTTAGCGGATGATTAGGAGTAGGTAGCTAGCCGTCCGGCCATCCGGTAACAGTCCGGGCCGAGCCCGACTCGTCGACGGCATATACACCCTTAAATTTTAATCGTTTTAATCCCGTGGAGGGTCGATCCGGTACATGAAACACTATCGATTTGTATAGATAAAATTAAAAATTTTTTTCAAAATTCGTATTAATTTACGCATGTACGAAATTAATTTCTTTAAGAAAACTTCAGTTGAGCGAGTCCAATGGTAGTAGTCGGCGTTGCGACAAACGATTAAAATTTAGCGGTGTATAGCAAAGACGAAGCCTACTGAGTACTGGGATCATAGTTTGACTTCAAAAAGGGAACCTGGAACGCTAAGTAAAGGAACATAGGTGTGGCTTTTGTCAGTAGAAGTCAGACACGCCCTCCCGCCCCGCCTTAGAGCGGGAGAAGTCACTGAATGATTATCCACCAAAAAAAAAAATATAAAATAAAAATATTATCCTTGGCAACCCTATCGTGTCTGACACCGCCCTGCAGTTATCTGGTGCCATAAAGCCGAGTAAGCATTCGCCAACCATGGGAGTGATCGCTGTTGCCAGGCGCATGCGCATCTATAACTACTCGTGTACGGAGTTACTACTCTGCTGTATCGGCAGATAGGCTTGCAAAACGTTAACAATCAGCCACACAGGTGTGCTTGTGAAGTCTATTTTTCGTCGGTTTTGGCTGTAATTTGGCTGACTAAGAATTTATTTATTATTTTTTATTTTTAGCACATATTATTATTAATGTACAAAGGAAGACTTAATGCCTTGGCATTATCTACTAGTCGACCTTAAATTCGATCGAATTCTAAGTGAAACTTTTGTGACTAAAAGAAAGAAAATGTTTATTTGCCGACAGTCTTTTGAAAAATCTAGAATAATTATTGTTTTTTTTTGTTGATTTACGTAAAAATGGCAATTTTTCAGGTCATCTTCTAGAGCGCAAGGGGGTTGATGACCTGAAAAACTGTCGTTTTTATGTAAATCACAAAAAAAAACTTTTTCTGGATATTTCTAGGAAAAACAATTTAGAAATCATAATTTTCGTACAAACGTGTACTAAACGAAAATTAAGCGTTTTTCAAGGTCGTTCAAGTTATACATACGAAACAATCGGCGCTCGAGGGGTTAATAGATTAAACACAATCATTCACATCTGACATAGAACAGTGATGACGACATTGACTCCTTTAACGATACATTGAGGAAGCCACAGCATTTCTCACAGCTGATTCCTCTTTGCACAATGACATTCTAGCGATACACTCTTGCGTCGTTCTCATGCTGTGTTTAGTAAACATTGTGTGTGTTTCACGCACTTCGAGTACATGGCGACGCGCCAACTGCTCAGGTAATATCACGATTATAATCCGAATTTTAATAAGAAAGGAGATCATCCGTGAAGGTTCATTAGTGGAAAAAATAAGAAAAATAAAATTAAATAGCACTTCTTTTCATAATTAGACACATGCAAATTTGCCATCAAAAACATAAATTACCAAGTCAGTTAATTTATTCAGCTCCTACTTTTTTTTTTTTTCGATGGGATAAATCATCTTGTGACAACCCCCGCTCTTGGGCGGAGCGGGAGATAGTGTCAGACTCTTACAGACTAAAAAACCCATCCCCTTCCTTCAAGCCTTCATACCGGGGCTCGAGCGCCCTTTCGGATAACCCTAGCCCCAGTAGGCTTCGACCCGGCTGTGTCCCTTCTGTTGCTGACAACTCCTTGAGGCGCGCGGGAACAGCGCGCGCCGTCGACGACTTGGGCTTGGTCCGGACAGTTAACGGACGGCCGGACAGTGAGCTACTCATTGCTCACTGTCCTCAAGCCCGCGTCTACGTTGGCCGGAAATCGGGATCAGAATCCCGGCGGCGGCGGCGGCGATAACTCCTCCTCGCTCCGGACCATGGCCTCAACCAAGGCCCGGCGCGAGAGGTCTCCGCCGCCTTCAGCCCTTACTCGAGGAACCTTTTGTAACATCTTACAGCCATCATATCAACATTACAAATCGTTTGTGTTTTAAATAAATAAATTGACTTGGCAATCGCATGAAATCCAAATGTGGTAAAATTGTTTGTTAAAATGTTTTTATGGCACATACAACGTGGTTTGAAAATATACAACTCACACCGAAAGAGCGGCGAAGGGCAGCGAAGCAGAGCGCAGTTTCAGTTTCATATGAATTTTAAGTTTATTATCATTACCATAATACTCATTATCGCATGAGAAACACGAACGAGTCGCGCGGATGCCCGCGGCGCCGCAGGAATTCCGGGGAATTCTCTCGTTCGTGTTTCTCATGCGATAATAAGTATTATAGAAATGAAAATAAAGTTAAAATTCATATGACACTGAAACTGCGCTGCCCTTCGCCGCTCTTTCGGTGTGACTTGACCCTAAAAGATAATTATGAATCTTTATTTACATAACAATTAAAGTAGTGTTAAAATATTTGTTTTAGACAAAGACATATTACAGTCATAGTGACCTAAATTCTAGGACTTCAGATGTGTCTGTTATCATGACGAATATGGGACCGTCTGAAGATACGGCGATATGATAAGACACACCGTGTGCTGAGCTGGTTTAATATAATATAAACAATTCCATTTAAAATAATACAACTATTAGTAAAGTCTTTGACGAGAATGGATAAAGTGAGAAATGAGTATATTAGGGGAAGTTTGAAAGTAGCGCCAGTGACTGAAAGGTTTAAAGGAAATCGTTTGTCTTGGTATGGTCATGTAAAGAGGAGAGATGAAAAGCATGTTGCTAAAAGAGTTATGAATTTACATGTGGATGAATGGAGAGGGAGAGGGAGGCCAAAGAAAAGATGGATGGATTGTGTGAGAAGTGATATGAAAGAAAAGGGAGTTAGTGATAGCGTGACGAGGGACAGGGCAGAATGGAAGAAAAAAACGTGTTGCGCCGACCCCAAATAAGATGGAAACAAGGGCAGGAAGAAGAAGAAGAAGAAGAAGTAAAGTCTTTGACTGCATATGCGACATAGCTCTAAGAATCGCTAAACTTAAGTGGCAATGGGCAGGGTACATTGTACGCAGAACAGATGGTCGATGGGGACGAAAGGTTCTGGAGTGGCAACCAAATACCGGAAGCGTTTGAAGCCCTCCAACAAGGTGGATCGATGACTTGGTCAGGGTCGCGGGAATTCGATGAATGCGTGACGCACAGGACCGGTCGTTGTGGCGACGCTTGGGGGAGGCTTGTGTCCAACAGTGGACGTCTTTCGGCTGATATGATGATGATGACTGCATCATATTTAAATAAGTATAATAGAAATCTTAACCTAGGACTAATTTCTGATTAATGTCCTTACAAATTCATTAACTTTTTAATCTAGGCAGTTAAAAAATTAATTAATTTGTAAGGAATTGTCGAATATATCCGACAAATACTTGCGTTTATTGCCCCAGGGTCGCACATCCACGACCAAATGCTCCATCTCGTCAGCTCTTCTGTCACCTATGGGGATTGAAGAGCTAAACGGGATGGAGTACCTAGTCGCGAACACACGCAGGTAAAAGCAGGCCGTACAGTCCGTAGCAAAAAACGCTAGAAAAATCTCGTTTGTATGGATATTATATGGCAGCCCCCTTAAATATTTATTCCATTCGGTTTTTAGTATGCTGTTGTTATAGCGGCATCAGAAATACATCATCTGTGAAAATTTCAACTGTCTAACTATAACGGTTCATGAGATACAGCTTGGTGACAGACGGACAGATAGACAGACAGACAGACGGACGGACAGCGAAGTCTTAGTAATAGGTGCCTACGGAACCCTAAAAACGGAAATCATGCAGGCACTGAACTGGAAAACTAAGGGCCTGCGCAAACTTGAGACAAGACTGTCCTAGACAGACTTGTCTACGACGAAGTCTGTGGTGTCGTAGACAAATCTGCGACGTTGCCGTCGTAGATATTAAGTAAATATATACCTTATTATGTACCTTTTTTGAGTGTGGAAATATGTTACTTTTAAGCGCAGATTTTGCATCATGGTTTTGCTCACTCTCATTCACACACGACACACACACACACACCTATACACACCATAACATACTCAATCTCATGAATTTTCACACATAACACACAAAACGGTAAATAAGTAAATGAACCTTTCAATCATTATTATAAATGACCATTGATAGGCGAGGACGCTGGCACCCTAAACACAAGTTAAATCTTACATTGGGTGCCAGAAATCATCGAGAACGTTTCCTTTGTGTAATCAAATAGATTGTAAATTGTAATGTTGGTTCTAACTTATCTAATAAATATCTTTTTTTGAAGTGAAAACTTCTTTAGCGGCGTTGAGCACTTTTTCTGTAATGGGTATAAAATCTTAAACTCGCGTCAGGACACGTGACCTGATCGAAAAAGCGTAAGACGGATGGAGAGTATTTAATGTAAAATAATTGTAATAGTTTTAAAGTGTTAAATTTTTAATGTAATATAAATTGTCATGTTTGTGTACGATAGCGCAATAAATGAATATTGTATTCTACCACATAAATGATAGTACTTTTATACTGATAAAGCAATTGGTGCAAAATTATTCCCTAACCATTCCAAAATATCAAACATGCTCAACGTTAATAATCAAGTTTTCACTTCTGCCGGCACTCCCGGAGTGCAACCCGTCTTTTTTTTTATTATTATTATTATATTAAGTCTGTTAAGACAGTCTTGTCTCAAGTGTGTGCAGGTCCTAATGGCGTGCTACTTAAACTGGGGCAGTCTATTTCATATTTATATATTTGTATGACTATCGATACATGAAATGTACCTATGGCAGGTGGTGCAAAATAATATTGCACCATATGGTCTGTATAGTTTTAACCTTTTACAGTAGTGTTATATTGAAAGAGAAAAATTCTCCAGCTATGTCTGTGAAGGCGTGATCATATATGTTTTAAACTAGTTTTTGCACTCGATTTTGTACATGTTGAGTTTAAGAACATTACTCTCCCTTTTATGGATGAATTATTAGGTCTTATAACCAGAGGTTGGAATTAGGTGGAGTTATTTAAGTACTTATACTGCGATTTATACTAATATAACTATATTAATAAACATTTCGATACAAATATATGAATAACTACCTAATTCCGATCTCTGTTAATAACTAAGACTCTATTACTATTATAGCTACCCCGTATTGTCCCACTGTTGTGCAAAGACCTCCTTCCAAAGATCACGATTCTTCGCTTTGTCTTGCCTTATTAAGGACATCCAGGTCGTCCCGCCATCTCCTTCGTGGAGATTATCCATATCTAAGGGCTATATTTCACCGAGACACCATGTTGGCGCGACCAGTCGCCGCTACCAACAAAATGTATACAGCTCTATAGAGAGTTACTCACCTGGTGTCCGTTTGGTTGCGCAACCAATTTGGTGGCGCGACCAGCTCGGACGTGTGGCGACTCTGGTGTCTGTATGATGTCTAGTTTGGTAGCTTAGAGCTATATTTCACCGGGACACCAAGGCGGCACAAATGGTCGCGCTACCATGGTGTCGCGGTGAAATATAGCCTCTAAGAAGCTGTGGGGGTGGACTCGTAAATCACAGAACTGTTGACAAGGAACAGTGACACGGGGCCTTGGCAGACCACGCCTAAGATTTTTAAGCTATTGCATAGCTTAAAAATCCTTGAGCGTGGAGATCGAATCCAGAAATTCCGTAACGAAAATAACCTAACACCCCCCGCTCATTTGTTTTTTGAGCGTGGTGACTGATAAGAAAACAAATTAGTGAACAATCAATAGCAGCTGTTGGTGAGGTCTGGTTTTGAATGGGTGGGTTTAAGCAGCTGTTGGCGAGGTCTAGTTTTGGATGGGTGGGGTTAAGCAGCTGTTGGCGAGGTCTATTGCATAAGTTGATAAAAAATGCTATGCAATAGCTTTACCGCGGCAGTCCCCGAGTGCCACACGTCTTATTTTTTTTTTCTGATCACAAAGGCTACATGCAGAATTCCTAAATAAGCACCAGGATATCTTAAATAATATGAAGTGGTTAATCAACGTAATCATCAGTGAACATCGCACGCAAGGTGAAGTCAATCAGTTTCAAGTTTAGTCTGATCTTGAGGTACCTCCGTATCACGCGACCAGTAACCTTATCAATCGTTGAAGAACTGAGTTAGGGCCTCAGTTCTTTAATGATTGATTCATCAACGAAACGGCAGAGGCGTAACATGGACTAATTTGAACGTGGGTGATAGCACATCTGCGAGGAATTTTGTTTTCATAACTTCGAAAACAAGACATCGACTTTGAAGAAGAGAAGCGAAAGAGAGCGAAGAGCAGTAGTAGCCGAGTGGTTATGGTCCCGACTTACGAGCTGTAGGCCGCGGGTTCGAACCCAGCCAGGCGTATTACTTGTTGTAATTTATTTTACCACCACTGCTCGCAAAACGGTGAAGGAAACCGGCATGTCCTAGAACCATAAATTCGAAGACACAACATTCGACATTCACCGGCCAAGCCCGAGTTATGCATTACGGCTCATTCCCTCTCTTAGAGAGGAGGCCTGAGTCCCAGCAGTGGGAAAATTAAGAAGACTGATGATAATGATGATGACTTTTGCATGCAGTGTCGCTTACCATCAGGTAAAATAGTGGTCAAACGCAAGCCTATCAATTATTAAAAAACCCTCGTTCTTAAGAGCCCTCTCTGTGCGTGGTTCCTGTGTGTGCGAGGCTATGGGCGATGGCCCACTACGCCGTCGTCAATCTACGCCACTGCCTCAAGTAGAACTTATCAACGCGAATGGCATGCATTGGCATTTTTCTGATAAAGTCATGGTTGATGACCTATTCCTCTGCTGATATCGCAACAGACAGCTTGCATTTAGATGTGAGGACAGAGAGTGATTGTCGTGTGAACTACCTCGCCTTGTCGAGCGCGTGCCAGCTAATTATGACTAGTTAAGATTATAATAAGCATCACAGTGTGCTTCATATCTGGGCCGTTGACTAACAGTAATACTCTTGCATTTATATTTTTTTGCAATTTAAAGGTGGTTTTATGAGCAGTCGCGGAACTATAGGGTGGCAAGGCTGGCGGGCCTCCAGTACGATGGGGCTACCGGTCTTAGAAGCCGCGAGCTCAGAAGAAGTAACCCAACATATAAAAAAAAACACTAAAAATAAATCACAACGTGACGTGATTTTTCTGGGGCCCCATCCAATGAATTTGCTAAGGGCCTCAGATGATATAGTTACGCCACTGTTCATCGTCGGACCGATGACCTGGTGAAAGTTGCGGGAAACCGATGGATGCGAGACGCACAGGAACGTTCGTTGTGGTGAAGCCTGGGGGAGGCCCATGTCCAACAGTGGACGTATATATCGGCTGAAATGATGATGATGATGAAGTGTATAAGCCTTCACAAAGAGCTCCTCCCTCGAATACTTAGTGCTATCTATGTGTAAAATGCGTTAAGACAATCAAACACGTCTGAATAAATCTTCTTACTTAATGAATTCACACGATAATATTGAATTCCAAACATGTACTTGAGTGTAACGCCCTGAGAACAGTGGGAATATGCGAAGTATCGGACGATGAGAGCAGAATACCATGACATGGGTATCTTGGATTTAGAAGTCTGGGCACGCCATAATTATGGCGGTAAATCGGTCTTTGATGAGGGGTTGGAAAGACTAGGCGTCCTAACCTTCCGCGTGACGCAGGTTCTTACCGGGCATGGTCAGTTCGGGAGGTTCCTGCACCGGATTCGTGCGGAAGAAACGCCCGCCCATAAAACTTGTCACCACTATGTGGACTGCCCGGAGGATACGGTGAAGCATATGGAAGGTTTGCCCCGCCTGGGCGGAGCACCGTGATGATTTTCCAACTTAAAAAAAAGGCATCTATAACTTAGTGATTCAGGCTGGTTCAGGTTCTAGGCAATATTATAATGAGGTAAAGTTTGTTGACACATATTATCCCACCCATACGCACGAAGCGTTTTGGGAACACATTTATTGTGCGTACAGCCAAGGAGTGGAATTCCTTGCCCGAGTCTGTGTTCCTGATAGCTACAACTTATCTTCAAGTCAAGAGTGAATAGGTTACTTCTAGGCAAGCGTGCTCCATCGTGGACCACATCATCGCTTACCATCAGGTGAAATGGTGGTTAAACGTGCCCATCAATAATAATAATAAATATACAACATTTTGTGTGAAAATTTCAACTGTCTAATAGCTATTATGGTTCATGAGATACAGCCTGGAGACAGACAGATGGACAGTGGAGTCTTAGTAATAGGGTCCCTTTTTATCTTTTGGGTACGGAACTCTAATTAGCATAAATACAGTTGCCATCACGGATCTTGAGCGGTTGCGCAGAAGTCAAATATTCGGTATCTTTAGTTGTGCGAAGTGAGACGCGGGGTAGGACAGTGACAGTGATTTGCTCGCCGCGCCATCGCGTCATAGACGTCACTCCTAATTAGTTCCCTGCGTTGCTGCATGTATCTAACAACGAAGAAAATTGGCTCGCCAATGTATGGAATGCGTAAAGCGATCCCCACTCTGACACTGAGCGCTCAAGATCCGTGATGGCAACTGTACTTTTTAATTATGGAAGTAAAAACCCATTCCTACAAAAAAAACGCTAACTGTTGCAGGTTGTCATACACGCTGGAGTATACCTGACAGGTATAACTGTGCAGATAAACCTGTCAGGATATCCTAGCGTTCTTTTTTTTTTTTGCGATGGGAAAAATCATCTTATGGCAACCCCCGCTCTTGGGCGGAGCGGAAGATAGTGTCAGACTCTTACTGACTAAAAAACCCATCCCATCCCTTCAAGCCTTCATACCGGGGCTCGAGCGCCCTTTCGGATAACCCTGGCCCCAATAGGCTTCGACCCGGCTGGGTCCCTGCAGGATATCCTAGCGTGTATGGTTACCTTTACGATGTTTGTTCCTAAATAAGTTCGACGTAAATAAGTATGTAGAATAATCATTATTGCATGACTTGCAGCTTACATTTAACTTTTAATGAACAAAATAAATACCACACCATGATGCTATAATGTACTACTATGGCGACGACATTTAAATAATGGAATGCCGGTTGCGTAAACGCCTAAACGTCAGTGGCGTAGCTAGGTGACCAAAGGCCCTGGGGCAAAACCAAACTGGGGCCCCTAAATTATTTAGGCTTCATCAAAATATTTAAAAAATATTTACTATACATATTTAAAAAATGCAACGCTACTTTATCTTTTATACAATGTGTAAGGGACAGCCCTCCACAAACTTTAAGGGCTTGCTCAGTAGACGAAACTGAAAAACCTTCCACAAGACTTTTTTTCAGAAAACGAAAAAAAAATCCGCCTCACCATACGAAATTATAAACTTGATTGGACAGTTTGTATGGAGAGGTCGATATTTTTTATCGTTTCCTGAAAAAAATGTTTGTGGAAGGTTGTTCAGTTTCGTCTATTGAGCGAGCCCTTAAAGTTTGTGGAGGACTGTCCCTTACACCTTGTATAAATCCCAAGTTATAAGAAGATAACATTAACATGCACACACAATGATATGGTCGTTAAAATGATCGGCAACGATAGAATAGGCTTTTCAACTAATAGATAAAATTGTTCTGATTACTAACAGAAATATTTTTCATTAAATTTTCGCTCATTCAATAAGTAAGCGGTTTGTTAATCAGATTTTGGGGGCCCCCGAGCTTGAAGGCCCCCGGGCCCTGCCCCGGCTAGCCATTTAGTAGCTATGCTACTGCTAAGTGGTGACCAATCGTCGTACAGCAGGTCAAATGAACGGGACCGCTGATGCGGCCGGGGCCCAGAAGTGAGCATTGATGAGTATTAATAAATATCGAGGTCGAATTTAGGCGCCATATGACTTTGAAACAAGCTACGCATATTTGAGACGAAACTTCTACGTGTCACATACTAGCAAACTACGGGATCTATAATATACTCATGCACACGTGGGCCACGCCTGATTTGTACGTAGAACGACGTCGTGTGGCGTGGATCTAGTGTAGCTCTACAAGTCTAGTTTCCTTAAAAAATGTATGGAGACCGACGCGCACAGATGGGCGTGTGTGGTACACGTGTGAGCAGTGTAGTTCTAGCTTTAGACCGACGCACACATGGACCACGCAGGGGAGTAGCTACAGCCGTATCAGCTGTATCAATGATACGGGGCCCCCTGCTGTCAGGGGCCCCAAGTTATCTATATGCATAAAAGGAGAAACTGACTGACTGATATAACAATGTACAGACGAAATTACTAAGTCTAGAAGCGTGAAATTTTACACAAGCTTCCTTTTATGACATAGACGAGCATTAGAGAGGATTTTCTAAAATACAAGTAAATAAATGTATTGAAAACTATTTTTTTTTATATTCCCAATATAAATTAAGGCGTATAGTCCCTTGAACCATCTGACCGAAATTATGTGAACGCAACTCTCGCACTCGCCTAGGCGGCAGTACGCTGATCTGTGCATTTATTTGCGGTCAGCAGCGCCCGGAAAGCCCCTTAAATCCATTTTCTCTGCGAGATATTGATTGATTTACATATGCAATGTTCACTTTGAAGAATATTTAACCACCAATTTTTATGTGTAAAAATGTTTCTAAAGGTCCAAGCCGTTTCGAAGGAGCAGGGAAAAGTTGCAAAATTGCTAAATTTTTTTTTTTGACAAAATTTGTAATTGCACGAAAAATGTTGATATCATTGTTCAGGAATCTAATAATAAACATATATTTTTTTCAAACCAATTGACCCAGCCGTTACGGAGGAGTAGGCCTCAGAAAATCACTGTTTTACGGCACTTTTCGGGCGCTAGGCCCTTAAACAAATATTTTATGGTGATAGAAAAGGGGCATACAACCATGACTGGTGGCTCCGGGCTGCTACTAACTTTCCAGGGCAAAACCCGATAGTACCTTGAACCTCGTGCTCCTTGTGACCACCACACTAACAAAACAATACGCCAATAAACAGGAAAAAAATTAAAGTAGGTAATAAATAACTAATGCAACAACAATCCAGTGACACACGCATACCAGTGAAACGGTTGTGTTTCTTGCTTATTTGTTGATTCACAAAGAATTCGATCCCTAAGTGCTGCCGTGGTCAACTCGGTGAGCAATCAAAGTAAAAAAATCATTTATTTCAAATAGATCATTAGCAGGCACTTTTGAATAGTCAAATGTCGATCAGTCCAAGAAAAGTGAAGCTAAATTGCTCGTTCCAAAGCGTAGGTCTCTATGGAGAAGAACGTGCAAGAAACTCCATGGACACTCTTCATTATATTATGAGTTAATTATAATCTTGGTTAACATATTTCTTGTTGCTTCTATTATGTGAGCACAATGAAGATAATAAAAAATAATTAAAAGGTAGAAATTGAATGGGGAGCTCGCCGTCCGACCGTCCGGTAACTGTCGCCCGAGCCCAAGTCGTCGACGACGCGTAGCGTTCCACGCGCGCCTCAAGGAGTTGTCAGCAAACCGTCGAGGCCCAGTTGGGTCGAAGCCTGCTGGGGCCGAGGGTCTACTTCTGAAAGGAAGATTCGGTTCTGGTATGAAAGGCAACAAAGGGACAGGAGTCGGTTTTTAGTCAGTAAAAGTCCGACACGCTCGGCCAAGAGCGTGGGATGTCATTGGATAATTTTCCCACCAAAAAAAAATGTGGATGTAACGGAGAGGTCTAAAGATTGTTTATAGAAGCCTACATCACTCGGGCGAAGCCTTTGGCAGAAGCTAGTAGTATCTATGTACATTTCATAACTGTATCATGAAAAATAACAAAGTTTTAAGCTTGTTATGTCCGCAAAAATACATAGTCACCGGGTCATCCAGGTGACTATTTGTTGTTGTTTTGCACTTACAACCCAGCACATAGCTGGCGTCTAATACCCGCTTTGACTAATACTAGTGTCGGTAATATCCAACTTGTGACCTTTTAAAAATTTTTGGGAAAAAATATTACATAGTGTAAAATTTATTGGAATTGATTCAGTTACTGATTCTGAACAAATTATATTCAGGTTTCACAATAGGTACTAAAAATACTGTTGTATGACGATAGGTGAGACAAGAGATTTTCCTCCTATACCTACCTACAAATTAATAAAATAACGACACATTCAAGATATGAGGATAATTTTGCATAGTGATCGTGACATATGTACATGTCTATTTATATGATATTATTTATGTAGTGCATAAACAAACAAGGTTTGCCAACGAGCAATGGAGCGCAGTATACTAGTTGTTAAATTAACGGATCGAGTTCGAAACACTACACTGCGCTCCAAAACCAAAATAGTGGATGTGGCTCAAAAGGCTGCCAAACTGAAGTGGGACTGGGCAGGACACGTCTGCCGCATGCCCGACAAACTGTGGGCCAAAGTAGCACAAAGTTGGTGCCCTGAAACAGCGCGTCGGGGTCGCGGTAGACCACGAAGGAGATGGCGCGACGAACTTGATAGATTCCACCAGAACTGGCAAGAAGAAGCCCGGGCGCGCGAAAAATGGAAGGAGTGAAAGGAGGCCTTTGCCCAGGAGTGGGACAGAACAGGATAAAAAAAAAAAACAAGTACCTACTTTGGTAAATGTAATATTTGGTAAGTACATCCGCGTACATACAATAATAGCCTATGTTTATGTAAGTAGGTACTTAACCAAATGTTCACAATCTTGATATGTCTTTTTATTCAAAATAAATCGTATAACAGACATTAAAGATTATTTAAATTTAGTTAACTATCAAACATCGATTTAGGTAAATACCTAATTGTAAACATTTTTAGTTAAATTTTTTAGACAATTTTTTTAATAAAAGTCATACTAGGATTGTTTACATTTAGTTAATTACCTAAACAAATGGAGTATATTGGTTTCAGTGGCACAGAAACCTATTCAGACATCGATTTATCTAAATAACCAACCGCGACAAAGCGTAGGAATAATACTCGTATGAAACTGAAAATGATACTCATAACCAAAGATCAACTGGAAGAATTAATCCCTATTTGTTCCATCAGATATCGTAGAAGATATACGGACCACACCACAAAATAGATAGGTACAGAAGTCAATCTTATGTATGTACTTCACTTTATATACTTATCTACTCTCAGCAATTGCGCTAGGGTCGGCGCCGCTCTGTCCGAGCGCGCTCGGGCGCGGCGATAAATATCTAATATAAACTGTAAAAATATTACATGCCACAAAGCCATTGTACTTATCTACCTACCTAACGTCGTTTACGTTATGTAAAAACAAACTATCAAAGAACAAGTAATTACGTACCTAATTACATCTTAAAACTGGTAGCTTAAAATACGATAATTCAGCAATTAATGTTGAATTAAAAAAAACCGTTAACCGAACAGTACCCCTTGCCAAGTTGCTAATCTGCAATAGTTAACGCTTGTAGAAAGCTTCAAATGTACGGGAATGACGTCGCCTCAACGCTTAGTCACGTGGTTAGAACAAAAGAATTGGCGGCAAGGTCAACTCGAAGCGTTCGACGCAAGCGAAACGTTTGTAACAAGCTAAATTGCACGTACCAAAGGTTTCTATGGAGAAGAACGTGCAAGAAACTCCAGGGACACTCTTCTTCGACTTCTGTACCTATCTATTTTGTGCCTATACGAAGAGTTGCGCAGGAGTGGGAGTGCAAGGTCATTCCAATCGACGGCCCCGCTTCCTTCGGGAGTCAAGCAATTACTGGTAGCTACTGTTACATGGCTACTTGTACTGTTGGTCTGTTTATGTCCGTATCCGTGTGGCGTTGCTGTGGCCTTGCCGTGGGTGATGCGACCCCCCTGGATGCAACGGTAATGGCGGTGTTCCTGATTTATTTCCTGATTATGAGAGAGATGCATTCGTAATTTGGGATTTAGTCAAAAAAATGAGTCTGCAGCTCAGAAAAATATTATCAGCTTCATCTAGTTTAACCTAACGTATATTTCGACACTCTCAAGGGAATCAAAATTTATAGGTAGGTAGTTCCCGTTGACTCAGTATCCTGAAATTTGGCACAAAGCAAGCTTAGGTCTTATAGCACACATATAGGAATAAATCTGAAAACAGTAGTTGATACGTCACAAAATAAAAAAAATCTCGCAATTAAAAATCTTCGAGGCTCCATTCGGCAATTGAACTATTTACATAGGTGAGTGTGTACGAAAGCTTTAGTACCCGAGTCTGACTCTTGCTTGCCCAGTTTTTTTATTCTTTTTAGAACCGCTTTTGTCGGATTATTCTGACAAATATTTTCAGCTCCACTTCACCAGGGTCGTGTATTTACGACCAAATATGCAATCTCTTTAATCTCCACTGTTACTTGTATGTAACGGAAGAGCATAAAGGCTATCTATTCGGGGCCGACCATCCACAGTGGAATGTAAGTTGTGGAACGAACACCATTCACCACCACCCGATTCTTTTCAACCCCAGGAACATCTGCCACTCGGACGCCATCTTCGGTGGCATAATATACTGCGCACCTAAGTAATCTGTTGCAAATACAAAGCCAAATGGGGAATTATAGATCCCCATTGTGATTGCGATGCTCCTGACCAGACGATGACCCACTTAAAGAGTGCCTAAAGTGTCCCTATATCTGCACTTTGGAGGACCTAAAACGCAACTGACGCTGCTATATCCATGGCATACTGGGCCCATACACTTTGAGAGAAAAGACAACCGCCCGAGTCGATACTCGAAGAGAAGGAGAAGGGAATGTCTTGAAATCGGTTGTGGAAGGAGTCGGGATCTAGCGGGAAACCCTGCGTGATTTCGGACGAAGCCGGCGTCCTCATAGATTATTAAAATATTGAGCGTTTTATTTATAGGGTATGCATGCATCCAAGAATGTAAATAAGAAGTTTCATAAAGTAGTCGAAAATATATAAACCTTTCCATTATTCCCTAATTATACCTACAAAAATTCCAAAGCTGAGAGGTTATATGCAATGACACTACGTTTCATCGCCGATCTTCCGCGATAGGATTTACGTCAAGTGTGGCAAAGGCCATACAATACGGGAGAGAGCGAAGTCAGTAGCTTGCATCTGTATACTTTTATGAAACACTAGACAAGCTGACTCCAACATGGCTGCTATGTGAGTTGCATAACACAATTGATGATACTACATTATGTACTAGTTTATTATATCTGTTGGCTTGTGGTCCACGGTTTATTCTACATATTTTTACACATATACTCGTAATATTAGCTAACCAGCAAACGTTGTTCATCATCATCATCAGACTTTTTGATGTTCCCACTGTTGGGACTCAGGCCTCCTCCCTAGGAGAGGGAATGGGCCGCAATCCACCACGCGGGACCAGTGCGCGATGGTGTAAGTCATATGTCTTCGAATTTTTGGTTCTAGGACATGCCGGTTTCCTCACGATGTTTTCCTTCACCGTTTTGAGAGCAGTGTTGATGAAACAAATTACATAAAGCACAATGTTTTTCTAACAATATAAATTATTCGAAGTAAAAAATGTGGGTTGGGGCTCGGAGGGCAAAAAATAGCTTACAACCTAATCTCACACCTACCAAATATACACAAACATAGAAATCGGCCAAGCCGTTTAGAGGGGAGGGCGTAACATGCTGTTACTAAATAAACCACACCTACGGTGCTTCTTTGCCTTGCGTTCCTGAACTCCGGGTTCTCTTTTGGAAGTCACCCCATGGCCTCAGTAGGCTTCGGCCCTGCTGGGCCCTTACAGTTTTGCTGACATCTCTTTGGGGCGCGAGGTGAACTCTACACGCCGTCGACGACTCAGGTTCGGTCCGGATGGTTACCGGACGGCTGGACGAATGGCTAGCTATCGCTCGTCGTTCGCAAACCCACGCCTGCCGTGACTGGAAATAGGGGTCGGGGTCCCAACATGGCATTTGATGATGAAAATTGCTTATTAAATACTTCAATCAAACATCTCATTTATTGAAAGTTGTAAGTATTTATATCTTCCTTGTTTTTTTTCATATAGCCTCTTTTTTATAATGTGAATGTGAGAACACTGTAGATTCCATTTCCACAGGGATAAAGCTGTCTTTGGCTTGCATTCCTCACTTCATTCAGGTTTCTTTATCAACTCCCTCCGCAATGCTCGGGAGTTAATTATATAAATCCTTCACTAACGTTTGGGATTAAAATCAGCAACCTTCGTTTCGTTCGGAATTCAACATGCCGCCCGCGACTTAAAGACACTGCTTTACCCCTAGTCATATAATCTACTATAATGTTTCTCTGATGTAAGGTAACAGAGTAGACTGGTCGTCTCCACAATAAAAGGCACGTGTGCTGGCCATGAGCTGCGTTATTTATTGATAGTAATTGAGCACATGCACTCGCTAGGTACTAAATCTAGCTCGCAGCCTCACAATAGGGCTATGACGGACGCCACTCACGGCGACAATAAGCGATATCCTCCGGGCAGCGATATGGGCTTTATATTTAGCACTTGTTTGAATTGTCTATTGTTTAGTTTGTATTCCTAGATGTTGGTACGTTCTCTTGCTCGCATCTTTACCGACGAGTTCTATGTATACCTAAGTCGACGGCGCGCACTGTTTCTGCGCGCCTCAAGCAGCAGTGGTGGCCGAGTGGTAATGGCCCCAACTTAAGAGTTGTAAGTCGCGGGTTCGAACCCAGCCAGGAGCATTATTTTGTGTAATTTATCTCATCACCACTGCTCTCAAAACGGTGAGGGAAAACATCGTGAGGAAACCGGCATGACCTAGAACCAAAAATTTGTAGACATGTGACATTCACCAACCCGCACTGGGCCTGCACGGTGAATTAAAGCTCATTCCTTCTCCTAGAGAGGAGGCCTGAGTCCCAACAGTGGGAACATTAAAAAGGCTGATGATGATGATGAATAGTCAAATGTCGGTCAGTCCAAGTACCTAACCTAAACCAATGGAGTAGGTATAAGTAGATAGATTATTCCGTAAGATTATTATTTGTGTATTTTGTCTTAAGCCTTAGTTACTTGATAATAAATAATTATTGTTACAAAGAAACTTGTGTTATGCCCGTATGGCCTATGAGTGAGTAACACAAAAGCTGCGGTTGTCTCGTCCGGAGAACACAAAGCACGCTCAGGTAGCGCTGACTGATGAACTCACTGAGTCACCCGGATCTGGTCGTCAGGTAACTGACGGTGTAAGTAGTTCACTGTAGAAAGTGTGGGTACAGAAGGTTTAACTGAACTTCGGCGGCTGTAAAGTTTTGTCAATTTGATTAATACGGAATTGCCATAGATCTCTTAGATGTCCAGTAGCCTGATTCATGTAAAATCAAACAAGCCAAATATCGTTGAAGTTTTATAGTCGTTCGATCGAAGTCCTATCCAAAAGCGGTATTCACGTGTTCTTTAATCGGGATTAGACAGAACGATAACTCCACTGGCTCGAAACTAAACAATCTATCGACGACTTATTGCCAGTTACATTAATAAGTATTGTACCAGGATAATGTAACACAGATTTTTTTTATTAAATCGATTCTTCGACCAAACGAATTTAAAATCGGTGTCGATCAAACTCGTTTGATGGATGTGAATACGGAAATGGTCTAAACGACTAAATTGATACGATATCGTTACGGTTTTTATTACGTGAATCGGGCTACAGTACTGTCCCAAAGTACTGTAGCCCGCCGCTGTACCGTACAGCCAACAGTACTGTACCTCGGCCCTGGAATGCCAAAGGCAACTGATGGAATACAAGTGAGTTTTAGTCAGTAAATGTTTCACACTCTCTCTAGCGCCATCAAGAGCGGGAGGAGGTATTTGCTATCCTCCTTGCTCCTTGCGCCGTACTCCTCAATGCTTAGAGTCGTGAGCCTATGTTTCTTCATTTATTCCTGTCTCTGGCGGAGATATTTGCTTTACGATTTCCTATTTAAAAAAAGGAGAAAAAAAAGCAAGATGTTAGTTTTGCTGAGTTATGAACCTCAAATGGCGCCAATGTCTAACCTAAATCCTGATCTTAATTTAATGATAACCAACTTTATTGGAAACGCTAGGGCAATGGACACCACGTGACCAAAGCCCTTTCTTTGCCCAATATCTTAGATTTAATACATTGGACAAAGAAAGGGCCATAGCACTCGGGTTCACAGTTGGAGTCCAACTAAACGCACTAAGGAGTTACTACAGTATTAACATTGCGATTACACATGGCAATAATAGCATTTTTAATACTTCATACGACACTTCTTTTGTACAAGTAACTAATTAACTTCTCAGCGCGTTTGCAGTTGGGACTTCTGGCTGTTACTATAAAATATGACTACCGTTTTGAAAGTCAGGTAACGACACGATTCTATTCCTGGTCGTGCAAATGAAGCAGCTAGAAAATTCTTACTCTTTCTTATTCTTTAATGTACACAAAAACTTTTGTACTTACAGCAAAAAATACAGCTGCTTCCCACCAGGTGGACAGATGACCTGATGAGGGTTGCAAGAATCCGATAGATGCGTGACGCACAGGACCAGTCGTTGTGGCGACGCTTGGGGGAGGCCTATGTCCAAAAATGGACGTCTTTCGGCTGATATGATGACATACATTATGAATTGCAATAAAGATTTGAGATCATTTTCATGCGGGCGATGCCGCTTGCAGATGCTAGTAATACATCTACACTAATATTCTATAGAGGTAGTTTGTTTTTTGTTTTTATGTTTTTTTGTTTGTAGGAGGTAATCTCTAGAAGTAGCGGTCCGTTTGCTAAAATTTTTTCACCAATGAAAAGCTGCTTTATTCCTGAATGACACAGGCTATATTTTATGTACGCAGACGAAGTTGCGGGCAAAAGCTAGTAGTAGTATTAAAAAAAACTATTTATTACATAAACGACCGTCAGACAAACAATCCTACATAAATAAGTTATTAGTAAATCTCCATCCATTATGCCATTACCATTTTGTTTCCCAACATCCGTCCGCCATTACGTCTATAATGATACATGTATCACTGTATAAGGCACTATTGATCACATCAACACAAATCATCAACGTTTACGCGTAAAGGTAGTAGTCCATACTACTTTCTTAACGGGTCCTCCTCTGTCCCTCTCACTCTCATACAGAAGCATCTGCTGTCTCCTTTCAGCGTAGGTGTAACCCAAATAGCTGGGTTCATAGAGGTTGTAGAGTTATGAGGCAGAAGGACAGGTTTGGGTATGATGGCCGTGATCATGACCTCCTAAGAGACTAAGTGAACAAATGGTAAAAAAAAAATAAGTTAAAAAGCTAGCTTTTAAAAAAGTTCAGCCAATTTGGATTTATTGCGATCTGTTTTTTGTTTCGTGTTGCGAGTGCATAAAAAAAAATGACTAGTCCGCCATTTTAGGAATCCGCCATATTGGATTTAGAGTGACGTCACTTAGGTGCGTTAAATTTTTGAAAATCCAATCTTAGTGCTCGCCTACGTACAACGACCGTCCACCTTTAATTGTTGAATCCTATTCGTTATTTTCGGAACAGCCATATTGGATTTAGAGTGACGTCACTTAGCTTTATTGAATTTTGGAAAAGGCGGTCTTAGTGTACGTACAACGAGTATCCGCACCCCGAAAGCTTAGTTCGGACCGTAAAGGTTTCAATAACTTAAAAACCTTTACGGTCCGAACTAAGCTTTTCGCCTCGTCGTTTATACCGCGTATATAGAAGGGCTGGAAAAATTTGCCTGCAATGGGCTTCTCGTTCGATTATCAAGGCTGAAGTGAATAGGCTCCTAATAAACTGCGCTCCACCATCAACGATTGCATCACTGCTTACCATCAGGCGAGATCGCAGTCGAGCCCTAGTTTATATTATCAAAAAAAAGTCATAAAAGGAAGGCTTGTGCAAAATTTCACGCTCCTAAACCTTGAATAGTTTCGGCTGTGCGTTGATATATCAAGAATAGAATAGAATAGAAAAACTTTTATTCGGTACAGACACAGCACAACAGTTCTATTTATACACAAAGTAAATAAAAATAAAAGTACAAAGTACGCCGAGCGTGCCTGCACCGAAAGGGTGACCACCTCAGCATTTTCTAGACGTTAGACACCCAGCGCTGGTTTTCAGCTGGCACCTGGCAGTGACGCACGGACTAGGGTAAAGCATATATATACTCACACACACATCACAGTCAGTTTTTCCTTTTATATGTAAACACATACAGATTAGAGTTAACCCTATGATTAGACAGTTATACCATCATACATAATTTTACAACTGCAAAGCACCATAATCTCATGAAGATATATCCTTATCTAACGTGCCATAATCAGGAAAAAACTGACGAATGTTTACGATTTTTGAACTAGAGAATTGAGGAAACATATACTCATTTGATAACAAAATAGAATCATCATGTTACGTGTTGCTTTTCTCAGTATTGTTAAATGTTATGGTTTAAACAATTGAATCATGTGCGTCTGATATGTTGTAATTGAAATGTGATACATTCATTCTTGGTCACACATTTCTGCTGATGAAAGAATATAGGTTTCATGCGATAATATTATTTATCGTGAAACATAGGTATGCGTGTTGCATTATTTTATACGTATTGTGATGATTATTTTGAAATGATTCTATATTTAAACCAATTTGTGATGCCTACAACTTATAGTTCAGGAATACTACAATTGCCTATTCTCGTTCAGTGCGATTCTGGTTCACAGCCCCTAGTAAATACTTGAACAGCACCTTTTACTAGACCCTTAGTAACTCCTTAGGTTACTAATGTTTTACTAAGGTTTTAGGAGTTACTAAGGAGTTTCTATGGATATACTAAGGAGTTACTTAAGAGTTACTAAGGCATTTACCAAGGAGTTACTAAGGAGTTAAGACTCGTCATCTTTAAGTAACTCCTTAGTAAATTCAGTAACTCATCTTATCCAGAAAGGCATAAACATAACTGCATAAGCTGAAGCTATACTACAATAAAAAATCTGCAGTTTAAGTAATGTAGGTAGTTTTGTTACTCAATTCTACCTAACCTTCTGATTCACCTGGCTGCTGTAAAAGATTAAGCAAAAAAGGTGGGAAGGTATTTTGATAAGGGCCCTTAATTGTGTATTCTTGAATGATGATGAAGAGTTTCTGATTCTATACGTTGTTAGTTCCCTTCGACGGTTCGACGGCGAGGAATGCTTTCTTTGTGAGCGCCACTAAACGCTGGTCGTGTTCACATACTAATTTATGGGCTTATATATTATGTATATAGGGTTTTCTATGTTAATTTTGTTTTAACGGCAATGTAGGACGAGAGGCCTATGGACTTCACAGGGTCAGTGTCACGGTTTTCTTGCATTTGTAGGCGGAAGAACCACGAATCTCTGATCCGTTCTTAAGGTTAAGTTATGGTGACATATGGAGTGGACTGCAGGTTTTATAGAGACCAACCGAAAAACTAGGAACTAAGAGGTTTTGTGTATATATATCCGCAGCGTTGGAAGGCCTTCACAAGGAGGACCGATGACCTGGTGAAGATTGCCGGAATCCGCATCGGATTCCGGCAACACGCGAGACACACGCTTGGTGGAAGCCTATGTCCAACAGTGGACGATTTTTCGGCTGAAATAATGATGATGTTGTTGATCCGCAGTCCGTAGGTTTTTCAAGGTATAAACATAATTAACTTTTTGAATGTGTGTCTTATGTTACACAGTTCGACATAACTACATAAGCAATTGTCTTTCTATTGTGTCTCTAATTACGGCATTCAATGAGTTAACTGTTTTTGTTTAGTCGACGGTGGTTTTATTTAGATATCTATACATATAATAAATCTGTTTAAGTTTTTAGTTGTGTGCGCAACACGTAAAATGTACGAAATCGATACAATTGTTTGTAGCTTGATATATGTATGTATTACTTAGGCTTTGTTTTATCGTACCTAATCGGTTGATTATCTCGAAAGATATACTATATTCATTGACTGTTAGACGGACTGTGGCGGTATGAAGTTCGCCGGGTTAGCTAGGCTAGTATAGAATACGCAGCTACTCCTATTTCTGGATAACATAATGCTCGTTGTGTATAGTGTCCTTTTTTGTTTTAAGGAAATACTTCACATGGCGCTTGGGCTTTTGGGGAGAAGACCAGGGAGTCTGGGATTTTTATTTATTTATTCTTAGGAGAACCAACAGCTAAAACTAGTGAATAACGACAGTTTAAGAAACATTGAGCCAATTACAGGTTCTCGCGGATAGAAATATACAAAGTAGTAGAAAACTTACGATCACTAACAAGCACGATAAAAGAAAAGAACTTAATAAAAAAGAACATAATAAAACATTACTCAAGTACAGTCAAAACTATGCACTTTTGAAGAAGTCCGCATTCAGCTGGGTGGGTGGGTACAGAGTAGGTTTTAGTGTTGAATAGGTCAAAAGAGAACTCTTTTCTTTATCCCATTAATACCACCAGCGCCACCGTCATCACCGTCAACGTGAGCTGACGCCCCCTTGCATGAGGAAGGTGACTTCGTTACCTCTTCATTAACTCCGCGAACCCGTTCTCTACAATGCCTCTTAGAACATTTTCTTGAGGTGACTGTACAAGTGTCTCCTCTGAACCTCGCTGTACACGGCAGCACGTGGTCACTGTTCCATCATCTTTATTGGAATCAATGGTGTGGCGGGATCACTATTTTGAACACCTGCCACCATTGGCTGTCAACGTCTTTCTTGGAATCAGTGGACGGGTGGATAACCTGAGAATCTGTGACTAAATGAGAAGTACTAACAGTTTCCATGGGTTATCTTCAGACCAAATAGCTCCTTTTAATCTCCCCGGTTCAGAATTAATACTAAATAACAGATTGTCCTTGGGTCGAACGAAGTCTTTGCATTTATTGAAGTAATAATCAAGTCGACAACAATAATCTCATAATGAGATATGATGCACGTGCGTGAAGCTGACACGTGTCGTGTTACACATTCATACAGACAGTCATACAAGCGAAGAATGTAGACCACTGGCGGTTTGTTATGAGAATTAATGTCGGATCAGCTAATTGTGGGGACAAAGTATCATTCTTTCTACTTCTTCCTGCCCTTGTCCCGTTTTATTTGGGGTCGGCGCAACAGTTTTTTCTTCCATTCTGTCCTGTCACTCGTCACGCTGTCACTAACTCCCTTTTCTTTCATATCACTGCTCACACAATCCAGCCATCTTTTCTTAGGCCTCCCTCTCCCTCTCCATCCATCCACATGTAAAGTATCATTCGCTGATTATAATTTCAGAGGACAATAGACACTTCTATCAGTTTGACCCACGGTAACAACTATCAGGCACATAGTTATATTCTGGTCAATTTAGTTAGACATCCGAGGTTACACAATAGAATTTGCCAGCTGAAAATTGGTAGGTTTGTTGAAAAAAGTCCTCATCGATCCGACAATTGATAAAAGTACTTCAGGGTCAAATGTCACAAAAACCATTTTCAGCAAGACGGTAGATCAAACAAAAATTGTAGATCAGTTAATTTTATCTACAAAATGTCTAAATACTTTTTTCCTAAGAGCCACCGTTTTGAGATGTAATGATTCAAAATGTTGAAAGAGGTAATCTCGATGATACTCTAAATATCACTGGGTAATCATCATAATATGCACACGCTTTCACGCCACCTCTGAGGTTTAGGGTTCCGTATCTCAAAAGATACGTCTATCACTCTGTCTGTCTGTCTGTCTGTCAAGGCTCTCATTGTTTTTCGCCCCAATGAAGTGGCGGGAAGAGAGGAATAGGGATATAACTATTAAAATTTATTAAAAATGAGCTTCTGTTATGTAAACTTAGAATTATAATTATCAAGCATTCTCTGTTTGTATATTACCTACAATGTTTTGTAATAGCATGAATTATAAAAAAATCTTTAAATTTATTCTTAAATTTGTTCAATTCTCTAATAAAATTGATTAAGGAATTTTATTATAAATTATTTTATTTTAAATTGAGATATACTCTATTTTTTCTAATAACAGTAGGCAACCCTATAGGACGCACCATAAATCGATACTTACCAACGATTATTTGGCTCAATCAATGTGAATGCTGACTGTGGTCGCTTAGCAACAGCGCTGACTGCGGCGGAGGTCGTGGAGGTGACGGAACAGGTTCCTGCCTGGCTCAGCTCTGACGCGCCCTGCATTCCGCTGCGGATTTCTGCGCAGATTTTTATTTTTTTATCGCACGCTTCATGGGGTTTTATTTTGGGAATCGGAATGATGTAATAAGTAAATAGAAACACAGGGCCTTGGGACGTAGTTTAAAGAAAAAATCTGAACAGCGGTAGCTCTGCTTCTTTCACAAAGTTTACCTCAGTGACATACGCCTCTGAAGTTGCACTCAAGTCTCATCACTCGCAGTCTACCAACCAGCTCCCTTTTACCTTTCGAAGATGCAGATCAGAAGTCATAATAACTTTACTTAAGTATCTTAATTACCACGACGAAAACGAAGTAGGAATATAAAATCACTGAAGTAGGTAAATAGATTTTTATTTTTGAAGTGGAAAATCAAATTGCTTTTCCTGCACTTGACCTTATATACCGGAATATTTCACTTGACCCTCAAGTGAAATATTCCTTATATTTGATATTTACTGAGCTTGCCCTTTGGGTTCCGGGGACTCTTTCCTACAAATCCCGCAGCATTGGCAAATCGGTCGACAATAATCATGTATGCAGCTGAGCATAAGACTAGTAGACTCTTTTTTTTTCGGTTGGAAAAATCATCTTATGACAACCCCCGATCTTGGGCGGAGCGGGATATAGTGTCAGACTCTTACTGACTAAAAAAAAAACCCATCCCGTTCCTTCTAGCCTTCATACCGGGGCTCGAGCGCCCTTTCGGATAACCCTGGCCTCAGTAGGCTTCGACCCGGCTGGGTCCCTGCTGTTGCTGACAACTCCTTGAGGCGCGCGGGAACAGCGCGCGCCGTCGACGACTTGGGCTTAGTCCGGACAGTTACCGGACGACCAAGACTAGTAGACACTGGAGTGTACACTTCTGCTGATATGATGACCTTCATTCCCTTCTACATGCAAGTGGCAATGATAAGAAGTGACCCATAAATGCCAAGAATATGGAGCCAACCGTCAGGAGACACTATTTAAGACGTAATTAATCTTGTTTAAATAAGTACAACTAATTGATGTCAGTTATCATAGCGGGTGCTGCATTCGTCATTGTCCCACTTCATGAACATAAAACATATGGCTTCTTTTAATATCTTTATATTTTATATTTATGAGATCAAGATAAAAGAGGTGTGATGGTAAAGATATGGGATAAAAAACACCGACTCGAGTCGACAGTGGTTCTCAAAAAAATATTTCTAAATCAGTTCATAAATGACGGTAGCAAAACTAAAAAAATAGAACTTACTCCTTTTTTAAGTCGGTTAAAAAGAGTCGGAAATACAACAAACTAATGAAAAATATGATTTAGTTTCTTCTTTGATATGCTGCTCCTCATATATCATAGTATAGATGTTTAGATCTATCAAACAAGCAGGCTATGATTAGCATAGAATAATCAGCTTTTTAGGGTTCCGTAGCCAAATGGCAAAAAACGGAACCCTTATAGATTCGTCATGTCTGTCTGTCTGTCTGTCTGTCTGTCTGTCTGTCTGTCTGTCTGTCTGTCTGTCTGTCTGTCTGTCTGTCTGTCTGTCCGTCCGTCCGTATGTCACAGCCACTTTTTTCCGAAACTATAAGAGCTATACTGTTGAAACTTTGTAAGTAGATGTATTCTGTGAACCGCATTAAGATTTTCACACAAAAATAGAAAAAAAGCAATAAATTTTGGGGGTCCCCATACATAGAACTGAAACTCAAAAAATGTTTTTTCATCAAACCCATGCGTGTGGGGTATCTATGGATAGGTCTTCAAAAATGATACTGAGGTTTCTAATATCATTTTTTTCTAAACTGAATAGTTTGCGCGAGAGACACTTCCAAAGTGGTAAAATGTGTGTCCCCCCCCCTCTAACTTCTAAGATAAGAGAATGATAAAACTAAAAAAAATATATGATATACATTACTATAAAAACTACCAACGAAAATCGGTTTGAACGAAATCCAGTAAGTAGTTTTTTTTTAATGCGTCATAAACCGAAAAAAATACACTATTATTAAAACATCGATCAAAGTTACAACACATAACAAGAACTTGTATATTATGTTACTTGCTGCTACGGAACCCTTCATGGGCGAGTCCGACTCGCACTTGGCCGGTTTTTTGTTTAATGTTTCCACTGCTGGGACTCAAGCTTCCTCTCTAGGAGAGGGAACGGGCCGTAATCCACCACACGGGCACAGTACGGGTTAGTGAGTGTCTCTTATCTTCGAATTTTTAGTTCTAGGACATGTCAGTTTCCTCATGATGTTTTACTTTACCGTTTTGAGAGCAGTGGTGATGAAATAAATTACACAAAATAATGCCCCTGGTTGGGCTTGAACCCGCGATCTGCAACTCGTACGTCGAGTCAAGATCACTGGGCCACCATTGCAGTACTGCTGTCTTTAATTATAATCATCATTTTTCTACCGATAGACGTTCACAGCTGAACCTCCTCCAAGTGTCTCAATATTAACCCGAATTGTTTCTCTCGTATATAAAGGTGGCATTCCGTTCTTAGCAAAGAGCATTAAACCAGTCATTGGTTCTTAGCGACCGCGACGAAAACTGCAAGAAGACTGACGGCAGACGTCGCTTTCGCTGACATCGGAAAGCTAGTGGTCACCCGACAGGCGACCATGGTCGCGTGGTCGCCTAGTCGCTGTCGCGTGTCGCGGTCGCTAAGAACGGAATGCCATCTTTAAGGATTCTCCGTTGCTTATGGTCGTATTGTGATGTTATATAGCCCACAGATGTCCTCGATAAATATAGAAGATTATGCGACTAGGGGATAAAGGAGTGTCCTAAAGTCGTGAGCAGCATGTTGATTTCGGAACAAAATGAAGGTAGCTAAGTACCCGCACACGAACTCCCGAATGTTGTGACAGATCCACGTAAGTAACTCCTGAGCACTGCGAGGGACAAACAAAAAAAAACTCTTTAGCTTTTTAGTGTTAGTATAGATATTATTTTATTTATTTATATCGGAACAATACCTATCTGATTATCCACCACAATTTTTGATTAGAAAACTCTAAATCCAAATTACCAATTTTTTTTTTTTTTTTTTTTTAATAGCCAATACTGTCCCACTGCTGGGCAAAGGCCTCCCCCAAGTCCTTCCAGACGTTCTTCTCTCGCGCCGTCTCTAACCAGTAAATTACCAATAAGATAAAATAATCATTTAAGCAATTTTAAATCCTAAAAATGTGCACTAGCGCCCTTATGACCGTTCCCCGGAACCGGTCTTGATTCCTATGCGCGTGAGTCGATCTACAACATGCAAGCACCACATACGTCACATATAGACGTTTGTGTTTGTCTGTCTGTGTGTGTATGATGTAAGTCACAGGTCAAATGGTGGTCAGGTTGGAAATTAGTCTCATATGAGACTCGTAATCGTATTAGGTTACGTCGCCAATTACGGTGAAACATCGAGTTGCTGATTATTCGGACAGTGTCCGAATTGGCACACTTTGATTTGAATGTTTTTTTCGCTGATGATTCGGACACATAATGGGATTTATGGCGACAGCTTCGGGTAATTTTCTTTATTTATTATGTTCTTTATTGTTCACCACATAAATAAAAATACAGGAAAAACATTATTAAAAACACGTAAAAAGAAAGCAGATTGATTTAGGAGTTAATGTTAGGTAAATTTTAAAACTTTTTTATCTGAATGCACTAAACAGTTTCAATTGCTCCCTGTGCGTTTATCAAACAGTCAGGTGGTGTCCGTATCGTCAGTGAAAAAATATGTATCTACACTAATATTATAACGAGGTAGTTTGTTTTTTTTTGTACGAGGTAATCTCTGAAGGTCCTGGTTCTATTGCTGAAGTTTTTTCACCGATAGAAAGCTGCTTTATTCCTGAGTGACAAGGTTATATTTTATGTAAGCAGAGCCAGGGCAAAAGAGGGGGTAAAAGCTAGTTGAAAATAAAATGTGTTAATTCGGTCACTGTCCAGACTTTGTATAGTGTCCAAATCATCAGCAATTCAAAACATCAGCAGTTATGAATTTGATGCAATTATCATTTTTGGTATGTTCAGCGTGTTTAGTTTTTTTGTGTGAAATCAAATGGTTTATTTAGTGAATAGTACGTATGTAGTATGAGAACAAAAAATTGATTGCTATATTGAACCATAACATTAGAGATGCACGTGTTGTTTTTGACCGACGTGTAAATAAAGAGGAGTTCATTGATTCGGTGTTTTTTATTTTGGATTCCGTACCTAAACCGCTACAATTAGACTGTTGACATTTTCGCAAATGATGTATTACTGTCGCCAATATAACAACTCCATGATATAACAATATACTGTGTTATAATAATAAATATAATCCTAACTAATATTCTAAATGTGAAAGTGTGGATGTTTGGATGTTTGTTACTTAATCACGCAAAAACAGCTGAACAGATTTGGATGAAATTTGGCATGCATATAGCCTTTGACATGGAAAAGAACATAGGCTACCTTTTATCCCGATTCATTAAGTACCTAATGCCACGCGGGGGAAGCCGCGGGCAAAAACTAGTAATAAATAAAAATAGAATAAAACAAATACTGAAGTGAGACTCTCATACAACAGACGTGATTTTTGGGACGTTAATTATTACTAATATCGAGCAAAAGCTATAATATAGTGTCTTATGTTGTACTAGCTGTGCCCGCGACTTCGTTCGCGTGGACTACAGGATTTTGAATTTATTTTTTCAAAAATAAACTTAGCCTATGTTACTCCTTATTAAATCAGCAACCTGCCAAAAAAAGTCCCGTTAAAATCGGTCCAGCCATTTCAGAGATTATCCCGTTCAAACAGACAGACAGACAAAAATTGTAAAAAATGTTGTTTCGGTGTATGTACCGCATATATTTATATCCATATGCATGTAGTAAAATGCAGTTATTTCAATATTACAAACAGATCCTCCAATTTTATTTATATGTATAGATGTATAGATAGATAAAAATCAAAAAATCAATCAATCAATAATGGTACGGAACCCTTTATGCGCAAATCCGACTCGTACTAGGCCAGTTTTTTTGGCCATATGTACACGTGGAACGATACGTAACTTGTGTGTTATGGGTAAATGCCACAACTAGTCATGTCCCCAATTATAATTACATAATGGTAGACACTAATTACTGGCATTTATTTGTGCTATGACGTAATCCATTAACTCGTTAGATAATAATTTTCTAGTTGATCTGCGACGAGTAGGAAAGTAATAAAAAAGTATAAAATAAAATTAATATTCAGCGTAAATTAACATTTTTTTATTGTTCGTAGACTCGCGCTTGACCGCTACCTCACCTGATGGAAAGCGACACTGTGGTCTACGATGGAGCGCGCTTACCTAGAAGTAACCTATTCAACATCAGGAAACACATTGTTCCACGCGTACCTCAAGGAATTGTCAGCAACCGTAGGGGCCCAGCAGGGTCGAAGCCTTCTGGGACCAAAGGGTGTTGGAGATAAAACCTTCTTGCAAGCTTCCTAAATTATATGAAAAAATATGACACTTCTATTTGTCACTTGTCTTCACTTGTTTTCTTGTAAATATATTGTTCACACCGAAAATTATTAAAAAACTAATTTGCATTGAGCATCCAGTCATTGATTTTCATCAGAATACCCATAATTCTCGCACATGGTCCATAACGAGCCGGATGAAATATAATTAAGAAGATCAGCGATTATTTTCAAGAAAAAGAATAGAGACTGACTTCCACGCTGAATGGAGGTTCATGAGTTCACTGCTGGAGAACTGGATTGATTTCAAGCAAGTTAGTTAGTGGTGTACAGTTATAATTACGCTAATATCGTCACCCAACACTCAGGTAGTATATATAAGTAGTCATACTAAGGTCAGTACTATTTTATTAAATTACCAATTATATTGTGTTTGAGTAAAATCATTAGGTACTTTGTTGCATTGTGATTAGTATTTTATTCAACAGCAATGTTAAGTTTAAACTCATACTTTTAACAGTATAGTTAGCTATTTTGCTACATTATTAAACTTACATTATATTAAGCTGTAACTAATTACATAACTACTTAACAGTGGTATTAATTTTTAACAAGTATCTTGACATAATAAAAATATTTGAGTGTTAGATATTAGTACAAGTCATTGTTATAAATTATAGTTAGCAGTCAGAAAGGGCATAGACTACAGCTAGGCGTATAATTATTGAAATTATATTGTTGTTTTAATTTTTATATTCCTGTATCAATGCCAGGTTGACAACACTCGTCTCCCAGAATGTCTGAGGAAAAGGATTTAATTAAGAAGCGAGGCAGCTTCAAAGGTCGCTTGACTAGTTTCCTCAATTTTCTGGACTCATTCAAGGACAAGGAGCTATCTAGCTGTGATGTGTCCGAGTTGCAGTTGCGCATGGGCAAGATAGAGGCGTTGTATGAGCAGTATGATGAGGTACAGTTACGTCTAGAATGCATTGTTGACGACATCAACTTACAATATTCTCAGCGTTCCGAGTTTGAGTCTATTTATTATAAAACCTTATCTAGAGCCCAGAATATTCTGACTGACTACAATAAAGATAATAAATCGATGGAAAGTTGTAAAAGTACTCGTGTTAGCATAAAGCAGCCGGTTAAATTGCCAACGATTCAGTTACCAAAGTTTAGCGGATTATATTGTAATTGGCTTGAATTCCGCGACACCTTTACTAGCCTAATTCATTGTAATGATGACATAGACGCAATCAATAAGTTTCACTACTTGCGAGCATCACTTGAGGGAACAGCTGCTATAGTTATCAAATCCATTGAGTTTTCTTCAAGTAATTACTCTGTGGCATGGTCATTGTTATGTGATCGGTTTGACAACAAAAGATTACTGGTTCAGAATCATATAAGTTCATTATTTACTATTGAATCAATTACAAAAGAATCTTCTGTTGCCATTAAGAATTTGATCGATCAGTTAAATAAAGACTTGCGAGCTTTAGAGTCATTAGGGGAGCCTGTGAAACACTGGGATACACTTTTAATCTACATTGTCACACGAAAACTTGATCAAAAAACCTATCGTGAGTGGGAGGAGTGCAAAGGTAGGATAGACAAGGATGGCTTAATCACGTTTAACGCATTTATGCAATTCTTACGCAATCGAGCCGACCTCATCGAGACCCTGGAACTCCCCCGCAATCATTATTCGCAATCACCAGGTAAATCAGGTCCTAAGATCAAGTCAATGGTAGCACAATCTCCTATCAATTCTAGCACTGACTCAGCTTCTAAACCTTGTCCTAAATGTAATAACAACGATCACACATTAAATAATTGTCCACAGTTTCTCGCATTGAGTAACGATGACCGTCTCAAATCATTACCTAGTTATAAGGTATGTTTTAACTGTTTTCGTTCCGGACACTATGCTAACAAATGTAAAAAACCAGGCTGCAAACTATGCAAACGTAGGCACAACACATTAGTTCACGTACATTCTAATGGCACTGTATCGAATACACCTAGTGGTAATTCGATGAATAACTTGTCTGCTACGACTGAAACGAATAACGTAGCTTTATCCGCAAACATTGCATCTCCGTGTGGTCATACGCAACGAGATGTGTTGTTATCAACCGCTTTGATCAAATTAAGAGACCACAATGGGTGTGTGCATCTCGCTCGCGCGGTGCTCGATAGTGGTAGCACGTCTTCACTCATAACAGATAGGTTGTGCAATAAACTTAACTTAAAAACTAGCCAGGTAGATAGATCAATCCTTGGAATCAATAACGTCACTTCGCACGTAGGTAAAATATGTCGGGTTAAGGGTACGCCATTAGATGATAGCTTTGTATTCGAACTAAATTGTTTTGTTCTTCCGTTCATTACGAGTAGTGTTCCGTGTCGTCAGATAAATATTTCTGATTTCGACTTACCCTCGAATATTACATTAGCTGATCCTACTTTTTATAACCCTGCCGATGTTGATATTTTAATCGGCGCTGATCTTTTTTGGGATTTGTTAGGATCTCAAAGACTAAAGTTAGGTACCGGGAAACCAATATTATGTGAAACCCGTCTAGGATGGATAGTTTCCGGTCCAATTACTCAGAATACTATCTCACTGCTGACGAATGACGTAAAGTGCAATATGTCTAAAATGGTTGCCGACAGCGATGGTGACTGGGAAAACCTCAAGTCAGAATTGACAAAGTTTTGGCAATTAGAGGAGGTGAATGCGAAGTCTTCCAATTCTTATATGCCTGAAGAGAAATTGTGTGAAGACAATTTCGTTACAAATACGACACGATTGTCTGATGGTCGTTTTTGTGTTCGCATCCCCCTTAAGAAAGATCCTTCAATTTTAGGAAATTCTTTTAATAAAGCCACACATTGTTTACATTCTTTAGAGCGTAAATTAAAGGTTAAGACGAACTTTAGTAGAATGTATCATGACTTTTTGTCAGAATACGAGTTACTTGGTCATATGACAAAAATTAATAAACCTAATTTTGTTTGGGTTATTTTATTCCACATATGGGAGTTTTACGCGAGTCGAGTACCACGACCAAACTTCGTGTTGTTTTCAACGCTAGTGCTTCTACTTCGACGGGAGTGTCCTCTAATGACCTACAGATGGTTGGGCCAACCGTACAGGACGGTCTATTGTCTATACTTCTTCGCTTTAGAGTCCACAAGTATGTTTTATCTGCGGATGTGGAGAAGATGTATAGACAAATAGTCGTCCACCCGTCGGACAGATATTTACAACAGATTGTTTGGCGTGATAATGTTAGTGATCCTATTAATGTTTATCAATTAAACACCGTCACGTACGGTACGGCCAGTGCGCCATTCCTTGCGACACGATGCCTTAAACAAGTAGGACTCGACTGTAGGAACCCTAAGATATCGGAAATCATCCAACATGACTTCTATGTCGACGACTTGCTGACCGGAGGGGATGACTTAGATGAAGTAAAGTTCATTCGCACTGAAGTCACCAAAGCGCTTGCGTCGGCATGTATGCCATTGAGAAAGTGGAAGTCAAATGATTCTCAATTATTGTCGAATGCTGTCCCTGCGTCATACGATTTGAACATTGGACAAAATGAGCCAGAAAAGTTGCTTGGTCTCTGTTGGCATATCGGCACTGATGAGATAGGGTTTCCTATAGGTCTGACTAAATCTTCGACTAGGTACACAAAGCGTGACTTGTTATCCGTTATTGCGCGAATCTTTGATCCCTTAGGTCTGTTAGGTCCTATTGTTATTACTATGAAGATCTTGCTACAGAAAATGTGGTTAGATAAATTATCATGGGATCAACCATTACCTAATGAGATTTGTAAACAATGGGAGATTATTATTAAATCTTTACCTCTTTTAAATCATGTTCGCATTCCGCGACTTGTAGTCTGCAATTCATTTACGGAGTTAGAACTCCATATTTTCACAGACGCGTCTGAGTCCGCGTACGGTGCTTGCGTCTACATTCGCAGTGTTAATGCTAAGGGTGAGTACATGGCTCGCTTGTTAATGGCAAAGAGTCGAGTTGCTCCCATCAAGCCTACGACAATTCCGCGACTGGAGTTATGTGGTGCGGTAGTCGGTTCTCGTCTTCACGAGAAGGTGATGAGCTCACTTCGAGTGAAGATCAGTCGGGTTTATTGTTGGACTGATTCAACCATTGTCTTGGGATGGTTACAGATGATGCCTACCAGACTTCAGCCCTTTGTGCGCAACCGCGTTGCTGAGGTTTTGGATAAGTCGGGTAACTGTACTTGGAGGCACGTCCCAACAGATCAAAATCCAGCAGACCTAATATCTCGTGGCATGGATATTAGTGATCTGCAGGAGTCAGATCTGTGGTGGAAAGGACCAGATTTTTTTTAAAACTAGATTCGTCTGAATGGCCTTCTCAAATTACGAGCCCAGGACTACAATCGTTACCGGAGACTCGACCTAAAATCATATTACATGTTGTAAACGATTCGAAACCTGAAGTTTTAATTGATTTTAGGCGTTATTCCAATTACACACGGCTCGTACGATCTGTTGCCTACGTATTACGATTTATTAAGTCATGTAGAAAGCATTACCCTAAAACCAAATACTTGTCACATGATGAGGTACAAGATGCACTAACTCTTGTCATTATTAAGAGTCAGATTCAGTCATTTTCTGAATACCAATTATTTTTGAACAAAAAGAGTTTACCTAAAAAGAGCGCCCTTCTAAAGTTTAATGTTTATTTAGACGATAATAATGTAATGCGAGTAGGAGGACGTCTCGATAACTCTAATTTTGCTTATAGTAAGAAACACCCTATTTTATTACAGTCCACTCATGATTTCACTAAACTATTATTTAATTTTGAGCATAAAAGGCTGATGCATGCTGGCCCACAATTATTATTAGCTTCCATTAGGGAAACTTATTGGCCAATAGGAGGTCGCAAGTTGGCGAAAGCCTGTTATCATAAGTGTGTTTTGTGTCACCGTATGAAGGGTAAGGTTGTAGCTCCCTTAATGGGTAACTTACCACGAGAACGCCTTCGTCCAGGTTATCCCTTTGAAAGCACAGGCGTTGATTACGCTGGCCCTATTATGTGTGCTAGTCGCCAGGGCCGTGGATGTAGGTTAGTAAAGGTGTATGTCGCTATTTTTATTTGTTTCACAACCAAGGCCATTCATTTGGAGCTCGTTGGTGATTTAACTAGCAATAGTTATTTACTGGCTTTGTATCGGTTTATTTCTCGGAGAGGTAAACCTGCTGATATTTTTTCCGATAACGGTACCTCATTTGTCGGTGCATACAACGACCTTTCCAAATTTTTAAAATTAAATAGTTTGTCCTTGGGTGAAAGTGCAGCAAACGACGGAATAAGGTTCCATTTTATTCCCGCCTACACCCCACATTTCGGTGGACTCTGGGAGGCGGGTGTCAAGTCAGCAAAGTATCACCTTCAGAGAGTGTTGGGAAATTGTAACTTGACTTTTGAGGAGCTGTACACCACACTAACCAAGATTGAAGCCATCTTGAACTCTCGTCCATTGACGCCGTTGTCTTCAGATCCTGCAGATTATACTCCGCTCACGCCAGGACATTTTCTTGTGGGACGGCCACTTACTTCTTTGCCGCAACCTGATTACCAGGATAGCTCTGCCAATTATCTGTCTCGTTACCAGAGGATCGAGCAGCTTCGCCAGCATTTCTGGAGCAGATGGAGCAAGGAGTATGTTGCAGAATTGCAACAACGCTCCAAATGGCGTTCCTGCAAGGATGGCTTGATGCTGAACTCCTTGGTGGTGATCAAGGAAGACGATCTTCCTCCGTTGAAGTGGAGACTTGGACGGATCGTGGCTGTTCATCCAGGAACGGATGGTATCGCCCGTGTAGCTGACATTCGGACGTCTACTGGAGTCGTTCGACGGGCATTCAACCGAATCTGCCCTTTGCCTGTGTCTTCAGAATCTGGTTGAAACCATTGGTTTCAACGCCCGGGGAAATGTTGGAGATAAAACCTTCTTGCAAGCTTCCTAAATTATATGAAAAAATATGACACTTCTATTTGTCACTTGTCTTCACTTGTTTTCTTGTAAATATATTGTTCACACCGAAAATTATTAAAAAACTAATTTGCATTGAGCATCCAGTCATTGATTTTCATTCAGAATACCCATAATTCTCGCACAAAGGGTGATGCGAAAGAGATCCCCGGGGTCCTCGAACAATGGCAAACAAGGAACAGCAGTGGGTGTATAGTCAGTAAAATTCTGACACTATCTCCCGCTCCGCCCAAGAGACCTTGGCTTCTAAAACAAAAGAATTAAATTGAAAAAAATTGTAAAGCGGAATGACACAATTTTTTTTTTAGTATAGTGTGAGAACGTAGTTACAAAAAATAAAATAATAAACTGTTGTTAGAAAAAATGCAGTGATATGCAAAACTAAAGTTTTCTTAGTACATTTAGTTGTTACTAGTTTCTTTTATTTTATTTAGGTGTCTTACAGCTAACTATTACATAAAAGCGAAAGTTTATATGTAAGTATGTATATACAAGGTGTAAGGGACAGCCCTCCACAAACTTTAAGGGCTTGCTCAGTAGACGAACCTGACCAACCTACAAAAATTTTTTTTTTTCAGGAAACGAAAAAAAAGGTCCGCTTCACCATACAAAATTATTAACTTGATTGGACAGTTTGTATGGAGAGGCTGAATTTTTTTTTTCGTTTCCTGAAAAAAATTTTTATGGTGGGTTGTTCAGTTTCGTCTACTGAGCAAGCCCTTAAAGTTTGTGGAGGGCTGTCCCTTACACCCTGTATGTGTGTGTGTGTATCACGAATATTTGTTATTTTTTACCAATGAATGGAATGGTATAAAGCATATATGGAGTCCTGGAAAGTACAATCACGGTAATTATGATATTATTACCGCGTGGCACAATGATACTTTTTATCCTAGGAGTATGTTCCGTTGGCATATTTTCTACTCTATCTTTTCAATATAATTTTTATCAATTTTGGTGGCAAAACCGTTACTTCAGCTTTCGCTAGAATTAGGGACTGGGTCCATTTTCACGAAAACTGAGGAAAAAGTTTCTTATTCTCGGTTTTCGCGAGAATTAGGGTTCTGGGTCGCTAATTTTCACGAAAACCGAAGAAAATGTTTTGCCACTAAAATTGAAAAAAAATAAAAAAAAATGGTATATTCAGTTTTGACATTGCTGCATTGTTTCAACAAGTACCTGTAACAGTTAAGTACCTATTATTTTAATAAGAAGTAAAATGTATGTTGCCATTGTAGTAGTATTAAGGTGTCTAAAAACTGCAACAAAAATCTATAGTTTATTGTCTTTTACCTATACCTTGAACTTCTGAATTATATATATATATTTTTTATATTATATTTTAAAGTGGTATTTGTTTTTTTTTTTTGTTTGTGGGAAGAGGCAGGAGGTCTCTAAAAGTACTGGTCCGATTGCAAAATTTTTTTTTTTACTTGAATAATTGGCCTGCTGCGATCTTCCCGGTCGATTTTAATTTAGGTGTCTTCAAGTAGTGTCAATAGGCTCCTTATAAACTAGTGCGCAACTGTATCACCGCTTTCCATCAGGTGGGATCGCCGTCAAGCGCAAGTTTATATCATAAAAAGAGTGCGAATTAAGAATATATTAACTACGCAGGTGCTCCTAACACAATAATTTACTTATTTAGTATATTAATATTTTACCTATTTCAATAATACGACGACGTAAATTGATGTCCCATACAATGTCTATTGTTTTGACACACCCGAGCATTATCCTTATACCGAACAAATAAATAATTTAAAACTTCAATGTTATACTTATCTTAGACACTATTAATATAAATATTCCGAATATTTGGTTCACTATCTACTGGACAAAGGGCTCTTTCTCCATATAGAACAAAATTTTCAGAAAAAAAAAAATTAATAACATAAACTAGTGCTTGACTGCGGTCCCACCTGATGGTAAGCAGTGATGCAATCGTTGATGATGAAGCGCACTAGTTTATTAAGTCCCTATTCACTCACACTAGCCTTGAAGACACCTAAATTATAATCGATCGAGAAGACCTCATTAGGCAAATTGTTCCAAATTCAAATAATAAGTTCAAGTGCTAAGCTTAAGTGACGGAGTACGCCGAAAAGATACTGGAACTACTATAAAATACAAATATTGTGTATATCCTTTGTTGGAGATCCTAAATAAATAAATAAGATTTTGAAAAATGAATTATCTCTAGCTCCCTTTTCCGCCGAGGCCGTAGACAGGAATGCAGTCTTGCGAGCTGTGGACTAGACACTCACACACACACAAACAGAACCACAGTGCATACTAACAGGACAGGAGCGTTGTGTGTGTTGGTGGAGGTCTACTATGGGTTGTAAAGTCACGCGACTATTGAAAGGTGAGTTTTATTTGCGAGTTTGTGGGTGAGGGAGAAAAGGATAGTCTTTGTGTATATCTTGTAATAAAGTCAAGGTTTTTAATGATAAAACGTATTTGTTTGCAAACAGGCTTTAAGAAAACCCTTTTACTCGTCAATTTTTTGTCCATTTAAAATAGACGAGGCCAGTGTGATTGAGATTTTGAATTTGAAGTAAAGAATATGGTTAAACTACTGAAACTATGTTTTAAATTTAATTTTTTCAGCATTGATCGATCGATTTCAATTAGAATAAAACATTCTTAGATGCAATCTTATTATATATTTTTTAAATTTCGTTTAAACAAAGGGACCTTGATTGTTGTGGGCTGACTATGTTAGTTTCGCCGCTAGCCTTTTACTATATCTTTTTCTTATCTTAACCATGTTTTATAATTTTGTTGAAAAATTATTTAGCGATGAAAAACGATGTAATATTTTATTCCTTAAATAAAGCTACTCCAGGTGAAACTCAGTTGAAACAGACGCGCCTTATCCTCTATAATCAATTAACAAATCTAAAAGATTTGTCTATTTGTAGATTTAAATTTAACGTAGAACTAGATTAATTTAACTTAGAACTTTGTTAAGTTTTGATGCACAATAAAGACTCAAAGACTTTGTAATAGTACAAAATGATTAGACATTTTCTATAATAAGGAGAGCTTAACTCCAACATGAGTTATCTCCTAGCTAATAAATCATTGGCCGAGTTGAATGATATAATCTGAGACGTAGCTCTTTACCAGCCTCGTAAGACCTTGACAGAGCTATCCCAGACCTAAGATACGCATGCTTATGCTTTTAAGATCAGGTTTTTTTACAGACGGAACGTATATTATTTCATTTTGTAACAATAATACAGTGAAATAATTCATCCTGAGTAATTAAAAAGACAGCCAAGTCAAAAGAATGTCCTCAAATTAAAAAAAAAAAAACATCGAGTGATAATCAAGTGAGAACCAGATGAGCATCAAACACATAGTACCTCGCCACACAATTGTGCTTGTATTAGTGTGTAGTTATGTACTTACCACAGCCCATACTACACACACACACAAGACATTTGCAATTTTTTACACGTGAGACACGACCAAACAGGTTACAGCATAGTACGAAGTCTTATGTAATAATAATACATAATAATGGCTGTAAACGTTCGATTCATATCGTTATGAGGTAAATGGTGAACTAATTTATAAGACTTATAAATTAGTTTGTTAAGGAAAAACTAGATTATTGTAGCATGCATTTGATTTGAATAGGAAAGATTATAAGGTTAATATCGTTTTACCTGTTATTTATATTATTATAAAAATAGCCTATACTCCATCGCTTTACGTAGTTAACCTAAACGATGTTAGCTATTTAACTAAATTTAAATAATCTTTGTATGCCTTTAATACGATTTATTTTAAATAAAAAGATATATCAAGATTGTTTACCTAAACCGATGGAGTATAGTATCGTGATGATCCGTGAGATGATCCGAGTGTTTAAGGCACCCGCCTCTCATGCAATGTCAACTTTTCAATTCAAATGTACTTTTTTACCGTAGCGGTCCAGTAGGGTCGAAGCCTACTGGGGCCATGGGTTCGCTTCTGAGAGGAAAACCCGGCCCTGGAATAAAACGCAACGAAGTTACTAAGAGTGGATTTTAGTCAGTAAAAGTGTGAAACGCCCTCCCGCTCCGCCCAAGGGTGACAGATGTCATTGGATCATTTACCATCTAAAAAAAAATAAAAAAATAGTACTTTTCTAAGTTTATCTAGGACATCATTCATACCCCATGCCTCGGAAAGTTCGTAAAGCCATTGTTCTTGATTGCCATTCGTAGATCTTTAACAGTCGTTACAGGTAGCCAGACGCCAGACAGTCTGGCCATCAGTCTATCCAAGGAGTGGCCAGTAACTGACTTGTGGAGGTCTGATAGGCAGTCGCTCCATGTAAAACATGGGTATTCAGCCACATCCAGTTGGAGTGGAAGCCGTCCCCAAGGTAGTTGGGAAAAGGTTAAGAAGATGATGATCATGATCTAGCCTATAGTAATACTGTCCCACTGCTGG
Organism: Mythimna albipuncta; assembly: GCA_929112965.1. NCBI lineage: Eukaryota > Metazoa > Arthropoda > Insecta > Lepidoptera > Noctuidae > Mythimna > Mythimna albipuncta. Next base: position 1,831,788 of record OV815962.1, on the reverse strand, counting down.
GAAAAGGCCTCCCTTCAATCCTTCCGGCTTTAAGCCACTTGTTTCAATTAATTTTTTAAGTAATTCAATTATTAAGAAAAACTTCTAAGTCCTGCCATCTTCTGGGTCTACCGCAACCCCGTCGTTCGATTTCATCAGGGCACCAGAGAACCCTGACTGTAGGGTTGAAAAGTACAGAACACTACCGATGCTAAAGTGACTAGAAGTTTAATGATCTACAACTAGTTTAATCAATACTTTAGTTAGATTCTAAGCTATAAATTAAATCAGTCATGAACCATTGACCTCTTCTACAAAGAAATTTTAGACACATTAGCATTGGTAGACGCTGTTTTGTATATTAATAAAAAATAAATAATTTTACTCGTAGCGCCAATAACATACCACTAACGTATATTATGTTGTTACAAAATATGACTTGGATTATGTTAGTAATTTTTCACTATACTGTCAATACGGCTGAATACCAGTCTTTTACATGCAGAATACTCTTCATATCAAATCTCCACAGCCCAGTTACTGGGCAACTTAGATAGACTGATGGTCAGCCATTCTGATAGCTGACAACATGTGTATCTACGAATAACAGCTAGGAAGGGATTACTAATGGACTTACGTGCTATCCGAAGCACTGAGTGTCAGTAATGTCTTCGATAAACTTAGAAAAGTACATATGAATTGAAATGTTCACATTGATGCTGCCAGATTTCGAACCTGCAACCCTACACACTTTCATCACCACGGTGGTGGTGACCATCGCCGTTTATTATAACCGGTCGATGATTGACAATGACGAAATTTTCCTTGTACAAATCATATTTTTTTACTACCTATGGTAACAACATGAAAACTCGAAATTTATCTGTCCAATGATTCCCCATTATCGCTGATCAGATACAATATTGATACAATATCAGAGCCAAGTCAGTCACGACTTGCTATTAATAACTGTGATGTGACAAATGTATGACAATCATTTGACAAATAATACATCACTGTGAAATAACGCAATCCAATCGTCATACTTCCGTAGAACTGTGGATATGGTCGTATTGTGTTTTCAGAATTAATTTACGTTATAGATAAATCTAGGTGCCCTATTTTGGATACGGAAACTCCTTGACAATGTTATTTTTGTAGATAATACAATACTACGGAGTGCAAACGTGGTCATTAACGAAACATCAAAAGTCCGCACTCGGGGTCTGCCAGCGAGCAATGGAACGAAGTATTCTCGGGTTCAAAAGAACAGATCGCATAAGGAACAGTATACTTCGTTCTAAAACACGAATCGCAGACGTAGGTGACTCAGCCGTCAAATTAAAATGGAACTGGGCAGGTCACATCTGCCGCATGCCACAACAAAATTGGGCGAAAGTAACTACTGACTAGACTCCGAACAGCAGGAGCCGACGACTAGGTAGGCCCAGAAGGAGATGGCTTGACGATTTGGACTCCTACCTTAAGGATTGGCCAGAAGTGGCTAAGGACAGAAAATGCCTGTTTCTGACACAGCGCATCTAAAAAATGTCAGCTGGGTAAGTTTGATCCACCTGACGAAGGCCAGTGAGGCTGTGACACTAGAATCTGGATACGAGTGTTTCGAGAGATGCCTGTTTCAGATCAGGCAGGGAACAAACCCTCGGGGCCCGGTTTGCCTCGCTTGGGTCGAGCTCCGCCGTATCCTCGATAGATTGTGACGCACTTTGCGTCTGGCTCTGGTTTAGGACCTGATAAAGAGCGCGAAGGTATTGAAAATAGTAACTTCCTAATGATGAAACAAAACATGTTCTTGGTTTGATCATTTCTGCGCCCCATCAGGGTCTTCGCCTAGTGTCTGGGCATGGCTGGTACTGCCCGAGTTTTGGCCCTGGTTATTTACTGGTTTTACAAGGCAAAACTATTCTAATCTATACACATACTGTTAGGTAATTTAATACCGATTCCAATGATATAATTGGTAGCGAGCTAACTAACGTAGTTTCGAAGATATCGTCGTTTTAATCAGAAGCGCCGGAACCGCGCGCTACCTATCATCCTAAAACTTTTACCATTGATGACTTTTGAGGCGCAACACAGTTCAAGGCCTCAAGGGTTATATGAATAATAACACATAATTATTCTTAGAATGATATTATCATATAAATACTTTTTAAATATAAAGGAAGGAAGTAAATTCAATCCTGCAAAAAATACAAACAGTACTTACGTCACTACAATTTTCTTTCTAAAAAGGCTCGACATATTTAAAATGTAACACGTGTATATTCAAACTAATTAAGAAATTTTAGCAACTTTGGTCAGCAAGCTTTCTTGTAAATATCGTGATTGTGTTACGAGTTCTGATAATAGTGTCATATTGAGTGGCGGAGTGACATCACGGCGAGTTCAGTGTCAGATTACGGACTTTAACATGCAATTCAAGTGGACTAGTGGAGCCGAGTGTTTTAGTGAGTGTGTGCAGGCGACAATAGGCGATAGATATCTGAAGGCCATTTTTTATACCTTAATTATTACCTACTAGCTTTTGCCCTCGGCTTCACCCGTATCCATAAAATATAGCCTATGTCACTCAGGAATAAAGCAGCATTCTATCGGTAAAAAAATTTTAGCTATTGGACCAGTACCTACTACAAAATAGACAAGACCAGTACTTTCAGAGATTACCTCTACAAAAACAACAAACAAAAAAATTTTTTACTTCTTTTTAATATTAGAGTAGTAGACAGATAGGACAAGTTAGGATGTTTTTAATAACGCGCGGATTTTATTTAGGATTTTATAAAAAAAAAAAAAACAAAATATAAAAAAACGCATCCCGCGTGCGTATTCCACGCATTACAATCAATATTTTTAAGAAATGAATATTTTTTATTGTTGATAGGTTCGCGCTTGACCGCTATCTCACCTGATGGAAAGCGACGATGCGATCGACGATGGAGCGCGCTTACCTCGAACTAACCTATTCACTCTTGACTTAAAAATTCCCGGGTCGCAGCCATCAGGAAACGCAGATGCCAGATTAGATTTGCGGGGGGTACGCGTGCGGAATAATCCCGCATGCCTGATAGACCATCCCGTCCTCCATGATGAGAACCTTGTGAGAGCCGAAAAAGATGAGTAAATCAAATACCTACCTATCTTTACTTGGCTCGCGAAGTTGTTGACATGTATGATGTGGATTTGTGTCAGCCAATGGCTTAATAGCCTCAAGCCTTGACCATCATCTTAGGAGCTCTCGTTAGATGATTCGAACTCCTTAGAAGGTTCGCGTAAGACGGCTGGGTTAAGGTTTAATTCAGAAAGCGATACTTCTGGACACTTTTGGACAAGAGGTTCCTATCTCTGAAGCCCTGAATGCCCGTAGCTTGGACCCTGCTCCTCATACCAGTGGGATACTTTTGTTTAAATTAATAAACGACTGAGATCATTTAAAAATATAAACAACAGTATCCCACTTCTTATATCACTTTTTAGGACTGACCGACATTTGACTATTCAAAAGTAATTGCAAATAGTCTATTTTTATTTTATTGTTGATAGGATCGCGCTTGACCGCTATCTCACCTGGTGAAAAGCGACGATGCGGTCGACGACGGAACGCGCTTACCTAGAAGAAACCTATTCACTCTCGACTTAAAGATTCCCGGGTTGTAGCTATCAGGGAACACAGACTCCGGTAAGGAATTCCACTCCCTAGCTGCATGCACAATGAATTTGAAATAAATACTTTTGATTTTGAGATCTAAGTTTATTTCCCCCCTCACGCGCGCCTCCTTCATCGCTACATCTATGTATTACAATAGTTTATCATTTTCCGGAAACTACCTAATTTGATAACACATTACTGTATGAGTAGGTAATACTTCCTCTATTGATAAATATCTTTTTAACATACTTGACACCGATGTTGAGCTCCGCTGGGAGCATCCAGACGCAGGCATATAGCGATCCGGAAGGTGATGGCTGCCGAGCCTGTAGCCAGAGACCCTACTCCCATTCACCCACAGACTAGATTTAATAGCATAAGCATAGCATTTACAGCCTTTTAATGTTCCCACTGCTGGGACTCAGGCCTCCTCTCTCTAGAAGAGGGAATGGGCCGTAATCCACCACGCGGGCCCCGTGCAGGCTGGTGAATGTCACATGTCTTCGAATTTTTGGTTCTAGGGCATGCCAGTTTCCTCACGATGTTTTAAGAGCAGTGGTGATGAAATTAATTACACAAAGTACGTCTGGTTGGGTTTGAACCCGCGGCCTACAATTCGTAAGTCGGAGCCGTTACCACTCGGCCACCACCGCACCACAGATTTAATAGACCACAGTAAAATTTTCCCTTGTAAAATTAACTTGTCTAAAAACCTAATGTACAGTTTTTTTTTTTTTAATAATAATATTCCATAACTATCACACAACGCCGTCTAGTCCCAAGCTAAGCAGAGCTTGTGTTATAGGTACTAGACAACTGATAAAAATACTTACATATTTCTAAATACATACATAATTATAGATAAATTACACCCAGACACAGAACAAATGATTTTGCTCGTCACACAAACATTTGTCCTGGGTGGGAATCGAACCCACGACCTCCGGCATAGAAGTCAGAGTTACTAACCACTGGACCAACAGGCCAGTTTATAAATGAAAAATAAAATGAAGGCCCCAGCCCGCAGCTATACAATAAAATATACCTTAACTCCGATATCTAACATATTCGTGATAACGTAGATAACCCAAATAGCCCACTGTAATGATTGTATTGCAAACATAATCATTCAATTGATTGCCAAACATTCTCGGTTAAAAGCTTATCTTAATTTACTTTTATAAGTAAGTTATTGTTAGTGCTACTAAAATATCTCCAGATATCGACGACGAGACCATTTCTTGGACTGTCCAGCCACCATCTTTAAAATTCATCTTTGAGAAGACTGCGTTTAACCCTTAAAACGCCCGTAATAGAAATTTAAAACCCCCAAACAGGGCTTACTAAAAACTAACTTATTGACAACCCCGTCGGGTATATGGACTTCGGTGTCCGGCCTCGCTGGGGAGGAGCAGCAAGGGATGGGCTGGCATTATTTTGGGGATTTTAGACTACAGGTTCAGCGGCGCCAGTTGGCTCGAGAAAGGCACGGAGACTGCGTAATTTTCACCTTTTAGAGGTGGCGAAAAGCGAGAGAGGGAGAAAATACCCCAGCCACCGCAGGCGCCACCCTGGTTGGAGAGGGAGGAGCTTGTGGACGGTGATTACTAGGTAGCTCTGCATGCGATAAGAACCAGGCCCGGTTTGAAAGCTCGTTATAGTCCCGGCCGGCCTTAGCATGAGTGACCCTCTAGGGCCGTCATAATTGCCTGCCAGGAGAAAAGGAAGACATGCCTACCATGAAGGAAGAAATAGTTATGCCTGCTAGAGTTACGCGATTGTTCGAAAGAGGCACCGCGGCGCCGGCGCAGCGGCGTCAGAAGTTGTGGCATTTATACTATTACTATAAATGTAAACAATCTTGATATGTTTTTTTGTTTAAAAATATTGTACTGACATACAATTAGTTAATTACCAAAAATCGGTATAGATAAATAACAAATTATAAACATTTTTACATAAAATTTTTAGACTACTTTTAGATAAAAGACATGTTAAAGGATTGTTTACAGTTAGTTATGTACCTAAACGAATGGTGTATAGGCGCCTCTACCTAGGTAGTTCAGTTGAAATAATTCTAAATAATAAAATAGATTACTCAGATATCAACATCGATAACAATCCCATATTGCGTATTGAAGAATTTAAAACATTCAATACTCAATACTCAATTTTTTAATGCATTCCACAATGTACATGCTTAGGTGGTAAGTGGAAATTTATTAGACACAATTGTGGACCCTGTTGGGAAAAAAGACATTATAGACTAACTTAAACAATTTCATTAAACATTCTTTACGTTATTCATTAATTACCTACATCAAATTAAACATATTTAAATTATAGATATTTGGCATTCATTTCACTAAACATTAATTGCATTATACATTCATTATATTACATTTAAGCATTAGTTAAAATTATATTTGGCACACATTTAATTAAATTAAACATTATTTACATTATATTAGACAATAATTAAAGTATATAAAACATTTTTTTTTTGTTAGGGTTTTTTAATTGTATTAGTTTTCTAGCTGTTTTTCAATACATTCAAAATTTTATTTCTCGGATTTTATCACCGTCATCATATTAGCTGAAAGACGAACACTATTAGACATAGGTCTCCTCAAGCGTCGCCACTACGACCGGTCCTGTGCGTCACGCATCCATCGGATGCCCGAGACCCTGACCAGATCATCGGTCTACCTTGTGGGAGGTACGCGGGCGCTACTCCAGAACCTTTCGTCCCCATCAACCATCTGCTCTGCGTGCAATGTGCCCTGCCCTTTGCCACTTACCTAAGTTTGGCGATTCTTCGAGCTATGTCGGTAACCTTGGCTCTCGAATTTATTTCTGTCAAATTAGCATAATAATCCTGTGTCCTTGTAGAGGTGATCGGTGGCGATGACCTCTCGCGTCCGGCTCTGGATCAGCCCATGGTCTGGATCGAGAGGAAATGGGAAGCGGTTGCCTCCTTCTGCAGTAATATGAAAGAAGGAGATGGCCGCAAGTCGCAACTTATGTGAGGAAACGGATAGTTCCCACGCGTCTCCTTTGGAGACTGGGGCGTGAGACGCCTCGGGAATCGCAAGGCAATTTCCGACAACGAGCAATGGGTAGCGCGCCGTCCGACCATCTGGCCGTCCGGTAATGGACCAAGCTAGAGTCAACGAAGGGTTCCACGCACGTCAGCAAAACTGAAGGGACGCAGTAGGCCCAAGCAAACAGAAGCGTTTAAGAGAGTAACCGTGACCCAAGTGGTTTTTATATAGTCAGTTGAAGTCTAACACTCCCTTTCACTCCGCTACAGAGTGGATCATATGACGATTTCCCAACTATAAAAATATGACTTTAAAAAATTAATGAATTGTTATGGTTTTTTATATGTATTAGTAATTTTTGTACGATCATTTATGTATTCTGTAGGTGTTAGATGCCTGATAATACCTAAATAACTGTTTTTTTATTGTTATTATTTTTGCTTACGGTAAATACCATTAGGGCTTGTTATTTCCTAAATTCACGTGATATTGTAAGGATTAACAAGAACTGGTTTAATGGCTTACCAGGTTTTTAACCTCGTAGACCGATCAATCAACCTAGTAGCGCAACTTCAATGATAACAGATATCTGTTAAATCAAATCCGTAGCTACGTTTATCATAGGTTTACTTTGAGTAGCAGATATAATTAAAACGGATTAATTTGGATTAACTAACGCTTATTCTATTATACGATAATGTTTTTTTGGGCTAAATGTTATTTATAACACTTGCGAGTTGGCGAGATTTGAAAATAAGTCGAGCCTTTTTATCATTTAAAAGCGACAATTCGCCATTTTTGTGATTTTTTTTCTAATTCAAAAGTATTTATAGTACCTTATATGTCAGGGGCAACATTTCCGATGTATGTGAAGTCCGAAGGTTGATCCGGTACATGAAACACTATATGCTTGGTTGAGGCCATGGTCCGGAGCGAGGAGGAGTGGCAGGCGGTCGCCGACTTCTGCGAAGCAGTAATGCTCGCAAAGGAGGAGGCAGACTGCATCAGGCAACGGCGCTTTCACCGCCGCCGGGATCCCGATCCCGATTTCCAGCCACCGTAGGCGCGGGCTTGCGGACAGTGAGCAATGGGTAGCTCGCTATCCGGCCGTTCGGTAACTGTCCGGACGGAGCCCAAGTTGTCGACGGCGTGCACCTCAAGGAGTTGTCAGCAACAACAGCAACAGCAACAGCCGGGTCGAAGCCTGACGAGGCCAGGGTTATCCGAAAGGGAACTCGAGCCAAGGAACGGGGTGGGTTTTTTAGTCAATAAGAGTCTGACACTATCTTCCGCTTCGCCCAAGAGCGGGGGTTGTCATTGGATTATTTTCTCCACCAAAAAAAAAACTTTAAATGCTTTAATCAAAGTGCTACGTCGCTACGAAAGTGCTACGTGTGTTGTGTCTCGTAGCAAGCTTATAAAATATTACGTTATAACGTTGATATGTAGTTCATTATTTATATTAAGGTAGGTTGTCCTTTCAGTAACAATTTAGTGAAGGCTTTATTACATTAATACTATAAAAGGTTTGCTGAACGACAGCTCGGATTTGTCTGAAATGATTGAATTGATTGAAGAGTTTTATGAATTTACATGTGGATGGATGGAGAGGGAGGCCAAGCCAAAGAAAAGATGGATGGATTGTGTGAGAAGTGATATGAAAGAAAAGGGAGTTAGTGATATCGTGACGAGTGACAGGACAGAATGGAAGAAAAAAACGTGTTGCGCCGACCCCAAATAAAACGGGACAAGGGCAGGAAGAGGAAAAAGAAGAAGATTGAAATCGAAATTGAACGCCCCGAGCGTCGGAAATCGGAGGGCTTCCGGCCTTCGTAGTACGAATCATAGAGCTCTGGCCCACGGCGACTTATTGTAGTGATGCTGTCACGCGTTTCGTAAACGCAAGGCAGCATCGCTACTAACGCGCATTAGTCGCATTTGCAAGCGAATAGAAGAGAACAAAAAGTCGCCGCGGGCGAGGGCCCGTAGGCTTGCTTCTTCTTCTATCTTCTTGTCATCCACAAGTAATGGCTAGCTCGCCGTCCAGATGTCCGGTAAGATCCGAGCCCAAATTGATGAGGAGGAGTTGCAGGCGGTCGCCGACTTCTACGAAGCAGTAATCTAATGCTCGCAAAGGAGGAGGCAGGCCGCATCAGGCAATGGCGTTCTCGTGGCCGCCACCGAAATCACCGAAATCGATCCCGATTTCCGGCCACCGTAGGCGCGAGCTTGCGGACAGTGAGCAATGGGTAGTTCGCTGTCCGGCCGTCCGGTAACTGTCCGGACCAAGCCCAAGTCGTCGACGGCGCGCTCTGTTCCCGCTCGCCTCAAAGAGTTGTCAGCAACAGCAGGGACCCAGCCGGGTCGAATCTTACTGGGGCTAGGGTTATCCGAAAGGGAACTCAAGCCCCGGTATGAAGGCTAGAAGGAACGGTATGGGCTTTTTGTCAGTAAGAGTCTGAAACTATCTCCCGCTCCGCCCAAGAGCGGGGGTTGTCATTGGATGATTTTTTCCCACCATAAAAAAAGGCCCAAATTGATGACGTGTATATTCCCCGTGAGCCTCTAAGATACCAGCAAAATTAATGCGGGCTCAGTAAGACCTGATAAGACTGCGGGAAAGAGTGACCGTGGTCGTAAAAAATAATAACTGAAGGACTGTGACATGGGTTATAATCAGTAAAATTCTGACATAACATCTGGGAGAAGTCATGTCGAATTATGAACTCGATTTATCACTGCCTACCCGAGGCAACTACTAAGCTCGCAACGTTTTTTAGGTGAAAAATCACAATAGTACATATTACATGCAGCCTGATTCAGCCCTCAGCTCCGTAACACTCTCGCCTACGGCTCGTGTATCAAACGACTTTTTTCAATACCCTTACGAAGAAATGAATAAACAGGGGTTGACCAGCGACTCGTGGGAGTCGACGCGCGCCCAGTCTGATACGATACTAATAAAATTGTGGCGGGGAGAGCACACGCACTTTTCTGCACTAGTGCAGAAAACAGTCTATTGCGTGCCTAAAAGCGGTGGGATAAGAGCAGGTTTTAGAGTAAGTGAATTGAAAAATAAATTCTCTCACTCTGGGTGGAGCAACAAGAAATGTTAAAAACTGATTAAACCCCACCAGTGTTACTTGCGTTCGAGGCCCATGGTGATTCTTTTGACCAATTTCGTAGTTGGCCTATAAGCTGTAATGGCGACTAAAAGTCACAGTACTGGATTACTTCCCGTAAAAACATCGTCTACTCACTGCATCGTCAATTACAAACTCATTATTTCAGTCCAACTCAATATTTTTCCAATAATTTCAAAGTGATACACATTAAAACACTTGATCACGGTAATCTTATCGCTATCAGGTGTTATCTGACAGTGACACACGGACGCAGAAGGCGGGCCCGTCAGTATGCGACCAGCTTCGCGTGTGTGTCGTGGACTGTGAACTAAAGTGTGGAGTGACTTGTGAGTGAGTGACGAACGGAGATTAGGGACTGTGTAAGTGATTTCTTTGTTTTCTTGGATTACAAAGTTTGTTTTTAAGGTTCTGTACCTCTAGAAGTCGGCAAAAACAGAACCCTTATAGGTCGGATCAGTTCTGTACTTCTAGGAGTCCATCAAAACGGAATCCTTAGAGAATCTCTTTGTTGTCTTACTGTGTCTGTCTGTGAAGACCCTGTTTTTCAGGAAAGCGTGGAGGTATGAAGCTGGAATGAATGTTAAATACTAAGGTCAGTTCCCCGAAGCAGTAGTGAAAAAATCAAACTAGTAAGTCAAAGCAATATAAAGATATGCTCCGTTTAGGCACAAATTTTGACAATCACTTGAAAATCAAAACTTATAAGGTCTTATAAGCTACTTCCCCTTAATCTAGAATCCTGAAAGGCATGAAGCAAGGTCGTATAGGACAAATCAGAAAACTGTTAATTTATAGTTGCGTCAAAAAAAAAACTTTTTTTGCGATTTGGAAAAACCTTCGCGACTCACTCTTCCCCGGCTTTTTTCTCTCCTATTCGCTATCGGTCAGACCAGAAGCAAGTTAGGTTTAAAGGCGTTGTGGTGGAGCGACCAGTGCTGCTCCCTCCACTTTTAGAAGGTGGTTTCCCTTTATTCATTTACACACACTTTTCCCTTTTTCTTCGTCTCAGCGTGCCAGTGGCATTTTTTTTTTTTCAAATAAATTCCTTGCTTGGCCCAGTATGGCCACGACCATCGGCCAACACCATCGACTGACGCTGTCATTAGGTCCCTGGTGAACAGTGAGGGCAGGTAATGCAGGACGGACATGTCTGTCTCACGGACACGGTGGGACATGGTCTGCGGAGATATGCCGCACAAACACTGAAGATCGGAACCGGCCGAGAACCTCCAGCTGTGGCTTCTAAGACTATTTGTCTTTGCTGGAGGACAACCTGGAAACGTTCTCCTTGACGCTATGTGATGATGAACAAATTGAGTGTATTCTGTGCAAGAGTTGAAGGTGAAGGTGAAGTTGAAGGTGTAATGATCTTTTTTCTAAGTGGGAAATCATCAAATGACTTCTCCCGCTTTGGGAAATGTGGGAGGGCTTCGCAGAAAGAGTACCTTTCCTCTTCATTCCGGACCATGACCTGTACCAGGGTCCACTGCGAGAAGTCGCTACCGCCGATCTCTTCCACGAGGATACTGTAGTGCTCCACCCAAGCGGGGCCCAACACTATCGTATGCTCCACCCTGTCCACCACATAATGCTGACGCACGGGTGTCACCATCATGTCAACATCCGGAGGACCTGATTCGCGCGGAAGAAACGCCCAGGCTTTTCTTCCACACAAATCAGGTACAGGGACCTCCCGGACCATGTTCGGTGAGAACCTGCGTCATGCGGAAGGTTTGGACGCTGTGACGTCTTTCCTACCACTCCTTAAAGAGGGACATACCGTCATGATTATTGCCTGCCTAGATTAGAAAAGACTACAATTCGAATAAAATAAATAAAAAAATAAAACAATCAAGTTTAAGTTAAAATATTGTAGTTATTTAATTACAAATTACGTCTTTTTTATATAAGTACACTTTCATTCACTCTTTTCACACTGAAGCAAAAAAGAAAAGAAAGTGAACGATATTTCTACCATTCACTCTCGTTCATGCTTCAGCGTAATCCTTTTCAATATCAGTTATCTTAACATCGATTTATCAGTTATGTTGTTACTTAGATAAGCTACGTTAACAAAAGGTACTTTGGTGCCTTATTTTCTGCAATGGCCTAAATCTACAAGTGCAGCGTATACATGAGATAAGCTTCAAATGGAATGGTTTCTAGGAACAGTCTTGTAGCGACTGTTGACACTCCAAGGTTGCGTGACGTTACCAAAGTCCAGGCGTGCCTTTCCCTAAAAAAACCGCCTTGAGCGCAGCGCTGGCCGCAGCGACGAAATCCAAATAGGTACATTGGATTAACATTCTAATAGACCTAGACATTGGATTGTTAATTCATTGTACTGTGCTCTCGACTCGTCACTGCGGCCAACGCTGCGCTCAAGGCTGTTTTCTTAGAGCAGCCATACTCAAAGTGCTCCGCGCAAAGGCTCTTTCAAGGCTCCATGTGAACACAAATTATAATGTGGAAAACGGTTTAGGGACCAGAGAGAAAGAAGGCCTTGTCATGAATAGTGTTAAAATGTCAGTCGTGCGGGCGAGAAAAAGGGATCGAACTATACACCCTATATGGCTCCATCTCTTAATTTAGATCGTCAAATGGATCACCTTATGAGGTTGTGGTAGGGTCTCAGTATTTCAATTTTTGTTTAATTGTTAAAAAGCAGTGTCATACTACCTCGCATTCGATTTTACAGTAACTCATTCAAAGTAAACATTGCCAGTAAACCTTTTTTTTATTTAAGGGTTCTGTCAAATATTTTACCTGCTGTCTTAGAGAATAGCTCCGCTGGAATGCAATGGTCAACCAAATGGTAAGTTCAGGAGGTTCCTGCACCGGATTCGTGCGAAAGAAACGCCTGGGTGTCGCCATTGATTAATCAGAACACTTTAAAAAGTTTACTATTGTAGATCCTACGAATGTTTGCATCGCAAGAAACCGACTCAAAAGTTATCATATAGACTTTATCTAATCAAGATACCAATTCAACAATTAACTAACCTTCAAATAGTAACCTGTCTTTTAAGTTATATTGCTGTTCAGACAATATTTTAAACTGGCTTCAAAATGTCGCAATTAATAACCATAGAATTATAATGGTTGTCGCAACTTTTTTATGTTCTTGCCATAAAATATATAGAAAAGAATACCGCCATATACTATTATTGTTATCAAATGAAATGTATGATAGTTGTCAGATTTATTTCCATAGATATGTAACTACATGTAGGTCATGGTTACCTACAGTTAAAGGATTCACTCAAAGTATTTGGAATAGAAGTTATACCTTTCAATCGTGGAAATTACAGACACAATAGAAATTCTTATTGAATATAACCTAACGACATAGCTCGAAGAATCGCCAAACAGAAGTTGCAGTCGGCAGAACAGATGGTCGATGGGGACGAAAGGTTCTGGTGACCTCGCACCGGAAAACGCAGCGTTGAAAGGCCCCCGAAAAGGTGGAACTGATGAGGGTCTCGGGAATCCGATGGATGCGAGACGCAAAAGAACGATCGTTATGGCGACACATCGGGGAGGCCTATATCCAACTATTGGCGCTCCGGGTACAGCATATCTTGGAATAGCACATAGTATAAGTACCTTTTTGTCCCAGGACTTGGTTCTCTTGGGATAGTTTTCTACTTTCATGAGGGGAAAGCTGCTGCCAGAAAGTAGTTAGCATAGCATGATCAGCCTTTTAATGTTCCCACTGCTGGGACTCAGGCCTCCTCTCTAGGAGAGGGAATGAGCCGTAATCCACCACGCGAGCCCAGTGCGGGTTGTTGAATGCCACATGTTTTCGAACTTTTGGTTCTGCCAGTTTCCTCACGATGATTTCCTTCACCGTTTTGAGAGCAATCGTGACGAAATAAATTACAGAAAGTAACGCGCTTGGTTGTGTTTGAACCCGCGACCTACAACTCGTAAGTCGGAGCCGTTACCACTCGGCCACTACTGCTTTTACTAAAAGAAGGTAGTTATTAAATAAATATTGACATTGTTTTCTTTTATCTTTCAGGTATGTTTTTTCAATGCACGTATAAAACCAACCGTCTCCCAAGATGATGCTAGCAGCGACCGTCTCCAACTTGCTGGGGCCGCGGATGCGGATAGCCCTGCGCAAGCCAATCATAGAGAACTTCGCGTTCAAGCTGCATTACCAGCTGACTGTGACACTTCTCCTGTCTGCTGTGATCCTGGTGTGCGCGAGGGACTACATCGGCGAGAGCATCAGGTGCATGGCTGATGCTGGCATCCCTACGCCGCTGATAGAGAAATACTGCTTCTTTATGGCCACTTTTACCATTGTAAGTTGTTAATGTGTTTTGTATTCCATTTTTAGGGTTCCGTACCTCAAAAGAAAAAAGAAACGGGAGGAACCCTTACAGGATCACTTTATTGTCCGTCTGTCTGTCTGTCAAGACCCGTTATATCAGGAACGCGTGGAGGTATCGAATTGAAGTTAAAACCATTTACTAAGGTCTGCGGTCCCTTGAAACTATGAAAAAATCAAACTTCTAAATTGACGAATAAAAAGATACGGCCGTTTATGTCGCACAAATCTTATATTTCGATACTTTCAAAGGGATCAATATATAATATAATAATATAATATTCCACACTATCACACAACGCCGTCTAGTCCCAAGCTAAGCAGAGCTTGTGTTATGGGTACTAGACAACTGATATTCATAATTTCATAGGGAACAGGGTACTTCCCGTTGACACAGAATCCTGAAATTTGGCATAAAGCAAGGTCTTATAGCAAAGAATAAATGTGAAAAAGGTTATTGTAATCTACGTCGGAAAAAAAAATGTAATTCGGAAAAATCTTCGAGACCCCATTCGGGAATTGAACTATTTAATAGATAAGTTTGTATGGAACCCTCAGTGCGCGAATCCGACTCGCACTTGCCCATTTTTTTTTTTTTTTGCTATGGCAATTGAGGCAGTTGTACTATTAATAATAATAATAATAATATTCCACAACTATCACACAACGCCGTCTAGTCCCAAGCTAAGCAGAGCTTGTGTTATGGGTACTAGACAACTGATAAACATACTTATATATTTCTAAATACATACATATTATAGATAAATTACACCCAGACACAGAACAAATGATCGTGCTCATCACACAAACATTTGTCCTGGGTGGGAATCGAACCCACGACCTCCGGCATAGCAGTCAGGGTCACTAACCACTAGACCAACAGGCCTGCCGATTATTACTTAGATATTCTGTGCTGCCGCTAGTATTAGTCACATTTGCCTGATTTCATAGTAAAAGAATGTGGTTTATTAGATATCTAATAGTATAATCTAATATCTTGACTCTCGATTCGAATTCAAGAGGATTTTTTTTTTTAATTGATATAAACTAGTGCTTGACTGCGATCCTTCCTGATGGTAAGTAGCAATGCAATCTTTAATGGTGAGGCGCACTAGTTTATCAAGAGACTATTCACTCTTGAAGACACCTAAATTATAATCTGACGGGAAGACCGCAGCAGGCAAACTGTTCCAGTCCTTCGACGTACGCGGTATAAACGACGAGGCTAAACGCTTAGTCTGGACCGTAGAGGTTTCAACAACGTAAGGGTGAATACTCGCCGTACGTCGGGTTGATTATGCCGATATTCCGTGTGTGGCTTGCGCCTACTGAAAAAGTACTATGTTCTAAAGTACTCGTATTTAAACTTTTCCTCAATCCCATAGGTACTAAAAGCATCCTAATTAACGCTTTCACAGGATTGTACAAAACTCTTACATTTACACTAGGGGCCTTACTATCACATGTTAAAATATCGGGCGTGCGAGCGAGAAAGAGGAACAGAGTTATACATCTTTAACATTTCAGTTAAGGCGTATAGTCCCTTGAACCATCTGACCGAAATTACGTGGACGCAACTCTCGCACTCGCCTAGGCGGCAGTACGCAAATCTGTGCCTTTATTTGCGGCCAGCAGCGCCCGGAAAGCGCTTTAAATCCATTTTCTCTGCGAGATATTGATGGATTTACATATGCAATGTTCACTTTGAAAAATATTAACCACCAATTTTTATGTGTAAAAATGTTTCTAAAGGTCCAAGCCGTTTCGAAGGAGTAGGGAAAAGTTGCGAAAAGTTGCGAAATTGTTTTTTTTTTTTTTGACAAAAGTTTTAATAGCACGAAAAAATCAAATGTTGATAATGTTGTTCATGAATCTTTAATAAACATATATTTTTTTCAAACCTATTAACCTGGCCGTTACCGAGGAGTAGGCTTCAGAAGTCACTGTTTTATGGTACTTTTCGGGCGCTTGGCCCTTAAGGTCGTAAATAGTAAGTACATTGTGATACAAGTGTCGAAAGTTTGTCATTGCGACCAAGATGAAATTCGCACGAGCTGTAGGTGAGCACAAGTGGTCGATGGGGACGAAAGGTTCTGGAGTGGCGACCGCGTACCGGAAGACGCAGCGTTGTAAGGCCTCCTATAGATGCGAGACGCGCAGGAACGGAGGGGAACGGTCATTATGGTGACACTTGGGGGAAGACATCTTTCGGCTGAAATGATGATGATGTAAATGAGTGTGTTTATAGAGCCGAGAGTTGCAGTGACAAATTTGCATGTGTATCAAACGAATTTTTTCAATACACTTCGAAGAAAGTAATCTCTTTGAAATTAATAAACGGGGGTTGATTGGCGAGACAAGTCGCCTGTGAGGGTCGACGCGCGCCCAGCCTGATACGATAAATGTCATAACATTGTAGCGGGGAGATCACGCGCACTTTTCTGCACTAGTGCGGAAAACAGTCTATTGTGTGCCTAAAAGCGGTGGTTTTCGAGTCAGTGTATTGAAAATAGATTTCGATTAGAGCACTATTATTAGCTCTCTACAAGACCGGGCAAGGAATTCCATTACCAGCTCTTCATTTTTGCAGGTTCGACATTACAATGAAAGCCTTCTGCAAGGAGGGTTCCTCCCACACCCTGGAGTGGGTCCCATCTCAGACTCGGATGAATACCTGCATCACACGTACTACCAGTGGGTGCCTTTCGTGCTGTTCCTGCAGTCTCTGGCCTTCTACATGCCACATTACATCTGGAAGAAGAAAGAAGGTTAGTTCCCTTGATACTATCTATACAATATTTTCTATCTCTTGGCCTGACCATTCGTTTCAGAGATTTAAACTTGACTGGCCTGTTGGTCTAGTGGTTAGTGACCCTGACTGCTATGCCGTAAGTCGTGGGTTCGATTCCCACCCAGGACAAATGTTGGTGTGATGAGCATGATCATTTGTTCTGTGTCTGGGTGTAATATTGATCTATAATATGTATTTATTTATAAGTATGTTTATCAGTTGTCTAGTAACCATAACACAAGCTCTGTATAGCTTGGGACTAGACGGCGTTGTGTGATAGTTGTGAAAAAAAAAACACCTTTTCTACATTTTTCCATTTAGCTTTTCCTTTGTGTTGTTATAATAATACCATAGAACGCCGTCTAGTCCCAAGCTACGTAAAGTTTGTGTTATGAGTACTAGACAACTGATCAACATACTACATATATAAATTACACCCAGACACAGAACAAATGATCATGCTCATCACACAAACTTTTGTCTTGGGTGGGAATCGAACCCACGACCTCCGGCATAGCAGTTAAGGCCACTAACCACTAGATGACTAGACCAACAGGCTAGTCAATAATTTTCACCCAGTCTGACTATTTCGTTACGTCTATAAATAATTATTTCTAAGGGTGAGTTGCACCATTTAACTATAACAATAACCAAGCCATAACCAGCCGTGACACGGCCGCCTATTGGTCAATTCGACGATTTGACAACTGTTAACGGCTTTGTTATCGTTATAGTTAAATGGTGCAACTCACCCTTAATTTTGTTCAGTCTGGCTCTATCTTTTGTTTTTAGGTACCTCGATTACAATGCTATAATTATGACAGATGTTTAACTTGTATAAACTCGTAATTAGTTTAGTAAACCGTGGTAAAGCCGCCGTCAAGAGAGTGCAAATATTTTGACAGCTTTAGTTACCTATGTTTTTATTAAAATTGCAGTTTGTGTATTTTTATGATTACACATTTTATCTTATCTTGAGAATCCGGGTTAGATTTTTCTTGGTAAGTTATGTGTGTCACATCAATATTGCGGTGATGAGTCCCGCCATGACGAAGAGTGCATGATAACAACGTTTACTCAAATATTTTTCTAAGAAACAAAATATATTTAACAAACACCTTACTAAGGCTGCGTGTCCACAGGAGCGGAGAGAGGCTGCGGAGCGGAGAAGCGGAGAAATATTAACCTATTATGTATTGCACAAAATCTCCGCTCCTCTGATTTTGTGCAATCCTATTGGTTAATTCTCCGTTTTTCCGCTCTCCACTCCACAGCCTGTCTTCGCTCCTGTGGATAGGCAGCCGTTCAACCAGCCTTAGGGCTGGTTGAACTGCAAATAACTTCACATTCGGAAGAATAAATATTGTTGTTTTATTAGCTGTAGTTGTAAGTAGCTGTAAAACCGTCATTATAATTCTTCAATTAAAAGTTTATCATCTGAATATTAAAAATATGGCCTTTAATAAAATATAGGTGAAGCATAACAGTTAATCGATAGACAAACTCAACGAGATGGAGAAAAACAAACAGTTGAAGAACCAGATATTTTGATTTCTATTGACGCATCTTAGAATAGTCCTATGTCCATTAGCGAAATCCGACAAGTTTAGCCGATGGTTTCTGTAAAGTATTTTGAAAGAAAGTAGCATTCTTTGGTCTCCCTCTTCCTCTCCATTCGTCCACGTGAATACTCATAACCATTTTAAAAAACAATTAAATATAAATTCATATTATAATCTCTTATCTAGGAGGAAGAATAAAAGCCTTGGTAATGGGCTTGCAGTTTGCAAGTCTAGCATTACAAGAAGAGGATGTGACGGTCGCCGGCATGGACCTGCCTTCCAAGAAGACGTTGGACAAGCGAATTGAGACCATCAGGAGAGATATTAAATTGAGGTAAGTGTATATCTAATTATCTACCAGTATGTTGTATCTAATGAAACCACGTTCCATGAAAGGTCCTCTGCGAGTTGACTTCGGCCCTCGTATGCCTTCCAAAGGTCCAGGACTTTAGGGTTCTGGGATCATCACCATCTTCCTGTCCTTATCTCGTGTATTTGGGGTCAGTGCAATACGTTCTTTTCTCT
The DNA here is from genome assembly GCA_929112965.1 of Mythimna albipuncta. NCBI lineage: Eukaryota > Metazoa > Arthropoda > Insecta > Lepidoptera > Noctuidae > Mythimna > Mythimna albipuncta. Next base: position 1,812,732 of record OV815962.1, on the reverse strand, counting down.
TCTGCTTCGCCTTCATAAAGAACTAAATTTGTCTTACATGCGTTGTCGTAGCTAAATTCTTGGCGTGTAGTTGCCAACCTTTCCTAGATTCTCTATTTTAGTTATTTTATTTTGTAGACGATCCTCTCGATAGCATAATCAGCCATAAAATGTTCCCACTGTTGGGACTCAGGCCTCCTTTCTAGGAGAGGGAACGGGCCGTAATATACCACGCGGGCCCAGTGCGGGTTGGTGGATGTCACATGTCTGCGAATTTTTGGTTCTAGGACATGCCGGTTTCCTCACGATGTTTTCCGTCACCGTTTTGAGAGCAATGGTGATGAAATAAATAAATTACATAAAATATTGCGCCTGGCTGGGTTTGAACCCGAAACCCACAACTCGTAAGTCGAGTCCGTTATCGATATCTTAGTAATTAAACTAGTTTTCCTTTCCATCTTCTTTAGATTGCGTATAAGCCGCACATGGTCCGTCTGGCTGGTTTCCATGGAGGTGGTGAACTTACTCCACGTGATGTTCGAGATCTGGCTCATCAATAAGTTCCTCAACGGACACTTCATAGGCTTGGGTCCCAGTGTGCTTAACTACAACGATTGGAACAACATAGCTGATCCGTTGGAGACGGTCTTTCCTAAGGTAAGCGTAATATTCACACAGTTAACTAGGAATTTTATAGCTCTCTAGAATTGCCCGTTTCCAAATCTGACTTGACTTAGAAAGTTATGGTAGTCAGCAGAATAATTTAAGTCATTCTAGTTAGGTTCACGCCATGTGCTAGAAAATGACAAATTCTGTCGTACAAACATAACGTAAAGTAAGTCATTATTACTCGGCATCGGGCTGAGGGTACCTCTGTTGCGGGTGGTTTTATCTGGATCCCAATAATTTAATTATTACTCGTTTTCGACTTCACTTGCGTATTAGTAGAAAATTTTCCTAACGGAACATACTCCGGGGATAAAACAGGATCCTACATGTGCTATTGCAGGACTTGACACAGACCATGTCTTGCAATCCCGTGTATGAGTTTTTCAAAATCACTCAAAACCTTTCACCTATAAAATATTAGTTATTAGTGTGATATTATATAGCCCAATAATAAACCCTGGTCTAAGGACTTTAAAAAGAATTCCATCTCTATTAGAAAGTTAAAGATTGAACTCCTTTTTAAAATGAACATAACAGATATATCATCATTTATCTTTCCTATACAAACAGGTGACGAAGTGCATCTTCCACAAGTACGGTCCGAGCGGTTCCATCCAGCAGCACGACGCCCTGTGTGTCATGGCGCTCAACATCATCCACGAGAAGATCTACACCGTGCTCTGGTTCTGGTTCCTCTTCCTCTTCATCGTCTCTGTCTTCGGTATGATTCTACACATCTAATCTACAATACTGTTGAATTCCGTGAATTGCTTCTTAGCCGTCTTCCTCTCTCCTAATTTTTGCTGTGCCCGACAGGGTCCATATTGATCTATAATCATTTTCAGTCCATATTGATCTATAATCATTTTCAATCCATATCTATGAATACATATGGATTGAAATAAAGTATTGAGTATGAGTAAATTTTTCATCTCTGTTCAAAATAGAGAGCTCTATCAAGTGGTAGAGCTCGGTGTAACTAAATTATTCGTGGAACTTGGTATGTGCCTGTGTTTGCATGCATTGCATACCATGCATAATGGGTTCTGTGATTATTATATGACTATTTTTCAAAAGGTTAGACCTTACTTTATAGATGAGGAGAGCTTTTAATGAATTCCACTTGACCATAGTGTATATATCTACCTGATAATTACAGGATTACCAAATTGTTTGATGTATTTCTATGCGATTAAGCGTTGTTTCAATGAACTATAGAGCACTTGCGTTTTTATTTCAGCTGTGATCTGGCGTATCGCCTCCTTCTTTCTGTACCGTCGTTCTGCGCGGTTCAATATGATGATGTTCAAGCGGGCGACCAAGAATGATGCCAAATTCAACCCCTACAATGTCATCGAGGTCGTTAATGGCTGTCAGTTCGCTGACTGGCTGTTCCTTTACTATCTTGCTAAGAATATGCAAGGTGTTGTCTTCAAGTGAGTATTATTCTTTTATAATTTTTTTTTTTTCATTTTTTTTATTCATTTTTTTGTCTCAATCTTTTACTTCTTGGTACTTCAATATTTGTGTCACAGTGACTTATTGTCTTCTGCTCTTAACGTTGATATCATAAAATGTTACAAGAAAACTTTGCCTGCTACATCAAGTGAATATAACTACGCCAACTTCAAAATATACGTATAATTAAAATAAAATAAAGAAGGAGCAGTTAATAGACGTTTACTCGGTAATGTAGTTAATAAGCTACCAGGGAAGTTACTTTGCAGAAGCAGTTATTGCCAAACAAGCATATCTTCAACATAGTCTTTAAACTTATAATACGCTTTTTTGATAAGAACTAGCTTGATAATAAGTTTTGAACTTTTCGTCGTTATTTTCTGAAACCTACTTTTGTAGGCAAGAAAGTTATACACGAGTTAGGTACGAAGCTGGAATCTGAAATATTCACATGACCGTATTCTTTTCAGGGAGCTTTTCACGCGTCTGGCAGAAGAATTAGGGCGACGAGACATGCCTGATAACGATGTAGATGACAACGAGAAGAAGGGAGTCGAACCCATTCTCTTAGGCCATCTCTCTTACGACGACGAAACACTACCACTGAAGCCGGAGAAGAAAACCACATAGCATAGACTCGACATAGCTTAGTAGAGAGATATGAAATGAGAATATATGAAAAATGTTCTTGTAAAGATAGGACTTGCTAGTTGTAACGATACTTTTTTAAATGGAGTCCTTAAGATGAGTTCTGTATGATACTGTGTAAAGTATGACCCCTGTTACTTTAGAACCTTTTTTTATTATTGACCGCTATCTCACCTGATGGAAAGCGATGATGTGGTCGACGATGGAGCGCACTTGCCTAGAAGTAACTTATTAAATTTTGACTTTTAGACGCCCAGATTGTAGCTATCAGGAAATGTAGGCTTCAATAAAATCTAATTTTAGCTACTGTCTATCAGACCAGTAAATTGCTGTCTGAATTCTACAACATTTCAGGACACCAAATTATTTATGACTATACTACTAGTAAATATTTACAGGGTAAAATTTAGGCTAATAGTTTCAAAATGAATATTAAAATATATTGCTTAAGTTTGAAAAGGCGTACTTAAATAAAATTAAAAATATTTAATATCATGCTCAAAAATGTTGAAGAAATTGTGTATTTATTTATATACCTGAAGTTGGAGTTTTTGCTCAAATAAACTTTAAGAGTAGATTTTGCGCATACATAAAACAATAAAATAAAGTATGGTCAGTTTATTTTTTCTCAAAAAGTATTGAAAATGGCCACCAGCGATGTTTTTTGGTAAGATAAGTATTCCTGACACGTAGGTAATGTCTGGAATAATCTTGTAAATATTGTTTTTTTTTGTCTATTGCAATACTGTGTAAATTGTCTAGTCCTATAAATGTATTGTTGTTTTTTTTAAAGTTTATGTGAATATATCAAATTGGTGTTATTTTTTTAATGTTTTGTTTTATTTACTTCTATCTTTGATTACTGTGCCAGTCTTAATGGTCGTCCCGCGGTGTTATAAATATATTCTAATAAGCTATCCAAGACTAAAATATTTTCCTGCTCCTGCGTTACCTTTATAGAAACGCGCATTTTATAAAGGCGCTCATACATTTATTGAGGTGCGAAATCATGAAATAATATCATCATCATCATTTCAGCCGATACACGTCCACTGTTGGACATAGGTCTCCCCCAAGCGTCGCCGCAACGAACGTTCTTGTGCGTCCCGCATCCATCGGTTTCCCGCAATCTTCATCAGGTCATCGGTCCACCTTGCCTGCGAGCAATGTGTCCTGCCCATTGCCACTTAAGTTTGGCAATTCTTCCTGCTATGTCGGCAACCTTAGTTCTCCTGCGGATGTCTTCATTTTTTATTCGATCACGCAAGGAAACTCCGAGCATAGCCCTTTCCATTGCTCTTTGGGTGACTTTAAGCCTTCTGATGAGGCTCATTGAAAGCGACCACGTTTCGGAGCCATATGTCATCACTGGCAACACGCACTGGTCGTAGACTTTCGTCTTGAGAGACTGTGGTGTGGTGGAAATAACATCTTATAGTAAAAATCTGACACATCCTCTCGCTCCACCCCAAAGTAGAAAAAGTCATTGGGTGAATGAAAAGATGAATGCCTTGAAGATTTGGACATAACAAGCACACATCATAGGTAAAACTAAACAGTTGACGTAAATATTACAAAGACGACGTTTAGTGATTTAGATGATTAACACAATCCAAAAAATATTACTTAATAATAGCTCGAAAATCAATATGTACAGATGTCTCCAATTTATATCCGATGTTAGCTAACTACATTAACATAATTACCTAATACATAGTTTGTTTCTTGTGTGTGTGGGTAGTTTCTAATGAATGTGAACAAAACAGTAGGACTCTTGGTTTCCGGTGGTAGGTAACTGTTCGCATTCCTGTCGAATATTCTCTCTGAGGTTTGACGCCATAACCCCGCAACTTCAAGTAGCCTCAAAGAAAGGCACGTACGAAATTAATTTCTTTAAGAAAACGTCAGCTGAGCGAGTTCAATGACCTGTAGGCAGTTTGTACGCAACGCCGACTATTAGCTGACGTTTTCTTAAAAAAAAATTTAAAAAAGGTACTTAATTTTTTAATTTTATCTTCACAAATCGATAGTGTTTCATGTACCGGATCGACCCTCCACGGGATTAACCTTTCAATTGTGATAATTGCAGACACAATTGAAAGACAATAGGTGCGCGAACGCCGGCGTTCGCTTGGGGTTTAATGAATTAAAACGATTAAAATTTAGCGGTGCATATATTTTTGATTTATTTAATTATGTATTTACACTTACGCACCACACTTATCCAAAAAAACTTTGTGCTTTGTCTAACTGTTACGTATTTTGACAATAGATTCATATTTACTTTTATACAAATTTAGTTAATTAAACTATTTAATAGAATGCAATATCCGTATGTTTTGTAAACAGTAACAAACGCTTTGACACCTTCCTAATTAGATTTCAGCTAAGGTCAGGTACCTATTCCTAAAACGAATAGGCCAAGGAAAAATAGGAAGTGGCAACGTAAGGTCACCAATAACAATAGAGGGTTAACAGATGAAAAAATCAAGAGTCCGGAGAAAAAGCCTGATTTCCTTTGAAAATTCTTAAGATTTTTCAGTTTTAACTATTTAAAAAAGTAATATTATCGTTTTTATACCATGCTGCGGATCTCGTTCACACGTTGAACGAGTTTAGATTTAGATTATTTCTTTGTTAAAAAGAAAGAAAGAAAAATAATGTAAGCCGTACCTGAGCATACCTATTTAATTGAAAATTTAAAAAATCCTGAGATTTGAAAAATCCAGCTACAAACCTGAGAGGAATCTAAAAATCCAAGGATAAAACAATAATTATGATAAAGCGTCACAAAATCTAAGTAGGTACCTATTAGATATTTTTTCGTAAAAGCTTTCTCCCATAGTAGGTACGTGCACGAAAGATTATTGACCCAACCGAATGCTGCGGGATGCTGCTGACTAACCGACCACTGACAAAAGAGGTCATGAGGTTGGACTGTTATTTTCTGTGAAATCGAAAATCAGGTTTAATAGTAATTACGCAAAACACGGTTTTGAATGAAAATATGTATTGTCTTAATGTAACTTTTTTTTAAAACGATCCTATAATGTACTTGGCATTGGTTGGATTTTTTTTCAACTGATTGTTAAGCTTTTAAATAATATATGTATAGATATTTTTTTTTTCTAATGTAAACGATTCAATGCTCGTAATAGTTTTCAACGTTGTCGATCGCGATAAAAAAACGCCAATTTGTATGAAAACTATATAAGCGGCATCTGGTGACAATTACGACTAAGCAATTTTTTCTAACCTATCTAACCTTTATTTAATGTAACCACACACAACATTTTGTTATTTAACCGGGAATAGAAATTGCATAAGCATTTTTGTTTTAAATCAGTCACTGTGTTCTTCAATAAGTTTGGGGATATTCGCTGGTAGATATATTAGACTTTATATCAGCTTCACGAAGTCATCGTAGGATTAGTCTTGCATTGTTTTCGTGAATTGCTTGAAGGCTTTTTTAACCTGACTCGATTTCTTGACCTGAGTTGTGCACCTTGGCCTGCCGTTTCTTAGCTTCCTGATGTTCTTGTAGTGGTCTTTTCAAATCGCAGGAGTATTCTTTTGACTCTAGTTAAAGATATTCCAATGGTTCTAGCAGGACAAAATTGACTTTTCGTTTGAACCAAAAGCGAATAAATATTTTTTTTAAGAATTATGAATATTGCCATTATCTTTCAATTTAAAAAACCAGCTTTTTATTTGTAACTTGTATAAAATGATACCGCATTTGAGGTATATAATAAGCATTAATGATCTGCTTTTAGCAAGATTTGACAAAAAAAAGATTTTTTTAAATATTGTAAAACAAAGTTTAATTTACTATCAATAATAATAAAATATCTAGTATTAATGTTTCATTTCTACACTAGATATTAAAAAAAAAACACGATCACTGGATAAGCATTTATTTTAAGTTGCGTAATGTCTCACGCAAACATTTGTCCTGGATGGGATTCGAACTATACCGACGGGGAATTACCTATGAATTCTATTTTATGAACTGTATATTAAAATGAGGGGTATAACCACTATTACATTCAACAAACAACAAAAAAATATATATCTAAATAAATTCTTCTTTGACATTTGGTGTAGAGTCTCGTGGGTGAGAGTGGTGAGTCATTGGTCCGATGCTCTGACTCTGACCAGTGAATTCCATGCATTTTCCTCCAGCACCACATGAAGGTGGTGACGAGCTTTCATCGTAAAATATGTAATAATTCCAATATACGTTCAAATATATAACATTGCATTAGCACATTGCATAGACTCAGCTGGCTTCATGTCGTCATTTATTATCCATTCATCCGCCATGAAAAATAGTTTTGAAGTTTATTTTCTTATTGTTATTTATATATTCTTATTGTTTTATTTAATGCTTGAAATTTGTTTTAAACTGTGTTTTTAAACGTGTTATGTGTTTTAAAACCACTTCTTTTAATCATGCCAAACCTGCTTATAGCTAGCATATTATTGTCATGGCGATTTTTGTGCATAACTGCTACATATTGTAGTTTACCTATATTATTTGACCTATATGTCTTAAACCGTATTTATTATCATTTACGACCTGATTCAAGACTACTTCTCATTTATGATTAAATTATCATCGGGTTTTCCGTAACTGTAACATACAACAACATTTAAAGGTTTTTCACAAAGATAATTTATGGGCAAACTGTTGAAAGTAAATTATAATAAATAACATTGTGAAATTCATTTGTAATTTGTCTGACTTCAGTTCTTATCGAAAGGCAAAGGTCAAATTTAAATATCTGTCTCCAAACAACATTATATCAAGACGTTAATAAGCACCTATAATAATGTTTATAAACCGACTTTGATAAAGAGGAGGTTTTCAATTGAGTTGTATTTTTACACATGTGTAAATCTTAAATTACTGCTGTACCATATATGTAATGTAGGTACAAAAAACTGATGCTCGGTATTTATTTATTTATTTATACTTCATGCACATAAAAGTACAGAGGCGGACTTAATGCCTTAGGCATTTTCTTCCAGTCAACCTTTGGGTGGTGCAGAGAAAGACAATGGTATTCAGTTTATTACATATTTTGATAAATAAGTTGTGATATATCTTAACCTACCTATGCCTACTGAGAGTTTTTTAAACAACATAAAACATTTTAAAGTACCAGTTACTTTAATTTTAGAAAATCCTCTAGTAAATAGTGCTCGCTGGCATCATAAAAGCAAACCTTGTGCAAATTTTCACGATCCTAGGCTCTATAATGTCGAATTGTCGACTGTACGTTGATATGTCTGTCAACCAATTTTTCTTTTTATAATGGGTGTAAAAATATATGTAGATAGACGACCTTACCTTTCAAACTAGTACTATAAAAGACTTAATAAAGGATACAGATTCGTACAAATTAAAGGATATAGATTTGTACAAATTTTTTACAAATCTATATGATTTGTAGAATAAAGAGAGCTTTAATAATAGTTTTTTAATATGGTGAGTTCTGTTATCTTTATGTGTCATTCTATTCATTTGAATGCATCTGCATATGGAGCGCCGGCGCCTGTGACACTTGGTGCGTACACATTAACTAGTACACAATAAAAATAGTTCGAGATAAAGCTAATGAGCAATTGAGTAAGTGTCAAATATACTGACTCAGGTTTATTTTATTATTTATTCTCGTCCACTTATAAACATTCTCCTTTTACTAACTTGTTTATTTTATGATAGGTATGCATTTTAATATCATTCATAACACCGATGTTATGTATAGCTTGAAGTCCTATGTTATTGTCGTGTTACTGCGAGAAAGGTTCCGTCAATTGTTGCTTCGAACCGTGTTTAGAATACATTAGATGGGACTATGTACAACTATTTGTTTTTTTTTATTGCGAAAACGATTATTGTTTAAAAAACATTTAAAGTTTTTCCTGTTTCGGGGCAATGCTTTGACCTTTTTAGGGTTCCGTAGCCAAATGGCAAAAAACGGAACCCTTATAGATTCGTCATGTCTGTCTGTCTGTCTGTCTGTCTGTCTGTCTGTCTGTCTGTCTGTCTGTCTGTCTGTCTGTCCGTCCGTATGTCACAGCCACTTTTTTCCGAAACTATAAGAGCTATACTGTTGAAACTTTGTAAGTAGATGTATTCTGTGAACCGCATTAAGATTTTCACACAAAAATAGAAAAAAAGCAATAAATTTTGGGGGTCCCCATACATAGAACTGAAACTCAAAAATTTTTTTTTAATCAAACCCATGCGTGTGGGGTATCTATGGATAGGTCTTCAAAAATGATACTGAGGTTTCTAATATCATTTTTTTCTAAACTGAATAGTTTGCGCGAGAGACACTTCCAAAGTGGTAAAATGTGTGTCCCCCCCCCTCTAACTTCTAAGATAAGAGAATGATAAAACTAAAAAAAATATATGATGTACATTACTATAAAAACTACCAACGAAAATTGGTTTGAACGAAATCTAGTAAGTAGTTTTTTTTTTCATGCGTCATAAATCGAAAAAAATACACTATTATTAAAACATCGATCACAGTTACAACACATTACAAGAACTTTTATATTATGTAACTTGCTGCTACGGAACCCTTTATGGGCGAGTCCGACTCGCACTTGGCCGGTTTTTTACTTTCTCTTACCCTGATATTAGTGCCGTTAGTAAAACATATGTCATTAATAAATAAAATAAAATAAAAATATATTACGAACCACTCATATTTTTTAAATTGCGTGATTCTAAAATGTGTTATCCATAAACAATATTTAGTACCTACCCACGTCCCGAAACATTCAATCCCGGTTCCTGGAATTTCGGTGGCAGGTAGCTGGTAGGCTGCGGGGTATCTCACGCACACATTAGCCTCACCACTCGCCATTGGCTAGGAATCACGTGCTTCTTGCACCGAATGCCATATTCTTACGTAATTTTACGTTTGTGTTATGGCCTTATTATAATATAAAGTGCACTACCCACTACCTGTTAGTTAATTGTTATTACAAGCTTTCATGTTATCATTAAAATTACTTATTGAGTTACCTACCCAAGTTTTTGGTTGCAACTTACAATTCGAGTAGGTACAGTTGCCATCACGGATCTTGAGCGGTTGCACAGAAGTCAAATATTCGGTCTCTTTAGTGGTGCGAAGTGAGACGCGGGGGCGGGGAGTGTCAGTGATTGGCTCGCCGCGTCATCGCATCATAGACGTCACTCCCAATTCGTTCTCTGCGTTGCTGCATGTATCTAAGAACGAAGACGATTGGCTCGCCAATTTATGGAATGCGCAAAGCGATCCCCACTCTGACGCCGAGCGCTCAAGATCCGTGATGGCAACTGTACCTACCTGTTTTTTTTTTTTTTGTTATCCTGCACTGTCTCACTGCTGGGCAAAAGCACCTACGACATTTAATTAATTTCAGTTTTTTTGGTACAGGATAAAGAGATTTTCCGCCGCTGATTATAATTAAGTGTACTGAATGTACTTTTCTGTCTAAGTACATAAATATTAGTTTAGCGCGAATCTCAATAGTTATCCTTCAGGTCGAAGGTGCTTCTCCATTACATCGATCGACTTGTTTCGGCATTTTTTCTGAACAATATTTGTCAACCTGTACGGCTCTATTTTTGGCCTCGTATAGATCCTGAAAACTGCAGGTGGTTATGCAGTATGGGCAGCGTAGCAGGTGGCGCATGTCCTGTACTTATACCTAATTACTACATTACAATACTGCTGCAGCTGGCGTAGCCGGGTGTGAATTTTTCACCACCCAATAGCATCATTTTGTGATTGTCCTCCCAATCCACTTCCAAGTCAAGCAAACGTTCCGTTAACTAAATGGTATCATTGCCAAGATCTAAAAAATAATAAAAAAAAACATTGTGCTATTAAATTGTGAGAATAAAATATTTTGACGTGACAACGTCTTATAAATTGGTTTGCCGGGTGACACTTCAAGAAACTGCGTTACGCTCCGCTCACGTTATGCGCTCACAATGAGAGCGAGTGAGAGGCACGCGTCCCTTCCACTCGGGCATGGTTAGCCCGCCTAAGAGCGAGAGAGACAGACATAAAAAGTGAAATAATTCTTTGTTTATATAAATGTTTTAAATTGTTACTATTATTTCATCCTTCTTCCTACTATACGAATGAATATTCACATTAAAATTATTTTACCACTCAAAGTCGTTGTCACGTAAAACTTTCGCCCGTATACCGACTTTACAGGCAACCAATTTTTTTTAACTTACTTTGTGTATAAAAATTAATTATTAATATTGTAGTAATTTCTTCCTTATTTCGTATATAATGCGTATATTGTAACGTACTTTTTGTACTCTGGCAAGAATCAAAATGGCGTCAGCGCGCGCTCTGAGGCGCGCTCTCGCTTGTATATTTGTCTTTTTCTAACAAACGAAGAAATATACCGCTATCTCTGTTATCGCAACAGATAATAATTTTCTTTCAATGCGTGTGATGTAAAACAAAATAAATTGTGAGAGCCGGGTTAGCCGTGAAACGGAGTACTTTTCTTTGACGTTGCATGGTTCCGTTCAGTGGTGTAAGTGTTTCACGTTTTCTTTCGTGATTTATAAAAGAAAATATTGGTATTTATCGAAACAATTTTTGTATGAACAAGGTGAACTTTGGAATGTTAAATGAGTGTGTTTAAAGCGAGATTTTATATTGCCAATTTCATGAAATTGTATTTGTAAACGAGTATTTCGAAAACGATCTAATTTTCCGCGAAAAATATTTACATAAAACAAAGGACCGACTTGAAAGAGTCAAAGGAGGCAAAGAACAAGCAAAATACGTAAGTAGAATTTAATTTAATGTCTAAGTCGGTCGTGTAACATTTTTTACGGACTACAATTTTTTGAGTAGGTACGCAAACACAGCTGAGAGTTTTGTGCCAGTATTGTTTCTGTTTGATGAAAATAGCTTCTGCACTCGATTTTAGACAAAGGAGTTTGAATAGGTCTAGTTACTCTATTTTGTGTCCTAGTCAGCTTGTAAATGCTGCAGTTTCATTTGTAATAATTAAAAAAAAAACAAAATTAAGTAGGCCACTGTGTTCGATTTTTAATTTAGGTGTTAAGGGTTTTTTTGTTGTATATCAATTAAATGTCAATCAAAATCCAATATAAATTCTGTTGTAAAGTGTGCTGAAGAGGTACCTTACCTTTGACAAAGTACCTACTATACTGTTTTCATACCAAAACAAGTTTATTATAACTTAAATTCACTTCAATTTTAAGCACTTCTTGACCAAGTCCTGGAACATTAAATAACAGAATATTGCAGGGCCTGCATAGAGACTGTCCCAATTTCCTGTTACACTAGAACCCATTTAGCCATTACCTAGATGAAAATCAGAAGTCATTAGATATGCTCAATAAAAATAAGTATGCAGTTGGTTCTTTACGTAGGTGGACCTGGTTATTGATAAGGCTGAATAAGTAAGAAATAAAACAATCATGCATTATGGAAAACATATGTTGATTTTAGTCAGTAAAGTCTGATACTTCTTTTCCTTCACCTAGAGCAGGAGAAGTTATTTGATAAATTACCATCAAATAAAAGCAGTTATCTATCAGGGCTGCAAAATTGAGTTTAGAGTTAACCTAATGATATCATTGCATTGGCATTTTTGAACGCGAATTGAGTTCTCCTGTCAATGTCAAGCACATTGCCGCTTACTCCAACCTACCGTGCTCAAAGTTAGAGTTAGTTGGGTTAACTCTCGGGAGAAAAGTTTATTTTGGCGCAAAAGAACATTGTTGACAACAAAAACTTAGACAAACAAAACAAAAAATAAATAGCTACTCGAGTTATTTATGAACCACCCTGGGTGCAACTCTACTCGACTCAGGTTATTTTTGAACACACTACAGGCATCAACATTGCGATAGTGTAGCTTCCTATCTGTTATCAGTACGCCCAGTAGTATTAAAGTTTATGTTAATGAATACATTACAACAAGAAAAATACAAATCTTTCCGCTCTGACCATACTAAATTTTCCTATATTATACTAAAACCCTTGCCCAGCATTTGGCTACCGCAATCCTGTCCGTTGATACTGTCACTAGATTGTTATGGTAACTAGGCATAAGGCGCAAGATGAAAGGTGGAATGGTCTGAAGTCATGACGATTTTGTTCTCAAATATATATATATATATATCTCAATAATTTATATTGTTACTGGTATCATGGAAACCATTCAAATGTATAGGAAATGTAATACAGGAATAATAAATTCATCAATTTATTTATATCAATGTTTCAGATAACTTGATTAGGTTTTGTATTATTGTGCACAGGAAAATTAAATTCAAATTAATTAATTAATAGTATAGTGATTGTTTAATGAACAATGTTAATTTTTGCAGCTACTAATTATGTGCATGCTTGGTCAATAAGCATGAAGATATAGCGTTATAAAAAGTAGAAAAAAAAAACATTAAGTACCTACTTGTTTGTTTATTGGGGCCTTACCAAGACATGTTTAAATGTCAGCTATGCTACCGAGAAAGAGGGATAAAGCTATAGCCCTTTTTACTATACAACATTTTTTTTACTTTATGCGAAAACTGAATATAATTTGTTCAGAATCAGTAACTGAATGGATTCCAATAGTTTTTACACCATGTTATATTTTATCCCAAAAATATTTAAAAAGTTCAAAAGTTGGACACCACCAGCACTATGTACAACACAGGTCACGGTAGATCATAGCGGGCATTAGGCGCCAGGAAATAGCTGGGTGCAAGTGCAAAACAACTGCACACCTCGATGGTCCAATGAATATGTTAGTTTTGCTGACTTAACAAGCTTATAACTTTGTGATATTTCATGACAAAGTTATGTTTTGTACATAGATTCTTTACATAAAAATACTAGACACCTGTTTCGGAATCCGCAAATAGGTACTAAAACTAATGTTGTATATAATATCCATCCCTTTACAGTAGGCACAACGGATCTTGAGCGTTCGGCGTCAGAGTGGGGATCGCTTTGCGCATTCCATACATTTGCGAGCCAATCGTCTTCGTTGTTAGATACATGCAGCAACGCAGGGAACGAATGAGGAGTGACGTCTATGACGCGATGGCGCGGCGAGCCAATCACTGACACTCCCCGCCCTGCGTCCCACTTCGCACCACTAAAGAGACTGAATATTTGACTTCTGCGCAACCGCTCAAGATCCGTTGTGCATACAGTAACAGTTCACTTCAGGTCGTCAAATGGATTGCATTAAGAGCTAGTGGTAGGGTCTCTGGTGATGATAATTCTGGGGTGAATTTTGAAAAATCATCTCTTAGTACTTAACCTACATCATAAAAAGAAACCATGTGCAAAATTTCACACTTGTTATTCCCTCAAGAAGTTATCAGCAACAGCAGGGGCCCAACTGGGTCTAAGCCTACTGGGGCCAGGATTAGCTCCGAAAGGTAGCTCAGCCCCCGTATGAAAGGCAAGAAGGAACGGGGTGGGTTTTTTAGTCGGTAAGGGTCTGACACTATCTCCCGCCCCGCCCAAGGGTGGGGGATGTCTTTTGGATGATTTTTACCCACCAAAAAAAAAACACTTGTAGTTCCAGTACTTTTGGCTGTGTTGATTTGTCAGTCAGTCAGTTTCTCCATTTAAGTATTAGATGCTAGAATACCTACTTCAATATTTTCTGCAGTGCCACAGTGTACTAGAAACTTTCTATACCAGTTTTAGTCTGAGGATAAAAGAGCACTGTTCTCAGTGAAAGCTAGGTCAGGTAGTACTACAATGAATCGCTCAGTCAAACTCTTTTATGTAGAAATGGCATTTTGCAAATAGCCAATGTTCTAAGATGAGTGCACTCAACCAGATACAGTAGGAACAATTGAATGTCGAAAACTTTTCGAATAGAGACAAAATAAGGCGTTATTCTCAGTAAGCTGACTTTTGTCAGGGTGCCAATAATTTTAATGACATTTTTTACCCATTTTTATACAACTGTCACGTCGTCAAGTGCACGCACTACATGTTGGGTTTATAAGCACGGTGACTTTGTCAAAAGTCACAGTGAGAAAAGTCACCAGTGAGCACTAGCTCTTACCCTATTCGCGTTAAGATTAGACATTTGAAGAAACCTTTTTTAACTGTCTCTGCAACCTATTTTAACTTCTATTCCGTGGGCATAAAAGCATAAAAGTGGTTACTATACCAACTATTTACTGTAGACGCCATTGTCATGCCAAAAACGTAATAAAATTCAAAATCGGTTGAACGGACAGTGATAAAAGGTTTTCATAAATGTCTAAAGTTATTTTGAACAGAGTATAGTACTGAGCAAAATAGGGTCATATATGTCCAAGAACCGCCAAACCAGGAATACAAGCAAAATTCCAATCAAAAATCGACCAAAAAATAAAAAAAAATACAATCGAAGTTTATTTGACACAAAGTGCAATGACGCTTTTTTGGCAAGATTTTTTGAAGTGAAGTTCGGTGACTGCTTCAATTATTCGCAAATTGATTCCTAGTGGGTATTGAGAAGTATAAAATTGGTGTGGTTTTGTATCTCAGGTGTACACAACTGGAGAAATAGGTAATATGTAGAATTATTGGAACAGACGCATTCTCGGTAAAATGGAGCTGAAAATCTTATGTTGACTACTTCAGCGAAGCTTACCGAGACGGTTTGCTCGACACTTTTGTTGCCAAATACTGCAAAAACTTTAGAAGGTGAAAACTAAATAGGTACTTTCTAAATTTGACAGTGGCTAAATGTACAAATCAAGCGAAACTAAAAGAAAAAAGTGCATTGAGATCAAGTAAAACCCCCAAAAAATTTGTTTCCAGTGTGCTTTCAAAGAAATTACTAATGCCATTTGGACGAGGCAAAGGCATGTATTGTGCCCATTCCGACATGTGGCTCGACGCACGTGCTCCGAGCCACGCTCCAGCCGGGATAATGACCGCACCACATTTTTGTGGCCAACTAAGGCCAAACCGTATAATTTGGACCATCCTGCTCTCGCGCACACTTTAATCACCTTTAATGGTAGATCGCTGGGGGCGGGGCGGGGTGATTTATAGCCAAACTTGTCTAGTCTTACTGACCAGTGAGCCAAGACCGAATAACTTTGTAAATTTCTTATCAACTAATTCAGCTCGTAAGGAGTAAGAAAGGTCTTTGTAGTTGGGCGGTCGTGATCCCTAACGTTAGTTCGTACAGTCAAAAATTCCAGGTGTGGATTCGATCTAGAATAAATTGCGTTCAAGTGATCTTTAAGCCCGGCTTTTTTATGATATCGTACAAGGAATGCAGTTCATAGTATATGTAATCCACGTTTTGATTAGTTACTACGAGTTCGCGTTGTATTAGCTGTTTTCCGCGGTTTCATCCGCGTCTTTAGTTGGTCGTAGCCTGATGTTATACTCTTCTATAGTCTTCCTCGATAAATGGGCTATCCAAAACTAAAAGATTTTTTCAATTCGAAGCAGTAGTTACTGAGATTAGCGCGTTTAAACAAACTTTTCAGCTTAATCTGTACTTCTATACTAAAAAAAAAAATTGTATTTTTGTTATTAAAAACTACAGGAGCGATTTTAAAAATTCTTTCACCAGTTGAATGCTACTTTATTACTGATTGACATAGGCTTATATTTTCTACTTTGACACGGGTGAAACCAATTGCAGAAGCCAACAGTAGCCTGATTCAAGTAATGAAAATCGTAACGATATCGTAGCGATTTAGTCGTTTAGACCATTTCCGTATTCACATCCATTAATCGAGTTTTCACGACACCGATTTTAAAGTCGTTTGAAATTCGTCGATTTAAAAAAAAATGTATTACATTATCCTGGTAGTATACTTATTAATGTAACTGGAAATAAGTCGATAGATCGTGAATACCGCTTTTAGATAGGACTTCGATCGAATGATTATAAAACTTCAACGATATTTGGCTTGTTTGAATTTACGTGAATCTGTTTAATAAACCAAGTGTCAATTCCTCTTGGGTCAGTTCCCTTCATATCTTGAATTGATTGAAACTTTTACTAATTTACTATAGTTTTTTTACACCGATACTATTTTGCATCAATCAATAATTTAAGTCTATTGCTTCACCTTCGATCTTGGTACTTGTTGATCCTATTGTTGTCAATCTGTTGATGTAAAATCGTAAATGATTCTCAACAAATTGTCCTTGTCACGCTCCATCTTTACCATAAATGGTGTAGTTTTACAAACTCAACTAACCTATTATCTTCTTCTTCAAAGGCGAAATACCACTCACTGATTAATCATAAAATCTCAGAAACTGTGACACCTACAAACTTAAAATTTGGCAGGTAGGTAGGTTCTATATAGGGTGTAGACCACCGCTAAGAACGGATTTTACGAAACTCTTACCCTAAGGGGGTAAAACGGGGGTCCAAAGTTTGTATGGAGAAACCAAATTTCACGCGTACGAAGCCACTGTCAGAAGCTAGTACGTCATAAACGAGGAGAAACTGGTTGACAAATCAACCCACAGGTCAAAGTCCAAACTACTGGGACTAGAAGCGTGAAATTCAGCACTAGGTTTCCTTTTATGACGTAGGTGAGCACTAAGAGAGGGTTTTCCAAAATTCACCCCCTAAGGGGATGAAATTGGATCCAAAGTTTTTATGAAGAAATCTTCTTTCACGCAGTCGAAGCCGCTGGCTCAAGCTAGTTGTATCATACTTCGTAATCTGTCATTTCGAGATATCCTAGCAAGCACACAGAATGTGTTCAGAAAGTGAAATTCATAAGCTAGGATTTTCCCAGATTCACTTCTTCCTCTTCCTGCCCTTGTCCCATCTTATTTGTGGTCGGCGCAATACGTTTTTTTCTTCCATTCTTCAATTCTTTTTTTTTAAATTCTCTACTGTTCTCAACTATACTATGTATGTGATACACTGTCTATCGATGAAAACCGCTTGAAGATCCAGTCAATAGTTTTTGAGTTTATCGCGTTCATACAAGCAGACAGCCGCGGTGGGGAATTTAGTTTTATAGCCGCCTAAGGCTCGCGTTTGACCAGTATCCCAAGAGTAACTGAATGGATTCCAACAGTTTTTACACCATGTTATTATATCCCCCCCCCCCCAAAAGACGCTGGGCACGGCAAGTCATAGCGGGCATTAGGACCCGTCATACAGCTGGGAGCAAGTGTAAAACAACTCTTCAGTCGCCTGGTTAAACTGGTGCATCACCACGTTATAAGCTTGTTATGTCAGCAAAAATACATAGTCACCGGGCCTTATCATGATACAGTTGTGAGACTTTGTACATAGATTCTTTACATAAAAATACACGTGTTTTGGGTTTTGCATAATTATACTAAAACTAGGTTTGTATATTTTAATTATCAACCATTTCAAATTGTAAGCGAGGACAGTCCGCATCTCAAATAGTAAAAGTGGTCATTCTTTGTAAAGACAGGTTCCTACTACCTACACATGTTAAGAGCGACCATCCACCGATATATATTTCCACACAAACGCTCTTCTGTGATTATGATGTTAATGCACATTTTTCTCTAGATATTTTGGAAACATAATATCTTGTGGTTATTATCCATGTTTATACTGAAATCAAATCATCAATTTGTGTAAAAGTAATCCAGTAAAGACTTCTGCAAATCTGATAATTTGTGTATATTGTTCTCATAAATTAAAAAAAAAAGGTATCTATAGAAACTTTGCATATTTAGTCGAGATTCTGAAATCACGTTTTTTTTTTTTAAAACAACACTTTTCCTGGAACTACTTTTGTGTAATATTCGAGTAAATGACTGAATTGTCGAATGTCAACAGCGCGTTCAGGCGCTCCCTTTTTCGCTTCGGGTTGCCTCTTTATCAAACATTGTGTTGTATTGCGTTGGATGAAACAAAAAGCTTTTAAACCATTCTCACGTTGACAATAGAAGAGTGGGGAAATAATAATAATATTATCTAATAATATTCGACAACTATCACAAAACGCCGTCTAGTCCCAAGCTAAGCAGAGCTTGTGTTATGAGTACTACACAACTGATAAACATACTCATGTATTTCTAAATACATACATATTATAAATTAATTACACCCAGATACAGAACAAATGATCATGCTCATCACACAAACATTTGTCCTGGTTGGGAATAGAACCCACGACCTCTGGCATAGCAGTCAGGGCCACTAAGCACTAGAACATCAGACCAGTCAAGAAGTGCCCTCTTAAGTGGGTGCAACGCGATACTCCGTTGCACCTTGCGCAGCAGACGCTCGCCTTGACCGCGAAACAGACCTGTTCTACTGCGCGTGATGTAAGCTGCTTTCCATGCCAGATAGTATCGGCATGAGGGCTGTGATGTCAACGTGGTCATGAAAATACTGGGGCAGGATACGGCCTTGAATGTCGCGACGATTGTGGCTCAGAATGGTGGAAAGTTGCGTAATATGCTTTTAATCTGTACATATGTCTATTCTAGCTGTTGCTAGCGGCTTTGCCCGCGTGATATTAGATTTATCACCTAGTGGTTCAAAAAATAGCTGTTTTCAGACTCAAATATACACAAAAAATCGCTCAAGCCGTTGTTCGCTGAATTTTTACGTCAATTTTTATATTATGGTTAAGCTCGCGTTTGACCACTATCTCACCTGATGGTAAGTGATGATGTGGCCAACGATGGAGCACGCGTTATATAGAAGCAACTCATTGACTCTAGAAATTGTCAAATTCTTTTTGGTGAAGCACAGACAGACACTTGAAATTGCCGCCAATTAAGAAAAATTACATGAATTCAAAAACATTCCTGATTCGAAATCTATCTATCTATCTATCTATCTATATACCTGTAAAACTCATAATAATGTATCGATCTTGGGAACAATTATTCATTCCCACAAGTTATTATATTTGCACCCGTATCAATTATGTAAAACTTAATAACAAGTGTTACAGATGGGGCTGATCCCACGACCGGTGTATATGCATAGCGTCCTTCGTCTCGTCCGGTGTTTAACAATTATCATTTAGCACACGTTTTAATAACACGACTCCGAATAAAATGTATTAAATTATAGGCCTAGTCGGTTTTAGCCCGCGGTTCTGAAGCCATTTTTCTTTTAGTGAAGTCTGAGGCAAAAAAAGTTGTGATAGCGGTTGGCGCGTTCTTGGTTGAAAATTAGAGACAGGTATTTTGCTTTCAACTGTATAAATATGGATGGTTATATATAAGGTGATGATTAATTGAGGAGTATGGAAGAAGAATATCATTCAAGATGAAACCCCATGGTAGCCGAAATAACTTGAAATACACATTTATTAGGGTAAGACGACTTGAGAGGGTTGTATTGATGATTTTAATGTTTATAATTCCGTAGGCAAATGTGTGTTACGGTCGCCAATCATGTAATCAACATCTGCTTTCCTATTTTGCGTGAAAAAATATACCCTAAAAACTAAACTAATATTGATTAAATAATCCAGATTCTGAAAAACATTTAAGGTTTAGAAAAAAAACACGTATTTTTTTGGAACAAGTTTTGTGTTATGCTATTACTGAATACCAAACAGAGCGTTCAGGTGTCCTTCATTTTCGAGTTACCTCTTTATCAAACGTTTCGCTGGTCACATTGACGACAATCGAATCGGGAAAGGCTCTCTTAAGGAATACAAATAACATTTTTTTTTACATTAACCACTCTAAGTGGAGCGAGAGGAAGTGTCAGACTTTTACTGACTTAAACCTACCTGTGTTCCTTCAGCTGCCCTTTGCGTTCCAGGACCACAGTAACTCATTAGAACAATCCGACAGCCTATAATGATGCTGCGTTCAACCAACCGTTCCATAACATCGCACTTATGCGCAAACGCATCACACAGTCATAACGCCAAATCCAGACGATTAATCTACACGATTACACAATACATAGACAAAAAAACTGCGATTTTACAAAAACTCACGTGTCAGTGAGGTCGTCTACTATCTGTGACCTTCCTGACATCACTCTCAATCACGGCTACAACGGCCATGTGGCAATTGCTTCAATTATATTTTTGGGTCACGCTGCTGTCATCACATACATGATCATTCCCTCCATTTGTGAATGTTTAAGTGATGTATTGTCTACAGTTGTCGGATCCGTAAAAAAATGGTTCTGTTGAAACGTTGAATAGTGTGTTAGGAATTGGAATGGATTGTCCGTTGAAATGACATCAGTAGATTGGAAGTGACGCATAGTAAAATCATCATCATCATTTCAGCTGAAAGACGTCCACTGTTGGACGCAAGCTTCCGCCAAGTGTCGCTATAACTATCTGTGCGTCTCGCATCTATCAGATTCCCGCGACCCTCACCGAGGAGGCCTTCAAACGCTGCATCTTTCGTTACATGGTTGCCACCCTAAAACCCTTCGTCCCTATTGACCTCCTGTTCTGCGAGCAATGTGCCCTGTCTTGAGATGTGCCGTTGTGCGCAATATTGCCCGAAGTGCGAATTTACTGGCAATATTGCCACCAATATTTCCGCTTCTCGGTAATATTGCCACCAACGGCATATCTCTAGCCCTGCCCACTGTTGTTTATGTCTGGCGATTCTTCGGGCAATGTCGGTAACCTTAGGTCTCCTGCGGTTATTTTTATTTCTGATATAATCACGCAAGAAAACTCCGAGCATACCCCATTCCATTAACCCTTTGAGTGACTACGTTGTACAAAGGCAGAAGCATAATCAGCCTTTTAATGTTTCCACTGCTGGGACTCGGGCCTAGGAGAGGGGAATATACCACGCGCCACCAACAGCGAGACATTTGAGTGAGCATGACAAACTCAACTGCCATGCTCGTAATGTCAAAAAATAAATAAGTTGTAACCTAATAAAAATGCTCCATGGTGCTTCACATTCACAAATTTGAAAAAAGTGCTTCTACATTATACAATGCTATTGTGTCTTTCAAATTACAAAAAAATAATAATCAACTAATTAGTGGTAGTGGAGCTGGACCAGCATTGAGCCAAGCATTTTTATCTTGAATATAATCCTCCAACTTATAATATGCTTGCCTGCATAGTGTGCGTTTAATACAAGATTTAAATTTCGTTTCATTGAATTCTAATATTTGGGGAGGTATTTTATTATAACATTTCAAACAGTACCTCATGAAAGAAGAGGCCACTTTAGCCAGTCTGATCTGCATCTTTTTTTTTTTTTTTAATCTTTTTTTTTTTTTTAAAGGGGTTTTTATCCACACGGATACGCCAACCCCATTGTACCTTATATATATACTCTATTTACACACATAAACATAAAAATATTCTTATATTATAAAATAAAATTTAATAATACTAAACACCGCCTTAACATTCGTAAAAAATAAATAAACTATAATACAAAACTAAACGCATAATTTGTGGGTTAACCCACAAATTATGCGTTTAGTTCTTTCTGATTTGGGGTATGCCAATACATTTTGGATAAGTCCAACATCCCACATGTTAAAATTATATTCTCGAGCCAGAGCTTCTCTTTCATTTTTGTTCCTAACACATTCCATCAGCAAATGTTGTACATCTTCAATTTTATTGCATACCTCACAATTAGGTGATGCAGCCTTCCGCATTAAGAATGCAAACTTTGCTGATGGAAAGTGACCAGAACGAAATCTGCATCTTTAACTTCAGAGAAAAGGAAGCCGAACCATACTATAGCAATTATACTGTAGGTCTGTTAGTTGCCATTGGCCATACAAATTGATTCATAAACAGAACTACAATACAAGCTTGAATCTTCAATCCTTCGACGCACGTGGGACGGTCTGAGTTCACTATTACCGTTAGTAAATCAAGACTTGTCCGTACAATGACGTAGCTCATTGTAACGCTGCTGATGTAAACTATTGAGTGTCTGATGATTTGGACACAGTGTGCATTTATTTTTCAATATTTTTTCATTGGCGATTCTGACACTACCAAAATGGAAGCTGTTTACAACAGTCCGATAAAATAAATTGATTAAGTATCAGAAGTTGCCCGCTTTAAGTCCAGCCTAAAATATATTTACTACCTAACACTTTTTTCCCTTTTTTTTTAACTATTATTAGAGCCTATGCTCGCGTTTGACCATCATCTCACCTGTTGGTAAGCGATAATGTGGTAGATGATGGCATAGATGTAACCCATTCACTCTTTACTTAAAGATCCCTAAATTGTAGCTATCAGGAAACACAGACTCCGGCTTAATTGACTACTAAACAGTGTGTGTCCAAATGGTCGGTGATGAAATATTGAAATAAATGTGTCAATACGGACACTGTCCGATTCGTCAGCAACTCAAACTATTCGGAACTCGTGATTGTCCTGCTTCCATTCGGTAAAGCGTGAGAGTTTTTTTTAAAGCATTCTACTTATTTTAAAGCTTTTGTTTTATGTATAATGCCTGGTAGCTTGTCTTTGTCTAAAAAATATCGTTGTACTAAGGGAACTATTAATTTGTCATATCTAAAGCAAAATTAGGTTTAAATATGACAAATTAGTAGTCGACATATATAAAAAATTAACAGTCGGCGTTCTAGATTTTCTTATTGATACTATCGTTTGTTTTAAATATACATCAGATGGTTGTAGGTCCTTCAGTCAATCAAGATATAATCAGTGTTAACTGCCTATCAATGACACCATAGCTATTTACCATTGATTGCCAATCGAACAAACGTATGCCTATATTTATTTCAATCAGCATTTGTTGGTTTGCTGTTGTGTAAGCTAGCTTTCGAAGTAAATAATACACTTCGTAATTTAGTGCGTAACAGTGCTACAGTTGTTAGAAATACATTTGTAAACTTATTTAAAAAAAACTAGTGGTCCGTCCCGGCTTCGTACCGGCAATAATATAGCCTATGTTACTCAGGGTGAATGTAGCTTTCCAATAATGGAAGAATTTTTGAAATTTGCACAGTAGTTTTTGAGTTTATTCATTACAAACATACACACAAAAATACAAATTTTCCCTCTTTATCATATTAGTGTAGGAAATACACTTCGTAATTTAGTGCGTAATAGTGCTACAGTTGTTAGAAAAGACATATGGACATTAACAAAAAAAAAAAAAAAATTATGACTGCGCCCAGCGTACGCAAACCCAAAGGTTTGCGCAAGCTTTTTTAATTTACCTACTAGTTTGCCGTCTGGTTGATCAGTAGCCGCCCGGACCGAGCCCAAGTCGTCAACAGCACGTAGTGTTCCATGAGCGCCTCAAAGAGTTGTCAGGGCTCAGCATGACCGATGCCCGCTTGGCCCTCGGTGAATTTATGAAAAGGAAACCAGTGGTCCTAGAACGCAAAGGGCAACTGAAGAACACAGGGTGTGGTTTTAATCAGTAAAAGTCTGACACGCTCTCTCGCTCCATCCTAGAGCGGGAGAAGTCATTGAAAGATTTTCCACATAAAAAAAAACCATCGTTAAAGCAGGGTTAATCAAAGTAAATGTCAAAAGTGTGATAGGTATTGCGAAATAGGTACTTCCACAATGGTTATTAAGCCATTGGCTGACACTTGCAAGCCTTGAGCACAGGCGTAGGGTAGCTAGCCTTTCGGTGTTTTACAGATTGCATTTTGGAGAGTGTGCGCAGGAACTGCATGACTTGATTCCGCCATCACATTTCTATCATCGGACAAACCGACGCACGGCGAGTATCCACCCTTACGTTGTTGAAACATCTACGGTCCGGACTAAGCGTTTCGCCTCGTCATTTATACCGCGTACTTCGAAGGACTGGAACAGTCTGCCTGCTGCGGTCTTCCCGTCCGATTATAATTTGGGTGTCTTCAAGGCTAGAGTGAATAGGCTCTTAATAAACTAGTGCGCCTCACCATCAACGATTGCATCACTGCTTACCATCAGGCGGGATCGCAGTCAAGTACTAGTTTATAACAGATAAAAAAAAAAAAAACACTACTATCGGTACAATGATCTGTAGGTTTCAACTAGAAAATTTTTAAAAGGAGACACATCGGGGAACAACAAGACATTTTTATTTACGAAACGACATCTCATCAACAACGTCATAATTTTTTTTTCCACAAATATCACACAACGCGAGTCTCAAGCTAAGCAGAGCTTCGGTTAAGAGTACTAGACAACTGATAAACATACTTATATATTTCTAAATACATGCATAGTATAGATAAATTACACCCAGACACAGAACAAATGATCATCCTCATCACATAAACATTTGTCCTGGGTGGGAATCGAACGCATAACCTCCGGTTTAGCAGTCAGGGCCACTAACCACTACATCAACCGGCCAGTCATAATTACTAAGCTTTGCTCTTTCTAATTCAACAAAATCATTTTCATTTAAAATTCTTTGTTTTAAAAACAATGTTCTTGTTGAAAAACCTTGTATTATTTCGTATATTTACTTTACAATGCATATATCGATTATAAGGAATGTTATCCGTAATAACTAGGTCCTTGACACCGAGGTTATCATTATTGATACGACTTTTAATGCTTTTATTTTGCATATAACTTATAATAACGGTTTTTATTTTGATATCTTCTGGCCTACGAGTGAGAGTTTTGACTACTGAAGCGGCTTTTTTTTGTGGCTAAATATCATACAAATGACATCCCACGCCCTTGGGCGGAGCGGGAGATAGTGTCAGACTCTTACAGACTAAAAAACCCACCCCGTTCTTTTTTGCCTTTCATACCGGAGCTGAGCTACCTTTCCGAGCCAACCCCGACCCCAGTAGGCTTCGACTCAGCTAGGCTTCTGCTGTTGCTGACAACTCCTTGAGGCGCGCATCGACGACTTGGGCTCAGTCCGGACAGTTACCGGACGGTCGGACAGCGAGCTACCCGTTGCTCGCCGACTGCGCCTACGGTGGCCGGAAATCGTGATCGGAATCCCGGCGGCAGGCTGGGGCGCTGTGAGCGCCGTTGCCTGTCGCGGTCGACCTCCTCCTTTGCTAGCATTACTGCTTCGCAGAAGGAGGCGACCGCCTACCACTCCTCGCTCCGGACCATGGCCTGTACCAAGGCCCGGCGCGAGAGATCGCCGCCGCCGATCACCCCCACGAACTCAAGCGTCTTGAATTTATTTTCTATATAACTTAACTCTTCCACGTAGATAGTAGTGGTGGTAGATTTTAGGTCACCGAAACCAATTACTAAGTCCCTATTGTCACTACACTTATCATTATTCATAATCATAATACTGTCTTCGTAAACTATAACATATGTATAAACTATCGAAACGTTTATAAATACTCTTTGTATGTTATTGTGACAAACAAACTGTTATTTGTATCATCCATTATTGTTTAAACAACAAAATTTCCTCTCATCATCGTTCACTGGGTTATTCATTCTGGCTTTAAATTCTTATCAAGCGTTGTTCTTAGTACTAAACTAATTGACTATGTTTCTGGTCAATTTATTATGTCATTATTGCTAGGTTTCCTGTTTAGCACATTATGCATTTCATGATCAATGCTTTGCAGTATAATAATATTTTAAATTATTAATTGAAACATGACTGCAGCACCTATAAACCGTAGGTTTCTAGAATTCCCATTAGTGTCACTGCATTCAAAGCTCTAATGTAAATCTAACCTAAGTTGTGCTTCCTTATTTAAAGATATGTATTGGTTTACGATCTTTTGGAGCTTTATGAAGATTGACAATCGGATAGAGAAATCGCAAACGACGTTGTAAAATCTTAACGGGATTTCTCAAAGGCAATGGTTGATGTCGATTTCTCTGGAATCGTAATGGTCGTGTATTGGTTGGGACACTGATCTGAACTTGTCTTATTCGTTTGGAGAGTTCTCGCAGTAGTTCTAAATGGTGTCGCAGGGTTATAAGGTCGCCTACGCAGAACTTTCTTAAACGTTCAACTTTAGAGTCCTGACCTAACTCCAGCAAACATTCTAAAAGGCTATTACACCCGATTCATCCCATTGGATGTTCAAACTAGTGGTACTTGTTGCATTGTGTCACAAGCTGCTGCATTCATTGCCCGATCATGTCAATTGGGGTCGACACCGACAATTGGCCAATTTGGACCGGCCTGGGTGATCGGGCCACGGTCCTACAATAGGCTCGACAATCATAAATGCATACGGTTTTGTATCCTTTGTTGGCATTGAGGAGATTGTTGAAGAAGCGCATCTCTTGGATTCAATTACAGGATGCTTTGCGTTCTTTATTCTGCAATCTAACTTAGAATTAGATCTGATTCAGATGATCTTGGTTGTTCCTTGATCATTTTGTAATCATGAGACGGGAGAGTCTGCCTTTGTCAACAGCTTGAGTTTTGCAGCTATCCATTTTCTCCTGTAGAAGTTCATCTTAGATACGATAGTTCCTAAATCGGTTAATATATTTGCAATTATCTTTTTGACGGTTTTTGTGAATACTACATTCACTTTTACTATGTGAATGCTTTCAGAATATATTGTTCTAAACTCGTGACATACTTTTCAGTGTGAACTAATTGTAATGGTTTTTAAATTATGAAAATAATGAGGTGAGCGTGAATTAAAGTAATCTCTATTGATAAGTGGAGTATGAAATCTTAATTTATTTTGAAAAGTTTTTAATATCACGTTATTTAGCTAGTTCAGTGTTAATTTGATTCTAGGGCCGAATAAAATGTGTTTTTAAGAGTATAGCAATATAGAGAAAATAACAGAGAGATCTATGTTTTCAAGATGTATCATGTCAGCTCCTATTAATACTTCCCATTACCTTAGTTCTTCTGACTTCCCAATAATGGTATTACGTATGGGCAACTGCGTAAGTGCTTCTTGACTGCATAGGTGTCACCGATACCTAGGATCTTTTCACTTTTTGGAGATAAGTGGGCTGGATGGAATAAGTCCAACAAGCCATGGTCCACGCACAAGCGTCCGCATAGGACTAAGTGCGGAAACCAGAGTCTGATAGATACATGGGTAACTATCATATATCGAGCTAGTATGCAAAACTCCGAACCTCGATGTGGAATGGTAGTATCTATGACTCATGCTGGTGCAGATATCACCAGCGCCAGAATTGGCATTTGACCCGTGCCCTCAGTAATATCCATAAATTTCATTACAATTACCACAGCAGCTGTTTTGATTACTGCTATTATGGTTTCATTGGTTCCAGCAATTTCGTTTTCACTGTCATCTGCCACTGCAGTAGACGATTCAGTGTTAACTACACTATGAGAAGTTTCTTCACTTCGAGGTTTTTTTTGGAGTTTTGTAAATCACCAAATACCTTCTCTCGTTCTGGGTGAAGCGACACTCCCTGAATTTTATTGGCTAAAACCTATTTCTTTCGAACAATTGCCTTGGCAGGATTACTTACAGGGTTCCGTTCACATTAACCTTTCGAATGTCTTAAGTTACACTGTCCGACATAAGGTAATTGTTCTTCTATTGTGTCTCTAATTACGACATTCAAAGAGTTAATGTTAATTGAAAAATTCTTCTAGTTTGTATTGTGGGGACAGCCTACTTAGTTTTGTTACGTAATAAGGATCAATGCTGTCTTTGTCGGTATGTACGTATTTTCCAATATTTACTGGTTGCTACTACTTAATTAAATTATCAAACTTGGGAATTCTAACCTCACAGTAGGACCGCAAAAACACCTTATCATTATACAACCTAACCCTTTGAGCAATTCTCTAACGGTAAATATATTAATAAATTAATTTTCTCATGTAGCTACATATATATGTTGTTATTTAGGTTTAATAATTTTCCTGTTAAGTCTGAAGGTACGTGATGAATTTATCATACGTCTCCTTTGTTACTTTATTTGCTGACGTGACTGTATATCTGTGGTTTAGTTACCTCATCAACTATGTCAGGTACTTAGTGCATGAATTTACAGCTGACATAATATCATCTTTTTAGTCGAAAAACGCCAACTATTGGGCATAGGCCTCCCCCAAACGTCGCCACAACGACCAGTCCTGTGACGTGTGGTGTGACGCATCCATCGGATTCCCGCGACCCTGACCAGATCATCGGTTCACTTTGTGGGAGTCTTTTCAATACTGCGTCTTTCGGTACGCGGTCGCCACTCCAGAACCTTTCGCCCCATCAACCATCTGATCTGCGTGCAATGTGCCCTGTCCATTGCTAATATATCATAATAATATTATGTATGAGAAAGCTTGTGAGTTTGAGCGTATGTTTGTTAGTTATTCATGGTCGAACGGGTGAATGGATTTAGATGAAATTTGGACTTTTTATTTCGGTATGTTCTCTTAGCACAATTGTCAGCAGCTAGTATGCATAGGATCCATGTTCCCCAAAGAGTTACGCAGAAGTTAGTTCGGCTTCAGATGCGGAATAGGGTCGATGACGTATGTTGTTCCACGCACGCCTCAAAGAGATGTATATTGATGAGAGAGATGTATATTATTATATATTGATGAGGCCTTGCTTGGAACGTAGTTTAAAACACCCCTCACTCCTAGAACGCATAGAGTTACAATACGGGTGGGGCTTAAATGTATAAATTTAACAATTTTCAGTTTATGATAAGGAACACTTCGTGTGCGAGTCTGAGTAGCACTTGACGGGTTTGTTTTATGTTACAGGATTCTCCTATATATTTTACAAATCATCTTCTTGAATTTATTCTAGAATTTTATAATCTTCTTCAAATGACTATCATCTGTCAAAGAGTTTTCTTTATTATACAAATACACACATCCGTATGTATATCCTTATTACCTGGTGTATATTTAAAAATGTTTATAGTTGATGTATCTAAAATAGATCTAAAGGAAATCCGCTGCTTGCGATGAAAGTACCTACTTACTTACCTTGCATACGCTATTAGTGTATATCGTATGCATAAAACTGGCGCAGGAAAACCATTATTTAGTTCTTTGGCTACGGTGAACAGGTACAAAAATGCAAATAAAGATAGAAAGAAGAAAGAAAAACATCTTTTAACAACAATAAAATAAAAACTTTAAGTAACTAATCTTTATCTAATAATAACTTAAAAATACTAGAATAACAATATTAATACATAATAAAAAGAAGTCTTCATAAGAATTAATCTACCTATACAGCAATTTGAGCACAATCAGAGCTTCTTGCCGGTTCTTCTCCATAGGAAAGGAACAATCGGAACCGTGCACTAGCTTCTGAAGTTTTGGGGCTATGGGTTGGCTTCCGAAAGGAAAATCCTGGAACGCAAGACAAAGAAGGAACATAAGTGTGGTTTTAGTCAGTGAAAGTCTGACACGAAGGTCATTGGATGATTTCCCATATTAAAAAAAAATCTGACGTTTTAAAAGTGCCAATGTATGTCTAAGTAAAATAAAATCTATTTGAAAACGCTAAGTCACTTCGTTTTCACATTCTCACGTTAGACTTCTCTGTTGGATTCCTTAATCGTGTTTATCAGTTACTTAAGAATATCAATAACTGTTTCCTTTAGTGCTAATAGAGCTTGTTATTTAATGTCGATAAGGAAATTAAATTTAGTATAACTTTATTTGCTGAAGTTAATTGTTTCCGGCTACCTTTGAATTCAATACAGATTCTTTTAAAGTATCATTATGTTCTAGTCCGTTTTTATTAATTCGGATGAAGCAATCAGTGCAGATAAATGAATGTCTAAATGGTTTTACATATTTAGTTGTTAGGTATGTAAGTTATCTTCGAAGTTGTAAAGCCCTTTAATTAGGAAAGTGAATTACTTGCTTTTAGTAGGTGTACTTATATCTCTCTCTCTTTCTCTAGCCTTATCCTATTTCATTAAGAGTTGGCTCTCCTCGACATTTTTCTCCAGATATTTCGGTTCTGGGTTATCGAGTCATTCTTTGACTTGATGAATTATGTCATTTAATATTATTGGAAGCTGGTGCTAGATAGACATGCAATATTCCTTGATTTACCCAATGGATCTGATTTTCTGTTCAACACCTGCATTAAAAGTTTCAACTACTCCATCATCCCTGAAATTGAGCTTCCTTACGCAGAAATTATCATCATTGTTTTCTTGCCCATATGTTCCATGGTCTGGGATCGGCTCAATATGGTTGATTTCTTCATTTCGTCCTGTACAACGTCACGCTGTCACCGATTCCCTTTTATTTGAGATCATTATTTCTGTGGCCTCAATCCATCTTTGGTTTCGCCTCCCCTTCCATACACATTCATATGTACATATTCTGTATTCATGTTTTCTTTTAGAAAGTTTTTCGGAATTACCTACTCCATCTTGGTTTCCTTGTTTCCAGTAGCGGATGTTAGCCCTTTTGTTGTATTGTTCCATAACTAATGTTCAATCTGAATACGCATTATTCTAAGAAGTACAACCAGTACTATATTCCTTTTATTAGCCGGTACCGAAATAGCCCCCTCCGTTCATGGGCATGACTTCTTGCTCGTAAACCTACCAGCTTGCTTAGCCATTATCCTCACCGAACCCATACATTATCCAGTAATAACGCTTAAAATATGTTATTCATGGTGTTGCGCTTATTTCCGTATTAAGAACTTTATTTTCTATAGATATCTTTTGATTTTGGATCTTTTCCAACGAATTTATCAACATTTGTTTTTTCTTAAATATCTAAGTGTTAGGAAATCCAGGGAGCTTACAACCTTCACTTATTAAAATACCATCGAAGATAACTTCATCATCCGTTTGTTTATACTTATTCAGTGTTTCCTATATTGTTTTGCTCAGTAAAAAGCCAATATTATTCCGGATTTCCACGCTTTAGTCTTTGGATTACAAAGTTCCTAAAGCCTATGTAAATTCAATTATTGCTTTGATATTTCCGAAATCTCAATCACTAATTTCTATTTCACCCTTTTCGCACTATAAATCCTCTTAGTTAGAATATCCTACGGTTTTTATACTGCTGACTGATCCCACAGTGTATTTCAGCGTCACGTTTCGTGCTGGGGTGAATGCTTTAATTGAAATCTGAATCCTTTTTTTCTCTCAAATAAATTTGATATTTGAACGGACAATTTCGAATCTTTTTAATCGAAACTATTTCTAAAGCTTTAAATTGGAAAAATGGTGTTAGAGATGATCGATTTTGAAGAAATACTAAAGTAATGAAATTGTCCTCCGTCTATTATATAAAACATAAATGTTCAGTCAGTATTCCCTACATTTACAGTTCCAACCATTTTCACGCCATTCAAACGTTAATTTTCGTAACAGTTTTACGGTTGTTGACGCCATTTTCAAATATTTAGGTGTAATTGTGCGGTGGTTTGGAGTCATTGCTTTTAATTGACCTGATGGCTTTATTTAATCATTTAGGTACGTTAAATACTGTAATAGAACTATTATGGTCAGTAACATAAGCGGAAACTCTTCAATTGATGACAACGGTTAGAGTAGTACCTTGTCCTGTGTATACCTATACTAAACAAATGCGTAGGTAAATAACTAAAATAATTTTGTATTTTTAGTCAGGTATCATACCGTAGCTTTTCGATTTGGGTTAGGCCTTTGATTTGGTGAATCATGGACCATCGGTCAAATGTATGTTGAGTTCATAATGTGGCGAAAAAGTCAGCATTAACTAATATTGACATCATTCGCTGTTACATATTTAGAATAAACCCACAATGACTTGTGCGTTTTGTTCTGAATTTGAAATCATCGTCGTTTAATTTGACATGTTTGGCTTATGGACACCAACTGTTGGCAATTTTTAAGTTTTAATTACTTGAATATGTTACAGCCAGAACCATTTAATTCAGATCCATTTAAATGTTCTCATTGGCAACGTGACCAAGTCAAAATAATGTTTTAATTTACAAAGCCTATATTCTAATAACATGACTTACTTCACTTATTTGATTAATTTAACATGAAAAGAATGCTATTGTTAATATGCTCTAATGTGGGGCATTAATATTGATTCAGATTGTGTTTTTCTTTTCCTAGGTGGTGAAATTACTTTATTTTAAAACTGGTCATCTTACTGATATTATCGTTTATTTCATGTTTTTACTGGTTCTTCCATTCATGTTTTCATTTTCAACCTTTTTATCGCACTTTGCTCATTCACTTTTTAGAATCTTAAACAATTTACTAACCACTTTCCTTCTTTATTTTGATTTATTTTATTATTCTTCTACTTACCTAGAAAGTGTTGCTAAATATTCCGTCACGACTGTTTTTGGTGACATTTTCACATAAGCGACATATTTTTGTCGCTAAATGGTTCTAAACGAAATTATTTGATCCAGGTTGACACTTTCAAGGTCTGAATAGATTTGCTAATTTTAAAAGCGATGTGGTCTTCTTGTTATCATGCTAACTTCAGCATCTCATTTCTCTATTTGGTGTAAAAGTGACATATTAAGTGCTGTAATTTACATTTCAGATTTTCTCTGCTCTGTTAACTAGCTTGACATTTCGGCACGAGTAACAACAGTATATGGTACATCTAACTGGACTTTGTGTGACAAGCTGTGGATTGTAACTGTAAACTATTAAATCGTTATGATGGGTTTAACTGTAGGTATTCAATTTTGGTTGGTAACTGTAGATTCAATCAAATGACGTAAAGCCGTCGTTGGCAGTTTAAGCACATTGACAGTGACGAACAACTGACTAATGGCGCCTACCTATACATATGGATGTAGGTAGGAGGTATGCGCCATTATTCAGATATTGCCCACCTAACTTAAAGAAGCAAGTTCCAAATGCATCAAATTCCAAGCTGTCAATAGCAGCACTGCGTTCACACGCATTACAAAGAGGTTACAACCAAAACAAGGTGGGTACCACGCTGAACAATCGCCAGTTGAGCAATACTCGTTATTTGCACAGCTGTGACCTGCGTACCTGCGTGTTACCCGCGATACCGTCAATATAATCCACAGTTACGTCATAGTTATTGGAAAAATGGAAGATGAAGTTCTAACATAAACAGAAGAGAGTCAACCCCATGAACAGAAGTTCAAGCCAACGGTTCATGTTAGAATGTGTGAAAATGAAACTAATAACAAATTTTTCAAATGTGTACGTGAGTAATCTAAACTAGGAAGTGTGAATCATGCAGATTTATGCATTACTCATGCAATTATCTTAGGTGCACTGATTTGCCTACGACATGTTGTGACAGATTTATTATTATAATATGTGTGGAATATAAACACGTAGCAAAAAGTGCATTGTATTTGAATTGTACTCAGCAAATTAAGATTTACTGGAATTATTTGTGCAGCAAACTGATGACTTTATCTTGTGGAGGACGTGAATTTGGATGTACCTCATCATCATCATCATCATCATCATCTTCCTGTCCTTGTCCCATCTTATTTGGAGTCTGCATACCCCGTTTTTTTCTTCCATTCTGCCCTGTCACTCACTAATTTTATATCACTCTTCACATAATCTTTCTACTTTTCTTTGGCTTCCCTCTCCCTCTCCACCCACTTTGAATATTAAAATTTATAATTAACATTAAATAAAAAATAGAGATATAATTTATTGAAGTGCAACATTTTGTACAAGTAAACACAAACAATACAAAGACATATTATATCAAAGAACAATTAATATAGTATGTTAGTAGCATTTGTAATGAATTCTGATACCCAAGAAAAGATGTTACTATAAATAGTATAATTGCGAATATCATTGACTATTAAAGCAAAAAGCTTATGATAGAATGATAGATTATAAACATCAGACCCTCATTCTCGGCCCCTCTATAAGAACAGAAACCAAATCAATAACATGTATTGATTTTTCAACATGTATCGTAGATGAGTTATAAATTGTTATTGTAACTATTAATTATGTTTAGAAAACAATGTATTGTACTCTTAGATTGTTCATGTTTGTAATTGTAGCAATCAGTCACCAACTGCAAGGGTATGGTAGAGTATTTGCGTAATGTAGTACTCGGCCGGATTGTTCGAAAGAGTCATCGCGGTTCTTATACGCGTAGGTAACACAAGGGGTTGGTTTTAGCCAGTGAAAGTCTGGCACTCCCTGCAAACAAGAGCAGAAGTTATTTGATGATTCAATAAAAATGGTAGTGTAGTTTTTATAGTGATATCTTATTGATAACATTTTGCACAGAACCCCATCGTTCCGACTATACAAGGCACATACGAGCATAATACAGTCGTTTATGTTAATATCAAATTGTATTGTAACAAGGGATCCGCCAAGTTAGGGGTTCCAAATGTCAAGCGAACCATCTTTATTTTGGACACAAAAATTTTGCTTTTATATTATGTTGTAGGGTGCGTGTTCACGCGTCCTGCGATAGACTTAGTTTGGTTGATTGACTAGTCAATTACTGTGATTAAATGAAAGATGTTTTCTGTGAGACAAGTCTTGATTCTATAGTCACACTGGTCTAAATTATTAGTCGCTAAGGAGTGGAATGCCGGAATCTGTTTTCTGATAGCTACAACCTAGGGGTCTTTAAGTCAGGATTGAATAGATTGCTTCTAGGCAAGCATGTTCCATCATCGGCCACATCATCGCTTACCATCAGGTGAGATAGTGGCCAAA
The DNA here is from genome assembly GCA_929112965.1 of Mythimna albipuncta. Classification (NCBI taxonomy): domain Eukaryota; kingdom Metazoa; phylum Arthropoda; class Insecta; order Lepidoptera; family Noctuidae; genus Mythimna; species Mythimna albipuncta. Next base: position 1,777,430 of record OV815962.1, on the reverse strand, counting down.
TGCGAGCCTATCCATAATAAAAAAAAGTAGTTCAATTGTTAAAGGCGACTAAGCTACTGACTGGATAGATGGCTCACAGTTATCTGGCCATAAATTCAAACTCCAACACACCTGCTAAAAATAGTGCAACTAATTGCAGATTAAGGACAAAAAAACATTTTTCACAGTTGCGTTCTTCATCTTTATCATCATCAGCCTACAGCTTAAGTGCCCTTTTAGTTACTATATTTATTCTAAAGTAAATTATAATTTTTTTGTACATTTAATCTTACTCTCATTAGTAGCACCTGGTGCATGGGCAAATTAATCGCAATCTTAACGAGGTATAGTTAGTTGTACTCTGGCGATAACATAGGTCTTTGAACTTTCGTTGTAGTTTGTGTAAACAGCTACTGTTTTTACTGGCCGGTCCAAATACTTAGCTCACGCGCCAGCGCATGCACAGTGGACGATTGTCCGACGTTTGATGTAAAGGTTTATAAGGTATAAGTGCATCCTTTGAAGAATAAGATCACCTGTTTGTGTAATTGAGAACTAGTTGCTGTTGAACGATTATTGCCCATTTAGATTGTTATCTGATAAATTACCATTCCTTTAAGCTGAGCCACGCCTCCGCTCTGTCGTAGTTATATATGAGTGGGTAATATACGATAAAACGTCATTGCAATAAAATTTGATTGCCTAAGTAACTTGTGCAGGAGGTTCATCCTGAATCGATTGCTCTAGCTTGAACATTGATTCAATTTAAGAAATAGACACATCGAGAGAATTTATTAGATTCTCACCTTGTGTTATTGGACACACGTGGACCACGCCTGATTTATACGTATAGGCGCGTCGCGTGGCGTGGATCTAATGTACCTCTACAAGTCAAGTTACCAAATAAAATGTATGGAGACCGACACGCCCAGATCAGCGTCTGTCCAATGTAGTTCTACCTTTAGAGATTTTTTTATGTAGGTGCTAAAATCATCCAAAGACATCTCCGCGCCCTTCGACGGAGTAGGAGATAGCGTCAGACTTTTACTGACTAAAAACCCAATACTGTTCCTTCGTTGCCTTTCGTACCGGGGCCGAATCTTCCTTTCACAGGCAGACCCTTGACCCCAGTAGGGGTCGAAGCCCTGCTGGGCCCCTACGGTTTGCTGACAATACCTTTAGTGATAGCGTGATGGGTGCCAGGACAGAATGGAAGAAAGAAACGTGTTGCACCGACCCCAAATAATACGATACAGGGGCAGGAAGATGAAGATATACGAGTATATTCATTTCGTAACTACAGTATCTAAGTTTCTATTCACCTGTATCCAATCGTCATAGCTTCCCGTAGCTTGTGCGCACTATATCATCAGTGTATCGGTGTTACATGCGTATATCCTGTGTTATTACTATGTGTGCTAGTATTAAGGTGTCACGCGATGCCACTGTTAGCGACAACCGTGCATCAATCGCGTGTTGAGTGCCACCTGATCGATTGCCGGTTATTGTTTTAACTTGACTGGTGAAATATTAGTTTATTTATCTATTATGTCCTTTATTGTACACCTTAAAACGTGTACAGGTACATTTACAAAAACAAGTCTCTCTCTTTCTTTCTCTCTCTCTCTTTGCGATTATCTCACCTCTCTGCGTAATCTATTCACTCACAGGCTGTAGCCATCAGGAAACACAGACTCCGGCAGGGAATTCCACTCCTTAGCTGTAGACACAATGAATTTCAAAACGTTTTATGTGTATAGGAGAGATGTCCACCATGTAGCACCGTATGTATGTGGGTGGCACCGTATTGCTCGTGGTGATATAAGTTATGGTTTCATTATATAGTTTCTGATTCTATATAATATATATTCTTCATTAAGACATTCATAATTATGAGACAGGAGGAAAAAGTGAATATATCTAATTAAATACTGCATTAAATACTGCAATCAATTTATTATTTACATGGTGCTCTTATTATGACACACCATTATATGTATTTGAAAATGCCTACATTCTGGATCTTGGTATATATTTGGCGTTTTCCTTTAATATATTTAGTTGTCTTTTGGTATTCCTATATTTTAAACGTGTTGCGTGTTTAGAAGTAAGTCTATTACAGTCTCAAAACTAGGAATAAAGTTTAATAAAGTTTAATTTATACATTAGGGAGTGTGAGCAATACTTGTCTACACTAATATTATAAGGCGGTAAAGTTTGTTTTTTGTTCGTAGGAGGTAATTTCTGAAAGTACTGGTCCGATTGCTAAAAAATTTCCACCGATAGAAAGCTACTTTATTCCTGAGTGAATAGGCTAGTCGCGGGCAAAAACTAGTCTAATATAATATAAAGTTCTCGTGTATCGTGTACCTATGTTATCGAACTCCTATAATACAACAACACCGTTTTTATGCTTTTTTTTTGGTTTTGCATATAGTGTAGTTAGGTCTGAGAATAGTTCGTAGGTTAATTAAACCCTTCTACTCCCACCCCCTATTATTTTTTTGATATTTTTTTTCGTTCGTTAGTTATTGTAGGTATTCCTATATGTATAGCTAGTTATTCTGACAATGTAGAGTAATTTGTTCGTGACGGTAAATTGTCGCAGTTAATCCAACTTTAATTGAAACAACTATTAAACCTTCAATAACTATATTTAGAGATAATTAATCGTTCTGAGACATCTATTTTTATCCGTTTCACCTTCTAACCTATTTATCTATTGTTTCAGATGCCATCGGAACCCTGACAATAAAAAAACGCGAACGACTACCGCGTCTCAATTACCACAAGACTGATTTTGAGTAGTACCTCACATTCCTACCCATGTATAGATAACGCGAGGAAATAAGTCAAGATGTTTAAGTTATTAGGAGGGTTAAGTGTTTACTTCAAATACCAGCCTATAAGGACTGACAATGCGGTGTTCCGGTTGCACAATGTGTTCACGACAGTGTTGCTGCTGACCTGTTCCATGATTATCACGGCGACCCAGTATGTGGGTCAGCCGATACAGTGCATCGTGAGTGGCTTGCCCGTCAATGTGGTCAACACTTTCTGTTGGATCACGTCCACGTTTACCATGCCTGATGCCTTTGCTAGAGAGGTGAGTGGTTTTTGTTTTGTTTTTTAAATGTTTTATGTATCTGATCAATTATTCATTTATCAGCGTATATACTCTGATCAAAATAGCATTGGATATTTATAAAAACCTTTTATAACTGTCCTTTAAAACCCTGACCCCCTTACCCAGCCCCCTCTGTGTGTTGTGTGTTACCCTGTCCTTTTTGAATTTTAAGTTTCTCATGTAATTTTTATTTTTGGTGTACAATAAAGAATCAATCTATCTGTCTATCTATCTATCTTTCAACCGATTTTGACTTTTATTACGTTGGTGGCTTGACAAATGGCGGCTGCAGTAAATAGTTTGTATTGTAACCACTTTTTGCTTTTAATGCCTTCCATGCCTACGAAATAGAAGTTGAAATCTGGTGAACAGACTGTAAAAAAGGTTTCTTTAAATGTTAAATCTTAACGAGAATAGGGTATAGATAACTTTGCCCTGGTAAGTGAGTCTAGTCCTGTGACGATGTGTTGTAAAGATACGATGACCTTTGAAGGAGGAATGTGAAGAAACACCATTTTTGTTTTTGGTGGGATATTATCAAATACCGTTACACCTTTTGCTCGATAGACAGGGAGTGCCAGACTTCTGTCTAAAACCCATCTGCTTTTCTTCAGTTGCCCTTTACGTTCCAAGACCACGGTTAATTAGTTCGAACAATTCCACAACCTGCCGAAACACTAGCCTATTGATTTTCGTATATCCTGATTGAAAATTCCCGCCGAAATTCTTCCTGACATGCAAAAACCAAAAAAATTCAAGCAGGCATCACCCGATCTGGATACAGACCTCTTGTCTATTTAATGTATGAATACTTAGTACTTATACCATCTAATCTTTCTTTTTCTGTACCTATATTCGTTGTAATGTAGCTGTGCCACTTGGCAGCATGCGGTATTAGTCCTTGAACAGCTCAGACTAAGTCTACCACTTCAAGTCGAGGGCCCTCGGACTAATTGGTACCCTTTCCTTCCGTTTTAAGTGCCCTAACCGCTCACTGTTACGTGACATTCATGGCAGACAGTGTCTCCCCTCACGAATAGTACACTTGTCTACAGGCTTCTAAATGTCGACGATGTTCACTGGTACATGTAGGGTAACCATTACTGTTTTATTTGAAGTGTATGTAAGTACAAAATTTGTCCCTTTTCTGAGTAAAACTAGCAGGCCTTAAATGGCTGTAGTTAAAAAGGGATTAACGCAACAAACCATCAACATTGGTTGCAGAATATTAATGTCTACTGCTAAATATAATAGCTCTATCGCCATGTTCAGCAGATGTCGTTACTAGCAGACGGTAGGACGCCTGCCCACACATTCTCTGTTAGCGTAATCTCTTAGTCACCGTTTACTACTCCACATGCATAGCCAAAAGGATGTGTAATCACAATCTTTACTGGTAATCTCTGTATCATCATTTCAACCATAATTCGATTTGAATTATTTTGCCAATGTTCACGATTTCAGGCGTCTGCTTTTCCCATACTTTGAATACTTTTTTTATAGTTCTTCCCTTCTCTGACCGCCTCTCTCTGCCCAGAGCCAACTTTTGTTAAAAGAGTCTACCCACCCAAGCTTGTTCTATCATCGGGTCACTAGACGTACGGCGACACACCAACGGTACATGGTGGACATCCCACCATTTACACACATTCATTAAACGTAGTACAGCTAAGGAGTGAAATTACTTTTCTCGTCGGAGTTGTAGTGTTTCCTGCTAGCTGTAACTTATGGGTCTTTACGTCAAGAGTTAATTGGTTGCTTCTAACGTTTACCATCAGGTGAGGTAGTAGTTGAGTTTATCAAACCAATAATAACATTTAAAAAAAAACCGTGTTTATCTACCGTGATGACGCTGATCATAAAGAAAATCTTCAATCATCTTTGGTCTGAAAATAAAATTATTATTATAAAGGCAGTACCAGATTTTATACTTCATCGTGAATCTTTGTATGCCGCCCATGAAGGTGTCAGGTCACATATGCCTCGAATTGATTACAATTGTAACACAATATTGGCATCGTGCCCGCACCTCCGCGAATTAGGCAGCGCTTCCGATTTCTTTGTCGCTTCCACTCTTGTTCGACTGTCATTATCATTGTTTTTATTATTTTAATAGTGCCACCTGATTCTTTATGTCTGATGTTTTATTCTTAGTCTGGTTCTATTTTCTCTCCCAAGACGTATGGATATGGAGCATAACTTTAGAGCAATTCGAGATAATGTTGACGCATTTTGGTTATAACAGCAGCAGAAACTTGAGTATCGATTTTAACGTTTGTATTGGTTTTAACGGTAGCGGGAACTTTAGTAGCAATTCCCACTTTGGTATTGATTAGAACAGTATAAGGATCTTTTTGGTATTGATTCTTAGGTACGTTGGTATAGTTCTATGTGATTGGTTTAACAAGTATTCTTCTTTGTAAATCATTTGTTCTATCGTTCTTATTCCAATTTATCTAGGGTCTGCGCTACATGTCTTTATCTACAACTCAGCAGTTACTGCTTTCGTATTCATACTACAAAGTCTGTCTTATGTTCGTTTAGTCTTCGTTTGCTCTTATAGCTATTAAAATTCTTCTCTTATTTTTCTTCTTATTGTTTCTTCTCTTAATTCTTTTCTTTCTTCTTTATCTTCTTCATTCACTAGTTATGTAGCATTTATAATATACAGGGCTGTTTGTAAAACTCTAACAACCTTGCAGGACGGTATTACAAGCATTATAAACAACAACTTTTGTTCTTTGACTTTTTACAAAACATAATTCTTTAACCAAAAACAAACCCACATTTCAATTCTGTATTTTGCTATTCCTACCTTCGTCTGTATGACACGACGCAAGCGAATCAAGCTTCCCGCCAACCGATTCCCAGTCTCTTTCTTTATTATACTATCGCTTGTTTTGCATAGACTTCGTAATATTTTAACGTTTAATTGAAATATTTTTATTTTTGTATGAAAATCTGATGAACTAAATATGATAAATTTAAAAAAATCATAGAATCAAAGTTGCTGTTTATGATGTTAGTACCATAAACCTGAGAGGTTGTCAGTGTTTTACAAATAACCCTCCCTGTATAGATTAGGCTGCCTCTTATAGCAAAGGAAAAAAGACAGAGAAAGAGAGAAGAAGGGAAAGAAAAAGAAAGAAAAGTCGGTGGTGTTGAATCAGATATCAGATCGTGGGGTCCGAGTGCTCACAAATGGTATAGACCTGTCTAAACGCCTTGTTGACACTTCGCGTGAAATTGAGAACCTAAACAGTTAGGCGACAAACACAGGTACAGAAGAATCTTTGTGAATATCATTCTTCTGTACATAGAACAGGTAGGTAGAAATCTGTTCAGTAGTTTACAAATCATCGTTATTACCTAGTAAACTCTGTAAACTAGTCGTAAAGTGTGATTATATGAGCAGGCCAATGTACCTGTTGCGAGAACAAGCTATAAATAACGCATAAACAATCAGCTGTATATTATGTACTAATTGCCTCTTTTATTAGTCACACAATGTAACGCAAATCACTTTTAGTTTCTTGAACTTTATATTTGGGTCACACTACTTTATGTAAGTTCTTGATAGACTGCCTAGGCTTTTCCCAAATTAGGGGCTGGTTCCCAGCAGTGGGAACATTATAAGGCTGATTATGCTGTGGAAACTAAATCGACTCCACGAATAATCCATGAATGACAGTTCTAGCTTGCTTTTTATTAACATTAATGGAAGGTTTCCGAAAGATAAGGGAGTTAGTGATAGCGTAACGAGTGGCAGAATGGAAGAAAAAGACGTGTTGCGCCGACCCCAAGTAAAATGGGACAAAGGCATGAAGAAGAAGAATTGAAGGTTTCCGAAATGTTTGTTATCATGGATAATGAGTTGAGTTTTTTTATGGGAAATCATCTAATGACTTCTGCTCTTGGCGCCTCATAAAGGGCCAGAGACCATATGATCTTCGCCTAGAACCTTCAGCAGGAAGCGTCTGGAGTCCCTAGATTGGAAACCAGACGTCGAAAGTGACACCTCGAGTCTCAGCTGCAGGATCCTCTCCTCGGATGTCGCAACTTTGCGTGTCGCTAGTTCGGCCACCGCCTGGTGCGATTCTCCCAACTTCAAGACCAACGTATCATCAGCGCAGCAGACTGCGCTGACGCCGCTGGGGACGGCACGTGCAATATGAACCTTAATTTGTTATTTTCATTGTTTCGATATATCGAGCCTTTTCAGGAAAAATATCGGAAGAGATCGGAAGCGACAATTTGCGTTTTTTGTGGGATTGGATTTTCTTAAATATTTATGATAATACTAGCTGTCCGCCTGCGACTTCGTCCGCGTGTACTTCGGTTATCGTATGCTTAAACGTCTTTTCCCGTAGGAATAAGATGTTTTTCCGGGATAAAAAGTAGCCTATGTTCTTTTCCATCTCAAAGGCTATATGCATGTCATCATACGATAACGTCTAAACGTCTTTTCCCATAGGAATAAGATGTTTTTCCGGGATAAAAATTAGCTCATGTTCTTTTCCATCTCAAAGGCTATATGCAAGCCAAATTTTATCCAAATCCGTTCAGCCGTTTTTGCGTGATTAAGTAACAAACATCCAAACTTTCACATTTATAATATTAGTTAGGATTTGTTAGTTATACATGTTTCTAATCTCATATCCTTGGACATGACATCCTTTTTTACCTTAGACCGTCGTCATCGTTCTTCGTGTCATGTTCTCGTTCTTTGTAGTTTAAGTTCGAAATATCAGTGTTACTACTATTATTAGAATCTGCTACAACATCTTCATAGCGGCACAAATCACCGTCTATTACTCGGGTAGGTGCTGTCAATTGCGCGTGCGCAGATCCCTGTAACTGTCCACTTCCTCTGTTGAGCTGATTGGGCTCGAGTGCGTTAGGGTTGGTGAGGGCCAGAAATCTGATACGAGGAAATGGATTAGGAGTTAAATTGATGAGGTAATTGAGACTTGATGGCCCATTATTGATGTCAACTAGGTGATTTAGAAGGATTTAATGAAGTCAAGTCAAAAAGAAGAAAAAGATATAATTATTTACAGTTTTCTTCTTTTTCGGCTTATTTACCCGGCCTTATCTAGTTTAAACTGACGAAGAAATGGACGTGTAAAAGTGTTTTGAAAAAACCTATTTCCAAAATAAATATCATTTATCATTTATTTAAGTTTCTATTGGAATTTGACATATAATAATATAGGGTTCCGTATCCGAAAGGAGACAACGGGACCCTATTACTAAAAGTCTCCGCTGTCTGTCCGTCTTTCGGTCAGCGGGCTGTATCTCATAAACAGTAAAGTTGAGTATTGAAATCACAAAATTTGTATTGCTGCTTTAACAATATATAATAAAATAAAGTTAAAAATTAAAAGGGGTTCCCGTACAAAATAAGAAAATGTCGGCGTTTTTTAAAACTATTAAGTATAGTAAAAGATGGAGAGAGATCTTGGGAATGGGCCGTAATCGTACCACCCACTGCGGGTTGGTGGATGTCACATGTCTTCGAATTTTTGGTTCTAGGATATGCCGATTTCCTCACGATGTTTTCACCGTTTTGAGAGCAGTGGTGATGAATTAAATTACACAAAGTAATGCGCCTGACTCGTAAGTTAGGGCTGTTTCCACTCGGCCACCAGCACTGCTCACACTCGATGATATTTAGGCCATATGTAATTTAATTGGCCTACGTGTTCCTGTTCGTAATATGTCCTCGCCCACGTCACAATCTATTAAAGCACGCGATGTTGTGTTCCCTTAATTGTTGGGTCAAATTCCTGGCCAAATATGAGCGTTACGTGATCAGTTCAGACCGGCTCCGGTTCGGTTATTGAAAGAGAATTGGAATTGGGGTCAAATGATACCCAATTGAGTACGTAATTATGACGGAAGAAGTCCCTGATAAGCAGTTGCCATATCGTAGTATTTTGGTGTCCAATAATTGTCATATTTCGACGGGAAGTCATCCAATGACTTGTCCCGTTCTAGGGCGAAGCGGGAGAGCGTGTCAGACTTTTACTGACTAAAACCACACCTATGTTCCTTTTGTGAGTTTTGTCCTAGATCCGGGGGTTCCCTTTCCGACTTCCCATGTATATTTTGACAGGAGGAGATTACTTATTCTTCGTAGATTTCCTGGTTTATCACTCGGTGAAATGTATGCAGATAGTTATTGTGACATAACAATGTCTTAAGAAAAAAAGGATTGCCCAAAATTCAACCTCTGAGGGGATGAAATGAAGGTCTAAATTACGTATGGAAAAACTTAGTCTCTCAAAGGCGAAGCCGCTACCAGAATCTAGGCGTAAATAAAATGTCCTGGGTTATAGATACCGGCACGGAGCGCTTGCTTGAGCTCTGGCTTCAAGTTGCACTGTAGTCAAATATTCGGCCTCTTCAGTGGTACGAAGTGAGACGCGGGGGCGAGGAGTGTCAGAGATTGGCTTACCGCGCCATCGTGTCATAGACGTCACTCGTGATTCGTTCCCTGCCCTTGCTGCATGTATCTAACAACGACGACGATTGGCTCGCCAATGTATGGAATGCGCAAAGCCATCCCCACTCTGATGCCGAGCGCTGAAGATTCGTGCCGGTACCTGTACCATGACGTTCAAAGTAACATTGTTTTATTCTTATTCCAGTGAGGGTTAGAGACCTTTTACCCACACTGAAATACTCGTAAGAATTAAACAATCTTAGTTTGAACGCATCGTATAGTAACCCACCTGCATTGTACTAGGGCTGTACAGTTGCGCAGAATCGCAAATCGCTGACAATCGTTCTTACGTAGTACGTAATGCCCCAGATGGGCGTGTTCTAGAGGTCAGCGTCCACTTGTCTCGGTCCTATTGTTAACCTCACTAATGATTTGTTATTGTGTCATCAGGCTGGCATCCCGTTTGTTACTTTGGTCACACAGAACTTCGATGTGTGCGATTCGTTTTGGCTTTCGTTTTATGGGATGGTGAAGATATAGATGATATTCAAATAATTTATAATGTCAATCGTTCACTTAGGTATGTTTTTCGGTAACGATACACAGATATGTTGTATTGAAAGAAAGAAAAAATGATTATTGGGCACACGCTTAAAAAAAGAAAAATAACAACAGTGTGCCAAATAAGTAAATAGATTATGAGGTAACTTAAATTACCCGCTACTTTAGCACATTTCCTGAAGAAAAAAAAAAATAGCGCTTTCTAATAAATATCATTGGCGCTTACAATTCTTTTTTTGTTTTACTTTTGATGGGATATCTCGCCTGATGGAAAGCGACGATGTGGTCAACGATGGAGCACACTTGCCTCGAAGTAACCTTTTCTCTCTTGACTTATAGCTCCTCAAGTTGTAGCTATCAGAATACACAGACTCCGGCAGGGAATTCCACTTCTTAGTAGTACGCTACGCACAATAAATGTGTTCCCAAAACATTTTGTACGTATGGGTGGGATGTAGAATTGTACATATATGGCATAACATTCACACGAGAAATCTCAATTTCGCCGAGATCAAAATACGAATTGACATAACACATTGACATCAACATTATCACACGTGGCTTCCTGAAATATGTCTATTTACGGCAATACGATGAATTAAACAACATTTCATCACTGAAACATGAGCTGTTTCATTCAGTATTTATGTATTAAACCTATTAAACTTTCAAGATTTCGATTTGACTTAATTCGAGGACTTTTAGGTACCACTTGTCGCATTTCGATTTGAATACATCTATTCTCAACTCATGTTTTCTTGGTAAGCTATGGCTATTTTCGCGAATTCAATCTGAATAACATACTATAATCAGCCTCATATTGTTCCTACTGATAGGACTCAGGGACTTGTTCTCTTGGAGAGAAATAATCAAGTTAATGTTTGGCATCATAGTTATATTCTTGTACATAGACAGCCTTATTATATTCCCACTGCTGGGACTCAGGGCTCCTCTCTAGGAAAGCGTATGAGTCGTAAGCTACCACGCAGACCCAGTACGGGTTAGTGGATGTCACATCTCTTAAAATTTCTGGTTCTGGGACATGTCAGTTCCCTCACAATGTTTTCCTTCACTATTTTGAGAGTAGTAGTGATGAAATTACACTTGCCAGAGTAACGCGTCTGCCTGGATTTGGTCTTCGGGGACGTTACCACTCTTCAAATATTCTGAATACCAAATAAAATTAAATCTTCTTCCTGCCCTTTTCCCGTTTTATTTGGGGTCGGCGCAACACGTTTTTTTTTCTTCCATTCTGCCCTGTCCCTCTTCACGCTATCACTAACTCCCTTTTCTTTCATATCACTTCTCACACAATCCATCCATCTTTTCTTTGGCCTCCCTCTCCCTCTCCACCAAATAAACTTATATATGGATACAAAAATTATAAAGTATAATTTACTATTTTCCATGAAACAACCATTTCACGATTTTCCACAACCAACTAATTCGAAATTCATAGCTAGCTCATTTTAAATTCTTATCATCATAGTTTATTTTCATTCTCATTGTATATTTATAATCTATACCATGTTATTATTTATTTGGCGTATATGACACTGAGGGGAGTGATTAAAAAAATACAATGTTTATTTATCGAGAGTATGTGTTTGAGGTTTTGATATTTTAAGAAGCCTGTTTTGTTCGTTGTCTGTAAACATTTTTGACGTCAGAAATATGATAGAATACAATGGTGATTTTATTTATGATTTAAGTGATTCTATTCTTGCTCCAGAATAGCCTGTGAAATATAAAAAAATCTTAAATTTTAGCAATTTTTTTAATTAAAAAATGATTTGAAATATTTACGGAATTTTAATCATACAAGCCTCTCTTTTCAGTGAACCCTATTGAATGACTTTCATTTAATAGAGTAGAATTTCGATTTCATTAGCTATCTTTACGCTCTTACCTTTAAGTTAATGAGTGAACTCCAACAGTACCTAATACTTACCATTTTAACGATTTCACCAATAACAACTTATTAGATTCTCTTTTTTGTATACTAGAAAGTGTGTTTCACTAATATTACATGAAGCGATTGATCCCAAGCAAGCATAATGGCAGGGTAGCTAATCTGGGCTGCGGAAATGTTCAAAAAAGTTGCAGTGACTCCTGATCGTTCCAGAACGAGGGGGTATGGGTGGCACCTCGCCCTAGAGCAGAAAGGAGAAGTCATTAGGTGATTAGGGCATCCGTGATGATTTTTACACGTAAAAAGAACCTTCTTCTCCATCGCTTGTTTTACTCCTATCCGATTTGTTTCTAGGCCACATGCGAATGATTCGGAAACTGACGCAAATATTGTTGGTTGCAGGTTGGCAAAGAAGTGGCGCATCCTGGCATAGCGAACGAGTACGACAGCACGCAAGAGAAGAAGTACTACACGTACTACCAGTGGGTGTGCTTCGTGCTGTTCTTCCAAGTAAGTTACACCACCATGACAATACGACACTGTTTCATCATCATCATCAATTCAGCTTAAGTAGCCACAGCGACCAGTCCTGTGTCTCGTATCCATCGTATTCCCGTGGCCCTCACGAGTTTACCATTCCGTCTTTTAGGAAGCTTATCAACGCTGCGTCTTCTAGTACGCGGTGCCACGCCTGTACCATTCGGTCCTGTTGTTCACTGACACTGTTTATAAGGTGAAAAAGGTGTCAAAGTGTTGGAGGAAGACGTTGGACTTGCTATCTATCCAAAAACTGTAATGGCGTTATCTGATTAATCAGCATAAGAGTGACGGGAATCAAGAGAGCTTAACGATGATTTTAAAATTTATCTTAGAATCTATGGATAGCAGAAATATACTGCTTAGATGGTGAATTTTTGTTGGTTATCGGGGCATCTAAAAACGAAAACCCGCTAGACGGCTCAGCTGCGGCTGTGCCCATGACGTGAAAATACTAGGGTAGCCTGAAACTAACTCTCGTGCGAAGCTGTTTTTTTTTTTTTTTTGGGGGGAAAATCATCAATGTCAACCCCCGTTCTTGGGCGGAGCGGAAGATGGTGTCAGGCTCTTACGGACTAGAAACCCACCCCGTTCCTTCAAGCCTTCATACCGGGGCTCGAGTTGTCTTTCGAAACTAACCCTGTAGGCTTCGATCCAGTTAGGCCCCTGCTGTTGCTGACAACTCTTTGAGGCGCGCGGGAATAGTGCGCGCCGTCGATGACTTGGGCTTGAACAGTTACCGGACGATCGGAAAGCGAGCTACCCATCGTTCACTTATCGCAAGCCCGCGCCTGCGGTGGCCGGAAATCGGGATCGGAATCTCGGCGGCGGCGAGAGCGCCGTTGCCTGATGCAGTCGGCCTCCTCCTTTGCGAGCATTACTGCTTCGCAGAAGTCGGCGACCCCCTGCCACTCCTCCTCGCTCCGGACCATGGCCTGAACCAAAGCCCAGCTCGAGAGTGCGAAACTGGGTCGGGTTGCCAGTATTTATATAAATCCGTGTGATCTAATTTATATAAATCAGATAAAATAAAATAAAATAAAATAAAATAAAATAAAATAAATAAATCAGATATTACAATGAATTGTAATTTTTCATGTTTGTACTCGTAGAAGGAATCATAGAATTCGTATTGTTTTAATTCAGATAGAGATAAAATGACTCTGTAAGGAATATATCACAAAACAAAGCGTTGGTTCAGAGTTCAAATCACGTTAACCATAGTTTTTATTACATTAAAGTTATTTGTCTGATGACAGGAGGTTGTCAGGTCAATGGTTACAAATAACCATCATTATGGCGCATTGTTGCATTCTTTATGACATTACCACATTAGCTATTGCCGTCAACGAGTATTATTGTTAGCAGTTAAATGAATATCGGAGAAATCACGGTAATATTACTTATAAAGGCGTATGATGGTGTGTTTGTATGTACATGTGTCTTTGAGACTGGAGCTCATCTGCTTCTGAAGCTGCCTTGTGGTTGCTAGATACTCGTATAATTACCGGAACGGATCTTGAGCGCTCGGCGTCAGAGTGGGGATCGCTTTGCGCATTCCATACATTGGCGAGCCAATCGTCGTTGTTGTTACATACATGCAGCAACGCAGGGAACGAATCACGAGTGACGTCTATGACACGAAGCCGCGGCGAGCCAATCACTGACACTTCACGCCCCTGCGTCTCACTTCGCACCACTAAAGAGACCGAATATTTGACTTCTGCGCAACTTGAAGCCAGTATCGAAGGACTGGAACAATTTGCCTGCTGCGGTATTCCCGTCCAATTATAATTTAGATGTCTTTAAGGCTAGAGTCACCTATTGACTCCTCTAGGCTTGAAGACATCTCTTAATAAACTAGTGCGCCTTACCATCAACGATTCCATTACTGCTTACCATCAGGTGGGATCTCAATCAAGCTCAGGTATATATCATTAAAAATTTTTTTTTCAAAATTAAAAAATTACAGTTTAGAAAATACGTAATTCGTCAATTTTTGTTTTGCCATCTGACGTGACCTATAACTTAATTATTTTCTTAAGAGCCGGGGTTTTCTATCTAAAAACGATATAATTAAACAGCTGGTACTCTTACGTCATGGCGGCGTCCGCCACAGATGGAAGATTACAATAAAATAATTAAAAGACGTGTCGGGTAATTGCTCGACACTTGATAGATGTAAACATTACGTATTGTTCTGTGATGTCATTGTTTAGGTGCTTTATAACGTATCTAAGCTACTCACAAAAACAAAACAGTAATTAGAATACACGCATGCTGACCGCGGGAAGTAATTTCCTGCGGCCACTAGAACCTCATGAAAGGTGTACGAGCGAGAAAGAGGGATGGGAACTATACTCCCTATAGGAGTATAGGTTATTGGTGAAATAAGTCAATTCATCATCATCATCATTTCAGCCGATACACGTCCACTGCTGGACATAGGCCTCTCCCAAGCGTCGCCACATCGAACGTTCCTGTGCGTCCCGCATCCATCGGTTTCCCGCTACCTTCACCAGGTCATCGGTCCACCTAAGTCAGTTGGTGTTTTTTTTTATACCGACCACATTTTCCAATAAAGCATGTTCATGAGACCACGCTAGCGAGTTGTTACGATGAGGATACATATCCTCATCCTCATACAAGTCACGCATCATGCATACCGTATGGTATTGTGTTTAAAAAAGTATCACCAAATTACTTATATCACTAATATATCCCCTTTACTATACAAGCTCCAATCCTTTAACAATTTAGTTTCGATCGTCAAATGGAACGCGTTGAGAGCCTCTGAACCTTCTCCCTCTCTGGGTGGAGCAAGAGTTAGTGTCAGACTTTTACTCACTAAAATCCACCCGTCTTGTCCTTGCACACATGCACGACCAGCGCGGTGGAATAAGTCATTAGATGATTACCCAACTGCCAAAAAATATCCTGGTCCATTCAGGTGTTCTTTGCGTTCCAAGATCACGGTTTTTTAGGTGGGAAATCTTGCAATGACGTGTCACGCTCTGGGGCGCAGCCGAAGGACAGACTTGACCAAAACCCACGCCTATGTTCCTTCTTTGCACTGAGTTCCAGGATCTCCACCGGGGTTCCCATTCGGAGGTGACTACTACGCCACGACACAGTTTAGTTAATAACTGAACTTTGTAATCCACGTGCACCTAATTACCATTATCTAGTATTGATTTAATGAACGCATAGATTACTCACTTCAATTCACAAAGGATTGTACCTTTGTAAATTACTCACGCAATAAAAATAGAATCAATTTGTTTTATATTTATTTTATGAATAACTTTCTCTCAGCGACTTCGCGGTTGTTGACACTTTTTTTTTGTTGATTAAGCTAGATCTACACTGTACCGACCTTTTTGATGTGGTAAACCTTCCTACTGCGGCCAGGGTTATCCGAAAGGGCCCTCGAGCCCCGGTATGAAGGCTTGAAGAAACGGTATGGGTCTTTTAGCCAGTAAGAGTCTGACGCTATCTCCCGCTCCGCCCAAGAGCGGGGATTGTCATTGGATGTTTTTCCCATCGAAAAAAAAAGAAAAAACATGTGGGAAATCTTGAAATAAATTTTCGTGCTCTTGTTGAAACTCCTTCGAACTATCTGCAACCCTGGCAAGCGTCGGCCCTAACTAGATCCGTAACCAGGCGTACTTCCATGGTATGCTCCCCCGTGTCCTTCAGGCTATACACACCGGTTATACCCGGCCGTTTCTTCCGCCTGTATCTAAAATAGGAACTGCCGGACTGGCCATGTCCTATGGGGACCTGCGTTAGGCCCAAAGTGAGGAACCCGAACTACTGCCCTATTTCAATTACTGTGCCTTTTGGCAACGGCCTTCTCTAACTTCTTTCATTGCTTTCTGTCCTTTGCAAGTCTCCTCTAAATTGGACCAGCTGTAAGCGTAAGTTCGTTCTCCCATCTTTTGCGTTGTCGATCTCTCTGACTACTTACCCCTCAAAGACTGGACTTATCGCCGCGATTGTAAATTCCACAACAATTCCTCAACTCTGGCGTGCTTTTGTCTTATTCTAAAAACATTTTTGCACAATGATGTCACGTTAAACATCTCAATTAGCATCATAACCGGAGCAAGGCCTATGACCGGCTGTGGCCTACTGGCTGAGTTTATGGAAAACCACTTTAAGTACAAACCCAAATACGGACACAGTCCAAATATATGTAATAGCTCAATCACGTCGCGTCGTCGGCATGTCCTCATAAGAGCTGACAGGTAACGGTACTATGCTCGAATTATTTTTTGCTTGACTTAACTTACAAGCGGCATTGCCGCTTACAAGCGGTAATGTCTTCGTCAAAAACAAAATGGTCGCATTTATTGGTCTTTTCATTTTAATTATTTTAAATTTTTTTTTTATTATCTACATTGTGCTTACATAATAGAAGCAACAAGTAATATGTAACCAAGCATTATAATATATGTTCATGGAGTTTCTTGCACGTTCTTCTCCATAGAGATCTACGCTTTGGAACGTGCAATTTAGCTTCACTTTTCTTAAACTGACCGACATTTGACTCTATTCAAAAGTGCCTGCAAATGGTCTATTTGAAATAAATGCTTTGACTTTGACTTTAATTAAACTAAAAGTTTCAATAGATTGAAACGAAACGCGGAAGACGCAGTGTTGGAAGGTTTGTACAAGGTAGACTAGTGGACTGATAGCCTGGTGAGTGTCGCGGGAATCCGATGGACGCGAGACGCGAAGAACCCCTCGTTGTGGCGACATTGGGGGAGGACTATGCCCTGCTAAGGACGTCTTTCGGCTGAAGTAATGAGATTGAAATGGATACGCATAACCTTAACAGGAAAGGGTTTATTTGTTACTAATTAAAAAGTATTTATGATATTGATACGCAGGTCATATACATCTGTAGTTATGCGAATAATAATAAATAAGTCATAAGATTTTATTAATAATTTTAATTAGGAAAAACCCTTTTCAATTAATAGTGGAAGTCGACTAAGTCGATTGTTGTAACTTGTAACACTGCTCAATGTTACAAGTTACAACAAAGTGCTTGCAAGCTTGCAACATTAAAAAAAAAAATCAAACAATCGCTCTAGAGTATGTTTTATAAATATCTTTGTTGTTAATTGAACTAGCAAAACACCGGCGTGGTTGTTTTTGTCGCAAGACTAGATAATTGTACTGGACAGGTGTGGCAGGCAATACGAAGGATGATGTGCAGATGCAGATGCAAGAGTTCTTCATTGTACTCGTATACTGTTGAATGATAATAAAGTTTCTCGATGCACTATTCATACATTAATTTATATTTAATTTTTTTTTAAGCTATTGCATATCTTCTATCGCGGGCCTTGAGCATCCAGAAATCCAGATGAATGTGAAAGTGTAACTTCAATTAATATCAAAGAAAAAAAAAACAAAGGAAAAAAAATACTGCATAAATAAAATAAATAAATAATTATAATTGCATAAGTTGATAAAAATGCTATGCAATAGCTTTAACGCGGCAGTCCCCGAGTGCCACACGTCTTTTTTAATTTATGAGACCAATATGACCAACATGCCATAGAAAAATGATGTCAAACATATTATGACGTATGCGGCTAATTTATATGTCAAATTCGGCATGTACAAATGTCTGATAGATTCGTGATCGGTTAATTTATGAGGATGTTGCCCTTTTGGACTGGTTATTACGTAAATATTGTCAATGAATGACTGGCCTTTGTTTGAATAGGTAATAAATAGCAAATTGTATTTATGTAACATATTAACTAATAACCAAAATCTCGCAAAAAAGTATTTTATATATTTTTTGTTATAATTTTTATTGTCAAACGAAAACATAACTTGTTTTCAGGGATAGACGGTTAAAAATTAAAATGGCAACAATCTTAATTTACAAACCCAAATTGGCAAGAAATAACTGTTTAGCAACTTAATTCTACTATCTACTACATAGTCAGCCTTATAATATTTCCAACAGTCGGGCTTAGGCCTCAGGCCTCTTCTCTAAGAAAGAAAATGGGCCGTAATCTCCCGCCCAATGCTAGATGTCTTCATGTCACATGTCTTCGAAAGTTTTTGCTGTAGAATATTTTTCCCTTGATGTTTTGATGTGACAAAATAAATTGCACAAAGTAAAGCGTCTGCCAAGGTTTGAATTCACGGCTATGACTTACGAATTGTAGGTCAACTGGTAAGCCGTGACCACTGCTTATAAAAAACAGCATAATCAGCCTTATTATCTTCCCACTGCTGGGACTCGGTCTTCTGTCTAGAAGAGGGACCGCTGCTCCTGTTTAGCAATCTAGCAAGTCAGTATGTGAGGAAATCCATCAAGCTTCCGCACTGAGGCGGGCGAAGTCTGGTAGACTCAGGGTGACTGTTTTTCTTCAACTATCTTTGCCAGGGTGCCTAATTGTGCAGTTCTACACGGATTGTCTCCCATGCAATTGTAACGACATCAATGCCGTCACATAAGAACCAATCCTGCATCGCGCAATTTAAGTTCTCCGCGCGATTTGAACTTTTAGAACAGCCCTAAATCATCTGCCGGGCAGTTGGCCACCAGACATAATACCCGTCTGGTCGGAGGATCCTCCCTTTTCAACGCAGGTTTACGGGACTTTACACTCTGTTCCGCTTACCTCCACACGATGATGCAGGACTCAGCACCCTAAACACCTGCACTTTTCTCTTGAAAAACGTGCATTTTTTCTACAGAGAGCTGTCAGATTTTATCTTGCTATACTGGCTACTGCAAATAAAAGTTTATCCTGATGATAATGTTAATATAAAACTCGCAGCAATTATTCTCACTTATAAACCGTGACACATAACAATTACCATTGTCGAGATCACTGCACTAGTGACTAACATTTGTGGGAATCGCATATTGTCGTCATGTACTCGTAAAATATGTGATTCGCATCTTTGACAACCGTCATACTCGTCATAGGTAGCCAGACGCCAGAAAGTCTGACCGTCTGTCTTTCCAAGGAGTGTCGTGTTGCCTAGTACAATTACCGGTACGGATCTTGAGCGCTCGGCGTCAGAGTGGGGATCGCTTTGCGCATTCCACACATTGGCGAGCCAGTCGTCGTCGTTGTTAGATATATGCAGCAAGCGCAGGGAACGAATCAGGAGTGACGTCTATGACGCTATGGTGCGGCGAGCCCAATCACTGACACTCCCCGCCCCCGCGTCTCACTTCGCACCACTAGAGACCGAATATTTGACTTCTGCGCAACTTGAAGCCAGCGCTCAAGATCCGTGACGGCAATTGTAGTTGAGTTTTGAAGGTCTGATAGTCAGTTGCTCAATGTAAAACAGGGGTGAATACCCCATCTGGTTAGATAGGAAGCCAACCCCAAGCTGGCTGGGAAAAGGTTAGGGAGATGATGATAATAAATATATATATTCCACAACTATCACACAACGCCATATAGTCCCAAGCTAAACAGAGCTTGTGCTATGAGTATTAGACAACTGATAAACATACTTACCTATATATTTCTAATGAGAAAAAATAATTATCGTGCTCTACACATTTGTCTTGGATGGAAATCGTATCCACGACCTCCAAGATAGCAGTCAGGGCCATTAACCACTAGACCAACAGGCCAGCCGAAAATGATGTAAAACATATGACGTATGCGGCCAATTTATATGTCAAATTCGGCATGTACAAATGTCTGATAGATTCGTGATCGGTTAATTTATGAGGATGTTGCCCTTTTGGACTGGTTATTACGTAAATATTGTCAATGAATGACTGGCCTTCGTTTGGATAGGTAATAAATAGCAAATTGTATTTATGTAACAAGTGAGGTAAAAAAAAACAGACTTCACTATTCCATCATCAGATCCCGACATGGTAACTATGCCCTTTCCAACAAAAAAAGAATTTTTCAAATCGGTTGGCAAGCGACGAAGTTATGCGCGAACAAACATGAAAAAAAAATACAAACATCCGAATTGAGAATCTCCTTTTTTAGAAGTCGGTTAGAAACCAAAATCTTGCAATATGAAAAAAAGAATTAATAAAAAGGTTTACATAATATCAAAAGATATTTCATACGTTTGTGGTAGTGGCGCACCTCAAAGATATGTCAGCAAAAACGTAGGAAGCCTACTGGGGCCATGGGTTATATCTTCTACCAGCAGTTTCCTCGTCCTCGTTGAAGTAGAAAATTATCCAAAGGAAGAACTTCCAGGGTTCAAATGTGCTATTCCAGGAAGAGATCGGTGTCGTTTAAACTCGATTGATGGATGTGAATACGGAATTGGTCTAAACGACTAAATCGCTACGATATCGTTACGGTTTTGATTACGTGAATCGGGCTACTGGTCTGGTTTCACCTAAATTCATTTAGTCGTTTAAGCGTGTAGGTGTAACAAAAATACATGCAGACACCATACCATCACAGAGATTTTCGCCTTATAATATAATGCTGTTCGTTAGATGCTAAAACTCGAAGGAAAACTTATCTGAAGATGAAGACTGTCGTTAGCCGTTATCTTGCTTTTATAGAATCTTACAAGCTCGAAATTTCTGATGTTTGCCACCAAAATAACAAAACAGAATTATTCCTTTGTGACCAGGTAATCCTGTCACACCATTTTACCAGATTACCAGCCCCATGAACTGTAAAATAACTTGATCCAGAAAACCACATTTTGATTATCTCATCTCTTTTTGCAGGCAATAATGTGTTACACACCCAAGTTCCTATGGGATGCCTTTGAGGGTGGTCTGCTGAGGACCATCGTGATGGGGCTCAACATTGGCATCTGCCACCCAGAGGAGAAGGAGAAGAAGAAGGACTGCCTCATCGAGTACCTCATCAGGCACGAGAGGGTAAGTGGTAGATTACATTTTGTGCGTCTTCAGCTTTCGTCCTCGTTTTTTCATTTTCAACTTTAATTTTGAAAACTCAATAGCAATGAAAATATCTCATATGAACATACATGAGCACTTATGAAACGTGTTATGCTACTTCAAGGTTTGAATCGGCTTTTTCATATCGGTGAGAAAAATTATTAAAAATCTTAGCAGTGCAATTTACTGTTTTCAATTGCGAATTAGAATATTATTGGCAATCTCTTTTGATTTGTTTGATTCAAGATAGTTAATATCCTTTAAAATTCTTACTATAAGCAAAGAATAACCGTGCCGCGGGAATATCTGAAAGAATCACCACGGCCTTAGAACGTAAAGGGCAGTTCAAGGAACTCGGATGGGTTTAGTTAGTAAAAGTCTCACACTCTCTTTCGCTCTACTTAGAGCAGGAGTAGTTATTTTTTATTATTTCCGACCCTTAAGGGCTATTTTTCACCGGGACACCATGGCGGCGCGAGTCGCCGCTGCCAACAAAATGTATATAGCTCTACAGAGAGTTACTTACTCGGTGTCCGGACGGTTGCGCAACCAAATCGGTGGCGTGACCAGCTCGGACTTGTGGCGACTCTGGTGTTTGTATGGTGTTTAAAGAAAGAACTATCATTGTTTAAAGCATTAAGCAAAAAATCTACTAGAGGTTCGCAATTTAATATAATAGTTTTTTCTTTCTTTCTTCTTTCAATTTTGTTTATTACCTACTTACCTAAAACTGGGCCATATTGCGTCACTTCAGCACATTCACAGGATTTAAATGGATGATCTCTCTTATAGGTTGCTTAGGAGAAAGATTTGCTTTTTGTAGAGCTGCTTTATCTTCAAGATGATTCGTACTTATTCTGTTCGCGGAAATTCCAATTTGTAGCAAATTTTCTAATCCTTCCGTGACCTTTATATGACCTTGTACTAGTTCAACGACATAATCAAGATCGCTATATATGTAATCTATGTATAGCTATTGCGCAATAACAAAGTACACTCGAGGATCAAAGTACAGGACGATGTTCAAGGGTGTTAACTTAGTAATGGATTCGTATATTTGCATGATTATACATAAAATGTTACTTGCGCAACGTGGTGTCTTCCTTGTTAGACTAACTGTGGTTTTGGGGTATGAATCAGAATAGTGGTATAAATGGCTACAAGTGAATCATTTCCTCAAAGTTTTGTTTTAAAAGATAGCTGATGTAAGCCCACGAATAATTTTGTAATCAGAAGTTAATTCAACTATCTTCTGCACGGTTAGACAAGAGATATTGCAAAAGTACTTTGTCAAGCCGTTGTAATTAACACTAGCGTTTCTCTCTTTACTGCTTACACGGCATATTGCTATTCACTTCATATAAAAGAATGCTGATCAACTGTCACGCTGTCACTGACTCCACTTTCTTTCATATCTCCATCTCTCTCCATATACAACTTGGTATTCGTAACTCTTTTAGTCGAATTCGTTTCATTTCTTCTTTTCACATACCCACATCAAGAGAAACGAACTTTCTTTATACGTCATACGTTGCTAAATGTAAATTTTGCGTTTAATTTATTTCAATAATTCCAAGGACACTAAGTCACAAAATCACAACTCAAAGTCACAGTTCCAAATCCGATTAATTCATTAAACCCCAAGCGAACGCCGGCGTTCGCGCAGCTATTGTCTTTCAATTGTGTCTGTCATTATCACGATTGAAAGGTTAATATTCACGACCGAGTTCTGCTCGCCTCTGGGAATCGAACCTTATTCCTGCCCCTCCGTGGTCTGTGTACTCAATGTATTCTCGGGTTACTTCTAATTGGCATGCGAAGAGCGAGCGATGCGCGTGAGTCGCCAGGGACTTTCTTGTGGCCATGGACTTCAGGTGTAGGGAATCCACTATAACACATACCAACAGATGAAGTCGCATAAATGGTTCCTTTGAATCATTTAGGTATGGAGTCCAAATACCAGCTTTGAGTCCTCTAAAAGCTGTGACTCCACAAATAATATTCCAGATAAACTGTGTTCTGATTCTATTCGGTCCTTGTTTGGAGGAGTGGCTCTTGTATTGTCTATCTGCTTTTTTGCACCTTATATCTTTTATAACTGTCCCATAATAAAGATCTTTGATCCATACTACATCCTTCAGTCCGCAACGCAATATATGGTGTCATCTTCTTTAACACTTGCTATAAGTTCAGAACTTCAATCGGCTTAGTTAAGCAGCACCAGTACGTTAGTTAAATACATAAAGTTAATGCACACACGATGCTCATGGCCACCCTGCTTCTAACTAGGCAGTGAATTAGCTATTCAAGAAGCGTCAGTCATTGCTCAATAACATTTTTACCACACATTATGAATTTGCAACTTTTTCTCATTGTAGAAATATGCAAAATGAGATACCGTGTCGCATACACAATCGCATTAGTTTTCCAAGATATTTTTAAAACCACCATTTCTTTAGTTGTGAGAAGTCAATTTATTACCATTATCATCATTGTCCTCGTCGACATCAGTATTTACCGTCATAACAGACACTTACCACTACATATTTTCCAAGCGAACTTTTCATATCACCTTCCTCACAATTATTTTTACTTGTTTTTCATTCCAGAGATTTCCCTTAAACTCGTCTAGACAATTCATCAAATTACTCATCTCTCACCTTTGTTATTTCGTCTATACATATATCTACTTTAATTCATTTAGATACGATATGCTAATGATGTTGACCTAGATCACGCCTTAAATGTTTACATATTTGTTAACGGTGACCATTTTTATTTCCTTGTACCTTGTAAATCTAGTCAGTTGTGTCAAGTTTTCAATTAACATTGTTCCGGACTGTTGATTAGTAACTGTTACTTCTCCATCTTTTGTTATGGATTTCGATTCATTAAACCTAGTTTTTTTTTTTGGAATATGTGACCTAAGTTTTGGGATATTCGATTGCAATAACTAATAGTTTGATTAAGTCATCATTCACAACTTCTTCTTTTTTAGTAGGGATTGTTAAGTCTTAAGGTAGTTTTACATTATCATTTCACTAGTATCTTCCTGCTAACTTACATAACATGTTATTTCAATTTACAACTCAGTTTTTCTTACCTTTTACATCAATCTAATTTCTTCGCCTGTTACTTACCCTATTGTGTAGTTCTTGTCGCTTTCTTGTCTGCAATGGACCGTGTCGTGCCTTTAGATCGTGACAGTCGATCAGGCCAGCGACAAACCGATTCAACCAATTTTTTTCTATGCGGTCATTGGCCATACCTCGTTCATTGCTTGTCGTTACGCAATCTTTACCTTCACTGTGTTTCAAACATTGATTGCTATGTTCTTAGTAATAGATTATGTGTTCTTGTGAGGCCAGTAATGGATGGTCAACAGTTTTTTTGCGTTCGATACCATCTCTGAAGTTACTTTTCCGGTTTAGAGTCGTGTACTTAGTTATTAAAGCGTTTAGTTTGTTGCAGTCTTCTCGTATTATATTTTTAAAGTTCGGAAGCTTATCTAATAAAATTATAATATGTACCTTTTTTTGTATAGAATTATATTTACCGTTGGTTGCTAGACTACTAGTTGTCCCTAAGAGAAAATGCCAAGGTGTTTAAATATCAATGTGTTTTGTTTTACTACTATTTCATTAATATTTTTAACCTAGTCAATTTATCATCGCTTTGCCAAGTGAACTTAGGTTTTATTGGTGACATTTCCTGTTACTAGTAATTGGAAGTATTAAAGCCTGACTAATAAGTTTTCATAGAAATTATTTGATTTGAATGGCTTCGAGGTTATTTTCGCAGAATTAATTGACACAAAATCACATTGAGTGGAGACTGGACCCAGTGACGAAGCTGTATCGGTAATATTTTCGAAAGAATTGAAAAGGTAACAGGAAAAGTTTCGTAATTTTGTGGTAAGATACGTGCAAATTTCTTGATAACTGCCATTTATATTGTAGCTTTTGGTTCTCTCGGCTATTATGTATGTATGTTACTTCTAGGTATGCGTGCTCCATCGTCGACCACATCGTTGCTTACCATCAGATAAAATACTAGTCAAACACGAGCTATCAATGATAAAATTAAAAATTATAATTCTAAAGCTGTACTTACTTATAATTGATCTATTTCTATGTTTACTATCCCTTTTAATGCGCAAGTTTCACCGCCGTCCTTATTTTTATTCCTATATCTTCCCCCATTAAAACCCTAATAGAACAAAACCATACAAGACCAGTATTTAAACCGGTGTAGGTGTCAAGTGCGACCGCTTCCTGTCATCTGGCGGATGTTCTCGCCTTGCACAGGTCACAGGTGTGGTTGCGGTCCGATTGTTGGCTCACTGCTGCCAATAATGTCTGTATATATACTTGGGTAGCTCGTTGTTGACTGTCAACACGTCTACTTAGTGGCTACCGTCGTTTGTGGCACTGTCTTTTGTAGCACTGTTAACTTGTTTGTTTTTCGTCACTTTGACTTCTTGTAAATCGTTCTGTTTTGCTTCTTTTGATTCGGGCTTTAGGAAGTTGCAGTTGTTAGTAAGCGCACTAGTTGGTGTTTTAACTGTTTCGTATTTGCATTCAAGTTTATCATTCATTATTTAATGAAAGTTCATTGTAAGTTTAACTTGATATTTTCTTCACCAACTGTATCTTGTAGGTCAAAGAGTATTACAAAAATACTCTTTATCGACTGTTACTTTTTCTTTGAGTAGAAGTTATATCTTTCCTTCAGCTAGCTATGGGAGCAATTCCTAACTTACAATCTTGAAACCACGTATCAGTTTGTGATTGGTATCTAGGTAATAAAACGGAAGCCTAACAACCTCGATAAGTCTCTTGAAATAAATTACATTGCTTTAAATTGAAACACATTATTAATTTTATTTCCCGGAACTCTTTTATTAAGCAAATTAAAAATACCTGCATGAAGTTTTAAGGACTTGTTTACGATGTTAATCAGCAAAAGGTAGCAGAGCTACTTAATAAATTTTATTGTTCCAGTACGTAGTCACAGGGGAAAATCCAGGTTTAAAACTATATTTGCATAAAAAAACTGAAGGTATAGTTACATCATATCCCACGTATTGTGACTCACTTGGCTACTATTATAATAAATTCACAGAATCCCACAGAGCCTTCATATTTTTTTTTAAATTTTTCTTTCTGACTCCAAGCACGTACGCACGTTGCTATTTTTTGGCTTGTGACCTCTTACGGAGGCTTTAGCCTAGTACACAATTTTAATATGCAGGTAAGTTTTATCTCTAAAATCCGCGTATTCAAGATGTTTCGGAGAAATAACTGTAGATCAAATCAGTATGAAATACTATACAGGGCTTAAGGAAGCTTTAGGAATATAGTACCAATTTACTTCATAGTCAAGAAAGAAGCTTATCCTTATAATCTGTAACGTAATCATATACCAATATAGATTGTGCTTTCTGTGTAAATTCAAGCGGCTTTCTCTCTCCATGACCCTCACCAGGACATCGGTTTATCTTGTACAAGGCCTTCAAACACTGCGTCTTCCGGTACGCGATCGCCAATATCGAATCTTGCAGCCTCATCGACGATCCTGTCCTTTGCCAGTTCTTGCATACTTCAGACTTATCCCAAAACACCTGATATTGGTCTGCATTGCTATGTTTCTTAGACAAAATTATATTGAACACTACGTAACCCAAGTAACAAAATGAGGTCTTGTAGTAGTTCCGGAGCCAGGACTATAACAGGCTAGTAAAAGTTTATAACCACGGAAAAAGGTGGGATCGCAGTCAAGCACTAGTTTATCTCAATTAAAAAAAAAGGCCCATATTATATGCGTACTTTTGCCAATAAAACACTCATAGATATAAATGGTGTAAGGGACAGCCCTCCACAAACGAAACTGAACAACCCAACATAAAATTTTTTTCAGGAAACGGAAAAAAAAAGGTAGGTTGTTCAGTTTCGTCTACTGAGCAAGCCCTTAAAGTTTGTGGAGGGCTGTCCCTTACACCTTGTATGTACGGTACATACACAAAAATATTTTTTTTACAATTTGTGTCTGTCTGTTTATCCGGGCTAATCTCTGAAACGGCTGGACCGATTTAGTCGTGATTTTTTTTGGCAGGTAGCTGATGTAATAAGGAGTAACATAGGCTACTTTTATTTTAGAAAAAATAAATTCAAAATCCTGCAGTCCACGCGAACGAAGTCGCGAGCACAGCTAGTCAAAAATAATTATTATCTAGGAATTTGATGTTCACAATTTTTTTGCTTGCCAATCTTAAGCAAAGAGACTGCCCTCCACTCCTTTCAACTTTTGTAAGCCTGAAATGGGTCCTGTTCATCCCGAGATCCCGTTATATCCATCGTGGTCTTTGTCTTATATTTTTTATTTGATCTCTTTAACTAAAGTAGCTTATCTGTTTTGTATTATACGTATACGGAAAAACCGTAATTACTTAAACAGATGTTTGAATTAGCATACTATGTCAATTGAGACTAATTCCTTCGCACAATATTCAACATCTACATACGAGTAATTATATTATCGTAATTCGATGACGAATGCTTAAACAAATCTTGTACATACATTTAAGTAATTTTTATTGTTTCCTTGAAGTATTTTTTTCTATAATTTCGTCATAATGTCAGTATTAATTTAGACTTGTGCAACCTTGCTCTGTGTTTTCAGGTAGTTTTTTTGTTGGAGCTTTACGGATGGGTTATGTTTAAATCTTAGTAGGTACATCTTTTGTTTTATTTTTTTTTGGCATAAAATCACCAGTAGGGTACTTTTCCATTAAAGGTGCAGCTATGCTACGTTGCTATAGATGCGTTTGATATCCACTTATCATATTCATTGGTGCACATAGCTCACTAGAAACAGATTCAATTTTGATATGTTTTTTTTATATGGAAGGATGCATGCTATGGATGTGTGCTATGGATGTGTGCTATGGATGTGTGCTATAGATGTGTGCTATGGTTGCGTGCTATGTATGGTCTCGAGTGGTGTAGATATGTGCTGCGTCCATAGCGAGCTATGAGCTCGAGCTGTGCATCTTCCTCGCGCAGCTATAACTTAGCTATTACATCCTCGCAGCATAGCTGCATCTCTGGTGGAGAAGTAGCCTTAGCATCCTGTAGTATTAAATGCTTGTGGTTTTTACAATATTATAATAACTAAAACACCTTTTTATCTTCAGAAGATCATCATGCTTCTCTCGGCAATTTATTTTGAGATTAGAATCACACATTGTCTGCCATACTTCTATCTTGCAAATTGATTCGCATCGCATAATGTATGATTATTTGGACCGATGCTTGGTCGCAGGTTTCGAATGGAAGTTTGTGTGGAAGCCTTGTAGCTCATCAGCTGTAGTCGCAACAGTAGTCGCCCCCGTTTCTACTCTTATAATCATCGACACTGACACAGAAACTCATCTGGAATATATCGTTATATGAGTATGCAGGTAGTTATTAAGGCTCTAACTTGAGGCGTGGGGCTCATGGGATCTAGTGTTTTATAAGAAAATTGATGTCGACACAACGTTTGAATACTTTTCATTTACGGTACTCCTGTAACACCGTCTACATTAGCCACTGGTTAAAATAATACAAATATTCTATCAAATTCCAATTTCAATTGTTTTTTTTTCTTTATTCTTCTCTAAATTCGTCAAATCGGCCTACATAACGGATACCGGACATTTCATTTGCCTTTTCCATCGATATCACAGTAGCTTATGGAATTTGGCAAACTCGATAGAATTTAATAAATTAATTAGAATTTTAAATGAAGAAGAATATGTTTTTATACATCGAAGGTATGTTGTGGAACTTTTCCGAAAAGGCTTGTCCGATTTTAATGTTTTTTTTAATGTAGATAAATGACAAATTATATTTCTTTTGTAAATAAGTTTTTTTAAAAAATCACTTATACCTAAATTTTTTCGTCAATTTAAATCAGATGAGGCTGGTGTTATCTAGCTGACTACCCTGAGAAGAAACACTGAAACAAACTCAGGGGTCAAAGTCTCTTTTAAAGTCCATACAGCAAACATGTAATGTTAATATATTTAGTAGGTCTGAGGTTTTAGGTTACTGTTTAAAGCTGCATTCGACCGACGCACACGTGTAACACGCCTGATTTGTACGCAGAACTACGTCGCGTGTCGTGGGTCTAGTGTAGCTCTACAAGAGATAGAAATAGGGTTGCCAGCTCCAATTTTATGTTTTAGAGGATTTGGCAGGATAAAATAAAGGACACAATTTTCTTTCAATGAAATGCTGTTGTGGTATCAGTAGCGATATTTATTTGAAAAAAATACACAACTAGTAACTTGTATTAACAAAGTATATCTAATTAATTATTAGTGCCACGCGCTCCACCGCGTCGACGGCTTCTACTCGCCCGAAATTAAAAAACTAAAGGACAAAGTATTGTCCTCTATTAAACGTTTTAAATTATTGGACAAGATCAATTATTGGATCTGAAAAAGAGGACGTCATTTAAAATAAAGGACGTCTGGCAACCCTAGATATAAAGCTTCTTTATTCATGAGTGACATAGGCTATACTTTATGCCCGCGGGTAAAACGGTAATTTATAATAATAATAATAATAATATTTTTTTCATACTTAGTCCTAATACAGATGGAGCGAAATATACAATTGCTATATTGACATAATTCTTTTCCGTAATAAAAGGGGTTATAAGACAGAACAAAGCTTTTCGACACAGCTAGTAGTATTTTATAATCTCTAACCACGGAATTTAAATCACGCATTCTTCTCATGTGTAGATCGTTTAACAGATAAGTAGACATTTTGTGTGGGATATAAATATGTATTTAAGTAAGATATAAATAAACCTGTGCAGTGGAGTATGAAGATTTCATTCACCAAGTACATAAACGTATAGCTATTATGTACGTACTTCTGAATGAATGTTTCCCACAATGAATGCCATGTTATTGTGCTAAAATTACCTTTACTACTTGTATTTACATGAGAAATTACTTTTTAACTAGTTTTTGCCGTCAGCTTCTCCCCCCTAAAAGTTTAAACTGTTTAAATAATTTTTAACGAAATATATCTACTCCCAAGGTAAAAAAAAGTATTCTATATCCTATTCTAAGACATGGTATACCCATGTGCCAAATTTCATCCGAATCCGATCAGCCGTTTAGAGACACATATCGTCTTTTAATATATAATAATTTATTTAACTCAGATAATACAATCCATTAATTAATTATTGATAGGCTTGCGTTTGACCACCATCTCACCAGATGGTAAGCGATGATGTGGTCGACGATAGAGCACGCTTCCCTAGAAGTAACCTATTCACTCTTGACATATACTTAGTCCCCTAAATTGTAGGCGTAAACTACACCCCTCAAACCCCAAGCGAACGCCGCCGGCGTTCGCGCGTGATTTCGCGCAATCGGTGGAACACAAAGATTATTAAAAGTCCGCGTAGATTATTCAAATTTTGAGCGTTTCATTTATTGGTTATGTATCTAAGAATGTAAATAAGAAATTCTTCATAAAGTAATCTTTAAATTTCGAAAATAAGCTACCTTTCCATTTTTCCCGTATTTATACCTATTTAAATGCTTGGGGTCTTTAAGTATACGTATAACCTAACCTAGCTTAAGAGATTAACTGCATAGAATTTGCAAACTATAATGTAATTTCGAAACCTAAATACTAAACTGTATCTCAAACTCTGTATATATCTGTGTGTAAACTTTCATCTCTATAATATTAGAGAGAGATGTTTTAAAAAATCGTTATTCATCTATTTGCCAGTTAAAATATCTAAGGACAAGTTAAACTGTCAACGTGTCCAGCCAGCATTATTACTTAACCAAATCAGTAGCTATGTCCACAGCTCCAAAGAACTTTCCAATATCAACTCGTTTTTTTGGTAGCCGTCAACCGCGACTGGTCTGGCGACACTTTTTGTGATAACGGTACTTGAAGACGGCTACTGCGGGACGCGACGATAATTTATAATGCGCAGGAGTCGCGAGTTCATAGAAGCCCTTTTGGTTGGAAGATATGAAGCCACTTGTCAGGCCTGATGTGTTTTTAAAGAGCTTTATACACATGTTTTTCATGAGAAGGTATTTTTGTTTAAGAGGGCCCCTCCCGATCCGTTTGTCTTTATCCAATCTGCACTAGGCCTGCGTGGTGGATTACGGCCCATTCCCTGTCCTAGAGAGGACGTCTGAGTCTCAGTAGTGGGAACATTAACACGGTTTAAAAGCTTGTTGTTTCATTCACGTCAATCCACCGCTGAGTTAGAAGCAACGCGAAAAAAGAGTGATAAAGCCACAATGTTCTGTTGTCTTATTTTTAGAAGTTATTTGAATATTTCACAAAACTACCGGGAAATAGGTGTCTTTTTTTTTAAAGCATTAAAAGTTTTTGGGAAAAAAGTCGTCATTTAGAATCTCGATCAAATGGAAGGTTTCTATAAATATATTTTCTTTACTTTTTATTTTCTCTCATAAAATAAAAAGGTAATATGAATGGCCAAACTTCACGCAAAAGATTCTCATAGTTTCGGGTTAGTTTAAAGAACTGGATTAGTTTTACACCAATTCAAGTTTTGATTTCAACAGAAACCTTGATAATATCTACAAGATATCTGTGTTTCTAAAATATCTAGAAAACGATGTGTAATCTACTCTAATCTACGCTAATATAATAAAGAGGTAAAGTTTCTGTTTTTGTTTTTTTCTCTCACTGGAAATACTGGTCCGATTGCTAAAATTTTTTCACCGACAGAAAGCTGCTTTATTCCTAAGTGACGTACGCTATTTTATGTACGCGGGCAAAGCCGCGGGCAAAAGCTAGTAACGACATAATCATGTAAAAGCGGTTGTATGGGAATGTGTCTCAGGTTGGGCGCTCTTAACTGCTGAAGATAATTTAGGGATTCTTCATCTAACAGTAGTTTTCGGTAGGTTATCTAACATCTTAAGGTCATGGACGTTTATGACAAATTGGAAGTTCCATAAAAGTAAGCAACTAAAGTCTTTATTTTTATTTACGTGTATTACTTAGTGCGAAATATGAATCATGCATGACGGTGAAAACAATTAATTAAATCCTTATAGAACTTATTTACGTCACTTAGTATCCTTTTAAAACCACAATTCAATTAAAACATATTGCACCGCAAAACCTATGTTGTGCACCCTATGTAATTAGGTAGATACTATTATGATGTATGACATAATTACAAATTCATCACGTCACTCTTAATATTATAGAGGTGAAAGTTTGTGTGTTTGTATGTTTATTACTTCTTCACTCCAAAACGGCTGAACGGGTTGCGATGAAATTTGGTCCGCGGTTAAACCATGTCTTGCAATAGTACATCGGATACGTTTTGATCCCTTGGGATAATTATCTACTCTCACACGGGCGAAATCGTTTTCAGCTGTTAGTATTATATAGGTGAATGTTTCATACTTCTTCACTTCCAAGGAGTTTGTTGCATATTCTTCTCCGATCTATAGAATTTGCAATTAGTACTTATAATTTCTCTGACAAAGGCAAAATGTTGGTTTATTTGCCCGCGTATATAAAATATAGCCTATGTCACTCAGGAATAAAGCAGCTTTCGATCGGTGAAAAAATTTTAGCAATCGGACCAGTACTTCCAGAGATTACCTCCTACACACAAAAAAAACAAACTTTACCTCTTATCTATATAATATAGATATATATATAGTGTAGATAAAATTCATTTAATCTTTGAATCTCACGCTCAAATGGTTGAATGGATTTGTATGAGGCACACAGGTAGACCAAGTTTTAGAATAGCATATATGATATTTTTTATCTAGAGCGTATGTTCCCTCGAGATCATTTCTACTATCACATAAGTGGCGAAGTCGCTGGCAGCAGTTAGTTCGTAGATTATAATATTATATAACTACGTCATGTCCTAAAAGGGACTACGATGGTCAGATGTCATTGCAAGTTCACGCTCGCCTTGACACAGTCAACAGATGGCCCTAAAAAATGGTCCACTTACATCTGGCCC
This sequence comes from Mythimna albipuncta, assembly GCA_929112965.1. Lineage (NCBI taxonomy): Eukaryota > Metazoa > Arthropoda > Insecta > Lepidoptera > Noctuidae > Mythimna > Mythimna albipuncta. Next base: position 1,743,919 of record OV815962.1, on the reverse strand, counting down.
AGTTAGGGCAGTAGGACAATCTAGCTTGTAAGATTTATGTGTTTTATTGTAAGAGTTGAAACTTTAAAAGGGACTGGACATAGCGACATATATTTTTTGATTATTATTTCCATAGATAGCCTTGCGCTTGACTACTATCTCATCTAGTTTACTACTCCAGGCGAGATAGTAGTCAAACGCGAACCTGTCAACAATTAAAAAAAAAGCGTAAGTACTTGCGATAAGTGTTCAACAAAAGTAACCTATTCAGTCTTTAAGATCCGCAGTTTATAGCTACCAGAAAACACAGACTCTGCTTGGAATTCCACACATTAGCTGTATTCGCAATACATGTGTTCCCAAAACTGTTCATGCGTATAGGTGGGATGTATAAAGGGTGTAAGGGAAAGCGCTCCACAAACTTTAAGGGCTTGCTCAGTAGACGAAAAAAAAAATCGGCCTCTATACAAACTGTCCAATCAAGTTTATCATTTTGTATGGTGGTGTTTTTTCGTTCCCTGATAAAAAAATTGTGGAAGGTTGTTCAGTTTCGTCTACCATACAAAATGATAAACTTGATTGGACAGTTTGTATAGAGGCCGATTTTTTTTTTCGTCTACTTAGCAAGCCCTAAAAGTTTGTGGAGGGCCGTCCCTTACACCTTGTATAACATTCACACGAAAAATCACAATTTCGCTGAGACCAAAATACGAATTGACATAACACATTGACATCGACATTATCGCACGTGGCTTCCTGAAATATGTCTATTTACGGCAATACGATGAATTAAACAACATTTGATCACTGAAACATGAGCTGTTTCAGTATTTATGTATGAAACCTATTACAGAAACCTATTAATCTTTCAAGACTAGGTACGATTTGACTTAATTCGAGGACTTGTAGGTACCAGTTGTCGCATTTTGATTTAAATACATCAATTTTCAACTCATGTTTTCTTGGTAAGTTTTGGCTATTTTCGAGAATTAATGGCCACCATGTACTGTTGGCGCATCGCCCTATGTCTAGTGTTCCGGATGCACGGAAAATATCATGACACGGACTACTAAACCTACTAAAACGTTTTATACATAACGGTCATCATACGCGGTTATAACACGTATGATCACCGTTGAACCCCCTACAGTAATTTGGAATGCAGATATATTTGCCGGTGCCGATACGCTCCGTGTCCGTGAATGGCACGCGACGATGCCTATGTTCTAGTGGGCATAGTGTCTACATTTTTATTACAAAGAATTTCTTATTTACCAAATACGTTTTAAGCACGGCCATGGTGTAGTGCCGTTTATTGGATCATCTCCTTTTAAACGTTAACGGCGAAATGGTCAATGAACTTGATTTTTTGCGAAAACACGTCTCATTCATAATATAGCGACATCTATGACGCCACATAAGAACTAGAAAAAATACGAAATCCTGCATCGCGCAATTAGAGTTCTCCGCTCTCAACATGTACAACAGCCCAAAATAGTCTATCGGGCAGTTGCCCAGGACCAGACAAAACCTGCATCTGGTCGGAGGATCCTCCTTTTTTGCGGAACTTTAGGTCCCTCGGCGACTTTTTGGAGCGATGCTGTAGCGCGTTTACATCGATACAGTCGTGATGCTGTAGCGCATTGGCATTTTTCTGTAGCTCTTGCAAGTGCAACTAACGCGCGTTAGTAGCGATACACGATAGCTTACACTTTTTACCGCATATCCCTGAACTGATTTACAACAATACTTACGGGAGTTACTTTAGTTTGAACATTGTGACGTCTCTGTTCACATTCTTCCCCCAATTTGAGGGCTCTTCCCCACTTCCTGTTCAAGTTCAAGGAGAATAAACTGCAGCAATCCCCGGCCCCTGTTATTAGGGATATGAAACATAAGACGTAGAACACACCTCCAATCAAAATTGCACTTTATCTCTTCGACGTGAAGTGTACTTTCCCTAACTTACGGAAGCTGTAGGGACTACCGACAAATATTTGATTGCTTGATATGAATTGAAAGATAAATCAAATAATTTTGTGGAATCATTTCCTATCGTAATAAAGTCTTAAATTGCTTACATTTTACGAAGACACTTCCTATTATCCTTTTAAATTGATTTTAAAGGGATGTCGAAGTTTGAATCTTACGTTGTTGGCCAATTTTTACCAAAGTTAAACAAACTTGAGCTCTATAATGAAGCTTTTAAAGCTTATTTTGTATTGATAGAATGTAAATTAGCCCGCAAAAACTTTGCTGGGGGCTACGACATATGGCGAGCAGATTTTACCTCCACAAGTCCAGTTGAGTCCATTGGCATCCGGAGTAATCAGAAACGTTAGGGTTCCTTTCGACAAACAAAATAAATATGGACATAGTCACAGAACACATGAAAGAAGATAGAATGGCCTTGTGGGCGGGGCATGCGTACTACAAAGTAGGGCAATCCTCATAGTTCAACTACCAATAGCAAACTTGCGATCTAAGTGTGCGTGGTACTGTTAGTTGTGTAGGTAATGTGTATTGGTTTATTGCCTGTAGTGGAGTTAAAGGGTGTGAGACAAACGGCGTCACTCGTTGTGGTACAAATCGGAATGTATTTCCTTTCTAACCTCTTTCATCTTTTCTGTGGACATAATGATCAATACAATAGATACAAAGTGATTATTTAAGAGACAATACAATACAGTATCAGTATAATAATGCCAAATGACATGATAATTGATGCGATGATTATAGTTTTCATAGCATTTTATTATAGATATATGTACTAGCTGCAGCCAGCGGCTTCGCCCGCGTGATAGTAGAAAATTATCCCATGGGAAGATACTCCAGGGATAAAAGGGAGCTATGTGTAAAAGATCACGTTTCTAGTTCCAGTACACTACTGTGCGTTAATTTATTTAAGAAACCTCATATCGGAACGTCTTACACCAATTTATTACACCAACGGAGCACAATTACTTCAGAATCTGCTACTTTCCGACATCATGTGCGCTGAGGTGATCAAAGGAGCAGCGCGGCACGGCGGTGGATCACGAACGCTTGCTTACGCAGCATCAGGCCAGCGCTCCTCCAGGATTCCACATGCAAATCTCATAACAAACACATTATTGAAATTTTAAAGTTGATTTACCTTGAACAATACGGATTTTTTTTATGTCATTTGACTATGTAGAGTACCTAGATCCCAGTCTCTTTAGAATAGAATAAACTTTATTGTACACCAAAATAGTAACAATTTAGTTACTAACGGTTACGGTTTACTTTTGATAGGTATGTTAGTTTCTCTTTTTATAAATAGTATGGATAAATTAATACTTATGCTTCTAAACTTCCTAGTAATGTAAGGAAGACTAAAGACTGCAACATGTCTATATTGAGTTTTATCCCAGTCATAAATATCTATATGTAAAATCTGATTCTCAACAGGATAAATCTCTTCCTCCGACTACTTGAGCAGGTCTTCTCAATATGTTAAATTTTTTGCCTTTTTTATTCGGACTTGTTCATAATGGAGTGTTTTTTTGCCGGGATCGATAGTCAGATGAACGGACAGAGAGATAGATACTGTGTATTAATGACAGGTGATGGAGCAATGACCGCTTTATGTAGGTAATATTGCTATGTAGTTTTGGTATTATCCTTGTCATAATTATTGAAAGTTTTTTGCTGCACTTTTTAATTTGATATATACGCATGTTTCTAAAATAGTTATGAATACTTATACATCATGTTGAGCAGTGGTGGCCGAGTGGTAACAGCCCCGATTTACGAGTTGTAGGTCGCGGGTTTAAACCAACCAGGCGCATTACTTTGTGTAATTTATTTCATCGCCACTGGTCTTAAAACAGTGAAGAAAAACATCGTGAAGAAAACGGCATGTCCTAGAACCAAAATTCGAAGACATGTAACATTCACCAACACGCACTGGGCCCGCGTGGCCCATTCCATCTCCTAGAGAGGAGGCCGGAGTCCCAGCAGTGGGAACATTATAAGGCACGCTATGCTATGCTATGATCTGTATGAGAAGCTTGACTGTTGATAGGATAGCGATAAATTTTTCAGGTCACCTGCACACTCACAGGTGGATTTGTCAAAACAAGCTTTTATCGCTCGGTCAAGAACATTCCGAAGAGCCCAAACGCGATGGGGGTATCTTGTTGCGCTCAGTAGTTCCTATGGCCCCTAACCGCCTCTATCTCCTCTGCACTATTAGTATAAAGAGGGAAAAGTATTTTTGTGAATATGTTTGTAATGAATAAACTCAAAAACTAATGTGCGTATTCAAAAATTCTTTCACCATTGGAAAGCTACATTCACCCTGAGTAACATAGGCTATATTTATTGCCCGTGCGAAGCCGGGACTGGCCGCTAGTGGTATCATATTATCCATTTCCATCGAAGTTACAAAGGTATACTAAATAAGAGACACGCACAAACTCTCATTGAAAACTTGCAATTCAAAGTATTTATCTTTCAATTGCAAGTTTTGTAGTGCCTTTATCAGCTTGAGTAACTTGCAGATGCAAAACTGGCACCACTAACAACCACGTTGGTCCACCATGGAAGTTACGAAAGTGTAATGATACTCCTCACTTGATTGTCTCATGTATGTCAACTACCACTCACTGGCAACAATGGGCCACTGATGTGAAACCATAGTGCGGTGCCGACCGATTACTAGAGTTGGGTTACTCGGTACTCGATTACGTGTTATTAAATGCCGTGGGGGAACTCACTGGATTGTCTGTGTCCGTTGATTTGGTGGAAGAGTCGTGTATTTTTTTAATGGTCTGGAGTTAGGTTTCTAGTATTTAAAATGAAAGCTACGGGGTGTAACTGTAGTTCCGCTAAATGAACTCAACATTTTTATTTCATTTCTCGAAATATAGTGCTAAAGGATAGCCCTTAAGCACAGCACTATAGTTTAAGACTATAGTTAGAAACAGCTGTAGGAGGATTATGAGGCATTAATTAAGATAGTGTTTTTAATCCTACCCCGTTCCTTCGTGCCTTTCATACCGGGGCTAAGCTTTGAGATTGACATTTGAGATTTTTTGAGAGTAATAAATAAGCATCTGATTTTCGCAGTAGCATTTCCTTTACTTATCTATTTATTTCAGTCACGTTCCGGCAAATGTTGATGACTTCTTTACGTAGTCTCTCGTATACTCGTTTAAATAAATGAATTTGAAATAATTAACGCCACTTGAACCTCATGTGGCAGGCACGTGGCGGGTCCAGAGGTCGTACTTATCAATCAACAGAGGCACTAGCTTCTTAATCGATAACTAGTTCATTATTATTATCAATATTATTCTGTACTAGCAAGGACTATTCAGTTTTTATCGACGGTATGTGTCATTTTCATGGTACGCACTGCCAGGCTGACATAGGCATCGAGATTGATCGGAAGAGATACGAGTAGGTGGGTTTTAGTAAGTTAAAGATAATGCTTTCTCGGTAGAAGTTAAAGTTGAACTATATTGGACACACGTGGGTCACCTACGTCCTATAAGGCAACTAAACTTGTAGAGTTACATTAGATCCACGCCACGCAACGTAACTTTACGTACAAATCAGGCGTAGTACTCGTGTGCTTCGGTCTAATGTAGTTCCCGCTTTATTACATAATAATGAAAAAGTGCTAACATGAAGACACTTTCAGTCTTTATCATGAACTTCTTATAATAGTCTTCTTTTTAATACTCTTAAGAAAATAAAAACACATTTAGACGATGCTATAATTTATTTCGGTCAAAACACTGCACAAAAAAATAACTACAAACGCACGTATAATTATACAAAAAAACATTGATTAAGCACCTACGCAGTGGCGGATTAGCCATGTAGCAAGAGTAGCAAATGTTACAGGCCCCGTGCAGTCGTTGGCCCCGCGTATTCGAGGATCCTGTAATTGAACGAAAAAAAAAATCTAGTCGACTCTACATAAATGTATGGAAATCCGAATACAGCTGATTTATATTTCATTGAATATGATATGATAAAGTAAGTAAGAGGTGAAGTTTGTTTTCACGTATTTTTGTTTGTAGGAGGTAATCTCGGGTTAGTAGTACTGTACTAGTACTGGTCCGATTGCTAAATTTTTTCACCGATAGAAAGCTAAAGCAGCTTTTGAGCTTTTTTTTTTCAGCATTCCTGAGCGACATAGGACTTCGCCCGCGTACATAAAATATAGTTATGTACGCGAGCGAAGTCACTGGCATAAGTTAGTTGAATATGAAAATAGTCAATATCTTAGATTGCCCTCATTATCGTACCTTGAAATGTCATTGTCTTTCTTTTGGGTTTTTTGATTTTCTTTTCTATTCGTTCGCTTGGGGTTTAATGAATTAATAGGTCTACATGCCCTTGGTTGAATTTGCTACAAGCCCCGCGCTGACTTAATCCGCCACTGCACCTACCATCTAATAGAACATACGTGACCTCGACTAGCATCACCATTATTACCCGTGCACACATAAAAAGTGCCAGGTGCTGGCTATTCTCCCTTGTGCATCTGTCGAGACAGCCCCTCTCGCGACCCTTACCGGTGTCACCCTACAAGGGCGATGTTGCTCACTGAACAATGCTGCTTAAAGCGGGGAAATTCGCACGAGCAGATATTTTAAAAGGGTATCGGCATGTGTAAAGTTCTTATAACAACTATTTGATGCATTCACTACTGGATTGCAATACCACATGCTTACATGTGTTTATTTTTTTCTAAACAACAAATTAAACTGAAAATAAATTTATTTCTAAAAACCGCACCAAAATTAATTATAAATAAATGAAGCAGCAATAAGCATTTTAAATATTGACATGAGGAAGAGTGGGGGTATGGTAGGGACGCTCACTATCCTTTTTGTACGCACGTATGGTAAGATTTAAAAAAAAGTCAAATGAATTGGTAATACAAATCATGTAGAATAAAAATAGAAAAACAAGTGTCAATAATAAGTAAAAGTCAATAAAAAATAAGGTAAATAAAAGTCAAAATAAATTTTAAAATGGAAAAGATGGAAATAAATTTCTTCAGGTTAAAATTTTGGCATTACAGAATTTTTTCACAGCGTAACTCCAAGGTCTTGACCACTATTACTACTGTGCCATTGGCCAATCCTGATGACTGAATGGTTTAGAAATAAAACAAGAATTATCGTTATTTTTCGAAAAAGATACGTATTGAAATATATTAGCAATATTATGCGAATGGGAATACCTTTTCCATGATAGGGTAGTTTCCAGGGTCAAAATAATTTCATTTAGTCCATATTTTAGATTATAAAAAAATATTGGACACGTATTTTTTCTTTTTTTGATTAGACAAAAAATAACAAAGATATAGCCCATTAAAGTTACGTGAGACGTCACCCCGTGCGGAAAAATGCAGCACGGCATACACGTTACACGTAACTGTAATGGGTTATATCTAGGTCATTTTTGGTTTAATTTACAAATAAAAAAATACGTGTCCCTTATTTTTGAATAATCTAAACGACAGACTAAATCCATTTTTTACGGCAACTACCTATTCACTGACCTCTCCAAACAGTATTGTCTAACTAATGACAGCTTAGTAGTTGATAGGTAGCTGTCGCAAACGCCATTGGCTCGGCAATGATGCAAGCATGACGCAACTTGATGCAAGCACCCAAGCTAGCGGCTCATGGAGTCCGCTGGTACTGCGGACTATAATCACATGGCACGTGGATTGAACTGTGTCCATTTAAATTACAACATTATTTTAAGTATATGCGAAATTCGGAACACGTGTCTAATATTTATTTATTTATTTATTATATACTTTATTGTACATACAAAACATAACAAAGAAAAACTTATATCTAAAACACGTACAATGGGCGGCCTTATCGCATTCCGCGATCTTTTCCAGGCAACCTAGAATGGACAGTAATTGTCAGAACATGATATGGGGCTGTCATAAGTTCAACAATTAGTACTTTTTAAAATTAATTACATCTAAAATAATTAAAATAATAAATAAAATAATAATGTAATGTAATAATAATATATTAAATAATATTTTAATGTAAAGAATCTATGTACAAAATTTCATAACTGTATCATGAAAAATCACAAAATTATAAGCTTGTTATGTTAGCAACATTAGATTGGATACTCGCCGTACAGTTGCCATAACGGATTTTGAGCGGTTACGCAGAAGTCAAATATTCGGTCTCTTTAGTGGTGCGAAGTGAGACGCAGGGGCGGGGAGTGTCAGTGACTGGATCGCCGCGCCATCGCGTCATAGAAGTCACTCCAAATTCGTTCTCTGCGTTGCTGCGTGTATCTAACAACGAAGATGATTGGCTCGCCAATGTATGGAATGCGCAAAGGGATCCCCACTCTGACGCCGAGCGCTCAAGATCCGTTCATCGGGTTGTCCGATGGTAGAAATGAGATGGCGGAATCAAGTCGTGCTATTCCCGCGCATACTCTCCAAAATGCATCCTGTAAAATATCGAAAATCTGGCTAGTCTCTAAATATTATTTCAGAGAATAGTCTCTAAATATTATTTCAGAGAACTCTGTAAATTCAAGGATCTTCGAAGCCAAGTATTAATGAATACATATTAAATCAAGTTGGTATTTTAATGACCGTCAGTATATTATAGTTCGTCTATGTATATTGACATTAACAGTTAGATCAGCAAGCTATATTTACTTAGCTTACCTTGACACATCACAAATGGGATGGCAGAATATTCATGACTTCCGACTTGATGCATAACAAACCTCTGTCTGAGTATAAATAAATATGGACAACTTGACAATCACATATATTATAAAGACGAAAGTTTGCGAGTGGGAGTATGTATGTATGTTTGTTACTTTACGCTCTAATAGCTGAACCGATTTCGATGATACTTAGCACACGGGTAGACTATGTCCTGGGACATTGGCTGGGTGCTTTTTCCCCTTATAAGTTACTTTTTATACCGAGAGTACCATGTTTATTTATGACAATTTTCAAATTTTACGTTAAATTATAAAATACATTAGGTACATTTGTTTCAGACTAAAATATTGTCCATATAATGTTAGTAACAAGTGTCTTAAAATGTGTGTAAAAAATTGTCAATTCGTACTAATAGTATAATGTTTTGTCGGTTTATTACTTCTTCACGTCTGTACCTACGACTGGATGGGATGTAGTATCATAAAATTTGACATATAGTTAGGTCCTTTTTTTTAAGAGTTTCCAAATATCTCTTTCCGTTTTGGGTGGAACGTGAGGGAGTGCCAGTTTATTGATTAAACTCACCTGTATGCCTTCAGTTACGCTTTGTGGGTCACGGTAAATTTTTCAAACAATTTCGTAGACATAAGATAGGAACTATTATTTATTTACCTGGCGTATGTTCCTTTTGGATAATTCGACTTTCACACAGACAAATCCGCTAGTAGAAGCTAGTGATTTATAAATGGAATCAAAGACATTAAAGTAGTAAACATAACTAAATTAGTCGGGTTTTTGCCATGGGGGAAAATAAAGAACAGCTCAATGTCAAAGACGAATAATTACTGCAGTTATTAATCATGTTTCCGATTCAATTGTTTATCAGTAACCATCGATGGGGTCATCTAGTACTCCGCACTTCTAGTAGTTGTATTTAATAATCGCTTTGTAATTATAAAGTAAACTTGATTGTTTTTAATTTAGGTAATTAAAAACAATCAATTAATTTTGGGTGTCTTCAAGGCTAGAGTGAATAGGCTCTTAATAAACTAGTGCGCCTCACCATCAAAGATTGCATCGCTACTTACCATCAGGTGGGATCGCAGTCAAGCACTAGTTTATCTCAATTAAAAAAAAAAAAAAAAAATTTAGCATAAGTTTATTTTTAATAATACTTATTCTGTATTTAGGGTTCCGTAGTCAACTAGGAACCCTTATAGTTTCGCCATGTCTGTCGGTCCGTCTGTCTGTCTGTCCGTCCTCGCTTAATCTCTGTGACCGTTAGCACTAGAAAGCTGAAATTTGGTACCAATATCAATCACGCCGACAAAGTGGTAAAATAAAAATTGGAAAAAAATGTTTTATTAGGGTAGCCCCCCTATATGTAAAGTGGGAAGTGATTTTTTGTTTAATTTCAACCCTAACGTGTGATATATTGTTGGATAGATATTTAAAAATGAATAGTGGTTTACTAAAATCATTTTTTGATAATGTCAATAATTTCGGAAATAATCGCTCCAAAAGTAAAAAACAATGTGTGTTTTTTACTTTGTGCCCCCTCTAACTTTTGAACCATAAGTTTAATAAATATGAAAAAAATCATAAAAGTAGAACTTTATAAGGACTTTCTAGGAAAATTATTTTGAACTTAATGGAAAGAACAGTTTTTGAACAAAAAAGACAAAAGGGTTCTACAAAATAATTTCTGGACTAAGTTTGTAGTATAATCGTATATGCAAGCATTTTTTTAAGCTCATAAGGGGTACACTTATTGTGACAGACGGGAAACTACGGAACCCTACACTGAGCGTGGCCCGACACGCTCTTGTTTTGTTAATGTGGTGTACATTAAAGAATATAAATATTTTTCTGATTCTGTTTACTTCAGTATCAGAAAATTATATAGTTAGCTCCTATAGTATTCTTAAACTAAATATAATATATTGATGTTAGTGTTCCAAGATAAACATTCCACACCAACCACAATCACCATCTGCCACATTCCGTTTTCCTTTCAACCTTATCACAAGTATCAATACAACAAAGAGCTATTTCATAAGCCCACAGCTCTATCTGGGCTAATATCTCCAATAACTGCCCAGCATTCATCAGGAGTCAAGAGGCTAAAAGATAACTATAACGAGTCTGGTGACAAGGTCCGTTTGTGTTTATGAGGCGGTTGATAACCCAAACACATGACAGAACCACACGCGTGGCAGACCATGAATACTTCTTTGATTTGACAGAACAGTTCTTGGTAATCTCGATTGTGATGATAACGTGGTGCAGTAAAACGCGATTGCGCATAGTATGTAATTGTTACAATACTTTTTATGTGGATTTGACGGCAGGAAGGAACGAGGAAGTAAGATAATGCATAATGGGTACTAACGCACACTTTTTTTTTTTGTTAAACAGTAAGTAACGCTACAATTGAATCTTTTTCTGAAAACCGCATCGACGTCCCTTTAAAACGATCAAATCAAATGAAATTAAAAAAAAAGCTTCTTTTTAATGATAAAAAAAAATCGTTGTTCTCCTTATATAGATTAACATTTTGAAAACTTCAACTCTCAATTCTTAAATACTGTAAATGGTATAATTGAAATTTATTTCCATTATTTATTCAAAGGCTTTGAATTTAACATTAACATTTTGTGTATATGACACACACACATATAATGTTTGCTGAAGTTATTTTAGGTTACCTACAAACTCAGTGACAAAGAATCTTAAAATAATAACTTACCTATCCAAATGACACATTTTCGCGAGGAAAACAACAACCTTTTACTATAATTAACCACAATAAATAAGTTAGCGTTTCAAAGGAAAACTACCGGTACCTATATTTCAGGAGCAATAGTGTCCCAGTAGTAACGGACTGATTTGCCTCGACAAAAAGTATTTGTAATACTTTCCGATTTGTACTACAACGTGTGTCACCGCTTGTCTTACATCCTTTAACTCCACTACAGGCAATAAACCAATACGAACTGACAGACCACGCACACTTAGATCGCAAGTCTACTATTGGTAGTTGAACTATGAGCATTGCCCTACTTTGTGGCACGCCTGCCCACAAGGCCATTCTAACCTCTTTTATCTGTTCTGTGGTTCGAACTCAGCCAGACACTGCTTTATGTAATTTATATTATCAGCACTGCTTTCAAAACGGTGTAGCTACTAGAAACTTGTGTTTGAGCAGTGGTAACCCATTGGTAACGGCCTCGACTTTTGAGTCGTGTGTTCAAACGCTGCCAGTTACATTTCTTTTTGTAATTTTATCACCACTGCTCTCAAAACGGTGAAAGAAAACATCGTGAGGAAATCGCCATTTCTTAAAAATAAAAACTTCGGGATCGTGAGTGCGTGACATCCACCAACCTGTATTGGACCTGCCTGGTGGATTACAGCCCATTCCCTTTCCTAGAGAGGAAGCCTGAGTTCCAGCTGATAATGCTATGCTTATTATATTTCTAGTTTAATACCGCCATCGGTCAATAGTCCGCTAATATCTCCTCGAGATAAAAATACATGCACTCGTTTTCAAGAGCCTGTTATATCAAAAGTGGTTGAGTGTTTTAAGAGATTATGTCAAACAAAAATGTTAATAAAACATTTAGAGAAATATGTGGAGCCATTATGTGATGAGATTACTATGAAGTTGAAATGCATATAGCAGAATGGGCAACTTGATTTGACCCGTGATCTACTGTTTACTGACTAGACTCTGTGAGATCTACTAATTAAATTTAATCAATAACTTTTAGAATAAAAAAGCGATCGAGTTAAAAAATAGCAGCATGCTACAAGAAACAAACAAAGATGTTCAATATGATATCTAATAAATATCCCATGAATACTTATTAAAACCCACTTTGTGGAATTATCTGACAGGCCTGTTGGTCTAGTGGTTAGTGACCCTGACTGCTATGCCGGAGGTCGTGGGTTCGATTCCCGCCCAGGACAAGTCTTTATGTGATGAGCATGATATTTTTTTCTGTGTCTGGGTGTAATTTATCTATAGTATGTATATATTTAAAAATATATATGTAAGTATGTTTATCAGTTGTCTTGTACTCATAACACAAGCTCTGCTTAGCTTGAGACTAGATGGCGTTGTGTGATAGTTGTGGAATATTATTATTATTTTATTATTATCTACACTAATATTAAAAAGAGGTAAAGCTAGTTTTTCTGTTTGTATGAAGTAATCTCTAAAAGTACTGATCCCAATGGTAAAAATTTTTCATCGATAGAAAGCTGCTTAATTACTGAGTGACATAGGCTATATTTTATGTATGCGGGTGAAGCTACGGGGAAAAGCTAGTGCTGAGCATTCGGGTAAACAACGACTAAAGAACGACCGAAGGGTGCTCAAAAATTAAAGCAATCTGCCTCGAATACGTTTGATTTTCTCTCGAGGAATGAAGTTACAGTCGATGACAAGATATTAGAGTGTGGTAAGGTGGATAATGTAACAAGCTATTGTCGCCTCACGGCATAGTTCTATTGGCCAAAAGTATATACTACTATCGCACGTGTGCTTAGAGGTAACCTATTCACTCTTGACTTAATTACTCCTAGGTTGTAACTATCAGGAAGCACAGCCTCCAGCAGGGATGTCCACTCTTTATCTCTACGCACAATAAATGTGTTCCAAAAACTGATTGGATTAAGAGCCGAGATTGACTAGTCGCGTGCGATCGACCAGTCGGCCATCCCTAGCCTATCTATAGATACTTCTCGCGTCTATAACAGATGTTGCATTGAATACTGAGTGTTATATATTGCGCCAAGTCACATTAGAATTCATCAGCGCCTTCCTGTCTGCTATACCGATCAAGTGGGATCGCCAATTCGTCTACGATGCACTGTTTGCCCTTTTGACCATTCATTTATATAGTAAGCCTTCGTTAGAAAGCATCATACTCGAAAAGTTTTCATAAACTTTCGACTGACAACAGTGATTGGTAGCTAAGAATTGCTATGCTACATTTACTTCTTAATATAGGTCTCCTTTGAGTCTTCTTTGTTTCTGTGTTAGACTCACCTGAATCTTAAACATGGACCATCATTTTAAGCTCAAACATAAAAGTACAGTGAAGTACGATGAAATATTTGTTAGTTGATTTAGCTAGTCCGTCTCTTTATAAAATTACTGGCTGGTACCAGTGGCTTCACCCACGTGACGGAGAAAATTACCCCAAGTTATAGCAAGATATGGTCTACTCGTGTGCCAAATTTCTTCCAAATCCCTTCAGCTGTTTCAGCGTGATGGAGTAACAAATATTCACACACTTACAAACTTACGTCTCTATAATATTACTGTGATTATAGCATAATGGAATGATTGAGGACTATTAGAAAGATCCATTACCAACCTCTTTAATATTCAACTCTTCTCCATAAAATCCTCATTAAGTTAGTACATAGCGTACAATTGTCGCCCGGAGACAGTTCTTTCTTCATTAAACGGTTGTTCACTCGTCAGGAATTTTAATATGGCCGACCACCGACGCCTTTATGCCTTCATACATCAAGATATCTCATCTCTCGAGTGGTGAGAATTTTTTAAGACGGTCACTTTTATTGAAAATGCCTTGAGGAATGCTTTTAATGTAGCAGGATAGGAGGATTTGTTGCTTGGAAATTTAAAAAAAAATAGAGGGCCTAGACTAGGCCCCTGTGAAAGATTGACTACGTGACATTTCAACTTAGCATGTCAATCTCTCATTTTTATATTTTGTTTTACTTTGACTAACGTCATCTTTGACTTCGATGGCACAGTTGGTGCATTGGTTGAATGATTGACCGCTGCGCAGCGTCCGGTTCGATTCCAGCTGATTGATGATAGATTTGTATGACCTACAGATAGATGTCTGTAGTCCGAATCTGGGTATCTTGAAACACTAGAGTATGTTCACAATGAGTTTACATGTTTGTGAACGCACACACGATTCGGTAGTTATTCCTAGCGTGTGGCAACGTTAGAAAAATTTATATCTTTAGCCCAAGGACTGTTGTGATTTGATTTTGGCTCGTAGGTAATACAAGTATTCAAAAATTCAAATATCATATTAATGAGTTCTGACCTTAACACCATATCCGTATTTCCGTATTCTGAGTCTTAGTTTTGTCATTATTCGATGGCCATGTATCTGATTTTACAATGTAGTTAGTACAATACTAAAGAAGTAAAGACCGACACAACAATGGGCTATTTGAGTGGATGTGGAGCATTCTGGTGTTTTGATTCCAATGGCTAAGTGGTCATTGTCGTTATCACTTCCGGAGTAACGTGAACCAATTTATTGACATGGTGAATACCTGTACGGATACGGGTTGTTCGGATTTGTGTAGTCATTATAGCAGTCATACTCGTTGTAAAGTTAAATAACATGGCAGACAAATCTATGAGTAAAACAACGTCCATTGCAGTTTATTTTAAAATCTTTAATTTAGTCAAAACCAATGCTTTCATTTATTTATCTAGGTACGAAAAAGTTAAGCTACGTTTCTTTAGCAAATCCATAAGTTATTAAATTAAGTATACAGGTACAAAACCTAAATTCTGCCACGCGAAGTTCGCTTGCTGTTGTAGTCATACATAAGATTTTAAGCATTTTTTATTGTGGTATATCATATATTGATTTCTTTTGCTCTGGGGTGAAGTATGAGGGCGTGTTAGACTTTTACTGATTAAAACACCTATATTCCTTCAGTTGCCCTTTGCTTTCAAGGGCCATGGTTAACTTTTTCATAAATCGACCCATGGCTCCAGTAGGCTTTGGCCCTGCTGGGCCGCTACGGTTTTGCTGACATCTCTTTGAGGCACGCGTGGAACACTACGCGCTGTCGACGACTTGGGCTCGGTCAGGTTGGTCGGAACTAGACAGCTGGATGGCGGGAGCTAGTTGGAAAAAGGACATGGTGTCTGCGCCATCCACGAACCTCTACAGAACTTACCACGCTAATCTCTTGTCTTATTCCATAGAAAATGTAAGTAAATGTAAGAAGCTACCAAAATCTACAACGCCATTATCCCTTTTCAGACGCACAAACTGTACGCGCTGCGGTACTGGGGCTGCGAACTGCTCTGCCTGATCAACATCGTGCTGCAGCTGTGGATGATGGACAGCTTCTTCAACGGGGAGTTCTTCTCGTACGGCACCAGGGTGCTGGGCTACAGCGAGGTGCCGCAGGAAGAGAGGTAAGTTAATGGAGCTGGTTTGATGTGCGGTTTTCTGAAACGAATTGTATTATGGGTGGAATCGTTTGGTGACTTTAAAAATTTCACAGAATATTTATCTGTTTTCAGCATCAAAAAGCATATATTAACTAAACTTTTTTAGGGTCCCGTAACCTAAGTGTAAATATGGGACACTATTGTCAAGACACTGTCCGTCTATCAACAGCCCCCCTAGCCAAGTTACAATCGTTTCGCTTGCGCCTAACGAAACGAACGCTTTGAGTTGGCCGCGTCGCCAATTCTTTTGTCCTAACCACGTGACTGAGCGTTAAGATAACGTCATTACCGTACATTTGAACCTTTTTACAAGCGGTAACGATTGCAGATTAGCAACTTGGCTAGGGTTTACTGGTTATATAACCAGGGTATCTCGTGAACCGAGATAGCTAGACAGTTGAAATTTTCTCAGATGATGTATTTCTGTTGACGCTATAACAATAACATACTAAAAATAGAATAAAATAAATAGTACAAAAAAAAGTTGTACAGATCCCGGTCGTACGCGAGTTTGACTCGCACTTTTTTTGCACACACATTTTTTTGCACACACCTATTAGTTTCTTAAATAAACCCTTTGATGATTAGCGATAATTAGCGATTACTGTTGCGTATCACACGCCAACCATAACTAAGACAACTCTGAAACGATCTACGTTCTGGAAATTACATTAACTCTCTTATCAACAACTACCAACCAGCCTAACTGCTGAAGAATAACTACACAGTCTTCTGCTCCTAATGCCTTGCTCAAACGTACCGAGTAAACGGGCGAGACAGTGCTCTCGGCCGAATACTCGGTACGTATAAACAAAACGCCGAGTGCTCGAACAACTCGCTTACATCACTGTCTCGACTGAGCAAATTTTACTGTCTCGGCCTTTTACTCGGTACGCGTGATCAAGGCATAAATTGTCCTAACTCCAACTCTCTCTCATTCCAGATATGACCCGATGATCTACATATTCCCCCGCATCACCAAGTGCACGTTCCACAAGTTCGGTGCGTCGGGCAGCATACAGACGCACGACAGCCTCTGCATCCTGCCGCTGAACATCGTCAACGAGAAGACGTACATCTTCTTGTGGTTCTGGTACATTATCCTGGCGGTGGTGCTCACTTTGCTGATTATTTACCGGTAAGTTCTTTTTTGCACAAAACAACAAAAATTAGGTGAAGATCGTACCTATGCGTTATAATCATCATTATCAGCCTTTTTAATGTTCCCACTGCTGGGACTCAAGCCTCCGCTCTAGGAGAGGAAACGGGCCGTAGGTAATCAACCATGCGGGCCCAGTGCATGTTGGTGCATGTAACAATATCTTCGAATTTTTGGCTCTAAGACATCACAGACACATCGGTTTCCTCACGATATTTTCCTTCACCGTTTTGAGAGGAGTGGTGATGAAATAAATTACACAAAGTAATGCGCCTGGCTGGGTTCTAACCCGTGACCACTCACAACTCGTAAGTCGGGGCCATTACCACTCGGCCAACACTGCTCATATGCTCGTATGTGTTAGCTGTTAAGGAATTGTGGTGCTAGTGTGGCCCAGAAGTTCCCCAACTATGAAATCACTCGCAAACAGTCACACCTGTGGCTTCGCCCGCGTGAATGTAGATAATTAGTCCAAGAGAACATACTCCTGGGATAAAAAGTATCCTATGTGCTAATCCAGGACATGTTCTACCCTTGTGTCAAATTTTACTCAAATATATTTTGCAGTTCGAGCGTTAAGAAGTGACAAACTTACACACATACTCACAAACTATCGCCTTTATAATATTAGTGTGATTGTATGCGTCGACTTTTCTGACACTCTGATTGAAGCGAGAGGGAATGTCGGGCTTTTACTGACTAAAACTCACAGTGTTCCTTCAGTTGGCTTTTGCGAGAGCTACGGTAACTCTTACGAACAATCCGCAATACTGGGAGCTATCGGCCCTAACTCGTGTCTTGGTCTTTACCGGACCGCGAGCTACTGATTGCTCGCCATGTCCGCAAGCCTGCTCTTACGGTGGCTGGAGATCGCCAGGTGGCCTGTGTATCATTGGAAACCATGACTGTGCGCTATTCTACAAATCTCTGCGATTACAGACAGAAATTGAACAAACAATCGGTACATCATAACGTGACATGTCTTATCAGTGTAAACAACGCCGGGGTACCTGCATAACGAGGCGCCGATAGCGGCAACAGCCTAATTATGATAATGCTATGTGCTTAAGTGCTAGTCACACTTGATTTGTGTCACATGGATATTTTTGTTATGGGGACTGAGATTAATATGTTGTAGTCAACTTAGTCGTCAATGGAAGGCTTTACTGGGCATTATAAATATATTTTCACAAGATCCTACACAGAACAAATGATAGTGGTCATCATACAAACGATTTTTTTTTTCACTATCACACAAACTCCGTCTAGTCCCAAGCTAAGCAGAGCTTGTGTTATGGGTACTAGACAACTGATAAACATACTTACATAAAAACATACTTGATTGTCTTAGTAATCGTAATCGATCCCATGATCTCTGGCTTAACAGTCAGGGCTACTAACCACTACAGTCGGTGGAGATTGGGAGATATCAATTTATTTTCATAAAATCTTTTTTCTTGGTCTAAATTTTTCTTTAATGGGACAGCGCCAAACATCAGAGCGGGGGGGGAGGGGGGGTGTCGTTCTGTGAGTGTGTTCTATTTTGCGTTACAGGGTCACGGTAATTCTTTTGAACAATCGCGCATCCTATAATCTAACTTTGGATTACAGTTTGACCACTACCTCACCTAAGTATGTATGTGATCGACTATGGAGCACACTTTTCTAGAAGTAACCTATTCGCTCTTGACTTATATACTCCTAGGTTGTTGCTATCATGAAGCACAGATTTCGTCAGGGAATTTTATTAATGGCTTCTAGAATTTATAGTGGTGAGGAATAATTACGCAGGCATATCTCAAAAAATGATGATAGGTACTCGTAATTTCAAGAGACAAATCTTTTCTCTTTATAATATATGCAAAGATAACCTTTGCTTTCTTTATTCCAGGCTGGTGATAATCTTCGTGCCTTCAGTCCGCCCCCGCCTGCTGCACGCGCGCTCGCGCACCCTGGCCATGGAGACAGCCGTCCTGGTCTCCCGCCGCACCGACATCGGCGACTGGTGGCTGCTGTACATGCTGGCGCGCAACATGGACCCTCTTATATACAGGTATAACCTTAGATCTATTCACCAGCCCCTAGCCAAGTAACAATTGTTTCTATTCTCTTGTGTCGAACAAATCTAATAAAAATCTTCGGTCTACTAATAATCGTCTTCTACGATGTCCCTCACACCGCTCTGGGCTTATCCATTCTTCCTTTTTCGTCCAGGCGATATCTCTTTGGAATGCGCTCCCTCTGATTATCAGGATGGCAACTAGCCGGTTTTCTTTTAAGGTGAAGGCATGTGAGCATATTCGCAAGATGTTGGTAGAATCATCACCGAGCTAATTGGTTGGATTTGTTTTTTCACAACAGCATTGTTTTTGTTATATGTATGTATCTAAGTATGTATTTACTATTGTATATATTTGTTTCTCTTCTGTTTTGTCTATTTATTAAGTTGCACCTGCCATGTTTTGTTTCTGCACCACCCTAAGGTCGACTGGCAGATAATGCCTAAGGCATTAAGTTCGCCTTTGTACAGTTTTTTGTGCATAAAGCTTTAAATAAATAAATCGAGTTGGCCACGCCTCCGATTCTTTTGTTCTGACCACGTGACTTAGCGTTGAGATGACGTGGCAGTGCAGCCAATATAGTCTTTATCGGGATTGATCTTTCTAGGCTCCCCTTACAACATTTTAGGCTACGAGCATTTTCAACTAACATAACATCTTTGATCTCCAGAGAGCTGATCTCCGAGCTGGCCAAGCGCATGGGCGAGAAGCCGGCGCGCGCGTGACGGCCGCCGCCCAGCGTCGCCGTGCTCGGCGTCTGACACCACCACCACCACCAGCACCACGAGCCACCCCTAGCTGCACACCAGGATGATGCCCTGCCCTTACTTACAACATAACAACCTTGGTGGTGCTTCCGGGAGCACCACCAGTACATAACCCCCGTTATTTCTTTACTGGACACCAACCTCCTTGAAAGACCTTCAGTACATTCGCAAAATTTGTGAGAGGTTAAAAAAAAAATACCAGAAAACATCTTTTTTGAATTTGAATTTAGAATCTCAGTTAATGGTCATGTTTTGGGAATATTAACTCAATGATATACACAATAAAGTTTTAATTATTTTGAGATCATTTGCTAGGAATTTCGTATTACAAATGAGAACTCGGAAATCAATTTTGAATGTAGAACACTGAAGAAGATGGTTGAATCAATTTTGAATGTAGAACACTGAATGAGATGGTTGAATCAATTTTGAATATATATCACTGACAATTTATTTAAATAATCTTCGATTCCAAATTCAAATGTAAAAAGAAACGTTTGAAAATCTCGTTACGCGTATTTTTTAAACTAAGAATTTATGCTTTTACGCGTCCAAGTGAATATTTTTTTTACAGTCTAAGCGTTCTTGTAAGCCTTCATGTTTTGGTTGATTCCTAGTAAGTAATGCTTATATAGCTCTCAAGTTTTCAAAGCTTAGAAACAGCCCATTTGTACTTTTATACTGACTTGACCGTTAGTTTGGAAATATTGTAACGACATAGTACCTCGAATACATCACCGGCTCATAGAACAAATCATATTAGGGAGGTGCCGGAAATTTTTCTAACACAGATATTAAATGTAGTATTTTTTCAGCTGTAGTCGACAATCGTCAATTACTTGCCCAATGTCGCTATTAAAAAGTTGTTGCATTCCACGACGACGCATCACATCCCTTATGGCAATAGCATAAGGTTCAAATTGCAATGTTGTCCGTCGTCGCGAAATGGAATAGATTTAGCGTTAAATAATCTACTTAAGGATTCGCAATAGAAGCTAATCGTGAAAATGTATGTAACGATTCATTTAAAAGGTTTGCCCTCGGTTGCTGGACGGAAATTATTGATATTAAACGTTAAGTGATGTGTAGTGATCGACCGAAATACGATTTGTAGCTAAAGCCGAAACTGTAACCGAATATTCGGCCTCTTCCAGTTTCGGCCTTAACTGAAACCAAAGCTGACGTGGTAACAGAAAAACTGACAAGAAATAAAAATAATATTTCAATATTTATGTACCTACTATATTTCGATATAGTTATGCTTGATATTTTAGTTATAATTTTCATAAAATCATCATCATCATCATCATTTCAATCGGAAGAAGTCCACTGTTAGACATATGCTCCCCAAGTGTCGTCACAGCGGACGGTCCTATGTGCTTCGCATACACCGGATTTCCGCGACTCTTACCAGGTTATCTGTCCGCCTTCTGGGAGGCCTTCCAACGCGGCGTCTTTTGGTACGTGATCGCCAGTTCAGAACGTTTCGGCTCCAACGACCAACTGCATTGCCACTTAAGTTTAGCGATTCTTCGGGCTATTTCGGTAACCTAGGTTCTCTTACTGATATTATCGTTCCTGATGCGATCAACACAAGGAAACTTCGATCATAGTCCTTTCCATTTTTTGGTGACTTTTGGCCTTCTGATGAAGCCATTCATAAAATACTATACAATAAATAAAGAAATCGACGATCATCCAAAAATTATAACATACATAGACGAACGAATCAATCAGTTTTTTAAATTTATATGACAACCGTCAGCTCACACACGTTAGTTTCAGTTGAGCCGAATATTCGGCCACTTTTTGGCCGAAATCGAATCTCCGGTCGGTCTCTAGTAATTCAATTTTTTGGTGACTTTTGGCCTTCTGATGAGGCCATTCATAAAATACTATACAATAAATAAAGAAATCGACGATTATCCAAAAATTAGAACATGCATAGACGAACGGGACAATCAGTTTTTAAGTCTATACCACAACCGTCAGCTCACACGTTAGTTTCAGTTGAGCCGAATTCGGCCACTTTTAAGCCGAAACCAAATCTTCGGTCGGTCTCTAATAATATTCAACGACATAAATTATACTTGACATTAATTTTGTAATAATAATTTTCGGTCCAGGAACTGGGCTTTTTAAGGCCATAATTTTAATAGCACTATTAGTTTTATTTTTTTTCAGATTTAATCAGATTTTCCGCATTGCGAACGGATATTGCTATCAATAGCGTCCGTAAAATTCTAAATATATAAAATCGCTGCTAGAAATCTGAATCATTTGTATATTTTATAAGCTCACAAATCTATTTCATATTTTTCTTTACTTTAATATGACATTAGATGAAAACTGTCCGTTTAAACAACGAAGTATGTACCACTAGTACTAAATCTCGAATATTCTTATAACATTTGGTTGTTTTTATAAGTATTTTATTATGTAGTCATTATATTAATCACTGCCATTTATATTCTTAACAAAATTACACGTCTGATAATGACGTATCTATATTTCTCATCGTGAAAAGATAATCCATGACGAAGTAATTTCTTTGTGTAACTGTATGTGTATTAATATAAATAAGTAACATCACATATACATCACAAAAGCACAAAATAGATAGGTACAGAAATTAATCTCATGTATGTACTTCATTTTTTATACCTACGCTAGGCGATCGCGCTAGGGTCAGCGTGTTGCGCCGAACTGTACGAGTGCGACCACATTGAGCCGAGATATCGTGTCCGTGAGCGGCGTCTATGTGTGCGTTGCTCGAGTGCGCTTTATATGTAGATTGTCTTCTGCACCTATCTATTTTGTGACAGAAGTAAGAATAAAACTTTACTATGGATCTATCTACATTTATATTTATTGTTTAACTTTATTTCGAAAACGGAAATCTATACTAATATCACAAAGTTGAAGATTTGTTTGGTTGAACATGCTAATATCAGGATCTACTAATTCGAATTTAGATCGCTACTAGCATACCATAGTCGGCCTTATAATGTTCTCAAAGCTGAGACTTAGGCCTCCTCTCTAGAATTCTAGGAAGAAATCGCTAGTAATTGAGGACACTAGCAGATCTTCAAAATATTAAAGACTTGAAAATAAAGGTCTGCAATACATTGTAGAAGACTCATAATTCATCACATCTATTAAGATCTCTGTTACGCAATTTAGTTATATTCATCACAAACTGCACAGAATTTGTGCCAAAATATTTCACAATTAACTTTTCTCTCTCTTTTAGAAACTCAGATTTTATTTCAATTTAAAATTATCTTTAGTTATATTAGATCTGAAAAGGGGGATTGTAATTACAATTTTTATTTTACTAATGGTTGTAAACAAAACCAAATCTGCTTATTCTATACCCTGTTCGCGTAAAGATTAGAAATTTAAAGAAACCTTTTTTACTGTCTGTTCAACTGATTTTAACTTCTATTTCGTAGGTATTAAGAGCAAAAAAGTGGTTACAATACCAATTATTTACTGCTGCCGCCGTCTGTCATGCCACCTACGTAATAAAAGTCAAAATCGGTTGAACGGACGGTAATAAACGGTTTTCATTTTCTAATGTTATTTTGAACAGAGTATAAATCCCCTGATGTGAGTAAAAAGACATTTTTACTAAACAATTTTAATGCATATCATATAGCTAGTTCTTTTGTAACTTTATTTTTTACTATTATTTTAATGTTCTCATATACTCTGACAGTTAATTTTTTAAGTTAAGTTAAATACTTCATCTTTTGATGGCGTGAAATCATTTTTATCCGTGTCTCAAAATAATCTGAACCATATCTTAGCACAAATGTTTTTACAATTTTAGTATGGCAACATTTAATTGTATGTATTTTTTTTTGTAATGGCAATTCACTTCGTAATGTATGTATCTGAATAAGACTTGATTTTTTGCGCCTTTTTATACTTGATGTTTTGGTCCTTTTTGGTCCATTATGTTTAAAAAAAATAAAATGTAATTGTAGAAACAAGCACTGACATAATCGGATGGACTGGAAATGTATGGCCTTAACTGTAGTGTTGTATGGAATGTGTGGACTTGCATGACTATTATAGTGTTTGACAATTTTGAATAAAAAAAAGCGTAAATGTTTTAAATCTCAAAAAGTAATTGATGTGTAACGGTAAAGTTTACGGCCTTAGCATTTGGATATTTCCAACTTTATATTTGAATGTAGTCAGTGATATATTGTATTATTTGTGTATTTATATTATACTAGAACTAGTTATACAATTATTTAAGTGAAGTGAAAGAAAAACTTGTAATTTTAGTTTTTTCTAAAGCGACGGTGCCGCCCTCTCGCGGCACGTATCCAAATCGTAACGAGTGTTGTGATTATCTGACGGTCGGTGTTCATTTTTCTAATAAAATTATAAACTCCGTTATATTGGAGTGTTTTTTAGCATTTTCGCTGTTTTGCGCGTTAAAAGTTGACTTTTAGATGAATTGTTAAGTTTTAATATTGAAATCATTTTTTACTTGTTGTGGTGAAGACTTCCTCTCGATCAACATTCCTAAATACGTGGAGAAATGTGACTATATCTTTATATATATATTATTCTTCTGTATGTGTGTTTGTCACCTAATTCCTCCTAAACGGCTTGACCGATTTGAAAATAATTTTGTATGTATATTTGAGTGTTAAATATACAATTGGACTTCGTAAGTGGCGCTGCAATCGGGTTCTTATTTTTTTTTTCTGATAATTTGCCACTCTTCGAGCAGAATAACGTCTGTCGCCACCGCTAGCATATTATATAAAGATGGCGGTTTTTAAATTTTGTCTTCCCTGCAAACAAGTATTCATCTTACCAATATAATAAAATAGTGTTAGTGAATCATTAAATATATAAACCAAAACAGAGATTCTATAAGCGTTGCTTCGAATAAAATTATAATAATGATAGAATTTCATTTTCAGACCATACAAATATAAATAACGCAACGCCTAATCACAAAAAGCGCTCAAGAAAAATGCCATAAAATATCACAAATATGTATAAAATTATAAAACTTATATTATTTGTATTAAGTATACGTAAGAGTTTCGTCACACGACTTGCGTGTGCGCAAGTTCGAGACAATTTTCCATTTTAGTGACTTTTATATTTGTAAGTTAGGTTTTTTAAATGTCGTACACCGGTAATACGAAAAGATTGTGTCAGTTCGAGATTATAACCTATTGCAATACAAATAAAATCTATTTTCGTTTGACAGAGTGAATTTAGAAGAGTGAATTAACGTACCGTTAATCGGTGTATGACAAGGAATTATTGCAATTAAAGACAGAATGTAAATAGTGAATTTAATAGTTATACGTATGTTCCTAACAGACGATTATTTTAGATTAATTTTAGGATCTGTTGAAAGTAATGGTAAATGATATTTTTTCGCGCTACATTCGGTTATCACTTTATATAACTTACGCAGCGCGCAATCGTCTCATCGCAAGTGTCTTGTGTCAGATACAAGATACGGATGAATATTTGATTTCTATAGAACCAGTATGAAAAATCCACTCCTGGGCATACGTAAATATTTTTGTGTCCAGTTGCTTCCACTTAACACATGCTCATGACGATCAAAAAGTGTACGCTGTCGGTAACTGAAACAAAAAGTGTCTTCGTCTGAACACGATGCGTAGATCTATATTTGTCTATTTTGGCAAAAGGCTAACTAAAAATTATAATAAGAAAGTAATATACTAAGGGTGAGTTGCACCATTTAACTAAAACCATAACCAATCCTTAACCAGCCGTGAAACGGCCGCCTATTGATCAATTCTACGATTTGACAACTGTTAACGGCTTTGTTATCGTTATAGTTAAATGGTGCAACTCACCCATAGCCTTTCATTTGATGCGCGAGTGTTTTTTTTTTCTTGTTTAAAAATAAGTCTCATGCAAAATGGTGTGATAAATTAACATCACAATAGTTTCACTTTAGTTTTAAATGTAATATTATTTGTAACGATCCAGCATTTATTACATTTAGTTTAAATTGTGTTATTATTTATGTACTCTGTATGATACGTTCTCGAATTAAGACATTATTTTTAAGTTATTAGTTTATAATTCAATATTTTTATTTGTCAAAAAGGAAAGTGAAATATATTACATTTTTTTATATAAAGATTTTTTATTTGTGTTTTTTAATTCATTAAACCCCAAGCGAACGGCGCGTTCACGCTTCTATTGTCTTACTATTGTGTCTCAAATTGACGGTATCTAAAAGGATGAGGTTATGAACGGCAATTTTTTT
The DNA here is from genome assembly GCA_929112965.1 of Mythimna albipuncta. Classification (NCBI taxonomy): domain Eukaryota; kingdom Metazoa; phylum Arthropoda; class Insecta; order Lepidoptera; family Noctuidae; genus Mythimna; species Mythimna albipuncta. The sequence continues at coordinate 1,717,703 of OV815962.1, read as the reverse complement.
CTGAAGTGTTCTTGTCGTTCATTTAAATATTTTTTTATTAAATTTCCTTTCTGTGGCTTCCGCGATATTTTTAATTTGCGTGCAATAAGCAATTCCATCAAACTATATTTCCGTAACTGCTCAGACAGAAGGCTCATTCTTTAAACCTTATTAATTATAATAAGCTATAAGTTAGCTGGTACCGGGGGTAATGAATTCGGGACACTTTTGCCTGAGAGGTTAAATTGAAATTCCCAAAGTTCTTAACTAAGAACCAAAATCATTAAAGAGTGTGACAAGCCACCTTGACGACCTCTCTCTGACCCTGGCCCGAACGTGCCAGTATTCTCGCTAGATGGCGCTAGACTCGACATTTATTTTTATACACTTATTGTACACCAAGACGGGCCTTGGTAAGCGTTGCCTTATCTTGGTGATCTAGCGACTAGTCTAGGGTTCAGGGTGAGGGGTTTTTGAGGAGGGAAATCATCGAATGACTTCTGCTTTAGGGCGGAGCGGAAGGGCGTATCACACCTATGTTCCTTCAAATGAGTTTTGTGTCCAGGTAACCCTTTCAGAACCGATCCCATGGCCCTATAAGACATCGGGCTCCTACAGTATTGCTGATATATGTGAGTTGTACGTGGAACACTACGAGCTGTCGACGACTGGGACTCGGCCCGGACGGTTACCAGGCTGCCAGATGGTGAGTTACCAGTTTCTCGTCGTCTGATAACCCACGCCTACAGTGGCTGGGGTCTCGGAGGGGCGTGAGGATGTTCGTTCTCTCACGCGTGTCCTCTAAGTAAGAGTGTTTCTGAATTGAGGATTTTGAATTAAGAACGTCTCAAACCATAAGCCTAATTTTGACAGGTTTCCTGGCTAGAGTTTCAGAAATCAAATACTTAGTCTGTCTAATAAGTTAAGCGACTTGGGTAATTATTAGGATTTAATGAAATCTGATGTAGTCAACACGGGTTCAATAATCAAGATTGATTAGGTGATAGAGATCATTATGTACTAGCAGAAGAACCTTATAAAAAGTATTGAATAAAATTATTTTTTAAATAATTAAATAATATTCAAAATTCCCAAGTCGGTTGACTATAAATCAGAAATCTACACTAACAAAGAGGTAAAGTTTGTTTTTAGGAGGTAATCTCTGAAAGTACTGGTCCGATTGCGAAAAAAATAGCAGCAATAGAAAGCTGTTTTATTCCCGAGTGACATAGGCTATATTTTATGGGCGAAGCCGTGGGCAAAAGCTAGTTGAGAGGGATAAAGTCATTTAGATTTTGGTTATAAGAAGTAAAAATACAAAATCGATTTTCAAATTATTTATTCGATATCTCCCATGGTAACTTTCGTCTGTCGGAACATCTCGCTACAAATAATATCTTTTGGCACAATATTTGGCATGGTTCTCTTATGTTGCAGTATCGTGTTGCTGTTACGCCCGTATTCGACGATCTTGTTGCTCTATACACACGTGTAACGTGTTGCAGTAACGCTGATTTAAGTTAGCAAGTGTCTTTTGACATTTTACCAGACACATACGTGGGTAAGCTATGGAAGAACTTGATCGGTGACCAGGATGTAACCCGTTCCGGCCCGTTCACAACCTTGCCACTGTGAGAAGTGGCTAAGTGCGAGGCGCTCCGAAATTGTGAACAGGTCGTTCCACATATAATAATAATCATCATCATATCAGCCGAAAGACGTCCACTGATGGACATAGGCCTCCCCCAAGCGTCGCCACAACGACCGGTCCTGTGCATCACGCATCCATCGGATTCCCGATTTATCACATGTTATAATGTGATAAAGAAATAATCAACTAGGCATTGTACCTAACATATATGTAGTCAAGATTACAACTCATAACCAGGTCCAATTTAACATATAAGTTAATTTAGGTATAATTTTTTTGACTGGCCCAAATCAATCATATTTGAAAAAAAAAGAGTAACCGTCAAGTTTCTTGCCGGTTCTTCTCCATAGGAAACGACCACTTGGAACTGTGCACTAGCTTCTGACATTTTATAAGTGCCCATGTAAGCTTATGTTGTAAAATAAAATATTTTTCTTTTTCCTTTTTTTTTAATACATATGGTAAGTATCTATAAGGAAACTAATTACAATCAGGTGAGCCAGGTTTGTTTTTTTAATTCAAACCGAATACGGGCGTTAGGAATTAATTAGTATTATGTATAAATCGTTACACTTTACAACTTACAACCAGACAACCTTTACATTTACAATATTTACGTGTGTACTGTGACATGGAATGTGATCTCCAGAAAACATTACCCTCCTTTCAAGGCAGTCGGGCAAAGTTGTGTTGGCTCTATGAGCTTGTGATTGTTGGAAGTTCTTAGAAAGCCACATCATCACTTACCATCAGGTAACTAGGTAAGATAGTAGTCAAACGCGAGCCGATCAATAATAATAATAAAAATAAAGAAAATATGTGAGTATATATACTAAGTGATTCTATCAGCGGTAACGATTGTCAAATAGTTTAAAATGTATGGCATTGATATTTTTTTAATGTGTGAAATTGTCCACCGACTTACTTCACTAGAGGGTGGATCGTGTCAGACTTACTAACTAAAGTATATTGATATTGAAATGAACTCGAAAAAGTCCCACCAAAAACCCGCTTTGAACTTTTGACAATCGGTACAGCTGGTGAATGTCACTTTGTTTTGAGCCAGTAATATTGTGTCTTTGAGTTATCTGTATATTATCAAAATCTTCTACAATTTATGTTCTTGGAGATCAAGCAGCCCAGCCCAGTGACGCCGACACAATTTTCTAATATCCTCACGAACACAACAATTGTTTGTAACAATAATAATTTTTAGCCTACTTCTAGGCAAATAAATTTCTCTAAATAGCGTCATAAGCTTACAAATTCAATGTATTCTAACTCGGAAATAATATTTAAAGACAAGATAATTTTCATCCAATTTAATCCTTCAATAATTGTCATTTATTTTATAAATTGTAGATGCTTTGAATCTGCAAACTTACGTCTAAAGTATTGATTGAAGAAATCAAATCCAGATTTGGAAATACCTAGAAAGAAAGGCGATAATCTCCTTTTCTATGACAAAGGTTTCAATACAAAATATAGATTAGATTTCTTCAACCAAAATATCAATAAATTCTCTAATAATAATCGAAGAAATTATATGAATTCAGTCGCTCCATTATAAATCATTAGGTTTACACAACAAATCGTTTGAATCACACATCTTAGAGAACATTTAGATCATTTCTGAGATGTGTTCCGTTGGCAGTGTGGTTATCGTCATAACAATGTTTCATCATTTGAGCGCTAGATACATGTGGCGGTTTTATCCCTTTGTATACGGAGTAATTTTTGGAAATTCGTTTTGCAACTGAAGCTGGAAATATATTTTTAAACTTTTAAATAACGTTATCCTCAAATGAAAATGCTGTCGAACTTGTGGCGTTTATAACTACTAATTTAGGTATTTAAAACAAAAAGCTCAGCTCTATTTATTGCGATACATGTTCAATGGTTCGTTCGTCTGTAATTAAAATAAACGTATCTTTTGACAAACAAAAGCTACGTCTGTCAAGTCGCGGTGATCCTGCTCCACGGGTATTTCCTCAATCCTCTAAAGAACTGTTCGTTCCACTAGTAATATCCTCAATTACAACTACACTATAATACTTAATTGCTTGATTAATTATTGCTTTAATTTTTTGGTCTGTCAAATCCTTGGCGAGTGAAATGTGTAAAAGTGTATATCGTGTCTGTGTGCTCACCATGTGCTTACCTTCAGTACGATACAACAGCTAAAGTAGAAAACAAACGAAGCGTCGATTATCAGATTACTACGAGCAGCAAAACTATGAGTAAAATAGTTCTAAAAAGTATACTAGTACTAACGGGGTAGCCGTCGATGTTAACTATTAGAAGGCCTTCGATAGGATTCGTCCTGAGATCACGTTCTTAAAGATTAAGTACAAACTATTATTGCATGTTTAGAATTGCACTGTTACGATTTCGATTAAAAAGTATCGATAAAAGTAGTCTTTACACTCGTTAGTATTGTCCAGAAGTCGAGAACATGCGTGGGGTACTGCAGGGCGGCCGGCGGGCCCGCGGGCGCGCGCGGCTCACACGGGCGGCAGGTCGCGCTGCAGCGACGTGAGTCACGTGTGGAACACCCACCCCGGCACCGGAGGTCACGCGTCCGGCGCGCCGTGGATGTGGTGCTGGTAGGTGTGGTTCAGCTTGTTCGCGAACTCGTGCATGATGTCCCGGAAGATCACCGAGTCGAGGTTCTCCCCGAGGATGTAGAGGAGGTACCAGTCGCCCATCTTGCTGCGCCGCACGATCGTGTCGACGTTGTCGCGGCGGACGAGTCTGAAGCGCATGCGCATCATGTAGACTCGCATGCGCGGCGAGAAGATGATGATGAAGCGGTACACGAGGGTGATGAAGGTGAGGATGCCGAGGATGACGAACCAGAACCACAGGAAGACGTAGATCTTCTCGTTGACCACGTTGAGCGGCAGGATGCACAGTGCGTCGTGGCGCTCCACCTCGCCCGACGACCCGAACTTGTTGAACAGTGTGCACTTCACCATCCTGAAATATACACGTGTTTAGTTATTAATAGAAGTTCTCTTTGCTTTGTATAAACAAAAAAATTGAGCCGTTAACCATGTAATGTTTTGCCAAGAGTCTACAAGAAGTCTGCTGCACTAATAAAAGACAGTTTTACAGCCGATGCAATAGTAAAACCTTTGTCTTTGGAGGTATGCGGAAAAGAGTGTAAAGTCCCGAAAACCTCTGTTAAAAAAGGCAAACCCTTGTTGAAAGGGTTTTGCGACCAGACGGGTGTTATGTCTGGTGGGCAACTGCCCGATAGATGATTTCGGGTTGTTCAAATCGCATGGAGAACTTTAATTGCGCGATGCAGGACTTTAAACCATATCATATCAATAGTTCATATATGTCGCCATAGATGTCGCTACATACCAAAGAAGATAATGCGGATTGGTCAGTTATATAACTTAAAGATAAGGTACAACGTGAATATTTGATTAAAATAGTACATTAACTCTCCGCCGTACAAAGTTACCCTGGAATATTCACTTAACTATTGTGTGAATCTTACCTTGGAAATATGTAGATCATGGGGTCGATGCGATCCTCTTGATCTGACTCCATGTAGGCGATGACGTCCAGCCCGAACGTCATGAACTCTCCGTCGAAGAACCGGTTCATCAGGAACATTTGCCCTGAAAACCATGAACATTATCAATTTTTTTTTGACACGAAAAAAATAAGCACTTTTGTTTCCTGTCAAAAAAAATACAGGACAAATATTTATAAAAATAAGTAGATATATAATGAGCGGTCTAATTGCACAGGGTTATTTCTGACAGACAACCTTTGGATGGACTGAGAGAAAGGAAATAGATTTGGGGATGTCAGTGTGTATCTACATCTCCTCCTTCACCGATAGAAAGCTACTTTATTTCTAAGTGATAGCACAAGCTTTGACTAGTTGCTGCTCTGTGATTTTTGTGGAATATTAGGTATATTATAATTGTATCCAATGGTAAGTCTTCAAAACTATTGTTGATGTGATGCCACGGACAGATACTTTCATTAATACACCTATTTCTGCCATTACTGTACACATTTCCAACCTCGCCTAAGGTTTTCGAGAATGCAGGTCAATTATCACGCATGGTAGGGCGACCTTTTTTGATTATCCTTATTATGTTTCCCTCTACCATTTTAATCCTGCAAACGGCTAAGGAAACTCATCTGAAAAATAGGTACTAGTAAGAATCGCCGCTACTAATCAGGCTACATGAGCTAGTGTTCGTGAGCATGTGGTTCCCTTTTTTAGCGTGTTATCATATGACTTCTCCTGGTCTAGGTGTAGTGAGAGGGAGTGTAAGACTAATACTGACTAAAATTCACCCTACCTTCAATTACCCTTTGCGAACCAGGGCCACGATTTCAAATAATCCTACAGCCCAGCGTGAGGTCCTGGGTTCGATTCACGGACTATCAAACAGTCATTGAGGTCATTAATTAAAATTTCGCGATCGTTTCAGAATACTAATAACTTCTTTATCGTGGGTGCATTCACAAACACAAGATACCATAACTCAGTACACATATACAAACATACAAAAATTTGTCCGTGTGCGAATCGAACCCGCGACAAGTAGCGCTGCCAATCAGCCGCTGCACCAATTGTATCGTCAAAAAGACAATAATTATGCCTCTTGTAAGTCAACATTACTGTCCTCATGAGAGTAAATATATTCAAAACGAACTTCTGCTTTACCCATCGGTCGGAGAATACCGAACTTCAGTGCCGTTATTTAAGTAAAATGCCAAATGAAACGCAATATGAATTAAAGCAACTTTATTTATGAGCAGCTTAAACTGCGTGTCTTAGCTATATTTTTTTATTTTATTTTAATAATACAGTGATAGACTACACAGTAAGCTGCAGTTACGACGAAAAACAGTTCCCACTTATATCAGAAGTTCAATTATTACTGTATTACCGTTTATACTTTTTTAGTAACAGCAAAAGTAGATACCTCTTACTTCACTTTTGCTGTTATGTTTATGGAGAAGTTAATATCATGTATTAACTCCTCTATTATTTCCACTAACAACTAATAACTGTTCAAAAACAAGTATACCTTATGGCATATATTTATTTATTTATTTATTAAGGATCGCCAACATTACAGGCACTGGAAATTAACATAGGTAATCATTTTGTATACTATTCAAGTGCTGCAACACTTACAGACAATCACTACATTAATGGAGAACATCAGATTTTAAAACACATAAACATATAAAATTAGACGAAAAGAGACTTCACATTCGGATCATTTTCAGATACATTATTTTGATTAAATTCTAAACAATGTCTGAATAAGAGTCTACTCATGGTTTTTTTTATAGCATAGTTGTGCACAGGTCAACATTCGGGCATAAACCCGCCGCGTGCTGTAAAACTTGGTTTATGCCCGTTTTAATTCAATATGTTATGATTTACAATCGGTGCGGTAGGACCCTGCAGCCTAGTGCAAGAAAGGACCAGAAGTCCCACTAGCATTATTATCATCGTTTCCTAAAACTTAAAAAATGGATCGACGTAAATTGAAATTGAGTTTTTATTTTGTAATCACATAATTAACAATGTTTGTAGAAATACGAAGACATTAGTTCAAAACTAAAAAAATAACAATTTAAAAGTATAAAATCTAAATAACAGACATGGGATGGGTCTATAATACACCATTTCACCAAAGCATAATTGAAGCGCTTGAATCCAGTGGTGGAATAGATCTGTTCACTGATGAGTAGGAGATCCTGCGTGAATATCTGATGACTTGTAACCTTAGCTACATGGAAGAGTTAACTAAAATATTAAAAAGGTTGCTCCGTACACACTTTCAACCCCCTTTTAAACCTTAGGTTGAAGTTAAATTCCGTTTTTGGCAGATGTCACACTTACTATACTATACTTTTTTCAGTTTGTAGGAGTTATAGTTTCTGAGATTTAATCAGTGAGTGGTATTTCGCTTTTATAGATTTTTAATAAGCTTTACATAATTTGTGTCTAATATAACCTCATTATCATCATCTTCCTGCCCTAGTCCCGTTTTATTTGGGGTCGGCGCAACACGTTTTTTTCGTCCATTCTGTGCTGTCACTCGTCACGCTATCACTAACTCCCTAATATAACCTAATCAGTGTAATTGACATTATGTCGTTCTAGTTAACCTTTTGAATGTCTTATGTTACACAGTTCGACATAAGCAATTGTCTTTCTATTGTGTCTCTAATTACGGCATTCAAAGAGTTAAATAAAATAAATGACACAATCAAGTTGGTCTTCTGTTCTATCTTGTACAGTGACCGGTTGGTTCACGATTCAGCTCGTGCGCGCGACAGATGTGCGTCTGATATATCAGTTAGGACATGTTTAGGTCCCGCGCGGGCCACTAGAACCGCGGCTCTTGCCAAAATGCTAACACACGACAATATCGTGCGATATAAATCTGTTCAATGTATTCTCGAGTCACAAAGCTGTCGGCAAATAAACTGCCTGACATAAACATAAACACTGCATAGGGACATAAAAATGGCAGCCGGTTTTTTGTGCATTGATGTTCTGTGATCCCCAGTAAGGATAATAATTCAAATCTTTATTTTTTCATAAAGACTATGGGGTCAGTAAAGCACTTCTTATAAGCAAGCAATTTAATAATTTACAATGTAATTCAAAGAATGTACGAGTACAACAACGATTTTAGGTTTAACCGACTTTTCAGAATCAATATAATGTGGGTAGAACTCCCTTTCCTAAACTAGGCATAAAACTTGGCTATATCTTAGGAACAAGTTTCCAATTTTCCTGAGAACAGTGGTGGCCGAGTGGTTATGAACCCGACTTACGAGTTGTAGGTCGCGGGTTCAAACGTAATTTAAACTTTATTTCATCACCACTGCTCTCAAAACGGTGAAAGAAAACATCGCGAGGAAACCGGCATGTCCTAGAACCAAAAATTCGAAGACATGTCACATTCAACCCGCACTGGGCCCGCCGCGTAGTGAATTACGGCCCATTCCCTCTCCTAGAGAGGAGGCCTGATTCCCAGCAGTGGGAACATTAAAAAGGCTAATTAAATATGTTATGTAAGTTTCCAATTATAAGTAAGTAATAGTATTACAAAATAAGACATTGGTACTTAGAGTGTGTCAATTATATTCTTATTATTTGAATGCGTATGGGATTCAAAAAATAAGAATACGCTATTTTCACTGTCAAGGCAGTCATCTCAGCGCTCCCCCGCTGTACTTATAGCCCCACTAGGACGAGATCGCGCACACAGCATTATTTCCCTCGCGGCCTACTTAGTTTTTGTTATTGGACACGCGACGGGAAGCGAAAGTAAATACCGCTTATAGGTTTAGCATTACAACCTAAACACAAAAAGATATTGATATTTCCTGACAGATTTTAATGAGCTTTATGATGTCACCTTTTCCGGAAAGCAACTCATTAGGGGTTTTATTATAAAAGGTTAAGATTTATATTTCCTGGAAAATATTTCAATCTATTTGTGACATTATCTTGCTCAAAACTAGGTTTAGGGTTACTCAAATAATAAATGCAACAGCAATCGAGCAATCCTTAGTTAATTTTATCATAATCGCTTTTGCCCGCGGTTTTGCCCGTGTACACAGGAGCACAGTGTGCCTTGTTACATAGGAATAAAGTAGCTCTCAATCGGTGAAAAAAATTCAGCAATCGGACCAGTGCAGTACCTACTCTCTGATTAGATACGTGCTACAAACCAAAAAATAAAAAAAACTTTACTTTTTTGTTATATTAGTATACATATTTTAATTCTAAGAAAATAAAATATCACTAAAAAAAAAAACATTTCTAAACACACATCACGTTCAAAAATCCTTACAGATTATGATGTTAATATTTATCGACTGGGCTTTCAGGAACCTAATTGCCTTGTGTCTGAAAAAACTTACAGTTTATTTACTAAGCTGAAGAGAGTGAGAGTGGCTGGATGCGATCAGTTCGTGTCAGATCTGTCAGCGACAACCGAGAGTCCAATTGACAGGTTTCCAAAAAGCTTTCAGGATTCAAATTAGGTTAATATAATTCTCTATTTAAAGACAAGTGGCTAATATCGATCTTGATTAGTGTTGACTTTTTTAGGGTGCCCTAATCGGTAATTTTTCCATAGAAACTTAGTATCGCGATTAAAACACTGTTTGACAGTGTGACGTCAAAATAAAATATGATATCTAGTTAGTATATACACCATTAAATTTTAATAGTTTTAATCCCGTGGAAGGTCGATCCGCTACATGAAACACTATTGATTTGTAACGATAAAATTAAAAAATGAAAAACCTTTTATTCAAAACTCGTATTAATTTACGCATGTACGAAATTAATTTCTTTAAGAAAACTTCAGCTGAGCGAGTTCAATGACCTGTAGATAATAGTCGGCGTTGCGTACAAATTACCCATAGGTCATTGAACTAGCTCAGCTGACGTTTTTTTAAAGAAATTAATTTCGTACATGCGTAAATTAATACGAGTTTTGAAAAAAGGTACTATATTTTTTAATTTTATCTTTACAAATGGATAGTGTTTCATGTACCGGATCGACCCTCCACGGGATTAAAACGATTAAAATTTAGCAGTGTATAAAAAACGAGCTCCATCATAGGACCAAAGACATTAAATTTTTATTAGGAGTTACAGACAGCCTACTCTGCAGAGCCTGCATGGAAGAGGACGAGACAGCAGCTCATCTGCTTCTAAGCTGTCCAGCGGTCGCTAGTTACAAGTTAAGGCAGAGTACTTCATTCAGGAAATTCAGGTAGGTATCCTCCGTAAAATTGTCAATAACACCAAGGCGTTGCTGGCCTTCCTTGAGGAGCTGGGGTTGTTCGCATGACACATTTGTCCAATCCGTACGCAAAATACGTGTTTTAGTCATGGAGTTGCTGTCACCAGCCCGAAATACAATATATATAAGGAGGAACTGACTGACTGACATATCTACGTACAGCCGAAACTAATGGGACTAGGAGCGTGAAATTCAGCAGAAGGTTTCATTTTATGACCGAGCACTAAGAGAGGGTTTTCCAAAATTCACTCCACTCGGCCACCACTATCCTAGAAATACTTAAACTATACCTATTCGTTATACGTACAGCTAAGGTGAGACAGTGGTCAAACGCGAGCCTATCAATAGTGACTTCTGCGAAGTAGTAATGCTTTCGCTGCCGCCGGGATTCTGATCCCGATTTCCAGCCACCGTAGGCGCGGGCTTGCGGACAGTGAGCAATGGGTAGCTCGCTGGGGCCAGGGTTATCCGTAAGGGAACTCGAGCCCCGGTATGAAGGCTTTAAGGAATAGTGTGGGTTTTTAGTCAGTAAGAGTCTGACACTATCTCCCGCTCCGCCCAAGAGCGGGGATTGCTATTGGATGATTTTCCCCACCGAAAAAAAATCCTATTAATAGTAATAATAATAAAAAAAACTGTATACAAATTGAAACTCACCTATAACGTTGATAAGAGCAAGGCCCTCGCACAGGTAGTACCGATAGGCCCACCAGTTGTGGTACCGCAGGTTCTCCCACAGGTAGTCCAGGATGAGCTTCTTCTTCGTCTTCTTCTCGATCTCGGTGCACACGCCCACGTCCAGGTCCATCATCAGCGCGCGGATCTTGCCCCCTTCCCACGACTTCCACAGCCAACGGGGCGCGTAGAACAACATTGCCTGGAACAAAAATTAGGGAGTTAACGCATTTTTTTTTATTTGTATCAAAAAGTAACTTTATTCAAAATCGCAAATCGAAAGAGTTTTTAAAATCCGTTCCATATTAAGTTAGAAATTTTTTAAATGTGGTGGAAGGGGAAACTGTCAAGTAATAGAATAAGGATGCATATACCGAAATGTGACGTCACCACCATTAAGTTACGTGTGTACAAAAGAGATAGCGAGATGTTCCTAACGCGCCCCCACTCTTTCATAAAGCAATATTTGAAATGTTAATGTTAGTGCTGCTTCATTTAAAAACTATTTTAATAGTGTTTTTAGACAAAAAAAAGTGTCATTAATTTGTTGTTTAGCATAAAATATTGTAAAATAAGGCATATAGGCAAGTACTCAATTGTGGGTTTGAATATAACAATGCTGTTGGTTGTTGAACTTGCATAATGCTATGTGTTTCTAGTTTTTTTTTTTATTTTTTTTTTATTGTTAATAGGTTCGTGCTTGACCGCTATCTCACCTGATTGAAAGCGACGATGTGGTCGACGATAAAACGCGCTTACCTAGAAGAAACCTATTCTTAAAGATTCCCGGGTTGTAGCTATCAGGGAAAACAGACTCCGCTAAGGAATTCCACATAAACATAATCAGACATATAATGTAATATTCCCTCTGCTGGGACTCAGGCTTCATCTCTAGAAAAAGGATCATCCCGCGGGGACTCGTAGGTCCAGTACGGGATCATGATGTATGTCAGAAATCTTCGAAGATCTTAATAAACTAGTGCACCCCACCATCAACGATTGCATCACTGCTTACCATCAGGTGGGATCGCAGTCAAGCACTAGATTAAATTAAAAAATAGTTTTGGTCGTAGGCTATTTTTTTAAAAGCTAGTGTTGTATATTATTATATCTGTTTGTACTTTACACCCCTGGAATTGATGTTTTTATTGCAGATGTGACGAAGTTTGGTCAAGAAGTTTTGGGATGATTTGGTTATATAAGTATATATTGTTATGATCGTAAAACTTTGGGCCCGGAAATGTAAAGGGAAACATAACGGAAATTAAACTTTCGGATTGACCTTTTGGTTACGATGTGGACTCTACTATTTAGGTTGCATGTCTTGTGGATACCTACTTGAGTTTATCGTTGGATATTATGGTAGTCAGCACGTTAGGCGCAATTTTTCAGCGATTGACCACATTAGATATGTATTTAACCCTTTCTTAAAATAAATCAAATTGAAGTTACGGCCTCCACAAGGCAGATAAGCCTGCAACGTTAGGAAGACACATCACCATTATCATCATATCAGCCGAAAGACGTCCACTGTTGGACATAGGCCTCCCTCAAGTGTCACCACAATGACCGGTTCCCTCGTATTCATCGGATTCCCGCGACCTTCAAAAAGTCATCGAGCCTTGTGGGAGGCCTTCCAACGCTGCGTTTTCTGGTACGTGGTCGCCATACCGGAGCCTTTCGTGCCCATCGACCACCTGTTCTGCGAACAATGCCATTGCCACTTAAGTTTGGCGATTCTTTGGGCTATGTCTGTAACCTTGATTGTCCTGTGGATATCTTCATTTCTGATGTAATCACGCAAAGAAACTCCGAGCATAGCTCTTTCCATTGCCCTTTAAGTGACTTTAAGCCTTCTGATGAGGCCCATTGTAAGCGATTCGGAGCTATATGTCATCACTGGCAACTCGCACTGGTCATAGACTTTTGTCTTGAGACACAGTTTAGTTGTAATTTGTGTAGGTTATTCCTAGAGTGAAGCAATGTTTTGTTTTGAAGAACACATTACTACTGTTTTTATCATTTTGTTGACCAGTTTCAATCCTAATCAGTAATCTGTTGAATGGTCTCTTAAACCTACCAAACTGCACTAAAACCTAACTGATAACAATTTCACTAATATTAGTACATTTCGAACTATCCAACTTATTCTAAACTACCGTATTTACAGCGCCATTCAAATCTTTTACAACCAACTTAATTAACTTATCCACAACCTATTTTAGACTTTATTTTTATGTTTCTAAAGTCTAAAATTTAAAAAGGTTGTTGGTAATAAGGCGTGAGTCACAATGGGAGCAATCTTCAAATCTGTGGTAATAAAGTTGTGTATGAAATTGCGTATGAAACAGAAAGTGGCAGACGTTTGTATGGCCGTAGTGCAACCTGTATCACGATGTAGCAATGTTTATAGCTATTGCCAGTGTATAAATGCAATTGCTAAAACACATATCGGAAGCTAGGCAGGGCTGTCCGGGAGTGATTTTGATTTTGAGTAGACTAGCTGCAGCCCGCGACTTTTTTTTTATCTGTTATAAACTAGTACTTGACTGCGATCCCGCCTGATGGTAAGCAGTGATGCAATCGTTGATGGTGAGGCGCACTAGTTTATTAAGAGCCTATTCACTCTAGTCTTGAAGACACCTAAATTATAATCAGACGGGAAGACCGCAGTAAGCAAATTGTTCCAGTCCTTCGATGTACGCGGTATAAATGACGAGGCGAAATGCTTATTCCGGACCGTAGATGTTTCAACAACGTAAGGGTAGATAATCGCCGAGCGTCGGTTTCTCCGATGGTAGAAATGAGATGGCGGAATCAAGCCATGCAATTCCTGCGCACACTCTCCAAAATGCAATCTGTAAAACACCGAAAGGCTGGCTACCCTACGCCTGTGCTGTGATTTAACCAAATATGGATCACCAATCAGCCTCTTCGCGCGCCTTTCCACCGAGTCCAAAGCTGCCAGGTGGCACCTTGCAGCACCAGCCCATATGTGGCTGCAGTACTCTTGGGCTTCCCCCGCGTGATAGAAAATTGGCCCTAGCTAAACTAAAAGCCAGGGTCACGTGAATTGAAGTAAAATATATTGTTACCTAAGTATGTTACTAGAAAAGGCAGTGAAAATGTTTATTCTCAAATATTATAATGCTATAAAAAACTTTGTAAAAGTGGTTTTCTGAGCTCCAATGAGGCTGTAAATTACAAGCCCAAGTCGTCGACGGCGCGCGCTGTTCCCGCGCGCCTCAAGGAGTTTACGGCAACAGCAGGGGCCCAGCCGGGTCGAAGCCTACTGGGGCCAGGGTTATCCGAAAGGGCGCTTGAGCCCCGGTATGAAGGCTTGAAGGAACGGGATGGGTTTTTTAGTCAGTAAGATTTGACATTATCTCCCGCTCCGCCCAAGAGCGGGGGTTGTCATAAGATGATTTTTCCCATCGAAAAAAAAAGGCTGTAAATTAGAAACAAGCAGGTAGGCTTTCAAGAAAGTACTACAGCCTCAGGTATACAGATCAACAACCCAAACCTGACAATATTCTTCGGGGAAAAACAATAAAGATCCAAAAATGTCAAATTCTAGAGAAGTCGGTTTAAGACTTTAGAATTTATGACAATCCTGATTTTGGTGCCTGAGTGTGTCAATTTTCAAATTAACAGCGTCTACATTCGTGTATTATGCGTTAAGTGGACACATAAAAATTACTCTTCAGAAAAGTCTTTACAAAAATCTGTCTTAATTGTTTTCTTCCTTAATTAGAATCTTATTATATTAACCGGACATCGAACAAACTCTCACTGTTGTATAACTTAAATCAATAACTTTCAATCGGCAGCCCTATCCATACGTCATAAATTCATCTGGCTAGACACTATCGTAAATGGTTTATAGCCATCAGATATTATGGCTTTCAGCAGGCCGCGGATAGATGCGCACACACTGACAGATATCATAATACTGATGGGTTTATATAAATAACAGATTGACGTTTTTGGGGCACGATACTAGATGGCGTTAGTGGGCGCTCAACTATATGCTGTTTATTGGGTTGGTATAGCCGTTTCAGCTGCATTTTGGTGTGTCACGTAAGCTGTAAATTTAAAGTGTTTCTATACATGGCTTGGAGGGATACCTTTGCCTTATTGTTAATTCAAGGAGTTCGTGTTTTCGGGATTTTTCTTGAAAATAGACTATTCCAGACTGGATCAAGAAATAAGATATTAGGTATTAGGCGGCTATCTAAAGCTTTTTACTTGTGATGTTAAAAAAGTGTGAAATGAGTAAAGTTTTATTATTATTAATAAGCAGGTAAGCCGTAAAATTAAAAGAATTCACTGTACCTACTAATAAATAGATTTTATAACCAATTGAATGTTACTTTATCACTGAATGATATAGACATGTAGGTACCAAATATTTTCACGAGAGTGAAATTGCTGAGAAAAGCTAGTTAAATATTAAGCATCCTTAACTTACACAAAGTTACATGTACTATGTACGCTTTAGTAGTAATTTCTTAAATAAATAATCGTTTAGTTGGCTAATTTTCAGAAGTGGTATAACATAAAAGCTAATTAACGGCACCACAAAATCGTATAATTTGACAAAGTTATTCCTTCAAACGAATCTATTGCAGTAATGCCAACCTGCAAACAAGTTGTGAACTGTGCAGCGTGCATAATGCAGAGTTTCGGCTGCAGACTGCAGACTGCAGGGTGCAGGGTGTCGGGTACGGTGGGGTGCACGTACCTCATAAATTGAGTGTTCGATTCGGCTCAGCCGCGGTATTATCTATTCAATGCATGCCCCGAAATAGTGTGGGCATGTGTTCGTAGTCGTTTACACGAGTTTTTTGTCGTCTTGATCTGTAATTTGTTAGTTTTCGACTTCAAAACTTTACGTCTTTACTTAATACTTATATAAAGTTCTACAATTGTTGGTCTGTTTTCGAATAATATATTTATAATCTCTGGATTGCTGTAAAATTATAAAATAATACTTTGCAGGTAGAATATTACACAATAGTGCTATACGTACGTACTACTGTAAGCTGTCACTTTTGTATTTAACGTTTCAGTGAATTCTCAAATTATGGAATAGTCTTTATAGGTACTAAGCATTAAGAGTAGGCTTAATGCTTAGTAGCCCGTATGTACTTAAATAAATTAGCTGCCCCAAAAAACACACAAAAATACATTATTATGAAAAAAAATCGAACGTAACAATAAATCGGCTCAAAAATGCTAAAATTGCGGTTAAAAACGAGGGTGAAGCTAGGAAAGACAAAGGCTTTACGATCTATTCTCATACCTACTAAATAGGATCTATACTTACAAAAAAAAAACATTACAATCAGTCGAGGTCGAGCCGTTTCGGAGGAGTGCGACCACAAACACTATGACGCGAGATAATTAATTTAAAAATAAATAGCTATCACGTATTTCCTTCAAAAATACTTTCCAAAATAACCTCAAAATCACCAGTCAACAGTCATTCGCATCCGAAAAAAATTGCATTACAAACAATAAATCGCCAGCTATCCGCTACTGAAATACTTCACTTCCCCGCATCGACCCGCATCCGGTTTATTTACGTTCCGCATCGTCGCGTATCGCGCGTGTGTTTATGGCCTAACGATTGACCGGCCGTACGTCGTCCGCACCGCGAGCCGACCAGTGCACAAAATAGATTGATACAGAAGTCAATCTCATGTATGTACTTCGGGCACGCCATAACTATGATGGTAAGTACCATCTCTGAACCGTGGCTGGAAAGACCTCATGGCGTCCTCACCTTCCGTATGACGCAGGTTCTCACCGGACATGATCAGTTCGGGAAGTTCCTGCACCGGATCCGTGTAGAAGTGACGCCCAAGCGTCACCATTGTGTGGATCGCCCAGAGGACACGGTGGAGCATATGGTAGAGGTGTGCCCCGCTTGGGCAGAGCACCGCCTTGTCCTCGTGTGGGCGATCGGCGGCAATGATCTCTCGCGCCGGGTTGATGCGAGTTGTGGCCGGCGGTCACCTCCTTTTATAATGCTAGCAAAAGAGGAGGCCGCTCGCGTCAAGCAACGAAACTCACGCCCCAGCCGCCGCCGGGATTCTGATTCCGATATAACTTTTTTTTTTACTCCATTATTTTACAATGAATTGAGCCGAGATATCGTGTCCGTGAGCGGTGTCTATGTGTGCGTTGCTCGAGCGCGCTTTGAATGTAGATTGACTTCTGCACATATCTATTCTGTGGCCAGTGTGTCCCCGACTTTACTGGCGTTATTAATAGGTCTGTCGATTCATGTGGTTTAATTGAAAATGTACTGTTTTGATCGTTTTCAGATGGATTCTATTTGGCACGAGAGTGTAGCCACTGATGTATGCTTAAGCACTAGGGGCCTTGATAACGCGACGTTGTATTAGTGATGGTGATAGTGGAATTGCCATAATTTTACGGATGGATGATATTGATAATGATATTTAGTGAGTGCATTGTTAATCGTCATTGCTGATCAAATAATACTTTGTCTAGAGCTCTAAGCTCACTTTTTATTGTTGATAGGTTCGCGCTTGACCGCTATCTCGCCTGATGGAAAAAACGTAACCTAGAAGTAACAGTTAAAGATTCAATGATTTAAAGATTACATTTTTTTAAGTAATTTTTTAAAATAGATGGAGGGAAAGTAAGTATAACATATACATATAATAATAATAATAATAACTTGGACCCTGATCCCGATGCCGGTGGGCTACTATTTTTTATATTTTTAAATGTTTTTTTTTATGTACTTTTTAAGAAATATTTAAAAATGTAAATAATATGTATATATATAGATAATAAATGGAATAATAATAATAACTCCTCCCGCTCTGGGTGGAGCGTGATGGAGTGTCAGATTTTTTCTAACTAAAATCTTCAGTGAACTTTGTGTGTCAATGAAGGACTGGCGATGAGATCTGTCTCCACCTAATCCCACGCCTTGGCATGGATCGGCCTTAGCAGGTCCCATCAATAAAACTGACATTTTATTGAGGCGTGCGTGGAATGTACTGGAAGACGCAGCGTTGGGAGGGCTCCAACAAGGTGGACCGATGACCAGGTGAAGGTTGCGGGAATCCGATGTATGCGAGGCGCACTGGACCGGCGTTATGGCGACACTTTGGGGAGGCCTATCTCCAACAGTGGACGTCTTTCGGCTGAAATGATGATGATGAGGAATTACTCCTGAATCGTGGGCGTGTTCACAGACATGTGAACTCACACACTGAAGACACTCCGATCCGGAACTACTACCGTCTTTCTTCTTGATCGTTTCACTCTTAAGGCGTATAGTTCCTTGAATCATCTGGCCGAAATTATGTGAACGCAACTCTCGCACTTGCCTAGGCGGCAGTACGCAAATCTGTGCATTTATTTGCGGCCAGCAGCGCCCGGAAAGCGCTTTAAACCCATTTTCTCTGCGAGATATTGATTGATTTACATATGCAATGTTCACTTTGAAGAATATTTAACCACCAATTTTGGCACTTTTCGGGCGCTTGGCCCTTAATAGGGCCCCAAGTCTGCTATTTTTATAAATTCGTCATTCCAACACGACCCCATTGCCATTTTACTAAAAGTTTCTAATCTGCTAATTCATAATGATCAATCATTGATCGGTCAATGATCGATCATCATCAACGCGCTGTTGACCTGATCCTTTTTGGACCACGAACTGAGAGCCAGGCACCTTAGATGTATTCTTTTGTCCTCGCTATCTCATATATAGGGTGACTGGTAATTAGTGTACGATACTTAAACACGTGATTGTGCTCATGATAACCAACAACTATTTCTATGGGAACAAACCTGAAATAGCGAAAAAAAATCAGCTGTTCAGTACATTTATGTTTGCTTAATGTATTGAACAGCTGATATTTTTTTCGCGATTTCGGCTTTGCTCCCATTATAAAAGTTGTTTGTTATCATTAGCACAATCACGTGTTTAAATATCGTACACTAATTAGCAGTCACCCTAGTGATGACAAAACAATGCGTGTGTTATCTTTTGTATGAATCACTTTACACGCGTGATGCGTGTCTGCAAAATACATCACTTTGTACCTATGATACTGACCTACACTACAGACTTTATTTTGTTCTGTCAAAGCATTGATTTCATCGAAATAATCACTATCGATACAGGCAGCTGCATAAGAGTAACCATGTAGTTACACATTTTAAACGAGTAACCATGGAGTTTCTTGCCGGTTGTTCTCCATAGGAAACGACCAATTTGGAACCGTGCACTAGCTTCTGACGTTTTATAAGTGCCCATGTAGGCCTATGTGAAATTAAATATTTTGACTTTGACTTTGAATAATTCTACCGTCGTCGTTACGTCCAGCATGAGTATCAATTTAGTGCATTTTGATACAAATGCAAAACGTTTCAGAATTCTGTTGGAGCCGAGGGCTGTAGTGACAAATTTGGAAGTGTATCAAACGACTTTTCTCAATAGGTACACTCAATACACTTCGAAGTAATGATTAAACGGGGGTTGATCGGCGATTCGTGGGGTCGACGCGCGCCCAGCCTGATACGTAACATGTAATAACATTGAGGATGGGGAGAGCACGCGACCGCACTAGTGCAGAAAACAGTCTATTGCGTGCCTAAAAGCGGTGAAATAAGAGCAGGGTTTCGAGTAAGTGTATTGAAAAATATTTTTTCTTTTTGAGCAAAAGAAGACAAAAGTGACTTTCCAATAAAAGAAAAAACGGGATCGATTGTGGTCTGGCTATACTTTACCGGGATACCATGGAGGCGCAACTAGTCGCGCCAGTGAAATATAGCCCTAGTCAGGTGGATTGCTGATTAAATGTCCAAGTCACAAGTCTAACGTTTTTATTTTTTCAATGGGTACATAAAAATCCCATGATAGGTGAAAAACAGAACATTCTAAATCCGTTTTTGCGATCGTAAGTTTTTGCGAGTGTTGCCAGTTTTTTCTGGAGCCGCGGTCAGCCACAACAGCTGCTCAACCCGTCCGCAACTACTGGATTAATAGCCGGGCTGCACTCGCATGAACATTCCGAGGTTTGGCAACTTAGGTACGTAAATACGAATAAATGCTGGGAGCCTTGCTGGTAAAGAAATTGAAGAATTATGAGTTTTTAAACGGCGTTTACTTAAAGTGTTTTTTGTTGGATTTGAAGCGGCATTTTTATTTTGATAATTCTAATGGTTTTTTTTTTGGTACACTTTGTAGGCTGAAGATGAAGATCCCTATTTTGATTTTTATTGATTTCTGTACTGAATAGCCCGTCTAGCCAAGTTACAATCCTATCGTGTCGAATTCCGTTCTCCAATCGGTAACGCAATTGTAGAAAACGAAAAGTGGGTAGCCATTTTGACGCGCCTGAGTCGGCCGCTCGTTCTACAATGTAGCGTTTGTTTATCAAAGGATGAAGCGTTAAACGTTGTAGAAATTCATTCTATCATTTTGAACGATGTGAAATTGGCTACGAATTTTCTATTCGTTTGTTCCGACCACGTGAATTAACGTTGAGATGAAGTCATTCCCATACATCTGATTACTTTTCGACTAGCGTTAACGATTGTAGATTATCAACTTGGCTTGGGGTGCAGGTTACTTCTAGGTAAGTGTTATCTTACCTTATGGAAAGCGACGATGTAATCGACGACTGAGGGTGCTACCTTTTCACTCTTGACACAAAGATCGCCAGGTTGTAGCTATGGAAAACACAGACTACGGCAGGGAATTTCATTCCTTACCTGTACACACAATTAATGTCTCTTTTTGTGTGTATAGGTAAGATGTCCACCATGAACCGGTAGCGCATCGCCGTACGTCTGGTGGTTTTCTGACAAAACAGACTTGACGGAATTAGGCTATACAATTCCGACGCACACTCCTCGAAATGCAACCGGTAGAAAACCGACAGGCTAGCAAATCAGATGCGACGCTCAAGACTCTGAAGCCTCGACTCGACGAATGCATCATTGCCAATGATATTCTTGTAAAAATATTTGCTGATATAAACTGTGCTTCCACCTTTTTTAGGTGTTTTTTTTTTTGGTGTTCGGATGTTCTTAAATATTTCTCCCAGTCTGGGTAGGAGCGAGAGGGTGTGTCGTACTTTAACTGACTAAAAACCCACCTGTATTCTTTCAGTTGCCGTGGTAACTCTTTTGAACATTTTCGCAGGATATATCTACGATTAGAATTACCATGCGTCCAAAGAAAGCCAGACATGTTCAGGCTTTTTGGTTGTGTGTCCAGCCCGTTCGGATTTTGTTAGGCTTTTTAAATTGGACCATTTTTTTTAGATTTGTCGTGGCATTGTTTTCTACCACTTCTACCTTACCATGTATTGCTAGCGCAAGCGGAGTGGACTAGCACTTATATCAGTTAATTGTATTGTTATTTCACACATCATCATCATCAGCCTTTTTAATGTTCTCACTACTGGGACTCAGGCCTCCTCTCTAGGAGAGGGAATGGGTCATAATCCACCACGCGGGCCCAGAGCGGGTTAGTGAATGTCACATGTCTTCGAATTTTTGGTTCTAGAACATGCCGTTTTCCTCACGATGTTTTCCGTCACCGTTTTGAGAGCAGTGGTTATTTAATTAGAATATAATATAAAGGAGAGAAGAGCTTTTACTTTGAAAAAAAATTCGGCTTTTTGACTTGGATCCCTTTACAACTAGTGCGGCGTCGGCCTGAAGACGCTTAAGCCTCGGGTTTTTAAGTAGCTTTTTAATTGTTTCCCTAATTTTCTGCAATGTTTTTATTATTTATACTATTACTCATTTTTCAGAAAAGTTTGTAGATACTACTTTAACCCTTGCAATTGACTTTGTTTATGTAACTGTGACATTTTAATAAGCTTCATCATACATTGTGTAAAGGGTGCTATGCTCACTGCTCAATTTTAATTCTGACACTATACGTGAGGACTTGTAATTGGCTTGCTGTCTTTTTTGTTTTTATTTTTAGTTTGTTTAAGCTGTAAGTCCTCCAAGATGTAATAATAAATAAATAATAATAAATGTCCGGCATGTCCTAGAATCAAAAATTCGAAGACATGTGACATCCACCAACCCGCACGGGCCCGCGTGGTGGATTACGGCCTATTTTCTCTCC
This sequence comes from Mythimna albipuncta, assembly GCA_929112965.1. NCBI lineage: Eukaryota > Metazoa > Arthropoda > Insecta > Lepidoptera > Noctuidae > Mythimna > Mythimna albipuncta. The sequence goes on along the minus strand of OV815962.1, from coordinate 1,695,427 downwards.
TAGAGAGGAGGCCCGAGTCCCAGCAGAGGGAACATTAAAAGGCTGACTATGCTATGCTAAATGTCCAGCTAAACTGTATTATGTTACTTAGTTTTATTGTAGTTTCAATAGAATTTAAAAAGATTTTATTAATTTTATTGTTAATAAAAAGCCATGTCAGACTTAAAAAAAAATATATCGGCCGTTTTGACTTCCTGCTAAGTAAGATTGTCTGTCCCGCTTTTCGGCTTCAAGACCTGGCCACCCTATCTACAATCAATGCAAGCTTAGTGAAGATAGACAACCTAATACTACCTACTTTTCTCCCACAAAAGTTTATTTTTAAAGCGACCTCCTTGAGCACAAATAGAGCAGTAGTAGCAAGAGCCCGTTATCACACTAGTGCATAGCCGAGTGAGCTCGGCGATCAGCTGTGAACCGATTGTCACATACTTGTTGCTTGTCGGCTGTCGGGAGACGAGTGTTAGCGAACATATTGTGCTAAAGTAGCTCAGAGTTTAGCGTTAGTGTTATATTGGAACCTTCTTTAGCAAAAATGTTCTAAGTGACAGAGTTTTGTATTTAAATTTTTGTAGTATCTTTCTAAAGACAGACCTAATTTTAAGACGTTTGTTTATTTATTATTATACTAAACTAAAACATATACATACAATGGGCGCCCTTATCGCATTCCGCGATCTCTTCCAGGCAACCTGGAATGGGCAGTAATTGCCTGGACAAGAAATGGGGCTGTCGTTGGTGTATTATGTTATAATATATTATGTTGTTTAATTACTTATGTTAAAAAAAAAAAAAACAGGAAGGTAGAGAGATAAGAGAGACAAGACAACAAAGTAACAGGAGATAAAGAAAAACCATATGATTCGCACAGACAAACTTAAAAAAAAACAGCATACAAAATAAAAAAGAACTGTGCGAGGCCAATCTCAGCATAGTAATAAAATTAATATTTTTTTATTTAAGGTAGGTATATAAATTAATAATTCTTCTATAAATTTTTTTGTCACTTCTTCTAAACGGCTTGACCGATTGGGATGAAGTTTTGTGTGTATATTTGAGTGGGTTTCTGGGTGGTATAAAATATAATTGGACCCGGTAGTTGACGCTGCAATGGAGTTTTATTTTTTTTTGAAAAGCAAAGCCAGTTTTCGGGCATGACAGTCACGTTAAACTCCATAATAAATATGAAAACGCTGGAATTAAGAGGACTCAAAAAATACTTTGACCTTGAATGTTATCTGCAGGGCGGCTTATTAAGGGATATCGGATATCGATATTATGAGGTCAAACAATACACAGGTATCTGAGGGTCAATCTGTTTATCAAACTTACAGGGGTTTTCTTCAAAAAAGGTTAGATTCGAAGAAATCATATCGACGCGCGGATGTTGCCAGATGCTTAATATGAATAACGCTGACGAAGTAAGAGGGGGAAATATCGTAGCACGTGTGTATTGTGATATTTTGTATTCGATCTTTACACAAACATGGACTTTTTTAGGAAGAATGTTCCATGCGACCACACTGTCGCTTGGAACATTTTTCCACAAAACACACGTGTTTTTTGCAGGAATGGGTTTTCCTTTCCGTAATTAAACAGTTATGGAGGTATTTGGAACAGAGTGTAAAGTCGCGCAAACTTCCGCTGACAAGGGAGGATCCTCCGACCAAGCGAATGATGATTCGGGATGTTGTATATTGTGTTCAAATCATGCGGAGAACTCTAAGGCGGTTATCACACTGCCACGCACCACGCAGCGTATCGCGTGAATGCGTGTCTTAACGTTGTAAATTGTAAGTATCTCCGTTTGTATAGAAAACACGCACAGTCCAACACACTGAAAATGCATCCACGCGCACGGGGAAAGACGCACTCACGCAAGGTATTCGTAGTACCTACCGTAGTAAATGAGTACGTTTTTATCCGACGTGCCTGCATGAATTTACAAAACGCACTTAAGCGCGCGAGTGAGTAAAAAACACGCACGATGATGCAGATCTACACTCCCGCAAGTACGCGCGTAGGTGCGTTTTACGTGCTACGCTGCGTGGTGCGTGCCAGCAAAGAGTATTTAATCACTACGTTCCGTGGCAGTGTGATAGCCGCCTAATTGCGCGACGCAGGATTTCGTATTTTAGTTCATATGGCGCGCCATAGATGTCGCTACAAAGTTTTTAAAAAGTAGTTTTAAAGCTCGGCAAATCTAGGAAGTTTGACGTTTTACACTTTCTCAAAAATAACTTTGTTTATGCGTAACTCACACTATTTTTATATTTTTTTTGGTAAAACCATTGAATTGCGAAGCTATTTTTATTTAATGTCAATGTACCTATTACGTGCAGAACTATCTTACAATACTTCTTATATTTGTTGGGTTGTAGTATTTAAAAGTTATTTAATTAAATCAAAACAAACTATCGCGTTTAAAATATGATAAGTGTCATTCATTACCGTTACAATAGTTGCCAATAATAATACACAGATGTGTAGAGTGAGAGTTATAATATGTATTATCAGTCCTCGTAGGTGAAATGACAGTTAATTATTGTTTTCCATTTATTCTGTTGCAACACTGTGTTTACAAATGCTCAATCGACTCCTACATGCAATCACTAGCTTGTAATTGCTATAAATCAAAAGACACCTACGTGCGGAGAGCTTTCTCGATAATTGTTTTGAGAGAGATTATCTTTTTTTTTGAGATCTGAGATCATCAAAAAATCTACATATAAGTACAATAATAAAGAGGTAAAATTGGTTTTATGTTTTTTTTTGTTTGTAGGATATATCATCTCTGGAAATACTGATCCAATTGCTAAGCTATATTTTATGTACACGGGCGAAGCCGCGGGCAAGTCAGAAGTCCGCAGGCAAAGTCACAGCCACGCTTATAGCAAAATCTAATCCCACAGACTTCAATCTGCCTAGTTTGCGAGATCGCAATTTTTTGGTCGGATTGGATTCCCTAATACCCGTATATTGTACTGAAGTTTAAATTAATAAAGATTATTGTTATTTGATAATTTGCCCACGTGAAAAAAAAATCTCGCGTAGTTCGCCAGTGAAAGCACTTTAACGACCTAGTTCGTCCACAAACTACACAAGACTACGATTTACAAAAGCGTAGGTGTGACAAACAGAGAAGTAGCTCTACTAGTTAACGTGTTATAACACTTCATAATTAGCTAGTGTTACAATAGATTACAGCCGGTGCCGACAGACAGGTCCAAGAGCACAGCTGAGCCACTTGGCACACGCAGCGACGACGTCGTGCGGACTGGGGCGCCCGAGTCACACGCGGAAGCGTTTTATTTATTTAATAGGCAAAGGCCTCCCCCAAGTCCTTCCAAACTTTCTTCTCCTGCGCCGCCTCAAACCAGTCCTCGTGGTACGCGTCCAAATCGTCCTGCCACCTCTTTCTAGGCCGACCTCGACGGCGCTTTCCTTCAGTAGAGACCCACTGTGTGGCGACGCTCGCCCAGCGGTCCCTATGCATGCGGCTGACATGACCCGACCAGTCATTTGAGCCTGGCAGCTAATTTAAAAATGGCTCAAATAGGATTTGAGTAGAATACGTAAAAATAAATATTTCGAAAATACTATTCTTCATTATTCGAGTAGGTACTAGTAGGTAGTACTTATATTATGATTTCTTAGTGTCTACATTATTATAATGTATTACAATAACAATAGTAAAGGCAACAAACAAATACAAACACGTCAAAACAAGGAAACATTAATTAAGAATTTAAAACAAATCAGTACTAATGAGTATACGAAACAAAACAGTAATTAAGCCACATGCCAAATGGTTCCCGCCAATATTTTATAACTTGCGGCCATTTCCCACGGGCGGGAAAACGTCAGCGAGTCGTGACTTTTTCACGGCCACGCACGAAACGACTTATGAAATATGGAAACTATTAATGAGAACAACGCTATAGTTTCATTTCAGACTTAAACGTGTTGTTTTTGAGTTCCAACCGCCAAAACAGCATGAGTTAATTACTGCACTGGTTGCTCTAATGAATTGTTTATGGTTAACCTTGACAGTTCACAATATATTTGAATTTCGAACTCAAAATATTTTATGCCACACGGCCATTTTTATTAGCTATTGTTCTTACACGTTTTTAGTAATAGGACAAAGATTTATCACTCATTTTTTTCTGAAATGAAAATACATATGATTGTTAAATAGGATATTTAGGATTATTAACACAGTTCATAAATAATCTTTAATATGTTTTAAAAGTGTTGCGCGATTGTTTATAGACAAACCAAAAAAATATATGGGTTCATTTATTTTAGATAATAGCCCACGTATTTTCTGTAGACACAATAAACACAATATTTTATGTTCTAGAGATTAAAATTGACATTGGTAGCGGAAGTTATTTATGGAGCTTAATGTGAGTAAAGGTGGAAATGTGCGCTCAGGTCAGAGAAGGTCAAGGTTAGGTTATAGTAAGGGCTCGGACGCATAGCTCCATAGACGCGTATTTTAATCTGAGATTCCGGAGCGATAAGATATAACTTATTCTTACATGATTGAAACCTTAGGTTCTCAGTGGCGTCTCATGTGCTTTGAAGACCTGTGTACTTTTGGAGCTCTCCTTGTGATACCTGGGCAGGTACCAGTACCCCTAGACATGTTGCAAATCTGCAATCGGTAACGCTTGTAGATAGCTTCAAATGTACGGGAATGACGTCATCTCAACGCTCAGTCACGTGGTGAGAACAAAAAATTCAGCGATGCGGCCAACTCGAAGCGTTCGACGCAAGCGAAACGGTTGTTACTTGGCTAGGGGGGCAGGTCAGAAAGGCAAATAAAAATAAGAGTTACTTAATTAATTAAACCCCTGCGATCGCCGGCGTTCGTTCTCTCACTGTCTTTTTATATATTGTGTCTAATTACGGTATTTGAAAGCTTAACTTAAATTTTGATGGCTGATTTTTGTTATGATTTGTAGAATATTATTCTAGAGTACGAGTAGTATTGTAAGTGTTACGACACTTTCATGGACCAAAAACTTTTGTCAGACGCTTTAAAGCTCCACAAAAAATAAATAATAATAATATTCCACAACTATCACACAGCGCCGTCTAGTCCCAAGCTAAGCAGAGCTTGTGTTGTGGGTAGGTACTAGACAACCGATAAACATACTTATATATTTCTAAATACATACATATTATAGATAAATTACACCAAGACACAGAAGAAATGATTATATGCTCATCACACAAACATTTGTCCTGGGTGGGAATCGAACCCACGATCTCCGGCATAGCAGTCAGGGTCACTAACCACTAGACCAACAGGCCTGTCAAACGTGTAATAAATGAACTTTACTTATTTTTACATGTATGATTTTTAAACTTTCGAATCATTAGAAAAATACAATAGAAGGGGAAGAGTGGGCGATCGTCGGCATTCGCTTGGAGTTCAATGAATTAAATATGTTATTAAGGTAACTATTACAGCGTTGTATTTAATTAGTTGAACACATTGTAGTGCCCAAACATCCTATAAACATAAACATTATTCAGCTGAGAATATGAGCGCGAGAGCACTGCAGATACATACAAAATTATGAAACTGTCGAAGAAGCATAATTTAAAATTGATTATTGCTAGTCTTCTGATAGAATTTCATCATCATCATCATCATCATCATTTAGACTACAAATTATTATGGTAAGAGACCATCTGAGTATTTGGTACCTAAAGTGTTTAACAAAATATATTTATTGAGAAAAGTAAAACTGAGTAAAAAATCACTTAAAACAAAATTAAAAAAACATTGTACTCGATTGGGAACATTACTAAATATATGAATTATTTAAGATTAAGATGTAATTCTAACTATACGGTAGTGTGTACAAGCTACAAAGGTGGCACTGTTATGTTAAAGAGCGCTTCTCGTCTTCAAACGTCAAAGTTTGGCGAGTTTTAGATTTAAAGTAACACCTGTATTTTATAATTTCAATTAATGAGTTAAAAACAAAAAAAATCAGCCGATAGACGTCCACTGTTAGGCTTAGGCCTTCGCAAGTGTCGCCACAATGCACGATCCTGTGCGTCCCGCATTCATCGAATTCCCACAACGTTCACAAGGTCATCGGTCCACCTTGTAGGAGGCCTTCCAACGCTGCGTTTTCCGGTACGTGGTCGCCACTCCAGAACCTTTCGACTCCAACGTCCATCTGTTCTGCGAGCAATGTGCCCTGCCCATTGCCACTTAAGTTTGGCGATTCTTTGTGCTATGTCGGCAACCTTGGTTCTCTTGCGGATATCTTCATTTTTTTTTTCGAATATTGAAATATTTTCCAGTCCTTAATTTTAACTAGTCAACTTTTAGTCGAATCCCTACTGGGGTTTTAATTTACAGAATGAAAAGCCACTAATTATACATTAGGCATAAACAAACATTAAATTCGTCGAATTCTAAATACATTTCGGATGCATCGATCATCGTTCGGATACGTGCTGCTATCGCCGACGCGTGATTTATGCGTCGGCTGTACGTCCAGTTGTCTTTGCCTACCGCAATGACAGCGCGGGAAAAATAACTGTCATGCCGCCATTTGGATTGATCATGAGAGTTTTTACAGGGATTTCTTTATTGACTGTTTTAACTTTTCATCAACATCATCATCATTTCAGCCGATATACGTCCACTGTTGGACATAGGTCTCCTCCAAGCGTCGCCACATCGAACGTTCCTGTGCGTCTCGCATCCATCGGATTCCCGCAACCTTCACCAGGTCATCGGTCCACATTGTAGGAGGCCTTCCAACGCGACGTCTTCCGGTACGCGGTCGCCACTCCAAACCTTTCGACCCCAACGCCCATTGCCACTTAAGCTTGGCAATTCTTCGTGCTATGTCGACCATCTTAGTTCTCCTGCGGATATCTTCATTTTTTATTCGATCACGCAAGGAAACCCCGAGCATAGCCCTTTCCATTGCTCTTTGGGTGACTTTAAGCCTTCTGATGAGACCCATTGTGAACGACCACATTTCGGAGCCAATGTCACCACTGGCAACACGCACTGGTCATAGACTTTCGTCTTGAGACACTGTGGTATGTTTTAACTTTTCGAAAACCGTAATTAGAGACGCAATAGAAAGACATTGAGAGAGCGGACGCTCGCCTCGCTTGGGGATTAATGAAATAATTAATAGCAATTTAATTCCTGGTGGATATTGTAATGTAAAATTGGCGTATAGTTTTGTTTCTCAAGTGTATACGCAACTGGACCAATATGGAGTCATTGAAGAAAGCGTGATCTCGGTAAAATCGATCAAGGTTTTTTTTCGTAGTGTTGACTACCGCTGATAAATATAACAAAAAAAAAACCATTAGAATGTACTGCACCCGCATTCTATTGGTAAACTAATGAACTAATATTTTCGTCGCTTTCCATCAGGTGAGATAGCAGTCAAGCGCGAACCTATCAACAATAAAAAATCTATGCGAAGACTTGGCTTAAAAGACTTAGTATCCAAGTCAAGAACATTAACAAAAAAAGACTTGATCTTATGCTGCCAAATACTACAAAAACATTTGAATGTGTTGCACCCGTATTGTAATCAAAAATATTAACAAAAAAGAATTGATCATGTTTTTTTCGACAGAATAAGACCATTTAGTCGTCTGTTCGTTTCATCGGCGATTTCGCAAGACTTCGCCAGCCTATGAAAACTCGCCGTAACAATAAAGTACAATGCACCACTATTTAAATACATATGTGCTATGTATGCGCACTAGTGCGTTCCCACGAACTACTGCTAATAAATAATAATTGTTTATAGCTTCATTAGAATCCGGCTTCGTTTGTAACTAGGCTACTATGTTTCTCAAATAACGATTGTACTAATTGTTGTCGATGAATGTGAGGAAATGCATTTAGATATTACTAGCTTTTGCCCGCAGCTTTGCATGCCGGCGAGCATACATAAAATATATAACAGCAATAAAGCAGCTTTCTATGAGTAAAAAATTTTAGCATTCAGACCAGTACCTCCAGAGATTACCTCCTACAAACAAAAAAACAAACCTCTTTATTGTATTAGTGTAGATTTAATTGAGGAGAACTAAATATCTACTTCATTTTTATGTTTCTGGGCATTAAAATATTACATCGCTGACAATATGTTCCCCGAAAATAGCGCAACACGATTTCCTAAAAAATAAAACAGGCCAAGTCCGAGTTTGATTTTACCTATACAACTTTTTTTAAATATCTTTTTTTAATTCCGTTTTTAGTAGGTATAAGTTGTTGTAGCGCCAACAGAAATACATAACCTATCTTACAGAAATTCCTATAGAAATTCATTAGTTACCACGGTTGATGAGATACAGCTTGGTGACTGATAGACGGACAGCTCTTAGTAATGGACCCATTTTTACGCTTTGGGTACGCGATCCTAAAAAAAAATGTGTAGTTCCCGACCGGTTCTTCTCCATAAGAAACAACTAATCGGAACCACTACTTCCTGACGTTCTATACAATGCCCATGTAGGCCTATGTGAAATAATAGTACATTTTGATACAAGTGCAGAAAATTTGATTGTGACCGAGGCGGAATCCACACGAGCCGCCGGTGAGTGTGTTATGGACCCGAGGGCTGCAGTGACAAATATGCACGTGTTTCAAACGACTTTTTTCAATACACTGAAATGAATAAACGGGGGTTGACCGGCGACTCGTGATGACACGCGCGCCCATCCTGATACGATAAATATAATAAAATTATGGCGGGAGAGAGCACGCGCACATTTTTGCACTTGTGCGGGAAATAGCCTATTGCGTGCCTGTAAGCGGTGGGATAAGAGCGGGTTTTCGAGTGAGTGTTTTGAAAAATATTTTTAATTGAATTTTCCAATCTTGTCAATTGTGACGCCATCACGGACTTGTTGTTTTCTTTCACATATTACCTCACATAATCTGCCACTAGAATAACTTTAGTGTACACTAAAATAGTAATTCATTCTCCACTTTTTCTTTAGCTTCGTCATCTTCTCCGGGTAAATGGATAAGACAAAGAAACTTGACACATACACTCATCGAGGTTGATGGCTAATTATGTGTAATCCACATCGACGTCCCCGGGTAATAAGTCATTAATCGCAAAAATTAGTTTTTGGGTTACTGACTTTATTACCGGGTAATAAGTCGGTAATCGAGAAAACAATGCGATTACCGACATATGGGTCATCGACATGTAAAAAGAATAATCGTGTGCCTTTCGGGCAGCTGAATTGTTATAAGAAAATGTACTTTAGTTTTAGAGGTTTACAGAACAGTGAACCGTTTAAAAGGTAGTATCCTCCGACCACACGGGTGTTGTCTGGTCCGGGCTACGGCCCGATAGTTGGACTTTTTTTAAGTAATATAAACTAGTGCTTGACTACGATCCCACCTGATAGTAAGCAGTGATGCAATCGTTGATGGTGAGGAGCACTAGTTTATTAGGAGCCTATTCAATCTAGCCTTGAAGACACCCAAATTATAATCGGACGGGAAGACCAACAGGCAAAAGTAGTAAATGTTCTAATCGCGCGAAGAACTCTAAGGGTGTTCACAATATCGAGTAGATTTTATCACACATGCGGGATTGCACGGCATGCAGAAAATTTCAAAATACTTACAACAAAAAAGTGTCCCGCATGCATATTCCACGCATTACAATAAGTAGGACTTGTATTAATTTGACATTTGCGGGGGTTTCGCGTGCGGAGCAATCCCGCATTCGTGATCAAAAACATCCTAATACCGCGATGTAGGACTTTGTAGTTTTAGTTCCAATGTGGCGCCATAGATGTCGCTACATAGTGTCAGTGTGCAAACAGCCTAGCGCTAGCACTAGATTTAGTTTCGTAGCATCGATGTGTCATACGTTGAGAAAAAGCGGCATGAGCAACGTGTTTGCATAACATTAAGCAGTACCACGTGCAAAAACTCACAGCAGATCACATAAAATACTCTACAATATGTGCGGAAAGAAAACATACAGACCACACACGTACAAGAAAAAAAATAAACTCAAAAAAATGCCAGTCTGTTATCATCAAAATATCACACAAAAAACAGATAGGTACATTTATTAATTGGAAAAACATTTAGTGAATATATAACCAAATGGTTCTGATATCGAGAATATTAGAACCATCTGGACGGATATTCATTTTTACTAATTTTCTGAGGAAAAAACAAACGTTAGAAGTGAATGTTGTTTTAACAGTTTGTAGATCCACTATAATTGTTAAGATTGGACATTTGAGATTTGAGGGATGCTGTTAGCAATTCCTCTAATGAATTTGGAAAACATTTTGGCTAACATTTATATCAGACAAAATTTTTATGGCTTTTCTTTCTTTTTGCTATGAAAAATTTAATATATACCATTTCATAAAATGCAGGATGATGACGCAAGAGATATTTTGGTGTTTAAATAAGACGTATAAAAATGACGTTTTCTACGTATACAACTGATGTTATGGTTCAGGATAACGATGATTTTTGTACCAGGTCACTCAGAAAGTTTTACAAAAAAAAAGTTGTTACGTAGGTATAAGGCACTGGCCACTTTTAATTATTTTCAAAACTTTGGTTATTTAAAATTAAAAATACCATTCATCGAATTTTGAATTTCCCTCCACATTTTTTTCGAGAGCCAAGTCAAATTTTCGAGTTTCATAAAAAAAAAAAAACTAAAACCCGACTATGACAAAAAAAAAACGCGGAAAAATTATGAAACAAGATTTTCAGGATGCTGAAACTTAGAAACTGAGAAAGGCTTTTCTTTTTGTTCTGTTCTTGTTTTTCCAGTTTCCTTGTTTATTTCAGGATCCTGAAATCTTGTTTCATACTTTTTCTAGCGTTTTTTTTTGTCGTTGCCTTGTGTTTTATATTTGTGGATTTCCAGAGGATTCAAACAGTTCAAAATAAGTAGAACCTGACCTTAAGTACGTTCTGTGAATACAGCCCAGTCCCCCTAGCCAAGTTACAATAGTTTCGCTTGCGCCGAACGCTTCGAGTTGACCTTGCCGCCAATTCTTTTGTTCTGACCACGTGACTGAGCGTTAAGACGACGTCATTCCCGTACATTTGAAGCTTTCTACAAGCGTTAACTATTGCAGATTAGCAACATGGCTAGGGGTACAGTTCAGATATCACTTTGCAATTAAATAGTAGAGCAAGAAAATTTTTCCTTAAAAAGTTTTTTTTTTAAAAGTGGTCATCGCACCAGATGGTTCTGACGATTTTCAAACGCAACCCACATTACTGGTTAATCATCAATAAGTAAAACAATGTTTGAAAAGTTAGTACAAACAGACATACGTACATTTTTATCGTAATCTTAAACAGTCTGACAATAATATAATCAGGACAATAAAACTGACGTTTGGCGTAAACATTGCGAACGCGAATGCACCGCCGACGAGGCATGGCGGCATAAAATAAGTTTAATTTCAGAGCGAGTAAGGGTATGGCCACATAATCAGCTTCGAAACGATGCGGCAACTGACTGCGTCACGATACCGCGTCGTGCAGATATGCGGTGCGCGCACACCGTGTTGTTCAAGTTCTGCGTCGTCAAAAATTTCGCGATCAGTCCTCGGAAGTCTCCAGCGATACCAACGTAATACGTTGTAGCGATATCTATGGCGTCACATAACAACTTATCGCATTCTGCATCGCGCAAAAGTTTAGAGCAGCCCGAAATCGTCTATCGGACAGTTGCCCACCAGACATAATATATCATCCGTTTGGTCGGACGATCCTTCCTTTTCAACAGAGGTTTGCGGGACTTTACTCTGTTTCGTATACGGCAAGATGTCGTCCTGTAGCACGGTGTCATGTACTGTGAGCCGCGACAACTAGCTTATAGCTCCTCGATAGTCAATGTTTCGCTAGAATGTCTTCAGAGCTGATTGTTGAACACTCTCTTTTAACCTCTCAAGGACCGCCATTATTTACGTCAACTAATATTAATAATCAGTAAAATATTATCTGCCATCGAGAACATTCGTTCAGAAACGATTTTAAGACTCATCTTTACTACGAATACAGTTTTAAATCGGCGGGTTTGGTGGCACAAAGTGCCAGCGAGGCTCAACGGAAATATTTGTTTACTGGCACGTTTTTGTGCCGCTGGGGCTCTTCCTTTTTTTTTTTTTCTAGAGGTTAAACATCTTTAACAAATCTAGCCAATAAAGGAGACTTTTTACTATTTTCTAAATACTTAAGGAGGTTTTAATGATACCGTGCTGCGTCTGCCTTGTTACAGTGGCGGTGCTGCAGAGGGTTCGAATGCGAAGTTTCTTTGTCATGAATTTACACGGCACGATACCATACCGTACATCTACTCAATATAACCACCATAATTATTTCCTCGATGCTGCGTCGTGACGCAGTCAGGCACCGCGCCCGCACCGCGCTAGTGTGGGCAGGCTTTAAATCAGAATGCTGCTAAATCTTGCTTCAAATTATTTTTTCAGCAATACTAGTAAATTCGTTGTCAGATAATAAATATATTTTTTTTATATCACTTCATCGACTGTCCCAGTGAATCATACACAGACAGAAATTAAATTGTAGTTTTAGACATCTGCACTAATATTATAAAGAGGTAAAATATGTTTTTTTGTTTGTAAGAGATAATCTCTGACAGTTCTGGTCCGATTGCTAAATTTTTTTTCACCGATAGAAAGCTGTCTTATTATTTCTGAGTAACATAGGCTATATTTTATGTACACGGGCGACGGTGCGGACAAAAGCTAGTAGCGAATGTATCACTTGTAAGTAGTTCAGGACACAATAAAGCCGCATTTTCTCTAGGAGGCATTTGCCCCACGACTCGTTGCTCGACACGAAAAGATAGTATGTGCGATGTTGCCCGATGTCTTTTGCGACCTCTACGAGTCGCAGGACTTGTCGCAAGTTGATGCACTGTGGCCGTGTCCCTCGACTGTTGCCCGACAAGCTTTGAATAGTGAGGACGTCTGTCGCTTTGTGTTCCGCGCAATGACAATAGTGTGGTCCAACGAGAGTCTCCTCACACATCCTAATCATCACTCACACATCATTCAGACGAAAAACGTCCAATGTTGAACATAGTCCCACAAAGTCGCAAAGACACTACGTCAATGTCCGACGTTGTCCCTGCATGTATCTTAATGAAAACGCGGCTTTATAAAATCACTAGCTCTTGCCCGCCGCTTCACCACCATACATAAAATATAGCCTTTGTCACTCAAGAATAAAGCAACTTTCTATGGGTGAAAAAATTTCAGCAATCGGACCAGTACTTTCAGAGATTGCCTCCTACAAACAAAAAAACAAACTTTACCTCTTATACCTAAGTATAGTAGAAGCATTAAGTGTCCCCGCATACGGGCCACAAAAAAAGCCAGAAGCGGCCACAAAAAAAGCTAGAAGTAGCCACAAAAAAAGCTGAAGCACGCGACAGCTTGTGGCCAGAGAAGCTAGAAGCGGAAAACGCCGCTACAAAAAAAGCTAGAAGCGGCTTTTTTGTGGCCCGTGTGCGGGAACACTAAATAGGTAAGTACTTACGACAAAAGGATTCAGGACGTTAAAAGAATGGTCAGCAAGTCGGTATTTATAACGTAACCACCCACGATTGGCGATTAATTTCTATGGCTTCGATTCCTGCACGAAACTCGGTCAATACTCTGATTCAAGTTGAAATACTATAGCATAATCAGTCTTATAATGTTCCCACTGCTAGGACTTAGGCTTCCTCTGTAGGAGAGGTCATTTCAGCCGATATAAGTCCACTGTTGGACATAAGCCTCCCCCAAGTGTCGCCACTATGACCGATCCTGTGCGCCTCGCAACCATTGATTTCCCGCAACCTAAACCAGGTCATCGGTCCACCTTTTTGGAGGCCTTCCAACGCTGTAGGAGACGGAAGACGGATAGGGCCGTTCACTTTTGGGCCCTGTGTGGGTTGGTCTACCACCGACCGTTTGAAAGAGCTACCATGGCCATAAAACGCAAAACGTCAAATAAAGGAACGTAAGTCAGTAAAAGTATGATACACCCTCTCGCTTGACCTTAGAGGGGGTCAACTTATTTTATGATTTCCTAGTCCAACCTCAAACAGTGGTTATCGTCGACTGTGCAAGTACGAATCCTCAAATATTTTGATTGCGTTGTACGCAACGAACACTCTATGGAGCGATTCGTTGTCCAGGGACAAGTGGAGGGGAACCGGTCACGCGAGCGCTCACCTACGCGTTGGACAGACCTCATCAGAGCTGCAACACAAATCTCCATAGTTCAGAGTTCTCGAGACGCCGTTAACCGTGACAAGTTTAGATGCATCGCGGGAGCCTCATTCGCTACCGAAAATGTATTATTGTCAACCACGACCACTCTGTCAAGAGTGAACGAATAGAGAGGACCCAAAGGGCAAAACCAGTAAGCAAAGTTATAGCGGTAACAGTAATACATCACCTGTGGTAATTTCAACTGTCGATTTCATTAGATACAGCCTGGTGAAAGACAAACGGACGGCGGAGTTATAGGGTAGGTTTTACCCTTTAGGTAAAGAATCCTAAAAAATCACTAGAGCGATAATAGGCCTTGCAATATAGGCAGATAGGTATTTAACATCCGCCGTGCCCTTGTGAGGGCGATCGGCGGCGGAGACCTCTCGCTCCGGGCCTTGGTTGAGGCCATAGTCGGCGACCGCCTGCCTCTCCTCCTCGCTCCGGAGGAGAGGCAGGCGGTCGCCGACTTCTGCGAAGCAGTAATGCTCGCAAAGAAGGAGGCCGAACGCATCAGGCAACGGTGTTATCGCCGCCGCCGCCTGAGCCGGGATACTGATCCCGATTTCCGGCCACCGTGGGCGCGGGCTTGCAGATAGTAAGCAATGGGTAGCTCGCTGTCCGGCCGTCCGGTAACTGTCCGGACCAAGCCCAAGTCGTCGACGGCGCACACTTCCCGCGCGCCTCAAGGAGGTGTCTGCAATAGCAGGTGCCCAGCCGGGTCGAAGCCTACTGGGTTATCCAAAGGGTGCTCGAGCCCCGGTATGAAGGCTTGAAGGAACAGGATGGGTTTTTTAGTCAGTAAGAGTCTGACACTATCTCCCGCTCCGCCCAAGAGCGGGAGTTGTCATAGGATGATTTTTTCCATCGGAAAAAAGATAGGTATCTAAAATAATAGATGGATTGGCGAATGACAACGATTCCGCGCCATTTGTGACGGTCACCAGAGGGAGGATTTATCACCGGTTGAAAACAAGCGTCATAATTTATGAGCTGCAGCAAACCGCACGCATGATTTCATTGTGTACTGGGTAACTGGGTCTGGCTCATTGATCTTGTGGTTGCCAGGGCAACTGCTGAACGTGAGGACCTGGAATTGGTTCCCAGGAAAAAATGTGTTTACATTAGGAATTGCGCTGAAAAATATGATCTTGAAACTTAAAATTAACTTGGGGAATTCCCCATTGTGGCACCCTATTAATTTTAAGTTTCTTATGTAACTGCTTTATTTTTGGTGTACAATAAAGAATTTATCTATCTATCAATACTATTCAATATCTACCAATCTTCTTGAACATCTGTTGTACCCATAAAATATCATTAAGTATGTAGTCTTCCATTTCACGTATATAATGGATTGGTCGGCTTCCTGAAATTGGCCTAAAATAAATTAAAGAGGTAGGTACAACATAAATCCTTCAAATTTAGTTCTTATTCATATATCTTGAGATTTAATCATCATGTCATGTTTATGATTTAGGGATTCTAGGCGAGGTATTATTATGACACTTGGGGGTGGTCTACGTCCAAAAGTGGACATCTTTCAAAAATGAAACTCTTTTGACGAAGCGGCAGTGTCGTGGATGTAGACCTTATTTTTGTTATGTAAGGTTCACGCAGATGTACACCAAGCGTATAAAAACGCGTCTGTGAAGCGACGCGTCCGTTTACATCAGTACCCCTAGCCAAGTGGCTAATCTGCAATAGTTAACGCTTGTACAAAGCTTCAAATGTACGGGAATGACGTCAACTCAACGCTCAGTTACGTGGTCAGAATAAAAGAATTGGCGGCAAGGTCAACTCGAAGCGTTCGACGTAAGCGAAACGGTTGTAACTTGGCTAGGGGGGCTGGCCTTTGTTAAGTAAGGAACAAGAATGTGTGATATTTGTAAGTAGTGGGTACTTCGGTTATGTTCAATTATTGTGTAACCATCAGATCAGTTTGCAAATATACGCCCTACAGCTAAGTCGTGGTTTCATTATCAATCCCGATATTCCTCAGAATGTAGTAGGAAATAAAAACTATTTTTATCTTTTAATCGCTTGAGAACAGTAGTTTCAATGTTCATACCCACAGTACAATTACTCTAAAACAAGCCTAATTTAAAGCCTAACCAACTTTACATCGTCCGTTAGAAAAGCGTCATAAATTTAGGACGCTATATCGAAGCGCTAACCGCTACAAATAGTCTAGATTCCAATTATTATCGAGTATTATCGAGATCCTCGCCAAACCTCTGAATTGGCAACTACAGTACGCTGTCCATATTTTAAGCACATGATCCCGGTGTGATACTGCGGGCTCGGGTACCCGAGAGACTGGGCTTCTAATCTGGGTAGTGCCTCATGCATTATGCTTCGTATCAGACAAGGTTGCCCACATTAAAAGCATGTTATCTGGAATAATAAGCAGACGTTTCGATTGGGTTCTGAGTGTGTGCGCTGTAATGGACTGGTTTTTGGAGTGGCTGAATCGTGAAGGTTTATTATGTGCCAAGTTTCAACAGCATTCACTCGGAAAACTCAACCTTTTTTTTAAATGGTATAAACTAGTGCTTGCCTGCGATCCCACCTGATAGTAAGCAGTGATGCAATCGTTGATGGTATTGCACACTAGTTTATTAAGAGCCCAGAGCTAGAGTGATCTAGCTCTGAAGATACCTAAATTATATCGGACAGGAAGATCGCTGCTAGTAAATTGTTTAAATTTTTCGATGTAACTTTAAATTAACTCTAATATCACTGTACATATATTATAAACTAACTGTTACCGGCGACTTTGCCCGCATGCTAAAATTATCTCAAAGGAATATACTTCCAGGATAAAGAGCCTTTTAATTTTTCTGCCCTTAACTTAATTAGTACAAGTGACTTCGATGCACATACAAATTATTGCCGGTGGAAAATCACAATGAATTGTTAGTTTAATTAATTAATTTGGTAATTATCATTCTGTGATTTCTTCTTCAACTTATGACAGAAATAGTCAGTAATAACAATATAACATTGACTATAGCAGGTCAGATACACACACTAGTCACACTAGGTCTTAAAGTCGCTACGGGCCGAATTAATGGCACTGGCGGGCCGGATTTTGGCCCGCGGGCCGCAATTTAGAGACCTCAGCTCTAGTCTATTCAAATTGCGGAAAAACACTCATTAACTGTAATATTCTGTACTGTCAATTAAGTTGAACCTTCTCCAGTCCTAACTTGTTACCTTGTTATTAGCTCAGCTAGCGTCGAAACACGTGTGTTTTAATGAAAGTGACAAGATGGCGGTATAACACGATGACATAAGCGCCGTGCTCAGGCGTGACCCCACATAATGCGACACTACGACGTTGATAAGCCTCGAGATCCCCTCAAACACTTGACAGGGCCACTACATGAGCATGAACTAAGAAAATATCTCACTAGTTGATTAGTTACAACATGACCAACCTTTTTTGTTACGTCGGAAATCATGAAATAACTTTTCCCGCTCTTTAATGTCAGACTTTTACTGACTAAAATCTACAGTCTTCCTTCAGTTTCCTTTATTGCGTGAGCTAGGTAACACGCAAGCGCATCAAGCACCCCTGTCGCTGATCCCGCTCCCCTCCGCTATTGTACTATCGCTTGCTTCGTATAGACTTCAAATATTTAATAGAATGGTCAATTTAAATATTTTTATTTTTGTATGAAAATCTGATGAACTAAAATATTATAATTTTTAAAAGTCATAGAACAAAAGTTGTTGTTTATGGTGAGTAACAGAGTCCTGAGGGGTTGCCAAAGTTTTACAAAGGTAAAAAAGGTATGTCAGGGTTACCTGAATAGAGTCTGTCTAAAAAGTCAAACGACTTGGGTAATTATTAGGGAAAATGAAATCTGATGTTGTCAACACTGGTTCAATAATCAAGGTTGATTAAGAGATCTTGATCATTGTTTACTAATTTAATAACCTTGTAAAAAGTATTTAATATTAAAAAACCTTACATATAAATGATTAAATATTATCCAAAATTCCCAAGTCTTTTGACATTTTAAACAGACTATACCTAATATTTTAATGTGAAAGGCGCAATTGTGTATCTTTCGTCATCATTCTTTTTTGATGAAAAAGTAGGTTAAAGGATCAAGTCATTCTAAGATAAAAAGTATTAAAAGTGAGACTGAAGTAGACAGGTTAAACCGCTCTTTATAGGTGATGGCCGAGAAACTTACGAGTACATATTGATTCTCCAACGTTAGACTACAAATATTTATTTTAAAAAACTGATGTCATTCAGAAAAACTGGGCAAGTGCGAGTCGGTCTCGCGCTCAGAGGGTCCCGCACAAAACTTAAGTAAATAGTTCAATTCCCGAATTGAGTTACGAAGAATTGTCCAAATCGCAAAAAAGTTTTTTTGTTACGTAAATAAAAATTTACAATTTTATTTTCAGAGTTTTTTAATAATTTCCCACACCAATAAAATACAATTTCAGCAAACTTATTCAAAGTCAAAGCATGACATGACACAAGAGATAGTTAAAAAAAACCTAAAATAAACTTAAAAATCTTATAAATATAGATACCTAATAAATAATAAGGTCAAGGTCGAACGAAACCACTGATCCAAAAAAACCATAAACTAAATCACAAGAAAACACTAAAATCAACCACACCAAAGCTAAAATTAACCAACCTAACCACGCATTCTTATTTCAAAATCCAAAACATTTGTAAAAATATCCCTAAATAGTTCACAACTGTCTTCCATTCGGCTAAACATGCCATTATTTAGCTTAATAAACTGAAAATTAGGTCGCTTTTGGTGTGGGGAGGTGGTTAGGGGGGAGTGGTGGGGGGTAATGTCTGTGTCGGGATGATAATCAACCGATATTAACTGCTACTTGAGTGAGTTCTTACATTTTTATTCTGATGATCTGTTTAAGGGTGGGTCTTGATGTTGCGACTTTTTTGTGCGATTTGTCGCGCTGAAAATTACTTTGGATTAACAGGCATGAAAGTCGTAAGAACTTGCTTTTTTTAGTGCAAGACAACGTTTGTGGCTGACTCTGCTATAATTAGGTAAAAACATCCTAAAGTTTAATTTATGTTTTTGGGCCTTTTAATGATTAACTCAAGGCTCACACAATCAGGAAACAAAATTGCCTGCAATTTCCTCTCCAATAATTTGCGCGTCGTTTTGAAGGACATTGTATCCCCTAATGTTTCTGATCTGAGACTTTGTTCTTTGATCTTAATATTATCTATAACTTAGCGAATAAACCTATTTACTCAGTGGACTTAACCTTTCAATCGTGATAATGACAGACACAATTAAAAGACAATAGGTGCGCGAACGCCGGCGTTCGCTTGGGGTTTAATGAATTAAACGACTAAATAATGATGTAGGAGTTAGACATTTACTGACCAAAACTCAGGCTTTAGTTGCCGTTTGGATTTCAGGCGGCGGTGGTGACTCTTTTGACTTAGCCTGCAGCCTACACGAGTTACAGTAAGGCCTCACTGACAGACGGTTTGCTTATCACGGTTATACACTAGACGACTCAAGAAGATACTCAAATCACTCCTTACCATCAGGTGGGAATGCGGTCAAGCACGGGTTTATATCATTAAAAAATAAAAAATAAAAATTTATCTGTGTACCTACCTAAGTTACAAAAATATAGCATTAGTTTTTGCTTTCCAAAACATTTTATTTGGCAAAAAAAAGTCGCATCAGTGGAACGGCAGGGTTGTCGCGCGTCGCCCCGGCATTACCATGTTGTTGGTATTTGCATACATTAGCGGCCAGTGAGCAGTGGAGCCAGCCCTAATAAAAACATCGCTCCTTGCCAACGTTACACAACTCTCCTTGGGAGCCGATATTTAATGAGAAAGTACAAGGATTTCAAAATATTTATACATAATTATAGTTTTTTTTCGTAGGTAGGTAGTTTTCTTTGTGGTGGGTAAAAATCATCCAAATGACATCCCCCGCCCTTGAGCGGAGTGGGAGATAGTATCAGACTCTTACTGACTAAAAAACCCACCTCGTTCCTTTTTGCCTTTCATACCGGGGTTGAGCTACCTATCGGAGCTAACCCTGGCCCCAGTAGGCTTCGACCCACCTGGGCCTCTGCTGTTGCTGACAACTCCTTGAACGTAGGTAGTAAAATCATCCAATGACATATCCGCGCCCGTGCATAGCGTGGCAGGGCCAGCAGGGCATTCCACTCGTTACCTGTACTTTTAAATTCAACATAATTATGTAACTGGAATAATGCTTAATTATGCAATTATAATTTAATTTTCTTATTAAGGTGGCTATTCCTAATTAGAAAATTAAGTTCTAATCATAAATTTAAGTACTGTTCAATTGCACTTAGGGAGTGTTTATTTATTTATAAGTATATACTGTACTGTATTGTAGTTGTGTACACCAATATGTGGTGACAAATCGAAGCATTTATCAAAATACGTGTTTTATTCTAAAATAATCAAGAATTAATTTGAAATAGCTGCAGTCGATTCTGTAGTCAATTCTGTTCACAAACACAATAGTTACTCACAGAATGTGCATTTAAGTACAATTGCCAAAACGGATCTTGAGCGCTCGGCGTCAGAGTGGGGATCGCTTTGCGCATTCCATACATAGGCGAGCCAATCGTCTTCCTTGTTAGATACATGCAGCAATACAGGGAACGGATCAGGAGTGACGTTTAATACGCGATGGCGCGGCGAGCCAATAACTGACAATCCACACTTCGCACCACTAAAGACCGAATATTTGACTTCTGCGCAACCGCTCAAGATACGTGATGGCAATTGTATTTGGTTTTTATGTATGTTTTTGATAGCATACAACATACTATAACGTTGTATGTCATCAAAAACAACTAGTAAAAAAACCAAAGCTCGCCATTCAGTTCTTGAATTGATGAAATCGTGCAATAAACTCTACCGCTGTGGGTGGAGCGCGAGGGCGTGTCAGACTTAGACTGACCACACCTGTGTCCTTCAGTTGGCCTTTGCGTTCTAGGACTACGATATCCGACTGGCCTGTTGGTCTAGTGGTGGCCTTGACTGCTATGTCAGTGGTCATGGGTTCGATTCCCACCCAGGACAATTGTGTGATGAGCATGATCGTTTATTCTGTGTCTGGGTATAATTTATCTATAATATGTGTATTTAGAAATATATAAGTATGTTTATCAGTTGTCTAGTACTCATAACACAAACTCTGCTTAGCTTGAGAGTAGACGGCGTTGTGTGATAGTTGTGGAATATTATTATATTACTAGCCTCTACAGAAAATCCCCGCAGCCCTGGCGGGCATCGGCTTTGCTGGGCCTCTACGGTTTGCTGGCAGCTCTTTGAGGAGCGGCGCAGCGTGAAAAGTCACTGCCACGGATTGCCTCGACGGGGATACATCTTCACCGTATGCTTTTTTTCACACAATGGTCACAGGTCAAGCGATATTCGTGCGCATTATCTGCCTACATCGCATGCAAGAACCTCCCGGACTTACCATGTCCGGTGTGGATCTGCGTCATGCGGAAGGGTTGAGTCAAAGAGTGGACTAACCGATATGATTTAAATCTCACAGCTTTTACAGTGTATAGGGAACCACTACACCAAAGCGTAGTTTGTTCATAATTAATTTAAACCGTCTGCCACAGCAGGGCCCACTCGTTATCTTCTTAGTGCCGACATAATTAGAGGCGGAAGGATTACAGGCTTAACCTCTTGTTAAAGATTACCAAGATTAACTAAACAGACAGTGAACAGCCACTCACTATGAATTATTGCTACTACAACAGTACATAGACACTTTATTTAGATTTTCGAGTGAAATTTCGTATAGAAAGGACACCAAGTCTATTTACATCATCAGCCTTTTTAATGTTTCCACTGTTGGGACTTAAACCTCCTCTCTTGGAGAAGGAATGGGCCGTAGTCCACCTCGCGGGCCTAGTGCGGGTTGGTGGATGTCACATGTCCTCGAATATTTGGTTCTAGGACGTGCCGGTTCCCTCACGATGTTTTCCTTCATCGTTTTGAGTTTATCTACGTCTACATTTATTGTGTATACAGCCAAGGAGTGAAATTCCCTGCCGGAGCCGGTTTCCTACAACTTAGGGGTCTTCAACTTAAGAGTGAACTAGGTTACTTCTAGGCAAGCGTGCTTCATCGTCGTCATCAAATGAGACGGTGGTCAAACGCGAGCCTATTCATAATAAAAAATAAATTAAACATTATAAATATTGAACTAACTCAATGTACGGAAATAGGTTTTTTCATACAGACTTAATATCCTCTCATCTCCACCACATATGGGACGAATTTTGAAAAATTCCGCTAAGTCCGTTCCATCATCGGACCACAAGACGTACGGTGTTGCGCCACCGGTAAAAAAAACCTCTTTTTGTACTAGTCTGCGTCATAAAAGGAAGCCTTGTGCAAAATTTCACGCTTCTAGTACCAGTAGTTTCAGCTGTAGGTTGATATGTCAGTCAGGTAATTTCTAAGTTAAGGTAGTTAAGTTTATATATATATATTGTATGTACTGTCTTTTTCTCGCCCACGTGAAATTTAGTTTCTCGATAGAAACTTTGGACCCCAGTTTTACCTCCTTAGGGGTGGAGTTCTGTAAAAGAGACCGATTGACTTCTGCGCAAGTTGAAGCCATCAACTCAAGATCCGTGACGGAAATTGTACCTTGATGTCATTTTAAACAGACAAACTAACAGTCCGACCGCACACACTACATGCACTCTAATTTATTCTACGAATCTAAAGAAATATTTTAATTACAGCATTTTCCGGATTCCTGATTAACGTTCCAGTTTTATCGATCGTAAACCGGTGGAAAATAATAAAAAATAAATATTTATTGTGGACCGGGTCGCGCTGGCAACATTAAACAATGTTCTGAGCTAATTATAGTTCGCTTATTTTACTTGTGCTTTGTTTATGCGACACTGGGTTTATAGATTTAATGCTTGATTTTTACACAAGCTTAAAATCTATGTTTCAAATAGTACTTTAAGCAGGTATTTAGTAAAGAATAGCTTTTGCCCGCGGCTTCACTCCCACTCTACCCTACTCCACCCTACTATACCTTACTCTACCCTATTCTACCCTACACTACCCTACTCTATCTTACACTACCCTAATTGTTATTTTTTTTTCCATAAGAACCTTCTCGGTTCAGCTGTTCTCGAGATTTGCGCTTAGCATCACATTTAGCGATTCATTTTCATATTATAGATAGCATTTGGTCTGGCCACCAGCATAGTTTGCACACTAACAGAAGATAGAGTCTCCAAATTGCACAACTTGTGATAAAATTGAGGACGTGCAACATTTACTCGTGAAGTGTGTTCGGGACGAGGTGGAGAGGGAGTCGGTGATGAGGAACTTTAACATTAATAGGATGGATGTAGGAGTCATTCAGCGCGCATTAGCTGTTCTGGTATCAGAAATGGCGAAAATGTTTTACCTACTAGTGCCACAGCCTCAACACCGACTCCCTCAGTAGCCATTAGAGGAATATATTTATTTGGTTAATGTAAAGGAATGATGTAGATATTATTTAGTACAATACGTTTGATACGTCCCGCAAGGAAAAATAAAACCCTAGATAAATATAAGTTAAAAAAAAATCTATGTACAAAAGTGAAATCTTGATATCAATCAAGCGGTTTGTCAAGCCATGTCCCTACTATATTAGTGTCAGCTTTTAGGCTAACTAGACACAGCTAAATATGAGGATACTCAGTTAAAAATAACATTAGACATATATTACTGTACTTACGTTAGTGGCATGACAAAAGGCGGCTGCAGTAAATAGTTGGTATTGTAACCACTTTTTTGCTTTTAATCCCTACGAAATAGAAGTTAAAATCGGTTGAACAGGCAGTAAAAAAAGGTTTCTTTAAATGTCAAATCTTAACGCGAATCCCTTAGTTAGTTAGCCGTCCCTCCCTGTTAAATATTTAATTTTACAAGGAGTGATTGCCTAACCAACATTCACAATCAGAAATCTCTATGGTATCATAGCTGTAAAAATGTTCGAATTAAAAACTGGCCAGTAACAATGTTTCCATTATCCCAGACGTCATTTAGTAAAAGAAAAAAATGTAATTAAACAGTCGCTCTGCGCGTGTTTCTAAATTCAAAGCAGACTAAATTGTCTATACGCGAGTAACATAGACAAGAGAAAACGTTAGCTGTCAACGACTTGTCAAAACTGATCTAAAAGTGAGTGTTAATTTCAGTAGTGACACTTTGGTAAATGTGTCAACAATATCGTCTGTTAGTCAGGGAAATATCTTACTAAAACTAAAACTCACCTGAAAAAATAGGCAAAAACACACCCATTGGTAGTACTTGTAGATCTTCCTGTCGTTCATATCTTCCTTGCCCTTCTCGCGGCTGTTGCCGATGCCTGGGTAGGGCACCTCCACGCCCACCTTCTTGTTGAAGAAGCTCTTCAGTGTGTAGGTGGAGTGTATCCAGCAGTACGTGTTCAGCACATCCTCGGGAATGTCCTTCGTGTGGATACAGTCGATGGGGTTGCCCACGTACTGGCGCGTCGTCACGATCAGGCTGAACGAGATCAGCAGGATCACGGTTATAGAGTAGTGCAAGCGGAATACAGGAGAGTCGATTTGTATATAGTTCACTTTTATCAGATTCTTCAATCCACGAAAAACGTCTAACATTTTAAACGTTTGAGCTGATCGTCCGTGTGTCTGTGTTCACTAACATTATTTATTGTTTCGAAGCACCAAGTTTACACTATTTATAACGTAAGGCACTATTTAGTTTGGCAGTGAGACTGTTCCGGGGGCTCATGCCCTCTCACGTGGGGATAACTTTTTTGGTATTTTGATGAACTTGAGCAGGGACAGCGCTTGGCTCATGTTTTCTTCGTTTCATGGTCCGGCAGGTCAGAGCGTGTGCGCCGCCATGCCGGCGCGGCCTCCTCCACTCATCCAGTCTGTCGATGACGCGACGACGCGATGATGCGCGCTGCGTAACGCACGTTGAATTAATCTTCGAGGAATTTACGTATTAAACTAGATTATCAGGTCAGATGTTCTAGTACAAATTTATGAGTTCACACGTCGTCGATCCGCCGGAGCACCACGTCTACGATAAACTAATCGTTGTAGGAAACTGATGAAAAATATTTAAATTATGAACCTAAATAATGCTGGTGTATTCCCTACGGGTTAATTTATGCGTGGTTATGACTCAACCTGGAGAGTGCAGGGGAGCTGTGAGCGAGTGACTAACCGCAATATTATGATTACAGTAGCATAAACTAGCTCGACACCTGATGTGAGTTATATGCGCATTAAGATATTTATTAGCGTTGGCAATACTCGACGTAGACTCGCGTCGAGTGCAATCGCTGCGGACTTTCGGATAATTTTATGTTTGTCTACTATAATGCCCTCATTGTGTGATATTTTAAACAACAATGACAATCTTTAGATGAGCTTCGCGCGTTTCTGAGAAGTCTATTTCTCGAGCCGAAACGATTTATGGGCCAGTGCCGGTTCAAGGCCCACGTTGTCACAAAGTGTGCCACGCGGCACTGTTTCTGTTAAATTGTGCTAATATTTACACGTTAGATTTTAAGAGCTCCTTTGAAATATTATATTTAGTAGCCATTGTTTGAGATGATTCAGATCTTGTCTCACGGCCACTTGGCTTTTAACCGCCCGGACATTCACGATGACAAGTATTTCCTAATATTTTGCAGCTCAGAAGCAATATGATGATTAATTTTCTATTCCAAGACTTAAAAACGAGAATTAAAAACAAAATGTTCGTTAGTATTTTTTTACATCACATTTCTGTGTTCATTTAAGTATTCTTGTATTATTTCTACTCACTAATACTTTTATTTTTAAAACCATAGATAATAGAGTTCCTACACTAAACGTCACTTTGACAGGAAAATGCGCGCGAATCGCCATTTAATCCTTTCAGTGACAGAATATTTTAAGCCTATTTTACGATAGCTTAGTATCAGATTATAATCTTCATTACACTAAAAAATAATATATTTATTAATGGAACAAAGTAAGTATAAAAATATTATGTTTGATAATTTGATGCACTTCGGAGCTTTGAAAGCACATCAAAGGATTAGAGAGCGCTGTTCAAGATTAATTTATCAGTGTGTTACAAATGGCTCCATACGCAACGCTCTATAACTTCTTTATTATAATGGAAGATACACCGTGAATATGATATTAACATATTATAATTATGACATGTTTTATGTTGTAGTAGACTTTGAATCTGTAGACATCTTCACTAAGCTTTTATGTTTTACTACATAGCTTCACACAGCAGCTTCGCCCACGTGTCGTGCTTCTCTCATTACATATTTTATAGGCTATTCTGATATATTTTATTGTGTTATACTATGCTACTAGCAGTCCTAGTAGTCCTTGTCCTGCCCAAAAGCTAGCATTTTGTTAGAAAATAGTACATTTTGATATAAGTGCAGAAAGTTTGTGTGGACGCAATAGTTTATTTAGCTCAGGTAATTTGTTTATTTTACTTAACCCCTCGAGCGCCAGAGTTTAATGACCCCGAAAATTGCCGTGTTTACGTAAATCACCAATAAAATAAATAAATAAATAAATAAAATATTTTTTTGGTTTTTTCTAGGAAAAACAAATAATATAATAAATATGAAATAATATAATATATAAACAAAAATTTTCGGCCAAATAAGTTTCGTACAGACGTGTGTACAAAATGAAAATTAAGCGTTTTTCAAGGTCTTCAAGTTGTACAGACGTATGTACAATCGGCGCTCGAGGGGTTAATAAAAGTCCTAATTCAATGTAAAAATGACTAAAATTATAAAGGCCTAGTGCCTTCCATATATCAGTAGGCAGGTTCACAGTATCTCGTGGGTTCACTAGCAACTCTGGTTTGTAAGCCAGCCACGTCGCAACTACGTGTGGTTTCAGGCTGCGAAAGGTGCAAATAACTTTGATACAGTTTCTTGATTCTATTCTACAAACGATAAGTGTTTCTCAAACAAATAAATAAATAAGTAACATGCGATCTTCCGTTTACATAATCACACTAATATTACAAGTCACTTTGTGTGATGGCAGAATTTTGAACATGTCTTGGCATATTTTTTTAGCGTCAAGTGATAAAACATATATCTTCGTAAAGAATCCTCGTATTTAGTTTTTACAACTAAAAACTTCTACAGATTTATTATAATTATGACATTTCGCAGATGTGATGATAAATAAAACTAATTAATAAATAAGTATGATACCAATTAAATCGCCAAATATTATTTTATAACCTAATCAATATCTTATGCTCAAATCGGTCACATGCGACACAAATGGCAGCCAATCATTCAAAAACTAATTAAATTTCATCATTAAAATCATTTTACAGTTATCAGATGTGTATAATTAACATGATTTATTGATAAATAATCTGTGCAATAAAATAGTGTAGCCATAATAAATAAAAGCAGCGACAAACTGTTTGTCAAAATTAAGCGGTCGAAATCTGGCAATCTTGCAGGGTTGGCAGTTGTTTTTTTTGTAGATCGTAAATTATGTATCTCGCGACGCATCCTTAGCTGTTTGGCAAAGAAAAAGCTGCCAAGTATTACCGAATGTGCTTAAATATTTCGCATGCTTCGTGTTCCTGAGTTTGGGTAACATTTTTAGCATTAGTTGAAAAATTTAAAAGTTGAAAACCATTGTTTTATTCGACAAAATAGGGGTTTTCTGTTTTATTTTTTTTGGCGTTTTTTTCGTACCCAAAGTTTTTTTTTTAATAGTTAATTATTGTCTCTCTACTTAAAATAAGACCTCCTTCCTCTAAATCCTTGCAAGAATTCTTCTGTGCATCCTCAAACGATCGTTACCTTAACTAATATTACAAATAAGATAAAGTTATTTGTTTACTTATTTATAATATTTCAAAAAAGTTCACTTAAACCATTTTAAGCCACTTTGAATCGTCAAGAAATCAATCAAACTAAAGATTAAATAAACTACATATTTGCACGTACCAAAAAGTAGGTCTATAGGGAGAAGAATGTGCAAGAAATTCTAAGGATACTCTTTGATTTATGAGGAGAGTCCTTAAAAAACACCAAAAAGGCACTTTCCTTTTTAGGGTTCCGTAGCCAAATGGCAAAAAACGGAACCCTTATAGATTCGTCATGTCTGTCTGTCTGTCTGTCTGTCTGTCTGTCTGTCTGTCCGTCCGTATGTCACAGCCATTTTTTTCCGAAACTATAAGAGCTATACATTTGAAACTTTGTAAGTAGATGTATTCTGTGAACCGCATTAAGATTTTCACACAAAAATAGAATAAAAGCAATAAATTTTGGGGGTCCCCATACATAGAACTGAAACTCAAAAAATTTTTTTTCATCAAATTCATGCGTGTGGGGTATCTATGGATAGGTCTTCAAAAATGATACTGAGGTTTCTAATATCATTTTTTTCTAAACTTAATAGTTTGCGCGAGAGACACTTCCAAAGTGGTAAAATGTGTGTCCCCCCCCTCTAACTTCTAAAATAAGAGAATGATAAAACTAAAAAAAATATATGATGTACATTACTATAAAAACTACCAACGAAAATTGGTTTGAACGAAATCTAGTAAGTAGTTTTTTTTTTTAATACGTCATAAATCGTAAACCGCATTTTACCTTTCATTCAATCAAGTCAAATATAAAAATAAGCTGCTACGGAACCCTTCATGGGCGAGTCCGACTCGCACTTGGCCGGTTTTTTCAGTTAACAAAATGTGAATACACCGCACTAAATTACACAAAAAAAGAAATGTGAACCTAAATAGATTTATTTAAACTTTCACCGCGAGTTATTAGAATAAATTCGAAAAAAAAATAAAATGTTTTTAGTAAATCCTGCAAATTAATAGAAAAGGGTTTATTTCGCTGTTTTTGAGAGATTTATAATGCTAATGATTTTTTTTTTCTCGACCTTCATGCAAGCGAAGCTGGTGACTGAAGCTAGTTTCCTAATACACAGTCAAATGATCATTGTCTATGCGTATGACCGGCTAACTATTCCACGTGGTACGCAGTGATGCGTGAGACTGCGCCCAATGATATCATGGTCTGTGAGGCAACATTGCTATGGTGCAACTACCGAATAATGGACGAAACTATGGCGTCTGTTGTGTGTGTTATAGACAATTGTGTGTTATGGTCAGAGGTCTGAATAGCTAGAGTTTATTTACCCTTTTTTTATGGTGGGAAAAATCATGCATTGACATCCCCCGCCCTTGGGCGGAGCGGGAGATAGTGTCAGACTCTTACTGACTAAAAGACCCACCCCGTTCCTTCTAGCCTTCATACCGGGGCTAGAGGGAGCGCCCTTTCGGATAACCCTGGCCCCAGTAGGCTTCGACCCGGCTGGGTCCCTGCTGTTGCTGACAACTCCCTGAGGCGCGCGGGAACAGTGCGCGCCGTCGACGACTTGGGCTTGATCCGGACAGTTACCGAACGGCCGGACAGTGAGCTACCCATTGCTCACTGTCTGCAAGCCCGCGCCTACGTTGGCCGGAAATCAGGATCAGAATCGCGGCGGCGGCGGCGGCGATAACGCCGTTGCCTGATGCGTTCGGTCTCCTCCTTTGCGAGCATTACTGCTTCGCAGAAGTCGGCGACCGCCTGCCACTCCTCCTCGCTCCGAACCATGGCCTCAACCAAGGCCTGGCGCAGAGTTTATTTACCCAAAGTTTATGGAAGTAAGAGCAGTAGTGGCCTGGTGGTAATACGGGTTGCAGACCAAGAGCTAAGCTAAGTTAGTTCAGCTCAGCTCGCATAGCTGACATAGTTACATTGACATACTTGTGTGCAGACCGCAAACTATGCGAACTAAGCTATATGAGCTAACTAACATATGCGACGATAAGTTTTTTTTTTCTTTATTGTTCATTACATTTTCTGTCTTACATTTGTTACAACAAAAACACTTGTCTGAAACTTTTTAGAGGTTTATGTGACAAAGTGGAGGTAGCAAGCTCGCTCGCAGCATGTTACATTATTTATATAATTTAGCTTAATGCTATAATTTTTGAGATGTGATGTTACCAGTAATATAAAGCTTTTTCAAAGTAAGTTTACATTTTTAAATGTACTAGTGACAATATTTGATGGCACAGGTTTTGGAATTTTATTTAAATTATCGGGCAATATATATTCCCAAGTTCTCATGCCATAAACATTTACAAATGTAGGTACTTTAGGTAGTTAGTTGTGTATGCCGATGCGCAGCTACGCGAGTTGAGCTAAGCTCTAAGAAATGAAATGTGTTAACATATCCAAGGTCTGGAATGTCTTTTTTTAAATAATAATAGGTCTTATTAATCTTCTTATTCTATGTGTAACGTATTCATCATCAGAATTTTCTTCATCGATTATATTCATGGCGAGGGTCGTCCGTCTTTGTATTTCGCAACACTGACTGAGCTTTAGTTTAGCTCTTGGTGTGCACGCCATATATTTCTAGCTTAGCTTAGCTTAGCCTAGCTAGCTTAGTTTAGCTTTGGCATAGCTTTTTTTTTTTTTTTTTTATGGTGGGAAAAAATCATGCATTGACATCCCCCGCTCTTGGGCGGAGCGGGAGATAGTGTCAGACTCTTACTGACTAAAAGACCCACCCCGTTCCTTCTAGCCTTCATACCGGGGCTTGAGCGCCCTTTCGGATAACCCTGGCCCCAGTAGGCTTCGACCCGGCTGGGTCCCTGCTGTTGCTGACAACTCCTTGAGGCGCGCGGGAACAGTGCGTGCCGTCGACGACTTGGGCTTGGTCCGGAAAGTTACCGGACGGCCGGACAGTGAGCTACCCATTGCTCACTGTCCGCAAGCCCGCGCCTACGGTGGCCGGAAATCGGGATCAGAATCCCGGTTGCGGCGGCGGCGGCGATAACGCCGTTGCCTGATGCGTTCGGCCTCCTCCTTTGCGAGCATTACTGCTTCGCAGAAGTCGGCGACCGCCTGCCACTCCTCCTCGCTCCGGACCATGGCCTCAACCAAGGCCCGGCGCGAGAGGTCTTCGCCGCCGATCGCCCCCACGAGGGCACGGCGATGCTCCGCCCAAGCAGGGCACACCTCGACTGTATGCTCCACCGTGTCCTCCGGGCGTTCCGCACAGTGGCGACACCCGGGCGTCACTTCAGCATGAATTCGGTGCAGGAAACTCCCGAACGAACCATGTCCGGTGAGGACCTGCGTCATGCGAAAGGTAAGGACGCCGTGAGGTCTTTCCAGCCACGCCTCAAAGAGGGGACTTACCGCCATGATTGTGGCGTGCCCAGCACTGGGTTGCGATAGTCAGCTTTGGCATAGCTTAGTTTTCGGTCTGCAACAGGCTAAATATCACGTCTTACGAGTTGTAGGCCGTGAGTTCAAATTCAGTCAGTCACAATGTGTAACGTATTTGTACATCATCATCATCATAATTAATCAGCTTATTTAGTGTTTCCACTGCTGGGACTCAGGCTTCCTCTTTAGGAGAGGGAATGGCCGTAATCTACCACGTGTTTTTGAATTTTGAACGTGAATGTCCCACGTCTTCAAATTTTTGGTTCTAGGACATGCCGAGTTCCCCCTTGTTCCACTTTTCCTTTGTTTTTAGGTATTAGTACATACATACATAAAATTATAAGTAGCTTAACAGGTTTATTATACACTAGCTTTTGCCCGCAGCTTCGCCCGCGTACATAAAATATAGCCTATGTCACTCAGAAGTAAAGCAGCTTTCTATCGGTGAAAAAATTTTACAAACAAAAAACATGAAAACAAAAAAAAAAACTTTTTCTTTTTTTTATTAGTATAGATTGTTTTAATGGCAGCATATGCGCCTTAAACGCCTTTTTGGCCTCGCACAGATAATACTACTTACAGTTAATACTAATACTTTTACGCATAGGTAATAAAATCATTCACACTATACTCTGGCAACCCTAACTACTCATTTAACGAGCTCCTTAATTTACGGCACTCTTCAAAAAGAACGCCTTTCCGCTGAATAACAAATATTTTTTAATTTTCCTCTGTCGTACTTCACGTAGGTAACCATACGTCCCATTTTGAACGGGACTATCTCTGCTTTTGGTACTCAGTCCCGAGAAAAAATTTAGAAGTCGATGGTCCTGATTTCAGTAACAAAATCAGCATTGATCAAAACTAAAAATCAATTAATTAACAGTAAATCTGATAATGTCTGACCACATTAGAAGAACATTGAAAAAGCCTTTTAGCGACCTTGAAAATGAACCTTGAAATACGCAATCTTTGTTTTGGCATCTTTTTTTTATAGTGGGAAAAAATCATGCATTGACATCCCCCGCCCTTGGGCGGAGCGGGAGATAGTGTCAGACTCTTACTGACTAAAAGACCCACCCCGTTCCTTCTAGTCTTCGTACCGGGGCTCGAGCGCCCTTTCGGATAACCCTGGCCCCAGTAGGCTTCGTCCCGGCTGAGTCCCTGCTGTTGCTGACAACTCCTTGGGATCGATTATGATAAAAAGAAAACAAAAAGAATTACGATGGTCTCTCAACACATCTTTGATGCTTCACATGGCGGAAGGTTTGGACTACACCTTGGACAGATAATAAGCAATTAAGCATTGCCATACACAGAAATTAAGGTACGGTTACCAGTCGACAGCGACGCCATATTTTTTTAGATTATTTTTAGTTAAAATCTCCAAACTTAAGTGTCAGTGGGCAGGGCACATTGTCAGAAAAGGTGGATGATGGGGTCGAAAGATTCTGTAGGACCCAGCTTGGAAGATGCAAGTTACACGGGATCTGACGTCGTGGCGACTTGGGGGAGATCTATGTCTAACAGTGAACGTTTTTAAGCTGAAATAATGATGTTGAGGTATGAAGCACTTTTTAACCCACAGATAGTGGTTAAGGATCTGGGTGTCTTGAGTATTGAGTTTACATGTTTGAACAGAAGTAATTCCTAATGTGAAAAAAAAGAGAGTTGTGAAATAATATGTTAGAATCTATTTTAATACATACTCTGGTTTACTGTCATCGTAATGTTGACGATGTCCTGTTTTTAGTGATACAAAAAATGGTCATATTATTCTAACTTTAGTTCTTGATATATTTTCGTGTAAATCCGATATTAGGTCAAGGACGTTCGCATTCGGGGCAGGAAACGAAGACGCGGGCGCATAACATTAGTGATTATTATGCGTTCGGGAAGTTTCGTAAACGTTCGGCTGTCGTTTCCGCTAGTTATGTCATTTATTACGTGATTATGTTTTTAATGATGATTATTGTGGTTTATATGACAGGAAATGTATTGTGAAAGAAATATTAGTTTCTTATTATATTAACAAAGTATTGTGGACAGTTTATCCGTCTAATCACACTAGTACCTATTATACAGGTGATAGTTTGTATGTGTGTGTGTGTGTGTTTGCTGCTCTTAGACTACACGAGAAGGTAGTCCTTATAAAAACGCACACATATATTTATAAAATTTCACCTTCATAATTTTAGTTCGATAAGTCATAATGACTTAATCGAACTTCTAATGCCCTGTCTATTTAGTAATTCTTCTTTTTCTCCCTGCTCTTATTCCATAATACTGAGGGTTGGCGCAACACGTTTTTTTCTTCCATTCTGCCCTGTTACCCGTTAAACTATCACTAACCCCCCTTTCCTTAACTATCCCTTTTCTTTCATAATTATCCCTCCTCTACATTATCCATCTTTTCGCCATCCATCTACATGTATACTCAGAACTCTTTTGGTAATATGCGCTTCATCCCTCCTCTTCACATGACCATGCCAAGACAACCGATTTCCTTTCAACTTTTCAGTCACTAGCGCCACTTTCATATCACACATCCATCTCAACATTCTTATGTTTTACATGCAGTCTTTATTCATCCTTCTTTTTATTTATTAATTAAGACATTATAATACGACATTAAAAGAAGAAAAGCTGCAAGTACAGTTTGGTACATTTGTTCCCGCCATCCACAGACTTGAACGGAAAAGGAAGCCGGAGTAAAAAAGCTGAAAAAGATCAGCCAATTAGCAAGGCTTCACATTTTCATCTGAGAAGTACAAAACGTTGGCTTTCCTTCTTCACAATGATACAGTAAGGGTCGACACACACGAGCCACTGGCCGCAACCACAAAACGCCGGAATACTTAACTTTAACTTTACTTTAACTTTCGGAATTTGAAAGGTTAAGAAAGTTATGTCAAAAACAATACAAAATATTTGAAATGGCTGTTCTGTAAAATTCGACATTTGTTAGATCAGTCACTGTTCTTCGATCATGACGATATTTCCTATATTTTTCATACATTTTATATTAAAACTATTACTATTATGAGTCCGTTGTGGCCCACTGTAGGGCAAAGGGCTCCCTTCCGACGAATTGGACTCCTACCTTAAGGATTGGCCAGAAGTAGCTAAGGGCAGAAAAGAATGGTATATTAACACTATAAGTACCTTTTTGTGGAGAGAATAAAATTGGAGTCATCTTCTGTGCTGAATACTCAGAATAGTATAAGTAATTAAAATATAAGACTAACACTAGGTTTAAGGTAATTGTTTACAAACATTCAGAAATCAGAAACATTTATTTCAAATAGACCAATTACAGGCACTTTTGAATTGTCAATATGTCGGTCAGTCAACAAAAAAGTGAAGCTAAATTGCACGTTCCAAAGCGTAGATCTCTATGGAGAAGAACGTGCAAGAAACACCATGGACACTCATTCATCACATTTTTCTTGTCGCTTCTAACATGTGAGTACAATGTAGATAATACTACATTATGGATCATTTGTTGTCTGTGAAATAAGTAAATAATAATTATTATTTATATTATGGATTCACTGCACACGGTTGACGCTGGTGGCTGTCACACGCTACAAATCGCCGCTGCTCGATTCTTATGGCCCACACTGCCCACTAAGCTCCGATATAAAACGCTGTCATACGCCACTCGCGCATTTAAACCTTGTCAGAGTCCATTATAATACTGCGCGTATGTTGTATAAAAAAAGCAGCAGCTAGCAGCCACACAAGTGGCTGTCACGCGCTTTAGCTGCTTTTTGTGGCCGCTTCTAGCTCGTGGCAGCGTTTATGGCTGTGGCATGTGGCTCGTGTGTGGCGATCCTAAGGGTTAATCACGTTTTGGTACTATTCAATGATGAAAAGGTTACAGAATAAAAAATCCGAAAGCCTTTCAAACCAGTAAATGTTTAGCGTATTGGTTTTTCTAATTTTCTCATTAATTTGTTGGTCTAGAACCCAAATAAATTATTTATAGACCATTATACTTAGTACCTTCGTAGTACGTTTTTGGAAAGTTTTCGAGCTGGGAAATCATAAAATGACTTCTTTCGCTCTAGGGTGGGAAGAAGGCGTGTCATACTTTTACTGAATAAAACCAAACCTGTGTCCTTCAGTTGCCCTTTGCGTTCCAGAGGACTATGGTATCTCTTTCAAAAAATTCCGTGACCCTAGCGGGCGTACCTAGCCCCTACTGCGCCTTAACTGTTTTGCTGACACCACTTCCACGAGAACACGGCGGTGCCCCGCCAATGCTTCACTGTCTCCTCCGGGTAGTTCGCAAAATGACGACACCTGGGAGTTTCTTGCTCTTCCACCTGAATCCAAAACTGGTACTTCCCGAACTTGTGATGACACCGCGCGCCTCGAATATTATGTGAAATATTTAGTTGTTTTTTTTCCGATAGTAAAAATTCTTAAGGTGATAGCAAGTTACAAAACTATTTTTAACCATCATCATCATTTCAGCCGACAGACTTCCACTGTTAGACATAGACCTCCCCCAAGTGTTGCCACGAATGATCCTGGGCGTCCCGCATCGATCGGATTCCCGCAACCTTCACCAAGTCATCGGTCCACCTTGTAGGAGCCCTTCTCACGCTGTGTCTTCCGGTAGGTACGCGGTCGCCACTCCAGAACATTTCGGCCCCAACGGCAATCTGTTCTGCGAGCAATGTGCCCTGCCCATTGCCGAAGTTTTTTTTTATCTTTTTTTTTAATCCAGATAAATATACCGTTCTAGAGTCTGTATAAGTCAACCGACTTGGGAATTTTGTATAATATTTAATCATTTAAAAATACTTAAATTCGATATTTTTTATAAGGTTCTTCTGTTAGTAAACAATGATCTCTATCTCTTAGGGTGAGTTGCACCATTTAACTATAACGATAACCAAACCATAACCAGCCGTGACACGGCCGCCTATTGGTCAATTCGTCGATTTGACAACTGTTAACGGCTTTGTTATCGTTATAGTTAAATAGTGCAACTCACCCTTAATCAACCTTGATTATTGAACCCGTATTGACTACATCAGATTTAATTAAATCCTAATAATTACCCAAGTGGTTTAACTTTTTAGACAAACTCTAAACGGAATAACCTGCGGTACAAAGCCGAAGGAAAAAAGCTACATTAAAAAGAGTAATTCATATTTCTATTTATTTTGCTTGTCATCTTTATGTGTTTTATTGTGGCACGAAACTCTGTTCAAATAAATTCATAATTCAGTTTCTGTTTATATTTTTAATGAAAATACACTTCATGTTTTTCCGTTAAACCTTGTCTAAGTTCACCAGTAGGTAATAATTTAAACTGTTGCATAATTGTTGAACATTAACGGGAAATTTATTTTATTATAATTTATTGGAAATAAAAATAAACGTTTATCGTTTTATTTCAATCAACTGAAACGTTTACAACTAGCTAGTTCAGGTTTAAGATTTAGGGGTTAGGTTATTTATTGCCTGGGAGCCCATTATAAAGCACTCCGTCTTGGGAACCGTTGCACGTAAAAAGTGGTGTCGGAGAGCTACGAAATAAATCTATCAAGCAGTGTTGATGGGTGCCCAACACGGCTCCTGGCTAATTTTAAATCGTCATCATCATCATTTCAGAGGAAAAACATACACTGTTGGACAATAGGCCTTTCCAGGCGTCGCCACAACGACTTGTGCGTCTTTCATCCATCGGATTCTCGCAGTCCTCACCAGGTCCGGTCCACCTTGTGCCTTTCGACCTTGCATCTTTTGGTATTTGGTCACAAAACCAGAATCTTTCGGGCCAATCGACCATTTGTTCTAGAGAAAAAAATATAATACTAATAAATATCAAATATAGGGTGACTGGTAATTAATGACCGATACTTATACACGATATTATACTCATGATTACAAACAACTTTCCCAAAGAAACTTTTTTTTATACTCATTAGGTTTATCACAATTACAAAATAGCTGCGCGCGCCTGCGACCTCTCAGCTGTTAGCCGCGTAACAGCGTTGTTTCATGTACCTTACCTACAATAGTGATAGTGCACCCGCGCCACTTGTAAACCCATCGGTACATGTAATCAGTTTAGGTACCTACATGTTCCGGTTAAATAATATAAGTTAAATAATGTGTATAAAAAAGTTTCTTCGGGAAAGTTACCTGTTATCATGAGTACAATCACGTGTATATTATCGGTCATTAATTACCAGTCACCCTATATATATTATTGAGTGATATTTTGTTTTTATTTCATTTAAGCTTTCGAATACCGTAATTAGAGACACAATAGAAAGACAATGAGAGAGCGAACACCAGCGTTCGCTTGGGTTAAATGAATTAAATAGGTGGAACTATATTTGGCAACTA
This sequence comes from Mythimna albipuncta, assembly GCA_929112965.1. NCBI lineage: Eukaryota > Metazoa > Arthropoda > Insecta > Lepidoptera > Noctuidae > Mythimna > Mythimna albipuncta. The sequence continues at coordinate 1,657,403 of OV815962.1, read as the reverse complement.
CTTGTGCATTATATAATATGCAATTTCATATTTAGTATGTTTTCGTAAAACATGTAGGTAGGCCATTATTCTTATTACAACATCTTGCAGTACTAACACTAATTTGTCAGCTACAAACTTCTTGAGTTTCTTTTTTTTTCCAACTCATTCGTTCATTCATGTTATACAAATAAAATATATTTTTCTTTGTCATTGTAATATATTCAATATTCGAGGAACTTCAAGTCTGATCTTGGCAACAATTATATCAAAAGCTTGATAAAATGTGAGGAAATTAAGAGTTATTTTTGTATTACAATTTGCCTGCTGCGGTCTTCCCGTCCGATTTTAATTTAAGTGTCTTCAAGGCTAGAGAGAATAGGCTCTTAATAAACTAGTGCGCCTCACTGTCAACGATTGCTTTGTTTACCATCAGGTCATCAGGTGGGATCACAGTCAAGCACTAATTTATATCCAATAAAAATAATTGGGGCAGGTTAAGATTTTAAAGCAAAAGCTTTCTTAAAAATACCTGCTAATCTCTTAGATACTCAATTATCTAGCCACAGCAAAGTCAATACCCACTAGGGCTGTGGGAAACTGAAAAGAAAACCGGCGTGCCTAGAACGCAAAGGGTAACGGAAGGATACATGTCGACGTCTCCGGGCAAAAAAGCGATAATCGCCAAAAAATAGTTTCTCGATTATCAACATTATTACCTACCAGACAATAAGTCTATAAATAAAAACGTATCAGATCCGCTCTGGACTCTACGATATACAAAGCTCTTCACACCGCCAGAGACAGAAACAGTTGGAGAAATATCCTGAAAGTTAAATTGATAAAGCTGGGAGGTCACGACCCTCAGCATTGAGGAATACGATGCAAGGAGGACATTAGACCAACGCATATATGGACCACGCCTCATTTGTCTGTAGAAAGACGTCGCGTGGCGTGGATCAGGTGTAGCTCCACAAGTCTAGTTTCCATGTAAAATGTATGGAGATCGACGCGCCCAGATCGTCGTGTGTGGCACACGTGTAGTAGACCATTAGTCAGTAAAAGTCTGCCACACCCTCTAGCTCTACCTTAGACCGAAAGAAGGAATTGAATTATTATCTCAAAAGCAAAAAAAAAAAATATTTGAAAAGTCGACCTTCTCTAACTTATTTAGTGTTAGCCCGTGTGACAACGTTGGCAGCGCACGCGCAGCCATTTATACGCGCGTTATTCATTCACAAGCTCCGTATATTTAGTGTCGTGAGTATATACTCAACGTGAGTATATACAAGTATTATATACTCGTATCGCACGACTTCGTACCCGGTCGGTGGCACGTGGGTAGACGATATATGTCGTGCGTTTGTCAAATGGAGTGCGTACGCGTCGGTTTGTGGCAAATTATTTATTTGAATATTACTTTTTTTTTTTTTTAAAGTTGTAATTTATTTTGGCTTTGTTACAAGAAGATATGTGAAGCTTCTAATTATGATTCAGCGATACGGTTAGAGAACTTGGAACTTTCAATATGTCATACTTTTTTTAAGATGGAAAATATTTTTCAAGCAAAATGTTAATAATTACAACTATCAATAGAATGTTAACAAGGTAGACCATCCAATGTCTTCTCCCTCTCTTGGGCGAAGCAAGAGGGCGTGTCAGACTTTTACTGACTAAAACCACAGCTGTTTTCCTTCAGTTAACCTTTGCATTGTAGGACCATGGGTTTTCCTTTCAGAACTCAACCTTCAGTTGGCTTCGGCCCTGCTTTGCCCTTACGGTATCAATCCGGGTTTGGTTTTTATCAGACGGCTGGACGGCAAGCTACCCAATACTCGCCGTCCGCAATTCCTATGGTGGCCGAAAATCGCTCTGCGACTCCCGACAATATCTACCTGGCTGGATTGATCACTTTGTTTAGAAGGTCTCATATATACCTACTAGCTTTTGCACGCAGCTTTAAATAAAATATATGTCACTCAGGAATAAAGCCTCTTTCATTGGTGAAAAAAATTTAACAATTGGACCAGTATTTCCTACAAAGAAAAAAACATGAAAACAAACTTTACCTTTTTATAATATTAGTGTCGGTGATTTTTTGACTGGCCTGTTGGTCTAGTGGTTAGCGGCTCTGAGTGCTATGCCAGAGGTCGTGGGTTCGATTCCCACCCAGGACAAATGTTTGTGTGAGTTCAACATCATTTGTTCTGTGTCTGGGTGTAATTTATCTAAACATGTACGTATCTAGAAATATACATATAAGTATGTTTATCAGAATTATCAGTTGTCTAGTACTCATAACACAAGCTCTGCTTAGCTTGAGACTAGATGGCGTTGTGTGATAGTTGTGGAATATTAAATAAATAAAAATTAAATTAAATCTTAAATGGGTACATCATACCATATGACACGTGGGTGGGAGTTAGTGACGATATAATGTCGTGACTTGTGAGTTTATCAAAGCGTGCGTACGCGCCGTTTGTAGGAGTACCATTTTATTTATTGGAATTACCAGTTGAATGATTTTTTTTTTCTTGTAAAGATGAAAAGATTTAGTTTTTCCTGGCGTGGATTTGTAAGCTTTGAATATGATTGAGCTGGAAAATTCGAAATATTATATTAAATGTTTTAGTTTGAAAAGTTCATTGACTGAGTCTCAACATTTTGTAAAACAATGCGTATGGACAAGGACATAGGCCTACATAGTACTTATAAAAAATCAGAAGCTAGTGCTCAGTTTGTCGTTTCCTATGGAGAAGAACCGGTAAAAAACCAAGATTTATACACTTTTAAAAAAAGAAATTGTTTTTACATAGTATAATTTTAACAGATTTGAGAAAACAGTGAGACTAGTCAACATGTACCAAATAAATAAAATAAAAGCCGTTCAAGTGCGAGTCGGACGAAGGGCTCCGGACTATAATATTTACACCGAGCAAAAAACTGCGACCCAATAACATTACTTGTATGGGAACCTCATTTAATTAACTTTTTGTCTTGATAGCGGTAATAGAAATAAACATCATATGAAAAATTCAATAACAAAACAAATGATGGGTTGCCAAATACTGGAAAGAAAAAAAACTTAGACCATAGACATGAAAAGAAGAAAAAGCATAGCTTTTCCATCGTAAAACTTGGCTTTTTATTTTGTGCTTTGTAGTCTAATTATAATTATTAATAGAGCTACAAAAAAAACTCATACCTTAATCTTAGTTATTCCTCTATTCATATCTATAAAAACAAACGAAATATATTTCAAACAAAATGCATCATAACTCCATTTAAGTGACAGTTCCGTTTACTACACGCTATTATACAAATTCTCCAAAACTTCATAGACGGCAGTCCATCACGAAACAAAGGGTTTAAACTGCAATTCAAAGAGCCGCAACATTTCACGAAGCAACCATTCATGGAGGTAATAATTTAACATTTGTATCGCTATAAAAACGAACGTTACATACGTACGTCCGGTGTCGACGACATCACAAGTGAAAATAATAAAATACATCGGGCTTCAATTTGGTGGCGTTCGATTTTTAAATCGTTGGATATTTTCCGATTGTCTCTGTTTTTTCACTAGGACCAGTGTACGTACTAATGCCATGGTTTTCTTTAGATTATGAATATGACAGCTTGCTTTTGAATATGACAGCTTTTTTTTTTTTATGGTGGGAAAAATCATGCATTGACATCCCCCGCCCTTGGGCGGAGCGGGAGATAGTGTCAGACTCTTACTGACTAAAAGACCCACCCCGTTCCTTCTAGCCTTCATACCGGGGCTTGAGCGCCCTTTCGGATAACCCTGGCCCCAGTAGGCTTCGACCCGGCTGGGGTCCCTGCTGTTGCTGACAACTCCTTGAGGCGCGCGGGAACAGTGCGCGCCGTCGACGACTTGGGCTTGGTCCGGACAGTTACCGGACGGCCGGTCAGCGAGCTACCCATTGCTCACTATCCGCAAGCCCGCGTCTACGTTGGCCGGAAATCGGGATCAGAATCCCGGCGACGGCGGCGGCGATAACGCCGTTGCCTGATGCGTTCGGCCTCCTCCTTTGCAAGCATTACTGCTTCGCAGAAGTCGGCGACCGCCTGCCACTCCTCCTCGCTCCGGACCATGGCCTCAACCAAGGCCCGGCGCGAGAGGTCTCCGCCGCCGATCGCCCCCACGAGGGCACGGCGATGCTCCGCCCAAGCAGGGCACACCTCGACTGTGTGCTCCACCGTGTCCTCCGGGCGTTCCGCACAGTGGCGACACCCGGGCGTCACTTCCGCATGAATCCGGTGCAGGAAACTCCCGAACGAACCATGTCCGGTGAGGACCTGCGTCATGCGGAAGGTAAGGACGCCGTGAGGCCTTTCCAGCCACGCCTCAAAGAGGGGACTTACCGCCATGATTGTGGCGTGCCCAGAATATGACAGCTTGTCACTCGAGTACGACAAGGTCCAATAAGAGGGTTTTGATTTTCATCTGTGTGTAGATATTTATCTAAAAAAAAAGTTTGAAAAATAAATATATCTGACAATTTTTTTTATTTTATATAAGTACTTTTTTTCTGTAGTTGGGTTAATTGTTCGCAAGTTAATATAATTTAAAATATATAATCCCAAAAAAAGAAACTATAGATAGAATGTTTGTGATTGTGAATTAATTAACATATTAATAAAATAGTAAAACGTATAAACAAGCTTAGCTGACTTAATTATTACGTTTATTATTGACTAAAAACAAAAATAAACTGTTCAGTAACGGGCCAGTTTTCAATTGTTCGCATACAGCTCGCGGCGTCATACATTGCTCTCGGCCGGTTCTTTGCACTTTCAGTTTATTTACGTCCGTATTCCGAATGCAGCTCAAACGGCAGATAAAAGTGCTCAAAGCTATTATTTTGATGTTTATCGTGCATTCCCATTGTCCATAACAATAACGGACGAGTTTTTAATAATTTATTGATGGTTTTTTTTGGACTGGCAATTTTTATTTTTTGCTTTATGGTTTGGTTTTGACTTTTAGCAGAGAATTGTTTGCCTAAGGTTAAAAATGCAAAATGAGTGTTTGTTGGAGGTTTTTTTGAGGTGGGAAATCTTCAAATATATAGACTAATTTAATATGCGTTTCTAATTATGTTTCTATCAAGGAAAAAAACAACTTTTTTAGAAAAGAGAGTTTTACCAACATTATGGTAAAATAAAACCAGTTGTCCCCCGCGGTTAGAGTCTGTCTAATAAGTCAACCGACTTGGGAATTTTGTATAATATTTAATCATTTAAAAAATACTTATTTTCGATACTTTTTTATAAGGTTCTTCTGTTACTAAACAATGATCTTTATCTCTTAATCAACTTTTATTATTGAATCCGTGTTGACTACATCAGATTTAATTAAATCCTAATAATTACCTAAGTCGTTTAACTTATTAGACAGACTCTAGTAGTAGACTACTTTAATATGTGTTTCTATGTTTCTGTCAAGGAGTAAATCAACTGTTTTTTAGAAAAGAGAGTTTCACCAACATTATAGTAAAACTGGTGGTCGCCCGCGGTTTCACCCGCGTCTATAGCTACTGTTAGACTTCTATTGGTCGAAACGTTATGGTTATTATTTATATATTGCGTCCGTAAAGATACAGAGACAGACATTCGGATTTCCGTGATGTTATAATAATATAACTAATAGCGTTCCTCGATAAATGGGCTATCCAACACTAAAATATTTTTTCAATTCCTGAGATTATCGCGTTCAAACAAAGAATTATTAAATTTATTTTTATGCACCTGCCATGTTTTCTCTTCACCACCCTAGGTTGACTGGTAGAGAATGCCTAAGGCATTAAATCCGCCTTTGTAACTTTTTGTTACATGAAGATTAAATAAATAACAAATAAACACTCTTCAGCTTTATAATCTATACTTTAATATTATAAAGCTGAAGAGTTTGTTTGTTTGTTTGTTTGAACGCACTAATCTCTGGAACTACAGATCCGATTTGAATGATTCTTTCAGTGTTGGGTAGTCCATTTATCGAGGAAGGCTATAGGTTTTATTTTTTTCAAAATTAGGGATCCGTAATAAAATTGCTATTTTGTAACACAAGGTGTAAAATCGAAAACCTATTTTTGCGTGCGCTGCAAAAACTATTGACAACAGAACAAAATGATGTACTACGGGTTTGTAGATCACAGTAAGACCTACAAAAAAGTCCGCGATAACATATATCTAACTATCATGGTTTAATCACAATAACCGATTTTGTGTTCAAAATAATTATTAAATCGTCTGAAGGAAAAAAACTACGTTAAATATGTATCGTAATATTAATCTTTATCGAAATTAAGCATTATGTTATCAAGAGTATTTATGTAGAAGTAAAATACTTTTTGTTTCATCTCAATCGGATATTTCGTTTAAAAGTTATCACGTGTGTAAGATGTTAAGAGTTGGTACCTATTAATGAGTTATGGGTAGTGTTGGGTTAATAGCCGGATGCTTTGAGTTATTATCGATTATAATCCATAAGTAGCCATTAATAGCCGTCCAATGGATGATAACCCTGCTATTAATGTATTGTTAAAAAAATAAATGCTTTTTTTTTTGTTAAGTCTAAAATCTGTGGGTGTGATCATAAATTGGGTGCGTGTACGCAGTGTGATTCGATGTATTGTAATTCTTTTTATTTATTTTCACTTTTTGTATGTGAAAAAGTGTTAATAATAAAATAAATACACATTTTTTGGGAAATTCAGTTTTATTAATTTAGAGATCCAATATAAAATAATACTATAAAAACCATAATTGCTATTGACACATCGCTTTGTGATTTAACCATCTACCTAATTAATTACTTGATTAACAAAATAGAGTACTACATTCCATTCTCCGACGTAGCCATGTCTGGCCGAGCTCGCCCTTGATTTGGTGCTTAGTCTGATCTCGCTAATGCACTCAGGCACGCAGCATATCAGGTATGGGCCGATGCTCGTATGCACAAGAAGAATGACATAAGCCAGAAGAAGAGAGCTTTCAACAGAGCTGCCAAGTCTTGCAAGAAGGTGATGCGGAGGTCTCGGTTCGACCATATTAGCCGCATCGGGAACAAACTAGCTATATATACTACCCTGCGGGTAGTTTTCGTTTTGGTCCCTGGCTAAGTCAGTTGAATCGAACTTCTGCCGCCTCTCACTACCACCACTGCAGAAACCCGATGGGTCGCTGGCACATACCGCTGAGGAGAAAGCAAATTTGTTTGCCTCACTCTTCGCGGAATCTTCGCGTCTAGATCCAGGTAACGCGCGGCCCCTGTTCACCCTGATGGTTGCGATACGAATATGTCGGATATTCGCATCCAACAGAAGGACGTCCATAGGGTGCTACGTAACTTTGATGTGAACAAGGCTAGCGGTCCAAACGGGATACCAGCAATTGTTCTGAGAACGTGTGCGCCTGAATTGTCTCCGATCCTGACACGCCTATTTAGGCTTTCATTTGAGGCTGAAAAAATGCTGATTGCATGGAAGCAAGCTAATGTACAGCCCGTGCCCAAGAAGGGGAGTCGGGCTGACCCAGCTAACTACCGACCAATCTCAGTAACGTGCATTCTCTGTAAGACCATGGAACGTGTACTCAACACTAAGCTCCTGGCATACCTAGAAGCTAATGATATCCCTTAGGATACCAACCGTCAATACAGCTTCCGAAATCGGTCAACTGGAGATCTTCTAGCGTATGCCATCCACAATCGAAGTGAGGCCATCGAGAAGCACGGGGAAGCGCTTGCCGTCTCCCTCGATATCTTGAAGGCTTGTGATAGGGTTTGGCACGAAGGCCTTATTAGTAAGCTTCCATCTTTCGGTTTACCCGCTGGATTATGTTCTTGGATCGCAGACTTCCTGAGTAACCGGTCCATCCGAGTGGTTATCGATTGGCTGCTCGTCCGGTCAAATGGCTATTAATGCCAGGGTCCCTCAGGGGTCAGTACTACTTACGACTCAAGATGCCGGTGCATTCCACAACCTTCTTAGATAAATCCTTTACTGTCCAGGCTACCCGTCTGTGGAATGCATTACCGGATGCTATAAAACGCGCTCAATCATTGCCTGCCTTCAAGAGACTTGTTAAGGATCACTACTTGTCGCTGTGATTATTCGAAAGTCGTTCTTTCTTATGATTGCTCATATATTTGGTATGTATATATTTATGTATGTATTATATTGCATATGTATGTATCTGTGTATCTATCAATTATAATAATTATAAATGTAATTAATTTTAAAATAGGTAATACTTATTGTTGAACTTATGACAGCCCATTTCATGTTCTGACAATTACTGTCTATTCTAGGTTGCCTGGAAGAGATCGCGGAATGCGATAAGGCCGCCCATTGTACGTGTTTTAGATATAAGTTTTTCTTTGTTATATTTTGTATGTACAATAAAGTATATAATAAATAAATAAATAAATAATAAATACTCTCGGCAACATTATTCTTGCTGCACATAAACGATCTGCTCAAGCCCGGTACCTTTTAGTATGCAGATGACAGCACTGTTGCCGAGAGTTACATATCCAACGCGAGAGCTAGTGGGTCACAGATCCAGTCTCTTCGAGAGACTATGGTTGAGCGCTTGAACTTGCCCTTGGAGGCAGTGGCCGAATGGGGCGATGTCAATTTGGTCAAGTTCAAATGTTCAATGCTGCAAAAATCCAGGCGTATCTATTTTCCGCTAAAAGGAGCCAATTCAGCCCTGCTCCAATTTTCCGGGGTGCAACCGTGCCGATAACCGACCATCTTGACCTTCTTGGTGTTAAGCTGACATCAACACTCAACTTTGGGCCATACATCGAAGCAAAAGCTCAACTGGCTGCAAAAAAACTGGGAATCCTCGCAAAGGTCAGACAGTACTTCACGCCAGAACAGCTGCTGAAACTTTATCAAGCTCAAGTTCGATCGTGTATGGAGTATTGCTCTCATCTTTGGGACGGATCTGTCCGTTACCAGCTTGATGCACTAGAGGCAATTGAGAGGCGAGCCAGAAGGATAATTGACGATGATACACTCGTCGAGTCGAGGCTTCAAAGTCATGAGCATCGATGCAGAGTCGCTAGCCTGTCAGTTTTCTACTGGTTGCATTTCGGAGAGTGTGCGTCGGAATTGCATAACTTAATACCACCTGGCCCGTTCCATCATCGGACTACCAGACGTACGGCTATGCGCCACCGGTACATGGTGGATATCCCACCTACACGCACAAAACGTTTTGGGAACACTTTCATTGTACGTGCAGCTAGGGAGTGGAATTCCTTGCCGGAGTCTGTGTTTCCTGATAGTTACAATCCGGGAATCTTTAAGTCGAGAGTGAATAGGTTTCTTCTAGGTAAGCGCGTTCGACCGCATCGTCGCTTTCCATCAGGTGAGATAGCGGTCAAGCGCCAATAAATTTAAACCGATACGTAAAAATGTAAGGTACAATAAGTAAGTTACTTATTAGCTCTTTTCTGTGAATACGACGTAGGTAAATTATAGACAATGGAAAATACCTCAGCGATTAGTTAGTAGGTAACATGCGTCCCCGTACCCCCGTTTCTCGTGCTATCTCTTTCTGGCGCTAATATTATTCGTGCCAGAAAGAGATTTGTTGTTGGTTGGCGTCGCTGAAATGCAGTTCATGCAACTGCATTTCAGCGACGCCAACCGAATCCGGAATCAGTACGTCGACTGATATGTTTCGGTGAAGAAGTTCTTTTTCGTGTGTTGTTGGTTTGTGTGTATAATCATAAAATAAATAATATTTTTAAATGGGCCATCTTTGTAGTAAATAAATTGCTCATTTATTTACTACAAAGATGATGAAAATAAAGTCTAATCTGACAGTTCTAAGCCTGAAAACCGTGGAGGGAAATTTCAATCACTAAACTAACATTAATAGCAGGGTTATCATCCATAATTGCTATTAATGGCTATTAACTGAGTTTTAATCGATTATTATCCAAATGATATTAACCGGATTATTATCATTGCCCATCACTAGTTATGGGCCATGGAGTTTTTTATCAACATAAAATCCTCTAATAATCTTTTTCGAAATAAATTTGTTGATGATTGTAAGTATAAGATCTTTGAAGAGTATAATAAATACATTTATGAACGCGGTAATTTTGGGAAATACTGATCTGATATGAAAACTGTTTAAATATTAAATAGTCCATTTATTGAGGGAGGCAATTTTAGGCAATATTTTATCTCGGTATTTCCACGGAAACGAGAAAAACGCGGGTGAAACCGCGGGGCACAGCTAGTACTACTATACAACTGATATAGACAAAGTAAAAATTTCAACATTCGAGTGACTGCACATTTGTTACGCACTCAGTCAGTCAGTCAGTCACGAAAGTGAGTGACATTAAAATTACAATATGTCTACGAACGTCAGTAACTCGAACAATTTTTTAAGTGTGTAGATATTTGTACAACAGATTTAGTTTGTATTTCGTTTATTTAGAAGATGCAGTACTTATTCAAATTACCTACATACTAGGTAATTAATTACATGCCTACTTATTTGAAGATTATTAAAGTAGCCTTGCAGCTAGCCGATTATGAAAGTTCAAGTCTTGAGAAATTTGTTTTCCGATCGTATTTTTGAAAAATAAATCAAGATTGCTTATCGTCCTAATTTTGTGACGGATAGAAGTAACACACATTTTTTGCATATAATTTAATTCACTTTGCAACCATGCATTGTATTTGTTGGCAACATTTATAAATAAACATGTCAAATGTTTAAACCGGTAAGTGATTCTTGAAACGCATACTCTGCACCAAATTTTAAATTTCGAATCAAGCTGCGCTCTTTCGAAATAAAAAAAATAAACATAATCATAGACTAAAGAATTATTTCTTTGGCGCCATTATGCTCAATAAAACAACTTTTATTTGATATTACATCCGGAAATCTTAGTAATACTCATTGAAATGCTGCTCTTTACATTTTATCATATTTTACAACTTCCTTTTCGTGAGCGATTAAAGTTTTATTAACTGGATTCGTGTAAGCGTTTTAACAGTAATGTTTTGATGTGTATTCAGTTGACATGAGATCAAAACAGTTGTTAATGAATTACATTCTTTGATAGTTTAATACAGTTGTGTGTAGAAAATTGCGACAGTTTTTTTTTGCAAATTGTGGAGTTTGTGTGGGTTGGTTTCCTGTGCAAAAACACATGATTCAAACTTCAAAGCTGTGTTTAAATTGATGAATTCATAGATATCATTACTCATATCAGCACTTCTTGGGGAAAATTCCTTGAAAACAGCTCAGCAGGCTATGCCCCAACGTCCGCCGGAAAATACAGATCAATACTAATATTTAAAGCAAACAAGTAAGGTCATAAATAAATGCAAATTAGGATTTAGGCATTTATGAAGGTTTTATTATAATTCCACGTGTTTGGTAAGCGGACTGATATTTTGTTAATGGGGTCATAATCACAAACACACGTTAAAACTTTTGTTTCATATTAACAGGAGGGATATACATATTAGGAAGTGGAAGAGGAGATATAATTATTATTATTATTATTAGAGAAATTATAAAACATGTTTTAGTGATATAATGTATGAACTGTTTAGTTTATGAACATGTGAAAATGTCAGCTTCTATGGGATTTATGGTGCGTCAACATAGTACAGGTTTAGTATTGACTTCCGTTTATTTCTATAGTGTCTTGTCTATGGTACATAGCAGTGCAGACGACGTCGCCGTTTTGGTGTATATTCTATATATGTCTGTGCCGTGTGGACGCACTTCAGTGCCACGTTTTCAAACTTAGCATTTATAATGTTAATTATCTGAATAAATATTATATTGATTTGTTTATTTTGTCTTTATCTTAACTCGTAACCCCCCACCTTCCCTTTCATAAATGTGGTACCTTCTTAGATTTATTTTGGTCCAATATCAAACGACAAATTACTCCGATTATAATTAAGGCGTCTAAGGCTAGAGTGAATAGGCTCTTAATATACTAGAGCAGCACCATCAACGATTCCATCATTGCTTACCGTTAGATAGGATCACAGTCAAGCACTATTTTTATATAATGGTAATGTAGTAGAGAAAAACCAAAAATTTGAAAGATTTTTATCACTCGTGCGAAGCTAGAGCGAAAAGCTACAATATACCACTCATTTTTAATTTTACAAATACCTAAAGGGCTTATTAGAAAAGTTCTTGTTATTATTTAAGTACTTAAAGTGTCAATAAATAATATTGATAAGCAGCAAAATTACTAGCGTTTGTTTATATCTCAAAATGTCACTCAATTTGTGGAATTATTGTACAGGCTATTGATTATGAATGAATGAATGGCGAACACAATGGAAAAACATTGCGCATAGTATTTTCTAATAGCGGTGTTACCTATGAATGATTAATTCAATTATGAATTTACCAATTGTGACAAATTTTTGCTGAAAATTAATAGGTTTTCTTTTTTTACTACAAAAATATGATCAGTAACGGATAGAGACACTTTTTGTGTACTAATTAAAAAATAGGGGTATATAGTAAGTTACAAAAATTCCTAGGTCCCTCGAGCGCTCAGTTATCCAGGTTTCACTGTAATTCTCGCCGTACGTTATGTTGTCAGATGGTAGAAAGGAGATGGCAGAATCAAGTCAAGCATTCATTTGCAATAGAAATAGGAGCTAAGTCTTCACAAGAAAACAAGGGAAAGCAAGTTAACTGCATTGTGTTGCTTAAGCAGAATGTCATCCGTAAAGAATTAGATCAAGGATAAGATTAATAAAAGAATCCTCTCTCTTTTGATGCGCTGTTTATAGTCAGTAGTGTTTTACGACGCGCCGAGCGGAGCCCGCGGTCGTATAAGTGATGGCTGGATAATTAGATAAACAAAATGGTGACTTGTCAACAAAGTTATACTTATGTCAATCTTTACGCGCGAAATAATAGTGTTAACACATGCTTGGATTTTGTGCGATGGAATTGGTCTGTCTGTTTCAAGGTCAGGAAAAGTAAGTAAAGTTGCTTAAAGTTTATAGTTTAAGTTAGAACCGTAATTCTTAGGATATTAAAGCATCAAAGTCTAAAGCATCGGCACCAACTTATAAACCTGTCGAGTTTTACTATACTGGTTGCATTTCAAGGAAGTCTGCGTCGGAATTGCATTTAACTTAATTTTACTACAATGCGACATTGCTACATGATGGACATACTCATAGAGAACACATTCATTGTGCGTACAGCTAAGGAGTGGAAATCTCTGCCGTAGTCTGTGTTTCCTGATAGCTACAATCTAGAGGTCTTTATGTCAAGAGTGAATAGATTACCTAAGATTACCTACTTCTATTCAAGCGTGCTCCATCGTCGATCACATTATCGCTTAGCGGGACCCTATCAAAAACTAAAAATACAAAATACAACGATAATCAAAACAAACTCAAGAACTTTAATCTCTCAAACCGGTGTTTCTGAATTTTATTTTTTTCTTAACATGGTTATATTTTTTACTGAAAAAGTTTTTATGTTTTTACTTTTTAAGTGTGGTAACCCACAAAACCGGCTGTCCATCGGTAATGAAGACGAGAACCAACCCGCTCAAGCTGTTCAGCGATGAGTGACAGTCGACATTTTGACAGAAGTGACAGCGGCACTCGCAGCCTGCCCATTGCCCATCAATCAGAAATCAATCAGCGGCCGGTAAATAGGTACAACTTGAATATCGGTCTTTTGGCCTGGTGAGATTGACATCTATTGTCTGAAGATTGCCTACACATGTTACGAGTACCATAGACACAAGGTAAAGCAATATTGTTTCAACAATACGAGTATTTGGTTTTTCATGAAATTGTTTCTCAATCCTTTACATTGCATTGTCGTCCATACAACATTGCTCAATACACATTTTTATGTTAAAACCTTGATGGAAGTATTAAGTTGCCCAGTAATTATAATCGCAGTTAAGCAATAGTTTACATAAATAAAAAAAATGAGATACTTTGAATTTTTTTTTTGTTTTTATTTTTGTTGTTTGTATCGGTGTAGGTGTATTTTGTTTTTTTTTTTTTATATAATTTAGTTGTGCATTTTGTGTGCATTTTGTGTTGCAAAAAATAAATTTTTTATCTATCTATCTATCTATACTGAGTAGTGAAGGTCTGGTTGGCAATCGATCCGACAAACTTTTGATCACGGCCTGGTTTAGGAAGACATAGAAGTGTTTGGAGTTTTTTTTATTTATTTATTTATATAATTTAAACTTTACGTTTAATGCAAATAGTCATAATCTATCAGTCAACTTTCGGGTTAATAAAGATCATACTATGGTAGGTGTGCACAAAATTATTTATAATTTGTATGTATTTAGAAATATATAAGTATGTTTATGAGTTGTTTAGTACTCATAACACAAGCTCTGCTTAGCTTAAAACTAGACGGCATTGTGTGATAGTTCTAAATATATACATATTATTGATAAATTACACCCAGATACAACAAATGATCATGCTCATCACACAAACATTTGTCCTGGGTGGGAATTGAACCCACGACCTCCAGCATAGCAGTCATGGCCACTAACCACTAGACCAACAGGCCAGTCATACATGTATATATCTAAGCCTATCTACTATACCAGCCAAAACATGATCGATGGATAAACTTGCGAATACGATTGAAACGTCGAGTTGGCTCGCTAAAATAAATACAACGATTTCATATTCACCGCACACACATACCTACATTCATATAACTATAGTAAATCTTATATTTATTTACAAACAAAAAGATTAAAGCCGTTTACAATTCACAAATAAACAAGGTTAACGTTCTCGGGCTTAAAAGCTAGACTTCTTGACTCACAGACTGAAATAATTTTAAAATGATAGTGTAACAAAGAATAAATATATAAACACAGAAGGTCAATTTCGTACGAGAGGAAAATGCTGCACGAACAAATCAAATCAAATCAAAATATTTGAATAGTCAAATGTTGATTAATTATCATCATCAGCCTTTTTAATATTCCCACTGCTGAGACTCAGGCCTCCTCTCTAGGAGAGGGAATGGGCCGTAATCCACCACGCGGGCCCAGTTCCTGCTGGTGGATGTAACAAGTCTTCGAATTTTTTGGTTCTAGGACATGCCGGTTTCCTCACGATGCTTTCCTTCACCGTTTTGAGAGCAGTTGTGATGAAATAAATGACACAAAGTAATGCGTCTGCCTGGATAAGAACCCGCGACTAACAACTCGTAAGTCGGGGTCGTTACCACTCAGCTACCATGGATCTCACGTCTGTATTACAGTAGAAAATAATCCACTCTTGGGATAAAAATATATTCTATTTGCTATTATAGGACATCGTCTACAATTTATCAAAGTTACATTGAAATCCGAACTGCCGTTTGTGTGTGGAAAAGTAACATACACTCACAAACTTTCACCTCTATAATATCAGTCTCACTTTATCTATGGCCCCTTCTGTATCTCTATCTAGTCTATGGTGTATGATGGTCGGGCGTCAGGCGCGGGTAACGGCAGCTAAAATAAAATTTAATGTGTATTAGTATCGAGCCGCTCCTGGATCGGTTCCAGACGCAGCCATCCCATATGATCGACAGGTTTGCGACTGACCGAGCTGATGGTTAAGGGAATGGTATGGTTTTGGATGAATTTTGGTGCGAAATACTACAAGTTTTACGTAACATAGTAGTATAACGCTGCTTTTATCTAACGGTCCTTTCAATCGTGAGAATTACAGACACAATAGAAAGACAATAGGTGCGCGAACGCCGGCGTTCGCTTGGGGTTTAATGAATTAAAGGCAATTATACTCGTACTATTGTGATATGTAACTTTATTTCAGATTTTTTTTTTCAAATATTAGCGGTTCCAGCTTTTTTTATGGTGGGAAAAATCATGCATTGACATCCCCCGCCCTTGGGTAGGAGCGGGAGATAGTGTCAGACTCTTACTGACTAAAAGACCCACCCCGTTCCTTCTAGCCTTCATACCGGGGCTCGAGCGCCCTTTCGGATAACCCTGGCCCCAGTAAGCGGTTCCGGCAGACGCGAGACGTTATCCTGCCAAAAGTTGGAATTTCGTCAAAAAAATAATTGAAAATTCGATTGAGACCCACTCAAATATACACACATAATTCCATCCAAATTATTCAAGCCATTTAGGACGAGCTAGGTGACAAATACACGTCCAAAAGATACAAAGATTCTATAAAAGGTAAAATTTCTATTTACGTTTGCATGTAGGAGGTAATCTAAAACAACCAAACTGAATTTGAAAAATTTTTCACTGATTTGTAGCTGCATTATCATTAGTGACATAGGTATATTTTCTACTTTCACGAGGGCAATGTCGCTTATAGACACTAGTTGGAAATAAATGGTTTTGTGACGCGCTAGTTATTTATAAATCATTTATTTTCACAGACAATCAACGGTAACGGGATTTGTCCGAAAGAATTACCGTGGCCCTGGAACGTAACAGGACAACTGAAAGGGTAACTTAAGGAACACATGTGGGCTTTAGTCAGCAAAAGTCTGACACTCCCTCTCACTCCACCCACGGGAACAGTCATTTCGTATTTTTGTATATTAAGGAAAAAACGAAACAATCACAGTAAAGACTTAAAAATAAACATGTTGGTTTAAGTCATACCTACTAGAATACAAGGAAGATGAAGAGATGACCAAAAATCTTAACTTAAACAGTGCAACACACACCATATGCAGTTAGAGCTCCAAGAAGAGTAATTAAGACAACAATGCCAGGCATCTGCACTCCGAGTGAATCACAGGAGTATTTCCACATCAGAGTGTGCCTCTCTCTGCTTCCGTTCATCCGCGGTGAGTAACGGACTCCTGATCCACATGCCATCCTGGTACTTAAGAGTATTTTTGGAGAATTAATCAGACGAACAAGAGCCAATAAATTGAAGCTAAATATAGAAAAACACATGCCCTCGAAGTGGTTTAATGAGATTGTGTTAACTTTACACATCGATGCCAAAAATTGACAGGAATTTCCAAAGTTAACATTCATTACAACCTCGAAACATAGACTTAAGATAATTTATTTCTCTTAAAATTGACGTTATGTATTTCGTCAAAGTAGTTATGAAAGAAAAAGAGAGATCTAAGTTTTTCATAAATTAAAAAAAAATGATCTAGACCATTACTAATTGTGTATGGAACCAATGAATAATGGCAAAAGATATCAAAATAATTAATTACCAACAAAATTCTGTAATAAATGAATTAAATTTGTAGCCAACATTTATTTCGAAAAACATCATTTTAATTAATATCTAAAAACAAATTGACAAATCCTATGGGGATATTTATTTGAAGCAACCGCAACGAAGCATGGTACCTAATGGTGGAACTAATTGCCAAATTTTGCAATTAATTACAATAAAATAGCTATAAAATACGGCTTGTATCTGAAGTCAATAAATAACAGATAATTCAACATTATTAATGTGACAATATCACCTCAATTACTGACAATACCAACACACAAATTGTCAGAAACAGACAAGTCTGCCACAATTTACGAGCTAGGTCAGAAAAAACTGACTCACCTATAATAATCGACTACAATAAATTGTGTTACACGAATATAATGATCTTCATAATATCTCGAGGAAGTGTTTCTCTTATAAACAATGTAGAAGAAGCTAATGATGATTCATGGGCTGATGATGGATGATACCTTAGTCATATTGCATTTAAAATAGGTCAAGATTTCTTCGAAGTTCGTGAAGATCTAAACACTGTAGTTTAAAATGTTCTTGATGCATCAGAACTGACGTGTGTGAGTTCTAGAGTTACAGATGCAGACGGAAATCATTTATTGTTAATGGCAGATCTTTGAGCGTTCTTGTGCCGAGCGTTCGCTTTATCTTTTGTGAGGATGATGAACGATTGTGAAGCATTTGAAGCTGATCTTTTTGAAGTGGACCTTGCAGGATTTACATTTGGAGATTTGTAGTCTAAATATTGAAAGGTTTTCCTCGATGGTTTTTTATTTTATTTTGTTGATTAGCAACTAATTGAAGATCCTTATATGTCTGTTAATTTGCAACCAAATTTTTGGTAAAACAACGAAAAGATTTGGATATATCACCCTTTAGCTCAATTAGCAAGATTTTGCTAGTTTTCATTTTAAATGTGGCTATGGCTCCCTTAAAATTGTTGTGTTATCGCGCTTTTTTATAATCATAGCTATTTTCGAACATATTACTTTAATATGATTACAGATTGTGTTTTATTTCCGAACTGCTTAATCACATCTTTTATAATGTAGAAACAAAAGAGCAGCACAAATGTAAAAGTTGTGTTCAAAATATAAGTTTTATAAAACTCTATAAAGGTTTTTATTTCTACTATCTCTCCGAACCCTCCGTCCTACGTAGGTATTGTCTATTAGCTACCTTATCAGATAGTTTATCAAACAATCAATACCTTAACCCCTGGTCTTCCTACCTTCATAATGCCATATCTTTTTCAAATACAAACATCGCATAACTAGAACTCGATATAAGTGGCAACATTTTTACGATTTCCCATTGTTTATCTAGACAATGACAGTGAGGTGTGCAATCGATAAGGTGATAGTCGTAAGACGCACTAGTACGGCCTCCCGGCATTACACGGAAGACGGCCGGAACATACTTAAGTACTGTGTAATGCCATATCCGTCTGACTAATAACTGGAAACTTATAGGAAACCAGACCCGCCTGTTAGTTCTTAGTCTTATTTTTCTTCGTTTGTTCACAAAACAGCAGTACTATTATCTAAGAAAACAGCCTTAAGCGCAGCGCTGATCGCAGCGACGAAATCCAAAGTGCATTGAGTTAGGAACAAACCAATGTACCACCGAAGACACTTCAGCCTGACCACCGCTAAGTTCATTTTTGCTTGTACCCGAAACGAAAACTTCAAAGGGTTTAGTTTGTCGCCGCGCCGCAGGCTTCTGCGAATTTTTTTTAAGTGATCAGTCAGAAATAACCACGATGGTACCCTTATTTGGATTTCATCGCTATGGCCAGTGCGAAGCTCGAAGCTGTCTTCTTAGAGAACAGCACTGCTGATGGTTGATAGGGCTGAAAGATTTTGGAGTGACCACGTACTGGAAGATGCAGCGTTAAAGGTGAGATTTTTGAAAGATGCAAGACGCATAAAACCGGTTTTTGTAGTGATACTTGGTGGAGGCGTATGTCCTGCATAGGACGTCTTCTGGATGAAAAGAGATCAAGAGAGCGCACCTTGTCTAGAGCCCAAGATGTCTTTTGGGCTCTAGACGAGATGCAGTCTCTTGGGATCTAGACGAGGCCGAGGTGCGGTCTCTAGGCAAAGCGAGATTCTGTGACGAGCCTTTTTTATATTCCCACTGCTGGGATACAGGCCTCCTCTCTGGGAGAGGGAATGGGCCGTAATTACCACGCGGGCCCAGTGCGGGTTGGTGAATGTCACATATCTTCGAATTTTTGGTTCTAGGACATGCCGGTTTCCTCACGATGTTTACTTTCACCGTTTAAGAGCAGTGGTAATGAAATAAATTACACAAAGTAATGTGCCTGGCACGGTTTGAACCCGCGACCTACAACTCGTAAATCGAAGCCATAACCACTCGGCCACCGCTGCTCTAAAATTAAATGAAGGATCTATGAGGACTTAACTTGTAACGGGCACTAGTCTCACACAAAGGTGGAATACAGCTGAGACATTGTCTTGTCAAAATTAACTTTAGGTCAGCTGTGTGAGGGAAGAATAAATGGTAAAACTGAGGCTTCAGATACTGGAAGCTGTCAAAAACTTGTTTAATATGTATCGTATCAATTGGTACACCTGGTACCGCAACTTTTCAGTTCGCATAAATATATTATATACTAGCTTTTGCCCGCACCTTCACTCGTGTACAGAAAATATAACCTATAACACTCAGGAATAAAGCAGCTTTCTGTCGGAGAAAAAATTTTAGCAATCGGACCAGTACTTTCAGAGATTACCTCCTACAAACAAAAAAAAACAAACTTTACCTCTGAGTGGCCTGTTGGTCTAGTGGTTAGTTACCCTGACTGCTATGCCGGAGGTCGTGGGTTCGATTTCCACCCAGGACAAATGTTTGTGTGATGAGCATATAATCATTTCTTCTGTGTCTGGGTGTAATTTATCTATAATATGTATGTATTTAGAAATATATAAGTATGTTTGTCAATTGTCTAGTAGCCATAGCACAAGCTCTGCTTAGCTTGGGACTAGACGGCGTTGTGTGATAGTTGTGGAATATTATTATATTAGTGTAGATTTAGATATAAATAGAATCTTAATAAACTCATGCGATTAACCATTGACGAATCACTGCTTACTATTAGGTGGGATAACAGTCAAGCATTAGTTTATATCATTCAATAATTTTTTCAAGGGTTTTCCTCAAACAACACCATAATCATCCCAAAACACGGAAACCTAATCATCCGGCTATTCCTGTTAATACAGTGTAGACAGTCATAATGAGGAGTACCAACTATCAAATAAACAATGAAGTGCGTAAAGAAAAATGGCCGCAATTTTAAACGCATGTTTATATAAATCCCGACGACTGACATTGTAAAGTAATTCGGTTAGCTAGAGTGTGTCGAGGAGTTCAATGATGAAGGTCAGAGCATCAGGTTTATATCTTGGGTTACCATAGAGTACTTATTGATGAGGTTACAGCGTTTGAAGTTCGTTTGGAGCATAGAACACAGAGGAATGGCAGTGAATAGAGTCGCCACATTATTATAATGGCGTGTAATCTGAGAAGCTCAAAGTAGATGGCGCCAGTGAACTTGGAGGTCATACTATCTGTCAAACTCAATACATTTTCAAGGAAATACTGTGTTTTCAAGTAAATAACCATCGTTTTTGTAAAAATAAAATGCCCCAGTGTTGTGGTGTGCCTTTATTTCATCGAGAACATCGTTTTCCAAAGATAAATTATCTAAGCTGATAATAGAATCATTTGTTCTTCTTCATTCTTTTTTTAATTCACAAACAGTCCAAGATCCGTATTTCTCTACCATAATTCACATAAATCAACATAAACAAACAAATCACCATACAACGACACAAGGAGCTGTCAAAATGAATGACCTCCAAACACACAGGTGCCAACTTTCGGTAGAAAGAGCAGACATAGCTGCCATTATTAAGTTATTGTTATACCTGGCAAGATATATGGCTCCGAAACGAAGTCGCTTACAATGGGTCTAATAAGAAGACTTAAAGTCATCCAAAGGGCAATGGAAAGGGCTTGCGTGATCACATCGGAAATGAAGGTATAGGAGAACCAAGGTTACCGACTTAGCTCGAAGAATCGCCAAACTTAAGTGGCAATGGGCTGAGCACGTTACAGGTAGACCAGATGGTAGATGGGGACGAAAGGTTTTAGAGAGGCGAGGCGTACAGGACCGGTCGGAGGTCGTTATGGCCACACTTGGAGGCTAGGTCTATATATCTAGTAGAGATCGTTCGGCTGAAACGATGATGATGATAATACTTAGCCTGTTCTGTTTCCACAGCTGGGTAATATCCCTCCATTCATTCCAATGTTCCCGGCTCACTCAAAGCCTCTCTTCTTGCCAATTCCTAAGGACTTCAACTAAGTCGTCCCGCTGTCTCCTTCGTGGTCTGCCGCGACCCTGTCTTGCGAGAGCTTGGTCGTCATGTAGCAGACATGTCCAGCCCAGTGGTCATCCTTCTGAGCCACGTCAACGATCTCTGTTTTGGAGTGCAGTATTTTGAAGGCAATCCGTTAGTATAACACAAAATATACTGCGCAACATAGCACGTTTGCAAACATTGGGTTTCTTAATCTTGTTAACTAATATAGCAAATAAGTAAAATTGTTTGTAAAAGTAAATTTGAGTAAATAGGTACTGACCTGATTAAGCGTTTTAGGACTTTGGGCGCATCATCGCTTACCATCAGGTGAGATAGTGGTCAAACGCGAGCCTATGTGTAACGCGGTTTCATGATTTTAGAAATTCCCCAGGCCTTAGTGGGTACGGGGCGCACTGTTCCCGCGCGCCTCAAGGAGTTGTCAGCAACAGCAGGGACCCAGCCGGGTCGAAGCCTACTGGGGCCAGGGTTATCCGAAAGGGAGCTCGAGCCCCGGTATGAAGGCTAGAAGGAACGGGGTGGGTCTTTTAGTCAGTAAGAGTCTGACACTATCTCCCGCTCCGCCCAAGAGCGGGGGTTGTCATTGGATGATTTTTTCCCACAATAAAAAAAGGCCTTAGTGGGCATTAGCCCTGCTGGGTCCCTGTGATTCGCTGACATCTCTTAGAGGCGCGCATAGAACCCTATACGTTGTTGACGACTCGGCCTCGGTCTTCACCGGACGATCAGACGGCGAGCTACCCATTGCTCATCGTCCACAAGAGTTTTCCAGGTTAGTCATGGCAACTCATGTCCAAAAGAGGTTTTCCGACGGCTCTATAAAATCATCTGGAGGTTTAAACTTAACGGAATCCAGGTTGGGCGCAGCAAAGACAATCTTCACAGATGGGGGTTCCTAGACGGTTCCTTCAGTGTTTGTGCGGCGTCTCTCCATAGAACATGTGGCCAGGGATCAAGGACAGCCGAGGCGTCACTGGTTTGCTTGGATTGTATAGTGAAGGTGTTAGTCACCGAACCGTATCGTATGTTACTCTTGACAGGCCTGTTGGTCTAGTGGTTAGTGACCCTGACTGCTATGCCGGAGTTCGTGGGTTCGATTCCCACCCAGGACAAATGTTTGTTCTGTGTCTGGGTGTAATTTACCTATAATATGTATGTATTTAGAAATATATAAGTATGTTTCTCAGGTGTCTAGTACCCATAACACAAGCTCTGCTTAGATCGGGACTAGACAGCACCTGTTTCAATGATTCTACACTTATCTAGTTGCGTAGAAAATTGAGATACAAAATTACACCAATTTTACACCACAATATCCTCTAAGAATCAATTTGCGATTAATTAAAACAGCCATTAAATTTTACTCGATAAAATCTCGATAAAAACCAATAAGTAATGTTAACGTTAACGCTACTCTATGGTCTAGTGAGTAGTAAGCCATGGTAATAGATATTAGTGGATATAAATATATAAGCTAACATCCGAGTATTGATATTGATCGAGATATTAAACAGGTGATGTCTATTCCTTATGACTCAATAAACAAAAAAAGCCCTCTGATCTATGTATTTGAATTAATGTTTAATCGGTATACCATTAAAGAGAGCTGTACTCCTAGCCAAGTTGATAATCTGTCATCGTTACCGCTAGTAGAAAACTTCAAATGTACGGGAATGACGTCAACTCAACGCTCAGTCACGTGGTCAGAACAAAAGAATTGGGGCCGTAGCCAACTCGAGGCGTTCGACGCAGGTGAAACGGTTGTAACTTGACTAGGGAGATTATTATTTGGCGATTGTGACGTTTACACCTTTCGAATATCGTAATTAGAGACACAATAGAAAGACAATGAGAGAGCGTTCACTTGGAGTTTAATGAATTAAGAGCGATCTTCCCGGGGTACATTTTCGCTCTTACGTGATTATGATGTTACTATCTTTTGCACGCGGCTTCACCCGCGTGGCGTTAGGAACTTAAGGAATTAGGATAAAAGGTAGCCTATGTTCTTTTCCATGTCAAATGCATGCCAAATTTCATCCAAATCCGTTCAGTCGTTTTTGCGTGATTATGTAACAAACATCCACACTTTCACATCTATATATATAAAAGAAAGTCGTGTTAGTTACACCACTTATAACTAAAGAACGGCAGAACAGATTTGGGTGAAAATTGGTAGGGAGGTAGCTTAGAGCCAGGAGACGGACATAAGATACTTTTTATCCCGTTCGACAGGTAGAGTAGGGTAGAGTAGGGTAGGGTAGAGTAGAGTAGGGTAGAGTAGGGTAGAGTAGGGTAGAGTAGAGTAGGGGAGGGTAGGGGAGGGTAGGGTAGAGTAGGGTAGAGTAGGGTAGAGTAGGGTAGAGTAGGGTAGAGTAGGGTAGAGTAGGGTAGAGTAGGGTAGAGTAGGGTAGAGTAGAGTAGAGTAGGGGAGGGTAGGGTAGAGTAGGGTAGAGTAGGGTAGAGTAGGGTAGAGTAGGGTAGAGTAGGGTAGAGTAGGGTAGAGTAGGGTAGAGTAGGGTAGAGTAGGGTAGAGTAGGGTAGAGTAGGGTAGAGTAGGGTAGAGTAGGGTAGAGTAGAGTAGAGTAGGGTAGGGTAGAGTAGGGTAGGGTAGAGTAGGGTAGAGTAGAGTAGAGTAGGGAAGAGCGGGAGCGAAGCCGCGCGGGCAAAAGCTAGTTTATAATATTAGTTAGTATTACACATCTTTCTCTAGATAATTCGGAAACACAGATATCTTATGGATATTACCTAGGTTTGTATTGAAATCAAATCATAAAATGTAAGGCTAAATCAGTAAAGACCTCTGTAAATCTGCTATTTAATGTGGCGGCAGAATAGCAGATTTAAAATTATATGAATATATTATCATGATTTATTCACAGATTTCAAAAACCTTGCACATTTAGGTTATTAAGATTCTGAATAATGAAATATTTTACCAAACACTTCTATGGTGTTTTAAAAAACACGTGTTTCCTGGAACGAGTCTTGTGAAGTATTTGAGCAATTAATAGAATTATCAAATGTCAATGGAGCGTTTTGGTGTTATCTCTCTTTTTTCGCATTGCTTCTTTATCAAACATTGCGTTGGATGAATCAAGAAGCTATAAAACTGTGCGCAGGTTGACAAAAGACAGCCTGGGAAGGGCCCTCTTAAAATTCCCCCCGCCTGTTTGCCTATAATGACTAACAAGGATTAATCTACACTTTTACACTATGATATAATAAAGAGGTAAAATTTGTTTTTTTGTTTGTAGGAGGTAATCTCTGAAAGTACTGGTCCGATGGCGAAAATTTCTTCACCGATAGAAAGATGCTTTATTCCTGAGTGACGTAGGCTATGACCTAGACCATGACGTTTAAAGTAAGATTGTTTTAATCTTGTTTTAGTGTGCGTAAGAGACAGAGCTATACAGGCTGTCTAGCGCCATCTCTTACCCACACCGAAACAAGATTAAAACAATATTACTTTGAACGTCATGATAACCCCGTATATTTTACGTACGCGGGCGAAGCTGCGGGCAAAAGCTAGTCCTCAATAACAATGATTCTATCCAACTAAGAACTTACATCAACAGACCACAATGCAAGCTATTTCAATAACTGGAGTAAAACCGAGAGGTCAACGAACTACAATCCCGGGATTTTAACTCCGGTATCTGTCAGAAATCCGTGGCAACACTAGCAATATGGCATAGATACGGCGTATGATCTGATGCCAACTGGCGCCAATCGATCAGCCATCGACGCGATACAACTCACGCAGTGGCGGATTAAGCGCCAGTAGCAAATTCGACCAATTGGGTTACCTCATAGTAGGTAATTCATTCTTATTCCAGGGTGGAGAAGAGATGACGCTAGACAATCTGTATAGTTCTGTCCCTTACATAAACTGGAGAAAAAAAGAATTAAAAAATCTTACTTTGAACGTTATGGTAACCCTTTTGGGGTATTTCACGGCTTTAAAACAGAGTGACACACGTATGTGCGTACAACACGACTGCTCCAGTCAATCGCCGGATGGTCACCGACTCGCGTCTCAAGCAGTGTGACGTAAGGTAATATACATTACGTTAAAACTTGAGACTACCCTCACAGTTAATACACCACAGGGCCACTGTATAGACTTATTTAGTACCGGTACTATTATTCTCATTCTCATTCTTAATCACTGATAATCCCGTGGATATTAAGACTGAGTAAGGTATTTATAAAGTACGGTAATGAGGGAAATCTAAGACTAAAGAGAAGATACTAATTAGAGACACAATAGAAAGACAATGAGAGAGTGTTCGCTTGGGGTTTAATGAATTAATTGACTATAATATTCTATGAAATTCTTAGACTTCTATAATATACTTAGTTATTTAGCCCAATATGTCCCACGGCTGGGCAAAGACCTCTCTCTCCTTTTTCCAGTCTTTTGGCCAGTCCCTCCGGTATATATACTAATACTAGATTGTTTTTTGCGTTCAAGTGCATGATCCCCGAAAGCGGCGGGGCCCCCGAAAAAGCGAGGCCTATAACATTTGCTACTCTTGTTACATGTCGAATCCGCCACTGAACTCACGCTCGGTGAGTTGATACGGATCGCGAAACGCTAGCTCGTGACGTCACAGTTTTGATAAGTGTTCGCAAATAGTGGCGTGTGACGTCAAACGGTTTGTGGAGACTAGGTTCAGGTTTATGTGATAACATCTGTTAAATTGATGTGTAGGCTGGGTATCGTAAACACACAGATATTACTGGCCCGCTTTAAAGCTTATAGACCATCGTCAGTTTATTCTATGATGTGGTTTAAAGGGAAAATTAGAAATACGCAATGTATGTTAAAGTTTATATAATATTAACGTACCTAATGATTTGCACATTGAACCCATTGCACGCAGAACTGATGGTAGATGGGGACGAAAGGTTCTGGAGTGGCGACCTCGTAGCGGAAGACGCAGCCTTGGAAGTCAGACCGATGACCTGGTCAGGGGCGCGGGAATCCGATGGATGCGTAACGCACAGGACCGGTCGTTGTGGCGACGCTTGAGGGAGGCCTGTGTTTAGCAATAGACGTCTTTCGGCTGATTATGATGAAAGGAGAAAAAAGCAGTTTCTGTGAAATATGCGACAGGATCGTCACTAGGAGCAAAAAGCTGTCGTAATAACTTTAGTAACTCCCATCTATCTCTACACAGAATGTTTTTTTTATTGAGAGATTTTTTTTAATGAGCTTAAGAATGATATGAATAATGAAAAAATATAAATGATATTTATCTTGCAAATTATTAAAAAAAAAAACACTTTTACAAATCAATTTTTTCAACTAGATGAGGCCGGTGTTTTCTAGCTGACTACCCTGTGAAAAAAACACCGAAACAAACTCAGGGGTGAAAGTCTCTTTTAAAGTCCATACAGTAAATATGTATTGGTCAAAATCACATGAGAACCATGCAGATTTGTCTGAGATGGTTTTGTGAAGAAAGAACAAACAATACAGATATGAGTGTGGACCCAGTCAGTGCAAGCATTTGTCAGTATTCGCAAAGCTCAACTCAGAACTGCTAAGGAACTCAACGACTTGATGAACAATACTAAAGAAAATTTGAGTATGCCGAAAATATTAAAAAAAAAGCCTATTCACTGTAGCTTTGTAGATACCTAAATTATAATCGAACGGGAAAACCTCAACAGACAAATAGTTACGCGATATAAACGACGCGACGAGGCGAAACGCTAGTTCCAAAATGTAGTTATATTGAACCTAATACACAAATAACTTCACGTAAATATTAACGTACTCGGCGAATAAGGAACACATTCGCCAGTTCACTGAAAATAGAACGGTACAGGCGAGGCAGACGGACTAGAGACGTAGTTGGTATACAAAAACCTGTAACCTGTACCTACTTTCTAGAACTATTATTATTCTATTCTAGACATTATAGCAGGAGTTCCTAAATTGTGCGTCGCGAAGCCCTGGGGCGTCGTGGCCCTTTTCAAGAGGCCGCGCAAACCTTTACCACAGCACGGTCATATCGCAAGCACTTTTAATCACCGAGGAAGAACAGCTGTTAGATATGAGCCCAAAGTTACGACTTGATAAAGACTATGTGATTCAATTTAAGATTAAATATGTCCCAAGAAGTACAGTTTTTTAATAATATACATCTACCTGCTTGCATATTGCTATTTTTTCAAGGGCGTCAGAAAAAACTTAGAACGTGTAAAAGGAGAGAGCAGCGTAAAAAAGATTGGAAACCCCTGTACTATAGGTTGATTTTGGTATGGGAGAGTTGACTTCTGATGGTCAGATGATCAACAATCAATAATTTGAATGATTGTGTAATGATGGTTGACTAATTTCTAGGTACAAGTCAATGTGTCTACTCATTGCATACGGTACTTGGCACACAAAATGTTCAAAGCTTGCAGTGCCTTTTGATAATTTTTTAGAATATTTCTATTGGGAAATACCACTAATTTCCAAACAATCGACGCCAGTGGGCAAGGCACATTGTTCGCAGAACAGATGATTGATGAAAGACGCGAGACCCACAAGACAGATTATGGTGACATCTGGGGGTGACCTGTGTCCAGTAGTGGACGTCTTTCAGCTGACGTGATGAGGAACTATTTGAAGCAGCTCCTAAAAGCCACATAAAATAGTCAGATAACATGATAAAGAAAAACTGACTGACCCTATAAAGGTAACAAACCCTGAATCTGCTTATTGTCACTGATGCCACTGTCACTACAAATCCAGGTCAGATGGTTGTACATCTGAGGAAACCAAAACAAGTCTTCCACGAACCACAAAGATCCTAACTCAAAGAAATAAACATGATATCAGCAACAGTAACCAAAAGCCATAGTTGTCAAATATCATCAATCATCCGTATTGACGCAGTCGGGATCGACCGCTGCGTACGCGCCGCTCGAATTAGAACACAACTGGGTTAATACCCGCGGTTTTTAACCCACGGACCAGACATACTGTAATCGTATGTATATTGTATCTACATTGTTGCGTCTAAACTAGGGTTGCCATAAATTCCCGAGGCCCCGTCGGGACCATTACAATTTGGGGTCCTTTTTTTAGCATTTACTGTGTTCATCGGTAAACAAGGGCAATAGCAAAGCCATCGCAAATCGCATCGCTAATTAAAAAAGGAACCTTTAAAAGAAAATCATTTGGGATTTTAGGTACCTATGTATTCATTTAATAGTTATCGAGGATAACATAACAATTTTTATAAAATTTTTCACGATTTAAGTGAAAATTAATTGAAGAATAGCTTCTACGGTGTCGACTCCCAAGCGATTCTGTTCGTCGTCGACAATTTTTTAAAACTTGTAGCTTTGCGCTCGACTATGTTTGTCGGGACATTTTACAGCTTGTCGGGACACCAATGTTAATAACGGTGACATGTCCCGACGTATCAGGACGAATGGCAACCCTAGCTAAACCAGGTGGGCAAGCTAAAATACCTTTCAATGTTGATGGTGAATGATTTTGAAGGGAAACAAAAGACGATGGTTGGGAATTAGTGGCTTGAGATACAATTGGAGTCAAAGCAAAGATAATAATAGAAACAAACAAACGATCATTTGTAAAGCATTTTAGAGCAGTTTGCTTTTCCTTTGATTCTGAAAGCTTATTGGTCTAAACATGGCGTTAGTTAACAGTTGATTCCACTCTTTAATCTTTTGCAAATGGGTGATGGTCTAACATGGTTCCTACAGTGAAAAATTTGAATTTGAGAACCTTATTTTGGTACTGTACTTGCACTGAATCGACTGGCCCACTCAAATCTGTGTGATTCTTTATTTAAAAGATCTCTTCTCAGACACTATTTTTTTTTTCTTTTTTTTTAATTGAGATAAACTAGTGCTTGACTGCGATCCCACCTGATGGTAAGTAGCGATGCAACCTTTGATAGTGAGACGCACTAGTTTATTAAGAGCCTATTCACTCTAGCCTTGAAGACACCCAAATTATAATCGGACGGGAAGACCACAGCAGGCAGACTGTTCCAGTCCTTCGACGTACGCGGTATAAACGACGAGGCGAAACGCTTAGTCCGGACCGTAGAGGTTTCAACAACGTAAGGGTTAATATTCGCCGTACGGCCGTATTCTCCATGGGTCTCATATGATTCCACCATTATAAGTTTGCTTTATAGACTTGAAAAGACACCTAACTCTTGAGTTTGTTTCTTTGTTTTTTCTCGGTAGTTAGCTAGGAAACAGCAGTTTCTTCTGGTTTTATTGGACGTGTAAACGTGTTTTTTTTTTTTACATTTTTGTAAAATAATTCATACTTTGTCGATTCAATGTTTATTTGCTAATATTTTTTGGCAGGAAACTCGGAAGGAAGTTATTTGAGTAAAGATGTACCAATTGCAAAAAAAAACATATTTTTCCCATCGGATATGATATACAAAATTTTCCCATCATTTTATTTTGTAGGTAAGTATTATGTCGCTACGTGTTTTGGGATATTTATATTTTTTATTTACAATATCATTTAGCATGTATACTGTTCAACATTAAACAAGCACACTTCAAATTCTCAAAACAGAAATTCAGACTTAAAGTAAACAAAACATTGATCAACACATAGTTTCAAGGCACCCAAACCCACCATAACCCATTCACAAATAGACGGCCCCGGGAAGTTCCTCATAACCTGCCTACCGCTAATCTAATGACATTATAAAACTACAGTATCCTGGGGTAACGAGGCATAAATCTCTGTAAAACTCTGTGGTGAATACCACCGGATACATGAACGTCCAGGCTCGGGCTTGAACAGTTTGTGTCGATCGTTAGAACCGGTGAAATATGCTCTTTGCTCAGTAATTACGTATCTTTTCATCTGCCCACGCTTGTGACAAATTTTCGGGTGAAGCAATGGGATAAAGTAGTGGGCGAAATATGTACGTAGATATTGTAGACTCTTTCGTCAAGACAACAGTAATTTGAAATTTATGGCAAGATTTCTTCGAGTGAACTCAGTGGCCGTATTATTTATTCACAAATTGGTTCATAGTGGATATTATGATATTTTGTGTTGTGTATTCCAAGTATGTTCGCAAGTTGACAATATGTTGTGGAATCATTGAAACAGTCGCGATCACAGTGAAAAGTAATTGAGAAATTTATTGTAGTACCACTACCATAGCGAAGTTTGCCGAGAAAGTTGACTTGATATATTTGCTGCCAAGTAGGTATTGCAAAAACATTAGAATGTGTTCGTTCATATCGTAATGGTAAACAAATGAAGAATTCATACAAAGATAATACACAGACCAAGAGAAAAAAACCGGCCAAGAGCGTGTGGGGCCACGCTCAGTGTAGGGTTCCGTAGTTTCCCGTCCGCCACAATAAGTTTACCCACTTATGAGTTTTAAAAAATGCTTGCATATACGATTATACTACAAACTTAGTACAGAAATTATTTTGTAGAACCCTTTTGTCTTTTTTGTACAAAAACTGTTCTTTTCATCAAGTTCAAAATAATTTTCCTAGAAAGTCCTAACAAAGTTCTACTTTTCACCCCTATTCATTTTTAAATACCTATCCAACAATATATCACACGTTAGGGTTGAAATTTTAAAAAAAATTACTTCCCACTTTACATATAGGGGGCTACCCTAATAAAACATTTTTTCCCAATTTTTATTTTACCACTTATACATATTGGTACCAAATTTTAGCTTTGTAGTGCTAACGGTCACAGAGATTAAGCGAGGACGGACAGACAGACATGGCGAAACTATAAGGGTTCCTAGTTGACTACGGAACCCTAAAAAACAGTGATTGGAGTCTTTAGAACAGTTATGGGTAAATGTTATAAAATCCATTTGCAAAATTAACCTTTTGTATGCCGTAATTAGAGACACAATTAAAAAGTTATTGTGTCTCTCGTATCCACGTTCCGGACACAAAAATGGTTAATCCTAAACAAACGTAGCATATCATAAGCAGCCTTATAACGTTCCCACTGCCTCGCTGGGACACAAGCCTCTTCTCTAGAAGATGGAATGGACCGTAACCCGCCAAGCGGGCCTAGTTCCGATTGGTAAATGTTACATGTCTTCGATTTTTTTATTCTAGGACATGCCGGTTTCCTCACGAAGTTCTCCTTCACCGTTTCGAGAGCAACGGTGATAAAATGCATTGGGTACCTAGTATAAAAAGTAATGTAAAAAAGCCTTGTTCATACATTGTCTTTTAATTTTATTTAAAATGTACCATTGGTTCTAATACATTTAAGGAGCACCTGATGAAAGAGTCTCAAAAAACATTTCACCATTTGTAAAACCTGTTGTAATTTGGCAATTTACATAAGAATTAGCTGTTGTATTGACAATAACGAGTGCAGTCGCGTCGGTTACACTAACGAGGTTAAGAGTTATTAGTGTATTGATGAGTTTCATTGTGTTGTCTCAGGTCTACACATGCTCATGTTGGCTAAATTTCAACATTCATTAATAGATAAGAGGTGGTATGAATGAGACGCGTCCAATTGAATAGAATAGCTAATAGTTCTAGAAGCGAGGCCAAAGTGAACGTTTACATTTTAAAAATAGACTTACATTATCATCATTACTATTTCAGCCGAAAGACGTCCACTGTTGGACACGGCCTTCCCCAAATGTTGCCATACCGAACCTGTGCTTCTTGCATTCATTGGATTTCCGCGACCCTCACTAGGTCATCGATCCATCTTGTGGAAGGCCTGGCCTTTCAAGGCTGTGCTGTTGGCTTATATTATATTGGCTTTTATTTATTTTTGTGGCTTTTTTAAATAAAAATAAATATGTAGAATATTTTTTTAGTAACTAGCAATTTCTACCAAAAAAATAATAATACCAATGACATAACTGTATTTACAAAAAAAAAAAACAAATCAATTTATTATGGCGTCGAAAAGTCTCTAACCATCGATAACGACCGGTATCCATAATATTGGCGACTTTGCCACGTCGTGTGTCAATATTATCGTTTAAAATTAGATTTCATGTATTCTAGTAGGCACCTAGTAGGTATTCTTGTACGCCCTAGAGGCAAAACATAGCGCCCTCAATGTATTAAATAAGAACTTGAAATGTACCTACCTATGTTTTACAATGAATAAACGAATCTGAATCTGAATCTGAACCTATAACATTTCTTGTATTAATGCATACTTCAAGAAAAACTTATATTTTTCCACACCACTTTTAATTTTACTCAGTACAAATTCTATAAAGTTACCTTGCCTCCAAACCTCAAAAGAACCTTGTCGATCAGAGGAAAGACGTGAAAGCTTATAATTTTTTAACCTCCCATTATAGTGTGCGCGGCAGTCGGCAAACCCATCTGAATAATGTAACCCTATCATCTCAGTTGGACCGCAAACGTTCGCTTTCAGTTTTCAATGTTTCATAGCATATTTTTTTATTATCGAAGTAGTATCTGCATTGGTGTTTTAGTGCAAATCGAATGTTGGCACTATTGAGCGTTTGTTTTTTTTTCCGTTTTTGAATTTGGAACTAAGATTTCGCGGCTTTTATTCTCTTGCAGAGTATTGATGGTACCGTTTTTGAATATGGAATAAAGTTCTGGCGACTTATGTTGTATTACATAGTACTGATGCTGTGTGTATTTACTCGTTGTTTTTTTTATGTTTGAATATGGAACAAAAGGTCTACTAGGACTTTTTTTTTTTCAATACACTTGAAAGCCCGCTCTTATTCCACCGCTTTTAGGCACGCAATAGACTGTTTTCCGCACTAGTGCAGAAAAGTGCGCGTGCTCTCCCCGCCAGAGTTTTATTGCATTTATCGTAACAAGCTGGGCGCACGTTGACCCCCACGAGACACCCGTCAACCCTGTTTATTAATTTCTTCGTAAGAATATTGAAAAAGTCGTTTGATACACGTGCAAATCATTGCGAGCGAGGCGGAATCCTGATGGAACAGAGGGCTGCAGTGTCAAACCTTCTACAGTTGTTTCAAAATGTACAATTTAACATTCATGGTATTCATGGTACAGTGCGACAATGGTATTAAATTAGTGTTTTACAATTTTTACGAAAACACGACGCCGATTATGAACCTTTTTGGTCGAGATCCTTGGTACTTATAGGTAAACGTTACGTCTTTATAGATATATTATTTTTATTGCCTACTTTAATATGAAAATTTCGGTCTCTTGCCATACCATTTCTTTCGTACTTGGTGGGTATATCTACAGGTCGTCACAGTGTAGGTACTATAAAGTTAATGTAACGTAAAGATGATACGACCGCACCAACTCTTGAGTTATTTACGTTGAAGTGAGCCAGGTACGAAAAATACACAAGATTTCAGAAAAAAATTGTGTAAGAAATACAATCTATTTTTGTAAATGATTTTTAAATTATGATTCTTCGTTTTGAAAAATTTACTTGTCTACGGCCTCTAATCAATTTTTGTTAGACGAACAGTCCGAACCGGTTACATGTACCAATACACATCGAGGTCTATTTAGTGGGAGCGTATTACGTAAAGCAAATATTGGAGATTTTAGAAATGTAACGCAGCGTAACCCCAGAGGGGCATTCGAAGAAGTTGAACATACTGCAGAGACTTCAGGATGCGGGGTTAATGGCGCAGAAAGAAAAATACGATTAAAAAAATATATTTAGGTTATTTATTTATGATATTCCACTTTTAGTCTATTCAAATAAAGATATCCGCAGGAGTACCATGGTTACCGACACAGCCCGAAGAATCGCCAAACTTAAGTGGCAATGGGCAGAGCACGTTGCTCGCAGAACAGATGGTCGATGGGGACGAAGGGTTCTAGAGTGGCGACCACGTACAGGAAGATGCAGTGTTGGCGCGGCCTCCCACAAGGTGGACCGATGACTTAGTGAGGGTTACAAGAATCTGATGGATGCGAGACGCACAGGACCGGTTGTTATGGCGACATTTAGGGGAGGCCTATGTCCAACAGTGGACGTCTTTTGGCTGAATTGAAGACATCTTCGTATTGTAACTATGTTTTTCAAGCAAACAGTAAATCCATTTGTTATTGAATTTATCGCCTCAAAAACATTTGTTTGTACTTTACTGAACATGAAAAAAATATTACATAACCAATTAAATAAAGTGTGTTTATTCTCAAATTATCTTTTGGAATCTATAAACTATTTTAACAGTAGTAAATAGTTGTTCAGCGAGTAATGCATAATGTTTAGTGCAGTAATGTTGGAATGCCTTGCGCTGCGTTAGTTTACGTTACGAACATCGATGCAGCGGGGAAATGTTCATCGAGTCACTCCTTCATAGATTCCACGAAATGCTATTAAAATACCAATTATTATTGCAATTATTATTCTGTTGTCACCGAAAATATAAATTACTAGATATCCGCCCGCGACTTCGTCCGCGTGTACTTCGGTTATCGCACTCTAAAGGTGTTTTCCCGTAGGAATAAGATGTTTTTCCGAGATAAAAAGTAGCCTATGTTCTTTTTCATGTCAAAGGCTATATGCATGCCAAATTTCATCTAAATACGTTGAGCCATTTTGGCGTGATTAAGTAACAAACATCCAAACATCCACACTTTCGCAGTTTTGACTGCCAAAACTGCAACTGAAACCGAATTTCGGCTTCAGTTTTTGCCGAAACTGAAACTTCATGGAAAAAATGGTCATCAAAAAAAAAATCAAGTCAATCCCTTTTTATTTTTACGTCATATATTAAATTCAATTTACGATATCTATTAGTAAGTATTTTTGACGCGAGTGGAGCCGCTAGCCGAATTATAATTTAAGAACCGTTTCTATTTTTAAATACGCGTCATATTATCTTAAGATCTTAAGTTATTCTCAAAGCTGTAATTATTTTAAAACCTCCCAAATACCGTTTCCAAAATATACCAGCCGATGCCCAATATCAGTGGTACTAATGACATCATGCCTACACCCAAATGAATCCTCGATCATTGACTCCGACCGATATGGTAACACGGCCTGTGCTTTTTCACAGTATTTATCAAAAACAATCCGATTATAATTTAGGTGTTTTAAAGCTAGAGTGAATAGGCTCTTAATAAAGTAGTGCGCCTCACCATCAACGATTACATCACTGCTTACTATCAGGTGGGATCGCAGTGAAACACTAGTCAATAAGATAAAACAAATAAATAATATTAAATTCAGACAAGTTACTATGCCATGATGAGAGAGTCACAGGTCTCACCTAGTTTAGGAGGCAGAGTCCTAAAATTACAAGATACCTTCTTTTAATGTACCTACTTATATATTTGTAGGTCTTAACTTTGTTTATAAGGTTTTAATTGATTCAATAAAGTTATTATATGATCGTGGCTCGGAAAACACGTAAAAATGTTGGTCCTGCGGCCGTATTATGACATCTTAAAACCATCGTGTTTTCTGTGTGAGAAAAGGATAGTGCTATTCGTCCTGTATAGCTCCGTCTCTTTTTCACATCGAAAACATGATGGTTTTAAGAGGTCATAATACGGCCCCTGGACAGTCCCGGTTGTCATTCGTAGATCTTTGACAGTCGTTATAGGTAGTCAGATGCCAGAATGTCTGACCTTCAGTCTCTCGAAAAAGTGTAGTGTTGCCCAGTAACTGGGCTGTGGAGGTCTGTTATGCTAGTTACTCCATGTGAGACTTAGAGCCAAGCACAAGCTAGTTAAAAACATACCTTAGTTGTACATGGATGCCAAAAAAATATATTTTACTATTTATGGTACACAAAAAAAAAACCTAAAAAGAAAATACATAATAGACAAAAAAAATCTTGAGAAATTTCTTCTAGCAGAGCTGCGAAAGGAGACATTTAAAAAAATGTAGACACTATTGTGTAGGAAGCAAAAGAAGAATGTGTCAAGTCTTAATCTAAAGCACATAATTAAATATAAAAATAATAATAATACATCTATACCTCCTACTATAAATATATATCATACAAAATACATAGGTACTTTAAATAAATATCACAGAACACAATGGTTTATCAAAAATGTATTAAAAAAGAAAAGTTTTCGTGCTAATTTCCAAAAGGACTGTACAATAATTTCTGGTTTTCGTCATAAATTGCAAAACTAATAGAAGTATCCCTCGCAGGTAGGTACACCTATGTTTACTCGTTTAAATAAATTATATCCCGACTCGTAAAGCAAACCGTTTCATTCTAAAAGAATTCATCATTTCCAACGTAAACTGACCCATATACGAAACATCCACGTTAGCTTGATACACCACGAATAACGATACAATCCGATATTAAGAAACATTAAAACGTTTTTAATGGAAAAATAAATATTTGGTCCGAACTATAACGCAATCTTGTAATCTAAACTAATATTGTAGAGATATAAAATTGTTTGTTTGTTAACTAATTTAGAAATTTTACAGGTATACTTTTAGAGGCAAGTGTTGCACACAATTCAAAAATTCTTATCTTAATAATTAGTGCGATACACTAATAAGATACTTATTAATCTGGGAAAATATATTTTTTTACAGATAATATTACCTATATAATGACTATCTAAAGTATTAAAAAAAAGTATGTTTAAATACTTGTGAAATACTAGGTAACTATATACCATATTATAGCTAAGTGGTGAAATTTGCTACTACATGCTATGGCCAAAGTTAAGTGAGGTTAGTTTCGAGGTGGGTATTTCATGAAGTGGACAACAATTACGTAAAATTTCTAATAAAAAAAAAAAAACGCAATTTTTTTCACATGAGATGGACAATTCTACGTTATGATGTTTACGTCATGTACAAATACAAAAAATATATGTGGGCCTACTTACACTAAAACAAAAAAAAACCTTCAATTAATGAAAAGTAACGACAGAAATAATCGAAAATATGACGACTTTGACGATTGGCAATGTACCCAAAAGACCGCGTAAGGCAATATTTATCCCAAGATTAAAAATACCCAACACTTTTAAATAAATATACCTCTTGTTATCCTGGCCAATTTTCTTTCTTACTAGGTACCTACGAGCTTCCTGATGACTAAGTTTAAAATATAAATATATCTACTAGAACAGCATATATTTGAAGAGTGTAGATATTACAACAGATTCGATTCGTCCATTCCAATCAAACAAATATTTGAAAAAATATGAACACTATAAAATTGTTTCAACTTATTCACACGAGTTCTAAATTCAAAGGAAAACCATAAAGTAGCCAGTAAAGTCTAAATTGATATAATCTATCACAACATTTATTTATTTGAATATCCGCGAAAGAAATATACAAGAACTTTATTTAAAACTCATATTTCTGTATAGAACAGAGGTGAATCTGTAAAAATAGAAGTCAGTCATCATTTTTTGAGTAAGTATTATTACGAGTAATATTTAGGAACTGCGCACGAATTTTGATCAGTGTCAGATATAGCAGAAAAAAAGTTTTAAACGTCAAATCTGTCAGAACTCTATGGTTATCTGCAAAACTTTTTTTTCCTAATCAGATTCAGTTAGTGTCCTTCAGCCTTATATTTTAGCGTTTGGTGTACACAGTGTAGACGCTGTTGATGCTTTCATCTTTCGCGGGCCCGCGCTTCCTCTTGCCAGTTCTGGTACAATCTGTCTAATTGGTCCATCTCCTTCGTGGCGCAACCCCGTCGCCACTTTTGCCCTAAAGTTTGTCGGGCATGCAGCAGGCAAAATAAAATAGTCACAAAAATATTTCGACAGACATTTGAAACCATTTTATTTTTTAAATCGCGTTCATAGTCAGCCTATTCGTTCTTCCAAAGTTTTCGAAAGTATTTGTAAATCGCTAAACTACGCCAGGCAAATGTTATCGATTGTAAAACTTTGACATTCGGTGCAGTATGGAACACGCGACAATGAGCCTAAACGTTGTGTTGGTACAAACGGCCGGTAAGCTCGGATCGTGGGACTTTTTGGACGGGGACCGTGGTCCTAATTTCCACCTATCAATTTGTTTTTTTTTTAGTATTATTTTGGAACCACAATGAAGAAGGCATTAACCCCTCGCGCACCGGATGGTATTATTATTACCTAAGTGCGCCTTTTTTACTACACTCTCAAAAAAATAACTAATAAAAAAAATAACCAATAATACTTTTTCTGGTTTTTCCCAGGAAAAACAAAAATATAGAGACCAAAATTTTGACCGAATAAATTTTGTGCAACCATGTGTACAGTACGACAATTGAGCGGTTTTCAAGGTCATTCAAGTTATAAAACCGTAGGTATGTACAATATGCGTTTAAGGGCCGAATAGTTACCGAAAAAACTGTAGGTATTTATTTTATTTGTGGTCCCAAAATACTGCTCATAAAAAAGAATATTTTGTAGGTGGAAGACCGCGGTCCCCGGTCCAAATAGCCCCTCGACCCGCGAGCGCGCGAATCCGGAATTCAATATAGATTGTTTATGCTTTTTGGTTTATGAAGAGGTTATGTCAGTGTTGAAGTTGCGCATAAGAATAGCATGATACGCTAGTTTATGAATCGGTATACTTTTGATACTAGTTAGCTTCAAGTGATAAAGTAGTGATAGAGCATTTGACAAAAGGTTTATTTTTTTAGTTCAGTAGCGTAATTCATTAATTATTTACTTACTAATATATTTTTCTAAAGCTGACAATATTACACTAATATTATAATGTCGAAAGTTTTGTTTGTATGTGTGCATGTCGGTTACTTCTTATAAAACTCTTTTAAATCGTTTGCACTATTTGGAGTAGAGTCTATGTCGAGGACAACCGCACATAGCGTAAATGCTCTCTCATCATAATTGAATTATAAAAAGACAAAAGACGTACGGTAACAACCCATACAGTCTATACACGTTAGCTTCTCTTCAAATCATAAGCCTTTATATTGTTCCCACTGCTGGGGCTCAGGCCTCCTCTCTAGAAGATGGAATAGGCCGTAATCCACCATGCGGATTGGTGAATTTCACCTGTGTTTGAATTTTTAGTTCTAGGACATGCCGGTTGCCTCACGATGTTTTCCTCCACCGTTAAAGCAGTGATAAGTTCTTAATTCATTAAACCCCAAGCCTAGCCTTTACCCTTGCCTTTGGCCTTTTGCCTTAGCTTGGGGTTTGGTGGCCCAGTGGCAATGGCGCCGACTTATGAGTAGTAGGTCACGGGTTCAAACCCTGCCAGGCGTATTACTTTGTGTAATTTATTTCATCACCACTGCTCTCAAAACGGTGAAGGAAAACATCGTGAAGAAACCGGCATGTCCTAGAACCAAAAATTCGAAGACGTGACATTGTCCAACCCGCACTGGGCCCGCGTGGTAGATTATGGCTCATTCCCTCTGTTAGGGAGGAGGCCTGAGTCCCAGCAGTGAGAATATAAAGAGGCTGATGACGATGACCCTAACTAAACATAACCTGATCTTCAATTCTTCACCGGCCTCACCTGCCACACCTAACCTAAATTCGTTTAGTTCGCCACATTTAATTCTCACCGCACAACGAATGCCAAGTTCGTAACAGAAATAATTCTTTTGGACAAATAAACATTGTGTTAGTACCAGCGGTAACCTGGCTAGGTAATTACTATGCCGTCTTACCTATATTTACATTTATTTATTCACCGGGCTATTCTCCGCGCGTTAGCAAGTATGGCGCGTAAAAATGGGTGTTGCTAGTGTTAAAAATAGTATTTAGTGATGGATATACTTACAGTGAGATCCACAGAGAATAAATGTGTTTGTAGTTGCAACACTCATTTGTTAGTTTTGTGTTTAATTTGTAAATATTTGAGCGTACGTGTGATTTTGAAAATAATTAATGTTGTTGATTGGTTTATTTTTTTAATCAGAAGGCCGAACAGTCAAGGTTTCCTTAAAATGAGGTTTAAATAATATACCGTCGAATTTCAGTAGACTTTGTGCACCGTCATGTGGCGAATAGATCTACGGAACGGAAGAGGTACCTAGTTTAGAAGAAGTTTTAAACAATAGTGTTCCGAGCAAGTTTAATAACATAAGTTAAATAACTTGAGTGTTCTAGAACGCGTAAAGACACTACGTATCATAAACTATCTTAAAACGCAAATTTTCTTCACGTTTATTTATTCTCTGCACATCATATTCTACATTTAAATAATAAGACAATGACTAAATGCTAATCTTACTACAAAATTAGATTCATTAATATAACCGAAAAAAACAGCTCAAATTTGATTGATGACGGCTATATTTCTTGACAAATAAAACAGTTCAGTTCCAACTACTAAACACTTAACAAATGGCCGCTATTTAAAAAACATGAATGCCAAAGTTGTGGTGTGACGAGTTTAATAAAACTTAAATGCGTCGCGAGAATACATTTAAATCTATCTCCATTCACCCCACTACTTTAAAGACGTATAAATACTTTGACACTTAAAAGGGTTGTTTTATTTTTGATTGTAGCAACACAGCCGTTTCAAAAATGGAAGAAGAAACATATTTATGGCCAGTTCGGAGTGTGAAAAAAATACGTTTGACAGTTTTGTGATGTTACAAAAGATGTCATGTTGAACGAATGAATGAGTGAGCGATAAACATCGTTCAAAAGGGGCCAATGGTGGTGTTTTGAGTGAAAAGGGATTCTGTAGACGAATTTCGAGTGAAAACTATTCGAAGAATGAGTGGGCTAGATGATAATAGATATTATGGGATGAAACACGTGTGGGCCTCGTTTCTAATACAATTATTTTATTCAAGTGATTATTCGTTATAATAATAAGCAAATACGGATACAATAAAGTAGCCATTAAAAACGGATCTACGAATGGTTTTATGAATCTGACCTAATGATTTAAAACACAGCTAATATATTAAAATTCCCTCACGCACGCATAAGAAGCCTTCCCTCAATCAATGCATTCAAAACAAGCTTTGGCTTTATTTGATTGCCAACCAGACATTACTTCTAAAATGAATGCGTTCGTTAGGCATGTCGATTTTTGGGTAATAGTTTCCTAAATTAGAATGTATAGGTAGTCATTATTGTTCTTAAGTAAGCTACATGTTTGTTTTTATTAAGAACTAGCTTTTGCCCGCAGCTTTGCCCGCGTAAATAAAATATAGCCTACATGTCACTCAGGAATAAAGTAGCTTTCTATTGGTGAAAAAAATTTCGTAATCGGAACAGTACTTTCAGAGATTACCTCCTAAAAACAAGAAAACCATAAAAAAAAATCTAACCTCTTCATAATATTTGTATAGATAAAGTTAGATTCTAAAAAGTCATGTAAGTATTAATATTGCAAGCTCCTCTTCATACTTGATTATATTTACAAACATGAAAAAGACCCAACAAACATCCCAATTTTGTAGAATAATAGATAGAATGTTAAGAGAATAGATACTTAGATAATATTCTAAAAATATATTCAAAAGAGCTATTATCGTCTGAAAATATAGAGAACAGTATTCCGATGGCGGATATAAATACTTGAGGCTAACCGAACTGGGAAACGAAGCTCAATAGAGAGTCAATTTTCTAAAACCGTCGATCTAAAGCCGCTGTAATATCTCTAAACGTCAAAATGTAACTTTAAGAACATATACAAGCGTCAAAGTTGAAGTTTGGCATTTATTTCGTGTTCAATACATTTATTATTCTTATGTGTACTTTAAATATCATCATCAATCGTAGAAAAGGATGCCTTTAGAGGGTATAAAAATCAGATATACAAGTGCATCTTCTTTGAGTTACTGAATTCATGATTTTCAGCAGCGATGAATCTCAAATTTGAAAAAAAAAATGGCGTTACAATAATATTTATCATTATGTAT
The DNA here is from genome assembly GCA_929112965.1 of Mythimna albipuncta. Lineage (NCBI taxonomy): Eukaryota > Metazoa > Arthropoda > Insecta > Lepidoptera > Noctuidae > Mythimna > Mythimna albipuncta. The sequence continues at coordinate 1,614,923 of OV815962.1, read as the reverse complement.
TTAATTTTTACATTTTAACTAGCTTAAAAATCTTCTCCAGATGATAGACTTTATTTAAAAAATAGTTATCTAATTTTTAAGCCCTTGACGATTAAAAAGAAAAAAGAGTTTATTTACATCAAACATGGCGCATGCCTTAAAAAATAAAAACAATAACGACTTATAAATGCAAAGATATGCGTCACATCCGCGCAAAACGGCCAGCGCTCAGAAAAATGCTGGGGCTCGTGTAAGACAGAGCCACAGCGCTGATTTAGTGCACCAGCCGTCGTCGACGATGAGACGCTGGTCGACCAGCAAGGATCAGACAATGGACTAGGAATACTGGATGCGTAATCATCAAATAGATTTTTCCCGCTAGAACAAGAAAACCACCACGGTCTACCAAGCTTCAGCAAGGTCCACGGTGCCCCCTAAAGGGTGCATGGTGGAGCGAAATAATATATATTTTTTTATCTGATATAAACTAGTACTTCACTGCGATCCCACTTGATGGTAAGCAGTGATGCAATCGTTGACAGTGAGATGCACTAGTTTATTAAGAGCCTATTCAATCTAGCCTTGAAGACACCTAAATTATAATCGGACGGGAAGACGGCAAATTGTTCTAGTCCTTCGATGTACGCGGTATAAATGACGAGGCGAAACGCTTAGTCCAGACCGTAGAGGTGGAATATGTTATTGGTGTTTATGTTATAGGTACTTATACTGACTAAAACCCACCTAAGTTCTAGGACCACGAGTTTCCTTTTCAGATATTCCCCTCTGCCCTAACGAGCATCGGCCCTACCAGTGACCTAAAACACTCGATACCTTCACATTTTAGAACCGTTCACATCAGTTTCTCCATTCCATGTTTCCAGTTAGCTCTCAGCTTGACAAGTTCCAATATTGCCCGTCATAACCCCGGCGTAATTGTAAACTAGATCGGAATAGAACTAAGTCCGTCAGTAGTTGCTGTGTGGTCCCGCTAACTGCACTAATGTTAGGGACTGTGTTCAACCGACTCGGGTTTGCGCTGCCCGGCCACGTCACACTTTTTGAAGGACAGATAATCGGACCGATTTTGTATATCTGTAACATTGTTCTGTTTTCTGACCGACTTTTTGTAGGACGTGTGCGTTGCACTATTGCTACCAGTGTGTTTTATTTTTCTCCTACAAAAAATCGGTCACCGATTATCGGACGTGGGCGAGCAGCATTAAGCTTATGATTTACTAGTGATTCCTCCCGGTTTTGCGTGCAAATTTTTCACATGACCCTTCCTCGTTAATTGCTTTATTTATTTGTGAAAACAGTATCAAAACCCGATGTGTGGTTCAGGAGGAAATAGAGTATAAACGGACTTAGTAGAGATTGTGAAGACTGTGAAGGTCACATATTAGTTGCAGTAAAAACTGCACTGTAATGGACCTTTTAAGGTTTATGGTTATTAAAAAGATAGATTCGAATTATGACGGAAGTTGTGAACAAGGAAAAATATGAATATAATTATGTTTATAATAACATAATTCAAAGGCTTCTAAGAATATAAAAAGTCTAATTAAGGTTAAAGCCTTTTATTGGCGTCTCCCCACGTTACAAGATACAGTCTACAAAATAATCGTCAAGGAATTTATTACGTGAAAAGTAAATAGGTAACTAATAAAAGTCACTAGTATTATGTTAATCTTGATTCTAAGTTTTACAAAATTTGAAACCAGAAACTCAATTCTTTTTAAAAATCGTAAAAATATACTAAACGGCAATAACTTACTATAACAATAACTTCCCAATTGCCATCCGGTAGCGAATAGGAATTTAAGTCCCGGTTGTCACCTGGTTGCATACCATATGGGGACCACTGGGAATATGCCAACCATATAGATAAATTGTAAGTTTTTAATAGTTTAAAATGTGACTGTTACTAAAATTAAAATGCGAACATTTTAAATATGTGGGGCTAGCCCCACTAAACACAACTTGTACCATTTCTATCTGAATTAAATAATTAATCTCTGTACCGTGAATACGAATAGTGTTTGGATACTTCTTAGAAAACATTTACACCTACCTAATAAATAATAATCATCTCGAGCTCTAACCAATTTATCTCCGATAGAACTGAGACGAATGGAAATCCAGACGATAACAAATTTTCAATAGGTACACTTACTCGAAAACCCGCTCTTATCCCACTGCTTTTAGGCAAGCAATAGACTGTTTTCCGCACTAGTTCAGAAAAGTGCGCGTGCTCTCCCCGCCACAATGTTATTAAATTTATCGTAATAACTGAGCGCGCGTCGACCCCCACGAGTCACTGATCAACCCCCGTTTATTCATTTCTTCGTAAGTATAGTGAAAAAAATTGTTTGATACATGTGCAAAGTCACTGCAGCTCTCGGCTCTATAACACACTCGCCTACGGCTCCAGTGAATTGAGCCTCGATCGCAAAGACAAACTTTCTGCAATTGTATCAAAATGTACTATTTTTTAATTCCGTTGAAAAAAAAAATACTAATTGAACATTTAAATTTGACTGCACGGACCACGGACCCACCCACCATTTGGCGCTAAAAATAACACACTTCATTAATGTTTATCTGCATGTGTCACGCAAATATGTCGGAAACTGCTGAAGTTATTTCGATGTTACTTTCTCTGCAAATTTCTTGGAAAACCGGAAACGTGTCGGTCAATGAGATTCCTTGGTATTTTTAACGACTCAAGGCCAGAAAACAATGAGCTGGTGGATTCACTTATATTTCCAGAAATTGTGATTTTTTGTGATTTCTCTCTAAAAATTTTGTTTTTTTTATGACAGGTGAAAGAAAAAGTATATAAAAGGGAGATAGATGTATGGCTGATATATATATTATTTGTTGATACTCTTTTTAACGGAGAAATCATGCATGATTTATCATCTAAGGGCCTCATCAGTAAGAGCCTTCAGTTCGTTCTCACAACACGGAATCCTAGTGTGTGTTTCAGGAATTCAGCCCATAAATGTATGTTTTTTAGTCAATAAATATTCTTATTTTTCTTCTTATCTAAAAAAATGGGACACTATATGTTTCAGCCGGAAATGCCTGACACTTCCTTTGTTTTCTATTTTAGAAGGTAGTTCATTGACATGAGTCGATATGCTCGTCTTAAAGTCTTTGTTCGTAAACTCCAAGCGAACGCCGGCGTTCTATTGTGTTGTAATTGACGGGATTTGAAAGGTTAAATAGCACAATGACATCTCAATTTCAATGCTCACAGTATCAACTATCAAGCAAGATATCCCTGAATAGCCCAGTGCATCTATCTTATCGGGAACACTGTGGGATATCCCAGACAGCTCGCCTTATGAAGTTTGCTCAGGAGCGCCGAGAGAGACGCCGGAATAGGCATGTCAGGATACTAATACCGTCGCGATTAATCGACATGTCGCCACACCAGGATCTACTCAGATCTGTGCATATTTTTTAGCCTTTCATTTCTGTGATAGTTATTTCATACTGAATTGCGAGGGAGTTAGCTGCGGTATATGTACGGTAGGTAGCATATTGCAACTGTATCACGCTAATATTATAAAGACGAAACTTTGGCAGTGTAAAATACAGGGGTAGACCTTTTAATTATACGTTCTCTAGACTCGGGATTTTTTTTAACTAATATAAACTAGTGCTTGACTACGATCCCTAATGGTATATGGTGAATCGCACTATTTTTTTATTAAGAGCCTATTTACTCTAGCCTTGAAGACAACCAAATTATGTTTGGCTGGGAAGACCGCAGCAGGAAAATTGTCTGCTATAATCGCAGGCACAGCCGCTGACTGCAGTTAGTAACCTATAATTAAACCATTAACTTCAGTGCGATGTTGTTTCTAAACTTTTCTCCACGTCTGCGTCTTCGGAGAAACGAATCGTAACTTCTTATGTGTTTGTATTTACGTCTACCATGCAATAATTAAGAGTAAAATCGGCGTTTCGAGATGACGCGCGGTGTTCGCACCACGACCGCACCGTCCATCTGTATCAATCCCTCCCGACCTCCTTCGAACAGACCTCGATTCACAAACAACGAAAAAAAGAAAACAAACTCACCATATTTATTTTAAACAATTATTTGCGTAATAATTTCAAATATCGAGGCGAGTGTATACGCTCCACAACACCGACTTCATTTATAAATACATAATAAACTTCCTACATGCCAAAATAGACTGGTGTACCGACACAATCTGAGTTACCGATACGCCTCTACGCCTATACGCCGGTGCGCCCATACGCCGAGTGCGCACACCGACTCTATCATTGACTAGAATTGAAAAAATAAACGAAATCATTCGCTAATACGATTTACGATTGTAAATAATTATAAGTGTAAGTATCCGGCTCGAAGGTCGGATCTGGAGTTCTTTTTGTTAATCATTTATTTTGTGAGGTTACGTGCTTGTATTACCAGGAAACGGGAACAGATTGACAACAGTTATGGATACAGGTAATCTTGGTTCTCCGACGGATATCTTCATTTCTGATGTGATCACGCAAGGAAATTCCGAGCATAACCCTTTCCATAACCCGTTCGATGATTTTACGTTTGTTGACAGTGCTATACAGGTTGTCCAGCGCCATCTCTTAAGCACACTGAAACAAGATTAAATCAATCTTATTTTGAACCTCAGGGTAACCCCATAAGTCTTTTGATTTCGTCACTGGCAACACGCTCTGATGGTAGACTTTCGTCTTGAGACATTGTGGTATATTGGAGATACATGACCAGTAACTATGGCGATACTTGGGGAGAAACCTCAGTTGAAAATGATGGATACAGTGCAAACTTTTTGTAAGTCAATTCAAGTTTGTAAGTTATCGATAGTTCCGAGTTCCATTGCCGGTTTTGTTCGGTCTTCTGATGGTGTGGTCGATGAAGCACCGCGATGGAGTGTGACATCGGTTTCTTCTGCTGTTCTTCGACTGGCCGTGGTATACAGTTAATAGCTTAGTGTTCGTAGGTACCGTGAACGTGTGAGTGCGTCATTGCGTAGGTTTTGTTTGTATTTAGAAAAGAATAGAAAAAAAGAGTAGAGTAAACTTTATTGTAAACCAAAATAGTAACAAAAACTACAAAATAAATTAATAAAGAAAAGTTTATGGGGTTTTATTATTCTGTGTTTATGTCTGATGTTTTTGAAGACTTTTAGTTAGACGGATAGTAGACTTAAATAAAGTGATTTCTATCAGAGTTATTAGTTGTGACGAATTGAAAGAATGCGTAGATGAAAGGTAGCCGGTTGTACGGCTAAAATGTTGATGAGTTAATTAGGTACCTAATTTTCCAGTTGTAATACATGCATTTTATGACAACTAGCTTTTGCCCGCGGCTTTGCTCGCGTAACACGGTTCCCCTTTCTGTGGAGGGTTAGTTAACTCCCCTTAGTGAACTCCACTGCGTTTGACATAACCTACGACAAGCTTATTATTTGCAGTTGATACAGTAATCGGGTCTACGGATCGAACCGCAAAATTATGTTTGTTTTTTATTGTATATACTTTTCCGGGATAAAAAGTATCCAGTGTGGTGCCCAGGATATTAAAGAGTAATTATACCAAGTTTCATCATAATCGAACCGGTAGTTTTTGCGTGATGCCTGAACAAACAGACAGACAGATAGACCGACAAAGTTATTTTTTAGTTACATTTTTTGGTTCGGTGTCGGTCTAGTAACACCCCCTGCCATTTATTTTTTTAATATTTTCAATGTACAGAATTTTCACTTTTACATATTTATTATAAATAGGTATATATAGATAATGGTACGGAAGTCCGACTCGCATGTGGCCAGAATTTTTTTCACATGTATCATGAGACACCTAGATTTCATTAAAGTTTTAAATGTTTTTAGCGCGAAGTCGCGAGCAAAAGCTAGTTTTCATATTATTTTAAATGACGTTGTAAAATCTAAAAATAAAATTTAAGTATCTTTCTTTAAAAAGTAGAAATTCTTATCCTATAATCAGGTCAAAGGCTCGATGGCCGATATCCTTAAAGATAAAACCGAAGTGTTTCCCAAATCTGATAATAACGTATTAGCGGGAACAAGGTTACTTTGTAACCAGGAAAATAATTAGGTGACCTTCAGATGTGGAAGCTGTATATTAATGTAAGTAGGTATACAGTTGTAAGTCGTGGGTTCGAACCCTGCCAGGGGCATTACTTTGTGTAATTTATTTCATCACCACTGCTCTCAAAACGGTTAAGGAAAACATGGTGAGGAAACCGACATATCCTAGAATCAAAAATTCGAAAACATGTGACATTCACCAACCCGCAATGTGTCCGCATGGTGGATTACGGCACATTCCCTCTCCTAGAGAGGAGGCCTGAGTCCCAGCAGTGGCAACATTAAAAGGCGACTATGCTATGCTAGGTATTGTAGAACAAGTTAACCTGGCTTCCTTGAAGATTTAAGAAGTTAATGGCATACTGTTACACTAATTTGTTTTCAGAACAAGATTTAAATGAAAAGCCTTTTCTCAATGTGTACACTTACTTACTCGAAAACTCGCTGTTATACCCATCGCTTTTAGGCACGCAATTTACTGTTTTCTGCACCAGTGCGGAAAAATAAAAAAGTATATACACTATTATATTTATCGTATCAGGCTGGGTGCTAATTGACCTCCACGAGTCGCCGGTCAGCCCCGTTTATTTATGTCTTCGTAAGTGTATTAAAAACATCATTTGATATACGTGGTTTGTCACTACAGCACTCGGCTTAGACACCGTCGCCTGCGGCTCGGGTGAATTTCACCTCAGTCGTATTGAAAAACTTTCTACATTTGTATCAAAATGTAGTATTTCAAAAAAAGAAACTTTTATCGCGCGATATAATACTCATCAATAACAATAAAAAAGTTAAAAATTATGTGTTACTTATGACTTAGGCTTTCTTTCATTGTAACCGGTTAACTGTTTCGAAATAAATCGCCGGGTCAGATGGTTAATAAATAAATCTGAACCTGAATCTGAAACCAAATATCAACCCAATCGGTTAGGGGGACATTTAGAATCGCTTATACTTTAGTACAACTTTTTAAACAGTTTTTTTTTTCACAGTTTTCAGTCAATTTACACAAACATTCGCCGTCTGGCTTCCCTTGCTATAAATACAAACAAAAGAGTCTGGTCGTGAATACCTCACAGTCGTATTTCGAGACGATCCGATCAATTAAGAGCTTGTCATTGACCCCGGAGGTGAAGACACAGAAACTTTGGTGACCTGGCCGGGAAAAGTGAAGGCAGGAAACACATTCACAAGGAGTTGGTAGAATCGTCATACTATTGATTGGTTGGATTATCGGCAAGGTAAAATGTCAAGCTTTTATTAAAATAGCTCGTTTTAATTATAATTCTTTTAGATAGACAGTTATGTTACCTATAGGTTTTAATGAATATAATTGGTTGTTTTAATCCCGTGGAGGGAGTTCAATGACCTGTAGTTAGTTTGTACGCAACCCCGACTACTACCTACAGGTCATTTTACCCGCTCAGCTGACGTTTTCTTAAAGAAACTAATTTCGTACATACGTAAATTAATACGAGTTTTGAAAAAAATGTGCTTTATTTTTTAATTTTATCTTTACAAATCGATAGTGTTTCATATACCGGATCGACCCTCCACGGGATTAAAACGATCGAAATTTAAGGGTGTATAGGTATTATTATACCTATATAATATGTGCTGTGTAACACAGGTATTATTAATAATACCTGTATAATATGAACAGCAAACGGATCGATGAGCTGGTGGGGGTCGCAGGAGTCCGATTGGGGGAAGCCTGCGTCCAACAGTGGACGTCCGTCGGCTGACGATTCACCTCTTACGTTTCATCAGACTATTATTAATTTATTGCAGACTTAGTAATAGGGACCCGTTTTACCCTTTGGATACGGATCCCTTAAAGTATGGTTCTCTCGTAGTCAAACTTATTTTTTTTTTTATAGGTATAATAAAAAGGTTGCCAAACTGGTACAGAGGTTGTCGAATTGCTTCAAAATTAGATGGAAATCTCTCTCTTGCACTTAAAATAGAACGTTGCATTCAGTTTGGTTATTTTTAAGTGCCACAGTAAACTGAATTGGTCTTTTTCTCTTAATTTAGTCTGACCCGTTGCAGCGGTTCTTCATAATTGCCTTAACGAGGTCATTTTCATAAATTCTGTCAGGAATACTGAATTATTTGTAAAATGCAAACATTCCTGTAATAAATAACAAAGCCATACGTATGAAACTACGGTTTTAAAATGGTGATATAGTTAGATTTATTTATTTGTTTTTGATAACCTTTATACCCAAGTAAAAGGCACTCTGCAAAGGCGGACTTAACGCCATTTTCTACCTGTCAACCTTAGGGTGATGCAAAGAAAAAACATGGCAGGCCTTTGGAATAAAAGACAAACTAAAAAAAAAAAACATGCATATTATGTTCAAACGTGAAGGTAGCTTCGACTGGCCTATTGGTCTAGTGGTTAGTGGCCCTGACTGCTATGCCGGAGGTCGTGGCTTCGATTCCCACCCAGGACAAATGTTTGTGTGATGAGTACGATCATTTGTTCTGTGTCTGGGTGTAATTTATCTATAATATGTATGTATTTAGAAATATACAAGTATGTTTATCAGTTGTCTAGTACTCATAACACAAGCTCTGCTTAGTTTGAGACTAGACGGCGTTGTGTGATAGTTGTGGAAAAAAGAAAGAAAGAAAGAAAAGCTTATTGTAGATTTTGGGAGCATGAGCATACCAAGAAAAAAAATTAAAACAGAATTTAATGAGATCAGGTCTTCAGGAGGGAATGCTTTCCAGACAAAGAACGAGACTTGGATAGACCAAGAGCGCTGAAAGAAACATCCGAGAAGATGATTAAATCCTCGTTGATATTCTGCATGTCTCTCCCAGACAGCCGCCCGCCTGCATCGCTGCCCATCGAAGGAATGTGACCCATCGCTAAACAAACGTCCAAGTTTACTTTCTTACAGTTTGTAGGTTTTTTTTCAAACGAGCGCCCCAATAAAACTCAGTTTACAACGGTTGCGCGCGCGCATGTTTTACTAGCCAGTTTATTGATGTTGAATAAAAATATAGACGAGCTACTGTGGAGGTTTGGAAAAGAGAATATTTTATGTTTGGACCTGACCGGGTTATATTTGGCTAGGGTTGGGGTAGGTACAGACAGCTGCATCAATTGAATACTTTTTTAAAACCCGCTCTTATCCCATCGCTTTGACTGTTTTACGCACTAGTGCGGAAAAGTACGCGTACGCCACCATTTTATTACATTTACCGTGTCAGGCTGGGCGTAGGCCTCATCAAGTGTCACCACAATGATCGGTCTTATGCGTCTCGCACTCATCAGATTTCTGCGACCCATCGACGCTGCATTTTACGGTACGTGGTCGCCACACCAGAAACTTCTTTAATATAGAACGAAAACTCTAGAAGAATCTATACTGTAGTGTACCTGCATCAGGATTTCATTAAGGTCGTAAGTGTTTCAACAAGCACGAACCTTAAGACCTAGCGCTACAACACAAAAGTTAACTGAAGGATACGGGTGAGTTTTAGTCAGTAAAATTGTGACACTCCCTCTCGCACCACCTGGAGCGGAAAAAGTTAATAATGAACCCTCAAAAAAAGACCTTAAAGATGGAGTACATTAAAATTTGATCAAAAGAGGATATACTCAATTGATTGTGTAAAATACTGTCAGTTTTTATTGAAAACTATAATAAAGCCATTTAAAAACAAAAAGAAAAAAAAAAGTTAATGGCATCTTCGAGTTTTTGACGATAAGTGGCCGGAGTTTTATTGCAAGGTTATTGAAAAGAGGTTGCATTTAATTTTATTATGAAATTATGAGCAACAAATCTCTTTTATTTTGTGACCGGCCTCACCTAGTTTGAACTGACGAAAAAAAAATTGACGTGTAAAAGAGTTTTTTTAAAGTGTTTAAAATCTATTTGCAAAAAAAATTCTGTAATTTATAATACACAACAGTAGGTGTGGACTTGTTAGGCGTTTTTCGGCGGGATTTGAACAAGGTAATTTTACTGGCTATTATAATATGTTAAATTAAGTATTTGTAATTTTTTTAGTGGACATTGTGATCTAAAATCGATGTAGCGTTATATCTCAAGTGCAATTATGTGGAATCATTAAAACAGGTGTAATCTCGGTAAAATGGAGCTAAGAATTTTATTGTAGTATTGACTACCTCAGCAAAGTTTGCTGAGAATAGAACTTTGATATATTTGCTAACTACAAAAAAAAAAACAAAAACATTAAGATGTGTTGCATCCACATAATAAAGTAACTAAAAAAACCGGCCAAGTGCGAGTCGGACTCGCCCATGAAGGGTTCCATAGCAGCAAGTAGCATAATATAAAAGTTCTTGTAATGTGTTGTAACTTTGATCGATGTTTTAATAATAGTGTATTTTTTTCAGTTTATGACGCATTAAAAAAAAACTACTTACTGGATTTCGTTCAAACCAATTTTCGTTGGTAGTTTTTATAGTAATTTACATCATATATTTTTTTTAGTTTTATCATTCTCTTATCTTGGAAGTTAGAGGGGGGGGGACACACATTTTACCACTTTGGAAGTGTCTCTCGCGCAAACTATTCAGTTTAGAAAAAAATGATATTAGAAACCTCAGTATAATTTTTGAAGACCTATCCATAGATACCCCACACGCATGGGTTTGATGAAAAAAAAATTTTTGAGTTTCAGTTCTATGTATGGGGACCCCCAAAATTTATTGCTTTTTTTCTATTTTTGTGTAAAAATCTTAATGCGGTTCACAGAATACATCTACTTACAAAGTTTCAACAGTATAGCTCTTATAGTTTCGGAAAAAAGTGGCTGTGACATACGGACGGACAGACAGACAGACAGACAGACAGACAGACAGACAGACAGACAGACAGACATGACGAATCTATAAGGGTTCCGTTTTTTGCCATTTGGCTACGGAACCCTAAAAAGACATTTAATTTAGTATTGATCACGAGGCGATATGCTTTAAGATCTTAACCTGCCCTAACAGGACGCAGAAATAAAAAAAAGGGCCAAGTGCGAGTCGGACTCACGAACGATGGGTTCCGTAAATTTATCTATAAAATCGGCAAAAAATCATGTCTGTTATAATGGGAGCTACATGGGCCCTTTTAAATATGTATTTAATTTTAAATATTGCAACAGAATATAGGGTTCCGTTTTACCATTTGTGTACGGAAACCCTAAAAAAAGACATTTATTTCAGCACATACTCCTAGTTAGTTTCCAAGTAAAACTATAGGTATTTATTATGAAACACACGGACATGAAATGAAGCATCACTTCTTCAAACACAATAAGTCCTATGAACCGCTAAAATAGATCTACAAAGTCCGAAGCAACGAACTGCACAAAGTTGACACTAATTCATTCTGAAAATACGTTTCTTAGAAACGGTGATTTGTAGTACCTAGGTAGTTAGCTAGTGCCGCCTGTGACATGTGTCGTGCGGAAATAAATACACACTTCTAGGTATAGTCGTCGAGTCTGTCTAAAGAGTCAAACGATTTGGGTTTTTTTTATAATATTGAATCATTTAAAAAATACTTATATTCGATACCTTTTATAAGGTTCTCCTATTAGTAAACAATGATCAAGATCTCTTTGTCAAACAATCAAGGTTGATAAAGAGATCTTGATCATTGAACCAGTGTTGATTAAATCTGATTTCATTTTACCCTAATAAATTACCTACCTAAATCGTTTGACTTTTTAGACAGACTACATATCAATAGGTTACCACGGGAATTTTGGAAATAAATTATTTCGTCATGGAACGCAAAGGGCAACGAAAGAAAGAAAAAAGAAATAAATAAAGAAAACGAATTTGTTTGACAAGGCACACAATCAATGTATAGTTAAAACACGAAACAAAAAAAAATAGGTAACTGACTGATTGAAGTGGGTTTTAGTCAGTAAAAGTCTGACACGCCCTTTCGCTCTAGCCTAAAGCAGGAGAAGTCATAGAATGATTTGACCCTATCAGACAGTAACAACTAAATGGGTGATTTTCTTAGTTGAATTAGTTAATGCTAACGTGCGTTTGACTGTATCAAGAGTGTTGGAAATAACGCAGTATGATTTATGAGATATACTACAAACCTTTTAATTGATTGCACCTTAAGAATGAAGAATGGCGTTTGAAGATCTTGGGAAAGAGTAATAAATAAAGTCAATGACAGTTTGAGGAAGGTTTTTGGCGGGATTTCATTTTATTTATTTCACATGTTTCATGTACATACATATTGTTAATTGATTGATTTACATCACAGTATTCTTTTGTGATGTAAAATTGGTGTTGTTTTGTTATTCTATTATCTACACAACTGGACAATATGTGAAATCATTGACAAAATGATCTCAGTAAAATAGGGCTTAGAATATTATTGTAGTATTGACTACGACAGCGAAATTTGCTGTGAAAGGCGACTCTATAATATTTGCTGCGGAAAACTGAAAAATTATTATAAAAATATAAAAGTAATTTGTGTACCTATATATTCTGTATTAAAAACTTAAAAATGCAAAAACCGAGTGATAACAGAAGACAAAAAAATTTTAGCAAAATTAAAGCATGAAACTGTGATTTCGCTATGCAGAAACAGAAAAATCAATATCCCTGATAGAAACTGGGTAAATCTATTTACGAATGTGTGTTGATATCGGTAACATTAGGTTACGTAGATTCCCCAAAGGAGTAGCCAGAGTAGCCACAGTGGTCCTCAAAGTGGACTGAACCGCGACCCAACTAACAAAACGTATCGAGTTCGGAACTCATCTCTTGATTTGAAGAAAAATTGGCAGACCTATTTGAATGAAGATGAACTTTTCAAACAAGAAAAATACATTCAGTTCTTGATCCATTCAAAAATTTAAAAAAAACTAGGATTTGGGGGTGGAAGGGGAGGGGGGGCCATTTGTTTTCTCCTTTGTGCCATTATAACCTTAGCATCACTCAATTTTAGTTAGGTACTACTTATAGGTCACATCAAAATACGTTTAATATATTACAGTATTCAATTTTTACACACTTAACTCTTCGTTTGCTAACAGGTAGTATAATTTATTAGTATAGTTTTTATTTTATTTTTTTCTCTCTATTTATGTTCAAAATTGTAATCATAAAAATGTGTACGTAACGTAGGCTAGATCATCTGGCTAATTCTGCATAACTATTGGGTCACCAAGATACAGGCTATGCCTAGTTTGGGACCCATCGATAACCTGTCAATGTAACTCCTAGTGTAATTTCATAAGATTTTTATGTAATTGTATCTGTGTTTGTCTCAATAAATAAATAAATAAAATAAAATATTCAATTTAATACAAAACATGTAGTCTATAATCCCGCCTCACATAGTACTGGAGAGAAGGAGGATTTTCATAGCTTCGCACTTCTGTACGATTACCGCTTGTCACCGTCAGTGGTCGTCCGACCGTTCGTCTATTGAGGTCCACGGGTCCACCACACATTCGCTCACTTTGAGAATCACTGGTCTAACATATTTTGTTTAACTACAAACATGCTTAATAGGAACAAAATCTACTGCTGTTTACCGGGAAAATGCATTTTGATTTTGCAATTAAGATATTGAATTTTGTTTTCTTTTTTATATTTTTTAAATAGGAAGCGCAATCCCGCAAAATATGAAAAGAATAGAGTAAAACAAGGAAACAAAAATTTTTTGAAAAGAAACATGGTGAATATTCTTTGATTACGTAAACAACAAATTACTGGTTGTTATGTTTCTTAAGATACCAGCAAAATGAGTCAAGTCAAGAGGTGTTAAGTTTCAACATAGAATTGTGAATGCAAAAGCTATCCCGTGGAAAAATTGCGAACATATTTCGTGAGTATAACGAGAAAATAACATCTTAATTTTATGTGCATCTACAATGCCAGGATTATTCGCAAGAAAATGTGTAAAGTTTTATTTTTGGGTCTGTTTTCCAACTGATAATATTTTTTGTGAATTAAATAGGCGAAAAGCATATTGTTTGGTGTTTAAAAAGACTATAAAACATTTTAAGACTTCTGCCAGCAGCTTCGGATAAAGTAGGCTTCTACACACGAATTTTGGACCCCCGTATCATCCTTCTAGGGGATGGATTTTGAAATAGAGGATATTTCAAAATCCACCCCCTAGGTCATAAAAAAAGTTTGTGCAAAATTGTGAGCTGTCTAATAAGTCAACCGACTTGGGTAATTATTAAGGTAAAATTAAATCTGATGTAGTCAACGCTGGTTCAATAATTAAGGTTGATTAAGAGACATTGATCATTGTTTACTAATAGAACCTTATAAAAAGTATCGAATATAAGTATTTTTTAAACAATTAAATTTCATACAAAATTCCCAAGTCGGTTGACTTTTTAGACAGACTTTAGTCCCAGTATTTTCAGCTGTGCGTTTTTAGAGGAGATACTAATTGACTGTCAAGACAGTCAGTTTGTTTCTCCTTTTATTTTATAAAATAAAGATAGATGAACAAAAAAATGTTGACATTTTATTATACCAGAAACTATTTTATCACCATAAATAAATGTAACTGACAAATAAATCATTTGTTACAGTTACAACCATTTCTTTGTATATCCCCATAACGTTTTCAACAGACCTAGTATGACGATTTCGTGTCCGTCATTGAATGCGTCAAACCATCAAACCATCCAGCCATCAAGCGGCCGCCATTATTTCCTAATGAGTGACAGAGAAAAGCGCGGGAAAGCAGCGGACGCAAAGATAACGCACATTCTGCCTAGTATCGATACGCAATAAATGTTTATTTCAGTTCGTTAAATAACTTGGGGATGATTTAGTGTTTTCTTTTTTGTATCTTGTAGTTTGATGGTTAATTTATTGAATATTTGACCTTAGGAAAAATGTTGCAGCATTATTTGTTTGGTAAAAACTTTGTGAGCATCATACTAATCAGATCTTTTCGAATTAGTGCAGTAACGCTAATTATGATAGACGTACCTACTGTTGTGGATAAGATGCCTATAAATTTACTGGAATTTAGAAAAAAAACGTTATGTTTTTGGATACGTTCATAGATACATCATCTTCATTTAAATCTCCTAGATAAAACCATAATATATAGATCAAAGTAAACAAATAACCTCAATAAACACAAAACCCAATCTACACAAAATACAACATCTTCACTGGAAGCCATACACTATCTTCACGTGAATATTTCACAAAAATATCATCCAGCACCTTAAAATTATCCGCTGAAACGCAAGCGGCGTGTTCTACGGTAGGTATAATTAATTTAAAAAGCACGGTCTCGATTAGCCACTGTTTAATGTACGAGGTACATAGTAATTCGGCAAGCAGACCGCTCCCCGCGATATTGGGTCAACATTGTCCAAACGCCTCGTTCGATGAACTATGAGCATTATCGAGCAACGTTTCGAAACTCGTCGTAAATCACCACACGGCGGGTTTGATCGAAAACGGAACAGTTCGACTGAATTCTAAAAAAAGTGCAGAATTGACTTGTAAGAATAAAAGTTGCGGAATTAGGTTGGTGTTGAGAAAAAGATGCGAGTAGGTTCCATTTTTGAATTTTGACGGAACCTTAACATCAGATGCCGAAAGATTTTAAATTGTCATTTTGTTTTGTTTATAAGTTAACTTTGTGTTCAAATATTTGAGTTAATTGTATTAAATAGTAATTAATTTATATTTGTTTTCAAGGATTGATATAAAAAGTAAAGTTTACGGTTAGTTCTGTCTATGTCGACAATAAATAAATGAAAAAAGAAAAGTCTTGGAAGGAACGCACAGGTAAATAAAATGCTTTTCTTGTCATTTTAAACTATTCACAAAAAGTTATTTAGTATTTCTCTTCTTATTTATTTCAGTCAAAAACTAAGTTTTCTTTCGTGATCACTGTTTAATAGTTTATTTATATAAAGTTTTCAGAATATGAATTAAACACAGTTCAATTTCTCATCGTGTTGTTATTACGAAACTGGAATGTAAACAAATACTAACGAACACCTTGATTAGTTGCAAAACTGGCTCTGTTGGAAGCAGAGAGTTAATTACAACTACTACTCTAATTACCAGCTCATTTGTACGAATTACTTGCACAAACTGTTACATGCGGTATGACAGACGTTGCACGTACTGCGGACGTACAGGTAACAGGTCACCGATAATGTAATATTAATTCGTCTCCTACAAGACAAACGAATGTATCGTCATAGCAAAATAGAGCGCGACTCACGTGTCGATATAGCACATAGGCTAGATCCAGGTTGCGATCGCCCACAGTCTTCAGACACACAATTTTAATGCATGCTTTTTATTTTGTCATTAACCTTCGGGGTGCTCCGGTTTCGAATCGGCAACGTTTTATTTTTGAAACACGGTTACGTTGCGGTGATTAGCGCGCCAGCACGCGTGCTCGGCGCTCACTGGGCGGCGAGGGCCCGCACTGCACCGCACCCACTCTCATCGAAAAACTTCGAAAATTCGTATAGAAAAAAAGTTCGCGATCCGTTTCCAAAAGTTACGTTGTGTTGCGAGTCGACTATCGGCGCGGGACGGCGCGGGCGGCGCGCTCAGACGTTCGCGGCGACTGGCTCCCGCCGCTGAAAAAGCTCCTTACGTTAAATACATACAGGGCGATGTGCATTCTATTTATAAAGTTAAGTTGGGCGTGCGGCACGCGCGTGCAGCCCGCCACCGCCACTGCCTACATGAACATCATAATATTTGAAGTTATTAGGTCAGCTGATGAAACGTGTTGCGGCACACCGCCGCTCGGGTCTACTGCCACGGTAATTAGCAGCCCAGAGGTACAGTACAGCGACGGGGCCCGCGCCTGCCGCGGTGCATCACTACCTCGCGCACACACCAACTAGGTATAATAGTTACACATTGGAAGGGCTCCAACAATAATAGAGATATGTTACGTTTATGATGATCGTGAGAACCGTTTGGACGCGTAACCGTTTTATATTTATTTTATTTACTAAAATATAATAACATCTTTAGTTACAGTGCAAACTATAAAAACGGCAATAAATATTGAGTTCGACATTTGAATTTATTATCGTAAAACAAAATGGCTTCATGTTTTAGTGATGGTTTTTCGTTCGATTTTATTTGCGTCAACGCGTTAGTTGTCGGCAGATTAAATGTATTACGGACGTCGTGACGTGACGTGAGACGACGTGACGCTTCGTTGACGAATAATAATATGATTTACAGAGGTGACGGAACTGACAAGTCAGTTAGCTACAGCATGTTACAAGGAGAACACGTTCGTATTTTAAAATTGAAACAAGACGTAGGAATCAAAGACAGCGATCGCGCGTGACACGGAGGCGGATAAATCTTTGAAGTTTAGCCGTTTGAGCGTGCATAAACATCTCGGCACGTATAACAACTAAATTGGACGTGTTGAAATGTGCTTCCATATTTCTTGTTTTCATAAAAAATAGGAGTTTAATGTAATAATTTATTATTTTTACGGGTGCCGTGTAAATGAGGAGAAGTTTATTATTTAGCGTCAAAATGTCATATGCTTGTTTTTATTTGGCAATATTTTATATTTCTAATGCTGACTAACAAGCAAGAGTGTCACTCGTGGGTATGATTGCCGAGAAATTTGACAAAACGAGATAATAAATAATATATTTTTTCAGAGATAATTGGGTCTAAATGATGATAAGTAATAAACATATTAACGAATTACGTAAACATTGAAAGGTTTACGAAAACTGAAGTTTAAGTGGAAGTGAAAAGTTGTTGTAATAAATAATATGTTGTAATGTTTTGAAGCTTATAATGATCATACACTGAAGCTGAAGTGCGCAAATGAATATTTCATTGGCGCCATAAATCAAACAACGTACTTAGTTTATTCTTTTTAGGGTTCCGTACACAAAGGGTAAAAATAGGATAATATTACGAACTCATTTGTCCGTCCGTCTGTGCGTCTGTCACCAGGCTGTATCTCATGAACCGAGATAGCTAGACAGTTAAAAATTTCACAGATGATGTATTTCTGTTGCCGCTATAATAACAAATACAGAAAACAGAATAAAATAAATACTTCAGGCGGCTTCCATTCAGCAAACGTGATTTTTTTTACGTTTTTTTTTTGCTACAGACGGTACGGAACCGTACGCGAATCCGATTCGCACTTGGCCGGTTTTTTTTGTTCGTTCTTATTTCTACTAGGTTTTGCCCACGGCTTCACCCGCGTACATAAAGTATAGCCATATAGGCTATATACTTACAGTACTTTCAGAGAATACCACATACAAACAAAAAAAAAACTTCCCCCTTTTATAATATTAGTGTAGATAAAACATGTTTGATATTTGTATTTAATTTCAAAATAGACGAATCTTTAGTTTCCTGAATGAATTTGGAATACTTACATAAATGTGAGATAGGTAATAGACATTGGGTGGGAAAGCCTTCATGAATATGTAAGTCCTACGATGTTTTCACGTGTTTTGAACATTTTCATACTGCGAGTGTTTGGAGTTTCTATAGACCAGTATTATATATTATTTCTTTTAATCCGAAGATGATTTAAATTAAAAGGAGTAATGGTACTTTATGCTGTCTTACGACTGGTTCTCATTTCTTTAAATGCAATAAATATAAAAAATTAATCATTTTCATCTTATTGTTTCAAAACAAACGTGAAATTGTTTGCAAAGTAAAAACAAAAGTTACAATTATTTAAATTTTAAAGATGATTACTAGTTTAATTTTATAGTGATGACTAATTTAAGTGTTTTGTGGATTTTTTTAAACATTAGTATCCCACAGTTTTTTTTTTTTGATGCTTAAAAATCATCCAAATGACATCCCTTGCCCTTGGGCGGAGCGGGAGATAGTGTCAGACTTTTACTGACTAAAAAACCCACGCCGTTCCTTCGTTGCCTTTCATACCGAGGCTGAGCTATCTTTCGAAAATAAACCCTGGCCTCAGTAGGCATCGACCCAGCTAGGCTCCTGCTGTTGCTGACAACTTCCTGAGGCGCGCGGGAACAGTGCGCGCCGTCGATGACTTGGGCTTGGTCCTTACAGTTACAGGACGGTCAGACAGCGAGCTACCCATTGCTAGCCGTCCGCAGCCCGCGCCTACGGTGGCCGGAAATCGGGATCGGAATCCCGGCAGCGGCTGGGGCGCTGTAAGCGCCATTGCCTGATACGGCCGGCCTCCTCCTTTACTAGCATTACTGCTTCGCAGAAGTCGGCGACTGCCTGGCACTCCTCCTCGTTCCGGACCATGGCCTAAACCAAGGCCTCGTGCGAGAGGTCTCCGCCGCCAATCGCCCCCACGAGGGCATGGCGATAAACCGCCCAAGCAGGGCAAACCTCAACTGTGTGCTCCACCGAGTCCTCCGGGCGTTCCGTACAGTGGCGACACCCGGGGTTCACTTCCGTATGAAACCGGTGCAGGCACTTCCGAACTTTCCATGTCCGGTGAGAACTGGCGTCATGTGGATGGTGATTACGCCGTGAGATTTACGGCAACTACATACATAACAATACTAGTTTTTTTTTAAGTTGTAAAAAAAATGTTTTTTGATGTTTTTATTATTTTCGTATAACCGTCGATATTGCATTATGTAACCATTATGTAATTACATGAAAAAACCTTCAATTATTTATTTATTTAATCTTTATGCAACACAAAGTACATAGGCGGACTTAATCAAGTCAACCTAGGGTGGTAATTATTATTTTATTGTTTCAAAAAGGGCCTTTTATTTTTAACGAGTTAAATCTCAAGTTTCTACACTAATATAATGTGATTGTGTGTGTCAGATAAACATTTTTTTTCTTTCATTCAGTACTTATTTCTTCCTTTCTTTCTATTTTCTCCTTTTTTTAAATTTTGTCTTGTCTTTTCTTTGTCATTGTTTTTTCTTACGTTATTTATTTAAAAAATGTAACCATCGGACTAATTAGAATACATTTTTTTACTCTGACATCATCTTCGTTCACCTACTTTCCAGCCTGTAAGATAACCCTACCGCGATCCCCCCGGTTGGTATGACGTAAGCGTAGTAATTCCGCTAACTCGACACGTGCACCCGCCTCGCAGGCTGTAAGAACACTAACACTTTAAGTTGTTTCGCTTTTCGAGCATAATAAGGTGCTGTTACCGGTTCTAGTTTATGTAAATCCTAACTTTACCGGTGTTACGTAGTAAGATGAAGTGTTTCTCATCGGGGCTTGTAATTTTTATGAAAAATTTAGGGGTAGTTGCCGGGTTTTGGGGGTGTAATGGCGAAAGATGGATTGTCCAGAGCCTTTTCATTCTGATAGATAAAACTTAGTATGTAAACCAAAATTGTAAGTTAGTTTATACAAGTACACACACGCGTAGGTAATACTCGAAGGTCGAAAGTAGAAAATTATATAAATGTTCTATCTTCTTCTTTGCGTGTCGATGCTCTCAAACTATACTTTTTCTAACCAATATTTGGGGTGCATAGTTGAAATATAATCGGTTGTCTTGGTATGGTCATGTGAAGAGGAGAGATAAAGCATCATATTCATCAAAAGAGTTCTGAGTATACATGTAGGTGTATGGAGAGGGAGAGGAAGGCCGAAGAAAAGATAGATGGATTGTGGAGAAGTGATATGAAAGAAAAGGGAGTTGTAGAAGTAGAAGTAGTAGAAGTGATAGTTTGACGGATGACAGGACAGAATGAAAGAAAAAAACATGTTGCTCCGACCCCAAGTAACATGGGATAAGGGCAGGAAGAAGAAGAAGAAGATTTGGGGTGCATGAAAGGATGCCTCCCCGAGCGGCGTTAAAAATATCGTACAGCGATTCCAAACGCTCGGCGCACCCTGGACAGCTAACACTCGGTAATACAGAGTCTAGCTGACTAATCCTTTCACCACGATGTCTCAAACTCAAACTTTCCAAAGGCACTTGACGCCAACTTTAACGGCACTTTCACCGGCCAATTCTGGTTTCTCAATCAGTAAACCCCCTTAAACATAAAATGTTTTTCAAGCAACAAGGCCTAGCTTCTCGCGAACCTGTGCCAGGGCGTACGTTGTGAGATACTGTGCGTTCAAGAAACTCACCGCGACACCGAATTGTCTTAATGTTTGTCTAATGTTCTATAGTAACTATAAAAATGAATCCTTTTTTCCTTGGGCAAATCATCACTCGTCATTTCGCGTGAACAACTAGACCAACTTCGTTAGTTATTTGTTTTTTGTTGTATTTGTTATTGTCCTGGAAATAATAAAAAATATCATAGCTAAGATAGGACAAAATGTCTATCGGGACAGCTAGTCTTAAACAAATATTTGGGAATATACTCCCGTACAAAGATGATCCTATGTGTAGTCACATTGGTACTTGCCCAGTTTCGAACCCGCAAGCTCATGCACGAGAGGCGGGCGCCTTAACCACTGTGCCATCACGACACTCGTTTGACATCAATTCCGTTAAATCATACGCGTTTAGTGCCAACTCCGCGGACGCGTAAACCCGACATATTCTATTACCTACAGTGAACGCGCAGTAATTAGCGATGCGCCCGACAGATGGCGCTGATGCACTCTTCCGTGACACTCTGATGGCAGGCCGGTGACTGAATTGGTGAATGAAACGGTTCAAAAATTGTATGACAAAAAAAGTAACTATTATGTTCGTGAAAATGCGTTAAATGCACAAACAAATAAACCATTTACAAGAACTTTTGAACTATCAAGAAAACAGGCAAAAAAAAAGATGGTAACTGCACAATCCAAAGCGTAGAGCTCTTAGGAGAAGAATGTGAAAAAAACTCCATGGACACTCTTTTCAATCATGTTATGTATTAAAGGATTTCAGTAGTGCGATTTTAAAATTATGTGAAACTAATCGTGACATTGATAATACTTTGGTAAATCCATTAATTATTATAGCTGAAACAGGTCCTCTGCTGGACATGGAGGTCTGTGTTCCCAGAGGGACTAAGGCTTCTCTCTAAGAGAGGGAATGGGCTGTAATCCAACAAGCGGGCGGTGATTCTAAAACAATTTCCACACAATGTTTTCTTTCACCCTACATTGATGACGTAGGTACTAATTGTATGAAAAAAATTTCATTGGCGATATATGCGACCTCTAAATATTAACTGATTTTGGTGATTTTTGGTATATAAACACTGTGCATGAGTGGTATCAAGATTTTGAGTAGGTAAAGTCAAATGAAAATTGAAAATCAACAAAATATGAAACACCCTAGTGTTTAGCCATTTGATTGTGATATATACTCACAATCAAATGACTAAACACTAGGGTGTTTACTAAAAGTGTGTTTTTGAAATCCTAGTTCAACAACTAAATTAGTAAGTGAGCGACTAAATTATTAAATGAGCGACTAAATTAGTAAGTGAGCGACTAGAAATAAAATTGAGGTTTTACATAACGAACTACTAAAATGCTAACTTTAACAAATGTTTCCACCATTGTCTAATTATCTAGTCGCAGTTAGATTCATAATTTTAAACTGGGTGAAATAGGTTAGGTTAGGTTAGAAGTGTGACCTACCGCTACGTCCAAGTTGCTCGCAGATTTTATTTCACCATTTTCTAACTATCCAGGTTTTCGCAATATCCGAATTATCAAATTACCTTGTGACATACATATGTACATAATACATAAATATCGGTATATAAAACATTCGATACTGTGTACTTCAATATTTAGGTCATTCGGAACACTTTATTTAAGATAAAATGCTGTTCAGTATAAATAAATCATTGGCTAAATATTGAAAAAAATACAGGACGTAACTTTGACACTTAAACAAGTATTAGATCGCTCAAATATTATGAAGCTTCTCATTTTGTTGTATTTTAAGTAACTCAAATTAAAGTTTGTAAGTCGCTGTTCTGGTGATTTCTCGTCACTCTTTCACATATTATTTCTATAACCCAAAATATTTTTTGTCACTTATTTTTTTTTAAATTGGTTTAAACTAGTAATAATAATTACTGCGGTCCCACCTGATGGTAAGCAGTGAGTCAATCGTTGATGGTGAGGCGCACTAGTTTATTAAGAGCCTATTCACTCTTGCCTTAAAGACACCTAAATTATAATCAGATGGAAAGACCGCAGCACTGGTCCGGACCGTAGAGGTTTCAACAACATTAGGGTGGATTTTAATTTACAGTCACTCGTTTAAATATTACTACCCGATTTGAATCTGTGTGGTATTTAGCAAAAGCGACTAACAAATCTCTGCTTGCCCCGTTAGAGAATTCAGGCGAGTTGTTATGTTTAATTTACAACTCCACCCGTTGGACAAACAAGACGCAAACTAATACATTTTACTGCTATTTCTTGATTGCTTACAAATTGCAGCATCTTCAACAAAAATATAAATATAAAGCTGAGAACTAATGTGTTTTTATTTATTTTAATTAATCAATTGACGTGTTATTTATGTTACCTTGGTCCCTACACTGTAAACACGGTGGAGTTTATTTTCAAAATAAATACCTGTTGGGAGATTTTATTGGACTAGTTACGTCAACGATTCTAACGTAAATTGCACAAGGAAGACATTATTTTAGAATTTGAACAACAGTTTTTAAATGTATTTTTAACTGGACTTTGTAACAAATGTGGACGGTAACGTACCTATAAATTACATTGGTCTTAATCATTTGCAGATCTGCGTGATTCATAGGGTCAATGGCTCACACCAAGAAGAACGTTATAGTCTAGTTTTTTTTTGTGTAATTGTATATTTTGATACAAGTGGAGAGAGTTTAGTTTATAAAACGTAAAATTCGGCATTGGGATCACTTAGCGTCCAGCACTTTCCGCACTAGTGCGGTGTAGTGCGCGTGCTCGTGCCACATTTATCATATCAGGCTGGGCGTGATGTGACTTCCACGAGTTGCACGTCAGCAAATGTTATCAATTCATGAATATAGATAAAAAGGTTCTATTTTGTATTTATTACCCAGGTCTTGATGATAGAGAGGGAGTGGATGCGGTCGTCATCGTTTTGGGCCGCAATTGAGAGAGAACGAACATCCTCACGTCTCAGCCGGCGCGACCAGAGACACCCCGGCCGCTGAGAATCTCAGGACTCTTGCGAACGACGAGCATTGGGTAGCTCATCGTCCAGTAACCGGTCCGGTCCAAGCCCAAGTCGTTGAAGGTGTATATTGTGACTGAAAGCCGTATGGCTTAACAGGGCCGATGCCTACGGTCACGGGGAATTTCTGATAAGAAAATCCATAGTCCTAGAGCACAAGGACACAGGTGTGCCCTCACACTCCACCATAGAATGAGAGAAGTTATTGGATGATACCGTTTTTTGTTCTTTTTTTTTTTATTTAAATAAAAATCTTTTTACAAAAAAAAAATACTACCGACTTCAATGTTAAAAATACACTGAAAAGTACAAAGTCGGTGTTTCTGTATTAGATAATTTTGTCTTTTCGTTATTTAACACCGACTTCCAAAATTAAAGTTGTTTTGTACTTTTCAGTTTTTTTTAACATTGACGTTGGTTATTTTTTTTTGGTGAACATACATAAAAAAATCATACATTCAGCCGAACATAGAACCTCCTCCTTTTCGAAGTCGGTTAATAAACTAGTGCTTGACTGCGATCCCACCTGATGGTAAGCAGTGATGCAATCGTAGGTGGTGAGGCGCACTAGTTCATTATGAGCCTATTCACTCTACCTTATCTCTTTCTAAAATGATGCAAGTCACGCTTTCTCCGCCTTTATCAATCTCGATACAATTTGTCCAAAACACCAATCGTCTCATTTTTTACAAATTCCGGCGCTTGCACGCTTACCTGGATAAGTCAAGAGACTGTAAATGAAGCAAGTTTCATTACAGCCGAGAGCACAGCATCTCAAAGCGACCCACTTACGCAGGTGAGCAGTAAACATGTTAAGATGGACACTACACGGCGATGTCAAATTGTAACACTCGTACAAGGGACAGGCGTTCGGCGAGAGAAAATTAACGACAAAATTTACACGAGTGAGCAAGATGGTATTTTTTTTAGTTGAGTATAAAAAAGACACTAAAGTTAAAAACTATAAACATTTAAAGAGAAGCTTATGCTAATTCAAAAGGAAAAACGATTAAAACTGAAGAAGTGAACGAGATGAGATTGAGTCGCTCCCGTAATGCGTTCCGAAAGTATACAGAGGGCTTAGCCAAGTTGACAATCTGCAATCGTTAACGCAAGTAGAATACTTCCTTCAAATGTATGGGAATGACGTTATCTCAATGTTAAGTCACGTGAACAAAGGAATCGCAGGACTTACCGACTGTAGAAAGAGATTCGAAAGAGTTTCGAAGACACGTTTCGATACAGCTAAACAATTTATGTATTTTTTTTTTTTATTTACTGGCACTTGCTCAACTTTACAGAAAATGTCCAAGGCATTTTACGAGGGACGGCTGATAAGTCTGCGGTACTTTATGGAAGAAATATACAGTTTTATATTTTTTATTTTTCAATGTAATCCCCTCAAGTGAAATACACTTTTCACAACGTAAATATAATGCTTTTAAGCCACCAAAAAAATATTATTTAAATTTCTCTTCAAAATGGCGTCTGCAGCCGCCATCATCTCGTTGTCGTCCGAAAGTCTTCGTCCCTGTAGCTCCTTCTTAAGTTAGAAAAAAGGAAAAAGCCAGCTCTAGACTGTAAAGTAGGTCGAAAATTTCTGTAAATGCCCGTAGATTTTAAGGCATCCCTCGTAACTAAAGATGTGTGGGCGCGTTATCTTGCAGAATAGTGTGCATCAGAATGGCGGGTGTAATTTCCAGATTTGCCTAAATTTATTACAGTTATTTGGTACCTTCTGTGTACCTTTACGTACCTCTTTTGAAAATCTGTGTACCTAAACCCATACAATGATATTTTAAAAATCAGGTACACCCGCCATCCTGATGTCAGAACCGCGGGTGTACTGCTAACCAATACATGTAGCCAAGCGTAATGTATAAGTAAATTTGGTACCTCTTGTGTACCTGCAGATACAAGTATTAAATAAACGAAATACTGTAACGTTGCTGCGAAAAAAAATATTCTTTCTTTGACGTATTTATCTTTAAAAATAACAATTTACGTAAGTACTGATAACTTAAGTTAAATATTAAAAAACCTATATGTATACATAATTACAAAAACAAACAAAATATTGCCTATTTTAGAATTGTGAAGGATTAATGGAATTGGAATGTTTGTCTGTCAGTGTTTCCAGAATCAAAATAAAACAAGAGACAGTTTTAAAGTAGTAGTATAATTGATTTGAACGATAACGAAATAAGTAATGATTAATATGAATAACGCATTGATTTCATGTGCATTAACTCGGCCTTATAATTTGTTACAAAACTATAATCAATGTAATAAAAATTATACAGTATAGGTATTAACGTAAGTAATAGTATTAATGAAAGATCCATTTATGTTACAGACATGATTTTAATCCGTAGGTACCTACATGACACATTCTGCAATCATACATTTAGAGCTTTTTGTTACATGATTACGAAGGTCATATCTACTGTATTTTTAAGAAAATAACCTACGCAAAACCAAAGATTCTTTTATTTGTAGACCATTTTTCCAAATCTCCACTCATCTTAAGAAGTGCACCCATTGAGAAGTGCATCAGATGCGAAGAGTGCCATATGAGAAGTGCACCAGTTGCTACGTACACCATTTGAGCATGGTGTACAAGTTGAGATGTGCACCAAATGCGTCAAACCTCCAAGATTATTTCATTTTTAGACATTTTTCCAAATCTCCATTCATCTTAAAAAGTGCTCCCTTTGCAAAGTGCACTAGTTGCGAAGTGTGCCATATGAGAAGTGCACCAGTTGCTAAGTTCACCATTTGAGCATGGTGTACAAGTTGAGATGTACACCAAATGCGTGAAACCCTTTTTAGTTAGTATTATAATAAAATAGTAACGCCGTCTAAGAAAAATCTTTTAATTTTTGCGCAGTAACGTTACAATATTTCGTTTATTTAATACTTGTATCTGCAGGTACACAAGAAGTACCAAATTTACTTATACAGTACGCTTGGCTATATATATTGGTTAGCAGTACACCCGCGGTTCTGACGTCAGGATGGCGGGTGTACCTAATTTTTAAAATATCATTGAATGGGTTTAGGTACACAGATTTTCAAAAGAGGTACGTAAAGGTACACAGAAGGTACCAAATAACTGTAATAAATTTAGGCAAATCTGGAAATTACACCCGCCATTCTGATGCACACGCAGAATAAGCACTCCGCGCGCCAAATTCCACGGTTTTTCTGTCCGTCTGCGTCACCTGCCTGACTCAATAACTTAGAGTGTAGTAAAGACTTTGTAGGCAAAGGCATTGTAGTTCCTTTAGGCAGATCAATGAATAAAATTCCCTCGCTGTCGAAGAAAATGGTAGCCATGAGCTTCGATGCCGACTTTTCCACTTTAAATTTCTTCAGTGGAATTTTTCCCTTTTTATCCATTGCATCAACTCTTGTTTGGACTCGGGATCGTACTGACGAATTTATGTTCCACCCACAGTCACAATAAGATTACGCCAAAAAATATTTTTTTTGCGATTCGGAATAATCTTCGTAAACTCGAGAATTAAACTGTTTTCAAGTTTGTGCGGAACCCTCAGTGTGGGAGCTCGCACTTTCCAGGTTTTTTTTTGTAATAATGCTCCTTCATAATCTCTTCCGCCTTCCTCCTATGCCTTGGCCAGCCGGCCCGTGGCGACAAGTAGCACGTGCGCGAACACTAAACACAAGCACCAGGCACCTACCGACGACGGCGGGACACCGTCACAAAACGCAGCGGACGTTAACATACTTACCGATTTACATGCGAATCACTGCTTATTGAGTCCGTCTGTTTGTCAGGGTAGACGGTGTTGTTTGAAATGAGAGCCACGGATTTTTCTGGACAGGGATAAGGAGATGCTGACGGTTTGGACAACACCAAAATTAAAGCTGTTTAGTATAGTTAGATAAAAAAATGTTTTAAATGTGACAATTTGGATACTATTGTGACGATTTGGACACTACATATTCGGACACCACCTTTTACTGTCAAACAGCTTGTTTAATACAGTTAGAAAAAGAAAAATTTTAATATGACTATTCGGATACTATGTGACGATTTGGACACAATATATTCAGACTCCGCCTTTATTGAAGCTGTTTGGTACAGTCAGATAAAAAATGTTTTAAATGTGTTAATTCGAATTTTGTCCGAACATATTATGTCCGAATCGTAAGTCATCTAGGATGATCCCTGGTGGAGTATGTGTTTCCTGATAGCTACAACTTGGAAGCGTTTAAGTCAGGTTAAGAGTTAAGGTTACTTCTAGGCGAGCATGCTTCATCGTCGACTACATCATCGCTTACCATCAGTTAAGACGGTGGTCAAACGCGAGATTATAACAAAAAAGTTTTGTCCAATTCTCTTACTTACTAGTCTTATTAGAAATATAAATTTTGTTTCATTTTTTTATTTTGTTTCATTTAGGTAATCAGCAGCGATACACGAAGTATATTACAAAGTGCTTTATAGTAAACTATGGCTAATAACAGGTTATCCTTTCTAACTGGGATAATTATATAAAATGGAACGAATTAATCAGAAAAAATCAACAAAAATGTACAGTTACAATTTTCCTTGAAGATAATTTTGGAAAAAAAAATTAAATAAAAATTTGAAAAATTAGTTTATAGTATATAGAGCAGTTGAACATATTATCTACATATACTTAAGAGAAATCTGTGTGTGTTATAAATTCATTAAAAATATGAATTCATTAAATATGTAAATTAATTTTCATACGAGTGTTCGAACACATATGAAATGTTCACACAGATTGTCTCTACGGGAAGATGGGTGGGTATGGACAATGTGTTTAGTAATAATAAATTATCAGAAAATCGTAAAATTGTAGATAAGTTTTTTTCTTTGCACTGTAGTTTTACGTATTGATAAGGTTACTTTTAGATTTCTTTTAGTTTAGAAATTAGGTAGATTAGAGCATTCCTTATATAGTAGTAGTTTTTATATTTTAAATAAATATTGAATGGCGTATAGGCAGTTTTTTTTATTTAAGTGACTCGGTATCCGATTGATTTAGAATTTCTATTTCTGACTAAAGATCCCACATCTTACCTTAGAGAGTTACCATGACTCTAAACCGCAAAAGAGAGCATCTTACCGTAGAGATTTCCAACCTCAAAAAATAGTATTCTCGAAAATTTCGTAGCAGTCATTAGTAATTTTATTTTATTTTATTTTATTTGGGAAAAAAAACGATATTACATTATATATTCACTTATCAAATATGTATACAAAACCAAATCAATGTAATAACAACAACATTTTCCACATATTAGCTGAAAGGTTTGCTATGATGAGAACTTCTCGATGAGCTAGGTATTATTAGAAGAAACACTCTATGTAGTTACAAATTAAACCAAAGCAAAGTAATAAGTTAAACCGAGACATTTATATCAAGTACCTACTGCTGGTAATGTAAATGAGCTCATTAGTAGAATTAATTGTTGTTGCAAAGCGTTAAATAGCTAATTTGCATTTATTATTAATATGATATGAACTGTGACCCTTGACCGGAGCTCTTTGAGAGAACCGGATACTTAGCAGGGAAATGTTTGTAAAAACTGGTCAAGTTTGAGTTGAACTCGCACATTGAAGGTACCATACACATATGTAAATAATTCGATTTCCGAAAATTTAATTGATTGATTGATTTTTTTTCTATATGATTTTAAACTTTTATTTTTTTTTAGAATATGCAAGTATGTTAATAGGTTTTTTTATTATATATATTATATTTATTTATGGTGTGCTATACACATACATATCTGTTTAGTTTATTTTAAGTTTTGAGTTAGATTTCATTTATTGTGGATTTAAAGTTATCCTCAAATGTAAAATTTCTTTCTCATTTGTATAGTTTGCTGTAAAAAAAACCAATTGTGGGTTAAGCTCGCCTATGTTGATGTACATCAACATTCCTATTTTATTGTGTGTATAGTTGGAATTTTCAGTGAGTACTTTATATTAATTTTTGCTTATACTTCTACGCATTCCTGAGGAAAAGGTTTCTAAAGGTCTTGGCAGACGGACAGACAGACGAAAAACAAAATGATCCTAAGGATAAGGGTTATGTTTAGTCGACTGAGATTACAAAATCCAAAAAAATAATTAAATTAAACGTAGTGATACTTTTATATCAATTTAATGTGAAAGGCTGGTATAATCAGATAAAGGTTTTTTTTTTCTATTATCCTATAATATTTCAATTAGAGTCACGGTTGGTTAAGTCGTTAAGCGATTAGCTGCTGCGCCGCGTGTTGTAATCAGCGCTGATCTTTTGTTTAAATAGTTGTCGCGAGTCTGGGTGCCTTGGTGATGTGAGTTTGCATGTTTGTGAACACTTGTACGATACAGGAGTTATTCCTACTGTGACGCAAAATTTATAAAAAAAAACTGTGTATTTTAAATAAATAAAATTAATGATGACACCAGATATTCTCTTCTGAGTAAAATATAGTTAAACCTATTTATCTACAAACACCAGCAACCAGCAACCGATTATAGCTAAAACCACTTCCCGACATGCAAGTGAAGCCAGGTAAAGGTGTTAGTAGCTGCAGTTTACCGGTAACAGTCGAAGCCGCGTCACGCAGTCACGGCACAATCCTTTAGATGTGCCCTCATATATATTGTTATTGTGGGTAGTTTTGAAACGCCTAGTCTGTATTAACGACACGCATGAACTGGACGATAATAACTTCGTAATTGGGTACTTGAGTTTATTTTTGTAAAATTATTTTTTACTAAACAATAAAAAACACTTAAAAGATATATTTTTCTGACAACTGCATCAAAATCTAGAAGAAGGAGAAGGAGGGTAATAAATAACCTATGACCTATTCTCTGATCTACCAAATATACACAAAAATCAGTCTAGCCGTTTCGGAGGAGTTCGGTAACAAACACTGTGACACGAGATTTTTATAAATTAGAAGATTATAAAGCAGAAGACTTTGTTTGTTAGAACGCGCTTAAATCAGAAACTACTGGTGCGAATTGAAAAAATAGTTTATAGTTGATTAGCCAACTTATTAAGAAAGGTACACGAGTGTGGAGCAGTAACCAAAGACGCGGATGAAACCGCAGGGGCCCGCTAGTTGGTTATAAAACGAAGCAGCAATTAGCATTTTAAGTTAAAAGTTAGTTCTAAATTTTTTTTTATCTTTATTTTTTTTAAAGGGGTTTTTATTCACACGGATACGTCAACCCCGTTGTACCTTATATACATACTCTATTTACACACATAAACATAAAAATATTCTTATATTATAAAATAAAATAAAATACTACTAAACACCGCCTTAACATCCGTAAAAAATAAATAAACTATAATACAAAACTAAACACATAATTTGTGAGTTAACCCACAAATTATGTGTTATAGTTATAGTTCTTTCTGATTTGGGGTATGCCAATATATTTTGGATAAGTCCAACATCCCACATGTTAAAATTAAATTCTCGAGCCAGAGCTTCCCTTTCATTTTTGTTCCTAACACTAGTTCTAAATTATAGGCATTGTTAAAAGCTAGAATAATGTAACTGTGTGAAGGGAAAATAAATAAATAAATTGTTATACTTTAAATATTTGTATAAGTAAGAAATATTAATCCTGTAAAAATGTAAAAAATCAATGCGCCAATATTCGGAGCTAGCACTGCTACGCGCTTGCTACGCCGTAGCACTTCGTAGCAGTAACTGAACCTTTTCCTAGACCTCAATCGGTTCGTAGCGAATTCTTTCAATATTTATTTTATTACTGCGAATATTATCGTACACTCCATTCAAAATAAGATAACACATTTTTTAAAAAAACCTTTTTTACTGACCGATCAACCGATTTTGACTTTTATTGCGTCGGTAGCATTATAAATGGCGACCGCAGTAAATAGTTGGTATTGTAACCACTTTTTTGCTGTTAATACTATTCTTATGCCTACGGAATAGGAGTAAAAATCGGTTGAACGGACTGTAATAAATGTTTGTTTAAATGTCTAATATGTTTATAAAGTGTTAATGTTCAAGTAAGTATATGTAGCCATTACATCTATGCGAGGTGCAGGATTGTTCGTAAGTGTTTCAGTGGTCTTGGAATTCAAAAGGCTACTCAAGGATCACCGATCCGTTTTAATGAGTAAAATTATAACCACGTTCCACCCAAACAAGTATTTATATATTTGCTTGTTAGAATGTAATTTAGCTTCACTTTTCTTGGACTGACCGACATTTGACTATTCAAAAGTTGCAAATGGTCTATTTGAAATAAATGATTTTTGATTTTGAGAAATCTTTACCCAATAATTTAAATAAAAATATTTTCGTCAATGACAAATTTATATAGCTTCATAGGCGTTAATAAGAAAGGGAAGACCGACGTGAATTTTAACGTGAAATTCCATCACGCCCGCGAGAGACAGTTTAAAATTATAACAATTGTAAACTGTGTCTCTCGGGTGTTCTTTTCTCATTTGCTTTTCTACCGCTATTATTATATTGTTTTCACTGTTAATATTATATTTTTAACTTACCCCCGACGGAAAAAAGGGTTATAAGTCTGACGTGTCTGTCTGTGTGTCTGTCTGTGGCATCGTAGCTTCCAAACGAATGGACGGATTTTGATGCGGCTTTTTTATTTGAAAGTGATCTAATAGCTATGGCGGCGTTGCGTATAAACTATCTACTGGTCATTGAACTCGCTCAGCTGACGTTTTCTTAAAGAAATTAATTTCGTACATGCGTACATTAATACGAGTTTTGAAAAAAGGTACTTTATTTTTTAATTTTATCTTTACAAATCGATAGTGTTTCATGTACCGAATCGACCCTCCACGGGATTAAAACGATTAAAATTTAACGGTGTATATCAATGGTACCCGAAAAACCATCAATGAACTGTTTTTCATAAAAGGTAAAGGATCACGATAGATATCGATTCAAGACAGCTTTATGTCTTTAATTGCATTTTTGAAATTAAGAATGACAATAAATGTAATAGGGTCGATGACCGTTATTTCACATTTATTTCGCACCTACCTTAGTTGTATTCTTATTGATAAACTAGTAAGATGACAAATATTTTTATGCATATTTACTATTGTCCTTGTTAAAAAAATGCCAACCGCCAACACTCGTCACCCCTACTACAGTCCTATAGCGTGCTAGCTAATCCCGAGACCCGCTAAGTAGCCAATTCACGATGACCGCACTAGAGTCATTTACTTCTCTATAGTCTATACTCACCATAGACTAAGCGACTAGCACTTAACTTTATTGCTCGTATATCAATATTATTTTGCAATTTTGCTATCATTATTATTGTTTGTAATATTATGGTTATATATTACGTATTGGAGTGACTATTAGGGTTATTTTGGGGAGGAATATACTATTTTAAGAAGGTCTTTGTAAAATCTTTACTCAAAAAATCAGTTCTATAGTTTTTTGCAACACAATGAAGTGCAATTAGCCCTAGCGTAAAAATATGCGTCGACCAGCCCAATTATTATAATTTTTAATTTATATTTTTTTTTAAAAAAAGGCCATTTCTTAATTTAATTTATTTTAATAATGATATCAGCATGGTCGGCAATCCACAAAAATAAACATAAGTGCAAGAAACCAATCCATGACTTGTAAATTGTCATAATAATTTGTCTAAATATTATGATTATGATTTATTATTCAAATAGTAGTTGTATGTTAGAAAACGTCGTTAGATATACGTGAGAAGTTGCCACTGTAGTATTTTTCGACTACGTAACGACCTCGCTGAGAACTCGTGAATAGGATAGCCAGGAAATTGACCATCTTGAATATCGAACTGATTCAGCTACAATTTAGCAACAGCTTGTGTCCATTGCATATGAGTAATGTAAACTTTTAAATTCTTCTTATCCATAACATTACAGTTAAATTCATCATTTAAACATTCGTAATAACCAACGAATCTGACTAATTCATTTTCTTAAAACTACTTCAAAAATCATGTATTCATCCCATTAGTCATTTGTATTTGTTTATAATCTAATTCTCTTATTGGCTTTACTTTGCCTAATGATACCATTCTTGACTTCCTCCTCATTTGATGGAAATTAACGGATGAGGTCTACCAAAACATTAAACACCGACACACTTGTGTTATGACATTAACATTCTCGTATCCTTTCAACTAACAAGTGAACACCAGTAGTTCACTTTAGAAAAGGCGTCAGCATTTATTGAACTATATAGTTAATTCCTTTACAATTTTAATTAAGGGGCATGGAATTACCCCAACCGAACGAGCAAAACCGTGGTACCTCTTTTTTTATTTTTTTTTATTTGCGTTCTCCATCGCTACCGCACTTAGGCTCGCCCCGTCACTTTGAGGCTGAATAGTAACTGTTTATTTCAGCCCAAGACCATAATCTGTTAGTCACAATGTACTTAAACATTATGTTAGTTCTGGCAATAAAATTAAATAAAAACCTCAGATACATTAGAAAACAAAATGTCCCGTGCAACGCTCAATCTACGTATCGCTGCAAAGTTGTCCAGTGTCCCAAACTTGTCACGTGACGCGGGACATGTTGTTCAACAATTTTAAAGTCTTTGCACGTCATGTTGGAGGCCATTTTCTATTCTAATGTATCTGAGGTTTAAGGCATGAATCCGCATCCACCTTTGCAGCATGGGGGACTTCTAGTAAAAACACCTAGTTAACACTACTGGTACTGCCACAAACTCGAGTGTGTAAGGATTAAGGAATAGAATAGAATACGAGTAGTATCGTTTATTTCTGAATATAATGCTATATGAAAACCTTTTAACATTAGACGGAATCACACACACTACCATATTTTTTAACGGAAACATTAAATTATAAATATTATTAAGTTTGTATTTAGTTAGCAAATTCACATACAGTTTATAGAATTTTAATAAAATTAAAAATATTAAAATTGGCAGATTTAAAATGAACACGTATAACTTTATGGACCACGTTATTCTTTATGTAAACATAATTAAAAATAAGATGTTTTCAGTATTTCCTATTTTAAATGTACTCATGAATGTCAAATTGCAATGAAAAGTCATTGAAGAATATAGGAGGCGCATATTTTCCTTGCCTGCGTCTCAGCAAACATCACCATCTTATAAAATCCTCAAGTTCTTAATTGATGGAGATAGGATCGCTTTATATCAATTCAATATTATGTCGATAAGAGAGGCGTCGTTGATTGTTTATACTGTCAGAAAAAATATACGCCTTTGATGCAAGCTCTTCTGTGTTTGTTAATCTGTCCACTCTGCTAAATAAACCAGATCTTATAATAATCACCACTGACCTGAAAGAATAGCGTGAAGGCGACCCACTGGTAGTACTTCCCATATCTGCGCGGGGACGTGCCTGCTCCCCTCACGCCAGGGTAGGCTCCTCCAGCCTCGCCCGCCACTGTGAACGTCGAGTGGATCCAGCAGTAGGTGTTCAGCACGTCTTCTGGTATGTCCCTGGAGAAAAGAGGAGGGTATGAGGAATAGGAATTTTGTCTGTGATGCTGTTTTCAGCTGCATGATAGTTGAGCGACTGACAGCCGCGCTGTGTGACGCGAGTTCGATACCACGGGTCTGGGTGTCTTATGTATGTGAGTTTGCATATTTGTGAACGCACCCACGATATCGGAGTTATTCCTAGTGTGGGGCAGCGATTTTTTTCAGTACTTTTACAGGTATTTTTAGCTCGCGTTTGAATATTATCACGCCTGATATGAGCGCGATTTAGTCGATGAAGGAGCATGCTTGCCTTAAAAGTAATCCTATTCACAATGATTCTAAAATATCAATGTTGTAGCTGTCAAGAAACACAAACTGACTCCTCCACAGTACCTACGCTCGATGAAAATATTGCCAAAATATTAAATCTTTTTAGGAAGAACTTAATAAGTTTAGTTTTTTTTGGCTGGATTGGGTTTGCTTTCTTTTCTAATTAAGTAGTTTTTTTTTTTTTGTAAAAATTTCGCATCAGTGTTTGTTAATGAACTTCTCCAAGATGGTTTTACAGATTTTTATTTAAAAAAAATATGGTATTTGGTAAGTCTGAGCCATTTTTTACCCATTTTCCAGTCGGTACGGATAGTCGGAAGCCATCTAACAACAGTCTTGCAAGACATGTTACACAATTACTAGCTGGAAGTAAATAGGCAGTCTCTCCTCCTAAACTACTGGTTTCCAGCTGCATCCAGTTTTACTGAAAGGCGATGTCAACACAATTCGAAAAAGCTGGGTAGATAGATTGAAAGTTCTTCTTGAAACAAAAGAATTGATATGTGCCAAATTAATCTATTTTCTTTCTTTTTTATTCTTTCTTATTTTACTTTCTTTAATTCTTTCTTGCTTTAGATAAGTATTTCCTTTAACGTTTAATGCCTACACCAGTCACAATTGAATCTAATATATCTATCTTTCTTAGTCTGTGCTAGTGCTTTCGTATTAGTGCCAACTGTACCTAATAGAATTAACGTAAGTTTTTTTTGAGGCCTGCTTTCAGTAACTTGATTTTTAAAAATTAAGTAGTTAGATTTCTATAGGAATTATAAGTATGTTCCCGATTTCTGAATTAAGCATTTGCAGTTGAGTATTTCTCAAATTTTATTTTAGCCTAAAAATTTGACAACATTTTACATAAAAAAAAGTTTAAGGCGTTTAAGAGGCCGGAAACAGATGAATGTTATTTTTAATACAGAAAAAGCCAAATGGCATGTTTTGCCATTTACGCTGTAAAAAAGTACGAAATACAATTCGCTTAAATTTCTTATTGTTTTTTTTTTAAAAGAAAGACGTAGGAACCTAGATGAATGTTGTCTATAATCGAATATCATCATAATATGCTGGAAATATGCTCCAACTGCAAATGAGCGTGGTATTACGTTTGTATGGAAATTCATCTGTCACCGGCCTCTTAAACTCAAATACTCTAATAAAAATTCAATTCATCCTTTATGTTTTGCCATTGAAATACCTGTCATTGACTTCTTCATAATATTCGGGTGTTCAATATATGTATACCTACAAAATATACATGTGTTTTCCATGCACGAATTAACA
Organism: Mythimna albipuncta; assembly: GCA_929112965.1. Classification (NCBI taxonomy): domain Eukaryota; kingdom Metazoa; phylum Arthropoda; class Insecta; order Lepidoptera; family Noctuidae; genus Mythimna; species Mythimna albipuncta. The sequence continues at coordinate 1,577,617 of OV815962.1, read as the reverse complement.
GTATTTTCGCAATCATTTCTAACTGAAAATATTATTTTACAGCGTGAGACTGTCATAATTTCCATTTAGTACGTGAACTAATTTAATTTATTACACCAATAAAACTATTAACTGTAAAATAATAATTGGCACACATTTTTGTTTAATGAGTTCATCATGAATAATTCTGCTGCAGATTCGTGACAGCGGCACTATTTTAAACCTGAACATGTAATACGCCTCGTATATTATTTTAATAACAATACAAGTCATATTACAGAAATAAAACAATTCTTTTCGACACAAAAAAAATCTTCGCTCATTTTTCGTCCCACACTTTTCCGCGAAGGTTTAGTTTAACGCCATCTATAATTTTAAGTGCGAACTACGTGGTCTGTTAGCTAGCTATACGTCGTGTTTTCTCACCTCGTGTGTATGCAGTCGATAGGGTTCCCCACCAGGTGGCGCGTTGTTAAGGCTGCGCTAGCCGCCAGCAACGCGGCGGTTGTTGCACCGCAGTGCAGTCGGAATGCTACGGAATCAATCTTCGGGTTCACCCCTTGCTGTACACGGGAAAATAATACATAAAAACATGGGTTCTAAAGCTTAGAATTCAATTTTTTATAGCCTGCAGATATTAAACATTCAAAGTTAAAATCGGTGTAAATTGGGGAAGCCCTTTGTAAGCTACGCTGTTTGAATTCAGAGAGATTTTATGTTTATTGCTGGCTCTTGAGTCTTGAGCGGAACAAATTGGAGCAATAAAGTTTTAACTAGGTAAGTATTGGTTTATTTAAAGGCACAAGTAGGTTACATACTAATATAATAAATCTGAAAATACATTCTGGCAGGCATTTTGGCGCGAAGAAAAATGTTTTGTTTGTTCTTACACAAAATGAATATTAAGTACCATAAGACGCTGTATACCTAAATATGGCATACACATAGTTCCAATAATATCACTTCGATAATCACACCAAACGAAACCACACAAGGACCAAATATCACAGGACAATAAGACCGAAGGACCAGGAAGAAATATTACAATTAATAACAGGACACACAAAGAAACAAATGTCTTTAATAACCCAAACAATACAATAATGAAGTCGCGGCGAAACGTAACCGACTTACGTTCAGAGGCGTAGCTACTGAAAGGTTACGCAGAGTACCTGGGCCCCAAGCTTGGGGCAGAGGGGCCAACTTGATCAACAAACCTTCTATTGAACTAGCGAAAAATTCTCCCACCTTCAAAATCTAAATAAAATAGGTTGCAACACTAATTATAGCTACTCGTTTCAGTTATCTTGTATAGTGCTGAACAAAAGAGGTTATTTGACAATTTTTTTACGTGAAGAAAAGGAACCCTAGATTTTTTTTCCCCCAGGGCCGTTAATCATCTAGCTAATGCCACTAGCAGTGACTCGAGGGGCCAATCTGATTAGAAAAGCTCTAATTGAACTAGCCAAAATAATTTTTAAACGCCTTTAACTCGATCATTTGATTTTTGACAAATCGTTGCCCTAGTGCTTGAACTCGACTAATTTTAGCAAAATTTACTTTTTATTTCAAAGTATAGCAACTAATCTCTGTTATTATTATTATTATCCAGATAGAAATAACTACTTGTTTCTATTATGTGAAAGTATTTAATGAACTTCCGGCAATATCAATAAGTTACTTAGAAAAAAATTCTCCTGTAAAATCAGCTTACTAGTCGATTGGCCACTCAAGCACTAGGGTGGCGAAATAGGGTCTAACAAATATTGATAAAACCTAAACAGTTTAAGGGCCACTCATTTTGTCCCAGGGCCCTTGGTCACCTACCTACGCCCCTGGTTAGGTACGTTACGTTACAACGAGATTAGTACCGGCTTCCGCGGTCTTCCTGTCTCAAGACTAGTCTTACGTATGTTAATTAGTGTCGCAGACTAGGGTTATGGTAAACAGTTACCTATGTTACTTAGGTATACCGCTGTATGGCGTATAAGGGTTGGAACATGCACTTAAGCGCTGTAAAGCTTTAATTACGCCAGTTTTTTTTTGTAAAAAATAAAACTTGAAGTTACATGATCCCGGTTTGCCATGGAAATCTATCTCTTACCTGAGCCTAGTAGTAAGTCGCCTCTACTATTCGTCAGGCTGGCCGTTTATTTATTTCATTACACGTAAAAAGTCACTCAAGTACTCGGCTCAATAACACCGAAAATTCTTCTAATGTCCGTTAAACTACCTTCAACGCAACTTACATATTTATCTACATCTTAAGAGGAGAAACAACTTAATAAATCAAAACATAGCCAAAACTACTCTTCTAGGAACGTAAAATTTTGTATAAGTCTTCCTTTTACGATGTAGACGAGTACTATGAGAGTATTTTCCAAAATCTACCCTGTATGATAAAGAAACGGGACCCAAAGTTCGTATGAAAAAATCCTACTGTTACAGCTGAGCGAAGTCGCTAGTAGAAGCTAATGGTTTCTTAAAATTGCTTCTTCTCCGTTCTAGATCCAACTCAGTACTCACCCCTCCAGACAGCAGCGCATAGATGCTGGTGAGGATCTCCATGGGCCTGCGCGGCTGCGGGGCGCGCTCGCGCCTCCGCCACGCGCCCGCGCCGCCCGCGGACACGCCTGCGCGCGCGCTGCCGCAGCGAGCACGACGGCCCCAAGACAGGCACGAGTCCCTGGGGAAGAGGAGCAGGTTGAAACTCACAGTCATTACCTGGCCTTGTTGGGCCTTGATACAAATACAAATACAGTTCTCGGCCGAGACAGTGATGTAAACGAGTAGCTGTTCTCACATGTTTTGTTATTATTTTGCACAGTCAGTTCAGACTGACAGTCAATTGAGACTACAATACGGGCACGATGTAAAAAGGTTATTAAAAAATATACAAAGTGACAATCATGTGGCCGAGTGGAGAGACAGTACACGTTCAGACCTGCCGAGTAAGCGTGACAGTGTGGGGAAGCGGGAGGGTGGACACTCGGACTATTAGCACTAGGTAGAACGGGCGCCAAGAGTTATCTTCGGCCGAACACTTGGCGTTATGTTTGTCCTTACATAAATAAATAAATAAATAAATACGTACCGAGTACTCATCTGAGAGCACAGTCTCGTACGCTTGCTCGGTACGTGTGATCAAGGCATTAGAGATAAGTTCGAGGGCCTGGGGTAGAGGTCCAACAAAGTTTGCCAACAAAAGTAGAGCTGATACTATAAGACAGTACTTGGCTGCTGGGGAAGAATGTGGCTAAAAGTTTTGTTACTGTTTTGGTGTATAGTAAAGTTTATTCTAGTCTATTCTATTCTATAAAGCCTCTACTTTAATAGGTTCGTATCCTTGTGATAAAAGTACAGGAAAGACCTGATATCTATTCTATAGAACCTCTACTTCAAGATAGGTGCGTATCTTTGTGGTAAAAGTACAGGAAAGACCTGATAGATTAAGACAGGAACAACACCCTAGAGAAAGGTAAGTACACCCTTTGCGCCATACACGCTAGGGTATAGCTGACAGGTTTGCCTGTACAGGTGAGTTGTACAGGTAAACCGGAGTGTGTATGTTGCACAACTGTGCAGGCAAACCTGTCAGGCCTAGCGGGGTGGTGTGAAACCAAACCTTTTCAGAAAAAATATCGTTAGCTACATTTGTGTTTTTGTAAGGAAAATTATGTTACTTAGTAGCAATCTATTCTTTTAGATCAGTATTTACGAGTAGTTAGTCGTTATGAATCATAAATTATATTTGTTAGAATTATATATCATAAATAAAATTACTCAGCATAATATAGTATAATCTACACTAATATTACAAAGTTTGTTTTTTTTTTGCTTGAAGGAGGTAATCTCTGAAAGTACTGGTCCGATTGCGAAAAAAACAATGCCAGATTTAGTATGGGAAGTAGTGGCGACTTCTTTTTCGGGTGGCCGTTGATTAAACCTTGTTTTTTTTTTAATTACATTATAATGTAATAAACCATACATACTATGGCATGTATACTTACCTCTAAACTAAGTCCGAACTAAGTTACAAGAACTAGAAGTTGGCTGATTTTATTTATTAGATTTATATGATATTCTGTCTCTTAAGCGCAATGTATGTGAGAAATTGCAACAAAAATGTGTATTGTATTTAATGTTTTACTATTAAGTAGGTATACTTATTTTTCTTCAAAAAATAAACAGGACCAAACTCGTTTCACATAGAATGTGAAGTTGGCGAAAGCGACCTTTTAGGCTGCCACCGTCGTCCACGTTGCCTGCTGACTTCGAAACCGAGGCCTCGCAGGTTAATTTAGTAATAGTTAATAATAATAGGTTAAAAACACTATTACCAAGAAAAAAATTTTTGCAACTTCTCACTTAGCTTGTGTTTATAAAACAGAAATTGCCTACCTATAAAGCTAATATTAGTTAAAGCTAATATTAATTTATTGTCATTTTTTTGTAACTTTTTTTTGACATTTAATTATTATTAGTCATTATTGTCCTAGTTTTGTTTTAAGTGCGTGTGAGATCATAGTTTTTAAGTTTAATATTCGTATACAATTGTAATTGTTCAAGAATAAATAAATCAATCAATCAAATCAATCATTAATTTTCAGCCAACTTCAAGCTCCCGTAACTCAGTTTGGACTGAGTTTAGAGGTATACCTGCAGTAGTAAGTTCGGTTTAATATATTCGGTTTACTATTTGCTGCCTGAAAAAAAAAAGACGCCATATACCAACATTGGCTTTTTTTCACCGATAGAAAGCTACTTTATTCCTGAGTGACATAAGCTATATTTTATGTATGCGGGCAAAGCCGCGGGAAAAACTAGTATAATATATTTTATGCTAAAATATATAGGGCCGCTGATCTTGCTTTTAACGGTATCCAAATCGTGCAGTTTAAAGCTGCAGCTAGCATTTATTAGATATTATATATATTTAGTGCAAGTAAATTAAATTCCATCTTGAGTGCAGGCAGGAATGCATTGTTCTGTGTAACGTTATTCTGACGTACAATGGCTCGGAGATAAACAAACTATCCTAGTTTGGAATAACGAAGGTTACGTTGATAATAAACCTGTATCAGCTGTTTATGTACCAGTTGTTTACAAACTCTCAATAGTTTTACATGATCAGTGTCGAAGTTATAACTAACTAGTTTTTAACCGCAGCTTCGCCCGCGTAGGTAAATAAAATATAGTCTGTGTCACTCAGGAATAAAGCACCTTTCTATTGGTGAAAAAATTTTAGCAATCGGACTAGTACTTCCAGAGATAACCTCTTACAAACTTTACCTCTTTATTATATTAGTGTAGATATATAAAAATCCCGTGTCACAGTGTTTGTTCTTGAATTCCTCCGAAACGGCTTAGCCGATTTTATAAAATATTTTGTTGGTATGAGAATAGTTCGTTCGCTGTTTTTTACCCTCGTACCCCAACTCCCACTGTTTTCTTTGATAATAATTTATATGATAGAACAACTTTTGCTGACTCAGCTTGTATAAATATAATAATTATGTTGGTAGTTATAATTTCGAGCCATTTGGGGTTGAAAGTTTCGGATCGTGGGGTACGAGAACTCACATATTGTTTAAAGGACCTTTCCAAACTTTGAGTGACCCGAGAACTTGGCAATGTTTATCCTTGGGGGATAAGCATTGCCATACAGCATGGCAATGCCACCAGTTCTTTGGGTAGTATAGCTAATAGTCAACAGCGATGCGGAGGACTTTATCGATGCTATAATTTAGGTTACTTTTAATTAGTTCTTAACCTTTCAATTGTGATAATTACAGACACAATTGAAAGACAATAGGTGCGCGAACGTCGGCGTTCGCTTGGGGTTTAATGAATTAAGGGCTTGTCTCAATTATTAATTTGTTTTCAAAGTATATTGCAACCATTGCAATGATACTATTGGGTTTTAAAAAGAGTACACTAGTAAGAAATACTGTAGGCACATATGTGGACTTAATGCCTTAGGCATTATCTACCAATCGACCTTAGGGTAATGCAGAAATATAATATTTTCACTTAAACATATCATGTACACATTTTTTTATTTGTTTTTCAATTAGACGAAACATAAACATCATCAAATTATCCAACCATCACAGAAACAAACAAAGATGAACTCACCAAAAGAAATGTCAGAATCCTTATTCTTAACAAACACTAGTGCACCACATTACACGCACAACAACACTTGCTATGATTGGGCGGATCTCTACATCGGAAGCGCGCGCGTCGACATCACACGTGTTCCGAACTAAATGTAGACAAAATAGTTAAAATCGACTCAATTGTGTATAAACTCCGTAAAGCTTCGGACACAACTAGCAGGGCTTTAGGAAACCGCTGAACATATAAAAATAGCCATTCAATTATTAGAAACCCAAGGTTACTTCTGTTGTCAATCGGACTGGGGAGACAAGTTGTTTTTCTTTTGTTTTGAGAGAGTACGAACTATAAATGTATAATGAAGATAATAATAGGGACAAGGTTGAATTGAGAAACTTCGATGGGCTAGATATCTCTGCTACTGAGGAAGCACAGCACACTATAACATTTATTTATTTATTTATTTAACCTTTGTGCAACAAAAGATACAAAGGCGGACTTAATGCCTTAGGCATTCTCTACCAGTCAACCTAGGGTAGTGCAGAGACAAAATGACAGGTGCATAAAAAATAAAGATAGAATATTATTCAAAATAATTATAGAATTATATATAAAGCTAAAACCAAACATACATATAAAAACGCATATTTAATAAGATATATAGCTATACATACATACAAATATATACTATATACAACTAACATACAACATACATTTAACTTCGAACATGAGTATTGGGTCACTCTTCACAACTCCCTCCATATTTAAAGTTCTTATAAATAAATCTCCTTCCCTTAATTTGTCACCATAATAATATTAAAAGAGCATAAAAGTATATTAAAAACAAGCTATAAACGGCAATTTAGTTGAGTTATAAGGAAGTATTGACTTAGTATAGATAACGGGTGTAAGCTACTAAGTTGTAGTATTCATTATTTTATTGAAATTGAACAAGCATTTTATATGAACTGTTCGCTGAACGCGTGTATCTGTTGTGTATATTTTGCGTGTTCGTCTTATCGACCTTTTCATTTTACTTATAAAAATAAATAGATGGCAAGTGCTCATTCGAGAACATGAGTGACAGTATCCTCATCAATCACATCCAGGATACATAAGAAATTAATTCATTAAACCCCAAGCGAACGCCGGCGTTCGCGCACCTATTGTCTTTCAATTGTGTCTGTAATTATCACAATTGAAAGGTTAATTCATTAAACCCCAAGCGAACGCCGGCGTTCGCGCAGCTATTGTCTTTCAATTGTGTCTGTCATTATCACGATTGAAAGGTTAATAGTAAAAAAAACCTAAAGCTGAGTGTTATAATGTGCAAATTAACAATGTAGGAAATATAACTCAACTCTTTAACGAGTTTTTCGTTCCAATTAATTTAATGAAACATACAGAACTAAATATAGTGAAGGAATCAATGTGTTCAACCAGCGATCGTTCAGTAACGAGTAGTAAGATACGTGCAGAGTTGTACCCATTAATTTAACTCTCATAATCTTAACCACATATTTGTCTCATTATGAAAGAAAAACCCATTCAGTCGACAATATTTACGAAAAAGCTTTGGACGCTCTCCAAATTACCCAAACTTACGTGATGAATGTACTAAACATCGCCTCTTAATCCCAGTTTACGTCTAATGGATAATTAAATAAATCGTTCCGTATCGTTATCGTCAAATAATCGTATGTCTTATGACTCAATCTTTATTAAAAACAAGATAATTATTTATGGGCTTAACACAGAGCCCTGTGGTAAACCCTATGTTTTCATTTCCAAAACCGTTCGATTGAAGTCTCATACAGAGTGGAGTTTGTTTTTTAAGGCAACAAACGTTATGAGCATCACTTTACCAAGCATTGTTCCGTTTTAAGGAGCTTGTCAAACAAATACAGGTGTCGACCTTGTCAAACGCTACCGACGAGTCAGCAACCGAAGATTGATGTCTGAACAACTGGTGCCGTCGACTTAGAGATCTTTGCCTGTCTGGTTGATAGTGTAATATGAATCACGCGTATTTTGGAACTCGGTCAAACGTCTGTTGACTTGTATCATACACTTTTCATTGTTAATGGATATTGTGTTTATTTTTAATATCTTGTTAGCAAGCGTTCTGTTCTATTATCGCTGTAGTTTTTTATTTGTGTGGCTTAAACTGATTTTATTGCTCAATGGTAAAATGTTTGTTAGATTATGTCTTGAGGTATTTATTTATATTGTGAGCATTTGTTTGTGAATGTTCCATTGATGCCGTTTGAGATCGATTCTATTTGAGTTATTTGGTTCACTCTTTATTTCAGATACCAAATGGAATTGTCTGATATTATTGGAAAGGTTTTGGAGAGGCGACCGCACATCGGAAGACGCAACCTGGGCCTTATCATGTAGTGCCAAAATGTCAGGCGTGCAAGTGAGAAAGGGGGATGAGGCTACACACCTTATACAGTTCCTTTTAACAATTCAGTTTAGGTCGTAACGGTAGGGTCGTAGGGATCCGATGGATATGAGACGCAAAAGACCATTCGTTGTGACGACACTTGTAGAAGGCCTGTGTTCACCAGTGGAAGTCTTTGATGATGATGATGTAATGAATAATGTTCAGTTTAGTTTTTAAATAAATATCAGTATTACCTTCTGTTAGCAATCCTGTTCACTCGAAGCAGTTCTTGTCGGCCAACCACTTCTTGGCGACTACCAGACGTCTTGCCCATGGGGTGCGCGGGAAGCAGTGCCGCTCTGCGCCTGCAGTGATTTCATTAATGTAGCCTACAGTGCAGTGCCACTAAATTAGCTTTGTGTCATTAGATTGGTGGGTGATATGTGAATGCTTGGCGCACTTAAAGCAGTCAGAATTGCTACTTTCAGTTCTATTGCTTACTGGTTATTATTTACTGGCTTGAGCTATATTTTATTGGTTTCGAGAGCTGATACAAGAAAATATTTGAGTGCTCTAACAATAATATTAACTACATTATCGTTTGCATTTTCAGTGTTGTTCTCTTTTAGTGCTGTTTTTAGTGTCTCATTGTAGTTTGCTCTAAGAATGTTACCTTCGGTTAGCAATCCTGTGTTCGCGCACTCCTGGTTCGCGGTCAGGCCGGCCTCCAGATGTCTTGCCCATGGGTGCGGAGGGCCGCCGCACTCAGCGCGAGCTCGCTGCTCGCGCCATCCTCGCACCTACCACTGTGGGCAAAAACAAAATTTATCAGACAAAATTCATTAGTAATCACCATCGACGCTGTCTTTGTGGAGTCAACGGAACATGTATTCTACTTTGATCAATTCTGGTCAACCATGATACTATCATTCACACCTAAAAAAAACTTATAGATGCTTTTGTTAGAGAACAATACAAACAACAGACCTATCACGATATGTAGTGACATTTTTTTTTTCGTCGACTGGGATTCGATAATTTCCTTTCTTTTATCAATTTTTACCACCTCCTTCGCTCGCATTACTGTTTTGTTTGGAGGAGGTGACTGCTATCCATGATCCCTCTCACTCAAAACTATGACCTGGACTAGAGCCGGAAGCGAGATATTGCCGCCGCTGATCGCTTTTAGGAGAAGACGGCGGACTTTCATCGTGTCATACGGGCGTAGCTTCCCCTCGATTCCGACACAGAAACTTTCAGAAACAATAGTGTCCGATGAAGACCTGCATCAGATGGTAAGTGAAGATGCTATGGCGTCTCTCTAACCAACCGTTGTCACCTTTGGCATAGTGATAATATTATGTAAAGGTGAAGTTACTCGGAAGCTTTCTGGGCCTCCGTTTACAATTTCGTACATTAGAGAAGAAGGAATTAAGACTAATGAATTTTGCACACATGTCATAGCGCGTACGCATGTCATATGCAAAATTGACAGCACGGAACAAATCTATATCATCTCCAGAAACCCAAGAAATCAATAAGCAAAATCTGTTGGAATTCCTTCTGTCCTGTCATTCCAAATTAGACTGTCAATCAAGAAATAATATTTAGTCTATGCGCTCAGATTACCTTGTCCATGTGACGTCCATTTAATGGCAGGGTGCTATGGATGAATTCTATTTCCTGACATAAAATTTCTCTCGTTTGCTGGTCACGACTCCGTTTGGCGTCATAAAATTCTTTAGTGACTGTCTCGTCGTTTGCAGATTCATGCTTGTGATGAGGCCGTATATTTTTAAAGGTCTTTTCGTTAAGCAGACTGTATTTTACTTATGTTAGTTTTGTGTTAAATTGAAGAACAAATTCCTAATGAAAATGTAGCCGAAGTTTTGGACAAATGCATTAACCAACCCATATAGAACTAATTATGTATTTTATCCTACACTAAAAGACCCTAGATAGGCCCAGGTGGAATAAAAAGCGGACTGTATTTTTAGGTATTTTACAGGTCAAAATTTAACTATCGAAATTGATGCGATCGTGGTCGCGGTGTTAAAAGGAGTGTTCTGTCGAGGGCGCGCGAGCCGTCGTCGAGCCGCTGCCGCTACCACGCCGCCCGCTCCCCTCTGCTTGATGACGCATGTGTGTCTTCGAGGTGTTAACGTGTGCTTTAACAAGACCTATATCCTATAATGATCTTTTCCTAATATCTCTCTTCAGGAGTACCTACTCGAAAAACCAACAATGTAAATGATTGCGACAGATGCTATCCAAGACAGCTTTTTGTCTTTATTCTACTTAATTAAAATTGAGAATGTCCATATATGTAGGAGGGTTAAAGACTGCTATTATTTTATCAAGAGCCTTAGTCTTATAGCATTTAAACTGACATGGATCGTGGATCCAAAAACCAAATCTCATCTACACTTATATTACAAAGAGGTACGAGGTAGGAGGTGTTTTATTTTGTTTGTAGAAGGTAATCTCTGAAGGTATTAGTCCAATTGCTAATTTTTTTTCACCGTTAGAAAGCTGCTTTATTCTTGAATGACATAGGCTATAGTTTAAGTACGCGGGCGAAGCTGCGGGCAAAAGCTAGTACTGAATCAAAACAAAAAACGAACTGCCAGACCCAAAAAAGCAACATCAAAATAACTAACAGCCACTAACAAAGCACATTTTATTTTATCTAGTACTACTCGTACAAACACAGTTCCCAAAAGCCCTATGCTCTCATAACAGCCATCCAACTTCCAGGAAACATTGCTAGTTATTGCCCATCGGTTAGAAACGAAGCATTCTGTTGTAACCACACACGTAAGAGCACCGTATCATATCCGTATGATACTCGTATATAACGACAAGTCATTTCAATAATTGATATCGCCGATATGCGGTGCAATATATACCGCGAATTTCTTTGCCAATGCATATTGATTTGCAAATATCATTTTTGAGGCTGGAATATGTTGTTGGGCTTAGCGTGATAAGTGTTGTCAATATCGCTCCGCTTGAGGTAGCGGCAGAAATATTTATTTATTAGATACAAAATATTATAACAACCATTTTTTTGAGAAGGGAAACCATCTAATGATTTTCTCCAGCTCAGAGAAAGAAGGTATATCAGACTTTTTTTTTTAAACCTACCCATACTCTTCAGTTGTTCTTTACGTTCCGTCCTGAAATGCAAAAAGCAATTAATTCATTAAAGCCCAAACTAACGCCGGCGTTCGCGCACCCATTGTCTTTCTATTGTGTCTCTAATTACCACGATTGAAAGGTTAAAGGACACTGGTATAATTCCGTGACTCTAGGGCAGGCATCGGTCCCACTTCTCTTTACTGGACGGTCGGACGGCAACCTACCCATTGATCGTCATCCGCAAGCCCCCCTAAGAATTATTAGTCTGTCTAACGTGCGAATGACAACCTTGTAAAATTATTGTGAATGTGGGGAGTATGTGGATTACTTTTTCCTTTTCTGTAATTTTATCATAATATCTGGCAGTTTTTAATACTTTATGCGGCCTACCCAAATGTCCTTTCTTTGGTATTGTTCTTCACGTCGTTGAGCTCCTTAGTAGTCTTGAGTTGAGCCACACGCATACTGACAAATGCTTGCACTGACTGGACAGGTCCACCAACTCAAGGTAGTCAGCTACGAAACACCCACTCATCTAGTTTAAATTGACGGAAAAATTGATGTAAACTGTACCCCTAGCCAAGTTGCCAATCTGCAATAGTTAACGCTTGTAGAAAGCTTCAAATGTACGGGAATGACGTCGTCTTAACGCTCAGTCACGTGGTCAGAACAAAAGAATTGGCGGCAAAGTCTCGAAGCGTTCAACGCAAGCGAAACGATTGTAACTTGGCTAGGGGGGCTGGTTTTTTAAAACCCTATTTACAAAATATATCATTCATTCAACCAGGAGCAACGGCGACTTCATCTACTCAATTTTACTAGTTTGTGGTACAGTACCTTAGGACCACAAAATCTAGAACTAGTTCGAGGTGACTAAAACGTATTTTATTGCTCAGTTATTTATGTTTGATTGTAAGTTTCCATCTTTATCGTATCACGAAGTCATGGACACTTTAAACGTGATATATTGGGTGTAAACCGTTTGATAGGCTTTAAATAGTGATTTATCGAGCAGCAGTAATCGCATGACCTTTCTTTTAGCTTGTGCAATTGGACTGGAATAGGCAACTATATATTCATACTTCGACCGTTGAACAAAATTTTCCACACAATGGATGCTTGAAAGGGCTTTTTTAAGATGGAAAATCAACCACCCAAATCAATTCAATCACTTCTCCCCTTCTAGGGCGGAAACTACCTAAATTCACACCCATGTTCTACGCTTAGCATTCCAGAACCTCTGGTTATCCTTTCGGAAGTCAACCCTTAACCCCGGTAGGCTTTGGCCCTGCAAGGTTTTGCTGACGTCTCTTTGAAACGCTCGATGTCCTCGGGGCGGTCCTCATAATGGTGAAACTCGGGTGTTTCACACAATTCAAGTGCCTCCTGAACTCACCACTCTCAAAAGATTCTTGTGTACAAACCCAATAAGGATCTAATTTGTCCGAAGAAAAATGTTTGCGGTACATAACGTGGTTGGAGGCTGGTTCAAGGAGGCACGGGTAGAAATTTCTGGAAGGACTTTAAAAAGAGCTCAGCACTGAAGATACCCGACGGAGAACCGTGTTTACCGACATAGCCTGAAGAATCGCCAAATGGGCAGGGCACATTGCTCGCACAACAGATGTCGATGAGGCCTAAAGGTTCTAGAGAGACAGCCACGCATCGCAATACGCATCGTTGAAAAGCTTCCCAGAAGGACTGATAACCTGATGAGAGTCGCAGGACACAGGACCTTTCGTTGTTAGCCTATACCCAACAGTGGACATCAGAAATTATAATGATGATATAATATAATCAATAATTAAAACAATTCATTCTCCAAAAAATAGCTACATTTTACAAAAACGAAACGACATACAGTATTAATAAATCAGTGAACTAATTAATTGATAACGATCATTCATTTTCACATGTCCGCTGTTCCGCTCCCGCTCCCGTCCCGCCGAGTCCCCACCCTGAAGTAGTGCGGGGAAAAGTGCGCGGAAATCGAATGGGTTCCATTCCCGGGCGATCCCGTGCGGATAAATTTTCAGTACCTACGCGGGAAAACGCTGAAATTTCACGTTTCACTTATCGCCTTGTGTAATATTAAAGTTTTGTCTAGAATTTCTCAATTTTCCGATATGTTACGTGGTTCGCGTAAAAATTTATCTTTCTGTTTTACGAGCTGCGTCGTTGTGACATTTTTTTTTTTCGGTTCTGAGTACTTGGAGATAGGTAGTTTGTTATTGCTTTTTTAAGTCAGCTTTGAGTTGTAAAATCGGTTTACGTATTTGACCATCTGTCTGGCTGTCTGCTGGCGAATGCAGCTATATTTCGAAGACCCAGATGTTGTTTTCAAATTTAGGAGTGTCTAAGTTTGATATGAATAAATTTTGCTTGCTCAAATAAATTAAATGCACACTTTTATAGGAGAAAAGTTGGAGTGTAATGCCGTCGTGATTTTGATATTATTGGGCAATACAAAAAAATATCATAGATAAATAGAAATTAAGTACAATACTCAGAAAAACATAATTAGGTATTACATTATCAAGTAGAGTACTTAAAATAACTGTCCGCAATATACTCGTAATCTTAAATCTACAGTTTTACCCGCTACTCAAAATAGATAGATAGATATATTATTCACCATAAAAAATACAGCAGAGGCTTAAAACCACGACCCACCCAGAAATAAATCAACCAACAATTTCCAATACAATATTAATATTCATCCATAAAACCGTGACGTTTCGTAGTGTGAGACAACTAACAATATTCTCGTACACAGTATAACAGATTTCCATAAATTCGCGTACCGAGTAGTGGCGTATTGTAAACGTAATAAATCCCAAGTTTTACGGTGGCTGTAAAAGTATTGCGACACGCGCCGGTATTTGCCGGTACGCCCGTACGGCACTACGCCGATACGGCACTACTCCACTACGTCGGAACGCCGTCACGCCGAGTATTTCATCGTTGCAATCTTGTCGGTGATGGCTCTAGATTGGTTTAGGTAAGCTATTTGCAACTTGGTATTTTCGGGTTAGACAGCTGTAAAATTTGTTATCGAAATTCAGATACCTATTTATATGTAGATATAAATATATCATTTTTGCCTAGAACTTTGTTTTTGTTGAAGTCGAAGCTAGATAAAAAGTAGCCTAAATGTTTCCTTGGGTTTTAAGCTTTCTCTGAACCCAAATTCATCAAAATCGGTTCAGCATAGTTTAACCGTGAAAACATAACAGACAAATTATCCAAATACTTTCACACTTATACATATTATTAGTATGCTTTTCTTTTGACTTGAAATTTTTCTATTTAGGTAAAAGGCCGTTTTATTGCTCGTTGGAAATTAAATCTGATTAGGCTTCCGCAGACAGTTGCGACGTATTAATGTGAAGTAGTTTTAGTCACCCTTTCGGTGCGGGCACGCTCGGCGGACTTTGTACTTTTATTCTTATTTACTTTGTGTATATAACCATTGTGCTGTGTCTGTACCGAATAAAAGTATTTCTATTATATTCTAATACTAAAGAACAATCTCAATGAAAACTCGATGTCACATTGTTGTCGCATTGTCTTAAATTCGTGATGCGCATGTCTTGATGGAAGTGATTCAGATGGTGCCCAAAATGTATTTAAGTATGAAAGGGATACTCGTGATCCTTGAACGTAAAAGAAAACTGAAGGAACATATGCGAGGTTTTAATCAGTAAAAGTCTGACACGCGCTTTCGTTACACCCTAGAGACGAAGAAGTAATTAGATAATTTCCCACCTTTAAAAAAAGACCTTTAAAATGAAGACTAATTTAATCTACACTAATAAGAGGTAAAGTTTTTTTTTTTTGTAGTTTGTAATCTCAGGAAGTACTGGGCTGATAGCGAAAATATTTTCACTAATAGAAAGCTGCTTTAGTTCAAGTGACATAGGCTATTTTTTTTGTACGCGGGAAAAGCTGGGGGCAAAAGCTAGTTTTTTTTTTATCTGTTATAAACTAGTAATTGACTGCGATCCCGCCTAATGGTAAGCAGTGATGCAATCTTTGATGGTGAGGCGCACTAGTTGTCAATAATCCTTTCGAATATCGTAATTCGACACACAATAGAAAGACAATGAGAGAGTTACCGCTGCTTGGCGTTTAATGAATTAAATACCTAAGTTGCATGAAGTTTTTCGAACACTGTTTTTCTCCACAAAAAACGTTAAATTATTTAGGTTTTATGGCAAAACAAATCAGAAGTTTGGTCATTATCTAAAATGTATAGTTGCTAAGTTCCGCTCGCGAGCCACTTAAAAATAACTTTCTTTAGAAGTTTTTTTTTATTTTGAAAATAACACGAAGAAAATTCAGTTTTCATCATTATCAGTCTTACCCATGACGTATTTTTCGCGAAACCTGAAGATAGTTTGTTCAGAATCGACTCCAATCATTTTTACATCATGTTATATTTCTTCCCAAAAACTGTTTAAAAAGGTCACAAGGTCGGCACCACCGACACACACCGCACAGATCGACCGGTAACCATGTATTAGTGCGAGTATCAGGTAACATAACAAGCTTATAACTTGGTGATTTTTCATGATGGTTATGAAATATATAATATAGATTCTTTACATAAAAATACACGTGTTTCGGGTTTTACATATACAGTTACACTAATGTTGTGTAGCTTCCCTTTAACAATTCAGTTTAGGTCGTGAAGTGGCTTTATGAGGGAGGAAAAGTTTACGTGAATTTCCTTCCACATCATTCGTTAAAGTATTAGAATTTTCTCTTTCTTATGCTGAAATCCATTTATATTAAATTGGTATAGCGTGCACTATAAAAATGGACGGCTCTTAAAACTGTTTTGTTTCCCCGTCATTGCAATTTTTATTTTTATATACGAAATTGAAAACTAACTGAATTTTGTGGAAAAGCGCGCGATTTTCATGAATGTATTTTTTATCGTAGGTAGTATTTATGTATTAAATGTTGACTGTTGTTGAAAGAAAAATAGGTAGTGTTAGATAAAAACTGTTTAAATTAATAGCTTGATCAGCCTTTTAATGTTCCCACTGCTGGGACTCAGGCCTCCTCTCTAGGAAAGTTAATGGGCCGTAATCCACCACGCGGGGCCAGTGCGGGTTGGTGAATGTCACATGTCTTCGAATTTTGGTTCTAATGTTTTCCTTCACCGTTTTGAGAGCAGTGTTAATGAAATAAATTACACAAAGTAATGCGCCTGGGTTTGAATTTGAACCCACGACTCGTAAGTCGGGGCCGATACCATCCGGCCACCACTCGGCCACTATTGCTCTAAAAAACTGTATTAGTTTTAGTAAAAGGAGCATAAAGAGCGTTAATTTCAGTGTATCGTCTTTTTTAAATTATTAAATGAAGTGTAGCACAACTAATATAACGAGGAGAGAAAGAAAAAAATACAAATAAAATTGAAATGATAACTAACTGCTCTATGCCCAAAAATCACAAACAGGAAGCCTATATCCAACAGTGCACAACTCTTGGCCGAAATTATGATGACGATGAATCATTAAAATTTGCTCAATCATCGATTCAATTCACATTCAAGTTATTTCCCGTAAAAACTAACATTATATTACATTCAGAGCTCCAATTCCAACTGAACGCATGTACAAGCCGCATAACGCTTCGTACTATTTTATTAACAATCACATTTTATGCGTTCAACACCAACCAGCGACCATAGAGCAGAGTTACTCTACTACGTGCCGCCATTTTGGAAACCGCCGCCACTGTCGTCCCTCGTGAATAAAAAACACAGCGTTCGTTGGATATTCTCTGTGAAAGTAATTTTTACTGAAAAATAAAATGTATTGGCAGTTAAAGTGAATGTTTGAGTGTAGAATGGTGTCGTTCGCCTCGCTCCTTGTCGTGGCAGCCCTAGCTTCTGCCCACCCAGACCCCGAGGTAACCGTAATTGTTTTGTTGCACACTCTGAATAGGGGCGTAGTGTAGACTAATTTAGGCGAAGGTGCATCATTTAACTTGACTTAACATTGACTGCCCTGTTGGTCTAGTGCTGGGATTCCCAAACTTATTTTTTCTACTGCCCACTTTGAGAATAAATAAATTTTTAGTGCCCCCATTTTTTCACCTACTTAAAAACCACTATAACTTCAAATTAAATTAATTAATTGTTGTGAGCTATATTAGCGGAGATTGAACATTCATTCTAAAAGAGACTTACTATAATCCGCAAGAGTTAACTTGAGACCTGAGCACAGTAGGTAGTACACAACGGCGCTTAGGTCACAAGTTAACTCTTACGGACTACACCTGCCAATGAGAATGATTGAAACGTAACTTTATAGTATTCAGACAGAGTATCTTTTATTCAAAATAAAACAAACATAATCGATTCTTAAATAAAAACTAACGTGAAGGCTGAATCTGATGCTGTTTAATAAGTTGATGAAATTACAAATCGCCCCCGAAACCTCTACACAACGCCCCCATTTTTTTTCTGGGTTTCTTACCACCCCCCGCCTGCAGCGCCCACAAGGGGACGTTATCACTCACTTTGGGAAAGGCTGGTCTAGTGGTTAGTGGCCCTGACTGCTATACCGGAGGTCGTGGGCGAACCCACCCAGGACAAATGTGCTGATGAGCATGATCATTTTTTCGATGTTTGTCAGTTGTCTAGTACACATAACACAAGCTCTGCTTAACTTGAGACTAGA
Organism: Mythimna albipuncta; assembly: GCA_929112965.1. Lineage (NCBI taxonomy): Eukaryota > Metazoa > Arthropoda > Insecta > Lepidoptera > Noctuidae > Mythimna > Mythimna albipuncta. Next base: position 1,559,290 of record OV815962.1, on the reverse strand, counting down.
CGATGTTGTATGATAGTTGTGGAATATTATTATTATCATCAACGAGGCCTTTTCCTTTCATAAATTAGAAAACGAGATAGCGGCTGTCGCAACTCAGTATTCGACCATATCATCACTTTATTCACCACTCACCGCGCGCCTCAAGGAGTTGTCAGCAACAGCAGGGGCCCAGCCGGGTCGAAGCCTACTGGGGCCAGGGTTATCCGAAAGGGCGCTCGAGCCCCGGTACGAAGGCTAGAAGGAACGGGATGGGTTTTTTAGTCAGTAAGAGTCTGACACTATCTCCCGCTCCGCCCAAGGGCGGGGGATGTCAATGCATGATTTTTCCCATCGAAAAAAAAAAAAAACCACATCATCACTTACCATCAGGTGATATAGTGGTCAAAGGCGAGCTTATAGAATTATAAAACAAAACCCTCGTTATCAGAGAACCCTAGCGAACAGCCCTTAGGCGGAGCGGGAAATAGTGTCAGACTTTTATTGACTAAAAACCCACTTTGCCCAAGTGAGGCATACCTCTACCGTATGCTTCAGCGTGTCCTCCGAGCGGTCTACACAATGGTTGTCACCCGGACGTCACTTCGGCACGAATCTGGTGCAGGATACTCCCGAATTGACCATGTCCGGTGAGCATCTGGATGATGCGGAAGGTGACGACGGTGTGAGGTCTTTTCAGCCACACCTCAAAGAGGGGACTTACCGCTATAATTAAGGCGTGCCCAAGCCCTCGCATACGTGAAGTTCCTTTGGATGCGAGGCCGTGGCCGAGGGCCATCTTCACCCACGCCTCTCTACGCCACTGACTTTGAATTGCAAAACAGCTCCGGAAATTTGGCAACAATGCACGTGCTGATAACAGTCACATACAGATGTAAATGTTGCCAAGATAAAAAACTATATGATTTTATTTTCAAGTTCCTTTTTTAAAACATTTTATGAGAACTAAATTGCACGGTTTTGCATCGCAACGTGTTCTTAAAAAACATTTATTTGTTTTAATCGCTGCGAAATGCATTTTCCTTTGTTCTGTTCAGATACGGTTTATGAACAAAGGCTATTTTTATTTTTGTATCTGCAAAATAAGGCTTTTAAAATTAAAAATGTTCGTTAGATTCAGCCAAGCATTACTTGAGAAAAACTATATGAAAATGTATACACAAGTGATGATTTTTATTTTTGTGAACAGTGGTAATGGCTCCAACTTACTTGTTGTAGGTCGCGGGTTCAAAACCTGCCAGGCGCATTACTTTGTGCAATTTATTTAATTACCACTGCTTTCAAAACTATGAAGGAAAACTTCGTGAACCCCGGTTTCATACCGAGGCTCTTATCACACTTCGTATTGTCTCATTGACTATCTCCAATGCCCCCATGCTCATGGCCCCCAGATAAACTTCCAAGAGAACCGTCGCATCGCAAAAGCCATAGTGGAAGCCCTGCAAGACTCCAAGTTCGAGAATGAGCTGCTCTTCGACCTGAAGAAGGAGAACCAGGTGTACCTGAACCGGACCATGTCGCTCGTCATCAAGTATATTGTTAAACGGTAATTATACAGATTGTGTTTTATTGTAAGACTAGTTTTTTCCAGCAGCTTCGCCCGCGTACTTAAAATATAGCCTATGTGACGCAGAAATAAGGATGCTTTTCCACCAGAGAGAGAGAGAGAGGTTTTTCTATGTTACGTTGCTATGGATGTGTTTGATATCCACCAGTCATATTCATTGATGCACTTAGGGTGAGTTGCACCATTTAACTATAACGATAACAAAGCAGACAGGCCTATTGGTCTAGTGGTTAGTGACGCTGACTGCTATGCATCGTATCGTGGGTTCGATTCCCACCCAGGACAAATGTTTGTGTGATGAGCACGATCATTTGTTCTGTGTCTGGATGTAATTTATCTATAAATATGTATGTATTTAGAAATATATAAGTATGTTTATCAGTTGTCTAGTACCCATAACACAAGCTCTGCTTAGCTTGGGACTAGACGGCGTTGTGTGATAGTTGTGGAATATTATTATTATAATTATATTATTATAAAGCCGTTATCAGTTGTCAAATCATTGAATTGACCAATAGGCGGCCGTCTGACGGCTGGTTATGATTTGGTTATCGTTATAGTTAAATGGTGCAACTCACCCTTAGCTTAGCACTGGTGGAAACGGTTTCAATTATATGTTGTTTTATATAGAAGGATGTGTGCTGTACTGCTACGGATCTGAGCTATCGGTGCGTGCTATGGATTCCTACTATCGTTAAATCGCATAGCTTGAGCTGCGCATCGGATTTCCGCAACCTTCACCAGGACATCGTTCCACCTTGTAGTAAGCCTTCCAACGCTGCGTCTTCCGGTACGCGGCGCCCCTTTAGAACCTTTCGGCCCCAACGGCAATCAGTTCTGCGAGCAATGTGCCCTGCCCATAACCACTACACTTTGGTAAAAAAAAAAATGGTCAAATTTAAAAAGCCTAACAAAAGCTGGGCAGGCCTTATTTTTTTTTCTTTTTTTGTAGTTAAAATCATCCAGTGACGATCCCCGCTTTTGGGCGGAGCGGGAGATAGTGTCAGACTCTTACTGACTAAAAGCCCACCCCGTTCCTTCTAGCCTTCATACTGGGGTTTGAGTTCCCTTTCGGGGTTATCCCTGGCCCCAGTAGGCTTCGACCCGGCTGGGTCCCTCATGTTGCTGACAACTCCTTCAGGCGCGCGAGAACAGTGCGCGCCGTCCAGGCCTGACTCCAACTAATTTGGTTTGATATGCAACCAAAAAGTCAGACCGTTGCCGACGTTATCCAGGCGCCTTACAGCGCTGATCTCAATCTTGGATTTGAGTGACATTTCCAACATACTGTGCATGGCCCCAGTAGGCTTCGACCCTGTTGGGCCCCTACAGTTACTGACAACTCGTTGAGGCGCCCGTGGAACACTACGCGCCCGTCGACGACTTGGACTCGGTCTGGACGGTTGCTGGACGGCAACCAGCAAGCGGGAGTAGCTCACCGACCGCAAGGCCGCGCCTATGGTGGCCGGAAATCGGGATCAGAATTTCAGTGGCTGGGGCGCGAGGGCCATTGCCTCGCAAGTGCGTCCGCCTCCTTTGCTAGCGTTACTGCTTCGCAGAAGGAGGCGACCGACGGCCACTCCTCCTCACTCCGAACCATGGCCTGTACCAAGGCTTGGAGCGAGAGAAGAGAGGGCAGAGCACCCCAACGAGGACACGGCGGTGTTCTACCCAGATAGGGCGCACCTCTACCGTATGTTCCACCGTGTCCTCCGGGGGGTGGTCCACACAATGGTGACAACCGGGCGCTTCTTCCACACAAATCCGGTGCAAGAATATCCCGAATTGACCATGTCCGGTGAAGGACCTGCTTCATGCGAAAGGTTAGGACGCCGTGTCTCCAGCCACTCCTCAAAGAGGAGACTTACCGCCATAATTATGGCGTGGCCAATTATTAGCAGGCATGGTGATCAAACCTCGTTTCATATGCTCATAATATTTATTATCTATACAACTTTAATCAAACAAGAAAAATAGGACTGGCCTATTGGTCTAGTGGTCACTGGCCCTGACTGCTATGCCGGAGGTCTTGGGTTCGATTCCCACCCAGTATAAATGTTTGGGTGATGAGCACGATCATTTGTTCTGCGTCTGGGTGTAATTTATCTATAATATGAATTTATCAGTTGTCTAGTACTCATAACACAAGCTCTGCCTAGCTTGAGCCTAGCTTAATTATTTTAAAGTTACGTATTGTGTTTTACATATGTATGTAATTATATCATATAAATGTTTAACTAGTGTCCGATTAAATTGTTAGCAGTATACCGCAGCATGCCCCCTGTATTATTTCAGTCGTTTCAATCCATCTTACATAAGATTGTCTGATACATGTCGCTGTTAGCTATAAGTGTAAGTTTATACACTAGCTAAGCAATGTTACTTTTTGGTGTACAATAAAATTTATTCTATGCTATTCTATTATTCTTAAGACTAGGCGGCGTTGTGTGATAGTTGTGGAATATTATTATTATTATAGCTGATATGATGACGAGCTTGAGCCACAATTTGGTTTGGTTCACAAAAAATATTGATCTTCAGGGAATGATTTTGAATTTTGCTCGTTTCCTGCATAGCTTGATAATGCTTGCCTTGGATCGACTGCAGCATAAACCAGAATATGTATTGTATACAGGGCAGTTTCCATTATATTTCATGTCGGATTCCCATGGGAACTGTCGGAACGACGTCATGGCTTAGCGGCTTACGATAGTTGCGTAGTTCGATGGTAGTTACGCGTAAAATATTGGTATTGAGTCGCATATGAGGAGACTGGGAGCTGTTTTCACACAGTTCTGAAAAGGTGTTACCTTAAAAGCCAAGCTTAAAGCTCTTATAGCCAAGCTTTAAGGGCTTTAAGCTAAGCTTTTAAGCCTTGACTACCCTGTTCTCTTTCTTAGATAATCCTTCTTCCCCTTCTTATCAATTTCTTTGCTCTGGGCACAATAAAACTCTTCGGTCTACTAATAATCGTCTTCTACGATGTCCCTCATACCGCTCTGGACTTGTCTACTCTTCCTTTTTCGTCCAGGCGATATCTCTTTGGAACGAGCTCCCTTCAGAACTAGCCGAAGCACGTGAGCATTTTCCACAAGATGTTGGTAGAATCATCACAGCATTTATTTATACATATGTATGTATTATTTTTAGTAGTATTTATTTACTATTGTATTCGTTTCTCTTCTGTTTGTTTAATTATTAAGTTGCACCTGCCATGTAATGTTTCTGCACCACCCTAAGGTCGACTGGCAGATAATGCCTAAGGCATTAAATCCGCCTTTATACAGTTTTTTGCATAAAGATTTAATAAATAAATAAATAAATGTACAGGGCTATTTACAAACCCTAACAACCTTCCTAACCATTTAAATTTGTACCAAGTGAAACCCCATTTTGGGTCAGCCAATCTCTGTCCATTCTAGGTTGCCTGGAAGAAATCGCATGTTGCGTTAAGGTGGCCAATTGTGTGTGTGTTTTTTTTTATTACATGGTTTATTTTTGTAAATTTTAATCTTGATGTGTAATAAAATATAAGCAATACCTTTTACAGTAATAAGCTGCTTTTTAGCTGTGCTTTTTATAGTAATAAGCAGTACCTTTGTACTCTTTTATCTGTATTTGTCCATTTCATTTTTAAGTGTTTGTGTGTACATAAATGAATAAATAAATACATAAATAAAATATATATAATTAAATATAAATAAATAATAATAATCTTGCAGGACTGCATTACTAACATAAACAACTTGTGTTCTATGACTTTTTACAAAACTTAATACATCTACTTAAAATAAACTTTAAAGATTTCGTTGTTCTACCTAATATAGTTCAACTCTGTATTTTGCTATATCTACCTATTGTTTGTATGATGCGACGCAAGCGCATCAAGCACCCCTGCCGTCCAATCCCCGCTTCCCTCTGCTATTGTACTGTCGCTTGCTTCACATAGAGTTCGTAATATTTAGAATGTTCAATTTGAATATTTTTATTTATGTATGAAAATCTGATGAACTAAAATATGATAAATTAAAAGTCATAGAACAAAAGTTGTTGTTTATGATGTTAGTAACATAGTGCTAAGCGGTTGATATATAAGACTAAGACTAAGACTCGGCTGTCCGTCTGTCAGTCTGTCTTTCTGTTCCTCATATCAGCCGAAAGACGTCCACTGTTAGACATAGGCCTCCCCCAAGCGTCGCCACAACGACCGGTCCTGCGCATCACGCATCGATCGAATTCCCGCGGCCCTGACCAGGACATCGATCCACCTTGTTGGAGGCCGTCCAACGCTGCGACTTCCGGTGCGTTGTCGCCACTCCAGAACCGTCTGTTACCAGGCTGTATCTCATGAACCGTGATAGCTAGACATTTTGAACCGTGATATGTAGTTGAAATTTTCACAGATGATGTATTCCTGCGCAGGCAAAACTGTGGTGAAGCTGGTTCTTGTCGTAGGGCCATTATTTGCCCTGTCAATCTTCTTAACATCTCTTTGAGACGCGCGTGGAACATAACGCGCCATCGATTCGCTCTTGGTCCTTACAGAACGACTGGACGATGAGCTACCTATTACTTGTCGTCCGGAAGCCCGCACCTACGATGGCCAAAAACCAACCCGCCCTGGAGCATCTCCGGCGGGAGCCGTTATCTTATCCCTTCATCTAGGGTCTGATAACCACATATTATGATTATGCAAACATTGCATTTTTCCAGACAACCTTAATAAAATGTAACAAGATGAGTATTTTCCCGTAATCCCTGATATTTTTCGTTCCCCGTCTGGTTCCAGCGAGGTAGACAATTACCGCTCGCGGCGCACCGACGCGATCAGCAGACGAATCTACTCCTCGCTCATCATGAAACTCATCGATATTGCGAAGGTATGTACTCGTAGCTACAGGAGTATACATATAGGTACTATTACTAGATGCTGCAAGAGACATGTAACCAAGATTTATGAACATTATAATTTAAAATAGACCGACAGGCCTGTTGGTCTAGTGGTTAGTGACCCTGACTGCTATGCCGGAGGTCGTGGGTTCGATTCCCACCCAGGACAAATGTTTGTGTGATAAGCACGATCATTTGTTCTGTGTCTGGGTGTAGTTTATCTATAATATGTATGTATTTAAGAAATATATAAGTATGTTTATCAGTTGTCTAGTACCCATAACACAAGCTCTGCTTAGCTTGGGACTAGACGGTGCTGTGTGATAGTTGTGGAATATTATTATATTATTAATTATAGGCAATTTATAACTGTCAAAATGTCGGTCGACGTTATAGCTATAACATGGCATCGTATTTCAAAAAGAAAGTCTATTTAACTTCCAACTCCAACAAGGCAGTCTATGAATTATTAACTGACTGCGCCTGTAAATTTGAGCGCAGAAACCGCTCCTTTATGCATATCGACCTGAAACAATGGACTCGGACTACAATAGCCGAATATACGGTATAACGGTTATATTGTAAATAAACGGTTTACTTTCCGTAGGAGAGACATACGCCTGAATTGTAGCCAAATGAAAAACGAAATAATGCGGCCCGCTGTGGCTGAAATATGGAGTAGACGGACCCTCGGTTTGCAGTTAGAGAAAGCTTTTCAAGTCATAAATTAATGAAATAAAATAAAATAATCCTTTATTCTGGGGCCTAAGTCTGCTATTTTTATTAATTCGACACGATCCCATTGTCATTTTCCTAAAAGTTCGTAATCTGCTAATTCATTGATCAGTCAATGGTCTCGTAATAGAGTTGTGGTAAAATGACTATATCGAACTTTTTAAAAGCACTGACTACACAATGACGTTCTAATGGTAGGACACTGATTAAAGGAACTGTCAAAATTTTAGCAGACTACCGCATACGTCAGACATTCATTTATCATTGTGTACAAGATTACCATTCTATGCCATTTCTTTCAATGAAGTGTCACTGGTTGACCATTGGACAGTCATAATGATGCCATTATATTAGTAGATTGTCAAAACTTGTCAAAATCAACAATTAAGAAATCAATGATAGAACATTCTGACACTATTGTAATAGCTGACTTGAGGCCCAGACCTTAATTAAAATGGTTGAACACAAGTTATTATATACAAAGTTTCTTAATCTAAAAACTCTCACGAGTTAGTGACACCAACAACCTGGTCTGTTTGCCCAACTTTGGCAAAGGCCTCCTCCATTTCCATCCACTCTGCTCTATGCTGAGCTCTTCTAGTCCATGTACTCCCTGCTATGTTTTTGATTTCGTCTTCCCATCTTCGATACTGTCTACCTTAATTCTTATCCCTACGATTTCTTTTCTTATCCCTAGGGTAACAATATAAATATTGTGTTTTTATTCCACTTTTCAATGCCTCTGACTATGTGGCCAGTGCTGTTCTATAAAAAATAAAATACCGGGCAAGTACGAGTTGGACTCACGCACTGAGGGTTCCGTACAAACTTACCAATGAAAACAGTTCAATTCTCGAATTGAGTTGCGAAGATTTTTCCAAATAACCTAAAAGTTTTTTTTTATGACATGACTATATATTTACAGTTTCAGATTTAGGTACTTGTGCTATAAGACCTTGCTTTATACCTTCCAGGATTCTGGATAAACGAAAAGTTCCATATGAATTTTGATTTCCTCGAGAGAGTCGAAATGTACGTTTTTGCCACTTAAACCCAAGTAATTATTTTACTCTCGTTAACTTACAACTTTGATTTTTTACTGCTTCAAGAGTCCACAGACCTAAAGTTTATGGTTTTAATTTCAACTCGATACCTTTACGCGCTCTCGAGATAAAGCATCTTGACAGACAAACAGACAGACGGACGAACGGAAAACAAAGTGATCCTATAAGGGTTCGGTTTTTTCTTTTTGTGTTACGGAACTGTAAAAAGAACAATAGGATATACACATGCAATTTGTATATTTGCTAAATTAAATAAAAATCTTTAAGTAAACAAATGTAGAAGTATGTTTTAAATATCTTCAACAACCATGAAGTTATACTGCTTTAAAGCTAGCAAAGAAAGTCGCGCATAATCGCGTTTTGGTAAAGTATTTGGCTCTCTCATTAAATACTTTACAGTTTAAAAGTGAATAAATAAATGTCATTAGGGTTCATTAGGATAACGATTTTACAAAAGTTTAAAAAAAAATAGAAAAATGACGAAAATTTCACCTCTGGTGGGTCTAAAATTCCACCTCTGGCAGGTCCAAAATCACGTCCTGGATTCGTGGTACACATTTGTGTTTCGGTATCTCAGACACGGTGTTTAACAAAATAAAACTACAAACAGAATGAATAGTATCCCAACATAGCGGTAGTGACAGGGCCTGTTCAGGTAAATTCAGATTTCGGACTTTATTGTAAACCATACGATAAAACACAAAGCAATACCGGCACTGTACGGCGGCGGTCTTATCGTAACAAGCGTTATTTACTCGACATAAGGTACTTTGTCAAATAATATCATAGCACACATGCATATAGGGTGACTGGCAATTAGTGTACGGTTGATATTTTTTTCGCGACTTCGGCTTTGCTCCCATAATAAAAGTTGTTGGTTATCATGAGCACAATCACGTGTTTAACCTCTCGTATGCCTTAATTAGAGACACAATTAAAAAGGCATTGTGTCTCGCGTAGATCTGCGTTCCGGCATACAACGGGTTAACTATCGTACACTAATTACCAGTCACCCTGTATAGTACACAAGATAACCGTGTCTCAGGTTTGATTAACTTTATTTTTAAGATTCCGTTCAAGTCGGCAAAAAAGAACCTCTTTTTAATTGATATAAACAAGTGCTTGACTGCGACCCCACCTGATGGTAAATAAACTAGTGCGTCTCGCCATCAACGATTGTATCACTGCTTACCATAAGGTGGAATGGCAGTCAAGCACTAGTTTAGGTATACTCGTATTATCTATATACAAACATAGTTTTAGTTTTTTGTTGTAAGATAATAGACGGAATTAATGTAGACAACTTTTATACATTAAAATTGTGTGTGATTTGATATATTACTTAGGCTTTGCTTCATCGTAAACGGTTGACTATATTGAAAGATATACTACATTAATTAACTGTTAGGTGAAGTTCGCCAAGGCGCGGTACGAAGTTCGCGAATCAGCTAGTCTAATAAAAAATAGTCATAGTCATAGTAGTTTATTGGTAAGGGATTTTTACAAGTCAATAAAGAATTTTTAAATTACATGTTAACAAATGATTACATTACAATATCAAATAATATAAAATGTCCAGCAAATAAAATAAACAATACAAATAAAATAATTAGAAATCAAATCACAAATAAAAATTAACAATAAATCACAAAATTAAAAGTCACAACAATTTTCAGTCCAAATTAATATTTACGTCAAAGTTAAATTATATTAAGTCATAAATTCGTCAAAAGAATAAAAAGCTATTATAAGCTTAAGTTTGTACGGAATCCTCAGTGCTTGACCGGCTTTTTCTTACCTGATTTTATTTATTTGTTACTTGCAACACAAAGGTACACATTCATATTTGATGGCTCAGGCGTTCTCTAGTGGGATTGTTCGAAAGAGTTACTGTAGCCCTGGAACGCAAAGAGCAGCTGAAGGATCACTGGTGGGTAAAAGTTTGATAGGACCCCCTGCTACACCAAGGTCGAGAGAAATTATTTAATGCCTTTCCATCTTATAAAAAAGGCATTCTCTCGCAGGCAACCGAGCGTTCGTGTCGCCCGTGGATGAAAACCAACCCTGACATATTTAGACCAGAAAAATAGGATATTTGCGTTTACTTAAACTAGTAATATTATGAAGAGGAAAGATTTGATTTTTTTTTTTGTTTGTAACGATTTAACTCAAAAACTACTGAACCGATTTTAAAAACTCTTTCACCATTAGAAAGATTACTCAGTATAGTACATCATATAATAACTAGTGTATAATAATGAAAAAAGTACACTGAACTGGACCAAAAGGACAAGAAGGGGAACGATTAATCGTACTCGTAAATAAATAAATAAAAAATAACTTCTTCCCGATATTTATCACTATGCTTTATCAATTGGTTCCTGACACTACATATATAAAAGTGGTGATACTCAACAGCAAGCTGATCAGATTATGACGATGATGCTATTTTCTTCCACAGGACCTGCCCCACAACACAACAGCTCAAAACCGCATCGACACAGCGCACAAATACTACATGTCGGTGGAAAGTAAGGACATGCACGATCAGATGGCCGACGTGCAAGTGTTCCACGCGAGCGCCAGGCTCTACGACATCATGTTCACTGTGAGTATGTCGCCACTGACAGAGTAGACTCATGCACGACCAGTGGACACACATGCACAACCAGATGGCCGACGTGCAAGTGTTCCACGCGAGCGCCAGGCTCTACGACATCATGTTCACTGTGAGTATGTGCTACTGACAGAGTAGACTCATGCACGACCAGTGGACACACATGCACGACCAGATGGCCGACGTGCAAGTGTTCTACGCGATCACCAGGCTCTACGATATCATGTTCACTGTGAGTATGTCGCAATTGACAGAGTAGACTCATGCACGACCAGTGGACACACATGCACAACCAGATGGCCGACGTGCAAGTGTTCCACGCGAGCGCCAGGCTCTACGACATCATGTTCACTGTGAGTATGTCGCAACTGACAGAGTAGACTCAAGCACGACCAGTGGACACATATGCACGACCAGATGGCCGACGTGCAAGTGTTCCACGCGAGCGCCTGGCACTACGACATTATGTTCACTGTGAGTACTTCGCCACTAACAAAGTAGATATGTATGTATATAACAGAGACAGATGCATAACATGTGCAGCACACACACATGTACGATTTGATGGCCGATATGCAAGTGTTCCGCGACTATGCCAGGACTTATGACAGACCTTATGACAGTATGTTCACCGTGAGTTTGCCGCAACTCAGAGTCTAGACATATGCACGAACATTCCAGTTACATGCACGATTAGATGGCCAACGTGCAAGTGTAGATCCACAAGAGTGCTAGGTTGAACGGCTTTATTTAATTTCTGTAAGTACTTTCTAACCGGTCGTACTCGTAATTAATTAGGTACAAATGGATTGTAAGTATTGATACCAACAAGTTGTAAGCACTGACCATATTTGACCAAAAGCATTGACCATTGGGTCGTATGTACATAATTAGTTACCATCCGGTTGCAAGTACTGACCTATGGGTTCTTACCGTTGGGTTATATTTACTGATCTCATGAGATCGTAAGTACTTGTCATCGAGTCATAAGTGCGCTAATGACATTTAATGATACAAGCGATGATTTTTTTTTACCTATTTTTTTTTATAGATTACTTATTAGAAACTTATTGTATTGTTTCCACTCGTTAATCACCTAGCACAGGAGTCAGGGACTTCACTAAAATTGTACAAAATGTCTGTAAAAATGTATGTACCTATCTATAGTCTGTCTAGTAAGTCAACCGACTTGAGTAATTATTAGGGTAAAATGAAATCTGATGTAGTCAACGCTGGTTCAATAATCAAGGTTGATTAAGAGATATTGATCATTGTTTACTAATAGAAGAGTCTTATAAAAAGTATCGAATATAAGTATTTTTTAAATATTTAAATATTATAAAAAATTCCCAAGTCGGTTGACTTTTTACACAGACTATACCTAAGTAAAAAAATATTATTATTACCTTGTCGTGGTTATAAGACAATTTAAATTTCACAAAGATGTTGATGTTGACACCATTCCCTGTCAAGTTTTATGTCAACAACAAGTACCAGAATTTGACTAAATTAAATTAAAACTTATCATTAAGTCAAATGTCAAAGTACCAAGAATTAACTAAAATGGACAGCAGACTCCGAAAAGACTGACAGTTTAGTGATGGATGGCTTCTATTTAAGCAAAACAAGCAGTCGTTGATTCTATCCCCATTTTCTTGGTAAACAAAACTTGTGCAACCAACAAAAAATTAAAGACAATTTTTTGGGCGTCATATAAAAAGAAGGAACATCGTTTTAAGGGGATGCAACTCGTCATACATTTTCAGTGTTACATTTTTCATTCAACCGCTCTTACGCGATTACAACTTTATTAGGTACATATTTTGGAAAACACCTAGAGAATTAGAAGAAGAAGCCTAGATAATTCTAGGCTAGGCCTAGATAATTAAAGCCTAGATAATTCTAGGCTTCTATAGAAATCAATTTATAAAGTGTAAAACTAATCCAGTAAAGACCTCTGAAAATCTGCTATTTTGCTTGAACATTTTTATAATTTACTTAAAAATTAAAAAAAGTCAAAAACGTATAACAATAGAAGCTTTAAAATTTTTATTAAGAATGACGACAATTTTTTTCAAAAACTTTCAGGAAATACGTGTTTTTTTACCCTTAAAGGGTGTAAAAAACACGTATTTCCTGAAACAAGTTTTGTAATATTCGAGTAAATTACGGAATTTCCGAATGCTAATAGAGTTTTCAGGCGTTATCTCTCTTTTTTCACGTTACCTTTTCGTTAAACATCGCGTTGGATTGCGTTAGATGTAGTAACAAGCCTTTAAAACATGCTCGATGTTACCGATAGGCGAGTGGAAGAGCAGCCTCTTAAGTCTCGTTAGTTTTGTGGTCGCAAGCGTGGCTAAATTATGATTTAGCCACGCTTGCGACCACTATAAGAGTATAAGACTGCTAAAGAGTACAGAAACACTAGTATACAACCATTATAAGTCAAAGCAAGGAACTAATGTCTAAAAAAATGCAGTTTCTTTTTTTCCAACATATTAAAAAAAAATATTTCTTTAGCGTAATGACACACGCGAAGTATCGGGTGTAAACATCATAATTTTAAAGTAGTTTTCTAAAATGTAACTAACAACGATTCTATTTGAGTAGGATTCTCGGTTGAACCTGGTTGACAACGACACAACAATGAAGACAGCGACGCTAAGTATATAAGCTCCGCCTAGTGACATACTGTGTGCCCAGGTGTAGATAATAATGTACGTCTGCAAAAAGCTTCACTTCAAAATTAAAAATAATTCACAGTTAGTCTTTCCCATTTGAAATTTTTACTAGTAAAATGTTGTAATATTAAAATAACATGTTTGTACTTAATTAATATGAAAGCATATTAATCATTGTATAATATAGATTTGAATAATGTTTTTGTTTTCTTGTTTTCTCTCTGTTCCGCGGTCAATTTCCAAAACGGCTAGTTCAATTTTAACGGGAGTTTTTCAGCGCTGTATTTGAACCGTCATTTTTTTTTATTTCGCGCTCAACAGCTATTTCACAATAATAACTATTATATTCCACAACTATCACACAACGCCGCGTAGTCTCAAGCTAAGCAGAGCTTGTGTTATGAGTACTAGACAACTGATAAACATACTTATACGTAATATTTCTAAATACATACATCTTATAGATAAATGACACCCAGACACAACAAATGATCGTGCTCATCACACAAACATTTGTCCTGGGCGGGAATCGAACCCACGACCTTCGGCATAGCAGTCAGGGTCACTAACTACTAGACCAACAGGCCAGTCAAATGTACTTATATGTAAAAGGCGCAAACTTAGGACTAACAAAGTTTGCGCCTTCTCGGGCAAATAAAATGCGGTCTACGATGGAGCGGGCTACTTAAAAGTAACCTATACAAAAATAATTCTACTTGTACTACTTTCACAGGCTCCACGCATCTTAACTCAGCTAGATAAGCTGGATGACTTGACTCCGAGGATACTGGTGAGGAAGCTCAAGACCATGGAGATCAAACCAGTGCATCTTGGGGTAGCTCTACTGATACAGGTACGGGCTACCATGAATTAAAACAAACCTGTTCTGCGAGCAATGTGCCCTGCCCATTATCTTATCGAACTTATTTAATTTGTCTATTAATTTTATCTTTTTAATCGAGATCTGAACGCAAACTGGTCCACATTTTGGTGGACGAGCGAATGTGCACACTTGCATTCGATGCAATTATGCATTTTCGCTTAATGTTCGATTAAAACTCGAACAATGCTGTTATGTTAGATCGTTATGGCTGGTCGCCATTGGGTCGCATTGGGGGAGGTCAATGTCTTACAGTCGACATCTTTCAGTTCAAATGATGATTATGCTGTAACAATTTAATGTCATTCAATAATGTTTCTATGAATTAATGCCTGAAATACTATAAATAAATAAATTACATCGACACACTAATTTTCTTCTTCTATTTTAACAGTACCATCTCCGCAACACAGTGAACTATGCAATCAGGTCCAAGTCCCTAGAGGTCCTGTCCACGAAGCCGCAGCAGGTGGGCCCACAAGTGATCGACATGCTGAAGGCGCTGGCCTCCAGGATGCTGCCCATCGCTGAGCTGCTGGACATCCACCTGGCGCACTCCAGCCCCGCCTTCAAGGACACCTGCCCTAGCACCTGGCTCGGGATAGTTAATAATAAACAGCCTTGAGATTATTTAATATATAGTTTAACTAGCATTTTTCCGCGACTTCACTCGTGAGTTTGTTTTCATAAAAACTTTAACACCCCCAAAACGGTCTTTTGAAGGTAGAAGAAGCCTGATAAAGACTATGTCCTTCCTTAGGTTTCAAGGATCTAGAGCGCTGACTTAAACTTGAAATCGCGCAGACTTGAATGAGAAGTGATGTATTGGGTCTCTTTAGGGGTATAAAGTGAGACGCGGTAGCTGGGAGTACATCTTTGCAGTTACAATGATTGGCTCGACGATGTATACGATGCGCAAATTGATGCTGACTCTTTCGACGAGCGCTCAAGATTCGTGACGGTATTTGTACTCTACACCAAATTATATCAAGATCAGTAGAGTAGCCTATCCGTGAAAACATAACAGACAGAGTTAACACTAATATTTATTTATTCAAAGTTCATTTACAGTTGTGGTACATAAGCGGACTTGATGCAACAAGGCATTCTCTACCAGTCAACCTTTTGGTTTAAAAATTACAACACTGTGGTAGGTTTGCACAATAAACAAATAACAAAATTATATTATAAAGGTGAAATTTTGTGAGTGTATGTTTGAAAAGTATTTTTGTTACTTTTTCACCTTCGTAAACCCTGGACAGATTTGGATAAAATTTGGCATACGGTTAGATCATATCTGAACGATTTGACAGGCCTGTTGGTCTAGTGGTTAGTGACCCTGACGGCTATGCCGGAGGTCTTGGGTTCGATTCCCACCCAGAACAACGTTTGTTTGATGAGCATGATCATTTGTTCTGTGTGGGTGTAATTTATCTATATATGTATGTATTTAGAAATAAATAAGTATGTTTATCAGTTGTCTAGTACTCATAACACAAGCTCTGCTTAGCTTGGGACTATACGGCGTTGGGTGTTAGTTATAAAAAAAAATATCCAGAATAGCTCATAGAATACCTACTTTTTATCCCGGGAGTATGTTACCTTGCTACAATTTCCTACTATCTGTATATTTCCGACACCTTACATAAAACCAACCGAATTTTCGAAGAATTTGTATCGGAAAGTCGGACTTTTGACCTACAGACATCGGTCAAACGGTCTTCGCGTGAACTTCTTTTATAACGTGCACTCGTGTTCTTAAGTATTTTAGTTGAAAACTATCGCAGTCGTCTTCATTACTGTTATTAGGGATCATGAAACTAGAACTTCAGAGTCCATTTATAATTTTACGAGGCTTGATAACTGGTAATAGACTCCAGCCCGCCTTCAAGAGCAACTTGACATAACCTTGAAAATATTTTATTTTATCTCATCGTAATGAAATTCCGGTGTACGTGTGTTAGGTATCAACAGATTTCTAAGTAACCAATGTAACATGAGGTCCAAACGTGGCAGTACGCGGGGCCGTGTGTTAATCGCCTAAGGTAGTGCAGAGACAATATGGCAGGTGCATAAAAAAACCTTGTATAAGGAAACTTAAATATATTAACTTAAAACAAATATTTCAAACTTAATACCATGAAACAATACTGTCTACCTGAAAGGTTTCCGTGTAGAAGGTGCAGAAATAAGAACTTCGGTGCTTTCAATAAACGCTAGTTTAATACTGAGGATTCGTAATAACACTTTCACACTGTACCTACAGTGCTACATATATGAGTGATCGAGAAACACATACATATCACTACCTGTCTGATAATTAGACCATAAAATATGGCGTCAAAAAAGTTCCTCAAAATTGCCGTCGACTGCGAATATGCAAAAGACTACACAGCGCCGTTGTTTCGTTTGGCCAAGACGATTTCCTTTATATCGAGTAGAGGCATAACGACAGCATCACATACAAAAAGCCCTATCCACTTATCCCTATCTCCTCGTAAGTACATGCTGTTAATATTACACTGGGTGTACAGACTGGAGTCGGTGCCAAATGTGGTAATCAGCTACTACACTTTTATCGCCACGATCTGGGCAAAAATGCCATTTCTTTGTTCGTTCGTTTTGGACACACAGTGTAATAAAACTGCCCGGCTCAACTATAATTAAGGCGGGTATATGTTGGGGATGGATAATTGAACTTATTTATATTTCGCAACTATCTTAGCCTGTGAAGTTGGGTGAGGTCTTTGCCCAGCAGTGGGACAGTATTGGCTATTAAAAAAAAATCTTAGGCTGTAAGGAGTCAAAACATTTGTTATCGGAACTTTCTGATATCGATTTTATTACAAGCTTTTATTTAGTTGTACCTGTTTGTCTGTAATCAAGTATTGCGAATTAATAGGGATTGAGCTGAAATTCTGCATGCATGTGTAAATCAGATGACAATGCCAAATTATTATGACATGCAGCTGTTCTGATGATGGAGCTGAAAGATAGTCACAGGAACTCGGCAATTAAACGACACAACCCATTGAGTTTCGGCTCGTATGATACGTCTTGACAAGTACTTTGATGCTACATAACCAGGGTCTGATACCCTGTATGTAGCATGAAAGTACTCGTGAAACTAGAATATGGCCATAGGAACTCGGTAATAAGTGAAATATGATAACCCTATCGTGTTTGAACTTTTTATATCAAAAACTAAATATCTACTTACTTTGTATACTTGATACTTACTAAATACAAAAACAGTGAGAAAACAAAAAGAAAATCAAAGTATCGTTGTCCAACTGGTCAAATAGTTCCTCAGTTTGGAGCACCGAGCTGAGTCTGTGTCCATATTTACCAATCTGTTGCTGGAGGCGCTCCAACTAATGAAGATACTGAGCGCCAGCACTACTCGCGAGGAATTTTAAGTCGTACAAACAATAGGTGGCTTTACTTTAAAGATCTTTGAAGCTAAGACAATGAATTTGTAGATTATTTATCTGTGAAGCTGCTAGTTTAGTTTCGTATGGCTTTTGTTTTTAGGCGGAGAATCATTCAATGACTTCTGGCGCTCTAGGGTAGAGCGCAAGGGTGTGTCAGACTTTTACTGATTAAAACCCACTCCTAAGACCTTTCTTTGCATTGTCTCGTATGGGTTGAGAGGTAAACCAACAATGCATAAAGGTGTTTTTATAATTATCTCGTTTATTTCACTTTTTCAACATTATAAATTACATTTTTAAATATTTCAAGTGTCAACAATAAAAAAAAGTTATTTTAATGGCTTGCGTTTGACCACCATTTTACCTGATGTAAGCGATGATGTGGTCGACGATGGAGCACGCTTGCCTAGAAGCAACCTATTCACTCTTCACTTAAGTAATAAATTAAATCACACACAAAACATAACCGACTTCACTAAAAAAACGCTAAAACGACCCCTAGATTGTAGTTATCAAGAGACGCAGAGTCCGGCTGGGAATTCCACTCCTTGGTTGTACGCATATTATATGTGTTCCTAAAACGCTTTATGTATTTTTTTTTTACTTAAAAAACATTTCAAAATATAAAAATAGTAGTTCAACGGTGTCGGGAATAGAGTTACCGGCGATTAGGGCTCCAGAGACAGGAACCTCCTTACAATGCAGGCCGTATAGCCTAGGAGTACTGCCTTCTGTATCAGGCCCTTGAACCAACTGCGCAACGAAATCTTCGACAGATGATAGAAGCTGTTATTATTATTGATAGGCTCAAGTGTGACCACTATGTCACCTGATGGTAAGCAATGTTATGGTCGACGATTGAGGATTGGACAATTTAATTCTATGAAGCTCGGCGCTCGTTCAGTCATCAGACCATGGGCCTTACCGTGACGTGTAAAAATGTCAAGCGTCCGAGCGAGAAAAAGGAAAAAACAAAGCAAAAAAAGAAAAAAAAAATACTTGGCGACAGCACCAGGATCACACAACTTAAATAAAACAAAAAAAATAAAATGAAAATAAAGAACAATATCATTGTGTGAAAGGGATAGAGTTATACGCGTTACCCATATATAATGGTTCAGTTTGTCCCTTTAATAGGTCAGTTTATCCTGCAAGCGCTGAACAGCCACACAGTTAACTCTGGGCTCTACACGAGTGCAACCAACGGCTTAACCAGGTGGGTTAACACAACCAAGTAACCATTAATTCATTTAAATGGATAAAAGAACACAGCTAATTCCGAGGCAACGATGCAGCGGACGAACTCGCCAGACGAGGTTCGAGTATGGCAGCAATAGGAACCCATTGTGCCGCTCCCCTTCGAATATACCAACGCAATCTGGTAAGAAAACGCACCAAAGGTCTACACCATAAACTATGGATAGAACATGGTGAGTGTAGGCAGGCCAAGGAAGCACTTCCCTCCATTGATGGCCGCTTCACAAAACAGGCCCTACAACTGACCCCGCGTTCCGAATTGCGTCAAAAGCGATTATATCGCGAATCCGACCATCGCGCAACGTCACAAGCAGTACTCACTAAACCTTATATTTTGTGACTATTGAATTCGGTCGGATTCGCGACATGATCGCTTTTGACGTAATTCGGAACTAAGGGTGACTAAACCTCCGTAGCGCAAAGTGACGGCCATTACAACTGGCTATGGGACCTCTCGGGGTTTAGATACACATCTAACTACTTACCTACATTTCATATAGAGCAATAATCATTATTTATTTATTTATATTTTTCCCTTTAATTAACATATTAATGAAAAAATATTTACAAATGTTAGAATTTCAATAGACATCACAAAAACATCTAAAACACAGATTTCCTAACACCGGGGAACGATAAAAGAAAATCAGTATAAAATGTAACGTGCGTGACGTCAGCGCCCTATATTATGATATCGGCGGCGGTGAATCAGCGCACACGCATCGCTTGCGGCGATTTATGAGCGGGCGGCAGTTGTCAACGCGCATAGACCACGGAACTACCAGTAGCATTCTATTATATTTTATTAATCCTGAGTACGTACAAGTAGACCATGTTTTAGATTAAGACTTAAGATATAACTTTTTCAAACACACTTTTAAAGTGTCGCCGATCCTGGCATTTTTAATGTCGCAATGAAAATAATTTGCATGAGTGTAAAATTTATTATTTTTATAATGTTAGGCTGGTCGCAGTCAACATTTCCAAAAATACTCGAGCAATTTCACTCAATAATTAGTTACAAAATATTTTGTTTATTTCTTCGAGGAGTCTTCTGATACACGTGCCTATTTCTCATTGCAGTCTTTCACCTCTATAATGGGATCCCCTTCGACTCAGTTGTTATTTCAGCCTCTTTTGTTCATTTACATCAGAAAGTTTTATTTTATTTTTATTCCTCAATTATTTTCCGCCTTCTTAAATGACTAGTGCGTGTCGCTAGTGATGAAATCAATATACGAAATATATTTATTTACAACTTAAAGCAACAAAATATACACATAATAGACTCAAATTAAAATATTATTTAAGTATGCTTAACCTAACTATGATGAAAGAACTGCTGTGATGAAATTGGCAGAATCATCACAGCAGTAATTTGTTACGCGTAGATTTGTTTCACATAATAATTTTGTTTATTTTTATGTATTTTTTTGTATTATTATGTATTTATTTTGATTTTAATTTTTTTTTTTGTTTGTTTGCTTTGAAGTTGCACCTACCATGTTATGTCTCTGCACCACCCTAAGGTCGACTGGTAGATTACGCCTGAGGCATTAAGTCCGCCTTTGTACAGTGTCTAGTGCATAAAGTTTTAATAAATCAATAAATAATTGGCTCTGAAACGCGGGTGATTACAATGAGCAAGAGCCTCACCAGAAGGCTTGAAGTCACAAGGGTTATACTCGGAGTTTCTTTACTCAGGTATAAAAATATCCGCAGAAAAATCATGGTTACCGACATAGCCCGAAGAATCAGCAAACTTATGTGGTTGATGGGGCCGAAAGGTTCCGGGGACCACGTAACGGAAGATACAGCTATTGGAAGTCCTCCGACTAGGTGGACCCATGGGAGGGTCGCGGGCATCCGATGCAAGACCCACAGGTCTGGTCGTTATGGCGACACTTGGAGGAAGCATATGTCCAACAGTGAGTGTCTTTCGACTGACATGATGATAATGAGTGACAGGAGATAAAATGAATTGTTCAGAACTTGCAAAAATAACCTTTTATACTTAAGATAAATGCTTGCGATGACTAAATTTCTAATACTGTTGTCGCAGTGCCACAAGCTACAATCTCGAAAGAAAAAAAAAATTGAGGCGTCTGCGACACTCCGAGCTCTGTGGTCCCGTGACTGCTTGTTCTCACATGAAACAAGCAATAAAAGATGGAGTAGGCCAACGACTTCTTTTTTAAAATTTCCTACAATATATTGGCTCATAGACTTGTAGATTGACCCACATAATAACAATAAAAATTGTTAAAAATTTTCAAAAACAAATTCGCGAGTGACGATGCTTTTATAATTTTAAAACTACCTCGCACTTCGTTATTGTGTGTAAAATGTCTTGTAAATTAATTTTATGGGCTACGAACGTAAGTTTTTTCGTAAATCTAATAAATATTAGGTCTTTACCATTGAATGTTAGTTTCAACTGTAGTATCTTTGAATTGCCTTGGATTTATAAGTTCAAATAAATTTTATGATAAAGATCATCATCATGATTTCAGCCAAAAGACGTCCACTGCTAGACAAAGGCCTCCCCCAAATGTCGCCAGAACGAACAGTCCTGTGCGTCTCGCATCCTCACCAGGTCATGGGTCCACCTAGTGGGAGGCCTTCCGCTGCGTCTTCCGGTACTCGGATGCCACACCAGAACCTTTCGGCCATACCGACCATCTGTTCTACAAACAATGTGCCCTGCCCACTGCCAGTTAACTTAGGCAGTTGGCTTAGGTGGTATCTTGCGGATATCTTAATTCCTGATGGGATCACGCAAACTAACTCCGCGAGAGCGTATAGCCTTTTTCATAGCCCATTAGAGGTACATTATTCTTATTAGAAATTAGTTATTTATTGATATTCTGTGATATCGCTGTATTCATAACCATTTTTGTAAGAAATCTAAGATAACTCGAATTATTTTGGAATATGAATTCTTTTGTAGAAACAATGCGTCTCCAGCGGTATGCAATACTGATGACGTATGCAGAACTATGGGATATGTATTTCAATCGAATTCACTTGGGAAATTTTACTTCACAAATAACATTTTTAACTTTTCTTCTTTGTTTGGGAAAGTGAATGCTATTAAACGAATAATACGTCAATGACATTGCTTTTATTCTATTTAATTATATAAAAGCGAAATTCCACTAACTGATTCATTAAGAAATTCCAGAAACTACAACACCTACAAACTTAAAATGTGGCAGGTAGGTTCCTAATAGGGTGTAGACATCCGCTAAGAACGGATTTTTCGAAACTCACCCCTAAGGGGGTAAAACGGGGGTACAAAATTGGCTTGGAAAAACCTACATCCACTGGCAGAAGCTAATTTATATTATAACTAGCTTTTGCCCGCAGCTTCGCCTGCGTACATAAAATATAGCCTATGTCACTCAGAAATAAAGTAGCTTTTTATCGGTGGAAAAATTATAGCAATCGGACCAGTACTTCCAGAGATGACCTCCTACAAACAAAAAAACAAACTTTACCTCGTTATTATATTAGTGTAGTGTAGATTCTATAATTCAAAGCTAATCCGAACATATAAGATGCAATTTCATAGGTCAAGTTTCAAACGCCTATTAATCCCTCAGTTTACTTGAAAACAGTTAAAAAATGAGTGTTTCCCCGTACATTATCTAATTTCATAGCATCAAAGCGGCCTGACCAGCATTTTTCCATGCTGATGCGGCAAAATGATAATGATCCTCATAACGTAATGTAATACTCGTTTGTACGGTCAGCAGCGAGTTTGTTAACACTGCGACATTTACATGTAATCGAAATCACGAGGAAAAACAAAAAAAAACTCAATTTCAGCAACAGGTTTTTCTTATATCAAACTAAAAATTATTTCAGAGCTGCAACTTCCGTTTCCCGTTATGATATCATACCTACTAATAATATAAAGGTAGTTTGTGAGTGTATGTTTATTACTCCATCGTAATGAAACTGCTGAAAGGATTTGGATAAAATTTAGCACAAGGGTAGACCATGATCTGAAATATCACTTAAGATACGTTTCAAGGAGTTGTCAGCAACAGCAGGGGCCCAGCCGGGTCGAAGCCTACTGGGGCCAGGGTTATCCGAAAGGGCCCCGGTATGAAGGCTTGAAGGAACGGGATGGGTTTTTTAGTCAGTAAGAGTCTGACACTATCTCCCGCTCCGCCCAAGAGCGGGGGTTGTCATAAGATGAATTTTCCCATCGAAAAAAAATTAAATAAAACTTAAGATACGTTTTATTCCAGGAGTATGATTCCTTGGGATAATTTTCTAATAGCACTCTGGCAAGCCAGGCTTTTCTAACTTAATGAATTGATTAACGAATGGAATGTTCAATATTTTTTACCAATAATGTCAGGCTCGTGTGACCACTCACCTAAGTGATGATGTAGTTAACGATGGAGCTCGCTCAGTCGCTCACCAAGGACTGACCGTACTCACCCTAAATCTTAGGACCCTCAGATTATTCACTCCACTTTGACTTAAAGGCACCTCGGTAGTTTAAAAAATCGTCACGATCACACGGTCATGGTTGAGCGATTTGCTACTGCTCTGCTGATATATGGGATATGTGGCCTACAGATAATGTTCCGGGTCTGGGTGCTTTGTGCATGTGAATTATGACTAGCTGTGCCCGCGACTTCGTTCGCATGGACTACAGGATTTTTAATTTATTTTTTCTAAAATTAAAGTATTCTATGTTACTTCTTACTACATCAGATACCTGCAAAAAAGTCCCGTAAAATCGGTCCAGCCATCTCAGAGATTAGCCCGGACAAACCGACAGACAGACAGACAGGCAAAATTTAAAAAAAATGTTATTTTGGTGTATTTAACGTATATACTATTCATATACATGTAGTAAAAAGCTGTTATTTCAATATTACAAACAGACACTCCAATTTTAATTATATGTATAGATTGTAAACGCACCCACGATACAGGAGTCATTAATACTAGTGTGGGGTGAAAAAAAAAACAAGTTTAATTGCTGACTATACTTTGTCCAGAAATAAACAAGGACGCAGCATTGTCCGGGCTCAGATCCTGTGTACGTTTGATAACTGTTATCAGTGCGCAAGCCGGGCGAGTAAAGCCGGGTAGGTACATACCTTCGGGTTTCAATATCTCATAGGTAGCTATATATATGTAGAATGATATACTACTTGTCTCAAACAGAGAAGAAACAAGTGTCGCCTCTTTGTTTGCGCACGTGTAGTTTTCAATAAATCCTAAAAGTTTTACAAAAGATATAAATAGAATATATATGAATATTATTAAGAGAAAAGATTTGTATTTTTGGATTTATGTTTGTAATGAGTAAACTCAGAAACTACTAGACCGATTTTTTAAATACCTACTAGTAAAGTTGTACGTTACCTACCACTGAATGACATATTTTTCAATACACTAAAGCAAGAACTACACTGCGCATACATGTGCCACATCCACCGATCTGGGCGCGTCGGTATTGGTCTCCATACATTTTAAATAGCAACTAGACTTGTAGAGCTACACTAGATCCACGCCACGCGACGTCGTATTACAATTGCCGAAACGGATCTTGAGCGCTCGGCGTGGGGAACGCTTTGCGAATCCCACACATTGGCGAACCAATCGTCTTCGTTGTTAGATACATGCAGCAACGCAGGCAAAGAATCACGAGTGACGTCTATGACACGATGGCGCGGCGACCCAATCACTGACACTACCCGCGCCCGCGTCTCACTTCGCACCACTAACGAGACCGAATATTTGACTTCTGCGCAACTTGAAGCCAGCGCTCAAGATCCGTGCCGATAATTGTACGTACAGATCAGGCGTGGTCCACGTGTGCGTCGGTCTAGTGTAGTTCTCGCTTTACTCTAAAACCTACTTTTAAGCACGCAACCACACAATTTATTATTTTCCGCACTTGTGCAGAAAAGGACACGAGCTCGCCCTGTTTCAATCGATTGTATTATGTATTTATCGTATCAGGCTGGGCGCTAAGCGACACCTACAAGTCGCGCGTCAACCCTCGTTTTTTTCATTTTTTCGTAAATACATTGAAAAACGTCGTTTGATACACGTGGAAGTTTGTCACTACAGCACTCGGCTCCATAACTGCGCCTCCGTTACGATGACAAACTTTCTACACTTGCATCAAAATGTAGGTACTATTCTTCTATCACTGCAGCACTCGGCTCCATTGCACCCTCACCTACGGCTCGGGCGAATTGCGCCTTGAATGCAAGGATGAACTTTTCTTTACTTCAAAATCAAAATTTACTTATTTATTAATTAATTTCTTCTAAAAAAACTAATTTCTTCACACCTCATATAGACTAACAAATAAAGATTACATGTCGTGTACAAATATCCACATGTATCAATACTCTGCACCAAGTTATTCTATTTCCAATCCCCGGCAGACGAAGTGAGCGCGAGTAATGTAAGTAACGGGGTCCCAGGCGGGGCCGCGGGATACATATGTATGTCTCATTCCATCACGCAGACCGTCCGGTCATTCAGGGTTGATGTGTGTTGGTACACGGAGGTCGGGGGCATGGAAGCGGCTTCAAGAAATTAAGGCCCCAGCGCCGGAAAAGTGTCATAAAACAGTGACTTTCTGAAGCCTACTCCGCATTAAAAAATAAATACTTTATTTTAGACTGTGGTGTTCAATTTTTTTGTAACAATGTTCTTATATACTAGTGTTAGTTATATTTTTTTTTTTCGATGGGAAAATCATCTTATGACAACCCCCGCTCTTGAGCAGAGCGTGAGATAGTGTCAGACTCTTACTGACTAAAAAACCCATCCCGTTCCTTCAAGCCTTCATACCGGGGTTCGAACGCCCTTTCTGATAACCCTGGCCCCAGTAGGCTTCGACCCGGCTGGGCCCCTGCTGTTGCTGACAACTCCTTGAGACGCACGGGAACAGCGCGCGCCGTCGACTACTTGGGCTTGGTCCGGACAGTTACCGGACGGCCGGACAGCGAGCTACCCATTGCTCACTGTCCGCAAGCCCGCGAGTGTTAGTAATACTTAAAACAGCCATCAACAAAACATGTAAAAAGAACAACGATCACTGCTGCGCCACTCCATGACAAATGGCGGAACAATGACCGATATAAGCACAGTCCAACCGACTAGCGATCATACTATGGATGCTGTTGGCGCTACCCCGCACTCTACGCACCAGGGATGCGCATCTTTTACGCATTGTAGGATAAAAGCAGCCTACGCGATGTTCAGCAAACATCCCTGACGCACTACAGAATCGCCGCAGCCACATCAGCATCTTGAACGCATTATTAAATTGATTTATAGGTTCATGAACAACATTATCAACAATTTTTGTCTACAAAAAATATATAGTAATTTCGCAGCTTTTCCCTACTCCTACGAAACGGCTGGAATCTTTAGAAACATTTTTACAAATAGGTCAGCGGGGCGCTATCCGGGCGCGGCTGGCTGCAATTAAATGTACAGACACTCGTACTGCCACCTAGGCAGGTACGAGTGTTGTGTGTTAACCAAAAATTCGAAGACATGTGAATGTGACATTCACCAACCCGCACTGGGCCCGCGTGGTGGATTACGGCCCATTCCCTCTCCTTGAGAGGAGGCCTGAGTCCCAGGCAGTGGGAACATTCAAAAGGCTGATGATGATGATGATGAAGAAGCATTAACAAGAAGGATGTTCAA
Source organism: Mythimna albipuncta (assembly GCA_929112965.1). Taxonomy (NCBI): domain Eukaryota; kingdom Metazoa; phylum Arthropoda; class Insecta; order Lepidoptera; family Noctuidae; genus Mythimna; species Mythimna albipuncta. The sequence goes on along the minus strand of OV815962.1, from coordinate 1,532,461 downwards.
ATTCTAGTCTTTATTTTTGGATATCAGGTTCAACGGTTATTTTTGTAATGTTTGGTCAGTACCGTATGGATTAGAAAGTTAAGCTGTGAAAAGACGGGCGACAAAAGATTGCATGTAGCGGAGATGAGAATGTTGAGATGAATGTGGGTGTGCGCTTCATCATCACGAATTACATCACTGTTTACTATCAAGTGAGATCGCAGTCGAGCACTAGTTTATATTATTATCATATTCCTACCCTTGTCCCGTTTTATTTGGGGTCAGTGCAACACATTTTTTTCTTCCATTCTGTCCTGTCACCCGTCATGCTATCACTAACTCCCTTTTCTTTCATATCACTTCTCACATAATCCAACCATCTTTTCTTTAGCCTCCCTCTGCGTTTCCATCCATCCGCATGTCTTCATAAAACTCTTTTAGTAACAAGCATTTCATGCCTGTTATTTACATGGCCATATCAAGACAAACGATTCCCTTTCAACTTTTCTATAATGGCAATCAAGTTTGTGAGTACGTGTGTGTTTGTTATTTCTTCAGAATCTTAATGGCTGAACGAATTTAGTTGACTAGTCCCTTCCGCAATCTCTAGATCTTCGTCCCACCCTCCGTATCACCTTATCTACAGTCTATTCGGGGCTAAGTGTCCCGAAAATTGCTATTAAATAATATTCCACGCGATGAGCGATGTAATGGCCGCCCTAATCGGCGCAGTGGCGTGTGAGCCACCAAGATATTGACTTGGTCAGGGAATTCGGGCCAACTGACCTTGTAATAGGTCACATATATACCTAGCGACTTGTCGGCATTTTTGGGAACGAGGTAAGAACTATATGAAGGAAATGGTGTAGGGAAAAGGCAGTTTTAGAAGCATTTCGTAGTCAGGTAGATTGTTGGTTTGCAAATATTTGAAGAACTGAAACTCATTGTATCACGGGTGATGATGATGGTGCAACCGTATGGATCACATCTAATATTTTCAAGGAGACAATTTGTAAGTCTGTATGGTTTGTTATTTCTTCACGCAACGAACGGCCAGTACATTGATAGACTATATCCTGGATTAGCACATAGGATACTTTTATCCCAGGAGCATATTGGGATAATTTTCTACCATCACGCGGATGAAACCCCTGGCAGCAACACGATACTCCGTGTATAGACTGATGTTTATACTTTCTTTGACTATAATGTAACGACTATCAAAGATCTACGAATGACAACTGGGACCAATGGCTTTATGGGCTTTCTAAGGCATGGGGTGTCAGTAATGTCTTCAACTTGGCATTAGAGGACCACCACAATTTTTCCGATAACACGTACGAACTAGACCATTAAACGATGGAAAATATTTAGCGAGTCTTAACAGTAATCATATTTATTACCTTGTGAATGCCATAATTACAGACACAATAAAAAGACAATGAGAGAGCTAACCCGGCATTCGCTTGGGGTTTAATGAATTACGAAATAAAGATGGAAATAGTAGAATTTCTTCGCAGATATCCGTAAAATCCTAATTATACTTAGAAAAGTAATGAGTAAAACAAATGTTAGCACTTATTACACTTTCTTTCAACACTTCGCCGATACGAAAAAAGACAGGGCAAGTCGAGTTGAACGACCTGCAGAGTGTATTTATTATTTGGCAGGCGGCTCTGTCTTGCGAAGGGCGCTGGCTTTCATTTCCGCACTGTGACGTTACGTACTAGTGACTATTGGTACAGCCTTCAGTATTGCCTACTGGCAACTGTTAACACTGTCTGCTATCGATTTGTTCTTAGTTTTAGTGCTGTTGAGAACTGTTTTCGGTTTTTGGCGAAATTTTTTCAAGTGAAATTCACGGTTCAATATTGAGATCAAAACGTTTACAGACATATAACACGATTTTATAATACATGCGCTAAACCAAGTCCAAAGCAGTGTTGGTCGAGCGGTAACGGTCCCGAATGACGAGTTTAACCCCAGCCAGGCGCATTAGTTTGTGTAATTTATTTCATCAAAACAATCAAAAAGGAAAGGAAAACATCGAAAGGAAATCGGCATGTCCTGGAACCAAAAATTCGAAGACATGTGACCTTCACCAACCCAGTGCGGGTTGGTCTGCGTGGTGGATTACGGCCCATTCCCTCTCCTAGAGAGGAGGCCTGATTCCCAGCAATTGGAACATTATAAGGCTGATTATGCTATGTTAAATAAAATATCGATCGTGATCGAAAATCGCCTAACAACTCCTAACGCCCAGAGCGTCACTAGTGGAGGCTGAAGTCTGTAATATATATACCTACTTAAATCGTATTTTATGTCACACAGAAAAGTCCTACAAGGACTATAAAAAATAGATACCCCTCAGTCCCAACTCGGATGTAATAAAAAGCGAAACAGAAATAACACTATAATAACCTATAGGCCGAACAGAAGCCGCGTCGTCTCCCAAAGGGTTAAGTGAGCACTGTTAACAAATCAATTACAGTAACCCTCCACCGCTGGCGGGCGTAAAGCCGACTACTTTCCCCAACAAATAAGCTCCAAAGATTTATGCTTCCCTAGTCCTCGCGACCCGGAGTCCGGACAGATCCCGGCCACCAAAACTCCCCGGGATAAAAATCCCGCACCTTATATCAAAGCATTAAGTGATCAGGTCGAAGTGTTAAAAAGGTGGGGATTACATAGAAAAAATATGGATAGCGTAACCCAAGCTGAAAATGAAAAAAATAAGTTGAGATTTAGTAGGCTTTGAGCAAGTTTATGCGTAAGTTATAGTTATTAAAAGTTCTTTTTAGAAAATCGGTAATGAACTACGACCACTTACCGCAAAAATACCGTCACCTTGTTAGTTTTCGACAGTTTTATAATTAATATTAATCATTTTTTAGGGTGGACGAGTCATTTGATAACTTCTCCCGAATTGGATGTAGCGAGAAGGAGTATCACACTTTTACTGACTAAACTCTTTGTTTCTTCAGCTGCCCTTAGCGTTCTAGTGCTGCAGTGACTTTTTTCAACATTCGTAGAGCCCTAGCAGTTTGAATAGTTATCTTATGGTAGCCACGCACCTTCCAGTATACTTGCGCAAGTTTACTGGAACGTGTGTGGCTACCATTAGACAGAACAGTCTCAAAATTGAACACAAAAAATAAAACCTAAGAACTTCAACAGCTTTACTGAAGAAGTGGTCTTGTGTTTAGGCCAGTTTTTCAAATTGCTGCCCTAAACTAAATATAAGATGATTTTTGATTAATGTTCTGGCATTAAAAATAAAACTAAATATTACATACAAAAAGTCGTTAATTTATTACAAGTCTTGTAATGTTTATGAGTTGCTAGCAATTAGCTTGTCCAATATTTGTAAGCCAGTATTGTGTGACATATATACATATGTACCTACTTAGAAAAAATATTTATTTCTTTCTTTCATTGTCTTCTTTAAGTTCCTACACATTTACACATAGAAATATTTCATCCCTTACCCAACTAACGTCAGAGAAGCTCAGCAACAATCAATAAATCTCTCTCCAATTTACGAATCCTCGAAGACAGTCCACAACAAGTAGATTAGACACATATCTATGTATCTCTGCTGTATGCAAGAACAATAAATTTTATCGGGAGCCCAGCGGTCGATTCACTTCGCTGTCAGATTAATTCTGCAGTTAAATTGTAAATGAGACTCGAATCCCGCTTCGTCCGGGACGGCCGAGATCCCGGGATGCCGGGATTTACGTCGCATCCTTGATTTATTCATCCCGTCTTGTTCTAGTCTTTCTTTTAGGACTACTCTAGCTAACGAAGGCGGCTGAGTGAATTCGTTGAGTGACAACCGATTTGCGATGGCTTGGGTTACACACGGCGGGTAGTTGGCGATTTATTTGAGATGTGTCTGACCTTTTGGGAAGGTTATTTTGACCCGAGAGTAGTAGTCTAGCTTTGTCACGCACTTAAATATAAAAAGGGGTGAGTCCAAAACTAGGATTACAGTCTGTCTAAAAAGTCAAACGAATTGGGAATTTTGTATAATATTTATTTATTGTTAAAAATACTTATATTCGATACTTTTTATAAGGTTCTTCTATTAGTAAACAATGATCAAGATCAACGTTGATTACACAGGAAAACAGCATGTCTGTTGCATGAAATTTTTTTCATGAATCTGAATAGTTTTTACACGCTGATTTCATATACATATGCCGTTTTTACGTAGCAGCTCTAGTTTAGTGGCTATGAAGCGACGGGGGTTTTCATTAATAATGCACACAGTTTAAGGTATAAAAATTTATTAAATATTTTTATTCTGAATGAAATTTTCTTTTATATGACTTTCTCGCGTGAGGTGTGTTAGGATTACTATTTTGAATGCTCCAACAACAATCACCCATCATATTTTCCTTCCAGTAACCCTGATATCTCTCCTCCATGGTACGAATATCCTGGTGAAAACGCTACCCTTGCTCCTCGCGTAGGTCACCAAGATTTTCAGGAAAATATTCTAGATGGCTGTGAAGGTAATAAAGCTTAACACTCATGTTGCATCATAGCCGTTGAAAGTGTATTAGTAACTGTTCAACGTGCTGAATGTAGCCATTAGACTTTCTATTCTCCAAAAAATTTCTCACTACCTAAACAAATTCTTCCCATGCACATTTCTCGATATCTGTCATATGGTTGATGAAATTTTTCAAAATCACTGTCGCTACTACAGTCGTCATTATTGGTTTGTTGGCTGCACTCATCTGGATGTTCTGAAGATGTTATATGGTTGATGAAATTTTTCAAAATCACTGTCGCTACTACAGTCGTCATTATTGGTTTGTTGGCTGCTGTGGTACTGATGTGTCACTGGTATTCAAGACTGGTCTTATAGCAGATTTTAAGTTGGGATACACCCACTTCGAACAATTTTTATGGTTTATTCCTATGATTTTCGTAACACAGAAATAACAGTCATCGTGATGATTGGATGGTTCACGCCAGATCATAGGAGCTTTGTACTTAAAAGAGGGTCTTTTTTTGTTTGCCCATAATCTTAAAGACTCAACACAAGTTTTACAAACCAAACTAGGTATCCAGGGCTTAGCGTTAGTCGGCAAAGGAAACCCAAAGTAGTCAAAGTATGTATTTTTCACGAAGTCCGACACGTTCAAACGGAATTTTTTGAACATATATTCTCCACAAATAACACAAAAACAGTCAGGACTGTTTAAACACGTCCTTCTTGAGGAAGACATAATAAAATTTATACAGAAACTAGTTTAGTTACACTGCTATTGATAGAAATTATCGACTGCTTAAGTAAATTCAAGACGGTACCTGTATCTCACTAACTAGAGCTGCTACAAAAAATCTGAGGGTAGATTTGAAATCAGCGCACCCAAATTAGTAAACAACAGTAGAAAAATTGCATGCAACAAAAAAAAAGTTCGATTTTGTTTTTCTGTGTTATTGAACTAGTGTTGACTATATCAGATTTAATTTTGCCCTAAGAATTGCTCATGTCGTTTGAATTTTTAGACAGACTACCAACTTTTATAAGAAGAAATTCAGTATATTTGGTATCAAAGAGTAAATAAAGAATACGGAATTATAGAAAAAGTTTTTCTTTTACTTTTTGTGGCACATATTAATTTTTCATTGTTTTTGAAGGAATTGTACAACTTTAAACACATTTTATGGAACAGAAGTTATTTTTTGGTTAAGGTAATAGGTATGCGTAACCGGCAATAATATAGTAAACGTAGTGTAAAAAAAAATTGCGTCCTCTCTTAGTGGTATAGATTATAGAGTACATTTACATAATATAGAGCACTAGCTTTTGCCCGCTGCTTTGCCTGCGTACATAAAATACTAGCTTTTATCACTCAGGAATAATTTCTATCGGTGAAAATATTTTAGCAATCGGACCAGTAATTTCAAAAATAACCTGCTACAAACAATAAAAAAAAACTTTACCTCTTTATAATAATAGTGTAGAAGTGTAGACAATACTCTATTTTAGAGTTCGGTTGGCAACCCTGTCCTTAACATTATTACACTGAAACGGTTCAAAGGTTCAAAAATAGAATTTAACCACACAAAAGCCAGCAGACAAAGTGGCCAGTAATAAATAGTTTCCGTGCAAACAGCAATCTTTGTCCCATTCTTTGCGGCGTAATCGGACAGCGAGCGAACTACACTGAAACTACGCGGACTGCCTGAAAACTTCATCATGTGAGCATTTATCTGAGGGCATTGTGTGCTGCAACAATGCAGTTCGCACTCCACGAGGCTGTCAGGCCTTCCTGCAGATAGGCACTGCGGGGACGGCACGGCATGGTGCGACACGGCTGCGCCAAGATCTATGCCCTGCCAGGAACGTTCCGTCACGAAAACTAGTTAGTACAGTCTCGTCTACAATATTTATGCCTCAGAATTTTGTTTCGTGCTCATTTGAATATGTAGCAGCTATCGCGAAAGTATTTTCATTATTTAAACTGCAGACGGAAGTTTTTCTTTCTCCATTTTTAATGAAATTTAAACTTTCTGCATGTCGGCTGAGGGAACATTTCTCGCGAGAGTTATGGGGTGTCCGCGTGCAGGGAATGGCGGCGACTGATGACGTTCGCTCATCGCCCATTTCGAAGACAAGAAAAACGGCCATTATGCTTTTTCCGGAAGTTAATTTTCGGTCGAGGATAATTGTCATAACAACATAAACTTTTGTGTGTTAGAATTAGCGTGTGCAGTCTTAAAAGAACGCTGTCGTGAGACTCTACCATGAGCTCTTAACATGGTCCATTTGACAGGCCGGTTGTTCTAGTAGTTAATGACCCTGACTGCTATGTCGGAGGTCGTGGGTTTGATTCCCACCTAGAACAAATGTTTGTGTGATGAGCACGATCATTTGTTCTGTGTTTGGGTGTAATTTATCTATAATATGTATTTGGAAACATATTACATTATATTACGTACTCGTAACAAAAGCTCTGCTTACTTTAAGACTAGATAGCTTTGTGTGATAGTTGTGGAACATTATTATTATTATTTTAACACGTTATAGTAAGGCCCCTGAAGGTAGAACTACTACTCACACGTGTGCCACACACGCCGATCTGAGCGCGTCGGTCTCCATAAATTTCATATGGAAACTAGATTTGTAGAGCTACACTTGATCCACGCCACGCGACGTCGTTCTACTTACAAACCAGGCGTTTTACATGTGTGCGTCGGTTAGTGTAGTTCAAGCTTTATGCTGCGTAAGGAGCGTGTGTGCCCGATCCTTCCGCGCCGCTCCATTGCGCACGTGATGTCGGAACGTAGGTAGCAGATTCTGAACTAATTGGTGCTCCGCTGGTGTAATGGCTGCAAGGCATTCCGATGTCAGGATCAGTGAGTAAATAAGGGATAATGTCTTGAAAAGTTCTCGGAATTTATTAGTCATGCAGCGTGTTAATATTTACTGCAAACATTTCTTACAGCTTACACTTTCTTCTGCTATGTGAGGTCTCAACATTTAGTCTGTAGTTTTAGTGAATGAGAGATCAGAGGAAAAGCAAATCGTCTTCTTCTTCTTCTTCCTTGCCTTATCCCTTTATTTGGGGTCGGCTCTCCTCGTCTTCAGGCGACAGGATAGTGTATCCTGGTTTGTCTGTGCGTCCAGCTGAGCTCATACCAGATCTTTAGATACGGTTGTCCACCGCGTAGCTACAGGGTACCCTCTGCCTTTTAAAAGCAAATATTGCATATAAATGAAGAGCTTACTCTTAGGAATGCTATCGTTAACCACATCATCGCTGAGATTGTGGTCAAGCGTGAGCGTGAGCGTGAATAATAAAAGCAATTCATGGTACTACCACTGCTTAATATAAATATTAATAGAAGGTTTAATAAAAAAACATAGTGTATTTGTTTGCTGTGTTATTCCCATCTGATTATAATTTAGGTGTCTTTTAGGTTAGAGTTAATACATAGGCTGTTAACAAACTAGTGCGCTTCACCATCAAAGATTACATCACCGCTTACCATCAGGTTGGATCGCAGTTAAGCACTAATATAAAAAAAGGAAGCAATGTCCATTGTTTCAAAACTATAATAATAATGTAGGAAATACTGCATGTAAATGAAGAGTGAATAGGTTATTTTTAGGCACTAGTGCTTTATCGTCCATCAGAGCATCGTTTGACATCAGGAGAGAGAGTAGTTGCAACCAAACCAAAAAAACACAGCTAAAAGAAACAAATGTCCAGAATTGCAAAACGATATCTAATATTAATTAAAAGCCTACAAAACTAAAATGGCGTCCATCTGACATTGCAGGCTGTATGGCGACGTATCAGTTGTCAAACGAGGAAATAAGTCGGAAATTGTTTATTTTTGTTACAAAACATTTCTTGCCCACTTTATGAAGTTTTTGAAATTAAATTTATTTATTTGCTAGGTATACGAGTCTTTTGATATTCCATAGCAAAGAAATTTATTTATTAATTATTCTTGCTTATTTTTCAAATATTTTTTCTTCTTTTCATTTTCCACACATAATAATTTGATAAGTTTATTATTAAGTTAGTTAGTTATTAAGTTCAAGATAATTTAAAAAATAAGATACTTAATTATAATTATTATTATTAATTATTTATTATTGATTAGTTTAAGATAATTAATTAGTTGGTTAGTTTGTTATTAAGTTCAAGATAATTATAGTAAAACATCCTTACGTGAAATGACAGCGTAAATATATAAAGTGTACTTAGGCACTACATGCCACATACATGTGTCATATTTTTTTATAACTTTACTACACTGCCGTGGCAAAAGTAAAGATTTGTCTTAAGGATGACAATTTTCAATCTAAATTAATTATGATTGATGATATTTTCGAAACCATGCATTTTTGGATCACATATTCTAGGAATTAGTAGTTTTTTTACCTAAAGAATGTAAACCTTGAGTTATGGGATATCAAAAACAACACTGGGTACTTAGTTAATAACATGGTAAAATATTTTTTTTGCCTCACTTATTCGACTTGTCAGTCGTGCAAATGTTTTTAGAATCTGCATAATATCATGAGATTTCATCACTGTCATTAGTCAAACGTAATAAAATTTACAATCAATAATATTAAAGAATTTATTGAAGTATTTTGCGAGGTTCTGTACGGCCATTGCCATTTATTGGGGTTTTTTATTGGTAGGAAATCATCCAATGACTTCTCCCGCTCTAGGGTGGGTGGGCGCGTCAGAATTTTACTGATTAATACACACTTATAACTCCTTCTTTGCCTCCCAGGATTCCCTTTCGGACGAACCATGGCCGCCATTTGTTGGGGTAAAATCAATTATGTTACAATGTAGCTTCGATTAATATCTATACCATATAACAACGACAGTACGGTTGATGCAGTGGTTGAGTGAATTGCTACTGCGCTGCGTGTCGCTGATTCGATTCCCGTACGTGACAAATATAAATTGTATGACCTTTAGATAGATAGTTGTTCCCGTTCTAGTGTTAGGTATGTGAGTTTTAAATGTTTGTGAAAGCACCCACAATACAAGAGTATGTAACTTGTAGTAATCATTTCTAAAAACATAAAAAACTCGATCTTTAACAAAATAGACATTTCGTTCTACTTTCTCTTATTTTCGTTTCCAAACTTTACTAAATACAGATTTATAAGAACTTAGTTCGAGTTTTGCAAGTAGTGTTGGCTTTCAGTATCTTCAATACTTGGAGCTCCTCCATCAATATTTTGGTAAATATGGAGTCAGACTTTAAATAACAACGATACTTCGACGGTTGAAAGGCAAAATGGTGTAATCGACATTGAGTAAACTTTACAAAAAAGTGATTTAAAGTTAAAATTTAGAGTTCACTTTTGTAAAGTTTACTTTATGTCGCTTAGATTATTTTGTCTTTCAACCGTCGACTTGAAGAAGAGTAGATATTGTGCCACAGAGTATGCACGTGTTTTACCTACTTTCGATAAAGTGACATCTGCGATATAGATTGTAATAATAATTTGAAATACAAAACTACACCAATTTTAAATTGCAATATCTACCTACTAGGAATCTAGTTTCGAATAATTAAAGTAGCTGCTGGACTTTACTCGAACTCCGAGTTTTTCTCGCGGTCACAGATTTCATGAGTTGTACGAAAGAGAACCCCGGGGCCCCGAGAATTAAGGCAAAGAAGCGTTTTATTCAGTAAAACTCTGTCACGCCTAATCTGCCACAGAGTGAGGATGTCCTAAAAATCGGTCACAGATTTAGCATTGTCCCGTAGGGGCCCAGCAGGGTCGAAGCCTACTGGGGCTGGGGTTTATTTCAAAAACTCGACCCTGATAGGAGGAGGAATAGGAGTAGGTTTTTAGTCAGTAAAGACTTGAGACACTCTCCGCTCAAGAGTGGGAGACGTCATTAGATGATTTACCCGCTTAAAAAATTAAGCATTGTCATGTAATGTAACCAACAGGCTTTTAGGCACATTTTAAATCGACAACTATGCAGAGGAATTCTAAGACGCCACAATTTTAAGAACATCTCGAACTGATATTGACTGATAATAATATCGAATGACTTAATATAATAATTTAAATAATCTGATGTATCGATCGAATGCTCAGTATACTTAATAATTATAAATGCATGAAATTGTAATGTTTGTTATAATAATCAATTATTTTGTATAATGCATGCAGTATACATAATATAAATGTTGCAGTGCCCTTCCCGGGTCCATGTTTGAGACAATATATAAATGTTACAACTATTTACAACATGTGTGCAAATAAATAAATAAATAAATATTTTGACAAAAAGAAAAGTCAACACTTAATCAGACCTTTACAACATAACTTCCAAAGAAAGTAAAGTCTCCAAAAACATGTGTAGCTACTAGCTACATCTGCCGAATGTTCTCTAACTTAAAACTATTTGTCTGAACAGCCCCGAACAGCCGTCAACATGTCCGATACACGCGAGCCTCTCAAATGAACATGTTTCGGAACGAACACCTGCGACAGATACACTCATTAATTAGAACAAGAGGCGTTCAGTGTCAACGTTCACTCATTCGTTCATTTAGGCTGATAAGTGAAGTACAATAAGGTTTTTTGGCGGGATTTTTAGTGATATTCAATGGCTGATTTATTTATTTATCTGTTAATTTATTTCTGGGTGATACTGTGATGTTTAAATGGTGTAGTTTTGTTTTTCGTTAGGTTAGGTATGTTTTTAGGTTTCATTCCGTTGAAATACTAGAAACCTTTTAATCTGCCTACTTATGTAGTGGTTTCAATTCCTTCTCGGTCGATTTTTTTTTTTCATTTTTTCATTGTGACTCTTCCAATATCATATTTACTTTGTAAGGGTCAATCCTCGTATAAGCCTGAGCTTACACACACCATGGACATAGGATATGTCCTATTTATGTTCATACTAGTTGTCTCTCGCAGTTTCACCCGCGTCTTTTGTCTTTTTTTTTTCGGAGTAGTGTGGAAGAAGGTAGTGTCAGACCCTTGCCGACTAAAAAACCCACCCCGTTTCTTCTTTCATACCGGCCCCAGTACGTTTCGACCCTGCTGGGCCTAAGGTTGCTGACAACTCCTTGAAGCGTGCGGGTACAGTACGCGCTATCGACGACTTGGGCTCGGTCCGGACGGTTACCGGACGGTCGGACAGCGAGCTACTTATTGCTCGCCGTCCGTAAACCGGCGCCTACGTTGACCGGAAATTGGGATCGGAATTCCGGCGGCGGCTGGGGCGTAAGCGCCGTTGCCTCACGCGTGCGGCCTCCTTCTTTGCTAACATTACTGCTTCGAAGAAGGAGGCGACCGCCTGCCACTCCTCCTCGCTCCGGACCCGCGTCTTGGGTTACTGCTCTGCTCCTATTGGTCGTCGCGTGATGTTATGTAACCTACAACTTCCTTCGACGAATGAGCTATTCAACGCTTAAAAATATTTTCAATTCGAACCAGGGGCCGTATTATGACCTCTTAAAACCATCATGTTTTCGGTGTGAAAAAGAGACGGAGCTATACAGGACGAATAGCACTATCCTTTTCTCACACAGAAAACATGATGGTTTTAAGATGTCATAATACGGCCGCAGTACTTTCTGAGATTGGCGAGTTCAAACAAACGAACTCCTAAACCTTAAATAGGCCAGCAATAAAATAAGTAAAAGTCTTATGTCACAGTGATTTTTATATATACTTTTTTTTTAATTATATAAACCAGTACAGACTGCGATCCCACCTGATGGTAACCAGTGATGCAATCGTTGGTGATGGTGAGGCGCACTAGTTTATTAAGAGCCTATTCACTGTAGCCTTGAAGATCACCATAATTGGACGGAAAACCCGTAGCAGGCAAATTTTCCAGTCTTTCGCAGTACGCGGTATAAACGACGAAGCAAAACGCTTAGTCCGGACCGTAGAAGTTTTAACAATATAAGGGTGGATACTCGCCGTCCGACGTTTTTGTGTATAATTAGTAATTCTGAGAATATTATAGGTCCTTTTTAGCTTTAGCCGGTATGAGAGGGGAAGCGACACCGATTTTCATTTACATAAAAGAAAAATAAAACTAATTTATGCATGAATTATTCTAATTCTAGTTTCTGCTAGTGGCTTCGCCCGCTGCAGTGTCAAAAATTATCCCAAAGGATTTCCAGGACATGCTCTACCCGACAGAACAGATAAAAGAGGTTAGAATCCGATCCCGATTTCCGGCCACCGTAGGCGCGGGCCTGCGGTCGGCGAGCAATGGGTAGCTCCCTGTCCGACCGTTCTGTAACTGTCCGGACCGAGCCCAAGTCGTCGACGGCGCGTTCTATTCCCGCTCGTTCCAAGGAGTTGTCAGCAACAGCAGGAGCCCAGCTGGGTCGAAGCCTATTGGGACTAGGGTTAGCTCCGAAAGGTAGCTCGGCCCCGGTACGAAAGGCAAGAAGGAACAAAGAACAAAAAAAAACATCTATAATATTAATATCCCGACTTACAAGTGTTTTAAACCCACCCAGGCGCACTACTTTCTGTAATCTATTTCATCACCACCGCTTTTAGAACGGTGTCGTAGAACGAAACATTCAAAGACATGTGACATCCACCAATCTGCACTGAGTGCGAGTGGTGAATTACCACCCATTACCTCTCCTAAAGAGAAGCCTATGTCCCAGCAGTGGGAACATTATAAGACTGATTTCGCTATGCTAAGCTATAAAACTCAAAATCTCCTCACGGCTGTCGTCCGAGTGTCTTCGCAAGGTTCTGCAATACTTCGGTCACATTGCAAGGAAAAACGACGGCAAACTCGAAAGGCTCATCGTGACTGGTAAAGTGGAAGGGAAAAGGCCTCGTGGACGCAGCCCAATACGGTGATCCGACCAGATCCGCACCAGTCTTGACTCTACAGTGTATAATGTGGAATGCCCTTCATACTGCCAGCGACAGAAACAGTTGAATGTCATAAAAGTTAAATTGATGAAGCAGGAAAGTCACGAACCTTAAGCGATTATCACACACTGCCACGCACCACGCAGCGTAACGCATGAATGCGTGTTTTAACTTTGCTTGTAAGTATTGTGATATAGAAAAGAGATCGCATGAGTTGCTTTTTTTATGTAACCAATGCACTGGCTTGTAAAATATAATTCGAAGGATTATGCTGTCCTAGAATAGGTTTGAAAGTTGGTAGAAAAAAGAATGTGTCTTTTTTTTCAGTGTTGAAGTGATTTTTGTAAGTAAAACCATGAATTCGTTTAAATAAGTAAAAAAATATATAAGAGTGCGCCGCCCGAAGTGTTTGATTTCATAGAAGAATCCCTATACGAGCCTACCGACGAGCTGAGCTGCGTTACAGTATCTCCATTTGTAGATATAGAAAACATGCACTGTCCAACACACTGAAAATGCATCCACGCGCTTTATGCAGATCACGCGCCTACTTGCGGAGAAGCATGCCCACACGCGCGTGGGTGCGTCGCGAGTCGCAAGGTTTGGCACACTGAGTCTCGTAGTGCCGTGCGTGATTATGGATGAAATGAGTCAGAGCTTGCGTATGTGCATCTAAAAAACGCACTTACGCGCGTGAGTGTGTAAAAAACCCGCATGATAATGCAGATCTGCATTCCTGCAAGTACGCGCGTAAGTGCGTTGACACCATGCAGCGTGATGCGTTGCAGTGTGATAATCGCCTTAGGATTGAAGAATACGACGCAAGGAAAAGGAGCTATGATAGTAGGCCCCCAATTTTTTCAACGCCTCTACATATCATGTTTTGTCATTTTACAAAACCCTCCCCTGTGGAATATATTTGTGAACAAACAAAAACTTTAATGTCCTAAAAGTTTAAATACATAAATACGAGTATGGAGCACTAGTTCGCCGCTGTATCTAAAGTTCTGCCGCATCGGTCGACTAGCTCTTGTAGTTTCACACCTTTTTGGTGTAACTTTGCCGGAATACTGCAAACTTTGCCCGTGTCACTAAAAGGTGCATCAATGCATGCAATGGCGAATATATTTAAATAACCCGGCAAGAGGAAATGTACTCTTTCGACAGTAGTTTTTTTTTTTAAGTGAGGAATCATCCTATGACTTCTACTGTTCTAGGGTAGAGCGTGACCTTTTCAAGAAATTCCTGCCTAGCGGGCATCGACCTTGCTGGGCCCCTAGGGTTTGCTATCAAAGCAAGAGTGAAGGCATCTCCTGAGCGCACTCATCCATAGGTCCGCATTCATGGCTCTCCACTAAGCACGTCGAGGTCAAGAGCGGGCTCAATGAGAAACAAAAATGCGTCAATACTAAAAAATAAACCACGGCAACCCTGAAAACAATTTTTTAAATTAAACAGATTCAATCCTTTGAATTACTCCTTTTACAGATCTTTTTTTTTTATGGTGGGAAAAAATCATCCAATGACAACCCGCGCTCTTGGACGGAGCGGGAGATAGTGTCAGACTCTTACTGACTAAAAGACCTACCCCGTTCCTTCTTGCCTTCATACCGGGGCTCGAGCTCCCTTTCGGATAACCCTGGCCCTAGTAGGCTTCGACCCGGCTGGGTCCCTGCTGTTGCTGACAACTCCTTGAGGCGCGCGGGAACGGTGCGCACCGTCGACGACCTGGGCTTGGTCTGGACAGTTACCGGACGGCCGGACAGCGAGCTACCCATTGCTCACTGTCCGCAAGCCCGCCTTCACAGATCTGCTGAAAGATATTTCTGTAGAAGTAAGCAGTTTGTTTTGTATGTGTATACCTACTCATCACTGAATAATCACGAAATCTCAGAAACTATAGGGTATAGACATGCGCTAAGAATCTTCCTAAATTCACCCCTTATGGGAACGAAACGGGGTCCAAAGTTTGTATGGTTAATCCGACAATCACGCGGGCGAAGTCGGTGGCAGAAGCTAGTCTATACATCTATACATATAAATAAAATTGGAGTGTCTGTTTGTAATGTTGAAATAACAGCTGTAAAAAGCAGTACATGCATATGAATATATACGGTACATACACTAAAATAACATTTTTTACAATTATTGTCTGTCTGTTTGTCCGGGCTAATCTTTGAAATGATTGGACCGATTCTGACGGTTTTTTTTAGCAGGTAGCTAATGTAATAAGGAGTAACATAGGTTACTTTTATTTTAGAAAAAAATAAAATCAATATCCTATAGTCCACGCGAACGAAGTCGCGGGCACAGCTAGCATTTATATATAACTATAATATCTGAATTAAAAAAAAAAAAAACTGAAAATTTCGAAAAATTTATGAATAGTTAATCTTCAAGCGTGAGTTCGCGTGAAGATTAACTATTCATTAAATTTTCTGAAATTTTCCAATTTATACGCAATTTTCTTTAATTTTCGTAAAAATGTTCTGCAAAGCGTTAAAAAACATTAAAAAAAAAAACAAAATAAATTAAATCAGTAAAGTCGTTCAACTTATGGCGTAACCAAGTGAAAAACTCCATCCATTACTCTCTCCCCTGTGTCTACATAAACAATGAAATGAATAAACAAACACATTTTTTAATAGTCTTAGCGAATTTTAATGTAGTCAAATGTGCAAAGAATAACAAGTCACTTAATCCTGGTTTATGAGCGTGGCGCCACCGCCAGGCTGGTAAACCGAAGGGGCCACAAAACGGCACAGCAGGAAAACTTGACAATAAAACCAGAATAAGGTTTAACATTCATTTAATGGCGGTGTTAACAAACAATTATTTTGACTTAAACCTCATTTAACTTCATGTCAGTACCCCCCCAGTATTATTACGCAAAGCTTAGTTTCTAAACACATCAAATTTTTTTCTTAAGGTAGTAAATTATTCAATGACTTTTTCCGGTTTGGGTGGCGTGAGGGGGTGGCAGACTTTTACTGACTAATATCACACCTTCAGTAGCCCTTTGCGTTCTATCTAGGACTAAGGGTTTCCTTTTCAGAATTTGCTGAGCGCGTGACCCGGTACACTAATCTATAAGCCGTATAAATATTAGTTCCGTGCGGGAACCAAACCTGCGACCCGCAGAGCAGCAGTCAGTCGCTCAACCACTGCGTCTAAGTATTCCTTTTTAGTTCTTTATTGTACACTAGAACAGCTTATAATTTTTGTGGATAACAGCGTTCATGTACAAAGGCGAGCATATCTCTCAGTTGAGTTTTCTTCCAGCAAACCATTGAGTGACAGAGCGAGATCACAATAGAGGGTGACATCCAGTCTAAATCTTAAAATTACAAATAATACGAAAAAAACAAATACATACTCGTATATATACACTTACATATATAAATATAAACATACCTATATCAACACTAATATTATAAAGAGGTAAAGTTTGTTATTTTGTTTGTACGAGGTAATCTCTGACAGTACTGATCCAATTGCTAAAATTGTGTCACCGATAGAAAGCTGCTTGATTCTTGAGTGACATATTTTAAGTACGCGGGCGAAGCTGCGGGCAAAAGCTAGTTACAGATAATACGAAAAAAAAAAACATAAAATCATCAAACATAACACTACCATCATGGCCAGGGTTATCCGAAAGGGCGCTCGAGCCCCGGTATAAAGGCTTGAAGGAACGGGATGGGTTTTTTAGTCGGTAAGAGTCTGACACTATCTCCCGCTCCGCCCAAGAGCGGGGGTTGACATAAGATGATTTTTCACATCGAAAAAAAAATCGCGTTCGTAGTATTTTTCTGTTTCCTTCTTGTCTTTTATTTATAAGTTAGTTCATAAATGGTTAAATAAAAATACTTAAATAAATAAATACAAACATACTTATATAGGGTGACTGGTGATTAGTGTACGATACTTAAACACGTGATTGTGCTCATGATAACCAACAACTTTTACTATGGGAACAAACCTGAAATCGCGAAAAAAAATCAGCTGTTCAGTACATTTATGTTTGCCTAATGGACTCAACAGCTGATATTTCTCCGCGATTTCGTTTTTGCTCCCATAATAAAAATTGTTTGTTATCATGAGCATAATCACGTGTTTAAGTATCGTACACTAATTGCCAGTCACCCAATATATTGTATATGTATGTATTATTGTACAAGGCTGAGTTTCCAAACACACCCCATGAGAAATGAGAGTCTAACTGAAGCGAGAAGTTTGTACTAACTCATTTAGATAATGTGACTTGGCTGGCTCCCATTCTTTAGTAGATGTGGAAGGAGCTCGTGGGTTTATGGCTAATAGGCTTCAGCAAAGGATGATTAATCACAACTACTGCAGTCATGGCCGAGATGTGAGAATATTTGGAATCTCAAGCCCCTCCGTGTATAAGTTGGGTTAGGGGGAAGTACATCGTATGACGGTCACATGGGATATTACAAGTTTAAGATAGACATTGGCTCTTTGTATCTTCAGTTGATAATTAACATCTTTGGTCATACAATTCAATTTTAATCTCCATTTTGAAGCCCTCATAAAATCTCCGTTGCATACGTGTTGATGACTGCTATGCCGGAGGTCGTGGGTTCGTTTCCCACCCAGGACAAATGTTTGTGTGATGAGCACGATCATTTGTTCTGTGTCTGGGTGTAATTTATCTATAGTATGTATTTGGAAATATATAAGTATGTTTATCAGTTGTCTATTACTCATAACACTAGCTCTGCTTAGCTTGAGACTAGACGGCGTTGTGTAATAGTTGTGGAATATTATTATATTATGATTTTAAATTCAAATTATTATTAATAGAAAATTTGAATTTAAAATCTTCCAAACAGTTTTCAATATTCTAAATATTTTTTTAAATTGTACTCGGATTGTGCAGACTTTTTCTATAGAATCATTATAGACTTGGAACGCAAAGAAAAGCTAAAGGAAAACAGGAAGAAAAATAAGGGTTTAAGTCAGTAAGAGTCTGCCACTTTCGCTGGCTCTGGGTGAAGACCCAAAGGGTGAGGCCTTCTTTGTACTTAATACGACGTCGCGTGGCGTGGATCAAGTGTAGCTCCACAAGTCTAGTTTCTATATAAAATGTATAGAGACCGACGCACCCAGAGCGGCGTGTGTGGCACACGTCTGAGCAGTGTATTACCATCCTCAAAATTAAAGATAAGACCCATAGAGTAGATTATAGAGCGGCCAAGTTCGCCATACTTCATTATTAAATAAGAATGGCAGATGGTGAACTACATATACCTAGAGACGAAGGTCAATATTTAAAAAGCACATAAATAGTTTCAGTAGCAATTAAACGCACATGAATCAAAAACAAACGAGGATTTAATATCATATAAAAGTACACTTGAATTGATAAAACATGCCTATCTGTCATTTTACAAAAATAGAACGCAACATTCCTTTCTGCCAACATAAGCATGTAAGCATTTTGTTGTTTTCGTTGTATAAATAAAGAATGACAGGAAAATTGTCACTTCGGAGTGTTTTAGCAAGTTGTTTTTCATGTTTGTCTTATTTACTTATCTTTATTAAAAGCGTGAATCAGATAATCTTCACATATTGTTGTCAATTTAGCACTGAACTTTTTTTTATTCGAATATTTATGCGTGTTTGGTTTAGTAAGAAAACTTTTATAGACTCATTGTTATTATATTACTCATTTGTCTTCATAGTACTGATTTCCATCAGATGAGATAGTGGTCAAGTGCGAGCCTATCCAATATACCTATTAAAGAGCTAAAGCTAGTTTTTTTTTATAGGAGCTTATCTCTGAAAGTACCAGTCCGATTGCTAACATGTTTTCACCGATAGAAAGCTGCTTTATTCCTGTGATACATAGGCTATATTTTATGTACCTACGCAGGCGAGCCTGCGGGCAAAGACTAGTAGTAGTAGTAAACAAAGTAATAGAAAATACAAAGTTAGATTAAGTAGTAAGTAGTAATATTAGGATCCATCCTTTAAATGTACTCAAGGATAAGAGAAAAAAAATAACACAGCATTTGTATCAGTGCTTTTTTTCAACTTCACTTCTTGTAAACAAACTAAGAATTTGCAGCAACTTCTCTCTGATGTTACAATTTAATTTTAAGACTTTCCTCAGCCAGTTTATCTCACATTCGACCTCTAATAACCTCACACCAGGGGTTCAGTAATTTACGCGGCAATTGCTCGCTAGACCTCCCTTAAATCATGGCTTCCTGGTCACAAACGGACAAAATAATCCCTATGTGAACTTTCCTCAGCACCTATAAAGATGGCGGCCATAGATAAAAAAGTCTATGATCAGCGGATTTTGTGCCAAAAAAAGGAAAAACGAAAGTAGTGAAAATGTAGTTTTAGTGGCTATAAATATGTTTATGATAATAAAACGCTTATCTTGTATTGACATTTTTGTGTTTGTAGTGTTTGGCTTGACCGGCACTTCGCTGACGTGTCGTTTTATTTTTATACGTTTTTTTTTTTTGTTCTTACGTTTGTTATTGAGTTTTTGGCGGGATTTCTTTGAATCAAGTTATGTGGTTGTTTTAACTGTTCACAAATTGATTCCTAGCAGATATTGTGATATAAAATTGGTGAAGTTTTGCGATTTCGGAAAAAATGGAACTGAAAATTATTACCATGAACACATCTTATGGTATATTTGCTGCCAAATACTGCAAAAAAACATTAGAATGTGTTACATCCGTATTCTAATGGATCTCAAAGTAACTTAAAGTGACTGAAAACTTAGAGTGAGTTGCACCATTTAACTATAACGATAACAAAGCTGTTAACAGTTGTCAAATCGTCGAATTGACCAGTAAGCGGCCGTTTCACGGCTGGTTAAGGTTTGGTTATCGTTATAGTTAAATGGTGCAACTCACCCTTAATACATTCTAAACTTGACACTGGCTAAATGTTAAGCCAAAATAAAAATAAAAATGTTAAGAAGATAAATGTAAAACCATACAAGTATGGCAGTAGCAAGATTTCAATTTTGAACTATTGGAGATATGGATATTAATAAAAAAAAAATATTATTATCGATTGCGTTATGTTTGACCACTGTCGCATCGTTCTACCCGCGTTGCCTAAAAGTGATCCAGTCTCCACCAGCAGGGAATTCCACTCCAAGTTTTTTTCCGGAAGGAACTCCGCGGTCCTGGGACGAAGACTGAGACGCTCGAGAAATCATTGAATGATTTCCCAACTAAAAAAAGATGTAAACAAGATTTTTAATAGGTATATAAACACAAAATGAAGTATAATTTCATGCTTACATTACCAAAATAATCTCAACGCACACGTGTTAGCATGACATCTACGTACTATTTCGAGTGCTCGCAATAAATCGTGCATATTCTAGATTTATGTTCAAATGGCGAGTGTTGCAGCTATTGCCCCCTCCGTCATCCTCGCTAACGGCGTGATTATCACACACGATATATTTTGACAAATGCACGTGTAACTCCAGCTTAATGTATTATTGCTAGTAATTTATGTGTCCCTAGTAGTTTGAATAATTTGTAATTTGGTTTTGTGGTTACCGCGTAATGGTTGCTCGTCACCTCAAATTTTCCTCTCAGTATTATTTTATGCGGCAATGGACAGTGAGGTTTTTCATCGGTAATATTTAACGGTATTGTTGTGGTCTTGTAGATGAATGGAGAGGGAGGGAATAGTGTAACGGGTGACATGACAAAATGAAAGAAATTAACGTTTTCCGCGAACTAGTTCTACTTTTCACAACTACTGAATATATGTGGTCCTCGAGGTAAAGGTGCTTTTACCTTGAGCTAGCTCGAACTCCTCACTGCATTCAGGATTCTAGTATAACTTCCCTTTCTCTCCTCGGAAGTTAACATGACATCCTTCATTGTGGTCGGGATTCAATATGACGGCGTGATATTAAGCACTGTTTTATTTTTGTATGATATAAACTACACATGATCACATGACTGTGATCCCACCTGATGTTAAAGTGATGCCATCGTTAATGGAGACGCGCACCAGTTTATGAAGAGCCCATGCACCCTAGCTTTGAAGACATCTAAATTATAATCGAATGGGAAGACCGCAGCAAGTAATTGTTCCGGTCCTTCGCGATTTAAATAAGGAGGCGAAAGGATAAGTTGCTGTTGGAACCTCTACGGTCAGATTACATGAGATAAAACAAGCGGTCAGTACTTAGTGTTTCGCCATAAAGGTGTCAACAATGTAAGGCTGGACACTCGTCGTACGTCGAGTTTCTGATAGTAGAAAAGTACACACACTTTTCAAAATACAATAATCTATTTACTATTAGAGAATTTATAGTAATTCCTACTCTTTCTCTGTCCATACAGTAAGGTTGTGGAACTCTCTTCTGCCTAGCATCCTTGAGTTGAAAACTATTTATTTCTTTAAGACTCAAGTAAAAGAGTACTATCTTTCCTCTCTTATTGATCTTCTAATAAGTTGCTAAAAGGCTCAAAGATTTCTATAAATAAAACCTAGACTTTTTGTACCCGGTAAACTTGGACGTACTAAAAAGTCTGCAGTCTGTGCTCAGCCTTATCGGAATGGGCTATTAAAGTCTAAAGCCAGGCGACTTTTATGGCAACGCTGACAGCCGCAACATAATTATGTGAACAGAGAGATATGAGCACTATTTCGTGTTAGTTTCTTAATCTCCTGAACTTATAAAATTCCTTTTTCTTTGTCCATCCTTGTTCCTATTGTCGGTCGGGTCATCTCGGTCCTACGCCAGGACAATCTGGGTTTTGACAATTGGACTTTCTTAAGTTTCTCTTGATGTTAAGATGCCGAGCACAAATCCGTAGTGTGCACCGACACTAGAGCCGAGCACGAGTTACACTACACGAATTTAAGCTGGACTCATGCTTGACTCCTCTAGCATAGAACCACCTTTAGATAACCGGTTAACTCTTTGAATGTCGTAATTAGAGACACAATAGAAGAACAATTACCTTATGTCGGACAGTGTAACTTAAGACATTCGAAAGGATAATGACGGGGAGCCTCTACCTCAATATTTAGTTTAAGTCCGAAATCCAATGCGAGTACTGCTCCTGGGCCCCAAGTCTGCTATTTTCATAAATTCGTCATTCCAACACGATCCAATTGTCATTTTGCTAAAAGTTTGTAATCTGCTAATTCATAATGATCGATCATTGATCGGTCAATGGTCTTGTAATAGAATTGTGGTAGAATGATAATTTCGAGCATATTAAAACCAATAACTGCACAATAACGTTCTAATGGTAAAACACTGATCAAATAAACTGTCAAAGGTTTAGCAGATTGCCGCAAACTTCAAATATTCATTTGTCAATATGTACGAGATTACCATTCTATGTCACTTCTTTCAGTGGAGGGTCAGTGGTTGACCATTGGAAAGTCATAATGACGCCATTATATTAGTAGATTACCAAACTTGTCAAAATCGACAATTATGACACCAATGATAGACCATTGTGACACTATTGTAATAGCAGACTTGAGGCCCTGACCAGACGATGGCCCCCTACTCTACCCTACTCTGCCCTACTCTACCCTACTCTACCCTACTTCATTTGTTACAAAAAATGTGACAAATAAAGCCGCTCGACCGATTTTGTGCAAACTTCACATAAACCATCTACTAAATAGTCCGAACAAAGCCTAAACAATTGGTTTGGATAGGTGAGCCCGTTCTTGAGTTATAAAATTACAACGAAAAGTGGCATTGATTTTTATATGTATAGATAAATTACATGTATAACGCAATTATTTGATGAGTTTGATTTAATTAATTATTTTTTTTCTTTTTGCAGCATCTAAGTAAAAGCTTTTTAAACTATCGAATAAATATGGCCTAAGTTCCTCATATTTTCTGCACAAAGCCACTACAACATTCATTATTAAAAAAAATCGGCCTTAAATTGAGCTTTAAGTTTTCAACTACAAAGAAAGGAGTATAAATAATTAATTTAGCAAAGCGTGCCTCCAGTGTCCGGTGCAGTGTCTCCTCACTAGTCGCAGCATGTTGGCGCGATTTATTTGAGTCTGCCGACGAATGTTGGCGGCTTTCTTTGTTGGATGAAGCTTTAAGCTTTACTTAGCCGCCCAGTTGTCGGCTTCGTAAACGAGTTTGCAGTCAGATAGCTTAAGTACAGTCTGAGCTACGGATTTTTGTTTTTAAAATATATAAAAACATGGCTGTTTTGTATAATGGCTGCTTTTTTCTGAATTTAAGTAAATATCAGGTTCATTGTTTCTGTTCCAGTTTAACACACTCTGGGTGAGTTGCACCATTTAATTATAACGATAACCAAACCATAACCAGCCGTGAATCGGCCGCCTATTGGTCAATTCGACGATTTGACAACTGTTAACGACTTTGTTATGGTTATAGTTAAATGGTGCAACTCACCCTCTGTGTTAAAGTTTTACTCTAAAACCGACCTGTGATTTCTTCGAACCTATTTTTTTATCGATAGGCTCGCGTTTGACCTCTATTTATCTCACCGGATGGTGATGGCATGGTCGACAATGGAGCACATTTACCTAGAACTATCCTATTCAGTCATGACTTGAAGGCCCTCAGGAAAAACTACAATCCAGCAGCTCTTTTTCAAGATTTTAATTTATCACTTTGTTGACTTTAGTAATAAAATATTAGTTTTGTAATACTGACCATCTCTCTGCCACATCGTGGACGGGCGGACAGAAGGACATGGCGAACATAATATAAAGGTTCCTTGAACTCCAATAAGTCTAGCAAGATATATAGCGACAACCTTTTTTTTTATGGTGGGAAAAAATCATGCATTGACATCCCCGCCCTTGGGCGGAGCGGGAGATAGTGTCAGACTCTTACTGAGTAAAAGACCTACCCCGTTCCTTCTAGCCTTCATACCAGGGCTCGAGCGCCCTTTCGGATAACCCTGGCTCCAGTAGGCTTCGACCCGGCTGGGTCCCTGCTGTTACTGACAACTCCTTGAGGCACGCGGGAACAGTGCGCGCCGTCGACGACTTGGGCTTGGTCCGGACGTTACCGGATGGCCGGACAGTGAGCTACCCATTACTCACTGTCCGCAAGCCCGCGCCTACGTTGGCCGGAAATCGGGATCAGAATCCCGGCAATAGCGACAACCTGATAATTCAACAGTAAAAGTTTCTTTCATGCATTTGGTGCGTTATTAAACAGCACCTGTCGCAAGTGTCGCACCATGTATTGAGTTTATTGAGGGTAAGATTGGCACAGTAGTTGACCGATTGGCTACTGCATTGCATATCACGGGTTCGATTCCCGCACGGAACATATATTTGTATGGTTTACAGATTGTTGTTGTTACACTTGTGAATGTGATATCTGTAAACGTATCCACGATAAAGAAGTAATTCTGCGTGTGGGGTAAAAAAAAAACAAATTTAATTGCTGACTGTACTCCGTCGCAAAATAAACAAGGACACGGCATTACCCGGGCTCAGATCCTGCCTACGTTTGATAACTGTTATCAATGCGCGAGCCGGGTGAGGAGAGCCGGGGACGTACCTTCGGGTTTCAGTATCTCATAGGTAGCTAGCATATATTTTGTAAAATGATATACTTGCTACTCTTCCAACTATTTTTTCTTTTTCTTGCTTTTCTTTACATAACCTCTTTCTTATAATGTGAATGTGAGAACATTGTAGACTACGAATTCTTAAATTACTTCCTATTACGACTCACTTTTTTATTATGATTATTTTTATTGTGTTTTTAGGTGCAATATTGATTGGTCTACACTATTCTTACATAATATCTACTAATACTGTAATATGGAAATATTGTAATAGCAACATTTTTTTAAAGGGTAACCATGTAGTTTCTTGCCGGTTTTTCTCCATAGGAAACGACCAATTTGGAACCGTGCGCTAGCTTCTGACGTTTTATAAGTGCCCATGTAGGTCTATGTAAAATATATATATATATATAAAAGGTGTAAGGGATAGCCCTCCACAAACTTTAAGGGCTTGCTCAGTAGACAAAACTGAACAAATTTTTTTTCGGGAAACGAAAGAAAAATCGGCCTCACCATACAAAATGATAAACTTGATTGGACAATTTGTATGGTGAGTCCGATTTTTTTTTCGTTTCCTGAAAAAAAAATTTGTTGAAGGTTGTTCAATTTTGTCTACTGAGCAAGACTTTAAAGTTTGTGGAGGACTGTTCCTTAAACTTTGTATATACATATTTTAACTTGTCATGAACAGAGAAAAAACAAGTGTCGCCTTTTCGTTTGCGCACGTGATTTAAAAACTAACGCTCAAGAAAATTTAGTAAAGAAGACATATCTATAACAAGCCAGCCAAACAATCGTATCTGTACCCCACAAACACTGTCCAGTATATCTTGGCAGACACTATCTTGGTTATTAGGCTTCTTACCCACTAGCCCAGCGAATTGCGGCGAGTTCATCGTCTCCGTACACCCGCAGTGGACGGCTGCACTAATTAACTTGCGTCACACTTACGCCGGGTTCGGTTAAGTTACGGTTTTTAACTTTCTGCCGTACACCTGGGTGCCAACCAAGATTAAACCCAGTTGCGTTAAGTTCATGATAAGTGGCGTTTGCATTGCTTGTTTTTATTTAGTTAGTTCACCGTGATGGTAAAAATATTAGGATCACTGTTGAATTAGTTTGGGGTTGAATTGAATTATTAGTTTAGTTTTATTCGATAGATGGCGTTGTACCGTTTTCTACATCGCGGTGTTAAGATTTTCCGACGACACTATAATATAACACCTATATACTTATGAAAACTTTCTTTCTGCGAAAATATACACTTGAAACAGGGTTGTAATCTTTTATTTCTTGTCGGTTTCCCTGGTTCCATCCGAAGCCCTGTGCGGACCCTGTCTGGCCATCAGCAAGTCGAACATAGTTAATGCGATACATACTGTATTACTGTAAAATTAAATGTTAATCTTCATCTACACTAATATTATGAAGAGATAAAGTTTTGTTTCTTTTTTTGTTTGTAGGAGGTAATCTCTGAAAGTACTGGTCCGATAGCTAAATTTTTTCACCGACAGCAAGCTGCTTTATTCCTGAGTGACATAGGCTATATTTTATGTACGTGGGCGAAGCTATGGGCAAAATCTAGTAATTATTTAAAACTACGATCTGCCAGTGGCTTTATAAAAGATTATAGTTAAGTTTTTAGCTTCAAAATTGGTGTCAGTTACGGCGACTTCATCAGTGCGAAATTTTATTCCAAATTACAATTTTTTTTTTTTTGGGTCCGACCTGAAGAATACAGTGAATGAGAAAAATCAAAGCCTATTGATTGATGGGGAAGAAAGATGGACCGATAACCTGATGAAAGTTGCAGGAATCCGATGGTTGCGAGATGCATTTCAGGTGAAATGATGATGATGATATATCTATGTTCTATTTAAGAATGTGACGTACCCTTGCATCAAACATTCAAGTCCATTCAGTTAATCAGGAACAAACATACACACATACAGTCATGCCATATGCGCAGGAACGTTAAAAAGCTGTTAATTATTAACTCAATGTGTTCATAGTTAATAAACATAAAGCCCCTTTGTAAATCCGCACGTTATAACGGGTCTCTACGGAACCCTGTACAGCTCGTGGCTAAACACGCACTTATCTACTAGGTATTCCTAGTAGTTAGTCTAGTATGTAATATCAGTATACCTCATCTAATTTAAACTGACGAAAAAAAAATTGCCGTGTAATGGTATTGGACATTATTACCCTTGGGGTGAAAGCAACTTATTTCGTCCAGAGAAGGAGTTGGTGGGCCAGCGTGCTAATTCGATAATTAATTAATACTTATTTTATATAGTTATTTGAATTTTATATCGCGCTGTAATGGACTGGCTGTATAGAAAGTTGGAACATGTTTCAAGAGAAATGTGAAGATATCACTAGTTTTTTTACACCACCTGCTCGATAATGTCGTTTTACACGTCATACAAACCTCACATACAGCAAGTCATTATATTCCTAGGGAGATAATGCAGTATGGCCGATCCCTAGGGACTAATGAGATTTGAATTTGGAGCATCCAGAATCGTCAACATTGTGAATTAAAATGTAGGCCCATCGAACAAGTTGACTCGAAATTCAAACCAAAGAGTATGTAATCACTATGATTCAAACTGCGTGCGTACCTACTGACGACACGGGAGCATTATAGAAAATTGAGACTATAGAATCTTGGAGTAGTGTATTTTGTTTGTTTGATGAACTTATATTTCTCTGATATATGATTTGGTCGACCAAATTGTCTTATAATTATCTCACAGATGGTGTAAAAAGTAGAGTATGCAACACGGGGATAAAGCTGTCTTTGTCTTGGCGGCTTAAATTCCTCACTTCACTCAGGTTTCTTTATTAACTCCCTCGCAATGCTCGGGAGTTAATTTTATAAACAGGAACCTTCGTTTCGTTCGGAATTCAACATGCCGCCCGCGACTTAAAGACACTGCTTTATCCCCTAGTCACATAAACTACTATATTTTTTGAATAATTAGTCAGCTGTCAGTTGAAAGTAAAACTCCCTAGGGATGAAAAGTATTACTTTCAACCCGCTCCTCAGGTAACTTCAGACCTACTTTCAGAGTATGAGTAATGAAAAAAGGTTTTTTAAAACCTATTTGTAAAATAAATATCATTTATCAGTAAAACCAGTCAACCTTTCGATCCAAAGCTGTACGCTTGCTACTAAGGTTGCATGAAAGTGCTGGGATACGCAAACCCATCGTCGTGTTATCTATTCGACCCATAGTCTGTCTCTAGCCCCATTCGTTCAGCGAAGGATAACTGCATTGATCTCTATGTGTTCCTGGTCATAAATCTGATTTATAGCTAGTTTCGATGAACCCATGTCGGGTTTGCCTGCCAGAATTCTAGTGCGGGATTGTGGGATTTTAAATGTATCTATTAACAATATTGATGTTATTCCAATAAAGCTTTTATAGGGCTGTTACAAATCTTTTTATATAGTACTAGCTTTTGCCCGCGGCTTCGCCCGTCTACATAAAATATAGCATATGTCACTCAAGAATAAAGCAGCTTTCTGTCGGTGAAAATTTTTTAGCAATCGGACCAGTACTTTCAGAGATTACCTCCTACAAACATAAAAAAAAACTTTACCTCTTTATCATATAATTAGTGTAGAAGTGAAGACTAGTGGTTGCCGTTTGCTTCGCTCGTATTTTAGCAGAAAATGATGCTAAAGGAACATACTCTCGGGATAAAAAGTATAATATGTGATATCCCAAGACATGGTTTATCCGTGTACCAAGTTTGATTGAAATGCGTTCAGCCGTTCAAGCATGACTAAGTAACCAACTAACAAATAGACTCATACCCAAAAAGTTTCACCTTGACAAAACAAAGCGTCTGTCTGTTTATCCGCTAATACCTCGTAAATAACGTATTGGATTTTGATGCAGTTCTCACTAGTAAAAAAAATAATAAACTAGGAAGGTACGTGTATATAATTGCACCCAAGTAAAGTCGGGGCAGACCACTTACGAATCAAGCAGAGGGAGCAAACCAACTAGAGCACTGGGTCTCAAGTCTGCTATTACAATAGTGTCAGAATGGTCTATCATTGATGTCATAATTGTCAATTTTGACAAGTTTGGTAATCTACTAAAAGGCGTCATTATGACTTTCCAATGGTCAACCACTGACACTACTTTGAAAGAAGTGACATAGAATAGTAATCTCGTACATATTGACAAATTCATATTTGACGTATGCGGTAATCTGCTAAAACTTTGACAGTTTATTTGATCAGTGTTCTACCGTTCTACCATTAGAACGTTATTGTGCAGTTATTGGTTTTAATATGCTCGTTCTTATCATTGTACCAAAACTTTAGTACGCTACCACTGACCGATCAATGATCGATCATTATGAATTAGCAGATTACGAACTTTTAGCAAAATGCATGATCGTGTTGGAATGACGAATTTATAAAAATAGCAGACTTGAACCCCTGGTAGTATGGTATCATGGGTGCAAACCCAGGCGGAAGCTTCACTCAGGATAGATTAGCTGATTCCCTGTCCTCGAGAAGAGGCTGGATTCCCAGCAGTGAGAACAATATAAGGTCAACTATGCTTTCTCTATAGGTGGGAAATCATCCAATGACTTCTCACGCACTTTGGTGAAGGGGGAGATATCAGACTTTTACTGACTAAAATCCTCTTCTATGTTCCTTATCTATATATATATAAAATCAATCCCACTTTTCGTTGTAATTTTATAACTCAAGAACGGGCTCACCTATCCACACCAAATGTTTAGGGTTTGTTCGGACTATTTAGTAGATGATTTATGTGAATTTGGTAGGGTAGAGTGGGGTAGAGTAGGGTATAGTAGGGTAGAGTAGAGTAGAGTAGGGTATAGTAGAGTGGAGTAGGGAAGAGCGGGAGCGAAGCCGCGCGAGCAACAGCAGGTTTACTATATAGTCTATATATATATTGTTAGGATGGAACGAAGGAATGACATCTATAGTAGTCTATGACAGCTGCGCGCGCACTACTTTTCCCTCGCATTTTTGGAGGAGTCATTATTATCGTGGCGGGAACATCGCTCAAGGGCCGTAAGACTTATAATCAATTATTTGTGTTGAATAAGATTAATTAGAATTGTTGTTATTTTGTTCTCTTAACTAAAAATATAGAATTGTTTATTTTTGTCGCGTGTATGTAGTTTTTTTAAATATCTGCACTTCTGATTCCTAAAATCAGAAGTGGGATAAAGGACGCTTAAATTGCCCACTAAATTACTTCTAAAACATTTAAAGAACAAAATATCAAAAATATCTCTCTCGTTGTTGATATGTTAAGTGTGTGTGATGTAACATCAAACTATTGTGCTCAACATGCCTAAAAATCATGAACTTTGTCGTTTACAAAGTCGATCTTAACGTGTTTCGCGAGACGAGTCCACTAGCAGTGAAACCATAAATTGGTCGCGTCATAGATCTAGACGAAGCCGCCGTCGGGAACGTAGTGACTCCAATGATTCTTCTATTATCGTCACTGTGATGTTCGTGACCACCGCCGTTTTAGATCTCGATCTACATTAACAGCCTCGTGCGCAAGGTGCTCATCGGTAACGCTCATAGATATCTATGGTAACGCTTCATACGATATCCGTGCTTCATACCAATAACTCGTTACAATATACCCTCAGTGATATTATGACAAGACTTAACGCTATCGAGCATACCAGTACTAATGTAGCGTCAACACTACATAAATCTCAAAAACCACACACTATGGCGAACCATCAGAACCAGACGCAATGTCACTTTGCGTTCTCGTAGTCCCGTAAACTTGAGCGATGTTCCGCAACGAGTTCGTGCCTCCGAGGGTCTTTCAACGACCATTCGTAAGAAAGATCCAAATGATCGCCGATCTGATGGAGCGTCTACTGTAACCATGGATTTCGACTGTAACCATGCTTGCGGCAGCCATAAAATCGTAGTAGCCTACTAGACTGCACATCTACTACGTGTATAATTTTGATCCAAACAGACACGATATTGACGCATGGTATGATGAAGTGGACCGCGCAGTTACTGCGAACGGTTGAAGTGACTACGAATGTTTGTCGCGAGTAGCTTCCTACGTTAAGGGCGAAGCTAAAGTTTGGCTAAACGAATGGGTCACCAATTATCGAACTTGGTCAAGTTTAGGCACAAATTTAAACCCCTCTGCCCTCGGAAGCAAATATTTTATTAGAAACGATGAACACATCTGACAAATTTACGACGTATGCCGAATACGCGCGGCGTACTTTGTTACGTTTAAGGGTAGTCAAGGGTCTCAGCGATGAATTGCGAACTCTGATAGTTAAACGTGGTACCTATCGATAAACTACAACTTAGGGCAGCCGCGGCAAATGCGACCTTGGCTTCGGACGTCTTAGTCTCGGTCCTTTCGATTTACGTAAAACCAAACCTCGCTAAATCCGATTCTTGCAATAGTGAGATAAATAAACAAGCGTCTTCGAACTCATCCACTGACCGCGGCCCAAGAGCTACTTATGCAATCAGAGAATTGTAACAAAAGGCCTCGCGGGGAATCCGCTGATAGGTCTGCCGTGAAATCCGGCAGACAGAGTTCAGTCAATGACACCACTGTTGCTAACAAATCCGAATCGCAGTGCCCATTTTTTTTAAAAAAAAGGGCATATAGAAGAAAAGTGTTTCGCCAAGAACCGGTCGGAATATAGGAATCAGCAAAACGTTAATTTGTACACAAGTCACGTAAATATCTAGGTAGTTTTGGGTCAGGTACGACCGAGCTCTTGTAAAATAGCAACTTTAAAAAATCCCCCAGTTCCTGAAAATGTCAGGCAGGAGGTAGTTAACTACGCTCTGGAATCTGTAACTGGTATTAAATGTCAGTAAGCAGAAAACCACCCAAACCTCAGCTTTAAATCTAATGATTGGCTCTGACGCCTCTTCTTCAGCTATTATCACAGGTTCGTGACCTAGCCGCAAGTACTTCAGATGCCAACTGAGAGTCGCCCTAATGAACTCCTGAAGATAAATCAAGATCAGCAGGATGCCTCAGTCAATCGATCCAGATGCCCACCACGTGAATACAAGAAATACATAGAGTGTGGTCTCAAGGCGTGCACCGCCTAGCTACGGGATGTGTTCAACAATGGGACGTATTCCCCATCAATGGCGTTAGTCGCCCAACATACGGGTTTGTCCCAATGGCGTTAGTCGCCCGACATGCGGGTTTGTCCCAATGGCGTTAGTCGCCCAACAAGGGTTTGTCCCAATGGCGTTAGTCGCACAACATACGGGTTTGTCCCAATGGCGTTAGTCGCCCAACACGGGTTTGTCCCAATGGCGTTAGTCGCCCAACACGGGTTTGTCCCAATGGCGTTAGTCGCCCAACATACGGGTTTGTCCCAATGGCGTTAGTCGCCCAACATGCGGGTTTGTCCCAATGGCGTTAGTCGCCCAACAAGGGTTTGTCCCAATGGCGTTAGTCGCACAACATACGGGTTTGTCCCAATGGCGTTAGTCGCCCAACACGGGTTTGTCCCAATGGCGTTAGTCGCCCAACACGGGTTTGTCCCAATGGCGTTAGTCGCACAACATACGGGTTTGTCCCAATGGCGTTAGTCGCACAACATACGGGTTTGTCCCAATGGCGTTAGTCGCCCATCACGGGTTTGTCCCAATGGCGTTAGTCGCCCAACACGGATTTGTCCCAAAGGCATTAGTTGCCCAACAATGGGATGTGTTGCCCATGAATGGCGTTAGTCGCCCAACGGTATATTTTCCTGCAAAGGCGTGTGTCGCCCGACATTGATAATGAAACTGACGAGGTTCAAAGCCACCCAGATCACACTGGAGACAACGAGCCAGTACCTGAGCCGTCAGGACTATACATGCTGAGCTTGGATGCCGAAATAGGAGCAGTATGGGCGCACCTGCCGCATCTCACTATGGGTGCATCCCAAGAAGATCAAGTCGAGGACGACTTGGTTTCAGGAGAGGCCGTGTTAGGATGGAACGAAGGAATGACATCTATAGTAGTCTATGACAGCTGCGCGCGCACTACTTTTCCCTCGCATTTTTGGAGGAGTCATTATTATCGTGGCGGGAACATCGCTCAAGGGCCGTAAGACTTATAATCAATTATTTGTGTTGAATAAGATTAATTAGAATTGTTGTTATTTTGTTCTCTTAACTAAAAATATGGAATTGTTTATTTTTGTCGCGTGTATGTAGTTTTTTTAAATATCTGCACTTCTGATTCCTAAAAATATATATATATATATTTATATGATTTTTTTTATTTTCCTTCTTTGCCTTGTGTTCCAGAGCTTTTTGTTTCAAAAGCGAACCCTGGGTTTGGTCCTGCTAGGCCCCAAGGGTTTTGCTAACATCCCTTTAGGCGCGCGAGGAGCAATACGCACCGTCAACGAATCAGGCTCAATCCAGAGAGTTACGAAACGGCGAGCTATCTACTCATCGTCCGCAAGCCTAACAGAGGTATGGATGGATGTAACATTGTAATTTATATTTATTAAAAAAGATCTATACAATAATTAATGAATTAATTCTACTTGAATAGGGATGGATCAAAATTTCAGTCTATTTTAATCGCTTACAACCTCACAGATTTGAAAACAGTGTTCCTGAGTAGAGTTAGCCGCTAGCAAACTGCACGCCTAGTATTTCCTAAGAGCCCGGCTTATATTAATCCTATTGCAATAACTGACGTCACTGATTCCAGTCGTACATTCTTCCTGTTAACCTAGTATCGCACTACTGTGACATAATAATTTAATTAGCGGGTCTTAGTAATTGGATTAACGATTATCCTACTCGTTTAACACCGCGGGTACTAGGACCTCATTATGACACAGTAGGTGAAGTTTTAAGACGTGTTTAGATTTAGCTATAGTATAGTATAGACCTTATGATGTACCCACTGTTGGGATTTAGGCCTCTTGTCTATGGGTGAGTTGCACCATTTAACTATAACGATAACAAAGCCATTAACAGTTGTCAAATCATCGAATTGACCAATAGGCGGCCGTTTCACGGCTGGTTATGGTTTGGTTATCGTTATAATAAACTAGCTTTTGCCCGCGACTTCGTTCGCATGGAATAGTGACTTCCGGAAATTTCAGTACTGAATTGATGCCGACTCTTGACCAATAGATGGCGCTGTATGTCCGGAACAAAATTTTATTTTTTATTTTATTTTTTATATGATTTTTTTTGCAATAAAAACTATCCTATGTCCTTTCTCAAGTTCCAAACTATGTCTGTACCAAATTTCACACAAATCGGTTCAGTAGTTTAGGCGTGAAGCAAAGACAGACAGACAGACAGAGTTACTTTCACATTTATAATATTAGTTTGGATTTGGATAGTTTGGATTTGGATGGTGCAACTCACCCTAAGAAAGGGAATGGTCGGTAATACACCACGCAAGGCCAGTATGGTTTGGTGTTTTTGTTGGAATTGTTGGCTCTAGGACATGCCAGTTTCCTCACGATGTTTTCCTTCACCGTTTTGAGAGCAATGATGATGAAATAAATTACACAAAGTAATGCGCCTACAACTCGTAAGCCGGGGCATTACTATTTGGTTGGTGTGTCATTAATAAAAACCCATGCAGCACCTCTTAGCTAAGGTGATACAGTACTTCAACGCCAGAAAACAACAGAAACAACTTCCCGTCCGATTATAATTTGGATGTCTTCAAGGCTAGAGTGAATAGGCTCTTAATAAACTAGTGCGCCTCACCTTCAAAGATTGCATCGCTACTTACCATCAGATGAAATTAAAAAAAAAGAACAGCTGCTCAACCACGCTCAACCATTATCAAGCACAAGTTCGATCGTATGTGGAGTACTGCTCTCATCTTTGAAATGGATCTGCCAAATACCAGCTTCAGGTGTTAGAGTCGATTGAGAAGCGAGTCAAGAAGATAATTGGTACTGATGCACTCGTCGAGTTGACGCTTCAAAGTCAACAGTCAGTCAGCAGTTAGGCAGTTAGCATCGATGCTGATTTGCTAGCCTGTCAGTTTTCTATCGTTTACATTTTAGGCAGTGTGCACTGGAATTGCACAATTTAATTCCGCCAAGTCCATTCTATTCCATCATCGTACCACTAAACCCCGGTACATGGTAGACATTCCACCTGTATGTATATAACGCTTTGGAAACAAATTTATTATGTGTACAGCTAAGGAGTGGAATTCCCTACCGGTGTGTGTGTCTCCTGATAGCTACAACCTAGGGGTCTTTACGTCAAAAGTGAATAAGTTACTTCTAGGCAAGCGTCCTCCACCGACTACCAAATCATCGCTTACCATCAGATGAGATAGTGGTCAAGCGTGAACCTAGCTATAAAAATAAACTTTAGCATTAGTTGAGTGCAACGGCACCTACATATTATTAATTACGTTTCATACAAAAATTGAAGTCTATAATAAAAGTAATAAACATGACGTAGGCCTACATGGGTACTTATAAAACATCAGAAGCTAATACACGGCTCCAATTGGTCGTTTACAAATGAGTAGGATCGGCAAGAAACTTCAAAAAGAGCAAACAAATGGTGATAAAATGATGGTGTAAACACAGGTGATTTATCAGTCAATAAGTACAACAGTTAACAAAACAACAAACTCCATTAACCCCCTATAAAACAACAAGAACACATGTAAACAATCAATAACGACCCCTATAGTGTTAACTATCCGATCAGCCACCCCCAACACACCCAAACGAGCATCGTAAGGTTTAATTAAACAAATTCAAACATCTATAAAAATACGATATACCCGTAAACGCTGCTGATAAAGCTAACGAACTCTTTAATGAGCGTTGGGGTACTCTGGCACCCCAGGCGGGGTAGCAGGGTACCCCGCGCGCATTAACGCTGGGGCACTAAGAAACAAGTGTTGTAAAAACTTGTATCGTTGTTGCATTATGTATGTGCCGGAAATGTGGCTATCAATTGTGGGGTGCTTTGATTTGTTGGGGCTTCATGTGAAGATGAGGAAAGGGGTAAAGAAGAACGAGCCTTGGGGATGGTTTCCGGGTTTATAGAGGTTACCGATTACCCCTTTACTAACCGTTTATACCCTACTCGCGTTCTTAATTTCTGTAAATTCAAAGAAACCTTTTTTACTGTCTGTTCAACCGATTTTAACTTCTATTTCGTCTTTTTTGCTAAAAGTGGTTACAATACCAACTATTTACTACTGCTGCCATTTGTCATAATAAAAGTCAAAATCGGTTGAACGGACAGTAATAAATGGTTTTCATGAGCTAATGTTATTTTGAACAAATTATAGTTACTTTTTTTTTTACATAATTAACACGATACATGCGCTTACATTAATTAACATGAGTCATAGCAAGAGAGCAGAGGTGCGGAAGTGTCAAGTTAGAGTCGTGAAGCATCTATCTAAAGAGGATAACCCTGGCCCCAGTAGGCTTCGACCCGGCTGGGCCCCTGCTGTTTCTGACAACTCCTTGAGGCGCGCGGGAACAGTGCGCGCCGTCGACGACTTCGGCTTGGTCGGGACAGTTACCGGACGGCCGGACAGCGAGCTACCCATTGCTCACTGTGCGCAAGCCCGCGTCTACGGTGGCCGGAAATTGGGATCGAAATCCCGGCGGCGGCGGCGAGAGCGCCGTTGCCTGATGCGGTCGGCCTCTTCCTTTGCGAGCATTACTGCTTCGCAGAAGTCGGCGCCCACCTGCCATTCCTCCTCGCTCCGGACCATGGCCTCAACCAAGGCCCGGCGCGAGAGGTCTCCGCCACCGATCGCCCCCACGAGGGCACGGCGATGCTCCGCCCAAGCAGGGCACACCTCGACTGTGTGCTCCACCGTGTCCTCCGGGCATTTCGCACAATGGCGACACCCGGGCGTGCCTACCAGTGTGCCAAATTTCATCCTAATGCATTCAGTCTTTCGAGCTTGAAGAAGTAGCTAACATACACACGCGCAGACATAGTTACCAGATGAAAAAAATCAAAAGTCCGGAGAACAGGCCAGATTTCCATTGAATAATCCTATTTTTTTTTTATGTTTGATTATTTTTCCACACTGCGGATCTAACTCATGCATTGCGTATCGCACTCAAAGTGGTGGGGGTGACAGTGAACCCCCTTTTGCCAAAAGAAGATTAATTTTAGCTTATTTAACGTTTTATTAAGTTTTTTATTGATTTGTTTCAGCTTTTTTAACTTTATAAAATTTATTATGTTAGTCTTAAGTGTGCTCTCTCTTTCGGGCAAATAAAATGTTTTTCTTTCTTTCTTTCTTTATAGGTGTACATAAGCTGTATTAAATTGAAAATTCTAAAAGTCCAGAGATTTCATGATATTTTTCAAAATCCAGCCGCAATTCTAAGAAGGGTCCAAAAACCCTGTAATCCTAGGACAAATCCTGAGATTCCCTCTAACCCACCCACACACACCTACACAATCCTACGCACACACATAGAAACCTCCACCTTTATAACACTAACGGTTTCGCCCGTAACTAGAAAATTGTCTCAATAGAAAATATTTTCAGGATAAAAAAATATCTTATGTAATGTACTAAGTATTCAAGGAAATGATCTACCCATGTCACAATTTTTACTCAAGTCCGTTCAGCCGTTTGCGCGTGAAGAAATAATAAACATACATATTCACAAACTTTTGTCATTACAATAGTAGTCAGATTTTTGACTATTACATTATTAACATAACATAATACCGTAACATTTATGTACTAAACAGTATTATAAACTTTCAGAGCGCTAAAATGAGTTCCATATAGATCTATGATAAATACTTAACATAATATTATGTGTACGTAAACAAACGTCAGAAAAAAAACTGGGAAAAGAGCTGGTGACCGTGCATCATAATATGCGTCTGTTATCGTAATTAGTTAATTTA
The DNA here is from genome assembly GCA_929112965.1 of Mythimna albipuncta. Taxonomy (NCBI): domain Eukaryota; kingdom Metazoa; phylum Arthropoda; class Insecta; order Lepidoptera; family Noctuidae; genus Mythimna; species Mythimna albipuncta. Next base: position 1,494,606 of record OV815962.1, on the reverse strand, counting down.
AGAAGCCTGAACCAGTAAAAGTTTAAAAAAACAATGATAATAAAAATACAATAACATTGTTGTTTAATGGCAACTGGGACAAAAAAAAAATTGTACAATAATGTTTCACACTAAGAAAATAATACTGAAAAGTTTCAGTAACATTTTCTCTCATTGCAAGAACCTTCAAAATCATATTTAGTAAAAGGATACTAGAAATCGATATATTCTGTCAATTTTCACACAAAAAATCTACTCACTAAAGTAACCTTTTGGTAGTAGTAAGTACTCTATTAGAGTGTGCGATCAGCTGACATCAACAAAAAAGTTTTCACAAACGAAATTGTACAGCATAATTGAAATGAATACTTGGAAAATAGGTCTGGTTATGGCCCTTCGATATAAACATACGAAAATAAAAAATTAACGAGTTTTAACAGTCATTTCTCCTGATATCTTAAGAATCTAAAAACGTTTTTACCATACTATTTTACACACGCTTTTCCGACAATTTATTTAATAAAACGAAAATAATTCCATTTACAGTCAAACTTACGTTCAGATGTTTATTTAGTTTGTTTTGTTCAGCTGTGAACACAGTTTAAACACATCTCTAACACCGGTAACTATAAATCACGACTTTCAGAAAACAACAAACAATAAGACAAAAATAAGAAGAAAAAACTTACATCGGCCAAGGAAGACTTGTCACAGAGAGAACACACGCGAGCCACAGAACAACACACGAGGCCGACCATGGTGGACAACATATTTATCAGAAACAGCCATTTATCAATACACCGGGCAAAGACATTTGTTACGAAACGTCAAAACTAAAATAGAATTCACTTGTTTGTGTCCAAACAGGGCCCACGTGCGACCCAGCGCGCGGGCCGCTCATATCTGACGCCTCACTTACCTTTACACGAAAACGAGAAAAATAACACCACTCCACACACATACCGACATTATCTAATAACTATTTAAACATAAATTAACGTAAAATCAATGAACTCAAACGCTTTGATGTTTCACGTTACGTTTAATTCTCAAATAAGTTTTCTAAACTGGGCCAAAGCAGTTTATTTTGTAAATGACACAATTCTGTATGGAGCATGGCTTTTAATGTTTGATTTATGTTAGGACATCCTATTGGAAAAAGTTTGTAACAGCTACAATGGTTGGCTGCAGTAATGTGACAATAAAATCAATATGTGTGCGGTGTCATTAATTATGTTCTATCAGTCTTACATGAACGCACCTGATGTTAAAGCGCGGGAAAGTCATCCGTCACTTGGCGGCGCGAACGAGCGCTATTCACTGGCACGCTCACAAATCCATATCATTGTCAAACGAACACTCGCGTCAATAACGACTTTTGAAAAGAAAAAAGACGTGAAGTTGTATATAATTTGCGGGAAGGTGTCGGGCGAGTGCGGCCGACCAGCTCGCGAACTGTAGTCGGATGGACTGGAACCGGCGCGTCGGCTCGCGTATTTTTCTATTATATACACTTGTTCTTCTCAATCGTGTCATATCATTTTCGTGGACACTGGGCGCGCTATTTATAATTGGCCCTATATTTTTATAAATATGTCCGTGGGAATATTTCTGTTCACCACTGTTCTACAAACAATCGGTGCACATTTCAAAGGTTTTACGAGTTTCTAAAATTTGTTCCGTCTAGTTTGTGTCTTTGATCTACAAATTGGCGAGACTTACGTGTGATATAGTTGTTGATGTATTTAAATGCTTGAATGCTAATATATTTTTGTAAGATATAAATAAATATTTAGGAATGTAGTTCCATTTGAATAAGTTGTGTAAACATCATGATATAGAGCCATTCCTAACTACAGTATACCCTCAGCCAGGAAGTGCTTAAGCCGAAACTTTTTAAGTCACAATGAGCAATATTTTAGCTGTAGTCATTCAGAACTATTTGTTCTGTAGCCTACTGTACCAAATGTTCATAAAATATGGTATTTTTTGTATTTTTATAAGAAAACTTTAGGTAGACGTCAGTTTATAGAGGAGACAGGAGCTTTACTATGACGTATTAAAATGACAGTCACTATTCGTGCGAGCGAGAAAGAGGGATGTAGCTATACAAACTAATAGCTCCATCCCTTTAACAGTTCAGTTTAGGTCGTTAAATGGATCGCATCAAGAGCTCGTGGTACCTATTTGTACTGGCTGCAAGTTTTCTACACTTTATGTAATATTATTCCATAACTATCACACAGCGCCATCTAGTCTCAAGCTAAGCAGAGCTTGTGTTATGAGTACTAGACAACTGATAAACATACATTACTTATATATTTCTAAACACATACATATTGTAGACAAATTACACCCAGACAGAGAACAAATGATCCCATCACACAAACATTTGTCCTGGTTGCGAACTCCGGCATAGCAGTCAGGGCCACTAACCACTAGACCAACAGGCCAGTAATAAATTAATTATATTAATTTATTCGCGTACCGGAAGGCGCAACGTTGGAAGGCCTCCTACAAGGTGGACCGATGACCTGGTGAAGGTAGCGGGAAACCGATGGATGCGGGACGCACAGGAACGTTCGATGTGAGGCCTATGTCCAACAGTGGACGTGTATCGGCTGAAATGATGATGATGATGATTAATTCATTAAAACCCAAGCGACCGCCAGCGATCGCTCTCTCATGGTCTTTCTTTTGTGTCTCTAATTACGGTATTCGAAAAGTTAACCTTTCCTAAGGTTAAGGTTCCCAATTAAAAGCTTCAAAAACCTTGTAACTCGCTTACAAAAAGTACCAACTTTTCAGTCTTTTCAGTCGTCTTTAAAATATGCACCACTAATGATCCTAAACCAAAGCAAAGCGGACTACGTAAATAAGTAGGTTAAGCCAAAAAAAAACGTCCCTAAGCAAATATGTTTTGCGCAAAAGGCATCGCTAAGGGAAACTCAACTCATAAAATTTGAGTTGAGCCATTTTGTCTGTGTGTTGATGAGTCAGGTTACACTGTGGAACGACGTTTTTCAATTGGAAGATTTGAACAGGCCGCGCCGGGGGATGTGCTATGTAGTAATTTAGAACATGTGAGCTCGGGGAGGATTTGCTGTACGCGCTAATGTATGCGTGTTCTGGATGGAGATAAGGGTGGGTAATGGTTGCTGTTTGCAAGCTATGTGTTATTGTGTCTAGAATGTAATTTAAAATGTTTATATTTCAAAAATAGACTAACGGTCAGTTGCACCATTTAACAATAGCGATAACAAAGCCGTTAACAGTTGTCAAATCGTCGAATTGACCAATAGGCGTTTCACGGCTGGTTATGGTTTGGTTATCGTTATAGTTAAATGGTGCAACTCACCCTAAGTATTATAATATTGCCTTCGAAGAAAAAAAAAGTAACTTTATCAAAGTGATAAAAAAGTTTCGAGTCAAACAGAGATTTTGTTGTCCAGAAACGTTATTTCCGTCTTCATCACATTATTAGACAGATATTATAAAAAGGTGAAAGTTTGTGAGTGTGTATGTTTGGTACGCTCGAACAGCAGAACTGATTTCTATGAAACTTGAACTCCGGAATTGAACCCCGAATGGAACCCCGGATAAAAGGAATCTCAGGATAAAAAGTATTATATATGCTGTTCCAAGACATAATCTACGGGACACTGGAACTTAAGTCAAGACCTTATAGCCAAAATGCATCTCATAACAATTCTAATAATCCCAAACACGTTTAAGTTACATTCATTTATTACAGAGTTCCAGTGCCTACTTTCCGGCTTCATCATCAGATCAGTTCAATATATCCCCTTATACTTTTCTTAAACTGACGTATAAACAAAGCAATTTTACTTGTTACGACGCATCGCTGTGGTTTCCTATTCTATGAGGAGTTCCTTTCCATATCTTCGAAATTATTCTAGCTTTTGCCCGCGGCTTCGCCCGCGTGGCATTAGGTACCTAAGGAATCGGGATAAAAGATAGCCTATGTTCTTTTCCATGTCAAAGGCTATATGCATGCCAAATTTCAACCAAATCCGTTCAGCCGTTTTTGCGTGATTAAGTAACAAACATCCAAACATCCACACTTTCACATTTATAATATTAGTTAGGATTAATTTCTATTGGACCAACACAGAAGCATATTTAACCATTCTCTTTTTCAAAATGGGTTCACTATTGACTGAAAAAACGGTGAACATAAAAAAAAATACATAGAGCCGAACATATAAACTCCTTCTTTTTGAAGTCGGTTAAAAATATAGAACTATCGAAATAAAATAGTACAGCTTTTTGGCTTTTGAAGGACAGAATACACAGATGTCAGGGAGAACAGCGAAGTATGACAACTTTTATCTTTATTCTCTGAAGAATGGATAATTTGAATCACACATTTAATTGAATGACACGTTGTCAAAAAGAAACCATTCTTTATTTTTTATTTTTTGACACTTGTCATTGAAATGTCATCTTTTGTAGTTTTGTTTTTTATTAGTTCTACAGTGGTGACGAGGAAGAGCACTGTAATTTTATTTAGTTCCGACAACTTATTCAAACGACCACGGCTCCGATGGCACAGTGGCGCAGTGGTTGAGCGGTTGGCTGCTACGCTGCGTGTTCGATCCTCGCACAGCACAAATATTGGTACAATTACCGGCACGGATCTTGAGCTGGCTTCAAATTGCGCAGAAGTCAAATATTCGGTCTCTTTAGTGGTGCGACGCGGGGGCGGGGAGTATGTCATAGACGTCACTCGTTGCTTCACGTATCTAACAACGAAGACTATTGGTTCGCCAATGTATGAATGCGCAAAGCGATCCCCACTCTGACGCCGAGCGCTCAAGATCCGTTCCGGTAATTGTATGGGCTTTAGATATATGTTCTGGAGGTATCTTGTGCACTCAAGGAGTTGTCAGCAACAGCAGGGACCCAGCCGGGTCGAAGCTACTGGGGCCAGGGTAAATGGCGCTCGAGCCCCAGTATGAAGGCTAGAAGGAACGGGGTGGGTCTTTTAGTCAGTAAGAGTCTGACACTATCTCCCGCTCCGCCCAAGAGCGGGGGATGTCAATGCATGATTTATTCCCACCATAAAAAAAGGTATCTTGTGCAGGTGACTGACTTTACATGTTTGTGAATGCTCCTGTGATACTGGAGTAATTCCCAGTGTGGAGCATGCTTTTATTTTATTTTTTTAATGCAAAATAATTCAAACATACATCGATGAATATACTGTGTAGAATGTTTGCCTATTAATATAGCGGTAACCGAAATGACGCAGCAGTGGTGGAGCGCACGCCTACTGAGGAAGGGTCGCAAGTTCAATTGCCGCATTAAGATAATATAAATTTGTTTTTTACTATTAAGATACTAGAAATCTACATCTGGTCATTCATACATAACATTAAAAACAAATACTTTTGACTATGAAAATAAAACGAAAATCTAGAGACCTACAATTCGATTAAATTCAGTTAGCCGAAATGGTTTCTATTAAAAGCTGTAATCTGTAATCAGAACTCGTGACGGAAATCCAGTTATTAAAATGTAAATAATAGGTACGTAAAATTTACTTGCGGGCGGGTTTGAACCCGAGTCTGTAACGTAAGCATAACATAAAAAAAAATCTGATGAAAATCTCTATCTATTAAATATTTTTTATTTCAAAACTCTATCTTCAATAGTAAAGAACAATTTGTAATTTTAAAACAAGTTTTGAAAACGGACTTTGTTCGCGAGATTACTTAAAGCAGACTTTGTTCAAAAGCAGGAAACTTAAATGGTAAATAATATTGCATTGTCACGCACTTTACACATGTATACAAAATTTCAGCTCGATCGGTTGAAGATGTCTGCTTGAAAATTGAATTGCAAGATTCGACCCGAACATACAAGTTACATACATACATTGCAAGTTAATAAAAAGCTTGTAATAAATAAGCATACGCTGTGATTGCATACAATTGAGTGTGCATTATAGGACTAGGTTATGTGTACCAAGTTTTGTGATCCATTGGTGATCCTTAAATAAATAAATAGTTAAAAGCTTCAAATCATAACAACCGTAGTACAAGAACATCAGCGGCAAGTGGCGGACATATGCGCACGCGCCGAGTTTACGACGCTCTATGACTGACTGATTCTACGAGTCTGTACATCTGCACGACAAAATGGGTCGCGGTCACTTGTACCATGACTTTATAATTTATTTTTTACACCATCTGCTCGATAATGTCGTTTTATACGTCATACAAACCTCACTTAAAGCATGTCATTATATACCTAGGGAGATAATGCAGTATGGCCGATCCCTAGGGAATAATGAGATTTGAATTTGGAGCATCAAGAATCGTCAACATTGTGAATTAAAATATAGGCGCATCGAACAAGTTGACTCGAAATTCAAACCAAAGAGTATGTAATCACTATGATTTAAACTGGCCACTAACAAAAAAAGAAAATAGATAGTCTGTCTAATAAGTCAACCGACTTGAGAATTTTGTATAATATTTAATCAAATATTCGGTAATTTTTATAAGTTTCTTCTCTTAGTAAACAATGATCTCTATCTCTTAATCAACCTTGATTATTGAACTCGTGTTGACTACATCAGATTTCATTAAATCCTAATAATTACCCAAGTCGTTTAATTTATTAGACAGACTCTACTGACGACACGGGAGCATTATGGAAAATTGAAACTATAGAATCTTGGAGGAGTGAATTTTGTTTGTTTGATGAACTTGTAAATATAATACTTATATTTCTCTAATTTATAATTTGGTCGACCAAATTGTCTTTTAATTATCTCACAGATGGTGTAAAAAGTAGAGTATGCAACACGGGGATAAAGCTGTCTTTGTCTTGGGCGGCTTAAATTCCTCACTTCACTCAGGTTTCTTTATTAACTCCCTCGCAATGCTCGGGAGTTAATTTTATAAATCCCTCACTATCGTTCGGGATTAAATCAGCAACCTTCGTTTCGTTCGGAATTCAACATGCCGCCCGCGACTTAAAGACACTGCTTTATCCCCTAGTCACATAAACTACTATTAAAGCATAAGCCTACCTGTCCACGGATGCGTAGCTTCTTAGACGCGTATTCGTCATTATACACTGGTATACGAATGCGTCAAATTTACATACAAATCTATGAAAATCTGACCGCAAAGCGGCAAAGTCGAGCGACTGAGAGATCATTGTGTGTGTGAGGACATGGTTCGCTGAGCCACCGATGGGTACGTCGCTATGAGGGATGAAATAATCCATAGCTTGACGTATCACATCGGATACAGCATCTGCACAGCTCGTCGCATTTTCAGAAGAGAAGCAGACCTGCTGCCAAGGATTAGAAGCAAAGAAGTGCCGCATCTCATCCCAATATGCTTGCTGAACTGCAGCAAAGTCGAGCGACTGAGACATCATTATCACAAAATAGATAGGTACAGAAGACAATCTCATGTATGTACTTCACTTTTTATACCTACGCTCGGTGGACGCACACTAATGAGCGTTTGAACCGGACCTGTTCGACGAGTAGGCCGAGGCGCTCCGAGATATAGTGTCCGTGAGTGGTGTCTATGTGTGCGTTGCTTGAGCCTACCTATCTATTTTGTGTCATTGTCGTGTGTGTGAGGACATTGTTCACCCGCGTACCAAGTTTCATCAAAATCCTTCAGCAGTTCGAGTATAAAGAAGTAACAAACATACACACACACTCGCAAACTTTCCCCGTTATGAGATTAGTGTGATACCTAATATATTATGACTGGCCTGTTGTTCTAGTGGTTAGTGACCCTGACTGCTATGCCGGAGGTCGTGGGTTCGATTTTCCACCGAGTACAAATGTTTATGTCATGAGCATGATCATTAAATTGTTCTGTGTTTGGGTGTAATTTATTCTATAAGTAGAAATGTATTTAGAAATAAATATATTATGTTTATCAGTTGTCTAGTACTCATAAGACAAGCTCTGCTTAGCTTGGTACTAGATGGCGTTGTGTGAAATAATATTAAAATACATCTCTTAATATATATAAATCTCGTGTCACAAGGTTTGTCCTCAATGGACTCCTAAACCATTTAACCGATTATAATAAAATTCGCACACCATGTGCAGTTCGATCCAACTTGAGAGATAGGATAGTTTAAATCTCAAATTATAGTCACAATTTTAATTTATTGCTAATTATTTGTCTGTTATTATTTGACAACAAAAACTTTAGCCACAGCAACGCGTGGCCGTGTCAGCTAGTTATATATATATATATATACAATATGTATAATAAGGTAATTGTATTTTAACAAAGCTGCTAAATTAGCTATTGGTTTGCCGGTAGTCAGTCTGTCGTTCAGGTGTACATTTATTTCAGTTTACAAGTACCCCGCGCCATCTAACTATAACTAAACTGTTTACTACACTGATGGCAAAACATGCGTATGCGCATCAACTATATGGCGCGTAAGAAACCAATAAAAAAGCTTAGCTATGAAAATTGTACACAGAAAAGCTAATATACAGAAAAGACAATACAAAGAAATTGAGAACGAGCTGTTTTTTTTTTTCAAGTGAAATATTATTATCCAATTACTTTTCACTGGTGAAGTGGCGTGTCAGACTTTTACTGACTATTAAAACGTGATTAAAACCTATCCTTTTTAGGGTTCCGTAGCCAAATGGCAAAAAACGGAACCCTTATAGATTCGTCATGTCTGTCTGTCTGTCTGTCTGTCTGTCTGTCTGTCTGTCTGTCTGTCTGTCCGTCCGTCCGTATGTCACAGCCACTTTTTTCCGAAACTATAAGAGCTATACTGTTGAAACTTTGTAAGTAGATGTATTCTGTGAACTGCATTAAGATTTTTACACAAAAATAGAAAAAAAGCAATAAATTTTGGGGGTCCCCATACATAGAACTGAAACTCAAAATTTTTTTTTTCATCAAACCCATGCGTGTGTGGTATCTATGGATAGGTCTTCAAAAATGATACTGAAGTTTCTAATATCATTTTTTTCTAAACTGAATAGTTTGCGCGAGAGACACTTCCAAAGTGGTAAAATATGTGTGTCCCCCCCTCTAACTTCCAAGATAAGAGAATGATAAAACTAAAAAAAATATATGATGTACATTACTATAAAAACTACCAACGAAAATTGGTTTGAACGAAATCCAGTGAGTAGTTTTTTTTTAATGCGTCATAAACCGAAAAAAATACACTATTATTAAAACATCGATCAAAGTTACAACACATTACAAGAACTTTTATATTATGTTACTTGCTGCTACGGAACCCTTCATGGGCGAGTCCGACTCGCACTTGGCCGGTTTTTAGGGTTCCGTAGCCAAATGGCAAAAAACGGAACCCTTATAGATTCGTCATGTCTGTCTGTCTGTCTGTCTGTCTGTCCGTCCGTATGTCACAGCCACTTTTTTCCGAAACTATGAGAGCTATACTGTTGAAACGTTGTAAGTAGATGTATTCTGTGAACCGCATTAAGATTTTCATACAAAAATAGAAAAAAAGCAATAAATTTTGGGGGTCCCCATACTCAGAACTGAAACTCAAATTTTTTTTTTTCATCAAACCCGTCCATGTGGGGTATCTATGGATAGGTCTTCAAAAATGATACTGAGGTTTCTAATATCATTTTTTTCTAAACTGAATAGTTTGCGCGAGAGACACTTCCAAAGTGGTAAAATGTGTGTCCCCCCCCCTCTAACTTCTAAAATAAGAGAATGATAAAACTAAAAAAAATATATGATGTACATTACTATAAAAACTACCAACGAAAATTGGTTTGAACGAAATCTAGTAAGTAGTTTTTTTTTAATGCGTCATAAATCGAAAAAAATACACTACTATTAAAACATCGATAAAAGTTACAACACATTACAAGAACTTTTATATTATGTTACTTGCTGCTACGGAACCCTTCATGGGCGAGTCTAACTCGCACTTGGCTGGTTTTTTTTTGGAGGTGGGAATCATCTAATGTTTTCTGCATCAGACTTTTACTGACTAGAACGCGTTCCAGTTTCTTCTTTGCCATCATTACAGAACCCTGGGGTTCTCTTTCAGTAGGCTTCGACCCTGATGGAGTCCTGCGATTTGCTGACATCTATATGAGGCGCGGACGGCAAGCTATCCATTGCTAGCCGTCCGCATGTCCACGCCTACGGGGAAATACGAAAGTGTGAAACGAAGGCAAAGAACGAACCGGAGTGGAGTTTTAGTCAGTGAAAATCTGATATGCCCTCTCGCTCCGCACTAGAGCGGGACAAGTCATTGGACGAATTCCTAATTTAAAAAATAAATGTAAGTACAGTACAAGTCTTTAGGATAATTTACCACTTTCATGCAGGCAAAGCTCTTCGCAGAAGGTTTTTTTTAATAAACATAAATGGGTGAGCGTCTTTCTCACATATTTATTTCTCTTGTTATGTTTTTTGTTGTGCGTTGCCTTCAATTAGTGGTTGAGTTAAAAGTGCTGATAAACGCGTCAAACTCGTGAACGGGTGCCATCGGTTGAGACTGGTCGTCTCTTAACTACAAGAAATATTTAAATCTTTAAGTACCTATATTATTTTCGAATCGTCGTATATATTTTTCATACCTATATTGATAAAAAATAACTAAAGATATGTAACCAGGGATTGTTCGTAAAAGTTACTGCGATCCTGAAACTCGAATTTCACAATATAAAAATAAAATCAGTGAAACTGTGGCATTTCCTCTCACTATAAACCTAAAAAAAAAAACAATAATTAATTATAAATGAATCGCCAAAGGATACGGAACACCACTAAATTAGGGTCGGGGCAAACCGACAACAGTGTCACGTGTCGTGGGGCACAAAGTACTAGGGGCGCCGGAAGCTACAGGAGTGCACTGTACCAATACTCAACACACACACATACTAGTACCTACCTACAACATGCAATGAGAGATTCGATAAGTGTAATGCTTTTCTTAACAATTGTCCTCTAATTTTAATTATTTTTCTAAAATTCAATAATTAATTTTTATATTGGACTGTATTTTATTAAATCATTATAAAATTAATTGTTATATTTTCTGCAAACTCGAACATTCCACTCTTAAAGCAACCAATTTAGTTGCTTCCCAGTAACAAAAAACGACCAACAGATGGCGTTCAAAGTACAAAGAACTTGTAAACATCATGATGAATAATACATAGTAAAGATATTTATTTATTTATTATAATAAAGATTCTAAGTATGTCAATTATCAAAACCGAAAAAAGTCAGTAAAATCAAAAATCCCTTTTAAAATAATAGCAACAAGAAGTTAATTCATAATAAAAGACTGAAAACAATAGCAATAAACAGATAAAAATATGAACACAAATGAAAAACTCTTGAAAAACTACAAACAAGTAATGACGCCATCTATTAAATTCCCACCAAACTAGCCGTGGGAAAAGCAAGTCAGGTGAGACATTGTGTTAAAGGGCAACTAGTACCAGGACACTAGGAATCATTAGAAGCTCTTCACTGCACCATAAATCAATATCCACATAGACAGACAAACTTATCTGGCTTACGTGGAGAAATTGGGAACTAAAATGGAATGTACCGAATTTGACAGGAGTACGTTGCACGTGGCGCCACCATAATTTGAAAATGGAAGTTTGTCGGTGACAACTACGCGTGTATTAAGCTTTTGAGGAAACGTGCATGTGAATGGAAATGCACACATGCATGCTTGCGTTGATTGAGAGTTGTCAATGAACGTGTTTATTACGTCGACACCCTCTCTCTTTCATCGGAGATTTGTGGGTTATCTGAAAGTAATGTTACTGTCGAAGTAGGGGTTAAAATAAGACACGGCCGCCGACATGTGTTCGTATTTTTGGCCCCAATTGACAATCGAAATTGTTACTTAGTATACCTACAACTTTTTTTATTTGGTCTAAAAAAAGAAGTGTAATCTCTCTGTTATTTTTTTTTTACTGATAATCAACTATTCTAGAATAACAGTGTTATAATAAATAATTTTCCCCGTACTTAGTCGTTACGTCCGTACAAAAATAAAATAAAAATGTTGTGTTAAGCGCCATCTAGCGAGGACATGGCCACACTCGGCCCGTAGCTTTCATTGGGCTTTCATCTGGCTGTAAAAACCCAAGTAGCACAACAAGCTGTATTTATGAAACGTTATGCCCACTGCTACGCTGTGACCCGTAGACCATAGCTGTGTAGCTAGCTAATATATTATAATGAGAAGCCTACGCTTGCTACGCCGTAGCTGTCGTAGCCAGTAAAGTATAGTAGAACCAAAGATACAAAAACCAACATAAACTTCTAATACTACTCAGCATGGCACGACACAATTGAAATAAATGACAGCTATTTATCTCACAGTACGGTTAGTACAATAATTGAGCGAGCAGCTAACTCTGCGAATTGTGAGTTTTATTCCTACACGGCAAACGGAACTAATATTTCTATAGCCCAAAAATACGTTCTTGTGAGTTTACGTTTGTAAACACAAAAATATTTTTTGTGTGGGCCAATACAGGTTAGCATAAAAACAAAATAAAGATTGACCTCTCAATTACTACTGCCATTAAAAGGCTTTGTACCCACTTCACTAATTTATTTAAAAGACGCTTTTTAAAAAAACGGTGTCTCAAATCTCTTACATGGATGATTTTAAAATTATCTTTACAAGCTTTTTCTCAAATCACACAAATAGATTTGAAACAATCAGCGATTGAGCTAAAAGGTATATATCTAGGTAAAAATGTAATAATATAGTTTCATGGAGCTGATCTGATGATGGAGCTGAATAGTGGTCATGAGAACTACTAAGCGTAAGTGCGTAACACGATAACTAAACTTTTACGTCTCGTCTATGCTCTTTGGATTGGTATGACTATGACGTCTTGGTATGTTTTTCATTGAAGACTCATTTTTATATCGGACAACAAACTTACTGCCATGTATTATTGTTGTTTACCGCCGCAATGTCTGCCCATCTGTTCAATATAATCCCCATGGTCCCGTTTTACTATACCCCTGGGCGGTAACCTTTTTTGTGCCATGGTAGTAAATTGCCGTCAGGCACACGTCAGACGGCCCGGGTAACGCTCCGGTGACGTCACGTGTTTGGGGACATGCGGTACTAGGGCATCAGGAGTTGTCTGGAGCATCGCTGTATTGTCATATGACACAAGACGGCTCTATCATTCACGCATTCTTGCATTCACAAAATGCAGCTTACTTTCTATTTGTTTTGGCTTCGACCGGTTTGTGCATTTAGCCAGTGTCCAGGTTAAAAATTTTAAGCTTCCAGTAATTTTAAGTTAGGTACTATAAGTTCCATTAGAACTTGGATGTAACACATTCTAATGATTGTGCAGTATTTGGCAACAAATGTATCGGGTCAGTCTTTTTTGGTAAGCTTCTCTGTGGTAGTCAATAACTACATTCTCAGCTACATTTTACCGCAATTGCATCTATTTCAATGATTTCAGATATTGTCCACTTGATATACAATTTTACATCACAATATATCCACTAGGAAACCTAATTAAAACAGTCTTGAACTTCACTCGAAAAAATTCCGCTATAATCTCCTTTTTTATGGTGGGAAAATCATCCAATGACAACACCCGCTCTTAGGCGGAGCGGGAGATAGTGTCAGACTCTTACTGACTAAAAGCCCACCCCGTTCCTTCTAGCCTTCATACCGGGGCTCGAGTTCCCTTTCGGATAACCCTGCGTCATATTCTCCTGCTGCTTACTTATGTCCAAGCAAAAGTTAATTTTTAAATACAGCTTACCTACCTACTACATACAAAGAGTTTTCCTTTACGTAATAGGTAGTCTATGTTAATTAATGTCTAACTAAAAATAAAGCTCATAAGCTAAAGAAATGTAGACCTCCCATGTTACGAATAACTATTTCATGTAATTAAAATATGTGGTGTGAACGACTCTGAACGGTGTAAATGATAACGCCACGTGTTTATAGAATCAAAGTACTAGGACATCAGGGACCAAAAGATGTGAATATGGAACATATGACAGGGGTGTCTCCGTGTGCCCCTATCCCATGGCCGCGTCATTAATGAATCTATGACGTTGAAATAGCTATAGTCTAGTCCTAGATAGATAGGTAGTATTAGTTTATACGATAATTAATTGTTCTGGTAGTACCCACTTATACTGATTTATTTATTGAAAAGGTCATTTTTTTATTTTAAATCTACAATACTAACAGGGAAATCGTAGATCACACCGTACTAGGAACAATTCTGAAATGTTATAAAAGTCATACCAACACCAAGTACCTACTTATAAAGTTGTTAGATGGAATTCCATCAGTTTGTATTGGTTGCATTTCTGGCGAAATGAAGACCCTCGATCAAGTAATACAAGTAGGTACTAAACTTAACATACGCCGAAAATTCGGTTGAAGAAAAATTGCGAATAAGTCCATCTTTATTAATTTATGACATTAGGTAAAATAATAATAAGAATAACTTATTTAAAAAAGACCACTTTTGCTCCACATTGTATATTAGTAACACTTATTTCTAGTCAGTTCAAAATTCACAAAATATTTATATTTTCCTTAAAATAAATTTACACATTAAATCCAGTCACAATTTTTTTTTATGGTTCAAAATGTCATAAATTACAATTACAATGTCAGTTAAATATTAAAATGATCAAGACAATAAATAAAAGAAAGAAAAACGAATGATAGGATATCAACCCTCCAATGTTGCGATCCACCCGTATGGTATGTAATAAACGCCCTTACCACGTTTTCACAACATCGTGGATACTACTAGAATATCACGAATTAGTAGATGAATAAAAATTGTTAAGGTCTCTCTATAAAGACATTAAAGACCCAGTCCACGGTCATAATATCATCATCATCATAATTTTCATATCATGAGATGATATTATTACCGTGCCCAGTCCATTATTTCATCGCATTGAGAACTCGTGCTGTCTTGTCACGTGTTCTTAGACTTGGAATACCAAGACATCAGATTTTATCAGGAGATTTACCTTTGCAACATCAATGATCCCCATTCATATTAAAAAAAAGTAAAGTCAAGGGCGTGGCAAGTAGCAACATATATGTACAAAATAATATGTACATTTAGAACTAACTATACATTATACCTAAATAAGGGCCTGATGTGTGTGTATGCAATGCTCCGAGGCCACGTGTTTAACAGCCCTGGATACAAGGATATCAGAAAACAACAGGAGTTAGTTCGAATTTAACACATACAAAACCAATCCGCTTTATTGACATAGAACAACTGTACCATCAACCTTAACCAAAGTACTATAATAGTATTTTGACGAAAGACTATTTAGTGGTCTTTCCTAAGGAGGCATATCAACTAAGGCACGCCACTATTGCGGCGGTATGCCCTCTTTAAGGAGTAGCAAAGCAAGAGAGGCGCTACGGCATCCTCACCTTCCGCCTGACCCCGAACCTCACCGGACATGCCCATTTCTATAGGCCCCTCAAAGAGATCCGTCAAAGCCGTCGAGGCCGAGTAGGACCGATGCCAACAAGGACCACATGAACGTGTGAAAGAGTTATTAGAGTACCATAGCAAGAACACAAAGTACAACTGAATGAACATTAAAAGTCTTACATCCTCTTGCTCGGATAAGTTGTTTGATAATTTACTACTACAAAGAAAAAAGTGCCATCGCGGTCATATCTGCCTGATCACTAAACCGCCGAACTACCCTTTGAAATTTTCGTTTCGAGTGTAACCAAAAATTAATTTAGTGATCAGGCGGAAGTGTCATTGATGGTACATGTATCCACAAATCAGGCAAATGGCTAAGGGCCTGTCCGCACAGCGGTATTTTACCGCGCGGTTTTTTTTTTCGTTATTCCGTAACACATAGAGTCTTAGGGCCTGTCCGCACAGCGATATTTCACCACGCTGTTTTTTTTCGTTATTCTGTAAAAAAAAGCGCGATAAAACATTCTGTGATTTCTTGCAGATTTGACGCGGTGCGGTGCGGAAATAAATCCGCGCGAATATTTTCCGCGCGGTGAAATATCGCTGTGCGAACAGGCCCTAATTGTGCAAAGACGAAATTAAGCATTCTACAAGAAACCAACCGCACATGAAGTGTAGGAAAACAAACAATCAACTGATGTAATCTGTAATTGTGGAACAAACATCCTTTGATTCTCGATTCGCCCGCGTCCCCCATTCTAGAAATCTATGATATTTAAACTAAAATTGGACATTCTACTGATTCAAATTATTGCCTCAAAATCCAACTGATTCTGACTGTTAATTTTTCATCATGATTAGTCAGAATCAAGTGGTTTTTCAGAAATTAACGATATTCGGGCGCATAACGCGTCGAGACTACTATATATTTGACAATTATTTTTTTCGATCTATATTCGTCATTTGTGACAGCTCTACCCGGCCACGTGTTTATCGACATGAGATACTAGGGTACGAGGATGTGCCAGGAGTGGCTCTAAACGTTTTTGTATTTAAGCTATTGCATAGCTTCTATCGCGGGCCTTGAGCGTGGAGACCGAATCCAGAAATTCCGTAACGAAAATAACCTAACACGGAGGGTGTTAGGTTAGGTTAGTTACTCATTTGTTTTTTGAGCGTGGTGACCGATAAGAAAACAAATGAGTGAACAATCAATCAAAATTCAATTCAATGTGTGAAAGTGTAACTTCAATTAATATCAAAGAAAAAAAACAAAGGGAAAAAAATACTGCATAAATAAAATAAATAAATAATTATAATTGCATAAGTTGATAAAAATGCTATGCAATAGCAGTACAGCGGCAGTCCCCGAGTGCCGTCTTTTATTTTTTTGTGCTACGGATATAAAACGTGTTTTGTGTGTGGTATTAGTTACTAGGACCACAAATTTTACTAATGATGCGTTTCCGTAATTACGTACCATAACTCTGTTTGCACCTGTAGAACATCTGCCGCTTTTCTGAGGTCATTCGTTTTCCAGCATTATACGTAGACTAAAACAACAGGATTCAATTGTTGTTGTTTTATAAAAAGAAAAATACATATATACCAAGTATTAATTTAGTTCCTACCTGCTTTGACATTCTTGTTTTTACAAAAAATATTGATCAACCACATCTGAATTGAAGGTAAACAATCAAGAAATCCTTCCTTCTCAACTTCTGTACTTCCTTCAATAAAAATCTTACATTTTACTACTAATCAGTTTGCGAATATTTAAAACAGCCATTGAACTTCACTCGGAAAAATTCCGCCAGAAACTCTATATCTTATCGTAAAAATTAAACTCGGCAAGTCTACAAAAATACGTGGACTATAGAGTAATTGCTGAAATGATGACGTAATCACTGTATTCACCACCTGCGAACTGTGGTGCCCTAGTACAAATGAACTGAGAAATCGGTACTAGTTCGCGGGATGACGACATGAAGTGACGTCACAGAATATCGATCTACCCAACAGTGCAGTCTAGACTTCTTAGAATAAAAATGCCACAGCAACAGATTTTTACTTGTCGTGTTTAAAACTAAAAGGAATTATGGTGCGCGGCCAAAATTGGAACTCACGCCATATTATAAAAAAAATCGCAAACAGTTAAACGGTTGCCTTTTCGAAGTAACCTTAATCTTTTCACCATAACTGTTTTTTTAACAGAAAGAAACGCAAAGCTCATTAGTTTTATTAAACTAATGAGCTTTGCGTACAATTATGTCACCGGCAAGGCGCACACGTGCACTTGCAGATGCAACACACATGTGTTAACAAATAAAAGTGATTTGATTAGATTTGAACTTCACTCGAAAAAATCCCGGCAAAAAATCATATCGTAAAAATTAAATTCAGCAAGTCTACAAAAATACGTGGACTATAGAGTAATTGCTGAAATGATGACGTTATCACTGTGTGCACCACCTGTGAACTGTGGTGCCCTAGTACAAAATGAACTGAGAAGTCGGTACTAGTTCGCGGGATGACGACATGAAGTGACGTCACAGAATATCGATCTACCCAACAGTGCAGTCTAGACTTCTTAGATTTTTACTTGTCGTGTTTAATACTAAAAAGGAATTATGGTGCGCGACCAAAATTGGAACTCACGCCATATTATTAAAAAAAATCGCAAACAGTTAAACGGTTGCCTTTCCGAAGTTACCTTAATCTTTTCACCATAACTGTTTTTTTAACAGAAAGAAACGCTTCGTTATTAAAACTAATGAGCTTCGCGTACAATTATGTCACCGGCAAGGCGCACACGTGCACTTGCAGATGCAACTCACATTCCAGATTAATGTTAACATACCTCCTGTTAATTTTTGAGGTTCTAGTTCTTTCAGTTTAAAAACACGTGGCGGTACCGCCCATTTGCAGACAAAAACAAAGTAGAATAATTACTATAAAATTAAATACAACTACCTATTTTGTGATACAAATGTGGTCACAGGGTTTATTAGTTTTAAAAATAAACGTGAATAATAAAAACAACGCAACTTCACCCCTCAATATGACGCTGGAAACCTGCCTCGCCACGTGTTTCAAGCCATTGAATACCAGGATATCAAAAGTTACTAAAAGCTTAAAAATGTGCAAAAATAACAATATCGTCCATGTATAAACCATCCTTTACATTTCCAATACTAAGCTAGGCGTCAGATAAAAATGGAATAACGGTCATTGAATCTTCTACATTTCAACACACAAATACAACATTCTTAATTTTAAAAATGGAAATAAAGACATAAAGCTGTCTTGATCATTTACATTTTCTAGACATAAAAAACAACAAATACAACGTTAATTGTTTGTTTTTCGTGTTCCTACGCAGAAATATTAGGAAAAGGTCGGAGTACTTTATTCATATTTATCTGGCGCCTGTCAGCGGCTTCGCCAGCTTAAAATTTAATCATTGTATCGGGATAAAAAATGTCTTGTGTGCTATTTCAAATTTCATTCAAATCCATTTAGCCATTTGAGCGTGAAGGAGTAACAAGCAAACATAAATACACAAACTTTGGCCTTTAAGTATATTACTAATTCCAAAAGACGGGTTAAGAAAAAACTATTTTTGAGGAAGACAGATGTTGTCAATATAATCTATAAAAATATCAAAGAATTTAAATTCGTAGATCAATAAAAAAAGAGTTCGTAAGCCGCTGGGTAGTTTCAGAAAACAATGACGTGTTCACAGTACAACCTACCAATTCTAGTACCCTAGTACGAAATGAACCGAGAAAACGGTACTAGGGCATGTAGGAACTCGCAGTTTATCGTCATAATGACGTCACAGAATATCGACCTGAAGACTTGTGTAGTCTAGACTTCAAGGCCCGTTCCACCACCTATGATTTAGTTTCATTAACTTACACGTCATTTAATTAATTATTATTCCGTTTCTGTTCAATTTTCAAACATCTAATAACATATATTTATATTCTTTATTATACACCTTTGTACCATCGGATAAACCGACTTATTTGGTTGACAACTCTACGGTTCGGATTAAGCGTTTCGCCTCATCGTTTATACCGCGTACATCGAAGGACTAGAACAATTTTATGCTACGGATTTACTGTCTGATTATAATTTGAGTGTCTTCTAGGCTACAATTAGGCGCTTATTTAATTAGTGCGCTTCACCATCAACTATTGCATCACTGCTTACCATCATGTAGGATGGGATGGCAGTTAAACACTAACATATACCACTAAAAAACACAATTTTTAATAAACAATAAAAAGTAGGACAGCTAATGTAAATACCAAAATCGAAACTAAATCCAATATAAGTTTAACCAGATAAGTTCCCATATTAATTTCGTTGATTAAAAATAACGCTCGTTTATTTATCTAACTATTTATTTAATTCTTTGTACAGACAAAAGTATAGAGGCAGACCTACTGCCTATGTCATATGTCATACAAACGACAGAAGATTTGTATAGCTGATCAAAGCCACACATAGAGTTAAAATCTTTAGCTGGCGCTTTTCTGAGGCCATTCGTTTTTTAGCATTATACGCAGACTAAAACAACAGGATTCATTTGTTGCATTTTAGAAATTTTATACATATACCAAGATTTCATTTAGTACCTTCCTGCTTTGACATTCTGGTTTTTACAAAAAAATATTGATCAACCAAATCTGAATTGAAGGTAAACAATCAAGATATCATTAACCTTACTTCCTTCAATAAAAATCTTACATTTTACCAATAATCACTTCACTCCAAATAATCCCGGCAAAAACTCCTTATCCTATCGTAAAAATTAAATTCAGCAAGTCTACAAAAATACGCGGACTATGGAGTAATTTCTGAAATGATGACGTTATCACTGTGTGCACCACCTGCGAACTGTGGTGCCCTAGTACAAAATGAACTGAGAAGTCGGTACTAGTTCGCGGGATGACGACATGAAGTGACGTCACAGAATATCGATCTACCCAACAGTGCAGTCTAGACTTCTTAGATTTTTACCTGTCGTGTTTAACACTAAAAAGGAATTATGGTGCGCGGCCAAAATTGGAACTCACGCCATATTATAAAAAAAAATCGCAAACAGTTAAACGGTTGCCTTTCCGAAGTTACCTTAATTTTTTCACCATAACTGTTTTTTTAACAGAAAGAAACGCTTCGTTAATAAAACTAATGAGCTTTGCGTACAATTATGTCACCGGCAAGGCGCACACGTGCACTTGCAGATGCAACTCACATTCCAGATTACTATTGTTAACATACCTCCTGTTAATTTTTGAGGTTCTAGTACTTTCAGATTAAAAACACGTGGAGGTACCGCCCATTTGCAGACTAAAACAAAGTAGAATCATTATTATTATAAAATTAAATACAACTACCTAACTATTTTGTGATACAAAAATGTCGTCACAAGGTTTATTAGTTTTAAAAAATAAACGTGAATAATAAAAACAACGCGACTTCACCCCTCAACTTGACGCTGGAAACCTGCCTCGCCACGTGTTTCAAACTTTTGTATACCAGGATATCAAAAGTTACCAAAAGCTTATAAATGTGCAAAAAAAAAATATCGTCCATGTATAAACCATCCTTTACATTTCCAATACTTAGGGTGAGTAGCACCATTTATAATAACGATAACCAAACCATAACCAGCCGTGAAACGGCCGCCTATTGGTCAATTCGACGATTTGACAACTGTTAACGGCTTTGTTATCGTTATAGTTAAATGGTGCAACTCACCCTAAGCTAGGCGTCCGATAAACTTGGAATAACGGTCATTGACTCTTCCACATTCTAACACACAAACACACAAATACAACATACTTAATTTCAAAAACGGAAAATAAAGACATAAAGCTGTCTTGATCATTTACATTTTCTAGCAATCAAAAACAACAAATACAATGTTAATTGTTTGTTTTTCGTGTTCCTACGCAGAAATATTAGGAAAAGGTCGGTGTACTTTATTCCATATTTATCGGGCGCCTGTCAGCGGCTTCGACAGCTTGTTTAATCATTGTCTCGGGATAAAAAATGCGTTTTGTGCTATTTCAAATTTCATTCAAATCCGTTTAGCCGTTTGAGCGTAAAGGAGTAATAAGCAAACATAAATACAAACTTTCGCCTTGTTGGACTAATTCCAAAAGACGGGTAAAAAAAATCTATTTTCGAGGAAGACAGATGTAATTAATATAATCTATAAAAATATCAAAAAAAAATAAATTCGTAGATCTGCAAAAAAAGAGTTCATAAGCCGCTGGGAAGTTGCAGAAAACAATGACGTGTTCACAGTACAACCTACTAATTCTGGTACCCTAGTACGAAATGAACCGAGAAAACGGTACTAGGACACGTAGGAAATCACAGTTTATCGTCATAATGACGTCACAGAATATCGACCTGCCGACTTGTGTAGTCTAGACTTCAAGGCCCGTTCCACCACTTACGATTTAGTTTCATTAACTTACACGTCATTTAATTAATAAATATTCCGTTTCTGTTCAATTTCCAAACATCTTATAACATATACTTAGATTCTTTATTATACACATTTGTACCATCGGATAAACCGACTTATTTGGTTGACACCTCTACGGTTCGCATTAAGCGTTTCGCCTCATCGTTTATACCCCGTACATCGAAGGACTAGAACAATTTTTCTGCTACGGACTTACTATCCGAACATAATTTGGGAGTCTTCTAGGCTACAATTAGGCGCTTATTAAATGAGTGCGCTTCACCATCAACTATTGCATCACTGCTTACCATCATGTGGGATGGGATGGCAGTTAAACACTAACATAAACCACTAAAAACACAAATATTTAATAAACAATAAAAAGTAGGACAGCTAATAAAAATACCAAAATCGAAACTAAATCCAATGTAAGTTTAACCAAATAAGTCCCCATAATAATTTCGTTGATTAAAAATAACGTTCGTTTATTTATCTATTTATTTAATTGTGTGTACAGACAAAAGTACTCTATGTCATATGTCATACAAACGACAAAAGATCTGTATAGCTGATCAAAGCTACACACATAGAGTTAAAATCTTTAGCTGTATAGACTTCAGAACTTGGAATCAAAACGCTACACCATGCTACGAGTTACGAGTGCTACGGCGTAGCTTATATTTAGTCAAAGTAATCTTTCCGATATGTAATTCAAACATTTTTAGTGTTTTAAATAAAAATAAGAGTCAGCGAAATATGACGTCACTGTGTGGTGTGTGGTGTTGTCAGCAAACCTCTACTTGATTTCTGTGATCCTAGTACTTACACTTTCAAAACACGTGGCATCGGACGGACAACAGGGGAGAAATAAATGCAAAAGAGACGTGATACATCACAATCACACCAGCATTTTATTTGATATCCCACTAACAGCAACCTTTTTTCAGACAACTTCTTTTATAGGTTTAGCTTTTGCATTTTTTACAAAACACTATCTTTTTTACCTGGATCTCACTATAAATGTATTAGATTGACATGGCACTTAACAAAATCAGGTCAGTAATATGGATCATGCTTAAATAAATGTAGTACACACATACTTATGTATCAAGATAGACTGCTGCTTTTCCGACATCTGTTAGTAACTCCTGCTTTTTAATATTTAATCTCGCCTCACTTATGTGGGTAATGCATTCCACAAACGAGCTGCTTGTATCGTGGAAGATTATATCAAAGAACAAAGTGGAATGCATAATATTATTATGAATATAAGTTTTAGATTTTTTAAGTGACTAAACGCAGTGAACTCCCCGTGCTTATCGATATGAGATATTAGGATACCAGGAATGACCAGAATATGGTTGAAATTGCTATTTTTTTCAATGCTACTTTGCATGAGGCCACGTGTTTTCTGGTAATATAACAGACAACAAATATTGCCGATAGTACGACCTTTGTCAAAATTGCTGAATTTGTTATAATAATAGCATTTATTTTACGCTAAAGAACTTGAACTTGCTTTTCCAAAAAACGACATGAAATATTTTATTATATTATTTGATAACGTTAGATACTAAAATTAATGAAATACCTATTGCTTATTGTTACTTTATTCGTGTTCGTTTTCTGTTCATAATTCAATTAATTCAGAGCCTAAAATTTTGGGCACGCTTTTTTTTTCCTTTTTGCGACAAATTCAGTACTTAGATACCGCGTGACATCGCACTTAGAAGTGACGTGACAAGACCCCACTCTTGAACTTTGATTCGTTTTATATTTTCCTAATTTTTATCGGTTTCTTAAAACAAAAACGTGGCCAATATTTACTATTTATTTACTGGCGGACTAATGAAAGGAATATTTTTTTTAACGAGCTATGTACGTAGAGGTGACTCACTGAGGCCACGTCTTTCGACATTGTAGACTAGGACAGCATGAGTCAACAGGAATGCGCGACTATTAAATCAATGTATCTGTAGGGAGAGTTCAAATTGTCAAGTTCAATCAATTGAGTTCAATAGACGACCTTGATTTACAAAAACAACCCAAAGCAAAACTAACGCAATCTATCATATAAAACGACAGTACTTTCTTACTTCAAAATGACGATCCTTTTGGCTTGGATACTAAGTCCTTTAAGTCAAATCTTCTTATAAATACTTAGTTAATTTGTTTACCTACCATTTGAATATATATTATATTATAGGTTTTTGTAGTATTTGGCAGCAAATGTCTAATGTCAAAGACAGGCCTGTTGGCCTAGTGGTTAGTAACCCTGACTGCTATGCCGGAGGTCATGGGTTCGATTCCCACCCAAGACAAATGTTTATGTGATGTCATGCCGACAACTCGGCAAACTTCGCTGAGGTCAGTAGTCAACACTACAATAAAATTCTCAATTCCATTTCACCGTGATCGCGCTTGTTTAAATGATTTTACATAATTATTGCCCAAATGTCCTGTTGTACCTACACCACAATATAGGAACAAGAAGCAATTATAGGGGTGGAAATGGGTATAAAGCTGTGTAACTTTTTTGGTGGAACCAATTGGCGAATAATCAAAATAGTAACTGAACTTCAATCTAAAAAAAAAAACCGCCAAAAATCTATTAAAGAAAACAATGACGTTTATCGCTGTATTTACTACCTGCCAATCCTAGTACCCTAGTAAGAAATGCACCGAGAAGTCGGTACTAGGGCACGTAGGAACTCGCTATGTCACGTCATATAATGACGTCACAGATTATCGACCTCCCAACCTGTGCAGAGTGCAGTCTAGACTTATTACGTTACGAGAAGCGCTAGAATTGTTTGTGTCCTTTTTAGTTTAAACTGGAATATCATAAAAGCACTTATGCCGCTCTAGGGTGGAGCGGGAAGGCGTGTCAGACTTTTACTGACCAAAATCACACCACATAATGTTGACACCGCAAGTGTGTGTGTGTTGTCTTCGCTAGAAGGCATGTCAGACAAACAATATTTCACCTATGGGAGCCCGCAGAGTCAGACAGCCACTGACTGGATCCTGAGCAACGGGAACTGACGACGCGATAGGCCAAGAAGGAAATGGTGTGACAACTTAGACTCCTACCTAAAGGATAGGCCAGATAGAACCAAAGATAGAGGAAATTGTAAGAAAGGATGAGAGCTCTTCGTTTTACAATGAAACACAACAAGCTCATAATAAACATTCCTCATTCCTCCGCAAGTCCTTCCGTAACATTATATTTCCATAAAACTTTTCGATCTACGGTACCACTTTCAGACCTCCTGTTTATCCTTCAAATATCGCCACACATCTTTCTTCATATTATTGCAGCTGCATGAATCTGCCTTGAATTCAGCCCTTTTGTGACTGTACTTGCTGTACGCCTAACTGTCAACAATAAACCCTAAAATCAAAACGTAATTACTTATTTGAAATCCTACACTACTCGTACTTTGTCACTGTATGAAATGCAACGCGCTGCCGTAACTTGCCCTATGATATTATAAGCAAACCTCCTGTTAATTCCTGATGTCCTAGTACTCAACATTTAAAAACACGTGGTCTCAGTGCGGCCACTCGCTGACAACAAGCAGGAAAGAAAACTCAAATAAATAAAAGAAAGAAATAATACACAAAAGAGTCAATTTGTGTTTTTGCCCTTTTATGGAAGCTTATTTTTAATATGACTTTTCCAAAGTCAAGTCAACGTAGCATAATTATGTATTCTTATCATGTCAAAAATATTGAGGGCAGTACGATATTTGCAAGTTATCGTTACGTCGGTCCGTGGACGTGAAAAATTCATCCGTGCCCCAGAAAGACCGTAAATGCGGTTGGTCCTGGCTGTTACTGTCAATCTTAGACTGTCGTTAGTTTATTACGTTGGTCAAAAGCCAAAAACCCTGTCACAAATCTTAACAAGGAGTATCCTGATACCCAGTTCTAGTGGAGATCGGATAAGCAGTTGCTCCATGTATACTGATAGTCAGCTGCATTGGTTAGACTGGAAGCCGACCCCAAATTAAATAGTTGGGAATTTGGGATAAGGATAGAAAAATTATCAATATGTTTAAAAAATCCCGGAACCTCCAAACTCTTTCAAGCCCCTTGTTGCAAACCTTCAAGCGTCGAAAATGTGGAACGGGAGGCTCAGGCCACGTTTTCTTAGACACTGAATACTAGGACATTAGAAACCACCTGGAGTTGAAATGTTTAACATTAATCAATTCTATTCAATAGAATATACCTGTCTATCAAATGTATAGCAGGGGTGCGGCAGAGGCGTCGTCGTTGACGTGCACAATTGCACAACTACGTATAGTTCTACACAAATGTATTCGGTCGGTAGTGTGCGTATATTAATATTGTGAGGCCACGTGTTTTGCGACACAGGGTACTAGGACATCATAGACCCACTGGAGGTGTTAGATATTTGAATTTCACAAACATATTTGAGCAATTGTTTTTGTTGTTATTGATTTTATTCATACTATTCCTATTTATTATTTGCTTTTAAGTGCAAGTTGTGTGTGTACCTAGTAATAAACTTAATTTCATTCTATAAAAATAAGGTTTCCATTTAAAAAAACCGGTAGAGTTAAGTAGTAAGGGCAATTATACAAACTTAGTCCAGAAATTATTTTGTAGAACCCTGTCTTATTTGTACAAAAACTGTTCTTTCCATCAAGTTCAGAATAATTTTCCTAGAAAGTCCTTATAAAGTTCTACTTTTCAGATTTTTTCATATTTTCTAAACTTATGGTTCAAAAGTTAGAGGGGGGGACACATTATTTTTTACTTTTGGAGCGATTATTTCCGAAATTATTGACATTATCAAAAAATGATTTTAGTAAAGCCCTATTCATTTTTAAATACCTATCCAACAATATATCACACGTTAGGATTGAAATTAAAAAAAAAAATCACTTCCCACTTTACAAATAGGGCTACCCTAATAAAACATTTTTTTCCAATTTTTATTTTATCACTTTATCGGCGTGATTGATATACATATTGGTACCAAATTTAAGCTTTCTAGTGCTAACGGTCACAGAGATTAAGCGAGGACGGACAGACGGACAGACAGACAGAAAGACAGACAGCGAAACTATAAGGGTTCCTAGTTGACTACGGAACCCTAAAAAAACATAAATTACCTATATTTAACATGGAAACTGCTATCTGATGTCCCCAACTCAGTTATTTGACAGCACGACACTCCTTGGCAAGACTGATATCAGATTTGACAGCCGAGATTCAACGATTTAACGTGCTTTCTGAGTCACGCTCACGGATGAATCTGTATGTTTAAGTTGAACACCCATCCACAGGTCACCCTCATCAAGTGTTGTTAGTTATTCGAGTTTAATCGAAGATACCTATATCACGAGCGCAGCTTTTGTTTCTATTCGTTTTACCAATACTTTGATAAAATAATAATTTTACTGGAAGCAATATTATGTTTTGTAAATCCCAGAAAACTAAAAAAAGTTATAAGTAAAGTCATCTTTTCGTACACGTCTGTGACGTCACCGTACAAGGTGCAACCCGCAGGCGCAAGCCACCCCTCAGACATTGTGAGCGTACTTACCTCCAGTAAGTTCCTGAAGTCCTAGTACTCAACATTTGAAAACACGTGGCCTCAGTGGCCCACTAAAACAGGTCAATGTAAAGAGTAAAAAGTAAAATAATCAATTTATGTAAATCTTATACGAAGCAAATATAATAACTTTATTGAAAATCTGTAATATTTGACCCAAG
Organism: Mythimna albipuncta; assembly: GCA_929112965.1. Taxonomy (NCBI): domain Eukaryota; kingdom Metazoa; phylum Arthropoda; class Insecta; order Lepidoptera; family Noctuidae; genus Mythimna; species Mythimna albipuncta. The sequence goes on along the minus strand of OV815962.1, from coordinate 1,466,917 downwards.
ACAATTTTATGGTAATATTTCAGTATTAGGCCTACACGTGACCAGAGGGTTGGCATAAAAGTACTCTTCAGTAAAGCATCGCCATGTTCTGGCCAGTTTTCCGATTGACAACAATGAATTCTTCCTCTGCTGCCTTTTATTATTTGTATTTATCAAGATATATATTATTACATAGTTGATTCTGTTAAAAACATAACTTGGCATAAACAATAAACTTTTTTTTTTGCGTAAGCTCGGAACGGAGTTTTGGCGGATTATTTTCGCAAAAACATTAGAATATAAATTACACTCCCATTCTAATGGAAATCAAGGTGACTGTGTTACTCGAAAATTCTTTTTTCGAAGCCTCATGTGCGGTTACATATAAAATAGCTTATGCACACTGAAACATTGTGCATGCATACTATGCGTTCTGAATATGAATAGGATCGATTGCCATATTGTGACGCTACGCGTCATACTGTCTAATCGAAGAAATTAGTTAGGGTGAGCAAAACCAGAAATTTATAAAATTTAATTTATTTATTTTATTTTATTTATTCTCTAGTCTGAGTAGTGGCAAATGGAAAAGAAGGCGAATTATTACTAACAATGAAAATAAGAAAGAATTAGATTTCTTTTTTAAACTAATTATGTCTTACAACAATATTCCCTAAGGCACTGACCATATATTTAGCTGATTTATACTAAACAATAACGTTTTTACTTCACCTAGATTTAACTAAGACTTAGTAATACAACGCAAAAAAATGCCTTAATCGATACGCAAATAAGCTTTTTTTGCAAACCGTACTTTTCACTCAACATTTGACAGATCGAGGTTATTGGCTTTCCTATTCTTAATTGGAACGCATAGTACATACACACAAATACATTAATTTGCCTTGGCGAAATAAAATAACTAAGAAAAGAAAGAACATGCGTCTCAAAGACGGCCTTGAATAATAGGACTGTAGAAGCCACCTGGAACATTAATAATCCCTTTAGTGGGTGAATGAATCAATGAATGAATCAACTAAAAATCAGGGACAAAAGAGCCGGGGCGCCGACCGTCGTACACAAGCGCATAATATCGCAAGTACCTACCCTATGTACGGTTTATACTGTGTAGCCACGTGTTTCACAGCACAGAATACTAGGGCATCAAAAACGAATAGAAGATATTGAATGTAGAGTAATACCCAAATTTTTTGTTGCAAAATCGTTGTAACAAATATTCACTAAGTATAGTCAAAAGCTTAACAACGATTACCTCATATTTTAATCAAAGTCAACTTTGTTTTCAAATTATTTACCAGATATATTTTCAAATTATTTTCAATATTAATAGTATCTTGAACAAAATGCTCACCAACCGCAACAACTTAAATGAACCGTACAAGCAAGGATCACGTGTTTTTAAACCTTGAATACTAGGACACCAAGAATCAAAAGGAGTGGCTACTGCACAAAACTTCAGGGGCAAGTCTGTTTATTACCAGCCAGGTGCAACCGACGACCTTGACACAAAAAAGCGCACCCCTCATTTTATACGCGACACAATACCTACCTTGAAACGTGGCGGGCGAGTCAGTATGCAGTCTATGACTCGCCACGTGTTTCAAGGCATTGAATACTAGGATATCAGAAGTTCAAGTAATTTTCACGTCGGGTTTGTTGAATGAATCACTTTTTTTTCGATATCATGGCACGGTAATAGATATTATTACCGTGATGATGGGTTTTAAGTCATAATAATCTGTAGACGGGATATGAGAAGCAAAATCATAACACGGGTAGACCAGCATATATTTAACATAATATAAATCAATGCCCCTTACCATAATAGAGGATCGATGAACGCCTCTATCGTCAATCGGTTCAGTGGACATAATTAATAAGTAATTAATAAGTAATCGGTGGGACATAATTATATAAATTAATACAAATATTTTACGTACATACAAATAAATAAATAAAAATACATGACGGCTAAAATCTTCCGTCTAATGAATGATCGTACGCCAAAGCAAAAAACTTCTTCTTCTTCTCGTTCATAAACAATTACGTCTAATCTAGTCACATTTTCGTTTTGTAATCCTTTCTTCCTTTGTTCTCCTTTACCTTTGTTATTGGATGGTTATGGCATCCACAATCACACACACAAATCTTTTCTCAGAACTTGTTCCTCGTTCCTTGGTAGTACCAATTCTCAAAAAGTTTATTAAAAATATTAGTATTAGTATTTTGTAGCAAGTAGAGCTGCCGTCAAATGTTATATTTTTTGTGCATCCTTTGATAAACTTTTTATTGGCTCTTTGCGCCTCTTGAGGTCCTGGTATCGAACGCTTGCTGGAAACGTGACACTACCGTCATTTTCCCACTTTCTTTCTTACTACGATGCAATGCAAGTGAACACAAGTCACAATTCCGAAACGAAAGTTATAATAAATAAATAAAATAAATATTTCCAGTTAGTCAACGGTCAAGAGTTCATCATCATCGTCATCATTTCAGTCGAAAGACGTCCACTGTTAGACATAGGCATCGCCCAAGTGTCGCCACAATGAACGGTCCTGCTCGTCTCGCATCACTTACCTTGTCATCGGTTCATCTTGTAAAAGACCGTCTAACGTTGTGTATTCCTCTACGCGATCGCTACTCCAGAACCTTTCGGTCCCAACGGCCATCCACCATAAGGGAGGCCTATGTCCAACTGAAATGATGATGGCCATCCTGTTCTAGGAGCAATGTGCCCTGCCCATTGCCACTTAAGTATGGTGATTCTTCAGGCCTCGGGCAGGTCAGGATTTATAAAAATAGAATAATTTACTTTCAACGCACCCATTGGAAAGCTGGCTCCTAACTTAGAGCTATTTTTAGGCTTACAATGCAATGAATTTTTTTGCAAACTTGCTGAAAAATGGCGTGATGAGCCCCCGCCTATTCGATTCATTATATTTTTCTGCTCTCATACCGTCAAATTCCAATTTCTCAATCAGAATTCCTTTTTTATTTAGGGTTTTTATGAAATACTAGTAGCTTTTGTTTGTTGACTCTCGACGTTTTCTGATGTCTTAGTAGCGACCAATTCCAAATAACATGACTCATCCCATAATTTCCCACGGTGGGTTGCACTAAAAAAACCTGCATTCCGAGTAAACGCATTTTATGTATTTTATCATGAGAGATTCACCAGCCAATTAATTTTATGACTTTATAATAAAGACACTACATTTTTCTTAGTCACTGTCAGTGTTCTTATTTAGTTAAAATTCTATGTGGGCCAAATTATTATTTTAAAACAAGCAGAACCGAAGTGCCTGCAGCTTTCGTGCATCTCTTGATAAAATTATTGTTTGCTCTTGACGTCTTTTGATGTCCTGGTATCCAACACTCCCTGAAACGTGACGCAACCGTCCATTTCCTACCATCGCAATACCGCTTTCCAGAATAAATGGATTTTATTATCGGTAATTATTTTTTAGTTATTTGATAATATCTGTCGACTTTTGACGATCAAATACCTAGTTTGTCAATAAAGAACTATATAGAACCTAGATTTTAACTAAATTCAAATAATTTTATTATAGCCTAGCTATGCATCCTTTGCTTGTTGACTGTTGATGTCTTCTGATCCTGATCTGAATGTCCTGGTACCGACTCTTTCCTGACGACGTGATGCGACTATCGATTTCCCACGACTGCACTTCGTTGATAGTGAAAGGAAACCACATCCATTTCGTGTTAAAACATTTCTATTTTCACTATGCACAACAAGAATTAATTAAATTAATTGAGAGATACGTAATCCCCGTACAATAATAATAGTAGTTTATGTGACTAGGGGATAAAGCAGTGTCTTTAAGTCGCGGGCGGTATGTTGAATTCCGAACGACACGAAGGTTGCTGATTTTAATCCCGAACGACAGTGAGGGATTTATAAAATTAACTCCCGAGCATTGCGAGGGAGTTAATAAAGAAACCTGAGTGAAGTGAGGAATTTAAGCCGCCCAAGACAAAGACAGCTTTATCCCCGTGTTGCATATTCTACTTTTTACACCATCTGTGAGATAATTAAAAGACAATTTGGTCGACCAAATCATTTAACAGAGAAATATTTGTATTATATTTACAAGTTCATCAAACAAACAAAATTCACTACTCCAAGATTCTATAGTTTCAATTTTCTCTATTACTTCCGTGTCGTCAGTACGTATAGTACAATTCACGAATGATGGCGGGCGTGAAGTTAGCCTTTGCGAACTTTCGCGCATACCACACTCTTCTCGCACATGCACGACTTCATTTGGTACCTAAAACACGTTACTGCGCAGCCTTCTGCGCAAACTTCACGGCCGCCATCATTCGTGAATTGTATACGTTTTATTCTATTTTCTTTTTTTTTTTTGTTAGTTGCCAGTTTGAATCATAGTGATTACATACTCTTTGGTTTGAATCTCGAGTCAACTTGTTCGATGCGCCTACATTTTAATTCACAATGTTGCCGATTCTTGATGCACCAAATTCAAATCTCATTATTCCCTAGGGATCGGCCATACTGCATTATCTCCCTAGGCATATAATGACTTGCTTTAAGTGAGGTTTGCATGACGTGTAAAACGACATTATCGAGCAGGTGGTGTAAAAACGTACTTTCTGGAGTCACAGAGGAATCTCGGTATGTTAAAATTGAGACCCATCCACCAACCGACCTCGCGACGTGTTGCTTAATTTTGGAGATCGTCCCGTGCCGCTGATATTATTTTAGCGACGAGATCCTCCTCAAAAACTAAAGATAATGATTTATTATTAACTAGCTTCTGCCTGCGGCTTCGTCCGTATGTAAGCAAAATAATATACCAAGTTACCATAGACTCCCAGGATAAAAAGCAACCTGTGTGTATTCCAGGACATGGTCTACCCGTGCGTCATAAAATTTTAGATTTTATTTTCTTTGACCAGTATCTGGCAACCTATACTGCCGTCCTCTAACTAAAAAGCAGCTAAGTGCTTTGTTTTCTAAGTAACTTAGCTGCTTGTTACCTACTTAGAGGAGGGCAGTATAGGTACAGCTTTAATCTAGAACTACACTGTGTACACGTGTGCCACACACGCCGATTTGGGCGCATCGATCTCCATACATTTTACATGGAAACTAGACTTGTAGGCTTGTCTAGCTCCACGCTACGGGACGCCACGCCAATTCGTTACACGTACAAATCAGGCGTGTTACACGCGTGCGTCGATGTAATGTAGTTGTAGCTAAGTTGGTAGTCTAAGATCCGATTAAAAACGACCTTCACCGGTCTGTTTAATGGATGAAACGTATTTTATGATAAATTTTATGTATTAAATAATACAACGCGGGTGGGTTGCCTAAGAAATTCCTGGCATTATTAATTAAAAATTCAAAAATTACTTTTTTCTTAGAAAAATGCACAACCGTTATTCATACCAGATTTGTTTACAGACAACACTATAACATCGTATTCGTAATGAAACAGAGTTTACTTTGATATAGAATGTGTTGTATATCAAAATAAAAACACCTGTTTATATTTACCCGTTTATACCTGGCAACCCATAGTTATGCCAGGAAACAAATAGGCAACCCAACATTTTTATGTTCTAAAGGCTACACAGTTTCGGTTTGTATTAAATTTATTCGTTAAAAACACCGGTGCATATCGCAAAAAAAAAAAAAAAAAAATTGGCCAGATTGTTCTCAGGCAACCCACCCGCGTTATATTATTTAATATACTAAATTTATCATAAAATACGTTTCATTCATTAAACAAACCGGTGAAGGTCGTTCTTAACCGTATCCTCTACTATGGCCTCATAATTATAAACCCAGTGGAACTCTACCTCTGATGTAGGTGGCACATTATGGAGAGGCTCTACACTGGCACTGTGCTTAAGATGGATTGAGAAAGTCCCAATTTGCCAGATTAATTATTTGTGCAATAGTCAGCCTGGGTCCACAGTATCGGCACAGTATAAATCTATACTATATATATTATATATAATATTATAATTATATATATTATATATTTATATATATTTAATTTAATAATTTTATATTATATTATAATATTATAAAGCTGAAGAGTTTGTTTGTTTGTTTGAACGCGCTAATCTCTGGAACTACTGGTCCGATTTGAATGATTCTTTCAGTGTTGGGTAGTCCATTTATCGAGGAAGGCTATAAGCTATGTTTTTTATGTTTCAAAATTAGGGATCCGTAATAAAATTGCTATTTTGTAACACAAGGTGTAAAATCGAAAACCTATTTTTGCGTGCGCTGCAAAAACTATTGACAATAGAACAAAATGATGTACTACGTGTTTGTAGATCCTATTAAGACCTACAAAAAAGTCCGCGAGAACATATATCTAGCTATCATGGTTTAATCACAATAACCAATTTTGTGTACAAAATAATTATTAAATCGTCTGAAGAAAAAAAAACTACGTTAAATATGTATCGTAATATTGATCTTTATCGAAATTAAGCATTATGTTATCAAGAGTATTTATGTAGAATTAAAATACTTTTTGTTTCATCTCAATCGGATATTTCGTTTAAAAGTTATCACGTGTGTAAGATGTTAAGAGTTTGTATCTATTAATGAGTTATGGGCGGCAATTATAGGCAATATTTTATCTCTTTATTTCCACGGAAACGAGAAAAACGCGGGTGAAACCGCGGGGCACAGCTAGTATGGAATATAAGTTTCACGCGATCGGCTGTAGTTGTGTTGTGTAAAATAAACTGCAAGAATTGATTGCAAGAAAAGATTGCTAACCCCGCACAGTTAGTGTGCACATAATCAAGGAGTCACAATGTTCGAACTCACACGTTTTTCCTTTTTTTTAGCCTCACATGAGGCTTCGTAAAAGCATTAATTTATCGTTTAAATAAAAAATAGCTCACGCACACTGAAACAAAGTGCATACTACACACACGTTCGTGAAATAGAATATCGAAGAAAGAACATGTGGCTCATGGACGGCCTTGAATACTGGGACTGCAGAAGTTACCTGGAACATCAATAAGCCCTGTTCATTATTTATAATGCTTGTGAGTGAATTTGGGGTGAATGAATGAATAAAAAAATCAGAACGAACACGGACAGCGCCGGCTGTCATTCATGCACACGCACATAATATTATTTATTTACTAGTTTGTATGGTTATATTGTGTGACCACGTGTTTCACAGCACAGGATACTAGGGCATCAAAAACTAAAAGAAAATATTTAAATAAGTAAGTAAGTCATACCTACCCAAAAAGATAGTTGCACCAAAAATTCACAATAGTCTATATATTTATTATTCAAAAGTCAAGTTTTGAAAAGACACTCCTCAATTACAGTTTTCACGCATTCTGAAGTCGCCTGATGTCCTGGTACCAAGCGCTACCTGACAACGTGATGCAACCATCGATTTTCCAGCACATCGTTGATAGTGAAAACAAGAAAAGGGGAAAGTTTGTGATTTTCAGTGTGCAAGTTTTTTACTTCTTCTCACTCGAACTGCTGAATAGATTTGGATGAAATTTGATTAATAATTTAAATAGGTATGTAGATAGAAACCATGTCCTGGATTAGCACATAGAATACTTTTTACTTTCCTTTGAGACCATTTTATGCGAAGCTGATGGCAGCAGCTGGTGAAATATAAAGTAAATAATTAAATATAAAAATCTAATTAATAAAATATTGGTGTAGAATGGTAATGAATCCCAAAACACTTAAAGCTCATGATAAAATAATTGACCTGAAAAAAGCTTTGGTCTTAAAAGCCATGGAAGGATTGCAATCGTGGGACATCATCGGTTGCGTCACGTTTTCAATGAGCGTCACATACTAGAGCATCAGAAAATGACAAGAGCTTTATGTGCATCAAAAGATGCACAAAATACTCTTTTGTTCTAGCCAACGTATTATGCCTGTTATAGTACCTCTAGCTAATAACAATAACAAATCGAATGTTAATGTATAACTTAGTGATTTACATAAAAAGTTTCTCCAGTACCTAACTTAATTTGAAGTCTGTTTTAAGTTTTTTTTAAATACAATCTTGCTTCTCACTAGGACTAAGTGGGATGGTAGGAGTCATTTATCATGGGTGCATTCACAAACATGTAAATTTACGTACACAACACACTCATAGGTACCCGGACCATCTAACTGGCCTACATGCAAATATTTGTATCGTGCGGGAATCGAACCCAACACATAGCACAGTAGCCAATCGCTCACTATGCAAACCGTGCTGTCAAAGTTGAATACAGCTGGTACTAGTGAATCACTTAATGATTTCTAAAGCTCTGGTATGAAACTAACAATGGAGTCGGTACTAGGGCATTCAGGAACACGCGGTTTGACGTCATGTCATTTCACACAGTGACGTCACGAAATAGCGACCCTCCCACTACCCCTTCCTCCTCGTAAAGTCTAGACAAACAACCTTTCAGAAATTGATTATATTGTAGGATTGTAAATATAATTCTATAACGAGGCTTGTGATATATTTTCCTTTAGTTTATTGGCTACTAGCTTTTGCCCGCGGCTTCGCCTGCGTAGATAAAATATAGTCTATGTCACTCAGGAATAAAGCTTTCTTTTTCAGAGATTACCTCTTAAAAACAAAATACAAACTTTACCTCTTAAAAGTATAAGTAAATTTTAATTTATTAGATCCAATGGCTTTTCTATTTCTGGAGTGGTGACAGCGCACCGGAAGACGCAGCGTTGGGAGGCCTCCCACAAGGTAAACGCAGAAATACGGCGTGCACTATTCCCGCGCGCCTCAAGGAGTTGTCAGCAACAGCAGGGTCCCAGCTGGGTCAAAGCCTACTGGGGCCAGGGTTATTTGAAAACTCGAGCCCCGGTATGAAGGCTTGAAGGAACGGGGTAGGTTTTTTAGTCAGTAAGAGTCTGACACTATCTCCCGCTCCGCCCAAGAGCGGGGGTTGTCATTGGATGATTTTCCCCACCAAAAATACTAGTTTATTAAGAACCTATTCATTCTATCTTTGAAGACACCTAAATTATATTCGGACGGGAAGACCGCGGTAAAAACAAGGAGGCGAAACGCTTAGTCCGGGCCGTAGAGGTTTCATCAACGTAAGGGTGGAGACTCGCCGTACGTCGCGTCGGGTTGTCCAATATTGTAATGAGATGGCGGAATCAAGTCATGCAATTCCCGCCTTTGTCCAAAAATGGACATCTTTCGGCAATGCTGATGATGATAGCATTTTAATAAAATAAGTTCTATTGATAGGATTTTTTTTAATGACAATTACACTGCAAGCCAGCATCCTGACTTAGCTTGATATGAAAAACAAAATGATAGTTTTCCTTCTCTCTGTAGCTTGACATCAATTAATGATAGTCTTTTTATTTATTTTTAGCCTCACATGTCTACATTTCAATTGCATAAAAATTACAAGTGTAAGCGCAGAGTCACCTGATAGAAGCAGTCGCTCGCTTAATAGGTGATCTGCAATAATATGTATCAAAATGCCATTTTCTTTACATAATTATTTTGAAATCTTTCACGTAGGATGCATTATCAAAGTATAAGTTCACCTTTAAATTGCAACCCTAAATTTATTTACGCAGTACCTCTTACCGTATTCTGATGCCTTAGTATAAATGGCCCGAAAACACGTGGTCTCAACATCGCATCGGGGTTCTCACTTGTATTGTAAAAAGAATGAATAGGTTACTTCTAGGCAAGCGTGCTCCATCGTAATCATCGTCAATAATAAAAAAAAAAACATCGTTTGTACGCTATGGAGATTGATTTTTAAAACAATATTATTTAATATTGTAGATCTTCTAAACAACTAACCTCAATAACTGACGTTCGTGTAAAATGGATAAGGTTTGTGAGAGACTGAAGAGGGACGGCTCCCAAACCACGTGTTTTATAACATCGGATACTAAGACAGCATGAGTCTGCCGGAGTGCTCCAGTATTGAACAGATAAGTTTTGTTTGAGGGTGAGGCAACAGACGACCTTGACACAAAGAAATCAACCCCTGCCAGTACTGAAGGACACACAATCCGACGCACTGTAATTGCACAATTGTATTTTTATTTTTTAAGTACAAAAAAAACAAGAGAAGCGAGTTTTTAAAAACAATAAGAGGCTTGCCTTAGCATCTCTTACAAATTTCTAACATCTAGTGTAATTTGTACAAAGAAGTCGATACTGGGGCATACCTCCGATCACCATGTATGGCAAGATGATGACTTGGGAAAAGCCAGCCAAATACAGGTTTTACTCCATCTTGTCTTGATCTTGTAGCAAATTGTTACTCAAGTGCAAATTGAACATTTTCACGGCGGCCATCAATCCGAGCATAACATTCGCTTGCCCTGTCTTCGCAAAATCCCTTCCTTACTTCGTTTCCTTACTTTTATAGGATTCAAACGCTCCAAACCGAAAAAAATCTCGGAGTGGACTGCTATGTCCGAAATAAGATCTCTACTACATTTAGATCTCAAAATCCCTACTGTCCAGCAGTTCATGAAATGCTTTTCTATGTGTTTTAACACTGGTGTGATACACCGCAACCCCTCACATCGGCCTCCCGATACGTACCCTCCTGCATCTCCAAGATTCGCAGGGGCATATCTCGTCACTTCTGATTACGAAATTACCCGGCTTTTAGAGAGGTTTAGGGAAACTAGCACCCTTCGAAAACACAGACATAGACGGTAGGTCCTTCTGTCCTGGTAACTGACCGCAACGCTCCCGTCAATGTCCATCCACTCCGTCCCTCGCTCGTGCCAGCCAGCACGCTGAACGTTAACTTACTTTTTGGTTTTTTGGAAGTCCGGTTAAGCAGACGACAATCTCATACTCAACGCGCAAGTTGACGTCAACGATACGTCCCCACTAATTGATGAAAATATAAGTCGATTAAAAAAAAATGTCTGTATTACATCTGTATTATTACTGGACTAAATAATGACGTCACTGCCGACTGCACCGAGCAAATAGCAATCCCCCAGATTTCAACACAGCGCTAGCACAACCCCATTCGATTCCTGTTGTCCTAGTACTCAATATTATAAAACACGTGGCCTCAGTGTGAATTGTCAGAGAAGGGTGAATCAGAAAAACTCATTGAACGTTATGTTCAAATTATATTTTTCAACACACTCGAAAATCGGCTTGAAACAAAATAAACACTTTTGAATTTTTGTAGCAGTTTTAAATATAGGTTCACGACGTTTTACTTTGAAGGTGATTTAATACTTGTTGAATCCCATAACCTAATTTCTTACAATACATTTGGTGCCACAAGAATTCCTACCAACTTTTGATATCCTGGTACCAGCACCGATGCAACACGTGACGTAACCGTTTTTGTGATGTTCCCGAACCCGGATTTTGTGTATGTTTTTTTCACAGGTTTTTTTCATATTATTTGTTTATATCACCATAAATTATTACCAAGTTTTTTTTTAGTTTTGTTAATTAGGTTTGATGTATTAGTATTTTCCTGAAAACCTACGTCAACTGAAATCCCGCTAATGGCAAAGAAAAAGCCCGCTCCGCCGAGCGCTTCTTTTAGACTGAAATTGCTGATAGCAAGATCGAATCATATTATGTATCTAGGAAATTATAAATGCAAAATTAGATAACTTATTTCCTACTTTTGCCTCCTGAACCACAGAATAGATTTTGATAGAACTTGGTACAGACATGGAGTAGACTTTGGAGAAAGACACAGTCTACTTCTCTTCTTTCTCACAGTCAAGTCTAAATGGCTTGAATATGTGGAAAGATGGGACGAGAGTTTGTATGGCAGTCTCACTACTTACACTACTCTACTAACTTTAAATTAAGACTGGAATGACGAAGACTAGTACATTTTGATATATGTCGAGAAAGTTGTAAACATACACTTCCGAAGATATAAACGGGGATTGACGCGCGACTAGTCGGAGTCGTCTAACACTCAGCCTGATACGATAAATGTAATCAATTATTGTGGCGAGAGGGCGAGCACGCGCACTTTCCCACACTAGTGCGGAAAACAGTAAAAACGTGCCTAAAAGCGGTAGGGATAAAAGCAGGTTTTCAAATAAGTGTATTGAAATAATATATTTTGATACAAGTGCAGAAAGTTTGTTAAAACCGAGGCGCAATTCGTTATGGAACCAAGAGCTGCAGTGACAAATTTGAACGTGTATGAAATGCCTTTTTTCAATACACTTACGAAGAAATTAATAAATGGGGGTTGACCGGCGACTCGTGGGGGTCGACGCGCGCCCAGCCTGATACGATAAATGTATCTAATAAAATTGTGGCGAGGGAGAGAACACACAAGTGCAGAAAACAGTCTATTGCGTGCCTGAAAGCGGTGGGATAAGAGCGGGTTTTCGAGTAAGTGTATTGAAAAATTTAATTTTAATTCTCCGTATTTAAAAAATTTCGATCATAGTGCCATTTCAGTGTAAAAAAGTGCTGTTTCCTCTGAAAGCCCAGAGACACCAAAAGTATCTGATGTAACCTATCTGCAGTACATTTAGAAAAATCCTGATTAGGCGACTGTATGTGACGTGCTTACGAGTCATCATCATCATCTTCCCGCCCTAGTCCCGTTTTATTTGGGGTCGCCGGCAACACGTTTTTTTCTCACGTGCTTACGAGTATTGAAAACAAAAAATCTTCATGTTTTAGCGGAGGATGGAAAAACAAAACCACATGTAGTTTAAAAAATTCTATAATATTTAAAGATGATAATATAATATTTCTTCGATTGAAAGTTGTGGCAGGTTTTCCCAAGACATTTCATTTTCCTCGTGAATTTTCAAATATCAACCCACAGTCGTATATTTTACATGTATTACAAAGACATCTCTGATTCGTTCCTAGTATCCCAGTATCCAGTGTAATGAATCACGTGGTCTCAGATCAATGCTTTACATTGCAAGAGGGCGCTATATTACAGCAAAGTTCAACTTCTTGCAGTGCACCCCTATTTTAATACCACATGCACTTTCTTGTTGTTTCCTGTTGCCCTAGTACTCAATGTTTAATGTCATGTTGCCTTAACCAACCGTTAAGTTGATTTCGTTGTTTGATAAATTAAAAATAAATTCAATTTTCTTTTTTCTATTATAGGATAACAAAACGCCATATTTTAGGTTGTTTTAATTTTGTTTTAATTAATTAATGATTTTTCTTTTATTACTTATTCTTTTTGTTTTGTGGGTTATAGTTATGTTATGATGGAGAAAGTCAAAAACCGGGGACAATTTATTAGTTTTTCTGCTATAAAAAAAATGACAAAAATAGATTAAAATAACTTTTATATTTATTATGAATCGAAATGAATGTTGACGATTGCATTGTCTGGGCAATTTTATAAAATACGATAGCAACACAACATTTATTGAAGGCATGGTCTGACATGCTTCTATATTCTAACATTTATAGCGAATCTTCTCAATAAGAAAATTTAATTCTGTATCAGCCTCTTGTTAACTCTTCCGTTGTTAAAATGCTGTCCCCGTCACTAGTTTTGCTCAGTATTCTTCAGTTGCCCTTTGCGCTCTAAGGCCACGGTCACGTCGGTCACTGTCAAGCTTGCCCGCAGCCCCAGCAGATATCATTCGGCCCCATCAATTTTACTGACTTCTCTTACGTGGAACCCCTACCCTAACTAATCTTATGTTTGGTTTTCTTTGTTTCGTCTAATGCAACAAGTACTCCTGGCAACTTTTGATATCCTAGTACCGGTACCGGTCTAACACGTGACTTCACCGGTTTTGTAACGATCTCGAACCGGGTTTTGCTTAAATCGTTTAGTTATACCAGACTATCCTTTTTTATTATTTCCCTTGTTGCTTCATTGTATGTTTAACAAACGTGTTATCTTTCATTTAGCAAATAAATCGGATCAGCAAGGGTGACAAAAAATTCAAAGGCAACATTTGTTCAGCAGACCCTTTTATTTAGAAAAATCACCATCATCATTTTCCTAGCCATTTTGCCAACTTATAGTTTGTTTTTCATTCTCAGCGATCAGATGTATTTGATTAACTGACCAAACCAAAGTAGTAACTTCCAGTAACTCTGTAAATGATCTATAGCTACCATCCTTTCTTATATCTATGCTACCATCGCATCGCTCACTGTAAACGGCTCGCTTTTTGGAGCAGATTGAAGTCATGGGGCATTTCTGAATAGCCCAGTATCGACTATTCTGTTCAGTTTGTACTAGGATGCGAGAAGTTAGTAAGAGATGAGAACGTTCATATGGTTTTTTAAAATCTGCTCTCTTCCTGCTCACGCCGGACTTCCCCTAAGAAAAGCTGATTGCACAAAATAGTGTTCTCAAATCATTGAATTATAAAAACCAATGGGTTTTTTGTATAACAATGTCTCAAATACATTTTTCCCACATCACTGGTGCAGTCCTTTTGGTTCGATGATGGAAACGGGTTGGTTTTCTTCATTATTTATTGTTAGGTATTGGAGTTAGCGTATGTTAATCTGGCAAACGTTTTGTAAGTGGGTATCGGATTATCGAATTTGTCGAACTATCGATGTACTGAAATCTTGTAGTCCGGATCTCGAAATTATCTATCATGTAATCAGTCGAATTACTCACATATTTATAAAAATGGTCGAATTAAATCAATACCTAGTTACATAATACGAGTATACGGTGTATAAAATATAGTATAAAAATAACATAATTAACGCTATTAAAACGTCGCACTTATGTAATTAAAATAATCCTTACCATATCAAAATTGAAAAAACGATCAATTTTTGTGCGTCTGTCCGTGTACCTTATTACCAACAGGGGTTGTTGTGTTTGTGCCAAGGTCATCTGTTGCACCTGCTCAGTCAGCTTCACCCCCAAAGTTGTGTCTGCTCAATATTGGCGTACTCCAGTTAATTCATGCTATCCTAGTACTCGATATTTAAAAACACGTGGCTTGGGAACCGTCCCTGTCCATTCTTCAAGAGCCAGAGCTTGACAATATTGTGCGAATGACACTAACAATTATTATATTTGTAATTTTTTTTTACTTTAAAAAAAGACATCTATTAGGTAGTGTTAAATGGTTTTACTATTTTGACTCTATCATTTAAAAACCTCTGAAATCACGTAAATAACAACAACAGTAGTAGTAAAAATAAACTTAAGAAAAAAAAATGTTACTTAGGAATCTAAATAAAACACTTAACAAAAATAACATTGTATTGATTTGTTTGTTTACGTTTCTAGTCGTCGTGAACTAGCATTTCCAAACTGGCAGTGTTCTTAGAGCTGCAAGTAGGGTTGCCAGATCGAAACTTACCGAGTCCGGGACAATCACATGTAGGGCCGTGGCTCTAACTATCAATATAATTAGTTATAAATTACGAGATATCCAATTTTATATTTGTACTAGCTTTTCCCCGCAGTTTCGTCCGCATACATAATAAAATATAGCCTATGTCAAAAGCGGCTTTCTATCGGTGAAAACCTCTAAGAACTAAAATTACTACATTGCCTCAATTTGCGTTTTACCGGTTTTTGTATGCGGCTAAAAATCTGAGTGAACGAAGTTTGGACAAACATTGGCATTTTTGTGTTTGTACCTTACTCACTTGTTTTGGAACAAAAACAGGTGCTCATGGGGTTAAAATACATTAAACCCAGTATTGTAGTAGTTATTTTAGAAATTAACAAACGTACATACATAACATCATCTTTAAATTAAATAGTCTGCGGTTGCTCATTAATCTGACGAAAGTTTTGCAAGGTGACTTATCGTCGTGGATGTACACATATTGTGGTACATACAATGTCATGGCGGTAAGTCCTCTTTTAGAAGAGTGGCTGAAGATGCATCATGGTGACTGGTGACTTCATCTTCCGCATGAAGAAGGTTCTCACCGGATCCTCCTTTCCGATATAGGAACCTCCCGAACTTACTATTTGATTTAAACGAAAGAAACGCCCGGGTGTCACAGTGACGTGGTGGCACCACCATGTCCTCCGTTTGAGCGGAGTGCTGCCGTGTCCTCATGAAGGCGATCGCCGGCAGCGACCTTTTGCGCCAGACCCTGCTTCAGGCCATAGTCCGGAGCGAAAATGTTAGTAAATATAAAATCGATTACAAATTAGTGATTTAGCTCAAATAAACTATTAGTGGTACTGTAAAGTGTGACATCCGACACTGCATGTCCCGGATTGTCCCGCAGTTATAAACAAGACCATTGCATTGTTGCTTCTTGGTGATCCTGATCAAACCTATTTAGGCAAATTACTCATTATTCTTTTACCTTTCATTTTCTTTTACCCAACTGCCAAAGAAAGAAGGTAATGTTTTATTTTGTTGATATGTTCTTCTTTCTCTTATAAAACCTCTAATGTACATCGCGCCACAGTCGCCTGGCCGTGTATTTGGCCGTACAAAACTCTGTAACAAAATCGTAATGTAGGGTGTACCGGGAATATCTATGGTGTACCATACCGCGTACACCCCGGTGTAATTTGTGCAACTACGATAGGCTATAAGAACTGCTGTTACTTTATGACGTCCTGGTATTCTAAACCCCTTACACGTGGCATAACTTGCAATGCATTTCTATGAGTTTATTAAGGAGACGAGTTAGCAAAAGCTCTTTTATTTTATAAGAACGAAAGCTGCTATTTACTTTTTCATAAAGATAAGATAAGATACCTAATCATTTATTTGCACCAACATGAGTACAATACATAGATCACAAAGTAAATTGTCAGCATACAATAGTTGTTAAAATACAATATAAATTGTCATGTTTGCCCTAGACAATGGCTTGCAAATATTTCCACAAATAATAAAATCATTCTAGCGTGTCATTATGTACATCAAATAATTTTCAACATTATTTATGTTTAAAATTATTTGAAAAATAATATAAAAAAATTATTTCAATACTACAAGTCAAAATAAAAATATACGTCTAGAATGTCAAATTAACAATCATAAATGTCAATTATAATGACAAACTTAATATTAATATATAAATCAGATATTATTATGATTATTATTTAGTAAACGACGATATCAATTCTGTGTTCAAGCGTCGTGTCAAGACAACGTGTTATTAATACATCGAATACTAGTGTAACAGGAATTAACAGCTGGAGCTCAGGTTATTAAAATAAAATAGGGGTGAATTGCAGTACAAAGGAGCAAACTTTGCTAATACGAAAGCGCCCCTCTTTTGTAAAGCGTTGATCTGAGCCACGTGTTTCGTTACATTGGATACTGGGATACCAGAAACCATGCAGAGATGCGTTTGTAAATCATGTAAACAAAAGTCGGCTATGCTACCGCCTTGACAAGTTTTTAGCAAATTTATTTAAAACACCTATATCGACTTTCAATTAAAATAAATTTTAGTATATTTATTGCTCAATCTCTTCGCTCAATTAAGGCTTTTTTTGATACCTGGATACCTCAAGTCATGTAGGTAGGTATATAATTGTATGCTATGAAGAAAAGTGATAAAATTATTAATTTTTCCAAAAAGTGTCTGTGTTAGAGAATTGTCATTAAAAAATTATGGACGTCTGTAAATCGTTCCAATCGGATGATGTGTGATTAAACACCTGATATGTACATGTAATTTTTTTATTTATTTAAACTTCATGTACAGTAGTGGTTTAGAGGCGGACTTAATGCAACAAGGCATTCTCCCCTAGTTAAACATTAGATTGAAAAAAGACATCACTGTGGTAAATTTGCATAATAAACAAATAAAAAATACTTAAAACGGAAAATAAAATAAGTTATTTAGTTAGTCTTTTTCTGTACGTCTTTGAAAGTTCATTCATTAACTAGGGATGGCATAAATGGCACATCGTAACCCTCCACGACTGCGGGTTTTGTCGAGTCACGTTTTACCGACTGTTGAATACTAGGACACCAGAAAAAACTAGGAGGCCTAGTTGCACTCAACACACAAGACTTGCCATATGTAGCGATTGCAATAATTACTTGGAGTTTTGGCTGAGTAATATTGTAAGATTGTGTGTTTATTTCAACCAGATACATTTCGGTGACACTAGAATACATAAAAAAAAAACAAAATGAGAAGAAGTTGTTTATGTCTTTTTTTAATTTAGAAGTTCGTTAAACGTTAGAAAGTTCAATAGTACATATTTTTTGGCGCCCAACCCATGACCGCTCTGCTGTAAGAATTTCATATCAACTATTTTACCAATATTAATTGCAGTGAATAATCAATTATTCAATAAAAATATAGTATAGCGCGGTCAACAAAACAAGACTACATTATCTAAAGTGAAAATAAAAAGGAAGTCAATCAAGATTAAAATAATAAAGTCAAACAGAACAGTGTAGAATTATGTCAATCAATTAGTGAACCATCATGAAAATCGTCATCGTTTAATAACTTAATAAGTTTTCAATACACTCACTCGGAAACCCGTTTTTTTTTTATCTCACCGCTTACAAACACGCAATAGGCTATTTCCCGCACTAGTGCAAAAAAGTTCGCGTACTCTCCCCCGCCTTAATTTTAGTACATTTATTATATCAGGCTGGGCGCGAGCTTAGCACTGCTAAGCGAAGGCCTTTTAGTTAGCAGTAAGGCACTAATGTCTTGACGGAAAATGTTTTATCAAGGTAATTGTACCCACTATAATAGTTAACAAAAACACATTAAACTATTGACAAATTATTGTATTCCGTACAAGACTTGTTTAACAAATATTCGCATCATGAGCAATAACTGAACTTATAAGCTTGTTTCGATTAGTGGCCTGGAGAATCTAATTGAAACGAAGTGGTAGCACCACTTCGTTTCGTTGTTTGTTGACTTAATGAACGAGGTGGAAATTACAAAGTAACAAATGCTTACAGGTTCTGGTCGCACTCGTAACCCTCCCGCCATCCAACGTTATATGTCCATCGATATATTATGTACTCGCATATGTCACGATTTGAGAACCATTGGATACTAGGACATCTAAAAGATCGAAGAGACCTCGTTGCACTCTACCCACACGTAATGGCATTAGAATTGATTCCTTCGTAGTTGCAGTGTTGAATTTTTCTTTGACAAAACCTACCTACATAAAATTCTATCTGTTCGCAAAAGACCAAGTATCTTAATTCTTCCTACAAGTTTCATCTACATCACATAATGCGTGAAAACTTCTGTCTCCACCTCTACAAAATACAGTTAGTTCAATAGTTAAAACCATAGAAATACAAGCGTTGTGCAATTTACAACGCAGTATATTCTTTCCGTTTTTTGAGAAACGTCATGCTCAACTAAAATTTAAATTAAACTGAGCTCCACTAAATCTAAGCAACTGAAAAGCCGTTTTTTACAAAATGTCAGTAACGTTATTTTGTGGTGTCAGGAAAACAGACAAAAACATGCTCCACATAGCCTCTGCGCCAACGGGCGATACATCACGTTTTGAGGACTTGCAAATACTAGGACATCTAACGGCACTAGGAGTTCTCTTTTCGTTCTCTCCACACACTTGTGTTGCATGCCAATTTAGGTACCTATTCCTTCAAGTTTACGTGGGTCTCTTTTTTTTCCACTCTAATCTAGTGCATGATACGCGTGTACAGTTAGTGAAAAACTGTAAACGAACAAGAAGATGAATTTAACATGAATCAGCAAGTATAGAATAATATACATAATGGTTTGTAAGTAAACAAATTCTGCAGTAAATTGGCGCCCAACACGGGGCAATACGAATTGGAGAAGGACTGTTTTTCTTGAAGTCGCTTACAATGTACTGTATAGTTCGTGTCACCCCATTTTTATATTAGGCACGTCACAATTCCAGCGGTAAGTCTCCTCTTTGAGGAGTGGCAGGAGAGGCGTTACGGCGACGTCCTCACCAGACATAGTTAGTTTGAGAAGTTCCTGTTTAAAGAAATGCCTAGTTTTCACCATTGCACGGATCGCCCGAAAGGCCACGATGAACCATACGGTAGAGATTGGCCCTGCTTAGGCGGAGCACCATCATGTCCTAGTAGAGGCGATCAGCGACGGCGATGGTCCGGCGCGAAAGGGAATGGGATACATTTGATTTGCGTCCTTCTGCGAAGCAATAATGCTGGCGAAGGAGGCGGCCGCAAGAGTAAAGGAACAGTACAACCCCACATCCCAGCCGCCGCGACAGAAGACGCACCGGGCGTCGGAATTCACAGAATCATCTCCGACCACCGTAGGCGCAGGCTTGTGGATGACGAGCAATGGGTAGCTCGCGGTCCGCTCATCCTGTAAGGATGACGGCACGTTGTGTACCGCGCGCACCTCAAAGAGATGTTGACAACGGAATTTTATTTTCTCACAAGTTTAAGGGTCTACAATGTGGGGTGGGGTGTCCGGGATACACCCTCACGTTTATAACACCATTCTCTATCCTTATTGGTCTATCACCATCTCTTAATCCATAGCCACTAAAGGTAATAAACATGTAATAAAAGTAAATGTACTTTTATTTTTCAGTCTTGCCGTGCGCCGCGGTCTGTTCAAAAGCCATCTTCGCGACCATTCCCTGCCGTTGTCATAATACGCGAAGCGTGAACCAGCAACAGCACCAGGACTACGGGAATTACGAGAAGTTATGGTATAAATTGCAGTTGCAGCACGTTCGTGGGCGTTTCCGAATTAAGAAACAAATCTTTCAAAATATTTCGTATTTCATACCAGGACATAAAAAATTCAAAGGGAAGTTAATTTTCCGCATTTAAAATGCATATTAAAAACAGTTGTAGCGTTGTATATTAGACGCTTTTTAGATGATTGAAAGAGCTCTTAAACAAACAAGACAAACAAATAAAGGGAAAGTCTTATAGACGTATTTAGTTAATGACGTAGTAGTTAATTCCTCTTTAACGATTTGAAAAAAACTTCGAGACTCGATTCGGGAATCGAACTACTTACATAGTAGTAGTTGGTATAGAACCCTCGGTGTGTGAGTACACAACTCGCACTTGATCGGTTTTTTATTGTTGATAGGTTCGCACTTGATCGCTATCTCACCTGATGGAAAGCGACGATGCAGTGCACTTTTTATAATACAAGTTTTCGCCAGCAGTTTTCTATATGCTGTAAAATAGAAAAATTGTCTAAACCAATGAGAATTAAAACTAAAAATATTAATGCACTTCTTTCACTACTCTTTGATATAAAAAACGTTACTGACTGACTGTTGGTATACAGACAGTTATTATTACGGCATGTTCTAAAGAGGGTCGCAACTAGTATGGAAAAACCTACTTTCTAATCTAGCAGTAGCTTCATATGCAAAAAAAAAATAAAAAACACTAAACAAAAACACCGGCCGTCCGGCCTCACACAGTTTACGATCACTGTGGTTTCGGCAGTGAGGCCACTTTGAGGCCACGTGGTTTCGAACGTTGAATACTAGAACATCAGAAATCAATAGGAGCTGCGTTGTACCGGATACGGAACTGACCCTCGCAACATTTTTTACAACTGTTGGAACGTTAGCTTTTCTTTCGGGCTACGCGACTGTCTACGACCCGCCAATTTTATATTGGAAAAAATATTTCCGTTCTTTTCTTACAGTTAATAGTACCTACATTGTTACACTAGGGGTGAAAGTAACTCACTTCGTCCCGAGGAGTTGGCTAATTCGAGGGGTTAAATGGGATACTTTCGCCCCGAGGTAAACAATGTGCTTTTCATTACGAACACGAGGAAACTAAAAATAAAATAAAAAGTTTGTAAAACCTGAGTCGTCGTACCTATGATTTTAAGTAGGGATCTTTCTTCTGATTTAGGTGGTAAAAGGTATTCCACCACTTACCTCTTACTACTTTACCCTCTAACCTGTACTTTAGCCTCTTTTCTTATAAAATTAGGCGTTAAATCAATATTTTAATCTGATAAACATAACGTGTTAATACAAATTTCTGTTGTACGTAAATGTAAACAAAACTCGAAAAAACCACTTTCCCGCCATTTTGTTTTATTTTTCTGCGGCCGGCCAGATATTCAGCTCATTAATAAAAAATTAGAAATTAATTGTAATCTTTTAAAAATAAAGTATTTTAAAGAAATAGTTGAACAAATAAATCACTTTAAATATAACATTATTTCTTGTCAAAAAATAAACTCAAAATCCTGTAGTCCATGCGAACAAAATCGCGGGCACAGCTAGTTTTAAATATGAATATTGTAGTTTAACGTTAACTTATTGATAGCAAAACGTGACTGATGACTGCAATATGTTCCTTTCTTAACTAACTGGAAAGTATGGTGTAATCAAAGTGAAGAAGAAAAAAAGAAAGAGTTAAACCGTGTGTATGTATACATACTGGCCCGACGAAAATGTGTGCTGCGCACAATATGGCTACGTGTTTCTGGGCACATGATACTAAGGTAACAGGACATACCAGCAGGTGTAAGTGCTTTCACTTTTCCTTTATTGATTGCACAAACACGTGAACGTCTGTGTTTGCACATGCTGAACGGACCCTTTTTTTAGTTGGAAAAACATCAAATAGGTACAGATCCCTGTATTTTATTTTTATTAAATCTTGTCTATGACTCCTACCACACAGCTTAAGTAGATAGGTACATATTTATGCCCATAAACTTCGAAAATGCTTATAATATCGAAACTTACGAGTACAAAAATCGTTGTTACTACAAATATCATATTATTTTGTAATGAGCAGAAAACAAAAAGTTTTGCGAACGAGTGTTTTAGAGGTTCTAGGAAATGTTGTGTAGTAAGAAACTTTTAGATTGAAAGAGTGTGAGAAACTGCGTAAAAGTATATTCCCTCAAAATGGTATTTACGCCCTTTGTAGCGGTAACAGTTAAAATTGAAGATACGCGATAACCTCAGCCAACCCTCCTGTCTAGACTAAATCCTCCCCCTCCCACCTCCGGGAAATCGACAGTGACGTCGCTTATGACGTCATCTCGCGCGTCACAGCATGCCGTCGTTCGATCGACCCGTTCATTTGTTACTAGGGTGCCAGGATTCACGTAGAGCTTTTTTTACGGGGAAATATTCCGAACATCCGTTCGGAACCAACTCTATGGTGCATGTGTGTCTATACATTTGTCACAGAACAATAATTAAGCAGCACCATAGAAATAGAAAAACAGTCATATCTAGAGCAGCACCGTCATTAATGCAGGCCTAAGCAGCGTCTGCGTGGTTCGACGGTACGAGTACAATATTGAAAACTTGGATTCATTTAAGACGCGTTGTCGGGAGAAACAAAAGTACAAATATTAAACGACGATTACAAAAAAAATTGCGCTCTGTAAAATAATATATGTACATTATAACTGTATATCAAACAAGGAAATGGCCCGTGGTCAACTGCCACCTGTGGCTGAGGGTTGCTTACACAACATTAGATATATTGGCAATAAACAAGTGAAGTGACTGCTAGCAATAACAAGTAATATTTATACTTTTGAAATGGCTCCATGTCCTCCTCCTTGCGGGCTCGCGGACGGTGAGCAAAGGGTAGCTCGCCGTCCGACCGTCCAGTAACAGTCCGGACCAAGCCCAAGTCGTCGACGGCGTCAAGGCGTCAAGGCCGACGGCGCGTACTGATCCTCGCGCGCCTCAAGGATATGTCAGCTATCGTAGGGGCCCAGCAGGGTCAAAGCCTACTGGGGCCATGGGTGATGCGAAAAAGATCTCCGGGGCTCTAGAACGACGGCAAAGAAGGAACAGGAGTGGGTTTTTAGTCAGTAAAAGTCTGACACGCCCTCTCGCTTCGCCCAAGAGCGGGGGATGTCATTAGATGATTTTCCTACCTAAAAAATTTGTCCTCCTCCTTGTGTCGTTTATCTTTAATGCTAAGGGTCGTGACCTCGACGAATAACTTTTTTGTGGAATATGTTTCGCCATGTTGTCTTATCTTCGGCAATGTGGTGTGGTGAGAAGTCACGTATATTGTTCATCATCATGTCACGTATGTGGTACATCAGCATGTCGCGTATTGTCCAGGAGTTAAGTTAAGATAAATATACTGTTTCCCGTAGGCTTAGTGTTAGCACGTAGTCACGTACTACCTATGTATATTTAAACCACCTATTAAAGGAGAGAGGACAGTTGAGGACTGTAATTGAGTACAGTTGAGTCTCAGTCCACAATTGACTCTCAAAGTAACACACGTCATGTTGTTTACTTAACCCCTCCTCATCCCCACATCGCAGTGGATGGCGTCGCTGACTGTGGGCTCCAGTGTAGAAAGTTTGGGCTGACAAGCGTATCGGACTTGTGCCTCTGGGTCTTTTCCTATCAGCTTACTTTTCCAGGTTATCACCTAAATTGTGAAAACGCTAGGAAGATGATGTTAATGATAATGAAGCCCTTAATTTTCAACACGGCATGCGGCACTTTCCCTAAAGTTAAGGGGCTCAGGAGGCCCTATGCCTGCTAAGGCTGTGGTAACTTTAAAAAAAAAGACTAGCAACTAAAAGACAAGGTTAATTTAGTCAGTCCATGTCGCAGCTCTAGTTTCTTTTTACTTTGACAATTTTTTTATATTGATTGTCGCTGAGACGATATTGTGTTTTGAAGTTCTTGAGTTCCAAAAAGGCTAGCAGGTAAAAAATTGCCATAACCCGTGGGAACGGGCTGGTTACGTCACGTTTCAAGAAATTATAGTTACCAGGACCTCAGAGCACACCAAGAGCTGAATTTAGTTCAGTTGAATCTCAGATTGATTGCCGCCAACAGTAACTGCATCTGACTGCAAAAGGAAAATAATATCTTAGTATAATTATTGTGTATGTTTGTTACCTTTGTTGTTATTAGTAGCGGTTTTATTTTTATATTTTCTAATTTTTAGTTAGTCACGTTTTTGAAATTGTTGTTTCAAGCCCTTTGTTTTGATGCCTCACAAAATCATGTCCCAAAAAATTCAACGGCAAAATGTTTAACTACAAACGACCGTCATCTTGCTTGTTTTTTATTCCGCACCACTTATTACTCTTACTTATAGTCTCAATACAAATCTATGATAAAAATTAATTAAAACTCATTTTTCTTCTTACATCATGTAGCCTATTAGAAAAAAAGACGTGTTAAACAAAATGTACCCTCCTGCTGCTGCAGTCAGAAGGGCGCAATTCTTGTATTAACTTATGAATGGAGTGTTCAGTTGCAGTCTGTTAAAAACACTTATATTCCTACTCCTTACATTTTTACAAAGATTGACATTAATTAATTATTCTAAGTTAATAAAACATCTTGAATTTCAAGATTTCGTAGCTATGAAATTATGCTGAGATGAGCCGTGGGAACAGACTGGTTGCATCACGTTTCAAGAAGCGATAATTACTAGGACTTCAGGGCACACCTAGAGCTTTATTTTAGATCAATCTCGATGCACCAACTGCTGCAACTATTTACTATTTGAAAGTGTTATTTTTTAGAACTTTTGTAATGTTTTACTAGTAATATTAAAAAGAATAGGTACCACTACATCTTAGTTAATGTATCAGGTTTTTGAAATCATTCTTCAAACCCTTTGCTATGACTGAAAAATATTACTATTGGTGAACTCGGATATCTATGGGTGAACTTAACTATTTTATCCATTTTTTTCATATTACTGCAATAACTTAGGATAAACTAGAAAAACAAAAGACCCAGCGTGACGCTAAAGACCACCCCGAGTACGTCGAACCATTAACGGTTCTGTAATTTAAATAAGAAATAAAAAGATGAGAGAATCCTGGACGCTTTCCAGGATTCCCGTAGTAAAAATTGAAATAACCCCATGTCGAAACAAAAAAACATTTTTTGGGGCAGTCGGGTAAAATAAGCCTTAAAATTGGGTTGTACCTACCGTGGGAACGAGCAGATTTCGTCACGTTTCAAGAAGTGATGCTTATTGGGAGATCAGAGCACACCAAGAGTTTTTGCATTTTATTCGTCAAATACGAAGGTCAAATATGATACACTTGAATAATGGCGGAATGAATAATTTGCAGTGCTTATTTGGGTGAATGTTTGGTATATTTATTTAGGAAAATTGTGCAAATTAGTTTTAAAACAGTTACACCCAGTCGATTGATGTTTTGTTTGGAAGACAATGCATGCGTATTGCTGAAGATGGCTATACCACCTACTTAACTATTTTATGGCAGACCGTTGCTAGTTTATTTTTACATTATTTTGTTTAAAAATTAAATGAAATCACATTTGCTATAATCCGTAAGTAATCATATCTACTCAGATATGTAGGTACACGCTTGAAAAACATTACTTTCCGTCTAGGTAAAAAATGACGCTCGTAAATCCTTCGCGTCGGCCTAGATTATAAAATATTACAACGTTCTATTGTACGAAAATCCAAGAACGTAAATAATCGAACTTCTTCAAGTAGTCTGTAAATATCGAAAATAAGGTTTACAAGAGTATCTGGGATATTGGGTACAATATATCCCACAGTTCTGCACTGAAAATGTGGGAGCTGGCTACGTCACGTTTCAGGGAGCGATAGTTACCAGGAGATTAGAGCACACCAAGAGTTTAACTTGCATCTACGAGTATACTGCTATTCAATAGGAATGCTACGGAACTTAGGTAGCAGAAGCAGAAACGCAAAGGGCAGAAGTAAGTTAACTAGGTATAATAATATAATAATAATAATATTCCACAACTATCACACAACGCCGTCTAGTCCCAAGCTAAGCAGAGCTTGTGTTATGGGTACTAGACAACTGATAAATATATGTACTTATATATTTCTAAATACATACATCTTATAGATATACACCCAGACACAGAACAAATGATCATGCTCATCACACAAACATTTTTCCTGGGTGAGAATCGATCCCACGACCTCCGGCATGGCAGTCAGGGTCACTAACCAAGACCAACAGGCCAGTCAAAACCAGTCAGGTAATAAAAGTAAAAAATTTTTTTTACAAACATATTTTTATTAAATTCGAAAATTAAGTAGCGTTAAATTATTTATTTTATAATTTATATACACACAATATACAGAATAAGATACAATATTCTTATAAAATTTTGTACAAAGGTACTACTTATTTCACAGACTAATTTCTTCCAGCAGACCTGCGAAAGGAAAGATTAAAAGAGATGTAGACAGTAGTGTGCAGAAATAAGTAAAGAAGAGTTAGTGAAATCTTAAATTAAAATAATAAATACTTATATACCTATATATACCTCATACTAAATATTGCTTCTATTGAAGTATATATAATGTGTAAACTTCCGATACGACTCTGCTGGGCCCCTACGGCTTGTTGACAACTCCTTATGGCGCGCGTGGAAAGATACGCGCCGTCGACGTCTTGGGCTCGATCTGAACGATTACCGGACGGACGGGGCTCAACGACTTGACGAACAATACCAAAAAAAGGACATTTGGGTAGGCCGCATCAACTGCCAGACGTCATGTGAAAATAAAAGAAAAGGAAAGAGTAATCCACATAGTTCCCACATTCACAATAAAAAAAAAAAAATTTTTGTTCCGCGTTTGATAGTATAGAAATCAACAATTGAAAATTTTTTATTGAACCTTGCCACAGGAAGATAAATAACGTACATAATATATTATTTTTGGAACAATCACCTGTAATCCCACTTAATCACTTGACTCTACGTGAAGATATAGGGGTTGTATGAGGAGTTGAAAATCGACAGTGGCGCAAACTTGTCACGTTGCCAAGAGGGGCGAGCTACCAGGCCATCAGGAAACATGAAGAGTGCAACTAAGTAATCAACTCTACAACAAACACTATTAGTTAAATACTATTTATACTTACTATGTAATATTATTAGTTATTATAAAGAGGAAAGATTTGTGTTTGTATTATGGATACGATGGATTTTAAAAATTCTTTTACCAGTAGGTATAAAGGGACTTTATCACTGTGTGACTTATGGACGCGGGTAAAGCCACTCACAGAAGCTAGTGTTTTATAAATGCGATCGGTTAAAGTCACATATTACGATTCTTGCAACTTTGTTTATATTTGTTTAACTCAATTTTGTACAACTTTGTTCATTTTCAGGGTTTCGGGTTCAAAGGGTAAAAACGGGACCCTATTGCTATAACTTCGCTATCCGCCGGTATGTCCCTAAGCTGTATCTCATAAGCCGTGATATCTAAACAGTTGAAATTTTCTTGAGGTATTGCTGTTGCCGCTTTATCAACAAATACTTTAAACGAGCAAAATAAATATTTTATTTATATAGGTCATGTCAGCCGCATGCATAGGGACCGCTGGGCGAGCGTCGCCACACAGTGGGTCCCTACTGAAGTAAAGCGCCGTCGAGGTCGGCCTGATGAAAGAGGTGGCGAGATGATCTGGACGCGTACCGCAAGGACTGGTTTGAGACGGCGCAGGAGAAGAAAGTTTGGAAAGACTTGGGGGAGGCCTTTGCCCAGCAGTGGGACAGCAACGGCTAGAAAAAAAAAAAAAGATCTCCCATACATCAAACGTTGCTTTTTTAACGGTTTTTTGCAGCGGACGCTAGGGAAACTCTCGTGCGCGAGTCCAACTCGCACTTGGTCGATCTTTTCTGGAACCGACGACAGTTAGTGTATACCGTGCTGAATAAACAGTAGGTATCTTTTAGATTGTCACAAAATACTAGAACATCAAAAGACCAGAAAGTATACTTGTGACACCGTGCCCGGCACGAATGATATTTGCTAAAAAGAACATGCAAATTATTACATTAAATGTGTAATTTAATAAACTTATAAAATAAATAAACAAATATTTTTTTGTACATGTATTCAAAACGGTGAAGGAAAACGTCGTGAGAAACCGGCATGCCCAACTAGAACTAGAGAAATGAGAACCAAAAATTCGCGAAGACATGTGACATTTACCTACCGCACCGCACTGGGCCCACGTCGTGGATTACAGCCCATTCCCGATCATAGAGAGGAGCCCTGAGTCCCAGCACTAGGAACATTAAAAAGGCTGATGATGATGATGATTTAAAACACTAAAAAAATCCTTAGTAAACCAAAACAATTTATTTACCTTGCTCTTTGATTTTTACCTGACAATTCTTTTTTACCTTAAAAAAAACAATACAGCACCTTCGCTAAAACCGTTCCCAACGGTCCAGATAAAAAAACCGGAACCACCTTGTGTTAAATACAAAAACAGCTGAGCGAGCGTGTGAAAACCCCACTGACGTCACGTGTTAAAGGGCATTCGTCACTAGGAGACCAGGAGACACCAGGAGGTAACACACTTCTCCTGCATAATATGAAGATATATTAAGCCACATTTATCTTTAAAACAGTTGCAACAAAGTCGGTATCAACTTGATCACAAACACCCCTGTAACTAAGTTTGAATGAATCTTACGCCAATTGCAACTCAAAAGCGAACGAATTACAACACATTTTCCCTCACACGACCAACCAATTGCGTTCATCCCTTTGACACTGAATTTATCATTCTTACAATAAATTTTAGACCCTATTATTACTACGCCAACGTACATATTTTAATAAATTCGTTTCGGACGTTTAAGACCTTTTTTGAAATAAGATTAACGATTGCATACCCCTATGAATGCACCGCGTGAAAGAGATGCACCGCAGAATTTGATACGATGAAAAGAGACAAGTGATTTTCTCTCAATTCTTTTGATTAACGAGCTTCCCATCACTGCGGTCGGACTTGACAACTGATTCGAAGAAAACACGCTATGGTACTTTAATCGGGTTTTAATTATTTTGAATCGAAGCAAAAATGGACAGCGTTAGGATAATACATTCAGAACATCAGATAATAATACTTATTCACATTATAGGGGATGATCCAAGATTCCAAGGTAGTACGTGAAAACTCATTCGGTCTAGTTGTATGTTAATTAAAATATGTTTGGCTTTTTCATAAAATAGGATAAAACGAACTGAGAGGCTTGTGATTTAAATTTTTATAATTCTGTAAATAAATACGTTTTACAGCCGCCAATCACATTTTAATCAACTCGACACACTGCAAAATACAAAAAAAAAATTAGAAAGTTAAAATTTCGCTCCAAAGTTTTTTGCACACTAAGCTGTCTCACACCAATGACCGGATATAACTCGCTAAAGGTAAGGCGAGCACGAGATCAGCTCACCATAGCCTGCAAGGCACTCCGACGCGCCTGACTTGCTTGCTGTGCTTGCTCGTCTCTTTGTCTCAAAGAGTGCAAAAAAGCACAAGAGTTTGCTGTGCCTCAGTGTCACACCGTTGCCAGTTATAAGTCCTCAATACCTCGCTCTCTGGCTGCATAGAGACTATAGAGAGCCAGAAAGCCCTCTATGCATCATAGAGCATCTTCTTCATCTCTGTTTGAT
Organism: Mythimna albipuncta; assembly: GCA_929112965.1. Taxonomy (NCBI): domain Eukaryota; kingdom Metazoa; phylum Arthropoda; class Insecta; order Lepidoptera; family Noctuidae; genus Mythimna; species Mythimna albipuncta. The sequence goes on along the minus strand of OV815962.1, from coordinate 1,436,559 downwards.
TCTAATTCAACAATATCAGAAACCTATTGGTATTTCAGGAGTACTGTGAGAGGGATTGATGATTGAGGGTATATGGTATTTTTAAGTTTTTTTTTTGCTTTAGTTACTTTTATTTCAACCTTATAATCAATAGTATAAAGTCCGGTGTCAGTTTCGGCCACTTCTTCATAAGAAAGCCCGTTAAATTATCGGATCACTAGACGTACCGCTTTGCGCCACCGGTAGTTAGCCACATCGTGGACTTCCCACCCATACATACAAAACATTTTGGGAACAAATTCATTATGCGTACCGTACAGCCAAGGAGTGAAATTCCTTGATGGAATTGGTGTTATTTCTTGGATAGCATGCTCCATCGTCGACCACATCGTTTCTTTCCAACAGTTGAGATTGTGAGTCAATAATAATTAAAAAAATAAATAAAATTTAACCCCTTTTTTGTTTGTAAAATTGTTAAAATTTATTGTCACCAAGAAGTTTTTACATTATTATTTCGATGACAACTAAGTAACAGTACATTGACCTCATCACCTTGACCTACACAGCCCCTACTCCACACAGCACAAAGCCCATCCCTGTTTGTTTCACCACATACGCACTATATACAAGTCTGTGTGCATGTCTGTACATACGATTCACGAACACGTCCGCCCCCCGTGTGTGGAAAACACGTCGCGACACGTCACCTCACGTGTTTCTCGAAGGCGAGCTACCAGGCGCACAGGCGAGTGAAGAGGTGAAGCTAGATCGTGGATCAGTTGCCCAACCTGTCAACGTGGGGTGAATGCAGTTGAGACATTGCACCCCTCTGACTCAACACGTTTGACGATTTCCTGAACTTCGAATGTAGGATGAATAAACTCATTCGAGGATCCTCTTTTTATTTTTTATGTGATTCACCTCCATATAATGTATAATTACAAAAAAGGGATAAAAAAACCGGCCAAGTGCGAGTGGGACTCGCACTCGAAGGATTCCGCATCGCCCGTAGCTAAAACGAGCAAAAAAATCACATTTCTTACATTTTTATTTATGTGCAGAAAGTTTGTCATTGCGACCGTCGCGGAATTCGTGTTATTGAGTCGAGGGCTGTAGTGAACTAGTGACTCCGCATGTGTATCAAACGACTTTTTTCAATACATTTACGAAGAAATTAGTAGACCGGGAGGCTATGGGGGGGAGGCCTATGTCCAACAGTAGACGTATATCTGCTGAAGTGATGATGATGAATAAACGGGGGTTGACCGGCGACTCACGGGGGTCAATGCGCGCCTAGCCTGATACGATAAATGTAATAAAATAGTGGCGGGAGAGAGCACGCGTACCTATCTGTACTAGTGCGGAAAACAGTCTATTGCATGCCTACAAGCGGTGGAATAAGAGCGGACTTCCTCAATAAACTCAATCAAGACAAAGGGTACTTACTTAACTATATCTTTTTTCAATTTCAGAATAGCCGAGCCGTTCATTGCCATCTACACAGATTCGTAAACAACATATCTAGAAGCTTCTACTGATTTTAAATTACCAAAGACCACTCACAAACTATAACTCATTGAGTCACACAATCACAGTCCACTGAAATCTCCATGATAAAACAGGTACAGACTCCAAGGAGAAACCCCATAAAGAGCACAGCTAACAACACACGAACACCATAAACTTGAGATCGGAAGCGTGTCGACATTTACAACGGGGTGACGGCCCACAAACCTTGGTTCTGACAAAAGCCGCCGCCACAAGGGCTTCCTAATGCCTTCCTCACGACGGTCCTGGGAGGCATTAGTAGTGGCGAGCTTACGAGGATTACTTGCAGACTTACACACACGTCCCTTGCGCAAGTACTTGCGGACAGTTGCGGTAAGCTTGTGAATGGAGCTTAATTTTGTAACAAAGTTGAACTTGAAAAATTCATTTCTTAGAGCTACGAAACTATAAGATCATGTGGCGGCTTAGTAACTGCGATCCGCTGAGTTGCAATTTTGATGAAATACGGGAGCGCGAGCGCAAGGCTCGCCAGTCGCTTACGTTACACCGCCCTGCCTCGACACCTACATAGTACGTAGTTAGTAATAACGAACTATTGTGGAAACAGTATTAAAGACATTTATTTCATTGAAGTAACGTTTACTTTGAACGCCTTCCCGTACACCGAACACGCACAACACTGGTGACCCTTCGACGAATTCAAGATTTCGTGTTTTTCGTGACATTAGTAGGCGACTCAATAGCGTGCGAGGCAGAGGCATAAATACCGCGTGGTGCTAAGTAGAACGCATTTTTATTTCTACTGATACCTATGTAGTGGATCGAGTAAGATGTGTAAAAAACATAGCTTGAACCCGTTTCCACCAATGATAAGCTAAAGTTCGAGAGCTAATTCACAAGAACTTGGCAGTAGTTCATCACAGCGTAAAATGTTTTCCTGGACCAATTGTTCGACTATTTTAATATAGGAATGTAGTTTATTTATTTGAACGTATATTGTGTAATTTTAGTATATTAAATATATGGTTTATTGGTTTATCTATTTTTGTATTCGCATTTTTCTATCTTTTTTATGGCCCGTAACCTATCCCTATTTTTCTTTGCATCACCCAAAGGTTGACTGTTAAAAAAATCCGAAACCATTAATTCCACCTCTGTACTTTTATGTGCTTTTTTCGTGGTGAAAAATTATCTAATGATATCTTCCGCTCTTGGGCGGAGCGGGAGATAGTGTTAGACTTATACTGACTAAAAACCCGCTAAATTAGGGTTCCGTGCCAAAAATAATTCTTGAAATTGGTATAAAATTAAAATTATAATTTATATCAACAAAAAAAGAGGCGCTCCATAGGTTTCGCACACAAGCGGTGGTTGGGGTCGGCTCGGCCCTAGGCACAGCACATTTCTGTTAAAAATGCACTCTAATTTCCAAACTAAAGTGCACAGTGCTACCAGGAACACATGAACTGTAAAATAATTATAAGCTAGGAGAAGCTGAAAATAATTAACATAATAAATAGCTACCTGCGAAGCCTGACGTCAGCCACGAGAGTGTACGAACTAATTAACTGTTTTATTTGCTAATTATTACTCGTATTTGCACCATTCTTAATTACACGTTTGCGGAAACAATAGGTTCACGTTTCAACAAACGAAACTCGGTTTTAAACCCACTATTTTTAAATATCAATGTTGATTCAAAGTTGTGGAAGGCAAACAAATAAATTTTAATAGTTTTACAGCCCAATTAAAGTTTTGAATTAGTTTTAAAATAGTTATGAAGTGGTGTGATGTCTTTTGTTTTCATCGAACAAATTCACTTACGTCGTTTATTGATTACTTCTGATTACTTCATGAATTTTTAACCGTTTTATTATCATGAAGGGTTTTATAAAGAAAAATATCTGATTAGCAACAACTCAGTCATTTGAATTAAGAATTTGCTACCCAGTGAATCACAATTATTGTAAACGAATATTTATTACTAAAACTGAGACCTTGACTGAACAAAATGGTCTTTAAAGCTTTAAACAACTCCCCATAGTATGTTTTTACGTCTAGGTTATGAATTCTTTAGGAAACTATAACGACAAAGGTTTTATTACAAAATTATTAATCTTCCAAAACTACGCCTAACGCCATCTATTAGAAATTACTTGTATTCACTTTCCTAAGGGCGTGGTGGTTCCCCAATTAAATTATCAACGCCATCTATTGACAAATGTATGAGATGTCTGAAGAAGCGCTACGTGGATTGCCACGTGGCTGGAAGTCTGTTTTCATACCTATTAAGTTATTTAAGCTTTTACACCGATAGATGACCTTAGTGAACTGACATTGTAGATTTTAGCGGTATGGAGAACTGGGAGTAAAATGGAGTTAAACAGGATACTATGCCTGGTCTGGGCAATTGCCCGATAGTCGATTTTAGGCCACATGGTATTTGAATTCTCCTCGCGAGGAGAACTCAAATACCGCGATAAGATTTTGAATTTTCGGTACAGATTGTAGGGAACTGTGGAGGCTAGTAAGATGGTTATCACACTCTGCCACGCACCACGCAGCGTAGCGCATGAATGCGTGTCTTAACGTTGCTTGATAGGGTCTCCGTTTATATAGAAAACACGCACAATTCAACACACCGAAAATGCATCAACGCGCGTTCATGCAGATCACGCGCCTACAAGCGGAGAAACAAGCGCACACGCGCGCGGGTGCCGGGCGAGACGCAACGTGTGACACACCAAGTCTCGTAGTGCCGTGCGTGACTTTGTATGAAATGAGTTAAGCCTGCGTAATTTTACAAAACGCAACTACGCGCATAAGTGCGTATAAAACCCGCACAATGATGCACGACGTGCGTAAGAGCGTTTTCACGCGCTACGCTGCGTGGTGCGTGGCAGTATGATAACCGCCTCGTGCCTGAGTGAACTTATAAAACGCATCTACGCACGTGAGTGCGTAAAAAACCCGCACGCTGATACAAACCTGCACTCCCGCAAGTACGTGCGTAGGTGCGTTTTCACGCGCATCGCTGCGTAGATGCGTTTTGTAAATTCAGTAAGGTGAGTGGGGGTAAGTCAGAATGGATTTTTGATCAGATAAACAGTGTTGATTTGAAACTGTTGTGGAACAAAGGGATTTAAGTCAAATGCATACAATGATGTTTTGGGTAAAAAAGTATAGTCAACTTGTTTCTATAATGTTGACAGCAATCTTTTTAAAGCAATATTTCTTGAAAAAAACGTTACTAAAATTGGTCTTAAGAAAAAAAATATGTTGGGGAAAGATGAAACGCTGAAGGGGTAAGATTGAAATAGTAACTAAAATCGTATTCATGGTCATTATGCTTGTGTGGTGATCAATAAACCTTCTGCTTCAATAACTTGAAAATCAGTTACATTCTAAAATCGCATTCTAAATGCAAGAAAAAAAAAATTGGTTGCCTGTAAAGTCGGTATACGGGCGAAAGTTTTACGTGACAACGACTTTGAGTGGTAAAATAATTTTAATGTGAATATTCATTCGTATAGTAGGAAGTTATGTCTGTCTCTCTCGCTCTTAGGCGGACTAACCATGCCCGAGTGGAAGGGACGCGTGCCTCTCACTCGCTCTCATTGTGAGCGCATAACGTGAGCGGAGCGTAACGCAGTTTCTTGAAGTGTCACCCGGCAAACCAATTTATAAGACGTTGTCACGTCAAAAAAATAATTTATCAAATAAAATATATCGATCTTACCCCGTTGAAACGGTTGGTAGTCAGGGCTTCTCAACACGTTATGGATATTAAAAGAATTAAATAATCATACTCATGCATGACTGTCAAGCCTAACTCGAGTCGATAAATAAAACATACATTTTCATGTAGTACCACGTAGCGTATAAAATAAATAAATAAAAAGGAAAGTTTTATATTATCATCTTACCCCGTTAAATTTTGCAGGGGAAAGTTTGAAAGGCACCATAAATTTTAAAATACATGAAATATACTAATCACTACATTATAAAGCATATAACATATCAAATCTAATTACGAATATCAAAACAAAATGTTTGTTACTTACCTGTGTAAGGAGATACAGCGAGCGGGGTAAGATTGAAAAACTCAATTTTACGCGGGAAATGTAATGTACGGAAAAATTTCGAATAACACACGAGTACCCTCACTTAGCGACTGACGCAGACTGCGGGGTGGGGCAAGACAAAATGGTGTCCACAACGATATTGCCAGCATTAAAAGAATTCCCTGGTATTCGGCGTTATTATATTTTTTTTATCTTTCCCCGTTTTTCATTTTACCCCCAGTCACCTTAGCAGTGTGATAACCGCCAATACCGTGATGCAGAATTTTGTATTTTAGTTTCTATGTGACATCATAGGTGTCGCTACAGATTATAGGGAACTGGAAGACAGTGAGATGAATAACTATGTAGAAATGTAGTATATCTTTAATTATATTAATGGACTTGAATCCGTAATACTTGAACAAATACGAGATAAGAGACATTTACTCTAAGCTCCTCCACTCAACTGTCATCTCGCACTCCAAATCGTAGCTCCTGAGCTGGTCTATCTCCAGCTCGATGATCTCCACCGCTTCGGGGCACAGGTTGCTGTCGAACTCGATGGACTCGTCGTAATACTCCACTGAGCTGAACATGTACTCACCTCGTCTCGTGTCGTTCTTAGCCTCATCTGCCTTATCCCTTAACTTCTTCTTCGGCTCCACCTTCGTTTGAGCTGTTGTCGCCTTATAGTCTAGTGTTGTTGTCGTATCCGCCATGGTTGCCGTTGTTGTATTAACTGCTAACGTAGAATTTTGTGCTTCGGTAAGATTGAAATTCGCAGATGTTACTTTCATAGTATAATTAGCTAAAGGGTCGTCGAAATCGTCTTCAACTTTGCAAGTCTCCACGACTATATCCTCTGGTTTTACAACAAGAGGTTTATAAGACACAAACTGGACCCTCCCTCCGTCTTCTCTTAACATCCTTCTATATCTTCTGACTTTGTCTGCGAAGGTGTCGGACTTGCAGTCCCTCCTGCCATCCAGGACAGCTCCCCGAAGATGTGCGACGTGCCACTCTTCATCATCCAAATCTTCTATAAATCTTCTTTCAATTGTCGTCTGTTTGATATTGATATTCTCTCCAGGTTTTTGCGTCGAAATGACTAACTCTTCATTCAACATTTGCTGACATTTGGTTTTACATATGATCACTAGAAACACCCAATGGAACAGAATATGCATGTCGAAGCAATCGATAATATTTATTCGAATCCTAAAACGTAGGAGCACAATTTAATTACACAAGTCTTGCATTATGATTCGGTTGATGGTGCATGAAGTTGATAATACCTTCACATAAAAAATAAAAAATGCTTAAAAAATGTTTTATGAAAATGTGATAAGTAAGACCGACCTACATGTAAGAAGAAATAAATCTAAAATTTTACACAGCCAATTTTAGACGGCCTCATTATCAAGAACCTAATCTCCGAATCTAAACTGTTCAGTAATTTTTTTTTATAAACATTACTCTACCGAACAACTTTACAGATCCCATGGCGAGAATGATTTTATTATATAATACAAAGCTGCACTACCGCTTAGACGATATGGGCATGGTTGCAATAATATAAGCCTATAAATCCATAATTGTTCCGGGATTCCGACAATCTCAGACTATCGTAGAACATGCATGGGATGAACTCGAAAGATGCGTTAGACAACACTCTCCAGCTCCAACGCTAGGGGAATAATGTTAAAAACCAAAAAATACTCCAAAAGAGGATAAAATTTAGTCCACAGAACTCTACAAATCGTCCTAATGAAGTGATGAGTGTATACTTGCGACGTGACCAGCACACTCTCACTTCAGCCTGGCTGTTTTTTGCCCGACATCTACTATTTGAATTATGGATCGCAGCGTGGTGTTTATAAAATGATCTATGCTGGTTTTATCAAATCTTGTGGAACTTGGACTTTTGTTGTTCAGTAAGTGATCAACTTTGAGCACCGTAGGTTAATAAGGGCAGTATACATATGTCAATGAGTTTTCTTTTCAGTGTCATCTGAAGAATACCCTTCATGTGATCTTTAATTCAGAACCCCAAGCGAACGCCGGCGTTCGCGTACCCATTGTCTTTCTATTGTGTCTGCAATTCTCACGATTGAAAGGTTAAAGGCCCAGAAGGTCTTCCAAGCATTTTGGATTCGTCTTTCGACTTCCTCGTCTGGCCTATTTTTAAACGATACAATCTGGCCTAAGTATGTATGCTCATCGACATATTGCAACACTTGCCCGTCTACCTCGACCATATTTTTCGTGCTGTTGGTCATGATCTGGGTCTTAGATCTGTTCATTGTAAGTCCAAGCACGGATCTGAGCACGGCAAATCTCAAGACTTGCCGTGCTCAGATCTTTTAGCATTTCTTCAAGTTCTTAAGGTGATGTGGAGAATAGCCAATGTCGTCAGAAAAAAAGGTGTGTTAGCTGGTGGCAACCTACATTTATATACTATTTTGAACAGTTGTAATTTTATTACTTATGAGCTGTGCCCGCGACTTCGTTCGCGTGGACTACAGGATTTTGAATTTATTTTTTCTAAAATAAAATTAGCCTATGTTACTCCTTATTACATCAGCTACCTGCCAAAGTCCCGTCAAAATCGGTCCAGCCATATCAGAGATTAGCCCGGACAAACAGACAGACAAAAATAGTAAAAAACGTTATTTTGGTGTATGTACAGTATATATATTCATAAGCATGTAGTAAAAAGCAGTTATTTCAATATTACAAACAGACACTCCAATTTTCTTTATATGTATAGATTTGTACTTAGGTACGCTTGCATAATTTATTCTTGTACTCTTGATAATGTCAGCCTGAAATTTTAATTTATTTATATTGGCTTACCTGTTTGTCATGACGTTGATTCCCCCTACTAAATACGCTAAAACTCATATTTTTACCTAAATTCAATTACATAATTTTTTTATAAAATGTGAGGTGACGGCCTCGGTTCTTACATTGTTATTTTACCTTACTATGAATATTTATTTATTATATACTTTATTGTACACATCATTCATCATTGTTCATTTATTCTTTTCTTCCCTCTCCCTCTTCTCTCTAAATTCAACCCCTCCTTTACTCAAAATTTACACAGTCCAGCAGAGATCTAAAAGCTCTACAGCGTTTTGAGAGTCACATTAAGAAGTATAGTCCCTTGAAAAGCTGGCCGGAGTTAAATGAACACATACTCGTACTGCCGCCTAGGTGGCAGTACAATAAAGAATAAGAATAGGAGCGTCAACAGAATTATAAAGATGATGATATCAGAAAGGCCAGTCGCTCGGGGAGCCTCCGCAGAGCAACAGACTGGCGTTTCTAAATTATTCGGCTAAATCTAAAATGACTTTTTGTTTGTGAGACACTGGTGTTGTGTCTATTCCGGGCAACTGCCCGTCTGATTGTAGGATCCTCCCTTTTCAATGGAAGTATTTGGGACTTTACACCCTGTACCGCATACTACATACAACTAGTCGGACTTTGATATATTAAAAGGAAACATACATTACGCGCTAACATTGAAATCAGAAAACCTGGACTCTGTGCACAACTATATGCACCAGGGGGCGTATTATGACCTCTTAAAACCATCATGTTTTCGGTGTGAAAAAGAGACGGAGCTATACAGGATGAATAGCACTATCCTTTTCTCACACAGAAAACATGATGGTTTTAAGATGTCATAATACGGCCGCAGGTCAATGTTTATGAATTTGAAAAATGTGAAAAAAATTTTATATGGTTATGAATTTGTTTTTGTATGACTTGTACAACGCATAAAAACACATGAAGGTATTTTGATAACCTTTATCCCACATAAAAAAAAAAAAAAAAAAGTTGTTAAACACGCACCGTGTGTATATGACTGAGGGCTTGATATCAGTGCAGTGGTCTACGCGCTAGAGGCGAGTCACCTATCTTCCGCTATTTTGCTTTTATCTAAGCTTACGGACCATTATATTCTCTACCTTCTGTCTCCTGAGATACAGATTCACTACCTAGTTCAGGAGGTGGAGCATTTATGTAAATGTGACACTTGTTTGCATATAAATGATTATTATTATTATTATATTCTTTAAAATATGGTTTTATGTGAATCTGCTGAACATATTCAGTGCGTTATGCTCGTAATACAGGTTCAATCGATACCCGTGGGTTCAATCAAAACTATATTCAATGCTCCGTAAAAGGGACAGCACTAATCATTGCATTAGCGTCGAAATATAATCTCCACAAGCCGCTGAACATACACAATCTGTGGTAAAACACAAACAAACTAAACGAACATAATCTCCAGCAAATAACGCCTAATAAAAGAATACAAACCGCCCATTATACAGGCATCATTGACAGATCGTTATCTCGGGCGCGCTAACTAATCCATTCAGCCTCGGGTAACGTAACTACCCTCCAAACGTCGGGAAAATACTTCAATTACCCTCACCCTCCCACCCCGCACCTCCCGCGACACCCCCGCGACATCAAAACAGCCCAATTACACGTGCCCACCCTTTAATAAACCCTCGTTTGCTCAAATCTGAAATAAAGACGTATAAATAATCAACAATTTTGAAACGAAAAGCTACAAATTAGCATTTGTTTGAATAAATTGAACAATAAATGTGACTCTGAGGCCGGTCAAAGTTGTCGGCTTGAGAAACTTGGAGGCTGTAAAGCGTTACTGCGCTTTAAAGCGAGGTGAAGTTCAGGGCATATACTTACTGCACTTAAGAGTTTCGAGCGCTGTAGCGGCTGAGTTCTCGTTTTGAATGTTAACAACTCGCTAAGAGATGCAAATTGCGAGCGGTTGGCAGCCATGATTCGGAATGGCACCAAAACATTTGCATAATTCGCACTGAATTGAGTGGCGGGATCAGAAATGGAGTGTGATTGAAAAGCTGTGGGTGATTTAAGATCATTTTACTTGCTATTATAATTTGGATTGTTATTCTACATTAAAGCTATGGTTTAAGGTTCTACTTTAGTAATAAATAACAACAAAAAAATCGAAATTAATATCAGTACAATAAAAAACAGAAGTCACAATCATGTTACTTAATTAAAAATACATCAAACTTGACATCAGCCTGTTAGAGAACAATCAATATTTTGTAAGTACCTTTGATTTAATATTTTACGCTAATTTGAAAAGGTTGCCCAATCCAGTGCGTACTTACACGAGTTTTTTTTTCTTCTACCAACAATCGCTTGCCACTTCAAAATATAATGTAAACACTATATTTTGTGTTTGATTGTTAATAGAAAATAAGTTAGTCCCACATATTTATAAAAAGACCTAATTTCAAATCCAATCTGCAGCGATACGACAGCAATAATAGGTACCTAGGTAAGTACCTACTATAAAAAATAATAGATGTTTGTGTCAAACTTAAACATATTCTACACCATTCCGCTCTCCTATTTTCAGTTTATTTCTAGATCCATAAATTATAATGTCATTTTATTTACAAACATTACAAAATTTACACGAATTAAATCAAGTACATACAACAAAGTAAATACAACTGTAACTATCTAGGTCTCAAACTGCTGTAAGTTTTCATGAAGAATATGTACAAAATTATTTAATCTAGTGTGATAGAGATCAAACAAAATTAAGTAATAATAATAATTGTAAAAATGCTATAAATTGCGTGTAATCAGCTTATGTAAAGTTTTTTGTCCTTATTATTGACCTTACTTACCACAAGTTGACAATAAGTAATCGGTGTTAATATATACAAGAAATATTACCTATCTACATCTACTAACTGAACTGTTAATCTACACACATGGAATTGACTATTCCAAAATAATTAAAATTTTTATTGCACAATTTTTAGTTTACCATTTACAACTTATACCTACTTAAAATCTTTTTAATATATACTAAACTCTACAATAATTGTTAATTTCCTAAGAAATAATTTATTCTTTCTTTTTGAAACAAAGGTTAGACTAACTCGCCAGCGTGACTTTACCCGCGTGACCTTAGAAAATGATTCGAACAGAACATACTCCCGGGAAAAAAGTATCATAAGTATTATACCAGAACATGGTCTACCCGTTTGTTAAAATTCCATCGAAATCCATGTCGCCGTCTAAGCGTAAAGAAGTAACAAAAGTACTACACACTCACACTTTTGATTTTATAATATCAGTATGATGTGATTACATTATGTAACTATATTACATTATTGTGATTTTGTGTGTAATAATATTTTGGCACTGACACTAAGAGATATCTTCAATAGAGTGTGGTCTATACAAGGCTTAATATTTTTAAATGGAAATAAACATTGGTGAACGCGAAGGTCGCTTTGATTGCGTAGTCGGAGGTGAATACGGCTCTATGCGGCTCGATGCAGATAAGGTAAAGTAACGCAATATGATAGTAAAGTGCATCGTTCCTAGACGCTCACAGATGGCAGTGCATGTAGGCAGGATACGGTGGCAGCAGCGCGCATGCAAGTGGCAGCGCGTGCGCTGACAGTTCGCGCTCGCCAGTCGCCGCCTGCGCACGTAACTGTTCCAGCCGCAGTTGGTTCTGACGCTTCCATTTGGTCCTATGACAAATACAATACTGTATTTTAGATAATTATAACTAACTATTAACAATACTGTCCAAAATGTAGAAGTAATCCAAAGTTTTTTTTTAGCCTAAGGTATCTTTTTACTTTTTAAACTATTCTAACTTTTAAAATATTATCTAACTAGTATCCAAACACCAAAGTGAAGTTGTATTTAGTATTTTCATGAAGGACGAATGTACCACTATCTTCAATTATTATTAAAGTCCCATTTGGGCGCCAGTTAAAAAACAAAATGATTAAATCGGTTATCACCAAATCTTGTAAAGTAAATGCCCGAAACCGTTATATATTTTTAATGCAGCTCATGAAATTCAGAATTTTCATGAAACACCTGGTTCTTATTGGCCCCCAGCTTGTGACGATTGCAGCCCGTGTTGGGCGCCAAAATATACATCGATAGTAAAATAAATAAATAGTATCGAAAAACTAACGAAATGTGAGTATACTTTAGCGACTGTCCATTCGCAGTGCGCTTTATGTAATTGTGAAGGATCGTAAAAACAAAAAAAAAACTTATTTTTTTACGAAACATATTTTTTGTTATTAGATGCACAAGAAACGCAAAGGAACTTCGTAGTTCTTGTAATGGCTTAAAACAAAACTTGCTTTATAGTACTTACCTACGATTCTGATACCAGGTCTTAACCTGCGTCTCGCTGAGACTGAGCGCCTCAGCCACGTCCCCGCGGTCGGCAACGCTCAGGTACTTCTGGCAGCGGAACTTGCGCTCTAAGTACGCCAGCTGAGCGTGCGTGAACGCAGTGCGTCGCCGACGCGGCTTACGGCTGGAACTCGACGGGGCAGACGGCCGGCTGCCTGGCTGACGATCTAAATAACGCAAATATCGTATTGAAATCAATTTTTCCAGTGCATAAACTTACCAACCGAACCAGAAAAAAGGTCAATCATCAGTATTGCCCTCATCGTACTTCGGTTGTGCGACAAACTGACAATTATTGCGAACTGTTTGCTGATAATATCGTCAAATCATTTTCATCATGGTCAAATTATTGCATTGCAAACAAAAACAAAACAACAACGGTAATAAAACGGTACAGGTACCTACAGAAATGGGACCATCTTTGGATACTTATTCCGAGAGCAAACCTAAAATTTTCAATATAATATTAAAACATATTATTTATTTAATCCTCATGCAACTAAAGGTACGAAGGTGGACTTAATGGCATTCTCTACCAGAGACATATGGAATGCTATTATGTATTAGAAATTAAAAGTGGATGATCATAACCAGCTATTTATGCGATTTTTAGCACAAATTTGTTATTTTGGTACAAGGAATATCAAAGTACAGAAAATCCATATTCAGTTGAAGATTAATTATAAATTCAATAGTTACCATTAGACTCTTGTGATTCCCTCTGTGTACTACCAGCGATGACGGACGCGAAGCCGGCCAAAAGCTGAGACTGAAATGAATTCTTCGATAAATCCATAGACCTCCCGTAAATACTGTCCGACAACCCCGCCATGTGCTCATAGCCAGTCCCTTCGGTACCCTCATCCTTCTTATTATCTCGATCTGGCCTATACAAGTGAAAGAGACTGGTATCATACAACTTCATTCGTTCTTCTGGTCGGTTCTCATATTCATTATCATCTTCTTTGAAAGGAGAACTGTAATTCGTTTGATTGTATTCTAAAGGCGATGACCTTTCTATTTCTTCTCTGTCTATTTTCTTCTTATATTCGTCGGAGATTGAGAATTGTGACTTTTTGGGAGTGGATGTCTCACTTCTGTTGTCGCCAACGGATATGTCATCTTCAGCATCTGATGTTTCCACATTCTGACTGGTCGCTGAATTGCATCGCAAGGTTTCTTGATCTTCATCAGTGTGATGTGGACCTGTGAATACAAATCAATGACACTCGTGTTAGTTGAATGAATTAAAATGAAACAAGCGGGGTGTCTTTGTAATTTACTTCGTTTGTTGGTGTGAAATGAGGATTTCCCGTAAATTATAGTCAACAAAGAGGTTAAAGCATCGCTTGACACTAAGACTTGACACTTAACCGTGAGCACAAACGGAACGCGCACAAAGGCCCCGGCTCGCATAAAGACCTCAGTTTTAAAAAAGGAACGGCCATAGACGCGAGTTTTCTGCTCTAATTAATGCCTCGGGGCGTTCCGTTTCGCTCTCGAGCAATTGAATACGACGTCTGTGAATGGTGTGTTTTAGCGCGCGCGGGAAATTCTTGTCTATGGTTACGTTTGTGTCTTTTAATTTGCGTGAAAATGGTGTGGAGTGGGCGTGGGGCATTCAGGCCGCGAGGTCGCTTTTCATATGATTTTCTTTCGCTAAACTTTTGTATGCTTGGTTGTTAATGGCGTGGCCGTACCCGATTACTTGTTATGTGCGCGCGGGCGTGGAGAGCGACCCTCGAGTGTTTCTCTCGTTATAATATCGCATAAATATGTTTTAGCGTGCACTCTTCCCCGCGACGTCGAGAGGTCTTAATGTTTCCGCATCGGTATCTTCTACGAAAACATCGTTAAAATTATGTTTTCTATATATGTACGTGCTACACAATACCTACATAATATCTTAAAAGATACATGAAATAATATTAGTACCTACATATATGTAAAAAAGTATTTTAGTCATAGAACCAACTTCCGTTGAGGTGCAAGTGTGGTAATTAGATGCGAAAGAAATATGTATACTTACACGAAGTCATTAAAATTACCATTAATCCATAAAAGGATTAGTGTCAATACTGATTAGTGGAACAGATTTCGATTTCCTTAAAAATAATCTTATACATAAGAGTACTACAGGACCGCGGAAACAAGGTCACTCTCGCACTGCATACAAAAAGAGGCGATGCGCTAAGGCTTACAAAATATGAAGCATTTTGGCGATATACCAAAAATCTACAGATTTAATTATAAAATTAAAACAATATAACGATAAAACGTTGCTTGCAGAAATAATCAGAATGATTGCATATTGCATGTATATTATTCCGGTGTTTAATTAACAAAAGGTACATAAGTTTTAGAGTAATCTTCATGATTTTTTCAAACGTACTAAACTAGCTGTTCTACGTTTCGAACACGCCATCTTAGATAGAGTATTGAGCATTTATCCTGAAGAATAAAATATAATATGTTTCTTATTCTGTTTACTGAAGTATATCATATATTTTTGTGCATTATAAAACTCGCGATTAAAGTCCCCAGTAACAGCAATTAGGCGAAAAAGTACCGTTGCTAAGCCGCATCCGCTGCCTCGCTCAGATGATGTCCTAACTAAGTTACGACCGTTTCGTTTCGTTCCTCTTAGGACAACGGAAGCTCTAAATTCCTCCCCTGAAGCCTCAATTACTTTATTAAAAGCAAACTTGCCAGGCTGTCCGGTTGAATTTCAATTCAAACATATTAACCCTATGACAGTCATAAAGGCTTTCCGGCAAATCAAAGTCAAATTAACCGAAGACCTATGGGGAATGTCTGTTAAAGTATGCACATCCATAATTGAGACTATAGCACCATACTTAGCTTTAATATTTAATTTGTGTGTGGACCAAGGCATCTTTCCAGGTATAATGAAATACAGTAAGATTATACCACTTTTTAAATCAGGTGACCATAAGGACACTAATAATTACAGACCTGTATCAGTATTGCCGGTTTTCAGTAAGGTGTGAAAAGTTATGCTTAATCAAATGCTTTACCATTTTAACAGCAATAAAATTTTTCCCGATCAGCAGTATGGTTTCACCAAAGGTCGTTGTACGACTGACGCTGGTGTAACTTTATTAAAACATATATTTGCAGCGTGGGAAGAAGCCCAAGATGCGATAGGGATTTTTTGTGACCTCTCAAAGGCTTTTGATTGTGTTAACCACGAAACCTTGCTTTTAAAGCTTGAACATAGCTTGGCTAGGTAAACCTGCACTCAGCTTGGTAAAATCTTACTTAATTGATAGGCAATAGCAAGTTTAGATAAATGGTGTCAATTCTCCGGATTTGAAAGTCAAAATGGGTGTACCGCAAGGCTCAATATTGGGTCATTTCCTCTTTTTAGTAAATATAAATGATCTACCGCATCTATTAAAAAAACAACCACATATTGTATTGTTTGCTGACGATACGTCGTTAATTTTTAAAATCAATAGACGTTCCGCAAACCTTGATGACGTAAATAATGCTCTACAGCAAGTCCAAAACTGGTTTAATGTTAATAATTTAGTATTAAATGGAAAAAAACTAAGTGCATAAGATTTGCGTTACCGAATGTACTGTGTAATATGTACGGTTTTCCTAGGGATCACGCTTGACTCGAGGCTACAATGGGGTCCTCATTTAACATCTCTGGCAGGACGGCTTAGTTCAGCAGCATATGCTATCAGAAAAATCCGTCAATTAACTGATGTAGATACCGCGAGACTAGTCTATTTTAGTTACTTTCATAGTATCATGGTACGGTATTTTGCTATGGGGAAGGGCTGCAGACATAGAGTCTATTTTTATACTGCAGAAAAGAGCTATCAGAGCCATATATAACCTTCGCAGACGCGATTCTCTTAGGGAACTATTTAAAGAAATAAACATCCTGACGGTCCCTTGTCAATACATTTATGAAAACATCATGTATGTTCGGAAAAATATTTATCTTTTTACTAAGATAAGTGACAGGCACAATTTTAATACTAGGAATAGGAACAAATTAGATCAACCTCGATTCAGGTTGGCTAAAGAACGTAGCTCTTTCATGGGGTACTGTGTAAAATTTTATAATAAAATACCAATTGAGATTCTACAACTAAATGAGTCCAAATTTAAAACATGCATGAAACGCACACTATGTAGACAAGCATATTATAAACTGGAAGATTATCTCCTTGACAAAAATGCTTGGCTAAATGCTGGTCCCGCTCCACAACTACAGTCACTTTTACCTTCAAATTATTTTTTTTTTTTTTTATATATAAATATATTTCTAAATATTGGAAGAGATACCTACTATTCCCCTTTTTGTATTTTTTGCTTTCGAAATGTATTTTTTATTTATTTGTTTATTTCAACAGAGCTTATGATAATTTATTACCTTTTTTAATTGGAAACTAAATAGCATTGTATAATGTAGAAGCACTTTTTTTTAAGTTTTTGTGAATGTGAAGCACCATGGAGCATCTTTATTACGTTACAACTTGTTTGACATTACGAGCATGGCAGTTGAGAGTGTGTCATGCTCACCCAAATGTCTTGCTGGTGGTGGCACGTGTTATTGGGTCATTCGATTCCCTTTAAAATGGTTGAGCTGAGTGGGGCTGATGCACGTGTCATGCCCGTGAACGGGTGCCATCGGTTGAGACTGGTCATCTCTTGGCTGCCAGTGGCTTAATTCAGTTTCTACTTTTAATTACATTTAATTAAAAGAATAATAACTTATTATTATTACGTATTTACCTACATTGTGCTCACATATTAGAAACGACAAGAAATATGTAACCAAGAACTATGTAACATCGATCATAATATATTTTAAAAAGAGTGTCCATGGAGTTTCTTGCACGTTCTTCTCCATAGAGACCTACGTATTGGAACGTGCAATTTAGCTTCACTTTTCTTGGACTGACCGACATTTGACTATTCAAAAGTGCCTGCAAATGGTCTATTTGAAATAAATGATTTTGATTTTGATTCTCTTGCATCGAAAGCCTCGAGTAGGCCACGCCTCCGATTCCTTTGTTGTAACGTCATCTCAACGCTCAGTCGCGTGGTCAGACTTAAGGAATCGGAGGCGTGGCCTACTCGAGGCGTACGACGCAAGAGAATTGAAACGAAACGGTCATAACTTGGGACTGATCTCCGCTGTGCGTGCGGTAGACAAAAGCGTAGACTATTTTAGACTAGGCCTGTGTGGACCAAAGTTCAAAGCGTTGAGAACCTGGAGTCTTCAAGGTTGCGGAGACGCCGATAGGTTGCAGAGTTTAATGATTATGGCGGACGCCTTGCGTGACATGACGGGGCGGTCGTCTTTTGTTTTACTCTGAGATACTAGGATAATTATATAAAATCTTTAGAGAAAACATGTCTAGAGTGCGAGCAAGATAACTTGGCTCATAGCTGGGGGCGTGCTTAATGTTGCCAGCCAAATTTGATTAAAAACGCTCTTTCATAACACAGTGTAATTTAAAGAATTTATTTATTTAATTTTTACCTTTATTATTAAAAAAAAATCGTGAGAACTTTGTAAATCTTTTATTGAAAATCTTAATAAATTAATTAGCACTTTTACCACCAGAATTCTATGCTAGTCTTTATCAGAAGAGTCGAATAAGTCCATTGTTAATTTGTCCATTTTGAGATCCATTGACCTTTTTAGATTTAAAAAATATTTACTTGGAGAGATATATTGTCATTCTTCTGACATTACAGTAACGCTTGCGCTTTTGGATTGTCTCTTGCAGGGGCTTTGTTTATTTATGTGCAGTGGTATGATGCATTATCCATTACTACAATACAATTCTGTTTTAGATTTGGCACTATTTATTCTTTCATGGATGAAGTTTGCAGAATTCATATGATCATTATAGTCACTTGATTAAGATTTAAGCACATAGTAGCAGTCCATTTTCAACAAACTTTGTTGACTTGCTAGGTACCGCTACCGCTTCACCCGAAAAATTATTTGACAAATGGGTCTAATTTTGGAAAATGGTAACGTAAGCCCAATATTTTCTCATTTCTCTTCACAAACACGTTTAACTTTCAAGATAGCACTTTTAATCACTTATGGTATAATAATGACGACTATTTATTTTAGAAACGATAAAAAACACAGAACACAGCACATTCTCTCCTGAAACATGACATAAACGTAAACGATTAGTTTCCAATTTCAGCCACGCGCCAACTTATCTTGTGCTGCTTTGTGGCTACATAACATCGCCAGTCGCCAGAGGACAAGATGGAGCATAGAATGGAGGTGTGCCCCGCTTGGGCGGAGCACCGCCTTAACCTTGTTGAGACAATCGGCGGTGGCGACCGAGAGGTAAGGACCATGGCGTGTACTAGGATACAACGTGAGAACGTTATACAGAGTAGGGTAGAGTAGGGTATAGTAAGGTAGAGTACGGTATAGTAGGCTGAAGTAGGGAAGAGCTGGAGCGAAGCCGCGCGGGCAAAAGCTAGTAATATATATAGATATGAATCCTTGTGAGGTTATATTACAAATAAAAGCATATAAAAACAATAGGGATATAAAAAGATATAAAAAGTCAGCTCAAACGGCGTCACGGCGGAGCACAGCAGCTGGTGTAGACGCAGCCCTCAGCCGTACGAAGGACGGCGAAGGCTACACAGCCGCAGGCAGCAACAGATAGTGGTAGTCACAGCCCTCCAGCGTAAGGGCCGGCAGAAGTAGAGAGGAGGCCCTCAGAGGCCAGGTCCAAATGTAGAACAGCCCTCTGCCGTGAGGGCCGGCAGAGGCAGAGAGGAGGTCCACAGTTCCTTCTCTGAGGAGGTCTTCATGGTCCAAGGAGCTCAATCAGGAAAAACAGATATCAAGAGCTGAGCCAAGAAACTGTCACATGTAGCTGAACCAAGAAAAACTGACACCAGGAACTGAACATGTAGCTGCACTAAGAGTCTGACCGAAAACTGACTAAGAAACTCACAAACATGGTTTTTTATCCATTTTGACGGCTATGCTGGCTGTCAATTCATAATTTAAATTTGAAAACAGGTTTCAGCCAGCATTGCTGTTTCACAAGAAAGATATAAATTACAATTTAATTTTAAAGAATTATTTCAGATAAGAGAACATATAATTTGATAGCAAATTATATGTTTACAAAATAAATAATATTATGAGTAAAAGAATAAAACCTAAGACTATAAAAATACTCTTTGTTGATACCTAATCAAAACCATAGAAGAAAATAGTAGTGACATGACAGATGACAGTGATCAATGAAAATAAACAAACTAAATATATAAGAAATATTATAGAGAGATGTGATTATTGATAAGTAAAGTAAACGTAAGTATTAATAACATTACAATATTTATATATATATCTATATATTTGAAACAGTAGGCCCAGGCATACATTTTCGCCGCGCCGTAGAGAGGGGATAGCTGTCTACTCTCCATCCGTCTTACGCTTTTTCGATCAGGTCACGTGTCCTGACGCGAGTTTAAGATTTTATACCCGAAGTTTTCACTTCAAAAAATAAGCTGGAAAGGTTTGCTATGGCGCTAAGCACGAAAAAAACCGCATTTTTTTTGGAAAAAAAAATAATACATTCCAAAAAAGTTTTAACAAACAAAATAATAAGATGCGCATACAGCGAGGACATTATCCTTCGGCATTCATGGTTTATCTTGGGGTCTCATATTCAGGCTTAGCTGAGGTATATTTGTGTGAAAAATATGTAAAAACCAGTGCCGTAGTGAACCAAAATACTAAATTTCCTAACGAATAGAATGGAACCTTCTAATCTATTTTAACCAGCTGAACTACAAAATATGGCAAAATTTTGAGGAGAAAATCTGCGCATCTCATTGAGCATCTCTGGGTAAAACAGTGGCAGGAATAGATATGATGTGGTGCCTGCTGCGAGCGATGCCTGAACGCGTCGATTAAAAAAGGCATTGCAATGGAAGATAGCATTTCAAATAATGAAATTAACATTATATTGTACGTATACATCGCATCCATCGCATTCCCGCGACCCTCTCCAGGGCATCGGTCCACCTTTTGGGAGGCCTTCTAAGGCTGCGACTTCCGGTACATGATCGCCACTCCAGAAACTTTTGACCCCATCGACCATCCACTCGTAGAACGAGCCCATACATGCCCTGTCCACGGCCACTTAAGTTTGACTATGTCGGCGACCGTAAAGAGTCTCCGATCTTGATAGGAAAGATTTTTTTTTTATAATTATTAAAATGTGTATCTTAATGATACACTAAAAGTTTTTCACATTTATGACCTGACTTGGTCTATTCTTAGCTAATTTCATAAATAAGGACATAATAATGAAAGTGATGACGGCGACGGAGAGTGATACGGCGACGCGATGGTGTAACTGTTTACACTGGTGCAAACATTAAACTGTGATAAAAGTGTACATTTTAGTGTTATTTGATGTGTGTATAATGTTATTAATTTCAAAATCCGATGTATCTGCGATGATACACCAAAAAACGAAAACCAATAATTGATTTTTGAATCAAAATAATATAAACGACTTCCATATAACAGCAACAAATATAGCAATAAAATAAAAGTCACTCTTTTATTTATTTAAATTAGCTTAATGTTTCTTATACTGTCGTTATTCATTAGTTATAGCTGTTGGTTCTCCTAAGAATAAATAAAATCAGTTTTCATACTCTTACATTCATAAAAATGTTATATTGCATTATTATTATATTACTTAGCTTCAATTTATACGTCATCCCGTAATGGTCGCTTTATTTTCATTTTCCTCTCTCTTCGATAGGTGGAAAGTGATGAAAACCAACGAAAACATTCACAAGTCAAGTCCGCCGCAAAATGAGCGCTGACATTAAAATTTTAAATCATGGCATTGGTTAATTCATTTTTTCACGAAATCGCTGCTCGTTTTGGAAAAATATTTTTGAAGTTTTAAGAAATATTTAAGCAAATGAATATGTCTTGTATATTTTTTTATAAGTAATAAGAACTATGCTTGACATACCACCTGATGGTATTCAATGAAAATATTGTAAGTTACAGGTTATATTTCATGAAAAAGTAATTGTAAGACGAACTGAGAAGGTTTAGTAATGATTATAAAGTCCGTAAAATACATATTACGCCCACAAATCATGTTATAATCAAAATACACCAGCTTCTGACGTTTTATAAGTGCCCATATATGAAATACACTATTTTGAATTTTAAAAATTGAATTTCGACCAACTTTACTCTGACTCCTGCAAAATGCAATAACTTGAGGAAACTTGAATTTTGGGCCATCTGCCTTGAAGATAAGCCAGTCACCATAGATTAAACATGTAGGTCGAAAATAACTGTACAGTACTGATTTTTTTTAGAAATTGGTAGAGTCTATCTAATAAGTCAACCGACTTGGCTAATTAATATGGTAAAATGAAATCTTATGTAATCAACGCTGGTTCAATAATCAAGGTTGATTAAAGATATTGATCATTTTTTATTACCTACTCAAAGAACCTTATAAAAAGTATCGAATACTTATAAGTATTTTTAAATAATTAAATATTATACAAAATTCCCAAGTCGGTTGACTTATTAGACAGACTATAAGGTAAGATAGCATTATAGCATATGCCGAGACTGGAGCCTTTTCCTCGCACAGGTCTTTTTATTTTTTATTTTTATGTTTTTTTTTCCGGTGGGAAAATCATCCAATGACATATCTCGCTCTTGGGCAGAGCGGGAGATAGTGTCAGACTTTTACTGACTAAAAACCCACTCTTGTGGGTTTTGGTGGCCGGAAATCGGGATCGGAATCCCCGGCGCCGACGGCTGGGGCGCTGTGAGCGCCGCCGTTGCCTGATACGGTCGGCCTCCTCCTTTGCTAGCATTAGTGCTTCGCAGAAGGAGGCGACCGCTTGCCACTCCACCTCGCTCCGGACCATGGCCTGTACCATACCAAGGCCTGGCGCAAGACATCGCCGCCGCCAGCCGCCCTTACGAGGGCACAATGATGTTTCATTTTAATGTTACATTTTTTATTTAAAGTCAGTTATAGTTTAGTTTTTAATGGGAATCCGTTGATCGTATTCAACGGATTCCCAGACGCACAGGATCAAACGTTGGGGTTACACTTGGAGGCCTATGTCCAACGGTGGACGTCTTTCGGCTGAAATGATGATGACAGTTTAATTAGCATTTTTCATTTTATTATTGTTCGTTCTGTACCAGTTCCAGATCTTTCCTTCTTCTTACTGAAAACCAAGTTTGTAGATTTGAAAAATTTCAAAAAATCTCGAAGTTCTGAATTGTTTGAAATGTTCAAATTATTACCCAAAACCATGTTTTTTCAAGCCCCTCGAAGTTAGCACAAGTCTTTCGTAGAGCAAACTATTTTTACACTATTAATAGTACCTATTATCCAACCGAACGATATCCCAAAAAAAACCGGACTCGCGCACTGTTGGTTCCGTACAAACTTACCTATGAAAATAGTTCAATTTCCGAATCGAGTCCCAAAGATTTTTTCAATACACTTACTCGAAAACAGGGGGTCTACTCGCTTTCTCCGAAAAACGAAGTTTCGATTGAAATTCGGCGTGTTTCCTACCATGGTTCATTTCGTTCCCGAAATTTCGTACGAGCGAAAATTATTTGACGTACCGAATCTCTAAACCTACTCTAATTAGTTATATTTCGAAAAAAAATATAATCATGACATACGAATATTTTGTAATTTTAACGTCAAATTGACGAAACCAAAAACCTTACCTTTTCATTTTCGTTTGTGTTGATTTTGTAAGAAAAGTGCTAAAAATGGCCTCAAAAATGCTTTTAATTGAAGCATCTCTACATTACGAATGTTTAGAGCGTACAAAGACCCGGCAACCAACTCAAATTCCTGACTTACACGTTGTGGATAATGTTAGACTCAGTCGGCAATTATTTGAGAAGTTGTACCAGGAAATAGTGCCTTTATTACCTTCAAGAAGTCTTCAAAGGCTTCTCCTTAGCAAAGCACTAGGAAGTGGACTACTACTGTGACGTTTTCAGCTCAACATTATGCAAATTCCTGACACACAGTTTGTGGGAAATGAGGGACTCAATCGACAATTATTTGAAGAGTTGTACCAGAAAATAGTGCGTTTATTACCTCCAAAAAGCCTCAGTAGGCTTCTCCTCAGCAAAGCATTAGGAAGTGGAGTACTACTGTGATGTTTTCTGCTCAACATGACGCAAATTCCTGACTTACATGTTGTGAATAATGTGAGACACAGTCGGTAATTATTTGGGGAATTGTAACAGGAAATAATGCCTTTATTACCTCCAATTATTACCTCCAAAAAGCCTCTGTAGGCTTCTCCTCAGCAAAGCACTGGAAGTGGAGTACTATGGTGTTTGCAGGGTACTGTGACTGTCTTAAATTGTTGTTGTTTAAAAAGACTTTAATAAAAGACTAAAAAATACATTTATATTTTTTATTAACTTGAATCCTGTAGGATTCAGAGATTTTCATGTCACTAGTGGTCGATTTCCTGGCAGGGTCGTATGTCCACAGCTACCTCGGGCTGTGAAAAGTTTGGAGGTTAGCTTGATTGCCTGGAGGTGGATGGTATTGGTTCATTGATCTGAAAATAAAACAGATTAAATACCTAATAGAATCATAAAATATTGGAATTAAATAGGTAAGAATTGATAGAATTTACTATGTGGTAATAAAATCTTCTTATGTGTGTCTTCTTCTTCTTGTGTGTGTCCGAAAATGAAACAGAGTAGGTGCACTAACGAAACTTCGTTTGAATATCGTTCGTTTACGAAAATTACGTTTCGGAGAAAGCAAGTAGACCTCCTGTTTCGTCACGATCAACCGTAATATTTTTTTTTATAAAACAAAGAGGCGGATATTTATAAGGTTATTATATTTAATGAAAATTAAAATTGTGTTTATGAACAGAATATCACCATGAATAAATAAGATTATTTACACAATAATTTGTAATTATCTACAAATTTTCAATTTTCTGTGTACTAATTTCAAAAATATTTGATTTTTTTTTATATTTGTGGTATACAGTATTTATAACTGCTTGATACCTTTGCTTCTTCTTCAACTTGCAAAAGTTAAGCGCGAGAAAAAAGTCTATTAAATGTTATTTTTTATTTGTGAAAAAAAAATTGAATTTAAGATTTGAAGAGAATTCTTTACATGGTACCGCCGCCGCCAGATGATTAAGTTAAAAATAGTGCTGATACTCTGCAGCTATAGATAGGGACTTACATTTTAGTTTTGATTTAGATAGCTGCAGAGTATCGGCAGTATTTTTAATTTTAATTTAATTGATGCTGATGAAATATATTATTTGGGCATATACAATATAATTTTTAGTTTATGTGAAACCTGGATATAACTTGTTCAGGAACCAGTTACTGAATGGATTCCAATAGTTTTTACACCATGTTATATTTTTTCCCAAGAATATTTATAAAGATCACAAGTTGAACACCACCGACACTAAGTACACGGCAGGTCATGGTGGACATTAGGCGCCAGCAAATAACTGTGTGGAAGTGCAAAACAACCCCTCAGTCGCTTGGATGACCCGATAAGTATAATAAGTAGTATTGTATTTTTGCTGACATGGCAAGCTTATAACTTTAAATTTTTTCATGATACAGTTCTGAAATTTTGTTCATAGATTCTTCACATAAACCAGCTTTTAATTAAAATCTTTTTTTCATAGCAAGCTTTTATAGCGCAGTATATCTGTATAATTAATACTCGTCAAGACGAATTATACGAGCCCAAACTCGATGGGGTTGTCTCGTTTAATTACCGAGTTCCTACAGCCACCTTCCGGTTCCATTATCAGATCAGTTCCATGTCATAATAATTTTGTATTGTCATCTGATTTACATATTATGCATGCAAAATTTCAGCTCAATCGGTAACCAGGAACTGGATCAAATTTAATTTGCAAGATTTGATGACAGGCAAACATCAGGACAGGTGAAACTAAATAAAAGCTTGTAAAATACTAAACAAGTGTTTAAGGTTTCGCATATATTAAAAATAAGGTTGTATAAATATGTCTTCGTTTAGGCCTTATACTGTATGTCATCTCCTTTTGCGATGCGCACGCCATAATTATGGAGGTAATTCCCCTTTTTGAAGAGTAGCTGGAAAGACCTCACGGCGCCCTTACCTCCCACATGACTCAGTTTCTCACCGGATATGTAAGATTCGTAAGGATGAAACGCCCGGATGTCACCACGGTGTGTGACCAAATTGTGAACCGCCCGGAGGACATATGAAAGAGCGCATGATAGATGTGTGCCTTGATCGGCGGCGGCGAACTCTCGCGCTTTCTGCTACGAAGTAGTAATGCTAGCGGAGGAGGCGATGCACGAGAGAAGGAACAGACTTCATCACACTCCAGCGGCTCGATCCCGATTTCCAACTACATAAAGGCGTTGACGAGCGGTCGACGAGCAATAGGTAGCACGCTATCCGGCCGTCCGGTAACCGTCACGCGCACGCGCGCCTCTACGGGATGTCAGTTAAATCGTAGGGGCCAGCAGGGCCGAAGCCTACTATGGGAAGTCTGACACGCCCTCCCGCTCCGACCTAGAGTCTTCTTCTAAGAAAGTTATCTGACCAAAGAAAAGAAAGTAACTGGACATTGGATAAGTTTTCAGACTAGAGTCTGACCAATATACTCGTATTTCATAAAATATTCTTCTTAATTTATAAAGCAGTATTGTATACACTTTATAAACAAAAGTTACCCAGGTACAATATTTTCGGTTTTGAGCCCATTATGTCGCGGGGTGCTCCGAGCCCCGTACCCTTAGCCCCTTAGCTCCCGTACGACAATGTAAATAGCACGCGTGACAAATTAGCGATGTCCCGCTGTGCTCTTTAACATCGACACCCCTGGGGCTTCCGATCGGCGACGATTAGTCTTGATACTTGATCAGTAAAGGAATGAAATATATTGTGTATAAATACGACTGCGTGTAAGTATGCAGTAAGTCTTCTGTTATTTAAATAAATAGCTAAGCCTATATACTATTAAAATACAATAATCGACAGACACGCAAACACTCACTATTCAAATAATATACATAATTATAACACAAATAATAAAATATCTAGGGCGGTTATACGTCAGATGTAAAAGTGCTAACATATTGTATGGGGCTTCAACAATTGCGAACACGTCGTCGGTATACAACGGATGACAACACGGCAATCACTGCATTGTCTTCATCTTTAACTTGATCTAATGAATCTTCAAAAACTCTTTATAACTAAAACCCACGTATGTTCCGTGTTTATGTTTATCATTAAATGACTCGCGGTACGCTCGAGGTATCACCATCAGGAGTCCACCATGAAATGTGGACTTCTGATGGTGTGTAAGTTGCCTGGGCTCACGCAAAGGGTAACGGAAGGGGCACTAGGTTTTAGTCAGTAAAAGTCTGACTCCCTCTGACTCTATCAAGAGCAGAAGAAGTTATTTAATGGTCTCCCGCGTAAGTAAAAAAGGTGAATATAGAAACACAGTAAAACAAAAAGAAGTTGATCTTAGAC
The DNA here is from genome assembly GCA_929112965.1 of Mythimna albipuncta. Taxonomy (NCBI): domain Eukaryota; kingdom Metazoa; phylum Arthropoda; class Insecta; order Lepidoptera; family Noctuidae; genus Mythimna; species Mythimna albipuncta. The sequence goes on along the minus strand of OV815962.1, from coordinate 1,409,126 downwards.
TAGTAAAAGTATCAAGTCGGTTGAATCACAGTTCAATCATTAATGTTATTGTAAGGGTTGTCCCGTCAATGTGAGTTCATAATTTAACGACAATCACTACTAACCAGACGAGGCCGAGGATCACATCTCAATTTGTATCTATTCTTTTGTAATTTCAGTATTAAATTGACGGTTTTAGTAATTATTACTCCATCTCGCTCCACATAGAGCGGGAGATGGTATTTGATGATTTCCCATAAAAACAAAAAAAAAGGATTCCTTGAATTTAAAATTGCCAACTACCTGCGTACAAATGTACTAGGTTTACAGAATCTTTCAGTAGGTATCACAGTTCATTTACACTAATATTAAAAAGGAGGTAAAGTTTGTTTTTTTTTTCCTTTTTTGTAGGATGTAATCTCTGAAAGTACTGGTCCGTTTGCTAAAATTTCTTTACTAACAGTAACCTGTTTTATCCCTGAGTGACATATATTTATGTAAGCGCGCGGAGCTGCGGGCAACAAAATCTAGTAATTTATAATCTATACTTTTATACTTATATACTTATATACTTATTACTTATTACTTATTTACTTATAATATTATAAAGCTGAAGAGTTTGTTTGTTTGTTTGTTTGTTTGAACGCGCTAATCTCTGGAACTACTGGTCCGATTTGAATGATTCTTTCATTGTTGGATAGTCCATTTATCGAGGAAGGCTATAGGTATAGGCTATATGTTTTTTATGTTTCAAAATTAGGGATCCGTAATAAAATTGCTATTTTGTAACACAAGGTGTAAAATCGAAAACCTATTTTTGCGTGCGCTGCAAAAACTATTGACAATAGAACAAAATGATGTACTACGGGTTTGTAGATCCCATTAAGACCTACAAAAAAGTCCGCGAGAACATATATCTAGCTATCATGGTTTAATCACAATAACCGATTTTGTGTTCAAAATAATTATTAAATTGTCTGAAGAAAAAAAAACTATGTTAAATATGTATCGTAATATTAATCTTTATCGAAATTAAGCATTATGTTATCAAGAGTATTTATGTAGAATTAAAATACTTTTTGTTTCATCTCAATCGGATATTTCGTTTAAAAGTTATCACGTGTGTAAGATGTTAAGAGTTGGTATCTATCTTAATGAGTTATGGGCGGCAATTTATAGGCAATATTTTATCTCGGTATTTCCACGGAAACGAGAAAAACGCGGGTGAAACCGCGGGGCACAGCTAGTTTAAGATAAAATGTTGTAAATGATAACAGATACTGCCTAGCTTACATGATGAGATCCTATACGACATCAAGGTGCGATCAATCATAAAGGTTCGGTTATTGTTCCGCAAACATTTTGTGTTCATGGCTCATCTAGGAAATCGGATTTTTTTTGAGGTACACCATAAAATAGGACGCATTCATCTTTTCGGCGATCGTCCTGAAGTGTTCTTTTTTGGTTCTTATTTTCGTAAGAATTAAAAATACTAATTGAACACATGAATAAGTAGTTTCAAACGGCAAAAGTATTGCAATAGCATGCTTAAAAAGCAGAGAATCACATGGAGCGAAAAATTTTCTAAATGAGTTTGTAAAATTTCAAAATTTTAATGTGTTTTCCTTTATCGTTTACAGCAATTCTTCCTGCTCGTTAATCTTAGTTAATCAGTAAGTATCGAAAAGGAATGCCCCGGAGAATGGATTTTGAACCCAGTCCATAGGTTACTCCACATTTTTTTTGTGTGTCCATTAACTTAAGGGATCCGACACACCAACTAATCACCACGGTACACCAGTGTTCATGGCACACACTTAGTTGAACACTGGGTTAGGTAACTTTACTTTACCATCTCTCCTCTTCACTTCAATCTTTTACATCCAAACTATAGCGTAATAGTTTACGTAATGAATTGCCTGTTAAAGATTTCTATTGGCGATAAGGCCGTCCATTATTTCACCCTGTTAATTCGTAAGCTCCTGTTTTATTTCATTATGGTGTATAATAAAAACTACATCTATCTAAAGCTACCTAAAGTATACTTTAATGATACCAGACTAAGTTCTCATGAAACTTAATATAATTCCAATTTTTCGCGAAGAATTTCTAAAAGATGATCCCTAATAAAGAGATAATTATATTTCCTGCTGTGAGGAAAAGCTGACGTTTTGATAGCGATCATAATAAAGCATATTGGAGACATAAAGAGACCAATTTAATGTCAATAGTCACTGATTTATCAACGACGTTTCACGATGTCATTACCGATAATGTATGGTAATCATTCTTATTTACTAAAATGTAATATCATGAAGTAAAGAAAATTGCTTATGAAAAGATATCATGTAATAATAAGAACCTTGATTTACATAATTTATCTAGTAACTCTTAGCGGAAAGTTTGGTTTGCTTAATCAAAATTAACAAATAGAAATTGATTCTTTCTACGCTATTTAGATGTTAACAAAATCTATGACTCTTGAGCCAAGACCTTGACGTTCAGCTCAAGCAGCTTGCGTAATGCGACTGCCACTGAAAAAGGGTGCTTTATAGTTTATTTGCCTCCAATGTCTTATTGGAGCATGGCATCCTCACATATTATTATAAAACAAAGTCCCCTTTGCCGTCTGTCTAACTGTGAAAACGCGAAAATTTAAAACTACAGATTGGATTTTGATGCGGTTTTTACTAATGAACAAAGTGATTAATGAAGAGGGTTTAAATGTAATAAACATGCTTAGTGCTTGGTAGAGAAAAGCCAAAAGATTTCTTGGTGAGGTCGCTACTAAATAATAAAAACAGACACCTACTTATACACATATACTAAAGATACTACAGAAACTCCAACGGTAGATCCTTAAATACTTCTCTCATTTTTATTACGTTCATACATACATCGGGTGTAACAAACACGCGCCGGCGGTGATGGTGGATATAACAATAAGGGTCGTGCATGTTCGTTCCAGCGCGGCCCTACTGGCGGCTTTTGCACTCACGTCTGTCTTGCATATACCTTTTTTAAGTCACATTTCATTCTTTTCTTCATCTATATCATCTATACATCTATACTCTGTACATATATATAAAATTGGAGTGTCTGTTTGTAATATTGAAATAACTGCTTTTTACTACAAGCATATGAATATACATTCAGTCAAAAAAGTATCAGGAATGGATAATTTGTTCATAGTTCTTAATTCAAATTTTAGGTTTTTTTTTGGCGCGGAGTTTGAGTTGCATCTGTTATATATATTAAATACAGTGCTGTTTTAAGTTACATCATATCTAGTGTGTATTGCGAATTTCATAATGGACAGAAAAATCGGACAACGAGTTTGTCTTAAATGTATCGCCAATGGAATTTCGTGTTCGGAGTCACTGAAAATGTTACAGAAAGCTTACGGTGAATCAACTTTATCAAAAACACGTGCTTATGAGTGGTACAAAGCATTCAAAAGCGGTCGAGATGTGATGGAAGATTTGCCTCGCTCTGGTAGGCCATCAACCTCTGCAACTGAAATTAACATCGCAAAAGTGAAGGAAATAGTGACTGAAAATCGTCATTCAATTTTTTTTTATTTTTTATTTTTTTTTATCTCATTCAATTTTAAGAGAGATAGCCGCCGAACTTTCTGTATCTCACGAGTCGATCCGTACCATTTTAACTAATTATTTGGGTATGAAACATGTTGCCGCTCGGCTAGTCCCAAAAGACTGCACTTTTCTCAAAAAACCGGCCAAGTGCGAGTCGGACTCGCCCATGAAGGGTTCCGTAGCAGCAAGTAACATAATATAAAAGTTCTTGTAATGTGTTGTAACTTTAATTGATGTTTTAATAATAGTGTATTTTTTTCGATTTATGACACATTAAAAAAAAAACTACTTACTAGATTTCGTTCAAACCAATTTTCGTTGGTAGTTTTTATAGTAATGTACATCATATATTTTTTTTAGTTTTATCATTCCCTTATTTTAGAAGTTAGAGGGGGGGGGACACACATTTTACCACTTTGGAAGTGTCTCTCGCGCAAACTATTCAGTTTAGAAAAAAATGATATTAAAAACCTCAGTATCATTTTTGAAGACCTATCTATAGATACCCCACACGCATGAGTTTGATGAAAAAAAAAATTTTGAGTTTCAGTACTATGTATAGGGACCCCCAAAATTTATTGCTTTTTTTCTATTTTTGTGTGAAAATCTTAATGCGGTTCACAGAATACATCTACTTACAAAGTTTCAACAGTATAGCTCTTATAGTTTCGGAAAAAAGTGGCTGTGACATACGGACGGACAGACAGACAGACAGACAGACAGACAGACAGACAGACAGACAGACAGACATGACGAATCTATAAGGGTTCCGTTTTTTGCCATTTGGCTACGGAACCCTAAAAACTCAATCGCATGAGAGTCGCTGAGGACTTGCTAGAACGAGTCAATTCCGACCCAACATTCATGAAACGCATTGTTACTGGCGACGAGACGTGGGTTTACGAGTTTGACATGCAAACAAGTCAACAAGCTTCGGAGTGGCGCCTTACAACTGAACCAAAACCGGCGCGAGGGTTGTCATTGGAAGATTTTTGCAATCGGAAAAAAAACCAAAACCGAAAAAACCACGCCAATGTCGATCAAAAGTCAAAGTCATGTTGACTGTTTTCTTTGACTATCGCGGTGTTGTGCACTTGGAATTTTTACCGGAAGGTCAAACGGTAAATAAAGAATATTATTTGAGCGTTATGCGGCATTTAAGAGAGCAAATTCGACGAAAAAGGTCAGATTTGTGGAAAGAAAATTCTTGGATTTTGCACCACGATAATGCGCCTTCGCACAAGGCCATCATTGTGAACGAATTTTTGACCAAACACTCAACAAATACCATCGAGCAGCCACCATATTCGCCAGATATGGCTCCAGCCGACATCTATCTTTTTCCTAAACTCAAATTACCACTTCGTGGCACCCGTTTTTAATCTGTAAAAGACATAAAGGAGAATCCGCGGCGAGAACTGAACTCAATTTCGGAAATAGCGTTTAAAAAATGTTTGATGATTGGATAATTCGTTGGCGTAAGTGTATCGTTTCTGAAGGGGCATACTTTGAAGGTGATAAAATAAATTTGGATGAATAACAAAAATTTTGTGTATTATTGATCTTTTCCCGGTACTTTCTTGACAGAGTAGTATCTACGGTACATACACCAAAATAACATTTTTCACAATTTTTGCTTGTCTGTTTGTCCGGGCTAATCTCTGAAATGGCTGGACTGATTTTGACGGGACTTTGTTTGGCAGGTAGCTGATTTAGTAAGGAGTAACATAGGCTACTTTTATTTTAGAAAAAAATAATTCAAAATCCTGTAGTCCACGCGAACGAAGTCGCGGGCACAGCTAGTCATCAATTAATCTGTAGAAGTTTTTAGTTGTCGCGCATCACATAAAATGTACGAAATCGATATAGATAACTTTTATACATTAAAATATTGTGTGTAATTTGATATATTACTTAGGCTTTGTTTCATGGCAATCGATTAACTAAATCGAAAGATATACTACATTCATTGACATATAAACACCCTCTTTTCAATTTTCTTCACTTGTTTTAAACGACCACTTCGTCTCATTCTTCAATCTATCATTCAAAGTCACACCACATTCATAGTCTACTTAGCTAGGAGAGCACTTCTACAACATTTATTCTACTACTGCCTGACTAGTAACCTGACCAAAAAGTGTCAAGCAAGTCTCATCCTTCGAAGTGGTGAGCGGAGCCTCAACGAAACGTCTCGTTTTGTGATAGTAGGTCTAATTAATTGATTTAACCAATAATTTATAATAATAATAACTAATAATAGCGCATTTAGAATTAAAAATATGATTGATACAATTGATAATATTCCAGCCATCAAAAATTACTTTCACAGATTACAAATACCACCTCTCAGTTCCAATAAAATACTCAATAAACAAAACGAACAAAGCTCGAATTTGATTGGACAAAACAAATTAAAAGTCGTTAATTTGAACTTTGAATAGAGAAGCGCGGAGTCAATCGGCCCTCGACCGCGGCGCGTGGCGGTCGCGTGCGCCGGTGAGTGGCGCCGTGCTGCGCTGAAGAGCATATGCAACGGCATTGTCCGACTTTGTCTTAGCGTTGATTGCTATGAAGTAATACATATTTAATGTGATTACGAATTTAGACTTATGAAATGTTTTCCAGGAAAAATGCTCTTTTTAATGTAACTAATTTAGAAGATTTTTTTTTTGGAACAGTATTCGCCTCTAAAAATCTATATTACCTTCTAAATTAATAAGTAAACAATTAATAAGCTTCTGAATGATACTATCTTAGCCACTAGCAGTCTTCTACGTTAGCCACATACAGGATGATTCAAAAAAAAAAAATAACCACGAGTGCTAAAGCGCTCAGCTTCGCTTCCGCCTTAGCCCTCTAACCTAACTTGTCCGTTTCGGAGTCAGAAATCAGAAACAGCAGACTTGGGGGTGAGTAAATAAGAGGTGAGTTACTAATTCTCTATCAGAATTGTTTATACTGCATGGTAAAGTTTAATATTATCTCCTAAGCTGTTCACTAGTGGGCATGACGGAATCTTTAGAAGGTAGGCTACTGATTGAAACGAGATTGGTGGCGCATTACTCTTGGCGAGACGAGCTTGACTAATCTCCATTTCATCATCGCTTTTCTCCTTCAGACGTAAGTTTTCTGGCTCTAGATTGGAGTGAAAGGGAGTGTCAGACTTTTACTTGACTGGCCTGTTGGTCTAGTGGTTAGTGGCCCTGACTGATAATCCGGAGGTCGTGGGTTCGATCCCCACCTAGGAGAAATGTTTATGTGATGAGCATGATCATTTGTTCTGCGTCTGGGTGTAATTTATCTACGAGTATAATATGTATGTATTTAGAAGTGTGTTTATCAGTTGTCTAGTACTCATAACACAAGCTCTGCTGCTTAGCTTGTGACTAGACGACGTTGTGTGATAGTTGTGAAATATTATTATATTATTAAGTAAAAATAAAGCTAAAAAAAATAAACTTAATTAAAATCACACTTATATTTCTTCAGTTGCCTTTTGTTTTCCAGGACCATGAGTAGTAATACATCCTTTTCAAAAACAATCCCATGGCCCTAGAAGGCTTCAGGGCTACTACAGCCCTGCTGGGTCCTACAGTTTGCAGACATCTCTTGAGACATGCGCGGAACACAACACGTCGTCGACGAGTCGGTCTCGGTCCTTATGTCGAGTGGACGGCGGGCTACCTTTTGCTCGTCATCCGCAAGCCCGCGCCTACGTTAACCTCTGCCATTCCCGACGCCCAGTGCGTCACCACATAATAATGGGCATATATTTTCACGTTTATGTTTTTTTTTGGGTCTAAAAAGCCGAGATTAATGTTAGTATTACCTACAATATTAATAGGTATGAAAAACAGTGTAGATGTCTACACTGTTTTTCATACCTGGCTGGTCAAATCTGACACATACAACAACCGCCCTAGCCAAACGGTTGTACCGCCTTTTTTTTTATGGTTGGAAAAAATCATGCATTGACATCCCCCGCCCTTGGGCGGAGCGGGAGATAGTGTCAGACTCTTACTGACTAAAAGACCCACCCCGTTCCTTCTAGCCTTCATACCGGGGCTCGAGCGCCCTTTCGGATAACCCTGGCCCCAGTAGGCTTCGACCCGGCTGGGCCCCTGCTGTTGCTGACAACTCCTTGAGGCGCGCGGGAACAGTGCGCGCCGTCGACGACTTGGGCTTGGTCCGGACAGTTACCGGACGGCCGGACAGTGAGCTACCCATTGCTCACTGTCCGCATGCCCGCGTCTACGTTGGCCGGAAATCGGGATCAGAATCCCTGCGATGGCGGCGGCGATAACGCCGTTGCCTGATGCGTTCGGCCTCCTCCTTTGCGAGCATTACTGCTTCGCAGAAGTCGGCGACCGCCTGCCACTCCTCCTCGCTCCGGACCATGGCCTCAACCAAGGCCCGGTGCGAGAGGTCTCCGCCGCCGATTGCCCCCACGAGGGCACGGCGATGCTCCGCCCAAGCAGGGCACACCTCGACTGTGTGCTCCACCGTGTCCTCCGGGCGTTCCGCACAGTGGCGACACCTGGGCGTCACTTCCGCATGAATCCGGTGCAGGAAACTCCCGAACGAACCATGTCCGGTGAGGACCTGCGTCATGCGGAAGTTAAGGACGCCGTGAGGCCTTTCCAGCCACGCCTCAAAGAGGGGACTTACCGCCATGATTGTGGCGTGCCCATGCGTCGAACGCCTCGATCCTTTTGTTCTGACCACGTGACTGAGCGTTGAGATGACGTCATTCTCGTACATTTGAAGTTTTCCTGCAGATTATCAACTTAGCTAGGGGTAGGTACTGCTTTCTGTCACCATTTCGATTTGAGGCAAATTTTTATTGTTGTTTGATATCCATTCTGTTTTGGATAGTTTGTGATCAATATTATGATCATAATCACTGTAAGTATAACTTCAGTAAAGGTAATCTAAATATTTTTTTATTTTTTATTTATTTATTAATCCTCTTTACATCTATCTTTACAGGTCTTATAACCTAATGCGACAGTGTAGCTAACAATTATACTTAACCCTAAAAGTAAGTATATATAAGTAAGTATTGAAAAATAAAATTTTCACAAACTTTTTGAAGGTATTAAATTAATTGACCTAACTCACGATGTTTGACAGATTCTGAAGTTTAAAAAAATGTAAGGTCCATTACAGAAACGTTTCGTGATCAATCTTAAACTTCAAAATCAGAATATTGATTACTTTATTATTGGGACACTTCTCAAAGTATGGAGAAGATAAAAAACACAACAAGTAGAATAACTGAATAACACTTAACTGTGGATAAATTCTGTATATTTTTTGGAACTGTTCGTTAAGAGACTTAACTGATATACTGTCACAGCAGTTATATTTAACTTCCAAATACTGACTGATTCGTCACGTAGATACTACGTCAATTACTGGTCATTTCTTACACAACACAGACACTTTGTGTCAGCAAGTGGTCAAAAGTGGTCGTTAGCAGTCGATCAACTTTTAAAAAGAATAGTTTTGTCACGAGGGTGCTCGGAGGAGGCGCACGACGAGATTTGAAGAAATCGGCACGTTCCTCTCAATATTTTAAACACAATTTTATTTTATCATAGGATCGGTCATTTCAGCTGGCTTAAAAGTGTAACATGACCATTAGTTTAACTAGTTCATTATTTCTTAAACCCTTTCACGATTCTTCAATATTTTTTTTTGCTAGGTTTCTGCATTTAGCCAGTGTCAAAGTTAGAAGTCGGTTTAAGTTACTTTGAATTTCATTAAAACGCGGATGTAACACATTCTCGTGTTTTTCAGTATTCGGCAGCAAAAGTATCGAGTCAGCCTTCTCGGTAAGCTTCATTGTGGTAGTCAATACTACAATCATTCTCAGCTCCTTTTTACCGGAATCGCGTCTGTTTCAATTGATTCCACATATTGTCCAGCTGCGTAGACACTTCTTACACATATTAGATAAATAGATACCTCAAACGAAGACAACAAGCCGTATTAAAAAATGTAAATAAATTCAACAATATGTAGAGACCTCGTTACTAGCATTCCTTGATTGCCCCTCTCGTCACGAGCACGTCGCGCAAATGGCAGGAGACACATGAAACATTCATTAAACACGGCTAATTATTCCGTCGAGATGGTTTATTAGTTGGTAATGCATGCACCGCAGCTAACGCGGCCTAACATGGCCGACTCACGCTAATGTATGCGAGTGCAGGGCGCGCGGCACTCGCGCTCGAAATGGGGGCTTATCAGCGTCGCGCCGCACACACTTAGACACGTAGCCTGGTAATAATGCGATTATGTTGTATTCACTATCTTCATACTACTGGTCTAGGCTGGGACCTAGCCTCTTCTCAACTTAGTATGTTAGAAACTACTTACTTAACACTACTTAGTGGTTACATATTCATGTGTTGTGGTTGGGAGCCTAAGCCTCTTCTTAAGTAATTTGGATAACTAATTATCTAACTAATGTTATTTAGTACTCCGGTAGTGTATAAGGACCTGAACCAATTTAAAGTTAAAAGCTTTTAATAGCTTGCAAGATATTGAAACACAGAGGAGTTACGCCCCGGTTTTGTATGTACTCGCCACTCAAGCCTATATGTACGAACTGTTACCTCCAAATCCCATAGTGACAGTCCGGCAAGGAGACTCGCCTATAGTTACCTCAATAGCAGCGTTAAGACTCGTTGTGAGGAAGTGGCTAGAGAGACAGCATGGCGCCTTTAATTTCCGGCTGACAAAGGTATTATCTGGATACCTAAAGACATTCTGTAACTCATAATTGAGAAAGTACTTGTTCCGAATAAACCGACACCCGCTTGCCACCATTCTGGCTACTGCTTCGTTGTCACAGCGCAAAACACTCTTGAGGATCGCCCGCTTTAGGTACCCCTCGCTTTAAAGTGTGATCTTGTGCACAATCACAGGCCAGACCGCGTGCGACTACAAGAAATGATGGTCAGAAAAGAAAGGAAAGAGAATAGAAGAACAAAATCTCCCTTCCTATCCGTAGTAGACGCAGGACGATATCCAGTAGGCATAGGATGAGGCCTGCTGGTATCAGACAATAGACTTGGGGTGTCTGACAGGAAATGAAAGGCCCGAGACAGTCCGAGACGGTCTGTCGGTGAGTTTCAGTCGTACGCGGCGGCAGAGGGTGACAGCTGTTTTACATGAAGAAGATGACCGGTTTTGGATAAATTCATGTTGCTTGACTTGACCGGGGAAGTGACATTAAATGCGCAGGCACTCCAGGTCCAGCCCACCGGCCAAAGGTAACTGAAGAGCGTGTGGTTTTAGTCAGCAAAACTCTGGCAGAGGAGGGAGGGAGGAAGTTCTTCCGGAACGTGTGCAGGGGTCATCCAAAACCAAATGCTAATACAACTGGATCTTCGAAGTAATTATTTGTTACTCTTAGTGTGCTTCTATATCAAAATTGCTTTTTATAAACCTTAGGTTGGGTAATAGGATTCTTACGACGCAAATATTATGCATATTTTGTATTTATTACTATTAGCAGCTTCACGGTCGATTGCCCAAGTAATATAAAACGTAACTACGTTATACTTACGATACCCACTTTCAGTCAACTTGACCAAAAAATTACACTAAATATTAACTCGATTGCAACATTTAAATTTCATTTACTTAACTGCTTTCTTCCCTGCAGACTCTCCGTCCGCATACCGACCCACCGTTTTGATTGACGAGGTGCGGGTAAGCTCTTTGAAAGACCGCCTCGTTGGGCTGTTGGTATGTGTAGAGCTGAATCTGGTGGAGAGCCAGTTTGGTTTCCGTAGGGGACGCTCCACACCATTGCCGCCAATCATGCGCGTGAGAGGAATGTGGTGTCCCGACACTTGACATTATGTCTCTTGACATCGCCAACGCCTTCAATACCCTACCCTGGAGCTGCATCAGGGAGGGACTCCGATATTACTGGATGCCGTCCTACCTCTGTCGTGTGATCGAGGTCTACTTGACAAACAGTGCCGTCATCTATCGCGGTCACTGCTGGGCAAAAATTACGAAGATGCCTCTAAATATTACTTTTATTGAAAACTGATTCATATACGTATGCAATTATAAAATGCTTCATATTTGCAAGCAGCAAGAAAAAGACGCGCGATAACACATCGTCTTTTGGATGTAGTCCGAGAGCGACTCCGCTGTAAGTCCTGTAGCCTTCTTGAAAAATAAAACATAATTCATTCCGAGTTCCTCCATTGACAAAAGCATTTGTACTTTAACCGACGATTCTCAAATCAATTGTTATTTTAATATGTTCTTCGAAACTTGATGATAATTATTTTTCATTTGGCGGACTATTTACACTCGTAATTTTAAAACAGTTCAATGGAATCTATCTATGTATTTACTTAATTGGTTTACAAAAACAATATAAAATACACTTAAATTCTAATCTTACGCGCTCTGTAACCGCTGCTACGCGGACGCTACGCGGGTGCTACGAAACTGCTACGCGACTACACGAGCTGCTTGAAACAGAGTATACGTTTTATAAAACTCATGTAAGTTAAAGCGCATTTTGTTTTGGACATAACAGTTAGAACAAATAATTATGTATGCACTTTCACTCTTAAATAGCCGTCGCCCACACTTCACACATTAACTCCTGTATCGTGGACGCGTTCACAAACATAAACTCGCATAAATATGACACCGAGACCCAGAACAACTATCTGTAGCCCAAACAAATGTTAGCTTGCTTAATTATTATTTTTAGTTTGCTATGTCAGTTTAATCTAATTAAGCGTATGTAATTCATTAAATTTCGAACTATTTAGTACTAAAACACGTTCCACACTGATATTTTCACGAATGATATTGTCAATTTTTCGTTAATGACATAAAATAACATTTTGGCGTCCTCGATCTAACTAATTTTATTTAAAATTCAGAATTCAGATCATTCTCCACGCACAAAACCTTAGTTTGGAATTATTTATTAATTAAATCCATCACACCATAAAGACATTAAAACTGTGTCAGCATATCAATCAACCATACAAAGATATTTCGTTTTTCTTATCGATACTATTTTTTTCACGCATAAATAAATACGATTATTTAAACAAACTTTTACAGACATACCTAGCACAGCCGCCGCTCCCGGGCGCAACACGTCTCCGAGCAGATCTTTTATTAAAAACGACTTGTGACTGTCCTGCATCCGCGAATCCATTTTTATATCACTTTTATAAATATTTAAAACAAATATCCAAACACTTTGTTGGTGGTTCAAAATCACATAACGTCAAATGCTGATCAAACTCAAAACTTTCTAGTATTTGTTCATTTCAAATTTATTTTAATTATGGTACCACATTTTGCAAAGTTCAAAACCATAGACCCTTGATACAATAATCAAAAGTAACTTCTAAACAACGTGCACTTTCCCGCGCACCCGACATTACTGTCCGCCATATTCGCAAAATAGTCGTTGAATCGCGAAAATCTTTTCATTTAGCTACGCCCTACCCCTAACCGATGTTACATACATTTTCTTGTGGTTTTGGACCAAAATACCGCTTAAACGGGGTTTAAATCGCGTTTAGCATGCGCGGCGGCGCCGGGCGTGGTCTGCGGGCTCCTCCCCGGCCGCGCGCGCCAATCGCAGCGAGACGCCAAGTTTACAGCCGAACGACTCGTAAAGTACGCATCGGCCAAGGGTTTAGACTCGTAGTTATTGAGTTGGGTTTTTTAAAAGACCGTTTTGAATGTAAATCGAAAAGTTAAGCGGGTAAAGAGCTGCCCGCGGTCCTCCAATTACATTGATAGTTGTTGTGGAGTGGAGCGGGCGCGGTGGGAGGCCGGGGGGGGGGGGGGGGGGCTTTTTGTATTTTAGTAATGTTGTGGTTCGTTTTCGTTAATGTTTGAACTTGAAGCGTGCTTACCTACTTACGTTTGTAAATCGAACCAGTGTAAAGTCTCCCCACTGCAACTATCCGTTTGTACGAACGTGATAAACCCAAAAACTACTGAACGGATTTTTATGCGGTTTTCACCAAATTACAGAGAGATTCGGAGGAATATAAGCATGTAATAATAAAGATAACTTTCTACAATTTCAGACTTCTAACGCCCGTGCAAAGACGGGGCGAATCGCTAGTAGGTATATCTTTTTTGCTTCTCAAGCTTTTCATATTTGCTGTTTGCCTGTTTTATGCTCATTCATTTCTTAATGAATAATCAAAAGGAAACCTAACCAATCTCAGATGGTATAGGTATCTCTAAGTCAACTTTTTATAATATTATTGAGTTCCTTTCGCTCGCTCTTCAAGCTTACTTTTCTGAATTAGTCCACAAAGCAGGTTATTTTTCTTTTTGCACGAGTGATCCAAAAGTTGACCGATGACGTAGTGAGGTAGAGATGGATGCGAGACGCTCAGGACCGTTCATTGTGGCGACACTTGGGGCCTGTGACCACTATTGGACGTCTTTCGGCTAAAATGATGATAATGATTCAAACAAGAAAGAACCTATTTGAATTACTTATTTTGTCAATGCAATAAAAATATGAGAATTGAACGAGTGAAACAGACCCTCGAATAGGTTAAACACATGTTTTTATTGTAGATTATGAGACTAGAGGATAAAGATAGTGTGTTTGTGTCGCGGGCGGCATGTTGAATTCCGAATGAAATGAAGGTTGCGTAGCGTTGCGGAAGAGTTTGTGTAGAAACCGAATTGGAGTGACGAATTGAAGCCACCCAAGACAAATACAACTTTATCCCCGTGCTGAATAGGTACTCTACTTTTTACACAATCTGTGAAATAATTAAAAGATAAGTTATACCTACTGAGATAAATTATATATTAGAGAAACATAATTATTATTTACAAGTAAATGTTAAGTATGCTTTGAGATTTGAAACAAACAAAATTAGTACTGAAAAGATGCGCTTCCGATAAAAATATAGATACCTCACATATCACAGTGATCTGTAGATCCGGACTTACATAGACATATATCTGTCATAATTAACCCGTTATCCTAAAAGCAAAGGTGGGTTAAAAAGTTATGTGGAGCTGAAGATGCACGTCCATTATTTTAACCGAATTCGGCGTCTTCTTCTTTTTCTTTTTTTTTGTATTTATTACCTCAGGACTCTGTCATTTATGGACCGACTAGCTGACTCGGCAAACCTCGTAGGTACCGCACTACCGCATAACAGTCAATGAATATAGTAAATCTATCGATATAGTTAACCGATTGCGAAGAAACAAAACCTATATAATACATCAAGTTACACACAATTTTAATGCCTAAAAGTTATTAAACATAGATTTCGTACATTTTACGTGATGCGCGCACAACTAAAATCTTCTACAAACTTATCTATTATATGAATAGATTCGCAAAATTTCTCTTTTTCCCAGATTAGTCCAAATTTGTTCTGAATCCGAAGATGCTGTAACGAACAAACAAGATCAGAAACACTGACTTCCAAAATTAAAGTTATTTTGAACGTTTTAGTGTTTTTTGTTGTTGTGAAATCGGGCGGATTTTTTTTATTATTAAAAAATTTCAGTCCCTTTTTTGGGTAGAATAAGAGAGAGTGCCAGACTTTTATTGACTAAAACCCACCGGTGGTCCTTCAGTTGCCCTTTGCGTTTCAAAGCCGCGCCGTGGTACGCAACTCTGTCTAACAATTCTACAGCCTCAGCAGACATGAGGAGCGCGTGGACCACAACAACGCGACGTTGGCTTGAACCTGGTCCTTCCGGACGGAAGGCTAAAATGTAACTGCTATATTTTTTTATACACCGTTAAATTTTGATTGTTTTATTCCCGTGGAGGGTCGATCCGGTCGAACATGAAACGTTACGAAAATTAATACGAATTTAGAAAAAAAGGTAGGTACTTTATTTTTTATTTTTTCTTTACAAATCAATAGTGTTTCATGTACTGGATTCGATTGGATCGACCCTCCACGGGATTAAAAAGATTAAACTTTTACGGTGTATAATGGATGGGCTCGCGTTTGACCACTATCTCACCTGATGGTAAACGACAATGTGGACGACGATGGAGCACGCTTGCCTAGAAGCAATCTGTAGGGACACAATGTACATGCTAATTCAGCAATATTATTATGACGCACGGCTGCGCCCGTGATGCATAGACAATATAATTGAGTCGCGAATAAACCGTAGTCGCAAATAGTCGTTTCAATTAATCTTCACCCCAACACACCGTAGAACACATTCAGTGGAAGTAAAGTCGAACTCTCAGTGAACCTTGACATTACACACCCATAAACATTATATCCCCCAAAAATCTATTCACTCTTGACTTAAAGATTCGTAGGTTGTAGCTATCAGGAAACACAGACTCCGGCAGGAAATTCCCCACTCCTTCTTAGCTGTACGTATAATGAATGTTTTTTGTTTCTTTTTTCAAATAAGTTTACCCGCTCTAGGTGGAGCTAGAGGAAGTGTCAGACTTTTACTAACTAAAAACCGCCTGTGTTCCTTCAGTTAACCTTTGTGTTCAAGGGCTGTGGTAAGTCTTTCGACCAATCCCGCAGGCCTGGCAAGATGCACGTCCCTGAAAATGTTATTTGAAAGCCGACCCACCCAGCCCTACGCGAATGTAGACGAGGTAAAGCGAGCCATAACAAACCCGCACATCCTCAAAGTAGCACTTTAGAAACGATTTCAGCTACTTTTAAAATAGGTATTCTTGATTATTTTAGGATAAAAGATTGTACATTTACATGTGGTATTTTAATGAATTCTGGATAAATCTTGATTTGGTCACTAGCGTGTTTGTGTGCATGCGTAGCCTGTAGATGATACCTATATCGATGCGCTGCCAGTGCTGTGTAGTGCGTCAATTCCCATATTATTTGCCTGCGATTGGATAGCTAATAAAAAAGCAATAGTAACCTGTGAGAATGCACTTACCTATTCAAGTAAAATTTCAGCGCTTGATTTACGATTCTAAATTAGTTTTCTAATTGGGGTGTATAAGGGTGTGCAATATTCCAGAGGGGTTTAAGGGTGTACATTTTGTAGGAAGGTATATACTTAACAGTTATCATTATAACTTTTATGTCGTGGTAGCGCATCCTTCTCAATCGCGTCCTTCCAGTTTTAAACGACAAAGTTTGAGGAGCAGAGCGCCGTGTGCGCGATTGGATTTTCCATTGGAACAACAAGCGAACTCTCATAGAAACTTCCTTCCAAAAACCTTATATAAAGCACTTTGATGATGCTCTTGAGGAAATTGAGAGGCGAGCCAGAAGGATAATTGGCGATGATACACTCGTCGAGTCGAGACTTCAAAGTCTTAAGCATCGACGCAGAGTTGCTAGTCTGTCGGTTTTCTACCGGTTGCATTTCGGAGAGTGTGCATCGGAATTACATAACCTAATTCCGCCTAGCCCGTTCCATCATCGGACTACCAGACGTACGGCTATGCGCCACCGGTATATGGTGGATATCCCACCTACACGCAAAAAACGTTTTGGGAACACATTCATTGTGCGTGCAGCTAGAAAGTGGAATTCCTTGCCGGAGTCTGTGTTTCCTGATAGCTACAACCCGAGAATCTTTAAGTCGAGAGTGAATAGATTTCTTCTAGGTAGGTAAGCGCGTTCCAATGAAGTGTCAAGGTTCATACAAAATAGCAGATTTACAGAGGTCTTTACTGGATTTTAGTCCTCTGCCCAGCCAACCGCACACGGGCCACAAGAAAATGCCGCTTCTAGCTTCTTTTTAAGACGGCCTTTTTTGTGGCTCGTGTGCGGCGGTGCCGTCACAAAAAGAAGTTAGAAGCCGCTTCAAGCTTCTCGGGCCACAAGCCTTCATGCACTTCAGCTTTTTTTATGGCCGCTTCTAGCTTTTTTTGTGGCCGCTTCTAGCTTTTTTTGTGGCCGTCTCTAGCTTTTTTTGTGGCCGTCTCTAGCTTTTTTGTGGCCGCTTCTAGCTTTTTTTGTGGCCGTCTCTAACTTTTTTTGTGGCTGTCTCTAGCTTTTTTGTGGCCGTCTCTAGCTTTTTTGTGGCCGCTTCTAGCTTTTTTTGTGGCCGTCTCTAGCTTTTTTTGTGGCCGTCTCTAGCTTTTTTTTTTTGTGGCGGCTTACACAGTGACTTTTGGCTAGGTATTCGCATTTTCTATATTTTTTCTTTCTAGTCTTTGGATTGCCATGCAAAATAACGTGAAGTCGTTTAGAAGGGAGAAGGAAGCTCAATAAAAATTACAAAATAATTACAAAATTAATTTTATTATCCAACATGACAAACTTCGTATAGTTAATAGTAAAGTTAACGTAATCGTAATCAGGAGACATAAATTAATATAAACATATTCAGAGCGGAGAGAACTGGATCATTGTCTTGATGTCCTTCACCAGGATCTCGAGGAAGCCGCGCTGTACCTGAGGCTGGTTCTGGAAACATGATCACCAATTTAGTACAAATTAAAGAACAGGAACCTTACCGTGCGAGCGAAAACAAGGGGTATAGAGCTATCCTTGTAAAACACTGGTAAACTCATAAGAATATGTTAACATCATAAACAACTACTTTTGCTATATGACTTTTTACAAAACACTGTTCTCGTAGTAATAGTAAGCAGGCTTTCGAAACATTGTCATCACACCTAGCAAGCATTCACACCATTTCCGTGTACTCGACTTTAGAATATTGATATAACATCATATAAAGATAATTAGGTCCGCACTGCCAACTTTCGCTACAAGAAAACGTATGACGCGACGTAAACGCATCAAGGTGACCGACCAACTAGTGAGGATCGCCCATAAATAGGTCAAGTTCATGTTCAGCTACCCTCCGCTATTGTACTATAGCTTTCTTCGCATACACTTCGTAATATTTAGAACATTTTTTTTTTTTTGTATGAAAATCTGATTAACTAAAATATGATATATTTTTTTTAAGTCATAGAACAGAAGTTGTTCTTAACATAGTCTTGGGAGTTTGCCAGTGTACAAAGTAACCCTGTATAGCTTCATCCCTTTAACAGTTCAGTTTAGGTCGTCAAATGGACTGCGTTAAGAGCTCCTGGTAAGCTCCCTCCGAGAGAGGAGGTCTGAGACCTAGCAGTAGAAATATTACAAAGCTGATTACGCTATGTTATGCTGATGGCTCCTACCTTAGCGGTGTCCAAGAGTTGTTCGGTGAACCGGTCGTTGAACACGGCGATCAGTTCTTTGCGCAGCTCGGGCAGCTCGTCCCCCGAGCCGCGCCACGCGCCCGACGTGTTCAACATGGCTGGAATACATTGTAGAGTTTAGTTTGCATGCAAAAACCCTTAATATTATTAAATGAAAATTTGAATTGATGTACTCAAATTTAACCTTTCAATTGTGATAATGACAGACACAATTGAAAGACAATAGGTGCGCGAACGCCGGCGTTCGCTTGGGGTTTAATGAATTAAATAATTGGGTCTAGAAATTATAAATTCCAAAAATGACTACAGTAAAATGGGGTGAATAGAGACTTAGGGGTGAATAGAAACAAAACTTTGGTTTGGGTTTTCACTTTGATACCATAATATCGGCCTCTAGCAAAGCATCGATTTTTAGAATAACAATTCATTAATAAATTTATTTAGTTAAATGCTGCAAAAAATATTCAAATATCGAGAAAATACCCTTTAAAGTTTTGTCTCTATTCACCCCATTTTACGGTACTGAGTTTAATTGTGTACAATTCTAGATTTAACTGACTTTATAAGTGATTGATTCTAAAAATGACCTTATCTACAACTGACTGATTCTACAAAAGACCTATATTTTAAAGTATAATCATACAGTAAATTCTATTTTCAGCAATATTTCGTGCTGAACACACTGTTCACTGTAGAATATTTTCTTAGTTAATTCTGTCATGAATAATCTACCAAGAGTAGTAGAATCCACTGAAGAGCGATACAATGTAAGAGTACATACAGTTATCATTATCATCAGTGGGCAGATGCACCCTGAGCAGTAGCCTGGCGTGTGCCCACAGCAGGTGCAGCGCGGCGTCGAGCGCGTGCAGGCAGGCGCGCAGCTCGGCGCGCCGCGTGCGCACGCGCGCGCTCAGCGCCGCCACGCCGCGCCCGCGGCACTCCACGGGCGACAGCGCCTGGGACTCCTCCGGGACCAACTTGCGCATGTCTGCACATTACTTTTTGTGTTACCAACATGTAAACCGTGGAAAAACGAACGACAAGTTCAATAAAGCGAGTCATCTCGCGAACACCATTTCTTTACTAGTCGTAATTAATTCTGACGAATTAAATGGATTTTGAGGCAAAAAATTAATAATTAAGTTCAATAAAATGTCATGTTTCGCAAATACACTTTCCTTGACTTTTATACCCCAAAAACAAAATAAACTAAAAATGTTGAGTTCAAGTCCATCTAACAAGAACATAACACGCCCGAAGCTTTCACTTTAAATTCAAGGTTATGCTGCATCTAACTCTGGCGAATGTGCCACTCGCCGCTTACGAACTGCGTGTGTGCATTTCATGTTCGTACTAAGCGCGCACAGCACAGAGGCTTCGTACGAACGAACTGCGAAATGCACGCGCGCCGTTTGCGGTCGGCTCGCGAGCGGCGCATGCGCCAGGTCTGGACATATTAGCTTAGGTTAAAGAGCAAAGTAGAAATACTAAAAAAAACATACCTAGAGAACCAACATGCGCAATACTTTACAATACATTAGGCCATCAGCACCCACTGTGTACTTACCGCTATTAGCTCACATAAGTCACTATTACCCAGCATAAACCACCATTTTTCACATCTCTATTGACAAATATTTCACATACATACCATCAAGACTCATGGTAGGCAGGTTCTGGAGCTGATGGCGAGTGGTGGCGAGTAGTTTGTCGTGGTGCGCATGCGCGCGCACCAGGTGCTGCAGCAGCGCGAGCAGCCGCGCGCACGCGCCGCCCTCGATGGCCACGCCGCTCACGGCGCGCCCCGACGAGTCGCACATTATGTTGCGCGCGTACGTTAGGAGGTTACAGACGATCTGGAGAACGAGTCGTTACATGTATAAGAATAAGTAGGTAGAGTGAAAGAGAAGGAAGATAGAGAAAAAAAAAGAAAGGGAGAGAGAGAGGGAAATAAAAACAGAAAGTAGTAGAAAGAAAATGAATTTTCATTCGATAAAATCTGTTAAACACATCGACATACAGTAAACGAAATTTTCTTGTCCAAACATTGAAAAGATGCGTGAAAATACACAATTGCTATGGGGTAAAGGCACTATTTGCAAATAGCTAATGACGATCATGTCAGTTTAGAGAACAAGAATCACATTTATTTCACTACAGTTCATCAGAAGATACACATGAAATACAAAAATAACATAAAATAATGTGTCTCTGTTCTATCTTTGTCAATTTCTATTGATTTAGTAAAGCCAAAAGCTTGCAAAAGATCACGTACTAGTTCTTCTCCTTTTCGTGTCGATGCTCTCAAACTACACTTCTTTTGACCAATATTTGGCAACCTGTACAGCTCTATTAAGATGATGTTGGCATAATAGAATAAAAGATGGTAAAATAATTTAAACTACTGTATTGTTCGAAAAGTAAAATGAGCTAATGAACCGATGTGTGTGCAATGAGTAACATGGCTCGACGCAAACTGATGAGTTAAGTAAAATGACTGTGTGGCATAAATGCTGACTTGTAGTTTGTGCGCCGTACAAAAGACAAACCAAATAGAATGTACCGTATTTACCTTGTAGTAGAGCAGGCGCGTCTGCGTGTGGTCGGGCAGGTCGCTGGCGGGGCGGTGGAAGCGCGCCAGCAGCGCCAGCATGAGCCAGCGCACGCGCGCCGCGGCCGCCGCGCTCGCCTGCAGCGCTGTGGGCTCGCTCACAAGCGCGCCGCCGAACACTTCTCTGTTGGACGCGCGCCCTATCACGGATGTTATGGCTTCGACCTCGATGAGCAGTTCCATGGGAGAATTTGGGTGCGCCGCTCTACAGCCAAATATTTCACTTTTTGACACAAATTGTTTTTAACAGAAAAAATGGTTAACATCGCTGCTTAGATGGAAAATGAGGTCTTAATCGCATTCTATGATAGCGGTTCACAATAATGATGCCGAAAATGAGCTAAAAATTCATGCCCGACAAGATGTCGTCACATTTCCATTCTAATGGGTTTTTATATAGTCGTCAGTTTGTCTTCATGAAAGGTAGGTCAACAACAGGTTAAGGTTAGTTCAGGATATCCTGGGGAAAGCCCAGAATGCTACTGTCATAAGCCAAAACAATATTCTTTGACCTTGCAAAAGCATTTGATTGCATTGGCTATAATATCCTGATCCATAAATAACACCACTACAAAACTCGTGAACCAGTTGCTGCTTTTGTTTGTTCCTATTTAGCTTACAAACAGTAAAGAGTAATCGTTAATGTGTTGACGTCATCTGGGTCTTTATTTAAAATGGGCGTACCTCAGGGTTCAATTGTTGGCCCTTTCCTTTTTTCATTTTATTTTAATGACTTAATGACATGATCATTTGTCAGATATTATTCTGAACGCGGATGACATCTCTTATTTTTTAAATAAATAAAAAAGGTAAGGATGTCTTTCATATCAACGAAAGTCTGGCTAATCTTTCGAAATTGCTCGCAGCTATATAACTTGCTATAATAACCTCTTACATAATGCAAACAAAACTAAATGTCTTTAGTTTACATTACCGAATGTCCTCCATATTTGTCTTAATGTAATTTTTAATAGCAAAAAGTCTGGATGTTATTGCGAAAACTGTAAGTTTAGGCAGGCCTAGCGCACTCCGCAGTGTAGGCATAAAAATATACCTACGCCTCGCAGCTTTTCTTGCAAGGCGTAATTCAGTAGAATGTCACACGCATGTTCGATCTACCACTTGAGCGCGTTTTTTATTTTCCTTATTTAGTACATGTCAACTGCTTTTATCTATTAATATTGTAGGAATCAAAGCTTTTATTTCAAATAAACCACTTCATTTAAAAAAAAAAATACGGGGTCTGTAAGATATTATGTAATGCTCAATAATATCAAATAAAATGCTCTTTTAGATTACATTATAATATTTTTTATGGATGTTTTTTTCTAAGCGCCATACCTACATTTATGAATGTCTTCTTTAAGAGGTTTGAACAGTACATTACCTAAGAAAGTACTACGTTAACAACTTACCGTAGCACGGCGTCGATGCACTCGACGTGACTGAGCAGCGCGTGTGTCACGTGTAGAACACAGCTGTGGTTCTGAGGACCCAGGGTCGTCAGCAGGGCGTCGCACAGGGACAGCGCTGGCACGAGGATCTGACGGAACCTACCACAAACATATTTTATTTAAATTTGTAAATATATTTCATATCATCATCTGGACTTAAGCCTCCCCCAAATTTCGCCACAAGCATGTGTCCTGTGCGTTTCGCATCCATCGGATTCCCCGCAACCCTCACCAGGTCATCGGTCCATGTTGTGGAAGGTCTTCTAAAGCTGAGTCTTCCAGTAGTCGTTCGCCTATCCAGAACTTTTCGTCCCCATTGACTATCTGTTCAGCAAGCAATGCCCTGCCCCCCTCCCCCCCCCCCCCCCGGTAAACTCGGTGTGCTTGTGCCACAGCCCCGTGTGTATGTCAGGATGCGCCGCTAAAGTCATTAACACGACAAAACAACCTAATACTTCTTGTAATAAAACCTAGAATCGTTTGTTCATGACCTGTTAGAAACCGATTGTACAAACTCAGTGTCCTTATGAGTACTATAGCCCATGTGTATGTCAGGATACGCCGCTAGTGCCACGAACACGACAAAACAACCTTATACTGCTAGTGATAAGAGCTAGAATCCTTTGTTCCTCACCTGTTAGCAACCGACGGCACAAACTCGGTGTCCTTATGGGTGCCGTAGCCCGTGTGTATGTCGGGGTGCGCCGTTAGTGCCATGAACACGACAAAACAACCTTATAATGCTAGTGATAAGAGCTAGAATCCTTTGTTCCTCACCTGTTAGCAACCGACGGCACAAACTCGGTGTCCTTATGGGTGCCGTAGCCTGTGTGTATGTCGGGATGCGCCGCTAGCGCCGTGAGCGCGGCGAGGCAACCTAACGCGCCCTGCGACAGGAGGGTCTCAGCGCCGGCGCGCGTACCCGCCATCTTGATCAGCAGGCCCATCTTAGACTCGTACACATAGAGGACGCGCAGGGATTTCGGGTTTGGTTCTAGAGTCTGTGGAAAAAGTTTCAAGTACAGGTCACAGAAGTGAGAAGCTACATAAGATTCGAAGCCGATCGATCTCTTAACAGCAGAAAGATTTGGAATCAAAAGTTAATGACATGGTTGCCATCAACAAATTTTGGCTTGTTATGGCAGAGAGGTATTAATGTTACTCAGCATAGTCTTTGTGATTATTCTGCATTAACTAGGATTTAATTCCAATGCTACTGATACTGCAGTACTGTTTCCACAAACAATATAAAGAGTTTTCCATTGACATCAAAATAAGAAATGTTGTCAAATCATGTGCGTCACGTATATTTGGCTCAGCCTAAGATATAAAACAGTATAAGAGACATTTAAGACAAATATTTAGATAGTATAAAACAAAGTCAATTTCCGTATCTTTCTACTAAAGTCATACATAAGATTTTGATGCGGTTTTCGTCAAAAGAAAGAGAATGTATTGCTCTTTACATTGTTCTTAGAGGGTCCCTATACTGTATTTTCTAGTACGACTGCAAATATATGCACGAAGATTCGTATTTTTATCAAATCAAATTACAAACCCACTGTGGTAATGTAATTATATCTACTGAGTGAAAAATAACTTTGAAAAAGCACTCACCTCCTTCAACCCTTCATCATCCTGCAGCAAACTATCGATCAAGCTCCTCAGATAGCCCTGATTGGTCAAAGTATTCATCCAATCAGTCCTCGGGTTGATCTCTATGAGCGTGTCGAGGCACGCCAGCGCCACCATGCGGCACACGTCGTGTCCCGCGCCGATACAGTCGCCGCACACGATGGAACACAGGTTCTCACCGAAGTCACTTATAACATCGATCACCATGGACTTCAACGCGGACTCTTCACGGCTAGGCCTTGCTTTAGAACTGTCTAGGCGACTAACATATGTGTTAGACAAGCTCTCGTCTTCCGGATCGGCTGCACTCGACTTCAAATTCACTATGTTCAAATAATTTAACAATGCCCCATATAGGTTCACTCTCATTTTTTGCGTTGACCCACCGGATACAAGGATCCATGATAGAATTTTGTGCAGAATGAATTTAAGAGTTAAAGAATTCGTTTGCATGATCTGGTTTGAAGGTCCGAAGAAGCTCATTTCGAATTCCGAAGACTTTTGATTCGATTCTCTCTTTTGTAGGATGTAGCAATGTCGTAGGTTTACTAGTAGAAGCAGCACTGTTCCTGACGCTAAGTTTCCTAACTGTGGCAGTACTTCTGAAGGCGGTATTTTGTTGAGAAGGTCCTGCAGTATGTTGAGGAGGAGGTTTTTTCTGGATTCTAAGCTGAGTATGTCGTGTGGAGCCACGCAGAATAGGATCTCTGTGAGTTGGCGCCATGAGTCGTAGTAGTGCGTGAGGGTGGCCGCTAGGTTGCGCTGTCTGTTCACTTCTGTTACGTAGTCTAGGACCTGTACAGTAACTATGTATTACAAAGTTATTCTTATGGAAACCTAAAGGTAAAAGTAGAAGCTATGCAATTGCACTGGTTCATTTGTAGAGTTTAATGATTATTATTAATCTCGTCTTACGTTGTACGTAATAATGGTACCTTTTGTATTTCAGTAGCGACGAGATTCCTCTGCGGCGCAGTGGCGTGTAGCGCGGCGAGCTCGCGCGTCAGCAGCGCGTGCACGCGCGACACGCTGATGCGCTTGCCGCCGAGGCCTGGACAACCGTACTTAGTTAGTACTTAGCTTATAATTACTATAAGCTCCATTTTAATATTAAAATCAGCGCTGTGACTCCGTTTTGAACGTAAGAGTAAATCGCAATATGCTGAACGACAACAGTTTTTATTTTACTTTTTTTCAAACAGTATTAAATAAACAAATTATTTCTTTAACTACCAATAAAATCTTAGCTATACAAATAACTTTATCACATTATAAACTGTTAGATAAAAAATTAAAGCGACATTGATGTCTATCACCGTATTCAACCCTCTCTATTTGTACTTCACGAAAAAGTTAGTTGGAAAAATTTAAACTTCATGGGTTACCTTTGAGCACGGAGGATGTTCAATGGAAGACCGCGAAATTCGAATGATATATGACAAAACTAAAACTGATGAACGTTTCCGTGTTGACGTTACCTGTGGGTAAGTCGCACGAAGCAATGGCTTGTCGTAACTGTTGCGCTTGGAACAGCTCCCAGCGCGGTTCCACTGCTGGCTCCACACTCACTGGAAGCTCTTCTAGCGTTCGACGGAGCAGGCACCATTCCCATTCCTAAACAAAACAAGTTAACAGTTCTGATCTGCACTTTTCATATGGTATAACAATTATATGTATGACTGTTTTTGTATTTTGACACTCATTGGATATCTAATCGAAAACTAGTATGCGAAAGAAATATTTGAAATATATTAGTACCTGTCATTGATATTTTAAACTGTTCATGTACACACCTATTTTAATAAAAGAAGAAAGAAATAGAAAAAAAAGGTACAAAGGTGATGCTTTTTCTTAAAGTAAATCGTTTTGATGAGTGTAATCAACGAGTATCGTATTATTACCTGTGTGGGGTGATGTGCGGTGTGAGTGAGTGCCGTGAGCAGCGCCTTGAGCGCGGCGTGCTGGCGCGACGCGGCCGCCGCGCCCGCCTCGCACGCGCACGCGCGCACCACCCACGAGCGCGCCGACAGCGACACCACGGACGCGCACTGCGGACCGAACAAACATTTGTAAGGGCACCACAATATGGTAACTACAAACTCTTTTCAAAATTGGGAAAAAAATATAAGAACCGACAGCCAGTCAACGACAAAACTATCAATCTGACGCATAACACAGCGTCCTGAAAGCGTTGTATCACACAACACGGCTTCGGATGCGATCCGATGTGGTTCATACAAATTCAACGCTACGCCACGTGCACACTAAGTCGCCACTTTAACCGCCATTTAAATAAAACAAATCACTGCCAGGCAAAATTACGCACGAAAATATCGAACCAACTATGCGCTACTGCTTCGATCACGTGGCCACATTGGTCACGTAGGCCGTCACAGTATATCGGGCTGTTTTCCGCAACTGCACGACTAAAGCGCGTATTTTACGCACGGGTAGACTATAATAATAAAGTATCAATTGTTTGTTCCAACCGCGGCGCATCGCTTCGCAATCGCGAATTTCACTGACGTAGGATAGCGCGTTACAAAAAGAGTATACCAAGTCCTGAAGAGATAGAAAATGCAATAAAGCCACCCATTATTACGCACAAACAGCGCTCGCCTACCTTGAGATCCACGGTAGCTTTAACATGTCTGGAGAGGAAGTAGTCTCTGGTCCTGAGGAAGCGCAGTATCGGCGCCGACGTGTTGGGCCGCGCGCACAGCCAGTACACCAGCCGGTAACAGCTCTCCACCAAGTTGTTCGCTTCCCTGCAAACAATACCATCAAAATAATTGTAAGTATAATCAGATATAATATGAAAACGTAAAAAAAGATCCAATTAATTCTCCCGCTTTAGAGGTCAAACTTTTACTGACTAAAACCCACTTCCATGTTCTTTCTTAGTCCCCGGGGTTCCTTTTCAAAAGGAACAAAAATAAAAAGTACCTGTGTTGTTGGTTGTGCGAGGCGATGTGTTGTTCCAGGATGTCGAGTATGGAGTGCAGGCAGGTGCGCGGGTAGCCTCCGGAGCCTGCTTCGTTCAGCTGACTGCGACTCACCTGAGGTAGGGAAATATAAGTATTTTGTACTAATCCAATAATTTCGTCCACGAAAGTTAAGCAATCTTAACTATAAAAAGCTTTATCATGCTATATACAACGGATCGAAGAGAAAAGAGTGACCGTAGCCTAGATCAACGGTCAATCTTTTATTGGGGTTGATTAGAATAACGATTTTATATACTCTAACAGTCCGTTCACGACTTAGCAGCGGTGGCAAGGCGGGTGGGGCGGCATCGGTAATGAGCGGCGCCTCGTGGCGCGCGCGAAACGTTCTCATACTCTTGTTCTTACCACTTGCCGCTACCGCGCTTAGCTTCCGCTTATAGCGGCAAGGTAAAAAACGGCCCGTAAAATAAAAAAAGTACTTACAGATTTTTTTAAATTAGAAAAACTAGTGATAGCGTGACGAGTGACAGGACAGAATGGAAGAAAAAAACGTGTTGCACCGACCCCAAATAAAATGGGACAAGGACAGGAAGAAGAAGAAGAAGAAAAACACCGACGAAATATTTCACAGTTTATTTTATTTTTGCGTCGATATCATGAATCACGGTGTGTATTATATGCCAATATTATCTTCGTTGTTTCACAAAAGCGTACTTCTATTAACAATTCTTGGTACTCACATCATCATTTAAGCTGTACCCGAGGAGGAAGTGCGCGAAGTTGGGCGGCGCGGTGGGCAGCACGTGTTGCAGCAGCACCAGCACGCCCTCCTTGGCTTGTCTCACGTAGTTGCCAGGCTCCGGCGCCGTGCTGGGACTGGCTGCACCGTCTTCAGCCTGTACTACCGGCTCCGACCACTCCTCAGCTTCGAGGCACTCCACGAAACCGTATCTGGAGACATAAGATAGATGTTCAAGACTTCACGTAGTGAAAAACCAATGGGAAATCATTCTAAAAATAAAATGCCTTTTGGATATAGTCATACTAAAAACTGCTTCCATCACAACTGCCGAAACTTTATTTGTTATAGTGGTTGAATTTCAACATAGAAATAGTGGTCAACGACCCCTCACGTGGGTTCTTTAAGAGCCGTCTATTATTCGTACGATGGTTTTTGGCACCTTATTAATTCCCATCTCTTCCTTGATGTACCTACTTATAATCTTGCTCATTATTTTTGTATTATAAAGTACCTTACAAATCTTTAACATATTATTTGGGATGGGGCAATCGTTGCCTAGAAACTGTAAGTTTAGGTTTTGCACCGTTTTTTTTTTTGATTAGAATTAGCACAGTCGACGAAACAAATGAATACACGAGATATTGGGCATTTTCCCCTCGCTATATTTTGTGTTTCGCCTCTTTTAAACCTTACGTGATTGAATGGACGACTCCTTACCCAATAATAGCTGTTACTTCCTAGAAGCAGATATAAGGGAAAGGGACCGGATCGTTTGGTATTCAAGACTAGTACACACCTGATCTCTGCAGCCAGCGCATGTCTATGTGTGATGGACGCCAGCAGGTGGCGCGCGGCCGCCGGACTGTTGAGCGCGCGCACCAGCAGGGCTACGGCGCGTGCAGCCGCTGCAGGCAGCGTCGACACGTGCTGCAGCACCTTGCAGCACGTCACCAGCCGGCAATTGTTGTCGGGACCCTCGGGAGCTGGACGAAACACTCAATATGACTACAGAAAAGCACCAACTACTAGACCCTCTTGAAATGTTTTCTTGAGTAACATCATCTTCATTTTAGCCTAAATATGTCTACTGTTGAACATAGGCTTCCCTAAGTGTCTCCACAACGACCAGTCCTGTGCGTCTCGCATTCATCGCATTCCTGTGACCCTCACACGGCCATCGGTCCACCTTGTGGGAAGCCACGCCAAGGACGCTGCGTCACCTAAGTGCGAAGCGGCAAGCGGTAAGATCAAAAAATGTTTGAAGCACGCCACGAAACGCCGCTCAAAGCGCCGCACGTCCGCTTACCGCTACGGCACCGCACGCCCGCTTACCGCTACGGCACCACTCGCCGCACATCTTGCCGCTAAGACCAAATTCGTGAACTTTCGTCCCCACCGACCGTCCGAGCAACGTGCGCTGCCCACTACCGTTTAAGTTTGACGATTCTTCGAACTACGTCGGCGACGTTGGTTCTCCTGCTGAGATGTGTATGCTTACCGAGAATAAGTTTGGAGAGCGGCACGATGAGCACGGAGCGTCCCGCGTCGGCTGCGGCAGTCTGTAGCGGCCGCTCCAGCGCCAGCGCACGCTCCAATATCTGCAGGATGCTGATCAGACTCTGTTCTATGTACACCTGGGGAACATGTGATCACGTTATACGTTGCTAGTTTGTGGCAATAAAAGAAAGCTTTGTTATGAATTTGGTTTTAAAATCTCGCGCCGTACAGACTGCAGTATATACGGTACAACGGTATATGCTGCAGTCTGTACTTACCATTGAATAATAAAATCCCAAGAAGCACAGTTTCAAACAAAAGTAACACTCGAAACTGTCCCTAAACATTAAAAAATTCTACAAAAACATATTTTTTGCAAATTCAACCTTACAACGTAGTATACAAAAAGCAATCAAAATTTACGACCGAAGTTAGCCGGCAGAACAAATATTAAGAAGAACATTAGAAGGAACGGAGGGATGCTTTTGCCCAGCAGTGAGACAGTATGGGCTAGATATTTATTTTATTTATTGGCACATTAACAGCCAGGATTTTTTGTAAAAATAATATTAAAATCAAGGCACACAGTGGCATGCATGCCTATTACAGGTATGCACAGAGGTATAACATTAATTTTATGCAAAGAAATAAAAAAAAAATATTACCACAAATAAAAACACATAAAATGGAAATTTGTCTGTTGCCGTCTGTTGTCATTAAAAAGAGAATAGACTATATAACATTGAAATGTAGTAATAATAATAAATATAGTAATAATAATGTCATATACTCACTTTAGCGGGATTGGGGCTGTCGAGCAGCTGGTGTGCTTCGTCCAGCGCCGCCAGCAGCAGGCGCAGCAGCTCGGACTTGGTGTGCAGCTGCAGCAGCAGGCGGAAGCCGGGCGGCGGGTTGGCGTCGGGCTCGCGGCCCACCGGCGGGAAGTCGTGCGGAGACGGCTCGTACGACTCCAGCCAGCGCGCGAACAGGCGGAAGCACAGGGACAGCATCTAGGTAAAAAAGTAAATATTGGGCTCGGCGTAAATGAGTCACCGATCACAGCCACCAGTGGCCAGTGGCAGTCAGTTAACACACATTTTTATGTACATATTTGTGGTAGCAGTGACTAGCCACTTGTGGTCGTTACGGGTCACACAATAACACACTTCCCGCGCAGTTAACTGCTAGTGGTTCTACATATCACGCGCGTTGCCATGTCGTATCACTATGAGAAAGCAAACTATTCGTGTGAGGAGTCCATCGTAAGACTCAGGGAAGTGCGACCAATACAAGTCAAAAAGCCCGGCTTGCCCTACTACTACCTCACACGTAAATCATAAAAAAATCTAAACTTTAAACTTCGCGCGCCAACGCGGTTACGCTAAGTTGCCACTTCGTGTTGTGCGAAATTCAAAAATTCATTCATATTATACGATACCATATTACAACTTTTTTTTTTTTTTTTTGACATTACGAGCATGGCAGTTGAGAGTTTGTCATGCTCACTCAAATGTCTCGCTGTTGGTGGCACGTGTTATTGGGTCGTTCAGTTCCCTTCAAAATGGTTGAGCTGAGTGGGGCTGATGCACGCGTCATGCTCGTGAACGGGTGCCGTCAGATGGGACTGGTCATCTCTTAGCTGCCAGTGGCTTAATTCAGTTTCTATCTTTTAATTATTTTACATTTTTATTTCACTATTGACATTGTGCTCACATGATAGAAGCAACAAGTAATATGTAACCAAGCATTATATGTAACACATATATGATTTAAAAGAGTGTCCATGGAGTTTCTTGCACGTTCTTCTCCATAGAGACCTACTCTTTGGAACATGCAATTTAGCTTCACTTTTCTTGGACTGACCGACATTTGACTATTCAAAAGTGCCTGTAAATGGTCTATTTGAAATAAATGCTTTGAATTTGAATTTGACCTTATGCAAGGTTGCCGCTCTGAGCACAATGTCTCCGATCTCACTCTAACACTTAACAAAAGAAAGAGATGAACACTAATGTGTTGTTCTCTTTTTCTGCCTCAAAAGCTTTTATGAAGCTTTATCTTCTATCTCTACTTTTCCTATAAAAACATCAAATTTTGAGTCTGTGTGGGTAAAATATGATACTGTGTGCAAATGCTCGTCGAACCTTTTTAAATTAAAGCTTGGCTTTGGAAAAAGCATTTTAAGAGGCGCCCTCTATGACGCGTAAAAAAGTTGTGTGAACTACAAATTAGTTCAAATTTGCTTTGAGTGGTTATCGTGTTGTACGTAATTGTTTTGATAGTTTTTTATTTTGTCATTAAACAGTTTATGAATTCGGAAACAATACTTGGTTGTGGTGTATGTATGGAATCTTGTAACTTTACAAATTAGAATATTTCTCAGAAAAGTAAATCACATAGCAGGCAGTTATTTTTTTTCTCAAACGATTAATATCTCGAATACTTCGCTGGTGCCATGAAAAGACATTAGAATTCTCAAAAGCAGTTCAATGCTGTTATTTAATTCTATAGTATGATGTTAACATAATTTCTATCGTAGTATTAACAAATGAAAATGTAGCAAGGAAAATTAGCATTACAGCAAGAAATTTTGCACTGATGATAAGTGACGGCGGATTATAGGGCGAGTTTTTTTATTCTGAATATTAGGTTAGTAAGTAGTGAAAGTTTCTCGGTTTGCTTCCTATAAAGGTGTCTGGCATGCTACTGGTAAGATTGTGTAGCTGTGAGCGGGTTGTTGTCGCTCGCTTCTGATACTGTTACCAAAGGTTCAAATATCTTTATTTCACATAGGCCTACATGGGTATTTATAAAACGTCAGAAGCAAGTACACGGTTCCAAATTGGTCGTTTTCTATGGAGAAGAATCAGCTAGAAACTCCAGGGCTGTGGTCGGTGACCTGTTTATGCCGAGTCTAGGACTTGCATGTCACCTGGAAACTGTGGTTCAACTTTGTAGAACCGTCGTAAGTCCAATGAAGATCTCACCTGCCACTTCTCCGTTGGCTTGGCGTATGGGCGGTGCGGCGCGGGCAGCGCGAGCCTGTTGAGCGCGTGCTCCACGTAGGGGTCGAGGCCGGGCACGCGCGCGCCGGCCCCCAGCGCGCGCGGCAGCGGCGCGGCGGCACACAGCGCCTCCAGCAGGCACAGGAACGCGCGCGACAGCGGGTACTCCTCGATGCGACACTCCACCTGCACCACAACCACAACGCTTGCTATTCGATTACTTGACCAATTACATTATAGTATTGAAAACACAATGTTCTTAAGCATGCCATAATCATGGCAGTAAGTCCCCTCTTTGTGGACTAACTGGAGACGTCACGGCGTCCTAACCAAATTCAGGCAGAAAAAACGCCCAAGCGTCTGATATTCGAGCGTCTCTCGACTTTATCGCCTCTGTATACACCGTCCAGAAGACATGGTGGAGCATACGGTGGTGTGCCCTGCATAAGTAGAGGCTCATGCCAAACACATCATAGTACAGTGAGAGAGGGAATGAATTACATATTTGTTTAAAATTGGTTTGTTCTACTACACACACTACAAAAGTATTTAATGATTTGGGATACATTTATCCAGAGTCATAATTTAAAATTTATGACAGACTAGCTTTTGCCTGCGACCTCGCCAGCGCACATAAAATATAGCCTATGTCACTCAGGAAAAATAACAAACAAACTTAACCTCTTCATAATATTAGTGTAGATCACTAATTTTTTTGAATGAAAAAAAAATATTTTAATCATCAAAAAAACTATTCTGATAGAAATGGTTTAATCTACAAGAACTATATTCTTGTCAATAAAATAGTGATGCATCAGTGCGGCTGCAAAGTTAGGGCGTATTCATATACATACCTCCAAGACAACCCAGTGTACACTTATTTTGAATAATGTTTGTCCTGTATCTTTTTTGTTGATGTGGTGTACAATGAAGAATATAATAATAATAATACCTCATGCAACTCAGCGTTGAGTGCTCTCTTATCGTTGGTGGTGGAGACGAGTTGAGCGGCTTCCAGCGCCGCCCACACGCGCCCCGCCGTGGCCGGAGTGCCGCCCAGCGCCGCCAGCGTCGTGCACAGCTCCGCCTTCAGCTGCAGCGGGATGTGGCAGCAGATCAGACCTGATCAAATACTCAATATTTATTCATAGAAACGGAGGCCTGAGTCCCAACAGTGGGAACGTTATAAATACGACTATACTATGCTATAATAGAAACGGATTCTAGTGCTCATAGTGATTGTACAAAGTGTTATTCTTTGTGGTATATAGAGTTATCTACTAGTAGGCATTGAATCAGCCACATTCGTAACAACAGCAATACTGACCGAACATGCAGTTGACGGCGTCCCACTGCAGGTTCTCGCAGATGGCGGCGCAGGCGGCGTGGTCCTCGCGCGCCACGCTCGCTATCAGCTTCAGAGCCGCTATTAGCGCTTCCACCTACAGAAAATCAAATATTTTAATTCCATAATTATAACTGATGAATTATTCTAAAATTCACATTTATTCAGCGCCGCCGCGTGCGCGTGCCGGAGAACGTAATCAAATGTGTATGGTACTAACTTCCTCCTGGCGCACGAGCATCTTGCCGGGGCGCGCGGCTGGCGTGACGACGGCCGACGCGCCCAGCGCCGCCGCGTGCGCGTGCGCGGAGAACGGGGCTGGGTCTGCTCGCAGGTTACTGTACAACACATTATTCATTGTAAGTACAGTAACAAAATTGAACTTAACTCCTAAAAAAAAACAGTATTACATAGAATTAACACCGTTAATGATAAGGATTTTACTTTATTGAGGAAATATATCTTTTTTTTTCAACACTCGCTTGACCTTTTTTCATCAAACAAACCTGTGGTATCTAGCGAGCGCAGTCAGCAAGTGGTAGGCGGACAGCGCATCCCGCTTGGCCAGCAGCGCCCACGTGTGGCGCGGCACGGCCAGGCTGGCCAGCGCGCGCAGGTAGGCCGCTAGCAGCGCTCCGCACACCACCTCACCTGACAGACGCACGAACTTGTACAGCGTGGCGGCGCGCCCACCTGATCTGTGACAGAATAGGTTGTTACTGCACTTGTTGTGTGTAAAGTCGTAGACTTAAGACCGCCATAGACTTAGGTTTGAGTATGAAATATGTCACTATTTGGGTGTATAATAAAGCTTATCACATCTTTTAAAACTATTTGTAGTTCGATTTCAAGTGTATGTTACGCCATTAAATTTAATATAATAAGTAGCACCCAATAATTAAAACGCATTGCTGTTCGAAAGATCTAGAATGATGGTACGTAAGAAAAATCTCGAAACGTCACATAAGTATGTGCCACTATTATTATCCAAATAATAATAGTCGATAGATATGTAGGTAGATAAGGGAAATGATACTCTCCGCCATTAACAATAGAGTCGAAATTCTCTTGGCAATAAAAATGATTTATGGCTCCGCGACGCGATCCTATTGTTCTGGATCGATCTTGAGACGTCGGTATCTAGAATTTTCTTCGTCCCGCATATAAATACGAGCCCCCGACCGGAAGTGAGTCAGTTTTGATTTCGACTGCGATCAAGAGCGAACTACCTAAGTATGTGAAGTGATTTTATCTAACGACCAAAGCGATAGTGTAACGGCACTCTAGTGTTAATTGCGATTCGGATTATTGTTGACTGGACTAATTTGTTATTGTTTGTGGTGAATAAAGTTCCCTGTTAGTAAATCGGCATTTACGTACGTAACATTTACATACAGAAGCAAATTAACGCGGGCAACAAAAAGTTTCAGCTAACTTGTGCCTATGGTGCAGTATGGTTGTTTCACAAAGTCACTTCATCTTTGTCCACCTAACGCTTACCTTTGTGTGTGAGGGTGCTGGTGCGCGTGGCAGGCCTGCCAGTAGTCGTGGCGCAGGCCGAGCGGGTCGCGCGCGTACAGGCGCTCCACGCAGCGCAGCAGCGCGTCCAGGCGCGTGCGCGACGCGCCCGACCCGCCCGGGGGCGTCAGCCCTTCTGAAGCGTACATCTGGACCGCGCGGGCTGCCTCGTCGGCCCTATGAATCAACCATTTACAAATGACATTATTGCTTAGCGCTATCAGCTTCAAGTACAACTGCTTTTTGATAAATACAGACAGGAAACAGGGCGTTCCGTGGCGCGTCTGACATCGCGTCACGCGGACAATTCAAACTCATGGGAATGTATGAGGGCGCTCAAACAGCGTGCCTATCTCCTTATCTTTTTTTTTAATTATGGATAGGCTCACGTTTGACCATCATCTCATTTGATGATGTGGCCGACAATAGATCACACCTGCCTAGAAATAACCTATTCATTCTTGACTTAAAAACCCTTAGGTTGTAACCATCAGGAAACAGTGGAGTCTGTTTCCTGATTTGAGATCTGAGCAGGGATTTTTTTTACTCTTTAGCTACGCATAATGCATGTGTTTCCAAAACGTTTTGAACATATGTACCCATAATTTAGTGATAGCGCAACGCCGTATGTCTAGTAGTCCGATGATGGAATGGACTTGAAGAAATTAAATTGTGCAATTCCAATGCACACTCCCCGAAATGTAAACGATAAAGTTGACAAGAGATGATCTTGGTTCGCCTCTCAATCGACTCCAGTGCACAAAGCTATCTCAAAACGTAGGAAACATATCTAAAATGTATGTCATCTGTTAAATGTTCATAATAGTATTTTTGTTTGTAGTAGCACATAGCGCGAGTCTCGACAATCAGTCCCCTGGCGGCGCGACCTGCAGGTGCGCGGAAAGAGCAGCGGCCTCTCTCCGCGCACCTGCAGGTCTGCCTGGGAAGGCCCACCGACGAGTGCGCGCGCCTCGCCCACGCTCCCAACCACTGTACTCATGTGTTAGGGAGCAGTACTGTATAGTGTAACATCGCTCACCGCATATATCACCACCGTCGGAGGTGTCACGAGGAAGGATAAAGTGAGAAAACAGTATATTAAAGGAAGTTTAAATGTCGCGCCAATGACTGAAAAGTTGAACAAAAATCGTTTGTCTTGTTATGGTCATGTGAAGAGGAGGGATGCATGTTACTAAAAGAGTTCTGAATATATACGTAGATGGATGGAAAGAGACAGAGTGGTCAAAGAAAAGATGGATGGAATGTGTGAGGAGTGATATGAAAGAAAAGCGAGTTAGTGATGGTTTGACCGGTGACAGGACAAAATGGAAGAAAAATACGTGTTGCGCCGACCCCAAGTAATATGAAATAAGGGCAGGAAGAAGGAGAAGCACCTTATATGCTATACTTTTCAAGTCTAAATAATTATATTCATGACAGAAGGTGACTAGAATATGATGTTCAACTTACTTGACCCTCATCTCCATGAGCTTGGAGTGCATGAGCACTATAAAGTCGGTGATGAGCGTGTGTATGCGCCGCTGGTAGTACTCCTCCTTTGATACCAGGTCCGTCGACAGTATCGCCTCGTCGAGGTACTCGAATACCTGAACAAAATCATGAGCTATGAAAAAAAACTGATTTTAGCAGTGGAAGATATTATCGTCCATTTTATCGTTAAGAAACAACCTTTATTATTTATTTAGATTACTATACTTGCTAAATTTCAAGTGCCGCCGGCTCACGGAATAAGATCTAGGTTGAATTGCTAAAATCCGAAAATACATTCTAACTGCTCGCCTACGTCACAAAAGGTGGTTTTAAATTAATAAAATACAGATCCAAAGATTGGCCGGTAGAGAATGCCAAAGGCTTTCAGCCTAATTTTGGACTATATTGAACCATAATAATAAGTTTATAAGTTGTCCAACAATATAATTATTTATTGTTAGTAAAAACAACACTAACCTTGCCATCAATAGCAGCATCCACCAGCATTTCATCCTGGTCCAACAGCTCACACTTGAGATGCGGGGCAGTGCTCCTTCGCAACAACGACTGTGGCGCCCTCTTCAGCGCCGCCAGCGCCAGCCCAAGTGACAGCTGACACAACGCCCTCACGCCTGAACCTCGGCCTTGTTCTCCCGACCCTGATAGCTCGTCGAGGAGCACTGAGATCAGCTCTGGGTCTTGGATGAGGGGTAGCTTCTTGGCTAACTCTTCGCCATCTTCACGTCTGGTTTGAAAAATTTAATAAGCAAGTTTTTTTGATGTTTCGATTTATTGGAGCGAAAAGTTCTTTAAGCGCGCTGAGGCTGAGGACTTAGCCATTTTGTAAGTATTAAATAAAATTGAGCCTTTATGCCCGTCCACGGGCGCGTAGCTTCATGGACGCGTGTTCGTCATTTTATGCTTGGTGTACGCCTGCGTGGAGCTAACATAAAAAATTATGAAAATCGGCAAAAAAATGACGTATCATGCCTTCGTGTCATTGCCACTTTGTCAAGTAAGCTGTGTTTCATAATTTTGTATGTAAGCTATGAGCAGGCGTATATGGATACGAATCTATGAGGCTACACGTCTGTGGGCAGTAGGCTTAAGGGAGACTAACCTACAGAATTTTCCGCCAATCATATTTTAATAAACAAAACTAAAAAAAAATAACAACAAGTATGTTATCGTTTGACCTATAAGTCAGTGATTCAGCTAACTTTTACATGTGTTATAAGGAATATTCTAAAAATGGATAACCTTACCTATGTAATACTGATAAATCCAGTGCATACAAGAGCGCCATTTGCAAGCCGAGGGAGATCTCATCCAGCGCCCCGGTCGCTCCCTGAGTGGGCGACGTCGTTTGCTAAACCCAACAAATTCAGATTAAATAAACATCACAGACACAAGGAGAACTAGAATTATCATCATCATCACCATTTTCCTGCCCTTGTCTCGTGATATTTGCGGTCGGTGCTATACGTTTTTTTTCCATTCTGTTCTGTCACTAACTCTCTTTTCACAGACTCCTCTTCCTCTCTATATATCCACATGAATGTCATGAATACTCATAACTCTTTTAGTAACATGCGTTTCATCCCTTCTCTTCACATAGCCATCCCTACCAAGACATTAATTCCCCTTCAACTTTTCAGTCACTGGCACCACTTTCAAACTTCCTCTAATACAGGAAAAGTTTTTAACCACTGCGTAAATTTTTTTTGGTGGCTCAGTGTAAGTAATAGAACACATTTCCATTTTTAGTTTATAACTTTTTTTTTCACATTTTTCCACCTTGTCCCGTTTTGAAATAAGCATAACATGGACATAATTTAATCGTAATACTATTAAATACTATGAATGAAAACGCGCTGGCCGCCGCCCGTTGTACGAGACGGGTGCGGGGGGAAGGGGGCGGGGGTATGCAGCGCCGGCGGCGGCCTTTGATGTGCGGATCTGCAGTACGTCACTTGCGGAAGCGGGGTTCGGACGTTCGCTCATATTCATCTCTGCGCGCGTGTGTGCCGCGTACTCGTGTCGTCACGATGTCGAACTTTACTCACCGCGAATACTACGAAATGGTGCGAGTGTATCTACTTAGCCACGAAAATTTACGAGCAGCACGAAGAAGATATGAGAGGGAGAGCGTACCTCGTATGCGAGCCCAAGGGATCCGTAATCCTACGGTACCTAATGAAAGGACAATTCTTGCAGCAAATCAAAGGCTGCTTGATCACGGCCAGTTCAGAACCCCGAGCCATGCACTAGGGTCTGGCAGACCTCGACTGGCAGTCGAAGCCGAAGACGCCATATTTGATTTTTTTGAGCGTAATCCGAGAGCCAGTACCTACGACGCGGAACGTCGTTTTGGTGTGAGCCAACACGCAGTATGGAAGCTGCTAAATACAGCCGGACTCCATCCATACCACTTCCAGCCGGTACAACAACTCCATGACCCAGACCCAGCACCACGTCGAGCCTTTTGTGAGTGGCTTTTAAATCACCCTGATGTAAAGTATCTTGTGGACGGATGAGGCATTATTCACACGTGTGGGACTCTACAATGTCCATAATGAGCACTGGTGGTCTTTCAATAATCCCCATTTAGTACGAGAGACGCATCACCAAATACGTTTCAGCGCAAACGTATGGGCGGGTGTTATTAAAAATAAAATAATAGGTCCCATTTTTATCGAAGGCGCCTTGACCGGGACTCGTTATTTAGAAATGCTCGACACCACCATCGAAGAATTAATCGATGAAGTCCCATTGAGCTACAATAATAACTTTTATTACCAGCACGACGGCGCTCCGCCACATTACGCCATAGCGGTACGAAATTATTTAAATGAAAAATACGGGGAAAATTGGATCGGTCGGGGTGGTCCCGTACCATGGCCGGCTAGGTCCCCAGACCTCACTCCCTGTGATTTTTATCTCTGGGGAGAAGTGAAACGTCGGGTGTATGTAGAAGAGGCTCAGAGCCTAGATGACTTAAAACAAAAAATAAATAACGCTTTCAATGAAGTGAAAAGTGATAGTAGTGTCCTAAACAAACTAAATGCAAACTTATTTAAACGTGCACGTTTATGTCTGGAAAAAGGAGGAGGTCACTTCGAACAATACCTTAAATACTGTGATTAACGAAATGTAGAGGTAAGAAATTATAAACAATCTTAGTGTGTTAGGTTCTTTTTGATTGGAAATTGTTGTAAATAGGTAGTTGATTCCAATTTTTTAAATACGCCAGAATGCAATTTTTTCAATTCAAATTTTATCATGAGTAATTATCATACATAAATGTTTTAATTTGAATGTAAAAATTATTACTTGATTTATTTTCTGCATTTTGATGGTCCTAAGCCCATGAAAGTATGAAGGAAAAATTGGAATTACCTAAACTTAAAAAAGTAGCACGAAATTGCGGTCAGTAACCGCACCGCGTAGGTACTTACGTCGGCGCCGTCGCATCGAGCGAACGCACATAAGTACTTACCTACAACTCAGCTGATACCAGCTTGCCGGTCGGGCGACCAGTCGACGCATGAGTCGGTCAACCGGGCGCCCGACTGGCAAGCGACCATAAAATAAATTTCTATGTAAATAAGTCTCGTAAGCGATAACTTTATTTTTTACTATTAACACATATCAAAATAAAAAATACGTGTTTATTAAAATATATTCAAGTTTATCATGTCAAAATTTGCGCACTGGTTAAAAACTTTTCCTGTATATGCATTTCTCACTTTATCCATTCTTGTCACGCCACTCATCCATCTCAACATTCTTATCTGCTACATGTAATCTTTTTCCATCCGTCCTTTTCATAGCCTAACATTCTGATCTAAAGATTACTAGAATAATATAGTAAATGATGTGCTTTACACATACCTCTGATATCAGCCTCAAAATTATGTCTCTGCTGAGACCTCTTTGTGCTGAGGCTGCAAATACTACACCAGCTAGGAGTTTCCTGTAAAATAAAACAATAAAACTTTATAAAATTATCGAAATAATTAAATAATAATAATAAGTTTATAGACATATTTCACCCATGTGTGATCTAACCTAACCTAACATTAATGAAAACACGTCTCAGAAGATGAGTCGGAATGTTTTTGATTTCTTGTGTAATGTTTTACTTCATCCCCCTCACAGAGCTCAGGCCTCACACCTTTGGATTTTTTTACTCTGGGGCTATTTGAAGAGTAGGGTGTACAACAGAAATCTATCAACTATATCTGAATTTAATACCGAAAACTCATTAATTTCACGAATTAAATATAACTTATTATATACTTGGACCCAGCAGAAATATAGATCCTTGCGCGGCAGCTCAATCACGATCTGCAGCGTCAAGTGTAGATCCTCGCGCCACATACCTGGTAGTCTCGATGGTGCTGACGAGCGTGGCGTGGTGCCTCCCCGGCGGCAGCGCGCGGTTGTTCTGCAGCAGCTCCATCTCGACCTCCAGCGTGAAGCGGCGCAGCGCGTCGAGCGCGTTGCCGAGCAGTCCGTCCGCGATCAGCTGCTCCACGTAGCGCGACACATACGATACTATCTCCTCACGGGCGTTTATTGACCTGGGAAAAAGCAGTTGTAAGAGAACCACCTCGCATAATTGAAAACTGCATCAACTTATTATATTTTACTGGCTTGTTGGTCTAGTTGGTAGTGGCCCTGACTGCTATGCCGGAGGTAGTGGGTTCGTTTCCCACCCATGACAAATGTTTGTGTGATGAGCACCATCATTTGTTGTGTGTCTGGGTGTAATTTATCTATAATTTGTATGTATTTAGAAATATATATGTATGTTTATCAGTTGTCTAGTACTCATAACACAAGCTCTGCTTAGCTTGAGACTAGACGGCGTTGTGTGATAGATGTGGAATATTATTATCTTATTTAACCGTTTACGTCAGGTAATGCTCCATCTCGTCAGCTCTTCTGTCACCTATGGCGATTGAAGACCTAAATAAGATGGTAGTACCCAGTCGCAGATACACGAAGCTGGCGAATAGGACACGAAGACACTCGTTTGACCAATCCGAAGCAAGCGCTTAAACCGTTAAAGCTTCATAGAATCTCTTTGAGAATAAATTCTTCATGCTTTATTCAGTTAAGGCCCAAGCACCCGAAAAGTGCCATAAAACAGTGACTTTCTGAAGCCTACTCCTCGGTAACGGCCAGATTAATAGGTTTGAAAAAAATATATGTTTATTATAGATTCATGAACAACATTATCAACATTTGATTTTTTCGTGCTATTAATACTTTTTGTCTAAAAAAAATATTTAGCAATTTCGCAACTTTTCCCTACTCCTTCGAAACGGCTTGGATCTTTAGAAACATTTTTACACATAAAAATTGGTGGTTAAATATTCTTCAAAGTGAACATTGCATTTGTAAATCAATCAATATTTTATA
The DNA here is from genome assembly GCA_929112965.1 of Mythimna albipuncta. NCBI lineage: Eukaryota > Metazoa > Arthropoda > Insecta > Lepidoptera > Noctuidae > Mythimna > Mythimna albipuncta. Next base: position 1,366,697 of record OV815962.1, on the reverse strand, counting down.
AAGAAAGTGGATTTAAAGGTCAGCCGCGCGCTTTCCGGGCGCTGTTGGCCGCAAATAAATGCACAGACTTGCGTACTGCCGCCTAGGCGGGTGCGAGAGGCGCGTCCACATAATTTTGGCCAGATACCCTCAAAGGACTATAAGCCTTAATTTTTTTTTTCTAGCAGTTCTATCAAACTGTATACTCACCAGCATACACCGTCCCGTGCCATGACGAGCTCCTTCAGAGCCTGCACGAGCGCCCTCCTGCCGTCGTAGTACAGCAGCACGGCCACCAGCCCGCGCGGCAGCCCCGGGTGCCGCGGCGACTGGCGCTGCGCCGTGTGCAGGAGCTCCAGCGATAGGTACTCGCTTACATTGTACATGTCTGGGAGGATTAAGATGAAGCGTATTAGCTTAAAAATATATTAATTCATATAGGCTTACATAGGCACTTATAAAATGTCAGAAGCTAATACATTCGAAATAGTCATTTTGTATGGAAAAAAACTGGGCAAGTGCGAGTCGGACTCGTGCACTGAGAGTTCTTATAAACTACAATTCCCGAATGGAGTAAGATTTTTTCGAATAGCAATTTTTTTTTTTTTGTGACATATGTAACAACACTGTTTTTTTTTTTCAGATTTATTCCTAAACCTGTGGCTATAAGACTTCAGTGAAAGACTTCTGTGTGACAAATTTCAGGATTCTGGATCAACGGGTCCGCCTGTCTGTCTATCTGTCTGCCAAAACCCTTTATCCCGAGAATGCGTGGCGGTATCGAGATGAAATTAAAACCACATACTCAGGTCTGCGGTCCCTTCAAGCTGTGAAAAATCAAACTTCTAAGTTAACGAATAAAAAAGATACGGCCGTTTAGTCGCAAAAAAACGATAATAAATTTTGATATTCTCAAAGATCGAAATTCATAGGGTACTGAACGTTGACCCAGAATCCTGAAATTTAGTACAAAGCAAGGTCATACAGCACAGGTATAGGAATAAATCTAAAATCCAAAAAAAATTGTAATTCGGAAAAATCTTCGAGACTCCATTCGGGAATTATAGTTTGCACGGAAACCTTAGTGCGCGAGTCCGACTTGCACTTGTTTATTTTTACTAGCTTTTGCCCGCGCGGCTTCGCTCCCGCTCTTCCCTGCTTCAGCCTACTATACCCTACTCTACTCTACTATACCCTACTCTACCCTACTATACCCTACTCTACTCTACTATACCCTACTCTACCCTATGCTACCCTACCCTACTCTACCCTCCTCTACCCTACTCTACCCTTCTCTACCTTATTCTACCCTACTCTACCCTAATTTTCATTTTTTTTTCCATAAGAACCTTCTCCTAGCCTTCTATAACCTATAGCGAAATCGGTCCAAATGTTGTTGAGTTATGCGCTTACCAACACATTTTGCGATTCATTTTTATATTATAGATTATTTTTATTATTATTTTTAATTTCACAATATTTCCTTACTAGCTTTTACCCGCGGTTTTACCCTTACTCCAGTCAATCGGACCAGTACTTCCAGAGATTACTTCCTACAAACAAAAAAAACATAAAAACAAACTTTACCTCCTTATTATATTAGTGTAGATTACAATACAACACGTACACAATAAATTTAAATAAAAAATAAATCTAAATAGAAAATAGTCTATGAGTTTCAAAGCCATCTAAAAAGCTTTAAAAAATATGTCTTAGATTTAATTCATTAAACCCCAAGCGAACGCCGGCTTTCGCGCACCTATTGTCTTTCAATTGTGTCTGTCATCATCACGATTGAAAGGTTAACTGGAGTTCTTGAAGGGTTTTGTTGTTAAAAGAAATAATATGAATCAGGAACATGATCTTTGTTTTATTGTCATGTGGATTTTCTTACTTTGAAAAGTCAAGACATTACAGGGCCACAAATTGTTTATTTTTTCTCTCTTCAAACACAATTCAATAGATTTAAATCATATTAATTACAATTCGAATTAATTACATTGTTTTAATGATTATAAATTGTTATACTGGTATATTTGTCTTAACTATTCCTGATCCCCATAGGTATATATGTATAGTGACTCACAGAAAAGTTTGCATATTTTCGATATTTACAGATTACTGTATTAAGAACTTCTTATTATCATTCTTGGATGGAACCAGATAAATATTTTATAATCTAAACGGTTGCTTGGTGTTTAACAGAAATGACGCGGAATCATGCACATACACTTGAGGTTTGGGTAAGTAAATTAAAGGTAACACACTAACCTGATATGATAACAGCTTCATCTACAAGTTCTTTAGAGAGGAGTGTCCTCCCCACACTGGGGAGGGTCACTCCCTCTGTAATGCCGCGCCTTATCTCATCCCGGCTGGTGGGGTTCTTTGCCTGAAAACAATAAGATTTGTTAGTTACAAGGAGTCCACAATCAGATTTTACTCTTGTAAAATTCTAATGGGGATTTTCTATAGTTGATTTTATGTTCAGTATGACATGTTTCTTGAACAAAGAGATAACCTAAACATAAAAAAATATATTTATTATATATACATATATATTTTTTTAATTGTATAATAAGTATTTAATTTTTAATATGTATATATTTTGTTGCTTTAAGTTGTAAATAAAACAGTATTAAACTAATTTTTTTTTTTTATAGAAAGCGAAGCAAAAGCTCCAGAGAAGCCCACAAAATTCAGAGGATGGTTTTTGTTCACCCATCATAAACTCAAAAACAATTTTTCTGTTTCCAACTATTTTTAAATGCATATGCTTTGTATAGTCAAAGATATCTATTATTTTATTCAGTAACATTTACATAACAAATAATATAGTAATTATTGCCTAAACAGAGTGTTTTGTTTACCTTTTTTGGGTTTTTTTTTTTGTAGTCTATGAAATAATTAAATTATTATTAGCATCTATGCGCACAGCGAAAACAAATAAATCATTATTCCTAAAAAAGTTTATTAATTCATTAAACCCCAAGTGAATGCTCATCTATTGTCTTAATATTATCAATCTACACAAGACACCATCAATCTCAAATTGATGGTGTCTGAAAAGTAAATAATATCATTGAGACTAAAAATTAATATGATCCACAGAGAGCTTTATTCAAAAGGCTAGAGTGAAGACAAACTAAATAATAAACCTAGATTACTTTTTTGTATCAAAGATGGTACTCCTTTTTAGCATAGCATAATTAGCCTTATAATGTGCCCACTGCTGGGACTCAGGCCTCCTCTCTAGGACAAGGGTATGGGCCGTATTGGCCCACCTCACACCACCGCACATACCACCATGCTGGCCCAGTGTGGGTTGGTGGATGTGTATTCGTTTTTACTACATAAATATTGAAAACAAGCCCAAGTTATCATTCACTGGAAGACTTTGGAGTCATGTCTTGATGTTAAATACTATTGCAATAGCATTATGTATTTGTCAGAATGAATGAAAATAACTAACTTACAGGGTTTTTGAATAAAGACAGGAATGTTTGCTTGTGCCGCCTCAGTACTGACTCAAACGTGTGCACAGCATATGGGGCTCCCTTGCCTTCATGAGCCAAGTAGCCCTCTACAACAGACACTAACTCTTTGTAGGGGGTCCATAGGTCATCTGCGGTTGTGCCTGGAAGGAAAATGTGAGATGATAAAGCAGGACAGCTACAATGCTATATTCCAACTGTTTTGGTACTTAACCTTTTGAATGTCTTATGTTACACAGTTCGACATAAGCAATTGTCTTTCTATTGTGTCTCTAATTACGGCATTCAAAGAGTTAACTAAACATAAACAATCTTGATAAGTCTTTTTATTTAAAATAAATCGTATAAAAGACAAGCAAAGACTATTTAAATTTAGTTAATTACCTAACATCGGTTAAGGTAATTTATATCTAATTGTAAACATTTTTAGATTTTTTTTTAGATAAAAGACATGTTATGATTGTTTACATTTAATTAACAGATGGAGTATAATTGTGAATTTGGCATAATGTTACAACAGCGCACAAATGAAAGTAGCTGCTCTCAGTTATAAAGCAGTTAATATCTCACAACACAAAGTACAGTTGTCTGTATAAGGTTCTTTATGTTCTAAGGAAAGTTGTTGAGATAATGTCACATGTTTAAATAAGTAACAAAGACATGATTTTGGAATATTTCAACAGTGTTTATAACCTACAAACATCCAAATCATTAGCCACTGGAAATGATGTTACAATAACTAATACTTAGTTTGTAATTTCGAACAGCTTCTTTATCAGCAATAAACAATTCTTGTATCAAACAGGCTTATTCGAATAACGAAATACTACATTTCTCGTAATACCGCTAAACATAGAAAGGAAATAGGTTATGACAAACAAATATTGACCTTCGTTAATATCCATTGTGTTTATTTACTGTCTCTACATCAACACTATAATTATAAAACCACCAACTTTCACTGCGCGCAATTATAAACTATCTTTACACTTGTATTCATCTAAAAATATTTTGCTATTTTGAAATAATCTCGATTTGATTTTTGACAGTTGATAGGAAAGACAGACGCGCACGACTCATTTCGTTCGGAAATCTTTGAAAATATTAATAGTCTATGACATCGTGAGTACGTGTAGCCATCGCACTATAAAGCAGTTTTATCTGTTTGTTAACTACATGGCATTATTAAGTACGTAACGTTTTGGGAACACGTGTGTGTAGCTAGGAAGTGGAATTCCTTGCCGGAGTCTGTGTTTCCTGATAGCTACAACCCGGGAATCTTCAAGTCGAGAGTAAATAGGTTTCTTCTAATTAAGCACGTTCCATCGTCGACCGCATCGTCACTCTCCATCAGGTGAAATAGCGGTCAAGCGCGAAACTATCAGCAATAAAAAAAAAAAACGTTATCAATTTCCTTTAGAGTACTCAGTTTTAATATTATTTAATAATAGGTCTTAGAGTCTAAGTAGACAACTCGCTATTAGAGTACTTTGTACTCTGTGAACGCGGGCATGCGCATGCAGGACGTTGGCGGTTAGCACCTGCACTTTCGAAACCTTAAAAGGTTGTCGTAGCACTTACTGCAACCGTAGTGATAATAAGATCAGGCCCCGATCTAAGGGGAGGCCAGCCAGGCATTTCATTTCAAAAAATTAAGGGCGACAAAATTGTCTTATTCCTATATTCCAACCTAGCCATTATCCATACCCAAGTTGGCAGCTGGAGTATTTTATGTGCTACCTTCCAAACCACTTCAGGTTGGATACTGGAAATATTTAAATATTTTACTAGCGATCCGTAAAAAGTACCGATACGATATCTAATTGTATTTATACTTTAGTCGCATCTATAGATGTAAGGCCGGTTTAAAACCAAAACCAATTAAACTAAACTGTTTTAAACGAAAAAAAAAACCGTTTAAAATGATGGCTTTATCATTTTTTTAAATGTGCGATTGATATTGATCTTTTTAACGGGTTTAGTTCTACTTGGTCCGTCTGGCGAAACGTACCGAGGCTATTGATTTTCAATTAACTAATTAAAACGAAACATGACGTAAGAAGCTAAAAATTTGCCCATGTCGAAGTGTTAAACACAAATCTTTTATTTCTGTAGGCGAGTTTTCAACTGTTGTAAACGGTTTATTCGGGGTTTAAAACCGCATTTTTTTGAATTAACACATTTTAAACCGGTTGATTTACATCTATAGTCGCATCATTAGATTTGGGTCGTAAGGGATTATCCTGATATAGACAATAACTTATGTTTAGAGTGTGTGTAGCCAGTTTCTCGGAAAAAAAAAGCACAAGAGAAAATAGGCGGAGGCCCATACGCAGCAATGAGTAGGTTAATGGATAGAGTCTGTCTAATAAGTCAACCGACTTGGGAATTTTGTATAATATTTAATCATTTAAAAAATTCTTATATTCGATACTTTTCATAAGGTTCTTTTGTTAGTAAACAATGAACTCTATCTCTTAATCAACCTTGATTATTGAAGCTGTGTTGACTACATCAGATTTAATTAAATCTTAATAATTACCCAAGTTGTTTAACTTATTAGACAGACTATAGATGATGATAAAATTTTAAGGTACTAACTATGTCAATAATATGATATATGAATCCATTTAGTAGTGTCTGTGAAATTCTTTATAAGACATACATTGTATACATAGAACTAACATAAAAACACTCAACTTTCGCATAGGTTCTTCTTCAGAAAGCCCAATAGACTGACGCGAATTTACAGGAAGACTAGCTTTTGCCCGCGTGGCTTCGCTCCCGCTCTTTCTTACTCTACCCTAATTTTCAACGAACACAACAAAAAAGAATTAGCGAAATCGGTCCAGCCGTTCACGCGTCATGCCGTGACCAAGGAAATAGGGATTTATTTTTATATTTATGTATATAATATAATCGCAACAATACCTCGTATTTTATGTACTATGTTTTAGGTACTTGTATACTTAACTTTCCCAACATAACTACATGACATAGATGGTTTTGTGCATGTAAAGGGCGGCCAAAATTATCTTTGCCCGGAGCGTCTAAATAGCTAGATCGGGCCCTGAATAAGATCTAACTCTTATTACACTACTCGAAATAGTGCGTTGGGGTAAGAACGTATAGGTACCTACATATAAATTATACCACTTAATTAGCTTTATTTTTAATTCTAGTAATATTGCGTGCCGCGTCATTATGTTTCACCTTGCCTAGCAATGTGGCTGGCATTAAAAATAAAGCTAAATAAGTGGTATATTGATTTATACGTTCTTACTCCAATGCCGATCTTCCCCCATCCCACCTTATATTCAGTCTGTAAAACAGTAAGCGTCGCCGTGCCAGATTTCTGCCGTCTGAATTTTATTAAGTGTAAGACAGTCTGACTCTTAGGGCGCCATAAACTAAGACTGTCTGAATATCGAGTGATGTAACTGAACTCCACACTTTTAAGTTTCAACTTCTCTGCTGTACCGTACGGTATACTCATCACACAGACCCAGTAGCCTGATTCACGTAAAATCAAACAAGCCAAATATCGTTGAAGTTTTATAGTCGTTCGATCGAAGTCCTATCCAAAAGCGGTATTCACGATCTATCGACTTATTTCCAGTTACAGGTCGCGCGGTGAATCAAGATCGCTCGGCAAAAGTGGAAGGGGCATGCGCAGTATTCAATTCTACGGTCTATTTGGCGACGTACGGGCGGGTGTGCGCCGTCGGCGACACGTCATTGGTACATAGATTCGCTCTTCAATTCCCGCGTTGCGTTCTCGCCTCTCATTGGATACTGTTGTACTTGGGTACTGTTGCGTATCGTAATAGTAATACGTAGTCGTAAAAAATGGGTAAAAATAAAGTTTTAAAACGGCTAGCCAGAAAAATGGTTTACGACGTGAATTATTACGAAGAAAGAAACTAATGAAATTATTTTTTATTTTATTTTTTATTTAAAAAAAAATTTTTTTTTGAATTTACTTACTTACAAGATAAATTTTATTACAATCAAAAACTAGTGTTATTATAAGTTATGTTACTAAGGTTCAAACATACGAAATAAAAATAAAATCCTAACATACTAAGAATTTCTGTGCGCAATTGTACACATGCGCCAATTGCCCCCACTACTTTCACCGAGCGATCTTGATTCACCGCGCGACCTGTACATTTATAAGTATTCTACCAGCATAATGTAATACTTACAGATTTTAAACGACTTTAAAATCGGTGTCGTTCAAACTCGATCGATGGATGTGAATACGGAAATGGTCTAAACGACTAAATCGCTACGATGTCGTTACGGTTATAATTTCTTGAATCGGGCTACTGAACAACAATGTGTAGGTCATAAAAGTATTTATTCTGTGCGGGAATCGAACTCGCGACACGCAGTGCAGCAGCCAATCTCAACCACAGCGACAGCCGTGGTGACGAAATTATCATATACGAACTAAATTTTCGAAATATATGCGTATGGATGAGTGGGGTCGGTGCCGTGTTATTGCTTATTTCCGTCCAACGCGCCTCACCACTTCGCATCTTATTATCTTGTGTTGTTCATTGATGAAGATAAAATCATACTAATAACTTCACACAACATTTAAGATTTATTTAAATGTATGTAAAATAGGATTTACGGAACAAGAACATTTATAACAATAAAAAACATTAAAAAATAGTCTTCAAGTACATACAGTTAAAAATGCAGACATAATGCAGAAAAGATTAGATTACTTTTTCAATCATAGTGAGGTGCTCCAGACACTTGTTCCGATAAAACGTGTTGTTGTAGAAAACAATGCTGTTGTAGAAGTCACCGACATTAGTGGTCTGCACCATCAGCGAATTCAAAACATCTTTAGTGCCATCACTTCGCACTTTGTCACACTCGTTGTTCAACAGCTCAAGGTAACTCAGTGCAGATTTGTTCACAAGATTCTTTAACACAAGTGTGTTGTGAGAGGTGAAGCCAATTTTTTCAAAACACTTCTTAGCTATGATGTATATGACACTGACATTGAAATGCGTCAGCATGTTGATATTCTGGACCAGTAGCGTCTGCCCCCCTTCCAACTTCTGCAAACTCTGCAACAACATCTTAAAGCACCTCTTCTCATACACATGGTAGCTCTCTAAATGCTCAAACTCGGGAAGTAACAGTCTCATATTTATCTCCAGTCCATAGTCTCTATTATTATCCATACATTTACCATCTCTACTAAATATTATCTCTTTAAACTCTTCTTCAGCTAAAATCTGTTGGTATAACTTAAAAATAGGTACAAAAATAAACTTTGAGCTATTTATTTTCTGTAAGGGACGACCATATGTGAAGATTAGGTTCAGTTCTAAGTTTGCATCATAGAACTGCATCCATTTCACTTGCTCATTGATTAGGATCAGAGGATTTGACAACACCTCTGCCTGCAGGAATGAATTCAAGTTATTTAACTTTTCTCGAAGAGACATCTTGGTATACAGCTGCCTCTCTGTATAAGATCCACGGTGGTACCTAGGGTTCATGTTAATTTTGTTTTCTTCATGTAAAATTCCTTTCAAAATCTCTTGTTGGAAATCCAAAGGTTTCAGATCATATTGCCAGATGAATTCATTGGCTACTATAGTTCGAATTTTCTTGATATCTCTGTGCAGTGCAATATTCTTCTGCATGAGGTAGGCTTGTAAATTATTATTGATTACTTGGCACTGTATAGAACAGAAATAGCATGCACATTCTTCAACTTGTTTCAGGAATTTTTCTGGTATAGCTTCAAGGGGAAACAAAGCAAAGTTTCCATACACATCTGATCCATATGCAGACTTCAGAGTAGGGAGGAACCTTTCCAAGATTGTCACACCTTTATACTTGAGGCAGATGGCGTAGACTTCAGAATTTCCCTGCCGAGAGGTTACTGGCTTGTAAATGTTTACTTCACTGAACAAATGGTTGATAAGATACAGGAGGCTCACTGTGGAATGTTCAAATAGTGTGAACAGCTTGAAGATCAGTGTTCCACCTGAAACAATTATAATTTAAAGTTGTTATTACATGAAAACTATGGATAAGATTATGAATATTATTACAAGTGTTCCTTAATTCATTAAACCCCAAGCGAACGCCGGCGTTCGCGCACCTATTGTCTTTCAATTGTGTCTGTAATTATCACGATCGAATGGTTAATCTATGCAATTAATGGCTATTATCAATAACAAAAACTGGTACAGTACCGGTGCTGAGTGCCTGCAGGGCAGTGATGATCTCACAGTAATGCAGAGGTGAGGTTACTTCCTCTTGAGCATCAGGTTTCTGTAGACAATCGATGGAACCATCTGCTGTGACCAGCAAAACCTGGAAAGAAGGCATTACACATTCATAATTAGTTTGTTTAGACAAAAACAAGAAATCATTGAAAACATGGCTCAGAATATCATAATATTAGTCTAAAGAAGACCACATACCTTCCCCAAAGACTTGGCCTTCCTAATGATGGCCTGTGAGTTCTCCCAATCCATGAGGTTCCCAGTGTTGTCCACTCCAAAGTCCCAGTTGTTTAACGTGTGGAACATAAACCGATCATCACTGATCATGTTGGAAGGAGAGTTGCCCTCATAATACGGGTTGAGTGTATTAGCCACCCATTTCCACTAAAAATTGAACATAAGTCAGTAAGCCACTTAATTTAAATGGCAATTAATTAGGACACAGGTCCTATTACAGGTATATTTGGATAAGGTTTTATGATGTCATAGATGGTACAGTTGAATTAGTGTAATTAATAGCTAATGCTTGGAATTAATGATAATGGTAACAATGTGTAAACAGCTGGTCATAACAAAAGGAAATAATAATTACACATAGAGTCACATGCAAGCTATTCAATACAAGATAATAACAGAAACACCTTATTGATACCACGAAATGCTCACAATCTGTTTGATGTTTCAAATTGTTAGCATTTGGCTGGCTGCTACACTGACTCACATCAATGTTCTGGTGGTTTGACTTCAGGTAATGGTTCAGAGAAGTGATGAAAGCTCCTGGAGCCTCACACAAGTGCAGCGACACCATCTTCCTCTCGAGGGTCGCCTCCGCCGGTACAATGTTGTAAGTGCACGCACATTCGTAGAATTTCGTCCATGCTTGTGTTAAGAACTCTGGGTTTATCTGACACCTGATCTTCCAGCCGACCTCCCCAGCAGGATTTCTGCGCCGCGTATGACTGCTCCACTCCTCAATATTAAAATCATTCAACTGACTTTTGTGGAAATTTAATCGATTTTTCAATATCTCTAATTGCTTTACTTTCCAAGGTGGCGTCGAAAACCACGACTCTTTCTCTGGCAATTTCCAGTCATTTTGGAAACGAAACTGAAATTTCTTATTGAACAAGTTGTTCAATTCGTCTTGAAAGTCGTCATTACTGAAAAATCTTTGACGAGAATGTAATATGCAGCTATCAGGTTTGTGAAACATTTCTTGAGGATTTGAGCGATGAGATATGTTACACAAAAGAACACAACTACAGGTATACCATTATTACAGTATAAACTTCGATAATTTTGTTTAGTTTAGCTCATTTCTATTACTGCGTTGCATTCGTATTTTTCACAAGGAAAGAAAACAAAATACACAACCACCAACCACGCATGACGGATGGGATCAAGTGACAGTCGTGACAGACTGCACAGATTAGTTAGAGAGCGTACAGATTGTCTGTCAATTTATAAATCATGGAATTATACCCTAGTCTTAGGGTAGGTACACAAGATCCTTGATTTGATCTAGCAGGACCATTTTGTTGTTTTGTAGTTTGGGCAGACGGAGAAAGCTTGCCCGTCTATGGGAATTTGGACCAATGCTGCAATTAAGGTGTTACGTCCATATTCTAATGGAAACCAAAGTGATCTAATTTTTATGTTTGTGGTTCTACTCTATAAACTATGTGTATCAAACTATACGTATTGCTTAAAAGACTGAGCATCCAAGCCAAAAATATTATTAAAAAATCTGTGACGATACAATACAAATTGCAATGAGTTGAATGAACTTTTTTAGTTTTCTTTTGTGTTTGGTCGGTGTTCGTGAGATGATTTTATTTGTTTTCTCAAAATGATTGGTGATCTTAAAAATTGGACATGAAGAGACAACATAACGACTAACGTGAGACTATTTCAGACTGCTTGTATTATCGACTTGATTGACGACCACGTACTGATCTAATTTACCGTTAGACTGATCATGAGCAGTTGGAACCAAAGTATGCGAAATGACGACCGCAATGACGATAAACCACCTTACTCGAGAATATTCGTAGTATGCAACAAGCAATTACGGGTAGAAGATTTGAGGCCGGCGTTCGAGGTATACGGACAGATAGAAGACATACATATGCCGAGGGACCGCAACACGGGGGAGTCGAAGGGCATAGCTTACATTAAATATGCTAAGACTTCCTCCGCCGCAACTGCTATAAAAGAGATGCACTTAAAAACTATTGCCAACAGTAGTAAACCTGTCAGAGTTATGGTAGCTACACATAAGAACGAAAATCATAACCCTAATGAGGATAAGTACAAGCGTCTCTTTATCAAAGTACATAAAGAAGCCACTGAGAGTGAGTTAAGACAGCACTTCTCAGAGTTCGGTCAAGTACACACAATCCACCTGCAGCGAGACAAGCTCACTGATGAGTGCAGGGGGTTTGCTTATGTCAATTACACTTCATTTTTTGACGCAGCCATAGCTTTTGAAAGATGTGACAGGAAATATAAAGCAATATTTGCAACACCTAAAGAAGAATTGAAACGAAGTCGCAACAGTATTGAGAACTTCACTGAAAGCTTTCACTCTAGCAACTCCAGTATTATTAAAGATAGTTACAGTGAACATTACAACTCCTCCAGAGGCGAGATGCACAAAAGAGATAGTGTAACTTCACTTATTAAGTCCAAACCTAATGACTATGACACAGTATGTGTGACTTGTAGCCCTCAAGTGCCACAGAAGTATATAGACAGGCTTTTTAATATTATTCCAGGAATGACTTCATGTAAATACACATCTGACTCCTTTAACGGCTACTGCAAGGCAGTTATTACTTATGCAGATGAAAAATCAGCAAGTTATGCTGTTGAAAGATTAAATAACTTTGAGTTTCCATCAGGAGAAATAATATCTGTGAAACCAGATGATAACCCTCTAAGCAAGGCAGCAAATAACCTCTCTAATATTGTTAATAACTTTAAAAACGCTATTGATACAGCAAATCCTGATTTGGTTCAGCTTGCAGAGGCTATAGCTCAAGCATCAACTTTGATACAAGCTGCCACATCAGGCCCTGGCATGAGGGAGATAAAAGTGGAGAGCCATCAAACTGATTTCTGTAGTGTTAGTCTGCCCCCTCCGCAGCCACTCGCCAACAGTGGTAGCAGGGTCGCTCAGAGATGTTTTTTAGTGTTCAAGCCTCACCCTCCCCCGGTATCAATTTTGAAAGATGCCTTTTGTCGCTTCGGTGACCTTATAGATGTGTCTACATTCCCTAACAAAACATTTGGGTTTGCCAAGTATGCATCAATTAGAGCAGCCCAGGAGGCTATTAAAACCCTCCATGGTGCCACTCTGTGCGACATTAGGCTCAAGGTGTTGGAGGCAGATGAAAGACCCTCAAAAGATGACAAAATTATTATTGATGAGGAGAACAATGTAGAGCACAATACTGATCGAAAGAGAATTAAACTACATGACGAAGACTCCAACATGAGTTAACAGAGCATGATAAACCACTCCTATGATATAAGAAGTACAGATCTGACTCAGCTGTTGTAAATGTTATTTTTTATGAAATGAAAAGACAGTTTTCTTTATTATTAATCATTTATTTATCAATAATTTGTTTGTAATTATGACTGACTATACAGATATTTTCGTATGAATTGGACCAATTTTTTTGGAATGTTAAGACAATTTATTTTACAAATCTATTTTTTAAATTACCACAGTGAATTGAACACTAATGTCAGACATATTGATGACTAAAAGACTTGAAAAATTCTAAATTGCAATCAAAATTACTTGTAAGATATCTTAATAAATTATAAAAACAAATACTGACTTTTAATTTTGCAATAATAAAGAGATTACTTATGTTTCTAAGACTACAGGTCCTATATACATGGCCTTGGCCATCCATCTTATGTATACTATATCTATAGTAAAAATCACAATATTACCAACCACACTGAACCCCAACTTTGCAAAACCCAAGTAGAAATTATCTTTGGAAATTAACAAAAAAATAAATATCCAAAGCATTACTATTTTATCGAAATATCAATTCAGGAAACCATTTTCGTGCAACTACATTATAGTCAAGATTTAATTTTTCTTTTCTGATATACAATTACTTAGTAGATACACATTACTCTTAATGTTAATACCAATGTTGGTAGAAATCAACTATAACAACAAACAAATATAATAAAAATCTATTCCTATAGAACACAAAAGACTCTTGGGGGGGTTTTTGACCTTGAAATTACAAAAAGCTGTGCTCTGACAACAGTTTAAGAGATCTATTTTTAAGAAATCACATTCCGAGAGATCTACACTTTGTTCTGCAGCAAATAAATGACCTCATTAAGGTCAGTGATCAACTTTTTGATGATATTATCATACTGCGTTTCGAAGCCATCTTGCCGATTCTCATACCAGTTCTTGTTGCTCTCACTTAAAGTTTTCTTAGATTCAATCAACTGAAAGAAATTTATTTATTAATTTATTTTATACTTTATGCACAAAAGAGTACAAAGTAATTAATAAATAAATAATTTATTAGTAATTATTAAGTAAATAATTCAAAGTTATTTCCACTAGATCCCACTGAATTTTTAACCTTTTGAATACTGTAATTAGGGACACAATAGATAGACTGAGAGAGCAAACACCGGTTTTTCACTTGGGGTTTAATGAATCAACCTTTCAATTGTGGAAATTACAGAAAGACAATAGGAGCGCGAATGCCGGCGTTCGTTTGGGGCTTAATGAATGAATATTGTTAGTTTACATAATTTGTTGTGTAGAAGTCAAAATTTTAACTATTTTTATTGCCAAGGATTTGGAAGCCAGGTCATGCAATAATAGAAAATTTAAAAAAAAATTAAGTATAAGCCTAGAGTCAAGAGTCATTAGCCAGGTACCGGGCACTGAGTGTAAGTCCATAATAGCTATGTCGTAGCTGGTAGTGGGCACATGAACGAATTACTTTATTGTCTTGGCATTATTTAATTAATTTATTAACCTTTCAGATACCATCAATTTGAGTGTGTCTCTAATTACAGTATTCAAAAGGTTTAAAGTGTTAGTAAGACAATTGCCTATTCTAAAATCTTGGTTCTCGATGGAAAATACATAAAATTAAAAATCATGTAAAATAAATTATATGAATATGTTACCTTGGTAAACATGCCAACATCCCCACACAACTGTTGCAGCTTGGCCTCCAGTTCAGCATTCTTGAGCGTCACATCATCATTTTTGTTTAACTTGATGTTCACCAAGCGTTTGCCAAGCTGGTCTAGGCTCTGTGCATACTGATCCATTTCTAGGTCTACCATCCCTGCAGGCTTAGGAGGTTGTTGTTCTAGTACAATTAATGACTGCTTCAGACGCTCAGCATAGCTCTTCATTGATGAAATAGCTTCATCAATATCAATATCCATTTTGTCTTCCGCCATATCGGGCATTAACAGTTTTGGAACACTGGCTTCCAAGTATTTTGAAATGTTTTCATGTCGCATCTCATCGTTGGCGGGTTCTTCAGTGTTTTCCACCACTGTAGACACTGAGTCGTACATCGATCTTATTTCCCTCATAATCTTTTGTGAATCTTCAAGCTCTTTATCCAAATCATTGGTCATTTTCTCTAACGCATCTAACTTTAACACTGATTGTATGTATTCAGTGAAATTACCAGGATTTGTTTTGTAGTGTTCACCCATTTTTAGCGATTGATTATTTGTAGAATCAGAATAATATTTACGAGTCGGACAGTATTTTATTTTATTTTCGTTCACAAATTAAAATATGAGTAGGTATAGATTTATTTTACTTTTAATAACCCCTGGGAAGGCTATAGTCTTTCGATAATATTGCCTAGTCTTATGCTAATGCTGTGGCTACATTATTGCACAAATATTCGTGTGACGTGTCGCGAACTCGCAATTTACGACAAAAACCTGAAAAACATCGTATTCGAATATACGTGTAATTACGTGATGTTGCTGTCTACATTAGTGGTCAATTGCATTTTCTATGTTACACATTTTGTCGCGATGATTCGATTATTCGCCAAATCCCGATAATGTAGCCGCAGCATATTAGGACATGGGTACAAATCAATCATAGACAAATTAAAGATGACAGAAATACGTCAGTCGTTTCATGACAGTTGACAGTTGATTGACGGTAATTTGCACGTGTGTGCTGTCACTGTTTACGAGTCGAAAGATATTAATTGAAACGATAATATTGCATAAAAATGGTGCGAAAATTAAAGTTTCATGAACAAAAGCTACTTAAAAAAGTTGATTTTATATCATGGAAAGTAGACAATAATCTAAATGAAGTGAAAGTTATGAAAAAATATCATATACAAAAACGAGAAGATTACACCAAGTAAGTCACGTTTTTAGTTATTGATGTTATATTAAAACTGTGAACAAAATGATAAAATTTTTCATGTTTATCTCATAGGTACAATAAGCTGTCTAGGGATATTCGTGAATTGGCAAATAAAATTAAAGATCTGGATGCAAGCCATGAATTTCGGACTGAGTCGAGTGCCCAGTTATTGGAGAAGTTGTATCAGATGGGGTTGATTCCCACACGCTGGGATCTGACGCTGGCTAGCACTGTGTCCGCGAGCTCGTTCTGCAGACGAAGACTACCTTCTGTTATGGTTCGAAGTGAGTATACTTCATAATGTATCACAATCTACCTCAATTTGTTTAATATAAGCAAAGGTTGCCTGGAAGAGTTCCCCCTGTTGTACACTTATTTTGATAAATGTTGGTTTGAGTTAATAAAAAGGGTATAATAAAGAATATAATAATTTGAACATCTAATATATTCCAATGTCACAGTGTAGTAGTAACAAAACTCCGAAACAGCTTGACCAATTCTTATGAAATGAGTCGGCCAGTAATATATAGAATGCCACATATTAACCTTTCAATGTGTCAATTGAGACACAATAGAAAGACAATGACAGCACAAATTCCGGGTGTTTGCTTAGAGTATAAAGAATTAAAAAAATCCACCCAATGTTTAATTTACATTTAATGCAGCCAGAAAACCTGAAGCAACATTAGAAGCAGCATACAATGTACCTTATTTAAAAAAAACTTATTTTTTACAAATAAATTACAGACAAAATGTCAGAGAACATGAAGGAAGCCACAAAGTACATAGAACAGGGTCATGTCCGTGTGGGACCTGAAGTAGTGAAGGATCCGGCATTCCTGGTCACTCGAGCTTTGGAAGACTTTGTCACATGGGTTGATGGGTCTGCCATCAGGAGACATGTTATGGAGTACAATGACTTGGTAAACTATGATCAACTACTTTTATTATGATTACATAAATATAGCTACATAGAACATAATATTGGTTCAAATATTGCACAGTTCTCATGAGCATTAGAAAAACTATATTATAACCTCACGTCAAATGTTGTTTGGAAGACAAAAAACACGTTTCACAAATTTTAAACAACATGAGACAAGGGCTGAAAGACAATGGTGATAAAATATTTTCTAATCAGAATGGCATCTTTGTGAAACATAAAAGTTTCGTTAGCATTTACAGCAACATAAGTCAATGGTAAAGAAAGAATTTTTTTTTTTAACCTTTCAGGCCTCAGTGTAACGAATTTGGTACATCTTGGTACCAGCTAACCTTATGTTTACGTAATAAGGTCTAAGTTAGCTGGTATAAGGTGTACCATATTCAGTACATGGGTGCTTGAGAGGTTAAAGTACTATAGTCATCTTATAGCCTAAATTAACTGTTCACCATTTCTTTGAGTATTCTAAGACAACACGTAAAATAATAATGTTTTTTGTTTCAGAGGGATGATTTTGAAATGCTGTAACATACAATGTAGCTGTAGTTAAGATAATATAATGTAAATAAATAGGTGCTGTAAGAGTGGAATGATTGTGTTGAGGACTGAAATAATAAACAATATGTTTGTTACATAGTTTATTATTTAAGGTATTAATTCAACCAGACTATTTACAATATTCATGACTTACCTGACATTATTCATATTTACATGTCTTAATATACATATATTATACAACATTGCACTATTCTCCATAATCTCAAATAATAATATAATACAAAGAAAATCATTGTGTGCACTAGGAATTTCTACTTTATTGTAGATGACTTTAACATGCAAACCTGGGACATCTATAGGGTGACCAATACTTGTATACTTGACTAGCTGTCCGCCCGCATGTACTTCGGTTATCGCACTCTAAACGTGTTTTCCCGTAGGAATAAGATGTTTTTCCGGGATAAAAAGTAGCCTATGTTCTTTTCCATGTCAATGGCTATATACATGCCGAATTTCATGCAAATCCGTTCAGCCGTTTTTGCGTGATTAAGTAACAAACATCCACACTTTCACATTTATAACATTAGTTAGGATTATAATCATGATTTCGGCGGTGATATCAACGGCGTTCTTTACGCGGCTAATAGTTGGGCTTTGTAATTGTGATAAAACTAATGAGAATAAAATAAAGTTTCTTTGGACAAGTTTGTAAATCATGAGTACAATCACGTGTATTGGTATTGGTCACTAATTACCAGTCACCCTGTATACATAGTGTATTGTCAACAACACTACTGGACCACAAAATAAGTACAGAAGACGATCTCATGTATGTACTTCACTTTTATACCTACGCTCGGTGGACGCACACTAATGAGCGTTTGAGCCGGAACTGTTCGACGAGTGAGCCGATACGCAACCGAGACATCGTGTCCGTGAGCGGTGTCTATGTGTGCGTTGCTCGAGCGTTCTTTGTATGCAGATTGACTTCTGTACCTATCTATTTTGTGACTGGACACACTGTATTATTGTTAAAACATAATAAATTGTTTTATTACACACATTAGTACATACATTACTAGCAGGCAAGGAAGCGGTTACCAAAAAAAAAAAATCACCGCACCAGTGTCCTTCAGTGGTGTCATTAACATGCTATAAATAATCTATATATAGCTATAGATATCCTTTTATGTCTGGATGGAAATTGTCTGGGAAACCCTCCATCTGCAGGGAATTAAGTCAGACTCCATCTCCAATTTAGAATGGTGCACTATCTTCTGACGTTTTATAAGTGCCCGTGTAGGCCTATGTGAAATAAAAGTCAATTGAATTTTACTAAACTGTTCATAGTGCAACACTATCTAGAGTCCCAGGAGAGTAGTCTATTTGGATGCACCTCCATACATAACTACTATCTCATCCATCTGGTAAGTCCAGATGGATGTAGTATTTATGTGGGGGTGGTGTTCTAAATGAATCAGTCCTTACAGTAAAACCTGATCATAACAGTTCTAATGGGTACCTTTTATTCAAACGAAAGGCCATATGAATGATTGAATTATTTAACATTTTTACTTACATTTGTTACACATACATTTAAGTACACACATAACTTTCCAAGTCCTTGACGTACCACTAAGTTCTTTTTTACCTAACATGGTTAGGATGACAGGCCGAAAACATGCATCTTTACAGATGACAGAAAAGGACAGGTAGCTACATTGTATGAATTGTAGCATTATCTTCTGGGTAAGCTCGTTCCCCTGTAGACCATCCAGCTTTCCATCACGCATGACTGAGGTTAGGGTTGCCAGGTCTTGAAACCGAAAAGCCGGACAGACTGTCCTATTTAGCCGGACATTTGGTCAAACAAAGCCACAACTTTTTAATAATAACAATAAAATTCATAAAATCTGTTGATAATTGCCCGTCCAATATACCACAGTGTCTCAAGATGAAAGTCTATGACCAGTGCGTGTTGCCAGTGATGACTTATGGCTCCGAAACGTGGTCACTTACAATGGGCCTCATAAGAAGACTCAAAGTCACCCAAAGGACGATGGAAAGAGCTATACTTGGAGTTTCCTTGCGTGATCACATCAGAAATGAAGATATAAGAATCGCTAAACTTAAGTGGCAATAGGCAGGGCACATTGCACGCAGAACAGATGGCCGATTGGGACGAAAGGTTCTGGAGTGACGAGCACGTACCGGAAGACGCAGTATTGGACGGCCTCCAACAAGGTGGACCAATGACCTGGTCAGGGTCGCGGAAATCCGATGGATGCGTGACGCACAGGACTGGTCGTTGTGGCGGCGCTTGGGGGAGGCCTATGTCCAACAATGGACGTCTTTCGGCTGATATGATGATGATGATATAATAGCTAGACTAATTGCATATCCGCTCTGCTTGTGCTAGCGAGATAAGGTAAGGCAGAACTCAAATGACAATTCTAAACAAAATGATCAAATTTAAAAAGCCTAACGGCTAAGGCGGACGTGCCGGACTCCGCCTAATTTGGCCGGACACGCCACTAAAAAGCCTGACCGTGTCCAGCTTTATCTGGACACCTGGCAACGCTAACCGAGGTCAAGAGCTAGCTCTTTGGGAAAACAAACACTAGTCCTAACCTCGCCACCTCCATCACAAGGCGAGCATGTCCCTCTGTCCC
This sequence comes from Mythimna albipuncta, assembly GCA_929112965.1. Taxonomy (NCBI): domain Eukaryota; kingdom Metazoa; phylum Arthropoda; class Insecta; order Lepidoptera; family Noctuidae; genus Mythimna; species Mythimna albipuncta. The sequence continues at coordinate 1,346,427 of OV815962.1, read as the reverse complement.
CTGGCCTCCATGACTGCAGCTATCCTCATCATGGCGTCGGCCTGCGTGCTCGCGGCGTCGGCCAGCCGTTTCAGCGCTTCGGCCTGCACGAGCGCCGCTTCAGCGTTTTTAATAGCGACGGCAACGCGCTGCTCTTCAGCTTTAGCTCGTATTAACTCTGCGTCGGCTCGTTTTTTCTCTACTTCTATCAACCATTGTGGGTAAAGGTCTGAAAAAATAATAGTAATAAAATAGTGGGGATATTTACGAGTATAGTGGAAGAAAGAGACCTAATGACAGCATCGGTGGACTGCATTACCATGGCTGAATACCGTGTCAACTGTCAGGCAAGGAATTTAACTAGTTTTGCTATCGACAAGCTAAGGAGATGTGGAGCAATGAAAGAAAACACATTTTTTAAACATACAGACGCACACAATGAAGAAACAAGTACCTATGTAGAAAATTAAGTTAAAAAAAAAATACTATAATAAAACAACAAATTTGTGTTTGTTGCAACAAAAATAGGTTCAGTTAGTTTTCTGGCATTATGCCAAAAAACTAACTGAACCTTAACATGAACACGACGACTCGATTGGCGCAATGGTCAAGCGATTGGCTTCTCGCTGCGTGTCCCGGTTTCGATTCCCGCAAGGAACAAATTCCTAGCGAGAGGTCAATGTACTGATGTGAATATGATCATCAAAAATCTTACTCTGTATAGCAGGTTCATTTGAATCGTTTTCGTTTACGTATTCTCCGCCAGAGGACTCTGCACTGTCATTACTTTGTTCATCTCCACCTGGAATTGGTAACATGCCAGTGTAATGGTAATGTCAACCTAGGACAATTGAATGAATAAATATACACGGTGTCTTTGACCTCGACGTACAAGCTGGATCCAGTACATGCCAACCACCCGCATGCAGAACTGGGAGAATTTTGTGGTACATAGAACAGTTTTAACACACGCTCATCTTGGTACATACGACGGATTTGGTTTATGTTACCATATTCGGGCGTTAACACTAGAAACGTGACTCGTCCAGCCTTCACGCTATGCTTACAAAAATATCTCATTTATTATAGCCCTTTAAACCTATTAGTAAAAACTTAAAACCTGACAGACAAACTAGTGCTTCAGCTTGACTGCGATCTCGCTTAATGGTAAGCAGTGATGCAATCGTTAATTATGAAGCCCACTAGCTTATTAAGAGCCTATTCACTCTAGCCTTGAAAACACCTAAATTATTCTTAATCAGATGAGATAACTGCAACAGGCAAACTGTCCCAGTCCTTCGATGTACGCGGAACAAACGACGAGGCAAAACGCTTACTCCGAACTGTACAGCTGACAACAATGTAAAGGTGGACACTCGCCGTACATCGAGTTGTCCGATGGTAAAAAGGCGATGGCGGAATCAAGTCATGCAAATCCCGCGCACATCTCACACATCTCTTATGCCAGCCATACACGGTCAAACCTATCGTCAATCGGTTTGACGCTACATGTTTGATCAAACCTGTAGTTCGTCTCTATACACTATACACGGTCAAACCTGTCGTCCAATCGGTATGACGCTACATGTTTGATCAAACCTGTAGTTCGTCTCTATACACTATACACGGTCAAACCTGTCGTCCAATCGGTATGACGCTACATGTTTGATCAAACCTGTAGTTCGTCTCTATACACCATACACGGTCAAACATGTCGTCCAATCGGTATGACGCTACATGTTTGATCAAACCTGTAGTTCGTCTCTATACACTATACACGGTCAAACCTGTCGTCCAATCGGTATGACGCTACATGTTTGATCAAACCTGTAGTTCGTCTCTATACACCATACACGGTCAAACCTGTCGTCCAATCGGTATGACGCTACATGTTTGATCAAACCTGTAGTTCGTCTCTATACACCATACACGGTCAAACATGTCGTCCAATCGGTATGACGCTACATGTTTGATCAAACCTGTAGTTCGTCTCTATACACCATACACGGTCAAACATGTCGTCCAATCGGTATGACGATACATGTTTGATCAAACCTGTAGTTCGTCTCTATACACTATACACGGTCAAACCTGTCGTCCAATCGGTATGACGCTACATGTTTGATCAAACCTGTAGTTCGTCTCTATACACCATACACGGTCAAACCTGTCGTCCAATCGGTATGACGCTACATGTTTGATCAAACCTGTAGTTCGTCTCTATACACCATACACGGTCAAACATGTCGTCCAATCGGTATGACGCTACATGTTTGACCAAACAGATTTGACCGTGTATGGGAGTGACATGTTTGACGGCACAATCGAATTTCAATTCTTTTGGTTTGATCATAACGATTGGACAGCCCCATACACGGTCCAATCTGTATGATCCAATCGGTTGAATGCCGCAAAGCTGGGTACCCTACACTTGTGCTCTAGGCTTTGTAGATTGATCTTAAATAAATTTGGATCACCAATATTGGATGTCTAAGAAGAAATAAGGGCAGAAGAAGACAGCGACTTTATTTATACTAATTATACTATGTACCTATAATAGAGGAGGCCTAAGTAGTTTTTATTACCTGATAATCTGTCACTCGATTCACTGTGTGATTTGTTAAAGTGATTGCCATGTACGGTCTCTTGAAAGGTTTCTAGCTTTACTTCTGGGTGTAAATTATTCTGAAACATAAATGTGATATGATCTACGGGTTTATAAACATTGCATACCTAGCATTACAGCATAAGCGTAAAAGATAATTAGGTATTCATTTTGTAAAAAGTTTTTAAAAATATTTTACACATAATTTTTTTTTAGTCTAGTTTGTGCCGGTGTTTCTTAGCTGACTATACTGAGAAACAAACTCAGGGGTCAAATAAGCGTAGCGCGCGGGGCGTACTAAGCCTAAGGAACTCAGGCCACACAGAACCCTCTAGGAGAGAGAATGGACCGCAATCTATCAGGCAGAAGGCCCAGTACGGCGGCTTGATGGATTACACTGGACACATTATCTTCGAATGTTTTAGTTCTAGAACATTCTTTTCTTCATGATGTCTTCCTTCACCGTTTTGGAGGTTGGGTTTTAACCCGCGACCTACAGCTCGTAAGTCGGGGCCTGTTAATACTGGGTCATCAGTGCTCCATAGAGATATTTTTTTTATATTAGATCTATGATCTGTACCTATTGTTTTTAGTTGTTTCAATCCATTCTATGGTTGTCTGGTAGATATACAATGGTGGATATACCCATAGATTTAAGTTTAAGTTAGGTACTTACAATTGCCATAACGGATCTTGAGCGCTCGGCGTCAGAGTGGAGATCGCTTTGCACATTCCATACATTGGCAAGCCAATCGTCGTCGTTATTACATATATGCAGCAGCGCAGGGATCGAATCATAAGTGACGTCTATGACGCGATGACGCGGCGAGCCAATCACTGACACTCCCTGCCCCCGCGTCTCACTTCGCACTACTAAAGAGGCCGAATTTTGACTTTTGTGGAACTTGAAGCCAGCGCTCCAGATCCGTGGCGGCAATTGTATGTTACTTTTTGGTCTATAATAAAGTTTATTCTATTCTATGATAAAAGCACACAGACATAACAAGATTTTGCTAGATTTTGTTTTATTAGAAGCTTTAGATATTTTGCTTTTTTCAGCTCCATATTGAAGGCGCTTTTTTAGAAGACACCTAAATGCCACATAGGGTGCTTTTATCCCATTAGTAGGTTCACTTGGGATAATCTTATACAATCACGTAGGCAAAAGCTAGTAAGTAATGTTATATATACGCAAGTTTGTATCTATGTTTGTTACTCTTTCACAACCAAACGGCTGAAAGAATTTAAATTAAATTTGGTAAAAATGTAGACTATGTCCTGTAGTAGGACATAGATTACCTTCTACCTCAGGAGTATGTCTTCTTGGGATAATTTCCTACATTCTCGCGGGCGCAGCTGCTGGAGTATCATACTTGGCAATAATAGTTTGGTTATATTAAAGATTGCGTAATATATATGCATACCAAATTTGACACTGTGTACCCTTGTCTGGTCTTCCTCTTCTCATAGTAAGGGCCTAGTATAGCAAGAGCCCTCTTCTCCATCTTAGTCAGAGGCCTGATGCCCTTGAGAGAAGATCCTGATTTCTTCCTCTTCAGCAGCCACACTTTATTCTTCAGCTTATTCTTGAAGTCACTCCAGTACTGTAAATATATGAATCTGTGGTGAGTACTATTAATAAGTAATGTATAGAGAGTTAGAATCCAAAAAATTGTACACATAAGTACACAGGTGTAGAATTTGCTATGAGGAACTTAAAACAAACTATTTACAAAGTAATTGTTGTAGCCCCAGACGAAAAGTAACTTTAGAATTGCATAATCTGCAATAAACAAAAGGGTAATTCTTACTAATATTATAATGGCGAAAGTGAGTTTGTTTATTTATTTGATTATTTGTTCCGTCTTCACGCCTAAATGGCAAGACCGAGTTTGACGAATTTTGGTAAAGAGATAGTTGGGACCCTGGAGACGGACATAGGCTAATTTTTTTTTGTAAAAAAACAGAGGAAAGGCCTTTATGTATGCGGGTGAAGCCGCGGGCAAAAGCTAGTAAATCAATAAATAATTGTAATTTTAGATAATACTTATAACTACTTAAAACCAAAATAACCACATTTACTGTTTATGTGACCAAATTTTAATGACCACAAAAAAGAGATGGTAGTAGACCTTATTAACTAATAGACCCTTTCCTCCCGGAGTTACATCCACAGAATTGTTTACCAGTGAGTGGAGACTGAGTTAGAGAACTAGACAGTCTGTATTTTAATTCATTAAACCTGGTGTTCACTATCTCATTGCCTTTCTATTGTGTCTCTAATTATGGTTAAATTTCATGTTAAGATAAGGGATTTTCATTTATTTGAAGGGAATTAATATTAACCTTACTCCATCCATCAGCAGTTTTCCTGGTGCCTCGGCAGCTGTTGAGCATCTTGGTGAGTTCCTCCCACAGCCTCTTGGACGTATGCCTGGCTTCAAGAGAGCGCAGGTTGCCGGATGCAAACTCAACGTGCTGTGCCATGAAGTCTATGATGGACTTCACTTGTTCGTATGATACGAGGCGGGACTGACCGTTAATGTCGCTCATATTTTCATCACTGAAAACGATACAAGTACAAAATGAGTTTGAGTTTTATTATAAAACATAAACCACACATTACTGGCCATAAAATTTGAAACAAATTGGAACTTACAATAATGTTTTATCAAGCCAAGCTAACAAAGATCTCAATGTCAAGTCCCAGGAATAAAATACTGAATTACCTAAATAAGATGTTGATTTTGTTTATTTTTATCAAATAAAAATTAAATAATAAAATCAGGATCTGCGAAATGAAATTCAATATTTGTTTAGATTATGTTTATCTACCTAGTTATGAATTGATAATTAATATTTGTACACAAGATTATTTATTTAATAGAAATAGAAAAATAACAACAAACATAACATTTATCAGCTGTCAAGTTCATAAATGTTTACATGACATTGACATGTCCATGACACTGACGTGACGAAGTCCAAAATTACTACTGTTCTAAAATTCTAATTCATAATGAATTGTTTTTTTTTTTATGGATAATAAATTGTTATTACTATAATATACACTCTTGCCAATCCAATTTACTTTTGACATTGGCAGAATAGTCGACATCGGCTCTATTTGCCATTAATAAAAAATAGAATAGAATAGAATAGACGAAGTCCAAAATTTTTCTTCAGTTCGAAAATCACCAAAAGAGAATGTTAGGTTCCTGCCTTGGTGCTAGGTATAGAGTAGTAAAATAATATATCGGGCAGTGCTAGGCTAGGATAAAGCTCTTGAGCTGTTTTACACTTCTTCACAATGTCGCCTCTGTCTTTAAAGATCTCCGATCCCGAAACTGTAAATTGTTTAATCACATTGTTAACGTGACAATTGATCAATCGTTTAAAGTAAACGATTGATCACAGAATTTAATAGCATGTTGCCATGTGCATGCACGTGGGCCTTAGCTGTAAGGACATACTTTTATATACTCAAGATTACAAAACTATGTCACGCTTTTCACATAATTGCTTACTTATGGAGGTCCATTAAGAAGCATCTTAATAAATACTAGTATTCAGCTGCATCTGTTTTGAATGGCAGCCGACCCCAATATATACTTCTTCTTGTCTTTGAAAAACAAGATCGAAGTTTCGCAGCTGGCTTGTATATAAGCCCCTTTAGATTTAGTGGACAATGTACCGTGTACCCAAAGCTCAAAGTAATTTAAAAAAAAAAACATCATAAATTATGGCAACAATATTCTTGTCTTGCGCCGCGAGTGTGCGCAGAAAAATAAAAAAAAATAATAGGAAAAGAAATGGCAGTTACTAGAGAGAAAGAAAATTGTTCAAGAAAAATTAATGGAAATATACCTGCATTATCTCTCAATAGTGATAACATGTCGACGTCCACGGATAGTGACGACGTAGCGGACCCGACGTATGAAATTAGGAACATTCAAAGCATTATAAATGTAACCCGTGAAAACATTGACGCTTTGAATGCAAAATTCGCTGGTTTCCAGCATCCACCGTCGCTGTATTTGTCTGAATACCAGGAGTTGACGTCAAAGTTGCATAATTTGGAGTTAAGAGAGCGGAATTTGCGGGAATTGCTGCAGTGTGACTCGCCGGACAGGAGTGAGGAGTATTCATTGCAGGATGATAGTAAAAAGTTCGATACTCTTACGCGGCAGCCGAAGGTGTTCCTTCGGGCGCACCTGCCGAATCAGCAGCGGACGAGTGTGCAGGTGAAGGAGGGTGTGACGCTGCGGGACGCGCTGTCGAAGGCGCTCAAGCTGCGCAACCTGACGTGTGAGATGTGTGAAGTGGTGCGGACAGGCAATAACCTAGTGATACCGTGGGACATCGACATTACTGGGATCGACGCGGAAGAGGTCAGTCCAGTGTTGTTTGTTTTGTTTTGATCATGGTAAGTCAGTGGCACATGGTACAGTTTGCTCTACAACACAAGTTTTTGTTGGTATGTCTGTATTCAGCCTTTCCAGGCTTGCAAGCTAGTAAATATTTAAGGTAGTGGATGTAGCAATTTGGGTGTTGACAATAACATTGCTTTCTAGTTCTCCAGTATATTACAGTGATGTTTGTGTAGATACCCTGATGCAGATAGACCTACAACTAGGCTCCTAGGCTTACATTATTTGCAAGTTCAATTCAAGACATTAACAAAATCAATCTCTTATTGTTGGTATTTATATAAAATCTATAGTAGAAAAAGAAAGTAATAAAATAAAAAGCTTTAATTTGTACTTCACATATACAGTAGAATTAGGATACATTAGAAATAAAATACAGTAGAATTAATTATGAAAAAAAATAACTTTAAAATCTCTGCGCTGCCAAAAAGGCGCCTAACTCAGCATATGCTGCAATATTTAAAATAATCAATAATGCAGTGCTGCTATTCTGCTAACACACATGCAATGTCTTACAATTACTGTGAATTATATAAAGACCTAAGTAAGTTCTATGTGAAATATATACACACAAGAATAGACTGGAGGCTGACCCAATTTAACTGAGAAAAAGTTAGCCACAATGGAAGATATAAGAATATGTAGAATCTGAAGGTATTATGTGTGTAAATTATGACAGTTCTATACTTTTTCTGCTAGTCTTTGGGTGTTGTTGCCAAGACAAAATCATGAGTTCATGTTAAAATCATCTGCAATTATGTTTCATAATTATTTTACAAAAAAAAAAAACAAAAATCCAGCTGGATCTGCAGTTATTTGAGATTTTAGTATCCTACACTAACATTTAACCTTTCAATCGTGAAAATCACAGATACAATAGAAAGACAATAGGTGCACGAACGCCGGTGTTTGCTTGGGGTTTACTGAATTAAACTCTAAAACAAGTAATGTAATGTAAAAACAGCATGAATTTAATCTATATTACCAAAAATGTTAAGGTAACTTGGTATGTCTGCTTGTTTGTTACATTTTCTCAACTACTAACCAATTTTGACGCAATTTGGTTTTACTACAGAACAAACAATTAATAAGGAATAGAATTCTCATATTCCTGAATAGATTTTGCCACATGAAGTGAAAGCTTCCCACAAATTGGCATGGCTTGCTGTGACTAAAATGACTTTAGACTATTAATTCATTAAACCCCAAGCGAACGCCGGCGTTCGTGTACCTATTGTCTTTCAATTGTGTCTGTGATTTCCACGAATGAAAGGTTAATATCAGCCAGAAACAAGGCTTATTATTTTTTAATTCATTAAACCCCAAGCGAACGCCGGAGTTCGTGCACCTATTTTCTTTCTATCGTGTCTGTGATTTCCACGATTAAAAGGTTAAACAGATTGTTATGTTGCAGAATAAAAATGGAAAAAAAAATTGTAATGTGGGACTGGTGTCTGCAACTTTTATTTCCATATTAACCTTTCAAATACCATAATTAGAGACAATGGAAAGACAATTGAGAGTGAATTCCAACTGATTTTCTGATTCCAACTGATTCCAATTGAAAGTCCAACTTAATGGTCGGGACACCATCACGGAGCAAGTACAAAGAGGAGACGTTGTATTAAGATTTCCCTAAGAAACAATGCATGCCATTTTGCAGGGTGAGGGGGTGTTAGACTCCGCCCATCTGCTGGTCAATAGGAAAACTATTTGCTCTCTTGATGAATGACGAATGAAGATCATTCGACTTTCATCAAAACCTTTTCATTGTAATATTTTTTTAATTCTATTTATTAAGAGTTACTTTTTGAAAGGTTTATTTCGATAGAAGGAATAGTCTTTTTAGAAAAGAAAAAAAGCAAAACATTAATTCACTAAATAAAGGTTGCGATACCATTCAGAAGGACCTAGGATATTTACTAGGTTTTACAGTGTTCTGGATTATGTTCTTATCGGAATAATCTTAGATTTTCATGTGGGGCTGTTGGTAGGAACTATTATAATAATTTAAATGTGTCTTGCACTAAGCCCAACATAATAGGTGAATTTAACTTGAAGAAAAAAATATTTTTTTCAGCATACCATGAAGTAATACAGAGAGATAACAATAGAGGATAGAATCCAGTAATGATATTAAAATACTCCAAAACAAACAAAGATATTAAAATACTCAGAAACTCTATTCTGACCAAAATCTAGAACCATTTCACCTAATAAAAACATTGCATATACTGCAGCAGAAGGTGTGCTAAAGAAAACACTAGGATTGTAATAAATAGTAGGCATTCTGGTGGTAGTGGTACCAGTTTCTGACAATGCACAAAGGCACATACTTCATCCAGCTGCTTCCATTGGTCTCTGGCCAATGCTTTTTTCTTTGGTGGGTAAAAATCATCCAAATGACATCCCCTGCCCTTGGATGGAGCAGGAGATAGTGTCAGACTCATACTGACAAAAAACTCCTCATTCCTTCTTACCTTTCATACTGGGGCCGAGCTTCCCTTTCGGAGCTAAGACCTGGTCCCAGTAAGCTTTGACCAGCTGGGCCCTTGCTTTTGCTGACAACTACTTGAGACGCGCGGGAAAGTGCGTGCCGTCGACGACTTGGGCTCGGTCCAAACAGTTACTGGACGATCGGACAGCGCGCTATCCATTACTCGCCGTCCGCAAGCCCTAACGCCGTTGCCTGATACGGTCGGCCTCTGCCATTGCTAGCATTACTGCTTCGCAGAAGGAGGCGACAACCTGCCACTCCTCCTCGCTTCTGACCATGGCCTGTACCCAGGCCCGGCGCGAGAGGTCGCCTCCGCCGATCGCCCCCACAAAGACACGACGATGCTCTGCCCAAGCAGGGTACACTTCTACCGTGTGCTCCACCGCGGCCTCCGGGCGATACACACTGTGGCGACACCCGGGCGTCGCCACCGTACGAATCCGGTGCAGTACCTCCCGAACTTGCCATGTCCGGTGAAAACCTGCGTCATGCGGAAGGTGAGGACGCTGTGAGGTCTTTCCATCTTCTCAGTGGGTGACCCAGTTTTCTGATGCCACCTTTTGGTCTTTTGATTACCATAAGGTTACTTGTTCCAGGCAAGGCTAACCATTGCAACAAATCATGTGACCTGTCCAGCCCTATTTCAAATGGCTGACTCCGGTCAGAATGTCGGAGACCTTGGTTTTTTGGCGCACTGTTCTAAGAAATAACTAAAACTAGAGAAGACTGGACAAAGATGGAAGAGGCCATCCACCATTGCATTGCAGAACATCAACCTTTAACTGCTTGTGTTGGATTGGTCCGATGAGTATTATTTTGCGTTCTATCCGCCAGGACCTGTTTTAGGTGGGAAATCATCTAGTGACTTCTCGCTCCGTGACGGCGAGGCAGACTTTTACTGACTAAACCCTACTCCTATGTTCCTGGTGTGCTTTGCGTTCCAGGGCCCCGGGTATTCCTTTTAGAAGCGAACCCATGGTCCCAGTAGGCTACATCCTATCATTTCGTTTCGCTCTCCAATCCCCATAGATGATTGAGGAGCTGACAAGATGGAGTATTTGGTCGTGGAGGTGCGCCCCAGGCGGAATAAACGTGAGAGGTGTCGGACATATCCGATTATCCGTAAAGGATTAATAAATAATATTGCTAGCATATACAAATTGCCAAAAAGTATAGTTTAGTTTGTATGTGTTGCAGGTGACGGTGCGCACGCTGGACAAGCTGCCCATAATGTCGCACATCTCGCACCAGTTCACGCGCAAGACGTTCTTCACGCTCGCCTTCTGCGAGTGCTGCAGACGCCTGCTGTTCAACGGCTTCTACTGCTCGCAGTGCAACTTCAAGTTCCACCAGCGATGCGCCGACAAAGTGCCCAGTATTTGTCATCAGGTATTCAGGACGATTTGTTTTGCAAGCTTGGTAAAAGCTTTCGCAACATGAGTAGATAAACCGTACAGAGGCAAAGCTTCCTCAGGACGTGTAATATTGTTACCTATTTTGGTAGGGTTGTCACAATAGGTGAAAACAAATTAAATAAAACATTTGTTAAATCGTTTTATTATTCAGAAGGTTCAAAATAGGATAAGTAATTAATAAGATTCCAATAAAAATTAATAAGAAAGTGCGAATTTATTAGTGAAAATGTAATTTTGTTTGTTAACTATATTCAAAGATATCGGTGTATGTTTTATGTAGCTGATTGGTGTTTTTGAGTCTTTTTTTATGGTGGGAAAAAATCATCCAATGACAACCCCCGCTCTTGGGCGGAGCGGGAAATAGTGTCAAACTCTTACTGACTAAAAGACCCACCCCGTTTCTTCTAGTCTTCATACTGGGGCTCGAGCTCCCTTTCGGATAACCCTGGCCTCAGTAGGCTTCGACCCGGCTGGGTCCCTGCTTTTGCTGACAACTCCTTGAGGCGCGCGGGAACAGTGCGTGTCGTATAGACCCTACGATTGTCCACCGACAGTGTTTACATTAACCGGTTTTATCCATTATCGTCGCGTACGCAACAAGCGGGCGGTGGACACTCACACAATCCCCGCTGTTCGAAGCTTTGCCTCTGTACGGTTTATTTACTCATGTGGTTTATTTGTCAAGCATAAACATCTGTCATTGGTGTCTTGTAAAACGGTAGTTGGAATCATTCGCGCCATAATACGAAGACTACGACTGGGGCTAATCATGTACTCGACCAATAAATAAGCTCATTTATTTGACCCAGGCCACAGTTCTCCTGTACAGCAAAATTAAAGCCACAGCCACACCCAAGACTGAGTTATTAAAGACTTGCATAACGGTCTCTTCTGCCACCAGGTGCGTATGACGGACACGTACTACGCAGCCCTATTGGCACAGAACCCAGAGACACAAGCCGGCATCCTGCACTTCCCTCCGCACTTCGGCTACCATCATATGATCGCCAGGAACGACCAGAACAAGTCAGTATTTTACCACAACTGTACTATTTATAACCATTTTCTTATTTTGTATTTTAGGATCTGGTTTCTATTGGAATCTTAGATAGTAAGGATAGAGCAGATGTGCTTTTTTTAACGCCAGAAATTGGAACGTAATTGGCTCCCTATCCTCGGGAATGGTCGGCAATCTTCGGGAGCATTCGTGTGCGTGTGACATTAAAAATGCCTTTTCCTATATAGTGAACGTTTGGGCGGCCCTATCTTTGCTATTTAATTCTATATAAAAGATGAGGAAGAATATAGCAGTGAAGAATAATAATAGCGTGACGATTGACCGGAGAGAATGGAAGTTCACCTCCTGATGATAAGAAACCTCAGCTAATGCCGATTCACCGTGAAACAGTTCCTTAAAGTTGTTGATAAGTTATAAATAACAAAAAAATATTCAATACCCCTGTTTGCGTTAATTTTAGAAAGAAGACTTTACTGTCTGTTCAACCGATTTAACTTCTATTTCATAAGCATAAGGATGGCATTAACAGCAAAAAATTGGTTACAATACCATCTATTTACTGCAAAAGGCATTTGTCATGCTACCACCGTATTAAAAGTCAAAATCGGTTGAACAGACAGTAATAAAAGTTTTGAGAAAGGTTGCCTGAGAAATGACTGTTTTCTTAAGTAGTAAGGAAAATAATTCGTAGTAAATAAGTGAAGTTACTAAGCAGTGTCGTAATGTGCAGGTCTCCAGCTAAGAAAATGAAGGAGTTTGATGTCCATTGGTGAATATCAATCACTAGATTGGCACCGCTTGCTTTTGTGAACGCAATCGAACGCTTACACTGACACTGTCACACTAATACATTACACACATCCAGGGCTGGCGCAAAGCTGATGCGGAGATCCTTCAACCACTCGAAATAGGGCAAAGTAGGACTTTATGAATCCCGCAGTAATATGCGATTGATTTGTTTAAAAATTTACGGGTTCATCCAAACGGGTAGCTTTTTTTTTATTATTGACTAGCTGTGCCCGCGACTTCCTTCGCGTGGACTACAGGATTTTGAACTTATTACATCAGCTACCTGCCAAAAAAAGTCACGTCAAAATCGGTCCAGCCATTTCAGAGATTAGCCCGGATAAACATGTCTGTTTGTTTAAACACAAAAATTAAAAAAAAATGTTATTTTGGTGTATGTACCATATAAATATTCATGTGTATGTAGTAAAAAGCAGTAATTTAAATGTTACAAACAGACCCTCCAATTTTATTTATATGTATAGATGTAAACATAATAATATAGAATTATAGATAAACTAATTCGAAATGCATTTCGTGTTCTTTAGATCGGAAGAAAATGCAATGTTCTGTCAGTATTGCACCAGCTCTTACACGAACAAACTGTACTTGTATTTACTGCAGTTGTACCTTTCCTTCTTGTTAGAATTTCTCGTGTCTTGTAAAATATTTATAGGATAATATGCACCTGTTTTTATTTCAGTTATGTAATGAGTTTCTGTGTAATTAAACTGCTATTTGTATCGTAAAACCTATTTGTAATTAGTAACGTAACTTCCGCACCAGTAAAAAAAGTTTGAAGTATCTCTACTGCTGTAGCAATTTATACCAGTGTTATAAGGCGATGCTGAACTGTAACAATGCTTTTGTTATTTTATTATTATTGTGTTTTTTGTTTGAAATAATGCTTAATTCTGTTTGAAAACTGTATTACAACTATTTATGAGTCAAGATCCCCATACATAACTTACTAAGGATATGAAATAAGTCCTAAGGCGTCCAGTCCACCTTTGTACAGTGATTTGTATTTGTGATTAAAGCTATAATTAATGTAATTAACCTTTTAACTGCCTACGTTAATTATATCCGACAAACAACGCCTCTCGCGTTTATTCGGCCAGGATCGGACATCCACGAACAAGTACTCCCATCTCGTCAGCTCTTCTGTCACCTATGGGGATTGAAGAGCTGAATGAGATGGAGTACCTAGTCGTTATGTCACGACCCTGGCGAATAGAACACGAAATTCTCGTCGGACCAATCCGACGTAAGCGGTTAATTGTTAATATTATTTGGCAAGGTCTTAGGTTGAAACAAAGCCACAATAAATCACATTCTATCGCAAAATCTTTTCACCTTCTCTTACACCATATCCTTTGACCTTCTCTAATCATACATCTCTTGCGCAGGCACCAGCATCCTCGCTCGCTAAACCAGCAAGACAGGTCGAATTCGGCGCCAAACGTGTGCATAAACATGGTGCAGAGACCCATGACCCTCGCCGAGCATCAGAAAAAGCATAACCAGGTACGAAACATAGCAATACAAGTTAGAGCTGACTTGTTAAATTGACAGGAATCTGAGGACAACTCCAGAATTGCACTATTTTGACATTTGAGAAAGACCCTAGAATGTAACTTGGAATAAAACTAAAAGAAACAATAAATTAATAATTAGGGGTCCGGTGTGGAGTACCTCAAAACGGTGAAGGAAAACAGTGTGAGGAAACCGGCATGTCCTAAAACCAATAATTTGAAGACGTGTGACATACACCAACCCGCACCGGGCCCGCGTGGTGGATTACAGCCCATTCCCTCTCCTAGAGAGGAGGCCCGGGCCTATTATTTTTTGTCAACTTTAGTAGTACACGACCTAGAGCATTCAGTTCAAATCGTAGCTCCATACCTGACGAATTAGGTCGTTCTTGATTCGAATTCGAACCAGAGAAAGGCAGATCATTAGGAGGACATAGCAAGATGGATGGAGCATCCGATATATTAAAATGCAATTTATATTGCTGTAAAATGCTACAATTTGTTATTGAGTGTTGAATTAACTTTCTTCTACGTCAATAATTGTTTTAAAGACAGTGAGTAATGCATAGAAACTAGCACGCAATTGCGCGTGACACTGCAACATTGTTTAGTTATGTAATTGATATTTGACAGTAGTGCGTGTGCCGTTATTTGCTAGTATGTAACACTTTACTGGATTATACGTACAGGTCTCCGATGGCACGATAGTTTCCTAGTGCAAGCTAGGTTGTATCTCCTTACTCGCTTGGCCTTACGCTTCTTTAAGGGCCTGTGCACACTTGAGACAAAACAGTCTTAGACAGACTGGTCTCGCATAGACGAGTCTGTCTTGCACTTGCGAAACAAGTCTGTATAAGACTGTCTTGTCTGAAGTGTCCGCAGGCCCTAACCCAGAACCAAATTTTTATTTTTTTGAAACTTTTTTCAAAAAAACAACAACCAATCCAATGAGTTGACATTATTACGCATGAGTCATGTTTGCAAATGGGCGCTGTCAATTCAGACTGGTCATAACTCAGCTACCACGGTTTCGGAGGCTCTACGCTGGTATCGTTCGGCCCTTTACGGAGCGCTGATAAGGGTGCCGTTGCTGCGAAAGCAACCGGCGACCAAGCTGAACGCATGCCAAAGGGTTATGTTCATCCGGTAATCGTCCGGACTGAGTCCGAGTCGTTGATGGTGTGTAGTGTTCCATGCGCGCCTCGTAAGGGTGTCAGCAATACCGTAGCAACCCAGCAAAGTGGAAGCTTACAGGGGCCATGGATTGTGTGAAAGATAACTCCATAGCTCTGGATTGAAGGCAAAGAAGGAACATAGTAGTGGGTTATAGTCATTAAAGTCTAACACAGTCCCCCGTTCCACCCAAGAGCGAGTTGTAACTTAAAAAAAAGCTCCTCCAGTATTTTTTGTTTGCTCTGGACGCTTTTAGCATAAATAGATTAGAGACTATTTATTGATTTAAAAGAGTGTCCATAGAGTTTCTAGGACACTCTACGCCATACAGATCTACAATTTAAACGTGCGAATAGCGCGTGCTACATCTACTTTGTGACTGACAGACTTCATGACAATAGTAGTACTTGTAAATAGTTTGAGGTATATTTTGCGTTTTGTTGTCACAGTGTAACAATTCTCCGCAGTCGTCCAACTACCTGACGTCGGGGCGACACAAACAGGACGACAAGGACAAGGCTGTGGACCAGCAACATAGTCAGAGTACACAGGTTCGTCCATACTCCAATATTTTACCTTCATTCCATGGGTCACAATGATGCTTTATCGCCCTTTTTATTGAAGTGCAGAAAACTGCTTTCTGTCCCACTTTTCTTGATCATCATTATCATTTCAACCGAAAGACAGCCACTATTGAACAAGGGCCTCCTTCAAGTGTCGCCACAATGACCGATTCTGTGCGTCTCGCATTCATATACCTGCAATCTTCACCAGGTCATAGGTAGGTGACAGGACAGAATAGAAGAAAAACCCTAAATAACATGGGGCAAGGGCAGCAAGATGATGATGTTAGCAAGTGGTAACTCCAGAAACAGTGGAATTTTAGAGCATTAATTGTTTCTATACAACGCTATATTTTAATCATTTTAATCCCGTGGACGGTCGATCCAATACATGAAACACTATCGATTTGTAAAGATAAAATTAAAAAATAAAGTATTTTTTTTTCAAAACTCGTATTAATTTACGCATGTACGAAATTAATTTCTTTAAGAAAACGTCAGCTGAGCGAGTTTAATGACCTGTAAGTAGTTTGTACGCAACGCCGACTATTACCTATAGGTCATTGAACTGGCTCAGTTCTCTATTTAACGGTGTATAATTATAATACATTGGAACAAATTGTACGCAGGCATCTCCAACGGGCACGTTGCGGCCTCGTCGTGCGCGCGCGCGTTCCGCCGACGAGTCGTGGAAGAACGCGCTGTCGCCCCGCGAGAGCTACGACGACTGGGTCATACACGCGGATGAGATACTCATCGGCGCCAGGATAGGTGAGTCCACTCGGGCTTCCCTTGAGGCCGGGCAATTGCCCACCAGACATAACACCCGTCCGGTCGGAGGATCCTCCTTTTTCGATGGACGTATGTGCTCTCTGTTCCGCATACCTCTAAATTCTAAACTATGTGGACGCAAAGGCAACGTTGCTGCTCTTACACGAAAACGCGTGTATGAAGCTACGCGTCCGTCTACAATAGGCCTAAGGGATACTCATCAGTGACAACATTATACAAGGTTATTTGTAAAACACTAGCAACCTCTCAAGACTATGCTACTAACATCATAAACAACAACTTTTATTCTATGACTTAAAATCTATATATCGTCGACCGTAGGTTCAATTGAGGTAAGGGACAAAATCCGATTTTTTAGGAGAGGCCGACAAAGTTTTTTTTCGGACTAAATCGCCTATAACTTTTTTTCTTATTAACCTTTTTCGGGTCTGATTTCACACATAATCTTGTATTTTAGTGCTGTGTGCTGTGTAACATTTATTTAAATAAATTAGCTATTTAAGAAAATAGATATCCCTTACAACAACATATTTTGTTAGTAATGTCCCTTACTGACCAAGTATCTTGTAGTCTCGTCCCTTACATTAAATTGACCTCTGCGTTGGATTCAATTTATTATTGGGATCGTTGATTGGGAAGACCCTTACCTTATTTCAAGTGGATTGGCAGCAATAATTACATCATTTCAAGTTCCTATATTGCATAGTTTTTCAGATACATTGTTATTATGGGGCTGATTCGAAATTTGGATCCAAAAATCATTAGGGTAAGGGCCATTTTTCTTAAGCTAGAATTTTTTCATATAAACCATTCGATAGAGCCAAAAAATTCTGAACAAAACTGTATACTTAACTCATTTTGAGTATTTTGTCCCTTACCTCAATTGAACCTACGGTCGACGATATATAAAAGAAAGTCGTGTTAGTTACACTAATTATAACTCAAGAACGGCTGAACCGATTCGGCTGAAAATTGGTAGGGAGGTATTTATCCCGTTCCCGTCGTTCCCGTGAGACGTGACATAAAACGTGGTATAACAAAACTCAACTGACATGGAATAACAAAACACAACTCAGTCAAAATATAAGTCAGCAGTTCATTTAAAAATGGTATAACAAAACGCAACTGACAGCTGAACATATTTAAAAAAAAATTTGACTGGTTGATGCATTTGTTTAAAGTTTCTAATATTATGTTGATGTTGCTGTGTCGATATTATCATTAATACCATGCCGCGACCAAGATGATCAAATCTTTCTCGACAAAGCCGTAATGCAACAGTGATTCGAAACATTTTATACATTATCTTTTTTTTATCAGCTGGTTAGTAATCTTTTATGATAACCTTGTTTTCGATACATGTTGGAAAAGGGGGATTTTTTTATCAAACCATTTATTTTGTAGGAAAAATACTTTTTCGGATAATTTAGATCTTGAGATTTAACAAAAAAAAAGAACCTGTTAGTAATAATTTTCTTATCATGTCATACATATTTAATCCTTGATAATTATCTCTGTTAGCTACCACAATCGAGAGTTCCGTATAGGAAATTGTTGGGCGTCTCATCAAAATGAAGCTACTCACGGAAAATTAGCTTGATAGTAATCAATTTGGAAAAATGTACTAGGAAACCCGGACTAGTAGTAAACTTGTGGAAACTGTTGAATGTCCTCAGGTTCGGGCAGCTTCGGGACGGTGTACAAGGCGCACTGGCACGGCCCGGTCGCCGTCAAGACGCTCAACGTGAAAACGCCCACGCCGGCGCAGCTGCAAGCCTTCAAGAATGAGGTAACTGCTCTACTATATTCATTACTATCTTTTGCCAGCAGGTTCGCCCGTGTGAAAATAGAAAATATAGGCCTGTGTTGCTCAGTAGTAAAGTAGCTTTCTACTGGAGAAAGAATTGTCCGCGTGATAGTACAAAAATTATCTCAAGACATAATACGGCCTATTCTTAGTTAGTAGAAGATGTAGCTTTTTAGAAAGCTACATCTTCACTAAGAGTCAATTTTTTTTTAGTTTCTGAGTTAAATTGTAACATACAAACAAACAAAAAATCAAATCTTTCCCTTATAATATTAGTTTAAATATAGCTTGTACTCCACTGTAATAAACTTAAAAGCTTTTTTGTCTTGGTGTTATTTTTTTTTTTAATTATTAGCGATGATGTGGTCGACGAATTAGGATGCTTGCCTAGAAGTAACCTATTCACACTTTGCTTAAAGACCCCTAAGTTGTAGCTATCAGGAAATTCCACTTCTAGCTGTATGCATAATGGCTACCCAAAACTCTTTATACGTAGGGGTGGGATGTCTACCACGTACCGGTGGTGCAACGTCTTGTCCAATGATGGTACGGATCTGTTTGCTTCAGGTGGCAGTCCTCCGCAAGACACGGCACTGCAACATCCTGCTGTTCATGGGCTGCGTGTCGAAGCCGTCGCTGGCCATCGTGACGCAGTGGTGCGAGGGCTCGTCGCTGTACCAGCACCTGCACGTGCTGGAGACGCCCTTCCCGCTGCTCTACCTCATCGACGTGGCGCGCCAGACCGCGCAGGGCATGGACTACCTCCACGCCAAGAACATTATACATAGGTATCATCGCCATTTCAACCCAATCAAACGAATTTAAACCTACTAACAAAGTCTTTAATGTTCATAATACATTGCTTGGTACGGACGTGTCGTTCAAATGAACTAACTGGAGCTAGTCGCGCTCATAACAAGTCAAAAGGCACCTTAAGTCCATGCCACGAAAGTTTTTTCTACGTCTATGCGTCTTTGAACAGGCTGCCACTGTTGTAGGGTAAGGAGTTGTGTGGTTTTGAAAAATGTAAACCTCGTTTTTATGAAACATCATGTGATATATGAGTTCAATTTTTAAGGCCCTAATATAAAACTGCAATGCGGCGACGCATTGTAAAAATCTGCGAGCTCACACGACAGATCGCAAGAATTTGCTAATTGTTTCGCATCGCACATTGTACGGTCACTTGACCGTGTGCATCAGAATGGCGGGTGTACTTTCCAGATTTGCCTAAATTTATTACAGTTATTTGGTACCTTCTGTGTACCTTTACGTACCTCTTTTGAAAATCTGTGTACCTAAACCCATACAATGATATTTTAAAAATTAGGTACACCCGCCATCCTGACGTCAGAACCGCGGGTGTACTGCTAACCAATATATGTAGCCAAACGTACTGTATAAGTAAATTTGGTACCTCTTGTGTACCTGCAGATACAAGTATTAAATAAACGAAATACTGTAACGTTGCTGCGAAAAAAAAGAAAAGATTTATCTTAGACGGCCGTTAATAGCTAAGAGCCTCGAACAACATCTAAGGAGGCTCTCGTTAGGCAGCTGGATCAAGGGCCTGATCCAGAAAGCAGTACTGCTGGACACGGCGCGTATAGTTAGGAGATTCCTCTCTCAGGAGCCCTGACCACCGGCAGCTTGGACCCTGTTCCCGATGCCGGTGGGCTACTATTTTTTATATTTTTAAATGTTTTTTTTTTATGTACTTTTTAAGAAATATTTAAAAATGAAAATAATATTTATATATATATAATAAATGGAATAATAATAAATCATTTATTTGGACCAACAAAGTTTTACATACTATAAACCCACCAAACTGCGTAACAGTTACAGCCAGAGTAGCTTTTTCTCATGACAATTCCAATTAACTCAAACCCTGATATAATACATCATTTTATTATGAAGTTCCCATGTCTACCTTCCCCCTTCTGGCACCATCATCAGATCAGTTCTATAGTACCTTATAGCCAAAGTGCATCTCATGACAATTCTAGTGAGCCCAAACACGGGTAGGATACATTGATTAATTACGGAGTTCCGTGCCTATCTTACAGTTCCATCATCATCAGATCAGTTCGGCAGTAGGTACCTTATATCCAAAGTGCATCTCATAACAATTCTAGTAAGCCCAAACATGGCTAGGATACATTGATTAGTTACGGAGTTCCGGTGCCTATCTTCCGGCTCCATCACCATCATCAAGCCACTTCGACGATACCATTTTTAACATGACTATTCAGAACTATTCATTTATTTGTATTGTCTTAGTCGCATACTATGTTCATTGTGTATATCTGTTTGAGTATGAAGTTCCGTTGGCCATTTCTGCTCTTCTTCACCAGTTCCACCTCATTAAATGTCACTTTTTGACTGTAAATGCTTAATTAAGCCCTCGATGAAAATATCAAAATGACTATATAGTTGCCTATAATAATATATTCGAGGAGTTCCCTCGATTTATCTATGGCCCTTCTTACCAAACTGTGACATTTTGATTACCATTAGGTACGCACTAGTGCTATGTTAATATACTAAGTAGTTAATAGAGGATGTCTTAATTATATACTAGAGTCCGTCTAATGAAAGCGTGACCTGAGAAAAGGAGGTTACAACCAAAAGTTTTGAATGTGGTATTATTGAAATAGTAGGAGAAAAAAGTTTTGATACTAGAGTATTTTTTGTAATATAAGACAATTTTAGAATAGTTGTACAAGAACTTAAATCATAGTCAAAAACATGTGTGTAGACTTAATTATTTGGTGGGTGTATGGTAAATGTCAATAACACACAAAATGTTAGATAGTATTCCAAATTATTTTATTTTATCAGATCTCTCAAATGTCGCTATATAATATTTAAATAATATTCTTTATTTTCCATTTGGCGTTCTGGCAAGAATACCAAGTGCACAACACCGTGATAGTCAAATAAAATAGTCAACATGATTTCAACATCATCACGTCTCGCCAACACTATTAATGTGTTTCAAGATTGTTGGGTTGGAATCGATTCGTTTTAGCATAGAGAAAATTCAGATCTTTTGGGATTAGTCAAGTGGGAACATGTTTTATACTCCAGTGATTGTTTCAAATGATACGGATCGACTCGTGAGACACAAAAAGTTCAGCAACTGCTGCAGCAGCATCTCTCTCAAACTTGAACTAGGATTTTCGCGATTTTAACTTCAGTTGCAGACTTTCATGTACTACCAGACAGAGTGAGGCAAATCTTTCATTACATCTCAACTGCTTTTGAACGCATTCTACCACTCACTAGCATGTGTTTTTGATTAAGTCGATTCACCAAAACCCTTCATTGTTCGATGTTTTTGTCCATTATGAAATTCGCAATGTCAGATTATCTAAAAATATAAGAAAAAAAATATCATTATATCCTTATAACTATCTAATAATATTAGTCGACAAGGATCAAGATTATAACGTCATACTAACTTAAAAATCAGAAATCGTATGTAAACAATGTTGTTTTTCATTGAAAACACCTTCTTTCTCTTCTTGTTTTTGTTTGAATTTATTAACCATACTGTGTAGCAGTTTTTGCCCGGTACTGTTTATTGTTTTTTCCACTATTAAGCAATTATTCTTGAAAAATAAATATCAGTTTCCAAAAACTGACAATTGCAACCATAGACTTTGACGTGTTTTTTTTCGGCAAAACAATGTTGCCAATTTAATTTAAAAAAAAAACTCCAGGTTACGCTTTCAGTAGACGCACTCTAGTCTTATTTTTATTACATTGATTTATAGCTTTGTAACAAGTTATAAGGCCGAGTTAATGCATATAAAACCAATGCGTAATTCATATTAATCATTACTTATTTCGTTATCGTTCAAATCAATTAAAATATACTTTAAAATTGTCTCTTGTTTTATTTTGATTCTGGAAACACTGACAGACAAACTTTGCTAATTATATTAATCATTCACAATTCTAAATTATGCAATATGTTGTTAATTTTTGTAATTATATATACATATAGGTTTTATAATATTTAACTTATCAGTACTTACGAAGATTGTTATTTTTAAAGATAAATACGTCAAAAAAAGTTTTTTTTTTTTTTGCATCAACGTTACAGTATTTCGTTTCGTATTTAATACTTGTATCTGCAGGTACACAAGAGGTACCAAATTTACTTATACAGTACGTTTGGCTACATATCTTGGTTAGCAGTACACCCGCGGTTCTGACGTCAGGATGGCGGGTGTACCTAATTTTTAAAATATCATTGTATGGGTTTAGGTACACAGATTTTCAAAAGAGGTACGTAAAGGTACACAGAAGGTACCAAATAACTGTAATAAATTTAGGCAAATCTGGAAAGTACACCCGCCATTCTGATGCACACACTTGACCCGATGTTTGGCCGCACGAAATTACATCGCAGCTTTCTGTGATGCGGTGTCGTATCGCATCGCATTGCAGTTGTGTGAGGGAGCCCTTAGACTTTGACTTACTGTTAGCTTTCTACAAGCGCTAAGAACATAATGTATTGTAATGACATTACCTGTCACGTGACTTCCCCGCAGGTAAAGTCATTGCCTTGCTCTAAACCTGCAGACCTTCCAAACTATTATAGGCTTCTAAACAATCACAATCATTCAGCAGTCATTTGATAATAATTACACCTTATATTCATATTTCAGGGACCTAAAATCAAACAACATATTCCTACGAGACGACTGGTCTGTGAAGATCGGAGATTTCGGTCTAGCCACGGCCAAAGTGCGGTGGTCTGGTGAGTACTAGTTTATCAATAGATTTCTTTTTTAATTTTTCTACTTGTATACTAGAGTGTGGGAGAAAAGAGAACAATATTTTGATTTGAGGGCGCATCTGTATATAAATATCGTTTTTGTTATAACTACGGCACGGATCTTGGGCGCTAGCTTCAAGCTGCGCAGAAATCAAATATTCGGTCTCTTTAGTAGTACGAAGTGAGACACGGGGGCGGAGAGTGTCATAGACGTCACTCGTGATTCGTTCCCTGCGTTTGCTGCATGTATCTAACAACGCCGACGATTGACTCGCC
Organism: Mythimna albipuncta; assembly: GCA_929112965.1. Lineage (NCBI taxonomy): Eukaryota > Metazoa > Arthropoda > Insecta > Lepidoptera > Noctuidae > Mythimna > Mythimna albipuncta. The sequence goes on along the minus strand of OV815962.1, from coordinate 1,322,759 downwards.
AATGTATGGAATGCGCAAAGCGATCCCCACTCTGACGCTGAGCGCTCAAGATTCGTGGCGGTACCTGTATATTGACAACACTGTTACGTCAGTATAGTGCGACTGTTATATCCTGATATTTTGAAATATGTTAGACTAGTTTCTGCCAGCGGCTTCAGCCTCTAATAAAAATTGACCTACTTGTTGAACTTGCTTACGTGATGAAACTGTAAAAATTAACGTATAAGCTATATTATTTCAACATTTATCATTATCTGTCTAGTGTTATTCCGAGTCGAAGGCGATCGTGGGTCTTATGACAGCCGAGGACGGTAATTATCATACACTTGTGAAGATTACAGTTACACTGATGTGTCTTAACGCGTATAGACTATGTTGAGGACATCTTTGTAAAACGGCGGAAACTTTTATAGTTTCCTGCCAAAACAACCCTACCGAAATCAGCGACGGTATTTGTACGGCTTCGGTATTCGTCCCAGTTTCGCCTGAAACCAAAGCTGTTGCAGACATGTTGAAAATCTAATATTTACTGATATTTTACGTATTAGTTTCTAAGCGGCCGAACGTTCACCAGATTTTCTGCCAAAATAGAAACTTAACTGACTTTTGGTCGGCCTACTAAAGACCTACGGACGTATTTGATTTATTATTGTTTTTTATCCGGCTTTATTACATTTCCAGACACATCGACAGCAGGCGGCGTGCAGTGGCAGCAGCCGACGGGCTCCATCCTGTGGATGGCCCCCGAGGTCATCCGCATGGACGAGCCGGCGCCCTACACCTTCCGCTCCGATGTGTACGCCTACGGCATCGTGCTGTACGAGCTCATGGCCGGCGAGCTGCCCTACGCGCACCTCAATAACAAGGACCAGGTAATGTGCGCCCGAGCTCTGGAACAGCAGCGACGGGCTCCGTCTCCAGATGACGTTGTTCCCTTCGCGAATGCAATATAGATGACATGAGGCTGGCACAGGGACGTATAGGTTGGTACTAGACGGTTGTGCTCATCAGTGGGCGAAGTCAGACTGGATTGTTGGTACCAAGGGGTAGCAAGAGATTAAAATTTATATTGGATTTTCAAAAAAAAAGTAGTGTTTACTATCTTGTTATGTCAGCGAATTTATGGTGACCCATGTAGAGAGCGTTTTTCTCAACAAAAAGTTGTTGTCGAAATGTAAGAGAGACGATTATGAAATCGTATATGGCACTTCCTTAGAACATCCATTCTTTACAGTTCATCTTAGAACAAGGTAACCTAAAACACGTGCGTAATTAACATCTTTCAGTCAATAAAAATTATAATGTACGACAGAATAACTAATTTTCTGTCTTTATCTAGAACCTGTCGGATCAGAAGACTGTGAGGATCAGACCGGCCTCAGCGGAATCATTAATCTACCCTACTAATTCATGTTCTCATCACATATTTTCAGATCCTGTGGCTAGTAGGCCGCGGCAACCTCCGACCCGACGCTCGACGCTTACGTCAAGACGCTCCACAAGCCCTGAAGCGCCTATTCGAGGACTGCATAAAGTTCGACCGAGAGCAGCGGCCGCTGTTCCGTCAGATCCTGGCGTCGCTGGAGTCCATGCTGCGCGCCATGCCCAAGATCACGCGCAGCGCGTCCGAGCCCAACCTCAACAGGCAGTTGCACGCCTCGGATGACTACTTGAGCTATAGCTGTGCGTCACCGAAGACACCTGTCAACTTCCAGTTCAACACTGATACCAGTTTTCCTGCGTTTTACGGGTATGTAAATCATCATCTATATTTATGTTAAAAAAAAATCCCTATTTCCCTTGGTCACGCCATCACGCGTGAACGGCTGGATCGATTTCGCTAATTCTTTTTTTTGTTGTTATTGTGAGGGGAGGTTCTTATGGAAAAAACAAATTAAAATTAGGGTAGGGTAGAGTAGGGAAGGGCGGGGCGGGGCGAAGCAGTGCGGGCAAAAGCTAATTTACAATAAAAGTGACTCTTTGAAAAATAATTTAAAAATATTTTTAACCAACTTCGAATTGGAAGAAGTTCTCAATTCATTCGAGTTTAATTTTTTGTGTAATTTCCCCGTGTACTTGTACATACTGGGATCAATTTGAAAAAGTAGTTTTTGTTGTTGAAAGGGCTTCTTCCCAGGAGGTGCAATGGTCCCAAGGTCAGCATCTGACTATGGACTGGAGAAATGGAGGGAACTAGGCACACACACTTGTAATGGTTATTTTCTAGAGGTACCTTAGTATACAACTTGCATACTATTTAGGTTTACCTACAAAAAAACTAAAACGCACATCAGTACAAAATAAACACTAATATGTGCAATTGAATCTTACATTTCTAAAAAATCACTAAAAAGAGAGGAGCGTAATATATTTGTACATAGTTTTAAAAATAAAATTGTTACATTTAATATTTCTTTTCCCAGCATCCCCGTGCCGAACCAGCGGCATCCGTAGGGCTTGCTGAAGGGCTACGACTAGCCAAGCAGCGCGGCCGGCGAATGCGCTCGCCAGCCCGCGACAGTCGCCGCGACCGTCGCCGAGACAGTCGCCGCGACAGTCGCCCACACAGCCGCCGCGCGCGCTGCGTAGCTCTTCACTAATGGCGATAAATGTTCCCTGATTACGTCACATTGGTTACTGCTAGCCTGCCTGCTATGGTAATATGAATGTTTTAAGTGAACGCCCACGGAAATGCGTACTCAAGGCTCATGGTGCGCGTTTGCGTGTAAAGATCACTTAAGAAATTCGCTATCAAACAACTCTAGTCAGTTTTTGATTTTAGCATCATCAATTACATGATTATAGTTGTCAGATGGTATTATAGTATCATAACGGCTTCGCTAGACAATCGAATCGAACAGTTCCAAAAAAACCAATTCGTGTATAGTTAATTATTTCAGTGTAAAATGTGATAATGCCAGCAAGGACTAAAATGTGAGACAGTATTTTAAGTATGGCTTACTATAGTTGGAGTGTGAGAGTCTCGGGTATTGTGATGGGTAACTGAAGGATGCGAGATATGAGCTTCTACGCGATGCTGTTCAGCGGCTGGTTTACCTTAGTCAATAATCAGCTGGGACTTTGAACAAGCAGATTTTTTTGCGGCGTTATAACAGGAATCTTCGACGGTCACTTTCGTGAAGCGTAAAGCGCTTGATGCAATGGACCCGTAGTCTTTTCGACAGTGTTTACGGGATCAGTGTGTAAACGGCTTTAGGGTCTGTAGTAGTTGGCCTAAATTATTGGGAGAACTTTGATTCTTTGTTAAAACTGAATTTTCATAATCTCTCACTTTTTTTTGTGAGAAATCCTCATGGAGCTCCAGTTGATACTTGATCATTTCGACTTTGAGTCCGTTTGTTACCTTAAGCTTCCAGCCAGGTGTTTTGTGCCTAAAGCCTAATGGTTTCCCTCGACGAGGTGCGCCAATAGACAGTTCCACGTCGGGGTCACCAGTTTGGGGGTAAGCGGAAGAGAGTAAAGTCCCACAAGATAATGAAAGTGAGCAAATGTGCGTCTATCTAGGCAGAGCCTCGTACGCGAGGAAAGTTTACATACTATAGAGTGCAGCATGTTCTGGACTCCCTCCATGCACTGATCCTTACACCTCACTTTGAAACTTAGTTTTGGGTGCCGAGCCTCCAACGGCGGCATTAGATATTCGCGTTCGCTGTCCGGTTAACCCAACTGAGAACTTGCCGAAAGCTTTACTGTTAAGGATTACTCTCTAGAGACATGTCACAGTATTAGTTCGACTGCCCCGCTGCGCTATGATCACGATTTTATTCGGTCCATTACTTGTGTCACTTTTAGTCAGGTTCCTCATTTGGGCCTTTCTGATGTGAGAACCTCTGCCGGCGAAGCCCCAAAATCGCCGATAACGTGGAGACACCCTCGGTGTGTTCACATCTCACCTGTACCCACGATAACAAAGAATCAAGTCTATTAGTTCGATTTTTCTATAAATCATTGAAGTGACGTTTCCTGTTATAGCGTCTTTTGAATAAGGTTCTAATGTCGATATGTTCACGATCTCGGAATGTATTTATCATTATTTATTTTATAATTTATTGAAAGTTATTTATTCTTACTTCTGCCCAAATTGTTGTTATGATGTGAAAATTATTAATACGAATATATTTTATCGAATTTGTTGCTCAATACATGGCTAATTTTATATAAATAAATAAATCTCTAAACTCTAAAAGGTCTCTAATCTCATATACTTAAACAAAATAGTGAAAGCAATTTTTGAAAAATATTCTAAATAATTCTTTTTTAAGTATAGACAAAGCACATGGCGTTTTTAAATGACTTATTAAAATAAACATTGCAAGTTGCATCTGAACGAAGTTATGGAGAGGACGATAATACCTTGAAATCTAAAGCAGTCTTATGAAACCTACTCGCCACTTCACAATAGCATTTAGTTTTAGAATATATAAACTCCCAAACACTATCTCATTTTAGACTGGACCCGTCTACCGGACGAGTAGAGGTCACTGACCGGATGCGATTTACAATCGTAAGACCTCATACACACGAGCGGAATGTTGCCAACGGCAGAGGGAACTGTAGTCGGCGGCAGCTGCTGTCGCGTCGCCGGCGGCCAATTTTGAAGATTGATCGTTTACATTTAGGGGGAGTGTGCACTGGATTTGCACAATCTAATTCTACCAAGTCCGTTCCATCATCGGACCACTACACGTACGGCATTGCGCCACCAGTACATGGTAGACATCCCACGCACAAGGCGTTTTGGGAACACATTTACTGTGCGTGCAGCCAAGGAGTGGCATTCCCTGCATGTGTCACTATAGGTCGCCGGCTGCAGTTACCACTGCCGGCAACAAGCCGCTCGTCTCTATGAGCTCTAAGTCAGAGTAACAAGTCTAAAATAATCATTGACAAAAGCAATGCATAACTATAAAATAAAAGCGACGTTATTTTTCTGAAATAAATAAAATATTTTTGTAATATCTCAATACAAATCATTAAGTGATAGTAATAATGTATGTTTTTCAAAGTATTATTTGTACGATATAGTTGTAACCGAGTCGTGGCGACACGTACATGTAATTTATTCGTAATTATTGTAAATAATTAATTGTAATAAAGACCGTAGATTAATGTCGGACGATTAAGAATCTTGTGTATACAGTAAAGTTAATTTTAAAGCATAACTATTAACTCTAAGAACACAATAAATTATTGTTTCAATTTGATTTACTTGTTTTAATTCACTGCGTCAGATATCACTCATATTTAAATTATATTATTTATATTTATATATTTAAATTACCGTTCCATCATCGGACCACACGACGTACAGCGTTGCGCCACCGGTACATGGTAGACATCCCACCCATACGCACAAAACGTTTTGCGAACACATTTATTGTGCGTACAGCCAAGGAGTGGAATTCCCTGCCGGAATCTGTGTTTCCTGATAGCTACAACTTAGGAGTCTGTGAATAGGTTTCTTCTAGGCAAGCGTGCTTCATCGTCGACCACATCATCGCTTACCATCAGGTGAGATAGTGGTCAAACGCAAGCCTATCATTAATAAAAAAAAAATTAAAACTTGAATTATCGGTAAATCGGGGTGAATAGGAACTAGTGGAGACCCTTTGGTCACAAAATAGATAGGTACAGAAGACAATCTTCTTCACTTTTTATACCTACGCTCGGTGGACGCACATTAATGAGCGTTTGAGCCGGAACTGTTCGAAGAGTGATCCGAGACGCTCCGAGACATCGTGTCCGTGAGCGGTGTCTATGTGTGCGTTGTTCGAGCGCGCTTTGTATGTAGATTGACTTCTGTACCTATATATTTTGTGCTTTGGTGCCGAGCAGCGGGGGCGGGAATCCGACAGATGAACAGTGGAAGTCTTTTGGCTGATATGATAGTGATGATAATTTTTGGCCGTTACGACGAAGCGCCGAGCGGAGCGGCAGATCTATGGGAGGCCTTGTCTTTTTTGCAAAGTATATAAACCAAACCAGTTATTTTTTTGGTAAATTTTTGAGAAATGTAAAATCAATGAAAAGGTTTTTTACGGCCTTTTCATAAATTTTATATTGAGAGTTGAAAATTTTATTGAACAATCGTGAATAAACGTCAACGTTTGAAATTGATGTTTACTGTTTTCAAGAATAAAATTATAAACGGGCTCCGTCATTTTCATTTGAAGAATAACAAGCCCCTGAAAACCTACCGTGACATCGAATTTGAGAATTTAGATATTTATCGTACTAATAACATAAACTTTATTGTGAAAGTCCACCTTGTAGTAGGCCTTCCAACGCTGCGTCTTCCGGTACGCGGTCGCCACTCCAGAACCTTTCGTCCCCATCGACTATCTGTTCTGCGTGCAATGTGCCCCCCAGCACAAATACACTTAAAAATGATATTGACAAAATAATGCTCAAAATGTAGGTTACCATATGACTTCCCCCAATTTTTTCTTTAAACCATTTCGTGAAAATGCATTAAGTTTTTATAAATTTCATTTACCCCGTTTTTCGTTACCTACAATTAAAATTAGATGAATAATCTCACTGTTCACATAAACAATCAAAGACACCTAATTACTGTTGTTCGAACGGAGTTGAATGAACAATGAATATTGTACGTAAAGGGGCTTTTTGAATCATGGGCGTTCATTTCGGATAAGTTATTCACCTTTTATGCAAGCAGTGGCAAACGTTGAATGGTAATGGAAACTAAATTATTGATTACTAGCTTTTGCCCGTGACTTCGCCCGCGTAAATAAAATAGAGCCTATATCACTCAGGAATAAAGCAGCTTTCTATCTGTAAAAAAATGTTAGCGGTCGGACCAGTACTTCTAGAGATTACCTTCTACAAACAAAAAAAAATAAACTTTATATATTAGTGTAGGATAATTATGTAAAACGCGCGAAAGACGATTCACAAATTGGCCGAGTCACGTATCGTTTCCGTGGTGTAGCGGTTATCACATCTGCCTAACACGCAGAAGGCCCCCGGTTCGATCCCGGGCGGAAACATAGCTTTTTGTACTTCGTATATCACTTCGGAAACACATTTCTCATTTTTTGCCTTTGAAACTTTATTGATTTCTTGGAGGAATAATTAATCAAAAACAACATTAAATTCAACGAGCCAGTTTATTTCATAATATTCGTCAAGCACAAGATAATCATCTCTTTAAATCAATGCTGGTTTCTATAACTCCAAATTATAGCCCTTTTATAAATACAGCCATTTTAATTAAAATGTTGCCGACGTTTTTGAAAGTGCCGTAGGTATACGAAATTAGCAATAATAATATATAGTCTGTCTAAAAAGTCAACCGACTTGGGAATTTTTGTATAATATTTAATTATTTAAAAAAAACTTATATTCGATACTTTCTATATGGTTCTTATATTAGTAAACAACGATTAGTATCTCTTAATCAACCTTGATTATTGAACCAGCGTTGACTACATCAGATTTAATTTTACCACCACAAACAACCCGTAGCAATCACCTTAATGATTACCCAAGTCGGTTGACTTATTAAACAGAATCTAATTATAGTACTTGCTAAAAACAAGTACCTTATTTTTAACACATATGTATCATTAGATTATTATTATAATAAAAAATAATAAAAATGGATCACTGGTAACATTAAATCCATATATATTAAAATATTTATTCTATGTAAAAAACACTAGGACAGGTAACAATATATTTGTCATTCGCGAAACCAGCCAGTTAATTCAACATTTCCAATAAACAATGTTTACGGGATTGTATTAAAGTATCAAAATTGTGTATAATTTGTTTTTACTATGATACTATATAAAAGCTTATCAATAAATTAACTACTATAATTTTTAATCACTTTGCTATGAAATAAAAATTCCGATTCTGATGGCTAAGCATGATGATTGGATTTTAGTACAGTATGAATACAAATAAACAATCACTAACATCATCCATCATGCTTAGTGCTCTTCAATTCGTTCGTCTCTAGTATATTTATTTTTAATAAATTTCCTATTGGACGTCAGCCCGCCGTGTTTTCTAGACAGATCATGTCAGTGTACAATTTAATTTAACGCTGCTTTTAACAATCTGTTTACAAGATACTATTATAAATTCACATTATTTTAACCTTTCTAGTACTGTAAAATATATATTACTAATTACATTTAATCGTTAGAATCTTCGCTGTCTGCGTCAGCGGCGCTGTCAGCCTCGTTCTTAGGTTTCTTATCTTTTTTGAGGCGTATCTCGAACTTGGAAAGATGAATCTTCTTCCCGCCAATTTTGGAGTCACCTGCCGTCTTGATGGCCCGTTCTACTGCTTCAGGTCCGTCGAATTCTACGAATGCTGTCGCTGTAAATAACACTTAATATAAATAATAATAACACAACACATAAGTAATACAAATACACACACAAAACAATAAATACATTTATACATAAATCTATAGAAGTGTTCAGTTGTGCGCGCAGCGCGCATAACGTAAAACGTACGAAATTGACAGAAATAACTAGTATTAAAATTGTGTGTAACTTGATCTGTTACTTAGGCTTTTTTTCATCGCAATCGATTGAATATAGTGCAAGATATACTACATTCATTGACTGCTAGGGGGTTCGCCGGGTCAGCTAGTACATAATATAAATAAACATCACTTAAATGGCGGCAAGTGGGTGTACACATGATAACAAGAAGTGCAATGCATTCGTATCTAATCGCTTGTTGGAACTGATTTGTGAAGCTCTCATGGCCCTCATTATATCATAATGGTTGAATAATAACACTATGGACAGTTAACAATCTAGTAAAATTAAAAAAAAAAGAAAGAAAAAAATAAATCTTTGAAAGATTGCATGTAGCAGAGATGTGAATGAAATGTTGAGATGGTGGTGCCAGTGACTGAAAAGTTGAAAGGAAATTGTTGTCTTGGTTTGGTCACGCGAAGAAGAGGACTGAAACGGATGTTGCTATGTAGATGGATGGAGAGGGAGAGAGAGGGCAAAGATGGATGGATTTTGTGAGTAATATGAAAGAAGAAAACGTGTTGCGCCGACCGCAAGTAATATGGGATAAAAGCAAGAAGATGTGTAATACATTACATACCCATGCTCTTCTTCCCTTTGACGAGATGCCGTATGCTGCGGATCTTGCCGGCGCTGTGGAAAGTGGAGCTGAGCGCCTGGTCGGACAGGTCGCCGTAAGAGCGCACCACCAGCGTGGTCTGTGTGATGGGCAGGGCTTTCTTCACGCGGATGCGGCTGCCTTCGATGTACACGTTGTTCTCTTGGAGAGCCTGGAAATATGGCTCGTTTTGTTAATTTGAATAATAAATATTTAATAAAACTTGAAATTATTTTAATAGGGAATTTCTGAAAGGAAACTGATAGTTGTAGAACGCAAAATGCAACTGAAGGACACGGGTTGGTTTTAGTTAGTAAAAGTATGGCACTCCCTCTCGCTCCACCATAGAGCGGAAGAAGTCAGTGAAAGAAAGTATAATATGTTGATGTTTTTGACTTTTCAACATGCAGAGTGGACAAAATAAAAGGGTCAAGTCAAAGTTAGAACTACATTAGACCGACACGCGTGTATCACGCCTGATTTGTACGTAGAACGACGTCGCGTGGCGTGGATCTAGTGTAGCTCTACAAGTCTAGTTGCTATATAAAATTAATGGAGACCGACATGCACAGACCGCGTGTGTGGGACACAGTGCAGTTCTACCTTAAGAATTTTCCCATTGGATATAAGACTCAAGATGTGTTTTAATTCATTAAACCCCAAGCAAACATGCACCTATTGTCTTTCTATTGTGTCTGTAATTTCCACGATTGAAAGGTTTGAGCTTGATGAAACATTATACTATTAAGTATAATGTTTCATCAAGCTCAAATTTAAGCATGTGACAAGTTGTTTTACCTGTTCAGCAGCTGTGTCACTGTAGAAGTTGAGGGTAGTAGTAAAAACGGGCTTTGACTCTTCTGTGGGGTAAACTTCTGCAATGCTGAAAACAATAAATGGGAATATTATAGGTACTTGTGCCTACATTTTCTAGGACTTTTTTATACAGCTCAAGACAGTAAGGAATGGAATTCCCTGCCGAAGTCTGTGTTTCCTGATAGTTACATTGGGGTTTTATAAGTTAAGAGTGAATAGATTACTTCAAGGCAAGCATGCTCCATCATCGGCCACAACATTCCTTACCTTCAGGTGAGACGGTGGTCAAATGCAAACCCATCAATAATAAAAAAAAGAAAAAGTAGGGGCAAAAACAAATTCTAGAAGCCTACCCAATTTTTCTTATTAATCCATGTTTAATGAAATGGTCTGTTAGTAATTTCTTGTAGTTGAGCATGATCGAGATGGGCAGGTTCTCCACAATTATGGTGTTGGCCAGGCCTTCCTCGTCCACATCTCCCTTCTTGTCCTTGTTCCACTTCCTCTTCTTCCACTTGACCTTCTCCTTTACTTCCTCACTCTTATCTGAATCCTCCTTACTGGATGGCTGAGGAGCTTTAAGTTTTTTTTTCTTATTGGACTTTTGTCTCAACTTTTTACTCTTGTCCTTGTCAACCACTGTCATTTCATCTAATAAGTCTGTCAGTGTGTTTACATTATCTCCTGTACTCCTCAGTATCGGAGACAATGCACATGCACTGACAAATTTTTCCGACACATTCTCTAAGTCTTCAGCTATGTCAGGTTTGCCATCTTTTTTACGTGATTTAGAAGCCGGCTCCCCTTCAGCCTCTGTGCTCTCAACAGGAGGGGCCTTCGCTTTCTTCTTTTTAAGTTTTTTCTCTTTCATTTCTGATACCAGCTCACTGCTAGTGTCTGCATCGGTTGGTTCTGTACTTTGTTCAGATTTTTGTTTCTTAACTTTTTTGAACCTCTTCTTTTTCTCATTAGTTTGTTGAGTTGAAACCTGAGCGTCTCCTGGTGGAGACTCTCTCATCATTTTTTTTGTTTTATTGAACTTGGCTGACTTTCTCTTAGCTACACTATGCTTGCTGCTGTCCACCTCCATTGTTAAACTGTTAACCTCAGCTGCTTTGTTCTCTTTCTCAGATTGCTGGTTCATTTCTAATGTTTTCAGGTCCTTCTCTTTTCTTATGTTTTTATTTTTACCAACAGTTTTGGCCATAATATCAGGTTTTTTATTCTTAACTTCGGTGTCATCAGACTTGGTCCTCTTCACCTCAACTTCATCATGATCTTCTAGCATGAAGCTGACGGACTTGTTCCTCTTCTTGGGCTTAGCGCTGGATACGCTTGACCTGGCACTGTCGAAAGACTCTTGCTCAGCTGGCGACTTAGTTTTCATAATGGATTTGACTGATTGACTTTTGCCAGTTGTATTAGGTGTAGAAGTAACTTTAGAATCTTCGATGGGGCTGCTCCGAGGTAAACTATGGCCTAAATTAGAGCCATCAATGTTGATATGCGATACGTCTACTGCATCTTGTTTGCTCCGTTTTTTGTTTTTAATATGGCTATAATCACGTTTTGGGGTACCTATCTTGGTTTTTGGAGTTTCCTTGTTAATAGTTTCATCAGATTTTCGTTTTTCAGCAATCTTACTCGTATCAGCAACAGATTTGTAAAAACCAACAAAGTCTAAAGTTTTGTCTGATAGAGTATGCTTTTCAGCAGTGCTCCGTTTCAAATCAAATGACTTGGATTTCATTTTTCTAGCTTAAAATACCTTCTTAACTTGAAATATTGTTAGTGAAAATGGAATAACACATGATAGACACGCAAAGACGTGCAGCGAATATTTAGAGGTTATGTTTTGTAGCTGCTGCCATACTGCCAAGTGACAAAGTCATAAATTCAATGCTTCCAACTTTCCAGTTATATCTCGGTAGTGTCCGATCGAATGTTTAGTTTCGGCAAAAAAAAAAAACGAGTTTCGGTTAAGTTTCGGTTTCGGAGGCAAACTTACCGAAACGATGACCGAAACTGAAACTGCACTCAGGAGTTCTCGCGCTGTGATCAGTCATGTTCAGTGCGTTAAATTCCTTCCTAGCGAGTAAGCAACGAAGACATTTAGTCGTGCCCACGTGCCTAATCATGTTGTGACTGGCTTGTGTTTGCAGTTCGTTTTATCTACTCCCAAACTAAAATCTAGTGCAGTAAAATTCATGACAGTCAAAGAATACTTAAATTTAAAATTCATTAAAAAAAAAACAACAAGGACTGACGATTATATTCTTAATTTTTCCTCAAAAAAGTGATGAAGTTTCGGTATCGGTTTCGGCCGAAATCGAGACTGTTGTCGAAATTCGGTTCTGGTTGAGAAACCAATTTCGATCGGACACTATATTTCGGTAGATGCAAACTTAAGGTCCCTAGCTCCAAAGTAGTGCCAAAACAGAACCTACTCCTCGCTAAGGACGAGGTCAATAGGAACAGAGTACTTTGCAATATACTCTCAATAGATTTGAAAAAAAATATATATATATTTACTACAGATTCATGTAAAACATTATCAACATGTGATGTTTTCATACGACTAATACTTTAATATACATATATATATAGAATTCTAGACATAATAGTTTTCGCTTGTTTTCCCTATTCCATACTCTATAACTTTTAAACGGCTTTGTTCTTTTGAAATATGTTCAAACTATAGATGTAAATCAACCGATTTAAAATGTTGCGGTTTTAAACCCCAAATAAACCGGTTGAAAACTCGTCTACAGAAATAAAAGATTTGTGTTTTACACTTCGTATTAAGAAAAACGTGGTCATCAACACCAATCGTTTCAATCCAAAAAAATGGTTTGTTTTGGTTTTAAACGTTTTATTTTCGTTTAAAACAGATTGGTTTAATTGGGTTTAAACAAAAAAAATGCTGGGATAAAAATGGGAAAACATTAAGTACAACCAAGTTATTCTTTTTTTATGAAGTTTATCTGCTTTTATTTTATGCAATTTTCTGAAGGGAACATTTTCCCGGTATACAATAAAAAAAGTATTATAATAGTACAATACAGGGTACTTGGGTACTATATATGTGAGTGCGTTTCACTGATGAAGTTCCATCGGATCATCGCCGTAACGTTGGCTCCCCTGTCTGTCTACAGAAAAAAAGAAGGGAAAAAAGAATTTGCACGGAATGTGAAACGAAATCGATTTTAACGGTAGTTACACCAGTTTGTAGAGAATTATGAGGAGAATGGGATTATGTTTTAAAAAAAGCAGGTCTAAAAGGGAGGCGTTAATGGGGAGGTACGATGTTGTGGGGAGGTACCCTAATTTTAAGTAATTTCATTGATCAAAATATAGCAACACTGTTTTTCCACATTGCCAACATTACGGCGAAGGAACTTCGCAAACGCACGTGAAACGCACTGTATATTGTCTGTGCGATAAAAGAACCGTCGTGGCGTAAAGTGAAAACAACATTAAAGATTTTAAGTAGCAACACAACCCAGCCATCCGTCAAATGGCAAACGTCATATCAGGTTTGTTTATTTTGTTATTTTATTGTGATTTTTAAATTGAAATCTTTAGAAATGTGATAAAAAATTTCACTGAGCTGTAAGGGAAATAATATTTAATATATTACAGTTTTGCCAAAGATAACAAATGGCAAATGACACCATTATTGATCAAAACAAAGTCACGAACTTGGGAAACATTTGTATGCTGTGTTTTTGGTACGTAACACTTTTATTTTAATGTTTTTAGACTTCCTAGGTGAACTCCTGTCCCTGTTATCTCCAAATATATATAAATTAAACGGAAATTCATTAAAACATGACGATATTTGTTTATTTTATTTTTGTCAATATTTTCGATGGCTAGTATAAAGAGTATTGATACTTTAAATTTATAATGCATTTCGACTAACTTAAAATATATCTTTTCAGGCTTGAGTGAGGATACAGTAACTAAAATAAAAAAGGGCAAGTGCGAGTCGGACTCGCGCACTGAAGAGTCTGTACAAATTTACCGAAATCAATTCCCGAATTGAGTTACAAAAATTTTTCCGAATTGCAAACAATATTTTTTTGTTGTGATCTGATCTACAAATTTACAGTTTTCTGATTTTTCCCTGCACTTGTTCTATGAGACCTTGTTTTATGCCAAATTTCAGGTTTCTAGGTCAACGAGATTCACACTATGAATTTTGACTCCCTTGAGTATCGAAATTATGTTTTTTGCGACATAAACGGCCGTATCTTTTTTTTTTCGTTAACTCAGAAGTTTGATTTTTTCACAACTTCAAAAGACCGCAGACTTATGTGTATGGTTTTAATTTTAACTCGATACCTCCAAGCGTTCTCGAGTTAAAGGGTCTTAACAGATAAACAGTCGGACAACCAAGTGATCCCAAGGTTCTTATATGCGAGATGGTCCCTTACTGGCTAAATAGATTTTTTACGAAGCAACATTTCAAATTGTGAAGTGTACTTTATTTTTATAGTCATTAAGTTCATATTTTTCATTGATTAGCTAAAGGGAAAAGTGTACTAAGAAAGATAACGAGTAAGTGGTAGTGTGTCCCATTTTTACCTTTATATTTAACAAACATAAACTTGCTGCTAGCTACAATATTCCAGTCAGTGATAATAGACCAATCCCAGTCAAAGCGATGGAACCATTTTCGTTGGAACTTGGTAAGTGGTCGTTGGTGGAACCTACCTCGATAGGAAGTACAGCATTTCCTTCACGCTATTTTCCTTTACCGGTTCGTGTTTGCATTTAAATGTTCATCATCGTTGCGATCGAAAGATGTCCACTGTTCGACATAGGCTTCCCCCAGGTGTCGCCACAACGGCATTACGCAAAAACTTATAAACGGATGAATTTAATGATAAACGTTGGTATAATGTAGCTTATAACCTATATTCTTACTAAGTTTCATCACGTGAGCAAGTTCAATAAATGGGCTACTAATATTATAAATGCGAAAGTTTGTGAAGGTAGATCTAGGTACTCGTATGTATGGATGTGTCGCGCAAAAACTATTAGACAAATGAACTTAATTATAAACATTTCAATAATATAGCACATAAGCTATAACTTTGCAGTTTCATTAGGTGAGCAAATTCAGAATAGGATAATTTTTATTATAGAGTGAAGCCGCTGGAAGAAGCTAGTCTAACATAGTTTAAAAATATCAAGATTTAACAGTCGCTCTATAATGACGTCACAATGTTGCTTACATAACGAAAACGATATTTATCTACAGCAGCGCCCTCAAATCCCACGATGGTTTACTTTCCGCACAGACTCTACCACTGTACACCCAAGTTGGCAGGTTGAGAATTTTATGTGCCACCTTCCAACCTACACACAACTTTATGCTGTGGAAATATTGAGTATTTCACTGAATTATTTTAGTTCGAAAGAAAGAAGTAAGGATCCGCGAAAAGTACCGTTCCGTGAGTAGTATCGATAACTTTTGTTCCGATATTTTTGAGGCATCGATATCGATACTTTTATAAGTATTAGCAAAAAAAAAAAAAAATAATAAGTCAAATCATTAGATTTGGGTCGTAGGGGATTACCCTTCTATAGACAATAGCTTATGTTTATAGCGTGTGTTACCAGTTTCTCGAGATTGACTACCAATAGACTGACGTGAATATAAATAAATGGGATTAAATATAATGACCACCATAAAACGCTTTGGTACCCTTAGTTCTTTTGTCAAATGAAATAAAAAAAAAATGAAATCCTAAAGTTACAATAGTATTTTAGTTACGACTGTACTTTAAATTGTATTCGAACACCAAATGTAGTAAATGATAACCAAATCTTAGCGAGCAAATGAATGCGCTCTTTTTAGCCCCGTAGAGCAAGATGATACTTTGTCTAATCAACAATCTATCTTAGTGGAATTTTAGGGCACCCCGGGTCGGATAGATTTAGGTTAGAAGAAGGTGGCGGGGTCGTAGTGAGCGAGCGAAGCGAGCGAACACAGACCCCGTCACCTTCTTCGAGGTTATTTTTTTTTTAAACCACCCAGAAGTAGGAGCCCCGCGTAGCTCCGTCGAGCTGCTGCTTGGCAGGTAGTTAACCTAACCTCAAAATTTTAACTACTGATATCTCCGTAACCATGGGGTTCTGCCGATGCTTTATTTGGATTCATTTTGCTTAAATAGGATAGCGAGATGTTAAAACTGGTTATAATTTTACATTAAAATGTAGGTTTAATTTTGGTGATCATTTACTATTTTTGTCTTTTATATGTTACTATATCTGGTGGTAAGTTAAACATAAGCCTAAATAAATAGATCCCAACTTAACAACCCCCAACATAAATAGCTCATGACTTTTATGGGTTTGCGTAGCTAAAGGGCGGCAAAAATTATCTTTGCCCGGAGTGGCATTACAACTTCTGACTATTTTTCCTTCCCTATAATAGTATGACCTGTACATTTAAATTTCAGCTTTCTGATTGTCCTCGTTACTTACTTTGTCTTTGTGTGTGTCTTTATTGTTGTAATCCTTATTCTATCTGATAGTCTTTTCCCCAGCATACTTCTTTCCATTGAGTTTTGGCATTATTGAGTACGTAACTTTTTTCTATCGATTTCGTGATGCTGCCAGCATTATGCTGGTGATACAGAGATGAGCAGAACTGAAAATCTAGATTCTGATAAAAAAATTTCGTTCATGATTCGCAAATTTATATTTAAATAATAATATAACAAGATCTGGTTTTGCTCACCCTAGCATCTGGTTTAAATTGACAACTAAATATGTTGTTGTGTTGTTTACATAATCATGACGCGTGCTCGCAACAGTCGCAACTCATCTCGCCATTCGCCTCGCCACTTGCTCGATTTTGTAAATGCGGCTTCAATGCATTTCACCAGTTACAATAGTCGTGGGTGGGACAAACCTTTGTGAGTACAATAACTTCATAACCAAATGATGGCGGTGATTGAATAGCTCCAGCTCCAGTGTGTGGCCGTTCGGCATTATTCCTATTATGTCCACACGTACAGTGTATGGTTGATGTCGCTACCACAGAAATAATTATATTGTTGAAAATTTGTACAGTAATTTTTGCAAGCAAGCAAATGATTCCTAATATTCACAGGGTTCTTTGACGATTAATTTTACATCAGTTTAATTCATGATAAATGTCGATTGCTATTAATTTGCTAGAATAAAGCAAAATTTTCATACGTTTAAATTAGTGTCACTAATTGATTGACTGCACAGAGAGGTGAATAGAGAAGAATTGTTTTGTGATAGCTTGATCGTCTAAGGTGGACCTTATAGAGACATTTGTTATTGATTTTACGGGAAGCTTGGCTCCGTTCGGATACATCCAAAATAATTCTGGAAGTGATTTTTATACGGCAACACCGCTAACCTCACTTTTTAAAATCTATTTTAATGGCGGATGCGCTTGCGTGATGCCGGTTTCGTGTTATTATTGCATATAGTTTGGCGTCTTTCCGTGTGGATTTGTGATATCATTGATTTTACCTGTTAATTCGCGTTTGGTAAGTAAAACTTTTAATCATATTGTATAATATCCAACGAGGATTACGGAATGCCATTGTAACAAGTTATTACGAGGTAACGCTTCAGGTTCGTGAATTTTCCACTCGGAATAAAGCCATGCTTCATGGCGCGTATGGCTTGTTATGATGTATTTACCGTTATCCGTGATGTTATACACAGTTAAATTTAGCTCATCTACTAAACAATACTGTATTTTCTGCGTTTCTGCGTAATATGATGTTTCGCGCGTTAGTAACTGCGCCCTTGAGATCTGAGAATAGGCGCCAAGTGCTGTAGATAAGTTTTAGCAAAAAATAGATATGGCGGGAAACGTTGCCACTGTGAGAGCGTGACGGATCACACGCCTGATTGCTTGAGTCAGTTTTTGTGTATATTACAGCTGGAATCGTCATAATGGTAGCCCAGAAGAAAGGTCGCGGCGCTAAAAACCAGGCTGCGAAGGCAAAGGCCGCCGCCCAAGCCGCCGAGGAACAGGCTCCCGAGATGGAGACCTCCGAGCCTGTAGAGGCCGAAGATAACAACGGCGAGGCCGAGCAGGCAGAGCAAGGCGACGAGTCGGCGGCGGCCGAAGCCGGGGCCGCGGAGGGCAGCGGGGACGCCGACCAGAGCCAGGAGAACGCCGACGAAGCTGGGGGCGATGATAAGAAAGAAGACAAAGTAGAGTCTGGTAAAATACTAGTTGAGAACCTCCCGTCGACCTACCTGTTCGACTATCAGGAGAAACTCAAGGAGTTGTTCTCGAAACACGGAGAAGTTACCAACGTCAAGTGAGTATAACTGTTTTACAGTACCAGCTATATAACTGAAACATACAACTTGCCAACATTCAAATATCAATCCCAGAAATGTCATAACCGTTGAAATGAATCACTGTTTGTATTTTTGAATGAAGTTGATTAGTATAATATGATGATGTGTGATGTGTTCTCGAGGAACTAGCAAGCTGCTCTCAGAACACAGCAACACGGGCTCTACTGTACGGAGTATTAATGAGACAAATTTTCTTTCTTTTTAGACGTGGTCCAATCATTGTAACTGAACTGACCACAACTCCGACATTATCGGCAATAGTCGAATTCAAAAACAAAGAGTCTCTGGAGAAGGTAAACAAAAGTTTATTAACATTTTATATTTTATACTGAAAAGTGATTAAGTAGATATTAGAACTTTATTAGCCTGCTTCTGAAAGAGGCTGTATTTATGGCTAAGACTATTTTTTTTTCCAAATTATGTATATCCAGACAAAAATGTTGCCACTTTCAAGTCATGAGCAGAATGAGTGACTATTTGAATGTTAGAAAAGGCTGGTCTTCTACACTTGATGCATCCATTTGGCAGCTTTGTGTGTTGACAAAGTAAAGATCAAAATTGATGATTGACATTGGTGTGAAGTAGTTGATCAGCTGAGTATATACTCATGTCATTTGTGATGTGTCTTTATGTGTACTTGCAGTGGCCGAGGGTAAGTTTCAGGATTGTTGCAGTGGGCTTCAGGTCTCAAAGTTATGTGTGCAACACTGTACCTATTGTTCCATATGTAACTGTCTAGGTTCCGGCTATTATAAGCATGTTACATGTAAGTCATAATTGTTATGTTGTGCATTTAAAAAATGTCTACAATTTAATAAAGGCATATAGGGATTTTATTTCAATGTAAAAAAAATACAACTGTGTACTTACTTGACTACAATTATGAATAATCTTTTTCTAACATTTATACTATAAGTTTTTCAACAACACAACTTTACCTAAACATATTCTTTTATTCGTCTGTAACCAATGAAGCCCATTGCACAGCCTTTTTGGTAAGTAGAACTCCACACATATTGCAGAGTTGTAACATGCTAAATACACTGTATGTCCATAACGCGCCGCGCGATAACTCTCGAACTGGTAGACTAAACATTCTGCCTTGCCTCATGCGGTTGCCATGCCAACTGTTGGCGCCGGTAAAATGTTTGTATTCGAAGTTTCCACACGCGTTTTATTACAACCTACACAAAATAAGTTTTTCCGTATTCAGGAGCCTATTGTGTCGTAATCACTTATTTTTGGAAAAGTTCGGTATCTGAAGGTAATTAAATTAAACACTCTTTTTAATTTAACATGTAATTATACAACCGACAATAGTTAGGGCTAACATTCAACGCACTCAATTCTAGCATACCTATTGTTGGTTTTTGTCAAAACAAACACTAGCTTTCGTTACTTGAATAAGTAAGTCTAAATAAATTCTATAATATGACACAGTCGCAGATTACATAACACTACATATAAACAATAATACGAGTACACGCCGATCGACACACATCTCCAATTCCTGGAAAGATAGTATCGACTCGTCACAAATGAAGCGCAAGACAAGTCACACGGTTGGCTGTTCACAATCCATTCAACCAATCACAGCAGTAAACACGCCTTTGACAATTATTTGCAACAATTTTGCTATAATTTTTGTTCCAGAATCTGGGCACACACTTTCATTTCCCCATTTACATTAGTTGACAAGCCGGGAGGAAGTGGACTTGTCGCGACATCTGAAAATTATCTTATAAACGTGTGTGATTTGTTTACGCAGGGCGTGTGTCGATTGCAGAAGCCGGGAGCGTTTATTAGTTCTATCTTTACTCATCGTAACAGCGGGAAACACCGCATTGTCTAGTTTGCACACGGTCTGTGTTATAACCCATAAACTATCTGTTGTTGTACTCTGATCTAAATCTTGTTTAGATTGCTAAATAATAAATATTAAAAGCTTGTGTTTTAGGTCGATGCTTGGACAGAATTTGTGTCGTGTTAAGCATGAAAATCTAAGTTTAAAAATATTTAATTCTCTCGAGAACAATAATTATCTTAAGATAATCCAATAAATAATAATGAGTTTATAAGAAAATCTGGTAGAAAGATTTGCAACACAGGCTTGTTCTTTTTTATAAATTGTATCACGTAAATCGTCATCAAGTAAAAACTAAAACAGCTACACAGCTCAACATAAAGATGAGAAAATTCACATCACACCAACACACTAACTGTACAGTCAGCGAAACGAATGAATTAGCAAATTGACCATTAAAGTAGTCCATTTAAAAAACGACTAGTCATTTTCTCAGTTGTATGAAATGTTCAAAATACGTGTAAGTTCATACACACGACCGGCATGTCACCAACGGTAGAGGTAACTGCAGCTGTCGACTTATAGTGACATTTGACACACACGACTGCTGCCGCTGATCTTTAAAGATGGAATGTCGGCAGCTGCACTTACCTCTGCAGTTAACAACATGCCTCTCGTATGTATAAGCTCTAATGTGTCAACCTGCTAAACAACACATTTCCCTGACTTTACCACACACAACACAACTTTTTCCATTCAAACGCTAACATTGCTGATGAAACGCAGGCGTTGTCCGAGGAGGGCACGGTGATCGACGGCAGCAAGATCACCGTGTCGGTGGAGTCGCGCGCCGAGACCGCCGTGCTCGTCGGCGTGCCCTACGAAGCCAGCACCGAGTACGTCAAGCTGCTGTTCTCGCAGTGCGGCGACGTGGCCCACATACACGAGTTCAGCAAGACCAAGTACAAAATACGTAAGTGTTATTTATATTCTTTACCTTTTTCTAGCTAGCACATGTGGTGAAAATCGCATCAAAATCTATTCCCAGCATCAGCGGCTGATTCATAATGTTACACAGGTTTACTGTATCTTTTTTTGTGTTAAACTGCGTAAATCATATTCATATGTATTCCTATAGGTAGCCTTTTCTCAGCTCTAGCACTAGAAGCGGGGGCGTCCCTTTGACCCATTCTTATATTCTTCCTGCTCTAGTTTTATTACATATATTTATTATCAGTTACTAGTTTCATTTGTATACAATCTCCATATTACTGTAGCAAAAATAAAATACTCAAAATTGACATAATGTTCCGCGCCTCTAGTGTTAAGGTCCAACATTGGTGTAGCTAATCTAAAGAAGCAGATATTAACACGTGGCATTTGAAACCTAAACAAAAGAATATGAAAAAAAATATTTGCCATACAAAACAAAAGCATAATAGTGAGTCTTCTCAATATAGCCCAAATTGTAAATGTCGAGGCTGAGAGCGGGGCGCGAGAGAATCATCCACCACGCGGTGTCCGCCTAAACAATGTGCTGCGGGGTAACGACCCCCTCGGACAATAAAACGGCATCGGCATTAGCGCGCACAAGGGGAGTGTAATAGAAGGGTGAAGGGCGACGCGGGAGAAAAAATATTGATTAACTGTCCGCGCTTGCATTGCGTACAAAAGTTACGAAGGCGGAATAATATTACTTAACTTGCCACGACACCTGTTTGTTTGGTTGCGAAATCTTTACAATGTAAAAACCTGCATACATTACTATTGAACATCTGTAAAGATTACAAGTGTACGCTTGCGCACACTTGCAGCTAATCTTTTGTTATAATCTCATTGTGCGAGTCCGTCCCGTCTTGGGAACAAAGAGGGTTCGCCCCTATCTACTTCTATTCATACGTACGAAGGTACACCTCTCGGTGCGTACTACATAGTATATCGAGAATTTATTGACGTTTCTCGTGGACGCGTTAAGAGCAAATCGCGGCGCCGGTATGCTGGTATATTGATTTATTATACGATTGGCATCCATGTTGTGTGCAGAGTAGAATATGTAAATGAGCTTTGTAACTAGAGGGTTAGCTCCCCAACGCGAGGGGACGCGAGCTGCTACAAACTTATCGCGTGCCAACGTCCGTCAGCCTACTTGCAACGAAAGCTTTATGCAATTTACACAATTAGTGTTAATAACTGCAAACCAAGCTCTTTGATAACACTACAACAAGTTTTGATTGACCTACTCGTACGCGTAGTGTACATGTAGTAGTACTGATACAAATAAAGATAAAACTAATTTGATAAGCCACGCATGAATTGAAAGTAGAATACATGAAAGGCAATTTAAGGCGTGTTACGTTTACTGACCACATTATGAGTTTACGATAGTTTTCAAGGTCCACCGGTCGAGTACAAAGTGGTAACTTGAATGAGTTACGTAACCATGTCAAGCTAGCCGCTCGTGACTGTTGTTATGCGAATCCTTTAAAAACAATAAAGATTTTATCGGAGTGCAATGTCCGGTCTACCTATTGTTTTCTAAGCAATCTGGGAGTTTTAAAAAGTCGCCGAGTCAAGTGTTATTTTAAATTATTCATCAAGGAAAATACCTTTATATTTCCTTCCTCA
The DNA here is from genome assembly GCA_929112965.1 of Mythimna albipuncta. Classification (NCBI taxonomy): domain Eukaryota; kingdom Metazoa; phylum Arthropoda; class Insecta; order Lepidoptera; family Noctuidae; genus Mythimna; species Mythimna albipuncta. The sequence continues at coordinate 1,299,999 of OV815962.1, read as the reverse complement.
AGCTCGTTGATTCTAAAATCAAGTTCAGTAGTTCGCCGATGAATCGAAATTTATCAGATAGGACAGCGATCTATAGTTGTATTTAGTTATACGGATGTCTCTCATCTCCCCTACGTCTGAATTCGAGGGTCGCTGTAGCGTTGGGGTGATTATGTGCATCTTGCTACCTATACATTTGTTGAATAACATAAAATCGATCTTACTTACACTAGACAAGCCCGATGGTAGGTTTTGGATAGCCAATACGACAAGTTGATCGATAGGAAGCCACTAGTCATCGTACTTGCGGACATGGACGGCTGGCGCGTGGTTATGTTACGCCAATAAAACACTTGATATCTTCCCGTGACCACGTGGGACGGTGTTCATTCGTTAATTTCAATGAATGAGCTCACAAGTCGGTAGCGAAACTCGTCAACAACAATTTTATTTAGCAGAGAAAAACTAACGTTATTACGTTTTCGCTAAAGTGGGGCTGGAGAAATGATGGAGTCCCCGCCCGCGGCATTTAGGGGTTAGAAGGAAAAGGCCACGTGGGGTTGATACAAGGGGCGGGGGAGACCGCCTTTACTTATCTATCTCGCCAAAATACACAAGTTATAGAAAGGTTAAATAATATGTTAGGCGGAAAATCGCTCTGATATTTACATCAACTTTGTTAGCTGCTATTGTCAGCAGGAAACAAGTTAAAATACTTGTAAAAGATGGGTTTATGAGCGCTTATAATTAGCAGCTTGCTAACATAATATAACTAACATCTTAACCACTTGAACAAATATGTCTGAAAGTACTTATCCTATTTCTCTTCACCAGTAGAAATAAATAAAGACTTAGGCCAATGGATCCATACTTGGAAAATGCTGTACACAGAAACTGTAGGTGTTACCTTAATAAATAAATAAATACTTTATATTCCGGAATAATAACGGCTCCGTTCGGATAGACCATAGCAGATAAGTCGCGGGAAAAGTCAGCGATAAAACAAAATCAATGAAAATTTAAGATAAAAAGACCTGATGCGTAGTAGTACTCACGAGGGATGTAACGGAAGTTGTTATTAAATATTGAAATCGCATTCAGAGCCGGGGCTTTTAAAATTTATTTTATCGGAAGTGGAGGCGGAGGCAGGAGCGTCAAAGGAAACTATATAGGTAAAACTAATAAAGAAACTCGTATAAGTATAAATTAAGAGCAATTTCACAACATTACAACAACAAAACTACAAAAGAAAGAGCCAGGGATAAGTTGTAATTAAAATTTATCGAAACCAAAATCGGAAATATCAAAATCAATTTCTGTACTTTCAGCATCAGAATCGAACGTCCGTTACATCTTTAGTACTTTGGTATGAACATAGACAAAACCAAAAGAGTATGGCCGGTGGCGTATTGTAGTTTTGTGCTTAGTTAAGTGTTAGTCTCTTGCAATAACTAAATATCACCATTTCCATTGTCGACAGTGCGAGTAACATTCCAAGACAAGGACTGCGTGGACAAGGCTCTGAAGTTGGACCGCGAGCTGCGCATCAACGGGTTCCTGGTGACCGTGTCCAAGTACCGCGACGAGGACGAGCAGAAGGCGCACAACGCCGCCAACGTTAACAAGGTATTCTACTATGTATGTGTGGCTTCAGAGCACGGCGGCGCGCACCGCGGCTGCCGCTAGACACGACAATTTTAAATAGATTTGTTAGAGGACGGCGATTACACTGGCTAAATCAGGTAAAGAATCTTAGCACTAGGAGTGTTTTACATATCGTGCAGTTTCACGCATCACGCGTAATGCTGCCTATGCCTATCCTCAGGAGCGGAGAAACGGAGAAATATTCTGCCGTGTGTGTGTTAGTGCACTATTAACCAATAGGATTGCACAAAATCAACAAAGTGGAGATTTTGTGCAATCCTTACCTTACTCCCGTTAATGTTCTTTTCGTACAAGTATTTCTTTTAATGTGGGGAATACGCGCGCGTTACGCGGGCCGTGATCGGGAACAGCAGACCTGCAACGCATAGCAGCCCGCAGATAACTAGATCTTAGGCTAACGTGTCTCCCGCGGCGTGAAATTTTCTGCATCTGCATCTGCGGGGCAATCCCGCATGCGTGATGAAATTCGCACGGTATTAAAAACACTCTAAACGCAAGTTTTGCCTATCCGTACGAAAAATACGCGCTTAAGACGTGGAGTTGCGGACAACAGCCCGTTGTACCTAAGTTTTGCCTATCGTATGCGTTATCAGACTGTAGCCTAATATCTGTTTCGTATGAAAAGAATTGACAGTACTGTATCTAGCTACGGCCTGCCCACGCGTCTTCGTGCTCTGTGCTTTGTTTCATTATCAACTTATACAAAGTTTACTACACTTTTGTTTGCGAGATTTAGAAGAATTTTATAGCAATGTAAAGCCAACCACCACCGCCACTTGGGGAGGCCTTTGTGCAACAGAGAATGTTGTTCGGATGAAATGGTGATGATGAAAGCGTCATCTCCTAGTCGCTTGATAACTGTATGATAGTCTGCCAATGTTTCTCCGTAGTTCGTGACATACTTACGGTACGGATATCGCGTTATCACTCAGACCTCCTCTAATAGCGGGAATGGGCCGTAAACCAGCATGCCGGCTGGACCCGCGTGCTGGATTGGTGAATGACGACTTCGAATTTTTATTTCTAAGACATGCCGGTTTCCTCACGATGTTTTTCTTCACCGTTATGAGAGCAGTGGTGATGAAATAAATTACAGTAAGTAATGCGCCTGGTTGGGTTCGAACCCGCGACCCAAACTAACTCTGGGCTATCACCACTCGGCCACCACTGCTCTCGGATTTTGTGTGTTGTTCACATACTTGAATTTTTTATTTTTCCTCTTCATATAAACAATTCCGATGTTCTAATGGCCGTTGTATTCTAGACGTGATAACTAATGTACTGATGCCTCCGCAGAACAAGCGCGCGCACCCGAACCAGCAACAGAACCGCAACAACTCCAACAACGCGGCGGCCGCCAGCCCCAACAGCAACCGCGCCAACAACTTCCGCGCGCGCGGCGGACAGGCCTTCAACGCCAGGGGGGGCAACTTTAGAGGTAACTTCAGAGGTGTCTGCTTTTCTCTCATTATACGTGTTGTCGTAGTTAGAACATCTATACCCTATTCGCGTTAACATTAGAAATTTAAAGAAACCTGTTTTATTGTCTGGTCAACTGATTTTGACTTCTATGTCGTTGGCATAAGGATGGCATTAAGAGCAAAAAAGTGGTTACAATACCATCTATTTACTGCAGCCGCCATTTGTCATACCATCAACGTAATAAAATTCAAAATCGGTTAAACAGACAGTAATAAAATGTTGTCATAAATTTCTAATGTAATTTTGAACAGAGTATACTTACTGCATGGACACTTGTATAATATGATAATATTGAAGGTTTGGACACAAACTTTAAGAGCGTACTACTCATTGTATCAAATCATTTTTACGAATGACAACACTAGCTGGAAGTTATAAGGACAGGCTTTTGTTCAGCAGTTGAATGATGTAATCTGACAGTAACCAGCAATAGCAAAAAATTGAAGTGATGTGAGTTTCTGCAGTGTATCTAATAATAATAATAAAAAAAACGATAATTTGTACCAAGAGGATGTACTGCCCACCTACTCTAAACTAAACTTACCATCTTGACACTTTTGTCTTGCCAATCTTTCACAAAGAAGTTAGCTATTTCCTTCATTTTTTGCATTGAAAAAAAACTGTGGAACATGGAGAAGAACAAATAAGCAAACCCACCTCAATTAAACCGTGGATGATATTGTTACAGCTTGTTTACACTTCATCAAGATCTTCTAATATTTCAATAAAATAAATGTTTGTGATGTGCATTTGTTTGTAAGAATATGAACAGTATTATTAACATCACAAATCCCCCAGGAGCGCGCGGCGGGCGCGGCGGCGGCTTCGGTGGGCGCGGCGGCGGCGCCTTCCCGCGCGGCGGCTTCGCGCCCGTCAACACTTACATGCCTCCACAAGGCTTCATGGGCCGCCCGGTAAGTCCAGCACCACTATACTACACTAAACTACTAACTCAATGAATGGATAGCCAGAAACAATAAAAGTAAATGTGTAAATATGCGTAACTTTTAAAATCTCCATAAACACCTCTCACTGACAATTTCTAAGCTTATCTAACACCTTACTGACACCCCGTACCTCGGAAATCATGTAAAGCCATTGGTCCTGGTCGTCATTCGTAGATCTTTGACAGTCGTTACAGTTACAGGCAGTTAAAAAGTCTGATCATCAGTCGAGTCTATCGAAGAAGTATTGTGTTACTCAGTTACTGGGTTGTAGGGATCTGATAGGCTGTCACTCCAACCATCTGATAAGTCAGGAAGCCACCCCAAGCTAGTTGGAAAAAGGTTAGGGAGATGACGATAAACAGTTCTCGTGAAAACGTCAACAATTGATTAGTGACTATAGCTAAAGCTCATAATAGTCATAATGGATGCATCATCCCAAAACAAACAAACAAATCATGGTGCAAACAAATTTGCTATTGGAACTAGGGATTAGGCGCACAATGCCGCATTCGCAAAATGACATACTGTCGCAAAATGCCACATTCGCAAAATTACATTTCGCAATATGCCACACTGGCAAACTGCCACATTAGCAAAATGACACATTCTCAAAATGATACATTCTAAAAAAATCTTAATTATCGCATAATGTGCGATTTACGTAAATTAAAATAAAAAAAAATTGTTAAAATTATTTATTTACATCTTGCAGTGGGCTTTTTTTTTCATAAAAACATAGTAACGTCCAAATAAAAAAATACTGAGTTCGAAATAACATTTTGGCGTTATGCGAAAGTGGCATTTTGCGAAAAGTCATTTTGCGAATATGGCATTTTGTGAAGTTGGCATTTTGCTAATGTGGCGTTTTGCGATATGGCATTTTGAGAATATGACATTTTGCGAATGTGGCATTTTGCGTCAATATGTCATTTTTCGAATGTGGCATTGTGCGCCTAATCCGGAACTAGGAGTATGTGCTGATTTGGGAATATGTCAGAATGTATGGACTCCTGTCTCCTCTGTCTTTAAATTTACGAGACGCATATTTGATACGTAAAAGATTTTGGTAAATACTTGCCTTCATTGACTTAGTACTGCCTAACTTTATTTTCCGCGACTAATAATACCATATTAGCGACACTGCTTCATTTTTACATTATTTAGTATTTTCCTAAGCATGATTTTAGCTTCTAGTCTAAAGGCAGCAACATACATACCTTTAGCTGGCACATAAGCATTCCAGTAGCTTGAATGCCATAGTGACACACCAATCAGAACTTGTGGTACACTGGCATGCTTGTTACTTGCATACTTTGGTAGCAGTTACAAACACTTTAATATCGTCCGGTTTTGATCACGCATGCGGGATTGCTCCGCATGCGTTACCCCCGCAAATGTCCATTTCATACAAGTATTTATTGTAATACGTGGAAAAAGCACGCGGGGCGCGTTTTGTTGCTTTTTGAAATTTTCCGTTCAAAATCCGGACGATATAAAAAAACACCCTTTTGCCGCCTTTACTTGATTTTTTTACCTTGATTTATTTACCGCCTTGACGTTTGTATAGCAATTGTTTTTAGCTTGATGTAACAGAGCTTCCACTGAACCTTTTGTAAAATAGTGTCGATTTCATGTGGTAGATGTCCGTATATAAATATGTATTATATTTTTATGTTTTTCCCTCCCTGTATACAAATTATTAAGTTGACATCTTTCGAACTGTATTTTTTTGCAATAATTTTTAAGAAAGCTTTTTTACCATTGCATGCTTATGTCCATTTCATAGAAACGAGTGCATAGAAAGATGTGCAAAGAAATGCAGTACAATGACGAGACACTGATAAAAGAACAACAGAATTACACACCAGCTCTGCAATTCTATGCATTAACACATTCTGTGCATTCTTTTCAGAGCTACCTGTAGAAACATTACACCAGTTAAGTCCAAGGTAATACCACCTACACATGCCATGTGGGTACAATCAACCAAAGGGTCTTCAAAGTCTTGTCTATAGGGAAATATAAACGATCACACACGGTCCACGACTAAACCTACTTCCCATAGCAGTACGCTTGCTATTCATTTGTTACGAATGCTTTTTTTTACTGTTTTGGTTGCATGTATTCAAATGGTATAATATTATAAATTCTTAATATTTGTTTAAAAAATGTATCTACTAGCAACAATGGACATATTTAGGCACAGTACCCGTTCGTAAATATTTTAAGCATCGCTCTCAAGATTTTTGTCGTAAGCATCTTGTTATAGAAAAAGCTCGGTTTTTATAACAACTATGAGGAAAACCTTAGTTGGATGTTTGATCTCTTTACTTTCGGATACTGTTTCTTTTCTTTTGAGTTGCGTGAAGTAGGTTTCTTTTTTCGAGTCTCATTACTGATAGTCCAACAATCGGAAGAAATGCAAATGTACACCCATCTAATCGTAATAATAGTTTGCTTCTCAGCAGGGTGGGTTCATGAACGACGGCCAGCGGCCAAACAAGAGACTCCGGCAAATGTAACCGTACTCCTTAAGACATAAGATCCAGTGTCGTGCGTCGTCCTCCTATGTTCGTGTGTGTGAGTGTGAAGAACGCCCTATCAGAGACTTCTACAACAGTGACATGATTTGCAGTATCAATAAAGAAATAAATCTAGCTAATTGTATTTACTAAGTACATGGAATAAAATAATTGTAAGCTAATGTCTTTTTGACAGGTAATAAAATGTAATTACTAACATTTAACCGCTCTTTCATTTATATTCCGAAAGTAATTGAAGCCAGTGGAAGAAAGTTCTTGTGGCGAGCATTTCCCTTTTATTTGCATTTAATTAACACAATATCATCATTTTGTGTGACCGGAACATGAAGACAGTAACGCTATTTAGTCGTGCTGAGGTTTCACTCGCATGCTATGCTTGCAAGACAATTAGCAGAAATAAGTAGGCGTAACCGAAGTTCAGACTTGTGCAGAAATAGTACATTTGGTGGACATGGCTGGAGTGCCCGGCATCGCTCGAAGTCATAGCCAGGTTTATGGCTAGTATGCCATTAGACAAGGCTCCTATAAAACGAAGCGTCCAACGCTACACAGATAGATTAGAGAAAAAATGTAATGGCTCTGGTCTGATTGGAGTTTAGCACATCTAGTCTCATATTTTATATGAAGATTCTATAGATAAAGTTAATTTCATAGTGTATGATTTCATGGACTCTTATAACATGCGTAAAAGATTAGTTCCGCAATTATTTCTATCTCAATCACCGACCGCTTACCGAGTCGGCCTACAGTGTGCGGTCGAGACCCGCCTGTTTGTATTCATCTCGCTACGTAATTGTTCTAATTGCTTTTGATATCCCGTTATAATTACTCCATAACATCTTGATTAAAAGAGAAAGTAATAATTGAGCACGTATCGGGAAATCGAATGCTAGATCAACCTTTCTGGACTGCAGTTAGGCAAATAACCTGACAGGCTATAGCGGTAAAAATACATTGTTGCGACTTGTTAATCGTCTTGTAACTGCAAACAGTCTGGCTGTCAGTTAGGTAGTAAACCTAGTATTTATTTACTCTACAATTCTCATTGCTTGTAAACACGCCTAAACGGAGTCGTAAGTTACTAAGTGAACATTAGCCAGCGTGTGCCGACAGAGCACGCACGCATTCGCGATACAAACAGAAATACGAAATAATATGTGCTAACAAAATGTTCAAGTTAAAAGTGTGCTGTGTGCTATTGTTCTTAGTTTTGGCTGAATGCGGGAAAACGCGCCAAAACGCAAAGAAGGAATTAAATAGATTAAATAAACGTCCCGCGAAAGCTGAAGTGTTTGATAACTTGTTCAATATCTATGACCCGACGTTTTTGGCAGTGGTGTGGCCCAAGATAACAAATGGAATACATATCCTGGTCGACCACACCTGCTGGGAGGAACTCGGAGTGTTCTTCAAAGAGTTGACGGAAGGCAAGGCTTGGGCGTATAACGGTAAGTACCAATTAACGGTACATGCTATGAGATAATGAAGACAATAAGTAGGTACACGGTAATATAATTACGGAAAAGAAAATACAGATACATCTAATACATTATGTATAAGGCAGCCAAGTACAAATTTCTAAGCAAATAAATTGTTTGCTTTGCAAAGTTTTGTACCTCGTTCGTGATATAGCAAGATGGTGACTTAATCTTATGTATGTCTTGTAGTAATATCAAAGTCCCTGCCTAAGTTGACTAAAAATGTGCATCTGTAAAACATAAAAGATTCTGTGCTGGAATCGAACCATGGACCTATGAGTTCATACCTTTTTCAAGGAAGGGATAGTAGGTAGCTAAGATCTTTACCGACTTCTTTCTGCTTACCCTAAGGTAGAGTACCTACCTTGAGGTAACTAAGCAAAGCACCTTAGCATACCTAATAGGTAAGTAAATGCAATAAAAGATAGCGTGGGACAGTTTTCCTGAAGAAAGTGTCCGCAAATTATGCACATGTAACATGCAAACCGATCATTTAGTATGTTCCTATCGGAAGCCATTACTTACCGAAATACGGGTACCTTCGTCATAGGTCATCGGAAAACAGATGGTCCTCAGTGGCCACTGCCCTTTCAACAGGAATCGATCAATCGAAGGAACGAAAGATGCATTGACGGCGGATTTGTTATAAAAAACGTGATTATTCCTGGTTGGTTTCCTAGGTTGATAAACTAAGATGTTTATGTAGAAGCTCGCCATTACGCCAAGTTGAAGAAGTTTAAAGGTATGTGGAACAGGGTGTAAAGTTTCGTAAACTTCCATCGAAAAGGGAGGATTCTCCGACCCGATTGTTGGTTACAGACTATTATCGTGATTATATTCTAATCGCGCAAAGAACTCGACTCCACGATACAGGATTTTGAATTATAGTCTGTCTGAAAAGTCAAACGATTTGGATAATTATAGTAAAATGAAATCTAATGTGGTCAAGACTGGTTCAGTAATCAAGGTTGATTATGACATCTTGATCATTGTTTACTAATAGAAGAACCTAATAAAAAGTACCGAATATACCTACTTAAGTATTTTATAATGATATGATGAGTATTCAAAAAATCCAAAGTAGTTTGTCTTTTTAGCCAGACTATATTTCATGTGTAGCGATATAGATGTTACCGTTAAGTACAGAAGTGTGGATGGCAAAATGATTACCAGGGTAAGTCTTATACCATAGCCACGGTGCCATAACACGGGGATAGATATTCGTAGGTACCATAACATGAAACTATATGCGCACGATAACCTTCATGGGACTATAAACTATATTCGTACTATGACATGGGACTGCCGAATTGAGGAATCAACCTGGAAAATACAGGCGTAGCTAATGTTAAGTGAGCGTCCCACGCTCCTCATTATAATATGAAGAAAGCTATTTTTACCATTCTTATTAATACGTGTTGCAAAAAACAGCGACAATTTTGTTCCTCGATCACGTCACTTACAGCACTAGTAATTTCACCATTTCATTTCCTCATTATCGACATTTATAGTTTTTCTTTGGCGTGACCACTAATCAATATCAACTTTCGATTGTTCGCATTCGCAGCAATGTGAACGCTCTCCAAGTTCACTGCTCGTTCAAGCAGCCGGTCGCATTTACACATCATTACAATCGATTACGATTAGTGGACGATGAAATAAAGATGACAATGAGAGGTAATCGTGTCTGTTAGCCATTTGTTTTAATAACAAGAATAGTATCTACCTATCTTTATTATTATTTTGACTGCTCTTTTGTTACTAAAGTCTACGTAAGTATCACATAATTTAGTGACGATGATTATACGACAGTACGCATCTACTAAATATAAACAAATCGAACCAATTATTAGGTAACGTTTTAGTTGGTAAACAATGTTGATTTATTGAATAAGCCCATTCAATATTTAAAAGCAAGTTACATACAATTATAAGCTGTTTGCTATGTAGGGGTAATTCACCCATCCCACCCATATGCCTGTGGTACCACTCAAGCACATTTTGCCAAAACCATCCAAGCTCATATGAGTGTCGCGGGTTCGATTCCCGCATGGAACAAATATTGATATGGCCTACAGATAGGTGTACCGGGTGTGGATGTCTTGTGTATGTAACTTTACATGTTTATGACCCACGTTACAGGACTTATTCCTAGTGTAGGGCAAAACTAAAAAAAAAATTAAATAAAAAAGTGCCTGTGTATTTTGTATAAGACATGCAAAATACGCAGGTCTTGCCAGTGGCATGTTCACTTATTTCTACATATTATTTGATTATGAGAAATAGTATTGTGATCTATACTTCTACTTCGTTCCTCGCTCCATCAGAAAATTCAGTAAAAGTCAGTATTTTGTAAAGTGGTAAATGTAACTTATTTAAAAAAAGTTCTATGAAGTTTATCAGGGTGTGGCACTAAGATTTACTTCGGACCTATTTTTTTTAAATAATTTTCGATAGTTCGCCTGTAGGAAGAATTTAAATGATGTGATAATGTTGAGACAACATTAGTATAATCCAGTCATTACAATTTTACTAGATAGACTTTATGAGACGTACCTTTTTTGAGGTGAGAAATCATCAAATAACTCCTCTCGCTCTGGGTGGAGCGACAAAAATTGAGTCTGACTAAAACCCACCTGTGTAGTGTGTGAAGGGTAACTCGTTCAAACATTCCCGCAACTCTAACAAGCATCGGCCCTACTGGCCCCTGCCCATTTTTGCCGACACCTCATTGAGGCGCTCGTGAAACATAACGCGCTGTCGGCTCGGGCTTGGTCCGTAGCGGACTTCTGGACATCGAACTACCCGTTGTTCGCCTTTCGCAAGCCCACGCCTATGAAGTCGGAAACTGCCCTGCGACTCCTGACGCCAGTGGCTTCTCCTGTATCGACGACTAGAATGTGAGGATGTCCTCACTCTTACGGTTTTGACCACCACTCACTCATATAAAATTCTTTCAGCAGTATATCTCCGAACTTCTAATGGCGGTTATTAATTTGGTAACATAGGTGGGTTTTCAAACCATCCAGCAGCCTACACAGCTACCATTTGAGGTGGACGGGAGTTGCCCTGCAGACACCCGGGGCGTCTTCTGCGGGGGCCGGGGCGTACAGGAATGTTTCCACCTCACACTTTCCGCCATCTTCATCGCTCTCATTACTGCTTCACTGTTGGAGTTGTCTGCTTCCCATTTCCTCTCGCTCCGGACTATGGCCGAAGACCGGACGCGAGGATTCTTCGTCACCGATCGCCTCTATGAAGAAACGACAATACTTTACACAAGCGAGACAGACTTCAAACCATCTTCCATTGTATAATCCTCCGACGCCTTATTCTTCCCGTCGAATACGAAACAGGTACCTCCTGAAACACCCATGTCCGGGAGCATTTGCGTCAGGCAGAGTGTGCGGACACCGTGGCGCTTTTTCAAAGAGGGAACTTACCGCGGCGTGATTCTCTGCTTTGGTTTGGGTTGAGGTGAAAAAAATAGATGTTATTATGAGTATATTGATTCCCTATTACCATTCAGTTTTTTAAGTATTTCATCATACAATGCTAAAATTATGACTGATGATGAACCACTATATTCATCTCCATGTAAAGCAGTGTTTCACGAAAACGGTCTATCCCGCTAGGCATTGAACCAAAAATTATGCGCATTATTAGCAAAAACAAAAGAAAACTATTCACGCAACTGTGGAGTGCCGTTAGCACGCGCGGTGTCAACAGAACGTTGGTACAGTCGACCAAACAGCAGTACAAATACAAAGCTACTTGCAGGCAGCGAACTTCAACTTAAACAAATGTCGTGATTGTGGTATGTATATAGTATGCAAGTCAATTTACGAAGGGTTCTTAACCTTTTAATCGTGGAAATTACAGTCACAATAGAAAGACAATAGGTGCACGTTCGCTTGGGGCTTAATGAATTAATATCGTGTACTGAAAGTGTTATTAGTGGGACTGCCACATGGCGGACAGATGTGCTAAAGGTAAGTATCTGAAAAATCCCATGAACAGGTAAAGTACGGACAAAGTGGAGTCGAACGACACCTGGGAAGGCCAGCAAAGTGTTTTTTTGGCTAAAATAAACAATGACTGTATACTAACTTCGTTCGACTGTATTCGAAGACGCAGCTCAGCACACAGTTAACTAACGCACTCCGAGATGACGTGAGACCACACAGCATGACTTCAGTGAGAGTTATCTCGCAGTGGAAAAATAATATGGTGAAATTACGTATGTGACGGTTGCTAGGCAGACATTCGACTACTGTTATTATCGGGATCTAAGTACTTAAAAATGTTTGGCTCTAACCAATTATACAATTAATAGTAAGTTAGCTAACAAATTTAATAAATGTTCAATTAGATACGATAGTGCAGTTAGTGCTAGATATAATTTACTACACCTTTCAATCCTAGCTAGCTTCTTTAGTTTGTAGTTACTGAAAACATTATGGTTAAGTAACTCCTATTTTATTTACTACGACGTAAATAATAATTTATTTCCAGCTCTCGACGCATCAGGGCGCTATGGATCGGGGTTGTTCATGGGCAATCGCTTCTGGTTGGGATCAAAAGAACAATGTATGGAATTGGTACGAAAATCCTTTATAGGTAATATATTTATTGTTGCTCGTAATCATTTATTTACCAGTAATTTTTTTTCCACATCGCCAGGATGAAGAGTCGATTGCAACGAATAAAAGCACAATGGCAGATGATTTTGTCGATGTCATTGCTCCGGTAACTAGGAAGAAATACTTCGACGATGGTACGTAAAACATCATAGAAATCAAAATATTTAAGCAAGCAGTACTCACGTCAACTAATAATGAAATTGTAATAGAAACACACGAGTGGCGATGGATGGTGCAATACGACGAGGCACCACAGAATGTTGCGGAAAGCTGGCCGCCGTACCGGCTCGCGTACACTACCCTGGGGATCACACTGAACATTACTAAGTCCAACATGATAAAAGTAAGTTACTTAACAAATGCTCAAGCTTTACTCTAACGATATAACGACACACGGTAAATTTTTCACAGCTTATTATTTTTGTCCGTTTCAGTCTACCGACATAACCTTAGGCCTCTGCATGCCATACTCCTGCTCACCTCGCGACATCATGTCCGTCATCAACTTCTCCATCATGGTCAACGACAACTTGAAAACGAACAAGACATCACGTATCGCGAGAATCAGCAGCGTCAGACGCGTGCAGGGACACTACGAAATAACGGCAGACGAAGCCGGGGTGCTGTTGATATGTGTGACAACACTTCTTGTCGCTTTAGTCATAGTAGCGACTGTTATAGATCTAGATCTAATGAAATGTCTACCTTATGGAACAAAATCTATGACGTTCGATCTAGAGAAGTACAATACAGATCCAAATAGAAAAGGAAGGGAGTTAAAACAAGAGAATGATACAAAGCCTGAGACGGAGGCGCTTGGGTTTGAGAACACGAACACACATTACATGGCGGTGGACAGTCTGATGAAGTGTGGCGCTCCCACGATTACGCTGGACGTGAATTGTGCGGAAAAGACATTGGGAAGCTGCAAGAGGTGTGGGAAGTACAGGAAACAGTGCAGCAACCCACGCCAGCTCGACAACCTGCCTCCCTGCCCACGACAGAAGTACAACTCCTTCGCGAGCTTGAGCACAGAGAGCAAGAAGAAGAACATCTTCTGCCGACTGCTGCTGTGCTTCTCTCTAGCGTACTGCTGGAAGAGAATCTTTAACACGAACACTGCGAACAAAGACCTGTCGCTGATACATGTGATGAGGGTTTTAGCGACGTTCTGGATTATGTTCGTGCACGTCGCTGTCATAGTCGAGTATATCTCAGGTAACAGCATCATCTACTTATTGTACTTCTGATACATACTTATTAGAATGATTGGAGATTAGTGCAGTGTTTCATTTGCAGATTTCGCTGGCGATATAAACGGACAGAACGATGTTTACCTAATAATCGCTACCGGAACAATAGCATTCGATACATTGTTTTATGTGAGGTAAGACACTGAATTCGATAACAGTTAATATCAGCTTCCAATTCTCCATGTTTTGCCGAAAGCTTTAACAAGTTACTAAATGCCTCTGCATTGATTGGATGCATATCTAAATACCAAAATTAAACGAGGTTCCTTTGAGAAATATCTTTCATTTTTATTACTAGTAATTGCTGACGGTGATTAAATTCCTTTTGATTGGCTGAACTACTTTCAATGATCCTCGTTTTTAGCGGTCTCTTCAGCGCGCATCACTTCTTCTTCCTGAAGAGTCAGTACAGCGTGAAGGAACTGGTGGGTTTCCAGGGTGTCTGCGGGCAAGTCCTGCAGTTCGTCTGCTTCGTTACCAACAGGGTCATTAGGTTGGTAACTAGTTAATTTAGAATTCATAATTGATAAATTGTGTTGTCTAGAATGTAGTTAGCTCTACTTCAACCAGTTGGTCTTGTTAGTTTAAACACTGCCAATTATTAAAGATTTCTGGTTATTTATTTTATTTTTTATGTCAATTAGATATGGATTGTAAATAAATGTTAGATTTCTTGTTTTTAAGTAATTAAGACTAGGTTAGACTATTAAAACAGTAACCGATTTTGTAACTTTATCTATATATTTTACTATACACACAACGTTTACTGAAAGATTATTGAAATTTAGCATTGTCTAAAGTCTTGTCCTCTAGGAGAAATCTAAATGAACACCTAATCATCTTACTTTTATTTTGGTGTTATCATTTAGTGTTAGTAAAATTAACATTAGTACACGTTTCTCTGTGACATCTCATCTTCAATTATGAAGGCTCCAAATCTATCCTCTCCACCAGGTTACTTCCATCGTACGCGTACGCGGTCCTCCTGTCAGCAGTAGTGGCGCAGTCTACATACAAGACCGCCACCCTGGCGCTGCCTGACGGTGACGAGCACAACTGCCGCGAGCACGGCTGGAGGAACCTTCTCTATATTACTACTATTTATCCTGCTGAGGAACAGGTTTGTGTGTGCTAGCCCAACTTTACTAGGTTTTATTAATTTGACTAAGTTATATAATAACCGGACTTTGAAAAAGGTAACCCCTGAGATAGTTTGTTTTTTTTTTCAAATTACCTACCTACTTAGGCGAAAAGCCACCATTGACTTATCTAATTTTAATGAAAGAATGCGTTTAAAGACCGATTATATCCCAGGATATAAGCCCGCAAGTGCTATAACATACCTACCCCCCCTTTTTTTAGGTGGTTAAAAAACATCCAGATGACAACCCCCGCCTTAGTACTCGTTCACTCCACAGAGACGCAGCTGTACGCGCTGGTTTTAAAAGAGTCGGTGACCACATAGTTTCTTGCCAGTTCTTCTCCATAGGAAACGTTCATTTGGAACCGTGCACTAGCTTCTAACGTTTTATAAGTGCCCTGAAGGCCTATGTGAAATAAAAACATAACCCTTCTTGCAGTCGGGTAAAAATAGTTTTGAATTTTGGGCACGCTGATGTGCGAGGCGAGTGTGCAAGCGTACGGGTGCCGACTTCTATGTCCTCGCCATGTTATCCCTAATCAACTCATTATCTCCTAGTGCATGCTCGTGTCGTGGTACCTGTCGACGGAGACGCAGCTGCACGTGTTGGGCGCGCTGCTGTGCGCGGTGAGCGCGTGCTCCGTCGTGCGCGCGCGGCTGGCCGCCGTCTTCACCGTTGTCGCCATGTTGTCCGCTACCATCGCTGATGCTAGTGCTGCTTACTTCGACTATGGCCAATTGTGAGTATACAATTAAACATTAAGTTTATTACAATCAAAATTATATGACCATTACCCAAGAAATCTAAAATAAGTAACGTACAGCCAGCACCCTCCTACAGAAAGGAGGGCTATGTCTAAGGAAGTGCTATTGACTTTATGGCACAAAGCTATAGTATCTTTAGAATAGATTTGAACTGTTTTATATTGTTGTCAACATTAAGTTGTTATCATCTTTTAGATTTTCAAATTCGTTTGGTGCATACGCCGTTATTATCGAGAGACCATGGGCGCGCGTCTCTCCTTACTTCATGGGCGTGTTCACGGGCTGGCTCATTCACATGATGAATGGCAAAATGAAGGTTTCTAAGGTAAATCAAAACATTTTACTAATAAACTCATTTTAGACTATACAATAGAATAGTTGAAAATGTGTGACTACTAATAATGTTCTGAATACAAGTGATCCCAACTGATTACCCTGTGGTAGTCCCGGAATAACAAGATAAACATTAACACTTTGTGACTGTTTTACATGCACAGGACAACATATTCCTTTATAAATCGTAGACCTATGTATAAATGGGAGCACTGACTTTCTTTCATAAAATCATAAACATTTCATAGTGATTCACCGAATCAAACGCCTTCCTAGAAACTTTCAATATAATTCATGTGATTCGTCGAAGTAAACGCTTTCGAAGAAAAGAAGAATTTAATTATTCATGTGATTAATTGAGTCAGTCGCCTTTCTAGAAGTATTCAATATAATTTCAGGTAACATCTACTCTTCTGTGGATAGCCTCTCTATCGTTCATGTTCACGTCGTCAGCCGTGCCAATGGTGGGGCTGCCGTGGCTGGCAGCCTGGCTGCACCTGACATGGCCCATTGCTCTGCTGTGGCCAGTCCTGATGGGCACTACTAATATGGCTGGTAAGAGGCTAAAAGCTCTTCAATGTTAGAGATATATATTTTTTTACATTCTTGAGAGACGCATCTTCTTTATCTTGGCAAAACTGCGTTTAACAAACCATCATCTTATGATTCTAGGATTTTATTGTATCTAGAGAAAAATAAGTTTATTTGAGTGGAAGATTTCTTTGATTTCCTCTTTTTGAAGTATTTTGTCTTGTTGTTGTTAACGGGTGTCACGTATTGTATATGTGACCTTATATTTAGTGTTGCATGTTAAAATTTAAGTTAATATTGTAAGTTAGAGGGTCAACACGAGGTGATAATTTTGGGGTTGCTCTCCTTAGTGCCTCTCGCTCTCATGCTCGTCAAAGGTCGCGATACAAAGCCTAAATTATTTACATTAATCTAATCTTCTAGGCTATAGCTCTAGTTACTGTTGGACTTGTATTTTCGGCTCCGATCATCACCTCATCGAAAGACCCATAGAAGAGGATAGGCAAAATATCTTCCATTCGCTTCTTCAAACTCATATTTATCACAATGTGTTTGTTTATTTTATTTTTGTAACATTTTATTTTACAAGGTGTGTTCCGGCGGATCCTAGCGCGCTCATCAATAGCGGCACTGAGCAGATTGAGTTACGGAATGTTGCTGCTTCATGCTGCAGTAGCGCGGACCATGTTGCTGTCAGTTGGCTCAGCGCTGTGCTCTACTACTCTGTGTATTGTAAGTATTTAATATCATTGACTAAATTATCATGCTTTGTTAGATTTTCTAAATTTATTAAGAGGTTCGAGATGTCAGTAATTGTCTTGTGTTCATAACTTTCTTGAGTCTCGAAAGGTTACAAACGGTTTACATTAGAGTTCTTCTAGAGCACTCACATGAGCAATTAGAAGAACTATGGTCGTGTACTTTTTAGGATTGTTTATGTTCTTTGTTCTGAAAAGTCGGTGTTTCTTTTGGTCATATTTTTTTTTGGTATTTATGGTCTGGTAACTTTAGACCTGAGAGGTTTATTAGGTCTTTATTTTTTTTTTTTGTGAAACACGGATGACCATTCTAACATTTTTTGAAATATTTGACAGCAAATTAAATCAATAAAAAAAAAACTTCAATCGAAAAAATCCCACCAGAAATCCTCAAATTCTAAATAAGATTTTTTTCTTCAGTGGCTATATTTTGCGGGGACGACGCTAATAACCATACTGGCAGCCATGGTGCTCTCCCTCCTGGTGGAGATGCCATGTTGCAGCCTCCTCAGAAGACTCTCCGACTGCGCGTCATAACAATAAAACCACCCATATATTTTGTAATAAAAATTATATTTATTTATTTATAATATTCGGTAAAAAACTCTTAACTATTTATATTTACAGCCTATTTACATTAGGTACATAGGTAAATGTACATATTTATCATAATATTACATTAATAATGTTTTTCAGAAGAAATTATTTTAATTAGATTATCAAGATTAGGATCGATTATGTACTAGATAGTAAGGTTAGCTCAATCACGGGTTACCTTAACCGATGTATCAATTTCCAATGTTGAATTTGACAAGACAAGATGTATGACGCATAGCTTCATGGGCGCGTATTCGTCGTGCCGCTTCGCGTGGTCGTCGACAGACTTTCATCATTTTGTATATAAGCTTCACGCCGGCGTACACCAAGCGTATCATGACGAATACGCGTCTATGAAGCTACGCGTCCGTGGACATTACGCCTTAATTAAGAAGAGGTGACGTAAGCCTATCAAGGCCGTCGTTTCTCGAATCAAGGCGGGCCTAACCGGGAATTATTCGGGAAGTTTTGTAAAAATCTAGGCATATCCTGACTATCAAGTACTGAATCTATCACAAAGCTAAGCAAAAGAACAGAGATCAAGACAAGAACCTCGAGATATTTAAAGCCAACTTAAAATCCGATACACAAAACGCGTCTAGTTCAGTTAGTTACAACCCGTGCGCATCAATATGGCACCTAAAGAATGACGTTTGAAGTATTAAGTGCATTGAATTTTATTTTAGTTTTTTGAATATCAACATTTATTTTGCGCTGAGTAGTTTCTCGTATGACATACACCGCTAAATTTTAATCGTTTTAATCCCGTGGAGGGTCGATCCAGTACATGAAACACTATCGATTTGTAAAGATAAATTCAAAAAATAAAGTACCTACCTTTTTTTCAAAACTCGTATTAATTTACGCATGTACGAAATTAATTTCTTTAAGAAAACGTGAGCTGAGCGAGTTCAATGACCTGTAGATAGTTTGTACGCAACGCCGACTACTACCGGATCGACCCTCCACGGGATTAAAACGATTAAAATTTAACGGTGTGTACTACTTATATTACGAATTTACGATGCTTTACACGTGACAATAAAAACTATAACTATTTTCGAGTATTCAATGTGGCAGCTGTTTCCGAGCCAGGTGCCATGTTAATGCACTCGGGTTGTAACTTATCTAGCAATTATGTACATGCATAACAGCATGAATTTAAAAACGTGAAACTTAAAATTACAACGGAGTATTGTTTTATTTATTTCGTTCCTAGCTTTAAGTGTTTTCATTAAGAATAATAAATATAATTAATCCATGTTTGATTTTAATTTCAACGACTAAATTTTCACTCGGCTGCGCATGCGCCTTAGTATAACCTATGAAACATATCTACAATATTATTATAAGTCGGTCAGCCAATTCTACATGTGATTGACTTGGGTCCCATTATACCTTGGGGCAAGATAACTTAAAATGAATTTCTCCCCGTTCAATTATAATTGAAGCATACAAAACTAGCATGGATATTCTTTCGAAATAAATTTGGTTTTCATACGGGATTACCCGGGTTGGGCAATAGGAGTTTATTAATCTAATATAAACGGGGTTATTTGTAAAACACTAACAAATAACTTTGCAGGACTGTTTTACTAATATCATTATAAATAACAACTTTTGTTTATGACCTTTTACAAAACATAAAATATTTACCAAAAACAAACTTCAAGATTTTGTTCTATCTAACACATTTCAACTCTGTATTTTGATATTCCTACCTACGTCTGTATGACGCGACGCAAGCGCACTAAGCATCCCCGTCGCCCGATCTCCACTCCCCTCCACTATTGTACTATCGCTTGCTTCGCATAGACTTCGTAATACTAGAAGGTTCAATTGAATTTTTTTTATTTTTGTATTAAAATCTGATGAACTAAAATAGGATATATTTTTAAAAGTCATAGAACAAAAGTTGTTATTTCTGATGTCAGTAACAGTTCTGAGAGCTTACTAGTATTTTACAAGTAGCCCCTTATAACTCTTGGCTCAATTGTCATGATGAATAATTTCTGAATTACACAAGAACTTAACACACTCGTTCATAACCAGTCCTCAGTAAATACAATCAACACATAACACACAGTGGTCAGTCAGACAGCCTCCTCTCGAGGCGAAATATTACATCAAGAACATATCTACGTAAATATACAACGGAATGTAACTTAATTTACATGCTACTGCCCGATTCCTAAAACTTATCGTCTGGGTAATAGAAATCAGCTCAAACCTTCATCAATATTTGTAGATTTTTGCCTTTGACATTTTTTTTTTTATAAAGGTGTACCACAATAAAGAATATATCTATCTCTCAATCTATTGATTCTTGATTTTTTCTGACAATAAATCAGATCTCTTTAAGGTTGAAAGCTACAAAGTCTACGATCAGAATTAGGTGGACTTTGAGGCAAAAATTTGACTTAGTTCATTAAAATGAAATGTCCGATCTCGCAAATACCATTCTAGGGTTACACCAAAAACAAAATAAACTAAAAATTTTGAGTTCAACGCCATCTAGAGACAGTATGGTTGCGTTTGGTCCCGAAGCTTTCATCTTAAGTCTAAGGTATTGGTAACTTTAAACGATCCGTTTTAATTTTATAAGACAGTCTATCCAAGGAGCATGGAAAGCATTTTGAAGGGTTGCTCCATGTAAAACCCGGGTATTCAGCCGCATCCAGTTGGACTGGAAGCTGACCCCAAGGTAGTTGGAAATAAGGCTAGTAGGGAGATGATGAGAGGTTTCCAGGAACCGGGCATAAAGATTACTAAAATCACATTCGCACTTAATATCAGGTAGCGAAGCGTAGTCTATCAACGACATTAAGATTGTACAACAATTTTGTAACGACTCTTGCGCAGGTTCGGAACGCATTTAAACATTTTTGGCCAATTAAACCTGCGCAATGTAATTTAGATGATTAATTCCATCCGCCTTTAGTAGGTCAGTAGTGAACTAGTGAACTAAGGCTTCGTTGCACCACCTCCGGATAGCGAAAAAAAAAAACAGGAATATAAGTCCTGATAAGTTCTGTCCGATGACTTAATACGTTCGGCCCAGTACCGTTCTCATGAGGTTACATCAAGTCAAAATATTTTCTCATGCAAAATGAACATATGTTGATAAACATGCTGCTCTACAAACAGCTTTAGATATTTCCAAGTTTTTAATATCGAGCGTATCATCAGACATGCGGGTTTGCTCTGCGTGCAGAAAATTTCAAAATACAAAAAACGCGTTTCTACGTTCATGTATTTTAATGTAATGATTGGAATACGCATGCGTATTTATATATTATTACAATAAATACATGTATGAAATGGACATTTGCGGGGATAACGCATGCGGAGAGATCCTGCATGCGTGATCAAAACCGCACGATATTAAGAACATCCTAATAGAATTTATTACGTCTGCTTGGCGTATGAGACGTAGTGCAAATAATGTCATATTTTAATTGGAGTGATTATGTATACGTTGTGTTAACAACAAATTATACTTGACGTCATCAGAACCGGAGGATATCCGGAGGTGGCGAAACAAGCCATCAGGCAGTTAAAGTCTCTGTATCTTAAGTTAGATTAGTTTCACACCCTGTGGGGTTTCCTCTGCGGAGACACAATCTTCAGCATGGTGACGATGGGCGCCTCGAACGCCACTGATATCACGAACGCGAGCGCGTACGATATCACCGTCAGCCCGAGGAACAGGATGAACTGGGAATAGAAGGAAATTAATTTAGAAAATACATTATGGCCAGCAATGGTAGGATGTGCGAAATAAGGTTTAAAGTACCATATCATCATTATCATGATCATTATTTAAGTCCAAGTATCGCCACATTCATAACGACCGGCCTCTTACAAGATTGGTCGATGACCTGGGGAGGGTCGCGGGAATCCGATGTACACCGTATCGTACAATCATTCTTTCAATGTTTTCGGCGATCCAAGACTTCGGGTTTTCCCTTCAGAAGCAAACCTAGAGCAGTTCCTGGACTGTAGGACTATGTTAAAGTTTATTACTCACCACGAACAACTCGCCCATGTGGATGGGATGCGTGAGATGCATGGCCACGTAGCGCAGCACCACGGGATGCACCAGGTACGCGCAGTACGTCACGCGCGAGAACGGGTACAGCACCGGCGCTGACAGCAGGGGACGCACCCAGCCTGGAACCAGAACACGGATGAATATGTACTTATTTGACAGTAGAATAAAAATGATAAAAGCTATTGGTCGTGCCAAAAGACACGGTCTGTCTCCGTGAAAAACTGACGAGAAATCACTTAATCTAACTTCCTTTCTTAAGGTTAAGGTCCAAAGGCTTACAAATTTTACATGCGTTCAAGCTGCATCTTTTATGCGTTGTATGATACCGCAGAGGTTCATAAGTAAAAAGTACTCGAAATGTCAACCGAAACTCATAGTTCTAACCAATTACACAGTTACCATCATGACTAGTTAGTATTTTGAGCTTGACACTCAGGGGATTTCTTTTTGTGCTATTTATTACAACTTTGAACAGGACCAACTTAGGTTAACTCAGGTCTCAGGTGACAATTAAGGCCAGAACTATAAGGAGTCTTGCTTCCATGTCCCGTAGGACAAGTGATTATGATCCAGCATATACAGTCGGCCCACAATGAGTGACAGGGTGTCTGTTACACGGTGGCTGTTGATAAGACGCTCGGCTCCGTCTTGAACAAGATCAGCTGAAGAGGATCTTACCTCCATGCCCAGTAGAACAAGCGATGATGATCCAGCCTATGCAGCCTGCCCACAGCGAGTGTGACAGGGCACTATACACAGCGGCTGACAACACACCCAGCTCCGTCTTGTACAGCCCGAAGATCAGGAACAGCAACGTGGCCGTGCAGACTGCCCAGCCCACTAATGCCCACACCTGGGAACACAGAAACGATGTGTAAAAGTATGAAAATTTTTACTAGAAGTGATCATTGAAGTACGTGCAATATTGTTCTGGTATTGACTTTGAAAATGTTGTCTAAAAACACTAGGAATAACTCCTGTATCGTGGGTGCGTTTACAATCATGTAAACTCACATACGCAAGAGTCCTGGAAACCTGGAATACCTATCTAGGCTGTAAAAATATTTGTGACCAGTAGCATAGCAGTCCGCCGCTCATGCAACCACTGCGAGAACTGTACCCGTCAAAAAAAATTGTGTTCCTTGCGCCAAAACTCGGTCAAAAACTGTCGAAAAGTTTTATAGTCATCGCTCTAGACTCTAGGTGTCAATCTAATCTAGGTTAAAGCCTAAACCTAATTGGTATGGTTGTTCATAAGCCATTAAACAGCGTGTTCCATCATCGACATCATCGCTTACCATCAGCTGAGGCGGTGGTCAAACGCGAGCCTATCTTCCTAAGTATGTTTTTTTGTTTGTAGGAGGTAATCTCTGAAGGTACTGCATTACTGATTTTGTTTTACCAATAGTTACCTGGTTTACTCCTGAGTATACGCGGGCGAAGCTGCGGGCAAAAGCTAGTCCACAATTAGAGAAAATCTTGTTGATGTAACGTGGGTAATTGAAACCAGACAAAAACTATATTAACATCATTGATAACACCAGCTTTTTTAGACAGCAAAGATAACCGAAAACCGAAATTGAGGGTCTAACATGTGAAACTGTTAGACCCACAATTTTGGTCTTTTTGTGTCGTGTTGTGATGTCTTCTGAAAAACTCACCCTTGTCATCCTTATCTTCAAATTAGTCTTGAACAGGATCCAGCCCGTCAGCATGCCGACGAGGTAGGGGCCCAGCCGGGTCCAGGGCTTCTCGTACACCTTGTCGAACTGCGTGAAGGGGTCCTCGCTGTTGGGGATGTGGTTGTTGCTCCAGGACACGTAGCCCGTCGTGAACAGCGACGAGAGGAACAGCACGCCCGTCAGAGACGCTGACACTTTGAAATGGCTGCGGGAAGGGAGAACGTAATATATTATGTGACTGTAGGAAGTTAGATTTTTGGTTTTCTACTTAATGATATATGAACAATTAGGTGAATAATTCACTGCCATGCACCACGCAGCGTAGCGCGTGGTTACGGGGCGAGACGCAATATTTGGCACACCGCAGACGCGACGCTCTGCACTGCACTTCTTCTTCTTCCTGCCCTTGTCCCATCTTATTTGGGGTCGGCGCAATACGTTTTTTTCTTCCATTCTACCCTGTCACTCATCATGCTATCACTAACTTCCTTTATCACCATAAAATGAGTCAGAGCCGCCGTTAATTCACGAACGAGCGTGAACGCGTAAAATACCCCAAATGATGCAGATCTGCATTCCCGATGCTGCATGATACGCAACATGCAGCGTGCTGCGTGGCAGTGTGATAATCGCCTTAGGACAAACGGCGTCATCTTTCTTAAAATTGAAATACAATTTCAAAAATGTTTACTAACATTTCACACGATCGTTGTAGCATTCTGTTTTATCTCATGCACATTTTAATTTTAGGGTTCAAGATTGGCTCAAAACGAAATAGATACTTACAAAGAATTAAACTTACCTCGTAGCTAGAATCAATAAGATGGCGCTGACTGCGTAGAACTGAGTGTCGTCTGACAGGTACCAACTCCATAACATGCACTGAAATAAGTAAATAATAAATTGGGATTTACTCTGTGTTGACACGCTTTTCTGAGATGTTGCTCTTTTTAATAGTACCTATATGTTTCTCAGGTGAACACATCTAGTATAGTCTAGCTAACTAAAGCACCTATTACACTACACGTTATTCAGCACACGTTAGACTTCTCATTCCGATCTTATTTTTCATTTCGAGTAAGATAGTCTGCCCCTTATTCCACTATGCTTTATAGCCTAAGACTGTCTGAATGTCGAGTGATGTAATAGGCGCTTTAAGTTGCTTGTCTAGTCTCAATAAAAAGTCTTATAGAGAACTAAGCACTACAATTAGCATCTGACGATGAATACAGTTTATAGGATCAAAATGTGTTTTTTTGTCTTCTTAGTGAAATCAGTAATCAGTGGATTATTCTAGCTATCAGAAGTTGCAGTTAGAAATACGTAGAGCAGCGCTATAGTAAAAAAAACAAACTCAAAATGCTCACCATCTGTTCAACAGGGAAGAGGGTGTTGATGTAGAGCAGGTTCCTCCACCAGTACTTGGGGCAGGTGTAGTGGTCGCCGGCCGGCGGCTCGAACACGGAGTTGTGCTCGAACCACTTCATCGTCACCTCCACCACGCCCAGGATGAACAAGTACGGAGCTGTTAGTCTGTGAAGAAAGGAGTAATCTATACTGCTGCTTTGTTGCGTTTTTTTTTGAGTTTCGAAATCATCCAATTACTTTGTATTCACTTCCGATCTCGATAACAAGATATTTTTTTATGGTGTGTAAAATCATCCAACGACAACCCCGCTCTTGGGCGGAGCGGGAGATAGTGTCAGACTTTTACTGACTAAAACCCCACCCTGCTCCTTCTAGCCTTCATACCGGGGCTCGAGTTCCCTTTCGGATAACCCTGGCCTCAGTGGGCTTCGACCCGGCTGGGTCCCTGCTGTTGCTGACAACTCCTTGAGGCGCGCGAGAACAGTGCGCGCCGTCGGAAAACAAAGTATAAATTTTGAATTTTATTAATCAAGTTATCAGTGAGATAAAAGGTTCGAGCGATATTTGATCTACAATTTTTTTTTTGTAATATGATATAGATACAGTATTTTCATTCGAGAGGTGGGAAATTATCTATTGACTTCTTCTGTTCTAGTGTGGGGCGGACGGTTGTGTCAGATTTTTACTGACTAGAACAATTCTTGTGTACTTCAGTTGTCCTATGCGTTCTAAGACCACGGGTTTCCTTTTCAGCGTGGTATTTTGTGGTGTTGTTTCATGAAAAACATGTGTATTATTTAATTGCAAATCGAAAGCAATTAGTTGCTCGCTAATGTTAAATCATATTTCTTTAGGAATAGAAATCATTTTTTCTTAAAGATTGACTGAGAATCAAAGTGTACGAACCTAGCAAATCTGTAACCAATAAGTCCGAAGAACTGCAACACTCCGGAGGTGACCTTCCGGTGCCCCTTCACCAACAAGTCCAGCTTGCCCTTCGTCTTCGTGCGGAAGTACAGGAACGTCACCAGCATACCACTGCGGAAAACACAAGATGCTGTTATTGTTACCTTAAACTCTTACAGTAATGAGGGCTAGTCATGACACCTAGAGAACAATGATTTGCTAACTGTTAAAAAGGGTAATACTTGATACATTACGAGATTCGTTCAATGCGGGGATTAAAATGAAACCAATCGTAGGTTTCATTTCAAAGTTATCAAAAAATAAAAAGCCCATTTTCACATTTATATTTCGACCACACTATAATAGCTATAACTACACTGGACCCATAATTATTATTGTACTAGCTTTTACCTGCGGCTTCGCCCGCCTCTTTCTCCGCTTTTCTAACTTAAAAAAAAATAGCTTATGTCCGTCTCCAGGGTCCAACTATCTCTGTACCAAAATTTATCAAAATCGGTTTTGTCATTTAGGCGTGAAGACGTAACAAACAAACAAACTCACTTTCGCTTTTATTAGTAAGGATTATTTCTTTCAGTTTCATTCCAAGTTACATCCTAGGGTCTTTCTTAGGGCTTCTTCACACGTACCTACCACAATCACACGACGACAAAACTACACCACGTGCTCGGGCGTATATTTCGTGTTGAAAATAATTAGGACTATTCACACGTACCACATTTTGCAGTCGTTATCCACCGTGTGTGTGATATCGCCCACATCGCAACCTCTATCTACATTTTGTCGGTACCACAACACAACTACAAAAAGCTGCAGCAACACAGTACCTCTACCATGAGTTTAAAGCAATAGTATTTGTCGATACTCGATACCGACTACGTAAATATTTTGTATGCAAATTTTGGTTCCGTAAGTGACCGCTAGAGGCGCTGTAAAATTTGTTATACAAAATATTTACGTAATCGATATCGAG
The DNA here is from genome assembly GCA_929112965.1 of Mythimna albipuncta. Lineage (NCBI taxonomy): Eukaryota > Metazoa > Arthropoda > Insecta > Lepidoptera > Noctuidae > Mythimna > Mythimna albipuncta. The sequence goes on along the minus strand of OV815962.1, from coordinate 1,272,883 downwards.
TATCGACTAATACTATTGCTTTAAACTCATGGTTGAGGTGCTGTTCACACGTAACCACTGCTTGACTGCATTTTGTCGTTGCGACGCGACGTGGTGTGGTTGTGGTATGTGTGAAGAAGCCCTAAATCTTTCGAATACCGTAATTAGAGAAACAATAGAAAAACAATGAGAGAGCCAACTTCGCCGTTCGTTCGCTTGGGGTTTAACGAAATAAATGTCAAAACGGGCCTCGAGTTTGTAATTTGTATATCAAAAGAAAAGTGGAGAAATTAATTTGACTTTTTGGCAGAAGACCGACGTACCTATATGAATAGGAAGGAGGGGAAGGGGGACTCTGTCGCTTGCTCTACCTTTCCCCTTAAATTTATTTCCCTTTCCTTTCCTTATTCGATTAGATAGATCAGATGGTTCATTTGTTAGTAAAGGACTCATACCCGAGACAGAAGAACGTGTCGACGCTGTACACCGCGCTGATAATCAGCTGGAACCAGAAGCTCTTCTCCAGGATCGCTCGCAGGGCGGTGTTGTCAGCATACTGAAACAAATATGTACATTCATCAAACTACATATTAATAAGGCCTTTGCAAAGTGATCGCAAGTTTGGCGAGGAAAGACGTAAATAACATCGAGTTCAAGAATTCGGTCAAATGGTCAAATGTGAAAGCTGCCCATTGATTAAATTAGGACCGTAGTGAATGGGCAGAGTTTAAAAGTGTGATTGTTTAGTTAACCAGTGTGTGAAATAAGTGCAATTTTTAACGCATTTTTTTAATGATCTAGAACCATTTCTATACTGTTGTTTGAGGTTGAATAGTTTTAAAGTCTCCGACGGATATAGGTGGACAAACAGTCGACTCTCCTTATTTCGAAACTTGAAGGACTTATAATATTCCGTATAGTCGAGAATTTGAAATATCAAACGGTTCGAAATTGTTCAGAGAAAAAAACATCGAAAATTCAAATTATGATCAATCAACTTTGTATATAACTAGCTTTTGCCCGTAGCTTCGCCCGTGTACATAATATATAGCCTGTGTCACTCATGAACAAAGCAGCTTTCTAACGGTGAAAAAATTTTAGCAATCGGACCAGTACTTCTAGAGATTACTTCCTACAAACAAAAAAACGTCTTTATTATAAGTGTAGATAGATAAAAAATTGCTTACCTTAAAGACAACAATGCAGGTATGTCCGAATATGACCCAGACCATGGACAAGGACCTGAGGCCGTGCACCACGGGCACGGTATCCGCGCCCACGGACTGGTCGAAGATCTGCAGGATGTTCGCCTTCATGGAGAACGACAGCAGCAGCTCGGACCACAGGCCTGCCGGAGGACAAGAGCAACTTGAGCGAGCGCGGGTAACATTGCTTGGAAAGGTGTAGGCGTTAGTTTCTGTATACACAGTATTTACATGCAGCATGCATGGAGAAGAGTTCTATGTATAGGACAGATACAAAAATAAGAGATTATTTCATGTTGTTACATACCATCCTTCATCCCTGATTAAAAATGGAAGGATCTCCATCCATTTGTACAGTAGCGACCTTACAGGGCTACCGCCGGAGGCTTTGCTCTTGTCGAGCCCTCGCGCAATAAACCGATTAGAAAAAAGAGCTAATATTTGAAACTTTTTATTTTTTTCTGTCTTTTGCTTTTTACCTTTCGTATTAATAGTAGGATAAATATTTTATTTATTTAATTCGATGACACACGAGATTGGTTTTCAGCTCTTGCTATTGAAAATGAGGATATAAATATGGAAGGATAAAACTGCCACCATTTTTATAGCAAAGAATTTTTTAAATTCAAAATAATTGAACAAAATGTTCATCAAAGAAGTACCACCTACCGAGTGTACTCTGTACTCCACGACGTGGGAGATTCCGGACAGACTAGATACCGTTATGACTTACTGAGTTTGAGCTCGTCCGCGGAGACGGTCTCGGCGGTGAGACGCTCCTCCGACGTGTTGCTGTTCAGGGCCAGGTTGTTGTTCACGTTGTACATCGATTTGCCTGACAATAAACCATTTATGATTAAAAGTTGACGCCATTCTTGTCTTCCAACCCTTACTTAATTACATTTCAGTCTTCCAATCCTTTTCTACCTACTTTTCTACCAAACAGTCTATCTGTCGTCTTTTATATATTGTCTAATAGTTCTTTGCTTAGAAAAAAAAAATAAACACTTAAGTAGGTGTAAATCTCACAAATAAATTAAGGGTGTTTTTATTATCCGCACTAATCTATCACATAGGCCTACACGGGCACTTGTAAAACGTCAGAAGCTAGTGCACGGTTCCAATGGGTAATTTCATTATCATCATCATCGGCCTTTTAATGTTCCCTCTGCTGGGACTCAGGCCTCCTCTCTTGGAGAGGGAATGGACCGTAATCCACCACGCGGGCTCAGTGGGGGTTGGTGAATGTCACATGTCTTCGAATTTTTGGTTCTAGGATATGCCGGTTTCCTCACGATGTTTTCCTACACCCTTTTGGAGAGCAGTAGTAATGAAATAAATTACACAAAGTAATGCGTCTGGCTGGGTTGGAACCCGCAACCTCGCAAACTCGTAAGTTGGACCCATTACCACTCGGCCACCACTGCTCTCGGGTAATGGGTAATTTCCTTTGGTGAAAAACCGGAAAGAAACTCCATGGTAAAAGTGTCTAGAATCCCCATTTCACCTACTAATCGTAGATTTACAATCAATCGCACACATGTAATCACATTTAGGCACATCGTAGAATATGTCTGGTAGACTGGTAATCTACAAAAGTATGTCTGCACAAAGTGCTTAACTGTCTTCCTGGTACCCACCATTAGCAACAGTGATGTCGTCAAGGCCATTGAGGTCCAACTTGAGGTCGCTGCGGGTGCCGCCGTTGGCGATGTTGGCGGCGATGTTGTCCGCGCGCTGGCGGCGCCTCTTCACGTCTCGCGCTATCTTCACGTCGTACACCGTCGCGGTGATCAGCAGGATGGTCACCAGGATGCTTACGGCGCTGGAAATAAATGGGTGATTGGAGTTATAGGTAGAAAAAATATTGAATGTAGTCTGGAAGAATTTTAAATTAACTGCAGTGCTACCATGAGCTCTTCACGTGAACAATTTGACGACCAAAACTGAACTGTTAAAGGTATGCAACTATATAAATAGGGTGTATAATCCATCCCTCTTTTTCTCTCGCTCGATTGACATTTAAACACGTTGTGGTTAGTCCACTGAGAATACATTGGTTCTTAAAGCTCCAAGCACAACTCGACAATTTTCATATATTTCTCCCTTTGCGGAGCTGATCCCATACAATGAAATAAGAACATTTTTTGGGGTTAGCCCTCCTCATATTTGTTCGCCAGGGGCGTTTGTTCTAGGCCATGCTTCAGGACGTTTATCGACATCCAGAGTAGACCCATATTCTATTTATTTGTCTGTGAAAACTAGCGCATTTTTTAATTTTGGGAGCCGATTAGCAAACTCTTTATTCGGGTTATTTTTACAGGCTTCCCAAGTCAACCTATTAAGTCCTCAGAACTTTTAGGGGTGTTTTTATTTAGAAAACTGAGAAACAAAGAAAACCCTATCGTAAGGGGACAGACAAGGCAATCAGTCGAGGAAATCTATTAGCCACATCTACATGACTACGTTCTGTTCTAGAAACCTGACAGCTGCTGTAACTATTATATTATTATCTCAGTTGCTGCTCCACAAAGCACAGGAATTTTGCAACGTAACTAACGCAGAACCGTTTGAAATAACTACCGGTTCAAATAATATGATTGTTTTGCCAACTTTACCCGACGGGCACAATCACCTGTAATTTGAACATAGTTAGATTAATTTTCGTTGGAAGTTTGTCAGCCCATTAAAAAGCTGTTGAGAATGAGTGAATGTTAGGAACAGTTACTTCTGGTCTAAAGTTTTGGATTGTTGAAATGTTGTAGTAGTTAGGAACATGCTTTTTGTATATACTTGTTTTGTATTCGTTGAATAATGTGTGGATTGAGAACACAGCTGTGGCTTGTTAGAGACTAAGCATACCCATGCGGCTAATTACGGGTCACGTTTATAGACTCTGTTTATATATTATTTTACTTTAACAAAAAACGATTTTATTAGTTAAAGAACATGGCAATTAACAAAATTTACACACCCATCTCACAGAACTCTTGTACGAGTATACATGACTGTGTGTGATTGTCTTCCATTCGTCCGCATACACATCACAGTTAGAGTTCGTATCCAAAAGAGTATTGAGTGTAGAGAGAGAACGATCATTATCTGTGGATCATTAGGTAGAAACCTGTCAGTACTCCATTGTTACTTAAAAATATTTCGATATTTATTCCTTGAGCAGTTTTGCCTCGCGACGTTGATTCTATTTACATTTTTAGTAAGCTTTCAATTTCGCCTTACAGTGTTAACGTTGGCTTTGTAAGTGTTTTTAATGTTTCCGCTTCGACTGTTATTGGTTAAAGTGGTTCAGAGGTCCAAAACAGACAGACAAATACTCGCTCCCATAAGGGGTTTGTTTATTTTACCACTTAACCCACTGTCAAAACAAGATAACTATCCAAATTGCTCAACAAATTGTATAATCTACTTCTAAGTCGATTACATAAAGGCAGCCGCACTACATTCGAAGGTTTGGCGGGTGCAGTCTAGCTCTAGCAGTGTGACGTCACCGCGAGGCTGCCTGACACACTAACACGCCGGTAGAAAGTGGAATAACCGCCATGTTGAGGCAAGCCTTAGGAAATATCTTAATGTCAACCATTTCATAATTTCATGTTAAACGTGTAATGAATGAATCATCACAATTTTCCTAGAATGGCAAAGGTAACGTCATAACTTTGAGCCCGACTGGCTGACTGACGACTTAGCAGAGTGGTGTCTGAAAACCCTTTATAAGGGAGCAAGAATATTGCCTTATAGCGGGTCTAAAGTGTCGTCGACGGTGCGTAGTGTTCCACAAGATTTCCGCAAAACCGAAGGACCCCAGCAATGTTGAAGCCTACTGGGGTTAAGGGATGTGCGAAAGAGAACCTCGGGGCCCTGGAACGAAAGCAAAGAGAAGGAATGGGTATAAGGTTGTCACACCCTCGCGCTCCGCCCAAGAACGGGAGAAGTCATTGGATGATTTCACACCTGAAAAAAAGGGGCTGAAGTATCCCAGTATTTTGTTGAGATGGAAACTCGACTGAGATTAAAAATAGGTAGAGGGGTAGATGTTACTTCTAGGCAAGCGTGCTCCATCGTTGACCACGTCACCACGTGTGATAGTGGGCAAACGTGAGCCTATTCATAATAGAAAAAAAAACAACAAGCAAAGGATAAGTTGGTTGGTTGGTTTATATATAAGTTATATTATTGTTTTGGTGTACAATAAAGTTTATTTATAATATTCTAAAGTCGGTCATCTTTATTGCATTATTTTCGGTTTTGGTGACTAAGTGTTTGTTAAGCACTTGTTATTAGCAGTTATCAGTAAAAAATGTTAAGACACTTGTCCCAAAGTCCAAAAATGGAAATCTCGTATTGAAAATATTCTCGGCTGCAGCAACATGAAGCCAGTTTTGCAACAACTAGCAACTTGCAAAACGCATCGGGCGGCTATAGTTATGGTATATTACGGCGAATGCTCGGTTTTAATACATTATTAACCCGATTGCGTTGCTTATATAATAGGTGAGTAATTTCTTAACATTTCCTAAGAGACTTGGCTTTAAGTGGACAAAAACTATTAATAAATAAGGCACAGTTCATGATATGTCGTAGCTCGATCTTAGAATTGATCAAGTCATGATATGGCCAAATAAAAATGGCCACATCGTTTAAACGTTAATGTTTGGTGACATGTCATGTATTTGACTGGTCTACACTGTACTTACATAATATCTATCAATATTGTAATACTGACCACTTTTTTAAAAGAGTAACCATGGAGTTCCTTGCCGGTTCATCTCCATAGGAAACGACCAATTTGGAACCGTGCACTAGCTTCTGACGTTTTATAAGTGCCCATGTAGGCCTATGTGAAATAAAATATTTTTGATTTTGATTTTGATTTTGTCAATCCTCGTTTGGTCATTTAATTGATGTAGAATTGCTATGATAATATATTAAAAGGCTTAAAGAGAAGGCCAATAATTAAACGAGGATTGACATATAATCTTGACATATCAAAGTTGACGTTTAAAACGATCTGGCCAGTTTTATTTGGCCATATCATGAAGTGATCAATTTCTAAGATATGGCCGCGACATAGGAGAAACTGACTGACTGACATATCAAACGCACAGCCGATATTACTGAGTTTATGAACATGAAATTTTGCTCAGTCAAGATTTTCTTTTATGACGAAAGCGAGCAGTAAGAGAGGATTTTATCAAAATTCTTTCCCTAAAAGAGTGAAACGGGAGTCCAAAGTTACTTTTATGTGAGTGAAGCCGCTGGCAGAAGCTATTACAGTTGTCGTCACGGATCTTGAGCGCTCGGCGTCAGAGTGGGGATCGCTTTGCGCATTCCGTACATTAGCGAGTCAATCGTCTTCGTTGTTAGATACATGCTGCAACGCAGGGAACGAATTAGGAGTGACGTCTATGACGCGCTGGCGCGGCGAGCCAATCACTGACTCTTCCCGCGCCCGCGTCTCACTTTGCACCACTAAAGAGACCGAATGTTTGACTTCTGCGCAACCGCTCAAGATCCGTGATGTCAACTGTAAGTAATATTTGTTGTTTCCTTGCGAAGTGTAGTTAGTAAGCGATGATAATTGTTAAGTCAAATAAAGATGTTCGAAAGCATTGTCTTCGCTGTTTACAGTAAATACACTTGTAATGTTATCCCTTCCTACTTGACCTCTGTTGTAACAGCCTTATGTGCTATTACAACAGCAAGTCTGTGTTCGTTATGTTTGATGCATAAATGAGCAGGTATCACGGTAGGTATTCTTTTGGTTCTGTTGCTAAGTGAGAGGCTTATATTATTTTAATTTGCCAAACACTAGTACAACGTCAGCGACAGCAGACAATGTAATCGACTCAGTTTTTTTTAATTTTCGTATATAAAAAAGTGTTTCCTCAGAACGTATTAATTATTTACGGAATACATAGATATCATTACAAATCACCAAAAATATAAATTACCATAATAATTTCGTACTAATGTAATTGTACGAAAACAAAAAAAAAAAACAAAGTTGTTGTTGTGTGTTGTTGTAATGTTGTTGTATGTTGTAATGTAATGTAATTTATAACATTTACAAAACAATAAAATAAATTGTCATCATCATCATCATCTGTCTAATCTATTGCGAAAACAAGTACGATTATGCATCTCAGATACTGGGTAATACGTCAAGAGGATACCCCTTACTGAGAGAGCAACATTCTTCGTGTTGATTTTCATGCAAATATTTTACATAAGTTTTTATTTATAATAATTGGTCTACGGAAACATTCATCACCATCATCGGGTACACCTGCTCGAGGCATGTGTAGCTTCCATAATGCTGCGGTATTAAGCGTCTGGCTACTACCTAATACTCCAGCAGGTAAACAATACATAGGAGTACTTACAGCAACACCTGGAAGGTGGGATCTCCGAGGTAGGTGTATCCTCCGTGCTGCGGCGAGCGAACGGCCAGGACCTGGTGCTGCAGCAGGGGAGCGCGTGCGCCGCTCACGAGGGCGGACACGGCGGCGCGGGTGCAGGAGCGCGGCAGGCACATGCCCAGGTGCAGCGTGCGGTGCTGACGGACAAACACACTATTAGCCAACATCATCACCTTCTAAACCATCAGCTTTATTAAACTGGGGCCATATTGTTATATTATTATTATAGTTAGCCCATATTGTCCCACTGCTGGGCAAAGGCCACCCTCCACTCCTTCCAACGGGGCCATATTATATTTACCAAAAGCTTACAGTGAATCTAATTCGGATAAGACATTCCATCGCTCTGTAGAAATTAAATAATGAAGCCATTAATTTATTTAAGTAGAAATACTTACCTATTATAAAACTGAATGTAATGGTTCGAAATGAAAAAATATTATTTTATAAAATAAAAATAAAATAAAAAATATTAAATAAATATTATTGTTTTGTTTTTATTGTATTTATTATTGTTAGTTTTTGTTTTATCGGTGGAGGCTATACAACATCAGACGACAGACAGGAGTCGAGCAGTAACGAAAGACGCGGATGACCAATTAAAAAAAAAAATTATAAGTAAATCTTACATTCTTGACGATGTCGGTGAAGTTGGTGGTGACGGAGATCTTGGCGACGTAGAAGGCGGTCTCGAAGGGTGGCCCTGAACCCACCATGGACAGGTCCTCGCGCCAGTCGTTGAAGATCTGCGACAGGGACTCTGGAACACACAAACAGTCATAGCTTTGTTAACTATTCTTTTTTTTTTAACCTTTCAATTGTTTCAATTAGAGACACAATAGAAAGACAATGACAGCGCGAACGCCGGCGTTTGCTTGGGGTTTAATGAATTAAATTAATATAAACTAATGCTTGACTGCGATCCTACCTGATGGTAAGCAGTGACGCAATCTTTGATGTTGAGGTACACTAGTTTATTAAGAGCTTATTCACTCTAGCCCTAGAGACACCCATTTTTCGTAGTATCTCGAATATGTAACATAGGCGTCATAAAGTTCAATGAATAAGTACTTTTTTTATTGATATAAACTAGTGCTTGACTGCGATCCCGCCTGATAGTAAGCACTAATGCAATCGTTGATGGTGAGGCGCACTAGTTTATTAAGAGCCTATTGACACTAGCCTTTAAGACAACTAAATTATAATCGGAAGCGAAGACCGCAGATTTAATATTGTAAATGTAGAAATTACACTTTTTTCGCAATAAAATGTTTTTTTTTTTTAAATTACGTTCAAGGATATTGCGAAGTAAGCCTAAATCCATTACATAAATGTGCGAAAACGCATAATATCATTGAACTTTGCATTCATAAATCTATTAAGTTTCAATACCAACGTTCTTAAAACCTTGAATCCTAGATTTTAATACGAAATTATGCAATCAACGCTGCGCATACGCAGCGCCATACAAAAGACATCAACGCGCGCAACATTTGTGTGTTCCTTTTGCAAAATAAACAATATTGTTTGTTTATTTATGAATAAGCATTATGTTTATTGATCATTGTTAGAATAAAAAACAATATCATAAAACTATTACATAATTTTGTCTGTAACTATTTTAGGAATTATACAACATTATTGTTAGTATATACAAAACCTAAATAAGTTTATTCAGAATCAATAACTGAATCTATTCCAATAATCTTTACACTATGTTTTATTTTTTCCCAAAAATATTGATAAAGGGTCATTAGTTAGACACTACCGAAACGAAGTACAACACAGGCCACGGCAAGTCATAGCGGGGATTAGGCGCCAGCAGACTGCTGGGTGCGAAAGCAAAACAACCTCTCAGTCGCCTGGGTGACTTGGTGACCATTAGTTTGTGTGGACGACCGCGGTAAATAATTTTGTGATTTTTCATGATACAGTTATGAAATGTACATAATTCTTTACATAAAAGTATTAGATCCGTGTTTCGGGTTGCACTTAAACTAAAATTAATGTTGTATATACATTTCTATGGTGGTCCCCAAACTAGGTGGAACCTGTATCTTGGGGACCTGAGTTATGATAACTTTAATTTATAACATCATGTTTGCATCACTACTGTTTGTCTGTTACAGTTTGAGACTTTATCATTAGACTTGCATAATTATTTCATTTAGTTATCTTTGGTTACAAATAGAGTGGTAAAAGGATGAATTGTATAATTCTTTGAAAGAATATACTTTCAGATTTTCAGAATAGATAGTTTATGAAAGTAATTATTACATCTGTGTTTTAAAATGAAAACGTATTTATGATCTGTTTTTGAAACACTCATCATACTCACATGTGAGTCATAATCATTTTAAACGTTTCCAAGCCATTTGAACGAGCGGACTTTATACATTCATATAACTGAATAGACATAATGTAAGAATAGGGCAGCGTGCTACATTGTCGACCACATCATCGCTTTCTATCTGGTGAGATGGTGGTCAAGCTCGAGCTTATCTCTACACAAAGAGGTAAAGTTTGTTTTTTGTTTGTTTGTAGGAGGTAATTTCGGAAAGTACTGGTCTGATTGCTAAATTTTTTTCACTGATAAAAAGCCTGTCACTCAGAAATTTATTTATTTATTTATTTAGTACATAGAACTTACAGCTAATAAAACCAGACAAAAAAAGGAATCCATAATCACTAGAAAGCCAATTACAATAAAAAAATAAAACATAGAGAGAGTGACATAGGTTTATGTATGCGGGTGTAGCCGCTGGCAAAAGCTAGTGAGTTATATATCTTTGAAAGCTAGTGACTTAAAATATGGCCTATATGGCTATATTTTAAGTACGTGGACGAACAAAAGCTAGACAACAATAAAAAAAAAATTACGACTTAGCTTCACTTTTTTTTGACTGGTTAAATTTTGTCAATTCAAAAGTGCTTGTTATTGGCCTATTTGAAATAAAGTGTCTGATTTCTGTTTAGTTCTGCAATCTGCATGTTTGAACTGTGTCTCTCGATAAAAAGTTCATCTTAGAAGTTTGACAATAAACAACAACAATTCGCCTTGAATACCATTATAGACAATATTTAATGTCCCACTTTAATTCATCGGTTTTTGGAAGTTTCTCGAGAGCTGCGCGGGCGCACGAGACAAGGCCGCGCTTGTTGGTAGAAAGTGACGTAAGTCAACACCCCTTGACCCAGTACAAAAACTGCAGTTTGTCGCTGTAATAATTTGTTACAAGTAGGTAATTGTTGTGGACAATCTGGTCAGTTTTACTACTAAGGTTTCATAATTTTTTAGCTGTTCACGTAACTTTAGGTAAGGTTTCATTGGTAACAGCCCAATGAAGCAAATTAGTCAAGAGTGCATCGTGTTTGAGTTCTTATGGAGGTATGCGCTGTTGAGACATATGGAAATGTGAAAAAATCGGCTAAGTGCCAGTCGGACTCGCCCGTGAAGAAAAAAAATCATGTTTGGTGCATGGGAGCCCCACTTAAATATTTATTTTATTCTATTTTTAGTATTTGTTGTTATAGCAATAAAAGAAATACATCATGTGTGAAAATTTTAACTAGCTATCACGGTTCATGAGATACAGCTTAGTGACAGACAGACGGACAACGGAGTCTTAGCAATAGGGTCCCGGTTTTACCCTTTTGTGTACGGTACCCTAAAAAGGTCGAATCGATTTATGATGCTTTCGTATTTTTTACAAGTTCAGAACGATATGGGTCAGTTTCTGTGAACAGTTAATTTTAATTGAATCCATTTCGGTAAAGAAGGTTAGCGAGAACATATTGATTCCACACTCATAAATCTCGTGTGAAAATAAATTCTGGTAATGTACCAGAAGGAAATACGAGTATATATCAACAATCATACGGCCTTTAAAAAACCCTTGATTTACCGCAAAGAAAACCTTTTTTTGATCTGATCATCAGTTAATCAATTGACTGGCCTGTTGGTCTATAAGTTAGTAGCCCTGACTGCTATGCCGAAGGTCGTGGGTTCGATTTTCACACAGGACAAATGTTTGTGTGGTGATCATCATCATTTGTTCTGTGATTGGGTGTAATTTATCAATAATATGTATGTATTTATAGATAAATAAGTATGTTTATCAGTTGTCTAGTACCCATAACACAAGCTCTGCTTAGCTTGGGACTAGACGGCATTTGTGATAGTTGCGGAATAAAAAAAAATATTATCAGCAATTTAGTTTTAAAATACTGCTAAAAAAACATAACTTCAATATTCACTGTAAGTTTTTGATTCATGAAAAAAAAAAGTATGAGAAAACAGTAATTGGCGAGTTTTACATAACACTATTATTATCGACAAAAATCAAAAATATTACCATTAGTAGAAAAAGCATATTATTTCCACGGCCTACAGCGTCCATTTCTACCATGACGCGATTACGTAAGATGTGGTCAATTATCGATACTGCATATCGATTAGTATCGAGTCGATAGTGTCGCCACATTGCGTGCAGGTACTCGGACAGTATTGCAGTATCTTGCATACAGTAACACGGTATTGATGAAATTAATTGATATTCGGTTAACGTGGTCTCCTGATGAGTGTTGGTAAATTAGACACAATTGAATAATGCAATTCTACATCTACACTAATATTATAATTATTTGACTGGCCTGTTGGTCTAGTGGTTAGTGACCCTGACTGCTATGCCGGAGGTCGTGGGTTCGATTCCCATCCAGGACAAATGTTTGTGTGATGAGCATAATCATTTGTTCTGTGTCTGGGTGTAATTTATCTATAATATGTATGTATTTAGTAATATATAAGTATGTTTATCAGTTGTCTAGTACCCATAGCCCATAGATGGCGGTGTGTGATAGTTGTAGAACATTATATTATATTATTATAAAGAGGCAAAGTTTGTTTTTTTGTTTGTAGGAGGTAATTACTGGAAGTAGTGGTCCGATTGCTAAAATTTTCACCCATAGAAAACTGCTTTATTCCTGAGAGCAAGCGGGCGAAGCCGCGGGCAAAAGCTAGTTACTAATATTTTTAGCTAAATGATTATGCTTCCTTTAAGGTACTTTATTTGTTTTGTGGTTTGACAACGGCACTCATTTTTGTATTATTTCCATTCCTGTGGACCGGGGAATTAAAGACCTCGTTTAAAAACTATCATTATGGCGTTAAGGGGTTTACTGGACCTCGTAACGTTTAAGAAACTAAAAACTTTTTTTTGGGTTAATAAAAATTTTACTTTTTCATTGCGTTACGTGGTCAAAGTGCTCCAGTATTAAAGTATCTACTGTATTTAAGAAGGTTATTTTTTTCTGCTTTATTAAGGCATCTTAGATATACCTAAGAGGTCTGTAAATTATATAATGAGACTGGCTACGTAGCGTGCGATCTGGCAATACTTGACGAGCTGGGCTTGAGAACATTTCTGACTACCTGTAACGATTATATCAAAGATCTCAAAATGACAGCCGGAGTCAAGCTTCACGCACTGCACCTACCCGCTAGCTATCTAAGCCACATAGACCTAACAGCCACCATAGTTATCTGAGAGCACATCGCGTGCTAACCTCATAAGACCCGTCAAAGATAAACGCACGCACGCGGCACACAACACAAACTACTTAGCTGTCGAGTACCGCACCTACTGACAATTGCGAGATTCTTACAAGACATACTTATTACAAAGTATTTGATAAATTGCTTGACGAAAATAACTTCATAGAAGTACAGATTTGGTGGCATACTGAGACAATAATAGGTAATGGTGCTGCCTTTACTACTATTACTTATTCTGTGCCTTTATCGTCTTTGCCTTTATAGAGCGTGGTGGCCGAGTGGGAACGACTTCTGTATTCTGTATAGCAGGTCTCGGGTTCAAACCTACTCAGGCGCATGGCTTTGTGTAATTAATTTCATCGCTACTGCTCTCAAAACGGTGAAGAAAAACATCGTGAGGAAACCGGAATGTCCTACGGCTCATTCCCTCTCTTAGAGAGGAGGCCTGAGTCCCAGCAGTGGGAACATTAAAAAAGGTTGATTATGCTATGGTGCTGGCTGTGATGACCTCGTAAAGTATACAACACAGACACTTGTCATAATATACGGTTTTTTATGCTGTAAAACCATCTAATAACTTCTCCCGCTCAAGGACGGAGCGGGAGAGCGTGTCAGATTATTACTGACTAAAACTACACCTATTTTCCTTCTTTGACTGACCTGTTGGTCTGGTGGTTAGTGGCCCTGACTGCTATGCTGGTCGTGAGTTCGATTCCTACCCAGGACAAATGTTTATGTGTTGAGCACAATCATTTGTTCTGTGTCTGGGTGTAATTTATCTACATGTATGTATTTTAAAATATATAAGTACGTTTATCAGTTGTCTAGTACTCATAACACAAGCTCTGCTTAGCTTGAGACGGCGTCTAGTCTAGTTAAGACGGCGTTGTGTGAGAGTAGTGGAATATTATTGTTATTTCCTTAATATCCTTTCCCTTTGCGTTCCAAGACCACTGGTTTAACATCCGGAAGTCTTCACGTGGCCACAGTAGGCTTCTTAACTGAAATCATACTTCGTTGATAAGTTCTGTAATCGTAAAAACAAGCTGTGGTACTAACTGTTGCGTTGATTGACAGGCGAGTGCTGTTCGTTGAGGATGTCGCAGAGCTCTGCTGACCCTGTCCAGTAGTTGTTGCCCCAGTAGAACATGGACGTGTAGCGCCCGCTTGCGTCCTCCACTGCAACAGAGAGAAACAAAAATTTAATACATTGTAATATAAAATGGTGAAGGGAATGTTCTAGAGTTAAAGCTTCAGAAAACATCAAAGAAAGAAAAAAAAGTGAAAAAAGAATAAAAAAGAGAAAAAGACATGTAACATCTACGAATAAGCACTGCGAAGTATACGATCTATAATGTGTTTAGCTGTTTGTGCTAATGCTACAAGATTTATCAATAAACACACAGATGAAATACTAGATAAATGCTAGACATCTATTCTTAGAGATAGCGCACATGAGCAACTTTTTTCTTCGCAACTAATTTGTTTCCTACATCAAGTTACCCTCCGTTATATTACTAAGATTATTTATTATTTATTTACACGAATAATTTACTTTTAAAAACTACTTAGCTAAGTATAATTACAGTTAAATAAAAAAAAACCGCTACGCCAATTACAACTAACTAAAATCAAAGTAAAATATAGCGTCAAAAATTCAATTAAGTCAAAAACTTTGGGCCGATTCAAAAAACTTTTTTTCCATTAGAATGCTACTCTTTCAGTGAGTGTCATACGGAAATTATTTTCTAAGTGTCTGGTTGACGCTAGTAGTAACTATAACGTATTTGAAGCACGTATTCGTAGTAATCCCAGTTTTCATTCAAAATTTGGAATAGCTTGTTAAAATGCTATCAAGTTTTTATAAACTTATACAAACAGTCGTCGTTTTAATATAAAGTGTGCAGTTATATAAGGTCATCGTATGGTATCAAATGAAGATGAACTCGGTTGTTCCGGCATTTTCTGACACGGGCCATTTATTTCAATAAATGACACGGCTTGCCTTGGAGCGTGTTTCCGTAGGTAACCTTTTGGTAAACGTTCATACGGCGACACTTTCCAAAATAACACTTCCTGCTTATAAAAAATCGATAAGCATATGGTTTATGCGTGAAATCGATAAGTTTGTTAAATGCAACGTATATAAAGGATGTTGTCAAATACAACTACGATTTTGTATATTATATCGAAGAGTTTTTGAATATATAAAATCTTATTTAATCTTTAAGTTATTACAACTTAGTTATAACTTAGTTGGGTGTCTTATTTATGCTAATTATATTTGTAATTTTTGCAAGTTAATTTGTACAAAAATTAGATATTTATAGGAACTTTATATACCTAATTGTGTATTAGTATATAACCTAGCAGTAGGTATATAAAGTTTTCTGGGGGAAAACTCATTGTTGAGTTAAGCTCGCCTTTTTACATGAACTGTCAAATCACTTCTTCTTCTTAGCGTATCTATGGCAAAATTAGTTAAATTCCTTGCTTAGCTCAGAATTAGACCACGACAATGCCATCTACTGGTGCTGTTATTAGGTCCCTACATGAGCAGGTCACAGGGCACATGACGCAGGACGGAAGGTGGGACATGGTCTGCGGAGAGACGCCGTCAAATCACTGTGTACTATGTTATGTTTTTATGTACAATAAAGAATAAAAGCACTTTTTATTCTTTATTGAAAAGTCAGTTATTTGTGTGTAAAACTCCATAGACATCAATTGTAAAGCTATGAAGTGTAAAGCGGTTAACTGTGTTCAAACACCACTTTGTATGATACGCACAATGTTGCGCACACGCAGCCTGTGGGCTATAGATAATAATCAGTATTGTAAGAGAAACACCGATCTAGTTAGCTTCCTATAGTTTCAGAGTGGTTGACCTCTGCTGCAGCTGTACGCCTGCACTTTCCAATGTTGTGCAGTTTTGTGCACAGTGCAGTGCTGTGCAGGTTGTGTGGGTAACAGGGAACCTTGGAACTCAGGTGTTATGGTTATGCGTGACAGCCTTCAAAGCTGAGTGTATAAAATTCCTAGTATAGATGCCGGCACGAATCTTGAGCGCTCGGCGAAAGAGTGAGGATCAATTTGTGCATCATCGTACACATCGTCGAGCCAATCACTGTCACTACGAAGATGTACTCCCAGCTCCCGCGTCTCACTTCATACCTTTAAAGAGACCCAATACTTCACTTCTCATTCAAGTCTGCGCGATTTCAAGTTAAAGTAAGTGCTCAAGATCCGTGCCAGTATCTGTGCAGTAAGTTACTTTTTAGGACTTTGTGGGAAATCAACCACTAATTTCTCCCACTCTTGGGTGGAGCGGAGGAGCGTGTCAGACTTTTACTGACTAAAACCTCCTCCTTCCTTCTTTGCCTTGCGCTCCAGGGCTCCAGGTTTTCCTTTAAGAATGGCCCTAGTAGGCTTTGACCCTGTCGAGCTCTTATGGCTTTACTGACATCTCCTTGAGGCGCGCGTCTAACTACGCGTCGTTGACGACTGAGGCTCGGTCCAGATGGCACTGGACGGCTGGACGAGTAAACCCATTGCTCGCCGTCCGCAGGCCCACATACAAAAAGCTTTTAATTTGCATGCCTTAAAAGGTATACTATGATTGGACTGTCCTATCTTTTCGAAGAACTTTACGTAATTACCTTATACCTTTTAGCAAATAAATGATTATGATTTATTTTTCGAGTAGTAAGAACATAATATATGATATTATTTTATCCCAGAAAATGTTCCCTTATGATAATTTTCTATTACTACGCGGACAAAGTCGCTGGCAGCAAATAGTTTATTAATCTATTCATTTTTGTCTATTGACGAAATTAAGTTAGAATAAAATAACTAGCTGTTTAACCGCTAGTTGTTTTGTTTAAAGCCAAGACTCGCATATGTTAAGTACAATGTAGAAGTTGACACTGCCATTAGCGAGTTTTGCATGAACTGCAAATGTGATAAATGAGGACATTGGTCTCTCCCTCGCCCACACTGACCTCCATGTAATTATCAGAGTCGGTCATGTTCACTGTCATCTTTTGTTTATTCCGGAAGCTTCACTCATTATTCCATTTTCTTTTTTTTTTTCTACTTTTTCTATTTTTGCGCATATTATGCTGAGTTAGGTGCCTTTTTAGCCTCACACTGATTATGTTCCTTTTTCTTTTCATTGTGTAATTTCAGTTTATATAATTGTGTGAGGCACGAATAAACGTTTTCTTTTTTCTTTCTTTCATTTTTAAGACGGTGAAAGAAAACATAATTTTACTTTATTTACATTCTTCTTACAGTAGCGATTAGAAACATGTTCCTAAAACCTAATTGAGATATTTTAGAGCTTTGAAAGGTGCAATTAGCATGATTAATCTGACTGACTTCTTGAGATTTCAAAAGTGCCTGTAAATGGTTTATTGGAAATAAAATATAATAAAGAAGTAAAGTTTGTTTTTTTTTGTTTGCAGGAGGTAATCTTTGGAAGTACTGGTCCGATTGCTAAAATTTTTTCACAGTTAGAAAGCTGCTTTATTCCTGAGTGACATAGGCTATATTTTATGAGCGCAGATGAAGTTGTGGGCAAAAGCTAGTTTAAAATAAAATGCTTTGAATCTTTGAATCATCAGATGCAGAAATTTTGGTTAAAAGCCGAAAATATAGAAGATTTTTGCCATCAGAGCGTATTAGACCCACTTGGTATTATTCGAAAGGAGGCCTATGCATAGCTAGCTTTAGCTGCAGGGATGTTACAGGCTGATAATTTAGACATGACACTCCAAGAAAAAGTATGAGCTATGGCTACTTTTATTTGACACTATGAAGTGATTGAGCTTTGGCCACTTTTATGTCTATTTTGTCGCAGTTCTAATTAAACTTATTAAGTTTTGGCCACTTTTATTTGTTGCTACGAACTAATTGAGCTATAACCACTTTGATTTCTGTTTTGTCGCAGTTCTAATTCAACACAGAAAAATAAAGAGTTAGTCGTACCCATTACATTTATTTATAGCCATATAAAACATTGTAGTTTTGGTTTTTCGAGTAACAGTGTTCTTGAAATAAGGTCTCAAAATAAATAATTACATCCTTATGTGAAGTGTTTTTATCATACTGTTGAAGGTGAGATCATTAACTTGTTAACTATCACTTACTTCGACAAAAGTACGACAATGACGGACAGGGCCATTTGCATGCGCTTCAGTAAACCACACGATATTGAGTTCTGTTCCCTTGAGATAAAGAACATACTTGAACTTTTACTATCAGATAATGTAAACGAGCAAAGCAGTAATAACGGATATTATCACGATATCCGTTGTTTTGTGTACAAGCAGATGATCTATTGCTAATAGTAAGTGAAAGTGTTTCTCACTTCCGCTATCGATTTTCAATATGGTTTTTCCTATTCAGTACCCCTAGCCAAGTTGCTAATCTGCAATAGTTAACGCTTGTAGAAAGCTTCAAATGTATGGGAATGACGTCGCCTAAACGCTCAGTCACGTGGTCAGAACAGATCAACTCGAAGTGTTTGACGCAAGCGAAACGGTTGTAACTTGGCTAGGGGGGCAGTCTCCTTAAGTCAAGTTACGATCGTTTCGTTTCGATTCTCTTGTATCGAACGCCTCAAGTCAGCCACGCCTCCGGTTCCTTTGTTCTGACAACGTGACTGAGCGTTGAGATGACGCCAGAACAAAGGAAATAGAGGCGTGGCCGAATTGTGGCGTTCGACGCAAGATAATCGAAACGAAACGGTTGTAACTTGGCTCGGCGGTTGAGTTCACCGTGACATTATAAAGACAATATATTCAAATCGAAACATAATTACAAGTGTGTTATGTACTCTCAGCAGTAATAAATAGAACAGATATAATTATATTTATAAGAAATGAAGATAATGTCCGCAAATTCAAAAGTAAATTGTTTTTGTTTCTGATAAATAAGACTTATTACTCTATTGAAGAATTTCTAAATAATAAACTATGACATTACCAGCCTTTTACTGTTGCCATTGAAATATATTTGGAATTATTTACCATATTACGACATTAAATTGTATGGATTCTACATATAACTTACTAAAATACTAATATATTTGTACACCAAATTCATTGGTAGGATATAGAGCACTAAAATGTTTATTGTTATACCTATGATCACAAATAAAGATTAGTTGATATAATTTTCTTCTGTAAAAATCTATTACTATAGGTACATTAAACTATCATCAGCATCTTTGGTTAGGTACCTACTACTCGTTGCGTGATACCTTCCTAAATAAATGGGCTATTTAACACTAAAATGTTTTTTCAATTCGAACCAGTAATTCCTGAGATTTGTACGTTCAAACAAACGAACACTTAAGCTTTGTAATATTGAGGACACTTGAATGTAAATAACATATATTCCAGGCTATTTAGTTAAATTATGACCAACCTATTTCTAGTTCAATTTAAAACATAGAGTAGGTACAAAACTTCGATTATAAAAAACCTAGAAAAGACACCTCAATAAATAACTCAACCAGTTTCACTTTAATTAAAAGACAACACCAATAAAAACCGAGAATGCACAAGAAAAGCAGCAGTAAAAAGCTGTATGCAATGCTAGAGTGGATAGTATCGAGATCTATGTCAAGGTGACTCGATGGATAGGCGCCGCGGGTCGATGACCCCGCTCTCAGGTTCATTCCGCGCCGAGTACTACGCACTGAATAAATCTGAAAGAATTACTATGTGGTAAATATGTAGTAGGGTGAATTTTGCAAGACACCGAGGATGGCCAATTCCGAAAAAAAAAATTGATGATAACTAAAGTTGCAGTACTTATTATTATGTGTCGACAACTTTTTTTTTTTATCTGATATAAACTAGTGCTTGACTGCGATCCTTCCTGATGGTAAGCAGTGATGCAATCGTTGATGGTAAGGCGCACTAGTTTATTATGAGCCTTCTAAATATTTCACTTCTAAAGTGCATATTTTGCTGGGACAAATGTGTTATTCGATCCACCACAGCTTCTCAAGGGAGGCAATGAGCGCCTTGGTGTTACTAAGTTTTTGAAATATATTCCTAATTGTAAGAAGTTGAAATTGAAAAAAAAACCAATCGCTGTAGGTATATAAAATAATTGTGGATAAAGTTCTGGGTTGGCATATGGCAAAATTAGGAAATGGTTCCATTTTAATAAATTGTTTGATATTTTAAAGTAAACGATATGTTGCTCGAAATAATTCTGAATTTTAATTTTCTACACACACCCGACTGTGGTGCAATTGTGTCTGTCTGTGGCAGCTGAATATTTTAATGAATATAAAAAAGTCAAAAGTAAAGTAGTAAATAAATGAAAAAAGTAAAAAAGATAGTTTTATGCTGCAACACCAGTTTGAATATTAATTATATGGCAATTTTTTCATTGCCATGTAGACAGTAAGGGCAATCTGCTCAGTGAGCAGTGAGCAGAGTGCCCTTGGCTAATCATCTTCATCATCCAAATAAAAACTTAAAATCGAATTAACACACCGGTTTCTCCACGGTGGACATCACACCCATACACACAAAATCGGTTTGGGAACACATTCACTGTGCGTACAGCTAAAGAGGAACTCCCTGCCGGAATCTGTGTTTCCTGATAGCTACAACTTGGGGGATCTTTAAGTAAAGACTGAATAGGTTACTTTTTTAGCAAGCGTGCTCCAACGTCGACCACATCATCGCTTTCTATCAGGTGAGATAGTGGTTAATACGAGCCTAACAACAAAAACGAATTAGGTACTCGTATTTATACACACTGTGTCTACGTTTCTCATCCAACTCTCCTGTCGCAGTTCCGCTGAAAGAAATTTCGTTGAAATAAGCAATACCTTTGTACTCTTCTATCTGTATTTGTTTTTTTCTTTAAGTATTTGTATGTACATAAATAAATTATAATAAAAAGTCGAACTAACAACAACAACAATAACATTGGCTACATTGTTTTTTTTATTATTATTGATAGGCTTTCGTTGCGTCGGCTTGTTTCTCAAGAGTTGTTCTAATGATCGCTAAATCATCATCATTATGTGTAGTTACAAACATAATCCCATTTGGGCCACTGAGCTGCGCATACGCAAGGCTGCAAGGACCACTCGCTTCGTGATCAATCTGTAATACATTAATAATGGTAGATACCTGCAATAACCTGGCAACCTTGTGACCTGTGATCACTCAGATAACAACCAATTTAAAATATTGTCGTGAGAATTACTATCCTTTTTTATGTATGTGAGTTTATATGTTTAGTAACATACAGGATAGAGGATTAACTAACTACCATTTTCCTCGGAAAAACGCACAGTTCTTTTTGTAAAAGGGGAAATGTTAGTGTATCATTGGCGTTTGCGAAGTTATCTGACTTATCAAAGGTATTTTGGAATTTTTTCAACTAGCGGGGATCGGCTACCAGTCTAATCGGATGAGGCTGAATATCCTTGTTTTTATAATTAGCCATTCCCTATGAGACTTCCCCAACCCAGTTACCGGGCTACACGGTACTTCGTGTATCTGTAAGTTTCATTATTAGCACCCCTAGCAAAGTTGCCACTGTTTCGCTTGCGCCGATCGCTTCGAGTTGGCCGCGCCGCCTATTCTTTTATTCTGACCACGTGACTGCGTTGAGATGACGTCATTCCCGTACATTTGAAGCTTTCTGCTAGCGTTAACAATTGCAGATTAACAACTTGGCTAGGGTTACTGTTTAGACTGATGGTTAGACTTTATGGCGTGTGACTACTAAGGTATAACGACTGTCAAAGATCTACGAATGACAATGTCCGGGGTGTCAGTAATCTATAAATAAAAATGAATCCTTATTTCCTTGGTCACGCCATCACGCGTGAATGGCTGGATCGATTTCGCTAATTCTTTTTTTTGGGGTGTTCTGTGAGGAGAAGGTTCTTATGGAAAAAAAATGAAAATTAGAGTAGTGTAGAGTAGGGTAGATAGGGTAGAGTAGGGTACGGTAGAGTAGGGTAGAGTAGGATAGAGTAGAATAGAGTAGGGTAGGGTATAGTAGGGTGGAGCAAGGAAGAGCGGGAGCGAAGTCGCGCGGGCAAAACTTCTATATAATTTAGATAGTTAGGTACCTGTTCAGAACTAAGAAATAGACATAATTAAAGTGTTTGATACTGTGATTTATAAAAATGTGGGTGTTGATTTATAATCGCTGTTGGGTTTGCTGTCCCAAGGTTATTGTACCAGTACTTTATTGTAATCTAATGGACAATAAATCAAATGACTTGATAAATAAATAGTAGTTTTAAACTAAGCGTAAATTACAAGTGATTCGCCCTAGTTTCGCACATGTGTTGCGAAATCTTCGAAATATTTGGCTTTTCTCTTCCCTAAATTATAATGCACATATTATAAATTACTCCCTAATGGACGTTATTCTTTCAAATACTATTTTAATTAGTTTGATAGACTGTTATAAAGAAAAATGTATTATGTGCGTTTTTTTCCAAGCAATTATTCCGATTTTATCTTCAAAAGAAACTTAAACTTAACTTAAGAACTCGTGAAACTCCAAAAAATAATTTGTAAAATGTTCATCCAGGTTGCTCCAGTCATTCTTGAGTTTTTAGCAACACATTTTTTTATAGTTCTTTTTTAGTGGGATTTTGTTAAGTAGTTTTCTATTATTTTACAAGATCAGCGGCCGTATTATGACATCTTAAAACCTTGTTGTTGTTGTTTTCTGTGTGAGAAAAGGATAGTGCTATTCGTCCTGTATAGCTCCGTCTCTTTTTCACACCGAAAACATGATGGTTTTAAGAGGTCATAATACGGCCCCTGTTTGGCAATACTCGTAAGTCGGCCCTCTCCTCCGCTTGATTACCTACTTTATCCAGGCTTCCATTTCTATTCACTCATTGCTCCGCCTCCGTAATGACAAGATCCGTTACTCTACTAAGCCCACCACCCACCAGACATTTCCCCATTTCCCGTCGGACCGCATACTTTATAACCGCGACATGCCAATTTGCATCTCACGTCCTATCAGCAGGTAACCATGTCCCAACTGGTCGCAATCGGCTGCGGTTGCAACTAGTGGCTGTTTGCTATGCCACGCTATGCGCCGGGCGTCGGGGCTGACCTCTGCGTCTGTTGAAATGATGGCTCGCATTACATTTCCTCACAGTGCACTGCAGCTTGAATGTAAGTGTCATATTTAGGATTAGCCTTAATGATGTTGTGCTTAATCGATTTGCTTGAAGTGTTAATGCTTGTGACTTGAAGTACACTTGTATCTTTGTGTTGGCTTTATTATCTATACTAATAATAATTATTATAAAGCTGAAGAGTTTGTTTGTTTGTTTGTTTGTTTGAACGCGCTAATCTCTGGAACTACTGGTCCGATTTGAATGATTCTTTCAGTGTTGGGTAGTCCATTTATCGAGGAAGGCTATAGGCTATGTTTTTTTATTTCAAAATTAGGGATCCGTAATAAAATTGCTATTTTGTAACACAAGGTGTAAAATCGAAAACCTATTTTTGCGTGCGCTGCAAAAACTATTGACAATAGAACAAAACAATGTACTACGGGTTTGTAGATCCCATTAAGACTTACAAAAAAGTCCGCGAGAACATATATCTAGCTATCATGGTTTAATCACAATAACCGATTTTGTGTTCAAAATAATTATTAAATCGTCTGAAGAAAAAAAACTACGTTAAATATGTATCGTAATATTAATCTTTATCGAAATTAAGCATTATGTTATCAAGAGTATTTATGTAGAAGTAAAATACTTTTTGTTTCATCTCAATCGGATATTTCGTTTAAAAGTTATCACGTGTGTAAGATGTTAAGAGTTGGTACCTATTAATGAGTTATGGGCCATAGAGTTTTTTATCAACATAAAATCCTGTAATAATCTTTTTCGAAATATATTTGGTGATGATTGTGTGTATAAGATCTTTGAAGAGTATAATAAATACACTTATGAACGTGGTAATCTTGGGAAATACTGATCTGATATGAAAACTGTTTAAATATTTAATAGTCCATTTATTGAGGGAGGCAATTATAGGCAATATTTTATCTCGGTATTTCCACGGAAACGAGAAAAACGCGGGTGAAACCGCGGGGCACAGCTAGTCTTTGATAAAGCTCATTTTCCATATGTTTAGCTTTTATTTTTTTTGTTTATTTTTTATAAAGAATCTGCTAAACACTGTTTAAGCTAATAATATGACTGAAATTAATCTTACCTATTCCCTTTGGTCAGCTGTATGGTAGGCTACATGAACACGTCCATGCGCAAGCGGAAAGCTCAAGGTGGTCCTCACCAATCCTACTGTTGTGGACCACCTTGGCAGGCAGGCCAAAGACGCCATGCATGCGACTGGACGGAAGCAGCTTGCGTCTGGTGGCGAGGATTATCATCGGATATTGCTCCCTATACAAACACTTCCACACAATAGGTGTCACGGGCAGTCTCCTATGAGGAGCCTGCATGGAGACGGAGGACACAATCGCGCACGATGGTCTGTCATGGACTGAGTGCGGAAACTAAAATTCATGAAAGTAATGGAAATTTTTTTTTGTCTTATATTGTATGAGTGTAGGAGTAGTTAATCTCTGGAAATATTAAGAAAATGATTTCTCAGACAAAACAGTTATACAGGCTATGATAGCTTAGGCACTTGTATAGACTTTTAATCCAAATAATGCCTGTTTCTTGAGGCAGCCGCGAGGCACGGGCAAAACCGCGCAAAAAAAGAGTTTTTTTTTTTTCTGAACTCACAAAGTTTACTATTGTATATAAATCTAATATAATATGCTATCTTACTCTTTATTATAAAGACCGGATATCTGGGCCATCAAAAACTGGAACCATAAAGATAAAATGCAGGAGGTCCAAGTGTAACACTATGTAACATTCTTTCTGTCCGGTATTTAGTTCCGGACCGGACTATACCAGAGTTCGTGAAGATGTGACGTATGCCGTAATTAGGAGGTTTCTAATCAGAGCGAGTGGAGTGTGACGACACCGGCGCGGGCGACATGCGAGCTGATGCGCCACAGTAACGGTCAAGTTGCGCGCGCGCCGATTAGCTGATGACATGACGCAACGTGACGACGTGACGCGTCATCGACAGCTCTTTTGAATTTCGAACACATGCGATAGATGTTGTTTGAACGTCATGTCCTTCCAATATCGTGCGGATTTCATAACGTATGCGGAATTGCCCCGCATGCCGAAAAACTTGGTTGTGTACAATGGAAATGTAAAATGCTAGTGCACGGTTCCAAATTGTTCGTTTTCTATGGAGAAGAAGCGACAATAAACATCCGCCTTGAGCGAGGCGAAGATTTTGTTCACCATGAACAAAATCATCCAAACGCCTACACACACTTCGTTTTTACCTCGGTCAGAGAATATAAACATTGTCACACTGGTCACACAATGGTAATGCCGCCAGTCTAAAGACTGTGTCCTAAAGGACACACCAATTGACTGCGATTCGGAGGAATTTTTTGACGCCATATTTTAGCTAGGAGTTATTTTTGTTGTTTTAGAAATTAACATTAAAAAAATTGGCATAATTACGTTACACGAATTTTATGGTTTTTGGAGCCCATTGTCTATGTCACATTCATAGATTACATTGGACATTGGTATTCCAAGGTTTTTTTTTGCATAAAGCTGTATAGAAAACTAGTTTTACATGTTTTTTTTCCCCATTTTGATTTATATGTTTTTTAAACCACCATCTCAAACGCTAATCTGCATAGTTCTCGTATGATTTCACCATTACATATTTGACTAGACTTTAAAAGACACTTTGACCCCTGAGTTTGTTTCGGTGTTTCTTCACAGGGCAGCTAGGAAGCATCTTATCATCGGCCATAAGTGTAGTATTTTTTTAAAACCAAGCAAAATAAATATCTTCCAAGTATATTAGATATTTTTCGACACTAATATTACGAGTATAAAGAGGTAAAATTAGTTTTTTTGTTTTTTTATTCGCTTCGAAAATTTTTCACTGATAGAAAGATGCTTTATTCCTGAGTGACATAGGCTATATTTTATGTATGCAAAAGCTAGTATTTCATAAAGCAACTATGAGACATTTATTCAAGCATAATTTATTTATCTTTTAAGTGATAAAAGAGAGAAGCCATCAAATATTGTTGGAGACACAAATGTGAAAGCTTCTGTTTACTTTAATGTTCTCAAAGAAACGATTTCATTTTGTTATAAAGATTTTGTCACAGTTTTATTCGAAAACCAAATTGAGAAATGCTACAATACTACGGTTTCCAAAAGAACCTAAGATTTACTTCGGCTTCCATCTTGGATTCTTTTTTGGCAACCCAGAGTCTGAATTGGTGCACGATTGATGCAGGCAATGTTCCCATTCGTATTGGCAATGGGACTTGAACATAAGCAGAAGCGTAATCATTCTTATAATGTTCGCACAGCTGGGATTCAGGCCTCCTTTCTAGGAGGGTAGTTGGGCCGTAATTCACCACGGTAGCTACATAAAGTGTGCACTTGAACATAACCTAAGTAGCTAAACGTGGGTGTATAAGTACTGTAATGTAAGCTGTTTAACCATTAGGGAATACGTACAAATGTTCCTTTTTTGGTGGTAGGAAATCATCAGATACCTGCTCCAGTTTTGGGTGAAGTATAAGGCAGTATTAAACTTTTACTGACTGAACGTGTTTCTTCAATTACTCTTTATGTTACAGATTCGCAGTGATTATTTTAATAATTCCGCTGCCTTGGGTCATAAACATACCTTACTACTAATAGCAAAAGTCTAAATTAGATGAGCAATAAACACTCATACACATAATAATTTTGCACTTAACAAGTAGCGCACATCCATTAAATTACGTAACCAATACAATTAACATTAAGCGAGTAAAAGTGAATAATAATAATAATAACAGCGCATAACAGGTGCTAATAAGTTTCACTGTGCCTTAAGTTGCGCGTGCGCCGGTAGCGGGACGCAGCGGTCAGGTGTGCGGCGCGAGCGATGAGCGGTAGCGGGTGGGGCAAGGTGGGCTGGGGTCAGAGTTTAAAAGGGGGATTAAGGAGGGGTAAGTTAGAGATAAGGTGAAATTCTGAAGTGTGTAGGATATAAACGAAAAGCTATAATCATTTAAAGGTTAATCATACAATTGATTCGGAAGTATGATTCACTACAAGATTCCTTCTCATAATTTAGCATAGTCGGCCTTATAATGATCCTACTGCTGGGTTTTGGGAGTAGTGGTGATGAAATAAATTACACATAGTAATGTGCCTGGCTGGGTTTGAAGTCGTAAGTAGGGGCCGTTACCACTCGGCCACCACTGCACTCGAGACAGACGTACCCAGTGCTATTTATATAAAACTAGCATAAGTTCTCAACGTGAACGTAACCGGGATGAACTTGACCGCTCGTGTCTTGCGCCGACATTGTCATAGGTGCGCTTGCGCAACACGTCGTCCACATTTCCACAAGACTTCTGGGACGCACTTTCTCTGGCCCGCCGGCCCGGCGAGCGCGCTCGTGAGCGATCGCACTAGCTTGCCAGCCTGGTTTTAATTATGGTGTGCTAATGTGTTATGGTGCGATATGATATTTAATATTGTCATAGTTTGATAAAAAGTTACTTTTTTTAGTTAATTTGATTTGACGTGGAACTAAAACATAAATAAAAACTGGCCAAGTGTGAGTCGGACTTGCACACGAAGGGGTACTACAATTTTTAAATCGAGTGAATAACACGTTTCTTGTTAAGGAAGCCCATTTAATTTTTAATCTTAATTTAATTTTATTGTTTGTTTTTGGAGCGGCAATAGAAATACATATTTTGTGAAAATTTCAACTCTCTAGCTTTTACGGTTTATGAGATACAGCCCGCTGACAGACGGACAGACAAATGGACAGACGGACGGAGGGACAGCAGAGGCAGTCGGGTGGAAACTCATTTTTCTAAAACATCAATGTTGCATTTGATGCGAATTCCCAAACTTTGCTAGCGTCTTTATTTGGGGGTCACTGAAACAGGAGTACGGTATTGTTGAACTATCATACGATTTGGCTCAAATACTATGGGAATTATCGAATATCATACACGGATTTCATTTCGACTCATTTCGAAAGACATACTTTGTACTTCGTTATAAAGTGTTAAAACAAATAAGAGCCCTAGAGTTTTGTAGAGCTATCTATAGACTAGAATTAGATTTTATGACTATTATACCAAATCATGAGCATTCTACCCGTGGGGTTTTGATTTGTATCTGGTCCTGTTTCCTTGTAGCAATGCCAAGTTAAAGATTTCTCAACTGAGTCCATCTGTATCTCACTTTACATTTATTTTTGCAAAAGTAACTGAATGACGTCAGATCATTAAGGAATTGCCAAGATAATTGCAATAAATGTTAATAGGGGGAACTTTCACAATGTTATATTGCACAACACTTCGCAAACTAATATCATAACCTCACGCTAATATAATGACAAACGCAATAGTTTATATATATATTAACACGTTCAAAACGGAACGAGGTCTAACAGACCCCGTGTGCCTTTCTTGCGGTGCGGCTAAGAAAAACATAGTACACATAGTAGTTGCGCGAGGCCGTATTTAATTGAGATTAGTTTAGGAAAGAGATGAAGATGTGTGAGATGATGATTACGGGGACACTTTGACCTCATTCCGCATTGAAGTAATATAACTTTTAGTTTCTTACGGGGTCTAATAAGCCCCGTATTAATTATAGTTTTCTAACGAGGTCTTAAACGCCCCGTACTGCAGGATTTGAAAATAATACAAAAATGAGTGCCGCTTTCATCGTGTTAACAAAGATACATATTTGGTAAATGCCAAGGACTTATACGAACAACGACTGCGCAAGTTATGATTTTTATTTTCATGAAGATCTTAGCCAGGATGATTTGTGATGGGTAAAAACAGAACTGCTGAAATGTTTTGATTTCTATTTCCGTGGCTTAGTTTTAATTGCTACTGTGCAAGAAAAATAATTGCTACTAATTTTTCAGTTAACTTCTTTGCTAATTGCGGTTATGCGTACTCATTTTTATTCGAGCTAGTAAATAATCCAATATTTTCTCTCGCAAAGAACGACGGACATAGGACATAGTCCGACATGTCATTTCGCTCTACTCTAGAGGTAGAGCGAAAAGGCGTATCAGACTTACCGACTTAAACCACACCTTTAGTTGCCCTTTGCATTCTAGGACCACAGGTATTCTTTTCAGAAATTCCCCGAGTCCCTGGCAGAGACCCTACGGGTCCCTGATATCTGTGGACCACTATGCACCGTCGACGAATCATGTTCGGTCATTCGCCCGGGCAGACAGCGAGTTATTATACCCACTGCTCATCGTCTGCATGCCTGCGTAGATCGTAACCCGACAATCCACATTTACAACTTACTGTAATCAATTACATACCTAAGTACATAATAAACTAACCAGTTTAATTACTGAACAGTAACTGCTATAATCGGCCGCAGCCCTAACCTTTAATCGAACAAGGTGAAGAACATACGGCATGCATCGGCGCGTCAAATAATTTGATCGAGTCGTGAGGAAATGTGGAGGAAGGTGAGCTTGTGCGTGAGTGTGATGATGGTCAAGTTTGCTGAAGTTACTTTGTAAGGGACTGAAGCTAGGACTAAATTAGTTAGAACGAGGCACACGTGTAACTCGCCTGATCTGTAGCTCTACAAGTCTAGTTGCCATATAAAATACACCGTTAAATTTTTATCGTTTTAATCCGGTGGACGTACGAAATTAATTTCTTTAAGAAAACGTCAGTTGAGCGGGTTCAATGACCTGGAGTTAGTAGTCGGCGTACAAACTATCGACAGGTCATTGAACTCGCTCAGCTGACGTTTTCTAAAAGAAATTAATTTCGTACATGCGTAAATTAATACGAGTTTTGAAAAAAAGGTACTTTATTTTTTTATTTTATTTTTACAAATCGATAGTGTTTCATGTACTGGATCGACCCTCCACGGGACTATAACGATTAAAATTTAGCGGTGTTTATGGAGACCGACGCGCCCAGATCTGCATGTGTGGCACATTTATTTATTCATTTATGTATACACACAAACACTTAAAAATGAAATGGACAAATACAGATAAAAGAGTACAAAGGTATTGCTTATTTCAAATAAAATTTCTTCCAGCAGACCTGCGACAGGAGAGTTGGATGAGAGAAAAGACACAGTGTATACAAATGAGTCAGAAAATAAAGAATATACTATATTATCTAAATTAACTTATATAATACATAATATAAATATAACAACTCCAGTAATGTGTGCATAATGTAGTTTTTTCTTGTACGCTGACGTCGGTAGAGCATACGAATAAACATAATGTTTAATGGGCCTCCGCACAGCAACGTTGCAGTCCGCCGCAGATTTATTGCTTCTTTCCTTTGTCATACGCGACCGACGGTTCGCTTGACTGACATCGAAGAGGACGGCATTGCCGTGGCCGAATTCTGGGCCAGGCCAGGAATTAATTAGTTTTGCCATTGGCACGCTAAGAAGAAGTCAGCGTAGAAAGAAATCAAGCTTAAAGGGTGGTTTGAAGACTGATGCCGGATCTGGGAGATTGATGTGAAGTGACCGCGGTCCTGGAACCAGGTGGTTGTAGACAGTAAAAGTCTGACACATTCTCTCAGTCCACCTAGAGCTGCAGTAGTTATTTAATTATTTTCCAGCTTCGAAAAAGGAGTGAACTGTTAGAGGCTGTAGACGATGATAATGAGGTGGAAGGTGAATCTAATGTCATTGATAGAGTCTATCTAATAAGTCAACCGACTTGGGTAATTATTAAGATAAAATGAAATCTGATGTAGTTAACGCTGGTTCAATAATCAAGGTTGATTAAGAGATACTGATCATTGTTTACTACATGAAGAACCTTTTAAAAAATATCGAATATAAGTATTTTTTAAATGATTAAATATTATACAAAATTCCCAAGTCGGTTGACTATTAAGACAGTGATAGTTCATGAATGGTATACTAACTCTTTAAAATATTAACCTCTTCAAATTATTACGGCATTTTTCAATAACCACTGAGAGGTGTTTTTTGTGGTTGTAAGGTAGTTTGTTAATATTTATATTATTTTTTAACCGTAAATTATTAAATATTCAAATGAGCCTTTTTGTTCATCATTTCAATTAAAATGATTTTGACCTTTGTACAAAGTTTCAAAACACATAACATTCCAAAATCTTTATGAGCCCCAAGGACCCGTTTCCAAAATATAGCTATTTAAAAAGTAACGCTTATGTGTAACAAACCGTCATAAAAACAAACTATTCACTTAACATACCAGTCAGAGGACTCCGTATCATTAGACTCCGGACTCTTTGTAATTACAATCATCTTATCAGTAAATAAAACAAAAACTAACGCAGTAGAAATGGAATGTGGGTTACGACTTACGTTATAAGTAGGAGTACAATAAATATTTGTATGGCGCAACGACCCGATGTAGGACACAAAAAATGAGGTTTTTATATCTTGTTAACCGACTTCTTAAGGAGGAGGATCTCAAGTCATCTGATTTTTCGTTTGTACAAAAAACTTCTTCAATAATGTCTTCTTTTTTTTTTCGATGGGAAAAATCATATTATGACAACCCCCGCTCTTTGGCGGAGCGGGAGATAGTGTCAGACTCTTACTGACTAAAGAACCCATCCCGTTCCTTCAAGCCTTCATACCGGGGCTCGAGCGCCCTTTCAGATAACCCTGGCCCCAGTAGGCTTCGACCCGGCTGGGCCCCTGCTGTTGCTGACAACTCCTTGAGGCGCGCGTTTCAATAATGTCTGAAAGTATCGGGTCTGATCGAAACATGATAAAGCAACATAGGCCAAACATTTTGGACTTTGGACAACGTTATCCAGCGCCAGATGGAAACATGACGGTAAGTGAGGAGGCCTATTAGTGCAGGATCACAAAGCACGTAGACATTCATTATTTTCTCATTAACACGTGGCGGGGAATTGAGTAGTGATGTATGAACTTTGAACGTACATAATATACACGCCTACTTTTTAATTAGTACACAAAAAAATGGGGCTCTATCTGTACCCGTCACAGATCATATTTTTGTAGTCAAAAGTAGAAAAAACCGAAATCCTAAAATTGTCCACGAAAAAGTAAATTCATCATAGAATCAATCAAACATAACAATAGCTAGTAGAAAATACAATGGGCAGTGTTTTTCCGTAATAATTGTCACTTTTTCATTCATCAATCAAATAATCAATAGCCTGCACAATATTTCCATAAATTGAGTGGCATTTTGGGACATAAACCAACTTTGCTGTTTATGAATATTATTTATTGAGATTTTACTTATAAAATAACAAGGGCTTTTCTAATAAGCCCTATAAGTATGTGTACTAATTAAAAAATAGTGGTGTATGTACCTATGCATACTTGCAAAATAGCTAACTCGGGCTGATGCTCAATTCACCGGTACTTATGGATGAAATTAAGTAATACTACTTACTCAATACTAATTTGTCTTAAAGTCCGGACTGTTAGCGTAGTGGTTGACCGATTGGCTATTGCGCTGCGTGTCGCTGGTTCGATTCCTTATTTGTATGATCTAAAGATACATAGTTGTTCAGTATCTGGTTGTCTTGTGTAAATGATTTTATGTTTATGAAAGTACTCACGATTTAGAAGCGATTTTTAGTGTGGGCCATCTAAAAAAAAACTCAGGTTGATTAAAAAATGGCCAAAATAAATTGCTAATTGTTATTCAAAGATTGTTTAAAAATTAACGCTAAGGAAGTATATTTAGTTCAGGCCATTACATTAACTAAATATATTTAAAACAAGTCAAACATTAAAATAAAAACTTAGTAGAGTATTGATTTGTCTACCTAGAAGCATATTTCTGCAAAGTCAATAATGACAAAGTGTTTCTATAATGGGTTAAAATTCTTAATTCTATTTGTATTTGATTATACTATACTCAGAGCAGTGGTAGCCGAGTGGTAACGGCCCCGACTTATGAGTTGTAGGTCGCGGGTTCAAATCCAGCCAGGCGTATTATTTTGCGTAATTTATTTCATCATCACTGCTCTCAAAACGGTGAAGGAAAACATCGTGAGGAATCCTTCATGTCGTAGAATCAAAAATTCGAAGATATGTTTTTTTTTTTTTTCGATGCGAAAAATCATCTTATGACAATCCCCGCTCTTGGGCGGAGCGGGAGATAGTGTCAGACTCTTACTGACTAAAAAACCCATCCCGTTCCTTCAAGCCTTCATACCGGGGCTCGAGCGCCCTTTCGGATAACCCTGGCCCCAGTAGGCTTCGACCCGGCTGGGCCCTGCTGTTGCTGACAACTCCTTGAGGCGCACGGGAACAGCGACATCCACCAACCCGCACTGGGCCCGCGTGGTGGATTATGGCCCATTCAATCTCCTAGAGAGGAAGCCTGAGTCCCAGCAGTGGGAACATTAAAAAGGCTGATTATGCTATGCTATGTTATACTATAGTCTACGTAATTTTTAAAGTAAATGTGCCTATTTTTGCAAAACGCAAGACTAATCAATTGATTTGTAATTCGTTGCAGACGCTTCCGTAATGCACCAGTTGTAAACGTAGATCCGTCTTGTTATCTAACAGCTGTATCTCGCAATAAATACCTCATCAAGTGACTCGGTTCAATGCTACTGTTGTCTGATAACAATGATTATTTTGATTGAATGAAAACGATGTTTTTTGACTAAACAGTACTTATTGTTTGGTTCAAAACTTCGCTAGTTCGTCACAGTGTCGTCAGTGGTGAGTTTGGTGTGGTGTTTACTTTGGCTGCATATCTTTTAGAAATTATCTTATGACTTCTCCCGCTCTTCGTGTCAGACTTTTACTGACTAAGACCACACCTGTGTCCTTCAGTTGCCCTTTTCGTTCTAGGGCTACGGGTTTCTCCTTCAGAAATTCCCCGCAGAGGACAAAATAAGAGGTGGGCCGTGTCTTAAAGTAGCATAATCGTTCTGATGTTCCCTCTCGCTTCTTCTCCTTGGAGAGGAAATGGGCAGTGCGGATTGGTAGATGTCACTTGCCTTGGAATTTTTGGTTCTAAGAAATGCCAGTTTTCTTGTGACGTTTTCCTTCACCGTTTTGAGAGTAATGGTGATAAACAGAGGCGCATTACATAAGTAAGTTCCATACAATAATGCGCCTGACTGTATTTGATCCCGTGCCCTACAACTCGAAAGTCGGAGCCGTTACCACTGGGCCATTATCATCTGAAGTGCAAGTCACAACTATTTAATTAAGTAATTAGGGATCTTATATATGTATCAGTATAAAATTGTGAGAAAACCGGCATTTCCTAGAACCAAAAATTCGAAGACATGTGACATTCACCAATCCGAACTGGGTCCGCGTGGTGGATTACGGTCCATTCCCTCTCCTAGAGAGGAGGCCCGAGTCCCAACAGTGGGAACATTAAAAAGGCTGATGAAGATGTTAATATGTATCAGCTATATATACTTACTGAAATAATTACTTCTAATCAAACAAATGCAAGTCCACAAAACCAGTAGGAAACACCGAAAAGAAAGCCGAGAACAAATCGTATCACTAAATCAGCGGCAATGGGAAGCGTACACGCTGGTGTTCCGCCATAATGACCCCTGAGCGCATGATTACAAGCGCTAATACGGCGTGAAAGGGAACCAGGGGCAAAGACCCCATCCTTGTCGCTTTCACTCCGTAGGAACATTACGCAAGAGGGGAAGTGCGCTTGTTATCGACCGTTGAAGATTTTTGACTAAATCTTCAAAAGATGGAAAATGTTGATTGAACTCACAGCTGACAGCTGTTTCTAAATGAAGTGTTTGATGTTGAGTATTTCTCAAACTCTATACCACATTATTTTTAGTGAATTTAATTTGTTCAGAATCAGTAACTGAATGGATACCAATAGTTTTTACACCACGTTTCAAAAAGTACACAACTTAGACACCACCGACACTAAGTACAACACAGGTCACGGCAGGTCATAGCAGGCATTAGGAGCCAACAAAAAACTGATTGCAAGTACAAAATAATCCCTCAGTCGGCTGAATGGCTCGGTAACTATGTATTTTTGCTGACATAACAAGCTAACTAAACTGCGTACACGTGGGGCCACACACGTCTATCTGGGCGCGTCGGTATCCAAACATTTTATATGGAAACTAGACTTGTAGAGCTACACTTGATCCACGCCACGCGACACCACGCGAAGTCGTTCTACAAATCACGCGTGGTCCATGTGTGCGCCGGTCTAATGTAATTAGTTCTAGGTTTAAAATTTAATTTGAAGGAAAAAAGTGTCAGACGTGTATGATCACCTCGAGTGTTTATGAAGTGAGTGAGAGATAAAGTGATAAACTTACTTGAAAACGTGCTGTTACGTTTTGCGGAAGTAAAGTGAGACGGAAGTAAGTGCTCGTGGAGTTGTGGGCGGTGAGGCAGAGCCAGGCAGTCGGGCCTGATCGCCGAGTTCAAGCGCGGGGTCAAGAGCTTACTCTGATACTTTGGAACCTGCGTCTATGAGCCTACTTTCCTTATGCTTGTTCTTTTGGTTGTTTAAAGTTTAAAAATATCTAATATAACACTTTTTTGAGTTTAATACATAATTAGGTTTTTTGACGGCAAATCCATAAATGTATATTAAAACTAACTTACATTAATTAAAACCTTTTTGAAACTGAATAAATTTTTGTACAGCACATAATACATAAACGTACTATATTAGTATACAGTAAAATTAAATCGGGTCACGTTGACAAGAAATGTTCCCCTAATTGCCTCACCCTTTGTCTTCTTTTTTCTCTTTTTGAGGGAATGTTAATTTATTTAAACTAGAAAGATTTTAGGAGAAGGAAAATATTAAATATATATATTGACTGCAGCACTGCTGGGCTAGTGGTCACAAACAGTATTACTAAACATGAGGCCTTAGATTCGATTTCCAAGATAAGTGTTCCCAGTTATTTCCCACATTTATGCTATTTCTCAGAAGTTGATCAAGTCAGGATTAGTGCTTGGTGGATGACAATAGATTGAGGGCCTATGATTCAACCTAACAGGGGCCTAAGTCTGCTATTTTTATAAATTCGTCGATTCATACGAGATTACCATTCTATGCCATTTCTTTCAATGGAGTGTCAGTGGTTGACCATCGGAAAGTTATAATGACGCCGTTATATTAGTAGATTACCAAAACTTGTCAAAAACAACAATTAAGAAATCAATGATAGAACATTCTGACACTATTGTAATAGCAGACCTGAGGCCCTGGTGCCATGTAAGTAACGCAGACGAACCTCATCCTTTCGGGGTTACAAGCGTGATATCCTAAAAAACACAGGTTAAAAAAATACCTGTTCTTCAAAAAATTTTCCGTAAACAGTTTACATAATAAGAATCCAAAAAGTCAGTTCTATTTTAGTGTTAAACTTTGGCATTCAAAGGGAAGGTCTCGTTCGAAGTAAATGACCTTACAATCAATTAATTGTACATGGCTACACCGATCTGTTGGTTCTGGTCACCCTGATTACCTCAGTTGGACCTTAAATTTTTGTGATATTATTGATATTTCATTTAATTATATCTACATTAATATTATAAAGAGGTAAAGTTGTTTTTTTTTTTTGTGTGTAATCTCTGAAAGTCTTCTCACCGATCGAAATCTTTTCACCGATAGAAAGCTGCTGTATTCCTGAGTGACATAGGATATATTTTATATACGCGGGCGAAGCCGCGGGCAAAAGCTATTATAAAATAAATTGGTTATTTATATGACACTAGCTGTTCCTAGCCGAGGAAACATTCTCCTGGGATAAAAAGTATCCTGTTGTGCTATCTTAGAACATGGCCTACCCATTTAGAAAGTTTCATCCAAATACGTTCAGCCGTTGGAGAGTGAAGAAGCAACAAACATACACTTACAAACTTTCACCTCTACCATATTAAAGTGATAACTGTGATAAGATAATTGCAGTAAAATGTTTGTATGAGTCTACCTATTTGAACTTTTCCAATAAAATGCAAACAATGAATAAATAAACAATAAATACAAGAAAGCCTAGAGAAGAGGCTTTTGATTTTCATCTAAAGGCGGGAACAGACTGTTGTAACGTTATATGCAAGGTAATATGAAAGGCATTTCATAAGTGTGGACGCAGCGAACATACGAACCGAGCACATAGTTGAAATGCTCCGTTCACGCGCTCGCAAGGCGTCCGCAATAGAGATGTGCTGTTGGCGGCAATATTGCCCGAAGTGGGAATATTACTTGCAATATGGCCACCAAAATTCATACTTCGGGCAATATTGCCGGCAAAGGCACATCTCTAGTCCGCACTATAGGAATTCTCCGAATTCTGCTACATGGAATGATACATTGCAACAATGTGGACGTTAAATTATTTCATTATGTGTTACATTGCATGTTACAGCAGTCTGTACACGGCTTAATAATGTAACATCTTTGTACGGTATGTATTGACCCATGACCCTGTACCATCGACCCTGTATAGTTTCACTTCATCGCCAAGTGCAGCTGGTGATGGAGCAAGTATGTATACGTGTGGGTAATACCCTCAGGTAATACCCAACCAAGTACCTAATACTGCCTCTGGTTAAACAGGAAACTACTTCGATCAAGTTTTGCTTAGAGATGCAGGGTCAGGTTTAACTAGGTTTAACATGATTTTTCCCACAATAAAAATAAAAAAAAACTTTAACTAATCATTTTCTCATCTAAGTGTAATAAGATAATATGTTTTATGTTCACTGAAGGTTACTTAATTATAATTATATAATCTGAACCTTATAAAATACACGTGAATTAGTCAAAAATTGTGTTAATTATTTTAAACTAGTTGACCCGTACTTCGTACCGCCTAACTGTCAATTAATGTAGTATATTTTTCGATATAGTCAACCGATTGCGATGAAACAAAGCTTAAGTAATATATAAAATTATACACCATTTTAATGTATAAAAGTTACTTATATTGATTGCGTTCATTTTACGTGATGCGCGCACAACTAAAAACTTTTACAGATTTATTATATACGATTAGACTGCTATAATTTAGGTTAGGCTAAATGTTATTATATTAAATCTTCAGTATTATTTAATAATTTAGTACAGTTTTTTTTATGCATCTCAAGACCCTGGAATCCTGGACTTTCCCTAAGCCCCCTAAGTCCCCTTAGAATTTTTTTTTAATTACCTGTACAGATTTTATTATTATTGGAGGACCTAGAGTTTTTAATCGTTTTCAAATTATTGTATTGGGTATAAACCTGTAATACAATATAGCTACAACTTAGGGGTCTTTAAGTCAAGAGTGAATAGGTTACTTCTAGGCAAGCGTGCTCCATCGTCGACCACATCATCGCTTACCATCACGTGAGATGGTGTTCAAACGCGAACCTATCAATAATAATAAAAAAATGTTAATTGTGAGAGTGATTTTATTTTTAATAAATAAGGAAAATAATGTCTACTACAGATTCAAAAATAAAAGCTTTTACATCAGCCTTATTAAAATTGACGCTTCACTCTGTAACCAATCTGCAACACAACAGATGTTACTTTTACTGACCTTACATAACTCGACAAGGTCGTGTTCTGGCCTCTCTTCAGCCATGGCACGCCACTTGCCATAATGGCCGGTAACAGGCCACAGTAATCCCACGTAATAGAGGTAATTAATATTTCCCAATCGTTGTCAGAAAACGTCGGCATTTGGCAATGTTGCACTCGTCGTTGGCAAAGTTGAGATGTAAAGGTGAGTGCGCACTGCGGCGTATGGGCTGATGGGATGCCCATGTAGGTTTTAATTTTATTATTCGTAAAGATCACAGACTGTTGTAAAAGCGATAACTTACAACAAATGTACATTGAACACACAGCACAGTATATTCACCTTTATAATGTTTTCACCGCTAGGACTCAGGTGGTCTCTCTAGAAGACAAAAATGGACTGTAATCCAACCCACGGACCCTGTGTGAGTTGGTGAATGTCTTTCAATTTTTGGTTCTAAGGCATGACGGTTTCCTAAATGATGTTTCGGTAATTCGGAGTCGTTACCACTGTTTCGTGATACAACAATCACACTTTATCCTGTTTCATATTAATTAGTGTATTGTAAGTACATTTTGGAAAACTATTTATTTATCAACATATCAGCACCGCACAACCTCACACATAGTGTGACGATGATGTATGGCATAGCAGACATAACTTGGTTCTCAGACAGTCATAAACGTATTGTTTTAAGACAATGATGTAATCGTAACAGCTGCCCGGCTCGGCCACAACGCTGGCGACCGAAAACTTTCTTTATTCTTAATGTGTTTTGAACTGTGAACAGTAGTTTGTTACTTCATAGAAACAGTTCATGGTGTCATTATGGAAATAGAAATTGTTAAAAAACTACGTATTGTATACGTGTGTGATCAGTGATTCATGATGGAAATATAAAAATCTCGTCTGTGTGTTATCGAACTTCTCCAAAAGGACTTGACTACGTTTTGACAGATTTTTTATAAAAAAAATATTGTGCATATTTGGTTGTTTTTAGTTTTAGGCTATTTTTTCCCTTCTATCCCAAGCCCCCATTTGATTTTGATTTGATTTTCGAGGCAGCTAATACCTAAGTTATATTGTTTATAACTAGTTAACCTGGCCAACGGAATTCTGTCAAAACCTATGATTATAAATAGACAGCAAACCCTAATATTGACAGCTAAGAATAGTTTTGTCGAATGTATAAAAAAATGGTTTTCAACTTTTAACTTTAAAGTTTATCCATATCGGTTGAGTTATTGCAAATTATTCGCTTGGCAACATATGGCCTGCTACTAGCCGGATGCGGCTGAATACCTGTGATTATGACAATATGGTAATAGGAACTATTCTAATAGATTCAGAAGTTGTATGCATAAAAAATCATATAATTTTTAGAAAGTTAGAGTTATAATTAGAGAAAATCTGTCCAATCCTGCAAAAAAAAAAAACAAATTGTCGCTTACAATTTTCTTCCAAAAAAGGGTCGATATGTTTATAACTCTAGTGCGCTAGGGTCCTAACATTTTGAACACAATAATTAACACGTAAAATACACGGTACCTATCTCGTAATAGTAACCTGTGGTAATAGGCCGTGAATACCGTTATTTAAAAGATTTCGCGATGTTATTAATATTCAGAAACCTATTTATTTTTGCAAGTATTAACTTTACGGTCATTATGTGTTTCGTAAGCGTTTAGAATTTTCAAAGCCGAGATATATATTTATATACATATAAATCTATCTTATGATAATAATAAAGATCACAAAATATGTTTTTGTTAAATATACAGATAAAATAGCAAAGTTGAAATTTGACATACATTTATTTATTATATACTTTATTGTACATGTTTTTTTTTTTTTCGATGGGAAAAATCAGTTTATGACAACCCCCGCTCTTGGGCAGAGTGGGAGATAGTGTCAGACTCTTACTGATTAAAAAACCCATCCCGTTCCTTCAAGCCTTCATACCGGGGCTCGAGCGCCCTTTCGGATAACCCTGGCCCCAGTAGGCTTCGACCCGGCTGGGTCCCTGCTGTTGCTGACAACTCCTTGAGGCGCGCGGGAACAGCGCGCGCCGTCGACGACTTGGGCTTGGTCCGGACAGTTACCGGACGGCCGGACAGCGAGCTACCCATTGCTCACTGTCCGCAAGCCCGCGCCTACTGTGGCTGGAAATCGGGATCGGAATCCCAGCGGCGCAAAACGTGAACAACACAAAAAAGAACAAAAACGTTACAAAAGCAAGTCGTTATATTTTCTTCATTCACTTATGCACTTCAAGTTGAAGGGTAAAATTTACTAGTCCGTGATGAGACCTGTCATACTGTTTAGAAATGAATATATAGAGGAATTATGAAAGTGGCGCCAGTGACTGAAAAGTTGAAGGCAATCGTTTGTCTTGGTAGGTCATGTGAAGGGGAGGGATGAAACGCATGTTACTAAATAAGTGAGTATACATGTAGATGGATGGAGAGAGAGAGATTCCTCTCTCTCCATCCATCTACATGTATACTCACTTCTCTCTTTCTCACCGAAGAAAAGATGGATGAAAAGTTAGTGATAGTGTGACGGATGATAGGAAGGAATGGAAGAAAAAAAGTGTTGCGCCGATCCCAAGTAATATGGGATAAGGGCAGGAAGAAGAATTAGTCTTTGGTTCATCTGAACGAAATGATATAGGTAGATTTCAGGCTGGTGGTACAAAAATGATAAATAATATTAATTGCTGACGGAAGTTCCTATGTTCCAATATGTTTAGTTACGTGTTCCATAACAATAATTGTTATTGTTATTAGTGACTTACTTTATGGCTTCATTCAAAAGCTCACACGAGCGGAACCGCAGGAAACACTACAGGCAGCTTTATTTATTTTATTTTATTATTTATACAGGGAAACAGTATTGTATAATCTGTATTTATATTTAATATTATAACGCTGAAGACTTGGTTAGCTTGGTTGTTTGTTTGGTGGCGCTAATCTTAGGAAGGACTAGTTGGCCGCAGAAAAATAATGGACCAAATTATGTTATTAAAAAAGGTCTCTAAAACTTCTGGATGGCATAATATCAATATCCTCCAAAGAAGTCAGCTTAAGCCTGACCGTAAATTAGATTTTTTCTTCCGTTTACAGTTTGAACTGATGGTGGCGCGTGTGTTGGATCATTCGGTTCCTTCAAAATGGTTGACGGTTGACCTAAGTGGTGCGTATATGTAATACGCGTCATGTCCGTGAACGGGTGCTGTCAGATGAGTCTGGTCATGTCTTAGCTGCCAGTGGCACCTTTTAATATAATATTTAGTTTTTGTGTTAATTTATTTAAATTGTTCTCCCATAATAATAGCGACAAAAAACATGTAACTAAGATAATTGTAATACATAACATGATTGAAAAGAGTTTCCATGGAGTTTCTTGTATAAAATGTTTTAAAAGTAATAAAAAAAGAAATCAAAATAAGAAAGAATTTAGCTTATAAAATACTAGTTTTTGGCCTTCGTCCGCGAACATAAAATATAGCCCATGTCACTCAGGAATAAAACAGCTTTCTATCGGTGAATAAATTTTAGCAAACGGACCAGTACTTTCAGAGACTACCTCCTACAAACAAGAAAACATAAAAACAAAAAAAAAATACAAAAAAAAACTTAATACTTAACATTTGGAAGTATTGTAATAAGATTACCAAATACTTGAATAAACTGGAGTACGGCGAATATTCACCCTTACGTTGTTGAAACCTCTACGGTCCGGACTAAGCGCCTCGTCGTTTATACCGCGTAGTCCTTCGAGTATTGGAACAGTTTGCCTGCTGCGGTCTTCCCGTCCGATTATAATTTGGGTGTCTTCAAGGCTAGAGTGAATAAGCTCCTAATAAACTAGTGCGCCTCACCATCAAGCAATAGTTTATATCAATTACTTAAAAAAAAGTAACATTGCATGGGTAACAAAATTAACAGAATTACTGTGGACCTAATAACCCATAAGGAAGAAGTAACAAACAGCCAATAGGCGATCAATTCCTAGAGTTGTTTATTAGAATGCGTGGCAAGTGGTCCGAAGTATGTTGCTTGCATGGTAGCCACTCGGTTACTGGGTCGTCGGTTGTAATACTGGTTATATAATGCCCGATAATATGTCGCTTGGTTCGAAACCATTTCGCGGATTAGGTAAAGTTTGCCGAGTGGTAAAACGAATAAAAGTGATATGGTCATTCAAGGAACGGCCATTATGTGTAGCTGTAATGGGAATTTAAACATTCATTTTAAGAAAATTCTGGTTGTGAGGCCCATTTAATTAGCATAATCAGCCTTTTTAATGTTCTCACTACCGGGACTCAGGTTTTCTCACTAGGAGAGGGAATGGGCTGTAATCCATCACGAGAGCCCAATGCGGTTTGGTGAATGTCACATGTTTTAGGGTTTTTGGTTCTAGGAAATGCCGGTTTCGTCACGATGTTTTCCTTCACCATTTTGAGAGCAGTGGTGATGAAATAATTTACAGGAAGTAATGCGCCTGGCTAGGTTTGAACCCGCGACGAGTTGTAACTCGTAGATCGGGTTACCGCTCGGTCATAATTTCTCCATTTCATTTATCAACGAACTGTCTGTTTTTCTTCTTTTTTTCATTGAATAATTGAACTGCCATTAAAGCTTTTGCACAAATAAAAGCTGAAGTAACAAATGGTGAAGATAAGATTGGCACAGTGGTTGAGTGTTTAAATGCTGCACTGCCAGACACAGGTTCGATTCCCGCAAGAAACAAATATAAGTATGGCCTACAGATAGTGTTTCCGGATGTTTGTATAATTATGTTTACCCACGCTGCAGGAGAAATTCCTAATCATTTGAATAGAAATTTCTAAGCACGAATGAAAAAAAAAAAAAATTAATTGTATCAAGATAGTCAAGCGGTCAAGAGCGAGTTGTAGTGGTCAGTTATAAATATAATAATACTGATAATACGACCACAACTAAACAGCTGATTGTAGAGATGGAGTAGTAACAAAAGACTTATGTTTCGTCATTGTGTGAATGTATCACACACAATGACGAAAGATTGCTCAATTATTGTATATTGTATTGTTTATATGTATATCTAACTGTTATCCGCAACTCCACGACTAAACCGCGTATTTTGCGACAAATGAGTCAGTCGATCCACCCCAGCTCCTCAAGGAACGCCAGCAGCACCTTGGTGTTACTGGTCATTTCACGAAGGGTACCTGGTTTTTCGAAGTACTTTGGCCCTGTATCCAGCGACCAGAGGGCAGCTTAGAAGCAGATGAGCTGTTGTCTCGTCCTCCTCCAAGATTGCTAAAGTATCGTGTGAGTCGGCAGGATTCTCCGAAAGGCACAGTGTCATCACAATCTCTCCACATGAGGTAATGACATTCCTCCACTATTAACGCTAACTTCATCATAAACTTAAACCTCACAACGACGTTTATGTTCTAACTTTCGAAACTTAGCTAAACATTTTGCAACGCGCATTATCCTCGCAGAAACGATTGAAACGCGCGAGAATCGAACCTGACACCTTACGTAACGCCATTATGTGGATAGTGCCGTCCTGCTCGCACTTATGGAGGAGCATATATGTTTGTCCCTGTTTAGCGACCTGACCTACTGTCCGCGGATCATTTCATGGAACTTTCTCATTGGTTTATTATTGGTTTAGATTCGGTTTAATTAGTCTTGGTGTTGCTTGACTTGTTTTGTGTTTAATTGATTCTTGGGTTAGATTCTTTACAATTTCAAGTTTGGTTAAAAAATAAATATTCATCATTTTGTTT
Source organism: Mythimna albipuncta (assembly GCA_929112965.1). NCBI lineage: Eukaryota > Metazoa > Arthropoda > Insecta > Lepidoptera > Noctuidae > Mythimna > Mythimna albipuncta. The sequence continues at coordinate 1,228,264 of OV815962.1, read as the reverse complement.
TATCTTTTTAAAAAAAAAAATACATACTGTCAATTTTTGTAGTTGTTGTGAAACAAAACATGCTCAATTGTTGTTAGACAGACTATTCTAAGATATCAGTTTGGTCTGCGGTAAGCCAAGCTTCGTAAGAGTTACAATAGTCTTGGAAAGTAAAGCGTGACTGAAAGAACATGGGTGGGTGGGTTTTACTTAGCAACAGTCTGACGCTTACTTTCCGCTCGCTTAGAATAACACAAGGAGAGGATCCCACCAATACGCACAAAGCGTTTTTGGAACCCATTCATTACGCGTTTAGCTAAGGACTGGAATTCCCTGCCGGAGTCCGAGTTTCCTGGTAGCTATAACCTACCTAGAGGGTCTTTTTATGAATAGATAACTTCTGGGTAAGCGAGCTCCATCGTCGCCCACATCATCGCTTACCATCAGGTGAGGTAATGCGAGAGGCTCGCATCCATACCATAATAAAAAAAAGCTATTTGATGAATTCCCACGCCCCAAAAAATAGAGTGCATTTTGCTGACCACCCAGTGCAGGAAAGTCAATAGTTAAAATCTCGGCCAAAATACTTAAACTCTTACATGGCGATTTGTTTGATTTATGCAAGTACTAGTAGGTACTTGAAGCTGACACATGGCATAGTGGCACAGATAATACCAATGTGAAAGACAAGATCCTCCTACTACGAGGTTCAGGCGGGGCAGGGGCGCTAAATAAGTATGTAATCCACATTTGACGCCCATCGTTGCATTCAAAACGAGACAGCTCTCTCAATCGTCCATCTCAAAATTGTTTTGTGGGTGAACCTTGACGGGCCTATAGCTCACAATGTTTATATATAGATAAATAAAAGTTTTATCTATTTACCCTAGCATTACCTAATTATTTGCATTATTTGTATTAGGGCCAATTTTTCAATCATCAGTTAACTTCTGTGTCATATTTTCTATACAAAAGCTGTCAAAACGTCAAATATATTCTTCAGATAAAAGTTATCTGGCGATTGAAAAATCGGCCCTTAGTTTATTATTTTGTAAGATTTATTTGTGTATTTTTTCTATGGGCCTTAGTAGCCTGATAATAAAGGATTAAATTTTTTATTATTATTTTTATCTATTTAAGCTAGCTTTATCTATTTAGCCTAGCCTTTTTAGGGTTGCGTACCGATTAAAGTAGTGCTTGACTGCGATCCCAGCTGATGGTAAGCAGTGATGCAATAGAAAGATGAAGAGCAGCAGAGCAGTGGAGCAATGATGATGTGAAAATATTATAAGTTAAAGTTATCTCAACTCAGGTCCCCAAGATACAAGTTCTACCAAGTTTTGAGACCATCCAAAAATATGTTAAATCCTAAAATAGTTACCGAGAATATATATTAAATTATTATGTAATAGTTTTAAGGTATTTTTATTTTTTATAATAATGAACAATAAACATTACTTTTATAATGCGGTTTAAAGAATAGGTTTGTTGTCCGTCTGTCAGGACCTTTTTTCGAAAACACGAGCTACCCCTTAGAACAGTGAAAAAATCAAACTTGTAAGTCGACGCAATCTGAAGATAACGCCAGCTCTATACGTATATGCATCTATATGCATATTTTGAGACTCGCAAGATAATTAGAACCTATAGGATACTTTCAGTTGATCTATAATAAAATTAAAATATAATTTGACACGAAGCAAGGTCTCATTCACATAACATAATTAAAGGATAAAAGTCTGAACACCGTAAAACGTAAATTACCTATCACAAAATATGTAACTAATTTTTGCGATTCGAAAAATTCTTCGAGACTGGATTTGGAAATTGAACTACAATATTTACATTGGTAAGTTTGTGCGGAACCCTCCGTACGCGAAGCCGACTCGCACTTGACTGGTTATTTACGTATGTATATTTTTACCCTGATTACCTGTAGCTTGGACAGATAAATGACACAATATAGTGGAAGCAATTGAGACATTCGGCTGTCAATATCAATGTTGATTTCAGCTCAGATATACATAGTTTTGCGTCTTTGAATCGACCATTAAAATCCTCCTCAGGGCTACTAACCTGCAGAACGAACACGCCCGGCTTCTATTCTGTCAGAAACAAGTCCAGCATGGGCCATTGTGTAATAATAATAATAATATTCCACAACTATCACACAGCGCCGTCTAGTCCCAAGCTAAGCAGAGCTTGTGTTATAGGTACTAGACTACTGATAAACATACTTATATATTTCTAAATACATACATATTATAGATAAATTACACCCAGACACAGAACAAATGATCGTGCTCATCACACAAACATTTGTCCTGGGTGGGAATCGAACCCACGACCTCCGGCATAGCAGTCAGGGTCACTAACCACTAGACCAACAGGCCTGTCTACGGCTGTGTGCGGCTGATAACAGTCACGTGTCTGGCCGTAAGACCGTACCGCAGCAACACATCCGGTCATCCGCAGTTACGTGAGTGACTGGTTACTAGTGCTCACTCACTCTCCTCTCACGTACGCAACCGGTTGCGCAACTATACGTCATCGGCGCGTGCGCATCGACTGTAAGGGAGGTGGTAGAAAATAGCGCTAGGCTGACATCAATATAACAAAGCCGAGGTTTCTTTGATCTTTGTGTCAACTATTAGATCAGTTCATTCATTCAAGTGTTTTCTTAGTGCTAACAATTAACATTTTCTGGAGTCAAGGGTTTAGTTCTGAAAGGTAAACCCTGGAATGAAAGACAACGAAGGAACAGGAGTGGGTTTTTAGTCAGTAAAAGTCTGACACAGCCTCCCGCTCAGCCTAAGAGCGGGAGATGTCGTTGGATAATTTTTCCATCTAAAAAACAGCATTTAACAGTAATCATAAGTAGTAGAAGTTCTAGTAGTAGTAATAATAAATAAGTCAAGCCAGAATGATTACTAAACCAACCAACCAACTAAGCGTGCATAGAGCACGACCAACAACACAACAACAATAATCGACGACAACAACAACAACAACAAACAACAACAACAATACGATAACACTAGATACAACAACAAACAACAACATAGCAACAACAACAATAGATGTCAACCCTATTGTCACTTTCCATCAGTTGAGATAGGGTCAAGCGCAAGCCTATCAATAGTAAAAAAAATCCTAATATTAACCGACTTGTTCTGCCACAGTGTGGCGACCTTATGAGAAGCACAGAATTTATTCGACACTTAATTAATTTTTCTCGTTACTAATTAGTTCACTTGTGTATACTTTCTTTATGTTGAGGCTTGTAACTAGCGATTTGATAACATTATTATTTTTTACTTTATAATCCGCACGATATTAAAAACACGCATGCGAATTTGCTCTGATTTGCTTGATTTGATTTGATTTGCAAATGTCCTTTTTGTACAAGTATTTATTGTAATGCGGGGATTACGCACGCGGGACGCTTGCGGGGCAATACTGCATGTTTGATGAAATCCGCATGATATTAAAACACCCTTAGATGAAATTATACCGTGCCAAAAATGAAATTTTTTAATACCTATCTTTTCAAATCAACAGTTAGTGGCATGATATAAAACTAACTAAAGGTAATGTAGAATGCTGTTTCTTAATAAAGCAGCCGCCTGTCATGGATTTCTGCGGTATTCATCAGGGTGAATATACATATTCTTCAATTTATTTTGTTGGCGAATCTTTTTTTTCTTCGGTTTTCGTGAAAATTAGGGACCCAGGACCCTAATTCTCGTGAAACCCGAAGAAACTTTTTCCTCAGTTTTAAAAGCAGAAGAAGGTTTCGCCACCATAATTAAAAAAACCCTGTCAGTATTTTTATCATCCTGGTTTACACAGAAAAAAATCATTAGTTTTTCTACAGGGTTCATCAGCTACTAATCTGATGAAGGCATCATATAATTGTTAGATTTTCACATGCACGAGCAGCCAGCGAGAGTGTTCCACATGGCAGGCCTTCGACCCTCGTGCACACAATGGTTCCCACGCGTCTTCATTAGCGCTAGCTGATGATAATGGTGTGATGGGCAGCGGTGAAGGCTGCGGGCTGTGTACAGCCGCACGCATTGTCTTGTAGGTAAATTGTTGAAATAAACGTTATGGACGTAATTGGTAGACATTTCTGTGTTTTTTATTACTAACTTTTGCGCGCAGCTTCGCCCGCGTACATAAGCCTATTACTCAGGAATAAAGCAGCTTTCTATCGATGAAAAAATTTTAGCAATCCGACCAGTACTTGTGTAGTACAAACAAAAAACAAACTACCTCTTAATAATATTAGTGTAGATAATACTAGCTGCAGCCTGTGTCTTCGCGCGTATGATAGTAGAAAATTATCCCAAGGAAACATAATCCCGGGTTAAAAGTATCCTATGTGCTATTGTAGGATATGGTCTGCGCGTATATAAAGTTTTATCCAAATCCGTTCAGCCGTTCGAGCGTGAAGAAGTAACGAACACACATACACACCGACAAACTGTCACATAAGTTTCTGAAAGCTTGCAAGATTTTTAGATTTAAGGTACCCGTAATCATCTAATGACTTCTCGCGCTCTAGGGTGGTGCGGGAGGGCGTGTCAGACTTTTACTTACTAAAACTACATCTATGTTCCTTCTTGGCCACCTCCACCGTATGCTCCACCGTGTCCTCCAGGCGGTCCTCACGATGGTGATACCACACGGGAACCTTCCACTTTTACCATATCCGGTGAAGACCTGCGTCATGCGGAATGTGAGGACACTGTGACGTCTCTCCAACCATTCCTTAGAGAGGACTTACCGCCATGATTTTGGCGTGCCCTGTATGATTCCTGTGATCTGTGGGCGTGCCCAAAGTTTACAAGCAACAGCTTGATTCAGCTTGATTCCTAGTTATAAGTACAATATTTAGTGAAGTCACGAATCACTAAGCATTTCCTAATATACCTGTATATACCAGTAGACAATATTTGTGTATCAGGTAAAGTCGAACGTCAATATTTTAGAGCCTAAAGGCGAAGGATAGCACAGATTACCAACAATATTTAGGTAGTATTTGCATTACGTGTGTGCCAATACTTTGCCAATCGAAATATCTTAAGTATTGTTTGTACAAAGATGATCGTTTTCTCAACAGATTACTTATGTTAAATAGTAGGAAACGGGTTTTTAAATTAAGCTGTTATTTATATAGTTAAGATTTTTCATTATTATTTATGGACCTTTTTAATAATGGAAAGGCTCGCGTTAAATCATTATCTCACCTGATGAAGTAACATACTCATTTTTGACTTATAGACATATAGATTGTAGCTATCAGGAAACACAGACTCCAGCAGGATTCCTCTTTTCAGCTGGACGCACAATGAATGTGTTCCCAAAACGTTTTGTGTGTATCGGTGGAACGTCCACCTTCTATCGGTGCTCCAAAGATGGAATGGGCTAGGCCGACGTGTTATGTAGTATTTAAGTATTAATATAAGTACGTTTTAAACTTCATGAACTACACGAAAATTTGAAACATCTAACTGGAGCTCTATATAAAACTGTACTGAGTTGTGCAAAACTGCAGTTGCAGCTTTTTCTCAAATCACTTTTGCTAACTCACAGGTAAAAAACAGAAGAAAACCATAGACACATCGTTCCCTTGCAGGAAGAACTGACGAAGAACGGCGTAAGAGACAATTTGTGTTTTTGCAGGAATTTATTTATTTATTCATTTCATCAACTTTACATTTGTGTCGAATGCTTGAAAATTTAACAATATAATAAACAACACAACATTAAAAAAACACAATACTTAAAATTAAACATCAATTTATATAGACGTGTTGGTACAGTAATTGGTTCTCTCTAACCAAAAACAATAAGAAAAGGACGCGAAATCTTATTGAAAATGTTTTCATATAGGTACACCTATGTAGGTGCCTATTTGAAAACATTTTCAATAAGATTTCGAGTAAGTTTCGAATATTCACTTCAAACACACAACACAACGCCATACTTCAAATACTCATCATCTCAGTGAACATGCAGAAAGCTTAGTCACAACTACTTATTCAATTTGACTAAAAAGCGTTTTCCCCGCACAACAGCGAGTTACAAGAGGAAAACCACAAAGAAAATCAATGAACACTGACACACAGTAGACAGCACATATATAGAAAGTGAAACCGCCGGGCCCACTAGTGCGTCCTGTCCGGTACGGTCCGGTCGGACGTTGCGCACGTCTATAAACGGGAGCTGGTCAGCTCGCTAGAGACCTCGTCGCACCGCAACGTGTCCAATACCTCAACTGTTAAGGTAAGTTCAGGGTTTTTATACCTTTCGTTGGTATTTCTAGTTAAGACGTATTATGGTTTAATGTCAAATCTGTTGAGCTTGATTGGTTTCCGCTTTACCACTTTTATTTATTTATTTTATTATTATTTACTAGCTTTTGTTCCCGGTTTCGCTCGCGTACATAATAGCCTATGTCACTCAGGAAAAAAGCAGCTTTCTGTCGGTGAAAAAATTTTAGCAATCGAACCAGTACTTTCAGAGGCCTCCTACAAATAAATAAAAAAAAATTGTCTCTTGATAATATTATATATTTACTTGATATATTAGATAATGTACAAAGGTACTGCTTATTTTAAAAGAAATTTTTCCAACAGACCTGTTTTTCTTGGCAGGAATATCATCCAATAATATCCCCCGCTTTTGGGCGGAGCGGGAGATAGTGTCAGACTTTTACTGATTAAAAAGCCCACTACTGTTCCTTCGTTGCCTACCTGGTCCAAATCTTGGTCCCAGTAAGAAGAGATAAGAAGAAATGTATCTAAATAATAATTCGTAGTAATAAGAATAGAAGAGTTATTTTTCAATTTAAACCAGAGTATCTGAGATTAGCGTTCAAACAAACAAACTTTTCAGCTTTATAATAGACGTAGATATAGACTAGCTGTGCCCGCGACTTCGTTCGCGTGGACTACAGGATTTTGAATTTATTTTTTCAAAAATAAAAGTAGCCCATGTTACTCCGTATTACATCAGCTACCTGACAAAAAAAGTCCAGTCAAAATCGGTTCAGCCATTTCAAAAATTAGCCCGGACAAAAAGACAGACAGACAGACAAAAATTGTAAAGAATGTTATTTTGGTGTAAGTACCGTTTATATATTCATATGCATGTAGTAAAAAGCGGTTTTTTCAATATTACAAACAGACACTCTAATTTTATTTATATGTGTATAGATGTAATAAAGGGATTTGCATTCAACAGCACGTCTTGATTCATGGAGTTTATAGCTTTGGTTACATCAAGTGTCGAAACGGTTGCAAGCAAGAGCGCATGCGCAGATCACCCGCGACGCACATTTAACGTCAAATGTCGAGTGTTGCAAAGTATTTGGAAACTGTGTGAATTAGAATAATTTAGTTTGACGCATTACATTATGAAATATTAATATTATAAATGCATATCTTTACGTATTAATATAAAATATAGGCTAGGCCACCTTGAGCTGTTGGTTTGATTATAAATACTGAAATGGCGTAATTTTAGAGGAGTTTGTACCTGTTATTACCTATAATAAATACGTAAGTAGATAAATAAGTTTTTCAAGGTATGATTCAATGACTTTTCCCGCTCTAGACCGGAGCAGGAGAAGGACCTGTCAGACTTTTACTGACTAAAACCACATTTATGTTCAACGTCAGCCTATCTAGAAAAGCAGCCAAGTGCGAGTTCGAACTCGCGCACGAGGGGTCCGTACGATTATCTATACAACATTAGACACTATAATTTATGTATTTAGTTTTAATATTGAGCCAAAAAACGGCAATAAAATCACGTTAGTTATATGGGAGCTCCACTTAAATATTCATTGAATATTTTTTCTGCGGCAGCAGAAATACTGATAATATCATCTGTGAACATTTCAATTGCCTAGCTATCACGGTTTTTGAGATACAGCCATGGTGACAGACGGACAATTTAGTCTAAAAAGCTGCATCTTATCACATATGGATTTCTTAGAAACCAATTGTGTAAGGCCTACATCAGAGAAAGGTATCGTTGTTAATATACAAATAAAGAAGCATCGTCATTTTCTTTAGAAGTAGACACTCGTACGTGTGTCATACTGCCAAGTTTGACAATGACATAATTTAGTCAACTTTCCATTAATTGCACATCACTATGGCTACTTTAGTTTCCAGTCATTCGTGACATTATCATAGGACATTATGTAATGGTTTTTGCATATAGTGACCATGAAATGACCCATCTATGTATTATTTTTTATTGTACGAGTATATATTATGAAACTGAAACATTTGGTTTGTTCGTTTGAAAGCACTCATCTCAGGAACTACTTACTAGTTCGAATTGAAAATTTTCTGTGTTTGATAGCTCATTTATCGAGGAAGTCTTTAAGCATATTACATTACGCTACGATGAATAGGAGCTGAGCAGTAACTAAAGATGCGGGTAAAATTATGAGGGATAGTTAGTGCAATAATATATTTATAACAATTGTTAGTTGTGTGAGTGGTTTAATATAAGAAAACTTAGCCTATTTGTCACTGGATAGAAATTGTAATAATTGGCTAAATACCGCTAAATTTTGATCGTTTTAATCCCGCGGAGGGTCGATCCGGTACATGAAACAATATCGATTAGTAAAGATAAAATCAAAAAATAAAGTACCTTTTTTCAAAACTCGTATTAATTTACGCATGTACGAAATTAATTTCTTTACTACTACCTACAGATCATTGGACTCGCTAGTTTCTGTGCATGGCTTAGCTTTGAAAACCAGCGGCACGGTGCAGCGGTGGTTGTCTCTGTGTTTGTGCAATTGGCTAGTGTTGTTTTTAGTGTTTGGTGTAGGTATGCGAGTTTGTATCTTTGTGAACGCGCCCACGATAGAGGAATAAACCTTAGTGTAAGACAAAGTTAGAAAAACAATAATCAAATATTTGTTAATTACTTAAAAAAAAAAACACTTTAGACAAACGTTGCTACGTTATGATTTCCTCTCAAATAACATCTAGTAAACATTTTACATAAATGTGATTGTCAATAAGTTCCACAACAATGTGTATCTACTAATTTACAATTGTAAACTTAATGTTTACTTTTGTTTTAATATAACACATAAAACACGTAAATATTTGTAGAACATGAATAAATCGTGCGAAGGGAAAAATACAAAATTGCGTCTTAAACTTGAACAACAGTACCCCTTGCCAAGTTGATAATTTGCAATCGTTAACGCTACTAGAACACTTCAAATGTACGGGAATGACGTCATGTCAACGCTCAGTCACGTGGTCGGAACAAATGAATCGGGGGCGTGGCCAACTCGCTGCGTTCGGCTCAAGAGAATCTAAACGAAATGGTTGTAACTTGGCTAGGGGGGCAGATTGTAGATACAGATATATTCGTTTTAACGATCATCAGCATCATCATCATCATTTCAGCCGAAAGACGTACACTGTAGGACATATGTTTTCTCCAAGTGTCACTATAATTGCTGGCCGTGCCTGCTGCCAGAACCAACCTAGGTACTGTCAAAAGCACCTCTCACCGCACAATACGCGCGCTAAACGAAGTGCATGAGAGGATTGACCTATTTTCGGGCCATGACACAAAATTCGCAAGAGTTTTATTAAAGTTTATTTATTATATTTAAATATTAATTAATGTTAGGTATTAAGTCTGATTTTAATAACTTACATATAGGTTAAGATTATCTATTTTATTCTACTGCATGTGTGAGGTACGAATAAACGTTATTTCTTTCTTTCTTTTTATAATTTATTATTTTGTATTTTATAGTTGTTTAAGATTTTTAGATAAGTGTTAGTCATAAGATGATTTATTTTGTTCCTATTATTTCTAAAACCACTGTTGTACTTATTGAGTCCAGCCTGTAAACATAGTGTGTGTTTTTGAAAATAAATAAATAATGGCCGGGCCTGTGCGTCTCGCATCTATCGGTTTCCCGTGACCCTCACCAGTTCCTCGCTTCCTGAGCTGCGTCTACCGGCACGTGGTCGCCACTCCAGACACTTTCGTCCCCATCGACCATCTTCTCTATCCAAAGTCTAGCATAAGAATAAAGTAAGACGCATTTCCACATTTTCAACAACTATTGTACAATACTACCAACTATGACAACCAAACAATGGCCAATCATGCAGCGCATACCGCCGCACACAGCCGGACTGGGAAGCGAACCCGCGACCTTACGCAACGGTAACAATATGACGGAGATGAAAGCTGCTGATCTGCGGCGTATCTCTCACGATGCGGGTACAATGCTACTAGTTAGCTGGAGGCTGATAACTGTGATAATAAGCAAGAAATGTAGAAGGTTCAACAGCGAAGCGAATGTTACCCGTTATGAAAGTCTTTGGGGAATGTTGTTGAGATGTTTTATCATTAACTAGCTTGTGCCAGCGGCTTTATCCACGCAGAAGAACAAAATTATTCCAAGGAACATAATCCCAAGATAAAAGTATCCGATGTGCTTTATGTAGACTACCCATTAGTACGCGATGTTAGAAGTAAGCGATCATGTGGTCGACGATGGAGCACGCTTGCCTAGAAGTAACATATTCACTCTTGACTTAAAGACCCCCAGTTTGTATAGCTAGAAATACAGGCTCCGGCAGGGAGCTTCCACTTCTTAGCTGGACGCTTAATCAATTGAGATGACGTTAAAATCAAAGAGGCTGACTAGAAGATATGTTGGGGCAACATTAATTATTTATTTCATAATGTATGCAAACAAAGCGTACAGCTTTAGAAATATTCTACCAGTGAACCTTCGGGTGATGCAGAAATAAATAGCGGTAAGATATTAGAATATTAAGAGAAAAAAAAAACGCATACAAAGATGTACAAATAAACTAAAAACACAATGTAATGTAGGTGTATACTCGAGTAATTAGCACTTGAAACTATTTTCGTATCGAGAGTACGTTCACAGCAAATATAACAAGACAACCGTACGGCCTCATTTTCAAAAGGCTGAATCATTTGTCTTCCTTCTGGGCCTAACACGTCGCCGGCTCCTGCTGTTCAGGATCCAGAGTGGTGCCTTCGCCCAATTTCGTTGCGACATGAGGCTGATGTAGCCTGCCAGAAAGAGATGGCGTGGCGATTTGGACTCCTACCTAAAGGAATGGTCAGAAGTGGCTGAGGATAGAGTCTGTTGGAAATTATACAGCGTTATTTATAAAATACTAACGACCTTGGTAGGACAGTATTAGGTATTAACATCATAAACAACAACTTTTGTTCTATGACTTACAAAACATAATTCATTTACCGAAAACAAACCTTCAAGATTTCGTTGTTCCATCTAACACATTTCAACTCTGAATGTGGCTCTATCTACCTACGCAACCCCGCCGCCCGATCCCCGCTCCCCTCCGCTATTGTACTATCGTTTGCTTCTCAGACTTCGCAATATTTAAAACGTTAAATTTAAATATTTTTATTTTTGCATGAAAATCTGATGAACTAAAATATGATACATTTTTAAAAGTCATAGAACAAAAGTTGTTGTCTATGATGTTAGTAACATAACCCTGAGTGGTTGCCAGTGTTTGGCAAATAACCCTGTTTAAGCAATATGAAAGCAATTCTCGAGCATTTTTTTTTAAATGAAAAATGTCTTATTTAGACATTTCAGTTTCTATCGCCAGTATAGTGCATGTAGCGGTACCAGCAGTTCAAAATACTAATGTTTTTATATCACGCTATGTGATGACTGACTGCGAAATTAATTTCCATTTCGTTTTATTGTCTAGATTAGAAATTGTGATCTATGCTTGAACAATTTAGTCATGACCTTTTGTAGAAACGATATATTCTCTCCAATTTCTTGAGGTGACCAAGTTTCAATTTTAATCGATTTATCTTATGCTAACCAGTGGCTTCGCGTGTAAGTTGAAAATTATTATAGTCATACGGGTAGTGAACGAATTTGGAAACTAGATACCTACACATCAAGTTTCCAAATTCATTTAGTCGTGAAGATGCTAAGAGGTCACAGACAGACCGACATTACTTCCATCGTTATCATCATAATCGCCATCATCATCATCATCATTTCAATTAAATGACGTCCACGTCTGGTCCTGGGCCTCCCACAAGTGTCACAAGATAGACATCTGTCTGAATGTTCGCGATAAACTTAAAAATTCTTGAACTTATTTTCATGCAGTTTTCACCAAAAGAAAGGGTAATTCATGAGAAAGGTGTATAAAACATGCATATATTACTCGAGAAAAACAGAGAGTTTCAAAAATTTCTAACACCCGTGTGGTGCTGGGACGAGTCGTTAGTGAGTTATAATTATGTATGTACTCGTATTTACCAAACAAAGTTGGACAAACAGACTCCTACTGGTAAAATAACTGGCCAACATTAACACGTAATTAAACAGTGGAATAGAATAAACTTTATTGCTCTTATGCTTTTATGTTTTACACCAAAATAGCAATAAAACTTTTAAACAAACTTAAATCCATGGGTACATTGGCGGTCTCATCGCTAAATTGCAAAGGCTGGGCTTTTGGTATGATTTTGCTTGGCAATTTTTACTAAGGAGACGAGTGATTTATTCAAATTCAAAGGTCAAAATTTCGAAAATCTAAAACAAACGATAAACCGGATCATCACAGACAAACAGAGAGAGTAAGACAAGGCCACCTTGTAATTAGTAATTTCCACATCTTTTAATTTCCCAACAGAATGCAGATCCGCTGACATTGGCTGCGATTGTTATCGCTTGCTGCCATTCGTGCTGCTCGCTGGAGGCTTTGACCTCGCCGAGATATCTGACTGGTCAGCAGAGGCAGGGAATATGGTGACTTTGTTATGCAATCTAAAATCGGTGAAAAATTAGAACAGGTTTTGGGAGCAAACTGCAAAAAATCTATAATTGCGGCAATATATAAATATAATCAATTACTTGCAAAAGCAGAAGTGGTCTCTCTTATTATGATAAAAAAGGAGTTAGTATGTGCGGTCAGTTACAAGACAAGAACAAAGGTTACAAGATAATAGTAGATTATGCGACTAGGGAATAAAGCAGTGTCTTCAAGTCGCGGGCGGCATGTTGAATTTCGAACGAAACGAAGGTTGTTAATTTCATCATCTTTTTTTGAAAGTTTTCTAATAATTTATAGAAGGTTCTTACGGAAAAAAATGGTCAATTTCAGAAAATTTTACGAGCATTTAAACATCGCACGATTGATAGAAGCTTTTCGAATTGAACATGCATAGCTAAGCTTCTTCGGGTTAGTAGGAAATAATACTTTTAGTCGTAATTTTTCCGTCAATTTAACTAGATGAGGCCGGTGTTTCCTAACTAGCTATCTAAGAGAGACTATCTTGAGAGATCTCAAGGATTCAAACTGTGTAGTCCATTCAAAGGTCGTCTGGAACATACATGTATAACTGTCAGTGATAAGGCTACCCTTGCATCCATAAAACAATATTTACAAATTAAGTGCAAAACTTTCACTGTTATGACCGTGAACTGATAGAAATACGTTAGAAAGCAAAGGTGCGATAAGGAAGACCAAAATGAAGTCGACTGAGCATTACTGCCGCTAAATGGATCATTACAAATCCACTGCTTATACACCAATAGACAAAGCCAAAGCACTGTATAAGCATTACATTCATTATAGAATCAAGTGGGCACTTGAACAGCGAGGAGACAGCGATCGGCTGTCGTTACATAAGACCATATTCTTGCCAAATCCACGATGGCTGGCTGGACAGCCACGTAGGAAAGCTGGTGAAGGTCGAGCGTGGTGTAATTGTGGACGTTGCTAATGTATCGGAATTTTTACGTCATATGTTATGATGTCTGCCGCGGGGTGTGCCAAACAGACGGAGGAACAGAGTGTTTGTGGTTCCACTTGAGAAATGGTTCCTAGTCTTGCTAAAGAATCTTTGTAAAGTTGCGTTGCTTGGGGATATATAGGGTCGATAAAGTGCCCCACTGGCAAAACTAGACACGCATTCCAAATTTATTACAAGTATGACGATGATATTAACTATAAAAAAAGAAACACAGTATGCGTAGGTACTGTGTTTCAGCTGGTTGCACGAAGTAAACTGCAATGATTATGATGCGATTTTTTTTATTATTTTTGATAGGCTCGCGTTTGACTGGTCCATCAGGTGAGATAGTGGTGAGATAGTGGTATCTCACCTGATGGTACGTGATGATGTGGCTTAACTTATTCACTCTTAAAGGAAAAGGGCAAAATATAAGGACTTTACTGGGGCATATTTGACTGACGTGTCCCATCGTCAATTTCTTCAATCGTTAATCTCAATTATGTATTTCAAATTACATTTTAAAAGGTCTATTTTTATTGTGCAATTTGAGTCAAAGTTTAGGACTGATTACTTAATAAATATCTTCTAATTTCAACCTATTTTTTATTTCTATGATTCGAATTGTGGGGCGCTTTTGCCTTGTTCACCCTATGTTTCGTAGATGGTCAAGTTTCAGGGTTTTTTGTGTCGGAGGTAACTTATTCGGTTGTCACCAGCTTAACCGGACTTTCTTGTTGTGTCTTAATAATGTCCGTGAGGTCATGGGCCTATGATATAACGAATTGGCAAGTATAAAACAATAAATCATTTGTTAATGTTGACAGATACTCAATGAATTCAATAAATTACAGTAAACCGACGGTATTTTTAAAAGCGTTTTTTTTTTCTAAGTTAACTTAAGTTGTGTTACTACTTATTTCCAATAAGACATTTAAATCTGGACGTCGACCCTATCATAAATACGTGAAAAATGGCATTACAGAGTAACATGTCAATATATTCGTAGGCTTGGTGATGGTGAAGAACTAAGCGATGTATATTCAGTCAATGTTTTGGCTGGTTTTAGAAGGACCATTTACTTTTGGGACGTTTTTTTTTTAAATATTTGTTATTAAAAAAGTTGTCCCAAAAGTATGCCCATAATGTTCTAACTGCTAGCACAAGCCTTTTCTGAGAAAAGCTAAACCTTTGTGTGTGGTTTAGATTACTACGCAGGCCCGTCGTAGGATATATTTATCGCATGATATTTATTGATTTAAGGATTCTATCATGTCGATGATGATAAAATATGTTAAATGTTTCAAGTTTATTTGTTTGATTTTTCTAGGACATTCCGTTTTCCTCACGATTTTTCTTACTGCTTCACCATTCCTAAGGCAATGGTGATGAAATAACATTTTTATAAGAACCATTTTTATCATCTAAATGCAATCTAATACAAAATATTCAACTAGTTTTTTGTATTTTTTTATTGCTCGTTTTCTGGTTTAAGATTATTTTTACGTGCACAGCAACTATAAGGAAAAGTAAAATAAATAGTTAATAAGTGTTACGAGCGGCGCGCATGAAATCATCTATATTTTTATTTTTTTGTGAAGTTAGCGTGTGTAGTAAGTGAAACCTAGGCTGCAGTAATCTGCGGCGGGCATCTAACTCAGTCTCAGTGTGCCGTTTCCCTTTCATACTGTACAACTTCCGCAGTGCGTTACATACTTGAGCCATTTCTTTATTCTTTTTTTTGTTTAGAATTATACGTTATTTAGAACTCATATTTTTTAAGCAAATCTAGTATGTTGTTCCATATTACATACGTACATTTTGATACAAGTGGAGAAAGTTTGTCATTGCGACCGAGGCGGCATTCACCCGAGCTTTGACGAAGGTGTTATGGAGCCGAGGGCTGCAGTGTCAATTTTCCATATGTATCAAACGACGTTTTTCAATAGACTTACGAAGATATAAATAAATGGGGCATGAATCGCGACTCGTTGGGGCCGCGGCGCGCCCAGCTTTTAGACGCACACTTTTCCTTATTAGTGCGTAAAAACAGTCAGTTACGTGCTTAAATGCGGTGGGATAAGAGCGGGCTTTCGAGTAAATGTATTGAAAATATGTTACCGAAAGTTGCTGGAGAAAGGAACAGCAGGGCCCTTATCATGGATGTCATTAGATGATTTTCCCACCAAAAAAAAACCATGATGTGTTAAAATATTAGTCGTGCGAGTAAGAAAGAAGGTTGGATTTGTACACCATATATAGCACCGTCCCTTCAACAGTTCATCTTAGGAAATCATATGGATCACGTTAGAGCTCGTGGTAGGGTCGCTGATCATCAAGTTGATCTGCTGTTCCTTTTTCCAATAGAGAGTATTGTTACGCCATTAAACGTGAACACGCCATATCTCCGAGAAAATAACGAGTGACACGTAATAATTAAAACGCATTGCTGTTCGAAAGATCTAGAATAGTTGTGCGTAGTCACACTTAGAAAAATCTCGAAACATCCACAAGGTACCTACCTACCAAGGTACATGTAGTAATAGGTATCATCTAACCGTAATGGAAATTGTACTCTCCGACGTTAACAATAGAGTCGAAATTCGCATGAACGTGACTCTTATTATTACGAGCAATAAAAATGATTTATGACTTCGAGAAGCGATTCAATTGTTCTGGAATTCTGGATAGATCCGGGGACGTCGGTATCTAGAATTTTCTTGGCTCCGCATATAAATACGGGCCCCCGGCCGGAAGCGAGTGAGTTGTGATTTCGACTGCGATCAAGAGCGAACTACCCTAGTACTCGAAGTGATTTTTATCAACGACTAAAGCGATAGTGTAACGGTACTCTAGTGTTAATTGCGATTCGGATTATTGTTGACTGGATTAATTTGTTATTGTTTGTGGTAAATAAAGTTCTCTCGTCAGTAAATCGGCATTTGATTACCCACGTACGTAACAGTATTATTAAAAAAAAAGAACAGTAATACGATCAACTTAAGGTTTTTTTCTGTCCACCAGATCCCTTTTAATAACAGTAGACTGAAAATAGACCTAACATAGAAATTGAAATAAGCAAAACTCAAAAATTGAGCATGACAGTTTTCATTTAGCGCTCTAATGTATTGTCCTCATTGTGACCCTGGTGAAAAAGGGTATGAATTATGAGTAAGAATTCCTTCTTACTCGAATTCTAACTCATAATTCATACTCTTTTGAACCAGAGTTTCAGAGTAGGTTTTATAAGGTCAATTTATAGCTAAATCAGAAGTTAATTGACTTCGGTAACTTTAAATTATTTCGTCATATTTCTTTCATATTATATTTCTGGCTTTTGGGTTTTGAGCAATAGTTAAACGGTCGACCTTGATAAGATTTGCAAAATTATTTTTTTCTGATTTCTGAACCTAACCTTTGAATGTGATTGACTAAATATTCTAATTTAAATCTGGTATCCATGAGAAAATGGCGGAAACGTCTTATCATCTGATTTGAATAAATATGTGTGTTTATTGTACGTGAGATGGTATTTCTGAGTCGAGTGTTGGCAATTACTTGAATGCTGATGGCGACCACATATTTGATGAATTGGACAAACAATAGATAAAGAATGCTGCCTCTCGGTATATATTTAATTAGGTAAGTTGTAAACCTTGGTATTTTGCAGTAAATACGCGGCAATCTCTATTGCGTAATTACTTAGGTTTTTAAATTTTGGAATTTCATTATTTATTTACTAGCTTTTGCCCGCAGCTTCGCTAGCATACCTACATCAAATATAGTTTATGTTACTCAGGAATAAAGCAACATTCTATCGGTGAAAAAATTTTAGCAATCGGACCAGTACTTACAAACAAAAAACAAACAAACTTTACCTCTTTATTATATATTATGAGTCTCATTGTTACTCGCAAATAAAGATTATTGTTTTGGATTGATTTAATTTTATTATTTATGAACACACAAAAAATAGACTGCTTATTATAGTACAGCTTATTTCCAAAGAAACTTCTTTCAGCAGATCTGCGAAAGGAGATATTAAAAGACATGTTGACAATAGTGTGTAGGAAGCAAGAGAAGAAGAATGTGTGAAATCTTAATTTAAATTAATATTCCACACAATAATATTCCACAACTATCACACAACGCCGTCTATATAGTCTCAAGCTAAGCAGAGCTTGTGTTATGAGAGACAACTGATAAACATACTTATATATTTCTAAATACATACATATTCTAGATAAATAACACCCAGATACAGAACAAATGATCGTGCTCATCACATAAATATTTGTCCTAGGTGGGAATCGAACCCACGACCTCCGGCATAGCAGTCAGAACCACTAACCACTAAACTAACAGGCCAGTCAAAATTATCAAATACATATACGAGTATGTATATTTTATTGACAAGAGAGCAAATTAAATAAATAATTATTTACGTACAGCCAAGTACCTATATGCGTATCAAGTTAATCAAGTATTGCATTGTAGTTTTCGAGGATAAAAAATGCATTAGATTTTTGATTTTTAAGGGTAAGTATTCTAAAATTTAATTCTAATATAAAAAAAAAGTAACAATTGATTCTAACATCAGCTAAGTGCTAACATCGATCTAGGTATGTTTTTATTTATTTATTCGGCTCGGGGAAACGATAGTGACATACATACATATATAAGTTACTGAATAAAAAAGTAATTTGCAAGTCTCTTTATTGTCAAAATATTTTGCATAACTCTCAGCTTATTCAAGCAAAATTTCGCAATCGCACATGCTCTTTCTTACTCGAAGTTTTTATCATTTAAAAATAAAACTTAAGTTCTCAATCATAGAGTTTATATTGGCTTGCAAAAATACGGTTATCTCAGCACGATTTTGGCAAAGCCGTTATTTAAGTATAATGAAGAAAAAAAAAAGAAATCTGTTGTGCAAGTAAACAAACGTTTTGATCTTATTAACTCCGCTTGGTGGCGCTAGTGACCCAGATACGGGATTTCGGCTCGAGACTCATTACGTAACACCACGCCGTCGGTACGGAGCGTGCGGAAAAACTTTGGGGCCGATACGACGACTTGTTTTGTTGTAGTTTTTGCTGTAGTCCATCCGTTAGAATGGCCCAGTTTACATAGATATTTAAGTGTCATCGAAACCTCAATGTTTCGCATCCTCACCTATGTTTAGTCTCGTATGCCGCCGATAGGAGGTGGCTATCGAGCGACTGATGGTCTAGGGAAAGGTTGAAGGTACCAGGTCACAAGGCAGATGGCCTATGAGGTAGACTGACCAGATAAAAGCGGCAGTAAATGGCTCATAATCACTATATGAATACAATATTAAAGCGGCAATCAAAGAGGAGTGGGGGCGTCTTGTGTAGCTTGCCACCAACACCTGAAGAGTTGACCACGACCATTCTATCAAGAGTGATACCGACAAAGAAGAAGAATATCTTATTGTAATACTGAATGACTAATATTCAAAATAGATCTATTTTCACTTTTGTCTATATGATATGAAAGAAAGAAGAAGAAAGAAAAACAGTTTATTTACGCGTTAAAGACGCAAACTTAAAAGTAGGTAACAGAACATAATATCAAAATAGGGAAGATATGCGTCTTCTCCGCGCAAAAACGCACATATGTCTCATATGTGTGTATGTTTCGTTTACAGTAGTATGTTCGTTTACTTTTACGTTTTCAGTAGTAATAAATCTGATAGTAAATCATATTGTACATATTTAGGTACTTATTTTCCAATGCCGGTGACTAGATATACGAAATATATAGTTTTTAAAATTATAGTTCAAAATAAAAACTCGTTAACCACTTAACCACAGATTAGTTTAATTAGTTTCTTTCATAATAAAATAATAGATTATTTAACTTTGAATTAGCTAATGCATAAGTTTCTAAACCAGTCCTAAAACATGTAAATTCAATGTAAATCGCGAAATCTTAAAACCATATCTACTTAGACTTTAAAATAATTACGTCAGAGCTTGTGTCGCATAACATTGTGAAGCTTACGGTAGAAGTTCAATAAAACAAATAAAAATAAAAAAGCCTTTTTTTCCATGCATCATCAAACATATACAAACATTACACTACAACAGTATTTTTTAGTTAAGTAATCGGTCAAGTAGTTAACTACATATTATATTAAATTAAAGAAGAAAGAAGTTCAATAACTCACAGAAATACTTGAAGAGAAAGAAGTTAAAAAAGAAATGAAAAGATTTGGCTAGGAAGGAAAAGAAGAAGATGATGGTGCGGTTCACAAGATCGGAAAAGAAAGTGTTGAGCCAACTGCGACCTCAAGTATTATGTGACAAGGGCAGGAAGATAATGATTCTTTTTAGAACATGAAGAAACTAGCCTCTACCAGCGGCTTCCCACGTGAAAGTAGGTTTCTTATACAAACTTAAGTACCACGTTTCATCCCCTTAGGAACTGAGTTTTGAAAAATCCTTTCTTAGTGCTCGCCGATGTTATTAAAGCAAGTCTTGTGAAAAATTTCACGCTCCTAGTCCCAATAGTTTCGACTGTGCGTTTGTATGTCAGTCAAAACTAAACTGACTGGCTGACTATACCGATATTTAGTCAGTTATTACTTCTGGTATCTATAGATACCAGAACAAGTAATAAGAAAATGGTTAAATTAAGATCAAACCATTTAAATTATGTTATTATCAATTATTTATGTGATAATATATAATGATCATATATAATTATTATGTCGGTTTTCATTTACATATATTTACTCCGCACTCTCAACCTCATCGCCGATGGCGTCGACTTATTTTGTTGTGCTTTCAGTATATTATAGCACTAGGATTCATGCAGAAAGCTATAGTTTATTAAGGTGACACTAGTCAAGTTAGTATTTAGTCTAGGACTCTTCTTCAGTCAACGAATCAATACATATAATTATTTTAAGTTTGTATATATATACGTAATGATTATTTATTAGAGTAAATTAAATGGCTTATATTACCAATAAATACATAATATATTTAAAAAAAAAAGTTCAAGTTAAAAACTAAAACTCGGTCTAGCCTATAAAAATATTTTTAAATGAGCTGACCTGGTCAATTTCGTTTCACCTAACAATGAATGTAGTATATCTTTCGATATGTCAACTGATTGCGATGAAACAAAGCCTAAATAATAAATGAAGTTACACACAATTGTAATGTATAAAAGTCATCTAGATCGGTTTCGTGTATTTTAAGTGATACGCGCACAACTAAAAACTTTTACAGATTTATTATATGTATAGACTAGCTGTGCCCGCGACTTCGTTCGCGTGGACTACAGAATTTTGATTTTTTTTTCTAATATAAAAATAGCCTAGTTACTCATCAGCTACCTGCCAATAAAAGTCCCGTCAAAATCGGTCCAGCCATTTCAGAGATTAGCCAGAACAAACAGATAGACAGACAGACAGATAGACAAACAAAAATTGTAAAAAATGATATTTTGGTGTATGTACCGTATATATATTCATATGCATGTAGTAAAAAGCGGTTATTTCAATATTACAAACAGACACTCTAATTTTATTTATATGGTATTGATGTATAGATAATTATTTCAATAATAAATAACGTTATAATTTATGCATGTTATATCACTCTCATTGCGCTTACACTCTTTGGTAGATTTAAATCGTAGTTCGCAGTCTTACTTTTAACCCACATTAAGTTTAATTTCCCTTTTAAATGGCGTATGTCTGTTAAACCTTCTGTTAAGTCAGAACTTAACATTTTGCGTTACTAAACAATTAAATAACAGTTTGAGCACAAGTCTTGCAATAAAGTGTTATATAGTCAAATGATGTTATGTTGCCAATCGGTTATTTAAAGAAAAAGTCTTGAATGAAACATTGGAATTGAGGAATTCCTGAGGATAAAGATAGGCATATCCTTTCGTTTAATCATTGGTTTGATAGAGAATAAAAATAATAGTGACAATTATCAGTAAATAAAGTACCAGAAAATCCATTTGTGGAGTTTTATTTTTTTCCGAAGTGTTTTTTAGCAAATCACGACCAGTTACAAAATTCTTGCTAATCAAATAGAAAGCCTGTTGATAACTACGACGAATGCGATATTTTAAATATTTCCAAACTAAGATTGGATTGGAAAGCGAATCACATTAGTTTATTCGAAATTAAATACCTAACATAAAAGTAATCGCTTCAAGTTTATATAACGATACTTAGCACACGTTTTATTTGCACAATGTTCGGTAAAAGTATATCTTGTGTAACGCGTAGATCCACCCGAGGACATTGTTCATTTATATTCGAGCTAGATTGGGCTCGACCAAAAAATCTACTTCACAACCAAAATCTATAAATCGTACACATGAATTAACCTTGTCTTGACGCATGGCGATTAATTTATGACCGACGTTTTTAAATCTGAAAGTTGGTACTCACTCTTGAGCGCCCACAGCTGCCTCTCCATCAGCCCGTCCACGTACTCCTGCATCTCCACGCGACACTCTCCACTAATAGTCTTCTGCAGCTCAGACCACTGCCTCACCAGGATGTCGGCGTCGAACAGACGCAGCATGTTCTCGATCCCCATCAGCTCCGTCATGTCCACACTATCTCTCTTCAGCGCATTCCTGGACTCGTTCACAGTGTTCCTGATGGAGTCACTCAGTTTACTCAACACATCCTTGTTCGGTT
The DNA here is from genome assembly GCA_929112965.1 of Mythimna albipuncta. Lineage (NCBI taxonomy): Eukaryota > Metazoa > Arthropoda > Insecta > Lepidoptera > Noctuidae > Mythimna > Mythimna albipuncta. Next base: position 1,205,742 of record OV815962.1, on the reverse strand, counting down.
TCGGAGTCGTTCTGTCCGTGGGCTTTGTAGTGGTCTTCACAATATGTTGCACATTGTGAGACTTTTCCGTGGTCGATAGTTTCGCTTCAGTCTTGATCTCACTGAAGTCTGCGAACGACAGCCCGTCATCGTCCGCGAACACGTCGAAGGCATCCTCCGTCGTAGGTTTATCGTTTCGACTCGAGTTCGGAGGACTAGGCTTGGCGAGGGAACCGATCAGGTCGGAAGCCAGGTCCTCGTCGACACCGCCTTTAGCGGATCCTTTCTTGATGCTCTGAAAAGCGTCGATCAAAGCACTCCGTAACTTCTCCTCGCGCGCACTCTCTCTGCTGTCGGGCAGTTCTACTGCATTTACTAAAACTAACGCACTTAACAAAACTATCACTAGGGGAGACATTTTGGAAAAAAATAATATTTAATTTTTTTTTAAAGTTTCACTCGCACATGCTTTTGAGTTCGATCACTTATGCCTCAAAAATCGGAATATTTTTTTGATGGTGTTAAAGGTGCGCGCGGCGTCATAGTCGGGGCGCGACTGTGCAGGCGCGAGGCTGTGACATAACGCCGTTACGAAGTCACTGCGGCACTTTCACTGTCGGCGGCGGCGCGCGCGCAGGTGATCGCCGCATCCTTGTAGGGCGGCCGATGCGTGCCGCTGATCCACTTTGTATTGGCCAACTTATTAGTTAACTTGTTATAATTAAAATATGTTTAATAACAAATGTTTTTGAATACGTCTGTCCTACTGACCTGCTGGTGTCAAGGGCGGTTGACGTATACTGTCGTCCATTTGAGGAGGGGATTTTCAGAAGGACTTAAAATTTGACAAAAAAATATTGAGGATGATTTCCGGTATTACGAAGTGCGTTTGCATAAGTAAAGACTATCTACACGGGACGAGCTTTTAAGCTCGACCAAATTATTTCAGCATAGTTTAGCTTTCTTTCAACAAGTTTAAAGGCAGTTTGCAGTTAAAAAAAAAAAGAAAAAGGAAAAGCATAATCTTCTTCTTCCTGTCCTTATGCCATATTACTTGGGGTCGGCGCAACACGTTTTTTTCTTCCATTCTGTCCTGTCACCCGTCAAACTATCACTAACTCCATTTTCTTTCATATCACTCCTCACACAAGTCATCCACCTTTTCTTCGGCCTTCCTCTCCCTCTGCATCCCTCTACATGTATACTCCGAACTGTTTTAGTAGGCTACACTAAACGTTCACTTCTCCGTACTACGTAGTTCTTTCACAAGAAGTGTAGAACTTGCGCTGTAACCATTGATTGGCAGTTGAATGTTAGAGTGGTATTGATGCCGTATTGCGGCAGCTGTTTGCCTGATGTAATAAGAGGAGGTGTCGGTTGCCAAATTAGCTTGAATGAACAGCATCTGAACATTGATCCCTCCATAGCTTCCTACCAGTGTTGTCGTAATCAGTTGGCCAGCTTCTTGAGGATTAAAGATTCGCTCTATTTGCTCCGTGATCGGTCTATCATTAGAAGTGAGTCAAGATGAAGAGGAGCTGAAATGGAGATGGTCTTTTCGAAGGTGGGAAATCATCCTATGACTTCTCAAAACTACACCTTGCTACGTCTTGCTCTAGGACGGAGCAGGAGAGTATGTCACTGACTAAGGTTTTAGTCAGTCACACCTATGTTACTTTGTTGTCTTGCTTTCCAGGACTTCGGAGTTCCCTTCCGGAAATCAACCTATGGCCTCAGTGGGCTTAGGCCCTGCTGGGCCACTACGGTTTTACTGATATCTCTTTGAAGCGTGCGTGGAACTCTACGCGCTGTCGACGAGTCGGGCTGGGTCCGGACGACTTAAGGATGGCTGGACAGTGAGCTACCTACTCATTGCTCGTCATTGCAAGCACACGCCCACTGTGGCTAGAAAGGCTAGAAATCGGGGTTGGAGTCCCAGCGGCTGGGGTGCTCCTTCGCTAGCATTACTGCTTCACAGAAGGAGGCGACCGCCTGCTATTCCTCCTCGCTCTGAAAGATGGCGGTGGGTAAGGAAGGACAAATTCTTTCATTATAGAACGTTGCTGAAGGAAAGTAGAACGTTAGCAATGCCGACCAACAGCAAATCGTAGAAAGAATTAAAGAAAAAAAAATTAAAAAGGAATGTAAAGTTGAGTCTTAGTATTTCATATATTATATCATTGATAAAGAATAAAATACTTAGTTTCACCTGTCCCGATGTTTGTCTGTCATCAAATCTTTGACTCACTTCCCGGTTACCGACTGCGCTGAAATTTTGCATGCATGTGTAAATTAGATGACAATGTAACATCATTATGACGTGTAGCTGATCTGATGATGCAACTGGAAGGTGGCTATAAGAACTTGATAGTTAAACGACACAACCCCATCGAGTTTGGGCTCGTATGATTCGTCTTGTTGAGGATTATTTATATAGGTATACCGAGCTATAAAAGCTTGCTATGAAAAAAATATTTTCATTAAAATCTTGTTATGTGTGTATTACACTGTACTGTAGTAGCCAGTGTGAATTTATTCTATAAAACAAATCTGTGAAAAATAGTAAGACGATTCAGTCAGTAAAATAGCTTCCAGGGGTGCTATTCTCTAAGAAAACGCAGCGCTGGCACAGCGACGAGTCGTGAGCGCAATACATTGAATTAACAATCCAATGTAAAGGGGCATTGGGTTGTTAATTCAATGTACTGCGCTGACGACTCGTCGCTGTGCCAGCGCTGCGCTTTCTTAGAGAATGGCACCCCAGGTCGGTACAGTGTATTAATTTAAGATGATTTGTTACGTGTTGCCATAACCACGGGTCCTGTGCATCTCATTCATAGGATTTCCGCGACCCACACCATGTCATCGGTCCACCTTGTACGAGGCCATCCAACGCTGCATTTTCATTCACTCTAAAGCCTTTTGTCCTCTTCGGGGATCTTGGGAAAAGTCTATGTCCTACAGTGGAAGTTTTTCGACTGACACGATTATGATGATGATGATTCTCAACTTTGTCCAACAACAAGGCTGTTCTTCCTGCGTAATGAATACATAGAATACACATTTTATTATCGTCCTGTTGTCCGAAACGCTCAAGTCAACGACTCTAGCGTTCTAACCAGTACAAAGCCAAGTTGCTAATCTGCAATCGGTAACGCTAGCAAAAGCTTCAAATGTACGGGAATGACGTCATCTCAACGCTCAGTCACGTGGTCAGAACAAAAGAATTGGCGGGCGCCAACCCGAACCGTTCGGCGCAAGCGAAATAGTTGTAACTTGGCTAGGGGGGTGCACAAAGCGTAAATCTTTGCATAGTTTGAGTGTAAATCGACTGTCTATATAACTCTTACGACTTCCAGTTCGTACAACATTTACACGTCACAAAAATTATGCAAAATCTGAAATGTGCACAGTCATCACGACTTGAATTCATCAACACGTTTCATTTACATTACAACACTAGTGTTAATTTGCAACAAAATTATAAGAAACTAACAATTTTTACGTTCTTTGAACACTAGTATTTTTTCACAAATATTACGAAAGTCTTCCAACCAATTCGTACAAGGCTGCGAGGTGATTATTATACGTAACAATAATTAGACTTTACGTATAGTATCGCACTTAAACTACACTCGAGTGCAATAAAATCGCACATCATAACTCTTTTTGTTCAGCCAGTTTTGCTCATGAATGTGTATAGATATTGAAAACATTTCCTACACTAATTGAAAGCCTATTTAATTACCTTTCTAATGATATTTATGAAATACAGTGTAAAAATATCCCTGAAAGGGTTTAGAGCACAAAATCCAATATATGGGAAAAATTACCAAATTTCACTTAAGAAAGAATGAGAGCCAAACTTACAATTCTTGGTCATCCTGTTTGTCAATAAAGTGTAAACCCTCCCTTAGCCATATTTACAGCTGTTACTCGATTTTTCATTAACCGTATTAATTTTACCATGAAATCAAAGTCCCACTCCTCGTCAATGACAAATTGAAGCTCTTGGAGGCGTGGCGCGCCAGAATTTTTGCACTGTCTTCTTTCAAGGTCATCCAGATATGCTAAATTGGATTAAGATCATAACTAACAGCTGGCCTCTCTATCGTAATGATTCCGACGCCTTAACCCATTTACGGCCAAATGAAAATGAGCAATCTAAAAAAAGAAAAGTCTTTATTTACTTAATATTAGGGATACGAAAAAACATAAAAAGAAGAAAAAAAAATTTTAAAGGACTTTTTTCAGGAATTACAGGGGTGTACCCAAATTGGCACAGTGGCCACTTATGAATGAAATTTGGTAAAACAAAGTTTTTGTGTGCAGTGTGTTCTCTTGCACTTTTTACAACCACAGCAGCTTCTATTATGGTAGATAACACAATGCACCCGTTTTGGAAGTTTTCAGAAATATGGTTGGCACCAGATGGTAATTGTTTACAACTAGATAGTTGTAAACCCTCGATGTTTGATGAAGAAGAGGGAGCAGTTACTCTTTGTGAAGCTCGTTTTAGGTAAAACCTTGCAATGTTTTGTCGAAATAGCAGCTGGTCCATGATGCCAACTTCTCTTGAAATTACATGCAAACGCTACGCGTTAGATATGGCCATATCAATCGTGTAGGTAAACAAAAACCACTACCATTTTTTGCCATGAATGCCAATCCTATACTGATATACTGTCTTGTGATGATATTGACTGATCCATTTCATCCTCATCTCCAAGACCTTGTTGTAGGTATGGAACAAATGAAGTATTTTCACGTCTATCTTTTGTTTCCTTTCTGAACACCACCTCTTCACAGTTCCTACTGGTTCTAAGAATCACATAAATCGTAGTCATTGAACAGATACTGTTGTCTTTCAAACCTGTAATCAAACTAAGCTCTTGGTTTTTCATCATATCCTTAGCATTTCTTAGTGCTATTTTCACGGATGGTTCTTGTAGCACGATAACCTATTTGACGCAAATCATTCAGTAGGTCACGCTGGTAAAAAAGTTGTATCATTCGTTATCAATCAAATTTGTAGATCATTTGGTCCATCGGAACTTTGTATATTGTTTGTTCGGGTTCGAATCCTTTGTGCAGCCAATGGTTCTTTATCGCTATTGTCCTCAGAATCCAAAAGATTGCCAACATTATGTACCTCGAACTCTCGTGGAACATATTTTGGCTAGCTAGTTGCAATAGTGTCGTCATCAAATTTCTCTTTTTTTGTTGATTTGAACACTTGGTTCTGGTAGAATCATGGCCAGGTCATAATCCAAACTATCGTCATTATCTTCGAGTATGGTATTTAGGGCATTCTCTAAACTACGGTATTGGTTATTCGCATCATAACGTCCTTTCCGATCCACCTTGATAATGTACGACTGTAGTATACTTGTGGCCATTGTACCCAAATTGGTACACCAATATTTCAAATGTAATAATGACTTATGTATACAGTTTTAGGAATCGAAAATCTGTTTATACATTTGGTTATTTATTGTTTATAGAGATAAATAACTATTTATATGGAAATATATATTGTATATAATAATAAAAATTACAAACAGGTACTTATCTCCACTAGTCCTTTGATAATGACTTTTTATTGAATTTTATCCAAAAACACTACTCTTATTTGAAATAGAGCAATATTATATTTATTCAGGATACTTTTAACTATTCATTACATAAAAAATATATTGACCAACTTCAATATGTTGTTTACCTAGCCTCATTAACTAACTGTACCCAAATTGGCACAGTGGTCAAGAATGGGTTAAATGTAGTCGCAAACAGTTCTAGCGACATGCGATCTGTTGTTGTTCTGCATTAAGGAAAAAAAATCTACCATAAGCCACACAAGTGGCTTCACCATATTCTTCGAGCACTTTGTATGATGTAGATGTATCATAAAGGCGCCAACCCTCTTGATATCAGGCCAGTAATGGCCCAGTAATGAATAATACAATGAAGTTTTAGTGTCCAACATTATGCCACCCCAAAACGCCTCCAAAACCCACTTGTTCGCTTATGCAGCATTGTTAAAATTGTCCTGATGACCTTCTGTAGACCCTTCAGCATCCATCATGGTCATCTAAGTCATTCTGCATTTAACAGAAAACACAACAGCCTGCCATTAAACATACATCAGATTTAAGTGTTTCGTAGCAAATTATTGCCGGACTCGTGGGTGAGCTGTGATCAATTTGGTACCATTTGTTGAGTGATGTGTAGTCAGGCCTGCTTTACCCAGTCTTTTCCTAATCGTCTACTGAATAATACTGACATTGCAAACTTCTTGAAGATTTTGTGTCAGTTCAATCGTGTTCAGTAGCCGATTTCTCAAAGTACTTGTTACAGGAAAGCGATAATCACGCCTTGATTAGTGTTGGGTAAATAGCCGGATGCTTTGAGTTATTGTCGATTATAATCCATAAGTGTCCATTAATAGATTATAACCCTGCTATTAATGTATTGTTAAAAAAAATAAATGCTTTTTTTTGTTTAGTGTAAAATCTGTGGGTGTGAACATAAATTGGGTGCGTGTACGCAGTGTGATTCAATGAATTGTAATTCTTGTTATTTATTTTCACTTTTTATATGTGAAAAAGTGTTAAGATAAATACACATTTTTTGGGGAATTCAGTTTTGTTAATTTAGAGATTCAATACTATAAAAACTATAATTACTATTGACACATCGCTTTGTGATTTAACCATCTACCTAATTAATTACTTGATTTAACAAAGCGAGCTAAATGTGTAAGTGTATACCTTAATTTTATATAGTATAATTTTAATCGATACGCAAAAATGTAAGGTATAATAAGTTACTTATTAGACTCTGACTAACGAAAGATGGAACTGAATTATTTATTAAAGTCCATATATGGCAGCATTTAAAAAAAAATTAAGCACTCTCAAAAATGTGTCGTTGGCATTTCAAACTTCATTCACCTTGTGTTTACGTGCGAGTAGGCTTCTCTTCAAGATCATCATTTTTATTTATTTTGTTATTAAGGCACACCAACAATTTGTTTAAAATAATTTTCCATTTAACATTCAGAAGATTGTACAGTGCAAACAAAACAATTACAGGCGTGCACAACATTCACAAATGCGTAGGTACCTAAATTCTTAGTATTCTAATTTAAAAAAAAGGTCCAAGAAAGAGGTAGAAATTATGCGAGTGCGCTGTTCTAACAGTTTGAGTTTGGCATACCCCACCCTTCCGTCGCTTATCCATATGGAGTTTTGGGTCGAATACAATTCGTTACATAAGGAATGTTTTTTAAGCACAGTACGCATTGCGCAACAGTGTTATATACCTACTTAGACTTTACAAATATTTCCAACTTATACGCGAACAAAGTCACGGGCAAGAGATATTGATTATAATAAAACAAATTCAATCAAAAAACCTAATAGCAACATTTTCGACTTCTACGCGGACGAATTCACGGGAAAGGCTAGTTGTTAAATGAACATGCATCGCATATAATCATAAATAATCAAAAGTATCAACATCGTTTAAGCAGCGTACAGTCAAGGTAAAAAGCTTCAGAATTTTTAAATTCGGCCTCCTCTTTGTTGTGCCATCATTTGTTGGTCAGACTCTAGCTCTTTTCTGTGAATACGACGTAGGTAAATAATTATAAACAATGGACAATATCCGAGCGGTTAGTTAGTAGGTAACATGACTCCCCGGACCCCCGTTTTTGGCGCTAATGTTATTCGTGCCAGAAAGAGATGCATGAACTGCAACCGAATCCGGAATCAGTATGTCGACTGATATGTTTCGGTGAAGAAGTCCTTTTTCGTGTGTTGTTAAATAAATATTTTTAAATGGACCAGATTACTTTTAAATTGCACATTTATTTACTACAAAGAAAGATGATGAAAATGAAGTCTAATCTGACGGTCCTAAGCCTGAAAACCATGAAGGGATATTTTCAATCACTAAAATAACATTAACAGCAGGGCTACCATCCATAATTGCTATTATTGACGACTAGTTAGTTGGCAGGCTATTATCATTGCCCAACGCTAGCCCTGAACCCATGTGCCACCGACCAGATCCTGAATATACCCATGGGTCTCATGAAACGTCTGGTATACCGCTAAGCCTGGTAAGCGGCTAAAATTTAGCTGTCGAGCGACTTCATTTTGATTATGGCCTGCTTTGGGCAAGGTAATAACTTGAACGGTTTCTGCAGGCATGGTACCCATATTTTTCCAGTAAATCGATCTGTTTTCTAATAGAGACGTTATCACGTCAACGGAAACTGATTCATCATCATCATCAAACTCCAAAATAGCACCCTTTTTGTAGCTCCAGGTAAAGGTGCAAGTAATTCAAACGGGTGAATTTGGGGAATTGGGTATACCGCTGGTTTTTGTGAGTTACGTGAAGGTCAATGATCTTAATTTTGTGTTTTTATAAAGCTAACTTTGTTTGCTTAAATTTTGCTTAATAATTCGTACTCAATATCTTTAGATTTAAGAAAAAAACAGTATTAAACAAAATTACAAGCGATGTGCGATTTTTTTGCTCTCAAGTGTACATATTTATTTCTGAATCTAGGTCGTAAAGGAGGCTCTAAATAGGTGAATATAATATTTAAAAGAAATAAAACTTTAACAAGTGAATTGTGAAACTCGTTGAGTAGTCGAGTGGTTTGATTATAACAGCCTCCATCCACGCACTCCACTGCTCTACTATTGCTTGTAGGTATTCGCCGTAGTTGTGCCAAATGTATACTTATTATTAGAAGGATTATTATTTATGTATGTCATCATCATAATCATCATCAGCCTTTTTAATATTCCCACTGCTGGGACTCAGGTCTCCTCTCTAGGAGAGGGAACGCACCGTAATCCACCACGCGGGCTCAGTACGGGTTGGTGAATGTCACGTCTTCGAATTTTTGGTTCTAGGACATGACGGTTTCCTCACGATGTTTTCCTTCAACGTTTTGAGAGCAATGGTAATGAAATAAATTACACAAAGTAATGCGCCTGGCAGGGTTTGAATACGCGACCTGCAACTCGTAAGTCGGGGCCATTACCACTCGGCCACCACTGCTCTCTCTAAGTATGTACAGGTATGTTTATGTATTATTTTATTCATATTATTTGTAATTTTGAAATTGTGCACTGGATCTTACCCTCTACTGTGATCTCTCTCTATCACACAATGGTTTGCTGGAAGAAAACTCAACTTTGAGTTAAGCTTGACTGATACCAGAGTTCATTACATACATGAACTCTGGTATCCACATATTTTGTAAATTATCATGGTGTTCAATAAAGAATTACCAAGGAAGAAAGATTTGTATTTTGGTTTCTTATGCATAAATTAAACTACCAGACTGACTTTAAAAATTCTTTCACCAGTAGAGTTAATAAAGTTTAATTCTGACTGTTTTTATTCTGTGTGTGGCTATAAAATATATAGCTTTTTCATGAGGGCAAAGCCGCTCGCAGAAGATAGTTGGTACTTGGATGGCTAGCTGATACGTACACTTCGTCGGATGTTCGCCTATGAACATCTACTTATTAACCTTTCAATTGTGATAATTACAGACACAATTGAAAGACAATAGGTGCGCGAACGCCGGCGTTCGCTTGGGGTTTAATGAATTAACTTGCGGTTGATAATGGAATTACGAACTCTTGAAGGCGTGGAAATCCGGTCCTTAAGGCCCTTCGGGAACTGATTGATTCCATCATACTCGAGAGGAAAAGTGAACAGGCACGGAGCAGAGGTGTGCTATTCTTTTTTAAGAAGGGTAACAATTCTCTGCTTATTCTTAAGAATTACAGGCCCATCGACAAGATGTATTCCAGAGTCAACACGAACTGTCACGCGCATTTTTGACGACTTCCAGCTTCCCGAACAAGCCAGATTCTGAAAAGAATAAATAGGGTATACACCTCTTTTTAGTAAAAATAGATTTTTTAAAACATTGCAAAAAATAAGTAAAGAAGATTATGGGAAAATTAAAGTAGGTACAAATTAATTTTCAATATTTTTTCCAGAGCATATTCCGCTCTCTGTGCGCCACAATTAATTAACAAAACATTTTGGTTACATTTTGGTGCAATGGCAGATTAAAATCGCGAGCGATATTTGGTTTTTCAGCCCTCTTACTTAGAAAACCTTGAAACGAAATATGAGCGAACGAAGCTAGCTCAAAAATATTATTTTGCCACCACGGAATGACCATACAAATATTTGTTGCATGCGGGAATCGAATTCGCAATACGTAGCGTAGCAGTCAATCGCTCAACCGCTACCCGAGCAATACCGTCAAGATCTATCGTTAGCCATTAGTTATCATATCATTCTGTATTTGTGGAGTAGCTGAAACTTATATTGTACGATATGTTTTCTTAACTATTCGTTTAGTTGTAGAAAGTGGAACATTTTGACAGTAGGTAACGGTCACAAGTGGTGGGCGCTTGCGCAGATTTTAGGCCGCAAATGTTTTTTTCATAACTTTGCGAATATTATTTAATATTTAAGTATTGTGTTGGAGTTTATCTATACTATTTATGCTAGCTAATATTATAAAGAGGAAAGGTTTTTACTTTACAAGAAATATGTATCCGAGATACTTGTAACATGTAATATGATTTAAAACAGTGTCTCTTGCACATACTTCTCCATAGAGATCTACGTTTGGGAATGTGCAATTAGCAGTCAAAAAGTCAAACAATAAGTTTTCTGGCTGATTGACTTTATGATAATTCCAAAGTGCCTGTAAATGGTTTATTCGAAACAAAAGTTTCAATAATTTTATTTTGTAATGAATAAACACCAAAAACTACAGGACCGATTTAAAAAAATCTTTTGCTTTATCATTGAGTGACACAGGCTATGTATTTCCTACTTTCTCGCAGGTGAAGCCTTAGACAGAAGCTAGCTTACTGTATTTTCGAAAGTGTGTGTACGTGTGTGTGTGGTGTAATCTCTATTGTTTCAACTAGAAATAGTTTGAATGAAATGTCATTTTTTTGTTGTGAGGTTCATCCATGACATGTAATTGGCATAGTATATAAATGACATACACTAGTGCTTGACTGCGATCTCACCAGATGGTAAGCAGTGACGTAATCGTTGATGGTGAAGCGCTAGTTTATTAAGAGCTTATTTACTCTAGCCTTGAAGATATCTAAATTATAATGGGATGGGAGGACTGGGAAACTGCAGCAAAATGGTCCAGTCCTTCGATGTACACGGTATAAAACATACATTCAGCCGAATAGAACCTCCTTGTTTTCGAAGTCGGTTAAAAGACAATTTGATGACGAAAGTTAGTCAAAATATTTCGACAGATGCTCTAAAATCTCAGATTTGAATCTGTCTTCATCCTATCGATCTAGATTGACGATAGCATAGCATAGCAAAATCAATCTTATAATGTTCTTACTGCTGGGACGAAGGCCTCCCATCTAGAAGAGGGAGCGGGCCGCAATCCACCACGCGGGCCCAGTACGGGGTGATGAATGACACATGTCTTCGAATTTTGGGTTTTAGGACATGCCGGTTTAACTTCACCGTTTTGAGGGCAATGGAGATGAAATAAATTACACAAAGTATTGCGCCTGGCTGGGTTTGAACCCGCGACCTGCAAAAACACGTAAATCGGGACTGTTATCACTGGGCCATCACTGCTCTACATAAATCTCCTAAACAGGCATCTAATCTAAACTTTGCCAGCACGGCGGCATCAGCATATGCTTACATAAAGAGTGGAATATCATCGATTATATAATTTTCTGCCAATTTTGCGAAACTGTGGTTCCCCGTACGAGTGTTGGTAAACATTATGAGTGCGACTAGTTTGCGGCCCGACCTCGCCCGCGGCCTCACCGTTGGGCAACACATTTATGAACCATGTTTATTGCCTGCCCGACCCAATCTTGACAAAGATTGTGTGCATACAACATCCGCAATTATGTGCATTTAAGGAAAATAATATTACTTTTTCTTAATCTTGACTTTTATTGTGACAGTCCGTGTAAGAATGAGGAAACTTTTGTAAGTTATTAACAGCTTTCAGTTGGCAGTTGTTCTTGGTATGCTGGTTGTTGCTTCATAACTTCAGGATGTGACTGTTGCACACGTCAAGGAAGAAGAATACCTACACTCAACACAAGTTTTAAGTCTCTCGCTCGTTGACAGTTTCAGAATGCCATGTGCCAACTGAAATTCTTTGAGTGTGAGAGCGGTGACATTGTTCCATAATTTCAAAGCTATCATACTTGTTTTTTTGAGGTGAGTTTACATAAAAAACCGGCCAAGTGCGAGTCGGACTCGCCCATGAAGGGTTCCGTAACAGCAAGTAACATAATATAAAAGTTCTTGTTATGTGTTGTAACTTTGATCGATGTTTTAATAATAGTGTATTTTTTTCGGTTTATGACGCATTAAAAAAAAACTACTTACTGGATTTCGTTCAAACCAATTTTCGTTGGTAGTTTTTATAGTAATGTATATCATATATTTTTTTTAGTTTTATCATTCTCTTATCTTAGAAGTTAGAGGGGGGGGGGACACACATTTTACCACTTTGGAAGTGTCTCCCGCGCAAACTATTCAGTTTAGAAAAAAATGATATTAGAAACCTCAGTATCATTTTTAAAGACCTATCCATAGATACCCCACACGCATGGGTTGGATGAAAAAAAAAATTTTGAGTTTCAGTTCTATGTATGGGGATCCCCAAAATTTATTGCTTTTTTTCTATTTTTGTGTGAAAATCTTAATGCGGTTCACAGAATACATCTACTTACAAAGTTTCAACAGTATAGCTCTTATAGTTTCGGAAAAAAGTGACTGTGACATACGGACGGACGGACAGACAGACAGACAGACAGACAGACAGACAGACAGACAGACAGACAGACAGACAGACAGACAGACAGACATGACGAATCTATAAGGGTTCCGTTTTTTGCCATTTGGCTACGGAACCCTAAAAATCTCCCGCCCTGGATGTTGCTAACAGGAATTATACTCACCCGTGTTCTATCAGTTGCCTTTTGACTTACAGTCTAGGACCGCCCCGTGAAAGTAGGTACGTACCGTATTTTACTTCTTCTCGTTCAGAAGGTTGAACGGATATGGATGTTTGGTATAATCTACCCATTTAGGAAAACCCATGTCCTGGACCTAGACCATTACGTTCAAAGTAAGATTGTTTTAATCTTGTTTCAGTGTGGGTAAGAGATGGCGCTAGACAACCTGTATAGCTCTGTCTCTTTTTCACACTGAATAAGAATAAAACAATCTTACTTTGAACGTAACCCCGCTGGAAAAACATGTAGAACTTTGCTAGTATGTTTATGTGTGTTTCCGTAGGATAATTATCTGCTACAAATATTACGTACATGGTAACAAAATACCATGAGATATAAGTACGTAATATTTGTAAATGTAGATATCTAACATAAAAAAAATCTTGTGTCACAGTGTTCGTTATCAAACTCCTCCGAAACTGCTTGACCGATTATGTTTTTTTTTTGTGTATATTTGGTACCAAATTTTTTACCCTCCTACCCCTATTTCTCTTTTCTCTGATAATTTCTATGGAAGAAACAAATTTTCCGTATCAGCTAATAGAATACATACCTAATTCGTATGGATCTTCGACATATATCCTACAACTGAAGTGCTGTGCGAATTTGATGTACTGAAATCATACCGATTGCGGATGAATAATGATACAATGTAGATACTGCAACAAATATACATAATAACACAGGTACAATGTTGCGAATGAAAGTCCAGCTGTTACTCAATCGTCGGTGATCTCCGGATGACGAGCGCGGAAGTAAACATGAGTCAGGAACTGTGCTATCACACCATACTGTGTAACTGTGTGATCGTGTGGACTTACTGCCCGCCTGTGAACATCTAGGTCCAGTATTGGGTTTCTAGGAAGCCTAGCTTTCCAACACTACCGAACCCAATACTACATAGCATATGTGATACGCTCATGCTTGTAAGGTAATTGAAATAAGTCAGGAATTTCTTTTGTATAAATCAAGCTTGCCTTGTGGTAAGCAGAGTTCAAGCTTATTCCTAGAGGCAACATTCCTTTTGGTTACATCTCTATGTTTAATAAAATAGTCAGGGTGTTGTCGTGCAAATAGACATATTTCTTAAAAACATACATGCATGCTAATGATAAAATGTTGTACTTTTTAAACAGTGGCTTACCGCTATCCATATACTAAGCACAGATTGCACGCGCACATTTTTTTAATATAATTAATGCTTTATTGACATCCACCGAATTACCACAAAAAGAGACCGTATGAAAGTACTGAGGAAACGTAACTATTATATGCAGTAAGAGCCGTTTCAATTGAAACTTAAAACCTTTTAATCATCTTAGTGCATAGACAAATCGATCCAGTTTGTCACAAACATACTCGACATGCTTTTTCCAATCGCTTGTTATTGCTTGACCGTAGTGTCATTATATTTAATTAGCGGTAATGGGTTTCTCCTGTAGGTTTGAAATTGGACCATTTTCGTTTTCTTCATACTAATTTGTAGGTTATTGGAGTTCAACCAGCGTATTATATTTTTGATAGCTTCATTAATCTCTTTCTCCTAGGTGTTTCCTGTTTCACACTTCACTACAAGGGTTGAGCAAATGGTATTACTGTGTGGCGAGTGATATTTGAGAGATCATTGATGTAGAGGAGGAACAGAAACGGACCCAATACTCTGCCCTGCGGCACTCCGAAATTATTTTCCTTAAAGTCGCTTCTATACGACACCCTTTTGCCTTTATCGATTCTGGAAATTTTCACTCATTGTCAGTTTTTTCGGTAGTTTCTCAACCAGTCGTTCGCTTTTTCTCTTATTCCATATTTTTCAAGCTTGTGTAAGAGCTATTCATAATAATGGTAACTGGGCATAAAGAGTTTTTCTGAGATGCGAGAGAAAATTTAAAGGACGACACATCCTAGAGACCAATGAACTTAACGATGCTTTGAAAACGACATAATAATATATATTGCAATAACCAATGAACCAATCCCTAACCTAACCATCGTCACTGTGGCAACATTCCCGCAAAGCTGACTTTAAGCAGACCCTTCTGACAATGATGAAGTACCGTCCAACATTACTGAAATACACTACGACACAGTGAAAAACAACATATATACCACGGAAGAGAAAAGTGTAGTCATGTCTCAATGCTATCACAATGGGACAATGCCTTATGAAACAGTGCGTGCGATCAGATCGCGAGCCGGATCGAATCTTGCGCAGGGCGCTTATGTAACGTTGGTTTTGTTCTACACAAACTTCAGCTCATCTTTTGCGAAGATAATGGAGCTGTGTGACAGATGTCTTTGTTAAGATATGTACTTCTTTGGATATCGTTTCACAATTTTGGAAGAGTGATGCTTTCAAATTCGCTTGAGACATGATTCGATTATTTAGATCACATAATAACACGTGTTTAGTATTTTTATGTAAAGAATCTATGTACAACATAACTCATCATTATCTTCCTGCCCATGTCCCGTTTAACTTTTGGTCGGCGCAACACGATTTTATCTTCCATTCTGACTTCTCTCGTCACGCTATCACTAACTCCCTTTTCTTTTATATCACTTCTCACGCAATCCATCCATCTTTTCTTTGGCCTCCCCCTCTCTGTCCATCCATCAACATGTAAACACATAACTCTTTTAGCAACATGCGTTTCATCCCTCCTCTTTACATGACCATACCCAGACGAACGATTTCTTTTCAACATTTCGGTCACTGGCAACACATTCAAACAACAACATAACTCTATCATGAAAAATTACATGGCTTTAGGCTTGCTATGTGACGTGGTTGTCTGCACATTAATACATGTTACAGTGCAATTCGAGTGACTGAGGGGTTTTGCTTCCACACCTAGCTGTGTGCTAGCACCTAATGCCGCGATGACCTGCCATGAGCTGTGTTGTACTTAGTGCCGGTGGTGTCCAACTTGTGACCTTTTAAAAATATTTTTGGGAATAAATACAACATGTGTAAAAAATATTGGAATCCATTGTTACTGTTACTGGTTCTGACCATACTATAAATATTCAGGTTTCACATAAACTAAAAATAATTTTGTCTACCTAGGTCAAATTAGGTTATGACTAAACCATAAGGATAAGAGTGGGTTTTATGAAGATGTAAATAGGGACAGAAATATTTACGATATTATATAATTTAAGCATTGTTCGCGACATCGATTTCTTAATACGAGGAAACATGGCGGTGTGGGAATGGCACACAATTGGCCTCACATCTACTAATAATAAAGTTATTGAAGATGTAGGCTTATCTAGATTTAGACTTGTTTTGTTCTTTTATAAATACATAAACTCGCACCTTTCCCCTGGTGGGGCGAGAGCAAGTGTTGGGCTTTTACTAAATAAAGCCCAGGTGGGCTTTATTGTTCCTTCAGCTACCTTTTCAATGGCCGCGTGGGCTCTTTCTGCAAATGTGCTAAAATCTATATTTTGTGAAAATATATCATTTTATATATTTTCACAAAATATCACGAACTAAACTTTATTTACTAAACTTACAAGAGACACGTCTTAGCTAGCATGCAAGTACATATATAATACTAGCTTTTGCCCGAGGCGTCGCCCGCGTACATAAAATATATCCTATGTCACTCAGGAATAAAGCAGCTTTCTATCGGTGAAAAAAAATTATCAATCGGACCAGTATTTCCAGAGATTACCTCCTACAAGCAAAAAAACATTAAAAAAAAACTGTACCTAGTTATAATTTATAGTATAGATTTAACATTTCCTGCCGTATATCTCATGGAAATGTGAAAATTATGAAAAATTTTCACAAACACAGAGCATAATGCGATGCAGGATATTAATAGAGTGGTCCGTCCCTCAAATATGAGAAGGCCTAAAGTTTTATGTAGTCATTCCAAAGTCTGGATAAAACCGTGTGGCACCACTAGTTCAATATAAAGCCACAGTTGTTAACAAAACGCAGGTCGCATTAGGTAATAGAGTTCACATGAGAAGACTTCTCGTTCAATAGGTTGAAGTACTCGCCTAAGTACGTTGTATGTGGGCTAAGTACAGCGAGTACTTGTGACACTTGTAACGGGTGATTCATTTGGAGTTACTTTTTCCAAAACTAAAAAAAATATGAATAAAACAAAATCGGGTAATCTTTATTGCCACTTGCCACACAGCACGTGAAACCATGGCTTTGTTGCGAGAAAAATTTGGTGAACAGTTAATTTCGCGTTTCGGACCAGTCAGTTGGCCGCCTAGATCCTGTGATATCACACCCTTAGACTTTTTTCTGTGGGGTTATGTAAAGTCCAAAGTTTTTATGGATAAGCCGCGTACGATTGATCAACTGGAAGCCAACATTACTCGCGTTATTCGCCAAATACCACTGGAAATGCTCGGTCGGGTCATCGAAAACTGGAACTCCAGAATGGACCACCTTAATCGCAGTTACGGACAACATTTGAAAGAAATAATCTTTAAAAAGTAAATGTAAGGAATGGTTCTTTTGTATTATAATAAAGATTACCCGATAAATTTGTTTTATTCATATTTTTTTTTAGTTTTGGAAAAAGTAACTCCAAATGAATCACCCGTTAGTATCTAGTAGCCAATGAGAATAATGGGAATGGGTTAGTTGTATATCTCGCTGAGAGATGGGGCCAACTTAATTCGATCTCTAATCTACTACTCGTATTTACTAAATATACTCTGTAGGATTAACTAAATGATATTTAAAGTAATTAATTGAGAGCAGTGGTGGCCGAGTTACGAGTCGCGAGTTTAAATCCAGCCAGGCGGATTCTCATCATATCACCACTGGTATCAAAACGGTGAAGGAAAACATCGTGAGGAAACCGGCATGTCCAAGGACCAAAAATTCGAAGACATGTGACATTCACCAACACGCACTGGGCCTACGTGGTGGATTACGGCCCATTCCCACTCCTAGAGAGGATGCCTGAGTCCCAGCAATTATGATGATAAGGTAATTTAGTAAATAAAAAAATAGTTGATGTCCTCCATAGCGCAGACAGAGTCTGGAAAGGCTTAATGTGTGTGTGTGATGTGTGTGAGAATAATTAAAATTAAAAAAAAATCAGCGAGAAATTAAAATTTTATTAAGTTTTTAATGTTGCAGGTCTGTGTAAAGTTGTATGTTGTTTAAAATATTATTTTCGGCTGTACGTGTAACACGCATAACTGTTTACGGATTTATAATCGGAAAATCGTCTACCCCCTTTGACTGGCCTGCTAACTGCTATGCCGGAGGTCGTGGGTTCGATTACCACCCAGGGCAAATGTTTGTGTGATGAGCACGATCATTTGTTCTGTGCCGGGTGTAATTTATCTATTTAGGTATATATTTAGAAATATATATTAAATATGTTTATCAGTAGACTAGTACTCATATCACAAGCTCCTGCTTAGCTTGGGACTGGACGACGTTGTGTCATAGTTGTGGAATATTATTATTATTAAAAAAAAATAGTTATTGAAAAAGTCATAGACATTGCCGTAACTAGGACGGTGCTAGCGGTGGCCACGCACAAGGCGTATTCCCTGGAGGGGCCAAAATTTTTTTGTTTGTAATACTCACGGAATACTTTTATCTAGCGGCACAGTTATAGAAGCTCGCACCAGGCGTATAAAAACTAATTACGGCACTAGACTCATAGACTACCATGCTACCTTGATAGGCAAACTTGGGAGCACCCCCTTAATAAATGTAACTCAAACTTCTTTTACAGACTGGACTAACTTTGTTTTTCTGGTCATGCTACGAGCAGGCAGACTGGTGTTGTTCATCAAAAAAAACGTGTGACACTCTAAGAAAGATTTCGTTTTTATTCAAATGTCCGTGAGAGTAAACGAAAGCAATGGGAACCTCTTTTCGACTAATTTAAATGTCTCTTTGTACATTCCGCGGTGCACTCTATGGATAACGGCGCGTGCACACTTGCAATCGTGTAATTAAGCTAACCAAAGGCTCTACTACGAGCTTGCTAGTGATCCGTTTGACGGCCTAAACTGAACTATTAAAGTGATTTAAAGTGGGAACATTAAAAAGGCTGATAATGATGATGATGATAGAGTTTTAAAGGGTGTACAGCTTCATCCCTCTTTCTCGCTCTTACGGTTGACATTTTAACACGTCTTGGTAAGCAGGGGCCCAGCTGGGTCGAATCCTACTGGGGCCAAGGTTAGCTCCGAAGGGTAGCTCGGCCCCGGTATGAAAGGCAAGAAGAAACGGGGTGGGTTTTTTATACCAGGAAAAGTCTGACACTATCTCCCGCTCCGCCCAAGGGCGGGGGATGTTAATTGGATGATTTTTACCCACCGAAAAAAAAACAACGACTTGGTAAGGCCCCAGTTCCGTAATTAAAATGTGTCTTTCCACTGCAAAGGGCATAATATTAAAGACCATTTTAGAGAAAAGGAATTCTTGATGCACTCTTATTCAGTTTTTCTACTACCGGTTTTTTTTTGTGTTGGGAAATCATCTAATGACTTTCCCGCTTCAGGTGAACTGGGTGGGATTGTCAGACTTATTGACTTATACCCACCTGTGTTCCTTCAGGTGTCCTATGTGTTCCAGGGCCACAGTGAGCCTCCGAACAATCCGTCAGGCACCCAAACTAGGTACCCTATTGACAGATGTGTACGCACCCTTACAATGTCACGATTGTTATGAATTAAATATGTTTATGAAAGATTATTTATTGTTCTTTGTATGTAAACGTCTTTATTATGAAATGCTCTATGGAGGATTGTATCTAAAGTAAATATGTTGTGCGATCATTGTATTTATATATTAGGATGTTAAATTAGAAAGGCATTAAATAACAAAAAAAATATTTGAAAGGTTTTGATACTGAATTACTTGCTTATTAATTGAAAAATTTGTAGTGACATCTATGACGCCAAATGGGAATTAAAAATATAAAATCCTGTATCATGGTATCAGTTCTCAGTGCGATTAGAATATAACATATAGATACAACATATTAAAATGTATTTTTTGATATTTTATTATATCAGTCTAAAATCAAGTAATGTTGCTGATGCCCGGACCAGACTCAAAACTCGTCTGGTCGGAGAATCCTTGGAGAAGATTTTACACCTTGTTTCACATAAGTAGGTACCTAAAACCACAACAACAAAAAGTAAAGTGGGATCGCATTCTTACTATCAGGTAGAATCGCAGAAAGTATTTGAGCTTACAGAGCCACAAGGTTACAAAATGTAAGTAGTTATGTTAGATATACTTACAACTAATAAGTTGTGTTAGGTGTAGTTGGTTGAATACCTACCCACATGTAGATAATTTTATTTCCCAACAGAGCGGTTAGGCAATAAAATTACAAATAGGTATTCAATCAAGCTAATTAGCTGAATAATCATGTAAGATACATAACGTATGCTTCTTATAAAAATAAATATGCATATAATTACTTCTGCGCATGTAAGCGCAGAAGTAATTATATGCACACATCAACATGTGGCTACTGAAGACTCACTACAACAACTAACAAGTTTAACAACCATTACTACGAAGTGTTGCGTTCCCACTGTTCACACAATGGCCGCCCACTGACTGCACATGGACGTAAAGAGTATATAACCCACACCACACCAATCACAGCCACTGAACTTACGATTGAATTTGAATTTGATTTTTTTTTTAAAAGCATTCAAATTCAAATTCGTTTATTAATTTTGGGAACACAGGGTATTTACAATGATCCTTTATAAAATATTTCGTCCAACCTATGATCCGCCGAAGGGCATACAAAATATTGATGCAAATTGTCAATCTATACAATCAAAATTAAATTAACTTTAAAAATGTATAAAATCTATTAGATAAGAGAGAAAAAAAAAAACAGTGTCAGCAAAAGAAAATTGACAAAATTTTTAATTAAACATCAAAAGATTTTACAATGTCAGCGATATTACAATATTGTTGACACGTTGTCCCACTCTTTTTATTTAAGGTGGGAAATTATTCAATGCCTTCTTCCGCTCTAGGGCGGTCGAAAGGGCGTCTCAGTCTAAAATAACCTGCTCTGCTGCCTGTTAGAAAGATAAGATGGAGAAGCTCCTGATGGCTACAACCCGGAAACCTTTAAGTCAAGAGTTAATAGGTTATTTCTAGGTAAGCACGCTCTATCGTCGACCACATCATCGCTTTCCATCAGGTGAGATATCGGTTTAGCGCGAACCTATCGAAAATAAAAACAACAATCAAATATCCCCACCAAGGGCCTCATAAATCTTCATTTAGGAGGCCCCTTGGAAGTATTTGCTACAAACCTTCCACTGGCTTAATCCGACCCTGGCCATCCCTCACCTGTAATTTCGTTAACAAGCTTTTGGAAATTATTAGTGCTGTCTGCGTACGGGCGGTACGCCTATCACGTAATGAGTGAAATGACATTCAGTTGGGTTTTCCTCCTTTTGCTCAAATGACTCAAGTTCTGATTTCTTTTTTAATGTCGAATTAAAGAGTATTGACCCATAGTAGCTGAAACGGTTATATAATTGAAGTATGTAATGCTTTTCCAAAATGATGCTGTAGGCGATTACCCCCTCATGACTTCTTAAGACCATCAGGATAGAATGAGGAATCGGTAATATGGAATGTGCATGAAATAGTAGATTTTGATACAAGTGGAGAAAGTTTGTCATTGCGACCGAGGCGGAGTTTGCCCGAGTCGCAGGCGAGGGTGTTATGATAATGATGATGATGACCATGCAGTTCCAACCAACAAAGCCGTCGATCTTTCTAGCTGTGGAAACGAATAATGATCGCAAACCGACGGTACCACACAGTAGACACCCAACAATTAACTTCTGACAAATAGCATAGGAAGTAACCTACAGTGCTGTCGGCCAGCACTGGCGGCGAGTACTAGCCTCTAACCACTCCATCACTGTATCCGTCGCGGCTGGATGCAGACCACTGGCGCCAGCAACGCTCGCTGCCTTATGTAACACTATCACACTTATTAAGGTAGAACTACACTGCGCTCACGTGTGCCACACAGCCACATCCCCCGATCCGGGCGCGTCGGTCTCCATACATTTTATATGGAAACTAGACTTGTAGAGCTACACTTGATCCGCATCACGTGTCGTCACGTGACGTCACGCGACGTCGTTCTGTATGTATAATGTTACACGTGTGTGTCGGTCTGAGGCCCTCGTCTACGGCGACTTTTTAAAGCGATGCTGTCGTGCATTTTGTAGACCTGCTACAGCATCAATACTGACGCGCGTTAGTTCGCATTAATTGCAACGCACTACATAAGCGATACCAACGCACTACAGCATCGCGACTGTAGCGATTCAAACGCGCGACCGTGACGGACGTAGAGATGTGCCGTTGCAGGCAATATTGCTTGAAATGGGAATATTGCTCACAATATTTGCCTTGCCACCAGTATTCATACTTTGGGCAATATTGCTGCTGGGCTATATGGCCACCAATATTCATAAGTACTTCGGGAAATATTGCTGCTGGGCTATATTGCCATAAAAATTCATAAATACTTCGGGCAATATTGCTGCTGGGCTATATTGCCACCAATATTCATAAGTACTTCGGGCAATATTGCTGCTGGGCTATATTGCCACCAATATTCATAAGTACTTCGGACAATGTTGCTGCTGGGCTGTATTGCCACCAATATTCATAAGTACTTCGGGCGATATTGATTATTTGAAGTAGTAATATTGGTGGCAATATAGCCCAGCAGCTATATTGCCACCAATATTACTACTTCACGGCAATATTGCCGGCAACGGCACATCTCTAGACGGACAACAATGGGAGGAGTGAAACATTCTGCATACGAAAACTTCATTATCGTTACTGAATCGCGACAGAAGCGCGACAGTATCGCGTTTGCCTCGCGACAGAAGTGCTACAGTGTCGCGTTTGCATCGCGACTGAGAATCGTGATGTGGGCAAGGGCAAACAGCTAGCGACTGCATCGCCACTGCATCGCCACTGCATCGATGCGATCGCTACTGCATCGCTACAGAAAGTTGTCGTAAGCAAGGAGCCTAATGTAATTCTAGCTTTAAAAATCACTACTACAAACGTCTTCGTGTCCCTAGCTTTATTCTGAACTTATTTTTTAATTTTGCAGTTTGTGTGATTTTTTAATAGCAATGTCATAAATTTGCTGTCAGAGATAAAATAACTGTGAGGATTGCAATCGTAAAATCTCTCAACAACAATTTCACATACAGACTGAAGCCTACCCCATACCATATAGCACACTATGCAGAACATTTTCCTTATGTTACGTACGTTACAGTGAAAGAGCTACGCACACACTGTACCAACCTGCGTGTGACGTAACACGCTCCCAATACGCGCTGATGAAACTCCTGCGCAATACCGTCTGAACACAGCCTTATTAACCTTTCAATTGTGATAATTGCAGACACAATTGAAAGACAATAGGTGCGCGAACGCCGGCGTTCGCTTGGGGTTTAATGAATTAATTGCAGCAATTGGGAGTTTGTGATTGCTTTTTGTTTTTGTTTAGAACCTTGGTTGAATGCGAATTATAATAAGCATGTAGGAATTTTCTGCAATGAGTGCAATTATGCTGTTAGGGGAGCGCGGAGTCTCCTCATTCTGCAATCTGTCAATTTGATATTTAATCTACACTAATTATAATAAAGCGGTAAAATTTGTTTTTTTTTGTTTTTGTTTGTAGGAATAGTAATCTCTGGAAGTACTGCACCCCTAGCCAAGTTGATAATACTACATCATTTGATAAACAAACGCTACATTGTAGAACGAGCGGCCGACTCAGGCGCGTTAACATGGCTACCCACTTATCGTTTTCTACAATTGCTGACATTGAAGCGTTACCGATTGGAGAACGGAATTCGACACGATACGGTTGTAACTTGGCTAGGGGGGCTGGTCCGATAGCTAAAATTTTTCACCGATAGAAAGCTGTTTTATTCCTTAGTGACATAGGCTGTATTTTATGTACGCGGATGAAGCCGCGGGCAAAAGCTAGTTAGAAATAAAGCATTGCCGAATAAAGCATCTTGAGCAAATAAATGATTTATTTAAATTAAAAGAACTGTGTCCTATTATAATTACTGTTTCATAGATGCGTACACAAGCACGTAAACCCAGATACACACACGAGGCACACTAGATGAGCCAACAAGTGGACACGTGTCTTCGGAGTTTTATTGCCAGGACATGCTGGTTCCAGTACTGTATTACGAAACTGCTTTTGCAAAGTTTCATAAACTCAAGGATAAATCCGAAACGAAAATGATACTTACAAATTTTGGTTTAGGTTACTTACAAGGTTCTCTTTAATTTTGAAATTAATTTTGCAAACATTTTTTTATGTAGGTGCACTCCTTTCTAATATCTATGGTGCAGTCGATGATTGTACAACTTTTTTTTATTACAGATAGGATCGCGTTTGACTACTATCTCATCTGATGGAAAGCAACGATTTGGTCGACGATAGAGTATCTACGCTTGGCTAGAACTAACCTATTCACTTTGACTTAAGATCACCAGGGTTTAGCCATCGGGAAAAACAGGCTCCGGCAGGAAATTTCACTCCTTAGCAACTCATGAGTCACAAACACAATTTATTAATTATGACTATTCGAATAAGTCTCCAAGCAGACGTAGATTTACGTCTTTGATAGAGCTTTACTATCATCATCATCATCTACTGTTGGGCATAGGCCTCCCCCAAGTATCGCCACAATGAACGGTCTTGTGCCTCCATCGGATTCCCGCAACCCTTACCAGGTCATCGGTCCACTTTATAGGATGCCTTCCAATGCTGCGTCTTCCGGTACGCAGTCGTCACCTGAGCCTTACCATGACGTGTTAAAATGTCAACCGAGCGAGAAATAGAGCTATACACCTTATATAGCTCCATTTAACAGTTCAGTTTAGGTCGTCAAATGAATCGCACTAAGTGCTCCTGGTAGAGCCTTTGGAGGTTTAAAGTTTTAACTTAAGACGCGTCTTCTCACATATTAGAGTACTGTAGATATGTAGCTTATTTTTAACTAGCTTTTGCCCGCGACTTTACCTTCGTAGGTACATAAAATATAGCCTATGTCACTCAGGAATAAAGCAGCTTTCTATCGGTGCAAAAATTTTAGCAATCGAAGATTCAGAGCACTTCCAGAGATTACCTCCTACAAACAAAAAAAAAACATAAAAAAGAAACTTTACCTCTTTATTATATTATATTAGTGTAGATGACCTACTTGTCAGCCTAGTGTCCATCTAACTACAGTCTCAAATTAATTACGTTTCTGCGGCAGTGCAGCATGATTTGGCACAAATGTATGCCAAGTCCATTATTATCGATTTACGATAACTTTGCCAACAGAACAGACGCAAATTACATGTTAGCATTGCAATTACGGAGTTGGTTAATGACAGATTTATTGGCAAAGTAATTTAATTTTCATTTTTGAAACTGACAAGCAATTACATGTAAGTAAAACCTACCTTAATGCCTTCATCACACGTACCGAGTAAACGGGCGAGATAGTACTCTCGACCGAGAACTCGGTACGTGTAAACACATCGCCGAGTGCTCGGCCTACCATTTATCTCTAAAACTCGCTTACATCACTGTCTCGGTGAAGCAACATTTTACTGTCTCGCCCTTTTACTCGGTACGTGTGATCAAGGCTTAATAGCGTATAACCGTCAGTAGCTACAATAACCAGAATAGCACAGATATCAGCCCTATTTAAAAAACTGGGTAAGTGTGAGTCGGACTCGTGCACACGTTTATGGGATGTGATGAGAGATGTGTATGGAGCTCCTTTTATTTTGTTTTTAGTATTTGTTGTTACAGCGGCAACTGAAATACATAATTTGTGATAATTTCAACTGTCTAGCTATCGCGGTTCTTGAGATACAGCCCGGTGACAGACAGACGGACAGACAGTGCAGTCTTAGTAATAGGGTCCCGTTTAAACCCTTTGGGTACGGAAGCCTAAAAAGGTGTGCTTGGTAGTACTGAGCTGTAGAGCGATTCCCGGTAACCGTAGTTTTACGGGTTTGCGGACGGCAAACAATGGGTAGCTCTTCGTCCGGCCGTCCGGTGAGGACCAAACACGAGTCGATAGGGCTTAGTGTTCCACGTGTGCCTCATCACGATTAATGGGGTCAGTGAGGGCTAATGTTTGTTAGGGCTGCAGATTGTTCGAAAGAGTTACCCAAGCCCTCGCAAACGGCAACTGAAGAAACACTGTGTCTTTTAGTCTGTAAAAGTTGGACACTTCCTCTCACTTCGCAAAAAGCGGGAGAATATATTTGATGCTTTGCCACTCCAATAAACGATATTGAGTCGCACTAATATTGTACAGCTAAAGGTTTGTGAGTATGGGTGTGTATGTTACGACTTCACGATCGAACAGTAGAAAGGATTTGGATGAAATTTGGTACACGAGTAGACCATGTCCTGGAATATCACAGGATACTTTCTTATCCCGTGAGTATGTTCTCTTGCGACAATTTTCTACTTTCACGCGGGCAACATGTAGTGTCATAATATTGGCAAGAGGCGTAATAGTAGATACATTTTGATACAAGTGCAGAAAAGTTTGTCATTGCGATCGAGGCGGAATGTGTACGAGTTGTAGGCGAGGGTGTTATGGACCCGAGGGCTGCAGTGACAAATATGCACGTGTTTCAAACGACTTTATTTAATATACTCACTGAAATAAATAAACGGGCCGTCGCCTCGTGGGGGATGACGCGCACCCATCCAGATACAATGTCACAAGAGACATGTATTTAGCCGTACAATCGCTTAATCTTTTTCTACATATATAGTGATTTTTTTTTAAGGGTATTTATTACTCAGTCCATTCTCTTTGTCTACGATCTCTCATCAGACCAATTGAACAATGATACAATAAGTGTGAGTCGCACCATTTAACGATAACCAAACCATAATCAGCCGTGAAACGGCCGCCTCTTCCATCCTCTTCAATTTGACGATTTGACAACTGTTAACGGCTTTGTTATCGTTATAGTTAAATGGTGCAACTCACCCTAAATGTAATAAAATTATGGTGGGGGAGAGCATGCGCACATTTATTCACCATCGATACGAAAAGAAGAGTAACCATGAAGAAGACGAGTAACCATGGAATTTCTTGCCGGTTCTTCTTCATAGGAAGAGACCAAGTGGACCCGTGCACTAGCTTCTGATGTTTTATAAGTGCCCATGTCAACCATCACATAGGTCTGTGAAATAAAATCATTTTAAATGTAGTCTTCCTTATGAAAGATTTCGTATGCGTTTATATGTAATTATGACTACATAATAACAGTGGTTTTGTAATACGACACAAGTCCAAGGCTGTTCACATATGAAAGTGTGAGGTGCTGACATTAAAAAGTTACTAGATTTAGTTTCAACAGAGTTGGTATTAAGCATTTTGAATGGAGGAAAACCGTGCACAGAACCAGAAGCATGATGAAGTCATCAGCATTGAAAAATCTTTGATATTACTCCTGCTATGCTGATGGTGACTGATTGACAATTTGTTAGTTACACACCCACACACACCTGTCTCTCTGCGCACAATTTATTTGGTCTTTTTTAAAAATAGACTTGCCTCATACTAAGATTTGCTTCTGTACTGTTTTTTTTTTTTTTTTTTTTTCGATGGGAAAAATCGTCTTATGACAACTTGGGCGGAGTGGGAGATAGTGTCAGACTCTTACTGACTAAAAAACCCATCCCGTTCCTTCAAGCCTTTATACCGGGGCTCGAGCGCCCTTTCGGATAACCCTGGCCCCAGTAGGCTTCGACCCGGCTGGGCCCCTGCTGTTGCTGACAACTCCTTGAGGCGCGCGGGAACAGCGCGCGCCGTCGACGACTTGGGCTTGGTCCGGACTGTTACCGGACGGCCGGACAGCGAGCTACCCATTGCTCACTGTCCGCAAGCCCGCGCCTACGGTGGCTGGAAATCGGGATCAGAATCCCGGCGACGGCGGCGGCGATAACGCCGTTGCCTGATGCGTTCGGCCTCCTCCTTTGCGAGCATTACTGCTTCGCAGAAGTCGGCGACCGCCTGCCACTCCTCCTCGCTCCGGACCATGGCCTCGACCAAGGTCCGGCGCGAGTGCTCCTGTATCGTGAGTGCGTTCACAAAATTCATATACACAAGACCCGGAACAACTATCTGTAGCTAACAAACAGTTGGTTTCGGGCGGGAATCGAACCGTTAATCCCTTAACCACTGCGCAATCTGTGCCGCCAAAGTCATGTCTATGTCTTGTAAAGCCATAGGAATTGGTAAAGTCCTCATCAACTTATGAAGGTTTGAATTAATTTGGCTTGTTGCTGTGGACCACCAGTAGGTATGTCCTACTTGTGGTACTTGTGTATGTGCTACTAAATTACACTACTGCCTCAAAATAGATAGGTACAGAAGTCAATCTACATACAAAGCGCGCTCGAGCAACGCACACATAGACACCGGTCACGGACACGATATCTCGGGTGCGTATCGAACCACTCGTCGAACAGTTCCGGCTCAAACGCTCATTAGTGTGCGTCCACCGAACGTAGGTATAAAAAGAGATTCAGATAATAGCACAATGATATATCTTTTTATGATCAACGATCTCTGAAGATAAATCGACACGCTCTACTTATAATCATTCCTTTTAACATATTATTGCGAAACACCGTCCCTTATGACACAGGATAACCTAGTTTAAGGGAAAGAGTTTAATTAATTGCTAGACGAAACTAAATGTGCGAGACGCTCCAGTGTGATCCACTGGAGCGTCTCGCACTACGTTTTCCGATACGCGTTTTCCACTTCTGCACCTAAATTATCTGATCCAACCAATAGCTATTTAGTTCGTTCAAGAAAACCTAAAACTGTCACATCAGTTTGTTCACTTACATTTGATAGCCAATAACTTATCTAAGTTTCCTCTTACGTTTTTTTCGAAAGTTTTAGCAATAATTATGATAATTATTACATTATGGCCTAGTGGACTATTGGACCCGTCTATTACCTAAGTATATGAAGGCCAAGGTTAGTTCTTGTACAAGAAAGTCAAATGTTTGTTACGAAAGTTGGGGCCAACGTTTGTAGTTGTGTTGATCAAATATGGCTCTTCTTCCAGGGCTCAAGATATGCTGTTGCGTTGCGTGTCGCGAGTTCGATTCCCGCACGGGACAAATATTTTTGTATGACCTACAGATAGTTCTTCCGTCTCTGCCTGTCTTTTGTATGAGGTATAAACGATACAAAAGAAACTTCTAATGTGGATCAACTTTTTTTTGAAAAATAAATTATTTATTTATTTATTTCTGTTTAAATCAGGCAGATTAACCATAAAATCGTTAGTATTACTAAACCTAATCTAATCTATACTACACTGGTCAGCAAATAAACCGAGCCACCCGCTACCTAGGAACTCTGATTCGATTTTCTCAAAAAGTATAAAACTTACAACTATCAAAGTTATACCTACAAAAAGTGCGTTTCATGGTGATTAAAATGACTACAAATTAATTCGAAAGTACCGTCAACTCACATTGTAATCAAGCAACAAACACAATGCTAACGATGTGCTCTGTTTTCACCAGAGTTTGAAATTAGCGTTCTTTTTCTCTACAATGAGGATAGTCGGATATTTCTTATCATTTCTTTAGTTTTTGTCCATAGTTTGCTCAAACGCGTATGTTTTTGCTACTTTTTTCGATTAATAATGGATACAATACCTCAGGAAGCAGCTCAAGCTGTAGCATTACTTCAAGCAGGCATTGCGCAACGTGAAGTCGCTCGAAGGCTTCGAATCAGCAGATCTTCGTTGCAACGAGTTTACAGACGATACCTAGAGACTGGAGCATTCGATCGCCGTCCAGGTACGGGCAGACCTAGGGCTACATCAGCAGCAAATGATCGTTATATCCACCTTACTGTTCTGCGAAATCGCCACCTCAACGCAGTTCAAGTCCAACAAAGTCTGCGTGACGAACGCCAAGTGGTCATAAGTTCAGATACCGTCAGAAGGAGACTTGCTGAACGGAACCTGACCCCAAAAAGAGCTGCAACAGGCCCAGCATTAACGGTAGCACACCGTCGAGCACGACTTGAATTTGCTCGAGAGCATAGGGATTGGACATTAGAGCAGTGGAGTAATGAACTCTTCACTGATGAGACCAGGGTGAGTCTACATGGAAGTGATCGACGTCAGAGAGTATATCGTCGCCCTGGAGAACGTTATTCTCAGTGTGGCATCGAGGAAACTGTTGCTTATGGAGGAGGATCTGTAATGGTCTGGGGCGGCATCTCGTTAACAGCACATATAGCGTTAGTTTTCATCGAACCGACGGGCCGTACACGTGGACTGACTTCTCATCGCTACATTACTGAAATCCTCGCAGACCATGTGGTACCTTACGCAGGATATATCGGACAGGATATGCAATTGATGCATGATAATGTACGGCCTCATGTTGCTCATGTGGTGACCCAGTATCTACGCGACGTTAGCATTCGTACGATGGACTGGCCAGCTCGAAGCCCGGACTTGAATCCGATAGAACACTTATGGGATAAGCTGAAACGTCAGGTTCGAGCCCGGGTACCTGCTCCAACAAGGCTTCCAGAGCTGCGAATCGCAATTGAAGAGGAGTGGAATACAATTCCTCAAGATTTTATCGTCAGGCTCGTAAGGTCGATGAATACAAGGATGCTGGCAGTTATCCGAGCAAGGGGAGGGAATACGGAATATTGATCAAAAACTTTTTTTTGATTTTATCTTTGTTTTTGGCTTAATTTTTTTTTCACTTTATCATTACTAACGATTGTCACGACTGGAAAGCGACTCTTCTTTGTAAATTCCTTAATAAACACTGAAATATTGATTAAACCCAATGAATTTCCTTTCATTTTAATCACCATGAAACGCACTTTCTGTAGGTACAACTTTAATAATTGTAGGTTTTTTAGTTGAGAAAATCGAATTAGAGTGCCTAGGCAGCGGGTGGCTCGGTTTATTTGCTGTCCAGTGTATATTAGTATATTATGTTATACTATATCAAGTTATGGCTAGATTTGAAAGGCCATTATAAAAGTTTCGACTTAATTGCACTGCACCAACAATGAAATGATGTACAGGGATATAAAATTTTTACTCAATTTATTTTAAGCAGCACATCTGTGTACAAAACCTAGATATCACGTGTTGTTATAGACTAAGTCATGTAGTGGCAAACGGAAACTTCGTATCTTTCCTGAACTCTGTCATAGTGAACCCCAAAATCAATTAGATCGTTCCTCGATACTATCGTTATTGCTCTCAAAACGGTGAAGGAAAACATTGTCAGGAAAACGGCATGTCCTAGAACCAAAAATTCGAAGACATTGTTGTGACAATCACCAACCCGCACTGGGCCCGCGTGGTGAATTACGACCCATTCCCTCTCCTGGAGATGAAGCCTGAGTCCCAGCAGTGGGAAAGTTAAAGAGACAGATTATGATGATGTTCCTCGATATTTGAAGACGTGCGAAGGGATCTTTGATATCGGAAAATGAGTTATGGAACTCACATGAACGCCATGTAAGTTCCAAACTGGCAGGACACTTACCCTTAGTTCAAGAGCCCCGGGGTTCAATGGCCCCAGTAGGCTTCGGCCCTGCTAGGCCCCTACGGTTTGCTGACTTGAGGTGCACGAGGAACACTACGCGGCGTCGACGACCTGGGCTCGGTCCGGACGGTAAACTTTACCTACTCTTTGCGGACGGTTACCGGACGGCCGGTCGGCGAGCTACCTATTCTGCCGTCTTCTAACTAAAAAGCAGCTAAGTTACTTAGAAAACAAAGCACTTAGCTGCTTTTTAGTTAGAGGACGGTAGCATTGCTCGCAGTCCGCAACCTGGTTACGGTATCACAGGATTATGGGTACATAAGACAAGAGAAGCCTAAGTTAATGATGATGAGGCTTAGCTATCTCTTATTTTAAGACGCAGACGTAACAAACAATTACTTTTACTTCAAATAGCCACGATAATTCAGTGCTTTAGGCTTCAGACTTTTACGGAATAAAAATGATTACACACATGATGACCTAGTTGGGTACTAATACTAATTTTGGTTGCTATTATTAGGTAATCATGACCAAGGTTGCTTGCATAAGCTATTGGGTCCGCGGATTCTAAAGTCCAAATCTGTGAACAATGTTTGTGTAATCTGTTTGGACTTTGGACCTCTGGGCTGCGGCCTTATAGTGTTAAAATCTCAGTCGTGCGAACGAGAAAGAGGGAAGGAACCATAAAAATATACGGTGTCTTTGAAAATTTTTTTTTTTCGATGGGAAAAATCATCTTATGACAACCCCCGCTCTTGGGCGGAGCGGGAGATAGTGTCAGACTCTTACTGACTAAAAAACCCATCCCGTTCCTTCAAGCCTTCATACCGGGACTCGAGCGCCCTTTCGGATAACCCTGGCCCCAGTAGGCTTCGACACGGCTGGGCCCCTGCTGTTGCTGACAGCTCCTTGAGGCGCGCGGGAACAGCCCGCGCCGTCGACGACTTGGGGGTGTCTTTGACATCGATGAACAAACGAATACAATGGATCAGGTTCCGGTAAATGATTCTAAATCCCCCAGTCGTGGAATTTTTGACTGATTTTTCCAATTTTTTTATTAGGTACCTACGTTTATTTGTATTTTGTAATTTAATCTGTATTTTGTTACTCTAACATTTTTTAAACCAAAAACCATACATTTAAAATTGAAAATCGATTTTAACAACCCCTATGACTTTTTAATTAATTAATAAATGATTATCTAGCCGACGACAAATTCCAACACTGGAGGTCCAGTCATCAATCATGTACTGGATTCAAGGTATTCGTTTGTGAGTCGTCGATGTCAAAGACACGGTGTATAGCTCCATTCCTTTGACAGTTCAGTTTAGGTCGTAAAATGGATCGCATTAAGAGCTCACGTTAGCTGCTGGTAAGAAGACCAGCAGCTAACGGGTTAAGTCAGGCGGTGAGATATAAATGTTAAGGCCATGTAAATTGTTAGTAACAAGCTACACTTGTTCAGCTTACGTTACATGGTCACACAATGAAAATTACAAGTATAAATATATTAATTATTTTTATAAAACCTATAGTCACGGTGCTATGTTTTGGAAATCGATTCCTCCTCAGCTGGCAACACCAAAACTTTAGAGGTTTTGCGTGGGATGTGTTGTGCGGGTGTACAAATTAATTCGTGTGGATATTATGATGAAAAATTGGTGTAATTTTGTACCTCATATTATGTCTACACACAACAGGACAATATGTAGAATTATTGAAACAGGCGCGATCTCGAGCCGGAAATGGAGCTGAGATTGCCATCATTTATTGAAGTGTAGCGTGGTCTAAGTATCTCCGAAGTTCTTCATCAGATCTTCACCAAATTTACCTGGCAATCAAACACTTCAGAACAAAAAAAAATCTAACACTAAACACTGAAAAACGTACAAAAAAAAAAACAATTGTACGACCTCCTCCTTTTTTGGAAGTTGGGCTGGGTGATAATTTGAATATGGTGGTATAAAATAATTCGAGCCAAACGGATTACTACTTAGGCTGTTACACTTTTACGTATGTAAATGGGTAAACAGGTATCCGTGTTTGAAGATAAATAAATGTTAGAAAGTTGTCTTGTTGTGTTGTTCGTCTACTGCTTGGTATTCATAAATTGTATTCAGTTAAACTAAACCATTTCTCTAAAATACGTCCGTGATGTTTAGATAATGCTTTTAATAGGGGCGTAATGGAAAAAACCTTACTATAAAAATGACCGAATTTAGTTTAATTTTGGGACTTACATACAGTAAAAGGCAAAATGGTAGCGGAACGACAATCAGAAACATGAAATAATGTCGTTATAAAAGTGGGTAGGGACATGTGGTTTCGTGCCCCGTCAATTGCATTTGCAGCCAATTTATATTTTTATTTAAGCAGAGGTCAGAGGTCTTTAAGAGGGCGACAGACAATGCCCTCCTTAAGAATTATAGCCCCATTTCGCTTCTGAACCATGTGTACAAGCTGTTTTCCAGAGTAATTACGAACAACAAGCCTCCCGAACAAGCCGGACTATGTCAAGGCTTCAGTTCCGTAGACCACATACAGACGCTGCAGCAAATTATACAGAAGACCGAAGAGTATAACCTGCCTCTTTGTTTAGCGTTTAATAAACGTCTATAATATGGACTATTTACGAGAAAGTATTCAACTCGATGGAGATTTGGGTTGTGCTGCAGTCTCTCCAACGATGCCAGATTGACTAACGGTACATCGAAGTGCTGAAATCTTTGCACAAAAACAGCCGCTATGTTAGTCCGGCTTCAGGACTAAACCTTGAAACCTATCGTTCTGCAGCGGGGTGTAAGGTAAAAAGACGTCATTTCTCCGAAACTATTTACGGGTGCAATGGAGCATATGCTGTGACATACGAGTATCATAACTACTAACTATCCTATCCATATACTGTCGTGACCAGATCACTTCTTGATATGGCCGGCTACGCCGGCTATTTCACACAATTGAGGCATTTCATGGTAAAGAATAGCCATGGCATGGCACATGGCAAGCCAAATCAATAAACACTCTGCTTCTAGCGATATGAACAAGCTAAATGCACGATAATTTCATGACATAGTCAAATATCGTGTCGTAAAATTGTTTTACCTATAGGTATTGAATACCGGTATAGGTGCTGATTTCACTTTGTTTTCATTACGTATTATAGCAACATTTGTTTTTCACTAAAAGTGGATAATAGTTTTCAAATGGAAGATAAAAGTGTAATGCAATTTAATTACGACAAAAAGCTGCATGTTTTCCTGCAGTCTATCAGCAGTTTGAATGCAGCTTACAAATACTTAAGATTTTAAGCGGGATTTTATCAAGTCAAGTTCAATGCCATGGTTTTAATTAGAATATTATTTCTAATAGATATTGTGATGTAAAGTTATAGTTTTATATCTCAAGTATCTACACAACTAGACCATAAGTGGGATCATTGAAACAGACGCGTTTCTGCAAAATGGAGCTACGAATTTTTTTGCAGTACTAACTACAGCGGGGAGCGGGGAATTTGATCGAGCAGTCCGACTCGATACATTTGTTGTCAAATACAGCCTGTCTAATAAGTCAACCAACTTGGGAATTTTGTATAATATTAATTTATTCATTAAAAAAATACTTATTCGATACTTTTTATCAGGTTCTTCTGTTAGTAAACCATGATCTCTATCTCTTAATCAACCTTGATTATTGAACCCGTGTTGGCTAAATGAGATTTCGTTTATTAGATTTTAACTTATTAGACAGACCTACATCCGTAGTTTAATGGTACTCACAGTAAAGCAAGAAATAGCTTAAAAGACTTAGTATCCAAGTCTAAAAAATATTAAAGCAAAAAAATGAAATTGTCAAATCAAACGTCAAAATAAGAAAATTCGCGGGTGTTTTCTGAAATTCTCACGTTTTCTGAAGATTTTATTTAGTTTTTTTTCCATAGATTGTTTTCTAATAAGTGTTATTCATTTCCTAGTTACCGTGAGACTTCTTTGTAGTGTAAACAGTTGAATCTAAATGTGTAAAACTCTGCGCAACTTACTCATGTATTGATTTTACGAGTATTGATTTTCTTACAAGAGGTGTGTTTATGTCCAAAGATTGTGTTCTAGCCCTAAACCTGAGCTAATTTGGACGACGATAATGTAGAGAAAATAAACTGCAAGTGTCTATTATGCCTACTTATCGTTTATTTTATGATTTCTAGCTGTCCGTTGGGTGTATAGATGGCTAAACGTAGTGTGGCCGCAGTGGTCCATGCAGAAGATGCTGATGATAGTGATGAATTTCTGGATGACTGCTTCGGCATCAGCGTGGACCTTATTGACGAAAGATTATACCTAGGTTAGTTTCTATCAAGACTCATGGCCTACAGTCAGATGGGGTGAATAAAAACAAAACTTCAAAGGGTATTTTCACGATATTTGAATATATTTTGCAGCATTTAACTCTCTAAGACGACCCTTAGACCAAATATATCAATTTACTAATTGACTGGCCTGTTGGTCTAGTGGTTAGTGACCCTGACTGCTATGCCGGAGGTCATGGGTTTGATTCCCACCTAGGACAAATGTTTGTGTGATGAGCATAATCATTTGTTCTGTGTCTGGGTGTAATTATCATAATTTGTATGTATTTAGAAATACATAAGTAGGTATGTTTATCAGTTGTCTAGTACCCATAACACAAGCTCTGCTTAGCTTGGGACTGGACAGCGTTGTGTGACAGTTGTGGAATATTATATTATATTAATTAATTGTATGGTGGTAACCTTACACCTTGTTTGTTAATGTTAAAATTTTATGAGTATCGAGCCATGACCCAAGTTAGGGAATTTGATTAAATGAAATGATGTTTACTGTTACATGGATTTATTGGTACTAAAGTTATTTACAAATGGAGCGTGATGCACCGCATCATAAGTGCAAGCATCAGCATTGTTACTAAACAATACAAAATGTACCGGTTTGCTCGTACATTAATTGTTACTCTAAATAGATGATGCTTTGTTAGAAACCAATAATACCGTATCAAAGTGCAAAACAAAACCAAAGTTTGGTTTCTATTCACCCGTGCGATTCTATTCATTTTACGTTTTACGGTAATCTAGTTTTATAAACAACTTCTTAATTACTTGTTATTAAATATAACACAAACAGAATCTTTCAATAACAAGCACATCCCAGCACATGACACTGTTGTTGGCTGCAGTCTATAGACAGCAGATTCCCTTTTTTTTTTATTGTTGATAGGTTCGCACTTGACCGCTATCTCACCTGATGGAAAGCGACTATGCGGTCGACGATGGAACGCGCTTACCTAAAAGAAACCTATCCCTGTTTTTAATCATTGTCTTCATGAAGACATGAATATTATTTTGCTATAAAGATATAGCAAAATAATAACCTCATTATCAACCTGACTGCTATGCCAGAGGATGAGGTGGAGGAGGACAAATGTTGGTGTGATGAGCACAATCATTTGTTATGTGTCGCTGTAATTTATGTATTCATTTAGAGATATATAATGTAATATGGAATATTATTTATTGGTATCCACTGTTCAGGTAACTTGGCATGTGCTCGAGATCTCAAGACGTTGGAAAAGCTGCAGATCACTCACATCCTCACAATAGATGTGGTGCCGCTGCCCAGGTCTATACTGGAGAGAGCCAACGTGGTCTTCCATTATGTTAAATGTAAGTTATGCAAGAATTATTACTGTACTTTATGTGAATAAGGTAAAAGTATTGTTCTCCAGATTCAATCTCATTCATATCATTCAGCAATTCATTCAAATCGGATTCCAAATCGGATCAGCAGGTAATATGTCAAAATGCAACAAGCAGAACCTTTTGCATTTATGATACTAGCATAGATTTTTACATTTCTTTTTGTTAGGCTACTCTGTCCCTCTAACGGATCTGCACTTACTCCTTCCAGTTTTAATGAAATCAATCTATTACGTCCCTCCAACTCCTTTGTGACCTGCCCTGTTTCACTACATCAGTTTTATGCTACTTTGGTCCATAGTTGTTGGGAATTTATTAAGACACTGTTGGTTCCTTTTCCTGATTTCAGTTTTAGCTGATGGGAGGCAATAGTCCTCCTTTACCTTCCATTGCAGGCATCATTTCATAGATCAGGAGGTCAATATGTCAAATATATATCTGTGAAAAATTGTCTTGCTTCTAATTATATTAATCTTTATCCACAGTGGCAGATGTACCAAAAGAGGATCTGATCAGCCACCTGCCGGAGACCAATGGCTTCATCAAGCAAGCTGTGGCAGAGGGAGGGACTATACTTGTTCACTGGTCAGTACAGTAATCAAGTCGTACCTGTGTGCTACTTGTCTATAGCTTTTGCAAACAGAGAAAATAAAACTCTACTTTCATAACTGTCTAATCCCTCTCAGTTTGTTTTACCCTATTGAATTAAGTACTTATTTTTTGTCAAATAGTTTTAGAATTTTGACCCTTATTACAAAAATTATTTTTGTGCGCTCATGCTGTAGTCTCCTGTGACTAAAGGAGCATACGCTGAAGGACCCCTTATATAATTTATTTATTTTTTAGGGTTCTGTACCTTAAAATGAAAAAACTGAACCTTTATAGGATCAATTTGTTGGTCATCCATCCGTCTGTCTGTCTGTATGTCCTCTTTTATCTCGAGAACGCGTGGCGGTATCGAGTTGAAATTAAAACCATATACTCAGGTCTGCGGTCCCTTCAAGCTGTGAAAAAATCAAACTTCTGAGTTAACTAATAAAAAAGATACGGCCGTTTATGTCGGAAAAAAACGTATAGTTTGATACTCTCAAAAATCGAAATTCATAGGGTACTTCCCGTAGACCAAGAATCCTGAAACTTGGCACAAAGCAAGGTCTTATAGCACAGGTATACGAATAAATTAGAAAACAGTTTTGTTGTTAACTAGGTCACAAAAAAAAAAAAAAATTTTTCTATTCAGTAAAATCTTCGGGAATTGTAGTTTGCGTGGAACGTGCGCGAGTCCGACTCACACTTGCCCAGTTCTTTATTGTGTATCCTTTGTTGGAGATCCAATTAAATAAATAAATATAATCTGCTTTTAATTCAGTCACTTCGGAGTGTCTCGATCAGCCGCAGTAGTGATCAGCTTCATCATGGAGAAGTATGGATTATGTTATGAAGAAGCTTTCAACCTGGTGAGGAGTAAACGACGGTTTGTGGGCCCCAACGTGGGCTTTGTGGCCCAGCTGAAGTTGTTCGGACACATGGGCTACACTATCAACAGGGATGACCCGAGGTACAAGCAGTTCCGTCTGAAGTTAGCGGGACAGAAGCTGAAGGAAGGTGACTACTGTTATATTATTTCCTTTTATTCAATTTTAAATTTATCCTTTTATTAAATTCAAATTCATTTATGGTTTGTTACAGGTGAATGGTCTGATTTTTTATGTATCGCTGTAACATACCCATATGGTTTAAAAGATCCTAAAAAAAAAACTGGGATATTTTCCTGTATTTATTGTGTAATGTTTATTACTAAACAATAAAAACACAAAAATAAATGGGATTCTGAAAACAGCATCAAGACTTATTTTCAATTGAAGCAGCAATTAATATCGCCGTGGGGAAGAGTGGGAGGGTGGTAGAAACATCGCACTATTTCTTTTCTAAGAG
This sequence comes from Mythimna albipuncta, assembly GCA_929112965.1. Lineage (NCBI taxonomy): Eukaryota > Metazoa > Arthropoda > Insecta > Lepidoptera > Noctuidae > Mythimna > Mythimna albipuncta. The sequence continues at coordinate 1,166,383 of OV815962.1, read as the reverse complement.
TGTAACCTGATAGAAGAAATGTTACATTTCAATTGTGTGTCCTTTTTTTGTTACTTGACAGTTTCCCCTTCCACCAGATTTGAAAAGTTTAACACAAATTTTTGATAAATTTTTATTTTTTGACTTGAAAAACATTAATTTTTTAACGAATTAACTGTTTCACTATGAATCATGACAAAGAGCCTATTTAAGAGTCCGAAAGTTAATTAAGTGTTCACAAATTCACGTACGGTCCTACGTTCCAGTGAAGATCTTGCCGCAGCTGTTCGCGGACCTGGTGAAGCCGGACCCCGGGCTGGTGCGCGAGCGGCCCGACCCCATCGTGTACCGCTGCAAGAAGTGTCGCCGCATCGTCGCCAGCCAGGGCAACATCATACCGCACATACCTAAGGACGTCAAGGTGGAGCTGGCTAAGAAAGGTAAGACTTTTAAATCTACATGGAACATGATGTAAAGTCCTGCATACCTCTGCTGATACTGGAGGATATTTTGACCACACCGGATATAGGCTAGTTGCCATAAAAACATTAATTAGTCCGTCTTTTAGATTATTCAAAAAAAAGGGACACGTATTTTTTTATTTGTAAATTAAACCAAAAATGACAAAGATATAGCCCATTAAAGGTACGTGTAACGTCACGCCGTGCTGCATTTTTTTGCGCGGGGTGACGTCACACGTAACTTTAATGGGCTATATCTTTGTTATTTTTTGTTTAATCGAAAAAAGAAAAAATACGTGTCCAATATTTTTTTTATAATCTAAAATACGGACTAAATAAAATGTAATTATTTTTTACCCTTTTTCGGACTTATTATGTACTTACTACGAGTAATGGCGCGGAGAACTCCAATCCTGAATAGTCTCTATGTGATGTTCTTTAGGAAAAATTGTATTATACCCCCGGCTAGTATCCGCAATTGTACGTCAGAGCGCGAATGTTACGTACGGGCCTACTAAAATTATAAGAGCAATGTTATGCGGGTATGCATTTGTACACAAGTACGAAGACGACGTCAAACTTGTCACCACATACTATCTGCTTTCTAAATATTACATAGTTGCTAAAAGAGTTCTGAGTAAACATGTAGATGGAGGGAGAGGGAGAGCAAAGAATAGATGGATACATTGTGTGAGGAAAGGGAGTTGTGATCTAGTGTGATGAGAAAAAAAAGCGCGTTGCGTCGACCGACCCTAAATAAAATGGGATAAGGGCCAGAAAGAAGAACACAGTCTATTAAGTCCCAACTGCTGGGTGAATGGCTAAGTGTACAAAAAAGAGAATGACTGGACCAATTTGGATGAACTTTAAAAAAAAAAATGTTAAACCCTTTCGTCATAAAATTGTAACTTGATTAATGTTAAATTGAATTCGGAAAACTCAATAACTACCAAATACTGCCATCTTAAAAGTGCTCTATAGATTCCATTTAGATGTTACAAGAGTTTAAAAGGCCAATTAAAACTTACGACGATTAGGTATGCGACCACCGCCAAGCAAGCTGACAGGCCTGACGTGCGCTGAGAACGGAGAGATCCTGTTGGAGAAGCTGAAGAGCCTCGCGTCGCAGCTGATGGACATGCGCTGTGACCAGTACGAGGACAGTAGCCCGGGCCAGAGCCAGAGCCACAGCCAGCGCAGTGACAGCGACGAGGGGCCCAGCCAGGTGAGCTGCGCACGCGACTATTGTATCTTATGTGATGGAAGCTAAAATTGTGTCCTAGCATTTTTGAGTGTCACGGCATATAATAGACAGCTACGATTTCATCTTTTTAATTTTTCATGTAGTTGTGACCGTGGCGTGTTGGACAGGTTAAATATTGGGTTGTGTCTTACCTTATTTATTTAAACTTTATGGGTTTGTTAATATCACAGCACCAAGGCGAAATTAATGCCTTAGGCATTTTTTTACCAGTCAAAAAACAAATTCAACCAACACTGCGATGATAGGTCATGTTAGGACGTGTGCCTAGGAGAACCAACTGGGGCCTATCCATGACGTGTTAAAGTTAGGCGAGAGACCGGGAATAAGGGATGGAGCTATAAGGTCTAAAATTAAATTTAGGTAGTAAAATGGATTGTTTTAAGAGCTCATGGTAGGGTAACAGATATAAAAAAAGCCAGTTCTTTTTATCTGCACAACGTGCAGGTACTTGTTACATATGTACGTGAGCGCTGGCGAGCGCGTGCGGCTCGACGTAGCGACGTAGCCTTAAGGGTCCCCGAAAGAGTTAATTGCGTCTGATTGACGCAAAACGATTAAGGCAAAACGTCATTCACGTAAACATTGTCAATCGCTATTGACTACTTCGGAGATCCTTTAATGCCAGCCATACACAGTCAAACCTGTAGTCCAATCGTTATGACGCTACATGTTTGATCAAACAGATTTGATCGTTTATGGGAGTGGAGTGACAACATGTTTGACGGTACAATCGAATTTCAATCTTTTGGGTTTGATCAAACTGATTGGATCATACAGATTGGAGCGTGTCCATACACGGCTGTCCAATCGGCATGATCGAACCTAAAGAATTGAAATTCGATTGTGCCGTCAAACATGTTGTCAGTCCCATACTCGGTCAAATCTGTTTATCAAACATGTATCTTCATACCGATTGGACGACCGGTTTGAACACAACACAAGCCAAATAATAAACAGTATACAACAAGCGCGCAAGTATGACTGTTACCACTTCCCTTCCGCATAAGTACCTACTCCTGTACAAATAAGGTTAGTAGGTATTCAAATAAAATGGTTGTCTTGGACAGATTAAGAGCTGCAGCCAGCCTAGTGACACTGACGATGGATCTAGTAGGAACGATCAGGTATGAAGATGTCTTCTGGGAAATACTCTCGAGGCATTTGCCATTTACTTGTAAACAATAGCTTCTCAGCCAGGAATAGAAAATTGGCCCTCAGGTAGAATAGCCATTGTAGTTTCATCTAACGTTAAAATATCGGCCAAGCAACTGCTAATATTGAGTACCTTCATATTTAAAACTCAGTTTTAAATTTTATTCCAGTAAAACAACACGTTACCACCATAATTTGGGTAGATTAACTATTGTAGTTTCATTTACCGTCACTGCGAACTGTCCGAATGGTACTTTGGAACTCAGATTTGGACCCTTTGGTTTAAGGATAAAATCGGCTTCGTTTTGTGTGTCTACGACTGCTTAGATGGACCGATAGACCTTTAGGTAAACTCTAATTTCCCTTCTCCCTTCTTTGTAATAGGTACGTTACTGACCAAACCCGATTTTAGGAGGATTTGTTTTGTCTAGGACAATCCCGCGATATTAGTCCAAGAGCTAGCGAAGTGAGCTCGGAATTTTAGAGCACTCCGACAAGGACAAGTTAGGTTAGGAGGCTAAGGTTCCTTTTCGTTATGCTCCCACCTTAGCCTTCGAGGTTATTTTTGTTATAATCATCAAGAAATAGAAACCCTGCCATTCTAAAATAAGGTTTGATTGGTAACAAGTATCAAGATCAATTTATATTGATTACCGAAACTTTATTTATCGATTTAATGTAAAATTCTTATGGCAAAACTTCACAGAATAAATATGTAACGACAAATACACGTCGTTACATATTTATTCTGTGAAGTTTTGCCAGCTAAATGACCTAGAGATGAAGTTATTCCAGACTAAAAAACTCATAAAAACAATTATTACTTTTAGGGATTAGACGGCTACAGCGAAACGAACATGGTGGACGCTTCGATAGCGGCGCGTGCAGACCTGCCGGAGATCTGCCGCCTCATGTGGTTCGTGGAGCCCATGACGTGGATGCGCGACGTGTCGCACGCCACGCAGGGCAAGCTGCACTGCCCCAAGTGTCTCAACAAGATCGGCTCCTTCAACTGGATTATGGGTAACTTATTACTTTACTATCAATATAACAATTATCAGACTTTTACCGACTTAAATCCACTAGTGTTCTTTTAGTTGCCCTTTGCGTTCCAAAGCCATGGTAACTCTTAGAATAATCACGCAACCCTGATAGGCGTCGACCCTGGCGGGGCCCGTCATTCCGGACATCTCTTTAAGACGGGCGTAGGACATAAAGCACCGTCGATTCGAACCTGGTACTTAACGGACGGTGAGCTACCCATTGCTCCTCGTCCGAAAGCTCAAGCCTGAGTATCGCTCTGCGACTCCTGAGCCCTTGGGCGTCTCGTGCAGCGGTGACCGAGACGTGAGGATTGCCTCTCTCACGTTTTTCGTCACTAGCTTCCAGAAAGAAGTGCGAAAGCTCATATTGAAGCTACGAAAGTGATGTAGAAGATGGCGGGGACTTTAAAATGTGAAGCCTCAAAGCTTCATTCGAATAAATTGCTGGACAGATCGCAATTGCTTGCCATCAATGAACATAAGATGAATATAGGTTAATTTAGATATGTAATATAGTATATTCTTAATTTTCTGACTCATTTGTATACACTGTGTCTACATCTCTCATCCAACTCTCCTGTCGCAGGTCTGCTGGAAGAAATTTCATTTGAAAGAAGCAGTACCTTTGTACTCTTTTATCTGTATTTGTCCATTTCATTTTTAAGTGTTTGTGTGTACATAAATGAATAAATAAATAAATAAGAGCACATATAGATACGATGTTATGTGATGTTTCCTAGATCTATTATCTGGTACTTATCATCAATTTGTATATTGCAGGTTGCAAGTGCCCGTGCGGTCAGAAAGTGGCGCCGGCGTTCTACCTGGTGCCTTCCAAGGTGGAGTGGTCCAACATCGTGCAGAACGTGCAGATCACCGTGTGAACACACGCACAGCATACAGGATCCTAGTCAGTGGGAGACCAGGAAGGGAATGTATGGATGACAAAAGTATAATCATGCAAACAAAAGTAAATAAACAGATGTTTTTGTTGCTACACGGAGAGGAAAATATTGTTTAAAAGTATATGTAAATATATGATTAAAAAGTGAGAACAAATTAATGTAACCATAGAAATAATGGCGACGTTCATAGTGGTTTTGAAGTTAATTGCCCAGCAAGCTTAAAACCTGCGGAGAAGTGATGTGACAGGTAATGTCATTGCCATACGTTTTGTACTTACGTCTGGCTCTTCTGACGGGAATGCTAACAGAAAAATCATTTGTCTAAGCCTGCAGATCTATGATACGAGAGCACATCACAACTCTAGGGTAGCCACTCGAGTTATAAAAGAACGACCCTGGGTTGCAACTCTACTCTGATTATTTTTGAACACAGGGATGGGTGTTAAGATAATTACACTCGATTTACACTGTGCGCTAAAGTTTAATGGATGCTGCGCCGGCGCATCGATAATGCCAATTCTATCTTACCAACACTAGGACACATCTAAATGAATGCCTCAATAAAAGTGCACTGTTTGATATCAACAACGCTCTGGGTCCTTACCATGACGTATTAAAATGACAACCGTGAGCGAAAAAGGGATGAAGCTATGCACCCTATTATTTTACTAATGATAAATGCAGTTTTATATCGTAAAACATATAATTACTACTTTTAGTCAGAAAAGTACAACGTTACGAAAACGGCGCGCAATTCTCTATCATTCGGTTGTCAAAGATGATAGTGCAGGGCGATGGAACGCGGTGACGCAGAGATACGCTCACTTATCGACTTTTTAGTCCAACACTATTATAGCTACATCCCTTTAACAGTTACGTTTAGGTCGTCAAATGGATCGCGTTAACAGGTCATGGTAGCACTACTGCTCAGCTCCGAGAGTAGAAAGTCAAAGTGCCATACAATTTTGGCGTTCACTTTGGTGTGTCATGTTAGTAAAAATATCTCGTAGAGCGCGGCGTACTTCAAATGAACATGGTAAACCTTCAGTTAAACGCGTAGGGACTGACAAGAATATAATAAAATATCTAAATAATACGGCTAGAATAATGCTAGAAATGTTTGTAAAATAATAAAGAACCAATATAATCCGAACTGCCGTAAAATGAGAAGTATAGATGTCGTTTGATTCTTACTGTAAACTTTTAACACAAATTTTAAATAGACACCATTTTCAAATCTTGATATAAAAATTAGTTGATTCCAAATACAGTGTAATCTTAATATAACGAGCCTCAGTGTATTTCCTCGATTTATAAAAATTCATCGAAAGGATCAACCCTACAGGAGGACCGAAGCCCCCCATAAGTCTCCGTCCACAAGCCTGCGCCTACGGTAGCCGGGCCGGAGCGTTTACTATTTATTTATTTAATCTTCATGCAACACAAACTACATAGGCGTTAGTACTATTTCGCAGAAGGTGACCAATACTCATTCTTCTCGCTCTAGATCACTTGCACCATGTCCTCCGAGCGTTTCTTCTCGCCATATCTGAAACCAGAACCTCCTGGAACACCCGTCTCCAATGAGGACCTGTGTCAGGCGGAAAGTGAGGACTCCTTGACGCTTTTGTAGCCACTTCTCAAAGAGTAACCTAACCATATTGTAACAAATGACTTTGCATAACGAATACTACTTCACAGAATACTTGCTCTCTTCAGCTCTGTTATATAAAGGTTGCACTGTAATTTCTACATTTATAAGCGATATTAAACTTAAAGGCAGATTCTTTTGACCCGATCTCAAAATTCGATTAGCAATTTTGATAGATTTAAAACTTTAAAAATCCAAAAAGGGTATACAGGTGCCATGGTATGAGTACTTACGATCTGAAGCCTTCCCAACAATAATGTAATGTCTAGTAACTAGTAGTTTTGGTGCTTCAACTAGGAGTTTAAATTCTTCCAGTAAACAAATGTGTGCATTGATTTGTCATGTCTGATGAACAGCACGGCTCTTTTGGCACAAGTGACGTTAATTTGGTCAATATATTGCAAACTAAGTGATGGGGGGGTCTGTTCACACGCTTCGCTCGCTCACTAGACTCCGCCATCCCCTTCTACAATAAAAATTACGTATCTACAAAACACTGAAAACAAAGGTGCACTTTATGTATTTCATTTAAAACTGCTTCATTGTTTTTTGATGAGATTGAGAGACTGTTTTCAATTTATAAATAAACCTGTAATTATTACAAAAATATAGTTAAAAAAATATTCATTGATTTCATATAAAAAATCAGATTTAAATAGTTTATAGTTTGTATTTCGAGTGTGATCTTGATTACGGCATATCTGATAAATAAACTACTGTCAAATACTCGGCCAAATGTGTAGATCAAAATAAAAAAATTGCCAAAATCATGATAGTTTGACAACTAGTATCAGGGTTTTTCTCACACCTTGAAATAACGCGCTCCAAGTGGCGTTTGTAGTCACACGATACTGGGAATTATTTTAAACATTTTTGATTATTTTAATTTTTTTTTTACACATACAAAACATGATTTTCAGCATTCTAATATTCCTTTTCTACAGTATTTGTGGTTCATGTCAACGTCTCTATTAAGTTTATCGACGCAATTTTGATTCGTATTTATTTTAGATGCCCAAGCAAGGCCAGGACCGTGTGTTCATTAGATACGATCTTCAATGCGCATAGATATTATGATTGTGTTGTAGATAATAATCCAAAAATGTACTTCCAGTAGCGATTTATTTAAAGAATGTCCTATATGATTGTTGACTGTTGGCTTGTTTAGAATATAATAAAAATATGTTTTAATAAATTATTTCTTTTATTTATTCAATGTCACACATGATCATTGTTTGCTTTGGTGTTTTCAATCGTAACTTAGTGTCCCCGCACACGGGTCACAAAAAAAGCCACTTCTGCTTTTTTATGGCCTGCGTGCGGATGTGCCGCCACAAAAAAAAGCTAGAAGCCGCTTTTAGCTTCTCCGGCCACAAGCTGTCGTGCGCTTCGGCTTTTTTGTGGCCGCTTCTAGCTTTTTTAGGCCTTTGTGCGGAGACACAACTCGTTTGTATAATCTAGCTGCAGGATCCCCCGCACGTTTCTTTTATCACATCTATATTAATAAATAAATAAATCTCAAAAATCAACAAATCGATACCAGGAATATCAATTAACGTAAGGGACATATTTATATTTTAGTAAAAACAGTCTCACGTCAATCGACGGGAGGTACATTTTTAAATTTTAGTTGAATGTCCCTTACGTCAATTCTTATTACAGGTGTCGAAAGATCACAATAATACTTAATTAGACCAATTAATACTCAATTTAAAGTTCATTACCTCCATTAAAAATTGAAATGCGTATTTCATACCTAAAATACGCATTTCCAACCCAATCACATTCAGTTTTTTTAAAACTGTTGGAGTATTTGTCAGAAAGTACCATTTAGCGCATATAATTTATTGCTGACTGAATTAAATATAATTTGTGTTCCAAACTATCGTATATGGATAGAGAGGGAGGTCAAGGAAAAGACGCATGATTGTGTGAGTACTTGGAGTGATACCTATATGAAAGAAAAGAGTCATTGATTGAGAAGACGTCAAAGTGAGAGGGTGACAAGAAGAAAAAGACGGGTTGCACCGACCCCGAGTAGCAGGACAAGGCCAGGAAGGTGACGATTATACAATCAACGAAAATCATCTTTATGGTCATGCAAATAAAATTTATTGTAGAATGACTAATACGAAATCGTCGTATTAAGTCCGCATGGGGAGTTGTTGACACAGCCAGAAGGCGTCGTGGCAGACCCCATGCTGTATAGCGAGACGAGCTGGACAAACCACGTCTAGTAGTCCATATCAGGCTTGGCTCGAAAGACCTGAAATTCATCCTTTTGCCTAGCAGTGGGGTGAAATGCAAGGCAAACTAACCAGTACAACCATTTTTTCTATATGAAATGTAGTTTACATTACACATTTTCAATGTGCATCCATGTTGTACGATTGTATCGTGTATTCAATGTATAGTGCGTCCGTCCCTGCGCATGCGCGGTATGTCGGGCAGCGCGAGGCGGTGCGCGCGCATGAGGTGCGTCTTGCGCTTCCAGCTGTCGGCGAAGGCGCGCGCGCAGCCCGGGCACTGGTAGGGCAGCTCGCCCGTGTGCGTGCGCACGTGACGAGTCTGAGGAAATACAGAAAAAAATATAAACAATAAAATCCAGAAGCTGCATATTCAGGATATTTAATTATTTATTAATGACAGAATAGAATACATTTTTATTGTAACCTGTTCCAGCACTGGCGCTGGTGCTGGAGCAGGTCAGAAAACGACAGAGTACCTCCTGAACACTCACCAAGCCACTGGCGTCGTAGAACCCTTTATTGCAGTGCTTGCAGACGTGGGTCCTGTTCGCCTGGTGCTGCAGCAGGTCAGAAGACGACAGAGTACCTCCTGAACACTCACCAAGCCACTGGCGTCGTAGAACCCTTTATTGCAATGCTTGCAGACGTGGGTCCTGTTCGCCTGGTGCTGCAGCAGGTCAGAAGACGACAGAGTACCTCCTGAACACTCACCAAGCCACTGGCGTCGTAGAACCCTTTATTGCAATGCTTGCAGACGTGGGTCCTGTTCGCCTGGTGCTGCAGCAGGTCAGAAGACGACAGAGTACCTCCTGAACACTCACCAAGCCACTGGCGTCGTAGAACCCTTTATTGCAATGCTTGCAGACGTGGGTCCTGTTCGCCTGGTGCTGGCGCTGGTGGCGGCGCAGGTTGGAGGATACGGCTGCGCTGAACCCACACTCGTTGCAGCAGAACGGCTTCTCACCCGTGTGTTTGCGCATGTGAACTTCTAGGTTGCCGGCTGAGGAAGGAATGGATACTTTGTCAAATTGGTGTCAATTTCCTGGTTTCTGATTATCTGTAACGCCACACCATGAGCCCAGCCCAAGCCAAGCGAAGCTAATGCCATGACGTGCCATGCCAAGCCCAAGCCAAGCCAGCCAGTGCCTGTTGGAGAAGCCACATCCAACGACCAAAGAGTAAACTCGAATCGCACGGTTTTCTTTTCTCGCTTCGTGTAATATATTTATTATTTATTGACAGATAAAAACGCTGCAAAATTATAAAATAATAAATCCAATAAACAATTCCGATCCTATGTAAATAAACTACTTATTTCATCCCCGTTTCATTTTCGTAACGACTATCAAAGACTATGAAATGACAGCCAGGACCTAATGACTACAAAAAATACGAAAGGTGTGTAATAACAGCCGGGAACAATGTCGACATGTTTTCTAGGACACAGAAGAATCTCGGTACTTTAAGACGATCACCCATCTACAGACTGACCTTAGGCAGACCTGTGCGGCTCTTTACTTTTTTATTCAATAATATTATGTAGTTATTGTGTGTTAAATAAGAGACCAGAGAGCCGATTGAGTTATTCCTGGTGACATTAGACAGATGCTTTATTTTTTAGGTGGGCCAAAAACTTCTTCCACTCTAAAGCGGAGAGGGCGTGTCAGACTTTTACTGACTAAAACCCACTCCTGTTCCTTCTTTGCCTTCGTTCCAGGAGTTCATACTCCCCGGAGTTCACTTTCGGACAACTCATGGGTCCGGCTGGTGGGAACACCTTAATCTAAGGGTTGATGATGTCGGAATTAGTACCCTCAAACCTTTCACGCCTGACACCTACCACGCCCGCTAGGCGCTACTAGTGACCCTGTACTTTTTGCACACTTTTATAAATAGTTTGACGCAGAAAAAGCACCACAGTTAATTATTCGTAAGGTTTTCCCTAATTTATTGGAGCAATAAAAAGTAACGACCTTACCTTGCGCGAAGCTCCACCCACAGAAATAGCACAAATACTGCTTATCACCGTCATGCACTTTCATATGGGACTTGAGTATGCTTTTTATTTTGAACCTGTAAAACGACATAAACCGACTATAAATATTTAGTTTTTTTCTCGCTCTAGGGCGGGCGGTACGAGAGGGCGTGTACGACTTTAACTGACTAAAACCGACCAGTATTCTTTAGCTGTCCTTTGCTTTCTATGGCCACCGTAACTCATTCCCGCAGCCCAAATATTTATAGGTAGTCTAATTTTTCTAGCGTTTATTTGAATTTATTTTTCAATTAAAATATTTAACTTGAATCTCATTCGTGATTCGGTAATGTTAGTTTTAACACTTAAAACGTTTATCGATAGTTGTGTCATCGATATCGATAAAAATAACAGCGCAGCACTTCAACTTCCAAAATATTTACAGGACCTACTCAACCTCTATCATAACTCGATAAAACCAAATAATCTTTCCTAAACGTTGCGTGGCCATGATTGTGTGATATAATGACGGCCTCGTTATGTCATGTGGGTCAAGGTTACCACAAAATGTGGGTAACTGGGTCAAGGTCACCGAAACTAGTTATTTCGAGGTCAAGGTCCATTCTAGCTCGGATGTATCAAGGTCATATTTATTGTAAAAATGTTATAGGTACGATTACTAGGCTACTGTGTCGAAAAAATGAACGTTTTGGTGGCTGAAGCAATTTTTGCGGATAGCATCTAGAAACATTTTTGAACTATTTAACTAGTCTGTCTAAAAAGTCAAACGACTTGGGAATTTTAATAGTTTTTATAATTTTAGTAGAGGTACTTTATTTTTATTAATATTTCTGAAGGATAATAAAAGAAGTCAAATGTCTAGCGTACTATATTCCGCATATGGTAAACAAATCTGATGAAGAGAAAGATTATAATTATTAACTATGTAGTTCGAACTACCTAAGTCGTTTGACTACTTAGACAGACTTTACTCTATGTATGTTACCTATTTAAAATTTGATTCATAGGACAACAATATAGTTTAGGAATGCCTTGATCAAAGATATCTTACAGGTTTTTAGTACCTTGAGTTCAAGGTCAGTCCTTTATTGTCCAATTGCTGTAAGGTGTATAGGTACCTACCGGGAGATAAGAGCTAGTTCTAACGCCTCTGAATAGTCTCAAGAGTAAGGTCATCCGTATCAATTGGGCATTTAATGGCGTCGCCGTCCGTGCGTCGACAATGGTCAATGAAATCATAATTTTAAATCCTTGTTTCTCTTCATGTCAGTTTTTTTTCTCTTAAAAATGTAGCAATAGGAAAACAATTCTCTGAGTGAAAAATTAGGAAAGCCAATTGAAGGATCGGGTAATTTTTTGTCTAAAGTCCAGCAAAATAATTAATTTGATTTGCAGAAAATTACCTAATTACGAATGTTGAGAGAGAAAAACCATGGTTGCCTACACGGTATACAGCCCGAAAAATCGCCATGAGTAGGGCACATTGATCGCAGAGCAGTAATCGATGACGCTGAAAGCTTCTAGAAGTCGCGACCGCGTAACGCAGCGTTTGCGTTTGAAGGCAAAGTGTACCGATGAACTAGTGACAGTCGCGAGAATGCAGTAGAAGCGAGACGAACAGGACTGTTTGTTGTGGCGACACTTGAGAGAGGCCTATGTCCAACAGTGGACGTCTATTGACTGAAATAAAGATGATGATGATCTCAAAAATCATGAGAGACAGAGAGGCAAAAGAAAATAAGGAAGGACTGTTACAATAGTGATATGAAAGAAAAGGTACATAATGAAGTTTTCGTTTCGAGTGCTAGTAATAATAGACTTAGTAGTGGTCAAGCGGAACTGTCTTTGATAGTACCTTTGTGCTGCAGGTAGATTTAATGAAAAATAAATCTAATAAATTAAGGCCATAGCCAAGGCTATCAATGTGGCAAAATTACGGTAAAAACTCATTTAACATAGGATCATGAACGCGAAGATACATCAGATCGAGTGTCAATGAATATTTAATCAAGAACCTACCTCATAGTACACTTATCGCAAGCATACGGCCTTGCGTCGGTGTGCGCGCGCGCATGGCACGCGAGCTGCTTGCGTCGCTTGAAGCGCTTGCCGCACGCTGAGCAAGCGAACTTGCGCTCGTCCGAGTGGCAGGCCGCGTGCTCGGCCAGCAGGGACGCCTTGGAAAAAGCTGAGGATAAAAAAATGTTTAAGGTGCTTTTTTGATTAGTATTTTGTGAACACAAAACTAATATAAAAATGAATGCCACTTTTCGTTGTAATTTTATAACTCAAGAACGGGCTCTCCTATCCAAGCCATATGTTTAGGCTTTGTTGGGACTATTTAATAGATGGTTTATGTGAAGTTTGGTAGGGTAGAGTAGGGTATAGTAGGATAGAGTAGTGTAGAGTAGTGTAGTGTAGTGTAGAGTAGGGTAGGGTAGAGTAGAGTAGAGTAGGGTGTGTAGTAGGGTGGAGTAGGGAAGAGCGGGGCGAAGCCGCGCGGGCAAAAGCTAGTTAAATATAAATTCTCTACTTTAACCTTTCAATCGTGGAAATTACAGACACAATAAAAAGACAATAGGTGCGCGAACGACGGCGTTTGCTTGGGGTTTAATGAATTAAAGCCTTTATTTTTCTTGTTGTCCCAAAACAATACTAAAAAAAATATAGTTTTTATAGGTAGAAGTTGGGACCACAGTCCCAGTCCAAAGAGCTCCATAACCCAAAAATAGTGGAGTTAAAATTTAATTCATTCAAATAAAACGAAAATAATTTCCACTTCTTAGTATTTAAACAAGGTGCAATCAAGTCCCCTGTGTTATAATCATGGCATGATATTGGGACCAGGGTAACAGGCCTGTTCAAAAATAAAATTATACAAGTAGCTCATTTCATAAGTAAATGTAGATATTATGTAGATAGTTTCAAAAAATTTATAAATAAATAAACATGGCTGCAAACTGGTTATTCTTAAATAGCATGTTAATCTAAGTAATCTAACACCATACTCAATGTTGATTTAAACTAGTGATGCAATTGTTGATGGTGAGGCACTCTAGTTTATTAAGAGCCTATTCACTCTAGCCTTGAAGACACCTAAACTAGAACTGGACAGGAAGACTGCTGCTGGCAAATTGATCCAGCCATAAGGGCTACTTTTTATAGTTTATCTGTCTGATTATTGATTTGCACCAACTTTAATATCTAAATCCAACTTACTTTTTGGACAATGTGCACAAACAAACTTATGATCTGTATGTTCCTTCTTCATATGTTTATTGAACCAAGTTTTGGATGTGAAAGCCTTCCTACATACAGGACAAATATTCTTCTTAGTGTCATCCACATTCATTGTCTCTTTCACACATTCTTGATTCTTCATATCATTTTCTTGACTATCCTCTCTCCTTTCCTCTTCAGTAACATTTTGAATAATTTCTATTTCTTCTAAATGTTTTTCAGGGTTTATTTGACTTGTATCACTGGCCGGTAAGTCTATATTATCAAAAAGGATGTGTTCATCATAATTGTCTACGGTAACACTAATTTTATAATCTGGTAAAGTAAGTTTGAGGTTGTCTATAGGTCTAGAATGTGTCTCTGGTTCTATGATGATGCTGGTGTTGGTTCGTGAGATGATATTCTTTAGTGTGGCATCCACTTTGTGTGCTTCCGTGATGTAGGTGAATGCTGATTCTATCTTGATTACGCAGTCAAAGCAAAACTGTCTCGGTAGTGTATCATCTTCTGGAACCTGGAATATTATAAAATATTTATTACTTAGTTAGATTATTTTTTTTATGAAACTGTATGAACATGTATTTTAAAATGAATTTGCAGATTGAACTAGACAGTTTGTCAGACAATCTAGATTTTTTTTTTTGTCACCAGTTAAATATTTCGTTTGGTTAGCTTTAGTAAATTGGCATTTGAAACAAGCTCAATAAACAATTACGATAGTATGCTAAAAGGCCAATTGTTATTAATTTATATTTGTTTTGAGGGCGCTAAGTATTACCTCAAGAGAATTCTTCTGAAGACATGAAGCCTGAATCATTAGTTTATAATAAGTCACTAAATTTCGAAGAAGACTTATTTAGTTATTTATTTAATTGATAAACAATAAATTAAAAGATATAAAACCTGGCAGCAACTTACCGCGATATTTGTACAAAAACAGAACATCTCTACAGCTCTAGGCTCAAAATTGTCCTTTTCCCACGATGCCACTTCTTTCATACAACTTCTACACAATTTAGAAGTATCCATTTTTATTCATTCTTATTTAAAATATATTTTAAAAATCACGATTCGCCGCAGTCGACACAAGTAAATAAATGAATGTCAAAAGTTGCGTTCCGTTTCGCTGAATATCCAAACAACAGCACCATTGTGACATTAGAATTTAGATCTAATGAAGAAAGAGATAGCACAATACAATGTAGAACCAAAAACAAGGATGACAGTATTACAAAAATATGCATCAAATTCATGTCAAAAAGTTCCGAGAAATAATTATGATACGACCTTCCGTCGACACAAGGATGCACTTGTACATCATACATCATTGATTTTTTTTTTCTTTGATAATTACCAAACACACAGCAATGCGATCGTTCGGTCCATGGCCTAACCTCATGGCCTACGGGTGAACGCCGTCGCTGCAAACGCGACCGGCGGCCATGCTAAACGCCTGCCAGAGGGTCATGGCAATACGATACGGCGGCGATACCGCACGGTTTCCCGCGAAGCAGCGAGCCTTCTTGCTGGCCTACCACCGTGGGATCTAGAGGCAACAGTCCTTGCACACATGCACGATATGCGCGTGGAGATGCAACGCCGGGGTGAGTGTCCGCCGCCGCGACAGGTCACGGCATGGCGGACAGAGCTCCGGAGGGATGTCACGGTGAAATGGCGTCAGCGACTATCGCAACCCAGTGCTGGGCACGCCACAATTATGCCGGTAAATCCCCTCTTTGAGGCGTGGCTAGAAAGACCTCACGGCGTCCTTACCTTCCGCATGACGCAGGTCCTCACCGGACATGGCCTGGACCTGGATGGACACCGTAGGCGCGGGCTTGCGGACAGTTAGCAATGGTTAACTCGCTGTCCAGCCATCTGGTAACTGTCCGGACCAAGCCCAAGTCGTCGACGGCGCGCACGAACAGTGCGGGAACACCGCGCGCCTCAAGGAATTGTCAGCAACAGTAGGGACCCAGCCGGTTCGAAGCCTACTGGGGCCAGGGTTATCCGAAAGGGAACTCTAGCCCCGGTATGAAGGCTAAAAGGAACAGGGTGGGTCGTTTAGTCAGTAAGAGTCTGACACTATCTCCCGCTCCGCCCAAGAGCTGGGGTTGTCATTGGATGATTTTTCCAACCATAAAAAAAACACAAAGCAATAACTGTGAGTAATTAATTTTTTTAAAAATTATATTTTATTCATTTACAAGAACTTATAACTATATAACTATAATTACAGTCATTAAAAAAAAAAATAATAATAAAACCCTACGCTAATTGAAATTAATATGCCGTAAAAAACTTTTCCACATCGCTGTCAACTGGTAATGTGTCCAAAAGACCGGCGGCATTGCCATGCTGTATGGCAATGCTTATCTTCTGTCCAAGGGATAGTAATAAAAATAGGGTTTATTTTATCAGGCAATTTATTGAACAACTCACAAGTCAATTCACTTCATTAGCGTCAAATTAAATGATTGTAGTACAATAAGCCGCACTACACAGAATAGTGGTCTAAAGAGTAGTCTTTATTAACTAGATTTTGTTTGTTTTTAGGACTACCTTTTCTTTACGGACCTTTAGAGGTCAGACACATTTTTCTCCCTCATTCCAGTGTTTCTAGCTTCATTAAAAAGTGCTAACAATTTTAGTATCACACAGGGCTGCTTTTAGCTGATCCATGCCCTCACCGGTGAGGGGCGAAGCCTCCAGGAGGGTTGGCGCGTTGGACAGCTCTGTGCTCAGCCGCGTGTGTTGTAGCATCAGGAGCGCCTCGTTGCGCATCTGTCTGTACGCCGCATCCATCTTGCTCAGGACTAGGATGAACTGGGGACATAGGTTGGTTTAGGAACAGAATTTGTCTTTAAGTGAAGAGGGAATAGTTTATTTCTAGGCAAGCGGGCTCTATTATACATCATCGCTACTTGTTCTTCTTCTTGCCCTTAACTCATATCACTTGGGGTCGGTGCAACACGTTTTTTTCTTCCATTCTGTCCTGTCACTCGTCCAATTATCACTAACTCCCCTTTCTTTCATATCACTCCTCACACAATCCATCCATCTTTTCTTCGGCCTGCTTCTCAATCTCCATCCATCTACATGTATAGGTACTAAGAACTCTTTTAGTAATATGCGCTTTTATCCTTCCTCTTCACATCATTGCTTACTAGATTAGCTGATGTCAGTGCTAGTAGCTCTGTATTCAGCTGTATAGAGCAAGGGTGTAGCATACCCACCTTGGCACTTTGAAGTCTGGGTTCAGCCAGTAAAGTGTAGAGTAATACAGCAGCCGCTGATATCTGACACAAATTCGATGTGTCCACAACATAAATCACCTGAAATAGAAGCAAAAATTTTTTATAGAAATATATTATGTTGTAGCCGCAATCTTTTTAAAAAGACTTTCTGTCAATTAATTAATATTTATGTAAAAATTTAATCTAATCTATTTTTTTAATGTAATGGATCATTTAGAACCAAGAATAAAAGTATTAGTTTTACATACTTACTTTTTCAACACCGTCTAAATAATTGTGCCATAGTGGCGCCATCTCTCCTCCCACTTCTCTTATGGACAACATTTGTTTCTTTCCATGTTTATTCAAGTAATAAATGTCGTAAATATTAGTTCCGATCGTAGGTACAGGGCTGTATGTATTGTCTATTCCTTCAGCATTTTGCAGTTTCTTCAATAACGTAGTTTTTCCGGACCCTTTTGGACCTAGACACAGCACTGGAATTTTTTTCTCTGGATCGTCCATAGTGAAACCAATTTAAGAAAAATTTTAGGCAAAAATATAGGTTGAAGCGTAACTAAAACAACACCCAAAAGTTGTTAAATCAATTCTGTTGATACGTCATTTAGTGTTTCTACTCGCCACTAGGTGGCGCTGAAACCAATATGTAAGAATACCAAAAAAATATTTGTGCAATAAAATTGGTATATTATTTATTTGAGTCATCATCAAAACTCGTTTGGTACTTCATTCAATAATTTACTTTCACGACCTCGAGTGCCAAGGATGTATAACGTAAAAATAAATGATCAATAAACCACAAATAGTGATCGTACTAATTTGGACATGGGCAGGTCCGAAACAGTGGCGTAGCCCGCGGGTGATGTGTTGTCATAGCTTATAGTGATGTGGGTGACTGGCATTCAGGGCACAAGACTAGTCCAAGAGGCAAGAGACTACACCAGGCGACCTTAAACTTGGGCTTTCGTAAGGAGACACACAAGCTCCGGTCTGTAGTGATGTGACCTAGTGCGAATACATAAAAAGTGTACTGCACTCATTACTTAATTTACAGTCGGCTTTGTGAAGGTCGAAAGAGTCGTCAGTAATGAAGACAGTCATTAAATCTATCTTGCCTAGATAGCACTAGATTGTTATTGATAAAGTTAATGTTAAAGGAAGTAATCAGATCGACATAATAAATTATGTAGGTAGGTATTTCTTAAGACACCTCCAATTATATTTTCAACAATTCTTCGTAATAGTTTAATATAATTACGTCATTTTTTTTTTTTAAATCGAGGGACCATTTATTTATTTGTTCTACTTTCACTAGAACTAGTGCTTAAATATTTAATTAAAAAATCCTTGAAGCATTTGAAACTTCTTCAAATAGGTACGTAGGAAATTCTCATTTCAAATATAGTCCCGATTATAAAATGATTAAACAAAATAACGCAATCAATCGCAACTTAACTCTCATTCAAATAACATTTAGTATAACATCAGTGTCTCATTATGAAATAAACAAAAAAGTAAGCGAATAGTAAGCGCTTTAGGCATCTAGCCCCTCCCTACCGAGTGAGGTTAGCAACTGGTAAGCCCGCGAATTTCGGCGCACGGCACTGCGTAACTAGGCCAGCGCACCCTTGACCTACTGACTCACTGCCAGCAAGCGCCCGCCATTGTTTTTCAACAATCAATAAATAATACACCGAGCAAAACTCTTTACACTCGCACATTTGCGCAACCGCGCCTGCTCATCGCCGCCATATTTTGCGTTAGTTTGCATTTTCGCGCGCTGTCAACTTTGAAGTTTGCACCTTTTTTTGGGTCGCGAAAATGCGCGATGGGCGTGTAGAGTGCGGCCCACGTACCTAGTTACCTAACAAATAAATATTGATGTGTGACGGCCTTCACTTCTTAATGCTAAATTAGTTAGAGCTTTTATCATTCGTGTTATTTAATGGCAAAGACTTACAAGTAACGGTATAATAATTGTATTTTTTGTAATTCAGTGTAACAAAACGTGCAAATTATTTGTGGCCAGGTAAATTATGGGCTAGTTACCTACCTAATGCTTAATGCACTTGAAATGTTATTGAGTTGTGTGGTCGTGTGGCCTTCAAACCATGATTGTCTTCTGCACTTTTCGAATATACCTACATCTAATTATACTAAGTATTACGAAACGCACCAAAAAAATTCAAGGAATTAGTGGTGATTATCAGCTAGGCAGCTATCATAGTGCATCCGACCGCCGACCTTGTAGAGGCTCTTTTTCACACAGAACAAACCAATGCTATTCGTTATCTATTTGGTATTTATCTATGTATAGGTTGTATAAAACAATGAAACAAATCGTGGCCTTCTTATTGTACCTCTATAATTAGGTGTTTTAACGTAAACAATTACAATGCACACAGGGATCATAGTTTCGTGTTTTATTTTAACGTTTATTTGTCTATGAGTAATCGATGGTTAAATTAGAAGTGTTTGATCATGCGCCTTTAAATAATAAAAAAAACTCTATGGTACATGAGTTTATTTATTAAAGCGGTCATACATTAAAATACATATGTGAGTACATACGCACACACACGCTGGAGAATAAATTAAATAAATACATACATAAAAGCATTACGATGTGGCCGCCAAGGGAGGTCGACACGTAGAGCGCGCAGGCGCACAGAACTGAACCGAACGAACCTTTGCTTGATGCCTTCATTCGGCGGAACGGAACGTATTAAAACTATTTTTAAAAATTCGGGCTGTTCATTGAATGTACTGCCTACTGAGTACTGGTACCGAGACACAACAATCAACTTTATTAAGAAATAAATTGCGTCATTTTTATTAATAGTTGAAACAGTAGGTAGGCTAATACATTTTGAAAAACACGTTTAAATAAAACAAAAATATAGATTACTCTGGTATTTATGGTTACTACATTAGGAAATGTATTTTACGGAGATTATTAATGAGTTAGCTAATGAGTAGATAGTCTAAAAATTGATGTAAAATAATGTAAATGAAAAAAAAATACATGTCGAAAAGAGTTATAATTCTTTCACATGTTGTGTTAGAGAAAGTCAATAAAATTGTTTTTGTAGTTGTTAGCTACTTTTGTAACAAAAACTAAATTTTTCAGCAGTTTCAAAAAGTTCTTCCGTTTCACGCTTCGTCTATGGTCAGAACATTTCAGACCTCGATGGTTAGATAAAAACAATTGTTTATGAAACTCAGAAGGTTGTTCTAGGATAACTTATACTCATTTCAATGCGATTGTTCAAACTAATACCTGCCTGCAGTAATTAACATAGACACTGTGTTGTTTCGCCATTGTCTTGCATTTTAGTAGCTATACGGCATTGAGAGAAACAAAAAGAATTAGGTTCTTAACGAGTGAAATTTTCACCTTGCCTGAATCGTGCAGTAAAAAAACATTAATCTGAGAACTTTTTTAATAAAGATTCACTTTTTTCAAGCGATTCAATGTCACAAAAAGTCTTTTGTTAAAGTTTTTGAGGTCTCAAGGAAATGTCGATAATAAAAAGCGATTGACTGGCATTATTTCTTTACTTATAAAAAACATTTCAATGACTTTATTTCTGTTTTAAAGCTTCACAAACTTTTCCTGTGAGTTCTTTTGCGTTATTATATTTTGCTGTGAAGCTCTACCTAATATTGTTTTAACGTAAATATACGTGATATCTTTATTTGACTTTGAAAACGTTAAACGCAGTTCTCATTGTATTATGTAAATTAGCTGTGTGAATCAAATATACCTACTAACCTACCACACAACCTTAGAATTTAGTTGGCTCTCTATTTTTAGAACTTTAAAACAAACTTTCAAGGTTCGCAAGGATTTTGTTTTTCATTCCTCTAACTGTGATTTTCCGAAGATTAAGAATTTCATGTAATCTTCCGGTTCTGACTAATTTTCCCAACATCTGCATCCTGTTTCTTTATTAACAGTTTTTCAATAACATTCGGAGTTCTAACAGATATTTTTATCGTGTGAATTTCATTATGCATGCGGGTTTGCTCCGCATGCAGAAAATTTCAAAATGCCAAAAAACGCGTCCTGCTTGCGTATTCCAGGCATTAATTACATGTATGAAATGGACATTAGCGGGGGTTACGCGTGCGCAGGAATCCCGCATGTGTGATCAAAACCACACGATATTAAAAACACCCTAACTGCTGTATTAGTAGAGGACTGACATTAATGACTGCAGGTTTTATGAACCTGTGGTTCTCCCACGAGCTGCGATGATTTTTACGACCTAAACTGAACTGTTAAAGGAATCGAACATGTTGAAAGGTGGAACATAAAATTCTCAACCTGCCAACTTGGGTTTCAAAGTGGGACGACGTGGTTATGTTGGAAGATTTTTTTCTAATGACATCCCCCGCTCTTGGGCGGAGCGGGAGTTATTATCAGACTTTTACTGCCTAAAAACTCATTCTGTACCGGGGCTGAGCTATCCCCAGCTGGGCCCCTGCTGTTCCTGCAGCTCCTTGAGGCGCGTGGGAACAGTGCTAGGTTGTAAGATAGGAACAAGTCAATTTTGTCGCCCCTCATTTTTTGCCGCTCTGGGCATATGCCCGGCCTGCCCGCCTCAGATCAGGCCTGCCAAGTTACAAACGTTTCGCTTGCGCCGAACGCTTCGAGTTGACCTTGCCGCCAATTCTTTTGTTCTGATCATGTGACTGAGCGTTAAGACGACGTCATTCCCCTACATTTGAAGCTTTCTACAAGCGTTAACTATTGCAGATTAGCAACTTGGCTAGGGGTACAGGTCTCGTACCTGCCGCGTCAGCAAGCGTGTGGCGTGGTCGTGTCGTCAGCGTCGCGTCACCACTCACTGTCGCTTTCCGCTGCGGCTGCCGCGCCGGTGAAAGGCATTGCCGCTCGAATTCTGCACATTTTTACTATGAGCGCATGTATTGTGCTGGCGGAGTTAGCAGGGATTGTGGAGACACTTTGAAAGGTACTGGGGAGTTAGGAACAGGTGCTTTGTTTAGATGAATCGGATAAGAGTTTATTTCTCATTAAATATGTGAAAGTGCCACAGGTGGAACAAAATTTTTATATTAATGAGGATCATGAATTAATTCTTTGCATGTAGCAAGGATCTCCCTCTTTATAATGATCTCAACTTTGTCATGAATACACAGTATTTATTTTGACCTTTTTTTTATTATTTTTATGTGTGACTTGACTTCTATTTATTTGTTGATAGCAAGACATCTTTTACTGTTTGATATTTTAATATTGTTTAATACAATGAAACGTATTTTTTTTAATAATTTGTTGACTACGATGTATCGTGACTTGTAAGAATCCCTTACCAATAAACTATTAAGAGTATTACTAATTATGTAGGTACGTGCAGACTATGTTCTTAAAAACTTGTTTAGATTATCCATGTTTTAGCTTTTATTTTCAAAACAAAGAGTTCCCCCGCTCTAGAGTTGTAAGCGT
This sequence comes from Mythimna albipuncta, assembly GCA_929112965.1. Taxonomy (NCBI): domain Eukaryota; kingdom Metazoa; phylum Arthropoda; class Insecta; order Lepidoptera; family Noctuidae; genus Mythimna; species Mythimna albipuncta. Next base: position 1,143,713 of record OV815962.1, on the reverse strand, counting down.
TTGTCTATGGTTGAAAGCGAGGACGTTTTAGACTCTTACTGAGTAAAACTACACTTGGGTTCTTCAGTTGAGTTCCTTTGCATTCAGAAATTCCCCGTGAAGTAAGTAGGTAAAGTATTATGCCATGATCTAAAATTGTACTGCGTATCATTTTTTTTTTAATTTCAAATTTTTCTTTGATTTCAGTTCTGTCTTATGGTTCCTCCAGTTTAGACCATAAACAAAGATCTGTGACCTTTTCAGATACGTAGCATAGTGTATAGAAAGCTATGCACTTCCAGTATGTTCCTTTTTGACAGACGCCTGAAGCCCGACAGTGAAAAATGAGGAAAAATCGACTGAATTGGTGATGGAGAATAGTGGTAGGCTAATTCTCGTCACCAATTCAGTTGAGTTTTAAAGACTAAGTCAGAAATCAGAAATCAGAAACGTTTATTTCAAATAGACCAGTTACAGGCACTTTTGAATAGTCAAATGTCGGTCAGTCCAAGAAAAGTGAAGCTAAATTGCACGTTCCAAAGAGTAGGTCTCTATGGAGAAGAACGTGCAAGAAACTCCATGGACACTCTTTTAAATCGTATTGAGTTACATGAATCTTCGATTACATATTTCTTTTTTTGCTTCTATTATGTGAACACAATGAAGATAAGTAATAAAAATTAAATATAATGGTAACAATAAAAAAAGAAATTGAATAAGTATATATATATATAAGTAGTATAAAGACCAGGTAGTATGTTTTTTTTTTCGATAGGAAAATCATATAATGACACCCCCGCTCTTGGGCGGAGCGAGAGCCTCTTACTGACTAAAAACCCAAATCCAGTTCCTTCGTTGCCTTTTGTACCGGGGCTGAGGTACCTTTCGGAGCTAACCCTGGCCCCGGTAGGCTCCGACAGCTGGGCCTCTGCCGAGTAGTATGGTGGACACGTTGGTACTCAATATTACTTGGTATTTGATATAATTTTCCGAGCCTTTTTAACATCTTAAGTTCTAAACTAATCTATTAAAATACAACCCCTCTCTAAGCTGTCAGCTTAAGGGCAATTAATTTAAAAAAAAGTAAAGAGGATCTAACAAAAAGGGGATTACTTCGTTAGCTTCGTGTTTCTAAAAAGTTAAAAAGTATAATTTTCCTAGAGTATGTATGTACTATGTTAAGTTCAGATGACCTACAAGTTTGATTGATAAATGTCTAGAAGACTACCTATTAATAAAGATGTAGGAAAAATACACGAAGCACGAAAAAATGCAGCAACAATTAAGTTATTTAATTTAAGAATGTATGCGAAGAGATTAATGCGAGTGTTGCTCTTTGAACCACGGTTTAATAACTTCAGGAAAGTTTAGGGTAAAACGACTGTTACTGTCCAAGTAAAAATGTTTTTTAAATTTAAACAAAGCGATTCGTGACTTGATATGTGTGGCATAGTTTATGTATGTGCACAGTTTTGTGGATCAGGCGCGTGAGTGTTCCTTTTTTGGAATTTTCCTGACAAGGCGGAATATAAATAAACCAACTGGGTTATTTTAAGGATAAACGTGGCGTATAAATAAATGGACAAAATATATTTTTACATTTAATTTACACTTATTTCACTACTATGCCATACTGCGTGGCATTGACGCCAGTCTTTTGGGCACTTTACCAGTCGACAGCGATGGGGAAGAGTTTTTATTAACCACATTTTAGTGCGTTTTTAGTTATTTGTAATTAGTTTAAGATTTTTATTATTATTTTTTTTCATTTTACTGTAATTATAGTTTAATGATGCAATTATACATATTTCTGAAGGCTCATGTTATTTCCCCAAAACGCTTTTCTTCAGCGCCTGACATTTCCACCTAACTCAGCTATTTTTTGCCCTTGTAATTAATATGATATGTGATTATCTAATCCAGACAATGATAAAAAGCTGTTACTATTGCCGTCGGTCGCACGCAATGCTTTCGTTAATTAAACACATTTTTCTGCAGGACTACGGTCATTTAGCGATGTTGCTATCTCGGTCTAACGCTAAGGAGTTGTATATCGCCGTCTCGTTCCAAATCGACAAAGTCCGTCTAGCAATGTTATCGCGACGCGAAAGTGGCGGGTCGCGTGCGCGAGCGTCGGTGAAAGAGTCGATGACCTGCGCGGGAGCAACGAACGTCTTTGCGGCGGCGCATTGTGCTGAACGCAACCCCCTCCGCCCTCTCGCGGCCCCCCCTCTCACCCGCGCCGCACGCACGCAACATATGGAGCGCGCACACCCCCCCGGCACTACTTTGATTTATTGAACCCTAGTCACATTGTTCGGAAATAAATGTTTAGTTCCAGGTCCTAAGTCCGAAGTACAATGTAGAAGATGTTATCACACTTTCTAAGACGACAGTGTCGGTAATATTCTGGCTTAGGTGAGTGTTCTTTGCAGCTCTAATTTAAAATACAAACGCTGTGACAAACGTAGTACTTGTGTTTATATACAATTCGCTAAAACCCAAACTTTTAGGGCAACTCAAGTGAACAGACGACTAAAATACTAATGATGCAATATTGGCGACAGAATAACAGCCCACCTGTAACAGTACCACCAAAACTGACGCTCATGAAAGTCTGACGCCAAAACAAATTACGAAAATAACACCAAACCATCGAAAGTGGATTTGTAACTACTCCAAACACTTCAGACGCTTGTAAAGGCGCTACAAGTATACATAAAAGCCGAGAGTATAATATTATAGAGGCAGAGATAAACCACTCTATATGATATAATCTAAGCGATGCATTAGACGCACACAGGCGGCGGTGCAATCTTGCGCACGCACACCACCCGACGTTTCTAATAGTGTAGCAGGACTAGTGCACACTGGAGACTTATCTAGGAGGCTTTTTAATTATATTTTTTTGGTTATATTTCTCAGGTTATAAGGAATGACGTCACGGAAGGCTTTGAGGTTAACAGCCTGTTTTACCCTACATACCCACCACGTGGTCTTAAGGGTTTGCGGTAGGGCCAGTTCCGGACTAGTAAGATAGAACTATACTAAGCACACGTGTGTCTCGTACGCCGATATGGGCGCGTCGGTCTCCATACATTTTATATGGAAACTAGACTTGTAGAGCTACACTAGATCCACGCCACGCGACGTTGTCCTTCGTACCAATCAGGCGTGGTCCACATGTGTCTTGCTCTAATATAGTTTTAGTTGTAATGTTTCCAGCATGGTTTCTGAAAAGGCTTTCATTTTTAATTTCATATTTAATCTATTTATGTGTCAGTCACATTTATACATTTATTTGACGATATTTGGACAGGTGGAGTCCAGAAGCTAGGAAGAGAATCACATCAAGGAGTGCTTCGTAATCACCATGAAAGACATTCAGAGAGACCTACTGTGAAGCTAACAAACTTATCATCTCCCTCATTTCCCATCTAGCTTGGGGTCTGTCTGTGGAGTCTTGGATGCGGCTGAATATCCGTGTTTAATATGAAGCGACTGCTCCATCAGACTTCCGCAATGTAGGGTCTTGTGCGTCAATCATCCATCGGAACCAAGGTTGGCGACATAGCACGAATACTTACTCTTAGAACTTTTACAGGATGCATTTTGGAGAATGTGCGCAGGAATTGCATGACTTGATTTCGCCATCGCAATTCTACCATCGGACAACCCCATATTCACCCTTACGTTGTTGAAACATTTACGGTTCGGACTAAGCGTTTCGCCTCGTCGTTTATACCGCGTACGTCGAAGGACTGGAACAGTCTGCCTGCTGCGGTCTTCCCGCCCGATTATAATTTGGATGTCTTCAAGGCTAGAGTGAATAGACTCTTAATAAACTAGTGCGCCTTACCATCAAAGATTGCATCGCTACTTACCATCAGGTGGGATCGCAGTCAAGCATTAGTTTGTCTCAATTAAAAAAAAAAAGAATCGCTAAACTCAAGTAGCAATGGGCAGGCACATTGTTTGCAGAATAGATGGCCGTTAGGGCCTAAAGGTTCTGGAGTGGTGAGCACGTACCGGATGACACGGTGTTGGAAGGCCACCTACAAGGTAGACCGATGACCTGGTAAGGGGTACGAGAATCATAACATAAATTAATTTAAATAAAACGTAGCTTTTAACTGCATAATTTTCTTCTTCTACGTTTTATTTTATTGATAGCACTTCGTTCTAATTTCCTACAACAAAACCACATGTGCAAACATTACAATGTTTGCAGTAAAAAATGTACAGCGACCGATTGCGAATTTTTAGAACAAGTCGTCTACGGGCTGGGGCTGCCTTTTGTTGTTCCAGACAATGGCTGAAGTGGAACAAGGATGAGGATCGTCACGCTTTCATGGGGTGACACATGCAGAGCAGTAGCATGATGGATGAATGGTAGGCTTTATTAATTTTTTATTGAGGTGAGGGGGGGGGGCGTGACAGACTTTTACTGACTAAAACCCTCTCCTGTTCCTTCTTGGTCTTCGTTCCAGGGTTCACTTTCGAACAATGGCCCCAGTAGGCTTCAGCCCTGCTAGGTTTTTTTTTTTCGTTGAGTAAAAATCGTCCTATGACATCTCCCGCCCTTGGGCGGGCGGAGCGAGGGATAGTGACAGACTTTTACTGACAAAAAAACCATGCCGCTCCTTCTTAGCCGTTCATATACCGGTCGGACCTTCCTTTCAAAAACCGGTCCAAGTCCCCAGTGGGTTTCGACCCTGCTGGGCCCCTACGGCTGGTTGTGAAATCAAAGACTCTACCACCAGCTCTTAGCGCGATCCATTATATGACCTAAACTGAATTGTTAAAGGGTTGTAGCTCTATACCTCTTTCTCGCTCGCACGCCTCACATTTTAACACCTCATGGTAAGGCCCCAGTTCCAATTGTCTATCATAGCGTTTCAATTTTTTCACAATGCTTTTTGTTTCAGGCTCTCTTGTCCCTCAATAAAATTGTACTTATTTCAATAACATCTTCTTCCTGCCCTTATCCCATATGACTTAAGGTCGACGCAACACGTCTTTTTCTTCCATTCTGTCCTGTCACCGTCACACGTGACACGTGACACACGTCACGCTATTATTAACTCCCTTTTCTTTCATATCACTCCTCGCACAATCCATGTATCTTTTCTTCTGCCTAATTTCAATGACAACTATTTCCTAGAAATAAACACGAACTGTAACTTTCAGGACGTATTTTGCCAACTCGTATAAATTACAAAGATATGATCGCTTCAGTTATACTTCTGGGTACCTAATTAAATTTCAGTCTTTTTTTCTCAGTAACGCGGTGCTTTGATAACATCTTCACAAAACTGAGAATTTGATAACTTTCTCCGTATTCACAGAATCATTTATTGTTATTGAAGTCTCTTTCATGTAAATTGTTATGTTCGTGATCAATAAAAGTAATAAGTTTTATTAAGGATATCATTAAGTTACTTTAATGTCTGCTTTTTATCGTAAGTTAATTATAAAATATCGTTAATGTTAGGTATGCTTGTGACGACGGACCACGTTTTATGTGAGGTTTCTGATCTTTCAGAATGACTCGGGTTTATGAAATCACGAATCATTCGTCGGAATTGAATGTTTAAAATTGTTAAAAATATTTAAAATCTAAACTAATGTTTTTCGCGCGCCCGGGCTTCTTCTTTCCAGTTCTGGTGGAATCTATCAAGTTCGTCGCGCCATCTCCTTCGTGGTCTACCGCGAAGCCAGGGCGCACGAAAAATGGAAGGAGTGGAGGGAGGCCTTTGCCCAGGAGACAGAACGGGCTAACAAAAAAAAAAAAACTAATGTTATAAAGATGAAAGGTTTGATTTTTTGTTTATTTGTTTGTATGTTACGATTTAACTCTAAAACTATTGAACCGATTTGCAAAATTCTTTCACCAGTAGAAAGTTAGTATATTACTGAGTAACATAAGCCTATATTTTCTATTTTCACGCGAGTGAAACTGCTGGCAAAAGCTAGTGTCAATTAAATGAAAAATTATTTGGAACAACTTTTTTTTTGGGAAGAACTGCTTTATTGACAGCGTCAAGAGGGCTATAATGACAAGTATTTGTAAACTTGCTTGCGGATATTGTATTTAAAAAACAAGATGGCAATATTAGTTCTGATTTTGACCACACACATAAAGATCATTTTACTATTAGTAGTTAAGCAAGAAAACTTGAAAGAGGGGATGATTTCAAAACTACGCAAACTACAAAAACTGCATTGTCCATAGAAATGTTGTCATAGTGCGCGCGCCCTAGGAATAGTTCGCCAAGTGAAAGTGAGTGTGTGTGTGTGTTAGTGTGCAGTGAGTCGCGCACACGCGGCCGATGCGCCTGCGCTTTCCGACCTACAGGGTGTTGTGCTAGCCAGAGCTTAGGAGCTTTTCTTACAAAAAAAAAGAAACAAAACCCAAGTAAACAAAAATGGATAACTAATTTTAAAACGGGAGGTACAGGGCTAAAATATAAATAATAATAAAAATTAAAGAAAGTTTACTTAATCTTATAATATAATTCTAAGTTCCAACGTGAAGGGGCCAGGGTTATATATCCGAAAGGGAACTGGAGGCCCGGTATAAAGGCTAGAAGAAACGGGGTGGGGTTTTAGCCAATAAGAGTCTGACACTATCTCCCGCTCCGCCTAAGAGCGGGGTTTCATTTGATGATTTTTCCCACCATAAAAAAAAAGTCCCAACGTGAAGATATCACAGTTCAAATTGTGCAATATCAGAAAACGACAACTTCTTTATTTTTTTTGTTGTACACCATAACCAGTTACAATAGGTATATGGGGATGACTGATCTTTTGTATATAGTCGAGCTTAACTGAAAGTTAAACTCGTATTTCATAAGTAAATATTCCTGTTTACTCGGTGAAAATCTTACGAATGAAGCATGTGTTCTGATTAACAGTATTTTCCAACAAATGCCCATAAAACAAAGTTTTGTAATATAATAGCTTTTTAAGATTTATGCGTGAAAAAATAATCATGCAATAATCTCATTTATTAAATATAAGAACACAAATTCAAGAGGCAATCGATTCAAAAAAGAAAGAAGAGCACAAAGATTTAATAATAATAAATATGCTATTTGAAAAATAAAATATTGAAAACCATTCCTTTTTTGAATACCTACTTCAAATAAATTAAATTACAAAATAAGAGCACGCTGTATATCGCGGAAGCGTCAAACGCGGCCGGTGGCCGGCCTCGGCGGCTTTCTTATGGAAAACTGCGAGCAGGGCTGCTGCCTGTTCGGTGCTCACTGCAGGCAGGGCTGCTGCTATCCAGTGCCCACTGCGAGAAGGGCTGCTTCCACTCAGTGTCCACTGCAAGCAGAGCTGCTGCTACTCAGTACCCACTGCGAGCTGGGCTGCTGCCACCCGGCGCCCACTGCGAGCAGGGCTGCTGCCACCCGGTGCCCACTGCGAGCAGGGCTGCTGCCACCAGGTGCCCACTGCGAGCAGGGCTGTGTGAACTGTGGCTGTAACCACTGCAACCGATGATTGAAAATAATAAAAAATAAAAAGAAGGAGAAGCCAAAACTTCAAAATATATAGGATTGACATGCGACACTATTAGCCACGTTCTACCAAACATTCTGGACGACTTTTTTAATAGTTCGTTGAACTCGATATTAACGTGCTTGACTTTGATCCCACGTGATGGTAAGCAGTGATGCAATTGTTGACGGTGAAGCGCACTGTTTATAAAGAGCATTATTCATTCTAATCTTAAAGACACCTAAATTATAATCGGACTAGAAGACCGCAGCTGGCCAATTGTTCTATTCCTTCGATGTACGCGGTATAAATGACGATGCGAACTGCTTAGTCCGGATCGTAGAGGTGTTAACCATATAAGGGTGGACACTAGCTGTATATTGGGTTATCCGTTGTTAAAAAAGTGATGGCGGAATCAAGTCATGTAATTTCCGCGCACACTCACCAAAATACATCTAGAATACCAAAAGGTTGACTGTCGAAAAATGTCAATATAGACTCTTTTGCCTAGCTACCAGTGGCTTTTATTTAGTTTTTATTTTTACTTTATTTACATTGTTTTCACATAATAGTAGCGACAAGAAACATGTAACAGAGATATTTGTAAGACGTAACATGATTGAAAAGAGTATACATGGAGAGGTTCTTGCACATATCTTCTCTATAGAGATCTATGCTTTGGAATGTGCAATTATATAATTTTACTGACTGACTGACTTCTTGACATTTCAGAAGTGTCTGTAAAGGGTTTACTTGAACAAGCAAGAGTACTCCATCGTCGTTTACCATCAGGTGGGATGGTGGTCAAACGCGAACCTATCAATAATAAAAAAATGCTTTGAATCTTTGAATCCAACCTAAAATAAAATTTTCGTATTTTCATATTACGTGAAATGTTAAGTAAATACTGAAATAAGGATTTTCAATTATCCTCGAAACGAGACGCGGATGAGCGAGCGTCCGGTCGTACGTTTACGAGTATTTGTTTACATAAAAGATCAAAGTATCCATATTGAAAACAGAACTCTAATAAAAATGTTTTAAATGCATATTTTACTAAGGGTCATTAGAATATAAATTAACTAGCTTTAGCCCGCGGCGTCGTCCGTGTACATAAAATATAGCCTATATCACTCAGGAATTAAGCAGCTTTCAATCGATGAAAAAATTTTATCAATCGGACCAGTACTTTCAGAGATTATCTCCTACAAACAAAAAAATATTTTTTACCTCTTTATAATATTCATCATCATCATCATTTCAGCCGAAAGACGTCCACTGTTGGACATAGGCCTCCCCCAAATGTCACCGCAATGAACGGTCCTGTGCCTATTAGTATATATATTAGTATAGATAATTGTAATGTCACAATCGTGTGTAATTACGGTGCACCACAATAATCCATTTTCTACTGTTGACTCATTCGACGACGCGCGATGCATTTTAAGTAGCTAGTGTTCATTGTGCCTTTCTTTCGTTCATAAACCGTAAGATAATTTAAATTAGATGAAAAAGATTTACTTACAGTTTGATGTCTACCAAACTAGAGGTTCTAGGGAAGTGTTATATGTACTTAATATATATTTTATAAGAATATTTTGGGATATAATTATGTTATATTCCAAAATATTCTGGTACAAATGAATGGAAATTAAAGGTGCATCTCTTATCCCAATATCTTTTTCTTTTTATTTATTTTTCTTCAGGATGGTACTCACGGTGTTTCCGTAAAATATACAATCAGCACGTTCCGGTGCATTCTGATACTTTTACAAGAATGAGTTTTTTTTTTTTTGTTATAAACTACTGCGATCCCGGCTGATGGTAAGCAGTGATGCAATCGTTGATGGTGAGGCGCACTAGTTTATTAAGAGCCTATTCACTCTAGCCTTGAAGACACCCTAATTATAATCGGACGGGAAGACCGCAGCAGGCAGACTGTTCCAGTCCTTCGAAGTACGCGGTATAAATGACGAGGCGAAAGGCTTAGTCCGGACCGTAGATGTTTCAACAACGTAAGGGTGGATACTCGCCGTGCGTCGGTTTGTCCGATGATAGAAATGTCATGGCGGAATCAAGTCATGCAGTTCCTGCGCACACTCTCCAAAATGCAATCTGTAAAACACCGGAAGGCTGGCTACCCTACGCCTGTGCTCAAGGCTTTGAAGATTGGACTTAACCAAATCTGGATCACCAATCAGCCTCTTCGCACGCCTTTCCACCGAGTCCAAAGCTGCCAGGTGGCACTTTGCAGCACCAGCCCATATGTGGCTGCAGTACTCCACTCACGATCGGACCTGTGCTTTGTATAACATTAAAAGCTGTCTCGGTGTGAAGTACCGCCAGACTTTTGCGAGAACGCCTAGTTTCCTAGCAGCTACTTTGGCTTTGGACTCAATAAACCGCCCAAAATTGAGGTCGGAGGAAATTTCGACACCCAAGAGCTGAAGGCGGTCGGTATAATCCAAACATACATTCTGAAAAGTAGGAGCCGAGGTGAACGGGCTCCTTTTGGCGGTGAACAGACACGCCTGTGTTTTGGCGGCGTTGAATCCCACCAGATTGGTTTCGCCCCACTTGGAGACTGCCTGAAGCGAGATATCCGTACGCTCTACCATAGCCTCTCGTTCAGACCGGATTTGCTCTTTACTAGCCCGAGCACCTGGCAGGTAACTCTCTACAACTGTGCTATCATCTGCATAGCCATAGATACCGGGCATCAGCAGATTATTAATATGCAGCAGGAAAAGAGTTGCAGAGAGCACTGACCCCTGAGGAACTCCGGCATCAGTCGTCATGGGCTCTGATGAGCATCCATCGACAACAACTCGAAGAGACCGTTCTCACTCAATAGTATATATATAGTATTCTCACTCAATGGTGATCCCAGCTTATTGCTACAGTTTTTTTTAATATTTGTAATGGTATTTTTTTATTTATTACAGTACATTTCTATTTTTGTCGATTGTTATTAGTTATGTGACAGTCACTTTAAAGAAGGGGATTTGAAAGATTTTATATTATACTAGCTTTTGCCCGCGCGGCTTCGCTCCCGCTCTTCCCTACTTCAGCCTACTATACCCTACTCTACACTACTATACCCTACTCTACACTACTATACCCTACTCTACCCTACTCTACCGTACCCTACTCTACTCTACCCTACTCTACCCTACTCTACTCTACTCTACCCTACTCTACCCTCCTCTACCTTACTCTACCCTACACTACCCTACACTACCCTACTCTACCCTACACTACCCTAATTCTCATTTTTTTTTCCATAAGAACCTTCTCCTCATAATAACGAACACAACAAAAAAAAAAATTGTGAAATCGGTCCAGGTGTTGTTGAGTTATGCGCTTACCAACACATTTTGCGATTCATTTTTATATTATAGATATTATTATACAAATAATTATTTGAAATAATTTATTGTAGTGAAATGTTTTTGTGGATTTTCTAAATAATTTTCTCTTAATTCTAACTAGCTTTTCTTTTTTTTTGTACAGTATAACGTTTCGATTCAGCGTAGGAATTGATAATGAAATTAATAAATAACAATAATAACTACAGCCAGTGAGCGAACATAATGACGTAAAATATTTGTTTTTTTTTTTTTTTAGTCAAGTAGATTTATTATAATATTTGGATTGTCTCTCCAATATATTTTTAGATTACGTCTCATGAGTTTGAGACCAGGGCTATATTCAGGTTATTTCCTTACAGTGAACGTTAATTTGCCTAATTTATACAGCATTATGCATTACTTCAGGCGCGCTGACACTACTCTGAATTTTGAGCAGCGCGTGCGCAAGATGCAATTGATATCCTTGAATAATATCTCACGTTAAGTTCGTTCGGTTTTCACTTGGAGACTACATTTATTAAGGAGTGTATTGGTGTTAAACATTAATACTGTTTATAATATTCACGATTCGAGTATTTTGATTTCCGTTTCTGGTTAGAATATTGTGGACGGAGGACGTAAATGGCTCTTTACAAATATTATCATGGGGAAATATGTCTTGTGTGATACGGAAAGAGTAATTTTTAAAAAAATTACCTACTCCATATATATGTACATACATTTTATTTTATTTATTTATTGGGACTTCTAACGAAGGGTACACAGATACAATAGAAATCCCAATTACGCACGTGAGCTTCTTCAGTCACAGAAGTCCACAGCATACACATATAACATCATGAATGACCAGGCGTTGGTACGGGCCATGGTCCGGAGCGAGGAGGAGTGGCAGGCGGTCGCCGACTTCTGCGAAGCAGTAATGCTAGCGAAGGAGGAGGGCGACCGCATCAAGAAACGGAGGCGCTCACAGCGCCCCAGTTACCGCCGGGATTCCGATCCCGATTTCCGACCACCGTAGGCGCGGGCTTGCGGACAGCGAGCAATGGGTAGCTCGCTGTCCGACCGTCTGGTAACTGTCCGGACCGAGCGTAAGTCGTTGACATCGCGCACTGTTCCCGCGCGCATCAAGGAGCTGTCAGTAACAGCAGGGGCCCAACTGGGGCGAAGACTACTGGGGTCAGGGTTAATCCGAAAGATAGCTCAAGCCCCGGTACGAAGGCAACGAAGGAACAGGAGTGGGTTTTTAGTCAGTAAGAGTCTGACAAGAGCCGGGGATGTCATTAGATGATTTTCCCACCACGAAAAAAAAAAAACATGAATGACTATGAAAGTTCCACGCCTTAGAGGTGCAGTCTGTCCCATTTACAGACTTTGCTGACTAGTAAAAGTAGTATTTTTTCCCTCAATTCAATTCAATCTTATAATTAAAAATGGTTATACAAATTCACATGGATCCTAACAAACTCAGAAATACAAAAATAATGTTAAATGAAACAAAATAATATAAAGTCAAATAAATTGGATTTACGAACTGTATAAAATAAATGACAAAAAAACATACATTCAGTAGAACATAGAACCTCCTCCTTTTGAAGTCGGTTAAAAATAAGAAAGATGTAATTTTTTTCAGGTCAAAATAAGTATTACATTTTAAAATAATCTTTAAAGAATTGACCGCATAATAGAATTTGCCGACGAGTACCTTAGTAAATAAATAAATTTGTCACTTTCTTTGGTTTTGATCTCGATTGGTATTTTATTTTATATTTTATTGACGTTACGTGAGGACTCGTGCTGTGTAATTTTAACTTAGATTGAGGTATTACAAACGTGTATCAAATCATGAACACAATGCACAGACCTGGCGAAGTTGGTCAGTTATTTTTAGTATAAGTTTGGGTTCCGTCATATAAAACTGTTTTCTAGAATATAAGAGATTTTAATTTTCGAGTTTCCAAGTTTCGTCATATTTACGACTAGCTTTTCCCGCGGTTTCGCATGCTTACATAATATATAGCCTATGTCACTCAGGAATAAAGCAGCTTTCTATCGGTGAAAAAAATTTCACAATTGGACCAGTACCCCTAGCCAAGTTGCTAATCTGCAATAGTTAACGCTTGTAGAAAGCTTCAAATGTACGGGAACGACGTCGTCTTATCGCTCAGTCACGTGGTCAGAACAAAAGAATTGGCGGCCAGGTCAACTCGAAGCGTTCGGCGCAAGCGAAACGGTTGTAACTTGGCTAGGGGGGCAGTACTTTCAGAGATTACTTCCTAGAAACAAAAAACAAACTAGGATAAGTCGGGCCTTCCAAAGTTGTTTGGTGTTTCCTCAGAGAACGATACCATATGAAAGCCATGCGCTTGCGTATGCGTAGTAAGCATTTAATGGTGCAGTTTTAAAGTCGTTTGTTACATCACAGAAGACGCTAATATATCTTAAGCTTTTATTTCAACAGACATCATGTTTTCATTTTTTCATAATGTTATGAATGAATTAATAATAAAATATATGTATAGTTTTTCAAATTTATTAAGCCAGCCGTTACCGTGGATTAGTAGTCAGAAAGTCACTATTTTATGCCATTAAATGGGAGTGAGGGCCTTAAAATTAATTTGAAAGTTTTCAGAGGATATACAGGCAACTATGTATTGTTTTCATTATATCAATGACTTTCATCACATCAAACACAAATGGTCTCACCTGTAATGTTTGGCAGTAAACCATGTACTTAACAGGTTTATGTGATATCAACGTGATTCGATTTCAGTTAATATTAATTAGAACTCGACTGGTTTTCACTGAAAGTGATTTAGGTAATATTGACTCGGTGATACTTATATTTTATTGACATGGTTTCGATACAGATGTTTACAAGTGTGAATGAGTCAGAGAGAAGTGACAAAAACCCAGAAGATATATCGCTGTAGATAGTACAGTTTAGGATTTAGAAAGAAAGAAAGAAAGAAAACATGTTTATTTGGCACATAATGAACATAACAAGTATTAAGACATTAATTAATAGTTTTTGCGGTGTAGCCCTCCAATGTAGGCTGAATTTTAGATAACAGTGGTGGCGCAGTGATAACGATCCCGACTTACGAGTTGTACGTCGTGGATTCAAACTTAGCCAAGCTTATTACTTTGTATAATTTTTTAATTTTTTTATTTAACCTTCATGCAACAAAAGATACATAGGCGGACTTAATACCTTAGGCATTCTATACCAGTCAACCTAGGGTAGTGCAGAGACAAAATGGCAGGTGCATAAAAAATAAAGAAATCTCATTGCTATTGCTCTCAAAACGGTGAAGGAAAACATCGTGAGGAAACTGGCATAGCCTAAAATCAAACATTTGAATACATGTGACATCCATCAATTTACACTGGGTCCGCATAGTGGATTACGGTCCATTCTCTCTTCTAGAGTGAAGGCTTGAGTCCCAGCAGTGGGATTAATATAAGGCCGATTATGTTATTTGCTATTATTATACAACTAGCATTTGCGTGCAGCTTCGCAGCCTGTGTATGACACTCAGAAATAAAGCAGCTTATCTATCGGTGAAAAATTTCAGCAATCGGACCAGTACTTCCAGAGATTACCTCCTACAAACAAAAAAATAAAAAATCCAACTCTACGTCTTTGTAATATAAAATATTAGTATACATATAAGTCTTACCAGCACAGAACTAGCACCCTAAGACAACGCAAAAGAGTTGCGATAAGCTACGATGTAGATGGACGGACTAACCAACCATACCGACTAGAAAATGTGCGGGTGTAATATAAGATGGATTGAATGGTTTTGTTACAATGTAAGACTGAATTTGAAAATGGGAATACTCTGACTGGGACAGGACGTAAGCCTAACAATATTTAAAAAAAAAGTTCCCTGTGCGAATCCGACTCGTACTTAGGCAGACTCGTGCACTGATGGTTTCGTACGAACTTGCCTATTTATAAATAGATAAATTCTCGGATTGTGTCCTGAAGATTATTTCAAATCGCCAAAAAAGTTTTTTTTTTGTGATGTAACTGCAAAACAGTTTTATACATATAGTATAATAGTAGTTTGTACATATTATTATTTTAAGTTTGTATATATTTACGTAGTATTGTAAATACAATAACTAATTTTATTTTATGTCTGTACTTCAGTGATATAATAAAAACAAACAGTTTTAAGATTTTTTTCTATGTTTGATAGCAAGACGAGATCTTCTCATATCAATGAGAAGATCTCATGTCTTGCTTCAAGTCAAATTCCAGGATTTTAGGTCAACGGAAAGTACCTTGGTTTTTATTGCCTAGCGAGTGTCAAAATATGCGCCTTATACGGAACATCAACTCTTATTTTTAGAGATATTGGCTTGATCAAAAGATTCATTCTCTATCAGATTGTCACCAACTTGAAATCATGATATTTCTGAAAGGTTTCCAAATAGTCTGGAAAATATATAATCCAGTTTTATATGCCACCGCCATCTCAGGAAGAGAGTTGATAGCCTTTTGTTCCCAGACCGTGTTTTTTTTTTGTTTTTAGTTGTGATATTTATCCTGTGGGAATGTTCTTACATTCCCGACCCTGGGTGGAGTGGGAGGGCGTGTCAGACTTTTACTGACTAAAAACCCACTCCTGTTCCTTCTTTGCCTTCGTTCAAGGGCCCTGGGGTTTACTTTCGCACAACCCATGGCCCCAGTAGGCCTCAACCTTTCTGGGCCCCCACGGTTTGATGACATCTCCTTTAGGCACACGCGCAGTCGACGACTTATGTTATTAAGCTATTGCATTGCGGGCCTTGAGCAGGGAGACCGAATCCAGAAATTTCGTAACGAAAATAACCTAACAGTTCTTATCGGTCTCCATCTCCACGCTCAAACAACAAATAAGTGGGGGGTTATTTGTTGTTTGAGCGTGGAGATGGAGACCGATAAGAAAACAAATGAGTGAACAATCAATGAAATTCAATTCAATGTGTGAAAGTGTAACTTCAATTAATATCAAAGAAAAAAAAAAGGAAAAAAATACTGCATAAATAAAATAAATAAATAATTATAATTGCATAAGTTGATAAAAATGCTATGCAATAGCTTTACCGCGGCAGTCCCCGAGTGCCACACGTCTTTCTTTTTTATTTACTTAGGCTCGATATGGCCTAAGCTTGCAAGTTGTACCTTGTTCAAATTTGCATCATTACACCTCAACAGTCTGTGCCGGAAGTGGCCGATACAAGCACGTTTTTCATTAGTACTAGTGCGGAAATGACAGACTCAACTAACGTCAAAGTAAACCTATTACAATAGAGGTGTTATTATAAAACTAGCTTTTGCCCGCAACTTCGCCCGCTTATATAAAATATAGCCTATGTGGCGACACTTGGGGAGGTCTATGTTTTACAGTAAATGTCTTTCAGCTGAAATAATGATGATGATGATGATTCCGGTAACCGTCCGGACCAAACCCAAGTCGTCGACGGCGCGCGCTGTTCCCGCGCGCCTCAAGGAGTTGTCAGCAACAGCAGGGGCCCAGCCGGGTCGAAGCCTACTGGGGCCAGGGTTATCCGAAAGGGCGCTCGAGCCCCGGTACGAAGGCTAGAAGGAACGGGATGGGTTTTTTAGTCAGTAAGAGTCTGACACTATCTCCCGCTCCGCCCAAGAGCGGGGGTTGTCATAAGATGATTTTTCCCATCGAAAAAAAAAAAAAAAAAAAATGATGATGATGATGATAAAATTGGCGAAATTAGATAAAGACTTATTTAAGTGCATGGTTCAAGTAAAATAGTGCTGCAATGGGCCTGATATAGATACGGACTTAAATGAAGCGAAAGAAGTAGGTATGCAAGTACTCGTAGCAGGTGGTATGCGAGATTGTTTGAAAGTGTTACCGCGGGCCCGGAACGCAAAGGGTAATTGAAGGAACACTTGTGGGTTTTTGTCAGTTGAAGTCTCACACTCTCTCACTCCACCCAGAGCGAGAGAATTAGTTTATTTATTTAAAGCAACTTGGAGGACTTACAGCTTATGAAAAATGCCATAGACAACGGCAAACTAATTACAAGTCCTCACGTATAGTGACCACCCGAAATTGAGAAGTGAGCAAAACAGTCTTCAAGATATTGAGTTACTTTTTACTTCACCACACTTCAGAGAAGATTGTTAATGATTTCTCAATCCAAAAAACACGCATCTAACCCCCATAGGAAAAACGTGTTGATTTATGTACGTATGTATTATAATACTATATCTAGTGCCAAATCGCGTGCCGAATCAAACAAACCCAGCGCATACCGATCTTAAAACAAACATCTAAATTATAATCAGCTTGTATCATTAGATCTCGCAAATCTCGGACATAATCCGTCACGTATTATATCACGTTGCGCGTGCGCCGTGCACCGATGCATTTCTCTCGCGCCTCCCCCCCCGCGCCGTAACACCCTCCCCCCCGCGCGTCCGCCGCAGAGTGAATGCACTCTCGCTGGCTGTTATGTAAGCTTGCTCTTGCGCACGTCACACATACATACACAAGCACGCGACACTGCGCGCTACACATGTGTGCGTTATTGTTAGTGTTTTTGTGTTCGGATTATGAAAAGTCCATGCAGATTAGATTTTAATGTGATGGTGAGGATTCCCGCGGTATAGAAAAAGTTACCTTCCTTACACTTTTCCAAGGAACATTGGAATTATAGTGTTACGATACGAAGGATTTTTGTAATTTTCTTTTTATGGAGGGAAAGGGTAACAGCATAGTTGGCCTTATAATGTTCCCACTACTGGGATTCAGGTCTCTTCTCTAGGAGCGGGAATGGGCAGTAATCCACCACGTGGGCCCAGTGCGGGTTGGTGGATGTAACATGTCTTCAAATTTTTTGGTTCTAGGACATGCCGGTTTCCGCACGAAGTCCCGATGTTTTCCTACACCGTTTTGAGAGCAGTAGTGATGAAATAAATTACACAAATTAATGCGAGCGGCTGGGTTTGAACCTGCGACCTATAACTTGTAAGTCGGTGGGCTATTGCCACTCGGCCACCACTGCTATAAAAAAAAAAGGAAAACTCATTGCTTTTATTTATGTATTAGTTGTATTAGAAAGGTTAATACTACAAACAAATATATATACGCTTTCAGCCACCCCCACCTAGGTCTCCAAGACTCTCTCAACCTAGAATTACCATGAAAATGTCTAAAAGGCTTTTGTTTCTTAGTCGGCTGGCGGCCACAGTCAGCAGCTGTGCAATGCAGCGCTTACATAACCTAGGACAGACCTGCAGTGGAGGGGCTTGGGGGGGAGAGGGTGCGCAGTGAAAGTCAGCAGCCACCAGCTAATATAATAGTATGACTAGGTGCTGTCTGTGCTTGCATTTGCATATTTCTTTCATTAGATCTTTGTTGAAGCTATAAGATCTTGATTAGATCTCTTCATTTTGGTGATACATTTTAACTTGGCAATTGTTCATACGTGCAAAAGATGAGTCAATTTATATGAGATGGAAAAGGTTACGCATAGTAAAATATAAAAGGGTTCCGTACCGTACA
This sequence comes from Mythimna albipuncta, assembly GCA_929112965.1. NCBI lineage: Eukaryota > Metazoa > Arthropoda > Insecta > Lepidoptera > Noctuidae > Mythimna > Mythimna albipuncta. The sequence continues at coordinate 1,125,313 of OV815962.1, read as the reverse complement.
TATGTAGCAAAAAACGGCAAAAAAAATATGTTTGTCTTTTGGGAGCCCCACTAAAATATTTATTTTATTCCGGTTTTAGTATTTATTATTACAACACCAGAAATATGTCATCTATGAAAACAACAATTGCCTAGCTTTTGCGGTTTATGAAATACAAACTGGTGACAGACAGATGGACACTGGACAATGGAGTCTTAGCGGGGAAGACGGCACCCTATTGGTCCCGTTTTTACTCTTTGGGTATGGCAGCCTAAAAATGATTTTTCAGCCTGGTGTAGGTATAAGCATAGCATAGAATCAACCTTATATTGTTCCCACTGCTAAGACTCAGGCCTCCTCTCTAAGAGAGGGAAAGTGCTGTAAGTAATCCACCAATTGGGTCTAGCGGGGTTTGGTGGTTGTCACAAGTCTTAGAATTTTAGGTTCTTGGACCTACTGCTTTCCTCGTGATGTTTTCGACCTTCACCGTTTTAAGAACAGTGGTGACCAAAATTACCTAATAACACAAAGTAATGAGCCTAGCTGGGTTTGATCCCGACTTGGTAAGTCGGAGCTATTATCACTAGACATCCACCTCTCTTTGTTGAGGTCATTACCGTCACAGGTGTACAGATTTTCTTTTCATGATAGAAATCGTTCGTGCCTCACCGCACGACAGCGCAAGCTCTTCAATGCAGGTGGGTTTTACCCGGAGCTACAGAGCTGCTTTCGACTGAACTCTGCGATCCTTGGAAAACTGCATTTTCGTCGCTTAATTATGATGAGTAGTAGGACAGGTGAAGGCAGAGGTCATCTTCACGACGTCCGGTGCATCCTGGGGACTGAGTAGTCAGACTGGTCAGATTTCCTACTGACATGATGATTAGCTTATTTGTTCATAATTATAATTTTATTACCATTTTTTTTAATTACCTCAATTGACTACGTGTTGCCCGTGACTTCATTCGAGTGGAGTTTGATGACTTGTTGTTTTTGGGGCAATCGTCTAAGACAATGTTATCGATTTCGCAGATGTTCCTCCCTGGAATTAAGAGTTTGCCCCCGGAAATAAGTACCGTTTCCACGGGAAAATAAAAATTAAATATATCCCAATGAATGTCCATCAAATTTTGTTTTACCGTTTCGAAGACATACCGTAATTTTGAATTTCGTTCCTACAAGAACATTAAAAGTAGCCTAAGTTACTCTTTTTAACGTCAGCGCTTCATCAGAGTACGTTGCATCAAAATCAGTCGAGCCGTTTCAGAAATTAACCGGAACAAATAAGCAAACAGACAAAAATTAAATAGTTATTATAGATATTGAATAAACTTTCATATGCATTTAGTAAAAAAAAATTAACAAAACTAGAATTCAATTTTATTTTTTGGTTCCAAACTCCTGTCTCACCATAGACAAAACAGAACACAGTTAGATACGAGTTCTAGTTTAAATAAAAGTCCGAACATTAGGAGAAATTAATTTGGTACCTTTGAGTTAGTCTTCATAATCACAAGTCTATTGTGTGGGACCGCTTTCCTACCAGCGAGACTACTTTCTATTGGAGCACAGCTGGTCCTGCGAGCCGAGTTTCTTAACTTGTAACAAAAAGGATATTATTAATACCTTATACAGATAAATACTCAAAGTACTATATCCAACAATCGAAGAATAAAGGCAGAACTACACTGCTCACACGTGTGCCACACACGCCGATCTGGGCGCGTCGGTCTCCATACATTTCATATGGAAACTAGACTTGTAGAGCTACACTTGATCCACGCCACGCGACGTTGTTCTACGTACAAATCAGGCGTGTAACACGTGTGCGTCATCTAATGTAGCTTAAGATTACACTAAGCTTCGACGTGTCAGGATATTTATGAGGCGGATTTTTTCAGTAAGGTCTACTGTGTGTCCATAGACACAAAGCTTCATAGACGCACAGCTTCATAGACGCACAGCTTCATAGACGCACAGCTTCGACGAAGCGGCAATATCGGGCCACAGACACTGTATGTAAGGCTGCCATCAGACGGACTGCAGCGCAGCAACCGCACGCAGTCCATATACGAGTATCAACTACATGCAGTTTGATCTAACTTTGCGTTGTTGGCACCACGCATCTGGCCCAGGAGCTTAGTGTATGATTTGATCTTTAAGGGCCTCAAAATAAAGTTGACAATGTCAATGTGCGTTTGCTCTTTGTAATTAACTGCACACTGACTGTGTGCGGTTAGCGATGGACAGCGAGCGTGAGTCGACGTTGCACGACTGTAGCCGGCCGCGTATAGTTGAAGGCACGACTGCATGCAGTTGATATTGACTTCATTCGACTGCAGCCGATCGCGTGCAGTTGGTAATTATCATGACTGAAAGTAGTCGAACGTCCAACTGCATGCAGTTAAATATATCGACCTCGCGTGGTCGCTGCGATGCAGTCCGTCTGATGTCAACCAAACTGTGAGCAGCCGTACACCAAGCGTATAATGACGAATACGCGTCTAAGAATCTACGCGTCCGTGGATGGTAGGCCTTAGTTTTCAACAATTTACAGCCCAATATACACCTTTCTGAAGTAGCCGTATGTTATAGAAATAGAGCTCTTTTAAAGCTGAATTGTGTCCGAGTTGCAGCTCTATCTCTCAGCGAATAATTAATGTTTTGCAAAGACACTTAATGGCATGACATGTCACATAGACACGTCTTTAGTGGACGTAACCGTGCAATACAAAACAAACATGTTATCGGTAATGTTTGTAATATGATCCAACAATTTTCATAAGTAAACTCTTTACTTATGAAAATTCTTGGAAAGTTGACCAAAAATTAAAACCGAGTCTCATCTGCCATGTTTTCTGTTCACCACCATTAGGCGTTCTCTACCAGTCAGTGGTAGAGAACGCCTAAGCATTAAGTTTGCCTTTGTACCTTAGTGCTGCATGTAGTTTTAATAAATATATCAACGCGCATCAGCAAGTTGTATACCGAAAAATCATGTACAGCCATTGATATTATATGTACTACGCACAAATAAAAGTCAATGTTTACGGCCCCTATACAGTTCATGAGGGCAAACCTACGATGAAATGATAAGTTATTGTCACCGAGGACTACTTACCTTTTCAGTCTATCATCTGGTACTTACCTTTCTTTATCGAGCAGCTGATATGACAAGAGCAATATAATACAAAGTAACAAATAAAGCAATCCCTATAGGAGCCATTACGTAAGTACGTCTCGCCGTGAGAAGGAGAAATGCGGCACTCGGCAGATCAGCGGCTAGGCGCTGCGGCGCGGCGGCGCGGGCGCTGCGGTTACGGTATGCCCTTACACCAGCTACGTGTGTTTTGCAATTCATCTCTCACTTTGTTTTACCTTTTTACTAACTAGCTTTTGCCCGTGGCTTCGTCCGCATACGTAAAATATAGCCTTCTACTAGCTTCTGCCAGCGGCTTCGCCCGCGTGAATTTTGGTTTCTCCATACGAACTTCCAACCCCCGTTTTACCCTCTTAGGGTGGAGCTTCCAGCTAAAAACCGTTCTTAGAGGATGTCTTAGATATTCTATAAGGAACCTACCAGCCAAATTTTAAGTTTGTAGGTGTTATAGTTTCTGAGATTTCGTGATTAATCAGTGAGTGTGTGTAATTATTTCGCTTTTATCCCGTGGAGGGTCAATCCAGTACATCCGGTACACACTATCGATTTGTAAAGATAAAATTAAAAAATAAAGTACTTAACTTTTTTCAAAACTCGTATTAATTTCCGTATGTACAAAATTAATTTCTTTAAGAAAACGTCAGCTGAGAGAGTCGAATAGCCTGTATGTAGTTTGTACGTGACGCCGACTACTGCCGGATCGACCCTCCACGGGAGTAAAACGATCAAAATTTAGCGATTTATATAGATGACACTCAGGGTAATAAATCAGCCTTCTATCGGTGAAAAATTTTTCGCAATGGGACCAGTACCTACTTTCAGAGATTACCTTCTACAAGTAAAACACAAAAAAAAACAACTTTACTTCTTTATAATCTTTGTGCAAAAAAAAATTGATCGTCTGAAAAAAAAAAATTAGGAAATGAAGAGTTAACAGATTGTCAAAATCAGAAACGCAAAAAACGACTAAAAAGTTCGAAACAAGTCACTTTAAACAGTCTGATTCAGTTAATGGAATTTATTTGATTTCAATCACAGATTTAACGCCATCCACAGCATCAGACTGCTCAAAGTGACTTGTTACAAACACTTTTTAGTCGTTTTTTGCGGTCGAGTTTTCTGACATTGTCAACTTTTTTATTTCTACATTTTAGTGACTAATACTTTTGATACCGTCCAGCTCTTTATTTTGATACACAAAGCGTAATTTGGCGTCATAAATCCGCCATTTTAATTTTTAATTATTATCTGGAAGACGTAGCGTTGGAAGGCCTCCTACAAGGTGGACCGAAGGCCTGGTGAGGGTGACGGGAATCTGATGGATGCGAGACGCACAGGACCGGTCATTATGGCGACACTTGGGAGAGGCCTATGTCCAACAGTGGATGCCTTTCGGCTGAAATGATTATATGATGATGACCTTCTTGCCAGTTCTGGTGAAGTCTGTCTAGTTCGTCCCGCCATCTGCTTTGTGGTCTGCCACGACTCCATCTCCCCGTCTCATTGTTGAGGGGGGGGGGGGGAAGACGGAAAGAGTAGAGCCTTCGCCCGGGGTTGGGACAGAACAGGCTTATAAATAATATAATATAATATCCCGTGTATATAAAATGCCAGAATGTAGGTGTAAAAGTAGTATGATCTTAATATTAATGATGCCCCTTTACATTCTACCATCACATGTGATGTGCATATATTTAATTCCTGAATACATACAATTTATTAAAAATGTCATAATACTTCTTCATTTTCCATTATAATTGTTACAAAATGTCAGATAAAATAAATAAATTGTAAATTGTATTTAATTTCCCAAAACACACACACATGTCATACGTATATGTATAAGGTCACTTACTCATTAACTTGCAAACTGGCAAGGTAATGTTACTTTTTAAGGTTTATGGTAAAAAAGCTTAGGTATTTATATTTAGATGGAAGATTGTTTCTGGTTGTCATCATCATCATATCAGCCGATAGACGTCCACTGTTGGACATAGGCCTCTCCCAAGTGTCGTCACAGTTAACGATCCTGCGCTTTCCGCATCCATCGGATTCCCGCAACCTTCACCACTTCATCGGTCCACGTTGCAAGAGGTCTTGCAACGCTACGTCTTCCAGTACGCGGTCGCCACTCCAGAACCTTTCGGCCGCAACGTGCTATTTCTTCGTGCTACGTCGGCAACCTTGAATTTTCAAATAAGAAAAATATAAGCGGACGTAATTGTTATATGATAACTAGCTTCTGCTAGCGACTTCGCCCGCGTCCTTAGGGGTGGAGTTTCGTAAAATCCGTTCTTAGCGGATGTCTACACCCTAAAAGGAACCTACCTGCTAAATTTTAAGTTTGTAGGTGTGATAGTTTCTGAGATTTCGTGATTCATCAGTGAGTGTTTCGCTTTTATGTAAATAGAAGATGTAACAAGCACAGCTTTTAAAAATACAAATAGTAATTAACTGCATAGAAGCCGTTTCATTCGAGCCCCGTCCCCACAATATTATATCAGTTGCCAATTTAATTAATTATCTATATTGTCACATAAATTGGCAATGGGAGTGATAGATTAATAACACACATGCCATAAATAAACTATAGACGTGATAATAATATTACACTTATGCCATACAGAAATTATAATGAAGACAATTTGGTCCAAGTGTGCGCTTCCGAGTGGTACTTCTCACAGACTATTTCAATGACAATGGGCCCCGGGCCCCTCGGACCCGCTCTTTGTCCTGGGGCCCACTTGCCCATGAACACCACACATCACTCTACGAGTAATAGTGATTTTGGGACCATTATCATGTTTGATTCTCGAAGAATACGTAGCACAATATCGCGTGGATTGTACCTTCAATTTTTTAGAGTTCTCACTTCAGTGGCTTCTTTTGTCTTTAGTCTAAGGACTAAACTAGTATAAATGACAAATGCTTGCACTGAATGAACAGGTCCACTCAAATCTGTGTTGTCAAATGGAGTTTCTTGCCGGTTCTTCTCCATAGGAAACGACCAATTTGGAACCGTGCACTAGCTTCTGACGTTTTATAAGTGCCCATGTAGGCCTAAGTGAAATAAAATATTTTTGATTGATTTGATTTGTGTGGTTCTTTCCTCAAAAGATCATCTCAAACACGCATGGTTCTCTATGATTTTGACCATTACCTGTTTGCTGTATGGACTTTAAAAGAGACTTTGACTTCTGAGATTGTATCGGTGTTTCTTCTAACGGTAGTCAGCTAGAAAACACCGGCCTCGTCTAGTTTAAACTGACGAAAAAATTTAGAGTACATTTTGATAAATGCAGAAAGTTTGTCATTGCAAACGAGGCGGAATTCGTATGAGCCGTATGTTATGTTATGGAGCCAAGAGCTGCGGTGACTTTGCACGTGTATCAAACGACTTTTTCAATACACTTACGAAGAAATGAATAAACGGGGGTTGACCGGCGCCTCGTGAGGTTGACGCACGCCTAGCCTGATACGATATTTTTTTTTATAAAAATGTGATGGGGGAGAGTATCGCGCACTTTTTTTGCATCATTGCAAAGTCAAACAGTCTATTGCGTGCCTAAAAGCAGTGGAATAAGAGCGGTTTTCGAGTACCTAAGTGTACTGAAAAAGAGTTTTTAAAAACGTATTTGCAAAATAAATATTATTTATCAGTAAAAATATTATTTTATTTTAATAATTACGTAGCACTGTTAATAAATATAAACACATTACGACCACAATACCGTGTTTTTTTAATCTAATGATTACCACTGTATTCATTTATTATATTTTTTGTCCACCACATTACCGTGGCACAAGACAAAGATTTATAAAAACCAGTGAACAAATAGGTGGTGTTATCGCACAAGGCAATCTCTTAGAACAACCTTTGGATGGACTGGACGAAACGAAATGGATTTAGAGCTGCCATTTTAAATGAACACGTGTATTTCTACATTGTTCTTACGTATTAATTTAGACATCAACAAACTATTTGTTTATTTAAAAGAGTCTCCCAGAAGTTCGCGTTACACGTTCTTGCGTTTTTGTTTTTATTGGTAGTAAATCATCAATTATCCTCCCTCTAGCGCTCTAGGTGGAGTGAGAAGTGTTAAACTTTTACTGGCTAAAACACGACTGTATTATTTCAGTTGTTCTTTACATTTCAGGGCTGCGATAACTCGTTTGAGCAATCTCACAACTCAGCAAGCCTGTAGCACCTCCATAGAGATCTACTCGTCATTATCATCATCATCATTTCAGCCGAAAGACGTCCACTGCTGGACAGTCCTCCTCCAAGTGACACCATAACGACCAGTTCTGTGCGTGTCGTATCCATCGGATTCCCGCGACCCTCACTGGATCATCGGTCCAAGTTGTGGAAGGCTTTCCTAAGCAGTGTCTTCCGGTACGAGGTCGCCAGTCCAGAACCATCCGTTCAAATCGACTATCTCGCATCTAAGACTACTAAACTATTTGAAAGAACTGTTGAACTAATTGAAATGTATAATAACTTCATCCTTTTTGACTGACCAACCTTGGCAATTGAAAAGTGCCTTTAAAATATGGTTTCATATCAATAAATGTACATATTTGAGTACGAGCTTAAAATTAATCACTTAAGGGTGAACTAGTCAGTGGCTTGAATTTACGACGTTCAAATGAATGATATCTTATCCAACAACATGTCCGACAGTTGGGTTGAAAATGCTTTGAAGCTAGAGCACACATGAGTCCCTCAATTTATCTGTTTAAAACAAAATTGACTGATTTAAAAAAAAAAAACAATCTATCTCTGTATGCAAAACTACAAGATTTTGTCATACATATACACCATCAGTTATTCATTTACGCCGAAAGATGCACAAATAACTATCAAAATTTAAATATTCGACGCATTTAATTTTAAAATTCAGGAAAGTTTTACTGTCCTGTATGGATCCAAAAGCTTTCATTCAAGATACAGACTAGATAATGACGAAACCAATCGAAATATTTTTTTGTTTTGGATGGAGGGAGTGGGAGAGGGAGGCCAAAAAAAAGAAGGATGGATTGTGTGAGAAGTGATATGAAAGAAAAGGGAGTTAGTGATAGCGTGACGAGTGATAGGACAGAATGGAAGAAAAAAAACGTGTTGCGCCGACCCCAAATAAGATGGGACAAGGGCAGGAAGAAGAAGAAGACAGTTAAACAATGTAGTTCGCCATAGTACGCTTGTATGGAAGAACTAGCTCGTTGCCGTGAATTTCTATAAAACCCCTTCTTAGTGCTCGCTTCCGTCATAAAAGGAAGCTTTGTGCAAAATTTCTTGTTTCTTGTCAGTTTGTCCTTTTATACGGGGTTATTCATAAAACACTAACAACCTTTCATGACTATATTACTAACTCATAAACGCCAACTTTTGTTTCATTAATTTTCACAAAACATATAATTTATCAATAACCAACCTTCAAGATTTCGTTGTTCTAACACCTTTCAACTCTGTATTTTTCTATACCTACCTACGTCTGAACGTCAAGCACCCCTGCCAGCAGAATCTCGCTCCTCCACATCGCCTGCTCCACGTAGACTTCGTAATATTTAGATCGTTCGATTTAATTATTTTTTTTGTATGAAATTCCAATGAACTAAAATTTTCAAAAGTCATAGAACAAAAGTTATTATTTAGGATGTTAGTAACATAGTCCTGAGTCGTTGCCAGTGTTTTACAATTAACCCTGTATATACATAGTTATATAGGTGACAGATTAGGGTACTCTTAAATCGAAGACATCGTTAACATCCGTCCACGAACTTCAAAGTGAAATGAGGCAACGTTGACCGATGCTCCCTCGTAAAACGTCATCGAACGTTCAGTTAGGGTCGCCGCTCACGAACCACACGCGACAGCCACAAACGCCATCGCTACGAGAAGCTAGAAGCGGCCACAAACGAAGCTGAAGCGTGCGACAGCCACTCGTGACTGGTAGCGGCTAGTTTCTTTAACCCATACGTATCATAATGGACTCTGACGAAGAAGGTTAAGGCTCCAACTCTCGAGCACTGCTATGAAACAGTGACTTTCTGAAGCCTACACCTCGGTAACGGCTTAGTCAATAGGTTTAAAAAAATACATGTTTATCATATGAATGATATGAATCTATAACATTAGCAACATTCGTTTTTTTGCCAAAAAATAAAATTGACAACATGATATTTTCGCTTGTTTTCCCTAGACTATTAAAACTATACGCCATAAAATGCGCAAGTGGCGTGTGACGGCGATTTGAAGCGTGCGGCGTCCACCGTCGTCAATTGTGTGCGGCGAATCCATTTAAAATGTATGAGAACTGTAGGAAATATGCCGGTGGCGACGTTTTGTGGTTGTGGCTGGTGACTCGTGTGCGGCGACCCTAAGCGGTACGCTGCGTTCTTGCAACGTTTCGTAAGTGATGACTTGATACGTTCGGTGCATGTGTAACGCGTCGGTAACGTGTGTGTAACTCATTGTTTATTTTTAGATTTCTAGAACAATGTAAGTTTAAGTGTCAATATTAAGGACAGCGGTGGCTTTTCTCTTAAGGCGCAAAGTACTCCAAGCTGCGATTTTCCGAAACGTATTTCTACGCGCTAGAAGGCGCTGAGGGATTGTTCGAGACGGTAATCTACCATGGCCCTGGAAAGCAAAGGGCAATTGAGGAAACACGGGTGGGTTTTAGTCAGTAAAAGTCTGACATTTGTCCATGCTCCACACAGAGTAGAAGAAATTATTTGGTAATTTTAGAAAGGGCACCAGGTACGATTAAAAATATTCGCTCATAAATAGAAAGCTGTAGTTGTAGGAGTGTAGCTGTGATTACGTCTTAATATGCTCTGTTTATCCTAAAACGGTGCCTGAAGGAAACTACAGGAAGAATTTACACACGTGCCAAATAATGTGGTAACTTAACAGTAAGCTAGCGAAGCTTTTAAGAGATGGTGTGGGAAACCACACCATGTAGTAGTACTCTACTGCTGAACGTAGGCCTATTAATACACAACTACTGAACAATACACCATTGTTGAATAATATATTACTGCTGAACATGGACCTTTTATTACACAACTACTGAACAATACACTACCGCTGAACTATACATCACTGCTGAACATGGACATTTTATTACACAACTACTGAACAATACACTACCGCTAAACTATACACCACTGCTGAACATGGATATTTTATTACACAACTACTGAACAATACACTACCGCTGAACTATTCACCACTGCTGAACTATACATCACTGCTGAACATGGACATTTTATTATACAACTATTGAACAATACACCACTGCTGAACACGGACATTTTAATACACAACTGCTGAACGTGGATATTTTATTACACAATTACTGAACAATACACCGCCGCTAATCTATACACCACTGCTGAACATGGACATTTCAATCGTAACGACATGGTTCTAACTACAATGTACGGTCATTAATGTTAACTAAACTCAATCGACAATTCGTGATCAATATATTGTCGAATGAGGTCAGCAGTTGATGACTAAGGTGATATGTGCACAGGTTGCAGCGAAGTCGAGCTAACGAGGGCACTGTCACCTGCGTGGATATTAACTGGAGTTATTGTTAGTGTTATATTTTTAAGTTAGGAAAACAATGACTTTCCTCGCTCAAAGGTGGAGCGAGAAAGAGTCGTCAGAGTTTTATTATCTAAACTCACCTATGTTCCTTTATTTGCTTTGGTAAACTTTCATTGTTTTTTTAGTTAGAAAGAAAGAAAAATATTTTTTATTTGGCACACGTATAAAAAAAAATAACTAACAATGTGTGTCTCGCGCCTGCACCGAATAGGTCCAGTTCAGCAAAAATGCCAGACAACTACGTGGTAGTTGCCTGACGATGGTTTTCAACTGAAACTTTGTGAGAGTGTACGGTGGATTTTTTTTATTATTTAAAGTTAGATTAGTTCTCACTGTTCTCTCAATGATTAAAGAACTCTTATGTCTGCCTGTGAATAAATGTGAGATAGAGGAGCAAGGTGAGTCCAAGTAACGAGAGACGAGGGCAGGGAGAAGAAGATGATTCATCTTAAGCGGTTCATCATCATCATCATATCAGCTGAAAGAAGTCCGCTGTTAGATATAGGCCCCATGCGTCGCCACAACGACCGAACCTGTGCGTCTCTCATCCACCGCATTCCCGCGACTCTCACCAGGTCGTCGGTCCACCTTATGGGAGGCCTTCCAACGCAGCGTTTTCTGGTGCGCGGTCGCCACTTCAGAACCTTCCGGCCCCAAGGACCATCCGTTCTACGAGCAATGTGCCCTGCCTATTGCCACTATAGTTTGGTGATTCTTCGAGCTATGTCGGCGACCTTGGCTCTCCTGCGGATATCGCCATTCCTGATTATTCTTGAGCGGTTACTTTTCTACTAATTATTATTTCAACAAGAAAGGACCCCATATTTAGATAGTTTCTACTAAACCACCTACTATGAAATAAGTGATCTCAGTTTTACAAAATTGTCGAGACAAGAAAGTGAAAATTGTGAAATAGGTAAGTAAGTAGTACTGTGAGTTATCGCCTAGCTCTATGAAATCAATATCTCTGAGATAAAGCTGCCTGATCTAGGCCAATAAAGTGGCTTTCCACTCGTAAATGTACACAAAAACTTGCAGAGGACAATAGAAAACTGAAAGTACTATAAAAAAGAAATTATTAGTATTTATATAACACTAGCTTTTGCCCGTGGCTTCGCTCCCGCTCTACCCTATTCCACCCACCTATACCCTATTCTGCCCTACTCTACCCTACACTTCCCTATTCTACCCTACACTGCCCTAGTTTTTATTGCCAAGAAGATATTGGTAATGCAAAACTTGGAAGTCTTGAGAATCGACGAAAAGTTGCTGTTAAGCGTGTCGGTTTTCTATCGTTTAAATTTCGGGAGAATTTAATTCCGCCAAGTCTGTTTTTTTTTTTCGATGGGAAAAATCATCTTATGACAACCCCCGCTCTTGGGCGGATCGGGAGATAGTGTCAGACTCTTACTGACTAAAAACCCATCCCGTTCCTTCAAGCCTTCATACCGGGGCTCGAGCGCCCTTTCGGATAACCCTGGCCCCTGTTCAATTATCGGACTACTAGACGTACGATGTTGCACCACCTGTGTACATGGTGGACATCCCGCCATACATACAAAGCGTTTTGGGAACACATTAATTAAATATAAGTACAGCCAAAGAGTGGAATTCTCTGCCGGAGTCTTTCCTGATAGCCACATCCTGTCTTCCGGTCTTTAGGTCAAGAGTGAGTGGGTTACTCCTAGCCAAACGTGCTTCATTGTCGGCCACATCATCGCTTACTATCTGGTGAGGTGTTTTTTTTTTTATGTTATACAAAGTTTTCTTTTTAACAAAAAAGAATAACTTTGTATTTTCGGGCCTTCAAAAACAATCTACGAGTAATTCTTTTCCTAGCAAATTCACACAAATAATTATAACTAATATTTGTCAAATCAGCCCGTATATACCGTAATAAGGGTCGTCACTCATGCAATCTCTTTCGATATTATACTATTAATAATGACTCACATAATTAACACTACGATAGTGTGATAAAATATTGCAATTCCGCATTAATAATAACTTAGCATTACATACATTTTCGTAATGCTTTATGTAACTCATCGTCTCAAATGGAATTGGTATAGCTTGTTCATCTATATATATAATAAAAATCAATGACACTTTTCGTTGTAATTTTATAACTCAAGAACGGGCTCACCTATCCAAACCAAATGTTTAGGCTTGGTTCGGACTATTTAGTAGTTTGGTAGGGTAGAGTAGGCTCTACCCTTCACATAAACCATACACACTCATCCCTAACCCTACCCTACTATACCCTAGTATAGTAGGGTAGAGTAGGTTATACTAGGGTATAGTAGGGTAGAGTAGTTTAGAGTAGGGTAGAGTAGGATAGGGTAGGGTATAGTAGGGTCGAGTAGGGAAGAGCGGGAACGAAGCCGCGAATTTGTTCTTGTATTCTGTTGCATATTTTATATTTTTTTTACATTTATTAAAATAAATACCATTTATTTATTTCGCCTAATTTGGAATAGAACCTTATACAGATATGTTTATAAATATATTTTAATTATTTCGCATTTGACCTATTCAAGGTGACGATATTTTTATAAGGAGTATTAGATGCTTTTCTTGACTTTGGTTTTCCTTTTTCGATTTAAAACTAAGTTTAGGGTGACAAATCAACATCGAGCTATGCTGCGCTGTACTGCGCTGTGCTGTGCTGTATTTCTTAAGCTACGTTTTTTTAATCAAGCTGTGCTGCGCTTTGCTTAGCTCAGTATTAAAAGTAATCAGCAGCTCGTGTAGTCGTTAATCTCGTCAAACTTGACTTTATTTAAAAAAAAACGTAAATATTACGACATAGTTGAATCCGATGAAGATGAAACTCGTTCGTTCTTGTTTGTTTGTGCGCGCATACACTTAGTTCGACACAGCGCAGCATGGCAGAGCTCCATAAAAACCATAGCACAGTTCGGCACAGCGCGGCTCAGCACGCCTCGCTCGAGACTGCTGCGTTTTTAAACAGAGCGTAGTCTCACACAGCGCAGCACAGCATGGTTTGTTTGTATCCTCATTAAAATATTAGACGAGCGAGTTGACCAAACATAGCACAGCGCAGTACAGCGCAGCATAGCTCGATGTTGATTTGTCACCCTTAGAAGCTGGTTGACCTGATTTCCTGAACCATTATTACAGCCAAAAGATGTCCACTGTTCCCCCATAAACCTGAGCAACGCCACGACTTATCACGTGCATCTCGCATCCAACGAACTTGCGCCTTTCGGCACGTGGTCACAACTCCAAAACTTTTTGGTCCCATCAACCGTCTATTTTGGTAGCTATGTGCCCAATGGCACTTTTTATTTTGGTGGAAATATCATCCAATAACATCCCCCGCTCTTGGGTGGAGTGGGAGATAGTGACAGACTAATACTGACTAAAAAGTCACTCCTGTTCCTTCCTTGCCTTCGAGCCAGGGCCCCAGGTCCTATTAACACACTGCCCGTGAGCCCACTGCCACATAAGTTTGGCGATTCCTCGGGCTATGTCCTTAGTTTTTCTGCACATATCTTCATTTCTGATTCGATAAAATAAGGAAACTCCATTGCCCTTTGGATGACAAGTTTTAGCGACATTAAGCCATCACGCACTGGTCTTAGACTTTTATCCTGACATTGGTAGGCCGAATGAAAAATGCCGCGAAACTTCCCCAAAGCCGCCCAGCCGAGTCGGATTCGACGATTGACCTCTTTCTCGAAGCTAACCTAACCTAACTTGACCGACTATCCCAAGCAAAGGTAACTGTCTACAACTTCCGAGTGTCACCTCCGAACTTGATAGGAGTGGGTGCTACATGGTTGTTTACCATGACCTTGTTTTTGTCCAAGTTCATTTAAAGACTCGCACTTTCGGGAGCTCTACTGAGGTCATCGAGAATTGTACTGAGGTCCTCCATAGACTCAGCCATGGACACTATATCGTTGGCAAATCGAAGGTAAGAGATGTACTCGCCATTGACATTAATGCCTAGCGCTCTCCGGTCCAGAACCTTGAAGAATGAAGGATTTCATTGCGGCTTTGAACTGTTTCGGAGAAATGACGTCTCCCTGCCTCACACCCCACTGCAGGAATATAAGTTTCATTGTCTGATCTCGAAGTCGACCTGATATTGTGGCTTCTTCGTACAAACATTTCAACACTTAAAAGTACTGAGAGTAAATTTAGCACCGTTAATGAGACTGCAGTAAAGCAAAAGTCTCGATCAAAGACTTTTTGGTAGTCCACTAACGCTAAGCAGAGAAGTAGATTTGGTTACTCTTCTTCATAACCTGGTCTACGGTACTCTCGGATCCTTTCCAGAGATGACCAAAACATTCAAGTTAAGCTTACATTTTCTTGTGTGAACGTATTGATCAATCATTTACTATAAATCAAGCGTATAAGCAGCACTAAACTGCACTAGATATTCTCACCACGCTACAAACGACCAGTGAACTGCCAATAGTTGTCAAATTAGTGAATATTTGACCGTCGGCGTACCACATAAGAGTGACCTCACACGAGCCTCAGGTGTGTGCGCGACCTTTCCCAAGGCTCCCGGTGCGATAAACTTTCGTAATTAAATTCGCAACTGCACGAACAAACAACAAATGTAAAAATAGCCTTAAAATGTATGGATTGAATTGAATTGGATATACGTTTGCCTAAAAAATGCCTAGGCCGTCGGAGCTGGCCTTTTGAATCGGCAATGTTTTTTTTTTAATTGGCTAATGGCATTGTTGGTCGTGGACATGGTCGTTTTGTTATTAATTTGAGTTGGATTGTGTTATTATATTTTTTAGTAATGAGGTAAACTTTTCAAAAGGACAAAAGTGGTTTTGTATCAGCTAAACTATTGGGGATTCATGACTTGATATTTCAGTAGTGCATGCCAATGCTATTACAATTAAACTTTTTTTTTGTACCTCTAGACTTATTGTCAATCTTTGTACATAGACTGACAATTTATCTACAATCTAAGGGTATAGTGGTTTCAAGTATGTGATATTTTAATAGCTTTTCTCGTTTTTCAGCAAAACATTTAATCAATCCGCTTAAATTTATAGAATTAAAAGATAAAACTTACCGCTCTATCTCCCGATTACAAAAGTAATTTTCTTTTCATTTCTGCCGTCCTTGTTATTAAGATTAGCACTAAGCAAAAAGTTTAATTAAATCTGCTCAAAGTTGTAATTTCCTCCACGACATTGAACTTTGCCTTTCTTTTAATAAAGGAGTCTTAGTGACGTGGCGACCAGTTGGTACCGTAGCGACCTTCTTGCGACCCTCGGTGTGATGGTGATGGCCAGAGATGGCATCAGAGATAAACTGGGATATTTGATGCTATCTATGGTCACGCATAGACATACTATTATTCGACAACTTTGATTTAGGTTTGGTGGTGCTCTTTTATTGTTCTTCCGTTCAGAAGAATCTTTTGTTACCTTTGTTTGAAAATGGAGGTTGAGAATAGTCATGAATAGTACCTTTGTACATATATTTTGTACCTTTTTAATTAGTTGTAAGTCCCGAGCAGATCCACACTTGTAATGATTCACAGTCTTTTGAAGTTCGCTACCTAGAATCCGGAAGCCGTTTCATAATTTGATTTGATTGCTTTTTTCCCCTCAATGTTATTATAATCAGCTTTATTTCAATGGGAAGCTAAAGAAAATTCATCTATAGAAAAATTTAATTATGACTTTTCAGGAACAAATCAATTGAACAAATTAATTAATTATTTTAGAGACGTTTGATGTTAGTGAAGCTGAAGACCAAACTAAATATATCGTCATTGTGATGGCGGGTGAATGAAACTGGGGAATCGATGGGCCTTAATCGGTGTGGCCTCGATATGCCGCCGGTTATAACCGAAGGGTGGGTGCAAAGGTCAGCTTGGAGTGGCGGCCTCCGGACTCCTGAAGTTGTTTGATATTGGACTTGTTGGAGTGTAGTTTCTGATTAGGAAATTGAGGAAAATAGATCGAATGCCGAGTTTTGCAATAAATGCAGGTTGCGGTGAAAACTTAGCAAGTGTTTTGTGGAAAGAAATGAGGCAGATTTTGGAATATTCTAAGTAACTGTGCCAAGCTGAAGTTTCCTGTTGTTAATTGTTTTTTGTTTTATTGTCGAGTGCTTGAGCTTGTGAGTCAAGTTCGCTTCGCTTCAGTGCTTTAATATCTTACAATTCCAAGAACATCACTTAACAGATTGTTTAATACGGCATATTGTTATTTTTTTTAATTAATAGTATCACTACAATACAAAGTCAGTGTGACGCAGTTTGGCGGGAAAAGAATTCACCTTGAAATGACGCGCTTCCCGCGCTGCGACCTCGCTGGCGGCCGCGAACGTTCGGGCGGCTTCGGAAGCGTTCGGGCAAGATCGTTGATTGTCGATGCTCTTCGGCGCCACTCGGGTGTCCTCGCTATGAATCGGGTGGTGTTCGTTTTAATTGGTTTGAGATTAGTTGGTGTTTATTTGAATGAGTTCGGTTGTTATAATTTCGTACGAGATACATTTTTTTCAGGTTTAAAAAAAAAAACTTATTAGATAATTTTGATGGTGAAGATGTATGTATGACCTTAGAAGTACACGTTTTTGTTGAATTTCATTGCCTTTTATAAAGTTCCAAGGCATCAATTTCATTTATAAAATTGTTACTATCAAAGTTTGAAAAGAATGCAAAAATTATGGCCACTTATAGAATTTCCATTTTCTTGTCAGTTTTTGCGATCGGCTGACCAGTTGTTGACATTAATTGGTGTTATTACGTTTCATAAATCTACGTAAATATCGCGATTCATGATACACGGTGATTCGAAAGTGCGTTCACAAATAACGTGAAGGCTATGAAGAACCGCAGCAGGTTGGATACGTTTCTTTAGGGGCTTCGTTTCAGGGTTTTTTACTTTACTTTTGATACTTTTGAAAATAAAGGTTACTGTACTACTTCTAATAAAATGCTTGCTTGAAATGATTATCTAAAATAGGTGTCTTAGTCTATCTTAGTAAAATGCTGCTTTTTACAATTTTTTTTTGTTTTATTCTAAAAATAAGGACTAATGAAGATCTACATTTAATTGTTTTTTGGAAGTATGTCGTTGGTAAATTCAGGTCAGATTTTAACGCAAAAGAACTGCCGAAACCGTACTTCCGAAAACTATAAATAATGGTCCTATTATGTAATTGGGCCTTCCTGGTCCTGACAGCCGCGTTTGCGGTGAGAAAGAGGAGCCCCTAAATCAATTGATTGAATGAGCTCCGCGCTTTCGTTCCGCAGCGCTAACCGCTTGACCCAATTTCTTAAATCCACAACCATTTCAGGGTTTGACAATGATAACACTAGTTGGAGCAGTCATAAAAATATACGCGAGCATCCACCGGTGTACGGGGGCGCGGTTGTGCGGCAGTTCAGTGACTTGTGGGCCGCCGTACTGAGCGGACGTACGTGCCGCGCTCGCTACTTCTCCTCCAACACGTTACGAGCGCAACCTTCGGTGTGGAACTGTATTTTGAAATTGTGTGTGTTCTCAATTTGAAGATTATCTGACAGTGACAGGAGTGTTGCCAGTGTTTTTAAGGAATATTGTTACATTTCCTTTTGGATGAAACTGATTTTATTGTAATATTTTGATTTTGAATTATTGTGTGCATGTGGACAGATCAGTGAACCTTTGGATTGCGATTTGGACCTGGTGAGTAGCATTTGTTATTTTTTGTTTATATGCTAAGGCGTTGATACGAACACAGTTTTTGGTTAGTTTACCGAAAACATTAAACCCACAGCCACAATTAATATACATAAACAAACTATACAAAACGCTACTCATGCGAGAGCTTAATCTTAAAATGCCAAATAAATAGCTTTTTAAAATTGCTCAAAGCACTCGAAATAATTTATACAAATTTTTAAGATAAGACCTAAATGGAATTTACAAAATAATCTTACATTTAAAAACACAAATATTTTTCTGAGATAAAACTTGTTTCATTTAAAAAAATAAACATTTGAGATTGGCGTGTTTTGCGAACCTTCAATTTAGGCAAAAAATCTTTGTGAAAATGCTTTACTGTAAATTGAAAGTATAAATATTTGTCTAGCTCAGAACCGCGAACACGTTTACTTTCATTGCTCCGATTTTTTGTGACAAATTGTTTTGCATCGTGAATATACTTATTTTTTTTAATATATTTCGGAATGGCAATACTCTACATTATGTAGTGCAAAATGGACCATACTGGTCACAATAGATCGTGGCCCTGAATTGAATGGGCACGTAAATTATGACATAATTTGATCACATTGGATCCGAGCAACTTGACTGCAGCATGGCTGACCAATCAAGGCCTATAATGACCATTAATTACTTTGGGTTGCCATTATAGTATTATTGTTATAGCTTATATCTGTTGTAAAAGCAGCAAGGTTTCATCTGTTTAGTAGATAAATCGTCGCGTGAAATCGTCCGTCAAATGATTTGTTTTCTATCAGAACTTTCGCCACTTTGCAAGATTATTTCCATATTAGGTATTACTACACTCAATTTATTCATAGTATGTTATTCATTAGATTCGATCAAATCAAGACAGGATTCTGCATAAGTTTTCTAGATTTCGTTATTATTTATGTTTGAAGGTAGGTATCCTTCCGAAGGATTCTTCAAAATATAGGATATTTTTCTTATTAGGCTAGTACATTTGAAGATATTATGTTGTTTTTAAATCGAAGCCTTATTTCGATTTGAGGACCGATGGTTGCAATTTTCCCAAAATTCTTATAGAAATGACTGGTTACAAAGAACTTTATCATATCTTTACATTAATTGATATTTCGAATGTGTAGTCATGCTATATAAAATACCCCAAAATTCAGGAAAGCATTTAATACTACTGTCAAAACAAGTGACATTAGAAGAGAGTTTGTAAAGCTCTGTCACCCCGGGAGATTCTGACACCTCGTAGGCGGTAACACTGAAGTATTACGTATTTGCTATTACGCAGTTTCGCTACGCTAAGTCTTTGTTATTGAAATTTTGATGTAATACCAATTACTATGGTAGATCAAGGCCTTATTAAAAGCTCAAACTGTCAGTTTTTTTTGTTGGTGTACTTGATTATGATATCTCGTCAAACCAGATTTTAACTGCAACGAAAACGAAATTACAGATTCCATTTCGTGTTTCGCTCATAAGTACTAGATAAACTGACATTGAGTCATGTTCCAAACAAAATCGAAACGAGCTACTATCCTAATTTGTCATTATTTTGAAGACAATGTGGCAACACTGTTTAGAGAGCAATCTTGACTTTTGGCCACTAGTGCAATTACTCATAATGTTCCTAAAACCAGTGGACAATCGCTAACTATACCTGTGTACGTAGCGACCTTGTGCAGTATTATCTAAGTATTGCGCAGTTATAAAAATGATTCTGTCGAAAAAACAGCGGCTCTCTGATTTTTTCAGCACATCTATTTGTGTGCATTGGGACTAAAAGTGAATGGCTGTTGTTTGTTTAGTAAAAGTAAGGTTTTGGCGGCTGTATGACTTGTAACTGCAGTCTCCTGTGTCAGTTGTCACAACACGGCTTTGTTTCGTTTCTAATCCAATTCTAAATTCATTGGCAGTTTTGCAAAGTTAGAGTCCAGTTCTTTGAAAATTTTAATTTCAAAAGATGAATTTCCATCTTTGCATTTTTCATGAACGAACTTGTAGAGCGATTTTGCAGCGTTCACTTGAAAAATTTAAATATTGCACAATAAATAACTCCTTAGCACGCAGCCATTTTCTTAGCGATGAGTAATGCTGTAACCTCCAAAACTTACCATCAAATTGCTGCAGGGAAGCGAGCTGTTTTAAACGTAGTTCATAAGCCTGTTGAGAGATTTTTTTCAACTCCTATAGAGTTTGTATATAAAGAAGCTTAAAATTTAAAGAATTCAGATCAAACTTTTTTTATTATTATTATCACTTGATGCGTAACAACGTAACAAGATTCAAACAACTAAATTTCGCTCCAGTGTCCCACAGCTGGGCAAAAGCTTCCCTCAAAGTCATAGCAGAAATTCTTCTCCTGCACCCTCCTGAACCAGTTCTCGTACACATTTTTATTTTTTAAAAGGGACCTTCTAGGTCCCTTTTTAAAAATAACCGATGATGCCTGATTTTTCTGTGTCATTATGATTTTTTTAGCGTCCATCATAGAATTGTGCCCAATGTCCTGAGATGAGCGTTAGGCCATACTGGGGAGAGCAAGGTCCAATCACCCTCCCGCTTACTTACGCCTATGGTAGCGTTGCATCTGAATATTTCTTTTAGATCTTGCAAGCCTTCCACTTGGACGATCGAGCTTTTCGTAAATTAGCAGCCTGATTTTTTAGATACTTTTGGTTAAAAACGACTTCACAAATTCACCTATCACTCACAATCACAAATCATTCATCTGTCTAGCCTATACATCTACTCGTATGTAAGAGGATAAACTGACTGACAGACACATCAACACACAGCCAAAACTACCGGGAATATGGATATGAAATTATGCACAAGGCTTCCTTTTATGACATAGGCGAGCACTAAGAAGTCTTGTAACAGTTCAACCTTTAAGGGGGTGAAAAGGGTGAATTTCGTTTGTATGTAAAATCTTATTCCGTGTATCAATATAGGCTAGGTTAGGTAGGTAACGATCTAATCTAAAAGGTGGTAAAGATTTTATGAAAACATTCTCACAAATAAAGTCACTGGCAAAGTACTAGTAACAGAAATAACTACAGCCACTAAAAACAACAACAAACAATTACATGTATTATAAAATCACGGAACATGGCGCCCTACCGATAGCTTATCAGGCCCGACCTTGTGTTTATCTGAGCACTGCTCATCTGTTCACGTGGGCCTGATTGTTTCAAGAGCATTCAGCTAGCTTCTAACTCCTATTGAAGGCAAACAGTCTTGTAGGTTGAGAAACACAGAATTTGTATTAGGGAACATGATGAATTTTAAAATTTACTTCTTAGGAAGGCAAATATTGAAGTTCGCGTAATATTTGTTCCTTAAGATACATTGCAGTGGATTTAATAAAGTCTTGGATGCACTAGAGGACATTAAGACCATGATATGACACAGGACTCCCAACGCTGTCAAATTATCTAACCATATGTTCCGTGTCCGGTGAATGCGTTGTATAATATTTATTGGAAAAAAGTTGCAGGACACTAGGCAACGTTGGAGAGTCACATAGAGCGTTGTGCGTCATTTTTGGGAATATTTTGCCTCCTAGGGTGTCTGAAGCTTTACCTTTCAAAAGATTTAACTTTTGTGTTTCGCGAAAAGGTGCTAGAAATGTCAACTGAACCTAGGTTCGTCTTCTTTTTGGTAAAATTCAATTGGTTTCACACTAACACATTAATACATATCATAAAGGTAGTAGTTGGTGAGGGTGAGCACACAAGTAGACCATCTCCTGAAATAGCATATGAAGTACTTTTTATCCCGGGAGAAAGTTTCTTTGGGATAATTTTCTACTTTCACACAAACCACTGGCAGAAGCTAGTAAGAATACAAGATTTAAAGTATTTTTGCCTTATTTATTAAAGGAAATCTGCCCAATAATTCTATAATATCATTCTATTATAGTTTTCAAAAGGAAAACTTGAACGATATCTGTTTGTACTCAATAATATCTTTGGCATCTATAAATAAAGTTGCAATCAACATCGTAAACATTTCTATCGTGCTCAATACTCTACAGTAAGGATATTTCTTATGACAGATTTAGCTTTACCTTTCAAAACTAGGTTTGCAAACAAAACGTTATGATTCTCATCTAATCTTTAGTATCTGAATTTGATAGGTATTTAAATTACTTAAAGTTTCATCGTTTATTTAATTTTGTTTCAAATTGAGTCACATCTCTTCCTTTGCTAACATGGCTATGTTCCAATATGATTTCAAATTCTAAATTTTCTTTAAATTATTTCACTAGACACGTTTTCAAATTACTTGCTAATCTAGAAATTTATATTTCGATGATGCTGTAGTTTCAGCCATCGTACTTACAAGGATTGATATTAAACTCCACCAATTATCTTCCAGGTTCCTTAAGGTTATAAAATTCAGCCATACAAGTAGGAGTTCTAGGCTTATTACCTTGGCAGCGTGCATGCAGCGCTGGCCTGCACTCTGCCGTCTTAGGCCATAAAATGTGTTTAGCTATAACGTTGAGCGCTCATACTGCACCGCTTCCTGCTTCTGTGCCATTAATTGAGGCATTCCGAGAATCTTCAGCTGCTTGAACATTAGGTTGATCTCGTTAGGGAAACGATATTTTCTAATAAAAAAATCATGTGCAACTTGAAATTCATTATCCTTTTTTTGGCAAGTTCTAGGAGTGGAGTAGTCAATGTGCCGTCTGAAACCAATTCCTTTCTCAAAGTTTTCTTTGCTTTTACATTATCTTAATGGTGCACATTTAAAAACACATTTAGCTATCAATAGTTTTTCAGCTGTTATCTCGTCATTAACTAATCATGAGTTTCTTTCTTCAAAAGAGTAATGTTTTACATCAGCTAAAAACTTCGAAATCATTCGACTTCGCGTGTCATCCTCCGAGCCATCATTAAGATTCGGTACAATTGCAGTTGAAATCCAATCTCACGCGATAACGACTCTTACGTAAAAGACATTAAGATTTAAACTCGTCTGCAAAATTTAATTTATACTTTCGAGTAATGGTTGCAAGCAAACGATGGAATCACATGTACATTTATAATGGTGAAATTGCTTTCTCTTGTTAACAATAACTTTTATTTTTTAATTTAGTTAGCTCATCTATTGCGAAATGGGGGGTCTTTGGCACACGAATGTTCGTGTGTAGTGATGTTTTGGAACTGAATTTCGCTTTTCTTTTCAATTAATAGATGATATTAAATGTTTCTAACAATGTTCAAAGGGAATGGTGCCGAGTTAATTGATTGCTTCGTGGATGTATCCTCCTCCTGTTCCCATGCCAAGGGTCGGTGCCGAACGGTTTCTTCTATCAAACACCTCATCAGTCGTCGTCTACACTACTTGCTCCATAAAGACATTAAAAAGCTTTTATATTATTTTATAGTCCACTTCTGCCTATATTTCAGCTCTACAGTCCATCTATTACATTATTCGTAGCGTATTTCAAAACGCTTTCTAGCGAAGTGTCTGTTCAGTTAATTTTAAATTAATATCGACGCTCGATCGAAAGGACAAGGGAATGGTGCATTAGCAATAAATAACGAATGCAATTCGAACATTTTCAGTAGCATTCACAAGATAGCGATAAATCATTACGCTTGCGCCGGCTCGCTTCCGCATAGACGTGCGCACGCGACGCGCAGAGAGTGAAAGTATGATTTCAAATGGACGTCACCGCGATTACGTAGACAAACTTACTTTTTGTTATGTTCTTAAGAAGTTGTTGTGCATTTAAGTTAATGGAAATGAAGTGTGAGTTGTTAATAAGGATGTAGGGCCTTACCATGACGTGGTATAATGTCGGGCATGCAAGCGAGAAAGAAGCATAGAGCTATACACCCCATACAGTTCAGTTTAGATCGTCAAATGGATTGCGATTAGAGCGCGTGATAGGGCTCTGAAATTATAAATGAGGAGGGAAATAGAGACAAAGAAAAGATTAATGGATTGTGTTGCGGTAGGACTGATAAATATAAGAAAAAACAATGATAGCGAACTGGCTTAGCAAAATAAAAGAAGATAACGTGTTGCGCCTACTCCAAGTGACATAGAAAACGTGCAAGTAGCTGATATATTAATCTAAACATTTGTGAAACCGACTCTTATTGGTCGGAATAGGGATTTTCCACCATAGACTCAAGTCATAAATATAAACGAATACAATCTTACTCTAATAGATTTGATTGTAGAGTACAATATTTTAATGCTATCGTAACACTTATTGCTATAGATACAGTTTAATTCCTTAATGGATAAGCTCTATCAAGTGGTACTAGACTATTTTTAAAGCCACGTGTATCATAGGTTATTGGTTTATAGTCCACAACGATTTCAGCTTTACCTTTTATAATTCCGAAAGCAATGTTTGGACAATGATAAAACGGATTCTTTACTGTAGCAGTTTCCCAAAATACTGCTGATAGTTTCCCAAGCGTAGAGGCATCGTGTAGGTTTAATTTTAATGGCATCGACCGAGTTCAATGGTCTGATGATGGGCATAAAACTTTTATTCAGCGAATCCCATGGGCTATGGGCAATAAATATTCGTGTTTCATTTCGTACAGTGATGGCCGGAAGCGTGTTTTGTGGGAAACTCATGTTTGGAATCATTTAAACAATATCATTAGCAAAGGAAATGGCTGTTAGCTGGGTATGTTTATCTTTTTGGAACATAGTTTATGAGTCGATTGAAGACATGTTTGATATTCAGTTTAGAATTAACTATCCGCTTAACTTTTATCCCAGCACGTTGCGACTAGAAATGGGTAATTACCTGGATTCAAAGCTGATGTATACTTGGATTTAGATCTATTCTATCCCATCGCTGACAGCAAGACGAAAATATGCATCTTTAAGATGAGAGAAAATGATAGGTATGAATCTCGCAGCTGTCACCTGCACCATCCTATAGCAATTGTAGTATAGCTGCGATACATCTCCTAAGATGGTTCTCTCATAGTCTCATCCTAATTCTATAAGAGAGACCAAAAACCCTCATCTCTGTTACAAATCTCACACACTTGTACAACAATTTCTTCATCTCCCTCTACCATTGTTACATCTTTTCTCACATGAGAATTAATCATCTTTTTTGTTACATTGTATAAAAACACAACTTTGTTCACTAATGTGGCTAAATATAATTAGTTGTTTGTTTTGTCGGACACGGGGGTAACGAACTATATTTTTATTGGTTGCTATCATCCGAACTGTGACCTTATGTAAGAAACAATAGTTTATGCTTCTTCTTATATTGGGGAAATGAAAGATCTTTTGGATCAAGTGTATCGAAGGACTGGAACATTTTGCCTGCTAGACCGCAGCCCATCTGATTATAATTTAAGAGTCTTCAAGGCTCCAAATAAATGAGTGCGCCTCACCATCTACGATTGCATCACTGCTTACCATCAGGTGGGATCGCTGTCAAGAACTAGTTTATATTATTTAAAAAAGAAAAAGAAAAGTTGATTGGTTACTTGGTCCAATTCTGATCATTTGGAAATTAAAGAAAAATTTATGTGCGATAGATAAGAGCTATCAGGAGATGATTGTTAAAGATTCCTATGTTGTTTATTTTTATGTTAGTTTTCAAGATTATTGCAGTTTAGTCTTCAGTCTTTATTGTATCGTACCCACCCCATAGTACATCCCTTGCGTCACAATCTCAAGTTCAAACACAAATAAACAACAAAACAGCGTTGGACACTAGTTGTCTAGCATTTATACTGAACTGAACCTATTTTGGCTGTGAGGTACACTAATTTATTTGGATATTTTTTTGCTACGTTTATAGCTAACTAGTTTTTGCATGCCTTGTGTTATGTCAAACAAATATATCTTCTTTATTTCTTTCTTTCAATAAAATGATTAACGTTAACGGATTCGCGTCGATGAAGTCAGAATATATTGTAATTCCACGCACGTATGCATTCTAATACCTTTCACTTACGTGCACGGTGCATCCTTTACATTTTTAATCAAAAACAAATTGTTAGAGCCGGCAATTTTATTGAAAACACTTACGATTTCAAATAGAATTTAAATTCCTATGATTAAAAATCTCAATCTGAAACAATTGACCTTCCTTTGGCATATTTATTTAAAACTCCACCGTCGCCCACCGGCCGCAATTTCTTTTTTTAACGCGTGTAATAAAATGAATAAACTCGGACTGTCCTAATTCTAATCTAACGGCGTCAAGGTTCGCGAATTTTTCTCCAATACATTCGTTTCCTTGACACACATAGCGCTGATGCGCCCGCGCAGTCGCGACTCGCGTCAAAATGGCCGCGGATAAAAACTAGCCTTTCAATCATTGTTTGATAAATTCGTCGGTTTTAAAGTTTTCAGTTAATGTACATAATGGATTATGATTATCTTTGAAGGAGCGTAAACTGAAATAACAGCTACTGTGTGTTTCTGATAAACATGATGTAATTTTTTATTTAGCGGTTGATTCTCCAGAACCTATGAGTCCCATTTATTTTTAGGTGGTAGCAGTTTAGTCTAGACACACAAATCAAAACTGACACAAACCTCTCTAAACATTGTGTACCATTCTATTCAATTTGTGAGCTTTTGTTTACAGCTTGCCTTCGCTACAAGCCTGGCCGAATCAAACTCGTGGAAACTGAACACAAACCCAATCTTCCGACATCGCTTTTGATATCATTTTCATTTCTGGAATCATATTTTAATTGTTATGGAGGCAGGCGACCTTGGCACAAAAATTTCCTGACTCGAACTATTTTGTATGAGAGTTGGACTTGGCGCCAATTTATTTTATTATTTTTTTTATTATTTTTTTATTGATGTCGGTATGTAGGGCGCAGGGTCGAGGTGGTAATCGAAAAGCTTATAAGTATTTTTAATGCTTGCCCTATATTATTTTTTTTAGTTTGTGAGATCCGCTTTAGGCCTTCAAAGAATCTAGCGGCAGCAGGATGAAAAATAATGGAAGTGGCAGAATTTATAACGTTACCTGTCAATTGTTTCGCAGATTCCAGAGTTCCAAAACCTGTGCTGTGTGTGTTTGCTTCAAGTTTCCTTGTTTTAACAATGGCACAGAAGCAAAATGAAACTGACGTAATTGGTTACAGTACCTGTCAATTGTTTTGCAGATTCCAGAGTTTTAAAAACTGTGATGTGTGTGTTTGATCCAGGTATCTCCATTTTAGCTATGACACTGATTTCAGGTTCTAGAGATAATGATACAACTCTTCTACAAAAATATTGTGATAGTCTATAGTTGGTCGCATGTCAGATGGGCTGTGAGCTAAAAGGGCCACTTATCGCGTCCCATTATACGCAAGGTGACATCGTGGCAGCCCAAGGTGAAGGTTGAGAGAAGAACTTGACTTTTACCGGAGGAACTGACCCTCAATGGCAGAAGCCAGACGTGTGTGGAAATGGAGAAGGGGGGCCTTCGCCCAGCAGTGGCACATAACGGGTTAATTAGGTTGATAGACGGTTGGTGCCTTACATAGGGCCTTAATTACTTTTCACAATTTGATTTGTGCTCCTTAGTAGCCCTGAGTGAAGGTATCGAATATCGACAAATGCTTGCACAAGACAGGTCCACTGAAATCTATATGGTTCTTTCTTCAAAAGACCATCTCAGATACTAATCTGTTTGGTTCTCATGTCATTTGGCCTTTACATGTTTATTGTATGAACTTTAAAAGATACTTTGACCTCTGAGTTTATTTCCTTGTTTCTTCTCAGGGTTCTTCTCAGCTAAGAAACTCCGGACTCACCTATCTAGTTTAAATCGACGAAAAAATTGACGTGAAAAAAAAAACAGTTTTACACAACTAGTATTGGCCCGCAGCTTCACCCGCGTATATAAAATATAGCCTATGTCACTCAGGAATAATGCAGCTTTCTATCGGTGAAATAATTTCAGCAGTCGGACAAGTACTTTCAGAGATTACCTCCTATTAACACTACTAAACAAACTTTACCTTTTTATCTTATATTGTGTAGGTAGAGGGTAGATTAATAATTTTAAACTAATCCCACCTATAAAACTACGAATTGCTATTTAGGCAAAGGGCTAAAAGTCCTGCCAATATGCTAGACATATCAACTATATAATTTATGTACCTATTAAGTCTACAGATATGGGCTGATACGGTATCAACGATATCGTTGTACCGCCATAGTATTCCGCTCGTAAATCACCGATTACGATATCACTCGATAATCATGATGATCTGGTGACGAATCTTGCCTATGGTGATGATGGAAAACAACAAACTGAAGTCGAAGATAATTAGCAGGAGACTCACTTTTATTTAGAAAAATAAAAATTATAAGTGAGCCACACATATTCTATAATGGCCATTTGACAAAACTTCTCATTTTATTACTAAGCCAGGGGAAAATGAGATGCCTCTATTAAACTAATTCGTCTTTTTAAAACATCATATTTAATTTTCTTAGTGCAAGAGCGGACGAAGCGAGTTTGGAATTGTAGGGCACCCCGGTACACGGACAGGTTATGTTAGAAGACTAAGGCGAGAGCGAATCGAAGCTCCCGCCTTAGCATTCTTGTTTATTATTTTTATAACCAAGTGCCTAAGATATTATCATTCAGATGCTCGTTAATTGTGGCTAAGTAATTTATAATTAATAAGTGGATTTTTAGAGACGATCAATATTATTAAAAAAAAAGTCTGTTCAAATAGCACCTTTGAAATCATTATAAAGTGGTCAGATAGGGTAGTTTTACGTTTTAAATATTATGTTGCATACAGAATAGTTTTTTTTTTTTTTTAAAGCAAAGTAAATTAAAATTCGAAATTAATAAACATACTGAATCAAGCAATAAAAAATAAACTTTCGGAACTTTGTCCCTTGTTCAACGATGCCGTATTACCGTTACATAACTAAAAGTACCGTAAACTTTAAGAGAAAAGTTCAAAATACGTGCTTTATTGTTTCATAGTCAGCTTTCTAATGTTTCACTTCAACCCTGCGGAAAGGGTTGTTACGCATTACGCACTGACTATTTTATATTTTATGGCAGTCGTAAAACCTACCCGTAATAAATACTCTTTGGTTACGACATGCAAGCAACAATGTTAAAAAATGTTTTCTATCAATACTCCGTCGTAAAGGGTTTGTTTTATTATCTGTGGACAGAATAAAATAATGGTTAGTTTTATAGTCTATATTTCATTGCCGTGGCCATAAAAAACAAAGTGTAAGCATAGACGAAAACATTTTTATTTCAAAGGAAGAATAAGCTTTTTGTAGTAATTAACTCGTGTGTATTCAGGGGTTAAATTAATTTGTATTCGTCTTACAATAATGCTGACTAACAAATGGTGTCTTATTTCTTTATCTCTTTTATTCTTTGGTAAAGGCTTCTAGCGCCATTGATTTAAGATTATTTATGGTCTATTGAACTTGTAAGTAGGTAAACCCATTATTTATATTTTTTCATCGAACTGTATTTCTCAGAACAGAAAAATAAAAATGAATTTAACGAATAATCTAAATAAATCATTCGAAGCTTGTTTTCATTATAAATTATCTTCCAAAGTCAAATATTTATGCACAACTAAAAATACTTATGACACCAGTGCATACAGTAAAATGTAAGAATTGTAGAATCGTCCTCAATACTTACTTGAAACAAAAAAAGCTCAGGGAAAAGCGTGAGTAAATCTATTATAATGCTGCAGACTAGTTGCAATTCAAACAGAGAAAGTGGTCATAGAGTTACGTATTCGCGCGCTGACAATAAAAAAAACAAACGTTAGGTAGTCGATACGCGCGAAATGTTCGGCAACCTTCGGAGGATTTCGGCTACCATCGCCGCAAAAATGTCGCGATGCGCAACCACAATAACTAGATCTGTGCATCTCCCTGCAGGGCGACGTCACCAGGCCCGAGGGGGGGTCTGGCGCACTATCTCGGAGGCCACGAGTCGCTGGTCCTCGGACATCCGCGCCTGTCTCGCCGACCTTGGCCTACTTTGATAGTGGGCTCTAGCTCGCTTCGCAGCTGTTACATAGATAGCTCTGATAATTCACTTCCTAATGGATTTTTTGTTTGTTATCAACGAAGATTACAATAAAATTACTATGGTTGTGACGACATTATTGGAAATTGATGGCTTTCAGTTTAATTTGCATTTTTTAGTCGAATCAGTGTTTTTTAAAGCATGAGTAGCGATCCTTTCGTGGGTCGTGAGGACTCGACAAGGGAGTCGCAGACGATCGTGAAGTGTCAGAAAACAAGTACGCAGTACGCAGTAGTACTTGTTGTTATTGTGGCCACAGAAATACATGATCTGTGAAAATTTCAACTGTTTAACTGTCAAGGTTCATGAGATTCAGCCTGGTGACAGACGGACGGACAGCGGACTGTTTAGCATTACGGTCCCGTTTTACACTTTGGGTATAGAACTCTAAAAAAAAAACAAAAAAATTGACTCTCGTATCGTGATTTCCATTATGAAATAAAAAGTTTAGTTAGATATCTACAGATAATTCTAATAAAATTAAAAAAATAATGTGCGGTTCACCCATAGATTTTTGAAGTCATCGGTTTTACTTGACTTTAACGAAACAAAACAATGAAATTGCGCAACATAATAGCTGTTTAAATTAAAAAATAGATACATGACAACAATGTATTTTGAATAAATTAATTAAACAAAAAGATTTTTTAACTAAGATATGGTAAAATACAAAATAAATGAAAAACACAATGACTAAAATATGTATTTCTATGAAAATGCAATGAAAATATTTATTATTGTCATAAATTAAAATTGAAGATTAATCTATTTTGGGGTTTAGTTCTACGTGTCACATGTATATTAATTAATGTAAAGTTGGCCTCTAAGCTACCTGTAAAAAATGAATTTATGAACCAGCTTCTCCAAGTGTTCTCTATATCAAGTCTTCTGCAAGTTCTTGCACCAATAAATAATGACAGAATGTCTTACCAATTCTGAAAGACTATATAATAAATATTATAGTGATTAATTTTTTCGACTCCGATATAATTCAAAGTAAAAGAAAATGAATCGAAATTATTTTGAATAAATCAAAATAAGTACACTATCTAGATTTTGCGATAGTAACATTTTCAATAAATAGGGAATTCTAGAGTAAAAAATGAATTAATAATATTTTGTCTTCATTTGTTGTCAATTTATGAAAGTATATTGTAAATAATACAAGCAGATCAGCTCGAAGTTCGAAATCTCTTGTCAGTATCCTTACGATAACCTCTGTGTGGTAAAGTAAGTTTTGGTGCAATGAACCCATATCTTCACAAATGATTCGAAGTAATTTGTCTAAAACGATATTTAGAACTTCTCAATCGGTACACTCTTGCCAGAATAGTCGTGGTCATCGTTGAATCACGATGAGTGATGGACTTAGCAATAATGTGGCATTCATCGCGGACTGCAGCTTTCCGGGTACATTCGTAAGCTGAGATTGATAGAACTTAGATACTATTTTATAATTGTATTGCTATCAAATTAATACAGATTACAGGGCACACTTGTAATGGTAATATTCTATCTATAATAGGTACCACGAAAA
The DNA here is from genome assembly GCA_929112965.1 of Mythimna albipuncta. NCBI lineage: Eukaryota > Metazoa > Arthropoda > Insecta > Lepidoptera > Noctuidae > Mythimna > Mythimna albipuncta. The sequence goes on along the minus strand of OV815962.1, from coordinate 1,093,267 downwards.
ACTCATGAAAATATATTGTACATAAGCGTGACAGCACCTCTATAGACTTAAGGTAGGTACCATACTACTTAGGTATATAGAACTTGCACACGACTTAAGTACCGTGACTTAAGTTGGCTGAAAGGTACCACAACTAAAACATTTCATAAAAAAATCTTTTAACAAAAATGTACAATCGACTAAATACAAAAGAAACACTAAAAGGATTTTTATGTAATTTTTTGTACACTTGGAAGTCGGTTGTATTATTTTTTTATATAAAATCATCCAAGGTCCGATCGTAGCAATGACTAGATCTATCTATCTCTTTCCCACATCCTATTTATCGTTTCATCATTCGTCACTGTTAAAACTATTCATTAATTGAGCCTGCAATGAATTTCGGGGACATCCATGACCTACTTTAGCATATAGAGTAGCTATGGCTTTATAAGACAACGTCAATGCCATGCGTACGGTGCGAAAAAAAAAGAAAATGATGAATGAGTTTCGCGAGCGGGAAAACAAGTCGGCCATTTTTCTTTATGAATTATTGCGAGGAAATTCGTAAAGATTTCTGGGATTATTTGGCGAAACAGACTTTCAAAATAATAAAGATAATTTAACAAGAAATAATTTACTGGGACAGTAAAATGAGAGAATGAGATAGATAGAGATATTTTAATATAACATACCTTTACAATACAAATTATTTCTTATTTCCCTTGGTCACGTCATCAAGCGTGAACGGCTAGACCAAATCCGATTTTTTTTTGTTGTATTAGTTATTGTCAGGAAAATATTTTCATAAAAAAAAGAAAGTCGCACAGAAAATAAAAAAAATAATGATTATTTAATAATCATAGCTAAGAATGGACAATATGTATGTCGTGTCATCAAGTTTTAAATAGATTTTACCGAGAAGTTAAGTTGACTTTACTTACTTAACTTCTAAGGTACGATTCTCTAGGTTAAGTTTGACTCAACAATTCAATGCCTCACCCCCACATTTACATACAAACCCGAATTCGGCATTGACACACAGACACTCAATCATTAGTGGCCATAGTGATAGTGAAGGCGAGAGCGGGACAGAGATATCGTTCATTCGTTCTATTTCTGTCCTCCTCTTTAATTTGTTAATAATTTCCTGGTACCAAAATAAAAGCCTTGACTATTTAAATAGAATATAGATTGTTCTTGCCGGTTTCCTCCTGTGTCGATAACGTACAATGAAATTATTAATTATATATATTTACTTTTAAAATTTTAAAGCAACGACTGCGTCTACCAAACGTTCAGTAGTTCCTAATTCAAAATTTAAATTCTCTTAATGGCTGTCAACACAGATAAAATGGCTATATTTTTAATTTCACTTTCATACTTTTACTTTTTCATACATACTTTTGTTATTGTGCTAGGATAATACAATGTATGTACCAGAGACTAGAGAGAACAACACCATACTGTTGGCAGAGTTGCCAGGGACACTAGTGAAAAACGAAACAATAGGATTCTTTCTTGTTATTGTTTTAGGCAGAAATGAAGACAAGCTCGATCCATTCTAAAAAAAAACATATTTAAATTGGCACGATCTCCACTTGTCAGAAATAAAGTATTGTAATGTTATATAAACAATATTATAGAGTTGTTTTGTCATGGTCTATAGTCACAGCTATTTTTTTTTATTAGACATCTCTAATTAGACCAGTGAAGCATGCTGCTTATTTTCTTGATCACAGTGTAATTAGACTACTGAGTTAATAAATAGCTTCAGCCATACACGGGTAAAATGGTCGAATTAGTCATAGACACTCGAGTATTTGGCAGCAAAGCTGAGTCCATAGACACATCGGTAATCCACCAGCCCACTCGGCGAGCCCCCACTCCGCGGGTGCCGACCTTACCTACGTACACACGTACATCAACCAACCTTGATCTCAACCTATTACTGAAAAATGTTGCATTAAAAACACCCAACTTATTGTCTTGCACTACACACGTAAACCACACGATTAAAAACTCTAAGTTAACACTGATAGAGTCTAAATTCGTTAATTATTCGTTTTCGTAGACCTTGAAGGCTGGCCTTGCCTCTATCTGGCGTCCGCTCTTTCCGCCTTCGCCGAATCAATTTAAAACATTATTATTTTTATTGAGATATTTAAAAATACCTTTGTATATTTTTTCTTTAAAAATATTATTAGATTTAAGTAATTAAGTATAAAATAAACTCTAATCTCATTCGTGAGCATATACAATTTGTATCATTTGAGTTGAACCAAAAGTGGATGTATTTAGCTTTAAAAGACACTGAAAATTGCAGTATCTTGACCTTGGGCTACTAAAAGAGGCACTGAAGGCTCCAAATTGTTGCAATAACCTCTGTAAAAACTGGTGCTATTTACGGATCCTCAACTTGTCATTGAACCACTCGATACTTACGCGATAATCCCATAACCATAGGATTAAGGTCATCTATAAATATCGACCTACTAAAACGACCTATTTAGTAAACGAAAAAAGGCGGGCGAAAATTCGTGGTCGAAATGTGCTCGCGCGCATACACCGCCGCAGCCGTACGTAATCACTAAATGTGTGTCATGATCACTGGGTTAAGTTTAAACGTTCAACTGAAGGTTTTTTACACAGCGGCGTGGTAGCGTGGCGGGGCTCACACGTCACCACGCAACGCAGTTTTTCGCAACTTCACACCATCTTGCGAATTGTCTCTTTACCTTCGAAGCTCCGAGTGTCAAAATCAAGGCTCTATTAGTTATAAAATGGATGGCAGAATGTGAACCAGCAAGGTATACTGGTGATGTAGGTGATTGATGTAGGTCTTGGATTTAGGTCGATTTGATTCGCAACTAGGTTAAATCGCGTCGAATAAAAATATTGGTGGATAAATTGTTATGTAAAACACCTGTCGTGATGCCGTGATTTACTTTTCAATGCTAGAAACTTTTGTGAATGCTGAAGATCCCCAAACCACGGTACCGTGTCCAAACCTTTGTCCTGTCCTGTCTTAAATATGTAAGGGACAGCTGAAGTTGTCACTTTGCGTATGTCGTATAATCCGTGTTCATTGGATTAGATTAATTACCTTGAAGTGCCACGTGACCCCCCACACACCAGCGCCTCCAATATTTTTATCCGCGTAAACAAATCCGAATGATGAGTTATTTTAGTGACTGTGTCTCCTAAACTACTGAACTCATTCCGATATAGTTTCAAGATTACGCACGTTGTGGTAAAAAAGTTTATTTTTATTTATTGGCACACTTTTTTGATACACATAAGACTTGTCAGATGTAATTTATAAACAGCTTCTTTACATTATTTAGATTTCTTTATTTCCTATGTATTTTCTGTGGCTCACGTGTTTGCTTCGAATAAAGAGACCTTGTAATATTATACCAAGATTGCGTTCTTTATTTGGTGCATCGAAATCACGCGGTCTAATTAGGCATAAGTCGGACTGGTCTTAAAAAGGTCATTGGAATATGGTAATTACTGCTTGTAATTAGTATTAAATGAGGCGTTTTATAGGTTCTTAAGAACCTTTCATTTTGAAAGTATTGTATTACTTTATAGTCCTTCCCTTCTTTGTTTTATTTCTTCATCTGTAAGATGTGTCGCGAAATAACAGCAAGAAAAATACTGTGTCGGCGGATTAAAAGAAAAAAAAAAGATAAATCTTTCTTTTGTACTTTCTCCGTACTAAAATGACTTAAATAAATTATTACAAAGATAGCATAAATGAGTCATGATATTTCTCGTGGCCAGTGTATCGCTGCACTTGCACAAAGTACGATAATTCAGGGCGCGTTGCGACAGCCGCTGCGTCTGCGCATATGACCGTTTTGATTTTAAACAATAACTGGCTATTGCACAACGTGCCCTAGATACCCGCATGTATTTGTTTGATTAATTATTATTTAATTATGATGGACTGCTCGGCTCTGCAGAGTTTTTGTGTATTATTTATATTGGTCTTAGTACTAATAGTTCATGAAATACTTATGGAATCTTGACTAGCCATTTACATTATTGAAATAAATGTCTAAGAACTTAAGAAGTCTCTGTGCACGTCCCTTCTTAATAAATTAGTATAAATAATTGCCAGAATATTTGCTGAAAAATAAAATTAAAATAGTTGACGCACTGAGTTGAGCTCTGGACACTAACTGGACAGCTCCACTCAAATGTGTATAAGTCTTTCATCAAAAAAACCATCTCAGATACTAATCTGCATAATTGTTACATCATTTAACCATTATATGTTTGATGTATGGACTTTAAAAGAGACTTGGACCTCTGAGTTTTATTTCGGTGTTTCATCTAATGGTAGACAGCTATAAAAAAAAAATCGAATAAAATAACATGTAATAAAAGTGATTTAAAAAACATTTTTGCAAAATAAGTATAATTTATTGCTTCGATTTAAATAACAATTATTTGATAAACAACACAATAATTTCGCCGATTATCTTCTATCTCAACTAAAGGCAATCTGTTAATGACTCCTCGCAAACCATGCTACAAATGTGTAGTGTTTATCTACGAGTGACATGCGCGGCGGTGAATACGGCCATACATTATTTATCTCCAAAGCTTCGGCCTTGGTCCAATTCGGCCATGCCGGCAGATAATGTAATTGGTTGTCCTAATTCTTCTGAATGTCAACTGGTGTCTTTGAGAATTGAAGGGTGAAGATGGGGTGAAACTTGGACCTGTTCCAGTTCTGCATACTTTTGTAGTTATAAGTTCTGTGGGTGGTCCAACTAAATGTGGGCGTTTTCTACTGTTATGGATATTTAAACTTTATTAAGTACATATATAATTTATTGCGTGGACTCTCTAAAGAGGGAAAGAATGGAGTGGAGTGGGTCTTTGCTTAGGTGTGGGGTAGAATGGAGAACAAAAAATGTATTATTAAAGTTTGGAATGAAGACTCAAAACACTTAAAATATGTATAAGGGAGAATGCCCATCATACCTAAAAATACCTGAAATTTAAAGAACAAAAATGGAATATACGCCACATTGTACTTCAAATCGTTACCTACTGGAACGATTCGCCTGCTGCGGTCTTCCCGTCCGATTATAATTTGGGTGTCTTCAATGCTAGAGTGAATAGGCTCTTAATAAACTAGTGCGCCTCACCATCAACGATTGCATCACTGCTTACCATCATTGTGGGATTGCAGTCAAGCAATATTTTATAACAGATAAAAAAAACAATGGTTTAATAATTTTTAAAGTTAAACTAGATGCAGACGCTTTTTTTGTAAACTAGATCCAAGTCATACAAAAAGCCCAGTCGTTATCTGTGGGTCTCACCTAAGTAGGCGTTCAAAAATGGTTATCGTGTGACAAAAAATTAAATGCGATAATGTCGTATTGTCAGTCAGGCAAAGGCCATTTGAATCATATACCTAGCTGAATCATACGTACCTACATTATATATATAATATGCACTTAATTAAAATAATCTGATTTTAATTAATATTGGCATGCATATATTATTTTCATTATATTTACGATATAAATAGGTCGATTTAAATTAAATTAAATGAATTGTAACTGTGCACTAATTCTTACTTTCACTACAAAGTTCGTAAAGATTAATTTGGTGGTTTCTGTTTGGCTCAATGTCATATTAATTTAACTATAAAAATATTTTTACACAATTTTGATAATAATTACTCTTATATTATTCCAAACAGAATTTAGAAATACAAGTAGCTTCTGTATCTATACCAGGTTTTTAATGGCTATTCTCCTTTATATATTGATTTTATGAAACTAATAATACCAAAACGTATCAATTTAACTTTTGCCTTCCAACTATCAAACCTCAAAATCATTTGAAAAGGAGGAATAGAATAGTTCTATTTATTATTAATGAGGAATACAATATGATTGTGTGGTTTATTTTTAAGAGAATGGGTCGAAATCTAAAAAAAGTTTTGTGTTCTTATGTTTACAAGCTTTTGCCCGCGGATTCACCCGTGTACATAAAATATAACCATTGTCCTCAGGAGTTAAGTCAGTACTTTCAGAGATTACCTCCTAAAAACAAAAAAAAAAACAACCTTTACCTCTTTAAAATATTAGTTGTGTTATAGATATCCAAGTATCCACACAGTCATGTAATTAACGAATTAACAATATTAAATAAATGAACAGTCGTGAAACTGAATCGCCTCATCAGACTAAGTTATCGAGGGAAGCGGGTCAGTAGCGCACATGACCGGCAATTTGTCACTTCTATGTATTGTTGCGATAGTTTGTCCACATAACTAGAGATTTACGTAACAAAACATGGCATCTATTGTACTACTACTAGCTGAATATAGTTTGACATGCGATAGAGCGAATAGAGCCTAATTTTAAACAAAATGGCTTAAAAACTGTTTTTTTTTCTACGTTTATAGTCTAAGGTTTAATAGTAGTTTATGTGACTAGGGGATAAAGCATGTCTTTAAGTAGCGGGGGACATGTTGAATCCCGAACGAAACAAAGATTGCTGATTTTAATCCCGAACGATAGTGAGGGATTTATAAAATTAAGTAAATCAGTCTAAAGCTATATGAGAAATTAAATGAAAATGTATGATCCCTTCCTGCACTTATCTATGAAACTATTTATTTAATCTACTTTATATTGCATACAGAAAAACTTACAAAATGGTCTATTGTCTTTTAAAAATACCCTTTAAAAATTTGATTCGCTTGGACCCTTTTGCGCGCGTGCCCAACTCGCTCTCGGCCGGATTTTTAATACAGATTACTTTTCTAAATGTAATCAGTTTTGGTGTCTATAAAGCTCTCAGTTTTGGCCTATGTGTGAATATCGATTAGATTACTTTGTCAACCACTTTCATAGGGTGAAAGGAAAGAGGTTGTCTACACTGTCTAAATGTACTAATATTCTATAGAGGTAAAATTTGTTGTTTTGTTTATAGGAGCTAATCTCTGAATGTCTTAGTCCGATTAATAAAATCCTTTCACCGATAGAAAGGCTATAAACATAGGCCATAGGCCATATTTTACGAAAGCAGGTGAAGCCGCAAAAGCTAGTTTATATTAATTCATTCAACCCCAAGCGAACGCCTGAGTTCGCACACCTATTGTCTTTCTACTGTGTCTGTAATTTCCACGATTGTAAGGTAACCGAGTTTTGTTTCGCTAAAGTTTCCTTTGACTGAAGCAATCGATACACACAGAGGAAAATATAAAATGATGAGCAATCACTGCGGCGGTAGACGTTGTTATGGTACCTTGAAATCTGTGCATTTATCTCCCGCACACGTGTCTGACTTATCAGGAAAACACACTAAAATAACACTAAGACTCAACCGAGTTAGTATCTCATAATATAATCTAGAAAATACGATGCAAGGATGACCTTACCGGCTTCACAATTTGGTAGAATGTATATCTGTGTATACACAGGTGTCGATTTTAGTGGTAAACTATGTAAACTCCTGAGAAATTGTTATAAATACTGCAAAAACATGAAATATTTACTCTAGATACATTATTTGCAGAAGCACGTGCTCAGCACATGATTATTTTAACGTTTTATTTTTGTATGTCATTCGATTGCTTCGAGGCTTTATTGCTGTGTACGATGCAGTTTTTTTTTAATTCCTTGCCAGTTTACGTGAGCCCTTGAGTCTGGCAACCAGGCTCTCTTGACACTCAGCAGTTGGGATGTGGAGGTCACACAGGCATATAGGCGTATTCAGCTCTCTCCACCTATCTTAGAAGCCAGCCCCAACCTAATTGGAGTTAACATAGGAGTTCTAGTCAGCAAAAGTCTGACACGCCCTCCCACCAATACTCAAAGGTTCAGTTGAAAATCAGCGTCAGGCAAATGCTACGTAGTTTTCTGGCATTATATTGTTCTGAACCTATTTGGCACAGCCGTGAGACATATGTTTATTGTTGAGTTTTGGTTTTATTTCTTTATTATTATTATTTTTCTTTAATATTTAATTAAAGTTTGCAATTACTTGTTTCACGAATCATGGAGTGCCAAATAAACATGTTTTCTTTCTTTCCCACTCCGCCCTAGAGCAGGAGAAGTCATTGAAACATTTCCCATTTAAAAAAAACAGGAAAGTACTGCGCAAAAGATGATGGTGAGGTTTTCTTCTAATACTGGACAAAACCAACTGTAAATGTCACAAAACCTGCCATTTTCCCACGCCAAAACAAACAGCCCTTTCATCACTGAAGGAAATATCAAACACATTCGTTTAGATCACGACGCACGCGCACGGAATCCGGTAGTTATCACTGCAAACATCCAGCTAGACAGAGACGAATAGATGCAGACACGTGCGAGCGCGAGCGAGAGAGAAGCAAGGTTACCCTCAGGGCCGGGCGTCACGAGCCGCAGCTATCGATGCAAGTACTATCAACCATCGAATCAACTGTTTATCTGTAAATCGTGTTAATGACATTAAAAATTAGGTTTCAGGGAATGTTTTCGAGGTTACAAAGATACCTATTTCAATCTGTAATTAAAAGCGTGTCTTGTAGATTTACAATGTTACCTTGCAATTGCAGATATCGGTCAGATGGTCTTTAAAACCACTATATAAAGGTGGGTGTCTTTTGTAAGTGAGTTTATATGTTTATGAACGCACTTTCGACAGAGAAGTCATTCCTACTGGGGTAAAACTTTTTTATTTTGTTCATAGAATAGTGTGCCAAAAATCTATGTCAATTAATATTATTCAAAGTTATCTAGCCTTTAAGTCGTGACCTTAGCATTGACTTAATAACTTATTTCACAATCAAGTAAACTGCAATACTTGGTCTAGTGTGAAGCGCTGACTGCGATTTTCGCAATTTTACAAACTCGCATTGCACTAGATGTAACTATGTGTGTATTTTGCGAAATTATTCAATTGCTGTGTTCGATATTTATGTAGAAATGAATTCAGTCCACGCTACTGAGCAGTTTTCCTCGAATCTATCGTTTGTATTTTTTTTTTGTTCAATTGGTTTGTTTTGCGTGAATTGTGCTAAAAGAATAATAAAGATTGATTTATAATAAAGAGCTCTTCGGGACAGTTATAGATGGTTACGTGCGCTTGCGCCACGCTATTTGGCAGCTTGTCGTAATAAGACATTGTGCTGGCGACGGATCTCACCCAAGTGACTTATGTTGAATAATCTGAGACAATGAGTAACTTGCTAATAAAAACCAATTCATGATTTTTAAGCTATACAATTGCCTTTTAATAGTAATTTGCCAATTCATTTACAAACATCGCCTTGGATAAAGATCCATTGACGTCGATAGTTTTTTTTAAAATCTGGCAATACCTTAATACTGCAGTTATTACCCAACCACTAATTTGTTATTAAAATATTGTTTATTTAATACCAAATTGACCATGGGCGAGCGTTTAAAACAGGCCTTCGTGTGTAGATACCCTTTAATCAAATCGTACACAAAATCACTTAATAACATAGTAGAACATAATATTTAATCTAAACTGTCGTGGGTACATTCTTGTTGACATGTAACTCATTTCATTGACTATTTATAGCAAGTTGATATAGGGATGTGATTCACGTTACTATGACAAACATGGCCGACGTGGTTACGACATTGGCGCCAAAATATTTGCTTAGAAAAATTACTCTGCAAATAAATTACACTCTGGGAATTCTTGATGATTAATAAAATAAAACCTATTGCTTATATTCTATTTCAAGGTCGCAAAACATGGAAAAAACTAAAAATTATCCATCAATGACTGCAGTGACGTTTCGTTTCCCGAAATGATTTCGAGGCTTACAAAATTCGATTTCATGCGTGACTTCTCTCACATAAAACAGGTGTACCTACAAGAATATGATCACCGAAAAGCCCAGTGACCCCGCCAAAAGCGCCAAATAAGGCCACAAAACGTGCAGACATATCCCCGTGGCGGTGAGGCCACTCGCTGACATAGACCTAGATATTGTGACATTGGCACTACATTCAAGCGCTGAGGTCGCGCGTTGCCAGTTTAAAAATAAAACGCGCGCGCTCTGACGTTTGTGATTTTTGACAGATAGAGTGCGAAATTTGAATTTTGGTTTTGGAACGAACGGATCTGGAAGTACCTGAAGTTTGGAATGTCAAGGATGATTTATTTGAGGTAAACTATCGTTCTGTAAATATTATTTTTAGTATTTAAAGTTTAAATGTAACATTTTATCGTGCTACAAAAATCTAGGTCATTGACTACTCATAAAGTTTTCAAGGGCCATCGTTTGCGCTAAAATTTCTTCGTTCAGTGCACAATTTAAACATTAAGTATCACTGTAGTTCCGTTTATATTTTATTTATTAATATTAATTACATCACCTTCATTAAACAAAATTAAGGAAAATATAGAACAAAAACTAACTTTAACTGTGACCACAAGATAAAGGTAATAAATAAAACTAAAGACAAAATTAAAATCATTTTGACACATGTCAAGGCTATGGTATAGAACGTAGCCGGCGACCCTCGTGAGGTCTGCATTATGTAAGCGGAGGTCCACGAGACGTGCCAGTTACGTCATATGTCTCATGCGAGGCGTTTTCCTACGCGACGCGCATTGCATACTAGGTGTTATAGTCAGAGGAATGTAGCTACTAGCTAGATAGGGTTTTCTACTAGTTCGTAAATTGCTTTATGCTGGTATTAACTGTAGCCAACGGCTTCGCCTGAATAATAGTGAAAAGTATCCGAAGGGAACACCTGGGATAAAGTCCGATGTGCCATTTCATAACATGGTCTACCCGTGTACCAAGTTTCATCGAAATCTGTTCAGTTGTTCAATCGTAAAGAAGTAAGACACATACATATTCACAAACTTTCACCTATTTTCGTATGAAGTTTAATTCAACAGGAATCTTGTATAAACGAAGTCTTTTTAACTTGGAGATAGTGTAGCTTTTATCAGCACCACAAAAAATAATAATTTTATCTTTTTATGGTTAGTTCATAAAACTTTCATTATGTTGGTAAATAATGTAGATGTTAAGTTTACCAACAAAACGAGGATCGAAATAAAGACAACTGTTAATGTTGATTAACTCAAACATATAAAGATATTTTTTCTATTACGACATTTAGATTTATCATCAAATCAAAAAACATTAATCACAATTCAATAGCATAAAATCACATATAGTTAAATAAAAATAGAAGAAACTGAATTAATGTATAATATGTATAAATAGTATTAATAAAGAAAATGAAAGTGAATCAGTAGAAACTGTGGCTGTTCGCTTCGTTCACTTTCTATGAAACATTCGGTCAGAGAAATGCATAACTTTTGGTAGATTTACATCACCGTTGTACACTGGCTGGCGTTGGTCATAAACAACATTATTTCTAGTCTATGCGTAAGTTGAATATAATTTTTCAAATTCAGTAAATTAATCAATTCCAATGATGTTTACACCATGTTAGATTTTTTCCCAAAAATATTTAAAAAGGTCATAAGTTGGACACCACCGACAATAAGCACAACACAGGTAACGGCAGGTCATAGCGGGCATTAGATAGCGCATAGCTGGGTGTGGGAAAAAAACAATCCTTCGGTCACCCTGATGGCCCGGTGACCATGTATTTGTGCGGAAAACCAGGTATAACATAACAACCCGCAACACGAGACACGTGTTGTGGGTTTTCGCATATATTAGAACTAACGTAGTTTAGCCTTGAAGTGATTGCTCTAGAGCTCGCATGTCAAACTTAACCCCACTGGTGGGCCAAAACATGAAACCCGTGGGCTTGGTGGACCACAAAACCTAAACTTACTTCAAATTTCGAACTACTTTGTTTTATTTTATTTTTGACTGCCCTGTTTATCTTGTGGTTAGTGGCCTTGACTGCTATACCGGAGGTCGTGAGTTCGATTCCCCCCCAAGACAAATGTTTGAGTGAGGCGCACGATCATTTGTTCTGTGTCTGGGTGTAATTTATCTATAATATGTATGTATTTAGATATATATAAGTATGTATATCAGTTGTCTTGTACTCATAGCACAAGCTCTGCTTAGCTTGGGAGTAGATGGCATTGGAATAACTGCTTTAGAGTATTTAGAAAATAATTTTGACACATGTGAAGGCTTTTTTTACTGAGTAACTTCTCCAGTTAAAACTCAACGACTAAAACCTCAAAAAAACTGTCTGTTCCAGACAATGTTTTTCCACCTGTTTTTAATCTGGGAAATCATTTGAATTCTTCTCCCACTCTGGGTGGAGCGAGAGGATGTATCAGAATTCCCATCTGTGTACCTTCAGTTGCCCTTAATGTACCAGAGCCTCGGTTAGTAACAAATTCAAATTATCCCGCAGCCTAGTGTTTTTCTACCTTTTTTTATTATGTTTTTATTATTACGGTTTATATTTCGTAAAAGGTTGACGACTTTTTGTGCGATTACTTAGATATATACTTAATATAATATTCCACAACTATCACACAACGCTGTCTAGTCCCAAGCTAAGCAGAGCTTGTGTTATGGGTACTAGACAACTGATAAACATACTTATATATTTCTAAATACATACATATGTTGATAAATTACACCCAGACACAGAACAAATGATCATGCTCATCAAACAAACATTTGTCCTGGGTGGAAATCAAACCCACGACCTCCGGTATAGCAGTCAGGATCACTAACCACTAGACCAACTCAAGTCATATAATAGTAGCTTACGTCTTTCGAAACGGGATCAGTAAAATCAGTACTTTCAGAAATTATCTTTTACAAACTATCACTTTTAGCTCTTAATTTTTGTTTTGTTTCGTTGCATTGTACATACAGTACATAATTCAGCGGTTGCAGCCGACTCCATCGACTTACCGAGCGATAGTAGAGCCAGGTCTATTTATTTATTTAACTATTTATGGACACATAAAAAAAAAATACATAATGTTACAATAGTACTTGAAAGGTCCTGCTTATTTCCAAAGTTTAACACACTAGTTAGTGACCTTAGTTTCAAATAATATACATTATTTGAAACTAAGGTCAAGTAAATTCATAAATAAGTGCAAGTAAATCCAAATCAGAAAAATAAGGAAAATGTCTCATGGTATTACTTGAAATCGTGTAAACATGAGTCAAAATTATTTGTAAGGACGAATGTATTAATTTCACCTTGGATAACTATAAGTTTCATAGAAAATAATAAATAACTAAGACTCATATTATTTCCTACTAAACGAAACAGAAATAAAGTAAGAATTTATGTCAAAAAGGTATTCTTACTACGGTTGGGTGCCGCCGTTGCTCGTAGCAGGCTCGTAGCGAAGTGCTACGCTTTCGTAGGCGTTGCTACGAAACTACGCATTTGGAATTATCGCGCGGAAGTAATTTATTTAAAACTATTTAAAATATTTAACTGGGTTTAATTTATTAATTAATTGTTCATTACTGTTTAATAGTTTAATGTTATTGATACTTATGTTTAATTTTTGAAGGTTAGGTAGAATATAAATTGTAATAACAAAGTTGAGCAAAAACTTGTTTTTTATGAGGCAATTATATAATATACCTGAACTAAAAATATAAAGAGATAAACAGATTTTTTTTGTAAGAACTAGTGATCTAATTCCGAAAATTCTTTCATAAACACTTTACCCTATACATTGGTCTTATCACTGAGTGTGTTCATTTTTATCCCGGAAAAAACGCACGATTCCTGCGAAGTAGGCCAGAGGCGCGGAGTCAAGGAAAACGTATGTGATTATTATATAATACTTTATGGCTAGCTTCTACCAGCTATTTAACTGCGTAAGTGTAAAAAAATATCCTAAGATTACATACTCCCTGATACAAATACGTTTAAATAACATTATTTAGTACATGCAAACCCCACAGCACGTGTCTAGTATTTTATGTATAGAATCTATGTACATTTCATAACTGTACCATGAAAAATCATACAGTTATTGTGTGTTAAGTTACCTGGATGTCCGCACAAATACATGGTCAGCGGACCATCCAGACGACTGAGGGGTTGTTTTGCTACCTTTCCTATGACCTGCCGTGCCTGTGTTGAATCTACTTAGTATTGGTGATGTCTAACTGTGTCATTTTATAAATATTTTTGGAAAAAAATACAATGTGGTGTAAAAATTGTTGGAATCCATTTAGTTCCTGATTGTGAACAAACTATAATTATTCAGGTTTCGTATAAACTAAAAATAATATTGTATAATTTGCTATTCCAGGCCATGGTTTGCCCGTAGGCGGTATTTTATGTAAATCCCTTCAGCCGCTTGAGCGTTACGAGTAACAAAGATACACACACATGTACAAATATAAACAAACTTTTATTTTCATAATATTATGATAATAGAGTGTATTGTATTAATTAACTTTTGACTAATAATTTAATGGTACCTCTAATTATTTCATTTTCAGTCAATATTATTTTAATACCGAAAACTCATTGCTTTCAATTTTCTAAATATATTAATAAAATGAAGAAATCAACAATAAAATTAATTAAGATGAAGTTTAACGAAAACTACTCAGAAAATGTTTGCTTTAAGAATTTAATAAATGTTGGCAGCTTCCACAAAAACGAACTTACATTAGATTTAAGGGATGTTCCGGGAATTAGGGCGTGGGGGAGGAACGGGACTTACAACAGGTAAATTGTAGAAGGTTAAGTAGGAAAACTATAGTAGGAGAAACTAGCAAATATTTTAGATGTGCGGTGTTACAGCGATATGCGTTGTCTAGCCAACCCGTGCCAGAACGCAGCGGCCATAATAACTGAATTGTAGATCCGTCGATCAATGTCTGTCTGTGGAAGGACCGCTGCGGTTCCCTGAGTCAATTTTGACGTAAAAATGCTTATTAAACCTGTACATATCTCCTTCAAACTTTCACAGAGTAAACTGGATAGATATTTTTAGAGAGGAGGTAAAAGTGTTAAGTATTTTGCGAATTTTCTATAGTTACGTACTCATAATTTCGCCAATTTTTTGTAAAGCAGAGCAGAAACGGCTCCATGGTTCAGTTAGGTGTCAGTGGTTGGTTTTAGTCAACTGTCCACGGACGCGTAGCTTCATAGACGCGTAGGTATTCGTCATGATACGCCTGGTGTACGCCTGCGTGAAGCGTAACATACAAAACTATGAACCTGTGTTGTAACATTGGACAGTAGATCTTAATCAGTTCATAAATGATATATCACTAATTCGTTGCAGATATTTCCGTAATACATTTACAAATAGTTATTGCTAACTCATGACGAAAGTCTGTGACCAGGGCGTGTTGCCAATGATGACATCTGCTTCTGGAACATGGTAGAGCACAATAGGCTTCATCAGAAAACATAAAGCATAGAGTTTCCAGGAGTTTCCTAGCCTGATTGAGTCAGAAATAATGATGTCTGCAGGAGAACCAAAATTACCGACAGGCCGAAGAATTGCTTAAGTGGCAGTGGGCAAGGGACATTACTCGCAGAAAAGATGGTTGATCAGGCTAAAAGGTTCTGGAGTGACGACCGCATACTGGAAGATGCAGCGTCGTAGGCTTCCCACAAGTTGTACCGATGACCTGGTGAGAGTCGCGGGAACCCGATGGGTGCGAGACACACAAGACATCTTTTGGCTCAAATGTTACTTCGACTGCAGAAGTCCCATTTCTGCTGTCGAAGTGACAGTGTAATATAGGTTATAAAGTATCCTACCGCCTAACCTAGGCCAAGGTCTCGACATCCACTCATACTGCTTATGACTTATGTTATTAGTAGGTATACATATAGAAAAAATAGAACATGAGTGTTTGATAAAATTCATTTTTTTTAAGTAAGCCTATTGGATCCTCTGATCTTCTCAATATCCATGTCCTCTACTTCTTTCGTAGTTACACTTCTGTATCAATAGCTCACACCATTGCTAGGCAACGCTACACGTGCCGTCCCGGGGCTAGGGAGTTAGCCCCTCCCCCCTCCCTGGGCCACTGCATCTAAGCCCGGGTGGTAACGGGGCTTATAATTATGTTTTTATTAAAAATTCAAAATTAAGTAAAGCGGTATAGTAGGCAATACGGGTTATTTTCTGGAATTTCGAGAAACACAATCATGTAGAATTTAGGATATGAATAAAAAAGTTGGAGGTTTGGTATACTATTTTAGGGTTTTTGTTTACTAACAAGACAAGATTTTTTGTAATATACTAGCGTTGCCGACAGACGTTGTCCTGTCTAAGCTGGTTTTTCGTCATAAAAAATAAAATAAAAAACCCGATTGCACTTTTTAGGTTCAGTTGTATTTTCAAACCAGTGACTCATAAAAAAATCATGTAAGTCTAGTTAGCTACGTGAAAACACACTTACAGAAGAATTATATAAATAAAGATATAAGAAGCAACAACTGTTGTCTCAATAACTGTCTCAACAACATCTAAACACTTGGAAAGTGCCTCCGCGGCCGAAAAGCTGGAATTTCTAACAGGAGTTCCCTATATGATCTAGGCCCAGAAATAAGCCAGATATTTTGGAATCCACAAGGGAAATAAGAGCGGACGAAATATACTGGCAAAAAATAGTGAGTACTTTACCTAAGTGTGATTTAAATAGAAAACAAAACAAGAGAAAAACCTAAAATCCTGTCGAAGTAATTCTCTAAACAAAACTAGATATTTCTTTGTCCATCTTCACTAACGTAACGATAACATTTACCCTTACAATCGACAATTATTTGAATAAACTAACAGAGGCTTGTTCTACACTATTGGTACAAGTGCGGGGAGGGGTGCGAGGAGGGCGGGGGAGGACGCCCACGCGAGGGGGATGGTGGGCGGGGGGCTCCACGTGTATCAATGAAGAATGAACCCGGCCAAGCGGAGGAGGGAGGGGCGGAGAGCAGTGAGGAGCTTACAAAATATGTCCAGGATACGGAGGACATACCTGATTTATTTTATTTTTTCAGTCGCATTTGTGCACGTGGGTGACGGTTGTTTCCCTACTTTTTGGGGGGATGGAGGAAACGAATGAATGAATGAATGTTTTCATATTTTTTGTTCAGTTGAGTGGATGTTTTATCAATATCTCGTAGGCTATCCTCGACTATGACACACTTATACTTTGTTTTAAGCATAAGGCCAAGAATAGAATTTTGTACCCAGTTGACATATGAGATAGTTGGAGTCTCCATCCAGTCTGAACAATAGCAGCTGGAAATTTCTTTTATAATAGCCTAAAATTTTGCGATAAGGAATATAAATCCTTTCTAATTTCCTGGTCGATGTCATTATTACGATGCACAACCCTAACACACCTAACTGCTAGGTACAGAGTTATGTTCTACGCATAGCAGCAAAACAATCGTCTTCTGATCTTTCAAAGAAGACATAATAATAAACTCAACATTCCCAAATTTAATGAACATCGAGAAGTGGCAATAAGTATCTGATTACTTCTTACTAATATATAAAATAATGTATAAAAAGCAGGAGCTGTTTGGTTGCCTCCCCTGGTGATGGGGGGATGGGGGGGTGTTACACGTGTCTATCACCCTTCACCCCTCACCCGTGACATCACCATCAAAAGATTTAATTCCTGTATAGAAATATTATTTCTTTTTGTTGAACGTCCTTCGACTGGTTACAATGGAGTAATACTCGTAGGCTCTTCACGAGCCTATTATAATAGAGAGTATTAGAAAAATAGGCTCCCTTTTAGCGACCAAAAGATTATGTTTTCTGAGCTCAATTGATGTAAATATAAGTGGGAATAATGTCGATGTTCTCCACCTTATTCGAATATTTCTATCGCCTTAGTGAAAAGAGGTATAAGTCCGATTTTATCTTTTTTGTGAGTTCCAAAGTGATCATAAACACAAAGAAATGTCAGCAAACCATAGGGAAGCCCGGCAGAGGCGAAGCCTACCGTGGCCAAGGGTTTATTTCTGAAAGAAAAACTCGACCCTGATATGAAAGGCAGCGAAGGAACAGGAGAGGGTTTTAAGTCAGTAAAAGTCTGACACACCCTCCTGACCCGCCCCAAAGCTAGAGATGTCATTGATGATTTTCCAAAAAAAAAAAGTGATCGTAAACAAATGCTCTATCGTTTGGTAAAAACAGATCAAAGCTACCTCTCAAAATAAATGAGTTACTTTGTGTTAAAGATACCAACTGACCTCAAAAAAAAAACTTTAGAATTTGGTTTCAAGCAGTTTTGTATCGTTTTAAACAGGTGAATAAAAATATTTACCTGTTTAAAACGATAAAGCAATTTAGTATTTTAAATCTAAATTAATAAGAATAACTCTCCTTTTTATTTTGGCTGGTGTTTAACAATATAACAATGCCTGGTCCTTAAAAATGGTTTTTTAACTAGTGATGTTTACTGAACATAAATCTTTTTTCACCAAAATCACGGGAAATATCAATATTTACATACATTACTTTTTTATCACATTCCAAATGAGTATGTTTTTCATTTCTGTGGATTTAACATTTAAGTTATAGTACAAGAGATAAATTAACAATTTTATGGTTGAAATAAGTCACTATCTTTGAAACTACTAATTTAAGAAAAAAAAACCTCAATAATAAAGAGCATAAATCGTTTACCTGTTAAAAAAAATATACGTGTGTTCAATTTTGTTTTCAATTTGAAGCGCACGAGTGTTTTTGTGTCTCCTGTTAAAGTTGCATTTTTGAACTTAGGTCCCTTTTCACTAAGGCTACAAAATAGCCGTGAGATTGGCTCTGAGAGAGTAATCGTTTCCTGATAAGTGCTGCGTAGCTATACGTATATGAAATCGGTGTCGAGCGTTTTATATTGGACAAGTGGTCCTTAGGGAGTCTTTTAGTCATGACTCCAAGTACTCTGGATCATCCTATAGTAAGTTCATCTTAAAGTCAATCCTGGGATTCGATTTTAACCCCTCTTTCAGTTATTCTTGATAAGTCTTGCTTTTTAGTTATATTCTTGATATTAAGGTAACTGCGTACTCATAATAAAAATAAGATGTAATGAAGAAGATAAAAATTCCGAAAGACACGAAATGTTTTTTTTAGTACTTACTATCTGTTTGTAATCTAGAAATTGCACCTAATCTAGATTCTAACGTTTATTTTGTCATATCTCTCTATCACTCAATGGTTTGCTGGAAGAAAACTCAACTTTGAGTTAAGCTTGCGTATGTACTTGAACTCTGATAACAATGTATTTTATACAATTACCAAAACGGATCTTGAGCGCTCGGCGTCACAGTGGGGATCGCTTTGCGCATTCCATACATTGGCAAGCCAATATCTTCGTTGTTAAATACATGCGGCAACGCAGGGAAAGAATTAGGAGTAACGTCTATGACGCGATGGCGCAGCGAACCAATCACTGACACTCCCCGCCTCCGCGTCTCACTTCGCACCACTAAAGAGACCGAATATTTGACTTCTGCGCAACCGCTCAAGATCCGTGATGGCAACTGTAACTTGTTTTGGTGTACAATAAATAATTAAGAAAAATCGTTTAGGAACTAATAATTTTCCGCCCATTGTGCACTTATTCTTTTAATTGTTTGTCCTGTATTTTTGTTTATTTGGTGTACAATAAAGATTATAATAATAATAATAATCTTTTCAACAGGCACTCTTAGGACACACTATTTCTTGGCCAAAAAATAACACTATCAGACTTTAAAACACGTCTAATAACAATTATCATAATGAGGTGACTATTTATAACCCAATCCTAGACACTGTGAGAACAAAGTAGGACAATTTATTACCTACCTAGGCTGATTACAAGCAAGATAAGAAATAGATACTCGTTACAGTAACATTACTTTTCCTTGTACAGATTACTTAGAATAAAGATAATCTAACCGTCAAACAAGTATTTCTCATAAATATTTAGTCTAAAATCCCCGAATTGTAATCAGTTCCATGATACGGTTAATTTCAATGTATTATCGTGTTGTTTAAATTGAATTAATTAAATTAATTGATCTACACGATCTACAGTTGTATCGTGGTATCTTAATGAAGACATGGAAAGGCTTTATATCGGATAACTACATCTTGTTTTAACGAGCATGACATGTTATATTGTTTAGATTTTAATGCATTACTGAGTTAGGAACGGCGTTGATCTAAATTAGTCATAAAATGATATTAAATAAAATACTTAAAAATATGCACTGACTCTTATCTACCACTTTTTTATATCTTTATTTTATGAGGACTTTTATCTCTTACAATATGCCAGCCCCATCTTAAGTTAACTTAACTCTTTGAATGCCGTAATTAGAGACACAATAGAAAGACAATTGCTTATGTCGAACTGTGTAACATAAGACATTCAAAAGGCTAAGTTTACAATAAAATCTTAAATCTTCTATTGACACATTTCCATTACATAATTATGTAATCTTAGCAGATTCACTTCTTGGATAAATCAAGATCTTAAAAAGAGTACGCATTTCGATTTTATTGACAAAGTATCGCTTTCCATCAGGTGAGATAGAGGTCAAACGCGAGCCTAACCATAAAGAAAATTAAAAAGGAAATAAAATAAATGATCTTTTGCAATCTTGTCAGTAGATCTGTACCCATTTCTTGACACATTCCACCAAAAGATGCTGGACATCATTAAATCCTCAAATTGTGACGTATTGATGATGTCCAGCAAAAGAAATTGCACGTTGAATATTAAAAGCATTGGTTTATTCTGAGACTTAAATCTAACTAAGTTCATGGTAATTTTCTACCATAAGCAATGTTATTTTTAACAATGGTATAGTCCTATAAAAATCGTCATTCTAGTATCCGATTTTCAAAGCGAAAGGTCATTGTCACCATTAACTTTCTTTCAGGCAGGCCAAAAGCACACTAACCTAGCCTAACATAATGTTAGGTCCAAAATACCGAAGGACGCCCATTTCGTCTCACTCAAATATAAAGCTTAACCCGTTCCAATAGAATCGAAATTCCAAATACCGCATGCAAAACTGAAATCACTGAAGCCTAAACTGAGCATGAATGAAAAATCAGTCCTAAATACACTACCTATAGGTTTAGTTTCATTTGTAAATGAACTGAAAGCCTGAAAATAGGTATTCAAACTTCTGAATCAAAACTTTAACACGAGGATTGAAGCAGTAAAATTAAGTTTTTAATTTAATCTAGTAAATAAGATGTGTACATCTCATTCTGTAGTTAAATAAAATTGAAACGCAATGCGAAACTTTTCCCTGCAATGCGCCATTTTTGTCTTATAGGGGGGAAACTAAGTTAGGTGGCACGACTGTATACTAGTACGTATGTACGTATTTACACACGAATCATTTTACGTCACTCGAGAAAATACAGTGTTTACGTGGTAGAACGGTTATATTTAGACTGTATTCTGATTGAAAGTTGGTCACACGTAGGTCACATAAGAAAAAGGCATTAGCACCTTACTGAGTGACCGAGCTTTAAGTTACTGCAATTTAAAAAAAAAGCTTATTAGTAGTATCGCTGAATGCTGATTACACTTTTATAATCACACTATAAAGTGTGTCTACTGAATGAACTTAGATTAAATTATTATAATCTAGGTGTCTTCAAGGCAAGAGTAAATAGGCTCTTAATAGACTAGATCGTCCACCATCAACGATTGCATCACTGCATACCATCACATTAAAAAAAAAGTGGTATGTAGCTATATTCTGATTATACCGACAGTATGTTTGATGAACTGGTGAAGGTTGCAGGAAACTGATACATGCGAGACGCACAGGATCGGTCTTTGTAGCGACACTTGAGACCTGTATCTAGCAGTGAACGTCTTTCAGCTGAAATTATAACGATGATGTTCTTTTGGCATAATTTTCCACTTTCAGTAGTAACAGTAGCCCACCGGTACAAAGAACAGAGTCCAAGCTACCGACGGTCAAAGCTTTAGAGAGAGGCACCGCCAACAATACGAGCCATTAGTCTAGAAATCAAGCCCTTGACCGTGTCCCCTAAAGCGAGCCTCCTAAGGTGTTGGCCGAGGCTCATGGCTATTAAAAGCCAATGGCCGACATGACTATCCATTAAGCATAGTGATCGCTGAGTCCACATTCCATACGTCGCGAGCTTAGTAATTGATTTGCATATCTTTTCGGGTTTCACGAGGTACTCATCTTTCGGGTCGGTAATGTCAACAAACATTGCATGCCTCTTGATTCGGCCCACCACTACTATCAAGGCTGTTGGTCTCAATGGTCCTGTTACTGATGACGAGTCGATTTCAGTACAACCATTTCTACATGTCAGTAGCTTTGACACTTGACGGTTCTGAAATAATAATAATAATAATAATCTTTATTCATATATAAAACAGATTGCAGATCATTTTACATTTTTCACAAAGTGGGTAGTTTTACATTTCTGACAATCAAGTGGGTGACGTTCTGTTCTCCTTGCTAGGCTATGAAATAGCCTGTATTAAGAAGTAACAGTGCCGATCCCCTCGAGTTTTATTACTACAATTTTTTATTTTAACAACATAAATAAATTCAAGCAAAATGTTTAACAGATATTAGTGTGCAATTGTATGTGTATATATGTGAGATGGTGCGTGTGTTGTGTCGTGTATGGGTCTGTGAGTGTGTGTGAGTGTGTGAATGAATGTATGTGCGTAGGCAAGCAATTGTGAAAGCGTGCGTGGCTGTGTAAACGTGTGTGAGTCAGTGGGTGTGGTACAAGTTACAAACTTGTCATACCTTAGTTAAATTAAATATTTTTCTGTTTCGTCATAGGTTTTATTTTGGAGGAATGCGCGGAGCGTCTTTTTACAATTATGATAGGACAGTCTATAAATTGGACATTTATTGTTTATTACATTGTAAAGGGACGGACCTAAATAATAAAAGAATCTTTTAGTAAACGTTAAGCGAGTTTTTGGCGTAGTGCATATCATGTCTTTTCGGCGTTTGGTAATTTCAATATAGGGGGTCATGCAGTGTTGCAATAAAATTGTTTGTAAAATAAAGTGTTGCCGCACGTTGAGGACATTGCAATTTGTGTATAATTGATTAGTGGGATAAATTAGTGGACGGAAGGTAGCCACTTTCAGTATGGCCCGGTGCGCTACTTCAAGTGGTTTGAGGATAGTTTTTGCAGCACCACCCCAACAGGGAATACAATAAGTAATAATTGATAGGCATAAGGTAAAATAGACATTACGTATAATAGTAGGGTTAGCAATGCTTCTAAGGGTTTTAAAAATATATATAAGTTTACGAACTCTGCCAGTAAGGACATTAATATGGGATTTAAATTTAAGATTCTTATCTATGATTATACCTAGGTATTTTATTTCGTCCGTAGAAGTTATGGGTGTACATTGGCATGACATTTGAGTTTGCAAATTACAGGTGTGAGCTTTTAATAATATTCTTTGGTTTGGTTGAGAAGCAGAACTGACCGAATAGGTAATAAACTTTGTTTTGGAGGTGTTTAGTGTAAGTTTGTGGAGATTAAGCCATGTCAGTGCTACATTAAAGCCATTTTGTGCCTTGTTCTCGAGTTCAGACCATGTATTAGCGACGAAAGTTATAGCTGTGTCATCCGCATATGATGTCATCTTAGCATTTGGGATGTCTAAATTACATAAGTCATTTATAAATATTAGAAATAAGGTGGGACCCAATATGCTTCCTTGCGGAACGCCACAGTAGATGGGGAGTTCATTGCTGCTATGCTGATGAATTCTGACTATCTGTGAGCGATTTGTGAGGTAGCTTTGAAAGAGATCAAGTTGCAATCCCCTGACACCCATCTTTTCAAGTTTGAGTAAGAGAGAACGAACGGGGACGGTGTCGAACGCCTTTGCAAGGTCTAGGAATATTGTTAGGACTTTTTTATTACTATTTAGGTTTTTTACAACATTGTTAGTTAATTCCTGAACTGCGTCATAGGTTGACTTGTTTTTACGAAATCCAAATTGTTGTGGTGATATTAGTTTGTGATGTTCTAGGTAGTTTACAAGTCTTTTATTAATAAGACGTTCTAGTACCTTGGATAAGGCAGTTAGAACTGCTATAGGTCGGTAATTATTCGGCAAGCTCCCGTCGCCTCCCTTGAAGACTGGATGAATGATTGCCTTTTTAAAAGAAGAGGGAAAGACTGCAGTCTCAAAACAGATATTAAAAATATGGCATAGTATGGGTGCCAGGAGGGTTGAGTATCTCTTTAGGATGTAGGGTGATATGCCATCCCAGCCAGTAGCAGCATCAGAGCGCAATGAGTGTATAACTGTTGTAATTTCGTCAAGATCAATAGGTTCAAGGACGAATGATGAAGTTAACGAGAAGTTAAAAGTGGGTTGAGTAACTGTCAAAGGCTGCGTAGTACTAGAGTGGATATTATTTGCAAGCTTCTCGCCAATGTTAACAAAGAATGAGTTTACAGAGTTACAAGATTCAATAGGTGAGGATGATAAGGTAAGTAATTGTTCAGATGTATTTTTAGTTTTAGTAGTGTTAGTAACTCGTTTAATAGTGTCCCATAGTAATTTGGGGTTTGTACTAACTTTTTCTAGTTCTTCTTTATCGTAAATTCTTTTAGCCTTCTTTAAAATACGAATACAGTAGTTTCTGTATCGAAGGTAAGTAATTTTTATAACTTCATTTCCTGGGAATTTTTTAACTTTCTTATGTAGCGCGTCCCTGTTTCTAATGCACCGTAATAGACCAGATGTGATCCATGGTTTTAGGATTCTTTTATTTGATGAAACTTTTTTAACTATAGTATTTTCAGATATGGATAACTTTACTAAATTCAATAATTTATCGGTAGCCATATTTGGGTCTTTTGTGTTCAAAATAGGGGAGAAATCCAGTTGTGACATTGATTTGTCAAGCCCATCATAGTCAATTTTTGTTATAAAGTGGTTTGCGACCGTTCGTATAGATTTATTATAGATGCAAAGTAAGGAAGAGGAGTGATCAGTTATTGTAGAACTTAAAACAAAGGTATGGGTGGGGGCAGCTGATTTAAGAAACAAATGATCCAAACAATTCCCATCCCTGGTCGGCAGGGTGTGAGCAGGGAGATAACCGTGAAAAGCCAGGCAATTTAAGTATTCATGGGAGCGCATGTCAGAAGTTGTAGGTTTGATATCCACGTTAAAATCGCCTGTTAGAACTACCGATTTAAATCTATGCAGCGACACAAGTATGCTGTTAAGAGCTGTGAGAAAGCTGTTTATGTTGTCTATGGATGGTGATCGATAAATACAGATTATCGCCAAGTCTGAGTTAATTTTTATAACAAGACCAGACGCGGATTGGTGAAAATCTGGTTCTTCACATGTAACAGACAGGTTCGATTTCGAATACACTACTACACCATCACTCTGATTGAGATGTTTGGTGGTCATAAATGACGAGTAATTATTAAGAATCGGGATAAAGATATTGCTAGAGCATGGTAACCAACATTCAGTTAAAACAATCAGATCGCAATCAAAAGAAATTCGGTGCAGAAGCGTTTGCAAGTTTAAAAAATTACGGTTTATAGAACGAATGTTTTGTGATAGGATTTTAATGAAGTTATTAGGGCACTTCACAATGGAGAGTGTTTCCTCAGGTGTGCATGTATAGGTAGTTGATACAGACAATTCGTCGATACATTTAATTAGATTGTTTATGTTAGTAGTCATTTTACTGGCAAGGTAAAAATATTTTGTGGGTTACGAGTAAACAGGATGGTATATATTTTAAGATCGTATGGAAGGCTTATGTTCGGGGGCATTAGGTTTAAAAACATATATTTTACGATATTGAAGTAGGTATTTAAAGAATGATGGGTATTAACGCATGCAGATGTAAGGAGTATCTGTGGTGATATGGTGTTGTTATATGTAGGTGTTGATGTTGAGTGAGTCATGTATGTTGAGAGTATGTGGTGTGGATGAAAAAAGTTATATGTGTGAGTATTGTTAGTGTCTGTATTTAGTGTTTTAATATAGCAATTTGATGAAATCGTAAAAGTAATCAAATGATACATACAAAATAGCAGGGTATACTTAAATGTAAATAGTCATGCTTTAATTATTGCCGCTAGCTGCTTCAGTTGTTCTTCGCTTCTCACCACGATAGCCTGGCTATCAGGATTCTTTTTAAGCATAACTTTTCCGTTCGACGTCCAACAATAATTATACTGGTGTGTCTTAGCGTGGTTTCGAGTAAGGTAAAATAACCTTTTAGTATTGGCTGTTAAAAGCTCTGTAATGTAGATAGGTGTTTCCGGTACAGATTTTAAATTTAAGTGGGTTGATTTTATCTTGTCGGTGGGATTAAGTTTATTGTAGTCTTTAACAGCAGCAAGAAACCTCGTTTTCACCATGGTATTACAGAACTCAACTGATAAACTTGATGTTACGTTTTCCTTTTTTGAAGGTAGTCTTGCAATATCACGGATACTAGAGGATTCCATATCAATTCCTAGATGTTTTGAGAGGTGCGATATAGTATCATACAGCATTGTCTTGGTCTCACTCTGCCTTTTGGGTACATTACGTAATTCTATAGATGTTTTGATGAGATTGTGGTCGAGAACTTCCAACTTGTTTTCTAACTTAGCTAACTGGATTGCCATGGAGCCACGTTGATTTTCTAGTCCCGTAATTTTATTTTCAAGGGACTGTAATTGATCGGAGACCACTGTCATTGCCTTTTCGAGATCAGTATTTGTGACCTTAATTTCCGTGTAGTGATTTTTTATTTCCTTAATATGACCTTCTAATTTGTCCAAACGGATGCTTTGGGTACAAATCATTTCATTGATCATCTTTTTGATGTCGTTTTTAAACATATCCAGGTCACCACTGCCGAGTGAAATGCATCTGCGTTTGGCTTGCTGGGTGATGTTTTCCTCTGGGTCTTGGCTTGCTTGCAGCTTTCGGATATCAGACTCCGAACGCGATGAAAATTGATTTGGAGGCGTTTTGGATTGATTTGAAGGCATTTTGGATTGATTTGGTGGTGTTTTATACATGTTACCTTAGCTTGTTAGTTTGTCTAATCCGACTAAAAATCAAGACAGAGCCAAGTAAACATAAATATATTACTCGCTAATCGCTATCGCTCATAAGTTGGGCAGCCGACAAAGATGACACACGCACAGCGTAAGCGCAGCGGGGCTCCGCGTGCTATCTCAGTTTTTACTGTTGCCGGCCCACTTCATCCAGTACTCTGCTGGTGTTTCGCGTTCTCTTCAAAATTTATGCGCTCTTAGTACTTTTGCAAATTTTATTCATCACTTTATTTCGAAATAACTATTAATTTTTAATAAAAATTGAAAAAACTTTTACGGATTGCACGTCTAAACGCTTTCGCGGTCCGAAGGGAAGGCAAAGGAAGGGAAGGAAATACTGAAATACATACAGGTTTCGGCTCAATTTAACTTGGATTACTTCAAAATGTGTGAATCTGGATATATCGCCCCAGCTGCGGCTTATAACTACGGATACGGTTGTATATGTCTACTGTTTTAGGAAGTCGATGCGTACTGTGACGTGTAGGTGTAAGATATATAGTCGCCGGGGCGATAGGGACTGCATAATATTAGTGCCTGGAACTCCCGTCCACCAAACCGCATCACTCTTAGGCGTGTATTGCCCTCCTTGAAGCAAATTAGTTAGCCCATGAGCCGATATATTTTTATAATCCAGTTACTGATTTTTTAGATATGTGTATTTTCCGTTATCATTCTATTTTCCTATTGTTTTCATTTTGATATTTAGTCCAATATTCCATTCGTTGAAAGGTTCTCTCTGAATTTCTTACGCCATTCACGTTGACACTCAAGCTACAGACTATTATTATCAAAGGTTGGTCGTAGTACTACGGATCGATACGCGGGGGTTGGGGGAGGTTCAAGGCCGTAGTATGCGTACCATTGCGTATCAGGGTGGCAACCCAACTATCTAGCTAGTGCTATGTACTCCTAGTAGTGACGCTTGTGTCAAATTAATGTGAATGGTTGCTTGTACTCGTGTTATCTAATCAATTTATTTACTTGTTGAATTTAATTAATTAAGAGAGCCAATTACAATAACAAGACAAACCAATAAAATTATAAACAACATTGTACATCAATCTATCTCATAGTACTCCTGACATGCCAATAAAATCATCTTCCATTCATCCGCAAACAGATTGTTTGTTGGATAAGAATCTAAAAGATAATATAGTGTAGCCAAAATGCGAAATATTGGAGACTGAGCACGGGCTACCAGTACAGCTACCAGTACCACACTGACACACAGCAAAGTTCCTATGCTTTTTACCCCGACAGTAATTGTCCGGGACCAAGACATGAAATTGAGGATATTTATGTAAATGACTGTTCTAAGTGTATTTCTTTCATTATTTTCAGATAGAAATATGTATAGCGGTAAAACTGATACTCAGCTCTTAAAGTTGGTAAATCACTGTTCATGTTGGAATCCAGAACCTTCCACCCATCGAACCTTGTAGTGCTGCCATAATCTATCACACAATTGAGTACACTGGTACAGTCAGGAAAACTATTTTTTTTTCGACAAAACATCAAGAAGCCATTGTTAAACAATCTCCAGTAAAATGACACTTTACAAAAATTTTAACTGTTTAACTGTCACGTAGACAACAATTCTTTCACTTAAAATAAATATCATCATTACAGCCGAAATACTATTGACATAGGCCTCTCCTAAGTGTCACCTTATCGGTGTGTCTCGCACTCTTCGGATACCCGCGATCCTCATCAGGTTATTGGTCCATCTTGAGGATTTTCTCCCTCAAGGCTCAACAATGGGCAACTATAAAGTATAGTCGACCTTATAATGTTCCCACCATTGGGACTCAGGCCTCGTCTATATGAATGGGAAAAGTTATAAACAATAAAGTCCCCTAATTACATTCCCTGTACAAATAAGAAGGATATTTCTAAACACAAGGTTATCAAACAAAGTTCTTAGTACTCCCAGCAATCACTACAATCAGGTTTCTCGACCCCCTAAAGCCTTACAAAAACCTCTAGCTACCAGGACAGCAGAGCCTTAGTGATAACAAAGATTGTCAGGACGTTGACACGCCACTGAAGTCCTCTCAGTATCGTCAGCGTTTTCCCTAAAAGCCTTCGAACCTACTTCAGAGGTTGTTCACCCTCTTTGACCTTATGTCCCGTGTTGGCGACCGTTAGCTGAAAAACGGAAAATTATGAGTTGTAATCGTATTGTGTAGAAGCACGCAGTTGTTGCCTAGGCTCTGTCTAGCTGAAGTTTTCCTAGAACCCTGATTTTTATTAAGTTCAAAAAAGTTTTCAGGAAAAACAGCTGCGTATCAAATACAACTGAAGAAGTTTGGAGGTGTTTTAGGGGCTTTTTTTAAAGTGATTTTTGACATTCAAAAAGTACTGATACTGATGAATAAATGTCAGTATTAATATTAAAATATAAATTAATATACAATTAAGAGAAGAATGGAAGCCTTTACCCTGCAAAGGGACACAAAAGGCTCATGATAATAATGTAATCTTAAATAATAATTTGAATAATTATGACTTTTGATTTTAATTTTGATAGTGTCCGTACCATACATACCTATTTTCATTAAAATTTAACGTACATATAACGATTTTAATCATGGATAAGTAACTACATAAAAGATCTGTTCCAGTTGCTCCTGCTTCGTTTTCAAATCTACATACATTAACAAAAACTTTGTTGCCTGTTGTTTAAAATCAGTTTAATTACCAAACGACACACGCGACGATGTGAACGAAAACAAAACTAATTCGTGTATTAAACTTTCACTCTCCACGGCAACAATTAACTCGCCGCGAGTGACGTCGGCGCCGGCGCAACTCACAAGCGATACGACTTGACACAACAGTGGAACACCCACCGGGACACATGGTCGTGGTGCCAAACATGGTTACAGTGCTTGTGCTGCTCATATTTCTAGCTTTACTAGTAGACTGTTTAAATATTAAACATATTGTTGTAACATAAGCGTAGGCCTAATATAACAACTATATTCTGATATTTTATTAGCTGGATTCAATTGACGGCAGTGAATTTTGTCCTGCTGTCATTAAACCATTGCTTGAATGTCACTTTAGTCCATCTAACTAAAAATTATAGTTTAGGTACTTTCTTGTGGGACCCATGACGACGAATCATAAGTGCAAGGAAACTTCTCAAAGCAAGAGTGAACATTCATTTTCTGGACTCGCTCGTTCTACCGTAGACTTCATCCTGAATAAAAACATACAAGCATAATTTCAATTTTTGACGTTGACATCTGTCACTGTCACTTTTGCATTAAAATCAATTATAAATAGGTACCATAAATGATATTAGGCTAATTAACTTATTATTTTACAAGCTTTTAGTTTCACCTGTCCCGATGTTTGTCTGTAATCATACCTTGCAAATTAAATTTAATCCACTTCCCGGTTACTGATTGAGCTGAATGTTTGCATGCATATGTAAATAAGATAACAATGCAAAATTTTTACGACATGGAGCTGATATGATGATGGAACTGGAAGGTGGTCATAGAAACTCTGATAACTCTGTTTTAGCTTTTTGGAATTGTCTTAATGAGTATTATATATTGCGTTATTAAAGCTTGCTATTAAAAGATGATTTTCATTGAAAACTTGTTTAACATATTCTTCATCGAGAGCTGGCTTATTCAAAATGACAAGTAACGAAATCATTAAGTAATGCCAAATAATCTGTAACATGTATTTGCTACAACAATGTTAATAAATGTTAATAGTAAGACTATTAACAACTTTTAAAACATCTATCATCAGCCACTACTAGTTATCGATCATCAGCCACCACTAGTCATCGATCAATTTCTAAATTCATAACTCAATCTAATTAATTACAATAATAAATGGATTGCCTTTAATGTAATCATTGTGTCGTCCATCACTTAGACCATACACACTGTAAGTTTGATAAGATCTGTCCATGTTTTGTGGAAGAAATCACGTTGTAAACCAACTAGTACAGATAAAGTAATGGTAAAGAGATAGTTGCACACGGCAGACGTAATTAAACTGAAACTACGAAGTTCTGTGGTTTATGATGCTGACCAGTTCGGAGTGCCAACGGTAAGAGGTGTGAATTGATCAGTACGTACTTGTGAAGAGTTTGATGGTGTTTAAAAAGAAATGTGTAGGATTGGCGTTCAGTAGAGGCTAGAGTGAATAGTTAGAGAGAGTAGTAGTAGAGTGATTAGTAGTAATAGTGAGGCTCTTAATAAACAAGTGCGATTCACCATCAACGATTACATCATTGCTTACCATCAGGTGGCATCACAGTTAAGCACTGGTTTATTCATTAAAAAAAGATAGCTTCGAATGTTAGTATAAGTGGTTGGTAAGTACAGTGAAGGGTATAGGTTGGTTAGTAGTAGTAACCAACCACTTCCAAGCTTACGCTTTCATTGTTATCGTGAATCCACGATCAAAGTAAAAAAAAAAACGAAGGCGTACAAAATTCGCTGGCGTGCGCAACGGGTCTTTACAAACACAATAAAAGTTTGATGTCGTAAACAGAGGACGACACGCCGGGGAACATGGAGAAAAACGCGGAAAATTCCACCGTTCACCGCCACCGCAGCGAATAATAGTGCACGAACAATAAACCTTTTATTGACATCGTAAAGGTGGACGCATAAAAATCATTTAACTTCAGAATTTACGATCGCGCCGATTTCCTGATGGTGCGCACTTTCGCGTACCCCGCACCTCGCACCCGGCCGCTTTTCACGGCTTTCCTCAGAAAACTATATCTGTCCCGCTCCCGCGTATAGCTCTATCTCTCTCCCGCGCCAAGTTCGACGACCGGGGCAACGAGCGCGCGAAAGTACTTTCACTGCGCCGGCGCATGCGAGTCTCTAACGCCCGTCTGTTGTTACGGGCGCGTTTGCGTCTTTATTATACGAAGTTTTGTACTGGCGATCGCAGATAACGCGTTCGGCGTGGTGAAATGGCCTTTGCTGGGTTTGCGCTGAGCCCGCAACAGTTTAGATGTTAACTAGTTGTAATTCATCTAGGAATGCGACTTGTCTATCCGTCTGCGCGCGCGTTGCTCCAGACCGACTCTGGTCGCACTTGTAATGAGCCTTTGTTCTGGTATTATGGGACCATTTTCTTCAACTTGCATACGTTTAAAGCTTTCTCGATGTTACAGTCATCGTTATTTTAGAAAATGGTTCGTAAATCTCGAGTTTATTACCCCGATAGAACGCAGCTTTAATATCACGTTAACAAACACCAATTTACATGCCAATATTTTTGCATCAATTAAAAAACTATCACTGCTTGACAATTAAGTACAAAAAACGTTTTTTGCACAAAAACACAACAAATGGTACATAATAGCGTTGTCGTGTTGTATATCAATCGCGGGTAGGAAGCGCGAGTGAAAGCAAGCCTTTCTGTCACGCGGCGCACGCGCAGTCAACTTAGCCGCGGTGCACAATGCAGCCGAAGCTAGGATCGGGCTAGATCTGCAGATCTGATGCTGATTTTTATCGGGTTAACTTGTTAGCGATGTTGAATGAAGGGGAAATCTGAATGTTGCCGACTGAATCACGATGTTTTATAGTCCAGCTGTCGGTTCCTGAATTGTTGTCAAAACTTTTGTAAATAGAAATGGAAAGTGATCTATTCGAATGCCTCAGTGACTAGGTACCATTCTAACCTTGAAGATAGCCGCCAGGTCTGCGTAATTGTTCCAAAGAGTTACCGCGCTTTAGAACGCAAAGCACAGAATAGAATAGAATAGAAATACTTTTATTCGGGACAGACAGCACAACAGTTACAAACACAAAGTAAAAAGAATTGAAAAGAGCAACTGAACGATGAGGATGAGTGAGTTTTAGTAAGTTAAATTCTCACATCACTGCTTACCATTAGGTGTGATCGCAGTCAAGCACTACTTTATTTAAATTTAGAAAAAAACACTTTCTCTCGCTCTATCCAGAACAGGTGGAGTTGATTTGAAAGCAGTAGTGGCCGAGTGATAATGGCTCCGACTTACAAGTTGTAGGTCGCGGGTTCAAACCCTACCAGGCGCATTACTTTGTGTAATTTATTTCATTACCACTGCTCTCAAAACGGTAAAAAAAACATCGTGAGGAAACCGGCTTGTCCGACCGACCAAAAATTCGAAGACATGTGACATTCTGGACCCGCGTGGTGGATTACGGCCCATTCCCTCTCCTAGAGAGAAGGCCTGAATCCCAACAGTGGGAACATAAAAGCATGATGATGGTGATGATTTCCCAAAGCAAAAAAATCCTTGAAGATGGAAGTACAAACATACTTAAAACATGAATAAAAAAATGGTTGCCTGTAAAGTCGGTTTTACGGGCGAAGATTTTACGTGACAACGTCCATGCGCCGATTCAATGCGCCTAATTCTCTAGTGCTGCGCGCGCGGCAGACCGATCATAGTTGAGTGGGAGAGAGACGCAAGGCATTCGGCGGGCCTCTCTCTCGTTCGGTGACTCATCGTAACGTTACCGAGCGTTACACTTTTTCATAAGTGACTCCCAGCCGCAACCTAATTTAAGACGTTGTCACGTCAAAAATAACGAATGTTCTAAGAATCAGAGCCTTACACAGAAAGTTCATTTCACTCTTACACCGAGTCACAGATGATGCGTGATTGCCACACGTTCAATATGCATGGTGTTCAGACGCGGTGCTTGCATAAGACGCAGTGACACAACCGCCATAAGAGAAATGGCGTCCACATACAATGGCCCATGGGGGCCAATGCGGCCATATTGTGGTGTCCATTGACGGATTCAA
The DNA here is from genome assembly GCA_929112965.1 of Mythimna albipuncta. Classification (NCBI taxonomy): domain Eukaryota; kingdom Metazoa; phylum Arthropoda; class Insecta; order Lepidoptera; family Noctuidae; genus Mythimna; species Mythimna albipuncta. The sequence continues at coordinate 1,059,436 of OV815962.1, read as the reverse complement.
GAATACATTGATGCGTCTTCTTGCCAAATGGAACGAAAGATGGGCCATTGAAATGGAACTTTTAGCTTTGACCAGTGAGGGGTGTATGCAAGTGTATTTATAGTTGATTTTTTTTCAGCCTATATTTTCTTTCTGTTGGGCATGGGCAGGCGTCTGGGTCATCTTGCCCAGGCGTCGTCCATCCTTAGGCATCCACTTTGTAGACACTCTTCCCCAGCATGCACCTGACGTGACCCGCCTAATTCTATTTTAGCCTTGCAGCCTAATTTCCCAGGTCTCTGAACCCCGTTTTTAGACGCATCGTGGTGTTTCTTATTCTGTTGGCTCGTTAAACTCTCATAATGCTGCGCTCCATTGCTCTTTGACAAACCCCAAGGCGACACTTTTGCGACTCAGTAAGCGACTACGTCTGAGCACGTAGTTGATATTAGGATAATATTACATGTTTCTTTTTAGGGTGAATAAAATAAATGTACTCTTCTTAAATAATATAAATATTTTATTTCGAGCTTGCACTCATAAAAAGGGTTAGTAACAAAATTTACTTAAAAACTATGTTAGTAACCATAAATTTCCAGTTCTATATATTATTATTACAATTCAATATTCCTACCTAAAGTAATAAATTTCATATTTTCAATCAAAACATGTCAAAAACAACACAAATGAAATTATATAATAAATTACAATACCTAAATAAATACATAAAACTTTAGAGTCAGCTCAACTCAGGCAGTCAACTTTTTCAGTCAGTTAAACTTACCCAAGCAAACGGCGCGTGGCACGCACGCCTTAAGGAGATGGAGATGTCAGCAAGACGGTAGGGGCCCAGCAGGGTCGGAGTTTATCGGGGCCATGGGGTTACTTCTGAAAGGAAAACCCGGGACCTTCGAACGTAAGGCAACGAAGGAACATAGGAGTGGGTTTTAGTCAGTAAAAGTCTGTCACACCCACACGCTCCACCCTAGAGCGAGAGAAATCATTAGATCCCAAGACCAATTAAAAAAGAAACCAAGCAAGACCCTTCTTAGGTTTGCGTTTACAAACAATTAAAACATTGCCCACAAACGTAACTAATCCAATTAAATTTAAAACATCCGCATCTATGCACACAGCCCTACAATTAACTTTTGTTTTATGAAATTTTCACATAATTGTCAACGGGTGAACGTAATTCAAACTGGCATAATCATAACAGCGACTATATTTCCGTAAGCGACGCGGGCGCAGGCGCGGGTAAAAGTCGTAATTATGAGTTTCATAATGACAGCTAGAGATTAAACGCTAACACTATCGGCTTTACGTAATTATAGTAATACGTAATGATAATGACTTATGACTATTTTATTTGAATGTTACTGTTGGTAAATAAATATTGTTCCTGGTTTCAGTTTGTTGGGGCAACATATCAATTGACTTCATAACACGGACGGTACAGTCGAAATATCTAGACCGCTCCGAACTTCGCGCAATTGCCTGCGCAGTAATTCTTTCTAAGAATCATTTATCGAATGTTGACGACTTTGTTTCGGTGTTTCTTCTCAGGGTAGTCAGCTAGGAAACACCAGCATCATCTATTTTAGACTGACCAAAAACAAACTGACGTGTAGAAGTGTTTTTTAAAACCTATTTGCAAAATAAATGTTATTTGTCTTTTATCGCTCGGAACGCTTAACTTCACTGTAGCCAACATATTTAAATCGTATCTACTGTAGGTAAGTTAAGTTTCTTACGTTTTATACTCGTATACTTACTTTACATTTATAAACTTATGACTAGGTATTACTGTGTTGATAAAAACATCAGCATAAGTTGGAGTGTTGCACATTTCTAAAGTTTTTTCTGTATCGTCTGTCACGATCTCCAATATTCCATCTCCAAGTCGTTCGCTCGTAAACTCTGGAGAAAAGCTAATTACGGTCTCTGGTCAGTGCGCTGGTAATTTATTAATACGTAATGACTTAATTAGCAATTATCTTGTTTACGGGGCGCTGCGGGCGGCAGCCTCGTCACGATCGCGGTATTGCCACTCATATTATTTGTTTTATCTTTACTTGAACTTGAGATATCTTTTTGGGATTTTCTTACAACTTTGGGTATTTTGGAATAGCCATATAATCCGAATTTACTTAGGGTCAGCACAGAAGTACTTCATTCATACATTAGTATACATCATCATGTCAATAGTCACCTTCTTTCTGGCCCTGTCAACATACCTCGTTGCCTTGGTCTTCCTCCGCTTTCGAGGTGGCAGCAAGAATTATTGCTAAGGATACTATAAATCTGCGGGATTGTACTAAAGAGTTACCGCAGCCAAATCAACGAATATAGGTAAGTTTCATTCAGTAAAAATCTGACGTCTAACATTCCCTCTTGCTCCACCCATGGAGGTGACGATTCCCTATCTCAAAAAACCAGGCAAATGCGGGTCGGGCTCGCGCACTGAGGGTTCCGTACAAACTTACCTATGAAAACAGTTCAATTCCCGAATTGAGTTACGAAGATTTTTCCGAATCGCGAAATCAGTTTTTTTTTGGACGTAACCACAAATTTACAGTTTTCAGATTTTTTCTTATACTTGTTCTATGAGACTTTGCTTCATGCCGAATTTTGGGATTCGAGTTCAACGGGAGCTAGATACCTTATGAATTTTGATTCCCTTGAGAGTGTCGAAATTTATCGCACCATATCTTTTCTTTTGTTAACTCACAAGTGTGATTTTATTACAGACTTGAGTACATGGTTTTAATTTCAACTCGATACCTCCACCGCGTTGCCGAGATAAAGGGTCTTGACCGACAGATAGACACAAAAGCGATCCTATGGAAGAGTTTAATTTTTTCCTTTTGAGGTATGGAACCCTAAAAATCGTACAATACAGCTGGGTATCGGCCCTGGCTTGCACTCGCATGTTCGCGCGCCACATTTCGCGTGATCGATTTTTTATAACCCACTAATTGCATCGACTATGATACCGTTCACGTTTCGATAACTACTCGAGTTTAAATCGATTGTTTTACGATCATTCGGTGTAAATTATTACCCTGAGGGTCGTTGCCTGTTTCATTGGCTTCAACGTCAATGCCATGGGGATTGGAAGAAAGGGATTGTTGAACCTTGTGAGTGCCCTACCTACTCCATCTAGTACCATCGCGGTCATATCTAACATTTTCGCTTAAATCTTGCAGCGCGGCGCTCAACCAAACCCTTAGAAGTTTTCGTTTCGAGTACAAGCAAAAATGAACTTAGCGGTGGACATGCGGAAGTGTCTTTGATGGGACCTTATCGAATGTTATAAGACACTGTGAGAGCGTTGTGCTCCTTAGTAGTCCTGTGTTGAGCTACTCGAATAATGACAAATGCTTGACTGGACAGGTCCACTCAAATCTGTGTGTCCTTAAAAGAAAATCTCGAACTCCAATCTGCATGGTCCTCATATAATTTGGACCATTATTTTTACTGTATGAACTTTAAAAGAGACTTTGACCCCTTTTTTCCGATGGGAAAAATCATCCTATGACAACCCCCGGTCTTGGGCGGAGCGGGAGATAGTATCAGACACATACCGACTAGAAAATCGTACTATTAGAGATCTGACCCCTAACTTCCTCCCCCAATAATAAAACCCGACATTTATAAGCATGGTATCTAAAATGGAGCGTGAAGCCAACTTGAATAAATTAATTTCCATGACCCCAATCCGTAAGCTAAGGAACTCCATCCAACGATCCCGCGGTCCGGGATCATGCATAAACCCGAGTCACAAATATAACCGAAGTTATAAATATTCGTTAATTAAAGGACACATTGCTTTGAAGGATCATCTGACTTCCACCACTGAAATTATACAGTTTTGGCAAATGTTATCTTTGGATTAGCGGCTTGAGAGATGAATTGATTTCTGGGTAAATATAATTCATACCTATCAATTCTGATTCCTGGAAAATTACGGTTAGTAAGCAGGATATTCACTCCAATACATAACATACAAACATGATTTCTAGGAAGATCATTTAGTAGCCTGAAAACGAAGTAGGATCCACAATTTTATCTAGTAGGAAAAGTATATCATCATCGTCATCATTTCAGTCGAAAGACTTCCACTGCTGGTCACAGACCTCCCCCAAGTAAGTATGGCCACAATAAGTCCTACGCATCTAGCTTCCATCGGATTTTTGTGACCCTAACCAGGTTGTTAACCCACCTTGTAGGAAGCCTTCAAACGCTGCGCCTTCCGGAACTCCAGTACCTTTTGATCCCATTCCACCCAAAATCGAACAGTATGTTAAAACCTACCTATTAAAAATAAAATGATCCTTCCAAAAGTGTCCAAACTGCCCAAACCAATTCCTTATCCTCTGAGACCATACTATAAAGCTCATAAGAGCCCATATAAATCTCAACAACGGATGCTTAGCTGAGTCATAAGCAAGGCGTTCAGTATTTTAAAACGCGAATACCATAAGCCGACGCCACGTGTCGTTTGGGCGCGCGTTTGAATCCCGGCTGCGTCTATTTGCAGTAAATGGGTCAAGCCAATCCCAAGTTAGCTGCAAGAACGAATACAAAAAGAGTAAAGTGAACGCCGGCCGGTGCGCGCGCGCCGCGTTAGCGACCGGCTAACTGGAGGTTAGGTTTTGATGGTCTTGTTGCTAGTTTAAGCTTTAAAAGGTTTTTTTTTTATTATACATTCAATTGGAGTATTTATTAGGAATCCCACAGTTTTATTGTGTTTTCTACTGCATAAGTTTTTAAAAAAGCTCATCTCTTACTGCTAAAGTTACCACTCAAATCTGTGTGTTTATTTCTAAAGCCCATCTCAGACTTTAATCTGCATAGTTCTCATATGATTTGACGATTACATGTTTGCTGTATGGACTTAAAAGAGACTTTGACCCCTGAGTTCGTTTGGATGTTTCTTCTCAGATTAGTTAACTAGGAAACATCGGCCTGAATTGGTTTTAACTGATGAAAAATTTGACATGTAAAAGTATTTTTTAAAGTTATTTGCAAAATTATTTAGCTATCGTTTACCAGGACATCATAATACCAGAGAGTCTTTAGTAAACTCTGGTTTACGCTTGCTTACACACGTCTCTGTATCCCAGTCAGGTACAAATCTCCACACATTCCAATTTTCTTGAACATTACCTACACGCCGGCGCCGACTCACCAAGTCACCAAGGTTGGAAAAAAGAATAGTGGACGACATTGGACGCACATATAATACATATACATAGCCGTACATAAGGCGGAAGTATCGCCTTGTCGAGACCTGTTCGCCTTACCAGTAATGTCGATACATTTAACGTGTCTATATACGATATTATTATAAACTATACTTGTTTTTGATCTTGTAAAATATTCTGGTGTTGTTTACCGATCACATAAGACAAATAACATATGATGTACAAACTCAAGGCGTCTAAATAATGCCTTCACACTAGAAGACGGGGTATGTGTTAACTGATAGCTACTAGTATAGCCTGAGGGTCTACAACTCAAGAGCAAATGGCTTATATACTTCATATACTTGTTTCTAGGCAAGCGTGCTCCATCGTTGACCTCACCACTATGTGAGGTTGTGGTCAAACGCAGCTTTCAATATTAAAACGCTTTGAGAGTGAAGTACACTGCATTTCAAGCCTAAAAGTATGATAGGATCAAGTTTAACCTTTCGAATAGGTACCGTAATTAGAGACACAATAGGAAGACAATGAGAAAGCGAACACCGGCGTTCGCTTGGGGTTTAATGAATTAAGAGTGTGTTGAAAAAGTTACAATCCAAAAGTTTTCAAACTAACGTCCAGTTAACGAAGCTTCGCTAAACTGTAGTTAGCGGTGATCCCAGTGGGCAGTGTGTCGGTGTGCGCGCGCGCAGTGCATCGGCCGCGTTGCGCAACCGCGGCTATTTATACCCACCCTCGCCTAACGCCGGAACTCCTCCGGTGAAAGTTTGCACTATATTTTTATTACTATATATATTTTATTCGGGAATTCTCGAATGCTTCAGATTTTATTGAAGATTGTCTTAATCGCGATGAAAACGTGTTTTTGTTATTTCTTCATCTCTTACATTTTCGGTTGGTGGTGGCCGACACTCACCTTTTCGTTTCGATACCAATCTTGTACTATTTCTGGGTTCCCTATAAAAGGTAAAAACGGGATCCTATTGCTAAGACTCCGAAAGAACTCATGAATTGTGATAGACAGTTGAAATTTTCACACATGAAGTCCTATTTCTGTAGCCGCTATAACAACAGATATTAAATACCGAAGAAAATAAATATTTAAGTGGGGCAACCATACAATAATCGTGATTTTTTTTTTCATTTTTTCCTCGGACGGTACGGAACCCTTCATGCTGGTGTCCAACTCGCACTTGGCCGGTTTTTTAGATTTAGAGCAGTCGGTTTTTGATTCTGTGTCTAGAAATAAAGAAGATGCTGCTAGACAGAGATGCCGTTTTGGAAAGCGCAATGTTGAAGTAATAATTTTAAACATTTACAGCCCAAGATCCTGCATTCGACTATATTATGTCTCTCCAATTTATCTGTAAAAAAACCTATACTATTTGCCTAAGACACTAATGGCGCCAGCACCACAAACAACATATGAACATGGAGATAATTCCTACTTTTGTCATAAACCATTATAGCATTACTACTTACCAACTACATAAAATACATAATCATACTAATTTGTAGAACGTACCGCGATCTTTCACCTACAGATAATCATCTTATAATGACCTCTACGACCGGCGCATGCGACCTTTAGTACTAAATGTATAATCAGGCAGGCTTTTGTGTACCTTGCGACCTTTTGACGATATATTTGCGGGTTTACTTTCAGTTTTCATTATGAGTATGTCGTTAAATGTGTTAATATGGGAATATTTGCGTAGATAAATTGAATTGATAGACATGTGATCAAAGTGAAGTAGTCAGTCTGTCACCAGATTGTATCTAATAAACCATGATAGCTAAGCAGCTAAAATTTTCACAGATGATTATTTATGTTGTCGCTATAACAACAAATATTAAAAACAGAGTAAAATAAATGAGTAAAAACAGTTGTACCTAAAAAACAAACGAACGATAATAGTACGGAACCCATTGTGCGCGAGGCCGACTCTTACTGGGCGGGTTTTTTCAGGGACAAGTCACTCAATAAGGTACCTATCCACAAAATAATTTTCGTAAAATCAAATCACTATTTCTAAGTAGATACCTTTTTACGAACTAAGTGAAACCTTTTCGTGTTTTTTTTTGTTAGCCTTTTCTGTCCTACTTCTGGGCAAACCTCCCTCCACTCCTTCCATCTTTAGCGGGCCCACGCTTCTTCGTTCCAATTCTGGCGAATGAAATCTCTCTCTCTTAGTAGTCATAAGAATATCTTCTAGTTATATTTAGAAATTATCTAAATTATTATTATAAGGCTCATATTTATAAACCTTCATTAAAGACGTCCACTGTTGGACATAGGCCTCCCCCAAGTGTCGCCACAATGCACGATCCTGTGCGTCTGGAACCCCATCACGGTGAAGTCACCTCAACTACCCTCAATTTGTAATGTTTTCAGTAGTTAGTAATCTAAATATCCATGATATATTATTGTTCAAAGGCAGAGTTATTAATATCGCCTGGCTCCGCCCACGTGCCATTATCCACAAGCTTGGATGACCACGTTGTTTACTTCGGAGAGCATGTACCTACCCACCTATGATATGTAGGGAGTATCTACTAAGTGCTACTGAAAGAAGTTATTTCCGGAATGAGAAATTATTCGATGATAGGTACTAGGATAGGACAGTTGGAGAGGTCGACAAATTACCTTGATGGCAAAAAAACTGGCCAAGTTTGAATCGGACTCGCAAACGAAGAGTTCTACTGAACTCTGTGGAACAGAAGTGGGTTTTAGTCATTAAAAGTTTGACATGCCATCCCGCTCCGCTCAAGAGCGGGGGATGTCATTGGATGATTTTTCCACCTATCGAACAAAAAAAAGGCGACAAAATAAGGAACTCCCTTTAGTTTTTAATTTCATTTGTTATTATAGTGGCAATAGAAATACATATTTAGTGAAAGTTGTAATTCTCAGTTTCTCACGGTTACAGATACTGTCCGTTCATAGACGGACGGACAGATAAAACAGCGGAGGTTTAGTAACAGGGGGTTGGCACCTTTCGAATAGGTACGGATATAAGAACCCTAAAAAGAAGGTAAAACAATTAATCTCATAAAGGAGCAAGCATGTCGCGTGCTAATCGAGCTTGGCTCGTGTAAGCAACGGCTTGCGAGACCCATTGTGCACAGCCTGAAGATAAATCAGATAAAGAACGGTCCATTCTTCCCCGGCAAGGTTACCGACATAACACGAGCATTATCTAATACAACATTATCACTATTATACAAGCGTCCTCGCTTATTTATAAATAATATTATAAACAAACAGTATTAATTTGTTGTCAAAACGTACAAGAATGGCCGCCACTTCCGCGTACCATTTAAAATTTGTCGTCTAAGGTCAATCGCGAAGGTTGACAACGACAATTAATGAATAACACAAGCAGAACTGATCGTTTAATAAGATTCAGTTCATTGGACAAAACAGCAGAATTCTACGAAATAAACAAAATTGTCACTACTTTGGAAACAGCAAGGAATAAAGTCCACTTTAAATGGGCAGTCAATAAATATTGTTGATTTCTACGTAAACATAGGAACAAAATACTATAACTGTCAAGTGGATCTTCAGTTGATAAATAATTTAGAAGTAGGTACATATTTGCTTGATAACTCATCGATTACATCAACCAATTAATACTCCATAACTAACAACAAAGTATCGAGTAGTTTTGATTATTTGAAACATCATTTATCAAATAAAAATGATTCCATTAAGATGAAAGCAATTCATTGTGAATCGAGCATTTCCCACAACAAAATCATTTATAAGATGAGCTACAAATGTTTCATCGCTTCCACTCCGAATACAAACAATGGGCGCTGTTCTTTTGTCGATGTTCTTTTGATCCAAACAAGTTACAAAAACATCTTCCTTCTTTCTTCTCAAAGAGGTACTAGGACTACATAAACGGTGAACAGTCATGTTATCAGAAAACTGAAACCGACACCTACAGAACACAAATAATACTGTTTTTTTTTAACCAGAAGTGTACCAGAATCAAAAAATGCGAAACTGTAAAAACAAGAATTACACATCTCCGTACAAATCCGTGTCTTTCTAAAATACCAGGGCTACATAACCGGGCCAACCTACATCTAACAAATAAACATGTGGTTTTTCTGAAAGCCAAGTCTTAGTTGAGCTTTCCCTTATTTCTTCCTCTAAAAGGTACCTACTAAGACTACATAAACGGTGGTGCTGGTTTTAGGTTTCTGATAGCATGACTGGCTATCAGAAACCTAAAACCAGCACTTACAGAAAATAGTAATTTAAAATAAAACAAAATAAAAGTGTACCAGAATCAATACATACCAAACTATAAAAACAAGAATTGAACATCTCCGTACAAATTCTCCCTACTTTCTTCCTAAAATACTAAGGCTACATAACCGGGTCACAGTAAAGTTATTGGAAAAGTACAATCAACCTACCTAAAAACAAGAATTGCACATCTCCGTACTTTGCACTCCCTACTTTCTTCCTAAAATACTAGGGCTAAATAACCGGGCCACAGTAGAGCTATCAGAAAAGTACAACCGAGCTATATAAAACAAATAAACATCTGGTTTTCCTGAAGGCCAAGTCTTAGTTGAGCTGTCAAACGGGGCGTGCACATCTCAGCCACATGTTTCTCAAGCTGTCAAATGTTACGCGCTGATTGTTTTCCACCCTCGTGGCCGTTGGCCGCTGGCCAGGGTGCGTCGCCCCGGCCGGCCATTGTCTCTTGATCGATTTCAAACAGAAATAGCCGTGATGCATTGCTGGCCACACAGATTCTTCTCGTCACTGTGTGGGAAAATGTGAACTTTGTATGACCTGTGCGAAATTTTGTTCAGCTTCAGGTAGAAGGCGCTTTAGCATCTATCATCATCATTTTCCTGCACTTGTACATATGTACTGTGTATATAAGTATGCATTCTATAATGGTGTTGAAAATTGTCACAGATCAATATGGATCCTGTCGGGCACAGCAAAAATAGGAGAAATGAAGAGGGCTAAGTATCTAATGTGTGTTTAATTGGGTGTATAATTATGTATGTACATCAGTTTGTCCTACATTACTTGGGGTCGTCGGCGCAACAGGCTTTTTTCCAGTCTATCTTGTAACACTGTTATTGAATCATTTTCTTGTTATTTCTTTCGAATCACTCTACATACAATCCACCTACGTTTTTCCTCTTTAGCTATCTCCCACTTTAGCATCTATTACCGTATTTAATATGCAATTAATCGCTATTTCACTAGTCAAATTATTTTTATCCAGGGGCCTTTGACACGCATTGTGAAACTATGTGATTATGAAGCATAATTCTTTATTTATTTTAAGCAGAAGGGTCATGAACTCATGATTGAACTCTTTCTCTGTTTTATATTGATTTTAATTTCCATTTCAACTGTCAAATTCTTATATGTAACCCATCTGTGCAAATTGACACCCTCCATGTTTTTAAAGTCGAAGATCATAATTCTGCACATTTTTATTTCTTGCTAAAGGCTGAACATTCCTAACGCATTGCAGTCAACACGTATACATACTCGAAGAACCTGCACGGGCTTAGCAGCTGATGCATTCAAGTTTTCTATTCAATTCGTATTTGGAATAAATATACTACTTTAGAAATATTTTACAGAAATAACCAGTGTCATATGACTAAAGCCCGCTTGACATTATGTCAGCTAATCCCAAAATGTAAGACATTTTTGTTGTAGTTCTTTAGTAAAATGAAAGCATTAAGTAATTCCATTATTTCTAATCGTTTGAAAACAATTTTCTGCGTTAGAAACTCTTTTTTTATAGCGCTTTTAATAAACAGGATTATGAAAAGTTCTCGAGTTGAAACTAAATTATTATTCAGATAACTTTGCCATTAGCTTTTATAGTATCTAGGCAGTTTTACAAGTTAGTCTTAAAATAATGGCGGCATCGTTATAATTACAGTTAATTTAATTTTGTTTTAAAGACGTTTTTTACATAAGTACAGAAAACCACGTGGCGGTTATATAGATTCAATTTTGGTAGCACCTACATAAAAATTTGCAAAAGTAGATTGTACGAGTAGTATTGTTTCAAGTTCATCTGTCAAAATTAAGACATAATTGAAGTGGGAATTAAAAACTAGTTTTTCCTAAAGCGTTATATAACAGATTTTCCAAAAATACCGTAACGGCCCTACTCATAAAAAAATCCTATTATAATAATCACAACAAGAACAAGAAAAATACTCGAGTTTTCGGTAGCACTGCGCTTGCGCACGCGAAAAGCTTCCCGCGTCCCTTGTCCCGGGGTCGACGGACTAGCCGCGGTCACGCCGGCCGTTCCCCGCGCGGGAAAATGGGGAAACTATTGTTGCGCACAATGCGTGCTTCCGTGTCAACCAACCTGGATGCTCTGCCCGCAAATTACCGTACGAATAGATAGCTCTTAGCACCTGTGGGATCCTGGTAGCTAGTGTGTAATTTATGTGAGCTTCACTCATTTGCATATATTAAAAATGTATGGTAACTATGTAACTATAAGTGTAGATAAGTACCTGCCCTAATAAGGTAGTTTTTTTTTTTATAAAAGGTTAAAATTATAATCGACATTTAAAGGTTCTGAATAAATAGGTAGCACCTACAGATAAATATAAGTCACAACTAATTTTAGTAGAAATTATCTTCTAAATAGAATTTACTAAATTTTGAAATAACCCATATGTTACCAAACAACTGTTTTTCTAAAAGCCCTTTTCAATGTTTACAATATCATACAACTTAATACAAAAACAACAGTGTATTATGCAGATGTGACCGGTAGTGCGTATGTTTCCTGTAGTGAGTCCTACGCTTCGGTGCTCCCCTTTATTGGCATGCTACCCTAATAACTGTGCGGGATCTCGCCAAAGGATTGTAACAGTGAAGTCCTGTTATAATAGCAAGTCCTGGCTTCCAAATTGCGTATGTAAACCAAACCGTACAATTTGCGGACACTGTGGTTTGTGTGAATACAAAATAATATTATTCACATTTCTTCATTCACTTGTCAGCCGACATTGTTGCTTCGGGATATGTAAACGCATTTGAATAATACTTTAAAATAAATAGGAACATTTATTTTCCAAGGATACATGAAAAGAAACTCAAAAATAGTTACTAATTAAATGTAATGTTCTTAATTTCAATGGCGGCGCGTTCTCATGAAATATCATTCAAAAATCGAATAACGTTCCTCAAAACAAGCATTGTGTGGATATTATTTTATTTTATACGCTGACAATACTGGGACATTGGAAACGCATGGGAACGCCAGTGTGAACATTTTTATTGTTATTAAAAAAAGTATACAAACTTTTTTGATGGTAAAATAACTTTGTTTATGACTCGTTTAGTCTCTACATCTTGATACATGATTATTATCGTCTTTAATTACAACATATTACTAACTAATGATATTTAACTATCTAATTCTAATTGTATATAAATTGTAGTACAAAATAGCCAAATATAAAATTGTAACATAATTTATATTTTTTTCTTAGAACTACAATGTAATTCAAGTATAAAATATTTAACCTTAATTTATAATAACATCAACTAGCAACAAGCAAACTTAGTACAGTATTAAATTATAGCAGTATAAAAAACTTAATACTTAGAGCGCCACAAAAAACCGGCGATAGTCGAAACAAAAAATGGCATCGCAATCCGAGCTACCAGGCGGGTATGAAGTACAAGAGATCACGGCACCAGTAAATTGATTAGCACTATGTGTTCGCCGCGCACCATCAACTGTGGTATGTTCCGCGTGCACTGCCAGACACCTTTGCCTAGATGAGTTTTAGTCACCTCTGGCACTGGAGAAATAGTTGCCGCCGTGCCTTTGGGAACCGGTGTGCCTGTCAAGGGAAAGATTTCTTTATACAATGCTAACTTACGCCACCGGTTTCGTGCGCGAAGTAGATTTCTCCATACAAACTTTGAGCCCCCATTTCATGCCCATAGGTAATTTTGGAAAAGCCTCTATTAGTGCTCACCTACGTCATAAAAGGAAACCTTGCGGAAAATTTCACGCTCCTAGTCCCGGCTGTGCGTTAATATGTCAGGCAGTCAGCTTCACCTTTTAAGATATAAAGTCGCTTTCCGCGTCTGTCTGTCGACTAACTTCTCAAAATCACGCAAAAGCGGGCTCTACACAGTCACTCCTTCGCGTAAATAGTAATCGTGCGCGGAAGAGCTCCTTGTAAAGCTGGCGAAAGGTGCGAAAAAGACCACTTGATCACTTTTCAGTGCTTATCACTCTCATCGCAATCGTGTACACTCATGAGAATGAAAGACAAAATTGCTACGTAGGTATAGCTTGGATTTTAATGAAGTTTTTACAACAGCTAGCGTTACATTATTGTCGGGGTGTCTCCTGGCGTAAGATACGCCAATCAAACGAATCTGTTCAAGCCTACGTGACAAAACAAGTTTTGTAGCCAATCAACAACGTCAGAAAGCGCTAACACAGTAATGTAACCCTAGGTTAACAGAAAGATGCATAAACTATAAAGGTTTATGTTTTGTACTCGTGCGAAGCCGAGGTGTGTCACTAGTGCGAGATAAATTCAGAATATTCAACAGTTGACAATATAACTGTCACTTACCCGGACCAGGAAGCACTTTTCCCTGTTTGTCTTTCCTTTGCCATATCTCATGCACGTCACTGAGCGCCAAGTTCCACTGCTTGTCGAAAGCTACCACGGTGGCATGTAAGACACCTCTCACCCCTCGGTCCTTACGCGTGACTATCTGGGAACAAAGAAAATTTTCTTAGTAGGGTTCCCAGTCTACGATTCTTTAGGTACTGTTAAGCATATATGGATAGTGACAAGGGCATATTGCTCGCAGAACAGACGGTCGCTCGATGAGGCCAAAAGGTTCTGTAGTGGCGACCGCGTACTGAAAGACGCAGCATTAAGACCTCCCACAATGTGGACCCATGACCTGTTGACAGCGGCGACACTTGGAGGAGGCCCTTATCCAGTGGACGTCTATCGGTTAAAACAATGAAGCAGATATTATCAAAATAATTGAGACGGTAAACGATGATCATAACACTTTCCATCATGCTTAGCATCAGCCTTAGATCCATAATAAATGTACTGCAGCTCGAGTTTTTTAATAAATATATACGGAACCAATTTGTTTTTACTTCAAAACAAATGTCGCATATCAATCTTCGCCCTCTTCCGTCCTAAGGGACGAAAACATGCCATGTCATTTCGCCAGAAGTATTAATAACGTGGCTTTTTAAAAATAAAAATAAAAAACAACAGAAATCAGAAACGTTTATTTCAAATAGACCAATTACAGGCACTTTTGAATTGTCAGAATGTCGGTCAGTCAAAAACAAAAAAAGTGAAGCTAAATTGCACGATCCAAAGTGTAGATCTCTATGGAGAAGAACGTGCAAGAAACTCCATGGACACTGTTTTTAATGGAAAATACCGTTGGTTGTTCTGTGGAGGAAATTGTAAAGGGTGATGAGTAATGTTCATATCTTTGTCCACAGACGGAACATTGCATGACAGCGCGTGGTGACTGCCTGCCCCATGTGTTCATACGGAAACCTGCTTTCCAGCATAGCAATACACCAACAGGCTCTATGGTAAGTTATATTTATAAGATGTAAGAAGTACTGAGAGCTATCTCCTACGAAGTCCGTAAATCAATCAGGTTCTCACAGAATTTATAAAACAAATTTCTAGTATGTCTAAAACGTTACCAATAATAAAACTGACCCGATTTTGCGAAGATTTAATTTGAAAATGATGCCTTTCAGTGCTTTTCAACCAAATATTTTTATTACGAAAAAGCTGAACGAGGATTTAAATTCCTTAAATGTTATTGCATGTAATAGCAACACTTTCAGTCAATTCCGCAGACGCCTCCGGTTACTAGTCTTGCCAACCTTAAAGATAAGCCTGTTTCAGGGCCGCGTATGAATGTAAATAAAGCCTCCGTTGTAGAGTAGGAGGCTGTTCGTGACGTCATCAGCGTCACTCATACGTAGATCCGGGAAGCGCGTATGTCTTTCTTTATTACAGTACCTCTTGGAACTCTGCCAATCCAATCCGAATTTTCTACGATCTACAAATTCTAGAACATTCCCCTCTCCTTTTGATGGTAATATTTATTCTGTCCACCGAAACGTAAACACAATAACATTTGAAACATGTAGTCATGTAGTGCGTGTATGACAGCCTCGTGGTGATAGATGGACGCCGCCGCGCCGGGCTTAACTACAGGTGAGGTCAGTGAGGATACTGTAGCATTGACACCATTTAAGACCACACATTAGTGCCTACCGAATGCTGCGACCTTCGGAGAGATTCTATCAAGAATTTTTCTGCTAAACCACCAAAACAAGGTGGGCTACAAACGCATTTAAGTGTTATAATTCAATCAGTACGAACAAATACGCGGTGTTGTTGCGGAAGGCGCGGTGGCCTCGTCGGGGGCCGATTTAATTCGTAAGTACCGCGCCAAGGTCCGCCGCTTATATCGTATGGAAACTTTTGGATTTTTCCTCCTCTGTGGCTTTTGGTGTTTTTTAAAACCGTTAATGACAAGGTGACAGAATAATGCGTGTGTAGAATCAGGAATTTTCAAATTTATGGTTTGGAACATATTCTGTGATGAATTGACCTCGACAGCCAAATGCAATGCCAGGATTTAAGGTCACTTATGAAGTTGACGAACTTCCTTATTTATGGACTGATTTTTATCTATTCCTAGTCTAAACATTCCTCCATGAGATTGGAAGCCGGCCAGGTGAAACTGAATGCACTGCGGGACAAAAACATGAGCAGAGTTCACGCAAGTCGCATGGTCATCGCATCAATATGTTTACTCAGTGGAAATATACCCGGCAGCAGCCGACAGACTAAAATAGACCGTATGACTTAAATAGAAGCTTTTATACAGCGTAAAAAAAAATAGTATAAATAAGATTTTATTGGAAAAATTTGTAACATTCATACTGTTATATTTATTTGCGTTCCACCATGTAAATAAAAGAAGCTACGAACTGAGTAAGAGCTTTAAAAGCTGGTCTTATTTATAAATCAGGGTATAAGCCTTCATTTTAAAGCCCAATTCATTTTTCATTTGAATCTGAACTACACATCCAGATAAAAAGCTTAACATAATATGAAGTCATTTAAAAAGGTATATTATTCCTCTCAGGTCACGAAGGTCAACGTTTAATAAAGTCCCGCCGCAAAGGGCACGAACTTTTAAATATATAAATCCATTAAAATGTCACACACTGCCTGTAAGCCCCATATATCGAGCCTGCGCCAAATAGGGCAATGTAAATAAAATTCAGCGGTTTTAATGTGACAGCTAGAATGACGCGGCGGCTTCCGGGTTGAAAGTTGCTTTGGGCCCAAGGTCGGCTTCTTGCCGCCAGAGGGCACTGCTCTGCCGGCAAGTGTGCTTACGTCACTCAGTACTTTTGCGACCTTATGTTCAGTGCGCGTTTTAATGCCTTATGCAGGCTTGTTCAAGAGGTGTTGGTAAAGCCTGTATAATAAACGAAAAACTTTTTTATATATTCAAAGGCTTTTGTGATGATTCAGACAAAAATACAGATTGTACATATTTCGGATTCAACAAAACATAAGGAAATCATTCAATTATGGCTGTAAGGCTGTTGACTCGCGCTATGTAATAATAGCCTTTTAATGAATAGACATAAAAATAAATGTGTTTCTGTATACAAACACTCGTGAGTCTCAGACAGGTGCGCGTTCGTTGCGTGCACAATACCTATGGCGAGCATCTGCCAATATTTACACAGACAACAAGTTACTACACACACATGTATCATTACGTCACTAATTTCCATTTGAGAAAATACTGCAAACTTTTCTGCTAACCAAAAATATATCGTCTATATAAAACGCTAGCCCTGAATCTGGTGAAAGGGAAATTGGAGCCTTGTGATTCAATGGTGATCTCATTGTGACCTTTTTGGACCACATTTATCCGACACTACTACCTGCCCAACTGTAAGTCACAACTACTACTGCACTCCAAGGTAAAGGGCACGGTTAAGAACTTAAAATTTAGAAAGTTAACAATATGTAAGGAACTTTCAGTTAGTCATAGCATAATCAGCCTTTTAATGATCCCACTGCTGGGAGTCAGGCCTCCTCTCTAGGAAAGGGAATGGACCATAATCCACCACGCGGGCCCAGTGCAAGTTGGTGACTGTCACATGTCTTCAAATTTTTGTTCTAGGACATATCGGTTTCCTCACGATGTTTTCCTTCATCGTTTTTGAGAGCAGTGGAGATGAAATAAATTACATAAAGCAATACGCCTGGCTGGGTTTGAACTCGCGACCTCGCGACTCGTAAGTCGGGACTACCACTTGGCCACCATTACTCTAAATCCTGTATGAAGAAACAACACCTTGGACAGGATCATTGCTAAGCGGATGTTATCCAGGAAGATCATTGGATGCAATTTAGCAATCATAGTCCAGCCGTCAACGCAATTGCAAGGGATGCCTTGAACATGACCTAGCTCTTCGAAAACTATCCAGACTTTTCTAGAATCTTCCGGGAATTTTGTATGGCTGAGGTCAAAAAGAACATTGGCAATTTAACAATCATAGTCGGGAAATTACATCAAGTGCAGAATGCAGGTGAAGGGAGGACACACTCGTCCCACGACACTTGCTAGCTCATTGGGTGAACTATGTTGATTACTTGATCAGATAGTCCTGGCGATAAGACCACGGAAGACACTAACAGCAGCCAACGTATCTACAGAACATGAATTAATCCATTTGAAAGATGAAACGTTTTCTCGGTCAATGTTTCCAGCAGCGAATGACCTAGTTTCTGTAGCCGGTTTTGAAGCTGTTATGACTAATAAAGATAAGTCAGAAATTAAGATGGCATTCACTTGTTGCTATGAAGTAATGGCGCTTGAAAAGAATGACGGCGAGCAAACCATCAGTAAAACGAAAAACTTGCGTCTCATACAAAATTAAATACACTTCCTGGTTGACGAAACAGCACAAAACGATCGGACATCCCAGGAAGAGACTGGTCAAATTGATGATGCGTAGTTCTCCGTCAGGGCCGAAGACATTTGGCTCTGTGTCGCCAAGGCGAAGGGCGCTGGGCACTGCCCAGCCTGTTACGCAACTCGTCTATTTTCAACAAAATGATATAGCTGGCGATTGTGCGGAATCCACTGGCAGATGTGCCGCCTACCGTTTATGAATGTTTGCGTAGCTGGCTTGATAATTGTACGTAATGGACAGTTTATATAGTTTTATAGCTGTGAGAAAGGATGGAACAAAAAAACGAAGCAAAGTTATCGCATCTGGTACTTAACTCTGCAAGCTGGTCCTCACAGGTTCAGGAGTGTCGTTCACTCTATGATACAATGTTGCCTTTTTACACCATCCAGGTGATGCAGTAACTATTTTGTCAGTTCCATGTCATTGATATTCGCTGCAAGTTCATGATCTTACTATGTCATCGGACCATCTGGCCGGTGATCTACCTCACGAACGGTCGTTGTCCTTAGTATATTCATTTACTACTAACTACGCAATATTATCTAAATATAGTTTCCAACTCATTATAAATGACGTCCACATAATGTTTACAAGTCGCAGATTTATGGCATGTCTTCTTTTTTCTGTTATCTGGAGAAGCCTTTAGGAGATATCTGAACTTTTGGGGAAAGACCAGTTTTTACCTCAATAAAACCACCCCAATGATCACCATCAGCCTACAGAAGAGGCCCCGATACCTCTTAAAAAACTACCCTTTCTGTTCACCGTCTCTTAGGGCACATCCCAGAGAAAACTGTTAAGGGGAGACCCCTTAGCCTAACAAGGCTAGGGGGGTAACAGCGCACGGCAGTATGAGATCACAGTGCCGCCATTTTCCCTGGAATCACATGGTTAGCGTTTGGCGTCCCCACTCTAAGCGCCTGTGATGTCAAAAACCTCCATTAAATAATGCAGGTTGGGTTTCGGCGTCAAAGCGATTGTTTCCACGACATCTTCTCGGAGTGCTAAACCATCGAATGCCTTATTCCAATGTTTCAAAACTTAGCTACACGCTAACATAGCTCATTATTCAAATAGTTTTTCCTTCAACATTACGTTCTATTACAATGGAGTTAGCAGCCGGCATATTAATGTGGAAGTAATCACTGTAACTCGAACGGAAGGAAAAAGCTCTTGTTTCGTAAGCCGAAGGTTGCAGCCGTGAAGATGTGAGGCCGATCGCAATCAGGGATGTGCCGAATATTCCGTACTTTATTACTTATTAGAGTAATTTATTACTGAATGCGGTTGCGTAATGGTTTGTTTATGACTTGATCTGTGAACTGTTAAGATGCTTTTAATTGTATTTGTGAGGTCAAGTCTAGTTTTAAGTGTCTTTTGTTAATTAAAAGGCGAAGAGCTCAGTTTAAATGCTTGTAAATAGATTGGTTTTAACAATCAAATGCTTTTGAAGATACTGTTTACTTTGGGGATCTCTTAATTGCTGGCTTATGGACAAGCTTCGTTGAATTTCGCCGATATATTTACTTTCTTTCGTTATAACTGCAGTTTATTTATTTTTCCCAAGTTCCCAAATACAACATTATAACATTAACAACACATAACTTAAAAAATATTCTAGTGCTGCAACGGTTACAGAAAAGCGCAACATAAATGCATTGAATTGCAAAAAATCTTGCAAAAAAAGAAAACGACATTTTTTAAGTACAAAATAAATATACTAAATTAAATTTTATGTTTGTTTTTCCTATTATTTAAAACAACATTAATGAAATATTGTAAAATAGCACAAAGATATATTCATTATTTACATATCACTAGAAAAAATAATCATCAAAAATTGCTAATCGAAATCCGTAAAAAAGTGTTCTTCCTCACGCCTGTCAGTGATGGACAAGTAAGGTAACTTATTTTTCAATTTTATGAAATATTTTATTCAAAGTAGCTTACTATTACTTCGACAATTATTTTTAATGACAACTATTCGTATCTGAATATTCCCAATGCATAATATTTATAAAATTGTGGAAAAAAATCGGAGCATAAGGGACGCAAATGAATTAAGGAGTGACGTCTCCAATTTACCTCCGTTGGATTTTAACCAACCGAGACCTAGCGACCCACAAAATGCGGCGTTCGCAAGACTGCTCGCTTTTGAACTGGATCGAGTGCCAGAAGAAAAATGTTCAGTAACTTAAATGTGAATATACTGAACGTTATTAGAAAAGTGCGACAGCAAAAGGACTTGGATGACATAAGTTTGCCAAGTTACGAAGAATCAGAGTAATAATTATAAGTAAATTGATTAAATTGTTTTAAATACTCCTTGATTATTATTTATTATGTCGCAATATCCCATTCCTACTCGCAAACGAGGCAGTTGTTAAAAGATGTACCAGCCACGCCAGAGACGGCTCTCCCCGACAGCGGACGACGTCATGAACGAGATTAGTGATGCACCTTATTATTGTTTAATTTATTCATTTGTATTTATAAAGTCTAGTTTTACGTTGTTTAAAACTTTGCAACTGCTATTTAATGATAGTATAATTCGAAATAGGGTCAAAATAAATAAAAGAATGATGTAACGAGTAATATTTTATTTAAAACATATGGGTCGAAAAGCAATGATTAATTGGTTATCGATAAGATGTTGGAATCCCTATTTTTTTTTTGTAGGTATTTGCGCTGAATTTGTGGCTTGGCGTGGGAGGGGCGCCGATGCGTTTACGCTCTGGCGGTCAAAAGGTTAATTGCATGGTGACATGCTGTATACCGAATTAAAAAAAAAAAATGGTGTCTATTTGACCATTGATCCACTAGTACTCTTTAACTCGTCAGAGGTACAGTAAGGCTGGAGCTGGAGAGCATTGTCTAACGCATCTTCCAAGCTAATCTCAAGCAAGTTCCATGGGATTTAAGTCGTGGCTGCGTCCTGGCTGTAACTTTGATATTGTAAGTACATACACAATGGACAGAGCACATTGCTCGGAGAACAGTAGTCGATGAGGCCGTAAGGTTCTGAAATGGCGACCGCGTACCAGAAGTAGGTTTTATTATAATACTTTTAGAAATTAATTTCCGTCTGTTTATTTATTTTATAAATTTAAAACGTGTCGTAGGCTGTATGATTCACATAACTTTTGCGTGGCTAACAATTTGTCGTTACCGCGTTTGAAAGTGCATTTTTCTGTCGTCCAAATTCGTTCAGCTATTTTAGCGTGAAAGAGTAACAAACATGCTCTCACATACATAGAATCTTTAATAATAATTATGGAAGTACTGAGATACAAGCGATCTGTTAATTTATTATTTATTTGATCAATACTTGCAAGCAAAAAAGTAACAGTAGGTCTAAAATGTGAAAAATGTAAACATAAAAAAGGTAAATATTATAAATATACATACAGATACATGAAAGATAGTTGGAATTATATATTGGACATACAATTAAATTTAAATCATAATCTTCCTGCCCTTGTCCCGTGTTAGTTGAGGTCGGTGCAAGTGAAACCCGGTTTTTTCTTCCATTCTGTCCTGTCAATCGTCACGCTATCACGGACTCCGTCTTCTTTCATATTACTCCTCACACAATCTAATCCATCCATCTTTCCTTTGGATTTCCTCTCCATCCATTATAAATACATTTACAGCCTTATAGTGCCCCACTGCTGGGCAAGACTCCCTTTTTCCTTCCAAATCTCCCTCTCGTGGGTGATCTCTGACAAAGTTTGCCCTGCGACCGTGATCAGATCGCCACACCACCTTCGCCGCGGCCGAACTCGACGACATCGTTCGCCCACGGGCGTCCAGTGAGTGACGCTCCTCGCCCACCTGTCCGGGGGTATTCGTCTGACGTGGCCAGCCCACTCCCACTTCAGCCTGGCTGTTTTTTCCCCAAAATCTGCTACTTGAATTATGGAGCGTAGGCTGGTGTTTTTAACGCGATCAATTCGCTTAACAATAATAATAACGCACATATATTCATTCCGTTGCCTGTTTAGAAATCTTGAGTTTGGACTTTTGTACAATTAATTATTAAAATAAATGAAATCAGAAGCATTTAAGTTGAATATTTCTCAAACTCTAGCGTGAAAACCTGTAAGGCCTTTAAGTATGGTTTGAGACGTACTTGACTCAAAATACTCAATTCATGTAACCTGCCGAAAGTCCTTCATAGAACAGTGTAGAACTCCACACAGTTCTGCACTCCCTTAAAGCTTCAAGCTGAAGTAAAGACAAGTTTCGGAATGTATGTCCTATGGTAAAACAGTCTAAATAGCCGCCACTGCTGGTGAAAGTGCACAAGGTATGCGATGCAGCGCTGCTGAGCCACGTTTCTCCTCACACATGCATAGAACTCATCTCCATGTTTATAATGGACGACGCTGTTGGCGGAGTGGTAGAGCGAGTGGCTGCTGCGCTGCGTAACGTGGATTCAATTTGCGGACGGAACAAATATTTGTATGAGCTACAGATAGTTGTTTTGGGTCTGTGAATGCATCCACGATACAGGAATTAATCCTAGTGTGAGGCAAAGCTCTACATCCCTGTCGATTGGTAACGTGACCAAGAGACTGGTGGCATTGCCAAGCTAAATGGCAAAGCTACTTATCCTCTGTCCAAGGTAAAAGCCAGCCTCAGAGTGTCAACAAGACGTTTCGATAGATCTTTATACAACTTGTGAGCACTCAGACCCCAAGATCCTAGAGTTTCAACCCCAAACGGTTCGAAAATATAACTTCCAACAAGGTTATTAGACCGTCCGGTAACTGTCCGGACCGAGCCCAAGTCGTCGACGACGCGCACTGTTACCACCGTAGGGGCCCAGCTGGGTCGGACTCTACAGTCTACTTTTTTAGTCAGTAGAAGTCTGACACTATCTTCCGCACCGCCTAAGGGCAGGGGATGTAATTTGGATGATATTTACACACCGAAACACTCATGAAATTCTCCGCAGCATAACAAGATGAGCTAAAAGATGGAATGGTGCAAGAGATATCTTGTGACTAGTTGTTTCAATACAATCTAGATCTATCATAATGATGCATACAAAGCTGCTGCTGATTCGTTCTAGTACCATAAAACAGAAAACATATAATCTCTCTCACTAGCAAAATGATCATAATAAAGTTGAGATTGCAAGAACTGTTTACCGTATATAAATATTAACAGCGATTAATCTAAACTGCCGTCATACTAATATTAGATAGGAAAGTTTTAAGGCGTATAGTCTCTTGAATATCAGACCGGAGTTAAATGCACACATACTCGTACTGCCGCCTGCGCCCGCACAGAGCCCCGCTGAGCATTAAATCCATTGCTTGGGCGGAGCATCGCCGTGCCCTCGTGGGGGCGATTGTGGGTCTTTTAGCCAGTAAGAGTCTGACACTATCTCCCGCTCCGCCCAAGGGGGGGGGGGATATCAATGCATGATTTTTCCCACCACAAAAAAAAAGCACTAAATCCATTTTCTTTGCGAAATATTGGTTGATTTACATATGTTATATAAAGAAAGAAAGAAAGAAAGAAAGAAAAGTATTTATTTTGGCGCAAAAAAACATTTTAGACAACAAAAACTTAAGACAAACACAAAACAAAAAAAAAATAATAATAAAAAAGTAACATTGTCATATACATTCTGAAAAACACATAACCAGCATTTTTTTTGGTGTAAACATAATTCTAAAGATCAAAGCCCTTTCAAAGAAGTAGGGAAACAACCACGAAAGCATATAATTTTTTTTTGGCAAAAGTATTAGTCATACGAAAAAATCATATTTGAAGCTATAATTTTTTTTTTCAAACCTATTGACCTAGCCGTTACCGGGTAGGCTTCAAAAAACTGCTGCTCGGGACCAAGGGCCTTAACTGGGATTTGCATAGAAACCGATTGGTTACAAAATCGATGTGAAACCTGTATGATAACTTGTGAAATCCATAATTCATTTAAGGGTGTTAAGTTATAGATCAACATTTTTGTTTTTCGCCACGTTGGGATCATTCAGATCATTTTGGGTTTAATTCACTCACACGCATTGGTAATTTATTTCATCACAACTGCTCTCAAAACGGTGAAGGAAAATCATCGTGAGGAAACCAGCATGTCCTGGAACCAAAAATTTGAAGACATGTGACATTCACCAACCCGCACTGGGCCCGCGTGGTGAATTACGGCCCATTCAGAGGGAATGGGCCGTAATTTTATTTTATTCTATTCTAGTCTTCCTAGAGTGGATGCCTGAGTCCCAGCAGTGGGAACATTAAAAAAAGGCTGATGATGACGGAATCATTTCTGGGGCTTTACCATGACGTGTTAAAATTACGGGTTTTAACGAAACAGTTTACTCAAAACAAATGTACGAAACTTGATGTACAAATTAGAAAAGATGCTTCAATAAGCTTTCTAAAAAAAAACAATACCCACTGTTATTGAAGACCCCGAGTTAATGAAGCCAAAATTGCAAAATAGCGCACAATTAGTACACCCTGTATAATATTAAAATAGAGTATGATAAGCGAAAGAGAAAGAAAATCATAACGACAAATATGAAATGAATCGTAAAAGCGATAGAAATAACTCATAATGTGGATCGCCAATGAATATAATTACAGACTTCCGATAAGTGAAACAATTTTAGTATGACTTAATTGATGTAATGGATGAATGTTGCCAGCACTCTAGTACATTTTATCTTGCGAGTGAAAGAGAAGACATTATCTCACTTCGCATTAGTGAAACTGGAACTACATTACACTGACGAACACATGGGCCACGCCTGATTGGTACGTAGAGTCGCGTCGCGTGGCGTGGATCTAATGTAGCTCTACAAGTCTAGTTGCCATTTGTATGGAGACCGACGCTCCCAGATCAGCCGTACGTGGCCCGCTTACGCCCAATATAGTTCTACCTTTAAGGTGCGTTTCCACTGACACGTAGCTAGATGGAGAGCGGAGTCCTGTGAATCATCAAAAAACTCCGTACCGTCTTTTACTGGGTCTTTCCTATACCTTGTACCTTCAGTTGCCCTTTACGTCCTAGGACTCCTTCTAAGAATTCCGCATATTGGCAGAGCTGTTAATCATTAGTTTTAATTTTTAATTGTTATGTTACTTTTTTGGTGACTGAAAAGTTGAAAGGTAATCGGTTGTCTTGGTATGGTCATGTGAAGAGGAGAGATGAAGCTCATATTACTAAAAGAGTTCTGAGTATAAAAAGTAAAAGGGAGTTCGCGATAGTTTCACGGTTGATAGGACAGAATGGAAGAAAGAAACATGTTGCGCCGACCCCAAGTAATATCATTCCATATTACTTGGGGTCGGCGGGAAGAACGGCAGGAAGAAGAAGATGTTACTTTTTTGGTGTACAATAAAGTTTATTGTATTCTATTCTACAAAGAGCCCACCCAAGCATTATGAAACTTGCCCTAAAAGTGTACTAAATACATATGATCAAAAACTTAACTAAGCAGTAAGGCAAGAGGAAAAGCTTGGAATGCGACAGAAACTAAAGCTGAAATTTGCGCAGTACTAAAGGGCATGCCCGAAAAAAAATCCGAACATCTAAGTGAAAAACAAACAAAGCTTACTTGGTAAATATTGACCGACCTTGCCAATAATATAGTCTCGATACATCCTTGACTGCGACGCCTCTGAGGCCGATACACACGAACCAAAGTTCAATGACGCTAGCTTTTCGCCATTTAATATTTAGGTCGCACAAGTTAAGGCTGCTTTGGTAATAAATACTTGAAAAAAGGTCGTTTCGTGATCTATTTTCGGTATTGAACATGTCAATTTATGACAGATTTGGTAAGAACAAATGTGTTTTTGAATGCCACGCCTTGGACGTTTTTATTTGCGTCTTTGAAATATCATAATGGATGAACGGTATAGTTGTCTCAGCTCTGGAAAATACGGAGAAATTGAGGGTTACGTAATGTAATATTAAAGCCATTGCAATTTAAACGATTTAAGCTATTTTAATTAGTACCAGGAGATTAATCGCCCGCAAAAATTTCAAACTCCTGTCATGTTTTTGACACAGAGGAAGATCGCCCGACCTTGAACAGTCTCCAAATATTCCGTATCTCCCAAAGCTGTGACCATTGACCGCTAGAGAAAGTAAACAGACACTTGCGCGACGTACGTGCGGCCTTGGCGAGGCCGTCTCTAGCCGTTACCAACCAAAACAGGACTTTACAGTTCAACGAATTGAGTGCAATTTCGTCCATCACCAAATTGGCAGTTCAAAAAATTTGATGCTAGCGACCTTGAAAATTGCACCTTACCCTAGTGGTTGATAGAGTACATTTTAGTGGATTAAATTGTGGTGGTGTATCTATTGAGCAGAGGCAGGCGGTTGGTCCCCCCACGTCGCCGCAGTGAAAGTGAGCGGTGACGCCGCATGCGGAAGCGTAGCGCGGCAGCTAAGGTGAAGGTATGATAATGTGATTAGTATTAACTCGCATGCCTCGTTCAGGTAATACTGGATAATAAAACTGTTTATTTATAGACGTGTGGACGTTCCAGTTGCACTAGCTACAAGCTCGCGTTTTGACAGCTATGAAAGTGGTTCTACAACTGCGGACTCTGATTCTGAATGATGCATTTGACACACGGCTGTGGAATGTTGCTACTGGGCATTCCATAGTTATTAACTACGGGCTGCCATGTATTTAAATACCTTTTTTAATATTGCAAAGAAAAAACCAGGATGTTTACAAACTTTCACTATTTTTGTCATCACTAGACATGTTTCTGCATCTTAAATTTTGCTTCAATCCGCGATCCATAACGCCAGTTTTGTTGCTATGATGTGATTGACTGATACGCTATACGGCATAACGGATATCCCCCTACCAAGGTCAGTGTCAAAGCCGAAACAAATTTCAAAGAACTGTCGCGTTCCAAACGCAACCGGACGCAGTTACATAACTACTTAAAAGTATAGCAAAAAAAAAATAAGCTATCAAATTTTTTGTTCAAGTGTCGACAGAAGTGACAAGTACTTATAAATATTTAATGCTTTTGATAAGATATCTTATTTTAAATACAGCTGCAATAAACTTTCTCATTCAGTGATGAGCTTTTGGATAAGTCATATCTTTTTTTCCATTCCCGTTGCAAATACACAGGTGCTACGGTTTTTTATTAACCGACTTCAAAAAAAAGGAGGTCAATATTCGGCTGTACGTATTTTTACTAGGTATAGCCCGACATAATAATAGCTTTTAATTGTATCAGAAAGTATACATTATTCAATTGACAACAACGAGTAATAAAACATAACATCTGTCACTTGTACACAGCAACCGAAAGTTATCGACGATGTAACATGTCATAAGCATCGTGTTACTTCGCCAGCAAGTTAGCGACCATTTCTTTCGTAACTTTCTTTTTTATTGACTTAGCATAAGAAATCTTGCTTTAAACGCTCGTCATCTCTTTTAATGAACTTTATTACGCTTTTAACGCTCTTATCAAGTTCGAAAGGCCTCAGCTAGAATTAATCCTGGACAAGTTCTACAAATTGCTGATAATGTATCATATCTTTATGGCGTGCAGTCTTCACATATCTCATCTAGACGGGGTCCCGCGACCTATCACAACTCGTCAAAACCGCGAAAGTCGCAAAAGCGGTCGTGTCTCGTTGCGCAAACGCTCCAGATCCGGCACTCTCGTTTTCGGCGCGCGCGCAGCCACCACGGTCACGGGCACCTGACGCCGGTGTTTTTGTTTCGTTCGGCATAATTCGGCGACGTGACGTCATGTGACAGTGGGCAGCTGCCTTTATTTGTGATAGTGTATTGCGTGCTGTAGTTTATTGTGTTGTGTTTGGATTTGACTTTTGCTTTCGCTTTTAAGGTAAAGTTGGCATTATTTTAATTTTGTTTTTTGTTTGAATTTTGGTATTTGAAAAGTATTTATCTTTTGGAAGGCCTGCAAGGAATCGATGATCTGGTGAGGGTGGCGGGACGCTTATGAATGCGAGACGCACAGAACCGTCCATTACGGCGACACTTGCGGAAGGCTTACGTCCAAAAATGGCCGTTTTTCGGCTAAAATGATGATGATAAAATTATCTTTAATAACAAAAAAAGATTGCCTTAGTTCCACAAACTAAAATATCAGAACGTTCACTTTTTTTCAAAAGCTTGTTCCTGCGTCACTTCCGCGTTTCTTCTCCCATTTCGGGACCTTCGCGTGTAAAATAATACAATACTTGCTACAGTCTGTGCATCGAGGCGCGATGTTCACGTGACGATGATTTCTTTCGACGTCACGCTTCACCGGACTGCGTGAACGAGCAAAAACAGAATCAAGATCATTTAAATTTTACTTCGATGGCAATGGACGCTCGTTCACAACGTTGACGAAGTGACTTTTTCAGGTCTTTTCATAATCTTTAAATGTATGCGTAATCGTCTGAGCCTGTAATATAATTTGCTGTTAAAATATCAATTTAAACTCAAGACCGTGACCATGATAAGTCGACCTTATTAAAAACTTAAAAGACAACTGGAACAGATTTACAATGAACTGATTTGATTAATTAACTTGGCGTTGTATTTAACTTCAAAAGATCCTTTCATCGTTACTTAATTTACTTAGATTGGCCAACTTTGCAGCTAAATTTCGTGATTTTCTTTTGAACGGACCCAAAAAACCGAAGACCTTCATCAGAACTGCATTGTAGCCGAGGTAGGAAGGAAAATGGTTGCGGATATTCAGCCGTGCATAAAGATCCTGACGAAAAAATACCGGAATCGAATGAAGCGGCCTTCTTCGACATTCGACAAGGCCAGCCCTTTATCGAATGATAAAAAACACACAAACACGATGATAACGGGCGTCTCAAGGCCAGCCCTACGCACTGGGTAAAGGTCGAGGCGTATTTGTTTTTTATTTGGATAAGAATAGTCTCTGGAGTTTTTTTCCGTGAGTTTGTCTCATCTTGTTTGCATGGTAAACTGGAAAATTGTGTCTGCCAGGTGTGTTCTGTAGGGAACAATAGAATATGCCAAAAGTTATGCGAGATAACCTCAAAACCTAAAAGTCCGAGATATATCGTGAATGTTGTGTTATCGACTACATCACCTTTGTAATAAGCATACATATTAGCTTCTGCCACCGGCTTCACTTGCGTGAAAGTAGGTTTTTTCATATAAGCTCTGGACTCCCGTTGCAATCTACGATGTGTGTAAAATTTTAGCGATCTAGGTCCATGAGTTTGGCTCGAGGTTTGATGAATCAATGAGTGACGACTTTACCTTTTATATTTAATATAATTATTTACATAATTACCAGCCATCACAACAGACGTTATCCTGCCGAAAAGCTGGCTTTTTGTCACAGAAAACAATTGAAAGCTCTATTGCAGCGCTACCTACTGGGTTGAATTATATTCACACTAAATTTTACTCAAATCAGTCAAGCCGTTTAGGTGGAGTTAGGTGAGAAACACACGAACAGAAGAAGTTTATATATGTATATTATAAAGACGTAAGGAACCCAGCTACCGAATAGCCATTCTGTCGACCCTATACGATGAAGTAGCAAAGGCTATAAAAATAATACGTTGCTCCTGCGACCAAACAAGTGCAGCCTGCTAATATAAAGGCGCGCGCGCAGTGTCGTGTTATGTAAGTTATGTTTGACAGAATGATTAGTATCTAGTGTCAAACGTGCGGTTTTATCACCTTGTTTTTATTTACAAAGAAAAATTTTGATCAAACTATAAAAACAACAAAAAATTAACATATTCGCACTATCGTAGCTCCATGTAGTAGGCAGGCAAAATCAGAAGTGGGATTAGATACTTATTTAAACTCACTTCTGTAACCGATTTATTTCTATGGAAAAAAAAAAACAAGGTCAGGTGCAAGTCGGAGTCACTCCGTACCAGTTCGATTCCCGACACAAGTCTCGAAGATTTTTCTGAATCGCAAAAAAAGTAATTATTTTGCTAAGTAACTACAAAACGCTTTTTTTTTTATTTATTAGTGCTATGAGACTTTGCTACTTTCTAGATTTCAAGATTTTAGAGCAACAGCGAGTACCCTAGGTTTGATTTCCATGCAAGTGTCAAAATATGAGCTTAAATGAAGCATAAACTGCCTTATCTTTAGATTGCGTTGACTTAGATTGACATTGATTTTTTTCAATGCTTCAAGGGTTAGCAGACCACGAGATCCTGAGAAAAGGGTCTAAGCAGATGGACAAGAAAATTATCCTATAGCGTTCTGTTTTTGTCGACGAAACCCTAAAAAAATTATTAAGATCTTGGAAAATTAAATTATCTTTCATTGAGTCGCCAACCATTTCCGAAAATCCGTGAAAGATGCCTACGGGAAACCACAAACAGTGGTTTAGCTTAAGAATTTTTTATCATAACGGATCCACCATTAAACGAAAAACCCATATTTGCAAGACCACTTCTGAACCACCTTTAGAGTCATAAAGGAAAAAACACAGTTATTACCCAAAATTTTCAGTTTTAAACCACAAATTACCAACATCCGCATATCCTTGCAGTAAGCACGACGAAAAACTTACAAGCGCACAATAATTCTCACTCACGAAGTCATTTTAATATAGGAAGCATGTACAGAGAATAATGGACGCTAATTACAAAAGTGATTAATGGAAATGCTCTTCAGTTTTTGCTTGAGACTGAACTTTTTGCTGGAGGGCGAGGCTTTCTTCAATAAACGGTTCAAATGGAAGATTATCATGGATATATTACAAAAATACCTTTGTGTTTCATGCCCGAAAAATGTGAGAATAGAAATGTTCATATTTTTGAACATTATTACTGCTAGCCTGTATTGTCCGACTGCCGGCCAAAGCCTTCACTATTCTTTACAACGATCACGGTTGCGCGCTTTCTCATTACAATTCTTAAGCAAGACATCCAGGTCGTCCCGCCATCTCCTTCGTGGTATACCGAGGCCTCGCGTCTTTATGTCCAGGCACCAATCTTGTGTTTTACGGACCCACAGCTCGTTAGATATGCGGCAGACATTGCCCATGCAGTCCCATTTAAGTTGGGTAGCTTTTTGAGCCACATCAACGATTTGCGTTTTGGAGCGCAGTGTATCTAATGTCTCGAACGTGTTGTTGCTGTTGATTTAATACATAGTGTGCTGCACTCCATAGCATACTGAGAAACCCTGAGTTTGGACTATTGGATGTTAGTAAGACCAAGTCTATGCAACATAGGTAAGAACATAGTATACTTATAAAAAAGAAGACGTAGTTAGTTTTGTTTGTGTCGCATAAATAATGTAGATTATACTGGATGAGTCAACACCAATCATGACGCAGTATTGTTTAAAGGAATATTCGTACATCAAGTAAGAATAGAGACGCAGCTAGCAATATAGCGCTTTTTCAATTTGGATTTTAGCCATTTTAGCGCTGCAATGGTTTTTTTTTTAATCGATATTAAACTAATTTTTTACTACGATCCCACCTAATGGTGAAGCGTACTAGTTTATTAAGAGCCTATTTACTCTAACTCAGAAGACACCTAAATTATAATCGGACGGAAAGGCCGCAGCAGGCAAATAGAAAAATGCACGAATATAAAAGAAAAAGTGTAGAGATTTACATCATGCAGAACGATTAATACCTACTTGCATAAACATACAGACAGATAAAATAATTAATGCATCAAATGAATTAACTATTATTTTATTTCAGTTCCGGTTCATAATATTTCCAAAGGTTACCGAGAACTGGGCAGTGTCCTTGTCAAAATATATATTATTTTTGGATAACTGCACCAAGTGACCTTAATAAAATTAATTTATCAGTTATATTATTTTGATTGGACGTTAAAATTATGTATGATAGGCGTAAGATTTCCGCAATTTCAATTAACACTTAGATCACGAAGATATTAAATAATTATACTATCATAAATGCATTCGCTATGGCTGGCGTAAGGCCATGCTATAATATTAATATCAATATCACAGACTGTTCTTGAAGTTTTTGGTTTTATATTTTCAAAATAACAAACATTACTTTGTAACTAAACATACTCTAATAGACTTGTAGCGACATCTGTATTGCCACATAAAAACTAAAATTCAAAACCGGTAATCGCGGTATAAGTTCCCCACATGATTAGAACATATACAACTATCAGAAGTCAACTACGGGCAGTCGCCCGGACTAGACACAACACCCGTCTGGTCGGAATATCATCCCATTTCAACGGAAGTTTATAGGACTTTATACCCTGTTTCGAATACCTCTAAAGACTATTTCATTATAACCCAGCTTAATAGGACGTTTCCAGGATGCATTCAGAACTTCTATTCCTACTTGGTGACCCAATGCAAGAGCTATTGTCATCATTATCATCATTTCAGCTGAAATACGTCCACTGTTGGACATAGGCTTCCCCAAGTGTCGCCATAATGACCGGTCCTGTGCGTCTAGCATTCATCAGATTGCCAGATCACCGGTCCACTTTGTGGGAGGCCTTCAGACGCCTCAACAAGGATAGAGGCAAATAACACCAAAATAATATATCAAATAAACCTCATGGGCCCGTGGATCCGAGGTCAGTAAACCAATGATATAATTTGGTATTTTAATCCGTTAATGAAACATCTCAAGAACAAACGGTTACCTTATAAAGTGATGACCTATTTATGATAATATACACAGAAATGTGTTTAGGAAATACTAAAACTTATGCTAATTGAAAAAATAGCATTGGGTTTTACTAGAGCATTTGACTAGCCTCTTGCCGCTATCATTTTTTTAATCCTCGTTTAGGTGATCTTGCTTCCGCAGAATATAAAACGCATAGCATAGATAATTTTAGTGAAGCTTCGAAAGTCATTTATTTTAAAGTGGACTCTACCTGGATGATAAATGATGTTTATTGTACAAATAGGTTTAAAAAAAAAACACTTAGACGTCAATTTTTTAGTTAATTTAAACTACTCGTAGATGAGGCCGGTGTTTCCTAGCTGACTACCCTGAGATGAAATACCGAAACAAACTCAGGGGTCAAAGTCTCTCTTTTATAGTCCATACTGCAAACAGTAATGGTCAAAAGTCTACTGGAAACAGTAATGATCAATACTCCATACTGCAAACAGTAATGGTCAAAAACATGTAATGGTCATTAGTACATACAGCAAATATGTAATGGTACAAAGTCCATACTGCAAACAGTAATGGTCGATGACGATTATATCTTAGTCAAATGTTTCTTTAAACCATTTTTGTACTACCCTACTTTACAACGTATGTAATTATCGAATGCACATAATAACCTATATTTCACGTTCCAATATATAGAAACACAAGCCAAGTGCACTTCACAATCAATTATGCAACAGGGAACCACTAACACAATTATCACAAATCATTACACACTGCTCTCTATATGTTTGAATATCGTGTATTATCGCAATCAAAACAATATTATCGCTGAAGTGCACAGTCGCACAGAGCAGGAAGCGTGCGCAGGCGCCGGCCATGACAGTTGCCGCGAGGTCGTAGGCGCTGCAACGTAACGAGTGACGCGTTTTGCGTAACAATACTTTTGTTCTAGTCAGATTGATTGATTGCTACAAAAGTGATTGATTAGGGGAAGTAGATGCTTTTTTGTTGCTATTAATACATAATTCGGTTGTTCTCATCCTAATTTATTTGGCCTGGCGTAACGTGATATTTCTTTTTAATTTTTATGGTAGTCAATTTAATTTATTGTTAATCAAAATGATTCTTGTTACAATAACTATTTAGCTGATTGAATGTTGCTGCAGAATAATTGTCAGCATTTTCCTTATTGACATGGCTTTTTAAAAAAAAAGTGAATGTTGCATATTTAGAAAGAAGCAAGATATGAACTCATCAATATGACTTCCGAGTTAAAACTCACAGTACACGAAACAAATTAAATAACCACAAACTAGAAGTAACAATACGTAAAATCGAAAATTAATTTAAAATAACAATCTTCAGTATATTACACAATCTGACAATCTTATTTTACAAGCACAATTTCTCGTTTTCTGACATTAGTCAGCTTCTAAATCTCACAGTCATACATTGTGATGCTTAACTTTCACATAAGCTGTTATGCGCAGACGCAATGAAGATGCAAATTGCGTCAATCAGTGATGATTCAGCTGTATCATGTGCGAACCTGTCCCCTAGTATCCCGCTAAATAAGCTTAGAACTATACCTTACCGAGAGCCATTAGCATTGCTTATAAAATGCTCATAAAACGTAAATAAGCAGTTACCATAAATTCATGATTACATACAAATTCTAAGCATGCCGATTAACGTCATTTAAGTGCATAAAATATGCATTACCCGTAAGTAAAAGTTATGTAAAAACCCGCCGAGTCTAAATACACGCATTCCTACCTGAGATAAACCTTTTGAAAGTTACCTAAAAAGCTCTAAGTGATCTTAGAACTTCTTGTGTTTGACAATTTAACGGCATTGCATAATGCTGGCCGTCTACACACGACTGCCAATACAAATAATGTGACAAACTTGGTACAAGTGTTG
Source organism: Mythimna albipuncta (assembly GCA_929112965.1). Classification (NCBI taxonomy): domain Eukaryota; kingdom Metazoa; phylum Arthropoda; class Insecta; order Lepidoptera; family Noctuidae; genus Mythimna; species Mythimna albipuncta. The sequence continues at coordinate 1,024,626 of OV815962.1, read as the reverse complement.
ATGGCATAACACTGCCGAGAGCAAAGACTTATGATCTTATATTTCTGGAATAAATTATTAATGGCTCTTAAAACAATAGTTGTAAAGGTCAGATTTGAGTAAGATCGGTAAATTGACTAGGAAAATGGTCGTAGGAAAAGACAACAAAGTTCTGAAGTCAACCAACACATTACATTATCTATCTCTATTCATCTTATATGTAAAAATCAATTGTTCGTTAGCCTCACTAAAACTCAAAAACGACTTGACCGATTTACATAGAGTTTAAATATAGAAGTTATTCTAAAGAATGAAAAAAAAATAGGCAAAAAAAAAAACAGATTCAATTTTTTTAATTGATTGAAATGTGGGAAGTAATTTCACAGAGCCGCGGGCGGCATCTACATAGCAGGTATATTATTCATACTAATATTATATATGCGAAATTTTGTGCGTAAGTTTGTATGTTTGTTACTTCTTCACGATCTAACGACTGAACTGATTTAAATGGAAATTAGCACAGGTAGACCATGTCCTGAAATAGCACATAGGCTTTTGATCCCAGAAGTGTGGTCCCTTAAAATAATTTTCTACAATCACACGGGCGAAGCCCCAACTACAATAAGTTGGCTCAGATGTTTCTGCTGAAATCATCGGGGAAAGCCACTAAGCCAGCAAGGGTCGAGTTTGCATCTACGGGTCACTTAAAATTACCCGTAATAGCATTTTTGCTCATTTAATTTTAGACTCAAGGATTTGCATCAATCTCCCAAAGCTCCCGATGAAACTGATGGCTTGGGAAAACAATGGGTATATTAATCATGCTGCCTATTAGACCTACGCTGTTCGCAAATGTTCAGGCCATGCTTTACATGTATTAACTGTTAATACCATCGGTCTTTGTCTCTGCGTGGTGAGGCTGCAACCGCAACGCATGTGCGTGGGAAGATGAAACACGCATCATGATTATGTATGAGCCATTTATATACTCGTTTTCCCATCATAATAGCTTTTATTAACAGGGAAGTTGATATTAATATCACTGCTAAAGAAACATTTATATTTTGATGTAGTGGTTTGGTAATGTTTCGACGTTTTACTACAGTAGAATTTTATTTTCTAAATAAGATGTATCGCCATTTTTGATAAAACAAAAACAGCAATTGTAGAAAAAAAGTCTGAGTTATATATATAATTTTAGTTTATTTATACAATAAAAGAATTTATATACGTGTGCGCTGTAGACAGTACGTCCGTCACCGTCGGCGGTCGAGCGGCGACTGCGCTTGGAGTGCGCCGTGTGCCTCGGCCGTCGACAGGCGGAAGCGTGCGCGCGCGCACCCGCGCAAGGCTACGCTCATGACCTCGCACCGTCTTTGTCTAGCGCTATCTAGCGTCTGTTTACCCGCGAGGCCGAATGCATCATACCTTTGCTTGGCGCGTACTTGAAAACTAAATGATTATTGAAACCATAAATTTATCGTTAGGGTATACGTTTCTTTTTGAAGAGAAACCTTGTAGATAAATTGAGTGATAATGAATCGAGGTGCTGAGGTGTGTTTCGACTGAGGCGCTCTGTTTTATGTATTAATATTTATACTGTTTCGTTTTATATTTGTTATTTAGTTTTTAAATTGTGTTCTTTTTTTGTTTTCAGATATGGCGCGATATAAGTGACCGTATCAACTGTATGATCGACAGGGAGCTGTTAGTGAGTTGTAAGTAGAAGAAATATCTCTTTTAATATGAGTTAAGACTATGTTTATGTACCAGATCCCTTTAAGGTTCGATTACTTCTTAATTATTCAGTTTTTTTCTGAAAATCAATGTAGGTACAGCAGATAATACAGGCTTTTCAAAAACGGAGCATCATATTATTAGACTGTAGTTATTTCTAGAATAAAACGACGCATATAGACACGGTATCTAATAAATTAAGTTACATAAATAAATGTAAGCGTACCTAATAAGGCCATATTATCACATATTCATGAACAAACCAAAATACACGCGAAGTGGTTCTGTTTAGTTTCCTATGTCATAGTTTTTATTGTGCAGACCTTTGAACTAAGTGTTGTCTAGAATTTAATTCTAGTTTTTAAGTTACTAGAATATGGGCAAGGACACCAAGTTAGCGGACATGAGCAATTTGGGATTCAGTTTTTTTTTTTTATTGATATAAACTAGTGCTTGACTGTGATCCCACCTGATGGTAATCACCAAAAGGCAGTGATTTTTAAGGCAGGTTTAGGTGTGTGATACATACATATTATAGAAGAGAAAATTTCAAAGATTTAAGACACCTGCGCGAATCTAGGCCTGTTTATAAATAAATATCAGATTTTATGCAGACTCAGATAAAAGTCCACCTTTAGAGAGAAAAAACCATTTAATTATATATTTAAATCGTGTTTATTTCCTACACAGAGTTAGCTTTTGTGTGGTTAGTTAAAACCAAGCGGCACCGACCAGCCTGCACTGTTCGGAGGTTTTTTTAACCTCAGTTTGAATGTAGGCGACCTTGTCATTGCTCACAATTCGGGGTGAACAGCTAGCGTACCGACCACGAAACGAGTTCCATAGCTCTAGTAAATATTATTATTTTTGAAGATGATATTTTAATTTTTTTTTTTATATCGTTTTTAATTTATTCAGAAGGAAACTACATTAAAAATTAATAGCAAACTACTTTTACGACAAGAACTTTTTGTAAGCCTCTATATTTTTTCCAGTTAGGGATATACCCAAATATCTTCTCTCGCTCTGGGAGAAGTCAAAGGGAATATCTGACTTTTACTGACGCCTAAAGCCGCGGTGACATTGAAGCAATCCCGCACCCCTGGCTATGTGTGAAAGGCCCATATCCCATGGCGGCAGGCCGAGATGTGGTTGTAGTCAGTCAAAGTCTGACACGCCCTTTCGCTCTACCCTGAGTGGAAGAAGGCAATGGATGACTTCCATCCTTAAAAAAAGAGGCTCAAGTTCCGTTTACAGCCTAAAAACTTAGCTATATAAAAATATATATCTATAAAAAACAAGTTTAACCTAAAACTTAATAATCATACCATAACCTGGTAATTTAGATACTAATTACGTATCACAATCTACACTAATATAATAAAGGAGTGAAGTTTAGATTTTTTGTTTGTTGAAGGTAATCTCTGAAAGTATTAGTCCAATTGCGAAATTGTTTTCACCGATAGAAAGCTGCTTTATTCCTGAGTGACAGGCTATATTTTATGTACGCGAGCGAAGCTGCGGGCAAAAGCTAGTATATTGATATTATTATTGATGAAACACACAATATCCTGAAACACGAAGACATGTGACACCCACCAACCCGCACTGGGCCCGCGTGGTGGAAGTCCATGCCCTCTCCCAGAGAGAAGGCCTGAGTCCCAGCAGTGGAAAAATTATAAGGCCGACTATGCTACACAACATACTTAACAAATTACTAGAAAATTTAACAGACTCAGGCACTTCCTACATAATTTTCCCTAGGCCGAACCGGCCTGGAGTCACCAGGTATTTATTCTAGCCATTTTATGTGCATTTGCATACTTATGCTTATGCCTACAATATCTTCCGCCTCCGTAATAATGCTTGTTTATCAAAACATTAGCTAAGTGTTGTTATCCTTCAAAATTTTTATTTAATGAGTTAAAATAATTTGAACTTATAATGTTACTAGCGGTCTCGACAGATAAAAAATCGAAGACCCGCAGCGCTACCTCTGACTCCGAAGCGACAGGGATACACACCTAGTTTGGGAATCAGGGCTTTAAAAATGACCTTAATTATTGTACTTAAGCTTGTGTGAAAAGTTTTTGTTTCACCATTTAGTGAAATAATAAAATGCCGATAATGACTTTATCTACACGTGGGGTATGTTTGTCGTTAAAAAGATCCAATCCGTGCCTCCGTATTCCTGTACAGTCCAGCCCGTAGTTAGGTATCAAGTTTAGAAGCAGTTAATAGACGTTTACACGATAATGTAATTAATAAGCTGCCAGAGATACCACATATGCAAAGGTAATCTGTACCAAACAAGCTTGTCTTCAACGTAGTCTTTAATCTTGTGATGCATGTTTTTGTAAAGACACGTTTAATGAAGGTTTTGAATTTTCCCGCGCTAAATTTTGGGACAAACAAGTTGGTTACTTTATGGCCAAAGCGTATTCTGTTTATGAGGAATGACTTGCTTGTCTTAGCTAATCTTCATTTGGGTATTACCATTTCATGTTGACTGCGAGTATTTATCATATGAAAATCGCATCTAATTTTAAAATATCTTAAGAATTAAAATGTGACAACATCGTCCGTCATCATAATTAAATTTATAACATGACTGAAGACTGTAATTTCAAAACCTGTTGGTAATACATACCAACAGGTTCTTTCTCTTTGTAAATCCTTAAAAAATTCAAAATACGTACTCTTTTGTAATCGTAGAAACAAAGCACAAACTTGTACAACAAATGCTGTCTAATTGAGCGAGATTACATCAGCATAATCAGTAGGTTTCAGGAAAAAACATTAATATTATTTCCTGTTCGCTAGAACCATGACCGTTGTCCCTGATTAGTTAATTGACCACATAAATGGATATAAACAGTATCGATTGTTCTATTAATAAAGTATCTTGTGAGACCCTAACATTTTGAAACTGGAATATTTCTTAGAAACCCGACCTGAAATTGATCCACAACCATCAGTCAGTCACCAATTTTTCTAATAGATTTTCCGAATCACAGTCTTATTAAACATTTAAACAAGTCAAGTATTTGGAGCCAGACTTTTCATATAATCTCATAGATTCTCAATCTGTAAAGGTCACAGTCACAATGAATGTACACCACCAAAATAATCTCAAGAAAAACTCGACATAAAAACGCTGCACCAAAAAAATCAGTTCCAAATATAGGCGCGCATACACTCTGTGCCTTTCATGGTAACGCCTCTAACTGAACAGTCAATTATGAATTGAAGTGTTGCCTTCAAGGCGAACAGCGCCGAAATCTAATAATGATAGATAAATGTCTTAAATCTACTAGGAAGTGTCGTGCCCGGTTCGTCCTAGCTAGCCCTTGTTAACAGCACGCACACTGGCGTGCAAACACGTGCACACACGCGCGCGCCTCTCGCACACGCTCACAAAAATGGCCATGAGATAACTGACATCACAGCAAGGTCCCGTCGGCCGGTACGGTCAACAAAAGAATATTTTTGTTCAGATAACATATTTAAAAAATATGTATTCCACGCATCGTTCGTGTAACATGACGTCAGTGGCCGTCTCTATTCACTTTAACCCTGAACTTTACATGAAATCACGAAAATTATACATTTTATAACCGCAAAATAAGGTAAAATAAACGTTTGATGATCAAATTTACATAATATGACGTTTGTTTTGGAACTAATGAGACCTCCAGATCGTGATTTACAGGTGCATCATTATGTGCCGGGTCAAGATATCTGCTGCAGTTTGTTCGAGGCAGTTACTGCAATAAAAGGCAATTGAAGGAACACTGTGGTTTAGTCAGCAAAAGCCTGACACTCTCTCGCGCTCCACCCAGAACGGCAGATTTATTTGACGATTTACCGCGTAAAAAAAAGTGTCAAGATATCTATCAAACAAATTCCTTCAAAAGATTGCACCTGCGGACGCAACAAGAGCTATATGCCATTTCAACAGTAATCAATCAATCTTCATGACAACACATGGCACACGACCACAGGAAGCCTCTAAAAATGTCTAAGAATATTTTCTTGTTTCATAATTATTTTCAGAGTGTAATTTACTTTTTTGTAGACCGGTTTCTGTTTTTTTTTTTTTAATTTTGTTTGTAAAGTTAAAATAATACAAGGATGGCGAAAAGAAAGGCTCAATTTCGACTTTTGAAGTGTTGCCCCAAGCCAAGAGACGTCCAAAAATGTTTTTCCTGTTTCAGAAAAATTAGAAACTGAACATTTTATTTAATTTAGTGGGTCTCATCGTGGGTGGTGAACCTGCCTAAATGTGATCATCAAGCATGGTTCCAACCAAAGCTTTGGATTTAAAAAATACCTCTCTCTCTCGACTTGTTAGTTATTCATCTTTTACTGTTTGACAGATGTGGATAATTTTGACATTTATCAGTTACGTGTTTATTTATACTTTAAAAAACTATTTTCGCACGTGCCAGGAGTATACAACCTAGTAATTTTACCATTGACCCAGTTCTTTAATAAAATCCTAACCAGTAGGTATGCTCTGCCACATTTTTCAATTTTGTAAAATAGTGTTGGTACCTATCACGGCGTAATTTTGCCATATGGACACAGGCAAAAAAACCATTGTGGCAAAAATTTTCCTACAAACTACACAAAGGAAAAACATTGATTTCAAACGGTTTCCTGCGAATAACTATACTAGCTGGCCCTAGTTTTTAAATAACGTAGAATAATGTTCATAGTTTTTAATTTACCGACCGCAGCAGGCAAATTGTTCCAGTCCCTCGATGTATGCGGTATAGACGACGATTCGTGTCCGAATCAAAGAGAACTAAACCACGTGGTTGTATAGTCATTGGTCCGAATATATTGGGTACGAATTGTGACTCGCTCCATCGTCGACCATCAGGTGAGATAGTTGTCAAACGCGAGCCTATATACAACATAATTTTTAGTTTATGCAAAAAGAACTGAATATATTTTGTTCAGGAACCAGTAACTGAATAGATTCCAATAGTTTTTACACCATGTTATATTTTTTTCATAAATATTTTAAAAGGTCACAAGTTGGACACTAAGTACAACACAGGTCACGGCAGGTCATAGCGAGTATTACACGCCAGCAAACAGCTGTGTGCAAGTGCAAAACAACCACTCAGTCGCCTGGATGGTCCGGTGACTATGTATTTTTGCTGACATAACAAGCTTATATCTTTGTGATTTTTCATGATACAGTTTTGAAATTTTATACGTCCATTCTTTACATAATTATACAAGACACACGTTTCGAGTTTCGCATATATTAAAACTAAGGCTGTATATAAAAAAAAAAATGTGAAGGCTCAAGCTTGTTTTGCTGGCTGTACCGCCACGTGCATCACGCATGCTGCGTAACATATAGTAATGACAGTGTTTGTGTCGGCGCCGGCCTTCGGACCCCGAGCACCGAGCACCGATGAATATTTTTAACTGAGCGTAGGGCCCACGCAACCAGACGCATGCCTTTGATGCCTGCATACACTTGAACCAAATTTGATAGTCGTTGACCTACAGTAACTAGATCAATTTGAGGTGACCGATAGACCTTTAGAGAACAATTAACATTAGAAATTAATTCGGTGCAATCAATCTTAACTATGTTTAGGGTTCCGTAACCAATGGGCCCCTATTATTAAGACTCCGCTATCCGTCTGTCTGTCAGTACGTCTGTCACCAGGCTGTATCTCATGAACCACAATGTCTAGACAGTTGAAATTTTCACAGATGATATATTTCAGTTGCCGCTATAACAATAAATAATAAAACAAACGTGATTTTTTGCCGATTTTTGCTTCGGACGGCACAGAACCAATCGTGCGCGAGTCCTTCTCGCACTTAGCCGATATTTGTTAAACGTTTCCATTTCGCAAACCATTTATTTTTTTCAGTAATATTGAAAAAGACAACAAAGAGTTATTTAAAATAATCAAGTAATTAATATTCAAGGCAACAAGGGCACAACGCGATCATTACGATTGGTTCGTCTGTGTTTTGTACAAGGAAACGAATTTGTACAACATTGCTAGTACATCTGAATACATTAACTTGAAGCCTTCAAGGGCTGCGGGCTATGTAATCACTATAATTACCTCGCTTACTGACAAAAATATTTTAAAACAAAAATGTGTTGAAGACAACAAAAGTAAATACGACGGCACGGTTGGCGCAGTGGTTGAGTGATTTGCTGCTGCACTGCGTGGAGTGGGTTCGATTCCCGCACGGAATAAATATTTGTATTGCCTACGGATAGATGTTCCGGGTCTCGATGTATTATTTAAGTACGTTTACATGTTTGTAGTCGCACCCACAATAGAGGCGTATTACTAAATAACTCGGGAGTGGGGCAAAGTTAAACAAAAAAGTTAAAACTGCCGGAAATTAATGAATAATAAACCTAAAATCAACGCGCAATGAATCACGCCTTTATTTCAGTCGTATGACTACAATGATTCAAATGATCTCCTGATAAATGATGTATGAAATCATTTGCGAATATCATGATTAACACACACTACGATTTACCAAATCCGAACTCATAAAACAAGTTTCGATCTAAAGGCCATCAAAAATAAAAACAGCGACGGGCTCCCAATTTATTTGCGAACAGTACGCCAGACGCCACGCATTGCATCGCACCAATAATAGAATACTTGCAAATCGCGCTGCGCAGACGCCGCCGGCCGGACGGACGGCCTGCAAGGCTCTTCCTAGACGGCTGTGAGTCAGCACCGGCGCTTCTAGAACCGTCGCATGCCCTACTGAAACCATATTCGTTCCTATCCTATTAATTTCACTGAGGATCTTGATAGCTTGTTTTGAAAAGGATATCCGCACTGCTTTTGGTATAATGGGATATCGTTTAATCATGGTCTCTCTCAGTACCTTTATGGGTTCCAAGATTCATTAGATGTTTTAACCTTTAAGCTGCCTACGACAGATCATCATCTTCCTGCCCTTGTCCCATTTTATTTGGGGTCGGCGCAAAACGTTTTTTTCTTCCATTCTGTCCTGTCACTCGTCACGCTATCACTAACTCCCTTTTTTTCATATCACTTCTCACACAATCCATCCATGTTTTCTTTGGTCTCCCTCTCCTTCCCCATCCATCCACATGTCAGATATATCCAACAAATATTCTCGCGTTTACACCAACCAAGGTCCAAATACTCCATATCATCAGCTCTTCTGTCACCTATGGGGATTAAAGAGCTAAACGAGATGAAGTACCCAGTCGCAAACACGACCCTGGCAAATAGGGCACCAAAACACTCGTCGATCCAATGCGACGCAAGCGCAAGGTTTAAATCAGATAGATCCTGAGAGGTAAGCTTCGCTTAATTGGAACACTTGTGCCAAGAAAGGACAAGTCAATGATGAGGTTCCAATTACCAATTAGCGGTATATCAACAACTCTGCTACGTTAACATGACTTCAAGTGTTCTGCGTAGCTAATTAAATCAAATGCAAATTAATTAGTGTTGGTATCAAGGCAACTCCGGGTAACATGCGTCGCAACAATAAGTAGAAGCACTTTGTACTGGGATGCCCTTGTGCTGTTGAAATTACGTGTATAATTTACACGTGCCTCGAATTAGACGTAGTGCTTAGATGCAAACTTTGGATGCAGAGAGCTTTCAAGTATCAGTGCAGAAAAGTAAATTATAAACTAGGTTCTACTAGCACGAAGAATCGCCAAACTTAAGTGGCAATGGGCAGGGCACATTGCTCGCAGAACAGATGGCCGTTAGGGCCGAAAGGCGTTGAAAGGCCTCCTACAAGGTGGACCAATAACCTGGTGAAGGTTGCGGGAATCCGATGGATGCGGGACGCACAGGATCGTTCATTGTGACGACATTTGGGGGAGGCCTATGTCCAACATTAGACATCTATCAGCTGAAATGATGATGATGATGATGAGGTTCTGCTAGCAGCTTCGCACGCCTTAGAGCAGGTTTGGAACCCTATTTCACCCGTAGGGAGTGAATTTTGGAAAATCCACACTTAATGCTCGCCTACATTATAGAGGGACGCCTTGTGCTAAATTTTACGTTCCTAGGCCCTGTAGTTTCTGCTGTGCGTTCAGCGTTTATATGTCAGTCAGTCAGATTTCTTAATTAAACTATTAGGATCAACTTTTAAGCGAAAAGCTGTTAAAGTTATCCTTAACCTTGTTAGAAATGTGTTCTGAATTTTGTAAGGACATTTATTAATATGTTTCAGACAAGTGGACGATATAATAGAGGTCCGTTTGGTGCTCTAATGTTTGCTTCGACAATGGTGATACTTCAATTGTTTGCTAGTGCCATTTCTTGTTGCGGTAGGCGGTTGAATACAAGAGACGTATCATCATTCTATTTGAACTGTTCTTCTTGAATTGTTATGGAATTCTGCCTTAAGATTTATTTAGAACTAAAGTCTAGGCTCGTATAATCTGATACAATGTACCTGCTATTGACTTAGCTTGCCTTGTTAGCTAAAGAAAGTAGAGCAGACGGTACAGTTTTGCTGAAATATTTATCATATTTTGTTCTCTTTGCCGGACAATTGTTTCGGTTTCCAAGATATACAACGTGTAACGTTAAATGCGCAAAACCTGAAAATAGTTTGATCAGAATAACGAGCAGAATCTATTGAACCACTTTTTAATATAGGTTAAATTTAAAAAAAAAATCTTAACTACTAATGTTGCCCTGTCTATTAATAGTTCAAGCCATCATGTTCCCCACATCGCCCAAATAGGTAAAAAAACACAAATGGCTGTAGTACAATCAAATTTTCTCATACACAGGATAATAAAAGTTCTTATTTCAACGCAAATACGAATTTCAAATAAACTAAAATTGCACATAAAACCTTAAAAAATGTTGAATGTTTTTTTTTCTCTCACATAATTGGGTCAATTGAATTAAAAATCATTTGGGGTGTCTGAGGTTTTGCGCATTTAACGTTACACGTTGTATTTGAACCATTAAAGGCGAGATTGCTGCATCAATGTCTAGTTTATGTTCTGCAGTTTCCAGTCTACAGAAAGGGCTTTGTACTATTTCGGCTTTGGGCAAGGCATCAGTCATCAAAGCGCGCGCGCAGCTTCCGCGTTGGATACCCGCCAGTTATGTACAAAGGATGCATTAAGGACCCAGAATTATGACACACAATCTAAACACGGATTGGCTGTTAAACATTTTGGTTTTAGATTTATGGGTTCTATTTCAATATTGCCAGTTTTAGAGGAAGATTTCACGAGTACAAGGGAGTACGGAAGACGCAGCGTTGTAAGGCTTCCTACAAGGTGGACCGATGAACTGGTGTAGGTTTCGGGAAACCGCTGGATGCGAGACGCACAGGAACGTTCGTTGTGGCGACGCTTGGAGGAGGCCTATGTCCAACAGTGGACGTATATCGGCTGAAATTATGATGACGATGATGATTGACAGAAGATAATGCTATTGTTTTTAATTTTGCTGTGTCCGAGAGGGTAACATTGATCTTTGACTGTTATGCCATCTATGCACACATCTATACATATAAATTAAATAAGAGTGTCTGTTTGTAATATTGAAATAACTTCAAAATCCTGTAGTCCACGCGAACGATGTTGCGGGCACAGCTAGTGGAATATAATATTAAAGTATTATTCATTATACCCCAAGCGAACGCCGGCGTTCACACAATAGAAAGACAATAGGTGCGCACCTATTGTCTTTCTATTGTGTCTGTGATTTCCACGATTGAAAGGGTATCTATAGCAGGAGGTAGTTTATCTGGTGCTTACCTTAACTCGAAGTCTTTTGTCGACCCAGTCCTTCAACAGCGCCAGGGGACCATCCATGACTCCCATGCGAGTAAGCACATTTCTTGTCTTGAACTCCTTTCTCGGTACCAAGCCTGAAAAAAACAAAACATTAATAACTTTATGTAACCATTGTTACAAGTATTTTCTTATTTACGTACAGGAACAACATAGTCACATATCTGTTATGAGTAGTATTTTATCAGAATTATTACAATGGCCCCAAAACTAGGCAGTGCCAGTTCTGTATCTTGGGGACAATCATCATATCAGCCGAAAGACGTCCACTGTTGGACATAGGCCTCCCCCAAGCGTCGCCACAACTCCTCAGCAACTATTTTAAAATTTAGTCTAGATTCTTAAGTACTAAAAATAATAAACTTATTGAAAACACGTAACAGCACTTAGCCAAATATAACCTATTATTAATTACAAGAGACTAAAGCGTAAGTATTAATGTATTACGATAACGACGTCGAAGAAAAAGTCAACGCACTTGTTATCAGCGCGACACTAATATGACACCTGTGAAAATATCGCACGGAGCTTGCGTCACGCGCTGCAGGCCCCGTGCGGACGGCGACGCGAGCACTCACCCTCAGTTTGGTCAATGTCTGCTTGCCCTTCATGTCATTGGGGTCTTCACCTAAATGTTAGGGACCCGTGGTCTCTTTGAATTTATTTCTCTAAAGGGAGACGAGATGTACAGGACCGGTCATTATGGCGACACTTGGGGGAGGCCTATGTGCAACAGTGGAGGCCATGATACAAAACAATAGGTTCGACAGCTGCAGAAGATTGAAAGATGCAACTTTTTTTTATAAGTTTTGTAGAGTTTTTATCATCTAATTATTTCCGACCTCCAAAAAAATCTCACTAAAACTCATCTATGTTATTTAATTGCACTTTTCGTGCTAGGATCACGGGTTTCCTTTTCAGTAATTCCCCATGGCACTAGCGGGCATCGGCCCCAATGGGCCCCTAAGGTTTTGCTGAGATCTCTTTGATACGCACGCGGATCATACGCGCCGTCGACGACTGGGTGTATAAGATTATTTGGGATTAGTCCTAGTAAAAGGAAAATTCCTGGTTAACTGATCCATCATCTCCAGACCCATTCTTTGGATTTTTATGATGTAGACAGGGAATAAGAAAGGCTTTTCTAAAATTTTAACAATAGGGAATAATTAGGATTACGAAATGCTCACATAGCGACAACTGCTATTTCATATAATTAAGAGAATTCCTTCTACTATTCATAGAATGATACAATTATGACATCGTTGAATGTCAAAATCTGATCACACTATATCTGCATAGGTTACATGCTATGAAGTTGTGAAGAACCTGACCTGACAAGTTTGTCAGGTCAGGTTATAAAAAGTTTTGCGGTAAAAATAGACTTCTTATCAGCACACAACTACTTTTCACAACTATTTATGAACCTAAATATGACTATTACGATGTATTGATAAACGTTGCTAAATATAGACTCTATATCTAAATGAAATCAAGAGCGGCTACGCGAAACGGGTTTCTCATTAGAATCGTGTTAGAAATGAGACGATTACTATCGATACATTGAAATTAGTCGAATCGCGAGTTTACAATCGATTAAATAAGCGAGTGACTATGAATTATTAATTAATAGTCATTTTGGCACTTTATTAGCCATTAGTAGTTAATGTTGAGGCCTTAATTGGAGCCATATAAGTATTGCTATTATATTATTTATTTTATATATTTATATTAGCAATATGCACCACATTGCCATTATGCAACTATGACACAAAAGCTCTGCAACTGTTGCCCACAATAATGCAATGCAAGCAATAAAAAAACAAGATTCCTCGTAACAGCAGAAGTACCTACACTAAAAAAAACAAAACGAAACCAAATCCATTAACTAAACTCATCAATGCGTCAACAACAGATTAAAAAAACCGTAAACTATCAACAAATCTATGCAGCGTCGGCGTCGGAGGTACCAGGGCGGCATGGCCCGCAAGCGGTCGCCGATCGCGAATTACTTTCACTCGACTATCCCCGGGCGCTGACCGCGCGGCGGGGTCGTCGCCCGCAGCCGAGCGCGGGAAACGCCACCCGCCATCGCGCCATTCAGAAAAGCGCGCCATGTTTACACAGATGCGCGCCGAAACGCGTGCCGTTGCATCACTTCCGTTTGCGTTCCGTTCCGCCGCTTATTGGCGACGTACCGATTTACTTTTATGCGTTTAACACAATTATTTGCTTACGCAATCTGTCTGTGCGGTACTACGGCTTTACGCATATGCTTTCCATCTAAATGATATGCGTTTACATTATTGGTATTATACCGGGATTAAAGGCTAGTCAAACTCAGTAAGAAATATATTTTATGGTCTTTTATAACTTGTGCTAAGATAAAAGTATACTGGTCCAGAGTAGATGTTTTAAATAATATTTGCCCATGATTTAGACATCTCAAAATCTCAACACAGAGAGAGATACTACGTTTCCCTTATTGTTAGTAAAAAATAACTATGCAGTACATTACATCAGTGAAACAACACAGATTTGTTAGCGACGATAACAGTAAGTCTAAAACCGCCGGTGTCGCCGAGGTGCGCACGCACAGCTTGCCGGCTTAGCGTGATAGATAACAGAGCACGCTATTTGTTATCTCTCCTTATAATTCGTTAACAGTGTAATACACGTAATTGCTTTCTTTGGTTTCTAATGAAAAATGTTATCTTTTTTTGCAAATTTTCTCTTGTTTTTTAACACAACTTTGCAAAAAAAAACATGCAATGAAATTATGAAAGTTTTGTTTTGCCGAATTGTTTAAGATTGTAACTTAGGTAATGGCATAATATATGATATAAAATAAAGTTTTATAACACGTATGTCCGTTTGTTCGCGATAAAATCAAAAACTATTGAACGAATTTTCATGCAGTTTTCATCAGTATAGATAATAAGAAATAGAGCTGTAAATTCTAGTAAATGAAAGTCATGAATTTCAATAATTTTTAACACCCGTACGATGTTGAGACGAAAAGTGGATAAACAAAAAAATTAAACCACAAAATCTAAATAAAGTTCTTTCTCGTTAGCAAGAACTTTCAGGGTTTATCAAAGAAAACGAAAGGTCACAGGTTAGTAGCTTAGTAGGTAGTATCCAATGAGTGAACATCTCGACAAGACTAATTCAATTCATAAAAATTAATTGTCTAAAATATGAATTGAAACGCCTTTAGTCACAGTCATAACATACAATCTTAATATTTTTATTGTCTCTTATCTCGGATGACACAATTGTTTATCGGCATTTTTTACCAAGCTTCGTAAAAATAATTTCGACTGGCAACACAAATTTTAAGATAATATTTCATCAGTCTTACAGGGTTGTCTTAACATCTACACTAATTTAATAAAGAGGTAAAGTTACTTGATTTGATTTTATGTTTGTAGGAGGTAATCTGTAGTACTGGTCAGTACTGGTCCGATTACTATATTTTTTTCATTGATAGAAAGCTGATTTATTCCTCAGTCACATAGGTTATATTTTATATACGCGGATGAAGCCGCGGGCAAAAGCTAGTAATACACCGCTAAAATTTAATCGTTTTAATCCCGTGGAGGGTCGATCCGGTACATGAAATACGTTTTTATAAAGATAAAATTAAAAAATAAAGTACCTTTTTTTTCAAAACTCGTATTGATTTACGCATGTACGAAACTAATTTCTTTAAGAAAACGTCAGCTGAGAGAGTTCAATGACCTGTAGGTAATAGTCTGCGTTGCGTACAAACTACCTACAGGTCATTGAACTCGCTCAGCTGACGTTTTCTTTACAAATCGATAGTGTTTCATGTACCGGATCGACCCTCCACGGGATTAAAACGATTAAAATTTAACGGTCTATAATAATTTAGCGATCCTGTTCCGGGAATAACGTTGTACATTATTATATAAAGACTTATGAAGTATTCTTGAAAATATTTTATTAAAATTGAGATAAGGTTACAAAGCGAAGGCGCGATCCTTTGAAACTACCAGCGAGTTAAAGATCAAAGTAATAACTGATAAAATAATTGAGATTCCTGTTCAGTATTCGTAACTTGTTACTGAGTACATAGATTGTAACTAGCAACGAAATCTCGATGTATTTCGAAGGGAACACTTGGCTTCTAAGTTCATCCACACAACTTGATTCAAGTGCTTCTCAGAATACGCAAGATTGCTACGAGTTTTAATTAATCATTTTCTATCAAGATTTCTGATAAAGAATAGAACAAAATAAACTTTATCGTACACGAAAATAGTAACAATTTAAAAGAAACTTAAATCTATGGGTACAATGGCGGTCTTATCGCTAACAGCGATATCTACCAGACAACCATAGGATGGACTATAAGTAATATATTTTTTTTTACTAATGCAATCTGTTTCATGTGAACATTCTAGACCTGGGGGCAGTTAATACAGCGACTGACACCCTTTTGTTCAGCATTCCCTATACATCTCTAGGGGACTTTCTTTTCAGTTCAATTCTGTCTCTGAAAAGGTACAAAAACTTAAACTAAATCTCGAAGTAATCAACTACCGAATCATCAACATAACTAATATCGAACTAATGTACGTTTCTTAGCGTAGATTCAAGCAACCGCACGTATGAAATCAATTTCGTTTGCGGTTTGTTGATCCCGCTTCAATACATGATACTCAATTTTCGCCGGGTCGGTCAGGCCAGTGCCAACAGCCCCTAGGCGCAAAATCTCTGGATGGCATGTCAACGACCGAGACTCCAGGCCGAGTGAGACGGTGAACGCCACTCATGTGGAAAGCGGTTATGCAACAATCGTACACGCGAAAGTCTAGCGAACGATGTTACGTTCGCGACGATGCATCTAGATGAACGCATTGCGATTTATTCAGATATTCTCGACAATCGTAACGATCTGTCAGTCTTGTGATGGAGCGATTGGTTGTGAACGCACTTTTTTGTTGTAAACATATCTCATCTAAGATGAAATATAAATGACTTTGCGAATAGCCGTGGTTTTCTTTTACATGAATCTGCATTTTAGACTTTTAGTGGGATGCGTAATACAAGTCTTTGAGAATTCTACTACTTCAGGCAGCGACTTCGCCCCAGTCACTCAGTGATAGATTAGGATTTAGATGGAGAAAGGATTTTTAAAATCGGTCCAGAAGATGTCCAGTTGGAGTACAAACCAAAATACAAATCTTTTCTCTTTATAATTTTAGTATAAATTAAGTTGGTGAATTTCTTTATTTATCACTGAGTATGGTATTGAATAAGACTAATGTCCAAATTAAAATTACATTTAAAAGAGCTTATAGTTAAAACAAAAGTAATTCTTAGCTACATTCAAACCCATGTTAGTCTGCTTTCGAACAAGCACTTTCTTAGATAGACTCAATAGATGTAAATGCGCACGATTGTTCAGACCGTGTTTCAGTATTGCAAAACAATATGGCGACCGCAATAATTATACTCTAGAATCTACCATTACGCTTATATTAGGCTTAACGATTGCACAAAAGTAGCCGATAATAGAAGCGAACAAGGAGTTTACAAGCCAGCTGTGTTTAATCTATGGTGCGCTCTACCGTCACTTTCCACCACCATTTTTGTCGATTTGGCGGGAAAATAATTGGTAATGTTAACACGCGATCGCGTGTTTGGGCCCTATGTGGTTTGTTCATTAAAAATATTTTAAGTTTCATAATTAACGCACAAGTGTGCTTATATCGCGAATTTGACACAGAAATTACCATGGTTTATCTTTATTGTTTTGGTAAAAGTAATTATGTACCTATTATAATATTATTATTTGAGCTTAAAATGAGAACAGACCTATAGCTGAGAATCTCATTATTGTAGTAGAAATTCCAGAAAAGATGATAGCTGTTTAAACACTTGGCAGCGAATACGATTCAAGTACTGAAAAGACAAAAAGAACAGAATAATTGCTGCTACAAGCGAATCTTTATTGTTTGTTGATTCATTCCTTTTCAAAGTCTATTAGGTAATCAAAACAAAGTATTTTACTTTTCAACAAAAACGAAGCCATTTCACCCTAAAAGTAAAACAGATTCGCAACATAATAGGTTGCCGCGGAAAACCGGCTGACGTAACCGAACCACTCGTTCTAAGCCAAAACAAATTGTGGATAAAAAAAGGTTTATGTAAGCAAGGCCGGCGGGGCAGCGGGTCACGGGCGCTATGCAAATGAGCTGATGCCATTGTTGATAGCGAGTCATTGACTATGCGGACCTGGATACGTTACGTCCATTCACGGTAATAAAAGGATTTTTATTATGGATTTTATTGGTGCTTGATGCTACTTCGTTGCGAATGACAACGCGGTCCTTAGACGCAAGACTATTAGGACCAGTTTTGGAATATGATTTTAAACTGAAACATAACTCATCTAAGATTTAAAACATAGTATTTATTTTTGCACGTATCTTCTATGTACATTGTATATTTATAGCAAAAACCAACTATCTGCATTTTTGTATTATTATGTTACTCGTATATTATTATATTCGATCAATTCTTTAGATTATTTACTCGTACCTTTTGCTAATGCCATCTTGGAAATAAGTATCATAGCTAATAACAAGTTTTACTTGCAGATTCGTCTTGATGAGACGAATTTATAGCTATAATTAACTTAATTTGGGCAAAAATGTTTTTGCAATATATGCAATATTCTTTATAACCTTGTATCTGCCAAACCACTGGACGGATTTATATAATTAAGATAAAGTTATCCTGACTAAAATCATTACGTCCAATATGGATCCTGACTGTTGCAGTCTATATGTTGCGTATTAGAATTTATTAATTGTTTTATTTTATGTGTATAAATTAATGCAACTGAATTGGTTTCTACACTACTGAACGAACTCGTTTTTCTTTTCAGTTTTTATTTAAAGTTATTTTTTACTCAGTCGGGTTTTTGACAGATTTTTACGATTAAGCTTCAAAATGAGAGTAGTTTATCTGCATTAATATTATAAAGTTTGTTTTTTTGTTTATAGGAGGTAATCTCTGGAAGTGCTGGTCCGATTGCTAATTTTTTTTCACCGGTAGAAAGCTGCTTTATTCCTGAGTGACATAGGTTATATTTTACATACGCGGGCAAAGCCACGTGCAAAAGCTAGTTATAATACACGGTCCCACATTACTGATTAGGTCCACAGTAATGCGAAATGCTATGTAGGGTCATTGGTTATTTACGACTCGGCTGTTAGATGCGTGAGATGTCAAAGTTATACGTGGATTAAAATAACGACTTAATAGTTTGAAGTATAGCTTATAGGATTCTCTGCTTTGTGGCCCTCGTTATGTTAGCGTTGACTTTGATTAATGTATCGAAAGAAATTGTTAAAGTTCCACTATATCGAGATAGAGTCTGTCTAATAAGTTAAACGACTTGGGTAATTATTAGGATTTAATGAAATCAGATGTAGTCAACACGGGTTCAATAATCAAGGTTGATTAGGAGATAGAGGTCATTGTTTACTAACAGAAGAACCTTATGAAAAGTGTCAAATATTAGTAATTTTAAATGATTAAATATTATACAAAATTCCCAAGTCGGTTGACTTATTAGACAGACTATATCTTATATATCTTCCTTGCCGGAGTCTGTGTCCCCTGATAGCTACAGCCTAGGTCTCTTTAAGTCAAGAGTGAATAGGTTACTTCTAAGCAAGCGTGCCCCATCGTCGGCCACATCATCGCTTACCATTAAGTGAGATAGTGGTCGAACGCGAGCCTATCAATAATAAATAAAGAAATCTTCGACTGAATAGGGTACTGGACTCAATTTTTTTTTAACGTTTGAAACAAACTTTGTTCAAAATCGCAAATAGCAATTTTCAAATTCGTTTAATATTAATCAAGTGAAAAACCTTTCAAATCTGGTGGAAGGAGATTCAATTCAAATAACAGTTATCAATAGGTAAACTGTGACGCATAGAAATGTGACGTCACTGCCATTAAGTTACGTGAGCTCAAAAGAGATGCGAGATATTCCCACCACGCCCCCACTCTTCCTCAAACCATTATTTGGTATACAAAAATAAGCACACGTAAATACCCAATTTTTCGCAGACAACCGAATTGAACCACGATACATTATCTACCTAGCTTTTATAATGTCAAGGTCGCTTTCCAGTCTATCCACATTAAGGACTAGGAGACTATCAGTACATATTTTACATAAAACGACTGCCGATTGGACGCCAAAACGCAATGCTTCCTGGTTTTTTTTAGAGGTGGAAATCATCTAATGACTTCTTGACTGAGAGCGTGTAGGTCTTTTGCTAACTAAAACCACACTTGTGTCCTTCAGTTACCTTTTGCGTAGTAGACTTAAACGTGAGTCCTTCACAGATTTTTTTTTAATGATATAAACCAGTGTTTGACTGCGATTCCACCAAATGGTAAGCAGTGATGCAATTCCCTGTGGAATTCTTCTTAGTAAGAATGAATAGAGCAGTGGTGGCCGAGTGGTAACGGCCCCGACTTACTATTTGTAGGTCGCGGGTTCAAACCCAGCCAGGTGCATTACTTTGTGAAATTTATTTCATCACCACTGCTCTCAAAACGGTGAAGGAAAACATCGTGAGGAAACCGGCATGTCCTAGAACCAAACATTCGAAGACATGTGACATTCACCAATCCGCACTGGGCCCGCGTGGTGGATTACGGCCTACTTCCTCTCCTAGAGAGGAGGCCTGAGTCCCAGCAGTGGAAACATTAAAAGGCTGATTATGCTATGCTATAATAAGACTGAATAATCACGTTACAGAAAAGAATTCGGACACGCAGTTCAAAAAACGCTTTTTCAATTACGATCACACATTTCAATGAAATAATTTTCCGTTTCTACGTCATTTCCAATCCCCATCTCGAACCTTGATCCTCAAATGCCTGAAGTCCCACAACTGCCTGGGTGGGCTGCGTAGCTTATCCCGGGGTAGGCCGCGCGGTGGGGTGCGGGGGGCGGGGTCGTCGGCCGCCGTTGACATAGAACCGCGTGCATTGAACGCACGGCCTAGACTGACCTCGCAGCGACCTGGGGCTCCATGTGACGACAGATGAGAGCATTACGATGACATTTGTGAAGAGATGGCTGACAGATTCAGACCTAATTGTAGGAGCCATTTGCTGGCATATTGGTATTCTAGGACTAATTTGATGGATCATTTGCATATTTAAAATGATTTAATATAGTCATGTGATTCAAATTATGAGAACATAGATATAATTTATCTAGCAAACAAGGCGTTGAAAATTTTTCTGACATATTTATGACTACAAAACCTACACTTCAAAAAGACACATGGTATCAAATTAAAATAATAATGTCCATGTACACATCTAAAAAACTTAATTTAGATTCATATTTACATTGTTAAAATATAATTAAACATAACAATAATGTGATTGTTGCCACAATCATTGCTTAGTAATTTTTTTTCAATTTGGTAACATGCCTGGTAACAAAAAGACTACTTAGTTTAATCAGTTGCTACATCTCATATCAAAATAAATGGTCTTTCGTGTCGTTATTTTTGAGAATCGGTTACAACACAAGATATTGATAACAGATTTCCCATTTTATTTATCAATCTAAATAATATAATAATTAATTTGATGTTATTTTGTAAAGTGTTATCTTTCTGATCATAATTAATATTTTTTTTATGGATATAAACTAGTGCTTGGCTGTGATCCCACATGTTGGTAAGCAGTGATGCAATCATTGATGGTGTAGCATAGTACCTTATTAAGATCCTATTTCACTATAGCCTTGAAGACACCTAAATTATAATCAGACAGGAAACAGCAAGCAAATTATTCCCATCCTTCAATGTTTTTGGTATAAATATCTCCTAAGAAGCCTGATATTACAGTAAAATTGGAAATAGTACAAAATTCAGTGTCAGAGTTATTACTCACTAGCTGCTGCCAGTAGCTTTGCCCACATGGTAGTAAAAATTATCCCAAGGGAACTTACTAACAGGATTAAAAAAACAATCCTATCTTCTATTCCATGACAAGGTATACCCATTTACCAAGTTTCATAAAATTCCGTTTGAGCATAAAGAAGTAACAAGCTTTTAGCCTTATGATATTAGTGAGATAGGCCAAAAAATGCTTTCAAAACGGTGAAGGATAACATTGTGAGTAAACCGGCATTTTCTAGAACTAAAAATTCGAAGACGTGACATTCACCAACCCGCACTAGGGCCGCGTGGTGGATTACGGCCCATTTGCTTTCCTAGAGACCTGAGTCCTAATTGTGGGAACATTGAAAGGCTGATTATGATATGCTTTGCCGAAAAAAGCAAAGCCGCCCATAGTTGCACTAATAATCAGAAACCAGTCCGCATAGCCAAAATCAGCAAGTTTTTCTTTGATATATACATCTTTTACAATATAATAAAGAGGTACAGTTTGTTTTTTGGTTTGTAGGAAGTAATGTCTGGAAGTTCTGGTCCAAATGCTAAAAAAAATTTTACTGATAGAAAGCTGCTTTACTCCTGAGTTATATTTTATATACGCGGGCGGAGCTGCGGACAAAAGCTAGTTGCAAAATATAGTAAACATTATTAAATAGGGAAAAAGTGCATTCCTAATACCTGTTGCAGTGTTTTCTTTTATGTTGTTCAGCTAGGAAAAAAAAACTCTTAGACATCAAAATTAACGACGCTTACATATAAAATTAGGGTAATCAGTTCAGTTTTCAAAATAAATGTAATTTAAAATAAGAACTGTAAAATATAATTAGAATAACTACATGATCATTCCTACACTACAACTACTTAAGAAACAAACTTAGCATAAGTTGTTAGCATACCTATAATTTAATTAAGTTTATCTGTTTCCACTTCAGTGTCAAGTCAACTAGACTTGAATAAAAACATAACCTCTAAATCTTACCGCCATATTGTGCGAACCGCTGCTTGTTCTTCTCTTCCAACCAAGTCTCTTCTTCAATTCTTTTTTTTTCTTTCTCTTCCTCTCTTTTTACCACCAGCTCTGCCTTACCAAAAGGAATTATCTCATGTTGCTTCTTCTGTGCGTTTTCAAACTGAACAATGTTTTCATAAAATGGAGCGGATTCCACAGGAATCTTTACTTTGTCAGAGTACAGAGCCTTCAAAGGATTGTAGCTAGAGCTACAAGCGCTCACTTCGGACTCTGAAGTGGAAGAATCAGAATTATTATCCGCCGACATCGCAAAAATTTACCCAAAACAATAACATTGAGCAATTTATTATTGACAAACCGTGTGCCACAGATCATACAGCTGTCAATGTCATGAGGAACACGATACGTTTAGTTTCACGCATTTGAAAAAAAGTTTTGTTCTGTTCAAAATAAATGTGAGACATTATTTATTTTATTTATGCGTGTGGTTTATTGTTTCAATTTATTTCCATGCATTGGTTAATTATTCCAATTTGATTTGGCTAAACTTATAAATTTATAATACTTCGATATATACGGAAATCGTTTTGGAAACAGTAATTAAATTACCTCGAAGTAAATTATTATAATTGCACATTTTTTATTGACATTGCAGTCATATTGATCGCGTGGTAGAACGCTGAAGGTTCTTCCTTAAACTGCAACAATTCAGTTATAATTACAGATCGTATTAGTAAAAGAAACCAACTTACAAAGTTGTAGGTACATTATGTACCTAACTATGTTCTGTATTTACCTATTATAATATTACTAAGAATAATATGTTTATTTCATTAAATGCTATTTTACTACATTAAAACAAACAACAGGTTGTGTAAACAAGATAAGTATTAGTAAGATGTTAGCTCGTCGCAATTACGCCAACTCAATGCAAGGTCCTCAGAGCAATATGCAATAGGAAGTAAATGATTCAAGGTTGCGTCTCACTGAAGTCTATAAATCTTTCAATAGGCTATTTATACAGGAAAAATTATTAGTAAATTGCCATAAATAGAAAAAAAAACATAAGCGGACTTGTAACGCCTTACATGAAGATAGTATGTAATATTGTATGAACTATTTTGAATTTATTAGCTAAAGGTTGTTTATATAACATTTAGTACAACCAAGGTCTTCAAATTTGAGTGAGCTCACCATTTTATACTAATGAAAAAAAATACAACGTAGCAGAGTAAAAAAACTTCGTCTATTCGACGCTAGATGGCGTGGTACTTCATCGTTATTTAAATGTTTTATTAGTGCAAATAGTTAATTTCTTTTGTGAAAATAAAATAATATTGATTGCATTTATGTATAAAATGACATCAACATAAGCGGTTATTTCAGTGCAACCAAGTTTCGTGTTTGAAGTATGACTGTGCCTCTAATTTAATCCTATGATTAAATCTAAGCAATGTCTATTTGCTCGCTGTCGCCTATTAATTTGCTATTTATATATAGACGAGCTATGAATAATGCAACGTTAGTAATCTTTTTTCCGATTCACATGTGTGTGCAAATACATAAAAAAAATATTATAGTAGTTTAACGCAATGTATTTTCGTAAAGACAATTCAAATCAACGCTATCAAAAAATTATGTTTTTTTTAATACGAATGTTCTCAGACAGATTTTTTGAACGAACAGAAAAAGTTTATATTTCAGATCACAATCAGCAACTTTTACATTAGCTAGATAAAATCTAACAAACACTTAAACGTAATCACTGTTAAGAAATTAATTATTCTGGAAACAAAATCGTCGGACGAAGAAAGCGGTATAAGGAAGCGTTTAGAAAAGAAAAGTAATTCTTTTTTCTTCACACACGACAATTATAGTGAAAGACTGAGCTAGCATTGTTCACTTTTTTCAAACGGCGCGCGTTGATTGGCTGCATTTCTTTGTTTTGTGGCTTGCGCGCAGTCTTCCGTGCATTGTGAGCTCAGCATAATATGATTACGAGAACGTCTTATGTTTGTTACGTTAATAACTTTTTCTTTGTTTTCTTTTAATAGCCGAGCGTTTAAACTTATTTACAATAAGTTTAGACTTACTTTAGTTTAAACGGCTATGTTTCTAAGCTGGGCTGGAGAACATCCACAGTAGTCCTTCATCGATCTCGAGCTTCACGCTTCGCCTCGCACCACGTCTTCCGTTGCCCACAATTTCTGCCAACATGGTGCGTCACCAGGTTTGCTGGGGACGACCAAACTTTCTTTTTTATTTGAGATTTCTAATTTATTACCTGTATTTGATTCGAATCCCTTCTTTTTTAGAATTTGAATTCTATAAACGATTTTTAATAAGGCGGTTGATCGGGCTTTCGTGGCATTTCTCCTTTAGCTCTCCGTTAAAGATGGTCTCGGGACAAAAAAATCTGATGATGCGCTGGAGACAGCATCTGATGATAAAATAAGCATCTGATGATGCTGTCTCCATATTTTTCTTTAAAACTGCACCTTTTCAAACCCGCAAAGATACTACTAATCTTATTAAAATTTAAGCATTATCGTAGTAGAATAATAATTTGTTAGGTGACGCCCGAAATAGCCGAGTAGTGTAAGTTCGTTGACTGGCACATACGTCACGACACCAGATTAGATTTATTGTACTATATGCTACACGTGATGCGCAAACGATCCACGAATGATTTATTAATCTGCTGTACCTACACTTTAAATAGGTCAAACACTGTCTGTCTCAAATAATTATCGAGAATTTAATTTGTTAAATAATTTTAAGTGTTTCTCGTCTTTTAAGTTTTACTGTTTGTTTTTTCGTTAATAAATAAATTAACTTTTATTATATTTGTATTTCCAGAGCGCGGTGAGCGTGTGCGCAAGAGAGTGAGCGCCGCGCTGCCTCTATGCTGTATCGACGCAGATTTGACATTCACCGGGACGTCGCCAGGTGATCTCGGTGCATCGCCGCCGTCAAACTTAGAACACTATAATATTAAAACCAGCTGAAAAAAGAAAAAAAATCCACTTACCCTGAAATTTCGATGTAACCGCAATTTTTTACCTACATTTGCAGATCAGCGCCATCTTGTGGCGAGTAGAAAAATTAGACAACTATTACGCTTAAAATCAGCAATATTATACAATATAATTGCTGTTAAGCATTGGCTAACTTGATTCTTTAATCTTTTTATGCTGCTTGTTTTTTTTAATAAGAATTAGTTAAAATCATTCCCTTATATTCTTGGCTTTTTTAAATTTTCTTTTTTTGAAACATACTAACATACGCACTAACGATCCCTTCTTATTTCAATGTAAATATTTTACGCTATCAAAGATTTTAATAATTTTATTTATGAACAGTGTTAAGACGTGAAAGCCTACGCTCGTAATCTTAACAGGTCGCTGCTGAAGAGAAGTGGATTACGAGGAGTGAGGTAACCTGGCCGGGAGGAGAACCAGCAAGGCGAACAAGCAGAGCCATCTGTCGTCCAGCGGCAACAACAAACAAACCGATATGTGTTCCCCCGTAACTAAGTACCTAAAATTCGCGTAATACCTACATCGAATAATGTACGTTCCGTCCAAGAAGCTGCCAAACATTTTGAACGAATTTATTAGTGTAAATACATTTTTGGACTATTTATATTTGTGTATAGTTCGCGAGTGCTCGCGTGTGTAAAAGTGGTGTGAAAGCGCCACCTAGTGTTAACCGTGATAAAGGTGGCGGGGACGCATGCGCCATCGGGACAGGCGCTGGCGATGCCATTTATTGAAGACGAATGGTGGTCCGCCGAGAATGAAGGCAGGATGGTTGACCTCTCCAATTGCCTGCAGGTAATACACTCCAAGTTACATTTTGTACTGTGACAAACTCATCATGTTACCTTTGGAGTATTAACGACACTCGAAATCGAAAAAAAAGCAGAATTTGAAGATAAAAAGAGATCAAAAGCACTGTTTATACTTATATTATGTACATGTATCATTAACTACTCCAACATTAGTGCATAACTAGACTAACATAACTTATAGAACCTAGAACTTTTTCCCTCAAATCTCAATCAAAGTTATATAGATGACATAAATACTACAGACTACTTTTAAACGCGAATTTGTACAAAAACATATGCTAGTTCCAGGACGCGGTAGTGGCAGCCGGCGGTCAAGCGGCCGCACAACTGCAGCAGATGGCGACATCTCTGGGCGACCTCTCGCAAGCCGAGCTCACCAATATCGTCGGCGGCCTGACACTAGAGCCCGACACCGGCGAAGCGGCCGACCCCGATGACATCCTCAAGCAACTAGGAGAGACCGCTTTCGACAATTTCGAAACATTTTTTACGGATCTAACGAATGCCACCGCGTCTTCTGTACCGCCTATTGAAATAAAGGTGAGATTTTTTTTCTAACGTAACTGCTAGGTCCCAAACAATAGCAATCACTGGGCTCACATCACTGCCCATGCCTCAGAAAGCATGTTGGATTATCATTCATAAAACGTTCATTTAATATTTATTTAAACTTTGTGTACAGTAATGGTACACAGGCAGACTTAATTCAACAAGGCATTCATTTAAGGTTTACAAAGTTATTACTTACGTATTCTACCCGAAATGACTCGAGCGATGAGCTCTAAAAATTTGGTACTTGTTTAAATACCAAGAGGTATCGTATACCAGTAACTGGTTAGTGGAGATCAAGACTAAGCTCCGTGTTAGATTCTGGAACTTAACCCCAATTTTAGGAAAAAGCTAGATACATAATATAGTAATATTTGATGCATAATAAACTGTGTTGTAATAATTAATTGTTTTCAATTTCAGCAAGAAGAGAACAACAACATATCATCGCCAGCGTCCAGTAGCCAACTCCAAGGCTATTACCAACAAAACAGTCAATTAGCACTGCCAAACAACGGCCAACAACGGTTACAACAACTGTTGAGATCGGGCACGAGTGCCATCAACAATGCCGTAACAAATAACATTAATAATGGGCGATATAACATCGCTTCCCAAAATCCATTGCTGGCTGAGAAGCTATCAGCGTCACCTAGCGGGATAAAGCAAGAACCAATCAGCTCGGATTACAACACGACGAGTATGAACTACGGCAGCGCGTCGCCGATGCAGAGGATGCCGAGCGGGAAGCCGCAGGTGCATGATGCTGGTGGAGGTAAAGGTGAGTTTTATTACTTATTAGGATAAGGCTTGGGGTGTAGTAGCGACATTTGTGTTTAGTGACATCTAGCGGTGAATAGCAAAACTACGACGAAAAGACTAGTCTTAATAATTTTTCTATTCTCTAATAGATGGCAGCACTTGAACAAAAACGACCATAATTTCACAAATAGATAGTAGATGTCGCTACTACACAAAGTGAAGTTGCAACGGCTGATGCATTAGCTACTACCTCCGTCTATGCAGTTTTCTCCTCGCGATCACAATCCACTTTCGATTTCCGCTCGAGGAAGTACCGGCAATTTTCCTTTCACGACTTGCCGCTTTTACCTCGTCAAACGTTAAGGCCACGAGAAAGTTTTATAAAGCTAGGCACTAAGTATCCAGTATACCTACCTACCTAATCCTACGTAATCTATTCTATCTAATCGATTATGAGAAGCGTGTTGCGTTGGTCCAGGTAGATACGTGCTATCTAAATCTAAAGTGTTAGTGTTCAATCAAATGAACACTAACACTTTAGAACTACCGTCAATAAACAATCGGGGTTTCGTCACATCTAAGTACTTGATTAGGGATTCCGGTCGATCAAAACATTTGATAGATACCTGATGATTTCAAAATAGAATGAATAAATGAGTTTTATGTTGCAATCAAAGCGAAATGTCAAAATACTAATAAAAATATTATGAATTTTTTTTAAATGTATCCGACAAAATAATTAAAAAATGTGGATAGGCGGTACATTTGAGAGAGTTACCTACATACAGTTTTCAAATAATTTCAGGCAATTTATCTATCAGTATTTTCTGTTCAATCAGCAAGCATCTTATCCAACAAAACGTTACTACTTTAGACATAAAATCTAGTCGGTAACTCGAGTCGACGAGATATATCTCAGACGCAGTAGGTCAGTGGCGCCCCCACGCGGCCGGAAGCGAAAGCGACGTGAGCGCTGGACGGCACATCTAACCGCTTTCCCCGCCTAATAATCTACCTATCTGAAACTGCGTACATACTGTACATAGACACAGTCGTGTAATGGGAAAGTTAATAAACTTCAAGTTACTTTATGATCCATAAAAATACGGACGAAAGTATCCATTGCATTGGTAATATCAAGATAATTTAAAGTTGAAAGTATCAAAAAATTTACAGTTTCTCGTGATATCAAACTGATCGGATAAAACATCCTCCTGTTTTCATCAGTTTAATGGGTAAAGTAAGTGACTAACTGTTGGGCAAATCCGTTCTCGGGACGTTCCAAACTTCTATAAAAATAATATTTTTCAATCCATGGTTAATGTGTCCCATAGGTCGTTTGTTGCCTCCAAGTCGTCCAATAACTAGATTAAGCTATTAAATTACTGTTTCCTTTTCAAATGCAAGGAGTGCCCGGGCCGCGGTGGCCATACGCGGTGCATATGCGAGCATACACCACTCTAGGTAATTATACAAAGAAATTGTTGTATCTATTGTATATAACTTTTCGTATTTAATGCACAGACAGGTTCGTAATGATCACTTTCATGTTATGCTGAAAGAAAGTTTATGAGAGTAGACGTGTGTTTTAGACAAAACATGTCGTTAACATTGAGGTACCAGACCAGGGGTATTGAGAAAACAGTATACCTGGAAACATTAAAAGGAAATTCGTGTCTACGTAAGAAGGAATTAAGTGTCTAACCGTGACTTTGACAAAGTTAAGTCCTAACTAACTAGCCTTTGCTCACCCGCGTACTTAAAATATAGCCGATGTCACTCAGGAATAGAGCAGCTTTATATCAGTGAAAATAAATTAGCAATCGGCCCAGTACTTTCAGAGATTACCTGGTACAAACAAGTAAACATAAAAACAAACTTTACGTCCTTACAGTATTAGGGTAGATGTAGATAACGATTTAGCACACTTCCTATACAAATGCTCGATTGCGAACGGGAACTCTAGCTAATTTGAAACAGTAACTTTATTTTAATTATACAAGCAAAAACCATTTTTTTTGCTCAAAGCTACGAAGTGACGGTGTGAATGCTATTAACAAAACGACAAAAAAGTTTGTAAGTTTTTATCACTAAATAAAAAGAACCTTTTTGGTGGAACCGCCGCCGTTCAAGCACTTAGGGCTTCGCCCCGTGGGACCAAAGTTACAAGTGTAGTGCCGAATTAAGGAAGTTTCGCTTTTTTTCCGTTAGAGACGGCCGAACTTTGAAGTGGATTTTTAGGCAAAAAAATAAATAAACTGCTACAGAATTGTTATAACTTATTCATAACTAGTTATGTCGACGTTTTGAATTAAGTTTGCTACCAGAATGTCCATTTTCGTCCAAAGGTGTATTTGTGTAGATACTTTCCTACGAACAAAAAGGTGAAAGAGGAAATATTTAATAACCAAGTAGGTATTTTAAACAAAAGAGATACGTTTATTTTATTATTAACCGTTTTAAAGTTTTGTCTTCTTCGCAAATAATGATTAGTGGTTTTCTCTTTCGAATCACATTAAACAAGACGAAGTTGCCAACAAGTTGATTAGAAGCCACACAGAGTCTGTCACAATTTCTATAAACGCGTAAATATTCTCACTCGTCTTGTTAGTGAAGATATTTTGTAACCCTATAACTTCTTTATAACCCTAAACCCATTTCTTTACTCTTACTTTCTGGAGGTAAGCAAAGAATACTTGATTCATTAAAAATACAGCAAATAGACAGGCTTAGAGCTTAGATGTCGCCAGGATTTCCATTGATTACCTTTCTTACCATAGTTGTTAGAGAAATTATTGACTAAACACAAATTGATCCCAAATCAAAATGTTGATATCAATTCAACCAATCAAAACAAGGATGTCGGAGCTGTGGTGGCCGAGTGGTAACGGCCCCGACTTGCGAGTTGTAGGACGCGGGTTCAAGCCCAGCCAGGCACATTACTTTGTGTAATTTATTTCATTACCACTGTTCGGGAACCGAAAATTCGAAGACATGTGACATCCACCAACCCGCACTGGGCCCGCGTAGTAGATTACGGCCCATTCCCTCTCCTAGATAGGAGGCCTGAGTCCCAGCAGTGGGAACATTATTTAAAGCCGACTATGCTATACTAATCATAACAATAATTGTGCGGTTGACAAGTTGTTACAGATAATTTTGGCTCCAGAAATTGAACTTGAGGAACTCGCTACAGAACCGATATCTAGCCAACTCATCTAAACAAAATTGATTTCATAGCAAAAATAAATCAGAAACGACCTGTTGACTGGCACTCTTTCCTCCCACAAGTAAAACTACACAAAACCTTGACACAAAAATTTTTTCAGAAGCGATCGCCGTTTCAATTAAAATTGATACATAATTGTGTGTGTAGTAGGAAAACATCGGGAGTGAATCATTTTAATAATTAGTTGCTGGAGTACCTTCCTAGAACGTGATGTGGGGTACTAGGGCTCCATGTCAAGGTGGGAGTCGCGACAGCGCGGTGCTGCGTGATGTCACCGCCAGGGGGCGGTGGAGTCACTCCCATGGCGTTCGTTGAGGATGCTTATTTTAATTATTATTGGACTGCAGTGATGGGAAGTAATTGAGTAGCGGGTTGCAATAACTGGTCAGGCAACCCTTTGCTATATAGTAGGTACCTAAGTACTACTAGAGTTTCTGATCTCGACTATTGTGGGATTTAGAATTTCGAAATGATTTGATCTCTTGGTAGGTAGGTTTTTTTTTTGTGGTGGGAAATCATCAAAATATCTTCTCCAGCTCTTGGCAGGGGGAGAGGGAGTGTTAGACTTTTACTGAAACGTAACGCGAGTACCTACCTAATCCCTTCTGAGTATTTTGTGAGATTAGGTATAAGTGGGACACTGTAGGAAAAACCATTTTGGTATTGACTTTTTCTTATAAGGGAATAATCTAGACTTTCTATTTCGAAGTTTTGCTTGCCCTCGAAACGAAAACTTCGAAGGCTTTAATATAGCGTCGCGCCGCAAAATTCAAGCAATTTTATTTTTAAGTGGTCAGGCAGAAATGATTCCGATGGTAAATAATATTAGATTCTTTTTTCCTTACAAAAGATATTATTATCCCGTATCCTGTTTTAGATAAAGCTCATAAACATTGAGTGGGCGGACAAGCTACTGACCTAGCGCACTGTTCTTTCATAATAATTATAAAACTTGGTTGATAACTTTCTTTATTCAACAACAACGTGTAGATATCTACTTTAATACTTATTTATGTTTTGGTTATAAATAAATTGATAATGTGACATTTGACTGTTCGGAAACGTAGGATAAACCACAAATTGAAGCGGCGCTAACTTGTGCCGGATTAATTCATTAAGCCCCAAGCGAACGCCGGCGTTCGTCTCTCATTGTCTTTCTATTGTGTCTCTTATTTACGAAAGGTCAGAGTAGGGCCTCCTACCTATAGAAAGTTCTACCAAGGAGCCCTACATTTTATAAATAATAAAATATTATTCATTTTAAATGACAATAAACTAAAACTTCTTTAAATTATTTTTCAAACAGGCCCCGTAGCACTTAGGTAGCGATTGTCTATAGTAGTGATGCTACGGAAATGTCTTAACGGAAACAGAAATGAAAACAGTTAAAAGTAAATCTTTGCGGTAGTGGAAGCGGAACCGGAAGCGAAAGTTTACTTAACCTTTCGAATGTCTTAAGTTACACTGTCCGACATAAGGTAATTGTCTTTCTATTGTGTCTCTAATTACGACATTCAAAGAGTTAACTTATTACAGTACTCGAAATTAAACAGAGTCAAAAAATCTTTAGACCCCCGTTTCATTCCGTTGGGGGTAGAATTTTGGAAAATCCTTTCTCAGTGCGCGCCTAAATCATATAAGGAAGCCTCGTGCAAAATGTCACGCTCTTAGTTCCAGTAGTTTTGGCTTAGATTGATATGTCAGTCAGTCAGTTTCTCCTTATATATATATATAGAATGGTTTTTCAATTTTGTTTGAATGACTTGATAAGATGTAGGAAACAGTTGGGCTTATTTTAAATATGGTTTCTATAAGTTTTCTCACCTTTAGTGCCGTCCAAAGTCCCGAATCACTCGAAGTACAGCAATAAATGTGATCTAGAATGTCTAAACAGTCGCAAAACATTCGTAGAATCCGCTGCACCTCCCTGGCCACCGAATCTAGGTTATCGACTGCTACCGTTCAGCGTTTCCTACTAATTCGCTTCCGACCTCGTAACATCGTATTTTTGTATTCGCTTGGACGATAAGACGGCGAACTGTTCAGTGAAAAGAAGTGATTATGATTTTTTTTTTCTCAAATATTTGTTTTATACGACTCCGAGTACCAGAACTTTATACTTTTGTAATTTACAAACGA
Source organism: Mythimna albipuncta (assembly GCA_929112965.1). Classification (NCBI taxonomy): domain Eukaryota; kingdom Metazoa; phylum Arthropoda; class Insecta; order Lepidoptera; family Noctuidae; genus Mythimna; species Mythimna albipuncta. The sequence goes on along the minus strand of OV815962.1, from coordinate 991,605 downwards.
AGTTTATGATCAAAATGTTAGTATTCTTTCTTTCCTATTACTTAACTAGCTTTTAACCGCGGCTTCACCCGCATACATAAAATTTATGTCACTCCTATGTAGTGTTGCCAGGCGTCCCGATTTTCGCGGGATGTCCCGATTTTTAGGGGTCTGGGGACGCGTCCCGATTTGCACCTCATCGGGACGCTTAATGTCCCGATAAATCAAATACCCTTTTTCTTTTTTTTGAAAAATCATCCATACCCTGAAACTCTAAAAGCGACTGAAGAAGTCTGGGTTTTACTCAGTAAAAGTTTGACACGCCCTTTCGTTCCACCCCAGAGCGGAGGAGTCATTGGATGATTTCCTATCTAAAAAAATCTTTATTAAAAAAAATGTCCCGATCTAAAACTCTAAATCCCGATTTCTTTTACAATCTGTCCCGATTTTTATCCAAATACACCTGGCAACACTACTCCTATGTCACTCAGGAATAAAGCAGCTTTTTATCGCTGAAAAAATTTTTGAAATCGGAACAGTACTTACAGAGATTACCTCCTACAAACAAAAAAAAATCTATGTGTAAAAACATGCTATTAAGTACATATAATTCTCGTCCTCTTACATTATTTCGTCCACCGTCATGGCTCTCCGACGTAACGCCTGACTCACCCCCGACGTGATAGCCTGCAACAACAACTCGTAATTAGACGTCAAACAAAGCTTACCTATTTAGTACTTACCCTCGTTTTTAAAATAACTCTAACTCAACTTTCAGCAGAACTCATTACTGCGAATGTTGTCAGAGTACCACGTAGGTACCTTCTGCGAAACACTTCATGTACCAGTCGTTGTTTACTTTAATGAGTCTAAAAAGGTAATATTTCTGTTAAAATTGGTAAAGTATAACTCATTTTATTATTGGTATGTCCTAGTGTGGGTCCAATTTATTTCATCACCACTATTCTCAAGACGGTGAAGGAAAACATCATGAGAAAACTGTCTCTTCCAGGCAGACTATTTATTTCCAAAAACTTAAAGACATGTAACCGCCACCAACCAGCACTGAGCCTGCGTAGTTGAGTACGTCTCATAAATCTCCACTGTCCTGAAACCTAGCGTTACAAAACCGATAAGGATTAGGAATTTCCAAGCCTTTGGATTGGGAGATACCCTTATTTACGCATTCTAGGCTGTTCAGGGTGACCATTAAGGTTCCTGCGAGGCTGCCCACCTTATCTCGTCTTTTCTAATTTCCGGGATTAAGACACTTCACTAACCAATTTTCCACGACTACTTTTCCCGCCACAAATGGCAGATTTCTATCAAAATCTGACTATTTTCGTCAACCGCATCCGCAATCCTGAGTGCAGAGTGCAGCGCGTGCGTCACTCATGCGTCGCGCGCCAGTGTGCGGGTTCAACCATGACCCCGTTTTCCCTGCGCGCAAACATTGTGCGTGTGTGCGTCGCGTGCACACGCCGCGCCGCGCATGTGTGCGGCACATGTGTTTGTGTTATGTCACACGAGATGGAGCGTGCGTAGTGCGGCGCGTGCGCTTGCGACGCCGCGCAGGTTGCTCTGCTTTCCTTATTGTTTTGTGGCCGGTACTAGGAATAAACAAAGGCTAGAGATAATTCGTCTGACGTCTAATTAGTTCAGTTTTCCATTGACCTAATTTTCGTTATAACTTTGTTCACACTCGGAAGCCATAAAAGAGGTCGTTTATTACGAACAGCAATTAAATATGAAAAGATAAGTAACTTTCCGGCTCGACGTGTCACTAATACCAACGTTTATCAATAAATAACGACATATTACGACAGATATCGAAGTCTCTGCAGCCGCTCACTACCAAGGCCCAGCGCCGTGCCCCACACAAGATCAGGGCACTTTGGTTGTCTGTTACAGCTATTAAGAGCCGGACGTCCGCTGAGCGCTGATTAATAACAAATCAATCCAAGTGGAGCATACTCCGCACTCCGCACGTTTGTGTTGCGCAAGCGCACATCCGCGCGCGTCGCCTTGAGAACTGTTAGCGAACGTACTCGCTCAGATTTCGGATTTTTAGATCTTATGTGAGATGAAATTGGAATGGAGGAAATACCGGGGTGGAAAAACCCACCATTGATCATTTAAATTCTCCGAGAGTTGGGAGTTCCTCTACAGATCATCATAAAAGTAGTTTACGATGTACGTACAATGTAATACTTAATTGATTTACTAAGTGAACTGCTCTTGGAAGCCTGAAGTATTTCATCATCATGTGTTGTTGGTAATAAATTGGTCGCTCTATCATCAAAGTTTTTATTGTTATAGGCAGTTTAGCTAGGCTACCTGCATCATTTAACTTTATGAAATTGATGTTTTTTAAAATCTCTTTGTTATTTTTTTCTTTAGTTTGTTAACCCTATTAAGGTAAGGTACGATGTCGGGCGCTCGAGCCCCGGTACGAAGGCTAGAAGGAACGGGATGGGTTTTTTAGTCAGTAAGAGTCTGACACTATCTCCCGCTCCGCCCAAGGGCGAGGGATGTCAATGCATGATTTTCCCATCGAAAAAAAAAAAAAAAATGTCCATTTACAGTTTTGTGCTAGGAATGACCTAATTCTGTGGCGCATCGTAAACAAACATGATTCCAATACTTGCGTCTTTTAACCTCCTGGATTTAATGTTCTCGTTTCCCAAAATATGGTTTAAAACAGTGTCCATGGAGTTTCTTGCACGTTCTCTCCATAGAGATCTACGCTTTGGAACATACAAAATAGCTTCGCTTTTTTTTTTGACTGATAATTATTATATAGCTTTATTGCACACCTCAACTGACACCTTGACTGCCTGATTGACATTTTGACAATTCAAAAGTGCCTGTAATTGGTCTATTTGAAAAAAACGTTTCTGATTTCTTTAAATGACGTAGACTAGTGCTTGACAGCGATCCCACCTGATGGTAAGCAATGATGGAATCGTTGATGGTGAAGTTCATTAATAGTTTATTAAGACCCTGTCTATTTTTTAGAATAGTTACCTACCATTCTAAAAAATTGATAGGGTCGTCATCAATGTAAGGTACAATGCCTAGTTTACAGTATTGTGGTATGACCTAATTCTATAAGGCGTTTCATAAACAAACATAATTGGTCTTTTGCAAGTCTTAAAAATCCGCTTTAGGCGCGCCATAGGCATTAGGAACCCATGCTTTGTAACAGCTCGCTTTTGAAACCTACGCGAGTTCTCACGGTATTGTGTGGATGACAACACTGCCTTAGATCCACCGATTTCATCTGTTTAGCTTTCAACCATTTATTTTTAAGTATCTACAAACAAGGCTACGATTTTTCTTAGATTACTAGTGAACTTGCATTGCAAAAAAATCAGTTCAGTAACACCACTCACTGATGAATCACGTAATCTCAGAGACTATCACACCTACAAACTTAAAAATTGGCTGGTAGGTAGATTCCTTATGGGGTGTAGACATCCGCTAAGAACGGATTTCCCGAAATTCACCCATTAAGTGGATAAAACAGGGTCTAAAGTTTGTATTTAGAAATCGACTTTCACGCGGACGAAGCCGACGGCAGAAGCTAGTCATAGATAAATAGCCTGAACCTAAGTTTTTACGGCTCCCCAGTCTACTATAAGATGTTTTTTTTTTTTTACGAACGGTCTTTATATTAAGATTTACTAAAGAAACTTAGAACTAATAAAAACATTCCTAGTGTTTTGATCAATAGTTCAGTTTTCCTTCAATGCTTAGAGACCATCCATAAATCACGTTACACTAATTTCATGATTTTTTTGTCCCCCTCATCCTTGTCACAGCTGGTCTCATATCAATATTATATAAAGAGGAAAGATTTGGAAATAAACAAACTTAAAAAAGTACTGGGCCGATTTTAATCCAACCGATTTCAGGAGTAGAATGCTACTTCACGATTGAGTGGTATAGGCTATATATTGTCTACTTTCTGTTTTTCTCGCTGGCAGAAGCTAATACTTAAGATTTTAAAATGTGACTTCCACCCCTTGTCACTCAATGTCACAACAACTCGTCCTCGCCTTCCGTACACATGAAACGTAATTTATGGATAACGCCTTATTCTGTCAATAATAACAGCATACAAACAGACCAGTTTCCAAAACAAAATGCTACATTAAGTACATACTTCCTAATAATTGACCGTATCTATTAGAGGATGCAATAAGTGTTAAACATCTAATCAGTAGCCGCTAATCACCGTTCAAGGTAGGAACCGGCGGCGGCGGCCCACTTCCAGCCAACAGTTTTTATAAAACCTCGTCACTAAAGGAAAATCCAATGAGTTGTTATAAAATAACAACCGATTCCGGCAACGTTTATGAACCAAGTGTTCCGGGAATCCGATAGCGGCGGATATTTCACGAAGTTCCGAACGACCCTGACCCAGAAATGTTGTGTACGTAAATAAACAGGCTTGTGGAGCTCTGGACCTATCTGGGCAACACGTGGCTAGACTGGAATAGCTGCAACTATAATACATAACAGTAATATGTACTGGGTATATTACAGCCTAGCCTAGACAGGCAAGTGCTTATTTATTATACATACCTAATCTAAAGAACAGGTACAGGTAAATACAAACACACAACAGTTATTTAGGAGTATCATACTATTTTGTTGTTACTAAAAGAGTTATGAGTATACATGTGGATGGATGGAGAGGAAGGGCGACACAAGTAGTGTACTACTTCGCTAGCGGAAACCACAACAAAAATAAATGACAATCAATTTGCATATAAAACTGCAAAAAATTCCCAGAAAGGGCACCTCTAGGCATACATTTACCAAGCAAACTAAATTGCCCGTGACAAGCGAACGTTTAGTCCTCCATTAGCAAATACCAAGACTAACAATCACTTACAAACACGTTCCTTTCTTCGGTGACGTCACAACTGTCATCAGAAGGTCTAAACCTGCAGTTTCCATGGTCCCCTATAGTATTTACCAGGGTATAATAAGCGCTATGCAGTGGGAGGTACTCACGCTCGGCGGAAACCAGTGGCACTATATTATATTACCTTAATGGCGTGAAGGTACAGTTTTGTGCGCAAATGTTAGTGCTCGTCGAAAATATATTAGTTTTCTTTATCCAATTTTTACGGGAAAAAATAAAATAGCAATCTAATTGCATCCACTACATGTATTTCCTTCGTTCGTTTCTTTGACTATGGTTAATCATTGTTACACAATCAAAAAGGAGATGATAAATAAATAACAGGGTAGATAGGCATTTTAAAATATCAATAGATTGAAAATAGACGTTTTCCTATTTAAAATGCTTAGACTCATTGACTCAATCAGAAATTCCTAAATGTCAACTCTTTTCTCTAGAGCTAAGAGTTAGGTCTTTTCCATTGACCATAGGAACCCACGCTCATCACACCGAAGTAAACATATCAGACCCAGGGTATTTCTGATATGTTTACACCGGTATTATAGCATCTATCTAGGCTAGCTCTTACTCTGCCAAGGGCAACACCAAATAGATTATTACCACTCTCTGATAAATATAACCTACATATCTGAATGAGGTAACGCGCAGACGCGCAGGGCTGCGCGGGCGCAGAGTGGCCGACTGTACACTTGAATCTAAGCGCAGCTCCTTGAGCCGGTGCGACAACCTGAATCGTGTCAATGACGAGCGACCACATACGCACACAGGCTTGCGTGCGCGTGCGCACAGGACCCTGCACAAGTGCTCGCGACACCGTTCTCCTGTGCACCGGTTTGTTATAGCTAACGAGGAGTTTGTTGTTATTTAATTTTATGATCACAGAATACGGAGATCTAGGAACGGCTGGCAGTATTCTTTGCTATTTCAGCAGTTTTATTTATGTAATCGATGTGTGTAAGATTTCGATAACTAACCAAATAAAGTAGCGTGCGTACGTAGTTAGACTGGTATTATACTGAACTGGACCTATTTGGCATAGCCGTGAGACACATAATGTTGTTTTTTTTTGACAATTTTTTATTCAGTTTCTATGTACTTGTTTCTTCATTGTGCGTCTGTGTGCTAAATAAACGTGTTTTTTCTTTCATAACAATAAATGATGTTTATCACTATCAGCATTCCATGCTGTAAAACACAAAATACAAGGTGTAAGGAACAGCCCTCCACAAACTTTAAGGGCTTGCTCAGTAGACGAAACTGAACAACCTTCCACAAAAATTCAGGAAACGAAAAAAAAAATCCGTGTCACCATAGAAAATTATAAACTTGATTGGACAGTTTGTATGGAGAGGCCGAATTTTTTTTTCGTTTCTTAAAAATATTTTTTATGGAAGTTTGTTCAGTTTCGTCTACTGAGCAAGCCCTTAAAGTTTGTGGAGGGCTGTCCCTTACACCTTGTATATCATCGTTCTCATAGTCTCTTGTACAAATCCCTTCTATGCGGCCTTTTTATGGCCATAGGGCAAGGGAAAACTCATCGTTAGAAAATTAGGCAACTATTTTAGACAGAAATTCTAATATAAAGGTTAGGTCATTGTAATTAGGATCGAAATCTACTGGATTCAAAGGTTTGTTTCTGAAAAGAAGATTCGGCCCCGGTACGAAAGGCAACGAAGGAACAGTAGTGGGTTTATAGTCAGTAAACATCTGATACTATCTCCCGCTCCGCACAATACCGGGGGATATCATTGGATAATTTTTCTACCTAAAAAAAGTAATTGTAATTGATAATGGTGTAGGTATAATAAATAGCATGTAAATAGTTCTGTAGGTAGATTCTTTAGCTAGTAAATCGCAAGCCGCACCAACTCGGTGTGGCTTGCAATTTACTAGGACTGCTTCAAGTAATCGCTAACAACAAGATAATTTGATATGGTTTTATCTGTGGGTTTTTTCTAATTTCCTTTTCGGAGTATTTTTCTTTAATTTTTTTTATGACTGATAATGATGAATGAAAGATTTACAATTGTAATATTAATCAATGAAGAACGATTAGAATTTCTGATGATCACTGATTAGTTGATAATGTTACTTCATTAAACCCCAAGTGAACGCCGCCGTTCGCGCACCTATTGTCTTTCTATTGTGTCTGTGATTTCCACGATTGAAAGGTTAATGACAACTTAATATAAATTCAATATACTTAGATACGTGTAAACAACAACACTAATGAGTAGTATCAAAACTGAAAATAATAATAAATGCACAAACGAGTACATGAAATTTGTTATTTATTCGATACTAGCTTTTGCTCGCAACTTCGCCCGCGTAAATAAAATAATATAGATGTCACTCAGGAATAAAGCAGTTTTCTTTCGGTGGAAAAATTTCGACAATCGGACCAGGACTTTCAGAGTACAAACCTCTATCATAATCCCCTAAAATCCTAAAAAAAAAGAGAACTTTACCACTTTCTTTAATTCTAAGGAATTGTATATAGGAATTATATTGCACACTTTAAAAACTTATAAAATAAGTGGACAACAAACATAATAGTGTATTAGTTTATAATATCAGTGTAGATATTGTAATAAAGCATTCATAATTTTTTTTGAGTTAGGGATTTAATGTCATTTTTAGGACTTAGATCCATACCTAATACTGTGGAACATTGGGCTAGTCTTATCAACCATTTTTTTTAGGCGGGTAATCACTGACTTCTCCTGCTCCTGGGCGGACCGAGAGAGCGTGCCAGACTTTTACAGCCTAAAATCCCACTCCTATGTTTCTACTTTGCCTTGCTGGTCGTAACTCTGCCTATGGTTATCTAAATGCTCATATTCTTCTGATCTCACCCACGAGTCCTCGATGTCTCATGGCATTTTCCTTGTAGATATCCCATGTCCACGTGACTGTTCCTGCTGCACTCCTCGTTGCGCATATTTCTCGAAAGAGGCGCAGGCGCAAGGTTTCGCAACCACATTACTAACTGGGACGCGTATGTTTAACGAAACGTTACATAAATCATTCGGCTTAAGGAGAATATCTGTTGTATGATGACAACGTTATTTCTGGTAGGACTGTTTTTTTTTACTGTGTCATATGTTACACTTCTGACACTCGGTTCTGGGTTTCATTTCCATATAATGATTATTGGTAGGTAATGGTAGGTATTATTAAAGATAGGTCGAAATTGCATAACCTAATTCCGCCTAGCCCGTTCCATCATCGGTCCCACAAGACGTACAGCGATACGTACAGCGGTGGACATTCCACCTACACGCACAAAATATTTTGGGAACATGTTCATTATGCACACAGCTAAGGAGTGGGATTCCTTGCCGGAGTCAGTGTTTCCTGATGGCTACAACCCGGGAATCTTTAAGTCAAGAGTGATTAGGTTTCTTTTAGGTAAGCGCGTTCCAATCGTCGACCGCATCGTAGCTTTCCATCAGTTGAGATAGCGGTCAAGCGCGAACTTATCATGGATGGACCACGCTTGTCTAGAAGTCCCACAAACCTCCATTGAAAAGGGGATATCATCCGACCAGACGGGTAATCTGTCCGGTCCGGGCACCTATCCGGGTATATGTTCTAATTGCTCGGAGAACTCTCATATCACAGGATTTTATCTTTTAGTTCTTACGTAGCCTCATAGATGTCGCTACAATTACTAATATTTCTGTGCACTAGCAATGAGTTTGGTAAATGACCCATACATAGTCATAAAGACATCTTAGAATTGGTAATTGTAGAGTGGTATCGTGACAGGCTGTGGTCATCAATCAGTCTAGAATGTCGATATTCCCCGTTAGTAGGTAACAGCCATTTCCATAGTTTCACATTTTGCAGTAAACATTTGGACCTTCTCCATGTTATGCTGTAGTCGACTTCCAATCTCCTTGCGTCGTACTCCTCAATACTGAGGGTTGTGACCTCCCTGCTTCGTCTTTTTTACTCGTACGATATTCTCCCATCGGTTTCTATCTCTGGAGGTGTGTCAAGAGCGGTGCAGATCTGGTCGGAGCAACGTACTGGGCTGCGTCCACGAGGCCTTTTCCCATCCACTTTAATGTTCATGATACTGATTTCCAGTCTTCTCAGATGCAATTGTTTACCGGTTTCGCTAAAAATTAGTAAAAAAAATTGATTCTTTCGCTCATTCTAACCTAAGTATTTAGTGAACCGAAAAACTTCTGAACTATCAAATTCAGAGGTGTCTTAACTTCACTAATCTAAATTGTACATGACGTGCACCGTTTTGTAGTTAGTTTATTTGAAATTAATATGAACTGCAGACGAGTAACGGCAAACTGAATATACAATGTTGGTTGACGTATCACATATGCACCCGATGAACTACTTATTTGAATACGATTTAGATACCTAACATATGGAGCAGATATTTTAAATTTAAAGGTTATTTCAATTGGGCACGCCATAGTCATGACACTAAGACCCCTCTTTGAGGAGTGGCTGGAGAAACCTCACAGCGTCCTCACCTTTCGCATAACGTATGTCCTCACTAGACATGTTCAGTTCGTGGGGTTCCTCCCTAAGCAACTACCCGCTTGGAGGGAGCACCACCATGTCCCCACGGAGGCGATCGGAGGTGGAAAACTCTCGCGCCGGGCTGTGGTACAGGCCATGGTCTGGAGTGAAGAGGAATGGGCCCGCGGTCTCTTCCTTCTGCGAAGCAATAATGCTAGCGAAGGAGGTGTCCGCACCTGTGACGGAACGGATATCCTTAACGCCCAGCCACCAGGATTCGAAAACCGATTTCGAGCCACCGTGTAGGCGTGGGTTTGCGTACGACATAGAATATGAAACGTTCCCCATACTATCAATAATTCCTGTATCGTGGGTGCATTCACAAACATGCAAACTCACAAACACAAAACATTCAGACCTGGAACACCTATAGGCCATACAAATATCCATGCGGGAATCAAACCTGCGAGTCGCAGCGCAGCAGCCAACCGCTTAATCACTGCGCTTACCGAGCCGTCAAGCATTATCATAATCAGCCTTATAATGACCCCACTGCTGGGACTCAGGCCTCCTCTCTAGGAGAGGGAATGGGTCTCAATCCACCACGTGGGTCCATTGCAGATTAATAGATGTCACAGGTCTTTGAATTTTTGGTTCTAGGACATCATCTTCATTATGTTCCTCACGACGTTTTCCTTCACAGTTTTGAGAGCAGTGGTGATGAAATAAATTCCACTAATGCGCCTGGCTGGATTTGAACGCGCGACCACAGCTCACGTGACTTCAAATTCAATTCAAATAAACAATTGAATTACTATATATCCGTAAACAATAAATAAGTAGGTTAACATACATAATAGGTACACTAAGTGTGAGATATAACGTTTCCTCCTAACACCCCAAGTACATTGGAACCTAACCCAGCCATTTACTACAACATCCAAATAATGTAACGGAAGTCATAAGCCCTGGGAACCACAGAGATAGCCAGCATGTGTCCGAACCGAACAGCCGGACAGCTAGACTGGGCTAGTACCTATTTCCTGTCCGTTACCTATGCTGCGGTATTGTAGGCTAATGTCTGGCTTAGCGTGACGTCATCGCTACAGTTTTTGCCTCGATAATCCCGGCTTTTTACCTAATCTGGTCTCTGTTCGGTAAATCTGCTGTTAACCGGGTATCATCTACATAAATTGACAAAGAAGACTACCAAGTTATTTTTGTCCAATTTACAATACACAGATTTAAGTATTACATATATATATATTGTTGAAACTATATTTTCACTGTTTAGATATTTGTTAATCAAACACCCTCAATTAATCAACGGATTTTGACAGGAAAATATTGGCCTGGATTAGAACCTAGGAAGTTGCTGGCCTGGCTTTGAACACACAAAGATAACCTGGATTAGAACATAGGAAGACGTTGGTGTTTTTTGAAATATTGGAAGAAATTGGATTAGATTAGGACACTGAAAGACTTTGGTCTAGATTAAAACATAGAAAGACGTTGGCCTGGAATAGAACATTGGAAGACTTTATCCTGGATTAAAACATAGGAAAAAGATGGCCTTTATTAGAAAACACGTAGTGGGGTAACAGTGGTATTATTTGCGACATTCACGGAACCCGCTTGTAAAAGCTAATGTAGCTAGTTTGTTTATTGCAACATAATAGAATGGCGTCTTTGAAAAGGAGGAAAATTAATTTATTTCCTGTTTCTCATAGAATCGCGTGAATTCGCGTGATCTTCTTCAGTAGTACTTTGTCTATACAATGAATCACTCTACTAAGTCCTGAATTCCTGATCTATACTTAGTCACAGCAGATTAAAAACTATGTTTTATATACTTAGCACAGTACAAGGAAATCCCAGTTTTGACCGATAATAAACATTGAATAATATGATCTATTATTGTATGAACATTACGTGTTTCGAAACGGATAAAATGAATCATTTTGCAGTATAATTAAAAAACATTTATATTGAATTGATCTATCATGTAATAGTTACAAAGTCCATGTGTAATGTATGGTGGTGCGTACGCTGCGATATAATTCCTATAGAACAAAAATTAAATCGATTTTTTATCTTGTATGTTTATTATTAGTACCTATATAACTAAATCTATTTTCACTGTTTCTTTATGCGCTAACTCCTTCTAAACTACTCAACGGATTGTGGTATAATTATCGATTAAGAAGGGATGTCAGACTTTTGCTGATTAAAACTGACCTGTGTTCTTTCTGTTGCCCTTTGCTTTCCAGGGCTGCTGAAACTCATTCGAACGATTCTACAGCTCGATGGAATAATCTACAGATAAAATGGAAGTGTCTGTTTGTGAGGGTAGTTAAAATCAAATTTCAAAATATAGTAATACTAGCTTTTACCCGCGGCTACGCGCGCGTCTCCCCTTTTCTTCCCTGTTTCTCACTTAAAAAAAAATGAATAGCCTATGGCCGTCTCCAGGGTCCCAAATATCTCTGTACCAAAATTCATCAAAATCGGTTTTGCCATTTAGGCGTGAAGACGTAACAAACAAATAACAAACTCATTTTCGCTTTTGTAATATTATATATATATAGTAACAATAGGAATAGTAATATTATAGTAATATATCTCAAGTGATAACTATCACTTGTACATATAGAATATTTTTTTTTATTATAATTAGCTTCTGCATATTGACAAAAAAGAAAGAAAAAAACCCTGTATATTTTGTCTAAATAGACGCACAAAACGACAAAATCACATAAAATACCACAGTCTGTCGGGCAATTGTAAACCGGGCACAACTGTGTCGCGCCCTAGACACTGGACTGAACACAGTTTCCGAAGTCTCAGGTTCACAAAAGGTGTTAGAGTATCCAACACGGGAATAAATCTGCATTTTTCTAGGGCAGCTTGAATTTCTTACTTCACTCAGGTTTCAATATTAACTCAAGTTATTGTATGAATCCCTCACTGCACTCGGGATCAAAACTTAGCGACCTTCCTTTAGTTCACAAATCAACATATCACACTGCGTTATACCTAGTCACGTAATCTACTTATTATCCTTTCTCATTACCAACATCAATACAAAGCAGTTTTGCAGTAAACACGTGACATATAAACAGACTCACTCTCACTTCATTCCACTAGTTGGTATTGAAAGTGAAACTCGTATTGTTTCACGAGTCGGCCCTGGAGCGGTATGTGGCGCGCACTAGTGCTGCTATTGTCCTATGTCTTAATGTTGAGATAACGGCCGATTAATTAACTATTACGGAGAAGTCAGCTATCTAGGTTGCATGTGGTCAAGTGAAATTTTGGTTCAATGAGAGCCTTGCAATAATAAACAAACAAAAGTAGGTTCGCGTACCTTAACCGATATTTGAGACCCTAACAATATACTGTTTTATTTTTAACTAGCTTGTGCCCGCGGCTTCACCCGCGTGCATAAAATATAGCCTGTAGCACTCAAGAAAAAAGCAGCTTTCTATCGTTGAAAAAATTTCAGCTATCGGTCCTGTATTTTCAGAGATTACTTCCTACAAACAAAAAACATAAAAACAAACATTACCTCTTTATGATATTAGTGAAGACTTGCTGACTTATTTTTTAAATTCACAATTTGAACCTCAAAAATATCTCCCATATTCCTAATTCATTGTTTTACGTTCATGTTTGAGCCATAGATATTCACAACTCAATTGGTCCCGTACATTTGGAGCTAATTGGTCGTAGTGTCAAACGAGCAGATACCAAGACGAGTGACCCTATAAGGGTTCCACTTTTTTATTTGGACTTCTAAATCCTAAAACTACCAAAAAAACATGCAAAAATGTTGTTTTGGTGTCAATGGCGCCATCCCATAATGTGGTGCCATTAATATAATGTTCCTCGACGACTCAGGGTGTATCATTAAATACCCCAAATGAACGGTATTTATCGCCTGTTTCTAGGGTTCCGTAGAGACGCCGCCGAACCCAGACCGAGGGTCGTTACGAGCCAGACGTTCGGTTCCAAAAATAGACCTCTTACATCAACAATCAGAATTCAGAACTAGAATATTATGTGGTAGAATATTCCAGACTATTGTAGGTAAAGCTTTGCCTATATTCCAGCTAGTAGCAGATATTATATCGACGACTCACCATCCAAATCATTTAAGCTTGTAATATATTTCAAGCTAAACTTAACTGGATACAAACTATGGAAAATTTCCAAACTTGCTCCGTCAATATTAGCCTCAATAATACGAATTTGTATTTCCTAACTTTGGTCCTTGGGTACGGCAGCTAGGAACCTAACATTTAAACAATAACAATAATATTTTTACGTAAAAATCACCCACGACGTTAGTACCAGAAAACTGATAAACATACTTATAATATATTTCTAAATAATCGGAATTTCTAAGGAATCGAAACCACGAACTTCGGCAAACAGTCAGGACGACAAACCACTAGACCAGTAATTATTTAATTATATTAAAAACCATTCGATTTCAACTATTTAAAAAAAAAACAAATACAGAACCCAATGAATTTCTATGCACCTGCCACCGCGCCACGTGTAACTTAGCACCGATGCGCGGGCGCACCTTTTTGCTCGTCACGGCTCATCGGCTAAGTTCGACCCCTGTCGCCTGGGCCACTAGTTAGGGGTGTCGAATACAAGTCATTTGAATTTAACGCTAATGAATTAGGGGAATTCTGACGCTGTTTCGGAATGCGTAGTATTTCAAATTTTGACAGGTCTCTGACGTATTTGTTTAGCCTTTAATGAGGTGGATATTGGTGTTTATTTTTGTCATGTAAGGTCGTTTACAATGATATATTGATAACTAAGGCTTCTGTTTACAATGACAGGCTAAAACCTGTGTTTTAAAAAAGATGTAAGTATCAGAATATATGACACTCCGCTCAGCTTCGACTCGACAAGTGCATCATTGCCGATGATCCTCTTGACTCACCTCTCAATCGACTGTAGTGTTTCAAGCTGGTATTTGGCAGAGCAATCCCAAAGATGACAAAAGTACTTCATACACGATCGAACTTGAGCTTGATAAAGGCTGAACAGCTGTTCTGGCGTGAAGTATCGTCTCACCTTTGTTAAGATCCTCAATTTTTTTGCTGCCAGTTGAGCTTTTGCCTCGATGTATGAGACGTACTATCTTCAAAATGAGATTTGACTACAGATTAAATTGATTCAATCCAGAGTTTCAAAGATCTGATCAGTAACAAGGGTGTACTGTTTCCTGAGTCATCAGCATATCCCAAGAAATCCCGTTCATCTTCGCTCATCTCTTCTAGTCATCATTTAACACGATCCCATTAATATTCCCGTCAATTATGTGTTGTATGACACATTGGCTGTCCGAACCCGCGTCGGACAAAAAAATAGACTTGTCAGAATAAATCGTTTTGGTTGTGGAGGTCACAGAAATGTGTTATTGGTGGTATAATGAGTTAGAATGTAACTGCATAGATGGATGTATCAATCAGGAATGTTATAGGGCTTCTTAACCGTAACAAAGGGTGATTCTTTGAGACCGAGAGGGTGTCTCATTCATTTGGTCTAGTTTTTCTATAAAGGGCGTAAGGTACAGCCCTCCACAAACTTTAAGGGATTGCTCAATAAACGAAACTGAACAACCTTCCACAATACTTTTTTTCTGGAAATGAAAAAAAAAAAATCCGCCTCACGATACAAAATTATAAACTTGATTGGACAGTTTGTATGTATGGAGAGGTCGATTTTTTGTTTCGTTTCCTAAAAAAAATTTTTGTGCAAGGTCGTTTAGTTTCGTCTACTGAGCAAGCCTTCAAAGTTTGTGGAGGGCTGTCCCTTACACCTAGTATATTAATTTCCCCCGATCATTAAATGCTACAAAGGCACTCATTTGCGTCCAGTAGCTTACGACACAAAATGTATAGGTACGAAAGCTAGGCCAGATGGATGAGACAACTTCTTGGTTTCAAAGAATCAGCCACGATACCATCGGACCCAAACCGCCTGCGCTGGCTGCTGTGCCTGCGATGGCTTTCGGAACCCGATATAAAAGTTTCGGCTAAGAACCGAGTCAAAATGACAGGTCACGACCGATATCTGTTTGGGTTGCCAGGCCAAAGAATGATAATGTAGACTAAAAATAAAAGTCAAATCTTGCTATTTGTATTTTCCTTTTTATTTATATATAACCCAGACTGTCCCACTGCTGGGCAAAGGCCTCCCTCTACTTCTTTCAGCGTTCCCGGGTTTGAGCCACTTCTTTCCAATTCCCAAGGAAGATATCCAAATCTTCCTGCCATCTCCTTGTTGGTCAGCCGCGACCCCGTCGTACGATTTCAGGGCACCAATTTTGCGTTTTACCGGCCCACCGCTCGATCGGCATGCGGCAGTCATTTCCAACCCAGTCCCACTTAAACTGGGCAGCTTTATGAACCACGTCAATGATTTGTGTTTTGATTTTACTTTTATAATTTTAGAATTCTAATATCCGTAGACCGCAACCGAAACTAGCGGATAATCCGCTATAAAATTATGGCTATATCTATATCCAGATCCTAAATTACATGTCCATGACACATTGACACCCCTGGTATCAATTATAATTTAGTGTTATTTGAGAACAAATCGTTAGTGGATTGATCCAGCATCAGTTGCAACTTCTAGCACGTAAACTTTGGCTTTATTATATTTGCTTTGCATGTTAATTATTCAATAGATTATTTTTTGTTAAATGGTGTTGGTTACTAATAATTTAGATCTATGCTTCTTGCCACACAAGCTTTTCCGTACAGTAGACTGCACGAAATAGCTTCTCTATGAAAAAGTTTGCTATACTGAAACTGTCGAGCAAAGATTTAAATTGGGATAACGCCTTAAGAAATGATCCCAAGAACGTTATAATCATCACATTAGCCGTACAGACTAAGCTGTATAGCAAGTTTGTCTTTATAAGCTATTGGATTGTTGACGCAAAGGGCAACTGAAGATACACGGGTGGTTTTAGCCAGAGAGAAGCAGTATTTTTATTTAGGAAACCAAAAAAATAATGTGTCTGTATAATTTTCTTGGGATCCAAGTATTAATCAGTAACGTTAACTACTTTTACTTTTAACCCCATTCTCTAAATAAAATTCCTCAGTCACCTACCGACCTATTTTCGGAAGAACGTGACCATGAAATACCTCTCCCTCTGAATCGATAACATTACCTAATAGCTTCCACATATGAATGACATTTCTGTTTCTTTCAGGTAAGTTCACATTCGAGTTCAGCCGGAATTCCCGACGGTAAGAGCTAATTAAAATAACTCATATACGATATATTTCACCGTTATTGGGCCAAGATTAAGTGCCGTGTTCGGAAAGCCTGAAAAATTGCGGTTTTTCACGCACCCCGAATGACTAGGGAAATAACTCGCTTATCGGAAATAGGAGCAAATATTTGAAGGTCATATTTTAGGAGCCGCCTCGTTTTTCTTCCCCTAGTTAATGTTGCAATTAACTTACGTAATTGCGTTATAGTTATTTTTATAGGAATAGTTTTTGTTTAGGAGTTAGTGATGTTGTAATCGTTGATATTTCGGCGACTCAAGCCGATTCTAAAGCATAAATATCATAACGTCTGGTGACTATTTATAGTCGACCAATTTTGTTAAAAGCTATAGAAAACTGTATTAGTAAGCTTACCTAATTCTTAACCGTTGAATTTACCTAAAACTTTTCTTTTAAAATAACACAATCTGATCCTAAACTTATAAATTCCTTGTTGTAAAGATTTTATTCTTTAGTTTAAGTCTCAAATAAAAAACGTTACGTAAGTAATATTTAAATCTAATAAATTGGTATGTGTGGTGTATTATGATCTTCATTATATACCGTCAAAGCAAACCCCTGCTAATTGGCTATAGAGGTACCTATTACTTGTCGAAGATTGTATTGATTTATTTATTAAACTTTATGTAAATGGATGGAGAGGGAGCGAGAGGCCAAAGAAAAGATGGTTGGATTGTGAGGAGTGAAATGAAAGAAAAGGGAGTTAGTGATGGTGTGACGGGTGATAGACTTTAAGAAAAAAACCGTGTTGCACCGAGCACAAGTAATATGGGATAAGAGCACAATGAAGAAGATGTAAATCGCCAACCACCAACCTAATGTGACCTGGCATCCCATCAGTCAACTTGTGAGTTAAAAAACAGATACGATGGCAGGTTTACACAGTAAATATTATGGACAAACTAGCTTATGTAAAAGTACACAATATATGCCTTTGTCACTCAATGATGTAGTAGCATTCCACTGGTGAAAGAATCATAGATACAGTTCAGTGTTTTATTTTTTTCTAGCTTTTGGTCGCGGCTTCAATCGCGTACATAAAATATAGCTTCTATCACTCATTAATACAGCAGCTTTCTATCAATGAAAAAAATTTAGCAATTGGGCCAGTGCTTTCAGAGATTAAAGCCTACAAACAAAAAAAAACAAACTTAACCTCTAAATAACATTATTAAGTGTAGAAGTCTAGATATTTACATTACAAACAAAAATATAAACGTACAAAAATTCAAATCTTTCCTCTTTATAATATTGTTATAGAAGTAGGTATAGACATAATTTGAAACAGAAATTAAGTAGTATAAGTTAATGAGCCAGAATAACAGTGAAGTCTTATTTAACCCAAAGGTTGACTAATAGAGAAGGCTTAATGGTTCATTAAGTCTGCCTATGTACCACAACTGTACCTACTTGAAGTTTAAATAAATAATAAGAAAAAATATTATCTATCAAAAATTTAACCCTCTATTTATAGAACCCAGAGGGTTTACAAACAGGAGGGGTCGCTGTAATTCCTTATCGGAGACGTCATTCTTTGTAAAATATGTTATACAGGCATTTTATGTCTAACTCAACACCTCACATTGTTATCTAAGTATAATAATAATATTTATTATCACAAATACAAGTTTAACACAAAAGTTAAGTAACAAAAACTACAATACGGTCAACTTAAGCATTTGAACCCTGACTCCTAAACCAGAAAGGTCCTGTATTATAATAAAAGGACTTACGTAAAAACAAGAATAAGTTTAACACTGTGAGGAGAAATAAAGATTTTTATTATAATTCTCATCGTTTTAAAAATCATTCTACGAACCACCAAAAGCGATATTAAGACACCGTGTTATAGGCCTGTAGCCTGCCTGCGTGACCCCATCAGGGCTTTACATCACCTCGCCCCGCGGCCCCGCCTGAGCTTTGCGTAATGCCGCGAATTTGACGTCAACGCGTGAACGAAAGTAACATTATCCGATGTGTTTGTCTCATTGCACTTGGTTATCCAGCATGTGGGTCATGGCTGCGCGGGCGCCGCGGAAAGCGAACTAACTCCACTACTCAGTAGTCTTTTCATAGTTGTTTTTTACGTTTTCACCTTGATGCACTGGTGCTGTTATGATTCGTTCTCAATGCATTTTTGTTTAGAGGAACAAAAAAATTGTAGTGCTTTGTGTTTTTTTTTTTGCATAACTCTTTTATTTACTGAAAGATCTAGATACCAATTGGTAACTGATTGTGTAAAAGAAATAAAATAACGTAAATTTTGAAATCCAATTACCTTATCTACAGTTGGTTCGTTAGATAATAAAGTAAAATCAATACAAAGAAACAAATGTTCAAAAAATGTTCCTACGTAGTCTATTAAATATTCAATATATTATATTATATATATTAACGTAATAACTATATAGGGTTACGTCACTGGCACAATGTAGGTAATAATGACTTGATTACGTCAAATAATTAAACAGCAGTCACGACCAATTATTATAAAATATAATAAACTCGAAGCGAACCGGATCGCTAAAACTAGAACATGTAAATGCGAAACATATGAGTATTTATCATATAAATAAATTTATCGGCCTAATCATGTTGGTAAATGCACACAAACCGCAAATCTGTTACATAACGCACTCGTACGCATGTGTGGGTATTACACACACACGCACACCATGACATGCGCGTACGCAGCCTGCATCCTGTCCCACTTATAGAGGTGAACCGGTCGATCTATGGATCTTGTCTATGGTGAAAAACTAGTATGGTGGAATTAGTTTTAAACTAATTAGGGTTCAGCGTGATATAACTTTGCATGCCGTTTTTGATGGCTGCCCTGCGTGCTTGAGTAGGCTTTTTAAGGTGTTAATTTGTGCTAGATTTTTAAATATGGCCCTTGAATACATTTGGCGGTGACACCATAGGTAATTGCGTTATTGAACTGCAAATTGAGACTACATATTTAGACAAAGCAACTAAGTGCTAAGAATAAATTACCAAAATAACTTTGTATGTGTTGTATGTGACGTAGACTCAACCCAACGGACGTCAGAGCCCTCATATTGTCCTTTACAGATACTTACCAATCAATTTCGAAACTCATTTTATAATCTCCTCCCCCCTATTTTTTCTCGTCTCTATTAAAACTGTATTCGCCTCTTCGTATCTCAACAATAGCACATTTTGTGAAACAAGTGCAGAAAGTTTATCATTGTGACCGAGGCGGAATTCGCACAAGCCGAGGGTCGCAGTAAGTTTACACGTGTATAAAACTTCTTTTTTCAATACACTTACGAACGGCGGCTCATGGGGATCGACGCGCGCCCTGCCTAATAAAATTGTGGCCCACTTTTCTGCGCTAGTACGGAAAACAGTCCTAAAATGTGGGGGGAGAAATCTTTCAAGACTTTATTAAAGATCCCTTGAGCATTAGCCTTGAGGGGTTTTAACCCCTTTTAAGGTCTATTGTGAGCCTTCTGAAACTTCTATCACCTTTAGGACTGCTAGCTCCATAAGCCAAGCCGTCGCAATAATACCAGTTGAGCCGCTCAACGTATCTAGGTCCAAGAATTCGCAGCGCACTCTAAATATGCCACATATGGGCGCAGAAGGCCACAGCTCACTGACATGGCAGCAATAATGCTGGTACAACCACGGCTCATTAACATTGAAATTATTTTGCAAAACAAGGATTAATCTAGGCATTATGCAGTTCTTGTTTTAGGAGATGAGGACTACTAAACAGGATGGATCAGGTCACCTGAATATATTTAGTTTGTTTAGAATCAGTAACTGAATGGATTTCAATAGTTTTTATACCATGTTATATTTTTTCCCAAAAATATTCTAAAAGGTTACAAGTTGGACACCACTGACACTAAGTACAGTACAAGTTACGGCAGGTCATAGCAGGCATTGGGTGCCATCAAACCGCTATGTGCAAGTGCAAAACAACCCCTCAGTCGCGGGATGGCCCGGTGACTATGTATTTTTGCTACATAGATTCTTTACATAAAATACTAGACACGTACTTCAGGTTTCACATATATATGATTATGTTGTATGCCAGTAACTGTTGAAATAATGTTGCTTCTTATATATTCAGGAAATTGGGTCAAATAAATTAGCGAAAGTAAACAGTGTCAAGTTTAATAATAGTGCTAAAAGCTGATGAAGAGCTAACATAATTTTTAAATACACATTGGTTGCCAAAATCTTGCCAACGAATTGGTCCTTAGACCCTTACGTAATATAATGACTCCAAGGATCATTGTCTTCCATAGTTGTGGTCCTTTTCTACCCAAGCTGATACAGTTCTGTCATTACTCAAATTCAAATTGAAAATCATTATATTTCACTTATAAAACGTCTGAAGCTAGTGCACGGATCCATCGTTTCCTATGGAGATGAACCGGCTAGAAACTCCATGTTTACTCCTTTAAAACCATGATTGGTTTTACAATATTTCTATATTTCAATATAAATAGATGAGGACAGTAAAGCGCTAGACTTGTCATTATTATATTGTACCCAAAGATTCGATAAAAAGTCTCCACTCATAAGATTCCCACAAAGAACCGCTTTTAAATCCAGCACGTATATTTTATTTACCTCAAACTGACTGCGAATACCGTAGTATATGGGTGGCAGTAATAATATAGTGAACTAGTGGCGAGCGCACGCATCAAGGTCTGTGTCGGGTGGCGCAACACGACTCTCGAATGTTGCTCAAACACTTGCTAATTGGAACCAATGTGATCTTCCGACTGAGCTGAAGGCCTTTCAAAATACCAAGAATACCGTTCTCCTGGACTTTCACCATTTTTGGGACAAAAGTTGAATTTGTTGCAGCTTCCTCTGGATGGGGTTTTTTTGGTGGGTAAAAATCATCCAAATGACATCCCCCGCCTTTGTGCGGAGCGGGAGATAGTATCAGATTCTTACTGACAAAAAAAACCCACCCTGTTCTGCTGTTGGGGCTGAGCTACCTTTCGAAGCTTCTTTCCAGTAGGCTTCGACCCAGCCGGGCCCCTGCTGTTGCTTACAACTCCTCGAAGCGCGCGGGAACAGTTCGCGTCGACGAATCTGGATGGGCTCTGAGATGTCTTGTCTTAAATTGATGTGACAAGGCGAAGAGATCTAGAAACTTCTGCGTATTTGATCTTGTTGATATTTCTGCTATAAGTAAAGATGTTTAGAGATTTCCGCCTCCATCTACAGACTCTGTAATATCGTATTTCCAGAGAATGAGACTGAAAAAGTGAATTGACGATACGTTTCGATCTTGTCACAGCTCTACGTGCAATGCAACTCATGCGCAGTTCAAGACAATAGGAAGCAGGAACAAGAGTGCTGCGCTCCCAAACCCTCTGGCACTGCTCCAAGCAATGTTTCAAACGCATTCAAAACAAGGATTAGACTTGTTTGTCAGTTGGCGTGGATAGGAAATATAGATAATGGCAAGGAAGGAAACAGCGCTGCGCAGCCGGCGTGCAATGCTACAGCGTGAGGCCACGAGAGCAGCGACCGTGCGAGGTCGTGTCATGTAAATGCGGCTCTCAAGGCGCCCGCCCTAGTTACGATCAAAACAACACCGCACAACAATCACCTTCAACCTTATCACAACCCACTAAGGTCTAACTCCCAACTATCCAACCGCACAAACAACTTTGCATCACGACCACGTAATTGCGCTTGACGTAACACTTAATGACCTATCAATAAAGGTTGTTTTTCCGTGCGATGATGGCAGGTTTAAGGTTGCGTAGCTAAGAGCGATCGGACGGAGACGGTGACACGAACACGATCCTTTTTAGTAAAATCATTTGCAGAAAAAAAAATAATTGGCCAAAGTTAAAATGCAGTTCATTAGTAATTAATGGCGGCGATTAAATAACTAGCATTAGTTGTTGAAGTGTTATGTTGACTCCGGTGTTTGATGATATGGTACCTGTTTGTCTGAAAACAGACGGAGCCACCGGGCACAACCATGTAATGTTTCAGTAAGCCCATATTGACTGGACTGTTGGTCTAGTGGTTAGTGGCCCTGACTGGTATGCCGGAGGCCGAGGGTTCGAATTCCACCCAGGACAATTGTTTCTGTGATGAGCACGATCATTTGTTCTGTGTCTGGCTGTAAATTATCTGTAATATATGTGTATTTAGAAATATATAAGTATGTTTATCAGTTGTCTAGTACTCATAACACAAGCTCTGCTTAGGTTTGGGCTAGATGGCGTTGTGTGATAATTATATTGTACTATATTAAATACCTAATATATAATACAAGCTTTTCTTTAGCAAAGATGGTGTCTTCAACACACCTCTTACGAAGAAGCAGTTTCCTAACTCGATCAATGAATGACCTTTGTGTTTCCATATTTAAAACAAAATTTACATAAATATGAATGGTCCGCCATGCTGTATTGGCGGTCACACCAAAAGCTGCGAGTGTTTGGCACCTTCCCGCGGATCTAACGATGCGCGTGCGCTGAATACAAAGTCATGTTTAAGTTGGGTGTCAGGACGAAACACAGCCTGCCTTTGACAGCTTATATTAATCATTTGATAATCCCATGAAATCTCTATGAGTAAAAAAAAAATATCTTGGGTTTTTTTATCCGTATGCAATATTAGATAAAAGAGGTGGATATACTGTTCATCCTGTACCTGGTCCATTTTCTACAATTATATTTGAAATTAATATAGTTAATGTAGGAGTTTAAAGGATAGTCATTCGTTGCTGAAAACTAAAATTATTATGTACCCTATATATGATAACTCGAAAAATTCATATTTCCCAGTCATTTCAAAAAATTTTTTTTCGTGATGTATTGAAAACTGTATCTGAAATAAGAGTCCGAGTATACCGTGACTACCAGCCACCGTAGCTGCGGACTTGCAGACGACAAACAACGGGTAGTTCGTCGTCCGTAACCCACCCCGTTCCTTCGTTGCCTTTCATACCGGGGCCGAGCCTTCCTTTCAGAAGCAGACCCTTAACCCAAGTAGGCTTAGACCTTGGATCCCTACGGTACATTTTTACACGTAAATCTTTTACGCTAATATTATCGCTGTACTACATACTTCAGACTGATTAGTATGTCCAGCCAGTGTCTGATATTCACGCCGCCGGCGTGGCGCAATCGTGGAGCGTCCGATGTCTAATTTGATACCCGCTTCAGGACTCCTACGTAGTAAGACCTTGATATTTCTATCAAGTATCCTGCAAGATGCCCGTTACGACAATCTACAGGTAATTGATTTTGGTAATTAAATTTTATCCTGTTTTACCCTATAGGGTTCGGTGCGATTACAGGCAAATATGAAGCGATGTTTTTCGTATTTTTGTTTCTAGAAATTAAAGTTCAGAGGCGTAGCTATCACCATATCAGCCGTAGGTATCAATTATACGTGGCCCCCGACTATTGAGGCCCCGACTTGTGCAAAAATTCGTAATCAATAATTTATCTTTGTTAGAATAATTAATATATGATATAATTTTACAGTTTTATAGCTCGTTCCGCTTGTTGTAAAGCTATCCTAATCCAAATGTTTATATAAATGAGCTGATTCTTGTTCTATCCCAGTCAGAGTAATCCCAGTTTTTGACTAAACCACTTTTTTTTTATCTCTCGCTACGCCCGCACGTTTTCTAGTCAGTATGGATGTAGCATATCCAAGAACTCCATTTCATTCGTGATCTATCGCGGCCACGTCGGCCTGTGTCGAGGCGCCAGTTCTGTGCTAATAGGGCCTCTATTGTAAAAAATACTGTAATCACCATAACTTTTTTTACACAGAACCCTCTGTCTGTGTCTAGCTACGCTACTGATTTACATGTCTTTGGTGCATGTTATAAAATTATTGATCAATTGGTGATTTATGCTACAAATAAAATTTTAACCAAATAATATGACAGCTAGATTAATTACTCTACCTAGCATATTATTTGATCAAAACTTCTTTTTTCTGTTCAACTGTAACAGTCATACGGAATTACGTTCAGCTCATCATCACTATTCCGTCGTAATCTGTTTTATTCCTTCTCTCAACGTAACATTTAAAATAAGCGTTTAAATCGTCGTATAAATGAGGTGCGAGTGTCTGGTGAGGGAACAGATTACACCCAGCCGGAGTAATGGTAATGGCCGTCTGGCAAGTTTCGTCTACCCTCAGCCGAGGAAAGGCTCCGAGTAAATATGTATCTTACGATCTTATGTAATAAGGGTACTGTTGAACATGGAACAAGTTTCGGCAAAAGGCTGAAACTTCAGTAAAAACTTAGAATTTTTGAACTATTTACCTTAGTTTGATAGAGGCCTTTATTTATGATAGTTTTTTTTATATAAATTATGGATAGACTTGCATTCGACCACTATCTCACCTGATGGTAAACGATGACGTGGTCGACGATGGGGCACGCTTGCCTAGAAGTAACCTACTCACGGGTGTAGCTGACCCAAAATACTGGATAAGGGAACAGGACACAACGCTGTAGGCTATACAAATATTTGTTCCGTGCGGGAGTCGAATCCGCAATATGCAGAGCAGGAGCCAATCGGTCAACCACTGCGCCAATCGTGCTGCCTTTATCAAACAATTCCTCTTTGGGACTTTATATTACCATCCAAACTCGAGGTACTTAAAATATGTAGATATGTACCTCTTAACCAATCAAAATGATACCCCTAATATAGTTAATTCATTGTTAATTCAAACTGTTACCATTTCTAATGGTAAATCTCATTTTATACACGTGACACAAAATCTTCGCGAACTGTTTCCAGGAGGTCAACGTGTAATGAATGTCGATGAAATGAGCCCTCTCGTCAATCTCGGTGAAAGCTCTTATCATTAGGCATAAGTAAAATAAATGAAGTTGAAGAAATATGCTGATCTTTGGAGGACGATGAACTTGTAGTCATAGCCTTTATTTGAAACGAGATCGGACCTTATTCGCTGATAATGTGTTATACAAACAAAAAACATTTACACTATAAAATAAAAATTAATAATAAAGAGGTAAAGTTTATTTTTTATGTTTTATGTAGGATGTAATCTCTGGAACTACTGAACCAATTTTCATCAGTATTAAA
Organism: Mythimna albipuncta; assembly: GCA_929112965.1. Lineage (NCBI taxonomy): Eukaryota > Metazoa > Arthropoda > Insecta > Lepidoptera > Noctuidae > Mythimna > Mythimna albipuncta. Next base: position 965,767 of record OV815962.1, on the reverse strand, counting down.
CTATATTATTCCTGAATGATAAATTAATAATATTTTTTTACCCAAAAAATATATCACGCGCAGTAAAGCGGGAACGAGTTAGCTAGTTTAAAAAAATAGATAAGACTCAACTAATACAGATTTTTAACCCTTAAAGAGATAGATACTACTACACTACAAATACCTACAATAATACACATTCGCATGCAGAACATATTAAAAAAAAAAAAAATTCAGCACGCCTAATCCTCAAAGTAACGATCACTGTAGTTTGCATCAATGTTACTTTTCAATTGCCGAGTTTGACATTTTTAGACCTTGTGCGAACCATATTTTGACTCTTGCAGATCACCGGCGTCAATCCAAAATGGTTGAAACGTTAAAGTTAGAACTACACAGCACACACGTGTGCCACTGGGCGTGTCGGTCTCCATACATTTTTTGTGGAAACTGGACTTGTAGAGCTACACTTGATCCACGCCACGCGACGTCGCTCTACGTACAAATCAGGTGTGGTCCACGGGTGCGTCTTTCTAATGTAGTTCAAGCTTTACGTTCTGGTATGCAGACGTATGTTATATTCTATGATGGGTCCTTCCCTCGCACGATTGCACGGATTTATACAAAAATATGCGTGATGGCGGCGGACGACCGTCATATTACCCTATTATCAAATTCTATCAGCGAAACTTCCAGTCTAGCTGTCAGCAATATGTATTAACGTCGGATAGAAACGTTCCAACGTCACAAGTTTGTGGAATCCCAACAATTTTCTCATTACTACTGTTATATCGATTGGGAATAGGGTTGCTAGCTGCTACCCGCAAAATGTAAATGGAAAATGTTATAACTTATATGATGAGCTTTGCGTCTAACTAAAACAAATCGGGCAACACCAACTAGTTCAGTTGAATAGCTGTCGATCAAGTTGGAGGTGAACAAAGACTAGGTTCCGTTTCAAAATGTTTAGTGCTTATTATGTTTAGTAGACTTAGAGCTTCGGCACTAGCCTAGCTTATATACCTCTTATCGATCGTCATTTTACAGCAGGTGTCAACGATTGAACAACATCGATATTCGCCACACATCGTCATTCCCATCAACACAATGCATTGGATTAATTATTTAGCCATTAGCTGTCTGACTTCACACGCGACCTGAACACTTGCTTTCATAATAAAATATGTAGCACAGGACCTAACCTTGATAAAACGTCTAATGATGAAAACTAGATAACTAGGCACCCACTAGACAGGCTTGCTCGTACGTGATCTCTTTGTTACAACCTCACCTACGTCATCACAAACAAGTGTCTTGGAACTGACATTTTGTCTAGCTAAATGCTAACTGAAAAATATTGTTAACAATTGTGTGTGATACCTACACGTATTGAAAGAAAGTCTAATAATTTTCTATTGAACAAAGCGGCCATATATAGCGTATATTTTCCAAGTTTTCGCTATTGAAATTGTTTGAAAAGAAACGAGCTTTTAGGCTATAACGTTTAGCTGTACAATAGCAAACCTGTGCATATGGTTCCGTACATATTTGTGGGTTAACCTTGACAATGACATGCGACAAGGCTCCCATTGTTGTCCCGGGCGTCCCTGCGAATGCCGAGCCGTCTGCCTGGCCCCCTTCCGAGAAACCCTCCACAGTTTGACATGTACAAACCGACACATGCGTACCTACCACGCTGTAGAGCCTCCAGTGCCGGCGGCCCTCGACACGTGTATACAAACATGGCTTTATATCTCGATAACAAGTATACATTTCCCAGGAATTAAGCTGCTTTTCTGTTTTGATACATCAATTTTATTCGGTAGTTTGCCTGGAGATTATATCGTAGAGATTAAGAAACTCTCCTTGAGATTTGGTTACTTTTGTATGCAAAAATATAAGCTGTTAATTATAGTCAATCACAGATCATCTCAGATAGTCATGTTTTATTTATGTTTTGCCAAATGACGCGGGTGTGGAAATGACAACTAGCTGTGCGAAGTTTTATGTACTGTTGTTGTGTAGCTGTTAGGAACTCTTTATTGTCTCATAAGTAATTCTAAGGAAAACTTTGAAGGTCGTCTTTGGTCTTCATAATTTGATAAATTCATAATATTGATTTATATAAAGAACTAGTGTGTTTCCGCGAGGTAGGAGGACCGTAGGTAACCTATACATCAATTTTATTGATCTATCTACACACTAATAAAATAAAGTGGTAAAGTTTCTTTTTTGTTTTTATGTTTTTTTGATTGTAGGAGGTACCTAATCTCTAGAAGTACTGGAAAATTTTAAGTCCGATTGTTAAAATTTTCCACTGATAGAAAGCTGCTTTATTCCTGAGTGACATAGGCTATATTTTATCTACGCGGACGAAGTCACGAGCAAAAGCTAGTATGATATAGCAAAAAACAGTAATAAAATATGGTGTACAATTTATATATCAACGATACATGGCCTACTAATTTCCAAGTTCTAGATACGGTTAATATACACGTTATATACCTTCAAAACGTATACACAAGAGTATATAACGTCCGCTATTCCGACGATATTACTGTAACGCCTACAGGCAGCTGTAGTGCTGCCGAGTATCCAGGCTAGGTAACAGAGAGTCTAGACCCGTCGCCATGCCAACCAGACTGAGCTCGCACAGGAGACGCGGGGGCGGACACCTCCTGCTTATTTTTAATTTTTATAAGTTTGTGTTATATTTCGGGGAATACGAAGGAATAATAGTCTCGAATTGTATGATGTTATAGAGTATTGGAGATAAATGGGTCGAAGGTTTACGATACATATTGTAAGGCTTCGATAGCTATTGAGATACGGGTGAAATCATCAAAACGAGAAATGAGAACACGTCTTAGTTTTTTTCACGTGTCTGGGGTCTAAAAATCTAAAGAATTTATTGCTTTTATCTTTTTTACAAACAAAACATATTTTTTGTATCTTCAAGGCTAGAGTGATTAGGCTCTTAATAAACAAGTGCGCCTCATCAACAACGATAGCATGACTGCTTTCCATCACGCGGGATTGCAGTTAAGCACTAGTTTATATCAATTAAAAAAATAATAATATAATAATAGTGGATCGATGACCTGGTAAAGGTTGCGGGAATCCGATGGATGCGTGACGCACGGGACCGTTTATTGTGGCGACACTTGGGGGAGGCCTATGTCCAACAGTGGACGTCTTTCAGCTAAAAAGATGATGATGATGATGATGATGAAAAAAAAATATTCTTTACAACAATAACACAATTTTGGACTGCATCTGTATTCTCGCTCATAAACTGCGGAGAAGTAGAGCATTTTACCTAGCATTCTATTTTCGCTACAAAATCCAGTCAACCACCACAAAAACAATTGCATATCAGATCAAATGTCGTGCTCGACAAGGTTGCATCATTTTCATTTTCATACATTCCCTCAACGTATTTCTCGAGATACTAGCTACTTATACTGCCCCAGTACTTACTCGACTCTGCTACATTGCTATTTTACTATCACATTGAATAAATCCAAGCTCTTCCCAACTCATAGTGCCCTAGTATTTGTACGTCAAGTGCTCGATCTTATTCCACGATTACTTCACAAAGTAGTGAATTTCAAGTTATTATTTGACATCAATATGGTTGCTGTTTATATTATTTTCGGAGCAATCTGCTTTTGGGTGAATCCACTTGAATTTAAATGAAGTTTTCAGAATTATTATAATTCTGGCTGGAATGATTGCGTCATTGATTGACATTGGTTTTGATTTAATTTTTTCCCATTGGGCTGTGGCTTCATTTGTACATAAAAACACTACTACACGAACACACACGAATGCAAAACAACGCAATGACCAGAAATTCATTCACGACACCCCTTTAGCTTAAAAAGCAGCTTACTTCTCGACAGATCTGCAAGCCTAGTATCAAGTACCTAATTACATCATTATACAATTGCAGTGGTCATGCAAAATGATAGACTAGGTCTAATCTCGCGAGCCCAGCACCTCATCACGGCACAATTACCTGGACCTGCGTCACGTCGGCTACCGGCACAGATTGCACTCCGTTATCCACTTGTTATATAAGTAATTGTCGCCATTAACTCCTCTTGGGGCTGTGTTTTTCTCAGCGATATAAAAGGCGATTTACGAAGAGGTATAAATGTGAGGACGAGACACTTTATAATATTTTTATATATATTATTTTTATGCCAAAAAACACTCCGTAACGATTGTCAAAACTCTACGAATGACAACCGGCACTAACTGCTTTCTTCCGAATGCCTCGGCGTAGTCAGACGTCAGAAAGTGTGTTCATCAGTCTATCTAAGAAGTATTGTGTTGCCTAATACCTGGGTTGTGGAGGTCTGAGAGTCTATTGACAGGATTGTTGGTATAGTAGTCAGTAACCCTGACTGCTATGCTGGAGGTCGAGGGAATATTATTATCAGATATTAGACCTAGGTTTTACCATTTTCATGTAGTGGGCAACTCCATTCTCGGAGCCTATTATCTTGGGAAAAAACCAAGGATAAAGCTGGTCGTCTGGTTACATAAAAATTAAAATATAAACAGTATTTGTATATTAAATTCAAACTAAAAACAGGAATATCAATGTACCTAACGCACCTTTTCAAGCACTGCTGACCTAATTAGTAACAGGTTTTACCAATAAATAGGTACATTACCACAGCCCTATAAAATAATTGGTAAATCAGTCTTTAGTGTATAAATAGCAGTACTGATAGTTATTTAATACAAAATAAACACGTTCCTCGTGGACACAACAAACACAGCAACAGGTAACCTATAAATATTTTCCTTCCTGATTACCCCAGACTATTCCTAATTATAATGTATATATATAATGAGTACCGACATAACAGATGACGTCACTACATACATACGTCTAGCTGCGGTTTCTCTCGCAATAATCTGGCGCGCATCGCGGAGCCTTGACTCCATTCTCTAATGCCGTGCGCAAGAGTCGCTTCCTGATACATCTTATCGCGATCTACGCGCTTTATTGATCTATATCTTTATTGGTGTATGTAGAACGTGCTAAATAACTCTGTGAGGTCTATGAAGACAATTTGTAAACGAATAACTAGATTAAACTTCAAGAAATGGTGCTTTTTGAAGATTGCTCAAAAGATTACACATTTTGAGCAATTTTATTAACCCAAGGTACTACTGGCTGTTTCGCCGACCGCAAATCTAATAAACATACTAGAAAATTGCTTCCAAAAACACTCTCAGCTAACTATGTACAGTCTCTTCATATGTTTCACAACGCTAGAACTAACGAATACCATTCAAATGTTTACGCTAAGAATCATAAACAAATAACACAAACACTTAAAAAAAATACAGCGCAACATTCCTCTCGCAATAAAAAGAATAAAAAAAAATTAATTCAACCTTTTTTCTAAAAATACATACCACACATCGCATTCTTAAAAAAAAAAACAAGCTGTCAAAAAACGAAAAAAAAAAAACATTTAAAATTGGAATGGTCGTTTGAAAATGCGAGTTCTAAACCGTTGGTACGTCTAATTTATTTATCATCGTCTCGTCACCTTCAGTTCGTAGCTCCGCGTCGCCAAGTCAGCGAGTCAGTCAGCGACAGTGTATGACATCGCGTGCCGCATTGACCTAGTTGCACGGGTTCGATACCCGACTGAGGTCGGCCGCATAGATAATAACTTTAAACGCCTCCGCTTGCTTGTGAGTCTTCGCTGAATCTCTTTATCTGATGACGCTTTATTTTTAGTGATCAAGCTTGACGGAATTTATAAGAAGTTGCATGGTTTTGTCTATGAATATTTGTATTTTGAAGTAGCTAGTTGAATCATAGGTACATAGAAGTTTGCTACTTATACATCAACATAATTATGTTAAGCAGTTCATTCCGTGCATTACAGGGTTTATCAATAGAATTATTCATAGTCTACTTTTATCCTATTAGCACTTTGCTTCCATCTGATATATTAACGTAGCTCACTCAATCCGACCTAGAAAGGGTCTCTTAATAAGAACCCGCGCTTGTAACCACACGTTATACCTACAAATATAAAGGGAGAAACTGACTGACCTGTATATCAACACGCAGCCGAAATATACTAGGCCTATGAAAATTAAATCTTGCACAAAGCTTCATATTATGAAATAATCGAGCATTCAATAGTTTTTGAAAATTCAATTTTGAAGAAAGGAAAGAGGGAAGATTCCTTTGTATGTCAAATTTACTCCCAAAAAATCTAAAAAAAAATGGTAATCTAAAATGTAAATAAATGAAAAAAGATTTTCATTATTCGGTATTTAAAACTAACCCTGTAAAACGATTTGGAGGTTTTAAGGATTATACCTACACATTTTTTATTAGGTAATATAAACCAGCGCTTGACTGCGATCCCACCTGTTAGTAAGCAGTGATGCAATCGTTGATGGTGAGGCGCACTAGTTTATTACGAGTCTATTCACTCTAGCCTTGTATTTAGGAATCCTATTTCTCAGGTTAATAGACTTGAAACTTGAAACAAATTCTAATCAAAATGAATAATAAAGAATGTCATTATTAGTTTATCAAAACTACTCTCGAAATACGTGCTAGTAAAGTTTTATAAAAACAATTTTTCGAGCAAAGTCGCTGTCATAGTGCTTGTACCTTGTAGTATTAACTAAATATTTTTCTTTTTATTCCTACTTTAAAAAAAAAAAAAATAATTTACACACATATTATAAAGAGTTTTTTTTTTTGTTTTTACGAGCTGATCTCTCAAAGTACTGGTCCATTTGCTAATTTTATTTTCACCAATAGAAAGCTGCTTTATTCCTGAATGACATAGGCTATATTTTACGGACGCAGGCAAAGCTGCGGGCAAAAGCTAGTGTTGAATAAATCAAATTTGAATCCTATTCATGTGCAAAAACCCCTCCTCAGGAGAAGGTGAAGGCCTCCTCTAAGGAATTCCATTTATCTCTATCCTGGGCTATTTGCGTCCTTTATAACATTAGTGTAGACCAAAGCATATATATTTCAGTCTACAAGGCTTGCACACAACTGGTCCTAGAGTGAAGATACTCAATTAATTGGGAGCGCTGATGAAGCCCGAGGCCACTGCAGCACAGTAATCACTCATAAATAAATAAAGTCAAACATACCATGCTCCTCATTGCACTCCGTATGAACTGACAACAAAACCTGTGTTGCAAAACATTACACTCCTTTTGTACTTCCCTGCAGTCGGGCTAGCAACGATGGTATAGACAAGAGTCATCATCCAATGACATCCACCGCTCTTGGGTGGAGCGGGGATAGTGTCAGACTCTTACTGACTAAAAGACCCACCCCGTTCCTTCTAGTCCTCATACTGGGGCTCGAGGTCCCTTTCGGATAACCCTGGCCCCACTGCCCCAGTAGGCCGCCTGTACTGCCTGGGTCCCTGCTATTGCTGACAACTCCTTGAGGCGCGCGGAAAGAATCACTTAGGAGCTGAAATTAACCATAAATATGAAAAACATTAACTATAGAATCAACTGTTGCATAACTTGATAAAATGTAGAAAACAGTCGATTATTTCGCATATTCAGTTTTGTTATCATAGTTTTTATTTTTTCACAACTTACACACAACGCTTACTAGTCTCAAACTAAGCAGAGGTTGTGCTAAGACAACCGATAAGCATACTAATATAATACTATATTTCTAAATACATGCAATTATATATAAATTACAACCAGACACAGAACAAATGACCATGCTCATCACACAAACATTTGTCCTGACAGGGAATCGAACCCACGACCTTCGGCATAGCAGTCAGGGCCACTGACAACTAAACTTAGATTCATTGTTTGTTCATCAGTACTTTCATCCTCTGAAAAATAGAATTAAACGTCAGTTTGGTTTAATGAAAACAGTATTTATACGGCAAACCCAGGAGCGATCTCTGATAGACAGGTCCTCCTAGGTTACACAGAATTTGCTCATATTTAGCTCTATTGACAAGGACAGTTATGGCGTTACAACAAGATAATAGGTACGCAATAAGAGGTTCACAAAATAACTCGTGTATCTATGTCACAGTGAGCGCCGCACATTAATGTTCTCGGACACGCAAACCATCTGCTAAGGTCACCTACAGACGACGCACTAGAGGACCGTAAGGACGGAAGTTTTTGTCACTTTATACGTAACCTACTTTTAGTCTACAGTTCTAAGCACAGGTATTTTTGGGTGGCTCAGTGATGCCTTGAAAGTTTTCCAATTAATTATACTATGACGTCATTACTTAGGAAATACTATGTACAGCTAGGTACCTATGACAACTAGACAGATACATATTTCCTAATCATACCTAACTATATCCTTAAATTACTTTTTTACCGTGATGAATCGAAAACTGTATTTGAAACCAGAGTACATTTAAACCCTGAATACTAGCCACCAGAGGCGTAGGCTTGTGGACGACGACCAATGGGCAGCTCGCCGTCTGGTAACCGTCCAGGCTAGAGATGTGCCGTTGCTAATAATATTGCCGAATATTGCCGTGAAGTGCCAATATTGCCGACAACGGCACATCTCTAGCCTGGACTGAGTCAGAGTTGTCAACGGCGCATGTTGCTCCACGCGAGCTTCAAAAAGATGTTTGCAAAATCTTAGGGGCTAAGCAGGGTCGATGCCTATTAGACCCATGGAAGGACCTCTGAAAAGGTAACCCATGGTCCTAGAACACAAAGGGTAACTGAAACAACATTGGTGTGGTTTTAGTCAGTAAAAGTCTGACACACCTCACTCCGCTCTAGAGCGGGCGAAATCGTAACATGATATCCCTCTTAAAAAAAAGGTATTACGGTCGATACAATTTTACAATTTACACGGAACGAATACACCTGTTAATTTACAGTAGCAAAATATAAACGAGTAATATTCTATTCTTAGTTCAAGATCAATTACAACATGTGAGAAACCGCGACAATCAATTCCAAGTCAAAGTTTATCAGAACCAAAACAAAAAGCGCCTCGTAATCGCACCCCAACTTATTTTCACTACCACTTAGATAATTGTAGTAACGATGAGGATAGACGAATTCATTTCACTCACGCACACAGAGACAACCGAAATTCTTATCGTCACGCTATAGAGTAGAGTGTTTGTGTGCGGCTCACGAACGCACACAACGCCAGCTCAACAACGCACACGCCTGTTGAGCTCATCTATGTGACAAGTGCATCCAACGCACACACAGCTGCGGCTGAAGGGCGTCCCCGGGGTAACGGCCTATTCGTCTGAAGGGCGTTTTTACGTGCCCTTAAACCTTTTTGACATTAGTAGGCTGCTTATGTGGTTTCTAGTGGAATCGAGGGGAAATAAGAGAGGGTGGTTTTCTATGAAGACAGAATCTAGGTGGGCGGTTTGTTACCTAAAGCAGTGTTATTAAGATTAATGAGATGAAATTTAGACATTTAAATATTGTTATAATAATTTCATAAAGTAACTGTAATTGACACGGCTGACATATATAATAATAATTCTCTGTCTTGTGCCTACTTTCATTATTTACTTACTCATGTGATGGTTAAACAAGGAGAACTTTATTTTTCATTCAACCAAATATCAATGTATATTTCTATCTATGTTTGCAAATAAATATACGATTTATGACTTATGAAATAAAGTCTTTTTATAATCTAAATCTACACTAATATTATAAAGAGGTAAAGTTTGTATTTTTTTTAGTCTACGAGGTAATCTCTGAAAGTACTGGTCTAATTGCTAAAATTATTTCACCGATGGAAAGAAAGCTACTTTATTCCTGAGTGACATAGGCTATATTTTATGTCGGTTCGCGGGCGACGCCGCGGGCAATATTTAATGAAGTTATGAAAGTATTTTGATGAGTCATAACTTTGTTTAGTACTAAATTTTTTTTGTAAATGACATCATCAAGTTTAAGTTAATATTGTGACAACGTAATGTGGAGATAATAATGTTATGAAGATCTTATCTTTTGATTTTTTTATCCACCCAGATTTTATTCAACACCTAGTACATCTTTGTTGTAATCATGACACCTTTTATTTTTAACACATTATATTTATTGTGAATATTTACTATCTATGTATATAGGGTGACTGGTAATTAGTGACCGATACTTAAACACGTGATTGTACTCATAACCACAAACAACTTTCCCAAAGAAACTTTTTTATTCAACTCGTTTTTTTTTTTGTCATGGAATATATTTGTTGGTCTTAAAGTGCCTTTTCCAGCTAATAAAAAGTTGTTGTTTCTGTCTTTCTTTTCATTTGTTTTAACACAATAACAAAACAGCTGTTTGAAATTCGCGCGCGCGCCTGCGTCTGATCTATTGTTAGCCACCCTTTGTTGTTGTAATAAAACGAATGAGTGAAAAACGTTTCTTTGGGAAAGTTGTTTGTAATCACGAGTACAATCACGTGTATTAGCATCGGTTACTAATTACCATTTACCCTATATAAAAGCGAAATACCACTTGCTGATTAAACACGAAATCTCAGAAACCATAACATATACAAACTTAAAATTTGGCAGATAGGTTCCTTATGGGGTGTAGACATCCGCTAAGAACGGATTTTCCAAAATTCACCCCTTAAGGGGATAAAACAGGGGCCCAAATTTTGTTTGGAGAAACCGAGTTAAATGCGGACGAAGCCGCTGGCAGAAGTTAGTAAAATAACAAAATGTCAATGTACAGAACCTGCGAAAATGAAAAAATAAATATATTAATGAATGTGCATATATTATGCGCGGCGCATACATTTATGTGAACTGTTTACATTGCAACACTCATTAATAAATACAGTCTTAATGACACATATAATTAACGTGTATGTCTTTAATTTTCATTATTTGTGTGTTCTCGCAAATATTCGTGAGTATTTAATGATTTGTTGTCGACCATCATAATTTTACTACATCGCATGATCAATAAATATTTTATGAAATACAGTAATGATTCACTTTGGAAAATTATTAAATTATTATTTCCTAGTAAACGCATATTTCAAAGTGACACAACAATTTAGTTTAATTGAAAACAAATTAACGAAAAACCACAGAAATATTACCAATTTGTAACGTAATATTTAAACATCTAAATAATTATAACAGAACCCCTTGTCCTTGTCCTTGGTAACAGAAACTACAAATTGAGGAAAATAATTGCTTCACTTGTCTGCGGTTAGAAAAGTGTGAAAGTTACATTAATAAATACATTTTAATATGTTTAAAATCCTTTTCAAATAATTAGGTATTTCACTCGCGACTTTAGTTACCGCTCCGTACCTATGGCGGGATTCCGGTGGATGCGAGACGCACAGGATCGTTCATTGTGGCGACACTTGGGGAAATCCTATGTACAATAGTGGACGTCTATCGGCTCGTAACGTGATATTATTCAGCCTATAGCCTTGTTCGATATCGGGCTATCCAACAGCAAAATAATAATGTTTTAAATCGAACAGTAGTTCCTGAGATTAGTGCGTACAAATAAACTATTCAGCATTATGAAATGATGTATAGATTAGTACCTATTTATATTTTACTAACTACGCTACTACGCGTAAATAAAATATAGCCTATGTCACTCCGGAATAAAGTAGCTTTCTATCGGTGAAAAATTTTTAGCAATCGAAACAGTACTTTCAGAGATTACCTCCAACAAACAAAAAAATAAAAAACTAACTGTATCCTTTTTAATATTACCAGCTTTTGCCCGCGACTTCGTCCGCGTACATAAATTATGGTCTATGTCACTCAGAAATAAAAAGGTTTTTGCAATCGGACCAGTAGTTCCAGAGAGTAGGTACCTCCTACAAACAAAAAAAAAAACAAGCTTTATCTTTATTATATTGGTGTAGATATATAGGGTAGATTATAATATTAGTGCAGATTATTTAGACATGATTAGCTTTAGGCAACAAAACGAAACTAAACAACAAAAAAACAACATTTGAAAACGAAGAGCAATGTCAATAACCAAGTTTTATTTCTCTCCTCTATGTAAACACTCCATTACATAAACCTAATACTATCCCATCCCTCCTGCATCTCCTTGAAGTCACCTAATTCCAGTTACCGGCCGGGGCACTGACTCAGCAGTCTAGAGGTCGCCAGCGGCCCGCTACGCGCCCGGCCGCCGGTACCGCGGGGAAGGTGGAACATAAGGGATGTTCGGCTCTTTATGTTAATGTCATTCGATGTTCTAGTGGTTTGTTTGTGCCACACCAAGTGATTGGTTTTCTATGTGTTTATTTAGAATGTGAATTTTGACATTGTGTTTTGTTTTCTTGAATTAAATATTCAGTAACCTAAAATCAATTTCAGAATTCCGGGTGAATTCATTTCCGATGTTCTGTTTCTAGTTCCGGATCAATTTATTTTTTTATTGATGTAAACTATCACTTGACTGCGGTCCCATTTGATGATAAGCAGTGATGCAATCGTTGATAGTGAGGCGCAGTTATTAAGAGCTTATGCACTCTGGCCTTGAAGACTCGTAAATTATAATTGGACTAATTAACGGAAGATCTTATCGGAATCAGAATTCATCTTTATGCACTGTTAAATACTCTAAAACTAAATTATAATAAATTGAATCCATATTTACCACATTCAAATCCCTACAAAGACAACACGAATCACAAAAATCGTAACGTACACAATATTACAATAAAATACCGTTAAAACACAAGCAAACCCTGTAACAAAGCTTGTTTCCCTACCAAACGGTATTACGAGTGAGTAGCTAACCCGCCGCGGTGCAGGCATTATGTACTGTTACCGTTCGACGAACCTCAGGACGCGCCGCCCGCCCTTGCCTTCCTACAGACAGCCCGCCCGCCTAGACCGAGCGTTAGGCTGGCTTTCCACCACAGATACGCTAAGCGTAGCGTTGGATATGTACCATGTGTTCTTCAATAATAGCCTCCAGACAATATGTCGCTTTATCTTTTTTTTTAAAGTTAGTTATCATCAGAACGTCGATTGTAACAATGTAGTTGGTGGTAACAGTCCATAGGTTGTTCGAAAGTGAACCCGGGGCCCTGAAACGAAGGCAAGAAAGGAACCCACTCCCACTCCTGTGTCTCAGTCAGTAAAAGTCTGACACGCCCTCCGCCCAAGGCCGGGAGATGTCATTAGATGATTGTTCACCTAAAAAAGCCAGTGGTGTTGTTTTAACTTTTCTCCACACTAGCAATAACTCCTGTATCGAGGGTGCGTTCACAAACATGTAAACTCACATACACAAGTCACCCCGACCCGGAACACCTATCTGTGGGCCGTAAAAATATCGAATCAAACCCAGAGCACACAGCACAGCAACCAATCGTCCAACCACTGCGCCTTTGCCATCTTATTTGAAGCAAGTTTCATAACCTGAAAAATAATCAGCATGGCACCTATAAAGTGCTCTTCGTTATTCCAAATGATGTCAGTTTGCCTAAAACCCACTCACTTGACTCACTTACGACTCATCAGCTCGACCTTGGAGCTGTGGTTTTGCTGAGTTTGTAATACTAAATAAAAATAATGATCCTACTACGACACTTTAAGAAGTTCCCTAGACATACAGGTTGGTCGGTAGGAAGGCGTTTGTCATCAATATCATCGTCAGACTTTCCTAGTATAGCTTGGCTTTCTTGAGTTCAAAGTAATAGGGATACACACGCATGTGCTTCAGCAGTCACTGACGTACATCTGTCAAACTGCTAGGGCTATCAGGCAGACGTTCCGAAACGAAAGGCAATGGGCGGTCGCTTTCTTCTACGAGGCAGTAATGCTAGCAAACGAAGCGCCGCCGGAACCCCGACCTCGATTTCCAGTCACATTAAGCAAGGGCTAGCAGATAACGAACAAAGTAGTTGTCGTCTGGCCATCCGGTAAACGTCCGAACCGAGCCCACGTCGTCAACGACGTAGTTTAGTAGTGTTCCACGCGCGCCTCAAAGTTACGTTAGGTAAACTCGCCCAGCAGGGCCGAAGCCTCCTGGGGCCATGAGAGCATAACTCTGTAAGGGAAACTCCTCGGTTCTGGATCGCTCAGGGCTAAGAAGGAACTTTCGTTTGGCAGGAGGAGCCATTAAAAGTTTTCCCACCTTAAAAACACAAAATAGACGTTGTTCTCTAAGTTCGTAAAGTTCATCTACCAGCCAATGTTCCGTAGCTCAACTTCACCGCTTAGCTCCCGCTGGTGGCGAGCCCTGAGGGTTCCTTGCAGGCTGTGCGTCGTCACGAGAGGGTGCGTCAACCTGGCGGACGCGCCGCCCTTGCCTTCCGACCGGACCTCGGTGCAGCCTGTCTGGGCTCTGGTACTCAAATAATAGAACGAATAATACATAACTTTCACACAATGCTATCTGGTCCCAAACCAAGGAAAGCTTGTGCTATAAGTACTAGACAACTAATAAATATACTTATAAATGTATTTCTAAATACATATTACAAATCTACGGTGAAGTGCCTTCTAAGTAATATTTTTCGAGAAAATGAATTTTTAGCGCTTATAATTTAAATGTATGTTTCTGCGTGTTTTAGTAAAATCTCTGAGCGGATATTTAGTTGCAACTGTATGAAATTAAATTGTGTACACCCCTCTCTTAACTAAACCAACGTACCTCCTAAAGTTTTTGAGACAACATTTTTTCTAACTTCGACAATTAGGAGTTAGTTATCGACACTTCGCCGTCGCTATTATAGATATATTACACCCAGACACAGAACAAATGATCATGCTCATCACATGAATATTTTCTTGGGTGGGAATGGAACCCACGACCTCCGGCATAGCAGTCAGGGCCACTAACCATTAGACCAAAAGGCCAGTTGAAGGTAGTATAGTATAGATTTGAAAAAGATAGGTAAGTAGTTTAAACTTTGTATATTATGTGAATATCTTCTGTCTTTCAATTTCCTGCGATAAATTATACATGACTTAGTTGTACGTTTTGTTTTTTGGAAGTGTCAACACTTGTTGTTTTCCTATCAATCTTGGAAGGTACGTTATTGAAAATATCGATTTTCAACAACTGTTTGTAGCGCTCTAGTTGTTATAGTCTTCAAAGTAGAACTAGCACAGACGTGTAGAGGACAAACAAAATACAATATTAAATACGAGTAACTTACTGTTGAATTAGTGATGTTAGCACACCTCTGCTCACCTTGCGATCATCGCAAGAGCGACAGGCGTGATGTTATGTCAAGTTTTATTATATTACTAGTTTCTGTCAAGAGCTTCACCTGCATACAAGTCAAAAACTGTCCCCGGTAAACGTATACGTAAACGTATACCTGGGACAGTTTTCCCCAGATAAATACATAATATCCTATGTCCTAATTAAGGTCATGGTCTACCCATGTGCCAAGTTACATCGAAATTCGTTCTGCCGTTAAGACGTGAAGTGATAACATATGGACAGATAGTAGCGATCCGACCCAGCATCGCAAAGGCGTTACAAATCTTTAAATTCTCTGCTTTTTCTCTACTTTAATTTTATTTTTCCACAACTAGTTATCACACAACGCCGTCTAGTCTCAAACTAAGTAGAGCTTGTGGTATGAGTAGGTACTAGACGACTGATAAACATACTTATATATTTCCAGATACATACATATTATAGATAATTACACCCAGACACAGAACAAATGATCGTATTCATCATAAAAACATTTATCCTGGGTGGGAACCGAACCCAAGACCTGCGTCATAGTAGTCAGGACCACAAACTTCTAACAACCAACAAACCTAAAGGCCAGTCAAATATGCATGTACTATACACTGAAACCTTCCTCATGAATCACACTGTCTGCTGGTAACAACCGCATGAAAATCCTTTGCGTCAGTTTTCGAGTTAACACGAACAGACAAACAGACAGGCGCCGGGGATTTTTTTGACAAATAAGCATAATCAGCCTTTTAATGTTCCCACTGCTGGGACTCACCCAGCAGTGGGAACATTAAAAGGCTGATTATGAACTGCTGGGACTCAGGCCTCCTCTCAGGCAGCTCACTGGGAGAGCACTGGGCCCGCGTGGTGAATCCACCACGCGGACCCAGTGCGGGTTTGTGAATGTCACATTTCTTCGAATGTTTTGGTTCTGGGTTTCCTCACGATGTTTTCCTTCACCGTTTTGAGAGCACTGGTGATGAAATAAATTACACAAAGTAATGTGCCTGGCTGGGTTTGAACCCGCGACCTACTACTTGTAAGTTGGGGCCGTTACTACTCGGCCACCACTGCTCTGTTGATAACAACTTAAGGAAATGGATTACCAAAGCTTTTAACACCAATGCTAACTTAGCTCCCCTTATTTACTTCTCTATAGAGTAATAACCACGCCCCGTATTTTCAAATTCACCTCTAACTCACGTTCCAAACAAAACAACTTGAAGCCTATGTCTCCCCTCGAAGCCTTAAAACGAATGCGCCAGCCAGGGTCGCCGCCCGCCCTAGGAAGGACGCGCCGCCCGCCCTAGCTTCCACTTGTCCCGGCTGAACACGACCCACGTTTACTGACTTACACTTGTTCTCTGAAGACAATAATAGTGAAATAAGTATATTTTTTCAGACATTGTTTGGTTAAGGATGTGTTTTTCTTGTGTATAAAGCGTACGACTTTGTCTTGGGTATTCCTAGAATAGTAGGATGTTTAGTCTTGTTTTCGATACGTTCAGGTACTTGCCATATAGGCTTGAGAAGACAGCGTTTTTAGGGCTCTGTTCCTTAGTAAGAACTTAAACGGAACCCTTATAGGAACACCTGGCTGTCCGTCATCAAAAACTCTTTTTCTTAAGAATGAATCAAATACTCGGGTTTGCTACTTCTCAAGAATGAATAAAAAACTCGGGTTTGCTATTTGAAGCTTGGGGTAGTAAAATAATGAAACTTCTTAGTCGATGCAATCAGCTCGTCAGGCCTCTGAAGATGCTCCAGCACAGACCCTGTCTGCCTATTCCTTGTGACATGAATCACAGCGTGATGCTAACATACACGTTCCTATTTGACAGCTAAAGGATAATTAAGTACTTGAATTTTCAATTTCTCAGGATAGTTCGGAGCAGTAGAATAATTATATGTTACAAGCCACGCTCAAGACATTAATTTCCTTGAAAATAGTATTACTTAGATTTCTAGGATCATAAGTGTACTAATTAATTAATGAATACATCACTAAGTTATAATTACAGGCGAGATTTGTACACGCCCACCCTCGCTACCTATTCCTTTAGAGAATAAAGACGAGATAAATATGAAGCCTACAGAAATTCGTTTATTGACTAATTACACATTGATGAGAAGCACTAAATTGCCACGAGGCAACTCACTGCTTCTAATGTTAACGGATAGACGTCCACTGTTGCACATAAGCCTCCCCCAAGTGTCGCCACAATGAACGACCCTGTGCGTCCCGCATCCGTCGGATTACCGCAACCTTCATCAGGTTATCGGTCAATGATGATGAATATAAATCTAGGAACTGGTTATTAAGGCTTACCCCCTCAGACTACGGGATTATTCGAAAGAGTTACCGTAGCCCTGGAACGCAGTGGGCTACTGAAAGAACACAGATGGATTTTAGTCAGTATAAGTCTAACACACCCTCGCATTTGCGCAAAAGGAGGGTGGACCACACCTACGCTGCCTTGTACTATCGTGGGTGTACTACACTACGTCTCTGCCGAACACAAATGTGGGTGTACTGTACCACACCGCTGGCTTAATGCCCTAAGTCAAAATGTGTGTACTACACCACACTTCTACCTAACTGCCTTAACTCAAATGTGAGTATACTACACTATCTTGCCGAAAATACCAAATGTGGGTACAGTAAACCTAGATAAAACAGGCACAGAAATATGTTTAAGC
The DNA here is from genome assembly GCA_929112965.1 of Mythimna albipuncta. Classification (NCBI taxonomy): domain Eukaryota; kingdom Metazoa; phylum Arthropoda; class Insecta; order Lepidoptera; family Noctuidae; genus Mythimna; species Mythimna albipuncta. The sequence continues at coordinate 947,881 of OV815962.1, read as the reverse complement.
ACCTATTGAAATTATATACTATAAATAATTATGAATGTACACTATGATCATGAATTTATGTTTTCGCTGGAATAAAAATTGAGAACCTGGTTGCTGCACTACCCGGGTTCAATTGTATCTTCAAACTATCCAGAGACACATAAACACACACAGAAAAATTATATACATATATAAAGTTAGATTTAAATCCTACAATTTTGAAAACACACAACATTAACTCATACCTTCGCACAATCAGCAGACAGTGAATACCTAGAATTTATCAGTAACAACTAAAGCCTTAAGATCACTGAGGGCACGCGTGCAGTGGCCCCTGGGCGCCGGGCTCCGGGCCCCGGGTCGCCGCCCGCCCTCGGAAGGACGCACCGCCCGCCCTAGCCTTCCACTCAGACAGACTGCGTTAAGCCTAATTTTGATGCTGCAACTAATATAAAAAGTTTGTCAAGGAGTTTTTTATTGCGTAATAATCTTTTAGTGTGTTACTTTATGTTTTGGCTTTCGTTGTTTTTTTTTTTAATATCATTATTTAACTGTTGTGTCATTTAAAATCTAGGTAACACCTATTGAGATGATCAGTTCCGTAGATGATTCATGATTGAATGATTGAGACCGATGTAATTAACAGTTGTTGTAATTTTTCAATGTATTTGGATATTTTTCTAATTTTATTATTTCCGCTTTGTTAATATTTATTCTGCTATTCGAGACGAATCTAATAAAGCAAATATCATCAAAATCGGTCGAACCGTTCTTTAGTTATAAATGGTGTAACTAACACGACTTTGTTTTATGTATAGATATATAGATTACCAAGGACTTATGTGTTACCTAATCGCAGTAGCTCGCAGTTCCGTCTGCCCATTCACTAACATTTTCTATTTATTTGTTTTGTTTAATTCATTAAACCCCAAGCGAACGCCGGCGTTCGCGCACCTATTGTCTTTCAATTGTGTCTGTCATTATCACGATTGACAGGTTAACTTGTTTTAAAACAAGTTATTTCTATAACTATAAAGGAAATAGAATCGGAATTATTTTAACCCATAAAATCAAAACAATTAACCCGTAAGCAAACCCGCGACAAATATCTAAAGTTACTAATTTTCTAAACATAATTATTTTCCCCGTAAATATTAATGACAATCAATACCTTCCATAAATAAAGCACTAGAGAGCACGAGGCTCAGGATCAAAGGGACGGCGGCACAGCCTGGCCGGGTCGCCGCCCGCCCTCGGAAGGACGCGCCGCCCGCCCTGGCCTTCCACGGCGTCCTCCACGAGACTGCCATATTATGTGGCTCTGTTTACTCGATGCTGCAATTTTTATACAATATAATGTCCTACTGTAGCGTTGTCATGTTAGCAAGAAATATTTTTTTGGAACTGTTTCTTTTTTGTAATAGGTAAACTTATTTATGCATACTTATTAAGCTACACATATTTTATTCATATTTTTTTGGTTAACTATTTTATTTTTTTAAATCATCTACAGTAAAAAAAATCTTAGGCAAAAACTTCTAAGCACTGGACTAAACGTCTTATTATATAATAGTTTCTAACATATTTTTTTTAATGAGTTCGAAAACAAAACCTCGAGAATCAAATATAACTAACAATGTATTCAACAAGTCCAATAATTATGGGGGTGTTACCAAATGACAATTGACTGTAAATAACTATGTTAGTAGTCCATAATACGATCGATAAACAAACTTTCTTTTAATCTACAATAATTTCAATATTACCATTTGACTATTATAACAAAACAAAACCTAAAAAACCCCTACCTCCCAGAACTTGAGTACACCCCCAGGTCGTGTCTGGGGGTGCACTGAAGTTCTGGGGGTTCAGGGTAAAGGCCCTGAACCCCGGCGTAGCGCTCGTAGCGCGGCTCGTAGAGGACATGCTACGAGCTGCTACGAGGGCTACGAACCGCCGACCGGACGAACGCGGACGGCTCGCAAGCGGTCTCGACGTAATATGTGCGGGTTATGTATTTGAAGATTATGCTGTTCAAGAATTATTTCTCTATTGGTATTAGGAATTTTGCAATATTGTTTTTTCTTCGCTTGAAAATGTTGCAAGACAGGAATTAAATCTAGATATCTCATTAAGTAATGGCGCATGGAATTTATCTTAACGAGAAACTTTCCTTTGTTTTTCGAAAATATGGACAGGATAGCAACGCGCTACTATTATTCAGATGAAAATCTGTTCAACCGAAAACAAATAAAATAGATAAACCAATAGATAATGGCTCTAGTTGCTTTGCCATCAGTTATTTATCAAAATTTATTGTACATCGAAATCGTATTATAATTAGGAAACACGTCCATTTAGTCCATCAATATTTTACTAGAATTATTTCCATTCAAAACACAATTCTACCTGTTCAACCACAGACCTGTCGAACCATCAATCTTTCGGCTTCCGACTGAGAGCGAGGAACAGCTCCTGCTCCACGAGTTACGTAAAAGCCAGTAATTTTCCAGCCGACAGTCGTCTATTATTAAAATCACAGCGAAATGGTGACAATCAACGTAACGACATCGGCGGCACAATTATCAACTTCACGCCGGCACGGGGTCGGCAGGGAACTGGCTAGACTTGTCATTATATAAATTAGCATTTTAGGAAAAAATATTAGACTACTTTTTTCCTTTTTACTAATCTCTACGTTTAGTCTAAATAGTTGAGCTGTGTTTAGAATATTTTAGGCGTTGATTAAAATAGTTTAAGGCTTGTTCTAGGCTATGCTATAGAACAAGACGGTTTGCTGTAATACTTGTTTTGGGACATATATTATGTACTATTTGATCGGTTGCTAGACAAAGACAAGGACGAAGCATTTTTTATTATTACTCGTTTACTGGCTGATATGATAATATCAAGCAAGATGATTGCTAGTTACTTTTTAATTTTAAATCACCATTTAAATTCTACATAAAAACTTGTTGTTTTTCCTTATACTCATACACACATGTAACAAAATGGCCGACCAAAAAAAACTTTATCCATGCACCACCGCCGTGATAAAATCTAAAACTTTTCCACCCCACCCACGTAAGCCTTGCATGCACAAATATAGCTATAAAACGTCCCTTATTTCGGGTATCCTGGGCGGTGCAGCCCCACCCCTCCCACCACCCCCTTGGTTCACCTTAGCGAAGGTTGCGGACGTCCCGGACGAAGTTCATCGCACCACCTCTGCAAGGGCGAATTGCATAAACCATCCCCAAAAATGTGACTGTGTGTGTACAAATGGGGTTGAGAGTGTGTGTACCGTGGGGTGTATCTGTATGGTGGTGCCCCATGCATGTGTTTGTAATGTTGTGTTGTCGTTTTTGATGGGATGAGGCTTTGAAGTTCTTCGCTAATTAATTTCCATATTGTTTTTATTTAACGTCAATTATGAAGCTTTTGGTAAGGTCAGGTATATTAAGGACCCCGGCTTTTGAAGCACCAATATTTTTCTTTGGAACAAAACAAAATTTTAACCCTTTTTAATATTACAATGATTTTAAAATTTGTTTTCATTAATATCAAGGGAATGTAAAATCTTTTCTTTTGATGGTATATACGAGTATGCGCATCTCATCTTCCTCAAATGCTCTTGGAGTCTTGTGTTAAGTAAATCAGAATTTGTTATTGGTGTTTCATTATTAATCATAAACCTCACGAAATGTTTCTTGTATGCCGTACTTTAAAACCAGAGTGTAGGTAATATATTCATATCGCCTATGTTATGTATGATATCCGTATGAGTACTTACGTGGGCAAATAAGCGCCGGGGGGTAAATAGTCTAGTGTACAGAAACTAGACTTTATTTACTGTTATATTTGCGCATAGTTATGTAACTAGACATTCCGTTTTTCCAAGTACTATACCTATGCACTACCTTTTGACTGCGGATTCACTCGCGTGTGAAGGGAACTTATGTTCCATAACAGTTATAAAAAGTTTTGTTTATCCTAATTCAGGAAATTATCTGATCGTGTGCTAAACTTATATATCCATTCTGCAGTTGAGGTGTAGCTGATTATAAATATTTTTTTATTATTATTGTTAGGCGTTTGACCACTATCTCACCTGATGGTAAGCGATGATGTGGCTGACGATAGAACACGCTTGCCTGGAAGCAACCTTAATCACTGTTGACTTAAGACCCCTTCGTAGAGTAGGATAGAGACTATAATAGTCTCTATGTTTGTTAATTATTACCAAACAAGTAGGATTATACGTTAAATTACTCAAAAGTTAAAAAATCTAAGTCTTAAATTAATCGTGGTATTTGTCAATCTGGTACCCTTTGTATGGAATTCAAACGTGCCAAACGCCCTCGAGCCCACTTCTTTTTCCTTATTTCTAACTTTCCTTATGTTACATTTTATGAAAAATAAAAACATTATGTTTTGTTGGCATTAGAAACCATTTCTTCTACACCCCAGGTTAGCCTTGGATCGAATAAGCTGGATGTCATGTAGACAGCCCTTTGTCACAACACTGACAGCCCATTCTGTAATGTATACCTACTTCAAAATTAATAAATACATTTAATACTTTTGATTTAGATTTCATATAACCTTCTTCTCCTGTTTTATACTACAGTATAATAAATATATATCTTCTAACTTCTTTTGTAAGCAGTTCTTTTGTACTAATATTTATAATGTATCATCTATTACTGTTTCCCCGTGTGTACGACTGTACATAAATAATAAAATAAATATTTAATTCGAGGCAATTACGAAAAAACTAATCCCAGTGGATCCTCTATCCCAGAACAAAGTCTTGAGCTAGATGTATTACGAGGCTCCCAGACACTTCACCCACTACAACTAGCAATTTCACAAGCGATAAAAGTCTTAGAAGACGTCAAATAAATAATCCTTTGCTAAAAACTACAAGCGCCATCCGTAAGGAATCAGACATGCTAAACTTTACGCACACAAGCGAATCAGCGCCCCGTGCGGACAGGACAGCTATTGAAAGACACGCACACACACACACGGCCTCGTCATTTTACGGACGCACACAAAGATGGCGGCGTGCACACAGGCACAGCTGTCTAGACTACTTGTTAAAATGCGATGTTCCGGGGCTCGACATTCGTCAGTAGGATAGGTCACGAACCACCAAAGACATCGCTATCCCTTTCTAACCTATACACCCGTCCCTTACTTTCAAAACTGAACACTGAAACGTTTGAAATCAGACCTTATGTCGTCGACTTAACCGTCGTTTTCCTTAAAGGCACTATCAGGTATAAATTTCGCTTTCAAAGCTAAGTCGCCCCAATATCAATAAGGCGATAACTCATCACAATTTTCGTTTGAAATTGTATTCTAACTGTATAGACACAAGGTTGTCAGTCATGACTGATGCTGTTGGTCCTTCCAGGTCTCCCAGCGTTGCGTCCTTGGTCGGTCAGGACGAATTAGTCTTGGGAATAATAATTTATGTAAATGTTAGTACATATATGTACATAATGTTGTACATAACGGTGCCCGGTCTAGGCTTTGTAGCTGTAGCCTAGGCATTCTAGACAGGTCCCAAAACATTATATGAAAAACACAAGGGACACAGCATACTTAGTAATATGTTTGTGGGAACTCGCACGAGCGTGGATTCGCACAGAAAAAAGTAAAATTGTGGTTAAACTTCACTTATTATGACGATTTAACCTACAGCTGCTGCCGTAAAGTAAGTCGTAATCGTGGCCCTTTATTGTTCGCCGCTAACTGAACTGTCTAGCCGAGTTATCTTATTTGCCTACGATATTTAAAACTCTACATTATAAAGTGGTGTACCTACACATAATATCCACGATATCCTTCTATAAAATAGCTACAAACTAGGACTCTTTTAAGTCATGAGTGAATAGGTTACTTTTAGACCAGAGCGCTCCTACGTCGACCACATCATTGCTTACCATCAGATGAGATAGTGGTCACTTTTGACCACTGCTTACAAATAATAAAAAAGTAGTTAAAACACGAGTATGTGGAGGCTAGATTCCTCCAATTTTACTGTATAGACATCCCTCAAGCTGGCCTTATTGAGTTTGAGTTTCTTTTTTTTACCTTCTAAATCTATGTGGCCTTAGTAGTGCGAGCTTTCCCTAAGAGCATGCGATTATAAACCTTATTCGTACGACTATGGCCGATTTTAAGTTAAGTCATAACCAAAAAGTGTCTTTCAATCCTCCCGAATGAACTACGGTAGGTAACCTCGATGGAGATCAGCCAAGTTCACAGGAGATAGATTCTACAGTGCTAAGTGTGTGCGCAAACACTGTGCACTCTCTATTCCTTTACTCCAAAATTCCATTCTGTTAATCTGACATAACGAGGTACAGATCACTTACAGGCCCAACAACGTCTTAAAAAAATCCAATAACACTGCCTGACCCGGTAATCGAACTGAAAACAGCGCTTAGTAGTCACGCTTTGCACCACATGATAATATAGAAGAGATAATAATAGAGAACGGTTCAGAACCTACGACGTCCAGACTTTGAGCCGCTAATAAAAATATCCTAATGGAAAATCCCAATAACACTCAGAACTCCCAGGACTTGACGCTTTGCGACCACTTAATAGTATATAAAATAAGACGCCTTAAATAGCCCGGTTCATCAAATCTCACCATTGTGTAAATACCCGAAATTATTACCAGGAAAACGAACCAAGTCTACATTTGATTTGATTGAATTACGCATAATAAGACCCACTTTTTAGAAATCTTATATCTCTAGTAACAGCAAAGATACCGCCTTACATAAAACGGTGTATAGACTACAGACTGAATACCTCTATATAATACATGTATCGTAGAATACCTAGAATACTAGTAATATCTCAGTAAGTATATGAGAGAGTTTCTACGTGGAAACGGCTTCAAAAAGCTCGATGAAATATCGGTTATCACTAGGAGCTCCTGTAATTACAGGCGTCTGTTGCTAGGAACGAGAGTTCTGTTTCTAGAACGTTGGTTGCCATGGGACTCGACAACGTTGCCCAACGTTGAAGAAACTGGTTGATTGGTTTTGCAGAAGTTTTCCATTTTCTTTCTACTACTCGGTCGCGCTTAAACACTTCTTATTGTAAAATCAGATTATGAAGTTGAGTCTTATTATTAACCTCTTAACCTACCAAGCTTACGCATTAAAGTTGATTGACACGTTCTTTATTCAAATTTTCAATTCAAAAACTGACTCTTAAGTCTATGACCATCTTAATATTTCAAAATGGCTGATCTTTTCCGTAGACAAGACAGTATCAAAAACTTTCTGACCCAATTAAAATAATTACATTGTGAATTTAAGTTTATATATTATTTCCAAAGCTCTGACTGGAAAATCTAGAAAATGAATACGATTTCAGATTGTTAAAGAAGTTTGAACGCTGAAAGTTTAGCTATTTGTAAGCCTAATGGCTACAATACAATCATTTCCAATAAGCGAGAGATGTAGCCGGGTTGCGCAAGTCTCAGCTTATCTATTACATAACATGGTGACGGGAGCTGAAGCGGCACAGCAGAATTCGTTGCTAAGGGGTAAAGGTTGAGACAACAACTACGAACTTGGGTTAATATTTCAGGATAAATATACTTGAACATTGTTCCGGGCCGCGACGTTCATATTTAATGCTTCGGAAATGAGATCAGGATATTAAAAGGTTTCAAGAAGTGATTTTGTGTAGTCTGTGTGGGTCGACAGAGGAATCAATTGCTTCGAAGCGCTGTGTACAATGGAAGATTATACTTATTCCTTCTTGGTGATCGTTATAGTTATCTGACTAAAGTTTTCAAAACACTTTTCGACCTTACTTTAATTATATCGATATAAAAAGACCTTAATGAACTTGTTTTTTTTTTCATACTTTTTTACTGATAGGCTGGCGGTTGACCACCCTCTCACCTAATGGTAAGCGATGATGTGGCCGACGATGGAACACGCTTGCCTAAAAATAACTTATTCGCTCTTGACATAAAGACCCCTAAGTTGTAGCTAGACTCCGGCAGGGAATTCCACTCCTTAGCAGAACGCTCAACATGTTCCCAAAACGCTTTATACGTGTGGGTGGTATGTCTACCATGTACCGGTAGACAAGTGCACTGCTTCTTTTTGTCTTCGAAAACATGAGCAATGCTGAAAAACGTTGTCCTGAAGCAGAAAGATCAATTTCTCACATAGGTAGTGTAATATTGACAATTATTATCTTTCACTCCCATTCTGAACCCCCATTTCATCACTTTATGCGGTGAATTTAAAAAAAATTCTTTCTCCTTTGTATAAATAATAAAAGGGACCTCGGCACAAAATTTCAGCGTTCTAGGTCCAATGCAGACTTTCTTTCGTCCCTGTTGGACCCTACATTTTTGCTGACAACTCTTTAGGGCGCGCATGAAACACTACGCGCCATCGACGACTCGAGCTCGGGAACGGTTATCGGACGGCCGACTACCCAAAGCTCATCGTCCATGCCTTATCCTTGTAGTAACAATTTTAACTGAAAAGCAAATAAAATCGAAAATAAAAACTAGTTCAAAAGGAAAATAGTTTCTAAAAATCCTAGTAGTCTTAAGTAAAAATGGGAATAGTAATAGGGTCATTAGTAACTGGTTCTGTTCTCTTGAGTTTATCTTTAGATTCGATTCTTTGATAGAAACGAATGATTTCCGATCCGAACTTGTGTAACGCTAAGTTAGTTTTAGTTGTATGAAATGAGGGTAGTTACCGTGTGTTTGAAGGTAGCTAAGTTTGGGTCGTTAGGTCTTTATAGGTTTCAGAAAGGTTTTCCCAAGAAGATTGACTTTTACAAATAGTTAAAGCAAAAACTATTAAATAAATAATTAGTAATATCATGTTTTAAGGCTTAAAGTTACTCAAAGGGTAATGGGATGGGGTATGCTCGCAGTTTCCTAGCGTGATCACATCAGAAATGAAGATATCCGCAGGAGAACAAAGATTGTAGACATAGCCCAAAGAATATCCAAACCTAAGTGGCTGGGAGCAGGGCACATTGCTCGCAGAACAGATGGTCGATGGGGCCAAAAGGTTCTGGAGTGGCGACCACGTACCGGAAGACGCAGCGTTGGAAGGCCTCCCACAAGGTGGACCGATCAGGACCGGTCATTATGGTGACACTTAGGAGGAGACTTATGTCTAACAGTAATGAATACCATGTTTCTTTCTGCCATCATTGTCCTATCTCACCAAGGCGGGTTAGTCGTGGATGTATGTGTTTTTTTCACAAACACATTTTTTTGTGTGTGTGCAACGTTGTCCATCTGTAGGTACAAATGGCCGAAATTTAAAATGACTAAAACCCGCTATATTTTTTCTAAAAAGGTTCGAATTTCAATCGAGGTTATTGGATGAAATTACTTCTATATTTCAGAATTAGGCTAAAATGTTACACGTGTATCGTATATGTACCGAGCTTTATTTAAAAATACAATTTACTTACCAACTATGTTATCTAACAGAACCTATATTATCCTCCCTTAATAGTAGTCCGAAAAATATAGCTTATACCAACAAAACCAGAAGTTAACAACGTTCCTAATAGACGCAAAATTAATTGGAAGCATAGACAAAGCAAAATTTGCCATCGACAATATTCTCGAAAAATGTTTAAAAGAAAATTGCTTTTTAAAATACAGTGAACAAAGTTCGTTGCTTCGAGATGGCGATTGTTTGTTCGCAAATATGTGGATAAGGCTAGTTTAATTAAAAATCGGCATCCTCGTTGTGGATACGGTCTAGCCTTAATTGTTGCCTTCGGGCGATTAACGAAATGACCTGAAAATGCTTACGGTGCGGCCTTTCCGGCCTTTCTTTTGCGTGGGAGAGCCGAGAGGCAGCTTGGTTCGCTGGGGAGGCTTTATAGGCCATATTATCACACTATCAGCAGTGTCGTTAGGACAAGTGGCTTAAAGCGAAACACTGAACTTATTCCACTTTGTAACAGAAGAATTTAATTTTGTAACACAACTTTTAATCGGTCACATCAACGGACTTCGATATTTCTACTTTTAATTTTAAAGTTTGTTCCAAAACATCATAAATAATAAAGTTATCCAAACCCTCGTGAATAGTCTCCAGTCAGCAAATCAAAGGTCAACCAATTTCACTGTAACGATCGTTAGTCCCCAAATCTTGAGCATAAACGGTACATTATGTATTAATTACAATGCTGGTCTATTGTGGGGAGCTTCCTAGACGGTTCCCACCCCCGGCCGCGCGTCTGAAGGTCGGCGGGAGGCCGTTTACCCCCAGACGATACCCACTCACGCACACAGGCGCGCCGGGTCTCCGCGCCCCCGAGTGTGCGTGGGGTGACAATTTCAGGTGTATTATTAGGCGATTTTGTAACGTTCACTGTTTTGTGAAATTAGGTTTTTTCGACACTGTTGATTTTTCACTTGAATGTAGGTGTTTTGTAGACAGGAAGAAGGTAATATTTTGTTAGGTTAGTACAAAGGTCACTTTATGAAATACATTAAGTAATTATAATGTATGTCTCATTATTTATAGTACTCATACTGTCAGCTGACACGAAACTTCTATCAGTATAATTAAAACCGAAAATATTTTATGACAGGCTCCACTTTTCCTCATCTGGTCTAATGAGATACGACAGAGTATCTACAAATACAATATAATATACATTTCGACATAAAAGGAAAAATATGGCAGATATTAGCGACAAAAGCATGTAGATACAATAAATATGTCAATAGCTGCGTGATATTAATATTTAGATATGTACGTAACGTGTTTGAATTCACGAATATTGTGTCTCGAATAATATTTGTTTTTTGTCTGAGTGTGCGCGCGGAGCTTTGTGTAGTTATCAACAGCAGAGATTATGAAAATGCTGAGACTTCTTACGATATGTACTGCAGGTACACTTGGCCTTGGTACAGAAAATCTTAAGTATAATACTTTAAAATCTTCCGTGATTTCAGTAATTTTATTTCTCTAGTTATTTATTGTATAAATGAAATATTGAAACAAAAAAATCTTCTCTTGTTCAGACAATAGAATGCAGCCGGAATTACTAATCGAAGATGTTTAGGGGCCCGTAATAAAAAATCTATTTCTATACAATTACTCGAAAACCACCGCTTTTAGGCACGCAATAGACTGTTTTCCGTACTAGCGCAGAAATTTGCGCGAGCTCTCGCCTGCCACAATGTTTTTACATTCATCGTAAAAGGCTGGGCACGTGTCGACGAGAGCAGCGGTATATTTCGTCACCACTGCTCTCTGAACGGAATTAAAAGTTCGAAGACATGTGACCTCCACCAACCCACACTGGTTTCGGTACATTACGACTCGTTTCCTCTCCTAAGGAGAATGCCTGAATCCCAGCAGTGGGAATATTAAAAGCTTAATTATGTTACCGGAAAATTATAAACATTTTTTTTTTCCTAAATAGGATACGGTTATGTTGTAAACTAATGAATTTGGATTGGATACAACGTATACAAAACGATTATTTCATAATATAGAGATAATTTATAAACTTACGAGGATTTTTACAATCATACGAGCTTGCAAGTTTACCGGTGACACATGTAAAGACTTTTAGTTTCAGGCACTTTGTTAAGGTGGATCTCACTAGGAATTAGAATAGAACAGGACGGAATAGAGTAGAATAGGATAGTATAGGTTAGGATAAGATAGGATAAGGCAGGATAGGATAGAATAAACTTTTTATCAGGATTATTCGTAATAGTCGCCGTAGTAAAAAACCGCAAAGAATGTGTTGGCTTTCGAAAAGAAAACCTAAGATCCTGGAACGCTTGATAAAGGAGGAACATATGAGAGGGTTTTAGTCAGTAAAAGTCTGTCACACTTTAGAGCGGAAGAAGTTATTAGCCCAAATCGTCGATCGAGCGTAATGTTCCACGCGCGCTTCAAGGAGATGACAGCAAAATCGAAATTGGCCCAGCAAGGTCGAAGTCTACTGAGGCCATGGGTTGTGTGAAGGAGAACCCCGGAGCCCTGGAGCGAAGACAAAAAAGAAACAGGAGAAGATTTTTGACAGTAAAAGTCCGACTCGCCCTCCCGCTCCGCTCAAGGATGGGAGATGTCATTAGATGGAGCTTCTTGCCGGTCCTCATGGTGTTTCCTGCCGGTTCTTCTCCATAGGAAACAACCAATTTAGAACCGTGCACTAGCTTTTAAAGTTTTATAAGTGCCCATGTAGGCTTATGTGAAGTAAAAAACTTTTGACTTTTGATGATTTCCCAACTAAAAAACAAGGGGAAATTAGTGATAATTCGCGCGTTCACGTCGCGTTCATATTTTAATATAGCAACAACAGCTACCAAGATACAACCACATACACGCTTGATATTCCGCCCATGTATACATATGTTTATGCAGACGTCAACACTCACACATATGTACATACACAGCTAGGTATATAGCAGCACCTAGCCACCTAGAACTAGGACACAAATCAATATATACCGGCCCTATCTACGCTCAGAACATGGGCTCATTAATTTTAATACATCTAATGTACATAGCAGTATATATTCTGATAGGATTTCTATGAAAATTACTTCACTTAGGGTGTTGGTTGGTTTTGATGAGATGTCTAATGTTTCTTGTGATTAAATATAACACTAGCTTTTGGCCGCAGATTCGCCCGTGTACATAAAATAGCCTTGTCACTCAGGATTAGCGGAAGCAAAACAACCTCTTTGTCGCTTGGGTGGCCTGGTGACCATGTATTTATGTCGCCAACCATGTACCATAACTGGCTTATAACTTTGTGATTTTTCATAATACAGTATTGAAATTTGGTAAATAGATTCTTTACATAAAAATACTAGACAGATGTTTCAAGTTTCGCATAAGTAAAAATAAGGTTGTATAAATGTTCACTATGTATAAAAACGGTTGATATGGAAATTACTCAGCTCTCCTGAGCAGGCAATTCTAGTAACAAGGCATCTGTCTCCCACACATATTTTTCAGCTCTTTATAAGTAACAATAAACAACTGTTCCCAAAGAAAACTCGGTCTAGACTTTACTTACGTGTATTCTAGGAACTAACGGTAGGGTTGTCACGAAGGACAGTAACCATTTACAATCAAGGGCGCGATGCATAAGCAATGTAGCACCCCTAAGGGACACGTGCTGCGATAAAAACGTAAAATAATGACGTAAAACCGAAATTGTTTTACGCGAGCGTTTTGTTACGCAAGCAAATAAGGAAAATGATGTGGCGATGAGATCATGGGTGTGTGAGGTCGATGTAGCTCGGTGTTACATGCACAGACATAGACAAAGACATCCTCAAAATAAAAGGAAAAAAAGGCATCCAAAGACATCCCCTACTCTTGGGCGGAGCGGGAGATAGTGTCAGACTTTTACTGACAAAAACTCACTCCTGTTCCTTCGTTGCCTTTCGTACTGGGGCCGAATCTTTCTTTCAGAAACAAATCCGTGGCCCCAGTAGGCTTCGACCCTGCTGGGCCCCTACGGTTTGCTGACAACTCCTTGAGGCGCGCGTGGAACAATACGCGTCGTCGACCTCTTGGGCTCAGTTCGGACTGTTGCTCACCGTCCGCAAGCGCGAAAATAAAAGCAAACAACCTTATTTTTTTTTCATTACTGATAAATATTAGTAATATCCCGCAACTATCACACATCGCCATGTAATCTTACACTATGCAGAGCCTGTGCTATGAGTACTAAACATACCTATATATTTCTAAATTGTACATACATAGTATAAATAAATTACACCCAAACACAGAACAAATGATCGTGCTCATCCCACAAACATTCGTCTTGGGGTGGAATCGAAGCCACGAACTCCGGCACAGCAGTCAAGGCCACTGACTACTAGATCAACAGGCCAGGTCGATTCATATTTACGGTTTTTATTCCTCACTAAAAAAATATTCTGTAGGAAATTTCCCCTCGACCTTAATTTAGTCCCTGTTAACCTTTTCTTTCATCAATTATATCAGATAAAAAAGCGGTCGAGTGCTAGTCAGACTCGCGCACCGATGGCTCCGTACAAACTTACCTATGTAAATAGTTCAATTCACGAATCGCAATAAGAAATAATACGTATTTACAGTTTTCAGAAATTTTCCTATAGACTACTACAACTAGATTCACGCCAAATTGCAAGATTCGGGGTCAACAGAAAAAAACTTGTAGGTGTTAATTTCCTAGCTAGTGTCAAAATATATTATGCCTAAACGAAGCATAAACGATTTATGTTTGGGGGGCATATGTTTGGGGTAGCATACCTGAATATTTGAATAACTTTCAGCATGACACCTCCACGCGTTCCTGACAAAAAAGGTCTTGACAGACCGACCGACAGACTTCAAAGTGATTTTTTTTATTATTATTAATGATAGGCTAGCGTTTGACCACCATCTCACCTGATGGTAAGCGATGATGTGGTCGACGTTAGAGCACGCTTGCCTAGAAGTAACCTGTTCATTCTTGACTTAAAGACCCCTAAGTTGTAATATCAGGAAGCATAGACTCCGACAGGGAATTCCACTCCTGGCTGTACGCACAATAAATGTGTTCCCAAAACGCTTTGTACGTATGGGTGGAATGTCTACCATGTACCGGTGGTGCAACGCCGTACGTCTTGTGTGTGTTGAAGACGATAGAAAACCGACAGGCTAGCAACTCGGCGGCGATGCTCAAGGCTTTGGAGCTTCGACTCGACAAGTGCATCATTGTCCTGATGTTGTGTTGATCCTATAAGGGTTCCGTTTTTGCCAGCTTAGGTACTGAACCAAGTCATATACAATAAAGAATAAAGATAAAGAACTCTAAAAAATGAACAGTTCTTCAGTTAAAAGTTATACCTTCAGGCTACCGGCTGATAGTCTGTGTTCTCTCCATTCAGTCCTGCTGCACGTGTAAGAGGAGCAGCGCCTTTACGGCCTAGAAACTGTTCAGCAGTGTTTTAGGTATTGTATGAAAATGTAATGAATGTTTTAGTGAACCGGGCTAACACGAAACGCCCTGAAACCAAAACTGAAATAATAAGGATTAGTCTAGACGAAGATTATTCCATGTTAATTACAAACTACAGTGGACTGACGTGTCTTCGTAATTTCTTAATTAATTATTAAGATGAGTAAAATGTTAAATCTTGTACTTTATTTATTATGAAGCTCTTTAGTGAATTTGACGACTCGAAAAGCTTGAGATTGTGGAAAAATACTCGAATGGAAATGTTTTAACACAGAAACAAATAGAGCTTTGAAAAAATATTGTATTACGAGTAGGTATTAAGTACGTCCTTGGGATCTAATTCTGAAAGGAAGATTCGGTCCAGGTACGAAAGACAACTAAGAAACAAGAGTGGGTTTTTTAGTCAGTAAAAGTCTGACATTATCTCCCTCTCCACCCAAGAGCGGGGGAACAAAAAAAAATAACGAAGTAAGAAAATAAATATGCAAAAGAAAATTCTACAAATACACTTTCTCCGTTCAGAAAATAGCGTAAAGATTACCCGGAGATAATGACGGGTAATATGAGCTATGAGAGTGTGCGACCAATTAGAACACATTCTATCGGACCGATGCGCGATGTATTGAACACATTCGATCAGACCGATGTATTGAACACAATCGATCAGACCGATGTATTGAACACATTCGATTAGACGGATGTATTGAACACATTCGATCAGACCGATGTATTGAACACAATCGATCAGACCGATGTATTGAACACATTCGATTAGACGGATGTATTGAACACATTCGATCAGACCGATGTATTGAACACAATCGATCAGACCGATGTATTGAACACATTCGATTAGACGGATGTATTGAACACATTCGATCAGACCGATGTATTGAACACAATCGATCAGACCGATGTATTGAACACATTCGATTAGACGGATGTATTGAACACATTCGATCAGACCGATGTATTGAACACAATCGATCAGACCGATGTATTGGTAGTCCACGCTATAATAAACATTTACTACTGGTAAGATACCACTAGGTTGACACAAATACAAATACACAAACAAAAACATACTAAACTCGTTAAAAAAGGCCCGTTTTGACATTTAAGAACTTGGAACGAAACTGAAAGGAACAAGAAAATAATAATTAGGGGTCCAGTGTATTTATTAGTAATATCTACACTATACTAGACAAGCCGCTAGGTAGACAAAATACTAATGTCAAAACGAGTATAGTATTTTTTGACAACTTCAATACATAACATTCGTTTATGTTCGTTCAATGAATGACCATTACCTATAATTATACATCTAATTGACACCACATTAGATAAATAAACCATAAAAACTAAAAATATCTGATTGTAATTAAATTTAAATTAATACAAATTAAAGTTAAAGTTATATTATCAACACAAATTAAATTAGATTAAATTCAATATGAAATAAATTAAACAATAATGATTAATAATACTATTTATTAAACAAAAAAAAAATATTATATTCAATTTATGATTTCATTAAATGAATTAGATGTCTGTTGAATTAAAACTTGTATCATACACGTTATTACGCTTAGAAAGAGACAAATGAGAACAGAGAAGAAAATAACAAAGCGAAACTTTTATATAACAATTCATACAACTAGAAGAACCAACAGTATACCTTTACAGATACTTTCAAAGAAAAAGCCCTGAAAAACATTAAACTTTTCCATTACTTTGTACACCGGAAATCAGTTTATTTGTAGGTACACACTTTACGTAATAAGAGAATTTAATTAAGTAGCGCCGCCT
This sequence comes from Mythimna albipuncta, assembly GCA_929112965.1. NCBI lineage: Eukaryota > Metazoa > Arthropoda > Insecta > Lepidoptera > Noctuidae > Mythimna > Mythimna albipuncta. The sequence goes on along the minus strand of OV815962.1, from coordinate 931,087 downwards.
GGCGGGGAATGCGCAAACAATACCTGATCTTTTTCCGGTCTAACCAGAACTTTAAGGATGGAATCGAGCTAATAATTGTACAGCCTTTTTTAATTCTTTCTTGTTCAAACTGTAGGCTTTATTGTAACTAAGAGGATGTGAAGGAATTCATGTTTATTTACCTGATGTTATTTATAAAAAGGCTCTCTTATAATTACGTTCTTATATTACACGTGCTTCTGCCCGCGGCTTCAATCGCGTGAAGGTCGTAAATTATCCCAAAGGAGCAAACACGGCGATAAAAAGTATCTTATGTCCTATTCCAAGATAGGTCTAACCGTGTGCCAAATTTTATCTAAATCTTTTTATTATGATGTATTAAGGTACTTTTTTTTAAATCGGCGCGACAATGCGTGTCAGACTCTTACCGACTGAAATCCACCTGCGTTCTGTTGCCTTTTGTGTTCTAAGTCCACAGTTGCTCTTTCAAACGGTCTCGAAGCTGTGGGCTGTGGTACGCATCAGCCCTAATGAGACCCTCTAGTTTTACTGACATCTCTTTAAGGCACGAGTGGTACACCCACTCTGTCTATAACATTTAGGGTCAACATAAATACTTACTGTATGCTTAAGCTTAAATGCGTCAGAGAAAATCTCAATCACAGATAGTCCATTAAAAATCTTCACAATATTTTTATCTCAAATCAAAAGAAACGCAAATACTTTCATGTTAAAATAAAATTCTCAAATGGTTTTAAAATATTTTGTCGACAGCGCGTATCCGCGTGCGCTTGTCGAAGACTTGACACCATCGACAGCATCCCAATGGGGCTGTCACCAACCTGTCAAACGTTACCCGCTGACGTTCAACAGTTTGACAGCTGTCAAACCTGTCAGCGTGCGCGCAACACTTGATCTTAATATAGAATGGAAGTTTAAAGAAACCAGGAAGTGGTTTGGAATTTAGATGTTATTTTTTGTAAGATTAAACGTCCAATAAATATTACAGAAGCTTTATTACTAAGCGCGATGTTCTCGTCTTCCGGGCTTTTACCTCAACAAACAAAAATATATTTGTTCGCAGAAACGATTTTTCCTAACTAGACGATATTGTTTGATACAGGTATCAAGAATAATGATTCCTCGAATGAATATTATCTTTTCCTTGATGTCATTGATTTTGAGAAACAATTTCCGGTCTCTGGTTTTACTTTTGATTCCATTATTCCTGGAAGATCCTGATCGTTGGTTAGTTTTCACGAAATCATTTCAGTATTATCCGGAAAGGATTGAGAGCAGAATATTGTAGTCAATGAATATTGACATGTTCCACGAAGTCTTCGCGATATTGATATTGCTTTTGCATTGGTGAATATTTTTAATTTATTTCCACTATTAATTGAGAAATACTACGAGTCTGATGACATTCAAAGCACATTGATATCAAATTATTTTCAGTTGACATATTAATTGATTGCAACATTACGAATCAAGTTTATAGATTAAATCAATTAGAGTTAAATATCTTGCGACGGTAACGTATTAATTAATTTCTGCATTTCCTGTCCATCATAAGCTGGTCCGCCATTTCTCCCCTCCCTCCCCTTTTTTAGGTCAACGTAGACTGGATGGATCTCGCTCGTATTGTTTACACTGAGAAAAACATTCGCTTTTAGATAGTAAATTGCGCTGGGGCATATCTCGCGTCTCTTTTCTGTGACAGAGAGATGAATCTTGTTGTCTCTTTCTCCGAAGAAATGCAGTTTTCACTGTCGGTCACGCGATACTGCACCTATAAATTGGTTGTTCTTAGGAAATGTGAGGGATTTTTTAGCAGTACTTGTACATGGTACGAGGGGATTTGTACCGTTAGACGATCAGCTGGCGTGACTCTGTTAATTGGTGGCCAAATAATGAGCTGGTCTGTTTGAATGGAGGGTGCAGCAGACGCGTGGATGGGTTGGTAGAATATTTTAACTGGTCTTTCATTACATTGCAGCACTATAACTGAACATCATAACAACAATCAATGTCATGTAGATTCATCCTAAAAATAATAGTATAAGTATAAATATACGTTTTTTGTTTTTTTTACTTTGACGCTTATACTACTCAACCGAACGATATGAAATTTTACATACACGTTGTCAGTGTATACCTACAGTGGACCTCGAGTACATTTCACTCAGAAAAAGAATAATGTTCTCGAAGGATAGAAATTATCTCAAGCGAAGCCACGGACAAAAGCCTGTTCCTAATAAATATGCAAATAATTTTGTGTTACATTTATTAATAAGTAAGTTCTTAATAAAATAACTTGGGAGATAAAATCGCACGTCGCTAGGCAGGCGTTCTTTGTAAGACACGCCGAAATTTTCCATTCCAACTCCGCAATATCGCTATAAATAACTCCTTATTCCTTGTTAATTTCAATCTCAAAATATGTGAAAAAAACTTGACAATATGACGAGTTTATATTTGTAACTGAGACTAAAGAAGGAAAGAAAATGGATATTAACGAATGAGGTGAAACACGTGTATATTATTATGGAGAATGTTTCGGAAAAAAAACAAATTCCAAAAGGCAACTAATATTATTATTATTATTTTCTTGAAATTTCTTTGAACACACTAAAAAGTACAAGTTTTCTTTATTATGGCCAGGTTCTAATCATTCTGAACTTTTTAAACCTCTGGAAATCTATAAATATAAAAGATCACAAAAAAATATTTTGTTAAAATTGACTATATGACCAACCACGGGGCAAAAATCAAAAATGATATAAATTAGTAGCTCGATACAAAAATGCATATGACCCTAACTTACGATTTTGAAAAAATACACGATATTTGAAAGTTACAAAAAATAATAAAGCTAGTTTTTTTAAAAAGACCTCGCAAAAACAAAAATCTTGAATATAATTATTGTTTTTTTTTTATATAAAAATAAAACCGCCGTTACGGGGAAGCGAAACAACCGACAAAGACCCGGGCGGAGTTCATAGAAAAAACTCGGTGCACTAGTTACTTTTTTTTATTATGGATAGGATCGCGTTTGACCACTATCTCACTTGATGGAAAGCGATGATGTGGCTTACTATAGACCAAATTTTGTACTGAGTTTTTTGCCATTTTCTTAATTGTACCCCCAATATTTGTGTTACTTATATGTGTCTCTCTCTTTCCAGGTAAGTTCCAGTGGCTAGCATGCGCGCTGGACGTGAAATCATCGTCACAACTAATAAACAGCGATTACACACTATTGCAGCTTAAAATAGATACGATATTCGAGCAGGCGGGCATTCTCGTATCTCCACTGAAAGGAAAATAAGAACAAAACATAAAATTATTTGAAATTAGAACAGGTAAGAGTAAATGTGGGTCAAAAGATGAACCACTTAACATCGGTGGCTGTTTTTGACTGTAAAGGCCTATTTAGAATTGGGCGTTTTTCTGCCTTTAAGGTAATATAAATTAAAACGTATTTGTAAACAACAACTACTGCCCAATACTATACAATAACCATTGACTTACATACTTATTTTAACTGAATCGAATACTAAGTATTTGAAAAATAAACTTTAATTCACAAGCACTTATTATTATAGTTTACTTAAAAAGATTTTCTAAACTTAGATTCCATATAGCACATTCTTATTTCTACAGTTCACACCCAAGAGATAGAGACAAATCTATGGAATGTCGTCATTTGTAACTATATATATGACTAAACTTGTGACCCACTCTGGTTTTGCAAGAATACAATTCACATTTCTGTTTGTTAAAAAATAGTGTTTGATTAATTTACAATTTATCACTTTGATATTTTAGTTAAAAAAGGTCAATTATTATAAATCTATTTATTTTATAATGTTCAATAGCAGTCTAACTCATATTCATACGTTTTCTGCATTTTCTGTCCTAGTGAGATCAATATACTGATACCAATTCTCCATGAGTGAAATAATCTTTCCAAAATTGTATAGGTATTGTAGCGACATCTGTATCGCCAAATAGGAACTAAAAATCCTACATCACGGTATCAGAGGTCTAACACCCCACATCCCAATTATAAAATTAAGTTACATACAACTAACTAAGGATATATATACAATAATAAATATCCAACAGACTTCATACCCCTAAACGAATGAGTTTTATTCCGCTCAAAATAACAGAGTCAAAACTTAACGGCGGCTGTAAAGTTCGCTACGCAGTACCCTGCCCCGCACTTCCGCTGGTGGTTGATTGGTTCCGAAACGCCATTAATTATGAATTGGTCTTTATTAAACCTTAAATATGATTGAATAATAATGTGATACAGGCTGACCTAAAAATTGCAAAATGGAGACTACACCGTCAACAACGTATCACGTGTCTGCCCGATCGGGTCACTCCATGCCGTCCGCGTCGGGTTCATCAAATATATTTTTCTTGTTGGGCGAGTTATTATATTTTTTGATATCTCTTATGATATTCATATAAATTAAATGAACACATACTCAATAAAAATTAAGATTAATACTTAGAATAATTAATACAACATCTACAAAAGCACCTTTGCTGATAAAGCAGTCTTTCAATCTGGAGATTATAAAAATTGTTATTACTAGTCAAGCTAAGGTATCGTAGGCGTTTTTTTTATAATTTTTTGCGGAGTTATTTCCACGGTACATTATTTTTTGTAACGTCTATTGACGCGGTATATGCCTGTGTAGCTCCTAGTCGGCATGATTATTTCCGACCTCTTCTACTATTCTTGATATTTTTCAGTAATTGTACATAAAACTTCCGAAGTCACTCGGTCCATTGGTGAAAACCGTATGAAAATGCGTTTGGTAATATTTGAGTATTGCGTATAGACAGACACAGTAGCGGAGAGACTTTCTTTTGTGATAATGTAAATAATATGTAGTATAGTTATGATGATTCGTTTTAGTTTACTAAATTTTATATCGTATTCATATTGGATTAAATCTAAAACAACAATAAAAGCAAAAACAACATATGTAAACTAACAATCTAAATTAAAAAATGCATAAAAATGAAATGCTCTAACGATGTCTGCAAGGTGTCGAGAATACCAGCGCACGTAATAGAACGTCGGCGAAGCGTGGGAATGCAGTCGCAAGGACGCGATGCACCGGCTAAATGGGACGCGAGCGGACACTTTCAAATGTATCCGTGTGTATAGCGACCATCACTCGATGTTTCTAGTTTAACTATCTATTTTACTATACCTACGAATCTACACTACGTTTTTAGGCGTATATTTTTAGGCCTTCACTTAGCTTTATTACAAAAAAAAATAACCTATTACTTAGACATTTTCATTAGTAAAACCTACGAAAAAGGTTTGATACCTAGACTTATTGAATACCTATACACAAGTCAAAGTTACACGCAATCACCTAATGAAACTTTTAATTTCCGCATGTCCTTCAGGAAAACGCTAGGTAAGCGAAATAGCTTTTTATGTACTGTATTTTATATTTACCTAGCTTGTAATAGTTACTCCATATTTATATTAAGTTCTGTGGTGTCATGGAAATCTCGAATTATTTTTCTAATACGCATGGTTTAATTCCTAAAATTAATAATTATCATTTATGTCTAGCGAAGTTTTAATTAATTGATGCAGCATTAAGTTAGTTGCTGCTCATATAACCGTTTCTCATTTATATCAGAACCCTTCAATCTACGGACGATCCCGTTATAACTTCATACGTAACGTTTTTATGCCGACATAATCGTCCGTGTGTACCGCGCCAATAGGAAAATTAATTATTTCTGACATTTACGCCAGCAATCATTGAAATGGATGCACCTGGTCACGGGCAACCAAACTTATAAAAAGAAAAACTACAAGCGTTCGCGTAACCATGATGTGTGAAACCGAAAACGACTAAGTAACTTTAGTTCCAAACTACATATGTACCGATTGCGAGCCTGAATGAACAGTTATATAATCGAAACGATTATCTAGCTGCTCGTGTTTATCCCTACTCTATCTGAACTCTCTTATTTAGGCATCATCTACTGAAAACTAACAAGGTACACGATATAAAAAAATCTCTTTCCGAAATTCAGCGCACAGCTTTACATATTTCCGCGACGTTTAAAACCTGCTACCCTCAGCAGAGATCCGCCGATCTGCATTGCGGTGTATCATCGCATCGTCACCTGCTCACACAGGCACACAGCACCACCCACTCGTCCCCTCATCCCACGTCCCACAGACAGAGACAACGCAACCAAAACATGCACACTTTTAAAACCACTAAGTTTCTACACTTTTCCTAACAATTTCCCCGCTTCAGACCAAACGATAAATATTTTAGTAAAATATAGAGACTGTAATAAAACATATAGTATGAGTCCCATTCAAACTTTCGTTTACCACACCTCACCCACACTGTTACAGGTTCATCTTACGTTTGTGTGCAAATGCAAACTGCATAGTGTGCAACGGAAATGTCTGAGTGTTTGTCCGTCGGCTGTGTGTGTGTGTGTAGGAAGAAAGTGCATTCTGGTTGCACGGACGGCTAGTCGAGGGAAACTTGACATTATAGCGCTCGGCACACACTGGTGTGAGTTAGATAGCGACTATCTTAAGATATACTGGGCTATTTTTAGGTGAATTTCCTTTTCATCTTGTGACGTTTTACGTTGTAGGATAACTATTTAGTTAGGATATCGATTCCCTTTTAAAAACAGCTCATTTTAAAAATGCTTGTTTTTTTTTAATTGGTATAAACTAGTGCTTAACTGCGATCCCGCCTGATGATAAGCAGTGATGCAATCGTTGATGGTGAAGCGCACTAGTTTATTAAGAACCAAATTATAATCGAAAAAAGACTGCAGCAGGCAAGTTTACATAAAACTATATGTAGATTGCTTTACGAGCGGTCCTAATAGACGTTGTCCAGTCCGAAAGATGATTGTTCGTCAGAAAAAAATGAGAACTCGATTGCAACCCGATTAAATTAAATTGTATTTCCAAACCATCCAGGGCCCCACTCAAATATACACTCAAATTTTCATCTTAATCGGTTAGGAATATAAAGAGTTGGGTGATCAACATACATACAAAACAATTATATATTAAGATCATACAACACAGAAGCATTAAAACAGTAATGACACTAACATCAGCAACCTAGCACAACATATCTCGGCACCGGTCCCCGCGCGCTATCTCTCGTGCGGCTGCGCCCGCGCCGTTGCACTTGCACTAGTAAACTTGAAACAGTTCCAGTCTGTTATTACGTTTCCCTTTCGTAGTGCGTCCGAGGGGACTGGCTACTTAACTTAAACTTGCGCGTACGCAGCACCAGCTACCGTTCTTTAGTACTTGATTGATTGGACTAGTATTTTATTTGATATTTTAAGTTTAATAGGTACCGTTTAAGAACACTTAATTGCTGAAATTTTATTAATTTATATACATCAACATTGAATCATAGAACTACATTAAAATAATAATATTAAATATGTTGGACGAAATACATTAGAACTAAAAGTCATAAGTACAAGCATATACGTCACAAAAATTAAATAATTATAATAATAGAACTTAATAAATAATTGGAATTAAAACAATATTTGAAAACTCTTGAGAACGTGGACCATGCAACGGTGATTCAGATACTGACAATCGACACGTTCGGCAAACGCTCTCAGGATACTACTGCGGCTGGCCCGCACCCTGCACCAGGGATGTGCACCGCTTGCGTATGATGAAATGTTTAGTTCGATAAAGAATATTCATTCTTATGGAAGAGGGAAGTCAAATAAAAGATGGATGAATTATGTGAGAATTGACATGAAAGAAAAGGGAGTTAGTTATAGCGTGACAGTTGACAGGGCAGAATGGGTAATAACGTGTTACTCCTCAAATAACACGATACAGGGGCAGGAAGATGATGAATATGATGGCCACTGCCATCGTATATCACTAAATATATCTATTTAACGTATTTTGAACGTCATACTATTTTTGCATTTTTAAACATTTGATAGAATAAAACAATGATTTAAATTGGTGATTTTTGCCACTAGTAGACCTTAAGTACTAATAACAACAACATATGTATATATTGAACGTTACGTACGTATGATTTATGCACATGTATGTACATAAATCATAGACATACATAAAATCAAGACGGTTTCCTGTTAGAGTAGCATCAGCTACGATCCTGACATACTCTTTCTGTTTAAAGGAATCATCATTCACTTATCAAAATAGTCTGTAATCTTTTAATTTTTTTACTACTATCACACAACGCCGTCTAGTCTCAAGCTAAGCAGAGCTTGTGTACTAAACAACTGATAAACATACTGATATATTTCTGAATACACACATATTATAGATAAATTGCACCCAGACACAGAACAAATGATTATGCTCATCACACAAACATTTGTCCATGGTGGGAATCGAACCCATAACCTCCAGCAGTCAGGGCGACTAATCACTAGACCTATAGGCAAGTCAAATCAACAAAAATCGACGACACTCACAGCCTTTGATAGAATTGTTTTCTCTGCGAGTATATTTGCTGCCTCATCAGTATACATCAACTCCTGTACGAACTTACCAGACGTATTACACTTTGAAATCATAAGGGAATGCTTGCCAAACATTCTTGTTTATCTCAACTTGGTTTGAAAACCCGTCCTACTGAACTGAACTTTGATGATGCCTACTTTGTAGTCACGACTACAGAGGTCTACAAAGGTCCCAGGTCTTAGTTGATTATTAGTAATTAGGTATCTAATAGTCCTCCTAGGTCTGCTCCAGCGAAGTCTAGACGCCGGGACCTTGACGAGAGGCCTTGTAGCTAAGTCTGAGAACATGGCACAATTCTCTGGATATTATTTCTAATATAAAATAAACTTTGGGCCCGGCTCGTGTCGCGTGGGCGGCGACACTGGGAAGTTGTAATAATGTCTCAGTTGTGACGAGGAATATGGATCGGTTTATGTGCCAATGTGGTTCTGAGGTATCACTTACGTTCTGGGCTACGGGATTGTCCTGCGGCCCTGGAACGTAAATGGCAATTGGAGAAACACGAGTGGGTTTTAGTCAGTAAAAGTCTTGACAGACCCTCTCGCTTCACCTTCATACCCAAATAACGTTTGACATTAAAGTACATACTTTATTATACACGATTTGTCTACCTCCGTATTGTAAGCCATCACAAGCTTCCTACACTCGCGGGGACAAAAAAGACTATGTGTGATTCCAGAACATGGTCTAGCCATATGAAAAAATTCATCCAAACCGCTCTGCCGTTCAAGAGACAAGAACTAAACATACACACTCACAAACAACAACTTACTTTATAAAATTAATGTGATAGTACACTCGTACCTATAATATAAAATGAAACTATGAAACATAACACTATAGCCGTCTACTGTAACCTAGGCACTGTTGCTAAGCCCTAGTTCCTAAAAATATCACGAAGCTGTCGGATCCCATTTACATTACGTGACGATAGCGGTACGATTTTACATTAAACTAGGCATTTTTGGCTTTATTTTACATCTTCCTACAAATCTACCAGATGACGTCGACAATAGATTGAGTTAATTATATCTACACTAATATAATAAAGAGGTAAAGTTTGTTTTTTTTTGTTTGTAGGAGGTAATCTCCGAAAGTAATGGTCCCAATGCTAAAAATTTTTCACCGATAGTAAGCTGCTTTATTCCGGAGAGACATAGGCTATATTTTATATACGTAGGCGAGCTAAGCCGCGGGCAAAAGCTAGTAAAAAATAATTATGTGGGAAAAGAGGCCTCTGACAGATTTGATCAGCCAAATAAATTAATCAGGACTTATCAGGAAGTAAAACAGATCATTAGAACGAATGGGTCAGGAATAAAATAAAAACGATTTACAAAGTATTTTCCTTGTACATGTACTTCTGTATTAAAAGCCAGCGTACCTACAATATTTCAATTTATAGAATATCTGGCACTTAAATAACGTTGTTCTGCGTTAACATTGGTGGCAATTTATGTTCAGAAATGATTTCTGTGTAGGCTTCTCCGTGTAATTAAATATCCTTACACGTGCTCAGCTTGAATAACTAAAAATATTTTATGAAGCAAACAGCTTTATCCTGTTAACTTTAGTTGGTTAGTCCATTATGTAACACTTCTGAGTTAAGGCTCTCTCTCTCTTTTCAACACACGTGTCTTTGGCGATTGCGGGCCAGTCCCTCCGGTAGTTGTCTGTCCAGCTCATCTCTCCACCTTCGCTTTGATCTGCCTCGATGTCGCCTTGCGTTTAATGGGACCCATTAAGTGGCTCTTTTAGCCCCCAGCTCATCCGACTCCCGAAATCCCACTTTAGAATAGCAGCTTTTGAGATAACATCATCTTATCACAACCACCCAGCCATCAACCAACCAATTGAAGGTTTTCAACTCGCCCTGTTAACTTGGTTCAGAAATATAACCAGACGTCTGCCAAACGAAAATACAACGTTATTTTTAGTAGCGAAACCTAGTTTATTCAGAATCAGACTGAATCGATAGAGATAATTTTAACACTATGTTATATTTTTCTAAACGGTCACAACCACCACCTCTTGGTTGGCCACCACCGACACTAAGTACAAAACAGATCATGGTAGGTCATAGCGGGCATTAGGCACCAGCGCACAGCTGGGTACGGAAGCAAAACAACCCCTTAGTCACCCGGATGGCCTGGTAACCATGTATTTATGTCGCCAACCAAAAACTAACTTTGTGATTTTTAATAATACAGCTTTGAAAATGTCTACATAGATTTTTTACATTAAAATACTAGGTAATTCAGGTTTCGCATATACTGAAAAAAAAATTGTATAATTTTACGTAAATAGTATGGTGTAAACATCTGTTTACAGTAGAAATTCATTTAAACTCCAAACTCAGTACTTTGGTCCCAGCAGTAATGCTCAGAGCTTTATAGTTCCATTCTCTCATCTCTAGTTCATAATGACTTCCCCCAGGGTTACGTGCCTTCCTCTTTAGGGTCAAGACGGGACAGAACTGCCGACTACAAGATATTGCTAGTAAAATTATATGAGCGTACTTAACAGAACAAAACCGACCGTACAGCCTGTGCTTGACGATTTTGACTAGGAATACTAATTATACAGAAGTACAGTTGGTTAAATTACTGTACCGTGAATAGATAGTTTTTCTTACATACTGAACTAGTCTTAAATAACATTTTAACCCTCGACGCCTATTGGGATTGAAGAACTAAATGAAATAGAGTACTCAGTCAAAATTCACGCCCCTAGCGAATAACATACAAAACCAGACGTCGGACCAATCCTACACAAGCGGCAGGCAACAACGATAATAACTAATATTAATATTAAAATAACAGTGACCAACGCCACATTTATTATTTTAGAAAATGATTATAATAATATTATGTAATTATATGTTAAACAGGTAAAATAATATTTCTCCCTGTATTTAACTGCGCTCTTTTTGTTTTAAATAATGTTTACAATATCCCACGGAAACAACCTGAGCTAATTTAGGAACGGATGGACCTCATTATCCTTATGTGAACACACACTCAATTTGTAATAGGTATAGACTATATATAAACATGGCTTGGGCATTATTAGCCATTTTTCAATATGTAAACCTTTTTTTGCTACATCCTGCTTCCTTGTATAACAATGTGTTCTGCGCACATAAATAAAAATAGGAGGATATAAATGTATTTTTAATGTAAACAAATTCCTTTAGAAGATATTTTTTGAGATACACAATGTTTGTTTTGTTGTCGGAGTTGTTAATAATAATAAGACTTGGTCTGGTTGTACATAATAATAATATTCCACAACTATCACACAACTTACTAAACCACTGATAAACATACATATATAATTCTAATAGATAAATTACACCAGACACAGAACAAATGATCGTGCTCATCACACAAACATTTGTCCTGGGTGGGAATCGAGCGCACGACCTTCGGCATAGCAGTCAAGGCCTCTATCAACTGGACCAACAGACCAGTCAAATAATTACCAGAAGCTGTAAAAAAAGTATTCTACCGAAGTACACTCGTTTCCAATCGTCTCCGTTCTAGCTTTGCCGTGTTATGTTCAAGTGAAGTAATTGCACAGACCCGACAGCTACTATTATCCCAACCAACAATACCAGTATCGACAGTATCGTGACTAGCCGACTATACTAATTGCCGCGGCTCGGCTCGCTTTTCCCCAGTTTTTCGCACGCTCGCGTTTTTCACCGCAGAACAATGTCGTCATTCAGTTTCCACTTTCGTTTTCACTGATGGACGCTGATCCGATGCGCAGGCGCAAAAACTACACCAATGTTACAACGAATGTTGTACTGGTGACATATTATGTGAGATTTATTGGTTGCTTCACTACTGGACTAGTGGCGAATAGGCGTGAAAGCTGGATGTGTTGGCTACATCCAGGGTGGGTTAGCATAAAAAGATCTTTAATCGAAGAGAACCATTTTTATTTTTTTATCTTTTCGTATCGATGGTTTCCTTTTTTCTCGAAGTATTTGGGACCAGTAGATGTCCAAATTTATAACGGCTTCAGTGGCACTTTTAAGGTTCTTTAAAGTGCATAAGTAGGGATACTTTGGACACCATAGTAACACCTTATAAACTATTGCGCCTTTTTTTTTTATGGTGCGCCTCACCATCAAAGATTGCATCACTGCTTACTTCACGCAGGATCACAGTCAAGAACTAGTTTATAATGAAAAAAATAATAAATAGAAAACCATTTTTGAAATATAATAACTTATATAAAAGATATTAGCTTTTGCCCGCGCGGCTTTGCTCCCGCTCTTCCCTACTCCACTCTAATATACCCTACTCTATCCTACTCTATCCTACTCTACCCTACTCTACCCTACTCTACCCTATTCTACCCTACTCTACCCTAGTCTACCCTACCCTACCCTACTCTACCCTACTCTACCCTACTCTACCTTAATCTACCCTAAACTACCCTAATTTTCAAATCCTTCTCCTCACAATAACAAACACAACAAAAAAAGAATTAGCGAAATCGGTCCAGCCGTTCACGCGTGACCAAGGGAAATAGGGATTCATTTTTATTTATACAGATTTGTAATTCAATTCTACAGATGACCTGAAAACTTCCTTATTCGAATTTTCTTTTTTTAACCGTAAAACGTCCCCGTGCGGAAGATGCTATAACAGTATTTTATTTTACTGAAAGCCACATAAAGCTGTTAGTGTACCATTGTTTATAATGAAGCGAATTTACTCGTACGTTGAAGAGGAACTAAGTTATAAATTTTATAAAGTACTAGCTTTTGCTCGCGGCTTTGCCTGCGTATATAAAATATAGCATTAGATGTCACTCAAATTACGCAGCTTTTCATCGGCGAGAATTTTTTTCAACCAGTGCTTTCAAACGTAACCTAGGAGGTTACGTTTGAAAGCACTGGTTGAAAAACCAATGAAAAACCAAAACAATGCACCAAGCAAAAAAAGCATAAAACAAACTTTAATTCTACTACTTTAGATATAAAGTAGTAGAATATAATATATCTATATTATATAATATATTATATTCTACTAATAATAAGTTATCAGGCGTACGGACAACATTTGGAATCATTGAAACAGGCGCGATCTCGATAAAATTTTAGCGCAGTATTGACTAGTGACCACCTCAGCAAAGCTTGCTGAGAAGGCTGACTCGAAACATTTGCTGCCAAATACTGCATAGGCATCTGGATGTATTAGACCTGCATACTGACAATATTATACGAAGATAGACGATAGCTTAAAAGACTTAGTATCCAAGCCAAAAACATTATAAAAAAATGAAAATCAGTTGACTATATTTTACGATTGCACGGCGTCATCGCGCCGGTGCTAAATAAAGTTGTTTATATTCTTGATAAGAACATTTCACTCGTAAAAAATGCCAATAAATTAAAAGTAACCCCGTAAATCTTAGATCTTCAGTTAAAATACGAACAACGAAATATTCGTTCGCCACAATTTTTCCTCTCACCGTACAGCTACAGTACCGTATCACGTTTGTTTACGGTTTTCACTCTCTATATTTTTCTCGCGAGTGAAAATTCCCCCGGCAGCGGCGCGGGCGCAGCGGTGCGGCGGGCGGCAGCGCGGGCGCAGTGCGTGCGAAACTTTTTTACTTCTTCACGTAATGAGATTAGTAGATCGCGATCAGTTTTTATTGAACGATTACTTTATGAATTTCCATGATCTTTGGTTAGAGGCAGTTAATTAAACAAGTAGTTTGAGTGAATATGTTTTCTGTTAGATTCAAAAGTTTTCAGAAACTCTTGTCAAGTAAGAGATGCTTCAGTTTTTGAACTTTTGTGAAAAGATTTCGACTCGTTGCGAAGCATTTCTTACCAATTTATTACTGACATTATTTATTTTCGTGAGATCCATACAATACCAATTCGGTTGATTTATTCAGTCCCCACTTGAGGGACCTTTTGCGTAAATTAACTGACTTATTACATGGATCTCAAAATTTGGTAGAAAATAAATAATAACAGTAATACTTTGGCAAAAAATGCCTAGCAACGAGAGAGTCAACTTGAATCATATCCTATAATTTATCTTTTATAAACCTTGCTTCACATTAGGAATTACTCCTGTATCGTGGGTGTGTTCACAAACATATAATCTTACTAACACAAGACACCCAGACCCGGAACAACAAACTTGTAGGTCATACAAATATTTGTTCCGTGCGGTAATCAAACCGGAGACATGTCGTACACCAGTCAATCTTTCAACCACTGCGCTAACCATGACGCCCGAAAATTGTTTACCTACAACGTCAAACCTACGCCATTTCTAACAGAAATAATTTCTGTAAATAAATGCTTCCTCCTGGATTTGTCCACTTACCTCCTGTTACAAAAGGAAATGGTATGGAGTGGGCGTTTGCTAGCAATCTCTTTCTTATTTAGCAGTGAACCTTGACCCTATTACTGGTACTTTGAACTGTACTGACTGCGTTCACAACTAAAGCTAGAAATACACTAGATGCCTAACACGCCTGATTTGTGCGTAGAACGACGTCGCGTGGCGTGGATCAAGTGTATCTCTACAAGTCTAGTTTCCATATAAAATGTTTGGATACCGACGCGCCAAGCAGAAGTTACAACCGTTTCTCTTGCGTTGAACGCCTCGAGTTGGCCACTCCTCCGATTTTTTTTTTCATATCACGTTACTGAGCGTCGAGAAGACGTCATTCCAGTATATTTGAAGTTTTCTACTAGATTGGCGTGTGTAGCACACATTAAATACTCTTACATGTAAGTAACTCATCTAGTACTTCTCATAAAGGTACAGGAACAAAATAAATGAGCTCTGTTCGGATTTCCAGGCCATTTCAGGGTTATCAGCCCCCCTAATTTTCGGGTT
Organism: Mythimna albipuncta; assembly: GCA_929112965.1. Taxonomy (NCBI): domain Eukaryota; kingdom Metazoa; phylum Arthropoda; class Insecta; order Lepidoptera; family Noctuidae; genus Mythimna; species Mythimna albipuncta. The sequence goes on along the minus strand of OV815962.1, from coordinate 915,649 downwards.
AAGTGGATTATTTTGCGATAAACAAGGCCTAATTACAGCAAACAACGTTTCCTTACAATTCGGGATGTTTGTTACCAAATAAACTTCACGGGGATAAATAATTTATTGGGAGAATTGTAAACGTGCTTAATTTGGTGAGGTGAGTTCAAATAAAAATTTGATATTCATTTCTTTCTATATATATATTTACTGCCATGAAATTCCGATTTTTTTTTTCATTATATTACTAACGTGAAAACAGTGCGTTTCAAAAGGCATACAGTATCAATGACGAAAACTGGCCCCTACCTATAGGTACCAACGATCGATCATGTGTTATTGCTTTAATTACTTTCTTTTTGGATTTTTTTTACCAGACTGCAAGAAGGGTTATTTAGTAACCTCGTTAAGAAGGTAATTTGTAATTTTTGAAGAAAAATTTCCTATTGGAAAGTGATTGAAAAGAAAATACAAAACCCATTCTTTAGCCGTGGCAAGTCCGTATACGACATCATTGTTTTAACGTTAGAACATATCTTCCAAAACAACATAAGCTTTCTTAGATTTCATACCAAAATATGTAAATACAAAAACCAAAGAGATAAATAACAAATTTTCAAAAAGTAACAGTATGCCTTGAAATTTTATTTGAACTTATAATTGCTAGTCAATCCGAAGGTATTACTGCTCATAACGAGCCGTTTTTAAAGATGGCAACGACATAGGCAAATACCTAACACTCTTAGATCTCTCATGTGGTAACCTTGTGCGCGATATTACTTACACAAATCTTGGGACATCGCTCATACAACGCGGACGTTTTGCTCCGAGCAATTTGTGTCGAAAATGACACGATATTTCTCGATAGTCATCATTTAGGAACAGGTACACTTTCGACGCTCTCGTGGTAGTACAATATCGTAAGTGTATCACGAATGGGGGCAAACTCAGCACTATTTGCGGGAATAATGGCCGTATTAATATCGTACTTGTGTATGTCCTAGTTCGGTGCTCTGAATCGGTCCGTATTGTGCGGTTTTGGTTATTTTCCTGGATGATAAGATATTTTGCTTCCTGTCTCGATCCCATATGTAATGTAGATAATATTAATCCTAACTGCCTCTTTTCCTCGATGATCTCACTGCTGAATTATAGGCCTCCTCATGTGTCATACTCTCCTGGTACCTCTACAACATTTTGTTTTAATTTTCCTTCTGAAACTTTTCCACGTCAGCTGTCGGCCAGGTAACTCTTATCAGCTCCTGCGGCATCTAAGTGCATTGTCTCCGTATCTTGGCTGAGCAGCACAAGGGTACAGCTATCGACTGATTGCGCGGAGTGTTTACCGTCAAGGCGAACTGACACAAACACCACAAGTGCTTGCTCAACATATCGAATTATTTGTTTTATTATATCTCTATCATATCCACGATCACTACTGGGCACGGTGATTAGGTAGCACCTACAGTCTATAGAATAGGCAGTATTATTAACTCATTACGGCAATTAGGTTTTTTCAAACAGACAATATACAAATGGGGTTAGGTCAAACATGTCATGATACTCTCTTCATAAAAGACAAGTAGCCAATCAAGGTCGATAGAATAATCCGAAAACATACAAACGTATTTCAAAAATGTATGTTCATTAAACCTCAAGCAAACGCCAGCGTTCGCACTCTCATTGGTTGTGTCTCTAATTACGGTATTCGAAATGATAAAAAAAGGCATTTTGACTAATATTTTACATAATTTTTTCCTATCTTAATGTACCTCCCTCCTGTATATTTAACTGCGACAATAACAGGTGCTATATAATACACCTATTTTATCTGTCACAAGCTTCCATATTTCCTCGTCGAACATTCAATAGATCGATATCTGGTCATCCACAGTCATGTACATTTGAATACAAACGCAGGTACTGCCTAGGACAACACTCCCGCGGTTTGCCGGACACAGGCTAAAAATACCCATACTTGCGTAGAAAAAAAAAAACACACCATAGACCAGTCTTCCTGTGCTAATCGATGCCAATTATAAGTATGGTCACCATGTGGCCAGTTATCCTGGATACGTCCTAGTTTCATTCAGTTCTCTCTTTTAAAAGAGTAACCATGGAGTTTCTTGCCGGTTCTTCTCTAGAGGAAACGACCAATTTGGAACCGTGCACTAGCTTCTAACGTTTTATAAGTGCCCATGTAGGCCTAAGTGAAATAAAAATATTTTGAATTGAATTTTTAATTTTATTTGCTTATGATGATATTTTAATATATAATAATATATTTATATATAATTTATATGTATCAAATACTATATTATCAATTTTAAAAGGAAAATTTGGGTTTTTAGCAAATTACTTCTATGGAAATATCTGCTACCTGCCTGCTATTTTATCGGAAATTAGTCCATGTTCCAGAAATATAGCATCAGGGCTTCCCTGTTCTAGCTTCGTACCACTGAACCAGGAAAGTGTTGTATTGTAACTATGGGGACATCTATTTTTCACCATAATAAAAGCATTTTGACTTATCAGTTAACCTGCAACTCTTACAGGCGTCGCAGATAAAAGTATTTCAACAATCTCGTTGTCAAAGCCATTACCTACTGTCGTGTAAAAAACAAGCCAAGGACCACTTGTAAACATTAGATCTGATTAAATCATACAAGACCTTCTAACTGGATACTAAATACAAGTCACAATTAATTTCATTTATTAAATTAGACTTAAGACAATAATTTTCCTTCCTTGACTTCCACCATTTCAACATGTAAGAACCAATATTAGAAAACAAGCATTCCATTTTTTATAACTTTCCAAAATCAAGGAAAAATTTCCTTTTATCCCAAATTGCATTTTACAAGTAGCTACCCCAAGCAACTAATGTACAAATATCTGGATGCAAAAACGATTAGTATTGCGGAACGGAGGAAGATGATGCTATCTCGTTCTCACTTGCGAATAAACTGCGATAACAGACAAGGTGGGGGCTACTTTACTATTCATAACCCTTGATTGTGCTGCCGTTAGTGGCAGCGCATCCATGACGAGCGCGCGCGCGTGTGTGCGAGTGCAGCGTGCGCGCGTGTGCGTCTGCGCGGGCGCAGGCGGCGCGTAGCCTTGAATTCGTACAACGACTGCACTTGTACAACGATAACCGTTCGGAAATGTATTATTGTGTTATATTTTTAATTGATAATATTTTTTTTTCACTATATTTGCTTCTTGGCAGTCTGCGACAATACTTAGGTACTACATGCTGCTTTTTTGCTTGTTTATTAATGTAGCTAATGGAAAAATCAAATGACATATTCATCTATTTATCAGTTTATCAGTATGTTGTTTTGTAACAATAATATTTTTGTATCATTAAAGTTACTTGTAAAATTCCTTCAGATAACAAAGCGCAATGGAATCGTTGGACTATGTTACCTCTGTTATATGTGAAGTAATGTTTATTTAACTGTCTGACACCATTACAACACCATAATATTATTTTCTAATAGGTGAAATAGGAATAAGACATTCGTAGTTCAAACATTTCATATTAGTAGATTCCTAGTTCGATATTTACTTACTAGAATCTTATAAGAAAACAGATTTTTATTACTATTGGAATCTTGGTCATTTATTTCTTCTCTTAAAAAGTTTTTATACTTTCAAAGAAAATATCTGCAAGAAATATTAGCATGCAAGTAGAACGTTTCGGAACGCACCAAGATCTGCAACACCTCCGTCCCTTGTCCGGGCATCTCGTTCCTTGATATCACCATCTCTTTCTTTCTTACGATAGGACCTTATGGTGGCGTCACCGTCGCACGCGCACATAATTGGCGCCGCAGGAAGCGCGGAGAGATTGATGATCTAAGCGCGGGATCGATCGTTGTTTTTTATTATTTTCTCGTTATTGCAAGTTCCGTTGGTTATTTTAATGGCCGTGACTCGGGATGGTCGGCTTTATAGGGCAGGCGGGAGGAGCAGGGGAATGTTCGCGACAGGCAGCGCCGAGTGCGGGCACATGCTCATAATAGATAATAGTGACGTAAAGTGAGTCAATATCGTTAAATTAAGTGTGTTAATGTTGTAGTCTTATGAATTAAGTGTTCTATGTAACTAGAGGGTTTTCTTGACGTTTTCCTGTTACATTCTTCGTTCTTACTGTCCGAGTGTTGGCTCACACATTCCCCTTGTATTAAGAATTTTCTTGTAAGAATCTTCTTCGTTTACTAAATATTATACCAACTATAATTAAGTAGGGAAAATAAAGACGAGGAGCGAATTCGAAGCCTCTGGAAATTCAAGTTTCTTATATCTTTTAAACTATAAGCCAAAATCTAGACATACTTTGTTCCTAACAACAACTATTAAGCATCAAAAATGTATAACTACCCGTCTAGGGACTGAAGGTCGCACCCGGGTAGATAGTGGGTAGCGGGTAAGTAGTAGGTACTACCCGTTATTACTAATATCATCCCAATTTAGGTTTTGTCCTGGCGCAGACATTACGCTAGGATTGCTAACGGATTCGTCTGACCTCTGGAAGTTAGAGGTCGCTGTTCCGGACAGGCGCTACAATTGTAGATGTGGCTCACGTACCCAGACTCAGTTTCAGCGCCCTACAGATGACCTACTTGTAGAACCTACACGGACAGTAATTACTCGGGATATGTAATGTAGCCACGACAGGAGAAAAATCAGAAATCAGAAACTTTATTTTAACAATAGACCAATAACAGGCACTTTTGTATTTTCAAAATGTCGGGCAGTCAAAAGTGAAACTAAGTTCCAAAGCGCAGATCTCTATGAAGAAGAACGTGCAAGAAGCTGGCTGGACACTCTTTTAAATCGTGTTATGAGTTACAAAAATCTTGGTTACATCAGGCCTGTTGGTGTAGTGGTTAGTGACCCTGACTGCTATGCTGAAGGTCGTGGGTTCGATTCCCACCCAGGACAAATGTTTATGTGATGAGCACGACCATTTATTCTGTGTCTGGGTGTAATTTATCTATAATATGTATGTATTTAGAAATATATAAGTATTTTTATCTCTAGTACCCATAACGCAAGCTCTGCTTTGCTTGGGACTAGACGGCGTTGTGTGATAGTTGTGGAATATTATATTATTATATTTTTTTCTTGCTTCTATTATGTGAGGAAATTATTAAGTGTAATATCTCGTTAGCTCGGGACGTCTATCTCCTCTCGAAGTAGCAGATTGCCCTTATTTATCACATTAATTATTCTCGAACAAATATCTGTATGCCCACACATACACAGATGTAATGGAAATTCGTTTGAGCCAAAAATAGAAACGACTGTAACCCAAATATAATGCCTTAAGTAAATAGCGCCCCCGGCCTAACCAAGTAGGTACACAGATTTGAAATATTAGCGACATATCCAAAGGTTGGCGACGATTGGTCCAGCGGCAAGCAGCGGTGGCGCGCAGCCAATCTTTTAGCGTTATCATCTGGGCTCCGAGACGGATGGTAGGCTCAGTGAGACGTTCTCCTAGATTGATATTACTTTGTAGACGAATCTTTAGAGGGGGTATATGGGCTGTTTTATTTGAAGGATACTAAAGAGATATCGTAAAAAAACTACAAGAAACTTTCTTCTTAATTTTATGAAGATATTGCTGTAAACATTGACCGTATGTTGCAATATGTCAATATTGTTTTTTTTTATTATTATTGATAGGTTCGTGTTTGACCACCATCTCACCTGATGGTAAGCGATGATTTGGACGACGATGGAGAAGTAGAAGTAACCTCTTGACTTAAAGACTCCTAAGTTGTAGCTATCAGGAAACACATGCAGACTCCGGCAGGGAATTCCACTCCTTGGCTGTACGCTCAATAAATGTGTTCCTAAAACGCTTTGTGCGTATGTGTGGGATGTCCACCACGTACCGGTGGCGCAACGCCGTGAGTCGTGTGTTGTCAGCAAAAAAATGCACACTAGCTACAAAAATACACTACAACACTAGTTTATATCAAATAATAAAAAAAAAACTGGAGAAATAGTTTGTACCCATGACATGACCACTTCGTGCTACCTACAAAACAGTAGAACTATTTTTGTAAGCATGCCTGTTTATGTAGCCTTGTTCTGAAGTATAAGCATGACAACCTTAATCATAGGTTATAAACTAATACCTACACGTAATTCAACAGAAAATGAGATAGTTTCACTCGTCTACGTCTAGTTCTTTCGCACATGATTTACTAGATCAGATCGTTTTGAGCTTTTCTTACACGTGTATCGATCAGCATCAGACTCCGATAAACACACATTTATTGTTATATTATTATCTACTTTCATCACTCTGTCTCTAACAAAAAACTGTATATATATATTTGTATTGAAGTATAGCTCGCCAAAAGAGATTTTCAGATCATACATAGGTTTTCCTTGACAATGTATTGTAATTTTAATTAAACAGTACGTATATACCATTTTTCCAATTTTTTTTTTAATATAAATCAGTGCTTGACTGTGATACCACCATGGTAAGCAGAGATGCAATCGTTGATAGTGTAGCGCACTAATTTATTAAGAGCCTATTCTATAAAGGCACCTAAATTATAATCGGATGGGAAGACCGCAGCAGGCAAATTGTTTCTTCGATGTGCGATGTATGTTCATTGTGTATGTCCGGTATAAAAGTCGATGCGAAACGCTTAGTCCGGGCCGTAGAAGTTTCAATTTAAAGATAAAACAAAATAAAAAACCCCATTCAAAAATAAATCCAAAACAAATCAATAAGCGTGGCAGTACCGCCAGTCTTTTGGACACATTACCAGTCGACAGTGATGTGAAAGAGTTTTTGACGCCATAGTTTTAGTTCAATTTCTTTTATTTTACTGTAAAAATAGTTAGTTAGATATTTTTTAAATATAAATTATTCGTGTCAACAAATCAAAAATTCAAAATGAATTTACGAAGCTAGGATGAATCTTTTATACATATTAATGCATAAAAGTTTCATGCTAGCTTCGTTTCAGTATTATCTGTGGTAGCGCATCAAATTGGCGGCACATCATCACATCGCGGAGGCATGTTATATTTTGGCGCCATGTTCACGATAAAATGTGCTTTTAATGAAATTATATAACGCAGTGTATGAACTGCACATAATTAGGTATTTAAATATTCGTGCGATACCATAATACTTTTACAACTTGCGGCTCAGTCTGTAAACTTACACTCATATTAATTTAATAACTTATTTTGTATAACATTTATGTCGGTATGGTTGGTGCAATAGTTGTGCGATTGACTGCTACGCTGCGTGTCGCGGTTTGATTCCAGACCGGTACAAATATTTGCTTAACCTACAGATAGGTGTTACGGGTCTGGGTTTCTTGTGTGAGTTTGCATGTTTGTGAACGCACTCACGATATAGGAGTTAGTCCTAGTGAGGGGAAATGTTTTTTTTTATCCCTAAAAATCCTTTATAAAAGCTGTAATAGTAGTTTATCATACTGTCACAGTATGATAAACTACTATTACAGTTTTGTTATCAATTAGGGACATTATAACATGAAGAGACAGGACATAGTTTAAACAAACAGGTAACATAATATCCTTATCGTATTTATATTTAACACGGCAATTAACGCGATTTTCCTATTAAAAAAATGCTTGAAATCAATGTTTTTGCTAGTTTAATAAAAACAGGAAAGAAGTGTTATATGAGTTATCAAATGTCGAAAACAAATGGTGATAAGTAGTTAGTTACATAAGCTGGGTCGATGGCCGGCTTCTGCGATCTGATAGCGGGACCCCCGACCTGACACTGATAACGCACCGCCATCTTAGATTCAACTTACGACTACATCAGTTATTTTATTGAAGCATATAAGAGTCCTCCTAGAACGGAGGCCTGAATCTCAGCAGTGGGAACATTAAAAAAACTGAGCAAGTGCGAGTCGGACTTACGCCCTAAGGGTTCTGTACAAACTTACCTATAATTCAATTCTAAAATGGAGTCCCGGAACATGTTTCCGAATCGCAAAAAAAAATTGTGACATAACAACAAAACAGCTGTCAGATTTATTCCTATACTTGTGCTTTAAAACCTTGCTTTTTGCCAAATTTCAGGATTCTGGGGCAACGGGAAGTAGCGTATCTTTTGTGTTCGTTAACTTAAATGTTTGATTTTATCATAGCTTGAAGGGACCGCAGACCTGAGTAAATAGTTTTAATTAAAACTTGATACATCCACGCGTTCCTGAGATAAAGGGTCCTGACAGATAGACGGACGGACAACAAAGTGATCGAAATCAGTTACGGAACCCTAAAAAGGCTGGTTATGCTATTCTATTTATACAGGAGTGTTTTTACCCCTTGTAAATAATAATAACTGCATTTAAATTTTAAATATCATTTTTCTTCTATACTATTTCGCAAAAACATTTTTGTCAAAAACCAATTCTAAAATAATACCTACAATAACGTTTTCCTGAAAATCACGTTTATTGAAATACCATTTAACAACGAAATATGTTTTTGCTATTTATTTTATGTAAGCTTTAGGAACTGATAAAAAAACGTTGTTAAAAATAAAATTCCCGTTACTTATTCAGGATACACGTGTAATGTTTTTGGGAAAAAAACGCTTCATTCTAGTGTGGGATGTGCCAATCAGCATATTTAGAGCTAATTTTGGATAATAATTGAAACCTTTATTTGGATACAAAGCCACAGTTACTAGTCTCTATCTTTATACACAACTTTAGCCCGCGGCTTCGCCCGGTGTACATAACGTTTAGCCAATGTCACTCAGGAATAAAGCAGCTTTCTAGGGATGTGCCAATCAGCATATTTAGAGCTAATTTTGGATAATAATTGAAACCTTTATTTGGATACAAAGCCACAGTTACTAGTCTCTATCTTTATACACAACTTTAGCCCGCGGCTTCGCCCGGTGTACATAACGTTTAGCCAATGTCACTCAGGAATAAAGCAGCTTTCTATTACTGAAAAAAATTTCGCAATCGGATTAGTACTTCTAGAGATAATCTCCTACAAACATAAAAACTTTACCTCTTTGTAACATTAGTGTAGACTAACTGAATCGGCAAACAAAAATAATAGCCTAAAACCTATTCTCGGATCTAGCAAATATACCAAAAAAAAAACATACAGATGGGTGCAGCCGTTTTGGAGGATTTCCATAACAAACACTGTGACACGTGCTTTTTATATAAATACTGTAAAACAAAGTCGTTTCCCGCGTCTTTTTGTTTATCCGCTACCTGCTACTAAACCACACAACAGTTTTTATGCGGTTTCATTAATTAAAAGAACAATAAAGGAGGAAGGTTAAAGTGTGTGTATATAATTATCAGCCGTCCGAAGCCGGGGCGGAACACTAGTGCCGAGACAGCTTTACTGTTAAGCCTCTAAACCTAACACTGTCTCAGGATTGAACTCCAGGTAAACATGATTGTATTACCTGGGGCTTAATCCTGGAGCGCCTTCGAGAATATATTGATGAGCCAAGTTCTCTCCAAGTGATGCGGTATTTATTTTATTTCCCTTGTTTTTCACCGCGTCTTTAATCTGTACATATTCCCATGATATCAACTAGCCGATACCACTCGGTAACATACAGTACTAGTGCAACTCTTTATCAGTGACAAAATTCTCGTAATCACATTAGTACTTGCCGATATTACCAGTAGGTATTACAAGTAAACAGATTTCTTTTCAAGCAGATTTTTTCAACTGCAATAAGCAAACTTTCAGAAAACCAATTGTAACTTTCAGAATACTATAAACGAAGGCAATAACTAGAAATCAATTTACCATAATTCAATCTATTTTGTTAACTGCTTTTGCTCATTTTTATTCCAAATTTAACTTGAAGCAATATTGTAATTATTTAATTTTTTATTGAATTTTTCTTATTAGTCTGTTATATAATGATCCCAGTTAGAAAGGGACACCTATTATTAACCATAGATTACTGTAATGCAATTGCTCTGTGGTCGCTCACAATGGGCCTCATCAGAAGGCTTAAAGTCACCCAAAGGGCAATGGAAAGGGCTATGCTCGGGGTTTCCTTGCGTGATCGAATCAAAAATGAAGATATCCGCAGGAGAACTAAGGTTTCCGATATTGCACGAAGAATTGCCAAACTTAAGTGGCAATGGGCAGGGCACATTACTCGCAGAACATATGGCCGTTGGGGCCGAAAGGTTCTGGAGTGGCGACTGCGTACCGGAAGACGCAGCGTTGGAAGGTCTCCTACCAGGTGCACCGAATACCTGGTGAAGGTTGCGGGAAACCGATGGATGCGAGACGCACAGGAACGTTCGTTGTAGCGGCGCTTGGGGGAGGCCTATGTCCAACAGTGGACGTATATTGGCTGACATGATGATGATGATGATGGATTGCTCTGTATCATAATATTATGTATCGCAATTGGGTACCTAAATCATCTTCATCATCTTCGTGCCCTTAACCCATTTTATATTTGGTCAGCACTACACGTTATTGGTTTTTTATTTAATTGGCTTAAGTAAAAAAATACCAGCTTATAATAAAAATTAGCACCGTTATCAGACACAATATAAATGTCAAGTATATTAATAAGAAGTTGAAAATTAGACTCAACTAAAAATAAGACAGTAATACAAATGATTCACTAGACAAAAGAAGAATAAACAAAATACCTTTTATGTCGCACCTTAAAATGGGGTCTTCAAGCATTGTTCAACGTATTCAAATCTCATTCAATATTTTCTTACGTTATCAATGAAGTGCCACAGTAAGTAGGTCGCGTTCGCGTCATGTTCTGTAATTGTGTGACGGTGGGCCGGTTCGAACAGCGGGTCGGTTGTTCTTCAGTACTCGTGGGTATCCAGGGCATGCACTATGGCGATATAAGGATCTTATCCTGTTACTATTTCGAAATGTACTGGATTTTTACGCCCACATAAATTCAGTATGAATACGGTTTATTTAAGGACTCCAGTTAGTCTTTTAGCAACATGTGAATATATGAAGAAAATTTAAATAAACACAATTTTTTTATTATTGTTATTATTGATAGGCTCGCATTTGACTACTATCAAACCTGCTGCTAAGCGATCTGACTGTGGTAAAGCTATCTCAAGAAAATGTAGAAAAAATATCCATTTCTTTCAGTATAGAATTTAAATATAGACTTGAATATTGTGCATAGTGTAAATCAAATGCACAGTCCCCGAAATGTAAACGATAATAAACCGGCAGGCTAGCAACTCGGCGTCGATGCTCAAGACCTTGTAGTTTTGACACGACAAGTGCAAAATTATTGTTGTTCTAGTATAATAGTATACCTTTTTACTTACTAAGCCATGGAAGCATTATGTTTTCCGTGATTAAACAACAATCGACACAGCCATCCTAGCGGTAACAAGGAAGTGTCAAAACCATAAAAATGTCCTTTTTCCTCAGAGAAAGTCACGTTGCGGCAATGTTATCACATTGTGTATTATCGTCGTGGTCGTCGAGAATGAATCTTTATTTATACCCCCCTTATCAGTGACTATGCCAATTGTGTATCATCTGAAACAATGTGATTTAGCAAGTTCGGCTGTGTTTGATAATAACTAATGGTTATCGCTGTTACATTTTTGTAATTTAAATACGCATTAAGACCTTACGTATGTCTTTACTGAACTGATAAAATGTATTGTGTCTCATATCTTTTGTGACTAATTTAACTCAAGCGGCTATTTGTTTCTCTGCCTTTTCAATGCCTTATTACCATTCCTTTCACAATTTTAAAATCACGAACGTATACTCCTCAATTTTCAAAGGCAGTTAAAAAGAGTTTTTTTTTTTTTTTATTGGTCTGCAGTTCATCATTTTGTAAAGAAACACAAATTGTAAGATCTAGAAATCAGTTTATTCCACGGTATCGTGATCGAGTTATTCTGTTTATCACAACAATCTATTTGAAGCTATTTTAGTACATTCGTTATGCGGAAGCGATTCGTGACGTACGCTTAGATATCTGCTCTACCGTAACTTGGTTGTGCGACCGAGGACGCCTCGTGGACCCGCTGCCCGTAATATTATTCGATTCGCTCGATAAACACATTATTTTCCAAAGCCTGAAACTTTCATGTTCATCCTCCAATATTATTTTAAACGTTCCCACGACATACAATGTAACACTAACTAAAATAACAACGCTCTCAACAACATTGTCATTCAGGCGCACCTCTGTAATTATGCCAAAACTCTGCGTCACACTTCCACGTCGGTAATAGCCAACATTTATCTGTTTAGGACGAACGTGTGACATTGGCTCTAAATTCATAGTAGGCACTACCCTATCTATTCACTGCAACTCAATCTTGACACCACAGAACTACTCACAAACCCCGCAACGACCTAACATTGCGCACGCGGCGAGCGGGGTGGCGGCTCAGGTTATGCTGGCGATGTCAGTGTGTCACGTGGTCGCCGCGCGCGCAACTTTATTTGTAAAGTCGGTCAATGCCCCGAGCGTTAGATAAAAAAACACACAATTTGTTTACGCGGTGTATTACGCAAAACATCGCTGATTGTCCAAGCGTTCCGGTTCGTGATAAATATTATAAATTGTTATTTAAGTCATGATCTGTAAATGAATTTGATTTTAGTGTTGACTCTACCTCTAATTTGTACAATTCGCTCCGCATACATAGTTCCGTTTTTAATTAAAAGATAAGAACAACTTCTTGAACGATAAGAAATAATTAAGAAGTCGACAAAAAAATCAGACCCTATAATGAAACAAAAATTAATTAGTAATATAATTTTCCTCGTAAATTCATTACCCGAACACAATCGCTCGCAAACGAGACCGGCGTCGAACCAGCGACGCTAATTAATCAAGTCGACTAAACAGTGAAAACCTGTTGGGTAACTCGGGAAATGAAGGAAAGCTCCGCGACGAAAGTGGAAAAGCTTCGCGAATACACACGCGGCGCGCACACAAGCACGCGCGCACACCGCTGCCGGCCCTGTGTGTGTGCACTCCACTCACACAGCCGCGACGGGACGAAAACGAAAGTGTCCGAGCGCCGCCGAGCGCGCCCGAAGCGAGCTCACGAAGTCAGTGGAACTCATCGTCGAAACTGGGACATCAGTCCGTAATACGACGCGAACGCCGGCGGACGCGGCGCGCGGTTGCAACACGACACATTACGCTCTATGACATAACTGCAAACTGTGGGCTTGTGATTATGGTGTTTGGTGTTAATAATTAAATATGATGGCTGTGGAAGTTCGTCCGGCGAGTGCCGGCCCGGAGACACGCCGGTCGCCGGCCGCCGACCGCCGGGCGCTCAGCGCGGAGAGCGAGCCTCGCACCCTGGCCGCCAGGAAGGCTTACCCAGAGGAACCAGCTTCTCCGAAACCAGAACCAGAGGAGGATGCCCCACTAGACTTGACTGTTCGCAAAGAGATTTCTGTATGCGAGTTCGCCCGCCACTCGTTCGCGGACCCGTCCGACTACGTGAGGACTCAGATGATCCTGAGGCAGTCGCAGGACTACCTGGCGTCGGGCCGGGACTCCGGCACCGAGTCGGATGACTCCGCCGGCCGGCTCAGCCCTGGAGACGACGCGCTCTCGGGCAAGGCCTACAAGAAGTCGCTCATGAAGAGATACAGTAAGTCACCAGCTCACCGATACCGCTTCCCAAATATTTGTTATTCTTTGTCCACATATCATGTACGTAAAAGCACAAGATCCATCGAGCCGGTACGATCAAATTCATCAAGCAACAAAATCAAATATAGAAATAAATTTACAATCACAAATCAAATATTAATTTAAAGACATCTGAATAAATTAAACCAGTTGTAATTTTTTTCGCCAGTTGTTATTGTTATATTTAAATGACATAACGTACATTAGCATAAAAGCGAGAAATAAACGTGTACAAAAAAGATTTTCCGCAAACCGCTACGTCATACATGAAAGAAAGTGCTACGGCTACGCAGCGGAGTGCTACGAGCTACGAAGTGCTACGGGTTGCTACGCGGCCTGCTACGACTCCATTTTGCATACACTTTATATTGGACCGATACGCATAGAGTAAATAGTGTTGTTTGTATGTTCGCGTTGTCGGTGCGCCCTGACCTAGCGCAACATGCAGCGTAGGGCGGAGGGCGGGCGGCATACCACATCTATTTACAACGCTCATTACTTGTAGTTGCACATTTCTTTGTTCTCATGTAACACTACATTACTCATATTTTATAATAAGTCTTACGTGTAACATGTGCATTAATCAGTTACTTTAAAAGACGGGTATTCTAATCAGAACTGAGCTGTATCATTTGGGCACAAATTGGTGTGACAGTCGTGTCCTCGCATCGATCCCCGGCAGCGACCAGACATCTCTGGGACATTCGTCTTTTCCTCATAAAATAAATAAGGATACGTTATTAACATTTAGATTTTGGGATTTCCTGTTCCTCGGTAATATTAGAATTAGTATTCAGTAAATGTTACGATAATTTAACATTAGCGGATAAATTATTGCGTTATCCTTAACATGTAGTGCAGTACGGGCGTACTCACCTGTGTAGAATGCGTGTATTTGAAGGTACATAATAACTAACAAGCATAAACAATAGACTGCATAATTTTGAGTCTATAAATGCCCTGTTTATCTTGTATGACACCGGCAACTTTTTACCGGTATTTGTATCTAGTTATCACAAGATCTTAAATCTCAATGTTTAAGATATCCAAAATGCAAATGATCATATCAAGGGCCTTATCTCCGAGACAGGTCTCATCTGCTAACCCAGTTCTCATTAGTCACTTCCCACCCGGGAGTGCCCGGGAGGGCTGAGAGAGTGTCGGCCCTCTGAGCCCACCAGCCACGTTTTATCCTCGACGAGAATTTCGCCAGACATGTTTTTGTTGGTGTGTTACATAACAAAATGTCTGCCGGCCCAAACGTTACGTCTGCTCGTGTAACTTTGGGACTCGTTTATACTTTGTAGCCTGGGCTTAGGTACTGAGTTACAACACCTCTCTGCACATAATATAAGGCTTAGTAGATTAATAAACTGTATATTTAATTAACCAGCATCAATGCTGATCAGTCGGTTTGGAAAAAATGGTGTTTACTTTTATTAAAAGCTTATTCTACACGGTTGTTAAGGATAACACAATAGTTCTTTATTGATTTGCAAAACTTAGTTAATTAAGGTTTTAAAGGGCCTTTGTGTATTATTCATGAATCGTTTGCCCGCAGGACTTAGCAACAACCGCGACCTTATGATAACATGAATCGTCCCCTTCGTCTTACCTTCCATCAGTTAACTCCGCTCACTCACAGGGAGTGAAGCTCATTGGTTAAACTACAGAACCTTCCTCTTTACTATAGATGTTGCTGTTATTTAAATCTATATCCCGTCTGTCTTTACACAGATGCAAATTATATACTTACATAACCCTTCCTCGTGTTGCTGCTTCTATGGATGAAAATCGCATCAAAATCGTTGCGCGGTTCACGAGGACTTACAAGATACTTACCGGATAAACAGACAGACGCAAAAAGCTATTTTTTATACTAGGTTAAGACTATGATATCGTTACACATGGTGTAAAACAAAGTTCCACATCGCGTCTGTCGCGTGTCGCGTTTTCATGCGGTTTTAAGACATAGATAGATTAATTCATGAGAAAGATTCTAATGTATAATACACGTGTATTATAGTAGAGAAAAGCCGAGATTTTCATAGATTTGTACCAGTTGTGTGCAGCTAGGACGAGCCGCAAAGCTATACTAATATTGTAAGGAGGAAAGATTTGCATTTTGTATATTATGAATAAAATCAAATATTAATGGACCAATTTTAAAAATTCATTCAGCAATAGGATGCTACATTATCATTGAGTAACAGGGACCGCATCCCTCACTCAGCGAAGCCACTTAAAGAAGCTAATGTTTTATAAGTATATTCTATAAAGGTACTTTTCTCCCTTGCTTTATACTTGCAACTTCAACGGCTGGTTTTCTTCGAAAGCGCTATAACATTTCATATAACCCCCTCTTTTTGCGTCAGACGTTTAACTTGGTCAGAAGTACGTTGATTTCTTAGAACTAGCTTTATATTACTGGATCTAAAAACGTTATAACTTCTTGGTTTATTTACATAACTAGGGTTAGTGGATTTCGTTTCCCCGTCGGCTATTCAGTAACGTTTGGACTTTAGACAATCACCTTCTAGCGACATGAAACTCAAGCAACCAACTCTGCCTTGCCCATTGTAGCAAGTGTCGTGAGAATACATACATACATAGAATCCACACATGAATCCGGCACATTCTTCTAAACAATAGCTTATTGTACCGCGCTGTTTACTATTGCCTACTACACGAACGCGATGTTTCAACCAAATCTATTAAATATTCACCTGAAACTTGTAAGAAAATGTCATTGAAAACTAACATGAATGAAAGACAACTAGGTTTGTTTAAATGACATAATTCTTCGCGGTGAACTGTGCGTGTAAGCAAGATTTTTCATAAACATAGTAGGTGGTGTAGTATAGCTGATGAAGAGATCACGCGTCAGCGGTATTCGTCTCGTCCCTCGTACAGTCGCGCACTGCACTAACACCAATAGAGGTCATTGACACATCACGGAAAACGCATATAAGTACAATTGTGCATTCATGTACCTACGACTGTTGTTTTATAATAATGCAGATTAAATTATGCGGCGTGCTAAGTTTAGAGCTGGCCTCTTTACCCGAGCCAATAACAACAACGGCAGCTTAAGTTAGAAACCACGTTATTAATTAACCACAGTTTTCATGACTATTTTTGAATGTAATTAACCATGGACCAACACATATCCTCATAGTAATTGAGTGAAATAATATCGCCGTTCAAAATTGTGACTTCCGGAAAATATCATAAATATCAGTTGATTGTTAATGTAAATCAATTAACCATTTAAATTGATACCGCGCCCGCCGGAAACTGTAGCATGTTACACAGTTTGCAAGCTGCTTTATTTCCTTCCAAGTAATACTCTGGAATCTATGAAGTAGGCAGTACGACACACTATCGGTGGAACACTTAGTTGAGAGGCTATTTAGAGTTTAGAAAAAAAATCAAGCAAGTACAAAGTGCACTCCCTCTGCTAACCCTTTTACGGAAAGCAACGTGATGTTCCAACAACACAGCATAGCATTACATTACATATATTGTCATCAAAACACACGGATCGCTCGCTCATCAGGCCACTTCGCCGTAGTGCGGGTTCGATGCCCGCGCTTCCGACTATGGCGCTGCGTCGCGTTACCTGACTCTTATTACACGCGCTAAATTATAACAATGCATATAAATACAATATCATCGCTGCCTAGCTACAGGAAAACATGGCAGCTTTGATACAAGAAATGTTTAAAAAAAATTCAAAGATATCTGAACTCTATGGCACTCAAAGACACCAGTCTACTTTCATTTAATTCTTTAAGCGAGCAGACGCAAATAATTAATTACTTGTGTCCACAATTTATTCTAGTATTAGAAAGACTCGCCTATCGACTTAGAAAAATAATCGTATCAAATACTGAATGTATGATCGGAACAACACAAGCTATTAATGACTGTCACACAACATATCTCCCATGTGCGCCATTTTGTATTTTCCAAGATTAATATCAGAATAGGGTCGCGACCCAAATTATTTGACATTTATATCTAGATTTATATTTTTCATTTGAGAATTTGAAGAAATCGTCGCAAATGTAATAAGGAAATAGGCCGAATGCCGACGTTCGGCTCCGAGCGGCGCGCCGAACAGATACAGATCTGTGCGAGGAGGGACAACTCGCGGACTCGTGAATATCTGCGGAGGCAAATGACATGACAGTGAGTCATCCATTTTAACTGATCAATTACTCCTCAAAACATGACACAGCTTCCATTGTACGACCAAATTGAAATCACTGTGAGCAAACTCAATGGGCTATTCTTTACAAAAATTACGATGCTCGAAAAAAAGCTGACCCTGTGAGGATGCAACTTTCCCATGAATATTCAAGAAGAAAGGATGCACCAGGAAACGTAATCTGTGTACAATTTTATTAAACAGCTGCCAAATAATGTTGCTAGCAGGCCCTTATGGTGAAATGTGTGATACCTGCCGGGACAGGTCGGAAGTGAAAGGTGCGTAAAAAATCTTATTTATACGCGATCGACGCGCCGGATGCGCCCGCGCATCCACTAGTAACAATACGCAAACGTGATCGGGTTGGAAGCTAGTGACGTTTTTATACATATTCAGCATTTTTAATGTCACATGCAATGGTAATAGACGACGCTGATGTAGAAATGTTTGATGGACCTACGAACTAACTGACTTACACCGGCAATGATCTCAGTCGCGAATCTCCAATGAGAAGATTCATCTTTATCAGATATTAATATTTTTCAACAAAAATCATGTTGGAAGTTAAAACGAGTTACTGGTAGTGACAGACGACACCCGAAGATCACAAAGGTCGTTGTTCTTACAAATATTTGCATAAATTACACCTAAAAGAAACATAATTATTATTGCCATAGACAAACACGTCCACTTGTCGAATACCTACAGATTATCACGATTATAATGTCCAATCACAACACAGGCCGGCTACCTGTTCCAAGATATTTCAAACAAAGAAAAAAGAACGATTTTGAATCACATTAATTCCAACATCAATTCAAATTATGCAAAGCAACTACCGCTGGCAACACAAAATAAACTTTAAAATCAGACAGCTTGCGTCCAATATTAAAGACCGCGAAAAAATCCTATGACGTTTCGTTTTATTGTAAACAATAGAATGTCCCGAAAGGGTGAGGAAGGGTTGTTCTTTTTTTGAATAGCTTCCTGCAAACTGTGCATCTCAGTCGCACTATAGCCAATAGTGCAGCAAGAATGAGACGACAAACTGATTACGTCTCGCGACTGGATTTAAAAAAATGCACTTTTAGTATTCAAATGACGTGAACGCATCCGTTTTTAGAATTTGGAAAATAAATAAACGTACCAAACCAGCGGCTATTGATAAAATAAACTGTTTTATAACTTCCTAACTAAACAGAGCTGTTAGTTTTTTTTCGTTAACGTATTAGCACTTATATCAACGGCCGTCCCTTTAAGGCTGAATGGGTGCGTGTCATCGGCAAATTAGTGCAATAAACGATCGGGCGCGTCCTCCCGTCTGTATCGATATTTTTTTATCGAACATTTAATCTTATCTGTTATGTATTTATGCGTGCAACGCTCTTTAAATCGGGCACATCTGGGCGTGGGGCCGCGCGCGCAGTTTTTGGCCGGCCTTCAACCGCGACGCAAGGCTATTAGGTTTCACAACACATACGAACAAACAGACTGGCGACCGGACCACTGTTACTTCGGGGCCCCTCACTATCCCCGCACGCCGATACTCTGAACCAATCATTACGTGTTTATGAGCCCAATGCGCATAAAATTATTTTTAGAAATTTACATTTGCGCTGAAACATGTGAACCGATTACGGGCGGAGGTAAAAACTAAGTTAATAGGGTAGTAGGTACGGTAAAAAAGCTGCGGTTTCCGTAACAGTACACCGCTTACCTTGTTCGCTTCATCTGTCACATAAAAAAAGTTAACCCAATTTTTTGAAACGCATCAAAAAACACGTACCTGCCGGTAGCGGGTGCACACCCCCGCATAAAAAAAAACATGTTAACTGTAAACCTTTAATGGCGCATTCGAATAATGAAGTGGGACTTTTTCGCGGTTTTTTTGCATTTCACAGAAAAAAAATGTTTTTATTGGCAAATTTACGGCTGCGTTCGGTTTTTGCAACGGTCCCGCTACGCTCTTTTGTCTATTATTGCATTGCAGATGTTTTTTATTGCAAATAATAGCTTTGTAGTCTCGACTTCCTCAAAAACGTTTGAGTAACCTTTGTTTGTCTTTCTCCTCTGTTTAAAAACATCTTAACCCTGTATTTTTAAACAAACAAATTGTTGTCGATTTTGCAAGCATTGCCAAAAGTCGGCAGTAATGTCTCTTGGCAAAAAACAGCTTTTTGTTGATGATTGTCGACGGACTGAAACCCAAGATTTGAGAGACAAGATATTTGTTTTTATAAATTAATTTTATCATGACTGTTTCCTGTCCCCATTAGATATTTCCTGCGATTTCATCCGCAGCAAATGAAACTTGCATACTAAATATTTAAAAATTATTAGTATTCAAGTTTAAGTTTAGGTACTGAACAAATAACTTAATTATGTGAAATTTTGGCACAACATTATATTTTTTCAATTGGTAGACCTAAAAGTAGCCAATTTAGTGTTGACCCCTAGACCCCTAGGTTGTAGCCATCAGGAAACACAGACTCCGGCAATACCTTTCTGTACCTACACACACAATTAAAATTTTCACAAATCGGGTCGTTACGTCAGGTGGGCCAAACTTATTAACGCGATATGCATAAATAAATCAGAAATAGATAAGTAATTCAGAGCCGGGGATAACCCGAAGCATAGACACAGAATTCTACGTCTTCTCGTTTACATAAAACATCATTAATTTATATAGGTACAAAACATAAATCCATAAAAAATCTAACTTTTACACTTAGCAATACAGCACTAATAAAACTACAATAATTTAGTCTTATTATGAAACGTCTATTCCACCGACGAGCCACTTGTGTGCAACACCACACATTCGTGATGTGTGGTGTTGCACACTAGTGGCTCGCTACCTAATCTAGAAGCACACGAGATACGGTATTTTAAGAAACTTAATCACTAACGTGCGAAATACCGATAGCGCGGGTCACGTTTTAATATGCACATTTCCGTATAGAAAAAACAAAAAAAAAGACTAGTTACAAAAAAAAAGTACTAGATATTCGTATATACAGCTACTATCAGCTTCTTATCAATCGCGCAAGTTGAAGGATCACCGTGATCTGTCACAACAGACGCTGGGACGCTCAAAAGCAGCACGTTTACAACCAAGTGCTGAAAAACGTGCCCAAACACGCGCTTCTAGTTATCTCGTATAAAAGTGCAATGGATATTTCTGTGGGTATATTTCGGATGACGGCGCATCGCAGCACGACGCGACCTATACATATTATACATAGATTACAATACATAGTGAAGGTGAGCACAATATCGCGGGAAACCCGCCGCCGGCATTTTTGTATTCAATATTGTAATACGGTCAATGTTGCAACATTTATACATAGACTGTGAGCAAACACATGACAGCGAGCCAACCAAGTTCGAGGAGCAAAACAGCGACACATTCACAACCAACATAATAATATTAACTTTTCGAATCTCCTAATTAGAGACAAAGTAGAAAGACAATGGGAGAGCAAATGGCGGCGTTCGCTTGGGGTTTAATGAATGAAGGTAGCCATATACGCTAGGGTGTACCTGATAGGTTGGCCTGCACAGTTGTGCAACATACACTCTCCGGTTTACCTGTACAACTCAACTGTACAGGCAAAACCTGTCAGGTATACCCTAGCTAGCGTGTACGGTGGGCATTATACCTGTTATGCTATATTTTGTTTTTATTGACAGCCCTAAATCTATATAGTCTATTCTTTGAGACAATCCAAAAGTTTGCGGGCAAGAAATTGACTTGTACGATAAACCGCCACTACAACCGTTTGTTTTTACCAAAACTTCGCTCCACACTAGGAAAAACTCCTGTATCGTAGGTGCGTTCACAAACATGGTAACTCACATACAGAAAGCACCCAGACCCGGAACACCTACCTATAGGCCATACAAATATTTATTCCGTGCGGTAATCGAACCCGCGAGACGCAGTGCAGCAGCTCAATCGCTCAACCACTGCACTAATCGTGCCGATGATTGATAAAAGTTTGTTCTGTGTTTATTACATGGTTTGCAAAAAAACAAATATCCATGTCTCCTAAATCTACCTAAGTACATGCAATACAACTCAAACCTCCCACCTCAGTCTGACTGAATGAAGTTCAGCCGACCAGCTCACAAGTCACTAGTGAATCGGGAGCTGTGTCTGTGATGTCACCGCTCGCCGCTTCCGCTGCGCCCACGCACGCAGACACACACAGGCGGCGCGCACGTGCCGACAATTAGCCATCGACACCCTGTCTGTCTGGCTGGACACAACACAAACACTTTCATTACACGTTATTCCAATTATTCAGGGACATAATGAATGAACTTACTGAACTCTTCAGAACTGATTAACTAATAATCAATCAGTTCTGTTCAGTTCAGCCAGTATCTTCACACTCTTAATAATATTAATCACACTAATATTGCAAAAGCGAAAGTTTGTGTGTATATTTGTTACTTCCTCATACTCAAACGGCTAAACGAATGTGGATGAAATGTTGTACCAAGATACACTACACTACTATTATCAATATTATCATTACGCGAGCACAGCACAGGCGACAGTAATAAAACTAACAAAAATATTCCTCAATTTGTAGTAACAACAGTTAAATTCATAAAGATTTTTTCTGATGGTCTACCGAATCCGCTAATCAATTAAATTTGTGTCTGTTTTAGTCACGTTGTAGTGCAAGGTTCGGTAACATCTGGGTTCGACTGAGTCTGCGTCACACCAGGAAGTCGTCAGTGTATGCCAAAATTATTATCAGTATCGCAAGTAAACGCTATCTGCTGTTCACGTAATCATTAGAATTTTTAATTTATTTGAGCAAAAAAGAACCAGACGTCTAGAGATGATGCTCAAAGACTCAGTACAAAAGGAAACGATGATTTAATAATGCAATACAATGTACATCCGTGAACGTAGTAAACGTACCTTCCCTGCCGCTAACACTTGTAGCACATGAGTAGATTTTCCATCGACCCATTGCCGGCGGTTCCGAGAATGATTGCAGAAATAGAACCTTTTAGTTCGATAGTACCTCATAACAATTACATTCCAAGAACTGTTAGCTTTAACCTTGAACTAAAGGCTAAAAAAAAAACCGTGTCAAAATAAAGAACCTCTTTTTTTTCTAAGTCGGTTAAAAAAGTACCACCCTCTTAATATACCTGTTTCGTTTTGTTCATTGCTTTCATAGACTAAGAAAGTTACAGCTGAGTTAATACCAATTAAGTAGGTACATGTCTAGCCTAGATATTGTTACCAAAACATGTATCCTAAGAGACCTTGCTTTTTTAGGCATCTGGACTTTTAGCTCGGCCCCGGGCGACGGGTGGGCCTAGGTCGGGAGCGGGAGTGGGTTACAAACTAATATAATAATGGAAACTAGACAAACTAAATAACGTTTAGATCTGGAGGCTTCTAACGGGCCCGTGCCTTACTGTGAGCGACGCGCTCGCTCATTAGAGAGCTATGTTTTAACTTAATTAATCCTCTATAATCAACCACACAAAAATGAATTCAAAAAGCTTTGCTCTATCAACAATAAATAAACAGCTTTGCTATATTTACTAACAAGAACTAATGCAGATGTTGATTATGCATGAATGTAAACGAAACATTTTTGTGTTGTTGTCAACCATTCTAAAATAACGCTTCTGCTCAATGCACATATATTACACCTACTGGCGAAACCGGACAACGATCACTCCGACACTGGCAACTCTCCAATACACATTTTTCGCTTTATTTTCAACACATTGCAACGTGTCTTATTTATTTCAGTTTTCTAGTTGTTTCCAACGTCCCTTTTACGAGTACTAGCTTCTGATAGTTTGTTTATCGTATCGCTTGAGCTGGTGCGCTGCCTTCACGGTACAACTAGAATTGGCGTGTTGGAAGAGAAAACAGTGATCTGTCTGAGCACGAGCGCGCTAAGGGAGCGCCTCATTAACATAACATTGTTTGTTTACCGTCTAGACTCGTGTTTGTTTTACTATTAATTTCAATTGAAACTTTTCATATTAATTGATGTGGGTAGTTCGCAGTTGTAGGGTTTGACCCAGATAATGCCTTCAGGTTTGGTTAGTTTTCAATATTAACGAGCGCTGGTATTGGTGTCCTAGATAGATTTTAGTTTGACGTCATTAGGGATGGGCTAGTGCTAGACCGAAACAAGCCGAGGATCCTTGGAATGAGCACAACATTAACAGTTTAATGCACAGGTATTAGTCACATCACATGTGACCTAATTTACGTCCGACTATATATTTCAGTTGTAAATGTCCAAATATTTCGTAATTATTAAAAGAAAGTTCCATAATTACATTCTTAACAAAACGGCCCACTTAGGCCGCAGTACAAGTACTTATAATATTTTAACGAGCCGTCCTTAGCCCCAATTAGTCGCAACTATTGTTTACATATAAAGCGTCGATAAAATAACGCACAATCTATAAATAATATATTATCGATCCGATATATTTTCGTTCGGTACCAACACGTTGACTGAAGCGTGAAATTGGCATTTTATGCGGAAAAGTTTCCTTTTTTGTAAAGAGAAAAATAGAATTAATCTTAAAAAATTAATATCGCAATATTTAGATTATTTCACATGGAACTAGGGCCGTCAAAGATAACCTCACTCTTTGCCGTTTATGATCAGGTCCTCAGGTTTTCTTGCCAGCCAGAGACAAATCCATCAATAACCCAAATATCTATCTAGTGACTAGATCGACCTAGGCGAGATATCGGTATTCCCCCGTGATTGGTTATCAGATAGCGCTTTTTCAGAATACTATATAGCTATTCAGCGGCGTCTGGTTACAGTAGCGCGCTCATCGCTGAAACTGAGCGGGGTCGACTCACTTACCATACTCCGATAAAAAAAGGTTCGATAAGATTGTCAAACCCCACAAAATCATGAAACTCGTTAAGTACACAAGTACTTTTGCAATTTCCCTTAATTTGTACCTATTTTGCAAGATACAATTCTTGTTCAATTACGGAAATATAAGGTCATTAACCTACTTCAATTTTGGATACGTACGAAAATGTATTTCAACAGACTATAATGTACAGATATAGTTATAAACTTAATTTGGCAGTTAACGATAAATATCTGTGCTTACCAAATAGTCCTGTCCGTGTTTATTGGCATTCTACAGCGGACGTTACGACACAAACTGACATTTTATTGTACAGGAAATCGAGTGTTTTGGCTTTTAAAATGTTAATTATAATAATGTTTTTTCGCTGGCAACATGAATTAGAGCCTTCTTAAGTAAAGAGATACTCTACGAGATAACATGGGATGTGAATTTAGTTTCTCAATATCGTGTGCAATTCAATAATAATTAAGTTTAGGCGTTCTCATTGTAAAGTGTAGAGGTTGAAAACTTAAAGTTTACTGGATATTATGGCCGTACACCTATACAACTTTTGCCCAAACAATTTCGCACGCACTCATTGCATACATTCACATAGGGGTACAGACAGAGCAGGGCATTTCGCTTGCCGCCGGCGTTTTTACAACACCACACGTATTGCACAATGTGGCCAGTGACGCAATGCGCAGAACGCACGCGCGATGCTAACTGCACACCTTGAACGCCCACCACAGCAGCGCCGTTTCAAAACATTTTTATATGAACCTCTCGATTGTTTTGTTGTTCCGCACTCGATTTAACTGCGATTACATTACAGTCACGACTGAGCCTGTGAGCTACTGATCATAAAATCTTATGTTTGTTTCTTAAGATCATCCGACGCAACTCTTGCGCAGATCTTCGCGAGCGGATCATGTGAAAACTAATAGCACACGTGTAGGTATAAAATTGAGATCTAGATGAAATGAGGACAAATCAGCCCCATTAAATCTATAAATAGTTATCGATACCTGATAGTTAGGTGGCATTATACATAAGCGACACAGGAAGTTCCGTTACATATTTTTGTTTTTTAACTTGTGCAATCGTGTATCCTCAAACAGTCCCCGTGTTATAATGAGCTGTGATTCACGCGACCGCCAGGCTGACCGGCATGATCGCCAGCCTCCCAAGGACTTTCCGACACCAACAATGATACCAATTAGCCACCATGAAAAACTAAACAATAAACAGAAAATTACTGAAAAAATCAACGTTTTCACCAGCAGTCTTTTTGTGCTGTATAAATAATTTCAACAGAAATGGTAGTGGGCCTACATTCTTTGTTGTTGAGTTTCTTCACGCAGACTTTGCATAGGTCAGTGTAGCGCTTAGTCATCGCTAAACCTAGAAAGAGTTGCCGAAATATCAATGAAGTAAAAAAAGACGCATAAATTATGACTTTACATTTCCTTTGCGTCACTAGAAAAAAAAACAACATGTCTGAGTCAATTTAGTGACCACTGACGTTTATAAAAAATCTGTAGTGAGCCGAAAACCATATATTTCCACGAAATAAAAACGGCGGTAGACAATCACCGCAAACATCGCGGTTACGACACCGGCAAGTGTGTCAATGTCGCGGCTCGCGCTACAGCGGCGCGCGCGCACCGCCCGCCGGGCGCATGCCGTGCCACCGACCGAGCTGCTTCCTAGCCGGCTACACTGTGATAACAGCCATTGACACTCATCTTAAGTTACGCTACATATATGTAGTCAACTAATTTACATTATTTCAAAGATGAATCTTTACATTTCGGGGAGTGTGCACTGGACTTGCAGCATCTAATTCCGCCAAGTCCGTTCCATCATCTGACCACAAGACGTACGGCGTTGCGCTATCGGTATATGGTAAACGTCTCACCCATACGCACAAAGCGCTTTGGGAACACATTTATTGTGCGTACAGCCAAGGAGTGCAATTCCCTGCCGGAGTCTGTTTCCTGATAGCTACAACTTAGGGGTCTTTAAGCCAAGAGTGAATTGAGTGAGAAAGAGGTTACTTCTAGGCAAGCGTACTCCATCATCGCTTACCTTCAGGTGAGATGGTGGTCAAATGCGAGCTAATCAATAATAAAAATATTAAAACATGAAAAAAATTAAAGCGAAAAAAAAATATTAATTTTAAAAACAAACAGATCGAATACCCAAATATTCAAGCTAGACGTATAATTAAGGCGCCTCGTTAGCTCGGTGTGACGGTGTCCTTAACCGGAGGAAGTTCTAGAAAAGCCATTTAGTCAGATTAAAAATCGTTTCAAGGTAACAAACATCTCGCGCACAACAACAACAATAGTACGTCGCCGCGTGGCGTCGAGTAGCGCGGCGCAAGCGGCGGACGAAGCGACAACAATGTGCTCGCGTGGATGTTTGCACTTCTGCTGTTTGTTTGTTTGTCCGCCGGCGCGCGCGCAATGCCGGTATTCTACAGTTTCCGGAGAACCGCACGCTTTACGTGTACGTGTACACCAATATTTAAATTTTAAAAGAACAGAGAAGAACTATATTTTCAACAGTACTGAATTACACCATATCGTAATACCAAAACAAGAAGAATATGGCACTGGTTACGCAACGCGCGACCTACAACTGACTGCGCGGGCGCAAGTAAACAGGAAAACGACCGCCGAAAACTGAGGCCGACACTTTTCATTCATACTGCTATTTGCATCGTCGAAAATGTACCATAAATAAATTAGAGATATTTCTGAACCAAGGGTTCTTCAAACTTCCTAGTCAACATCACAAACAACATTGAATTTGAAGCCGGAACTTGTAAACTTTATTTTAAGATTGACAAACAAGAGAATCCCTTCAAACAGTAAGCCATTCATTGCTGAGCTTACGAGCTCCGAGAATCTCATATTTAGGAAAAGTTAAAATTATCTCGTCACTTACAATAACATGGAACCTTTGCAGCCAGCGAGAGCGAGCTTGAGCTAAAATTAAAACACTAACTTACAGTAAAGGATAAAGTTTGCCACCCACCGCGTGCGCTCGGACAAGCCAAATTGAAAATGGAAGCGAGTTTTCACCCGCCTCGCATCCGCAAAGGTCGCTACAGTTTAAAATAACTTCACTATCATAAACTATGGATCTAAAACTGCACTATATTTCACGCCAATACAAATGGTCTATTTTAAACTAATCTGCATAGAAAAAAGTTTCGACAGATCAGTGATTGGCTATGGTGACGTCTTAGTGTGGCAACTATTTCGTATCTCGCCAAGTCGTATCCGACCGCCCACCTGTAGAGATTGGCAAATGTTTCCGGTATAACTCTTTACCGGTTTTCTTGCCACCGTTTTTGTGCCTCTAATTATGTCATCGCGCCTTTACAGAACCAGCTAAGCCTCGCGGCAGTCTTTTTCTGTGTACTTAATCTCTGAATTGTTTAACACAGTTTTTAAGTAGCACAATGTTCTGCGGCATTTTTTTTAGTAATTTTTCGATTGTTACATTAGCATTATTTGTTTAAGAACTAATTCTGATGAATTTTAATAAGGATACTGAATTGTGGTATTCAGATTTTTTATAAAAATAGAAATGTTTTAGGTAGGTACAGGAAAAAAGGGTAGTAACTAAACCACAAATTATGGTTAGATACAAACTGTTAAACTACTAGGTTGTTATTATTAAGGGTGAATATATTTAGAACGCTGATTAACAAATTAATATGTATAGGCGTTATGTCATTAGAGCTAGAGTGGGCAATTATTTCAATGTAAAGTTCACAGATTGAAGGCGATATTGTTAGCTACAAGTCTACGGCGCACCCACACACCGCTACGCACCCCACCAACTTTTCCTCTAGTTTATCACGAACCGGTGATTACTTCTCGTCTACATTTCCTAAACCCAAAAGTTAAATAACATATGATAACCCAATAGTTTTACCAAAAACAAATAGTTTCGTAATCTTAAAATGTTGATAATGAAGCTAATCGCATCCCTGAAAAACATTTCCATTGGCAACAGAACGCTGTATGAACACGCACACGAGCGTGTCGCGAGTGAGCCGCACACAGCGCACGGCGTGTGTCGTTACTGTGCAGTTCTCGCCTAGACGAAGTATCTATGTGTTTGGTTTACTATCGTAGTGCGGGGCGCGGGCGCGGGCGCGCAACCGGGTCAAGGGAGCTCCGATGCACCGTTCGCGTTAAATCTCACTTTCGCGCGCTGCACCACTAAACATGGCGGACGTAGTGACGCGCGGTTTCGTTCTCGATGACACATTTTACGGTTTTCCGTTTTTCCGTTTGGGCTCCCGACCGTTCCGGCTACTTAATCAGGCCACTGGAATGTGGTGTAACGTTTTACACGTGTGTTGTAATTGAAGAAACAAACAAACTTATATCTATAGCGACCCAATATCCTTGTCCCTATTTCTTATTTCCTACGTCGAGTATCGCTCGTAATCGAGATAGTAAGCTTATCTGGCCGTAGTGGCATCTTATCAGCGCACTACTATAATGCAATACACCGTCGGATATGATAAACAACAGATTTTATTATTTGTTTTTAATTTGACATCGTTTTGATAAAGGGCGTTGTAGTAATCGAGGATATATGATTGTCTAGCCTGGAATGTTGGAACATTACGAATGGATATGGTAAATAAAGAAACTTAGTTGTAGAGAATGCATGCAAATCTGATACTAGATCCTTTACAAAGTAGGCAATCAAGATCAAGCGTTAGTGCTACAGTTTCTACGCATTTCCTTTCCCACTTTCATGGCGGCCGATTTGCATCAAGCGAACAATTCCGAACCGTGACTCTAATGACGCGTGAAATTCTCAATTATGAAACAGTAGCGACGCAATCAGCCAATATTCGTGTGATCGTAGACAAAAAACAAACAAATTATAAAGGTATGTTTACATCTAGCCGCGACCGTGAATCGAATTATCGTCTGTCCGAGGCTGCACGTACTCCAACCTGTTGTTTCCTCAGACAAGGTTGGCCCAAAAAAAATCTATCGCAACGTACCTACAAACTTGTGGGACATGACTAATGGACAATGGCTTGCGAAACGGAATCGCCCGTATTATCTGTATTGTATCAGCTGTCGATTGATGTAAATAGGTCTACCGAAGTTTGGCTAAAAATACCTTGTAAACCGTTAAAGTATAAAAAGTCTTGATTGAAAAGTTTCTTCGTCGGACCGAGATTTTTTCAAAGAGTACTTTACAACTAATTTGAGTCTTAGTTTTATCAATTTACCAGATTCTGATTTGTTTTATGTTTTTATATGGAGATAGGAACAGGTAGTGTCCCAGCACTAGAGAGTGGCGCGGAGAGCGGCGCTGGCGCATACGGCGCGGCGGCGTAGGAAGCGCGGGCGCATCTCGCCCTTCGCGCCCGGCGCCCGCGCCCGCCTGACCCACTTAGCGGCCGCCACACTAATATACTCTGTTGTGATCGTATCTCGGCATGCGTACGGTTACGTCTTCACACTGATAACTAAACTTTTGTTTTTGTACTGCCCACGCCGTTGACAAGATTTTGACGTTTGCTGTCATTAAATAAACTCGTTTCCTCATTTTAAATAAATAAATAAAATGTAAATCTTATACTTCGGAAAAGTCCATATTTGGTAGTTAAGTGGTAACTAATACACACAACTTAAAAACTAGTAGTACGTCTAACTACCAGAAACTATACTGATTTTATTATACGCTACAGGGCACGCAGGCGTACCCAATGCTCCAGTATGGGACTGTCCTACCTGTCCGCTATAGTCTTTGATGTTAGGGCTGCCGCTTACCCTGCACATGACAAAGCCACATCGTATGTCGTCGTCATCATAAGCGCATGAAAGCCATCAATTTCTGCCTCTGCGAACATGCCGGGTGCACTGCAGTAGCGTGGCAACACCCTAAAAGCCTCATTGTTTTGGTGTCAAACAAAACTTAAGTTCAAATTATGCTGTTCTAAATAAAACCCTGTTCTTACAAATGTCGTCTTCTGTCTTTAAAATCTAAATATTAGTAATAGTGATCTAAGCAAATAGGTATGTCAATCCGCCGATGGCAATCTCTCGTGTCACAGAATTTGGGCAGGCAGCTCGTCCCGCGGGGCTGGTGCTCCGTGACTCACAACTTGCGTAACCGCACGCATGTCATTCCACTTGACATAATATGTTTCAAACGACAGGACAATATCTATTGTTTACTAGTTCCATACCAAAATTGAAATATATCGCTTTGACTGGCTCAATGGACGCTGAGTCATCGTTCAAAAAGAAAGCATCATAGTTGACACAGATGATTAAAATTGAGAGTCACATAATGATATTAATATGCAATAATAAATATCTTCACCAGAAAGTACACAAAACCTTAATATTTTAATACAGAATAATAGATCTAAAGCTATCTTTAAAACTATAATTTTGTATACGTCTGCATCTACACGCAGCGTTGGAAGGCCACTAGGTACCAGTCCACCTTGCAGGAGTCGCCGGAATCCGATGGATACGAGATGCACAGGACCGTTCATTGTGGCGACACTTGGGGGAAGCCTATGTTCAACAGCAAACGTCTTTCGGCTGAAATGATGATAATGATGATATTGAATTACTATAAAAATAGCATTCGGGAAATCTTTTAGTTATTTTTGTTTCTCTATTCAAAATTAAAAGTCAGATAAACTTGTCTCGCCTAAAATTGTCTTTTTTCCGCGATAGATTCCAGTTATTCGCTATAAATGTGTGCAACGGTAGCACTCAGTTATTAAAGTTGGCAGATAAACATGTTATCAGCATTAATCGCGACAGTTTCCATTTCGCGGCGCGCGACCGCCACTTTCTTACGTTTCCCGCGCGCGGGGAAAGTGCCCGTGCTTTTCCGACGCCATCTTTGAAACTACGCTCCCTTCCACGCAACTTGACGCGCCAACTATCGCCATAAAATGAGCTTTATGATCAATTTGCAGTTTTAACGATTGACATTTATATGTTGTTTGTGTTAATTATAATTAGCAATTGACATCGACTTGACATCTACAGAAATGCAATATATTATTATCACGAGAAAAATAATACAAGATAAACATTTAATTTGGTCAAAACATATTCTTAAACTATCTGTAACTATTATCAAAAGATCTATCATTAGGAGTAGTCCCGCGTACGTGCGCAAACGCAGCCGTGACTAGAAACTTAACGCGTCGATCAAGGATCTATGGCGGAGACGATGGTACCGAAATCGATTTTATGAAAAAATCGATTTGGATTCGACATACAGAGCCATAATCATGTTTCGCTATGTACCTTGTTACGCACTGGTTATGAAAAATGTAGAAACATAAGAAAAACGTGCTTTGCCTAGAATTATCCGTTTCTTTCTTATTGCCTTTCGCAAATAATTTCTGCAACGAATCTGATCATTTGCATCTCTTGTTTCTCAAACAACAGGTCAATCAAAATAAGTAGCTCAACAATTACATACTTATACTGTTGTGAGCGGCTATTCGTTAAACATTTTGCAAACACGGAAACATAACGCATTTAAAATATGCCTAAGACCAATTTTAAACACTCGGCTTACAAAACTGCGAATAAATTACAATATTTTCGTAAATACAACGTCTGTAATGCGGAAACTTGACGCTAGTGACATCTGTCGTCACTCGACAACAACTCATGAAAACAAAACTTGAATGCCGGAAAATAGTTCGTTTATCTTATTTTTATAATACTTTTAAGCCTAGCTGAATATTTTCCGGGTTTAAAAAAATACGGTTTGATTTCTAGAAAATTAGTAGAGAAACGCACGTTCGTAAGGAAAAATGGGGTTGTTGATATATTAACAGTTCGGTATTTACAATTGACTTCCAAATCAGATTGATCAATAGAACACATTGAAGTTCAATGAGTCATTAAAAAATTACACACACACACACACAGGTCACTTGTACAGACAAATGGAGTAACATTCATTAAATGAACTAACGTTATCCATTATAGTAGTATATAATAGAGCTCTGTTAACTTCAGCCTTCAATAGCCTCAGGGGTCACAAAACTGGACATGGTCGCGTTGGAAATAACATAGCTTCCCGGATGTTGCTCTGACGTCAGGGCATCTCGCTAGAGATTTGCCGAAACCAAATGTTAATGGCAATGTACCCTTATTCCTAGGTACACAGAGTTCCATTTGCTTTGAATTTTAAATGTTGTTAGTGTACATTTTATTGCTAAATGGCGATTGTAAAATTTGTTTGACTTATTGAATCAATCTATACGATTCTTTAGTTAAGATGGAATAATATTTCAAAGGATTTGTTATTGTAAATAAAAGGATACAAAGTTAAAATAAAAATCCGATTATTATAAATATGTATGTGTGTAGTGTCTACAATAGGTAGGCCCTCAACGTGCACAAAAATTTGCGTAAATATCGATGTCCAAAATGACTTTATCAAATCAATGGAACTGGTGTGCACTCTGAATATTCGAGGCAGTTTTCCTCAATGCCTGCACAGTTAGAACGGCACAAGTCATAAGCTTTAGACTTTAGTATAAAACGCTCACAATATTCCTACGAGAATGCAATAGGTATGCCTACTGTAATATCACGTCTTTTAAACAGAACCACAATTAAATTATGAAATTAAACATTGTTTTATTATAAGCTCCAAATAGTGTGTAATCTTATTATGTGTACATTTCATAACCAAACATCGACAAACAAATATTTAAAGGATTAACTGGTTAAATCTTTTAAATATTTGTGAATCTTGACTAATCCTCACATCAACAAATCTTTCATCCATTTTGTTCTCTGTATCATTTCGCTCGCCTCACCTGTGTTGGGTCTCATGGAATTCATTCGGGCTGACGTCATCCCAAGCACGTGTATTTAATTTTATTGTGCTATCAGCCACTTCCCTGCCGGTGACCATAATAGGTTCATAAAGTATGACGACGATAGATCTATATGTGTGTATCAACCCATCTCGAAAACTGCTGTACCGATTATCGAATAGCTGTTTCTGCCAACGAGTGAGATTGCCAAAGATATAAGGATATAAGGAAAGGTAAAAAGGATTATGGTCTTAGTGTAGGTAGTATGTTTCAATGAAGTGCAAAGTCAGCTGGCAGTGAGCCTTAAGCTCGCCGGCTACTGGCAACTGGCAGGCCGCCATTACTCCACTCGTTACGGCCTCGCCGAGGGGGCAACAGAGGGAAATCCGGCCTGACTTACCAAGAGTCATGCACTTCTTAGAATGGAATAATTATCGTACTTCTATATTTTTCATTGAGAACGTTTCGCATTGTTCCAAATAAATAGCGATTACTTCATTCAAGAATCGTGTTGACGTCTTTATGATCTTCGGTTACTGAGTGGCGGCGATACGTCCCTTGTCGAGGTACGAACGTGTCAAATATTTTCGTTGATATCTGTGACTCCCGGACACGAGGGAGCGGCGTGAGCGTGCTGCGTGCACTCCGACATCACACAACTCACCAGAATTGCCTTCCATAACGTCACCACTCTTGGCTCCCAACGTCTGCATACAACAATTATAATTTTAGCAATTTTATTTTTAAATCGAAACACAAAGAAATGCCACTTGCACAAACACCGGCTGAAGTTTCAAATATTTTTATAAAAGCGACAGGAAATAATTAAAACCGACAATTTACGTTCATTTAAGAAATATGCGCTTTGAACTTGCGCGCTCGGGACACATTTTACGAGAGGCGCAAATTATTTTATACGTCTGTCTAATATTAAAAATGATTAAAGAATGCTTAAAACAGGTTTTGTATTTCGGACAGCTTAATTTTATGTTCCGTGGTACAGTCGCGCCACCGACGGGAAATCATTTTGAAAGAGTGAAAGAAAATCGTGTCGTATCAACCGCCAATCTTCCTGCTGTCCCGTGGGGAAAACCGATTATGAATAATTGGATGAAACGTTCCTGGAAAACTTGGTCCACAATAGCCAAACCTAAATAATCACGTTTCTAGTTTAAAACTGAAGTAATTCCAACAAATTAGTTGGCGTAATTAGCAGCACCGCAGCGGACGTTCTGCTATTCATAAAGAGACAACACACAAGTTCGCTTTAATCCAACTGAGCACAACTCTTACTTTCCTGCTGCGCTGAAATATTAACAAACTTGCATAAGTTATGCACGTCCTCCCGCCGCCGCCTGCTCAGTACTCCACCCGCCACCCTCCCTCCTCAGGTGAATGCACGGGGTGGTCCTCCGGTCCTCCCTGCACCTCTATTATTCCGAGCTGGAGCTACACGCGAAATATGCTTGGTATGTTTTGCTCCGGTGCAACGTTCCCTTTAGCTCCGTCTTTTTGTCGGAAGCCCGTGTTTTTGACCCGACTCTTGCTACGTGTATAATATTTGTATTAACATTTTATGATTAAAAGTACTCGTACAAAGGAAGGTTCGTAGCAGACAGGGTGGAGCTTTACTGTGAATTGTTGGGTCTTATGTTCAGACTTCGTAGAACGTAATGAAGACTTATCTGCCGGTTCTTGCCAAAATGCTGTAATCCTTCTCTTTATAACTTAAACGTCTTAAAACTTAGGAGTCATGTTAACGTAATGAGTGCTTCTCAGAATACTCAAAGAGGGATGATCGCTTAGAATTGCGTTTAGGTAACATCTACTGAAGCCAATAACGTCGAGCGAGCCCACGCTCAATGTATTCTAGTGTTCACAACACATGACGCTGCAAGACCCGGGTATTTCTTTATTCTAGGGTATTTCCTATTCATTCTCCCAGGCGAGTGTTAGGCGTCCTAGATCACAGGCTCGCGGTTATTTATTAACTCAGCTCTCTCCGCCCGCGTCCACTCGTGGAGGAAGCCTGAATTTCACAGCAATTGATCACTGCTATCGGCTGAACATTCAATAACATCTGCCGCTGATCAAATATTAATTATTGATGTATTCAATATTGGCTGTACAAATATGTGCTATTCAATTTCGGAAATTGCCGTGGAGAAGCGAAGGAAGTGGAGCTTTGTAATCACAATGGCGGACGCTAAATGATGTCATTTTGTCTATAATTCGTCCTCTATGTTTATGCGGTGTAAATACATTATACTTTACCAAAATTCCTGTTATAATCCGCTTCTTAGCATGAATCAAGTCACGTTCGAAAGAAACGCTCAACTGATGCTATTTGCGGTACAGGGGAGAACTGAAACAAAAAGCTAGGCGGAGGCTTTTTGTTTCTGCAGAATTTGTACGCAGTTGAAATAAGTATTTCCAGGCGCTTAACGTTTCCATTAGAATCCACGAACAGCGCTGCAAGCTACGGCTTCACTTTGCCCTATTTCAGTTACAAAATTCTGATTAAAACGAGTGTATTTGTTATTTTCTTCTTAAACATGTTGTGAGTTCATCGAACCTGTAGATTGAATGGCTGGAGGATGCAGCGCCTTCCGAGGTGCTGCATAATGCAGCGTGGCGGCGGCACGTCCCACGTCCGCCACTAGCTCGCTAGCTCCCATCCCCCGGCGCTCCTCCACACTGCTCGCTCGCTCCGCGGCATTAATTGAATCCTCACTGAAACTGTCAATGTACATTTACCATATTCAGCCATATTGTTTATGTTCTGCTATCAGTGCGGCGATGTTTTCGAATACTGTTTTTATTGTTATCTCGCTCCGCAAGCGGCTGATATGTATTCTGTTTTTATGTGTCTCTCTCCCGACACTGAGTGTTCGGGAACCTTCCATACCTATGTTATGTACAGTATGTGTAAATCCGGTATGTATTCAGAGCGTATCTCGCGCTAACTCCGACATGTTCGCCCCGCGAGCCGCGCCGGCGTCTAATCCACTCACAGCTTTATCCCCATTCCGCTGCGGACTCCAAGCCATTTGAAACTATTTCCAATGCATCTGTTTTGAATTTCACAACGATTTGATAAATCTGTTTCGTGGGCAAAATGGACTGTCTCGCATGTGTACCTACATGCGAGGAAAACATCACTTCCATTCAATAGCGAATTACAGAACGTAACAGAAGGTGTCATATACCAAGATATTTTGCATTACTAAGCAGTTACACGAACCTAAAACTGCGACACATTACATCATTCCTTTATTAAGATTTTATGTTAGTTACATCATGCCCTGACATTTGCTCGTGCTAAATCCTCGAACACTTAAAACCTTAGCTGTCAACCGCTGAACGCTGTTCTGTGGTGGACGGCTGCACCAAGGCGCATGGCGGTACACTTGTCATAAAGCCGGGCTGCATGCGGCGGCGTCGCGTGCTGGCGCCCTGAACATTTGCATTGTGCTGATAGCCGCTATCACGCGGCGGCTCACATGTGGCCGGGCTGTAAAGAGTTCAAATTCCGTCTAGACACTTCGACCTGAAAAGCGAAAGGGAAAGCTTCCCTCCGTCCCACTCTCTGCGTCAAACATGCGCAGTGCCGGCGCGGGGTAGAACGAGACAACAGGTGGGTCCGTGAATAATTGAAGGGGGTTGGGGGCCCAAGGTCGGCGCACGGAAGCGTCTGGCTCGGATCTAGCCAGATTATATACAATGTTATATCGATTTTGCGGTAATTTCCCTGGAACATGCGACCTCCGGACAGTTCTCGAGTACTCTTTAATGATCTAAACTTCGGAAGTAACTCGATATTAAATTATTCTTAAGTTCTCAAGAACTGGGTCGTCTAACTTCTTTGCTATCTGATCTCGAAGTTTCATCCGTATTGTTAAAAAGTAACTCCCGAGACAATCGTGACTGACACCCAACATCTAACTATAAAATGTAAAAACGAATGAAGTAACTAAACGTATAGTGAACACTCGTTAGACTAAGGTAGCTTGTAGCTGTCACGGCTAGTTTTATGTGCTATGTGAGTAACAAATCCTAGTCCGACATTTAAAGGCAAATCCACACCACAACACATAAAATTTAACTAATTGAATTACGGAGACTCATGCTACGGCGTGTAATCACCAATCTGCACATAAACAGTGTTTAATTGCATTAATGAATCGATAAGTTATTCCTTCTTCCGTCCGCACCGCACAGCTCCCCTCGCTCAGCACAGCTCCACTCGCTCAGCACTAACATAAGCCAACTTGAGCAATAAATTATTAAGCAACACATCTTTTCGGGAAAAAATCCGAAGCTCATTTCTACAAATCTCGTCTGCGAATCGTTTCTCATAGAGCAGCAGGCGTACACTACACGCTCTACATTATTCCGCATACATAAGAGATGAACAGGCGAGTAACAAAGGGTTAGACAGGCAGCACGCCGTGCCTAAGTAAGTCTAGAATGTTCCCGCTACCCGCACCACCTCCCCAGGGCAGCGTTCACAAGTTTTACCTGAAGAAATTTTGATAAACGAGCTTCCAAGTTGTCTTTTCTAGACGTTAAATACAAAAACCCTTTAGCGTCAGACTTGTCCGCGCTTATAAAGCGAGCCCTGCGGCCTTTTCAGTTGAAATATTTTACTTTTTTAAGAGTTTTGGCTGTCTATGTTTCGTATGAATCAGAGGTTCTGTAATGAAAGTCGGGAACGTTCGGGGAGGTTTTAATAAGTAGCGATACGCGATAGATGATCAATACGGAGCCGGCCGAATGACTCACAGGCCCCGGGGAATTAACCTTCCACTTTGTAAAACGTTTTCAATTCTTTCACAATTCTTTCCTACTTGTAGTAGTGTAGCTAGTTAGCCTTGGTCTAAGTGTGTGTGTCTTGTTGCAGTGGACGGCGAGCCGGCCGGGCTGCCGCTCAGCGCGCGCAGCTCGCTCAGCAGGGCGCTGCTGCTGCTGGCGCCGGGGCCAACGGCCAGGCACCATCTCTATACAGCACCTAACACAGGTAACAGCCTAGTTTATGCTACATAAGTAGTGGAAGCGCCATCATCTCTATAAAGACGAACCAGACTTATAGACTAGTTAATATCATTTCCTTCTGCGTCTTTTCGTACGTGCTACGTTAATTGCAGCATGGGTATACCATACATTAAGTCCTCCAAAGTATAGGTTTATGGGCAACTCAGGCACTCTAACGTGTGACTCGTGTCCTGGACAGGGGCACCTCACTCACATGGGATATCTAACTGACTCATTTCGCTTAGTTAATGTTAAGTGTTGGAATCACTCACCGTCAGGCAAGATCTCTTCTACTCGTAGGTAACCCGTAGGTACCATGCCTACTCAGCTATAGTACCTGGCCTGGATAGACTGGCGCCTAATTATCGCTAAAGTCATTAGTGGTAGATGCATATCCGCAGCTGCACAATATCAAAACGATCTCGTGGCGTTGCTAACAAGTTTTAAGTTGTAGAGGATGGCTAGTGTAGAGACATCATCTGACAGTTGCAAGTCGTAGGTGGACGTTACGGTGGAGTAGATAGAATGTCTTGATGAAACTTCTGAGGAAATTATAAGTTGAATATAAGTAGTGGTTAATGACTTCACGTACAGCAACTATTACTGCGGAATAACATTGTGTATAATGTAGTATTAGTCATTAAGCAGGAAAAGAAAAATGAAATCTTATCATTAAAAGCAAACTTATATATCCTGACTAGATACGAGCAACTACTTTTAGAATGAGATTTCGTAACTACTGCAAATATAATATGTACAATGTTTACTGAACTGAAAGAATTTTTCCATTCACTTCGCCAACTAGGTAGATTAATAAATAAAAAGTAAATACTCGTCTATAAATAACTCGCAAAGTGACTTATTAAACATGAAAGATGTAATAAAGCTCGTCATCATTTTTATTTTGGATAAAATTCGTCGGAAAACAAAAAGCTTGCAAGTCGCAGGTAGGTCGGTAATTACCGACATTTGTACTGTTCCGAACATATTTCCCGCCGACTCCATCTTATATTGGCTCGCAGCGGAAATTACAGACGGCTACATTAGATATTAAACGTGAGTATTTGAGCCAAAGGTCGCGCCAACAACGAACTTACCAGCTGAGGTTTTGCTTAGCGACACAACTTGCGAATGACTGACTGATAGTTTATATATGTAAGAAGTATGTAGATGTATATGTGTGTGATATGTATTAGGGTGTTTTTAATATCGTGCGGTTTTGACCATATCATGTGGGATTGTTCCACACGCGTAACCCAAAGGAAATGTCCATTTCCTACAAGTATTTATCGTAATGCGTGGAAAACGAACGCGGTAAACTATTGTTTAATTTTATTGATAAGTCAAAAATTAGCCCAAGATAACTTTACTTACGTGTTTGGCCATTTGTCTCTATATTTTGTGCAATTTCATACTAATCCGATCAGCCGATAAGACGTGAAGAAGTAGCTACAAGACAGGCTTCGGTGAATAAAAAAGGTACCTATAAGCCAATCTTTTGTTCTAACGAACGCCATTCGCCATTACACTGCCTGCTAAAAAGCTGTTCGTAATGAAAGTTTATCCCAGAGTAAATATAGTTGAATTTCGAATTCTAAACCCAATTATTGGTTTTTATTTCTATAACTTTACAAGCAAACACATTTTCCCCTACATTTATTTTTTCCTGTCGGAAACTTAGCGCTATATATCGTATGGAATAGGTACCTACGTCGTCCAAACTTCAGGTTTCATCGACCAGCGGTCTAGGCTGTCCGCTGATACATTAGGGTCAGGACAAAGCCTTTTATGTAATATAGAAGACTAGGCTTTGCCCGCGGCTTCGTTCGCGTACCTAAATAAAATATAGCCCATGTCACTCAGTAAGTAGGCAGCTTTCTTTCGGTAAAAAAAAAATTAGCAGTCAGACCAGTACTTCCAGAGATTAACTCCTACAAACAAAAAAACAAACTTTACCTCTTTATTATATTAGTGCAGATAGATAATGTTTGTCGAAAGTAATCTTTAATCGAATTCGGTATCAGCCATGAGTACAATACGTTACATTCATGCATAGTTTTATCTAAATTCAATTCAACAAAGAATAAGTAGGAAAGTATACCTACTCCGTCTTATACTGTATAAGATACATAATACCGAAATAATAGTCGATTTTCGCCAATTCTGTAGCCAGTTACGTCAGTAACATACTTATTGTGTCGTGTCCTATACAGTCGCAGATATCTGAGGGACAATACGAGTCGGGAGGTAATTTCCGGAGCGGACCAGAGGCAGCGCCCTCTCTACCTATCTGGTATTATGTCACATGAAATTAATTGCAATTTCCTTTGGCACGTGCTATTTAATTAACATCTTATTTTATCGATACAATGTACCACCTCACTATAGACTATACCAGGACCATAGACTTTGAAGCTGTCTTTTTTTAAAGTTTAAAGTAGGATACCATAGAGATTATCTTGATTCTACAAATTCAACCATTGTTTATGATTATGTTATGTTACATTAAAAAAAACATGGCTCCTTGCACTTAGTTTATCTAGAACTTATCAGTAACATATTGTGATGCGATTGCTCCAGCACTATGATAAAGATATTAATTTTGCAAGTAGGTTTTAAAAAACACTTTTCCACGTCAATGAATTGTGTGACTGTGATCTAATCTGCACTTGTAATCGTATGCGTAAGCTTCCTACTATTCTTAAGTTATACCTACGTTTTTAATCAACAAATCTCAAAAAAACATTGTTGAAACCAATTTTGCAAAATAATACTTGTTACGCGATGACGACATAATATTATTCCTATTTAATGGCTACGTGACACCTAGGTACCTATTCAGACAACCTAAAACAAGAATTTTCAGTTACTCATACACAACAGGAAATGCATAACCTATTTCCTGTTGGCATAGGGAAGATGTCGACTTTAAAATCCAAAACAGGCCTTTATCATATAAGTAGGTACCGCGAAAACATATAAAATTAACAAGAATTTGTTTATTATACAAATTGTGTCACTCAAGTGAATTTATCATTAATATTACTTTATGGAGATTTAAGAGCGTTAATTCTAAAAATAAAAATGTGTTCTAAAAGGCTTTAAAAGAAAATGATAAATAAACAGTTTCCTGTCTCATATCTAAAATGAAAAGTCAATTTCCTTTCACTATAGTTTATCCCCAAAAGCTTAAGATGTTATTTGAATTTCGAACATACAGCCATCGTTAAACGAGGCTGTCAGTCAGCCATTTTATTTTTCACAAGTGACTTGATAAAGTAAAGGGTTTCTTATGTAATACGTCAAAGCATGTAAGATTGTAGAAACTTCACGAAATACATTTCAATTATGTAGCCGATTCAAGTATTCTGTTTAGGGCGAGTTAGGTAGTCTGTTGAAAGCTGAGCCTGTGAGCCGCACTGACAGGCGTTACTAGGAGTATATAAAGAGCAGTAGGTATGTGCGAGGCCTCCCTAATGCACGCTCCGGCTGACTTCACGACCACAGCTTATGTACCTAGCTACTGAGCCTACTTAGTGCTTGTGGTCGCTTATCTACACACGTTATGATTACATGTAAATAAAATTGAAAACACGAACGGCTCTCAAATAAGACAGATTGTGTGAGGAGAGATATGAAAGAAAAGGGAGTTAGTGATTGTGTGGCGAGTGACAGGACAGTATGTAAGAAATAAACATGTTGCGCCGACCACAAATAATATGGGATAAGGGTAGGAAGAAAAATAAGAAAGGACTCTAAAGTACTTTTATGTAAAGATAACAGATAGTGTAGTAACTAATCTGGGACAATTTCACAGAAACTCGGTTCCTTTTATTCCCTATCTCCTAGAGAGAATGCCTAAAAACAGATCCTAAGAAAACAAACAAGTATGCAAATAGCCAAAAGTTTAAAAATAAAAGTAAAATCTGAGTATGAAATAGTGTTGAGAGGCGTCATAACAAAACTGCCGATGGCCGCCAGTCAGGCTGTTCCATGAAAAATTCATAAAGAACAAAGAGGAAGTGGCGGCATGGCAATCGATACCGCGTCAGCTGATCCGCCGCCGCCCGCCCAATGTCACGACCGGCGGCGGCGAGACGAGCACGCACACGCGCGCCACGCACACGAGCGCCACGCACACGCGCGCCACGCACACGCACACCCGCGCCGCTCCCGCCGCCTCACGGGGAACCAGACGTGACCCTTCTGAGGGACAAGCGCCTAGCTGTCCCATCCTACCCATCTCTACGTCTACGAACTCATTTCTGTACGAATTAGAGCTTTGAATCTTGGTTTTCGTGACTGTACTCGAATTAAGGTAACTCTTATTGTTAGTTGTCTAGACAAACTTCTCACTTATTTCGTTATTCTAAACCCTTTTATCGACAAGTGGAGTAGCTCAAGGCACAAACGCTTTGTTCAATTCTTTCCCTCGTGAAATTCAAAGACCAAGTTTTAATAAAAAAACTTCTAAGAATTTTTGTAACTACTGTTTAACATTTACCAATGTTGACGTTTATCCAATAAGTTTTTTAATTAACGTTTGATTGCTTCAGTCTGGGTCGAAAAATGTGTGACCCAATTAGAAAAATAGCGGAGATTTTCCTTTGAATGTACTACTGGCTCTATTTAGTAAATTGTTTACGAGTTTAATCATAACGGCTTCCTTTTCTATATCTGCAATATCATACTATATTATCGTATTCTTGATGTTGATATATCGTCCGCACTGCTATACCTTATGTGTAAACAACTTTCGCTCTCTGTCCACCCCTTTTTGCGTCATTTAGCGCAGATGTCCAACTCTCATGAGCGCATTTGACCCAAAATGTGCACTTAACCCCCCAACGCGTGCGGGCGGGTTGTGCGCGAACAATAAATATTATTTATCGAAAGGGTTACTCAAAGGACTATAATTACGCAACGTGCAATGTATTTGATGGATTATGTCATGATTCTGTCACTTTCTGTTGCACAATGTTTATTTTTGGGCACAAACGCAATTTTGTATGCTGCCTGCAACTCGCAACGATTTGGGGAGATATGAATAATCGTTTTATTATGTGCTCAGAATTTATTCGGACATAAGTGATATGCAATCTGCTCTGCACATTGACACATGTTCATGAATTGAATATCAAACGAACATAATAATAATTTGGGGATAGTGTACAAAAAATCGCGAAATCCTAAAATCGTTCGGCAGCTTTCAAAGCGCAACCCTTACAAAGCCGCCGGTGGGTCACTGGGCCCCGTCCCAAACATGCAACATCCTAACCAAACAATAGATCTCGCAGATGGTTGCATACACGTTGCACCACTCACTGTCCACATTTCCAAAATGCCTCGTTTTTACGCAAAAATGGGTTACGTTGCACCTTGCACTGCGAAATCGACGCGTCATCCATCACAATAGGCGCTAATCTCAACTGCTGTCTCGTTTTCGCGTATAGCTGTATCTCTTTCATCTTTTCAATTTGCCCCGCAGCGGCTTTCCGGAGCTATTGACACTTTGAAATTAGAATGTCACGCGTGGGTGCGCGAACGCAACCCATTGTCGGTATTAGTATTGTGTGTGGACTCGATTTGCAATCGGTGAATATTGTAAGGGTTAATTATAATGGCTCGCATACGACAAAGGATGTGCGGCTATTGTCGACATCGACTTAGGTATATGTGCCGGGTTCACGGCACCTTGCTAAGCTTCAGTTTTGTGTACATCAATATGATGAAGCTATCAGTCTCAGTTTTTGAATTTACGTAATATCACTGATAATAAGAATGTCTAAATAATAAAATAATCACTCTTTTCCTGAATTTAGATTAGCATTATCTGATAGGTACTACGAATTTCGAATGACCAATGAGATAGTGTTTCATTTCCGACAGCGCTCTCTGCTATGTGCTGGACTCCTGGTGCTTAGGTACTGGCTTACCGAAGCGTATATTTATAATATAGAGAAGTGGTAACGGGTCTAAACGAAATAACGTCATTGTGATGTTATTCTAAGCTGAATTACCATCTTAAAGGAGATGTGCGACAATGGGCGCTCACAAAGGAACACTAAGAGATACTCTGTAAGATCGCAAGCTTTATCTGCTTTTAATAATAAGTTAGGGGACGCGTTTGATCAGTTTAGTTGACTTCAACTGGAACGCGAAGTTTGTATCACGTATCACGGAATATAGTTCCTATAATTTAATAATACCTGAATATAATT
This sequence comes from Mythimna albipuncta, assembly GCA_929112965.1. Classification (NCBI taxonomy): domain Eukaryota; kingdom Metazoa; phylum Arthropoda; class Insecta; order Lepidoptera; family Noctuidae; genus Mythimna; species Mythimna albipuncta. The sequence goes on along the minus strand of OV815962.1, from coordinate 870,758 downwards.
TGATATTAGAGACTGCTTTCTCAGTACTAGAACCAGTTAAGTGATCATGAAGGAACAATGCAGAGAGACATGATGTAACTATTGTTTTTCAAGATATTTAGTGTCAACGTACGTAGATGCATAATTCACTAAAGATATCCGCGATAGGGAAGAACCTCTTCTCTGCACGTGTAAGTTGTATCGCCATACATTAGTCGTTAGCTCATCCGTTACATAAAATATATATTTACCACACAATATTATTCATATGCAAAAAAATGGCGACGTCTAAGACAGGACCTGACGGATTATGGTCTAACGCCAGCGAGCACAAAGCACATGAAGAGCGGCCACTCCATAAAGATGGCCGATTAAGGAAGGGTCATCATTGTGATACTTTACTAATGGGACCGCATTCCTCGCTGACCGGTACACCAGATTCGGGACAATCGCGACCCCCGGTCTATAAGGCCACGGTCATTATTTATAGTTAATTTATTATTATTTTGATACGCGGGATGAAAGGGTTGCCACAATGGGCTCGTATTCCGTGTTCCATATGTCCGTTGGTCACTCGTGTGTCCGACAGCCTCGTCCACCGGGCTTGGGGGCCAAATGCTCTTTGTTTAAGCTTGGGAACATCCAGGACGGAGGTGCGAACGTCAACAAAGGCGACAGTATCAATTAATATAAAACTTACATTATACGTTACCAACACTATGCGAATATATATTTAGATAAATTAATATGGATACCGGATAAAACACATTAAATATTTTACCTGTTTTCGAGGATCAAAATAGATAAGGTATTTAATTAAATAAATATTATGTTGGATAATCTAATGAGTGTGGTCTGTTTTCCCGTACCTTTTGCGTTTAAAATTAGATAACGTACATTGGTGATAAGACGAGCATATATACACGCCATAATTTCGCGTTATTTCGCTTAAATAAAAAATATATTTAAAAAGACCAAACTAGTTATAATAGTTTAATCATATTGCAAGCTATTCTCGATTTAAATGGTCGCAGGCCGGGCGCCGCTTCCCGCTTCCCATGCATTGTCCGCTGAAGGGCGCACAATGGACACAAAGGGGTGTGGACAGCGCCGCCGCGCACCGGTCAAATGGTCACTTTATACCAGTCATAGTTTCAATGAACGAGGAAATATGAATAAACAGCTTTCTACTATTACTTGTTCGTTGATTATATTATTTAAATACCGGACAACCGTTACGCGTCAACTTTAGGGACCCGGACATGAGAAAGTTTATCCCTTCGGCTAGTTCGACTCGATGCACAGATTAAGCTTTTTTTATCAACTTTTTCTATTATAGGAGAATGTTACTTGGCAAGAAAGAATTCTTATAATCTCTTTCATTCACGAGAGGACACTCTGTTTACAGTTACATCTTACAAAGCTCTACTCAAATTGCAACATTAAAATATTCACAAAACATGATTAATCTGAGATGCAACTCGAGTAACGGTCAAACTGACCAACGATTGTTCGGGTAAAGGATAATGAAATTAAGCAGGGTTTATTCAAAGAAGATAATTACAAGAAAACATGGCAAAGGAGCAAACTGCATCGCCATAAATTACCCTTTTGTAAACCAAAACAACTTCGCATTAGAGATGCAAAAAAATGCGACCCTTCACCTATTGTGTCCTTTAAATAGTAAAAAATCTGCATAATTGTGAGTTATCTAAACACAGCGATGCGAAGATGCCGCTGCTGACCGTTCCCACAAAGCACAGGTGCAGCTGAGAGATTTACCTCTCTAACGGTTAATCTTATAAAGTGACCGTTGGGCCTCAAAGACCCCGTGGAGTTAATTGCATTTGCAGGGTAGCATGCAAATATATGCAAGTCAGGTGACCGTTGGTATAATAAGATGATGTCCTTTAGAATGTAACCTAATAACGGTTATGCATCTCAGGAGATTCATTATGCGATATTAGATTATGCAACCTGCGAGAGGGTTGATTGAGTTGCATACGACATGCAGGCGACCTTACATGTTTATTGGTCCTTTTCTCGGAAGGGAGAGAGCTTAGCGTAACAAAACTATTATATTTCGATAGGGGTTCTTTTCTAGGTTAGGAAATCTAGGATATTACTAACACTCTGTGCCTTGGAAAACAAATAGAGCCGTTGGCTCGGTCGTCATTCGTTTTAACAGTCACAAGTATTCAGACACCAGAAAGTGTGACGATCAGTCTGTCTAAGGAGTATCGTGTTGGTCAGTAAGTGGGTTGTGGAGGTCTGTTAGGCAGTCACTCCATGTGAAGCACGGGTATTCAGCCGCATCCAGTTAGACTTGATGCCGACCCCACTAATTAGGAAAAGGCTAGAGATGATGATAGGCATTCTACTACAGTGACACCCGATTTTGAGCGGTGCTGTTGTCTAGCCGAGTGTGTGGTGGCCAAGGAGCGCGCTCGCCCAGGAGTAACCTATTCACTCCTGACTTATTTCCTTCTACCTTTACATCGACTTTCCTTCACGTTCTTTTAAGAAAACTTTCCTCTTCCTCTTAAGGTCTTCTATCCGCAACATGACTGATGATCTGTTCGTCCACAGGTTCTCTCCCCCCCTCTCCGGCGGACAGCGGTGTGTCAGACGTGGAGTCGTCGTCGTCGGGCGCAGGCTCCGCCGAGGAGCTGAAGGCGCGCCTGCAGCCCCCTCCGCCCGCGCCCTTCCACGCGCCCTTCCTGCCCTTCTACCAGCACCACCAGATCGCCAACACGCTGCAGCACCACGCTACCGCACACCCCCGACCACCAGGTATGTCCAAAGCCTTATACATTAACTCATTGATATATTTGTCACAAATGTTTGTTCCTTAAGTCACAAGGACAAATTTAGCAGGCAGGTACCTCTGATGCTTCAAATGAGTAGCTATAGAACACAACTTTATACTCGTCGTGAATACTAACAGGGACTAGGTCGTTGCAAATCTAAAGCAGGTACTCCGGTCCTTCGATACAACCAAATAAAAAAACTACACGTTATGCAAAAATATTTATAAATGTAGTCATATCCTCAATGACTCTCGTAACTTGAAAAAAATGTAAAGAGGCACTTGTTATTAAAAATAGAGAATAGTGTAGTATTGTTGCGAACGACGACGCGATGTAACGCTGTAGGTGACCGCGCGGTGAACGCCCCTCCTGAGGTCACCTTACGAGCTGCGTGCGCGCTGGGAATTCGGGGGAACCGCGACCTAGTCATTTTGACACTTGATAATATACTCGCATACTTGCTGATATTTTTACAATTTAAATCCTGTTGTGACTATGACTCTCCATATTCTTTAATTCAAATAAAAGTGTCCTACTAAATCCTTCGGCGTTTATATTCATCCATAACTGACTTCTTGAAATGAAAACCAGAACGAAACAACAAGTGTTATCGTTTCACAGGAATACTAGTGTTATATTTAGCTCAAGCATACTTACAAATAAACCAGTAACTATAAGTTTCTCGGAATTATGTCGTAGGAAATTCATTGAATAACATCACCACAAGTTTGTTGACTATGTTTGTTTAGGTACGTCTCTTGTTTACCAATAATTGAGTCCTTACAGTGACAGTGTCGCGGTTACCTGTCTACTCTTGATAACCCAACCCGTTCCTGTTACACCAATAATCATAATGGGTAATTCTTGAGAATACCTAATTGATAGTAATAAATACTAATTCATTCAATGTATGACGAACGCATGCCTCGACTTACTGCGCAGACAACATGCGATAATTACTTTATGTGACCATAAAAAAATTACAATACGTAGCGAGAATATGAGTCGTGGTTGATTTATCTGAATCGTCATCACTGTGCTCCTCCAGTCCCTCGCAGTGGCTACCACGAGCTCTTAACGCGATCCATTTGACTGAACTGTTAAAGAGATGGAACTATTAAGGGCGTACAGCTTCGTCTCTCTTCCTCGCTCGTACGCTTAACATTTTAACACGTCATGGTAACAGTTCTGCACCGTGCCTGTGACAAACGTTGTATGTGTTATCTAAACGTATGCAGTGCATAGCTTTATCTCGCCACTTCCGGGGGCGTGTTTACTGCACCCTGGCCGGTGGCCAACTGGCCTTCTTTCCAAACTTTGAAGTGTATCGTTAAATGCACATATTATTTTTATGCTCACCAATAATTCACTCTCGCAATTGTTTCAATTCTCAACAAAAACACGGAATACTTTGTGCAGCGCTCGTTTTCAGTCTGAAAAAACAAAGCGATTAATTGCAGGCGCTCCCCGGCCGATACAAACTGTCGACATCTGATCCCTTGGCTTTACAATAAATACCTCGCTGTATTTTAAAACGCATAAACTGCTCCTCGTCAAAACTGTATTAAATCACGACACAAAAACACGGGAAGTACAGTTAGTCATAGCTATTTGTTTTTGCGGATAATGTTGTGATGCATTCGGTTATCGACGAGCCAGGGCCGCAGGTTAACAAATATGCCTTCGAAAAGTAACTTCCTCCTCCAACAGCTTCGTGCCCGTTCCGAGAAGTTATGAATGTTTATAATCGATAGATGTGTAGAGATGTCGGTTTCCATGACACAAAAACGAAAGAAGCGACTGACGGACGGAACCAGTTGGCATGGCGCTGCATCGGGTATGTATCGCGAGTTGGCGCTCCACGCCCGTCCTCAGCTATTTGACATTGCGCAAGGTCAGTGCTCCTAATATAAAGATGCAAAAAACTATACTACCGCCAAACAGTATGCGAGACGCGTCGCCGCGACGATTGCCGGTGCATGCGAAGCGACCACTTTCGATTGTGTCGCATTTTAAAAATGCCTTGTAGGTATACAGCGAATTCCCCGACTAGGATCCTTTGTCTTGTGAACGGATGTACCGAAACATAGCTAGGAATATTATAATGAGCATTGGAATGACACAGTTAACCGTCGCTAAAGGCATTATGTGAACGATAAGTCGAAATAACGAAGCTCAGGGAAATGAGCAATAAACACTTTTCATTATCACGTTCTTGTAGCGAGCGTGCCGCTTTAAATGGAATTCAAATTAGCAGAAAAAAAAAATACCGTAATATATTTTATTTTGAAAACTTAGTTCACGTAATCTAAGTAGGGTTAAAGCGATTGTATTCAAAGAAAGAAAACATTTTAGAATTTAGTTTAATACGGTATCCCTATAGCAATATACAAATCTTAAATATAGTGGAAAACTAAGTTTAACTATTATTTAGAAAAACGTCATCAACGGCTGATTGTTTACATATTTATTGTTGTGTCGCTGCAAAATGTTAACAAGGATAAATATTATGAAAAACATCGGGCAAAACCGCGAAGAAAATCCTTGTACAAGTACCTAACATTGACTAATTTGTTGTTATAATAAGTCGCGATAACCAGCCATGAATGAACTCTTTAGCCCTAAGAGCGTCTAATTTTATCCTTATGTAACGCATTCTGATTCACTTACCTAGAATTTATCCTGAAAATAATAACAGAGCATAAATAAGTTTACGTGCAGCTGAAAGGAAAACGATATGCTATTGCGGTAGTGGTATGTGGTGTCATGCCAGAGGTATGAGCCGTAAATCGGCCATTGCTGTAATGCGGCACACACGAAATTTCGGTGTTGCAAACGCGAATATTGGGCAAGAGCGGCGGTGCCGGCGCCATTGTCAGCCTCTGGCGAAACGAACGCGACCTTCCTACTCGGATTGGGCAGTCCAAACCTGATTGTGTGAGTATGTGGCCGCGTTCGAATTCAATCAACCAGTTTCTACAAATTATAACTCCAAAAATTAGGACCTTATTGGAATATTGCCGATCGTAGCTTTTCCTGTTCATAATCTAAAAGGCCTTTTCAATCTTACGAAATTGATGATGCCAATGTGTTCCATAAGCACAAGTTTAAAAGTACGTCCTGCATCTAATAGTACTCTTCATTCAGTAGCAATAGTCACATAAATATGTCCATAATTCATGACGCCCCCTTTTACAAAGTAAAATTTTCTAATTCGCCGAAACAAAATTGAAGAAAACCTTCGAAGACTCCGAAAGATTCAGGTCTAAACTGAAACTTTAATACAGCTAACTTAATTAAAACAAAAGAAACCTTGAATGGATGTTGCCAATTGCCAAATTGTGCTGATGTAGGTAGCACGAAACGCGATTTTCGTATGCGTGCGAATATCGAGAGTTGATTTTTGAATGCGATTTGGTTGTGCGAGTTGCGTCAGATTATGCGGACGGCATAGCGTACGCGCCCCACTCATACTCCAGTCCACGATCGCAGCGTGGAAGTCAAACATACTTCCACGATGCAAGCGTAGAGTGCAGTGCGACCAACGGAACGCATTTGCAGGTCTCTCACCAATATTTAAAGTAGCTCTAACTACAGATCTAGACCATTCAATCAAAAATTAAATAACTTTAATCTGGGACGCGTCGTGCCTCGCTATCAATTTACGTATCCGTTTACTTATTGCGAGATCACGATCTATGGACAGGATATGATAATATTGTACGTGGAAATAGCTGCTTAATACAAATAATAAAAACTCAGTTTAATCAACGTTTTATGATCTCTCTCATCTGTAGACGTTCAGTAACTTAGTAAATTACTTCGTACATGGTTTGCAGTGATGCACAATCACCGCATACATAGTGATATCGCAGGAGCCCCAACAAATTTAATGAAACCTAATTAATGTTATGTTGGTCTCAATAGAGATGCAGTAAGAGCTATTCAAGCATTCAGTACGCGAAGTAAACATAGAGATGTCAATATAACATTTGCAAACGAAATGGAAATTAAAATGATGGCGGTGTGTATTGTGCAGCGCGCTGCATCGCGATAAGCGGGCGTGTGTGTAAGTGTGTCTAACGTCGGCGCGCGGGTGTGGGCCTGCGCCGGAGTGTGCGCGAGGTGATCGTCCCGTTTCAAGGGCAGTGCAGCGCTAGCGCTCGCCTCGTATTAATAGTTGGCGACTATTTTCGCCTCGCCGACCGCTGGGGGGACCGGAACGTTATTATTGACATTCGCGAACTTCCAAAACGGATTGACTACCTTACATCACGCGACACACGAGGAAAGCTTCCCCGATACAGTATCAACACGATACTTATCGTTCTCTTGAAATACTTACTAGTATTTTTTAATGCATTATTTTTATATTCTCCGTTATTCGTTTAGCGTTGTTAAGTGAAATGGGCCAATTGAAAATAGAAATGTCGCTGTTTATTCAAAGTACCAAATATATTTCGCCACCGTACAACATAAAGCTGTGCAAAGTTATGCGCATGGCCGATCGATCTTTCTTTCCGATTCACTCGCGAAACTGATAAGAACTGTTTACCTTTCAGATTAGATTTGCGTGAATTTTATTTATTCAGTGCACAATTGCACATTGGATGATCCTGTTAATTCTTTCGTCAATAATGGCCTTACTTTTTATAATTTGGCTGATTTGTTGAGAGAACAACAACACCGTGTCATTAATTATAAATTGTTATACCTACTTCTTTATGCTATCATTATCCTTTTTCCAATTGGGTTCCAACTAGCGTCAATTCTCTCAATTCTTGAGACTGTTGTGACGTCATCAAATAAATCCTAAGCAGTAAGCGACACGACAGGACCAAATAACTCGGTTATGCGATCACGGCTACAATTACAACGCAACTGCGGTTTAGGCATATTCTAAATCTAGAACAAAACATACCTAGTTAGTTCTAAAAAGTCGTTTCTTTGTTTTTAATCGCGAGTGTACGTCGCCGTATAAGGAAGACACGACGCACGCCATCTGTCGTACGAAAAACGGTTGCGCAACCGTCGGCGACCCACTTGCGCCGCGGCCGCTGCCAAACGCGCCTCGACTCCTCTACAATTACATATTTCGGTGTCGCAACCGCACGGTCGCATCCGAGTTGAACGGCCCGCGACCTTGAGTGTTGCGCAGCGCACGCCGCACGCGCCGCCGAAAGCGAAAGGAACCACTTACCATCCCGGAATTTACCATAACGAAACCCCGTTAGCTCATCGCACCATGGTGCGTACGTGACATGCGACCTGTAGCCGTGGTGAAATGCAGGCTAACCACAAGCTATCGGGAGCTAGGGAAGCAGTGATTCACAGCAAGCGCGGTGCTGCGGCCGTGCGTCACCTTCGAGCGAGCGTTCCGTTTCACACGCGGCTTCCTGCGCGTTTCGCAACGCATCTCGAGAGTCGAGTGGCGCAACGGCCGCCATCTTCCCGCTTCCGAAATACTCGGTACGCGGAATAGCGGCCACACGTCGAATCGTGAACTCGGAAAATCAGTCGCGACCCAATTCTGCGCGATGAAATCTCAGCGCTCCACTTGTCCGGAAACCTCACACGCTTCTTTTACGATAGGTATAAAAACAGAAGGGGCGCCGTGTCCAGGCGGCCTACATACTCGCTCCGATGGTTTCCTGGCTGTTTAAAATTATCCGCTCGTCCCCGGCGGAGCGGCAAAAGGCTCGCCCTTCACGGACCACGGCCGCCCCCGTCAGGCCGCCACTCTAAATAGCATAACTCCATAACCGGGTCGATTATCGCGCGGCGGGTGGGTCCGCCGCACGTCGGCCGCGCGGCCCGCACTCGCTCTCCTTGTGTTTATGCGTCGCGAGCCTAACCGGGTCAGTGTTAGGTCGCATAGCGCTGCATAAATAGATGCGTCGCTCCCCGTTGCAGCGAGCGCTCCTCCGCCTGGCCGATATCGAGCATTTCGCAATGTGTTTACGCGCGCCCCACATGCCCCGTGCCAAACCGACGGATTCCACGGAATAGTAGCGTTGCAAAACCGTGGCTTTCATATTATAACGTTGGTGTCGGTGTCAATGTTGGGCGCCGCCGCCACCGTGGGAATATGGGACGGTTAAAATTAGTCGACGGTCTCTGTTTGAAATTCTCATCTTCGAAATATAAGCTTACGTCTTTCAGTTTCGTTATCAAACGCCATCAGGTTTCCACGGAGTCGTTACTTGCTTACATAATGAACTTCCTGATCGATAACCTGCGACAGAACAATCAGGTTTATCTGTTGCTGAAACGAGACTAAAATGTTAGACACGTGACCCAGATAACGGGGTGACATAACGCTCATCTTAATTGCCTGGTCCCACCGCGCGCTCAGGCCACCTGCGGGTGGGACTCGAAAAGCCCTAAACGCGATGTCCTTGCTGAGCAGGTGGGCGCCAGAGGACGTCCCTGCCGGTCAATTACATGTAACAATAGTTTCGCACTTGGACGACAATACAAATCGATAAATTAAGTGAAAAAAGTCGTTCCGGCCTGATTGGTCCCGAGTCAGGGTCGCGTTGAGCAACACGTTTGATGGAAATCAGCGGGGCCTTGACCGCCGCGTACGCCCCTCAACCCGCTTTTTATGGCCATCGTCTTGACGACAAAATGTTTATAGCACATAATTATACCAATTTCATAACAAACAGTTTGTTATGTCAAAGGAAAACTTAAGTGCTTGGCAGTTTCTGTTCGCGCTTCGTGATTTGGCATTGGCGTAGATTTGTGGCTGCTTTGAAGGTACTAGGAAGCCATGGGACCCCAAGGTGTTACTTATTGCAGTAGTATATCGTAATTTTCTTAACAAGCTTGTGGTAAGATTGCCATACAAAGATTAAATAAGACCCGTACCCATAAATTGGATTCTAAGAGGATTCACGCTATAACTCAAAGATCTAATAAGTATACTTATTGGTATTCTGTAATAAGTGTAATAACAACAGTCGTAACATCACGCTATCTAGTATATGACCCAGTAGAACAATACAAGTACCTGCCTTAATTTCAATATGTATTCAGGCCATAACCGCTGCCGGATATACTTCATAGCCGGAAATCGATATTAGAGATGAGCGGAAGGCGAAAATTCGCGCGCGTCACGCAACCGGCGCAGGCGCAACTGTTCTGTGCGGATAATAAATTAATAGCAGCACTGAATAATTAATAACTGTACATATAGCTATAGTGTGTAATAGATATTTATCGCTATTTATAGACGTGCGTTTAGTGAATCACGTTTATTGATAACTACACATTTTTATCCTTCCTACTACTGCATAATTTCCCAGGTGAATACAATAATTATCATCATAGTAAGGTTTTAAAACTATCTCAAATTACTGTAAAATCTCCATTTAACTTTCATTGTAAAATTCACAACATTCAACAGTCTTGATACTTTTCTTATACCTAAGTTCTTTTTTATACAATTTATCAGCTTGAAACTTCAACCGCATGACTTTTTCGTCATTTAAGTGTAAAAACAAACAAACAGACACGACTAGGGTCAAAAACCACAATGTCACACCACGGTAACTTTATAGGCAAGATTTTTTATCGGACCCTCAAATTCTTGTAGGTACCTATAACTTGGAAAGGTCAATAGTGACACCTTGTGGGGTCAAAATTCAGTCATAACTCATAACATTGTAAACGAAATAATAATTTCGGGGATTTTATTTGCCAACAAGGAAATAAAACTATTAATCTCAAAGATAGCAATTAAGCTACCAAAAACGTAATAATAAGAAAGTAATAAGGACATAAGGAAAATCTCGATCGAAAAATGTCCACAAGGAAAACGCTAAGAGAAAAAAAGGACTCGCCATATTGTCTATACCGAGCACAACGAACATAGATTATAGAGTAGAGCCACAGATAAAGTTTTAATGTAAACAATAAACTTTCGGATCACGTTTGTTTTCCTGACAGCGCTGACCTGCACTTTATATTATGTATTGTAGTAAATAACATATGTGTGAGTCTGTACCAAGTAGGTATGTGTTTGCACACATTTACATAATATTTACCTACTTTATACAGTTATATATACATAACATCATGTACGTGACTCAGCCGGGAAGGAAACGGGAATATGAATAATAGCTACCTAAGTGAATAATTACTTTTATACAGCTTTTATAGATTTACCTAGAGAAAATTAATATGGATCAAACATGAAAATGGTTTTTGAGCTAATGGAAAGCATCAAAGCAACGATTATTTGGACAGTTTTCCTTTATTTATATAGAAAAACATAATTATTTAAGCAATTAATAGGTAGTACCTCCGCAGCTCCGTATTTATTACAGCAGGAAGTATGATTTTATCAGTTACATAATAATGACTTTCCAGTGGATAATACAATTTCCACTTTACACTCCTACAATCTGTCGCACAACAAACCGAGTTGCTTGCAGGACTTGCAATTGCAACTAGAATGATTGATCCAATATGGCGTCCTGTTGCAAGGAAGTGCAGGAATTTGCGAGACGCGTTAGAGAGCCCGGCGGGAGGAGGGGGGCGCGCGGGAGTGCGCGCGGTGCGGGGCGGGGGGAGGAGTGACCTTCGCGCGTTGATGCAATGTCGCCGTGTCATTGACCACGCTGCGCCGCGCGCAAACAGTTGCAGCTACGCGCTCCTCCCCCCCCTCCCCGCTCGCGCGCCCTCCCGGCACCCCTCCCCCGACCACGTCTATCGCCTTCTCCTCACACCCACCCTGCGGCCCCACCACCCTCTCCTCAGCGTGCACAGCAAACTTTTGCCGGTTTTACGATACTCAGTCGTTTGCATTTAGAACTTGGATATAATTTTTAAATAAGGAACAGGATAATTTCAGCGAACTGTTTGTATTTTTAACCGACGTCATTGTACGCAAAACGTTTGATTGAGATGATGCTTGACAAAAAACAACAAAGAAAGAGCAATCCCACGTAACAAAAGAACTTCCAATTTGAGAATTTAGTTTTAGCATTAGAACGTTGTAGAAATCTTATCAGAATGTTAGGTAAGTAATGTATATCTGCCTGTAACTAAAGCGACAGTAAGCTTATCATTCAAAGCTTTCACAATCTATTTACTCGTACAATGTTAAAAACAATTATTGCAACAGACGTTTCATGCATCACACCACGCATCAGGATTGTTACCTGTGTTTAGGAAAAACTAATTGCAATCGATTTATAATTGTCACTTCTGTAAATAAAAACGTGATTTGAGCAATGCAATAGTTTTTTTTTAGTTGGGATAAATGTAATCGCTTACACTCAAAATATTAAAAAATACACCATATAAATTGTATGAAAATCCCAAAATCCTGCCGTGATTTAGAAGTGTCGACGAAACATTATTTGGCTGCGTTCCACCGCCAAAAAAACAATGATTATGAACGCGTCAGCAGTTGACACAAGAAGCGGAACGCGCCCTTACATTATATCAATATTAAAATAAAAATGTTTTCACAGTTGCATTTGTTTACGTAAGCGAGGTGCACGAACTCGCGCGGGTTCACCTTCGCCGTGTCCCAAACTATAGGTTGAGGTCGTATTTGCAATAATAGTCATCGATAGCATCGGGCGACAAACAAGATGAGCGATACTTGCGTACAACACTACTCAGCGCAACACTATTCAGTTTATGCTGGAAAGTCGATAAAAGTCAAAAGTACGTTCTGAAATCGTTTATTGTTGCACTTGCTACTCTTGTCGTCTTTTTGTAAGGAACACCTCTGGCGGGGACAAATTAGTTCTAGTAGCGACTCAAACTATAATAAAACACCAGCTTTAACATTAATTGTCAAAGAAAAAAAATTTTAAGACCAGTAGCGTTTTCGGCTCTATGAAATCGGCAAAGAAAATTGTCAAACTTGAGCTCGAAAAATACCCGCAGCAAAGGTTAAGAAAACATGAACAAATATTGCCCCTATCACTACTAGTAGGTACGCGTCGATTTCGACAGCTGTAGTGTCAACACCGAACTCGTCTTAACTGACCTTACACAATATTGAGTGCATTCGTATTAACGGCCTAAATAAACAGATATTTGAACCGTCGCATTGTGCACTGATAACGGCATCCGCCCGACGCCGCACAAAAAATAAACTTCAACGAGATAACGCTATCACCTCTCAACTTACGATTTTATTACACCTAGAGTACTTATTCCTGGTAAAATAATGTCACTGCTGAGAAAAATAATGTCACAGCTCACGTTCCGCGTCCACAGACCGATAAACTTTATATTATTGCTTATTATGTAATAGTGCCAAATTGCTATCAGAGCTAGCGAATACAAGTTTATCCAATAGATGTAATCTTGCAACCTGCTCCACCGAATTCAATGATAAAGTAGACTGTTGAATTAGAAACAGACTTTATCAGCGTGTACAAAAATGGACTGCTGAAAATTGATTGCAGTAATTACTTGGAGGATGATTCCCAATTTGCACAAATGGAGTAAACAAGCCAGGTCTTTTTGTCTTTTGGTTTTGTCTATAATATTGTAGGTCTCAAAAGTATAAACATGAAGTCCCGCCGCGCGTAGGAGACAAAAATGTCACTTAGATAAATAGGAACTTCCCATTTAGATAATGACGACAACTGGCGCGAAACAAACGCTGGCACGTAATGGTGTGCCCAAATACTAAACTTACATGAGAAATAACATATATTTACCGTTTTAACTTGCTAGCTGAGCCAAGGAAACGCATGAAAATTTAGGAAAATTATATTAATATAGAAATTATTACGTGTTATACCGACTCCAGGCAGGAAGTAGAAGAAGAAGATTACTTATTATAAAATGTATTTAAGGTCAGTTTGAATTTCGATGTCCTACACGTTCCTAACATAAATAAGGAAAAACATAAGAAAGCAGATTTTCTCATGTTATAATAACCTCGACGTTTTAAAATTCAATGTCCAATCAATATACCAACTATAGAATATCTTAATAGTTTAGAGAAAATGATTTGAGCAAAAATGAGACATAAACAAGGAGAATTGATTTAGCTATATAATATTGTCCTTTCGCAACAGGTTTATGATGATGACCGCGAATCAGACTAAATACACGCTATAGAACCTATGTCGTGATATATGGCGGCCATTAGTTTGAACAGATGTTATTTCGCAATGAATTCGCTAGAATTCAAGTGCGCATGTTGCGTGTTTATTTTATACTTTAAAATGATCAGTCTTCCGCCTTTTAGTACTTTTATATAGTGTGTTATATTTCTGTACACACAGGAGTTTGATTGAAATGCTTCCTACGACGTCAATTTAAGCGTAAACAGCTAAATATAAAAATGAAAGATTATTTTATGAATATCATTTTTACTTTATCTCTGGCTTATATTCTCAACTACAGTCTTTTCCACAATAGATAGTGTCTGTGAACCTAATAATAACCTATTCGATACACCAATAAGTGCGAATAAACAAGCATTAATATTGAAGACGTGTGTAATGTCGTCATTCCAGCACAGTTGGTTAAACAGGCGCGGTGTTTGCGGAGCGCAGGCGCAGGCGAAGGCTGTTTCACAACCACACATAACCAAATACCATCGATAATGGGCCGAGTCCACATGTTTATTCTATAAACTTCTCAACATTGATTACTTTTTGCTAGAGAACATGTGGCAAGATTTAGAAGGCACCTGAAAATTAAAACAAATATTCAATGAACTCATCCTGCCTTTTTTCGCAAACAACGTTCTATAAAAACTCGATTTCTATAACCTATTAAATGATGGTCATTAAGGTTTATCTATTTATAAGCATAATATCAAATAACTTGATACCATCCACATGCTCGCGGGTAATAAAGCCAATAAAACTCTACATGATTTAGTTATAAAGGATCCCAGCAACTGCTTCATTAAGCGAGATGAAGTAGAGATGGCGACGTGCTTTTTAATTAACAAGCGCAATTAAATTAATTTAATTTATGTTATTTGCACAAAATACAAAAAGAAGTTGCAGGCAGTTCCATAGTCGTTTTAAAAAAAGTACCTACGGTATATTATGCTGTCTATGGTAGTTACACAGATAAAACTGGTCCCCAATAGAATGAATAATAAAATTATAAGATTGTAATTGAAAGAGGTTGGACAGCTTTTAATGTCTCGTCATAATTATCGATGGTAGGTGATACTCATATCACAGAGTGTAACAATTACATTGGTTATGCAAGGAGAGTGGTCTATAACAAACCGGTCGGTATGAGCTAAAATAAAATGCACAAATGACACGGCGACCGTCCCGGCCGGTGTGAACGACATCCGAATGCAAATCATGAATTCCACGCTATATTACGATATGTGCCGGAAAATTGAGTATTTATTGTATTTAGAGGATAAAGTAAATCTCCTTGAAGTGCATCCTATTGGAAACGTGGTCGTTGACATCGGTTTGAAAAATTGAAACTTGTAGGTACATAATGCTTCAACATAGAATATAGACTATATTTTACTTTTTACAAGAAAGCTACGGGTACAATGGTAGAGTGCTATCGCTAACAGCGATATCTACCTTTGAATGAGATGAAACAACGGTTTTTCAACAATATATTTTTATTTAACCGTGTTTCGATTACATGCACAAAATCTGGAGCTCGCTACGAGAGATTTTGTAACATCATAAAATTGTTCATCTCCATAAATACTATCCTTCAAAGTCAGCCACTGAAGTTTCAGCCGTAAATCTAAAATATCGCCGCGCTCTACTTTGTGCGGAACCCAGAAAGCTTCAGTACCAGAGATACTTGCGAATCCGAAGCGTACACAGCACTTTGAATACTGGTACAATATTTGAGCGGCGTGATGTAAAGTGAAACAAGCAGATAAGTAGCCTATGTAGTATTGTTGTTCCTATCTGTAGTAAACATTGCTGGGGCCTCCTCCCCCAAATTCAGTGGGCCCGGCGCACGTGACCCCGACACAAGTGGCGCCCTCTAGCCGCCTGTTATCGCCGTTACGTAAGGTGCAGTGTCGCAAGCGCGCCGGCGCAGGCGCAGCGCTGACCTTACTTAACGCAGCGCTAGTTCAGCACATGCGCGCGCAGGGAAATAGAACGCGCCATCTTTGAATTTGCGCTTTAAATATAACAAGCGCGAAGTTCCAGAATAGCGTTTTAGTCATGCACGAGTTACAAGTCCGCTGCAGTTTTATGGACTAAAATAAGCACGAACAGACCTCGCACCTATCTATGATGCGATACATTGCTAGCATATTATCCTGGATGAGTTAATTTAAACTTTCGTAAAAAGATTACATAATACATAACAAGCGCATTATCAACATTCGGATGATACGCTGTACGACGGAATGTCACCTTGATAATGAATGCACAAAAAGTCAGTTATCGTTGAACCACCTCTCCACTTTGCCCTCGTCAATCGAAACATGACGGCAGCAGCCAATCAGTAATCTGCGCGTACAGCAACTGATAGTAGACACGTGAAAATTATCGATCAGGAGGAAAGTGATCCAGCTTTGTTGTTACAAGGGCTCGGTGTCGCGCGCGCCGCGCGTCGACGTGAAATCCCGTAGTAGACGGACAGGGACAACTGAGCGGGCGGTGGGGATGCGCGGGCGCAGCGCGTGTGTGAGTGTGTGTGAAGGTCAGCCGGCGGCGTCATTTCCTGGTCATTGCCTGCGCCGCCGCCGCATCCGACGGCGGCCGCGGCGCGCGCTCCGCTGCGCCGCGCTCGCTCGCCACTCGCAATCTTAGACTCACGCACGCTTTCCGGTCGCACAGGAAAACTAGATGCATTGTCAGGCACACTATGGGAGGATATGAGTCTGAAACTAATATGTCACCGCACATGAACGATGCAATCCCATCACACGGCTGATTACCTTATCGCTTCCGCCTGAAAAACAAACCGATAAAAACATTGTTTTTATCATTAATTTGTGCCACGTTCACCGAGCAGTTGCTTTGAGGAAATGTTCTCAGGTCGCTATCTTATCTTTCTAATTCTTTTTATCGCGTCCAAAATAGCAAATTTGCAAACTGATAAATCGTCATAGGTGTTTATGTACCTATCAGACGATTGACGTCAGCGGAATGTAACACTAGCGACCCACTGAAAGTTCGCTCGCTTCCTGAACGTTAGAGAAAGAGCACAACGAGTTCCACGAACGCGCGCTTATAAACAAGTTAATTTCTTCAAAACTATTCGTATTTTACAGGGAATGATACAATTACGTGTGCAAATTATAGCTAAGCAGGATTCATGGCAAGTAATTTTATGACCACTCAAGCCACAAAGAAAAAAGCCACTTTGCATCCAGCTTAGATCCATATTTGCGTCGTTTGCGAGCTTTTTGCCACAAATTGCGTTCTAATTAAACATAACTATCGTTTTCCACTTCCCCTCGCTACTAACGTGGAACAAAAACTCAGAAAAACATAATAATAAGTGAGAGCAGGCGCGGCCGGGCGCCCAGCGTTGCGTGTTTGTATCGCAAGAGGTTTGTGGGGTAACCCATTTATCGCGACCGCGGGATGCGCGGGCGCAACCGGTTCCCCCCTCCTCCCGCCACACCCTACATCAACCTAAACGTTCGCATACTCGCATCCGGGAGCAAAACAATCCGTCTTCGTCAGGCGCTTACTGCAAATAGCACCCAGTTGAGAGGGGGTAAGGTGTAGTTTAGAACGGATGCTCTCTCGAGAAGTTTTCTTTTCGCTTCGAAGGACTGCTAACTAGCAAAGTGAAGATGACATTCTAAGGCTGCAGCAGGCGTGCACGGCGCCGTAACCTTGATCTTGCAGCGCAGCCAGTAGGATGCGTCCAGCGCATGCGCTATAAATAGACTCGCCGCATAAAATGCGGGTTTTTTACTTGGCGTCTTGTTAGCTTCCCATGCTCCCATGCTCGCGAGGGATTTTTATGAGAGACGTGTTCGTGGAACGTTAAATTATAAATAACAGGTATCCACGTTACCTCCCGGCTTATTTGTACCGTTGGTAACGTTCGCTCTACTTGTAAGCCTCATAATACATTCCTCTTTTCAGGTGGCCAACACGATCATTTAGATACACGCATCTAATCCAATTTGGCATCTTATCTTAATTCATTGATAGTACAATAATTAATTCATTCAATCGAATGATTATCGCGCTAGGATAATCATTCGATTGACCGATGAAAACTGCCGAATCAAGAAGTGTTGGGAGCAACGACATTTGATCTGCTTATTCCATAAATAACCACTAAAATTCTACAATAACATTAACGTACCTACGCTTCCGTGATCAATTCTATGCCGTAATTAGGATTACCTATTTAAGTAGATACTCTTTTTACACGTTGTTTTTCTTCAAACTTTTTCGATGACCGGATTGCAAATGGTGATAGCATTATTTCTGATATTATTTACTTATCTGTTTTCTGTTTGAACAATTGCGTATATTATGTGCATTATGTATTAGGCTGTGAAACCTGAATAAAATTTAATTTTGTCCATTCGAAAGAATCGAATTAGGCACCTTGACGCCCACCCCGGGCGTCCCCGGGTGGTAGCACACCTGATTGAGCAACCTCTCTACAAGCTTACAAAATGTTTTATTGTAGATTAAGAAAAACTTATAACATTGACATGCATTAAAACAAACATGTCCCGATCAGACAACCTGAAGAAATTGCTGAAAATTTGCGCCAATCTCTTGGATTTTACTCAAGAAAAAAAAACAGAACAGGCATGTGTCAGCCACGCGTGTCTGTGCGCAGGGTCAACGACCGCGCAGATAAGCCGCTCGAAAATACGTACATACCAGTTAGATAATATTAGAAAATGGCGAATCGCGCCAACTCACAACACGCCGGCGACGTTTATAAATATATGCGGAAACGCTTAGGAGGCGCGCTGCTAACTTGCCTATAAGTTCAAGTTCGACAGTTTGAAGAGTTACATTATTATTATAATATAATTACAAGCATCCACAGTTCTTTATTTCGCTCTACAGACAGTATTGTACACACAAAAGGAAAACCACGGCCCTATCAATTTACTTTTTTTGTGAATTCATTACTTACGTCAAAACCACAGAAGCATCCATTTTACATTTACCTACCTAGTGCCACTTCCTCATAAAAAATAATTAACTTGTAAAACGCACTTCCGCAATTCCGCCTACTCTCTACCGTCATTAAAAACGTAACTCGACATCCCCGATGGGATACCAGCAGATTAAATTATATAAAACATTCCTCGGGCTGATACTCGCGCAGCGGCACGCAAAACCACTTGTTTAGGGTCTTTCCCTGTAATTAATTAACATTAAATGTGTAGGAAATTTAATGTAATGGTGACATAATTGAATCATTAAATCAGCTCATTTTATTAACCACAAACTTAGTGTGACGTGTCATGTAGTGCAGTTATCACTCGCCTGTGTTATCCCCAACTTCGTTTAGTACTTGCTCTTTGTGGCTTTTCTTGCTAAAGAACTCATCGCCCGACATGAAAACCCACATTATGAGAACTGCAGTTACCTACCTTACGTAAATCTCCTGGAACACAGAATTCGACATAATTTACGCAACCTTATTATGTGAACTAAAATATACTTACCTCTTAAACAGTAAATAACTATGATCATAAAATTTTCGAAAAACAGACAAGACTAGTGGAGAACCCGACGTTACCTACTCCAAGATATTTTTAAACTTAGTGCCTACTTTAGACAGAAGAAAAATATTTATTTATTTATTTATTTAAACTTCATGTACAATAGTGGTACATAGGCGGACTTAATGCCACAAGGCATTCTCTACCAGTCAACCTTTGGGTTAAAAAAGACAACACTGTGGTAGGTTTGCACAATAAACAAATACATAATAACAAATAGTTCAAATGGAAAAATATAAAATAAATTTATTTATAATAATAAAATACATACATATGCTAAAATAATAAACTAATAAATACTATGAAAAATATGAAATCACTATGAGAACTTAATAACAATACTGAACGAAGAAATTGCTTCATCTATCATTAACCAAAAGGTAGCAAATAATGAGTTCACTAGTAGAATAAAATCAAACACGTAGGCCATCATACATAGCTGCCGTCATAAAAAAATGTTACAACACTGCTATTAAATAGAGATAACCATAGATATCAGCTGTAACAAGACGCACAGACAGACGGCAATGCTTTATGTAGTATTAACTAAATCATTTCCCGCGAATTGGGCTAATCGCAGCCAAACAACTGTTTTATTGAGCCAGCCAGAAGAAATTTATAGCTCGCGGTTTGAAGTTTTTAGATCGAACTCACGCGGCCGAGCGCCGAGCGGTGAGAATAACATCTTTATTTTGTTTCCTAGGAATCATTGACTTTGATGTTATGTCAGTGTCTACAAAGCAAATGACTTGTTTACTACAAATTGGCTACTGGCATGAACCGGCAACACAAATCATTATATTGATATTCAACCACTGAAAGGTCGGTTAAGTTCAGTACTGCCGACTTCCTTCAAATTGCGCGTTTTTACTTCTTAAAATTCTACTTTACCTTTAAATTATTTTCAACAAGTATGCCAATCCATTTGATTCCTCTAGAACTCTAAACAGAAGTTTATTTTTCCAAGGAGGAAAACGCATGGCGAGTGGGCCGGTGGGCCGCTGTGCGCCAGCGCAGCCATTGGGGTCAAGGCGCCGCTGCTTGACGCAATCGCGACACTATCAGCGCTATGCTATCGGCGACTAGCTCTAAATATTGTTTAACTGCTGCCGAGACGTGGAAAACAACCAGTTTCGGGAAAATTCGACAACTCCACGAACTGCCCCAGGCTCGTAGACTGGCATTGCCTTAGGGCGGAAATACAGAATAGGACACAAAGTTTTTTGCACAATTTTCTCAACAGGATAATATGACTGAACAAGCACTGTTACAATATGCAGTACGCACCTATCTTACATTATAAAAACTGGATCACAACACGTCCATAAATCAATGTAATGTATAAAAAAATAATTGAATGTGATAACAAACAACAAATGTCATCCGCATCCTTCGGAGCCGACCGATGTATTGTTATCAACAGTTGCTACACGCCTCACCCCTATCGATGCCATATCGCCATTGTTACTATTGGGTTTCATTGCTTATGGAACTTTATTATTTTATTACTGCAATATGAAACCATTCATATTAATTCATTACTAATACATTATCAATTCAACCAAGTTTTTATAATACCTAATGAAATTGTGGTCAATTAATCCTTGATTAATGCTACAGTTTATTGGCGCATGGCTTTGTTTGGTCGAGCAGCGGGACGATCCTCGTACTAGATGTCAAACCCAGTCTATGAAATACAAACAATATAAAATATTGTTATCAAAATACCCGAGCACGTTTAGACAACAGACTGCCCTAATCGCATGAGAGTGGAGCCGCCTCCTAGTCTCACTATTGTCTAGCCAGACAAGTTGCAATCTAAGTTGCATAAACATTCAATACATTTAATATTTACTCGTCAATTACAAGCCAACTATTTTGGTGAGATTTGAATAGGTAGCAATAGGTAGGTAGGTACATGGAAAATTGAGTCCAAGGAAATGCCAACTCTCCAATCATAAACTTGTTGATAGAATTAGACATCATCAGAGGTACCTGCTGTCTTATTTAGCTGTAATTGTATGATTTCCCTGAAGCTAGTGCTCTTAACCTGCTATGTCTGACCTTGTGCTTGTGATGGTTACAGTGGGCGGCGTGAGCGAGCGCGACGCGTACGGCTACGGGTACGGCGGCGGCGGCGCGGCGCACCACTTCGCGGCCCCGGCGCCGCCGCCGCTGCCGCACGACGAGCTGCCCTACTCCGTGTTCGACTTCGGCGACTACCAGCGGCACCACCACCACAACAAGCTCAAGCCCAAGAAGAGGCCGCGCACGGACGCGCCGCCCACGCCCGGCGTCAAGCGCAAGAGCCGCGAAGGCTCCACCACCTACCTCTGGGAGTTCCTGTTGAAGCTGCTGCAGGACCGCGAGTACTGCCCGCGCTTCATCAAGTGGACCAACCGCGAGAAGGGCGTGTTCAAGCTGGTGGACTCGAAGGCGGTGTCGCGGCTGTGGGGGCTGCACAAGAACAAGCCCGACATGAACTACGAGACCATGGGGCGCGCGCTGCGCTACTACTACCAGCGCGGCATCCTCGCCAAGGTGGACGGCCAGCGCCTCGTGTACCAGTTCGTGGACGTGCCCAAGGACATCGTCGAGATCGACTGCTCGCTGGCGTAGACGAATCTCGAGTCGCGGTGCGGTGACGTGAGCGAGTGAGGACGTGATGATGACGGTGACGACATGGTGATGACGGTGACGACGTGGTGATGACGAGGACGCGACGTGACGCGGTGCGGACGGACACTATCTCTCATACGTAACACGGTGTGGAGACGCGTATTCATTTCGCTCTTACATTACTAGTTTTTTCACTAATAGTTACAATTCGTCTATTTTTCAAATCATCATGCATTACGTTTTTCAGATCGCTTCGATATAATGTTATTAATATAAATATTACTCTCAAATCGAACTAATATTAACTTATCATTGAATTTAATATTTATACAAAAATAGGAGAGACGAAATTGATTGCTCAAACGTTTATATAGGTACCTATATATTTTTAGGGTATTTCAGAAGAGGAACACTAAATTTGCTAGATGTTATATGGGGACGGAGTGATTTTTGTATAATGTTGAAACGAATTTTTAAATGTTTGTAAATGAAATTTCTATATATTGCATGTTTAATGTCGATTATACATTTCCTCGGTCGACTGTACGAAATCAGAACTTCCTACCTCAGAACTACGCAAAAGTAACAAATGATTCATATGAATATACAATTTACATTGTTCGAAACAGTTTACAATACGCAATAAGAATATATATATATAGTCTAAATAAGAGTTTATTATAAAGAAATATTTACGTAAAATGTTTATATAACAAAAATATCTTATAGTAAATATCCTCAGATGAAATATATTCACTTCTTGGTGCTTTTTATGGCCATCTCATATTTACACCTTGTTACAAACGAAGCAACCTCACTGCTGTTGATTTATGTATAACTATGTATATTATATGAACATTTAGTGATTGTCTATTATCTAGCTGTAATCTGTTTCCTGAGAGCGTGCTCCGAGCGGCGCTGCCGCTGCATGCTGCCCTGCCTTCAAAAATAACCAGACTAACGTAGAGTTCCAGCCAGGGTCCTGGTAGTTAATCTATGACGTCATTGGAATTAACTCTGAACTCAAATTTGAAGGCAGGGCAGCACGGCCGGTGCGGGCCGCCCTCGGAACACGCTCTCTCATCGCATAGTCTATCTCAATTGTTTTATATTTCGAAACCGAATTTGGAAATGATATTAAATTGCAAACATTCGTTTAATTGAAATGTTTTGACGTAATACTACTACGCAATACGCATGTACTGATAAACCTACTGCCAACTTTCTGATAGAAAAACTGACATAATGAATAGTTAAGGGATGATTTTTGTGCGTTAATTGTGTTAATTATAAATATATGTTTACTATAAGTGAGCTGTTTAAGTGGACATTTCTAGTTTATTTCGTTTATTTAAAAATATATTAAGCATGTTGCAGGGGGTCGCGCGCCCCAGATCTAGAACGACATATCAGCCAGAGACAATTATTTACTGTGTAACATATACATCCTGTGTTGTCAGCATATCAGGCCGCTTGTATATAATTTCTTTAGTTGAACAGCGTGCGACCTCCATTTTTTGTTACCTGAATAAATATTATTAATAATTAATTACGATTTGTGGTCCAATGTTAATGAATCATAATACTTTTAACTAGATAGTTGTAAAAGAAGATTAAGTGTAGCCTAGTTCACTTCGACATATACACAGATATAATTGATATTTCATTCAATGCAAAGAAAATGATCCTTCTATGTATACAATAAAGTTTGTTATAATAGTTAATGTACGTAAGCGGAGGAACTGTAAGTTGGCGTCGCGTTGAATATAATAAGTGTCGACCACACGTGCGCTCCGGCCGCCTCCACCACATAGTTCAGGATCCTACGACGCATTATTTTTATATTCAAAGTAAACGATATCAGAGTAGATGTTAGCGAGCAACGTGTCTCATGTAGCTGTAAGTGCGCTTCACGGAGGGCGCGTGTGGTCGCGAACGGTAAGGGTCAGACAGCCTTAGGAGTAGGAGGAGCGCGTGGCGGGACAATGGGTGCTATGAAGAGGAGCCGCGGGCAGGCGCTCGGGCACGCGCACACATACAATAATGTTAGAGCAGTCCAACCGTATACAGGTGTTAAACTAAATATTAATGAACCAGTGCGTTAAGTGACTTTATATAGGTGAAAGATCTCAGTATCCAAACTTCTTCGAACAAAACCAGTGGCCGATTCATGTGATTCAAATTAATATATTTTAAAAACAAAATTGTGGAATTTTAATCGTATTTTTATATAGCTAGATGGAATTCTCAGTAACGTTCTGTTCGGCACTACTTCTTATGCTTTTGTAAATATAACTGTAGGGTTTAATTTATTTATGTTGTCTGCCTCGCGGGTGCGCCCGCGGACATTCAATTATTTTCCTTTTTAGGGAATTTCGTTCTGTAGGTTACAAATTTTATTGTAAAAATATCTTTATTAATAAATTAGTAGGTAATGAATGGACCATGGGATGGAAGGTGAACGCTCTCAGAATTTATAATTCGGCTAGTGTGTGTCCTAACCGACAATGTGAGAAACTAGTTACCGGTTACTAGGCAAAATGTTTGAGCAAGCATTTAAAAAAATGCTCGGAGAGTTTAAATAATTTTAGTCGAATTGATGTTGTTAAATAAAAAATCAAAGTTTCTAATTACTAATGTACTTAAATTTTCAATGTAAATTTTAAAGGCACCTCGAAAAAAAAATTATTATTAATGAAATTATTTTAAATTGAGCCTAGTCTTTAGTATCATAATTTGATTTTAAATTATAATAACGGACGCCAGATTGGTACGAAGCGTCGTCGTATAGTGGTCTACTTGTCGTGGCCGCAAATGTTTTGCACGTCGAAATTATTGTAAATACAAAATATATAATAATAATCCAAACGCACACCCTCACGACCCATGAACGAAAAGTTATTGGCGTCGCTAGATAGGTAAAATATGAGAATATTTTGCAAGGAAGCAATGAGAAGGTTAGTGAATTTGGTGATAGAGGGAGAGGGCGCTGCGGTCGCTGGGTGGCGACGGCGGCAGACAGCATTCATGTTTTATCGTTAAATACTATTTCAATGTACGTATCCTGTTTGTCGATAAATTAATGTCCAATATTCGAATACGTAATTCATTCCGGATGAGAGTGGTGTGTTAAGTTTGTGTCAACGAGTCAGTTAGGTGAATGTTAACTTTAGTTTCAGCTACTCGCTCATAGATGGCGCTGTCTTTTCGCTTTAATCAAAATTTTAACAAAATTTCGTCATTATTCTGAGAGTTGCGTGCGATACAGTGATTTTGCGTTATACTTGCTTTTAGTTGTATGCAGTTAAAACCCGATATTTTAATTGTAATTTTAGTTGTTTAATTTTACAAAATACTGTATTTTCTGCCCCTAGTTAAGTTATTTTTCTATGTATAGTTAGTTATAAGTGTAAATGAATTAGCACATAAATTTGATGCATGATGATAATGTTAATAAAATATCCACAATAAAATCCAAACTTGTTCGTTATTACCTCCTCAGTAAGAGCAGGTAGATCCCCGACACTGAAGTCTCATCTCTTCTCTATAGATGAACAAAGGGTATAAAATTGGAACTAATATAAAAACTAATAGAAAATAATATTATAGGGGTAAAAAAACTGCATGAGAGTAGGTATGCGGTCCGAGATTGAGTAAAATAGCGTACCTATAATGTTTGGAGACACCTGTCTCTGATCAAAATACCTACCGCTAAGCAAAATATAGGTATGAGTATTCGACATTCTGAAAGTTTCTCACCAGTTAGTATTTAGTACCTACCTATCTGCAACCTGCAACGAAAGTCAATAAATAGAATACAATACGATGAGTGCGAGAAGCACAAGACCGTTAGTTGTTGGCTACACTTGGGGGAGGCCTTTGTCCAACAGAGGACGTCTTTATACCTACCTACAATTTAAAAAAAAATACTGAAAGAAAAACAAAGTGAAATACCGAGAATACATACGACAGAGTGGTTTGATAGCAGCAAGGATGTTCACTTCACCGTAGGTTGTAGCTTCAGGAAATCCATCTTAGGAGACTGTCCACGAGTTTTGGAGACATTTGATCTGAAATTACAGACCGTTGCACACTAGGTACCTATTTCACCTGTACCGTGGGTTATGGTTGGATATCATGTAATGTCAATGTAATGGCTGGGTGGCTTAGCTATGTTGATAATATTCAATCGATAATTCTAGTAGAAAACTTCGAATGTATGGAAATGACATCATTTCAATCACAGAACACAAGAATCATACAGTAACGTTAAGTCACGTGGTCAGAACAAAAGAATCGGTAGAAAGAGATTCGAAAAGATATGGTTGTAACTTAGTTATGCCTGCCGGAGGGCGTGTGTTATTGACTAAAACCACACCAATTCCTTTAGTTACCCAAGATACCTGTTCCTAACCCCGTTCCAAGAACACGGGTTTCCTTTTTAGAAGTCAACCATCATTTATTCTCACGTAGGTACACAAGACACCCAAACCCAGATCAATAATCTGTAGGCCATACAAATATATGTTCCGTGCGGGAATCGAACCCGAGAGAACGCAACAGACCATCTCTCAACCACTGCACCAACCGTGCCGCTGTTATATAATACAAAATCCACTTATATCAAAAAAGGTTTTTGTAAGAACTGCGCATTTACTTACCGACTGTTACATTATTAAAATCTACCTACATAGGTACCAACGGAGGGGAAGATATAAATTTGATGCGGCCAAGGTACAATCCACGAATCTCTCTGGTGGTAAATTATCAAATTAAAAAAAAAAAAAAACAAATACAAAAAAGTGATATCATATCGACACGACTCATAGCTGTATTTTGATTGGTTTTCTAGTTAGGCACTGGGAAACGTGAAAGCAACTTAAACAGAAAGGCGCAGGCGACGCAGTAGCGCAGAAAGCGAGCTCGCAATTTTTGTACCGCTACTCGGGTTGTCTATTGTCGGATTTTTTCTATATATACAGGAATAGGAATAGAATTGTTGTCTCATGCACGGCTTCTGAGGAGTGTGTATGATGAAATTACCACAGGGTTAAAATGTTCAAAATGTTCCGCAGAATTAGGAAGGATTAGAATTGTGCAGAACCATAGAAATATTTCTTGTATCTATCTGCAGATGGGACAAGAGAAAGGAGTGAGCAGGTCTCTTGACGCTTGCGAATAGGCAGACACCTCAACAGTTTCCGAAAATATGACATATAGTCATACTTTCAACTGCCAAAAATGAAGCGGATGTAAATATTCTGCAAACATTAGAGTTTATCTAAAAGTTCTGCAGTACCTACCCATCAAAAAAGTACATCAATAGAAAAGCGGTTTTTACTGCAGTAACGTAACGACAACAGATTTTATTTTTAATAGGTTTATTGAAATTCAGATACATAGTTAGTTGCCTGGACAAGGTAAACGTTCAGACTTCATTTGAATGAATTGTTTTTTTATCGGTTTCGATAAAATACTTGGAAGACCGTCACATGAAAAGTTACAACTTAGGACACACAAAGTTGAACGCCTGAAGGAGGTCGACGTCGTCAAAGTCGTCTGCTGCGAAAGTGGTGTGGCAATTTGATCATATTTGCGGCTCAAACTTGACCAGAGATCATCCAAGGCAAAGATGTTAGGAAGGGGAAGGGAAAGACCTTTAACCAGGTATAAGCTAATGAAAAAAATCAATTCGAATTGAAGATCCTGCTAGAGTAATATAAATTGCGCGTTTACTAGATCTCTAGCCACTTCAGAGATCAAATCAGTAGATCCACTAAATGCGCATGTTTTGAACACGGCTTCTTTCAAACATGATTATTGAATATCTCAAAACATCCAACTAATTTTAAATCATGACAATAGAAGATGGAGAACCACTGAAAATAATGACGTAATGTGTAGATACTCTGCGGTTTTCATAAAGTTATTTATTCACTTGAAGGCCTTTTTTTTAGGGTGGTAAATCATGTAATTACTTTTCCGGCGTGTCAGACTTTTCCTAGACTTAACTAACCTAACACATTAGATCTATGTTCCTTCAGTTGCCTTTTGCGTTCTAGGACCACAGATAACCGTTTTCCATGAGTTAAGGCCTTTGATGACCGACCTCATTATTTATCGCAAAGGCCTTTGGGCCTGTTCCATATTTTCGACTTTGGCAATACCTAAACCATAAACAATCTCTCTGACGTGTTGTTGTCATGTCAGTTGCTTTGACGTGTATGCACAGCTGTCACTCACCCTAAATCTTAGAATTTGTTTTCCCATTTTCCGATAATGAGAAAGAAGAAGTAATCAGTGATATGTGAAAATTTTACTAAACATACATTTGTTTATATGTTAACGTGAAAGACAATTATAAGTTATCAAAATGGTTCTTATGACTATGATCGCGAGGGTCGTAGACGGCCTGCCTCTGGCCGCTACCATGCAAGAAGATGAGCAGGTAACTAGTTTAGTACTGCTAATATTACCGTTCCAACTTATTACTTTCCACGTGTTACATGTAACTCACCTTTATAGTTATGTATTATTCTGTTTGGTTCACACAATCCCATGTTTTTGGTTCACGTATGTTTTCACGTTCCATTGAGTTTTACGATAAGATTTAATTTAATTTCTCCTCATTATTATTTTTAATTTATGATTTAATTTGCTGTCGTGGTTCGCAGAGCGGCTGCAATGTTCTGGAGTACCAAAATCAGGCTAAAATGCTGTTTAGAAAACTAGGCCCGCAGTCGCCGATCCGTTGCTCCATCGAAACTGGGCCCTATCTCTTCCAGTGAGTCCTACCGCTTGTTGTTTCAGTTCATCCCTTATTTTACTGCTTTTTATTTTCATCAATTTTTATTTCATTTCTGATGTAACATTAAATTTAATTTATGCAACTTTATTTTATTGTTTTGCTTTACACACAATAAATGTTTCCTTTGATATAAGTATATTGATTTAAAGAATTTCTGTTGTTGTTGAAATTACAGTCATCTCTATAACACAAAGGTAAATAAAATTTGCAACATCAAAATCAATTTATATAGCAGTTATAGAAATATTTTGTGATTTTTCAGTTATTTAATTGAACACGAGATCTGCTACTTAGTGTTGTGCGAGCGCAATTACAGCAAAAGACTTGCATTCAGCTATCTAGAGGAGATAGCACAGGAGTTCTACCAGCAATACGGGAAACGGGTATGTACAAATTAGCATATTTAGTACCTAGTTAGTAATCTTTCACCAAACTTACTTAATTACTTTGTAGTGAATCTAAGTAATAAGTTAAACCAAAATAAAATTAAAAAAACTAAGTCACATTATATATTTCATCATTTCCCCTGACTATCAAATATTAAGCCAGCCTTTGCAAGACCAATAGCCTGGCTACTGATATTCTTATCATAGGAGTCCAACCCCATATAATGGAAAAGGTGTCATTCAAAGAAGAACAAAAGTGAAGGAAGTGAATAAGAAGTTGAAATTCATTTTAGTTACTGCAGACATGCTCTGATAACATTGTGTTAAAATGTTGGCAGTTGGTATATTGGTGTGTTGTAACTGTTAACCTGTTTCTGTCATTCAAATTGTACTTGGACATACTATTCTGAAGTTATAAACTTCCCTGTGGAGAAATTTTCACCTCTGCACTGATTTCAGAAATCAACAAAAATCAGAGAGCTGTCTGTTTGAGACTAGAAATACAGAAAAACATTTTATTTGCGGGAAATGACGCAATCGACAAGGACTAGATTACAAATTATAAACATTCTATAGAGAAAATATGCACTACATCCGAGCAAAATGGCCAAACTCTCAGCTTAATATTGCGGCCATAAGCATTGTACGAGTCCACAGCACTGGTTTTCTTGTATGCCAGAAACGGTGTCGACACAAAGACATCGGAACAATATTGTTTAGTATGCAACGGTGTCAGTAGCAGCTCTCTGAATTTTAAGTTGATAAATTTTTCAGAATTTAGATGAATCCATTATTTAAATCACAAACTGTCTTTATTCAAAATCGCAAATAAGAAAAAAAAGTCTACTCAATGATAAGTAAATTAGAAACCTTTCATAGGTGGAAGCCATGGTAAGGGTAACTTTCAAATAACAGAACAAGAATGAAAAACTTACTCACCACCTAAGGTTCACAGATGCCTAATCTTAAACTGTATGAATATTGCCAATTTATTTGTCAATATTGTGAGCCAACATTTTTGTTGTAGGTGAACACAGTCACCCGACCATACACATTCATCGAGTTCGACACGTGGATGCAGCGCGCGCGGCGGCAGTACGCGGAGGGCGGCGCGCGCGCACGACGCGCCGGCGCCGCCGCGCAGCTCGGCGGCCAGCTGGGCGACGTGCAGCGCATCATGATACAAAATATCGACGATGTGCTGCAGCGGGGAGCCATACTTTCTGGTGAGATTCATCATCATTTCAGCCGAAAGACGGCCACAGTTGAACTTAGGCCTTTCCCAATAGTCGCCACAATGAACGGTCCTAGGCGTTTCGCATCCATCGGATTCCCGTAATCCTCACCAGGTCAATGGTCCACTTTGTAGGAGGCCTACCAAAGCACGCGGTCGCCACTCCAGAACCTTTCGGCCCCAACGGCCACTTGTTCTGGGAGCATGTGCCCATTGCCACTCAAGTTTGGCGATTCTTCGTGCTATATCGGCAACCTTGGTTATATTTTCATTCCTGATTCGATCACGCATAAAAACTCCGAGCATAGCCCTTTGGGTGTCTTTAAGCCTTGTGATAAGACCCATTGTGAGCGACCAGGTTTCGGAGACATATATCATCACTGGTAACAAGCACTGCCCATAAAACACACACTGTGTTATGTAAGATACCGCGCAGCTTCCTGGACGCTGCCCACCCGGGTCGGATTCGACGATTGACCTCTTTCAAGATGTTACAAAAAAACATCATCATGCACTTGTGCAGACATAAATCACGAATGAAAAAGAATCATCTATTTGCTAATATTCCCTGCTGTTAACATGTACAGACGTCTTCACTAATTGTGTCTGCACGGGAACGCACATAATATTAGGTGACGTGTTTTCAATGTCGTGGTTTATCTCTGTGGTCGGACATGTAATTACGAAAAAACTATGCGTCATTCAGTACGCAATATGTAAATCATGATTAGACAACAATTTGTTATCAGTATTTATCAATAATTTTGTAAAATAAAACTCAATTCATATATATTGTTTCAGAGCTCGACACCAAAACCCAGAACCTGTCTATGATGTCTTCAAAGTACAAAAAGGACGCCACATACCTGAACACCAAGTCCATGCTCGTGAAGGTGACGGCAGGCGCTGTCATACTTCTAGTGATTGTGCTGTACTTCTGGGTGCTCTAGTTCCTCTCCCATTCCTTAAACTGTGTAACACTAGTATCTTTGGACTGGTAACACTGTAATATCATTGAATGCTAGGTAGAGAATGTTTTATTCATAAAAGATTCGGTAGTTCGGCAAAATGGTTGTGGCTAAAAATGTTCTCTCCATCTTTAATTGATTTCCATTCGGAAGAAAAAATATGTACCTACATGTTTATTTGTCAACTTTAACCAAATCAGCATAAAAACAATTCAAACTCTCCTTTTGCAGGTATGCTGGAAGAGATTTCTTTAGAAATAAGCATCACCTCTGTACCTATTTTTTTGTGTCCGTCTTATTTTCTTATATAAGTTAAGTTTGTACATGAATTGTTAAATAAATAAATAAACAATAATTCTAAGATGGGCATCATGTGATATTGCAGAGTTACACAGAAGTTCCCCTAGTAATGTGACAGCTATGCTGTTATAGTTAAATCGCCTTCTGAAACTATAATAGTACACATTTGGGATATTTTATAAATAAATTGTCATAGTAAGATTTAATGTTTTCTATGGAAGTACTCTGGACAGTTTTGTAACTAGACATAGCATTGAAATGATAGAAATAAGAACTATTAGCTGATTTACTCTACAGTATGATTTATCCTCATTGCAATAATATTTGAAGGTTTTCTGATTTCTTGAATGACTGTTCATGAACCATTCTTCCAAATGTATTGATTTATAAATATCATGGATGCTAACATGCTCACAATTATTGTATTCACAAGTTGCTGCTGAAAATTATAGTGAAATGATAACTAAACACGAAAAAAGCATTCCAAGCAATGTATATTTTGCAATAAAATGTACCAAAAATATAATATTTTTAATATATAACTCAGTTTAGTGGTGTGTTTGGTCACACATTATAAAATAACCAGCTTGAAAGCATGTTAAGTAAACTCCTGAAGAAGCAAAGTTATCTATGCCTATCATTTTTTTTTAAAAGTGCAGTGAGTGCTTGGTGATGGAACGTTGTAAATTTTATCACATATTGTTAATTAATGTATTTATTTAAGAATTAATAAATATGCATTCTTTTAAATCTTTTTCTTTTTTGTCGTACAGAGTTCTCTAAGATATCACATCCGAGACAAAATGTTCTCTTCAACATGCTTAGTAATGGATATCTTCTTCAAATTTGTATTCAGGAACTGTTCTGGCCAAGTGCGAACTAATGATTCCACTGAGTGCATTCTTGACTCGAAGGGCAGTTGACACACTCAACACCTTGAAATGAAAACCATAATTTATTGTCCAGCCCATAGGCTGACCCATTACCCAAATTTTAGTTTTGGTACATAAGTACAATAAAGTAGGGTTACTTTGGCCCTGGGGTTTAAATTTAGCACATACTATTAATCAATAAAAACAGTCTCATGTTCCTGTTGGTTAATATATATATTTGTCATGCATTCTAGCTGTTCATAAGTTCATAGAATATGATAGGTACCTGCAATATTTTAGCAAATATAACAGGCCTGTTCTTCCACTGTAGAGTACCAAACACTTGCACTGGGTACGGTATCACTGTGGAATGTGGTGGTGACTTCAGATAGACTGCTGATACTTGTACAATTGGCTCCGAGTGCTTCTCAGTCTCGTTCAGCTAGAAATAGAAATTAAAAATGACCAAACATTATTTCTGCAACATTAATTAACCAATCAGAAAAAAAATCAAAAGCAACTTACATCTGACAAATAGAATCGGCCATTTAAGCTTTGTAAAATCCCAATAGTCCGACATTTTACAATTTCATCGCTTAAAATGTTACATTTATCAGCTATTTCTTTCAAGTCTGAGTAAATATAAAAATCATGCTGCAATAAAAGATTATTTCAAGAATTTGTTAGTACATACCTAAGCCATGAAACATTTTATAAACAGACCTGGATGAGTGGACTTACATGAGGTGTGTCAACACAAAATGAGATTTCAGAATAAGATTTATTCATTACATAGGCCATTAATTTTTTTTTGGTTTAATTTACAACCACTTGCAATCTAGTGTAGTGTACTACATTATAATTGATTACCTACCTAGTACCTATATATACCTAGTGTTTTAATCAAAGACTACGATTTGACAATACGAATGTTGCATGTTTTTTCCATTTCATAAATAGTGAGGTACCGCAACCGATACTAACCAAAAAACCGAAAAAATTTCGTAAAAATAATTTCGTTTTTTATGCAACTAATTGTTGTAAATAGGTTTTAATCACCATACGTGTTAGACCATAGTTCTTGATGTAGTATCCTAGCAACCACTGTTATTTTCATCTAGTAAAAAAATGTCATTTATGTTTTAATGATTTTACTCAATATAAAATCTGCGCATATCTCTGCGATTCCCTTTTTAGTTTTATTTCAATAGGTTATGGGCCCAGAACCTATAACTTGGTTGACGCTAAATTTGTAGGGAGTGAGTCAGAGTGAGTAGAATTCTAATTCTCTCAAGATGCAGAAGAGTGAAACGGTCACCATACAAAAATTGATGGGCCAATCCAACTATGGCACATGGTCGTTTGCAATTCAAATGTTTCTCATCGATCATGATTTATGGGATTGTGTTGGAGAAACATTCGTAGCAGAAACTGAAGCTGAGAAAAGACGAGATGCCAATGCACGAGCTAAAATATGCCTGTTAGTTGCCGAAAACGTATACCCCCTAATAACTAACGCTAAGACGGCACGTGAGACATGGTTAGCTTTGCAGAAGGCATATGCAGATGCCGGTTTGATGAGAAGACTGTCCCTTCTAAGAAAGATGTTCAGTTTGAAACTGTCAAGTTTCAAAAATATGGAAGCATATGTCACCGAAGTACAGGCAACTCAACAAGCCCTGCATAGTATTGGAGCAGCTCTAGATGACGAATTTGTCGGGATCATCATGTTGGCAGGTTTGACAGATTCATATAATCCATTAGTGATGGCAATCGAGCATTCTGGTGTGAAAATAACCACGGAGTCGATTATATCAGCACTACTAAAGGAGGGTCAACGCCAGCAGTCTTCTAATGTTCAAAAGGATGATGATTCTGCATTGGTGACTGATACTGCTGCAAGTAGCAGTGGTACACGGAATCGGAAAGAAATTATTTGCCATTCTTGTAAGAAAAAGGGCCACTATAAATGGCAATGCAAGCAGTTTAAGATCAAGCGGCAAGATAAAAACTTGACTTCAAATATGTTAGCCAGTGATAATGTTAAAACGGACTTTTTAACCTTTTTATCTGCTTCAGGTAGCAGTAGTAGTTGGGTTATCGATTCTGGCGCTACGTCTCACATGACGCCTAATCGCACACTTTTGGTTCCGGCTAAATCGTGTTCCAAAATAATAACATGCGCAAATAATCAAAAAATAGTTTCGATTGCAGAAGGTCATGTTAAACTGAACGTGCGTCATGAGGGTCGTAAGTTGGGAATCCAATTAGATGACACTTTAGTCATTCCTGAATTAATAACCAATTTGATGTCCGTAAGTAAGCTTGCAGATCAAGGCAAAGTGTGTATTTTTGATAAAGATTTTGTAAAATTTTCGATTCCAATGTATTTGTAGATGGTAAACCTTTAATCTGCGCACCACGTAAAAACGGTCTTTATGTTGTAGATACGGATAGTGATGGGGCGACGGTCTTTTTAGAAGGTAAGGGTTCAGAAAATTTCGAACTGTGGCACCGTAGGTTAGGCCACCTAT
Source organism: Mythimna albipuncta (assembly GCA_929112965.1). NCBI lineage: Eukaryota > Metazoa > Arthropoda > Insecta > Lepidoptera > Noctuidae > Mythimna > Mythimna albipuncta. The sequence goes on along the minus strand of OV815962.1, from coordinate 835,588 downwards.
CTGCTCCTCAAATGGAGATTTTGAAAAAGATTGTCATAGGCCTACACTATGATAAAAGGATTAAGAATGGTCCTTGTGTTCCTTGTAGTCAAGGGAAGCAGTGCGTGCAAAAATTTCCTAGGAAGAAGAAAGGTTTCAGAGCTTCTGATATTCTGGAATTAGTTCATACTGATGTAGCTGGTCCCATAAATGTGGTGACTTATGGCGGTAATAGATATTTTCTATTATTTATCGACGATTTTAGCCGAAAGATTTTTGGATATATATTGAAATCAAAGGATGAAGTGCTACAGAAGTTTAAAGAGTTTCAAGCTCTTGTAGAAAACCAGACAGGTAAGAAGCTTAAACGGTTGAGAAGTGACAATGGGACAGAGTATACTAATAAGGCTTTCCAGGCTCATTTAGCCAAGTGTGGGATAGTGCATCAGACAAGCGTCCCTTACACACCACAGCAGAATGGTGTAGCGGAGAGGAGTATTCGCACGATTACGGAGATGGCAAGATGTATGCTTCACGACAGTAATCTTAATAAGAAATTTTGGGGCGAAGCAGTTGCTACTGCGATTTATTTAAAAAATCGATCGCCAACTATGGCTCTTGTGGGAAAAGTTCCGGAAGAAGTCTGGACAAACTGCAATGTAGATGTGTCAAACTTGAGAGTGTTTGGCTCTACAGCACAGGTACTTATAAAGGATGGTAGTCGAAAGAAGTTCGACTCGAAGACCTGTGAGCTTGTTTTTGTTGGTTATAGCGAAGTCACAAAAGGGTATAGATTTGTTGACTTGAAGAATCCGCGTCGAATAATAACTGCTCGTGATGCTGTTTTTAATGAGAGGACCGAGACAGCCAAAGTGGGAGATGAATCACTGAGTGGTAAACATTCCAATGCGACCTCCAGGATAAAGTCAGTTGAGGTAAAAATTCCTTTATCTGAAAAGTTGGACTCTGACGAGGAGAGTTCAATGGCTGACGCGCATAGTGAAGAGCGACCTTGCCGAAGTAGCTTGGAAGACTCAGAAGCGACCACGTCAGCAGAAAATGCAACTGAAGAAGAATTTCATGACTCTTTGGATTCAGAGGTTCCGAATCCAGTGGTTTGCGAGAGTCCTGAAACAGTGGGGGAAGAGCAGCCTGTTTTTAGGCCATATATTGCCTTTTTTAGCTTACATACTTTGCCCTGGTTAATCTTAGAGACAAAACTCTCGGGTTGCTCCATATATAGATCCTCCTCCAGATCACCGTTAAGGAACGCTGTGGTAACATCTATATGGTGCACCTTTAAGCCCATCTCCCAGTGGTTTGCGAGAGTCCTGAAACAGTGGGGGAAGAGCAGCCTGTTTTTAGGCGCTATCCTCTCAGAAATCGAAAAACTAAAAGAGATGAGGACATGGTATATAATTACCATTTACAGAATGATCCAAACCCAAGCTCGGTCAAGGAAGTGATGGAGCGTTGTGATAGGGATTTATGGAAAAAAGCCATGCAAGAAGAATACGACTCCCTGATTGAAAATGAAACCTGGGAATTAGTTAATCGTCCAAAGGACGTTAACGTTGTTAAATGCAGATGGCTATTCAAATTAAAAATTGGTGCTGATGGCACAGTCCAACGGCACAAAGCCCGACTTGTTGCAAAAGGGTATTCGCAAAAGTTTGGAGAAGATTACACAGAGACTTTTGCTCCAGTCGTTAAATTATCTTCGATTCGTTTACTGTTGGGTTTGTCTGCAGAGATGGGCTTAAAGGTGCACCATATAGATGTTACCACAGCGTTCCTTAACGGTGATCTGGAGGAGGATCTATATATGGAGCAACCCGAGAGTTTTGTCTCTAAGATTAACCAGGGCAAAGTATGTAAGCTAAAAAAGGCAATATATGGCCTAAAACAAGCTGCACGTTGCTGGAACGTGAAGGTACATGACCACATTATTAGGAGTGGATTTTCTAGGTCAAAGTATGACTCTTGTGTTTACATGAAAAAGGGGAAGGACTCAATTATTGCTATTGCATTATACGTTGATGATTTTTATATTTTTGGGAGCGAATTTAAAGATATTGAGGACACCAAGAAAGCAATGGCTAAAGCCTTCAAGATAAAAGATTTGGGAGAAGCAAAAGATTGTTTAGGAATCAATATTTCTCGGACCGAAGGAGAAATTCACCTTTCTCAGGCCAATTTTGTCAAGAAGATCTTGAAAAGTATGGAATGCAAGATTGCAAACCTGTAGTCACTCCAATTGAGTCTAACTTACGGCTTGCAAAAGGAGAGAAGACTGAAAATACCCGCTACCAGGAAATAATGGGTTCTCTAATGTATTTGTCCTGCGGTACAAGACCGGACATAACATTTGCGGTCAGTTACTTGAGTCAATTTAACTCATGTTGGTCAAACGAGCACATGGTGGCTCTGAAAAGGGTACTCAGGTATTTGAAAGGTACCATTGATTACCGATTATCTTTTAAAAGGACCGGTAAACCGTTAGTTGCTTATGCCGATGCAGATTGGGGGAGTAATGCGGATGGGCATTCATTTACCGGTTATGTTTTGGTTTTTGGTGGTGCAGCAGTGTCATGGCAAGCGCACAAGCAGCTATGTGTTGCGTTGAGTACAGCTGAAGCTGAGTACATCGCTATTTGTGAGGCTTCCAAAGAAGTAGTTTGTATTAAGGGTCTTTGTCAGGAACTGACAGGAAATAATGTAACCATTGATATGTTTAGTGATAGCCAAAGTGCAAATAAGTTAGTATATAATCCTATTGGTAAAAGGTCTAAACATATTAATATAAAATACCACTATGTTAAGGAGTTAGCTGAATCTAAAGTGATTTGCATCAAATACTGTGAAACTGGTTCTATGCCAGCTGATGCCCTGACTAAAGGTTTGGGCAGTGTTAAGTTTAAGTTTTGTTTGCAACGTATGGGGATTCAGTGGGGGTGTTGTAAATAGGTTTTAATCACCATACGTGTTAGACCATAGTTCTTGATGTAGTATCCTAGCAACCACTGTTATTTTCATCTAGTAAAAAAATGTCATTTATGTTTTAATGATTTTACTCAATATAAAATCTGCGCATATCTCTGCGATTCCCTTTTTAGTTTTATTTCAATACTAATTATGATCAGCTTTTGTATTTCCTGAAAGTAATTTGGTAGACGCAAATACTCATAAAATAAATTATAATTTAAGCTTAAGAATTGAAAGACTAGCTAAAGCTGTGTTATTTTATTTTTTCGTCTCGATTTGGTTATGACGAAAATATATAACTATTCAAGCTAATATTTTTGCTGAAATATTATTATAACAACGAATAGGTACTATTAATAATGACTTCGGTTTGAAAACTAATAATAAATAATTGTAAAAACATACCTAAGTCCTCTTCGTGTACTATTTTCGTGCGGGTCGCTTAAAAATTGTAGCAATAAAAACGAATTATGTGTCGGTTTCTTACAAAGTAGACATTTGTATTTAGAGCTTATCGACCAATGAGGATAACTTTTTTAATTCTAAAGCATAAAAGGCAGCTACCTAAAAATGTGGGTCTAAGTTTATTCATGCAGTCCAGTTGACTATGATCAGATAGGTTGCAGTAAATAAAACTTTTGGTGGGTTAAAGCCACTGCCTTAATTCTCCGTAAGACATACAGCACATTTATAGGGTCATCAGGACTGTCACTTCCATAAGGTTTGAATACATTGGCAAGATGGGCTGCAAATACTTCAGCTATTGAGTCCACAGCCAAGGTAGCTGCTAGATAACTCGGCGTTCTTGCAAAGGTCCGGCAGTTTTTAAGAGCTCACGAAGCGGTTTTTAACCACGCCTGCCGTGGTAGAGGAAACAGCTGTTTTATATTTAAAGTCACCTGAGTTTTGAGTGGATTTTCAGCCGTCGCAGTTGTAATTATCGCTTGCAAGCTTGGTGGGTTGGGCACGCCACAATTATGGCGGTAGTCCCCTCTTTGAGGCATGGCTGGAAAGAACTCACGGCGTCCTCGCCTTCCACATGACTCAGGTTCTCACCGAACACGGTAAGTTCAGGAGATACCTGCACCGAACTCGTGCGGAAGTGACGCCCGGGCGTCGCCTCTGTGTGGACCGCCCGGAGGACACGATGGAACATACGATAGAGCCAGCCTGGCTTGGACAGAGCATCACCGTGTCCATGTGGGGGCGATCGGTGGCGGCAATCTCTTGTGCTGGGTCTTGGTACAGGCCATGGTCCGGAGCGAGGAGGAGTGGCAGGCGGATGCCTCCTTCTGCGAAGCAGTAATGCTAGCAAAGGAGGAGGCCGACCGCACTAAGCAACGGCAGTCATACCCCAGCCGCTGCCGGGATTCCGATCTGAAGATTTTATTCGGACTGAGCCCAAAACGTCGACGGCGCGAACTGTTCCTGAGCGCCTCAAGGAGTTATCACCAGAAAAAGCTTGGTGGGTGAAAATCGAAAGACGGGCATTTAATTTATCAGTCGAGCTCTGAACCGCCATGGACACACACCAGAAACGAGCTGCTGCGTTATTATTTATTTCACAGAAGAATTAAAAACAGCTTTACAACAGCTTTAAAAACGGCTTTTATGGCTCTGGACGCATCGGATTTCCCTGCCCGCTGAAGGCAACTGCGGGCGCTAACCGACCTCAAAGCGTGCGGGCGCTACCCACCGAGGCTGCGGGTGACCATAGCTCGCGCGATTCTACTAGTTCCTTGCCATTGCAGTGGGAGCCACAAACAACTGCGCACACCACGGCCGTAAAACGCGTCGTGAAACGTGTTTTAATTTTTTACATATATATCTCTAGCATTCTACAGAAGTGAAAACCGCTTCGTGAGTTCTTAGCCTAAGTAAAAGGCCTTCGCCTTTTTTTTTGATTATTTTAGTTTTCAATTCATATTAGACTTTATATAAACACACACATACAGTATCTTAGTCCTATTTTCCATAAAGGTTCTAATGTTAAAAAACCGGTATGAAAAATCGAATTTGGAGACATCACTTTTACTAAAAATCTGGCAACATATTTTCAGAAATTGACATTTGCACATGTCAAATAATAGTCTTTAATTAAAAAATGAACGATAGAATGTTTCATGTTTCACAAGTTCCGTTCCCGCTTTTTTTGATGTCAAATAGCACAGAGCATGCAGCACCTAGTAATCAAATATGTGTCAGATTCAGGGATGTTAAAAAAACGTTTTTTAGTAAATCGATTCTTTTTCATTAATCTCTCATTCCTAGTGTCAGTGTCACTGCTACTGTATTTTTTTAATGTACATTTGTCATCACGGATCTTGAGCGGTTGCGAAGAAGTCAAATTTTCGGTCTCCTTAGTGGTGCGAAGTGAGCGAAGTGAGACGCAGGGGATCAGTGTCAAAGCGCAAAGCGATCCCCACTCTGATGACGAGCGCTCAAGATCCGTTTTGGCAACTGTATATGACAACGGAGCCGCCGCGAAGACGGTAATTATTTTTTTTAAATACACATATCATCTTTGTTTAACTTTGTCAGTTGAACAAAGTTAATAGTTTGATTAGTCTCTGCGCATTACACAGGGCTAGTGTTGGGATTTTATCCGATTAAATACTCAAAATAAATAAATACTCAATATATACTCGTTTTTATTGGATAAATACTCGATTAAAAACGAGTATTTATTGAGTATCCCAACACTACAAAGGGCTAGGTGTTAAAAAGTCGATACTGTCCAAAAGTGTGACCGACGCGGCGTTATTGTTATATTTTTTTTTGGTTCAGGCCATAGCACGCACTCTTTAAACCACTAAACACAAAAGTTTAAACATTAATTAATTAACGAAAAATTTAATTTATTTGTGAACGAAAAAAGTTTAATCAGAATCCAGTTCTTCAATTTTACTCATCTATAAGTTTTTTCAATTTTGCCAAAATGTCTTCGATTTGACAGTAAGACGAGACGTCAAAACATAGGAATCGATCCTATTCTCATTTGGAACGCGTAGTACAGCACTTTAATGTCTGCCTGCCTCTAGGTGTAATCTATAGCAACTAGGAGCTTTTGGAGCTGGCAACAATGGGTGTTAGTCTGTGGTTAACTCTGGTTTGACATATTGACACTAGGGTTTATAAAAAAAAAAAAAAAAAAAAAAAAAAAAAAAAAAAAAAAAAAAAAAAAAAAATGACGTTGACGTTTTCTTGTTGACAATAATGACAATAATAAAATAAATTTTTCGTGGTTTCGTCAATAATACCGGCTTATTGTTAAAAAAGGCACTTGTTATTTTAAACATTAAATATAATGTCTGCTCTTGTTGAATTACGTCCGAACCGGCGACTTTTGGACCACGATTTCGAAGGTTATAAACTAAACTTGCAAGCCCTACCGCATTTCTCGCATGAACTCCCATCTCCCGTGGACAGAGTGTACCCGGACGAGGTGCAGTACTCGTTTGTCCACGCTAAACTTTTCGCACTTCATAATCACTTGGTTCTTGACTACTGGGATTACACACTCAATTACTACTACATCGATAAACAGCAGAAGGTACGTCATGTTTCTTTCGAAACTACTAATCAAACATTCCAAAACGACGTTGTTTATGACGTTCCTGCTCATGTAGAGAGGAAATCTGGCCACTTCAACCTCTGTTTATCCTTTCCATCTAACAGTTTAGCATTAGTCAGTGATGGGACAGGATATTTGCACATTGTGGATACTGGTGCAAGAAGTAGACCCTCAGGAAGGAACCAGGTGTGGCAGACACTCCAATCAAGTCTTATTCTTGGTGAAGGAAAGTATTTTATTATAGTGGATTCAAGAATACAGGAGAGGGACAATGTTGAGATATTACACTGTCTCCTTCAGTCAGTTGAACAAAATGAGTCACATTGCAACTCTGTCCTGACTTGGGTCTCCTTTGAGAATGATGGAGAAGGTTGGAAGCAGATGAGTTTCAGACAAGTACAAGGTAAAGGTATTGTACACTATGCTGCAATTGAAACAAGTTGCACTGCTCTGTATGTTGCTTCAGACAACACATTTAAGTTCACATCAGATTCTGAAAGAGAAATAACTAAGCCATCTAAAGAGGAGCCCCGGCCATGCATATACACATGGCTGCAGACAACAGAAGACATTACTATCACTTTAAAGCTTGAAGCTAACTTCAACAAACAGCTTCTAATTGTAAATGTGGCTCCACTTAGCATTAAAGTCAGTTATGCTGGCAAGACTTTTGTTGATGGGAAGCTAAAGCAGAAAGTTGATAGTGAGTTAACAACATGGAATGTTCAAGATAGTGGCCAGGTGGATATCCTGCTGACCAAATCAGATAGTATGCTGTGGGAGGACTTGCTGGAGGGAGGGGACCCCAATGGAGAGCAGATCTTGGATGCCAGCCTAGTGGAGGAAGCTCACAGACGGTTAGCTCACTTGTGTGCTGAAACTCAGGTGACAGCTGACCCTCCTGTGCCAGGGCTGTCTACACAGGAGTTAGAAGAATGTGATGCAGCTTCTGAAGAAGACACTTTCTTAGGTAGGGAATTCTTAAACTAATATTATTATTTTTTTTATCTCAGATGATTGAAAGCATTTTTTATTTTCTTAATTTGTGAATGTACAGAAATCTTACAAATAAGATTAATCGACTATTATTAACGATTTCAGTGAGGCTGGATGCAACAACTCACACAGTGACACACAGGGCACCACTGAGTGTCCACCAGTACCTCTTCAACATCAAAATTGAGACACAAGAGGCGCCGGCGCTGGCCCTGCGGCATGACGTGGATGCTTGTATCTGGCAGCCATATGCACAGCTGATCAACTCCAACACATGGCCTGTCAAGCACCAGGGTGCTCTCAGTGCATTTGGTTATGTACAGTCATCAAAACAGAACCGGAAGTTCGTGACTTGTCCTCCTAACTTCTCGTACAGTGTGGTCTGTGAAGCTACCAGACACATCTTCATTTATCAGAGCAACAGCAATCAGGACTGCCAGCTGAGGAAGAGAACCGGCGGAGCCATGAAAAATATCAAGATTGGCCAACAGCATGTGTTCAACATTGACAAGTATGGAGAAGTGCTTGGTGTCAATGCTACTAATGAGTACCTGTTTATATTAACAGAAAACCATTTAGTTGCTATACAAATACAATAAAATCAATTGTAATAGTCAATTCTTTTATTTACATATTTACAAATCAAGATTACTTATGATATCAAATATTTTTAAGAAAAAAATACAAACTAAAAAAGTACAGAAGATCCACTGCTTAGACTTTAAATTAAGGTATAACAAAAGAATACTTGTAGTAGGCATAGGCAACCCCCAAGAACTATGTACTGAACCAATTTTGAAATATATCTTATGAAAATGAGGTATATTTTCACCCAGAAAAAAATGATTGGGATAAGTCATGGAAGCAAAGCTGCAGGTTTGCTATTGACTATAGAAAGTTATTGGAGCAGAACAAGCATCTCTTAGATTGCTTTTCAGACTTAGGCTTGTTATTTTATTTCTTCTACACTATTTTGTAACAGAAAAGTCCAGATCTGCATTGTTGTCCTTAATTCAAACTTCTACTTCCAGTGCTGACTAAGTTTTCTCTTCATCATCACTTTCAGTATCTATGCTCTCTTCTGAGGAGTACCCTGTCGTGAACAGAAGATTCTTTGGCTTCTTTTTCCTTGCTGCTTTTATTTCCTTCTCAATTTCCATCTTCTTTTGTTGAGCTACCTTTTCAGTCAACAGTTGTCTTGGTCTTTTTCTAGAATGTTCTGGGTGACCATTTCTGGTTTCATTATTAGCAGCAACAGGATTACCATTGACTTGAGGGTTTTCTTTACTACCATTACTTGTTTTGTCTTTTGTAGGCACAGGAGTGTCTTCCTCTATTTCATCTTCTGGAAAATTATGAAGTTGTTAAATTAATATCAATACTTGAAAAAATGGACAACTTCAGATCCGGCGATAGTCAACATTGGTTGGCTGAACCTGTAACCTACAAGCCAGCACTAGTAACAGAGGGTTTCAATCTTAATTCATTAAACCCCTCTCATTGTCTTTCTCAATAGAAAGACAATGAGAGACTCAATAGTCTCTAATTACGGTATTGGAAAGATTAAGGTTGGATAATAGTAATTACCTGGTGTTATAATTTCAAAGTTATAAGCATGGTCCTTGAGAACTACAAATATAATTGGAAACTCTACAATGCACTTTCCAGACAAGTTTTCAGCTAAAGATTCTGTTGGATCCAGTTCAAAGAACTTCCTGGCAGAGCCTTTCACTTTCTCAGCTGTAAAACAGAAATGTTATTTCTGATTAGTACCCCAACATGTTAGAAAAAGTCAAGACAACAAACAGAAATATAATGAAGTACAATTGCCAAAACAAATCTTGAGCGCTCGGAGTCAGAGTGGGGATCGCTTTGCACATTCCATACATTGGCGAGCCAATCGTCTGCGTTGTTAGATAGATGCAGCAACGCAGGGAACGAATTAGGTGTGACGTCTATGACGCGATGGCGCGGTGAGCCAATCACTGACACTTCCTGCCCTGCGTCTCACTTCGCACCACTAAAGAGACTGAATATTTGACTTCTCAACTGCTCAAGATCCGTGTCGGCAACTGTAATAGTATCTAGGACACTTCTTGATTGAAATAATGTTAACAGACTACTGTAGCACACTAGTAGCATTCCAAAATATTAAAAAAAATGACCTCTCAATAGAATCTTGACACCGCTAAATCCAGCAGACTTATAGAAAGTCAGAGCTTTTGAACCTTCAAAAGGCAAAGCATCAGGATTGAGATACTTGTCCAAAAGTTCTGACAACCGCTTCTGTTCCGGACACCGCTCATCCACAAACTTGAGTGGTTCAGCCTCAACGTTAGGGAACACCCACTCCACTCGCCAGTTTATTATGTTCATCTTGTTGTTGTATCTTGTGGTGTTGGCCTTGTGTCTTGAGAAGTTGTGTGATAAGAATTGTAGGACTGTGCCCCTCTGCCTTGCTGCCATCTTAAGTTTGTAGAGATACTGTGAAAAAAAATTACATTAGAATTCTCTTTATAATAAGTTACCCAATTACTTAAATGCCTCTTGCATTTCAAGTGTGAGAAAGAAATAGAGCTGTCATCACTGTAAAGAAACTGCTCTATAACTTTGCAGTTCAAAGTATGCTTTAGCAACTGGTCAAATTCAGTTGCTAAACCCTAAGAAATATATCTGCTAGTACTTACAATGGGCAGATCCTTGTCAATCCTAGTGTATTTCTTCTTCTCATCTGTTTTGACTCCGTACACGAACCGTGCACACTCCTCAAGCAGTCGGTAGTCGCTGAGCAGGTCAGTATCAGTGAAGTCTTTGATCCTAATAAACTTCGTGCGATCCCTGATACCGTCGCATTCCAACTCTTTTTTGTGTATCCTCACACAATTCAGGCAGCATGTTTTCACTTCACACTTCGGGCACGTGTATTTTGCCTTGTTTTTAGCACAAACTTCGCAATCTCCTAGTCTGTGAAATAGGTTATAATAAATAATCACTAGTTTGTGAGACTACGTCACCCAGAGAGGAATGTATACTTGCCTGTTATTTTCAATTTCACAATCAGACTCACTACCTGATGATAAAGACATTTTTATATCCTTAGATTTAATAAAAATTGTGTGCTTCTTTCAATTTCGAGTATTATTTACTAAAAAACAAACTTGTTTTGAAAACTGTCAATTTCACGTGGATACCACAGATAACAGAGAGTGTGTGAAAATTTTGCTTTTCGGAACGTGGAGTAGAGTGATGTATTTCTAGGCATTTCATGGCATACAAATAGTGTTTGGATTTTTTCTGATTAAATACTCAAAATGAATAAATACTCAATAAATTTTAATCAAGTATTTATTGAGTATTTATTCATTTTGAGAATTTATTTGGATAAAATCCCAACACTACATACAAAAGCTATTTGTATCGATTTTTTCTAGATAACCGTAACCCGTAGTTCGTCTTTGTTGATGTTAGGTTAAAAAAGACAGGTGAATTTGATGGTTTTGAAAAAGCCGACGAAATAAAATACGTGAATTTTTATTATCTGTCCCGAAATCACAAACAATCACAAACCACTTTTTGACTTTTTAATGTCAAAACAAGCGAAATGTCAAATAATTTCAATGATATGATATTGAGTGTGCAGAATAAATATTAAACTTCGAGATTAAGTTAATTTAAACAGAGAATACTTTTTATACGGAGAATTTTAAATTATAATAACTTGTCCATTTACCAGAAAATACTATGAGCACCACGGAACTTCAGGGTGATGACTGGGATCTGCCTTGTTCAGATGACGAGCTTTCCAAAAGTGGTGTATTCATCGGCAAAAACTGGATGCCAGAACCTGCCGAGTTGGAAGAACTATACAAAGCTCTTGATAAAACGGGTACTATAGCTCTAGAGTGGAAATGTCCCGGGAGACGTCCCCCTACACCAGTGCCCGTAAGTAAAGAGAACCAGCCGGAAATTCCAGCGTCGCCAATAAGAGAAGATAAATCAGACTTTGATTTTATGGATGAAGTCAGTTCCTTGCGTTTACGAGTGCGTAGTAAAGGAGAAGACACACTGAGGGGGTCGGCGAAGAAGAAGACGACTTCGTTTGATGGTATTCTCTCTAACATGATAAGACACAAAAGGATAGAGCAGATGGAGAAGCAAGCCAACACTTCACCATCAACTCCGTCTTCTACTGGTAGCTGATTAGAGGATAACAGTGACACTAGTGACTAAAGTGGTGAGGAACAATGGAGCAGGAGTACCAAGTGACATGAAGATATTGAAGTACTCGAGTGCCTTGATACATTGACAAAACTTGGTGTACAATGCTGTTATTGGTTAACATTAGCTTCTAGCATTCCTGTTGCTTTTTTTTCTGATTCTTCAATATTTAAGGAATTTTAAATTTAATTTGATATTTTGTAAGGATTTTTATATCTCTCATTTTTACCTGATACTTTGGTCAATGTGTTTTACCAATTAGATTAATTCATTAAAGCCCAAGCGGACGCTGGCATTCACTCTTTCATTGTCTTTGTATTGCGTCTCGAATTATGGTATTTGAAAGGTGTGAAGAAGAAAATGTTAGCATAAGGATGTATAGCAGTTAATTACAAGAATAATTAATCAATAATACAATTCAATTGATATATCTACTTATATTTATTTATAAACTAGTCTAAAACTATATACAACATCTAAGCTGTCATTATAGCAGATTCAGGTTTAAGTAGTCGCTCGTTAGCATCCAGTATTTCTTGGCACATGTTCATGTTATCAGCAATGTGCTCCAGGGCCCAGTGCTTCCGCAGTAGAGCCAAGTCAACATCGAACTTCCCTTGCCTAATGCACTGGACTGCTGTGCAGTATGCTGTGGACTTCAGTTGGACTCCCAGATCATGAATGAGTGTCCATAGGTACTTGTCATACTCATTCACCGATTGTATTTCTGAAATAAATTATATAAAAAGTAAATGAAATATTTTAGACTAAATACTTTAATATTTAAGAAATTATTAACATAATCCTATACTATTTAATGGAGGTTATAGTAGCAAAGTTTGCTAAGACAAAATTGTAAGTTTTTAAACACTCATTAAGCAGTCCTAGTTTTTTATTTACATAGTCAATACTTACCTAACGTAAAGTTAGGAGGATTAAAATAGACACATTTCATGCCATAGATAACTGGCAGTTTGTTATCAGCTGGCCTGATGAGGCCCTTAGATGCCAACTCGTATGTTGTCTGTGAGTCCATCTGGAGACCTGACTGCCTGTAAAATGATACATAAAGATTATTGAGACTATTATTTAAGAAAATAAATGTATGTTCTCAACAGAAATATAACTGTTTTTTTTTCTATTATTATCTCAGTAAATATATCAGTTTATTAACACACCCTGCATAAAAATATTCATTCTATCATCATATAAATATGCATTAGCATATCTCTCCTGAGGAGACCACCTCAAATACATACTCAAACATAGTCTTCTGATGTGCAGCTTGCATGTGAGCCACCACCTTGTCCATCTTCTCTCTGGTGATGTGGTGGAAGGTGCTCCTTTCCATGGTCCTGCCATTCCAGAAGTATGTGTCAGTAGCCTTGCCGAGCTGGCCATGCACCTTGAAAGCTCTTGTTGGCCTTCCTACATTTATTTTGTAGGTTATTCTTGTACCTTCATTGATGCCCAGTACTGAAATATTACGAGGATACGTTAATGTTATCAAAGAGAAAAATTCTATTCAAAATTACATCAATGTGGTAGGACTTCATTACTGTATTTTTATACTTACATAAAACCCCACTACTAAATAAGCCCAGGTGTGTTGCCCAGCTGCACCTGAGGTCATCGTTGATATACCTGGGCCCGCACACCAGAGGATTATCAGCGTAGTTGGGCACCAGCTTCACCTGCATTGGCTCGTTTGTTGATCCTACTATTTCTACTCTCTTCTCTATTGGTCTGTCTGGTAAGGCGTTAAGATCTGTGAAATCAATTACCAATTATATAGAAGAGTACATCACGCTGTATCGTAAAATCAATTGGGGTGTTAATAAAGATATTGGTAGTAACTTCAATAAAATCTAACCTCTACAAAGATTGGTTTTCACTATATGCATGACTTGTTTCACTGGTACACATGGTGGCTTGTAAACACATATAAGTCCATTTAATGATTTGTAGGCTGAAACTGCGTCTTTAAACTTAACCATCGTGATTATATTTTTAACATTTCAATTTTATTGTAAACAAACAAGCACGGTGTTCCATTCGCAGCTGACAGCTATCATGGCTTGGCTATCATTCATGACATTTGTATTTGTCAAAGTCAAGAAACTTCACTTTAAAACACGTTTACGAATAGAGCTACTATCCAATGCAACAAAAACTAGGATCCACTGCCTCTTTAAATCTACCACATAGGACGAAAAAAAGTGGTAATATTACCAGGCTTGCCGAAACTTTCTAATTTGTTAGGAATTAATAAAAAAAAAATACACCATATATACAAAGTTTCTAGTGTTTTGCAGCATATATTTAGCTTGCTTGGCTCAGCTATTCGTTATTTGGCTCATATTGCGTAGTTGCATACTCTAGAACTTTCATTTGTACCTATGTTACAAAGTACTGTGTGGCTGGAACTTTTCTATGTTTTGGGCACTTTTCGCAGTAAAATGCGTAATCCACACACCTTACAAGATTTTCTACAGCTGAATGTTATTAACAAGCACTTTTCCACTGACTTCATTCGCTAGAATGTTTTAAATAAGCCTTCTACAAAATTGTATGATCCTACTTCCATTAGTTTCGAGTGTACGTTGATATGTTAGTCAGTCAGTTTACTGTTTTGATAAAATAACCTGGAAAAGAGCTTTACGTGCTCTTTGGAAAGGAGTATGAAATTGGTCGGGAGAAGATAAGATAATTTTGAACATTTGACAGTATAGTCTGTCTAATAAGTCAACCGACTTGGGAATTTTGTATAATAATTAATCATTTAAAAAATACTTATAATCGGTACTTTTTACAAGGTTCTTCTGTTAGTAAACATTGTAAACAATGATCTTTATCTCTTAATCAATCTTGTTTATTGAACCCGTGTTGTCTACATCAGATTTTATTAAATCCTAATAATTACCCAAGTCGTTTAACTTATTAGACAGACATTTATTTGTTTACTTCGGACGTTTAGATCCGACATATTAGTAGCACTTTTAAAATGAACACTAGCAATCATTGAGGGAAAGAAAACCAGCAACATGATGACGACAGATTTGTTTTAGTCTGTGGTGTGGTGTCGTGCAATGGCCGATTGATGGAGAACAATTCGTTGGCTAATCGCGAAAGCTTGCATCCGTACACGGTTTAGTTGTGTTTCTTCCAATAAATTATCTTCCATAAATTATAATAACCGATAGTGCAAGTTTAGTGTTCTATCCTAAAAGCTTCTGGACAGTGGAATTGAACTTTTGTGTAGGTGTTCGCATACCATCAAGCTCTGTCGGTGTTGCTCCGTGAGAAACTTGTTGTTGGTAAGTAATTCTGACCTGCTGTAACTGTTCGTTTTCGTAATATAGTCGGACGTCGCCCGTTGTGGCTGCATCGCGGCCGCTATCCATGTAATCCGAGCGTGCCGTGGCACTGCCAGGCTGTCGCCCGTGCATGGGAATGTACTCACATTGTGCCAATTTATTGCGTGTGTCGTTACTGTTTACCTCCTAATTCATTTGATCTTTCTGTTTACTAAGCGCCCAGTTCGAAAGTGATGCACATACACCAGTAACACAAGCTTGAGAAAAAGTTATGACTTTTTGCATCATATATCTGAAAGTTGTGAAGCAAATAAAATTAATTTAATAAATAGCTAATGTTACTCTGGTAAATTGAACATCTACTATGCTAAGGTAAGATACCTATTTCGAACAGGACAGTTCTGCCTTTGAGCTGATTGAGTTTAAAAACTGATCATAATAATTTTTTAATTCATTAAACCCCAAGCGAACGCCGGCGTTCGCGCACCTATTGTCTTTCAATTGTGTCTGTAATTATCACAATTGAAAGGTTAAAATTGATAAATGCATAATAACTATTTAGCTCTGTATTTTTATTATGCAATTAAATATTGGTCAGAGGGTTGTCGAATCAAATAACATAATATCATTTAAACACCAAATAAGTAACAAAATAACTCCTTTGTTATAAGTATTCTTATATTGAGAAAATATTTGCATGAGAAGTCTATTTGTAAAAGTGCTTCCTAACAACTATGTAATATTCAAAGTACTAACAGCAATATAAAAATGCATTAAAACCTAATAACTAAGAACTCTTATTAGAATAATTAGTTTCCTAAACCATTATTTATCCTAAAGTTTATCTACACTCATAATATAATGAGGGATAGTTTGTTTTTATGTTTGCAGGAGGTAATCTCTGAAAGTACTGGTCTGATTGCTACCGAAAGAATGCTGCTTTATTTCCGAGTGACATAGGCTATATTTTATGCGAGCGGGCGAAGCTGCGGGCAAAAGCTAGTTTGGTTTAAGGAAAGCACTACGTTAGCCAAAATTATGAAGGAAGTTTTTTGTCAGAACAGACTTCCTGGAACTAGTCCAAGGACTTTTCTTATAAGTTTGAAACATTCATAAAGTATGAAATCTGATCAGGTTTTATGTATTACAGAGACATTATTTCTTCAATAAGGAAGCTGTAAAGTGCATGTTAGTTAAATAGAAAATAATAGCACTGAAATCCTTGAATAAGTGATACTATTGTGATAGACAGAATGTTGAGTCATGATTAATGTATTGTTTGAATCATAGATTCCTGTAAGAATTATAGTCAAGCAGTACTGTGGAGAAATCAATAAAATATATTCAAATTAAATAAAAAAATTAATTCATTAAATGCCTAAGGAACGCCGGTGTTTGAGCTGTCATTGTCTTTCTATTGTGTCGCTAATTGACACAATTGAATGAAAAATATGTAAAACATTTCATTTCATCCTGCTAACAATATTTTTACCAAGTGAAAGTATTAATTTTTTATCAATTAGCAGTAGATCTGGGTAGAGACGGTGAAGGAGAAGAATGTCCAGAAGCACTTGGGTGAGGTGTTTGCCCAGCAGTGAGACAGTAAGGGAAAGGAAACAAAATTTTGAAATAAAACTTGTGCTGCTCTGCTATTATCTCAGAAAAAACTAAAAGTTACATTTGGTGCTTTTCTGATACATAATTTAATGAGTGTAATGTGATGTGTAGAAGCCCAGGCTCCTCACAGTTACAACACAAGCCCAGCTGATATGTGAAATGTTCACCTTGCGAGTCGCTTGCGCAGCCGCCGCAGGCCGTGACGTCACGCGACGTCCCACCGCTTTTTTGTACAATTTATTATAAATCATTTGGCTAAATCAACAAAGATTACATTCATTTATAATTTCTGATTACTTGGCAAAGTCAATTTCTTTGTCAGTTAATAACATGACAATATGTTAATTTTTATATCCTAATGTGTATTCAAGACTCGCACACTGCAATGTAAAACTATGACAGATTAAAATAATTTCTATATGAACTTGTTGTCGCATCTTTATTAGATCTGCCTCCAAGAGCGTAAAGAGAAGAGATAAAGTAAATTCATCTAAAATTAAATTCATTTCGCAGTCCTGGAACAAAGGTTGGTTTTGGTATGATACTCCCTCTTGCTTAGAGTTACCATTACCCAGGATTTGCCCTGATACTTTAGAATTTTTGGTCTCTTCTCAGGATTGCGGCTGGATTTTGCAAATCTCATGAAAATTCAGGATTATTCGATTTTTCAACAAAATTACGTATATATTAACATTTTATCATCTCGAATACCCGTAATTAGAGACAATAGAAAGACCTTTTTAAATGAAAATTTAAAGAAACTAAAAATAATCTTCCTTTAATAATTAAAAACTGTTCTTACAGAGGATGCCTCTGTCACCCCCCCACTTGGAGCGATATTACGTTTTTTTTTATTGATAGGTGTGTTAAAATTTTTAAACTAAAAAATGTTAGGATTTTTCAATGGAAATCCGACTTTATCTCCGACCCTACTCTCGCTCCACCCAGTGCCAGAGGAGTTATTCGATGATTTCCTAGCAATAGTTCAGAATGTTATATTACAAAAAATATAACATATGTAAATTTTGCCCGCGGCTTCGCTCCCGCTCTAGCCTACTCCACCCTACTATACCCTATTCCACCCTACTATACCCTATTCCACCCTACTATACCCTATTCCACCCTACTCTACCCTAATTTTTTTTTTCCATAATACCGTTCCACCAATAACAAACACAACAAAAAAAGAATTAGTGAAATCGGTTCAGCTTCTCTCGAGATTTGCGCTTAGCAACACATTTAGCGATTCATGTTTATATTATAGCTAAATAACGGCCTGTAAAGATCGGGATCAAAATACAGACGCGTAATATTTCGAAGCTTGCCGAAATTAATCTGTTGTATCAAACATTTTGCCAAATAGGGTAGACTTGCCAACATCGCGGAATTTATTATTACGTAACGTAAGTAAGCTTTAGATCATCAAAGCATCGCTGTAAGAGCTAAGAGGCACGAAATACATAACCATACAATAATAACTAAGTAGAATCACAAAATAGATACTTAGGTACAAAAGTCAATCTCATGTCATGTGTGTACTTAACTTTTTCTACCTACGCTAGGCGATCGTGTTAGGCTCAGCACGTTGCGGCAAACTGTACGAGTGCGCCCGGGTGATTGAGCCGAGATATCGTGTCCCCATGAGCGGTGTCTATGTGTGCGTTGCTCGAGCGCGCTTTGTATGTAGATTGACTTCAGTACCTATCTATTTTGTGATAGAAGGTCTCCTCAATGATTATCAGATTAATAAATTGTTGAATAATGAGCAGTATCCGCACTTAGCGCTAACTACATAATTCGATCAGATAGATCTGCCTAGCACGCAATACTGCTAATCAGGCAATTCGATATTCTTAAACTTGTCGCGTCGCCCAATTCTGCGCGTTAACTTCTGCTATGTAAAACGTGGTACAAGGTTAATCCGCTGTTTGACTTGGTTTTCTTGTCTCGTCGTCGCACTCTCGATTCGCTTAGTTTTACAACACCTTACCTGTAATTGGCTCTTTTATCTCTTTGCTCATTTAGATATTCTGAAGCAGATATTGCTATCTTTATGGAAATCATCTGTAAAGGTGGTGGTCAATGTCATTCAGTACCCAGAGCCAAAAAATCTTCTGAAAATTAATGTTTTTAAAAAAGATTTCTGGCGCATTTCCCATGTTTTTTTTTTCACATAGTATCGTATCAAAGCACAGTTTTTTGTCATTAATTCATTATATTCCCATAGGTGTCATAGGCCGTACCTACATTAGTTACTGAAATCTCTCAATCAAATATAGGTACTATTACTGGATAAGGTAGACCTTTGTTTCATGAACATGTTTCTCCAAGAATAGCAAATACTGGCAATAAATAGATTGGGGAACACGACATTAACCTAGCTAAATTTTTAAATTTAATACTGAAATGATGACGCTATCATTAAAATCACCATAATTTGAAGAAGCAAGCTGTCCTGGTAGAGCTAAGTAGGGGTTTTCGATGGGCTCTTAATGCTTGAGCGCGGTTCGAGACTTGAACGCTCTTCATTTTGTCAAGCATTTTCTAATAACCGGTTTATGTTGACGCTTTAACACCGACGCCGAGCTCGGCCGATCCGACGCGAATTTATTATCCATTTTTAAGAAGCTCCGTGCATAAAATATTCCACATTCTATCGAGATATCGTATGTGAAACGTTAAAGAGGGTTCATACATATACGTGTCTAAAATTGTTTATCTTAACTTTGCCAGCAGGTTTCCTTATATCTGCACATTTTTCAACGCTGAAATGCGCTTAATACCGGAACACTGATCTTGGTGGCGCATAGCGGTCCGACCTCGCCAGCGATGTGCATATTGTGCATATCTCCGCTCGCATCTGTTACAGTGAAATTGTGAAAAGTTCGTGCACATAATACCACTGCACTCACATGTATTTCCGCATGTTTTCTTCGTATCTGTTGACAGTGCTCTATACAATACGAGCGCACCTTGAACTACTCTCGAACAAATAAAGCCATCGTGGTGATTATTGTCCTACTTCGAATTAGATCGCGGGGAACAAAACGCTTATTGACATACTGTAATGCTTGAAAACTTATTCAGTTAGGTACTCGTAAAGGAGTGTCAAACAAGTGCGTAATATACGCCCATTATGGTGATCACCTGATATTTATGTGATGGCCTTGCAGAGCAAGTGTTATTTAGCGCTTTGATGTAAACTTCTTAAAGAATAACGGCTGTGGCCTTAAATTCTATTAACAAACAAGAATAAGCAGAGTCCGAGTTTAAAAGTACGCAGATGGAAATATGTAATGTAAAGATCGGATTAAAGAAAATGAAGCATTCCTAGCTGTTCTGGGTTCCGGCCTACAAATTCTCGTCGCTTCTCAACTTGTAATAGCACTTAAAGGAGCTTTAAAATAAGTAGAACTCGGATTCGGTTCTTCCAGTTTCTCGCTGTCTGTCACGCACCGCTGGGCACGGCACCGCCGGCTTTATTCGCTACGACGCGCAATGTTTGAATTGAATGACTAAAAGCGCTCTCAAATCAACGGTCATCGCGAAGGTCACCAACGACAACGTACGGGGAAAACGCGCCAAGGTCGAGATGTTTCATCACTAAGACTACAGTGGACCGGCAGCCCTGCGTATCTGTCATACAAATCAATCGAAAGACTGTGATTCGATTTAGTAATTGATCATTTTGCAACATAGCCTTACACAAGTCAGCTTCAATTGCTGTATTTGACTTTTTGTACTTTTGATCTTCGTCTCTAGATGACCTTCATAAATCGAAGACGTGTAAAACAAAAGAGACATAAAATGCCTCATTCATTACCTACGTTCAGACTTATTAATACTTCCTTGTGAGGCGTAATTTGTATAGAGGCCTTGCGGAATATTCAGCATGGGTATGGCGCGTGTTCTTGGAATATCGCATCACACTGTTATAAGAGTATCTTTCTATACATATGGAACTTTGACAGTGTATAAAAGCTGTCTTAGTTAAGCTACAGCTATCAACTTAGCCTTCTTATTTGACCGTGGAACGTCATCTTGAATTAGTTAAAGTTTAATTTCAGAATCAGTGTTCTGTTCGGTCTGCTCGTCTGACGTCCTTTCTTCTGCGTTCAGTTCCTCTATATCTTCATGCACAGTCCGTAGTGACCGACAAACCTTATGTGATTGCCGCCTTGAATGCCCACATAATTCGCTTTTGTCATGAAAGTGGGCCCATTTTTGCTAAGATTTCAGCCAGTATTGTTCTACTTGGATGCGGATCCACGGCTGTCTTGCCCGAAATTAATAATAACGATTGTGGCTATATCACTTAAGCTGTTTGTTTTGTTAATTATAAAGTTCGAGCGCTCTTGATAAAAAAAAAAAACATGTATTACGTGTAGGTACCTATAGGTGCCAGTGGCCAGTGCCATTTTGATTGCTTCTCCATCTCCAATATAAACGTTAACGAGGCACGATTGTCTGTTTATTGGAGCTCATCAAACGCTGCCACTTGGTCGTGTGGCCGCTCAATAAATTGAGCATTTCTTCCTGAATTGTCGAGCGTCGCCTTACCGCGTGATGTATGACTACTTATAGCCTATTACCGACTACGTTTTACTTGACAGCAATTTTCCACATTTTTAAATAAGTCGACCTTGAATCGCTTCTTTGTAAGGCATTCGTGTCCAAAAGTGTCACGAAGTTAAGTCAGTTTTATTGAATGTATTTGCCATGATGTCGTGAACTATAATGCTTTATTTTATGTCTTCATGCTAGTGCGCTTGGCTGGCACGTTAGGTGCCACGTTCGCCACAGAATCGTGTCATTTTTGCTCGAGACGTATCATCATGTCTATCAATCATAGTGAGGTCTGATGTCAATGTTTTGGAAGTTTGTAATATCGTGATTTTCGACAGTTATTTTAAATTGTGAGCTTTCGCAGTTCCGTTCTCTACAGCTCCCTCGCTGTTAGGACGACGGGTCTAGTCCAGGTCTACATATCCATGTCATGTGGTTTGAAAGTAGAAAATTGGCAAAGGTTCTCTTGCCAAGTTACTACACCTTTAATTTTCTAAAATAGGGAAATGTACAAGGTTTGCAACTAAAATAGAGTTTCTTTAATGTAAGTAACTCTTTTGTAACTGCTGTATTTTTATATGCAACGTTGTTCGTCGGGTGGCGTCTGCGACGGTAGCGCAAACAATACAAACGGTAACGATGCTATTACTCAGTTTCGCGACGACTTGGAGCGGTCACGTTGATATAACGACTTTTTTGTGCGATTGCTCCGCGGCTGGGAGCGAGACACTGACGATGCCACGCTCTATTGTATGTGCAGATGAAACACGTTTATTGTTTGAACTACGGACATAAAACCAACAATAAAAAACGTTCACGACTTAGCATATGGGTGTAATTAAGAGCATTATGTTATAAGTTATAATTGAAAATGTAAATCGTACCTATTTATGTCCATGAACATGACGTAAGTTATTTGCTCACGTCAAATATTAACTCTCAAGATGATCTTGGCTCCTACGAAACTGGAGTTTCCAATGAAGGCACATAATACCAGAGTTATGACGATTACAGGTAAGTATTACTTAACTTCTGCTGGTATTTACCGGCGGCGTCTGCAGCGTCACGACGCCTGCGCATCGTGTGAGGTCACAGCGCGACCCGCTCTTGCATGCGCGCGCGCAGTCGCTCGTGACTTGCCGCTGACCTCATGCCTCGCACCACGGTAGTGCGATTTCCGTAGCTAATCGATTAGAACATCTTTGTTTACTAATTTATTAAACTATGAGTAATCCACATTTAACTAGTGCTTTGGTAACATTGCTATGTTGGTTAGTCGATTACTAGCTGTCGAGTGCTACTATGAATGAGCTACTTCTACATAAATGCAATATACAGGTACTGGCGTGTTGCGTGTACTGGATCGAGTAAAGTTGCAAGATCAGAGGAAGAAGCTGGAGCAATACCTACAATCAGTAGTAGATGGTGACTACGAACAGATCAGACAATGGTGTCACATCTGATCGATGTTCTAACATTGATAAATCATTGCTGTCAAAGGGGCAATTCCAAATCAGACAGACACAGCAGACAATGTAGCGAGAGGTAACCTTGCGGCGAGTTCACAATTAAGTACAATACCGAAGCCAGTAATTCACCCGGCAAATATACCATTTTGAAACAAGTTTTTGTAAATGCACCTGAAACCGTTGTGCAATATTTTCTCTCTGCAATTAGTGCTGGTGGTATTACACTCAAGGGGGACAGGGTCGCGCAGCCTCGCGCCTTATCAGTACTCGGTGAAATATTGCTAGCCATCAAAACATTAACGTTGTGGTGATGTGCTCTGGGCAGTTTTAAATTTGTCTTTTACACTTTTCTGACTCCATATCCATTGCTCTTTTACTATAAACTTATCTGGTTTCAAGCTGACAAGTGTAGCATTGGATGCCATTCTTTTCACATCAGTCGTCTGATGTGTCTACCAGAGTTGCACTGTTGAGGTGATGTTCACAATAGCTCTTTTGTGTGGTTTCATTATGTATTGGAAGTGATCATAATGTAGTCTGCTAAGTATCACCATGCTCTGAAACAGGTCTGAAACAAGTTCGGTTAGGTCAGAAACATTTTTTCAGAGAACATGTTTCTGCAAAATTATGTTATCTATGAACAAATTTAACTACTGCATGTTTACACAGACCGTCCAATGTAAATGAAATAATCACCTTTATTGGTTTTCCAAACTCAAACGAAACTCATTTCCGTTTCAGTCTTATCAGCTTTGTTGTTGGAATATCGTTTGACGTTTTTCTTTTGTAAACCATCACAAAAGATGTTGATTGTACTGTTGAACGTCGGGAAACAATTACCTTTTAAATGGCCATCATCATTACCTACAGATTCGGGTATCGCGATGAGTTCACGAAATGACCACAAATTACAACCTTCAGTGTCGTTTAGATACGTTTAACCCATAAATTGAGATATCTAAGTACCTAAATAAAATGTTTATCTATTTCTAGCTATTTCTGTTCCAAAGCAGCGTTGTACACTGACTGCTGATACGGCCTCGTATCTAGTAATTAGAATACAATGGCGGCATCTGTGATAGCATCGACGTGCTACCTATTTATAATGTAATCATTCGAATTTATCGTCTGAAGCAGATTTGATTGACACGCCATTATCAAGAGCCAGGTCCGCCAACAATGCAGGACGAATACGAATGAAGCGAGTCGGGAGCGCGCGGATGCTACCGGCCGCGCCAGCCTGCCGAAGCACATAACTGTGCTATCGTGTAGCATTGTGTCGTCCGCGTCGCACGTCGCGCGCCTCCACGGCTCCACTTGTGCAAACTGTGTGCAAAACACTCCATTGTGCGTGCGGTAACAAGAGCCGATCAAATACGTTCAATGACGGCTTGTTGTCTGCCCGGCTACGTTTTCGACAACAATTGTTCAAGTTGTGCATTAGCAGTTATTCAACTGCGAATGTTATACGGAATTTTCTATTTCACATGAGACGCGCTGTAATGAAAACACGCGGTTTAATTGTGTGCCTTCATGCAGTTGAAACAAAGAAATAAAAACAATTGTAGCAGTGTCATTGTAATTGAAATTATGGATTCTATAACGAGCTCTCTGTAACTAAGGTCTTCAGATCTACGGCTAGCAGTTTTTGCTTATCTTATCTTTGTAGCAAAGTTCCCTTGTTACCTATTCATATAAAGACTCCTTCCCTGTAAGCACTTTGAACCTACTAGTCACCTTTCTGTAAGTACTAATGACGTACTGGGTAGTAATACAACGCTGGACTTTTACCTATACGCTCATTACCATTTACTCTGACTCGATTCTTCTGTCACGACAAGGTCTGTTTTTTTTTTCTTATTCTCGTATTTTTTATCCACAGAGGAAAATCTATACGGAGAGAAGCGTCCAATCACGAGTTTGCATATTATTAATTTACACAATGCAAGCATTACTGAAGACACTTGTCCCATTTGTAAAAGCCCCAGTGGTGTCGTCACGACTCGACGTGACGTAGCGACGCGATTCAATTACTGTCGCCAAGAGTTTCCTTATTGCCACGTTTTGCTTCACAAGCCACATCTCGGAGCTCTCGCCTCCTTATCTACCAGACTACCACTGATTTAGTATTTTTTTAAGCGATTTCAGCATTTTCGTTTATGATGTATGTATGTGACTCGGGTTTGATAACCTCGTAACATTCGATGACATTCATTTGAATGTCTCAGCGCCGGAACTCACTCATCGCCTGATGCGTTTATGAAATGTCTTGCTCAAATCATGCAAATATAATTAACACTTGAGAGTTTATTACCGGTTTAGGTACTTATACTATAGTGATGTGTTTACTGAGGTCGAATCTCAACAGCAACTGGATCAGCTGGCTTGTGCTCAACCAAGTAACTATTGCTCTTCAAGCTTTTATCCTCACATATGGTAATACTAATATGTAGGTAGGTTACACATTCTAAGGCCAAGCCATTCTAGCAAGCTGCCAGAAACAACAGAACATTTCCATAAAAATACTAGCTTTTGCCCGCGGCTTCGCTCCCGCTCTTCCCTACTTCAGCCTACTATACCCTACTCTACCCTACTATACCCTACTCTACCCTACCCTACTCTACCCTACTCTACCCTACCCTACTCTACTCTACTCTACCCTACTCTATCCTACTCTACCCTACTCTACCCTACTCTACCCTACTCTACCCTACCCTACTCTACCCTACTCTACCCTACTCTACCCTACTCTACCCTACCCTACTGTACCCTACTCTACCCTACTCTACCCTACCCTACTCTACTCTACCCTACCCTACTCTACCCTACCCTACTGTACCCTACTCTACCCTACTCTACCCTACCCTACTCTACTCTACTCTACCCTACTCTACCCTACTATACCCTACTCTACCCTACTCTACCCTACCCTACTGTACCCTACCCTACCCTAAAAAAAAAAATTATCCTATGTCCTTCTCCTAGTTCTTAGCTACCTCCCCACCAATTTTCAGCCAAATCGGTTCAGCCGTTCTTGAGTTATAAGTGGTGTAACTAACACGACTTTCTTTTATATATATAGATTAGATCGACTGCGTGTACAACTGACAAGAGTCGTTTTTGCGTGTAAGTAATCTTACGTACCGCCGAAGCACGGCGTTTTTATATTTTGCCAAAGTACGGGCATTGTTCGTTTAACGAACACCGTGGTAATAGAGAAAAAAAAACGCGGAAATTATAATAAAAGGCAGGGGAAGCGTGTAAAACAAATTAGCATGGCCTTGCCATTGTGTGGCGGGCAGACGCAGCGTCGCGCCCGCGCCCGCGCCGCCGGTCAAAGT
The DNA here is from genome assembly GCA_929112965.1 of Mythimna albipuncta. Lineage (NCBI taxonomy): Eukaryota > Metazoa > Arthropoda > Insecta > Lepidoptera > Noctuidae > Mythimna > Mythimna albipuncta. The sequence continues at coordinate 809,526 of OV815962.1, read as the reverse complement.
CACTGCCAACAGTACGACTGTGCGAGTGCGTGCAGCCTGTAAATAATACACCGTGACTATAAACATACACACGACAATAATATTATGTTCAATTACTGCCTCTAAACTGGTATTTATTGACCAAATTAATTTGACTTGCCTTTCTGACAATCAATTTGACTTTGTTCTTGGGTACTGTCAAATCAATATTCGCAACAAGACATTAACTGCAACCGTAAGGGCGACGTTACTTAGGGTAGCTTCGAGGTTTTTTATTTTAGAGATATGTAAAGCATAGCCGCTGCGCTGCAAAGACCATACTGTGCTATGAACAAGTTGAATACCATGAGGTAATATATTATTGTTTTAAAAACATGTTGAGGGCAAAAGAATGAAGATATTCAAACCCGGAGAAAATTAACAATAACACAAATAAAAGTTGTTATAAATATGGGAGCGAGTACGATTAATGGATGTGTATCGGATGAGAATAATCAACACAGGTAGTTCAGGGTCCGCAGAATCATAATAATTAGTTCCAAGATTATCCTTATGAATAAATTACCATTCACAGTCATGTGTGCAGACTTCTCGAATGAGCTCATTTATGACGTTGTCGTGGTTACTAGCATGCGCTGGGTTTTTGATCATGCACGCAATTATTGTAAAGTTTAAAATAATCATTGGAAGTCTTATTACTTAGGGTCGGCGCAAAATTATTTTATTTTGTCATTCTGTCAAGTATAACCGCGTAGCGTTACCCTCACCTAATCCGTCTGTTGGTAACCTCGGTCTTCACGGTCATGTTATATTTAGCTAGAGCATGCTTAAACCAACACCAAAGTGCTGTAGTTACGTGATCTGGAATCCTGGATCTTTCAGGGACAACTTGGAGTTTCACTCATGAGTAGTTTAATAGTATCTCATTGCTAATCTTTTGCTGTGACGACTGTTATGATAGAACTACACTGCGCACACGTGTGCCACACACGCCGATCTGGGCGCGTCGGTCTCCATACATTTTATATGGAAACTAAACTTGTAGAGCTACACTAGATCCACGCCACGCGACGTCGTTCTCCGTACAAATCAGGCGTGTTACACGTGTGCGTCGGTCTAATGTAGTTCTAGCTTTAATCTCGTTTTCCGCGACGTACGATTGCAGTGATTGGTTACAGGACGGTCCAATCTGTCCACCGAGCTATTTATTGCTCTTGACGCTGCACTACCCCGGCTCCGTCCGTTGCCCTTGAGCCCCGCGACGTGACACGGATTCCGCTGTCTGTCCGTCACGATCAGCGACCACAATACAATAGCTCTCACTGTAATCATAAAACTTTCCTCACATTCCTCTAATATCATCAGCATCCACATACTCAGCGACAGCCGAACATAGACCACTTCTGTATATTGGAGGTATTTGCTATCAATCATTTTCCATGTAGCGATCAAGAACTCCTAGGAAGTAGGAAGTCTATCATAAATTGACGTTTCTAGTTAACAGTCAGTACACATCACTCTTCAATGTGATTGCAGTGCAGTAATTTGAAACGATGCGTTAGTTTTCTTAGCAATAATTATGCTAAGGAGAAATATTCGTGAAAGTGCTCGCTTCTAATTAAATAATGACACCAATCAGATGTCTGATAGATCGTTGAATATCATCGGATCACACAGCAGCAGACATGCTATATAAAGACATGAGCTTGATTAATTTCGATAAGACACTTTCATCGTGGTTTGGTCACGGTCAGATTCCATTGTAATTTGACGGATTGCAAATCTGTGTGAGGCATGCATATGCTCCGTTATCTCTGCGCCGCCGCCGGCCAGAGCTTGGCCGCCGCCCGCGCCGGCTCGGCTGACCCACAGCACTCGACCTCGATACTGCGGCTAGATCATATCACGTATTATGCTTCAACTATTCTACAATATCACGTATACAATCGACGTTGATTTACGTCGTTGGCAGCCTCGCAGTCCCTTCTGTTCTTGGAACAGGAAAGTTTCCAAGCCAGACGTGTTGACAGGCGAGTTGGCGACAACTTAGTGACCGCTAATGGGAGTTTCCCTGTGCATCGGTGACCTTGTCCCGTTTAAGACTGGTTGACCTTACGTATGTTCATGGAAATGAGCTATTGTTGAGGGCTTGTGGAATGCATGCTGATGAGCTAAGAATGTGTTAAGATTACTTCCGCTTGAGGAAATCTGACGACATTCTTGACTCTTGATTTTATCACAACCTTTTCTCAATTTTCTTTCAATTTTTTTAACACTGTGCGCGTCACAGCTAATTTATATTTGAGACAACACATAATTATCTTAATTTTCAAAATGTATGCTAAATTCGCAAAATTATACTGTTACGAAAACAAGTCTAGTTACAATAGATTCAGTAGTTTGCATATTGTCTTCGACGAATATTTTATTTTCGGCTCTTTTTGTGTCGGAGAATAGTTGTTAGATGATGTCACTGTTTAAAAGCAGACAAGGATTATGATCGAAGTGATCACGACTGGTGCACAGAGCCTGGCCACTCGGCCGGCGTTGTTTGCAGTCAAATGGCGTGTGCAAGTCAATGAACTTGGCACTCTGGCTCGACGCCTGTGTAACACACGCTCTGGGTTAGACTAGGTGTCTTCACTGTGAACTTTTTGCAAACGCCGATGATAATTTCTCGTCATTACCCTGGGTTGCAATTAAATCCTTATTGCTTGATATCAAAGGTAGTTTTTCCAACGACTTGTCAAATTGCACGTAAACGAGTTCAACAGAATAATTCCAACAAATTGCCTTAGTTTAGCAAAAGTAATTGAATACACGAAATAAAACCTGTAGCATGCGAATTTTGTAGCGTTAAATTTGTATACTTATGTTATTTTTATCTAGCTCAATCGTTTTAGAATTTAAATAGTCCCAAAATACATTGGAATTGGGAACAGTTTAGTTCAAAGCTTGATATCTTTTATTTAATTCAATATATTTGTGCACGTTCATTTGTATGTTCTAGCGAGCGGTACTGGATTTGGCACTATTTGTATTACGTGCGATTAGTTTCGTTCGAGCGAGCTCAGAAATTATTTTGCATACCGAGTATCAATCAACGTCAGCGCTTATCTATGTTTTTCTGGACGGTTTCTAGCTGTATAATAAATTTAATTTAATTTCCAATGATATTACTCTTCGATTAACTAAATGTAAGCTAGAAACGTAAACTCAGTAAGACTTTCTCGGTTCTGCTGCATCTTCCATTTTTAACAATGAACAGTTTATTCTTTGGGTTTTTCTCACATATTATAGCAATAACTTTTCCATGTTGATTTGTAGTCAGAGAGTATACCTATTTGCTGTTGATTAGCTGTCGCCCGCGGTTCCACCCACGTCTTTGATTACTGTTTCTGCTAGTTTCAATAGTTCTCTATCAATAACTCTATCAGTTAGTTTCAATAGTTCCAGAGATTAGTGCGTCAAATAATTGTTCAGCTTAAAATATTAGTATAGATAACTGTTATACATACCTGTATACATCATTAGTTATGTCGTACCTACAATACATACCTTTCGTAATGTGCTATTTTAGATTTTTGCGGTAAATTAATATGAGGATATTCATTTACCGCCAAGTGACATTTCATTATTTTAGTGTTTTTAGTGGTTTTGTGGTAGCACTTCGCATGATGCGGTTGGTCAAAATATAGTATGAAACACATGTTGTATATTATATTGTACTTATGTAACTCTCCTTTTATTTATTTTTTTCCTGTTCGTGGAACAATACGCGCCGTCGACGTCTTGGGCTTGGTCCGGACGGTCGAACGGCGAAATACCCATTGCTCGCCGTCCGCAAGCCCGTGCCTACGGTGGCTGGAAATCGGGATCAGAATCCCGGTGTCGGCTGGGACGGTGTTGCCTCACGCGTGCGACCTCCTCCTTTGCTAGCATTACTGCTTCGCAGAAGGAGGCGACCGCCTACCACTCCTCGCTTCGGACCATGGTCTGTACCAAGGGCAGGCGCGACAGATGCCGCCGATCGCCCCCACGAGGACACGGTGGTGCTCAGGCTTCGTCAGATGTCTTCGCGTTACACGCTAACGCACGTGTCCTTACACGTCTTTTGATTGGTTTACATTAACCATTCAATCTTGATAATTACAGACACAATTGAAAGACAATAGGTGCGCGAACGCCGGCGTTCGCTTGGGGTTTAATGAATTAAAGTATTGGTTTCATTTGTCCAATCACCTTGACTCACGTTGTTTTCTGTTATCGTTGAGTGCTACCTTATCTTTATTGTTTTCGATATTAACACTAGATACTTCATATTTCAATCATTATAACTTAACTAGCATTTCGCTCGCGACTTTTTTCGCGTACCTAAATATTGATTTTTTTTGTTATGTTGGTAAGTACTTATTCAAATAGTTTATTTAATTCAATAAACTATGGATAAATTATTAAATGATAAATCTATATAATATAAATGAATGTGAATGAATGTGAATCCCTATTTCCCTTGGTCACGACATCACGCGTGAACGTCTGGACCGATTTCGCTACTTCTTTTTTTTTTGGTTTTTTGTTATTGTCAGGAGAAGGTTCTTATGGAAAAATAAAAATAGGGTAGAGTAGAGTAGAACAGATTAGGGTAGAGTAGGGTATAGTAGGGTGGAGTAGGGAATAGCGGGAGCGAAGGCCCGGGCAAAAGCTAGTAAATAATAAATAACACAAACACTTTTTAAGCCATTTTGTAAGGGTACTTAGAAAAACTAATAACTTATGCTTATTATTCACGTATCGAAACATTTTATTATAAATTAGTTAAAAAGTCCCTTCTTAATGCTCGTCTACTACATCTTCTGAGCAAAACTTGTGCAACTGTACATGTCCCTAGTCCCAGTTGTTTCGGCTGTGCGTCGGTAGACAGTCGGTTTCTCAGAATCTACACATAGAGATAGCTTTTTTCAAAACTAAGCATGTTTTACAGAATAAAGTTAACTCCGTCATGCTCACAATGCGGTAGTACGCGTAAAAAATGTCAAATACCGCTTTAATCGTAACCACGGATATCGACTGTAACACATTTGATCATGAAAGGTACCTTTAGTTTCCACTGTTGCTGCCATGGGTCTATCCTACATTCAAGACCTAGAGAAAAGCAACAAGATCTATTGCGATCAAACGCATGCGGGATTGCCCCGTCCCGCGAGCGCATTCCCCGCATTACAATAAATAATTGTATGAAAAGAACATTTGCGGGGGTTAAGCATGCGGAGTAAATCCGCATGCTTAATGAAATCCGCACGATACTAAAAACACCCTAAGGGACGCCTAACTGGTGCGCTATGCTTATAAAATATTTTTTTTTTATGTATTTTACTTAACCAGACATAAATTTTCAGTAGTTTTTACTTTGTAAAACAGACATCTGCATAAAACTTCGATCTAATTGATATTTTTGAAGGTATTAATAGGTGTCTTTACTTACATAACATAAACATACGACTGTATAGTCTATTCCACATGGCAGTGCGCCAAGCGCTCCGCTTTTCACTCTGAAACTGCTATAGTTTTGGACAGAGAACTAGTGATGACAAATAGTGACCGAATTTGTTTTTATTATTAATAATACGTGATAACGACCAATTTTGGGGGCTCGTTTATTGAGTGTGCAAATCTTATTGTTTTTGTTCAAGCAAGGGGCATAGTTTTAACATAGTTGTAGGTAATCAGTCCACTTAGGCCTCCCAAAGCCAGCCCTATGTCTTTGTTATTCATATGTCGCAAGTTTCCCATCAATCGGGATTGTCCTTAGATGCACTTACATAACGCGTATGTAGGTACCTATAGGGATAAATCCGTTGGTATCACGTCACATGAAAAGTATCTAAGGCGCCAATACGAGTTGGCTTCTGTCTTTTAAGGATCCGGGATCCCAAGGTCCTGGAGTCCTGAGATAAATAAATTAAAAAAAAACTTTTATTTCAGACCACATGATCCATAAAGGTGAGGATGACCGGTGAAGGTTGCGGGAAACCGATGGAAGTGAGACGCACAGGAACGATGATGATAATGATCCATAAAACAGTCGATTTTTTGTAAAACAAACTTGCGAACGCGCACCTATTGTCTTTCTATTGTGTCTGTAATTTCCTCGATTGAAAGGTTAAATTAGGAAAACTTTTATTTTCTCTTCTAAAAATAATGTTTTCGGATAAGATGGATAACAAAACAAATTTTTCTACAGCTAAAATTGTTTTTCTCACTAACCACTTCATTTTCAATGGACGAACGATAAATCGTGGCTGAATCATAACGACGTTATTCACGTTATAGGCACTATCTCCTCAATATCGACGGTGTTCCATTGTTATAGTATAAAAGGCATAACACATAAGTGTGTGTGTGTGCTCAACGTCGAGGGTTCCATATACTGGGCTGTTCACATTCAAGTGTACGGTGACGTCATCGCGCTGTGTCGTCTGATAAATGCAGGTATAGGTGATGCTTACTCCTACGCTGAACAAGGTGCGAGACTATTGTGGAACAGAATTATGGCTCTGACTTTTGGAAGCCCATTAGGTGGAACATACCAGACACATGTTGCAGATTTCGAAGTGGAATTTTAATAAGAGATTCTGGCTAAATATTTTCGTGGCGCTTGCATCCTCTTGACCAACATTACGTACACTCATGGCTGAGGAAGCGTGTGAGGATGCTCGGCCACTTTTTTAATCGAAAATGCGTGAAGTTCCGTTCTCTTTGGTAACTTTACCGTGCAGTTGCTGCTAATTGTTGTTTTGGTAATTGCTGACCGTTGCCTTGCCAGGTACAGTCGTGAATACATTACTTGTGTACTGCTGATGTTTGTGTTGCACGTGTAGACCGTGGTAATAATATACTGTTTAATATTCGATGAAACGGCTTTAGTTTTACATAATACTTGCTATATTTAATGTCCTCGCTCATTGTTCCTTTTGCAGCAAAGCAAAATACTTAGCATAATGTACACTTATGATAAAATTGAATACACTTAGGGAGCTGCGTCGGCGACGGCCAATGCGGTCATCCTATCGCTTCCTACATGAAAGTCCTCGGCCGTGCGCCCGCGTCGGTCACAGATCATTTCCCCGCTACTTTCTCCCGACCACACTGACCACTCGCTATCGCCTAATGATCGCCATGTTACATCTCTAAAGTTTCACACAAATAACAACAGACTAGATTCTGAGTGCAATATAAACGCTTCAGAACCGTCATTAAACGTAGTTAGTGAATTTTGCATAACACAGATTGAGTTCTGACAGTCGCCCACTGCCCAAGTTACACAATCCATCTGAGCAGCTGATTTTGATGTAGAAACTGCACAGGCGGTACCGCCGCACCAGTGTGCAATAATCGTAGAACAATGCTCAGCGTGGGCAGCGCCAAACTTTAGTATGATCTACTCTCCGGCGCGTCGCAGTTGCACCGAGCGCGTCCATACCAGCATTGTTGCTTTAACCAATTGCAAACCTAGCAATTAGTGAGCATTGTATATCTAACATCTCGTTAGAAACAAGTTTTTCATACCGTACGTAAATGCTATCGGTCGTGATGTTAGTTAGGCCTCGGCGATTTGAGAACAATTTTCGCCTAATGGGTATATTGTGGTTTCATATGCAGTTGTTGCTACATTTGTTCATTTTTTCCTATGTAGTTTTGAATAGCCCATTATCAGAGTCAAGTGCAGCGTCGAACAGTATTCAATATGAAGCAGGCCATAACATTTATCGATATGGACGTCATTCGAATAATACCTATCCCGCAAGCCGTAATACAGTTTCAAGCGGAGTTTTCCACATTGTTTATTATTTCTGGCAGACCATAAAAAAGAAAATGGGACGCTGTTAGAAGCATTTCCTTTTACGACCGTCTCATTGGATAAAACCTATAAGCTGTTGTGATTACCGAGGCTGGCAAATAAAAGGGGACGCTCGTTATTTTTGTTTTATTTCCGATTTTCTTTGATTGAGGGCGTAAGGCTGGTTTTAGGCCAAGCGAACGACCTCACAAACCTAGATACCGTAGTTCGATAGAAATTGTGGAAATAATACAAATCATGCTTTACAATGTGGAAAGCTGATAAATATTCTTGATGATAATTTAACAACATAAATCATCGAGTGTTTTGGTGGTAAACATTTTATACAACCTGCTCTGCCCCAGTGGCTACAAAGTCGTCGCAGACATAACTGAGGTACCTGCAGATCTGCTAGAAGTAATTTATTTTTTAAATAAGCAGTAGATACCTTTGTATAAATTGTTAAAAATAAGATATCTTCTTCTATGTGTACAACCTCTCTTCTGTATATTGTGTACAACCTAAATAATAAAGTAAACAAATGTGTGTTTACGGTTCAGCAGATTTATGAAAGTCTTTGCGTATTTTTTTTTTACTAACGTTTAATTCTTTAAACCCCAAGCGTTCGCGCACCTATTGTCTTTCTATTGTGTCTGTGATTTCCACGATTGAAAGATTAAAGAGCATTTTATGTAAACTTTAACCACTTCTCCTATAATGGAATCCGATTTTTAGGATAAATTGATCAGAATCCAAGTTTGGAAAGAAACTTACTTCCTTCTCAGAATGAAATCGTCCAGGAAACTCAATAGAGTGCCTGTAATGAACGCAGCTAGAAAACTCGGCGGCACTTGATTATCCCCTGCGTATTCCACCCTGACGGCGACTGCGGGAGCTATTATTTTGAATAGTGCTTGAGCCGTGACTGAAGAGACTTTGTTTCCGGGTTTAGGTAAACCTCATAAAATCGTTTGTATAATATTTTTATCGTTATATATAGAATGTCTGTCTTGCCTGTCAGATTCCTATATTTGTTATCTTTTAGATTGTAGATTACATAATAAAAAACTCTTGCTGCTCTGTGTTACGTTTCTTTCCGCTGAAGATCCGACCTCCTAATTAGCTATTTGGTGTTCGTTCCACGTGGAAAATTTGCCATACGCACACCAGTCCGTCATTTTCACAAAAAATATGAACGCTTGACTGCTTTCAAGATTGATGTAATTTTTTGCCAGCGAATGAAACCAATTTGAGACAGCAGCGGTGGTTTGCGTGATCACGGCTATGTTGCCGACTTGCCCACACAGCCATGTTTTTTTATCTTACTTTTTATTTTATCATGACGATGAAGTTGTGTTAAGTTTTTCGCGATGGCAGTGTTTCCTGATACAGGGGGACTTACCTGCTATGCCAAATTTTCCGCAATTACGATTCTTTTTTTCTTAAAATGCCAACAAATTGAAGGCAAAAAGTTGGGTCATAAAGAGAAATGTGCTTCATATTAGACAATAAAATGGTGTCCGCTATTCGAGACTAGTTGGTTGAACAAAAACCAATCCTAAATAAAAACAAGAATATCGTTCCGAAGAACCGGTTGTAGTGTGTGGCGTAATATCGGCCACGACTGCGCCTCAAACCCGCCGTGTTAACCAAACACTGCAACTCCAGGTCTATCACATGCTATTAACCACGCTTGGTTTATTTTACTCCCTTCAATTTTTGTGTCAGTTGCCACTAAATGCGCTTAGTAATCAGAGGGTTATCGCGACCGGTGGTGCCAGCGACTGCTTGCCTTTGTCCAGTCATCCGTGCCTTATGCAATATCATGCGTAGGGTACGCACCCCTTCCGGCGCCCCTTGGATATGGCAGCGCATGTAATCGAGTACATACGGACAGACACACATGCACACGCAACCTGATATACAGGTACGACGGGGATGCAAATTAGTATCGATTGTGATCGTGTTTCTAATAGTTGTCGTTCATTCTTGATTGATGGAAGTTATAAGAATGTTCTAAAATGCATCAATAATCGTGATAATTACATAAAAAGCGGGACCAAGCGAGAATTGGTCAGTGTTGAAAGATCACGACAAGAGAAATACAAACAAGGTAGCGTGCGTGACTCACAGTTCAGTCGCAAAAAAGCAAGTGGATTGATACTATATGGGAATTACCAACATAGAAAACAAGTGTCAATAATATCTACCATTACCTATACGCAACGTTGTTTAGATAGGGACCGTTACTACAATGTTTTCACAGCTCTGTCGCTGGGACCACACAGACGTACATTTACATATCCTCGTTTTTATGGAACCAGAGCGATTTAAGTGTCTCATCTATCAAGCGAAGTCTAAAGCCGTAGTTTTTGCTTGATCTCAGTACAGCACGGCGTAACAGATCGATTGGCCTCGGTCCTGCACGCTCCGCCGACTGTTGCGTCATGCCGTGATGCTGGCAGGTGGACCAGACGATGATAATGAGCACGTTACCCATGTTTATTGCTTTGTTTTTTACCATTATCGATTGAAGTTCGACCGTCAAAGCGAGGAAGACAGCCGCGATGATGTCGCAAGTGATATATTGGCAGTTTCGCATGCCGTAAGACAGTAACCAGATGTCAAGGTTATCCTTGGATACACGCTGTGTCATCTGAGTATAGGTTGGGACCAATCAAGGTGTTCTTGTTAAAACTTGTCAAACAAAGGCTGTCTAGAGGTCAGTGATGGAGAAAATGCGACAATCACGAGGCACTGAGCTAATGCAGAGGTTGCAACAGTGATCGTCACTCCGTCCAGAATCTGAGCATGTTTGACAGATTGATCGTTCACCCTAAAACTGGTATAGTCGAGCGTAACCAAGTTCGAGTTAATTATGGGTATCTTTTAATAATGTAAGAAAATTACAAAATTAATAACTCAATTGTATTTCACTGTCTTTGCATTGGACGGACAAACGTAGTTAATACAATATAGCTGCTGAAAATATGGGCGTCTGCGGAAACTTATTTGGGACACTGATACGCTTGTTGTTTTTTTACACTCTTCACGATTCGTTCATATTCATCATATTGTGTTTGTAATTAAATTCTGACTTAATAATGGGAAATCCGGATTTTAATGGGAAAACGAAACTTAGGAAGCTGCTGACTCGCAACATTAGCATTTAAACGCTTCCCGAGATTAACATCGCTCAGATGGTTCGGGTGAGGAGGAGCCCTTTATCTATATACTGCTTGTACTCGTGTCTAGGCGTGACGGGTGTAGTCATTAGCCGGTAATTTGGCGCCGCCTGACATTTGCATGTTATCTGGTCGCGCTAGCGCTGGCGCCGCCGACATACCGCAGCAGATAGCAACACTACGCATACCCCACATACGAGCGCAAATTAACATGGAAACCGAAGTGACGAGCGAGTAGCGCCGATAAACAGACGCCTTTGAAACCATTTTAGACTTAATTATCTTTCTGTGAAATAGTTTGTTAGCTTGTAGCTTGTTTACCGAAAATGTTTTGAATTTCCTTCATAATTTTTTAACTACATGCCTTATTTAGGCAAACGTAGTAATAAATCATGGTGTAAACAAGTGTTGGAGTTGTAGTGGCATATGGTCGGTCATGTCGTCTATTCCGGAATGTTTATGGGTGTGAGGCCCTAGGGGCTGGCGGGCCCGTCAAGGTGACGGCATGGCTCAGGCTCACGTTGGCGCCCCGCCAGCGCTGGCTGACTACATGCCTATAACACACTCGCTGTTTTATGTCCAATCTTACTCCATACAGTTTTATTATTTTCTTACCTTTAGGTCGGTATGCGTAAACAGCTTTTAGATAATAGGCAAATATTTCAGGCGGACATTTTATAGCCATCATAATGTCAAGGAATACATTCTCATTAGGCAGCTATACGTAACCGGGAAGTCTGCAATAATAACGTTCAAACAATCGCTATATGATCTATCAGTGGTGACAAAAGTAATCGTGGTACAGTTCTCTGTGCCTAATTAATTCTACTTAACAACAGGAAAAATACATTTGGAACAATTGCCAACTGCGAAAAGTACTTCTCGGAATGGAGATTTGATTGAATTAATTGAGCGGTGTCTAAAAATAGCACTGATACAATAGGTGACGAGACTTCTTTAATTGTTGGGAGTGTGGGTGCGGGTCTGATGGCTCCTCAACCTGCGGGCCCGGGTCAATTGCACGCATCCCCCGCGCCTCGCGAAGGCCGCCTCGATCGCCTGATCAATCAATTGCTGCAATTATCTAAGATTTTCGTCTGAGTGCTTAGAACACGCATTAAAATAGTTTGCTACATCCTCGCGAGGATTTCTGAAAGGCTCGACGGAAGCCATAAAGTAGCGGCCGTCAGTTCTGATTGAACCAGTTATTTGAACAGATTGAAATTGAGAGGTCTTGCATACCAGACTCAAGGAGAGCGATTACTGTGTATCACTTTGGGCGTTTAATTCTTTGAATATTCTGGGTCTATTACATTTGGATCAGTTTATTCTTCACAAAAACTATTCTGCTCGAATGTCTCTTGAGCTTGTAATTATGGCATGCTTTGCTTTTCTCAAGTTAACTGTATCTCAACCATGAAATGTCTGTAATGTAATTTACATGGCTTGTTACAAAGAACGCAATACTTAGTTCAGACTTATCATTAGTAAACCTAACCTACGCATCTTAATGATTACATCACAAAAGTTATCGTATGCTTGTTTCAGGCAATGTAAGAGTTTTGTGGACACAGTGAGGCGGCTTATCGGAACTAGCGATGTTCCATCCTGCCATCTTCCCATCCTTCGTCATCCATGTGAGTTGCCCTTTCACTCCGAATGTAACGAACCTTAGTAACTGCGCACGCACCTGTCACTTCATCGTCTGTTTGTTTAATAACAGCTGTAACGTCACAATCTAAACATTACCTACCTCTGATAACGTCGTGTCACTCAATGTTTTGTCCAAATGATACGCTTATCAGTCGTATTTAGATGGGTAATCCTTGTTATCAGCGCAAGGACGCTCAGATATGCTTTTAGTTAAGCATTTTAATTGAGTAAAGTTTGCGCGGAGTCGAAATTGTATGAATTTACAATGCTGAGCGTCCTTGCCACTTGGCACCCTTCGGCAGTCACGCGACAACTGCGCTGCAGCGCGGACGTGCATCGCGCTCGCGTTAGTGCTACATTAAATAAATACACGTAAATGTGCACAGCTTGAACAGTTTTACATGTAATGTGAAGCAATTATTGACTCATTACAACGTTTTTTTTTTTTTTCGACCTGTGAAGCATCAGCTCATGCAGCATTCGCTTCAATAGCAGTATGTATTTTAAATATTTTTATTGTTTTATATTATTTCGTTTGTTTAAAAATATGATAGTGAACCAAATGAGTGCACTTGTTGGCTTTCCTATAGCGCACTAATCCTGCTGCTCACGAGGATCACACTTGAGTTTTTATGGTTTCAATAAAAGTTTAATTTGTAAACAAACATGGTGCGTTGTTGTGCTGTGCGCGTGAGCGGTAGGCGCGTGTGATGATGCACAAATAAGAATGACATGACAACATACAGAAATAAGTGTGTGTCAAAGGTGTTGTTTTTTCGTTGCCAGAACATGTGATTTCAAGCGAATTGTATGTTGTTTTTTTTTTTTTGTAAATTTAAATAATGTACTAGAAATAATTACAGATGGTTATTAAAAGTAATGCCAAAGCATGTTTTTAAAAATTCTTCCGTTCCGAGTACGACATAACAACTTGTCTCGAAATCACGATACAACAAGAAACAGTCGGCTCTTGATTGTGAAATTCCATAATTTATAATGAGATATTAAATCCCTGACATTTTCTACTTTCCTACTCATCAATTCCTAACCTTCGAATCATGTTAATTATATTAGTTGAATCGTCTTAGTATCACTTTCGCAATAATTATTAGTTTCTGAGGTCTTTCTTCACACTTTTGCTGGAGCAACATTGTATCGTAACGTTACAATATTGCAGCCAGTCAATTATACGAGATACAAACGACTATAGACAACAGACTGCCCAATAGTAATGTATTCGTAACACTGAATATTGATGTAACTGTCTGATATATGTGCGAGAATGGACTTCTTAATTGCAACAGATGTCTCAAATGAACTGCGCGCATTTGTTACGACAAGTTTGATATTTATCACAATTACTTATCTACTACAGGCTCAGATCTCAGATCTCGCATGTTTCCTCTGATCTCCATTTTGCCAGGATCGTATTTACGACCACATACTTCATCTCGTTTAATCCTTCAATTCCCAGTATTACTTGTGATCATTATCATGAAAATTCAAGTAGCCAATAGTTGAGTCCTCCTAGTCGTAGTGGCCGTGGCTGCGTTATCTTAATGTGCTGAACCATCAATTCTCTATTCCAGACTAATGAGCTCGGCAGCTATGCGCCACACCGCCGGCCGCCGCACGCTATCGAACCGCCGAGGACGCCACTCTGATGCCAAAATAATCTCTCTGCTATACCTCTCCACGTAGATAGGCGTTTTTTAATATTTTACAATTTACATTTTTAACGTAGATTCATTTACACGTGCGTTGAAGTTAACACACATGTGAAGTGAAGTGTTAGTGCTAGTGTTGTGACCGAGTTGGTGGGAACCGGCTGTATCTGGTTATCAGTGGCGCGTGTCCGGTCTCGTCCGGCTAGGTAGTCCGGGCCGGTAGCGCAGGGCCCGATGTTGGCAGCGTCATGGCCTTCATGACGAAGAAGAAGCGGTACAAGTTTGGGGTGCAGTGCTGTCTGGAGGAGCTCACTGAAGTGCCTTTCGTGTCTGCGGTGCTGTTCGCCAAGGTCCGCCTGCTGGACGGCGGGAACTTCCAAGAACATTCTAGCAGGTCAGTAAGGCATCGTCACATATACATTATGTTCGTATTTGTATCGCTTTATCATTTGGTACGTCTTCAGCGATCACGTCACTCGTTGTTAGATATTTCCAAGCTCTGTCACATTCGATAAAAGTATCGATAAAAAATAATCTGTTTTAAACGTCTCGTCTCTCGTCACCCAAAGATATGAATATGTAATGTTTTCCGTCTGTCTCCTTCCTTGACGCTTGATAAAAAGCTTGCATTAACTTCAAAGTACAGATAAACTTTAACCTTATGAATATTTTTATGTTAGAATATGTTAAACAGGAAATTTCGTTCTCAGACACAAATGTCAGCAGACTTCGTATGTACGCCTTATCCGGTATTAGTGAAGCTTGCGAGTCCTATGTAAGAATATATGTCCAAAATGTATAGGATTTGTTATATTGGAAATTATTATTGTGCTTTCTGAATGATTATGGAGTTTGTGGATGTTCTTCGCGAATAACCCATTGTTAATAAGGTTTTAGTAGAAATTGAGAGTAGTTTCAACTGACAAGTAGGTACAAATAGTACAATGGATGTGTTATCCTTAATTTTCATTTACTGTGTGCAGCAATCACAGCTAAACTTTCATTAGCATCAACATTGCTCTTAGGATTTTAAGTAAATTTCCTGTCGTGCACCAGGCCGAATCACTCGCTTGATTAAATCTTGAGGTTGTGTTTCTCGTGCTTGATTAAGTAACGCTTTGACGGCCATTCTTACTACATAATTGTGATATATTACAAAACGGTGTACATTTGTACAATAATGGTAGTCTGTGAGTTCGTTTGTTTTGCTTGAATCGCTGTCGTAAGTGACAAGAGTGCAGCTATTAGATTATTTTTGGTTTGATCCACTCGGACAGAACACGGTGCACTGGACCACAAATCGATTGCACAACGCTGTTCTTCCTTATACCTACATACTAATATTAAATTTAAAAAAAAAACACTGTTTCACTGATTGTACCACAAGAAACCGCTTGAGCCCTAAATCCTAAACAAAATAATAATGAAAACGTACTAACGTTATGTGCAATAATGTAGCTGTAACACGATTACTAATCTGAACGTGACGCCCCAAACCACCCGAGAGGCAATTTAACTGGAAACGCTTTCTGAGATAAGTTTTTCGTTTAACGTCACATGAAAATGTTTGCGGGAACCAAACACTTACTCGAGAGCACTGCTCTACGCCTCCAGTCCAGTTATATTAAACTGAAAACTAAAACGACAACGGTATCGACTTCGGTATTGCTGCTCCTGCTTTTAAGTCCTTCACAATTATTCCTAAAAGCATGGAATGTATATAAACAAGTAATAAAGCATTAAAGCTACTTGAATACCTTGATACTCCATCAGCCTTCTAAATAGAAGTCAAGTTCAAAGGTACAATGTTGACCATAAACGCTACTGGTTTCGTTTTGTTATACAATTAATGAACGTGTAAAGGACCATAGCGGTAGCTCACGCACGGTTATGGTCGGGCATTTTTAGGGTTCCGTAGCCAAATGGCAAAAAACGGAACCCTTATAGATTCGTCATGTCTGTCTGTCTGTCTGTCTGTCTGTCTGTCTGTCTGTCTGTCTGTCCGTCCGTCCGTATGTCACAGCCTCTTTTTTCCGAAACTATAAGAGCTATACTGTTGAAACTTTGTAAGTAGATGTATTCTGTGAACCGCATTAAGATTTTTACACAAAAATAGAAAAAAAGCAATAAATTTTGGGGGTCCCCATACATAGAACTGAAACTCAAAAATTTTTTTTTCATCAAACCCATGCGTGTGGGGTATCTATGGATAGGTCTTCAAAAATGATGCTGAGGTTTCTAATATCATTTTTTTCTAAACTGAATAGTTTGCACGAGAGACACTTCCAAAGTGGTAAAATGTGTGTCCCCCCCCCCTCTAACTTCTAAGATAAGAGAATGATAAAACTAAAAAAAATATATGACGTACATTACTATAAAAACTACCAACGAAAATTGGTTTGAACGAAATCCAGTAAGTAGTTTTTTTTTTAATGCGTCATAAACCGAAAAAAATACACTATTATTAAAACATCGATCAAAGTTACAACAAGAACTTTTATATTATGTTACTTGCTGCTACGGAACCCTTCATGGGCGAGTCCGACTCGCACTTGGCCGGTTTTATTTTGTAGATCTTTTACTTATTTGGTCTTATTTCCTTAAGTGTCTCTAATATACAGAGAGTTGAAGCAATTTGGCACTCTTTGGTGCATTTACTAACTTTTAAGTACAACGGACTCGAAAGTTGGGCTGGAAACTTTTGGAACTCTCCAGTTCTGTTTACTTCCAAATAACTTAACTGTCAAAAGTGTGTCCCTCTTCTAGAGCAAGTCGAACTCCGAAGATCGAAGTTATTAATTCAATTAAACTGGACGTGTTTCGTAGCGATGATTTGTGAAAGAACATTCTCACAATCTATTATACAAAGCGTGTCGTCATCGCGATCATCAATCTTATTGTCCGTGCTGCACCCACTGTCCGCGAGGTCTGCTTGCCCAAGTTGCTGTGTCGTGATGATATGATCCAGCCACGCACGGCGCACCGTCTAGGCGTACGCTCGCGTGTACATAGTAGCGATAATGATGTGGTGTTTCACCAAATTGAAATTGATGATGGCGAGAAAAAGTTGTAAAGCCATTTATTTTGCCATTAACATCAAGCCGTGCTTGTTAGAAAGATTACAATGGAAAAAGATTTGTTTTTGGTAATGGATGTCCTACACTCTACTGCATTAATTTAGTATTTGTTCAGTAGTCTTTTCAATCAAATCGGGTGGTCTTGTCATGAAGTCCTGGCGGTAATCGACCGGACGCTTGTTATTCTCTCCCCAGCAGCGGACAGAAATCGTCGCATTTAGCACCACTGCCATCGTGCACATTACGATGACCCATCGGTCCCTACTTGCACTCCGACTGACATATCCTACTTGACGAGCTTTTAGTCTTTGAAACCGTGAATGGAAATCGATGTCAAATCTTACTATGTAAAAATAAAATTTATGCCCAAATGTGAATACAGTAAATTTAATTAAAATTAGTTTAGTAGGTCAAATTAGTAATAGATTAGAATAAATATAGAGCGAGCTAGCGACACGAGACTTCCTCGTGTATGTGGTTGTCGTATCAGCGAGCTTCCGAGTCGCGACAGATAAATTATAACATGACCATGGGCGCTTCCGATACGAGTTAACGCTGGTATTGATAACAGCTGAGCTGCTGCCATCCAGTGCTGTTCCACTTCGACCTGTTAATATTACAATGTTTATCTAGAGCAGTTATCCCAAGAGATCCATTCATCTGTCCACACTTTATTGAATTGAATACTTGAATATTTTTATGTGATGCCATTTTCACTATTTCTGATAGCAGTCTTCCTTACTTATTGATGGAATATGTTCCTAATTGTATAATCCGCTAGCTTTGCTTGGGATTATCCCTAGGGAACATACTCCTGGGATAAAAATGATTTGTACCTTACGCTATTCTAAGACATGGTGTATTCCATGTGCCATATTTCATCTAAATTCTTTCAACAGTTCGAGCGTGTAGAAGGAACAAACAAACAAACTTTCGCCTTTTTAATATTAGTGTGATTGCATACTGACCTAATGATACAGTAATCTTATCATCGGCTCACCAGCTTCCGATCGCAGATAGCAATGTTGTCAAGTCATTCGAATTTATTGCAAACTGTCACGTACGAACAGTTACAGAACCTAATCAGGAAACGCTCTCGAATCTATCAGCACCAATTATATTGGCTGGCGTCCCCAATCATACCTGAGCACGTTATTATGAAGGTACGAATGTAGGTCACCGTTAGACTGGAACTGAACACTCACTAGGGCTGGCAGGTCACGAAAATGTTGCCGGAATTCCTGTACATACAGTTTCGAGTTATTCCGCTAATTTCTATCAACTTTGTACAAATCAGATAATAGGGACCGGTCATGTGCAAATATTTTAAGTTTTGCAGAAAATTGCGGTTTTCTGTAATCTGGTCCAGTTTGGCTGGATCCCGGCAGCCCTGGGTGGGAAGTGAGCAGTTACCGGGAGTAGGGGAGAGGTGGAATGCGGAGGCGTCCGGCGAGCAGGCGCGGGCCCCGTCCGTCGCTGAACAATTGACTGCGCGCTACCAGCCAATCAGTGGCGGCGTCCCGCTGCAAACCAATGCAACTATGATTGAGCTAACGAATCCAAACGATAGTGTTTTGATTAGAAAATGAAATTGATTCCAAAATAGCGTTTTGTTATTTCAGACTAGCTTGCGTAAGACTGCGATAACGCTGACTTCGACATTTCATTTATTAAAAAACTTATAAAATTTTAAATGATATTTATTGCATTAAACAATGTCAAAGAGCAGCTGAGTAGACAATACGTCAGAGACAGTTTGACGCAAGATATTTTACAATCGAGTCAGCGTCTTTTCTCAGCTATTAAACATATATTATGCTGTGCTAATTATAGATTGTATAGTTAATAAAGTTGAATGCCTTGCTTAGCGGTTAGCACGCGGGTGTGGAATTCCTCACCCAGATAAGAACCGCCACCTGAGTGACACGGGTTGAATGACTTTGTTTTCACAACCATTGCTAACATTCAACACCTATTTACAGCTTACTATGTTGACGAAATCAATAACAAACAAAAGGCTTTTCTCAAGCAATGTCCGGAATGTTGGCTCTTTCAGCCAATTGTATCATGAAAATACGCTTACCATTTAATGAGTCACCAGTCTTGAACATTACTAGAAACACTGAAGCTGCCTCTACAGTTAATTTAATTAAAATTGTCGGTTTGAAAACAAAGGGATTCCGATGCCAATTAATTGTACAAGGAATAGTAGGTACACTTAATGTGTTTTGAAGCTTCACTGCTCTGAATCCACAGAGATAAAAGTGATACCTATTACATTGTAAGAGGTTCACAAAGTACATACTCTCGCAAATCGCATCTGGCTATCATTCACAAATCTGTCTAATAATAGAGCCAGTTTATTTATAATCAGGCACGCTCCATTGTTTACGGTAGCACGTCACGGCCATTTTGTTTTCAGAAACTGTCTTTTGTTCTTGAAGCAAATAAACCGTTTGTTCTTTCTGTTTTATAACGCGGCTTGTTTGCTTGTTTTTGTCGTTTTGCTGTAATCTTGAGCAGCTGTTGGGAGCTCTAAGTGTTTGTGGGTAAACAAAGTCAATGGTAGATAGATCGGTACCTATTGGTATCCACCCAGCAAAGGAATAAATAAATCTACATCGATCTGATAAGAATTTAATCATCTCTTCCAAAACCAACGTGCTAAAGAAGTTTAAAAGAATGGAATTTGGTTGTGTTCGGGTAATTCTGGGGAAAAAATAGTTAAACAAGAACTTAGTAATGTCTGGCCGGTGAGTTTAAGTCGCTTTCCATCAGGTGAGATAGCGGTCAAGTGCGAACCTATCAACAATAAAAAAAAAAAAAAAAAAAAGAGCTTATCGCAATTCTCTGAAATGTGTAGGTATGCTAGTGTTAGGAGTTGGTTGGTCTCCGCGACAAGTGAACCACTTTCTACAAAAAACAAACAAGTGTCTGGCCGTGGGCAAACAGACCAGCTCCACGCCGTGTAGCACTGGCATTAGCTCATGTCAGATTATAGCAATTATGTAGAAAACCAAGAAATACTGAGATGAAATAAATGCTATGTGTGTCACAACGTCGACGTGTTTGTTTATGATGAGCGCGCTGCTAAGTGATCTCATGTCATTATGTCTGGTTTCCTTGCGTGAAATATCGGTTTATCGTATTCGTAATCAATCTGGGTATTTATGTACTCTGCACCAGACTGGTACCTACTTATGTAATATACATATAAAAAGTCACAGTTTTCTTCATAAAAAAACTTTGATCTCAATAAAACATGTGGAAAATATCAACTTTATGCTTGTTTGCCTTGAGTTATTATTACATTACAATGAAATATGATTATTAATAAACTGTTCTAAAAACCTAATTACCATCTCCCGCGCCATAGTTCCTTTGAAAATGAATGAGCAGACCAGAATTAAGATTTGTACAGTAAGACAATGTGAAAAGATCAGCCATTGTCCAATAGGTCTTATTTTTGAACGAGATCTTGCGTGACGCCTATAAATAGGCTAGCGATTTATCCTCCCACTGTAGCTGTGGTGTAATTATCGATATCAGCCAACTTGGCCAAGGCGATGGTGCCCGCATTGCACCAGCAGCAAGGACACCCTCGTGGACGACAGCCAACCACCGTGACAGCACTTAGATCTGAACCTGATAGACCAATCGAAAGCAGAAACAACAATGGAGATAGTCCCCATATAAATACACGTATTAAATATAGTCGCCAAAGTCTGTGTCGATAAAAGCACAATTAAAATGAGTAAGTAGTCACGCGAGCGTGTAAACACTAGCAGATATGACGATAATTGCAGTATAGTGGCCGCGATAACAATAAATATAATTTGCGGTTGGAGCACCGCGAGCTTCTGTTGGGAGGGAACAGAGAGCCTCATTTACTGAGATTTGTCGATGTCTGATGCAACATTGTGCAACTGCCGGGAGAAATTAGTGATGTCAATTCTGCTCTCTCATCTTTTAGGAAAATGCACAATGAAAGAGTTTTTAAAGCCGCTTTTTGTTCTCGCGTTCAGGAAAGACGTTATTTATCTCTTTTACATCCGCTTGCCCGAGAGAAAACTTGTAGAATGGTGGTTCTTGATTCTTTCTACTTTATTTTAATTTTTCGCCAGCAGTGCAAACAGTAAAATTGTAACGTGCTGAATTGCTCAAGAGCTCGTTATTCTCATACAATGCAAGCCAAATGAGCTTCTAACCGAAAAGGTTAAAGTTATCTGGCGTTGCGCACTCCTTACACAGTTACATAACATGTGGGCTTTCTTCTGCCGACTTATCTATGACCTTTCCACTCCTTGCGATAGATCGTCTTCTATAGCTTTATGTTATTAGCGAGCAGTAGACACCTTGCATAAAAAGGAACCTTTTAGTTTTACTTTGCATCGTTGACTTGTGTGAAAACCAATTGAGTATTTTTTCCAAAAGTTATCTCAAATTAAGGATCACTATAATAACCAGAATACAGGTTACATGATGGCAGGAGTTCATTTAACATCATAACATAACTCAACTTTAAAATCGTGCAAGTATTAGGTTGATTAGTTGATTTACTACAAAAATAATATGAATCAGAGAAACGATCATTAACATAACATTACTATCAAATTAGAGGCTATCAGGCTAGCAATAAATAAAATAATCATATAAAATGAGAACATTATTCGTTAAGTGAAGAAAATAAAATGGTCGCTTTTAAAATGAATTGATCTATTAAAATTAAAACATAAATTAAATAATAACTAAACAAATTAATTCTACTTAAAATTTTCCTACAATTGCCTGCTCTTGGGTGGAGCGGGAGATAGGGTCAGACTCTTACTGACTAAAAAACCCACCCCGTTACTTCAAGCCTTCATACCGGGGCTCAAGTTCCCTTTCGGATAATCCCATTTGTCGTATTTTTTTATATTTTATTTTCTGCACTTATTCCATTCCAAAGATCAAGCTGTCTCCAATGACCGCAAGTAGCGCTCCCTTGCCTTGTTGGACAATTTTCACTGACAACAGCAACGACCGTGTATTGCTCAGTGGTTTTCTATAAAGCTTCATTACTTCACGTGACATTAATAGGTTTAAAAAAAAATCCATTAAGTTGTGCAGAGCTACTAATGTAATTATTTAAGTGCTTTTCTCCATCATGAAAGTCGCTGTTTCTCTTAGAGCTTTCATGGCTTCGTGCTTCCCTGCTCTTGATAATTACAAGTCTCTCTTTTAAAGCAATATTGTTATTGTACCAAACCTAAAAAACCAATTAACTTTTCATTTTTACACTTTGTTTCAAATCCTGAAGTTTAATAAACGAGTGCTACGAATAGTTGCGTTAGCGTAGGAATGCGTATAAAAATAATGTTAGCGTGGTTAAACAATTTTGAAAGTACCTACATGAACTTATTTGTGACTTTGTTTTCGAAACATGTTGGCAATAGTAACCCATAAATAGTTTTGGTGATTCAGACGTTTTCAGGTTTAAAGAGTTCTTACTTTGTACGGTTACATAAAGTAGACCATATAAGATTGTGTGCTTGGTAACGCTAAAACTGTATCTTTGGTTAGTAATGTTGCAATAACACGAAATTATATCGGCCTTCATAATATTGCTAAATAGTTGTTAATTTTGTTATGCGCTGTATTATTTTACAATCAGTTTATTAAGCATCAGTGCAACTCGCTTTTCCGCTCTTATTTCGTGTTCTTTCTATTGCTTTACCTGAATTATAATAAATTAATTAGTGTCAAGCTAATTAATAGGCAACGCAAATATTTCAACAGATACAGAAATAGAACTTACTTCATTGATATCACTCATAGATTATGATAAAATAATTAGATAGGCTCATGGCATACGATAAATACTTGAGTGGTTTCAAGAATGTCGCGTACTAGGAACACTCAAGTGACATAAGGTAAATGTTGCAAGTCGTTGCTCGTTAGTTCATAAGCGGTGAATTTAAACGTTGTCGACACATTGATAACTCCCATCAGAGTAATATCGTCTCTGTTACATTGCGAGTACTGGAGTAGCAAGTGCAGGTAATGGGCGTAACTGTTGGACCACATTCGATCGAACGTGCGATGTGCGTATTTATTAACACATATAAAATGTTTCTAAATCTGTACCTGTTCTAGATCATCAGGCCAAAAATCTTAGAAATTTTAGCTTTAAACAAGAACAGATTTCGTCTAACTCCGATGTAAATAAGAACAAATCTTGTATTACTCCGAAGTTCGTATTCAACGACGTGATTTCGTGTCCTACATATAACTCGGGTTTAGAAAAGATTTGTACCTACGTCTTCAGAGGAGACGTTATCCGATAAGACTAGAACTTACTATTAAATTGTCAGAATTTCTCTTCGCCTAGGTAACTGTCGGAGCGACCTGCACAAGAAATTGGTTCTCTAGAAGAGAGCTGTTACAGAGACGGTCTCGGCGTAGTTCCCTGGGGTATCCCGCAACTACGAGTTTAACTTTATAGCGAATATTAGACATAGGCCTCGCATCAATCGTGTTTTTAAAGATGTTATTCAGTACTTGTAGGAGTATAATAATTCACCTACCTCACACAGTAATGAGAATATCTTCAGAAATGCTCCCGTTAGTCGAACGTCTCGTTTGTTTCAGGCTGTACAATTTGATTGGAACATATTACGCGTGTCCTGTATAAGAAATGTCTTACACATTTTGTTCGGCTTCAGTACCTATATGCGGGCTGAATAAAGAAATATATTCGAGATTATTGAATTTATTATTTGCGGAAATAAATTTACTACCTTCGAATACTGATAGGGTCCTACTTATGGCGTGCGTTCGCTCTTACCGTGTACTTCTTTGCCAAACCAATATTAAAAAAGGATATCGATAACTTGCTCATATTTACTGACTGAGCTTTGTCAATAATATTGTACAAGATAATGTGCCTATGATAATGTTAATAAGTCCATAAAGCATCCACAAACATTGTCTACTAGAACCATTAATTATCGTCACGTGTGTACGTACGGCGCGGCGCAGGCGTGCGCTCGCGCACTCATTAGTACTTATTAATTAATCATTAACGCGGTTAAGTAACCGGCGGCCGCTCGCCGCTCTCATGAAAAGTGAAATTTTTTCTCCCTCCCCCCGGCACGTACCCTCCGGAGCAGTTCATTACCGCTTTTTACGTGAGTTCATTGATATCTTGGTTTTAGGTAGTATTCATGTCTTAGTCCGTGAGTCGCGTGGTATATCTTCAAGACTATAACAATTTGTACTAAAACGAATGCTATAAAACTCAGCGGTGGGTGAATGTGGGCTGTATGCTGTACAGGTCTTTAACACACACTTTTCCTTTTGTTACTACAGCGGTGCACATAAATTATTCGCTCGTTGTGCTTAGGTAGGTAACTTGCTCAATACACTGTATGTACGATAATCAAATACCTATACTACTAATACCAGTTTGTGGTAATAGAGCGTGAAGATAATTTGCTTGTTCATCGCCACCGAAGACCATTAATTTATTGAAATTGGGGAAACAAACAACGTGGTTCATGATAAGGTACTGAAGTGGCGAGGCCTTTGTGCTGGAGTCGATTTACAATGATGGACTATTTTAGTAAAATAGTTTTAATCAAATATTGTGCCATCAATATTAGATAGATAGACCTCTCAATTAATTTCCGGTACTTCTACATCTTAAATAAACTTGGTACACAAAGTTGGTGCTTACGTGTGGTAGGCGCAAGAGTAGCTAATCGATCACCACGACTGCATCGACACTTCCCACTTCCGCGCCTCCAGATCAAGCACGATACACACCGACAGGCGGACTCGTGTGCCACATCAACAGCTTTTATTTAGGTGTTAATTGATTAATCCATCCAGTGTAAATTTCCATCAATAAATTGAATACCAAACAAAGCAAGCACGCTTGTTAAATTAGTTCGCATGAATTACCAAATTATCTGAAAAATCGTTAATAAAAAAAATAATGCTGTAAATGCGTATTCGATTAAACGCGGAAGAATAATTTATTAAAAATTGCTAATTATAGTTTTTTTCCGGTTCATTTATTTAGGATCGAGGCGTAACGAATGTTGTAGATTAGCAACAACTGCGGCTCATGTTTCAGTAGGTCGTACAACATTGTCCTAGTTCTATCCATGTTTCTCTTACGAGGTACTTACAAGATATTGTAGGGTAAGTGTGCTAGTGTTGTTGCCAGTATGTCTCAGTGTCAGATTAGCTTCACTCTCACTGCTGCAGAGCGCGTGCTTGCAGATTCTCAGTAAAAAGCTCCCGTTCCGCATGCCGGCAATGTTATGCTGACTTAGCTCAGCGATTCGATACAATCTCACCAGATAGCCAGCTCATTTCACTATCAAACGTGTAAGAAATCAAACATAAACCACATGTTCTCTATCACTCTAAGATAAAATGCTTAAGGAAATTTTACGGAACTTGTAATGTATTTTTAGCAGACAATATCAGATTGCACGTGCATTGACACTCGTTTTTATCACAAGTTTATATTTACTTTTCAATCTATATTTAATCCTACGCTAATTAAAGTAGTTGAATAAATTCTTACACAATACAGATTTCTTGCTCAAACATTGAATATAGCGGTACAAAAGTGAAACAATGACGGCTACACAAAGTACACAATCCTAAACCAACAAGGTAAGCTGCTCACGTCACGACAGGCTAAATATGACTCGTACTATAAACAATATAATGTGGGAACGGTAACGATATGTGCTGGAAAACATTCCTGCAAACTAGAGGAACAAGCAATAAAGTGGCCTTTCTGAGCGGATCGCAAGTGTGCTCACACGTATGCAATGTTTAATTCACTGAAGAACATTCCTGTACTCCGTGAAACCGCAAATGAAATCTGCGGTTCGATGATTTTATTGGGTGCAGGCATCTACGAAGACGTAGTGCTCCCAACCGTGCACAAATCTAGTTCCACGACAGTGACAGAAGCGCCATGGACCAACCAGCGCTCAGTTGTCGCATTAATCACGCCTGAGTAGTTTACTGCATACGAACTAAAGTTGTTTTAAGAACCTGTTTTAATTACTGTTTTTCTCAACACAGTTTAATTGCAAGATCTAGGGTACAATTTATCTTGAGTGGCCACAGCATTTACAATTTAATAACATTGCGGCAACTGGCCGATACGTTAGGCGTATTATGTTACTCGAGCGAGCCCGTATCTGGTATCACTAAAGACGCGTGTAAATCAGACTGAGCAGTATATTCGCGACTGATGGCCGCCCCGTCCGCCGGCATTCCGCTGCCGACCCATTGTCGCCCAAGCGTGAACGTATCCACGCCCGCCCTAAATACCCACGACTGTTGCTACATCGTATGATGTATTTGTTGACACACTGCTTCACGTAATACTCTTCGAAACAATAGTTACCATTAAAGAGTTCAACACAATTGATCAGTTCATAACATTTACAATTAATAACAATGTCACTGCCAAAATCATTATTTAATAAACAAATTAAGAGCAGTGACCTACAGCGGCGTCATGTAGTCAAGATACTTGTTAACTAAATTACCTAGATTCCGGCCAGACCCGGCCTTATCAACTATCAAGTTAGGATCATTATTGGCTAACCCGACCTTATCGAATTAGTTTTAGGTTATAAATTATTACTTGCAGAAGGATCACTGTGTCCTAATTTGTTAACAAATTATATAATCCTGAGGATTCTAGGTAATTATGCTGCATACATAATGTATGTATAATTGTACATACAGCTGCCACACACCACCATTTGGTTAATTTCACTTCTAAAGTTCCATATATTTTTCAATGGTTTTTAAAAAAATAAGCAGGTGCCGGCAATCCGTAAATTAGATAAACAGTCGCTCATTGAAAAGTGAAAGATCATGCGCTGCGCCGCGCCTGCGCATCGCCCATCAACACTGCGCTTTGAAGTTC
The DNA here is from genome assembly GCA_929112965.1 of Mythimna albipuncta. Lineage (NCBI taxonomy): Eukaryota > Metazoa > Arthropoda > Insecta > Lepidoptera > Noctuidae > Mythimna > Mythimna albipuncta. The sequence goes on along the minus strand of OV815962.1, from coordinate 782,176 downwards.
GCAAAAAGCTCACAAACGTAGTGTTCGAACGAGAACAGTTTTAGTTGCGGGAAATGTGGGAGCGTTGCAAACAATGTGAAGTTGAAATGACAAGCGCATGAAGAAAAAACCGGCCAAGTGCGAGTTGGACTCGCCCATGAAGGGTTCCGTAGCAGCAAGTAACATAATATAAAAGTTCTTGTAATGTGTTATAACTTTGATCGATGTTTTAATAATAGTGTATTTTTTTCGATTTATGACGCATTAAAAAAAAAACTACTTACTAGATTTCATTCAAACCAATTTTCGTTGGTAGTTTTTATAGTAATGTACATCATATATTTTTTTTAGGTTTATCATTCTCTTATCTTAGAAGTTAGAGGGGGGGGGGGACACATATTACCACTTTGGAAGTGTCTCTCGCGCAAACTATTCAGTTTAGAAAAAAATTATATTAGAAACCTCAGTATCATTTTTTAAGACCTATCCATAGATACCCCACACGCATGGGTTTGATGAAAAAAAAATTTTTGAGTATCAGTTCTATGTATGGGGACCCCCAAAATTTATTGCTTTTTTTCTATTTTTATGTGAAAATCTTAATGCGGTTCACAGAATACATCTACTTACAAAGTTTCAACAGTATAGCTTTTATAGTTTCGGAAAAAAGTGGCTGTGACATACGGACGGACAGACAGACAGACAGACATGACGAATCTATAAGGGTTCCGTTTTTTGCCATTTGGCTACGGAACCCTAATATTCTGATACATCATCACTTAATTTATTTTTTTATCATTCTGACTGTGGAATTTCATTATTCTTTAAAATATAAACTAGATGATTAAGTTCATATCAACTGCTACGTCTTAATTATTTGATTGTTGCGTTTAACTGTAAGTTCTCTGTGTTACTTACACGACTATAATCGACTAACATGATACGATTACAGTCAGTTGCATTAGTCTGATGGTTGATACTCTCCGCGACGTAATCGCTGGTCGCACTCGCATCGTGCACCAATTCTCTGTCGCAACTGATGCCACCGTTTGGCAACTCCATCATTGCCACCGCTTGCCCAATCGTCGGCAAACATTCTCTCCGCTACCACTCTCGTACAAGAACTTCCCGTTTACTGTACCTCCTCGCATCTCTTTGATATTAATATTTACTCTATCTTTATTATTCTCTTAATATTGCGCAAGTTCAAATAAAGAGATCTTTTGATTTGATATAATCGAAACTGGGCCAGATTTTATTGGACTCAAAGCACAGGAAATTGATCACGTCTTTATCTCATCCTGGTTTGTTGTCTTTGATCAAAATTAACTTCAAACAAAAGATTTCTTTCTGTAGTGTACTGTTTTGCTTCGTTGGTGGGTCTTTTCATGTAAGAAAGAAAAAGAAAGAAAAAACTTTTATTCGTACCTCACACATACAGTAGAATCCGATAATATAAATAATAGGAAACACTTTAAAATCTGTGCAAGGCCAAAAGGGCGCCTAACTCAGCATATGCTGCGATATTTAAAAAGATAAATAACGCAGCGCTGGTATTCTGTTAGGGCCCGCGGTGATGCCACGGTCACATTCACGGAGGTTCAATATAATTAATATTGGTATCGAAACAAAAAAAATAAAATAAAATAATAAATAATTAAATACGAACTTTGTAAAACACCCATTGGACAAATAATAAATAAATAACATTGGTAAATAGGGTGAAATTATGATAATACGTGTTATGTGTTAAATATAAAAAAAAGTGCAATATATAATGAACCAGAGACCGACGCCCGACGACTTGCGCTCCAAACTCATTTGTCAAAATTATAGACAAACGGAGGAACGCGAGCGCACGGGCGCACTGTAGGGCGCCGCAGCCGGCGCGGCCAGCGGTTCACGAATATTAGATCGAGTGTATCTGTCCGAGTGTGTCTAAAGCTAATCTGTGGAAATTAGTAGTCTATGGAAAGTTCCATCGACTGTCAAAAGAAAAAGTAGGTGGATCTTCAAACAAAACAAATAAACAAAAGTTGAGTAAATATAGATACTTAAATACGTCTAAAACAAAAGTGATTCGGGTGTATCTGAAATGTTATTGTGTATGTCTGTGAAGTGTAATAAAATTGTAGTGTTGTGTTGGGCGCAAGAAAAAGATGCCAAACTAGCCGAGCGATGAGTGACATGTCACTAATGCAAAATCGTGCAGAACTCTGGTTGAATTATGTCGTGGTTTCCCTTTGATTGCGTAATAAATGCTGTTTGTATTTGAAGCTAAAAGCACCAACCGTCTTTAACGCACGAAGAGGTGGAGGCAAATCATTCCAGATCTTGCTACTGGCGTATTTGAAACTTCCACGGAATGCAGCAGTTTTATGAGTCAAGGTTAACAAAAGGTAAGAAGATGCTCTAGTTTTAACTTTGTTTACATCACGAGACCAAGTCAGATTATCATACAGATATGTAGGTTTTTTTGTAAGAATTGTGCCAAAGAGTAGGGTGGCCAGATGAAGTTTTCTGCGGTCGGACATTCTCATCAGATTACCCCTATTTAGGAATGGTGTTATGTGAGATCTTGGAGGGACATTAAAACAAAACCTAGCACATGCATTTTGTACTCGCTGGATTAACTTTTCAATTGATCAAAAAACGAAAATATGAAATACATTTCTCATTCGCAACAATGTCTGAACGCGGGTTAAGAGCAGTTACTGGTCCGGCGAGTTATTGGCAATAACTCCGCGAACAACCTTACAAAGCTTACAGAATACAAAAAATATCGTCCGATGCGATCACACGATAACAGAATTACGTTCGTTTTATAAAACCGGCCAGTATAGCAGGTGGGACATGTAGCTTGCGTCGGCGGACAGTGGGTGGCCTTACGAGGGTTCAGGATGAGATTTTCTACTATTCACTTTGAAGCTTTACCCACTAGTGAACCAATTACGTGGCTACATGTACCAATGTCACCGCGTATACGTAGCCAGCGACTGCCGAAGGGCACCGGTCCGACCGGACCTTGTCGTTGTTTTCTTTCTTTTTCTCCCAAACGCGGCGCCAGTTTTATATTATACTCTGTTGATATTACGTATTTATGCGTAGTCTGGCCGCAGAGACCAGACGGTCAAATAAAATCAGACCTACTGAATGCATATGGATGTACTTGCCATTCTCCAGTCTGTAAGAGTCGGCTTGAAGCGGGACTTGTAATTTGATATTCGTTAGTCTGCTTGTAGAATTAATTGCATGCAGTTGACCATTATTTTATAGCTCTGTACAATTTCTAAGTGACAGTCTCATTGTGACTGGTTGAATGTGAAAACTAACTTAACGGGCTGTTTCTCGTTTATAGCTTTATGTTTCCGCTGCACAGCTTTTACAATGAATATTGAACAGTCATCGGCAATGCGATTCAACTTTGTGAACCAAATGTAAAATCAATTGTTATGCATTGCTTGCATATTCACGACTACCTTACTACCACCGGAAGGAAAAGAAACCATAATTTAATAATAATTAAAAAAAAAAACATTTCGGAAGTAGTTTGAATTTTGGTCATGTTTCGACCCGGTTCCCAAAAATGGCCTTTGCAGGATATAACTGAATGAAACCTTTCCACCTATATAAAACCCGCTGGATACCTACACACCCGCACAATCAGGGAGTGACAGATCGCTCACAAACATAGACAACTGTAATTTGGTGTTGACCGCGAACTAGTTACACATGGCGACAATAAACTGCGGATGATGAACACATGACGTGATCCATGGAGCTGTCACCGCGCCCTGTTACAGCGAAGCTTGGTCGATGACCAGCCTGCTGTCAACGCTTAATTGACTTATGAATGCTTCGATTTGGAGGTTGAAGTGATAATTACACTGCGGTCATTAGTGCATTACAGTAGATACATATTCACATTCACTCTAGCAAGCGTTATAGAATATATGTCCCACCGCAGTCGCCTATATCAAAAATTCGCTGGCGTATATGACGTGACTGTCAGCAGGCAGTTAACAAAATTTTGTAGTCCAGTTGACCTCATAACAAAAAAAAAACGATTGATAACTAGTTTTCCTATGAGCACGTATTACCTAATAGCACAACTAAATAAACAAGACAAACAGGAAACATGAAAGGTCGTCGACTCCGAGACCTGCGACCATTCGAACACGTCCGAACGGGACTTACTGACACCTGCAAGACACGACTCAGCTCGATGCGTTTATACACTAACACGCTCCATTGCCTCTTCATTTCTTAGCTCACATCAATGCTCAACTGTCTAAAAGCAATCGTAGTGGCACAGCCCGTCTAGTTGTCTATAATAATGGATGGAGATGGAAACTTGCCGTGGCGTGAAAAATAAATCGCAGTTCAATTGTATGTGAGTGCATAAAGTATTTGCTTTTCTTCAAGTGGATGTTTTAATTGCTAAAGTTGATGATTCATTATTATTGTTATCGGCTTTTACTGCTGATTGGATCTTTATAACAAGTGTATTGGATATTCAAGTAACTTCTTTGTAAAATGAGTACTTGATCAATGTACATATTCAGCGTGCCGAATGAGTTTGCAATGCGCATGTAATTTGTCTCGTTTTTTGATCGGATATCTAATCTTCTTAAGATATTGTTTATATGTTAATGGACGAGATGTTGGCTATCAATCAAAGGTACCAGGAGCTAAGCAGATCAAAGAGTCTCCCAACTCGTTCACCGGTCCGCATTCGTTAGCCGGCTATTTCGGACGACATCCGCTACATCATGCGCTAGGATAGGAGTTTTTTCAACAGGCGCCCATCGGGCCATGATGCCGTGATACAGAGATAAATCTGTCGCATGGAGGATGTGTCACTTATTGTACGAGAACTGTTTGTTACTGATATTTATAATGTGCATTAACATAGACGCCCACTTCTATAATTCCATTCGGTTTGTTACATCCACCAAATTTATTACATTGCTGTTGTTGCCTCTATTATATTTCCTGTTTTAAAATCAAATCTTAAAACTTAACGAAAACAGCAGTTAATAGCATCTAAAATTTTGAATCTGTTTTCAATAACATTATCAATGTTGTAGTTAATTTTAAAACTGCACTTGACGGATGCTGTTATCAGCGACATAATAATAACTCATAAAAATCTTTAAATCCGTTCGAATGGCACCAGGCTTTTAAAAAAAAAAAAAAAAAATGAAAAAAAAATATAATTGACGGACGTTGTTATCAGGGACATAAAAACTGATTACTGGATATATCGTGTAGGTAATAAAATGAATGATAGTGAATTAATGAATGCGGCCAGTTTCTTATAACACCCATAGAGAATTTAATGCGTATGGTATTAGGCCCTTGAGACAGCACACGTGCGTTTTACGTGGCATATGCGCAATCCGTCGGCGTACGCGCATATTGCATGATTGTAATGTCCCCTAGTTTATGATGAATGGACACCGGTGTGTGTGTCTTCTGTATAAGTAACGTTCTGTATATGCCACAAGTATATCATACCATAATATTAAATGTTATAAGTACTGAGCAATAAGTAATTGAATACCGATTGGAATTTAATGAACAGACTTGATTTTTAATACATCAATCAAAGGCTCATTTACATCGATCGGATGTTTGATGTAATGTTTCATTATTTTTATACACGGTCAAACAAGTACGTTGTCTGATGTGTGTCATCGTGAATGCTTACGTCAAGTCGCTCTACAGGGCAAAAATCGATATTCAGTGGTTGTCAGGCTCGTTGGGCTCACTAACTGCTTCGAAATTATGTCATATCGATATATTATGTAGTTATTTGGTTTTGGCCCGGGATGTTATGTCCCGTAGAGGGTCTGGCGGCGCCGGAACCTCGCCTTCGAATGTTTTAGGGTCAACTCACACCGAAAGAGCGGCGAAGGGCAGCGCAGTTTCAGTGTCATATGAATTTTAACTTTATTTTCATTTCTATAATACTTATTACGGCATGAGAAACACGAACGAGAGAATTCCCCGGAATTCCTGCGGCGCCGCGGGCATCCGCGCGACTCGTTCGAGTTTCTCATGCGATAATAAGTATTATGTTAATGATAATAAAGTTAAAATTCATATGAAACTGAAACTGCGCTCCGCTTCGCTGCCCTTCGCCGCTCTTTCGGTGTGAGTTGACCCTTACGGAAACGGAACGGAAGTCAAGAGACAATGCGATACTACCTACCAAAATCATATGAAAATTACACGCCCAAGCTCTCTCGCTGTTCTTGTAGGTAACTAATGGTCCTAGTACAAAGGTTTAGCTTAGAATTACTGTTTGTAAACATTCCACAGTTTGTAAACTGCTTGGAGTTCCAAATATAATACATGTGTAAAGGTTGCTTTTATCGATGATGTCAGATCTGCATGTTATTGAAGTAAATATTTCCCGATTTTTCACCCATTATTCCCTCGATGAGTACGACACGTCTGTTTATGTGTCCTATTTACTATGTGGGCTCACCGCACGCATGGCGCCATCACCGCCCCGGGCGACTGGGCCTCGAAACTTACACAAACACATCAATAATCTTGATGTTTTTCAGGCCTAATCACTTTTCTTGTTCTCGGAACGGAGATTGTTTGGCTTACGCGCAGTACAAACAACTTTGAACATCGTTTGATTGCACCAATTAACCCTAATTCGTTCTAAACAACGTTCGTAGTAGAAAGAAATACAATCCGTGCAAATTGGGATTGATCATTTCCTGCTGTAGTTTTGAGACAAAGGCATGGCTGGCCGCAATAGCTGATAAGCCCAATTTGCGAGTGGTGCGGGGTCGACGCTCGCGTCAAATCCGCGCTGGCCGCAGTGAGCGCCCAGGCCGCCTCTCTCCGCGCCTGCCACCGTCTGACTGTTGAACTTGAGACGCGCCACTCAGCTGTCTGCACACGTCCTCCTCACAAGGTGTAGCTTATTTACATTCACGTTTTGAAGTTCAAAACAGAACAAGACTTACCCTCTTCGCTGATTACTTTGCTAAGTTAGCTCTTCTAAATTAATTTTATTAAATATATGAGTTTGTTTTATACAAAAGCAGACGTTGGCTGATATTTAATTAGCTAAAGAACAACGGCAACAAAATGGTTCGCTTGTAGTTTACTATTGTTGTCTTGTCAGTTCTAGAAAGTACTGGACGATCTATCTAGTTGATAGTATCGGAGCTATAAAGCAATCAATTGTAGGTTCAGCTCGTTCCCTCAATTAATGGCCGGTCTCGTGATCTCGCGGGCTCGTTACGTCTGTCGCCAAGCAGTAGTTCTCGCGTGACCTTGGGATCGCAGACCGCTGGAAACTGACCATTGTGTTCACCCAGCTGGTTTCTATTGACAATGAAATATTAATTAATGACTCCTTTTGTGTCTGTTATTGTTTCATATAACGTTCACTAGAGAAGCATATTTTACCACATCATTTTCGCTGAGCAATTTTCCGCATGAAATGATAAAACACGCGCTGAAACCGCCGTGCGGTTGATGGCTGATGGCTTAAATAATTAAAATGAATCGTTCACCGCCGGCATCGCGTCGACAGGGTCTGTAAATATTTCGCTTAAACGTGGGCTTTAATGGCGAGTTCTGGCGAGAGGCGCCGCCACCGCCACCGCCGCCAGCCCGCCGTGCCCGGAGGCTGGGGTAGGTTGATTGCATTAAAGACGCCGACCTCCGGCCATTCACCCGCGTCTGGGTTCCGTACGACCCACGCCTGACAGAACACCATCATTTTCTAGTCATACGTTTCGTATGTCATGTGGTATTAACAATCGTTACTCGTGTACCTTCCACTTCTTGCTCTATATTAACTAGAGATACGAGTTCCTTCTAAGCTTCTACATTATACTGTTGATACTAACATGTATTTATGGCAGTGTTAAACTCTCCACTAGTAATCGATCATGGTACACCTCCGTGGGAAATCCCATGGTGTTTAGCATAATCATTGATCGACTCATCATTATTCGCTTTTAAGTTCTTAGTACATTTTTTCTCGACTAACATACACAGAGCTCGTAATAATGGACTTGATTCTACCCAATCTAGATAAACAAACAAGTACCTATGTCGTTTATGACATCACAATTCTAGACCTCTCTCGTAAATTGTAGTCAATAAATTTTAGATAGGGAATAAATATAGTTATAATTTGCTGGATCCTGTTCGTTTTTCATTGTGAATCTCTAAAATTCAGAAGGTTCATCACCTTATTCTCAGCATGTACGGGCGTCAATATTTTCGCTTCGTTTGCTGTCATCAATGAGCCGTTATTATAATTATTATTAATAAAGAATGTTCAGTTGTGGACCTACTTGGTGGTCTTTCTCCACTCTCCACCGCAGCGCCCATTCAACCGCGCGCCAGCGATCAATGGGCGATGCAGCCCTCATAATAAGCAGTCAGGTTCGCTTTGTATTTATAATCAGATCCATTATATTGAATGAACATTATTGATAATAATGTCATTCATTAAATTAAATTGTATGAAGTGCATATTGAAGATGTGAGTGTGCGTTCGTAATAAACTCAACCACTGAAAACGAAGTCCCAATGTAACTAAATGCGAATGTGTAGAAAAGAATATCAACATTCGACACCGTAACAGGGAAATTAAATAGACTTGTACCCACGGCATATATCCTGTTGTTCAATTCAGTAAACACCACAGTCGGACAAACTGCGGGCAAATCCGCCAAAACAAAACCTAACTGTAGTCGAAGGCGTAATCGAATGCACACACCCACTAAATTACTTCAAGATAGCAGGAAGAAAACCATGGCAGCTGATAGACGAAGTAAAGATCATAGTTATAAATTAAAAAGAACGAGAAATACAAGAAAAATAAATCATAAACACGGACGAGATAAAAAGACCCTTTTAATCAATGTTTTTGATCTTGTAAGCTGCAATATTACACAGACATAATAGAGATCATAAAGTTTGCGTACAAGCAATGGAACTCCTATTAGTATAATTCCTTAGAGATGTTCATCCCTAGGCTTAACTCCGACAAACTAATCAGTGGAGCTGCTTTTCAGAATAGCACAGCGAGGTATACACTGGAAATGTAATAAGTTTTGCAGATGAAATCACAAGACGGAGCAATAGAGTAAAAAAACTTAATGTAGTAAGAGTATTTTGTATTTTTCTGTGTTCCGCAAAATAAAAAATAAAATAACGAAGAAGTTTGAGTGTCTCTGGTTCAATCCAGAATGTGTAAAAACGTTTAAAAAGTGAGCGCCATTTCTGTTTGCTCGCCACTAATTGTGTTTACGCTATCCTGGCCCGGCAGCGAACGGTTATGGTATCACAGTACACTTGTTTGTGTCTATCGCCTCGTCTTATATTTACAGATAAAACACATCCCATTTACAACACATTAATTCACATTTGCAACAATATTTGTCACGAATGGCTGGTTAATCATTGTTTTATTTTTCCTTATTATATTAATGTGATTACGAGAGAAACTATTTTAAACGGTGATCAATTGTTATTAGCATTTAATAAAACCGATGTCCTCTTTTCACAAATTATCCTGGGCTCTTTATTAATTCAGTGCAATGTTCTGTAATTTCCATTTGAGGCCAGCTTGTTGTCGAAGTGTCGACGCCTCGACGGACATTTATTATTACCGATGTTAGTCTAACTAATTACCTTGGAAGTGAACGATCACTGTTTGTGTTAGATCTAGATTATGTGGGGGTTCAGTACACTTTCTCTAGGAGGTCCTCCCAATTTAGCCTAGGTACTTATGTTGTTATGTCTGGGAACTAATCTAAATATTTGGGCAAGAAACACATCAGCTCGCTTCCCATCGATATGCGGTTTTTCAATTTCAGTATTGGTAAGGTAGATAACATTCGAATTTAAGATATGGTAGTATTTTTAAACTACATATTTACACATTTTTGTATAATTACTAGCTTCCAGCAGTGGTTTTGCTCGCATGAAATCAGAAAATGATTCCTAGGAATCCTAGGTCCTCTCGTTATAAAACTATCCTACAGGGTGTCCCGTAAATAATGGATCAAACGTAACGGGTAGGTAGCTTATCTAATTTCCAACAACTAATTTGAATAGTTAGAAGAAAACCGTTATGATACCAAGATAATTATTATGATTTCGTCCGTCGGATAAGAGCTTTCTTTATTAGGAGATGCAGACTTTTCATTCTCGTATGGGGAAGACAGTTGAACATTTGCTGTAAAAACTAAATAAACGATTTATTTAAACAAATTGTTTTTTTTTTCTTCTAATTCTTTTCATACGCTGATATCTCTAATTAAATCATTGCCTCTGAAATACTACAGTAAAACATTTTAAAGAAAAAAGTTTAATTGTGCACACTTTTCCATTTTTTTTTATTTTGTTGATTCAGTACCTCTCTCAGATTCATAGCAATACTAGACGTAAATTTTATACCAATATGCAAACCTGTACAAGTTTTTAAAATAATGGTGGTCGTCGGTGTCATAAAATACTTTTACAGGAGTCTTTTTTCAAATTTGGTCTTTTCATCGTAAAGAAAAATCTTTTCAATTCAAGATTTTTTTTCTAAGGCACATAAAATGTTACTAAAAAATATGGTATCTTATAACATTAATAAGCTATTCAGAGATGTTACACAAAAATTATACAAAAAATATTATTATTTGCAGCGGCAGCATTAAAAAAACTAAATTCTGGTAGAGAAAATGGTAAAATTCGAAAAAAAAAATATCTTGGTTATCATAACGGTTTTTTTTAACTATTCATATTAGTTGTTGGAAATCAGATAAGCTACCTACCCGTTACGTTTGAACCATTATTTACGGGACAACCTGTATAAGCTATTCCAGGATATGGTCTCTAACCTTGTGTCAAATTTCAACCAAATCCGTTTAGTTCTTCAGGCGTGAAGAAATAATAATCACACAGAGTGTGAGTGTGTATAATATTGTTATTTCTTGCGCTTTTATAATATTAGTGTAATTGTGATTAATTCATAATGTTCCTCTTTATATTTCTATGGTTCCACCTCTCTGAGAACTTGACATGCGAACAAACCTGTAGGTATTTAATGTTTACCTTATTAGTTGACTATTTATTTCATGAATAGCAACAAGGTTTATAAATACTTGTAATAATGTTGAGTTGCAAGTGCAAAGCAAATGCCAATCGCCCAATCGTACTGTCAAAAGCAGATTACGTACGTTTACGCTCCGCCGGCGATGTTTACTCGAATGAGTTTTCAGAATCGCGATACATTTTTCTTAATACATTGTTTTTTTTTGACGAGCTTGTAAAAAAAAGCTGTGTATTTTCCTGTTCGAGAAGGTAATACTAAGAAAATCAGAAATTAGTTATTGGGAGTACCTTAGTAGCCTTGCAGTAATTACGATGTAAACGGTTTCTTGAAATGGCTAAGCAAATACCTTACCTCTCAATAAATTACAATAAAACATGCCGAATCAGATAAAAATCAAAAATAAGCTTGGTCAATATAATAACGAGAAATACGTGTGTTGTGGTGTCATTAGTGTTGTTGTCAACGACCGCCGGGTCAAGCGCTGACCTTGCGCTCTGGACAATGCCGCCGAGGAGCCGCCCACCATCAGTAAGCTGCCACTCCACTCCGCCTTTGATGTTTCGACGTGCTCATTTCCGGCGCTCACAGCCGAATTACCTCTTTTTACTTTCATATTACCTGATAACGTGTTTCATAAACAACGTCGTTTGACTCCTAAATTTATTTGCAAATTATATTGGATTCGATTTTTCTTTTTAGGAATATTTCATAAAACAAGCTCAATGTTTCTCTGATGAGAGCATAATCATGTTTGTATTTTATTCAAAGGAATAATCATACGCTTTTTCCTTTATACAATGAGTTCATTTCGACGAAAACATGTATTTGATTGAAGTTATCATATCAAATGAACTAAGATTATTTGTAAATGTTATTAAATTAGAAGCCTTGAACAATAATGAACATAATATTACAGTAGACTACGTATTATATTGTAAGCGGAAGTCGATAATTGGATTTAAGGGTCTGACATTGGCGCTGTGCGTAACGTTCCTCCGGCAAACGTCGCTCGACGGAACTGGGTCCTCTGACTAGTGAACGCGTCGCTTATACGCTAGTGACAGTTTCAATGCGGTTGCTGCGTAAAATTATTTGCAGAAGTAAGTCAGAATTCGGAATAGTAGTAACTTAACAAGGCCCTAGAAGATGATCTCAAAACATTTATGAAAAAGCTCAAAGCTAAGTCTACTATTACTATTTATTTGTGTTATTTGGTGTCTAATCTTGGCGCGACATGTAGGCAGCACGTGGGTACGTTGGGATAATTAATACAAAGCTCTTCTGATGAATTGGATGAGCCAAGGACGAATCTTTTGTGTGCGCGGTGCGTAGGGTCATGTCCTGTCGTTGCGAAATATTTGCACGACTCGTTAAGGTTTCCTTGCTTGTGGTACAACCGTAATCCCTTGCATGTAATATGTACTTATTTATATAAGTAGTGACGTTATTTACCGTGTTGTCATCGGCTTATAGTTCACCCCTTCAATTCACGCGGAAGTCATAATACATGACGATGCACGATGGGCTTATTAATATTTACTGACTACGGAATATGGGATCCTGGTGTTCTAAAAATAAAAGGAAAGGATGTAGACATTAGAGTCATTAGGATTAATAAGTTAAATGAATGTAGCAGTTGGTTCGTAATATTCTGTGTAAATCAAACTCATAAGATCAATGACTAAGTACCTAATTGGCATATTTTCCCCAACTGAACGATAAGGGGAGTTCTGAAATACCATTGTATCAAAAAAATATCACGCAGATATTTTTATCCTTTTTCCTGCAGCTATACGGAAAATAAGTATTTTAATGGACAGCTCATTCCACACTAATGGCTGTCGTCGTGCCAAACAAAACCTCGTGAATCAACAGCTTTAAATTGTCATCACTAATAATATAAAATCAAGAATATACTTTTATTTTTACGAGTAGTATATTCCCGAAGGAAATAGAATCTAAATATATATTTAGAATAATTTTATGAGATCTTCCTCTAGGAAATAACTTGCTGAGATGTGTGAAATGAAAGTGACAGGTGGGAACCCTACCGCCCGCCCCGCTCGTCCCTCACTATAAATAGACAATGACAAACTCAGCGCCAACAGATATTTTAGCCAAGCGTGGGATCCTCTGATTCATTTATAAAATATCTTTCGTTTGTGCTGCAACCCAAAGTTTTAATTGATTACAAGCTATTCGTTATAGTGCGCTCACAACATTGCATTAGTTCGATTGATGAGTTGATTATGAAAATATCTTAATTCTTCTTTCTTGATGAAATCTTGTCATGTGTCATGTCTCCGAAATCATATAGCAGTATACAAAGAAAACGATGAAGATATCGACTTGTTCCATACATCAGTGCCTTCTGTAAAAAAATATTGTTACACAATTACAACAATAATAACAAAAATATATTTAATAACAATTTCTAAGTTCTGTTTGTCCAAATTTAATTTAATGATCAAATTAAAAAAAAAAACTTTATTCTTACTATTATTTATTCTGTGTTTAATTATTATAATCTCCTTTATTTTTCTTATAATACATATTTTGATATTTTTAAATATTTTTTTGAAACAAATATATATTTAAAAAAAAACATTTAAAAATATAAAAACAGTAGTCCACCGATGTCGGGAGCAGGGAATAATAATAATAATAAGAAAATTTCTTGTGGCAAAAACTGCAAAAAGAATATGAGCCTTTTCTTCGTTCAATTAAGTCCAAAACTGCTAATTAAAAAACGGTTTAACAAAATGGCTACAAAACTATCAGAATCCCTGCATCCATTGCAGTGCATCGCCGTCACACCTGATTCGCCAGCGGCACAAGGTCAAGCAAGGCCGCCTGCGCGCTCGCCGCTCCTTACAGTCGCCAATCGCAAGTGAAAGGACTTACGCCTCTTTCCACGAATTCGTTATTTCGCGGTTACATTCGCAAATATTGTAACAGCATCTCTTTTGTACTGTTATCTTGTTTCACTTCCAGACAATACAGTTAAATGGTCAGTTTACTGTTGGATAATTTTTACGTAATTTGCTCCAGTAGTGTTAAGTAAGACCTCAATATTATGTCTTGAACCAATAGCTAAATTGATTTGCCCTACGGTTTTCGTGACAAGACTCAATAAGTTGTGTACGTTTTAATCAGTTCCGTTCGAGAGTTACGGCTTCAGGATCAAAGGTGAATGCAGAAGTTTGTAAACACGATTGTAAATAATCGTAGATAAATTAACCATTAGTAGATCACATTAGGAAGTTTGTCTACGGTAATTACTTAAGGTCATACTAGTATTTCAGACACTTAGGCCATATTAGGCATTAAATTATTATGCGTCGATAAATCGTATCAGGAATTTCTGTGACAAATTAATTAAGCTTATTGATCATTACTCATTAGTGATGCTACTTCGGGTGTTTATCGCAAAGCCCTTGCAGATCTAAACTTTAATTGCTGTTGAGCTGACAAATATCAGGTTTTTATTCTACTGGATCGAGTTCATTCGCTCAAATATCATAATTTGTTATAGAGATAATTTATTGGACCTAAGCAATGGTTACAATCAAATGCAAAATCATCAATCAAAGATGAGATAGAACAATACACGGTAAAGGCAATTAGGGAATCACCTCAGTGATGTGGACTTTTGGCATATGGCCTCGTTTCATTGCGTAGGCGGACCAAAACACACGGAGATGAGATGGTGATATCAGAGCACAGTCATCTGTTTACATAGACGACGTCATCCTTTTCTAACTGCTGCTAATAAATGTGCAGTTGTTGTGGTTCTCTTTTGATTGGATTATGAATTAATAATTGTGTTAGCTAGTGTTAAGTTGATTAATATCGTTTCTGGCTATTAAGTCTGGTACGTGCGCATTAAAAGCTGTAAATTGGACTATGAGGTCGTTCTACAAAATCTACTCTATCGACGAAAATGAAAGGATTATTATTTCAATTTGATTGGACAGTTAGGGGAAGTTTTATTTGTCGTATAATGGCGTTCTTCGATTTGAAATGCAAACGATTCTGCTAACAACTTGTTACATCTGCATTGCAACTGACTGCTGCTAATTTAATTCCTTAGTTACGATGGTTGTTGCTTTATGTTTGTTGTTTGTTTTATTCTAAATTGGCTTGTTTTCGTTCATGTTTTTATCTTCTTATTTCATAATGTGTTCTTTTGTTCTTTATTGTACACAAAACATGTAAATAAATACACAAAAAGTCTCAAAAATACCTCTATAGAATATGTATAATATTTATTATATTAAATACTAGCTTTTTCCCGCGGCTTCGCCCGCGTAGATACATAAAATATAGCCTATGTCACTCAGGAATAAAGCAGCTTTCTGACGGTAAAAAAATTTTGGCAATCGGACCAGTACTTTAAGAGATTGCCTCCTACAAACAAAAAACAAACTTTACCTCTTTATTATATTAGTGTAGATATAATGTATGTTTATTTCAACTGTATATAAGTAGTCTTTAGTACCCTTATTACTTTCTTTAAAACTTTCTTTTTCTTGATGCACCTGCCATGTTGTATCTCCATCACTCATGGTTGACTGGTAGAAAATGCCTTGGGCATTAAGTTCTTCTTTGTACGTTTGTATTATAAAATCTTTAATACGTCAAGATAATGCGCAAAGGATAACTTAAATAAACGAAATAAAAGTTAGTATGCATTTATACAATACTTTTATAAAATAATTCTTATTCAAATTATGGGCCATGTTGACAAGAACTCATAAATATTCTTTTTGTTAGCTCTGAGATTAGTTTACATAGTAAATCATGGTAAAAATTCAGTTGTTTTAGTAGTAGCGCGGTATTTATACATATTGTTGTCCCAGTTCGCAATACATTCGGGCTTCCATTGACATGGCGTGGCCACACGTGATCGGAAGCGCGAGGAGTGTTTGGCTCGGCGCCACATCCTCGCTGACACTGACATCACTGCGACACGCGTCAAACGTCATCTGGGCTTGCACTGTCACAATGCATGTAAAACATACTTGAACAATGTATTGACTCCCCGTCACGACAGCGGCCCGCGGTGCTCAACACAAGTCGTGTTGCACAAACTCGAGAACGTTAACTTTGTTATAGTTTTTGACACGATGTAAATTAATCGGCGCTGTATTCATTACTCATCTCCTGTTGCTGGTCCGGAGATCAAATATTATTGTATTGAGCTCAACTTACTGTCACACTAACCATTTCGTTGGTTTACATAAGCAATTTCCTGAGATTATAATATATGAAACGAATCGTTTGTTGCTAAAATATTTCAAGCGATTCTAAATAACATTCCCACACTTTGTCACAAGCAAAACATTATTTTAAACAAAGCTAGAGTAATATCCGTTAAGATGAACTTTTAAGGTGAAGGCAAGTGAGCATATTCGCAAGATGTTGGTAGAATCATCACCGCGCTAATTGGTTGGATTAGTTTTTTCACTACAGCATTGTTTATTTATATGTATGTATCTAAGTATGTATTTACTATTGTATATATTTGTTTCTCTTATGTTTTGTCTATTTATTAAGTTACGTCTGTCATGTAATGTTTCTGCACCACCCTAAGGTCGACTGGCAGATAATGCCTAAGGCATTAAGTCAGCCTTTGTACAGTTTTTTTGTGCATAAAGCTTTAAATAAATAAATAAATGAACCAGCAACGAGCTCGTCTGGAAAGTATTGGCTGAGCCATAAACCGAACCGTTTCCGAGCCGGCAGTTAATCATGATTTACTTCACCATTACTCTAGCACAATACAATATTATTTGGAGCGGTAATAAGGAAGACCAGGCTTCGTTGCATCAGACTTTAAACAAGACGCCAAGTTAAACTAAATTATGTAGTCCAAAAAATAACGTTGCCTTTTGATCCGCCTTTGCAATCTTTATATAGAATATTCGGCAATGCAGATATCTGAATAGCATAGATGCCTTGAGGCGATTCAGCAGTATTGGAAGTTTGAGACAAGTTGGCGCCAGAACGACCAGATCATTTACGTAGTGCAGTTTGAAAGTAGGTGGTTTAGACGCCGTGTTGCAATTGCAACTGTGCAGTGTATTTTAGTTGGTCAAAAGAGCCGCTGTATATTTTTGCCGGTCCACAGTTCGTATCCGCATATGTGCGCATCATCCGATGGCTAATAAAGCAACACAGCGCATCCTGTGCCTGCGCAATGCTTCCTCGCGACTGGTGAGGCTTCGACCCCATTCCTATCTACACTGGCACCTACTGTTTGTTGATCCTCAGTTACTGCAAGCTATCCTTGTGTCGCGACTCGCTCGTTTGTTGATACTACACGTTTAATTGTTGTTGCGAATTCTGGTTGGGAACGGCTGTTGTTTAGTTTCAGCGCGAATTGCTTCGTTTCAGAATTGCATTTTGCTTTCAGTGGGAACGTGTTGTTTCTAAAGTTCGAGTGGTAGAAAACAAAACAAATGGTAAATATTTGAAATAGTAATTGTTCACTAGCTAAGTGCAGCGTAAATGCAAACAGACGAACAAACTAATGATTAATAGTTGTCCCGCTTGCTTCTCGTGATTTGTGCCGCGGTGGCCGTCACAGCCAGTGTCAAACATTCCCCGCATTGATTGACATTCAATTAAGCCGCCTGCCGTAGGCGTGAACATTACGCGAACTGCGCTATTCCTGGATGTGATCATCCGCTCATGTCGGGGGAAATGGAAACCGAAATACCTTCAGTAATGATCTATAGCCTATTAACATTCTATTTTGCGTTCCTGGCATAACATGAAGACTTTGTGTTGTGATGTATGAAAATGTACAGCCAATGTCCTGATTTATGTTGTCCTAAATTTATTACAGATATGATCTGCATGTAGAGATTGAAATAGGAACATGACTTAGTCTTACACGATCTGCAGATATTGCTCTCGGTCTCAATAGCCGACATGGCCGATTTATACTGGGGTGCCCTGAGAAGCGTGTCTAAATGCAAGCATGTCGTAACGATGACAGTGCTGGGCGCTGTGGTGGCGACGTCGGAGAATCTAGCCAAGTGGAAATGCCGCACGGAGCGTATTAGACGCGCTGCACTGACTCATGGAACTGCTTCGTGTACATGCACGCCTTATTGTATATTGAATATATTTTCGACTAAGTATGTTATTAACAGAATCAAAGTTATCAGTGAGTTGCCTTCCTTTGGCAGAGGAAAAATATACATCCTTCCCAATTTTCGTGAAAGATACACTGACACATTTATTATTAGTTACAAAACCCAAGAGAAACGTAAAATCTATGTAGTTAGAGTCATGGAAACAAGTATTTAGTTTACTAATCGCAAATACTTTTACAATACCACTTTTATTTTGCTGTTGATGTGGCCGTAAAAGGGGAAAATTGTGGGAAAAAGTACGCTAGGTAGGTACTGTTATCCGAATAAATCATAAAGACGAAGCTGTGTAAATCCGAGGGGTTTGGATAAAGTTCATATCATGTGAACAATGCATGGGCAGCCTTTGCCTATTTAGAAACAAATAAACTGAGAGTCTTGCACTTGTTTTTATAAGATAATATTTATGGAATCTGGGACTTGATTACTATTATGTTTTGCATCTGTTATATTTGAAATTAGAACAAATAATAATTACAATATCAGTGGTTTACGCCCCTCGCTTTTCTGAGTCACGTACATTTTGTACTAGCTACTTTCAAGAAGCTCTTGCCCTGGATTCATTTCGTTGTTCGAACCTATTTATTATTTAGGGACGGAATAAAGCTTAACTGTGGGGTACTGGCCACTCGGTCGCTCACTCATTTCTAATTCCGTTTTTAGGATTTCGTAAGTCTTTTTTGTAGGTATATCAACCGAACACGATTTTCAGTAGCATGTGGCTATTAAACAGTCTATTGGTCTCAAAAAGTCGTGCGTGATGTCTATGTCTCTGCTCTCCCAACAACGTTCATATCTTACCAGTTCACCGGGCTACGCTCGTAAACGAGGATAGCAGAGGCAGAGCAATTTAAACCCTCATATATTGCTCGTTCCGCCGCGATGACTCGGCCGAGCTTTTATTTTACACCTTTTGTGAAACCTGCAGCTAAACTATCTCAACACAACTTGAACCGCAACGATGCGGAATGCTGCCTACACTGGAAGACGACGACAATTATTTCATTTGACCTGGGGACATCCTTATCGTGTGCAATCAGATGCTCTGCCTGAATTTCTGATGCTTTATCATTCTCCAGTTTAATCTTCTCAAATTCATATATCGAGAAAGCTGATAAGCTTTCCCGGAAAAATTCTCATGTTTGAATATCACTCTTTTTTTTTGTAATAGCATTAATAGTTTACTGGGCAGCTAAAGTGAGGTGTATTAAATATGGCGTGCTTAATTTCATAACACCTTCAACCTTCATCACACGGATACTATTTATACGAGAAATTAGTTATTCTGGGCGACCCTTGTCCTTCACCGAGCATCAGCGGAGGATTACGATGATCCTTCTAACTGGCATGCCGACTGACGTCACGAACGTTGGGATGGCTTTAACGTAACTCATTCATAATACGTAATACGTTTACCGCGCTGTTTTGATAGGACATGCTATAAGTAGCGTGAGAAACACTGAAGGAAAACGTTTAAGAATAATGAATCCTTTTATTAACCGTACACCACAAAATGTCGATAGGAAAGAGTAACACAGAAAAGAGAATCTTTGTGCACGACCAGCACGACAAATAGGATTCCCCTTTCTGTTATATTTTTCTAATTCGAGACAAAGTTAATTCATCGTCTCCAACTTAAGCGTCAGATATTTTAAATATTTGAAGTGATCTTTGTGTTGAAAGGATTTGTTGTTTCAACTTGCAGAATTATCTAGGATTTTTTATTAAAACAAACAAATAGTTACAATGTAAATCCCTTTTTACTTATGTCATGCAAGAATTCAGGTCATGACTTAATGGCACAGATGACTTACTCATTACTGACTATCACTAGTCACTGTCTACCACAAACCACTAACCGAGGCCCCATTGTTTAGGCATTTGTAATCATAAATTACTAGGCTAGTATTAACTTGAATAGCGTTATATATTCTCCTACGTATCCATCGCTGGCTGCAAGCGAAAGCAAAGCGTAGACCATAACAGTTGTTTACCTCTCACAAGTTGTAAACATGTGCTTGAATGAGTGACTACAGCTCCATGACCATGATAGTTTCACTTGAAGTAACGCTCATGTGCTTTACCGTTCGCAGTTCTATTAACCTCATACACTACTTTATCCAAGTTAATCTTGTGAGCTCAGATCTTGCAATAGTTGTTCTTATGAACCGTCAAAATTTTTTACCTTTAATGCTACTTGAACGAATCCCAAAACAAGTTTAGCTGACGCTTGGCCGTGTAATTGGCCAGCTCGTCTGGTCGCAAGCAGTGTCCAGTGTCGTGTGGCCAGCCATCTGCCCTACACCGGACACCCGACGCCGCGGCATCTGCCGACCTTGCTCTCGTTACACACTCCCTGCCTTTGATCTGCGACTGTAGAATTAGATACAATGCACGCGAAACGTACGTGTTGCTACATATTGGGATCATTGGGGGGACGTATACTTTTGTGGCTACACCTGAATGCAGAGCTCATGGTCCGAGAGTGGATGGATTACAGGCGAGGCTCAAAGACCGAAGAAAAAGATAAAAAGAGGTACTCTACGAAAAGAACACACCCAAGCCTTCTAGGAGAATAATAGAGAGGAGTACCAATCCTGTTACAAAACAATTTATCTCCGTAACTCTTGTTTCCTTCAAGAATTCCTATTTAGTTTATGATAGCTTTAAATGTACGGTTCGCATCACCTCATAAAGCATGGGTGCGCGCGCGCAGGACGCGGTGCGCCTCGTAAACTGGAGGAATGGGGGCGCCTGTTGCAACGCGAACATCTTCAGTACTCGTGCTTTGTGTCGACTCCTCCATTACGCTTGTTATTTCGTTCATACCATAAATAATAATATATTTCTTTCAACATTATTTTAATGCTTCAGCTTCATTAGAATTATGTCTATGATGAATGTGTGTGTATTTTCAAAGTTTATTTAAAGTGCTCTTTTGATAAGTGATTCAAGACATTTACGCGTAATGATCTTGTACTTTTTGTTTATTTTGGTGTTACTCCGTACGATGAAAGCTATTTCATTCTATGCCGGGACAAAATATGGCAGAGCTAAATAAAACGTTTTTTTTAAATTATTTTGTCTAGACCTAGGCTAAAAACTAGTTTGCACCAGAACAAACCCGCACAGTTTTCCAGCCGCTAGTTCGCACACCCACTTCTATTTTGGACAATCTTCCACTTAAACCGTTTAAAACGCCGCAGTAATTTCGCGCGTAACATTCCTTCCTGAAACCACTCAATACAGACCATTAACCCGGTAAAGTATTAATGTATGCACGGCAAAATTGAGCGTCCGTCGTTGGCGCCGTCCATCACGCAGCACTCCGGGGCATAAACTCATACGCATGACGCCATTACAATGTCACCGCGCTCTTTACTGTCAGTTTTATTTCCACTAATGTGCATGCGACGCCACATAATAATGCATTGTAAACAATTGGTACCTACGATAAGACCGGCCGCTAATACAGTTTTCGCCGACATGAGGTCCTGGAGCGTGAAGTTTCACTAATTAACATTGTGTAAATGTACTGCTCGTGGGTATTAGTTTCGTAAAATTATTATTCCTTATTGCTTTTATAATGTTGTGTTAACTACAATTCTTTACTTTATATACCACGCTTTTTGGTTTCAGGGTAGTGGTCAGTTTGATTGTTAAACACTGCAATAAAAAATTACAATATTTAATACCTACCAGTCTGCCCTCACCGTTAATGAATGCGTCGTCTAGTCATCGTTAAAGTTGTGATCATGTACTTTATTACATTAGGTTCATCCAAGTGCATTCCAACATCTGGCAGACGCAGCGAGAGAAATGTGGAATCAACATGTCGGCTCTACGTCTGAGAATATCTCAATAAGCGCCAAGCAAGCGCGTACTCTTGCAAAACGCATAATAATCACATTATTTACTATTCATTTATTTACTTGTGAAACTGTAAGCTAATCGCCGCACCATTTCTTAACCACGCGGCGATTGGCGCAAACACTGGACAAAAGTTGGACAAAACATTGACAGTTTCGTGATATAATTATCATTTATCCATTGCCCGCTGCTTCGTCCGTGTAAATATCGGTTGTTTCGGTCGCGAAGTCGAAGCCAGATAAAAAGCCTTGCTCTGCCATGCCCTTGAGGTTTTAGCTTACGCTGTACCGAATTTCATCAAAATCGGTTTTGAAGTTCAACCGTGAATGCGTAACAGACAAACAGAGTTGATTTTATTTATATTTTTAGTATTACTTAATTTGGACCGAGTGGAATATATATCACCGTATTGAATTAAATACCCTATTAATATGTAGATAAAACAAATTTCCGCAATATGCGCAGCCGGCAATCTAATTTCCTCAGTGGAAAGGCCGGCCAATTATCGCAATCTTTATGATGAGATTTTATTTATTACAGGCCTTGACAAACATATTTTATTTTACTGTCTTAACAAATATTGCATAATGCATTAATATGTAACTCATTATATTTATCTACATATTCTACTAAAAGGAAATGTTAAGGCCTTTGTAAATACAATTTTCCTAAAGCAATTACTCAGGCTTATGTTTCAAAAGAGGTCATTGCTCCTCCCAAGGGCCCGATAAACTGTAGCAGAAACCGTAGCCTCTCCGTATATTATATCTAACAACATGCACATAAAAAGGCACAGTAAACGGCGCGTGGTTAACTAAAAGAAGGTTATAATAGCTAATGATTAATTAGCGGTCAGGTGTGGTGTCCGAGTCACCGGCCATGACGCCTGGCATTCGTATAACTCGCTAGGGCCAGCGCGCCGGCCGTGAAGATATGTATCGGCCACCTTGCACCAACATCATTACGCCACGGTCAAAAACCTTTGAAAACGAAACAACCGAGGGGAACGATTCTGATTAGGTACTTTTCTAAACTCAAACCATACACGTAGGTACACAATTATATGTTTCAACTACACATTCACTCTTTTGAATATGATAGAGATATTCCCATCTATGACATCTCTTTTTAATTTGCTAAATTAAATATTTTTTTTTTAGTTTTGGGAAAAAAAGATCATATAGCTTTAAAACTGCTAATAAGAAAGACAAGTTTGACATGGTCTTTGACGTCAAAGGTCATACAACTCCTGGGCTAGGTGGTACAGGCGTCAGTGTCTTCATCCGGAACATTAACAATTTATGCAACAAAATTACGAGTAAAACTAAAATGCGATTAGTGCAAAGTTGAAGGTATTCTGTACGTTCCGAAACGTTGATATGTTGTCTATGGAGAAGAATGCTAAAGAAAACTATGGACACTCGAATGTAAATAAACAAACCATTAGCTTTGATTATCATGTTCGATTATTACCGTGGCCATGGTATTGAACAGATAACGTCAGGGCCCCGTGAGCTAGCCATGACCCTAAGTACCTTATCTTAGATAACTCACGTTTTACTGCTCTTGTTTACATTTAATCTTCAAGTGGTCCTTTTGGTCCTTCATTACGAATTGTAAACAAGACGACTATCTTTTGGTTTTTCAACAAGTTTGCCACGATTTCGTATGAATTTAAATTGATTTCAAATGCTGTACGTACCTCATCTAAAATCCTCAACCTTGAGACAAGTTTCGAGAATGTTAATGGATCTAACTCAAATATAAACAATGGTCTAACAACATTAATTACAGCGGTTTGGTAACGTTACTGTCTTTCTTCGCATCGCATCGATCCGGATAGATTGTATTCGCTTAGCAGAAATGGTATTAATCTCGATAAGAGAAGAAGCGCCCTAGGAGCGGGGCCTCTGTTCGAGGAACTGCCTCGTAAACATGCGCTAACTAACTGTAACGTTATTTAGGTGAGGCCACCCGCCACCGCTTTGTAGACATTCTTAAACGACGCTGACATACCAGTCTCTAATGTCAAAAGTGAAGATAAGTTTCTCTGAAAATATGTATTCGGAGATAATACGAATTGTTGTCCGTAACTGGAAGTCTGTTGCAGACGTTTACGCGTGACGTGCCGTCGCGAAGCCCACTTTGTCTTAATGCGATAAAACTCTGCTGTACCTGAAGGGCAACGCTCCCGAAAACTTCAAAAAGTTAACGAAATAAAATTCCCATTATCTTAAGTACGGGCTGAATTATCATAAGGGCCATTAGCGGGCGGAAGTGGCCCCGTCCGGCACGCGAACATTCTCATTACCATTTAGGTACATCGGTGACCGCCGGAATTGGGACGCCACTATGTAGGACACTACCATACGTAGGTCAGGTTAACTTTGTGTTTATGATTGTATACGAATTATTTGGACTACAAACCGTTAGTTCCCTGGCCTTTACGTGTTCTTGAATCGACCGGTTTTTTGTTTGTTTTAGTTTAGATGTGACGATTATTTTGTTCGGTCTTTGGATTTGATTGTTTTAGCAGAACTCATGTAGTTAATTTCTTTCACAATATTGCTGTAGTGGCACAAATAAATTACATTATGAAGCGGTTCAAGCAATCCTCGTTTGAGCCACGTCACGTCACTTGGCACATTTCTCGTAAACCACAGACTGTTCGACTCGGAGGTTTATCGCTTGTTCTGATACTTGTGCCGAGACATGTGTACGATAAATTGTACACAGCTTCGTTTATATGGCCGAGCGATCCACTTACTGTCAGAATTAGTTCCCAGGCCGATGTGTTTGTTACATTACACTGTACTTCCATTAGATCGATATTTATTTAGGCTGAACTTCAGAAGCGTGCGTGTGCGAGGTTAGTATACACACGTTTATTCATTATAGACCTATGATATCCAGCACGTATGGCTAATACATGATGTTAGTGATAACCGGCTGGTAAATAACAAACAAACAAAAGGTAGTTTTTGAACTGTATTTTTTTGTAATTACTATTCAATTAACCTTAATAGTTGTTCCACATGCTATGTGTGTTGTGAAGAGTCGCAATGGTCGCAGTGGTCATTAGCAGCAGGTCAGGGCGGCGCTGGGCCTCTAGTGTCACGCCGAGCTGTTAGCTGTAAGTGCATCCCTCACTTGACTGCACTGATGCTCGCCGGCCGCCGCCGACTCCGCCCGTTCAAGCGATTTTCTCCACAAACTTGCACGCTTCACAACTACTATAACGATTTGATGGCGTTGCGTTAAGAGCTTTACTTCGTCCATTATCTTCATCCTCCACCTACTAAGATTGGTAAAGTTTTTCTAGCAAAGTTTAGTAAATGTTATTAGTTCGAAACTGGTTACGGCCTGTCCATTGCTTACTTAGGCTAAAGATAATGTCACTTCCTCCATTGACAACGGTTTAGCCGTGAGATAAGCTTCGCCTCGCTCGTTAACTTTGTGCTAATCGAGCAGAAAGAAGGGTTACAAGAACCTCTTTCTTGATATTTCCAAGTTTTATATCTTCTTCATGTTTCATTACATAATGCGTCTGTTACAGCAGAAAATTTCTTAATCTGGGATGCTGCAGTTGCTCAACCTTGCAGAACATGTGCGATACTATCTCACTGCAGTAAAAGTTAACATGCTGTAAAATGGTGTGTTTACGGTAGCTGGTATTATAAATCAATGATTTGAAGACCCACATGTATGAAGCATACAATAAAGCCATTAGGGGCTTGGACTAACGACTTCTAATTGACAAATCTAGCTTTAAATATATCAATATTTTTTGCATAATCTCCTACTGATTTCGATTTGTGAATTTCCCCCCGAAGTTTTGGCAAACCCCTTTGACCTTTACTATTGAGCGTTTTTGTTGAATATGGGTAGTTAGTATGACAACATTCTCGGCACCGGTCGGTTTCAACGAAGAATAACCGAATGGCACATGCAGCCGTGACTTCCGCATCGAGTTGATGCCGTCGAGCTGTGCCAGTGTGCCACTGTGGGGCAATATAGGAAATACTCGCTGGAGATTACGTGACGCTGTCGTGAATTCGGGATCGAAATGAAGTTTATGTAGTAGCGCTTCGGAAATTATTGAACAGTCTTTGACGAGATATTTAAATTAAACGAAATCAGGATTACAAACGAAAAAAAAAAAAAGAATAAGGAATGCGTACATTGCTTTTGAAACGATACACAAAGTCCATTAGTATCTTGGTTACCTCGTATTATGACGTAGCTTGTGTTCCATTGTGGCGACACTTGGGGGAAGTCTATGTCCAACAGTAGAAGTCTATAGGATGATGATGATGATTGTGTTGCATTATTAACGTATTTTTTTTTTGTTGTCGACAGAGAGGAGGTGCGGAACCACGCGGTGCGGTGGAACGCGCAGTTCTCGTTCGTGTGCAAGATGTGCGCCAACGCCAGCACCGGCGTGCTGGAGCCGGCGCTCATGAGGGTGTCCGTGCGCAAGGAGTGCAAAGGTAAGAAAACATCAGGCAGGTGAAAAAGACCTTCCGTAATTTCTCCCAGCAATTCTTTTCTACATGTTGATGATTGAAACCACGGAACAACAGAAACGATGATTATAGAGACAAAGAATTTTTTTAATTTAATTCAGTATTTTGTACGCCCCTTAATTTCGACGAGTCGTCAACGTGAAACTAGTTTAGTTTTAACGTGTTATCATTGTTTAGCGTAAATAGAACAATAATAGTTGCATTATTTATCATTGGTTTACCTAATTTGATGTAAATCTAAACAGTTTATCCCCAATCTCAGAGGAAAGCTTAATTTTTGCTGACCACACATCGACCGCTGGTTTTAATTATCATTAATGGGACACATATAAAATAAAGAGAACCTTTGTTAATGTTAATGAAGTTCACCGCGGCTATCCGTGCTCCCAGCCCTGAATTAATAACACGCCGCCACCACCGCCGCCCACGTCACGCCGAACCGCTGACAAAAGTATGTACAAATATTTGCGTAAATCATACCAACCGCGTCGAGCTCCCTTTGACCCGTTTAAATGTTTTCGTGTAAACTTTACCGTGGGAATATTGAACATTCAGAGCGTTTGGTAACGTGCATATATCTGCAACTCCGGCGGCCGCTCTGGAAGCCCGGACGCGGTTTCAAACGCTCGTTTTATAACGAAGTGAAGTCGCAAAGTATTTGACGGAGCCGGCGCGCGCGGTTATAATGCAGTCGCAGCGGACCGACTTTGAACTTAGATAAATCATGAATGTTCCAACTTGTCATCCGTCGGGGCGCCCTTCAGTTTCACATTACTTACAGAGATAACTTAACACAAGTTGCTCTTCAATGCTAAATTATTCTACGTTTATACATTTTTTTATTACTTACTCTTTATTTGTAATCTGATTTCTTCGTTCATTACTTGCATAACTTGGTGCTTTGGTACATTATAACAAACTAGCTTTTACTGCGTACATAAAATATAGTCTATGTCACTCAGGAATAAAGCAGCTTTCCATTTGTGAAAAAATTTTAGCAATCGGATCAGTACTTCTAGAGATTACTACAAACAAAAAAACTAATAGAGAGATAGATGAGTCATAATAGACAGATATGCTAAAAATGACTTGCTGTGTAGTCTCTGGTAAGGGCAGAGGTTCTGATCTAGCACTTCTTTTTTTTGGTGGGTAAAAATAGACGGGATAGTGTCACACTGTTACCTGACTAAAAAACCCACCCCGTTCCTTCTTGCCTTTCATACTGGGGCTGAACTACCTTTCGGAGCTAACCCTGGCCCCAGTAGGCTTCGACCCAGCTGGGCCCCTGCTGTTGTGACAACTCTTTGAGGCGCGCAGGAACAGTGCGCGCCGTTCTGATGTAGCACTTGTGTTCCAGGCGGCAGGTCATACCAGAAGCTGGGCTTCTGTGACGTGAACCTGGCGGAGCTGGCGGGCGCGGGCGAGACCACGCGGCGCTGCCTGCTCGAGGGCTACGACCCGCGCCGCCGACAGGACAACTCCGTGCTGCGCGTGCGCATCAAGATGAACATGATCTCCGGAGACCCGCTCTTCAAAGTGTACGTTGCACATGTGTGATATTTATCCTGGATGCTGTCTTATCTACTTAAAGTTCATAAAAGTAATTATGCTAGTGTGTGCAGTTTGTCCCGGCTGTCACTCGTTATCGTTGATCTTTGACAGTTTAAAAGTCTGACCACCAGTTTTTTATTTTATTTTGGGATTATCTCCTACAAGCAAATAACAAAAAGTTTAGACACAATATACAACACAGACGCAAACCAACGAAAAATCAAAAAGTTTGAGAAAAAGTATAAAAAAAATATAAATTAAGCGGAAGAGTACCACACTGGCACAGCGTTTACAGGGCGTTAGAAACGCTGATAAGTTATCGCTAAATACGGTTTATTGAACATTCTGTCCAGTCGGTGGAAGACAACCCTCATGCCTTGGTCACACGTACCGAGTAATCGGGCGAGATAGTGCTCTCGGCCGAATACTCAGTACGTATAAACAAAGCGCCGAGTGCTTATCTCTACAAGTTCTACAACTCGCTTACATCACTGTCTCGGCCGAGCAACGTTTCATTGTCTCGCTTTTTACTCTTTACGGTACGTGTGATCCTGATCAAGGCATTACAGATGGGAAAAGGCTGATTAATGTTTTTGTTGGTGCTCTCTTGCGATTGGTACTGTTCGGTGCCATAATGTTGTGCTGGTGTCCGCAACTCCACGTCCGAGCACGTATTTTGCGTGCGGCTTTTTCGGCGGTAGATAGTGAATGAATGCTATAGCATGCGGAATATGATTGGTTGCAGGCCGGAGCGCAAGCAGGAGGCGCCGGACGGCATGGCGGGCGGCGACAGCGGCTCGGAGAGCGTGGCGGGCGGCGCGGCGCCCGACGACGACTGCGCCTCCTCCACCGCCTCCTCGGGCTTCGGCTCGCTCACCAAGAAGAAGAACTACGGTATGTTCAACGGGTCTCAACAACTATAGTATGAACCATGTACGCTTTGAACTATGTAATTAGCTTCATTTTACTGACAGGCCGACTTATTGACAATTTGAAAGTGCCTAAAATTATTAACCTATACTCCATACTAATATTAAGAATGTGGAAGTAGCTGTTATGCTTTCTCGAACCGATTTTGACGAAATTTGGTACGGAGTAAGCCTTAAGGCTTAAGACCTAAGCTTAAGGCCCCGTGGAAGGCCTACTTTATGCCTGGATTCGGCTTCTTGTCCGCAATAAGCGACATTCACGCGGAAGGAAGCTATTTTGGATTTATTTCAAAATAGCTTTGAGTTGAGTTAAAAGTAGAAGCGGGTCAATAAATAACTGATGAGATAACCATTGGGTTATCTCTAGCTCTCTCTATGTAGTATCAGCGGTATCTATCATCATCATCATCATCATTTCAGCCGATATACGTCGGCCTCCCCCAAGCTTCGCCGCAACGAACTTTCCTTGGCGTCTCGCGGTATCTATGTATGTATGTTAATGTTGTATTTATTTGCATTTCCAGAGGGCAGCGTGTCGCAGCCGCTGTCGTTGATGCCCTCGTCGGAGCTGCCTACTCCGGACGGCGAAGACTCTCCCTTAGGCGGCTCGGCGCCCGACCACCCTGGTGAGTGCCTTCCTCCATATATAACAGATATACAAATAGATATAATGTATCATCATGACAGCGTTGCCTGGACAGTAACGTACGCCCACATTATAACGTGCCGGTTCTGGCTGAAGGTTAATCGGACAAATTCCGATTCCGGTTTGCTACTGATAACAAATCTGGCAAAAAACATTAGGTAATTTAAGAAGATAAAAAAAAAAATTAAACGTTTTTCGTTCACTTAAGCCTACATGAGCTAGTTCACGGTTGTAATTGGTGGTTTCCTATAGAGAAGAACAGGCACGAAACTCTATGATTACTCTTTTAACATTGTAACCGCCTTGGTCGGTTATATCCTATAACACTCTCACATGTATCGCATGTCCACGACCCAGTACTCCATCTCGTCAGCTCTTCTGTCACCTTTGCGAATTGTAGAGCGAAACGAGTTGCAGTACTCAGACACGACAACACTTTTTGTACCAATCCGACGCAAGCAGTTACATTTTTAGGGTTCCGTAGTCAACTAGGAACCCTTATAGTTTCGCCATGTCTGTCTGTCTGTCCGTCCTCGCTTAATCTCTGTGACTGTTAGCACTAGAAAGCTGAAATTTGGTACCAATATGTATATCAATCACGCCGACAAAGTGGTAAAATAAAAATTGGAAAAAAATGTTTTATTAGGGTAGCCCCCCTATATGTAAAGGGGGAAGTGATTTTTTTTTTAAATTTCAACCCTAACATGTGATATATCGTTGGATAGGTATTTAAAAATGAATAGGGGTTTACCAAAATCATTTTTTGATAATGTCAATAATTTCGAAAATAATCGCTCCAAAAGTAAAAAACAACGTGTCCCCCCCTCTAACTTTAGAACCATAAGTTTAGAAAATATGAAAAAAATCTGAAAAGTAGAACTTTATAAGGACTTTCTAGGAAAATTATTTTGAACTTGATAGAAAGAACAGTTTTTATACAAAAAAGACAAAAGGGTTCTACAAAATAATTTCTGGACTGTTTGCAGTATAATCGTATATGCAAGCATTTTTTTAAACTCATAAGTGGGTACACTTATTGTGACGGTTGGGAAACTACGGAACCCTACACTGAGCGTGGCCCGACACGCTCTTGGCCGGTTTTTTTTATTGTTTTTACAATATTTTCTTATTACATTATTAATAGATATCTAATACAGTGAAACTCGTACATAAATACGTTATTTTATCTAAGAATCTCACCTTTAATATAGATGAAATAATCTCTATTCTCGTCTCACCCCTGTTAATGGCCCCCTCCGTAAATGAGACAGGTATTTATTTATACCTGGATATCCGAGACACTGGGTAAGCGGAATATCTCATATGTGAGACAAATTTGCAGGTCCCCTGAAATCCCAGTTATGCAGGTTTTTTTTTTTTTTAATTTAACCCACACTGGGAATAACTTCTGTATCGTGGATGTATTCACAAACATGTAAATTCAGATAAACAAGACACTCAGACCCTGAACACTTATCTGTGGGCCTAACAAATAATTGTCCCGTGCGGGAAATGGAACCCGCGTCACGTAGCGCTGCAGCTAATCGGTTAACCACTGCACCAACCGTGCCGTCACTGTATTTGCAACATTTATTGAAGTCGGATAGAAACCCAAAGACGTGTTACATTTATATATTTTTTGTTGTTTCCAGGTCTGACAATGAGCGCGGCGGTGGGCGCCGGCACGGGCACGCTGGGCCCCGCCGTGCCCACCTCGTGCGCCTCGTGCATGCAGCAGCAGCAGCACACGCACTCGCGGAACTCCTCCAACACCTCCGGGGACATGAGCAGCAAGGTACGCACAGGACACGGCTCAAACGCCCAACCGCTGGTTCTAGACATTATTTTAGACAGAATTGACTTTAAAACACTAGGCTCGTAAACAATTAACATTAACATTTCATCTTAGTTTTATTATTGAGGTTTTGTGATAGGCCCTACAATCCCAATCGATTTTAAGGTTTGCACTTAAAATAGAAGCTTGCCAATTCAGTGTTATTTTAAAAATGACTTGAGAAGATTCTAGTTTGACCGGCCTTTTTGTCAAGAAATTCCGAAGATTACAAAAAAATCGTTAGATATAGCAGGTTGTAGGTCACGATCGTATATAACCGGCTAAATGTAACGCTACACTCATACGTGTCGCAGGCGTCCGGCTACGGCAGCTCGTCGGCGGCGTCGGCGCACTCGCGGCAGAGCTCGGAGGGCGACTCGGCCGGCGACTCGGGCCGCCCGCACCACAACAGGTACTCGCGCCGCCGTGTGCCGCCCGGTGCTGGGAACCATGCTCCATAGCCTACCGCTTCCCACTAGTTTAAGGTGTTTTTTAACATTGTCTGTGAAGTGTGGTGCGGGACTTAAATTGTGAGGTTGAACATTTGGAGGTATGATGACGATTAGCTACTGCACCATTTGAACGGCAAGTGTTTGTGACGTCATCACCTGGTCCATGGCTGCATGCTCGCGAGCACTCGCCACCCCGTGCTCAAACTGTACAGTGTCCATTGTTACGCTTTATGTTTATTTATTAACATTGTGTTACGCACGGTAACTAACTTTATTTATTTCGGTTCGCCACTTTTATTTATTAGCTTTTATTAATTATTTTTTATGTTTTCGTTGGTCCCCCCTCCCCCGCCGCCCCCGCAGCTGTCGCACTGAGCGCACCGTCACCGTCACCAGCACCAGCACTCTGTGCGTGCCGCAGTGCAAGCACGGCGGCCGCGCGCTCGCCAAGCTGCTCATGGACAAGACGACGCTGAGCAGCGGCTCCGACACGTACCTGACGCCCAACTGCACGCTCACGGGCCCGCCCGACGTCATCCCTCGCCACGCGCTCGCGCTCAGCTCGCCCGCTAGTGACGAGTACCGCACGCCCGACTCCACGCTCATCAACGGACACGACAACTCCTTCGCCATGCCCACCTACTTCGACAAGAAGAGGAAAGTGGCCGCCACTATCATCAGCGCCGCCGTCGAGCCGCTCACCAACTTCCAGATCTTCAAGCAGAAGTCGCTCAACACCATCCCGGCGCTGCTCGAGAAGAACAAGAAGAACGAGGAGTTATTCAACAACTTTCCGTTCCTGACGCCACTGGCGCACCGGAAGAACTCGCTCGTGTCGAACGCGAACAGGCTGTCGGGCTGTATAGAGGATGAGTTCTATTGCGTGCCGTCTGATCCCGAAGTGGATCTGGGCTCGTCGGAGTGCATCGACATCCGGCACCGGTTCCGCAGCCTGTCGAACCAGGCGCTCAACGAGGGCGCGGTGCTGACGTCGACGCCCAAGAACTCGGAGCAGCTGCAGCAGCTGCGGCGCCTGGACGCGCCCACGCTGCGCCACAGCTACACGGAGCACGTGAGGTGAGTCCGCGCCTGCTTGCGTGTCCGCCTCCCTGTCCGCGCTCCCTCCTCAGGTAATGTCTGCAAGTACTAACGGTTGCGGGTGGTTTCGGCGGGTTCTTTACTTTGTTTTACTTTTCTTCTCTGTTCTGTCTTCTAACTGTGAATGTTCTTCCGTGTGCCGCGACCTTCCTCTGTTACAAGTATGTAGTCGGTAACATAATGACAATGTATCAGGCTAGTGTCGGTACCTGTATGTGTAAGTCGGCGACTGAAGTAGTGTGTGGGCTGTGCAGAAGAGGCGCCGGCGCGACGGGCTCGGGCGCGGAGTGCGGGCTGTGCGGCGCGCTGCGCGACGGGGGCGGCGTGGGGCCCCCGGGGGGCGCGGGCGCGGCGCCGGGGCCCGCGGGCGCGGGGCCCGGGCCGCCGCCGGGCTCGCTGCCGCGCCGCCCCAGCTCGGCGCTGTTAGTGCTGCAACACCTGCACACGTACACAATGCGGACGATGCGCGCGGCACCGCGAGCGCGTGCGTGCCGCGCGCATCAACGTATCCTTAGATGTTGTCTCGTGTGGATGTCGTTATACTTACGTATCTATGTACCCAGGCTTCTTTGTGATGTTGTAATAGTTGTTAGATAATAAGATTTTTTTTATGTGTCTTAATAAAACATTATTTGGTACAATTTGAGCATATTTCATTCTAGCTTTATTAGAACATAGATTATTTTGATATAATTGAGGTATTTTTATATTAAATTTATTATATAAATATAGGACTATACGATTAAGGTCCAAAGTTTTTATTTAGTGTCAAAGTTGCGCGGTGCATGCTTATTTTCAGTCTGTTTTAATATCTGTACATAACTACCGTATTATATTATGCTTATAATTGAAATGATACGCTGTGTGTGCATGCTGAGGATGCCATTGAATGTTGCATGGGTTTGCAATCATAATAAGTGTATATATTATGTGCTTTTAAAAAAAATATATATTTATAGCCATTATTTGCCAATAAATTTGGTTAATATTTTATTTTTAAACAAAGTTTCTGGCAAAAAAAAACTATTAATTTTGTAGTAGAATTTTTCATAGCTGTAAATATCGTGGTACAATTTTGTATTTATTGAATTTACTTATGTAATATGGCTCTGTACACCAAAGATCTTACTGCCCCGTGTTTCACTAATCTAACTAGATAACTGTGCTAAAATCGTACAGTAAATACAATCGAATCCCCAAAAAAAAAAATGAGACATAATTTTAAATTCAAGTTTTTACATATACAACTATAGAAAAGCATTATGTAGGTTTATTGTAAAATAATTATGTTCAACAATTTAGTTTGCTTAAGAGAGTCCTTTACCGCTCCTGTCGTCTTTGTCGCTCTCGTTGCTTCGTCAACGCGATGTTTGTTGAATAGTCAATGCATAAAAAGAGAAAACGCCTGAAAACTGTGTTGACATTAGGTAATTCCGTGATTTACTCGAATATTTTATAAAATTTGTTCCAGGAAATACGTGTTTTTTTTAAACCCTTAAAAGTTTTTCAGAAAAATGGTCGTCGACAAAAACGACATTTATAAACAGTTGCGCCCTCAAATCTTATGACAGCTCTTTTTCCGCACAGACTCTTACTTATCGTCACCGATGTATCATTATTTCCGACCCTTGTTGCGCGAACCTAATGGCACCTCGTAATTAATAGTGCCGTCCACCCTTGTGTGAGTTTCCACACAGCAATTTTACGCGATCTCGAATTGCGATGAACAAGCGAAGCGGTGGCTATTGATAAAAAAAAAAAAACAATTTAATCAAACGGGCTAGACTGTGTTCTTAAGAAATGGGATGGAATACACTTACATCAATTATTACGCTATCTCTATGTGTAGACCTCAGTGAAAGTGATAAATGAGTGTAATTTTGAAAAACTTAAGTAAGCAACAAACTTGTCTAATAAAATAAAAAACCAATTTTATAAATTATCTTTCGTACTATGTTTATTTTTCAAATCGCTTTATTTGGAACTTTGAACATAACAATGATTTCTTAATAAACCTACTTCAATAAGCAAATGATATGATGAATTACTCTCGAAAATCCTTAGTGTGATTCCTTCACGGCCACGTGGTGGTGTACAGAGCCAGCTGTGCCAGTAGGAGCTGTGTGTTGATGTGTCCGTGTCGTCCTCAGGAACCCGTCGTCGGGCTCGCTGACGGCGTCGGCGTCGGAGGGCGGCTCGCTGGAGCGCGCACGCGCCGCGCTGGAGCGCCGCAAGCGCGCCGCGCTCGCGCAGCAAGACAACGACGACGCGCAGGTGCCACTTCCTTTACTTACTAACCTACTGCTTGGTTACCGCTCTACAGTATTGACATACTGTTTACGTATTGCTGACGCATGATATGTAACTTATTTTGACGGATTGTTTCTGTTGCAGCATGTGGCGTCCGGCCGAGTGGAGAACACGCGCGTGAACCCCGACTCGCTCATCGACGAGCTGCTCGCCGCCACCGACCTTAAGCAGGCTGTCGAGGACTCCGCCGAGAGTGAGTTACGCATTTCAAACACCCGCTTGCCTTTACCGATATTGGAGCTTGCTCTACCGTGATTTTAAAAATAAACCATGCCATAGCTGTATAAATGGTTATTGAATATAATGCGTTTGTGTTCCAGCGTCAGGCCTGCAGCTGTTCATTACGCGCGACGGCACCGCGGAGCTGGGCACGCGGCAGCGGCAGCAGCTGGCACGCCGCGACTACCAGCGTGTGGTGCTGCACCCGCACGACAATAGGTACTAGATACATGACCTTCCAGCGTCAGGCCTGCAGCTGTTCATCACGCGCGACGGCACCGCGGAGCTGGGCACGCGGCAGCGGCGTCAAAAATTCGACAATGACCTACTACTAATACTAACTCTCAAGCCCGATTTTTATTAGCCACCTCTAACTATGGTTCTTATTTACTATTTACTGCTATTGTTCGCTCGTCCCTGGGTGACGAGACGCGGAACACGTGACACCGCGCAGTTATATTTTTCCAGTGCCATTTTTGACTTCCACGCACTAACTGCGCTTCTTCCTTTTACGCTGTACACGAGTCTTAATAGGGTTCTGTAAAACTGGACCCTGTTAAGACTCCACTGCGCCGTTCCGCCCTTTTGGAACGGAAGCGTAAAAAAGTCATTGTCTTGATCAAAAACATCAAATTTGTTCAGGGTTTGCAAGTGATGTCACAGCGAGTTGATGGGTGTTTCCATGTCCACAGGTAGCCAACGGCGTGAGAGAACGACGCCGCGCGGGCGGAGGATGCCTGAGCCTGGGCCGTGGCGTGTCGGGCCGTGTCGTGCCGAGCCGAGCAGTGCCGTGCCGCACCGCGTCGAGCCGCGCCGCATCGAGTCGAGTGGAGCCGAGTCGTTCCGAGCCGATCCGATCCGTGCCGTGCCGTGCCGTGGTGCCGCCGTGCCGTGCCGCCTGTGATGTCGTTGTGGACAGTATTACAAGAGATTGACACCGACCTGCTCTAACTGTGTATTAGCTTTTATGTACGTCCCGCGGGGACCACGAGCAATGCATATACATATATTTATTGTTTTTATGTAATATAAATTATGCCATAATTGTTTTACGACTCGTAATTTAATGTTAATTAATATTATTCGGTAGCAGTTCTACAGAGAATGGTTGTGTTCGTGCAATCCGACAAGTTTTGTATGATTTACATTATTTTTATTTCTTTTAATGTAAGTAGGAATCTTTTCAATTTAATGACGACCTACTCGACGACTGATTGTTCCTATATCTTGCGTAGCGTCTGTGCTTCCCCCACTCGCGCTGGCCGTGCGGCCGGACTCCCTCACAGTGCTACTTGCAACAAGTCTTGCCTCTCCGTCCGGACGCACGTGTGTCCGGCGGCGGAACACTCGCGTGCTCACTAGTGGTGCTACGTCAGCGAGCGCGTTGACGCAGGAGACCGCGATACGCGCGGACTTTTATTATTGATATACTGATGTAATTATTATTACTTTATTGTTAATTAAAAAATTGTCACCCATTAAGTGAACCGAAATCGAAACAGTACTTCCAAATCCCTCCATATATTTTTTCATTGTGATTTTTGTAAAAAGTTAGTGTGGTGCCAAACAGACCTGCACCCATTCTAGTGGGGGGAACTAAACTGACATGGATAGTTCAATAGAGGAGGTTAATCTAAGTCATTCCTGTGCGTAGCGTGGCCGCCGGACATCATACAGCAGCGTCGAGCTCGCGGGCGCCGTGGCCGCCTCAACTAATTATTAAATAATTTCGCGTTGGGGATGAAGTGATTGTACATTTAGCCTGATTGAATCATGACAATACTTTTCTTCCGTCGAGTGTTCATTTACAATGAGCTCAGCGGCGCGACGGCGAGCGCGGCCTGGTGTCCGGCGGCGCTACGCTAACATTACCAGTTACTGCGCGCGTGCGTGGCGTGCACGCGCCGCGGCACGCTCGTGCGTGGCGTGCACGCGCCGCGGCACGCGCGGGCGTGGCGTGCACGCGCCGTGGCACGCGCGTGCGTGGCGTGCACGCGCCGCGCGCTCGTGCGGCGTGCTCGCGGCGCGGGGCACGCGTTGTTATTGTATCATATTCTATAAAGCCTGTACAGTATTTGAATAAAGGACGTGTCTAGAGCTATGATTTTGTTTTTTTTTTTTTTTTATAAGCATCCTTATTTAATGACCCAAACATTATATAATAATTATTCTACTACAAGATTCTGGTGATGGTTTAACCATGGACGTATTATATTAGTGCGTTTCACTTATGAAGTTATTTCGCTGTAATGTTGGCAATAAGGAAAAACAGTGTTGCTATATGTTTTAGCAAATTTCGTTACTTATAACAATTACCTTTTTTGTTTTTTTTCTTTTGGAAACTGTAAAAATTATATTTGAATAAAGTGTACAACGCTGGCCTCCATTTCGATTGCCCTGCAATTCTTTCAAATCAAAATTCATTAGGGGTTTATTAAAATATTTTTTGATAATGTTATTATTTCGGAAATAATCGCTCCAAAATTAAAAAAAAATATGTGTCCCTCTAAGTTTAGAACCATCTCAAAAGTAGAACTGTATAAAGACTTTCAGGAAAATAGAAAGTCTGAACAGTTTTTTGGTTGAACACTTTTTGAAAAGTTAAGAAAATAATTTTTGAACTAAGTTTGTAATTTAACCATATATACAAGCGTTTTTAGGGTTCGGTAGCCAAATGGCAAAAAACGGAACCCTTATAGATTCGTCATGTCTGTCTGTCTGTCCGTTCGTATGTCACAGCCACTTTTTTCTGAAACTATAAGAGCTATACTGTTGAAACTTAGTAAGTAGATGTATTATATGAACCGCTTTAAGCACCTACGAAAATTGGTTTGAACGAGATTAAGAAAGTAGTTTTTTTTTAATACGTCATAAATCTAAAACCAATACACTATTATTAAAACATCGATCAAAGTTACAACGAACTACAAGAACTTTTATATTATGTTACTTGCTGCTACGGAACCCTCCATGGGCGAGTCCGACTCGCACTTGGCCGGTTTTTTAACTTAGTTTACATATTTTATTATCCTGAACGTAGCTTCTTTCAAATAAAAAAGAATTACTAAAATCACACAATCCAAAATTACCACCGAAAGCCCAACATACATAACCCGCCTAGTTTGTATAAATTAGTAACCCTATTTCCCGAGAGATGGCGCTGTACTTTGAGCTACTTGGCGCTGGATTTTTCCGAGTTGATGGGGTCGGAACGGGTATGACCTATTTTAAAGTCGAATTGTTCGGTTGGTCCCTCGTTGGCATTGGTCGTATTTGTTCTTGCTCTTGCCAAAGATTTTATACACTGCTTAATCGTTTTAATCCCGTGGAGGGTCGACCCGGTACATGAAACACTATCGATTTATAAAGATAGAATTAAAAAATAAAATACCTTTTTTTCAAAACTCGTATTAATTTACGCATGTACGAAATTAATTTCTTTAAGAAAGCAACAGTTGAGCGAGTTCAATGACCTATAGATAGTAGTCGGCGTTGCATACATAAAAGGACACAATATCTTACGCTCTCCATTAACAAATGGAGAGCGTAAGATATTGTGGCGTAGCGTTTTCGGTATTTGAAAGAATTGCAGGACAATCGAAATGGAGCCCAGCGTCCTATATTTTATTCAAAAATAGGTAGTAATAGTTTCCAAAAGAAAAAACTTATAAGACAATTGTTAAAAGTGCATAAAGTAACATCAGTTAATCCCCCTATGATAATTTTAAGTAATTTCATTGCTCGAAATACAGCAACACTGTTTTTCCGTATGGCCAACATTACGGCGACCTAACGTCAAACGCACTGTACAGTTGCGATCACGGATCTTCATGTACTTGTTATAAATTCATCCAAAAACGATTAGCCGTTTAAGCGAGAAGGAGAAACAAACATACACACACACACAAACATGCCTTTATAATATCAGCGTGATTGAGCGCTCGGCGTCACAGTGGGGATCGCTTTGCGCATTCCATACATTGGCGAGCCAATCGTTTTCGTTGTTAGATACATGCAGCAACGCAGGGAACGAATTAGGAGTGACGTCTATGACGCGATGGCGCAGCGAGCCAATCACTGACACTCCCCGCCCCCGCATCTCACTTCGTACCACTAAAGAGACCGAATATTTGACTACTGCGCAACCGCTCAAGATCCGTGATGGAACTGTACGTCCATGCAGTTAACAGCCTATGTTGTGAGTGGACTAACGATAACCTAATCTGTACAAAGTTGGTTTTAACTTTTAAGCTGCATATATTTTATTCAATTTTTTCTGTGTCTTTCAACCAACTGCAACCAAAGAAATAATTTCTAAATTGTCACAGTAAATTACCATGTCTTTCTCGGTGCGCTAAAATTTTTCTTTAAAATTCTCTTTGTCATGAAGATTTTCAACATAACAGATTAAATCAATTCCTGTGAATGGTCAGAGAATATCTTACTAAATGTAAAAAGCGGCGGGAGCGCAGGCTAGCTATCGCTCCACAGCGCCGAGTGTGTGGCCTGGCATGGTCTGTGTCCGTAGCCCGCCGGCATCAGGTCGTTTATAAACCATTATTTCATAATGTCGCTGGTCTTTATTTAATATAGAATTCAGCTTTATCAATATGATTCTTCATGGCCAAGATATATATATAATATGTATATAATATGTATGTATGTATGTGTGTGTATGTTATGTATTGTATGTAGATATTGGATATTATTAGATATATTTAAATATTGGTTTAGAAGGGCATTTTAATTTTTGTCAAATAAAAACAAGTTCCATATTATCGTATATTCGTTTATTGAGTAAGGCCAAAAGGCTGGGGTGCTGTACACGAGGCTGGGCGCGGCGGCTGTGGACGCTTCCGTCGCGCTCGGACTGGACGACGACTGTGCGACTGTCGCACTCTGACCAAACATCGTCGCACACTACAATCGTCAAGTCAAGACTAGGCTACATTACGAATTCAGTTTTTTTAAATAGTTCATTCAAAAAGGATATACATAGATTTTAAAGTTCCTACCTACCTACATTATTATTTGTTAAGTTTATTTAATATTCACTCTGCAGTCAATAAAAAGAGAAACTCGTGAGTGTACTTAGTATAATACAAAATGTACAATACTTCGATAAAAGGGTAGAACACTATACTATACAATACAATAGAATACATTTTACGGACGGCCGATATCAATAAATACTGATTTACTCTCTACATTTACGAACAAACATAATACATAAGCCGACGTAACGTTCAAAATAAAAGTTATCACAAAATGGAATATTTAAGTCACAAAAAAAAAACAAAAATTAGCTAAATATCTAAACAACGCAACGAAGTTAAAATATAAAGTGACAAATGAACGTCGTCGGCAGCAGTTGAGCACGGGAGCACGCCGAGCTCGGGCGCGCTAATTATATCATACACCTAAATTACATGTACTTATCGTCTAGAAGTATATGAATATGTTTTGTTTAGCATTTAATACCATTGTTACAGTAGTGTATAGAACTCATAAATATACAGACTTGTGTTGTAAGGCACGGACGGCTCGCCGCAGCCCGCTGCACTCGGGCGCGACACCACACTGCACGACAGCACTTTGTACTGGACACATTAACCTACTATACTGTTACTACTGTCCAACGCAAGAGCTGTCTCACTCGACGTGTTGCTCAAATGATAACTAATATGTATGGATATACAATGCGGCTACTGTAGTGGCGCAACACGCTCCGTGTGTAACAACACGCCGTGTGTCGCAGCCGAGTGCTCGGCTCGAAGGCGGACGAGGTGCGTCTTCACTATATTGTAATTTAGAATGTTCACGCTTTCAATACCACTTAGTTTACGCTTATGCTAATACAATAAAAAACGCTGACGAACCGAGCGGTGCGTGCGGCCGCGCAGGCGCACACACTGCTATCGATTTCGTCATTACTGACTCACCGATAGAATACAGGTCATATATTTCCCAAGCATGACATTACATTTAGTTATTCATTCACAGAATTGTATGTTGAAGTTGCAGTGAATGTCGACTATGTTCCTGCACGCACCGCTGTTCACCAGCACTGACCCTTATATTACACAATTGAGACATTCGGTATCTTAAATATTGCAATCCTTCGATCATATTTTGCCCCCTCGATCGTAAATGACAATTAAATCCTGGAGGTTTATTAACATTGAGAAGTGTATGGAATGTAATGTTCGGAACGCGTCACGTGACGAGGGTCTCGCCAGCGACGCGCTCCACCGAGCGACTACTTACGAGCTATACAAGGCGCCAGGTAACCGTGGAATAAAGTACATTGACCTTTTCCTAATATCTCTGCGTAGGTACCATAAAAACAAACAATGAATTGATTACTAGATCATGTAAAGGATCACGATACGTGTCGATTCAAGACAGCTTTATGTCTTTATTTCGATTTTATTAAGAACATCAACAAATGTAGGCGGGTCAATGAGCGTTACTCCACGGTTATCTCAGCGTGGCGGCGCGCGCGGCTCCGTCACGCTGTCATAAATATCTTCATCATGTGAATACAGCACGCGGACGGTCCGCGTATTTTGCTACAATTCCACCTATTTATTGCATAATTTTAAAAATACATTAATAGCTAAATATTTCATCAATACTTCAATAGTTAGCAAATTCATCAGACAAAAATTCGAAATTCCATAAAGTCAGGCACCGCGTTTAAGTAGATTGCAATGTTTTGTTTACATATTTTCTTATATTGATTTTTATTTCATCGTAAGCCGCTCCTAAACAGAGTCGACATTGTATTAAATAATATATCAAAATTATCGAGCTCTTATTCTACATTATTATATTATTAAAGTCTGTATTTATTTATAAATTTGTCATTTTTATAAAAAATGTACACCCGCTGATCAAAGAGGAAACCTACCGCGCCGGCGCCACCGTCGCTGGAGATCAACGCCTGCACTTCACAATATATTACTTATATCAAAACACTATCATATAATATAAAACCCGTACAAAATGGAGCCAACATCTAACAGTAGCACTATGGCGCGCTCGTGCTGCCCTCTAGCGACGGTCGCCGCTCCTCATACAGACTAATATAATTCGTATAGTGTGGTAAGTTAAGTACATTCTCACGGGAGCATCACCGCACGTCTTAAAGCTAGTATTAAGTTAGTCACGCACACAGGCACACGTCAATGTATAAAACGTACAGGTACAACTACAACACTCGCGTCACACACA
The DNA here is from genome assembly GCA_929112965.1 of Mythimna albipuncta. Lineage (NCBI taxonomy): Eukaryota > Metazoa > Arthropoda > Insecta > Lepidoptera > Noctuidae > Mythimna > Mythimna albipuncta. The sequence goes on along the minus strand of OV815962.1, from coordinate 739,265 downwards.
CATACATCACATGCACTCACACACACACTGTCATTTGGTTGATATGTGACGAGCTTCGTGTTTACTTTCTTGTATCTTCTATATCTTTTGTTCGATTTAAATTTTCTATTTTCAACCTGAAAGGAAAGTCATAATTGTTTTATTAGAAATAATTGAATTGTACTTTAAAAAATAATGAGGTGGGTAACGTACTGACCCGGTAGACTAGAAGCTGACTCCGACGTGGTCGGGTAAACAGAAATAGACAGATGATGCATTTTGAAATAATGGTTAGAGTTTGGTTATGTTAGGTACGCACCAGGTCGGAGGGCGCTATATGAGGCGCTCCTCGGGCGGCGGCTTGAGCGCGTGCTGCATCATCTCGGCGCGCGGGTTGCAGTACTCCTGGCCGAACGGCGAGTAGGTGCCGCGCGTGGATATGTTAGGTACGCACCAGGTCGGAGGGCGCTATATGAGGCGCTCCTCGGGCGGCGGCTTGAGCGCGTGCTGCATCATCTCGGCGCGCGGGTTGCAGTACTCCTGGCCGGACGGCGAGTAGGTGCCGCGCGTGGATATGTTAGGTACGCACCAGGTCGGAGGGCGCTATATGAGGCGCTCCTCGGGCGGCGGCTTGAGCGCGTGCTGCATCATCTCGGCGCGCGGGTTGCAGTACTCCTGGCCGGACGGCGAGTAGGTGCCGCGCGTTGATATGTTAGGTACGCACCAGGTCGGAGGGCGCTATATGAGGCGCTCCTCGGGCGGCGGCTTGAGCGCGTGCTGCATCATCTCGGCGCGCGGGTTGCAGTACTCCTGGCCGGACGGCGAGTAGGTGCCGCGCGTGGATATGTTAGGTACGCACCAGGTCGGAGGGCGCTATATGAGGCGCTCCTCGGGCGGCGGCTTGAGCGCGTGCTGCATCATCTCGGCGCGCGGGTTGCAGTACTCCTGGCCGGACGGCGAGTAGGTGCCGCGCGTGGATATGTTAGGTACGCACCAGGTCGGAGGGCGCTATATGAGGCGCTCCTCGGGCGGCGGCTTGAGCGCGTGCTGCATCATCTCGGCGCGCGGGTTGCAGTACTCCTGGCCGGACGGCGAGTAGGTGCCGCGCGTGGATATGTTAGGTACGCACCAGGTCGGAGGGCGCTATATGAGGCGCTCCTCGGGCGGCGGCTTGAGCGCGTGCTGCATCATCTCGGCGCGCGGGTTGCAGTACTCCTGGCCGGACGGCGAGTAGGTGCCGCGCGTGGATATGTTAGGTACGCACCAGGTCGGAGGGCGCTATATGAGGCGCTCCTCGGGCGGCGGCTTGAGCGCGTGCTGCATCATCTCGGCGCGCGGGTTGCAGTACTCCTGGCCGGACGGCGAGTAGGTGCCGCGCGTGGAAATGTTAGGTACCCACCAGGTCGGAGGGCGCTATATGAGGCGCTCCTCGGGCGGCGGCTTGAGCGCGTGCTGCATCATCTCGGCGCGCGGGTTGCAGTACTCCTGGCCGGACGGCGAGTAGGTGCCGCGCGTGGATATGTTAGGTACGCACCAGGTCGGAGGGCGCTATATGAGGCGCTCCTCGGGCGGCGGCTTGAGCGCGTGCTGCATCATCTCGGCGCGCGGGTTGCAGTACTCCTGGCCGGACGGCGAGTAGGTGCCGCGCGTGGATATGTTAGGTACGCACCAGGTCGGAGGGCGCTATATGAGGCGCTCCTCGGGCGGCGGCTTGAGCGCGTGCTGCATCATCTCGGCGCGCGGGTTGCAGTACTCCTGGCCGGACGGCGAGTAGGTGCCGCGCGTGGCCCGCTTGCGGCGCGCCTGGGCCCCCAGCGCGCCCAGCGCGGCGCCGGCCAGCGCCAGCCCCACGAGCGCGGCGCCCACTCCGATCAGCACCGTGGACGACGTGTCGCCCGCCACGCCGGACCCCGACGCCACCACCTGCCACACACGACAGCTATACGATAGGCCCGCACTGGCTATGGCACTGACACCAATGTTACTATGACTGACTACTTTATTTTTAATAGTTTTTATTTTAAATTGTTTTTTTTTTTTAATGTCAACGCCATTTATATGCTAAATCATTTTGCTCTAAATCATTCTTACATATCTGTACAATTTCAACATTTGCTTTGCTTGTATTAATGAAGAAACCCTAAGCGAACGCCGGCGTTCGCGCTGCTATTGTCTTACTATTGTGTCTCTAAAGGTGTCTACACACCACGCCAGTGGAGCACGCGGATTGTTCCGCCAGGGTCGTGCCGGTGGGCTTCGGTGTGTAGACACCTTAATTAACGGTATTTGAAAGGTAAACATTGTTACGATAACTTTGTAATTATTTACGGATTTAAAAGAGTGCCCATGTAGCATCTTGCATGTTCTTCTCCATAGAGCAAATAGCTTTACTTTATTAGGGTTCTGTACCTCAGTTGGCAAAAACAGAACCCTTATAGAATCACTTGATTGTTTGTTTATCAAGACCCTTTTTCGCAAGGACGCGTAGAGGTATTCAACTGAAATTAATATTAAATACTACACCTGCTCCCCCTTCGAGCAGTGAAAAAATCAAACTTCTATGTCAACACAATCTACAAATAAGGTCGTCTATGCTCCGTTTACAGTGGCGGATTAGCCATGTAGCAAGTGTGGCAAAGGCTACAGGCCCCGCGCATTGGGGGCCCGCATGGACGTAAAAAACATATCAAGATACATGTGTCATATTCATTCTAACCAGTTCCAAATTTTAAATAAAGACACCCACCACGCCACAAACCTATCGCTACCTAAGTTTCGGGTTGAAAATAAGTTACAAGAATTTTAATTCGGTGTCATTTATAAAGATTAAGATGCGCGATTAAGATGCCCTTGATAGAATTTGCTACAGCGCTACTTAACCCGGCACTGTCCGTTTAGGCGCATATTGTGACACTCGCAAGGAAATCAAAACCTATGGGTGTTTCCGTTGACCTAGAATCCTGAAATTTGGCAAGAAGTAAGGTTTCATCGCACATTGTAGTTAGGTCACAAAATAGTTTACTTTTTTGCGATCCGGAAAAATCTTCAAGACTCTATTCTGTAATTGGAACTATTTCCATTGGTAAGTTTGTACGAAACCCTCGGTGCGTGAGTATGACTCGCGCACAAGGTTTTTGTGACTGACCAATTTTTTTATTCAAAAGTGCGTGTAATTAGATTATTTGAAATAAATGATTTGAGTACTGAGTATAGATGAGTAGGTACCTGTTGCGAGCAGTTGTGTCCGCCCCAGCCGTCCACGCAGTGGCACACGTAGTCGGTGTGCGCGGCGCAGCGCTGCTCGCACTTGCCGCCGTGCAGGCACGGGCCCGTGGCGTTGCCGGCGCCCGCCTGGTAGCACGGGTCCAGCAGCGAGCACTCGTGCCCGCAGAACCCGGGCGTACACAAGCATCTACAAAAACATTATTATGGTATTGCTAATCAAAACAAAAACATGGTTCCTAGCCAACATTTGCACCCCAGACGTGGTACCACCAGAACGACATGGTAGAGCATAGTGTCACTCCGCTCAAACGGAGTACCGCGGTGCTGTCTTGGAGGCAAACGACGACGACGACGACCCTGTGTGTCCGGTCCTGACTCAAGTCATGGTACGGGGCGAGGGAGGTGGGAGGAGGCTGTTACGTAAATGGCAACTGCAGAAAAACAGGTGGGTTTTAGCCAGTACAAGCTTGACACGTTTTTTCAGAGCGGGAGAAGTTATTTAATTACTTCCCACCTTATAAAAGGTAGCTAGCGTTTTGTTTACTCTTTTTCCTGATTTTGATCCAGGGATCAAATAGTCTACAGATTGTTGGCCTCATGTAGATCATTTTCTCTAAGCATTGCCTAGCTCATGTAACCATCTTCTACTCGGTGGGCTATATCAATGGTCAGGGCGGCACGTAGCAGTCATTTTAGTCTGCAGAGGCTCTATCAGTATCATACAAGTAACTATAGTGTGACAACTCACATGTAGGACCCGTTCAGGTTCTGGCACTGGCCGGGCCCGCAGCTGACGAGGTTCTCGGCGCATTCGTCCACGTCCTCCTCACAGCGCGCCCCCGTCCAGCCTGGAACATAACACAAACAGAATATGATTCATAATGTTTCCGAGAAAATTTATTCAAAACACCATTAAATGTTACAATTCTTAAATAACACCAAAATAAGTTATAACATTGAAAATAGAGTTAATCAAACTTAAGGTTTCTCCCAACAAACCTATACAGTGGCGGATTAGTCATATAGCAAGAGTAGCAAATGCCACAGACCCAGCGCATGCGAGGATCCTGTACTTGAACGTAAAAAAAAATCTAGTCAAACTACATAAATATATCGAAATCTCAATACAGCTGATTATGTCATTGAATTTGATGTCAATCTCTTAGATTTACCCCATTACCGTACTCTCCTCGTATCTTAACCAAACTTAATAATCATGGGGTTATGAATGAGAAGTGTTTAGGAGGTGTACACAGGGGCCCCTTGGTCGAATTTGCTACAGGCCCCGCGTAGGCTTAATCCGCCACTGAACCCATGAGTGATAAAGATCACAATAGAGGGTTCAGGGAACCAGTATACAGTTTGAAAATTACATACAATACAAATAAAATTCTCTTTTATTTTTCTCTTCAATAGATACAGAGAAGGGCTGTCGCGTAGAGTGTGGGAAAGAGTTCCAAAGACGCACTGCAGTGACAGAGAAGGAGTCATCATAGCAGTTGAAAGAGTGACGCGGACTACGGAGAGGAGTGCCAGGGAGGGCGACAGGGTTCATCCCTCGGGACGAGGTACTCAGAGCGTTCTAGAAGGTTTTGAATACTCAAACGATTCCTATATTTAAGACGGTATACATATTGAATTGATAGACAGCATAATTTAATGCATTCTACTATCTATACATCGCTTCTCAGCTGTTGACCTCTACTCAGCACACGGTACATAATGTAGGTTCTTTATAAACTAATTCTTACATAGCTCAGGTTACTGTTATCACGAGTTCTAATTGTATCGCAGTGATAAGGTTATCAGTTAACAATGTTAAGGTTCTCTCGCACAAACAAACCGATATCCTTCGCCGACAATTCATAATGGTATCACGAGTTATTATGGTTTTTACGTAAATTGTTAAAGAATAAAATATTCAGTGAGGTCACTCTACCACGCTGTGGTTGAAACCCGTTCATTTGTTTTAATGAGGTGACGAGGATATCGTACAACAATTCTCCTTACCTACGTGAGCTAAAACCGGGACTTTCTATGAAATACGTTGTAATTAATCATTTCATTTTCTAAGTAACTTTAAATGTTCTGCGGGCCTATTACGACCTCTTAATTCCAGTCAATTTACGCCGTAAAATGAACTGACTTGCTTATCCGTATTATGACATCTTATTGCCAGCCAGTCAGTAGTCACGTGACACTTGACCGTCTTCTGCATGGATGTTGGCTGGGAATTCCGTATTATGAGCGCCAAACTGACATTTTGTAGCTTGCTAAAGTGTCAAAAATTGTGTCAAACAAGCCAGTCAGTTTAAGCCAGTTTCTAGTAACTTTTAATGAATTGTTTTGACTTTTTATTATATTTGAATCTATTTGATAGTTAAATAAAACATTAAATATGTGTGATGAGTTGATAATCTTCAAATTTCTCGAAAGTGATGCGTTTATAGTTTTAGAAATGATCGAAGTTTGTAATGTTCGCGATCCCGATTACGTAATTGTAAACTGATGTTTACCTTTTTTGTTTTGTGTCCAATTCTCACCATTACTGTATTTTTAGTTAAAACTTACTTATAAAATGATAATATAGCAGTTAGATTGACAATTGGTATAATATTAGGTGAGAAATTGAAAGATTTGTGTTTCAGAATATGACCGACATTGTATCTTTTGCAGTTTTTGTTCTAGAAACTTTTTTATGTGTTAAGTTATGCAAAAGATTATATGAAAGTAGACATCATAACGAGTATTTTGATGTGCATATTGTATATATTATGTGAAAGAGTAAATAAATATGGCATCCGAAAGGGCTCGGCTAAAGCGAAACTAAAAGTAAAATAAGTCTAAAAATCATGGTTCCCGCCGACGTAAAGTTTCGGGGTATATAGCCGAACCCCTAGGAACCTTTTCGTCGAAAACGTGTTTTATTAATCCTCTTCGATACCCGCTGTGAGGTGCTGCTACGTTTCCCCTTAGTCGAAAACGTACGCATTCAGGGGTGCGTGGTGGCGTACGAGACCAGCGCAACAAGCAACGTACGCCAAAACTCGGGTTGAACTGTCCCGAGGGCTCGGTAGCCGAAGGGTACTGCCTGCTACCGTCACCGCCTCCTAACAGGGGCCAGTCCATGCCGATCCCGTGACGTCACCCAGCACTCCAACGCCATCGCTAACCGGGATGCCAATCCGATGATATCACCCTTACACAGCACAGCGATCGCCAAGCTAACATATATTTGTTAAAAAGTTAATGTAATAGTCACAAAATATAAAGACTATCAAGTACTATTTGTGACTTTGCGCGTTGGTCGGATTCGCAATATAATCGCTTTTGACGCAATTCGGAACACGGGGTTAATTTTGTTTTTGCCGGGTTAGGAGTTATCCTAGTACGTTCAGAAATGAAGTATATGAGACAATGCTCTATTTTCCACTTTATGACATTGTATTTACGGAAATAACACATAATTCGTTTTTAAACTCGTTGTTAATTTAGATTTCTGTTATAAAATTACATTAATTTCATCATAAACAATATTTCATACAAAAATTTAAAAACCGTAAATACCGGGAACCTTTGTTTTTATGTTCTTGAACGCTATCTTTCAAAGCAGTGCAAACTAGCCACAGACAACTGTCCAGGATGATTCCAGTCAGAATGACGTACGTCATAATACGAAAAAGAACAAGGCAGTTTACGGCCGTAAACTGACTTGCCGTGAAACTGACTGGATTTTAAAACGGTCGTAATAGGCCCGCTGATACATAAACTGGATTGCATAAAACTGGTATATAATCTGGAAACAAACTGAACTCGGAAGCATTGCTTGAGCACCGATGCGGAAACATTTCATTTTTTTGTGTACCAGAAAGAAATCTACAAATAATAGTGACAATTAGAGGACCGGGCAACTGCCCACAGGGTCACTTTTTATACTATCTGTGGCTATATTGTTAGTTGATTACTTTCGTATTTTATCTATTTACATTATTGATACGCGCAGACTGTTATTTCAACTGCTGTTCAATGTATTTTTACACGAAATAATTTAATTTACCTACATTGTATTTGTTTTGACATGCGCTTCAAAACATTCTTGATGTGTTGTAGATAGTTTTCTCTTAATTAAATACATACAGTACTAACCGCATACTAAATTGTATATTCATTATTTTTTTATGAATAAAAGGTTGTTGTCCTTCCTCATAACTTCCTAACATATGTATTTACATACGCGTGACGCGAGAGGAAAATCATAAGCAGTGCATGAAATATCAAGATATAGCAGCACATACTAACTGTTCACTCACTGACGTTGAGCCCTACGTATTCGGAAATGATTCGTATGCACCAGTTTCTTCGTTTTAGTTTTCTTTTTTTAATCTCATGTTAGCTCCCATGATGTGTGTGTGTGTGTTACCGACCATTGGGCTGTATGCTCGTTGGTTTGTGTCATTTTCGAGCGTATCTGCTTGCTTCATGTCACATCTACCAACAACTGATGGAGAAGTAATCTCCAACGGAGTCGTTTCATTTAGATTTTTTGTTTTTCTTTTCGCGCAACACGAAGTGTACCATCCCCTAATGTGCATGGATGACGTACGCGCCGTGGAGGCGCAGGTGACACATCTGTTTATCTACTCCAAGCCACTATCACGGCGAGAAACAATGCAATGATATCAGCAGCCGACGCAGCGTGTTGTCATCAACGATATAACAAGTGCTATAACTTATTGACCGCTCAAATATTGCTAAATACTTTCCTCTGTTCCGAGTGAAAAGTAAACACACTTATCACCTGTTGCAGTCACTGTTATATATAACGTAATCACATAGAAGTGTTATACAATACCTAGCAAGATGATTACTAGCAGTCTGACCATCATCTCTTCAACATTATCATCACCACAACACTGTCACTCCTGTCTGATCGCATGTCACTGCACTTCGCGAAATATTAGCACTGTTTTGTTAATATCAATGAGCGCTGAGCACACACGTCTAGCGGCATGTCGCGAGCGCCGAGTAGCCTCGCCTCGCGCTCGCGGAGGACACTGATTCACAAACTGTGACGCGCGCGATTTTCCTGCATCTGCCGATACCGACCAATTAACATGGTGAGGACGTTCTATTGTAATAGCATTAATTATCGAGCGCGAGCCGCTCCCGCCTACGGGACATTCTGACTGTCGTGACGGACATCTCACTGACAGTGTGTGTGTAAATAATGAATCAACACGTTGACTAATGTATGCTGTTTCAATAAATTTTCTAACACATACTAGTGTGCGAATTAATACATTTATAAGTTCTATTCTTATTGAGATAAAGATTTGTCAATAAGATTTTTCTGGTCCACGACCTTCAGGTCGAAACTAATGACTACTACATACTGGTCGAACAAATTTTGGATATAAACCAATACGACAGCAACAATAAGATTATTTCATTACGGTTACTCATCGCCAGACGTAAGTGAATTATTTAAGGACATATTACTAAGAAGTACAAAGAAAATACATTATTAATTTATAGTAATAAGCATATAAGGTCCATCTGTGAAACAAGCAAACAACTTTGTACTTTGACTGGGCATTATAATATTTTTAATTTCAATGATTGTGATTCACTGAAAAGTTTGCGAACCGCGGTCCGTGTTATCAGTTATCAGTGTGGTGGATTGTCGGCGATCGCGCGGCGATAAGATACGCGAGCACAGGTGTAGGCGACCACAGCCCGACATACACCGCGCGTGCATGTGTGACGTGTGACCGTACTGGGAACTGTGATAGTGGAACATCACTGATACCAATATTTGGACCATGTCCTACATTCAATAAGACACACTCCCTGACGGAACATACTTTCACTTTATTGATAATTTTGAAGTTATCTAGAATATATATTGATCATTATAAAAATAAGTTTGGGTTGATTAGTTTGAACACGAAGCGGTAGGTACGGTTACATGTTGCTAATTAATAAGTGTCGCACGTATGTAAATGAGTGTTAGAACAAACACGAGTGACGTCACGGTGCTACTTGGACGCCAGCTGACTCACGCTACGCGTTAGGTTGACCGGCGCGTACGCACTGCCTTATACGTACTGTGCACCTACTGCCCTCATACTAGTGCGTCTCGGGGGTTCCTCGCTGTATGTACTCACTGGTATAAATACTTCAAATATCTGTTTGTTTAACTTTTTTTAATTAGTCGTGTTCTTTCCAGTTCGCAGATAATTTGTGGCTGAGGAGTAATACAGTAGATATAGTATTTGATCATCATCCTCATTTCGACGTCCACTGTTGGATATAGGCTTCCCCCAAGTGTCGCCACAATGAACGATCCGGGAGGAATCTTGCGGGAATCGGTCCACCTTGTAAGAGATCTTCCAAGCTGCGTCTTTCGATAAGCGGTCACCACTCCAGAACCTATCGGCCTCAATGGCAATCTGTTCTGCAAACAATGTGCCCTGCCCATTATAAATGATCTTTATTTAGCAAGTAGGTTTTATAAAAACACTTTTAAACGTCAATTTTTTTTTTTCGTCAATTAAACCTAGATAAGGCCGGTGGTTCCTAGCTGACTATCCTGAGAAGAAACACCGAAACAAACTCAGGGGTCTCTTTTAAAGTCCATACAGCAAAACATATAATGGTCAAATCATTGAAATCATATGAGAACCATGCAGATTGAGCCTGAGATGGTCGTTTGAAGAAAGAACCACACAGTTGTCAGTATTTGTCAGTATGCGTGTAGCTCAACTCGGGACTACTAAGGAGCTTAACGACTTGACGATGCCAAAGAAAGGACATTTGGGTAGGCCGCATCAAATACTCAAAACTCCCAGACATCATGTAAAAAGAAAAGGAAAGAGTAATCCACATAGTTCTCACATTCACAATAATAAAATTTACAAAAGTGTAAATATTGCAAATTGTAAAAAAAATTATATAAAAAAAATTGTGAGTCAAATAGTAAAAATAAACATGTCATAATTGAAAAAAAAAATATATATACACTATATATATATATATAGTGTATATATATATATATGTATATATATATATATATATATATATAGTGATAGAGTAGATAACAATTATAGTGAGTAGGTACTGGAGCAGGTCAATCCCAAGCCGTTTTATCCTCGAGATACTCTTTTACAGTATAAAAATGTATACTTTGGCATCTAAATGAGCGTCCTATTTTTTGAGCCTGGTTGCAGGAACCACTAACTTGTGTTTGTACATACTAGGAGTATTAAAGTTATGAATGTCACTGTATTTTTTAAACATGTTTTTATTTTTATGAACATACAAAATATTTTCATAGATTTACTGAGATGGCACAGTCAAAATATTAATATTTTTAAATTTATCTCTGAGGGAGTATCTGGGACTTAAATATGGCTCCAGCCGACTTCTATCTTTTTCTTAAACTCAAATTACCACTTCCTGGCACCCGTTTTCAATCTGTAGAAGACATAAAGGAGAATTCGCGGTGAGAACTAAATTCAATTTCGGAAACAGCGTTTAAAAAATGTTTTGATGATTGGATTATTCGTTGGCGTAAGTGTATCGTTTCTGAAGGGGCATACTTTGAAGGTGATAAAATAAATTTGGATGGATAACAAACATTTTGTGTATTATTGATCTTTTCCCGGTACTTTCTTGACAGAGTAGTATATCGCATATTTACGTCGACTGCAATTACTGTTTCGACGCATTACCATTTATTTCCGACAAAACTGTCTGATGAACTGTTTCAATAAATATTTAAGTATATCTTAGCAGACGTGTAGAATGATACTAAGTATCATGTATGTTGCAAGCTAGTACATACCTGTACCGTCACAGTCGCACAGGTAGGCGCCGGTGGCGTCGAGACAGCGGCCGCCGTGCAGGCACGCGGCGGCGCCGCCGGCCTCCGCGCACTCGTCGCGCTCCGTCTCGCAGAAGCGTCCGCTGTACCCGTTCGTGCACACGCATTCCGCCGTCTGGACAATAAACACACGTAATCATTACAAGTAAACAATAATAAAACTAGAGTTCAGCCAATTTTCTGACGAAAAACGCAAATAAAGCTACAGCGCTCGAGACTAACGCGACCTGACGTTAGCTCACACTCGGACGCAGCGCGACAATGCTTGAAGAAGCTACAAGTTTCGCGACGTGCACTGCATCGCAAACCTTCGTGTGGTGCATCGTAAAATCTTGGGACTTGCAAGTCTGAACGGTCTTGCAGCACTTCGCGACTATCGGAGAAAATAAATATAGTGTTCCTAGACATGGCGCAAGCCTTTGATGAAATGTGGCACGAAGGCCTAATACATAAACTAAAGAGCTTGCTACCGTAGATAGGTATCCTGAAACCCTACATTCTAAACAGAGCCTTTAGAATAAAACAAGAAGTTGCCTACTCAAAACTGAAACAAATAAAAGCTGGCGTACCCCAAGAAATAGTACATTTTGATACAAGTGAGGAAAGTTTGCCATTGCAACCGAGGTGAAATTCGAGGTGTTATGGAGCCGAGTGCTGCAGTGACAAATCTCCACGTGTATCAAACGACGTTTTTCAATACATATACGAAAAAATACTTCTCTGAAAATCACGACGCATTTTTATTAATTTTGTCCTGAAGAAAATGTTCCAAAGTCGCCATACATTTTAGTTTTGATTTAGATGGAAGCAGGCTATCGCAAGTACTTATAAATTAATAATTAACTTAATCACTATATCTGGCGGGGGCGGTACCGTCTAAAGAATTTTCTTCAAATCTTAAATTCAAAATTTTTTTCACAAAATATAACACAACTAAAAAATAATATTTTTCCGCGCTTTACCTTTGCAGATTGAAGAAAAAGCAAAGATATCAAACCTTACACATCTTACATAATATTAAAAATAGAAATTCAAATATTTTTAAATTTAGAACACAGACAATTGTTAATTTGTTGATAATAACAAATTATCGTGTAAATAATCTTATTTATTCATGATATTCTTTTCATAAAAACAATTTTAATTTTCATTAAATATTAAAACCTTAAAAATATCCACATCTTTGCTTTAAAAAAAAATCACGGTTGACCGTGACGAAATAGGAATAAAAAAGCCCTTGTTTATGATAAATTAAAAAAAAACCGGCCAAGTGCGAGTCGGACTCGCCCATGAAGGGTTCCGTAGCAGCAAGTAACATTATATAAAAGTTCTTGTAATATGTTGTAACTTTGATCGATGTTTTAATAATAGTGTATTTTTTTCGATTTATGACGCATTAAAAAAAAACTACTTACTAGATTTCGTTCAAACCAATTTTCGCTGGTAGTTTTTATAGTTATGTACATCATATATTTTTTTTAGTTTTATCATTCCCTTATTTTAGAAGTTAGAGGGGGGGGACACACATTTTACCACTTTGGAAGTGTCTCTCGCGCAAACTATTCAGTTTAGAAAAAAATGATATTAGAAACCTCGGTATCATTTTTGAAGACCTATCTATAGATACCCCACACGCATGAGTTTGATGAAAAAAAAAATTTTGAGTTTCAGTTCTATGTATGGGGACCCCCAAAATTTATTGCTTTTTTTCTATTTTTGTGTGAAAATCTTAATGCGGTTCACAGAATACATCTACTTACAAAGTTTCAATAGTATAGCTCTTATAGTTTCGGAAAAAAGTGGCTGTGACATACGGACGGACAGACAGACAGACAGACAGACAGACAGACAGACAGACAGACAGACAGACAGACAGACAGACAGACAGACAGACAGACATGACGAATCTATAAGGGTTCCGTTTTTTGCCATTTGGCTACGGAACCCTAAAAACACGAGGGTGATAAACATGTCATGTTGAACCTATTCGTAGTGCGATAAGAGCCAGTTTTCGAGTAAGTGTATTGAAAATGTATTAGATCCGGTCCTGTACCTAATACCGGCTTGCGATATACCAGAATCGGAGTATAATACCATTGGGACCTTCGTGGATGACATAAACGGCCTCATAGCTGTAGGAAGCAGTCATGAAGTCTATGACTGAAGCAAAAAATGGAGTATGAACTTAAATGAAAACAAATCTGTAAACAGAGACTTCAGCAACAAGAAACACGACTATTATCCAGTTTATAAGCTGGACAGGGGAATACTACCAAGTATCTAAGCCGCTAGAAGACGTCAAGAAGAAAAAGCCGAGGCTCAGTGCGACTTGGACTCGCGCACTGAGGGTTTCCGAATAAAGTCTCGAAGATTTTTCGAACTATTTTTTTTTTTTGACGTAACTAGCTATTTTCAGATTCATTCCTCTATCTGTGCTATAAGACCTTGCTTTATGTCAAACTAGCTTTGCCCGCAACTTCGCCCGCTTACATAAACTATAGACAATGTCGCTCAGGAATAAAGCAGCTTTCTATCGATATTGGTGAAAAAATTTTAGCAATCGGATCAGTACTTCCAGAGATTACCACAACAAAAAAACACAAACTAAAAACAAATAAAAAAAAAAACTTTACTTCTTTATTATATTAGTGTAGATTTCAGAGTTCTACGTCAACGGGAAGCACCCTATGAATTTCCTTGAGAGTGTCGAAATATCTTGAATAATTTTGCCATCTTTTTTTTTCCGTTAACTAAGAAGTTTGATTATTTCGCAGCTTCAAGGGACCGCAGATTTGAGAATATGATTTTAACTTCAACTCGACACCTCCAGGCGTTCTCGAGATAAAGGGTCTTGACAGACGGACAGACATACTGACGGACGGACAAAAAAGTGATCCTATATGGTTCCGATTTTTCCCTTTGAGGTACGGAATCATCAAAACATATAATCGGTTGAAAACCTACTACTACTGCTTACTTACGGATTCAAAATGATATATTAGCTGCTTGGAAGAAACAACACGTCTAGTTTAAGAAGCAAGTTAACCAAGGAAGTCATCCTATTTTTAACACTAAGACATGTCACAACATGTCACGATGTGTCCATACCTTGGAGTCGTTGATACACTTGCCGTGCACGCAGGGCTGCACGTCGCAGAAGGCGCGCTCGCAGTACACGCCCTCGAAGCCCTCGTTGCACACGCACGTGAAGTTGTTGCCAGTGGGCGGATCTGGTGTTGTAGGGACTAATGTTATTAGAACAAAGATTTCTTTCTCGTAAACGAGAATTGACTATAACGACACACGGTAAAAGTAAATCATGCAGAGAGTTGTTTTCAAGATATATTGCACGTTGTTTTGTTGTTAAAAGATAAAGAAAGAGAAAGAGCGCCGTTGCCTGATGCGGTCGGCCTCCTCCTTTGTGAGCACTACTGCTTCGTAGAAATTCTAGCAGGTCGATTGTAGATGATTGGTTGCTCAATTTTTAATCACAAAATGCTGTCATATTGTTGTCTCAGCTTATCAAGAAAATTTGGCTCTTTTTGTAAAGAAAAAAAATAATGTGTAGTGTAGGTATATTATTTGACTATTGAGTCAGCCTTAATATATGACAAAAACAGTTGTAAGAAAATGAATGATTGAGAAAACTTGTAGACTTGTACCAGGTTCAACGTCCTTGCAGGCTGTAGCGGCAGGTCCGCAGGGCTGGTGCGCGCAGGAGCGGTCGCGCGGCGCCGCGCACGTGGGCCCGCGCCACTGCGGCGCGCACGCGCAGCTGAAGGCGCCCGCCAGGTCCGCGCACGTGCCGCCGTGCAGGCACGGCTGAGACAAGCACTCGTCGATGTCGCGCTCGCAGCTGCCCACAACAACATCGCTTTATATAATCAACTTCACTCTACAGTTTACCACTCCTAGAGAAATACAATCCTCGAAAAAAAATATATATATATATAGCGCAAAAGACTTGAACGATCTTATCGCTATTATTTACACATTACATGGATATCCTTTCTCCTTCGTCCTAAAAGGACCATCAAACATAAGCTGAGAGATCGAAAACATCAAAACAAAAAGTATTCTGGGCTATTAACTGACAGGCCGTTTTAGAAACTATATTTCGTCTCAAAACACAAATAGCGAATTTTCGCCACATAGCTGCAAGGTTTATACCTTGAGTTTAATGAATGAACTAGGCTGGTCACATGTCGGGAGAACAATGGACGAAGATTACCATACATCACAAACGCAAAGAAAAGACAACAAGACACAGCGATATCTATGACGTCACATAGTAACTAAACTTCAAAATCCTCTATCGCGGTATCAGAGTTTTCCACGCGATTAGAAAATATACAACAGTCCGAAATCAACTATCGGGCAGTTGCCCAAACCCGACATAAAACTCGTCAGGTCGGACGATACCCCCTTTTCAACTGAGGTTTATGGGACTTTATAATAATAATTCTTTTTGGACATAATTTACAATTTGTATGATAGGATTCCCTAACGCCTGCGCTAGTAGAAACTGTGCTGCAGGTGTAAGTGTCTTCCCTACAATACAGTGACATTAATTTTACGTCAAACAGAGTGTGTTAGTTAAAAAAGAGAAAGAAACAAAAAAATAATATAAAAAACAATTAAATTACAAGTGGACAAACCTGCTGCTACGAGTGTGTCTGTGAGTGTGTTTTTCTGTAAGTGAGTTTGTGTATATTAGTGTGTTTATTTAAGTGAGTGTGTTTATGTATGCGTGGGCGTGTAATATGTAAATGTGTACGTATGCTTATGATGTCTGTTGTGAGTGGAGCTGTGTGTTTTATACCCTGTCCCACACACCTATAAAGCAGGATGAGCTGAACTCCTTCTCACAGGAGGAAAGAAGGAAAGGGAGGCATTTGCCCTGCAATGTGATCGCACATATTTATAATAATAATTAACAATAATCTAATCAGCAAATTATTCGTGTTTATTAGCATTTTAGAAGTGAATGTGACCATGCTTTGGTGAAGTATCATAAGATTGCTGGCAAATTCTTGATAAAGTTGAAAATGGTGTAGTAAATGTAAGAGTAACTCACAAGTCCCCGTCGAAGCCCACGGGGCAGATGCAGGTGTAGGCGGCGATGCCGTCCTTGCACGTGGCGCCGTTCTGGCACTGGTGCGCCGCGCACTCGTCCACGTCCACCTGCAACACTCGCCATCAATACACTCGCACCACTATATTATACACGGTTATTTGTAACACACTGACCACTATTTAGGACTATGTTACTAACATCATAAACAACAACTATTATTTTATGACTTTTAAAATTTATCATATTTTATTTCATCAGATTTTTCATACAAAAATAATTATTACGAAGTCTATGCGAAACAAGCGATAGAACAATAGCGAAGGGGAGCGAAGGTCGGGCGGAGGGGGTGCTTGATAAGCTTGCGTCGCGTCATATAGACGTAGGTAGGTATAGCAAAATACAGAGTTGAAATGTGCTAGATAGAACAACAAAATCTTGAAGGTTGTTTTTGGTAAACGAATTGTATTTTAAAAAGTCATAGAACAAATGTTAGTGTTTATGATGTCAGTAACACAGTCCTGCAAGCGTGTTAGTGTTTTACAAATAACTCTGTGTTCACAAAGTGAAATTTTTGGACGGCGGGTTGCTCAAAGCTCGCCGTCCGCAAGCCTGTGCCTATGGTAACTGATAATAGTCCTGTGAATCCCAACGCCTGGGACGCCTCCGGGATGATGACATACCTGGCAGTAGTCCCCGGCGTACCCCGGCGGGCACGCGCACGCGTACGACGAGCGCACGTCTGCGCAGTGTCCGCCCGACGCGCAGTCGCGCTCCAGGCACAGCAGGCAGCCCACGTCCGCGCCGTACGGCCGCCCCGACCTGTTGGAGCCACACTCACAACTTACTTTAAAATTGTCAAATGAGCATCTTGCTGCCTTGTCTATCATTTTGACAAGATCAGAAATAATTGAATTTAGAAGTCAGGCGCTTCCGAAGTGGAAGATAAAGACGCAGACGCAAGCATACTTACAAGAGCGCATAATGCGGCTGCGCGGCGAGCAGAGCTGCCGTGGCGCCCACGAACAGGTCCTCCTCCGTGAAGAAGGGCAGCAGCAGCCCGCCCACGTGCACGGCGCCCATGCAGCCCTGCGGACACACCAGCGTCAGAGGGAGGCACAAGACACACAGTACTCAAACTTAAACTCAAGTTTTAGGGTGAGTTGCACCATTTAACTATAACGATAACAAAGCCGTTAACAGTTGTCAAATCTTCGAATTGACCAATAGGCGGCTGTTTCACGGCTGGTTAAGGTTTGGTTATCGTTATAGTTAAATGGTGCAACTCACCCTTAAAGTGTCAAATTGAATAAGCCCGCGCGCCGTAAATTTATACGAGATCTGCATTGTTCGTGAAGAACTAACAGTTCTTCGTACAGAGTACTCAAACCCAAATCTTAAAGACGGAAAAAAAAAAGACGCGCAGCTTATTTCCATCCAACAAAAGACTATCTTTTCAGGCCGGCAAGGAAGTGCCCCTTCAGCGAATGCTACATCACTTAGTATTTAACTGCTTAATGCTTCCGACATACCCAAATAATTTAAAATGTTTCTCAATATGCGTGACAAGACAATGTTTATAGAACGTAGAATAAATGAATCAGATGTACCTTGAAGTACTCCCCGGCCAGGTTGTCTCCGGTGACCTCCTCGCCCTCCGAGTACTCCCACACGTTGGGGTCCGTCGAGCTTTCACTCTGCACAAATAAATAACAATATATTATAGCTTACATTTTAATAGAAAAAGAAAACGTGGCCGTCCCCGTCAAACATGGCATCGCACTGTATTGACAGAAGCGGCGAGCAACGGTGTGACGTGGAGCGAGGTGAAGCTCCTCACCGTCTGAACCAGCTACTGCTGCCACGCGTCCACGCTGGCCCCAAGTGTACTCACCATGGTGGTGAGCATGGCGGGCGTGGTGGTGGCGGGCACGTTGTGTCCGATGCCGCCCAGGTGGATGCGGCCCTCCATCACCAGCTGCTGCCACGTGTCCACGCTGGCCCCAAGTGTACTCACCATGGTGGTGAGCATGGCGGGCGTGGTGGTGGCGGGCACGTTGTGTCCGATGCCGCCCAGGTGGATGCGGCCCTCCATCACCAGCTGCTGCCACGCGCGCGTGTCCACGCTGGCCGTCAGCCCCGTCTCCTCATGACCGTTGGGATCGATGAATGCACCTGCAAACAATATGATATATTAATACCAGCCGACATAAGCCTTACACTAGACAGCTCGGACACGTCCGGAGCGCAAGCGAAGGGCTCGTCTAGCCTAAACGTAGCTTATGAGGTTGATTCAATTCATTAAAAAGTTTATTATCACTTCAAGGTCACTTAGCCAAAGCGCACGAGCAACAAAGGTAGCATATTAAAAGCAGTTTCACACTACGTCCGATCCGAATCCGATCTGAACCCGTGAAAATATGGGTCTAGAAAACTCGGACCTAATTCGGATATTGCTTACGCATTAGTCCGATCTCACTATAGCGCGATACGCACTAGAGCGATTTCGCGCACTTTCAGAACCCATGAAAATACCGATCTAGAAATCTCGGACCGAATTCGGGTAGCACTTTTTGCATTACCTCCGATCTCTGATGCGTGATTACTAATTTGAAAGGCTGAAGTCGACTGACTGAATTCGTATATTGCTTATGCCCTAGTCTGATCTTTGATCCATATCCAAGCAAATCAAGAGTGGCTTTTGACATAATGCTGCCACACCAAACTAAACTGGCTGCCTGCCACACTGAGCGCTCTCCAGCCAGATACTCCGCAAACCCCGCTATTTTTTTGCTCGTCCGCAGCTCAGATTCCGTTCGGATGCAATGCGCGAACGATCATACAAATAATAGAACGGCTACTTCGGTCCGTCAATAATCTTCACGGATGACGGAGAGACATCGGATGATGGATCACCACGCATGATGTACTCACCGCGCAGCTGGTTGTTGCTGAAGGTGAAGCGCAGCGTGGTCCAGTGCAGGTGCGAGTGCGCGCGCATGCGGCGCAGCGCCGGCAGCGCGGCGGTGCCCAGGCGCCACTGCACGGCCACCTGCTCCTTGAACACGCCCACCGTGAACCACGCCCCTCCCGCCCCGCTCGAGCCGCTGCCCTCCACACTCTCCGCGTGGAACAACGTACCGCCCGTCTTACTCCTAAGAACCAATAACAAAAGACGTAAGTCATATATAGCGGATTCCTTAGCACCCCGATAGACATGAGTGCGGTCAAGTCTATCGGGGTGCTAAGGAACGTGAGGAAGTGTAGCGTGTGGAGACGCTTCGTCATCCAATGCGTTTTCACACCGACCAAGCATTTCTCCTGTAGAAATGGCTCGGTCAGCTGGAACAGTAAAATAACCCAATATCGCAGAGCAATAGCAACTTCATCAGCCATCTACAGCTGTAGGTACAAGGATCGTCATTCGATATCTTCTCGTACTGTCATGCTTAGCTATCAAAAGCTGTCAAACACGTTAGTGCATATTTTACCTGTAGGTGATGGTGAGCGTTTCGGGCAGGTCCAGATCTTCATCGGTGGCGATGCTCACGGTCCTGGGCACGCGCAGCTGGTACGTGAGCGTCGTGTTTATTCCGTCGAACGTCGCGTTCGACACGCACTCGTATCTAAGAGAATGCAACATTATTATAAGCAACTAACGCTATTTTAACACATTACAGAAAACAAAACAGTATAATCTGGTTTTATTAGCTGTAAGTCTTCCATGTACTAAATAAATAAATAAATAATTTTTCCCATGAAAACATCAGAATGTTACCTACCTGAGTGCTAAATAATATATTGAGTACTTAAGTAGAGCGGACTCGTGTCTAGAAAATTATTTATTGGTTGTCAAAATATTTTCCGAGTAATTTGTGACCTTTAAAACAAGAAACTTAGTTGATAAGCTGCCTCATTAATTTGGCAAATGAGGCAGCTCGGCCTAAATCAAACTAGGATTATTATATTATTATTCAGGGAATTTAGAACTACAGGCTCAGCGGCGTGGGTAGGCTCGAGCAACATTGATGGAAGCGTCGCGGCGGGCCAGCGAGGATGGAAGGACATTATGGTTGTCTGTTTTTTTATGGTGTTGGAGTTTCTACGGTTCTCTTGGAGCAGGGTAATAGTAAATGGTGTCATCGGGAGTGACGAGGGTATGCTT
This sequence comes from Mythimna albipuncta, assembly GCA_929112965.1. Classification (NCBI taxonomy): domain Eukaryota; kingdom Metazoa; phylum Arthropoda; class Insecta; order Lepidoptera; family Noctuidae; genus Mythimna; species Mythimna albipuncta. The sequence goes on along the minus strand of OV815962.1, from coordinate 718,937 downwards.
GGAACGGTGAATCTAAGATCGCAGTCCCAGGCAGATGTGTGAGAGTTCCTATCGGGAGGCTAATGGGAGTAGCTGTTGCGGTGTTTTACAGTAGCGCCAAGGAAACGTTTACTGGATGATGGGAATTTTGAGATCTATGTCATATTTGGATACAATAGGGATCACCGAGGATTTCTTGGTTTCTACATTTGACGGAAGTCAGGGTTTTGTATGTACGATGACGGCGGTAGTATAAGTTATGATTGGATGAAATTGTTGAATTTGTAAGTACTTAAGTGACAATTTGTTGTGGGTGGTTAGAGTTTAGTGGATCTGTTTCTTTTTATTACTGCATCATGTTTCAGCGATTTATTGCAGTATTGAGTGGATTTGCTATTTTCTAATAAGTTATCAGTGGTATATAATTGTATTAGTCTAGTTTTGTTTTAGTATATATTTGTATTAGACTGATGATTGATGAAGGTTCCTTTGGAGATATTTATTATAAGTTTATTACATGATAAACGAATGGTTCTATATGTATTTACACAGATTGACAAATTATAGAATATTATTACTTTTCGCTGTCCGTTTGCCACGGTTTGCGTGCGCATGCGCTGCGAGAATACATTACTGAAATATACAGGGTTATTTGTAAACACTAGCAACCTCTCAGAACTATGTTACCAACATCATAAACAACTACTTTTGTTCTATGACTTTTTACAAAACATTATACATTTACCAAAAACAAACCTTCAAGATTTCGTTGTTCTATCTAACACATTTCAACTCTGTATCTTGCTATACTTACCTACGTACTTAGGATGCGACCTAAGCGATTCAAGCACCCCCGACTCACGATCCCCTTTTCCTTCCGCTATTGTACTATCGCTTGCTTCGCAATATTTAGAACGTATATAATCTGATGAACTAAAAAATATAAATTTCTAAAAGTCATAGAACAAAAGTAGTTTAAGATGTTAGTAACACAATCCTGAGAGGTTGCTAGTGTTTTACAAATAACCGTGTATAAAGTCCCCGCACCGCTCCCCGCGCCACCGCGCGCGCCCGCGCCTCTACAGCGCGCCGGTTCGACGGTTGGCCGCGCATAATCTACGTAGCTTCAGGGCCAAACCCAACTCGAGTGTTCGTTAACTGGACTTCTTGCGAGGTGAGGGACTCACATACTTGTGATTAGGATCACCAAACCAGCCAGTCTAGTATTTAGGTAAAAAGACCGGACGATCACGTCAGGGTCACCAGTTTGGAGGTAGGCGGAACAGAGAGTAAAGTCCCGGAAACCTCCGTTGAAAAGGGAGGATTCTCCGACCAGACCGGTGTTATGGTCTGGTGGGGACGATAGATGATTTCGGCGTATATGTTCAAATCACGCGGAGAACTTTGATTGTGCGATGCAGGATTTCGTATTTTCTTCGTAGTTCTTATGTGGCGCCATAGATGTCGCTACAATCCTTTTCTTTTTAGTGTTAAAGTAACGCATTATTAAGTTGACAGAATAAAAAAATTACAACTCAACTTGTGCGAGAATTATGGGTATTCTGATGAAAATCAATGACTGGATGCTCAATGCAAATTAGTTTTTTAATAATTTTCGGTGTGAACAATATATTTTACAAAAAACAAGTGAAGACAAGTGACAAATAGAAGTGTCATATTTTTTTCATATAATTTAGGAAGCTTGCAAGAAGGTTTTATCTCCAACATTTCCCCGGGCGTTGAAACCAATGGTTTCAACCAGATTCTGAAGACACAGGCAAAGGGCAGATTCGGTTGAATGCCCGTCGAACGACTCCAGTAGACGTCCGAATGTCAGCTACACGGGCGATACCATCCGTTCCTGGATGAACAGCCACGATCCGTCCAAGTCTCCACTTCAACGGAGGAAGATCGTCTTCCTTGATCACCACCAAGGAGTTCAGCATCAAGCCATCCTTGCAGGAACGCCATTTGGAGCGTTGTTGCAATTCTGCAACATACTCCTTGCTCCATCTGCTCCAGAAATGCTGGCGAAGCTGCTCGATCCTCTGGTAACGAGACAGATAATTGGCAGAGCTATCCTGGTAATCAGGTTGCGGCAAAGAAGTAAGTGGCCGTCCCACAAGAAAATGTCCTGGCGTGAGCGGAGTATAATCTGCAGGATCTGAAGACAACGGCGTCAATGGACGAGAGTTCAAGATGGCTTCAATCTTGGTTAGTGTGGTGTACAGCTCCTCAAAAGTCAAGTTACAATTTCCCAACACTCTCTGAAGGTGATACTTTGCTGACTTGACACCCGCCTCCCAGAGTCCACCGAAATGTGGGGTGTAGGCGGGAATAAAATGGAACCTTATTCCGTCGTTTGCTGCACTTTCACCCAAGGACAAACTATTTAATTTTAAAAATTTGGAAAGGTCGTTGTATGCACCGACAAATGAGGTACCGTTATCGGAAAAAATATCAGCAGGTTTACCTCTCCGAGAAATAAACCGATACAAAGCCAGTAAATAACTATTGCTAGTTAAATCACCAACGAGCTCCAAATGAATGGCCTTGGTTGTGAAACAAATAAAAATAGCGACATACACCTTTACTAACCTACATCCACGGCCCTGGCGACTAGCACACATAATAGGGCCAGCGTAATCAACGCCTGTGCTTTCAAAGGGATAACCTGGACGAAGGCGTTCTCGTGGTAAGTTACCCATTAAGGGAGCTACAACCTTACCCTTCATACGGTGACACAAAACACACTTATGATAACAGGCTTTCGCCAACTTGCGACCTCCTATTGGCCAATAAGTTTCCCTAATGGAAGCTAATAATAATTGTGGGCCAGCATGCATCAGCCTTTTATGCTCAAAATTAAATAATAGTTTAGTGAAATCATGAGTGGACTGTAATAAAATAGGGTGTTTCTTACTATAAGCAAAATTAGAGTTATCGAGACGTCCTCCTACTCGCATTACATTATTATCGTCTAAATAAACATTAAACTTTAGAAGGGCGCTCTTTTTAGGTAAACTCTTTTTGTTCAAAAATAATTGGTATTCAGAAAATGACTGAATCTGACTCTTAATAATGACAAGAGTTAGTGCATCTTGTACCTCATCATGTGACAAGTATTTGGTTTTAGGGTAATGCTTTCTACATGACTTAATAAATCGTAATACGTAGGCAACAGATCGTACGAGCCGTGTGTAATTGGAATAACGCCTAAAATCAATTAAAACTTCAGGTTTCGAATCGTTTACAACATGTAATATGATTTTAGGTCGAGTCTCCGGTAACGATTGTAGTCCTGGGCTCGTAATTTGAGAAGGCCATTCAGACGAATCTAGTTTTAAAAAATCTGGTCCTTTCCACCACAGATCTGACTCCTGCAGATCACTAATATCCATGCCACGAGATATTAGGTCTGCTGGATTTTGATCTGTTGGGACGTGCCTCCAAGTACAGTTACCCGACTTATCCAAAACCTCAGCAACGCGGTTGCGCACAAAGGGCTGAAGTCTGGTAGGCATCATCTGTAACCATCCCAAGACAATGGTTGAATCAGTCCAACAATAAACCCGACTGATCTTCACTCGAAGTGAGCTCATCACCTTCTCGTGAAGACGAGAACCGACTACCGCACCACATAACTCCAGTCGCGGAATTGTCGTAGGCTTGATGGGAGCAACTCGACTCTTTGCCATTAACAAGCGAGCCATGTACTCACCCTTAGCATTAACACTGCGAATGTAGACGCAAGCACCGTACGCGGACTCAGACGCGTCTGTGAAAATATGGAGTTCTAACTCCGTAAATGAATTGCAGACTACAAGTCGCGGAATGCGAACATGATTTAAAAGAGGTAAAGATTTAATAATAATCTCCCATTGTTTACAAATCTCATTAGGTAATGGTTGATCCCATGATAATTTATCTAACCACATTTTCTGTAGCAAGATCTTCATAGTAATAACAATAGGACCTAACAGACCTAAGGGATCAAAGATTCGCGCAATAACGGATAACAAGTCACGCTTTGTGTACCTAGTCGAAGATTTAGTCAGACCTATAGGAAACCCTATCTCATCAGTGCCGATATGCCAACAGAGACCAAGCAACTTTTCTGGCTCATTTTGTCCAATGTTCAAATCGTATGACGCAGGGACAGCATTCGACAATAATTGAGAATCATTTGACTTCCACTTTCTCAATGGCATACATGCCGACGCAAGCGCTTTGGTGACTTCAGTGCGAATGAACTTTACTTCATCTAAGTCATCCCCTCCGGTCAGCAAGTCGTCGACATAGAAGTCATGTTGGATGATTTCCGATATCTTAGGGTTCCTACAGTCGAGTCCTACTTGTTTAAGGCATCGTGTCGCAAGGAATGGCGCACTGGCCGTACCGTACGTGACGGTGTTTAATTGATAAACATTAATAGGATCACTAACATTATCACGCCAAACAATCTGTTGTAAATATCTGTCCGACGGGTGGACGACTATTTGTCTATACATCTTCTCCACATCCGCAGATAAAACATACTTGTGGACTCTAAAGCGAAGAAGTATAGACAATAGACCGTCCTGTACGGTTGGCCCAACCATCTGTAGGTCATTAGAGGACACTCCCGTCGAAGTAGAAGCACTAGCGTTGAAAACAACACGAAGTTTGGTCGTGGTACTCGACTCGCGTAAAACTCCCATATGTGGAATAAAATAACCCAAACATAAATTAGGTTTATTAATTTTTGTCATATGACCAAGTAACTCGTATTCTGACAAAAAGTCATGATACATTCTACTAAAGTTCGTCTTAACCTTTAATTTACGCTCTAAAGAATGTAAACAATGTGTGGCTTTATTAAAAGAATTTCCTAAAATTGAAGGATCTTTCTTAAGGGGGATGCGAACACAAAAACGACCATCAGACAATCGTGTCGTATTTGTAACGAAATTGTCTTCACACAATTTCTCTTCAGGCATATAAGAATTGGAAGACTTCGCATTCACCTCCTCTAATTGCCAAAACTTTGTCAATTCTGACTTGAGGTTTTCCCAGTCACCATCGCTGTCGGCAACCATTTTAGACATATTGCACTTTACGTCATTCGTCAGCAGTGAGATAGTATTCTGAGTAATTGGACCGGAAACTATCCATCCTAGACGGGTTTCACATAATATTGGTTTCCCGGTACCTAACTTTAGTCTTTGAGATCCTAACAAATCCCAAAAAAGATCAGCGCCGATTAAAATATCAACATCGGCAGGGTTATAAAAAGTAGGATCAGCTAAAGTAATATTCGAGGGTAAGTCGAAATCAGAAATATTTATCTGACGACACGGAACACTACTCGTAATGAACGGAAGAACAAAACAATTTAGTTCGAATACAAAGCTATCATCTAATGGCGTACCCTTAACCCGACATATTTTACCTACGTGCGAAGTGACGTTATTGATTCCAAGGATTGATCTATCTACCTGGCTAGTTTTTAAGTTAAGTTTATTGCACAACCTATCTGTTATGAGTGAAGACGTGCTACCACTATCGAGCACCGCGCGAGCGAGATGCACACACCCATTGTGGTCTCTTAATTTGATCAAAGCGGTTGATAACAACACATCTCGTTGCGTATGACCACACGGAGATGCAATGTTTGCGGATAAAGCTACGTTATTCGTTTCAGTCGTAGCAGACAAGTTATTCATCGAATTACCACTAGGTGTATTCGATACAGTGCCATTAGAATGTACGTGAACTAATGTGTTGTGCCTACGTTTGCATAGTTTGCAGCCTGGTTTTTTACATTTGTTAGCATAGTGTCCGGAACGAAAACAGTTAAAACATACCTTATAACTAGGTAATGATTTGAGACGGTCATCGTTACTCAATGCGAGAAACTGTGGACAATTATTTAATGTGTGATCGTTGTTATTACATTTAGGACAAGGTTTAGAAGCTGAGTCAGTGCTAGAATTGATAGGAGATTGTGCTACCATTGACTTGATCTTAGGACCTGATTTACCTGGTGATTGCGAATAATGATTGCGGGGGAGTTCCAGGGTCTCGATGAGGTCGGCTCGATTGCGTAAGAATTGCATAAATGCGTTAAACGTGATTAAGCCATCCTTGTCTATCCTACCTTTGCACTCCTCCCACTCACGATAGGTTTTTTGATCAAGTTTTCGTGTGACAATGTAGATTAAAAGTGTATCCCAGTGTTTCACAGGCTCCCCTAATGACTCTAAAGCTCGCAAGTCTTTATTTAACTGATCGATCAAATTCTTAATGGCAACAGAAGATTCTTTTGTAATTGATTCAATAGTAAATAATGAACTTATATGATTCTGAACCAGTAATCTTTTGTTGTCAAACCGATCACATAACAATGACCATGCCACAGAGTAATTACTTGAAGAAAACTCAATGGATTTGATAACTATAGCAGCTGTTCCCTCAAGTGATGCTCGCAAGTAGTGAAACTTATTGATTGCGTCTATGTCATCATTACAATGAATTAGGCTAGTAAAGGTGTCGCGGAATTCAAGCCAATTACAATATAATCCGCTAAACTTTGGTAACTGAATCGTTGGCAATTTAACCGGCTGCTTTATGCTAACACGAGTACTTTTACAACTTTCCATCGATTTATTATCTTTATTGTAGTCAGTCAGAATATTCTGGGCTCTAGATAAGGTTTTATAATAAATAGACTCAAACTCGGAACGCTGAGAATATTGTAAGTTGATGTCGTCAACAATGCATTCTAGACGTAACTGTACCTCATCATACTGCTCATACAACGCCTCTATCTTGCCCATGCGCAACTGCAACTCGGACACATCACAGCTAGATAGCTCCTTGTCCTTGAATGAGTCCAGAAAATTGAGGAAACTAGTCAAGCGACCTTTGAAGCTGCCTCGCTTCTTAATTAAATCCTTTTCCTCAGACATTCTGGGAGACGAGTGTTGTCAACCTGGCATTGATACAGGAATATAAAAATTAAAACAACAATATAATTTCAATAATTATACGCCTAGCTGTAGTCTATGCCCTTTCTGACTGCTAACTATAATTTATAACAATGACTTGTACTAATATCTAACACTCAAATATTTTTATTATGTCAAGATACTTGTTAAAAATTAATACCACTGTTAAGTAGTTATGTAATTAGTTACAGCTTAATATAATGTAAGTTTAATAATGTAGCAAAATAGCTAACTATACTGTTAAAAGTATGAGTTTAAACTTAACATTGCTGTTGAATAAAATACTAATCACAATGCAACAAAGTACCTAATGATTTTACTCAAACACAATATAATTGGTAATTTAATAAAATAGTACTGACCTTAGTATGACTACTTATATATACTACCTGAGTGTTGGGTGACGATATTAGCGTAATTATAACTGTACACCACTAACTAACTTGCTTGAAATCAATCCAGTTCTCCAGCAGTGAACTCATGAACCTCCATTCAGCGTGGAAGTCAGTCTCTATTCTTTTTCTTGAAAATAATCGCTGATCTTCTTAATTATATTTCATCCGGCTCGTTATGGACCATGTGCGAGAATTATGGGTATTCTGATGAAAATCAATGACTGGATGCTCAATGCAAATTAGTTTTTTAATAATTTTCGGTGTGAACAATATATTTTACAAAAAACAAGTGAAGACAAGTGACAAATAGAAGTGTCATATTTTTTTCATATAATTTAGGAAGCTTGCAAGAAGGTTTTATCTCCAACACAACTACTCACTTGCACTAATGCTACAAAAGCAAAACGGAAAGCAACAACTGTGGAGAAGTAGCTCACCAACACATGGTGCAAACTAAATCATCACCATATTATGCAAAACCACAAACTAATATTTTACAAAAAATGGTTGCCTGTAAAGTCGGTTTTACGGGCGAAGATTTTACGTGACAACGTCTTTTTCTCGGTAGAATATTTATTGATATGAATATAATTAGTAGCTTGTATTATGACGCTTTCTTGTTTTTCCAACGCCAAGAACGTTCGAGAAAGACAAAGACAGAGACACAAGCATGCGCCGATTCAATGCGCCTAATTCTCTAGTGCTGCGCGCGCGGCAGACCGATCATAGTTGAGTGGGAGAGAGACGCAAGGCATTCGGCGGGCCTCTCTCTCGTTCGGTGACTCATCGTAACGTTACCGAGCGTTACACTTTTTCATAAGTGACTCCCAGCCGCAACCTAATTTAAGACGTTGTCACGTCAAAATCATAATAAAATGTCATAGTGAAATAATTATATCTAACAATAATATTGATTTGTTAAATAAACAGTGTGATTGGAATTTGAATTTACATTTACTAATTTTTAATATACCACCAGAGATACAGGATCATACCTAATTCAGGTAGAATTCAATTATTTATTGAAACTTTTTAAATCAAATTATATAAATTCATTTCAATACGAAATTCTTTACGTCTAGGATAATAAAGTATATAATCACAAGTTTAGACTAGTTGAATAATAAAGTACGAGTCTGCATGCAAGTGTTAGGCCCGTATTTATGAACGTTCTTCAGCCCAAGATCTCGTACTTGATACCAAGCTTGAGGTCTTGATCGTATTAATAAACGAGATTCACAAGCTCAAGCTCAAGTTCGAGCTCAAGCACAGCTTAGGTTTACGACATCAGCCAAGTGTTGTCTGATTAAAAAATAAAACTCGAAACTTAAGTTTACAAAGACTTGAGCTGCCAGATAATGAGTGCAGACCGACCGGGACTTGAGGTCGTGATGAGCGGTAGCGCGAAACATGGACTTTGAAAATATTTTAAGTGAAGTTAATTATTATGATGAAATAGAGTACTATGACGATATTTCTTGGCCTATGCGATATCGTTTATCAAAAATGTATATAAGGGATGCCTCGAATCCTGTGGTTAGTACTAACGCTACATTGCGTTATGTTATTTGTGTCCACTGAGTTGCAAAATAAACATTTGTAAAACTTAAATGACTTTTTTACAATTTAAGCCTATCTTGAGTAGCAAACTACTTCGTTATGTGATACAGCGCTTTTAATCAAAGTTTTAACAAAATAAAAGTATTTCAATTAATCTTACTACACACCAGTAACGAAACGAGACGAATTTGATTATAAACTTCATGGCATATAGGACTTAGTATCCAGGCCAAAACTGTGACAAAAAAAGTATTTATAAACTTCAATTAATGTGATGTAATCGTTCACATTGACTAAGCATTGGGTACAGAGCATTGAGGAGCTGATCTTGGTAACTGAGATTCTGTACTCATGTGTTTATTATTTAGCAATGATCTCGAGCTTCTGACATCGTATAATCGGGAATGCATCGCACTTGAGGACGGAGTCGAGCATCGTTTATTAGTACGGGCCTTAGTATAGTGAGATACAAAAGGTTGCACTTGTGAGTACGTACCCCGCGTCCAGGTTGCGGCACTGCGAGTTGTGCGGGCAGCCCTGCAGCTGGCAGAACTCCACCTCCGAGCACGTCTTGCCCTTGTAGCCGCGCGGACACTGGCATCTGCACACAAATATAACTACCTGCTACTTGAGGAATGACTTTTGAATTGAAATATTTCACAAAATACATATTCTTTATTATCATTTGTGTCGCTATGCTAATTAAGATTAAACTCTAGGAAGTGCATTTTTCAATATACTTAATCGAAAAGCCGCTATTATTTCTATCGCTTCTAATTAAGTACGCAATCGAGTGAGACGCAGTATGTTGGTGCAGTGCGCCGCAGCAGGCCCCGGGAGGCGCGCGGCAACCCCTTTATTTATTTTCATGAGTGTATTAAAAAACGTTTAAAACACGTGAAAATTTGTTACTGCAGCCCTTGGCTCCATGACATCCTCACCTACGGGTCGGACGGATTCAAACTTTCTCCACTTGTATCAAAATGCACTATTATTTAAATAAACCGCATTTACAAAACTCAAGCACAATTTTTTTTTAATGGTTGCACTTGAGGCAATATTTTTAATTCTACAAATTTTACATAACGCCATCTAATCCCACACTAAGCAAAATTTGTGGTATATACATCCTAGGGAGCTGATAAACATACCTCATTATTCTAGTCAAAAGACGTCCACTGTTGGACATAGGCTTCCCTCGAGTGTCGACACAACGACCGATTTAAACATACTTAAATATTTTTAAATAATGTTATAAATAAATTACACCCAGGCACAATAAACAATTGTGTTCATCACACAAACATTGTCCTAAATGAAAATGAAACCCACAACATCCAGCGTAGTAATCAGGGCCCTTGACCACTACATCAACAGGCTGATCAAATAAAATAGATGTAAGAAAAGTAGTGTGGTAGAGTAGGTGCTGGCGGTGGAGCCTCACGTGTAGTCGTTCCAGGTGTTGGCGCAGGTGGCGTTGTGCAGGCACGGGCGCTCGGCGCACAGGTCGTCCGACACCACGCCGCGCAGCACGCCGGCGTCGCGCCGCACCGCGCCGAACGGCGGCGGCAGCTGCAGCCCCTCCACCTGCAGCGGGAAGAACTCCACGATCGTCACGTTCACGCCGTTCGAGATCTGCAACACAAGTGTACATTCTGTCATTACTCAATAGTGGTTAACATCACTTATACTGAATTATAAATTGGTAACCAAAATGTCTACAATACATGCATATGAGTATGCGTGTAGACGTCATTCAGACTCGGGCTGCCGCGACGGCGCGGCCGTGGCAGGCGAAGTTGTGGCCACCGTGGCGGCCGGGGAGCCAGGCACAGTAGTGGTGGCGGGACGTACCTGCACGTCCTGTATGACCCCTTTGAAGTATGCGCTGTCGTCAGGCTCGGGCTGCGCGGAGGGCGCGGGCGGCGCGGGCGTGGTGGGCGGCGCCGCGGCGGCGGGGGGCGCCTCCGAGCTGCCCGGGGCCGGCGGCGGCGGGGGGCCGCCCAGGTACAGCACCTTAACCACAACACACATTAACTTTACGTTTGCTTTCACAATATGTTAACTAGTGAATTCTTACGAATATATTTTTTTCTGTATGAGGACCGGTACTAGTTCGCTCTTCATCTAAAGAATTTACTGGCCTGTTAGACTGTAGTCGACGTTACGTACTAACTACCTACAGGTCATTGGACTCGCTCAGCTGACGTTTTCTTAAAGAAATTAATTTCGTACATGCGTAAATAATTTTTGAGTTTTGAAAAGAAGGTTAATTTTATCTTTACAAATCAATAATGTTTCATGTACCGAATCGACCCTCCACGGGATTAAAACGATCAAATTGAGCGGTGTATAGTTGATGACTCACCTGTGCGTCGATCATCTTGGCAGCGGAGATGGACTTGCGGAAGTACTCGGTGCCGTTGAGCTTCACCTGTACCAGCGTGGAGTTGCGCACCACCTACACACCGAAATAGAACTACATGTAGGCTACGGCGCAACAAGAGAACAGAGCTACAAACATACGAAATCCTGCATCGCGCAATCAAAGATCTCTGCCCGATTTGATTAAATACGAAAGCCCGAAATTAACTATTGGGCAGTGGCCAGATATAACACCCGTCTGGTCGGAGGATCATTCCTTTTCAACCGAGGTATATGGGACTTTACTCTCTGTTCCGCCTACCTCCAAATGCATATTTCAATTCTTTCCCCAGAGTGTCCACATAAACATTCATCAATACATCCTCGGGTTCTGAAGGCGTGACCAAAATCAAACCACTTTTATTGTTGGAGTATCAAATAAAGTACATGACGATGAGTAGTCATAATGGTCCGATCATTTATCAAACGCATGAGACAGTCATGCAGTAAGGCAGTCAGTTAGTGAGTGAGGCAGGAGGCCGGGGCGTGGTGCAGTACCTCGATGAGGTGCAGGTAGCCGTTGTCGAGGCGGGTGCCGCCCACCGTGTAGTTCTCGGGCGTCTGGTTGAAGCGCAGGTGCACCAGCAGCTCGCCGCCCTCGAGCGACGCTCCCACTTGCGTCTCGTCGGTTTGACCGAATCTATAAACGTACACAGTTTTAAATATGGTGGTTAAAATTTTTGGTAAAAAAAAACCATAGTAGTAGTTGGTCAAAAGCAATATTAGCTATTATAAAAATTTAAAAGAATTTGGCAAATCTATTCGACATTATGTAAGCTAGAAACCTTCCATATGTGGTGGAAGGGGTAACTGTCCAGTATCTGAAAAAGGATACACGAACCGATGTGTAAAAAAAAGAGAGAGAGAGATGTACTCATCACATTCCCACTTTTACTTGGGCCGCAGGCGCACACAAAATATGCGCTTTAGACGCGGAGTTGCAGACACCAGCCTGGCTTACAATACAGTACCTGGGCAGCGAGCCGAGGTAGAAGATCTGTCCGCTGGGCTTGCGCGTGCGGATGAACATGGAGATGTCGAGCGCCGCGCGCACGCCGCGCCGCGCCGCCTCCGACACCGCCACGCGCACCACCGAGCGCGGCGGAGCTGACTCCTGCCCGAACGTGGCCGCCGTGTAGTCTGCAACACACAACCAATGTCAGAATTCTTCGAAAAAATACAGAGAGCTTTCGTATTTTAAATTATATTAGCCACGCCGCCGGAGCGGCAGGGATTGGGCTCGCACTGCGGCGTGCGCGGGCACTGCGCGAGCACGCCGTGCAGCTATGTTCTAACACAAGACGACATACTGTACTGGCAGGTGTCGCCGAGGTGCGGGCGCGGGCACGTGCACACGAAGCTGGTCCAGGCGTCGTCGCACACGCCGCCGGAGCGGCAGGGGTTGGGCTCGCACTGCGGCGTGCGCGGGCACTGCGCGAGCACGCCGTGCAGCTCGGCGCGCGCCAGCGGGGCGTCGTCCGTGCCCGCCTCCAGCGACTCATCTGCACCCGCCTCGGTCGTCGTCGAAGCGCCCGAAGCGTTGGAATCTTCTGGTAGCACCTGGATAGCACCAAATTTTATAATTATTATTACGCCATTAAACGTGAACACGCCATATCTCCGAGAAAATAACGAGTAGCACTAAATAATTAAAACGCATTGCTGTTCGAAAGATCTAGAATGGTTGTGCGTAGCCAGGCTTAGAAAAATATCGAAACATCCACAAAGTACCTACAAGTAGTAGTTAGGTATTTATCTACCGATAAGGGAAATGGTACTCTCCGACGATAATAATAGAATCGAAATTCGCATGAAAGTGACTCTTATTGCCACGAGCAATAAAAATGATTTATGACTTCGAGAAGCGATTCAATGGTTCTGGAATTCTGGATCGATCGCGGGACGTCGGTATTTAGAATTTTCTTGGCTCCGCATATAAATACGAGCGCCCCGGCCGGAAGCGAGTCAGTTGTGATTTCGACTGCGATCAAGAGCGAACTACCCTAGTACTTGAAGTGATTTTACTTAACGACCTAAGCGATAGTGTAACGGTACTCTAGTGTTAATTGCGATTCGGATTATTGTTGACTGGACTAATTTGTTATTGTTTGTGGTAAATAAAGTTGCCTGTTAGTAAATCGGCATTTGATTACCCACGTACGTAACATTATTAACAACTTGCAACATCACCATGTATAAACCCTCTGTCCCAGGGCAGGGTCGTCTTGGCGGTGTTTCGCGACATCTCTAACGCACCAAAGGCGTTAGAGATATCGCGAAACACCACCAAGATCAGACACCATTGCCTGCCGACCTACCACCGTCGGGTGATAGAGGTCTATTTGACGGACTGGTTCGTCATTTACTCTGGTCACCAGGGAGAGTGAAGATGGCAAGAACTTTAGTACGGTGTCCCGCAGGGATCGATACTGGGGCCGTACAAATTCAAAAATTCAAAATCATTTATTTCAAATAGACCATTTGCAGGCACTTTTGAATAGTCAAATGTCGGTCAGTCCAAGAAAAGTGAAGCTAAATTGCACGTTCCAAAACGTAGGTCTCTATGGAGAACGTGCAAGAAACTCTATGGAAACTCTTTTTACAATATATTATGAGTTACATAGATCTTGGTTACATATTTCTTGTCGCTTCTAATATGTGAGCACAATGTAGGTAGATACGTAATAATAATAAGTTATTATTCTTTTTATTAAATGTAATTAAAAATAGAAACCGAATTAAGCCACTGGCAGCCAAGAGATGACCAGTCTCAACCGATGGCACCCGTTCACGGGCATGACACGTGCATCAGCCCCACTCAGCTCAACCATTTTAAAGGGAACCGAATGACCCAATAACACGTGCTTGTGGAATATCGGCTACGACTACGTGCTACGCGGTGACCTGCCCAGCGGCATGGTAAGTTACGCTGACGATACACTGATCCTGGTACAGAAGAATTGTACCAAACGGCCGCAAAACTAGAGACGCTCGTGGAAACAATCCGGCAGTCGGGACTCGAACTGTCCCAGCATAAGTTCGAGACCATGTGCTTTCATGAAAGCCCGCCGGAGCGCACCTCCATGGACTTCTTAAATAACGGTAAAAGAGGTTCACATCGGCGTCGGGTCAACCATAAAGTATCTAGGACTTGTTCGAGCGGACGCCAAGCTGATCGCGTATCAGGTTATGGCCATCTAGATGGTGCAAGGATACCCACACGGTCTCACTAGCCTGTAGTTGGGCTGCCACCGTTTTCCGAGATTTGGGGGTAATGGTCCTTGCCTACATTCACTACCTGCGCATGGTGTTGCAAGCAGGACTGTTTTACTAGCATCATAAACAACATCTTTTGTTCACGAACTTTTACAAAACATAATTCATTTACCAAAAACCAACCTTAAAAATTTCGTTGTTCTATCTCACACGTTTCAACCCTGTATTTTGCTATACCTACCTATGTCTGTACGACGCGACTCAAGGGCATCAAGTACCCCCGCCGCCCATTGCCCGTCCCCTCCGCTATTGTACTATCGCTTGTTTCGCGTAACTTCGTAATATTTAAAACATTCAGTTTGAGTATTTTTATTTTTACATGAAAATCTGATGAACTAAATATATGATAAAACTTCGAACGTCATAGAACAAAAGTTGTTGTTTATGATGTTATAGTCTAAGATCCGATTAAGAACGACCTTCACCGGTCTGTTTACTGGATGAAACGTATTTTATGACAAATCTAGTATATTAAATAATATAATGTGGGTGGGTTGCCTAAGAAATTCCTGGCACAAACTATTATTAATTAAAAGTTGAAATTTGACTATTTGGGAAAAATGCACCGGTGTGTTTAACGAATTTTAATACTAACCGAAAGTATGAAGCCTATAGAACAAAAAACGTTGGGTTGCCTATTTGTTTCCTGGCATAACTATGGGTTGCCAGGTATAAACAGGTGTGACAATACTAGTAATCCTCACCCACTTATTTAATAAATAAATTGTGTATCAAAAAACGCTGTTTCATTACGAATACGATGATATAGGGTTGTCTGCAAAAAATCTGGCATGAATAACGGTTTTCGACTTTTGAAAAGTGTTTGGAAACATGCGACAAAGCGGTCCGAGCCAAGTATCCCATGCGTTTGTATTTTTCAACCGAATTAAAAGATAGGAAGAGGTTATCAATCCGGTTTAGTTTACACTTAATTTTTACCATACCATACACCCACCAATAATTAAGTCTATACACACGTTTTTTACTAGAATTTAAGTTCTTATACAACTATTATACAATTGTCACAAATACAAATAATACTCAAGTATCAAAACTTTTTTCTCCTACTATTTCAATAATACCACATTCAAAATTTTTGGTTTTAACCTGCTTTTCTCAGGTCACGCTTTCATTAGACGAACTCTAGTAACATAGTTCTTGGCTAAAAATAACCCTGCATAGCTAATGCGACTCACCCACTGTCCGTTGACGACGACGTCCTGGAAGCAGCCCACGAAGAAGTTGGGCCCGTGCGTGAGCGTGGCGTACGAGGAGCCGTAGGTGCCGAGGCGCGTGGACGGGAACGACGTCACGGACGAGTTGTACGCCTCGTTCTGGCTGATGGGGTAGATCGTCTGCTCCTCGTTCGCCGCCAGCACCAGGTGCGACGAGTTTATTGTTACGAACACCTGCAAACAGAGATATTGAGTAGGATTCATTTGAAAAAGTTGACTTTGAGCGCACGTAACTTACATCAAAGGATAATAAATATAGAATTTGTCGGCGACTATGATAGTTTAGCGATAATTGGGTACTCAATTGATTTCTTAGTAGTGGTTAAAAAAAAATTGAGAAAATTACAACTTAGGGTTTTATTAGCAGGTTTATGATTATGATAGTATATTATTATCTTTATACTGTAATTTTTTTCCAACTCTCTTTTCGTATGCGCTGGATGAGATGTAGGCATCACATTTCATCATAATTCTCTTGGCTTTAATACTTTCTTTTTTTGTAGATGGAAACATAGTCCTTCAGTCGATGGCCTTTGCCACATAATTTGTTTTAGCGCTACATATCTATCAAACGTCGCCAATGTACCAAACTACAACTAAATCTTACCTTCTGCCACTTGCTATCGTTCAGATTGGAGCCGATAAACACGCCCTCCCACTTGTTGAGCAGACTGGAGTGCAGGTTGAGCCGGCCGTTGGACAGCTCCAGGAAGAAGTAGGTGAGGCCGCGGCCCATGGCCAGCAGGCCGTTGCCCAGCGTGGTCTTGAAGCGGAACGAGATGTCGTAGCCCTCCTCGCGGCTCGTGTTCACCTCCGCGTAGCTGCTCTTTTCCAACGACATTGTAGTTATCTGCAATAAAGATGAACTCGTGAAAAAAAAATACCGGCCAAGTGCGAGTCGGACTCGCGCACGAAGGGTTCCGTACCGTCCGTGACAAAAACCGGCAAAAAGATCACGTTTGTTGTATGGGTTCTCCCATACAACAAACGTGATCTTTTTGCCTTTTCTTTAAATCTTTATTTAATCCTGTTTTTTAGTATTTGTTGTTTTAGTTGCAACAGAAACACATTATTTGTGAAAATTTCAACTGTGTAACTTTCATGAAATACTCTTTGGGTACGGAACCTTAAAAATATTTTTTTGGATCTGTAAGTTCCGAAAGAAATAGCTCCAGACAAGTACAATACAGTGTCAGCAGATGGCATTGCAGTAAAAAATCTAGTTTCGCCTTTGACACGCTAAGAAGAATTTAAATTCATCAAGAAGTGTAGATAGGGTATATTTTATATGACTTCCACAACCTGTTCTAATCGTTGACTTGTCATTTATCAAGCAATGGGAACATTAGCTTACGAAAAAAAACCATATAGTCGGTGGTACCTTTTCGCAGGTGGTGCCGTAGTGTCCGGGCGTGCAGGAGCAGTTGAAGCGGTGCTCGGTCTCGTCGCGCAGCCAGGGGTGGCACGTGCCGTTGTTGCGGCAGGGCGCGCCGCGGCAGCCCTGCAGCACCACGGAGCAGTTCTGGCCGCCCCAGCCCTTGCTGCACAGGCAGTAGTACGTGGCGCGCCCGTCGAAGCACTTGCCGTGCGCGCACGGGCTGTACCTATACGTACGATGACACATTTTAATCTTCTGAACCGTTTTTTGGGGTTCACAAAAAGCTGGTAAAAATAAGCAGTAATTTTTAGCATTTCTTTTATAATAGCAGATAGAGACAATATTGTATAATGTGCAAGCACTTTTTCTTCAGATTTTTTTTTCTAGTTACAATTTGTTGGACATTACGAGCATGGCAGTTCGTCATGTTCACTCAAACGTCTCGCTGATGGTGGCACCTGTTATTGGGTCATTAAGTTCCCTTTAAAATGGTTAAGTTGAGTGGGCTGATGCACGCGTCATGCTCGGAAAAGGGTGCCGACAGTTGAGACTGGTCATCTCTTAGCTGCCAGTGGAGTATACGTCCGACAGGCTCACCTCTGACACTCGTCGATCTCGATCTCGCAGTGCTCGCCCTCGAAGCCGGCGGCGCAGTCGCACGTGTAGCCGCCGATGCCGTCGATGCACTTGCCGTTCTCGCACGGCGACGACGCGCACTCGTCGATGTTGAGCTCACAGCGCGACCCCGTCGTGCCCAGCACGCACACGCACTCGAAACTGTCATGTGGGGCAAACAAACACGGTGATGAACTGATTCATTAGTAGCTCTATTAGCGCACTGACTTGTTATGTTGCAGGTAACCAAAGGTAGGTAGTAAGGTTCTGTAGACAAGTGGTGGAGGGCTCACCCGGCGGCCGTGTCGAGCGAGAAGGGCTGGTAGAAGGCGGGCGGCAGCAGCATCTGCGGCTGCGGGCCCACCTGCAGGCGCGGCGCGCCGCTCGGCTGGTACAGGCTCGCGTTGGAGCGCTCCAGGCACACGCCGCCGTACTTGCACGGCTCGCTCTCGCACTCGTTTATATCCGATTCACAATTCTTGCCTGGAACACAAAAACGACCGCACTAGTCAATTATAAATCTATAAAAAATTGTGTAAATCTAATCGAAACAGCGCAATCTGCCTATAGAGGCTATAGCTAGTATTTGACATGGACCTCCATAAAATTATTGTAAAAAAACTTGGGCCAACTAGGAATTTCTTCTGTATCGTGGGTGCGTTCACAAACGTGTAATCTTACAGATACAAGACACACAGGACATAATCTTTAGATCATCAAATATTTGTTCCGTGCAGGAATCGAACGCATCGCGACCCGCAGTTTAACACCCAATCTCTTTAACCACTGCGCACAACCTTGTCTTCTTACGTTATAAAAACTGTATCCTTGATATCTTTAGGCTGGCAAACATAACTGTGTTTCATCACCATTTGTGTCATCTGTCACACAGTCGAAACTTGAGATAGTCAAGATATTTCGGGCATACTGTACGTCCGTTCATAATGTGCATTCTGTGCGTGGGTGTGAGGAGTGGGTACAGACCGGTGTAGGCCGGGTAGCAGTTGCAGTGGTAGTCGTTGACGTCGTCAACGCAGGTGCCGCCGTGGCGGCAGGGCTGCGGCGCGCACTCGTCGATGTTGAGCTCGCAGTCGTCGCCCGCGTAGCCCGTGCCGCCGCACGAGCAGCTGTAGCTGTTGAGCCCGTCCACGCAGCGCCCGCCGTGCTGGCACGGCGCCGACTACGACAAACAAATGCCCTTCAAAACACTGACACGTGCACTATACGACTAACTACTGACAAAACGAACCATGTCCTAATTACTTTCAAATGCAATGAAAAGTACCCACTTCTTGTAAAAGCGTATTTATGTAAATAACCACAAATCTGACGTAACCAGACGTTTTAAATAGAAAACAATATGAATAATCAATAGACCAATTACTATAATGATCCCGCCAGCTAACAATACAACCTCGGCCTTGACCGCGCACGTACCTCGCAGTCGTCGATGTCGATCTCGCAGTTGGGCCCGGTGAGCCCGTCCTGGCACACGCACTTGTAGCTGGCGATGCCGTCCACGCACGTCGAGCCCTCCGCGCACGGGCTCGCCTCGCACTCGTTTATGTTTATTGAGCAATCCTTGCCTGCAAACAACACTTACCATAACATAGGGGATAGCAGAAACAATGAAGTAATAAAATTATCATAGTTATCTAGCGACCTTCGAAGCCCTCCATGCACGTACACTCGTAGTTGTTCTCCAGGTTCTGGCAGGTGCCGCCGTTCTTGCACGGCGACGACAGGCACTCGTCGATGTCCTGCTCGCAGCTGTCGCCCGTGTAGCCTGCGTAACAAAGCGATACATGGTAATGGATTGTTAATGAGAAACAACTCCACACCTGCGACGTGTTACATACCGGGCCTGCAATAACACTCGTAAGATCCGGGCACGTTGACGCATACTCCGTGGTTACATATTTTTGGCGTGATCGCACATTCATCAATATCCACATCGCAATGACGACCTGAAAACAAAAACCACATTTAGTAAATATTTTAAATTACAACAATAATATCGCCCATTTTCTTCCAATCTCACCTTTAATAATTGAGAGCAAAAATAAGAGTGGAATTAACATAATCAAAACCATTGTAAAATAATCAATTATTATGAGTACACATTTTATCACAAAAACTTAATTAATCATTTAATATATATTTCACTGAGTTTATACAGGTGCTTTGACCAACAGAGGCAATGAAACTGAAATTGCACACTGTTCTAACAGAGAGCACTTTGTAAATACGACTTCATTTTCTGAAAGAATAACTTTGTAATTGTTTCTAAATAACTCATGTTTTTATTGCCTATTTTAAATAGTAAGTAGTACATTAAATACTAACTAGGAGTAACGAGTACTCATTATTTCTAAAAAAATAACTACAGTTGTAACCAGTTTTCATTAAGATGGCAACACTACGAATGACATTGACAACTGAAACTCACTGACAATGACAAGCGACAGCTAAGTTCTGTCAATGTCAAATGAGAGCGAGCCATTGTTGTGACCTATTTTGCGTTAAAAATGAAAAGTTGTAATTTAGTGGTGAAAATACAACCAAATTATTTAAAAAATATATATTTAAATGAGTTTTTATACAAGTGTAAAGTGTTTTAAGTCACCGCCATGCTTTATTCAATGCGCAATGTTTTGAGGTTATGTCGGAGACAAAAGTTTTTACAAAACAAACGTTTCACTCAAGTGCGGGCGACAACTGGTGTCGAAACTGACGAGAATTTTAAAAAACATGACAACAGTAAAGATTTTTCACAGTTACTGCAGAAATATAAGGATAAAATCACATTCAATTCGTACTTGGACCACGACAAGTTGAAGTTAGGTTACTATAAGTACCACAGGAAAACTGTGAAACAAGCGAAGGCGGCACTAGGACAAGAGTACAAGGAGAAGAGCTTGCCGCCCCTCCCGGTGTCCTTACAGTATTATGTCGACCAAGATCGGTTGCTTCAAGATGAAGAGGTGGCCACTACTTCAGAACCTGACAAGGAGTTCCAATTGCCTTTTGGTTCCTCTTCGAACTTCAACTACGACGATAGTGAAGTAGTTCCTGCTCAACATACTCCTAACAATAACAGTGTCACCACTGAGCAGGAATTTGATCGCTCAAACATTAAACATTGGATGACTAACTACGAGTACTTTGATGACACTAAACTTACATCTGAACACTTGGAAAATGAAGGAGAAACTGAAAACGAATGGTTGAATCACTATGGTACTCCTGACGCTACAGTTGCTGTGAGCAGAGTGCCGTGTGGAGGCTGCGGTGCTCTTCTGCACTGTAGTGACCCTGCCATCCCTGGGTACCTGCCCAGCGAGATCTTCAAGCACAGAGAAGTGGAAGAACTAAAGACAATGGAGTGCCAGAGATGTCACTTTCTTACAGAGTACAATATTGCACTGGATGTGAGTGTGCAGCCAGAAGAGTATGAGAAACTACTGCAGTCCATCAGGTACACAAACTGACCACACTTGTACATACAGTTATAGTTACGATCTGGTTTACTTTGAAATTAATCAACATAAAAATATTGATGTATAAAATTATTCAATTTAATTTTTGCTTGATAATGCATAACTGCATAAAGATTAATGAAGCAAATAATTATTTTTTAATGGATTTATCTCTTGTGTAAATAATTTCCAGACATGTGAAGTCCCTAGTCCTACTGATGGTGGATCTGCTGGACTTCCCGTGCTCCATATGGCCTGGCATTGTGGACATTGTGGGCAAAGACAGACCTATCATAGTTGTTGGCAACAAGGTGAGCAACTGGCTACTTCTGAATTTTTGTTATTTATTTTTTTATGAGTGGCTGCTCACAATGTGAAGGGGAAAACTTATGTAGACATCTTATGCTTGATTTTTCAGGTGGACCTTTTACCTGGCGACAGTATTGGATACCTGAAACGCATAAAGCAGTCCCTTGTGACAGAAATACAAAAAACGAAATTAAGTGAAGCAAACATCAGGCATATTGCTCTGATATCAGCTAAAACAGGCTACGGCGTGGAGGATCTGATCTCCGCCATGTTCAAGCTGTGGCTGTACAAGGGCGACGTGTTCCTCGTCGGCTGCACCAATGTCGGCAAGAGCTCCTTGTTCAATGCACTGCTGCAGTCAGACTACTGCAAAGTACACGCCATAGACATCATCAAACGCGCAACTGTCAGTCGCTGGCCAGGGACAACGCTCAACCTTCTCAAATTCCCCATAAACAGGCCTTCAGGGTGGAAAATATTTCAACGAACACGAAGATTACAATCTGAAGCCAAACTCTACAGGGTTGAAAAACAAATTAGAAATGCCCAGTTAGAAGGCAAGACGCCGAGCGAAGCGCCCGCCTTGATTGGACACATCGGACGCTCCTTCTCTCAGCATTACGATGTTGATAACTACCAAGCCGACAAACAAAGGATGGCGGTTTTAGACGAAAAACACAAACTCTTTGCTAACAGCAAATGGTTGTATGACACTCCCGGTGTCATTCACCCTGATCAGGTTCTATCTTTCTTGAGCACTGAGGAATTACTTGTGACCATTCCAAAACAACTAATCAGACCACAGACATACTTCGTCTATGAGGGTTCCACGATATTCATCGGCGGTTTAGCTCGCATTGACCTCGTTGATTGTGCGGAACCTTGTCGCTTTACGATATTTTGTTCGGAAAGTTTGCCCATCACTGTCACGAAGAGTGAGGATGCAGACGAGCTTTATGACAAGTTTGTGGGCACAGAGTTATTCGCTGTGCCGAGCGGAGGAGCAGAGAGAATGAAGAATTGGCCAGGGTTGCAGGCAGCAGTGGAGTTACTAGAGTACCCTGGTGAGGGACCCAAGACAGTTTGTGGGGATATAGTGCTGTCCTCAGTGGCCTGGGTCGGAGTGACGGCCAAATTGGGCACAGTGTGTAAGGTGCGCGCGTGGACGCCTGAAGGCAGGGGCATTCACAGGCGGCAACCCTCAGTTCTACCATTTTCTATCAACTTAAAAGGCAAAAGACTAAGAGATTCGCCGGCGTATTTAGTAGGAAAGGTTTTCTCGGAAGAGCCATAGATCTTGTAACTATGTATGCACTTAAATATTAAAAAAACATTAAGTTTTACAACAATAATATGTGTTATTATATTAAACTTTTTAATTTCTGCATAATCCTGAATTTGTTCAATCTTTCTCTTTCTGTCTATACTCCATTCGCAGTAGTAGTAGTTGAGCTCCTTAGTAGTCCTAAGTTTAAGCTACACAAATAGTTTTAATACTACACATTATGTTTAATCTAGACAAATGATGCTTGCACTGACTGGACAGGTCCACTCAAATCTGTGTGGTATTTTAAAAATACCATTTGAGACACTAATAACATGATTACTATATGAACTCAAGACTGTTTCGCAGTGGCGTGCCTGCCATAGAAGCCAAAAAGCCTGGCTTGCCCTACCAAAACCTCACCTAATTCATAGAACACGACCAATCAATTAATTATCACAAAAATCTAAACTTTAAACTTCGCGCGCTTACGCGGTTACGCTAAGTTGCCACTGTGTTATGTGAAATTCAAAAATCATTCATAAGACGATACCAGGGCGAAGCGAGGATGCCATTCTGAGCGAAATCTCTCCGATCTCACTCTAACACTTAACAAAAGAAAGAGATGAACACTAATGTGTTGTTGTCTTTTTCTGCCTCAAAGGCTTTTATGAGGCTTTATCTTCTATCTCAACTTTTGATATAAATACGTCAAATTTTGAGTGTGTGTGGGTGTAATTTGATATTGTGTGCAAATCCTCGTCGAACATTTTGTTCTAAAAAAAAGCAGGGCTTTGGTAAATTTATGAATGACAGAAATTTTTACGCATATTATAATACGAGGCGCCCTCTATGACGCGTAAAGTTGTACGAACTAAAAAGTACTCAGTTCAAATTTGCTTTGATCGGTTATCGTGTTGTACGTAATTATTGTTTTGTTTTTTTTTTGTTTTCCGTCATTTACCAGTTTATGAATTCGGAAACTATACTTGTGGTTGTGTGTGGATATTATTATGTGTGGAATTGATATCAATGGCCAGGTAGGGTTTGAGTTTTAAAGATAAATATAATCTTGTAACTTTACTATTTTGAATATTTCTCAGAAAAGTTAATAACAATGCTTGGAATACATCAGGTATGACTCAAATAACTTTGCTAGTGCCATGAAAATTCTCAAAAGTACTACTTGAACGCTGTTATTTCCTTCTTTATACATGGCTTTGACTTTGACTTTGGTAAACCGCCAATAGAAAGTTGGTTCTCTTTCTCGACAGTTAAGTGATAAGTGTGTTTTAAAAAAGCGAACAACGAAAAGCTACCGCTGTTTCAATTGTGAGTATTTGCCAATAATATTACATATTATTACAACGAACAAGTGTTTGAAACACCAAGATTTAAAAAAATATGTATTAGTTACACATTCATAACTAGATGGCGTTGGCGTCAAAACAGTAACATTAGATCAGTACCTAGTACTCGGTTGTTTTATTTCACATTCAACTCAACCTTACATTAAATATTCATTATGTTCAAATTAATCGTTATAATAGTATTGGCTGACCATCCCGGCCGGCCGGTAGGTACTCGACAACAAGAGCGGCTTTCCGAATTATCTTTGATTGCAATTGAAAATCAGCTGTTGGTAGAATAACGTTCACAAACTTTTTACGCTGGTGTAAGTAATACAATCATTTTTAAATAAAGATAGACAATTTGAATTAGAATACGATTTTTTTTTTCTATTCATGTACCTATTCAAACTTTACGATTATTGGTATGATGATAAAGTTGTTGTGGTGAAGCTTTTGTTATCATTATTTATTACTTACTATTAACATTATAATTGTTAATAGTAGTGGAGCAATTCAGAAAAATCAGCATTACTGCACTGATGACACGTGGTAGCACGAGATTTTTTTTTAATAGGTAAGTAGTAGTTAGGTCAAGATTCCTTGGCTTGCCCCATGTTAAGGCATCAGGCACGCCACTGCTGTTTCGGTATTTCATTTCATATAGTCTATGATGACGAAAAAAAAATTAGTCTTGTTTTTTTTTTTAAAAATAATTTCTTTTCGTTTTGACAATTAACCTTTTTTTCTGTCCGTTAAATGGATTCAGAATCCCATGCTTTAAAAGTTATTCTTCGGTTTGTGATGGGTCATTGAAATATTAAGATTTTCTAACTTTACGTTCTTGTTTACTTTGTCACATCTAGATTAGGAGTTAGGTTGTTTTTTTGTTTCCCTTCTCATATGTACTTCTAGTATTTTTATTACGTATCTAAAATCCGTTTGTGATAGTATTGGTAAGACTAAAACTGGAGATATACCGACCGGTGATGCCCGGCGGGCAGAGGCAGCTGTAGAGGCCGTTCTTGAGCTGGCAGGTGCCGTTGTGGCAGGGCTCGGAGGCGCAGGCGGAGTCGGGCGCGAGCGGCACGCAGCTGTAGGCGCCGCCCAGCTCGGCGCAGTCGTGCAGCGGCGGGCACGGCGCCGCGCGGCAGTCGGCCGCCAGCTCGCACGCGGCGCCGGCCCAGCCCGGCCGGCACTCGCAGTCGCCGCCGGCGAGGCACACGCCGCCGTTGGCGCAGCCGCGCGCGCAGCCGCCCGCCGCCACGTCGCAGCGCGGCCCCGACCAGCCCGCCTCACACTCGCACCGGAAACCTGTCGGCTGCGCACCCACGACCAACTTA
This sequence comes from Mythimna albipuncta, assembly GCA_929112965.1. Classification (NCBI taxonomy): domain Eukaryota; kingdom Metazoa; phylum Arthropoda; class Insecta; order Lepidoptera; family Noctuidae; genus Mythimna; species Mythimna albipuncta. Next base: position 693,342 of record OV815962.1, on the reverse strand, counting down.
CTACCTTATTTTATACATGAAGACAAGTGAGGTGCGCTCCATTAAGTGTTCAATTCAAAATTCCAAATAATCCGTGAACCAACAGCTTTACTAAATGTGTTTCTATAGTGAATATGTGATAGAGACTCCTCGAATCAGTGTAAACGAAAATAACAAAACAAACTATTCTTCTCACAAGTTTTTTGTTAAATCCTGTAAAACTAGCGTTACTTAATCTTAACTTAGACTATATAGTAACTTATAAAGCTAATAAATAAAATCAAACAGACATGCAACAAGTAGAAGCACACAGTAAGCTTTGGGTGGTATACTCACGAGCTCCTGGCAGCTCTTGGCGTGCAGACAGGGCCCGCTGGCGCAGCGCTCGGCCGCCTTCAGGTCCGACAGCGCCTTGCCGGCCGCCTGCTCGCAGTACGCGCCTACCACATGCACACACGTAAGCGACACACATACAGGACGGCCACTAACATCGAGCACCGCATGGGCTGGCTTCTCCTGCTATCCTCTCACGACACAGTCCACGCCCGCATATTTGTTGCGTCGTTGTCCTCGTAACTCCACACGAATTGGCTTGAACCAGTCGAAAAATGCTTTATTAGTTATCCGGTCAACTGGCACGCACCTGGCCGCGCAAATGCCCCGCGGTCGCGACCGGTCGTAGCGAAACCCGACACTGCGACCCGACTTTCCCGCGTTCACTAAAACGACGATATCTCAGAAAATACGCATCCTAGCTCAACGAACTTTACGTTAGTGAAATTGGTATAAAATAAGCTATCTGATTATGTAGGGTTTTGTGTAAACTCACTTTGTAATGTACTACTAATTTGAACTTGAATGTAGTGTGATGGACTATTTCCCAGTTTTGTGTACAAAATTCGTCATATTTATAAAACAAAACCATATTTAACAAAAAGAACTGTAGCATTCATTATTATACACATCAACTTACAATTATAAACAAAAAGAACAGACCCTCTCTATACATTTTTTTCATACGATAAGCGAAACAAAAACACGCGTCAAGTATCCGACCCGAACGCCGACAAAAAAAAAAGGTATGTTTACACAACTATACCGAGAACTCGGTAAGTCATGCGGCTCAATGTAGTGTCTTATTACTTAGTATGATAGACGGACATAATACAAATAAAGTTTCAGCTCATAGAAATGTTTGGTTTACGATATCTGAGTAACAATGCAAGCACTTGAAAAGACGCACTAAAAAAGACCCACTTGTACTTTGAATCACAGAGTGAATATTTTTGCATTTATTTGAAATCTAACTTTTCATCGTACAACACTATGATATTTGCTAATGGAAAAACACAAAACAAAGGCACGTTGTCTAACAAAAACATTGCCAAATAAACAAATGAAGATCACAAAAATCGAACAATTTAGGTAAATAAATGAATGGTCACGTGATGGTCAGAGTAAAAATACAAGCTAGTGGGTGAAATCTGAACAACAGAAAAATTAAAAAAAAAATGAAGTCTTTCAAACAATTTAAATTTTTAAATATTACTTGTTGGCGATTGCTGTACCAGCAAGTCCAAGGGTAGTCGACGGGCGGCTACGGCACGGCGTCGGAATGCTGAGTGACGTCATGGGATCGGCATCTACGTTCGAGTGCACGCGCTACCCCGAGCCCAGACAAAAAAACACCCGTTAACCTCTTGACTCAATGGGCATGAGAACGAAGGAACAGGAGTGGGTTTACAGTCGGCTATAGTCCGACCCTATCTCTCGCTCCACCCAAGAGCGGAGGATGTCATTAGTTAGATGATTGTTAATTTAAAAGATAGTTCAGCCCCGGTACGAAAGGCAACGAACGAACAGGAGTGGGTTTACAGTCAGCTATAGTCTGACACTATCTCCCGCTCCACCCAAGAGCAGGAGATGTCATTAGATGATTGTTTTTTCGAAAGATAGCTCAGCCCCGGTACGAAAGGCGATGAAGAAACAGGAGTGGGTTTACAGTCAGCTATAGTCTGACACTATCTCCCGCTCCATCCAAGAACGGGGATGTCATTAGATGATTGTTATTTCGAAAGATAGCTCAGCCCCGGTACGAAAGGCGAAGAAGAAACAGGAGTGGGTTTACAGTCAGCTATAGTCTGACACTATCTCCCGCCCCGCCCAAGAGCGGGGGATGTCATTAGATGATTGTTATTTCGAAAGATAGCTCAGCCCCGGTACGAAAGGCGAAGAAGAAACAGGAGTGGGTTTACAGTCAGCTATAGTCTGACACTATCTCCCGCCCCGCCCAAGAGCGGGGGATGTCATTAGATGATTTTCCCACCGCGAAAAAAAAAAACATGCTGTTAGTTCCGCAAATCTACCATCATACAAAAAAAAAAAATCAACATAGGTACGTACTTACAACCAAAAACCATCCCACCAACAAACATACAAATAATTGTCTTTCTGACCACTTTCACTTTACAGTGGCACATTAGACAAAAAACCGGCCAAGTGCGAGTCGGACTCGCCCATGAAGGGTTCCGTAGCAGCAAGTAACATAATATAAAAGTTCTTGTAATGTGTTGTAACTTTGATCGATGTTTTAATAATAGTGTATTTTTTTCGGTTTATGACGCATTAAAAAAAAACTACTTACTGGATTTCGTTCAAACCAATTTTCGTTGGTAGTTTTTATAGTAATGTACATCATATAATTTTTTTAGTTTTATCATTCTCTTATCTTAGAAGTTAGAGGGGGGGGACACACATTTTACCACTTTGGAAGTGTCTCTCGCGCAAACTATTCAGTTTAGAAGAAAATGATATAAAAAACCTCAGTATCATTTTTGAAGACCTATCCATAGATACCCCACACGCATGGGTTTGATGAAAAAAAAAATTTTGAGTTTCAGTTCTATGTATGGGGACCCCCAAAATTTATTGCTTTTTTTCTATTTTTGTGTGAAAATCTTAATGCGGTTCACAGAATACATCTACTTACAAAGTTTCAACAGTATAGCTCTTATAGTTTCGGAAAAAAGTGGCTGTGACATACGGACGGACGGACAGACAGACAGACAGACAGACAGACAGACAGACAGACAGACAGACAGACAGACATGACGAATCTATAAGGGTTCCGTTTTTTGCCATTTGGCTACGGAACCCTAAAAACATGGCGGATTTGAGGTCATGACCTGCAATTTGCGCGCCAATTCAAAAAATGTTGACCGTTTTTTTTCTTCCGTTAAGTATTTCACGTAAAATAAAACGAATTTCACTAGTGAAATGTTTTGTGCAAACGTAGGAACGTATCTAAATCATGTTTCTAACGACATTTTGCCATCTGTAGCGTAATTATCAAACACAACACGTCGAAACGTGCAGACCAGTCGCGTGAAATTTTCGACTACGGCTGACAAAATAACAGATCCTGACTAAAATCTATAACACACACACAATGTAACACTTAAAAACTGTTGATTACTTACTGTTATATTGTTTACAATCCTTTTTTATAAACACTCGCACTTTGTTTACACTTTAACATTTGAAATTCGAACGAGCACTGACGTAGGCGCGGGGCCGCGCGGGGCGTCTCAAAACACTTGACATTCTATTGAAAATTGTTGACAGATGTCTAGCATGTGACGTTCTATGCCTGTCTCGTTCTATATTCTTACATTCTGACCAAGTATAAACGAAATAAATATAGTTTTCATCAACATTTATGACATTTAAAACGACCGTCGCCATACCGCCTTAATAAGTAAGTGGACAGACAGGCTGTTTTTTCGGACCAACTGAATAAGTAATTTTACCAGTCGACCGGTAAAGCATTTTTCGACTGGTTCAAGCCAATTCGTGTGGAGTTGGCATAAGGATGTAAACGACATCATTGTCGTGGACTGTCCATTGACAATGCACGTCATTCACATTCTTATTCCGCGGAAATAAAGCTGTTACTGACCGGTTAAAAGTAATTCCATGTTGGTAAATATGAAAAGATGCGTTGCCGCTGGGCTATTGGCGATGTTACTTGAAAGTCATGCAAACATCGACAAAATGGTAAAACAACTTTAGTAATGCTAAGGCAATCGTACGATTTACGAGTTTAGACAAACAAAGAAAGCAAATCATGGGCAGGGGACGAAAAAAAAATATAGAACATCTAGACAGGCAAAAGATGTTATAATAATGACAAACTGTCCTAAGAACAATAAAGCGTTGTTGGCACATAGGACAGCGCATCACACATTCTATGAAACTGAGATGAAACATACACAACCATAGGGCACTTCAATGAATATTTTTATAATAGGTATTTGTCGATACTCGATACCGACTACGTAAATATTTTGTATGGCAAATTTTGGTTCCATACAAACCGCTAGAGGCGCTGTAAAATTTGCCATACAAAATAATTACGTAGGTAGTCGGTATCGAGCATCGACAAATACTATTTGCTATAAACTTATGGAGGTACAGGTTTTTTTTTTGTGTTTTGTTTTTATATTTTGTCTTTTTAGTTGTGGTATAATTTAATTTAAATTGAATAGTGAGCAAGCTCTGGTTAGGTACTTTTAGGATTGACAAAATACCTACTTATAATTATTTTAATGTACACATTGCTTTTAGATCGACAAATAAATTCAAGTAATGGGACTACCCCGGAGATATAATTTAACATAACATAGAAATAATGATATGTATATCAAAACTAAAATTAATAATCCCAATCACGAGAAGCTCTTTGACATTCTCGTTTATCTATTAAGTAGTTTGGGACCCGACTGCGGGCGGAGCAGAAAAAACCAATAACTTCTTTTTACTCGACTACGGCAAAGCCAAAGGAGGTTACGATTTATCTATGAAATATTGCCAGTTAATTAGTACAGGCTGTGTAACGTATTATTCGCGAGCCATAGGGTTGTCATGCCTCATAGAGTAAATAAAAGCGACAGACATGAAGAGCTAGGTGTGGCGCGTACCTTTGTATCCGGGCGCGCACGTGCAGTTGAAGTGGTCGGCGGCCAGCGAGCACGTGGCGCCGTTGAGGCACGCGCCCGCCTCGCACGCCGCCTCCAGCGTCGTGCAGTTGGGCGACACGCCCGGCGCGCCTGCGGCCACGGGGACACTCAGTACACGAGGGAACATGTGCAACTACTAGCCTTGCTATCTCAACTACCAACTCACCATAGTATCCCATGTCACAGACGCACATGACTTGCTTCGCGATCACACCTGTTATCATCATGTTTGATATACCTGTAACAAATATTACATTTTTATACAAATGAACAAAGTTTGTCATTGCGACCGAAGTGGCATTCTATACAATATACCGTCTATCAAGCTCGCACGGGGCACTTCAAGGTCGGCCGGCAGTACTTCCGCCAGAACGGGGAGAGCCGCCGTATTGACAAATCTGTAGGTCTTCATCACAAGGACGACGTGCCGGTCTCTGTGTCCTAAGTAGCATTGCCCTGACCACGTGCGTATTGACGCGCGTCTACCAGCCTCCCGCCGCGTAGGAGACGGTGGGGACGTATATCTTGTACCTAACGCCCTAGGGTAAGGCGGAGACGCGTGACGTGTAGAGTATACGTACAGTGCGACTTGGGCGGGCAGACGATGTCCTGGCACGAGGCGGGGTGCGTGGTGGGCGTGGGCTCGCAGTAGGGCGGCACACGCACGGAGACGCGTGACGTGTAGAGTATACGTACAGTGCGACTTGGGCGGGCAGACGATGTCCTGGCACGAGGCGGGGTGCGTGGTGGGCGCGGGCTCGCAGTAGGGCGGCACACGCACGGAGACGCGTGACGTGTAGAGTATACGTACAGTGCGACTTGGGCGGGCAGACGATGTCCTGGCACGAGGCGGGGTGCGTGGTGGGCGCGGGCTCGCAGTAGGGCGGCACACGCACGGAGACGCGTGACGTGTAGAGTATACGTACAGTGCGACTTGGGCGGGCAGACGATGTCCTGGCACGAGGCGGGGTGCGTGGTGGGCGCGGGCTCGCAGTAGGGCGGCACACGCACGGAGACGCGTGACGTGTAGAGTATACGTACAGTGCGACTTGGGCGGGCAGACGATGTCCTGGCACGAGGCGGGGTGCGTGGTGGGCGCGGGCTCGCAGTAGGGCGGCACACGCACGGAGACGCGTGACGTGTAGAGTATACGTACAGTGCGACTTGGGCGGGCAGACGATGTCCTGGCACGAGGCGGGGTGCGTGGTGGGCGCGGGCTCGCAGTAGGGCGGCACACGCACGGAGACGCGTGACGTGTAGAGTATACGTACAGTGCGACTTGGGCGGGCAGACGATGTCCTGGCACGAGGCGGGGTGCGTGGTGGGCGCGGGCTCGCAGTAGGGCGGCGCGAAGCCGCGCGCGCACACGCAGCGGAAGCCGGCGCCGCCGCTCTCCTCCACGCACGCGCCGCCCGCGCCGCACGGGCCCGACGCGCACGCCGACACCTGCACCACAACGGACATTATATGTGAATACAAGCTTGTCTGAAAAATATCACTATAATGTAATGCGGTTATCTCAAGTTCTTGTAACTAGTATGAGCTTGTACTGACATTGTTGCAGCGCTCGCCCTTGTAGCCCAGCTGGCAGGCGCACACGTAGCCGCCGTACGTGTCGTAGCACACGCCGTGCCCGCAGATGTTGCGCTCCTCCTCGCACTCGTTCACGTTCAGCTCGCAGCGCGCGCCCGTGTAGCCTGCCAACAACATCCGCCTCCAACATCAGACAACAATACCAATTCATTACAACATTACTGTTACGCCATTAAACGTGAACACGCCATATCTCCGAGAAAATAAAGAGTAGCACGTAATAATTAAAACGCATTGCTGTTCGAAAGGTCTAGAATGGTTGTGTGTAGGCAGGCCTAGAAAAATCTCGAAACATCCACAAAATACCTACAAGTAGTAATAGGTATTCATGTAACCGATAAGGGAAATTGTACTCTCCGACGTTATAACAATAGAGTCGAAATTCGCATGAAAGTGACTCTTATTACCACGAGCAATAAAAATGATTTATGACTTCGAGAAGCGATTCAATTGTTCTGGAATTCTGGATAGATCCGGGGACGTCGGTATCTAGAATTTTCTTGGCTCCGCATATAAATACGAGCCCCCGGCCGGAAGCGAGTCAGTTGTGATTTCGACTGCGATCAAGAGCGAACTACCCTAGTACTTGAAGTGATTTTACTTAACGACCTAAGCGATAGTGTAACGGTACTCTAGTGTTGATTGCGATTCGGATTATTGTTGACTGGACTAATTTGTTATTGTTTGTGGTGAATAAAGTTCTCTCGTCAGTAAATCGGCATTTGATTACCCACGTACGTAACATTACCATTACCTTGGTTGACTGGTAGAGAATGCCTAAGGCATTAAGTCCGCCTTTCTTCTTTTGTGTTGCAAGAAGTTTTAATAAATAAATTAACAAGATCCAAGCTGCGCGACGCGTGTTATCAGATGGCCTATAAAGGCCAATGAAGTAATCGGCTTCGCTGTACTTACCGGTGCCGGTGCAGTCGCAGGTGAAGTTGTTGACGGCGTCCTGGCAGCTGCCGCCGTTGAGGCAGGGCGCCGCCTGCGCCGCGCACTCGTCGATGTCCGTCTCGCAGTTGCGCCCGGTGTAGCCTAGCGTAGCCAATACGTTACAACAGTGCGACTACGAGCTGTGCTACTAATGCTTTTATATAGGAGATGTATAGCTCAGTTCACTATTCAAAACATCATGCCTAAAGGGCTAATTGCATTTTATTTTACAAATACTCGAGTCTGTGTGATGTTCTGTTATCAAAGTCCATGTTAGTTGCAATGTAACACAGAACTGAACTTCAAATACTTCTAAACTGCAAAAGAGGGATTTAAATGTCAAAGGTTCATTGAAACTTTGTATTATTTTGTTTCCAGATGACAAAAGTTGTGAAGTTACTGACAAATAGGCTGGCTAATGTACCTCCATGACTGATATAGGACTAGCTCCTATTTTTTGTACAAATAGTAATAAAAGTAGCGTAGCGTACCGGGCGGGCAGGCGCAGACGTAGGCGTCGGCGCCGGGCGGCACGCTGCAGCTGCCGTTGTGGCGGCACGGGCCCGCCACGCACTGCGGGTCCAGCGACACCTCCAGCTCGCAGTGCGTGCCTGCCAACAAACGCTTACATCAACGTGCGCCACTAGAAGATCTAGCGAGGCTCTTATAACATTAAATCTTGTGCTTGTGTAAAGATGGAAGTTGCAGACGTTGTGGTTGCACTGTTTATGAGATGATGGACAAGTTCTTTAGAAGACAGATATAATAATTAAAGATCACAAGAAGCCACCATTTACCATCAGACAACCCGACGTACGACGAGAATTCACCCTTACGTTGTTGAAGCCTATACAATCTGGACTGAGCGTTTCGCCTCGTCATTTATACCGGGTACATCGAAGGACTGCAACAATTTTCCTGCTGCGGTCTTCCCGTCCGGTTATAATTTGGGTGTCTTCAGGGCTAGAGCGAGTAAGCTCTCAATAACTAGTGCGCCTCACCATCAACGATTGCATTATTGCTTACCATCAGGCGGGATTGCAATCCAGCAATAGTTTATATCAGATAAAAAAAAGCACCTCGCAGGAGTGTGTACGTACCGTGGTAGTTGGGCGGACAGTCGCACTCGTAGTCCCCGCGCACGTCCTCGAGGCAGCGTCCGGCGTGCTGGCACGGGCCCGACGCGCACGGGTCGCCGGCGTCCACCTCGCAGTTGTTGCCCGTGTAGCGCGCCGTGCAGTGGCACTCGTACCTGACAGATATTACCACATGTCATTACGCTTGTGAACCTCGAAGCGGTAGGCACGACTCATCGCAGGCTAAATTATCTGGCGGTACCTGTTTGCGTCGCAACACAAAGATACACAATTGTTTTTGTTTTTCAAATAGTAAAAACTAGTGCGTTTCACCATCAACAATTGCATCACTGTTCACCATCAGGTGGGATCGCAGTTGAGCACCGTTTTATATAAATGAAAAAAAAAAAAAACACTAACTACTGAAATTAATTACATACTGTAGCAAAAATATACAATCAAGTACTAAATCGAAGCATATTTTGACAGCATGACCATAAACGAAAAACGTTGTCGAACAATGAATGAAGCGTTGAACTCGCTGACACAATAGTACACGTTGGCAGTGACTCATTCTGTAAACTACGCTACGACGTGCTATCCAGAACGTTGGCTACTGACTCGATAAAAGCAATTTTGAATTTCCAAAATGTCGGTCAGCCAGAAAGATGAAGCTAATTGCACATTCCAAAGTGTAGATATCTATAGAGCAGAACGTGCAAGAAACTCCATAGACACACTATCTACTACGCTAACCGTAGACAGAGAGACAGTGAACTACCTGCTGCATGCGCTACTCTGGGGTAATCGAACTACTTCGAGCAATCTGAAATGCTAACAGATAATCGCGAAAATGTCTCTGACAATTCATACATCACAATGGTACTAATGACCAAACACAGAACCGACTATCCCCGCGCGCGTTCCAAATTGCTTCAAAAGCGATTATATCGCGAATCCGACCAACGCGCAACGACACAAATAGTACTCAATAGTCCTTATATTTTATGACTATTTTTGGTTATATTCGCGATATAATCGCTTTTGACGTAATTCGGAATAAGGGAATGTTTAGAATGGAACTTCGCTACAACTTAGTAGATCCTACTGACAAGAGCTACAGTAGTGATAATGTTGCTAGTGATGGTTACTGTACTGACCTGTCATGGCGCGATATGCAGGTGCCGTGTCGCATGCAGGGCTCGTTGTAGCAGTGGTCCTTGGGCTGGATGCGCAGCACATCCTTCCTGTCAATACCTGCCACACACACAAACATTAAACTCCTCACACCGGCTTGGGTCAAGCTCATCGAAAGTTAACGAAGTCTAATTAATAGCCGTGATTGCCACGGAAAAGATTGATTCACAAAATATATAAATATAATTTACAACTGTGTAATTTACCTGTTTCGAGTTCTATTGTTATTTACTCGGAAAAGGAAAACATTTAGCTAAATGTCGATATGCAATCGCAACTTCCGGAGTTAAACATTACGTTTTAATTGAATACTTTTATTAATTCATTAGTCATTACTTATTAATTTATTCACATTATAAATTTTTGTTTTCCTGTTCCGCAGTAAATCAGTCAGTTGATTAAAAACTTTCTATTGACGTCAAAAGTTTAAAAGTAAAGCTAAAGTGGCGAACAGCCCCGTCCTACACCAAGTTCCAACAGTCTATCTGTTCAAGTCGTGGGCAGGTGGTTACTCACAGTCGTCAGTAGTCAGAGGGCAATGTCCGAAAACCACGCTACGTGTCTGCGAGGAGGCGGCGTGGAACTCCAGCTGCGGGCCCTCCAGGATGCAGCCGCTGAACACGTTGCCCACCAGCAGCACGGCATTGGGGTCCTCCAGCTTGCCCGGCGACAGCAGCTCGGGATTCCATGTCACGTTCGATATTATCTAAGGAAAATACCACACCAGACACCAGTCAATATGCTTGTTCCAACATCATTATCATTCAGTAATTTATTACAGCTCCACAAAACATCACCACATCGACAGATCCTGTGGGTTACGCATCCAGTATAGTTTGACCGTGGGTCCACAATCGTCATTCTCTTTTTTTTTTAATTGTTGATATTTTCGCGCTTGACCGAAGGAAGAGCCACTTGGTCAAGATCACAAGAATCCTCTTAATCAGTAGTAGAATTTATCATAAGATAAATCGAAGGTCGATGCTTGGATACCTGAAGATGATTTTTGGGATGATGTCAAAACTTAAGTAGGTTTCGGGGTTCATAGACGAAATGTTTCTACAATACATGAACGTGATAGTAAAAGAACTTACGCATACAAGCAACACAAGCAGGTGGCTCGGTCTACATCACAGAACAATGATTTGTGTACTTAGATGTTATTATCGTTAGTAAAGTAACGATCTATTGTGGTAATATTACGGTATGGATCATTACACAAACAGTTATTGAAGTAAATAAAAAGTACGTATGGCCCTCCTTTTCTCTGAGTTATTGTTGAAGTTATGAATCATATTGGATTGCTCAGTATCGTGCAGGATCATGGCAAACAATCACACCAGTGACGCAATGAGGACACTACTCAGTGGCCGAGCCTTGTGCGTTTGGAACCCGAGCCTGCGTTTTATCACCACAGGCCCCGCTGCTTATAACAACAGTTTCGCACAACTCCACTTACAAGACATTCTTGTGACTATTACTAAATTCTAGGACACTGAAGCACAGTGTGGAAACGAATTCTTTAAAGCATTTCTGGTGCTAATAGATCATCTAATGATAACAATCAGGTCCACATGAGTCATGTTATGAGGAACGGTTTCGAAATCTCTTGTATCAACATTTTTTGTTAAATACCAATGTTTTTATTTGCCTTTAGAAATAGTATTGATAGCATCTGTTTCAATACATTTAGTGCGCAAACACTAGTTTATACAAGTGCAGAAGCGGCGTACTCGGGAAAGATTAGTTTGTACAAGTGTAGAGGGGGCACGCAGGACACGGAAAGACTGGCAGGTATTATAAAGAATACCGATGTCACTCCCACGGTGGCCTTGTCATTGACAGTTGTTGTTAACCTTCTTATAAAAGTGCAAGCGTTTATCACAAATTCCTAGAGCATCACTTTCGGTCTTTCCTGGGCAACAAACTACATACCTGTGTATCTTTATCGACCTCCAGCAGCAGTGACGGGGGGTCGGAGTTGTACCGCAGACCGACCCAGTGCCATCGGTTGTCGAGCGTCTCCTTGGCCAGTCCCACCTCGCGGTGCGGCTGCGAGGGCCGCTGCCAGGAGACCACCACCTGCTCGAACAGCGACGTCACGTGTAGCGTGTACCCGTCGTACCGCTGCGAGAATAGCTCGCCTCCTGCAACACAGCAACATTGCTTAAGTGGATAAATATATGCGTGACCAGAATGAATAAACGCCTTCTCTACATAGTTTTGCTTCAGATTATTATAATAAAAAACCGCTTTTTGCATTGGGAAAAACTTAATTAGGTAAATATAAGGCGTGAAACCAAGCATCACTAGAATTGTAGCTGTTACTGTGGGAACTTCTGAACGCGTCTTCAGCAGAAACATACCTCGAGTGCCTACGAGTAAGACTAGATGTCCCGTAATCTGCGTCGTGTGCGGTAACCTTTCAACTCAGCTTGCCGCACGTAACGGTTCAAAGGCAGCGCTCAGAAAATTCTCATGATGACATTTGGTCAATGGGACATGAGGGTAACGGTAACTAGTTAGTGTTTATGTAAAATTGTGTGATCGCTATTACGTGCGGTCGGCATTCAGACGATAGTGAGAATATAGAGGCAGCTGCGGGACAGATGCGCTAGCAACTAGTAGTTTTCATTAGGTTATAGAACCGCAGCGAAAGACCAGCTTCCAGCCAATCAACGAGTCTAGACTAAAACATCTGTCCCGTCCTCACGGGTCTAGCTCTAGCGACTACTATGATGTAATGATCCAATACCTAATGTGGGACACGAAGAATTCCATGAGTCTGCCGAATTAATGAAACAGAATGTGGATGAAAACGAAAACATAAGCGAGTAAGTGTAGGGGTCACATTGATACTGTGGCGCAGTGAAGTTGGACAACGAGGGCCTCGTGATGGTTATTACAACAGTACAACTAAACAAACACCAGTGTTTTGGTCCGTCTGCTCCACAATCCAACTTCGTTGGTATTTCTATATGCTCACATTCCACGTTCGTATATACGGCCGTCATTTGTTTTTCTGCGAACTCATCCATATGCATTTGCTGCGCATAGTTCGCAGGATCCCAGTAGAAGTCACATAACCAAGATTGTTTAATAGTTGAGAATCGACATATTCACTATTTGCCAAGCGATTTGTAATTTATGCAAAAATGTTGGGTGTGAAGTCAATAAATGGGTACCCCGGCATCGGCACTATGATTCATAAAACTGATGATTTGTTTATAAAATACAAAGGTGCAAAAAACAAGACAACCTTACTAGGCATATAAAGTAAGTCTGTATTGTGGTAGTACCTCAACAAGAAAAGCATTGACTGGCTTGGGGCCATAAAAGGCCATGAAGGCCATGATTCAACATAATCTAATCATGTCTAGGCGAGTCGTGCAGTGTATCAACTATCGAGTGGGTGATTGAACCACCTTTCTCTCAACAAATCATGATTACAACAACGACGGCGAGAATCGCGACCGGTCGGCGGGCGGCCGGCGCGCGTGTGTGATGCTGTGATGTAAGTGCCGCGGTAATGGCCGCCCATCGCCGCACATCGATCACAACACCGCCGCACTCTGATCAAACACGTCGAGTGATATGCCCATTTGTACAATATAATCGTGCTATGTGTAGTACGCACGACTTGCGTACGCGCCGGTCATGACTCAATGTGACAATTTGTTCATCGAATAGTGTCCGATTAGCGATACGGCCTTGAGTTTTTATATACGCAGATGCTCCAAATGATTTGATTTCATAGAATGCATGTAACAAATACGAGAAAAGTGTTGCCTTACTTAAAATGACAAGGATGCTGCTTGCTAAACGAATAACTCAATAAACAGGAGTTATAGACTCAGTACCAAAAGTGTAATTATCGTACCTACTTAAGTATCGTCAAATAAAAATCCAATTACGAACAGCATCTGTCAACGTCACCAATCTGCGATTCTCAGAATCACGAAGCGAGTTCCGAATGCAGTACGCGTGCACTTTACGTAATAATCAGCAAAAACGCGGAGAAGTAATGACGCACGGCTCAGCAGCATTTTGATTGATGTGCGCTCCACGCGCGCCGCCGCGCAGCTCTCGGGACGGCGGGACGACCAAGAAGGTTTTTGTCCCAACTTCCCAAGAATCACCTGCTCTTTGGTAACCAATGGTCAATGCGATCTTTGAGAACAAAAACCTTAAAAAGGTCAACTTGTCGGTAAACACCGTACAAAGTGAGTAAATACGACAACAAAGCAATAAAAAAAGTAAACTTAATTATGTAGGTATTCTTACTCTATTTAAGAACTATCGAAATAACAAGACGAGACTATTTTTATTTTATTTGAACAAAACAATGAATCTTTTTATTATGAACGTTAAAAATATCGCTCTCGCTTAGAGACCTACTTCTAGAGACTTACGTTTTAGACAGAAAAATAATGATTCCTTTTCGCACCTGATTAGGTACTATGACCAACTTGTTTGTAATACGGATGAAGTTGGTTTTGTCGAGTACTCTGTACTCTTTTCATTAGTTACAATTTGAGTGCACTGAATTGAGAATTCTAGTCGAATTTGGTTTATTGATATCTACACTAATTAATAGAGGTAAAATTTTCTTTTTTCTATTTTTTTCTTTTTTGTTTTTAGGAGATAATCTCTGTAAGTACTGGTCTGATTGCCAAAATTCTCTCACTGATAGAAAGCTGCTTTATTTCTAAGTGACATAGGCTACATTTTGTGTACGCGGGCGAGGCTGCGGGCACATTAGGATCTTCACTACTTATCAAAGTGATGCGTAAAGGGTATTTCTTTCTGTATTTATTCGGGTTCATAACTTTTGGTGCAATTAGTTGACTATCAGTCCTTTTTACAAAATATACACTCTCTATTAATTTTATACGTTTCAAAATGAGAGAAAGGCAGAAGATGGCCAATAGTCAGAGAATCAGGTTTAAACAAATTAGCTCCACCGCGTTTACAAAGTTTCTCCTTTCTCATGTCCTGTAAGCTTGGCAGCTACTGTCGATTCTGTATACATGACTTGTTTTGAAGGCCTATGGGAACAGAAAGCGTACGGTAATTATTTTGTCCTGCACAATTTTATTAGTGCAGTAAAGCTTCCTAAAGAGTGGGTCTTTTAAAATCTTACAAACCACGGAAACGACATGCTAACCGCAACGGGTTCAGTGGCTGGATCTGTTTTGCTTGGACGCCTGCAATTTAGTAACGGAATTTGGTCTACCCAGCGGTTTAAGAATATTTCAAATATATGTATTATCGTCATTAGAATCCTATGTATCCCTAATGAATAGTTACAAACACAGCATCAAGACAAGTCATGAGCAATTAATTATAGAAAAGCATCGAGTACAACACGGAGGAGGAGGAGGCTGGAGGTGGAAGACTTACCAACGCATGTCCGGAAGCTGAGTCCAACGAGTTGTTTGAGTGATATGGGCCTGGACAGCCGGATGTAGGAGCTGCCGTTGAAGTAGGCCTCGGGCCGGTCGGAGGGGCCGAGCGGGCCGGCGGCGCGGGCGCCCGGCGCAGCCACCGCGCACGCCGCCACTACCACCCAGCACGCTGCAACAAACATTATACATATTAAGTGGCTTTCCACAAGCTTCTCAATTAATTAAAAGAGACCATAAGCTCTACCCTTAACTTAGCTGGTAGATATTTGGTAAAAAGGATGCCTACTGCTTTTGTTTAGTAGTTGTCTATCAACGTCCTTATGGACTGGTAAACTTGGTGTGAAAATAAGCTAACTGTTAATCGGTATATTTTCTCGCGACCTCGACAATGGACAGAACAGAAGGCACACAATATACACTTCCAACACTTCACTCGAAACTGGCGCCAGCTTCGAGGGGTAGTTGAAACAATCACAAAGTACGTATAGGCCACTGACGTCAGTCGATAGAAATTATTGGTGTGCTGAGCGGCGGCGTGTGTGCGTCGCACCAACAGTTCGGTACGAGGGAATAAACGCTGTGTTGCATACAGGCGCATAATTAGAGCCTTCACGAAACCGGGTCACTGCAGGTGGCACAAGACTCGCGAGACAGCGGGTACTGAAGCACTTTCAGGAATTAATAACAACTAGGTGATGTTTGCAAAATATCCTGTGCAAATTAAAGCACGCGTGATACGAGTTTAGTAACAAATCAGGAACCATAATCTACGGTCAGTAATGCGAGCAACAACAGTGTTAACTGTATCCACAGCCAAGTGCCATGATTATGCAAGTAGTCAGAATCCATTCAGGAAACGGTGTTACTGTGAAGAAGTTTGCGACTGGCCTACAGACCTTTCACTATTTATTCACAGCTGGGATCTTTGACCCACCGCGTAGTTAACGCTGGCAAATTTGAATGGTACATAATAATATTAATAATGTTTATTAATAATAATAATGTTTATTGAATTGTTTGATTTACATAAATATTTCTACAATAAGGGCTTAAACTAGAGCTAAAGTTGCAAAATTGCGTTCTACCTACAAATGAAACGTTGCGTTTTTAGGGTTTTTAGGGTAGCCAAATGGCAAAAAACGGAACCCTTATAGATTCGTCATGTCTGTCTGTCTGTCTGTCCGTCCGTATGTCACAGCCACTTTTTTCCGAAACTATAAGAGCTATACTATTGAAACTTTGTAAGTAGATGTATTCTGTGAACCGCATTAAGATTTTCACACAAAAATAGAAAAAAAGCTATAAATTTTGGGGGTCCCCATACATAGAACTGAAACTCAAAATTTTTTTTTTCATCAAACTCATGCGTGTGAGGTATTTATAGATAGGTCTTCAAAAATGATACTGAGGTTTCTAATATCATTTTTTTCTAAACTGAATAGTTTGCGCGAGAGACACTTCCAAAGTGGTAAAATGTGTCCCCCTCCTTCTAACTTCTAAAATAAGGGAATGATAAAACTAAAAAAATATATGATGTACATTACTATAAGAACTACCTACCAACGAAAATTGGTTTGAACGAAATCTAGTAAGTAGTTTTTTTTTAATGTGTCATAAATCGAAAAAAATACACCATTATTAAAACATCAATTTAAGTTACAACACATTACAAGAACTTTTATATTATGTTACTTGCTGCTACGGAACCCTTCATAGGCGAGTCCGACTCGCACTTGGCCGGTTTTTTTTATTTTGTAAAATAAGTCTTCCAACTTATACGCAACGTCTGTTGTCGCATTTGTCTAGTGGAGATGCTTATACTGTTAAGTGGTAGTGAAGGATCGGGGCCCTTTTTTTTGTTTTTGCGATCGACAGTCTTAGGAAACCCTAATCTACGTAGTTTACTACAATAATTAGGAATGCTTTTATATAAACGACTCCTTTACTATTAAAATATACGCCTTTTACCGCTAATGCCTTGCACTGGGCGTAGTGAGAGCGCCCGACATTCTCCCAGGGCTCCGACAGACCGCTGGCCGCAGCTCCAATTTATTACCTGTCGACGAACGTACCTAGAGCGCTCCTAAGCGTATGTAGTACTACTGATAGTACTGTTACCGCACGCGCACTGGACCTCACCGAATCTTGCTGACTGCGGCTGAACGAAAGCCGCGGTACTCCGCGGTTGCATTGGCCCCAATACACAAGAATTTAGTGCAACGTTCCAAATAACACACATTCAAGCTTATCGGTTTGGTATTTCCTGAGGTTTATGTTTTTACCTTGTGTTTTGAATAATAAAATTGAGACTGAAAAACAAAAAATAATTTGAAGCCTGTCTTTGTTAAGCTCGTCTTCTATTTTTTTATATGATATTGTTACATAATTGATGGATTGAAATAACAGCAATGGTTTTCGATTGAAAGTTTCTAAAATATTAGAAACCCAATGGAAAACAAACTGAACCGAGATAAGTAGCACCTTCCCGCAGACGCTCAGAAATCTAAGATTCATATGGTGCTTTCATAGTTTTTATCGATGAAAAGTATGTGATCTTCCCATAGGGATAGCACAAAAGCATACAAGAGAAACCTTATGAATATTGGAGTAAAAGTTGTAGATATTCCAATGTCAGCGCAAACTGGGTTCTTTGACCGTCGTTATAGTCATGAATACATCGCGCATTGATCCAATTAGCGGCAGTGCGAGCACAGCACGCGCTCTCCACATAATCGAGTTAGAATCGATTCGACACGGGATCGCGTCGCCGCGCGCCGCAATCATGGCGGTTTATTAACAACAATCGAGCCACAAACACTTTATGGGAAACTAACTGCGCACATGTTGAAAGTAGACGATCGCTCCAGTCACAGCAGAGCAAGGCTTTCTCACACTTGAAATGTTTTTGCACGTAAGATGAGGCGAGCACGTTGAGCTCGTAAATGCGTTCGCGTAATCCCGGAAACGCGTAATTTGTATTAAAATAAAACCTTCACCTTGAGCGACGCAAATCACTGATGACGTTTACAATGTAGTCACTACGATGTGGCCGCATACAAAATGGGAGCCGATTTACTTTATACAGAATCTGCATCATAGAAAATATATAAAAAATCTATGATCTGCATAGACGACGCCGACGGTAACCCACTGCTTATCGTATCAGTATAATTGTACAAGCTACTAGACGATTGAGTAAAACCAGTTAGTTGTATACTAACGCAGGTATAGGCTGATAGCATTTACAACCACATTTTGTACCGGTTTATAGGTCTTGGTGTCAAATCATTCTCACGGTTTTTGCGACTTCCTTTGGAAATATTTTGGAGCAGATGTGATGAGGAAAGTGCACAGAAATCTGTACACTTTCCTCATCACATCTGTAGTAAAGTAGTGTCACTGTGTGTGTAAGTGTAGTGTAAGTATCTGTGTAGGTATTTGGTCTCCTTCTGCGAATTCAAAATCTCCATTCAGCGAGCGGACACTTTGTTTTGCGCAGTCCCTACTTGCCAGCATCTCACTCCACGATTACTATCTATCTGAGTCGTAAACGTGACTATCGATTAATCCGTGAAATCATGGAACTCCGCTCACTTGCACAAAAACAACAAGAAACCAATGCTACCATCACTTACTGCAGACAGTTTGTATAAAACATTTTAGTGTTCACCCGGTAGATACCTACGTCATATGCCTCAGCTATACCTACCAGCTTTTGCGATTGGGAATTTACATTCTTCAAGAGGTTAATAAAGATTAAGGAATATTGGGCATAATAAAACGAAACCAATAAAATTTAAAGAAAAGGAGTTGTTTAGGCAATATGTTTGGCAATTGAATCTGTAGCGGCGACCGGTGTAAACTGACCTCTCACGCGCTTATACAAATACTCATCACACTAATAAGTAAATGCAATTTTCACTGACTAAGATCTGCACGCGGCGATAAATCACGCGCTGCGCTAACGCATCGAAAGTGTTCCAGCGAAGACTACGCAACTGATCCAATAATGCACCACATTACACAACGCGGGATCGCAAGCGCACGCGCATCGGATATGCACGTTTGCCGGTTATATCGGCACAACCTTGTACTAAAATTTTCTATTTATTTACATTAATTTGGAAAATTAATATTAAATAGTTTCAGAAAGCAATTTTGATAATTTAATCAAAAAATTGTTTATGGTCATTTACATAGATATCCGTGGTCATTTAACATTTATGTTACTCGGGGTTGGCGAGTGGCCACGTTAACTGCTCATGTTTGCATTTATCAGAAGGCTCTATAAACATGATGCTGCCACACACAACCTTCACCTTTTTGGTAAAACAAGAGTCTTGTCTACAGTCAAATATTTCATCTGAATCCCACTGCTTTGTTACGTCAAACCTGCGCCAATATTTTCTCTATATCTGTCCCGAAAACTGTTGTTCAGGACATTACCAGTCCATGTTCTGCAACAGGAACTGAGCACCATGACGTCATGACACGCTCTACACTATGTCTTAACGACCGAGTGTCGCTGAACTTAAGTCACTTAACATTGTTATACATTACAGGTTTCGAAACTGTCCCAGATAATAAGCTAAGCTCACTGAGCGGATTATTAAGTTTAATAGAGAATATGATGAAGATAAACTATTATGAATAAACAGAAGAAGAACAGAAGATCGGAGCAATTGAAGTAGAGAACAGAATAATGCCTGCGATGACAGGACGCCATAAAAAGGTATACTAGAAGTAAGAAATGCAGTTTGATCTCTTTTGTGTCTCGGTGTCGGAGTAATATTACCGGTACACGATGTTAATATTATACGAAACCACGTAACAGCCGCATAGACAATGCGTGGGCGTCGAGGTTAATCTTGCGCCACTATCCCGCTGCCTGAGATTCTCATCGTATCCACCACACAAATGTGGAGCCTGTTACGATGCATCAGAGTGCAAATTGATGAAGCAGCAGACACAATAGGCAGTTACATGTGTGATTTCAACGACCATCCGTAACTGCAAACCATATTAGAAGGCTTTACTTTGCATTTTAAATGTTATGTGATATTTTATTATTTGTGGTTGTAGCAGAAAGGCTCATGAGGTTCACGGTGGTATTGCAATGTCAGCGCACCCAAACTGTTAAAAAGGATAACGAGAAGTAACCATAATTAGCAACATCTTAGAATGTGCAAATGCTTTGAAACTATTTGTGAAAGAGAGAACTTTGCAGACAAGTTCTGAGCCAGGTCTATGGACGCGGGACAGTGGTTAGTACTACAGGTATGACAGAACAAAGCCGAATTCCAACCGCTTTACGCCTAATACAACAGTTTGATCAAAAATTCACAACACACCAAAAACAATGCGGGCACAAAGCGCGCGCACGCAGGTGTGCTACGTGTACGACGCAGTGACGTCACCGGCAATCAGGTAACGAGCAATGACTCATAAGTCATAGTCCTTTGCATTCCAGGAAACAACGTTCGCGGAAGGGGCCGACCAAAGGACCAGATGATTCAAAAACCGTGGAAATGCTTTCATTCATACAACTTGCTATCTTGTAAAGTTTGTATTTGAAGTTAACAACATTTTAGCAGAACCCCGGATCCTAAATGTATTCTGTTTTGGATAGTACAAGTTTTGTTTTATGGACCAATGGAAATGTACGGTGGTACCACCAGTTTTCGTCCTTAAAGACATCAAATTAGCTTGGACACGCTATTACACGACAAGGATTACTAGCAACTGTTTTCAAATTTGTTTGTCTCGGACTAAGCTTCGAAACCTTCGAAATTTCTTTAACACGCACGTGACTGATATGTTCAACCATTACACATTCGTAACAGTTTCACAGACATTGTGCACTAGTTTCAAGACAAAGAACTTTCTACTGGACATGGTACGTTTACGACTTATCCATTGATTTTCGTAACGAATTACAGTAAGCAATTGACATAACGGCCTTCAGCTCCGAATCAAAATGGCCGCGAATCGCGCCGCCAGATGATATCGGACACACTGTGACTAATTACAACGAACGATTGGCGTTGGAAAGCCAGTGATAATGGCGGAGATACAACTATAAAAACGTGCTCTCCACCTTTATGGAAATATCATAGATTGTGATAGATTAGATTATAATAATATGTGGAGAAAGGAAATGTAGTAGTCATTGGTATAATTGGAAGATGAAAGTGGAGATCAAAACAATTGGACAGTTGTAGAAATTGATGGAACTGTGAATGACTAATGCTTATTTCAAATAAGCTTTGATTTTAACTTCAGGTTTGCAGAAATACTCGTGCACATGCAGAGATGTTTGTCAGTAGGATGGTGCCAGTGTCCTCGAACGGGCGGCGTCAGATAACGGAGCTGGCGCCGCGCAGACAGCGCGTCACACGCTGCCGCCCAACTGTTACAGTCATGCTGGGATTCAACCTAACCTAACATCATCATGCTTTTGGGTCAGTTGTTGTTTATTTATAAATTTGTAAGCAATGTCTCCAACACAACATGTTACGCGAGTGACGCATGCTGTGTTAGAGTCGGCTTTTAGTCGTGTTATTATTAATAGTATACGTCTCCCTTGCTTAAGCTGGTTGATAGACTTTCGAGCTTTAGGGTTCGAGATTAGAGAACTACTGTCAACGACTACTGACAGGCGAGAGCAACAGCTTAAAGTCCCCGAGGCCAAAAGGTGTCTCGACATGTATGCACGGTCGCTCGTCCGCGGACTGACCTCGGCGTTCGATGTTTGCGACTATATTTTATTAAACTACATCACAGAACACAGGATCATACCTACAATCTTCTATTCTGTGATCTACACTAATATTCTAAAGAGGTAAAGTTTGAAATTTTGTTTGTAGAAGAAACTAATTAACTGATTTTGAAAATTCTTTTACCAATGTACATATAAGTAGAGACATTATTCCTGAGTGAAAAAGGATATATGGCACAGGTAAGTACTAGTAGTAAATGAATAATATTCACATAAGTAAAAATTCGAAATATTCAACTAAATACAAAATAAAAACTCAACTTTAAGTTAAGCTCGCCTATGTACATGAACTTTGCTATCCACTTATTTTTTGTTGTTAGTGTACAATAAAGAATTAAAGAACTAAATATTCCAACCACGGAAAATACTTTCGTGTGTTATCTCCGTTAACAGTGTGGCACGAAAAACCGATAGTGATGTAGCATGGCAGTTAACGAAGAGATGTGAGCAATTAACCCAGTGCGCACGCAGATCGATATCTGCGGCGGTGCGCGTGCGCACGCACTCGCTGGAGACGAGAGTGCGTCGCGTGACAACACGCCATAAGTAACAGGTTGCGTTCACACGAGCCGACGAACTCTTATACCTGCTTATACCACACTGATTCACATCTTAGCAGCGAGAATAAACCTAACGTAGTATGGTCACATTCTCACACTTACTGCCAAAAATCTATGTGGTGTCTAACTTTCTCGATGATGTATTTTTGGTTAATTTTGTATGACAAATCTGGCAGATGACACGTCATCCAGTGATCACCGACACGTTTGTCAATTAGTGGAGTTAGGGTCCAGGTGCGCTCAGAAGCGCTAGTTAGAATACCTTGTATTTTATTTATTATGAAATGAAATCTGTGTTTTGCCGCATTATGTTAAGAATAATTACAAACAACTGCTTAATCAATTAAAGATTTATAATCTGATTTCTCTACGATTCTTAAGTCGGACTTGTGAGTCATTGGTCATAAAGTAAAAAGTATTGCCTTAGTTGGCCAAACCATATTATTGCTAAACGTTTTTCATAAATTAGAATGTGTCACAGTACCCAGTCAGGGCCACTTTCTGATTCACATCATGGAATTATTTTGAGTGCGATGTAAAAGCATTGAGTTAGGTTGATGATCATATTTGACATAGAGGTGGACCATGTCTGATGTATGATTGTATGTCGTAATTTGAGCTTTGTGTTAATCTCTTTGTTATAAAATCATGCATCGCACCAATATGGAGCACGATGCTCTGTTTAGTATATCATTAATATCAGTAATAGCGCACGAACGCTCGCTTTACTGAAACATAACAATGGTTAATGCGGCGTTAACAGAAACATTACTAATAAGCGTTTAATTGTCTGATTACAATGTTTTTTTAATGTTTGATTACAATATTCTACATTTTGGCCAGCTGCGCGTGCGCCCTTAGGAGTACGTACCAGTTAAATTTATAAAAAGATGTAATTAGATTATTTACAGGAAAGTGATTTTCAGTCAAGTGCTGACAAGGGGCTTAGACCAATAAAATAAAATATTTGTGGTTTAGAAAGAGAAAGACCATAGTATGGTTATAGTTACTGTATTCCACTAGCCTTGCTTAGGAGCACACGTCTCACGTGATATTACGAAACACAACTTCCAATATAAAGAAAAGGATAATAAACAGCTATTATTGAAATCCTTAAAACGAAGTTTCTCTTTGGTGTTCTATAACCCCAACAGGTTATGGGCCCAGTATAATATAGCAATGACAAACGATTTGCAGGTTACTAAACGCGGGAAGTATGACCAATTTTTTTAACAGTTACGTTTAGTTTTTACCATTGCTGCTGTAATATGGTACAGAATCCAGTAGTATTTATTGGTCGTACTGTTTCATTTCTCCAATTCCCCTGATCATTGGCCAACCATAAACATGAGACTCGCTCGAAAATTATTTTAAATCCTTAAACTAGATCACTGAAACTTAAAACCAGTCTCCTCAGGTACTCGAAACCAACTGGATAAGCCATCAAGTGTTCGGGCATGTAACAGAGCACTTGTACGGTATCAGCTCCAAGTGACAAAAAAACTACGCGATGAGAACTTTTTTTACCGCAGTATCGTGTGACACTGTGACACGTGAATGGTCTCGACGCATGGCGCTACAATCGTGACCCTCGAGTATGCAAAACTACACAAAGCTCGTCGTGACATCTGACGTCAGCAGACAAGCTTTGTGACACGTAAAAACTTTAGGAAAACTGCTACCAACATAGTTAATTAAAAGGAGAATAAAAACTCCTAACAAAGCGTTCGGACGTATCCAATGCGTCTTACCGTAGATCCGGTCAAACAATATTACAAATGCAGTAAAATATTCCGCCAAAAACATTATAATATTTCGAACAAAAAGAACAAAGTTTTAGAAATGACATCATCGAAAAATCAAAAGGAAAATATCAAAGTATCATTACATAATTTATTTTGTCCCTGAGTGTTCTTCTAGATTATTATTCTACAAACAGCAACAAAAACGAATAGTTTAAATAATATAAATCTAGAACGCTTGGCTCGCAAAGCGCAAGAGTTAAAACAAACTAAAAAGATCGTAAAACAATAGAGAAAACGCTAAACAAACTTTATCAAGTCTACTATTGTTTGTGTAGAACCAGATGTAACAGCGACATCTGACTTCACTTCCATCGTATACAATGCCTAGTAGGGTAAGACGAGCGCCTCCTGGCCTTCCAATGTTCCCAATGCTGGGACACCGGCCTCTTCTCTTTAAAAGAGAGTGGAATTTTCAAATTCAAAGCATTTATTTCAAATACACCATTTGCTTTTGAATAGTCAAATTTTGGTCAGTCCAAGTGAAGCTAAATTGCACGTTATAAAGCGTAGGTCTTTAAGGAGAAGAACGTGCAAGAAACTCCATGGACACTATTTTAAACCATATTATGTGTTACTTAAAATGCTTGGTTACATATTACTTTTTGTTTCTATCATGTTTGCTTTCGGTTTGTGTGTTCGGTTCTAGGACATGTCGGTTTCCTTACGATGTTCTTCTGAAACTGTCTGTACGCGCAGAATGCTTAGCCTGCAGTGTCGATATAAGCTTCGGTCAGTAATCTAGGCTTGTAGCATGGCTCTGTTAACCATTGTAGTTACTTATCCCCTTTTTAACAACAAATACAGGATATGCCTCTACTAAAAATTTAAGTATACTTTATAATCTGGGGAGCCAATTTTCAACCCCAAAACCAATAAATCTACTTTTGGACGTGCCGACAAGGACATGTTGATAGTTAAAACAAAAAGATGGAACGAGTCATGCATGACCTGTGTGATTTCCTTTTATTCATTTCCTAGTGCCCCGCCCCAAGATTTCACGAGTGCAGATTATAAGCTTTCTCATCTATTGCTCATTTTATTTGTGAAAACTGAATCAAAAGCTTGTTGCGTGTTGTAGGCAGAGTTAGCGGATGAACAGACAGACGCAGAAAACGACATTGTTGATAATATGTAAAGACTAGCTTCTGCCAGTTTACACGACAACGTAAAAATACAATATTATCTCAGAAGAATTTGACAATTTTCCTGTCCAGATTCCTAAAGATCGTGATTAATTTTCTGAAGAGGAAAATTTAGAGATCTCTTAATAGTTGCGCAAGAATTTAATTTATAAAGCTAAGCAAGTATGAAATATTGGTAGATTCTATTGCGTTGTATGTTAGGTTATACAAGTAGTAATTATAACAGGAAATGCCTACACGCACCTAATAATCACGTCCCTTCTGCCATTTTGTCTTTAGTATATTTGAATCCTATATAAGGGATAGGATATTTCAAATAAAAGAAGACGAGTGCACATCAACTTTTCATCTTAGCTGGATCAGGGGATCGTTCTGAGTCCTTTGCTATACACCTCCGATCTGGTGCCAATGTAACAGTAGCAACATGTTCGAATGACACAGCTAGTCAATAATCCTTCGGAGTACCTTGAACAACGTTGGCTGACCCAATGAAAGATAAGATTTCGTGCCAATAAATCAATCCATGTAACATTTGCAACATCCTGTTCCAAACCGCTTGCCGCATACAAGCCAATGCAATTGAAAAAGCGGCATATTTTACATATATGTAATTCAAAATAAAAACATTTCATCTACTCATAGCATGAAGACGGATTGCAAAAATATGAATACAAAAACCGTTACAATATATTTCATTAGTTAGAATAACAATATAATGTACCGGAATATCATCAGTCACCGTCTCACATGTCCGTTATAGCATTGTGATCCTCTGCTGCTCTATAGTGCTGTTCATTTACTAATTACTGCATTGGGTCACTAACTGTTAATAGACATATTTGATTTAGAGTTGTACTGCTGTGGCGTCTTGATGAATTAGTTCTGCAGCATGTTGATGATCGTTTTTATATTCTACAGGTAAAATAAACGACAATGTTGGCTTTCTTTCAATAACAAGCAATATAAAGCATACAAAGTAGCCATCGTTAGCTGCTTATTGAATGAATGGCGAAGCTCTTCACCTCGACAACCCAGCGACGACGCCCGAGGCTCGACCTCACGGCTCCTTTAATAGCTGCCAGCGTTCCTCATTAGAGCACACTGCACATTCGACGTGATTCATTCATAGATAATGCAACTAGTTAGTTTACGGTCGCTAAAAGACTCATCGTATGGATATTGAAAGATTATACATTCTATTTATTAGTTAGTTTAAAAGTTTTGTTACTATTTTGGTGTTACATAATTTTAAGTTTATTTTATTTATTGTATAAATCATGCTTATAGAAAGTATAATCTATGCAAAATATATTTATACACACAGTATGAACATTCTACAGCGCTACGAGACTATTTAGGATACCTTTGGTCAGATTTAAATTATAAACTTTTAAATCTGACCAAAGATATCTTTTAGTTTTGGTTTATTCTCATTTTCAGAATACTTTTTACTCTCTTCGATTACCTACACGACATTAATATAATTTCTCATAGGCATTTCAAACAATAGAAACTAGTGCAGTAGCTGAAGCAGTACTTAAGTTCCCACGCTGCTAGGGTCGACTAAAATGGATTACCTAGCCAGGTGAAGATGATAGCGATCATTACTGAGAGCACTAAGTGCCAACAACGCTGCAGTCGGCAGGCGGGTGAAATATTTGAACATCGCCTGCAGCGCTGTTTATTACGTGCTCACAGAGGTTCCGGACCACAGTTATTATGAAAAATACCTATATTTTACAGCTACGCGACGAGTTATGCTTCTCGGGATAAAAGATAACCTGTGACCTTTCTATCCTCGGAGCTTGTATGGATCTCCACGACGGATCTTTGTAAATCCGCCGGCTTGTTGGAACGGAAAGACTTTTCGCTTTGAAGAGAGAAATTGATATTTAAATGAGAATTAACGATGGAAGTCTGTTTCGATTTGCGTGTAGCTGGCTAGTAGAGAGCGTATTAATAAAATAGTGCGCATGCAACGTGCGACACTGCGGGTTCAACGATCGACGGAGACACCGTATCGGGTTCAATTTTATTATAACAGGACCTCGGTATCTGCCAGGTTCGCGTAATGCATACGTAATAATTATGAAATTGTTGACACAACTACACAATTATAACATTGATTTCATATTTACATATTTAGGCGAAATCGTAAACCAATATTTTAACAATGGAGATTGATACAATTTAAATTAATTAAAATATTTGTAAATATTAGAAGTCATGGAACGTAAACAAAAAGAACAGTGTGACAAACCATCAATAATAAATAAAAGAATGTAAGAATGTTAAACACGATAAGTGCTACAAACATACAACAAGTTATAGGTAAACAGTACATTTTCTAGACATTAGTTAGCGTGGGAAATAACATCTGTCATCCTAAACACTTCCTTCGGCTAATGTTAGCTGCAACGTTCGCTAATATCGATTGTTTGCGATTGGCATGCGAGCCGGCAGCCGCCCCCGCGCCGGTCGCTGTCCCAGGTCGGGGCGACACGCTCTACCGACCGGCACCTGTACTCGCGCCGCCGCTGCACCTTTCTCCAAAAACCGAACCTTTCGTCAAAAATATGACTCAGAAGGCATCGTCCGAACTTTTTCATTACATCTTAAAATCATTTTCCTGCTCTTGTCCAACGTGTGGCGTCATAGCTCTATTTCTTGACTCTTAGCAAATTCATCAATTCTACTCGCAAGATTCTGTAACACTTGGAGCTGATCCGTCCTTTTTGAGGGTCCTTCGGTTCGTACATCAGTACGAACACGGAACATTTACTGTTCCGTGAGTACGAACACGCGATAGCGCACGCTCGGTACAATTTCTAAAGAGTAAACCTGCTGCACCTTACCTCCTTCATGTGCTGTTTACTCATTACAACTGTCTCGGCGACTGAATGAAAACTTCCATTATGTTTTTGTTCCACTTGAGAAGCGTTTCGTCCATTGTTCTGGATTTAGTTAACCTTAGTTCCGAACGTATTTATGTTAACAGACACGGATGATGGTCGTCCAGTTTACAGTATCGTTAGTTCGTGGCGGAAAAAAGTTCTTCTTAGTCTGACACTGAAGCTTCAGTCAACAGCTGGTTTAAGAAGAAACCTAGATGTGAATATTGTGAATGTAATTGGTAGTAGACTTTGTTAGATGTACGGTATATTTAGTGTTTATTGATTACCAATTCCTTAGAGCTTTTTTTCACAAATACAGCGCACACGTGCACTATGGCTAATTCACGCCCACTATTCAATTTGTATGTGGAACCGCAGTGGGTGAAACGTTGCGGCCAGCCAGATCGATAGTGCTAAGCAGGCACCTGGTGCGTTCCCCTGACCTGCACAGTACACGAGGGTGACCTACTAATCAGCGATAACGTCCACTCTACAAACTAGTTCGTAACGCGATTAAGTCTGCGCTGTTTAAAAGTTTATACAATTGCACTGTGGAAGAGAGGCTTGCAATTTATATATTTTGAGTAACCCATAAACAACGTGGATCAAAGTATAGTATTACACGATTCCAAGGCTCTTAAGCTGGTGCTAATTTAACATTTAAATCTGCTTATATTGTAGCTAATCAGTGACTTATGCAACCGACACTGGAAGAAGCCACGTTTTGTCTCCTATAAAAAAACCATTCATTAGTTTAAAGTAGCGACTATTACGAGTGAGCACATCATAGTAATTGCGTTGGCTAAACAATAGAAACTTTGTGAAGACGTTAAGGCCAAGGAAGTCGATACGAGGACATGATAGACTACTCATTGTATATTCGTGTATCTGTTTACTGAAGCTACGCTCATACAAATTATGTACAATTGGCATCGGTGACGACGTCTTCTGGTTGATGGAACTTTTACGTATCTGAATAGCTATTTAAAAAACTACTCCACAGCTGTGAAATATGAAGTATTGACGCATAGAATAGCCGTTGGTTTTTCTGGCTAATTTTAGTTACAGGACATGAACTGTGATCCAGAGACTCTTGCAAGCATCGTAAGCAAACGATAACAAAGGGGATCGTCGGCAGAGCACCCGTTATGTATTCTCACGTCAGCGCCGCACCGCGCCCGCCTTCCTTCAGTAACGGTACCGTTCACTACTGCAAGCTCATTCGCTACGCTTTGACGAGTAAACGACTGAAATGGACTTTTCGCAAAATTGATGATTATTGAATAATATGCATTTACAGTGCAATAAAATAAAATATTTAAAATGCTAATTATTTAAAACATCTGGAGAAATAAAAATTAAAATGAAGTAAGTGCTCACGTTTACGCTGCAAAAGCTGTCAGTATTCGAGCCTAGTAGCTTTGTTTAGGTGGTTATAGGAGCTTCAGTTAGAACTGACGAGGCTGGATACAATTCCAGCTTCTGATATAAAATAAATTGTCCATCCGCAGTTTAATCAGGCAAGAGACGGAGCATGACACGACTAGAGTTTACCTCGACGAGCTGTGCATTTAGCGAGTAGCCTTCACCTCTTTTCTCTAAAATCTCGGTGTCAACATGTCGGAAACAATGCGAAAGTGTTGTGTGCGCACTTTCCACTGGCAAGTGAAGCATCAGCACGTTGCACCGGCCCGGCGGCGGCATACGGCACACGACGCTAACAATAGCCGTGTGAGCTGCTTTCATTGAGTGAGAGGCCTCCAAAACTCGCAGTTTCTCTTGTATGTTAACTGTTTTACTTTGTATATTATGACTACGTGACTCATAACTACTTGTTTCAAGATAAAGAATTAAATACTCGTACGTGGCAGATGCAACTTCGAGATAACACCGTTTTCCTTCTCGACGTTAAGGCCATTACGGATACGAGGAAGTTTTAAAAAAATTGTAAGTCATAACATGAGTAGAAAAAAACAAGTGGAGTAAGGCGCTCCCGGATATCTATGGGCGCTCCGTACAGTGGAGCGTGCAAAGAGCTTTGGCTCTTGTGCGGCGCTTTATGGTAGGTGGCCTACCAAAATACGTACTAGAAAAACGCAGATCTGTGCACATCCAAGACTTTTTTGTTTTTTTTTTTTTATGTACCTATGTTCACCGATGCCTCGGTTAATTGTGGACCGATTTTGAAAATTATTTTTTTGATTGAAAGGTTATGCTTCCAAGTCGGTACCACAGAAATATTGTTATGGACTGATCATGAACTCCTCATAGAATCACAGCAGAACTGTGGTTACAAGTAAAGTTGCTTTGTTTATATATGTAGTTGATGACTGACTGTCAGAAAAGGGGGGGGGGGGATGTATCGAACTGATCTGATGATGAAGCCAGAAGGAAAAAAATTAAATTAGTGTAATCTAATTGTGTTTGGGATTATTAGAATCGTTATGAGATGCAATGTACGTAACTTAATTTTGTCTGAGGGGTACTTTTTAGTGGTGGTATAATAACTAAAAAGTTTAAAATAGACTCATAGCAAGGTACAGTTGAAAACCAGCGTCAGGCAACTGCTACGTAGTGGCCTGGCATCATGCTGAACTGGACCCATTTGGTGCAGCCAAATATATCTACATACCATGTAGATATATTTAAGTTTGAGTTTCTATACTAAGTGTAATAATTATTATCTCAGTGTGTGTACCTATGTGCCAAATAAACGTATTTTCTTTCTTTCAAATAAGAAACTTTTTACAAAAAAAAAATATAACCGACTTCAATGTCGAAGTTATATTTTTTTTGTAAAAAGTTTTATACTTAACTGAAAGGTTGATTCATAGGGAATGTCTTGGTTCATTATGTTCACCTATGTATCACTACTGTACTGTAAATCAATAAATAAATACCCATTAAGTTTTGTGTTACAACCATTTAACTAATCTTGGTTAATAAATACTCAGTATTAAGTCCAGTGTTGAAGTCTAAAATGGTGCAAAATGTGAACAATACAGCCATTGTGCTGCTGGAATACATTACACAATAATTATTAGTGAAACACAAATAATATCCTATCCTCTATTGTCATCTCTCTCTATCGCTATATGGTTTGCTGGAAGAAAACTCAACTTTGAGTTAAGCTCGCCTATGTACATGAACTTTGTTATCCACTTATTTTATAAGTTGTTATAGTGTACAATAAAGAATATGTTAACCAGATTAATAAACTCAGATTTAACACATATTAAGCAATTAGTTAGGGGATTATGAGTTTTCATTTGCTTGGTTCTGCTGTGAAAATCCATTTATTTTAAAAAAAAAAACAATGCTAAAAAAATTAAGCTAAAACCAATGGATTTTCACAGCAAAACTATTATTGTGATAAGCAATAAACTATTTAATGCAGTAAATTATATAGTTTATTGCTTATCACAATAAAACACGTAGTAGAAAAAAGGAAAGATTTAGTAATAAATTATAATCAAGTAATAACTTACAGCCAGTACAAGATCCAGTCCAAAAATGCAGTCTATTCCTTAATTTAGCTTATGCATTTTAAGAAGATCAAACTAAAACAAACCTCTTAGACAGAATACACTTTTATAACAAGTTGCCAAAGTTAGTTACAGAAATTAGCGAGGTTGGCAAAGAGGAAAAGTTCAAAATCCAAAACAAAATTTTAAAAAATTTCACCAAATATATGTACATCATAAGATAAGAAAAATTGATAAGACTTGGCATTTTTTATTCACTTCAACAAGCCGGAAATAAAACACAAGTAGCAGAAGATACCATAACCAAATCAGTTGTGACAAAATTTACAGAACCCGTAGAATTCTATCAAGTTAACAATAAGAACCAAGTTGAATAACTGAACAACAAAAGCCAGCAGCTGGCAATTTTAAGTTCTACATGTAGATCCAGTAAACAATAATATAGAAATACAGTGCCATTTAAAATTTGTAATATTATACTTGGCATAACTTAAAAATATGCAGTTATTTACACTCAGGCTTTGTTAAAATACATGGCAGGTATGACTATGTCACAGATGATGGTGGAGGCAAATATTTAAGATAAAAGAATATTAAATTACCAGCTAGCAAAACCCGCAGCTTCGCCTATGTACCTAAATTATAGCCTATGTCACTCAGGAGTAAAGCAGCTTTCTAACGGTAAAAAAATTTTAGCAATCAGACCAGAACTTCCAGAGATTACCTCCTACAAACAAAAAATTAAAAAGAAAACAAAGTTTACCTCTTTAACCTTTCTATCGTGGAAATTACAGACACAATAGAAAGACATTTGGTGCGCAAAACACCGGCGTTCGCTTGGGGTTTAATTAATTAATATACCAGTGTAGATAACTGCTTGTTTACATAAATTAGGGGATGAAACTCAATGTAGTAGAAATGCTAAATAAGTAATTTGAAAGTCAATTAAATACCTTCACTGTCCAGTGTTGTGTTGAAGGTTGAACCTGTGCCCCACAGAGTTTCTCTACTCAGTAATATTCAGTTTGTTAGCACTCATTATTAAACCATTAGAATAGATATTTTTTACATTTAAATGGTTTTGTTATTGTCATCTCTATGGTTGTTTATTAAACATACAACATAAACCTTACTTTAGATAATTACTTTACAGTTTGAATCTTATCAAGGCTGCCGTCCTCTAACTAAAAAGCAGCTAAGTGCTTTGTTTTCTAAGTAACTTAGCTGCTTTTTAGTTAGAGGACGGCAGAAGGAACCAAATTATAAAAAGCTAATCATAACCATAACGGTAGAGTAAAAGAAAAATTACTTATGACTACTAGTAATACATAATAATACATAATCTTTTTGTTGCTTAAGAAAATTAATTTTACACCTGTCAAATATTAAATTGATTCTAATTAAAGAGCCAGCCTTCGTCCTTTCACAGACGCCTAAAACAGTTGCACAGGCACACACATTTATCTCGACTAAGTTATTTCAGGGTGTTCTGACGTGAAAAGGTACTTTTTCGGTGTAATACAAGTAAAGATAAGGTGTTGGCACCAACCTGCTAGTTGTGCAGCGCCGCGTCGCCTCCAAACAACGTCCACCTTCATTATGTTGAAATAACAAAACACAAAAACTATTCACCTACATGAAATTAATTACTTCAATCAACTAATTCATAATGCACTTTTTTCAAACAACGTAACGTAAATCAAATTACACGAAATCATACAACAATACACGAACGAAGCTTTTGAAATCACGAAAATAAAAACTTAAAAAGAAACATCACCACAAAACATTACTCATTGACTGACTGACTGACAGAGTGACAGATGGCACTTGAAGAAGTAGAGGGGGAAGTATTCAGTGTTACCACTTAAGAAACATTGTGATTCAAACCGTCCCGATATACTATAAAGAAATCTTAGGGAACTATAGAGCAATATGCAACGCACACACGCAACTCAAAACTCGCGTATGAGCTCGTTTTTATTATTAATAACCTATAATGTGTTACTTTATTAATAATAACTATGTAATACAAGTGATATATAATTATATGAACATGATGACACAGTCCCCGCGTTCCGAATCGCGATTCTGACAAACGCGCAATGTCAAAAATAATACTCTATCTTATCTTATATCTATATATATAAAAGAAAGTTGTGTTAGTTACACCACTTATAACTCAAGAACGGCTGAACCGATTTGGCTGAAAATTGGTGGGGAGGTAGCTAAGAACCAGGAGAAGGACATAGGATACTTTTTTTTTTTTTTTAGGGTAGAGTAGAGTAGGGTAGGGTAGAGTAGGGTATAGTAGGGTAGAGTAGGGTAGAGTAGGGTAGGGTAGAGTAGAGTAGAGTAGGGTAGAGTAGGGTAGAGTAGGGTAGAGTAGGGTAGAGTAGGGTAGAGTAGGGTAGAGTAGGGTAGGGTAGAGTAGGGTGGAGTAGGGTAGAGTAGAGTAGGGTAGAGTAGGGTAGAGTAGAGTAGGGTAGGGTAGAGTAGGGTAGAGTAGGGTAGAGTAGGGTAGAGTAGGGTAGAGTAGGGTAGTGTAGGATAGAGTAGAGTAGAGGAGAGTAGAGTAGGGTAGGGTAGAGTAGGGTAGAGTAGGGTATAGTAGGGTAGAGTAGGGTATAGTAGGCTGAAGTAGGGAAGAGCGGGAGCGAAGCCGCGGGCAAAAGCTAGTATTCCTTATATTTTGTGACTATATTAAATTTGGTCGGATTCGGAATTAAATCGCTTTTAACGTAATTCTGAACTAAGGGAGTAATAAGCGAAGTTAATTTAACAAAGTATCAAACCTTGGCTTTAGGTATTACGAAAACTATCCAATGAATATTCTGGAATATTTTCGCCAATCTGAGTTTCACCGACTAAAACTACATTCCTTCAGTTGTCTTCAGTCTTTTGCCTTTTTTGACCACAGGTTTCCTCTTCAGAAATTCCCCATGGCCTTAGCGGGCGTCAGTCCTCTGCACCTCAATAGTTTTGTTGTTAATCTTGAGGCACACGCGGAATACGCCGCTGTCAACGACTTAAGACTCGATAAAGAATGATGGATGGCAGAATGTCGAGCAAAATTTTACGAGCATATTTTTATAATTTCATGCTTTGGTTTCATGTGATGAAAGATATAGAAAATTACATGGATTTTTCCAATCAATTTTGTCTTAGACATTGCTATTAATAGAATCCTCGTATTAAAGATATTCCAATTTAAAGATAACATTACGAATATTAATAATATATATTAATTATTATCATTCATTAGAATAATAATAATACATAATATGAAATTAATATTTATAGTCGTCTCGTCTCGTAGTTTATACCGCGTGCGTCGAAGCACTGGAACAATTTTCCTACTGCGGTCTTCCCGTCCAATTATAATTTGGGTGTCTTCAAGGCTAGAGGTAATAGGCTCTAAGTAAACTAGTGCGCCTCACCATCAGAGATTGCATCACCGCTTTCCATCAGGTGGGATAGCAGTCAAGCACTAGTTTATATCAATTAAAAAACATAAAATCATTTTTGAACGAACAACAATATAAGATCCTTGGTCATCAACAAAGATTTTGTCGTAGTTAATTCAGTTTCCAATAATATTTTTTTGCGATCCTAGACTGGCTATTCTATTAGCTTGATTTGATAAAACTTAGTCTATTATTTCACTGGTACTTAACACTGGTAACTTACGTAGCCACTTAATAATTTCATCAACAATTTCCTCGCCTTTATGCGCATATCTCTACTCTTTTATATAGGTATCTGTGGGATCAGCACAACTGGTTTATTTCATCATTATTCAGAATTAGAAAAAGCAGAGATACTTTATATCAGCTATACCAGGAAAAATCATTATCGTCTGATCTTAACTTGCATAACCATGTTAGAATGTATTCAAAGATACAAAAAAAAAAAAAAAAATCTAGCAATAAAATAAAAGCTGTCTGGAACGTGATAAACAAGGAAACTGAAAAATTAAACCAGCGAGATCGAAATGAATTGTCCCTAAAAATTGATAATAAAATCATTTCAGACAGCACTGAAGTGGCTGATCAAAAGTCTTAATATAAAAAACACTGAGGACTTATGGGGTATATCCGTTAAGGTTCTTGGAGATATTATTGATACAATTGCTCCTGTCCTAACAGGCATATTTAATCAATGTCTAGACAGCGGAACATTCCCTGATTTAATGAAACATAGTAAAGTAGGTAGTACCAATTTTCAAATCAGGGGGCCAATTCTCGATTTTCGCCATTTCGAGATTGCAAGTCTATCTCTATGTCTATAAAAAATATCTCTATCTCTACCAAAAAATGTCGAATTGAGCAGAATTCCGTATTCTCAGTCACTTCTCATTCAAAATAGAAATAAATATCACAAAAATGTCAAGTGAAGATAATGTTCCCTTTAGGAAGAATCCACTTTCCGTTATAAGTAGTTATGAGTGAATGAATGACTTGGTTTTAAAATGCTGACTAAATATAAAACGATTCGTTTAGTCTAAAAATAATCCGCTTGATAGTTGAAGAATTTGCGGTTCCTTTCATTTGTTTACTTCTTTGGTGGGCTGTGCTGTCCAAACTTTTACGTTTCATATAATATTTTAAACAACATGGAGGGGAAAAAATACAAAAAGTCTCGGGATAGTTGGCGAAAAGTAAGTACAATCGTGGATACACAAATAACTGAGTCCGATAATGTGCGCGAAGGTCGTCGTTTCAAGAAAATACACAATGAACAAATCACAGAGCAAATCGAATATCCAATATGAGAATCCAAGTAGTATTTTATATAAAAACCAAAGAAAACACAATGTAACGCACTAACAATTAACTACATAACCAAATTCAACGGCCAATTCGCCAATTTATCTTGAGTTCGAGATTGCAAGTTTATGTCTGTCAAAAATATCTCTATCTCTACCAAAAAATGTCGAATCGAGCAGAATTCCGTATTCTCAGTCAAAATCGAAATAAATGTCACGTAAATGTCGACTCGAGTGAAGTCAAAGTGTAACATCTCACTCAACAAAACGACAACAGCGTGGCTAAAACGGGATAGCAATATAGCGCGAAAGCGCCGAGCCGCGCGCCCAGTGATGCCAACTTAGCAACTTTATAGCTAGATCTTTTGTTAGCTATTATTTGGTGGCAGATAGCTACAATTTAATTAAACTTGTAGCTAAACTTTTTAGCTACTTTTTCTAGCACTTTTTCATTTCATCATGAGACGTGAAGCTATACTTATTCTACAGCTATTCTTATTCTATTCTTATTCTATAGCTATTTATATTTTTTCTTATAGTTTCTTATAAATAAAAACTCAAAGAGAATCTATGGTCAAAGATGCTATTGCAGGTACAGCCATGGGTTTAGTATATTAGTATTAGTTCTACACCAAAATAGTACACGCTACTCGTATTTTATCGTGTGTTGTTGGGTTTTATTCATGGAGCATACCAGCCAGTGGAGGGCGCGTGCGGCGCTACCGCGGTCACAAAACATGCGCTGCTTAAACTAAACTTTGGCAGCAATTATAGGTTTGGGTATGAACGTCACGCGCTCCCATTGTTATTTTATTAAAACCTAAATTACCTACAGAAATATTTAGGAAATCTAGTTTCTTTTTGGCAAAAAAACTAGCAATCTAGCAACATTTTGCAAATTATCTAGCTACTGGGCATAGCAGTTGGCAATACCGGCGCGCCCCGTCTGTAGCGCATCGTGTGAACTCGTAGAGTCATGCCGTGCGTAATTTTTGTTATTATAACCCGTATTAGTTAAGTAGGCACATAGCGCAATACGAATCTTGTTACAACGAGTTGTCTAGTTAATTCAGTCGTATTGAATCTAAACTTATTTTTTGTTATTACGTTCCCTTAGTTCCGAATTACGTCAAAAGCGATTATCCGACCGAATTTAATAGTCACAAAATATAAGGACTATTGAGTACTGTTTGTGACGTTGCGCACTAGTCGGATTCGCGATATAATCGCTTTTGACGCAATTCGGAACGCGGGGTTTGTTAGTTGTTTGTAAACATTACGAATGCGCACGGTGTTGTCGCGAACCGCGATCGTTTTGAGTATTTTCGAACGTTTATGAATGTTTTATCACTGCGAATGTGGTGATTGTGATTGATACCTAATACCTACTGTTGTTGTAAAGTATAACTTCTGTAAATTAGTGTTTAAGAACTGTGACAGTGAAAGTTGTAGGTTTAGGTGAACTCCTTGCGCCAAAAAAGATTTACCTATTTGGAACTTTTTGAGAAGTCCTGTGAAGGCAGTAAAACTGTGTTTGTAAGTAATTATTTTCGCTGAAAACGGTCGTAATCGTCAATTCAATATAAGCCAAGCCGTATTTTATTTAAAAACCAAAGAAAATACGATATAACGCACTAACAATCTAGCAAAATTCAAAGAATTCACTCAGAAATGACATATCTCTACTATCGACATGACATCTCTATTGCTTAGAAGCACTCGTCTTGAACTCTAACGTTATCCTGCGACAAATGTCGAATTCGACAACCCAGAATAGCAACTGTAAAAATTTGTCGAAAAAATGACGTCATTAGAAATTTTTGTCGATTTCGACACCATCTCAAAAATCGAGAATTGACATTATCTCTACAATCGACATGAACTCTAACGTTATCCTTCGACAAATGTCGAATTCGACATCCCCAGAATAGCAACTTTTAAAATTTGTCGAAAAAATTACGTCATTAGAAATTTTTGTCGATTTCGACACCATCTCTAAAATCGAGAATTGGCCCCCAGGTAGTAAGAGTGATCCCTCTAATTATAGACCAATATCTGTGCTTCCAGCATTGAATAAAATCTATGAAAAAATGCTCGACCAGATGTTGTCTCACTTTAATTTAAATGGGATTTTGCATAGTCATCAGTTTGGCTTCACGAAAGGAAGGTCAAAGACGGATGCAGGAGTGAAACTCATCAATCACATTTTAGAATCCTGGGAGAAGGCATATTCTGTGACCTCTCAAAAGCATTTGACTGTGTTGACCATTATACTCTGATCTGTAAATTACATCATTACGGAATTCGTGGACGAGCTGCTGATCTTGTTTTTTCCTATTTATCTTACAGGCAGCAAAAAGTATCCATAAATGAGGTGACGTCCTCGGGGTCTTCGGGGTTCAATTCTTGGCCCTTTCCTTTTTCTAGTTTATATTAATGACCTTCCTTACATGATGGCTAAATTATCAGATATACTTAATTCTATTTGCTGACGACACTTCTCTTATTTTTAAAGTGGATAGAAAAGATGCGAATGTCTTGCGCGTTAACGAAAGTCTAGCTAGTTAGTTCTTTCGAAATGGTTCGCAGCTAATAATCTTTTACTAAATGCAAATAAAACTAAATGTATAAAGTTTTCATTACCGAATGTCCCTTAAGTTGGCGTCAATCTAATTCTTGATAGCAAAAAACTTGATGTAATTACAGAAACTGTGTTCTTAGGTATAACTGTCGATTCCAAACTGCAGTGGGGTGCTCATATTAGAACTCAGGTAGATTAAGCTCAGCGGCATATGCAGTAAGAAAAATAAGGCAGTTGACAGATGTCGCCACAGCTAGGTTAGTATACTATGCCTATTTCCACAGTATTATGTCTTATAGCATTTTACTGTGGGGATCTGCAGCTGATGTAGACTCGGTTTTCGTATTGCAAAAGAGAGCAGAGGGCTATTTATAAAATGGGTCCTCGCGAGTCCCTTAGAAATAAATTCAAAGAATTCGATATATTGACACTGCCTTCTCTTTATATCTTAGAAAGTATTTTGTATGTCCGTAAAAACCTATTACTTTTCAAAACTAGAAACAATTTCCATAACATAAATACTCGTAGTAAACACGAAATTATATTGCCCAAATGGAGATTAGCCAAGACCAGTAAGTCATTTTTAGTAAATAGCATACGCTTCTATAACAAGCTACCAAAAGCGGTGACTGAACTTAGCGAAGGAAAGTTCAAAACCCATATTAAGCGTGTCCTAACCAAAAAAGCATATTACAAAGTTAAAGACTATGTCGAAGACACGCTTGTTTGGCAATGACTGCCTCTACACTTGTGGCCCCCTGGTAACTTACAATATTGTGCGAATGTATCTATTAACTGCTCCATCTTTGTTGTAACATATATTTTTTTTTCTCTAACACATTGCTTTTGCAATATTTTTTTTATATTATTTGACTCCAACCACATTAAATTCGTTAGTTTTTCTTTTCTTGGTTGTTAACGTCTCATTTACTGAAAGTTGCAATTATTATTATTTTTTCTACCTTTTTTTTATATAGCCTCTTTTTATAATGTTAATGGAAGAACACTGTAGACTCCACGAATTCTTAGAATACTTCATATTTTGACTCACTTTTTTTAAATGATTATTTTTATTGTGCTTTTGAGTACAATATAGACAGGTTTAAACTGTTCTTAAATAATACCTTTTAATACTGTTATATGGAAATATTGTATGTACAACCATTTTTTTAAAAAGAGTAACCATGGAGTTTCTTGCCGGTTCTTCTCCATAGGAAACGACCAATTTCGAACCGTGCACTAGCTTTTGACGTTTTATAAGTGCCCATGTAGGCCTATGTGAAATAAAAAACTTTTGACTTTGACATCTATTCTGTGCAGTCAACGTTCACGCGTTCACCGATTCCATTTTCATTCATAGAATATCCATCCATCTTTTCTTTGGTCTCCTTCTCCCTTTGCATTAGTTCACATGTAAAACTAATTTATTCTCTTAGTCCCATGTAGAACTCATTAGTCAATCTTTCAGCTACTGGCACTGCATTCAGACTTCCTCTATTATTTTATACCAGTTTCCTGTTCACACATTGAGAGAGTTTGTCATGCTCACCCAAATGTCTTGCTGATGGTGGCACGTGTTATTGGGTCATTCGGTTCCCTTTAAAGTGGTTGAGCTGAGTGGGGCTGATGCACAGGTCATGCCCGTGAACGGGTGCCATCGGTTGAAGATGGTCATCTCTTGGCTGGCAGTGGCTTAATTCGGTTTCTGTTTTTAATTACATTTAATAAGAATAATAATAACTTATTATTGTTGCGTATCTGCCTACATTGTGTCTCACATATTCGAAGCGACAAGAAATATGTACCCAAGATCTATATAGCTCATAATATGTTTTAAAAAGAGTGTCCATGGAGTTTCTTGCACTTTCGTCTCCGTAGAGACCTACGTATTGGAACGTGCAATTGAGCTTCACTTTTATTGGACTGACCGACATTTGACTATTCAAAAGCGCCTGCAAATGGTCTATTTGAAATAAATGATTTTGACTTTCTTCGTATCTGTCTTTGTTGAATCTTTTTAACCGTCTTTTTTACAGCCCAACATTCTGATTAGAGGTGATGTGCTGGCACAGGTATAGAAATTAAGAAAATAATTTCTTATAAAGGTATGACGTCATAACTGCGTATACGCCATACGGGCCGGCCAAATATGGACCGTTACCACTAGCCTGTTGATGCGGCACGCTTAAGAATTATCACGACTGCAATTTTTTGTTATTACCAAAGGGTTCCTTAATTATGTTGAAGTATAGCGTGAAAGAAAGAATTTTAAAATTTTTATGTAATCGTCACTTTGTGTCATTAGGTTTCTAGCGGGATTTTTTCGAGTGAAGTTTTGTTTTCAGAATTTTGTGATGTAGAATTTGTGTATTTTTTTTTATTATAGATATGTTTGCACTTGACCGCTATCTCAACTGATGGAAAGCGACGATGCGGTCGACGACAGAACACGCTTACCTAGAAGAAACCTATACACTCTCGACTTAAAGATTCCCAGGTTGTAGCTATCAGGAAACACAGACTCTGGCAAGGAATTCCACTCCCTAGCTGCACACACAATGAATGTGTTCCCAAAACGTTTTGTGCGTGTAGGTGGGATATCTACCATGTACCAGTGGCGCATCGTCGGCCGTACGTCTGGTAGTCCGATGATGGAACGGGCTAGGCGGAGTTAGGTTATGTAATTCACACACTCCCCGAGATGCAACCGGTAGAAAACCGACAGGCTAGCAACTCTGCGTCTATGCTCAAGATTTTGAAGTCTCGATTCGACGAGTGTATCATCGCCAATTAACCTTATGGTTCGCCTCTCAATTGCCTCAAGTGCATCAAGCTGGTATCGGGCAGATCCATCCCAAAGATGAGAGCAATACTCCATACACGATCGAACTTGCGTTTGATAAAGTTTAAGCAGTTGTTTCGGCGTGAAGTACTGTCTAACCTTTGCGAGGATTCCCAGCTTTTTGCAGCCAATTGAGCCTTTGCTTCAATGTATGGCCCAAAGTTAAGCGTTGATGTCAGCATAACACCAAGAAGGTCAAGATGGTCGGTTATCGGCACGGTTACATCACGGAAAGTTGGAGCGGGGCCGAATTGGCTCCTTTTGGTGGAAAATAGACACGCCTGGGTTTTTGCAGCATTGAATCTGACCAAATTGGCATCACCCCATTCGGAGACTGCCTCCAAGGACAAGTTCAAGCGCTCAAATATAGCTTCCCGGAGAGACTTGATCTGTGACCCACTACCTCGCGCGCTGGTTAAGTAACTCTCAGTAACAGTGCTGTCGTCTGCATACCCAAAGGTACCGGGCTTAAGCAGATCGTTTATGTGCAGCAAGAATAGTGTTGCCGAGAGTAATGACCCCTGAGGGACCCCGGCATTAATAGCCATTTCACCGGACGAGCAGCCATCGATAACAACTCGAATGGACCGGTTACTCAGGAAGTCTGCAATCCAAGCACACAATCCAGCGGGTAAACCGAAAGAAGGAGACGGCAAGCGCTTCCCCGTGCTTCTCGATGGCCTCACTCCATTAGTATTTTTGATTCTCAAGTGTCTACGCGTGCGCAACTGGACATTTTACTGAAATCATTGAATGAAACATCCGTATTCTAATGGTACCCAAACAAAATCTTAAAAAACTTAGTATCCAGGCTAATAAAAATATTACAAAAAAAAACAAAGTGACATAACAAAATAAATGTTGCTATTTTTCATAAAAAATGGCAGCCTTCATGTCGTAAGCTTTTCTTTTCTTTCTACAAATGAAAAGTTTTTATTATCAATTTATGGAAGATTTATAATGCTATTTGAACCGATCCAGATGGTCAATCGGTTTCCTGAAGCTATTATTTAGTTGTAAATGTCGTTAGTCATGTACTTCATATTGACTGTAAGTACTACGTGGTTATGATTCTTTTGTAGTGGTAGATTTGCTTGACTTAATTTACGTATGTGTACATTATGTTCATTGATCATTATTCTTTACTTTAGACCTCTTACAATCATCTGTGTGCCCATTTCTTTTCAATATGTTGTTATTATTTTAGGTGGCGTAAACATCGAGCTACTGCAAATGTTAAACGGATCGAGCGATACGAATAATTCTACTGTGACAAGATCCAATAAAGATAATATCATGAGCGCTGGAAGTGTGTCGTTCGACAGCGAGCTGGCAAGCACGCGGCGCCTGCTGTGGGGGGACCAGGTGAAAGAGGATGTGTTCCGGCGTTGGGCGCAGGGCTTCCAGTTCAGTCCGGACGAGCCTAGCGCCCTCGTACAGCAGGAAGGTGGCCCTTGCGCAGCTATTGCGCCCGTCCAAGGCTTCCTGCTGAAAATACTATTATCGGAGACACCTGGACACAGTTTTCAAGACTTGACATCAGAGAAGTGCAATTCTCTACTTGTTAGGGCTGTGTGTACAATATTAAGCCAGTGTGTAGCTCCTAAGTATAATGTAGCAGTGCACCGGAAGAATGAATCAGATGCTGAAACTAGCAGTGGCAATAACCACAATGCGGACGAACAATCCAGTTCGGTGTATGATACATTAGACCAGTTCCATCGAAGGATTGAGATACATCCATTTCAGACTTTATCTGAAGTGGAAGCC
Organism: Mythimna albipuncta; assembly: GCA_929112965.1. Taxonomy (NCBI): domain Eukaryota; kingdom Metazoa; phylum Arthropoda; class Insecta; order Lepidoptera; family Noctuidae; genus Mythimna; species Mythimna albipuncta. The sequence continues at coordinate 649,510 of OV815962.1, read as the reverse complement.
TTCTACACGAGGAATATTCGGATTTTGAAGGACAAGTACGGTGTTCTACTTCTGTTGTATAGTGTTATTCTCAGCAAGGGGGTTGCTACTGTGGAGGCGGAGCTTGCAGAACTGTCAGACCCACTCATACATTCTACATATGGCTATGGCTCACAGGGACTTATTAATTTAATGCTCACAGGAAGAGCTGTAGCACACGTGTGGGACCATGACCAAGTTGTGGGAGGACTGCGGCTACAGGGCATTGAAAGACAAAATGACATTGGATTTCTCACAATAATGGAACATATGCAATATTGCACAGTGGGCTCTTTCTACAAAAATCCAAAACATCCTGTGTGGGTCTTGGCCTCTGACACACATCTTACAGTATTGTTTTCTCTTGAGCGACGGCTGGCTGCACCAGAGACTGTTGGAGAGTCAGCAGAGCGAATTTTCCGCTCATTTGATCCAGAGGGTAACAATTTTATTCCTTCAGCTGCTCTACAGGATGTATTATGTGCTGCTGATCTTGTCAGTGAACCTGAATATGTAGAGTTAATGAGAAGAAAGTTGGATTCTGAGAACTTGGGCATCATCTTGTTGAGCGCATTCATGGACGAGTTCTTCCCAGGATGTGAACGTGGTGCACCTGATACTTTCACTCTGCACCACTACAATGGGCTCCTGCGGAGCAATCCCGGCGCACGCGTGATGTACCGTACAGGGCGCGCCGCACTGCTGGAGTGCAACATGCGCGCAGCCAGCACGGATGCCATGCTCACATGCCTGCAGACCAAGTGGCCTAGCATCGACGTGATGTGGGATGATGGACAGTCTCCATCGCTCAACTAGCACAGGCTGCTCCCTTCCGATGACCCCTTGCTCTGAACTTGTACTGTGACACAGTGAGGAATGCGTCGAAAGTACCTTTAGATATGTTTAAATATTGTCGCTGAAAAATTCCATTACTTTATTATTGTATTAACTTATGTAAAAAAATTGTATTGGATGGATTGCGTCGAGGCTCCACATGGATGATACTCGCACTGGTAAAGGCAGCTATTTTGCATAAATTTGGCGTCTTTTAGATAGGGCATGGGCACTGACCCACCAGTGCACCTGTGTTCTGTGCTCTGTCCATAAGATGAGACTTAGGTAATAATCAGTACAATGTTGTGAGAATAGCTCCAAGCTACCTGTGTATATGAGTGATCTGATAAATTAAGCGATAAGCTTTATACAAAAGTAATAAATGTTATAAAATGTAAAATATAATTTTACAGCGCTCTATTTTTGTGTTGATAAAATTTGGTAACAATTTTGGACTGGGTACTGAAATACAAATCTATTTTCGTATTAAGATAAGCTGTGACGAAATTCGGTCTAGGACATGATCTAATTACCCACATGTGGCACGGTGGTGAGTGATGCCAACAACTAGTGGCTAAGTAATGCACTCTAGTGTCTCCACGCCATGCCTGCACACTCCACTACCAGGAGCACTAACTTGCACTTGTCTAATATCATATAAGAAGTAGTTTTGTACAATTTGGGTTTTGTACCAACCATTGTATGTACCTAACCATTGGTGTTATGCAGCAGTAACTCCAGTATTGAGCTCAGGGGCTCACACCAACCAGCAGCATACAAGTTCTACTGGTCTGGTCATGGTCACTGGAGAGTGTGGAGATGTTCATCCCCTCCCGCTCCTCCTCGAATTACCTCTGCGGTAAAAATCTACTAGACTTCTGTAAAATTTGTTTACCAACCTTCATTTTGTGCATGATCATTGTTTGCTAACAATAATTTTTACACTATAAGAGGTAGTAAGTAACATTATTTTTGTTACTTTTAATAAATTGCCTTTTTTATTTCATCTGCCATGAGCTTTGTGTAGTAGTTACTTGGTAGTTACTAGACATGTTTCCACACTGAATGTATGTTATACATGCTGTCGCATTGCTACTCTGTGCTGTACGTACCTATTCATTTCATTGATAAATACTGAGTATGGAAACAAGCCCAAAGTTGGTTGTATGTAATATAACCTTATGAATTTGATCAACTAATAGGGTTTATTAAGTAATGATGTTACATGGGACTCTTCAAAGAAGATTTCCATCGGCATTTAACTATTATTTACTTAATTACATACTTTTTGTATACTTTTTAATTTATATTGTGACTTTTAAACTTTAACCAAGACTTGTTTGTAAAATACATTGACACAAAATATAGGAGTCATTGTGTTGATCAATTTTGTTTGTTTAACAAATCTCTGTGGACTACTGCCTGAGGACTGTGTTTATCTGTTGATACTTGCAAGATTGTCTAATATCATCCATTTGCTATTGAACACAAAACAGCCATCTTTGGACAATCCAATTTCTTAGGTAGACATTAATATAATTGTATTTGGTCAGATTAATGTAAAATAGCTGTACACATTAGTGTCGCGTTATAAAGAGTATATTGAAAGATATTTTCAGTTAGTCATAAATAGTGTAACATGCTTTTTTAATTACAATATGTTGGTTTTATTTTATTTGACTTTGATATGAAATACAGCTCAACATTTTTCATTTGATGGATCAGTAACACAGAATTGACCCCGTACCTACCTAGATACCTGGTCGCCAACCATACTTTATAACGAAGAGATCTAAAGAATGTAATATATACAGGCGCGGTCCGAAGGGGAGGTCACAGGGGACGTGACGCCCGCCCCCAAAATCGTACACGACAAATCAAAAAATTTACAAAAGGTAGCATCAGATGCTGACCTACATACGAATGGAAGTTTTTCTATGTAAACGGAAAAATTACTGAAGGTCACAACATATTTTTCTAGACACAAGAGCTAGCTGAAAAATGTTATTATGAGGCCTCTCGCGGTAACTATCAAGGAAATGACAAGGAATCATTCGGAGAAGTGTTTAAATTCCACTGATCGATAGCTATAATGACTGACCTACGGGACTGACTTTTTGCAGATACGTTGAACCTGTTCGGATTAGACATTTTTATGCCAAAACTGAAATATACTTAGAAGAAAGTCTTAGAGTCTACAGTCGAAGTTAGCGACGATGATCTCTAGCCAAATATAAAGACTGCTGAAAATCTTGACAACTCTTCCTGTAAGCGGTGCAACATCCAACAGATTAGAACAGAGGCTACCACGTTTAGCTCTTCTAAACATTCATCCTGATATAGCTCCTTGGGCACGCCATAATTATGGCGGCAAGTGTCCTCTGAGGAGGGGCTGGAAGACGACACGGGAAAGCAGTTCCCTAGGACGCCGGTCTTCGCCGGGTATGGTAAGTTCAGGGAGGTTTTTGCACCAGATTCGTGCGGAAAAAATATCCGCGCGAAGAAACTCCAGCCGCGGATGGCGAGCAATGGGCTCGCTGTCCGGATGATCCTCCATAGAGGAACGCGTGGTAGGTACACTACGCTCCATCGAGCCCGAGTAGTCGATGAAGCGTAGTGTTCCTCGCGTGCCTCCTGGCCAAGTCAGCAGAACCGTGGAGTCGAACATGGTCGAAGCCTACTGGAGCCATTGGTTGTGCGAAAGAATGCCAGGTCCCAGGGTTTAGGTTAACGAAAGCAAAGAAGGAACAGGAGTAGGTTTTAGTCATCAAAAGTCTGACACGCCCTCTCGCTTTGCCCAAGAATGGAAAAAGCAAAAGAAGCGATAGCCCCAGACAGACGTCTCAAATATTATCAACCGATTTGCCATTAGGTAGAAGACTTCCATTTGTTGCGTAATGTGTGCAATAAAATGCCGCTGCCGCGACAGGTCACGGCATGGCGGACAGAGCTCCGGCGGGATCTCGCCGACGATGACGCCATTTCACCATGAGATCTCGCCGGAGCTCTGTCCGCCATGCCGTGACCTGTCGCGGCAGCGGACTTTCACCTCGGCGTTGCATCTTCACGCGCAAATCGTGCATGTGTGCAAGGACTGTTGCCTCCAGATCCCACGGTGGTAGGCCAGCCAGCAGGCTCGCCGCTTCGCGGGAGACCGTACAGTATCCCCTCTGGCAGGCGTTCAGCATGGCCGCCAGTTGCTTTTTCAGCGACGGCGCCCCGTAGAGGGCTATGGACCGAACGATCCCCGCGTAGAGCCTCCCGCCTCCGGCAGGAGGCATCTGGACCCCCTAGGTTGGGCAGGAGCCGCTTGAGCGTAGCCCCAGCCCGGTTGAGTTTGGGAGCCAGTCGTCGAAAATGCTCCACGAAATTCCACCGGCTGTCGAGGACGAGTCCCAAGTACTTCATCGTCGACCCGACACCGACTTGAACTCCTCCTACCGTTAGTTGGAACTCAATGACGGCACGTTCCGAGGCCGGCGACCGTGGAAACATACGGCCACCTCGAGTCCCAACTCCTGGATCCTATCAACGACCATCGCAACCCGGCGTGTCGCTAGAGCGACCGCCGCCTGGTACGACTCTCCCTGCGCTGGAACCAGCGTGTCGTCTGCGCAGCAAACCACGCTGACCCCTTCAGGAAAGTCGCCGCGCAGCACGTAGTCGTACCCAATGTTCCACAAGGGTGGCCATAGTACCGAATCCTTTTTTTTTTCTATTGTGGGTAAAATCATGCATTGACATCCCCCGCTCTTGGGCGGAGTGGGAGATAGAAATCAGACTCTTACTGACTAAAAGACCCACCCCGTTCCTTCCAGCCTTCATACCGGGGCTCGAGCGCCCTATCGGATAACCCTGGCCCCAGTAGGCTTCGACCCGGCCGGGTCCCTGCTGTTGCTGACAACTGCTTGAGGCGCGCGGGAACAGTGCGCGCCGTCGACGACTTGGGCTTGGTCCGGACAGGTACCGGACGGCCGGACAGTGAGTTCGAGTTCGACGTATCGCCCATCTCTATGCGCGATACGTCGAACCATAAACTAGATACGTCGAACCATAGACAAAACGAGTCTGAATAACGCGTAGTGTATAATAGATCCTTAAGCGGCAATTTGGCGGCAATATGCTTGATTTTGACAGGTGAACTACAGGACCTATTACACTGCGCTGAATATCGCGTGCGATCGTAGGTACTATTTTTCATTCATAGAAAAACAGTCTAGTCTATGGTTGAACGATACGTCGAACCATAGACCAGACTGTCTTTTACGATCAAAATTATTGTTGACAGTTGCACAGAGTACATTTTTTGGATTGGACAGTACCTGACTGTGTTGTCGATGGTTGTTGACTGTTGTTTGTTGACGATTGATTATTGTAAATATAGGAAATTATTTGTAATACGTAAAAAGATGGAAAAGTGTATAGACATTTAGTTAATAAAAATGGCACGAGAAGATGATTTCAAGAAATATGCAACTGAATATGATCCTGTAAAAATAGGATCTATTGATGGTAAGGTTAACTTTTATGGTGACATTGTAGATTTGATAATAATAGATTTGGAATTGTGCCTGATAAGTGGCACTAGCGTTAGCTTAACCGCGGACGACCTTCTGAGTGACCAAGTAAATACGAATTGGACTAAAAAGCGTCTAAACAAGTTGTTGAATTTTAAGATTTCACATATTTATTGTTTTCGTCCGGTCAGGCACCGACACCGAGCCGCACGACCGCGCCATCCTGCGGGCGCTGCGCTCGCCGTACACGCCCAACAAGCTGGTGAAGGGTGACCCTGTAAACACACTATTTGTAGCGAGGCTCAACCCCAGAACTACTGAAGTAAGTTTAGTCAGAATAATTGAGGAGCAATCAACAATTTCTAACATTAAGATTGCTATTATGAGTTAAACAGATATAAGTTTTCAATGAAAAATATTTTTCATTCATTTCAGAGCTTGATATTATATATTATTATCAAGCTCTTCTTGTGCAGTATAGTACTGATCAAGACAGTTCCAGAGAGCTCAAACACGATGGGGTTATCTTGTTGCACCCAGTACTGTAGTTCCAATAGCCACCCACACGGAATCTTGAAAATACTATACATTCCAAATGAGATTATGATCGATTCCCCCGTTTGCCATGTAGTGATGTCACAATTTACTGTTAAATTGACAAAAGAACATTTTAAACTTTAATTAATTTCCAAAAAATTGAATTTATTATGAACTGTGAATGAAAAAAGTTTAATCATAATCCAGTTCTGCAATTTTACTCATCTCTGAGTTAATTAATTTTCCCAAACTTACTTTGATTTGACCGTACGATGTCACGTCACAACATGCAATCAATCCTATTCTCATTTGGAACACATAAACAGGTTTATTGTGCTAAGTAGCAGAACAAGGAACAAAACTTAACTGAAGAAAACTTCTACTCTCTACTTAGTCAATCTTATTGCATCATTTCATAAGTACCTATACTAAGTATATCTCAAAAGAGAAAATAATATCATGCGAACGCCGGTGTTCACGCACCTATTGTCTTTCTATTGTGACTGTAATTTCCACAATTGAAAGGTTAAAGATGGAAAATGAATTAAAATATTCACAATGCAACCTAGTAAAAAATATTAATCTAAAGTTTATCAAATGCACCTGTTGAAAACATTAAGAAGAGCCAATTTTAAGCAACCATTTAAAACATCCCTCAGTAACCATTCGCGTTTTTTTTTTAACTGCTCAAAGTTAATATAGGCATAATAACTAAAGTGTGGAGCCGTACCAGCTCTAGGTCTGTCAACCAATATCTGTCTGTGGGAGGACCGCCAGCAGCCCCCTCAATATCTGTCTTCACAAAAAATTGGCGAAATTTTAATTAGATAAGTATAGAAAATTCTTGAATAGAGTAAAAACATCTGTCCATAAGCATTTTTACAATAAAATATAAGGCAGAGACTCAGGGGACCGCAACAGTTCTCCCACAGACAGATGTTGGTTGACGGACTTGCAGCGAGTATGGTTCCACAGTTCAGTTAATAAGCATTCTTCTTTTGTTAATACAAAAATATTTTGATTAATTAATTGTGCAAATATGAAAAAAAGAATAAGGTTAAGAATTTCTAAAATATCTTTGAGTTTCCTAAATCGTGCAATTTTGTGCTTATTGTTAGTGATAGGAAATCTTGTATCATACTTTTTCAATGTCGTTTTTTTGTCGTAGTCGGGTTTTAGATTTTTACTTTCTTTTATTTAAACAATTTTGGTGTTAAACTTTTTGTCTACTAGAGGGCGCCACATTGAATTTCGATGATCTTTTTTGATAAGTACCAGTGAAGCTTTTTCAATTGATATTAAACATGGCGTATTGGTCACCATATTTATTTTTTAATACTTTACTATTTGTCTGCTAGAGGGCGCCATGTCGAGTTTATGTTCAGCGGACGGTTCTATCAATACCTCATATGTCGAGTATAGTCTGTCTAAAAAGTTCGACTTGGGAATTTTTTATAATATTTTTATTATATAAAAAATACTTAAATTGGATACTTTTTATTATTAACACGCTTTTATTAGCTTCACTTGTAACTATGTAGTTATGTAAAAAAATCTTGGAATCTCAATTTGATCCACTTCCCGGTCTTTGATTATGATGAAATTTTGCACACGCTCAGAGTTCTGATGACAACACATGACTAGCTAGGAAACAATTATGAAAGAAAGCGTGGAGCGTTTTGTCCAAAAGGACAAAGATTACATAAACACTCCATGCTTTCTTTTATAATAAATCATAGTAAATATTTAATAAAGATGATTACCTACATATAACCATTTCGCATAGGTAATTATTTATTGTTCGTCATAAACTGAAATTGTTTATGTTTACCTGCGATAAAACTCTTGGGTCATCAAACTAAATGTCCGAATTATTTTGAAATTTTTAGTGCGTGCTAAAAGCATGTTTTTTAGTTTTTAAACTACTTTTTTTTATAAGTTTCTTCTGTTACCTTTCAATCGTGGAAATTACAGACACAATAGAAACACAATAGGTGCGCGAACGCCGGCGTTCGCTTGGGTGTTAATGAAACAAGGATCAATATTGCTTAATCAACCTTGATTATTGAACCCGTGTTGACTACATCAGATTTCATTAAATCCTAATAATTACCCTAGTCGTTTGACTTTTTAGACAGACTCTAGATTAGGAGCTATATAAATTAAAGAATACGGACTTAGCTTTACAAAACATAATATTAAAATTATTTTTACCCGACTACGGCAAAGTCAAACGAGGGTTATGATTTTGTCTGGTTATGTATGTATATATATGAAGGAACTGATGAACATACTGTGAGTAATGAATCTTAAGATTAAAAAAAAACAGTAATAAACCAAATGACAAGCCCTGTGCGACTAGTAAAGTCTAGACTAGCTCTTATATTCTAGGAGATTCTTGCGTCATGTTTTATGTTTCGCTTTTTAGTTTATTACTTGGTCCGGTGACAATATTTTTGTCAAAAAGTTTTTATATTGCAGGAGACACTCCTAGCTGAATTTGGAAAATTTGGCAAAATTCTAAACTGTCGCGTTGTCAGAGACATAGTCACAGGAAAATCAAAACAGTATGCATTCATAGAATTTGAAAATTTGGGAAGTGTCGATCGAGCACTTAAGGAAATGCAGAAGGAGTATATCGATGGCGCAGAGCTGATCGTGGAGCGCGAGGCGGAGCGCCGGCTGGCGGGCTGGCGGCCGCGCCGGCTCGGCGGGGGCTTCGGCGGCCGCAAGGAGGCCGGCCAGCTGCGGTTCGGCTGTCAGGACAGACCGTTCAGAAAACCGATAATGCTTGGACAAACTAAGGATAGCGAGCAGGATAAGAGATAATTAAGCTTCAAGCCAGTTGCAAAAAGTGCACAAACACGTAAAGGTTGAGTTAAATCAGCTAGCGCCGAATCGTATTTGTCGGAGTGCCGACCGTCTCGTCGATTCTGCTGCATTCCAGCTAAAGGATAGAAGTGTAATTCGGCTCTGACTTACAGATGTAGCTCCACTGTGACTTAACTTTTTGTTCGATGTCGATCATTTACGGAACGCATTCAGAGTACATTACAGTGTCAGTGTTATAGCAGGGAGAGGCGAGTCGACGAACTTTGCAGTTGGTAATAAATAAAATAAAGCTTGTGATCTAATTGGCCGCGTGTGTCAATCATCAATCACAAGTCAACAACATGAGCAGCCGCCACAAATAATGTGTTATGTGTGCTGCAGGGAGCTGAAGGGTTGGTGCAAGTCGTTCACGAGGACTGAGGGGCTGCTCTCCGTCCTAGAGGCCATCCTTCTTGTGGTTCTTATTAGTTTTTTGGTGTTTTTGATACTTCACTTCGTGGCGTGTCGGACAAGCCAGGACGCTGAAGAGACTTCTAAAAAGGGTACTGAAGGACCCGATGAAGACCAATTTTTACCAAATGGTTTGCCGCAATCTCCACCGGTTGACGAATCAACTAGCACCACCCTGCGCAGTATTGCGCCACAAAATGTTGAGTGTACTTGGCAGACTTCTCAACCTACCAGTGCGAGGACACACTACTACCTGAGCGATTCACGCGACTCGGCCGGCGCCACAGCCGGCGCCTCCGCTCCTCTGCCGGCGACGACAGATTCTTTGGAAATATTGGGCGAGACTCTGCAACCGTCGTACGAATATGATGACGTCAAGTTCTTAGAGCACCCGGACGGTGAGTTCGCCGAGGAGAGGTACAAGAGTCAGGTCGTGGCGCTAGTCAAGCTCAAACCTCCGGGAGACGTGACATTCGGCTGCATTTTGACTAAAATAACAAAATTTTGGACATTGACGGCCGCCAGCTGCATAGAGTCTATCGAGGAGGTGGACTCGCTTGATTCGTTCGTTATCGTGGAGCAGTTCGGCGAGGCGGGTGCGTCGCGGCCGCGCACGGTGGTGGACGTGCGGCTGCACGAGCGCGCGCCGGCCGAGCCGGGGGCCCCGGGCGAACCGGAGGGCCCGGGCGAGCCGGGGGCCCCGGGCGGCAGCGCGCGCGCGTTCGACCTGGCGGCGCTGCGGGCCGACCGTGCACTGCGCGCCCGCGCGCCTCTGCTGCGCCTGCCGCGTCTGCTCGACTACTTCCTCGTCGCGCTGGGCGAGAGGTTCCACATTCTCGGCTACGGAGGATACAGGTATACCCTAAATCATTTTCTCTCAGTTCTCGGAAGCCTTAAGAGTTGAATAAAAAAAAAATCTTAAACATATATTTTAGGGTGCTGTACCGTATCGATGCCAACGGGAGCCTATTACTAAGCTCCCGCTATCCGTCCGTCTGTCTGTTAGCGTACCTACTGTATCTTAGGGACGACGAGCGACGTTGCGTTAAGCGAGCGCCCGCGACTAGTACCCGTCGTGTGACGTCGCGCGTGTGTCCTATGCTCGGGTCTCCCTCACGCAAAATGGACCTGCACAGTGTCGTTAGTTCAACTTTAACGTGTGCATGTACACGAATACATCGATGAAGAACTTTAACAAATTACTTCCCAACCATCGAAAACATTTTTGTAAATCAAATCCATCTTGTAATCGCATGTAACAGTAGAAAATTTGAAAAAAGTAATAGAAAAAACTTAAAAAACTATAATAATAATAAATAATAATTTTATTTGCCTCAGATACAAAACAGATGCATATTTTTGTTAGTAGTTATACTTAAAAAATTATGTTAGTAATCTAAAATTAAAACGACACATTACTTCTTCACATGCATCTCAATACAATGCCTCAATATTGGACAGTCTGGTCGATTGGCTACAACGCGAAGAATGCCGTTGCTACTGCCACGGACACGATTTAGCAGCGATGCGGCCCTCTTACGAAGGATGGCATGAAAGCCATCAATACGTGCATCGGCAAACATGCCAGATGCACTACAGTGCCGCGGCAGCCGCATCAGCATCCTAAACGCGTTGTTATACTGAAACAACAACAATATAACAGAGGACTGGAATAAATATATCCGGAACGACCGAATTAGGGACCAATAAATAATCACTGCGGTTAGTTGGAGAAGATTCCGATTCCGATATGAATATGAGTTCAAATCAAGAGTCAAGTTCCGACAGTGAATAATAAACAAATTATAAACAGACTGCATTTTATTTACCACTAGCCGTCCCCCGCGGTTACGCCCGCGTTATTTCAGGTTTTTAGTTTTTGTCAGGTTTTTTGGTTTACTGTAAAATTTCTTCAAAATCCGTAGACTAGTTCTTGCGTGAAAGAGTAATAAACCTCCACACACAAATACAAACTTTCACATTTATCATCTATAAATCTAAAATCGGTAATCCGATTCCATTTTCTTTGCCAACTGATTCGTTATTGTAAAAAATCGATTAAATTTCGTTAGGTCACATCACTATAATTGTCAGACAAGAACTGTCAGGGAAATCATCATAGGACAAAAAAACTATAGTCTATAGTAGTAGGTAGTAATATTGACTCAATATGATTGCAATGAAACATTACAATAACAGTAACGTCCATTCTCTGTAAGACTATGGAACGTGTAGGTACTCACTAAGCTCCTGGCATACCTAGAAGCTCCTGGCATAGCCGAAATCAGTCAACTGGAGATCTTCTAGCGTATGCCATCCACATCTGGAGTAAAGCCATCGAAAAGCACGGGGAAGCGCTTGCCGTCTCTTGTAATTGTAAAAAAAGTTGTTTTGGTGTATGTACCGTACATACATTGATAAGCATGTATAGTAAAAAGCAGTTTTTTTTTTTTAATATTACAAACAGATACTCCAATTTTATTTATATTTATAGATTTATCAAGTAGCTTCGTGTTCGTACTTGTGTCGTGCAGAACAGTGGAGGGTCGGTCGGGGGCGCGGGGGGCGCGGCGGCTGCGGCAGGTGTCGGTGTTCGTGGTGGCGCACGCGGCGTGCTCGGCGGCGGCGCGCGCCCCGCAGTGGGCGCCGCGCCACCTGCTGGCCGGTGCGGCGGCGCGGCACGGCGCGTGCGGCGCGGCGCCGCTGTGCGCGGGCGCGCGCTACTCGCGCGGCACGCCCTGCAACTACTGCGCCGGCGCGCCGCTGCTGCGCGGCGACACTCTGTACGGCATCATGAGCGACAACAGCGCGTGCGGCGTCGCATGCGAGCCGCAGCTCTACGTCAACATCGCTACTCTGCGCGACTGGATCGACTCCGTTATCGAATAAATTATAGTTATACTTCAGCATTTTATTTCTCAGGACCGGCGCATGATTTCTAAACTGCACAAGTTATCAAATCAAATCAAATCAAAGCATTTATTTCAAATAGACCATTTACAGGCACTTTTGAATAGTCAAATGTCGGTCAGTCCAAGAAAAGTGAAGCTAAATTGCACGTTCCAAAGAGTAGGTCTCTATGGAGAAGAACGTGCAAGAAACTCCATGGACACTCTTTTAAATCATATATGTGTTACATATAATGCTTGGTTACATATTACTTGTTGCTTCTATCATGTGAGCACAATGTCGATAGTGAAATAAAAATGTAAAATAATTAAAAGATAGAAACTGAATTAAGCCACTGGCAGCTAAGAGATGACCAGTCAGATATGTTATTGTGTTGCTATTATGCAACAGTCTGCCGTAGGATACCCGTAGGTATAGATACCGGCACAGATCTTGAGCGCTGGCTTCATGTTGCGCAGAAGGAAAATATCGGGTCTCTATAGTGGTGCGACGTGAGACGCTGGGGTGGGGAATGTCAGTGATTGGCTCGCCGCGTCAAAGACGTCACTCGTTATTCGTTGCCTGCTCTTGCTACATGTATCTAACAACGACGACGATAAGCTCGCCAATGTATGGAATGCGCAAAGCGATCCCTACTCTGACTCCGAGCGCTCAAGATTCGTGCCGGTAGATACCTATACCAAATACTATAGTAGTACTAAACAAGTACTACCTATATACGGTGTGCCTGCTCAATGAGACTGCAACGTGTGTCCATAAACTATACAAGAGTTAATGCGTCACAGGCAAAAGCAGAAACGCGCACTTAACCGAGCCGAACGCGTCGAATGAAATGAAAGAAAAGAGTACTAATTCTTTATAAGAAATCCTATGAAATACCGCACACTATCCGCATCGAATCGTCCGAATCTGAGAGATCTCCAGAATAAAGAATTCTAAAATTCTTTTCTTTCACTTCATTCGAGGCGTTCGGTACGGATAAGTGTGCGTTCGCCTTAGGGTCAACTCACACCGAAAGCGCGGCGAAGGGCAGCGAAGCGGAGCGCAGTTTCAGTTTCATATGAATTTTTACTTTATTATCATTACCATCATACTTATTATCGCATGAGAAATTCGAACAAGTCGCGCGGATGCCCGCGGCGCCGCAGGAATTCCGGGGAATTCTCTCGTTCGTGTTTCTCATGCGATAATAAGTATTATAGAAATGAAAATAAAGTTAAAATTCATATGACACTGAAACTGCGCTGCCCTTCGCCGCTCTTTCGGTGTGAGTTGACCCTTAAGCCGTATATAGACTCGCGGCGTTGTGCGTCGTTGTCCGGCCGTCCGGTAACTGTCCGGACAAAGCCCAAATCGGACGGCGCGCACTGTTCCCGCGCGCCTCAAGGAGTTGTCAGCAACAGCAGGGACCCAGCCGGGTCGAAGCCTACTGGGGCCAGGGTTATCCGAAAGGGCGCTCGAGCCCCGGTATGAAGGCTAGAAGGAACGGGATGGGTCTTTTAGTCAGTAAGAGTCTGACACTATCTCCCGCTCCGCCCAAGAGCAGGGGATGTCATTGTATGATTTTTTCCCACCATAAAAAAAGCGGTTGTGCGTCAGTCAGTCGGTTTCTCCTTTTCACTGATATGGCCAAACGAGGACTGACATCTCGTTGAATGTTAACGTTTAAACGATCTGGCCAGTTTTAGTTGGCCACATCAGGGAATGCTCAATTTCTATACTACTAATAGCTTTTGCCCGCGGCTTCGCTCACGTTTTTTTTTTTTTTGTGAGAAAATCATCAGGTAAGTAATGACATTAGCCTATGTCACTCTCCATCCCTTCAACTATCCCCACTTCCCCACTTAAAAAATCACGTCAATTCATCGCTCCGTTTTGCCGTGAAAGACTGACAAACAGACACACTTTCCCATTGTAATAATATTAGCAATAATACTGTAGGTAATGCATGTCTATCTATGTAAAGATTCGGAAGTCGGTGTTAAATTAAATAACGAAGCTTGCAAAGTTAAAATTATATAATGGTCTTATAAACAAAAAAGAATATATTCAAATTTTTTTTTCTGATAAAATAATAACAACTTAGCATGAATAAACACATAAAATAAATCGTAAATACCTTTGAGAATATACGCTATTTTTATTAAGTCCCACAGTAAACAACTTTCACCACATTCAACTTCAATAGATAAATCGTAGGTAGGTAATCAATGTACACAATAGTTCACGTACCTATCGATTATTTTTTCGATCTATTTTCATTTTGAGAAATTTAATTCCGTCCAGTCAAAACCCAATAATTGATCACTGTGCGACGGCAGCGCTGCCGTCGCGCTGCGCTGCTTTGTTATTCCATTTTGCGGGTAATTTGAAGGCACCTTAACAGTATACCTAACTGTCCGCTTCGGAGGGTAATGTGTGATGTGGAGCCATTTAAACACTCGTGCGGACACAGTAGGCGACTCGGAATAGGTTAAAAACACATAAAAAGGTTGAATATGAAAATTCATGATGCTGTAAAAAAAACCAAATCTAATTCTATGACTCGACCATACAAATGACACGAGAACACGACGAGAATGACAGGTGGCTGTGTTGTGTTGGTGCAGCTGGTCCTGCAGAGATGTTGTGTGCTCTCGAGTGGCGCACAGTCCATTAAACACAACCGTATCGAGTTCGTGTCTATAGTGTGTGCCAACAAGCCGTTGTTGTTTATCTCCTTGCTGATGGCGCTCTTTGTAATAAGCACCATCAGCGCCGTAGTCATCCAAGTAATAGGCGCTTTATCAGGTTTAAAAAAGGAGACCGAAGAATTGTATGAATCCATAATAAATGTACCACCAGCCCAAGATTTAATTTTCGATGACATGAGTCAGCAACGAAACGGTATTTCGGAAGAAGAGTCCTCACTGGAACATGCTACAAGCTCGCCTGACGAGCCACTGCAGTCTGTCGCCAGCACGCTCGTCCAGAGCGCGCCGCCAGCTGCCGGCGCGCCGCTAGCTGCCGGCGAGCCACTAGCTGCCGCCGAGCCGCTAGCTGCCGCCGAGCCCGGGCGGGCGGCGCCGCACGTGCTGGCGCTGCCGGTGCTGCGGGCGCGCGCCGGCCCGGCCGAGCGGCGCCTCTCCGACTACACGCTCATTGCGACGTTGACAGCGGTGGGGGACGACAAACCGGTCAACCGCACACAATAAATTGTAATCTTTTTTTCCACGAGGTAAACTTGGCCAGCCGCGGACAGCATGTTCCCCGACACCGACTACAAGTTTCCTGCCTTGTGTCTAACAAGACAATGGGGAATATTTCAGGATTAACACACAAGTGGCGTCGATTTTAAATTAAACACATGATAAGCATAACATAAACATTTTATTTAAATATTTTCCATAAGTTGAATTATCATAATATAATACAATGCAAACCAGACGCGTCACTGCGCTCCGGCTGACTTCACTCCAATATACATATAAACCGAAACTATGCTTTTATACAAATGAACGCCTATCCTTGGATTCAAGTTTACTAAGGCATATAACATGTTACACAACCTGTCCGCGCCCTCGCTCCGGTACTGAGCGCAGCTGTCAGCGTCGCTCCTGTGAACCGACCGCCCGACCACAGCGAACAGAAACACATACATGAACTATCTAAATCTAACAGAAAATAATTTGACAACAAACATGAAATAATAGAAATAATAAATTGCATAATATTACATTAAATAATAATTTTTCTCAAAGTGTCTAATCAAATTACCATCGGTTCCTGGATATAAAATAATTTAACATAAAAATATATTTCCTTGTTGAGCATAAAGAGCGAGAACTAAGAATAAACGATGGAACTAATGAGTGCTTACAATAGTGCCCTGACGTCATAACGTGGTGGCGCGGCGCTGCGGACAACGCCTCTTGTATGTACATCTAAATAATCCTTACATAATCGTATGTTTCAAAACAATACTAAGATGATATAATGCGATGTAATACATGCATTCGCTGCTCGCTTCCTGAGTAACATCGGGTTGCAATATTATCGAAAGCCCATAAACATGAGTTTGTCGTCAAACAGTGAACAACGCTCTGAAACGTGCTGGGGCTGTGGAGTACCGTCTGGGTAAATGGTCACGTTGGCGGACGATGTTCAACTACGGACTGAACAGATGCATGACAAGGGAAGAGTGGCTGACATATTTAGTTGCAAACTTTGAGGCCTTCTAGACTTTTTACTTCACGACAGTCTCCAGAAAGTGTTTCGGCTCCAACTTCGATTTCAACACAAGGATGAGCCTGTCTTGCAGTGTGTTTATAAGATAACACTCTTTGATTTGTCAAGTACATTTGAGTCGAGTAGTGTGGACGGCGCGGCCGGCTAGATGCCGCTTCGCTCGTACGGGTCGGCGTCACCTTCTAACTTCGACGGGTCGAATATCCCGCTCTGAAAACACAATTAAAACTCATGAAACTGTTCTTACCACTCCGGCTGTGATTAAATACCGTTTTGTATTTTTTGGTATGGTCGGCGACTTGGTTTAAAAACATTGTTCTTTTTGTCAGACCAAGTTCGGCGAAATTAAGCGAAATGTTTAAAATTGGTATTTCCTATGTCCACTTTGTCCAACTAAGGAATTTGGATGTACGAGTAACGCCGTGAATTCGAAAAATATAATGGTAAAGTTAGATTCGCACAAATGTTTGTTCGACACTCGCACAAGAAAGTTTTTTCTTAAATCCCAGTGCTAGCCTAGCCAGCAGCTGTACCGGAATGAATCGCTTACTGGGACAACATGGAAATAACAGTTTTAAACATTCTCACAGGAACGCGGGCAACTTGCGGGGCTGGAGTGGAACAATTCCTCCGAACAGATAGCCGGCTAGAATAAAAATAATATAATATATTATAATAATATTGCACATCTATCACACAACGCCATCTAGTCTCAAGCTAAGCAGAGCTTGTGTTATGAGTACTAGACAACTGATAAACATACTTATGTATTTCTAAATACATACATTCTATAGATAAATTACACCCAGACACAGAAATGAACATGCTCATCACACAAAGATTTGTCCTGGGTGGGAATCGAACCCACGACCTCCGGTATAGCAGTCAGGGTCACTAACCACTAGACCAACAGGCCTGACAAGACAAGAATGTTTAGGTAACATGTTTTTTGTTGTGGGAATCATTAAGTGACATCTCCTGCTCTAGGCTGGAGCGAGAGAGCGTGTCAGATTTTACTGACTAAAACTCGACTGTGTCTTTCAGTAGCCCTTTGTTGTCTAGGCTCGCGGTAGATAATCTGTTCCGAGCTTTCCCGCAGCCCTATTTTATCCGAGATTTGTGCACACTTCTGTGATGACTTATGAATACGACTCTATAGAATTACTTTTACTTGAGAGCATAATCATGATAGCTAGACCTAGTCTGGCAGACCACTTTTTGGGTCTGACTCTGCGGGGTATTGTGCATTAACAGAAAACAAGGTAAGTTTAGTTGTCTACATGCTCTAAGGGAAGTTACTATGTAATGAACGTCTTACGTTAATGTCCGTTAGGCAGGCTCTCCGCTTCCTAGCAGCGTGCGACAACAACATGTTTACAATATTTCGAACGTTACATTATCTACGATACAGTACTACAGGGATGGGAATCTCCCGTTTCATGAAAGCCTCATAATTTTTCTATATACCTTATTTTAATCTACAATATAAATATATATGTGTTATTTTTACCCGACTATGGCGAAGAACACACGAAGGGGAAAATTTGGGTCAATAATAATAAACTATATTAAATTTGAAGTATTTTTAGATCAGGCTTTCATAAAAGGGCAAGAGGTGAACTATCATCACATCGTGAATATTGAGTTCACGTAAAGTGGATGCTGCAGCTTGCGGGAGGCTAAGTGTTTGCCACTGAGTGAGGCGCGCTGCTCAGATGATGTTGTAACTATGAGTACCACACGTACGTCCAGCTCGTAGGGCTCCAGGGTGGGCGAGGGAGGGAGGGGCTCGGCGTGGGATGGAGGGATCAGCACCTCGATACACTCCGGATGTTCTACTCTGGCCTCCTGCTTGTTTATCAAACATTATTGTACGGTTTAAATGAAGTTCATCTTTATTTATTTATTAGAACTTCATGCAACACAAATTTACAAAGACGGACTTAATGCCTTAGGCATTCTCTACCAACCTATGGTGGTGAAGAGAAAACATGGCAGGTGCATAAAAAAAAGAGATAAAAAAATTATTAAAAAGAATAAGGGTACAAATGTATATATATATAAATAAACATATATACATATTTAATATAATATACAGCAAGTATTTTTTTTCACCTTCCAAATTGAAACATTGAAACATTTAATCTTTGAGAAAAGTAATGAAATTTGTATTTTTTCTTTTAGTATCACTTCATAAAAATTGAGATAAGGCGTCAGAGACTTATCCAAAAGATGACAATACTTTAGACACATTATGCGCCGCGCGCTATACGTAGACACGCATACAAACATCCACGCACAAATACCACCTCACGCACGAGCACGGGCCGAGCGCGTCTCAACTCCGCCTCCAAACATCGTGTTATCGATATGTTATCACTACATTAATCGCAATTTTTTCCTTCATACTTTCACGGGCAGGACCGTCAATTTGTAAAAGACAAGTCGTAGTGTAATAATACAAGGTGCCAGCTAAACATGGAATAAAGTACATTGACCTTTTCCTATTATCTCTGCCCGAAAAACATGTAATTAACTGTTTTTTGTTACTAGAAAGTGTTAAGAATCGCGACAGATGTTGATTCAAGACACCTTTTTGTCTTTATTTCCGTTTTTAGGGTTTCGTAGTCAACTAGGAACCCTTATAGTTTCGCCATGTCTATCTGTCCGTCTGTCCGTCCTCACTTAATCTCTGTGACCGTTAGCACTAGAAAGCTGAAATTTGGTACCAGTATGTATATCAATCACGCCGACAAAGTGGTAAAATAAAAATTGGAAAAAATGTTTTATTAGGGTAGCCCCCCTAATATGTAAAGTGGGAAGTGATTTTTTTTTTAATTTCAACCCTAACGTGTGATATATCGTTGGATAGGTATTTAAAAATGAATAGGGGTTTACTGAAATCATTTTTGATAATGTCATTAATTTCGGAAATAATCGCTCCAAAAGTAAAAAAACAATGTGTCCCCCCCCCTCCTAACTTTTGAACCATAAGTTTAGAAAATATGAAAAAAATCTGTAAAGTGTTCTACTTTACAGATTTTTATAAGGACTTTCTAGGAAAATCATTTTGAACTTGATGGAAAGAACAGTTTTTGTACAAAAGACAAAAAGGTTCTACAAAATAATCTCTGGACTAAGTTTGTAGTATAATCGTTTGTGGAAGCATTTTTTTAAACTCATAAGTGGGCACACTTATTGTGACGGACGGGAAACTACGGAACCCCCACACTAAGCGTGGCCCGACACGCTCTTGGCCGGTTTTTTTTTTGACATTAAGAATGTCAACAAATGTAGGAGGTCAATGACCGTTGATCCAAGTTTATCAGGCGCCTAAAAAGTAGTTAGAACTTCAAAAATAAGGCCATATCATGTATTTTGCTTACTCTTTAACCTGCACCTACGCCATAATGGCTTAAGAAATTGGAATCATCTAATGTTAAAACAATTTACATAAAATTAACTTCCTAAATCGAATCAAAAACTTATTAGCACAACATTAAGAGTAAGTTTTAATAACGTCCACCATTAACCTTAAGTGTTTTTAGGTACTCCTACCGCTAATTGGTCTTGCACGTTGTTTTTTTTTTTTTAATTTACTGACCACTAGTTTCTTTTACACTTTTGATTCTATTCAAAGTTTCTAGTCTACGATAGTTTGAGTCTCTGCCACATCAGGAGTCGTTTCATTTTGCTCCCAAAGATAAAAGTCATCACAAGGTCGAGGTCATGAGTTCGGGTGCCCGCAATGGCAAAGGTACAGGACCTTTATGAACTTAACTACGCGTCATTTCAAAATACTTGCGATTTGAGTACATGGTATCGATGCCGGCTGGCACCGCGACGGTTCGCGGGCGCAGAGCGCTTATGAGCAACTCACCAGATTCTCAACTAACCAGATTCGCAACTCATCAGATGTACTCTCAAACACAAAATCAAAAATATCAGAATGGGTAAATACTTTATTTATCAAAAAAAAAGTAAAAAACCAAAACTGAATTGTGAATTATTTTTGAAATCATAGTAAGTCTGTGTTTCACACATCGTTCGCCATCACTGCTCTGTCCACTGGTACATCCGATTTGATGTCTCCGCCCAGACAACTACCGCGTGTGGTCCGCGGTGGGCGCTGAAGCAGCTGGATCGGAATGAGAACTTTGAACAGAGAGCTGTGGAGATGTCCGTACCAAGTGGTTCGGAATAAGTACCGCCCCTAGGCTCCCCCGATGATGCAGAATCTCAGCCTTACTTGTGGAGGCACATGCTCCACTGCTCATGGCTCCGCCACATGCGTTGTCCGACGTAGACTACGACGGCAACGGCAGCGACAATGCTCCAGAGGTAATAAACTCGGCAGAGTCGAAGCCACGGATTTCTATAGTCAAAACCTACTAACCCCGGAAAACCCGGGGTCCAGGAACGCAAGTTAACGAAGGAATATAGGAGTGGTTTTAGTCGGTTAAAGTCTCGAATCCCGCTCCACCCAAGAGCGGAAAATATCATTGAATGGTTTCCCAACAAAAAAAAATTCAAGAACTTATTTATCCGATTTGTTCGATAGTACATTATCTGATGAGCTGCGAATCTGGTGAATTGCGAATCTGGTGAGTTGCGAACCTGGTGAGTTGCTCATAAGCGGCGCACGGGATCGCGGGAACACGCACGTCCGCCACATGCGATGGCGTATCGTAAACTAAAGAGCGAATCAGATTCAGATGCAAGGGCGTGCGGCGCGCGATGTGTGCTATCTACTGTGACGACCACAAAGGTCACATATTAGTTGAAATAGAAACTTCATTGTAATGTACCTTTTAAGGCTTATGGTATTAAGAATATAGATTCGAATAAGACAGAAGTTGTCAACTAAGAAAAATATAAATATAAATTGATATATGTTAACATAATTTAAGGCTCATTCAATATTTGATCATAGATTATTAGAATTGTTATGAGATGCACTGTGGCTATAAGTTATTTAAGTTTGTCTGGGTACTTTTTAGTGGTGGTACTATAGCTAAAAAGTGTAAAATAAAAAACTTTTTACAAAAAAAAAATCCGACTTCAATGTTAAAAAACACTGAAAAATATAAAATAACTTTAATTTCGAAAGTCGTACTTTTCAGTGTTTTTTAACTTTGATGTCGGTTATTTTTTTTTTTTACTTTTAAGATTGTAGGCTCGAATGATTTTTTTGATATTAATGCTCACATATCAGTCTGGCCTATATGTATGGTATTTTTTTGTCAGATTTCAATATTTTTGGTTAAATTGCTAGTTTTTGGGAGATCAGTTGTGCTATAAAGAGAAAAGGAGAGGTGTATGTGAGGGAAGGGGACAGTGGCGTGTGTGTGCGTACCTGCGGCACGTGCGCGGGCACGAAGTAGTTTTTAGGCGCGCTGGGCCCCGGCACGTCGTGTATGAGGGAAGGGGACAGAGACGTGTGTGTGCGTACCTGCGGCACGGGCGCGGGCACGAAGTAGTTGGTAGGCGCTCTGGGCCCCGGCACGTCGTGTATGAGGGAAGGGGACAGTGACGTGTGTGTGCGTACCTGCGGCACGGGCGCGGGCACGAAGTAGTTGGTAGGCGCGCTGGGCCCCGGCACGTCGTGTATGAGGGAAGGGGACAGAGACGTGTGTGTGCGTACCTGCGGCACGGGCGCGGGCACGAAGTAGTTGGTAGGCGCTCTGGGCCCCGGCACGTCGTGTATGAGGGAAGGGGACAGTGACGTGTGTGTGCGTACCTGCGGCACGGGCGCGGGCACGAAGTAGTTGGTAGGCGCGCTGGGCCCCGGCACGTCGTGTATGAGGGAAGGGGACAGAGACGTGTGTGTGCGTACCTGCGGCACGGGCGCGGGCACGAAGTAGTTGGTAGGCGCTCTGGGCCCCGGCACGTCGTGTATGAGGGAAGGGGACAGTGACGTGTGTGTGCGTACCTGCGGCACGGGCGCGGGCACGAAGTAGTTGGTAGGCGCGCTGGGCCCCGGCACGTCGTGTATGAGGGAAGGGGACAGTGACGTGTGTGTGCGTACCTGCGGCACGGGCGCGGGCACGAAGTAGTTGGTAGGCGCGCTGGGCCCCGGCACGTCCTGTATGAGGGAAGGGGACAGAGACGTGTGTGTGCGTACCTGCGGCACGGGCGCGGGCACGAAGTAGTTGGTAGGCGCTCTGGGCCCCGGCACGTCGTGTATGAGGGAAGGGGACAGTGACGTGTGTGTGCGTACCTGCGGCACGGGCGCGGGCACGAAGTAGTTGGTAGGCGCGCTGGGCCCCGGCACGTCGTGTATGAGGGAAGGGGACAGTGACGTGTGTGTGCGTACCTGCGGCACGGGCGCGGGCACGAAGTAGTTGGTAGGCGCGCTGGGCCCCGGCACGTCGTGTATGAGGGAAGGGGACAGTAACGTGTGTGTGCGTACCTGCGGCACGGGCGCGGGCACGAAGTAGTTGGTAGGCGCGCTGGGCCCCGGCACGTCGTGTATGAGGGAAGGGGACAGTGACGTGTGTGTGCGTACCTGCGGCACGGGCGCGGGCACGAAGTAGTTGGTAGGCGCGCTGGGCCCCGGCACGTCGTGTATGAGGGAAGGGGACAGTAACGTGTGTGTGCGTACCTGCGGCACGGGCGCGGGCACGAAGTAGTTGGTAGGCGCGCTGGGCCCCGGCACGTCGTGTATGAGGGAAGGGGACAGTAACGTGTGTGTGCGTACCTGCGGCACGGGCGCGGGCACGAAGTAGTTGGTAGGCGCGCTGAGCGGCGCACTGGGCCCGAGCACGTCGCTCGCCGGTGGAAGCGCGCGCATGGGTGCGCCGCTAGGGTTGAAAACGTCCACGTACGATTTCTTTATGTCTGTGCAACAAACTTACGATATCAATACCACACGTACGCAACACTTCTCAAGTTAACTGACTGCTAGACACTGCCCATCTGACAGTACAATATTCAATGCTGCCTTTTCACGTAATATTGAACTCTGCAATACTAGAGAGTAGAATAATATTTGTAGTAATTGAACAAGAATAGCTTTCTGTAAGGACACTGCTGCTTGACAGCAGGAATAAGTATCATATCTATTTGTACAGTGCGTTTCACAGATGTTCCTTTGCCGTAATATTGACTTCCCTGTCTATAGAAAAAAGAAGGGAAAAATGAAAAGAGTTGCCTGCTCTACCAAAATGTGAAACTAAATCGATTTTAACGGTAGTCGCAACCCTTTATGAAGAATAAATGGGATTTTAATAAAAAAAAAAAATCAAGTCTAAAAGGAAAGTTGTTGGATGGAGAGGTACGATATTGCGGCGCGGCGGTTTCGGTATTTGAAAGACTTGCAGGACAATCGAAATGGAGCCCAACGTTGTATGCTTTATTCAAAAATAGTTTTTAAAGTTTCCAAAAGTAAAAAAATAAAAATAAGGCAATTGTTAAAAGTAACGAAATATCAGTATCTCCCTAATATTAAGTAATTTCATTGCTAAAAATATAGCAACACTATTTTTCCGTATTACGGCAAAGGAACTTCTAAGTGAAGCGCACTGTAGTACTTCTTTGGAGAGAACGTTACTATTGTTACGCCATTAAACGTGAACACGCCATATCTCCGAGAAAATAAAGAGTAGCACGTAATAATTAAAACGCATTGCTGTTCGAAATGTCTAGAATGGTTGATTTGATTGAAAGGTCTAGATTTATGACTTCGAGAAGCGATTCAATTGTTCTGGAATTCTGGATAGATCCGGGGAAGTCGGTATCTAGAATTTTCTTGGCTCCGCATATAAATACGAGTCCCCGGCCGGAAGCGAGTCAGTTGTGATTTCGACTGCGATCAAGAGCGAACTAGCCTAGTACTTGAAGTGATTTTACTTAACGACCTAAGCGATAGTGTAACGGTACTCTAGTGTTAATTGCGATTCGGATTATTGTTGACTGGACTAATTTGTTATTATTTGTGGTGAATAAAGTTCTCTCGTCAATAAATCGGCATTTGATTACCCACGGACGTAACACTATTTTTAGCTGCGCCTCAGTTTCAAACTATTGCAGCTATCATCGTGCATAAATAAATTGTTAAATGTGTTTTTAGTTTCAAATAAAGATTATTATTATTATAAAGATTATTATTATTTTTAAATTAAAATTTGTCATAATTGGTAGTTTATTTGCATGTTATATTATTTCATTGTTAGCTATGTTTTATGTGTGTACTCATTTCCTTTTTACTTTTACACGCAGTGTCTACATCTCTATTTTGTCCAACTCTCCTTTCGCAGGTATGCTGGAAGAGATTTCTTTAGAAATAAGCATCACTTTTGTACTATTCTTCTGTTTATATTATTATTGTTTTTTACACTAACCACATTTTTACTATTTTATCACATATGTTTTATTTCACTTTACTCCTGACACTAATTGTAAATTATTATTTATCCGTTCACTCCTAATAACGTTCAGTTGAAAACCAGCGTCAGACAACTACCTCGTAGTTGTCTAGCGCGATAGTTGATACGACTTAATTCAATATATTTGGTTATTTCTAAAACACTAACAACCTTGCAGGACCATATTACTAATATCATAAACAACAACATTTGTTCTATGACTTTTTAAAAAAGATAATTCATTTACCAAAAATAAATAAAAGAGATTTTGTTGTTCTATCACATTTTAACTCTGTATTTTGCTATACCTGCCTACGTCTGTATGACGTCAAACAAGCGCATCAAGCACCCTCGCCGCCCGATCCTCGCTCCCCACAGTCCCCACCCCCTATTGCACTATCGCTTGCTTCGCATAGACTTCGTAAAATTTAGAACTTTCAAAAAATTTAAATATTTTTATTTTTGTACGAAGATCTGATAAAATTTTAAAAGTCACAGAACAAAAGTTTTTGTTTATGAACAAGACGGTCCTGAGGGGTTGTCAATGTTTTACAAGGAAACCTTTAAATTACATCCCTAAGTACAGGAAGTGTAAAGATCTATTTTTTCCTAGTATCCATAAAGTTCATTAATACATCTTTTCCTAACTAACAGCACATTCCTTTCTCGTACACCGACCTAGGTACCATAAAAGACATTACCGCTTGACCATCGCTAAGTTCATGTTTGCTTGCACTCTAATCGATAACTTCAAAGGGTTTGGTTTGACAAAGCGCCACAGTGAAATTTTTTTTAAGTGTTCACGCAGAAATGAACGCATATATATGCCTTCGGCGTCATAAACTTGACTCGATATTGGTGATGATCGATGTATTACTAATATAAAAAATGCAATACTTACGTCTTCCTTTCTGCATTTTGAATATATTCGAGACAGGAGCGCCCGAGGCGGGAGGAGCGCCCTGGGCGGGCGGAGCGCCCGGGGCGGTGGGCAGCGGGGGCGAGGTGCTTCTGTAGGGCGAACACATGTTGCTAAGGTCATGAAAGGTTATGACAAGGAGACGTTTCCACCCGGATGGTTAACTCACGTGTCACGGGCGCTTTTTTAACGCAGCGTTAAATAATAGTACACAATTATTTTTTTTGTGTATCTGTGGGAATCAATGTGAAGCTGAATAGATTTATTCAAAAACAAGGACGTCTCATAGGACACCCTGTCGGGATGAAGTTCGTAAAATAGAAGCGTGCTATACGAGGATAGAGCCGAGTGGTGGGTGTACTGACTGGTGGTGCTGCAGGTGCGGCAGGTCGGCGGCGCGCGGCGGCGGCGGCGGCGGCGGCTCGCTGTCGTCGCTGTCGCCGTCCAGGTTGCGCCAGCGCTTGGTCTCCGCGTCCCACACGATCTGCGCCACAATCACTATACTACATGCGCTGCATACGATATATCGAACAACTACATCGGTAAATACCGGCTCGAAAATTATAGCGACTCAAGTCTCTGTGTTGAGCATTACTCCGGGCAGTAGATCCGTGCGATTGCAGTACATATGTGAACACAGAAACTTTATGTGCTCCCTCACACCGAAGCTAAACTCAAAACGTGTCGTGAACATCGCAGGTACATAAACTTTATCAAGGACATCGCTTGGCAATTCTGTAACCGAGCTCGTGAGAGTTAAATATATTACTGCACAGAATTATACATAACATGTGTAATAAAAAACTGAAAGTGCGAAATAAGTTTATTGAATAGATACATAGATATAAGATAAATACGTAGGTAGATAGACTTTGCTTTGATGTACATCATAAGAGAGCGTGCAGCCGGTCGCACTCCGGCAGCTTCGGTAGCTTAGCTCGTAGGTTGCAAGAGGCTCTAATACAATCATTTATAATTTTTTTAAATTTTAAATTATGAAAAACGGCAGTATATCTATCACTACAACCTTTGGATATGAGAAACAAAAATCAGGTGATGATGATATAAGTGCTACTGCTACATAAATTAACTCAAGGTGCAATGGACGTCGATTGGTGAAATTGTAACATAAATATTTGGAGTCGATCGACGTCAAAAATGCAAAAAATATATATAGATACTATACAAATATACATTTAAATATTAAAGAACTCAAGTGGCCTTTATGCATAATATAAAATACATAAATAAATATAATTCGGTTAAAGTTTAGCTAAAAGGTAAAGTTGTTCACACTATGTTTAGATTTTACGAGAGTAGGTCTCGTAAAACCTAATTTTGCTTCCCAAAATTTTAAGTGATGACGCTACTGGCTATCGATCTTATGACTCTAAGTTTGACACATTAAAGTAATCTAGATAAATTACATACAATAAAGAACAATCCGAGATATAATTCAATTTCCTATCTGGGATAACGCGCTTTGGTGCCTCATTATTGGAGTAGCACTCGAGACTTACAACGTGTTTACCGAACCCCAGCCGAAGACTGTCTATACAGCGATTAGTTTACTCATCCCGCTAGCCCAAATGTCTGCTTCAGCAGTAGAGAAGGTCCAAGCAATTACAAGTTTAGAAACATGAACCGAGACGATAATAACGTAGCAAATCGACGTTTACAACAAGGTGGGCATGTTAGTGTGCGAGGTGCCTGGGCGCAGTCGGGGCGGGGCCACACTCACGGAGGGGTTCTTGTCGTCGGGCAGGATCATCTGGTTGGGCGGGCGCAGCGACAGCTTGGTGAGGATGCCGCCGAGCCAGCCGCCGCCGGCGCCGCCCCCCTTGGCGCGCGCCTCCTTGCCCTCCGGCTTGGTCTTGCTCTCTTGCTTCTTGCTGCTCGCCTTCGGGGACTCGGTGTCACGCTCGTTCTGTTGCTGTAACACATTCACTATTATGTCTGTGGTATAGAAATTGTTAGTGTGTCGTCTTTAGTTAAGTTGAGTGTCACGAAGGTCGTCAAAAGAGTCTCAAGTGTTGTTTAGAGTAGTGGTCCCCAACCTTTCTAGGATTCCGTACCTAACACGCCAGAAACTGAACCCTTATAAGGTCACTTTGTTGTCAGTCTACAGTTCTATCAAGACCCGTTTTTTCAGAAACTTGTGGAGATATTATGGTGACATTGAAACCTTATACTCAGGTCTGCCACCTCTTGGAGCAATAAAAAAAATCAATCTAAATTAACGCAACCTAAAGATAAGGCTGTTTATGGCGTCTTTTGACGCTTCAAAAACATCGAAGCCTTTTTACTTTCTGTTGACCTAGAATCATGAAATTTGACAAGAAGCCAGGTCTCATAGCACAAGTAGGTAAAGAAAAGGGTCTGGAAACCAACATCAGGACCGCAGAGAACAGGTTAGGATCCACTGGCAGACCAGTGAGTCTCGAGTGACGATGATACTGTCTAGATTGTCGGCGGGATCTTCAAGTGCCGATAAGTGTGTGTGTGTTGAGGAGGAGTATACTCACGTCGTTGGGCTGGTCATCGTAGTCTTGGTAGTAGGCGGCGCTTGGCTTGTTGGCGCCCGGCATGGTGATGGTGGGCGCGGCGTCGTCGGCGTCGCCCGCGCCGGCGCCCTGGGGGCCGCACACCGATAGTACAACGAGCCGACATAACGCTAGCCTGAGCTAAGCTTCACACTACATTTACTTTCATAATAAGGAGGATTCCTAAAAAATCTGTCCTATTTGCTCCAGCAGTTACGATTTCCAACAACATTGGACATGTATTATATATTTTCTTTCGTTACGAGAACAAAAAAATGAAAATGTAGTGCTTCGAAGCTTCACGTGATGTTAGGTGAGACTTCGTGCGTGAAACTTCGACACACTACCCCGAAAAATTGTCTACTATTTACGTAGAACTGACTTAAAGGTGGACCAGAGGGTTGCAACTCAGCGTCTCAACCGTTCACCTTGGTTGAAGTTTAGTTTGTGTGATAAGATTGTGTTGCGGCTTCACAATGGAATTTAATACACGCGCCAACACGTTCGCAAGTCTGTCACTGTAATTGGGAAGACGCGCCCTCCGACCAAGGGCGTTGAAGGTCATGGATTACAATTGCTGTCTACACGGATTGAAACTAGCAAGCTCAGCCCTGTTGGGACGTTGGATACCCACTAATATTAATAAAGTTTCGATAGTAGGTAATCTACCTGACGGAGCAAACAGAACATTTTTTTATCCAGGAATCATCCCTATTATAGTTTATTGTTCTGAGTTCAAAATACAATATGTCAGATAATATCTCCCTTACAGACATTGTGAAAAAATCAAGGATTATATGTTCTATTCTATGTTTTAAACGACATAAAAATGCGAATTAAAGATATAAAATTAAAATGCTGTATATAGATTTCAAAATATTGCATTTTTCTGATGTGACCATTATCTCGGCTCTTTGTAAGGACAGTAAAGGTACAGTGATGCGTGCAGTCATCTCAGTGTTTGGAATCAAGTTAGCAGTCGATACCTCAGGCTTGTTGGCAGACACATGAGTTGATTCAATACATTACAAAAATGAGCAGGTCACACTTAGTGATCCTGAATTTGTGAAAGTGGCGACTGCTTACTGTTTTACATTCGGTTCAAGATTATTATAAGTTGCAACAAAAACGACAAAAAGTTTGAACTGTAAACAATATTAGTTGTTGTAAACTACAATCACTATAATATAAGCCGAGTATCTTCCTCACTCAGGGACCGGGGAGGCCACACACAGTGCAAGCGTAGGATCACATCAACAATCTGCTGTATATTTTAATACAGTTAGTTGGTCAAACTCCAGCGGGTGTACGAAACTTCTTCATTTTTAATGAACATATTATGTACCTAGGTATTATGAGTCAACGTGTGGACTGCACAGTGTTCACGCCGTCCTTAACTAGTTGATGATGTACAATCTGCTTGCGCTACAATGAGCGCGCGTGTTTCAATTTATTATAAAACTATTGATTGTTTTGTTTTTGGTTCTCATCTACCAGTTGGTTTAACAGACACGAATTTATAAAAAAGTGTGTTGTTAATTGGAAATACGCTAGCAAGTCATGCACGAAGCGGACAGAGCTGCGCGCGCGCACCTCCCAGCACATACACGTATTGTTTGGGTGTGTTAGGAAAACCACACTTTTTCACTCAACATTTAATAGCGGTAAACAATTTTCTACAAATCGGCGATTATTATGGTTTTCTAGATTACAACAATAACACACTTAGTTTACGAATATAAAGGATTGGTACATTATAAGCGTGTACAAAATAAAAACTAACTAATATAGTTTTAAACTGATAACGTGAGACGGATCAATTAATACATTTTAGTTGTTAATACATTTTAGATTTGGTATTTTAACAGTAACAACGTTTGGATAAAAAATAAATTAACGCAATTCTAGAGTAAGATCAATAAATATCACAGCGTAGTTTTAGAGAATCAATATAAAAGCGTTTTAAATAAAAAATGCAGGGCGGGCAGGTTACCGCGCCGCTAGAGGAAGCTGACGGGCTCGTCGATGTTGAACGTCTTGGGGCCCGCCACGTAGTACCGGGCGTCTCGCTCGCGCGGCATGGCCTCGGGCGGCGGCGCGCCGGGGCCCATGGGCGCGTCGATGTCGAACGTGTGCGGGGGCCCCGCCGGGCGCCGCGCCGCCCCACCCGCGCGCCGCGCCAGTATTGCCTCGAACTTGTCCAGGCTGCGCTCGATCGTCCTCCGAAGCTCCCGGCGGTGCGCTTCGCCCTCGAGCGCGCCCGGCACCCCCGGCCCACCCGGCCTGCTCGGCCCGCTCGGCCCGCCTGGCGGGGACGCGGGCTCATCGATGGGGTACGTGCCGCCAAACACCAGCGGCTTGAAGGTGCCGTCGCGCACGCGCACCGTGCTGCGTGCCCACGTGTCCACTGTGGCCGAGATGAGCCGGCCGCCCGGGCGCGCGGGGCCCGGGGCGGGAGGGGAGGGGCGCGCGTGCAGCCCGGGTCCGGGCGGCGGCGCGTGCGCCAGCTGCACGTCCAGGTCCGACAGCGGTGCGGAGGGCGGCGTGCGCGGGCGGGGGGCGCGGGGCGCGCGGGCGGGGGCGGTGAAGGCGGGCGCGGCGCCGGCCGAGGGCGCGGGGTGCACGCGGCGGCGCAGCGCGGGCGAGCGGTGGAACTCCACGAGCTCCAGGTCGTCGGTGGGCGGCGGGCCGGTCTTGTGCGTGGGCGTAGTCTGCGGAGCGACGCGCGCGGTGGGCGGGGCGCGCGGGGGCGCGGGCGTGGCGCTCGGGGGCGCGGGGCGCGGGCGGGCTGGCTGCACACCCGCGCCACACAACTCGTTAGAACAGGGCGCGTGCGGCGGCTCGACGCGCGGTCGAGCCGGCCACACGCCGACCCTCGCGCTATGACAAGATCTCTGGGCGAGTGATGTGTGATCGCACGCTCGGCTCAGAATGACTTTCGTGATTCAATACTCGGCTTATATTATATAGTTTGACACATGAGAGAGAGACTATCTCTAAACCACCACAAAATTGCAAATTTATATTACTAATCTAAATTAACATATTAAAACTTTCAAATATAGGCAAGTAATAAACTATGTCAACATTGCTGCCAACATTTAAAAAATCTATTAATACCATTATTTGAGCCCAAGAATTATTGTAAACAGGCGATAATAGAAAAAAACAGTATCTTCTAAATTATTTTTACATTAATTGCTTTTTTTCCTTTTAATTCCAAAGCAGAGCCATGTTTACATTACGCTTTTCATCACCCTGCACCAAGTAGGATCCCTCCACCCAATGACCTCACATACACACTCTTGTACTTAAATGTAATCATTCTAGTAAGCTTCTCTCTCACGAGATGCTGAGCGTGTCCAGTATTATATATACCTAGTCAGGTCATCAGTTCTGTCAAACACCTATTATTTTTAATTTTCGAATATTAGCCAGATATACTTCGACTTTCGACTAATTAGTAAATTTTTGTGTTACCAAAATGAAAATCCGTGATGGTGGCCACGCCAGTGTCAGCCATACCGCGGGTATCGCGTTGCACCGCTGTGTTTACGCGTCAACATAGATGTACAATATTTGTACTATGGTTTGTTCATACTAGCTGTCATCAAAGCAGTGAAATCCAACGAAATCCCGAGCGTAAACTGAATGGCCTGAACTGTTTTGAGAAAAGAATGGTACAGCCGTGCCACTTTTTTACACGCCAGGCGCGGGCACGGTAGTGCCTAACCTAACCATAGCTCTTCAGGTGGGGCTGAGCAGAACCACGGTCAAAATATGTTAGATAAAGACCCGGGATTACGAGCTTATCGTAAAAAGATAAGACAATTTGAAAGGCACGTTTAAAAAAAATAGGAAAAAATACCATTAAATTTTGTTTTCTTATGAAATTATTTTTCCATTAAAGAAAATGAATTCAAACAAAATGATAAAGCATGGTGTTAGAGTATGCCCTCAGTAGCATAAAAGTGAGCGCGCGTTTTCTGAGGATCCAGCGAGGGTATTATCTCTCGTTATTCATTGTTTGTCTGGGGAGTCTCATATTCAGACCTAACTGAAGTGTTTTTTTAAGAAAAAGGTGTAAAAACCAGTGCCGTGGTGAACAAAAATACCGTCGCGTACGTCAAAGGACTAGAACAATCTGCCTGCTGCGGTCTTCTCCTTCGATTATAATTTGAGTGTCTTCAAGGCAAGAGTCAATAAGCTAGCTAGTGCGCCTCACCATCAGAGATTGCATCATTGCTTACCATCAGGTGGGATCGCTGTCAAGCTCTAGTTTATATCAATAAAAAAAAGGGATTAAATATAATGACCACCATAAAACGCTTTGGTACCCTTTGTTCTTTTGTCAAAAATATATTACTTGACACCAAAAAAATGAAATCCTAAAGTTACAATAGTATTTTAGTTACGACTGTACTTTAAATTGTATTCGAACACCAAATGTAGTAAATGATAACCAAATCTTAGCGAGCAAATTAATGCGCTCTTTTTAGCCCCGTATAGCAGGATGATACTTTGTCTAATCAACAATCTATCTTAGTGGAATTTTAGGTCATTTTTTTTTAAACCACCCAGAAGTAGGAGCCCCGCGTAGCGGGGCTCCGTCGATCTGTCTTGGCAGGTAGTTAACCTAACCTCAAAATTTTAACTACTGATATCTCCGTAACCATGGGGTTCTGCTGATGCTTTATTTGGATTCATTTTGCTTAAATAGGATAGCGAGATGTTAAAACTTTGGTTATAATTTTACATTAAAATGTAGGTTTAATTTTGGTGATCATTTACTATTTTTGTCTTTTATATGTTACTATATCTGGTGGTAAGTTAAACATAAGCCAAAAAAAATATGCTTAAAAATATTAAAACGCATTGCTGTACAAAACTTCTAGAATGGAAGAACGTGACCGTGACCCAGACCTGGCAAGTTCTAGAAAAGTCCGCCATAAGTACCTATCACTATTATTATTGAGTAAGGTTTAGTAGGTAGGTACATAGACATAAATAAGGGAATTAGTATCTTCCGTAATTAACAATAGAGTCGCATTTTGCATGATAGGAGGGAGGTACACGTTTGTAATAAAAATCATTTATTACCTCGCTATTCGGCGACAATGTTCTAGAGTAGCCTTAAAACGTCCGTACCTAGAATATTCCTGGCTTCACATATAAATACGTGCTTCCGACCGGAAGTGAGTCATTGCCTAGGAAAGGCAAGCAAATGACGAGCCCGTTGTTACGGACTCCGTGACCAGAAGCCCTGAAGCCACCTGCCACGCCCCCTGAAGGTGACGTAGCGAAGGCCACGTATGTGAGTCGGACAAGTGAGGCGAACAAGAGCGAACTACCCCAAGTGTGTCAAGTAATTTTATGTAACAACCTAAGCGATAGTGTAACAGAACTCTAGTGTACATTGTGATTTGGATTATTCATTGGTTGGACAAACTTGTTATTATTTGTGATTAATAAAGTTCTCTGCTACTAAACCGGCATTTAATTACTCACGTTCGTAACAATATTTTAAATAATAATTATCAATAAGTGTATCATTTGTTACATTAAAAGTATTTGACAGAATTTATGACCTGTTTAGGTATAAGGCTAAGGCTGGAGTTCTCTATAAACGTATGGGGTGCGTACAGCGTCACATCGAATGCGGTACTTCTGTAGGTGGGTATATAAATGTATCAAACGACACGTAAAACTAGTTTGTTGCTGACACCAGATGCCACCGTTAGGATGCGTTTCCACTGACGCGGTGCTGGGCGGAGTGGAGTGGCGCAGTGACAAGTGTTTTCATTGAAGCGGAGTGGATTTGAGCTACCCTTCCCTTCGCGCTCTCCGCTCAACACCACAACCTGCACGACTCCTGTCCAGTTCGGGCCGGACACGCGTTCATTTGCTTCGTTTCAAAATTAGCTTAGCTCCACTCCTCTTAAACTTCCTGTTTCCATTAATGCCGAGTAGAGATTCCGAGAACCGCCCATTCCGAATCCGCTCTTCTCCACTTTGTTTAGCTCTACGTCAGTGGGAATGCATTCTTAACGTTGTAGGAGACCCCAGTCTTAGCTATACAAGCATCGCTTCGGAAATAATCGTTTATCTTCGGAAATACGAAAGCCCAATGATGGATATCGATAACACGATATTACCACCACGAGATTTTTATTCTATCATGGTTACAAAGTTAGAGACAACTGTATGGAATTACAATACGACAGCTTAACACTTGCACTAGAACAAAGAGCAGCAGTACGAAACTTGGCAACTTTATTCCTGTGGAGTGTGAGAACACGGCACGGCGCGGACGTTCGTACTACTTCGGAAACACGAATATGACCGAAGCGCATACATAAGCATTCTGTTCATCAGCCGACAGTGGCTGGCGACTCACCTCTGAGTAGCCGTAGCCGGGCTCGGGCTGCCAGTAGGCGGCGGGCGCGTCGTGCGCGTCGTCGTTGCGCGGCCAGTCCTCGTAGGCGCCGTACTGCGCGCCCGCCTCCGGCTGCGGCGCCTGCTGCTGCTGCTGCTGCTGCTGCGTGTAGTACTGCGCCGCGTAGTCGCCCGTCTCCTCTGCCGGCACGGGCTCGGGGTACGTCGGTACAGCTGGTTGGTACTGTTGGCCCTGTGGAAATAAATCACATACTACATTAATTATTATGTTTTAAGTATGTGTGTATGCTCTAAGTTCTATACGAGTCTGGGTAAGAAATGTGAGACCATTACAAATAAACCATCCACTTTTCTCTAATTTATCGTCAGCCCTTTGTTACCACGAGCATGCCACAATCGTAGCGGTAGCGGTGGTGCCTTTTTTGAGGAAGGACTAGAGGCCATTGCGCGGACCACGCGGAGGACACGATGGAGATGTGCCTCGCGCGGATGTGAGGTGGTGGCACCATGGTCCGGAGCGAGAGGGAATAGGATGCAGTCGCCTCCTTCTGCGGAGCAGTAATGCTGCACGTGTGAGGAAACGGCCATTCTCACGCCCCAGTTGCTGCGATAAGAGACGCGCCGAGTATCGGGAGCCGCAGAAATGTCACCAGGCACCGTAGGTGCGGGCTTGCAAACGACGAACAATGGGTAGCTCGTCACCAGGCGGTCCGGAGACCGAGCGCGTAAGTGTCACGCGTGCCTCCGACAGACGTTAGCAAGCCGTAGGGGCCCAGGAGGTGGTGACCACCGATCAAGTCACGGAGATTTTCTGAAAATGAAACCCGTGGTCCTAGAACCCAAAAAGCAGTGGAAGGACACAGTGTAGTTTTAGTTACCTGGTGCTCCGCCCAGCCGTACTGTGGCTGCGGCTGCTCGTAGTTGTGCTGCGGTTGCTCGTAGTTGTCGTGCTGCGGCGTCGTCTGCTGCGACGCGCTCTCGGCCTGTACCCGCGCACACGCACACACACAAACATGTTAGTTGCTTGTTACTGGTGTTAGTAGGAACTAATAAACAAGTATTGTTTTCTTAGTCCTCACAACATAGTTCATACAACAACAAAAAATACTTAGAGGTAGTTAATAACTCTTAGCAACAACAACAGTTAGCTTGAGCTGTGTTAGTGCGTATGTACTGCACGTTACACTGTTGTCTAGATGAGACGCTTCACTAGGGGCTCTCATCATATCTCTCAGCGATCACTTTCAGGCGCCTGTTGCCACGCACTCTGCTTGCGTAGTTAATTTTTTCTAATAAGGGAATGGATAAATGAATTGATTTTATTATATTTTCATTCATGATGGATAGGTCATCATCTCAACAACGATATCGCGGGTTTGGAAAATGAATCGTATCAAAATAATTGTGATTTCGAGAGGTACCGTACCGTGAGCATATGGGCCACCTGCTTGACGTCCGTGAGCCACTGCTGGTGGTGGCGCGGCGAGGGCTCGCTGCTGTCCGCCTCGTCCACGAGCGGCGGGTCCTCCTGCAGCGACGGGTCGTGATACTTCAGTCTGCGGACAATCAGCGCGGTTATAATTTATTCCACTGTCCAATGAAGTGGGCACATTGAAACTTGGGACGTGCTGCGGGTATAGCAGCACTAGTGACGAGCGCGCTGGAGTAGAGCTGCGGCGCGTGCGCACGTCTCGCTGTCGGCCAGCGCGCTGGAGTACAGCCCCACGTCCAGCAGCACTAGTTACGTACCTGTCGGCCAGCGCGCTGGAGTACAGCCCCACGTCCAGCAGCACTAGTTACGTACCTGTCGGCCAGCGCGCTGGAGTACAGCCCCACGTCCAGCAGCACTAGTTACGTACCTGTCGGCCAGCGCGCTGGAGTACAGCCCCACGTCCAGCAGCACTAGTTACGTACCTGTCGGCCAGCGCGCTGGAGTACAGCCCCACGTCCAGCAGCACTAGTTACGTACCTGTCGGCCAGCGCGCTGGAGTACAGCCCTACTTCCAGCAGCACTAGTTACGTACGTGTCGGCCAGCGCGCTGGAGTACAGCCCCTCGTCCAGCAGCACTAGTTACGTACCTGTCGGCCAGCGCGCTGGAGTACAGCCCTACGTCCAGCAGCACTAGTTACGTACCTGTCGGCCAGCGCGCTGGAGTACAGCCCCTCGTCCAGCAGCACTAGTTACGTACCTGTCGGCCAGCGCGCTGGAGTACAGCCCTACGTCCAGCAGCACTAGTTACGTACCTGTCGGCCAGCGCGCTGGAGTACAGCCCTACGTCCAGCAGCACTAGTTACGTACCTGTCGGCCAGCGCGCTGGAGTACAGCCCTACGTCCAGCAGCACTAGTTGCGTACCTGTCGGCCAGCGCGCTGGAGTACAGCCCTACGTCCAGCAGCACTAGTTACGTACCTGTCGGCCAGCGCGCTGGAGTACAGCCCTACGTCCAGCAGCACTAGTTGCGTACCTGTCGGCCAGCGCGCTGGAGTACAGCCCTACGTCCAGCAGCACTAGTTACGTACCTGTCGGCCAGCGCGCTGGAGTACAGCCCTACGTCCAGCAGCACTAGTTACGTACCTGTCGGCCAGCGCGCTGGAGTACAGCCCTACGTCCAGCAGCACTAGTTACGTACCTGTCGGCCAGCGCGCTGGAGTACAGCCCCTCGTCCAGCAGCACTAGTTACGTACCTGTCGGCCAGCGCGCTGGAGTACAGCCCTACGTCCAGCAGCACTAGTTACGTACCTGTCGGCCAGCGCGCTGGAGTACAGCCCTACGTCCAGCAGCACTAGTTACGTACCTGTCGGCCAGCGCGCTGGAGTACAGCCCTACGTCCAGCAGCACTAGTTGCGTACCTGTCGGCCAGCGCGCTGGAGTACAGCCCTACGTCCAGCAGCACTAGTTACGTACCTGTCGGCCAGCGCGCTGGAGTACAGCCCTACGTCCAGCAGCACTAGTTGCGTACCTGTCGGCCAGCGCGCTGGAGTACAGCCCTACGTCCAGCAGCACTAGTTACGTACCTGTCGGCCAGCGCGCTGGAGTACAGCCCTACGTCCAGCAGCACTAGTTACGTACCTGTCGGCCAGCGCGCTGGAGTACAGCCCTACGTCCAGCAGCACTAGTTACGTACCTGTCGGCCAGCGCGCTGGAGTACAGCCCTACGTCCAGCAGCACTAGTTACGTACCTGTCGGCCAGCGCGCTGGAGTACAGCCCTACGTCCAGCAGCACTAGTTACGTACCTGTCGGCCAGCGCGCTGGAGTACAGCCCTACGTCCAGCAGCACTAGTTACGTACCTGTCGGCCAGCGCGCTGGAGTACAGCCCTACGTCCAGCAGCACTAGTTACGTACCTGTCGGCCAGCGCGCTGGAGTACAGCCCTACGTCCAGCAGCACTAGTTACGTACCTGTCGGCCAGCGCGCTGGAGTACAGCCCTACGTCCAGCAGCACTAGTTACGTACCTGTCGGCCAGCGCGCTGGAGTACAGCCCTACGTCCAGCAGCACTAGTTACGTACCTGTCGGCCAGCTCGGCGAGGTTGGTGACGAGCGCGCTGGAGTAGAGCTGCGGCGCGCGGGTGACGGCGCGTGCGCACGCCTCTGTGTAGGCCAGCGCACGTTCGTACAAGCCCACATCCAGCAGTCGGCACGCCAGCACGAACTTGTACGGCTGCAACAGTAGCCCAAGTCAGCATTGTCAACCATCAGGCATAACAATTTTTTTCTTATTTTTTCAAGGTAGTCAAAAACTTAACACAGTTTACAAAGACGAGCTCAGCTCAACAATGAGTTCTCTCCCTACAAACATTTGAGTGACAAAGAGAGATCATATTCGAGTAAGGTCTAGTTTCCAATATAAACCTACATAGATAACCTTTTTTTTTAATAGCCTATATTATCTCCATTGCTAGGCAAAGCCTTCTGCTTCCAAACCTTCCTGAATTGGGCGATTACTGGATAAGTTTTCCTTGCGAACAGCCCACCTTCGCCGCGGTCGACCTGACGGTGTCGTCCTCCCTCGGACCTCCAATGAATCACAATATCTAGATGCATTCGTGCGACGTAGCCAGCCCGCTCACACTACAGCCCGGCTGTTTTGTCTCCAACATCTGCTACTTGACTTATGGTGCGTAGGAGGTGTTTTTAACATGATATATTCTTTAGTCACCTTTTATACTACGCTCCATTTCCCGATGACAAGTCTTGAGTTTGGACTTTAGTTGTTTGGTTGTTTATCCGGCTCGAATGACCATGTAAAGGTTGTCTGCTGGGATGTTAAATAATAGATAGGAATGTTCACTAAAACTGTATGGCTAAAAATGCTACAACTAATTATGTTGGTTGATAAATCGAGGGAGCGCGCGACGACCCTTATGGCGATCTGAATACGTACTGATTTGCTTAATAATTCATTTTGATCGTTTGACGTAGACGCGCAAACTGCTGATTTGGTTAAATGCAATTAAATGCTATTATGCGCGGTTCGCCGTACAGTTAGTGATCAAATTTGTACACTGTAGGTTAGAACGGGTTCACTCTGTTGCTGACCGGGTATGGTTGAGTGGAATCCTATTCAGGTGAATAGAATTGGACGAGAGGCCTCGGCAAATTGCTACCGTTGCGGTGGCGACCTGGAATCTGCACAGCACACGCTATAAGAGCATCTATGATTGAGAGATAAGTCCTATTCGCCAGGATCGGTTAGATCCTTTTAGGATGTTAATGTTAAGACTTTAGCGACAGCGATCATAATGATATAATAACTGAGAAGAGAAGAGGAGAAAGAACGCTTCCCTGAGGAACACCTACAAACAAATAGCGTCGATCAGAGGAATTCTTATAGGGCCGAACAGGCTGCGAACGGCCCCGAAGGCAAGCTTTGAGTCTCTTAATTACTGGTGCTGAGACATTAAGGCAGGAAAGGATTTCTAATAGGACGTCAAAGTCAAATGAGTTAAAGGCACTGCATAAGTCTAGGGAAACCAATATCATAAGCACTTATTTTCCATGGCCAGTCTTATGTCTTCAGTTATTTTGACATGAGTTGTTACAGTGCTGACACCAGATTGATAAGGATTCAACATACTGTTATGGGACAGATAACAAGACAGTTACTTCTGAACAACACTCTCGAAGACTTTGGAGAGCATTAGGAGTACGGATACTGGACGGAAGCGGGATGGTGAGGAGGGATTTCAAATTGTAGGAAGTGGTAGCACGTGGAAAGATTTGTAAACAATAAAAAAAGAAAATGCATCTAACCTGTAGCTCAGTAATAACGAAGTCCTCCTGGTTGAGCGACATGGCGTACTCGTAGACCTCGGTGGCGAACAGCGCTTTGTTGTGCGCCAGCTGCTGCAGCTTGGTGGCGCGCGGGTCCGCCAGCAGCAGCGCCAGGCGCGGCGGCGCCGAGCCGCTCGGCGCGCGCGCCCACAGCGGCGCCAGCGGGTGGCGCGTGAGCGGCACGCCCGCCGACACGTAGCAGAACTGCGCCGAGTACAGCAGCCCGCGCGACGACAGGCTGTCCCCTGCGGACCGAGTCAGTCAGCGACCGTACACAACACCCCACAAGGGCCCGACCTAAATAGTAACCTACTGAGTCAGCCTTAATATACAATGATTACATTTGTTTAAGGTGAATGCTTCAAGGTAGGTTACAAAATTCAAATTTTCGAAAGTTTTAATGCAATTTGCAGCTCATCCATACAGCATGATACAAAAATATTATATTTGGGGTAACAACCTTTATACATTTACATCACTATAGTCATTAAAAACCATCTTCTAACATACATCTCTCTAACTTAAAGTCAAGGTAAAAATTTATCAACAGACTTGCTATAATTAGCACTTAGATATATAATGGAGATTGTAACCATACAACTATTAGTTACTTGGTTTTAGTATTTTATCGCAATAGTCCGATAAAGTAGTAAAACCTTTTTGTTAATCCTGTTTGTTCTCATAAAACAGTTTCAATATAAAACCCATAAATCACATTAGGATATTGCATTCAATGGTATGAATAATAATTTCGTGATTAAATAAGCAATTTTAATTTAATTTAATAAATAAATCGTTCATTCAAATAAAATTAGTTTTATCTTTGTTGGTAAGCAACTGTGCCTACTCGTATATTGTTTCTGACACATGTAATTGCACTATAGTTGCATCATTATTGTACCCAAATTTGGTTGTTTGGTTGTCTAGATTAATACATAATGTTTAGAGCAGTCGCTCTCCGAGCTCGGACATCACGTCGGGGTCACCAATTTGCCAAAGTTTCTTTACAGGATTGGTGCGTTGTGTAGAATTGAAACTCAGGAAGGGTGGTTTCGATATTATGAATTTATTATATTCAATATTAGAATGGTACACGGTTGATATGGTCCGGGCTCGGAGAGCGACTGCTCTAAGCATTATGTATTAATCTAGACAACGAAATTTTCTATTCCAGAATATGTTCAATTCAGTCGTTTGAGTGTAAAGAGTTACAAACACAAATACCAAGTTTCGTAACTCGAAAGCGATGAACATTGCGGCGGTCCTGGTCGGGTCGCGCGGACGGGTTGTATAGTCTGTGTGCTACGTACCGAGCTGCGTGAGTGTGCGGCGGTCCTGGTCGGGTCGCGCGGACGGGTTGTATAGTCTGTGTGCTACGTTCCGAGCTGCGTGAGTGTGCGGCGGTCCTGGTCGGGTCGCGCGGACGGGTTGTATAGTCTGTGTGCTACGTACCGAGCTGCGTGAGTGTGCGGCGGTCCTGGTCGGGTCGCGCGGACGGGTTGTATAGTCTGTGTGCTACGTACCGAGCTGCGTGAGTGTGCGGCGGTCCTGGTCGGGTCGCGCGGACGGGTTGTATAGTCTGTGTGCTACGTACCGAGCTGCGTGAGTGTGCGGCGGTCCTGGTCGGGTCGCGCGGACGGGTTGTATAGTCTGTGTGCTACGTACCGAGCTGCGTGAGTGTGCGGCGGTCCTGGTCGGGTCGCGCGGACGGGTTGTATAGTCTGTGTGCTACGTACCGAGCTGCGTGAGT
Source organism: Mythimna albipuncta (assembly GCA_929112965.1). NCBI lineage: Eukaryota > Metazoa > Arthropoda > Insecta > Lepidoptera > Noctuidae > Mythimna > Mythimna albipuncta. The sequence goes on along the minus strand of OV815962.1, from coordinate 607,937 downwards.
GTGCGGCGGTCCTGGTCGGGTCGCGCGGACGGGTTGGACAGCAGCATGGCGGCGTGCGGCCGCCAGTCGCCCCAGCGCTCGTCTGCCACACACTGTAACCAAGCATTTTGTTATGCTAGCCATACACGCTAGGGTATACCTGACAGGTTTGTCTGTACAGGTAAGTTATGCAGGGAAACCGGAGCGTGTATGTTGCACCACTGTGCAGGTGTCCATACAAGCTTACCTGACAGGTATAACCGTGCAGGCAAACCTGTCAGGTACACCCTAGCGTGTATGGCTACTTTTACATCAAATTTAGCCAGCCCTGCTGTTTGACGCAAATGGTCGCATGACGTTGACCAGTAGAACGTATTCGCGTTAAGACAATAGTGACTCATTGTAATCGTCACGCAACTTAACCACGCCCCTTAACCATTTAGATCATAGCAAATTAAAAAGTTGTGTTCACATTGACCAGTTAAAGTAAGCTTTTCAGGTCACCCACAAACGCATGTTTTATTAATTTTAATTGTGAATACCTCACCTATTCATAAAAATAAAAGGGAAAATTCAAACGGTTTTGATGAAATTAAAAAAATATATTAATATTGAAAAATACTGTTTTATAAAGGTTTAATATTAATGGTATTTTTTACCTAAGTATGAGTATTACCTTCACTTTGCAGCTGCACTTATGACATCTATATTTAATTTCTTAACGCGAATAGACTACAAGTAATATGTTAATCGATTGTGAAGCCAGGTTTGTTTGCCATCATCAATACTGGGGTCTTCTGGGCCTATCCTATACTCAGTGCCAATGTGGAGACTCTGGGAAGGAGGTGACGTAAGTCCTCCATCACTTCCTTTCTTGTCCAGCATGCCCAACCCTGCATCTTCCATGACTTACAACGAAGCTAATGATTGTGCTATCCAGGTGGCTCGACACTAGCCGGCCATAACAACAATATTAGTAGTAAGATGATGTATAAAAGAGTATCAGACCGTGGCGGCGGGCGGCTGCGTGGCCTGCAGCGCCGTGTAGAGCGTGTGCAGCGGGTCGTGGCGCGGCAGCGCGGCCACGAAGCGCGCCGCCACGCTCGCGCGCGCGCGCCGCCCCGAGTGCGCGCCCAGCGTCATGGCGTGCCCCCACAGCTTGTTGCGCACCGCCCACTCTGCGGGCACATACACTCTCACCACACCGCACGCACTGTCGACGGTGCGACTGTGCCTTGTCGTCACCAAAATAATTACAATACAGAATACTCAACTTACCCCATAAATTAAAAACAAATAAAGTGCGCGCACCGACGGTTCCGTACAAACTATACCTACGTAAATATTACGATTTCCAGATCGAGTCTCGTAGATTTTGCCAAATTGCAAATAAGTAATTATTTTGTGGTATAACCACAAATTTACGATTTTTGGATTGTTTTCGAATTTACTTTGCCACATGGTTTTGCTTTTTGCCAGATCTCATAATTCTACGTCAACGAGAAGTTCCCTAAAGTTTTGATTCCTTGTGATAAAAAAAAAAAATTTGACAGACGGACAGCAAGGTTATCCTAGAAAGGTTCAATTTTTACCGATTAAGTTAAAAAACCCTAAATATAATTCAAAATGTTTAATTAGACAGATTTTATAAAACGAAATTAAAAAACGAGCGACTAAAAAAAAACTTAGCGACTGATGATGAGATACTGTTGTAATAACTTGAGCGGTATGAATTTGAGTAAGCGACACATTAACTAAATAAACGACAAATATTGATCAATAATAAAATCCAGAACGAGGTTACTAAAAGTGGGTTATTGAAATAATATTTAAACAACTAAATTAGTAAGTGAGCGACTAGGAATAAAATTGAGGTTAGGTATAGGTTAGGTTAGGTTAGCGACTAGGAATAAAATTGAGGTTTTACATAACGTAGCACTAAAAAGTTAACTTTAACAAATGTTATCACCATTGGCTAATTATCTAGTCGCTGGTAGATTCATAATTTTATTTTGAACTGGGTGAAATAAATTAGGTTAGGTTAGAACTGTGTCCTACCAACGACTAAGTTGCTCGCAGATTTTAGTCATAGTAGTTTATTGGTAAGGTATTCTTACTAGTCAATAAAGAATTTTTAAATTAGATGTTAACAAATGATTACATTACAATGTCAAATAATATTAAATGTCAAACAAATAAAGTAAGTAGAAATCAAATCACAAATTAAAATTAACAATAAATCACAAAATTAAGTTACAACAATTTTCAGTCGTCCAAATTAATATTCACGTCAAAGTTAAATTATAATTCCTCAAAAGAATAAAAACCTTGGTCGATAAGGCATTTTTTTCAAGCGAGCTTTCAAGCTGCGTATAGTCGGGGCACCAGAAATAGCGGCAGTCAGTTGATTATAAACTGTCGGGCGCATAACATGAATCGTCTTGGAGGATTTGGCGAGCATTCTCGAGACCGTCGATAGCTGACCCCTGCTTCTGGTGCAGTATGAATGGCGGCTGCCTGCCTTTGGGTAAAGGTCGAGGTTCATCCTCACGTACAGTGCAACCTGATATACCCCGTTAAATTTTGATCGTTTTAATCCCGTGGAGGGTCGATTCGGTACATGAAACACTATCGATTTGTAAAGATAAAATTAAAAAATGAAGTACCTTTTTTTTAAACTCGTATTAATTTACGTATGAACGAAATTAATTTCTTTAAGAAAACGTCAGCTAAGAGAGTTCAATGACCTATAGGTAGTAGTCGGCGTTGCGTAATATTACCTTTAAGTAACTACATTCATTTTCATTTTCAAATATCTTTATTAAACATGAAAGTTTACAAAAATGTACTTACCCTAAGACACATTAACACTTATATCTAAACACTTTCTCAGGCTAATAAATCGCCTTTTAAAGTTTAATTTATAAGAGGTTATTTTTGAGCACTGATGAAAACATAAACTTAGCTAGAAATTACAATATCAATGATATTAATGCAAATTATTTTGTTGACTATAATTTTGCTAATTACTTGAGGGTGTGACAAGAACAATTATAATAATATTTTAAAAAGTAACTGACCGCACGGTATACTGTACAAAATAGTAGCCGTGCGACCAGTCAATATATCAGCGGCCTGAGCCTCCCTGCCGCCCGCGCTCCTGCGCAACAGCGGCCGGGCCCGGGTCGGCAGCGAGCCTCTCGGGGGTCAAGTCACTGGTCGCCTGCAACTCAGTTGGTGGGAACAAGATGTAGTGATGCGGTAGGCGGTAAGTGCCGTAACTATCGATATATGGTAATTTGCCCATTGTTGATGAACAAAGATTTGAAATTAATGGGTTAACAGTATGCATTTTATTCTTTTTATAAAATTTTGATGATATTTTAATAATATAATCAAATAGAAATGGAAGTTGGATTTCTTTATGCAATTTCTTGAGATTGGTTTTAAATTTAGTTTTATACGAAATTTTGACTGCCTTATTTTGAATAACTTGCAAAATTTGATGATTTGAGAGACATGTACTACTCCAAACCGGACAAGCGTACGTTATACACGGACGGACCAGTGTAGTATAGATCCTCAGTTTGGTACTGTTGCTTAATTTTGATTTTCGATTAAGAATTGGGTTTAACGCACCGAGCGCTTGTGCGACCTTTACTCGTAATTCGGAAATATGCTTTGCCCAATTTAATCTACTGTCCATACTAATTCCAAGGTACCGCAAACAATTTTTCCAAGGTACTGAGTGACCTGAAATTTTCAAAGTTTTTAAAGGAGGGTGCCTGGAGCGAGAGAAAAATATTGCTTCCGTCTTGTCCTCATTTATTTTTAACTTCCATTTCTTGAAATAGTCAAGAAGTAAGTCGATAGAATACTGCAGTCGGCCTATGATCAGATCAGTATCCTCTGAGGAGGTATATGAGGCAGTATCGTCAGCAAAACAAGCTAAATATGTACGTGGTTGAATAGGGATATCATTTAAAAATAGAATAAATAAAAAGGGTCCAACTATCGAACCTTGCGGAACGCCAGCTGGGATTATATAGAGTAATGAAGTGGTTCCGTCGATGTAAACCAAGAATTTACGATCCGCAAGGTATGATTGAATAAGTTTAATAAGGGGCAAGGGTACTCCCAGAGTCAGCAACTTGTGTAGCAGGCCTTCGTGCCAAACAGTATCAAATGCTTTTTCGATATCTAGCAGGAACATACCCGTAGATTGTCTGAGGTTTAGGTGATGGGATACATGTTCAGAGACCCTGGCAAGCTGCTGAGTAGTAGAATGTGTGGCCCGAAACCCGAATTGCTCATGGATCAGAAACTGCTCAGTGGCACCTAACAGTCTCGTGTAAATTACTGACTCAAAAAGTTTTCCAACAGCAGGTAATAAGCTTATCGGGCGATAATTTACTGGTAAGGTACTGTCTTTCCCGGGTTTTTTAATCGGTATTATTTTGGCTTTTTTCCAGATATTTGGGAAATAGCCTAGACCAAGACAACCATTGAAAATTTTAGTCATATAAACTATCGCCCTCTGAGGCAAGTTTTTTAGAAGTAAGTTGTGGATCCCATCATGACTAGCAGATTTACGGGATTTGAGCTTTGTCAGTCTTTTACGAATCTCAGAAGGCCTCACGGGCTTTATAAGACCAGGCGAGACGTTAAATTTCTCTATTACTGACATGGAGTTTGATACCTCGTCTTGGAGTTCCGGGTCGCAACTCCAGTTTGAGGTAAGGCTCATATTCATACTAAACGCATTCGCTAACGCGTTACATTGCTCAGTTGTGCTAGCCGTTAGGGACCCATCTGACATTTTGAGAGGGGGTATGTTAAAAGATCTAGGCTTGAGGGATTTAGTTAGACGCCAAATATCTTGACTAGGGTTATCGACTTTTGCCAGTTTAGCATTCCATAAATTATCAAGATAATTTTGAATATTAGAATTTATGTATGATTGTAACAAATTTATGTTGCTACGATTAAGCCTTCTAAGGTAACCATTAGGCAACTTGAGTTCAGTACGACGTAAATAGTTTTTAAAGCGTATTAAACCTTTAACAAACCGAGGAAGTTTGGTAGGGGTATCGCTAAATGCAGCAGTCGTAAACGGTATGGAAGAGTTTCTAGCATCAATAATACTTTGTTGAAAATGAACAATGGCATCATCAATTTCTTTTTTCGTTTTAAATGTTTTAAAATTAAGCATAACGTTCTGATTTAGGTGGAATCGATACTGATTCCAATTTGCGCAGTTAAACTTAAAATATCGAGTATTTGCTTTACGACACAATGTACCACCAATGGTGAAGAATAATGGGTAATGGTTAGACGACAAGGCAATTATCGTTTCCACGTCACTAATGCGGTTTACATTCAAAGACAGTACCAGGTCGGGACTCGTTGGTTTGCGATTGGGACAATAATTAACTTGAGTAGGTAAGCTAGGCCTGTGTATCACGTAGTCGGATTCGAGCATGTGATTAAAAAGAGTTCTACCTCGTGTGTTCGTGTAACTACTGAGCCAGTGTGAGTGGTTGGCATTAAAGTCTCCCATGATAACTACATGGGAACCCAAGCCAAACAGTAACTCAAGGTCACTACGAAGCAATGGTAGGTTAGGTGACTGATAAATGGATAAGATAGTATGTTGGACACCTGAAATTTTGACAGTTATACCGACAGCTTCAATGTGTATTGTATTAGGAATAGTAAGAACAGTATGATCTAAGTTTTCGCTAACAAGCATAGCAACTCCCTGACCCCGGCCAGAATGATGCTTATCTTGGCGGTGACAGATAAAACCAGGAGTGCGTAAAGATAATTTAGAGGTTAGTCTAGTTTCGCAAATACCAATAATATCAATAGACAAGACGCTTACCGCCAAATCGAATAGCTCATTTAACTTTGAATGTACTCCATCGGAGTTCCAGGATAGTAGGCGGAGTTCAGAAGAATCAGACATATTTACCAAGGTGAGTAAGTACAAGCATGACTTTGTCCAACCAGGACGTACAAGCAACAAATTGGGGTTTTATATTTCTTAAAACTAGTAAAATTTCAAACATGTCTTTTGTGGACTCATCTTTAAAGTCAGTCGTACTGTGAGCAATCGGACTTGGATTTAACACCGGTGTTGCGTTACTAGTTCCTACAGAAGGCCAAGTTGAAGTTGGTCGAAACATTTTGTTTATCACTGGAGGAGGTGTTGGCCTCAGAGGCAACATTGAAGGTACGGGCTTACGCTCTATGGCCTTCCTCTTCTCAATGCCTTCAAGATACGCCATTCGCACGCTGCACTTCTTGTAGTTTGCTGGATGAGCTTCATTACAATTACAGCAGTGCGCAGGCTCAGCGCGATCGGTCTTGGTGCAGTCCGCAGTTGCGTGAGGAGCAACACACTTCACGCAGCGAGGGGGCTTGTTGCAGTTGATGGATGCATGCCCGAACTCTTGACAGCGAAAACATTGTGTACCATGCGTGCGATTTGGCTTGAATTTGCTTATAGTCACCACACAGCTACATAAGTACTTTATTTGCCGAAATTTCAAGATATCAGCTCCAGCCTGTAGCTGCACTAAAAAGGGGGGACAAGGACTGATTAAACCACTGCGAGACTTTAGGGGTTTTACTGAAGCTCCAGTGAAGCCAAGTTTTTCCAGCTCCTGTGGTAGGTCTTCCTCAACATAAGCCGGGAGGCCATGAATAACTGTTTTAGGTACCTTTTCGTCCTTTCGTGTGAACGTAACAAAGGAAGCATTTTGAAGCCGCAGACCATCTTTAACAGCTTGGTGAGCATCAGGCGTGTGGCATAAGATGGCCACCTTACCTCCGTTTCTGTACTGAAGGTGGTAACATTTAGTTAACTTTGAGATTGTTTCTTTTAAAGCTTCGTGTGTCCAGTCGGTCTTCATATCCAGGATGATAGGTGGAATATGACCAGTTCTTTTGACTTTGGCGATGGCTTTGAGATACAAATCATTACCAGGATTTTTTCCAGCTCCATCTACTGGGAGATCTTGAAAAGTGTTTTGCGTCGGAATGTCTCGAGTATTATCGAACTTTGCGTGTTTGGCAACTGCTGGCCGCTTTGGTTTGCGCCAGTCGTCCACATTTTCAGTTGCTGGTCTCTTGGAATTGAGACTACCACTTGAGTCCGATCGTTGCAGGTATTTTTCCATTTTTTTACCACGAGGTATCCTTTTCACACATTTTATCGAAAGAATTTAAATCGACTCTTGGAATCACTAATCCGTGTTGAGTGAGAACGAGATATGGTTAAAGCGAGCGTGCACACGAGACAAGCGCGAGACGCTAACTGACTTAAACTCGTATTAATTTACGTATGAACGAAATTAATTTCTTTAAGAAAACGTCAGCTAAGAGAGTTCAATGACCTATAGGTAGTAGTCGGCGTTGCGTAATATTACCTTTAAGTAACTACAAATTTTCATCAACATCATCATTTCAGCCGATAGACGTCCACTGCTGGACATAGGCCTCCCCCAAGCGTCGCCACAAAGAACGATCATGTGCGTCCCGCATCAATCGGATTCCCGCTACCTTCACCAGGTCGTCAGTCCACCTTGCAGGAGGCCTTCCAACGCTGCGTTTTCCGGTACTCGATCGCCACTCCAGAACCTTTCGGCCCCAACGGCCATCTGTTCTACGAGCAATGTGCCCTGCTCATTGCCACTTAAATTTGGCGATTCTTTGTGCTATGTCGGCTACCTTAGTTCTCCGCAGGGGATATCTTCATTTCTGATTCGATCACGCAACGAAACTCCGAGCATAGCCCTTTCCATTGCTCTTTGGGTGACTTTAAGCCTTTTGATGAGGCCCATTGTGAGCGACCACGTTTCGGATCCATATGTCATCACTGGCAACACACACTGATCATAGACTTTTGTCTAGAGACACTGTGGTATGTTGGATGAGAAGATAACGCGTAGCTTCCCGAACGCTGCCCAGCCGAGTCGGATTCGACGGTTGACCTCTTTCTCGAAATTAGATCTACCCAACTGGACTGTCTGCCTGAGGTAGACGTAATCGTCCACAACTTCGAGTATAGAGTCTCCGATCTTGATAGGAGTGGGTTCTACATGGTTGTTTATCATGAGTTTAGTTTTGTCCATGTTCATTTTAAGACCCACTCTTTCGGAAGCTCTACTGAGGTCGTTGAGCATTGTACTGAGCTCTTCTGTAGTCTCAGCCATAACTACCATGTCGTCAGCAAACCGTAGGTGAGTGATGTGCTCTCCATTGACATTAATGCCTAGTCCACTCGATGTACCGATAGTCAATCTGGCACTGTTGGAGAGACTGCAGTAGTTTCAGCTGTTTCCAACGCTGCAACATCACCAGCGTACATGAGTACTTCTGCGTCAGTCACAGCATCAGGCAAGTCATTGAGCAGCAGCGAAAACAGTATGTTGGACACCGATGACCCCTGAGCCACTTCCATCTCCGATTTCAGAGAGTTGGACCTCACCTTTCCTTGGCCACCTACCACAATTTGCGTTTTGTCGAGCAGCAACTGTCACTAAATCATACGACGTCCCCACCACTCCGTAATGCAGTAGTTTTACAGCTAACACGGCGCGGTCAGCAACATTGAACGCTTTGGACAGGTCACAGCATAGGACAGCCACTTGCTTCTTTCTCTCACGCTTTTATTTCACCATTTTCTAATTATCCGAGTTTTCGCAACATCCGAATTATCAAATTATCTCTTGATATACATCTAATATATAAAAAACAATGCCACTTTTCGTTGTAATTTTATAACTCAAGAACGGGCTCAACTATCCAAACCAAATGTTTAGGCTTTGTTCTGACTATTTAGTAGATGGTTTATGTGAAGTTTGGTAGGGTAGAGTAGAGTAGGGTATAGTGTAGAGTAGGGTAGAGTAGAGTAGGATAGAGTAGGGTAGAGTAGGGTGGAGTAGGGAATAGCGGGTGCGAAGCCGCGCGGGCAAAAGCTAGTAATACATATATATTGATATTTACTACATTCGACGCTGTGTACTTCGATATTTAGGACATTCGGAAAAAAATGCAGGACGTAACGCTGACACTCAAACAAATATTAGGTCGCTCAAATATTATGAAGCTTCTCATTTTGTATTTTAAATAACACAAATTAAAGTCGCTGTTCTGTTGATTTAACGCCACTCGCAGTTAGTCGCTTAAAATTTTAATTTAGTCAGTCGTTTAAATACTACCCTTTTATAATAACAAAATTACAACTGCAGTCAGAAGAAAAAATGAGATTTGTTTGTGATTCGCCTGTAGAGAGTGTGTAGACAGACACACGTAAGCGTCGCGTGTGTAGACGTACCGAGCGCGTCGGGCCGGTTGCCGTAGATGAGCAGCTCGCGCAGGCGCTCCAGCGCCGCGCGCTCGTCCAGCGTCGACTGCTCCGCGGTTGACGACGACTCTTGGTCTATACAACAACACAACTTATTAGTAGCTGGAGACCCGAGCCAGCTTTGCACGGGTTGAAATTACATACACAAACCTTATTCGTTTATCGCTTTTTATATTAGTAAAAGCTGTATCCAGACCGGCATGAAAACCGATTTCTTTTATACGGTTTTGTTATGCATACTTCATGTTAGTGGTGGGTCGTTGTCGCTTTTTTGAGCGTCGAAACGCAACCTGTCTTGCGACGACAGAAACAGCTGTTAAAAAGGTCCTCGTCGCGACTGGTTTGAAGACGAAACTATCGTTGAGTGAAGTTATTGCAGAAAAAATGTTCGCTCTCGCAAAATCTGTACTCGTCGCGTTTGAAACGACGACGCGACGAGTACAGATTCAAAAAACCGGTTATTGAAAATTTAAAATATAAATATAAATTAAATTTTTAAAAATGAACTTTATGTTCATAGCCATAAAGTTCATTTTTCATTGCAATAACTGATTAAGAAACGACGACGCGACGAGAGTTATATACGATACGACTAGTTACGACGATAGATTCTCGACCTTATTTTGTTAGCTATAAGATAACAATTCGCTTACAGTAATTCGAAGACTGGTTTGTGAAACAAAAACTGTTTGGTCGCAGGATGCAAAACGGTTGTTACGTTGCAGAACAAAAAACGGTCTTTGTAAACTGTTCATTGTTGAAACACCCACCGCTACTTCATGTACTATGCGATTCAAACAACACTAGGATCGACTAAGCGCCATATTGTGACGTCATAGCTGTCAAATCGAATCTGGTAGGGGTAGGGTGAGCAAAAAAATATTCTTTACATAACATTTATTTACCAATCATAAACGAAGAAAGTTTAATCAGAATTTAGTTCTTCAATTTCACTCATCTCTCCGCGTCTCGGAGTGGGTGGATGGAATAGGGCGGATTGTTGCCAACAATTAAAATAAGAAAGAAAATTTGTTTTTGACTAATTACTAACTTATAACTTACACAAACTATAAATAGCATTTATGTTATATAAAAACAAATAATAACGTTTTTACTGAGACGTAAAACAAAAATTGGTTGACGTTAATATTGTTATTCGAATCGCATTGTGTGTGACACGTCATACTATTATCCGGTTGCACAGTTCGTGTCATGTAAGTGTGTCGCTCTGGAGTGGGCTACAACTGACTACGCACTACGGAACCTCGCACTGAAAGCGCCGCGTCACGTGTCAAAAGGTTAGTATCACGTCGACCAACTTACATAACGCCTTCTGTGGATTAAAACAAAAGTTAACGGCTCATAGAGAAGTGGAAACTTACTGAGGTTTTCAGACATGGAGAGCTCAGGCTGGTCGGGCGACTCGCTGCGCGCCTCGTCGTCGCGCGCCCCCGACTGCGACGAGCCGCGCCGGCTGTCTGCACACACACGCACACGCACCACACTGAGCATCGCTTCCAACTATCTTTCTGACGTGAAACATCTATCGGCGCGCCTCGCCAGTTCAATCGGCGCGTACTTGCCGCGGCAACAAACGGTACGGCGCTGTCATAACATAGACGGTTCACGTCTGCCGTCCGTCCCATGACCACCAACTTTATTTCAAACTTAATTACGTGTTTCTGGAATTCTTGTTGCACTACTACTTTTTTTTCGTTGGCGATAAATCGTTCAAATCGACATCCTCCACCCTTGGGCGGAGCGGGAGATAATGTCAGACTCTTACTAACTGAAAAACCCACTCCGTTCTTTCTTGCCTTTCAAACCGAGGCCGAGCCGCCCTTTCGGAAACAGACTCTAGGCCCAGTAGGCCTCGACCCAGCTGGGATGGGCCCCTAAATAAATAAAAATCTAAGTAAATAAAATTCTCGACTTTTAGGGGTAATTTCACGTCTGTACGATTAATTTTGAGTAAAATTGAGATTTGATTTTTTTAACGTTGTGATTACTGCACCACTTACTGTCCCATAGCGTGACAATAAGACACTTAGAATTATTTAGAGAGCTGGCCTAATCAATATGGACAAGTCATGTAAGTTTATGAAAGCTTTATCTCACCAGTTTGCGTCTTGGCGGAGGGCGGCTTGTACTCGTACTCGCGCGTGTTCTTCATGAGCAGCTCCGCGATGTCGGAGCCCACCACCACCTGCAACACAGCCTCTAATTACAGCTACTGCTGCGACCACCACGCCAGGCTCTATCAGTTGATAGACCATTCAATCACGCCAACATACCGTTATCTTTGACGGCAGGCATGTTGGACTTTAACGTCAAAGCTCATGTCGGACTACTAGGTATAATTTTTTTTCTAGAGCTAAAATTTCATTTAAAAAAAAATACGTTAATATTCATATAATAATATGTGATGGTTCGTGATGTAGAGTGGCGGTTACCCCGTTCTGGCGCAGCATGAGCGCCAGCAGGTCCCACAGCAGCACGTAGCCCGTGACGTCACGCGCGCCCTCGCGCTCCGCGCTGCGCATGCGCACCACGCAGTACTCGATCACGCTCTTCTTGTGCGTTACACCTGCAACAAAACGAACGCACTATCGTATTTGCCTGCAGTTAGTAAATTCAATAATAATAGTATTAACATACGCTCAAACTTCGCTTCGGAACCAAATCAGTCCATCTGTGGAGTAGTCCAGCGACTATAATTATTACTACTCAAGGGCGCCTCGGTTCGCTAGGTGGCACATCGGATTAGTGATGGGCGATTTCTAGATGTTTTAACAATCGAGAGAACCGCAGTCATTAAAATAAACCATCGAGTCAATCATCAACTCGCCGTTCTACAAAATAATCGAAATGTTTTTCGATTGTTTCGAGTCAGTCACTCTCACAGTGAATCTCTAAAACATCGAGGAACAAAATCGCGAATAAACGCGCCATGTGCCAGTCGCCAATAACACACCTAATCAGGCTCGATTCAAAGTCGAAACAGTCGAGAACCATCGAGATGTATGAATCAAAACTAATCGAATAAAACCTCTCGCCATCGCGCATCGCTGCATCGGATACGGTTCGCACCGTACCAAATCAGCACGTGTGGTCTTGTCAACGTGTTTATACAACGTATCGTACATTGAGCGAGAAGGGCGGCTGCACGTGCACTTGTTTTCATCGTGCGTAGAATCGGCGATAGCGAGGGAGAGGGCGTGCACGTGTTGTGTGACGTTACCTTTGACGAGCGGGCCGGGGAAGGCGGCCAGGTCGGCGGCGTGCGGCAGGTGCTGCAGCGCGGCGGCGAGGGAGAGCACGTGCACGGTGGCCGGCACTCCGTCCACCGGGTAGGCGGCGCGCACCACCACCACGTCGCGGGAGGACACGCTGCCCTGCAATGCGGAACAGCGCCGGTCATTTTACTTTCAAAACTGCAAGTGGCGATAACAGGTTGAAACTAGATTAAAACATGATATTCATCTTTGCGAACACCTCGTGCTTCGTGTATTATATTAAAAAAAACATGACCTAGTGTCTGTTCATTCGTTTATTAATTGAACTAGGGGAAAGTACACGATCAACGAAAAAATACGCTTGTAAATGAAATCTAGGTAGTTTCACACTATAGACTACTATACCCTATTCGCAATAAGAAAGTAGTGACGTCATCAGTGCTGCTGCAAATTAATTAAACATACTGGATAGGTTTAGAATAGAATAGAATAAACTTTAACTTTAACACCAAAAAGTAATACAGCATATACAAAAACTTAAATTAACTTATCGCTGAGAGCGATCTCTTCCAGACAACCTTAGGATGGATCAACTTAAAATAATACAGGGGGTAGTGTGAGGTGTACTGCTAACAAATTGATCAAACTCTATTTAAAACACAATACATAATTATATATATATACTAGTTTTTTCCCGCGCGGCTTCGCTCCCGCTCTTCCCTACTTCAGCCTACTATACCCTACTCTACCCTACTATACCCTACTCTACCCTAATATACCCTACTCTACCCTACTTTACCCTACTCTAACCTAATTTTCATTTTTTTTTCCATAAGAACCTTCTCCTCATAATAACGAACACAACAAAAAAAAATTAGCGAAATCAGTCCAGGCGTTGTTGAGTTATGCGCTTACCAACACATTTTGCGATTCATTTTTATATATATATATATATATACAATTATACATACATAGTATGTTACACAATTTCATAAAAAAAAAAAAAGGATAAAAGGGTAAAGTAGGGTTGGTGGATGTAATTAAATTACATAGAATCAAGATAATGTTAGAGAGAAAGGAAATGGTTTTTAAGTAGATTGTTAAAAGAAACTAGTGACTGGGCTTGCCTTATAGTTAATGGCAACGCGTTCCACAAACGCACCGCCTGGATCGCAAACGACTTATCACAAAATTTTGTAGAATGCGAGGGCATTAAAAGGATCAAATTCTCCGATGATCTCAGGTGTCTAGAAAGTGTGTCATGAATGAACTTAAAACGTTCTTTAAGATTAGAGGGGGTTGTAGGAATAAACAGGTCACTGTAAAGCAACGATAAAATATGAGTATTCCGACGAAGGCGGATTGGCAGCCACTTGAGCTTAATACGAAATTCAGAAATGTGATCATATTTGCGCAATCCAAATATGAATCTAATACAAAAGTTTTTAAGTCGCTCAAGCTTATTTAGCTGCACTTCGGTTAGATCCAAATAACTGACATTGGCATAATCAAGGATTGGGAGAAGGAGGGATTTGGCGAGCGCAGTTTTGGTAGCAGTTGGCAGAAAATTGCGCAGCCTTCGTAAAGACTTGCGCAGAAAGACGCAAACAACTTGCGGCTAACTTCCTGCACCTGAGGACGCCACGAAAAGTCTTTATCAATAATAATGCCAAGGTCCTTCACTGAGTCGCTGTACGAAATCGTTGAGCCATCAAAAACAATAGGTGGGAGCCGCGTCCAGTCTATTCTTGACCGCAACCTAGGGCTGCCGACAACAATGACTTGGGTCTTTATAGGATTGACCTTCAGAAAATGGGCCACATTCCACTTAGATATACGAGCTAGATCTGTGTTGACCATGTTAACTGCCTCGGATAGTTCATGTGGCGGAGCTTGCGAATATATTTGGAGATCGTCAGCGTAAAGGTGGTAGGATGAGGAAGTTCATTGGAAATAGAGTTTATAAATATAGCGAAAAGAAGAGGAGAAAGAACGCAACCCTGCGGTACGCCAGCAGAGGTATTGCACCACGACGAAGACGAGTTTTTTTTTTTAATTCTAATATTATAATAATAAGCAAACTTTTAGTTACACAGTTTTTAAAAATGAAAATATTTTTAATTATTTTAAAATTTAATCAGGTTCGTCTAAATACTCAATAATATTTATAGTGAAGATAAATCTTCTTTCGCAAGTTCCACAACATCGTCACTTCAATTCCACAACAGTGTGGGAATTTGTTTTTTTTTTGTCTGTTCGAGTCTATTGTTGATGCTTTTCTACATCTTTAAGTTTATTATAGAGTTGAGGTGAGGTTTCATTATTTCAACTGAACAGTGTGAAATTGTGAACACAGGTTTCTAATTTACTATAATCTGATTGGTCAAGCGGCGTGGCGTTAGTTTAGGGACAACGATGATGTCACTATTTCCTTAACGCCAGCAGATTGTAGAATTATATTGAGTCAGTATAAAGGGTAAGAGCGAGGATTACCTTGATGTGCGCCGTGGAGTAGCGGAAGGGCGTCATCCTCTCGGAGCGCACCGTGGACTCCTCCAGGTGCAGGTTCAGCGACATGTCCGTGGTCAGCTCCCTGCCACACACACATCGTCAGAGCGTACCGCGCCTACATCGTCCACCATCGACCATGTAGCCTAACATTACCCACTATAATACTTGAATTTTCTGCTTCTACTCACACTATACCAATGTGTAAAGCGACGACTGTGACAAGCAAAAACTTTAATGTGAACTGAATATGCGAAGCTTTTGTTAAACTTATGAACAATGTGACTGAATCAGCAAAATGTGCAGATGGTGGGACAAATATGATTTTTATTTCACAGTGATCTGAAACGTAAATAGGTATAGCAGACTTTCCAGCTCACATCGATTGATCACGCGTAACTTTAGAGACAGAATAGTTTTTAGTAATAGGGAATACGCATGAAAAAAATTTGTTTACTAAAAAGTTTATAATAAATATATAAAAATTGAAAGGAAACAATATCAAAATTGGTAATAAAAAAACGAGATACATTTATAACAATTTTAAACAAATATCGCTAGTCTCTCTCGTTAAGCCGGCGCCGTTTTTATAGCGGTGTCATGGCCTTTGACGTCAAAGACCATGTTGGACTATATCAGCTGCTTTGAAGCTTTATAACTTGATGAAGATATTTTGTTTTTTTTCATATTTTTATACCAGAGCTAAAAAGTAAATAATATTGAAAATTAAAAAATCCATGCATATTATATACTTAACCTATTATGTTTCAGATTACGTTCATAAATTATTTTTTTTTTACACTTTACTTAACAGGTCAGCTCATTTGATTTCCATTTCAATAGTAATATTAGTTCAATATTATAAATGTGGTGGCAAACTCTATCTACGAGTTTGCCATCAACATTTACCTGCTGAAGCTTTACGAAATTTAATTACCTGTCAAATGATTATGTCAATCCATTTTAAAGGCTGTACACAACGTTATTTTTAATTGCGAAACCTGAATATAGTTTGTTCAGAACCAGTAACTGAATCGATTCTAATCATTTTAAAATATTTTTAAAAAGGGTCACAAATTGGACACCACCGACACTAAGTATAAAACAGGTCACGGCAGGTCATAGCGGGCATTAGGCGCTAGCGCACAGCTGGGTGCGGAAGCAAAACAACCCCTCAGTCACCATGTATTAATGCACCAACCATGTACCATAACTGACTTATAACTTTGTGAATTTTCATGGTACAGTTTTGAAATTTTGTGTATAGATTATTTACATAAAAATACTAGACAGGTGTTTCAGGTTTCGCATATAGTATCAATATGGTTGTATACGCGGTACTTATCGCGACGAGTTTCTATTTTTCGGCAGACACTGCCTCACGTAAAGTATCAACGATGTTCGTACTTGTACATGTGTAGGTACTAGGCAGGAATGTGTGTACCTGTCGGAGAGGTCGGTGCGCAGCGACGGCGCGTCGCGCAGCTCGGCGGCGGCGTCGGCGCGGTACGCGAAGTACCTGCGCACGCACGCACTACGTCACCACGCGCCCACGAGCGCGGCCGGCGCGGACTACATCTCTCAACTACACGACACAGCTCGCAAACCGTTTACGAACATTCATTATTCTACCAATAGTTTTCTGCCCGACTCAAAAAATATCTTTGTCTTCAGATCTTCATTAAACTTAACAGCTGGTAGCGGCTATAGATAGCCGCTGCCGACTAACAAACACAGTGTTTCAATACTGTCGGGATCGACGATAGATCGGTCGAATAGTTTTCTAATAAATGTAATTCACGGTCAAGCGGGCACAAGGCCGCATCGTGTCAACTCGTGCAGTAATCCTTCATCAAGTAGACGAGCCAGTTAATTCCAATCAACAGACGTCAACGCAATGTACTGACAACTAATTGAAATGTAATGATTCGCTGCGCTTTGTACAATGTTGTGTTGTAACGAAGCCCGCCATCTTTACCAAAAGCTGGTGTTAGTAATAATGAGTGAGAGATGTGATTCCGACGGCTTCCGATAGATTAATGAAAAGGAAAATATAAGGCTGAATGAACAGAAAGATCACTTGCATTTTCCTTTTTATCATAAATGAATAATGACATGTAGAATACAAAACTGTTTGTTTATTGGGGTCCTTTACAAAATATTGTTACAAAAATCAAAAACTCGATTAATAATGAGATGGTATGCGTGTTAATATCGATGGCAACCTGCCTCAAGCTGCACCTATTCCCGAGATGGGATGCTTATTGCATATTCTGTGTAAACAATGAAGCCCCGTGTTTCTGTAAGCCCGTGCATTCGCGGCTCGTTTTTACAGCTAAAGCAAAATTACCAGTCGTCTCGTGTGTATTTATGTTCAAGTCACAACTCAGACTTAAAGCCGAATACGTGTAAGCCGAGACAAAAATCTCTCTCTAAAAAAGTAATAAATATAGCTTTAACAATATATTTAAATCAACAACTTCTCGTACTTGTCCATGGATTGTTATCTCTGCTTACACGCGCTACGTTGATGAGCAAGACGTCGTGTGTGGTCGTCGCGTGTGTGTCGTGCGACTTACGTGTCATTGCCCTTGAGGCCGGTGGTGCTGGAGCGGCCCGAGTGCACGCTGCCACGCTCTTCGCGCCGCCCCTCGTACGGCAAGCTGCCGAAATCTGAAGACAATATTTTTATTACGGTGTTCAGGTGTGTTTGAGTGAGAGAGTTTTAAGCACAGAAGAGACACACGTTTTCACTAAGTTTGTGTGTGTAAAAACCGGTCAAGTGCGAGTCGGACTCGTATTCTTTGCGATTTCTTGCAGTTATGAAGCCACAGTAAACTATACCTATTTCATATCGAAAAATCACACGCTTCCTAGCGAATGCTACAAAGTGTGAGATTTTTGTCGTTGTGTAGTATGTACCTATGTGATTATTGCTGCTGAGCAATGTGTGATTGTTGCTTTTGTATGGTGGTATTGTTACCGATGTTGTTACTGACGTGCAAAGTGTGATTTTAACCGTTGTGAAGTGTGACCGACCTGGCTGGTAGTCGAGTGGCACGGGCGGCGCGTGGCCCGCCATGAGCTGCTTGTACACCTGCATGTAGGCGGCCGGGTTGGTGAGCCGCAGCTGCTCGTAGTACTGGTACTGCTGCCGCTGAACCAGATAAGGGTCCGTGTACCCACCACTGGTGCCATACTCTGGAATCGACACAATTATCTCATTGAAAATGTGGCAGCAGTCAAATAGCGAGTGCGGATTGACTAACAAGAATTTGTAATTTTAAAGCCAGCACGTAGCCCACAATTGCTAGGGCTAACAGCCACTGAGTCGCTGACATGCGGGTCCACACTGTACGCACACGAGCGCTTGACTCGTGAGGTTAAATGATATTGGAGCTGATTCACATTATAAAAGCCGACTGCAGAAAAAAGAACCATTAAACTATTCCGAATACGAGATGCAATCCAAAGGCTTTTATATTATAATTAATATTTGTTGATAAATATTCTGTTAAAACAAATTTTTAATTAATAGTAAGTAAGTAATAACTTATTGAGCTAAAAAAAAATGTCAGCTTGTAGCTACAGTTAATATACCTATATGTTCTCGTAATTATGTTAGCCAAACTCAAACTAAGCTATTACTAAAACACACCAACTGTTGCGATTAGATCCGGTCACATGCACACGTGTTGATTTGCATCATAACTGCATATTTCACAAACTGTACAATTACAAGTTTCTTCACTTAGTTATTGCCAACTTTACAGACAACAACTGCCGGCGGCTGTACCGAGTATTTTCCCGTCCGGGTCCCCTGCGTGTCGCCCGAGCCTTTTTGACATGTTTTATAAGACAATAGGAATTTACTTTAATCCACGTTTCCACCACACTAAATTGCGGTGCGTGCACGTCACCTCATAGGTAAGGAAATAATTTTCCACTTTTATAAACTCGTCTTTGCAATCGTCTAACGCTCTACAATAGTACCTAACTGTCAAATAAGAGTGAGTACAATCATCTTTCAATTATCTTCCAACACAATACAAAGCAAAGAACCTGATCAATAATGATTGTAAGAGACCATTGTCTCGTGACTTCTTTGCAGCAGAATGTAAACAAGCTATACTAGGAAACATTCACGAACTATCACACTATAACATTGGTGCGCAGCCCCAGGACAGCCGTGTTCTGAGCTTCATTTAACATAGCGAAAACGTTTAGGGACTTGTAATGTCATCGCGAATCAACGAGATAGCCGTAATGCCGACCGAATCGAACGGATTACATTAGCTGGCAGACTGACACAGAAGCAGTGTGTTTTAGAGCCCTGCAGAGATTGGCCGTGAACTTGTCTGGCTTGTCCTTGCGTCTGTGCCAGCTCAAAGAAGCCCTTTCTTTAGTTTACCGCGACTGACCTGCTACAATTTGTTATTCATACTGATTATGTTATTCACAATATCAGATGCTGAATTGGTACTTCGTGTTTTTGACCGATTACGGCGAAGTCAAAAGGGTTTGCATTTTAATTAATCCCGAAAATATAGTCTTCGCTTTTTGACTTCTGTTTAGCTGATGAAATCTAATAATGCGGTTTTTATCAAAATTTGCCTTGCGACTGTTAGGTTACACTATTTCCTATGATTTAGGATTTAGAAACGTTCACCCACTCGAAGCAATTGCCGGGTGACTGGAAAGGCCTCCGAAGCAGCAACAGGCCGGTGCGAGAAGCTACTCATAGAGGCAAAGTGCGGGACTTACCGTCGTAGAAAGGCTCGGCGGTGCGGCGGTTGCGGCGGTGCGGGTCGGGGCGGCGCCGCGAGTCGGCGAGGTCGTCGTCGGTGACGGTGGCCTCGCGCGAGTCCGGCCGCGACGGCGACGAGAACTCGCCTGCTGACACCACGCACGGACTATGAGCCTCATGCTTGTATTACGAGTAGAAATGTATGTAAAGCTTGGGTTTCCTAAAGAAACGGTTGGTTATAATGGCCACTAAAAGTGACGGATTTACAAGACGAACATAATTATGACGGACCGCTTTTTTAGAATACCTTAGCTTTAGAAAGTTTTCAGTCACTCGGATGAGTCTATAATTATGGGTTCTGTGGTGCTGATTATTAGTCCTGGCCCTAGCTCGACATCGACTCCTCGCATAATACAAGTAACGACGACAAGCTCGTCATGACCATGGTGACAGTTGTAGCTTTGAGCTATTTCCTATTTTTTACAGAATATCCCCGTCCGTCGCTGCCACGTTCGTTATATTGTGCGTAATATTTCATGTTTATGAAAATAGCAAAGGCATAATAAAAAGATCTTGATACATTGTATCCTCTACGGTCCATAGAGATGAAATCTACGAATGTGTAAATAACATGTAAGCAGGTGCGATACCGAGTTCATCTCGTAGATGAGATTGACAAGAGATACGCGAGTATGCCCGCATGATGCGCACCACTGATAGGCAGATCTATCTATATGTGTTATACAGATAAGCCACAGCATAACAGTTTGTAATGGATCACACAAATCTTTAGTGAATCATACCACGTGAACTCTGTTAAATATTGTGTCAGTGGAACAGAGTTTCGCAGACCTTGTATCATCGTCAAAGCGTGGCCGTCGTTATTGTTTTAATATTCATGAGCGACCGCAACGATGACCACATTATTTTTAAACATTCACGAAATGTTTATTTTAGAAAGTCATATTGCTAATTAGTTACTAATCAGTTTGATAGCAAGTCGATAAGCCGAGCGCCACAGTGCTCGTCACTATCACGAGTACCAACTCTGTTCGTAACGAACCCCTTGTCATCAGTGTTGAGCATTCCAGAAATGAACATGTCGTTATTGTGCCATCGACAACTATCAGGTTAAAGCCAGCCGATACTTGAAAACTCTGTTTAGCTATTTACATACAAGAGCAACCGAACTTCAGTGTAATGACATGTATGAAGCGATCAAAAACGTGTTATAAGTACAGTTCCATCAAACATGTGGCATGCATGTTACACACGCGCCCGACGTTAAAATAACTTTACTTGTCGCTTTTTAGCACTTCAAGTATCTCAGAGCAAAGCTAGTTCGAGTCAGTTTAACATAGAGGCGCGCGCTGTGCGACGACATTCACCGCACGGCACGGAAAGTAGCGGGCTTGGTACCTTGTTGCATACTACTATCATTCGTTTTTGCATCGCTCGAGAATGTCACAACTGCAAAATAAATATAATACTGTCAGTCAGTTGGTCGAACATAAATTAAGGCGATTCATAACTGTGATAAAGCTGTAGGTATGTACTTACAAATAAACAATATGGGATATAATCGGGGGCGCAAGCTTTGTTTTCATAAAATAGGTACCAGTTATTAAGATCGCACGAAAAGCAACAGAATTCATAATACAAGGGATTGTCAAAAAAACTAAAATTGATGTTTAAATCTTATGGGACTGTTGAAAAAAACCGCTAGGCCTTATTGTCTATAACAGGGATAGCAAACAAATGGCGCGCGGCGGTGGTGGCGCGCGGTCAAGAATTCGGACACAAGGTTTGATTCAGCAGTAATCACAGTAATTTTCACTTTTATTTAATTAAATTAACAAACAAAAACTGTAAACATTCACGATTTTTTAAATTTGATACTAGAAGAATAGGTCCATTACTAAATCAAGATTCTTTGGCGGCAAATCATGACATGACTACATATTGTTTTTTTTATCATATATTTAGTGGCACGTTCTTTAATAAGGGTTCGCCATCCCTGGCCTGTAAGTTCGTATTCGTCAGTATTATACGAGGAAAAACAAGTCTTAATGACGTAATAACGTTATCGAACAACCGACTCAACTTATCCAAATAGTATCCAATTTTTGAACGAGATATCTGAATATGTGCGACGGAGACAAACTACTACTGACCTCTCCTGGGGTCGTCCTTGTCGCGGCGCAGGTTGCCGTACTTGCGGCTGGGGTCGATGTCGCGGTAGGCGCGCTCGTAGCGGTCGCGCGGCCGCTCGCCGCGCCGCCGCTCGCGCCTCTCGCGCTCGTCGTCGTATCGTCGCTCGCGCTCTATCGTGTGGTAGCGCTTGCTGTGGTGTCGCTCCTCGCCGTATCGCCGATCCTTCTCCTCTGGACGGGGCGGTTTCGACGATGTGTACGAACCTTCTCGGTGACGCCTAACAATTTAAATCAGATCAGAGCAGTAAATTAAGAAAGCATGAAAGTGTAAGGTGAAGCTACTGACCTTCGATCTCTCTCCCTGTCGCTGTAGTAGTCGGTGTCCTCCGTCTCGTAGCGGTGGCTGCGGGTGCTGCGGCGGTGGCGCCGCGCGTCGGGGCTGTCGTCGCGCTCGCGCCGCTCGCGCGTGTAGCCCTCGCGCTCTCGCCGGTCCTCCCTCACAGATCTTTTATCGGACTCGTACTTTCGGTCCCCGCGAGAATATCTGCCATCTTTCTCACGTTCTCTATCACGCTTTTGGTCTCTATCTCGTGTTGATTTGTGCTTGTCCCTATCTCTTCTCGGCGAAGATTTGAATGCTCTATCTCTTTCAGAATCCTCTCCTGAAGTGTTAACTCTATTTAGAGACTGTCGTCTCGAACTAGTCACCGGATGGTCTATGGAATCTGATAAATCGGTCTTTCTGTCTGTGCCCATGTCGGTGAGAGTATTGTCGGCGCCGTCCAACACGTGCGCTATGATGCTCAAGTCCTGCAGGTTCTCTCCCTCCATCGTGACTTCTCTCTGCTGCTCATCGGGCGCCGCGCTGAAGTCCGGTGAGGCGTCGTTACTGGACTCGCGCGCACCAATTATATTCCTCGGAGGATTTCTAGAGCTCTGTTCAGTGTAATCAGAACCATCTACATTCTGCTCTCTCACGTCAGGTGGACCAGCGTCAGTTGGCATAGAGAAGTCATGGTCCAACCCTGTCACAATGCGGTGCTCGTTAGCTCCTGCATAGTTCGAGCCCGGATACTGTGAGTACTCGTCGTTACTGGGCTCCCCTGGGACCATTCTGTCGAGGCCTATCGGTCTCCTCTCGGTGACTCTGCTAGTGGGTGGCTGAGTATAATTGTCGGGGGTTTGTTGACCATCAGCCTGGCGGTAGGGTCGAGCACCACTATCGGTCGGTTGTCCGTCGATATGGCGATCTAAATAATTTTCTCCTGCCTGATTGTAAGCATTTTCTGCTTCAGTCTGTTGTCCTGGTACCATTCTAGCCAAACCTGGTGGAGGTTCATCTCCAGAAATGTTCAAATTCTGGTTATATTCAGACTCTTGCTGGCCGACTACCATCCGCCGCAAGCCTGGAGGTGGTGCCCCTCTGCTAAAATCTGTATTTTCTCCATAGCCACTGCTTGACAAATGTGCAGTTTGTAGATATTCATTTCTATCATTTCTTGGTGCAACTTCCATATTATCTGGCACTTGTTGTGAGACAGGCATCGGCCTGAATGCAGAAACCTGAGGTTGGTCAGGCCGCTCAGAATTGTCAGGTGTAGTTTCTAAGTTTGCCTCAAATCCTAGTGGCAGTCTGTTGTGCTGAGACACCTTGCTGACCACTGCAGGCGATGTTAGATTTGTGCTAGACATTGGAGGAGGAAATGCTTGTACAGTTGTGGCACTTGTTGATACTTTAGCTATAGTTTTGTGAGAAAATGGTCCAGCGCTCATTTTGAATGGATTCTGGTTAGAAGTCGGTGGCGGGAAATTCGGAGGTAGCATAGCTGCAGAAGAGGGAGGAGCTGACACTACAGCAGATGAAGAAGTAGGAGGCAAAGAGACAGATGAAACTGGAGGAGGGGGTGGCATGCTTGCAGCAATAGACGGGGGCATTACATTAGATGGAGCAGGAGCTGGGAAGCTAGCTGGAGACCCAGCAGAAGGTGTTTGTGTTGCTTGAACATGTTCTTGACTGCTCCTAGGCTCTATCTCATGCCCCAGATGTAATGTCTCTGTTGATGGGTTTTCATGATTGTTCAAATTCATTTCTTGCAATGAACTGGACAGCTCATCATGGCTTTCTTGCCTGCTGTCACTCTGATCTTGGTCAGCTATAGTTGGTTCATCCGAGGGCCTTGACCATTCACTATTTTGCAGGTAGCCTTCATCTAATCCAACTTGTGAATAATTAAAGTTCGAATTGTCTGTATTTAATCCTGGACTACTTTTGCTAGAGTTCCGAGACTGATTCTCACTTCTATAAGTTCCTTCAGACTGGGTGTGAGGACCATCACTTGATTCTTGTGACATTTGTGATTCAATAGACCACTGAGGTGTTAAATTGTCTAAATGGAAGCGTTTACCTAAGGCTAGATTGGGCAGTCGCTCCTTAACCACCTCTCTATCATTTAAAGTACGGACTTCTTCTGCTTGCTGAGCAGACATACTATGAGCGCTCACCGGCACACTAGCTTCAGGCACTATGCTATTTTCAACAGCAGGGTTTGAGACAGGTAGAGTGGGCGGTGCTTTATTTTCTTTGTTGTGAGGCACAGTAGGAGGTTCTTTAGATTCTTTCTTGTCATCCATGGACCAGTTCCAACTATCAGTTGAAGCAAAACTTTCTTCTATTACATTAGCATTATTAAAAACTTGTTGCTGAGGCGGGGCAGGTTGCTGGACGGCATTCTGAGAAGCCTTCTGAGCTTGTTTAGCTGATTCTTCCCAGCCCCAGTCCCAGTTGTCCTCCCAGCTGTCAGCATTGAGCTTGTTTTGTTGGAAGTTCTGTTGTGCTGCTCCTTGGTTTGGGTAATAGTTTTGTTGGTAACTTTGTTGTGGGGTGTTACTGAAGCCTTGGTTTGTGTAGTTCTGGTTGAACTGATTTGGGTTAGGTTGCTGATAGAACTGGTTAGCATTGGCAGCATAGTCTTGTTGCTGGTACACTTGGCCATACTGCTGGTTGTATTGCGGCTGCTGCTGGGAAGGCATCTGCCAGAACTGTTGCGCTTGAACATTCCCTGTTGTACCTCCCTGATAGTTTGGGTACATGTTCTGTTGATTCCCAAATGGCTGCAATGACAAGAATTACACTTTTGATAAATAGTCTGCTACTTTTACTTTTCCTTATGCTACATAATTGGTTTAAATATTGTTACTGCCACACAACACAATGGGCAATTATGCTAATTAGTGATTTCATATATTGATTACTTAAGTGAAACTATTGTATACTAATCCCAATTGGAATAAGTAAATGAAGTGAATGCACTTATCAAAGTTGAAATAAATATGCCATGTAAAAGTGAATGTTTATGTCAGTCATATGACGAGTGGTGCACGTCGGTGCGGTTGGTCCACGTCATTGTTTACGTCTCGCAGATATAACCTGCTCGGCTCACCTGTGCTTGGGCTGCGGCGTAGGCCTGCTGCTCGGGGCCCGGCGGCGGCGCTGCGCCGCCCTGCGCCCGCTTCATCCAAGACATGTCGCGCGCTACCACCGCTTACATAACATTCGCGAGGGCTCCGCTCACATATGCTAGGCTGCGACCGACAGCCCCGTCACTATCATGGAATGGAATGAAACGATACAAGAAACACTTTCACTATCGCACCAGATCTTGTCACTACCCTAAACATATAATACTATTGAGACTTGTACATGGGCCAAAATAAGATTGTCTTACAGGAGTAACTGCGTCTAATATAGAATTTATTTTATAAATATTTTATAAAGAATTTGTTGACAGCAGCCCATCGATCGAAGGTGCCCTGTTGGCAGTGTCGCCATTCTAATTTCTCAATAGTTGCCCGGAATTTTAAAAACCTTTGAAAACTGAAAAATTAAACGCTAAAAAATCATACCTTACCTAAATATGGAATTATAGAAATATTTTCCTCGGATTTACTATGAACATAAACAAATTTACAAATGAATTATAGAAATTTCTAAATAATTTTAATTTTTTTTACATTATTTCTTCTTTAGATTGTCAATGGTTAGACCAACATGTCGCTAGAATGACAGGATCAACAGTGTGTCAATGTCAATTGTGTCACACGGTAAAATATACAATTACAAAGCCAATTTGCAGGCAAAATTCAAAATTCAAATCAAGGCGCTTTTAATTCAAATTAATAATAAAAAATAGTTTGTTTACATGAAATGGCTAAACGAACAAACCCATTCATCGAAGATTTTGTACCACAAAGTAAAGTCCATGTAGGGTTGAAACAGTTTAATAATAATGAGGACCGCCTGAAAAAAGTTTACGGTAAACACCTTAATATTTGAAGTTTTACATCATTACTGCAAATCTTTTTAAATAGTTCCACATAATTAATTACTTCTTTAATACTGTGACACTAGATAACCCTGTTTCTGTGTCGTGTCGGTGATTTATAACCGCAGTTATGCTCTGTTTTCTATGTCTTGTATGTTCTTTCTCAGAGAAGACCTTGCTCCTGCTATTTAAAGGCGCCAAAAAATGCCCTGCACAAGAAATTACATCTGCCGAAAATGCGTTGAGCGCAACAGACAAACGAAACAAAATGAAACAATTGTTTATTGGTAAAGATGGAACACTCTTGCATTCAGGTAACATGGTAGGTAAACAATTACCTCTCTGACAGGTTAATTAGCTCTATAACAGTACATTTTATCTTTCTAATAACGAGTTTTTTACGATAATGGATGTACGTGCACCCTTAGCCTATGGCTAAAAGAAATGATGCAAACCTATAGTGCTACTAATGATCACAAGGAGGTCTGGACGCTTCATGGGCTTGTTGATGTAGATTTCGTCAATGGTCTGGCTATGCTTTGGCAACCTTTTCGAACAAACTGAAGGCTATTTCTCTTTGGTTATGGACAAAGTTATCTTGACAAATGACTACCAGAAGTAAAATATAAAGAGAAAGAATGCCCGAAATGTATCAGTGTTACTGCTGTCTGGGTGCATCCATCCAGGTTATCTCTGGATGGTCTCATCTAGCTAATAGTGGGTATTTACACAGACAATCAGTTATCTCTACACAGCACACAACATTGTCAACATATGGACTCATGTGCCTTCTTCTGTGCTGTTCTTATGCCTATATGCTGTTTCTATTGCAGGTAGACAATAAATTAGGTGTGAAGCACTGCTCCTGTGGTAGTGGTGTTGAATCCCAGTGTGCCTACTGCGAAATGAACTTGTGTGGTGGTTGCCAGCATGTGTGTGTCCGCTGTGAGCGATCCCACTGCCTGTGTTGCACTATGATTGGGTGAGAATATTAAAAAATTATCCCTGCACCCCTTTTCATGTGGTTTTTTGAAAAATGTCTTATAGTTGCAAAGTACTAATTTTAACTGCAGCCTATCTATGAATACATCTTAATACTGTCAGCAATAGTGAAATATCGTCAAATGAAATATCGTCCAAAAAAAGCCTATCAAAAATAATTTGAAAAACATCTTATTAACAAAAAAAAAAATAGTTGATTTAGTAAATTTAACAAACAATAAGACTTAATCCCCTTTGTTTTATAAGATAATTATAAATTAAATCATGAGGGTAAATCATACCACAGATTAATTAATACACAATATACTAAAATTGCCATTAGCCGACATCCCATGCCGGTGTGTTACATACTACTCCTACTCTTAGTTAACATTTGTTTAATAGTTAATTATAAACTGGTGATACTGGTAAGTGGTAAGATTGCCTAGATTATCTGTCACGAAATTAGGAGAAATCAGAGAGTGTAGGCAACAAGTGTTGTGCAAAATAATTATACAACCATCCTTTTCTATCTATTTTATTTTTATTTTCAGGTTGGAAGGCTCAGAAGTATGTGTGTCTTGCTATAATTAAATAGTTTATACTGCATAGGTAAGTGGAACTTCAGAGATTTCAATGAATTGTATTAAGTATTTAAATGTAATGCATTATTAGTAAGTAGGTAAAAACTTTATGATTAATTTGTAAATAAGTTCAAAAACGCTGTAACTTAATTTGTATGAAGAAAATAAAACACAACATTCAATAATGTAGTTTATGTGTAACAAAACATACTTTATGCTCCAGCTTAGAAATGTAATTTCAACCTCTTCTAACGCATGCCGCCTGAGCAGTCGCGTTGCTAGGCGCAGGCGAAGTTGGAGCTCGCACACAAAGGGGCCTCGCACAAGCGAATTAATTCTTTTGAATACTTAGATACTACCTATGTGACTATTATTTATTACGTCCCACACCCCGACTCGTACGCGAGGAAGTTATCAAAAGCCGTGCCTGCCACGCCAGTCTTCCCGACAGCGGATGACGTCATGAACGAGATCCGTGATACCATATTATTACATATTTGATTTTAAATTCTTTTGTAGTTCCCATGTTTGCTTAGGGTCAATTTATACTAGCGCAGAGTCGAAGCGCATCCAAGCGTGAAATTCTTTACATCTAAAGCGAAGCCGCACGTGGCCGCACGAATGCGTGCGGATTCGTCAGAATATGAGAATACACGCGCACTCTTTTACGTGTAGTAACGGGCATCAACAGCAGTGCTATTGAATTGATTGGCCAACTTCTGCGACTGATGACGCGTAGGTTCGCTAGTGGGCGTTTGGATACGCGTTGCACTAATCAGCGCGTCTGCGCGTCACGCGCAGACGCGCGAATTACGAAGGATGCGCGCGTCTTTTTAAAATCTCAGAAGAAATGTGTGCGTTTACGTTGTTATGTTCAGTTTTGGATAGACGCTTCGATGCGCTTCGACTCTGCCCTAGTATGAATTGACCCTTAGACCCCAACCACCTTAACTTCGTTAGTTTTTTTTTTGCTAACGTCTCGTTTATTGACAGTTGTAATTAATTTTTTTCTAGCTTTTTTTTTACGTAGCCTCTTTTTATAATGTAAAATGGAAGAAAACTGTAGACTCCACGAATTTCTTAGATTACTTCATATTTTGACTCACTTTCTTTTGAGTACAATATAAACCGGTCTACACTGTTCTTATATTTATTTATTTAATCATAGGAGAACCAACAGCTATAACAACAGTACATTTAGCCAATTACAGGTTCTCACGAGTAGAAATAGTTAAAGTAATAGAAAACTTACGATCACTAAAAGCACGTTGAAAAAATAACATAATTAAACATCCCCTCAGTACAATCACTTTTGAAAACGTTCGCATTCAGCTGAGTACGTGCAGAATAGGTTTTCGTAGTAAACGGGTCAAAAGAGAACTCCTTACAAAGAACATTAAACTCCTTACTCGCTCGCACCATGTACTAGTTTCGCCTGAGTTAGTAGAGGAAGAAGGAATAGAGATTGGTGGATTAAATCTAACCGATTTCTTGGGAACATTAAGGCTTATGGTCCCTTGAACCATTTGGCCAAAATTATGTGGACGCACCCGTTTAGGCGGCAGTAAATCTGTGCATTTATTTGCGGCCTACAGCACCCGGAAAGCGCGCGGCTGACCTTTAAATCCATATTCTTTGCGAAATATTGATTGATTTACATAATTATGCAATGTTCACTTTGAAGAATATTTAACCACCAATTTATATGTGTAAAAATGTTTCTAAAGAAAGCCGTTTCGAGGTAGGGAAAAGTTGCAAAAAGTTACGAAATTGCTAAATATTTTTTTTTAGACAAAAGTATTAATAGCACGAAAAAATCAAATGTTGATAATCTTGTTCATAAATCTATAATAAACATATTATATTTTTTTCAAACCTATTAACCTGGCCGTTACCGAGGAGTAGACTTCAGAAAGTCACTGTTTTATGGCACTTTTCGAGCGCTTGGGCCTTAAAGAGCAGTTTCTGTAAGAGATCAGGACAGTCAATCTCATTAGATAAAATTTTTAGTAGGAAAGTCCAATCTGCTAATCGATGTCGATTTATAAGTGGTTGTAAATGAAATTTCTTGCAAAGATTTAAATAAATATCAGAATGGTATGGTATACGCAGCTGAAAACAAAGAAAACGAATAAATCTTCTTTGTACACTCTCAATACGATCAATTTATTTGCCATAACAAGGGTTCAAGATTTGAGACGCATATTCAAAGTGACGTCTAACAAAAGATGAGTTTTCGCATTCTTGAAACACCCTGCGAGTCGCATACATAAAAAAACCCAGTGAACTTGAAGCACAATAAATATGCAACACGCCTAAGTCGCGTACACCGTCGCATTTCTGCAATAGCTGCCCTTTAAGTTTATAAGCTGTAGGGCGAGGTATTGGTTTTCTGCTGAAAGAGACTATTGAGCATATCTATGCTATTGAGCATTTAACAGGGTTCAAGTCTAATTTGTTAATCATGCAATAGTTATCTAAGCGGGCCAGGTCACTTTGAAGAGCGTCCATGTCTTCCTCAGATGACGTTGCAGAGAATATCTTTATGTCGTCAGTAAAACAAAGTAGGGTTGAATGGTGGAAACACGAGTCCATGTCGCTGACATAAATTATAAAACGTAAAGGGGTCCTTTACTTTCAAGGAACCTTGCGGTACGCCACTAGAAGGCGAAACCTAGCTCGACATGTAATTACTGATAACGACCGCTTGAGACCTGTTTTTAAAGTATGAAGTAAACCAGCGGAGAAGATCTCCACTAATACCGTTGCTAAAAAGCTTTGTTTTCAGAATATTATGGTCAATGCTATCAAAAGCCTTACTGTAATCATGTGACCCCTTGTCCATTTTGTCAGTTAAAAAGTAATTGAGCAAAGCCAGGTTAGATACCGTTGAACGGCCTCTAGGAAATCCGTGCTGAGAAGGGCTAAAATACTGACTCAGCGCTGCATAAACTAGGTTACTTATAGACTAAAAAAAAAATTAGCCAATACGCATAATTTTGAAATAGGTTGAAATAATATTTATTAAAACTGTAATATGGAAATATTGTGAGAACAACCATTTTTTAAAAGAATAACCATGTAGTTTCTTGCCGGTTCTTCTGCATGCAAAACGATCAATTTGAATCCGTGCACTAGCTTCTGACGTTTTATAAGTGCCCATGTAAGGCCTATGTGAAATAAAACATGTTATTATCAGAAAATTAACATTATCCTGTGTTCTAAATTCAAAAATATTTGAATTTCTATTTTCAATACGTAGGATTATACGGTTTGATACCTTTGCAAAAAAGTCTATGCAATTTTATTTTTTACTAGCTGTGCCCCGCGGTTTCACCCGCGTTTTTCTCGTTTCCGTGAAAATACCGAGATAAAATATTGCCTATAATTGCCGCCCATAACTCATTAATAGATACCAACTCTTAACATCTTACACACGTGATAACTTTTAAACGAAATATCCGATTGAGATGAAACAAAAAGTATTTTAATTCTACATAAATACTCTTGATAATATAATGCTTAATTTCGATAAAGATTAATGTTACGATACATATTTAACGTAGTTTTTTTTTCTTCAGACGATTTAATAATTATTTTGAACACAAAATCGGTTATTGTGATTAAACCATGATAGCTAGATATATGTTCTCGCGGACTTTTTTGTAGGTCTTAATGGGATCTACAAACCCGTAGTACATCATTTTAATCTATTGTCAATAGTTTTTGCAGCGCACGCAAAAATAGGTTTTCGATTTTACACCATGTGTTACAAAATAGCAATTTTATCACGGATCCCTAATTTTGCAATATAAAGAACATAGCCTTATAGCCTTCCTCGATAAATGGACTACCCAACACTGAAAGAATCATTCAAATCGGACCAGTAGTTCCAGAGATTAGCGCGTTCAAACAAACAAACAAACTCTTCAGCTTTATAATATTATAATAAGTATAGATTTGTGTTATATTTAGTGAAAAAAAAAAATGTTAAATTTAAGATTTGAAGAGAATTCTTTAGATGGTGCCGGCGCCGTCAGATATTGTGACCCGATAACGTGCTGCTATCTAAATCAAAACTAAAATGTATGGCAACTTTGGAAAGTTTTCTTCACTACAAAATGAACAAAAATGCGTCGTAATTTTCAGAGAAAGTAAGTATTGCTTCGTATGTATTGAAAAATGTCGTTTGATACACGTGGAGATTTGTCACTGCAGCACTCGGCTAGTCGGCTCCATAACACCCTCGCCTATACGGCTCGAATTTCGCCTCGGTTGCAATGACAAACTTTCCCCACTTGTATCAAAATGTACTATTTCAATACATTTGCTCAGAAAGTGACTTTTATTGCACTAGCTTCTGACGTTTAATAAGTGCCCATGTAGGCCTATGTGAAATAAAATATTTTTGATTTGATTTGATTGCACTGCACTTAGGTACATAATGGCCCTTGTTACCAAACTGTGACATTTTGATTACCATTACGCACTAGTGCTATAATGTAGTTAAAACCTTATTGTTCAACCGCTCCCCCACCATAGTTATTTCACATGTATCCGATCAGGATGGGCGCAGGTCGTCCCCCACGAGTCGCCGGTCAACCCTCGTTTATTCATTTCAGTGAGTGTATTGAAAGGTAAATTAAAAAGAACCGGCCAAGAGCGTGTCGGGCCATGCTCAGTGTAGGGTTCCGTAGTTTCCCGTCCGTCACAATAAGTGTACCCACTTATGAGTTTAAAAAAATGCTTGCATATACGACTAAGTTTGTAGTATAATACTACAAACTTAGTCCAGAAATTATTTTGTACAACCTTTTTGTCTTTTTTGTACAAAAACTGTTCTTTCCATCAAGTTCAAAATGATTTTCCTAGAAAGTCCTTATAAAGTTCTACTTTTCAGATTTTTTTCATATTTTCTAAACTTATGGTTCAAAAGTTAGAGGGACACATTGTTTTTTACTTTTGGAACGATTATTTCCAAAATTATTGACATTATCCAAAAATGATTTTAGTAAACCCCTATTCATTTTTAAATACCTATCCAACAATATATCACACGTTAGGGATGAAATTAAAAAAAAAACCACTTCTCACTTTACATATAGGGGGGCTACCCTAATAAAACATTTATTTTTCCAATTTTTATTTTACCACTTTGTCGGCGTGATTGATATACATACATATTGGTACCAAATTTCAGCTTTCTAGTGCTAACGGTCATAGAGATTAAGCGAGGACGGACAGACAGACAGACATGGCGAAACTATAAGGGTTCCTAGTTGACTACGGAACCCTAAAAAATATGAACCGAACCGATTTTTACCGCCAAAGAAGTTTACTAGTTTAGTTATTTTCTTCACAAGTGTATTGAAAAACGTTGTATGATACACGTGAGTAATTAATGATTACGTTTCTCTCTTAAAACCCACGCCACTGCTCGGGTCTACATAACGCCTCGACGGTAATCACCATATACAACATTAAATTTTAATCGTTTTAATCCCGTGGAGGGTCGATCCGGTACATGAAACACTATCGATTTGTAAAGATAAAATTAAAAAATAAAGTACCTTTATTTCAAAATTCGTATTATTTTACGCATGTACGAAATTAATTTCTTTAAGAAAATGCCAGCTGAGCGAGTTCAATGACCTATTGGTAGTTTGTACGCAACGCCGACTATTAACTACAGGTCATTGAACTCGCTCAGCTGACGTTTTCATAAAGAAATTAATTTCATACATGCGTATATTAATACAAGTTTTGAAAAATGTTTTTTTTTTTTATTCTTATCTTTACAAATCGATAGTGTTTCATGTACCGTATCGACCCACCACGGGATTAAAGCGATTAAAATTTAGCGGTGTATACAAGGTGTAAGGGACAGCCCTCCACAAACTTTAAGGGCTTATACTGAACAATATTTCACAAATTTATTTTAGAAAACGGAAAAAAAAATCCGCTTCACCATACAAAGTTATAAACTTGATTGGACAGTTTGTATGGTGAGGCCAAATCTTTTTTTTTCGGTTCATGAAAAAATTTTTTGTGGAAGGTTGTTCAGAATCGTCTACTCAGCAAGCCCTTAGTTTGTGGAAGGCTGTCCCTTATAAGAATATTTCTATGGTAATCACTAACATTACACACTTATATCATTCATAATGTACTATTACCCAACTGTCACGACTTCATGTTGGGTTTATACATATTTAAAAGTACTTCATTCATAGTGCCTTTTTTGTCAGTCATTTATAGTGACTTTTTTTGTCAAAAGTTGCGCGCTGTGTCTTAAAGGTTGTTTAGAACTTTGTAATTGGTATTTAATGATACCATGTTTAAAGATACCTAAAAAACTTAACAAAAAATAACCGACCTTACCATAAAAAAAAACAACACAAAAACGATCAAAATAACTTTAATTTCGGAAATCAGTGTTTATGGGATTGTTTGTTTGTATTTGTAAAGATTTTTTTTTTTTCAATTTTTAGTTGTGATATACTTATAACCAGCCTAGCATGCTTTGCAGAGTACCTATTTCTTATCACAATTCCAATTAACCCAAGCACTGCATATCAATTAAAAGAAAAAAAAAATTGCAAATCGGTCCATACAATGGAGTTCACAATGGGTGGTTTTTCGTTGTGGTTATTCTCCGGCGGTGCCGCAAGAGCTGCGGTGTTTCATCGCAGAACCAGTGACACAAACGCAGCCTATGTGGCGCGTCCAGTGCACCGGCGTCGCAGCGGCGGCGGCACCGCTACTGCTGCGGCAAAACGTGTAAAGGCCCTAACGAAAAAAAAAAAAAAATCAATCGATTGATAACCTTCTCCTTTTTTTGAAGTCGGTTAAAATATGATCAATAAATAAAAGAATAATGCAACGAGTAATATTTTATTTAAAAAATATGAAACAAAACGCTTTGCTTATCACATTGGAGTCCCTTTTTTTTAGGTACTGCTGAATTTAGAAGGGGCGCTGAAGCGTTCTCTCGCTCTGGCGTTCCAAAGGTTAAACTAGTTCTACCATGTGGACATTCAAAATGCAGACATCACCATAATATACATATTTTGTGCATCAACCACAGAATAACCACTACATGTAAATGGACATGGAATACTTTATTTAATTGACATTAGCACACGATTCCACAAGCTGGGCGTTTATTTAGAAAAGATCAGCACCTAAATATCCCTCATCCATCCCTTCACATTTAAATATGATATCGTAGTCCCAAGATCCCAGAGCGATCTGACGTAACTTAATTCCACATGGATGAAACCTTAGGTCCTCTCTCCTCATTAGCGTATCGTGCTTTGAATACCTGTGTGCTTGTGGGGCTCTCCTTGTGACCCATGGGCAGAAACCAGGGGAGAAAGATTACTAGAGTTATGGATAGCCGATTTTTATGTTTTGTAAAATATTATTCTAAAGTAGTATCATAAGACTTTCCATGGACCAAAACTTTTGCCCAACGCATTAAAGCTCCACAAAAATAAATGAACTTTACTTATTTTTAAATATGATGTTTATTAAGGTAACTATTACACACTATTTATAGACACTCATGACACTAATTTTGAATATTTAGCTTCACTTTTCTTGGACTGACCGACATTTGACTATTCAAAAGTGCCTGCAAATGGTCTATTTGAAATAAATGCTTTGATTTTGATTGAATAATATTCTACAAAACGTATAAAAATCCGCCATACTTTAATTTTTATTTATTGATTTGTTTGACTGTCTCACCTGTTGGTAAGCGATGATGTGGCCGACCATGGAGCACACACGCCTAAAAGTAATCTATTCACTCTTGAGACCCCTAGGTTGTAGCTATTAGGAAGAAAAGTTAAGCAATTTTAATATTTTTAGTAACCTTTCTCACTGACCCTGGTATCTGCCCAGAGGTCACAAGGAGAGCCCCACAAGTACTTGAGACGTTACTGAGAACCTAAGATTTCATTCATGAAAATAAGTTATGTGAGATCGCTCTGGGATCTTACTCTATTGTTTTACATTGTTACTCAACATTTACACTAAAGAACACAGACAGCTTTTCATGCTTGACAAAGCACATTCCTTAAGGGGTCTGAGTATAAATTATTTGTATATCACATGCTTAAACCAACATCCCAACAGAGGGTGCAAAGTTCCCCGAATGTATTAAAGTCCCAAAGAAAAAGTAAAAATTGCATGTTTCCCTTATTTATTTAACAATATATTAACACCTTAACTAAGAAGTAGTAACTGCATACTGGCATCGTAGAGTTAAAACGCAAGTAACCGTCGTAAAACTAGCGCCGATCACTTGCACTGAGCTGCAGCTAACTGGCGTGCCATTCTCTAAGAAAACAGCTTTGAGCGCAGCGTTGACCGCAGCGACCAAATCCAAATAGACACATAGGATTAACAATCCAATAGACCTATACATTGGGTTGTTAATTCAATGTACTACGCTCTCGACTCGTCGCTGCGGCCAGCGCTGCCAGCAAGGCTGTTTTCTTAGAGAATAACACTGCTGAACTCGCAGCCTCTGCAGCTGCTGGCGGCAGCCGCGTGATTGCGATACCTCTCGTACACCTTTAAGGTATACATTCAGAGCCTTATTTATAAAAAAAAAAAAACCTAATGATTAGTTTAAACACTGATTACCAAGTCTAATTCAATTTTTAGACAATTTGAGTTTAGAATCCGCTAATCAGTGTTTAAACTAGGGTTGTAACGGAGGCCATTTTAGTGTAGGCGGAAGCGGATGTGACGAGTTTCGCCTTCGCGGATGTGGAGGTTAACGGAAACAGAGGCGGAGGTGAAATTGGATGTGGAATGATGTAATTTGGAATTTATGGTTCATAGTAGTCAAAATCTTTATTTTAAATACGCACGTATATATTCAATCATCGCAAGACACTTCGACACTTAAATAAACATAATATTATTATGTTTAGTGTTAGTATATATTATACACTAGTTTACAAAAATTTGATACGGAACTTCTGCAGTAACGGAAGCTGACAGTTTCGTTACAACCCTAGTTTAAACTAAGCATAACATGCTTACTATATTATAGTTAGCGAGTTTTATAAATAATATCGTAATAATATCATTTTAGTTATTACGATAAATAAAGCAGTAATTATATAGGGTGACTGGTAATTAGTGACCGATACTTGTGTGATTGTACTCATGATTACAAACAACTTTCATAAAGAAACTTTTTTTATACTCGTTAGTCTCATTACAATAACAAAACAGCTGTTCGCGCAATTTCGCGAGCGCGCGCCTACTACCACTCAGTTGTTAGCCGCGAAACGCCGTTGTCTCATGTACCTTACCTACATCTGTGTATATAATCAGTGTAGGTACCGACATGTTCCGGTTAAATAATATAAGTTAAATAATGAGTAAAAAAAAGTTCCTTTGGGAAAATTGACTGTAATCATGAGTACAATCACGTGTATAATTATCGGTCACTAATTACCAGCCACACTATACAGTTCTAGTCGTCCATGCAACTAGTAATTGCATAATATATATTCTTCACTTTTATAGTTTGCGCTGATATATTTTATCGAACTGGCATACTAATGTTGTTCACAGTCGTACGTGCGTATTTATATTATAATAATATATTATAAAATATGATATATTTTACAAGCAGTTACAACTCGCAGTCTCAACCACACGTTATTAATAGAATATAGATTACAGCTACTGGCACCCTTCTAGAAAATAATGTCATTTATACATAGCCATAACATAAAGTGCAGCAGTCAAGGAAAGTGTAGCGCACCTCCCAGCAGTCCGAGTGCAGCGGCGGCACCTTGCCACGCAGTACAATCAGCGCTTTGACTGTTACCTATATCTTATTGGAAGGGAAATATCCCAGGTAGTTGCGTATTTCAGTTGTTGCGCGTGCAGGTGTGCTCCTGTACTCCAGGCTCGTCCGTCTGCGCCACATAAGACTGCTGGAAGGCCACGTACTCAGTTATTGCTGTATTCAGTCAGTAGTCTACTAAACTTGAGCGTTGTTTAGAAACGCGTCGCGGACTGTGGCGACCTACTAGTTGTAGTATACGACATCAAGTCTCAGTATGACGACTGATAACAAGGTCGCCGTATCGAAGGAGTCGTTGTCTCGGAGGATATCTGCACACTTAGTTTACTTAGATCTAGGTTAGGCGTGAGCTGCCTGCAGGCTGCCGGCAGCGGGCGGCGCGCGGCGCACTACGCGAACAGGTACCGGTACAGCACGGTGGCGGCCACGCCCAGCAGCAGCGGCGTCAGCCACGCCGCCCACGCGCTGCGGACACAAACACAACGACACATGCTAATACCACGTATTGCACACATTCAAGCACACGCCCATCACTCACGTTATTCTGTCTAGTATATGTGGCGGTATCAAACTATTATCAATATATCCTCGTATATTATTTTATGTCGTCAGCTCAAAGATAATAAAGCACGCAAAGCCCAGTAACACAAAATAGATAGGTACAGAAGACAAT
This sequence comes from Mythimna albipuncta, assembly GCA_929112965.1. NCBI lineage: Eukaryota > Metazoa > Arthropoda > Insecta > Lepidoptera > Noctuidae > Mythimna > Mythimna albipuncta. Next base: position 569,546 of record OV815962.1, on the reverse strand, counting down.
CATATGTAAGTACTTCACTTTTTATACTTACGCTTGGTGGACGCACATTAATGAGCGTTTGAGCCGGAACTGTTCGACGAGTGGTCCGTGACACTCCGAAATATCGTGTCCGTGAGCGGTGTCTATGTTTGCGTTGCTCGAGCGCGCTTTGTGCCTATGTAGATTGACTTCTGTACCTATATATTTTGTGGCAGTAGTCCTATGAGCACATAACGACGTGTAGGTACCTGTAAGTTGAATCTCGATATTCAATGTCGATTTCTACCCAGTTAATCCACTATAAATATTCTAATGACCATAAAAAAAATGAGTTAATGGGTTAAGTAACTAAAATACATTGATGGGAACCGATCTCATCTCTGCTCATTGTGAGTTTGTGTCAGAAGAATAGCCGGTGGCGTGTTTAGTGCCAAGGCCGGGGATAACAATGCCTACTTGGTGGCTGGCCTAAGTGACATATAGACAAATAGGCGAACAAATTATGTGACGCCTTATATACTGCTTACACTTTTGACACTAACAATTTCACTCAAAATATTTCTTTTTTATAATTGTGTTTAGAATGTGTACCAATCAGCACAAATAAAGGGAAAATAAGCACATGGGTCTGTGTAACAAAACAACCAAATAAAAAGGATGTGTAGAAATAATGAGGCTGATGTAACATTACGCACTTTATTGTTCAACAAACACAGTACAATAGTTAGCGTTACTATGATCAAAATAATATTAAGCACCAAGTGACGAGGCCAAATGCCTTCATATATAATTATATGATAGATAAATGCCCTCTTAAATAATTATAAATCTAAAACAAACGACGAAGTTGTGCAATAGCTACTACAAGCCCTTGTCTACAGCTAATAGAGATCTTGTCCAACAAAGAATGTATTTAAAATATCATTAACAATTTATAGTTATGCTTATACTTTATGTATCTACTTATTAATATAACAAAAATAACCAATATATTCATACTACATATCTATAGGAAAGCGTTTACAGATCATTATAATCACAATCGTTTGTGGTATTACTTTAAGTACAGACTATTATATAAGACTTTAAGGATGAAAGAAGTGGTCATCGTTACACAGAGCCATGTGCGCGTGTGGCCGCTACAGATGATGTGGGGTGTAAGCGTCACGCGACGCGGCGATACCGGTTCGTGCAGAGATACACGTGCCTTACCTACTCCAGTCCAGCGTTTTTCAATCTGTGGGACGCGACCCCCCGGTGGGTCAGTCTTGCCTAGGGTGTGGCATGCGCGACTCAGGTAAAAGTGACAAGTGAGGGTTAGTCTACCATAGTTATTAAAAATGGCACAACTAACTTTTTTTTTTTAAAAAAAATCAGTTACATAAATAAATATTCGGAATCGGAAAAATTATATATTTATATGCTTCAATACCTTTTCTGATCTTTCTTTAGTTTTGACACGCCAATTGTGCGCGATTTGAAACTTATTCGACTTAACGTTTAAATTTTTGAAATCGAAATGTTATGGTCCTAGAGGGTCGTCGCTATTTGTCTGTTTAAAAGAGGGGGTCATATTCAAAAAGATTGAAAAACACTGCTCTAGTCAGTATTACTGGAGATACAACTACGGAACCTACCTACATACTGACATTATTGTACTTTACTATAACAATATTTGTCACTTATGATACTTACTAAAATGATGACTATGATTTGATTGATGAGTGCTTGTCTATGTCTCGCATTTAAACTCAACGACAGGAATTTATCAAATGTTTTTTCGACATTCAATCTTGATGTTTATTTAAAAGGTAACAGTAACATGGGAGCATGACGTGATGTTAAGAGACAAATATTATAATTTTAGTTATTCCTGCTTATGTTAGTCAAAACGGAAGTCAACAGTACAAGGTTACGCGATGCCTTCAAAGATATAAAACGTGAATATACAATTTATACACGAATTGATTATGCAGCATTTACATAAACATAATGTACGAGACAATAGACAGTGGCACCGAGTGGCGACTGCAGAAGCACCGCAGGCCATGGTGGTACTGAATGAAACTAGGCCTGGACGGTGGCCGTGTACCTACCTACAGATTATATTGCAAAGAACATTAGCACTTTATAAGAGCCACTAATGTGGTATTAAACAGTGAAATTAACTGGACTGTACACTGTTGTTTGTTACCAGCAGCAAGTGGCGCGTGTATGTGGTGAGTGGAGGAGCTACGCTGATGTATGGGTGAGGTCGTGGTAGTAAGTAGTGGTCGTGGTGGATCTAGGCGACTACGCACTTGCCCTGCTCCTGCGGCTGGTCGTTGCTCCACTGCGGCGCGAACGCGTTCTTGCTCTGCACGCGGTCCGCCTCCACCAGCTCTCCGATCTTGTACTTCTTCATCAGCGCTCTGGGACACAAAACGCAATCAGTTATATGAGGAGCAGCCGATTCTCAGGTCACGTTAGCCGACTACGAGTCAGTCACCTGCTTAGCATTATATTGCTGTATCAAAATGTAAATGACATATTTATTTATGTTTATTAATATTCAGGAGTATAAAAAAAGTCTCAAAGGTCTTTACTCGATGTCCCCTCAATAACCTCTAAACTGGTTTCCAGCTATGCATCATTGACTTTTTATGTGTCGGAACTAGTTTTTTACCAACTGTAAAATGGCTTCTAAGTAGACAATATTACCTGCGCCATAGTTTTATCAACTTTGGACAAAAAAGCATAAAGTACCTAACAAAATAACGTTTATTTTATTTCTTGATAATCAACCCTAATAATATCGAAAAGCAGGCCTACCTAGCAATAAACGCCTTCGCCGAAACAACAGGAGGCTGGAGGCAGTTAGATTACAATAAGTACAGACAGCAAATGAATCGAATACGGTCGCAGTGTTCGTAATCGGTGATCGAATACAGGCTGCAACCGAATTGGTCACAAAGAATTTGATTTGCCATAACACAAACAGATTTTTTCATTGGATGCCATAAATCAAACCCAGTGCGCTAAAAATGATGAACTGACTGGGTAAGTTGTAATATGTAGACAAGAGGGCTGTCTCGCACAAGTACGCGTAAAAAAAGTAAGTCTGTAAGGTGCGTACCTGGCGTCGGAGCTGTGGCTGACGTCCTCGAAGGGCTCGGTGGCGTCCTGGCCGCCCTTCTCCAGCAGCACCTCCTCACCGCCGGGATGCTGAAACAAGTTTCGTACATACATGTAGTAAGTGTTACTATTTAATTACGAAGTTTCAGTCTCTTCAAGTGCATTCGGCTCTGGAGACGAAGCCACAGATTACTGAATAGTTACTACGTACGAAGCTATCAGCAGGGCTCGATTTGGACTCTAAACGGACGAAGAAAATTAAAGTGATTGGATTCAAAACGAATATTAAATAATAAAAACAGAAAGTGAAATGAAAATACAAGTGGGAGCTAAATCCACCGGAAACCTTGTTAGTCTAGATCTGGTTCATGATCTCTACCTAGCGGTATCACCGCGCCGCCGCGCAGAGCCCGTGCCAGTAATACCCCAACTGGTTTGTTATCACGGTCACTCCACCGTGACTTAACAATGTTAAGTGACCAACTCATTTTGCCTGACCTCAATGACATACTACTGGTTTTATTTGTCGACTCTAATTAGCGGGGCCAATCTCACTTTATCGGTGTTCACTAAATGAGTTAATAGGTCGGTAGATACCTAATTACTTATTTTATTACTCGACATGCCTGTGCTCTGAAAAGGCTGTTCATTAAAAAACAAATCTTTGTTAACCGACTTTCAAAAAAAAGAGGTGGTTTTCAATTCGGTTGTATTTTATTTTTCTATGTTTGTTACCTCAGAACTCCGTCGTTTATTGACCGATTTGCAAATTTTTTTTTCCCCTCACGTGATATGCTTCCAGATTGGTCCCATTTTTTTCAAAATCAGTTTGATGATGGAATCCATGAGCAATCAAGGGAACTTCTCAAATATAATAGGCAACCATATAGTTATTTTGGTATTATCATTGAGGGCTTATGCATTTACAGTCAAAAAGTGACATTTAATGAAGTGGAACTAGTGAAGAAGACCAGAAATGGCAAACATATATTACAATGAACGTAGTTAAACGACTATAACAATACAAATAAATAAATAGTTTTATAGTTATGTTGAAAATGGTATCATCGAAGTGACCTGATGATGATGATGGAGCCGGAAGATAGGCACCGGAAGTCCGTAATTAATCAATGTATCCTAGCCGTGTTTGGGCTTATTAGAATTGTCATGAGATACACTTTGGCTATAAGGTACTATCAAACTGATCTGATGATGATGATGGAGCCGGAAGATAGGCACCGGAACTCCGTAGGAGTAGAACTCCTAATTATCCAATTTATCTTAGACGTGTTTAGGCTTATTATATTTGTCATAAGATGCACTTTAGCTTTTAGGAAGATGAACACGGGAACTTTATAAGAAACAAACAATAGCGAGAAACACCGACTTCCAAAATTAAAGTTATTTTGACCGCTATAGTGTATTTTTTAGTGAATTCGGTTTTTTTTTTAATATTTACAATCAAGTAGGTAGGTACCTTCTTGATTGCATATTTATACAAAGATTTACAGACGTGTACCTATACGTGGAATGATTCCAAAAATAAGTGTCTACATGTGCGCCTGTGTGGCGAGTTAAACTTGTGCAAAAAGTTAAATAATTTTGCAGGTATAGCAATACGAAGGAGTGCTTGCCCGGTTCAACCAGGCAACGGGTTCTAGGGAATGCCTAGGCACGGAGATGCTTTAGATAGATACTTACTAGCAGCAGCACAAGGTTGGAATGAAATACACTCGAGCCTAGAGCTGACTAGTTGGAAGGAATCGCACCTCGTTGCACCAATCAATTCACTGAAAAATATGTGTACTTATCGCACCAAGCTACATACTACAAATGAAAGTTAGTTCTACTTTCATTGGTAGATAGGTAGTTACTATTTCTTAGGATTGCAAAACTACCTTCATTTACAAAAATAAATATGAACATTAATATATTTAATCAGGATTGAAGTAGGTTAGTAAGAAAATTCTTACACGACAAGAGCGCTAACTACCTACTTGATAAACAAAATAATTGTAATCAATATGACTTGTAAAATAAAAAAAATATGACCATGACTTCTCTGCATGCGTCGTGGTCGCACACAATGCACCGGCGTGTCGCATCGAGGCCGAGAGATTTTACAAGTAAACGAGGAGGCGATCATTTGACAGATAACTATACGAATGTCACACAATGTAAATATCACGCAAGTTTTACACAGCGACGGCTCACAATCGCTTGTGAGAGCCGACACACAAAGAGGGTACAAAGTTCTGCTACGAGAATACGTACCTACCTATGTTTTATTTATGTATTCTATTATATTAATATTTAATAGGTCCGTCGTCGTCACTCGTCATTGTTTCACGTAGTAATCGGTGGCATGAGAATCGTGCCTGCGATTGTTTTTCGGCGAAATAAACCTTCTGTATTGAACGCATTAAACACTTTCATTACCACCTCTATAATGAAGTGAAAGTATTCCGACTTTGTAAGCGGGATACTTTTGAGCGGAATACAGCGTAATTTTAGCTACCAAACTACATTTAAACTAAATTAAATAGAGGTAGGTAATTAATGTTTGTTTCGAGAAGTAGTTACTGATTTGTTTACAAGAATAGGTTCATGGATCAATATAAAGCTACATTATCGCCGACCGCCACAGGGCGCTTTTTACCCCGGCACCACAGCAGCGAGTGGAGCGCGGCAACCGTGACGACGTTACTTCTTCCGAATTTTTGGGGCTGGGGCGCATTGATATACAAAATGTAATGGGCTATCGTGTAAAAAAATGTTGCCGATAAAGTTCGAAGTTTAAAATCCCGTTGCCGCGGGAAAATGAATAGCCAAACCTACGTTACTACTCTTAGGCCTCTGCCACACTAGACGGAAATTCCGTCGCGGAAGATCGGTCGCTCCGCTAGTTGGAGTTTAAATATGCAATAACTTGTATTAACGTTCCGTCGCCGATCTTCCGTGACGGAATTTCCGTCTAGTGTGGCAGAGGCCTTAGGCTTAACGTCAGCTATTAGTCATTGAAAGACCCACCATCAAAATCTGTTCAGCCGTTTCGGAGAACAAACAGAACGACAAAATTTAAAAAAATTGTATTGGTTTCATGTTTTTGCGCATTTTTTGTTACAGGTAGTAAAATTTTCAATACCTTTAGTAAAACAATGTCAATTATTTTCATGATACAAACACACTAATATAGGCACCTATTTATAGTATAATAAATAGATATTATGCCATAGGTACCTAGATTATATTTTTAATAACGTAGGTACACAAAGTTACAGAGCAATGATTAAATTGCTGATAACATTCTGTGATTAGCACAGACTATAGTATTATGTATTATCGCCAAAAATCACTAAATCAGTGGGTACAAAGATAGTAGATATTAATATCACGGAATAGGTATCTGTTCATTTTTGTTCCGTGATTAATACAATAATAATATACTCATAGCATTGTATTATAATTACTGTTAAGGTAGCCATATAAGCTAGGATTTCCCTGACAGGTTTGCCTGCTCAGTTGTACCTGTCAGGTGTAGCGTGTGTGGCGGGCATTAGGTTCCTTTTTTGTATTGTTGATACGTTCTGCTTGAATTTCTACTACAAGTGTACTTGCTTCAGTGTACACTCGTAGTAGAATAGAAGATATTAGTCGACCGTCTCATTTTTCTTAGACGGCCTCTTGTGTATCTATTGATTCACAATCGCAACGCTAAATAAATCAGATTCTGCACACTTTCCCCCAGAAGGTACCATGAAGGTTTACCCATACCTTCATGGAAGGAATGTAAGATGTTTTATAATAACCCATTTGTTAAAAAAAAATCTCGTTTTCATAATCGACAACGCAATATCGCAACGAATGCCTATTGATAAAATGAAGTGAGTGTACAATTGAATATGTGTGTTGGTTTGTTGCGCAAGCAGTCAGCTGGAGTTAGCGCCTTGACGCCCAGCCGGCCCAATAAGCCCAGAGGCCCACGTGCTCTTAACGCGATCCACTTTACGACCTAAAATAAATCGCTAATAGAATGGTGCTATACGGAGTATATCTCCATCTATTTATCCCGCTCGCAGGACTGACATTTCATCACGTCATGGTAGGAGCTGTGTGTCCCTCTTTGAGGCGTGGCTGGAAAGGCCTCACGGCGTCCTTACCTTCCGCATGACGCAGGTCCTCACCGGACATGGTTCGTTCGGGAGTTTCCTACACCGGATTCATGCGGAAGTGACGCCCGGGTGTCGCCACTGTGCGGAACGCCCGGAGGACACGGTGGAGCACACAGTCGAGGTGTGCCCTGCTTGGGCGGAGCATCGCCGTGCCCTCGTGGGGGCGATCGGCGGCGGAGACCTCTCGCGCCGGGCCTTGGTTGAGGCCATGGTCCGGAGCGAGGAGGAGTGGCAGGCGGTCGCCGACTTCTGCGAAGCAGTAATGCTTGCAAAGGAGGAGGCCGAACGCATCAGGCAACGGCGTTATCGCCGCCGCCGTCGCCGGGATTGTGATCCCGATTTCCGGCCAACGTAGACGCGGGCTTGCGGACAGTGAGCAATGGGTAGCTCGCTGTCCGGCCGTCCGGTAACCGTCCGGACCAAGCCCAAGTCGTCGACGGCGCGCACTGTTCCCGCGTGCCTCAAGGAGTTGTCAGCAACAGCAGGGACCCAGCCGGGTCGAAGCCTACTGGGGCCAGGGTTATCCGAAAGGGCGCTCGAGCCCCGGTATGAAGGCTAGAAGGAACGGGGTGGGTCTTTTAGTCAGTAAGAGTCTGACACTATCTCCCGCTCCGCCCAAGGGCGGGGGATGTCAATGCATGATTTTTCCCACCATAAAAAAAAAAAATAAAAAAAAAAATAAAAAAAAAAAAATAAAAAAAAAAAGGAGCTGTGTGTCCGATGACGTAGTAAGGCTAAGGTTCTTAAGTATACAAATCGTAGTGTCCTTATATACCATTAATGAGTATTAGATAACGTTATAGCCGCCCTAGTTTCTCGTTAGTTCGTTGATAAGCAGATTAATATAATATTAATTAGCTGCGCAGCGGAGAGCGCAATGTCACCGATGATGGGTGGCTGATCCCCTGGGCTTATGGGAGTGAATTCGGATGTATAGGAATATAATGTTACCGGTTTCGGATACGGCTACGAATATGAAATTATTTCGGATTATATACCTAGTTTCGTTTAAGTACCTACAGATTTTAAAACTACACTTCTGGACACATCTATTGGCCCACCTTGTATTTTCAGTTTCGTTTGGTCCTAGCTAAAATTTTATACATTCACAATTTCATTCAATAGTCTTTTTTTGAATTTCGAACACAGAATTTAAAGAAACAAAAGACAATTTTGAGCCTGTTTGTTGATATCAAACAATCGAATACTATGAAATCTTGGTTTTATTGGTTTACTTGGATTTAATTCTTGAAAAAGTGATTGATATCTTTGGTTTTGCAACAAACATTACTTATTCTTAACATTAAGGTGAGGTTCTATCAATAATCTATGGATACTTCACCTGAAGTCGCCGCCCAAGCTGTGGCATTTATTCAGGCCGGACACAGCCAAAGAAACGTGAGTGCTCAACTTAATTTAAGTCGATCTGCGGTCCGAAATGTTTATCGGAGGTACCTAGAGACTGGCGGCTTTGTTCGTCGCCAAGGAAGGCCACGATCTCGGGTCACAACTGAAAAGCAGGATCGATTCATCGTGACGACCAGCTTGAGAAATCGTCACCTTACCTCCATTGAGATACAAAACCAACTTCGCGACTTCCACGGAGTATCTGTGAGCGCTCGAACTGTTCGGAGAAGGTTAAAAGAACGCGATATGGTACCACACAAGCCAGCTAATGGGCCCAAGCTAACGCAAACCCACCGAACAGCGCGCCTTCATTTCGCACGCAGTAATTTAAATTAGACTTTTCTGATGAGTCTAAAATTGTGTTACATGGCAATGATGGAAGGAAGAAGGTCTACCGACGTAAGGGAGAGCGTTTCGCACAATGCTGCTTTGAAGAGAGGGTTGCTTATGGCGGTGGCTCATGGACTGTCTGGGGCGGTATATCCGCGAGCGGCAAAACTCAACTTGAGGTTGTTACAGGACCACGGCTGCCAACATTAAATGCTGAAAGGTACATTCGTGAGTGCTTAGAACCTCACGTGATACCATACGCGGATTATGTGGGCCCAAATTTCCTTTTTATGCATGATAATGCAAGAGCCCATGCGGCCGGCATCGTCAGGGAATATCTTCGGGATGTGAACATCACAGTTATGGACTGGCCCGCCAGAAGCCCAGACATGAACCCCATTGAGCACATATGGGACGAGCTAAAAAGACGTGTTAGGGCTCGTCAGCCAGTTGCCCAGACGATGCAGGAGTTGAAAACTGCCATAGAAGAGGAATGGGAGATGATCCCTCAAAATTTCATAGAGCGGTTGATAAACTCTATGCCTAGTCGTATGAGAGCTGTGGTAGATGCCCATGGAGGCAAAACGCGTTATTAAATTAAACCTTTATTTGATAAAACATGTTTTTTATTCAAAAATCAATTGCCTTTAACAAGGCGCATATCCGACTTGTTAGGCGTAGCTCCACGTCGTATGGTATTCTGAATTCAAATTTAAAACAATACGATCGAAAAAGATGGTAAAATGTATCAGGTTTAAAACTGCATCAACAGTTTTTGTTCAATCTAGCAATCATATTTCGGTAGGGGCCATCGAAACCTAAACTCTAAGGTGGGCTAATAGATGTGTCCAGAAGTGTATAAAAGTAAAGCAAGATTTGAATTTCATTTTTGGTCTAGATTATAATTTGTTTGCTAGGTACAACAAATCATAACCTGTTATTTAGACTCGGCCTTTATCCGAAACTGTCCCTATAACTTTTATTTCGGTTTCCGTTACGGTTTTTTTTTATTTCGGATTTTCATTAATTTCGATAAAGGTTACAGAGCTCTGCATAACGTGCCTGCCCAGGGTCGTGGAACCCTCACAAATGGGATGGTAACACTCACTGAACGAGAACCTCAGGATTATTTACTCTGTCAGCAACTGCTGCTGAACATTTATTTTGTAAATCTGCGTTTCATAAAAACTACAACAAATAATGTTGTTATGCCAGTGTTTGCCACTGGCCCGCTTTGCTACTGAGATCTAGAGAGCTAAATATCTCGAGAGGTGTGTAGACAGTACGGATATTTTTAATGAACCAGCAGAACTTGAGGTCACAAACTACCTATACCATAGTATTAAAAAACAATCTCTAGACGGCTAACGTCTTTAGGCAGGCGCTCGGATAGGGCGCGCGCCCCTGCTCCCCCATCCCTGCATTCCGTCTGCGCCGCTAAATGAGACATTCCAGCGCATCTTCACGACGACAGAGATCCCATTATTAACATTCCGGTAAGGCGCCACCACGGAACAGTAAGCATTCTAATTAAAATGTACTATTTCTGTTGTGGTCTGGCTGCAGCTGGTTGAAGAGTTTTGCAGGACTTCTTTGTACTTTGGTACAGTAAATAAGCCAGCATCCTATTTACTACTTACGTACAAAGAAGTTAAACTACTAATATGTGTAACTAAGTATATTACATGCTATATTTTATTTTATTTATTTATTTCTTCCTTACAACTATCATTACTTTGCTTTGTTGCATTATTTCTGCCTATGTACCACTACTGTATATGAAGTTTGAATAAATAATATTAGACAGACACCTCAGTAGAGTCAGTAGGTTACGTTTACATATTTCTGCAACGAAAATCACGGCCTGATTTCATCACGTTGTGTAGGTAATTCTGTTGAGGGCTATAGCATGATTTAGGTGATCATAATCAGTTATCGCTACTCAAACAAAATGTAATTTCTTTGCCTCTAAGTAAGAAAATACATATTTGAATGTAGCCTGTATTATCAAGCCGCTAAATAAATTAAAACACGCGTTTAAACCTGGCTGCTGGCTGGCTGCAGTGCCGACAGGTAATATGGACTTGTCGTATTACTTATTCAATGATATAGGCGAACTAGCCGACAGTTTACGACCGGCAGCAATGCACTTGAGCACAGGCGTCAAAATTTTGAAAGATTTCAATCACTAATACAAGACTTATTAACCTTTCAGATACCGTTAATTTGAGACACTATAGTAAGACAATAGTTGCGCGAACGCCGACATTCGCTTGGGGTTTAATGAATTGCAAAAGCTTAGACACTATTTACAGCATTTTTTCTGTAAGACTAGTTCATTAGGCTATGACAACATAATTATCACGTGTGCGGCGCATGCGGGCGAACCTCTAGTTTTAACCCCCGCCGCACCGCAAAAAGAAGGGTGTCGTTTTGGCCGATATGCGTGTGTCTATGGAACCGCAGCTCTTAAACAAGTGAACTGATGTGGATGCGGTTTTTTTATTTGAAAGTAGGTTTTCTAGCGATGGTTTTTAGGTACATGTTTTATCAAAATCGGTTTAACCTTTTAACCGATATGGGGGAGAAGTGGAATGAACAGCCAAATCTTAGCAAAATGATCAAATAGAGTATAAAATGTACACAAACTGTAAACTTGTAATACAAGTTTGTAATTACTTTGAAATTTGAAAAAATTCTATGATAAACGAAACTCGGTTTAATTTTTTCAAAGTACCTAATGCAGTGAGGTGTAAGGGCATTGAAGGGCATGATACGTACCAGATAAAATGGAGTGAATATAAACAAAACTTTACTTTTCTCGATATTTTAATATTTTTTGCAGCATTTTACTATAAGTACCAATTTATTAATGAATTGGTATTCTAAAAAAATCGATGCTTTGTTGCCGATGATATGGTATCAAAGTGAAAAACCAAACCAATATTTTGTTTCTATTCATCCCGATTTACAGTACTGGTTTTGTAAAGTACTGTAGGTATACTTTATAAAATCAGTATTAAAACAATTGAAATTGAAATCCATTCCAAATTACGAATACTTAGGTAGGTACGTGAGTTGTCTAATTATTATGATGTCGGCAATTATACTAAGTTTCCTTCTTTCATCCATTACTTTCATAGATCTGTATGTGAAGTACCTACCTACCTGCCCACGTGTATACACAATAATTGGGGTTACGTAAAAAGGTGTGGCGAGTCCAAAAGGCTTACGGGCAGGCGGCGCGGGCAGCGCGGGCACTGACCGCGGGCACCTCGACGACCGGCTTCGGCAGCGAGCACGCGGCCTCGCTTGGCCGCTCGATCAGCACTTTATTAAATAGCCATGATCGTGGGAATGATGGTACGAGTATCGAGTGTAAAAATATTTTTCTACGCTTCGATTTCTACGAACCTTTGGGCACTTTTACAAAAATAATTCTCATTTCACAATAAAAATAGTGGTTCTGTTGGGTTATTGTGGACTCGTACCAGAGTGATTTTTATTTTCATTTTTTATAAATTTTTGGCACATCAGCTATGATTCACATGACAGCATTCGATAAGTAACATTATGTAAGTAAATATAGGTTTTCTATTTTTCCATACCTATTCTTTAGGAGGAAAAAAAACATTCCCCCCTCGTAGGAGATGAGGGAAGTACCTATTTAGTAAGTAAACAGCGCCGACGAGCTGAGAATGAGCATTAAGAACATCTTATACTAATATCATAAAGAGGAAAGATTTGTAATAATGTTTATTTGATTATAATAAATAAATTCAAAAACTCCTAGAAAAATTCTCTCTCCAGTAGAATACTATTTTTACCAGAGTAAGCATGAGTCTATCTTCAAGTTCACAACCCCTGCCCAACATTTAATAGAACACTGGAACACATTAGTTAATTGGTGTTTTTCATTCCATTGTGTAAAGCATTAATTATGTCAACATGTCAGTGGGCTGTAGTGTTATTGGTAATTTAGTAGAGCATCGGCTTGCACCCCTAGTCATTCTGCAACTGTGTTGGTAACAAGATTGCTGATTTGATTGCACATTTTGTATTAAATCCGAGATGATGAAGTGTTGAACATTCGTTAACAAAAAAACTCTAATGTTTATGGGATTATTTTAACCTTTCGAATACCATAATCAGAGACACAATAGAAAGACAACGAGAGAGCGATCGCCGGCGTTCGCTGAAGGCTCTGACGCCTCCATCCAGTTTTTTCTAACGTAATCTGCATGAGAGTCATTTCTTTGTGTGAAATGAGTACTCTGCAACATTTGTTTATTCTGTCCTTTTTAGGGTTCCGTAGCCAAATGGCAAAAAACGGAACCCTTATAGATTCGTCATGTCTGTTTGTCCGTTCGTGTGTCACAGCTAGTGTTGCCAGGTCTGTTTGGATAAAAATCGGGACAGATGGTAAAACAAATCGGGATTGATGGTTTTAGATCGGGACAATTTTTAATAAGTTTTTTAAGATGAGATATTGTCCAATGACTTCTTCCCGACTGGATTTAGCGTCCCGATCATGTACAAATCGGGACGCGTCAACAGACCCCTAAAAATCGGGACATCCCGCGCAAATCGGGACGCCTGGCAACACTAGTCACAGCCACTTTTTTCCGAAACTATAAGAGCTATACTGTTGAAAATTAGTAAGTAGATGTATTTTGTGAACCGCATTAAGATTTTCACAAAAAAAAAATAGAGAAAAAGCAATAACTTTTGGGTGTCCCCATACTTAGAACTGAACCTCAAAAAATTTTTTTCGTCAAACCCATACGTCTGGTATCTATGGATAGGTCTTCAAAAATGATATTGAGATTTCTAATATCATTTTTTTCTAACGTGAATAGTTTACGCGAGATACAGGTATTTAAAAATGAATAGGGGTTTACTAAAATCATTTTTTGATAATGTCAATAATTTCGGAAATAATCGCTCCAAAAGTAAAAAACAATGTGTGTGTCCCCCCCCTCTAACTTTTGAACCATAAGTTTAGAAAATATGAAAAAAATCTGAAAAGTAGACCTTTATAAGGACTTTCTAGGAAAATTATTTTGAACTTGATAGAAAGAAGAGTTTTTGTACAAAAAAGACAAAAGGGTTCTACAAAATAATTTCTGGACTGTTTGTATTATAATCGTATATGCAAGCATTTTTTTAAAGTCATAAGTGGGTACACTTATTGTGACGGTTGGGAAACCACGGAACCCTACACTGAGCGTGGCCCGACACGCTCTTGGCCGGTTTTTTTTACAATGTCCTTTACAATTTATTCCCTGAATTAACATGGGTCTACCTTTCCAATTATCTTCAGCCTACAGTAAAAATTCTTTATAAATCAATAAAACCCTGCTAAAGCAACTTCTATTTATGTGTTAAAAAAGGTATGCAGTTTTATAATAAACATTGCACTCATAGTCAGAATATATACCTTAACAAATGACTTAATTATTATTGTAACTTTATTATTATTGTCAACTAATTGGAATGACACATATAATCCTAAACCTATATACATATAAATAAAATTGAAATGTCTGCTTGTAATATTGAAATAACCGATTTTTACTACATGCATATGAATATAATATATACGGGACATACACCAAAATAACATTTTTTACAATTTTTGTCTGTTTGTCTGGGCTAATCTCTGAATGGCTGGACTGATTTTGACGGGACTTTTATCGGCAGCTAGCTGATGTAATAAGGAGTAACATAGGCTACTTTTATTTTAGAAAAATAAATTTGAAATCCTGTAGTCCATGCGAACGAAGTCGCGGGCACAGCTACTATTAAATATTTTAAATAAATTGACATCCTGAGGAAAAAAGATTTGGCATGCAGTTGTTGCAGTATGCACTACAATAATTGTCATTTTTCTTTTATTTATTTTTATTATTTTATACACTTTAAAATTAATGAATATTTTTAACAATCTGGCATTTTTTTTAAGCTTGTGGCTCTTCTACTTGGTACAATGTCTACTTTAATTTTTTTTTTTTAATTCTTCTTATATGGAAGGATTGCGTGAGAAGTGATATGAAAGAAAAAGAGTGATTGTGTGACAAGTGAAAGGACAGAATGAAAGTAAAAAATATATTGAGCCAACCCTAAATAACAAGGCCAGGTAGACAATGATGTTGTACTGTACACACGGGTGTACAAAATTGTTTTTTTTTTTTTGGTGATTTTAATAAAAAAAACCAGTTAGGTAATAATACCTATGGACTTAAAAGAGACTTTGACCTCTAAGTTTTTTTCTTGTCAGTTAACCATTCGATCGTGATAATTACAGACACAATTGAAAGACAATAGGTGCGCGAACGCCGGCGTTCGCTTGGGGTTTAATGAATTAAGAAACATTAGCAACATCTAAAAAATGATGAAAATATTAACATTTAAGTGTTTTATAAAACCTTTATTGTATATTATACTAACCATAAAAGCTTTATCTTGTTCTAGCAAAACCAACCTTTATTATCTCAAGAAACCCTATTGACAGGGTTTCTATAGTTGCCATTTGTTAAACATAAAACTAAACCATTAAAGAGATTATCATTATGATTGAGGAACTGCTTCACCAGACTGTTAAAGGATGTGAACAAATGGGTTTATGATTGATAGTGATTCTCAAGAAAGTTGTATGGTCTCTAAGTTAGGTTTCAGCCAAGTGAACCTATTTTTTAACTCAACACTTGCAATGGTTGATTTAAATTAATGTAAGTATGCCTACTTGTTGCACAATGTTTTCTAGTAAATTTAATTCCAATTAATTAAAAATGTACATACTTTAAAAACATAATATTTAATTCAGCTTCCATCCAACTATGTACATGTATGTATATTTTAATTTTAATATTTAAATTGCTGCTTTATATAAAATAAGGCAGGATCGTTATAAAATACCAGCAACTTAAATGAATCATACGTGCCATGTAACAGATTATCAACTGACCTCTGTAAGGAAGTTGGTGACGTCGTAGACTTCGTTGTGAATGATAAGCACGGCGTCATTGCGCGTGCAGCGCGACTTCAACTCCTCGCGCGTGAATAATTTAGGCTGCTTCTCCATCGCTTCTAGGGTGCTTCACCAATTGTTTGTTCGAATACCGTGAGTGCCCTTGCACGTGCGTGCTACTGCACACTACACTTAACAATGAAACACTGAGTAAGCACAAAGCCCTATTATCACCGTCTCACTCTATCGACGTGTCGACGCAGATACTACAATCTTTCAATAGCGGCTAAACGAAATATTTACGAATTTATAGAAGGATCGCTCACCTTATGCTTTGACACTTTGACAGTTAGATAGAAATGTCAGCTGTCAATCCACTTTTTTTTTGTTAATGTTTGGCTTGAATACTAAGTTTTTTAAGCCACGTTTTTGTATGGATGGTTGGTTTTATCATTAAAATATAGATGTACACATTCTAGAAGTTGTTGTAGTATTTGGCAGCAAATGTGTCAAGACAACCTCAGCGAAATTTGCTTTTCAACAAATTTTGCTTTTCAGCAAATTTTGCTCCACGCACACCCGTTAGTTATACCTAAAAGAAAGTAAAATCTCTCTTAAAACATAAGAAAGGCCAAAAGCCAGAATAAATCTTTTATTTTAGCAAAATAAAGTAAACAAATGTTGCAATGTTCAAGTACTACGCGTTCCAAATGAGAGTAAGACCAAACATTTTATATATCCTACTAATAGGACCGATTCCTATGTTTTGACGTCTCGTCGTACTGTCAAATCGAAGAAATTTTGGCAAAATTGAAGAACATAAAGATGAGTAAAATCGAAGAACTGGATTCTGATTAAACTTTTTTCGTTCACAGTTCATAAATAAATTAAACTTAAAAATTTCTTTCCTCGATTTGACAGTAAATCGTGACGTCATAACATGGCGGGCGATCCTATTCTCATTTGGAACGCATTGTACTGTCCAGTAACGCGCGCAGCTCATGCGCATGCACTGTGCCGTCACGTCGGCGCCTCCCACCACTTCTCCCACCAACGAATCAATATCACATTGGCAGCCTGTCGCGCAAGCTCATAACGCGCGAGTGGGCTATTTCGGGGTTATTGCTGAGGTTGATAGCCGTGTTGGAGTGATAATTCTTTTCCAAATCTTCTTATTTTAGAAAAATAACAGTTAGATATATTTTTCTTCGCAGATTTCAGGGTTATTTTTTCTTTAATACATTTTTCGTAGATAAACATAGACCAACCTCCTCCCCCTCCTTCTCCTCCTGACCCTCCCGACGCTGTCCCAACTTCAAACTTGGCGCCTGGTAAGCGACGCTATATTTTTATTGATCCAGAAACAATTGAGGTTGTTTCAAAAAAAAACTATTATTGATAAGGACATGGCTGTTGCTGCTGCTCGGGCAGCTTGCGACGTGAGGATGCTCCGCTGTTGTGCTCGCACGTGGCGATTTGTTGAGTTGGCACGTGGCGATTTGTTGTACAGTGGCTGCGTGTTTCCTATTTCAATGGAGTTGGTCGAAACGTTACAAGAGTTCTTTTCAGAACTGCCAGCTTTACTATTTCTGACGGTGATGGAAAACGTGTTGAAAGTGATATGCTGTGTAGTGGCTACAGGATTCCCCCTCAAGCGAAGCGTACCGGCAGTTTGACGACACGACCCGAACGCGTTTTTCTGTTATTTGCGGGCGGTGACGTCATGCTTGTATGTGATACTTGGGTTTCCTGGATAGCGGTTGGCGAAGTATTATGCTTGGTATTCTGTGTTGGTACTGGTAAATGGTATGGTAATCTAATTGGTGTGGTAATCTTGGCTGAGGTGAGGTGTACTTAATAGAATTTGATGTGGTTGGTGGTAAATTACTGGTATCTTCTGTTATGACGTATGCAGGCTTCAATCGGTCGATTGATATGTTCGCTTGCCGATTAGTTGTAGGGTGTACACTTTGTGTTCGGCTTAGAACTTGATAAGGTCCTTCATACGGAGTCTGTAATGGTTTCTTGACTGCATCTGTTCTGATAAAAACGTGGCTGCACTTGAGTAAATCTTGATGCACGAACACGCTTTTATTGTTACTGTGATGCTGAGTAGCGACTTGCGGTTTATTTTTTTGGATGATGTCGCGAAGTTTACTGACGTAGGTATAATCCATGGTACATAGGATTGTTGGTGCTTGCGGTGAAGAATTCGCCAGGTAAACGTTAATTGTGACCGTAGGTTAGTTCAGCGGCGCTCACACCTGTGTCAGTGTGTAGAGCGGCTCGTAGTCCTAGTAGGACGGTAGGTAATTCATCGATCCATGAGTTTGCGTTTGTTAGTTTTGCTCGTAATGCGGCTTTGAGAGTGCGATGCCATCTTTCTAGAATGCCGTTGCTTTGCGGATGATAGGGCGTCGTGCGAGTTTTCCTTATCCCCATTTGCTTCATTAGATTTTCAAATAGCTCGCTCTCGAACTGACAGCCTTGGTCGCTTCATCGCTTGTTAGCGTGGCTGGGCATCCAAATCTTGTAATCCAGTGTTGCTATGCGAGTGGCTGATATCTCGTCGGTAGGGATTGCTTCGGGCCATTTCGTTTCGAGACAAAAATCAATCAAAATATTAATGTCGCAGGAAAACCTTTCCTATGAAGAGGCTTCACGATCCCTTCCTAATGTAAAAAAACTTTATTCCGAAGTTACTCAAAATTTTCCAACCCAATCTTCTTTCTCCTCTTCCCAACCTATTAGCCTTACTCCTCCTACCTCGTATAAAAAAACTGTGTTTTCTTCCCCTAAACCTAGAGCTCCTAAGTAAGTCTTTTGACAAAGCTGCCCACAGAAGCATCGTTGCTGAGGATCGTTCACCCTTTCCCAATGGCTTCTCTCTTCAGTCTCAAAATTGTTCATCCCTAAAGTCCCCTCAAGAGGATAGCCTTTTAGAATTACTTCTATCGCCAATTATTAAAGTTTCGCCATGTCTGTCTGTCGGTCTGTCCATCCTCGCTTAATCTCTGTAACCTGTGAAAAGCTGAAATTTGATACCAATATGTATATCAATCGCGCCGACAAAGTGGTAAAATAAAAATTGGAAAAATTTGTTTTATTAGGGTAGCCCCTCTATATGTAAAGTGGGAAGTGATTTTTTTTTAATTTCAATCCTAACGCGTGTGATATATTTTTGGATAGGTATTTAAAAATAAATAGGGGTTTACTAAAATCATTTTTTGATGATGTCAATAATTTCGGAAATAATTGCTCCAAAAGTAAAAAACAATGTGTCCCCCCCCCCTCTAACTGAAAAGTAGAACTTTATAAGGACTTTCTAGGAAAAATATTTTGAACTTGATGGAAAGAACAGTTTTTGTACAAAAAGACAAAAAGGTACAAAATAATTTCTGGACTAAGTTTGTAGTATAATCGTTTATGCAAGCATTTTTTTAAACTCATAAGTGGGTACACTTGTTGTGACGGACGGAAAACTACGGAACCTTACACTGAGCGTGGCCCGACACGCTCTTGGCCGGTTTTATTTGTAACTAGCTTTTGCCCGCGACTTCGTTCGCGTGGAATAGTGACTTCCGGCAGATAGTACTGAATTGATGCCGACTCTTGACCAATAGATGGCGCTGTATGTCCGGAATAAATTTTATTTTATTTTTTATTTATTGTTTATAATAAAAACTATCCTATGTCCTTTCTCAAGTTCCAAACTATGTCTGTACCAAATTTCACACAAATCGGTCCAGTAGTTTAGGCGTGAAGCAAAGACAGACAGACAGACAGACAGAGTTACTTTCGCATTTATAATATTAGTTTGGATCTATTGATGGAGAGAACCATCTCCATTAAAAATCAAAACTCCTCTCTTTCCACTAAGACTATCTGGAAAGGCTTACCACAAGGTTCTGTTTTAAGTCCTCTCTTATTCAGCCTTTATACTTATGATTTGCATTTTTCCACTGATTCATTTCGAAGAATATAAGTCAATGGGCTTAGGACTGTCAACGTTGATTATGTTGGCATATTTAAAAAGTTTTAAAGCGTATATAAAACAAAGGCGAGTAGCCGCGAGGCGCGATCGGAAATAATCGGAATCGCCGCGATCAGCCTCGCTATTGCGCGATCCTATTATTTGACTAATAACTGGTAACCTATTATTCTATATTCGCTTAACCGAATATGAATATACGTGGCTTATAATTTGTATTATGATACCTGTACCTATAACGAATATATTAGTCACACCTCTAGTTTGTATACTTGATTAAATGGAATAATCGGAGCCTCCGCCCGAGCTTCTTCTTCAAAAAAGGCTTTGACCTTAGGAATGATGCTTCGCGCATCACTTTTAATCGCTTTCGGCATATATAACGCTGAAAATGTAGAAATATCACAACAGAAAACACAGCACCTGAATGTAGTAGCGATGGGTCGTTGAAGGTTTTTCCGTCAACGAAACGTTAACGTTGAATTGCGTTTGTCAACTAGTTGATCAACTAGTTAATTTCGTCAACGAGTTAACGTGTTACGAACGTCAACTTGCATGAACGAGAAACGCCTAAACGCTTTTATTAACGTATGCTGTTGTAATGTTAATTTACGAACAATTTGATGCAGTTTAGGTGGAGATAGTTGATCACACAGTATTATTATAAAGATAAAAGTTTACGAGTGTTTCCGGTTATGTAGTGTGACCGGTAAAACGGTTATACACTCGTAAACGAGCGTGAAGAACAACTGTCCCTAAAGAAATACAATTTACGTACGTTGAAAATAACAAAACTTTGACCGTGTACAAATCAACTCGTTGAATTCGTCAAACGATGAAACGAGTTGAATTCATAAACGTTGTTTTCTCGTAACTCGTTGACGAATTCAACGAGTTGATTTGTACACGGTCAACGTTAATTCCGTTGAAGAGACATCAACGTTGATTCAACTAGTTCGTTGATTCAACGCCCATCGCTAGAATGTAGTAGACACTGACAAATGACAATCGAATGACATTTTAACATGGCGGCCGTAGTTCCCATTTTCTCCATTTCACATTTTTTCAGATAAGTTGCTAAGACAGTTTCAGTATATTACAAAGTACTCTCCTAAGATGAGAATAAGTACTAAAGTAGTACTCTGTAGTCAGATCGACGAGAGCGCCACTTTGACAGTTGGCAGCCCCATTAAAAAAACCGGCCAAGTGCGAGTCGGACTCGCCCATGAAGGGTTCCGTAGCAGCAAGTAACATAATATAAAAGTTCTTGTAGTTCGTTGTAACTTTGATCGATGTTTTAATAATAGGGTATTTTTTTTAGATTTATGACATAAACAAAAATTAATAACAAAAAAAACTACTTACTACATCTCGTTCAAACCAATTTTTGTTGACGGTTTGCATAGTAATGTACATAATTTTTTTTTTTTGGTTTTATCGTTCTCTTATTTTAGAAGTTACAGGGGGGGGGGGGACACATTTTACCACTTTGGAAGTGCCTGTCCCGCAAACTATTCAGTTTAGAAAAAAATTATATTAGAAACCACCACATCATTTTTGAAGACCTATCCATAAATACCCCACACATAATTATGGGTTTGGTGAAAAAAAAATTTTTGGGTTTCAGTTCTATGTACACCTATGGGGTAAAAACAATAAATTTTGGGAGTATGACTATACCCCATTTTTTTTTTCTATTTTTGTACGAAAGTCTTGATGCGGTTTACAGAATACATCTACTCACTAAGTTTCATCAGTATAGCTCTCATAGTTTCGGAAAAAAGTTGCTGCGACATACGGACGGACAGACATGACAAATCTATCCGTCCGGGTTCCGTTTTTTGCCATTTGGCTACGGAACCCTAAAAAATAACTATTTAAAAGCACATTGTCACATAACAATTATTTCAATAACATACCCCGTGTTCCGATTTGCATCAAAAGTGATTACTTATATCGCGAATCCGACCATCGCGCAACATCACGAATAGTGCTCAATAGTCTTTATATTTTGTGCTTTTGACGTAATTCGTAACTAAGGAATAGCAAGTCAGTTGGTACTAATATATATGCTTCAAATTAATTAACACATACACAACATAATAAACATCAATGATTTATTTTGGGTGCTT
This sequence comes from Mythimna albipuncta, assembly GCA_929112965.1. Classification (NCBI taxonomy): domain Eukaryota; kingdom Metazoa; phylum Arthropoda; class Insecta; order Lepidoptera; family Noctuidae; genus Mythimna; species Mythimna albipuncta. The sequence goes on along the minus strand of OV815962.1, from coordinate 547,451 downwards.
ACAACAGTAACATAATCTAACTAATGATATGATGCTCAAGGTGTATCTTCCTCACAGCCTGACAGAGCCGGCCTCTTGGACATCTTTCTGTTTGTGTGTTCCATCACAGAATGGACGATTCTTTGTTTGTTTACAGTTACACAACCAATAATCTTTAGTCTTTTCCACAGTAAATCTGATTGGCCTGAAATAATCATTGAATTATTATATTAGCCTACAACTTTGAACTTTCTAATTAACCTCAAAATAAGGACAAAGTTTTATCTTTATCTGTAAATAAGTATTTTGTTTAAGTGTATTTTTGCAAGGTCCTATTTAAATTTGGTGAAGATCTGACAACAATACTTGGTGCAGCCGATAATGGATGTTTTTTTTTTTTAAACTATAATAATTATTAATAACATAATTTTCAGCCACAATAGGTATTGTGTTCATCATAGGCCTTACATTATAATCATCCAAATGTTTCTTTTTAATGTCATAGTAATAATAATCATCAAATACAAGAGTTCTGAACTATAATTTACCTCTGCGTAATCTTAAGATATATATCCTTGTGAGTCCCATCACACAATGGTTGTGATTTGGATCGTCCACACAGACACCAGTGATACGTCTTTCCTGCTTCAAGGGTTACCTTAAAGGGTTTCTTGTCATACACAATACCATTATCCTTTTGATTTGTCGCAGAGTACACTGATGCCAAAGGATTCTTTGGAATCTCAGGCTTTGGGCTTTTAGTTGAATAGCTGACCTGCAAATATAGGTCAATCAAAAATGAAGGTTATTTTGTTTTTGGGAATATACTCAATGCATTTGTGACAATACTTTTACTCAAACATAGAATTATTTCGGGAAATTTAAAGTAATCATTAATATATACTATTGAGTTGGATGAAAATCTAGTGATAAGAAGAGATTTTGATATGATGATAAACTCACCGATCTTAGAATATTTGTGACAAAAAGTTGTGAAGGTTTCCTAATAAACATGGTTAATATTAACAGTAACTATCCTTATTTTTCGTATGAACTATTATCCTTACTTTTTGTTTTATTTTTTTTTAGCTAAAAATATAATTTAAACTTCGTGACACTGACACTTCGACAGTGTCAGTCCATGTCAGGTGCTTCAAACTTAGTACAAAAAACTTGGGACAGCAATGGTTACAATGATACAAAATGACGAAGTATTTAATAGTCCCTGCTCAAAATGAGTTTAAATGTATTTTCAATTTGGTCGGGTTGTATTGTGACGTAGACAGATGATATTCCGTGTATGGATAAGAGATGGCAGTTTAGTGCTAAGTTTCACCAAAGTGCCAATAGATGTCACAAAAATGCACTCTGTGAGTTAACGTCACATAGGCAGCCATTTTTTTTCATTAATTTAATTATTTTATTTGTATTAAGTATTTTTACTAAAAGTTCTTTGCGATAACTGTTGTAAATCTTCGTGAAAAGACGGTATTGCTGTGTAAAAGAGTCTTATCGGTAGTGCCTATCTTTTCCTGTATACTGAACATGAATGTTTTGAAGATGATATTTTGAGTTTTTGAGTGGAATATCATTTTGGCAAAAAGCTGGTAAAAATACATCAAATTATTACTTCTTGCTTTCTTCATTCTAGTCTTAGGTTTTACAAGTCAAGTCCTAACTTTCAACGCTACATTGCCCGTGTAGACTACTAGTCTACATAATAAAGCACGCCAGAATGCCCATGTAGACTACTAGTCTACATGGGGCAAGCGACGGGATGGTCGGGGATATCTACTAATCATATTCATTGGTGCACATAGCTTAGCACTGGTAGAGACGGATTCAACTATTATGGAAGGGTACATGCTATACTGCTATGGATGGTAGCAAGTAATGTAGCTACGTGCTGCTTCCCTGCTAGAGATACATCGCATAGCTCGAGCTGCGCATCTTCCTCGCGCTGCTACTTTGCGGCGGCGTATCTTCGTATGACATCTTACTCGCATCGCTACATAGCTTTGTATCAGTGGAAACGGTCATATAGGTAGTTTCACAGCATAGCTTTACATCCTCGCAGCATAGCAAATCTCTGGTGGAAAAGCAGCCTTAAACTACAAAAAGTTTATTAGAACAAGATTAATTGGCTGTAATATTAGTTTATCTTTAAGTAAAATTTTTGTAAAAGAGCTGTGGATTTTGTGAATAAATAAATAAATAAATAGATTTTCATCCAATATGTTGTTTCATTTAAATTATACCTTCAGTACTATGTAGTATGTGTGTGTTGTATTATGTAGTGGATTACATATCCACTACATAATACAAGTTATAAAATATATGATGTCACGTAGTGGAGGAATGCTATAGGTAGGGCGTCCAACGATCTATAGATAGTATAACTATGTATATCATGGAAAAGTTGTCTTGCATGGATAACAGATGGCGCTGTCAGTTCCCATTTTGACATCGAAGATTGGTCTCTATTTCTATATATAAAAATGTACTCTGTGGTCCATGTCAGTCCGAATTCATGTGTTTTTTTTTTAGATTTTTTTGACCTGGTCACTTGGACCTTTAAGTCAATTCTTATTTTATTTTTCACAACACTACAGTAGAGTCTGATCAATGAATGATGGCACAACAAAAAGGAGGCCGAAAACTAAAAATTCTGAAGCTGTTTACTCTTACTGTACCACACTCTTTTGCAGGTGGGGAGGGTCTGTCCACCTGCAAATGAGTGTGGTATTATTACGTTTGTATGCGTTTGTATGGAAATTCATTCGTCACTGGCCCCTTAGGATTAGAACATGATAATGACGTTTGGCATTTGACGGGTGGCTGGATTGCATTGATTATACTTCTAAAATTGTGGTGTCTCTTCCACAAAGGCCATTAATTAAAAGTTGAAGTTGATTAGAATCTACCTATCTATTAAAACTGTTTTCAGTTTACGCTAGGTATCTTGCGCCACACAACCATTATTTTAACGCACAGACAATAATATCTCATATCTGTGGGCTATGCATCACGGAGTACATTTTTATATAATAATATAGAAATTATGCATGCCTAATCTGTGTTTCTGTTGCTGATCTCAGCGAGTTCCGAGTTCGTCTGTGCTCTGTGGCTCTGTGTACTTATACTGTACTACTCTATTTCATCTGTGGCTCTGGGCCTCTGTGGTGTTTCTTTTTCATTCAAATTTTTATGTTCATTAATTTTATGAATTTCAGGTTCTGTTATGATAGCAGTAATGTTTTAGTAGTATGTAGGTAGTAAAAGTAATAATAAGTTGGCAAGTGATGTCTAGAATTAGAGGAATAGTTCAAAAGGAAGTGTTACAAACCCGCAAATATGGGCTCAACGAAATACATAATAAGAAAAACGAAGATCAATCCGCGAATTCGAAAGATGATGTGGAAAGTAAGTTATTATTGTAATCGTTTTCAAATATGTTGTTTAATTTCAGAAATAATTTTAATCATCACCAAAGTTTTTTTTTTCATAATAATTGCACAACGTCGTGAGGTTAGGTTTAATTTTGTTAGAATGTTGGAGAATTCGTCCGAGCGAAACTTGAAAATTATCCCTAGGGAACATAGTAGGTACTCCCGGGGTGTAAAGTAAGACATGTGTGGCTAAACATTAATTTGGATGAAACTTGACACATGTGTGCAAGTAGCAATAACAAACTTTCGCAATTTAAAATATTTGTGTGATCAGACTTGACAATATGCGCTTAGATGATTTACATGTGCAGTGGTAATTTTTTTGTTTTTTATAGCTTATGCCCCTGCTGAGAAACAGCCTCCGCTTTCTCTTTCCAAAGCTATGTGTCTGATACGATTTCCGGCCCCGAACATAGTCAGACCGTCATACCACCTTCGCTGTGGTCGACCTGAATTATAATAAACTAGATAAATTGTGGCATTATTTTAGAATATCAGATAAAGGAATTGTTGCACAAACTGCCAAGATTGGACAAAATATTTGAAGTTCACCGCAAGATTGGAGAGGGTACATTCAGCTCCGTGTACCTTGGGTCTCTGAGACAGCACGCCACCCTGCCCGATAGTGAGAAGCGATGGTTTGCTATCAAACATCTGGTACCAACTGCACATCCAGCCAGGATAGAACATGAACTGCGCTGCCTTCAAGATATGGGGTTAGTAAAATAAATTTAACTACCTACTCAGTCTATCAGTTGTCTTAACTGACCTGTTTATTTTTTATGGTTTCATACTAAAATCAGCAAAAATTGAACTCTCCTAGGATCACTTTATTGTCTGTCTGTCTACCTGCTGCTGTATGAGACTAAACTAAATATCAAATACTCAAGCCTGTTACACTTCAGGCCGCTAAAAAAAACCAGACTTCAAGTCCATGCAATTCAAAGATAAGACCATTTTATAAAACTACTTGCTTTTGTGCTGACAAAACAACAAAGAGTGCTGAGTGAGATAACAGGGTCAGGAGGGAAGCCGCTGGGCTTTATCTACCCTCCAACCTTTTTAGGGTTCCGTAGTCAACTAGGAACCCTTATAGTTTCGCCATGTCTGTCTGTCCGTCCTCGCTTAATCTCTGTGACCGTTAGCACTAGAAAGCTGAAATTTGGTACCAATATATATATCAATCATGCCGACAAAGTGGTAAAATAAAAATTGGATAAAAATGTTTTATTAGGGTAGACCACCTATATGTAAAGTGGGAAGTGTTTTTTTTTTTAAATTTCAACCCTAACATGTGATATATTGTCGGAAAGGTATTTAAAAATGAATAAGGGTTTACTAAAGTCATTTTTTGATAATGTCAATAATTTCGGAAATAATCGCTCCAAAAGTAAAAACAATGTGTCCCCCTCTAACTTTTGTACCATAAGTTTAAAAAATATGAAAAAAATCTAAAAATTAGAACTTTATTAGGACTTTCTAAGAAAATTTATTTTGAACTTGATGGAAAGAACAGTTTTCGTACAAAAAAGACAAAAGAGATCTACAAAATAATTTCTGGACTAAGTTTATAGTACAATGGTATATGCAAGCATTTTTTTAAAGTCATAAGTGGGTACACTAATTGTAACGGACGGGAAACTACGGAACCCTACACTGAGCGAGGCCCGACACGCTCTTGGCCGGTTTTTATTTATTTATGTTTAACCTTTCAATTGTGATAATTACAGACACAATTGAAAGACAATAGGTGCGCGAACGCCGGCGTTCGCTTGGGGTTTAATGAATTAAACTTACAATATGCCTTGAGGAATATTAGAAAAAAAAATTAGCCGAATTGGTCAAACTGTTCTCGAACAACATTTATTTTTATTTGTACTTAGGTTGTACGGAACCCTCATGCATGTGCATACATGATACCAACTGACTTGACTGATTTCTTTTTAATGAGCATAAGTACTACTTATACTACTAGAAGTTATTTCAGATTATAGTAAAATGAATTAAATGTTTATGTATTTGCTGCAACTAACAATTTTCTGTTTCAGAGGCAAACACCATGTGATAGGGGTGGAACTGTGTCTTCGGAATTTAGATACTATAGTTTTTATCATGCCTTACATACCTCATAAGAAATTTTCAGTAAGTTGTATTTTTACATATTTTTTAGGTAATATGTATAACATGAGATAGCAAAAATAACTTTGCCCTTCACAATATCATATAAAAAACACTGGTAAGGAGATATATTATAAATTTATTGTTATTATTATAAATTGCGTTTTTTTTATTTGTATTAAATTCTTAAGAAGGTAATTAGGTATTATATTATAGTTCACATTGCCCTTTACACTTACTAAGACTACATAATATATATTATTAACTCACAGAAATATATCTTATATTCGCTTCCTAATCAAAATGGCACGCTCTATGATAGATTGCCCTGAATTATTGTCAAAGCTATCCCTGAATGTCCCCCCTCGGCATTGTCGGATTAGAAATCTTCTTCACGCTCCTCATTCACGCACAGACCGTAGTAACTCGCGCGAATCAAATAAATTCGCGCAGCAAAAGCATTTAACAATTTAGTCAAAGAACACACCTCAGTTGACCTCTTTACAAGCAGCTTAGCATATACCTATTAATATTGTTATGTCCAAAAGCAATGTTTTGTAATTGCATTATATTATTGTCTTCTATATTATCTTGCTACCAAACTTTGTATATCTCAATTACTTCCTAACTGTAACTTTCCACAATACTTCAATACTATATGTGGAGGCTTGCAAATGGCTCATCGTGATCTATTTTAACGTTTATCTTGTACTAGCTGTGCGCCGCGGTTTCACCCGCGTTTTTCTCGTTTCCGTGGAAATACCGAGATAAAATATTGCCTATAATTGCCTCCCTCAATAAATGGACTATTTAATATTTAAACAGTTTTCATATCAGATCAGTATTTCCCAAAATTACCGCTTTCATAAATGTATATATTTCTCTTCAAAGATCTTATCCTTACAATCATCAACAAATATATTTCGAAAAAGATTATTACAGGTTGTCTGGCATTATTGCTGAACTGGACCTATTTGGCGCCTCCGTGAGACACACATTGCTAGTTGTCTCTTTTTTTATATACAGGAAAAGTTTTTAACCAGTGCGCAAATTTTGTCATGATAAACTTGAATATATTTTAATAAACACGTATTTTTTATTTTGATATGTGTTAATAGTAAAAAATAAAGTTATCGCTTACGAGACTTATTTACATAGAAATTTATTTTATGGTCGCTTGCTAGTCTGGCGCCCGGTTGACCGACTCACGCGTCGACTGGTCGCCCGACCGGCAAGCTGTATCAGCTGAGTTGTAGGTAAGTACTTATGTGCGATCGCTCGATGCGACGGCGCCGACGTAAGTACCTACGCGGTGCGGTTACTGACCGCAATTTCGTGCTACTTTTTAAGTTTAGGTAATTCCAATTTTTCCTTCATACTTTCATGGGCTTAGGACCATCAAAATGCAGAAAATAAATCAAGTAATAATTTTTACATTCAAATTAAAACATTTATGTATGATAATTACTCATGATAAAATTTGAATTGAAAAAATTGCATTCTGGCGTATTTAAAAAATTGGAATCAACTACCTATTTACAACAATGTCCAATCAAAAAGAACCTAACACACTAAGATTGTTTATAATTTCTTACCTCTACATTTCGTTAATCACAGTATTTAAGGTATTGTTCGAAGTGACCTCCTCCTTTTTCCAGGCATAAACGTGCACGTTTAAAATAAGTTTGCATTTAGTTTGTTTAGGTCACTAGTATCACTTTTCACTTCATTGAAAGCGTTATTTATTTTTTGTTTGCCAGTCGAGGTCTGCCAGACCCTAGTGCATGGCTCGGGGTTCTGAACTGGCCGTGATCAAGCAGCCTTTGATTTGCTGCAAGAATTGTCCTTTCATTAGGTACCGTAGGATTACGGATCCCTTGGGCTCGCATACGAGGTACGCTCTCCCTCTCATATCTTCTTCGTGCTGCTCGTAAATTTTCGTGGCTAAGTAGATACACTCGCACCATTTCGTAGTATTCGCGGTGAGTAAAGTTCGACATCGTGACGACACGAGAACGCGGCACACACGCGCGCAGGGATGAATATGAGCGAACGTCCGAACCCCGCTCCCGCAAGTGACGTACTGCAGAATATCCGCACATCAAAGGCCGCCGCCGGCGCCGCATACCCCCGCCCCCTTCCCCCCGCACCCCCGTCTCGTACAACGGGCGGCGCGGCGGCCAGCGCGTTTTCATTCATAGTATTTAATAGTATTACGATTAAATTATGTCCATGTTATGCTTATTTCAAAATGGGACAAGGTGGAAAAATGTGAAAAAAAAAGTTATAAACTAAAAATGGAAATGTGTTCTATTACTTACACTGAGCCACCAAAAAAAATTTACGCAGTGGTTAAAAACTTTTCCTGTATAACTAGCTGACCCGGCAAACTTCGTACCGCCTAATAGTTACCTTTTATCTAAGCTGTCAACTCTACCTACTCTACCCTACTCTACCCTACCCTACTCTACCATACCCTACTATATCCTACCCTACTCTACCCTAATCTACTCTACCCTACCCTACTCTACCCTACCAAATTGTGAATCTAAACTATTCCCAGATCCCCTTGAACACACACAAAAAATTTCATCAAAATCGGTCCAGTCGTTTGAGAGAAGTTCAGTGACATACACACTCACAGAAGAATTATATATATAAAGATAATTTATTAGTGTCTACATGTTGTTACTACATTGTGTGTATCTACGAGTGTGTATGCCAAATAAAATAGTTTTCTTTCTTTCTTTCTTTCTTGTGAACCGTGATAGCTAGACAGTTGAAATTTTCACCGATGATGTATTTATGTTGCCGCCATAACGGCAAATACTAAAAACTGAATGCTTAGGTGGGGTTAAAACGGCAAAAAAACTCACATTGGTTATATGAGACCCATATAACCAACGTGATTTTTTTTTGCCGTTTTTTTGCTACGTACGGAGCTGATCCCTTTGAGCTCGTTTCCGACTCGCGCTTGTGTGTGCAACAGTGTAACACAGTAACAATATTCATGGCCAGACTAAGTATAATAAATATATATTGAATGTAGATGACATTTTAATTAGGTAGTCATTCAGTCAGTGGTGAGCGGAGTGTTCGCTCGTTTACTGTGCTTCAGTGAACACAGGCAGCTGGCTGCAGTCGGTCTGTAAAGTAGGGGTTCCTCCAACAGGAGTACGTGGGCGAGATGGACGCCGCCGAGCTGCGGCAGTACATGCGCGCGCTGATGACGGCGCTGCGCCACGTGCACTCGTTCGGCGTCATCCACCGCGACGTGAAACCCAGCAACTTCCTGTACGACCGCGACAACAGACGGTACGTGCCACCGTGACCATCCTAACTTCACGCGCATTATGTTTTTTTCCTCCTCCTTGCGTCGTATTCCTCGATGCTGAGGGCACATTATGTTTATTAAAATAGTAATCACGAAATCCCAGAAACCTACAAACTTAAAAGGACATTGCCATTCTTTGTATGGGAGTTGGGCCAAGAGCTGCTCAGAATGCACACGTAGTGTATTTTGTTCCTCAGACCAATACCAATCAGTAAACCGAAGTGCTCCAAAATCTGTCCCAGGAGTGAAGAGAAAAGAAATGTTTTGTTGTGATTATTTATTTACGAGAAAAAACTTAACAATTGAATTCACTGTAACTGATTACTGACTTTACCTCACACTAGGAATTACTTCTGTATCATGGTTGTGTTCATAAACATGTAAACTCATATATAATTACAAAACACTCAGACCCGAAACACCTATCTGTAGGCCAAACAAACATTTGTTCCGTGCGGAAAACAAACCCGTGACGTGCAATGCAGCAGCGAATCGCTCAACCACTACGCCACACGTTTTATAAGTGTCCTTGTAGGATACTTATAAAACGTCAAAATTTAGAGCACGACTGTGAGTAGTGGTTTCCTAAGAAGAAAAACCGACAACAAACTCCTTGGTAACTCTAAAAAAAATACTTATACATATTACAATATTAATTAGTATGAGAGAAGAGCTGAATAAAACTAAAAAAGAAAAAATAACCTATCATTAAATGATGGCTTAGGTATAAAAAAAATCATTGTACAAACACTGTAATTTCAATTGTAATTCAAAAACAATAAAAAAAATGTAATTAAATTAAAACAAAGATTGAGTACTTAATTAATATAAGATTACACGATAATGCAGTGAATGAATTACCAAGGAAGTCACATATGAAGAAGCTGTCAATGTGTCTTCAACATAGTCTTTAATCTTATAATACTTTTTTGAGCAAGCACATGCTTGATGTGAGTTTTGAACTTTCTCTCACGGAGTTGTAACTGACTATGGCAGCTTCATATAGAAGCGTATGCTGTTTATGAGGAATGACTTGCTTTTCTCAATTGATCTTTATTGGGGTAATACAATTTCCAAAGCGTATTTATATTATGAAAATAACTTTTATTTGAAAAGTACTAAGTTTAGCCAGCATGCAAAATATGAAGTAAAGGCAGATTTAGTATATCTATTTTATAAATAGTCCGGATTGTTCTCCTTTGCGATATGAAACTTAATTTTACATCATCTGCAGAAACAATATGCCATGAACTATATTGTTGTAAAAATAAGCATACATAGTTTACCTACTAACCTAGCTGTGATTATACCGATCTGTTAATTCCTTTATTTTTCTTACTGCATATTATGCAACTGAGCTTAATCTACCTTAGAGAGTTTTAATGTAAGCACCCTACGGCTATTTCCAATCGAAAAAGTTGTAAGTATCTTAAAATACTGTTTCCACCAAAAGAAAAAAGTTTTTTTGACGCCAAGGATAAGATTGAAGCCAATTTGAGGCATATTCGACTACAGTGGACTATACACTATCCTTAAACACTAACTCGAACGCTTTTGATACAAGAAACATGATTTAATGAGAAATATTGGTCAAAAACAAAAGTGGTTTTATTTGGTTCTCCTGGGACCAATATTTTTTTTTAGTGTAAATGAATGCTATGATCCCACTGGAACTACTCTCATTCCTGGCCAGCACTTGGTCCAAACCCTGGCAATATCCTTTGGCTGGTAGATTGTTTATAGGGTGTAGACTGTAGACATCCGCTAAGAACGGCGTTTACGAAACTCCATCCCTAATGGGGAAAACGGGCCTTGGAATTTCTATGAAAGTCGTATACGCGAGCGTAGTCGCTGGCAGATGCTAGTTAAATATAAATTTATTCGAAAATAATAAACTTCCAGAAAAAAGTTATTTCTACTTTACCTAGATAATGTATGCAATTCCTAGGCATTCAGTGAACCTGCTGGTCCACCGGTAATGTGTAAAATAGATTTTGGTTCATGTTTGTCAATGTTGCGGCATTTACTGCTGGCAATCTTATGCGTCAATATGAAGATAATGCAGTGGGCTGCAATATTGTAAACTCTTTTGTCTATTTTTTTTTTCTTTCAATATGTATATTGTAGCTGTTTATTGTCCCTTAAATAAATAAATAAACCAACCTTAAAATGACGGGCAAATGAAACATGTTCTGTTACTTTAAAAAAGTGTGTGTAAAAGACGATTGGGAAGATAGGGATCCAACCGAACCTGTCCGTGTCGGGGTAGGGGTACCCCGATATCCGTGGTGTACCCTAAAATTACGTCAACTTCTTCCCTGCTCTTGTCTTTTACACACATGACCGGCTGTGCATTCAGTATTGTTTAGAATACATAGATGAGGCACTAACAGAAGGTTTAGATATGTTACATTAGACCTAATAATTTTCCCCAAGAAAGGAGAGAATGTTCTTATAAACACCACGCGAGCGAAGTTGCGGGTAACTACACAGCAGCTAGTCATCACCAGCCTTTTTAATGTTCCCACTGCTGGGACTTAAGCCTTCTCTCTAGAAGAGGGAATGGGCCGTAATCCACCACGCGGGCCAAGTGCGCGTTGGTGAATGTCACGCGTCTTTGAATTTTTGGTTTTAAGACATGTCGGTTTCCTCACGATGTTTTACTTCAGCAGCAGTAATGAAATAAATTACACAAAGTAATGCGCCTGGCAGGGTTTGAACCCGCGACCTACAACTCGTAAGTCGGAGCCATTACCACTCGGCCACCACTGCTCAGCAGCTAGTACCTATACTATAATCCGCCTATTTCAATAATCCACTAGTGGATGCAATTGTTATGACGGTGGGTGAGCGAGAAGACCTGTAACTCTTTAGTTGGACCCTGTTAAGCAGAAAAGATCCAGCCAACATTTTATTATTTTTGAGTAAATGAAGCTTAAAGTTAGACAGATAATAAAAAAATCGTATGATACAGTACCTATTTCAAATTTAGTAGGGTAATAGGCCATAACATATACATTATTTTGAAAGTAATATATAGTGTATTTTTATATGAAGAGTATTTATTATTCCTGAAAAACTATGCGTGGATCTTTTATGCAAAATACAATGTTACAATATAAGTATCGGTTTAATGTGTGGTTCATTTTAGAAGGAGAAGGAAATTAATATATGTACTAATATAAGAACAGTTTAATGACAAAAAATAATACAAATTGACCTTTGAGGTAAAAAAAATATAATAAAAACAATGAATCGGTTAAGTAGTATCGCTTTCCTCAGCTTCATACTCTATCTCAAAATCAGGTTCAGCACCAAATCCATCAATATCATCTTCTACATTATTGTCACCTCTTAGATTATTGTAGAATGTGTGAGCATCACGTGGAATCAAATGCATAAGGCTTTTGATATCGCTCAATTTCGCAGCTGCTATAGGTTTACCATTTGGCCAAAGCATATTCATCATATCTCTGGAAATGAAGGGTTGTCTTCCACGTTGACGTTTTTTCAGATCCACCTCTTCATAATCATCCTCTAAACTTTTTCGCATAAACAAGGAAAACATTGCTTCCTTTTTTAATAAAATTTCTTTGGTTTTAAGCCAGGAAATTTTTTTACCAGTAATAGATGTTTTTCTATTGGTGATTGCTTTTTCAAGATTAGCTGATCCAAGAAAATCTTTGACTTCCATTCTGTGCACTTGAAGAGGTTTATTTTTTTTGCAGGTTCTCATTGTGTTCATATAATCTTCAGGTAGGTAAACTCTTTGTTGGTATTTCAGAGCACATTCTATTTTCCCGAAATCTGTGTCATTAGGCAAGAAACTGTGTCCAGACTCTAAAAATCTAATAAAAATTTGTTGTAATGTCGGGTGATCGTTTAAAAATGCTTTAAGCATAAGGGTGAGCTTAATATTCCTATTTTGGCCGCCGCAGGAATCGCTCCACAAAATAAGATTAGTCACTCCTTCTTTCAATCTTTCCGACAGGTGCTTAATCAGACAAGAACCTACTTCTTGGGAGCCTCTCCCAGCTTCACCTTCTACCCAAATGTTACAGTGCCCTTGATCATCTGATCCCGTATGTATGCCCATATTGTACATCCATATCTGCCTCTTATAAAATACAATATTCGTAGGAATGCGTGGAAGTGGCAATGTTTTTTTTAAATCGTATGTAATTGTTTCTGTGTAAGGATCAGTTTTTGCGAGAGCCATGTCATTTTTCAGTCGTTTTTTAAGATCTTCTGCAGTTTTAAGATGGGCATTATGTTCCTCTATAATCTTTTTCTTAGCTTCTTCATCCGTAATCAAATTCTTTTTGTTTTCGTAAAAGTCACATTTGTTACAAGTATCTTTATTTAGGGGTTTGGTGCGAAGATTAAATTTGGTTAAGAAAATATGTTTTGCTTTTGGATATGACAAGACATTATTGCCTGCTGAATGTGCTTCTTCAGTGTAGATCTGGTAAATTTTCGAAAATGTCATATCTGATCTTAAGAATTTTGCAGCTCCTACTTTCTCACGACAGTAATGCGAAATGTACGTAGGGAGCTTTTTAACAATACTTATGAAAAATTGTTCGCTTTCCTCACTAATTTTATTGCGACCTCCATTTATTCCACGTTTATCCGAAATAGAATCCGACCTCATCTTTTTAAGTGCTGTATCAATCCTTTTTGGAGTTGTGTGAATGGTTTTTACAAACATTTCCCTACATACTGAAATACCTTTCAGGAAATACTGCCGTGAAAATGACCTATCCTTGGAGCTGTTTTGTGATTGTGATACGTATCGTCGTTTGACTGGAATTTCTTTAACATTAGCTACTATGAACATATTTTGGGCATGATACGAGCCTAATTCATAGAATTTCTCAAATTCAGTTTGCCGGTCTTGAAATGAAATCTTTTCATTACATTTTTTTACACAGTTACAGTTAAAATCAATAAAAATCTTAGGGCTTACTTCTTTTTTCTTATAATTAACGTAAGATAAGTTTTTATACTTTCTTTGTTTTCTTTCTTCTCTAGTCATTTGGCCAAATTTTCTTTTTCTTCCTTTTGAAGGCCTCCCATGTATTCCTTCATCCATAAGCATTTCTTTTTCCAGTCGCATGGGTTCTTCACCAATAGCAGTTTCCTGGTCCAAATCTACTCTACTACTCGTCACCGGCTGTCCATTGTCATGAAAACCGGTTGATATTACATTTCCTGTTTTGACATTAGTAGATTCACCGTGGATAATTACTTGTGTCATAATTATAGACGCTGATTTGTTCGAGCTATCGTCACTAGAACATGCTTCAGCAAAACCATCAATTACATAGTTTGGGTCTTGCACGGAATCATCACTGTCAAAATCTTCACATTCTTCTAATACATTTAATAGTTCTCTAGTTTTTGGAGACATTTGAGGCATTGGTGACGGAAGAGGTAGTGCTGGAATAGCAATTGGAGTTAACGGAGAAAAAGTGGGGGCTTCAATGCTCATCTCCCCGGCCATAAGCGGTGTTGTAGTAGTTATTGAAGGAACCTCCACCACATCATTATTACCATCACCACAGTTAACTATATTCATGCGCGGTGTTATGGGGGAATACGGCGGGGCTTCTATGCTCTGGTCACCAACTCCATAGCTGCCCACACTAGACATCTCTGTAGCCGAAAGCGGTTTGAAAGCAACAGGCATCAATGAATAGCATTCTTGGTTTTGCTGACTTCGAAAAAGCAGATTTGATGGTATTTTTGGTGTTGCATTTTTTTGTTTAGCCAAGTGAGTACCTAAGCAAACAAACAAACTTGTAAGCAAATTATTAACCAAAACGCGGCTCGTCAGTAGTTATCATAATTTGTTTAAAAAACAAATGTAACAAAGCAGTGACAAGACTTAGTAAAATAGATTGAATTATTTAGCCATGCGTAAAACTCATGCCATGCACTTGTTGTTGCCTTTCTTCGTGTAGGAGTTACAAACTTAATAGAGTTTAATAGACAAACCTGACTTTTGGGATCCAATTGGGCTGCTTTGAGGTGAGTTTTCTATAACATCTGCTGACAAGTTATCTGTGTAATACAAAAGTTAATTTAATTTTTTTAATGTAAAATTAATTACATCCTAAACATCCTTTATACTGCACGCCAAAAAAGCGCCGATTCGTGGAGTTGTGGACACTAGCCCGGTTTCAATACAATAGATTCTTTATAAACAATTGGAAATGTGTAATTCACCTACGACCAAAAATTAGGTATAAATAAAACTTAGCTCCGCATTTAGTTTTGAGCATGCCTCAACTTCAGAGACATTTTGGGACTAACATAATAGATGTACTTTTTATTATCATCGCCATCATACTTTGAACATTCAGCATTTGAAAAAGATTGAAAGTCTTATTGAGGTTATATTTGGGAAGTTACTTACTGTCTTTGTTTTCATCTTGATCGTCGTCATCGGAACTATATCCCATGTAGGCACCTCTTAAAACATTGTTCGCACGTTCCATATTCGAATATTAAAAAGGTTGAGCTATTATAAGCGCTAAACGAACGTTACACTACACAGACGTCACGTAGTTAATGACCATAGAGCAAGGAATTCTTTGAGTGTTACCAAGTAAAAAAAAATATCATAATCAAATAAACGGATATTACCAAAATAAAGTTAAATTTGTTTTATACTGAACAAAAAAACAAAAGCATATTGAATTCCAAAATATTTAAGTATCCTCAAATTTCACTTTGAATCTATTATTTTAAATAAAAATAAAAAATAATTCAAGCAGAATACATCCAAACATCATGAATGTGTGAAACAAAGGCAAAGGTTACATTTGATATTATGCAAAATAGATCCAAAGCACTTGGCTTTTTAAGTTTTTGAAATAAAGTGAGGTATCTATTATGCAAAAAGATCCAAACCGCATGGTATGAAAATTATACAACAATTATTGAGACTTTTAAATGTTTTAAAAAGATCCATGCAACATGAATCTTTTGAAAACTATAAATCTTATTAATATCTGTGTCCACGCAACGTGATACTTTTCTACATTTTTCAAAATTGGTGATTAGGAGATGGTATCTTTGACACAGTTAACTTTTGTTAGGTTAATGTTGTCAAAATGCCTGGATCTTTTGTGCATATATGAAACTTGATGAGTACTTTATGGATATGTAGATAACTCGATTTTAGAAAAAGTGTTGGTTGGATCTTTTCTGCTTAACAGGGTCCAGTTGTCTTTGCTTCGGGCGAATTCGGCTGTCTGCTTTATCACCCAATAAGTTGTAATCTGGTGCATTGTGAGTTAAGGTAATGTTACTGTGTCACTAAGGTACCTGCTGGTAGACTTCGGACTAGCGCAGCGCCTGTGTCCTGCTCCCGAGGAGCCGGCCGCCGACCCCGGCCTGCCCGCCCTGCCCGCCCCGCCGCCCGCACACTCCAATGGCTTGCGGAAACGAACCCGTGAGGAGGTAGGTATAAACTTATCAACTGCAAAATAGTTAATAAAAATAAATAGTAATAAAAATACATTACGCTCAGTTGTGGTTAACCGCGTGGTTCCACTTTTACTTGCACGTCATGACCGAGCAGTTAATCATTCATTTTTTTTTTAAATATATTAATAGTACTTATTTATCATGCTATAAAACCTTAACTGGTCTTTAAGGAGGACACGTCAGCTGCAAAACGAGTAGCGCTCGACCTCAGCACGGGCGGACCTGTGGCCGCGGCCGCAGCCTCGCAGCAGGCGCCGCCCGGGCCTGCCAGCCCCGCCGGGCCCGCCGGGCTCGCCAGCCCCGCCGGCCCCGCCGGGCCCCCGGGGCGGGTGCGCTGCGCGTGCGCGGGCGTGGCCGGCGTGTGCGGCGCGTGCCTGGCCCGGGCGCCGCCCCGCGCGCCGCGCGCCGGCACGCAGGGCTTCCGGCCGCCCGAGGTGCTGCTCAAGTACCCGCAGCAGACTACGGCGGTGGACGTGTGGGCGGCGGGCGTGGTGCTGGCGAGCGCGCTGACGGCGCGCTACCCGTTCTTCCGCGCGGGCGACGACGTGGCGGCGCTGGCCGAGCTGGCCGACCTGCTGGGCACGGCGCCGCTGCAGCGCGCCGCTGAGGCGCTGGGTAAGTGCAGGACGCAGGCGCGTGTGCGTGGTCGAGCTCAGCTAACGGCGTTGTGTGGCAGGGCGGCGCGTGGTGACGTCGGCGGCGCGGCGCGGCCTGTGCCTGCGCAAGCTGGCGGCGCGCCTGCGCGGGGCGGCGCCGGGGGGGGCGGCGCCGGCGCACGAGGGGGGGGCGGCGCCCTGCACCACCTGCCGGCTGCCGGAAGATCAGTGCCTGTGTCGTGACGAAATGATAAAGGTACTTATAATAGCTCGCAGGTTACGGTTTTCTAGTCAAATTCTGGTGTTTTAAAACACATTACTTAATGATCTTTATTTTTTTTTAAATGCTGATTTTTTTGCTCGCAAATAATGTGCATTAGATCTGGTTAATAACAGTAATACTTGAAAGTAAGAGTATACCTTTACAAATACACAATGGCGGTCGCATGAGTGAGAGTGGCGGTGCGTGCGCAGGCGGAGGAGTTCCTGGCGGCGCGCTGCGTGGCGGGGTTCCCGGACGCGGCGTTCGCGCTGGCGGCGCGCCTGCTGGAGCCGAACCCCGGCGCGCGCATCTCGGCGGCGGCCGCGCTGCAGCACCCCTTCCTCGCCGCCGACTGACCGACCACACGTTCGCGCTGCAGCACCCCTTCCTCGCCGCCGACTGACCGACCACACGTTCGCGCTGCAGCACCCCTTCCTCGCCGCCGACTGACCGACCACACGTTCGCGCTGCAGCACCCCTTCCTCGCCGCCGACTGACCGACCACACGTTCGCGCTGCAGCACCCCTTCCTCGCCGCCGACTGACCGACCACACGTTCGCGCTGCAGCACCCCTTCCTCGCCGCCGACTGACCGACCACACGTTCGCGCTGCAGCACCCCTTCCTCGCCGCCGACTGACCGACCACACGTTCGCGCTGCAGCACCCCTTCCTCGCCGCCGACTGACCGACCACACGTTCGCGCTGCAGCACCCCTTCCTCGCCGCCGATTGACCGACCACACGTTCGCGCTGCAGCACCCCTTCCTCGCCGCCGACTGACCGACCACACCTTCCATCACTTCTTATATTTTTTTTACGAAAATGAAAATCTTATGCTCATGTTGGCAACAATGAAATCTTGTAAGTTTTGACGCGTCACTGGTGTTTTAGCACGGCTCGTTATTCTCGAGGCTCCACGTGCGGTGACGCCACCTTGTTGCCTCACGAGAGAGCCAACGACGGCTGTGATCTATTATTTCCCCTCGAGGGATAGCTGATTTATTATAGTAATACTATAATCATAGTTATAATGTATTTATTCTTGTAAACACGATGTTTGCAACCAACTATTACATGTCATGTTATATAAATTTTCAACCAATTCGTAACGTGTGACCGTGAGACGAGACTCATTTCGTATAGTTTAGTCAAACTATTGGCGTCATGACATACTTAGCCGCGAATTATCCTATCTTTGTTTTTGTACTATATTTTACACTAAACAACAAAAATCTTTTTCTGAAAACAGCGTTGAAATTGATTATTAAATATACCGTTTCAAATATTGGTATAGATACTGAAGGGTGGTACCGTACTGGGAACATCACCTGATGGCAGTGACGTCACATTTCAGTTGGAGCATCTTTACAATTTCTCCTTCCATCAGATTTGATAAGATTCCAACTTAATTAATTTTGACCAAATTTAAACGCTGACTAATGATAAATGATGTTTATTTTGCTAATAGGTTAAACATAACACGATTACGCGTAGTTAATTTAACTAGATAAGGCTGTTGAAATGACTATCGAGTGCCCCTAAAATGGCACAGCTAAGTTATTTGAGGTAAATGTACTATGGATATTATGTAGTTTGACCGGTCCGCTTCGTCTTTGTCACGCGGCTTTCTTTCCGAGGTTTATCCTTCAGCGACCGTACACTTTTAGAGTTAATTAGCCGACAGCTGTAACTCGTGTTTCTACCACTAGAGTGACAGATCGTTCACAATCAGATCGGTACTTCCAGTGATGAACTTTATCAATAAATAAATACGCAATTAAAGTCGCTCTCCGCATTTTATCCGCTAACTCCTAAATCACCCAGCGGACCTTGATGCGGTTTTCACTAAAGAGAGAGAGATGAACGAGGAAGGTTTGTGTATGTAACTTGCACCCGAACGAAGCCGGGGCGAGCCGATGTTGATCTTATTAGTTTACATTCAATAAATGTCATCTTATTGTCATTTTATTCGGCTCTAATCCCGAAATTCTGTCCGCATTACATTATTTTCTCGTTAAGCACAGTGGCAGTCACCTAGCGCCATGACTCCAATAGGTTCATTATACATGCATATTTGATTTCTCACATCGACGACACATAATACAGCATTTATTTGGATTTTATAACTGGAACAGCATGGGGATCCCCATTCTATAAAAGATTTAATATAACTGTCATAGCTGGTTGCTAACTCTTGTTTCTATAGACAAGGGCAAGAGAGTTGTTTTTCTTGTAAATAACATTTCATAGTATAAAAAAAAATTGACAGCAGAAGTTGGTCAAATTATATAAAATACAAGCGGACCCAACATACTCCCGAACCTTGATTCGGTCGTCGAAATTTTCCTAGAAATTGATTAGTCATCTATGGGGACCAATTAAGAATTTACTGCAATTAAAAAAAAAATGTATAATTTGGTATTCTATACAATACCTAAGCAATGTATAGAATACTTACCTAAAACGTGTGTAAAATGTATAAAATATTATTTATTTTATACAATACAATACCGAGTGCGCAGCCGGTAATCTATGTAAAAGATGAAAGTAAGGAATGTCACGTAATTTTAGATCAAACTGTCACGGTAACCACCCGGAAATGGGAGCCGCTCCACTACGCTTCCTCCTTGGACTTCTAATCTGTCCGTGTCGGGATGCCCTAAAATTAAGTCACCCCTTCCCTGCTTCGTCTTTTACACACATCGGCTGCGTAGTGTACGTACCTTAGTAAAGTATATAATGGACAATAATATTTCATACATTGCCTAGACGCCCCAGGTATTCTATACATTGCCTAAGTGTATAGAAGATACTTGATTTAATTATACCGACGAAAACGTGGTCGCTTACGCCTACAAGGGACTGTCTCCACGAGCGAGACAATCGCGGCGATACTAGCGTCGTGCCACGTTTTTCTACACACACTCTTAGAACGTGTCTCCACGTGGCGATATTATTGCGGCGAGTGGCTGAGTGCGAGTAAATCGTCGTATCGCCGCGCGCCTGTGGCTACTGGCTGCGGGCCCGCCGCGTGCTCGCCAACACAGGTCATTTGTGCGTTGCCTGTCTCCCAAGTAACGGTTTGCACAACGCCTCGTCGCGAAAACGCGGCGACTCCGTAACGAGTTGTAGTGGATACGCGGCAATTCTGTCAAGAGTCGCGACGATACGCTGGCGGAATAATCGCCCGTTTGTGGAGACTACCGGACGATATAAGCACGGAATGGTCGCGAGTCTCTCGCTCGTGCAGATGATCCTTAGGGGACCAGGGTTCTGACATAGCCAGATGAGTTGCCAAATTTAAGTGGCATTGGGCAGAGCACATAGCTCGTAAAACCCCGATGGGGGTCGAAAGGTTCTGAAGTGGCGATCATGTATGTACTGGAAGACACAACGTTGGAAGGCCTCCTACAAAGTGGACCGATGACCTGCTGAGGGTTGCGGGAATCAAATGGTGCAAGACGCACAACACGATTGTTGTGGCGACGCTTGGGAGGCCGCTGTCCAATAGTAGATTTCTTTCCGCTCAAATGAAAATGACGATGGACTTTGTTTCTGTCGTCCTGGTCGTTTTGTTTTTATCTCAAATAAACAATGAAATCTATCTCTTATGGATGGGAATGCCGAAGATATCCCAGCCATAAAAAATACATGTAAACTATTTAACACGAGTGAGTCTACGGCAAGCTATGTTTTATATAACGGAGTGCCTTAAGCTTAGCGCGCGGCCAATTTCACGCGCTGTTCACGGGTTTCAGGTTCCCGAAACGGGCAATTATAATTGACAATATTAACGCCAATCGATGCAAAAATATTATTGATCGTTTACTTTAAATGATTGAAGCTAAATTATCAATAGGTACATACTCATTTACGTTATTGGCAATTGCAATAGACCGTTTCGGGATCCTACAACAGAAGAGACGCGGATGTGCGTCAGTATAAGTTTAATTGTTGATTAGTTGTAAAGGGGATCTCAGAGTAAACTTTAAGTTTCATATCGAGTACAAAGTAGAGTAAGTGGCGAGGCGCAATGACCAGCGATGTTCACGATTTATTTATTAAACATGTGTGTGCCTTTATACTTATTGTGTTCAGAAGAATGTTGTTATGTTACCTCATTGTAAACGACCTCTATAATAAAATATGCCAAGTATGCAATCTTAGTTTTTCATTATTGTAATAGATAGACACCCTACACATTATTATTTCAAATTCTGTTATATTGTAATGTTGTAAATCCATCCCGAGCACTGCTATAAAATAGTGACTTTCTAAAGCCTGCTCCTCTTTAACGGATACGTCACTAGGTTTAAAAGAAAAAACTTTCATGTACGACATTATCAACATATAGGTATATCATTTTTTTTCGTATGACTAATACTTTCGCCAGTTTTTTAGGGTTCCGTAGTCAACTAGGAACCCTTATAGTCTCGCCATGTCTGTCTGTCCGTCCTCGCTTAATCTCTGTGACCGTTAGCACTAGAAAGCTGAAATTTGGCACCAATATGTATATCAATCACGCCGACAAAGTGGGAAAATAAAAATTGGAAAAAAAAATTTTATTAGGGTAGCCCCCCTATATGTAAAGCGGGAAGTGATTTTTTATTTTATTTTAACCCTAACGTGTGATATATTGTGGATAGGTATTTAAAAATGAATAGGGGTTTACTAAAATAATTTTTTGATAATGTCAATAATTTCGGAAATAATCGCTCCAAAAGTAAAAAACAATGTGTGTGTCCCCCTCCAACTTTTGAACCATAAGTTTAGAAAATATGAAAAAATCTGAAAAGTAGAACTTTATAAGGACTTTCTAGGAAAATTATTTTGAACTTGATGGAAAGAACGGTTTTTGTACAAAAAAGACAAAAAGGTTCTACAAAATAATTTCTGGACTAAGTTTGTAGTATAATCGTATATGCAAGCATTTTTTTAAACTCATAAGTGGGTACACTTATTGTGACGGACGGGAAACTACGGAACCCTACACTGAGCGTGGCCCGACACGCTCTTGGCCGGTTTTTTTTTTTAATGTTTGAGTTTGAGGCCACAGTGACAAAATCCAAATAGGTAGGTACATTAATTTATTAAATTGTTATTCCTATGTACGTATTTCGGCTGTTTTGTTAGAGAATAGCACCATTGATCCTTTTAGAAACAAAAATAAAGTAAAAAATAAGTTAATAAGTTACTCTTTCTTCTACCTTTTAATTTCATTAAAAGAATCTGCATTTTAAAGATGACCGTCATGGAGTCGGGGGACCGTCCAGTAAAGGACCTAGGTAGGCTGTGGATTGATTCCCAAATAAACTAACTTCTTAAGTACATTTTAGACTATTAGGTATTTTCCATTCGTTAAAGCTAGTTGTATCTGTACGCTTTTGCGGTCCCCTGACTCATGACTCAATGACGGTCATCTTTAAAATGTTATAGATTCTTCTAATGAAGTTAAAAGGTTGAAAGAGTAATTTATTATCTTATTTTATACTTTCTTTTCCATCCTTATACAATCATGGTCTCTACTTCATCGTCGGGGTGTGTCGAGGTCGGGGCGTAAACCTGTATGACCTTCAGTGAATATCTTGATGATATTCTGAGTATCAGGTACGCCACCCTGGTCGACACACTCTCGATCCTCACCACATTGTTCACAAGGGACTTGTGGACGAAAAACCCGACACCACCCTGGGACTGCTGGTCACCCTCCCGAAAACAGAACAGGTTACCGGATTTGAGAATTATCGTGTCCTCCCCCTGTCTTCGGACTTCAGATAATCCCACAATACTCCAGCGTAACCTGCTCAACTCCTCCTCAAATTCGGTGACCTTCTCGTCGGACCTCAGTGTACGCGTGTTAAATGTTGCCAGGTACAAGTCGTTTTCTTTTTAAGGGGTAGCCATGCATGGTCATAAAACTCACTTCACCGTAGTCATGAGGGACTTTAACGCGAAACTGGGCAAACGAGACGGTGACGAGCTGCGAGTGGGGCAATTTGGATTTGGACGTCGGAACCACCGGGGACACTTACTGGCCAGCTTTATGGAGAAGGAGGGCCTCTACATGATGAACTCCTTCTTCAAAAAGCGTGAGCATAGAAGGTGGACCTGGCAAGGTCCCGACGGTGCAACTAGAAATGAGATTGACTTCATCCTGTCGACGAAGAAGCAAATATTCAATGATGTCTCTGTGATCAATGCGGTGAAAACTGGGAGCGATCACCGCATGGTAAGAGGCACATTGAATATCAACATCAAGCTTGTAAGGTCTCGACTGGTGAGGTCTACGCTTCCGTCCAGCACAGATCCAGATCCAAAACTCCGAGTGCTTTCAGCTGGAACTCCACAACCGTTTCGAGTGCCTAGGGAGCTCCGTGGACGAATATAATGATGGGTTTGTGGAAACTGTCCACACGGTCGGGTCAAAATTTTTCAAGACTCACCGTTCAAATAGGAAAAAAAGGCTTTCGGATCCGACTCTCGAGCTCATGAGGGAGAGGCGTGAGATGATTCTGCAGTCTTCAGACGATGCGTACAGATACCGGCAACTCAATAGACAGATATCAAAATCTCTGAAACGCGACTTTCGTCGCTTTAATACCGAGAAGATTAAAGAGGCGATTGAGCAGAACAAGGGCTCTAAAGTTTTCTCACGAGATTTGTCTATTGGACAAAGCCAGCTAACAAAACTGAAGACCGACGATGGCAGAGTCATTTCCGCCAAATCGGAGCTTTTGGGAGAGATCGAGGCCTTTTATGGACAGTTATACACGTCTATCACTAAACCCGCTGCAAATCTAGCAAACGACCCAAGAGCTAGATTGACTCGATACTATACCGAAGATATCCCGGACGTCAGCCTGTATGAGATTAGTATGGCCCTGAAGCAGCTGAAAAACAACAAGGCGTCGGGTGAGGACGGAATTACGGCCGAACTCCTGAAGGCGGGTGGAAAACCGGTCCTAAAGGCCCTTCAGAAGCTATTTAATTCCGTCATACTCGAGGGAAAAACGCCACAGGCATGGAGCAGAGGCGTGGTGGTACTTTTCTTTAAGAAGGGCGATAATGCCCTGCTTAAGAATTACAGGCCCATTTCGCTTTTGAGCCATGTCTACAAGCTGTTTTCCAGAGTCATCACGAACCGTCTCGCGCGCAGGTTTGACGACTTCCAGCCTCCTGAACAAGCCGGATTCCGAAAAGGCTTTAGTACCGTGGGCCACATACATACGCTGCGTCAGATTATACAGAAGACTGAAGAGTATAATCAGCCTCTTTGCTTAGCGTTTGTGGACTACGAGAAAGCCTTTGATTCGATCGAGACGTGGGCTGTACTGCAGTCTCTCCAACGGTGCCAGATTGATTATCGGTACATCGAAGTGCTGAAGTGTTTGTACAAAAACGCCACCATGTCAGTCCGACTTCAAGACCAGACATCGAAACCTATCCTCTTGCAGCGAGGTGTGAGACAGGGAGACGTCATTTCTCCGAAACTGTTCACGGCAGCAATGGAGGATGTCTTCAAGGTTCTGGAATGGAGAGGACTAGGCATTAATGTGAATGGCGAGTACATCACTCACCTTCGGTTTGCCGACGACATAATAGTCATGGCTGAGACTACGGAGGAACTCAGTACAATGCTCGGCGACCTCAGTAGAGCTTCCGAAAGAGTGGGACTTAAGATGAACATGGACAAAACCAAAGTTATGGTTAACATCCATGTAGCGCCCACTCCTATTAAGATCGGAGACTGTACACTCGAAGTTGTGGATGATTACGTTTACCTGGGACAGACAGTCCAGTTGGGTAGGTCTAACTTCGAGAAAGAGGTCAATCGTCGAATCCGACTCGGCTGGGCCGCGTTCGGGAAGCTGCGCGGTGTCTTCTCGTCCAATATACCACAGTGTCTCAAGACGAAAGTCTATGACCAGTGCGTGTTGCCAGTGATGACTTATGGCTCCGAAACGTGGTCACTTACAATGGGCCTCATAAGAAGACTCAAAGTCACCCAAAGGGCGATGGAAAGGGCTATGCTTGGAGTTTCCTTGCGTGATCACATCAGAAATGAAGATATCCGCAGGAGAACCAAGGTAACCGACGTAGCTCGAAGAATCGCCAAACTTAAGTGGCAATGGGCAGGACACATTGCACGCAGAACGGATGGTCGATGGGGACGAAAGGTTCTGGAGTGGCGACCTCGTACCGGAAGACGCAGCGTTGGACGGCCTCCAACAAGGTGGACCGATGACCTGGTCAGGGTCGCGGGAACCCAATGGATGCGTGACGCACAGGACCGGTCGTTGTGGCGACGCTTGGGGGAGGCCTATGTCCAACAGTGGACGTCTTTCGGCTGATATGATGATATGATGATGATACTTTCTTTTTGTGTCCATCCTGAAAGTTATAAAATAAAGCAAGGTCTTCTAGCACAGACAGATATAGGAATAAATCTGAAAACTGTTTTGTAGTTACGTCACAAGAAATACTTTATTTGCGATTTGGAAAAATCTTCGTAATACAATTCGGGATTTGAACTGTTTCATAGTTGGACGGAACCCACAGTGTGCGAGTCTAACTCGCATATGCCCTGTTTTTTTTTTTATTATTAGGAGTTACTTCATTAATTCAATTTAATTAATTTCATAAGTAAACACAGATCGAGTACGAGCGAGTAAACTTAATTTGAACTCGAATGCTAGATTCGAGTCAGCTGGACTCGCGTTTAAGAATTGAGTCAGGCGTCAGCGAGTTCAGAATCGAGTCTTCCTACCTTGAGTCCTGGAATCGAATCCTGGAATCGAGTCCTTTGGACTCGAATCCTGGAATCGAGTCTTGTGGACTCGAATCCTAGAATCGAGTCTTACGTACTCGAATTCTTTTTGACTCGAGTACGGAATCGAGTCTGGCGTACTCGAGTCAAATTAATTGGTACTCGAGTAAGCGAGTCCAAAGCAGGAATCGAGTCAGACTCGAGTCAAGCCGTACTCGGCACATCACTACAAGTATGGCACCAAAAGGGCCCGAACCTATTGTGCCACTCCCAAAACGCACCAGAGATCTACACCACAAACTATGACCAAACCATAGTCCAGGCAAGCCAAGGAGGCACTTCCCTCCATTGATGGCCGCTTTACAAAACAGCGACTGAATAAACCTCAGTTGCGCAAAGTAACGGCCGTTACTAACTGACCACGGGACCTTTAATAAGCACCTCTCTGTCATAGGAGTTACAAACAGTCCACCCTGCAGAGCCTGCATGGACGAGGACGAGACAGCAGCTCATCTGCTTCTAATCCGCACTCTGTTCGCCGGATACAGGGCAAAGTAGGTACTTCGGAAACCCAACCACTCCGAGAAATGGTCAGTAACACCAAGGTGTTGCTGGGGTGGATCGAATGACTCATTTGATTCGCCCGTACGCAAAATACGCGCTTTGGTCGTGAAGTCGCGGATAACAGCTATACGAGTATATACAATTAATCCGGCCAGATATTTAACATTTTGAATACCGTAATTAGACACAATAGAAAGACAATAAGAGAGCGAACGTCGGCGTTCGCTTGGGGGACTATACTCCTTAAACACCGCTTTCCGAAATGCGGTTAGCGCGCCAACAAATCAATTATGCTTGCGTTATGAAAACAAAATAGCGAAAACGCGTGTTATTGTATGCAACAAAATCAGACGCCATGTATTGATTTAAAAATACTTTATTATCAAAGTTGTTATTATTAAGCAGTCTTTCTGTCTATTGTACATAACAGACATACAAAAGAGATGTTACTACTGATGTCGCCTCCAGGGCCTCGGGCTGCGAACGCAACTCATTGCAAGTCAAGCAAGCAGAACAGTGTGAACTTAGTTTTGTTTCCATGGGAAACAAGTACAGCCAAACAAAAACGTCATTTGTTAGGTGGGTTATACATTAATTACATCTGTCCACAAAACAGTGCTAACACCTACACTTGCTTAACACATTTCATGATGTTCAATATTACATTTCCTATTCTGGATTTTACATCAACAATAAGGATACAAGTTGCTATATATACATAGCCTATTCAAATAAATTGCAGTCACCTGTTAGAACGATACTATGTAACACATGTGTACGGTCAGCAAGTTTCTCAATAGGACACACAAACTGAATGAGCACATACCAACAGCTGCATGGATTGAATTAAAATATAAAATTATTCTAGGTTGGAACAAGTTGCATGTTGTTGGATATACAGTTAAATTGTAACATTATTTTAAATTACAAATTAATTTTTCCAGAAATTAGGATTTTGTTGTAGCCTCCTTTCGAAGTTCTGATACCATGTGTGCAGAGTGTTGAGTGGAATGTAGGACACACCCGGAGTGGGCGTCATCTGGTCCTGTGTCACTGAGAATGATGCCACAAAGTTCACCAAGTGTTCCAGCATCTTCTGGGCAAATGTTATGTAATTGTTTTGTTCTTGTGACTGAAACAATAATAGTTGTGGTGTGATTCAATTCACTCATCATCAGTAGAGTCTAGAATATGGAGAGACAAGTTTTGAATTGCAAAGCATACTTACAACTGAGGTAGCAAGGACTTGCACATTTGATTCAGGTTCAATGGCTATCCCAATCTGTGCATTATGACATATCTGCTGTTGCCCAAAAGCAGTTATGAATTTATTGTCACCTGTGAACCATAAGGAGAAATGTGGGTGAAGCACCAGTTGAAAGTAACTGAAAAACTGACTGACTGGGTTAATCAGAGAATCTTACTAGATAGTTCATGTAACTTTTTCAATGTTCCTATTTTGAAAATAGCCGAGGGTTTAGTATTGGAAATGTGTCCAAGTAGCTGCCAGTTGGGAGGCGCCGCGGGGTCCGGCCAGCTCCAGTAGACCATGCCTACGGTGCCGACCGGCAGCGGCGCTACACCCGTCAGGAACACTACCGCATGGTTGATATTGTCCGCCTCCGTGATTGTGATGAGAAACTGAGTCTCTGACAACGCTGCGAAGTCTGTCTGCACCTGAAAGCCCGCAAAACATGGTATTAAATAAGTAAAAGACTTCATTTAGGTACTAATTATACAAATTCTTGGGTTTTACTTACGAGACGACCCGACACAATTAACCCAAATACATTGGACATTCTTAACGTGTTAATTTAATGTTTACGGCTAATATTTAAGTAAGACCAATACACAACAGTAATCTTAAACAAAATTCTACTTTATTCTAGAATTTTTCTACAGTGTTCTATACATAGCATAGCATTTTTTGTCTGTAGTAGGACGCACCACGCTTGACATTGATAGATGTCAAAAGTGTCAAAGTCGTTGGTCGTTGTGTGCGTTTAGATATTGCTTCGAAAAGTAGAATGTTATGTTCGAAACTTTATTTAACAATCTACTAGAGTCCATTTCACGAAAGAAGTCCCGCATACGCACCGCTGTATTCGCGCGACATAATGTTGCCACGGTTAAATATGGGGAAATCAGGGGAAATAATTTATAGTTCATTTACTTTCATTTTATTAACTAGGTACCTACTCGAATAGTTAGATAAGAAAAGAAATGTTTTTAATAGAAAGTATTTTTAATATAATAGGTACCATTTGATGTCCATACTGCTAAGGTCAGATTAGTGAAAAATAAATCTTCCTGTAATTTCTAAAATATAAAATGGAGATGTTCGACCAACTTTAAATTAGAAAAATAAAATAACTTTTAAAACTTTTATTCAAATTTTTATTGAATAATTATGATCATACTATGATCACTGTCAGAAGAGTGAATAGAAACAGAATCAGATTCTGTTTCACTATCACTAGCCGTGGATATAATAAATCGATCCATTGCTTCATCCATAAGACCATTTTTTTTTAAATATTCTTCCTCCAAATGCTGTACATGTTTACATTGAAATGCCCAATCTTCGGCTGTAACAGTCTCAAAAGCCTCTTCTGTTAGGCGTACAATTTCTTTTGGATCTTGGCCCACGTTTTTATCCGCTACCCGTCTCTTTACAAGGCTCCACATTTTTTCGATCGCATTGAGATCGCAGTGGTAAGGCGGCAATCTTAGCAACTCATGATTGTGAGATTTTAATAATGCCTCCACGGCATATGTAGGTGGACCTTTGTTTTGTTTAATTAATTCAAAGAAGCTTTTGTCCAAGTATCTTCAAAATATACTCCCTTTTCTCGCAGCCATTCCTGCATGTTACGTTTAATACTTGACATTGTAGGTGCTTTATCTATTTGAGTGCAGTGATACGGAGCGTTGTCCATTACCACAAGTGACCTTTCAGGTAGGTTAGGAATGACTTTTTTTACTCATCCATTTCAAAAAATTAGTTGAGTTCATATCATCGTGGTAATCTGAGGATTTGGATTGGGATTTGAACCTTAACAATGCACCATTAACAAAACCATTTTCAGTTCCCGCATGAGCATCCAACGACTCCCTGATGACTCTGACACGAACATCCCAGACTCCTCCTCACTTTGCCAGCAACTCTTGGCATGATAAGTGTTGTGTATATAGGTCTCGTCTAAATATACTACAGCTTTTTTCTCCACATTGCGATTTCTTCGGATTCTCTCACTACGTTCCATTAGTAATTCACGTTTCGATTGGCATCGCTTATACTTGAAACCGATGCTATGCAATATACGGTGAAATGTTGTGATGCTTCCTTGTTAATTTATGTCTTCTCTCAAAGCTGCACGTAATTTAAGCAATGTAGGTAATTCCTTCTTCACAATATAAAAACTTTGAATTTTTTGCCGTATAGCGCACAAATCAAATCCATCCAAGTCGAAATTTAGGATGCGGGCGACTCTTCCCTGGGGTGACGATAACTTTAGAAGTACTCGCCGCTGTTGCGCATTCTTTTGTAACTCTCGTTAGTCAGTTTTCTCTGAAACACCTGCAATAAAATGAACAATAAAAAAAAATCAAACAAAGATTATTTTCGTATTTAATTACATTATTGTTGAATATAATGTAATTAAATACGAAAATAAAAAAAAAAAATTAAATACACAAATTTTTGTTGTGTTGTGTTAATTCCTTTTCAAATTTTCCTTAATAAAAATCGTGCATTAAAAAAACAAAAAACTTAATTCCAATCTGTAAATCAATCGGGAAAAAATCTGTATATGGCAGCCGTAAAATTTACCTGTCATGGCGGCGACTCTTTTGCGAACATTGCTTATTGGTATTAAAACACCGCGATTCTTGTGTTCCGCTTCACAGAACTCCTTCACCTTTAATATTATTTCTCGACCTGCACTTTTTACAACTTTTGGCATCGTAAATAAACCTTATAACGCACTAATCCAATAATAAACTTAACACAACAAACACACCTTGATAACATCGACAAACGACAACATGGCCGATCTCCACATCTGTCAAATTTAGTTCCACAATTGTCCGCGGGACTTCTTTCGTGAAATGGACTTTACGCATGAAATTCATGTTGATTGTACATTTTCATGTTTTTAAGAAGCTTAAAAACTTACAACTGTTGATTTATGACTTAACTATATACAACGGTCTGACTAAAAAGTCTGTGTGTAAGTGACTGACTAAATTATTAATTCAGACAAAACATAACATTCTCTGTCTCATTCGGCGTGCCGTTTTTTTGATTGGCTCACTTTGAAAAGTGAGCCAAACAAAGACCTATCACTGTCACTTTGAAGTCAACTCGAGTCAATTTTTGTGTCGTTAGAATAATTTCAGCACATAAAGTAATAGTTTTAGTGTATGTATGACAAATAGACTCCTATAATTAAGTTTTTAAATGTATTTCTGAAAAAGTTTACGTAATAATATTTTCATCATTTTAGTGTTATAGTGCTGTCTCATGTGTGGCCACGCGGTGGCTAAATCTATAGGTATTTAATCTAAGTCGCAAGATAACTTGGCGTAGCTTTTTTTTATGGTGGGAAAATATCATGCATTGACATTCCCTGCTCTAGGGCGGAACGGAAGATAGTGTCAGACTCTTACTGACTAAAAGACCCACCCCGTTCCTTCTAGCCTTCATACCGGGGCTCGAGCGCCGTTTCGGATAACCCTGGCCCCAATAGGCTTCGACCCGGCTGGGTTCCTGTTATTGCTGACAACTCCTTGAGGCGCGCGGGAACAGTGCGCTCCGTCGACGATTTGGGCTTGGTCCGGACAGTTACCGGACGGCCGGACAGTGAGCTACCCATTGCTCACTGTCCGCAAGCCCGCGCCTACGGTGGCTGGAGGTCGGGATCAGAATCCCGGCGGCGGCGGCGGCGGCGATAACGCCGTTGCCTGATGGTTCCTCCTTTGCGAGCATTACTGCTTCGCAGAAGTCGGCGACCGCCTGCCACTCCTCCTCGCTCCGGACCATGGCCTCAACCAAGCCCCGGCGCGAGAGGTCTCCGACGCCGATCGCCCCGACGAGGTCACGGCGATGCTCCTCCCAAGCGGGGCACAGCTCGACTGTGTGCTCCACCGTGTCCTCCGGCGTTCCGCGCAGTGGCGACACCCGGACGTCACTTCCGCATGAATCCGGTGCAGGGAACTCCAGAACGAACCATATCCAGTGAGGACCTGCGTCATACGGAAGGTAAGGACGCCGTGAGGTCTTTCCAGCCACGCCTCAAAGAGGGGACTTACCGCCATGATTGTGGCGTGCCCAAACTTGGCGTAGCTGGGGGCGCTCTTAATGTTGCCAACCTAACTAATCTATTTTTCCCTCAAATAGTTAAAAAAAATCTTTCGCAACTCAAATTAAATTGGCTACGCTCAGGACCGAGGGAAAGAATGTTTAAAGTCCCGGTAGCCCACACAAATTTGTTAAATGGATTCGGTCTCCACGCTCAAGGCTCGCGATAGAAGCTATGCAATAGCTTAATACATTAACTATAGAAAAAAATATGTTACATTTATGTAAGGGTATTTCAGGATATTTATTTCGCATCACAAAGCTGGCAACTCACATAATAGGGTATTTTATTCTATATCAGAAAAAATCTTAAAATATATTATTATGATAGCTAAGGCAAAAGGCAGTCGGTAAGTGTTAATTTTAGTCAGGGCCGAGCCGCCCATATGTGCGAAGTGGGCAGCGCACACAGGTGCCAAGGCATAAGGGGCTCTGAATGAAATTCCAGCGCTATTTTTTTTTAATTTAAATTATTTTTGTTATAGTCTGTCTAGTAAGTTAAACGACTTAGAATTTTTTCAAGGAAATTAAAAATCTAATGTTGGCAACCGGAATTTTTTCATTAGTTATCATTCACTTGTTTTTTGAGACTATGATAGTTCTACTTCTACAACAGATCTTGATCGTAGTATGGCTACTGATGATGAATCAGTATGTGGAATAGAATATTAAGAATCAGATTTCCCGTACGATTCCAGATTTATTTTATTTCATATGACACTATTATGTCTTTGCAAATGTATCCTACGTTTGTAATAAGAATATTATTAAAGAGACTGAAATAGGTAGACAGACTATAAAAATTATCCAAATGACATCCTCCGCCCTTGGGCGGAGCGGGAGATAGTGTCAGACTCTTACTGACTAAAAAACCCACCCCGTTCCTTCGAGCCTTTCATACCGGGGATAAGCTACCTTTCGGAGCTAACCCTGGCCCCAGTAGGCTTCGACCCAGCTGGGCCCCTGCTGTGGCTGAAAACTCCTTGAGGCGCGTGGAAAAAGTGAGCGCCGTCGACGACTTGGGTTTGGTCTGGACAGCTGCTGGACGTTCGGACAGCCAGCTACCCATTGCTCGCCGTCGGCAAGTCCGCGCCTACAGTAGCCGGAAATCGGGATCGGAATCCCGACGGCGGCTGGGGCGCTGTGAGCGCCGTTGCCTGATGCGGTCGGCTTCCTTCCTTTGCTAGCATTACTGCTTCGCAGAAAGAGGCCACCCGGGAGTTACTTCCGCACGAATCCGGTGCAGGAACCTCCCGAACTTACCATGTCCGGTGAGAACCTGCGTCATGCGGAAGGTGAGGACGTCGTGAGATCTTTCCAGCCACGTCTCAGAGAAGGGACTTACCGCCATAATTGTGGCGTGCGTGCAAGGACTGTTGCCTCCAGATCCTATGGTGGCAGGCCAGCAAGCAGGCTCGCCGCTCCGCGGGAAACCGTGTGGTATCCCCGCACCGTCCGTATTACCATGGCCCTCTGGCAGGCGTTCAGCATGGCCGCCGGTTGCGTTTTCAGCGACGGCGCCCACACCGGCGCCCCGTAGAGGGCCATAGACCGAACAATCCCCGCGTAGAGCCTCTGGCAGGTGGCATCTGGACCACCAAGGAGTTCTTCCATCCCAGGTTTTCATTGTCGACCCGACGCCGATGTGAACTTCTCCTGCCGTTAATTGGGAACCTCATGATGGCGCGTTCCGAAGGCCGTGGAAGCGCCAACCCGAGTCCCAATTGCTGGATCTTGTCAACGACTATCACAATCCCGTGTGTCGCTAGATCAGCCGCCGCTCCTGCGCTAAAAGCAGCGTGTCGTCCGCGTAGCAGACCACGCTGACCCCGTCCCAGTAATTGAACCAGTGTTTACGTATGGGGTTTTAGTTTACATTAATTATGAGACCTGTATTAAAATCAAATTAACCGCCGCAGTCGCTACCATAGCTGAATATTCGATTAATGATTACGAGTAAATTTATGATCACAACTCTATGTGATACGACAAGAACGAGTTAGGATTCTTAAATACACTTCTGGACACATCTATTGGCCCACCTTGTATTTTCAGTTTCGTTTGGTCCTAGCTAAAATTTTATATTAGGTCGAGCAAAAAGTTTTTATGCAGTTTTGAACCTGGCACATTCACAATTTCATTCAATAGTCTTTTTTTGAATTTCGAAAACAGAATTTAAAGAAACAAAAGACAATTTGGAGCCTGTTTGTTGATATCAAACAATCGAATACTAAGAAAACTTAGTTTTATTGGTTTACTTGGATTTAATTCTTGTGATTAGAGGAAATGTCTTAAAACTAATTAAATCGTACCTAGTCAACCGTAAACAAATAACTAAAATTGAAAAAGTTTGTCCTAAAACAAAATCCGAAATAACTTATTTTTCCAAGCAAAGGTTTGTATACTATGGTGTACCACAGGGAAGTGTACTGGGTCCATTATTGTTCCTTTGCTATATAAACGATATCCCCAGAACCATAGACCACCCCATGACCCTATTCGCTGATGACTGTACTACAATATTTATCGGAAAGGACTTAGACATATTTGAAAATAAAATAAATAATAGCTTGAAATTAATAATTCAGTGGTTGACATATAATAATTTGAAAGTTAATTTTGGAAAAACCCATATTATGAACTTTAACCAACGAACAAATCCTATTAATCCAAATATTACGTTTGAACAAAACAAAATTTCTAAAATTGAACACACAAAATTCCTGGGGATCTGGTTAGATCAGCACATGACATGGAAGACACACATTGACCATTTAATAAAAAAACTGAATCAATATTGCTACGCCTTACATAATTTAAGCAAGGTTGCCAATCAAAATACTGTTCTTACCGCTTATCACGCGTATGTTTCAACCACACTGCGCTACGGCGTAATATTCTGGGGTAACTCGACGGATAGGGACATGGCATTTAAAGCCCAAAAGAAGTGTCTTCGTGCAGTATGCCAAATAAAAAACACCGATAGCTGTAAACCATTTTTTATTAATTTGAAAATATTGACACTTCCTTCTTTATATATTTATGAAGTTGCCATGTTCATCAAAAATAACCATAACCTTTTTGAAACTCTATCCTCCAAACGTCATCAAGGTGCACTCAAATCAAAAACCCACCAAACCGCTCTTTTTTCGAAAAGTTTTTTAGGAATGGCACCAAAAATATTTAATAAACTACCTAAATCCATAACAACTTTAAAAGATCTAAAATATTTTAAAAAAGCACTCTTTAAATTCCTAATACAAAAAGCATATTACAGTATTAATGAATATCTAGAAGATAAGTGACAAACTATTCCTAACTCCACATTCTCCGATTTATTTAGTAGCAGCCTATTTCAGTTACTAAACATTGTTTTAAGAGATTCTTTGTTCTATTTTAAAATTTTATTTTGTTTTTATTGTTATGTGTTATATTTTCTAGTTAAAGATTTAATTTTAATTAGTCATAGAACATACAACATGAGAATGTATCCAATGTTTTATGTACCATGTGAAACAATATTTGTATGCCCAGCAAGGCAACACATAGTGAAACGTTATTTTTTAACTAACACCATGATGTGCTATCATATAAACCTATGTGTAACAAATAAATATTTGACTTTGACTTTGATTGATATCTTAAACCGTTTGTTGACTTATTAAGTCAACAAACGGATTTGGATATTATTAATATCGCAGTATTTTTTGAGATGGTAAAAGTATTTCATATCCTTGGCAACCATTGATATCATTTCTTTTTGTTAATAATAATGTTGATTTCGTAACATTTTACAACATTTAAATATCGCAGCACAAAAAAAGGGTAAAAATATTTCATACTGTAACTTGGCAATACTCAAATATTATGGAGTCGTTTTGTTTTTATTTAGTTTTCGTAATATTTTAAAAGAAATACGTAGAAATTCATCATAAAATTGCAAACTTACCTGTGAAAAGTAATATTCGTATCCTTGTCTTTTTTTGGAGTGTAGTTTTTACACGATTTCACCGCACAAACAGTAATTTTTTCAATTATATTTAAGAGCGTTAAAACGTAGACGCGCTTTGAACGTCTGTCGCGTAATGGCGGCCTGTGGGCGGGGCTAACGAACGAAGACGCTATTTTGGTGTCTTTGAATTCGAAGCATTTGGACAGCGCGTTCTAGGCATCTGGATGTTCTTATAAATCTATGAGTCAGCTATTTTGTTAATGTATAAACAAATATTATCTAGATACATATACGTAACTTTTATTCGATACTTTTATTTTTATTCTGTTCATCTTTCTGCTTGTTTCTGTTAATCTCCAAAACGGATATACCGATTTTGGACTTTCAATTGAGTAACTCAGGTTTCTTTCCTTTTAGAAGAATAATTAGGGTACCGCGCCAAACAAACGCCAAATAAAATTAAAATATGTAAAAATTTATTACACCGTTTAGTTTTCGCTGGTGTTGCTAAGCGGAAGCTAACCATTTTTATCTTTTTAAGCAAAGTCCTTGCATGCATGCACGATTTGCGCATGGCGATGTAACGTTCTGGCGAGATTTCATGGTGAAATGGTGACAGAGACTGTCGCAACCCAGTGCTGGGCACGCCATAATCGTAGCGGTAAGACCCCTCTTTGAGGATTTCAGGAGCGGTAACACGGCGTCCTCACTTTGCACATGACGCAGGTCCTTACCGGACATAGCAAGTTCGGGAGGTTCCTGCATCGGATTCGTGCGGAAGAATCGCCCGGGTGTCACCACGCTTGGGCAGAAAACCGTCGTGTTCTCGTGGAGGCAATTGGCGCTAACGACCTTTCGCTGGGCCCTGGTTCAAGCTATGGTCTAGAGCGAGGAGGAATGGCAGACAGTCGCCTCCTTCTGTGAAGCAGTAATGCTTGCAAAGGAGACCGTACGCGTGAGGGAACGAAGGTCTTCACGCCCCAGCCGCCGAAATTCCAACCCCAACTACCAGCCACGGTAGACGCGGGCTTGTGGACGTCGAGCAATGGATAGTTCGCCATCCGGCCGTCCAGAAATTAACCGGACCGAGCCCAGTCATCAATAGCGCGTAGTGATTCACGCGTTCCTCAAAGAGATGTCAACAAACCGTAGGGGCCCAAAAGAGCCGATGCCCGCTACCTAAGACCGCATTCTAAAAAAGCAACCCGAAGTCTAGAACGCAAAAGGCAACTGAGGGACACAGGTGTGGTTTTAGTCAGTAAAAGTCTGACACGCCATCGTACTCCGCCCAGACCGGGAGAAGTCATTGGATGATTTCCACCTTTAAAAAAAACTACGGCAAACAGAAGATATAAAGTTGGAGAACAAACTAGTTAAAAATAAAAAAATCTGGGCAAGAACGAGTCGAACTCGCGCACTGAAAGTTCTGTACAAACTTATATATGAAAACAGTTTAATTGCCGAATTGAGTAACGACGATTTTTCCGAATCGCAAAAAAAGGTTTTTTTTTTTTCTTAGATTAACAGTTTTTTTACTTCTGTACTTATGCTATGAGACTTTGCTTCATGTCAAATTTCGGGATTCTAGCTCGACGAAAGTACTAGGAATTTTGATTCCCTTGAGAGTGTCGAAACACACGTGTTTTGCGACCTGTTTTTTTTTTTCGTTAACTCAAAAGTTTAATTTTTTCAGTTTCAAGGAATCGTAGACCTGAGTGTATGGTATGGAAGACGCACATATAAGAACAGACAGACAGACGGACAACAAAGTGATCCTAAAAAAAACCGGCCAAGTGCGAGTCGGACTCGCCCATGAAGGGTTCCGTAGCAGCAAGTAACATAATATAAAAGTTCTTGTAATGTATTGTAACTTTGATCGATGTTTTAATAATAGTGTATTTTTTTCGGTTTATGACGCATTAAAAAAAAACTACTTACTGGATTTCGTTCAAACCAATTTTCGTTGGTAGTTTTTATAGTAATGTACATCATATATTGTTTTTAGTTTTATCATTCTCTTATCTTAGAAGTTAGAGGGGGGGGGGACACACATTTTACCACTTTGGAAGTGTCTCTCGCGCAAACTATTCAGTTTAGAAAAAAATGATATTAGAAACCTCAGCATCATTTTTGAAGACCTATCCATAGATACCCCACACGCATGGGTTTGATGAAAAAAAAATTTTCGAGTTTCAGTCTATGTATGGGGACCCCCAAAATTTATTGCTTTTTTTCTATTTTTGTGTAAAAATCTTAATGCGGTTCACAGAACACATCTACTTACAAAGTTTCAACAGTATAGCTCTTATAGTTTCGGAAAAAAGTGGCTGTGACATACGGACGGACGGACAGACAGACAGACAGACAGACAGACAGACAGACAGACAGACAGACAGACATGACGAATCTATAAGGGTTCCGTTTTTTGCCATTTGGCTACGGAACCCTAAAAACGAAAGCCTTATGCTTTCGTTTTTTTCTTTTGAGATACGGAACCCTAAAAATATCCATGTCGAAAAAAGACAACAAAAAAAGAGACGCTCCCCCCCTGAAACCCCCCCCCTGAATTATTTTAAGTGCTTACGATCCATTCTAAAGGTTGGTTGTCTGGTAGATTTCGCTATCAGCGATAAGACCGCCATTGTATCCATTTAGGTAGGTATATATAAGTTGCGTTACTTTTTTGGTGTACAATGTATAAAGTTTATTTTATTCTATTAACAAGCTAACACATGAGGAAAATACATAGGTGCTGGCACAGGTGCAGGTACCAAAGTATAAAAGGAAAAAAACAAATTAATCAATCATGCGATGAGTGATGAGTGCGCATATGAGTTGGTGTCCTACACATCTCGTTACTGCCTTGTATCTAGGTATATAGGGATCCTTAAGCTATGGACATCGCCTACGGAGGTGTGCCCCGCATCAGGCGAAGGACTGCCGTGTCGCCGTGAAAGCTATCGGTGGACGGCGGCGGCCTCTCGCGCTTAGCCCCGTTTCATAGTTGGGAGCAAGAGGGAACGGGCTTTTTTTAGGTGGGAAAATCATTCAATACCATACCCCGCTCTTAGGGGGAGCGGCAGGGCGTAGTGTTAGGCACTTTTACTGACTAAAAACTCAGTTCCTTTCAGAAACAAACTCTTGGCTTCAGTAGGCTTCGATCTTGTTGGGCCCCTATACGGTTTGCTGACATCTTGAGGCACGCGTGGCACAGTTAGCGCCGTCGTCGATGACTTGGACTGGGTCCGGATGGTTACCGGACGGTCGAACCGCGAGCTAACCATTGCTTGCCGTCCACAAGCCTGCGCCTAGGTGGCCGGAAATCGGAATTGGGATCGTCGCACGTGCACGCGCGTGGGAGCGGCCTTCTCCTTTGTTAGTATTACTGCTTTGCAGCGGAGGCGACCGCCTGCCACTCCTTTATGCTTCGGACCAAGGCCTGTACCTAGGGCTTTCAATACCGGTATTACGGGATCCCGTAATACCGTGATCACGGATATATATTGGTCTTTTTTCAATCACGGTATTGACGAGCCAATACCGTGATTACGGTATTATAATCTTTAATATATATTATTGTGTTTTGTTGTAATAAGTAGCAAGAAGTTGTATTATATAATATAAATTACGATGTAATATTATTCTCACACTTATATTAAGCGCCAACTCTTCGCGATACGTCGAACCATAGACTAAAATGGTCTAAAAACGCGTAGTGTAATAGGCCCTATACGACGTTATTGTTTTGTTAGTCAGTATCGCAAAGGCGGGCGGGTAACATGTGCATGTGAACTTGGTCATTGTGTATTTTTGATAAGTTTGTAATCTTGACGAGCAACATGGTACATAATATTAATACTTGTATTTTATGGGGTTTGTCTCAATTCTCAACGAATCACGCGATCGTATTTTTTTTTTGTAAAAACTAATGACGAATTACGAATTAACAACAAATTTCAGCATCTAGAATTGTGTCATTTTCCACTTTGTTAAATATAATTTTTACTTTAACGAATCACGTTATCCGTTAGATCTACAATTAAAAAGTACAAATTGAATATTTGAGCGCTCCGGTATGGGCGCCGTCGCTGCAAAAGCGACCGGCGGCCATTCTGAACGCCTGCCAAAGGGTCATGGCAATTCGGATGGTGCGGGGGTACCGCACGATTTCCCGCGAAGCGGCGAGCCTTCTGGCTGGCCTACCACCGTGGGATCTGGAGGCAACAGTCCTTGCACACATGCACGACATGCGCGTGGAGATGCAACGCCGGGGTGAAAGTCCTCTGCTGCGACAGGTCGCGGCATGGCAGACAGAGCTCCGGCGGGATCTGATGGTGGAATAGCGTCGGCGACTATCGCAACCCCGTCATGGGCACGCCACAATTATAGCGATAAGTCCCCTCTTTGAGGCGTGGCTGGAAAGACCTCACGGCGTCCTTACCTTCCTCATGACACAGGTCCTCTCCGGAAATGGCAAGTTCGGGAGGTTCCTGTTCCGAATCAAAGCGGAAGTGACGCCCGGGTGTCGCCACTGTGTGGAACGCCCGGAGGACACGGTGGAGCACACAATCGCGGTGTGCCACTGCTTGGACGGAGCATCGCCGTGCCCTCGTGGGGGTGATCGGTGGCGGAGACCGCTCGCGCCGGGCCTTGGTCGAGGCCATGGTCCGGAGCGAGGAGTAGTGGCAGGCGGTCGCCGACTTCTGCGAAGCAGTAATGCTCGCTAAGGAGGAGGCCGACCGCATCAGGGAACGGCGCTCTCGCCGCCGACGCCGAAATTTCGATCCCAATTTCCAGCCACCGTAGGCGTGGGCTTGCGGACAGTGAGCAATGGGTAGCTCGCTGTCCGGCCGTTCGGTAACAGTCCGGACCAAGCCCAAGTCGTCGACGGCGCGCGCTGTTCCCGTGCGCCTCAAGGAGCTGTCAGCAACAGCAGGGGCCCCAGCCGGGTCGAAGCCTACTGGGGCCAGGGTTATCCGAAAGGGCGCTCGAGCCCCGGTATGAAGGCTTGAAGGAACGGGATGGGTTTTTTAGTCAGTAAGAGTCTGACACTATCTCCCGCTCCGCCCAAGAGCGGGGGTTGTCATAAGATGATCTTTCCCATCGAAAAAAAAAAAATGTGGCTTTCTTGTTTAACTTCAAATATTAGTAATTTTGCCTAATTAGTACTTATTAACTACTTTCGTGTTCGAAGAAACAATTCAAAATTATACATTTAATTCGTAGTTTGGTACAACAAGTACATGTGAAATATTCATATAATAATAAGTAAGACACGAGTCTTGACGCTTGCTGACCTCTAAGGGCAGTATAGGTACGCATCGAATGTATCAGGCAGTAAACTATAGGTACGGCAGCGCCATGCTTACTTGAACCTGAGAACTGCGTTTTAACCTTATTAGAAATGTCGTAAAAAAGTTACAGGGTCAAATAAACCTAAACCTTACGTAGATCTATGGTTTTAATAAACCTTATTTGCTAATCGCCGGTAAACAATCAGTACGGCAGCGCCATGCTTACTAAAACCTTATTAGAATGGTTAAGAGAGAATAAACACTGATTCGGAAACAAAAATACGTATTTAAATGGTTTTATTAATTTCCTAATTAAAGTTCCTATGAGACGGGGTTACAGTCACTAGCACTAGTGACTGCACTAGTAAAAAAAAAAAAAATGAGTTCAATACCGTGATCCCGTGATCACGGTATTGAATATTCTAATACCGGTATTGATACCGGTATTGAAAAAGTCCGGTATTTGAAAGCCCTAGTACCAAGGCCCGGCGCGAAATATCATTGCCGCCGATCTCCCCCACGAGGACACGGTGGTGCTCTGCCTAAGCGGGGCACACTTCAACCGTGTGTTCCACTGTGTGCTCTGGGCGGTGCACACAGTGATGGCACCCGGACGAATCCGGTGCAGGAACTTCCCGAACTGCCCATGTTCGAGGTCTTACCAGCCACTGCTCAAAGAGGCCTTACCGCTATAATTAGGGCTTGCCCAGCACTCACAAGTACCTCACAATGATGAGTTGCGATAGTCGCTGTCGCCAGGCCACCATGAGATCCCGCTGGAACTCTGTCCGTCATGCCGTAGACATCGACTTACGTCGCGGCATTGGAGTTTCTCCCCGACGTTGCATCGCCAAGCGCCAATCGTTCATTCGTGCAAGGACTGTTGCCTCCAGATCCCATGGTGGCAGGCCAGCAAGGAGGCTCGCCGCTTCGCGGGAAACCGTGCGGGTATCACCGCACCATCGGTATGGTCATGACCCTCTGGCATAGAGGGAATAGGATGCGGCCACATCCTTCTGTGAAGCAATAATATTAGCGAAGGAAAGAGCCACAGACGTGAGGGAACGGACGTCCTCACGCCCCAGCCGCTGTGACGGAAGGTTTGTTGACGACTACCGATAGGCTCAAATCAGGCTCGATCCGGACGGTGAGCTACCCACCGTCCGGATCGAGCCTGAGTCGTTCACGGCGCGTACCTAGTGTTGGTACAAAGTAAGTAGATAATAGTACCTACTACAGGTGCCACGGCGAGTTTCTGAAAAGAAAACCCGTGGCTTTAGCCCCTGAGACCCCAAGCGTCCGACGCGCTTTACCCTAGACTGGGAGAAGTCATTGGGTGATGTCCCACCTCAAAAAAAGCTAGTAACTACCTATGGACATCGAAATACATTGGTATAGTAGTAATAGCGTATTGTTGGAATTATAGGTACCTACCTACTTTACTGTATGTACCTATAGTCATTGTACCTACCTACCAAGCGATATAGGTACCTACCGACTTCGGCCGAGAGCTCGACCTAGATAAGCTTCCGACTTTCATCGATCCTATTGCGCAGCGGCCGTGAGTCCTGCCTGTGACCTACTTCGTGTTCAGCATCGATCATACATACGTACATGCCTATTTTTATCACATATGTTCTTATTTATTTATTTTATTTTTTATAACTTCATGCAACACAAAGGTACAAAGGCGGACTCTTTTATTTACTTCTTAAAGATATTTTGTCTTTGCTTAGACTAGGGTCTAAGGCTCATCTTGTTTGAATTGTGCAACCATCAAGGCATGTAACATCCACCTGAACAAATACATTTTCGGTGTGGTTGTCACCGGCATGGTCAATTGGCCACCATCAGGGATTTTAAAATTACGGGACTACAGGGGCTCCGTCCGACGTGTGCTAACATTCGCATTCTCGTAACATTATCTAGGTAGGTACCTACAACTTTAAAAACTCTAATTGATAAGAGGCTGGTAATGAGTAATCACATGATAGGTTGTTTTAATTTCATAGTTCGCTCCACACGTTACCTACTCCTATTTTCGAACTCGATCTCACATGATGACAAAACCATATCTTTTTAGCCGCCACGCCGCACAATTTCTAGTCAATAAGGAGTTATGGATGTTATCACATTGTATTTACACGATACCTGTCTATCCAGTTAGTTTGTCCATGTCATTCGTGCACATATTGTCTTAGTAGCTACAGTTGTATCTGGCTTAAATGGAAAAAACCCTCATTTTTAGGGTTCTGTACCTACTTAAGTCGGCGAAAACAGAACTTTATAGGGTAACTTTGTTGTCCATCTGTCAAAACGTTTTTCTCAGGAACACGTGGAGATAAGAAGCTGATATTAATATTGACTACCCCAAGTACCTAGCAGTGAAAAAGTATAGTAAGTAACCTACCTATACAGTTGCCATCACGGATCTTGAGCGCTCGGCTTCAGAGTGGGGATCGCTTTGCGCATTCCATACATTGGCGAGCCAATCGTTTTCGTTGTTAGATACATGCAGCAACGCAAGGAACGAATTAGGAGTGACGTCTAAGACGCGAAGGCGCTGCGAGCCAATCACTGACACTCCCCGCCCCCGCGTCTCAATTCGCACCACTAGAGACCGAATATTTGACTTCTGCGCAACTGCTCAAGATCCGTGATGGCAACTGTACTTTGAAACTCGCTTGGAAATCTAAACCAGGGATGTAACGGAGGTCATTATATCGGAACCGAAGGCGGAGTCGGAGTTTTTAAATTTAATTTATCGGAGTCGGAACCGGAATCGGAACCGGAGGCGGAAGATGGTCAGAAGTGGTAGCAGGAGAGAGATTTTTTATTTATGGACAATTAAAACATTATTCAGGCAATATTTTTTTTTTCATTTTTTTTTTAATTATTTAGAAGATGAACATGTCCTGTGCGTCAACAAATTAACAACAAGTGAAAAAATAATTGACAATAAAGTGACGTTCCG
Organism: Mythimna albipuncta; assembly: GCA_929112965.1. Lineage (NCBI taxonomy): Eukaryota > Metazoa > Arthropoda > Insecta > Lepidoptera > Noctuidae > Mythimna > Mythimna albipuncta. The sequence goes on along the minus strand of OV815962.1, from coordinate 503,304 downwards.
GGAGTCAGGGGCATTCCGGACCTCCGATTTAAAAGTATCGGAGCCGAAGTCGGAACCGAAGGTGTAATCATATCGGAAGTTCCGACTTAACGGAGTCGGAGTCGAAGCTCCGTAACATCCCTGATCTAAACCTAGAAAGGTACTTTCTGTTGACCTTGAATCCTGAAGTTTGGCATAAAGCCACCTTGTCTCATAGCACATTTATAGGAAAAATCTGAAAACAGTCTATAGTTACTTTTTTGCGAAATAATCTTCGAGACTCGATTTGGCAATTTTGAACTATTAATATAAGTTTATATGGAACCCTCAGTACGCGAGACCTTGCCTAGTTATTTTCTGAGAAGGGTGACGCATCAGTTGTTTTAATAGTCAGAATTTGTCGCCAAATTATAGTATCACAATTTGCCGGCCACTGGTTCTAAAGTAGGATTTCTAGGTGGCCGACCTGAGACAGTAAAACACAAATATTTGTGAGGATATAAGATTGAGGACACCTAGAAGAATCAAGTGTGTCGGCTTATTAATTCGTATAGGTAATCAGTAAAGAAAACTTTTTACTTATTAGTATTCATATATTTTATTGGAATTAAAGATAAAACTTAGTCATACAAACAAGTAGGTAACAGGAACTAGCACCTGAAATGACAAACTAACATAACAATGTTTTGTTCAAACAACAAACACGCAACTTAAGATGAATTTGAATGTTAACATAAAGCATAAATGCAATTAATTGAGTGAGAGAGCAGGCAAAGCTGAAAATAAAACAGATAAATAACAGTTATGCTGATAAGAAGTGAAGAGCAAATAGTATTTTGATAAGAGACAGTCGCGGGGCGATAGCAAGCGAGGAGAGACGCCACAACTAACTTATATCACACAAACAGTGACACCAGGTCACCTCGACAACCGACAACTTCCTACACTACTTGTAAGTGCTTCTACTGCTCACTTAGCTCACGTAACAGATAACATTGTAAGTAGTACACACATACCATTATTTTTTACAAATTATTACATCCTTTGTTCTGTGTATACTACCGATTTAGTAAATGACTACTTTTATTTACTCTAATTATTTTAAATTTTCTTTAATTAAATCCAAATATAAACAAAAATAATACTTTAGTTACATCATGAGAAAACATTATAACATCTATAAGTCTAATTATTCAGCATCTTAACTAGTTTATATATTAATAATAGTTTAATATAATTATTGAATATGTTTGTAATTATTGTTATTGTACTGATATCAATTATGATTATCTTTGCTTTTCGTTTAGTTATTCAATCTCTCATGTAGGGGTAGTCGATGTCGCGCAGGGGCACGAACGTCTCCTTGATGGACTGCGGCGAGGCCCAGCGCATGACGTAGCCGGGCCCGCCCGCCTTGTCGTTAGTGCCGGACATGCGCCCGCCGCCGAACGGCTGTTGGCCAACCACCGACCCGGTCGACTTGTCGTTGAGGTAGAAGTTGCCCGCCGTCATCTTGAGCTCGTCAAGAGCTTTCTGCAAGAAACCCTTGTCCATTGCAAACACTGCTCCCGTCAGAGCGAACTTGGTTGAGGAGCCAATGAGTGACATGGTCTTGTCTACATCACGGTCGTCATAAACATACATGGAGAGTACAGGTCCAAAGATCTCTTCCACCATTAGCTTGTCGTGGGGGTCTGTGGTCTCAATAATAGTGGGCTGCACGAAGTAGCCCTTGCTGTCATCAAATTCTCCTCCAGCAATGATTTTGTTCTTAGGATTGTTCTTTGCATTTTTGATGTAGCCAGTGATTCTGTTGAAAGCCTTGTCATCAATCACAGCAGCAGCAAAAATTTTGAAGTCCGTTGGGTCTCCTATCTTTAATTTAGCACGCTCCTGAATTAAACCACTCTTGATGGGCTCAGCAAGAGATTTAGGTACATAAATTCTAGAGCAAGCTGAGCATTTTTGTCCACAATATTCAAACGCTGAGCGGATGGTAGCAGTGACTACGGTTTGGATATCAGCTGAAGGATGTACAAAATGATAGTTTTTGCCTCCACATTCACCAATCAGCCTGGGATAATTAATATAACGGTTCAAATTTTTGCCAACTTCATTCCACAGCCAGTTGAAAGTTGGTACAGAACCCGTAAAGTTGATACCAGCCAGTTTAGGAGATGAAGTAATGGTACGTCCAAAAGTTGGGCCATCGGCAGGGACGAAGTTAACTATACCATCAGGTAGACCAGCTTCACGCATTATATTAAAGATTCTCCAATTTGACAGAAGAGCTGTATCTGATGGTTTCCACACTACACCATTACCCATGAGGGCAGGTGTGTAGGCCAGATTGCCTCCGATTGCAGTAAAGTTGAAGGGACTTATTGCTGCAATAAACCCGTCAATACCCCGGAATCTAAGGGAGTTTCTAGTCACTGAGGGATCTTCAGATATTGGTTGGTATTTAGCATTCTCTTTTAGAAAGAATACATTAAACCTGAAGAAATCAATGAGTTCAGCAGCTGCATCAATTTCGGCTTGAATTACACTCTTAGACTGGCCTAGCATAGTGGCAGCATTTAGCTGTTGCCTGTGCGAGCCAGCCATCAGCTCAGCAGCAGTTTGCCAGATGCGAATACGTTCCTGCAGTGGTGTGCGGTCCCAGCGTGTCTGAGCGTCCACAGATACTTTAATTGCTTTTTGTATGGTTTTCTCGCTCGCGTAGTAGAACTTGGCAATTTTCTTGGAGTGATCGTGCGGCATGACCTGGAAGCGCGGCTCGCCCTCCTTGATGCTTTCACCGCCGATGACTATGGGCACCTCCTCGGTAACGGCGGCGGTCTGTGTCAGCGCGGCCGACAGCGCAGCTCGCTCGGCGCTGCCCTCGCGATACTCCAGCACGGGCTCATTCTGCACTCCGAAGTCTTGGAACTTGGGTAGCTCCACGATGCTGGAAAGCGAGCGCTCGAGCGCGCGCCCTCCGCGAACGGTTCTCGTCCATACGCTTAACATCTTTGCGTAATCGGTAGGCTCTTCTCTGGGATTGCAAAGTACTGTCAAGAGCTCTTGTTACGTAAACCGTATCGTTCTCAAACGCGACACTAAAAGCGCACGAATACGGTAAAATGACGTCGATATAGTTTCTACGGAATCTGCGACCTTCACCGATCCATCACATTTTGTAACGAAACGAAATGGCACCACCAAAATAATGTGCAGTTTTAATTATTACAATGTTCTTCGTACTTTGGAAACAGTTACAAAGCTTTACAATTATATTTTTAGCGTGTTCTTTATGCCATATTTTTGTAATCGAAGAACTAGTAATCAATTTGATTAAAATTTTCAGGGATTCGATGTTTTTCTTTTTACAATTATTGAGAACCGGGTCTCGGCTGACATTTGCTGGTTTGCGTTTGCGAAAACTGCAACGCGCTGACGCGCATGAATTATTGAATATTTTTTGAGACTAGAACAGACCAGAGCTACATATCCTCACGTTAAACGTGACATTGAAAGTCTGAAACAGCTTGCTATCTCTTTTCTTTTACTTGAATGCGAGTTTTAGAGCAGGACAAAATCTTTGCACAACCCTTATCAGTATCAGTTCTCTCTAAAAATTTTCAATATTAGGTACCTATGTAGCGTGTCGACCATTGATGTATTGAAAACCCTTTTTTAGGTAATACATTCTGCGGTAGTATTGAGGTCCTTATTGGAGGCCTCTGCACAGAGTGCAATTATTTATGTAGAAAGTCCAATAAAAGTCAGTACCTATTCTGCGTATTGATGTCATGGAATTATTAAGTGAATAGTATTCCTTGTCCAATATTTTTTCCTTTACATTTGTTGTGTAATAAACTTAATTCAAGTAACATAATTTTATACATTATCTATGACACCTCACCTCTATTCCCACGGAACACTGTTTTTACTGTTCCGTGTCTATTCCTATTGCACCAGTACTGCTGTCAAGTTTTAACGCCACCTAGTTCGCCTAACAAGAACGCGGCGGTCTATGTTGATCATGTTGTTTCTTTCTTTGTAAAGTCATTTTGTTTGACACATCACACAAGTTTTGGCGGGATTTTATCAAGTGAAGTTCAGTTTCAGTCTCTTTTTATAGCGAATAATAGTGATCCGTAGTGCATATTGATCGTCGAGATATTGATGTAAGTGATATATTGATGTAAAGTTGATCACTTTTTTTTTAAGTTGGGAAAACGTCTAATGATATCTCGGAGTGTCAGATTTTTACTGATTAAATCCCAATCCAAGTTCTTTCGTTGCCTTCAATACCAGGGTCGAGTTTTCCTTACAGTAGCGATCCCATCGTGACGGGGGCTCGTAGGTTTCGACTCTGCCGGGCCCCAACGGCTTGCTGACATCTTGAGGCGCGCGTGGAGCACTACGCGCCGTCAACTACTTGGGCTCGGTCCGGACGATAACTGGACGGTCGCATGGTGAGCTACTCATTGCCCGCAGTCCGCAAGCCCGCGCCTGCGGTGGCCGGAAATCGGGTTCTTAATCCCGGTGGCTGGGGCGTGAGGGGCGTTCCCTCGCGCCTATGGAACGCATGAACCACTGACCTCTACTATGTATCGAACAGGTAAATCAGTGAGGTAAATGCATTGAACCTGATTGAACTCAATTGGGCCAGAGGGACTTTGACAGAGCATTGTTTATAATCTTTGGATATAAAATTCATTTTGACAGTTTCAATTTGTTCTCCATAGAATACATCTAAAATACAGAAAGTCAGGCTCCAGAATTTAAAATTTTAGTAGAACTGAGTATAACAGAGAAGCATGCTGCGAACTGTGTGTGTACAGCTGCAGGCGCGGCGGGCGGCGCGCGCGCTGCCAGCCTCAGCGCTGCGCCCGCAGTGCTGTGTGTTCCCTCGCGCGCCGCGCAACGAGGCTGTGATGCAGCACGCCGCGGGCACGAGAGAGCGCGCCTGCCTCTCACATGAGCTCACCGCGCTTAGTCGTTGTCCTGAAACGATACCTATTGTTGTGGGACCCGAGAAAACTACTGCTGGAGATTTTTGTGTGCAGACTGCGCCTTTTGACCATCATGTTACCGCTGCGTACTATCACCGAGCTTGGCCTGAGACTATCGGGCAGGCCATGCAAGTAGCCACTGCGTGCCAGCCGAGCTGGGAGCGCACTTCGTTAGACGAGCGCTGCTGCGTGCTGGAGCGCGCCACCGACCTGCTCGCCGGAGTCTTTCGGCAACGCGTGATCGCGGGTTGTATGTTCGGACAGGGCATGACAGCGATCCAGGCGGAACTCAATGTGTGTCAACTGGTGGATTACCTGAGGTTCGGATGTTACTTCATGAGGGAGCTCACCAGGAACAAAAGTGTGATCGACGGTGGTGCGGAAGTCATCAACCATAACCAATATCACGGCCTTGAAGGGTTCTGGGCGGCGATCACGCCTTATAGTTCACTCGCTCAAGCCGCACAACTGGCGATCATGCCAGCGATTATAGGAAACTGTGTGGTGTGGAAGCCAAGCGACCAGTCGGTGCTCGCCTGCTACCGCGTGCTCGAGTGTCTGCAGTGCGCGGGGCTGATTCCCGGCGTCATCAACTTCGTACCATCTGAGGAGAACCGTTTTCTTGAGGCAGTTACTTCGAATTCAGATCTAGCGGGCATTACATTCGGTGGTACAACTCGGACCCTTGAGCATATTTGGCGCACAGTCGGTGATCGGATAGAAATGTATACGCGGTTTCCACGTGTTGTTGGCACCGGCAGCGGGAAGAACTTCCACGTAGTGCACGCATCGGCGAACCTGGCCAACGCAGTGTCGTGCACGGCGCGCGCTGCGTTCGAGATGGCGGGACAGAAGGCGACGTCGTGCTCGCGCGTGTTCGTGGCCGACTCGCTGTTGGACCGCTTCACGCAGGCGCTCGCGCAGGTCACGCAGGCGCTCGTCGTCACGCATCCGCTCGATTATAGGTGTTTTACGTCTGCACTCGCCTCACAGTCTGCTTATGACAAGGTTCACATATTTTTCGTCATATTAGTCTACAGCCTATAGAATGCATTAATTAAGGGCCAAGCGCCCGAAAAGTGCCATAAAACAGTGATTTTCTGAGGCCTACTCCTCCGTAACGGCTAGGTCAACATTTGATTTTTTCGTGCAATTAATACTTTTGTCAAAAAAAAAAAAAAATTGCAATTTCGCAACTTTTCCCTACTCCTTCGAAACGGCTTGGCCCTTTAGAAACATTTTTACACATAAAAATTGGTGGTTAAATATTTTTCAAAGTGAACATTGCGTATTATGTAAGTAAATCAATCAATATCTCGCAGAGAAAATGGATTTAAAGCGCTTTCTGGGCGCTGCTGGCCGCAAATAAATGCACAGATTTGCGTACTGTCGCCTAGGCGAGTGCGAGAGTTGCGTTCACATAATTTCGGTCAGATGGTTCAAGGGGCGTGAATCAAAGTCAGAAGTTTAGAAATCTGGTGCGAGTCTACAAAACAGTTAAAATAGTTTACGTGATCTTCCTGCACATCAACACCACCAATTTTAAATTTTAATACTGTCAGTATTTTTCTTACTATTTACAATTAGATATTGAGAAACTTTACTTAGATGCTACTGAAAATCTGGGACTACGTGTTGGAATTTTTTACTCTACCTACAATCAACTTCTGTGGTTATATCTGCTGCATTTTTTCAGTTGTAGACTAGGTACTGTTGTTTCCTAGGGTATTCTTTAAATTGAGGTGTGATGTTTTGAAGGTTTGCCGCTATCTGCAGCGCGCAGAGACGGACTCGTCAGTGCGGCACGTGTGCGGCGGGCGCACGGACGGCGAGGTGGGCTACTTCGTGGAGCCCGCCGTGCTGCTGGTGCCGGAGCCCACGCACGAGCTCATGCGCGAGGAGCTGCGCGGCCCCGTGCTGGCCGTGTGCGGCTTCCCCGACGACGACCCCGACGCGCTGCTGTGGGCAGTCTCGCGGACGCCCTACGCCATCACTGGCTCTATATTTGCACGGGTGAGATAGCTTTTTCATATACTAGCTAGCGCCCCCCAGTTCCGCCCTCGTGTTACAAATCTTTGAAGTTCTCTGCTTTTCTTTACTACAATATGCATGTATTTTACACCTAAACCTACCTCATGAAAAAAACATTCAATAGTTTTAGAGTGATGGGATGATGATCTACAGACAGACAGTGTGGTGGGGACTTTATAATATGAAAGGATTTATCAAAGACGGTCGAATTCTCAGTCTCGCCACTACTCAGGTAAAAACAAAACAGTCTGAGGGGTGATAATGGAAATCATGCGAGCTCATGTGTATTAGGTTAACTCACAAACGCCGCATGATATCGCGAGAAACAATAACTTAAATATTGAAAATACAAAAATGTACAAAATGTTTAATGTTATGTGAATTTTATCTACATACATTGTTAGAGCTTGGTAAATTTGCCAAAAAAATTACATTAAGCATAAATCAAAATCGCTTGATACTGCATGCCATTTCGCTTGCTTGCTTTGTTTGACCGAGGCACGTGAAGTGCATGCACCCGGGCGGGCCCGCAGGACACGGCGTGGGCGCAGTGGGCGGCCGGGGAGCTGCGGGACCTGGCCGCCACGCTGTTCGTGAACGACCGCTGCTCCGAGGAGCTGCCCGGCCAGCAGTCCGTGGGCGGCACGCGCAAGTCCAGCTCCAGCGGCGCCAAGGTCCACAGCATTTGTTTCGTTATTAGCTATTTTCGCACACTGAATAGCTGCGGAGTCCCCGCGCTGCCAGCGACGGGGGATCACATTACTGTTCGTGGCTGCGTGCTGCGCACTGAGCACAAGTGTCACAGTCAACTGCCGCAGGTATACAACCTGAAGTCAGAGTCGTTACTGACATATTTGGTTTGTACAGAGTTGAGCTACTCTGTCCTTAAGGTCGACGCTGCGTTACGCGGTCCCATACAAAAGTGCACCGTCGCGAACAGTCGCGTTCCGCGCTTGTTTTGCTACGTAATGATAAAGTTCTCCATCGACTATATGCACACAGTTAAAGTAGAACTAGCTACACTGCGCAGGAAAATAAGCCGGATTCCACTACGGGGAACGCCGCACACGGCACACGCGCTTACTCACGCGACGGGTGCCCGCGCGTGCGCACACTTAACGCTTCGTAGCCCCTTAGTAGATGCAGATATTATTTTAAATAAAGCTATGTTGCACCTGTAGTATTCTCATGCCATGTAGTCATAGGTTAAGAAGACAAAATGAGACGGGTTTAGCAGTGAGTGCTGGGTTGCAGGCGGGCGCCATGTCGTACCTGCTGCAGTTCGGCACGGAGCGCTCCATCAAGGAGGCCCTGCGCGCCAGCACCGACGTGACGTACTCCTACATGGACCAGGCGCCGCCCGCCGTCGTGCTCACGTGACGCAGCATGCCCTACCTTCACAATATGTGTTGTACAATAAAACGTCAGTTTGTGTCCATTTCTATATATTTATTGCAAATCAGGATCAATACATTATGGATATACAATACAGTAACGTAGCACGCAGCGCAGTGACTGGTCCGCGCGGCGACACATTTGTACACGACACGAGCGCATCTCACTGTTACACTACTAAGCTAACTCCACTCACGCACGCGCTCGTCTCACGGAGGGCGACTCGGCGAGAGCCCTCGCACACTCTTCATCGACATCTGATTTCTTCTAACGACTACTAGTAATGATTACATTATAACTTCTTTTGTACACGTTTCCTTACAAATCACTACCAAGATCTCACCGACTCGCACCTCAGTTTACAAAAAAATAACCGCAAAATATTGCATTACTACGTAATATAATTATATCAGTTACTACTAAATTAATAATAATGAACCACCTAAATGTCATAATATGCGTAAAGTACGATACAACTAGGCATTGGCAAGTGTTGGCCGGGCGGCCACGCGCGCGTCGCACGCACTTGTCGCTCGCACGTGTTCACGCACTTGTCGCTCGCACGTGTTCACGCACTTGTCGCTCGCACGTGTTCACGCACTTGTCGCTCGCACGTATTCACGCACGTGTTCACGCACTTGTCGCTCGCACGTGTCACACGCGAGGGTGCGGCGCGCGCGGACATAAACAATACTATATAATATGACACTCTTACAGCGTGCCCGAACGAAACATTACATCTACGTACATAATATTACCTGGCGGCAGCTGCCTCAGCCTGCTCGCCAGTCCTACAGTATACCGTCACAATAAATGCTTGAGCATCGCGCTGTGAGCGACTCACGCGTCGCGACTCACACGTGCTCGTACGTAAGGCGGGGAAGCGCATCTCTAGCGAAGGCACAGCTCCTTTTTTAGCACGACTACTACATAAAATACATTACTTAGCAATTGTTAAAACTTTGTAGTATTAATTATCCAATGTTCGTTAGAAATACTATAAAAATATATATCCTTTTCTTTTTAACAATACATTGACATCGTTTGCTATCGAAATATGTTTCAATAAAAACTTGTAAATCTTTAAAAATGGCTAGTAAAAGATTGTTACAAAATTTAGGAATGCCATATTATGGAATGAGTTGATTGTGATCACAATACAGCCGGCACGTAGTAGACACCTCACAGCTTGTCTATTTGTCTATGCTCCGTCATAGACTAAGAACAAATAAATAATATCTATATCGTTATTTATTAAATACATATAATCATTTAAATGCTCCAAAATGTCTCGCAACGTTAAGTTGCAGTCGTTATCAGCTAATCAGTCGAGCTCGGCGTCGGCGACGCGTAGCGGGCGCGCCGCCGAGCGCCGACGGATATGACTCGATGTACTAAACCTACTACACATAGTTGAGCAGTTGCACAGCGTCGACTGCCGCCGCGCCGCCGAGCGCCTCCTCGGCGACGTCTGATCTAATCCGGTGTCTCAGCGACCTGTTGACGACACAAACACATTTAATATTGATTATTTCATATCATACAAATTCCAGTCATCTTCTATACATATATCTTAATATTTATTGAAGTACAAGTCTATTCGAAGTGATCCCATCTCTGATGGAGGAAGAGCCCACGCTCCATATATTTTTGACCATGGTTCTTTATTTTGATCCTTTTATATACAAAACGTGACTATAATAATAATATAATAATAATTGCTATTTATTCTCTCTTCACAAAGTTGTCTTAAAATTAATTTTGACAAGACAATGTCTCAGCTATATTCCACCCTTGTGAGAGGCTGGTGCCTGTTATAGGTTTTCGAAAAAACCTGTGTTACAGGTCACCAGGCCCCTTCCACAGCCAGAATTAACTATTACAGTGTTACCGTGCAAGAGTCGAAGTTTAAAAATAATGAAAAACTACTAAGCATCATACAAAAATAGAATTAGTAATGACCGTACACTGCTGACTGCATATCGAATGCATCACCCTCGGTCGTCGGTAATGAGACTGTATATCCCGCGGAAGTGTGGGGGTCGAGGCTTTTTAAATGCTAAGACCCTGCACAATCGCGAGGTATGCAGTCTCAGGGAATATTTCCTAGCCGCCGACGTGGGTATGCATCGTGATGTAGTAGCAGTGGACAAGGGACTCACCCCGCTCTCCTTGGCTAACGAGAACTGGCGCAAACCTGTAGTGCTTGACACTAACGTACGCAAGGAAGTATGGCAGAGTAAAGAACTTCACGGACGCTTTTTCCGGGCCCTTCATGGGCCCGATGTAGATCAACTAGCGTCCGTAGCCTGGCTGCGCGTCGGTGACCTCTTTGGGGAAACCGAAGGTTTTGTCTGTGCAATTATGGACGAAGTTATCATGACGAATAACTATCGGAGATTTATTGTGAAGGACGGCACGGTTGACATCTGTCGGGCATGTCACCGATCGGGTGAATCAATCCGCCACATTATATCTGGTTGTTCTCGTCTAGCTAACGGGGAATACTTGCATAGACACAACCTTGTAGCCAGGATTATCCATCAGCAACTTGCTCTGAAGTACCCTCTTGTGGAATCGGAGGTGCCATATTACAGGTATGTGCCCGACCCAGTTCTCGATAGTGGCGATATCACGTTGTACTGGGATCGGTCCATCATCACTGACAGGACTATTGTAGCCAATAAGCCTGATATAGTGGTGGTGGACCGAAGCGAGAGGCGTGCAATGATTGTTGACATATCCGTTCCGCATGACGATAACCTCGTGAAAGCCGAGAAAGATAAACAAATCAAGTATATTGACTTGGCTCGCGAGGTTGTCGACATGTGGGAAGTGGACTCAGCGTTCATTGTACCGATAGTTGTGTCAGCCAATGGCTTAATAGCCAAGAGCCTCGACCAACACCTTAGGAGGCTCTCGTTAGGCGACTGTATCAAGGGCTTGATTCAGAAAGCAGTCCTTCTGGAAACGGCTCGTATCGTTAGGAGGTTCCTTTCTTTGGAGCCCTAACCACCGGTAGCTTGGACCCTGTTCCCGATACCGGTGGGATACTGTTTTTTATATTTTTAAATGTTTTTTTTATTGTTTTTTTAAGAAATATTTAAAAATATATATGTAACATTTTAAAAAAATGAATAAAGGAGATAATAACTAAAAATAAATAAAACCCCCTACCTATAATTTAGCAGAAGTAATGTGTTTGTGAAGTTGTGTGTTTTGTTTGTGTATTTAGTGTTGTGAAGTCATGTTGAAAGTTGTGAAGTGAACGTAATGGAGAGTCAGGTTTCGAAGGAAGAGAGGATCATTTAAGGGGTTGATCAAAAATTAGGGCTATTTCAGAACAGTCTAAAGATTTTCAGTTTTATGATAGTCTAGAGTTGTCAAATAAATATTAATATCCTTAAGGACGCGTGAGCAAGATTCACTCGCTCGAATTTAGGTATCTTGGTCGCAATACATCGTTCTACGCGCACGCACACATAGAGCCCATTGTTCGCTCAATTTTATACTTTAACCGAACATGTCTTGATATTTGAGGTATTATTTTATTTTTCTTAGTAAGTATTAATTGAGTCAAGCTTGTTTGATTTTTAATATCAGTATTACTATATGGCAATATGTAATTGCCTGCTTATCCAGTTTCGAGTACTACTCGTATAGCAAAAATAAGTAGTTGCCATATCGTTACGGTTAATAACGACCAATTTCTTTGTAAACCTACGATTATTTCGCAGGCTTATTTCTTTAAAAATATTATATTTAACAAAATCAAATGGGTATTTGAAATTAATTTTATCAGACAATTAGGTACAACGCACAACCCCTCTCCGACATGAATTAAATCTTCAACTCAATAAATACTCGTACGATGTCTGAAGCAAGTGGGTATTTCCAATTTAATATTCGATCTAATCGTAAAATACAGTTAAAACTATGAATACTTATGTATTTTTAACCGACTTCTAAAAAAGGAGGAGATTCTCAATTCGGATGTTTGAATTATTTTTTTATGTATGTTCGCGCATAACTTCGTTGCTTGCGAACCGATTTGAAAAATTCTTTTTTTGTTGGAAAGTGTATACTTCCCAAATGGTCCCATAGTCACCAAGTCGGGATCTTATGATGGAATCTTGGCGAATTCAAAGGAACTCCTCAAATATCATGAGCAACCGTGTAGTTTTTTTGGTATTTTCATCAAAGACTTAAGCATTTACACTCAAAAAATTACATTTGATGAAGTGGAACTGGTGAAGAAGACCAGATATGGCCAGTGGAAGTTCATACTTACACAGATATCACAATGAACATAAATATGCGACTATGATAATACAAATAAATAAATGAATGGTTCTGGATAGGTGTGTTGAAAATGGTATCATCGAAGTGACCTGATGATGATGATGGAGCCGGAAGATAGGCACCGGAACGCCGTAATTAATCAATGTATCCTAGCCGTGTTTGGGCTTATTAGAATTGTCATGAGATGCACTTTGGAAATAAGGTACTATCAAACTGATCTGATGATAATGATGATGAAGCTAGAAGATAGGCACCGGGACTCCGTAATTAATCAATGTATCCTACCCGTGTTTGGGCTATTTAGAATTATCATGAGATGCGCCGCACTTTGGCTATAAGGTACTATCAAACTGATCTGATGATGATGATGGAGCCGCAAGGTAGACACGGAAGTTTCATATTAAAACAATGAATTTATCCTAGCAGGGTTTGAGTTAATTGGAATTGTAATGAGAAAAAGGTACTCTAGCTGTAAGTAAGTGTATTACAACTAAAAAGTGTGAAATAAAAAACTTTTTCCAAAAAAATATAACCCACTTCACTAAAAAAAATACTAAAACCATCAAAATAATTTTAACTTCGGAAGTCGGTGTACCTCGATATTGTTTGTTCCTTATTTAACACCGACTAGTGAAATCGGTTAAATCTTTCTTGGAAAAAGTTTTTTTTCATAATTATAAGGTAAAATATACAACGGATTTAGAAGTTATGTGTACTATCCAGACCCTATTTGTAGCATAGCCAATTTCTGTATTGTATTTGTGTGAAAAGATTGTATGGGACTGAATAATTTTAAAGCATGTAGCTGGGAGATGAATAAATCATCGTTAATTTGATATCATGATATTGTGGCAACTTTAATTCCTTGTATATCAAAATGGTAACAGGAAAAATTGATTTATAAATACACTAGCTTTTGCCCGCGGCTTCGCCCGCGTGGCGTAACCTAATGTTATTTCCCATAAATTTTGGACCTCCATTTTACACGCGTGAACAGCGTAGTTCTTACTACCTTAATTCACATAATCTACCATTGTTGGTGTTGTGTTAGTTAAGAAAACAAACACAAAACAAAAATGCAATTATATTTTTTCAACAACTTCCAAAAGAAAACACAGTCATCAGTCGTGCGTTATTGTCGTTCGGCTTATTACCTAAAGAAACAGTAGGCAAAACAGTGCGGGGGAGGATCAGTGACCGCGTCATGCGTAGGTACTGAAGAGCGGAACTCGTGAACTCGTGAATTTAATTTTGAGAATTATTAAATTTATGAAAGCTTTCTAATGGTACGTCCGATTTAAATGATTCAAAAAGTAATTTACAGATACTGATATAGTCTTGAACGCGAAGTTATTTTGATAAGAATTAATAGCGTAATTATGTAAATAGCTTTCCAATAAATGCTTCATGAATGCCAATTTTTAAAAGCAGTAAAATGGATATATTATGTTAACCTTAAGAGATAGACATATGCCACCGCGGACTTTATTTTGTTATATCTTAAAGGATTTAGGCAGCATTTGCGTTAAAAGCTCCCAGACGGCTTATTTTTTTCCGACATCTTCAACAAATAACGTTAAAGTACACAAAAATACATACAAAAACTTAACAAATTATATACTAAAAGCTTCCTCAAGAATCACGCTATCGATTGGTGAAAACTGCTTGAAAATCGGAACAGTAAATTTTGAGTTTATCGCGAACAGACAGACAGACGCGGCAGGGGACTTTGTTTTATAATATGTAGTGAAAAGTGTCCTAATTTATCTTGGTATTCGAAGATATAGGCAAGCGTGCTCTATCGTCGGCCACATCATTGCTTACCATCAGGTGAGATTGTGGTCAAACGCGAGCCTATACATTATATAAAAAAAAAGATATTGTTTTATTTTGTACTATACTCGAATTGCACTACGATGTCATACGTGTCATTATAACCTATATTCTAAGCTCGAACAAATTATTTTTATCGAGTTTCAAGGTTCATGACAAAATTCAACGCCCGATTGAATTACTATAGGGTTATTTATCATCATCAAATCAGTTTGATAGTACCTTATAGCCAAAGTGCGGCGCATCTCATGATAATTCTAAATAGCCCAAACACGGGTAGGATACATTGATTAATTACGGAGTCCCGGTGCCTATCTTCTAACTTCATCATCATTATCATCAGATCAGTTTGATAGTACCTTATAGCCAAAGTGCATCTCATGACAATTCTAATAAGCCCCAACACGGCTAGGATACATTGATTAACTACAGAGTTCCGGTGCCTATCTTCCAGCTCCATCATCATCAGGTCACTTCGATAGTACCTTATAGCCAAAGGGCATTTCATGACAATTCTAATAAGCCAAACACGGCTAGGATAATTGATTAATTACGGAGTTCCGGTGCCTAACTTCCGGTTCCATCATCATCATCAAATCAGTTCCATAGTACCTTACAGCCAAAGTGCATCTCATGACAATTCTAATAAGCCCAGACATGGCTAGGACACATTGATTAACTACGGAGTTCCGGTGCCTATCTTCCGGCTCCATCATCATCATCAGGTCACTTCGGCGGTACCATTTTTAACATAACTATTCAGAACCATTTATTTATTTTTATTGTCATAGTCGCTTAACTATCTACATTGTGATATCTATGTAAGTATGAAGTTCCGTTGGCCATTTCTGGTCTTTGTTTTAGAATAAAACTCATTCTGTATCAGTAAGTCCATTATTACTCCATAATAACAATTTTAAAAATAAGTATGATATTTGTACTTTTATTTCGGTCCAAAAAAGTAGCACGTCTTTGCAGTCGCCGTATACAAGTCGGCACACATTTTAGACGTATTTATTTTTTGTAAGAGAGCGATACGGACACCCGTTCACAAGCGCTTCTGAGCGCGGACTGACGCTAGACATCGCGCGTTCAATGAAAAATGTATGAAGAAATATTGAGAGTGGTTTTATTTTGGTCATAAATCATAAAGTTATTTACGTAGGTTCAAAATAATTATCTATAGGTGTTGAAGACTATATAAGCTGTATTATTTTATGTTTTTTAAAGTAAAAATGTTTACTGGATTTAAGTTACGGGTTCCTACTCAGACTCTGTGTTTCGTTATTTTCTTGTATTAGTGCATTGGTAAAATCGTATTTATATGAAAATTTTATATGAGACCGTAATATTTTTTTTATGCCATCCTGGAGATAAATATATTGTCTTTTATTTATACCAAGATATACTCATAATTATGATTCCTAAAGCATCATAATTGTTCCCGAAAAACCGTGATATTTGTCGAAATATGTGAATACGTCCTTAATACAGCTTGAGCGAATTTTTGGATATAGGTTTAGGGACTTATTAAATTTATTGTAAAGATGGCCAAGGAAGCAATAAAATCTTTTAGAGAGTGTGCACTTGAATTGAGCTGTGGGACAAGAGTCTTTACTTAGTACACCTAAAAAATTATGCGAGACATCATAGTGCCTGTTTTAAAAATATGTTCAAATCGTTTGAAGTTAGAGTGGGGGTGCATCAAGGATCATTTACTCCGTTCCTAACTAACAAAAGACATCCAATCTCCACTACCTTGGTGCCTGTTGTAGGCGGACGATGTCGTTCTGGTGGATAAATCTGCGAGTCAGCTGCAGATCAATGGCAACAAGCGCTAGAAAACCACGGCCTTCGTATTAGTCGCAATAAGACCGAAAACATGAGATGCAGTTTTGGTGATGAGAACACACCTGACACCGATATCTCCATTGACGGTCAACCATTGCCTAAAGTCACCCATTTCAAGTATCTTGGATCGATACTGTCTGAGAACGCCAAAATAGACTTAGATGTAGCTCATAGAGTCAATGTCGCATGGTTGAGATGGAGAACCATAACAGTAGTACTCTGCGATAACAGTATGCCAATAAAACCGAAGGGCAAAGTCTACAAAACGGCTATCAGGCCCGCCACGCTATATGGCACTCAATGCTGGGCGATGAAAAAGACTCACGAGAACAATCTGCACGTCAATGAAATTAAAATGTTACGATGGTCAGCGGGCGTTACGAGACTTGATAAGGTACGCAACGAATACATCAGAGGCTCCTTCAAAGTTGCACCCATAGCAGATAAGTTGTCAGAGAGACGTATGCGCTCGTTCGGACATGTCATGAGAAGGTACGAAGAGTACTCAGTAAAGAAGGCCTTAGCGATCCTGGAAAGAAAAAAAGGCAGAGGGCGCTCTCTAGCTACGTGGTGGACAACCGTATCCAAAGATCTGGAACGAGCTCGGCTGGACGCACTGACAACCCAGGATAGACCATCCTGGCGCCTAAAGACGAGAAGAGCTGACCCCAAATAAAGGAATAAGGCACGGAAGAAGAAGACTAAATTTAGAAGCGCATTAAAAAAACTCATCAGTAATTAATGAAGAATTCAGCCATATCTTCTTATATTGAACCATAAGTGAACTAAGAACATAAGCTAATAGGCATCTCAGCCAGCAAGTTGAAAACGTTTTCGACAAGTGCAGTTGTTGCGTTTGACCACCATCTCACCTGATGGTAAGCGATGATGTGGTCGACGATGAAGCACGCTTGCCTAGATGTAACCTATTCACTCTTGATTTTACCTAAACCTTTCTTAAAAACTAGTAATAGAATGTTTTTTTCTGCCCGAGTATGTTTCCTGACAGCTGCAACCTATAGATGACTCTGGCATTAATTTAAACTGTGTCCGACAAAATAAAACAAGTGCGAGTCGGACTCGCCCATGAAGGGTTCCGTAGCAGCAAATAACATAATATAAAAGTTCTTGTAATGTGTTGTAACTTTGATCGATATTTTAATAATAGTGTATTTTGTTCGAATTATGACGCATTAAAAAAAAACTACTAACTAGATTTCGTTCAAACCAATTTTCGTTGGTAGTTTTTATAGTAATGTACATCATATATTTTTTTTAGTTTTATCATTCTCTTATTTTAGAAGTTAGAGGGGGGGGACACACATTTTACCACTTTGGAAGTGTCTCTCGCGCAAACTATTCAGTTTAGAAAAAAATGATATTAGAAACCTCAGTATCATTTTTGAAGACCTATCCATAGATACCCCACACGCATGGGTTTGATGAAAAAAAAATTTTTGAGTTTCAATTCTAAGTATGGGGACCCCCAAAATTTATTGCTTTTTTTCTATTTTTGTGTGAAAATCTTAATGCGGTTCACAGAATACATCTACTTACAAAGTTTCAACTGTATAGCTCTTATAGTTTCGGAAAAAAATGGCTGTGACATACGGACGGACAGACAGACAGACAGACATGACGAATCTATAAGGGTTCCGTTTTTTGCCATTTGGCTACGGAACCCTAAAAATACCTACGCTCTATAGTAATACCTAATTTATCTTATCTTTTTCGAGTGATACTAACTTACCTACAACTTCAAATTCAACCCAACTTACAATTGCCGAAACGGATCTTGAGCACTCGGCGTCAGAGTGGGGATGGCTTTGCGCATTCCATACATTGGCGAGCCAATCGTCTTTGTTGTTAGATACATGCAGCAACGCAGGCGCAACGAATCACGAGTGACGTCTATAAAACGAAGGCGCGGCGAGCCAATCACTGACACTGCGGGAAGTGTCTGTGATTGGTCCCCGCGTCTCACTTCGCACCACTAAAGAGACCGAATATTTGACTTCTGCGCAACTTGAAGCCAGCGCTCAAGATCTGTGACGGTAATTATACTTACTACTTTTATCAGTAGTTCTGATTCTTTTGAAAACTGTTTGTTGAACTGAAAGTTAAAAACTTTTTAGAAAAAAAAAATATAACCGACTTCAAGATTAAAAAAACCCCTGAATTGTACAAAATAACTTTAATTTCGGAAGTCGGTGTTTCTATAATACATAGTTTTGTCCCCGTTTATTTAACACTAACACCGACTTCCGAAATTAAAGTTATTTTGTACTTTTCAGTGTTTTTTTAACATTGAAGTCGGTGGTATTTTTTTTTTTGTAAAAAGTTTTATATTTTACACTTTTTAGTTACCTATGGTGCCACCACTAAAAAGTATGTCCCAGCCAAACTTAAATACATTATAGCCAGAGAGCATCTCATAACGATTCTAATAATCCCAAACACGGTTAGATTACATTAATTTACCTTCTGGCTTCATCATCAGATCAGTCCGATACATCCTCTCCCCCTTTTCCTTCAGCCAGTCATCGACTACACGTATAAACAAAGCAATTTTACTTGTTACGACAGTTCTGCTGCGATCCTATGAGGAGTTCTGTGCTATATCTTCGAAGCTCATGATCAAATCATAACAATATTTCAACTGGACCAACTTGGAAGCATAACCTTTCAATGAAAAAAAGATTTTTCAAAATCGGTTCACAATTGACCGAGATATAGGTGAACATGCATAAAAAAAATACATTCAGCCGAACATAGAACCTCCTCCTTTTCGAAGTCCGTTAAAAATTATTTTATTCCCACTTAATTTTGTTGCTTTAATTTAATTGTTCGTAAAAACTATTAAGTATAAACAATCGATTAATTAAATATTAATGTAACTACTATTTTTAATTTTGTAGTTTACATTGTCGTTTAATTGTTAATTTATGTTTAAATTTTAATTTAGTACAATTTTTTTTGAAGAATTACTTATTTATTCTTTCTAATGCAAGCACAACTCGAAATAGTTAAACAAAACTATTTCAAGTCTAAATAAGGTTTATTTTTCATATGACTTTACCTACTTAAAGTGTAAGTAACAACTCAAAAAATCCAATTTATATACAGTGACATTATACAACCTATTTATGGTCTAAAAAAAAATTAAATTCATAACTTCCATACAAAAAGTAGCAGTAATAGGTTTTTTTCGTCTCCTGAAAAATACCACATTACCTTTTTTGAGTAGTCTCAGTTTAGATCTAGGTGTGCAATATGTAACTGGGTAGACGTACCTAGCGGAGTCCGGTACTCCGCTAGTAGTACTCCGTTTAGTTCGTTGCTAGGTCCTTTTTTATTCGTTATTTATGTGAACGACACCATTTCAACGCTCGACGACAGACTAGCATTCAGGCTGATTTGCATCGGTTAAAAGAATACTGTCAGGAAAATACAAGTTGATCTGAACCGATCCAAATGTTCGGTGATCACTTACACTAGAACACGTGCATTCCGCACGGCCGCGCGTCTCCTTCGCACGGCGGGTGTACGTACCTATGAGTGTGTGACTAGAACAGCAGGTCGGTGGCGTGCGTGCGCGCCTCGCTCCACGAGCGCGCCACGTCGGCGCCGCACGGCCGCGCGTCTCCTTCGCACGGCGGGTGTACGTACCTATGAGTGTGTGACTAGAACAGCAGGTCGGTGGCGTGCGTGCGCGCCTCGCTCCACGAGCGCGCCACGTCGGCGCCGCACGGCCGCGCGTCTCCTTCGCACGGCGGGTGTACGTACCTATGAGTGTGTGACTAGAACAGCAGGTCGGTGGCGTGCGTGCGCGCCTCGCTCCACGAGCGCGCCACGTCGGCGCCGCACGGCCGCGCGTCTCCTTCGCACGGCGGGTGTACGTACCTATGAGTGTGTGACTAGAACAGCAGGTCGGTGGCGTGCGTGCGCGCCTCGCTCCACGAGCGCGCCACGTCGGCGCCGCACGGCCGCGCGTCTCCTTCGCACGGCGGGTGTACGTACCTATGAGTGTGTGACTAGAACAGCAGGTCGGTGGCGTGCGTGCGCGCCTCGCTCCACGAGCGCGCCACGTCGGCGCCGCACGGCCGCGCGTCTCCTTCGCACGGCGGGTGTACGTACCTATGAGTGTGTGACTAGAACAGCAGGTCGGTGGCGTGCGTGCGCGCCTCGCTCCACGAGCGCGCCACGTCGGCGCCGCACGGCCGCGCGTCTCCTTCGCACGGCGGGTGTACGTACCTATGAGTGTGTGACTAGAACAGCAGGTCGGTGGCGTGCGTGCGCGCCTCGCTCCACGAGCGCGCCACGTCGGCGCCGCACGGCCGCGCGTCTCCTTCGCACGGCGGGTGTACGTACCTATGAGTGTGTGACTAGAACAGCAGGTCGGTGGCGTGCGTGCGCGCCTCGCTCCACGAGCGCGCCACGTCGGCGCCGCACGGCCGCGCGTCTCCTTCGCCCTCCTCCGCTGCAGCGCCCGCTGCTGCTGCGTAATAAACATCGTATTAACAAGGATCGTGCAGCAATATAAAGCTAAGACAAATAACAAATTACCTGACAAGCATAGAACACGTGATTTGGGAGTCTTACTAGATAAACAACTAAGATTTGACTAACTTAGGTTTGAGATCCTTGGATTCATTTTGCTTAGCAGCTAGAATATATGTAAATCATTTTATTCACGCTGGTTCGCTCCATACTTGAATATAGCAGTCCGGTTTGGAATCCAGATTAATCCAAACTTTGACAGACCGAAACGCATTGCAGCAAACTCCACTGGTAAACTAAATATAAACGCGCCATCTCGTCTGCCGCAGAAAAGTAGTTACAATTTATTTAAAGTTCCATGATCAAACTAATCTGGGATACTTCGACGATCTCCCAAGACTCTGTACACAGTACGAAGATTTGACAAAGCGTTTATAGCAGGCAAATAACAATGCGTGTTCCTTTTGTCATAACTCATACATATTTTTTTAAATTCTAATTTAAATTTTTGATTAATATAATCATTCTGATTTCAGTTTAAAACTACTTCAAAATGATTTGAGTATTGTTATTCTATTTTATTTTTACCTAGTTATATATATTTGCATGCGTTGGTTTCCTACTGACGAAGCACTCAAATGCCTCTGTATTACTGTAATTTTCTGTATAACTATTGGGGAGATAAAAACAAAACAATACTCAGTCTCAAACCTTTGAATATGTCTGATAGATATGGCAGTCTAACGTGATAATACTACTATCTTACACATAAATAAAATTTGTGGATTTAAAAGAATTGTATAATTTAATATAAAATTAAATTAATTTAATGTTAGGTAGTTACTGCTGTCCTACAAGGACGTTTCGACAGCCCTGACTCCTGGCTGTTGTATTTAACACTAGCTTTTGCCCGTAGCTTCGCCTGCGTACATAAAGTAAAGCCTATGTCATTCAGTTATAAAGTAGCTATCTATATCTAATTTCTATATATAAAAATTTTAGTAATCGGACCAGTACTTCCAGAGATTATCTCCTACAAACATAAAAACAAACTTTTTCTCTTTATTTATATAATATATTATATTAGTGTAGATTACTGAGTGACATAGGCATAATAATTTAGAGTGATCGGCTTCTGGTTCTGGTTGGTCGGGTATATGTGAGCGGTGGTGTACTGACCGGGCGCGGCGGCTGCAGGGGAGGCGGCGGGCGCGGCGTCGCGGCGCGTGACGCCCAGCTGGAAGGCGCCGCCCGCCGTCTTGTGCGGCGTGTAGCGCGCCAGCGCCGCCGACGCTGCGGGAGAGCCTAGTAGAGCACGAGCACTAGCCGAGCACCCGAGCTGCTCCGCTCACACGACCATACTTTACGTACAATGTTGGGATCACAAATCTATATACTACTAAGCAACTCAAAAAAAAAATTACGTAAAAGTACCAAAGAAAAAAAATGAACCCCAAAATTGCACAATAAATTATCGCATTGATCATCGCCGTGTGAGCGAGGCCTGGAGAGGCAATACCAGTCATTGTTGCCAATGTAGTTGCAGAGAAACAGAAATAGATTGTCGTCAAAATGAAAAATGATACAGAACGATTATTAGGGAGCGGGCAATGACTGCTGCTGCCACTAAGTGATATTATTTACGAAGCTCATCATGTGATAACGTTTGAAAAAATGTGTTTGTTCTATTACATTTACCTAGCTAATACATAGTAACGTACGTCACGTGAGAACTCATCACAATATCATCTACCTAAGATGTTCATTGCTGACGACACTCGTCAAGCAACGGGAACAACAAGCAGAGGTAACACGAGCGCGTAAGGTCGCAACAAACAAGCGAATTCTAGCATCTCTGAACCACCTCGGAAAAGGATTGCACCCATATTTCAGAGATTTTGCGATTTTAGGTATTACACACTGACTTACATAGGGTGAAGTTTTAACGCGGTCAGTAAGGGCAGGTGACGTAATTATTACAGTTATTGCAAAACGCTTCTGAAAACCATCCATAACTTTTTATGATATCCGGAACTGCATTCACAGATTTAAGAAAAAAATAAATATCTAATTAAATAGATACCAAAAAAAAAAACTAATAATGTTGTTCTAGGAACGTTCTTCTGTAACTATAGCGGTTGAGATAGTTACTCTTACTGAGCTGTCTCAAAAGTCGCCCCTGTATAGTAAGGACAAGGATGGTGGGCGGCGTCTGGCGCAGCGCGGTGCGGGACACTTGCCGCAGGCGGTTTAGAAGAGTGCTCATAAAACGCTTAGCTTACCAACCGTTTTTACTTGCTCAGCTTTTAAATAAAATTTTGCTTATTGCCTCTTTGCTTCGACAATTTTATGTTTTCACTCTCCAAAATGCATTCTGTAAAATACCGAAAGGTTGGCTACCCTACGCGCGTAAGGCTACGCTCAAGGCTTTGTAGATTGGAATTAACCAAATCTGGATAAATAACCTTTTCGCACGATTTTTCACCGAGTCCAAAGTTGCTAGATGGCATTTTGCAGCACCAGCCCATATGTGGCTGCAGTACTCCACACATGGCCGGACCTCTGCTTTGTATAACATTAGAAGCTGTCCCGGTGTGAAGTGCCGCCGGACTTTTGCAAAAACGCCGAGTTACCTAGCAGCTACCTCGGATTTGTATTCAAAGAGGCGAAGGCTTCGAAGCAAAGAGGCATTATGTACAGATGTTCAGCATAGGAAATTACTGTGTAACTCTTTTAGATCACAAAAAAAGAGTATAGTTCCCTAGCTTTCTTGTCTTTAGTATACTGTGTTGCTACAGAAATCATGCTGTCACAAGCGTGGAGCGATTCGTATCCCTTGTATACGTATGTTCGACAAGGCCGCATGAGATAGCGCACAAGACTCGGTCGCTTGCGTGAGACAGCCTCGATAAGATAGCGGCCGTCACTGTCAAGAACACATCTACTGTATTGCAGTGCGCCCTTCACAAGTTACTACTACTTTCTTAAAATTACATGAAATCAAACGTGCCCAAACTGTAAAAGTGTGTGTCCTATGTAGCAACACTAATAACAATAAAGTGTTGCTCGTCGCAACCTAGCTGCGGTATAAGATGTGACATGTCGCAGTAAGCGGGCCGTAGCGCCGAGCGGCCGTGACGTCACACGAAGGTCTCCCGCGCCGCGCGCCGGTACACTGTGCCCACAACGACTCCAATAATGTTGCTGCTACTAAACATTCACATAACATACAAGATCGTGAACAGCGCCATCAGTGAACCAGACTAACTCTATAGTAGAACATTCGTCTGCGCAACAACTGTATTGCATGATTTATCTACAAACTCAGTGTTGTACAGTCAAAAGTTGAACACGTTATCAACTCTAAACGGTTCAAAACAAATGCAGTATAGAATCGCAAAATATACAATATCGCATTGATCTTCACGTCTGGATTTCACCTAACCTTCGGTTTATTGAGGCCACGATCCAGCGTTGAGTGTCGCGTTTGGAACGATTCGTGTCTTCTATTACTCCCTTATCACGCGTCATAGTTTCTGCGCGGAGTATTTAGAGACTTAGAAAGCCCCGAGCTCAAGTGAGCCGTGAGAGCTCTTGAGTGTCACCGCGTCGCCACAAGTGTGATGCGCCAACAAGCGCACTGTTTGGGCTACGCCACATAAAGGTCCAGACTTTGCTATTGTTAAATTCTATTTATAAGAGTACATATAGTCGGGAGGTTATGTATTTCTCACTACAATAATAGCCAGGAAAAGCAACGCGTGGCATGATGCCGCATCTTATGAGTGGCTCACTCGAGTGTTGCGTTATATACGAACTTTATCAGATCGAATGCCTTGAGTAGCGGTTGCTGAATTTTTATGAAGCGTGTTCAATATTTGAAGAAGTATGAGATAGTTACTGATATGTGTGTTGGCGGCGAGCGTGGCGTGCAGCGGTGACTCTGCGAGTTGTGGCGTGGGCTCAGGCGCGGGGGCCCCGGGCGCCGGGCCCCCGGGCGCCGGGGCTCCGGGAGCGCCGCCTACATCCTCGCACAGGGACGTCTCCGAGGGGTACTCGAACGTGCGCGTCATCGAATCGTCGAACTGCAGCTTCAACTGGAAACATTAACATCACACATTTTAGTTAAATTTTTTTACAAATCCTATAATTTAATTATTTCCTAATTTATATTTTCCAATATTACATACTTTTACACAAATATCATCTTTATCTTTACGCCAAATATATTTAAATATTTTGCTATTTATAATTATGTTCTCATCGTAGTCTTCGTAGTTTGACCAGCGTGAGCTGTAGTTAGTTGCCTCAGCAGTGGAACAGCTTCAAGTGCTGAGACACTTTACGCCGATGTCGGCGTAAAATAATAATTCGCATGAAATCGGATTCATCAAGTCGGTCAATAAGTTACAAGCAACATGACCGCATTACTGGCGAATTTGCGTCATGAGTCAGAGTTGTAGGAATGCGGCGGTAGCGAGACACTCGGTGTCGTCAACATTGTGTTGAGTTCGGACGCGCCCGGCCGCCTCCGCGGGCACCACCAGCGCCGGCAGCGCCGAGCGCGCTCAGACCACCACGCACAATACACTTTTTCCCATCATTAAACAATGCTGGGAAATTAAGTGAGATTTCAAACAAAAATGCCATTTGTGAAGTCATAAGAAATGGGTCTTATTAACACATTCTTCAGCCCTTTTACAATTTATGTCAAGTTGTGTTTTTTCAGGTTTCGTGATGGTCCAATCGATGTCATGGATATAAACTAAAAAAAACCTGCCAAGAGCGTGTCGGGCCACGCTCAGTGTAGGGTTCCGTCCGTCACAATAAGTGTACCCATTTATGATACGATTATACTACCAACTTAGTCCAGAAATTATTTTGTAGAACCCTTTTGTCTTTTTTGTACAAAAACTGTTCTTTCCTTTAAGTTCAAAATAATTTTCTTAGAAAGTCCTTATAAAGTTCTACTTTTCAGATTTTTTTCATATTTTCTAAACTTAAGGTTCAAAAGTTAGAAGGGGACACACACACACATTGTTTTTTACTTTTGGAGCGATTATTTCCGAAATTATTGACATTATCAAAAAATGATTTCAGTAAATCCCTATTCATTTTTAAATACCTATCCAACAATATATCACACGTTAGGGTTGAAATAAAAAAAAAAATCTTTTCCCACTTTACATATAGGGGGGCTACCCTAATAAAACATTTTTTTTCCAATTTTTATTTTACCACTTTATCGGCGTGATTGATATACATATTGGTACCAAATTTCAGCTTTCTAGTGCTAACGGTCACAGAGATTAAGCGAGGACGGACAGACAGACATGGCGAAACTATAAGGGTTCCTAGTTGACTACGGAACCCTAAAAAACGAGTAGTGCTGACAGTGCAGGATGTCTGGGCGTATGAAGCATGTGGCTGCGTGTGCGCACATATGCGTGGAACCGGTATTGATTATGCCGCGGGTGATAATGACCGCGCCGCGCTGTGGTCACTCAGTCACTCAGGTGTCGCCGGCGCGCGGCGCACTCAAGGACTTCTGAGCTGTTACACTGTTCATGGTTCACCAGAGAAAGACATTTTATAGATCAAATTGTTTGTTTAGTGGGAGGGAATCTTATCCGATTACAATACGAATAGAAAGATATACTATCGCCGAATGCCAAAATATGTTAAAAAGTATAGCTTCTGCCAGCAGCTTTGCTTGCGTTAAAGAAAAAAAATATCCCATTCGCCAAAGAAGGAGTTTGCGCGCTCTGACTACACTTTACTCTCTGCTCAACTCTCAAACCCCTCCTTCTTATCTCATATCTCACTTTCAATATCTATGTTCTTGCCATGCTAAAAATCTGCGTTCTTCTAACAATCTTCTATTGCTTTGTCCTTCCCATACTTATGATTTTGTTCATTCTTCCTTTCATGTACAGTCCATACTTCTGTGGAATGCGCTTCCTCTGGACATCAGGACGGCCACCAGTCTGCATTTAAGCGGATGTTGCGGAATTACTTTCTGCACAAATAGTGAAGTCGTCTCAAAACTCTTTTCTTTTACTTTTTATAAATATATAATTATATAAAAACTAGCTGACTCGGCCACGCGTTGCTGTGGAGCAATAAATTAAAATTGTGACTATAATTTGAGATTTAAACTATCCTATCTCTCAAGTTGGATCGAACTGCACATGGTGTGCGAATTTTATTATAATCGGTTAAGTGGTTTAGGAGTCCATTGAGGACAAACATTGTGACACGAGATTTATATATATTAAGATAAACCTATTTAGAGGTTTATTTTTATAAAAATATATGCATGTTTATTTTGTATATATGGTATTTTGTATTAGTAAATTATTTTGAACCCTTGTTTTTTATGCACCTGCCATGTTTTCTCTTCGCCACCCTAGGTTGACTGGTAGAGAATGCCCAAGGCATTAAGTCCGCCTGTGTACTTTTATGTTGCATGAAGACATAATAAATAAATAAATAAAACCCAAGGGAACTACTTCCGTATTCCATGACACGTAAACCCTGTCCATATGAATCGTTTCATCCATATCCCATCATCAAGGATACTTTGACCTTAACAGTAAGAAGCACATAAAATTGATATTTTACCTTAGAGATGCGGTCCTTGTTGGGCCGGCCCGGCATGGAGGAGCGTCCGTTGATGAGCACGTTGTCGTTGACGAAGCGCACGCGGCACGGCGAGGGCGGCGCGCCGTCCGGCTCCGTGTCCGAGTCCGAGTCGGAGCGGAGCAGCGCGTCCGGCCGCAGCACCACCACGCCCGGCTCGCCCGCCTGCCACCCACAACATGCTGCTTTTTAATAGCGAGCCGTCAACTTATAATCTAGCCTAGACTAAAGGATAGCGGTTTGTCGACTCTCCCGCACTGGTCGCCGTCTGGGGGTATTCGGGAGCAGTTTCTAACAGGTAACATTACAGGTACAATGCTGGACTTTAACTACACATATAGGTGTCGACAGGGTTTATTTCATATGTACACATAATAAGAGGTGCTTAAAGCGTCAGTTATAATAGAGTATAGAATGTCGTCCAATACGGTGCGCAACGCTCAATCTACGTGAGGCTGCAACGTTGCCCAGAGTCCCGCAACGTGCCCCGAGTCCCGCAACTTGCCCCGAGTCCCGCAACTTGCCCCCAACATTTTACAACGCGTTCACGTAATGCGGGGCATGTAGTCCACTAGAGTAAACTTTGATATGGTCATGTAAATATTATTCTGCGTTGTTGCACAGAGCGATAACGTCGCTGTGGAGGTCCCTCAAACACGTTTGTAGCAAGTGAGGCTCGCATACACCATCGATTCGCCATGTGTATTACACACCATACAACATGTTTTTCGTTGGTCCAATTAACGTATCAATTTACGGCGTGAAGGTGATGTAACAGCTTAACAACCATAAGGAATGACGGACTTACAAAAACCGCCGCGTTTTAGCCACAGTTTGGTCCTGTTTTAGTTACCTACTCTTTGTGTAAAACGTTTCTTATCAATTGATTTTATTCGGCGTACAAAACGAGGGCTGCCCTTCCGGACGCTAACGAGTCCGGTTGATGCGTGGACATCCACGCGATAAGCGCTCCGTCTGGCAGCCGTGATCTGTCACATTACACGCCAACATCACGAATTGCACAATCAGAGACTGCTGTCGGTTCGCGTGAACAGGACATCTTAGTTAATAGTTTTTTTGAGTTGTGAACGGTTGAGGAAGTAATAAGGAAGTTCAAATACATAATTAGGTAGCTTTTAATTTTCAACCACAAAACAGGTTTTGTTGGACCGATTTATTAATTAATAGTGGAGTGACGGTCACAAGAGAAGTTGGCGCCGTCATCAACTAGTGAGCAATAAAGAAACCAGTTGCGATAGTGGGCTGCTATCGCAACCACCGGCTGTCGGAATGCTGTATAGAGAACATTTCTTTTTCACGGCACTGTTGTCGGAACGAATTTCCCAAAACGAGTTGCGGGCGATTAGTAGCGGAATCTGGCCGGCGTCCGGTGACCGTGACGGGCCGGGCCGCGCCGGGTTCAAGGGAAACGGACCGGTGTGTCGCCGCTAGGAGCCGCGACCGCTCACTCTCACATGCCTACATAATTATGTATGTACATTGTACATGCACTCCAATTAGAAAAACATGCGATGGTGTAGTGCTCGCAAGCGATACTCCTGAATCTAAGATAGAAATGCTTTTATTTGGGACAGACAGAGCACACAAATTAAGACAAAAGTACAGAATGCATCGAGCGTGCCCGTACCTACCGAAAGGATGCCCAACTCAGGAATTTCTGGATTTTCTGTATTAATCTCAGTGGCATTCTAGCGAAGGCTGGGTATGTGCCTTAGGTACTAGGCTTAAACTCTGCTTATTTGGCAATAAACACACCCTTCATTTATATAACTGGCAAAATGTTGGCAAATGTTGTCCAAAGGTTGTCTGTAAGAGTTCGCCCTGTGCGATATCGTACACTTATTGGCCGCCCATTGTACACTTATTTTGAATAATGTTTGTCCTGTATCTTTTTTGTTCATGCGGTGTACAATAAAGAATATACTAATAATAATAAAATGTGGGTGTGTTAAACCCACGTACTACAAAATCCCCAGGAATAGTCGTGTAAACTAGACGTATTTGTTAATAAAAGTTAAATCGTCGCACAAAGGAGTGGTCGCTATATTTGTAAATCAGCGCGTCTGGCAGATGAGGCGAGTCCTGCCCAGACGTGTCAGCGGTAATAACATGGCGGGCGCACTTGATGCACCTACAAATGAGGTTGAGCCCAAGAAGTCGCAACAGTCGACATGTGCACCCTCGAACGTGGCGCGATATTTGAAATCAGAAACTTTATTTCAAATAGACCATTTACAGGCACTTTTGAATTATCTAAACATCGGTTAATCAAAAAAGTGAAGCTAAATTGCTCGTTCTAACCATAGATCTCTATGGAGAAGAACGTGCAAGAAACTCCATGGATACTCTTGGCAATCATACTAGGAGTCGCAAAATTTATAAAAAGATCCCGCATAAAATTGTTTTTTTACACCACCTGGTCGATAATGTCGTTTTATACGTCATACAAATCTCACTTAAAGCAAGTCATCCTGTCCCTAGGGAGATAATGCAGTATGGCCGATCCCTAGGGAATCATGAAATTTGAATTTGGAACATCAAAAGTAGTCAACATTGTGAATTAAAATGTACGTGCATCGAACAAGTTGACTCGAAATTCAAACTGGCCACTAACAAAAAAAAAAAAACCGACCATAAGCGTGTCGGGCCACGCTCAGTGTAGGGTTCCGTAGTTTCCCGTCCGTCACAATAAGTGTACCCACTTATGAGTTTAAAAAAATGCTTGCATATACGATTATACTACAAACTTAGTCCAGAAATTATTTTGTACAAACTTTTTGTCTTTTTGTACAAAAACTGTTCTTTCCATCAAGTTCAAAATAATTTTCCTAGAAAGTCCTTATAAAGTTTTACTTTTCAGATTTTCTAAACTTATGGTTCAAAAGTTAGAGGGGGACACACACATTGTTTTTTACTTTTGGAGCGATTATTTCCGAAACTATTGACATTATCAAAAAATGATTTTAGTAAACCCCTATTCATTTTTAAATACCTATCCAACGATATATCATACGTTAGGGTTAAAATTAAAAAAAAAAAAACACTTCCCACTTTACATATAGGGGGGCTACCCTAATAAAACACTTTTTTCCAATTTTTATTTTACCACTTTGTCGGCGTGATTGATATACATATTGGTACCAAATTTCAGCTTTCTAATGCTAACGGTCACAGAGATTAAGCGAGGACGGACAGACAGACATGGCGAAACTATAAGGGTTCCTAGTTGACTAAGGAACCCTAAAAAC
This sequence comes from Mythimna albipuncta, assembly GCA_929112965.1. Lineage (NCBI taxonomy): Eukaryota > Metazoa > Arthropoda > Insecta > Lepidoptera > Noctuidae > Mythimna > Mythimna albipuncta. The sequence goes on along the minus strand of OV815962.1, from coordinate 472,499 downwards.
GTGCTTATTGACGGGAGCGTTATAGAAAATTGAAACTATAGAATCTTGGAGTAGTGATTTTTTTTTGTTTGATGAACTTGTAAATATAATACTTATATTTCTCTAATATATGATTTGGTCGACCAAATTGTCTTTGTCGGCTTGAATTCCTCATTTCACTCAGGTTTCTTTATTAACTCCCGAGCATTAAATTTCTCACTGACGTTCGGGATTAAAATTAGCAACCTTCGTTTCGTTCGGAATTCAACGTGTCGTCCTCGACTTAAAGACACTGCTTTATCCCCTAGTCACAATTTACTATTACGCTCATGTATTCAGTTTAAATTCAATACCTACGTATATTCTGCACTTCAAAATGATAAATGTATTATGTACCGAGTACCTACTGTTCCAGTTTAATAATGAGCAAATAAATAACTATGGTTTAATATTAAACATATTTTATGAATAATCAACTAAAAAGGTCTAACCACAAGATACTTGTAGCATTGTTTATCAGGCGCTGTTTGTGTGCGCTGCTGTTCATTTCACCGCAACACTCGACTCCACGAGCCGCCTACATATTATGACTAATACTGAAACTACTCAGTGAGCGTCAGCAACTGGACACTGAATATTGCAGTTTACGATTAATTGTCATTTGCGTTGTTGGCTCGCCATTTCGCAACCTGTCCACTCTTTTCTGCAGGCATGAGGAATAGCAGGCATACGCATGCCAAAACAAGATGAGTGAAGAGGAGCCATAACAGAACCGGAGCTGGCACAACTTCCTTTTATAAAACACGGTCACTTCTATCGTGTGACGCTCGTTGACGATATTGTGTATTTCGCGGTTTTAGACATCGTACCTTGATCAGGAAGATTGGTCCTTCACCTCTTAAGGCATCCTGGAGACTGCTCAGCATGGCGATAAAATTATATGTTTTAAGATAGTTTTAAGGTATTTCTGTTAAATTGTACACAAATAGATATTTTTGCAGTTAATAAGGAACTTGAAGACCAGTTTTGGAGGTCACAAGGAAAGTGGTTAACATGACGTTCCGAACAAGAAGCGATGACGAAAATGTGCGTCAGTTTGGTCAGTTACGTGGCGTGGCACTACAGCGAGCGAGCCTCGGAGACAGCGTGTGATATCATATCATAATCGTGGATAAAACGCCTGATTACGACGCCGCTTAATGTGCTGCTTTTATCATAGTCTCAAAGGCATTTTAATCTTTAGCAAGTCTCATAAATCACATTGATAGGCAGTTTGAGGTCTATTTCCTTCAGGATAGATAAATATTTACATGTTTTCGAGTTTCAGGTATTTGTCCGCCAGTATGTGATAGGTACACGATTCAATGAAGCCTTATTTGGAATCATCACCTGTTCTCCGAGCGGGCCGACTTGTTCAATCTCGGGCTTCACTAACACTACCGGGGACACGTCCGCTACGCCGCGACACGTGGCTCTCTACATCTGCTTTGCTTTATTTGGTCAGCATGTCGTTCAAACTTCAAGGTATATCGATAGAGTTCACAAGAGTTACTCGTTCATACTTTGAATTTGAAAACTAATTTCGTTCTGTTCATTTTGGTGCGACGGTAGGATGTGAGGGCAAACGAAACTTATGATCTAACATACAGTGAAGAGTTACACATTAAAAGCAATTGGGAGTCTCCACATGTCGAGGGGGCAGTACATTGATTCGGTGTGACTCAGTCGAGCCCTTAACAAGGCGGATTCGTTAAGGGGCCTTTTTTGTATTCGGCATAATTGGCACCATTATAATTTGACACGTATTGCTTTTGATTTTAGTGACCAAAGTTTTCATTCCAAAATATCCTAACATGAGATGTGAATCTTCAAATCTGAATAGCTAAGCGCTCTACAATAATAGGTTCTACTTCAGTAATTAAGATTTTGAGGACTTGAAGACTTCGTTTAGAAAATATGGTACCTAGTCTTGTTCTTGTTGGCGTCACATAATAACACAAAGCAGTGTATAGTATTATGGTGCTCATGTGCTCATACGTCCGTAGCGGGCACGTGTCGCCGCCGCACGCCTCCGATAATATGCTTTGCTTTAATGACACATTTTTACTTTCATGCCACTGATTGAGAAAACTACTGAAATAAATCACGTTGAGAAAGTACACCCATCCACTTTATGTAACAATTGCTCATCTTTGTTCAAAGTTTTGAATAATATCGTGACTAGATTTTCGATACTTGACAGTTGAAGCAAGTGCATCTGCCTACATTAAGTATGTCAGACGGCCTCAAGCTGATAGAGATTGAAATTTGTATCGGCGCGATAATGATCTAACTACTTTTGACCATGTGATCGTTGCTGATATACTCCATCGTTAGTGATCTGCTTTTTATTTGTTGCTATGAGGTGCGCTCTCCATGGCTTGTGTGTGCGAAGCAAAGATAATTCCAAGTGATACAGAATCCAGATTCCATTCAGATTCCTGTAGCCGGTCGAGTCTAGACAGTTGATCATGTTAGCTCGAGCGTAGTCCCTTTTCTCTTTTCACACTTTACAGGGACCTGATTTGCTTTGTTAAAACTTTTAGCAATATACTAGGTTTATAATTAATTTAGATTGAAAACGATTCTGTGTATGTAATCATCATTGTACTTTATATCAATAACTCAGGTTTTCCAATTAAGCGAATATGTAAGCACACGAAATACGATCGCCATTGTTTCTGCGCACAGTAGCAGTTCAGTACGTATTCGGTCATAAAAAGGCGTACGTAGTTATTGTGCGGAGTGCGCAACGTCCTGCCGCACTGGCCATTGTTGGCTTATCACAGGGATATAGATAGCGTAATTTTATTGGTTCCATCCGATACCAACTTATATATAGACAAGGTGCTAACATTTCAGTAGGTACGATTATAATCGAGCTCTGTAACAAAACATTAATAAAGTACTGCAAAATGAACAAAAATGCATATAGGATGGTACAGCCAGGCTTCACATCTTTAGCAAATTGACTCATTCCAAGCGTGAAATACAGATGAAACTGCGAGCTGCGAGCTAGACGCTATACACAGGCCAGTAGGTATGTCTGGCTGTTCCCCTATGCACGGCGCGCGCGATCGATCCGAGTCCGTCTGGGTGTCTCGGCGACCCGCACTATTTTAAACCTGTTTGTTAACTTATCGCGTTCAATCGCGCACTAAATTATATAAGTCTGCAGTTAATTATTAAATCGTCACCGATAGCATTCCGCTTGCCGTCACGAAAGTAGCGCGCTGCAGACTCATAAACTGACGTCAAGCGTGAGATGTGCTCGAACACTGTTTGACGAGTGACAAGCCTGCAACATTGTTAACTCAACTATTTTAAGTTTTTACTTTCTATTGCAGAGGTTTCAAGACAAGAGTATATTGATCATAGAGCTCCTTTGAAGCATCGCCGCGACATCACGTGCGAATTCCCATGAACTTCACCGGATTTCAACCGGAATTCCAGACTTGTTTTGTCCCATCGGATACCTTTCATGCAAGGAATTTATCCCACCCACTGCCGTTTATGTTTACTATCTCTTTGAGTTATGTCGGTAACCCCGGGTCTCTTGCGAATTACTTCGTTACCGATTAAATCACGCAGGGACATTCCAAGAACTAACAGGAACATTAAAATTTTGTCTCGAGGTGCTGCGGTATTAGAGACAAGTGGAAATTATGACTATTCCCGAACCAGATTTGAGACGATTAACCCTTTCTGGATTGTAAAGTTGCTGTTGGTAGACCTTTTGCCCTAGATTAACCTAATCGTCAACAACTTCGAGTTTAATATCTTCATAGGGGTGGGTTCATCCGAATCTAACCTGTACTTCATAGGTAATCTAAAAGGATTAAAAGGAACACGTTACTGTTAGCGCAAGTGCTGTACACGCGTAAGCGAGGCACCTGCAGCTCAGGCGCGCAGTCCGGCCGAGCGGCCCTCTGACCGCAGAAACACAATACGATCGGTTATGCAACCGCGCGTGCGCAACTTGTCGCAGACACCGCACGCTGGCGCCTACATCTAGTGATGAACCTGCGAAGCTGTGGCTAAACAGTTACGATTCGACTCAGATGCCAAAGATGAGCCGCAAGGCAAGAGAGAAGCAATGTTACAAACAAACTTTCTTAGGTTGATTGTGCTTTGCCTTTTCATTTGTATTATTCCGTACATCTAAGTGATTTCCTTGGATTTTCCTATTTGCGGTTACTTTTCGTCTGACGAACGTGGTATATCAGAGGATACCTGCCTCTAAGCCGAGAGGATCCTGCAAGTTGCGTTTTGTGGCTGTTTGGTTATTCGCGAACGCAGCGCGTGCGCCCATCGAGCGCGTCGTCTCATGGCGGCTGTTTCATTACTATAAAGCCTTGTTAAAATGCGTCGACGAGAGAAAGTAAACGATTAATGTCCGGCTACTCGCATATTGTCTAATGCCGTCGCCGCCGCCACCGGCAGTCATATAAATCATCGACATCCTATGAATAGTCAATCTTTAAGTTGTACAAATCATTAAGTAATTAGAATTAGAGATAATTTATATCAGCGAGTGTCGAGCGACATTGGTAACGAAACTAGTTCCCGTCCAACTGATAACAGTTCGTACAACAGCCTAATTGAACGCTGTTTATTTCCTTGTTCGTCAAAAATGGAAAGCAAGGTTTTTATGCATTTATATTATCAATTTCAGAGTAGATAAGAGACCAGAAATTAGAATTGAGATTCTCATTCGCGTTTTGAAATGCAATCTTTACGTAAACGAATGTACAGATTCTCTTATTATTGTTTAGTTGGTACGGGCTCTAGATGGCCGACCGCGAGGCGCGCACGCACCGTGTCCGTTCCTCAAGTGTTTACCTACCATCGACAACTGGACATGGCGTGTCGCCGCACCCGCGCCCGCATACGGAGCCCTACTTATCACTGTTGTCCTTTTGTGTATCGTCTGAAGGAACGAATTTATCGGGTCGCACGTGCTTAATCATGGCAAATTCCACGATGGCACACGCACTAAGCGACCAATTTTATTATTATTGCCAATAACTAAAGTAGGAAGATATATTTCACAGTTTCACACTGGCTTTGTCGCGAAACAAAATTATCATTGAGTTTAGATGTATTTAGCACAGCGTTATCAAACGGTATATTATACTACTGTCAAAGGGTGTATCAGCATCAACGAAATGTGTCTGATGACTTCTTTTTAATTCGTTTCGTTTGATCATTCGTTTTGTTCTCTGTTGCAGACGCCGACTACATTCAACCAAGTAGCATCACACGAGTACACTACAGGTGCAAGGCTTCGTCTGTTTGTCAATAGTTACACAAAAATCGGGACGTGACAGTGTTCAGTTCAATTTAATTCTCTTTTGTAGCAAATACATTTCCCTAAACAAACTAATCGAATGTCATAGAAGCACATCCATTACGAGCTCCAGTGAACAGTTCCGTACGTGGCTCTGTCCCACAACACAGGACCTCACCTTGGACACGCTGCTTACACTACATAACAGTTAATTGTGACATTTTGGGAACGCGATATTGTCTGATGCAGGAAGCAATTAATTCGTAAAGGACATTTGAGCAGCAACTGGCGAGGCGCTCGCGAATGCATTCCGCCGCTCAGATTAGGAAATTCCGTGGATAATGTCGCAGAGTTTTTTATCTCGAGGCCGGCCGCGCGCGCAATCGCGCACTTCTGCCAGTGAGACTAATGTCCTGAGATGTTTTTTATAAGCAATATGGTATCGAGCAGCGAGTTAGTCAGACTGGCGGACAGGCACGCCTGCCTATCACGAAACCTCATCGCCTGTGTATCAATAATGTGACAAGCCGCGCGCTATACGGTAGACGTGGTAATTGGTCAAACGAGGCGCAGTGGCGAGCCGCGCGGTCGGGGCTAGTCGGCGTTAAATGCCAATTTGCGACAGACTGCCCACGCACTAATGTGTTTACCAATATTACCAGTTGAGCAGACACGCCGTTACATTCACATCATGATGGCCCGGGCGGAAGCATTCCCATTATCTACAATGACCACAGGATTGCTTTGCTGTTCTCCATTGAACAGTTTCGTTCTCTATTGCCGAAATTCTTCATCTGATCATGAATGAGTAAATGATTCGACTGCATTCAGATTAGATGACTTTGAACTGAGGTAACGTGTTGGCTGTAAATAGCGAACCTTCCTAAACTGAATATTATTAAAAACACAACTGCCTCCAGTAGTGTCCTCACTTGAGAAGTTTATTTTGGGATACGAATCTGTGCCAGAAGCAGCTGTAAAATAATGAAGAAAAGGAACAGTAGATACCGTTGAAGTAAGGATGTCGGATGAGCGAGTGCGGTGCGGTGCGGGGGGGTGCGCATCATACATCACGTAGAGAGCAGCGCGGCGCTGACACGCCAACCAGAGCGGAACGTTGATAACCGCACCAGTGTTTTTGTGCCATTATACCATTTCCGAGGCTCGCGAGCGCTGCTTCACGTGAGGCTGTTATATCAGCTCTTACAGGCCGCCCACCCAGCAACACGTGGACCTATTCCACCATCACACTCACCCATCTCCAACAGATCAGATGTTCTGCCGACACAAGTCAGCAACTCTTTATAATCTATGGATCCTAAGAGTTGTAAGGCATAGAACTAAGTTCGTAAAGTTAATACTAATCAATATTTTATAGCTGAAGTAGATATTCCTCGAGAGAGCCACCTGATGAGGAAGGCTGAGCTGAATGGCGGTAAAAAATACATCAGAAAATGTATCAAGTTGAGTTTTTGTTCCGAAGACAAGACGTTCGGCGCGCGGCTGGGTGACTGCATTTAATAAGTTTTTAGATGAAAGGTTATGATGTTAAAGCCGATTGTTCAATTGTGTGGATATTCTAAAAATAAAATTTGTACTTTTAAAACAAATTCGCTGTGCGTACAGTTTAGGAGTGGAACTCCCTATCGGAGTCTGTGTTTCTTGATACTACAATCTGGAGGTCTTAAGTCAAGGTGAATAGATTAATTTCCCAGTGAAATCTTGATTGTAAACGATTTCGAAATCGGAGCCATAACGTCAGTGAAATTAGGCCAGTTCCCTGAAGTACTGCACTGATCCACGTCTACACGTCGCATATCAATCAGGCACACAGCGCTGACGTCATAATGTCTCTTTCGTGACAGCAGCGACTTGGAGCCGGCTGCCAGCGCGCCCGCGGCCGCGCCATGCCGGAGTAATGTTTTGTCCGAGAGTTTATCGCCAATAGCGCCATATCTGATACAGCTTTATCACATATGTAGTGTTGGCTAAGCCGCTAACTCTCACAAGGACGCATAATTGATTTTGAATTCCTCGGGTATTTTTCACTGGATTAAGTAAGTTTAGTAACAATACACACGCGAATGTCTAATATATTATATTGTTTGCGTGCATTAGGAGACGATGCAACGGTTTTTGAGCTGGTTTTGTATCTGGTGGTTGCTATGGAGTCATCAGCTCGAGGTGTTATTACGCTTTAATAACACGCTAGCGTGGGGCATGAGAACCTACAGAAGCATCCTTTTTTGCATCAGTATAAATAACTTCGTGCATCATTGCAGTTTATAAACTTATTCCTTGATTCAATTATTCAGATGAAGTCGTCACCAGGAAGAATATAAAGAAAATCGAAGATATTGATCTGCGTGGAGGATCGGCCCAATCCCTACCGCCAAGACGTAACTGAAGTTCCAGCGTATGGAACATTTCAATCTGAGAATATTTTATTCAGTGAGTGGTAACCGCGAGTGGCGACGCTTCGTGTGGGCCTGGCCGGCGGCGACTTGACATTGCTTTTCATTTAAAGGTGACTTGCACGCTCGCGTAGTTTGATGATGCAAGTTACGCTTGTTCCACTTTATTCGCGCTTCAAATATTAATTTAGCAAGGTCAGGCACACGGTGAGAAATGTCATCATAAACAATACATAACTTGCGTTTTTTGACATTTAGTTGGATGTGCTTCAATTCCTATAAGATAATGATTTCCCGTTTGCGCTATTACTATAGAAACTTGCGAAGCTGGCGTGGAGCTGAAGGCGCGTGCGACGCGAAGAGGCGCGACCTCTGCTCTCAGACAACTCGTCACGCCGCTACGTCATGAGGATGCCGAGGGTTTAACTTTTATTTAAAAAGACTTCAAAACAAAGATACATTTAAAAGTAACCACTGTTATGTAAATACCTAGTGTGAAATTTACTCAAATAACTTGTTTAATATTAATGAGCTCATTCAAATGAGTCGATGTCTGCCATCTCAGCAATTTAATGCCCACAATAATGATTGGGCAAAAGGACGATTTGCTTAACAAGTTACTTGCAAAACATTATTATTGCTAATATTTACTTGAACTAGATAGAATGTTACACTGCAAGTCTTAGTGGACGTGCCGCGAGTCGTCTTACTTCAAGGGCTTCCCTTCGGCAACGAGTTCGGGGCAGTGCAATGTGACGCAGGAGCCACACCCATACAAATGTTTCCGAGCCCTCCTTACATTACATATCGTATTACTTTACACCTCCATTAGTATAATCCGCTCACTTTTTAAAACTACATAAATATTATAAACCGTTCGACTTGTTCCAGCTACACACAGCGACATATCATAGCACACGCAGCGGCTAGACTAACATGCACTGCGTGATTGAATACGTTACCTCTGGCCAAGCAGCGCCGGCGCCGATGGCTCGACTTTGCTCGAGTGTGCCTGACAGCGTGCAGTTTACGTAAACAAACAAGCAGCTGGGCTCGCGGGGCGCGCCGCATGTCGCAGGGGCGCTCTCACCGAGCGCGGCGCGCTGGGAACGCACTTTTTTGGCAGCTCACTGCTATTGTGGAGCTCCGAGCGTTCCGCAGATGCGTTTTTGCCAGAGTTAGAAAGCAATGATATTAATATAATTAGTAATTACTAAACATGTTTCCTTATGCGCCATAGAATGTGTCTCGTGACGAGAAGCGAAGTTTTTGCAGAACTCTACCGCGTCGATGATGAGGCGCGCAGGAAGCTCTCCGTGACTCATGCGTCGCTGACGAACGTCTTCCAATTACTTATTAATACTTATCGATGTAATCCTGAATGAAATACTCGCTTGTTATGCTCGTCACTTATCGTAATATAAATAACATGGAGTCTATCAGATAAGTAAGCCGTATCGTGACGGTCATTACAAGAAATTTACTTTAGTAAGTACAAAGATAAGGACAAAGATCAATTTATTATATGCAGGTTACGGATATAGCATTAGTCATGGATCAGGAGCAGGACGCCTGCAGCCAATATGAAATAGGTAAGAATACGTAGTAGTGCCGGCTCCGCTCGACTTGCGCGCCGCACGCGGAACACCAGCTACAACTACCGAACAACATTTTAAAGATGGCGGCGCGGAATTTGGTACCGGAACATACGACGGCAGAAATGTATAATTAGGTTGCTCAGTGTGAGCCTACATACATACTAGATATATGTACATATACCAGAGCGCCTTGACACAGCACATCGAAATAATTAGCCGATAAAACGCGATCTGTGCGCAAGTAGCGCTTGAGTAGCAGGTGGTCCCGTTACAGGCGCCGCGCGCACCACCATTGCGCTGCTCAGAAATCCGACATTGCTTGCACTAACAAATAAACGTAGACGCCAGTTCCAAGCGCCGGCAACACTTGCACCCGCTGCTGGAGTACAGAATAACAACAGTGAGCGGTACAACTACACAGCTCACACGTGTGCCACACACGCCGATCTGGGCGAGTCGGTCTCTATACATTCTATGTGGACACTAGACTTGCAGCGTTACACTTCATACACGCCACGCGATGTCGTTCTACGTACAAATCAGGCGTGTAACACGTGTGCGTCGGTTTAATGTAGTGCTAACTGCACTACATACAAAGCGAGAGCGGCTCAAATATTCTATTAAATGGAAACATATTGATAACGCGCGGACATCGGTTCTTGTTCAGTGACATGGAAATATGTACGAAGCGGTTATTTTATTGGAACATCGAAACTTGCTGATCATCTCAGCAGTGTGTACTGCAAGTCAGCCTAAATTATGTTGCGTTCAGTTCGCTAACCTGGCTTCGTATCTGTAGTGTTCAGGAACTGGGCTTCTGGCACTAGTTATTTGTAATGGGAGTGCGTGCGCTGCGGGGACGGCGCGGCGCTGGTCACAACGCTGCCGTTATCCGACTCTGATAATGACGCTTTTTGCCCATCTGTTCGAGGAAGCAATGCAGCGCACTCTGCACATGTCAGTGCAGCCCATCAGCCGCTATCGCGACGACGGAGTGCTGGCTAATTGTACAATTTAGAAACTGTCTAATATGCATGTAATGTAACATACAGCGTCAGAATTGAGCGTTATGACTTGAATCAGTTATAATCTCAAGCGTCAGTTCCAGAGACCAATTAAGTATGATTTTTGTGAAATTCGAAGCTACATGAGAACAAGCTGCATTTATATGAACCGTCGCGTCGCTCTGTCAGGATACGTGTTTGTTTATATCATGGAATATTAATATTGTTTTATTACGAACTTGACATGAACAAAATCCAAACAAGGAAAACTACATATAGATGCGGAAAACAATATGGCAGCGGCCGGGGTGAGTAATGAGGTGCTGGGCACATCCCGCTCGGCAATTTAATCGGAGTCATGTAAATGTTTGCCCTGGGTCGAACGCTTGACACGCGCAACATTAGCTCCGCAAATACTCTCCGACTTTGTGGACACACAGGTTACACTAGCACACGTAGCCGTAGACGGTTCTGATTCACTTGTGTTTGTTTATTCAAGTGATAAAATACTTTGAGCACTCTCTAGGAATTCATAAAAGTTGAATAACGCTAAAAGGCAGAATGTTGTCGCCATGAATATGTCCTATATATATACATCCGCCCTGTCACTGTTGCCATTTAACAATAATACAATCATCGACTATGAAACCGGTCGGACATACACTGGCATCTTAAAAAGAGCAAGCCAAGAGGGCGCAGGAGGGCGGGGCGTCGGCGAGTGCGGCGACAAAAAGAACACGAGCGGCCCGCGCCCGCCGCCGCCTCTCGGGCTCGGCCGCGCTACTGAACAGCGACTGCAGCTCTTTTAATTACAACTAGAGAGAGGCCTTGATTCAACATTCCTGAATAAAAGCGCCTCGGCTTTGATGAACTTGTTTGTTATGCAAGCTAGATATCCGAGTTGTTGAGACGCCTCTCTACATCATCTATATTTGCATAAACGCAACTTCAATATTGAGCATAAACTCGCCATGCAGCTATAAGAGCGGAGCTTCGCATTTACGTGTGTGAGCGGCGTATTGTTAGAACATTGGAAAGCAATAAAGTTGAGAGTGTTACGTGGACCCCTCGGCCATCCATAGTAACGAGCTCGGTCCGCGAGCCCGGCCGGGCCGCTCCGCAGTGAAAGCAATGTCGCCGCGGGTCAGGGCGACCATGTGCGCTGCTGGCGGCAGGCGACGCTCCGGCAACACGACCACTACTCCGTCAGTCATCACATCAACCAGATTGTTTAGTTGCACGCGCTACTAAGAGTAAGTAACGGTAGCGGAGCACGCTGTCGCGGCGGCTCGTTAACATTCCGCGCGATGATGCGCACGCGGCCGCGCAGGGCACTTTCCAGCGGAAGCGATCTCGACGAAATCGAGAGTGGCATTCGATTCGGGCACCTATCGACCGCGCGCCTCGCCCGCCGGTTTCACCCGGCCACACAACCTCACATAGCACCATCTTACGCTATCACTTTCACCGTTTGTAGAAAATTATTTTTATATTTGCATATCGAATGTTGCGCAATCGACGAGCGCTTCATGGCGTCCGCGCCGCGGCCGGCGGGGCTGGCCGCTCTGCAGCGCCCACTGAACCGTGTAATGGCCGCAGCTCGAGCGTGCGATATTGCTCCGCACATTACCAGAGACGACAGATTGAATGCGGTCAAATGTGAAATTGCTGTTCTTAGCAAAGAGAAGCCTATCGAGACAATTTGTAATTAAACATTACAGCGCGCCTCTTATTGAGGTCAACGCTAGCCGTACCAGTCTAGCAGAGACGGCAACACAGACACAACTACCAACTTAGAGGGAGATCTAACTAAGGTATTATCCTCCTTATTTATAAGAAACGCTATGTTTTAGGTACACGTATCTAAGTAATTAATACAATGAATATGAGGGCTCAATATCATCTACCGGCGTAAACGATGTTATGCGAGTCTTTAGGGAACACTTACGTTTATATTTGTACCAGTCCTAACAAGAGAGCAGCGGTCCTAGCAAACTTCAATAAGGTAAAAATATCACAAGTGAACAAGTGCAGTGACTGACCTTGATCCTGTTGCGGCGGCTGGCGCGCAGCACGATGCCGTCGTTCTCGATGTAGTCGGGCACCTCCTTGCGGTTGGAGAAGTTGAACACCACCGAGGTGGAGGCGGGCGGCGGCGCGCGCCCCCGCCGCGCCGCGCCCCCGCGCGCCCACGCCGCGCCGCCGCCGCCCGCCTTTTCCGCGGAACCGCTCCACGCGCGCTCGATGCCGGCTGCGCCGATGCGTGACACGCCCGCTTTACTTTCTGGCGTGCGATCTGGTGTCGCGTGTCCGTTCACTAGTGGCGCCGTGATCGTATCCGCCATCGCTTTGGTCTTGGGCTCCGGGCTAGGGCTGCGCTGGACAGGAGCGGGCGCGGCCGGGGAGGGCGAGCGCTCGGGCGGCGGGCGCGGGATGGGCTCCACCAGCGCCGCCGGAGGAGGCTCTCGTCGCTCGGCGCGCATCGGCGGACTCTGCTCGTTCTCGGCCGGCGACGGTGGGGAGGGCGACGCAAGTCTCGTGCCGTGCTCGGGGTTCTTCTCGTCGACTTCTTCGGCCAGTTCTTCAGCCGCAGAGTCGGCGGCGCGCGCGGGCATCGGGCGGATAACGCCGACGCGACGTGCTCGTCCTACGAGGACCTGATTAGTGGCCGCCAGCGGAGGCAGGTGCGAGGCTGCGCGAGGGGCTTCGAATGCGTAGCGCACCGTGGAGCCGGCGCGCGCGATGCCGTCGAGTGCCGCGCGCGACACGGGCCGCGAGCTGGCGCGCTCCGGAGACCTGTCCGGCTCGTCCCCGGCGGCGGCTGGCACGGGAGACAACGCTTCAGCTGGCGGCGACGGGCTGGGTGTTCGGGGGCTGAGCGGCGGAGCGTCGGGTGACTCGCGCGGTTCTGGCGTTGAGGTCCGCGGACCTTCAAGACCTCGTAGCACGGCAGACACGCGGGCGGCGGGTGCGGCACGACGGGTCGGAGCACTTTCAAACTTGCGTAAGGTCGAGCGAACCACGTCAGGTGGTGGACGCTCAGTCTCCCGCAGCAGCGGGGTGGGGCGTCGTGGAGGGCGCGCCGAGCGGGGCTGCGGCGGAGGACGCGGCGCCAGCGGCGGCGGGGGTGAGGGTGAGGGCGCGCGGGGCTCTTCGCGGGAGTCCAGACGACTCAGCGCGTCCACGGAGCGCGCTCGCTTCACGGATTCACGGCGAGCGGCGGGCACGCGGGGCACCAGCGACGCGGCCACGGCCACGGAGGCAGGGCGCGGGGGGCGCAGCGCGGACCGCGGCGCGGGAGCGGGCGGGGGCCGCTCGTCCAGCAGGTGCTCGAGCGAGGTGGCGCGGCGCAGCACGGAGGGGCGGCGGCGCGGCGCATCGCGCAGCGCCAGGCTAAGGTAGCGCGACTTGAGACGCTTGACGATACCGGGCCCGTAGCGCAGCTCCTCGTCCTCTTCGTCGTGCGGCGGCGGCGGCGGGGGCGGCGGCGGCTGCGGCGGCGGCTGCGCGGGACGGCTGCGCGCGGCGCGGCGCTGCAGCAGCTCGCGCTTCCACTGCGGGAGCGCTCCGTTCGACATGCCTGTGCACAGCACGTCGCCGGTATTAGAGGGTGATACTGGCACGACTATGACCACTATGATAGAGGGCTTCATGGAAAAGAATTATTATATGAAATTAAGAAACTGTACTTTTAGTTTGGTATAATTATCAATACAATTTGGTGTTTTTCTTCAAAGCAGTAACTTTTAAGATGGCATCATGGCGAGGATGGATGGTAGAGAGGAGGCAGCAAGGGCAGATGTCTTAAAGATGAATAGTAAACGATTTTTGATTTGTGTCTTATTAGAAACAGGATGAAGGCATTGCAGCCGAGATTGTTATAGAGCCGAGTGCTGCAATGACAAATTTAAACGAGTATGAAACGACGTTTTTAATCACAAAAAAATAAATAAACGGAGGTGCCCGGCGACTTGTGGGGGCTACTGGACTTACAATAAATTGTGGCACCGGCTCGTTGGCGCGCTTTTTCGCACTGATGCGAAAAACTGTAAATTGCGTTCCTAAAAGCGGTAGGGTTTTTTTTTAGATGGGAAATCATCCAGTAACTTTTCCCGCTCTTAGGCGGAGCGGAAGGGCGTACCAGACTTTTACTGACTAAAATCCATTTCTATGTTCCTTCATTGCGTTGCGTCTCAGGCAGGCCCCCGGGGTTTCCTTTCTGAAGCGATCGCACGGCCCCAGGAGGCTTCGACCCAGCCCGGCCCCTACGGTTTTGCTGACATCTCCTTGAGCCGCGTGGAACACCCGGCGTCGACAACTTTGGTTCGGTCCGGATAGTTAGTGACAGCGAGTTATTTGTTGCTAGCTATCCGCAAGCCCACGCGTACGGTGGCTGGAAATCGGGTTCGGGATCCCGGTGGTTAAGGCGTGAGGGCTCTTCCCTCGCGCGTTCTGCCGTTTCCTTCGCTAGCATTACTACTTCGCAGAAGTAGGCGACCGCCTGCAATTCCTCCTCGCTCCGGACCATGTTTTGTACCAGGGACCGGCGTGAGAGGACACGGCGATGCTCCGCTCAAGCAGGGCATACCTCTACCGTGTTCTCTGGGCGATCCACACAACGATGATACCCAGGCGTTTTTTCCGCATGAATCAGGTGCAGGAACCTCCTGATCTTACTGTGTACGGCGAGGACCTGCGTCATACGGAAGGTGAGGACGCCTTGACGTCTTGGAAAGACGACACTTCTCAAAGAGGGGACTTACCGCCACAATTATGGCGTGCCCAGCACTGGGTTGCGACAGTCGCTGTTGCCATCCCACCATGAGATCTCGCCGGAAATCTATCCGCCAAGATCCGACTTGTCGTGGCAGCTGAGTTTCGCCCCGGCGTTAAATCTCCAGGCGCAATATTGTGTTTTCTTCAAACTCTCAAGTTTTATTAGTTGAATTGGTGAATGCAGATAGCAATTACAAAAAAGTGAAGGACAGTCTCTTAAGAATGTTTTCCCGTAGTTACTACTGTTACAGCATTTTTATTTAAGCTCCTCTTAC
The DNA here is from genome assembly GCA_929112965.1 of Mythimna albipuncta. Classification (NCBI taxonomy): domain Eukaryota; kingdom Metazoa; phylum Arthropoda; class Insecta; order Lepidoptera; family Noctuidae; genus Mythimna; species Mythimna albipuncta. The sequence goes on along the minus strand of OV815962.1, from coordinate 457,124 downwards.
TGCTCCGCCCTGTGTGCCCTCAACCTGCTTAGTACCTAATGCTTTAACACTTTTGGGAAAACTCCCCGTCAACTACATAATCTTTAGGCTTTTTTTTTTTTTTTATGGTGGGAAAAATCATGCATTGACATCCCCCGCCCTTGGGCGGAGCGGGAGATAGTGTCAGACTCTTACTGACTAAAAGACCCACCCCGTTCCTTCTAGCCTTCATACCGGGGCTCGAGCGCCCTTTCGGATAACCCTGGCCCCAGTAGGCTTCGACCCGGCTGGGCCCCTGCTGTTGCTGACAACTCCTTGAGGCGCGCGGGAACAGTGCGCGCCGTCGACGACTTGGGCTTGGTCCGGACAGTTACCGGACGGCCGGACAGCGAGCTACCCATTGCTCACTGTCCGCAAGCCCGCGTCTACGTTGGCCGGAAATCGGGATCAGAATCCCGGCGACGGCGGCGGCGATAACGCCGTTGCCTGATGCGTTCGGCCTCCTCCTTTGCAAGCATTACTGCTTCGCAGAAGTCGGCGACCGCCTGCCACTCCTCCTCGCTCCGGACCATGGCCTCAACCAAGGCCCGGCGCGAGAGGTCTCCGCCGCCGATCGCCCCCACGAGGGCACGGCGATGCTCCGCCCAAGCAGGGCACACCTCGACTGTGTGCTCCACCGTGTCCTCCGGGCGTTCCGCACAGTGGCGACACCCGGGCGTCACTTCCGCATGAATCCGGTGCAGGAAACTCCCGAATGAACCATGTCCGGTGAGGACCTGCGTCATGCGGAAGGTAAGGACGCCGTGAGGCCTTTCCAGCCACGCCTCAAAGAGGGGACTTACCGCCATGATTGTGGCGTGCCCAATAATCTTTAGGCTGTGATGTTTCATGAAATGCAAGTGACCTTTAACCATAATGAACTAAATACCATGTTGACTACACTCAGGTTTTAATCAGCATGTGTTACGTATATGTGACTGATACAGCACTCTCCTTTCCCATACACATGGTAAAAATGAAATGTGCTATAATGAACATGACAAATATTCGTTATTTGAGTTACTATTAATGAACTTTTGTTTTAGCATTTGTCATGTCTTGGCGACTTGAACATTAATGTATTAACATGTACGTGAGAGATTATATCAAACAAGAACATTTTTATCTAACACTAGCTTTTGCCCGCAGCTTTGCCTGAGTAATTACTCGTAAATTATGCCTAAGCCACTTAGGAATAAAGCAGCTTTCCATCAGTGAAAAAATTTTAGCAATCAGACTAGTAGGTACTTCCAGAGATTACCTCCTACAAACAAAAAAATAAACTTAACTTTTTTATTTATTAGTGTAGATTATTTTGAGTTTGTTGATTACCTTGACAGTGGCTATATAAGTTATAGTATAATGAATATTTCGTCTTCGCGGTTGTTTCACAAACTTTAGGAAAACATAATGTTTGGGGTCTACAGATACTGATTTGAATAGACATTGTACATTGTGTAGTATAAAAAGCAAGAAATAATAATAATAATAAAAAAACAAATATGAAGCCTGCATTACTTACAGAACAGAACCAGTAAAAAATCACTTCATTGTTGAATAAAAAGATAAGGTATTTACTGAATAGTTTCAAGTAATAAGTATTGTTTAAATAACACAAGGGAATAGAAAAACTCAACGGAGGTAATGATGTAACACATTAGAAACAAGTTTACTAAACAATAATTGTGTGACTTCTTGCAGCAATCTCTGAACTACGAGACCAACTGAACGCTCACACTACAGGCAGGAAAAGCCACAATAACTCACAGCGAGTAGCCACACATTATATATTATTTATAGTAAGCGATATCAGTTAACACTTCAGTTTCCCTTTATATTGTGTTACTAATTCACCAAATGTAATAATAATTAATATGTAAGCATGGATTGATGCTAAAGCATAATGTCACATTATTACATTTTTTTTTTCTCTCATAAGTAATCTGCGATCAGCCCAGTTGACTATAATCAGATAGGTTGCAGTAAATAGCAGTTTTGTTGGGTTAAAGCCACTGCTTTAGCTCTCCTTAGTCATACATTTTCTCTTTTTTTTCGGTCTATTGATTGGGTTTCATATAAGAATATAAGAGATAATAAATTTAATTCGCAGATACAAAGCAATGGGAACATCAAACATCGAGCCGTTTACCAATCAGTACAAGGATATAATTTTGGAAGTCAATCAAAAATAATTTGAATTCTTTTAGCATTTTTGTATACCTACTTACAGTCCAGAGAAGCATGTTTGTCAATGGGGTGGGATGGAGCTTTAATCGTTCAGATCAGTTATCTGTGTATTGTTTGGCTTCTTCAATGGCAGTCTACATTTTTATTTTAACAATTAAAACAATAGAGTTATTAGATGTGCTAAGTTCATGAGACAGAAGAATGCAAGCTTCACAATTGCTCTGTACGAAGGGTAGCTGAAGCGAGACTTACCAAAGTCCTGGGAGGACTCCAGGATGGTTTCCACCATCATCTTGAGTCGGCTGCACCAGTCTTAAGCAACTGAGTGGAGATGCAAAATAATAAGTTAAGCTTTATAACATGCTCAATTTAGCACAAGTACTTAAAAAAGAGTATAATTACATAATAATTCAGTAACATATATGAGTAAATATGGGGAATTAATATTTGTCCTATCAGGCAATTACTCATAGGCTTGAAAAAAATAACAGCTATTTGCTTAGTAAGAATCAATCACAACATATATTTTTTTGTAAATGTTGCAATCTTGTAAAAGAAAGTTTAGTTTCAAACATTATTGAAACATTATATTTAGCAATTTTATTAAATTACCTTTATGTTGATTTCACAATAAATTGTTGTCTAGACAACTTTGCTCCATAAAACTTATCATAGTTAGTAGTGATGGCCTCTCTGATATTCTCACTTAATAATTATATAACATTATGAGGCATCATAAATAATGCACCACTTTCATCTGGTGCTCAACCTGTTCTTGGTTATTTAACACTACACATTAGAGAGTTTTACTAATATTATAATTATACCTAATATATTTTGCTACTGAATTATACGTTTAGCATGCCACACTTGTTCTATTGCAGACTTTGAACCTTTTCATAACTTAGTTGAGTACAATAATATAAAGTACTCAAGATTGTTTTAAGGCCATTGTGATAACATTTAATAATTTACCCAAGCAATACAATAGTATGAAATCAAAATTAATAATAGGTGCATCTTTAAAACCTGCCAATATTTTAAAATTCTAAGTTATGCTGAAAGTTACCTTTTGTAAACATTGGACAAGTAGCGCCGAATGTCGAGGGCGAGTTCTTATAAGAAGCCATCACAGATGGTGCACTTGATATAAAAACATTGACATAATCAGAGATCGCTCGATATGAGCGCAGCAGCGGCGGCGTGGAGAGCTCGGCGACGTCGATGACCCCGCGCGCTAACTAGCGTCTCGTCTAACTGTACTTATTGCCTCGTTACACCAGGTAAGGCGTTTAATGCTAATGAATGATAGTTTTTAAACAGGTGCGGGCTCGCTTGTCGTCCGCGAGCACTGCATGCCCAAAAACAATACCCCGGCGTCCGCACGCCATCGCCCGCCGGTGCATTCCTTTCCCCCATACTTCGCATAACTCAAACGATGTCTTACCTGCTAAAAATCCATTGACGTTTCACCGAAAACAGGCTTGTTCCAGATTTCAGTTTCTAAATTCTTCAAAGCGTTGCCATCTGTGTCAAATCAATCCTCAGAATTGTACATAGCCAGCCAACCACACGCACTTTTGAATACTTTTATTGTACCCTGGTGGTATCACCCACGACGGGACGATAAACACTTCAACAGATTATGTTTAACATATTTTAGCCTTTGTTCACTTATTTAACAACCTAATTCACTTTTTATGCGATCTAGTGATGCTATTTTATGCAAGTTCAGTTAACAATAATATTAAAAATGTTTTACAAACACACGCAACACAACCAATGACAGAAAGTTGATTCACTGAACTGAATGAAAGTGAAGTGAAGTGATGGAAGGAGGAATGAAAGAACGCGAAATTAAATAGTTTTGACATGTCAGTTGACATTGACAAGCAAGCTATAGTCTATGGTAGAATCGCTGTTGATAGCATGGAATTAGTTAGTACCGGTTTGTCTTCTTCTTCTTTACCGGTTTGTGCAACTATCTATTTTATTTTTTTGTAAAAAAGCGAAATGCACTTGAAAGTTAAATCTCGATTTATTGCGATTTAAACTCCGTTCAAACTTAAGACGAACTCAACTCGTTGCACGATATCAGTTTAGACCAAAAATAGATTTAAAAAAGTATCGCAGAACAATGTTGATTATGGTCAGCTTCTTGTTCCAGTGGTAACTTTTTGAAGATTGCTTAATTTGACATTACAGACGCTTAATAAAGATAGTTAATGCCGCCTAGAGATCACAGTTTTTATTAAATTGACTTTGTTTGAGGTGGCAAACTTTTTTTATCGTCTAAGGTCCCTTTGAGGTGAAGTCTGCTAATAGGCAAATGTAGATGGCGTTGCTATGGCAGGAAAAATTGAAACGTGTAGAGCGTGGTTGCGTGCTAGGTAGTGCTCGGCCACAGTGGCAGCACGGTGCTCAGTTTGTGATTGGAGCATAGCAAGCAGCGCATTGGCTCAACGACACTGTATTGATAGATGGCGGTACTAGTCACAATAGTTGTTAAGAAAATATTTTTTAGACAAAAAATAATTCTTATTGTTTTTGTATTAAAAAAAAACCGAATAAAATAAAAAAGAAATGGTAACTTTTTTCGTTTGAAAATAGTGGGTTTATTGGGTAAATACTCAATTAAAAACGATTTATTGAGTATTTATTCATTTTGAGTATTTAATCGGATAAAATCCCAGATCCCAACACTATTTGAAAATGATTAAAGTTCGTTTGTGTCGGTACTTTTACACACACATTTCACCAGTCGTGTATTTGTTTCACATTGCAGGGAGCGGGCTTATTGCTGTCTAGCACAAATCCAAAATCTTTCATTTATTAGGTCCATAAGTTTAATTTACTAAATTTTGATCCCTCCCCCTATAAATAAAAAAAAATAAGAATAGGCCGACCCCTGTTAAATATTTATTATATGTAGGTACGTTTGGTTGATTTTGATGTTCATTTTTAAAAGTAATAATTCTAAGGAACGTTTATCAATACTTATGTTGTTTACGCAAATAAGTAACGTCAAGTTCACAAGCGGGGAGTCGTAGTAATGTTGCCATGGCAATACATAGTTTAGCGCACATTGGCATTCGCGCGGTTGCCCTCGCTTTTTCAAATCTTAATTTATTTTTGTAATCTTAAGTAAGAACTATTAAGACTCCGTCCCACGGTTCCACCCGCTAGTAATAAAAAAATAAGGCATGGCCGACCCCTATGTTACTGAGAAATTAAGTTGCTTTAAAAAATCGCAGTTGGGATAACACATTGCCCGACCAGGGATCTGAACCCAGGACGTCATGCTCTCACTGCCCCCAACTGTTTCCAAACAACCCCCAGTGTGGAAACCTTGTTTCCGCATAGTTATAAGTCACTAATTGTTCTAAGCAGTCTTTGCCTAATACTGATAGGTTCCATAGAGCAAGGTAATGTGTTTATAGTTACACAAGTTGGTGGTTGGTACTTACGTGACAATAAGAATAAATACGAAGCATTTTAGGTTCGGTATTTTCACATAAAATAATATTCTCTATCCGTTAGATGGTATCGAAAGATTTCATTGCCATTTTATGTTCGTTAGGTAAACTTCAATAAAACAATTGTAGACATTTTTGATCACTCGATATAAAAGCTATGTAAGCAATCGCAGACATTTTGAACATCTTACATAAACACATAATCATGTCCATGGGTTTTCGTTAGTGAACCTCGTCGCAGCCACGGGGGCGCGTCCAGCGTCTGTCCTCTCTATTTTTATTCTACGTTTATGTCGTATCATAAATATGGACATAAAACTTTACGTACGTACTTACTGATTTTCACTAACCTTGTTAATACATAGATACTTCAGAAGGCGATTAAATTTCTAGGTGATTAGAAGGAAACTTTTAGGGTTCCGTAGCCAAATGGCAAAAAACAGAACCCTTATAGAGATAGATTCATCATGTCTGTCTGTCTGTCCGTCCGTCACAGCCATTTTTTTTCCGAAACTATAAGAACTATATTGTTGAAACTTAGTAAGTAGATGTATTCTATCAACCGTTTTAAGATTTTCATAGAAAAATAGGAAAAAGTAAAACCATAAATTTGGGGGTTTCCCCATAAGTACTTACTGCATAGTTTGCGCGAGAGACACTTCCAAAGTGGTAAAATGTGTAACTTCCCCTGTAACTTCTAAAGTAAGACTAAGTATGATAAAACTAAAAAAAATATATGATGTATCTACATTATCATGCAAACCTCCACCGGAAATTGGTTTGAACGAGATTTAGTAACTAAGTAGTTTTTTTTTAATACGTCATAAATCTAAAAAAATACATTATTATTAAAACATCGATCACGGTCACAACGTACTGCAAGAACTTTTTTATTATGTTAAGTACTTGCTGCTACGGAACCCTTCATGGGCGAGTCCGACTCGCACTTGGCCGCTTTTTTGACCTACGTGGGAAATCATGAAATAACGCCTACCGCTCTGGGTGGAGCGAGAGGGAGTGTCAGACTTTTACTGACTAAAACCCACAGTGCTCTTTCAGTTGCCTATGTTTGCAAGAGCTGCTGTGGACTGTGGTTACTCCCACGAACAATCTACAGCCCCAGCAAGCGTCGTAGGTCCTAACTGGTCCCACCAATTATATTTGACATTCTTTTGAGGCGCGCTTGGAACGTGCCGCCGTCGCCGTCGACGCAGGTTTGGTCCTTACCAGACGGCCGGACGGTGAGCCATGTGTAGCTCACCGTCCGTAGAATAGAAGGTACTCAAAGATTACGGCAATATGCCTACGGCGGTATAGGTTCCTGTGTAATTAAGAAGAATGACTGTGACGTGCAGAACCCAAGAAAAATTGTATGTGTAACCTTGTAGAAATGAATCCCGACTTGTAATAAAGATATAGGCGCCACTTGTGCGGCGCGCGGTGTGCAAGACGAGCCGCGCGCCGCCGCCACAGTTGCGGGAGTTGTTTCCGATCTGCGTAATTATTTCATATTTATTCGTGTTTGATAGTTCTTAATTCCGCCCCAGAGCGGAGTTTGGAACGCTCGTAAAATATTAGGTACAGCTGGATCGATAGCGTAATGGTTAAACGTTTTTGCCGTTTAATGTTCGTAAATTACAGATATTTATGCTATCAGCTTCGCGCGGTTGTTGTCGTTAGAAAGCAATCTAATTATAATACGCTTAACTGTTACAAGTTGCTCCGAGATTTGATTTATTATAGGTGACTGCGTAGGCATGTACGCAGAACACTTTACAACTTAATTTGCATGTATTCTAAATGTTGTATTGTTTTGGAACTTCGTGGACCACTTATGTAAGTTACGCCTAATGACAATACAACAGTTATGCATTGTAAAGTTAATCAAAGTGTCATGCGTATGGTTTATCATAGGTAGGTAAGCGTTTAATAATAACTTACTTTACCCACTCTTAGTTTCTCGCGAATGCGGCGCGGCAGGATCGAATATACTTTAAGTACTTAAACAGAAATTAAGTTCTCTTATATAATAATTATAACTAAGACGTAAAAACATACATAACAACCACGCACACTGGAAAACTCATTTAAATTATACTTAGTGGATAGCAAGGAAATGTAAACGTAGCAACTTAGGCAATGTAATAAATTAATTAAATAATTTTGCATGCCGTAAGGCAAAATGTATCGGGACTGTCCATAAATTAACACCATATCTGTTACCTGCATTATTGGCAAATAAATGATTTCTCTTTTTATTTCCATTTCAAAGGAACCTACGTCGTGTGGTATCTCCACGCCAGGTTCTGTTATGCCTGGCCTGCGTCCATACGCGTATGTTGGTTCTCTTTGACTGTGCCCACTCATACTTCATAGATGACCTCTGATGACACCATAAATATAAGAAAGGAGTTTTATCTGTTTTTATTTCTATGGGTGAAACTCATTATAATCCACTAGTCATATTATCTACCATTTTATTATAGATATCGAATATCTGTATATATATTTCGCAAGGAAATGAGGATATATTTAAAAAGCAAAGTTCTGACTCACCGACTCATCAAGGCCTAGTTCAAACTCTTGAACCTAGAACGCTGAAATTTTGAACGGGAATAGATAATGAAACGGAGGTCTAAAGTTTGTATGGACAACATTTATTTTTACACAGACGAAGTTGCTGCCCGAAGCTAGTATTTTTATACATGCATTTAATAAAATTTATGTGTATATGTATATGTAATTTGTCTGCAGCACATGAAAGTATATTGAATTTTTAAATTAGAGTCTAAAAAAAACTTATTCATTTTTTTGTTAAATTTCACTTATTCACGTTGCTCACATAGTCATTGTTGTTTCATTGCTGGTGCACAGTTAGTGGTGGGTGACTGTTTTTATTGAGTTGGGGACGATTCGGACGCCACCGAATGAAATTATCGAAGCTGTTTAGTACAGTTAGATGAAAAACGTTTTAAATGTTCTAATTCGGATACTGTGTCTGAATCGTCAGTCAATCTTTTTATTTTAAGAATATTATTCACTGGTTTTAAGTAGATAAGATTTTTTCTAGACTAAAATATGTTCACATTTGTACGGGAATTTCACTTAAATATAACAATTTAATCTATACATATAGTACGTATTAAATTGATGATAATGTGACCTTAAACATTATCTAACGATTTATTTAATTTTGTTACCTACCTTTTTAAAACTCATCGTATATTTCAAATGAAATGCCTGATTTGAATAATTCAAAAAATAATATACAGGTAGATACTGACTGAACCAGTCCTGAATAATAATTGTTTTGAAAAGTATTAATATCAGAGTGGGTACAATAAGGTGCCTGTTCTATCGGGGGGGGGGGGGGGGTTATAATTCAGTTTTTTTAATTAGAAAAGAAAACAAACGTTATTGTGTTAATATTGGTTTAGGTCGTCAGTAGTGATATCTATTGTTTTTTTTTTTTAGGGTTCCGTAACTCAAAAGGAAAAACGGAACCCTTATAGGATCACTTTGTTGTCCGTCCGTCTGTCTGTCTGTCTGTGTCAAGACCTTTTATCCCGAAAACGCGAGGAGGTATCGAGTTGAAATTAAAACCATATACTCATGTCTGTGGTCCCAACAAGCTGTGAAAAAATCAAATTTCTAGAAGTTAACGAACAATAAAGATACAGCCGCGCCGTTTATGTCGCAAAAAAAAGGTATATTTTGAAACTCTCAAAGATCGAAATTCATAGGGTACTTCCCGTTGACCCAGAATCCTGAAATTGGCCAGAAAGCCAGGTTTATAAGCACAGGTATAGAAATAAAATCTGAAAACAGTAATAACACCTAAGTCAAAAAAAAATGCAATTCGGAAAAATGTTCGAGACTCATTCGGGAATTGTAGTTGGCACGGAACCCTCAGTGCGCTTGCACAGTTTTTTTAAATAAAGTGTAATGTCACTCAGTGATATGACGTAGCATTTTACTGGTGATAACTTTTAAAATTGAACGGATAGTTTCGAACATCTGTCCACATCTAACTCCAAACATTGTACTTCGACTTACAGTGTTAGCACCTCTACGGTCCGGACTCTACCGCGTACCTACATCGAAGGATTGGAACAATTTGTCTGCAGCAGTCTTCCCGTCTATAAATATATATGTAATAGCTCTTAATAAGCTTGTGCAATCTTTAATGGTGAACATTAAAGATTGCATCACTGCTTACCATCATGGGATCGTCAAGCACTAGTTTATATCATTTAAAAGAAGTACTAGTTTCTGCCAGTGGCTTCGACGGCATGAAAGTAGTTTCCTCCATACAAACTTTGAATCCTCATTTAATTCCCTTCGGGTTTGAAGTTGGGAAAATAATCAATGTTGGTTGGTTGGTCTAAGGGTCTAAGGGTTTGGGCTGGGCGGTGACCAGTCAGTGACAGAGTCCGGGCTTTACCCTTTGTATAAATAGATTAATATATGATATTTGACATGCATTGTGTTTCACCTGTACCATTACATTATTTTGTTAACATTATTATAACAGAGAGTAAAGTACGTCCAACTGATGTGGTTTTCTCCCTTATCGTAAACGCCTCAACATTATAAAATGCTCAGCAGGGACGGGACGCTCCCGCCCGCGCGCTTGCGGTGCGCTTGCTCCACAACCACGACTCACTATTTCGCGCTAAACATAATTTAATATCTACCTACGAGGCCGTATCATTCCGTATCTTTGAACAGTTAAGTATTGTGGACCAAAAGCTGTCTTCTTATGAATTAGCGATCCACCCCGGCTTTGCACGGGAACCTACACATTATATATTCAAACTGGGGATGTTGTGCATATGACGTTTCGGATCTGGATACGGATAAAGAAATATTAATAGAACAGATTTGGATACGGTTATCTACGGATATGTAATTATGTCAGATTATCCGCTAGTTTTGATTCCGGATATTGGAGTTTTTTAAATGATAAAAGTAATGGTAACTATCTCCTTTCTCTCAGTCCATCCAAAGGTTGTCTGTAAGAGATCGCCCTGTGCGATAAGACCGCCCATTGTGAACTTATTCTTTTAAATGTTTGTCCTGTACTTTTGTTTATTTGATGTACAATAAAGATTATAATAAATAAAATACAAATAGCAAGATTTTACTTTTCAAATCAAATCAAAAAGAAGATTAGAAAAATTATCCGAAATTTTTATACCGGATACGGTTATTTCGGTTTTCCGAGAGTTTCGGTTAAGATTACAAAACTCCATCCCTGGTTCAATCCGATAAGCCCGATAAACGATGAATTGTTTATCGCTCGCTCTATTACGAGTAGTACCAACCGCATCAAATGCGTTGCGTGTCTTTGGAGGAGTTAGCGATAAATAAACAGTGTTTGCTCGCGGCGAGTGACAGCTTTACGTAGAGACACATTATTATTTATGTTTATTCACTTGACATACAGAAATCAGAAACGTTTATTTCAAATAGACCAACTACAGGCACTTTTGAATTGTCAGAAAATCGGTCAGTCAGAAACAAAAAAAGAAGTCAAGCTATTGCACAGACCCCCGAACCCTCAAAACTTTGGTGTTTTTGAATCAACAATGGAAGATATTCTCTCCAAACTTGTAGATAGTAACAAATCCATAATTATTTGTGGAGATTTTAATATTAATATTTTGGAAAATAATTTAAATAGCAGCAGATTTTTAAATCTTTTTTAAATCATTTCATTTGTCTAACGTTTTTACAGAACCAACAAGAGTAACCCCAACCTCTGCAACTTGTATTGATAATGTTTTCTACAATTGTGACTATCTAGATAAAGCTATAGTAAATTATCTTCCGTCTGATCATAGTGGACAAACGGTAACTTTTATGTCTCAAGCAGCCCTGGAAAAGACTCAGATTCAATTCAGGCCAATTACAATTGGCAAATTAATTAAATTTAATAGTAACTTACAAAATAAGTTAAATGTTCTGGGCCATGATTTAATGATGCTAATAAATTTTATGATAACTTCTTTTCATTGGTACTTAATGAATTTAATACAGCTTTTGAAAAGAAGTCGAAAAATATATTCCCTAAGTTTGTTTTTAGTGACTGGGCGACTAAAGGTATTAGGATAAGTAGGGAAAGACTGTATGAGCTATACGGCCTTAAGCCATTCTTCAATACTGAAACCTTCAATAAATATGTAAATAAATATTCTAAACTTTTCAGAAAGATTTGCAAGGTAGCAAAGGCCCTGTACATTAGCAACAAGATCAAATCGGCAGACAATAGAATGAAGACTGTGTGGAAAGTTATTAATAGTGAAACTGGTAGGAACAAAGTACGCAGCACGGATTTTTTATTGGAGACTCCACATGGTCCCAAAAGCTCTAACATAGAAGTAGCCCAAGAGTTTGTGAATTATTTCACCAATGTACCTCTTAGGATAACGGAAGCTCTAAATTCCTCCCCTGAAGCCTCAATTACTTTATTAAAAGCAAACTTGCCAGGCTGTCCGGTTGAATTTCAATTCAAACTTATAAACCCTATGACAGTCATAAAGGCTTTCCGGCAAATTAAAGTCAAATTAACCGACGACCTATGGGGAATGTCTTTTTTTTTTTTTTTTTTTTTTTTTTATGGTGGGAAAAATCATGCATTGACATCCCCCGCCCTTGGGCGGAGCGGGAGATAGTGTCAGACTCTTACTGACTAAAAGACCCACCCCGTTCCTTCTAGCCTTCATACCGGGGCTCGAGCGCCCTTTCGGATAACCCTGGCCCCAGTAGGCTTCGACCCGGCTGGGTCCCTGCTGTTGCTGACAACTCCTTGAGGCGCGCGGGAACAGTGCGCGCCGTCGACGACTTGGGCTTGGTCCGGACAGTTACCGGACGGCCGGACAGCGAGCTAATGGGGAATGTCTGTTAAAGTATGCACATCCATAATTGAGACTATAGCACCATACTTAGCTGTAATATTTAATTTGTGTGTGGACCAAGGCGTCTTTCCAGATATAATGAAATACAGTAAGGTTATACCACTTTTTAAATCAGGTGACCATAAGGACACTAATAATTACAGACCTGTATCAGTATTGCCGGTTTTCAGTAAGGTGTTTGAAAAAGTTATGCTTAATCAAATGCTTTACCATTTTAACAGCTATAAAATCTTTCACGATCAGCAGTATGGTTTCACCAAAGGACGTTGTACGACTTACGCTGGTGTCACTTTATTAAAACATATATTTGCAGCGTGGGAAAAAGCCCAAGATGCGATAGGGATATTTTGTGACCTCATAATCATAATCATAATCATTTATTTGTTAAAACGTGGTAGGTATGTACATTACATGGTCTTAGGCTCAAAAGCTTTTGATTGCGTTAATCACGAAAACTTTATTTTAAAGCTTAAAAATTATGGGCTAGGTAAACTTGCACTCAGCTTGGTAAAATCTTACTTAATTGACAGGCAACAGCAAGTTCAGATAAATGGTGTCAATTCTCCGGGTTTGAAAATCAAAATGGGTGTACCGCAAGGCTCAATACAACAACCACATATTGTATTGTTTGCTGACGATACGTCGTTAATTTTTAAAATCAATAGACGTTCCGCAAACCTTGATGACGTAAATAATGCTCTACAGCAAGTCCAAAACTGGTTTACTGTTAATAATTTAATATTAAATGGAAAAAAAAACTAAGTGCATAAGATTTGCGTTACCGAATGCTAAAAGCAATTATTCCGACATAGTATTGAACAAGGAGAAATTCGAGTTCGTCGAGAATACGGTTTTCCTAGGGATCACGCTTGACTCGAGGATACAATGGGGTCCTCATTTAACATCGTTGGCAGGACGGCTTAGTTCAGCAGCATATGCTGTCAGAAAAATCCGCCAATTAACTGATGTAGATACTGCGAGACTAGTCTATTTTAGTTACTTTCATAGTATCATGTCTTACGGTATTTTGCTATGGGGACGGGCTGCAGATATAGTCTATTTTTATACTGCAGAAAAGAGCTATCGCGTCTGCGAAGATTATATATGGCAGAGCCATATATAATCTTCGCAGACGCGATTCTCTTAGGAAACTATTTAAAGAAATAAACATCCTGACGGTCCCTTGTCAATACATTTATGAAAACATCATGTATGTTCGGAAAAATATTCATCTTTTTACTAAGATAAGTGACAGGCACAATTTTAATTTTAGGAATAGGAACAAATTAGATCAACCTCGATTCAGATTGGCTAAAGTATGTAGCTCTTTCATGGGGTACTGTATAAAATTTTATAATAAAATACCAATTGAGATTCTACAACTAAATCAGTCCAAATTTAAAACATGCATTAAACGCACACTATGTAGACAAGCATATTAGGTATAAACTGGAAGATTATCTCCCTGGCAAAAATGCTTGGCTAAATGCTGGTCCTGCTCCACAACTACAGCCACTTTTACCTTCAAATTAGTTTATTTTTATTTTTTTATATATATAAATATATTTCTAAATATTGGAAGAGATACTATTCCCCTTTTTGTATTTTTTGCTTTCGAAATGTATTTTTAATTTATTTGTTTATTTCAATTGAGCTTATGATAATTTATTGCCTTTTTTAATTGGAAACTAAATAGTATTGTATAATGTAGAAGCACTTTTTTTTTCAAGTTTTTGTGAATGTGAAGCACCATGGAGCATCTTTATTAGGTTACAACTTGTTTGACATTACGAGCATGGCAGTTGAGAGTTTGCCATGCTCACCCAAATGTCTTGCTGGTGGTGGCACGTGTTATTCATTCGGTTCCCTTTAAAATGGTTGAGCTGAGTGGGGCTGATGCACGTGAACGGGTGTCATCGGTTGAGACTGGTCATCTCTTGGCTGCCAGTGGCTTAATTCGGTTTCTATTTTTAATTACATTTAATAAAAAGAATAATAACTTATTATTATTAGGTATCTACCTACATTGTGCTCACATATTAGAAGCGACAAGAAATATGTAACCAAGATCTATGTAACTCATAATATATTTTAAAAAGAGTGTCCATGGAGTTTCTTGCACGTTCTTCTCCATAGAGACCTACGTATTGGAACGTGAAATTTAGCTTCACTTTTCTTGGACTGACCGACATTTGACTATTCAAAAGTGCCTGCAAATGGTCTATTTGAAATAAATGATTTTGATTGATTGATTGATTGCACGTTCTAAAGCGTAGATCCCTATAGAGAAGAACGTGCAAGAAACTCCATGGATATCATCATCTACTGAAGGTGGCGGTCGCATGCGTGAGGGAATGGCTCTCATGCCCCAGCCGCCGGGATCCCGATCCTGATTTCTAACCGCCGTAGGCGTGGGCTTGCGGACGGTGAGCAATGGGTAGCTCGTCGTCTGGCCGCCTGGTAACCGTCCTGACCGAGTCCAAGTAGACTAACCGTAGTGTTACTCGCGCGCCTCAAAGAAATGTCAGTAAAACTGTAGGAGCCCCCTCAGGGTCGAAGCCTACCGGGGCCATGAGTTCGCTTGAATCAAACACAGTCCATTTCATACACTGCTCATATCCATCTAAACAACCATGTAGCATGAGAGCATCCACTCCTATCAAGATCGGAGTCTCTTTACTTAAAGTTGTACACCATTACGTTAACCTAGGACCGACCGAGTTTAGCTAGATCGAACTTCGAGAAAGAAGTCAATCGTCGAATCTATTTTACGGTATTTTCTCGTCCAGCATAAACATAACACAGTGTCTCAAGACGAAAGTCTATGATAAGAGCGTGTTGCCAGTTGCCATATATGGCACTGAGACGTGACTGCTCACAATGGGCAACATCAAAGGTCCAAAAGTCACCCAAAGGGCAATGGAATGGGCTAAGCTCGGAGTTTCCTCGCGTGATTGAGTCAGGAATGAAGGAGAACTAAGGTTGCCGACATGGCCACTAAAGCCAGAAGAATCGCCAAATGAAAGTACCCCTAAAGTCGACTTGTAGAAAATGCCTAAGGCATTAAGCCCGCCTTTGTACAGTGTTTACTAGTGCTTAGTTTTTATAAATAAACTAGCTGTGCCCGCGACTTCGTTCGCGTGGACTACAGGATTAATTTTTAATTCATTTTTTTCTAAAATAAAAGTAGCTTATGTAACTCCTTATTACATCAGTTACCTGCCAAAAAAAATCCCGTCGTTGTGGTGCCTTGGGGGAGAATGTTCAACAGAGTCTTCCGGCTGAGATGATGAATGTCACTACAATCGGCTGCGGAGACTCGGCTTATTATTGTTTATGGCGGGCGCCAGATTTTACCATGAAGTAGACTGATGTTTCTCTAGTAACTCTTCGTAGGTGCCCTGAACAATAATAGTGAATCGTTTTCAAATCGAAATGATCACGATGGATGTAGATTAAGTACCGCTTCATGTCTTTATTACCATGTTTGAAATAAAATCTATAAATTAGGCGCTAACTTATGAAAAAGTCAAAATAAGTTAAAACCCTATTTAAATAATAATTTTATTCACCAAATTAATTTAGCTCAACGTCTGGTTTTTGTATAAAAACCGGAGAAGCGAGAGATATCTAATATTGTGTGGCAATTTACATATTTCATGTTTACGTAAAATTAAGTGTTTCTTAGATGCTCAGCTTTACTTATTCATAGAAGCACTGCTTGAGATTTTTTTATTTTTATTTTCGTGCTCTGTTGGGCATGAAAGAAAAACATAGTATGTCTTCTCATTTTGGTGCGCCATTTGTTACCGGCAGCAGAGGGACGCGGACAGTTTGTCATGTCTCGTCGAGTGGAGAGTGGTGGGCCTGCGCCCTCCCGAGCGCTCGCTCGACTTAGGCCTTTGTTATTCAGATACATTCATAAATAATAAGTCAGTGCCGGCCCGCGGCCAGCTCAGAAGGTTATTTCAGATTTGATTTCCGGAATGATAAATAGGCATATTATATAAGCTACTCAGTTACAAGCTTCGTATATTTAGCGCGGTCGGGTCTCAACATCTACATTTTCTTTTTTCTGGAAAATCATTAAATAACTTCCCCACGTGGAGCGAGAGGGAAGGTCACACTTTTATGGAGTAAAATCATCCCGTGTTCCTTCAATTAATAATTTGCGCAGTCCACCGTCGACTTACTTCGCATGCGCACACACGTAGGGACAGAACTTATTTATTACGGTCTAGAATGACTAGGCCTGACTCGAAAGCCGGTCAAAGGCTACCGTCTTACCCCGTGTGTCCTGAGGTTCCCTTACCGGGGACCTCAAGCCAAATACAGTACTTGGCATTGAAGTTTCCGAGGGCGAGCACGGAGAGGGCACAAAACCCAGCGACGATAACACTTAGATCCGTAAGGGACTTGTAAAGCTCAACGAGAATTCGGTTCGGGGAAAACTAGAACCTCATCACCGTAATCTACCCGGACCGTGCTGCTACGCAACCTTACTGATACCTACGAGGGACGCGGTGGCGGTGGCGGCTGACGAGATTATGGTCAACGAGCAGTTAAGGTCCTCCACAGAGTTATCCCTGGGACGAGGTATGAGTCAGCGACCCCGACGATGTTAATGGATCACAGCGCCGCTCTTGCCAGCTGCCGTATATGCAAAACAAAGTTCCTATTTGTTCAGATTTATGCTTTTTTTCCAAATGTTTCATTTTCGTTCCCATATGTAAGTTAACATTCCATTTCCTCAAATCCAGTAGTTCGTACTAGTGACTAATTTAGCGTGTAGGTACCTACTGTTCGTTGTTGTTGGAGAGCGGTGATGGCCGAGTGGTAATGGCCCCGACTTATGAGTTGTAGGTCGCGGGTGCGAACCCAGAAAGGCGCATTAATTTGTGTAATTTATTTCATAGCCACTGCTCTTAAAACGGTGAAGGAAAACATCGTGAGGAAACCGGCATATCCTAGAATCGAAAAAATTCGAAGACATGTGACATTCACCAACCCGCACTGGGCCCGCGTGGTGGATTACGGCCCATACCCTCTCCTAGAGAGGAGGCTTGAGTCCCAGCAGTGGGAACATTAAAAAGGCTGATGGTGATGATGACCTACTGTTCCAGTGTGTACCGTCCCGAAGACTGGCCTGTAATGGAACTATAGTCCTCGGGCACACGAGGAGGGTTTCCGCCCCAGCAACCCTTTCATGGCATACCTTAGGAATTAAAAATAATATTATATTGTTTCTGCTATAATAATTATCATTTTATTTTAGGAAACACTCAACCCATCTTTTATAGTAGATAAAGCGACTAGGGATAAAGCAGTGTCTTTAAGTCGCGGGCGGCATGTTGAATTCCGAACGAAACGAAGGTTGCTAATTTTAATCCCGAACGTCAGTGCGGGATTTATATAATTTACTCCCGAGCATTGCGAGGGAGTTAATAAAGAAACCTGAATTAATTGACGAATTCAAGCCGTACAAGACAAAGACAGCTTTATCCCCGTGTTGGATACTCTACTTTTTACACCATCTGTGAGATAAATAAAAGACAATTTAGTCGACCGAATCATATATTAGAGAAATATAATAAAACCAACAAAATTCACTACTCCAAGATTTTATAGTTTCAATTTTCCATAACGCTTCCGTCAGTAAGTACGTTTTATTCTATTTTTTTTTTTTGTTAGTGGCAAGTTGAATTTCGAGTCAACTTGTTTGATGCACGTACATTTGATTCACAATGTTGGAGATTTTTGATGTTCCAAATTAAAATTTCACTAATCCCTAGGGATCGGCCATACTGCATTATCTCCCTGGGGATAGAATGACTTGCTTTAAGATTAATTAATGTTTATATGACGTATAAAACGACATTATCGAGCAGGTGGTGTAAAAAATACCTGACAGACTAACATACATAACTAAATCAAATAATATTGTTAGTAACTGTGATTTAAAACTATGTTAGTACCTTAAACTTCACTTTGCACTTTATCGTCTTGCTGCTATATTCACATTTATTATCTACCTAATCTATTAACAATACACCATTAAATTCACAGTGAATAGTTGTGTAACCAGCTACTGTAGAATAAAACGTCATGACAAGTTGTAAAATGCAATTTTAGATGCATACGTAACGAGTGAGTGAGCTCCGGTGCGGTACGACGACGAAATTTTGTAAGCTGAAGCGTGAATTTGTGATCTCTTTGACAAACACCGAGATACACAATTTCCCTGAGTCGCAGCTCAGCGAGCTCATCGCCTCGTGTTTGAACCAGAAACTGTTCGCGCTCTGCTTTACCTTATGTTTTGTGTACTTATTTACATTATGATGGAGTGTGCACAAACCGCACAAGTGTAAACATCACACGTAATGGGTATACGTGCAGTGTGTGCGGTGGCTAGTTGCGTAGCTGTGGCGTGGGGGGTGCTGTGACCGGAGGCTCGGCCACAATAACCTAGCCCTCTGCCAAGTGTACTTATTGTTAGACAGAAGGTCATTAGCGTGCTGAACGAACTTTTAATTAAGACTCGCTATTGTGTGTAGGTTATTAAGGCGTTATTAATTAATCAGATGACATTAAATATCAAGATATGTGAAATTAAATTGAAATAAATCAGTGCTCTACACCAAGACTTAACTAATCAAAAGTTGATGAAATAAAAGATTTTGGAGAACTTGTTTTCGACAAAGGCCTAAATGTAACTTTCATAATGACAGACTAATGCTCGTAACTGAACCATTCAAAACGCTTTGTTTCAATCTCAGGAATTGCAAGAGATTTAAAAACTGTCAACAAAGGTGATATTGTTCCAGTACCTTGTTAGGAGAAATGTACATACCAGGGATGTAACGGAGGTAATTATATCAGAACCGAAGGCGGAGTCGGAGTTTTAAAATTTGATTTATCGGAATCGGAACCGGAGGCGGAAGAGGGTCAGAAGTGGTGGCAGGAGAGAGATTTTTTATTTAAGAACAAATAAAACATTCAGTCAAACATTTTTTCATTTTAATTTTTTAATCTATACTTATAATAAAACTGTAGAGAGGTCAATTCTGTACATTGAATATATATTAAAAATTAATATTAGAGGATGATTGGTGATCGATACTGATGCCAAATATGCAATCAGTAAATTTTTTGTCTGTCTGTCTGTCTGTCTGTCTGTCTGTATGTGCACGCATGGGTCAAAAACTACTGAAGGGATTTTAACCAAACTTAGTACGATTGTGGTCCATACTCCTGGGCAGGTTATAGACTATATAACATAACAATAAGATACATAGGAACTGAGAAATGACGATAAATTTGAAGCAAGTCGGATGAAAATGCGCTTTCGAGCTCCTAGCCTCACATACGTTGATCATACACCAAAAGTATGTACTACAAAGATGATGGTCTCCAATAGATCTAAAAAAAAAAATCCTGAATAGTATATATCTATCTTTTATAAATTAGCCACAATAACGTGTAATTAAACACGTTATTGTGGCTAATTTATAAAAGGTTAAGGTTAGGCATTTCTTCAAAGTGTATTAAATCAATACATAAAATAAAATCGTACGAAAGTCAAAACTGTACATTGAATATTTTTTTAAAAGAATACTTGGGACGTGATCTACAATTGATATCGAAGCCAAAAATATAGTTTTTAGAATTTTTGTCTGTATGTCCGGGCTAAACTCAAAAAGTACTACGTGGATTTACTTCAAATTTTGCGTGAATATTACTAAGAGGTCGGGTCAACAAATTGGCTACATATTATCACGCTATCACCTACGGAGGAGGAGCTGTGAATCTTTATTTTTCTCACGCATTCTGTGACAGCGTGTAATCTAACGATGCATATTTAAATGTTTTTTTTGAGTAATTATCTAGCTTATAATAAAGTATTATCTAGCTTTACACTATAAAAACTACGCCATTTCAGTAACTTGGGCAGAGAAACATAGTTTAATGAATGTTAGTAGTATAAGGACAATTTTGAAGCAGCGCCATCTATGAGATTTCATAAAAATTAAATCAAGATACATGTTAACACTTTTTGGAAATTAATAATTTAAATTTGATCATGTTGGCGAGGTTAGTAGTTAGTTGTTCCTAAAATTCATAGATGGTGATGTGATGTGATGTGCATTTTCTTCTTTGTATCGTATAGTTCGTTTTGATAAATTCAAGTTCCAACAAAACTCTCAAAATCTTGAGCAGAGTTGAGGAAGACAATTTAAAAAAAATGTGGTGTTAACATGGTGACATTTTTCCAGCTCTGTGAAGTCGACCAGTTTGCGAGATCCCTTACGTATCGGCACCTCGGCAGGTGCCTTCATATTACACGTACGACAAGCAAAGGGGTGTATTTAACCAACGTCGACGAGGAGGTGCTGTGGAAGGTTTTCCGGGAACTTTCAAGGACACCGCATTGGGTAATAATGGCGAATGCTATTTTTTTGCGGTTGTTACTTCCCACTGTCCGAGGCCCGACGTCTTTCGACTTCCAGAGGACATTTGATGGCGTGGAGTATCCCACTTACCGCGCAGCCTACGTAGCACGTCACCTTCTCGACGGTGACAATAATTGGGATCGGTTGGTGTTTTGTGGAGTCGCGAACCCAGTAGCTTTGTGGGAGAAGTATCGCCATAATCTGTCTGAAGATTTTCTACGAGCTTTGAGGTGTGCTACTGGAGACGAAGACGAAGTAACTGATGAACGCGTGCTGAACTCCTGTCTCAGTTCACTTCAAGATGTGGTCATTTCTATCGGCGGCAAACCGCTTATCGAATATGGGTTACCAGCTCCCCAATCATCACCGCATCAAGACCGTGGAAATCGGGAGTATAACGCTGGGATAAATTACGATGCGGGCGAAATACGAAATGACCATGTCACTTTGTTCTCTTCAGAGCAAAAACAAATTTATGACACCGTCCTTGAAAGCGTTGGGTAAAACCAGGGTAACATGTTTTTCTTGGATGCTCCTGGTAGAACAGGAAAAACATTTGTTACCACTGACATATTTGCAGATATCAGGAGGCAAGGCAGAATTGCTATTGCTGTAGCGTCGTCGAGAATCGCTGCCATGGTGCAGTGGCAAGACAGCACATGCCAAGTTTAAAATTCCCATCGATTTAGAGAGCTCCGAAACGTCTGTTTGTGGTATGTCACGTAACAGCGATAAGGTACATGTGCTCAAGGATTGCTCTCTGATCGTATGGGATGAGTGTACAATGGCCAATAGGAAGGCAGTTGAGGCCGTGGAGGAGAACCCTGCAGGACATCCGCAGGAACGAACATTTGATGGGTGGTGTCACAGTTCTGATCAGTAGCGATTTCCGGCAAACACTTCCCGTGGTGACGCGAGTATCGAGGGCTGACGAGGTGAATGCTTCGTTGAAACGATCTTCGTTGTGGTCACGAGTTTGTTAGCTGCGCTTGACCATTAATATGAGAGCTCGGCTCGGCGGCAATGCACGTGCATTGCAAGAATTCTCCGATGTCCTTCTAAGTCTTGACACCTCGATAAACACTGTTGTCAAGCAAGATGACGCCGCACATTATCCCGTGGAATTCTGAACTCCCTGTCAGCAAGTGGACTTCCAGCGCATACCATCAAGTTGAAGGTCGGTGTCCCGATTATGCTTCTACGGAACCTTTCTCCTCCGAAATTGTGTAACGGGGCCCGCCTTAAAGTCATCTCTCTCCACAGGCACACCATTGAAGCGGAAATTCTTACGAGCTGTGGCGTAGGCGAGGCAGTATTTATACCACGCATTTCCTTCATACCTCACAACTTCCCATTCTGAGTGAGTGAGTGTTTGCTTTGCGATGACCATCAATAAGTCGCAGGGGCAGACTCTGAGGGCAGCGGGTGTCGATCTCAAGACGAGTTGCTTCTCACACGGGCAACTGTACGTCGCTTGCTCCCGCGTCACCAGTCCTGACTCTCTTTACATTTTGGCTCCTAGCAGCATAACTACCAACGTAGTTTATAGGGAAGTGTTGTAAGGTATGATGATACCTTTGTACGTATTTTACTCTTTTGTGTCCTGGAATGTATTCCTGCATTATTTTCTCTATTTCCTTCAGTCACATCTTATGACTGAACTCAGCAGGATTCCCATATAACTCTCTTCACTTGCAAAAAAACTTATATTATAATGCTATTTTAAAAGTGTCGCTATAGCATTATAAGTAAACCTTATAATGCTATAGCGACACTGACATCTTAGGTATTTTTGGTGCTGTAGAGCCTTCACGCAGACGACGTCGCGGGCAGCAGCTAGTTATAAAATAAAACACAATGCAAAAAAAATGGCATGTTTCCAAAATTCCAAATAAAAAACAGTCGACGCAGACCGCCCGCCGCCGCCATGTTATGCTTCGACCTCCGATTAAAACCTCCGATTTAAAAGTATCGGAGCCGAAGTCGGAACCGAAGGTGTAATAATATCGGAAGTTCCGTCTTAACGGAGTCGGAATCGAAGCTCCGTAACATCCCTAGTACATACATAGACTACTGTAGTTCAATTTGGGAGCCCGGCTACGATATCTACAACAAAAGTATAGAACAAATGCAAAGGCGTTTACCGTGCCACCTATCGTACAACTACGACTTCTAAAAATAATCCTTATACTTAAGATCTTAGTTCGACTTACGACACTTTCTTAGCTAAATATTTTTGCACAAACTAACCAAAGGCGAGATTGACTTTCAGAATTGTTCGTAATAAATATCCCCGGCCAAGTAAATACAGCGTCTTCCGCTCGAGACGAAGCAAAACTAACCTGAGGAAATATTCCCTCCGAACAGAATAACGACCAAGCACGATGTTATTGCTAAGGTCTGCGCCACCGCCATCCTCTTAGAGAAACAATAGACGTTCAATAAAACTGTTTACACTCCAAATGCCGTTCTGAACTACTTTATAAAAAAATCAAATAGTGTTAGAAAAAATTACTTCAAACTCATTCTTGTTACCATGTTCTTACCCCTATAGAAGGATTAAAATTACTGGACTACGAAGACATGTCAAGTGCACTAGCTTCTGACGTTTTATATAAGTGAAATAAAAATATTTGAATTTGATAGATGGCAAGGAGGCGTGTCGCCAAGCGACCCATCACCCC
Source organism: Mythimna albipuncta (assembly GCA_929112965.1). NCBI lineage: Eukaryota > Metazoa > Arthropoda > Insecta > Lepidoptera > Noctuidae > Mythimna > Mythimna albipuncta. The sequence goes on along the minus strand of OV815962.1, from coordinate 433,389 downwards.
CGTCAACACAGAATTTGCCGAAAGGTTCAAAATAAGAAAACCTCGCCACGTCGTTTACAATAATTTCACCAACATCTTTAATTTTAATAACTTATCGCTTCGTGAAACAATAACTAAAATATAATCAAAGTAATAAGCAGTACCTTTGTACAAAGTTTTATAACATGTTATTTTCTTTTATTTTTGTGTGTACATAAATTATAAAATAAATAAATAAAGAGTATGAATCGAGCCAAAGCGGACGAAAAATTAGATTGGGCGTACCACGCACGATAGTAGCGGTATTTTTGTTTTAAGTAATAAGAAGTGATCTCATAGTTTTTAAAGTAAAATCTAAGGGTGAGTTGCACCATTTAACTATAACGATAACAAAGCCGTTAACAGTTGTCAAATCGTCTAATTGAATCGTTTGTCTATCGTTAAAGTTAAATGGTGCAATTCACCCTAAGTTTTCTTTAATTTTTAATGAAAACAACACACACACTACCTTTGTATCTTAATTGATCCTCAATCTTACTTATTACTTCCAAACAGGAGGAACTTCATGACCTTAATTTGATTTTATTACTTTTAATTCAATTTCATTTAACAGTTTGTCCTCAATTTATTTCTACGTAGGTACTTAAATTAGTTTAGGTAATGTATGTTTGTATTTATTGTTGTTTATTATTTTTCTACTTGTTTTTATCAATCGTGAAGACGATTTAGTTTACACCGTTCCCTGTGAATATTGTCTATAGGTGTTGCAGCTTTTGAGTGCCTAGTTTATAAGTAACGTTCTAAGAATTGTATGGTGTTTGCAAGGTGGACATCCTATCGGATCATAAATAAATAAGTCACTTTGGCTGTGGTGGCAACACTATGCGGAGTAGATGTTCCATAAATATCAAATTAAATGAGTGTCGGAGCGTGTCTTTCGGCGGGCCGCGTAGATTTAGAGATAATAAGGCAAGCCTCCCTCGGGCGGCTCTCAATACAATACATCTTTGTTTCTTGCGTACAAGCATTTATCATGGCTTCGCTGCTCTTGCTCTTCATTTTCATTAGGTAAATTAATGAATTACATGTGAGTCTGATTTACTGCTTTCCCGCGGTAGACAATTTTACTTCCATCTGTTTTGTCATGCCAAAATACGAGTACTTACCTACCTATAAATAATAAAGAATAATGCTTTCTGAAAACATGTGTCTCCCAACTTATGTGAGTGTCCACGGACGAGCGAGCATCAGGGTGCCCCACACATCAATATACATACTTAAATCAGTTTTAGCGTTAAACGCTCTGACAAATGGATCACATTATTGTAGTGTGACTGTTTCTTCTCAGGGTAGCTAGGAAATACCGGCAGCAGTTTTTTTTTATTGATTTAAACTAGTGCTTGACTGCGATCCCACCTGATGGTAAGCAGCGATGCAATCTTTGATGGTGAGGCGCACTAGTTTATTGAGAGCCTATTCACTCTAGCCTTGAAGACACCCAAATTATAATCGGACGGGAAGACCGCAGCAGGCAAACTGACAAACGAAAGAAAAACATGTAAAAGTGTTTTTTAAAACCAATTTTCACAATAAATATCGTTTATCAGTACGAAGCCGCCGAGCGAGGCCCCACGCTTTGTAGAAACATTCGTTTCTCTGTAAGCGGGAGTCGCACCTGCGAGGCTGTCGTATCTCAATCTCGGTAAACTCGAATTCACTCGAACCCTTTACTCAGCCATCAACAACGTTATAATCTGTTAATTAATTTATAGGTACTAATTGTGTACTGGTCATTGAATTTGCATTTAATTACCCGTAAGTCACCCACATTCGGCTGCCAGCGAGGTGTCGCGCCGAGCTTGCACTGTAGCAGGGGTTGGAGTCGGTGTATGCCTTCAGCTCCTACTGCGTTCTAACTGTTCATACAATTCTACGCGGATTGGAGTAAACCAAATATACACAGTAAGCAGACTTGCTGGTCAAAGACCTTTCGTACCGAGATCTCTGATTTCAAATAACAAGGGCTTTTTCTTTTGTGAGTAGTGTTCAGTAAGTCCACAATCATCCCGCTCGCTAAAGAAGCACTCTGCTCGGGCGCGCGCTACCTCGCTGTGTTGTTGATGCCACAAGATTAATTACCTACTTAAGTACTCGTTTTTATAAGAGTCGCGAGGCGGGACCGGCTGCGCCTGATGATGTGGAGCCCGGCGGCTGGCGGCGCTCGGCACCCCACAGGTACCGGAAGCCTGCTCGGGGCAGTTCAGCTCGTAACTTCCAATGAGCTGACAGTTTATGTGAGCGACTCATTAACTGTTTGCGTCGTAGTTGTGGTACTTACTTAGTTCATCCTCAGTTATTAGATTGAGCGCCAACGTTGACCTGGCGGCATAAATTAGATTGTGTCGGATGTCGCAAGTTTGTGGAAGATACGAGCGAGAGGCCGCCGGTCGCCGATGTACAGCGATACGAATGGCCTCGGGAACATTAATCATGGCGGCCGGCCCGAGCCCCACGGGAGCACACACGATATAAATTAGTTTGGTGTCTTGTAATACTTGACGTGCGAAGACTACGCGTCCTAACGTGCGCTGAGAACAAACACACTCAGACATCAGCTTTTTGTTACACATAACGTGTTGTGTGTCGCGTCGCGGCTGCGGCGCGGCGGTACATCTGTGCGACTCGAGCCGTCGCCGAGCTTATCCTGCAGTTACTACTCATACAATTTATTTTCCTATTGACCTGAATGAATGAGAAATACTGATGTGTTTGTATGTTATTTTTCAGTCTGTGGGTAAGTTCGAAGTCAATCGAGCGTGTCGGCTTCATGAGCTGGCACGAGTAAGTACCCGTCGCAGTTGACATGCGCGGGTACACGTGAACACGTATCTGTAGCAGTAACGAGCTGCGAGAACAACGCCGCTCTGCCTCCACACTTGGCAGTAGTACATAAAGAGCTGACATTATCTGTAACATATTTATACAGTAGGTGTTGGCGCGCTGATATTTTGCCAATATCACGGTGAAGAATGGAAATGTTTTCCGAATGTGGAATTGGTACTTGACACAATTATAGGGAGTTTCGTGAGAGGGCTCCCCGAGCACGCGGGGGCGCAGGGCACAGGCGCCCGCCGCGCTGCGGGTATGGTAATACGACGCGACGCGCCAGATTGACACATTTTTCTCTGACTGGTAAAAAACATCAGTGAGCGCCGCCCGCGCCCCTCACACCTCTTGATGTCTCCGTCACATAATGACAGGGTTGTTTCGCGAAACAACAGATTTATCATAAGGATCATATCAGTGCTAAAATAATTTTACATTGCTTTAAAGTAGTTCTGGTTCATTACTTTTGTTTGTTCGATGAACCACTATACCAAGATCATGTCATTATTAGGTACCTAACTGTTTATTTTATCATACATGTCCTACATTAAATTCTCGTTGGGCAGGTTTCAAGTGTATAAACTTAGTTTATTGGGTTTCCACAACTCACGGCTTATTTCGAACATTTGAGACGGATATTAATATTAGATGTACCTACCTAAGGGGATCAAGTAAGAAGCAAAACTTTTACTTGTAGACATTAAGTTTTATTGAATTTCGGTCCGGTCCAGCGGTCCGGGCCGGTCGAGCAGCCGAGGCCGATGGCGCGCCGCAAACCCGCCCGGGCCATTGCCACCGACCGCTCATCGCCCCCTCACCCGCCGCCGCCGCTCAGCGCTCCCTTGCGAGCATTAATACATCCCGGAATAATCCGAGCGCCAGAAACAATTTGTTTTACAATAACATATTTACCTTTTCCATTACGACGCGGCCCTGCACGCGCCCGATTGCGGGATTTAATGTTCGCCGCTCGCTTGTATTCAGACCAGGTACGTGTGAGCGTTGCTCAGATAAGACTACAGTGTACGTGTGCCTGGCGACTGCCTGTGCCTCGCACAATAGCGACTCCACGCGGACTGCACTTAGTGTGATGAGTAAGAACTTAGTTCTCAGCAGGCCCTAGTAGTGCGCCTCTGCAGACAGTATTTGGCATCACCGCGTAGTGTAGTCGCTGCTAAACTTGTAAGCTCTTGTATAAAATATTTACTTAAAGCTTAGAAATGTTAGTAAAATAAAAATACAGTTCTATTTATGTCAGATTTGTATTTGAAATAGAGTGGAAGTGTCGCAGATCGCGGCGAGGACGGCGGCAGCCAGCGGAAGTGTGGTCCGCTGCCCGAGCGGAGATCCGCGTGTGGGCGCGACGTGCCGCGCCGCACCGTGTCGCGCCGCGCCGCTCCGTGTCGCGCCGCGACGTGCCGTGCCGCGGCCTCGCCCTCATGTCCGACAACTTTTCTTCATCGCAACTCTTTAGAAATTTAGTATCGTACGTCAGGCGAGATGAACATTCATTCAACCTTCGTTCAGAGTTGTGTGCGTTGAGCGCGTCTTGACCTTCGCGGTCGGAGCACTGATGTACGCAATGTTTCAGATTATTGAGAACAGATTGATTGAGGCAGATAATCATTTTGTTTTATGTCGATTCGATTTATAAAACATTACAAGTACTTTTCATAACTCTTGTTACGATGTACGACAGTATGATACCCTCCAGAGCCACGACTACCTACGTATCTACACACTCCGCAATTCAATTTACGATCAATATTATGTGATACGATTGTAATCCCAATAGTTTGAGATCGTAGGCGATGTCAGTAATATAATAAAATTGCGTTCTTATCCTTGAAGAGTTATGTCGCACTAATCCGTTTACCGGTCTGGTTGCCGCGAGCCTCTCACGGGTGAAACTTGTCTTGTCATACTTATGTCTTTGATGTTCGTGTTAATTTATTCTCTGTGGTTTTATTTACGAGTATTTATTTGGTCAATGCGGTCAGCAGAGTGTGTGGCTCCTTAACGAGGTTACCACTTAGCCCTCCGACTTGTACAGTAATCTAATGAGCAGCAGAGACGTGGCGTGACGCGTGAGAGATGGGGCGGTGCTCGGCGGAGACAAGCGGCTGACAGTCGCGCGCTGGACGTGTAATCTCGAGAGTACCGCCGCAGGCCTGCTACTAAAACAATTGTGTCTACTAAATAATTTAAGTTATCTTCGGAGGGTGAAGGCGTGAGAATGGCTTAACATTAAGGCAGTTATTCAACAATGTGCACAAGACAGGGCACGTAGGCGGCTGTGGAATGTTATTACTACCGTTTATTACGAGGGCGCGGCGCGGTCGGGCTGTCCCGCCGCGACAAATGACGCGCGATTAGGCGACGCCCGCGAGCTGCCGCGTCGCCCCGCGTTTTCGCCGCGTCTCCGCCGACAGCTCGTGGCAAGGATTAATCCGCTCCACGCCCGTCATCACCGAGCGCCCACATAGTACTGCAACTGTAGTGTCACACTGGACTTCATATACATACATACACATGCAACGATGTTCGTCAGCTCTTCTTTGCACAGTATGATAGATATTTTTATTGTCATTTACTAGAGTCGCACGTGGAAAAGAAACACCCTTTATCGCTGCCCGGAGCCGGTGAAGAGGACTGTATATGTTACGGCTAAAGATCGGTGTGAATATAAAGGAGGACCGGCTAATGTGGTGTGTGGTGGTGGTTAACTCTCTGCCCCCAATTATTTTTAATGGTGCCACCATCCCCATTAGTCCTAGCGTTAAGGATCTCGGTTTGCATCTCGACTCGACTCTTGGCTGGCAAAGTCAGGTCTCCAGTGTCTGCCAAAGAGTCAACGGGACTTTGCGGTGTCTGTATCGTCTGAGGAACTTTTTGCCCGCGAGGACGAAGACTATGCTTGTGCAAACTTTAATTTTCCCTGTAATCGACTATGGTGACGTGTGCTACTTTGACCTGAATGCGGAGTTGTTAGACAAACTTGACAGGCTCCTCAACAACTGCATCCGATTCATATTTAACTTGCGAAAATATGACCATGTTTCGAGTTACAGATCGGAGCTCAAATGGATGCCCATTCGCCAGAGAAGAAGTTTGCGCGCACTAACTAAGTACACTCTTCTCTCTGCTCAACTCTCCTACCCCTCCTTCTTATCTTTTATCTCATTTTCAATATTTATGTTCTTCCCATTCTAAGAGTCTTCGTTCTTCTAACAATCTCCTACTGCTCTGTCCCTCTCATACTACTTCTTTTGTTCATTCTTCCTTTCATATACAGTCCATACTTCTGTGGAATGCGCTTCCTCTCGACATCAGGATGGCCACCAGTCAGTATGCATTTAAGCGAAAGTTGCGGCATTACTTTCAGAACAAATAGCGGAGTCGTTTCAAAACCCCCCTTCTGCTACTTTATATAAATATATATATATAGGTATATTATATTAAATATATATGTATGTCTATTTTAGTTATATATATACATTTGCACCCTTATTCTTCTTAATAATCCATTTTTTTGTTGTTTTTTTTTTTTTGTGCACCTGCCATGTTTTTCTCTTCACCACCCTAGGTTGACTGGTAGAGAATGCCTAAGGCATTAAGTCCGCCTTTGTACCTGTGCGTTGCATAAAGTTTTAATAAATAAATAAATAATGTTAGTTTCTTCTATCATTAGCCGGCTGAACTTAAGGGTAACCGCAAGCCCTTGGCTAAAATGTAGAAGCAAATGAAAAAGGAATTGATAATTGTGTATTTTAATTATCTTACATTAATTATGTTATAATTACATAATAATAACATTATTAAATACTGTTTACTACGAGTATTTTGAAAAAATTTACAAAAAAATAATTACTCTCATTACATATACTTACATATGTCTTCGAAATTGCAAAATAAAACTTCTGCGGTGTTAATTACTTAAAACTACAATATTTACAAAATCTAGTCATTAAAATAAATAAAAACAACATTTGTTCATTACAGATACTTCTGAATTAAAAAATTACGAAATTAAACTACTGACGTTTTAATTAATTAAAATTACAATTATAACAATATTTACTCATAAAAATAAAATAAGAAGGAGCTATTTGTTAAAACATGAAAAACTAGAGTGGCATTTCAAATTACAGAGAATATTATTTAATCGCCCCCCTCAAGCGACATGGGTAAACATGTCGCCTGAGTCCGTCCGGGTGCAGGCCATGGGCACCAGGGCCCGATGCAGCTGCAATCGGGTGAATTGGATAACGACCCCGAACTTGGGAAAAAAGCTAGGCTGAAAAAAGTTTGGTTGATGATTGCCTGTATAGCAATCAGCCGTCAGCTGCTGGCGCTCGCTTCTCAGTGCAGGACACAACGTTACATAACTTGGCGTGCAATGTTCCGTAAGAGATTTCCACCACTGATGTTTACGCGTGTTAATATTTATTTGAGTGTAAGTATGATATTTATGTCGTTAGTTATGCCAATTGCGTGTTTGCGTCTCATGCAATATTCATGATGCACGTTTGAGTCAGTGAGGTGTGCGGTGCGAGCGGCGGGGGTCACTGGCTCGCACTAATATGGCGGATTTCAATAAATTTCGAGAGGTCGGCGAGGCGGATACAATTTGATTTGTGTGTCGACTTGAGACTACCTGAGAGCACACGTATACACATAAATAGAGCCGCTCGCCACAGTATTATTTATATTTTCAATAAGCCACCAGCCTGTGGCCCGGGGGGCGGGCGGCGAGCGGGAGACGGGGCAACACATGACGCTGACAGAATCAATCAGATCCCGGCCCTATGTTAAATTTTCTTTATCTTCTCTGTACAATTTATAAATTGTCTTTCGATGACAAATGATAGTGTACGAACGACATCTCATCGATATACAATAAAGTGAGATGAGAAGCACTCAAGACTTACTTTACACCGAAGTTTATTATTGCGGTTCACTGAGTAATGTACTCACTGTTTTATTGTTCGCGACAAGCTGATGTGACGACTTAAAAAGAAAAACAATAAAACAGCGTTCGATTTGAATGATGTAATGTACAATACAAAGAAAGGCTCTTTAGAGTTGGATAGCAATCTTTGCACGACAAAAGATAGGTACGTGAATTAATCATTGTTGGCGATGAATGGCCGGCGGCGCCCCCGCCATGTTTACGTTACCGCGACGCTATTCAACACGTTATTGTATGGAATACGCTTGTTGTGAAATTTTTTATATGGTCGAGTTTAATTACTGTATTCATGTCTTATCCATTTCTAAAAGGAAAACCTGACTTAGCCAGTCAGTTGGTTGGTGGGGGTTCTTGAAAATTTAACTTGAAATAGAAAAGGGGAAATTCTATTATATGCGAAATTTCATTATACAAGATTAAATAAAAAGTTTTAATTTTTCGTTTTGCAAAACTACCCCTATAAAACGAATTGGGGGGTGTTAAAGGTTAAATGGGATAATCGTATTCTTTATAAGCTTAAAACTTGGAACAAAAACGAATTATAAAGGGTGTCATTATTTATTTTTTTAAAACCACCCTCTGAATGCTGTATACGGGGTGTTAAAGTTTTAATGAAATCTTTCTCGCGAACGAAGTCGCTGGCAAAGTGCTAGTTAGTAATAGCTAGTTGATTGAACAATATCACAAGTGAAGACATTAGTCGAAATAGTAACACTATTGCAGAAAAAATCGTCTGTAGTGGTAATCAGAGTCTGTCCGGCGGCGCTGCGCGTCTGCCCCGCGCCTCCCTCCGCATTCTCGTCGGAACATGTGACAGTTCGCGGAACTTTACCCTCATGGGAGCCATCTGCGCTTGTTGTGTTCAGAAAAACAATAAATTGACTGGCGACTTTCAATGTTGAAGGTTGGGACACAAGTTTGTTTATAAGTGGCGCGCGGCCGGCGCTCGCGGCGCGCTCGCTGTAACAATCTGCGCTCGATTGACGGAACTTTGTGTCCATTTGAAGTTATTGGTTTCGAATTCATGTTGATGTGTGACATAATCACAGGAAATACAAAGAAGAAAAGAATAATGCAAGCTTTAAGGTTTGACGGGTTGGAGCACGCGTAGTGCAGGGTGCCGTAGTGACCCGTGACGACATGAGAACTGAGATGCGGCTTTATGTTTATAACTATGACAATATTAATTAATTCAATTAACGAGTTAACGTAACACGATGATAACTGAAGAAGGATTATAAAATTCGACTTCACGGGGAAGATAGAAAAAATATTATCTTGTAGAGGAGAGGCAAGCGGTTGAACAAGAGATTGATTATCCAGCGTCACGTATTACATTTGAATACCGCAGCGTTGTTGTGACGGAGACGGTCTTTGATAAAGCACATACTGTCATACAATTACATATTATAATATACAAAGTTAATAGCATTACTTATAAATTATATACCACCCATTTTTTACAATTTTACTGATTTTGTTAATGGTCTGTTTTGTTAACTGTCATACAATTACATATTATAATATACGAATTTAATAGCATTACTTATAAATAATATACCACCCATATTTTTACAATTTCACTGATTTTGTTAATATGAGTAACAAACTAAATAAAAAAAGAAATGTGTCAAAATAATGTTTTGCGATGATGCAGATTTGTTGACTGAAAAGAAATGGTCAGAAATAATAATATTGCTCATGCCACACGCCACTTCCTATAATCCTTGTAATCGTCGTAATATTATCATGTTTTAAACAGTCCACCTTTTATTTGAAGTCCCGTCGAGGCCTAATCAGCTTATACCTAAGTTATTTATTATTTGCTTAATGAATTTTAGATTTTGATTATAGAGTTATTTATTATTTGTTTAATGAATTTTAGATGAATTTTAGATCAAATCGGCAGACAATAGAATGAAGACTGTGTGGAAAGTTATTAATAGTGAAACTGGTAGGAACAAAGTACGCAGCATGGATTTCTTATTGGAGACTCCACATGGTCCTAAAAGCTCTAACATAGAAGTAGCCCAAGAGTTTGTGAATTATTTCACCAATGTACCTCTTAGGACAACGGAAGCTCTAAATTCCTCCCCTGAAGCCTCAATTACTTTATTAAAAGCAAACTTGCCAGGCTGTCCGGTTGAATTTCAATTCAAACATATAAACCCTATGACAGTCATAAAGGCTTTCCGGCAAATCAAAGTCAAATTAACCGAAGACCTATGGGGAATGTTTGTTAAAGTATGCACACCATTTATCATAAGATTTGCGTTACCGAATGCTAAAACCAATTATTCCGACATAGTATTGAACAAGGAGAAAATCGAGTTCGTCGAGAGTACGGTTTTCCTAGGGATCACGCTTGATTCGAGGCTACAATGGGGTCCTCATTTAACATCTCTGGCAGGACGGCTTAGTTCAGCAGCATATGCTGTCAGAAAAATCCGCCAATTAACTGATGTAGATACTGCGAGACTAGTCTATTTTAGTTACTTTCATAGTATCATGTCTTACGGTATTTTGCTATGGGGACGGGCTGCAAACATAGAGTCTATTTTTATACTGCAGAAAAGAGCTATAAGAGCCATATATAACCTTCGCAGATGCGATTCCCTTGGGGAACTATTTAAAGAAATAAACATCCTGACGGTCCCTTGTCAATACATTTATGAAAACATCATGTATGTTCGGAAAAATATTCATCTTTTTACTAAGATAAGTGACAGGCACAATTTTAATTTTAGGAATGGGAACAAATTAGGTCAACCTCGATTCAGATTGGCTAAAGTACGTAGCTCTTTCATGGGGTACTGTGTAAAATTTTATAATACCAATTTTACCAATTGAGATTTTACAACTAAATGAGTCCAAATTTAAAACATGCATTAAACGCACACTATGTAGACAAGCATATTATAAACTGGAAGATTATCTCCTTGACTAAAATACTTGGCTAAACGCTGGTCCTGCTCCACAACTACAGCCACTTTTACCTTCAAATTATTATTATTATTATTTTTTATATATATATATAAATATATTTCTAAATATTGGAAGAGATACCTCCTATTCCCCTTTTTGTATTTTTTGCTTTCGAAATGTATTTTTTATTTATTTCAATAGAGCTTATGATAATTTATTACCTTTTTTAATTGGAAACCAAATAGTATTGTATAATGTAGATGCACTTTTTTTTTCAATTTTTTTGTGAATGTGAAGCACCACGGAGCATCTTTATTAGGTTACAACTTGTTTGACATTACGTGCATGGCAGTTGAGAGTGTGTCATGCTCACCCAAATGTCTTGCTGGTGGTGGCACATGATATTGGGTCATTCGGTTCCCTTTAAAATGGTTGAGCTGAGTGGGGCTGATGCGTGTGTCATGCCCGTGAACGGGTGCCATCGGTTGAGACTGGTCATCTCTTGGCTGCCAGTTGCTTGATTCAGTTTCTATTTTTAATTACATTTACGTATCTACCTACATTGTGCTCACATATTAGAAGCGACAAGAAATATGTAACCAAGATAACTCACACACAACCTATGTAACTCATAATATATTTTAAAAAGAGTGTCCATGGAGTTTCTTGCACGTTCTTCTCCATAGAGACCTACGTATTGGAACGTGCAATTTAGCTTCACTTTTCTTGGACTGACCGACATTTGACTATTCAAAAGTGCCTGCAAATGGTCTATTTGAAATAAATGATTTTTGATTTTGATTTTTAGTTTATATTTATTGACATATTATTGACTGGCCTATTGGTCTAGTGGTCACTGGCCCTGACTGCTATCCGGCATAGAAGGGTCGCGTGAGTGAACGTTCGCGCGGAGACGGACTGGCCTGTTGGTGTAGTGGTTAGTGACCCTGACTGCTATGCCGGAGGTCGTGGGTTTGATTCCCACCCAGGATAAATGTTTGTGTGATGAGCATGATCATTTGTTCTGTGTCTGGGTGTAATTTATCTATAATATATATGTATTTAGAATTATATAAGTATGTTTATCAGACTTGTCTAGTACTCATAACACAAGCTCTACTTAGCTTGGGACTAGACGGCGTTGTGTGATAGTTGTGGAATATTATTATTATATGTATAAGCACTGAAAAAGTTACCTGAGATACTGGATTATACTTATTGCAGGTTGAATGCAATTGTTGTACCTTTTGTAAATAGAAAACTTAAGTACTTTGAGTTGAATCACTGTTACTCCATTTACCGACGTGATATAAGACTTCTTTCTTTACATTGATAACTTCGAAAACGACTTGTACACTGTGATCGCGCTGCCGGCAATATGTTGTAAGCTGGCGAGTTGAAAGATTCAATATTAGGTTTCGCCCAGGCACACACACCAGACCCGGAGTTTGAAGGCGTGCGTATGTCTGGGGAGCCTCGGACCGCTCCCTGTGGGATAAAGGTAGTTACTACGTGTTGTCAACAAACAACCATTTCATATAAGTACTTTTTTCGATTTTGTACTTTGGTCATTTTATAATTTGGGACGGACGTATAAAGTGAAACAATAATAAACTAATAGCTAACTTAGCCGTGATAGATGCTGTAAAAAATCAAACTCGTACGTTAACGAGAAATCAAATCAAATCAAATCAAAAAGTGCTATTCGTAAAAATCTTCTGTTATTCCATCCCAAAATTGAATTATTTACATAAATAAGTTTGTACGGACCCCTAAGGGTGAGAATCAGACTAGCACTTGCCCAGTTTTTTTGTTTGAATTCGCTAATCTAATCTCAAGAACTAATCATTTGAATCGAAAAAATAATTAAATGTTGGATAGACTATTTATCAAGAAATGCTACTTAGGTATAGGTATAACATCACGCTACGATCAACGGGAGCGAATCAGTAACTAAAGACGCGGATGAGACTGCAGGGGACAGCCAATGTAATGGTATCTAATAAACAGCATGTCATGCCAAATCACAACTTTTGATCAACTAACACCAAGCCTCGAATGGACAAACGGACATGGCACAACTATAAACATCCCTAAAATCATCGGAACGAGGAGTATCTAGTATATAAATATAAGTCATTGTGTACCATTGTGCGGAGCTTCCGAATCCGGATGAACGAAATCCAAATTCATAAACATAATTGACAGATTTTCACATTTACAATGTCGGTAGAAAGTACAGGAAGCAGAACAGTATGACGATGTACAGGACACGAATGAAGACAATTACAAGTACGATACAAACGACATAGCAAAGCATAGACGGCCTTATAATGTTTCCACTGCAGGGACTCAGGCCTCCACTCTGAGAGAGGCAATGGGCCGGTAATCCACCACGCCACACCATCATCATCCACCAATGCGGGTTGGTGAATGTCACATGTCTTCGAATTTTCGGTTTCCTCACGATGTTTTCCTTCGCCGTTTTGAGAGCAGTGGTGATGAAATAAATTATACAAAGTAATGCGCCTGGCTGAGATTGAACCCGCGACCTACAATTCGTAAGTCGGGGCCATTACCAATCGGCCACCACTACTTTCAAATGACATAAAAACAGCTAAGTTTACACTTGAACATTGTCCTGATACGTTGCTGCTGTTACCTTAACGCTCGTTAATGGTAATATACCACGCACGCATGACAACCTTGATCCCCGAAGGGTTGACGCGCTTATTTATGGGCAGCCGCGGCGAGCAGCCTCGTCGGTCCTTTGTTGTAACCTATAACCGACTATCAAATAACAAAGTGGCATCGACCAGTAGATGTGCGTAGATAGGAACACGACGCAGCAGTTCATTCTGTAAGCTTTACCCAATTTCCTGCAGTGGACTTGATGTTTTTGTCTCATTTCCGGATTAGTGCGGCGAACAAACTGTCGCCGTGGCGCGGGGAGCGGGGGCAGCTGTTATTGTTTCTCTCCCCAACTTTGGCAGCAGTATTTTAATTTCTAGCCTATTTATATCTATTATCTTTTCCTCTATATACATAATAAATTTATAGATACAGCGATGATTTTATCGTGTCGCAAAATTATTGTTTATTACAGTTCCAAACTTTCAGTGAAGATTCAGACAAAAGCACAAATGTTTGTTACTAACGCATCGCATCGCACCGCACCCCATAGCTCGCTTTAAAACAAACAAAATAAGTGCCAGACAGTCAGTGATCAGAGATCAGAGTGTGGATGAACTTGTATGAGCTGCACTGTGTGTACTCAGCGGCCGCGGGGAACTGCGGAGCAATATGCAGCGTCCGGTAACTCAAGCATACAGTTTTTAATTGTACCTCAAATGGAGCCAACTTGTACTGCCCCCCCCCCCCTCCCTCAACAGCGCTTGTGTGCCCGCGGCTTTATACGAGTACTCGCACTCGTGCGATACAACGACTTGTGTTGTAGGTATGAAGGAAGTTGTCAGACTTGTCCTCACTTGACGTACACTTCGCTCCACAACGAACAATATTGTCGACTGGCAGACGATCACAGATATCAAATCTTTTTATTCCTTCTTTGAAATACGTTTGCTTCAGAAATAAGACACCGCAATTAGTCTTTTTTACGCATTTAAAAAAAGTGAAAACTCTCATTTACTGGAATAATAGTGAGATTCTTCGACAGTTTAATTAAATTACTTGCTGGGATAAGGAAAGAATGTGTGGGTGGGGGAGCGGTTAGGGAGAGGGCGGGGGGATGGCGGTGATTGATGGGCGCTGGTCGCGAATCAGCGGCTCGCCGGCCGGCTGCTGCGCGTCATAACAGCAGCCCCTAAGCAGCCCGCCGTCGTCACAGCGCGCTGGCCGCTCGTTACTGCCTCATCATCGCCTAAAAGTTTCCGATTTCCTTATTGCGGTAACTTAGTTAGCAACGTGCCGAGCAACAATGTGGCATAGCGGCTGTAAGTGACGCCCGCCCGACGCGGTCCGGCCCGGTCCGGCCCGGCACGGCGCGGTACGGCGCGGCTCGGGGCGCGGATCGCAGCGGACGCGGCTCGTTAGTTGAGCGCGGTCGCGTTTGCGAAGTCATCACAAGACGCCCCGCGCTGTCTGTGAGTTTATGCAAATCGGCGGAGTTAGTCGCTCAATATTCCAGTAACAGGCCACAGGTCAATATTAGCATTTTGAATGTTACTTTAGTAATCTCTGAACTAACAACGGACTTGTTGTGGCCCTGACACTTGAAGGTTCTCTGGCTGCGTGCTGATATAACTGACTGACAACAGTTTTATTGGTTTTATCGAGCGTTGGTCCGTGGCAGCGGTAACTTCCACGTTGATAGACATCGCAGAATATACGAGTGGGACGTGCCGAGCGCTGTGTGCCTCTGAGGCCGCGGCACTCGAGCACAATGAGGCTCTCTCGTCACGCCGCTAAACGCTCGGCGAGAGTGCGTTTTTGTGTTCGGTGTCCGAGTGGAGTGGAACGCGATTAGATATTCCGTGCACACTCCGTCTGCGATCAGTCCGCGTCGCCTCCACTCGGCTGAGCGGCCGATGACTCCGTCACAAGTGACAACTGCATGGCACAAGGGATTAATAGGCGCTCGTTCATCTCCACTTCGACGCGAATAGAACTTGATCGTTTAGTGACCAGGCCTAGCGATGAGTTCACTCACACACATATCGCCTCGCCATTATCTCTCGAGTTTGATTAAGCTCATGGCTGACACGTCAAGGAAGGGTCGCGTGAGTGAACGTTCGCGCGGAGACGGACTGGCCTGTTGGTGTAGTGGTTAGTGACCCTGACTGCTATGCCGGAGGTCGTGGGTTCGATTCCCACCCAGGACAAATGTTTGTGTGATCAGCACGATCATTTGTTCTGTGTTTGGGTGTAACTTATCTATAATATGTATGTATTTACAAATATATAAGCATGTTTATCAGTTGTCTAGTACCCATAACACAAGCTCTGCTTAGCTTGGGACTAGACGACGTTGTGTGATAGTTGTGGAATAAATTTGTGGAATATTATAATAATATATTATAATGTAAGTTAATATTACACGTGAATGAGATAGTTTTTTAAGCAAAGTACAATCAATCGCATATCATTCGGTCGTCCATCTATGAGAATTGTATTTCCCAAAAAAACGTGAGTGTTTGGTGTAGCAGAGGGAGCTTGGTGCTACAGTGGCGCGCGTCCACTTCCACGGTTAAGCACCGCCCGGCGAGGTCACTCGTCCTCGACGTCACGCTGCGTGACTCATCGTCACACACCCTCATTCGTATGTGTCTCAGAAAGCACGTGAAGTCATTATTCCCGGTTGCAATCTGTAGAGTTTACAGTCGTTACAGGTAGACAGAGAACTGGATATCAAGCACTAGCCTTGCGAGGAGAATCGTGTTACCCAGGCACTGGGTTGGTTGTGGGGTGAGCTCAGATCAGGAAGTCGCTCCCTATAAAATACTAGCCACCATTACCATCCGGTTAAATCGGTAGTCGATCCTAATATAATCTTTTTTTCAACATTGTTGCTCTGCGCTATGAACTCCTGTAATGTTCGTCTATTTACACTTGATAATATAAATTATAAACTCACGTAAACAACACACCCGACCAGGAAAAAATATTCTTAGGTCATAGAAATATTTGTTCCGTGTGGGCATCGCACCCGCGACACGCAGTGCGGCTGCCAATCTGACTACTGTGCCATACGTGCCATCAATATAATATGTCACACTAGCGGCTGGCAGCGGCTTTGCCCGTGTAATACACTTCATAAAAAAATCATAAAATCAGTTAATTCGTTTCGGAGGAGTTCGGTAACAAACACTGACACGAAATTTTTGTAATTTTTTTTTTAAATTGAGATAAACTAGTGCTTGACTGCGATCCCACCTGATGGTAAGTAGCGATGCAATCTTATAATTATAGTTGAGTATGTAGGCAGATAACATTATAATTATTATTTTTTATTTCTTTACGACCGTTGCGCCAAACTATTTTTTACTCCTGTTTCATGGGTTTCCTTTGTAATAAATGATTTCTAATATCTCGGCAGAATCGATTAGATCGTTCATTAATTTAAACAACACAAGTATTTCCTACGTGCGCTTAATGATGTAATCTGTGTGGAGCAACGTTTATTTAAAAAAAAAAAAAAAACATGAGAAATAGGCTTTTTTTATCTGATATAAACTAGTGCTTGACTGCGATCCCACCTGATGGTAAGCAGTGATGCGATCGTTGATGGTGAAAACATTTTTGTTCGTATAAAATTAGTGCGTAACTTACCTACTACAGATACCCCTACAGTTACAAGATGCTCTACGAGCTACGAACTTGCTACGAGTGGTCTATGTGCTACGAATCTGCTACGAGTACCTCTACGAGCTACGAACCCACTACGAGTGGCTCTTTGTGTTACGAACCTGCTACGAGTGGCTCTCTGTGCTACGAACCCGCTACGAGTGGTCTATGTGCTACGAAACAGCTACGAGTACCTCTACGAGCTACGAACCCACTACGAGTGGCTCTCTGTGCTACGAACCTGCTACGAGTGGCTCTGTGCTACGAACCTGCTACGAGTGGCTCTCTGTGCTACGAACCTGCTACGAGTGGTCTATGTGCTACGAAACTGCTACGAGTACCTCTACGAGCTACGAACCCACTACGAGTGGCTCTCTGTGCTACGAACCTGCTACAGTGGGTCTATGTGCTACGAAACTGCTACGAGTGTGTTAGATTCTGTATTATTCTGGCGTAATTAAATACGAATTTTTATTTTTCATGTATTTTGTTCGTAGTATTTTATACATTGGTAACATTTATGAGGCTTGAATCTAATGTTGCAGTACCTTTCTTTTTTTTTTTATTGTGGAAAAAATCATGCATCATGCAATCCCCCGATCCTTGGGCGGAGCGGGAGATAGTGTCAGACTCTTACTGACTAAAAGACCCACCCTGTTCCTTCTAGCCTTCGTACCGGGGCTCGAGCGCCCTTTCGGATAACCCTGGCCCCAGTAGGCTTCGACCCGGCTGGGTCCCTGCTGTTGCTGACAACTCCTTGAGGCGCGCGGGAACAGTGCGCGCCGTCGACGACTTGGGCTTGGTCTGGACAGTTACCGGACGGCCGGACAGTGAGCTACCCATTGCTCACTGTCTGCAAGCCCGCGCCTACATTGGCCCGAAATCGGGATCAGAATCCCGGCGGCGGCGGCGGCGATAACGCCGTTGCCTGATGCGTTCAGCCTCCTCCTTTGCGAGCATTACTGCTTCGCAGAAGTCGGCGACCGCCTGCCACTCCTCCTCGCTCCGGACCATGGCCTCAACCCGGCGCGAGAGATCTCCGCCGCCGATTGCCCCCACGAGGGCACGGCGATGCTCCGCTCAAGCAGGACACACCTCGACTGTGTGCTCCACCATGTCCTCCGGGCGTTCCGCACAGTGGCGACACCCGGGCGTCACCTCCGCATGAATCCCGTGCAGGAAACTCCCGAACGAACCATGTCCGGTGAGAACCTGCGTCATGCGGAAGGTAAGGACGCCGTGACGTCTTTCCAGCCACGCCTTAAAGAGGGGACTTACCACCATGATTGTGGCGTGCCCAGCACTGGGTTGCGATAGTCGTTGACGCCATTTCACCATGAGCTCCCGCCGGAGCTCTGTCCGCCATGCCGTGACCTGTCGCGGCAGCGGACTTTCACCCCGGCGTTGCATCTCCACGCGCATATCGTGCATGTGTGCAAGGACTGTTGCCTCCAGATCCCACGGTGGTAAGCCAGCCAGAAGGCTCGCCACTTCGCGGGAGACCGTGCAGTCTCCCCGCACCATCCTTATCGCCATGACCCTCTGGCAGGCGTTCAGTATGGCCACCGGTTGCTTTTTCAGCGACGGTGCCCACACCGGCGCCCCGCAGATGCCATGGACCAAACGATCCCCGCGTAGAGCCTCCGGCAGGAGGCATCTTTACCCCCAAGGTTGGGAAGGAGCCGCTTGAGCGCAGCCCCAGCCCGGTTGAGGTTGGGAGCCAGAAGTCGGAAATGCTCCACGAAATTCCACCGGCTGTCGAGGACGAGTCCTAGGTACTTCATCGTCGACTCGACACCGATGTGATCTCCTCCTACCGTTAGTTGGGAATTCATTGGCGGCGCGTTCCGAGAGCGGCGACCGTGATGTTGAAGTACCTGCCAAAGATAATATTCTTGTGTTAACAAATTTAAAACATTAAACTTGTATAAAGCAGTAAGGATGATAATTCTCTAAGTTGTTATGTAATTATTAATGATCTTTGTAATATATCTCAGATTTTAAATATCTACTTAATTATAATAAGTTGTTGAACCAGTTAGTAATTTTAGGACAACCTGAGATTTGTGGAAAGGATATTTGACGTTTAACTGTCAACCCACAGGTTTGACATTTAAACGTCACGCCTTTCTTAAAAATAAGATTGGTTTCTATTGAAGTCTCTCACTTGCTGCCTAGCTCTAGTCCTTTACTGACTGCCGAGGCCTTGTTACGTAAGTTGTCTAATATTATGTCTTAATATTATTGCTAATGTTGTATGTTAGTAAGTAAGTTTTTTTATTGTATCAATTAATCTAATAAATAATCACTATAAACTAAAAATAATATTGTTGTATTGATTCAGTGTAATTGTTGTACTGTGAGTTTAGTTTCTACTTATGTTATTGTGACAATGATAAAATGCTTCCGAGGTGTTTCTTGGCCGTTCCTCACCTCGAAGTCCTAGATTACGAACGAGCCAGTAGTTTATTCGAATAATTGACCAGCCTATTTGAAATAAATACTTAGTCTTGTCCTTCTGTGATTTTTTTCATAAAAGCCTTTCCTTACACACCACAATCATAGGAACTTTGATACACAGTAAATAACCGTTATCCATCTTGACATTTTAGTATGATATAAATAGGTAGATATAAATATATATCAATATAGTTTCCTTTGTTATTACTAACAAGTGCTTCTCCGTGCTACGAATTTGCTATGTGTGGTTCTTTGTGCTACGAATTTGCTACGAATACCTCTTACTACAGATACCTCTACAAGCTCCGGCCTCGCTACGAGTGCCTCTCCGCGCTACAGCTCCGCTACGAGCGCTAATATCGTGACGTACGAGGGCGTCGCTCTCGGAACCCCGTTGACAGATCATTATGTTTAATTGTTTAATTATATAGCCCTTGTTTTTATTCATCATCATCAGCCTTTTTAATGTTCCCAAGCTGGGACTCAGGCCTCTCTAGGAAAGGGGAATGGGCCGTAATCCACCACGCCCATTGCGATTCGGTGAATGTCACATGTCCTCGAATTTTTGGTTCAAGGACGTGCCGGTTTCCTCACGATGTTTTCCTTCACCGTTTGAGAGCGGTGGTAACGAAATAAATTACACAAAGTAATGCGCCTGGCACGGTTTGAGCCATGAACACTCAGCCAACACTGCTCTCCAGGCGCACAATTGCTGAACGCTGAATGTCCTGATTGCTCTGTAACCGATACATAGATAAAAAAGATATACTCAATAGAATCTTAAATATAATAGGGTGTCAGAATGGGCGGTCTTATTGCAAAAAGCGATTTTTACAGACATATTTTAGCCCAACAATAAATCTATGTATAATGCTAGTATTCAGTTTTTTAGTTAATACATTGTAGGTAGGCGATACGCCTTGGTGCTAACTAGTATAATAAGCCATACTTAATAAACAAATAACTAGAATGGTGCCATCTAGGGCTTTCAAATACCGGATTTTTTCAATACTGGTATCAATACCGGTATTAGAATTTTTAATACCGTAATCACGGTATTGAACTCAAGGTTTCTTTTTTAAACTAGTGCTTGACTAAGCCCTGTCTCATAGGAACTTTAATTAGGAAATTAATAAAATCATTTAAATATTTTAGTTTTCGAATCAGTGTTTATTCTCTCTTAACCGTTCTAATAAGGCTCTAGTAAGCATGGCGCTGATTGTTTACCGGCAATTAGCAAATAAAGTAGATTAAAATCACAGATCTGCGTAAGGTTTAGGCTTACTTGACGCTGTAACTTTTTTACGAAATTTCTAATAAGGTTAAGACGCAGTTCCAAGGTTCAAGTAAGCATGGCGCTGCCGTACCTCTAGTTTACTGGCTAATACATTCGATGCGAGTACCTATACTGCCCTTAGAAGTCAGCAAGCGTCAAGACTCGTGTCTTTCTTATTATTATATTAATATCTCACATGTAATTGTTTTACCAAACTACCAATTAAATGTATAATTTTGAATTGTTTCTTTGAACACGAAAGTAGTTAATAAGTACTAATTAGGCTAAATTAATTTTGAAGTTAAAAAAGAATGCCACATCCAAACCGCAAAAATATTAAATTTTTACTTTTTAATTGTAGATCTAACGGATAACGTGATTCGTTAAAGTAAAAATGATATTAAACAAAGTGGAAAATGACACAATTTTAGATGCTTCAATTTGTTGTGAATTCGTAATTCGTCATTAGTTTTTTACAAAAAAAAAAAACGATCGCGTGTTTCGTTGAGAATTGTGTTAAAGCCCGTAAAATACAAGTATTAATATTATGTACCATGTTGTTCGTCAAGATTACAAACTTATCAAAAATACGCAATGACCAAGTTCACATGCACGTGTCAAAGGCGCCCGGGTAGGGCGCCTTTGCAATACTGACTAACAAAACAATAACGTCGTATAGGGCATATTACACTACGTGTTATTCATATTCATTCATTCACCATTTTAGTCTATGGTTCGACGTATCGCGAGAGTTGGCGCTTAATACAAGTGTGAGAATTATATTACATCGTAATTTATATTATATAATACAACTTCTTACTACTTATTACAACAAAACACAATAATATATATTATAGATTGTAATACCGTAATCACGGTATTGGCTCGTCAATACCGTGATTGAAAAAAGACGAAAATATATCCGTGATCACGGTATTACGGGATCCCGTAATGCCGGTATTGAAAGCCCTAGTGCCATCGCACTGGTCTGATGGGAGCCAGCGGAACATCGTAATAAAACGACAATAATTGTAGTCGCAGAAATTGTTAGGACTGTACAAAATACATAAAAAACTTTTTTTTATAAAATGCAGCCACTTTTTAAACAATAAACACAGAAAAATGCAAATAAGTTTAACCTTTTGAATGTCTTAAGTTACACAATTCGACATAAGCAATTGTCTTTCTATTGTGTCTCTAATTACGGTGAGTTATTATGAGTTAATTTCGGACACCGAATTATTATAAAGTTCTTTTTGTAATTTGAATAACTAGTTATTATACTAGGTTGTGAATATTAAGTAAAATTAAATGCTATAAAAATCGAAATGATGAATTTAACTCTCAAGTTGATTAGTCGACAATATCTGCGGCCGAGGCATAGTCGTTCTAGTAAGTTCGCGTTATTTACCGCCGAGAAAGTAAAAGAACTGGAGGCTAGCGAGCCCTCCCCCATCTCAGCCCGCACGGCCCCTCTCCTCACCCCCCCCCGCCCGCGACTTACAAGTTCGCGGGTCGACGTAGTCACGGACTCGCTCCGGTGCACAACAACCCTTTCAGAGAATCGCCCAAATACCCAGTCACCCAGTTGTGCACTGCATTAAGTGTTCGTAGATTCTGTCCATTAAATCACTTGGAACATAACCGTTTGATATCGCCGTTTCATACTAATCTCTATGTCACATGAGGTCACATGTTACTTTGATATGTGTTTCAATAAAATGTATAGAAAGATTTCAATGTATGTGGGTAACATATAATATTAATTGTGATTTACAATCAAACCGTCTGATTATAATTTGGATGTCTTCAATGCTAGAGTGAATAGGCTCTTAATAAACTAGTGCGCCTCGCCATCAACGATTGCATGCAACATTAGTTTATATCAGATAAAAAAAAACACTTATTTTGATCAAGCTTTTTTCGTCCTATGAGCTTAGTGATCATTTCTAGCACACTGTAGTAATAAACTGTTCGCTCGCGACTCCAATAGCGTAAAGCGACACACACGCCTGGGAGCTCCAATCTCCGTAGACGTCTCGCTATGTGCCGGCTGCACTTATATATACCTAACGTATGTACATATACATGTCGCCTTTTTATGTTTGACATGGTGGGATCTGCTGGCACGCCGGCAGCCTAGGCTCTGCTCCTGCACTCTCGTTTTGTACAAATTACGAGTAGTCATAAACATTATTATTATTGATTATATTCTTTTTTGTAACACCACATCAACAAAAAAGATACAGGATAAACAATAGTCTTGATTTTGAAATCGATGATTCCTACAATTCCATCTGTGCGTGTCACATCCATATCTACTTGTAAGACGGCGTTCACACCGGCTATTGCTTTATTGTTTCATTCGATGAATCCTCCAGAACAATAAACCGAGTTATTTATACCCGCGAGCGCTGTTGACACGCTAGCGATATTACTTCGATCAGATTCCCTCTCCCGCTCGTGGTTAAGCGTTGTTATTAAATTGATATCCCACCTGTTCACCCACACAACGCTCCGGAACGTCTTCGGTTGAACTGTCCTCACCGGGTACACTCGGGAGGAGCGACATAATAATCTATAAATATATAACCGAACTGTTTCTGCAGAAACTAAATTTGCAGAAGTGGGCTCAATCGAGTCACAAATAATATTTATGTCCTCGTAGCTCGGACTCGGATCAGACGCTAACAAAACTGTGCTCATTAAACCCGTGCGTTGGTAATGGTCGGGGTGGGCGCGACTGTGCGTCGGGCGAGTCCCCCTTCGAGGGTTAAGAAGCTCGAGAGCGGGTGTGCTCACCGAGCCGGACGTCATGCCGGATCATGTCGCAGAGCGTGGCTTTTTGTTGCCGATAAATTAAAATAAATTTACCACTTGATTTGTAGTTTCTTTCCGCTTCGCTCCGTTCCTTCGCTCTGTTCTTCTGCAAAAAGCGAGGTGGGGGCGTAGATAGTCTCTTTCAGATGGACTGCGCTCATTCGGTGCGGCGGGTGGCCTGCCGAGCGGCCCGGACGGCCTGGGCGCTGTGGCCGACTCATAAAGAACTACGAAACACAGTAAAATGTCGGAGCGCCGCGTCCGAGTCGTCAGGGGAATTTTATTCCGAATTAATTTCATTGTGTTGAAACGTTTGTATTTTTTTGTTTGTAGCCGAGCGCCGCGCGCCGCTGACAGTGCGGCTGTCGCTGTTTTGATTTAATGCCTCTTGTGTACAGCGCTCCTCTGTCGCTGCCGGCGAAACGTTTAGTCATTCGAATAATTACTTTTAAAACGTGACTGCGATTTATGACTTCGTTGTTGATTTTATTGATTTTAGTATTACAAACAATGTTTTATCAAAAGAAATGTTATAAATCTTACCCTAGCTTAGCCATGTATAAATTGGTTGTTATATAATTCTGAAATATGATTTGCTAACAAACCGGCGTCCTCGGAGGCAGGTGATTAGCCGGGGGCGGTGTGGCAGCGGCGCGGTGAGGTGCCATGTGGCGCTACATTTGTCAATTGTCTTCAATTTAATGTAAATTCGATTCGCCCTTTTATTGCGAAGCGGGCTCCGATTTGAGACATTTTAAATCTCGGTATAATGGACAAAGATGGAAGAAATAAGTCGTAGCGATGTGCTTATCAGCACAGCTACGCTAAGTATGTACGTATATCGACTCGAAATCGTGATCACACCCGCAAACTTTCTATTGTAAAGTCACCTGTCGTGTATTATCTACAGCTTAAAAATATTAAACTTGTGTTAACATTTTAGATTAATTTATTTAATACTTAGCTCAGTAAGTTATGTTTTTGTAAACATT
Source organism: Mythimna albipuncta (assembly GCA_929112965.1). Classification (NCBI taxonomy): domain Eukaryota; kingdom Metazoa; phylum Arthropoda; class Insecta; order Lepidoptera; family Noctuidae; genus Mythimna; species Mythimna albipuncta. The sequence continues at coordinate 408,776 of OV815962.1, read as the reverse complement.
GCAGTTTGCTCTGTACTTGTCTCAATATAGGTAAGTTTGTTGTATTGAGATAAACTATTTCCAACAGAAATAGTTTTATTTAGGTACAATTTAGTCATTAATATTATTTAGTTATTTAGAAATTACTTCAACAACAAACAAACAAATAAATGTGTCTCCATTATATTAATTTATTACAGCACTGCGCGCATGTTATCAAAGTCATTAAAGACGCTTGAACTGAATTCAACTCTTTAAAAAGACAAATACGTGGTTTATTCACGACGAGTTCTCTCCTACAATTCACCAGTCCCTTAGTTGCATATAAACTCAAACAGTTAGGTACTTATGACAGCTGTGTACAGGAGCGCGACTATAGACTTGCGGATCTTACATTATGAAGCGACGCACTACGTAAAATTATTAGTTTGTAGTTTGTTTGCTTCTGCGGCTGGTGTTGGCCGAGGAGCCACGTCACCACGTGTGGATGGAGACGATAACGTCACTCCTCGAAACGAATGTACGAATAACCAGTGCAGACATGATCGAGTGCTATATTAAATAAATGATGAGAAAGAAGTGTCCTCTTGACGTCCGCTCGGCTCTCGGCGTCCATCGTTCGGCACTCGGCTGTTGTCGTTCGGCACTCGGCCCTGGTCGTTTGGCTCTCGGTAATAAAAACGTCAGCTTCAAGTTCCCAGTCATAATGGAATGGAATCGGAGACGGATTGATAAACGATATCTCGTAAGAGCATAGATATTGGACGGCGCTGACTGCTCGACCGCGGCGACCGCTGCGTTGCGTCTAGCTACCGATGTAGTCGTCGAGCTCATGTTATTGAGCGAGGGAGCTGGTGCACCGCAGGTGAGTGACGTGCGTGTGTGTGGGCGAGCGTCGCGGCGGCGACCGCTCCTAGTGCACGCGACGCCGAATAAACAAACATTTTTCACAATAATTATACAATCGACTTCAATGTAAAAATAACACCGTAAAGTCCAAAATAACTTTAATTTCGGAAGTTGATGATCCTATTTTGGTCTCTTTCTTATTTAACGTCGACTAACGAAATAAAATTACACTTTTCAGATGTTATACCCGTCAGCCAAACCTTAATAGTGTGAACTTTCTGTAGTTGGGTTAGGTTAGGTTATTTTATAGGTAAAAATATAATTATTAAAACCACCTATGTAGCCAAAATACTTACATTTTATGGCAATTCTAAAAAGCCTAAACATGGCTAGAATATATTGATTTACATATTTTTACGGGACAAATTCGGAAATATACTCTTTCAAACAAAATAAAAATCTATATTTTTGAACTCGAGAGAAAAATGTGTCGACAAATCAGTGAATATACGACAGAAATACACACAAGTGAATATCCACGGGTGGGCCGACAGGGAACCTCGGAGTCTTGGAACGCAACGCAGATGGAACAAACGTGTGGCTTTACAGTTTTTCAGTAAAAGTCTGACATGCCCTTCCGCTCCTCCCTTTTGGTGGGAGAAGTCAACAGGGTGATATCCCACCTTTGGAAAAACAAATACAAACGAATTCAACTCAAAACATTTCTCAACACATTTATTCCAAAAACTGCTCCTACCCCTACCGCTTTTTGGCATTCGATTAATTGGTTTTCGCTCTAGTGCGGAAAAGTGTGCCAGCGAGCCAGCGCTGCTATTTAAATTGAATTCCGAATTGGCAGCAATGATAAATTTTTCCACTTGTATCTTGTTTAAAATGTTCTATTCTTCATAAGCGTTTTGAGAAGGCGTTCGATACACGTGGAAAGTGATTGCAACACTAGGCTCCACTAGGTCGCAATGTCACTGCAACACTAGGCTCCACTAGGTCGCAACGACAAAGTTTCTTCACTTGTATCAAAATGGACTACATTCGCTGAGGCCTACTTATAAAACGTCAAAACTCAGAAGCTAGTGCACGGTTCCAGTCGGTCGTTTCCTGTGGAGTAGCGCCGTCGAGACACTGTATGTTTGCCAATAATTTATATAATAATGATAATATGAGTGTGAAAAAATACTTTCGTGTAATACGCAGGTAGATTACCCTAATTGAAGAGCTAGCATTATTTATCTAAAATCCTCGTCAGGAAGCTGAACGTCCCCGGTAGACAGTTTTAGTAACACACAATGACTTATTTAAACGAGGCTCGGGCGGCGGGCGCGGCGTCGGCGGGAAGCTCTCTCTCGATGTAATATGCGGACGTGCCACGACTGCTAACAGCTACTGATAAAAACACAAACGATGCCTGCAACCGTTCCGCTGTATAATGAATACCATTTGTAATAGTCGTCACTAAGTTATTACATCGACGCGATCTTTAATGAGCGGTAAGTACTCTAAACAAATAAGTCTCCGAGCGTGATTCACTCGCTGTGCCTCCCGAGGCGATGTCCAAAACGTCGCCGCAGGATGAATATAAACCGAGTCATGACTGGAATACAGATCGAAAATGTTCGCATCAATTGTGACTGATTGCGACTGATTGCGAGATCATTTATTCGTACCGGAACTGAGCGCTAGGTGTGACGAGGGCAAGGGATGCTTGAAATGTAAAGTAACCTGCTACATGGGGACAGAGCGCCGAGGACAACGGCGCAGGCAGTCAGGGCAGGCGGCCAGCCGCTGCTTCGCCCGTGGGTCATGGCGCGAGACTACCGACACACTCTGGATGACGCGAACACCGGCGTCAGTCTACTGCGCCGCATTATATCTGCCAGATTAATGTGCTCGTATCGTAACTTTCATAATATTTACAGGCCTTCACTCTTTTAGAACACATTATTTAAATAGATGATCCAATCGGATTCTAATCAATCACACTTAGTTCGTCTTGTGATTGATGTTAGAGCGCACTCCTTCTAATAGCACTGCGCCATATTATGTATGAGTAGTAATGCGTCTGTGGCTATGTATAGTAGGTGCGGGAGCGCTCGGGTCGCGAGCTGACGAGCTGAGCGAGTGTGCGGCACTGCGTCATGTATGAGTAGTAGTAACGCGTCTGTGGCTATGTACAGTAGGTGCGGGAGCGCTCGGGTCGCGAGGTGACGAGCTGAGCGAGTGTGGCTATGTACAGTAGGTGCGGGAGCGCTCGGGTCGCGAGGTGACGAGCTGAGCGAGTGTGGCTATGTACAGTAGGTGCGGGAGCGCTCGGGTCGCGAGGTGACGAGCTGAGCGAGTGTGCGGCACTGCGTCATGGGGCTTCAGTGACCATCCGGCTAAACATAAGTAAAATGTTGAAGTAGGTAAATTAAAGCGCGACACAAAGGCGGCCGCAGGACGCGTCCCCTTCTACGCGGCCGGTTGACATGCCGCCATCGTCGGCGTCGGCTCATACGTTCTAATTAAATTACATACAGTATCTTCTTTGTTTTGCGGCGCCGAGATTACCTGCGAGTACCGGGCGACAGGCGCGCGGGTGTCTGTGTGCGACACCGACACGCGGCGGGTAATGTGGCACCGCTAATAGTAATTTGAGAGCTGCTTTATGACGTGTGTCACGCATCACTAGCGCCGCTGCGTGACGACGTCGTCGCGCCTCGATTGATAGCGCGTCCCGCCGCCCCGTGTCACTGATACGCGCCGTTTTTGTGAAAATTGTTGCGCGATTAAGTTACTACGGGATAATGCGAGCAAGCCCGCACCCCGGCACCGGCGGCCCCGCGCTGTTCGTCGTGGGACTCACGGTTCGTTTTCAAACTTCACGTTTAAATACTCAATTAGTTCGCGGAAAATTTGGTCACAAACTTGGCCTTTGCTTAGTTTCATTCTGTCAGATACGGTTCCGTTCCCAGTCGTTTCATTAAAAAAATAGGGTTAGAATGTTAAATTGGGCGAAAAGAAATCGTTTTTAGATTTCTCTACTAAAATGGTAAAAATTGTGACGGTTACTGCCGGAGGTTTCAGAGCTACTGATGATGCTATAGATTTTTTGGGAACTTGTGTGTTGTCACAGTTGATAGCTTCCCGCTACAATGTCCAAGCGCGCGAATGGCCTCTATAGCCTGCGAAGCTTACTGTCGAAGGACCAAAAAGAATGTATGATCGCTCACACACTACTTTTAGATGATGTGGGCGGAATAGAATAAAAGATAGTAAACTAATTTAAACTAATATATTGTTCCAAAAATTAAATGTAAAATGAGCTAATGAACTGATGTGTGTGTAATGAGTGACACGTGGCCCTTGTTGGCCGTAATGAGATTACTTTTTGCCATTGTTTGACGGATGGACGCGAACTGATGATTATTATAAAGTAAAATGACTGGGAGGCTAAAATGCTGTGTGTGTATAACAATTAGTCGAAACATCAGTAAGTAACAAAACTAATCTAATTGAAGAAATGTTACATAACTTCTTAAATACTAATGATAATAAACTCTAGAGTAGAAAGAATACAACTATGTCTGTAACTAGCACAGTGTTCAAGTTATCAAACTTAGTTTTGCCGTTGCATAACATTAAAACTTGAAAACGGATTTCTTTAATTCTTATTCAGGGTACAGAACTCGTCATGACTGGGTCAGTTCGCTCCTTGTTTAAATTATATTAAATACTTGGTACATTGAAATGTTTATGTGTAATAGGTAAGTTAATAGTAGTAGATAATTTCATTTAGCTTTAGATAGTTTGTAACGCATTTGTCGGACACGCACTAAAACAATACACTATTGATTAGTTAGTAGTTAGGTAAAACATTTTGTTAGAGCATTTGAGTTGAGCAGGAACGGGTGTATGTCTAGTATTTAATAGGTAAGCTTACGTATAAATTCGAGCATCAGAAATAGTTTCTGTATTTGAGGGGAGAGCGTGGCCGATACAGTGACCTGCGACGTGCAACACACTGCGATTCGTGTTACAAGGCGAGAGACGTGCGGCGGGAGACGCAACGTGCGGCCGGTGAGGTGGGCTCACTTCTGTGGACCATGACCTGTGCTGAGTTCATAGCTTTTACGGAACAAGTTGGGGTAAGCTTTAAGTGAGTTAGTGTTGTATGTCGATCGTGCGTGGGGTTCGTTTGACGCACGGCGCGGAGCGGTACGGTGCGGCGCGGACGCGGGGGAGCGCGACCGACGGAGCGGTGCGGCTTCAAATTGGCAATTTGACGTGACGTAGCGTCGCAGTGTCGCGGGAATCATCGCTCTTGTTTCATTACCGTACACGTGTCGGCATATAAAGCTCTTTGTGGCGAATTCTTTTGATCTATAAACCGATCTTACGCTGAAAATTCATTCCGTAATTTCCTGGCTCCATTTATTTGTACGTAATATTAACCCTTCAACCGTTTACGTCAAATATATCCGACAAACACCAAATACACGTGGAGCATACTGAAAGTTGACTGAAAGTCTCTGGATCTGGCCACTTACAATGAAAGAATAAAAAGCAATAAATAGTATTAGAAAATGAAACTCTTTGCGAGCATGTTACTTTTGAATTTGCGAGACTGTCATTTGTTTTTTCATTGTGGCGTCATTTTGAAGATTGTGTGTCGCTATCAAAACGAATTTAACTCGTGAACATTTTCGTTGTGGCTCAACAAGAGAGTTGCCAGAGACTTCAATTGGCATTTCGTGACGAAACACCATACCGTAGCTCTGTGTATTAGTTGTTTGGAGAATTTAGACGTGGACGTGATCATCTTTATTACGAGGTACGTGAAGGTCGGCCGGCGACTGCGGTTACAGACTCGAATATTGACACCGTACGCCATGCCAATGTATACACTTTTATAATAAACTTCCCAGTCACATTCAAGAACGTAGCCTGAATAAATTAAAATCGTTTGTAAAGCGAAAACTTTGTCAGAAGTTTTTTATACTGTAAAAGAGTATCTTGAAGACAAAACGGATTGGGATTGATCTGCTCCAGTACTGTACTATATTAGTTTATATATGTCCTTTTTTATTACTTTTTTCTTTTTGTCGAATTTGACATTAATGATTATATTATTATTATTATTTTTTTAGATTTTGACTTTGATGATTTTTAGGGTTCCGTAGCCAAATGGCAAAAATCGGAACCCTTATAGATTCGTCATTTCTGTCTGTCTGTCTGTCCGTCCGTATGTCACAGCCACTTTTTTCCGAAACTATAAGAGCTATACTGTTGAAACTTTGTAAGTAGATGTATTCTGTAAACCGCATTAAGATTATCACATAAAAATAGAAAAAAAAAACAATAAATTTTGGGGGTCCATATACTTAAAACTGAAACTCGAAAATTTTTTTTTCATTAAACGTATACGGGTATCTATGGATAGGTCTTTAAAAATGATACTGAGGTTTCTAATATCATTTTTTTCTAAACTGAATAGTTTGCGCGAGAGACACTTCCAAAGTGGTAAAATGTGTGTCCCCCTCCCCTCTAACTTCTAAAATAAGAGAATGATAAAACTAAAAAAAATATATGATGTACATTATTATAAAAACTACCAACGAAAATTGGTTTGAACGAAATCTAGTAAGTAGTTTTTTTTTAATGCGTCATAAATCGAAAAAACTACACTATTATTAAAACATCGATCAAAGTTACAACACATTACAAGAACTTGAATATTATGTTACTTGCTGCTACGGAACCCTTCATGGGCGAGTCCGACTCGCACTTGGCCGGTTTTTTGTTTAAAACTTTATTTTACAATTTAACCTAGAACTTAGAAGGTTCCTTATTTTATTTTACCATTTCACGCTGATAATAATAATATTAATTATTTTTATTTATGTTTATTTGTGTTATGAGGACACTTTGTAAATTCTATTTTATTATTGTGAATGTGGGGACTATGTGGATTACTTTTTCCTTTTCTGTATTTTAACATGATGTCTGGCAGTTTTGAGTTTTTGATGCGGCCTACCCAAATGCCCTTTCTTTGGCATTGTTCGTCAAGTCGTTGAGCTCCTTAGTAGTCCTAAGTGTGAGCTACACGAATACTGACAAATGCTTGCATTGACTGGACAGGTCCACTCATTTTTATTTTTATTATTTTTTTATTGTTAGCTTACACGGAACTGATTCACCCTGTTCCCCGTACTAGTATAAACTGTATTACGGTGAAACAGTATTCATCGGCCGCGGTTTGTAACATGTGTGGTTCATTGCTCATAAAATCATCTGAGACACTAATCTGCATGGTTCTCATTTGATTTGACCGTTACATGTTCTTTACTGTATAGACTTTAAAAGAGACTTTGACCCCTGAGTTTATTTCGGTGTTTCTTCTCGGGGTAGTCAGCTACGAAAAAACCAGCCTCATCTAGTTTAAACTGACTGAAAACAAAATTAACGTGTAAAAGTGTTTTTTTAAGTGTAAAAGGTTCGGAAGCTTTGTATTCGATGGATACCACATGATTTAACGGAGGACCAGAAACAACTGCGTGTCCAGTGGTGCCTTAAAATGGAAAAAAAGTTTTTTTACACCACCTGCTCGATAGTGTCGTTTTATACGTCATAAAAACCTCACTTAAAGCAAGCCATTCTATCCCTAGGGAGATAATGCAGTATGGTCGATCCCTAGAGAATAATGAGATTTGAATTTGGAACATCAAAAATCGTCAACATTGTGAAAATGTACGTCCATCGAACAACTTGACTCGAAATTCAAACTGGCCACTAACAAAAAAAGAAAATAGAATAAAACGTACTCACTGACGGGAGCGTTATGGAAAATTGAAACTGTCGAATCTTAGAGTAGTGAATTTTGTTTGTTTGATGAACTTATAAATATAATAGGTAGTTACTTATACAGGGTGGCCCAGAAAGAAATGCACTTTTGAAAATTCAAGGAAAAAAAATCTGTATAATTTTGAATAACTTTATTTATTACAATCTAAAGAAAATTAAATGAAATTTATTTTTAAATTTAGTTTTTGAAAATTACACCGTCCAAGCGATTTCCTTGGTGGTTACAACATTATTCCAATCTGGTATCAAAATTTTGGAAAACTTTCGTTAGACTTATCCTCGAACTGGATTCCATTTCTTGCCGAATATTCAACTTCAGTTGCTGCAGTGTTGTTGGGTTATCAGAGTGTACTCTTTTCTTAAGGTAACCCCGCAAAAAGAAGACTGCTGGAGTGAGATCGGGGCTTTTTGGCGGCCAGGAGATGTCACCCCTGCCAAAAATTATTTTTTGTGGATACTTGCGCATTTCATTTGCAAATCTCAATCTCAATTCGAAGTCTGATGACTTTAGTTCCTGTACCAACTGTATCTTATAAGGATGTAATTTCAAATCAAGCCGTAAAATTCGCTGCAATGTCGATCTAGACAATCCCAAAGTTGATAAAATTTGAGCTCCGACATTCGCGCGTACAGATCCACAAATTCGCTGAATGTTTCCGTCGGTCCGTGATACTCTTTGACGACCACGAGGCTGCATTTTTTGCATTGAACTTGTCCTTTCGAATCATTTAATCCATTGCTTAATTAAATTAGTGAGTGTCCAACACTCACTTATGCGCCGCAATTCGAATTAAGCACTGTGGAGTCGTCGAACAGTCACATAAGATCGAGCCTTCTCATAAAATGCGCGGATACAAAACGCGCGCAGCTCTCCAGTGTAACAACTCATGGTGACAAAAATTATAAAGTCTGCGCTTTGCAATGACACAACTCCCGCGCGTCTCAATTTTATTGTTTAAAAATGCGCGCAAAATCAAAAGTGCATTTCTCTCTGGGCCACCCTGTATATTTCTCTAATATATGATTTGGTCGACCAAATTATCTTATAATTGTCTCACAGATGGTGTAAAAAGTAGATTGTACAACACGAGGATAAAGCTGTCTTTGTCATGGGCGGCTTGAATTCCTCACTTCACTCAGGTTTCTTTATTAACTCCCTCGTTATGCTCAGGAGTTAATTATATAAATCCCTTCGAAACTTTACATGCCGCCCGCGACTTAAAGACACTGTTTTATCCCCTAGTCACATAATCTACTATTATGGAGGACTGTCATTGGCGATCTATACTATCGTAACAGGTGACGAATTCTGGGTGTACAGCTTTGAAACCGAAAGAAAAAGCTTGAAGATTTGCCGACAAAAGTTAAGAAAAGGCGATGTTTTGGTAAAAAAATGGTTGCTTTTTTTTAACAAAACAACGTCTTTTTTCGGCAAATGAAGACATTATACTACAGTATTTTTTATTATAAGCGTCCTCGAAGCAATGTACTCATCCACCATGATAGTGCATCGTCATATTTCGCTAAGGTAACAGAAGCCTATTTGAAGGCTTCAAATGTGAAACTGATGATGCACCCGCCTTACAGCCTGGACTTCACACCCTGCGAGTTCTATTTGTTTCCAAAAATTAAAAACTAACTTAGAGGCACACGTTGAGTTCTGAACCTGCGGTGAATGCGTTCTATAACGCCAATGAAGAGGACCCGAAGAAGACAGGTCCAACTGCTTTGTACAGTGCTTTCAGCAAATACAAAAATGCATTAATTGCGAGACATACGTGGAAAAACAATAAATGTATCGAAAGTCTCATGTCTAGTTCTATTTAAATATTAGAATCCAAAAACTTTCAGTATGCCCTTAGTAAGTTATATATTGCAGGACATAATTAACATTCGATGAATGAAAACTCTTTGAAACATTATTTAAACTGTTGGCTAGATATGATAAGCTGGTGAACACAAACCTGAGCGGCAACAACTCCTGTACTGGAAGAGAGCGCTCTGACAGCGAGGATCACGAGCTAAGCTCATGTCTGACCTCGCTGAGTCACTTCCGCTCTGAATGTTTTCATTTCTTTCTAGTGTTTCTCGTTGGTAAACATTAAAAATATTTCATTTAAACATCTTTATTTTTCTAACCACTACATTTATATAGCTCTAACAAGGTTATCACAGAAGATACCTCTGATAAACGGCAGTTGGTTCCCCCTACCCCCTGACTTGGTTTAGTAATAAAAAAGTCGTAACAAATTTTAAACAGATATTTTCTGGAATGTCTGCAGGGGGCGCGTCTTATTCATCAGAAGATTGTCCCTGTGTGCACTGAGCGAGTACTTTGCCTACCGCCTCCTCACAGAGCGTGTTGCGTCCAGCAAGCTGCGCAAATTCAAAATTCAAAATCATTTATTTCAAATAGACCATTTGCAGGCACTTTTGATTAGTCAAATGTCGGTCAGTCCAAGAAAAGTGAAGCTAAATTGCACGTTCCAAAACGTAGGTCTCTATGGAGAAGAACGTGCAAGAAACTCCATGGACACTCTTTTTAAAATATATTGAGTTACATAAATCTTGGTTACATATTTCTTGTCGCTTCTAATATGTGAGCACAATGTTGGTAGATACATAATAATAATAGTTTATTATTCTTGTTATTAAATGTAATTAAAAATAGAAACCGAATTAAGCCACTGGCAGCCAAGAGATGACCAGTCTCAACCGATGGCACCCGTTCACGGGCATGACACGTGCATCAGCCCCACTCAGCTCAACTCAACTCAACGCGCACTACACTAGTACCGGGTGTCAAATCATACAACTTTGTTTTGCCACTGTTTCGAATTGAAACCAAATTTAGTGTTTTAATCAAACAGTTGCTATTTGCTTTGGGTTTGTAAGATCATACCCATTGAATTTACTATTAGTAATTGTATTCAAAAGTTATAAGGTGGATTAAAAACGAACGAACGGGTATTCGTACGAATGTCGAACATTCAAATACCTACAGGTAAAATGCCGACGTTCAAAACATCGAAAATTATAAGGTATATTTGTTTTTATTGTTGGTGAGATATCCAATCAAGTATTCCAAATTTTAAAGAAAAATACGACAAGAAGCTATCACAGCTGTTTAAGGCAGCAAACAGGCGGAGAGTTGACAGCAATACCACAAAATAGATAGGTAGGTACAGAAGACAATCTACATACAAAGCGCGCTCAAGCAACGCACACATAGCCATCGCTCACGGACACGATATTTCGGCTCAATCGCCAGGTCGCACTCGTAAACTGCTTTTTTTTATGGTGGGAAAAATCATGCATTGACATCCCCCGCCCTTGGGCGGAGCGGGAGATAGTGTCAGACTCTTACTGACTAAAAGACCCACCCCGTTCCTTCTAGCCTTCATACCGGGGCTCGAGCGCCCTTTCGGATAACCCTGGCACCAGTAGGCTTCGACACGGCTGGGTCCCTGCTGTTGCTGACAACTCCTTGAGGCGCGCGGTACCGGCATAATTCACCCATGTGTTTTTATGCGCTCATATATAAAGAAACAGATTTATACTTGTCCGTACCGACTGCCTGTACCGAGTTATACGGGTTTAAGCATTAGTCCGTGTAGTGTTTTACACGTACAGATTTACCTGTTTCTTTATGTGGTTTTACCGGTACCTGTCTGTACCGACCCGTACCGATTTATCGTGACCGAAAAACCTATATCTTTATGTTTGCACCCTAGCTTAGGTTTAATCAAATCAAATCAAATCAAATCAAAGCATTTATTTCAAATAGACCATTACAGGCACTTTTGAATAGTCAAATGTCGGTCAGTCCAAGAAAAGTGAAGCTAAATTGCACGTTCCAAAGAGTACTACGCTTGGTGAACGCACAAGCGTTTGAGCCGGAAATGTTCGATCGACGAATGATCCGAGACGCGACCGAGACATCGTGTCTGTGAGCGGTGTCTGTGACTTCTGTACCTATCTATTTGGTGGCAGTACCTAGCTTCCTATTTAAAATTGCTGGACAAAGTTACATTGTTTAAAGCCTAAACAATATAATTATGAAAAAATATCTAATCAGTTACCCTTGACATGTCAACAATAATTTATTTTCATTTTCGTTGTCCTTATATTATTATATTATTTGGGTAAGACTGACCTGACACATGTCCAAGATCGACCGTGTCACAAAATAGACAGGTACAGAAGACAATCTCCTGTATGTACTTCACTTTTTATACCTAGCTACGCTCGGTGGACGCACACTAATGTGCTTTTGAGCCGGGACTGTTCGACGAGTGATCCGAGACGTGACAGAGACATCGTGTCTGTGAGCGGTGTCTATGTGTGCGTTGCTCGAGCGCGCTTTGTATGTAGATTGACTTCTGTACCTATCTATTTAGTGACCGTTTGGTAAGAAGCCGGCGCGGCGGCGGGGGTACTTGCGCGGCGCGGGCGGGGGTGCCGAGCGCGTGCGGCGCCACGCGACTCCCCCTGTGCTATGTTTTGTTTGTGAACTTTCAGTTTTCCGGCACGTTGCCTCTTCTGCACATTTAAAAGTATTTTGCTTACCGTGTTTCTTAAGAAAAATAAGTAAACAATAAGATAGAAATTGTTATGTGAAAAACTGAGCACCATGAAATCGTCTTATTTCAGGCGGATAAAGACGCTGAGAAATTTGCTGACGGTATATTTCGTTCGATCTAAATCCGGGCTTATCCAGTTTGTGGGGAAATCGGTGGAAAAAATCCTTTTGTAATACATCGTCCCGAGCACAGAGTAGAGCGACGCTTATAGATAAGTGTGCGGTGAGGGCGCGGCGGAGCGGGTGGCGGGGGGACTATGCGGGGAGCTCGGCGCGATTAGCCACTACAATTGAATAAGGCTGGAATGGGCGCTCGGCTGCGAGCGCTCTGAGGGCTGTGAGGCTAAGAATTCGACCCTACGCGAATACCTGGCGCCGTCAAAGGGAACGGAAATAAGTAAATTAGACGATATTGTCGCAGCGCGGCGCAGTAATCCGAGTCTCGCAGGAAGCAGAGCGGTGCGGAGCGAGCGGTGCGGAGCGGAGCGGTGGGACTCGGCGCGGTGTCGCTCGCCGCCAGATTTATTAGTCATTTGTCAAACATTCCGGAGAGGAGCGTTCATTTAGCGCAATATGTTTTCGGTTTGCTTAACTTATTAATGGTTTTACGGGGTGAATTAAATTTAGCAGTTTTCTTTCATTATAAACTTGCCAGTTTGTGTAAATTAAGTTCCTAAAGATTGTTACTACATACAGGTAATGAAAAGTCGATTAGTTTTAAATATTTTTTTATTCTGCCTCCTCCAAGCTTCGACTCGATTTGAGTAGCGGGCGATGCGATACGTGCGCGGCGCGATGCGGTGCAGTTCAGTGCGGTGCGGTACGTGCGCGGCGCGATGCGGTGCGGTTTATTGCGACACAGTACGTGCGCGGCGCGGTGCAGAGCGATGCGGTAAGTGCGCGGCACGTTGCGGTGCGGTGTAGTGCGATGCGGTAGGAGCGTGGCCCAGTGCGGGCCGTTAGGGGATGGGGCTCAAGAGTGGTGCAGGGCGAGGCGAGGCTGTCCAATGAGGGTCGCAGCTTCATTACCCGGCGGCGCGGCGGCGACCGCTTTACAAGAGTGACGCACAAAGTCGCCGCCCGAGGGTGTTCGATAACGACGCAGATAGCACTGTAATCCCGGCTCGTTTGGGAATTACGTTAAGATTTAAGTAGACTTAGGCACCGGAGCTAATATACTCTCGAGTAACGTCTCTTGCAATTATATTATTAACGCTAGCGTGAACGCTGGCGCGGCCGTGTTGTGGTTCCGACGATGACTAAAATAGGGAGCGACTTGGTGTAATACGAGCTGGATATTGTGTAATCTGATTAAAATTAGTTCCTAAATAATTTCTGAATTTACTTTAATCACAAAACTTTACTAAATCACTATACCTACTTTTTTTTTTTGAGCAGTGGTTGCTGAGTGGTAATGGCCCCGACTTACGAGTTGTAGGTCGCGGGTTCGAACCCAGCCAAGCGCATTATTTTGTGTAATTTATTTCATCATCACTGCTCTCAAAACGGTGAAGGAAAACATTGAGAGGAAAGCGGCATGTTCTAGAAACAAAAATTCGAATACATGTGACATTCACAAACCCGCACTGGGCCCGCGTGGTGGATTACGGCCCATTCCCTCTCCTAGAGAGGAGGCCTGAGTCCCAGCAGTGGGAACATTAAAAAGGCTGATGATGATTATGACATAACTTTATATAAAAAAAGTCATATATCATTGAAAGGGTTCTGGGTTTCTGGTCCTCTGATTGGTTTCTGAGTGCACAAATCATGTTTTACTGGTTTAAATTGCATTCTTTTTTAAGTTACATTTGACGTTCGTGACAGATATATTTACCGATGAGATTCTTTTGATACTGCTGCCCTTAGAAAAAAAATTTTGAATTATTATTCTAAACATTTTTTTTTGAATTTACAATTGGCATTGAGGATTAGAGACAACCTTCTGACGCTGTGCTCGTCCTTCGCTGTGTTCGACAGTTAGCGCGCAGCAGGAAGCTTCGACCGCTTCTAACTTTTCTAACATTGTAATTACAATACTGCAATAAAATATATTTTCTCTCTAAATACTCGTATGACTGAAGAGTTTTATTTGGGATCGCGACCACAGAGCCTGGCGCTGAGGACGAGCGCCTGAGAGTTGCGCTCATTCCGTGACTGTTCCCGAGGCCGCCCCCGGTCGGCGCCTGGTGTCACTCTGGCGCGTCCTCTCGGTGAATTGCAAATGTATGCATTTATTCATGTTTATATGAGACCTCATATTATATTGCTGGCGCCGATTCCTTGGAATGAATAATATTGTGCATTCTATTTATAATATTTATATAATAAGAATTGTAACCGACTTCCGAAAAAGAGGATGTTCTGAAATCGTCGAATGTTGTTCAGCGGTGTCTTCGTGAAATGTAAACCGATTTTGATGATTCTATTTTGATTGGAAGAGTTCTTGTCCGTGAAGATCTGCTGAAGAACTTTGGAGATAGACCAAGGATTTCCTTACCGGAGTATGAGTTTCCTGATAGCTATGACCAAGGGGTCTTTATTATGACAAGAGTAGATAGTTTGCTACTAGGCAAGCGTGCTTCATCGTCGACCACGTCATCGCTTACCATCAGGTGAGATATGTGGTCAAACGCGAGACTGTCAAAAATAAAAAAAGGAATACTTCAATAAATAATAGCAAATCTTCCGGGATGGCTGCAATCGCATACCTTGTTAACACTGTTCCATAGTGTAACATAACACCACGCCACCGCCGGTAGGTACGCCAGAGAAATGCTCACTATTTAATTTTAGCTATGGGATATAACTATTAAAAATTGAAGAAAGATTTATTTTTATAAAACAATACAATCAACTTCAATAGTCGGACTCGCGCACTGAGAGCGCCGTACAATCTTACCTCTGTAAATAGTTCGGTTCCCAAATCGAGTCTCGAAGATATTTCCGAATCGTAAAAAAGGAATTATTTTGTGAGGTAACCACACATTACGTCATTAAATCAGACTATTTATAATACATTTACTTGTGCTACGATTTTGATACTTGTCAAATAGGATTCTAGGTCAACGGGAGCTATATCCGAAGTGAGCTTTTAATTTCCTTGCGAGTGTCAAAGTAAGCGCCCAGCGGATCATAACGGCTTTATCTTAAGATTGTGTTGCTTTGAAGTTTGTTTTTTTCACTGTTTCAGGGGAAGCAGAGAGCTGACTATTTGATATTAATTTCAGATTAATACCTCCATGCATGTCTGCAAACTTCTAAATAAACAAAAAACATGATACGGCCGTTTATTTCGCAAAAAAACGTATATTTCGACACTCTTAAGGGAATGTACTTCCATTGAATTTGGTAACAAGCAAGGTCTGCTAATACAAATATAGGAATAAATCTGGAAACAGTAAAACGTCCTCACCCTCGGAGCACTTTACAACCTACCATTTCATCATTTTATTGTAAGACAGCAAAACTGAAATGTTTGTCTGAAAAAAGTTATATCGATATGAAGAAACCAGAATCAATAAGTATTTACTTGATGATTTTTTAATTCATTCCTTTTGGTCTCTTAGATTGAATATCTATTCTGTTACTGTCTTTTTTCTTCTAGGACTACTCTGTCTTAAAATCAGGCAAGTAAGACGCATATCACAAATTTATATTATTTATATCATACATCGTATAGAGTCATAGGGCCCGGAGTGGCATAAACGTCTATGTTATAGGCGTCGCCAGTCAATTAATATGTCCCCGGGTGACTGCTAAAGCAACGGAACCAGGAGCTGCGATCTGGATGCTGCAAAAGGTACCTGTATACCTGAGTGCCAGCATCGGACCTGCCCGTCGACATCAAAACCAAAGCGGAGTGGTTGTAGGAGGTTAAAGTGCTACAAGGGTGGGGACGGTGTCCATACATTTTTGTGCATTGTTCTTTGTTGTTAAGTCACAAAAAAAACTTTTTGCGTATCGGCAAAATCTTCGGGACTCCTTTTGAACTATTTACATATATAGAACCGAACTATTTATATGGGTAAGTTAGTATGAAACCGGGCAGAACTCATCGCCAGCCCGACTCGCACTTGTCTAGTTTTTTTTGATTCCGACTGCTGAAATTGAAGGCTTTTTTTGAAGTTGTTTGTATTTTTTTGTATAATATTTTATGTTTTACATAATAGAACAGAAAAAACTTTATTGTAGATACACAAAAAAGCAGTGTCGTAACTAGGGTGGTGCCAGCGGTGCCCAGGCACAGGGCGCAGTCCCTGGTGGGGCGCAAAAATATCTAATAGTTCAAATTATTCCGCTTCTGTTGAGTATCTCTTTTTAGAGGTTTACGTCAAAGGTATCAAAACCTTGCTCGGTGTGGTCTAATGTCCACCGGCCATAGACTACTTCACTGACCTTGAATTAGCGTTGGAATCTGTGGGATCGGAGTATGCACATTGTATCATCATGGGCGATTTTAACACAGACCTTACCCATCCAACTCCTCGTTCCCGTAAACTCCTTCATATCATCGAGTCCGCGAGTCTCCATGTCCTTCCACTGCAGCCTACTCATTTCAATATCTCAGGTGAAGACACGTGGCTTGACTTAATTCTGACTTCCACTCCCTCCCTTGCTTCCTCACACGGTCAGTTTCCTGCACCTGGTTTTTCCCATCATGACCTAATTTTCCTCTCATATATCCTAAAACCACCTAAACTTCCCCCTAAAGTCTTGCGCATGCGTTGTTTTGCTCGCATGGATGTTGAGAAACTTCAACAGGATGCGTCGCAACTCGATTGGGAACACCTTGCAATGGCAACATCTGTGGACGATAAGCTGCATATTTTTAATCAGACGGTCCTTGCCCTCTATGATAGACACGCTCCTGTCATGAGTGTGAAGCTTAAGCGTCCACCGGCCCCGTGGATGACGACAGGAATTCGCATGGCGATGAGGCGCAGGGATCGTGCCTTTCGAAAATTCAAAAAGGATCGCAGTGTCGGAAATAGAGACCTTTTTAGGACTGCAAGAAATCGGTGTAATCAGATGATACGCAACGCTAAACGCCGCCATATTCTTGAAAACATATCTTCTTCTTCTCCTGCCGATATCTGGAAATTCCTCGGAACTCTCGGTATCGGCAGACCACGTCATGTGGATCTTCCTAAGACTATCGCACTGGATGATATCAACCGTCACTTCACTACCACCTGTCATTTGGATTCGCAAATGCTGTCTCAGACGGTTGATTTCATTACTAGCCTACCAAGTCCTATCATTGAAGAGTTCCGCTTTTCCCCGGCCACCTTGGACGAAGTCAAAAAGATTATCCTATCCATAAAGTCCAAGGCTGTGGGTCATGACGAAATTAGTCGTTACATGATTACCTTAATCCTCGAATTTCTTCTTCCTCCGATTACCCATATAATAAATTTTTCCCTTGATTCCGGACAATTCCCATCCCTGTGGCGTATGGCTTACGTGCGTCCACTTCCTAAAATCTCTAATCCCTCTCTGCCTAACCATTTCCGCCCAATTTCTATTCTTCCTTTCCTGTCCAAAGTACTTGAGGCCTGCGTCCATAAGCAGTTATCAGGATTTGTTCACCGTAACAACCTTGTTAGCTCATTTCAATCTGGATTCAGGCCTGGTCATAGTACCTCCTCTGCTCTCCTTAAAGTGACTGGTGACATTAGGGAAGCTATGGAGGAAACCAAGGTTACCGTTTTGGTTCTAATAGATTTCTCAAATGCCTTTAATGCCGTCAGTCACGATATTCTCCTATCTATCCTTTCCCATCTTATGGTTTCGTCCGAGGCGCTGGAATGGTTCTCTTCTTATCTTCGGGGACGTCAGCAGTCGGTTCGCGTTGACGAGAATTCGTCGAGTTGGCGTGATCTAGAATCTGGTGTTCCCCAAGGCGGTATTCTTTCTCCCTTGCTATTCTCCATCTTCATAAATTTTATAACTCTCTGTCTTCGGTGTTCGTATCATCTTTATGCCGATGATCTACAATTATATGCGGCTGCGCGGGTGGAGAGTTTGTCAGACGCTATAGAGGATGTAAACCGAGATTTGGAAGCTATCAAGGGTTGGTCTGATAGCTTTGGGGTGTCCGTAAACCCCGCAAAGTGTCAGGCTATTATTATTGGTAGCCCGCGCATGATGGGTAGAGTGGTGATTAACTCTCTTCCTCCAATTGTTTTTAACGGTGCCGTCATCCCCATCAATCCTAGCGTAAAGGATCTCGGTTTGCATCTTGACTCGACGCTTGGCTGGCAAAGTCAAGTTTCAAGTGTCTGCCAAAGAGTCAACGGGACTTTGCGGTATCTGTATCGTCTGAGGAACTTTCTGCCTGCGAAGACAAAGACAATGCTTGTGCAGACTTTAATTTTCCCTATAATCGACTATGGTGACGTGTGCTACTTTGACCTGAATACGGTGTTGCTAGACAAGCTTGACAGACTCCTCAACAACTGCATCCGGTTTATATTTAATTTGAGGAAATATGACCATATTTCAAGTTACAGAACTGAACTTAAATGGATGCCTATACGCCAGAGAAGAAGTTTGCGCGCATTGACTACACTTTTCTCTCTGCTGAATTCTCCCACCCCTCCTTCTTATCTTATATCAAACTTTCAATTTCTATGTTCTTCCCATGCCAAGAATCTGCGTTCTTCCAATAACCTTCTTCTGCTTTGTCCTTCTCATTCTTCTGATTTTGTCCATTCTTCCTTTCATATACAGTCTATTCTTCTGTGGAATGCGCTTCCTCTTGACATCAGGACGGCCACCAGTCGGTATGCATTTAAGCGGAAGTTGCGGCTTCATTTTCAACAGAAATAGCGGAGTAGTCTCAAAAATCCTTTCGTTACCTTATATAAATTATATATATTTGTATGTATGTAGGTTTATATTATATTGAATATTTAAGTATGTTTATTATATAAATATTTGTACACTTGTTTTCTTATCAAAATATTCTTTTTTTTTTTTATGCACCTGCCATGTTTTCTCTTCACCACCCTAGGTTGACTGGTAGAGAATGCCTAAGGCATTAATTCCGCCTTTGTACCTTTGTGTTGCATGAAGTTTTTTAAATAAATAAATAAAATTAAATAAATAGTCCTTTTTGATTGTCTAGGGGCGCAGCATAGCCTCGCGTTTGACCACTATCTCATGATGTGGTCGACGATGAACTACATTTGCCTAGATGTAGTATTAATTCTTGACATAAACGCTTCGCGGTTTTAACCATCAGAAAACAAGTGTCACATGTATGGCCGGTTGACATGGATACCATCAGAGGGCAAACTGCGTCCTCCGGAATTACACTGGAAGATACGACTGCTAAGAGCCGCTCCGCCTGCTAGAGGCCGCCTTCAGTGCGGCGGTCGCGGAGCAGCTCCAGCACAACAACATCAGTCTGCTTCGATTTATTGATGTTATTCCTTGTTCCGCATTCTTTTATATATCTGCCGGTATCAGGGCGAATTCGAAATGAGTTGGAGCTCATATGTCAAAGGTTAAGTGGATACTTTATATTTCCATCTCACCGGCATTAAGTGGCGTATAATTGAAAAATTATTTTGGAATGAAATGGAGTGTAAAGCTTGGGTGTGGCCCCACTTGTCATGTGGCGACAGTGATAGACGGGCGTGTGGTAATTGGCGGCGCACCGCGACTAATGAGGCCCGCGCCGGCCCGGACCGCACCGGACCGGCCCGCGGCAGACCGCGCCTCGTGGACGCTCTAAGACTTTGTTTGGGACCTCTGCTAGTAGTAGCAGTTTACGGGATTCATGTGGTGGCGCCGAGTCAAATCGAGGCCTTAGCTTGACAAGCTGAGTGCCGAATTGCAGTATGATAGATAGAACCAATTGCATTGTCGTTGTATCACATTAAGTCATCACCTGTATCATGAGTGCGTTTAAAAACGAACCCCTAGGCAACAAGCAAGTGCCGATTGTTACAGAACAAACTATGATAGTTAGTAATACACCTACTATACAAATGTATAAGTGATCCAAAGACAAATTCAGAATTTTCTTTATCCTTTACTTGCACTGTATGACTTTTCTTCTTGACGATGCGACATCTACGAGCATATTTTTTAAACTTAGAAGTTTATATAGTTTATGATATAAGTTTGTAATGTTAGTGATTACCGACGAGGCGGTATTCAGACCCGAGCCGTGGCGAATATCTCAAGAGAGCCGAGAACGGAATCACTTACGTGTATCATACTACGTTTTTCAATACACTTGTGAAGAAAATAACTATAAAAGTAGTAAACTTTGGTGGCGGTAAAAATCTGTTTTCATATGCGCTCCCATATATATTTTTATTTACCTCTCAATTTCAATACACTCACTGAAATGAATAAACGAGGGTTGACCGGCGACTCGTGGGGGGCGACCTGCGCCCATCCTGATCGGATACATGTGATATAACTATGGTGGGGGAGCGGTTGAACAATAAGGTTTTAACTGCATTATATAGCACTAGTGCGTAATGTTAATCAAAATGCCACAGTTTGGTAACAAGGGCCATTATGTACCTAAGTGTAGTGCAATAAGAGTCATTTTCTGAGCAAGTGTATTGAAAAGTTACTATCATACTCTAGTCAGTGTCCTGGTCAAGCTACTACTAGCCGCGTGTCAGCAGATCAATGCATCGTGTGTCTGACAAGTACTCATGAACTAACCCTCATTTTGCAATTGAAAATGATATGATGATAATAGAAGAGCTCGGACTCCAAAGTAAAAGGTTTGTGAAAGCCGCCACAAGTCACAACCGCTCTGTCCTAACTTTAGTACATAAAACAAGAAGCAAGGTAAGCCATTGTTTTATTGTTTTGACTTTTGTTTTCTTTACTAATGTTCTAAGTTTCTCACATTTGCCGCAAAGCCTCAGCGATTCTGTTTCTCTCTGTTGCCGGATGGGTGTAGGGTTTTATTGTACATTACGGTATCTAGAGCCTAGCAATTGAACGAAAACTCATTACGCGTTACAGAAGTTAAGGCAGTTATTTAAAGGCTTCAGTTTAAAAAAGGGATTTTGAGAATTGATCGACTTCTGTGTGATAAAGAGGAGAGCCTTTTTATGAATGCCATACTATGAAATTAAATTAAATATGTGTATATCTGCAGAGTGTGGTAAAAAAAGTTATTCGGTTTTATTTAATTTTGATTGGTTAATAATATTTTTCTTTTTGTAAATGAAAGCGCAACCTACCGATGGTATTGTATACCTACTTACAATACCGATTGTTCAGCCGGCGATGTGCCAACTACAGTATGGAGTAATGGTATTGTTACTCTAGGAGTGAAACTAACCTAAATATAGTTCGGGGGATTACATAAGTTTTTAACCCGACGTTAACACTGCTGTTCATTACGAATACAAGGCAAGAAAAATAAAAGCCCGAGTCTTCGTCAAAAGTCGATGTATGATTTTAGGTAGATATATTTTTTTATTGGTATAAACTAGTGTTTGACTGCGATCTCTCCTGATGGTAAGCAGTGATGCAATTTCTTGTTCAATACACCTACTCGAAAACTGGCTCTTATCGCACTACGATTAGCCTCGCACCCTCGTGTTATTTTTTATTTATCATAACAAGAGCTTTTTTCATTCCTATTTCGTCACGGTCAACGGTGATTTCTTTTTTAAAGAAAAGAGGTGCAGTTTTTTAAGGTTTAACATTTAGTGAAAATTTAAATTATAGTGCTTATGAACAGCATATCATACATAATTAAGATGATTTACAGAATAATTCATAATTATCAACAAAGGACATTGCTCTGCGTCCATACATTGTTGGCCCTGGAGCCAAGAGCATCGGATAATTATGTATTGTATTCTCTATCATTTGGAGACTCCTAGAAGATCTTGTTTTTATAGCGGACTAGCTGCAGAAAAGATATATTTCAAAAAAAAGTATCAGATTTTGAGGTTATAATCTAACCATAACAACGAATAGGTATTAAATGTAGGTACCTACCATGATAAAGTGCCAAGTTATCGTTCGAGCGGTACACAGTTCCGAAAATCACAGCCAGGTCAATCGTTTTTTAAACCAATCCAAGTCCGTTAAAATAGCCAAGTCGTAAAAAAGTCCCGAAAGTCACCAAAACACCGAACACAAGAAAAGAACACAGGAAAAAGCACAACGCAGAAACTGTAACTCTCAATTGTGGTAATAATGACTTTTATTTATAATTTTATGGCATGGCTTTTTGGCCTTTGTGCCATTGGTAACAACGACACGTTCACCGGCAAAACTAGGGATGTAATACGACACCACTAATCGATTTTTCGATTATGATTTACTGTGGTCTTAAATTATTACAGTCTGTTACATCTACTTTGTCATATAAACATTACAAGTATGTATGACAATAAACCATTTTACATCTAACAACACTCTTCTATACTGGTAATAATAATATATAATAACATCTGTATCTAGTTTGCAATATTGTTTTTTAAATAAAACATTAGGTAATTGTGATGTGTTTAGTAAAAATGAGTATTTTTTTCGTTTAATGAACCGCAAAAGGAGCGTTATTTTTGTATTAATTGTCGTAAATAAAGAATTAGTTTGAATGATTGTATAGAAATAAAGAAGTTTTGATTATTGTATAATATTATTCTTACTACCTATTTAAATTGGAGTATGACTGCATTCATAAAGTATTTTATTAGGTTTTTAAAACTACACTTTAGAAAAAAAAAACAATCGATCGATTAATAATTCAATCGATCGATTATAATTGATCGGACATCCCTATTTCTGTTTTGACACGACATAGGTGAAGATGGCGATGTAATGTTATTAGTCGCATTAAATTCTATTAAAAATATATTTTGGAATACAGCTAGTCCGTGATACAGAAGTATTTGCAACTTATATAATAAAATAGGCGATTAATTATCGTATATTCTCAAACTCTTCATTGCACAGGGCCATTTTGAACATTGTCTTTTATAATTATCCGTGTTCTAAATTTAAAAATATTGGATTTTTTTTTTAATATTAATATTATTTATGTATATTTTATTTATGTACGTTGTGTATTTATTTAGGTTTTAGTATAAATAGTTTATAATTCTATGTACATATGTAAACTTTATCTGATGTAAATATTATATATACGAGTATATATAGGATGTATAACGGTTTGATACCTTTGCTTCTCCTTCAACCTACAACTTCAAGCACGGCAAAAAAGTCTTTTGTATTTATTCTTTTTATTGTTGATACTCGTAGAGTTCGCGCTTGACTGCTATCTCACCTGATGGCGAAAGTCTATTAAATATTATTTTATAATTTCTTGTTAAATGTGTTTATGTAATATTTGTGAAAAAAAAATTGGTAATCTAAGATTTGAAGAGAATTCTTTAGATAGTAGCCGCCGCCGCCAGATATTGTGATTAAGGTAAAAAATACTTGCGATAGCCTGCTGATATTTAAATCAAAACTAAAATGTACGGCAATACTCTAAAATTTTCCTTAATGCAAAATGAACAAAAATGCGTCGTAATTTTCAGAGGAAGTATATCTTTGCAAGTGTATTGAAAAACGTTGTTTGATGCACGTGCAAACTTTCTGCACTTGTATCAAAATGTACTATTGATTTAGGCGCTAAAAGGTTGTCCACTAATGCTTTATCTTTGCCGACGACAGCACTACGACTATATCATGTAAAAATAAGGACAAATATGAAATTGACATTAACGAATTTTTTAATTCAATTCTAAAATAGTTAAACAAAAACAACCTAAAAATAAATCTAGACAAGACCACTATTGTACATTTCAGGTTACGATCCCAGACTAAATTAGACGCAATTTACAATGAGACTGCACTTATTTAAGTCGACGCGACAAAATTTGTAAGCATTATTATTGACTCGGAATTTGAATTGGAAGGCACAAAATAAAAAATTTGTTTAAGAAGAAGTTTCGAGATTTAATAACAGACAAGTGTTATTATAGTCTAAGCGACTTAAAAAATGACACTATTTGACATTTTTTTTTCCTTTAATTTGTTGGATATTTTATGACATGATTTTGTGATGTTAACGATATTATTATGAATGACAATGCATATCAATTAGCATTTTATTTGACATTTTTCATTTTATTTTGGCAAAATCGAAATATCAAAATCAAAGCATTTATTTCAAATATACCATTTGCAGGCACTTTTGAATAGTCAAATGTCGGTCAGTCCAAGAAAAGTGAAGCTAAATTGCACGTTCCAAAGCATAGGTCTCTATGGAGAAGAACGTGCAAGAAACTCCATGGACACTCATGGTCATGGATCATATTATGTGTTACATATAATGCTTGGTTACATATTACTTGCTTCTATCATGTGAGCACAATGTCGATAATGAAATTAAAATGTAAAATAATTAAAAGCTAAGAGATGACCAGTCCCATCTGACGGCACCCTTTCACAAGCATGACGCGTGCATCAGCCCCACTCAGCTCAACCATTTAGAAGGGAACTGAATGACCCAATAACACGTGCCACCAACAGCGAGACATTTGAGTGAGCACGACAAACTCTCAACTGCCATGCTCGTAATGTAAAAAAATAAATAAGTTGTAACCTAATAAAATGCTCCATGGTGCTTCACATTCACAAATTAAAAAAAGTGCTTCTACATTATACAATGCTATTGTGTCTTTCAAATTACAAAAAAAAATATATTACTTTCCAACTAATCAACTAATTAGTACGCCCTAGTGGTAGTGGAGCTGGACCAGCATTAAGTCAAGCATTTTTATCTTGAATATAATTCTCCAACTTATAATATGCTTGCCTGCATAGTGTGCGTCTAATATTTGGGGAGGTATTTTATTATAACATTTCAAACAGTACCCCATGAAGGAAGAGGCCACTTTAGCCAGTCTGAAACCTGGTTAAACTAATTGGTCCCTATTTCTTGTAACATAATTATGTCTATCGCCTCTTTTGCTAAAAAGATGAAGATTTTTTCTAACTTACATGATGTCATAGATATTATATTGAAAAGGTACCGTCATTATGTTGATATCATTAAACAGTTTCCTTAGAGAATCGCACCGGCGGAGATTGTAAATAGCTTTGATGGCTCTTTTTTGTAATATAAAAATTGAGTCGATGTCTGCAGCCCGTCCCCATATTGAATTTTTTTTTCTTATTAATTTATTAGTGCATTTTATTGATTATTTGACATTTATATTTAATTCTGCCTATTTTTTTTTTTATTTTTATTCATAATCAATATTAATGAAAATTGTGACAATTTGTAATTTTTATTTATCTGACATTTTTTTATTTATTTGTTGACGCATTTTGATGACTCTTTAACATATTTTAATTTACTCTGACATTTGACGCCTAGGTAAAATATGTACGGATAAAACACTAATTTTGTAACAACCTGCATGCTAAAACTGCATGTATCCGCTTACGCATGTTTTGGCAAATAAAATGATTTTTATCTTTATTTTATCTTTAGCCTTTTTACTTAAGAATCAGGGGTTAAATTCATATCTGAATCTAATGAATTTATCGTGTTAATATACAAATCTCTTATAGCGGAGATTTTAAAGTTTAAAAAAATCTTCAACTCGAAATAATAAATACAGTTAGTATTGCCGCTTTCTTGCATATTTTGATTTTTTTATTATTGTCAAATTGGTAATTATTTTACCCAAATCTGTCATTTTAAAGATATAGTTTTTTAATTAGATATAAAAACGGTTCGTGTAAATAGTGCACGGCAAGCGCGTGGCCTGTTGCTGGAACTTGGCCTGCGCACTGCCGTGCGCTTAGATAAAGTGGTAGTATATATTTAATGTCTTTGGATAAAGTCATTAAAAAATTTATATATTCTTTAATTAATACTTGTCTTTATGTTATTTCGTTTTAAAGTTGGGATATGATTCAGGGTTCAATTGATAGATATATGAAAAAAGTAAGTGATTATCCCTGAGGCTGAAAAGTATTACTTTCGTCTTGCTCCTCAGGTAACTTCGGACGAAGTATGAGTAATGAAAAATATTAAGATATTTCTGTCAGCAGGGCGTAAAGGAATCTAACATGGAGACTATGAAACTATTTGTTTCGGTGAGCCCTATCTACCTTTATCCTACCTATATTTATTGTACACCTCATAATTCGGACAGGATTAACATTGCAAAAACTAAGTGCACAATGGGCCGAATGGGCGGTCTTATCCGCACATGGGAATCTCTTACAGACAACCTTAGTATGGAGTGAACGAAAGGAACGTCTAGGGCAGTCAGTATACAAAAATCACAAATAATACTAATTAGACATAATAATAAAATTATACATATACAATACCAATGAATCTATAATCTTACTAATATAAATGCGAAAGTTTGTATTTATGGATGTATGGATGTTTGTTACTCTTTCACGCAAAAAATACTGAATGGGTTTCGATGAAACGTGGTACACGGGTAGGCATGTCCTAGAATAACACAACGAATACTTTTTATCTTGGGATTATATTCCCTTGGGATTAATTTCTAATCCACTGACAAATGACAGCAACTGTCAAATACATTGATCCCAATCATTCATCATTCGGTCATACATTCTACCATTCGGTCAACAATTCCGCGATTGGTAACAAAGAATAATTCACTATTTATAACACAAGAACGACTAATAAAACATAAAAAAGACAAGTAAAAAAATTGAAAACACAAACGTTTACGCGCATCAAACTCAGACACCAAAGAAGATGTAGCACAAATATAACGAAGAAAAGAGTCAGCAGACGTGGAGTCGGTGAGATCCTCACAGCAGCTGATTGGAAAGACCCCATGCGGCACTCAGAGACTCGCAGGGATGCGGCGGACAGGTTTCACATGGCCGGTAGAGGCTTTCAGATTAATGATAAATGACATTTATTTTGTAAATAGGTTTAAAAAACACTTTTACACGTCATTTTTTTTTTTCGTCAGTTTATGCTAGATGAGGCCGGTGTTTCCTATCTGACTACCCTGAGAAGAAACACCGAAACAATCTCAGGGGTCAAAGTCTCTTTTAAAGTCCATGCAGTAAATATGTAATGGTCAAATCACACGAGAACCATGCAGATTTGTCTGAGATGGTCTTTTGAAGAAAGAACCATACAGATTTGAGTGGACCTGTCCAACCAGTGTAAGCATTTGTCAGTATTCGAAAAGCTCAACTTGGGACTACTAAGGAGCTCTACGACTTGACGAACAATACCAAAGATAGGGTAGGCATTTGGGTAGGCCGCAGAAAACACTCAAATTGCCAGACATAGGTTAAAATTACTGAAAAGAAAAGAAAAAGCAATCAACATAGTCCTCACATTTACAATAATATAAGAAAATGGATAGTTTACAAAATATTTAGCAAAGTAAATATTTATGTCAAAGAAAAAAAATACTTTAAGTACTTAAAATGTATACATGTCATTTTGTAAAATAAAAATAATCTCCAATGTCAAATTGTCAAAAAAACAAATAAAATAAAAAGAAAAAGCACATTTGAAAATAAAAATAATTAAAAAATACAAAAGAAGAAAAATAAAAATGACAACAGTTGTAGTAGCATATTACAAGGTTAAAGACTATGTCGAGGACACGCTTGTTTGGCAATGACTACCTCTGCACATGTGGCCCCCTGGTAAATCATCAATATTTTGTCTATTAACTGCTCCACCTTTATTTAATAATTATATATACATGTTTTTTTTTTCTCTGACCCATTGCTTTTGCAATATTTTTATTTTTATTTCAACTGTCATAAATTTGTTAGTAATTTATTTTGTTAATATTTTATTGATAGTTGTAATTATTATATTATTCCTGTTTTTTTTTTTTTATATGTAGTCTCTTTTTGTATTGTAAATGTGAGAACACTGTATACTCCACGAACTCTTAGACTACTTCCTATTACGACTTACTTTGTTTTTTACTGAGAAAATTTTTATTGTGCTTTTATGTACAATATTTGACTGGTCTACACTGTTCTTACATAACATCTATCAATATTGTAAAACAACCACTTTTTTAAAAGAGTAACCATGGAGTTTCTTGCCGGTTCTTCTCCATAGGAAACGACCAATTTGGAACCGTGCACTAGCTTCTGACGTTTTATAAGTGCCCATGTAGGCCTATGTGAAATAAAAATATTTTTGATTGATTGATTTGAGTAGGTACTGGAGCAGGCCAATCCCAAGCCTTTTCGTCCTGAATATAGTCCCTTACAGTGTAAAAATCCTTTTGACAAAGTTTACGTTTTACAAATGATTTGAAGTAACTTATTAAGGCTTAGTTATTGAATATGATTAGGAAGTTTTTTTATAGAAGTATATACATTGGCATCTAAATGAGCCCCCTATTTTTTTGAGCCTGGTTGCAGGAACTACAAATTTATGTTTGTTTCTTGTATTAAAATTATGAATTTCACTGTATTTTTTAAACATGTCTATATTTTTATGGGCATACAAAATATTCTCGTAAATATACTGTGAAGGCACAGTCATTACATTAATTTCTTTAAATTTATCTCTGAGGGAGTATCTGGGACTTAATTTATAAATTGATCGCATAGCCATTTTCTGTAAAACGAAAATTGTCTGTATATCGGCGGCATTTCCCCATAATAAAATACCGTACGACATGACACTATGAAAATAGCTAAAGTAAACTAAACGGGCTGTCTCTAAATCAGTTAAATTTCGAATTTGTCTTATAGCATATGCTGCTGAACTAAGTTTTTTCGACAATTTGTCTATATGTGGGCCCCACTGAAGATTAGCGTCTAGAGTAATGACCAAAAACACTGTAGTATCTTCAGGACTCAACTCTTTACCTTTTATTAGCACACTGGTTTCTACTTGCCTAACATGAGGCATGGTAAACTTAATACATTTGGTTTTTTTTTTCATTAAGAAGCAGGTTATTTACATTAAACCAGTGTACTATTTTTGAAAGAGCTATATTTATATCGTCAGTAACCTGCTGCTGACGTTTAAGTTTAAACAAAAGTGAAGTGTCGTCTGCAAACAACAATATATTATGATTGTCTTCTATGAGGTAAGGTAAGTCGTTTATGTAAATTAGAAACAAAAATGGGCCAAGAATTGAGCCCTGGGGGACACCCATTTTTACAACAGATCCGGGAGATCTTTTTCCGTTTACAGAGACCAGAGGAACCGAAAAAAGGTCCATATGGCGGGGCGGACCGGTTTTACACGGCCTGTAGAAGCCTGTAGAGGCTTGCAGAGACTGGAGCAGCAGGAGATATCCAAACGGGTTGGCGGACGGGTCTCGCACGGATGGTCGAGGCTTGTAGAGACTGGAGCAGCAGAAGACACCGTTCTCACAGCCGATAACAACATTTTACTATAATTCATATTACTGAAACTCAATAACTGACGTTCTCAAAAAAATTCAGCTGACAACCAGACTGACACTGACACTGAATTAATTATTTAATTTTTCAAAATCTGACAAATGAAAGTCTGGTTAACATATTAGGTACTCTTTCACGCAAAATTTTAGTGTTTTTTTGTTCATAGGCGCCAAAAATTTTTCACTGCTATAAAGCTGCTTTATTCCTGAATTAAATAGGCTGTATTTTGTGTATGCGGGCGAAAATGATTTTTTTCATGATAGCTACAACGCAGGGGTCATTAAGTTTGTTTTTTTTTTGTTTGTAGGAGGTAATCTCTGAGTCTTGGTCAGATTGCAATTTTTTTTTTAAAGAAAACTGCTTTATTCCTGAGTGTCATAGGCTATAATTTATGTGTACGTGGGTGAAGCCGCGGGCAAAAGCTAGTATAAAAATGAATCGCTAAATGTGTTGCTAAGCGTAAATCTCGAGAGCAGCTGAACCGATTTTGCTTATTCTTTTTTAGTTGTGTTTGTTATTGTGTAGTATATATTATGTATTAATGTATTGTGCAGTATAGAGTAGAGTAGGGTAGAGTAGGGTAGGGTAGGGTATAGTAGGGTAGAGTAAGGTAGAGTAGGTTAGAGTAGGGTAGGGTAGGGTATAGTAGGGTAGAGTAAGGTAGAGTAGGTTAGAGTAGGGTAGAGAAGAGTAGAGTAGGGTAGAGTAGGGTAGGGTAGTGTAGAGCGGGAGCGAAACTGCGGGCAAAAGCTAGTATACTAATAAATATTAAATTGAGAGCGGAAAACAAATTTACAGTTTATCGATTTTTTTCTATACTTGTGATGTGAGACCTATTTTTTTTTTCCGGTGGGAATATCATCCAAAGACAACCGCCGCTCTTGGGCGGAGTGGGAGATGGTGCCAGACTCTTACTGACTAAAAAACCTATCCCGTTCCTTCAAGCCTTCGTACCGGGGCTCGGGCGCCCTTTCGGATAACCCTGGCCGCAGTTGGCTTCGACCCGGCTAGGGCTCTGCTGTTGCTGACAATGACAACTCCTTGAGGCGCGCGGGAACAGTGCGCGCCGTCGATGACTTGGGCTTGGTCCGGACAGTTACCGGACGGCCGGACAGCGAGCTACCCATTGCTCCCTGTCCGCAAGCCCGCGCCTACGGTGGCCGGAAATCGGGATCAGTATCTCGGCGCCGGCGGCGGCGGCGGCGATAACGCCGTTGCCTGATGCGTTCGGCCTCCTCCTTTGCGAGTATTACTGCTTCGCAGGAGTCGGCGACCGCCTGCCACTCCTCCTCGCTCCGGACCATGGCCTCAACCAAGGCCCAGGTGATATGAGACCTGGCTTCGTTCTAAATTTCAGGATTTAGGTCAACGGAAAGTCATACTCAAGATTTTGATTCCCTTGTGAGTGTCGAAATATACATTTTTACGACATAAACTGCTGTATCGTTTTTTTCCTTAACTCAGAAGTTTAATTTTTTCACAACTTCCAGAGACCGCAGACCAGTATAAGGTTTTAATTTCAACATGATACTTCCACGTTTTCTTGAGATAAAGGGTCTTACAGATAGGCAGATAGACAGACGGACGGACAACAAAGTGATCTTATAAGGGTTCCGTTTTTTCTTTTTGAGGTACGGAACCCTAAAAATACCATGCACCCTATTTAAAAGCACAGCCTAGCGCTCTTCGAACGCAGCTGACAACGTGCGATTTTTTAATAACTTTTTTTTTGTTGATAAGTTCGCGCTTGACCGCCATCTCACCTGATGGAAAGCGACGATGCGGTCGACGATGGAACGCGCTTACCTAGAAGAAACCTATTCACTCTCGACTTAAAAATGCCAGGGTTGTGGCTATCAGGACACACAGACTCCGGCAAGGAGTGCCACTCCTTAGCTGCACGCACAATGAATGTGTGGGATGTCCACCATGTACCGGTGGCGCATCGCCGTATGTCTGGTAGTCCGATGATGGAACGGGCTAGGCGGAAATAGGAATTAATTAATTGTATCAATGCTCATTATTGCGTCCAAATAAATAAATATCATTTGGATTTTTGCAATAAAGATTATAACTTATGTGTACAGTCAAAACTAAGCCTCAATAAATTCAAATCATTTGTGAAGCGAAAACTTTGCCAAAAGGCGGTTTGTACTGTGAAAGACTATCTTGAGGATAAAAAGGCTTGGGATTGCCCCGCTCCAGTAGGCACTATAATTGATGTACTTGTTTTTTTCTTTTGTTTTCTATTTTCGGTCCTTTTAATAAAAGTTTTATTTTATATTGTTGTAAATGTGGGAACTAAATATGGATTGTTTTTTCTTTTCAGTAATGTATACTTATTTTTAAGTTCTTTCAGTGTTAAATGTTTGCTATAAAGAGCATTAAAGATACTTTGATCTCTGAGTTCATTCGATGTTTCTTCTTATGGTAGTTAGCTAGGATACACCGGCCTCATGTAGTTAAATTGAAGAAAGGTTTTTAAAACCCATTTGCAAAAGAAAGATTATTCATTGTATACATGTCTGTACTTAAGAAAGAAGTATGTGCTTTGCAACATTACACACATTTAAAAACAAATATAGAAAGATATAGCCGTTACGCCTTCCAGCCTCAAAAGGGATCTCTCGGGGGACAATACGGGTGGTATCAGTTGCCAACGTCCACAACTCAGTATTACGTGCAATTGATTGAGAGAGGGGACAGGTCTATCGCGCTTTATTGGACTGAGCCCCACTGCCGAGCCTTAATAGTCTATTTACCTATTGAATAAAATAGGCAATTACGCCGTAAGCTCGCTATCACTGTAGAATAAATAAGCCCGTAACTCTGGCGTGAGCCGGTGTGGGGCGGTGTGAGCCGGTGTGGGGCGGTATGAGCCGGTGTGGGCCGGTGTGGGCCGGTGTGGCCCGCACGGTGTCGCCCGGTAGCCGCGACTAGCGCAGCATGACGCCGTTCACAGCAGCGCGTGGCCGCGAGTCACTTGATGAGCACGCTTATTGAAAGTGAATGTGACATGCGCCGGTGATGTACTGACTTCAAGTGTCATAGTAAGCGTGTAAGTTAACGGGCGTTTAAGGAAAGTGACGTATACAGGCGGTAGTAGGCATGTAGGGCTGCTTCAGCTCGCGGGCTGTCGATTACAGCTGCGATCGTTCCTTGCACTATGAGACTTTTTCGACGGCACGATTGGCTGCTGCACTACGTGTCGCGGGTTTGATTCCAGCATATTTTTTTGTATGGCCAATAGATTAGTGTTCCCAGAACACTAATCTGTAGGCCTCTGAATGTTTGTGTATGTGAGTTTAACACTCACGAAACAGGAGTTATTCTAGATTGGTACAAGCGTTTTTTTGAGATAAAAAAGAAAAGAGATAAGCAAATCGCTTTACCTTGCCACTTTGTCGTCGGATTCACTCGCAGCTCAATGTGTTGAGATATTGCCGCTATAGCTAAGCTCTCGTGGTGCACTGACGCTTCATCGCTCAAGCCACGCGCCGCCGTCGGGAGCTCTATCTCCAGCGAGCAGGTGAGCTTATATTAAATCTGTAAGATCCTTTTATTTTTAACTAAATTAAGACTAGACAGCCAGGGATCAAAACTCAAAATTGTGACATGAAATAGGTAATGATTTATTTTGCAAATAAGCACTGAATTTGTTTTAATTGGTCAAGAATAACTTGCTTGGAATAGTTATTAAGTTTAAATAGAATTATACCCACGAGTATAATCATATTGATTCGGTTCTGTTGCCGAAGAAGTTAGAAGTGAACTTACAGTTTGATTATTTAATTGAATTAGTTCCTTAGTGGTTGGGGCTGTCCGTCCCTCGCGTCGTCCGCTGTTTGTAGACGAGCTAGGAACTACACGCCTGGCTGAGCACTCGTCAATGTTGAAGCACGTTGCGCCCACTTCCACTTGCCAAGCTCCCCATTCGCTGTCTCCGCTACTACTTCCACCACTCCGTTCTGTTGTAATTGGAAATTGGTTATCAAACAAAGCGACGAGCAGTGAAGCAAGATCAATCGTATACAGGTCTTATTAACCGACTTCAAATTAAGGAAAAACAAAATTAAATAGAGAATTACCTCTCTATTTGTTTTTTTGTTGTTTTATGTTTGTTTCGTCAGAACTCTGTCATTTATGAACTGACTTCGACAATTCTTTTTGAAAGGACTTGTAGGCAGGTCCCATTTTCATTAAAATCTAGTTTTGAAGATGCGGCTCATGAGGATTCTATGAGGAAGCATCAGACTTGTACTGACGCAAACCCACCTGTTTTCTTTTCGTTCAAGGGTCTTGCAAAATCTTTCCTATAATTGTCTGATAATTATTCTGACAGCTCTTAGAGGCGTTCGTAGAACATAATGCGCTGTCGACACGGGCTTGGTCCTCACTCATAATTCGCCATCCGTGCCTACGCTGGCCGGGAATCGTTCCGCGAGTTCCGTTGCCCGGGGCATCTTCTGCGGTGGCAGGGCCGTGAGGATGTCCTTTTCCTCATGCTTTCCGCCATCTCCTTTGCTCACATTATTGCTTCGCAGAAGAGGTGAGTCCTTCCTATTCGCTCTCACTCCGTACCATAACAACGTAAACCACCACCGATCACCATCACCGATCGCCTCCACCAGGACATGGGGGTGCTCCGCCCAAGCGAGGCAGACCTCCATCGTGAACTCCGCCAGGTCCTCCGAGCGGTTTCGCCGAATCCGAAACAGGAAGCTCCCGAAACAATGGGTAAAAGATGTATGAAGTTGACAAAATCAGCCCGATTTATAGTTAGCGCAGTGATCTTGACAATTCAAAAGTGCCTGTAAATGAATCATATGAAACTATTTTCTGCCAGCAGCTTCGCCCGCGTGAATGTAGGTTTCTCTTTACAAACTTTGGATTTTTCCGTTTCATCCCTTTAGGGGATGAGTTCTGGAAAATACTCAATACTCAATATTTTATTGCATTCCATATGTACATGTTTATGGTATAAAAATATAGTTAAGATCAATATGGACCCTGTCGGGCACAGCAAAGCTAGGAGAGAGGATGAAGGCTAAAATAAAGATATTTCACTTATTTTTATTGTTATTTCTAAGTATTGGTATAGTTGCTTTATTTATTTATTGTCGTCATTATTATTAAATTTTGATATTGTTGTAATTAATGTATGTATGTATATTATTATAATGTCTAAATTTAACTAATTTATGTCCGGTGTTTTTATTTATTTTTATCATCATTTATTTAAATTAATCATGTATATATGGTATTACTAGTCTGTGTATAAGGTTGGTAAATTATGTTAGACATTTTAGTTTATTTTTAGTCGTGATTATTTTTAAATTGTCAGATATTTTATTTATATTTTGTCATACTTATTATTAAATTGTCATTATTTAAAATCTTCCCTTAGTGTGTGTCTACGTCTTAAAAGGAAACCTTGTGCAAAATGTTACTCTCCTAGTCTCGGTAGTGTCGGCTGTGAGTTGATCTGTCAGACCATCAGTCAGTCAGTTTCTCCTTTTATTATTAACTGGCTTTTGCCCGCGGCTTTGCCTACATTAAGATAAATTAAGCAGCTTTCTATCAGTGAAAAAATTATATCAATCGGAAACAAAAAATCAAACTTTACCTTCTTATAATGTTTTTTTTTTAATTTTAATTATTTATTGCTGTATGCAAATTACACTGTACAAAGGCGAACTTAATGCCATAGGCATTATCTACTAGTTGACCTTAGGGTGGTGCAGAAAAAACGTGGCAGGTGCAATTTAATAAATAGACAAACAGAAGTGAGACAAAATGCAATAGTAAATACATACATACAAATAACCAATGTTGTGGTGAAAAAACAAATTCAACTAATCAATGCTGTGATGATTCTACCAACTTCTTGCGAATATGCTCACGTGCTTTCACCTTAAAGGAAAATCGGCTGGTCGCCATCCTGATATTCAGAGGGAGCGCATTCTGGAGAGATATTTCCTGGACAAAAAAGGAGGAGTGGATAAGTCCAGAGCGGTGTGAGGGACATCGTAGAAGACAATTATTAGTAGACCGAAGATTTTTATTGTGCCCAGAGCAGAGAAATTGAATTTTTGAAATCAGATAAGATGGGGAAGAAGGCTTATTAAGAAATGAGAACAGGGTAGTCAAGGCCCTTAGAGCTCTGCGCTGACGAATTGGTAACCATTTCAAGAGCGAACGATGCTCGGAAATATGATCATACGGAGGTTGAAGACAAATCGAATGCAGTTATTCAGAAGGCGGTCAAGTTTATTGAGGTGATCTGTATTCAGGTCATAGTAGCACACATCACCATAGTCAATCATAGGAAAAATTAGGGACTATACAAGCAATGCCTTAATGTGAGCTGGGACATTAGGGCATTGCTTGTTTTATAATCGATATAACGATAAGGCTTTTGAATCGATAGAACTACCGCAACATTCCGGTTACTTTCTGACTGACACTGCCGACCTGCTTCCACCAGCTGAGACAGGTGTCAACATACAGACCCAGATCAGATTCTGACGTGAAGTTGGAGCTAAAAGAAATCACTGTGTTATCAAATAACACAGGTGGAACAGTTAGGC
This sequence comes from Mythimna albipuncta, assembly GCA_929112965.1. Classification (NCBI taxonomy): domain Eukaryota; kingdom Metazoa; phylum Arthropoda; class Insecta; order Lepidoptera; family Noctuidae; genus Mythimna; species Mythimna albipuncta. The sequence goes on along the minus strand of OV815962.1, from coordinate 372,506 downwards.
CATCAAGCTTCCTCAAACTATAGGGGCTCCCGACAATGATGGCCTGATATTTCCCCAAAACGGCCAAACCAGTTTTTTATTGTACTTAAATCCTGGTTTAGCTTTTCGATCGCATCCGATATGTAGTCAACAACTAACTGACAGTAGAGCTGCAAATCGTTACAATCGTGCAATCGATACGCAAACTGAAGCTTGGAGGTTACAAGATTAAAAAAACAGAAAACAGAAGAGGAGATAGAATACCGCCTTGAGGGACGCCAACCGTAAGGCCACACCACTTGTCTTAGATGAAGAGTCTCCAGTGCAAACTGACTGCTGACGACCTCGAAGGTAAGAGGAAAACTACTCCAGCACCTCCGGAGAGACCATAAGATAGGACAGGATAGACAAAAGGACATCGTAACTGACGGTATAAAAAGCGTTGGAGAAATTGATTAACACCATAGTGGTAATTTCGTGTCTTCCATTTCCCGCCTAATATCGTCAATCACTTTAAGGATAGCTGTAACTGTACTGTGCCCGGGCCTGAAACCAGATTGAAATGGGTTGATGAGCGAGTTATGGTAAATGAAGTAGGACAATTGTTTATAAACACAGGCCTCGAGCACTTTGGACAGGAAGAAAAGGATCGAAATTGGACGAAAGTGACTGGAAAGAGTGGGATTGGAAATCTTTGGTAAAAGACGAACATAGGCTTTACGCCACAGGGAAGGAAATACACCAGAGCAAAGGCAAAAGTTAAATATCAAAGTGTAGATGTAGATAAAGGCTTTGTTTGATTTTGATCGTTTAGTAGGGTTAATTCATTTTTATAGGTATAATCTGAAACATGTAAGGCTTCAACACATTGCCTTTATCGAATATTATGTACCATATTCTCCGGCTCGCACTTGAGAGCGCCCCCCCCCGGACTCCTCCTCCGTCCTACAGACAATACATCAGTTCTGTAAACAGTAGCTAACCTTTGACGACGATCATCAATACATTCCGCTACATTAGTGAACTCCGCCCGCTCGTGTGAGGCTGCGGCTCCACAAGAGTCGTGCGAGGGTAGGCGCATCATGTTAAAAGCGCGAATGATTGGCAGTCACAAAAGTGTATTTCGCCAGAAAAATACTTGGAGATCTGTTGCTATAAATTAGTTTTTTAAATTTATTTTTAGTGAACATTTTGATTTTTTTTTTGCCTGTGAAATTCTAAATAATTATTTTTAATAATTATTTTGAAACTTATCTAACCATGAATTCCATTAAAAATAAAAAAATGTCAACTTCATAAAAACGAATGTTTCAGAATGATGTCATACATAGAGAATTTAAGCCAGAAGTTAATATTATATTATAGTTCTACTCAAAATGTCCACCATTAGCTTTAACATAGGCCTTTAAGCGTTCAGGCCACGCGTCATCGGTTGACGCGCGGTGATCATTGGAAAGTTGTCCACCGCTGATCGTAAATTTTTTTTAAGGATTTTTAATTATTGTGACGTGCAGCCCATGCCCTCTAATATAGATCTCAATTTGTAGTTCAGGGGTTGAGGTCTGGGTTAGCCAAAGGTCAATCATCAGCCTTAATGAAGTCCGAAACACTTGCTGCAAAGCAAGCCTGGGTAGTGTGTGCCTTGTGACCGGAAGCTGAGTCTTGTTGAAAAAACCCTAGTATGTTATCAAAAAGAGAGAGGCTTCAAGAGGGTTTGCTATGGCGTTTAGGATAGTATCTTGATAACTCTTTAGCTGAAGTTAGAGTAGCCCGTTTACGAAAATGAACCTTGGTCATTCCGTGATACCCTTACCAAACTATTACTGGGCGTTTTTAGAGGTTCTACGCGTGAAATCACTATGTAAAATGTTTAATGTTTATCTGTGACCATTCTTTTTTTTTCGTGTAATAAGAAAACTAGCTCATATGTAGGCACTAGTATAAATATATTTCTCTTAGTTATAAATAAAAATAAATATATATATATGTCTGTTTCTCAATAGCAGTGGTATGTCCGTGATTAACTTTTAAGCGCATTTACCTTTTTAAATAGTTGTGATGGCAAATTTAGTACTTCAATTAAACATTATTATGTGGGCCAATACTTATAGTAACCATATTTATTACTTCCGATACTTCTGCTATCATGTAAACATCAGGACCTTTGTGATAAGAAAAGTCCTCGCCAAAAGTGCAATTTCGGTGTATTTTGTTAAAATCGATCTATAACGTAGACAAGTTTAGTCTATTTTAACGAATTATCTCCCTAAGGCCCATTTAGACGGAGAGAGTTTCTTGACTCGAAGATACGATTATCGAAAGAACAGAAAAAAGTTTCTCCGTGTAAACTCACGATTGTCGCCTGTCCTGTAGGGCGACATTTGCCTTGCAATAGAATGTATCTGTCTCCGTCTAAACAGAACTTCAAAGCGAGAATCGTATTTCGAGGTTTTGTGCCAGTTGTTACCATGAGTGCAGTGCGCGAGGCTGTTTTAATTGTATCTGCTCTTCTAAGACAAGAGTTATTAAAACGAAAATGGAAAAAAGATGTTGGGCTAAAAAATGGAGACGATGGCGAGAAGAAACACGTTTGAAGCATACGAAAGTTCCATTTTCATATTTACTTCAAGAAATTGGACCGTCTATTCAAAAAAAAGATACACATGCGTTATTTCTATAAATTTCAATGAACTTAACATTATCAACAGTACCAAATTTAAATGATTTTTGTGTCATTTTGAGAACAATACTGTAGCAATCACTGAACTCGAATGGCAACTCTCGCACTCAAAACGGTTCAAACCGATTTGTACGATACTCGTATGAACTTGAAAAAATGTCATATGAGATAGTGTTTATACAAGTCGAGAACTCGTAAGCAAGAATCTTCTTAATATTTTATTCGCTGTGTAAACAGTCGCAGTAATTTATCGCATGCGATAAAGTACTTGCGAATCTCGTATGACATAATCGTAGGCGAGAATTTAGTTCTTGCCTGTATGTAAACATTATGATTCGATAATCTTATGGCGATTATTGCTTGCGATAGTAGCGTACGATTACTCGCCAAGTTCTAAATGGGCCTTTACGTACACGCAGGCCAAGACATGCTCTTGCGTTCTCGTAGTAGTGACATGTCCGATCCTGCCGAGTTTTCACGCCATTACATAAGTACTTTTTTTTCTGAGAGGAAATACGAAGTTATGCAATCTCGGTGTTACTATACGAATGAATGTTTTTTTTTACGTTTCGGTTTTCTAGTATGTTATGTGTTATTAGGTACCCTTAGCAATCATACATACACAAGTGACGAAAGCATAAATAGTTTTGTTTTTATTTACTTTTTACTTCATGTTTGCAATATCGGTGGTTTCGGTGGTAACATTATTGCCACCGATAGTAGTAAGTAGTAGCACCTATGAGTAAATACCAATATAATTTACTACTAATTTAATTTAATTTTTTATAGTCGCATTATATTCACATTTGTATTAAGAATATTTTGTAATCAAATAATTTAATGATTTTACCACTGCTTTCTGTGCTAGCGGTATTAACCTATAATTAATTATTGCGCCCGCAATTGTATCCAACTATTATTATTAAGTTGCTAGTGTACTGGTGTAAACAGTTGTTGGTTAACCTGAACAAAATAAATAAATATCTTAACAAAGGGTTATAAAATTAATCCGACAAACATTAGTACTAAAAGTAGGTAGTCATCATCATATCAACCTAAAGACGTCCACTGTTGGACATAGGCCTCTCCCAAGCATCGCCACAACGACCGGTCCTGTGCGTCACGCATCGGTTCGGATTCCCGCGACCCTGACTAGGTCATCGGTCCACCTTGTTGGAGGCCTTCCAACGCTGAGTCTTCCGGTACGTGGTCGCCACTCCAGAACCTTTCGTACCCATCGACCATATGTTCTGCGTGGAATGTGCCCTGCCCATTGCCACTTAAGTTTGGCGATTCTTCGAGCTATGTCGGTAACCTTGGTTTTCCTGCGGATATCTTCATTTCTGATTCGATTATAGCCCTTTCCATTGCCCTTTGGGTGACTTTAAGTCTGCTGATAAGGCCTATTGTAAGCGACCACGTTTCGGAGCCATATTATAAGGGCTTTCGTCTTGAGACACTATGGTATGTTGGACGAGAAGATACCGCGCAGCTTTCCGAACGCTGCCCAGCCGAGTCGGATTCGTCGATTGATCTCTTTCTCGAAGTTAGACTTATCCAACTGGACCGTCTGTCCCAGGTAAACGTAGTCATCCACAACTTTGAGTGTAGAGTCTCCAATCTTGATAGGAGATGGGTGCTACATGGCTGTTTACCATGACTTTGGTTTTGTCCATGTTCATTTTAAGTTGCAGAAGATCGGAAGCTCTACTGAGATCACCAAGCATTGTACTGAGTTCCAGCGTAGTCTCAGTCATGACTACTACGTCGTCAGCAAACCTAAGGTGAGTAATGTACTCGCCATTGATATTAACGCCTAGCCCTTTCCATTTCAGAACCTTGTAGACATCCTCCATTGCTGCCGTGAACAGTTTCGGAGAAATAACGTCTCCCTGCCTCTTTCGAGGCTTAGTTTTGTAGTCGGACTAACATGGTGTCAGACATCATGTTAGACCTCGAATCCTATCTTCTTGCAGCGGGGTGAGAGGCAGGGGGACGTCATTTCTCCGAAACTGTTCACGCCGCAATGGAGGATGTCGTCAAGTTTACCGGTAGTCAATCTGGCACCGTTGGACCGGCTGCAGTTCAGCCCAAGTCTCGATCGCGCGAGACAGTTCGTGATGACTTTCGAAAACAGCTTGTAGACATGGCTCAGAAGTGAGATGGACCTGTACATATTAAGCAGGGTTTTTTCCGCCTTCTTAAAGAAGAGCACCACACCTTTGCTCCATGCCGGGGGCGTTTTTGCATCGATTATAGTGGATTCGAACAACTTTTGAAGGGCCTTTAGGACCGGTTTTCTGGTAATTCTGTTCTCGCCCGACGCCTTACTGTTTTTCAGCTGCTTCAGAACCATCCTGATCTCGTAAATGTTGACGACAGAGATATCTTCGATATAGTGTCGGGTCTTGATAGATTTGCAGCGGGTTTGGAGATTGACGTGAATAAATGTCCATAAAATGCCTCGATCTCTTCCAGAAGCTCCGATTTGGCGGATATAACTCTGCTATCGCCGGTCTTCAGTTTCGTGAGCAGAGTCAGCCCAAGAGACAGATCTCGTGTAATGTTGTCGTTTGTTTAATAACAATAACAATTTCAGTGCAAGATTTGCGATTTCGGTGTAAAATTCTCAATTTCGGTGACCGTCATATTTTCAAAACTACTACAGTTATTTATTTCCTACTAAAATATATAGAATACTAATGTGTTCTAGAATGAGACAAGTTTATTTGTTTTGTTTTTTTTTGTTTGTTTTTTTTTTCATCTGAAAACCTACAAATAAAAAATGCCACCCAAATTAGCAAAAAATTTAGTCGGTGTGAAATGACCCTACTGATGCCGCATGATGATCATTCAGGACTCTGATAACCTGTTGAGAGTGTTCTTTGGAGTTACAAGCTTACACCCGATCATTTTTCTTGTTGTAATATTCCGTGATTGTGAAGATTTTCTCATCGGTAGCAAGAACATCAATGAGTTTTTCATCAGTGTAACGAACAGGCAAAGATTTTGATCTTTTCACTTCCTTCTATAAAAGCGACTCGTTTAAGGCGATAATGTTATGATGTGTAACAACGGTGGGTATTCCATCTGCGAATAAGATTTTTTGTGTCCTTACGAGATTTTGATTCTGGCAACATTCACTGTCTGTTCTCAAATCTCACAACACGTAGCCGGCCTGGATTTTTAATGATCGTAAACAGAAGAACTGTACAGTTAGTGTAGATATCACTATGTTACATATATATAAACAAACCTACGACTGATATCAAGCCTCTACAGCGTTTTAAAACAATGTTTGCTAAAAAAATAGTGTCATTTGAAAGTAACAAAAAAGCACGAAACTAACCGATAATTTGACTTGAAAAAAAAAAACCGGCTTTCTTAATAAAAAATATGCCGAAAAACCGGTTTTTCGGTTTTCGGGTTAACCGGTTTACATTCGCTAGGCGTAATCCACCACACGGCCTCAGTGCGGGTTTGTGGATCTTTAGTATGCATCCATATCTCGATTTTTGGTACACATTCGTTGTTTTCGTTGTGTGTATAGACCATAGATATATCTATGGTATAGACTAAACCCAGCTTCTGATCCTATCTTAGTAGAGTTACGCTTTGGAAAACAAGCAATCTTGGCAACAAGACAAAGCTACTGCTATGTAGCTTAGCACATCTCTAGTGAAATCAAAGCTTTACGTTGTGGTATTTAATTAGATCAGCTAAGCCTAAGTAGTGCGTCAATCACGTTCCGGAGCGCCGGCTCACTCACACGCGCGCACATAATGGCGCCGTTATATAAGTGCATTATGTGTTTGTTTGACAGAGCTCCGCAGTTAATTGGTTCAGCGTGTAATTGGACGTGTTTCAATATGTTTACTAAATTAATTCTCCATCACAATCGACAGATTGATCGGATTGTTATACTGTGCAACCCCGCTAGTCGTCTCGTCAAAACTCTGTTTTCGTCCTGATCATGTCGCTCTCCTCACGCCTCACTCCTCATGCCTCACGGCCGGCCCTCGCTTGAAATTCAACAACTTGATTTATGTCGTTTGTTGAAGTTGGCCGGTTGACGGGAGTGCTGGCTAATGGCTTGTATTTGCATATTAACTGTTCGTTGAAGTTGACGGGTTCACATTTGTTTAGTGTTTGATTGAATTACGTTATATTTTTCGTATTGGTTGCTGTCAATGTAATTAATACGATGTACCCGATGCTGCAGCTGCCATGACCTAGTCGTGCACGCCACTAAATTGAAATGTACCAACAGTCACGTACATAATATTACGTCCCGGACCCGCGGTCTCTTGCGGCTTGAAATTAGTACAATTTATCATTTGTCATGAATACAGTATCGTGCTAGCTCCCGGTCCACAGCTTGATCTGATCAGTAGAGGAAAGTTGATGTATAACTGACGCCTGTTCGTAATCCAGTCCTCCACCGAAAGCTATTACTCGGGAACACAAAACTTAGCTGTTTACGTGATTAATATAATAATAATAAAATAATTTCTTTGTTAGGAAATTATTTCCATATTAAAGCGAAACAAATTACAATTTATCTGTCTCCTCAACTTACAATTTACACAAATTCACAAAAAAAAGATTAAAGTAAGATAAGAAAGTCAAATTTTTCCATTGTAGCCTGCTACAACAGAATTTCATAACTAAAAATGGTGTTGGGGCGGGCTCCGCATCGCACGTCACACGCTTACGCGGTACGCGTTATGAAACTACATTTCCGAAGCTCACAGTACCTCTACTGAGTTGGCTTATTATGCAGCGTGACTCGCAGTCCTGATACTAACATTTTTATCTGTCGATGATTGAAGATAAAACGCCAAAACGTTCAGCATTTTCTCTCACAAAGTTGGAAAATTTCCAATAGGGTATTATTCGGTCGTTTTTTTTTCAGAGAATAAGAAATGTGCAAGTCACGAAGGTTCTGGCCTGGCTTCATAAATAAGTCGGTGTCTATTGTTGCTTGGCGTCAAATGAGTTGCAAATCGGCGACAGTTATGGATGGAGCGACTGCGATCCCGCGAGTGCGCGCTCGCACGCGGGCAGCAGCGTGCGGTGGCGCGCGGTCGCTTCTTCAGCGCGGTGTTTTCCCGAAGCATTATACATTGTACGTTTACGACATAATGTTACGGAAAAATATTAATTATTTTAAATGGATGAAAAATTATGTGATTCTGAACTGTAATCTGGGCCAGGCTGTCAGGGCCTGCAAGAAATGTTGGTTATCCACGTCAGGCGAATTGGCAACCAACTTGATTCATACCCGACAGGAAAAAAGCCTTCGTCACGGCGTTCTAACCTTCCGTATTACCTTACCGGACATGTTAAATTCCGGAAGTTCCTGCATCGGATTCAGGTGGAAGAAATGCCTACTGTGCATTCTGTGGAGGTGTTCCTTGGGGGCCTTGGGCGAAGAACCGTAATCGGCGCCAGTGACCTTTCGCGCCGGTTTCTGGTTTAGGCTATGGTCCACAGCGAGGAGGAATGGCAGGCAGTAGCCTCCTTCTGCGGAGCAGTAATGCTAGCTGAGGAGGCCGCACGCATGAGGGAACGAACATCCTCAAGCTGCAACCGTTGAGTCCCGACACCAACCACCAGCCACGGTAGACGCGAGCTTGCGGACGATGAGCAAAGGATAGCTCGCCGTCCAGCCGTCCGGTATCCAACTCTACCGAGCCCAAGTTGTCGACAGCGCGTTGTGTTTCACGCGCTTCTTCCAGAGATGTCAGCAACTCGTAGGGGCCCGGCAGGACCGATGTTCGCTAGGGCCGCGGGCGTTTTCTGAAAAGGAAGCCCGTGGTTTGTACTAAACTGTACAGTCATGGAGTCAATAATTATATTATTATTAAAAAAATACGACTATATTTTGATTACAAAAAATAAAATAATAAAAACATAGAACCATATAAAATGGACATTCCAAATAATTATGGATTTAAAATTAAAATTTAATTTACATTAATATAAAACGATTAGTTTTGACTGACACATTGTTTACACTTTTTTTTTATTAAAAGCACATTAGTGTGGATCTGCGCATTCTGGCTGCGCTTGATGACAACAAACCTGGTATAGTTGTGATGTAGCAGTCCCTCATGTCGAGAACCTTGTTAAAGCTGAGAAAGATAAGCAAAATAAGTATCTCGACTTGGCTCGCGAGGTTGTCGACATGTGGGAGGTGGATACTGCAGCAAATTGTGCCAAGAGGCTCTTGAGGGCAGTGCTAGTGTGGGCAGTTGGATCAAGCACTCGATCCCTAAAACTAGTACTTTTGGACACGACGCGTACAGTTAGGAGATTCCTTTCTCAGGAGCCCTGTTCACCGATAGTTAGCATCCTGTTCCCAGTACAGGTGAGCTATTATCGTATATATGTTAAAATATTTATTTATATGAATTTGTTGAAAAAAGTGATTAATAATGTACCTAGGTATATAAAATAAATACAGTAAGTACCTAAATAATATTACAAAAGTGTAATATGAAAAATTATCTGTAAATACCAATTAGCAATTATTCAGTAGCATATAAATGTCTGTCCGGTTGGCTGGTGGAGGACGCTGACTTGCATGATTTATGGCGAGTATTACGTGCGCTCCCCATGCCGCCGCCGCCACTCGTACGATAAACGAGGCATTTCCCTCCGCACGCCGCTTGTCACTCCTACTTACTCGACCAGATTGCGGAACCTCGGAGCGCCGGAGCGCCCACTCGGAACGGGTTTAACCTTGTCGGCCGTCAAATGATGCGAAAATATAATTTATTTATGAGAACTATTCTGAAGGGCCTCGACTGCTTGTATTCGGATTATGTTCACGCATTGCTTGCTTCGACGGGCCAATAACGTAGCGTGGTCGTCATCCATTAGTGGCATATAATGCTTTACCCTAGTCCGTGCGTCACTGCGGGGTGCCAACTGAAAATCATTTGCTGGGTGTCTAACGCCCAGCAAATGCTGAGGTGGTCACCCTTTCGGTGCGGGCACGCTCGGCGTACTTTGTACTTTTATTCTTATTTACTTTGTGTATATAACCGTTGTGCTGTGTCTGTACTGATTAAAAGTATTTCTATTGTATTCTATTCTTGCACAAAGGAGCGTTACGCCGACGAAAGTGCCATGTTGTGTGGTGCCGTGTGATGCGCACCATGCAGAGAGGTGCCATACTGGGCCACTTCATTAATAACAAAACAAACCTTTGACTTTATTACATGTACTAGCTTTTGCCGGCGGCTTCCCCCGCGTACACATAAATTATAGCCTATGACAGGAATAAAGCAGCTTTCTATAGGTTAAAAATATTTAGCAATCAGACCAAGTGCTTTCAGAGATTATCTCCTACAAACAAAAAAAAAAAAACTAACTTAATGACCCCTAAGTTTTCACCCGCATACACAAAATACATAGCCTATGTAACTCAGGAATAAAGCAGCTTTCTATCAGTAAAAATTTTTTGCGCCTTTAATCAAAAAAACACTAAAATTTTGCGTGAAAGAGTAACAAACATACATCCATACATACAAACATTTTTTTTTAATATGTTAACCAGACTGGCTGGTCATTTTTATGTGTCAGATTTAGAAAAATTAAATATTTAATTCAGTGTCAGTGTCAGTCTGGTTGTCAGCTGTTTTTTTTTGAGAATGTCAGTTATTGAGTTTGAGTAAAATTAACCTATCGAATGTCTTAAGTTACACAGTTCGACATATACAATTGTCTTTCTATTGAGTCTCTAATTACGGCATTCAATGAGTTAAATAACTATCTATTTACAACTAGCTGACCCGGCAGACTTCGTACTGCCTCAATCGATAAATAAAAGACCTAAACTTAAAAAAAAAAAACAAAAAAAAACCTTTTAAACGTTCCCTAGACCTCCACGAACATTTCAAGACTAAGATAAGATAAATCCGTTCAGCCGTTCTCGAGTTTTAGTGAGACTAGCGAACAGCAATTCATTTATATATATATATAGAAGATAAATAAAAAAAAAAACCCTACGCTAATTACAACTAACTAAAATCAGTTAACAATAAACAAATTTAATAATAAAATAAATTTAAATAATATATGCACTAAATGCCACGTTGTATGGCAATGCTTATTCTCTGACCAAGGTAGAAGCCAGCCCTTGGGTCACGCGAAGAGTCAACTAAGCGTTTTGATAATACTTTAAAAAGCATATGAGCACTCGGACCACATGGCCCGAGAGTTTCAACCCCAAACAGCTCAAAAATATTACTCCCGACGAGGCTGTTATATTTCCGCCGTAGCACCAGCACAGCATAATGACCTAGGAAGATGGGATGGCGCAAGAGTTTCGACACAGGTAGCGTCCCACACTATAGGCCTACCCATCTGCCAAGGAAATAAAGACATATCATCTGGTCTCTTACCATCGTTGCGGGGCAGGCCATCAGGTTCCAAAACAGCCGGAACGCCGACGGTGACAAGGGCTCGTCGGATGATGTCGTTAATGTTCACGTGCCGCGCTATGCGTTCCGCACTTCGACGGCATGACAGGCCGTGGTGACCGAGGCTGTTGACAACTTCGCCGCAGTGGCAGTGATGAGAAGAACAACAAGGAGCACCTAGACGTAGGGCAACAGCTAAGCGGAAAGTAGTTTCGTCGAACAAGGTGCCAATATTCGACGACGGTAGTGCGTGAAGCCAAAGACCTGACTCCCAATTTCCCACAGCCAGCAGGCGCGCACACCCCGCAGCAGTAGCAGATGTTACGATTAGGTTTTCCAGAACTACTTTGCAAAGCGGCTCGTCCCACCGTCTCTAGGAAGTTGGGTTGTTAGGTGGATTTGTATTCGGGCAAGCGATTCTCCAGGCATGCATAGCCTCGGTGAAAACACGGCATTTCTAAAGGAATCAGTGTGGAAGTTACGATGTTCCTGATTAATCTATCAGTGCTGTGGATCGAAGATATGAATGCGTAAACTAATACTGGTATTTTTTTGAGTATAAAAAACCTTTTTACAAAAAAAAAAAAATATTGACTTCTTTTTTTTTGGTAAAAAGTTTTTTATTTCACACTTTTTAGTTTCAATACACTTACAGTCAGAGTACCTTTTTCTCATGACAATTCCAATTAACTCAAACCCTGCTAGGATACATTGTTTTATTATGAAGTTCCCGTGTCAACCTTCCGGCTCCATCATCATCATCAGATCAGTTCGATAGTACCATATAGCCAAAGTGCATCTCATGAAAATTCTAATAAGCCCAAACACGGGTAGGATACATTGATTAATTACGGAGTTCCGGTGCCTATCTTCTAGCTTCATTATCATTATCATCAGATTAGTTCGATAGTACCTTATAGCTAAAGTGCATCTCATGACAATTCTAATAAGCTCAAATACGGAAATGCTAAACAGCTGGAAAAAAGACCACGATCAGCGCCTGACGAACTGGAAAAGTGAACAGGATGCTGTCTTGTCATTATTGGCCAAAGATGTGTCCGAACTCAAGCTACAATGCTCGGTAATACAAAAAACAGCACAAGAACTGGAGGTTAGCATGGCTTATATAAACAAGGATTATGAAGAAATAAAAACAAAACTGTCTAACCTGGAAGACCAAAATTCTGAAAAAGGAAAATCCATTATTCATCTACAAAAACAGATACAGGAACTTAACCTTCAATTTCGTCCAGCCACAATTGAACTTCGCAACGTACCAGTGAAAGAAAATGAGAAACCAGAAGACCTCGTTGCGATTGTTTCGGGAGTGGGGAAAGCTGTAGACTTGGAAATCAACAAGTCAAATCTACGGGACATCTACCGACTGCCAGGTAAACCTGGAACTTCGCGCTCCATAGTGGCCGAGTTTACGACTGTCACTGGCAGAAACGAATTTTTATCCAATATAAAACAATTTAACAAAGCTCGCCCACTTAATGAAAAACTGAACACGCAAACAATTGGATTGTCAGGACAAAAGTTACCTATCTATGCTGCTGAACATCTTACTCCATCCATGAGGAAACTATTTTATGAGTGTCGTCAGTATGCTAAGACACATAAATTATTCTGCTGGAGTGTAAATGGACGAATCCTCATGAAGATTCATCCAGAGGACAAACCCATTCAAATCACCTCTGAAAACTGCTTAGCTACGTTAAAATTCAGGGACTGACTAGTTACTGCCCTGTTAGTTTATTTTTACTTTATAGCGCCTAATGTGCGCGCGCCGTCTTTTGCATGTTTCAAAACTCTTTTATTTTTATATTGTTTTATTTTATTTTTACATTTTGCTAATATTCTAATTTTCGTAATTGCTTGTTTTATAAAAACACTTGTAACATATAACTCCGCTTTTAGCATAATTATACTACAGTATACTTTTTACTATTACGCAAATGTTGTTCGTCACATCCCATCTCATCCGCTGCAATGTCTGTTGCTCTGTTTCCCATATGATTGCTTTTCCACCCATCATGACATTGCATGTTTCCTAACTAAACCCAACACAAATGGCTAATACAAACGATTCTATAGCAGATGAAATCGATACCGTGAACGTTGCACGCTCATTCCTTTGTCCACCAGGTCAATGCCAGGCAAAGATCAAACAACCAGAATTAAACCTAAAAGTAATACACATCAACATAAGAAGCATCATAAAAAACTTTCACCAGTTTATAGCAATGCTCACAACTACTAAAATTGACTTTGATGTTATCGTCTTTTCTGAGTGCTGGTTAAGATTAACGGGTCCTCTACCTATACTGCAAGGTTACTCCTCTTACGCATCCTCAAACAACTACACACAAAACGACGGTGTGGTGATATACATGAAAACCACTCTACAATGTAATTACTATGAACCACCTTTCCGAGATGCAAATTGCCTCGTATGTACAACGAGCAATGCAGCCATTATTTGTATCTATCGCTCACCATCGTATTCTGACCTGGAAAACTTTTATTGCAGTTTGGATAGCTTAGTAGTAAGTCTTAAACGCTTCAAGAATGTTGTCGTCATTGGCGATATTAACATCGATATAAAATCCAACAATCATGATCGTCATTCGGATACCTACCTAACTACTTGTGCCTCCCTGGGACTTTTGCCTGGACACACCTTACCTACTAGATTAGGGAATTGTCTGGATCATGTTTTCATAAAAACGAAAGTCCCTGCAATTGTGACAGTTCTGGATACGCACATAACCGATCATCTACCTGTTGCCCTGTGCCTTAGACTCTTCAAAAATAAAACTATTATTACTACCAATGTTGACATTAGTAGGTATGATTACGTTAGCATCAAGGATGAAATAGACGGGCTAGACTTTGGGCCAATCACATCTGAATCCGACTGTAACCTCGCCACTGATTCATTTATATCTATGATACAATCTTCAATCAATAAGCATACTCACACTATACACATCCCAAAAAAATGCAGAATAATTAAGGCCTGGATGACTCCTGGTCTACTTAGGTGCATCAAGAATCGGGATATGCTCCATAAAAAGTCAAAGTCTTCTCCTGACAACAGTATTCTTTTTGTTACTTATACTCGTTACCGAAATTTCTTAAACAATCTGCTCCGTAAACTAAAAAGAACATATGAAAAAAATGAGCTCCTAAAGGCCAAAAATAATATCAAAGCAACTTGGAAGGCCATTAAATCAATCATTAACACCAACAATCCACCGCAGAACTCGAGCACTCACCTTTTAGATAGCGGGGATGCAAAGTCGGCCTTAAATAATGTTAACAAATTTTTCGTCAGTGTAGGTGAAAAACTCGCGTCAGCAATTCAGACTCCCCGGGACATACCTCACCAGGAGCGTCAATCTCAGTCCCTTCAGTGCAACTCATTAAGCATCATGTCAGTGGATGAAGCGACAGTGTATGGGCTTATACTCAATCTTCGCAGTGACTGCTCCACCGGACATGACAACATACCGGCTAAGATTCTGAAGCAATCTATAACTGCTCTAACTGGTCCTATCGCGCACATCTGCAACCGTGCCATAGACTCGGGTTCTTTTCCCAGAGCATTTAAAAAAGCCATAGTACACCCAATCTATAAGAGTGGAGACAAAACGAATGTAACTAATTATAGACCTATATCTGTTTTGAGCACTCTGTCAAAGATCCTAGAAAGAATTCTTAACAACTGCCTTACTGATTATCTTGAAAAGTTTAACATAATCTCTAAAAATCAATACGGTTTTAGACAGGGAGTCTCCACAGAGGACGCTGTAATAGATCTCACCCATACCGTTACAAGCAATCTGGACCTAAACCGAAAGTGCTATGGAGCCTTTCTAGACTTGTCCAAAGCTTTCGACTCAGTTTCTGTCTCTATTCTTATAAACAAGTTGGAGAGTATAGGAGTCCGAGGAATTGCACTTAAAATCTTCAGCGACTATCTTACAAATCGTACTCAGTGCGTGAAAATCGGTGAACTGTACAGTGATGATATGCATATTACCTTTGGAGTACCACAGGGCAGTATTTTGGGACCTACTCTCTTCCTGATCTACATCAACGATCTGTGCCATTTGAACATACCAAATTGTGACATTTTTACTTATGCAGATGACACGGCACTGATCGTTCATGGTGATGATTGGGAGAGAGCTAGGCTAAATACAGAACATTCTCTTCGTGTGGTGATGGACTGGTTTTCCTCAAACCTTTTAACACTGAATGTGGAGAAAACAAAGGTTGTCTGCTTTTCGCTTCGAAGTACAAACTTGCCTCCAATAGATTCTCTCCTGATTAAAGTCCACACATGTTTGGAACAGAACACGTATGGTGCCTGCAGCTGTCTCACTTTGTCCCTCGTTTCAAATACAAAGTACCTCGGTGTGATTATTGACGAAAGAGCTAGGATGAGGAAATTAATATATATTTTCAGAGAGCTTCGATACTCAGCTGACCCTGCAACACTATCTCTCGTCTACCAAAGCCTCTGTGTTTCAATTATTTCTTACTGCATAACTGCTTGGGGTGGTACCTTTAAAACCGTATTACTCCAAGCAGAACGAGCGCAAAGGGCTATTCTGAAAGTTATGCTCTTTAAACGCAGAGATTATCCTACTGCCCAACTCTACTCTGAATCCAAAGTACTTAGTGTCCGTCAACTCTTCATTCTCCGCGCTATCCTACGCTGCCATTCTACGCTCCCACTTGACAACAAACATCTTCACAGACGCAGAGGATTTCCGGTCTGCAATCCTGTCAGATGTCGAACAACATTTGCAAGTCGCCAATTTAAAGCACTAAGCTCACGCCTCTATAATAAACTAAATACAAAACTAAATATGTATACCCTGACTAAATTTCATTTAAAAACCAGGATTAGCAAGTGGTTACAGAACTTAACATATGAAGCGACTGAAGATCTTCTCACTGTTGTAAAGTAGCTTCATTGTTGTTTTAATTGTTTAAAAAAAAATACCTACTATAAACATAGCATTGGTTAGGAGCGAACATGTAAAGAAAAAAAAGATATATTTAAGTATATATATATGTTGCTGTTATTAACTTATAAATTAGTATAATTAAGACATTGTGATTTAGGAGGAATCAATGGACTTCCAAAATACAGGCATCTCTTGCCTAGTTTGGGGTCCAAATGGTCTCAACTAAAATATGCATTAACTAAAATATATTCAACAATTCTGTACACGAGACTCTTTTGACACTCCATATGCACTTAATTATAACCCGAAATTGTTTAGTTCTTGTGTGTTATCTGTATGTTATTGGATCAAAATAAATAAATTTATTATTATTATTATTATTATTAGGATACGTTGATTAATTACAGAGTTTTGGTGCCTATCTTTCGGCTCCATCATCATCATCAGGTCACATCGATGATAACATTTTCAACATACCTATTTAGAACCATACATTTATTTGTATTATCGTAGTCGCATTATGTTCATTGTGATATCTGTGTGAGTATGAACTTCCGTTGGCCATTTCTGGTCTTCTTCACAAGTTCCACTTCATCAAATGTAATTTTTTGACTGTAAATGCTTAAGTCTTTGATGAAAATACCAAAAAACTATATGATTGCCTGTAATATTTGAGGAGTTCCCTCGATTCCGCCAAGATTCCATCATCAGATCCCAACTTGGTGACTATGGGTCTATTTGGGAAATATACCCTTTCCAACAACGGCTACTAAACTTGTTCGCATACCCACAGTTGAAAACAATATATAAATTATGTCGAAGTGCGATAACTGTAAGAAAAACATAACTAAAGCATCACCAGGTCTGGAGTGTAGCAAATGCGAAAGGGTTGTGCATCTAAATCCGAAATGTACAGGATTAACAAATAAGCAGATCGCCGCAGTGAAAACTGCACCCAGTCTGGAGTGGATGTGCAACGAATGTCAGCAGGAATCCCCGAGACAAACTCATCCATTATTACTCCCGAAGATGATGAAGAAAACGATGACACATCAGTCCAGATTAATGCTAAACAGATATTAAGTAATATAAGCAAGGAGGTGGAGAAAGCCATCAAAAAGGAATTGACGCAAGTGAGTGAGTCCTTGCAGTTCCATAGTGCCAAACTTGATGAAGCAGTAGAGTGTATCGAAGCTTCCAAGAAAACCATCTAGGCTTTCGAGCGGAGGGATGTGGAGCTAATAAATTAAAACAACAATTTAGAAACCCGTGTAGGTGAAAAGCGTCTGCAAGAGATAGAACAGGAAAAATTAGGAAGATACGTGGAAATTGGAAATATGCAAAACAAAAAGATGAAGATTTTAGACTCCTGGTAAACAAAGTCGCGCTTCACCTGAAACAGTCCACAGAAGAGATCAAAACTGCACGAAGACTCTACGGACGGAACGAACAGTAGATAAACATACTAGTGGAGTTCAACGATGAAAACGTCCTAGGAAACTGGATTAATGCCTAAAAAATATCAAGCCAACTGTTGTGCAGATCTTACCAAATGAGCCTAACAACAACAGGATCATATACGTGAGGGAAGCTATGACGAAACATCATAAACAACTATTACTATTCTGGAATGCAAAGCAGGAATTAAAAGTCAATTGTAACTTCAAGTATGTATGGTTTAAACAAGGTATGGTTAAAGCGCCAAAGGATGACGGTGAAAAAATTCGTACCTTACGCTCTATGAATGACGTGCACGAACTAATCAACAACAAGGACTAAGGCGTTTTCAATAAATATTATAAAGTTTTTTACTTATTCTAAACTTCTCATTTAAATATTATGGCTAGTTATCTCAATGATATAAGTGAGGTTAGTAACTGCTTAAACGTTAACGATTTCCTAAACTGTATCCCTAGTAGCCAATGTAATTTATTGTGTATGCATATTAACATCCGTTCCATTATAAAAAAAAATCTCTGCCCTCGAACAAACGCTAACTACATCAAAAAAATGTATAGATGTTATAATTCTAACCGAGAGTATAATATATTAATAAACAATAGTACTTTGTATCAATTAAGTGGGTACCGAATGTACACAGCGTTGCGAAACTCCCGAAAGGGTGGTGGTGTTATATTATATGTTAATAATAATCACAAATGTAGTGTCATGGAAGTTAAAACAAAATTTTTTGAAAGTATTTTTTGTTCAATCACCACCCAATCAAACTATGTTTCAAACTTGTGTGCGGTATACCGACCGCCAAGTTATAATAAAATCTCATTAATTGAAGAACTTCACACTGTTCTAAGTATGTTCATTAAAAACACTGATATATATTTATTAGGAGACACTAACATTGATCTGAAGACGAATGACCCAGTGAAGCATAAGTATAATAATATGTTACATAGTCACGGGCTTTTGTGCGGGATCACCGAACACACCAGGGTAGCATTAAGTAATGATAGGCTTAGTTAGCTATCCCGCGCCCGCGCCTACGGTGGCCGGAAATCGAGATCAGAATCCCGGCGGTGGCGGCGAGGACGCCGTTGCCTGATGCGTTCGGCCTCCTGCTTTGCGAGCATTACTGCTTTGCAGAAGACGGCGACTGCCTGCCACTCCTCCTCGCTCCAGACCATGGCCTGAACCAAGGCTAGGCGCGAGAGGGCTCCGCCGCCGATCGCCCCCATGAGGGCACGGCGATGCTCCGCTCAATCAGGGCACACCTCGACTGTGTGCTCCGCCATGTCCTCCGGGCATTCCGCACAGTGGCGACACTCGGGCGACACTTCCGCATGAATCCAGTGCAGAAACCTCCCGAACGAACCAAGTCCGGTGAGAACCTGCGTCATACGGAAGGTAAGGACGCCATGAGGTCTTTCCAGCCACGCCCAGCACTGGGTTGCGATAGTCGTTGACGCCATTTCAGCATGAGATCCCGCCGGAGCTCTGTCCGCCATGCCGTGACCTGTCGCGGCAGCGGACTTTCACGCCGGCGTTGCGTATCAAAATGGTAGGCTAGCCAGAAGGCTCGCCGCTTCGCGAGAGACCGTGCAGTATCCCCGCACCATCCTTATTGCTATGACCCTCTGGCAGGCGTTCAGCATAGCCGCCGGCCGCGTTTTCAACGACGGTTTTCAGCCTCAGAAGTTATAAACAGAGCTGGGACAAAGATTGCCCTTACTCGTATGTCTAACTTAAGACGTCAAGTGTCGACTCCACCTCAGCTGGGCGGGAAACTTTACGGTATTCTCTCGTCACAAACACCAAAGTATGACTCAAGACGAAAATGGCAAATTACAAACAGTTCATTCAACTGTGCATGTTGCCAGGGATGATAATATCTGATAGCACTAAAACACGATAGCTCGTAATGTACCTCAACAGATAGTTAGAAGTTTCCCAAAGGGCAACGGAGAGGGTTCTACTCGGAGTTTCCTTGCGTGATCGAAGCAGGAACACAGGATCAGCAGGGGGACCCGTTGGTCCTCATTGGTCAACCCGAAAAATCACCAATGAGCAGGATCCATTTTGAGGAGGAAAGGTTTTGGAGAGACGTCTGCGCACCGAAAGAAGCAATATTGTAAGACTTCCTACAAGGTGCACCGATGACGTCGTGCAGGCCGCTGGAATTCGCCGGATACAAAGCGCACAGGACCGGTTGATGTGGCCATACTTGATCTACCAAGTGTCGTCCACTGATGGACTTAGACTGCTGAGTGCATATCCAGTAGAGCTCGTCCAGCGTAGTTCGGCCGCACAAACTGTACGCACCGATTTATAATATCCACACCCAGTATGGCGGACCCAGTTTATTTGTATTGGTGTAATCACTCTCAATCTTCGACACGTTTTCTACTTCCTACTAATATTATAAATGCGAAAGTTTGTATGTATGGATGTATGGGTGTTTGTTACTCTTCCACGCAAAAACTACTGAATGGGTTTCGATGAAACTTGGTACACGGGTAGACCATGTCCTAGAATAATGAATATTTTTTATTTTGGGATTATATTCTCTTAGGATAATTTTCTAACCCGCTGACAAATGACAGCAACTATCAAATACATTGACAGCAAGTGTCAAAATCATTGCTCCCAATAATTCCTTCGTTCGGTCAATCATTCCATCATTCGGTCATTCATTCTACCATTCGGCCAACCATTCCACGATTGGTAACAAAGAATAAATAAATGCGAAATCTCTTACCTTTAATTTAATAAATAAAACAAAGTCGTATTAGTTCACTATTTATAACACAAGAACGACTTCTAAAACATAAAAACGACACACTTAAAAAAAAAACAGAAAAAATCATCAATGACAACCCCCGCTCTTGGGCGGAGCGGGAGATAGTGTCAGACTATCTAGTCGTAGTAGTCGGCAAAATGCACGGGTCATAGTGGCACTCTAATGACTAACTTAAAATCATCACTAAACATAAACAAAGGAAAAGGTCTATCAATCCAAGATAAATATGACAAATTGGTGAAGTTACTTGAAGTCGAGACGAGGAAAGCAAATGCAGAAGGAAAAAATGTTATTTCTCTGGAAACACAAAAGTTACTAAAAGAGAGAAAAGATCTTCTTCAAAGAAATGAAAATAGGAAAGACCATCACAAAATTGCAGAACTTAGTAAACAAATAAATTCAAATATTAGAAAGGATAGAAAACTAAAAAGACAAAATATCCTTGCATCGAAAAAACTGGAGGTGTAAGAAAGGCTCTTAAGGCACTCGATCACAGGAAAGATTGGATGCCGAACATGAAAAACACAAAAGAAATAAGCATAAATAAAAGATTTGAGATAGTAGAAATTGCCACAGACTATTATAGAACTCTTTATAGTAGTACAAAATTAAATAAAAATGAAAAAAGACATGACACCACGACAGACTCAGAATTAATAATAATAACCCCATCGCCGTATCTCTACGTTGACGTCGTGGCGGGGCTTGCGCGCTCCAATGAACCCTAAGTCTGTGTCGGTAGCGCTTGCTTAGCCGTAACATTCCTAGGGTGAGGGGCCAGACTAAAAGAGATACAATCCGCAGTGCAGTTTTGTGGCGAACTGTTGGGCATTAGCGACCCCACGGACCCGATCTCCCGGGAAAATTCTTGTTCTTCATCTCCGGCTTGCCTTTATTGGCTGGTCGTAGTGAACACTGACGAGGAACAGAGCTCCCACTTCTCTCTTGCCTTTATTGGCTGGCTTGAGTGGAGATTCGCAAGAGCAAATGCGCTCGGGATAAGGATGTATAATCCAGTAAGGTGCTGGTAGGGATCTTGACCGTACTTCCGGGATTGTCCTGATAGCCGTGGTATACCTCTCCACTCCTCAAGCACATCAGGATATGTTGCCCTCTTGTTGCTACGTCACTTCGTGCTAGTGACCATTTTGGGGGCCCATTTGTTGAGTGTGCAAGTCACCCCTTGCCTTTTTATCGATGGAAATTAAAAACCTTGTTTAGGCAGGGGCCATAGTCTTAACATAGTTTCTGGTAACCAGTCCACTTAAGACTCCAAAAACCATAGCCTTATATTATTTTTTCACATGTTGCAATAGTTTCCCTTCAACCTGGGGTTGTCTTTGGATGCATTAGCATAGCGCATACAGGGATAATCGCCGGTTGGTACCACGTTCCATTAGAAGCAGCTAAAAGGGCCTCTGCGAGTTGGTTTCGGCTCCTCGTATGCCTTCCAAAGGTCCAGGACCTCATGGTCCTGAGATAAATAAATGTATAAAAATAATAATAATAATAATCATTTATTTCAGGAAATTATTCCCATATAAATTACACATTTCATACAAATATAAATCACATACACAAATAAAATTCAAATTATAAATTACATCAATCCCTTTTTTTAAATTAAGTCATAAAAATAAGTTAGAATTAAATTAAATTAATTAAAATCAAATTAAACAAATTATAATTAAAACCAAAGTGAAAAAATTAAAATAAACAAATTAAATAAATTAAAACCACAATATTATTAATTAACTAATATAATTAAAATTAATACTCCCTCTCCGGCATTGGTATCGGAACATGTCTAGCCGAACAATGCCGAATGAGAGGACAATCCAGTCTCGCGGCAATCATCGCCAGCACAGTGTTGGAGCTAGCCCGCACTCTGCTCACCAAGGATGTTGCGCGCTTACGCATAGTTGTGTGAAAGCAGTTAGTGCGCACTTCTGCAAACATACCTGAGGCACTGCAGTAACGAGAAAGCCCCATCACCGCCCTGAACGCGTTATTGTATTGGACGCGGATGGCGCTGTATGTCGCACGCGTATACCTTACCCACAGACTACACGTGTAGAGGGATGTACAATAAGCTCTGAACAGCGCGCAAATCTGCGAGCCAGCATATTACCCCTGACCGACAGCGCCCTCCACTCCCGCTCAATGTCCGTATCATCTTTCAAATCTGCTGAGACAATGTGACCTAGATATTTAAACTTATACACTCTCTCTAGAGGGACCCCGTTTACACATACAGGTGGAACATCCTTTGATATCTTAAGACCCGCCCCAAACACAATGAATTTACTTTTGATTGCGTTATACTTCAGCCCGTGGCTTCAGGCATACTCCTCACAGGTACTCAGTAATTTTCTCAATCCACAGACAGATGCACTCAGCAGCACCATATCATCCGCATAGCTCAAATTGTTCACACAGACACCATCCACATGGCAGCCTATGCGCTGGCTGCTGAGCCCATCGATCAGTGCATCCATGTACAGGTTGAAGAGCTCAGGGAAGGTCAACCCACCCTGTCTCACCCCGTATTCCAACCTATACGGCTCCGACATTATACCCGCCCATCTGACGCTGTTGACCTGGTGCCTGTACCAATACTTAAATATGTTAGATAATTCTGGGGGTAGCTTGATGTTCTCCAACTTCTCCCACAGGATATCATATGACATCAGGTCGAAGGCAACACGCGTACACTGAAGTTTTCCGATCAGTATAATACCCGAAGACATGCTTAAGACTCAGTATAGCAGTTTCAATAGATAGATTGGGTCGAAACCCAAACTGATTATCATGTAATGATAGATATTTGTTCAACCGAGTATTAAGCAGGCCGTCATACTGAGCATAATACCAGCAATACTGAGAGAAGAGACAGAGAAGGCCATTAAATCACAAAAACTAGAGAAAGCACCTGGACCAGACCAAATAACAAACGAACTTTTGAAAACTACAATGCCAGTTCTTGCGCCAAAACTAACAGACATATTTAATGAAATTATGGAGAGCGAAAACATCCCAACCAATTGGACAAAAGCTACAATAATACTTTTACATAAGAAAGGCGACACGGGAAATATTAAAAACTACAGACCTGTAAGCCTAATGTCAAATATATATAAAGTGTTCTCTAAAATAATATTATCTTTTTTTGCCTAGCCGTTGCTGTCCCACTGCTGGGCAAAGGCCTAGTCCCAAGTCTTTCCAAACTTTCTTCTCCTGCGCCGTCTCAAACCATTCCTTGCGGAACGCGTCCAGATCATCCCGCCAGCTCTTTCTAGGCCGACCTCGACGGCGCTTTACTTCAGTAGGGACCCACTGTGTGGCGACGCTCGCCCAGCGGTCCCTATGCATGCGGCTGACATGACCCGCCCATTCTCATTTGGTACCTATATACCTGTTATGGAGCGCAACGTGTCGTTTCGTATTCGGTCTGTTCTTTTTAAGCCCAAAATGCTGCGCTCTATAGCTCTCTAGCAAACCCCAAAGGCGAAACTTTTGTAGTTCGGTGAGAGACCAGGTCTGAGCACCGTAGGTTAGGATGGGCAGGATACACATGTCGATGAGCTTGCGCTTCAGGAAGATCGGCAGATCACCCTTCATTAGCGTCTTCATGGACCAGTAGCTTTTCCAGGCGTTCTGGATTCGCCGATCGATCTCCTTTTCCTGTCGGTTTTCGAAAGATCCTAACTGGCCCAACTCATCGACATAATGTATTTCCTGCATTTCTACCTCGACCCTACATTTGATGCTGTTAGTCATCACCTTTGTTTTGGACCGGTTCATTGTAAGTCCCACCTTGAGGCTAGCCGTGCTTTTTTTTTTTTTTTTTTTTCGATGGGAAAAATCATCTTATGACAACCCCCGCTCTTGGGCGGAGCGGGAGGTAGTGTCAGACTCTTACTGACTAAAAAACCCATCCCGTTCCTTCAAGCCTTCATACCGGGGCTCGAGCGCCCTTTCGGATAACCCTGGCCCCAGTAGGCTTCGACCCGGCTGGGTCCCTGCTGTTGCTGACAACTCCTTGAGGCGCGCGGGAACAGCGCGCGCCGTCGACGACT
Organism: Mythimna albipuncta; assembly: GCA_929112965.1. Lineage (NCBI taxonomy): Eukaryota > Metazoa > Arthropoda > Insecta > Lepidoptera > Noctuidae > Mythimna > Mythimna albipuncta. Next base: position 348,096 of record OV815962.1, on the reverse strand, counting down.
TGGGCTTGGTCCGGACAGTTACCGGACGGCCGGACAGCGAGCTACCCATTGCACACTGTCCGCAAGCCCGCGCCTACGGTGGCTGGAAATCGGGATCGGAATCCCGGCGGCGGCGAGAGCGCCGTTGCCTGATGCGGTCGGCCTCCTCCTTAGTCGGCAACCGCCTGCCACTCCTCCTCGCTCCGGACCATGGCCTCGACCAAGGCCCGGCGCGAGAGGTCTCCGCCGCCGATCACCCCCACGAGGGCACGGCGATGCTCCACCCAAGCAGGGCACACCGCGATTGTGTGCTCCACCGTGTCCTCCGGGTGTTCCGCACAGTGGCGACACCCGGGCGTCACTTCCACTTTAATTCGGAACAGGAACCTCCCGAACTTGCCATTTCCGGTGAGGACCTGTGTCATGCGGAAGGTAAGGACGCCGTGAGGTCTTTCCAGCCACGCCTCAATTTTTAAATTTTTCTATTACCTGGTTAAGTGTTTGAAGATGGTCAGTTGTGGAGAAGTTAGGCCAAAATCCGGCTTGTTCTGGTGGCTGGTGTTTGTCCAGTTTTTCATCAAGTCGGTTATGTATGACTTTGATGAAAGTTTTATAAATATGGGATGTTAGACTTATTGGTCGAGAATTACCTCATTTATAATTACCTCATTAATTATAGTAATACTATCACACAAATACACTAGCATCAATATTTATGTACCTAATAAATATGTATGGGTTATATTTATATATTTATTTATTTATTTAAGTATTTTTTCTTTACCATCATCCGTGCGTCACTGCGGGGTGCCAGCTGAAAACCAGCGCTGGGTGTTTGACGCCCAGCAATTGCTGAGTTGGTGACCCTTTCGGTTCAGGCACAGTCACTGCAACTGTATTGTATATCTGTACCATTTTTTAATTTATTGTTTTATGTTGTGGTATATTGTATTGCTTGCGCCGAATAAATGCTATTCTATTCTATTCATTACATTTATGTCTTAAGACAAGTAATACAAAAATACAAAGAATACAATAAAGTATATTATCTGGCATTCATAGATTATAATAAGGCATTCGATTCTCTGGAACACGAATACATCTGGGACGCACTACAGTCACAAGGAGTGCAAGCAAAATATATAAGAATTTTACGAAATATTTACTCAAGAAGCACTGCATAGATAAAGCTGGATAGAACTGGAGAGGAATTTCCCACCATTAGAGGAATTCGTCAAGGGGATCAAATCTCCCCTAAGCTGTTTTCTGCAGTTCTAGAAGCAATATTTAGAAAAATGGATTGGGATAAATACGGTCTTAACATTAACGGTGAGAACTTAAACCATTTACGATTCGCTGACGACAATATCTTATTCTCAGAATGTCTATGTAACTTAAAAATAATGATATAACAACTGTCAGATGAAAGTGCTATTGCAGGCCTGTCCATGAATACAACAAAAACTAAAGTCATAACCAACTCCAACCAATCAGTGCCCATCAGAGTGAACGGTCAAGAAATAGAATTCGTAAACGATTATATCTATTTAGGACAACTAATATCCCCATAGGACACAATGAATAGGGTAGGTCATTTAGATGCCAAAGTATACATTTTTATAATGGGCTTCCCAATCCTATTCAGGAACTTAGCATTAATAAATTTAAAATATTTGTTAAGCGAAAACTTTGCCAAAAGGCTTTTTATTCTGTAAAAGAGTATCTCGAGGATAAAACGGCTTGGGATTGACCTGCTCCAATACCTACTCACTATAATTATTATCATTTGAATGTTTTTTTGTTTTAACTGCCTTTTTTTATATTGACGATTGTTGTTGTTTTACAATTATGATATTGTATATATATAAATATATATCTTATTATTATTTTTTTACAATTATGACATGTTTATTATTACTATTTGACTGATTTTTTTATATACTTTTTTTTTACAATTTGCAATATTTACATTTTTGTAAATTTTATTATTGTGAATGTGAGAACTATGTGGATTACTCTTTCCTTTTCTTTTATATTCACATGATGTCTGGCAGTTTTGAGTATTTGATGTGGCCTACCCAAATGTCCTTTCTTTGGCATTGTTCGTCAAGTCGTTGAGCTCCTTAGTAGTCCCGAGTTGAGCTACACGCATATTGACAAATGCTTGCACTGACTGGACAGGTCCACTTAGAACTGTGTGGTTCTTTCTTCAAAAGACCATCTCAGGCTCAATCTGCATGGTTCTCACATGATTTGACCATTACATGTTTTGCTGTATGGACTTTAAAAGAGACTTTGACCCCTGAGTTTGTTTCGGTGTTTCTTCTCAGGGTAGTCAGATAGGAAACACCGGCCTCATCTAGCATTATTTGACGACAAAAAAAAAATTGACGTGTAAAAGTGTTTTTATAAAACCTACTTGCAAAAATAAAGATCATTTATCATTTATCATTTATCATCATAAATAGAAGAATCGCCAACACTTGAAAAAGGTTTTGGTCACTGCGAAAAATTATGAAAAATAAGGACATACCTATCAAGGATAAAGGAAAAATGTACAATACGTGCATCTTACCCTGCTTATCATACGGCTGTCAAACTTGGGCCTTAACAAAATAACTTTTAGACAAGTTGTCAGAATAGCATCGAAAGAAGTGTAATCGGGGTAAAGAGAAGAGATAGAGTAAGGCTGGATAACATTAAACAAAAAAACAAATTTAAAAATGTGGAAAAGCTGTTTAAATCTCTGAAATGGAAATGGATAGATCATTTATTAAGAGATAAAAATTAAAAATGGACGAGATTAATAACAGAGTGGTACCCAAGAGATGGAAAAAGAAATAAAGGACGTCAGACGACACGATGGGAAGACGACATAAAAAAAAGTAGCTGGTCCAGAATGGACAAGAATAGCAAAAGACCGAGTAGAATGGAAAGCTTTAGAGGAGGCCTTTGTCGAAGAAAAAGCTAAACCGGCTGCCGATAAATAAATAAAAAATATATATATATAAGGTATATTATAACATAACATTAGTTTAATTAAGTAAAATGGAAGAAAATAATACTTTCAATAGTAAACTAGCTTTAAGGCATGTAAATATTTATTAATTATACCAAAAAAAGAAAAGCAATAAAGGCTATTTTTATTTCTATTTTATTTTATTTTTAGGTTCACCGATTATCAGATTATTTAGTAATTTATGTAACAACTGCAATCGTTAGATGCCGGATGCCCTTAACTTTGTGGTGACGAGCTGATGTGATCAGAGCTAATGTCGAAGTTCGCAACGAGTGTTGCATTCCTTTAGCAAGTTGGGCTACTGGTACGCTGGCGTGCTGGCACGAACGGCAACCTGGCAATGACTGGAGAACAAACAATTTACGAGTTTTTCCATTTTTACAAACGTCTCTAAAGAAGTTATTAAAAAAGTTAAAAGAAGTCATTATGTTCGTGGCAGAGGCGTGCGATGTACAAAGCCTTCTGATTGGACAGCACTACCCGCCCACGTAATGAAAACAAAGTGGACGAAATATTTTTATTAATTGCAGTTTCTTTTTTGTTTCTTGTTGACAATTTTGTAATTAATACGAGCTCGCTGGAGCAGGATTAATAAACCACAATGTTTAATGAATTTTCAGCCACCGGGAATCTCCATAAAAGGAGGAGCTGGGCAAAAATGGGCTAATTCTAAACATCAAAGTAAAATTAGTTTGATTTTTTTTATTGTGTCAAAATATTTTTGTTTATTTACAATTTAAAGCAACAAAATATATACATAATAAAATTAAATTAAGATATTTAAGTATGCTTAACCTAACTATACACACTAAGGGCTACTTCCTACTAAAATATGCCGTCATAAAACTAAAATAAAATTTCACATAAATTAAAATATAAATATAGAGTTTGATTTTTAGATTAAGAAGTAGATTTCTCCAGAGTAATTTAGAGGCTGATTTTTGGACAATCCTCTCTCAGTGCTCGCGAGCGTCATAAAAGGAAACCTCGTGAAAAGTTTCACTCTTCCTGTCAGTAGTTTCGCCGGATCTTATTTTTTAATATTGAAGTCGGTTATATTTTTTTTTTTTTGTAAAAAGTTTTTTATATTGGATAGTATTCAACTGTTCCTAATTTGATTCTTGTTTTCTACTGCAAAATATATAATAAGATAGGCAATGTGGCCACCAAAGTTACTAATTGTTAACTAAAATAGGCTCCTCTATGTGGATTTATGGGTGGAAGAAAGATTCTCCCCTACCCTTTGTTGCCGTAGGACCGGTCGACGGATGGCCTACTTCTGGATAGTTAAAAATATATACCACGAAGGGAATGACGAGGTCTGTCTTCACGCACCATCCCCATCTGACCTAACCTGTCCGTGTCGGACAAATAAAAAAAAAAATCGAAAAGAATTTAAAATCTGCTGTGGAACCCGTATAAAAAAAGACGAACCAATCAACTAATTAGTCCGGTTCGGCGAAGCCTACCAAAATGTAATTTTTTTTTTGTCTTTCAAACGTTGTTTTATGAGATCAAAATGAATCGTTTGTCAAATAACACGTTATTATATTAAATAAAAGTTTATGTGGTGATTTGTTTGTAAAGTGAACTATTTGGAAAACTTGTTGCACATATAATGATGAAATGACCAACCATGTTTTTGTCAATCGTTGCTTGTCGAGTGAGTGAATCAATTATTACGTGTGGACTGACAGGACACCAATCTATTGTTGTGTGTTGATGTAACAAATGTTACACGAAAAGCTTTATGAGCTCATTACGGTTTATTGTGAAAAGTAATTACAAGCTATGAGTTTAATTATTTGATAAGTGTTTGTTGCACAATCATTAAACGCAAACGTATGCTCTGTGTAGGTGGCGCTACGTACTCGTGCAGGTCGTCCCCGCTCGACTCACGAGCACCTCCACCATGAGCGCAGCAGCGGCTCCAATGTTCTTAGCGATCCTTATTCACGCTGCCAGTGAGTTCTTTGTTGTTAAGATCTCCTTTATGGGTTCAAAATTATGTACTTACTTAGTTCGCATTTATTTAAAGTGAGTAGTGTTCCACTGATCACCAACATTGCATGCACTTTCATCGCTGTACAGTGTGAGTCTGTTTTGGTTATAAATATGGAACCGCCTATCCGTATAATTTGGCTAACTAAGAAGCGCCGCCCATGTGCTGCATTCCATTCAGACAGGTGATCATGAAGGAGTTACGAATATACACCTACATAATATATTTGAATACTTACAAGTTTCACCTTTAAACAATTAGTGTGAAAATGTAGGTATTTATTCCAACCTATCCATTGCTTTGGCATTTTTTTAAATGTCAAATATAGAGTCGATAATGCAGTAACGGAGGTCATGAGTTAAATAAGCAGGCGGAGCTTCACTCTGCCGCACTGGCGCGGGTTAGTGGCGACACGGATGACGGGGCTCGTTCGAACCTCACCTGCCTGTGCACGGGGTTTGTTTGCGAGTTCAGAAATCATCCAATGACTTCTCTCACTCCAGGTTGGAGCGTCAGACTATTAATTATCAAAACCATACCTGACCAAGGGCTATGAAGATTTTCCTCGTGGTACTAGAACGCTAAGGTTAACTTAAGGGCACAGGTATGGGTTTTAGTCAGTAAAAGTCTGATACGCCCTTCCGATCCACCGTAGAGCAGGGCAAGCCATAGAATGACTTCATCATCATCATTTCAGCCGATAGACGTCCACTGTTGGACATAGGCCTCCCCTAAGCGTCGCTACAACGAACGATCATGTGCATCCCGCATCCATCGGATTCCCGCTACCTTCACCAGGTCGTCAGTCCACTTTGTAGGAAGCCTTCCAACGCTGCGTTTTCCGGTACTCGGTCGTCACTCCAGATCCTTTCGGCCCCAATGACCATCTGTGTTTCTGCGAGCAATGTGCCCTGCCCATTGCCACTTAAGTTTGGCGATTCTCCTGAAAAACCTTGGTTCTCCTGCGGATATCTTCATTTCTGATTCGATCACGCAAGGAAACTGCGAGCATAGCCCTTTCCATTGCTCTTTGGGTGACTTTAAGCCTTTTGACGAGGCCCCTTGGGAGCGACTACGTTTCGGATCCATATGTCATCACTGGCAACATACACTGGTCATAGAATTTCGTCTTGAGACACTGTGATATGTTGGATGAGAAGATACGCGTACCTTCCCGATCGCTGCCCAGCCAAGTTGGATTCGACGGTTGACCTCTTTTTCGAAATTATATCTACCCAACTGGACTGTTTGCTCGAGGTAGACGTAATCGTCCACAATTTCGATTATAGAGTCTCCGATCTTGATCGGAGTGGGTGCTACATGGTTGTTTATCATGACTTTAGTTTTGTCCATGTTCATTTTAAGACCCACTCTTTCGGAAGCTCTACTGAGGTCATTGAGCATTGTACTGAGCTCTTCTGTAGTCTCAGCCATGACTACTTTATCGTCGGCAAACCGAAGGTGAGCGATGTACCTACTCGCCATTGACATTAATGCCTAGTCCACTCCAGTCCAGAACCTTGAAGACATTCTCCATGGCGGCTGTGAACAGTTTCGGAGAAATGACGTCTCCCTGCCTCACACCTCGCTGCAGGAGGATAGGTTTCGAGGTCTGGTCCTGAAGTCAGACTGACATAGTGGCGTTTTCGTACAAACACTTGAGCACCTCGATGTACCGCTAGGCAATCTGGCACCGTTGGAGAGACTGCAGTACAGCCCAAGTCTCGATCGAATCAAAAGCTTTCTTGTAGAACCACGAACCTAGGCAGAGAGGCAGATTATACTCCTCGGTCTTCTGTATAACCTGTCGTAGCGTATGTACGTGGTCCACGGTGCTGAAGCCTTTTCGGAATCCGGCTTGTTCGGGAGGCTGGAAGTCGTCGAACCTGCGCGCGAGACGACTCGTGATGATTGTGGAAAACAGCTTGTAGACATGGCTCAGTAGTGAGATGGGCCTGTAATTCTTGAGTAGGGCCTTGTGGGCGACAAAGTTCTTAAAGAACAGTACCACCACGCCTCCGCTCCATGCCTGTGGTGTTTTTCCCTCGAGTATGACAGAATCAAACAGCTTCTGAAGTGCCTTAAGGACCGGTTTTCCACTCGCCTTCAGTAGTTCGGCTAGGATAGCTTAGGATGACTAACCATTTCAAAAAGTCTGGGAAAGTGCGAGTCGGACTCGCGCCCTGGGGTACCGTAGAAACGTACCTAAGTAAATGTTCAATTCCTGAATCGAAAATTATTCTAAATCACAATTTTTTTTTGTGATGTATCAACAAATTGACTGTTTTCTGATTGATTCCTATTTCTGTGCTAAAGACCTTGCTTTATGCCAAATTTCATGATTATAAGTCCTTTAATGAATTTTGAATTCCTCGAAAGTGTCGAAATGTACGTCTTTTGCCACATAAACCGAAGTATCTTTTTTTTGTTAACTTACAAGTTTCATTTTTTACAGCTTCAAGAATCCGCAGACCTAAGTGTATGGTTTTAAAAACTACTCGATACCTTGAAGCGTTCCCGAGATAAAATGTCTTGACAGACAGACAGACAGACGAACAACAAAATGATCCTATAAGGGTTCTGTTTTTTATTTTTGAGGTACAGAACCCTAAAAACATGGGTTCATAACGTTTGATAAAAAAAGGAATGGCTAAGATAAGTTCTGAATTATAAAAATTTATCATTTGATAATCTTCTCATTTCGCAGACATTACATACTTTATAAGTAATCGTTTGATATTAACACAATACTGATTTTGCAAATTTGGATGTGATTTGTATGTGCAGGATATATGGAGGGATCTCCATCGGGACTGCATCTGGTCTACTTTGCCCGGCGCTTGGAACAGCAGCAGCTTGGCACTGCTAATCTCCTCCTCGTTGTAACTGGACTTGTAGATCTGCAGGATACTGACCTCGTCCATGTAGTCAATAGCATGTTTTATGAATGCCAACAGCTCGTTGGCTGTGAGTGATTGACTTAAATAGTGACGACGGGCAACGACCACTGCCGCGCAACACACGAATATAAAATTCGTATTGAGCAGCGCAAATATGTCCGTACTTGATCGCGCATTGCACTGTACTGAATTAATTAATATTTAAATTTCTATTTTATTTTAAATTGATCAACATAAAAACGATCAAAGATTATTTGCAGATGCGCTGAGGAGCAGGGTCACTAACACTCATGCTTATCATTGACAGTGTTATGGAGTCCTTGCGACTCTTACTACAAATACCAGACGGAGAGGAGGATGGCAGGTAAGCTGACAAACCTGATTCGCGAGTTGGTCATGGACGTAGAGATGAAGATCAAGGCAGTGCAGAAATTCCGCGATCAGTACTACAAGTCGCTGCAGTACCAGCTGGGTGACATCGTCTACGAGATGCGCAACCACTTCAAGGCCATGGTGCGTTTGTACCAGTTGACGCACCAGGAGATCTTCTATGGCCATGGACATACCCATAAGGTACCACATCGTATCAAATACTATTTATGAATGCCTTGTGTTGTTCTTTTTAGTAGTTTTATGTACTTTTGTTAATGTTATTGGACAGAGCATTCCGCGGTTGATCGATGTACAACGAATGGCCATGGAAATTGAAACTAAAGTCAGGACGGTACAAGGGTGGCTATACAGAAGGGAAACTAAGGAAGAGCACCGTGAACGCATGCTGTCACCACTGCGCAGCGGGAAGCCGCGTGGCGACGACGAGAACGAGCCACTGCGCGAGGCGGCCGCGCGCGCGCGCATGCAGCAGAGCGCGCGGCCGCGGCCTCGCCCGGCAGCGCCCGTGCCCCCGCCCGCGCTCCCGCGCAGGAAGAACAACAAGTGGCGGCACGTCACTAACAACGACTTCAGTCAATTATAAAACTTAAATTTGAATTACGTACTAGCTGTGCCGACTCCGTCCGGGTCAAACTCGTGAAGCTGCACAAAATAACTAAAAAAAAAAACCGGCCTAGAGCGTGTCGGGCCACGCTCAGTGTAGGGTTCCGTAGTTTCCCGTCCGTCACAATAAGTGACACTTATTAAGTGTACCCACATAAGAGTTTTAAAAAATGCTTGCATATAGTACGATTACACTACAAACTTAGTCCAGAAATTATTTTGTTGAACCCTTTTGTCTTTTTTGTACAAAAACTGTTCTTTAAATCAAGTTCAAAATAATTTTCCTAGAAAGTCCTTATAAAGTTCTACTTTTCAGAATTTTTTCATATTTTCTAAACTTATGGTTCAAAAGTTAGAGGGGGGGGGGGACACATTGTTTTTTACTTTTGGAGCGATTATTACCGAAATTATTGACATTATCAAAAAATGATTTTAGAATAGAAGAAATAGAAAGAATAGAATAGCATTTATTCGGCGCAAGCAATACAATATACCACAACATAAAACAATAAATTAAAAAATGGTACAGATATACAATACAGTTGCAGTGACTGTGCCTGAACCGAAAGGGTCACCAACTCAGCAATTGCTGGGCGTCAAACACCCAGCGCTGGTTTTCAGCTGGCACCCCGCAGTGACGCACGGATGATGGTAAAGAATAAATACTTAAATAAATATATAAATAAATATAATCCATACTTTGGCACATAAATATTGATACTAGTGTATTTGTGTGATAGTATTACTGTAATAGGTATGTAACTAAATATTATATAAAATGTTAATTTTAGTAAACCCCTATTCATTTTTAAATACCTATTCAACAATATATAAAAAAGACGTGTGGCACTCGGGGACTGCCGCGCTAAAGCTATTGCATAGCATTTTTTATCAACTTATGCAATAGACCTCGCCAACAGCTGCTTAACCCCACCCATCCAAAACCAGACCTCGCCAACAGCTGCTTAACCCCACCCATCCAAAACCAGACCTCGCCAACAGCTGCTTAACCTCTTTCATCCAAAACCAGACCTCGCCAACAGCTGCTTAACCTCTTCCATCAAAAACCGGACCTCGCTAACAGCTGCTTAACCCCACCCATCCAAAACGCCGACAGCTGCTTTCACTCATTTGTTTTCTTATCGGTCACCACGCTCAAAAAACAAATGAGTGGGGGGTGTTAGGTTATTTTCTTTACGGAATTTCTGGATTCGGTCTCCACGTTCAAGGCCCGCGATAGAAGCTATGCAATAGCTTAAAAATTAAAAGTACAAAAACTACGACAAAAAAAAAAAACGACGTTGGAAAAGTATGAAACAAGATTTTAAGGATGCTAAAATAAAAAAAGTCACTGTAAAGAAAGAATAGAACATAACAAATATCAGTAGTCACACGTTACAGAATAACGTGTGATTACGGGTTTTACGGGCAATTTTGGTGTTAAATCACTGTGCTTTTATTCTATTTAGCCTTTTAAAATGATACCAAACACGACGTATTTATCTTATTTTTAACACAAAACTGTTTGTCTATTAGAGAGCGCCACATTGAATTTTGATGATATATTTTGATAAGTACCAGGGAAGGCCTTTCAAATGATATCAAACTTGACTTACTTGACTTAATGTCCTATGTCCCCTAGATGGGGCAGAAGGCGTCCACAGTAATCCTCCATCGCGAACGGTCCTGAGCTTCACGCTTCACTTCGCTCCACTCAACCCGATGCTCGCTGCTTCCGCCAACACGGTGCGACGCCAGGTCTGACGCAGACGGCCACGCTTTCTTTTTCCTTGCGGATTCCAGTTCAATGCTTGCTTGGGTATGTGATCGGAATTTCTTCGGAGCGTGTGGCCAATCCATCCCCACTTGCGGCGCTTGATCTGGCGGTCGATTGGGATCTCGTGACATTTTTCCAGCAGCTCTACGTTGGATATTGTCTCGGGCCAGTAAATTCCTAGGATGCGACGCAGACAGCGGTTGACGAAAACTTGGATTTGGCGTGAGATGTCCTTTGTGACCTTCCACGTTTCGCACCCGTAGAGCAGCACAGATTTGACATTTGACCCGAAAATTTTAAGTTTTATTCTTCGGGTCAGTTTCCGCGACTGCCAAACAGGTCTCAGCTGCGCGAAGGTTGCTCGGGCTTTGGCGATCCGTGAAGTGATGTCCTCTTCACTACCTCCGGTTTCTGAAACGACGCTTTCTAGATAGGTAAACTTGTGTACGCGTTCCACTACCTCTGAGTTCAATATCAACGGTGAGGGATTCCTCACACCCGTTCTCATCTCCTGTGTCTTCCGGATGTTTATTTTAAGACCAGTTTTTGCAGCCTCCTGACTTAAATCTGCCAACTTTGCCTGCATGTCGGCATGGGTATGACTCAGGAGGCATAGGTCATCGGCGTAATCAAGGTCCTCCAAGACGTTGGATAATCCCCACTCAATCCCGCGGCGCTTGTTATCCAAGATGCGAAGCATTATTCCGTCAAGAACAACAAGAAAAAAAAGCGGCGAAAGTAGGCAGCCCTGGCGGACACCAGCGTGCACTGCGATGTTATCAGAGACGAGGCCGACGAGGGTAACCTTGCAAGAATACTTCCTGTATATAGCCTCCAGAAGACGAATAATTTTCGGTGGTACGCCAATGCTCAGTAGGCGAGCCCAAATGCTGGACTACTTCAGCGTATCAAAGGCTTTTTCGAAGTCGACAAAAGTTAAGTAAATCTTCCTCTGCCATTCTGATGCCTGCTCAAGTATGATACGAAGAGTGTTGATCTGATCCGTGCACGAGCGGTCAGAACGAAAACCAGCCTGTTCCTTGCGTAGGAGATGATCCACGGCCTTAGGCAGTCTATCCAAGATAATCCGGCAGAACACCTTTGAGGGAACTGAGAGCAACGTAATACCTCTCCAGTTATTGCACTGACTAAGATCACCTTTTTTGGGTACAGTGATTAAAAGACCTTTGTTCCATTCGTCCGGGAGCTCTTCGGCGTTCCAGATCTTTTCAATAAGGGGCATCAGAACATCGACGGCAGAGGATACGTCAGCTTGTAGCATTTCCGCCGTAATCAGGTCGAGTCCTGGTGCTTTACCTGTCTTCAAAGAACGGACTGCTTTAGCAACTTCAGAGGCTGATGGTGGTTCCGTATCGATGTCGAGTAACTGGGCTGGTGGAGATCCAATCTGCAATGTGTCATAGGTCGATGCTGCAGACGAACGGAAGACCTCTTCAAAGTATTGATGCTAGCGAAGCAGCTGCTTCTCTGACGTCACAATGAGCTGACCATCTTTGGACTTCAGTGGCTTCTTATTGGACTTACTGTTTCCGGGCAAGGTTTTGGTAGCTTTATATAACTCCTTTAGGTTACCGGAGTTTGCAGCTTGTTGAGCACGATCTGCAATACCATCAGCCCACTGTCTCCTATCTTTGCGGGTGCTGCGATAAATTTCCTTGCGCTTTTGGCGGTACTGCATGATAAGGTCGGCTCTTACGGTGTCATTATATGTCTCAAGCAGTCTCAGATGAAGGTTTCTTCTGTCTTCAATCAGGCTCCACGTACGCTGCGACATCCAGACCTCGCGAGAATTGCTCGATTTGTGTCCTAGAACAACGGCGCTGGTCTCTGTATAGGCCGCTTTGATACGGCTCGACTCCTCGTCCAGTGAGTCCGTAGTAGCTTCGAGTACCGAAAAACGGTTGCGTAGCTCGAGTTGAAATGTTTTACGGATGTCGGAGTCATACAATTTGCTCACGTCGTACCTTCTTCCCATTTTACTCGGTCCTCCAGCTTTACGGGCCACTGCAATTTTAAGCCGGACTTCAGCAACCACCAAATGGTGGTCGCTATCAATATCGGCGCCCCTGCGGTTACGGACATCGAGCAATGAAGAACGCCATTTGGAACTAATGGAAAGGTGGTCAATCTGATTCCTGGTGACACCATCGGGTGAGTTCCACGTATACTTATGGTGGTCACCATGGATAAATAATGTACCTCCGATGGTCAGGTCGTGATTCTGACAAACCTCAATAAATCGTTCGCCATTCTCGTTGCTTACACCAAGTCCCTGCGTACCCAACTACCCATATGCCGCTCGCGGTTCGTGTTTATCTTCCCAACCTTTGCATTTATGTCCCCCATGACGAATATGATATCTTGATATCAAACACGGTGTATTAATTTTTTTTAACACGTGACTTTTTGTCCGCTAGAGAGAGTCACTTTAAAATTGAGCAATTTTTGGAAACGTACACGTGAAGCCCTTTCAAATGACACCAAACACGGCGTATTTATCTTCATTTTTATTTTTAACACGTTATTTTCCGCTAGAGGGTGCCATATCAAGTGACACATCACGTAGCCTATGTCCAGCGGACGATTAAGACGGTTCTAACGATACCTCATATGTCGAGTTCCGATTAGTAGATAAGGAGCTATGAGGGAACAGATGAACATACTCCCATACATACATACATAGCTTTTCAAAATCATAACCCTCCTCTGGCTTTGCCGTAGTTGGGTAATTACTTATATACCCGCGATTTATTCTGCAAGTAGTAACTTATCTATCTATGTGTATGAAATAAGAAACTGACTGACTGGCATATCAACACCCATTTTATTTTTTTATACAAACATAAAAATATTTAAATTGAACGCTCTAAATATTACGAAGTTTTATGACGTCATATTTAGCTAGGCATTTAGTGTATATATTATTTTTAATTATTTCAGTTATTGTTTAATTTGTTTATTATTTCTTAGCAATTAATTTTAATAAATATGAATAAATTGAGATTAATAAGTCCTTAAAGTCATTAGCAATGTGTCACCACTCAGTGGCATTTAATTATTCGATCTAAAAGCCTAAAAGTTTTTAAACACTTTGATGGAACGTGTGTGAAAAGATTTAATTCTAAACACTAGTTGTTACGAAGTCTATGTGAATCAAAGGTAGTACAATAGCGGAGGGGAGCGGGGTTCGGGCAGCGGCGGCGGGTAAGCTTTATGCGCTTGCGTCGCGTCATACAGACATAGGTAGGTACTACTCTGTCAAGAAAGTACCGGGAAAAGATCAATAATACACAAAATTTTTGTTATTCATTCAAATTTATTTTAAGACCTTCAAAGTATGCCCCTTCAGAAACGATACACTTACGCCAACGAATAATCCAATCATCAAAACATTTTTTAAACACTGTTTCTGAAATTGAGTTCAGTTCTCGCAACGAATTCTCCTTTATGTCTTCTCTAGATTGAAAAAGGGTGCCACGAAGTAGTAATTTGAATTTAGGAAAAAGATAAAAGCCGGCTGGAACCATATCTGGCGAATATGGTGGCTGCTCGAAGGTATTTGTTGAGTTCTTGGTAAAAAATTCTTTCACAATGATGGCCTTGTGCCAAGGCGCATTCATCATCATCATCATTTCAGCCAATACACATCCACTGTTGGACATAGGCCTCCCCCAAGCGTTGCCACATTGAACGTTCCTGGTGCGAAGGCGCATTATCGTGGTGCAAAATCCAAGAATTTTCTTTCCACAAATCTGGCCTTTTTCGTCTAATTTGCTCTCTTAGATGACTCTAAAATGAAGATAACGCTCAAATAATATTCTTTATTTACCGTTTGACCTTCCGGTAAGAATTCCGAGTGCACAACACAGCGATAGTCAAAGAAAACAGTCAACATGACTTTGACTTTTGATCAACTTTGGTGTGATTTTTTCGGTTTTGGTTCAGTTGGAAGGCGCTGCTCCGATGCTTGTTGACTTGTTTGCATGTCAAACTCGTAAACCCACGTCTCGTCGCCAGTACTTTTTTGATTGAATGTATAGCAAAATACAGAGTTGAAATATGTTAGATAGAAGAACGAAATCTTGAAGGTGTTTTTGGTAAATCAATTATGTTTTGTATAGAACCAAAGTTGTTGTTTATGATCTTAGTAATACAGTCCTGTAAGGTCTGTTAGTGTTGTACAAATAACCCTGTATAGAGGATTCCTATTTCATGGATTAATAAACTTGAAACTTGGCGGAAATTTAAATCAAAATAAATAATAAAGACTGACATTATTCGTTTTTTCAAAACAATCCTTAAAATATAATAAAATAATAATAATAAAATAAAATGACTTTTATTTCTTGCCGTACAATAGTAAATTGTAATTACAGAATATTAAATAGATTATTGCCTTTATTCGTGATTTAATATTAAATTAATTCTAAGAATAAAGTTAACATAGTTAATTACTACTAAAACTCATTTCAAGTAACCATTAGAACTACTATACAGGGTTGTTTGTACAGAACCAACAACGTTGCACGACTGTATTACTAACATCACTAAACAACGACTTTTGTTCTATGACTTAATAAAAAACATTATATATTTACCAAAAACCAACCTTCAAGATTTCGTTATTCTATCTAACATATTTCAACTCTGTATTTTGCTGTACGCTACGCTTCCCGCGTACGATTTTCGTTCGTTTTCCTCTCCGCTATTGTACTATCGCTTGCTTCTACATTGAACGTTCTACATTCTACGTTCAATGTAAATATTTTTTATTTATGTATGAAATTCTGATGAACCAGTGTATGATACATTTTTAAAAGTCATAGAACAAAACTTGTTCCTTATTATGTTCTTAACATAGTCCTGAAAGGTAACCAGTGTTGTACTAATAACCCTGTATACTTATTAGATTCAGGAGATTTATTTAAATATTCAAATTATTTCTATCATTATATTTGGATCGATTTGTCCTAATTGCAAGAACCATTTTTAGTGAAGTGAAGGTGAAGGCCTCCTCCAGTGATGACCATCGGTCTCTATCTTCAGCTGTGTACATCCAGTGAGTGCCGGCGACTTAACGATATCACCAACAAAGCGAGTTATTGCCCTTCCTCTTTGGGCGGGTGGACCCGGCCAAGACGTCACTCTTGTAGTCCAGCGGCCGTCACTGAGTCTTGCTGTATGTCCAGCCCATCATCATTTTAGGCTTCGCCCTCAGTTGAGAGCATCTATAACTTCTGTTTTGAGTCTTATCTGAAAATGGAGAATCTTTATAATTTTGCGTATTTTCATAGTATCCGACCGAAACTGGTTTTTACGACCGAAACCGAAATCAAAAATCGAATTTCGGCAACAGTGACCTGTGCTTCGGCCGAAACCAAAACCGAAACTTTCTTATAAGGATAATATTTTGAGGGAAAAATTAAGAACACGTTATTAAATCAGTCATTCTTTATTTTATTATAATGCATTGTATGTATTTTAAATTTAGTTATTTATATTCGTTGGCTATCAAGAATTGTATTCGATTTTAGTTTGGGAGTTGTTAATAATGTTATAAAAATTTAAAAACAGAGTAAATTATACATCTATTAATAGGTATAAGTATATAAGTACCTACCTACTTATTTAATTATAAGTGTGTTAACTTTATAAAAAAACAATTTAGGACGTAGGTAAGTACCTAACTGTACTTGCTACTTGAATTTTGAAACTCTAAATCCATAATATTACCTTCACTAATTAACTATAGTAAGTACCAAGTACCTAACTTACTTAACCTACTAACTTAAAGTTAAATCAACCAA
Organism: Mythimna albipuncta; assembly: GCA_929112965.1. Classification (NCBI taxonomy): domain Eukaryota; kingdom Metazoa; phylum Arthropoda; class Insecta; order Lepidoptera; family Noctuidae; genus Mythimna; species Mythimna albipuncta. The sequence continues at coordinate 331,595 of OV815962.1, read as the reverse complement.
TAAAACCAGTCAGGACATGATTAGGCACGAAGACGCGGCGAAAATATCTTCGTCGCTTACTAACTTGAATAGAATTGAACGCGCCGAACACAGCGCGAAAACTACTGAATTCAGTTTCGGTTTCGGGCTTAGTTTTGGCAGGTTTGCCGCCGGAACCGAAACTAAACCTGAACCCGTTTTTTTGCCGAAACTCAATCGAAACCGTAACCGAAATCGAAAATTCGGTCGGACACTATTCATGATACTCCTGTCTCCTTTCCATGCTCCTCTGTCATGTTTTTTTTTTTATTATTTTTGAGTCGATGGGTAAGTTTCCACATTTTTTTTTTATTATTGATAGGTTCGCGTTTGACCACAATCTCACCTGATGGTAAGCGATGATGTGGCCGACGATGGAGCACGCTTGCATAAAAGCAATCTATTCACTCTTAACTTAAAGACCCCTAGGCTATAGCTATCAGGAAACACGGACTCCGGTAGGAATTTCCTTTCCTTAGCTGTACGCATAATGAATGTACTCCCAAAACGCTTTGTACATATAGGTGGGATGTCCACCATGTACCGGTGGCGCAACGCCGTACGTCTTGTGGTCCGATGCTGGAACGGACTTGGCGGAATTAAATTGTGTAACTCTAGAGCACACTCTCCGAAGTGTAAACGATAGAAAACAGACAGGCTAGCAACTCGGCGTCGATGCCCAAGACTTTGGAGTTTTGACTTCACAAGAACATCATTGCCTATGATCTTCTTGGCACGCTTTTCAATAGACTCTAGTGCATCCAGCTGGCAAGCATATTTTATAGAGCACAGCGGGATAGTGTCCGTGACTCTTCTTGGTTTTTGTAGGCATGCCACTTTTTTTTTAGGACTTTTAAACTATTTCCTTTATTTTATATTTTTCTATCGATTTCTATTTTTGTTATTGTGTATTGTACAGTACACCATAAACAGTTACAATCGACTAATGGCCCATTTACAAACAGTTGATAAGACTCACGGTATTAGCTAAGTTAACTTTTGTCACTGACGTGCCATTTTCTTTTATCAATCTGCCCTCACACTAGGATAGCAAGATTTATCGAAATGCTGGCACAGAGAATTTTCACCTTTAATAGTAGCAAAATAATGATTAAAATAGCTTATCAAAGCGGGTGGGTCAGCCCTCTTAGGGCACCGAATTTACGTTGCACATTTACTGAGTTTCGCGATAATCAGTAAATGTGTGTGTAATTCAGTGAGTCTTATCAACTGCTTGTAAATGGGCTAGAATATTGCGTCTAGCATTACAAGTAACGTTGAATTCCGATACTGTCTATATGAATCCATTTAGTCAAGTGGTAATAACAGCGGTTGGACACTGCGCTGTTGACACAGTAGATCACAAGCTATTATTAGCAAAAATGGAGCATTATGGAGTGAGAGGGCCGGTTTTATGTTTGTTTAAACCTTATCTCGAAAATCGTTAGCAATATGTAGAAATTAAGGTAGTAGAAGGTAATTGTGAGAAATTTTTCAAATCCGAACTTAAACTAATAAGACAAGGAGTACCAAAAGGTTCGATATTGGGGCCAATCTTGTTTATATTATTTATTAACGATTTAATTAACTTTATGCTGAATCTAAGTAATACCGGACTTGTGCTCTTTGCTGATGATACGAATACCATTATAACTGCTAAAGATGTAGATACCCTTAGTAGTAAAGTAAACAAGGCTCTGGCTCTCTTTCAACAGTGGTTTACCATCAACGATCTCAAATTGAATGCCAGTAAAACAAATGCCATATTATTTAGAACGACATCGAGAAATAATGAAAAAATGGGCATCGTACTAAATGAAAATGCAATAACATTAGTGGACAGCGTAAAATTTTTAGGTATTCACATTGACGAAAGCTTAAACTGGAAAAAATAATTGACTGCAATAGAAAGCTCAATTAGTTCTGCTTGCTATGCCTTAAGAAGTCTTCGAGATGTAATTACCATTCAACAATTAAAAGTAGTGTATTATTCCCTAGTTGAGTCAAAGCTTAGGTACAGTATCATCCTATGAGGAGGAAGTTACGCGTACAATGTTAATACAGCTTTTATTATACAAAAAAGAGCCATCAGAACTATGGTGAGAATTCCGCAATGGGTATCATGTAAGGAGTATTTTAAGGAGCTCCAAATATTAACGGTCCTTTATTTATATATTTTGGTAATACTCACAGATCTCATGAAAAAATTGAGGAATATTGAAATTTTAGAACAGAGAAATAAACGGGAAGCCACTAGGCGTAAGGACTTACAAAATATAATACAACCGCATTTGAAAGTGGTTGGTCATGCTGCAGGTTATCAATCGATTAAACTATTTAATCAATTACCTGTACACCTTAAGTCCATACACAACTTAAGTCAATTTAAGCACCAGTTAAAGACATTCTTGATAGAAAAGTGCTATTACACACTTGATGAGTTTCTCTGTGATAAATTCAACTAGTTTTTAATACATTTTTATTGACATTTTTTTTTTTTTGACCTTAAATTGTAATAGTAATAACAATATATTTATTCTTGTACTGTTATCACTTTTTTTTTATTGACATGACATTTTTAAACTTGACATTTGTAAAAAAAATTTTTTTCTTTTCTCTTTATTTAATTCTTAACTATTGCTTTTGACAAGCTTAAGTTGTGATAAATATTGACGTGACTTTTTTAATATCGACATTACTAATTGATAATCATTATTGACATTATATTAATATACTTTTGACATTAATTGTAATCACTATTTCACTGTTGGCATTAAATTTATACTTTAGAAATTTATATTGTTCATAATATGTTCTGAAACTTCAATTCTGTAATTAGTTATAATTATCTTTGTTTTACTTTGTTGTAGGTATTCATGTATATTAAATTCACATAAGTATGTATTATTATCATAAATTTTCGATACAATGTAAAAATTGTTTATGAAATAAATAAATCAAATCAAATCAAATCAAAACACGCAGATGTAACTGGTTCAAATTTCATTTTAAACGTCAACTTTTTGTTTTCCATCTTTTGTGTTTTGGTTATCTTTTTTTACTTTTCTTTAACGACAAAAGTCGTGAAATGGACAGATACTCTTGCAATATTCACCCTCACTCAGGTGCGCCTTCGGTTAACGGTTGCGGTATCTAGTGATGAAAGATGACAGACCAATACTCCAATGTAGAGTTGGTGGAGATAGTCCGTTTGTATGCTATCAGTGGAAACAGCGTAACGTCCATCTCAAAGGGTAATGGTGGCTGCCACGCAAAGACTCCGCGAGATTCGACGATTCGGCGTTCCCCGGCGTCAGCATGCCGGTCGCGGCAACGAAGGCCTGCCTGTCGCCTTGCAGGAAAATATCCTGGAATACTTCGAGCGAGAGCCACGGGCCGGCACGCGGCCGACAGTTTGGTTTCCTCACTACGGTCGGCAAGTACGTTACGTGAAAAGGTGATCACTAGTGATTAGTGCTTTCGACACTTCTACCTAACAGACAAGATAAATCACTTAAAAACCCTATTTACGTAACTAGCACAAATTATCTTGAAGTATTTTTATCGGTCCTCAACCCATTAAAAAGTAGGAAGGGAAATTTCCTAACCACCAATTTAGTCCACAAATAAAAACGAAATTATTACGGAAAACTGACCTTGAGAACGATATTACCTACAGACTGAGACTGGTAGGTACGTTGATGTACCAGTGCCTATCTAAATCTCGCGCGCGCGGCTTGCATGATACCTACGGACAGAGGCACGGACAAGGACTCAAACTGTAACCGTAATAATGTGTTTTAACACTGCTTTTTAAAACAGTTTTAACAGAAAAACACTTTTAAATGTAACAGATACAATAATGTTACCGAATCAAACTGTAACCTTTTATAAGTGTTAGGGAGTGCAACCGAATCAAACTGTAACCTGTTTATATGTATTAATAAGTGTTAATATGTGTAACTGAAATAATCAGTTTTAGTATAGCTTTAGTAAATTGTAACTTTGGCAACGCTGCGTTTTCCTGTTACACTTATTAACACTGTTAACACTTTTATATCTGTTACAGATATGTTAGGGTTACACTTTTGTAAGTGTTTTGGGTTAACACATTGAAAACACATATATAAGTGTTACATATTTGATTCTGTTACCAATTCAACCTGTAACTTGATAGGAGACGTCTTAATATAGCAGTAGGTAAGTGTCTTTTTTTCCATTTTATTTATACAAAATTAAAACACGTATTAATGGTGCAGAATATTGCAGGGCGACGTTTATAATGTGGGGACGCGTCCGACTGCGCGTGTGTGCGTGCGTTCGCACCGGCGCGCTGCCCACACGCGACAATACCAAACAGATTAAAGTTTATAATAAGCAATTTGTTTGCAAGTACGCGACCAACATGGAAACAGATCGGAAGACGAACGAAGCGCATTTAATAGAAACTTGTACGTTGTTCTGTATCGTAACAACAACTTTTTCCATTTGGCGGAACTTCGGCCGAGGACTGCGAACTGAGCGCGACACCGTGTCGTTTTACCGCGAGTATGCCGCGAGCCACGGCACTCACTCAAACATTATTTTTCGTCTAACATCTAAGTTTATTTTTATAACTAAATCTATTTAAAATTGGTACAGAGCGGTGCGTCTGTAATACTAACGAACAGCAAGGTACTTGCGCTTCCTGACTCGTCACACATTGCTTCTCTCACATGTACTGAGTGATTGAGGATAGCTTTCAAAGTGAGAACATTAATGGTCACTGCTTGTTCGTTCACGCATTCATAAAAAAGCCTCAGAATTTGTTAGAAGTGGCGTCAGTATGTGGTCGCTACACGTACTGCCGTCCTGCAGCTCAGAGTCGCACGGTATAATCCGTTCGGTGACGTCTGTCGCAGCTTACACCTAAATCTCCTCCCGCTGTCAGAGCATGTAACATTTACGAAAAACTGCTTACAGGGGCTTATAAATAATATGTAGTAAAATACGAGTACGTAGACGTAGAGCAGAACAAATGACAGCCGAGGTTTATCTGAGCCACGTGCGAGAGAGATGCACCACTGATGTACACATAAACAGTGAAGTGCAAAAACAGTACTTTTTTTATAAATTAGGTGAAGTCCGATACCAAGTCCGTAGTTGTGGTAACTGTGCTATGGATACATTCGACCACGGCGTTAGTCATATTTTATAATCGTGTTAGGTCCACTGTGTACACTAATTCTATTTAATTTTTCTTATATATAAAAACTTTACGTTTCTGGCGTATCGTTTTCCTTAACGTGCTCATTTTTACATATATAAGAGTAGTGTGTAAAGGTTGACTGATAGAAAATGCCTAAGGCATTAAATCCGCCTTTGTATTTTTGTGTGCATAAAGCACTTAATAAATAAATCTCTTCTCCCTCAGTCGATGTCGGCCACGTGTCGTCACTCGTCACAGCTCCGCACGCGTCCGGACGAACTGACTGAAATCACAATTACAGAATTAATTTGAAAAGATTTAGGAAAAAATCGGGTTTGACGTGTTCCTTGAGGTCTTGAATATTTTTGTATTTTAAAACGTGTTTCATAATTAAATATCTATAGTGGAGCGAAAATTAAATGTATAGCATAGCATAGTCGGCCTTATAATGTTCCCACTGTTGGAACTTAGGCCACTTCTCTAGAAGAGGGAGTGAGCCGTAATCCACCACGCGGGCCCAGTGCGGGTTGGTGGATGTCTCTTATCTTCGAATTTTTGGTTCAAGGCCATGCCGGTTTCCTCACGATGTTTTCCTTTACTGTTTTGAGAGTAGTGATGATGAAATAAATTACACAAAGTAATGCGCCTGGCTGGGTTGGAACCCGCGACCTACAACTCGTAAGTCGAGCCCGTTACCACTCAGCCACCTTTGCTCAAGTAGCTTAATAGTCCGTGTAATCAAATGTAACAAAATGGAATGTACTTACAGTAATAATAATTGAGTTTGAAGATTTGTTATCGATATTTATATTTATTGCGGTAATCTAAGTCGATGAGTTCCCAGTATTTAGGCGTACATCATTGTTGCAGGAAACACAAAGTATTTTTTCCAAAGTAACGTGGTATCAATAGAATGAGGTCAATTAAGTCACTTAATTGACCTAAGTATCAGCGCAGGTGTTTACCCAGTAGCCTTAAAGCCAATGTTGAGGAGGACAATAGACAACTATTGGAATGTTATTGGCCTCGCATTCATACTGTAATTTCTCTTGAGGGAAATGTCCTTACAGAGTTATTATTTTAAAATGTACCGTAAATCTCAATTTTGTATCAGCAGTCATGCAACAGTAGCAGCGGTTGAGCTGTCTGGCGCGTGCAGCGACCGGGCCACTACGTCGCAGCCTTTCCTCTCAGGCCGGTACTAAGGAAGCAAGTGTCTTAGTATCGCTAGATTGTCATTATTGCCGGTTTACATATATATGTCGCAGGGAAATAAGGATATCAAGGATTTCACGAAATCCTGGTAGATGTCGAATGTTCTCGAATCTTACTAAAAGTATCTAGTGTTATGACAAAACACCAATTCCTCATCAGTGATATGTCGTTTCACGAAATTAAATCTAGTAAAATGTCAAAAAAGCGGATACGGTGGAATAAAAATCGAGCCATGCAGTTTTCTAGCTCGCTTTAGTACTCACACGGGCTGCACGGTATTGCGGTACGGTATTGGATATAAAAGATGTTTTTTAGGGTTCCGTAGCCAAATGGCAAAAAACGGAACCCTTATAGATTCGTCATGTCTGTCTGTCTGTCTGTCTGTCCGTCCGTATGTCACAGCCACTTTTTTCCGAAACTATAAGAGCTATACATTTGAAACTTTGTAAGTAGATATATTCTGTGAACCGCATTAAGATTTTCACATAAAAATAGAAAAAAAGCAATCAATTTTGGGGGTCCCCATACATAGAACGGAAACTCAAAAATTTTTTTTTCATCAAACCCATGCGTGTGGGGTATCTATGGATAGGTCTTTAAAAATGATACTGAGGTTTCTAATATAATTTTTTTCTAAACTGAATAGTTTGCGCGAGAGACACTTCCAAAGTGGTAAAATGTGTGTCCCCCCCCCTCTAACTTCTAAAATAAGAGAATGATAAAACTAAAAAAAATATATGATGTACATTACTATAAAAACTACCAACGAAAATTGGTTTGAACGAAATCTAGTAAGTAGTTTTTTTTTAATGCGTCATAAATCGAAAAAAATACACTATTATTAAAACATCGATCAAAGTTACAACACATTACAAGAACTTTTATATTATGTTACTTGCTGCTACGGAACCCTTCATGGGCGAGTCCGACTCGCACTTGGCCGGTTTTTTTTATTATATAGTTTGGTTTTCAGCTCGATATACGAGCTGAAAACCAAACTATAAAATAAAGGATTGATTACCCCGAAACTCAATCATAAAAGTAGATACAACATTCACTAGATACTTTTAGTAAAAAGACGTACTAAACAAGAATATTCGATATCTACCGGGATTTCGTGAAATCCTTGATATCCTCATTTCCCTGCGACATATACACTATACCATAATAGTAAATTATGTGACTTGGGGATAAAGCAGTGTCTTTAAGTCGCGAGCGGCATGTTGAATTTGGAGGTTGCTAATTTTAATCCCGAACGTTAGTTAGGGATTTATTTAATTAACACCCGAGCATCGCAAGGGAATTAATAAAGAAACCTGAGTGAAGTGAGGAATTCAAGCCACCCAAGACAAAGACAGCTTTATCCCCGTGTTGCCTACTCTACTTTTTACACCATCTGTGAGATAATTAAACGACAATTTGGTCGACCAAATCATATATTAGAGAAAATTAAGTATTATATTTACAAGTTCATCAAAAAAACAAAATTCTATACTCCAAGATTCTATAGTTTCAATTTTCTATAACGCTCCCGTCAGTAAGCACGTTTTATTCTATTTTCTTTTTTTGTTAGTGGCCAGTTTGAATTTCGAGTCAATTTGTTCGATGGACGTACATTTTAATTCACAATGTTGACGATTTTTGATGTTCCAAATTCAAATCTCATGATTCCCTAGGGATCGGCCATACTGCATTATCTCCCTAGAAACAGAATGACTTGCTTAAAGTTACGTTTGTATGACGTATAAAACGACATTATCGAGCAGGTGGTGTTAAAATAAAATTATTATTTTCTGTTTCTGTTATAAATCTAGAATTCTAGATGGACGCGAATTTACAGATACCGGGTTACAAATCCCCAATGATCTTTGGTGAACACCATTCGACAGCACAACACACGTCAATACGCTCTGAAGGGGTGCGCACACGCACACGTGTAAAGGTGGATTTTACTCAACTGCTTTGGTTGGTGGCAAATCTCACACAAATTCCACGTTATTGTGGTTATTAGTTCGGGCGGCACTTTGTTGTTTACACACCGATCTGTGTTGAACTAAGTTATAACATAATTCTGTGGTAGTCTCATGATTTATATTCAGTTACCAGTTCTAATGCAAAGCGAACTATTGAGTAATTATGGGTATTTTGTAAGAACTCAACAACAAATTAGTGAAACATGAAAAGAACTCTCTAAGTCGATAGTGTTATTTAAAAAAAAAAAAGTTCTGAGTATTATTTACATCTTTGAGGAAATAAGTTTAATGTTAAAAGTGTGTTCATGATCACACATGCCGGACCCTCTCGCATTAATACACTTTGCTCGTTTATGTAAATTACAGTAAGTAGGTATCATTTAGCGGGTGTTTTTATACGCGCCGGGCGCCATTAGTGACCGCAACCAAGAAACTTGTCTCATTAGCTCCCGCCGCCGCCGCCTTAGCCGAGCAACCCCGAGCCAAGCCGAGCGGAGCGCCCAGCTCTACTGTATTACACCCATGTCAACTAACTCCGTTCAGTCGACAGACGCCGAGACTTGTTGCGCTGTGACCGCGGCTCGGCAGCCTTACAAAAGTAATGACGATTTCACGTCGTAAGCTTCACATAAAATGAGCTAAGTAAAGATGAGACAGCAATAAGGCCAGTGCAGGTACACATTCTACCAACGCACACCATTTCAAGATGATAACAAAAATACAGATCGAACATTGCAAATAAAAAAAATACAAAATGTTTTATTTCTATAACAAGAAGTTTAGAGTAGTCTTTGATTGGAGCCTCCTTTTAAGCATGATGATGCCTGTATCTCCTCCATAGCTTTGGCTGTATACAAAAAATGTTACTTGTGATGTGCCGCCATTTTTGAATAAACATTCGTTAGACTAAAGTGTATTTTTCTATCAAACTGAATATATTACAAGTGCTTCACGGCGCGCACCGTCACAGTATCGGGAACCTTGTCGCTATCACTTAGTGTTTCAGGATGTGCGAGGAGGGGACGCGACTGGTAGCAGCACCCACTCCAGATGCATTGCGTGTGGACGCCACGCGCCACCAGCTGAAGGGGCGCGGGTCACGAGGCGCCGGGAGTGGCGGGGGGTCGGTCATCCGTTACGACGGGCTCGACATTCAGTTAATGTGGTCGGTGAATAGATGTGTTAATGGTTCTGTTATTGACAATCGACGAATGGTCCCTCTCCATCAGCAGGCTCTACTAATAGCCAACCCGGCGAGCTCCAGCCAACCCCCTCGACGACTAATTACTTTATTTATAATTATCCTGACCGCATAAATTTGCTCGAACGGCCGCCTCGACAAACGTAATATTATTATATCCAAATTAAGGTACCTAAATAAATAGTCTCTCAATTTCTCAAGAAAATGTCGTGACTATTGACTCAAAGCTAATCTGAATCCGTTTAATGATCAGTGTAAATATTGACCAAACTCGAGCCGGCTCCGAGCGAGGCAACTGACGGCAGAAATATCTATCAGTTCCAGGAATAGATAGATAATATTACTTTAAATAGGTAATATGATTGTGGGCAGGCTCGGGCGCCGCACGCTGGATACTAGGGACGCGATGTAGTTCAGTGCAAACATTCGTATATCGACACAGCTAAATAAGCCAAATATTTTACAAGTTTAAGTGAAAAAACAAATATTTAAACAATTCAATATTCAAACGAACAAAGTGCAAGTAGAACACGCACTAGACTCGCTGAGGTTCAGGTAAAAACAAAAATAGTTCGTTTTAAGTCAAGCTAAAGGGCCAAGTGGCTGTGTAGAATTTACGAAAACGTATTTATAAAATGAGTTGGCAATGAAAAACAATTTTCATAGTAAGTCTGTATAGCGCGGTATATACCTATACATCGTTATTTATAGTTTATGCGAAACCTGAATACGGCAGTAGTCCGAACGCCGACGATGAACGAGAAACGAGTAGAACTAGAAATTATAAACTAGTTGGCGATCAGCGGAAAGCGAGTGTGTAGTTTCGATAGTTTTGTCGCCGGGCTGTAAGCGAGTGTACTTTTAGTGCCGCATCGCATTGTAAAGAAATGATCATGCGAGCGAGCATTTCTGAACGAGTACCGCTGAGCGAGTTTATTTTTGTTTTTCGTCGCTCACCGACAACACTAATAAAGAGAGTCGTCGCCGGTAGTGTGAACAGTCAGAGAGCAACTAATAATATATGCATCTCTTTTGTTTACACGGTATGTACATTTATTGTGCGTTTCTTGAGAGAGAAAATCGCCGATAGTTAGTCGTTTTCTCGCCGGCAGTAGGACTACTGCCTATATGTAGCTTGTTCAGAATCACTACCTGAATGGATTCCAATAGTTTTTACACCATGTTATATTTTTTTTCCAAAAATATTTAAAAAATAAACATAAGTTGGACAGCACTGACACCAAGCATAACACAGGTCACGGCAGGTCATAGCGGGCATTAAAAGCCAGAAAACAGCTGGGTGCAAGTGCAAAACAACCCCTCAGTAGCTTGGATCAGACGCCGGTGACTATGTATTTTTGCTGACATAATAAGCTTATAACTTTGTGATTTCTCATGATACAGTTATGAAATTTTGTACATAGATTTTTTACATATAAATACTGGACACGTGTTTTCGGGTTTTGCATATATATACTATAACCGATTTCCTATGGCCATTTTATAGCTCTAAAGTACTCGTCAAGACCGTTTAAACGAGGCCAAACGTGATGGGGTTGTGTAGTTAACTACTAAGTTCCTATGGCCACCTCCCGGTTTCGACATCAGATCAGCTTCATGCCATAATAATTTTACATTGTCATCTGATTTATACAGGCTTACAAAATTCAGTTCAATCGGTAACCGGAAAGTGAATAAAAATTTTCAAGATTTGATTATAGACAAACAAACAACGGGACCGGCGAAACTAAATAAAAGCTTGTAAAATACGGCATTGTGGAGAAGAAGAAGAAATTATTTAACTTCAGCATTAGCTATACGCATAGAATATAATATGTCCATTCACATTACAACGAGAGAAACAAGTAAAAATAAAGCAAAAATAGTAGTTTATGTGACTAGGGGATAAAGCAGTGTCTTTAAGTCGCGGGCGGCATGTTGAAATCCGAACGAAACGAAGGTTGGAATTTTAATCCCGAACGACAGTGAGGGATTTATAAATTTAACTACGAGCATTGCGAGGGAGTTAATAAAGAAATCTGAGTGAAGTGAGGAATTTAAGCTGCCCAAGACAAAGACAGCTTTATCCCCGTGTTGCATACTCTACTTTTTACACCATCTGTGAGATAATTAATTCATTAAACCCCAAGCGAACGCCAGGGGCGTTCGCACACCTATTGTCTTTCAATTGTGTCTGTAATTTCCACGATTGAAAGGTTAAAAGACAATTTGGTCGACCAAATCATATATTAGAGAAAAATAAGTATTATATTTACAAGTTCATCAAACAAACAAAATTCACTACTCCAAGATTCTATAGTTTCAATTTTCTATAATGCTCCCGTGTCGTCAGTACGCACGTTTTATTCTATTTCCTTTTTTTGTTAGTGGCCAGTTTGAATCATAGTTATTACATACTCTTTGGTTTGAATTTCAAGTCAACTTGTTCGATGCGCCCACATTTTAATTCACAATGTTGACGATTCTTGATACTCCAAATTCAAATCTCATTATTCCCTAGGGATCGGCCATACTGCTTTATTTGCCTAGGGATAGAATGACTTGCTTAAAGTGAGGTTTGTATGACGTATAAAACGACATTATCGAGCAGGTGGTGTAAAATAGTTATTTGTTGTACAAGAGTGCACAGTTGCTTTTTAACCGCGTGCTCAATTTTGATGACCGAGCAAGTGAAGGATTCTAAAATTTAATAACCAGTGCAGCGAGTGATTTAATAATTAGAATCCTGAGCGTTAGCGAGATATTCAAAAGAGCACGAGGTGAGAAATCTTTGCAGTCGAGTGCAACACGTAACTTTTCATCCCACCTCAGCGAGGAAATGACTAAATGCAAAAAAAAGTACACTAAAGAGGTTCTGAGTCCGAGTTTTAAAAAAAATAAAAAAAGTTATATGATGGTACCATGGAGGTAGTCTCTCGAATTAGCGAGACTCTCTAACTCCTTTTCGGGACGAAATTCGTTACTTTCACTCCTAGTGTAACAATGTACTATAATGATGTTTTGGATACATAAACATAGTGCACGCGATGTTCTAAATTCAATTTACTTTATCTCTCTAGAGAATAAAAACGGCTTTTGCTCTCAGATATCGAAGAGCAATTAAAAAACTTTTTACAAAAAAAAAAATAATAGACTTACTAAAAAAAAAAACACTAAAACTATCAAAATAACTTTAATTTCGGAAGTCGGTGTTTCTGTAATAGTTTTGCCTCTTCGTTATTTAACACCGACTTCCGAAATTAAAGTTATTTTGATAGTTTTAGTGTTTTTTTAGTAAGTCGGTTATTTTTTTTTTTTGTAAAAAGTTTTTTATTTCACACTTTTTAGTTGCAATACACTTACAGCCAGAGTACCTTTTTCTCATGACAATTCCAATTAACTCAAACCCTACTAGGATACATTGATTAATTACGGAGTTCCGGTGCCTATCTTCCGGCTCCATCAGCATCAGATCACATCGAATATACCATTTTCAACATACCTATTCAGAACTATTCATTTATTTGTAACTATGTTCATCGGGAGATCTGTGTGAGTATGAACTTCCGTTGGCCATTTCTGATCTTCTTCACCAGTTCCACTTCATCACATTTCATGTTTTGACAAAAAATCTTGAGGGGATGAAAAAAAACTTATCGATAGTTAATTCAATACGCATTACTTGCTGTTGTAACAGCAGTAGGATGAAGGCTAGAAGGAACAGGGTGGGTCGTTTAGTCAGTAAGAGTCTGACACTATCTCCCGCTCCACCCAAGAGCGAGATAAAAAAAAAACACCTATTAGGTTTAACTTAGTTTTTGTTTTATGTCGATAGTGTGTGTGGTCTTTATAGTTTAACTATGTATTATTTCCATTATTTCGTTTTTTGTTCATATAAACAAATAATAATTGAAATATAAAAAATAGTTGTCCGCCGGTGTCGGGAGCAGGGTCCAAGCTACCGGTAGTTGGGCTACAGAGACAGGATCCTCCTCACAATGAGAGCCGTATCCAGGAGTACTGTTTTCTGTATCAGGCCCTTGATCCAATCGCGCAACGACAGCTTCCACAGATGGTCGTCGAAGATTTTAGCCATTAGGCCTTTGGCAGTTACGACAATCGGCACAAGGTAATATCCTTGTTGGCATAATATTGTTTGGCATAACGTTTTCGCATAACTTTTTTTTAGCATAATAATACTGTTGCATAATAATACTTTGGTATAATGCATAGGTTAGCATAACTATCATTTAGTCTAATATGTTTTGGCTTAGATTGGAGTTGCATAAATTTTAAAGGCATAATTCAGGTCATTTCCTGATTGGGGAACCTTTGGTTGCAGTACGGACAAAAACATCGAACCAAGAATTTGTCTTAAATTTTGCATCGCCAGTGGAATTTCGTGTTCGGAGTCACCGAAAATGTTACAGAAGGCTTACGGTGAATCGACTTTAACAAAAACACGTGCTTATGAGTGGAACAAAGCATTCAAAAGCGGTCGAGATGTAATGGAAGATTTGCCTCGCTCTGGTAGGCCATCAACCTCTGCAACTGAAGTTAACATCGCAAAAGCGAAGGAAATAGTGACTGAAAATCCTCATTCAAGTTTGAGAGAGATAGCCGTCGAACTTTTTGTATCTCACAAGTCGACCCGTACCATTTTAACTAATCATTTGGGTATGAAATATGTTGCCGCTCGGCTAGTCCCAAAAGACCTAAATTATCTCCAAAAACTCAAACGCATGAGAGTCGCTCAGGATATGCTAGAACGAGTCAATTCGGACCCAACATTCATGAAACGCATTGTTACTGTCGACGAAACGTAGGTTTACGAGTTTGACATGCAAACAAGTCAACAAGCTTCGGAGTGGCGCTTTCCAACTGAACCAAAACCGAAAAAACCACGCTAAAGTCGATCAAAAGTCAAAGTCATGTTGACTGTTTTCTTTGACTATCGCGGTGTTGTGCACTCGGAATTCTTACCAGAAGGTCAAACGGTAAATAAAAAATATTATTTGAGCATTATGCGGCATTTATACGAAAAAGGCTAGATTTGTGGAAAGAAAATTCTTGGATTTTGCACCACAATAATGCGCCTTCGCACAAGGCCATCATTGTGAACGAATTTTTGACCAAACACTCAACAAATACCATCGAGCAGCCACTATATTCGCCAGATATGGCTCCAGCCGACTTCTATCTTTTTCCTAAACTCAAATTACCACTTCCTGGCACCCGTTTTCAATCTGTAGAAGACATAAATGAGAATTCGCGGCGAGAACTAAACTCAATTTCGGAAACACCGTTTAAAAAATGTTTTGTTGATTGGATTATTCGTTGGCGTAAGTGTATCGTTTCTGAAGGGGCATACTTTGAAGGTGATAAAATAAATTTGGATGATTTGAATAATTTACCTAGGGAGTGGAATGGCTTGTATTTGCGGCGATTTTGTCGCTCGTGCACAGCGTCTTGTTCTTGCTTCCAACTCAACAAAACATTTCCACTTCACAATTAAACACAGTAACATTTTATATACACCTGAATCACTTTTAAAATGGACATTTATGTAATAATATGTATTTACCTACACACCTTTTGTTTTTGTTTTTCACTTTTTTTTTGTCAGTTGATTCACCGTCCGCCCGCGTTCCTCCGTTTGTCTATGGTATTGACAAATTATATATGTTGGAGCGTTAGGCGTCGGTCAATGATTTACTAATTATTCTTAATGCACTATTTTTATATATTACTCACATTATAACTTTTTACCAAGGTTATATATTTATTATTATTTTTACAATGGTTGTTTTATCAATGTCCGTATTTAATTTTTTTTTTTTTTTTGATTTTATACCTTTTAATTTATTGAACCTCCGTGAATGAAGCACAGTAAGCATTGAATGCTATGTACAGTAATAATTGGATTTCAGATTTATGTACTGTATTTTGTATTAACTGACTAAATTGTCTTAGTCTGTAGTCTGTCACTGTACTTATTAAAATAAAATAAATGTTACCGTGGCATCACCGCGGGCCCTAACAGAATACCAGCGTTATTTATCTTTTTAAATATCGCAGCATATGCTGAGTTAGGCGCCCTTTTGGCCTTGCACAGATTTTAAAGGTTTCTTTTTTTATTAATATTATTTCAATTCTACTGTATGTGTGAGGTACGAATAAAAGTTTTTTCTTTCTTTCTTTCTTTTTATTGAGTTTGAGTAAAATGAATTATAGTAAAATGTTGCTATCGGATGTGAGTACGGCGTTTTCTGCTGCTCCAGTCCCTACAAGCCTCGACCATCCGTGCGAGACCTGTCTGCCAACTCGTGTAGATATCTCCTGCTGCTCCGGTCTCTGCAAGCCTCTACAGGCTTCTACAGGCCGTGTAAAACCGGTCCGCCCCGCCATGTGGACCTATTTTCGGTTCCTTTGGTCTCTGAAAGCCTCTTTCGGCCATGTGAAACCTGTTCGCCGCATCCATGCCTCGCGCTCGCGCTTTGCGCTGTTGTGAGGATCTCGCCGACTCCGCGTCTGCTGACTCTTTTCTTCGTTATAGTTGTGCTACATCTCCTTTGGTGTCTGAGTTTGGTGCGCGTAAACGTTTGTGTTTTCTAAATTTTTACGTGTGTGTTTTTTATGTTTTAGTAGTCGTTCTTGTGTTATAAATAGTTAACTAATACGACTTTGTTTTATTTATTAAATTAAAGGAAAAAAAATCACATTTATTTATTCTTTGTTACCAATCGTGGAATGGTTGACCGAATGGTAGAATGAATGGCCGAATGATGGAATGATTGACCGAATGAAGGAATGATTGGGATCACTGTATTTGACACTTGCTATCATTGTTTTTGACAATTGCTGTCATTTGTCAGCGGGTTGGAAAATTATCCCAAGGGATTAAAATACCAAGATAGTGCACGTGTTATTGGCAAAATTGTGGTGTCTCTTCCATAAATCGTTGTGTTATTCTAGAACATGGTCTACCCGTGTACCGAGTTTTATCGAAACCCATTCAGTCAGTCAGAGTTTTTGCTTCAAATAGCTCCTATTGGGCATTGTTTATAAAAAAAATCTACCAGTCATTGCTACATTACTTCTCGACCTTGGTTGTAACAACAGGCTATTTGGCACCGCTACGAGAACTCGTAGCCACGCTACGGTGCTACGGTGCTACGCGCCGTCGGTCCACAAGCCTCAATCACAACCACACAGTCGTCTCGCCACATTAGCTCGCGAGCGGCCAGCGCGTGACAATTAATTGGAACTCGCTCGAGCAGCTAGAGCCACCCGACCACTTGATGCACATTGCACGTGCAACACGACAACACTCGCAGTTTGAGAGCTGCTCGTACTACTGGCGGAGCAACTCCTGTGTTCTGTGAACTTATACGCATGTCTAGCTTCTTGAACATTTACGTATTTATCTTTTGGCGAAAAATTGCTTTTGTAAACCGGATTACCGCATTCAAATATAAAATAGAATGAAGAGGGTTAAGAAAATCATAAAGATATGCGTGATCCGCATGCCAAACGACTTCTCTTGCTGGTCGTGTGTCCATAGGTCTTTTAGCTTTATTGTTCAGTGTGGTAGGGTGAAAATCATTTAAAATGACCTATGAATGATTCTAAAAACCTGTAAATTTGTAAGGCAGAACCCTAATTTCTACAAAAAATAACCGACCTACTTCGCCGATACGCACCGCATTTTCAATTTAAAAACATGCTTGTAATACCTTCTTCAAACTTAAAACTACACAGTTCGAGTCCTCACATAAGCTCCATAAAAATATACAAAAAGATACCGAATGTCATCAAAACTGAGAACACTGACAGAATATTTATTAAACGACTCAAAAAACTGCTAAAGTCCATTTCACGAAAGAAGTCCCGCGGACAATTGTGGAACTAAATTTGACAGATGGGGAGATCGGCCATTTTGTCGTTTGTCGATGTTATCACTAACATTATGTTATGACTGGCCTGTTGGTCTAGTGGTTAGTGACCCTGACTGCTATGCCGGAGGTCGTGGGTTCGATTCCCACCCAGGACAAATGTTTGTGTGATGAGCATAATCATTTGTTCTGTGTCTGGGTGTAATTTATCTATAATATGTATGTATTTAGAAATATATAAGTATGTTTATCAGTTGTCTAGTACCCATAACACAAGCTCTGCTTAGCTTGGGACTAGACGACGTTGTGTGATAGTTGTGGAAATATTATTATTCCATTTATTTATTATTATGTACATATTATAGTATATTTTTAAATATTTCTTAAAAAAAATAACATTAAAAAAAACATTTAAAAATATAAAAAATAGTAGCCCACCGGCATCGGGAACACGGTCCAAGCTGCCGGTGGTCAGGGCTCCTGAGAGAGGAATCTCCGGACAATACGCGCCGTGTCTAGGAGTACTGCCTTCTGGATCAAGCCCTTGATCCAACTGCCTAACGAGAGCCTCCGCAGATGTTGGTCGAGGCTCTTGGCAATTAAGCCATTGGCCGTCACGACTATCGGCACAATGATTGCTCTATCCACTTTCCACATGTCGACAACGTCGCGAGCCAAGTCAAGATATTTAGTTTGTTTATCTTTCTCGGCTTTCACGAGGTTCTCGTCATGAGGGACCGCTATATCAACAATCATTGTGCGACGCTCTAGTCGATCTATCACCACTATGTCAGGCTTATTGGCAACAACAGTCCTGTCAGTGATGATAGATCGATCCCAATATAACGTGATACTGCCATTGTCGAGAACTGGGTCGGGCACATACCTGTAGTACGGTACTTCTGATTCTACAAGATTGTATTTAAGAGCAAGTTGCTGGTGAATAATCCTGGCTACGAGGTTGTGTCTATGCAAATAGTCTCCGTTAGCCAGACGAGAACACCCAGAAATAATGTGTCGGATTGATTCTCCGGGCCGGTGGCATGCCCGACAGATGTCAACCGTACCATCCTTCACAATGTATTTCCGGTAATTGTTCGTCATCATAACTTCGTCCATAATTGCAAAGACAAAACCTTCGGTTTCCCCGAAGAGGTCCCCGAAGAGGTCCCCGAAACGTAGCCAAGATACGGACGCTAATAGGTCTACATCGGGCCCATGTAAGGCCCGGTAAAAGCGTCCGTGAAGCTCCTTGCCCTGCCATACTTCCCTGCGGTCATTAGTATCCAGTACTAAAGGTTTGCGCCAGTTCTCGTTAGCTAAGGAGAGCGGGGTGAGGCCCTTGTCCACCGCCACCACATCTCGGTGCATACCCACGTCGACGGCTAGGAAATATTCTCTGAGACTGCATACCTCGCGGTTGTGCAGGGACTTAGCATTTAAGAAGCCACGACCCCCACACTTCCGCGGGATATACAGTCTCATCACCGATGACCGTGGGTGATGCATCCGATTTGCGGTAAGTAGTGTACGGACCCTCCTAGGTATAGGTATAGGTATAGGTACAACGGGCTGTTGTCCGCAACTCCACGTCTTAAGCGCGTATTTTGCGTACGGGTGAGACAGATGAGTCACTCGATCCACCCCAGCTCCTCAAGAAAGGCTAGCAGCGCCTTGGTGTCGCTAACCATTTCGCTAAGGTTACCTGGGTTTCCGAAGTACTTTGCCCTATATCCTGCGACCACAGGGCAGCTTAGAAGCAGGTGAGCTGCTGTCTCGTCCTCCTCCATGCAGGCTCTGCAGAGCGGACTGTCTGTAACTCCTAAGACAGAAAGGTGCTTGTTAAAGGTCCCGTGGCCAGTTGTAATGGCCGTTAGTTTGCGTAACTGTATTTTGGTTAGTCGTAGGGCCTTTTTCGTAAAACGGCCATCAATGGAGGGAAGTGCCTCCTTGGCCTGCCTGCACTCACCATGTTCTCTCCATAGTTTGTGGTGTAGATCTCTGGTGCGTTTCCTTACCAGATTGCGTAGGTATCCAAAGGGAAGCGGCACAATAGGTTCGGGACCCATTGCTGCCATGCTCGAACCCCTTCTGGCGAGTTCATCCGCTGCATCGTTGCCTCGGGAATCGCTGTGTCCTTTAATCCATTGAATGGTTACTTGGTTGTGTTTACCCACCTGGTTGAGCCGTTGGTGGCACTCGTATATTAGCCCAGAATTGACTGTGTGACTATTCAGCGCTTGCAGGACAGCCATGCTGTCTGAGAGTATGCGTATTGAGTGGTCCTTAACTTTCCTGGTCGTGACAGCTAACGCTGCCAGGGAAATGCCCAAGCATTCAGCCTGGAACACTGTGTTATGAACCCCCAAGCCTGTTTACCTGTTTTTGACCCATCTGTGAAGATCCGCAGCTCAGCTGGACACAGTCCCTCGCAACGGTCATCCTCATACAGTTGGATTTTGTATTTTTTATCAAAGATAAATTGCTTGGGTACCCGGTCATTGATTGCTCTGGTTATGGGAATTTCATTGTTGAGTTCCTCGAGCAGGGCGGTATGTTGTGTCTGTCTCTTACCCCAGAGATCCAGTGTTTTGAGGCGAACTGCCGCCATCGTTGCCTCCTGTTGTATGAACAGGTGGAGTGGCGGGAGTCCCAGCATGGCCTCGAGCGCTGCAGTCGGAGTAGTCCTCATGCATCCCGTTGTTGCCATGCAGGCTAGCCTCTGCATTTGTTGAAGTTTGTTTGCTGCCGTGGTTAGCTTAGTGCGAGGCCACCACACCACGGCTCCGTAGGTAATCATAGGTCGAATTACTGCATTGTATAACCAGAGTATGATTTTAGGGGATAGGCCCCACCTCTTACCTATCATTTTCCTGCTTGCCAGAAGGTGATACACGCTTTGCTTAGCTTATTTTCCAGGTGGGCGCTCCAGTTCAACTTACTGTCTAGGATAACTCCCAGGTATCTTACCTCGTTTGATAGTTGGAGTTCAGTGTTGAACAATTTGGGCAGGTTAAAGCGGCCTAGTGCTCTTTTTTGCGTGAACATGACTAGTTCAGTCTTAGAAGGGTTCACTGACAAATCATATTCCCTGCACCAGCGTTCTACAATGCGGAGTGCTTGTTGCATGAGGTTGCAGATTGTTCCAGTCACCTTCCCCGGTACGAGAATCGCTAGGTCGTCTGCATACCCTACTGTGTAGTAACGATGCGCATTGAGTAAAGTTATCAGTTCGTTGATTACCAGATTCCACAGTAGCGGTGAGAGTACACCCCCCTGCGGGCAACCTCTAGCTATCAAGGCCAACTGTTGTTCTTCTTCAATGCGAACTACTCGTTTACTTAGCATATTAGTAATCCATTCAATAAGTACCTGCTCCACCCCATGCTTGGAGAGGGCGGTACCTATGCTGGAAAAGTTCGTTCTGTCGAAGGCTCCTTCGATGTCTATAAAAGTGCCCAGGCAGGTACCTTTCTGATGAATTGCTTCCTCTATCTGGCTCACAACCTGATGAAGAGCAGATTCTGTCGACTTACCTGAGCTGTATGCATGCTGATTCCCGTGTAATGGTAATGCTTTTAAGGCTCCATCTCGAAGTTCCCTTTCACATAACCTTTCCATCGTCTTTAGCAGGAATGAGGTCAGACTTATGGGTCGATAGGATTTAGCGTTAGTATAGTCACTCTTACCTGGCTTAGGAATGAATATTACTTTTACTTCCCTCCATCCTTTGGGAACGTATCTAAAGGCCAGGCACGCTCTCAATAATGGCAATAGGCGCGATGCCAGGGGTGTCCCACCCCACTGCAGTAGTGCAGGAAAAACACCGTCCGGACCCGGTGCCTTAAATGGATGGAAGCTTTGGATTGCCCATTGAAGTTTCTCCAGCGTAATTACCTTGTGTGCATATCGCCAATCATCGTCTGTTGGTGTTCGGGTTGCATCTGACCAGTCTGTTGCCTGTACGAAAACACAGTCTAGAAAGTGAGCTTCGATTAAGACACGTCTAGCTTCTTCCGGAGACGTGGTGAGTGTGTTGTCTGTTTTGCGTAGCGTGGACGGCCCAGGGGCATCCTGTTGGGCCAGAATTTTCCTCACCCTGTTCGCTTGTTGGCAGGATTCAATGCTACCACAGAATTTCCGCCATCCTGCGGTGCGCCTGTACCTGATGCATTTTTTGTAGCTGGATTTGGCCGCATAGTAGGCGTTCCAGTCTTCATCCGCACATGTGTTCATAGCTCTGTTTAGAGCCGGACCCTCCTATCCAGGGCGTCAAGTTCTGTCTGAGTCCATTTGAGTATGCCGAAAGAATACATCAATACTGGCATGACCCAACCGTTGAAAGCGCGCACCTTGTTTTCGCCTGACAAAAGACTATTCAGTACTTTATTCAGGCGGCTAAAGAAGCGCTCCCTCAACGATTGTTTCACGTCATCAGTATTGATGCCTAACGCTTCCGACATACCCAAATACTTGTATGTTTCGGTTGAACTGAGGGATCTAAGGTGTATGGAATCCGAGAGTTGAATTCCCTCGGATTCCATAATCTCTCCTCGCTTTACATGTATGACTGCACATTTGTCCACACCAAAGTCCATCCTGATGGCACTACTGAAGGTTTCAGTTACCTTCAGTAGCTCCATCAGTTGCAAGTTGTTGGGGGCAAAGAGTTTCAGATCAAGTTGTTGGGGGCAAAGAGTTTCGGATCAAGTTGTATTTTATTATTATTATCACCTTTATTTTTCATTTAAACATATTATTTTACATTTTTAAACATTTCTTAAAAAAATAATTAAAAAAAAATTATTATTATTATTATTATTATTATCAAGGTGCGTTTGTTGTGGTAGATATTTTGTGAATTTATTATTGGATTAGAGCGTTGTAAGGTTTATTTACGATGCCAAAAGTTGTAAAAAGTGCAGGTCGAGAAATGATATTAAAGTTGAAGGAGTTCTGTGAAGCGGAACACAAGAATCGCGGTGTTTTAATACCAATAAGCAATGTTCGCAAAAGAGTCGCCGCCATGACAGGTAAATTTTGGGGCTGCCATATACAGATTTTTTCCCGATTGATTTACAGGTTGGAATTAAGTTTTTTTTTTTTTAATGCACGATTTTTATTAAGGAAAATTTGAAAAGGAATTAACACAACACAACAAAAATTTGTAAAGTTATATTCAACAATAATTAAATACGAAAATAATCTTTGTTTAAATTTTATTTTTTTTTTATTGTTCATTTTATTGCAGGTGTTTCAGAGAAAACTGTAATGAGAGTTACAAAAGAAGGCGCAACAGCGGCGAGTACTTCTAAAGTTATCGTCACCCCAGGGAAGAGTCGCCCGCACTCAAAGTTCGACTTGGATGGATTTGATTTGTGCGCTAAACGGCAAAAAATTCACAGTTTTTATGTTGTGAAGAAGGAATTACTTACATTGATTAAATTACGTGCAGCTTTGAGAGAAGACATAAATTATCAAGGAAGCATCACAACATTGCACTGTATATTGCATAGCATTGGTTTCAAGTATAAGCGATGCCAATCGAAACGTAAATTACTAATGGAACGTTGTGATATTACTGCATGGCTTACAAGGTATTTGGAGAGAATCCGAAGAAATCGCAATGTAGAGAAAAAACCTGTAGTAAATCTATACGAGACCTATATACACAACACTTATCATGCCAAAACTTGCTGGGAAAGTGAGGAGGAGCCTGGGATGTTCGTGTCAGAGTCATCAGGGAGTCGTTGGATGCTCATGCGGGAACTGAAAATGGTTTTGTTAATGGTGCATTGTTAAGATTCAAATCCCAATCCAAATCCTCAGATTACCACGATGATATGAACTCAACTAATTTTTTGAAATGGATGAGTGAAAAAAGTCATTCCTAACCTACCTGAAAGGTCACTTGTGGTAATGGACAACGCTCCGTATCACTGCACTCAAATAGATAAAGCACCTACAATGTCAAGTATTAAACGTGACATGCAGGAATGGCTGCAAGAAAAGGGAGTATATTTTGAAGATACTTGGACAAAAGCTGTAACAAAGGTCCACCTACATATGCCGTGGAGGCATTATTAAAATCTCACAATCATGAGTTGCTAAGATTGCCGCCTTACCACTGCGATCTCAATCCGATCGAAAAAATGTGGAGCCTTGTAAAGAGACGGGTAGCGGATAAAACTGTGGGCCAAGATCCAAAAGAAATTGTACGCCTAACAGAAGAGGCTTTCGAGACTGTTACAGCGGAAGATTGGGCAGTTCAATGTAAACATGTACAGCATTTGGAGGAAGAATATTTAAAAAATGATGGTCTTATGGATGAAGCAATGGATCGATTTATTATATCCACGGCTAGTGATAGTGAAACAGAATCTGATTCTGTTTCTATTCACTCTTCTGACGGTGATCATAGTATGACCGATCATAATTATTCAATAAAAATTTTAATAAAAGTTTTAAATGTTATTTTATTTTTCTAATTTAAAGTTGGTCGAACATCTCCATTTTATATTTTAGAAATAACAGGAAGATTTATTTTTCACTAATCTGACCTTAGCAGTATGGACATCAAATGGTACCTATTATATTAAAAATACATTCTATTAAAAACATTTTTTTTCTTATCTAACTATTCGAGTAGGTACCTAGTTAATAAAATGAAAGTAAATGAACTATAAATTATTTCCCCTGATTTCCCTATATTTAACCGTGGCAACATTATGTCGCGCGAATACAGCTCTGCGTCTGCGGGACTTCTTTCGTGAAATGGACTCTAAATTCTTTCAAATATTGTCATTTTTTCCATGTTCGTTTTAAAATTGTTTTATGTTTTTAACCGACTGCAAGAAGGGGTATGTTTTTTACTACTACTACTGAAACTTTCAGTAGTGCGATCAGGATAGAATTTGGTAACGGCAAATGTGCAATTATGCATGTAAAGCGAGGGAAGATTATGGAATCCGTGGGAACTCAACTCTTGGATTCCATATACCTTAGATCTCTCTGCTCAACTGAAACTTACAAGTATTTGGGTATGTCGGAAGCGTTAGGCATCAACGCTACTGACGTGAAACAATCGTTGAAGGAGCGCTTCTTTGGCCGCCTGAATAAGGTACTAAATAGTCTCGTATCAGGTGGGAATAAGGTGCGCGCCTTCAACGGTTGGGTCATGCCGGTTTTGATGTACTCTTTTGGTATGCTCAAATGGACTCAGACAGAACTTGACGCACTGAATAGGAAGGTCCGCACACTGCTTACCGCAAATCGGATGCATCACCCACCGTCATCGGCGATGAGACTGTATATCCCACAGAAGTGTGGGGGTCGTGGTTTTTTAAATGCTTAGACCCTACACAACCGTGAGGTATGCAGTCTCAGGGAATACTTTCTAGAAACCGACGTGGGTATGCACCGAGATGTGGTGGCGGTGGACAAGGGCCTCACTCCGCTCTCCTTGGCCAACAGGAACTGGCGCAAACCTATCCTTATGCTATCTATCCTTATGTGCTGGATCGAAGAAGTCCGCAAAGAAGTATGGCAGAGCAAGGAGCTTCATTGACGCTTTTATCGGGCCCTACATGGACCTGATGTAAACTTATTAGCGACCGTATCCTGGCTGCGCTTTGGTAACCTGTTCGGAGAAACCGAAGGTTTTTTCTGTGCAATAATGGACGAAGTTATGATGTCGAACAATTACCGGAAATATATTGTGAAGGACGGAACGGTTGACATCTGTCGGGCATGCCACCGGCCCGGGGAATCAATCCGACACATTATTTCTGGGTGTTCACATCTAGCCAACGGAGACTATTTGCTTAGACACAACCTCGTAGCCAGTATTATCCACCAGCAACTTGCTCTTAAATACAATCTTGTGCAGTCAGAAGTACCGTACTATAGGTATGTGTCCGACCCAGTTCTCGACAATGGCGATATCACGTTATATTGGGATCGATCACTGACAGGACTATTGTTGCCAATAAGCCTGACATAGTGGTGATAGATCGACTAGAGCGTCGCACAATGAATGTTGATATAGCGGTCCCTCATGACGAGAACCTCGTGAAAGCTGAGAAGGATAAACAAACTAAATATCTTGACTTTGCTCGCGAGGTTGTTGACATGTGGGAAGTGGATAGAGCAATCATTGTGCCGATAGTCGTGACGGCCAATGGCTTAATAGCCAAGAGCCTCGACCAACATCTAAGGAACCTCTCGTTAGGTAGTTGGATCAAGGGCTTGATCAAGAAGGCAGTACTCCTGGACATGGCGCGTATTTTCCGGAGGTTCCTCTCTCAGGAGCCCTGACCATCGGCAGCTTGGACTATTTTTTCTATTTTGATTCACTAAACCCCGAGCGAACGCCGGCGTTCGCGCACCTATTGTCTTTCTATTGTGTCTGTGATTTCCACGATTGAAAGGTTAAAATATATATATTTTTTTAAAGAAATGTTCAAAAATATAACTAAAATGTGTAAATAGGAAATAAATGAAATCATAATAATCTTTATTTAATCTTTTATTTAATATTTTTACATGTGATAACCACAAGTAAAATATGAACAAAAAAATAATTAAGCTAATTCCTAATGAATAACTATGAGTAATAACCAAATTACAATTATTTAAGGACAAAGAGAACATTAACTTTAAACCTAGAATTATGTAGGTATAAGTAACGACTTGCTCGAGCTAAGTTTATAAAACCTGTGTTTTGGGTCATCACTCAACAAGACGAATGAATGAGGCATGAATAAAGAAATAACTACTTACGAACTAAACCTTACAATCATATTAAAACTTCCAATAGTTTATGTGTATGTGTAGTTGAGATTCAATAGATACTCCGATAGCAATGTACTACATTTAATTTTATATATGCTATAATCTAATAATTTATTGAACTTGTTGTACAAAAAAGGCCCTAAAAATACATCAGATCTTTGAGCAAATGTAAAGTACAATGTGCAATATAAATAGTTGGCGTACTGTTGGTAACTTAAATGCTGTATATAGCTGGTGTGTGGGAAACCTAAAAGGGCGGAAGGCAGCAACCTTTAGAACTGCTCTTTGAGCATGTTCTAGAGGAAGCAATAATATTGCTGCTATGGGGTGGTGCTACAAGTAATACAGTAGGTAAGTACCGATTGAACAGAGCTAATTAAATCTGTTTAAATAATCGGCGGTGTGACGTAGGTTCTTAAAAATATAAATTAATGTACAACTACTTGTGTACAGTAGCTCGATATGTTTGCGGTTTAGATTTGTGTCAATCGTAATACCTAGGTATTTCACGTGGTAAGCTTTAACTAAAGTAGGGCAAGTACAAGCAATGTCAGCATTACAGGTGTTGCTTCAGACACAGAAAATTTATCCAAATCAGCGATTTGCTGACTCACCATAACAACTGTAATTGAAGTAATAAAAGATAAACTAATTCTAAGTAACTGTGACTAAGGGCTACTAAATAAACTATTCGGGGCGCTCTTATGTGCCTTCATACTCTATTGAATTAATATAGTTAATCTCGGCGTATGTACGCGCCGGACACTATTTTTTTTTTTTTTTTTTTTATGGTGGGAAAAATCATGCATTGACATCCCCCGCCCTTGGGCGGAGCGGGAGATAGTGTCAGACTCTTACTGACTAAAAGACCCACCCCGTTCCTTCTAGCCTTCATACCGGGGCTCGAGCGCCCTTTCAGATAACCCTGGCCCCAGTAGGCTTCGACCCGGCTGGGTCCCTGCTGTTGCTGACAACTCCTTGAGGCGCGCGGGAACAGTGCGCGCCGTCGACGACTTGGGCTTGGTCCGGACAGTTACCGGACGGCCGGACAGCAAGCTACCCATTGCTCACTGTCCGCAAGCCCGCGTCTACGTTGGCCGGAAATCGGGATCAGTATCCCGGCGCCGGCGGCGGCGGCGATAACGCCGTTGCCTGATGCGTTCGGCCTCCTCCTTTGCGAGCATTACTGCTTCGCAGAAGTCGGCGACCGCCTGCCACTCCTCCTCGCTCCGGACCATGGCCTCAACCAAGGCCCGGCGCGAGAGGTCTCCGCCGCCGATCGCCCCCACGAGGACACGGCGATGCCCCGCCCAAGCAGGGCACACCTCGACTGTGTGCTCCACCGTGTCCTCCGGGCGTTCCGCACAGTGGCGACACCCGGGCGTCACTTCCGCATGAATCCGGTGTAGGAAACTCCCGAACGAACCATGTCCGGTGAGGACCTGCGTCATGCGGAAGGTAAGGACGCCGTGTGGCCTTTCCAGCCACGCCTCAAAGAGGGGACTTACCGGCCGGACACTATCATCGGTCACACTTCCTCTTGAAACGCTTGCATGTCGCATATTGAAGTGGAGAAGATTTATTGCTATACTCTTTGTGGGCATGCTAGTCTCTACACAGTGGTTGCAAGTATAGACCAGGGTCGATAATTTTTAAAACTAAAAAAAAATAATAGTCGGATGAAACCCATTAGAAAAGGAGGAGAATATTTTAAAAATGAAAGCAAAAATAATTTACGGGCGATCTGAGGTCGGGAAGGGGATGGGGGGGAGTTTTTAAGGGTAAAAAACGGTTTTTCTCGATTTCCGGCAAAACGAAAAGTCCTATGGAAAAAAGTCAAATGGCAAAGTTGTAGGTAATAAAAAGATCTAAAACTTTTGCATTACACTTTTTTCACATAACCTCAAAATTTATGAGAAAAAATCAAAAAACGAAGTTTTTGGTTTTTTTATTTTTATCTTTTTCAAATAAATTTATTTTTATGTCCCAAATACGCTCTAATTTATTTGATTAGAAATATTTATTTTTTCACCTTATTTTGAATTAAGATCAAAAAATCAACCTAATTTTCAATCGAAAATTCACCCGTCAAAATATCAGCTTTTTTCAAAAAGTTGGTATGTTTTCTGTTCGTTGAAATCTCAACTTTCCGATGGTGAAAAAAAAAATATGTTACCATAGTAAATCTTCTCAGAAAATGCAAAAAATCTAAAAAAACTCGAATTCGATTTTTTTTTTAAATTATTATGTACAATTTACACTTTAATTACTCAAAAAACGTAGATAAGATTACATGTTACATTGATAAAAAAAAAATCAAATCAAAATATACTACTATAATTAACAAACAAATAAGTTAATAAAATTAATATTTAATAAGACATCTACAATATTTGGAGAAAGTAGTCGAATCTTCTTTAAATTATATGCGTAGATGCCTATTTATAACTATTTTTAGATAACTTATATACCTGAGTGACCCCCAAAAAAAATATTAGCCCATTAAAAGATATTTCATAGAGAAGTGGGGAAGGGGCTAGGCGGGTCTGGGTCTTACTACATATATACCTACTATACACAGTACAGTATACAACATCGTTTATAAAAATACACGTGCATGCTTTTTTTTTTTTTTTTTTTTTCGATGAGAAAAATCATCTTATGACAACCCCCGCTCTTGGGTGGAGCGGGAGATAGTGTCAGACTCTTACTGACTAAAAAACCCATCCCGTTCCTTCAAGCCTTCATACCGGGGCTCGAGCGCCTTTTCGGATAACCCTGGCCCCAGTAGGCTTCGACCCGGCTGGGTCCCTGCTGTTGCTGACAACTCCTTGAGGCGCGCGGGAACAGCGCGCGCCGTCAGCGACTTGGGCTTGGTCCGGACAGTTACCGGACGGCCGGACAGCGAGCTACCCATTGCACACTGTCCGCAAGCCCGCGCCTACGGTGGCTGGAAATCGGGATCGGAATCCCGGCGGCGGCGAGAGCGCCGTTGCCTGATGCGGTCGGCCTCCTCCTTAGCGAGCATTACTGCTTCGCAGAAGTCGGCGACCGCCTGCCACTCCTCCTCGCTCCGGACCATGGCCTCGACCAAGGCCCGGCGCGAGAGGTCTCCGCCGCCGATCACCCCCACGAGGGCACGGCGATGCTCCACCCAAGCAGGGCACACAGCGATTGTGTGCTCCACCGTGTCCTCCGGGTGTTCCGCACAGTGGCGACACCCGGGCGTCACTTCCGCTTTAATTCGGAACAGGAACCTCCCGAACTTGCCATTTCCGGTGAGGACCTGTGTCATGCGGAAGGTAAGGACGCCGTGAGGTCTTTCCAGCCACGCCTCAAAGAGGGGACTTATCGCCATAATTGTGGCGTGCCCAGCACTGGGTTGCGATAGTCGCTGACGCCATTCCACCATGAGATCCCGCCGGAGCTCTGTCCGCCATGCCGCGACCTGTCGCGGCAGAGGACTTTCACCCCGGCGTTGCATCTCCACGCGCATGTCGTGCATGTGTGCAAGGACTGTTGCCTCCAGATCCCACGGTGGTAGGCCAGCCTACACGTGCATGCTGAGTTTCTTTAAGATAATTGTGACAAATTTACTTCCTCAGCTTATCGATATCACCTTTGCTCTCTGTGCCAATAAGAACACCATCGTTTCTTACTTTTTTAAGCCGCGGACATGAACTTTCATTTCTTCAGGCGATATTATTTCCTGCACAAGTGATTTCGTGTCTTCACTAGATTTAGTTTTGACACAGAACTCAGATTTGCTGGACGGATAAAGGTTTCGGAACTTTTTTTTAACATGCTAGCATAGGACGAAGTGGTAATGTCAGAAGGTGATAATTTGTTAATTACAGCCTCTTTGATCACCTTAACTGATCCCTTAGGTGCAGTGCTGTGTTGTGCGCTTAAATTGTTTTTTGCTTTAAAGCTTGATAGAGGACGGCCATCTGAGATGTTTCATTGGAAACCTTGCGGCAAAGAGCGGAGACACGGAGTTTCTGATCGCTGTTCATCTTCCCCTCCGCAACTGTAGTGCAGACCTCAGTGAGAATGGTATCTATTGACCCCATCCATTTCTGAATCTCTGATGTCGAAATAATTTCATCCGGAAGCTGACCTGACGTCACGGGTGGAGTTCGTGGTGATGTTCGCTCCCTTGGTTGAACCGGTGCAGGTTGGGTTGCAGTTGACGAAGGACTTCGCCGTACAAGTTGGCTACGCCCGAAAGGGCTTAGCTTCTTGGTTAGACATATATTATAAATATTTAGTTAATCTGCACAATATAAAAATTAACAAATATACACACGCGACCCACTTTTTCTTCGAATTGACACCGCAAATAATTTTATTAGTTCTGATAAGTTGTTTTTTAAATATTACATCATTAATAAATGCAAAGTACACGTCTACTTGGTCTCGCGTCTCGTAAGCAAATTCAACATTAACAACGTTTTGGAAAAAGTTCATCAATAACCGTAGCTATTATATTTATTTAGATAATTTTTGTTACGCAGCCCGTAAAGAGGACAATTTTTTTTTGTATGATGATCATCCGAGATCGACGACCAAAAGAGATATAATATGTTGGTTTACTTTGGGCTATAGTTATACAAATCTGTGTAATATAGCTAGATAACATAATTATATCAGAATCCTAATAGGTACTTCTTACATAGTAGAATAAATCGGAAACAAAAAATATCGGGTGTGGACAAATATTGCAACCAAAATGGTCATTTTAAATTATTTTTACCCAGTAGTAAAGTGACAATAAATCATGACGAACCGATCCAAAAAATGCCGGGGTAGGGTCGGGCTCCTGCGGGGGCCACTAATTTCTGTCTGTGAGGTTTAAAGTAAAGTAACACGAAAGTAGTCCCTTTTTAACCCAAAAAATACAAACACGCTTCGTTCGCACTTGGATTAATTATTCTAATTAATTATGGGTGTATATATATAATATATATATATAAAATCTATTCAATTCCATAATCAACAATATATTAGCATTGTTGATTATGGAATAGAATAGAATTTATTTTATTTCAGACACACAAAGATTCCTACAGTGTTTAAATTTATTTTATTATCTAGTGTTAGTACCAATAACCCTTTGCACAAGAAATTTTGCAATCGGAGAACTATAGCTCTCTGCTACAGTTTTCAGGATGTTGCTGCGACTATGTCTCACTCTCCTGAGCAGCGAAGCACTCACTCTTTTAACTACGGACCCGTTTACAAAAAGCTCAGGTCCCTCATCGCGGCCCTTTCCATTTTAAAGTGTATTCACACTTATTAAAATTGTAGTTTAAACCATTGGCTTCACAAGTCACAAGCAGTTTCCCTACTACCCCGCAGGCGGACCCAGTAGCACCAGATGGTGCTACTGACACCATAAGAAAATATATCGTCCACATGTTGGTAATGAAAACACCAACAGCACTATCCTAAACGTATGCTGTTAAGTCCTGCTATGAGGTCATCCATATAGAGGTGGAAGAACCTAGGAGACTTAAGACCTCTTTGTTTCACCCCACACTCCAACCGTCCCATTTCACATGATTGGTCTGCTTGCCGTACCAATATTTCAACATCCCACATATTTCCAAAGGAACACCCCTGCTTGCCATCTTTCCCCAGAGCACATCATACGAGATAAGATCGAAGGCTCTGAAGAGATTAAGGAAGCAGGCGTACACCGGTGTCTTATAATCGATGTAGCATTGAACCGTGTGCTTGAGATTCAAGATAGCGCTTTTGGCTGGAAGTCCGGGATGGAACCCGAACTGCGCATCATGAAGATGTATATAATAATAATAATCTGATCCCGACATCGGTGGACTACTGTTTTATATACTTTTTAATGTTTTTTTTTGTATATATTTGTTATAAGAAATATTTAAAAATATCAAATTATACGAAAAATAAAGGAAATAATAATAATAAATCGTTTATTTCAGGCATCTTGGCCCATAGAACCTTACAGCCTAACATATACATAAAGTAAATTAAACACAATTTATTGTTAGTAAATAAAACTTCTGACTATGTTAGTAACACTTCATACTTGTATGTACTCGTAGTTACTAAAATGAGTATTAAGCACACCGTCCAACACCTTAGCAATTTTATTACCTATAGCTGCAAGAAAAATGGGACGATAGTTCCCTTACCCTAAATATCACCTGTCTCGTTCTTCACAATGGGAGTGAGGATGGTCTTCATCAGATAAGCAAATAAGTGTGCGTAACTAATACACATTGTGAAAATGGACTCGTGGCAGGTACACACTCGCATGCTTCAACTGCTCAATACTGAGTCCATCATCTCCCGAAGGTTTGCCTCGACTCATACTGGTTATTGCTACATTGAACTTATTGCTATTTCTGTTAATGACGCATGTCCTAGATAAAATACGCTTACAAGATTTTGTTGTTCTAAAAGAATATAATTACATCTTAAATGACGAAGCTAATATTGGGAGATTGGGGTTTTGTTAACTCGCGCTTACTTGTTATACGTAATATACGATGTGTGCGACATGTCGGTATGTCTCACGGGTACACGTGCGTGCGGCGCCTGCGGGTTGTGTGCGCGGTTGGGCGCACCCGTGTTACCCAGACACTATGAATTCATCGAACAGATATAAAGTATTCGCTGCTAAAAGCGTATATAATTCATGCGGCAGGCGCCGCTAAATAACTGAAACGCCTCTCTCACTAACGACCTTCCGACACCCGCTCACCGAGCGTTGTAATTTATTGTGAATGTTTTATTTTAAAGTAAACAACGCGAGAGTGGCCACAACACGCCGCTAGTGGAGCTGCATGAACACGCGGCACACTGCAGCAGCGCGAGCGTGTACCGTGCGAGCACCTTCCAGGGGAGGAGTCAAAGATGAAGTAGGTGCTCATTTATGTAAAGCTAATCGTTGTTTAGTGACAAATTAGCGCGCTCTCCGGGGGTCGCCGGGGCCCGGGCTCGGGGCTCCGCTCGTTAAATTACTTTAGTATTCTGTTTACGAGTGCGGCCCGGTGCCGCCGCCGTCCCGGGCCGTTTGTTCAAACACATGGTTGTGCGTGTCGTGTGTCGCGTCGTTGCCGTTATCACAGCATTTTGATTTTTGTAAGCACTGTGAACCCGATGCACTTCACAATGCGGTATGTATTTGTGAAATGAGCTCGTAGACTACACAAACAGCTGCCCACAAACTGTCAACAAGTGCCGCGTATCGGTTGCGACCAGTCGGGGCGCCGCGCGTGCTGCCCCGCGAGGGTACCGCTCGACATAGTATAAATCGGGGAGTTTGAATTTAATTATCTCACATCGCAGTGTGGAGCCGAGACTGCCTGGCGGACAGCTGCGACAGTGCGACATGTTCTCTTCAGGCGCGAGGCACAACATCAGACAAGCCGAGCCACCAGCACACTGATTGAGCCTTTGTGTTCGCCCTGGCGGGACAGCACGCAGATGCATTGCCACCTTATTCTAATGTAGACAACGTTACAGATTTTTTACACATTTATATTGTACTATAGAATCCTCTTGATTATTTCTTAATTTTAAATTTGAAGGGCTAAAATGATTTAAAATTAAGAAATAATCAAGAGGATTCTGTACATTTTTAAAGAGAAATAAAGGTCCAGCCACAGAATTTTTATTTGGCCCTGTCATCAACCTTGTTTTTTATAACTAAGCAACGGGGAAATGCTTTAGCCTCTAATATACTAATTCGTCTTTTTTATAACGCCTACTAAATATTTTAAAGAAAGCGTGAAGTAAAGATCATAAATTATTTTTACTTGTCTTTCTGATTTATAAATTGCCACGTAATTTACTAACTCAGCCACAGATTTTACAACTTATCACTATTTTACGTTTTACAGCTTCAAAAATAGCTCCTCAAAATAATACAATTGAAACTTCAATTTAAAACATCATACGTGCTTACATATTTTCTCAGCATTTGAACTAATCTATTCTATACATATAAATAAAATTGGAATGTCTGTTTGTAATATAGAAATAACTGCTTTTTAGGGTTCCGTAGCCAAATGGAAAAAAACGGAACCCTTATAGATTCGTCATGTCTGTCTGTCTGTCTGTCTGTCTGTCTGAAAGAAGAAAGAAAGAAAGAAAACAAGTTTATTCCGCCTAAATACACGCACAAATCAACGCAATATTATATAAAATATAACAGCCAGTATCCCTATCAGGCCATGTGTGTAACGGGCATAACACTATTGCCCTTGTAACCTGCACAGAGCATATAAACAGTTATTTTATCTGTGGCAATTTGACTGTCTGTTTAGATGCTCTGTGATTTTGACGCCGGCCATAACAGAGAACAACATAAACAAAAATAACCTGAAAATAAAAGAAATACTATTATAATCATATTAACACAATCTAAGATTCTAAGTTGTGCGTCGCATCTAAGCAAAAATAGGCCGTTGCTCAGCATATACCGTGACGCTGGGATAATCCAGGCATCTACGGTGCTGGTTTTCAGCAACCACGTCTGTCCGTCCGTATGTCACAGCCACTTTTTTCCGAAACTATACTGTTGAAACTTTGTAAGTAGATGTATTCTGTGAACTGCATTAAGATTTTCACACAAATAGAAAAAAAGCAATTTTTGGGGGTCCCCATACATAGAACTGAAACTCAAAATTTTTTTTTTCATCAAACCCATGCGTGTGGGGTATCTATGGATAGGTCTTCAAAAATGATACTGAGGTTTCTAATATCTTTTTTTTCTAAATTGAATAGTTTGTGCGAGAGACACTTCCAAAGTGGTAAAATGTGTGTCCCCCCCCCCTCTAACTTCTAAAATAAGAGAATTATAAAACTAAAAAAAATATATGATGTACATTACTATAAAAACTACCAACGAAAATTGGTTTGAACGAAATCTAGTAAGTAATTTTTTTTAATGCGTCATATATCGAAAAAAATACACTATTATTAAAACATCGATCAAAGTTACAACACATTACAAGAACTTTTATATTATGTTACTTGTTGCTACGGAACCCTTCATGGGCGAGTCTGACTCGCACTTCATCATCATCATCATCATATCAGCCGAAAGACGTCCACTGTTGGACATAGGCCTCCCCCAAGCGTCGCCACAACGACCGGTCCTGTGCGTCACGCATCCATCGGGTTCCCGCGACCCTGACCAGGTCATCGGTCCACCTTGTTGGAGGCCGTCCAACGCTGCGTCTTCCGGTACGTGGTCGCCACTCCAGAACCTTTCGTCCCCATCGACCATCCGTTCTGCGTGCAATGTGTCCCGCCCATTGCCACTTAAGTTTGGCGATTCTTCGAGCTACGTCGGTTACCTTGGTTCTCCTGCGGATATCTTCATTTCTGATGTGATCACGCAAGGAAACTCCAAGCATAGCCCTTTCCATCGCCCTTTGGGTGACTTTGAGTCTTCTTATGAGGCCCATTGTAAGTGACCACGTTTCGGAGCCATAAGTCATCACTGGCAACACGCACTGGTCATAGACTTTCGTCTTGAGACACTGTGGTATATTGGACGAGAAGACACCGCGCAGCTTCCCGAACGCCGCCCAGCCGAGTCGGATTCGACGATTGACCTCTTTCTCGAAGTTAGACCTACCCAACTGGACCGTCTGTCCCAGGTAAACGTAATCATCCACAACTTCGAGTGTACAGTCTCCGATCTTAATAGGAGTGGGCGCTACATGGATGTTAACCATAACTTTGGTTTTGTCCATGTTCATCTTAAGTCCCACTCTTTCGGAAGCTCTACTGAGGTCACCGAGCATTGTACTGAGTTCCTCCGTAGTCTCAGCCATGACTATTATGTCGTCGGCAAACCGAAGGTGAGTGATGTACTCGCCATTCACATTAATGCCTAGTCCTCTCCATTCCAGAACCTTGAAGACATCCTCCATTGCGGCCGTGAACAGTTTCGGAGAAATGACGTCTCCCTGTCTCACACCTCGCTGCAAGAGGATAGGTTTCGATGTCTGGTCTTGAAGTCGGACTGACATGGTGGCGTTTTTGTACAAACACTTCAGCACTTCGATGTACCGATAATCAATCTGGCACCGTTGGAGAGACTGCAGTACAGCCCACGTCTCGATCGAATCAAAGGCTTTCTCGTAGTCCACAAACGCTAAGCAAAGAGGCTGATTATACTCTTCAGTCTTCTGTATAATCTGACGCAGCGTATGTATGTGGTCCACGGTACTAAAGCCTTTTCGGAATCCGGCTTGTTCAGGAGGCTGGAAGTCGTCGAACCTGCGCGCGAGACGGTTCGTGATGACTCTGGAAAACAGCTTGTAGACATGGCT
Source organism: Mythimna albipuncta (assembly GCA_929112965.1). NCBI lineage: Eukaryota > Metazoa > Arthropoda > Insecta > Lepidoptera > Noctuidae > Mythimna > Mythimna albipuncta. The sequence continues at coordinate 294,978 of OV815962.1, read as the reverse complement.
CAGAAGCGAGATGGGCCTGTAATTCTTAAGCAGGGCATTATCGCCCTTCTTAAAGAAAAGTACCACCACGCCTCTGCTCCATGCCTGTGGCTGTGACTCGCACTTGGCCGGTTTTTATTCTATACATTCTATATTCTAAACATTTTATACTAACATACATACACCGCTAAATTTTAATCGTTTTAATCCCGTAGAGGGTCGATCCGGTGCTTTCATGTACTACACTATCGATTTGTAAAGATAAAATAAAAAAATAAAGTACCTTTTTTAGGGTTTGGTAGTCAACTAGGAACCCTTATAGTTTCGCCATGTCTGTCAAAGTCAAAGTCAAAGTCAAAAATATTTTTATTTCACATAGGCCTACATGGGCACTTATAAAACGTCAGAAGTTAGTGCACGGTTCCAAATTGGTCGTTTCCTATGGAGAAGAACCGGCAAGAAACTCCATGGTTACTCTTTTAAAAAAGTGGTTGTTTTACAATATTGATAAATGTTATGTAAGAACAGTGTAGACCAGTCAAATATTGTACACAAAAGCACAATCAAAATTTTCTCAGTAAAAAACAAAGTAAGTCGTAATAGGAAGTAGTCTAAGAGTTCGTGGAGTATACAGTGTTCTCACATTTACAATACAAAAAGAGGCTATATATATAAAAAAAAAAACAGGAATAATATAATAATTACAACTATCAATAAAATATTAACAAAATAAATTACTAACAAATTTATGACAGTTGAAATAAAAATAAAAATATTGCAAAAGCAATGTGTCAGAGAAAAAAAAAATGTATATATAATTATTAAAACAAAGGTGGAGCAGTTAATAGACAAAATATTGATGATTTACCAGGGGGCCACATGTGCAGAGGTAGTCATTGCCAAACAAGCGTGTCCTCGACATAGTCTTTAACCTTGTAATATGCTTTTTCGGTTAGGACACGCTTGATATGACTTTTGAATTTTCCCTCACTAAGTTCTGTTACCGCCTTTGGCAGCTTATTATAAAAGCGAATGCTGTTAACTAAGAATGACTTGCTAGTCTTAGCTAGTCTCCATTTGGGTAAGACAATTTCGTGTTTACTACGTGTATTTTTGTTGTGAAAATCGCTTCTGATTTTAAAGAGTCCTAAGTTTTTACGTACATACAAAATGCTTTCCAAGATGTAAAGAGAAGGCAGAGTAAGTATATCGATTTCTTTGAATTTATTTCTGAGGGACTCGCGAGGGCCCATTTTATAAATAGCCAGGATTGCTCTCTTTTGTAATATGAAGATTGAGTCTACGTCAGCTGCAGGTCCCCACAGTAAAATGCCATAAGACATAATACTGTGGAAATAAGCATAATAAACTAACCTAGCTGTGGCTACATCTGTCAATTGCCTTATTTTTCTTACTGCATATGCAGCTGAGCTTAGTCTTCCCGAGAGAGTTCTAATATGAGTGCCCCACTGCAGTTTAGAATCGATAGTTATACCTAAAAACACTGTTTCTGTAATAACATCTAGTTTTTTGCTGTCAAGAATTAGATTGACGTCAACTTGAGGGACATTTGGCAATGAAAACTTTATACATTTAGTTTTAGTTGCATTTAATAAGAGATTATTAGCTGCAAACCATTTCGAAAGGACAGCCAGACTCTCGTTGACATGCAAGACATCCCCATCTTTTCTGTCTACTTTAAAAATAAGAGAGGTGTCATCAGCAAATAGAATTATATCGGATAAATTAGCCATCATGAAGGGAAGGTCATTAATATAAACTAAAAAAAGGAAAGGGCCTAGAATTGAACCTTGAGGCACGCCCATCTTTACTAAAGACCCCGAGGACGTCACCCCATTAATGGATACTTTTTGCTGCCTGTAAGATAAATAGGAAAAAACAAGATCAGCAGCTCGTCCACGAATTCCGTAATGATGTAATTTACAGATCAGAGTATTATGGTCAACACAGTCAAATGCTTTAGAGAGGTCACAGAATATGCCAATAGCATCCTGGGACTTCTCCCAGGATTCCAAAATGTGACTGATGAGTTTCACTCTTGCATCTGTTGTTGACCTTCCTTTCGTGAAACCAAACTGATGACTATGCAGAATCCCATTTAAGTTAAAATGAGACAACATCTGGTCGAGCATGATCTTTTCATAGATTTTACTCAATGCTGGAAGCACAGATATTGGTCTATAATTAGAGGGATCGCTCTTACTACCTGATTTAAAAATTGGTACTACTTTACTGTGTTTCATTAAATCAGGGAACGTACCACTGTCTAAACACTGATTAAATATGCCTGTCAGGACAGGAGCAATTGTTTCAATAATTTCTCCAAGAATCTTAACGGATATACCCCATAAGTCTTCAGTGTTTTTTATGTTAAGACTTTTGAATGTTTTCATTATTGTATCCACAGAAATACGCTTAAATTCAAAGTTTGGTATATCCTTAGTGAAATGTTCTTTTAAAAAAGATTCAGCTAACAAAGACGAAGAAGGGAAAGATTTCGTAACTTCTATTGGGATGTTGGTGAAAAAGTTTTCGAACGTCTCAGCTACTTTTGACCTATCAGAGACGATTTTATTATCAATTTTTAGTGAGAATTCATTCCGATCTCGTTGGCTTGTCTTTCCAGTTTCCTTGTTTATCACCTTCCAGACAGCTTTTATTTTATTATTAGAATTTCCAATTATCTTACTTATTGATTTAGATTTAGCTTGGGCACAGACTCTTTTGAATATCTTTGAATAGAGTCTAACATGGTTATGCAAATTAGGATCAGACGACAAGGATTTTTCATGATATAGCTGATATAAAGTGTCTCTGCTTTTTCTTATTCCAGCAGTAGCCCATTCATTAAATTATGTCTGTCTGTCCATTCTCGCTTAATCTCTGCGACCGTTAGCACTAGAAAGCTGAAATTTGGTACCAATATGTATATCAATCACGCCGATAAAGTGGTAAAATAAAAATTGGAAAAAAAAATTTATTAGGGTAGCCCCCTATATGTGGGAAGTGATTTTTTTTTTTAATTTCGACCCTAACGTGTAATATATCGTTGGATAGGTATTTAAAAATGAATAGGGGTTTTCAAATCATTTTTTGATAATGTCAATAATTTCGGAAATAATCGCTTCAAAAGTAAAAATAATGTGTGTCCCCTCCCCTCTAACTTTTGAACCATAAGTTTAGAAAATATGAAAAGTAGAACTTTATAAGAACCTTCTAGGAAAATCATTTTGAACTTGATGGAAAGAACAGTTTTTGCACAAAAAGACAAAAAGATTCTACAAAATAATTTCTGGACTAGGTTTGTAGTATAATCGTATATGCAAGCATTTTTTTAAACTCATAAGTGGCAGTTATTGTGACGGACGGGAAACTATGAAACCCTACACTGAGCGTGCCTCGACACGCTCTTGGCCGGTTTTTTCAAAACTCGTATTAATTTACGCATGTACGAAATTAATTTCTAAAAGAAAACATCAGCTGAGCGAGTTCAATGACTTGTAGTTAATAGGCGGCGTTGGATACAAACTACTTACAGGTAATTGAACTCGATCAGCTGATGTTTTTGTTTTCTAATTTCGTACATGCAGATAGATCGATAGTGTTTCATGTACTGGATCGACCCTCCACGGGATTAAAACGATCAAAATTTACCGGTGTATAAAAAAAATTGGAGTGTCTGTTTGTAATATTAAAATAACTGATTTTTACTACATGCGTATGAATATATATACACCAAAATAACATATTTTAAAATTTTTGGCTGTCTGTATGTTTGTCCGGGCTAATCTCTGAAATGGCCGGACCGATTTAGACGGGACTTTTTTTGGCAGGTAGCTGATGGAATAAGGAGTAAAATAGGCTACATTTATTTTAGAAAAAAAAAATTCAAAAACCTGTAGTCTACGCGAATGAAGTCGCGAGCACAGCTAGTAGATCATATTCTTTCATATCGTAAAAAGGGCCACTGCACGATTCACCTTTGCACCAATCAGAGAGCACCATTCGATTCATGTATATACCGGCGAGTTACCGAAGTCATGACGTCTAAAAGTGAAAACGAAGTATCTATGTACTGCTCTGACGAGGAATCTGAAGAGGAGAGTCGGCTATCGTAAAGAAAGAAAAAAAGCGAGGTGAATCTAAGACCTGGATATTTATAAGCAAATTTTCGTGTGTTAGTGTCGCCAAAGAAGCCGTGAGTGCAGAAAATATGTGGGCATTACGCACTACCCACGTTACCATAGACGGAAAAAAACGATTTTATAGGTGCAACAAGGTACCACGTAAAGGACTACAGTGTGCTGCAGAAATATATTTGCTATCTGAGGCATATACAGAGACAGTGTTACTTTATCGCACAGATTGTTTTTGTGACGAAACAAAATCTGAAAATCTTGAAATTAACAAACTGTTCATCTTGAAATTAACTGACTTCTACCTTAAGCCGAAAGTAATGTGTTTGAAGAAAAATTCTGAATTTCTTTAGGAAAGTTGGAAAAACGGGTATTCAAAATTCAAAAAAAATCAAAATTCAAAATCATTTATTTCAAATAGACCATTTGCAGGCACTTTTGAATAGTCAAATGTCGGTCAGTCCAAGAAAATTGAAGCTAAATTGCACGTTCCAATACGTAGGTCTCTATGGAGAAGAACGTGCAAGAAACTCCATGGAACTCCTTTTTAAAATATATAATGAGTTACATAGATCTTGGTTACATATTTCTTGTCGCTTCTAATATGTGAGCACAAAGTAGGTAGATACCTAATAATAATAAGTTATTATTCTTTTTAGTTATTTCTTTTTTGTGTTTTTTTTAAGTTATTTTTTTTATGTAATTAAAAATAGAAACCGAATTAAGCCACTGGCAGCCAAGAGATGACCAGTCTCAACCGATGGCACCCGTTCACGGGCATAACACGCGCATCAGCCCCACTCAGCTCAACCATTTTAAAGGGAACCGAATGACCCAATAACATGTGCCACCACCAGCAAGACATTTGGGTGAGCATGACACACTCTCAACTGCCATGCACGTAATGTCAAACAAGTTGTAACCTAATAAAGATGCTCCATGGTGCTTCACATTCATAAAAACTTGAAAAAAAAAAGTGCTTCTACACTAAACAATGCTATTTAGTTTCCAATTTAAAAAGGTAATAAATTATCATAAGCTCTATTGAAATAAACAAATAACTTAGACTCTAATGTGCCAGACAACGAGAACGAAGTTTTCGTGATAGCTTATAATATTTTTGAAAGTGATCCACCTCGTACCACCACCATATTTATATATATATACTACTTGATGATAATATTAAATTGACGATCAGTTTATGTTAGATGACTTATATTTTAAACGTACTGAGTTATAAAATTAGAAGCTAATAGAATTACTATTTTTTGTCATTTAAAAATATTTTAGAAGTTTACTGCTTGAATTCATGTTACAAAATGCCAAAAAATAATAGTGGCTAAGATAGTTATATTCAGACGCGCGTCGATTTGTCGGAATCCCGGAAGTAGGGTCAAGATCCCTACCAGCACCTTACTGGATGAACATCCTTCTCCCGAGCACGTTTGCTCTTGCGAATCTTTACTCAAATCAGCCAATAAAAGCAAGAGAGAGGTAGGAGCTCTGTTCCTCGTCAGTGTTCAATACGGCCTTATTATTATTATTTCTTAAACGTATTCGTTATATTTTTAAATATTTCAAAGATAAAATAAAATGTTTAATACATTTAAAAATATAAAATACACAATATCCGTATCGGAAACAGGGTCCAAGCTACGGGTCAGGACTTCAGAGAAAGGAACCTCCTAACTTAACGAGACGTGTCCAGGAGTACTATAGTCCATCCCAAGGTTGTCTGGTCGATATCGCTGTCAGCGATAAGACCGCAATTGTACCCATAGATTATTAAGGTTCTGTGAAATTGTTACTATTTTGGTGTACAATAAAGTTTATTATATTCTATTCTATTCTACTTTCTGAATCAAGCCCTTGATCCAGTCGCCTAATGCCAGTCTTCTAAGGTGTTGGTCGTGACTTGGCTATTAAACCATTGGCTGACACGACTATCGGTACAATGATCGATGAGTCTACATCCCACATGTCGACAACCTTTTTTTTATGGTGGGAAAATCATGTAATGACAACCCCCGCTCCTGGGCGGAGCGGGAGATAGTGTCAGACTCTTACTGACTAAAAACCCACCCCGTTCCTTCAAGCCTTCATACCGGGGCTCGAGCTATCTTTCAAAACTAACCCTGGCCCCGGTAGGCTTCGACCCAGCTGGGCTCCTGGTATTGCTGACAACCCCTTCGGCGCGGGAACAGTGCGCGCCGTCGACGACTTGGGCTCGGTCCGGAGTTACTGGACGGTCGGACAGCAACCCAATGCTCGTCGTCCACAAGCCCGCCCCTACGGTGGCCGGAAATCGGGATCGGAATCCCGGCGGCGGTGAGAGCGCCGTTGCCTGATGCGGTCGGCCTCCTCCTTTGTAAGCATTACTGCTTCGCAGAAGTCGGCGGCCGTCTGCCACTCCTCCTCGCTTCGGACCATGGCCTGAACCAAGGCCTACGAGAGGTCCACTACGCTGCTCATCACCGCCACGAGGGCACGGCGATGCTCCGCCCAAGCAGGGCACACCTCGACTGTTTGCTCCACCGTGTCCTCCGGGCGTTCCGCAAAGTGGCGACACTCGGGCTTTACTTCCGTACGAATCCGATACAGGAACCTCCCGAACTCGCCATGTCTGGTGAGAAACTGCGTCATGCGGAAGGTAAGAACGCCGTGAGATCTTTCCAGCCACGCCTCAAAGAGGGGACATACCGCTATAACTGTGGCGTGCCCAGCCCAGCAGCATAGGTTGCTATAGTCGCTGGCGCCACTTCACCATGAGAACCCGCCGGAGCTCTGTTCGCCATGCCGCGACCTGTCGCGGTAGCTTTCACCCCGGCGTTGCATCTCCACGCGTACATCGTGCACGTGTGTAAGGACTGTTGCCTCCAGATCTCACGGTGGTAGGCCAGCAAGAAGACTCGCCGCTTCGCGGGAAATCGTGCGGTAACCCCGCACCATCCGATTTACCCACACCGGCGCCCCGTAAAGGGCCATGGACCGAACGATCCCCACGTAGAGCCTCCAGCAGGAGGCGTCAGGACCCCCAAGGTTGGGCAGGAGCCGCTTGAGCGCAGCCCCAGTCCGGTTGAGTTTGAAAGCCAGACGTCGGAAATGTTCCACGAAATTCCACAGGCTGTCGAGGACGAGTCCCAGGTACTTCATCGTTGACTTCCTCCTACCGTTAGCTGGGAACCCGATGGTGGCGCGTTTCGAGGGCCGTGAAAACACATAGTCTCGGATTTGTGCAGCACCACCTCGAGTCCCTACTCCTGGATCCTACAAACGACTATCGCAAACCCGCGTGTCGCTAGAGCGAACGCCACCCTGTACGAATCTCCCTGCGCTAGAATCAGCGTGTCGTCTGTGTAGCAGACCACGCTGACCCCATCAGGGAAGTCGCTGCGCAGCACGTAGTCGTACCCGATGTTCCACAAGGGTGGTCCTAGTACACCGACTCCTGCAGCACACTGCACGAGATCTCTCGACGTTTCCAGTCTCCACGGTGACCGGGGCAGACTATATATCTGTCCGACAGGTAGGCCTCGACCACTCGACAGAGATATTCGGGCACCCGGTGGAACCGGAGTGCCTTTCGGATCGTATTCCAGGGCAGGGAATAGAAAGCGTAGGCAATGTCCAAGGACACTGCGACATCGACACACCTTCCCTGGGACACTGCATCCCCCGTCGTGAGCATGATGGCATCCACCGTAGAGCGCATCCTGCGAAAGCCGAACTGACCGTCCAAAAGATCCGGCCCCACCCGTGGTAGGCGCGCGACGAGGCGGTTTGCAATGACTCTTTCAAAGGCCTTGCCCACCTCTTTAAGCAGCACAATGGGCCGGTACGCGGACGGAGAGTCCACAGGGCGCCCTGGTTTCGCGATGAGGACCATATTCCCCGTTACCCAGCGAAGTGGGAACTGGCCCCTCTCCAAGTATGCGTTGAAGGGTCCTCTTAATCGAGGCCCGAGAGCCTCCATGGCCAGGACCCAGGCTTTCCTCACACTGCCGCTGCGCCGAGCAATCCAATACTTATACCAATCCTTAGCGCATTGACGACTAAACATTCAGCAATGTATATTATGATGCCTATGTGCTAAAAATGTCTACTCAAAGCAAATATGTATATACTAATTTATACGTTGAGTCAACATACCTGTTACATTAAAGAAAACAAACTAAACTACTCGTATAATTAACATAGGTAACTATGAACTTTAGCACTGGATGAGTTCCAACACATCGCTTCCGAGCGCAGCGCAGGCTTTGGAGATAACAGAGTACTCATTTGAGTTTAAGTGTGTGTTCGGCGGCGGCGGCTGTACCGCGGACAATGTTACTCGGCCCTGGGCGCTCGGCACTCGGCACTCGGCACTCAGCCTGCCCGGACACAATTACTGCTAGTTACCGCTAACTAGCTAGCTTGGACTGCACTCTAATGTTTATTGAGTGCGATACGGCCGGCGCGCGGCGACTTGCCTCTCGCCACCGAGCTATTTAAGTTGGCTCAAGTTAATAATAAAACAGTCGACGAGCTCGGCCGCATTAACTTTTAATTGGAATCTCTCATTACACAGATAAGGTTGCGTGGCACCAGGCAGCGCCCGCGCCGCGCCACACTCGAGCGCTCGGAGCGGTGCGAGCTATTCTTCCTTTGTACTCACGCTAACTAGCTCTAATCGCCTTTGTGTTCACGTTTATTCATCCGGTCACTGACAAAGTTTCGATCTAACTGAACACAATAGCATGCGAGCCGTGAATGCTTCACATCATCAATATAGCGGTATTACTTGTTCGCCCGGAAAACTGTTTGGTAAAGGTGTGTAAGTTACATCCGGCTCCGGTGCGGGTTCGAATCCCGCAAGGCGCCGCCACTATCGTCCTCTGTGGAGCTCCTCCGCCGCCATATTAAACATATTTGTGGTGAATCACGGCGAGCACACATCGTATCGTCCTAAGTCAACAGCCGCAGCCCGCGCGCCGCTCTCCTGCTGAAAGTCAACACACAAGTGATACTCGGCGCAGCTCGCGAGGCGCCCTCGGCCTCCGGTTGCTGGCGCTGACGTAAAACCGATACGTGCTGATATTTTTCAAATAAATGTTTACAAGAACAAAAATTTGTATGTTTATTTTTGGTGACGGCTTAAGGTTGATTATGCCTTGTAGGTGTTTTTATGACTTTTAAATAAAATGACACGACTGCTTTGTAGCTCTGTATTGAGGCAACTAACTTAGCGTAATACGATCAAACATACTGTACCCTATGTCCTTTTAGAAACACAACCATTGGGCTTAACAACTGACGTAGAGTTTCAAAACCTAACAATTTAACAAAGTAAACATAACAACTTCTTTAAGTGGACTGTATGTAGAAAATGAATAACCGGTTTACAAACATTAAATAAGTACCTACAGAATTGAACATCTGTTTACTACACATTCTAATAATAGTAAAGTATCAATGATTATGTGTGACGATGAGTAAGTAGGAACGAATTGGTTTCACAATACCATTAGTTATTATTAGTTATTAGTATACATAGTTTTAAGTAATAGCATGAAAGTGGCAAGGTAAATACATCATATTTATTAGTATCTAGTTTAGACATTTGAATATTATCAATTGGTAAGTTTGTGTACATAATAATCTTAGTAGTAATTAAGTAATTTAAATATTTAGTTTTGTGTAGAGCTAAGTAATTAGCTTTAAGGTAGGTAATTGACAATTGTATGTAACATCATGCCGACTTAGATTTATTGAGATAAGTACTTAGTATAAATTTTAAAATAAGTAAGTACATGAAACAAAACTTGTTTTGATTAATGAAGCGTCTTTAGGTAGTAGTTAGGAGTAGCTTCACTTTGTTCTTTACACTGCGCTGTAACAACACTAACTAAATTGTCTTTTCTAGGATGCAGCGTTTTAATTTTTCCCAGGAGCCATTTCGTAGGAGGCAGCTCGTCTTCCTTGATGACCACAATGTCTCCTACGGTAGGTGACTGGACAGCTGACTGACACTTGGTCCGTTGTTGCAGTGTTCAAGTAGTCTGAATGCCACTTTCGCCAGAAATCTGGTGTCATTCGCTGTACTAACTGCCATCTAGTTAATAGGCTAATCTTCGAGTTTACATAATCGTAATCAGGAATATGACATCGTTTCATTGGTGTTGTCTAGCTGGCACAGTGGGCGGGAGTTGAGACAAGCTTCTATTTGTGTTAGTAATAACGTCATCTCTTCATAGGTAAGTTTTGAGTCCTTGCTAGCCCTTGCTAGATGTCTTTTTACAGCTTTCACTGCAGTTTCCCAGAGGCCTCCACAGTTTGGCATTCGCGATGGCATAAAGCCACGTAGTTTCCTGAGTTTCTAAATGTTCGGAAAGAACAACGGCGACGAAATTGTTGATGAAATTATTAAGTGTCTGCTTATATAGTACTTTTATAAGTTACCATGATATATACCAACGAAATAATGGACTTTGTTTTATCTAATGAAGATTAGGCTGATTAAGGACTGCAAGAAAGTCGTCATAATTGGAAACTGAATTGACTAGATTTTGGGTAAATTGAACGTTTAATGTTGCTAACATATAACAATCTTGGTCAAGTAACATAATATGCTACGCTTTATGTATTGATAATAAATACTTCGGAAATACATTTCCGCGTTAAATAATAAATATAAAAATAAAAATAACTGTTTGTGCTTAGAATACATACAGTGACTATTATTATTATGAGCCCGTTGTGTGCCACTGCAGGGCAAAGGCCTCCCTTCCGTTATTCCACTCTTTTCTGTCCTTAGCCATTTCTGGCCAATCCTTAAGGTAGGAGTGAGTCACGCCATCTCCTTCTGGGCCTACCGCGTCGCCGGCTCCTGGTGACTGGCTGTGAATAAAATGACACAATATATGATGTTGTCACAACAATAAATACAATATCGAGAATCACATCGCCAGAAAAAGCATGGCATTAGACATTTCAACAGCCATCCAGCCTAAAGACATAGAGAAAAAGAAAACAACACTTTGACATACAAATATGTAGGTACGTAGGTATATATTTAATGTCTTTGGGTATTATTGATATAATATAACTTTAACCTTTCAATTGTGATAATTACATACACAATTGAAAGACAATAGGTGCACGAACGCCGGCGTTCGCTTGGGGTTTAATGAATTAAACTGGAATATCTTTATTACTTGGTATCTATTAATAGTAATGTCTAAGACAAAATTGTATAGAAATTTAATCTGTATACTTTTGTATATTTTTCATCACAAGACGCTAAAAAAATATACCAGCAAAATTTTGCTCGGGATTTCGCCATGATCCTTTTTTTAGAAATGTTGTTTTCACCTGCCTTGAAAAAGCCGTTGTCGCTGAACAGATGAAGACATCGACCTCGACGTGCGACGAATGTCCGAAGTGCAGCCAGGAATGCTTGAGAAGTTAAATCTGTTACAGCTTCCAGGAGTACGGCACGTGTAACCATACACACAAATAAACAGATGTACCCTTTCGTAGCGTGATGGCCTCGCCCCTTTGATGTTCTGATAAATACTGGACCTGCATAGTCAACTCCACTGTTTAGAAAGGCCCGCTGTGGACGCACCCTTACAGCTGACAATTCACCCACTAACTAATTGTTAACCTTGCCTTTGTTGACAATGCAAGCCTTGCAACTTCTTATGCATTTTCTTACGACTGATTTTAAGTTAATTATTCAATAATTATTTTTTATGTACAGTAAAATGGGGTGAATAGAGACTTAGAGGTAAATAGAGACAAAACTTTAAAAGTATTTTCTCAATATTTGAATATTTTTTGCAGCATATAGGTATATAAAAAATCGTCGTGACACATGTTGATTACGTGGTATTTTTATTGGATGTTGTTTAACCAAACATCTAATAATAATACCACGTAATCAACGTTATCAGACACAATCGTGTTTGGCAAATTAGCGTTTTGTAAACGACCTCTAACTCTCAGTAAATATTGTTTATCTAAAAATGGTGTCAAGTTTGTTAGTGAACTTGATTTTCTCATTTTACCATTTTTCTTGATGGATTCTATATCTCTTTTATAAATTAAGTGTTGATGCATTATGCACCTTTGCAAAATTATGTTCATTTCCTTTGTCGTTAAATACTTTTTTAGGTTTTCATTATTTAAAAATCTTCTACAATAAGCAAGTACTCCGGCTAATAAACTGGTGCGAAGATAATAGTATGCATCTAAACGTAAAGAAGTGTTCTCAAATAACGTTTACACTGAAGCCGCTTTTCATTAACTTTGATTACCATATGAACGGTACATGTCTCAATAAAGTTGATGTGATCAGAGACTTAAGGGTCCTTCTTGATCGTAAGTTTACATTTATCCCCACATGGATAATATTTTCAAAAAAGCTTCAAAAACTCTTGGCTTTGTACTACGGAACGCAAAATGTTTTCGCAAGCCTCAAACCAAAATTTACCTCTGTATTGCTCAGTTGTGTGGCGCCCCCACTATGCAACACATAGTCTTAGGTTGGAGCGCATTCAGAAAAGATTTTTGAACCATCTGGACTACTCTACGAAAATAGCCAAAAAGGTTCCAAGCTATGCAAAACGGTTACAGAAATTCAAAATGTTTTCTCTCGAAGAACGCAGAGACAAAATCGATCTCATTTTTTTGTTTAAAGTTCTACACAGTAAAATAGATTGTTGCTATATAAATTAAATTTTAACCTACCTCACAATTATCCGCGCCATCCAATCAAATTACTACGTCCCCCATTCGGAAAAACTATTTCAGTGTCTAACTCCCCAATCCCAAGACTTTGTAGCTTCTTAATAACTGCGACGCAAATGATATGGCCGGAATTAGTAGGGAGCTGTGCCCAAACTAACAATATTCCATTACACAGACAAACGGTACGTCGTATTAAAGCTTAAGAGTACGGCTTTACAGTAGTTTAATTTTTATGATCAGAGATAGAGCGAGAGACACTATAAATAAGATTTAAAAAAAAACGCCTCATCATTTTGAATAGCAATGATTGACATCCATACAACAATGATCTACAATAACAGTGACAGTGACAGTAAGTTAGTATGAGAATGCCTTTAATTCTATGAAAATGTTCGAAACACTATCAGTGATACATATTGATAGAGGCTAGTGAAGAATGAGTCAAAAATCAAAATACCAAGTAAAACGTATTTACATTGATGAATATAATATGTTGGTAATACATAGTCACTTTCAAACATCGACATTAATTGCAATATCGAAGAAGAACTCGTCGTCTAACAGATATTTTTTGTATATTCAGGCGAATTAGCAAAAAATATACAATTAGACATGCTATAAAACACTAAAAACATAACACTTGAATTTTTATTTAGTCATATAAATAAGTAAGAACAGACATTTGCTTAAATATATTTATTTCGTAATATTATAACACATCATCACTGCAATAATTACTCTGACAAGACACATTGAATGTTTTTATCCTCTCTTAAATCTCGAAAGGAAGAACTAGATGGCTTCGAAGATATGTTATCAGGGAATGAGGCTGATGCCGTTATATTTGCTTGATTAGCAACTGGTGTAATTGAAGGTAGTTTAGGTAATCCAGATTCATTTTCCTGTAGTTCTTCAACCTGTTTATGTATATCAGCCAATGTATTTTGTAGTTATGGTGTTAAAGTTCTTACAATATGCTTTCATATTCGATTGGAGGCCACAGTTCATTTCAGGTACATAGACTTCGTGAGCGTCAGAATCCAAATCGTAAACAAACCAATCCAATATGCACAGCAGAATATAAATATTAAACGCGTAAAGGAAAGTCCGATAAAGGATAGCATGGAGCCAAGTTTAAAAATCAAATACAGTTACGAAAACACAAAACAGTAATATGTTGTAAGAATGACGCAAGGCAAGACTGACACATACAGTTTGTTTTGACAGTTTCGTTTAAAGAGCGCAAAAATGTCAAAATAATTTTAGGACGTTTGGGTGCGCTCTTGAAAATATTGTGGATTCATAATGTGTACCGTGAGTACCATCAAAACGCGCGGCGGCTCGAAAAGTGGTGTCCAGTTAACTTTTTAACTTCTGCAATACAATTGTAGTATTTACAAGTATTTTATATTTTTAGTCTGACCTTCAGGCGTGTTACTACAGATAAGAACACTTTCTGTCTTATGCGTGTACCCAAACGTAAATGCAATTTGTGTCGATTTATCCTCATCTTCCATGGTTGCTATGAAACAAAACGACTCAAAAACAATTAACATACTTTTTTTATTTTTTGGATTTTTTCTCGCCACTCCTAGAGAAATGGATTGTTGCGACTTATTTTTATTTATTTTAGAAGTAATTTTTATATAATAAATAATTAATGGAACGTATAGTTGATTTTTGGGCAGGATCCGGCCATGTCTTTTGGATAATTTTTTGCTCATCTATCCAGAAATTCAAGCGCCAAGTCCACCTAAAATGATTAACCACTAACCTATCTTTGTAATAAGGTATCTCAAAGTGTTGTATCTGCATTTTAATTGTGTTGGCTGTGCCGTGCTGATCGTGACATATTGTGCACTTGGTTTGTGTAAGGGCAAGTAAATTTTGAATGCAATGTGTAACAATTGTAGATAGGCCGATAAATAAATAAATACTCTCTTCATTCAAGTCAATTTTGAAATTCTTTCCCAAATTGGTTTTTTTTTTCATTTTCCTTAGTTTTTGCACTTGTAATGATAAATAAATGTATGTTTTGATTCTAAATCTGTCTCTGTATTTTCTGATTTTTTCAAATGAACTTCCTTTTCCGATAACCATTCCTCTGAATGCTATGCCAGCAAGATTTTCTTCTGACAGGACTAGAGGTTGCAATCGAATATTCCTATTATTTGAATATTCTTTCCAAATTTATTCTCGAATAGTAAATAAATATATAATCGAATACTACCAAAACAAATACTAGTCAAAGTCTATTTTGGTAGAATTATGACGCACTGTGGTAGTTTTTGATATTGTAGGTAGTAGGTAAATCTTATTGAATTCTAAATTATTATTAATGAATTTGATTTATTATTATAATATTGCATATAAAAATGATGTTTTTACGACACCTTTGCATTTGTGATACTTTTTGATCTTATTATTTATTTATTTATATGTACTTTATTGTATTATTAACGAGTTTACTACGTTTCTAGGGTTCCGTAGTCAACTAGGAACCCTTATAGTTTCGCCATGTCTGTCTGTCTGTCTGTCCGTCCTCGCTTAATCTCTGTGACCGTTAGCACTAGAAAGCTGAAATTTGGTACCAATATGCATAGCCCCCTATATGTAAAGTGGGAAGTGATTTTTTTAAATTTCGACCCTAACGTGTGATATATTGTTGGATAGGTATTTAAAAATGAATAGGGGTTTTCAAATCATTTTTTGATAATGTCAATAATTTCGGAAATAATCACTCCAAAAGTAAAAAACAATGTGTCCCCCCCTCTAACTTTTGAACCATAAGTTTAGAAAAATCTGAAAAGTAGAACTTTATAAGGACTTTCTAGGAAAATTATTTTGAACTTGATGGAAAGAACAGTTTTTGTACAAAAAAGACAAAAGGGTTCTACAAAATAATTTCTGGACTAAAATTGTAGTATAATCGTATATGCAAGCATTTTATTAAATACACTTATTGTACACTTATTGTGACGGACGGAAAACTACGGAACCCTACACTGAGTGTGGCCCGCCACGCTCTTGGCCGGTTTTTTTTACTTTAAAAGTTAGAGAAATTTATAATTGTTTTAACATTTTATGTATAATCGTGTGATTTATGAAGTAATAAAGTTTTTTTTTATGTTTTGTTTGTTTGTAGAAGGTAATCTCTGAAAGCACTGGTCCGTTTGCTAAAATTTTTTCACTGATAGAAAGCTACTTTATTCTTCAGAGACATAGGCTATATTTTTTATACGCGGGTGAATCCGCGGGCAAAAGCTAATAATTAAATATAATTATTCTGCCGTGCAGCTTCTAAAACGCATACAAACACTTTGACGTCGTATTTTTTATAGTAATAATGTTGTATGGTAGAATATTTTTTTGCCAAGAGGAGAATTGAGGTAACAAATAATAAATTTTGAAAAAACTAAAATTATTTAGTTCATTAAATAAAAACAAAACGGATTTTCCCAAAATCGTGTCTGGTACTGCATGCAAAACGGTACACATTTGTAGATTAAAATGCGGTAAAAATATTCGATATTGTAAAACCCATTGATTAATATGCTATTTGGCAGACTGATTTGCAGTTTAAGACGTTCTCTACTGCATTTTATTTTCATCTTCAATTACATGTAGTAATTAAAAAAAAATTAAATCGAATATGATGTGTAGGGATTTGAAATTGTTTGGATTTGAAATTGTTACAGGGTAATGTATTTAAAACAAAATTGAGTGGCTACAAAAAAACTGTTTCTATAGTATTAAGGATTTTTTGGAATTTGGACATAAAAGTGTATAATTTAATTAGTTAGTTAATGTTGACGATAATTTGTATGTAATAATTTAAATAATAATCGAATTTATGAAAATTATAAATGATGATAATAATTTAATTGCATGAAATAATAAATATTTTAATGACATAAATATTAATATATTTGCATGCTTGCTTGCAGGCTGAATACAGTGACTTTTAGGTTATAAGATCTTTCTTTGTAAACAATTTTGATTTGATTTGATTTATAAAACAAACACAACATTTTTGTATGTATTTTGTTATAGTACCTTTATTTTATAACCATTTCAGCTAATTCAAACCTTTTCGTACAACGTACGTGACGTGACTGCTTTTTCCGTATTTTAGTTAGTATTAAAATGTATTTTGGCATAAAATAAGAATAAGAATAATAATAAGAATAAGAATGAGAATGAGAATGTGTAATAAGTTATTTGTTTATTTCAATAGAGCTTATGATAATTTATTACCTTTTTAAATTGGAAACTAAATAGCATTGTTTAGTGTAGAAGCACTTTTTTTTTCAAGTTTTTATGAATGTGAAGCACCATGGAGCATCTTTATTAGGTTACAACTTGTTTGACATTACGAGCATGGCAGTTGAGAGTTTGTCATGCTCACCCAAATGTCTTGCTGGTGGTGGCACGTGTTATTGGGTCATTCGGTTCCCTTTAAAATGGTTGAGCTGAGTGGGGCTGATGCACGTGTCATGCTCGTGAACGGGCGCCTTCAGTTGAGACTGGTCATCTCTTAGCTGCCAGTGACTTATTCTATTTTTATTTTTACCATTATTGTTTAATTTTTATTGCTTATCTTCATTGTGTTCACATAATAGAAGCAAAAAAGAAATGTGTAACTATGATTAATGTAACTCAATACGATTTTAAAAAGTGTCCATGGAGTTTCTTGCACGTTCTTCTCCATTAAGACCTACTCTTTGGAATGTGCAATTTAGCTTCACTTGACTGACCGACATTTTGACAATTCAAAAATGCCTGTAACTGGTCTATTTGAAATAAACGTTTCTGATTTCTGACCTGAATGCAGATCTCCTCAATAATAAATTTGACTGCCTTCTGAATAACTGCATTCGTCTTCAACCTCCGTAAGTATGATCATGTATCTGAATATCATTCGCTTTTGAAATGGCTACCTATTCGTCAGCGTAGAGCACTAAGGGCCTTGATTATCCTGTTTTCTTTTCTAGACAAACCTGCTACTCCTTCTTATCTGACTTCTCAAATTTAATTCCTTTGCCCATAGTAAAAATCTCCGATCAACGAATAATCGTCTACTACGGTGTCGCTCACACCGCTCTGGGTTTATCCGGTCCTCCTTCTTTGTCCAATCGATGTTTCTCTGGAATGCGCTCCCGTTGAATATCAGAGTGGCATCTAGCCGGTTCTCCTTTTTAAGGTAATGGCACGTGAACACATTCGCGAGAAGTTGGCAGAATCATCACAGCCAGTGATTTCTTATATTAATTTCTCATTATAATTTTGTTTATTTGTATGTATTTATTTATTAATATAATTATTTATTAAGCTATTGCATAGCTTCTATCGCGGACCTTGAGCGTGGAGATCGAATCCAGTAATTCCGTAACGAAAATAACCTAACACCCCCCACTCATTTGTTTTTGAGCGTGGTGACCGATAAGAAATCAAATGAGTGAAAGCAGCTGTCGGCGTTTTGGATGGGTGGGGTTAAGCAGCTGTTAGTGAGGTCTGGTTTTTGATGGAAGAGGTTAAGCAGCTGTTGGCGAGGTCTGGTTTTAGATGGGTGGGGTTAAGCAGCTATTGGTAAGGTCTGTGTTTGGATGGGTGGGGTTAGGCAGCTGTCGGCGTTTTGGATGGATGGGGTTAAGCTGCTGTTAGCGAGGTCTGGTTTTAGATGGATGGGGTTAAGCAGCTTTTGGTGAGGTCTGGTTTTGGATGGGTGGGGGTGGGGTTAAGCAGCTGTTGGCGAGGTCTAGTTTTGGATGGGTGGGGTTAAGCAGTTGTTGGCGAGGTCTGGTTTTGGATGGGTGGTGTTAAGCAGCTGTTGGCGAGGTCTAGTTTTGGATGGGTGGGGTTAAGCAGCCGTTCCCGAGGTCTATTGCAAAAGTTGATAAAAAATGCTATGCAATAGCTTTCCCGCGGCAGTCCCCGAATGCCACATGTCTTTTTTTTTTAATTTTCTTGTTGTTTGTTTGCCTTGAAGTTGCACCTCCATGTTATGTTTCTGCACCACCCTAAGGTCGACTTCAGTAGATAATGCCTAAGGAATTAAATCCGCCTTTTCACTACATAGTATAAAACAAAGTCGCTTTCTCTGTCCCTATGTCCCTTTGTATGCTTAAATCTTTGAAACTACGCAACGGATTTTGATGCGGTTTTTTTTAATAGATAGAGTGATTCAAGAGGGAGGTTTATATGTATAATAACATCCATTAAATAGTGGAGAAGTACTGTTATTTTTGAGGTTTCTAATGTGATGTCGTAAATAATTACATTTTTTCCGCTTACATTGCAAACGCAGGCTGAACCCTACGAGTTTTATCAAAATAATGTACTAAGTATTGTACACATTGAAAAGGTCTACAGAAAAGTCCGTGATGGTATATGTCTATCTCTTATGGATAACCCACAATAACTTTTTTTTGTCATTTACTTTTTACGACAAATAATGGCTAATTTTCGAAGCGATTTTAACCAATACAGCATTAATCCTTAACCAATTAAATACCTTGAATACATTGTTCATTTAATATAGATCTATATGGCCCTTTACACCGTATGATTTAAGTGAATATTTTCGAAGATATTACAGATTTAAAAATTGCGGGACGTAGCGTTTGCGGCGGTACCGGCCGGCCGCCCGATGCGGCAAGAGCGTGCCTCTTCATGGTATAGGGAAAGGGGGATTGTTTTACTCCAAATTTAACGCGTGCGGGCCACGGGCAGTAATGAATAAATCAAAACTACTGAAACGATTTTAATCACATAGGCTATATATTTTATACCCGTGCGAAGCCGGAGCGGGACGCTATGTTTTTATATACAACGTTCACAGTTTTTCTGTAGTGTATTTAGTATCAGCATTGCACCCGTGCGAAGCCGGGGCGGGTCGCTAGTATAATATAAAACTGAATCGCTAAATGTGTCGCTGAGCACAAATCTCGAGTACAGCTGAACCGACTTCGCTAATTCTTTTTTTGTTGTGAAGAGAAGGTTCATGGAAAAAATAATTATAATAGGGTTAGTGTAGAATAGAGTAGGGTAGGGTAGAATCAGAATCAGAATCAGAATGTCTTTATTGTGGGCATAGGTTACATACAGGTGTTAAAATTAAATAATAAATTACAGTTCCATTATGTCCTGCCAATTAAGCATACAATAATTACAGATTGTACTAAGAAAATATTTAACAAATAATTGAATCAAAATTTAGTTGGATTTATAAATGTCAAAATTGAGTCAGAATTATAAATGTCAAAATTGCGTCAGAATTATTAATGTCATTTTTGAGTAGGAATTATAAATGTCAAAATTGAGTTAGAATTATAAATGTCAAAAATACACAATTATTCAATAATTTAGGAAATCCTGGATCGTGTAGTAAGCCTTATCGATTAAGAAATTACGTAATTTATTTTTAAATAGGGTAAGTTCCTTAGTGCTCAAAATGTCAACAGGTATTTTATTGTAGATTTTTGCTGCCATACCAAAGAAACTTTTATCAAACTGAGCCGTTTTATGTGGTATATTGGATATTTTTAACATATGTCTTTTTGATTTCATATTATTTCGTAGAGTAGAGTAGAGTAAGGCAGAGTAGGGAAGAGTAGGGTAGAATAGGGTACAGTAGGGTAGAGTGGGGTAGAGTAGGGTAGAGTAGGGTAGAGCAGGGTAGAGCAGGGTGGATTAGGATAGAGCGAGAGCGAAGCCGCGAGACAAAGCTAGTACTTGTATAAAAATGTGAGTTCATAAAACACTGCATAATTTTGCGTAAACAAACAACAATTTCTTATCTAAGGAATGCGGCCTTTTCTTCTCGACAGTTACCGATTTACCAACGACCCACAGGTGTGCCGAGTACTAATTTGCGACCATATGGTGACGGCGTAAGGTTGATTGTGCCTTGTTGATGTTTTAAATAAATTGACTGGCCTGTTGGTCTAGTGGTTAGTGGCCCTGACTGCTATGCCGGAACGACCTCCAGCATAGCAGTCAGGGCCACACAATCAGTTGACTATATTGAAAGATAGACTACATTTATTGACTATCAGGCTATACGAAATCCACTGGGTCAGCTTATTAAATAATAAAAACATTAAACTGAATTATGTTTGCAAATTTCACATCTTACATGACACAATCATTTATGGTTTCAAAACAAATAGACATAAATACTGAGTATGTAAATCGAAACAGTTTAGACTTTCGCCCTTTTGGAAGGACCATGTTTCATCCAGTCTAGATCAGCGGTGGGGAGTGGAGAAGGAGGGTTAATGTTTTCTGGAGGTGGAGATGGGTTGGATATGGTGTTGGGTCTTCCACATTCTTGTCTTCCTCATCCATGGTGTTGTTGCAATTTCGACCTTGGTAAAAGGAACATAAGATGGAACACTTGAGCCCAGCCAAAAAAAAGGTTGCATAAGGTCGTGCATTTGCTTCCTGAAAGTGCACGACCCTAAGCAACCTTTTTTGAATTAACAAGCCACTACTTTGGCCACCACTATAAACAAGTGACAGAATTTTACAGTTTTTAGAGCACTGCGGTAGAATTGCTCATCTTTGACTTAGTTACTCTATCTTCACAACCGATGGACAAATTTTGCTCAAGTTTAGCTCAAAATATAGCAAATTTATATAGTTATCTTTATTAAAGTACTGAACAAGGATCTTGAAACATGCTTCGTTAGGGTAGATTTTTCGAAGAAGCTAAAAAAAGTGCCAAAGTTTCGCAGTTTTTCGAGCACCATGGGAGTAGCAAACGGTTTTCAGGGTTGCAAACTTAGGTGTAAACTACTTTCAAGGAACCTAACAAAGTAAATGAGGCAACTAACTTAGCGTAATATGATCAATTTTTTTTTTTAAGATAACACTAACAGTATCTTGCAGATACAGATACAGTAATTCTGTTTGGCCACATCAAACAGTTCCGTACTTAGTGTCTTCTGTTTATACGGTATTGAATAAAGCAGGCCTTGCAAGAGAACTACCTTAAATATTTACACGTTTAGTCGCACACGTGAAATACTTATAATATGTCGATGAAGTCAATAGTACGGAAGACGGCTTAACTTGACTGACTTTGACAGAGTCTGGTTTGATCTATTCACAGTGAGTCCAGTCATAAATAATAATAATGTGCCGATTGTCGTAACTGCCAATGGTCTTATTGTCAAAAGCCAGCTTGCCAGCATTTGTTAAAAGCCAGGCAGCCAGCCATGGTCGTCGAAGACCATCTGTCTAAGCTGTCGTTGCGCGGTTGGATCAAGGGCCAGATACAGAAGGCAGTACTCCTCGATACGGCTCGCATTGTGAGGAAGTTCCTGTCTCTGGAGCTCTAACCACCGGTAGCTTGGACCCTGCTCCCGACCTCGGTGGACTACTGTTTTTATTTATTTATATATATATATATATATATTTGTTATAAAAAATATTTAAAAATATAAAAATATGTATTTAAGAAAATAAAGGAGATAATAATAATAAGACACTGCTGACTGCATATCTCATCGAATGCATCATCCACGATCGTCGGTGATGAGACTGTATATCCTGCCGAAATGTGGGGGTCGAGGTTTTTTAACTGCTAAGACAACCGCGAGGTATGCAGTCTCAGGAAATATTTCCTAGCTGCTGAAGTGGGTATGCATCGAGATGTAGTGGCAGTGGACAAGGGACTCACCCCGCTCTTCCTGGCTAACGAGAACTGGCGCAAACCGATAGTGCTTGACACTAAAGATTGCAGGGAAGTGTGGCAGAGCAAGGAGCTTCACGGACGCTTTTTCCGGGCCCTTCATGGGCCCCAAGTAGATCAATTGGCATCCGTAACATGGCTGCGTTTCGGTGACCTCTTTGGGGAAACCGAAGGTTTTGTCTGTGCAATTATGGACGAAGTTATCATGACGAATAACTACCGGAGATTTATTGTGAAGGACGGCACGATTGACATCTGTCGGGCATTTCACCGCCCGGGAGAATTAATCCGTCACATTATCTCTGGTTGTTCTTGTCTAGCTAACGGAGAGTACTTGCATAGGCACAACCTTGTAGCTTATGTTTTTAAATGGTTTCTTTTTGATTTTAATGATTTTGTAAAAAAAAAAAATATTTAAAAATGTATTACAATATGTATATAGAATGAAAGAAGAGAATAATAAAAATAATAATCTTTTTTATTTGAAACTAAAAACACATTCAACAATTTATTTATGCACGATGATAGCTGCAATAGTTTGAAACTGAGGCGCAGCTATCAACGCCCACCTCCAGAAACATAAGAATAGATACCAGTATTTCCATATCTTATACAATATGTAAATCCTAATACATAGTATTGTGAGGCGTGTAGTGAGTGTATAGTGAAGGTGTGGAGGGTGTAAGGTTGTATGTTTAGAGAGTGTATGTAAATATTATGACTTGTGATGTTAAATTTCAACAAGTTTTTCAGTCAATAGTACGGAAGACAGCTTGACTTGACTGGCTTTGACAAAGTCTGGTGTGATCTATTCACAGTGAGTCCAGCCATAAAAGAAGTGGTCAAAGGCTCGCTTGGGCTCAACTGTCTCTCGGCTTGTTGTAAATTGAATATCTGTAGATAGCATTGTAATAAATTAGTTGCGTGCTCTGGAATAGTTTATCATTTATTTGTTTTTAGGGTTCCGTAGCCAAATGGCAAAAAACGAAACCCTTATAGATTCGTCATGTCTGTCTGTCTGTCCGTCCGTATATCACAGCCACTTTTTTCTGAAACTATAAGAGCTATGCTGTTGAAACTGGATGTATTCTGTGAAACGCATTAAGACTTTTACACAAAAATAGAAAAAAAGTAATAAATTTTGGGGGTCCCCCCCATACTTAGAACTGAAACTCAAAAGTTTTTTTTTCGTCAAACCCATACGTGTGGGGTATCTATAGATAGGTCTTCAAAAATGGTATGGAAGTTTTTAATATAATTTTTTTTAACTTGAATAGTTTACACGAGAGACAGTTCCAAAGTGATAAAATGTGTGTCCCCCCCCTGTAACTTCTAAAATAAGAGGATGATAAAACTAAAAAAAATATATGATGTACATTACCATACAAACTACCAACGAAAATTGGTTTGAACGAGATCTAGTAAATAGTTATTTTTTAATACGTCATAAATCTAAAAAAATACAATATTATTAAAACATCGATCAAAGTTACAACGAACTACAAGAACTTTTATACTATATTACTTGCTGCTACGGAACCCTCCATCCTCCGGCCAATTTTTTTATACTCATCGGCCACACGATATGTTCTCTGGGTAAGGGCCCCACTCCGATCATCCTGAACATAATATGTAATTCTTAAACTAGATTCTTTCTTTGGACACGCCGTCAATTGGTAAAGAAAAAACAACAGCAAAATTGCATGAAAACATTCAAAAACTCGCTTTACTAAAGCGGGATCGAGCAACCTGTGACTAGTGTTTCGCCCTGTCTTTGCTCGGGTGCCGTCCTCGTTTTTTTTAAATTCCTTTAAAATCCGTTAAGTTTCAGAGAAGCTAGCTCGTGCACCATGCGACGGATGTCGTATCTTTACAGATATGATAAACTTAAGAATTGACATTTCTCTCTTGTTACCTCAAATTGATGTAACATGATGATAAAAATTATTAATCTAATGATTGCCCGTTTGCAAACGCGCACCTCGGCCTGATTTAAATTATACGTAGGTACATAATTTCCTTTGATTAAGATAGGTACTATATTGACCAACTACAGAAGTTCTTACGGTTTACCCTTTCGAAAGGTGTTAAACAAATACAGAATGCGTAGTTTCTTGGTCCTGGTGACTTTGGCAAAATGTTTTAAAGCAGTTTCACTTGGCTTTGACGTTTCATTTGAGTAACTATCCACCGCCCCGCTCCATCCCGCACCGCCCCGCACCCGCCGGCCACCGCCAGCGGCCTAGCGCACAACTTTGTTGTTACTTTATTACGCAGCTCGTTTATTTTAATTACCGCGGGCACGCGGAGGTCCCGTGCGCGTGTGCCCAGCCCGCCGCACTAAGTGACACACAAACAGCGCCGAGAACGTTATCAACATGAAGTGAATGTTTTAATAACAACAACAGCTCACTAAGTACTGTGTTTATTTGGCGAAGGAGTGAAGCTTGTTGTGAGGTAACCATGTTTTCACCGCGCTATGAAATATAAACAGTAGGTATTGTTTGAGCCAGATGTGGCAGTGGAGTGATGTCACGCGTGTGGCACTGTAACCCTGCTGCGCCGCACACCACCAGCTGTTCCACGAGGCTCCACCGACCCTGATTATATCATTCTGCTCCTGGTTTTGGAGATCTAGCTCATTAATAAAACCTACTTTCTACAGTCTTTTGAAAACGAAGAAATGGACACAAAATTAGTTCGAACGCCCATTTAATTGAACACTTATTTGAAAAGATATCGTTGCACAGCTGGCGCCACCCGCGCCCGGGGCAGCTGCGGCACAAACAGCCGAACTAAGGTAATAGCCTCTTTTTAGCTAGATTTAGGAGTCTTTACTTGTGAAGTAATAGAATGAAGCGGCGACCCCGCCCGCTCCGCCGGCGCCGAAGTCGCCGACGACAGCGGCTCAACTAACACAGTTTTGTGCTGAAGAAGAAAGCCTCCGAATGATAAGCTGAGCATACAAGTCTCCTACAGATTGAACACACACAACAAGTAAAATATTTGCATCACGTGGAGCTACTCTAATAAATTAAATGCTTGAGTAGAGTGACAGACAAGAACAAACTTTATTTTAAAACAGTTAACAGCATCATAGTAGATAGTCTCAATACAAAATAGGTTCAATATAACACTCCCACTTATCGCAATATTCACTAAACAATTTTATACAAACACTTCAAAATCCGTATCTGTCTGGCTACTGCCTACGCCGAGGACCACTTGTTATGTTGAGTATAATAGAGTTTTCTCTGTCTGTTGTACCAGACTCAGAGCTGTCTAATGTATCATTTCCACAAGGTACATACAGTTCACCGCTGTCATCTGTGTTCGGACTCTCTGACTGGTCAAGTGAATTTTCCATAAGTCATAAATCTGGAACCAAATTCACTTCATTTCAACAATTTTCTTGAAACTCCAGAATAATCTCGGTCTCTATCTTTTCCAATACTATTACATCTCGACTGATAGTGACAACATTAGACTTCGGGTTGTATACCCTGTAACCTTTGACAACATTGGAATAGCCAACAAATAGGACACATTTTTCAGACTTTCTGTCCCACTTTAATCTTTTTTGTTTTGGTACATGTACCATGACGGTACTACCGAAAACACGCAAATAACTTACATCAGGCTTTCTTTCTTTCCGTCCACATCTCAAAAGGAGTTTTATAATTTAATGATGTGGTCACAGTCCTGTTCTGTAAGTACACTGCAGTGTGTGCCGCCTCTGTAAGTACACTGCAGTGTGTGCCGCCTCTGCCCAAAACCTTTTCTCGAGACCTGCATCGAACAGTAGACACTTGGCTTTCTCTACGATAGTATGGTTGTAATGTACTGAGAGACCATTCTGCTCAAGTGTGTATGGGTTCGTTTTGTGATATACTATCTCATGCGACATCAAAAAATCGTCAAACTTGATGTTGTAGTATTGTCCCATTGTCACTTATCAAGATCTTTATGCTGCGATTAAGTTGATTCTCAACCTCTGCTTTAAACTGTTGAAAGCATTTTAATGCCTCATCTTTTGTTTTCAAAAAATAAATATAGGTCATACGACTAAAGTCATCTATGAACAGCATAAAGTATCTAGATCTGCCTAGAGATCGGTTTTCTATTGGTCCACAGAGATCGATATGCACAATGTGTAGCACCTCAGTACCTCTGAAACCTACCTTCTTTGGGAAAAGGTAAGCGGCTCTGCTTGCCTTCACAGCATGCAACACATGATGATTTTGATATATCTGTCTCCCAAACTCAACCGGGCTGGGGCTGCGCTCAAGCGGCTCCTGCCCAACCTTGGGGGTCCAGACGCCTCCTGCCGGAGGCTCTACGCGGGGATCGTTCGGTCCATGGCCCGCTACGGGACGCCGGTGTGGGCGCCGTCGCTGAAAAAGCAACCGGCGGCCATACTGAACGCCTGCCAGAGGGTCATGGCGATAAGGATGGTGTGGGGATACTGCACGGTCTCCCGCGAAGCCTTCTGGCTGGCCTACCACTGTGGGATCTGAAGGCAACAGTCCTTGCACACATGCACGATATGCGCGTGGAGATGCAACGCCGGAGTGAAAGTCCGCTGCCGCGACAGTTCACAGCATGGCGGACAGAGCTCCGGCGGGATCTCATGGTGAAATGGCCTCAACGACTATCGCAACCCAGTGCTGGGCACGCCACAATCATGGTGGTAAGTCCCCTCTTTGAGGCGTGGCTGGAAAGACCTCACGGCGTCCATATCTTCCGCATGACGCAGGTACTCACCGGACATGGTTCGTTCGGGAGATTCCTGCACTCGATTCATGCGGAAGTGACGCCCGGGTGTCGCCACTGTGCGGAACGCCCGGAGGACACGGTGGAGCACACAGTCGAGGTGTGCCCTGCTTGGGCGGAGCATCGCTTTGCCCTCGTGGGGGCGATCGGCGGCGGAGACCTCTCCCGCCGGGCCTTGGTTGAGGCCATGGTCCGGAGCGAGGAGGAGTGGCAGGCGGTCGCCGACTTCTGCGAAGCAGTAATGCTCGCAAAGGAGGAGGCCGAACGCATCAGGCAACGGCGTTATCGCCGCCGCCGTCGCCGGGATTCTGATCCCGATTTCCGGCCAACGTAGACGCGGGCTTGCGGACAGTGAGCAATGGGTAGCTCGCTGTCCGGCCGTCCGGTAACTGTCCAGACCAAGCCCACTGTTCCCGCGCGCCTCAAGGAGTTGTCAGCAACAGCAGGGACCCAGCCGGGTCGAAGCCTACTGGGGCCAGGGTTATCCGAAAGGGCGCTCGAGCCCCGGTATGAAGGCTAGAAGGAACGGGGTGGGTCTTTTAGTCAGTAAGAGTCTGATACTATCTCCCGCTCCGCCCAAGGGCGGGGGATGTCAATGCATGATTTTTCCCACCATAAAAAAAATATATATATAGAGTCCGTCTAATGAAAGCGTGACCTGAGAAAAAGAGGTTACAACCAAAAATTTTGAATGTGGTATTATTGAAATAGTAGGAGAAAAAAGTTTTGATACTAGAGTATTTTTGGTATTTAAGACTATTTTAGAATAGTTGTACAAGAACTTAAATCCTAGTCAAAAACACGTGTGTAGACTTAATTATTTGGTGGGTGTATGGTAAATGTCAATAACACACAAAATGTTAGATAGTATTCCAAATTATTTCATTTTATCTGATCTCTCAAAAGTCGCTATAATAATATTTAAATAATTTTCTTTATTTTCCATTTGGCGTTCTGGCAAGAATACCAAGTGCACAATACCGTGATAGTTAAATAAAATAGTCAACATGATTTCAACTTCATCACGTCTCGCCAACACTATTAATGTGTTTCAAGATTGTTGGGTTGGAATCGATTCGTTTTAGCATAGACAAAATTCAGATCTTTTGGGATTAGTCAAGTGGGAACATGTTTTATACTCCAGTGATTGTTTCAAATGATACGGATCGACTCGTGAGACACAAAAAGTTCAGCAGCTGCTGCAGCAGCATCTCTCTCAAACTTGACCTAGGATTTTCGCGATTTTAACTTCAGTTGCAAACTTTCATGCACTACCAGACAGAGTGAGGCAAATCTTTCATTATATCTCAACTGCTTTTGAACGCATTCAACCACTCACTAGCATGTGTTTTTGATTAAGTCGATTTACCAAAAGCCTTCGTTGTTCGATGTTTTTGTCCATTATGAAATTTGCAATATGTCAGATTATCTAAAAATATAAGAAAAAAAAAATATCATTACATCCTTAATATAACTATCTAATAATATTAGTCGACAAGGATCAAGATTATAACGTCATACTAACTTAAAAATCAAAAATCACAATGTTGGTTTTCATTGAAAACACCTTGTTTCTCTTCTTGTTTTTGTTTGAACTTATTAACCATAGCGTGTAGCAGTTTTTGCTCGTTACTGTTTATTGTTTTTCCCACAATTAAGCAATTATTCTTGAAAAATAAATATCAGTTTCCAAAAACTGACTGACTGACTTTGTAGTGATTTTTTTTTGGCAAAACAATTTTGCCAATTTAATTTAAAAAAAAAACTCCAGGTTACGCTTTCAGTAGATGCACTCTATCTGTCTCATTATCAAGTGTCAATCCTTGTACAGCATCTTGCATCTTGTTCAAATACTGGCTGTTGACATGACCTAAACGTCGATGTCAAACTTCACTGGACACCATCACTGCAGCTGATGAACAATATTCATGCATGTCTAGTTTATGTTAGCGCAGGGTGTTTTATTAAATGCCGTTAACATTACCTACTGTGTATCTCTGTTTATAACACCCTGCGCTAACACATCTGACATGTGAAAACAGTTCAATTGGTAGCAGAGCGTGGTTAGTCGTAATAGCAATGTCAGCTCTTTTATTAAATGCCGTTAACATTATCTAATGTGTATCTCTGTATAAAACACCCTGCGCTAACAGTTTATACACTCCATTCAACAGATTCGCTGTAGCCACTAGTACTGCTGCTTGGTTGAAAATCTGACAACCATCATTGCTAAATGAATCTTTGTTTCCTTTTACAACTTTTACGACAACAACAGACCGAAGTCAACTTCGGCACGCACAATACACCTTCTACTGTAACATCATAATTACAGGTGCGCGTCTTTGTCGTAATCTGCACATCTCCAGTACATAATACAGGTACTTTATCTTTGCTTGCCACGACAATTTCCTTGATTTTATGATCGCGCGACACATTTGACAACCATTTTTCGTTTGCGGTAAGATGAACACTCGCCCCGGAGTCAATATACCAATCACTTTTGCAAAATTCACCATTTAAGAACACGTCGCTAAACGCATTACTGCTTGTACGTTCATTTTTATTTGTATTCGACGAATTTTTGTTCAAAAATGTACACTGGTTGTGGTAATGCCCTGTTTGTTTACATTTGTAGCATGTTTTTTTTTATGACTTTTGTTGGTTTTGACTTTGACATTTGGGCGCTGTCTTTGGTCGCAGTGTTACCAACATTCCGGTTCTTCTTAAAACTCGCAAACGCGCCACTGGAACTGAAAGCGCTACTGTCACTACCGCTTCCACTTTCTTCCAAGTCCAACAACTTGGTTTTAATGGCGTCTGCTATCAATGAGTCTGCTCGTGAATCCTGAGTCATCAAATAGATTTTTCAATTTCTTCCACAGCTCATGGGTAGTTTGTACACTTTATATTTGCACGTACAGCGACGAATCTATTGTCAGAATCAATTATACTTGATGCCATTAGACATTCCCTCCAGCATAACCTCTAATAAATTAAACGCTTGAGTCGAGTGACAGACAAGAACAAATTTTATTTTAAACAGTTAGCAGCATCAGATTGGCCAGAAGTGGCTAAGGATTGAAAAGTGTGGAATAACGGAAGGGAGGCCTTTGCCCTGCAGTGGGACACAACGGGCTCATAAAAAAAAAGACGTGTGGCACTCGGGGACTGCCGCGGTAAAGCTATTGCATAGCATTTTTTATCAACTTATGCAATTATAATTATTTATTTACTAGCTTTTGCCCACGCGGCTTCGCTCCCGCTCTTCCCTACTTCAGCCTACTATACTCTACCCTACTATACCCTACTCTACCCTACTCTACCCTACTCTACCCTACTCTACCCTACCCTACTCTTCTCTACCCTACTCTACCCTACTCTACTCTACCCTACTCTACTCTACCCTACTCTACTCTACTCTACCCTACTCTACCCTACTCTACCCTAGCTTTTAAACAAAACAAGAACACTCACTTTACACACCTGAACACACAACTCTTCACAGGGCACGGGGGCTTCTCACAATACCTCAATCGTATGAAAAAGAAGGACTCACCTGCATGTATTTGCGACCCAGCCGCGGAGGAATCAATATTACACCTGATAACAGAGTGTCCAGTGTTTCAGCTTAGAAGGTATAACCTGGAAAATGAAATAGGTATAAAAATATGCATTAACAATATAAGCGAAGTAATGTTAAATAAAAAAATAAGAAGTAACTTTTTAGATTTTTGTTTCGGTATAATAAGAATTGTAATCGATAGAAATAAAACGTAGATTAAGAAACTAACACTGTAAATATATTGACCTATATTGTGCTTAGTGTTAAGGATAAGTTAAGTTTGTAACGAAATAGAAAAAAAAGAAACAAAAAAAATGAAAGCAATAAAAAGAACAGAAAAAAAAATGAAAACAGAAAAGAAAGATAAAAGGAAGAACAAAAAAAAAGTAATCAAAACATAGAATCAAACCTATCTTAGTAATTATTTATTAGTAATTTCATATTCATGTAAAGAAAAAAGCATCCGTGATGGGTCTATGACCTTCTCACAACCAAAACCAGAGCAAGGAAAAAAAAAAACAGAAGCGACAATCCGTGCCTAGCCAAATAAAGACTCTGACCAGTGTCAGAGGACAAAAAGCGATGCACACAAAAAAAAAAAAACCCTGCTCTACCCTACTCTACCCTACTCTACCCTACTCTACCCTACTCTGCCTTACTCTACCCTACTCTACCCTACTCTACGGAAATCAGAAATCAGAAACGTTTATTTCAAATAGACCAGTTACAGGCACTTTTGAATAGTCAAATGTCGGTCAGTCCAAGAAAAGTGAAGCTAAATTGCACGTTCCAAAGAGTAGGTCTCTATGGAGAAGAACGTGCAAGAAACTCCATGGACACTCTTTTAAATCGTATTGAGTTACATGAATCTTCGATTACATATTTCTTTTTTTGCTTCTATTATGTGAACACAATGAAGATAAGTAATAAAAATTAAATATAATGGTAACAATAAAAATAGAATTTGAATAAGTCACTGGCAGCTAAGAGATGACCAGTCTCAACTGACGGCGCCCGTTCACGAGCATGACGCGTGCATCAGCCCCACTCAGCTCAACCATTTTGAAGGGAGCCAAATGACCCAATAACACGTGCCACCATCAGCGAGACATTTTAGTGAGCATGACAATCTCTCAACTGCCATGCTTGTAGTGTCAAACAACTTGTAACCAAATAAAAATGCTCCATGGTACTTCACATTCACAAAATTGAAAAAAAAGTGCTTCTACATTATACAATGCTATTATTTCCAAATGTAACACGTAACAAATTATAAGTTCTATTGAAATAAACAAATAAAATTAAAAAAAATAATCCGAAAACAACAATAGGAAAAGGCCAGCAGCCTCTCTTCCAATATTTATAATTAAAATTTAAAGAAAAATAAGAAATACGACTAATTCGTAGCTAAAAATGACTGTTTCTGTGGAGCAGGACCGGCATTTAGCCAAGCATTTTTATCGAGTAGATAATCTTCCAATTTATAATATGCTTGCCTACATAGCGTGCGTTTAATGCATGTTTTAAATTTTGACTCATTTAATTGGAGAATTTCAAGTGGAATTTTATTATAAAATTTTACACAGTACCCCATAAAAGAACTAGATACTTTAGCCAATCTGAATCGAGGTTGATCTAACTTGTCTTTATTTCTAGTATTAAAATTGTGCCTGTCACTTATTTTAGTAAAAAGATGAATATTTTTAATTAAAATTATTGACAGCCAGTTTTGGACCTGCTGCAGAATGTAGTTTACGTCATCAAGATGTGTGGAGCGTCTATTTATCTTAAATATTAAGGAAGTATCGTCAGCAAACAATACTACATGTGGTTGTTTTTTCAATAAATGCGGTAGATCATTAATATACACTAGAAAGAGGAAAGGACCCAATATAGAGCCTTGTGGTACACCCATTTTGACTTCTAAGCCCTGTGAATTGACACCATTTATTTGAACTTGCTGTTGCCTGTCATTTAAATAGGATTTCACTAAGCTTAGTGCAAGTTTACCTAATCCGTAATGTTCTAGCTTTAAAAGTAAGGTTTCATGATTGACACAATCAAAAGCCTTTGAGAGGTCACAGAAAATTCCAATAGCATCTTGGGCTTCCTCCCATGCTGCAAATATGTGTTTTAATAAGGTGACACCAGCGTCAGTCGTACAACGTCCTTTGGTGAAACCATACTGCTGTTCGTGTAAGATCTTATTGATGTTAAAATGAATAAGCATTTGATTGAGCATAACTTTTTCAAAGACCTTACTGAAAACCTTACCCTACCCTACTCTTCTCTATCCTACTCTACTCTACCCTACTCTACCCTACTCTACCCTACTCTACCCTACTCTACCCTACTCTACCCTACCCTACTCTACTCTACTCTACCCTACTCTACCCTACTCTACTCTAATAAAGAAGGAAAACCCGACTTATTTTTATATTAGATTTTATTTATGCAGTATTTTTTTCCTTTGTTTTTTTTCTGGTTGTTAGGTTAGAGGGGTGTTAGGTTATTTTCCTTACGGAATTTCTGGATTCGGTCTCCACGCTCAAGGCCCGCGATAGAAGCTATGCAATAGCTTAAAAACATCATCATAGTAGAAATTGTCGATACAAAATAGGTTCAATATAACAGCTACAAGCTTTCCACCCGCAGATCAAACATAAAATCAAATTTGTTTAACTCGGAAAAACTGACATCATAAAGATAAGCCATAAATTGCGAGCGGCCGCCCTCGAGCCGGCAGCATCCGCCGCGATGACGCATCGACAGTGATCCCTCAGCGCCGACAGAGAGGTGCGACGCGTCTCAGACGCCGCCAGAGGGTGGGGTGACTCGGTAAACAAGTAGTGATAAGTGTGTAGAGAAGCTGGCGCGGCCCGCGCCCGTCCCGCGCCGGCCGGGAGCGCCGCGGAGTTGCCGCTCGCTGCAACACGTCTCACACGACTATATGCACTACGAGTAACATATATTATATTATGCAAAGTTTTCTCGCAAACATTGCGTTCATAACAGTTCATTTCAAATTATGTAGAGATAAGGAAAGATACGGGAACACATCGAGAGCTTCCGATGGGAATATATCGTGTGAGCGTGCTGAGGTCGTGCGGGGTTAGCATCGAGGGGGGGATGAGGTGTACTCGATATTCACTCACTCCGATTGAAAAAGTGCGGCCATATGTAGGTATGTGCGACGCGGTGACATTGTGTCGGTGAGCCCTGCAGGCGTGCCGAGCGGTGGCGTCGGGTGTCCGACGCGCGGCGCCTGCCACCTGCTCACGCGACTCGCCGCGAACCCGGCTTATGCACTGAAAGACGACGATTGGGATTTCGAAAGAAGATGTTCTTGATACTTATTTTCAAGTTCGTTTATGTTGTTCATTTTAGACGCAGATACACTTTGTGCCACGAACTGGATTTTACAACTTCGAGTTCCTAAATACGACTTACAGGTTGTTAAGTTATACTTACTAAAGCTACGTCAGCCTCGGAAGGCTGACGTTGCTTTCCAACGGACTGGTAAACATATTAAGCGGAAGTGTACTGTGGTAGGTATAAATTAAACTAAGTAGATTATAAAATTTGAGATGAAGTGGCAATCTACGTCGCAGTATCTAACTGTCGTAGTTACGTTCGTGCTTCGTCGATATAGTGTGGTGGAGATAAGGTACTTCACACTAACGAATTTGGAAGTTACGGACGTCAACATGGGGAAAACGAGACTTATGGTAGGTACATATCAACTAATAAATTGTTGACATGTTGTGTACGCGAGGTACTTCACATTAACAAATTATACAAGTTGTGTTCGTCGACACGGCGTAAATGCGAGAAGTACTTCGCTCTCACAAACTGTTGAAGTTGTGTGCTCCAACATGATGTACCTACTGTCAGTATATAGTTTATCAATATTTTGAATATCGAAATTCTGTGACATAGTCAAATGTCTATTCGACTGTATAACGGAATTTGTGTGTCGTCTGTCAATGAACACTTCGGACACTCACAGACAGCCACCTTAAACCGCAAGGTCGAGAACAAGGTCGACCGACGCCGGGCGAGTGCTGGTTGCTAACCGTCTCCAACCCAGTTGAGTTGGTCTACCGTCTGCGGTCAGCAGCTGACGATGATATTTTGGGAGAAACGGATTTTGGTTTTTAATTGTCTATCGCCATTCTCAATTAACCAAACGCCTTTAAAAAGTAGTTAAATAGCGGTTGAGAATATAAGTTTGTTGTTTTTTTAGGATTCCGTAGTCAACTAGGAACCCTTATAGTTTCGCCATGTCTGTCTGTCCGTCTGTCTGTCTGTCTGTCTGTCCGTCCTCGCTTAATCTCTGTGACCGTTAGCACTAGAAAGCTGAAATTTGGTACCAATATGTATATCAATCATGCAGATAAAGTGGTAAAATAAAAATTGGAAAAAAATGTTTTATTAGGGTAGCCCCCCTATATGTAAACTGGGAAGTGATTTATTTTTTTAATTTCAACCCTAACGTGTGATATATCGTTGGATAGGTATTTAAAAATGAATAGGGGTTTACTAAAATCATTTTTTGATAATGTCAATAATTTCGGAAATAATCGCTCCAAAAGTAAAAAACAATGCGCCCCCCCCTCTAACTTTTGAACCATAAGTTTAGAAAATATGAAAAAAATCTGAAAAGTAGAACTTTTTATGGACTTTCTAGGAAAATTATTTTGAACTTGATGGAAAGAACAGTTTTTGTACAAAAAGACAAAAAAGTTCTACAAAATAATTTCTGGACTAAGTTTGTTGTATAGTCGCTTGTTGTAATGCTTGCCTATAGTAAGCATTTTTTTAAACTCAAAAGTGGGTACACTTAATGTGACGGATGGAAAACTACGGAACCCTACACTGAGCGTGGCCCGACACGCTCTTGGCCAGTTTTTTGACGGAGAATCCCACCGAGTCCAAGGCTGGTCGATAAATAAAATGTTTAGAAAATTGAAATTTTACA
Organism: Mythimna albipuncta; assembly: GCA_929112965.1. Lineage (NCBI taxonomy): Eukaryota > Metazoa > Arthropoda > Insecta > Lepidoptera > Noctuidae > Mythimna > Mythimna albipuncta. The sequence goes on along the minus strand of OV815962.1, from coordinate 259,096 downwards.
AACACATTAGACAATATAGGTGTCGCACAAGCTCCGCACATGCACCACGTCCGCCCCGTACGCGTATGGCATCCGCCCAGCAGACAAACGTCATTCACCTCGCACGTGCAACGCACACGCTACGTCGACGCCCCGGCCACTCAGCCAGGAAATTGGAACACACACGAGCTCCCTTTCTCCGCCGCAGTACTGCCGCACTATGCTGTGATCAGTTCGGTGTGGGCGCGCGCGAGGTGCTCGCTGATAACGTCACAATCGCTTTAAACGAGGATTAATCAGATGGTTAAACAGTAGATGAGACAAGAGATGCTTCAGCAGTCGTCACCCTACACCGTATCGCACCGCGCCGGCCCACCGTTTTGTCCATTTCAGGCAGGAAAAAATACATATTTCCAAAAATTAGGATCATTTTTACATGAACCGTTCAAGCAAAAAGGTAAATCTAGTTTATCTTTGTGTGTCCGCGCGTCGCTAAATACTGAAGGTAATGAAGTGAAGCGGGCGTCATCGGCTCGCTCATATTGCTTACTGATGTCTATTGTCCGGAGCTCGGCGGCGATATATTAGTTTCGAGAGATGTGAGCTCGACGTCCCCTGTGACTATCGCCGACGTAGTGGCCTCGACTACGCTCTCAGGGAACTGAGCAACTTTATAATGCGTAAAATTTAATAAACGCTAATTGAAACAATGTTTTATCACGTCAGCAAAATTTCATATTTTTGCGGCTGCGACTGCGACTGTGGCTTGCACCAATTCCTTAAGTGACGTCATACGCGCCATAACACTTTAAATTTTCTCGGACTGCTAGTTATACTCCTCGTTATTTTTTATATATTTTATAAACCAATTAAACACATACATTTTAATGACATACGCTCGTAACATCGCTCGGTGCCTCATCTTCCACACTTCCACTGTTCTGTACGTTGTGAACGGGAAAAGTATATTCCACTGCAGTGCCGCAGCTGTGGTTTTTCAAATTTGCGCCTTTGATTTTCCCCTAGAAGTAACTATTCCTAAAATCTTGAACCATTCCTCGAAATCTCGAGCCCCTACCACTTTTAGACACACAAAGAAGGTAATCCTCGAAATCCCAAACTATCACCGCTTCTAGACACAGAGACTAACCTTTTTTTATTGTTGATAGGTTCGCGCTCGACCGCTATCTCACCTGATGGTAAGCGACGATGCGGTCAACGATGGAACGCGTTTACCTAGAAGAAACCTATTTACTCTCGATTTAAAGATTCTCGGGTTGTAGCTATCAGGAAACACAGACTCCGGCAAGGAATTCCACTCCCTAGCCCCACGCACAATGAATGTGTTCCCAAAACGTTTTGTGCGTGTAGGTGGGATATCCACCATATACCAGTGGCGCATAGCCATAGCCATATATAGGTAGTCCGATGATGGAACGGGCTAGGCGGAATTAGGTTATGCAATTCCGACGCGCACTCCCCGAAATGCAACCGGTAGAAAACCGACAGGCTAGCAACTCTGCGTCGATGCTCAAGACTTTGAAGCCTCGACTCGACGAGTATATCATCGCCAATTATTCTTCTGGCTCGCCTCTCAATTGTCTCAAGTGCATCAAGCTGGTATCAGGCAGATCCGTCCCAAAGACCTGGCAACATAACAATTAATTCCTGAATCGTCAATGGCTTTAGATGTATTAGGGCATCCCGTAAATCCTAATCCGACGCTACTCACAACGTCAGAGAGTAATTCAGTTTCTGTTACGTACACTTTCAACGGTAGAGGACAACCCAGCACCCAACACATGACAGCCGACGACCGCGTGACTGCAGCCGAGATACACTCCATCTCCAGTACCAGATTGAACAGACTCTATACCAGATATACTAGAACTTGATTTTGACAACATTTCTATCGGTGTCCACGTGCTTAGACGATGCTCCCAATTTTTTTGCATATATGGACGGTATGTGACACATCTTCTGTCACACAGTCAGCATCAACGCGGTTAGACGCTGCTCTTTATTAATGTGCTCTACGTGGATGGTATGTGACACGACACGGATAAACGTCGACGTGTAGTATGTATTAGTAACGGTTGTGTCACATTTTATATTATTACTATATTTGCTTGCAAGTATAGAAAGCAGAACATCACTAATTGCCATTTATTTTGTAAAAGAAAGTGGTGCGCCGCGCAACCAACATCATTTTCAAACATAGCTTCACAATCAATTCCGTAGCGGGTCTCGTAGCAATCAGGCGTAGCCGCGTAGCACTCGGCTACGAGGCGCTAGCAATTAAATGATTTGCAGATATTGAATTTCTGTCGTTACTATTGAAGGGGTCGATACTGTTGAATACATCCCTGGGTATAGTGTGGACCAAGAACTGCGCTGCGCTCAGCCGAGATGTATGATGTACTGCAGCCTACTTATTTTTAGGGTTCCGTAGCCAAATGGCAAAAAACGGAACCCTTATAGATTCGTCATGTCTGTCTGTCTGTCTGTCTGTCCGTCCGTATGTCACAGCCACTTTTTTCCGAAACTATAAGAGCTATACTGTTGAAACTTTGTAAGTAGATGTATTCTGTGAACCGCATTAAGATTTTCACACAAAAATAGAAAAAAAACCGGTCAAGTGCGAGTCGGACTCGCCCATGAAGGGTTCCGTAGCAGCAAGTAACATAATATAAAAGTTCTTGTAATGTGTTGTAATTTTGATCGATGTTTTAATAATTGTGTATTTTTTTCGATTTATGACGCATTAAAAAAAACTACTTACTAGATTTCGTTCAAACCAATTTTCGTTGGTAGTTTTTATAGTAATGTACATCATATATTTTTTTTAGTTTTATCATTCTCTTATTTTAGAAGTTAGAGGGGGGGGGAACACACATTTTACCACTTTGGAAGTGTCTCTCGCGCAAACTATTCAGTTTAGAAAAAAAATGATATTAGAAACCTCTGTATCATTTTTGAAGACCTATCCATAGATACCCCACGCGCATGGGTTTGATGAAAAAATTTTTTTGAGTTTCAGTTCTAAGTATGGGGACCCCCAAAATTGATTGCTTTTTTTCTATTTTTGTGTAAAAATCTTAATGCGGTTCACAGAATACATCTACTTACAAAGTTTCAACTGTATAGCTCTTATAGTTTCGGAAAAAAGTGGCTGTGACATACGGACGGACGGACAGACAGACAAACAGACAGACAGACATGACGAATCTAAAGGGGTTCCGTTTTTTGCCATTTGGCTACGGAACCCTTAAAAAAGCAATAGAATAGAATAGAATAGACTTTATTGTACACCAAAAAGTAATACAGCTTATACAAAAACTTCAGTTTGTGGGTACAATTATGGCGGTCTTATCGCTGAAAGCGATATCTTCCAGACAACCTTAGGATGGATAGAGCTAAAAATAATACACGGGGTAGTCTGTGGTGTACTGCTAACTATATAAAACACAATACTCAATTATAAATACATATATACATATATATTATAATAAGTTACACAATTTAATTAGTAAAAAGGATAGAAAAAAAGAGTAAAGTAGGGTTGGTGGAAGAAATTAAAATACGTAGAATCAGTATAGTATTAGAGAGAAAGGAAATGGTTTTTAACTAGATTTTTAAAAGAAACTAGTGACTGGGGTTGCCTAATTGGTAATGGCAACGCATTCCACAAACGTACCGCTTGGATTGCAAACGACTAATCAGAGAATTTTGTAGAATGCGAAGGCATTAAGAGGGTCAAATTCTCCGATGATCTCAAGTGTCTAGAATGTGTGTCATGAATGAACTTAAAACTTTCTTTGAGATAAGAGGGGGTTCAATATTTTTTTTTTTTCATCAAACCCATACGTGTGAGGTATCTATGGATAGGAGAATGTGTCTGGGAGTATTGGCGACTTGATTTTAAAGATATTGCCTACAAAATACGTAAAAATGAGCTTTGAGAATTTACGTGAGGTAAGTAATCATTTTATGTACCTTGATTACCTGATACCTGAAAATTGGCCATCTAAGCAAGCTAGCAGGTAGGCATGCGTTCTTAGTACATACTAACAGTACTCAATCGTCTACATTTCGTTCGTCAGAAAATACGTGATGTCTGGCGGTCCTGGGATCTTACTCTAATAGTACATTGAATTGAATGGCGAGCGATATTGTATCTTAAGATAAAATATTACAGTATCTTAGCCGTGTGCAGCGCCCCTTAGTGAACTCCACTGCGGGTGACGTAACCTACGACAAACTTATTATTTGCGGTTGGTACAGTAATCGGGTCTCAGGGATCGAACCGCAAAATTAAGTTTATTTTTTATTGTATTTACTTTTCCGGGATAAAAAGTACCAAGTGTGGTACCCAGGATATTAAAGAATAATTATAGTCGTACCAAGTTTCATCGTTATCGAACCGGTAGTTTTTGCGTGATGCCTGAACAAACAGACAATTTTTTTTTATGACATTTTTGGGTCGGTGTCGGTCTAGTAACACCCCCTGCCATTTATTTTTTTGATATTTTCAATGTACAGAATTTTCACTTCTACAGTTTTATTCTAAGTAATATAGAATAGATATTTTTTTAACTTGTTGGGATAAATTACTATTACCTTAAACCGTCAATTTAATTAAATATATATAAATAAGAATGTACTAAATATATCTATGAAAATATGTAGGTATATTATGTATTAAAAGGAAATATAAATTAGATTTTAGATCATGTCATTACTATTACAAATTTCGTACCATTATTATTAGATTATACAACATATCATTTCTATTACAAATTTTAATATCATACCATTATCACCAGATTATATGACAAGTTATTATAATAATAGCTTTATTCATTCCACAGATTTTACATACGTATCTAATAACTTTTGGTTGTGTTACTACAATGGTAACTAAGGTGTGCAAATAGCATACCCTAGTTTGTTAGTATTATCTTCTGTTGTAAGGAACACTCTGGCGGTGAAAGCCTTCTCCATTTCTCTCCATTTGTTCCTATCCTTTGCCAGTCTGTTCCAGGTTATTCCAGCCGTGGCAAATAATTCAACACTCCAACGTTTGACCGGCCTGCCCTTTCGCCATTTTTGTGTAAAGAGTACCAATTCGTGACAATTTTGGACCATTGGTTCCCTGGTGATCTTTGGGCATGCCCAGCCCTTATCCATTTTTGACTCATTATTGTTTTTGTTATGCCCTGTACCATGGTGATTTTACTGATGTCTTGATTTCTCACTTAATTGCTTAACTGTAGACCCAAAAGACTTCTTTCCATGCTATTTTGGCACACTTTAACTTTGTGAGTCGGTGTGAAGCGTCGGTGAGACAGGCTATTAGGGTATCAATAACATGTTGTTATAATTACAAATATCATTATTATTACAATTCAAATGTTAAAACCAAAATGTCAAAAATATCACTGACAAGCAACACGTTGCATAGTGAACTAGTGTCGCACCGAGTGGCGAGCAGCGCCTGTGAGTTCGCAGTGTTTGTGCGTGCTGGTGCGCGCCTGTGCATGATCGTGCCTACTTAAGCGTGCTCGGGCGTGTTCGGGCGTGCTAGTGCTGCCGCTGTGATCCTTAAGACTTTTGAGCGAAAGTGCATGACTCGAATCGGGTGGCTTTTCTTTCCTTACTGTAAGTGCTTTTTTTATGGTGGGAAAAAATCGTCCAATGGCATCTCCATAGTAGGATAGTGTCAGACTCTTACTGACTAAAAGACCCACCCTGTTCTTTTTAGCCTTCATACCGGGGCTCGAGCGCCCTTTCGGATAACCCTGGCCCCAGTAGGCTTCGACCCGACTGGGTCCCTGCTGTTGCTGACAACTCCTTAAGGCGCGCGGGAACAGTGCGCGCCGTCGACGACTTGGGCTTGGTCCGAACAGTTACCGGACGACTGGACAGCGAGCTACCCATTGCTCACTGTCCGCACGCCCGAGAATCCCGGCGGCGGCGGCGGCGGCGGCGAGAACGCCGTTGCCTGATGCGTTCGGCCTCCTCCTTTGTGAGCATTACTGCTTCGCAGAAGTCGGCGACCGCCTGCCACTCATCCTTGCTCCGGACCATGGCCTCAACCAAGGCCCGGAGCGAGAGATCTCCGCCACCGATCGCCCCCACGAGGGCACGGCGATGCTCCGCCCAAGCGCGGCACACCTCGACTGTGTGCTCCACCGTGTCCTCCGGGCATTCCGCACAGTGGCGACACCCGGGCGTCACTTCCGCACGAATCCGGTGCAGGAACCTCCCCAACGAACCATGTCCGGTGAGGACATGCGTCATGCGGCAGGTAAGGACGCCGTGAGGTCTTTCCAGCCACGCCTCAAAGAGAGAGCTTACCGCATTGATTGTGGCGTGCCCAACTGTAAGTGCTTCGATTATAAACTCTTCTTCTGGGTAGATCTTATTCCATGTATTTGGACTTGCCCCTCCTTGTCTTCATTTTCCATTGAGTACGATTTGTGCTATGTCAAGGCTTTTCGCCTGGTGCTTTAGAAATGTCGACAGCAATAATAAATAGAGTAAATGTGGAAACAGTCCGAGACGCGATTGTTTTCAGCAGTGGGTGGGTGTACATTCAATTACAATCTGTTGTTTTATCATTAGGTGTCGTCTCAGCGGGCGCGCGGGCTTGAACTCCTGAACTTCTTTTACTGTTCAATTTAACAACTCGAATGCTTTTCATGTGAGTAACATTCAAAGTTCTATTTAAGAAAACCACTGGATATTATTTCGATGAGATTCTTTAGAATGTCAACTTGTATATTTTTCAAATGAGTACACGTCATAGGAAACAGTAAATGATGTCTACTGTAGCATTGTTCAAATTAGTTTCCAGTAGAGTGATGTGCTGCTAGTCTAGTGCTTTTGGCGCCTCGTGCGGCCTCCGCAGGGGACGGGCACATCTCGCGGTGCGTCAGGGTCGTGCATCCGCCGGTGATGTGGAACTGTAGCTGCGCGTGTCCTGCTCCGTACAGTTCGTCAGGCAGACAGCGGCCGTGCAAAACCGTTTACTAACTGAGATTAACGACAGGACAGCCACCGCCCCCTCCGCCTCCGCCACCCCCCGTGGCGCGAACAAACGGAATTTCTTAATTAAAGCCGTAGCTAGCGAAAGCAGTTGTCATGTTGTGCGACAGCGGAGCACGGCCGGTAGCCAGGCTTGTCATTACGGATATACGTATATTTGCTATATATAATAAATCAGAAGTTCTCAATGGACATAATGCTTCCCTCATAATCACTGCTGTGTAAATTACTTCATAATATCAGTATGGTATATCATAATACAAATAATACAAAGCAGGTGGCCACCTGAAATTTTAATGTGAGAGTAGTCAACTGCACAACTCTATAATCTTTTTAGAAAACTCTTTTCACGTATTGGAATACTACTCACACACAGTATGGACAGGTATGGGGGGTAGAAGGGAGGGGAAGACGCCAGGACGAGACAACTTCTTGATGAATTCGATAACGAAGGACTTTAACTTGCTCGTGGACTCCGGAACCTGCGGCACTTACTGTGGATGCCATTACCTCGAGGCCCGCGGCTCGTTTTCATACGAGAATAATAGACGTCAGTAGACGACTAACAACTAGCTTGGTTCGTGCTGCAAGCGTGGCTGTCGTAGAATGGCCCGGCCTCAGCTGCCGGCCAGCCGCTGACGCGTCGTTCATCAACAAACATCTACGCAGAATAACATTTACAAAAGAGAAAGTTATGTTACGAGTGTATACCAGGGATGTTATGGATATGAAATTTCGGATACGGATTGGATACGGATATAGAAATGATTATTATACTGGTTACGGATACGGATATGAAATTATTTCGGATTATCCGTTAGTTTCGGATAATTTCAGTTACGGATATTAGATTTTTAAGGAATTTCAGAAGTCAAATATAAATACATACTATTTACTACTATACTATTTATATTTTACGACGCGACACGTTATGTCAGGCTGTCATAACGTCTCGCAATTAGGCTCCGCCCCTATCCGATATTATCTGAAACTTTTATTTCGGATTCGGTTACGGTTATGGATATTATTTTATATCGGATATCCGATAGTTTCGGTTACGGTTATGGAGCTCCGTAACATCCCTGGTGTATACATCTTAACCAATAAATATTATAGCTCAAGTATATAAGATACAAAGTAAGAATAATAATATGTACGAAGGGGTACATTTTACGATTTTTACAATTCGAATAACAGAAAAAATTGCAAGATCTTTCATCCGAGCCAGAGCGAAGTAAACTACTAACAAGTAAAAGAAAAAGGAAAAACATTAAAGTGACTCGCTCAAAACTTGTAAAGGAAAGTTACAAATGTCGGGAGCGGTTCGTCGCCATCCCGCCTTCGTTGAATTTATACTAAATAGCAGCACCGCGCAGCTCAGTCACACCTAGAGCAGTCTCGAGGTGAAGAACAGCAGTGGGCTCAGTAACATGCTGTGATTGAGCACGTCGCTCACTGCCATCAGTTAGGTAACGTTTGTAGAACAACTATCGTGGTGGTTGTGAGGCGCACCACAACATGTATTATTTAGACGGAACCATCTGCAGCAAAGTTGAATAAGTAACACCACACTAATAATATTAATGTTATTAATACTTGTTTTGCTGTATGTTAACAAAATTTCGTTTCACCCTTGCTAATAAATAATGAACTAAAAATTAATATCTAGATGCGCGGGTACGTTCCAGCCCAGTACAAATAAAGATGAAAAACTTTTTACAAAAAACAATTCCGACTTCACTAAAAACAAAACACTAAAACGACTAAAATAACTCCAGAAGTCAGTGTTTCTCGATATTGTTACATATTTCTCATTACAATTCCGATTAACCCAAACACTGCTTGGATACATTGTTTTAATATGAAGTTCCCATGTCCACCTTCCACCTTCTGGCTCCATATTCAGATCAGTTCGAAAGAAATCTATGAAAACATAATGTATGTTAGATAAAATCTTCATCTTTTTAGCAAAAGAGGCGATAGACATAATTATGTTACAAGAAATAGGGATCAATTAGTTCAACCAGGTTTCAGACTGGCTAAAGTGGCCTCTTCTTTCATGGGGTACTGTTTGAAATGTTATAATAAAATACCTCCCCAAATATTAGAACTTAATGAAACGAAATTTAAATCTTGTATTAAACGCACACTATGCAGGCAAGCATATTATAAGTTGGAGGATTATATTCAAGATAAAAATGCTTGGCTCAATGCTGGTCCAGCTCCACTACCACTAGGGCGTACTAATTAGTTGATTAGTTGGAAACTAATATTATTATTTTTTAATTTGAAAGACACAATTGCATTGTATAATGTAGAAGCACTTTTTCCAAGTTTGTGAATGTGAAGCACCATGGAGCATTTTTATTAGGTTATAACTTTTTTTTTTTGACGTTACGTTCATGGCAGTTGAGAGTTTGTCATGCTCACTCAAATGTTTCGCTGTTGGTGGCACGTGTTAATGGGTCGTTCAGTTCCCTTCAAAATGGTTGAGCTGAGTGGGGCTGATGCACGTATCATGCTCGTGAACGGGTGCCGTCAGATGGGACTGGTCATCTCTTAGCTGCCAGTGGCTTAATTCAGTTTCTATCTTTTAATTATTTTACAGTTTTATTTCATTATCGACATTGTGTATTTGTTATCACATGATAGAAGCAACAAGTAATATATGCAAGTAATATATGTAAGCATTATATGTAACACATAATATGATTTTTAGTTTCTTTAGTTTCTTGCACGTTCTTCTCCATAGAGACCTACTCTTTGGAACGTGCAATTTAGCTTCACTTTTCTTGGACTTACCGACATTTGACTATTCAAAAGTGCCTGTAAATGGTTTATTTGAAACAAATGCTTTGATTTGATTTGATTGATTTGATTTGAAAGTACCTTATAGCCAAAAGGCATTTTCATGACAATTCTAATAAGCCCAAACACGGTTAGGATACATTAATTAATTACGGAATTCCGGTGTCTATCTTCCGGCTCCATCATCAGATCACTTCTATGATACCATTTTTAAAATAATTATTCCGAACCATTCATTTATTTGTATTGTCATAGTCGCATAACTATGTTCATTGTGATAGCTATGTGAGCATGAAGTTCCGTTGGACTTTTCTGGTCTTCTTTATCGGTTCCACTTCATCAAATGTTACTTTTTGACATTGTATAATGGTCTATAATATTTTAGGAGTTCCCTCGATTCCTCATGTATCCCATTATCAGAACTGGATTTAAAAAAATGGGAACAATATATGCTTCCATATTCATAGTTAGTGTTTCCGCCCTAAAAAAAAAAAAATTGCTAACCGGTCCATAAACAAACAAATTCTGATCAAACAAACATAAAAAAATACAATGGAAATGAGAAGCTCTTCTTTTTTTTTAGATTTTGGTGCTTTGGTGATAGTTAGTGCTTAACTATTTGGCACAACATTAGTCCCCTACATAACTCTCTTTTAACTGATCTAAAAGGAGGTGGTTCTTATAATGGATGTTTTTTTTTATTTGGACCTTGTTCAGCGATAAGTCCGATTGCGATGATTCTTTTTAATTTTGTACCAATATGTATATCAATCACGCCGACAAAGTGGTAAAATAAAAATTGGAAAAAAATGTTTTATTAGGGTAGCCCCCCTATATGTAAAGTAGGAAGTGATTTTTTTTTTAATTTCAACCCTAACGTGTGATATATTGTTGGAAAGGTATTTAAAAATGAGTAGGGGTTTACTAAAATCATTTTTAGGGTTCCGTAGTCAACTAGGAACCCTTATAGTTTCGCCATGTCTGTCTGTCCGTCTGTCTTTCTGTCTGTCTGTCTGTCCGTCCTCGCTTAATCTCTGGGACCGTACGCACTAGAAAGCTGAAATTTGGTACCAATATGTTTATCAATCACGCCGACAAAGTGGTAAAATAAAAATTGGAAAAAAATGTTTTATTAGGGTAGCCCCCCTATTTGTAAAGTAGGAAGTGTTTTTTTTTTTAATTTCAACCCTAACGTGTGATATATTGTTTGATAGGTATTTAAAAATGAATAGGGGTTTACTAAAATCATTTTTTTATAATGTCAATAATTTCGGAAATAATCGCAAAAAAAAAACAAAAAACAATGTGTCCCCCCCCCCTCTAACTTTTGAACCATAAGTTTAGAAAATATGAAAAAATTCTGAAACGTAGAACTTTATAAGGACTTTCTAGGAAAATCATTTTGAACTTGATGAAAAGAAGAGTTTTTGTACAAAAAAGACAAAAATGTTGTACAAAATAATTTCTGGACTAATCGTATATGCAAGCATTTTTTTAAACTCATTAGTGGGTACACTTATTTTGACGGACGGGAAACTACGGAACCCTACACTGAGCGTGGCCCGACACGCTCTTGGCCGGTTTTTTTTTTATAATGTCAATAATTTCGGAAATAATTGCTCCAAAAGTAAAAAACAATGTGTGTGGGGACACTCTAACTTTTGAACCATAAGTTTAGAAAATATGAAAAAAATCTGAAAAGTAGAACTTTAAGGCCTTTCTAGGAAAATTATTTTGAACTTGATGGAAAGAACAGTTTTTGTACAAGAAAGTTGTAAAAAATAATTTCTGGACTAAGTTTCTAGTATAATCGTATATGCTAGCATTTTTTTACACACATAAGTGGGTACACTTATTGTGACGGACGGGAAACTACGGAACCCTACACTGACCGTGGCCCGACACGCTCTTGGCCGGTTTTTTATTATAACACGTAGTTTCACCTGTATGTTTGTAAAGCCTTTGAGCTCGATTTTGCCCAACTTTGGGCGATCAGATTTCCTTTAAGCTTTGCACACCCATCAAAGACCGATGACAATGCAATACTCCGTTTTTTTTTTGGTGGGAAATCATCCAAATGTCATCCCCCGTCCTTGGGCGGAGCGGGAGATAATGTCCGACTCTTACTGACTAAAAGCTCGGTAGGCTTCAACCCAACTGGACCCCTGCTATTGCTGACAACGTCTTGAGGCGCGCGAGAACAGTGCGCGCCGTCGACGACTTGGGCTCGGTCCGGACAGTTGCCGGACAGTCGGACAGCGAGCTACCTATTGTTTACCTAGTGGCCGTAATTCGGAATCCCAGCGGCGGCTGGTTAATATTATTATCGCATTTGGTGTTTTTAAACTGTATTTATTTATTTTCAAAGATTGTGTCTGTCAGGCGGTCCAATTTATATTTAGTGAAGATCTGATGAAGAGTTTTCTAGATAACCCATGGTATAGAATATAATTATTAGATAGCCATTTCAGAAAATAAGTCGGAGTCGTAGGGCGCGTATAGCGAGGACAGGGTAGCTCACCATCCTATGATCCGATAAGCGGTAAGCCCGAGTCGACAGCAGCACGCAGACTGTTGCACGAACGTTTGAAACAGTTACCGCGGCGTTAGAACATAAAGGGTAAATAAAGGAACGGGTGCGTGGATCTTTGTCAGTAAAAGTCTGACAGACACTCTCCCTCCATCCTAGAGCGCGAGAGGTCAATTGATTATTTCACACATCGAAAAAGAGGTCCATGTTAAAAAACGAAAAACAAAACTAGAAACTCCTCCTGGCGAAAGAATTTTTAGAAGCAGTTCAGTTCAGTAGTTTCAGAGGTTACCCCTACATACCTACAAACTTACTCGCTTTGTAATATTATAGCATATCTAGATTAACGTCACAAATCGTTATTACTATGATGACTTACGTGGCATACTGATCTAAAACTTAACCTGGTTCCAAAAGTTCAAAACAGTATTATATTGTATCATGTCGAAGTATTTTATTTTTTATTTTGTAAATGTTACTAGTTTGACATAAAAATGCATGGCAGTTGAGAGTTGGTCATACTCAATTATTTCACTGATTTTGGCGCGTGTGATGGATTATTCGGGTCTCTCTAAAATGGTTGAAGTGGAGCGTCTGTGAACGGACGCTGTCAGTTGAGACTTGACTTGTATTAGGTAACAATTAGCGCCTATCAAAATTGTAAAAGCAAATTTTTCTTCTTTTTTCTTCGTTTACAAATATTATAAGTTCAATGACGAAAGGTTTTTGTATTGTTTTTAAATGTTTTTTACGAACTACCTGTGTACGTAATTTTGCGATTTCGCAGTTTTTTTACAATTACGTCAGTCGTTTCATTTCCGGCCCCGTATATTTTATAGCAAATTATTTTTACATTATTTATTTATTTAAAACTTTATGCACAATGAAACAGTACAAAGGCGGACTATACGAGTGTGACTTAAGCATTTTGTACCAGTCGAGCTCAGGGTGATGCCGAGTCATATCGTAGCGGCTACAACTTAAGGGAGGATAGGAAGACAAAAAGAAAGAAAATAAGTACAATAATAAATATATACTTAATAGTTATAATACATAAATACTTATAATACATAAATACAAATAAAGAAAGATAAGGTGAAAAAATAAAACGAGTCCGACCAATCAATAGTGTGATGATTCTAACAACTTCTTGCGAATGTGTTCTCGTGTCTTCACTTTAAAAGAGAAGCGAAAAGTTGGTTGGTTTCGACCTGATGTTACCTCTAACATCGCGCTTTCCGAAGAGAGATTGCTTGGACAAAGAAAGAGGAGTGGACAAGCCCGGAGCGGTGTGAAGGACATCGTAGAAGACGATTTTTGTGGATTGAATATTTTTCATATTATAGCTAGAATATGGAAGCGGGCGTTATGGGAGGCCGTTTTGTGAAATGTTGGAAGTTAAGAAAGTGCTAATTGTAATTGGAATTTAAATAACTTTAGATATTGATTGTTAACTGCTGTCATCTGATAAGGTCCTACTGCCGCATCGGCGGCCGCGCGTAGAACAAGCTCGTCACGACCTGCTCTCTGACATACGATCGAGAGACATTCTGTTACATTAATTTGCCATCCTATTCAACCAGCCAGCTTTAAGTACTCAAATAACATAGTTCGGCTGCGCGCTGAGAGAGGGTGTAGCGTCGGCGATCGAGGGCTGGCCGGGGCGCCATGCTTCTCGCGCCGTCACTTGCTGTATTCGCCGCTATAAATAAAGTTCTTAGTTTGAACAGATCGATCTCAGGCCTCGCTATCGCTTTCCTTGAAACGTGGGTATTTCATTAATAGGTATAACATGAATAGGTTAATTCATGAATAGGTCAAATTTCACTTTAATGTACCGCAAATTTATTCCGCCATAATCTACCATTACGTGTGCCTCTAGCATCAACTAATTATAGGCAGAATAGTTTTATTATACGAGCGAGTAGACAGTTCAATAAGATATGTATGCAGCATGACTTTGATCCCTTTATGACTAGCTTGGCGTCGGCCAGGCGACGCATAAGCCTCAGGTTTTTTAAGTAATATGGAATAAAATTGTTTCGCTAATTTTCTGTAATGTTTTTGTTATTCTAATCGTTACCTACTTATTTTTTGTTAACTAAAAGTTTCTAGTTACTACTCGATAACCCTTGCAATGAACTTGTATATGTAGCTGTAAAATTTTAATAAGCTTTAATCATAGTGTAAAGGTTGTTATGCTCACTTTTCAATTTTAAGTCTGACACTATACGTGAGGACTTGTAATTGGCTTTCGGTCGTATATATTTATTTCTATTTCTAGTTTGTTAAACTATAAGTCCTCCAGGCTGTAATAAATAAATAAATTGTCTTCGTTGGCAGTGGGCCGTATCAATTGTTAGAGGGTGTAACTATTTATATATGTATTAACTTAAGAACATATAAGATAAGATATGCCTGATAATCTCAATTTGCCTTCAAGGTATGGGTATCGCCAAATACTTGATACAAAAGCTAGGTTTCAGAATACTTCTAAGTGAGTGCATTTATGATCACGACGCTTTGTGGGCTGGGTCACCCTCATCTGTAGGAGAATATCCGAAGTTATTATGTACATATGTAAGTAAAACAAGCAGTATCAAAGATCTTGGTGTAGTTTAAGACAGCAAATTACTTTTGGATGATCATATAGAAACCATTGTCAAGCAAGCTTTCAAAACCTTGGGTTACTAGAGTTTGTTCTAACTTTTAGTCTCTAAAACCAATAAATCTTGTACGAGTATACTGTTCCCTCATGCGCAGCTTCCTAGAGTTTGTTTCTCAAGTCTGGAACATCTCGTATTCAATCAGTTCAAAGATTTTTTTTTGCGATTTTTATAAACATTGGAAAAGATGTTAGAGACCTTTTCGTATTGTTGTTATCGAAATGTTTTTTTTTTTTACATTTTTTTGTTTTTTTTTTTTTAACGGAGCTTGTGCTAATTTATTATTTTTTGTTATTGGAAACAATAGCTTTGTCTAATAAAGCAGGCGCCAAAGGGAGTTGAGTATGCAAAATATGAGGACCGCCTTCTGTGAATGGTTTCGGACTCAGAAAAGCATGCAGATTATGATTCTGGATGTTGCCAGGAGTTTTTTTTTTTTGTAAAAAGTTTTTTTTTACTGAATACCTACCATCAGAAATGTTTTATAAAAAAAAAAACAATATTGCAAACTATGTAGATACAGATGTTATTAGGTATTAATATTAATAAGTATAGAAGTGTTATTTGTAAAATAAGACAATTAGCATGCTTCTAATGGTATGACAAAAGTTGATGCAAAGCAGTTTGTAACATATTACTTACCGTAGTTAATCTTAGGAAATATCGATTAATTGTATCGTATTTGCCATCCCTATTTTTTACATAGCTATGATCCTTTGTCGTTGTCAAAGTCACAGTCTTCAGTTCTACCCACAGAGTACTATTTGTTACCTGTGCTTGCATTAGTTACTTGCTCTTTGTTATTGCATCGAAGTGTTTTGATGATTTTCGGGACTTATTGCATATGTTAACGGACTCTGATGGCTTGCAAAAATGAAAAATAGCTGTATGTATTATGATATTGTTAAGTTTCTTAAAAAATACTTGGAAATTCATTGGTATGAAAAATCATACCTCTAACGTCGTCGACTGAAGACGGTCGGTACACTCCAGGGATACATTCCAGAAAGCAGGAGCTAAGGTGAACGGGCACTTTTTGGCGATGAACAGACACGTTTGTGTTTTGGCGGCGTTGAATCCCACCAGACCCCCTTACCAATAAACTACTATGACTATGACCCCTTTTTGCGAAACCTTCTCTTTCTCTTCGATAACGCATGGCACCCTGCTGCTGCTGGATGTGAGACGATTATTTGGAACATTCGCATCGATACTGCGTGATCTTGACGTGAACAAGACTGGTGGCCCGAACCGGTTCCCGGTAATTGTTCTTAATACTAGAGCCCTTGAATTGTCTCCGATATTGATACGCCTATCTCGTTTTTCGTATGAGGTTGAAAAAGTGCTGATTGTTTTTATGACACCAACTAACACTGTACCTATATTTTGTAAAATGGACACTATAAATTATTATGTGGGTGCTATGTAAGACTTGCACAGACTTCGTAGTTGAATCCATAATTAAAAGCTAATAATTAAAATAATATTCTGCTAAAGATATTTTTCTATGTTTTTAAAGAAGTCTTATGCCTATGTAACGATATGAATGATGATTTGTGCAGAAACAGTATTATTTATTAAAACTGTTTCTACTAATAACAATACTTTACAAAGACTTTTCTTGCCATAAAAGCCTTTGTAAAGGTTATAGGTTTTTTTTTCACTCAGCTATCTTCTTGATATATGTATATGTCGCAGGGAAATGAGGATATTAGGGGTTTCGCGAAATCCCTAGGGATATCACGAAATCCCGGTAGATGTCGAATATCCTTCATTACTACGTCTTCTTACTAACAGTGTTAAGTGATATGATAAAACACCAATCGTTAGTGATATGTCGTTTCGCTAAACTTAATCTAGTAAAATGATAGAAAAGCAGATACTGCCGAATAAAACTAAAGCAATGCATTTCTCTCGCCTGCTCTAGTGCCCACACGAGCGGCAACCAGGCTCAAACAGACAACCACTTTGTTTATATCAGTGTACAAACTAACATGCACATGATATGATCTCTAGGAGTAAAAAATTAGCTCACTTTCTCCTGTATTGAAGCAGTCGAGACGGACTGGCTCCGCAAGTGAGGAGGTGAGCGGTCAGCAGGCCCACGTGCGAACACTGGCCACTGGCGCCGCGCAGCTCGCCGCCGAGCAGCATGGGCGGCAGTAGGCGGTTATCGCGAGGTCAGCTGTTATGGACGATGCTATTAACCCGCTCGGCCCCCCCCGCACCGGTCGCCGGTAAACCGTCCCCAAAACTCACTCAGCACTCGTATGTACATCCCGCTAATCATTTAAATTCCAGGGGCAGTTACTAGCTCAGCAGGCTCCGGAAGCTAGTGCGGGAGCTCAATCTCGTATTAGTGCGGAACAAACTGTTCAGTCGCTCAATTCAGTTCCTAATTAACCGAAGCGTAGTCAAAGTATCCTCAGGTACTAGTTATTCCTTTATTTTCATTAGTATTTTGAACCAATAGATCCAAATGTACCTACTGGTAGGTTTGCTTTCCACATTTGAGTGGAGGTATAAATCCTTCAAAGTTACTTTTAATTAGTGACGGAAAATGGAAGAATAATTTCGATGAGACTTCTAGAGAGAAAGGGTTATGGTACAAAGTGAACCTTCTCGTATGCCCTGGTTTGATGATGATAAACTATATAGAAATTATATTAGTTTAGCTTTAAGATTACGCTCTGGACACTTTCCATCGGCAAAATTGTTATCTTATGGGAAAAGTTACGTCACCCAATTGTGTAGTATGCAATAAAGTTGAAAATATACTTCATTTGTTGATTGATTGTGTTAGAAATAAAGATGAGAGGGAAGTATTAATTGAAGAGTTTAAACTGAATTTTCTAGATGTTGGCTTAGTACACACAATTTCGGCAAGTCCTAAATCACTTTGGCAAAAAAACTGAGTAGTTTAGCAAGAATAACCAATTGATGATTCTCTCTCACCCAAATTAATTATTTAGTTAGTTTAACTAGATCAAAGAGGTTACAATGGGGTTGACGTATCCATATGGATAATAACTCCGAATTCAATAAATGGAAAAAATAGTAACGGGGAAGTACCTACCTTACTGTGAAAATGAATACAAAATCGAAAATGATAGTGATTTAGATGAGAAAGTTGGCAGCATTGAAGCCACCAGTGACTGTGTCACAGGGCAATATTCGCGGCTAGTAACAGTAGCTTTGACGAAGTCAATAAATACTGGGTAAACATCTAAGAGATAAGCATCAATATACATTCCCATTGGTAATGTAATGGATCGAGAGGATGCGGTACATTACTCCTCAAGAATTCCTGAATTCAATGAGTCCGAGTGGTCTTCCCCGACATTTGCTCAAATTAAAAAAAAACTTTAAAACATATCACCGATTATTTTGCTCCAAAAATCAGAGGAACCTGACTCAGAGCTAAATTCTTCGCGTTATCGTGATCAGTACCACAGTTTTCACTGGTCCAGTGGAGCTAATGGTAATAGCGTGATGTGTGTAGTTTCCTAATGTACTTACACTTTATAAATATTTCAAATTTTTATGCGAACGAAGTTATGGACAAGAGCTATCAGTTACATTAAAATAAAATCACTCAAAAAATCCTAATACTATATTTTCTAGTATTTTTATGCATAATTATATAAATATTTTGCTATGATCTAGTAAGGTAGATATAGATACATCGTTATTCTTCTGGCCTAAAATTTTCTCATTTCTCTTCACAAACACATTTAACCTTCAAGATAACTTTTAATCACTTTTGGTATAGGTAATAATGACGACTGTTTACTTTAGAAACGATAAAAAACACAGAACACAACACCACAACACATTCTCCTGACACATGACATAAACGTCATACGATTAGTTTCCAATTTCGGCCAGGCGCCAACTTATCTTGCGCTAGCTCTAATTCGTCATGGGAATCTATTGAATTGTGAAGGTTAGGTTCTTAAACGAAAAACATCTATGAAAAGTTTTCATTTTAGTGGGAGGGTAAGCTTATAGAATTTTCAGAAATGGTAAAAAAAAATCACCTCGAAATACTCGGGTGTGATTATTTTTTATTTATTTTGAAGGTATTTATTATCAGGATTGCGAAAACCGCTAAAACCGTCGATAAGCGTAAAAATGTCGACTTTCCTAACAAAAAATTTGTAAACTGTGATAAAAAAATTGCACGTATCAACAAAATATTAACAGGAACCTTACAACCCAACTTTATGACTTACCCATTTGCTTATGCCACGCTCAAATGATCAGATTATTGAAATATACACTTTTCTGCATGTACTTAATTTACCATGTCTTAATCTGACGCACTCGAGTTTTTCTGAGGATTGATTTTTTACTAATCTGATCTGCCCTGAACGAACCCCGTGATATTAAGGGTTCATACATATGTGGTAGGGGTACATTACAGGGTGCAAGGTTTCTCGCCATATGATTTTCTGACGCACTCGAGTATCGCGCAAAATCCCCATCTCGTCACCCCTACCGCTAGGACTTACGCCTGTATCGATTGATTTTGCATTTTCGATTTCGATTAAAATAAATGAAATTTAAAAACTCCGCATCCGAAATCGATTGCGATATAACCACTTCCGTTACATCTGTACTTGACACTATAAAAATAGTTAAAGTAGACCAAACGGGCTGCATCTAAATCGGATAAGTTTTGAATTTTCCTTTCAGCGTATGCTGCTAAGCTAAAATTTTTCGATAATCTATTTATGTGTGGGCTCCTCTAAAGCTTAGTACAGTTATATGCAAGAAAATTTTAGTAGCTTCAGCCTAGGATAAAATTCTTTACCCTGTACTAGCATACTGGTTTCAATACATTAGAAGTGGTTTTAGAAGGATAAAATATAACTAAGGGATGTAAGGTTATGATCAATTAACATTAAATTATGTGAGTAACCCACACGCAAGCGTATCAGGTCTTTGGTCAATAACAACTCACACGGTACTTCCAAACGGCACTCAGGGCAACACTTTCCTAGGTGACGCATGCAGCTTTTCAGCAACAATACGTCAACATCATGCTCCTATTGAGACATGGTCCCTAGCAGTTCTCTCGAACTGTAAAGCGTGACGAAGCAAACTTCCCTGCTGCCAACCGTACGACCGTCCTTGTTTAGCAACGGGGCAAGCTAGTTCCAATGCAATGCGTCTTCACACATACAGTCCTTGGACTGTATAATATGTGATGGATATGGTCAACCCATACCCAGTTCGTGCAGCTCTGTCGTGTCATCTGTAAGATACAATGCTCGTATCTGACCAAAATAATGGTCGCAGATAGAGTATTTAAACACTAGAGTAAATGCAAATACTAATAAATAATATAGACGGGAGCCATCACTCCAATAATAAAGAGATTTGAACATCTCAACTCTCTTGAATGCCTATATAGACAGCCACAAAAGCGCCCCCACCACTCACCACTTCCTTGTATTTGAGCCGGAGAGAAGTGAAGGAACAAACTCCCCAGCAACACATTTCTATCTATTTACATAGAAAAACTTTAGACAACTAGCTTCTCCCGCGGCTCCGCAAACAGGTCTGCGTATAGTATAAATATCAGCCTAGGATAAATTAGAATAATGAATGATTCACCCATTCACACCAACAACCACTCACACACTTTGCTACTCTAAATACTAGATTAGTCTAAGCTAAACTGAGGCCATCTGTATCTAACTGAATCACGATGTTGGCACTCCTAAGAATTACAACGGGATATAGCCCTACAATATCCACTGAGTCAGCTAGTTTAGCTAAATCCTCCTGGAAGTGTGTCCTCTGGGCAGCCCTGACGCTAAGTGTTCTATTCTCCCGGAGTCAACCCCGCGCCTCTCCTCGCCCGACGGCTCAGTATCGCTTATCAATTCGCACGCTTTGCTAACTAATTTTTATTGCTTTGTTTTTGTATAATTTCTAAATGGTTTGGGTCGTCTAGGTCCGACGACGCGCCCGGAGTGCACATGTTCCATCTTTAGAAATTGCATCCATTTCTTTATTATTGTGCTAAAATATTTCTTCGAAGTGTTTTTTTTTTTGTAATTGTTCCTTTCACATTAAAAAGACAATTTATGCCCCTTAGTTCAGCGCCACGTGCTTAAAGTGCCGTGGTATATAAAATAAAATATAATATTTTGTTATTAGTTTGGAATAAGTGACAGACAGTCACAGTTGCTTAATTCACATCAAACCAGTAACCGACTGCTGGCGTTTAATTTTGAACAAAAGTGAAATGTCGTGTGCAAACAACACTGGTATTTCATGGTTTTTTTTTTTTTTTGCAGTAAGGCATATCATTAATATAAATAAGAAACAAAAAGGGGACAAGAATTGAACCCCGGGAGCCACTGATAGTTCGTAGGGATCCGGGGTATCTTTTCTTTTCACATCAACTCAAATATGAAGTAAAAAGATCTAGGGAAAGCAGATTCCGGACCCTGTAATTGTGTAGTGTCCTGGGGTCCAAGTCTGCTATTTTTATAAATTCGTCATTCCAACACGATCACATTGTCATTTTGCAAAAGTATGTAATCTGCTAATTCATAATGATCGATCATTGATCGGTCAGTGGTATCGTAATAGAGTTGTGGTAGAATGACTATCGAGCATATTATAACTAATAACTGCACAATAATAAATAAATAACGTTCTAATGGTAGAACACTGATCAAATAAACTGTCAAAGTTTTTGCCAGTTTATTTGACCATTATGACATCAATGATAGACCATTCTGACACTATTGTAATAGCCCGGGTGTCGCTACTGTGCGGAACGCCCGGAGGACACGGTGGAGCACACAATCGCGATGTGCCCTCCTTAGACGGAGCATCACCGTGCCCTCGTGGGGGTGATCGGCGGCGGAGACCTCTCGCGTCGGGCCTTGGTTGAGGCCATGGTCCGGAGCGAGGAGGAGTGGCAGGCGGTCGCCAACTTCTGCGAAGCAGTAATGCTCGCTAAGGAGGAGGCCGACCGCATCAGGCAACGGCGCTCTCGCCGCCGCCGCCGGGCTTCCGATCCCGATTTCCAAGGCACATCAGCGAAGCGTAGACTAACTTAGACGCGGGTGAAGGCACATCAGCGAAGCGTAGACTAACTTAGACGCGGGTGAAGGCACATCAGCGAAGCGTAGACTAACTTAGACGCGGGTGAAGGCACATCAGCGAAGCGTAGACTAACTTAGACGCAGGTGAGAGCGCATCAGCGAGGCCTTTTTCTATCAGTAACTATTATTCCCAAGATTAATGGAAAGACCCTGCCAGCTTTTTGTGAATCCGAAACAAATTCATGATAATTAAATATTTCGCGGAAAATATTGAAAGTTATTATTTTATTGAATTTAGCTAGTAAATACATGGCAGACATCCCACCCATCCGCACAAAGCGTTTTGGGAACAAAAATGGAATTCCCTGCCGGAGTCTATGTTTCCTGATAGCTACAAATAAGGGGAGTTTAAGTCAAGTGTGAATAGGTTACTTCTGGGCAAGTGTGCTCCATCGTCGACCACATTATCGTTTACTATCAGGTGAGATGGTGGTCAAACGCAAGCCTATCAATAATAAAAAAATACTACGTAATGGATAGTCTGAGAGCAACATGCAACACTCACTTATACAGCAGATATCTTACGTATATTATTATACATTATCATATCGATTAAATGGGTAAAAGTAGCTTACAATCTTTCAGCCATGAATTCTCATTTATGCTTCATCATCAGACCCAGATCACTGTCTTTCTATTATTATAAGCTGCTGTATAAGTGAGTATTTGGGTATTCTGCAGTTTCCAGGTCATGTTGCGTCATCAGGGCAAGCTTATCATATCCATAAAATATCATTGAAGTACAATTGCCAAAACAGATCTTGAGCGCTCGGCATCAGAGTGGGAATCGCTTTGCGCATTCCATACATTGCGAGCCAATCGTCTTCGTTGTTAGACACATGCAACAACGCAGGGAACGAATGAGGACGTGACGTGACGTGACGGAGTGACGTTTATGACGCGATGGTGCGACCGAATATTTGACTTCTGCGCAACTTGAAGTCAGCGCTCAAGATCCGTGGCGGCAATTGTATAGCATACAAAAATTATAATAAACCAGTCAGTACTTGTGGGAAATTACTCTCATCTAAGCACATAATATATCGATGCTTACATCTTTTGGTCAGCTAGAAAAGAGCTTATAAGCTTCAAACAACTGTACTGTACTATGTTTTTTGAAACATTTTCGATCACGTCATCCTGTAAAACTTTAATCAGAATAGGTTTATCCATTTAGGAACTACGATATCACACATAGACTGCACATCCCACAGAACCACAGATTTATACTTCAAGCTTATAACATACCTACTCATTTCTCGGTTAGCGGTTAAAAAATACAATGGGGTAGGTACCTACTTTTTCGCACACATGTCATATGTGCACATTTGAAAAACATTACCCTCATTCAGCGGCGGTTGAGTTAACAGTAATTGTTTGAAGCTAATTGGTTGATCGAAGGTGTCAGCTCGCGTCAGTTTGCGCGATTGACATGCGCGCAGCGCTCGCCGGCGATCGCAGATATCGATGTAATGAGCACCGAGCGCGCGGTCACTGCCGAAGTGCCCAGTGGCAGACATTTGTGGATGTGTGTGCGATGGGGTCGGGGTATTTAGCCGTTAAATATACTCGTATTAACTTAAACGAGGCATTTTTATCACGTCCGTTATAATTTAGAACAAAATTATAATCACGTATAGTATTTCAACATTGCTGTATGGCTAGGTACCTATTTGGCTTGTAACACTGCTGCGTACCTACTTGGCTTGTAACACTGCTGCGTACCTACTTGGCTTGTAACACTGCTGCGTACCTACTTGGCTTGTAACACTGCTGCGTATCTACTTGGCTTGTAACACTGCTGTGTACCTACTTGGCTTGCAACACTGCTGCGTACCTACTTGGCTTGTAACACTGCTGCGTACCTACTTGGCTTGTAACACTGCTGTGTACCTACTTGGCTTGGAAGACTGCCGCGTGACTACTTGCCCTTGGAACACCGCCGCTTGGCTACTTGACTTTTAACACCGCCGTGTGACTACTTGGCTCGTAAGACTGTCGCGTGGCTACTTGGCTTGAAAGACTGCTGTATAGCTACTTGCCCGTGAAACACCCCTGAGTGGCTACTTGACTTTCAACAATGCAGTGCAGCAGTGTGCCAACTTGGCTTGGATTGCTGCCGCGTAGCTACTTGCCCGTGGAACACCCCTGCGTGGCTCCTTGACTTTCAACACTGCCGCATGACTTGCACGCTTGGCATGTAACACAGTCGCGTGACTACTTGGCTTGAAAGATTGCTGCATAGCTACTTGCTCTTAGAACACCATAGCGTGGCTTTTAATAATAATAAATGTTCTTGATGAAATACAATTGAGGGGTTCCGTCAATTCGTTACAGATGCTATTATTAGAACTGAATTTTGATTAAAATAGAACCAATATGGAAATAAATATCCTTTTAAACAAGAAAAGATTTTACAAAATCGGTTCATAACTGACGGAGTTCTGAGGTTACAAATAAAATTATAACCAGTTTTAGAACCTATTTTTTTATTTATTTATTTATTTATTTAGCCTTTATGCAACAAAAAGTACATAGGCGGACTTAATGCCTTAGGCATTCTCTACCAGTCAACCTAGGGTGGTGAAGAGACAATATGGTAGGCGCACAAAAAGAAAATTTTGGTATTAAAACAAGAGTAAAAATATACATAATTATAGATAAAATACACATACATATATATTTAATATAATATATATACTACATATATATATTTATATAAAGTAAGGACAGAAGTTTTGAGACGATTCTGTTATTGGTGTAGAAAATGATTCCGCAACTTCCATTTAAATGCATACCGACTTTCGGCCGTCCTGATTGATAAATAAAAGACGTGCATTCAACTCAAGCATATATTGGACTGACACCGTAATGAAGTTACAAAGCGCGGCACGCGCACATATTCTTCTACCCACTTATATGTATACACAACACCTTCACCCTTAAATTACAACATAATCTAATAATCACTTATTTACAAAGTCACCTGGGATATTATAGAACAGTAAGAATAGTTAACTACACTTAGTTACATTTAACAATTAATAAGTCTAATAGTCATCAATGCAGTATCTTTTTACTGGCTTGCGTATGCGCCTTATCTTACCAGGAGATAAATTAACGTTTGGTACACTAGGGCCCTGACTAACTATCTCCGGCACATCGGGCACATCACTAGTTATAACGGGTGTTTCTGAGACATTTTGATCTGTTCCTGTTTGCGTGCGGGATGAGTCTAATGTCCCCGGACTGGACGCGCTCACCTCAGCCGACTCCGCACTGTCGTCACGTTCATTGGGACTCGTTGGGAAAACCAGCGAAGGGCGAGACCGCTTAACAGGCAGAACTGGTTGACGGTCAACACATTCCATTATATTCCGTATACTTTTAGCCTTTTCAGTTACCTCAGACAATAATCTTAACTTTAATTGGTCAATGTGCCTATGTACCACAGTTCCATTGGTCGATTCAACATTATAATCCGTACTACCCCTTCTGCCTAAAACTGTTCCTGCTAACCACTTATCTTCGCTACGGTAATCTCTGTACCATACTCTGTCCCCTGATTTGAAATGCCTAACCGCACCCCCAGCTATCGCTTCTACCTGCTTCTGTCGCGTTGTAACTAATTTCTTTTGGTCTGGCTTCAAGCAATCCAGACGCATGCGCAAGTTACGTCCTAACAACATCTTAGCTGGGCTTTCTCCGGTTGCGTAGTGTTGTGTGTTTCTTATACGCCAATAGAAATCGACACATTGCGGCATGAATGTCAGTTTTGGATTTTATTGCCTTTTTAATAGTCCGCTTGCATAATTTGACGGCATTTTCAGCTGCTCCATTTGAAGCTGGATGATATGGGGCTGAAAAAACATGTTCGATACCATTGTTATTTAAAAAACGTTTGAATTCCGCGCTAAAAAATGGAGGTCCATTGTCACTAACTACCTGCTTCGGTAAGCCAAATCTCGCCCACATATCACGTAATTCTTTTATTACTGCTTGTGCTGTGGTGCTATTCATTTTAATGGCCTCTATCCACTTCGAATGTGCGTCCACTACTATAAGGTAAGTGTTGCCAGCAATCGGCCCTAAGAAATCTAAATGAATCCTGGCCCACGGGCGGTCAGGCCACGGCCATGCGCAGGGCGCGTGCGCGGGCGGCGCGTCCGCCACCGCGGCGCACACAGCGCACGCGCGGCATGCTGCCTCCACGGCCTCATCCACGCCGGGCCACCACACATAGCTACGCGCCAGCGACTTTGTTTTTACTATACCCATGTGACTTTCGTGAAGTTCTTCTATTACTTTACTTCTACATGAACTAGGGATGACTACCCGATGTCCCCACATTATACATCCTAATTCAATATAAAGATCTTTTTTTCTATTAAAATACGGTTTTAATTCTTTTATTTCTACATCGGCTGGCCAACCGTCGTTGATGTATCTCGTTGCTCTGCTTAGTATATTATCACTTGCCGTTTCTTTTTTTAGTATTTGATAATCTAGCAACAACGCTTCCGCCGCAAAATGCAAGTACGTTTGTTCCGGTGTACCTAATTCTTCGTTGATAGACGCTTCCTTATGTTTGCTAATAAGCCTCGACAAAACGTCCGCCGTGTTTTTATCCGTACGAATATACTCGATGTTAAAATCGTAAGCTGATAGCTTGATAGCCCACCGCTGTAAACGGCTAGCCGCTGTGTTAGGGATACCTGCATTTGGCCCAAAAATTGTGACGAGCGGTTTATGATCGGTCCGTAAAGTAAACTTCCTACCATACAAATATTGGTGAAATTTGTCTACTGCAAAAATTATAGCGAGTGCTTCTTTATGAATTTGGCTATAGTGCAACCCCGCACACGTTAACGTTCGCGATGCGTACGCCACCACGCGCTCGCTGCCGTCGCGCGCGCGCTGCGCCAGCACGGCGCCCAGGCCGCGCGAGCTGGCGTCGCATGTCACTATGCTCTCCAGAGACATGTCAAAATGCGTCAGTACCGAGGTACTACATAAAAGATTTTTAATTTTTTTAAAAACCAATCTATGTGTGTTAGTCCATATCCAATGTTTCCCTTTTTTGAGCAATTCATAAAATGGTGCGATATGTGTGCTCAGGTTTTTAATAAATTTCCCATAAAAATTTACCATGCCCAGGAACGATTTTAACTCCGTGACGTTGGTTGGATGGGGCATAGATAATATTGGTTTAACTTTGTCCGGATTAACACGTACCCCGTCTTTATCTATTATGAACCCTAAGTAGTTTACTTGCCCAGCCATAAACTCGCACTTTTCTTTTCTAATCTTTAACCCGTTTCTCTCTAAAATGTTAAAAACGTTTTCTACACTTTTTAAATGTGATTCTACCGACTTGCTTTTTATTAAAATATCGTCGTAGAAAATGACTACGTCCGGGACATTTTTAAAGAGATTCATCATAAACTTCTGAAAAATTCCCGGACTAGAAGAAAGACCGTACACGAGACGGTTATATTTAAATAGTCCCCTATGCGTATTAATTACTGTATAATTCCTTGAAGCTTCATTTAAAACCAATTGATTATATGCATGTGACAAGTCCAACTTCGTAAAGTAATGGTTGCCGCACAAGTTACTGAATAAATCTTCAACTTTTGGAACTGGGTACCTATCGACCAATAATGCCTTGTTAAGGGTTACCTTGTAATCCGCGCATATTCGTATCCCACCGTCTGCCTTCCTCGCTATGACCAGCGGCGTGGCCCAGTCGGCCCGGTCAACGGGCTCGATGACGCCGGCGCGCAGCATGCCATCCAGCTCGGCGTCCACTCGCGCGAGCAGTGCGTACGGTACCGGGCGCGCGCGACAGTAGATTGGCTCGGCTCCATCCCGCACGTGCAGCTTCACTTCTTCACCCGTGTATTTGCCCAATGTGCCGTCGAAAAGCCGTTCATGTCTGGATATAATATTGTTAAGCATTTTATTTTTGCAAACGATAATGTTATTAATAGTATTACACTTAGTAAATTTAGGTAATTCTATATTTAATTCTGATAACCACTGTCTACCCAATAAACTTGTGGTACCTTTATTGATAACATATAAATCTAACTTTTTTATATCATTTTTATATTTGACATAAGTCTCTAAGAACCCTATAGGTTGAATGACTGAACCATCATAAAACTTCAAATTTAATGTACATGGTTTTAACTTTAAATCTTTAAATTGATTTATATACGTCGATTTGCTTATGCAGGATAACGCCGATCCTGTATCTACTTCCATATCTAACAGTTTATTATTAACAATAAGTGTCATACACACCGGTTTATAATTCGTTAATGACATTTGGTACATAGCTTGATTGTCGTCGTCTACATACACGTCGCCATCTTCGACTGAGTGTCCCGCTGGCCCAGCTGGCTCGCTCAGCCAGTACGCCGCACCGGCAGCGTTCGAAGCCCGCTCGTTGGCACGGCTGCGCCCGCGCGCACCTCGCTCCGCAGCTCCGCCCCGCCTCGCGCCTTTGCCGCGGCTCGGGCCGACCGCTTGACCTCTGTTTGTCCTTCCTCGCGGACCGTTGACATTTGAATTTGAAATCCGTTGATCGTATTCTTTTTTTAGGCACACCCTTCGCAAATGACCCACTTTTCGACAATAACTGCACTCGAAATCTTTATACTTGCAGTTATATTTCTGATGACTATCATCGCCGCACGCTGAACATTTTTCCAGTCCCCATTTGTGTATGTTCTCGCCACGTTCTCGTTCCGAGACTTGTTCCCGCGATCCCTCTACGGCTCCGGCATCCCGCTCAGCTGCCTCCAGGGTATTGGCTAAAGTCAGTGCCTTCCTGTAGTCTAGACTATCTTCCGCGAATAACCTTTGACGAATGAACTCACTCCGTAATCCACACACAAACTGATCCCTTAAGTTCTCCTCCAGGGTGGTCTTGAACTCACAATAGCGAGACATCTTTTTAAGATCCGCCAAGTATTCTGCTATTGTTTCTCCTGGCAATTGGCGTCTTTGACGAAATCTGTATCTCTCAGCTAGAATAGACGGTTTCGGCTGCAAATGTGCTTGTAGTAAATCCACTGCATCCTTGTACGAGAGGCTTGACGGCTTTTTTGGACTCGCCAACGTTGCTAATAATTCGTAAGCTTGCTCACCGATCAATGCTATGAGTGTTGGCAATTTCAATTCTTCCGTTATTTTGTTCGCAACGAAATACATTTCAATCCGGTCGACATACGCTGACCAATTGCCGTTTTTAATGTCAAATTCGCGCACTTTTCCCACTGACATTTTTTTTATTTAACCACACTACACAAGTTTTAATAAGTTCTCTAATTACTTGGTACTTTAGGATGTATAGTCCATAGTCCTCGTCGCCACTGATAAATAAAAGACGTGCATTCAACTCAAGCATATATTGGACTGACACCGTAATGAAGTTACAAAGCGCGGCACGCGCACATATTCTTCTACCCACTTATATGTATACACAACACTGATATCGAGAGGAAGCGCATTCCACAGAAGGATGGACTGTATATGAAAGGAAGAATGAACAAAATCAGAAGTATGAGAAGGACAGAGCAGAAGGAGATTGTTTGAAGAACGCAGATTCCTTGCGTGTGAAAAACAAAGAAATTGAAAGTGAGTTATGAGATAGGATGGAGGCGTGGGAGAGTTGAGCAGAGAGAAAAGTGTAGTCAGTGCGCGCACATTTCTTCTCTGTCGAATTGGCATCCATTTAAGCTCAGATCTATAAGTAGAGATATGGTCATATTTTCTAAGATTAAATATGAACCGAATGCAGTTGTTGAGGAGCCTGTCTAGTTTATCCAGCAACACCGCGTTCAGGTCAAAGTAGCACACGTCACCATAGTCGATTATAGGGAAAATTAAAGTTTGCACAAGCATTGTCTTTAAATATCGGGCCTAATCTATTTTATAATTTATGTGCACACCAAAGAAGATACATTGTTATAAAAATTGTACAAAGGTACCTAAAGCTTATTTCTAAAAGAAATTTCTTCCAGCAATTAGGTAATATATGTACCTACCTAAATACGTTCTATTAAACATTCGAGTAATAGTAGTCATAAATCAATTGATATTCGAAGATATATTATTATAGTACATAGTACCGATGCCTGTATGCATGCTGTGAACTGTGAATACAGAGCGGACGACAGTGACAGGCGCGGATGGGAGCGCGCACTATTGAAAGAGATGCCGTAATGGTTATTTGACTGGCCCCTTAGTCTAGTGGTCAGTAGCCCTGAGTGACTACTATACCGGAAGTCGTGGGTTCAATTCCCAGACAGGACAAATGTTTGTGTGACGAGCACGATCCTTTTTTCTGTTGGGTGTAATCTTGTATCTATATATATTGTGGTGTATTGGCTGTGAGGGTAGTCTCGTGCATTGTGACTTAATCCTAGACACACAACGTTATTTTAAACCCCTCAACGCATAACGTGAGGTCAATATGACTCACAACTGATTTCATCGAGATAGCTATTATTGGTTTGTAATTAGATACAGTTTATGAAATAGCTTATTTAAATTATATTTATAGATGAAATTAAAACCTCAGTTTATTAGTATTATGTATAATAAGCTTTAAAATCAATGAAAACATTTCGCTTACGATAATGAGGTAACAAATTCAACATGACTTCTCATTTTATAGAAAAATAATCAAATAACTTTTTTTTTTAAATAAAATAAAACACAAAACTCTAACAGTTATGACTACACACATGTCAATATTTTGTGTTTCCAGAGATATGTTTTTTACACTCTGCTTGCGTCTTTTTTTTGTTTCACAGGTCACAATATTTTCTCTTTTTAGCAACAAGCTCGTTTTCTGTTGATAATAAACCCCCAGAAGGTAACATATTTTGTATGTTTTCCCGTAATTTTCGAATTAGCGGCTTTGTGTGTGGGACCCAACTTACGGATTAGTACGTTAAGGGTTCAAACCCAGGCAGCCGCTTTACTTTGCAGAATTTACTCCATCACTACTACTTTTAATACGGTGAAAGAAAACATCGTGAGCAAATCGACTTGTTCATCAACCATAAATTCGAAGTCATATGATATCCACCAATACGCACGGGGTCCGCGTGGTAGGTGACGGCCTATTCCCACTTCCGGAATGGAGGCTCAAGTCACAGCAGTGGCAACATTATAGGGCCCAATAATTATTAAATAATGATGATAATTATCTTCGTAATTACTTTAGACATCATCTGCGCTCATATTACATTACATTCTTAACTACCAAGCATCGACTGAATCTGCATCTTCCTCTGCATCCAAAAGTTCTAAAATATCGAATTCTTCTTGCGTTTTAAATGACGTCATTTTGTAGGAATAATTGATTAGCCGAAAATTTTATCGCATAACCAAAAACAAATCAAGTTACTTATAAAAACAAAGAACGATCGATCATACATTCGGATATCAAAGTTCAAAATGTTATGTACATTTATTATAAGCTGAGGTCATTTTGACTCACTGTGATGACGTATCTACGTAAATACACCCAACCCATTGAACGCCCATTGTACGTGTTTTAGATATAAGTTTTTCTTTGTTATGTTTTGTTTGTACAATAAAGTATATAATAAATAAATAAATACAACACTTACCTAAGACAAGCGTGCACCATTTGGTACTCTGGTAGTGACACAGAGTTAATTCAAAAAACCGACACGATTAAACAACTATCAAGGAAAGTAAAGATAGATAAGCTTCGTGAGTGAGTCGTTTTGACCCACGTTATGTGTCTAGGGTTAATGAATTTGATACGAGTCAGTGGCCATCCGGCGGTTGACTGAAGCAGTTGAGTTGTGCGAATATATGTGTGTCACACTATTTGTGAGCTGAAAAACCTTCCTAAATGCATACAGTATACATACATAGAAGAGAAATACCACTCGCTGATTAATCACGAAATCTCAGAAACTCTAACTCCTACAAACTTAAAATTTTGGCATGTTCCTTATAGGGTGTAGACACCCGCTAAGAACGAGTTTTACGAAACTCCACCCCAAACGGGGGTCCAAAGTTTGTATGAAAAAACCAAATTTCACACAGGTGAAGCAGCTGGCAGACGCTAGTTTATCTATGAAATGAAATGAAATGACGATTTATTTGCAAAAATGTAGGTACAAAAATATGGTGTTAAGTAAAAGAAGGATCCAATACATTTACCGTCAGGCATGCAAAATAGTTTTTGTAATAATTATCATGAAACAATCATAAAAAAACACAAATATTTAACTAACATCAAATTATTAAATAATCAATAAAAAATATAAATAATTGTAAGCTTGTTGAAAATGTTTATTTAACAAAACAACTAAACTTAACAAATCAAAGTTTGGGTACACAATTTACACGGTTACAATATATGAACAACAACATGAGCGAGAATACAATTTGCTTGGACGCGTGTCATCGAAGTTCTCGGTTGGCGGTTACGGGACGAGAGCGATCTGCCTGCGCGTCGCGAGCCACGCGGCGTCTTGCGCATGCGTAGTAAGGTTCGTAACAATTCGGGAACGGTTCGTGTACGCTCGGGCGGCCGGACGCCGGCCGCGCGGGCAAGCGGCGATTGCGCATGCGTGGTAGACTTCGTAAGTTCGGGAATGGTTCGCGTATGCTCGGGTGGCCGTGCACTGGCTGCGCGGGAACCTACCTACCACTGGTCGGCGCGTTACACCCTCCCCCTCTAACCCAAGCGTTGCGCCCTCGCTGCTGGGTTAGCCTTACGGGGCCTTCCCCTTTTTCGTTTCTCCTGAAGAGGAGCCTGTACAGAGCCTACAAAAGGAGTTAACAAGGATACGTGGTACTTTCCTAATAAAACCCCATCACTGATGCGCTCGAGCGCATAGGTGGTGAGTCCTACAACCTCCTTAATGCGGTACGGACCATCTCGCCGGGGAGTAGCTGGCACCTGGAGCAAGCCGGCAGGTTTCCGCGTGTCCACCTTGTAACGCTGACATGCAACACAGTTTTTTATATACTGGGAAACGTCATTTCTCATCCCAACCCAATAATATTTACCTGAGAGTCGCCGCAATGTTCTCTCCACGCCAAAATGGCCAGCTGTAGGAGCATCGTGGTACTCGGCCAGAACGTCCTTACGCTCATGCTCCGGCACTACTAAATTGGCGTCATCGTTCTCCTCGTTCTCAGGTCCATAGCGATATAATATGCCATCGGTAATGACATACCCCTTATCGGCCCACGCTCTCCCCCTAAACGGATCGTCTGATTCCATCGCGTCTATGATCTTGCGAACGTCGGGGTCTTTTAGTTGATTTTCCCGGACCTCACTTGGGCTGCGTGAAGGCAGGTCCATTACGGTGAGACACAAGTCATAGTCGGTGTCGGTTGGACAAGCAGGGCGTGAGAGGATATCTGCGATCACATTCGCTTTGCCTGGAGTATACGTCCCGTCTTTTTTCCTGACCAGAACGACGTTCGAAGCCCAAGGAGACTCACACTCTTCGATGACATCAGCACTGAGCAGCTTTTGGAGTTCCTTCTCCAATGCTTTCTTCTTCAATGGCGACAGCCTGTAAGGCGGTGATGCAAGCGGTTCCTGGTCATCACTTACCTTAATTTTATGGGTGGCGAAGTCTGTCGGGGGTCCTTCGGCAGCAAACTGGGCCGATCTCCTGTTTAAAAAAGCGTTGAGCACATCCCTGTGCTCTGATGGTAACCCATTACCTTCGTCATCACGCAAGGATACATTGGAGATGTCGGCTTGCATCAGTTCGGTGTTATTTAAAAGGACAGATCGTACAAACGGAAATATTTGTTCGGGGTTGTCAGAAAAGTACCATGACTCCTGGGCTATGTCCAGTGTGACACCAGCCTTAGCAATAAAGTTGCGACCTAACAATGTTTTAGTTTTTTCTTCAGGTAATACTAGAAACTCCGTATCTACCTGTCTCCCTTCTAAAAACACGGGTACCGTCGCGATGAGTACTCTTTTTAATCGTCGAGAGCCGTCCGCAAGCCCGATGGTGCGTTCTGCCTCACAAAACTGTACCCCTTTCGAAACCAAAATATTATATAACAGGGAACCCGCAACACTGCAATTAGCCCCTGTGTCCAATGTAGCCACACCTACCCTATTCGCGATGTTAACGGAAACAGTCGGATGTGATGACGATGACACGAGCGGGGCGCGCGTGGCGCCATCGTCAGTCAAGGTGTTAAAGTCGCAAGTCCGCGGTGGTACATTCTTTCCAAGGCAGTGCTCGCATTTTGACCTCACTACGCCAGCCTGGCCACATCCGTAACAACGTATCGGGTTAGAACTATTATTACTACTTTTACACGAATCTGAAAGGGTGTTTGCGGCTTGTTTATTTTTTAAAATTCTACAATCGGCTACATTATGGCCGTAAAACTTACAAAATGTACAACGTACGCGCTTTTCGCGTTTCGAATTTTCGTTAGAGTTACTGGTGACTTTCGAGTCGGTGGTAACGCTAGAACCAGTGGTAGGGGCGCGCTCGGTCTTATCAAGGTCGCGATCGCGTGAAACTTGCGAGCGGGAAACGTTCGTTATTTCGGCAGATGAAACGTTCGGCTTTGCCGTGTAGGTACTTGTGGTACTTACCGATAATTCGGAAATCGCGTCTTCGATAACCCTCGCCTTCTCTACAAAACTATCAATATCAGTAATATCACCTCTTTGTAACCGTTTTCGAACACGACGGTGTAACAAACCGTAAATTATATCTATTTGCATAGGTATAGGCACTTCATATGGCAATTTTACAATTAAAGATCTAACTTTGCACATGAACACTTCGGCAGGTTCGTCATTTTGTTCGTGACTGAACACTTCTCGCAGTATTTTATATGCCGGTTTCTGCATCCCGTACATGGAGCGAAGTCGAGCCACAGCCTCCTTCCAGGTGTTGACGGCGGTGCGGGCGCCGCGCCACCACACGGCGGCGTCGCCCTCCAGCAGCATCGGGAGCCCTCGCAGCGCGTGATCGTCGCTCACGTCCGCGCACTCCTTATACACCTGAACTGCATCGATGAAAGCTTCCAGCACTTCCGGCTCGCGGGAAGTACCATTGAACCTCGCGGTGCATTTCGCGAAGTTTCCAGTTGATGAACCAGTGGTGGTGTTTAGTGTCGGCGTCGATGCCGGCAGCGGCGATTGCCACGGGCCGCTGCTGCTAGGTAGCGACCTCAGCTGTTCCACCAGGTTCCTGTTGGTCTCTGCCTGCATCTTGACAAACGACTCCATCATGTTGGCAAGGAATGTTTCGGTGTCCATTCTTGCGTTGGCGCCGGCACGTTCAGACGCTGGGACGAGTTTGGGGGCCCGTTCAGGACTCTGCTCCGTAGCCTCGTCGTAATCCTCGCGATCGCTGACGTCGCTCGGCTGGTTATCCGCATCCGAAGCAGCATTGGCAGCTCGCATAGCTCGCGTGTTTGGCATTGTAGGTAACCGTTAACGTAGTTTACGTTTTAAACTTTTCGCGTGAGAACCTAGGTAGGTACTAATAAGCACGGCCACGGCACTTGTAACAAAACTGTAGGTAGAGTTCGTGATTCGTAGCCACTAGTTGGAGCGCCACTGTAAGCTTGTTGAAAATGTTTATTTAACAAAACAACTAAACTTAACAAATCAAAGTTTGGGTACACAATTTACACGGTTACAATATATGAACAACAACATGAGCGAGAATACAATTTGCTTGGACGCGTGTCATCGAAGTTCTCGGTTGGCGGTTACGGGACGAGAGCGATCTGCCTGCGCGTCGCGAGCCACGCGGCGTCTTGCGCATGCGTAGTAAGGTTCGTAACAATTCGGGAACGGTTCGTGTACGCTCGGGCGGCCGGACGCCGGCCGCGCGGGCAAGCGGCGATTGCGCATGCGTGGTAGACTTCGTAAGTTCGGGAATGGTTCGCGTATGCTCGGGTGGCCGTGCACTGGCTGCGCGGGAACCTACCTACCACTGGTCGGCGCGTTACATAATTCAATTTGTAAGTTCAATAATTGGTAAACAATGTCAATAATATAAACAATTATTAGTCAATATTACAATGTCAATAATAAGTTAATAATTAGTCAATAAATTACTCAATATTCAATATAACGTCAATAATAGTAAGTTAATAATTAGTCAATAATTCCCCTCACACCGCTCTGGGCTTATCCACTCTTCCTTTTTCGTCCAGGCGATATCTCTTTGGAATGCGCTCCCTCTGAATATCAGGATGGCAACAAGCCGATTTTCTTTTAAGGTGAAGGCACGTGAGCATATTCGCAAGATGTTGGTAGAATCATCACCGCGCTAATGTGTTGGATTTGTTTTTTCACTACAGTATTTTTTTATTTATATGTATGTATCTAAGTATGTATTTAATATTGTATATATTTGTTTCTCTTCTGTTTTGCCTATATATTCAGTTGCACCTGCCATGTTATGTTTCTGCACCACCCTAAGGTCGACTGGCAGATAATGCCTAAGGCATTAAGTCCGCCTTTGTACAGTTTTTTTGTGCATAAAGGTTTAAATAAATAAATAAATAAATAATATAATGAAAATTATTTAAAATTAAAACATTGTAGATGATCAAAAATCATATATATTTGTCACTTAACAGTTCATCAATTGTGTAATAACATTTTTCAAGTAGTAATTTATATAATTTCTTTTTAAATATCTGTAATGTGCAATTTTTTATACCATCAGGTATTTTATTGAAAATCATTGGTCCCATATGCATAATACTCTTTTTCAGCAGTGCTGTTTTAAATTTGCCAGTATGTAATAGTACATTGTTACACTAGGGGTGAAAGTAACTCATTTCGTCCCGAGAAGGAGTTGGTGGCCGAGCGCAGCGAGGTCGCTAATTCGAGGGGTTAAGTGGGTTACTTTCACCCCGAGGTAAACACTGCTTTTTATTACGAATACGAGGAAATAAAAAATGAAATAAAAAAAGTTTGTAAAACCTGAGTCGTCGTACCTATGATTTTAAGTAGGTATGTTTCTTCTGATTTAAGCGGTAAAAGGTATTCCAATACTGCTTTAGCCTCTTATCTTATGAAATTAGGCGTTAAATCACTATTTCAATCTGATAAACATAAGGTGTTAATACTAATCTCTGTTGTACGGAAATGTAAACAAAACTCGAAAAAACCAACGACTGATTGCCACTTTCCGGCCATTTTTTTTTTCTGCGTCCGGCCAGCTATTCAGCCTCATTAATGAAAAATTAGAAATTAATTGTAATCTTTAAAAAAAAAGTATCTTAAGGAAATAGTTGAACAAATTACTTAAAATATAACATTATTTAATTAATACTTGTCTTTAAGTTATTTTAATTTTATATCGCGCTGTGATTGACTGGCTGTATGGAAAATTGGAACATGGTTCAATAGAAATGTGAAGATAGAACTAGTTTTTTTTTTAATAATTTGTCTGTTTTCAGTTGTAAAACTCCCTAGGGATATGAAAAGTATCACTTTCAGCCCGCTCCTCAGGCAACTTTAGATCTACTTTCAGAGTATGAATAATGAAATAGTACATTGTTACACTAGGGGTGAAAGTAACTCATTTCGTCCCGAGAAGGAGTTGGCGGGCGAGCGAAGCGAAGTCGCTAATTCGAGGGGTTAAATGGGTTACTTTCACCCCGAGGTAAACACTGTGCTTTTCATTACGAAAACGAGAAAAATAAAAATAAAATAAAAAATGGTTGCCTGTAAAGTCGGTTTTACGGGCGAAGATTTTACGTGACAACGTCTTTTTCTCGGTAGAATATTTATTGATATGAATATAATTAAATTGTACGTATTGGCGGCAGACCGATCATAGTTGAGTGGGAGAGAGACGCAAGGCATTCGGCGGGCCTCTCTCTCGTTCGGTGACTCATCGTAACGTTACCGAGCGTTACACTTTTTCATAAGTGACTCCCAGCCGCAACCTAATTTAAGACGTTGTCACGTCAAAAGTTTGTAAAACCTGGGTCGTCGTACCTATGATTTTAAGTAGGTATCTTTCTTCTGATTTAGGCGGTAAAAGGTATTCCACTGCTGCTTTAGCCTCTTCTCTTATGAAATTAGGCGTTAAATTACTATTTTAATCTGATAAACATAACGTGTTAATCCAAATCTCTGTTGTACGGAAATGTAAACGAAACTCGAAAAAACTAACGACTTTCCCGCCATTTTGTTTTTTTTTTTCTGCGTCCGGCCAGCTATTCAGCCTCATTAATGAAAAATTAGAAATTAATTGTAATCTTTTAAAAATAAAGTATTTTAAAGAAATAGTTGAACAAATAAATCACTTAAAATATAACATTATTTAATTAATACTTGTCTTTAAATTATTTCAATTTTATATCGCGCATATGGAAAATTGGAACATGGTTCAATAGAAATGTGAAGATAGAACTAGTTTTTTTTTTTTAATAATTTGACAGCTGTCAGTTGTAAAGTAAAACTCCCTAGGGATGAAAAGTATCACTTTCAGCCCGCTCCTCAGGCAACTTCAGACCCACTTTCAGAGTATGAGTAATGAAAAAGATTTTTATATTACGATCTTATTAATGTTGGCCTTTTGGCAGATTTGCTTAATTTCTTACATATCTCCTCAGCTTGTGTTTTCCATATCGGTTGATTGTCAATTATTATAACTAAAAATTTTGCAACATTTGTATTGACTACTTTTTGTCCATTATATGCTATAGTCAAAGTGTCTGGACGTAAACGCTGGTAAAAATGCATTACTTTTGTTTATTTCAAATTGATAATTAAATTATTGATAGAAAGCCAATTTATTATATTTTATAATGTGTCATTGATGTCTGTTTCATAATTCTGAGTTTCTGTACATTTTACTATAGCCGTCCTGTTGTCAGCAAATAATACCATTGGCTGTTGAATATGTCTAGGCAGGTCATTTATTTATATCAAAAATATTAAGGGTCCGACCACAGTGCCTTGTGGTACTCCGAATTTGACTTCCCTACTATCCGATAAATACTTATATTGAAACTTACTTTTGGGACATATCCTAGTTATTTCTGTCTGTTGTTTGCGATTGCTTAGGTTAGATTCAATAAGTCTCAATACGTTTCCGGTAATGCCGTACCTGTCAAGTTTGTACAGAAGAATGTCATGTTTAAAGAAGTCAAAGGCTTTAGTCATGTCAGTAATTATATTGCACAAACTGGTGTTTTGTTGTCAATATTCATCATTATGTTATGTAACAAGTCATAAATATGTATACATGTACATTTACAACACCTGCTCCATATTGTTGTTTTATACGTCATACAAACCTCACATAAAGCAAGTCATTCTATCCCTAGGGAGATAATGCAGTATGGCCGATCCCTAGGAAATAATGTGATTTGAACATCAAAAATCGACAATATTGTGAATTAAAATGTACGTGCATCGAAGAAGTTGACTCAAAATTCAAACTGGCGTTATAATAGAAAAATTGAAACTATAGAATCTTGGAGTAGGTAGTGAATTTTGTTTGTTTGATGAACTTCTAAATATAATATTTATATTTCTCTAATATATGATTTGGTTGACCAAATTGTCTTTTAATTATCTCACAAATGATGTAAAAAGTAGAGTAACAAAACGGGGATAAAGCTGTCTTTTTCTTGGGCGGCTTGAATTCCTCACTTCACTCAGGTTTCTTTATTAACTCTCTCGCGATGCTCGTGAGTTAATTTTATATATATCCCTCATTGTCGTTCGGGATTAAAATCTGCAGTAATTGAAACACAAAAAATAGATACAATACATAAATTAAATCATAAGTATATATATATCTATAAAAATAACTTTACGAGATTGTTGAGAGGTAATGATCTTTGACTAGCTTTTTGAAGATAGATATATTTTTAGCGTCACGGATGTTAGCTGGAAGTGAGTTCCACAGTCGCGTTGAGAAGGAGTTGGAATAGAAATGAGTATTATGGGATGGGAAATTAAGATGATATTTAAGGTGGGATCTGCATGGGGCGTCGGCAGGTCGAGTGAACGAAAAACGATCACGCAGGTAGCCAGGGTAGGTACGCAGGGTTGAAAAGGATGTTGTAAAGGAGACATAATACCCGAGTGTTCCTACGAAATCGGATAGGGAGCCACTTGAGATCCTTGCGAAATTGAGAGACATAGTCGTATTTTCTTCTTTCGTTTCGTTCGGAATTCAATATGCCGCCATGACTTAAAGACACTGCTTTATCCCCTAGTCACATAAACTACTATTTCATCCCCCCATCTCGGAAAGAGTATTTTTGCTCTTCGATATCTGAGAGCAAAAGCCGTTTTTAGGGTTCCGTAGCCAAATGGCAAAAAACGGAACCCTTATAGATTCGTCATGTCTGTCTGTCTGTCTGTCTGTCTGTCTGTCCGTCCGTATGTCACAGCCACTTTTTTCCGAAACTATATGAGCTATACTGTTGAAACTTTGTAAGTAGATGTATTCTGTGAACCGCATTAGAATTTTCACACAAAAATAGAAAAAAAGCAATAAATTTTGGGGGTCCCCATACTTAGAACTGAAACTCAAAAAATTTTTTTTTCGTCGAACCCATACGTGTATCTATGGATAGGTCTTCAAAAATGATACTGAGGTTTCTACTATCATTTTTTTCTAAACTGAATAGTTTGCGCGAGAGACACTTCCAAAGTGGTAAAATGTGTGTCCCCCCCCCCCCCCCTCTAACTTCTAAAATAAGGGATTCATAAAACTAAAAAAAATATATGATCTACATTACTATAAAAACTACCAACGAAAATCGGTTTGAACGAAATCTAGTAAGTAGTTTTTTTTAATGTGTCATAAATCGAAAAAAATACACTATTATTAAAACATCAATTAAAGTTACAACACATTACAAGAACTTTTATATTATGTTACTTGCTGCTACGGAACCCTTCATGGGCGAGTCCGACTCGCACTTGGCCGGTTTTTATTCTATAGAGAGATAAGAGAGATAAAGTAAATTGAATTTAGAATATCGCTTGCACTAAGTTTATGAATTCAAAACCTCATTAAACCTAAATAGGTTTAAAGAGGTAGAGTAAATACTCTACCTCCATGGTGCCAAATTTGTCATACAACTTTTTGTTTTTGTTAAAAACTCAGAATCTTGTTGTACTTTTTTTATTTAGTAATTTCCTCGCTGAGGTGAGATGAAAAATTACGTGTTGCACTCGACTGCAAAGATTTTCCACCTCGTGCACTTTTGATTCTCTCGCTTACGTTCAGAAGAATCACGAGCACAGCGAGTGATTCACAAATTAGAATCCTGATTTGAATTTTAGGATCCTTCGCTTGCTCGGTCATAAAATGGTCTGACGAAATTCATACAATTCATTGGCGCACGATACAGAAGTTATTCCTAGTAAAGCTAAAAAGTTATATTTTTATTACAAAAAAAAAGAAAATGAAAGTATTCTGAATTAACTAATTAATCTGAAAAAATAATTATGAATCCTTTTCAATGTACAATAAGGTCTCTGTATATTGAAACGGATTTATTAAAATAGGTAGGTACTTACTTATCACATCAATTGTCCAACACTAAC
This sequence comes from Mythimna albipuncta, assembly GCA_929112965.1. Lineage (NCBI taxonomy): Eukaryota > Metazoa > Arthropoda > Insecta > Lepidoptera > Noctuidae > Mythimna > Mythimna albipuncta. The sequence goes on along the minus strand of OV815962.1, from coordinate 217,330 downwards.
GTCATTGTAGACGCACTAGCGGCAACTAGTAGTGGTTTCCTAGACTGTTAAAAATAACCGATCCTGTAAGGAAGTGCACTATGATTTTGGTCTTGGTACTTTCAACAACCCTGAGTTGTAACTCATAAGCGGTTGGATCAGACGATCATCTTTGATTTACAAACTTTTGAGTTACCAAAAGTCAGTCCTCGGCTTAAATAACTAAATAATTTGAATTGTTATAATTATATGTTGAATATGGATGATTAATTTTGTGGTTTTCAAATACCCGTAGAACAATATCTGGTCCACATGGTAGTGTTCCTAGAGTGCTGGTGGTGGGCGAGCGCGGCGGGGAGCGGGGGCGCGCGGCCGCCGGCATTGTGCGCCCGACCGCCGCCGCGCCACCACCTCGCGGTCCCGCCACGCTCCGCACGCTCCGCGGCTCCGAGTCCCCGCCGACGGCGACGCCACGCTAGTGCTACCACCGACCCTAGTGAAGTGACCACCACAGTGCAGTGCCATACATACGATCAGTTTAGTGACTAGGAAAAGTTATAAACTTGTGCGCGGGAAAACTTTCAGCAGCGGCCGGCCAGCAGCTAGCAACGGCACCTGTCCCCCAGGGCCTGGTCGCCACACAGGTAGGCTCATCTTGTATATTTCTGGTTCGGGAGCCGCTGGTGTTCCAATCGAGGAAGCAATTGAATTGATTGAGAGTTGTCGACTAAGTTTACAAACTGTTCACACGGTTCGTTGAGCTGAAGACGAGACGAGACAGCACAGTTTCCATGCTCCTATTAGTGACATCAACTTCATAAATATGAACGACTATATTATTCCGCAAGTATCGCTCGTCGACTTGTAGTTTGTTCGATGAACCCTGAAACTTTCATATTTGGACGCATGTCAAGTAGGTACCTACCTATCGCGGACAGCAATTTTCTTGTAAACATGTCATGGTAATAATATATTATACATGGTGGGTCTACCGTCATTTAAGTGTAAAGAATGTAACTCAAACTCGAACATTTTACCAAAAAGACAAATTCCGCCCTTAGGACGACCCACTGCCCAAAAAACATTTAACAACCGACTTCAATTTAAAAAACACTAAAAAGTGCAAAATAACTTTAATTTCGGAAGTCGGTGTTGCTATATGTATCTAATAGTTTTGTCTCTTCAGCTTCGTTATTTAACATCGACTTCCGAAACTAAAGTTATTTTGCACGAAAAGTTTTTACAAATTGTAATTGATTTATATTTTAAAGTAATATAGATCCCATTCAGTAATTTTTATGGTAAAATTTATAGGTGTTAATTATTTTGTCGTTAAAAAAAATTAAATTAAAATGGTCGAAGTTGTTTAAAAATAATTTTGAAGAACTTACTTCCGGTACTCTGGAAATTTTTTTTTGAAATCTGATTAGAAAATCAAAAAATTAAAGAAGTTAAATTCCATAAAAAAAAACTACATTAACTATTTTATAACAAGTAATTATCTTCAATATAAAAATGAAATTTCCAGGAAACCCTTCCGTCAATCAGAAGAATTCTATAGAATCCTATATCTTAACAAGTAAATCTCAAATAAAAAGAAATATTGTGTGAACACGTTCATATCCCCTAGAAGTACAAATATGCCCAATAAGAACGAATTTCAAAACCTATTTTTTTTCGTTGTCCGCTTCACGTGAAATGCCCCATAAATGAAACGGTTTCATTCTTTTGAAGTTATGAACATTGATATATCTAATGTTATTTTTACACCACCTGCTCGATAATGTCGTTTTATACGTCATACAAACCACACTTAAAGCAAGTCATTCTATCCCTAGGGAGAAAATGCACTATGGCCGATCCCTAGGGAATAATAAGATTTGAATTTGGAACATCAAAAATCGTCAACATTGTGAATTAATATAATTATTATGTTTGTGCACTACCCTAAGGTCAACTGGCAGATAATGCCTAAGGCAGTAAGTCCGCCTTTGTACAGTTTTTTGTGCAGATTTAATAATAAATAAATAAATATGTACTTACGTAAATCGAACAAGTTGACTCGAAATTCAAACTGGCCACTAATAAAAAAAAGAAAATAGAATAAAACGTGTTTACTGACGGGAGCGTTATAGAAAATTAAAACTATAGAATTTTGGAGTAGTGAATTTTGTTTGTTTGATGAACTTGTAAAAATAATACGTATATTTCTCTAATATATATGATTTGGTCGACCAAATTGTTTTTAATTATCTCACAGATGGTGTAAAAAGTAGAGTATGCAACACGGGGATAAAGCTGTCTTTGTCTTGGGCGGCTTACCTCACTATCAATACCTTACTTCACTCAAGTTTCCCTTACTAACGTTCGGGATTAAAATCAGCAACCTTCGTTTCGTTCGAAATTCAACATGCCACCTTCGACTTAAAGACACTGCTTTATCTCCTAGTCACATAATCTACTATTACTCATATTATATACGTGTAACTCTAACGATTTTTGCAGTGCACGCCAGAATAACTCGTTGATGGCAGTATTTTTTCCTATCATCTAAATTCTACATTTTATGTAAATCTTTTTAATTGTCACATTAAGTAATAATATAAAATATATACATACATAGGAAAGTTAAATATTAACAAATTATTTATGATAAACCTGACTGCACACAATATACAATATAACTAAAAAAATTACGTCATAAAACTCCTCCGCATCGCTGTCGACTGGAAGTATGCCCAAAAGGCTGGCGGCATTGCCATGTTGTATGACAATACTTAATCTCTGACCGAGGTAAAAGCCAGGCCTTGGGTCACGCGAAGTGTCAACTAAGCGTTTGGATAGTTCTTTAAAAAGCGTATTAGCATTTGGACCCCACGGCCCAAAAGTTTCAACGCCAAACGGCTCAAAAATATAACTGCCGACGACGTTGTTATATTTCCGCCGCTTGAGGTTCTCCGCAGCCGCAGCGACAGCACCAGCATAGCACGACGAGCTAGGAAGATGGGATGGCGCAAGAGTGTCGACTCAGGTAGCGTCCCACATTAAAAGTTTACCTCATCCCTCAAGGAGATAAAGGCATACCGTCCGGTCTCTTACTCTTACATATGTACAATAATGTCCTACCCCATATAATGGTTATCGTTATATGGGAGTTTAGGGGGGCTCGCTTCTGAACGGAAAACTTGAAAGAAGGCTCTTGGAACGCGAAGTAAAGAAGGAACATAAGAATGGGTTTTAGTCAGTAAAAGTCTGAAACTCCACTCCCGCTCCACCCTAGAGCGGGAGAAATCATTGAATGATTTCCCACCTAAAAAAAGTGTAGCGAAATTAGTTATACAGAAAACAGTTTTCATAAGTACCCTACGTTGTAACAAGACATCCATTGAACAAGGCTTTACAGTATAAAATTTTCGCTTCAAAATCGTTCGCAGTACACTTTTTCGATATAAAGAAACATCGCAGTAGCAAAAAGTCGATTTAACAAGGCATCGCAGTATATAGAGACGTCATTGAAAGGTTTCGAAGAAACAAAATTCGATGGTACGGCTTTCGCACTCAAGTACTGACACAACTAACTGACAGACACAAACACACCACAACCCTCTCTCACACTTTACACTTACACACTTAACTCTTCGTTTGCTAACCGGTAGTATAATTTATTAGTATTTTTTTTTCTTTTTTTCTCTCTATTTATATTCTAAATTGTAATCATGAAATTTGTACGTAGCGCAGGCTAGATCATCTGGCTAATTCTGCATAACTATTGGGTCACCAAGATACAGGCTATGCCTAGTTTGGGACCCATCGATAACCTGTTAATGTAGCTTCTGGTGTAATTTCTTAAGATTTTTATGTAATTGACTGTAACTGTGTTTGTCTCAATAAATAAATGAAATGAAATAAATGAAAGTAGGTCCACGACAGCAGATGGTTGTCGAGGTTTTTAGCCACCAAGCCGTTGGTGGCAACGACAATCGGTAAAATGGCAGCTGAGTCTACCTGCCATATGTCGATAACCTCATGCGCTAAGTCGAGATACGAGATTTGTTTCACTTTCTCAGCTTTCTCAAATTTCTCATCGTGGTGACTTCGACTAACATTGTACGGCGCGCTGTCGGTGGTACCCTTTTTACACGGCCTAGTGCAACAATAGTCCTGTCAGTAATGATAGACCTGTTTCAGTACAACGGGGCATGATCATTTGCTAGAACTGGGTCGGGCACATAGGTACCTATCCTACATGCCTAATATCTACATACCTCAGACTCTACTAGTTGTTTTCAAAGCTGCTGATGAATAATTCTGGCCGTTTTTATAATATAATAATAAATAATTTTGGCGAGTAGTTGGACAGGCATAACCTGCGCAAGTACTCGCCATTCATTAGAGCTAGAAAGAACAACCAGAGAATAAGTAATATTTTGTATATTTTTGCAATGTCTGACTGCGCCATCCCCAAACGATAAATTATGATTTTTGCCTAGCTACTCATAAATACCTGAAATTCATCATAGAGCCAAGTCATTGGAGCTGTTGGTGTGCTAGTGTCTCCGGCGAGCCCGGCGCCCCGGCCGCGTGCTCGCAGCGCCCGCGCGGCGCGGCGCTCTGCTTCTTCACAACCTATATTGATTTAACCTTGCCACAACCGTTCGCGTGAAGCATTTGATTGTTTTCTTATTAATAGAATCTTTTCACATGGAAGTGTTTGTTGTTGGGGGAGACATCTATTATTCCTGAAACCATTGAACTGAAGCTACCAAACTCAAGATCACTAATATGTTTACGTTTAGATATCTACAAAATAGATCGTATGTCTGTCACCAACATAATTAATTGCTAAGGTCGTAAATAATAAAATCGTAAAAGATGAAAGAGCATCTCGACAAGACTTGGATATTTTGTAAACTATCCAATTTCGGTATGATTTATCGTAGGTACCTATTTGACGTGATCAGTTCACAATGCAGATTTCGAGAGTTCATTACTGTGACAGTCAAGGTTGTTCAACTGTGCACGTAGGTACATATGTAGTTTATCGTAGTTCCACGCAGGTCGGTGCCTGTAGGACACTGGGTGGTGGTCGAGGGACAGCCGTAAGCGTGGCGCCGGTGTCCCAGGACGTTGCATCAGCAGAAACATGAGCGATGTGTTGTCACGTAAGGCGGTAAACCATCTGATAAGAGTAGCGTAGTTAGGTGGATACATACCGCAAGCGTGATGCTCGGGCAGGTGCTATAACGATGTAGTCGTACTAACAAATGACCCGGGATAAATAAATATTCGACGGATAAGTCATACAATCTCAAATAAACATGTTCGCCGACAGCTGATCGTCAGAGGGTGACGCGGGCGCGTGTGGGCGCATGTGGCACGGGCGCCACCAGTCGCTCTCGTCTTGGCCTCACGGTTAAATCTATCCCAACAGTACCTTACATTTTGGCTTCTTCTCATTAGCTTATAGGTAAAAATCATTTAAAATGACCGTTTTGGTTGCAATATTTGTCCACACCTGAAACTTTTTATTTCCGATTTATTTTACTATGTAAGAAGTACCTAGGTATTAGTATTCTGAGATTTGTTATTTAGCTATACTAAACAGATTTATGTAACTGTAGCCCTTAATAAACGAAATATAATGTATATTTCTTTTTGTCGTCGAACTCGGATTAATGTCCATACAAAAAAAAAATGTCCTCTTTACGGATTGCGTAACAAAAATTACCTAAATAAATATAATAGCTACGGTGGTTAAATATTGATGAACTTTATGTCAAAACGTTGTTATTGCCCATTGATTACGGTAAAAAATATTTAATGTTAATTATTTAAATTATAAAAATATTGGGTTCAAAGTAACGTCCGTTTTTGTTCATTTTTGTTATTCATTTTTGTAACAACAAATAATTAGAATTTGGAAAAGGGATTCACTTAAACTATAAAAAGCCAAATCACATGCCAAAATCAAATATGAGACAGTAATTTGGTCCTCGAGGAAAATTAGTGAACGACGCGTGTTTCTTTGTCAGCGAACAGAATTCCAATTTCAATTTATCGGTTTTGTTTTGTTTCAAATAATGCAGGTAAGTGAGCACTTATTATTTAATTAATCAGTTAAGCACGATATTGCTGACATTTATTGAAATGCTAGGTAGTTGGAACGCACTCAGAATTCAGTTTGGCTTAACATTATTTGCAGTTACTTTCAAAGCATAAGCTGTTCTTCATTTTTGTTATGATTTTAGCTACGTTACAAAAATGAACTAAAGTCGCAATCACATTGCTAACAAAATTTTATTATTACAGCGTAATTCTAATATTGTACATTTATCTGCATTTGCGTATATATGATATGGACCCGTTTCTCTTTCTGTTTGTTATGTCACTATCGGTGAAAATAAATTCTTAGAAGTTTATTTTCTATAATTAACTAGCTTTTGCCCGCGGGTTTGCCTGCGTACATATAATATAGACTATGTCACTCAGGAATAAAGCAGGTTTAAGTCAGTGAAAAAATTTGCCAGTATATTTTTGCAGCCAGTACTTTCAGAGATTATCTCCAACAAACAAAAAAACATAAAAACAAACTTTACCTTTTTATTATATTAGTGTAGATTAATTAATACAACAAATGCTAAAAGAAATATACAGTAGTTTATTGCGGAACACCTTTTACAGAAATCAATTAAATAAATTACAGTCGGACTATAATGTGCATGGTAGACGAGCCCTAATGTTTCATTCTTGTTACATTATCATTTTTGTTTCATTTTTTTCACAATTATCATTTTAAATTATTTTCACCCTTATAACAATACATATTCGTGGCAAAGCTTGTTGGCTTGATGAATCTGATCAACAACTGTTAGTAACTGTAGTGCATAGGTCTCTCGCCCCTGTGAACTACCCCTTTAAGGGAGGGAAACTAATTATCATAATTTTAAACTATATAAATTTCTCTAACATATTTTTATTATTACCTAAGAAGCTACCTAGGCTTGGCGGAATTAAATTCTACAATTTCGACGTATAGTATACTTCCCGAAATGCAACCAGTAGAAAACCGACTAGCTGGCAGCTCGGTGTCGACGTTCAAGACTTTGAAGTTTCGACTCGACGAGTACATCACTACTTCTAGACTTTCTTGCCTGTCTTGTCTTATTCAGACCCATCAAACTGGTATTTGGCAAATCCACCCAATGATGAGAGCAGTTATATTCCACCACGAACGAATTTGCGCTTGATAAAGTTTGAGCAACTGTACAGGCGTAGACAGTACAAGTATTGTCTCACCTTTGATAGATTTCCCCGATTTATTTGCAGCTAGTTGAGCTTTTCCTCTTTGAGACCGGATCTATGACTCACTAGCTCGTGCAATGGACACGTAACTCTAAGCAACATTGTTATCGTTTGATCATTTATGTACAACAAGAACAATGTTGCCGAGAGTACAGACCTCTGAGGGACTTCGGCATTAATGACGAGCAGCCAACGACGACAACTCAAATGGATCAATCACTCAGGAAGTCTGCAATCCAAGTAGACCGAAGGATTGAAGCTTATCTTATAAGGCTTTCGTACCAGACTCTGTCGAAAACGTTCGAGATGTGTTAAGGAAACGGCAAGCGTTTCCTCGAGCCTTTTACTTTTTTGTTTCCCGTTTCCCGAATCGTCCATGTCTGGCGAAGAGCTACATCTAGCAGTGATGAGTTTTGCGACAGTCGTTGTCTCTTTGCCGCCTTATGATGTTGAAGAAAAGGGATGACACTTCGCCCACGTCTATATTAGTCTACGCTACGCCTCTGAGCGCAGTAGCCAACTGAAAAAAGCTTAACCAGAGACTACTTTTTTTTTGTTCGTTAATTAACACCGACTTCCGAAATTAAAGTTATTTTGAACGTTTTTGTGTTTTGTGGTGAAACACACAAAAAAACCTTACGGTAGAACTTTGTAGTGGGAGACCTTACGTCTGAAGTACCCTTACTAAATCTAATCATTAAAACCACCTATAACCAGAGTACCTACATTTCATGACAATTCCAATAAGCCCAAACCCGGCTAGGATACATTGATTAATTACGGAGTTCCGGATCTTTCGGCTTCATCATTAGAACTGTTCAAAGGTATCATTTGCATCAGTCATTTATTTTATTGTCATAGTGGTTATCTATCTGCATTGCGTGACCAGAGGGCTGGCTCGTTCTTCGCTCAAAGAATTAGCATTGCCATTCAACGTGGTAATGCTGCCAGTCTTCTGGGCACATTCCCGGATGACAGCGATGTGGAGGAGTACTTCGACGCCTAAGTGTACTTTGTGTATTTGTATTTTATTTATTTAGGGTTTTAGTATAAATAGTTTAAGTTTGTTTGTTTCTGCATTGTGAATTTGTGATATCTATGTGAGTGTGACGTACTGTTGGCCATTTCTTTACTTCTTCATCAGATACATTCTTCAAATGATATTTTCTGACTGTAAATTACTGAGTTCTCAATGACTATGTATACTTACATGTAGTGATTTTGGCATTTTGCAGAAAATCACTATGTACACTATAAGTATTACGTAATAAAAATTGAGTTGAGGACTCCTTAAATTTTAATTTAATGATTCCACGATCTCATCATCAGAACTGGATTTTGAAAAGAATGTGTTCAGTCTGCAAACATATTCTTTGAAGTAAAAAAATAATTTTGCAAAATAATCGGTTTATGAATAACATAAATAAAAAATTAAAACACACACACACACACAACTGAATTGAGTCTTTTTTTTTTAAGTCGGCTAGATAGCCCGTAAAATTCAATCAAGCTTCGTTCTCTTGATTTGCGTACTCTAGTCTCCGATATCCTCCTTAGTTCTAAATATCAGGGTGCCCTAAAATTTCGAGCAAGCTTGGCATAGTTTTTATACATTTTGTAAGAATTTTTCGTTGCTAACTGTACAAAAATACGTCAGATTTTCACGGTCGATTGAGTTAACAAAAAATAAAATAAAAAAATTGGAAGGGGCCGAGTTGACAAGTCTCCAATGACTGCCATTTTGCGCTACTGTACCTAAAGGTATTATATATTTACGTGAAGAAAGATAACGTTTTATTGTCCACCAAGTTCAGAAAAATGAGAACGAAATAATAAAACGCACAATGGGCTCTCTTATCGGAATACCGATCTTATGGTGGACGAAAATGTTGTAAGAACGATTGGCAGAGGTAACAACGCCACTTGAGGTTTTCTTAAATTTTGCTAACTATCAGAACACACGTTGAAGGCTCGGTGACTGCCAGCCGCAGACGGTGCTCATCAGAGCAGTGTCAGAGCAGAGACTTGCGCGCGGCAGCAACCGGCGGCGAGCGTAGAGTGCGCGCCTCCGAACCGGATCGTAATTGATGGAGCTCATCGCTCACGCCGACCATGAGCTACCACAATATTTGTGGCTTTAAAATGTGCCACGATTTATGAATATAGCGATACTGACATTAACTGTAACTGATACCCCGTGACACATCGTCTGTTTGAGAAAATATTATGTTCTGTGAAAACATTTCTATTAGAACTTTATTTTATCTTAATTTCTTTTTATTTGAAAGAATGGGAAAACATTATTATTATTATTAGTTATAATCTTTATTGTACACCAAATAAACAAAAATATAGGACCAAAATTTAAAAGAATAAGTGCACAAGACCGCCCGTCTTATCACACAGGGCAATCTCTCACACACACACGAACATGAACTCGAAGAAAATTCGTTATAAGTTCCCAGCTGTGCAGCCTCGTTTCTTACGAGGGAAATCTTCGAATGACTCCTCCCACTCCACGAGAGACAACAGACAACACACACCACAGACTTTTACTAACCAAAACCTGCCTGTGGTCCTTTAGTTGCCATTTGCGTTCCTGAGCTACAGACCTACGGCATCTCTTTCAAACAATTCCACAGTCCTGTAGGCAGCGGCTCTGATAGGCCCCGTCCATTTGATGATATCTCTTCGAATTGCGTGTGAAACACAAAGCGCCAACCGTTATAATCCGCAGCTCCTGTGGTAGTGCCTAGGGCGTGAGGACGTCCTCTCCGTCACTGTTTTAGCCACTTCCTTCACTTGCATTACTGCTTCACAGAAGGAGGTGACTGCTTCCCAATCCTTCTCAGGCTACACCATGGCCTGAACTAGGGCCGCCTACACCATCACCTTAATAAAGACAAAAGGTGGTTCGGCTCAAGCAGGGCAGACTTCCGCTCCACCGTGTCCTCAGCGCGACCTGCATAATAAATTTTCGAAGTTTTGGTGCTAGAAACATGACCAAGGACAAACAAGCCTGTTAGAAGAAAGTATCGTCGGTTGGTACGGCAGGCCACAGGCCATGCCGTGGCTGAGTTATTAATTTAGACCAGCCTAGTTTGACCATATCATCAAATAATAGTGCATTTAACTGTTTATATCGTTAAACGAAAAATGTTAATTGATTAGACTTGCCTGTATCACGTGGCCAGCGGGCAAGCGGCAAGGTTCTAAATCATAAAACGGCCAGTCATATCAAGATCAATTCTAAAATAGAGCCACAAAATATATAAAAATCTGGGCAAGTGCGAGTCGAAAAAGCTCACTGAGGGTTCCGTCAAAACTACAATTCCCGAATTACAAAAAAAGTATTATTTTTTTCTGATGTAGGTAAGAACAAATTTACTGTTTTCAGATTTATTCCTATAACTATGCTTTAAGTCCTTGTTTTGTGCCAAATTTCAGGATTCTGGGTCAACGGAAAGAACCCTATGAATTTAGATCTTTGAGAGTATCGAAATACTACTAGTATGGCGAGACCGCCTGTTCGGATCACAGCAAAACAAGTTGCCAAAGTGATTAAAGATATGAAGCGAGGAAAATCCCCGGGCCATGACTCACTTAGTATAGAACACTTGCAACATGCAGGTGGGCATCTGGCGAGGGTGCTCGCTATGTTATTTACATTCTGCACAAGGCATTCGTATCTCCCTGAGGCAATAATGAGAACTATAGTTGTCCCAATAATTTAAAAGAGGTTCTGAGAGTTAGGCAGTTATACATTCTCTTGACTACGCTGCGATTTCACAAAACATCTCTAAACAGCTGCAGACCTCAACAACGCTCCAGTCGTCTGGTGAACTGGGATAAACCACACTTTTATAAATCTTTTGGAAAGAGATCGTTTGCCTTTATGGGACCATACTTATACACTAAATAAAATTAAATTCACAAAATTTTAAAATTAGGAAAAAAAAACTTGCTCTAAAGTGATCTCCCTTTGGCTACTTAATTTGGATTACGATAAAACAGAGGACATCTTAAAAATAATGTCATAAAATAATAATAAAGAAATAATAAATAAACGCATAGGTATACTAGTTATTATCACACTTACACTTACATCCACTATCACATGCACTCACACACCCACACCTACTTCACTTCACTCACTACACCTACCGCACTACACTTCCTACACTACATTCACTACACTACCCAAACTTCTGTTTATATGTATAGGTTAGTTACCTAAAACTATTATGTACTGTACCTTCCTAATATGAATTGAGAGAGACTGGACTCCAAAACACAGGGAATCCTAGTGTGGGGTTCAGGGCTTGATCTATGATTGTAATGTACCTAAATGAGACAATAAATATTTTTTTTTTTTTTAAACAAGACAGGAGACGCCTCTAAATTATATAACTACAGGCCTATATCACTTGCGACAGTCATTGCTAAAGTGTTGGACGGTGTAATTGACATTCAGTTAAGACAACACCCGCAGCTTCATGACGCGCAGTTTGGCATTCGCCCTGGTTTGTCCACAGAAATGGCTATACTGAATCTCAAGCATACCGTCCAATACTACACTGACAGAAGCACACCTGTCTATGCCTGTTTCTTAGATTTATCCAAAGCATTTGATCTTGTGGCATAAGACAGGTCGTGGCCGAAGTTGTCGGATGATACGGATCTTCCGTCTGGGTACATACGTCTCCTTGAGTATTGGTATGGCAATCAGAGCAATTATGTGCGGCGGTCGGGGTAACTATCCATTGAGTACCGGTTGGAATGTGGGGTGAGGCAAGGTGGGTTAACCTCACCGACCCTTTTCAACCTATATATTGACAGTCTGATTCGTGAGCTCAGTAGTGCCCATGTCGGATGTTCGATTGATGGTGTTGTTGTCAACAACATCAGTTATGCGAATGACATGGTGCTGCTGAGTCCCTCGATCAGTGCCCTTCGAAAACTGATATCTATCTGCGAGCGGTACGCGGTGGCCCACGGGCTCAGATATAACGCCACTAAAAGCGAGTTCATGGCGTTCAAGGCGGGGTCTAAAACTTATGACACTGTCCCACAGGTCATGCTGAATGGCAGTGTCCTTAAAAGAGTATCGCAGTTCAAGTACCTGGGCCACTGGGTCACCGAGTCGCTTGTAGATGATATGGATATAGACAGGGAGCGGAGGGCTTTGTCTGTTAGAGCTAACATGCTGGCTCGTAGGTTCGCACGTTACTGTACTGTACTGCGGAAGTAAAAGCAACGTTGTTCAGGGCCTTCTGCCAATTGTTTTACACGTGCAGCCTATGGGTCAAGCATACGAAGAAATCGTATGACACCCTGCGTATCCTCTACAATAATGCCTTCAGGGCGCTGATGAAACTGCCTCGCTATTGTAGTGCGTCCGGCATGTTTGCGGATGCAAACATAGATGGTTTTGCGGCAATTATTCGCAAGAGAGTTGTGTCCCTAATGCACCGCATACGAGGCAGTTCCAACAGCTACCTTCAGTTGTTCGCCTGGAGGATGGAATTGGATATGGATTGTCCGATGATGCGGTACTGGACCAGGCTGCACGTTGATCCAGGACCAAATTTAGGCTAAGATAAAATGGTTGTATAGTTTATTTTATTTTATGTATTTATGACTTTAATTTATTATGTTTTTATTTCTTGACATTGGTGTAATTTTGTATTTAATTTTGTGTTTTGTAATATTGTGCTAATTTTTAATTTAATATTTTAATGAGATTTTAATTTTAATTTTGTATTCTATGTACCTATATGGACTTTGTTTCCGAAATAAATGAATTTTAATTTAATTTAATTTAAATACACGTTTTTTTGCGACATAAACGGCGGTATCTTTTATTTATATTCGTTAACTTAGAAGTTTGATTTTTCTGAGACTACGAGTTTCTCGTAAAAAGTTTGGACATTATTTTAACGAACATTTGAAAAAAATTAGGCTGGAAAGATTCCGTGCTTTGATGCGGTGGTACCACAGGTGGTACGTAGATTAAAAATACAAACAAAATAGTAAGGAGAGTGCATGTGCAGCAATGAGGAAGCAAGCGCGCGTATTGCGAGGGTCCAGCGAGGACACTACTCTTCGGCATGCATGGCTTGTCTTGGAGTCTCATATTTAGGATTAACTTGTCGGTTTTTTTTTAAATACGTGTAAAAAGTAGTGAATTTGGTACGTACACTACACGTACCAAAATACCGTCCTGAAAATAGGTTAGCTCTTTCTCAAATCAATCAATGTTCAAAAACAAACTTTGGACATCCCAACAGGACTCTTCCCTAGCTCATAAGGTACGAACCACGCTAAACTGGTTGACTGCACGTGGAATTTTCTTCATGGAGCATGAAGACCGGCCCCCTTATAATCCTGATGTAAACCCACTGGACGAAGAGATTCTTACAAGTTCCTTCTCTTAGAGAGGAGACCTGAGTCCCAGCAGTGGGAACATTAAAAGGCTGATTATAGGACTACAAGATATGGCGCCATTCAGAGGAGAAAGTCTGCGCTAAACCTCATCAGAATTTCTCTGCGAGCATGTCTGGTTACAGTAGTGGCAGAAACAGATATATGAATGTAGTGCGGGCATGTATTTAAAATGGGAGATGGCATTTTGAATAATGTAAATAAAATTGTATTGTACATTTAATTACCTTTCATTTCATTTTCATTTTTAAAACCAACTAGCTTTTGCCCACGGCTTCATAGGCTATATTTTATGTATACTGGATACATGAAATATAGCCTATGTCACTCAGAGGTGAAGTAAATTTGTATTGGTGAACCAATTTTAGCAATCGATCGAAAGAAAGGAGATCGAAATAAAAGAATTTCTTTATAATATTAATGTAAATATAATTTGTAACATTATCAAAAAGTGTATCATTAATTACATTAAAAGTTTTTGACAGCATTTATGACTTGACTAGGTATATTAGTAAGAAGACAAATCAGTTTGATCAGAGGTTGCTTGCAAACACCATCGATCAAACCGGAGCGCCGAAGTGGCTCGTTGTTTGCGGCTCAACTGACATACGAACAATGAAACGGAACCTAGCAGCTACCAACCGATAGTCGCCAGGGACGAAACGCAAAAAAAGGGGTCCGGGCCCACCAAATATTCATAAATTCAAAGTTAACAATCATCTTCTTTGGGGTTTCGGAAACATGTTTCAAGAACTTTTATGTTATTGTGTGATTTTAATACAAATTTTAGCAGGTTCTAGTTATGCATCATACCTACACATCATTGCTATTTACGGATATCGATGATATAAAGGAAGAATATTATAACCAAAGAAGAAGAAGAGTATTTTTCTTAGGGTTGTAGATATATGTAAGTTAAGAGGGCTTTCAGGGAAGTTTCAGCTATTTTTCGTGATCAGGAGGAAACATAATAATACTTAATATACACCCCTACTTTTTAGGGTTCCGTAGCCAAATGGCAAAAAACGGAACCCTTATAGATTCGTCATGTCTGTCTGTCTGTCTGTCTGTCCGTCCGTATGTCACAGCCACTTTTTTCCGAAACTATAAGAGCTATACTGTTGAAACTTTGTAAGTAGATGTATTCTGTAAACCGCATTAAGATTTTCACACAAAAATAGAAAAAAAGCAATAAATTTTGGGGGTCCCCATACATAGAACTGAAACTCAAAAAAATTTTTTTCATCAAACCCATGAGTGTGGGGTATCTATGGATAGGTCTTCAAAAATGATACTGAGGTTTCTAAAATCATTTTTTTCTAAACTGAATAGTTTGCGCGAGAGACACTTCCAAAGTGGTAAAATGTGTGTCCCCCCCCTCTAACTTCTAAGATAAGAGAATGATAAAACTAAAAAAAATATATGATGTACATTACTATAAAAACTACCAACGAAAATTGGTTTGAACGAAATCTAGTGAGTAGTTTTTTTTTAATGCGTCATAAATCGAAAAAAAATACACTATTATTAAAACATCGATCAAAGTTACAACACATTACAAGAACTTTTATATTGTGTTACTTGCTGCTACGGAACCCTTCATGGGCGAGTCCGACTCGCACTTGGCCGGTTTTTAATTAGTACAAAAAAAATGGGGCTCCACCTGTACCCGTTACTAATCATATTTTTGTAGTCAAAAGTAGAAAAAAACCGGCCAAGAGCGTGTCGGGCCACGCTCAGTGCAGGGTTCCGTAGTTTCCCGTCCGTCACAATAAAGTGTACCCACTTATGAGTTTAAAAAAATGCTTGCTACGATTATACTACAAACTTAGTTCAGAAATTATTTTGTAGAACTCTTTTGTCTTTTTTGTACAAAAACTGTTCTTTCCATCAAGTTCAAAATAATTTTCCTAGAAAGTCCTTATAAAGTTCTAGTTCTCAGATTTTTTTTATATTTTCTAAACTTATGGTTCAAAAGTTAGAGGGTCACAGTTGGAGCACACATTGTTTTTTACTTTTGGAGCGATTATTTCCGAAATTATTGACATTATCAAAAAATGATTTTAGTAAACCCCTATTCATTTTTAAATACATAGGTATTTAAAAATGAATAGGGGTATATCACACGTTAGGCTTGAAATTAAAAAAAAAATTACCTCCCACTTTACATATACGGGGGCTACCCTAATAAAACATTTTTTTCCAATTTTTATTTTACCACTTTGTCGGCGTGATTGATATACATATTGGTACCAAATTTCAGCTTTCTAGTGCTAACGGTCACAGAGATTAAGCGAGGACGGACAGACAGACAGACAGACAGACAGACGGATAGACAGACATGGCGAAACTATAAGGGTTCCTAGTTGACTACGGAACCCTAAAAACCAACCGAAATCCTAAAATTGACCACGAAAAGGTAAATTTATCATAGAATCAATCAAACATAACAATTGCTAGTAGAAAATACTGCGGGCAGTGTTTTTCCTTAATAATTGTCACTTATTCATTTATCAATAGCCTGCACAATATTTCCATAAATTGAGTGCCATTTTGGAACATAAACCAACGCTAATAACTTTGCTGTTAATGAATATTATTTATTGTGATTTTACTTATAAAATAACAAGGGCTTTTCTAATAAGCCCTCTAAGTATTTGTACTAATTAAAAAATAGTGGTGTATAATAATGTTCCACAATTTTCGCACAACGCCGTCTAGTCCCAAACTAAGCAGAGCTTGTGCTATGAGTGCTCTTTATAATATTAGTATACATAAATTACACCCAGACACAGAACAAATGTTTGTGCTCATCACACAAACATATGTCCTGGGTGACCTCCGGCATAGCAGTCAGAGCCACTAACCACTAGCTAGACCACCAGGCAAGTCCGAATCAATATCATTAGCGTATAGTCATTCCTCCACGGACCTGTAACATATTAGAAGCATAGTCCTGGCTCACTCATCAACCAACGCCCAGCCGAAACCCTTGGACATAGAACGCTGAAATTTTGCATCTCATTTTATGATGTACAAAGAATAAGACAGGATTTTCTAAAATTTGGCCCCTAAGGTTAACCTACTTTCACGCGGGCGAAACCACTGGCAGAAGCTAGTTGGTTTTGAAAATAGTGGGAGAAGAGACACACGCACACATGCGGTGCTGGGTCTGCGAGTCGAATGACTGGTGATATCTAGGTGGTCAGTGTACGTATGTGGGTACAAACTGTTATAAATATGTAATGAGAGTACTGAATGTGGCTGTTGCAATGCTTTAGGCACAGAAAAGATGAAAGAGGTTAGAATGGCCTTGTGGGCGGGGCAGGTATACCACAAAGTAGGGCAATGCTCATAGTTCAGCTACCAATAGCAAACTTGCAATCTAGGGGTGCGTGCCGTGCGTGGTCTGTTAGTTGCGTAATGTGAGTTTGTATTGGTTTATTGACTGTAGTGGAGTTAAAGGGTGCGACACAAGCGGCGAGCTTTCTAACCTCTTTCATCTTTTCTGTGGATTTAACCGAATGGTTGCCGGTGTCACGGCGCTGCACAAATGTAGCAGAGCGGTGCTCATCACCGATTCGTGCCATCAACGTGAGATGTTTACTGACCAGGCCTGCTCTACAACTGATCTTTGGATAGGGATATAATGTGCTATTTTTTCGTTCTAGGGTGGAGTGAGAGGGCGTGTCAGATTTTTACTGACTAAAACCACAGTAATGTTCCTTTAGTTGCTTTGCACTCTAGAGTCATGGGTTTATCTTTCAGATTCGACCCATGACTCTAATGGGCTTCGGCTCTACTGGGTCCCTACGGTTTTGCTGACATTTCTTTGAGGCGCAAGTCCAACACTAAGCGCCATTGATTGAATAAAAAGATTCAAGCTCGATCCGGATGGTTAGACGGCCGGACGACGAGCTAACCATTGCTCGTTGTCCGTGAGCCCGCGTCTACAGTGGCTAGAAGTCGGGGTCCCGGCGGCTGGGGCGGGAGGAGCGCCCTTACGCGTGCGGCCGCCTTCTTCGCTAGCATTACTGCTTTGTAGAAGGACGCGACCGCCGCCCACTCCTCTTTACTTCCGACCATGACATAAACCAGGGCCCGGCGCGAGATAGATATAATTTAGTGAGGTTTATAAGGGGGTGTATACGGGGTCCCTACCAACATGTGTCGGGACTCAAGCCAACCCCACCTGCACGTGGTGCACCCTGCTGAAAAACGGACGAGGATATGGCAACCCGCCAACACGCACTGGACCAGCGTGGCGGGTTATGGTCTGAACCCCCCCAATGCAACATAACAATACGCACATGCCCCAAATGCCCGGCGACTCCAGTGGTTGTGTTGACGTGGACGGGCGTGGGCGCAGCCCTGGGGTCAGGGGTGCTAAGAATCTCCGGGCGGAAACGTTTAACCATCGACGACTGGACCTGGCAACCTATAACGTACGTACACTCGGGTCCGTCGAGAAGATCATCGAACTGGAGGAAGAGTTGAGCTGGTTACGATGGAGTATTGTAGGATTATCCGAAGTCCGAAGACAGGGGGAGGACACGATAATTCTCAAATCCGGTAACCTGCTTTACTTCCGGGAGGGTGATCAGCAGTCCCAGGGTGGTGTCGGGTTTATCGTACAAAGGTCCCTCGTGGACAATGTGGTGAGAGTAGAGAGTGTGTCGACCAGGAACGTACACAGACATACCTGATACTCAGAATATTATCAAGATATTTGCTGGTGGTCATACAGACATCGGAACCACCGGGGACACCTACTGGCTAGTTCTATGGAGAAGGAGGGCCTCTACATGATGAACTCATTCTTCAGAAAGCGTAAGCACAGGAAGTGGACCTGGCAAAGCCCTGATGGTATAGCTAAAAATGAGATTGACTTCATCATGTCGACGAATAAAAAAAAAAAAACAAATATTCAATGATGTCTCTGTGATCAATGCGGCGAAAACTGGGAGTGATCACCGTATGGTATGAGGCACATTGAATATCAATGTCAAGCTTGAAAGATCTCGACTGATGAAGTCTACGCTCCGTCCTGCACAGATCCAGATCCAAAACTCCGAGAGCTTTCAGCTCGAACTTCAAAACTGTTTCGAGTGCCTAGGAAGCTCCGTGGACAAATATACTGATGGGTTCGTGGAAGCTGTCCATATAGTCGGGTCTCAGTTTTTTAAGACCCGTACAAGTAAAACCAAGAGGCTCACGGATCAAACTTTCGAGCTCATGAAGAAGAGCCGTGAAATGACTTTGCAGTCTTCAGATGATGCGTGCACGTACCGGCAGCTTAATAAACAGATCTCGAAGTCTCTGAAACGCAACCTTCGCTGATTTAATACCGAGAGGATTAAGGACGCGATTGAGTGGAATAAGGGCTCCAAAGTTTTTTCACGGGATCTGTCTATTGGGCAGAGCCAACTCACGAAACTGAAGACTGAAGATGGCAAAGTCATATCCGCCAAATCGGAGCTTCTGGGAGAGATCGAGGTATTTTATGGACAGTTATACACGTCGATCTCCAAACCCGCTACGAATCTGGCAAACGACCCAAGGGCTAGATTGACTCGACACTACACTGAAGATATCCCGGACGTCAGCCTGTACGAGATTAGGATGGCTCTGAAGCAGTTGAAGAACAACAAGGCGTCGGGTGAGGACGGAATTACGGCTGAGCTCCTGAAGGCGGGAAGAAAACCGGTCCTAAAGGCCCTTCAGAAGTTGTTCGATTCCGTCATACTCGAGGGAAAAACGCCACAGGCATGGAGCAGAAGTGTGGTGGTACTCTTCTTTAAGAAGGGTGATAAAACCCTGCTGAATAATTACAGGCCCATCTCACTTCTGAGCCATGTCTACAAGCTGTTTTCTAGGGTGCCAAATTGACTATCGGTACATCGAAGTGCTGAGGTGTTTGCACGAAAACGCCACCATGTCAGTCCGACTCCACGACCAAACCTCGAAACCTGTCCTCCTGCAGCGAGGTGTGAGGCAGGGAGACGTCATCTCTCCGCCAGTGATGACATATGGCTCCAAAACGTAGTCGCTCACAATGGGCCTCATCGGAAGGCTCAAAGTCACCCAAAGAGCAATGGAAAGGGCTATGCTCGGGGTTTCCTTGCGTAATCGAATAAAAAATGAAGATATCTGCAGAAAAACTAAGGTTGCCGACATAGCACAAAGAATTGCCAAACTTAAGTGGCAATGGGCAGGGCACATTGCTCGCAGAACAGATGGCCGTTGGAGCCGAAAGGTTTTGGAGTGGCGACCGCGTACCGGAAGACGCAGTATTGGAAGGCCTCCTACAAGGTGGACCGACGACCTGGTGAAGGTAGCAGGAAACCGATGGATGTGGCGACGCTTAGCTGAGGCCTATGTCCAACAGTGGACGTGTATCGGCTGAAATGATGATGATGATAGTGAGGTTTGAGGTTACAAATTGATTTCGTCAAAGGTTTTGTCCAAATGATTACTCCAATTAGCACCGCAGTTAAGTAGCGAATGTGAAATTGTTTCCGCTTTGTGCGAGCGACACGCCAGCCGCCGCAGTGCTGAGCCGCGCCGAGCCGATCGGAGACGCGTGTTAGGTACATTGTAAGCAGATGACGCAAATATGAATTAAACGTGTATTGCGAGATACGACATATTGTTTGCCAATATGAGCAAACAATATTTGTTTTTTTTTTTATTTTTCAATTAGTGATTATCTTCTACCTTGTAGTACAAGCCGCGGGCACGGCTTCGCCTGCACGTACTATTTAGTCGATATGAAACAAGTCAGCCTCGACATCTAATGAGCAGTCAGGGAACGAAGATCAGTAGCAATATAATTATCGCGCGCAATAACGGCGAGGGCGGGAGCGAGAGCGGGAGCGGGAGCGCGCTGGACACTGTCACAAACCTCTTTAATGTCACCGTTATAAAGTATTGCAGAGACCTTTTCAGTAATTGTATTCGCAACATGCGAGACAAATGAATCTCATCCGAGAATACATTAGCATAGCATTGGGCGCGGTCCATCTGTCGGCACTAGTGCCGTGCAGGGTGACGTCGCGGCAGCTTGCCGTCAAGTGTGAGTGGCGACGCTGCCGTCTGAGCTCCTTTTAACTGATTTAGATGGATCCTGTTGCTCTCCTTTTTGTCATCAATATCGTCGTCCGGAACCTATTATTGGGTCTTAAATGGTTTATATAGGATCAATAGCAGCTGCGTGATGACGTGAAGTAGGATATGGCGAGTGAGGCGAGCGGGGCGTTGGATCAGGCTACTTCGTTATATACGTACATTTATATTCACTCTATTTCTTTACGCAGACGTTGACGCTAGGAGAACTAGATCAGAAATGCGGAGCTGTAGAAGAATCCTTGAGGTTTCATAGACAGACTTTCACACAAACGTATCCATTGTTCTGCATCAAGCTGCGTCTATATGCATTAGTAGAACCTAGATTAAGAAAGTGGTCCAGCCTTGTCGCGAGGCGGACCCACGACTCCACAGAGCGGGAGGCTGCAGGCCACGCGGGAGATGTCCGTGACGTGGACCAATCAAATTAAATGCAGTCGGAGCCCTGCTAACAAAAGCTCAATTCTCGATGGATTCTCCATAAAATAATATTTATTGATTCTCAATGAAAGTCACTCAGTATCCTTGGGGTTGACATTTAAATTAAATATTAGTTGATGCAGAAAAGACTTTCTTTTTGCGCGGGTAGGTTAGATATGAATGCTGTTAGAAAACTTACGCCGGAACACTAAATGTAATTAAAGGATCCGATAGTCATCATCATCTTCCTGCCCTAGTTCCGTTTTATTTGTGGTCGGCGCAACACGATTTTTTCTTCGTGACTCGTCACGCTATCGCTAATTCCCTTTTCTTTCATATCGCTTCTCACACAAAGGATCAGATAGTAACATAAGATTTAAATAAAATTGAAATGACTGATTGTAATATCAAATATCTTTAACAAATAAAAAAAAATAACTAACTTCCCTAAAAAATACACTAAAACGGTCAAAATAACTTTAATTTCGGAAGTCGGTGTTTCTAAAGTGCATCTTATGACAAATATAATAAGCGTAAACACGGCTAAGATACATTGAATAATTACGGAGTTCCGGTGCCTATCTTCCGGCTCCATCACCATCATCATCAGATCAGTTCGATAGTATCTTATAGCCAAAGTGCATCTCGTGACAATTCTAATAAACCCAAACACGGCTAGAAATCATTGATTAATTACGAAGTTCCGGTGCCTATCTTCCGGCTCCATTATCATCATCAGATCAGTTTGATAGTACCTTATAGCCAAAGTGTATCTCATGACAATTCTAATAAGCCCAAACATGGCTAGGATACAATGATCAATTACGGAGTTCCGGTGCTTATCTTCCAGCTCCATCATCATCATCATCAGATCACTTCGATGATACCATTTTCAACATAACCACAGAACAGAAAATACTATTCATTTAATTGTAATGACATAGTCATTTAACTATGTTCATTGTGATATCTGTTTGAGTTTAAAGTTCCATTGGCCATTTCTGGTCTTTTTCACCAGTTCCACTTCATCAAATGTCACTTTTTGACTGTAAATGCATAAGCCCTCAATGATAATACCGAAATAATTATATAGTTGCCTATAATATTTAAGAAGTTCCCTCGATTCCTCATGGATTCCATCATCAGAACTGGATTTCGAAAAAAAATGGGAACAATCTGGAAGCATATTTTATCATGTATGGGAAAAAAAAATTGCAAAACAATCAATAAACGACGGAGTTCTGAGGTAACAAACAAAAAAAATACAACTGAATGAGAACCACCTCGTTTTTTTTGGAAGTCGGTTAAAAATAAATAACTGACTTCACGAAAAAAAAACACTAAATCTATTTAACACCGACTTCCGAAATTAAAGTTATTTTGATCGTTTTAGTGTTTATTCGTGAAATTTGATTTTTTTTGGAAAAAGTTTTTTGTTCACACTTTTTAATTGCGATACAGCGCGCAGTGTACCTTTTTCTCATTAATTCCTTATCCTGCTAGGATACCTACATTGTTTTATAATAAAGTTGCCGGTGTTCACATTCCACCTTCCGGCTCCATCACCAGATCAGTTCGAGTCGTAGTACCTTATAGCCAAAGTGCATGTCATGACAATTCTAATCTATTTCCAAACAAGGCTTGATCTAGTACGGAGTTCCGGTGCCTTTCTTCCGGCCCTATCACCATTATCACATCACTTCGACGATACCATTTTCAAAATAACTATTCAGAACTTTGTATTATTATAGTCGCTTAACTATGTTCATTGTGATATCTGTTTGAGTATGATGTTCCACTGGCCATTTCTCTCTAGTCTTCTTCACCTGTTCGACTGCATAAAACTTTAAGTGCTTAAGTCCTCGATGAAAACACCAAAATACGAGTAACTATATGGTTGCCTACATTATTTGAGGAGTTCCCTCAACTCCTCATGGATCCCATCATCAGAACAGGATTTTGTAATGGTTGATGGATTGAATGAGGGATTGAATGATTGAAATGGATTTTGAAAAAATGGGACCAATTGGAAGCACTACAAGTACTTAAAAAGAAAAAAAACAACTGAATTGGGAACCTCCTCCTTTTTTTGGAAGTCGTTAAATTTTTTATATTTTATTTATTTATTTTATATTTCTGACTGACTAATTTTAATTGGAATAAATGCTTTTATGACTGTCTTGTTGGTCTAGTGGGCAGTGGTCCTGACTGTTATGCCGGAGGTCTTGGGTTCGATTCCCACCCAGGGCAAATATTTGTGTTATTACGAGCACGATCATTAAATTTGTTCTGTATCTGGGTGTAATTTATCTATAATATGTATGTATTTAGAAAAATATAGTCATCTAGTACTCATAACATAAGCTCTGCTTAGTTTGGGACTAGACGCCGTTGTGTGACAATTGTGGAATATTATGTTTATACAAAATAATAAAATACACTTAAATAATTAAAAATAATATTTGTTGCATGTTGTATGGCAATACTTAATCTCTGACCGAGGTAAGCCAGCTCTTTGGGGCACGCAAAGAGTCAACTAAGCGTTTGTATAATTCTTTAAAAAGCATATGAGCACTCGGATCCCACGGCCCAAGAGTTTCAACCCCAAACAACTCAAAAATATAACTGCCGACGAGGCTGTTATATTTCCGGCGCTTGAGGTTCTCCGCAGCCGCCGCGGCAGCACCAGCACAGTACGATGAGCTAGGAAGATGGGATGGCGTAAGAGTATCGACACAGGTAGCCTCCCACACTAAAGGCCTACCCATCTTCCAAGGAAATAAAGTCATACCGTCTGGTCTCTTACCATAGTCGCGTGCCAGGCTAAGATGTTCCAATACAGCCAGAACGCCGACGCCGACGGTGACAAGGGCATTATTATTATTATTATTATTATTTAAAATGCATTTTTTTGAATTTTCGGAGATAAGCTCTGAAATAACTGGACCGATTTTGGCAGGACTTTTTCTATCTTCGTCCCAACTAGTTTCGGGTCGGCTTCCAGACCAACCGGATGCGGCTGAACCTAACCTAACGGAGGTTAGGAACGAGTAACTTAAGCTTTCAATTTAGCAAAACAATTAATCGGGCATCACGCAAAAACTCTTCTTGACATTGGACAGCAGAATGCTATTTCGCCTTGTGGTGTTCGGCACGAGTCTGACGCGGACGAAGTCGCGGGCACCAGTTAGTATAAAACTTATAATGAGATATATCCCACAGCAGCAGCTCTCGGTGATCATCGGCTCACTATCATTAGCGTTAGCATAGCGTAGGTATTTTCTGAAATGATAGTGTTTTACGCAGTAGGTAGGTACTTAGATACTACGGAAAACTCGTAGTAGTGACGTGGAGGCGCGCGTAGGCCGCGCTCATTCACGGCCGAGTCTAGCAGCTAGCGGCAGCGCGCCGCCGCGTCACGCGCGCGCCGCTTGTTATATTTTACGGCCGCTTGGCTTCCTACCAGTGTTATTTGTATTCGCGTTCGTTTGCCAAATATATATCGCGCCCGTCGGCAGCGCGGCTATCGGTACCCGAGCCACTCGTGGTAACGACTGTTGGGACCACTTGTTGTATGATTGAGTCTCATTTACTTGCTAAGTTGCCGTAGAATGATGTTGTCTGATAATATAAAAAGTAACAAAGTAATCCATAAATGTTATGTCCCACACAAAAGTGTGAAAGGTGTCGCATACACCGCAGCCGACAATCAGCGTCAGCGCTGACGCGAGCGCATTCCGGGGCCGTCGTCTCGCAGTAGGCGCGGGTACTTGCGACGCTCCGACCCTCTCCGAAATTTATTCGACTCACCGCGCTGAGAGAGCTCGTTTAGCTCGCACATTACCCTGACCACCTCGAGGACATTCCGATGTCGTAAACACGACGTCCACGTCCAAATTTGTTCATAAAGAGCGAGGGTGAAGCCGAACAGCCGCCTCGACAGATAGACGATCACGTAAATCAAACGCTTCAGATCACCGTGGAGCCCGCACACGCAGAATACTGAGTTAAAGTCTTGCCTTATCTCCGAGCGTATATCCGCAATAAATTCGGCAACAGTTGGACGGGTGTAAGCTCGTGAAAACTAAGCGCACCCACTCAGCAATCAAAGTTTACGACAAAATGAAGACCTTCGCGTCACGAGACACGAACGTCCTCAAGCATGCGATCATACACATTTAGAATAAGTGTACCGGTCCATTTCAATGCTTATAAAAATAGTCGACGCGAGGATTGTATCGTTGTATGTTATGTGAATAGGGTGTCCTTAGATCTTTAGTAGTATTAGAGGATCACATTGTCAACGCGGTGCGGGTTTCAAAATAAAATTATTTTATTCATTGTAAACTTATTAATAAGATCTTTTCATCATTTCACAACTACTGTATGTACTCGAACTAGTCATTGAACCAGCATAGTTAGATCGATGTCGGCGCTAGTTAGAGCTATCGTAAATTTCATTGATTATGTCCTCAGCAATGGAGATGTTGATTACAATGCCTCCATTCAATTAGGTAGTGACCCGCGCCCGCCGGCTCAAAGCGCCGCCGCACGCGGCACGCGCGGCTCTTTTTGCGCTGGCGTCTATTTGGCTTGTGCGCTGGACGCGCGCTCCGCAATAATCACGAGCGCGCCTGCGCTGCTCTGTCCGCCACATTAGTCGTAACGACCACACACCTGGATTTATAGCGCATTGTTCAATACCTTCCACGTCCACGTCATGGCCTTCTCACGTGCGTGCGGCGCTAGGCGTTGGCTCTGTCACTGCGAGCTATTACAATGATCTCATTAAATGTGCAGATGCCCGTTAATGACTGTGTAAGCCCATATCTGTATGACGCGTGACAACTACTAGCGAACTCGGACTCATTAGCTGGGATTACGATGTACAGACTCTTAAGTAATAAATGTCCCACTTCCGCGCAAGCGAGCAATCGCAGGAGGCCGCGAGAGCGTGTGAGCGGCGACCAGTTGAATGATGCCCTCGGCGAATTGATGTAAGTGACCAATGATAGAGGCCAGATGGGATGACTATAATGCCTTGGAAATTGGGTAGGCCTTTGGTGTGGGATGCAACATGTGTCGACACCCTTGCGCCATCCCATCTTCTGAGTACGGCGGGCTGTGCTGGGGCGGCTGCTGCAGGTGCAGAAAACCTCAAACGGCGTAAATATAATAACCTCATTGGAAGTTATGTGTTTGAGCCGTTTGGGGTTGAAACTCTAGGGCCATGGGGTCCGAGCGCTCACCGAGTTGTCCGGGATATCAGCAAACAGTTAGTCGACTCTTCGCGTGACCAGAGGGCTGGACTCTTCTTCAGTCAACGAATCAGCATTGCAATGCTCTCATCCAGCGTGGCAATGCTGCCAGCGTTCGGGGCATTTTTCCCATTGACATCGATGTGGACGAATTTTTTGATGCCCTCTGAGTTTTCCCCGTTTTTCAGCCTTTTTTACTCGTTTAAACATATAATTATTTTAAGTTTGTATATATATTATAATTTTAAGTTTGAAAACAAAAAAGAAAAAGAATAAAAACCAATGATAGCAAGTGTCGGAGATGTTCCGCCGTGACTGGCGAGCGCTGGCGGGGGGCGCGCGTGTTACTCTGATACCCGTCGCTTATAATCTCGCTTTCATGAAAGTCATAGATAAATTTATTTATTTATTTATTAATTTAACACTTTATGCACATGGGTACAGAGGCGGACTGACGAATGCCTTAGGCATTCTCTTCCAGTCAACCTTTGGGTGATGCGGAGAAAAAGTAGTGGTAGGTGCAATAAAAGAGTGAGAAAAAGGCAAAAACAATAATTTATATACTAATAGACCATAGAATAGATATACTAATAAACCATAGAATAAATATATACAACTATACAATATATACTCAAATTAATACACTACATAAATACACTAAAATAGTCAAATAATTGGTCCAAATCGACAATAGAAAAACATTAACGCTGTAATGAAACTACTGCCAGCTTTTTACGAAACAACTCGCGAACTTTGATTTTGAATGTAAATCTGCTTGTTGCCATCCTGATCTCCTGGGGAAGCGCATTCCACAAAGAAATAGCTTGAATAAAGAAGGAATAGTGAAGAAAGTCATTACGATGAGTGGGACAATGAAGAAGGCGGTTATTAGATGAGCGCAGATTTTTATTGTGGTTAGCGCAAATGTATTGAAAGTGAGGGGCTAAATAACTGGGGCAATTAGGAGAATCAAGAAACGAAAATAACGCGGTGAGTGCCCTTTGCTCTCTGCACTGACGTATGGGCAACCACTTTAGAAGCAACCGATGCGCTGAAACATGATCATATTACCGAAGATTGAAAACAAATCGAATGCAGTAATTTAGAAGGCGGTCAAGTTTATTGAGGAGATCTGCATTCAGGTCATAGTAGCACACGTCGCCATAATCGATGATTGGTAAAATCAGAGTCTGCACAAGCATTGTCTTTGTGCTAGATGGTAAAAAGTTCTTCAATCGAAACAGAGCCCGCAGCATTCCAGTAACCCTCTGACTAACACTAGCCACTTGAGTACGCCAGTTCAGGGTACTATCAATACGCAAGCCTAGGTCCTTTACATCGGTGCTGAATGGGACAATCGTACCGTCGAAACGAACTGGTGGCAAAGTTGCACTGTCCACCTTAGCGATGATTCGAGGACTTCCAATGATGATAGCCTGACATTTATTGGGGTTCACTGCAACACCAAATCTTAAATCTTAATAAATATAATGCAAATGAGCGTGGTATTACGTTTGTATGAAAATTCATCCGTCGCCGGCCCCTTAAACAAAACATTTGATATCATCATACTGAACTGTTATTAAAAAAATAATATACCACACCCAAGCCAAGATCACTTTTAAACAAAAAACGGCGCTGTAGAGCCAAGATCACTTTTAAACAAAAAACGGCGCTGTTAGATTCATGCTATTCCATACTCACCTACAGGCGATAAAGGAGAACTCGAATCACATTCTACGTTGTATAATAATAAAATATTTGGACAAGTATTTGCGTGTGAAATTCTTACAAACCACAAATACGTGCTTGTAGTTATCGCGTTGTGTTAAATGTCCATATATTAATTTAGTTCAATGCGATCCACTAGCAGGGTCCGCAGGGCAAGCACGGTCCGCTGTTCCGACGGGCGGCGATAGATCGCAATCACCTACTATTATACTTATTGACTGAGCGCTTCGCTCGGACCACACTCTGATTACAATTTTTTTTTATATAATGGATAGGCTCGCGTTTGACCACAATTATCAATGAGTCGAGCGCCGCTGACTGTCTGCACACCCGACACCAGAAGCCAATTGATAACAGATATGACATCTCATGTGTGACATTTGTGTCTCAAACTTGGTAGAGCGCGAGGCGGCCGCGGCGCGGCGGTTGCTCGGTGTAATGTCGCAACAAATGAACGAGCCGCTGCTTCCGGAGTCGCGCTTCCTCGTCCATTGAGCTGTATAATCCCGTGCATGCCCGCTCTTGCTCCCACCACTGTTACGACACTAACAGGTATAGAGAAAGGGTAACTTACAATTATTATTATTATTGTACGTAATACCATGTTGTATTGTACTTGCACTCAACTTACCTAACAATATTAGGAACTCTAGGAACTTATTCCTTCTCATTGATTCTCACTCATAGGTATACATGAAATTAGTAGGTACGATATAAATATTTCCTACATGTAGCAAATGTGGCAGCACTCGGCTCTGGGCACTGGGCAGCAAGTGGAAGCTGCTGGCGAGCTGCTTGCGCGACGACGGAGTGACGAGAGGCGGCAGCTGGGAGTGTCGACACTCATCAGCGCCACAGTGTCGTAGGGGCGCGCGGGGTTAGGGGGCGCGGGTAGGCCACGCTGAGTGGGCTGATCTTGAGTTCACGTATTGCACTGTACTTATCTTTGCTAAATAATTATGATATTTTTGTTAAACTATAATAGTAGTTAGTCAACAAAGACTCATGGCTCCTGTTAGTTATCAAGGCTGTTATGACGTCACGTCAGATGAGTCGTACTCAGCGGCCGCGTGCGCGCACAGTGGCACAACCGGCGCCACCTCTTAGAAACACGATGGTGTCGGCCTGTCCGTCAAAAGATAAAAAAGAAAAAGATAACCTTTGCCATGGTTTTAATTCATGACCGCTATGTGTAATGCCCGTGATAATTTCCAGTTATGATTTATGGCGACGACGGAGTATTTATATTGGAGAGGTTTTGTATTGGCCGTGTAATATTTATTTAAACAAATAATTATGATCCGTTTTCTTCCACGCGGTCCGCCCTCACCATCAGCGGCGTGCGGCGTGCGGCGTCACGGCTGATTGGAAATTCGTTCATTCCTCATCCTCATATCAATTCCAGTGGGTGCAGGTTGTGCGAGACAATCAGCTTTCCATTCGGAACTACATAAAAAGAAAGAAAAAATATTTATTTGGTGACAGTCACACAACTTATATAAAACAAAAAATAAAAAAATAAACGTAAATAAAAAAATATCGTAGTGTGTGCCTTACGGCCTCGCCAGAAAGGTACAACAACAAACACAAGGCAATGCTTATTTCTTTCTCTTTTTTTGTAAACAGACTGTTATCAACATCTATAGTGTTTTTATCGTAGTATGTCTGGCGGGAAGTATCTACAGCTGGTGGTCCCCTCGTCTCTTCGTGGCTCGCTGCTGGCGGCGGCGGCGGCCGTACTCCCGCG
The DNA here is from genome assembly GCA_929112965.1 of Mythimna albipuncta. NCBI lineage: Eukaryota > Metazoa > Arthropoda > Insecta > Lepidoptera > Noctuidae > Mythimna > Mythimna albipuncta. Next base: position 187,324 of record OV815962.1, on the reverse strand, counting down.
CCGGCCGCGTGCGCCCTTTGGTGACAGTTCGCCTCGTCTATTAATACCCGATGCTCGCTCGGGAGTCTGTTTGTACACTTTGTTATATTTATAGTCAGCGAAAGTTGCCGCGAAAATAATTACACGCTGGTGTCGTCACCTCGTACAATGTCCGAATGCTTCCGAACGAGCATACGAAGTCTCCCGAATCCTCTCTTGAGTTCTGCGTTAACATAATGATAAATGTTTAATAGTTTCAGTAAAGTTACAGTTTTTGAAACTGTAAGTGCTGTGTATCAGAGAGCGAGTGTACCTATTTTAATTTAACGGATCTGTTACAAAGAGAGCTAGAGCTTGCTCATTTCATCACCTTCGAACCTCACCAATTCATGTCCGATAGCTTTCGAAGATTATATAATCCACTTTTTTTCGACACACTTGCTCAGTAAGTGACTATAATTGCACTACAGTTAGGTAGGTATATAATGTAGCTTGTAACTGAACTATGACTTTTTGATTACCATTATGTACAAGTGTGATAATGTAGTGATAACCTTTTTTGTTAAACCTATGTTCTCAAATGAAACATTGAATTTGAAAAAAAATAATACATTAGGTATTGCGTTCAATAGTACAAATTAGTGTCTTGCTTGCTTATTTTATGCTAATTTGAGTTTAAATAAACAATTTTAACTTATACATGTTTAATAAAAAAAAAAAACCTTTCATAAAATAAAAAATATTTTTTCTGTTTATAATCATAAGCAACCTCATTCCTATTTTTATTTAAACAGCCTAGCTAGAGTAGTTAAGCCGCCATTTTGGATGTGACCGCATAAGAAGAAAGAACAATTTTTTGCCGCTGTGCTACTAAAAAAAAAACAGCAATAATTAATTAATTTATAATTTTCTTCTTCTCAAGTGTGTCGAAAAACGTCGTATGATACACGTGAATATTGGCGATTACCGTCCTCGGCTCTCTCAAGATCCTCGCCTTCGGCTCGGATCTAAATACCGCCTCAGCGGTAATCACCAACATTATACACTTGTATAATAATGTACTATTTACTGATAAAGAATTTATTTTTTGACAGACTCTACACAGACGTTACATTGACGCCACACAGACCATACAGACCCCACACAGACGCCACACAGACTCTACACAGACGCTACACAGATGCTACTCAGACGCCAAACAAATAATAAATAATAAATAATAATAATAATAATAATAAATCGTTTATTTATTACATAGGGCTCACTTACAATAAAGTAGATTAAATACTATAAAGAACACAGTTGCTTATATGCCTGAACTAGGATGAACCTGTGCTTCAGGCTAGACAGTGCTTAAATACAAAGAAAATAAATTAACACTAAATATGATTAATATAAGAACTAACTAAATCTACAGTATATTGAGAGATACGGCGTGTTTTATTTACAAACAGTAAGTAGGTCTTCAGTCTCAGTATAAGATATGCTTAGGAAATATTGAAGAATCATCTTTTTACAGTTGTACTTATTTAAATTGTAGATACTTAATTTTCTATTTAACTTATTGTATAGAAATGGACCTAAAAAAGTAAAAAATCTTTTTACAAATACATATTTTGAGGATGCATTAGAATCGCAAACAATATCATTCCGTCTCTTATTAGTGATTTCGGTGTTGTAGGAAAGCATGGTGTGCTGTTTTAATACTAAGTGCATAATGAAAAGCTGGCGAACTGTAAGGACGTTGCAAGATTTGTATAGCTGATCTGTAGGATAGAGAAAGGGAAGGGAATTGGCAACTTTTAAAATTGCTCTCTGAGCTCTTTCAAGAGGCAGTAGGTGAGTTTTAAGTGCTCCACCCCAGGAAGTGATACAGTATTGGATTACAGATTGACCTAGGGCTAAATAAATTTGCTTCACCAATTTTGAATCTGCGATCGCTCGCAATTTCTTAAAAACATAGATTAATTTGCGCACTCTTTTTACTAGATTTTCAATGTGTGGTCTAAAAGAGAGCGTTTCGTCCATTGTAACCCCGAGATATTTAATGTCACGTGTTTTAAAGATACAGGGACAGTCACACATGCTGGATGATCGGAACCCACAAATATGGGCATATAGATGAGAGTTAGCAGTTTTAGATTGAGGCTTGCGCATGCAAAAGTGAATATATTTTGTTTTGTCAGCATTCAATGTTAGTAAATTGCTTTGAAGCCAATTAGTCACAGTGTTGAAACCCAATTGAGCGTATTCGTACAATTCGCTACTAGTTTTAGCGGAAAATATTAGGGCCGTGTCGTCGGCGTATGAAACAATTTTGCCTTGTTTAATATTTAGATTACATAAATCGTTTATATAGATCAAAAATAGGGTAGGGGCCAGGATACTTCCCTGGGGAACACCATATCCAGAACTTATTTGCTCATCACTCGTAATATTGTCTATTTTGACACATTGATGTCGATCATCTAAGTAGTCAGCAAAAAGTTTTAGCGGTGTTCCTCTTATTCCTACAGCCTCTAATTTGTTTATTAGCAAAGGAACCGATACAGTGTCAAAAGCCTTCGCTAGATCAAGGAACACCCCCAGGGTCTGTTGACCTTTGCCGAGTTCTTCAGAGACGTAATCGGTCAGGCTGTGCACTGCATCAGCTGTGGATAATTTAGCTCTAAAACCAAATTGCGCCGAGGATAATAGTTTGTTTTTTTCCAAATAGTTGACTAGTCTACTGTTTAATATTTTTTCTAGTATTTTCGAAATTGAAGATAGTATCGATATTGGCCTATAATTATTTACTAAATCTTTCCTTCCGGATTTAAAAACAGGGATTATAACTGCTTTTTTCAGAAATCTAGGGAAAACTCCTTTGGAAAAGCAGATACGAAATATATGTGTCAAAGGCGGAACAAGAATATGCTTACAAAGTTTAAGGATCTTATTACTAATATTATCCCAACCTACTGCAGAATCATCTTTTAGTCCACAAATGATTCGAGTAACTTCGTCTTCGTCAGTATCCAGCAAGCCAAAAGAATTAAGGGCACACCTGTTGCTTAAGTCAAGCAAAGGTCTTTGGACACAGTCATGTGTTGGAATCTGTTCAGCAAGAGTTTTTCCAACATTTACAAAAAAGTTATTTACATGGTTAGCTGATGAAAGAGGTGAGGGATTAATAAGCAGTAAACTCGAATTAGATTCACGCTTTTTTGCCATATAAGTGACATTTTTAATATGTTTCCAAAGTTGCTTACAGTTGTTTCCTGCTTTATTTAATTCATTTTTATCGTAATTATTTTTCAAGTTTTTTAGGAGGTTATTACAAAAATTCCTGTATCTTTTATAGGTGATTTGAATGATGAGATTGTCAGAGTTTTTCTTAGCTTTCAGATGAAGTTTATCTCTCTGTCTTATACATCGAATCAAGCCCGGAGTAATCCAAGGCTTAATGTTATATAGTTTCTTGTTTACGGAAGAAATAGTTGTGTTACGTAATATTGCAAATTGAACATGTTTTATTAAGTACGATAAAGCAAAATTAGCGTCAGCAGTATTGTAAACTGGGTTAAAGTCAAGATTGCGTAAATCATATTCGAGTTTATTTGTGTTTAATTGCGTTTTGGTCCGAGGTCGATTTTGCTTAGGCAGCGCCAGGTTTAGGTGCAGTAGGACAGCGTGATGGTCTGTTATTGTCGAGTTAGCAACAAGCGTAATGTAAGATAAGCTGGATTTAATCATCATATGATCAAGGCAGGAACCGCTTTGATGAGTAGGCAAAGAGTGAGCGGGAAGAAAACCATGGAATGAGCAGATATTTAGATAGTCTTGGGTCCCTGCATCGCAGTTATCAGAGTTTATGTTTATATTAATATCACCCGTTAGTATAATATTCTTATAGGAGCACAATGATTGAAAAATTTGGTTTAAGGAAGCGTGAAAAGTTTCTAAGTTTCTAACAGAAGGTGATCTATACATACCAATGATTGCTGTGGTTGTACCAACTTTGATGATCAAGCAATTGCTCATACAGTCCTTTAGAGGAACTTCTTCGACTGTGACCTCTATAGTTTCCTTGGAATAAACAACTACACCGTCATTTTGGTTGTTGTTTATTGTGGTATAAAATAAGTTATACCCAGGTATTTCTGGGAGGTTGGCCTGACGATCACACAACCAGCACTCAGTTAGTACCAATATATCACACTCAAAGTTTAGTCTATGAAGAAGAAGGTTAAAGCTATCTATATTTTTATAAATACTGCGAATATTTTGGGTTAGTATGGTTAATGACTTTTGAGTGTCGGAAAAATATTGTCTGCACTCCTCAACCTTACATTGCTTTGAAATAGTTACAAATGTATCATCTATATCAGTTATTAAATTACTATCCATAAAAAAAGAAAAATATAAACAATAAATTAAGTCTAAAATATAAATATATATGTGACGCTCTTAGGCGCCTTCATAGTCGATCGAATTTATGTACCTGTTTTCGGCAGATTTTTTAGCAGGGCACTCTGGATCTCCCGTCTTGTGGTTGGCAGGTTTTTTGAAACGCAAACATGTTGCGCACTTTGGCGTCTCGGCTTTTTTTGTGCAGTCTTGGGTTGTGTGCCCTTCTTGACCGCAATGTCCACATGTAGGGTCAGCGAGTTTGCACGTCTTGGCCGCATGCCCGTACTGCTGGCACTTGTAACATCTCGTTACCAGAGTGAAGTCTCGTACCGGGCATGACGTCCAATTGATAAATAATCTATCCTGCGTGATGAGTGTTCTTCGAATTGAAGCTGGAACTTCTATTATATAGTTACAGTTCTCTGCATCTTTCCTGCCAGATTTATGGCTAAGTTTGATCGAGGACAAAAATGCATCTTTGGTCATAGACGGCGACTTGTCGGCCAAATTTTGGTCATAAATACATTTGAAAACCTCTTTTTCAGACATTACAGCAGGGACTCCTAAAACTATAATGCGAGGTTTGCGCTTTTGGGGGTCGTCGACGGTGAGCCCTGAAGAAGCAAGTTGGACTGTCTGCTTAAGTTTGTCAAGATCCTCTTTAGTCTCTGTACTTATGATAAGTCCTCCTTTTCCAATTTTACGAACACCTCTAACTTTGAGTTTCATATCACCAGGGCAAACGATTTTCTGGACGATGTTCTTGGTTTCGTCACTGGTCTTTGTGTTGTCGCGGGGATAAATCGCCACTGAGCTAAAAGTATTAGGACGAACAAAACTGTTGGACCCTTTCTTCACCATATCTGCAAAAGATGAAGTAGCGGATTCCTGCTTTCCACACGATTCTTTTATTGTCCGGTTCATTTCCAACACACAATCTCTTAGGTCTCGGTCTTCACTTAAAATTTTCAGGGAATTATGGGTCTTCACGGCATTATATTTTAGCGATTGGTATTGGACAGCCAGTTGAGAAACACCATAACCAACTTTCCGGCAGAGATTGCTGATTTTTAGCTTCTGATCGGAGTTTAATTTTCCATCAGAAGAAATAGCGCATACCTCGTTTAAGTGCTGTTCAATGGAACTCAACCAGTTCTGAATTTCAGGGGTCGAAACTATCTCCAATTTCTCATCTTCCTGGGCTCGTTCACGACTTGGTTGCTGGGGCTGCGTCGGTGTAGGTGTTGGAGGAGGGCTGCGTCGCGTTATCCCGCTCCGATTGAAGGGGCTGCTATCCATATTTTAAATTATAATAATCCAATTATTTCATTTTAAACTAATCAGCACATACAAAGTGTGCACTAAAACACGCCAGTACACTAAAAACTAGGTCACTATTTACGCAAATTGTTAATTTATTTAAATATTTAATGCATTGATGAGCACGTCTGAAAGCGTTGAGTGCGTCGGAATCTTTGTTATTCAGTGATGATGAAACAGACTATACAAAGACGCTACACAGATGCTATACAGACGCCATTTCATGTCCGCTAAGCTTCTGGAGATTATTATAATCCTGCTAACTAAATAATAATTTTGTACCGACAAAGAATATATTTTTTGACAGACTCAACATAGACGCCAAACAAACTACAAAGAGGCTATACTGATGTCACACAGATGCTACACAAACGCCACACAGACTACACAGACACCACACAGAGTCTACACAGACGCCACACAGACGCCAAACAGACCCTAAAAAGACGCTACACTGATGCCACACAGACTACACAGACGCCACATTGACACACAAAGACGCTACACTGACGCCACACAGACTGCACAGACGCCATACAGATGCTACACAGACACACACAGATTCTACACAAGTGCTACACGGACTACACAGACGCCACAAAGATGCTACACAGATGCCACACAGACGCCATGTCCGAGCGCCCTAAGCTTCTGGAGATAAATAATATTTTTCTACTGACAAAGAATATATTTTTGACAGACTACACAGACGCCACACAGACTCCACACAAACGCTATCCAAACGCTACGCACAGACGACGACAGACAGATGCCATACAGACTCCACAAAGACACTACACAGACTCCACACAGACACTACACAGACGCTACACTTTGTTGTTTCTGAATTATGCAACACAGGGGAACAGCATTTTTGTTGCGAGTGTAATGAATTCAGATCTGAATTCAAATTTTTCATATCAGCTTTAGTTTTTGAGATATATACGTAAGAGTAACTCGATTTTCAAGAAAAAGATTATTTTAAATTACAAAAACGACAACAACTAATAAAAACAAACTTTTATAGAATTCTCTTGCATTACTTGATTCACAAATGTCCCAAAAGTAGTCTACTATCCAGTGACCCTGGTACAGCTTTTTCATAGTTTGAATATCTTGACAGAACCGTTCCTTTTAATATTCACTCAGACCACCAAAACTTTCACAGAAATGGTCCAAATAGGTGAAAAAACCTTGATCCTCATATAACACCCAAGCTGTTGCAAGTGCGGTAACATCTCTTCAACGTGCTCCGCATAGCTTTTATCCCATTTTATTTTCTAGATTTCTTTACAGTCCAAATTAATTAATCCCAGGCATTATTTATCATATAAAATCCTTCTTATTAGTGGACCCTCAAAAATTCTGGCTTTTATCTGTACACAAAATATGGAACCTTACAACAGTCAACATCCTTTTTTGAGCTTTGAAAAATTGTTTCATGAGCTCTAGTTTGTCATGTAGAGGTCGCCGTATAATGCGATCCCTAAGTGCTAGTGGTTCATTCATTAGATTCAGCTTCCCCAGAACCATAGCTTGCCTGGGACTGGCCGTCTTTTCTAACTCAGTGCTCGGACTTAACTCTGCTGTCAGAATATTTTGTATAGCCTCCTTTCTGTACGAAAGGACTACTCGTATTATCAATTTTTATTTCGCGCCGACACTGAAATGTAATTTTATTATTTTACATAGTAGTATATATCCTTCTTGGGCTAAACACGCGAAGTTTAGATTTTTTTAAAAGAATATTTAGCAAAATAGCCTGGTAACCCCATTCAGAAGTCACATATTTTCTTCGCGGGTAAAATAACGCGAGTAAAAAATTTTCTCCTGCCTAATTTTGCTTTTAAAATAGTATTTCTTTAGCAAATTAACAAAATCCAAAGTGATACATCCAATTACCCACTAAAAATACGTGAAACAGTACTTACCTTTTTTTTGAGCAAAATTAACAAATTTTAAAGTGATACAACTACAAAGTGTTTTGTACATTAACGGATTTCAACGCTAAAGTCTGTCGAAGCCTGGAATGTACATTCACCCAGGACGAAGAATGCCACGATAAACACATCAAGGAAGGAGTAGAATCTTTTCCGATATCTAGACTAGTTGGATTTATACCCTGAAACTTTCCACAGCTCAAGGCGTGAGAAAGGCCACCTGAAACTGGTCACCGAGGACGCGATCCTCACTGTGCCTGTTCCAAGCACTAGGTGATCATAGTGAACACTGCAGTTAAGACTTGCGAGTTAAAACCTTGTTCAATCTCCAATCAGGGTACGAGATACCATTAGCGACGTCATATTCTCGCGCTAAACTGATTGTGACCTACCAGATAGTACGTACCCCAGTACTACTCTGGTATGAATCTGTCATAACAGGTGAGTCCAATGCTTTAATCTAAAGAACGGAAATAGGGAAAAAAGACTAAGTTTGGCGTGCTCCTACTTTATCAGAACCTATAAAGGCCTCGAGAAGGCCAAGTTCAAAATTACCTATCTGTGTACAAAACAGTACACCACCTATGTGTAGATTTGTTTATAAATATTATGTAAAAATTTATAACACGTGGTTGTTTGATAAAATAAATTACTTAGCACAAAAATGATGTTTTATTTAGTTACAATGCTAATATAAGTTCAAAAATATAACAGCAATAGCATAGACTTAACTGGGTATATGTCAAGCTATTTAGTCTCCTAAATATAAATTTGTTTTCAGTTTATACCCGTTTATATTCACCATGAAAAATTGTTTTAAACATTGTATTTTTTTTTTGTTGTTTTATACAATGTTCAAAACTTGTTTTAATCTGTGTTTTTAAACAAGTAATAAAAAACAGGGTTTAAATTCAAACGGTTTTAAACACTGTTTTAAACATGATGTGTTTTAAATCACTTGTTTTTATCATTGCCAACCCTGCTTACGGTTGATATCAATGATGTTGTGAAATGTGTTTTTTTTTTAATTTTTCTAAACTAGTGCTTTTGCCTGCGATCCCACCTCATGGTAAGCAGTGATGCAAACGTTGATGCTGAAGCGCAGTAGTATCTATTTATCTATCTAGTTGGTTTATTAAGAACCTATTAACTCTAGCCTTGAAGACCCATAATCGGACGGGAAGATGGCAACCAACAGGCAAATTGTTCCAGTCCTTCGATGTACGCGGTATAAACGACTAGGCGAAACGCTTAGCCTGGACCGTATAAGTGCCAACAACGTGAGGGTGGACACCCGCCGTATGTCGGATACCGCGGGCCCGCGACCGACAACCCGCACTCCGGCCTCGTGAGCTTGACTCGCGCTCTCACTGCGCCCAACTGCCGAAGGGTGCATATTATGCGATTTATTTCCCGGTGACATCTAATGCGGGACATATTGAAGATTGATGATCAGATACCCTGACACAGACGGCACGAGGGCAAGGCGGGCGCGGGGACGAGCTCTGGCGGGCGAGCTCTCGTCATAAACACATAACATTTGGAATGTTGGACTACTATTCTAATTATTTCGTTACGAAGGTGATCTGTCAGATAATTATAGCGGTTGCCGAAACGTCGGAAGTGTCACCAGCGGGACTTGACCGTCGTCAAATAAATGCGGTATTTGTTATTTTTTTATTTGTATACGTTAGACATATTGTGGGATACTTGTCCAGTAGTAATGTCGCGCGCGTGTACCTACGCATGTGTCCTGCGATCAGACAAATATTTGAAAACAAGTACCTGCTGCCGCGGCGGCCACTGAGGAGCATAATGGAGGACCTCCTGCACAACATTATTATCAGTACTGTCACTATCTGCGATGACCGCGACGGTCATGCGAGTAGGTCAGCGCTTCACGCTCGCGACCACATGTGTTAGTCGCTACCACCACCAGACGTAAATAGCTATCGATCGTCGGCTTGATGCGCATGAGCACGACATGCTCACAATGTTCCCTAGCAAACATTCTCGCTGCTGTCGACAGTTAACGGGTAATCCTGAGACGAGAACTTCATCATCTACACTAATATAATAAAGAGGTAAAGTTTGTTTTTAGGGTTCCGTAGCCAAATGGCAAAAAACGGAACCCTTATAGATTCGTCATGTCTGTCTGTCTGTCTATCTGTCTGTCTGTCTGTCTGTCTGTCTGTCCGTCCGCATGTCACAGCCACTTTTTTCCGAAACTATAAGAGCTTTACTGTTAAAACTTTGTAAGTAGATGTATTCTGTAAACCGCATTAAGATTTTCACACAAAAATAGAAAAGAAACAAAAAATTTTGGGGGTCCCCATACTTGGAACTGAAACTCAAATATTTTTTTTTCATCAAACCCATACGTGTGGGGTATCTATGGATAGCTCTTCAAAAATGATACTGAGGTTTCTAATATCATTTTTTTCTAAACTGAATAGTTTGCCCGAGAAACACTGCCAAAGTGGCAAAATGTGTCCCCCCCCCCCCCTCTAACTTCTAAAATAAGAGAATGATAAAACTAAATATATGATGTACATTACCATAAAAACTGCCAACGAAAATTGGTTTCAACGAAATCTAGTAAGTAGTTTTTTTTTAATGCGTCATAAATCGAAAAAAAATACACCTATTTTTAAAACATCGATCAAAATTTCAACACATTACAAGAACTTTTATATTATGTTACTTGCTGCTACGGAACCCTTCATGGGCGAGTCCGACTCGCACTTGGCCGGTTTTTTTGTTTGTAGGAGGTAAATCTCTGGAAGTACTGGTCCGATTGCTAATTTTTTTTTCACAAATAGAAAGCTGCTTTATGCCTGAGTGACCAGGAACTCAAACTGTAACCGTAATAATGTGTTTTAACACTGTTTTTTAAAACAGTTTTAACAGAAAAACACTTTTAAATGTAACAGATACAATAATGTTACCGAATCAAACTGTAATCTTTTATATGTGTTAGGGAGTGCAACCGAATCAAACTGTAACCTGTTTATATGTGTTAATAAGTGTTAATATGTGTAACTGAAATAATCAGTTTTAGTATAACTTTAGTAAATTGTAACTTTGGCAACGCCGCGTTTACCTGTTACACTTATTAACACTTTTATATCTGTTACAGATATGTTAGGGTTACACTTTTGTAAGTGTTTTGGGCTATCACATTGAAAACACATAAATACGTGTTACATATTTGATTCTGTTACCAATTCAACATGTAACACTTATAATTCTGGAACCTTTATGAAAGTGTTTTTAATTCCCTGTGAGTGACATAAGCTCATCATAGGCTATTTTATGTACGCGGGCAAAGCCGCGGACAGAAGCCAGTCATTAATATTATGTTTATAAAAACACCTTCGCAAATAATGCATTATTTCAGAATTATCATAAAAAAGATTACATTATTGTGAACCGACCTTATAGACATATGCCGTCGCGGCCTCTATTAGGGTTCCGTTGTCAACTAGGAACTTCAACTCTTCTTTCAAACAAAAAAACCGGCCAAGAGCGTTTCAGGCCACGCTCAGTGTAGGGTTCCGTAGTTTCTCGTCCGTCACAATAAATGTGACCCACTTATGAGTTTAAAAAAAAGCTTGCATATACGATTATACTACAAACTTAGTCCAGAAATTATTTTGTAGAACCCTTTTGTCTTTTTTGTACAAAAACTGTTCTTTCCATCAAGTTCAAAATAATTTTCCTAGAAAGTTCTTATAAAGTTCTACTTTTCAGATTTTTTTCATATTTTCTAAACTTATGGTTCAAAGGTTAGAGGGGGGACACACATCGTTTTTTACTTTTGGAGCGATTATTTCCCGAAATTATTGACATCAAAAAATGACTTTAGTAAACCCCTATTCATTTTTGTACCTATCCAACAATATATCACACGTTAGGGTTGAAATTAAAAAAAAAAAATCACTTCCCACTTTACATATAGGGGGGCTACCCTATTAAAACATTTTTTTCCAATTTTTATTTTATTACTTTGTCGGCGTGATTGTTATACATATTGGTACCAAATTTCAGCTTTCTAGTGCTAACGGTCACAGAGATTAAGCGAGGACGGACAGACAGACGGACAGACAGACAGACATGGCGAAACTATAAGGGTTCCTAGTTGAATACTTAATTAAAATCAGTTCACGTAATCCTACATTACAACCGAATACCCAATAAACCCGCCTAGTTTGTACAAATTAGTAACCCAATTTCCCGAGAGATGGCTCTGTACTTTGGGCTACTTCACACAGTTAAGATTTTTCCTGAGTGGATGGGGTCGGGACAGGTATGAGTATACCTGTGTACTATATTGTCGAATTGTTCGGTTGGTCTCTCGTTGGCATTGGTGGTGTTTGTTCTTGCTTGTTGTCTGTCGTTCATTGTTATTAATAAGAATATTTGGTATAGTGGGAAATTGTAATTGTGTTTAAGTTACTTAAATGGGGACACTTATTGTGACGGACGGGCAACTACGGAACCCTACAATGAGCGTAGTCCGATACGCTCTTGGCCGGTTTTTTTTATGATCTAAGATCCGTAGAAGAAATCTCTTCCCTAATTTATTATTCGGTTATGACTAATATTATGTGCTAGATAATGAACATAACAATAGATAGAAGGCCTTTAGTTTTTCAGTTCCTTGGGGCACATTCTTATAGCTGATGCTCGACTATCCCAAATAACAAATGAGAGGTAATTGATGTTAAAAATGTAAAACTAATTTTATTGTTTAACATCATTGGCACCAGATTTAGCTAGGCAACCCATTCGAAATGTCTTAATCAACGCATTATCTAGCACATAATATTTATCATAACAGATAAGGGTAGAGATTACTTTTACGGAATAACTTTGTAATAAATACATAACTTTTGCGTAACTTTTAACAGTTTAAGCAGCGCATGCCATGTCGAGAAACAGGCCCTAGCACTGCCAGAAAATAAGAAAGGTAGAAGACACCCACTAGCCACCTGGTGGTCCACAGTGGCCAAGTACTTAGAGCGAGCCCTAACAAATATTTCGACCCAGGACAGACAATCCTGGCGCCGCAGAACGAGGAGAGCTGACCCCAAATAATGGGAAATAGCTAAGACAAAGAAGAACGGAAGGTCTACCTACCTGTTTTCGTTAAATTTTTCGTCGAAACTGCGCTCCTTTTGGTCATTGCATAATGTTATATGTAAAGCCTTCTTCAATAAATGGGAAACTTAATACTGAAAGGATTTTTCAAATCAGACTAGTAGTGCCTGAGATTAGTGCGTTCAACCAAATAAATAAATTCTTCTGCTTTATATTGTCGACTATAGATTTTTGTTATCTCAGAACTCCCTCTTTATGGATCGATTCGCAAATTTTCTTTTGCCCTAATAGAGGAGGCGCCAAAGGGAGTTGAGTACGCAAAATATGAGGACCGCCTTCTGTGAATGGTTTCGGACTCAGAAAAGCATGCAGATTATGATTCTGGATGTTGCCAGGAGGCATAATGGTCCATTTTTTTTTACATTCATATATACATATTCCCTGAGGGGTGTCGAAATACATGCTTTTTTGCGACATAAACTGTCGTATCTTTTTTTTTCGTTAACCCAGAAGTTTAAGTTTTTTTCAGCGTCGAGGGACCATATACTTGAGAATAGACTTTTAATTACACCGCAATAACTCCACTCGTTCTCAAGATAAAGGGTCTTGACAGACAGACAGGCAGGCAGAAAAGTAACTTTTAAGTATTCAATATTTTTTTATCAACAATTTTATTTTTTTTATTTTTAACTTTACCGTTTTTTTAGGGTTCCGTAGCGCAAAAGGAAAAAAACGGAACCCTTATAGGATCACTTTGTTGTCCGTCTGCCTGTCTGTTCGTTATAACCCTTTATTTAAGAAGATGAGATGAAAACAAATGCCACCAGTGCCAACGAGAGACCAACCGAACAATTCGACAATATAGTAGACAGGTATACTCATACCTGTCCCGACCCCATCCACTCAGGAAATATTTAACAGCGCGAAGTAGCCCAAAGAGTAGCCCAGCGCGAAGTAGAAATTGGGTTACTGATTTATACAAACTATTCGAGTTATGTATGTTGGGTTTTTGGTGTTAATTTTGGATTGCGTGAACCGATTTTAATTATCATTTTTTTGTTTGAAAGAAGATACGTTCAGGATAGTAAAATATGTACAGTACAATTAACGAATGATGGCGGCCGTGAAGTTAGCCTTTGCGAACGTTCGCGCATACTAGACTCTTCTCGCACACGCACGTCACCATTTGGTTCCTTAAATACGTTATACTGCGCAAACTTCACGGCCGCCATCATTCGTGAATTGTACCGTAAATTAAGTTTAAGAGAATGCTTGCATATACGGTTAAATTACAAACTTAGTTCTTTTTCGATTACCTCTGTCGAGTGGTCGAGGCCTATCTGTCGGAGAGACTTATAGTCTACCCCGGTCACCAGGGAGACTGGAAACGTCGAGAGATGTCGTGCGGTGTTCCGCAGGGGTCGGTACTAGGGCCACCCTTGTGGAACATCGGGTACGACTACGTGCTGCGCGGCGACTTCCCTGACGGGGTCAGCGTGGTTTGCTACGCAGACGACACGCTGGTCCTAGCGCGGGGAGAGTCGTACCAGGCGGCGGTCACTCTAGCGACACGCGGGGTTGCGATGGTCGTTGATCGGATCCAGGAGTTGGGACTCAAGGTGGCGCTTCACAAATCCGAGGCGATGTGTTTTCACGGTCGCCGGTCTCGGAACGCGCCGCCATTGAGCTCCCAACTAACGGTAGGAGGAGTTCACATCGGTGTCAGGTCGACGATGAAGTACCTGGGACTCGTCCTCGACAGCCGGTGGAATTTCGTGGAGCATTTCCGACGTCTGGCCCCCAAACTCAGCCGGGCTGGGGCTGCGCTCAAGCGGCTCCTGCCCAACCTTGGGGGTCCAGACGCCTCCTGCCGGAGGCTCTACGCGGGGATCGTTCGGTCCATGGCCCTCTACGGGGCGCCGGTGTGGGCGCCGTCGCTGAAAAAGCAACCGGCGGCCACACTGAACGCCTGCCAGAGGGTCATGGCGATAAGGATGGTGCGGGGATACTGCACGGTCTCCCGCGAAGCGGCGAGCCTTCTGGCTGGCCTACCACCGTGGGATCTGGAGGCAACAGTCCTTGCACACATGCACGATATGCGCGTGGAGATGCAACGCCGGGGTGAAAGTCCGCTGCCGCGACAGGTCACGGCATGGCGGACAGAGCTCCGGCGGGATCTCATGGTGAAATGGCGTCAACGACTATCGCAACCCAGTGCTGGGCACGCCACAATCATGGCGGTAAGTCCCCTCTTTGAGGCGTGGCTGGAAAGGCCTCACGGCGTCCTTACCTTCCGCATGACGCAGGTCCTCACCGGACATGGTTCGTTCGGGAGTTTCCTGCACCGGATTCATGCGGAAGTGACGCCCGGGTGTCGCCACTGTGCGGAACGCCCGGAGGACACGGTGGAGCACACAGTCGAGGTGTGCCCTGCTTGGGCGGAGCATCGCCGTGCCCTCGTGGGGGCGATCGGCGGCGGAGACCTCTCGCGCCGGGCCTTGGTTGAGGCCATGGTCCGGAGCGAGGAGGAGTGGCAGGCGGTCGCCGACTTCTGCGAAGCAGTAATGCTTGCAAAGGAGGAGGCCGAACGCATCAGGCAACGGCGTTATCGCCGCCGCCGTCGCCGGGATTCTGATCCCGATTTCCGGCCAACGTAGACGCGGGCTTGCGGACAGTGAGCAATGGGTAGCTCGCTGTCCGGCCGTCCGGTAACTGTCCGGACCAAGCCCAAGTCGTCGACGGCGCGCACTGTTCCCGCGCGCCACAAGGAGTTGTCAGCAACAGCAGGGACCCCAGCCGGGTCGAAGCCTACTGGGGCCAGGGTTATCCGAAAGGGCGCTCGAGCCCCGGTATGAAGGCTAGAAGGAACGGGGTGGGTCTTTTAGTCAGTAAGAGTCTGACACTATCTCCCGCTCCGCCCAAGGGCGGGGGATGTCAATACATGATTTTTCCCACAATAAAAAAAAAAAAAAAAAAAAACTTAGTTCTGAAATTATTTTGTACAACTTTACAACTTTTCAAAAACTGTTCATCCCGTCAAGTTCAAAATAATTTTCTATATAAAACTACGTTTGAGATTATTTCTGAAAATGTTTACATTATCAAAAAATGATTATAGGAAACCCAATTCATTTTTAAATACCTATCCTACAATATAACACACGTTAGGGTTGAAATGAAAAAAAAAAACACTTCCCACTTTACGTCGTGTAGGGGGGGGGGAGGGTGCCCTAACAAAAAAAAATATTCCCACTTTTTATTTACCACTTTGTCGACGTGATTGATAATTACCTATACATATTGGTACCAAATTTCAGCTGTCTAGTGCTAACGGTCACAAAGATTATCCACGGACGGACAGACAGTCAGACATGGCGAAACTATAAGGGTTCCTAGTTGACTACGGAACTCTAAAAAGTAACCTGTATTCGAGTAAATCACACAAAAATGCGGATAATGAAACCACTACATTGGATTTTATCATGATATAAATGTATATGAAGCTTATTTACGACTTGACATATTATTTTAACGACTTGTTATGAAACGCGAAGCTAACATTTTTACGAGGTCGCTTAGCGGACGACAAGTTCTATCTGATGCGGCTCGTACGGCCGCCGGTCCGGGCCGCGTCCGGCGCCGTTCGCGTGCAACCGGACGCCGGATGCCGAAGTCGCGGTTGGCGCTAAGCCCGGATATCCATCGTCATATTTTTATCCGTTAAAGTTTTCGGGCGCCTCGTAGTGCGAGGTAACAGGAAGCGGTTCTTATACCTAATCATCCAGAGTAACTTTTAAAAACTTTAACTGTTTCAAACAGAGTAACACGCATGCTTATAAAAATAATTTCCGTGACCATTTCGATCATGTTATGATACGACGGTCTCGGCTTTCGGCACCGAGTCCCGGCGAGTGCGATGGTCGCGAAGCGCATTTGATTTCCTACCTCAAAAAAAAAAAACTAATAACAAAAGGGTGTACATTATGTTACCGGCAGTCTGTATATTCAGATTCCGGTATTCTATACAATACCTAGACAATATAGAGAATGCCGTCTAGGAGAAAGCGACCAGGCAATGTATGAAATATTGATTGAGCTCGACTTCTGGACAAGTATCATGCCGTAATCTAAATGTAACATGCACAGATTTTGTTTCGTTGGCTTTAATTCTCCAATCTTTTAGCCAGCAAGATAGTTCGACCAGATTCCTCTGGAGCTTGGTGGACGCTACAGCTGCTTTTTTGTCGACTGCTAACACCGCCGTATCATCGGCATATGTCCCAGTCAGAACGTCTTCTGTATTCGGTAGATCGGATGTGTAGATCAGATAGAGTATTGGACCCATGACACTGCCCTGAGAGACCCCAGCCTTTATTTCATACAGTTTGGTAACGCTGTCACCATGTTTGATGTAGAAATGTCGGTTGTGGAGGTAAGATTTTATAAAAAGACAATAATTTAATGGTAAGTTCTTCAGGATTTTAAATAGAAGTCAGTCGTACCAGACCCGATGAAAGGCCTGTGAGATGTCCAAAAAGGCAGCAGAGCACCACCACTGATTTTCAAAGGTCTGGTTAATTTTTTCTACTATTCTGTGCTTTTGCTTTTTTTGGATTATTTTGGCCTCCGCAATAACCGGGGCCCGGCGGTTCAGAAACAAGATTTCTAATAGTTTGGACGTTGGGGGGAGGAGACTGATTGGCCGGTAAGATTTAACATCAGTAGTGTCTTTACCAAAATTTTGGAATCACAATGGTTTCAGCTACCTTCCACTGTGGTAGAATAAAATTTCTCCAAAGGCAGGCATTGAACAGTTGAGTAAGATATTTATATCCTGTGTCTGGCAACTCTTTTAAAATTCTGGCCGTGATCAAGTCATATCCTGGAGCTTTATGAACGTCAAGTCTCTTAATGGATTGAATTACTTTCCCTTTAGAGATCTTCTTTTCTGATTGCCCGCTATATTATTATTATATTTTTTCTTTATTTTTTTTTTTATTTTTTTTTAATAAAAATTAATCAAAGTCAATGTGTGTAAAAGAACAGAGTAGGGAAGGAGGTGATGTAATTTTTGGCCACCCCGACGTGGACATGATAGGTTCAACGGCTAAGGTGAGAACGGTGCTTTCGCCTCGGCCATCAAGTTATTTTTTTAGGGTTCCGTACCTCAAAAGGTAAAAACAACACCCTAATAGGATCACTTTGTTGTCCATCCGTCGGGGTAACGGGGCTCGAGTTCCCTTTCGGATATCCCTGGCCCCAGTAGGTTTCGACCCGGCTGGGTCCCTGCTGTTGCTGACAACTCCTTGAGGCGCGTGGGAACAGCGCGCGCCGTCGACGACTTGGGCTATATCCGAACAGTTACTGGACGGCCGGACAGCGAGCAACTCTAAACTAGAAGCAATCTATTCACTCATGACTTAAAGACCCCTAGGTTATAGCTATCAGGAAACACAGACTCCGGCAGGAAATTCCACTCCTTAGCTGTACGAATAATAAATGTGTTCCCAAAATAATTTGTACGTATGGGTGGGATGTCTATCATGTACCGGTGGCGCAACGCTGTACGTTTTGTGGTCCGATAATGGAACGGACTTGGCTGAATCAAATTGTTAGAAATCGGACAGACTAGCCCCAAGCAGCACGCTAGTGTTTTTTAATCCCTCAAACTCAAAGCGAAGCACGCCAGCGTTCGCGCGAGCGCCGGCTTTCGCGCGTGATTTCACGCCAGTCGGTTGAATATTAAGACTATTAAAAGTTTATTTATTGGTTATGTATTTAAAAATGTAAATAAGAAATTCTTCATAAAGTAGTCTGTAAATTTTGAAAATAAGCAACCTTTCCATTTTTCCCGTATTTATACCTATTTAAACGCTTGGGGTCTCAGGGGTTAAACATCAATAAACCTGCTGATTAACAGCTTACAACTGTATAAGGACTGCACAAGAGTGTAAAACAAAGCTTGAGGCTGGATAAAGGTTTCCGCATACGTCAATCGTTAATCGTTCGCAGGCAAGTATGTACAGAACAAACAGCACTAGCAAAGCAAACTGGCGCTCTCAAGCACTGAGATCGCTACACGAATCAGTACTTGAACACGATCAACTAGCTATGACAACAGACGTCATGCTTCCACAGTGTAATTTCACAAGGAATTACACAGTGGAACTGCCGAGCAGAGAGGATTGGTCAAACAACCTCATCACTTGCAAGGCTTGAAGCCTGATCTGGTTTACAGACGGGTCCAAAATGGGTGAGAATGTAGGATGTGGAATATTTGGCATTAGCCCGAAATTCAGCAAAAGCTTGAATATGGGTAAACATGCTACCATATTCCAAGTGGAGGTATACGCCATTATAGAATGTGTGGAGGCCAACCGTCAACGAAACTACATAAATCAATTAATTCTGATTTACTCAGATAGCCAGGCAGCTCTTAACGCCTTGAACTCGAATACTTTAAATTCGAAACTAGTAAAAAACTGCGTTAACAAACTGAATGACCTGGGGCAAAGGAATAAAGTTATTCTGAGATGGGTACCAGGTCATTCTGGAATCAACGGCAACGAAAGAGCCGATGAACTTGCACGGGCTGGGGCTCAAGGTCATCAGATAGGTTACGCGGGGATCGTTCGGTCCATGGCCCTCTACGGGGCGCCGGTGTGGGCGCCGTCGCTGAAAAAGCTACCGGCGGCCATACTGAACGCCTGCCAGAGGGTCATGGCGATAAGGATGGTGCGGGGATACTGCACGGTCTCCCGCGAAGCGGCGAGCTTTCTGGCTGGCCTACCACCGTGGGATCTGGAGGCAACAGTCCTTGCACACATGCACGATATGCGCGTGGAGATGCAACGCCGGGGTGAAAGTCCACTGCCGCGACAGGTCACGGCATGGCGGACAGAGCTCCGGCGGGATCTCATGGTGAAATGGCGTCAACGACTATCGCAACCCAGTGCTGGGCACGCCACAATCATGGCGGTAAGTCCCCTCTTTGAGGCGTGGCTGGAAAGGCCTCACGGCGTCCTTACCTTCCGCATGACGCAGGTCCTCACCGGACATGGTTCGTTCGGGAGTTTCCTGCACCGGATTCATGCGGAAGTGACGCCCGGGTGTCGCCACTGTGCGGAACGCCCGGAGGACACGGTGGAGCACACAGTCGAGGTGTGCCCTGCTTGGGCGGAGCATCGCCGTGCCCTCGTGGGGGCGATCGGCGGCGGAGACCTCTCGCGCCGGGCCTTGGTTGAGGCCATGGTCCGGAGCGAGGAGGAGTGGCAGGCGGTCGCCGACTTCTGCGAAGCAGTAATGCTTGCAAAGGAGGAGGCCGAACGCATCAGGCAACGGCGTTATCGCCGCCGCCGCCGTCGCCGGGATTCTGATCCCGATTTCCGGCCAACGTAGACGCGGGCTTGCGGACAGTGAGCAATGGGTAGCTCGCTGTCCGGCCGTCCGGTAACTGTCCGGACCAAGCCCAAGTCGTCGACGGCGCGCACTGTTCCCGCGCGCCTCAAGGAGTTGTCAGCAACAGCAGGGACCCAGCCGGGTCGAAGCCTACTGGGGCCAGGGTTATCCGACAGGGCGCTCGAGCCCCGGTATGAAGGCTAGAAGGAACGGGGTGGGTCTTTTAGTCAGTAAGAGTCTGACACTATCTCCCGCTCCGCCCAAGGGCGGGGGAT
Organism: Mythimna albipuncta; assembly: GCA_929112965.1. Taxonomy (NCBI): domain Eukaryota; kingdom Metazoa; phylum Arthropoda; class Insecta; order Lepidoptera; family Noctuidae; genus Mythimna; species Mythimna albipuncta. Next base: position 166,917 of record OV815962.1, on the reverse strand, counting down.
GTCAATGCATGATTTTTCCCAACATAAAAAAAAAAAAAGGTCATCAGATAGGTCCAGAACCCTTCTGTGGTATCTCAAAGAACCAGGCCATGCAGACCCTTAAGGGCAACTTATTTGGCGATTCAAAAAAGCACTGGTTGGTACAACCAGGTCTGCTACACGCCAAATCTCTCATAGAAGGCTACTCACAAAAACGAACTGCCGAGCTTCTTGAGCTTAGCAGGACGAACATCTGTGCGATAGCCCGCGCCTTAACTGGCCACTGCAAACTAAACAGGCACCAATTTCACATGAAACTGAGTGACACTGATGTTTGCCGGTACTGCAATCAGGAGAGGGAGACGCCTAAGCAACTCTTGTGTGAATGCGGGCCCCTTGTCCACAAACGCAGTGTCCATCTGGGCCGACACATTATTCGCCCGGAGGAGATTAAAACTCTAAAAGCTAGGAGTATTCTAAATTTCTTGGAAGCCTCCGGGCTAAAAGAGTTACTCTAACAAGGTGGCGAGTCACAATAGATCTTTTAGGTCCCAGTGACTACATCCCCTACACTATGGGTGATGCATAGCCCCTTATCTTCTAAATAATAATAATACGTTAATCGTTACACATTCAGTCAAAAAAGTACCGGGAATGGATGATTTGTTTATGGTTCCAAAATCAAACTTTAGATTTTTTTTGTTTTTGCTAGATGCTTCTATTATTTATATTAAATACAGAGCTGTTTTTAGTTATAACATATCTAGTATGTATTGCGAATTTCACAATGGACAAAAACATCGAACAAAGAGTTTGTCTTAAATTTTGCATCCCCAATGGAATTTCGTGTTCACTGAAAATGTTACAGAAGGCTTACTGTGAATCGACTTTATCAAAAACACGTGCTTATGAGTGGTACAAAGCATTCAAAAGCAGTCGAGATGTGATGGAAGATTTGACTCGCTCTGGTAGGCCATAAACCTCTGTAACTGAAGTTACCATCGCAAAAGTGAAGGAAATAGTGACTGAAAATCCTCATTCACGATTGATATACATAGATAGCCGCCGAACTTTCTGTATATCACGAGTTGATCCGTCCCATTTTAACTAATTTTTATATTTTGGTGGCCCAGGCGATTAACAGATTTTATGCGACAGTAAAATTTTGCACAAAGGAAATAACTGATAGAAATCAATAGGTATAATATACATAGAATAAACAAGAGCAAGAGTCAAGAAAGAAAAATTTAGAATTACAAACAGATGAAATCAAATTAAATTTAAAATATTACATTACAATATTAATATTACATTACATTAAACATTCAATTAAAATACATGAAATAAAAAAAATCTAATCAAATTATAAAGAGAAATAAAAACTATTAAATCAATGTCAAAATCAAACGAACAAACATAAAAAAAAAATATATTAAATTGACGAAATAAAATAAATGAAAGTCAATTAATATATAAATAAAAATAAAAATCAAATAAAACTATAATTACATGACAGAACTTTGAAAATAAGAACTATTTATTTAAGAAGTAAGTGGCAAGTGTGTCTGTCAGTGTGAGTGTTTAGCCGAAGTAAGTATTCTAAAAGTGTTTGTGTATTTTTGTGTGTTCCGGCGTAAAATACCGTCTCACATTTGCTAAGATCCCCAATTTTTTGGCAGCTATTTGGGCTTTTGCCTCGTTGCTGACCCTAAATTGAGGATAGACGACAGCGTTACCCCATGAGCTCAAAGTCGTCGGTAATCGGCACGGTTACGCCTCGGAAAGATGGAGCCAGGTGGAATTGGCTTCAATACCACTCGGATGGATCGATCGATCGATCTGCGATCCAATTACATAGACTAGTGGGTAGACCGAAGAAAGGAAGCTTAGCAATAATGCTTTCGTGCCAGACCCTATCAAAGGTCTTCGAGATATCACGGATAAAGCAAGCGCTTTCCCGTGCTTCTCAATGGCCTCGCTCCAGATGTGAATGGCATACGCTAGAAGGTCCCCAGAAGACCGATTTCGTATGCCAGTGTAGCGACATCTATGGCGCCACATAAGAACTACGAAGAAAATACGAAATCGTGCATCGCGCAATCAAAATTCTCCGCGCGATTTGAACGTATGCGACAACCCGAAATCATCTATCGGGCAGTCGCCCACCAGACCATAACACCTGTCTGGTCAGAGGATCCTCCCTTTTCAAACGGAGGTTTGCGGGACTTTACTCTCTGTTCCGCCTACCTCCAAACTGGTGACCCTCGACAAAGAACGTCAGCGCAGCCTTCGTGCAGCTACTACTTCGTGACGTCATCATCACTTCCTCAAGCTTTTGAGCAGCGAGCCATACAGCCAGCACCCACGGCTATAGAGGGTATCCTGACCACCAGCATGCCTACCTGGTCATACCTGGTTATCACCTTCAGCCTCATCAGCAACCTTGGCTTGGCACACCGCACCTTCGGCCAGTCACATGAAGAGCCATGAAGAACCTCTCCTGGTCGACGCCAACAGTCAAGCCCTACGTCGCACAAGCACCGCTCCGACTCACTGGAGCCAGCAGCACTACTCCGACTCACTGGAGCCTGCAGCATCGTCCCGACTCACTGGAACAGCACCACCCCGACTCACTGGGGTATCATCCCGACTCACTGGGACGTCATCACCCCGACTCACTAGGGCATCATCCCGACTCACTGGGATACCAACACCCCAACTCACTGGGGCGTCACCGCAGACAGTTCCGACTAACCGAGAACTATGCGGCATCGGTTCCGACCCACTGGAACCAACCTACGCTGGCCTGGCGCGCATCAAAAACCATCGATCTCCGATCTCCGGAGGGGAGTGATGTAGCGACATCTGTGGCGCCACATAAGAACTACGAAGAAAATACGAAATCCTGCATCGCGCAATCAAAGTTCTCCGCGCGATTTGAACATATACGACAGCCCGAAATCATCTATCGGGTATTCGCCCAACAGACTATAACATCTGTCTGGTCGGGGGATCCCTTTTCAATAGAGGCATGTGGGACTATACTCTCTGTTCCGCATACCTTCAAACCAGTATGAAATTTTCCTTTTATAACGAAAGCAAGCACTAAGAAGGGATTTTCAAAAAATCAGCTCCTAAAGAAATGAAACGGGGTTCTAAAGTTTATATGGAGAAATCTACTTACACGCGGGCAAAGCCGCTGGCTGAACATAACAGAGCCGGCGGCAGCCTAGAGGTAGCGCTGGCCTGAGTGCAGGCAGCGGCAACATTTTCTAAGGCTGATTATGCTATTGATTTTATTTTATAGGTACTAACATTTTGGAGACGTAACTACAAGGAGCGATTAATGACTTTTACAAATAAGTACATCTTGGGACATTGGGTGGAAATTAAAGTCATTTTGGACAACTTGTAACTTGGAGAAATCTGGTTTTCCCGCCGTAGCTGTCTTGTGACTGAAAAACTCAATCATAGACTAAAAACATGTTGCCCAGTATGCTTCAGCGTTGAGGTCCTAGTACCGCGACACCACGGTGACCACGGTCTCCGTTAATCGGCAGCACATGAGAGCGCAATGACGTCAGTATTTTTTCATTAGAGCTGGTGACGTCCGCCATTGTCTCCGTGACGCACCACTAATTACCGCGGAAGGCTTCGTCCCCCGGCCGCCCCTGCCCGCGCCCTCTCGCGCCCCACCGCACACATGCCCCGCAAGCACCTCTACGTCTAACCCCGTGTTTGACTGCCATCAGATCCTATCACTGCGATTATATCTAAACAGTATTAATTTCGATGTAATGACAGTTCATAGCTTGTTTTAGCATATCGCATGCTAAAACAAGCTATGAACTGCGCGTAAATCCGCTTCTGACCTAGGCCTGACGGTCACTTGACGTGCTGGAGTCATTTCGGAGGAAACGGTTTGAACAATGTTATGGATGTGTAATGTATGGTATGTTTATCTTTATTTATGTCACCGTAAAATTGTAAATATCGTTATATAGATTATAATCTATCTCACTAGATTTTATTCGCGCACACTGTACTGTTAAAAGATTGTGAAGCATAACAAATTGCATACAATTTAATTAATTATTTTTTGGTAGATAGGTCCACGTATGATCCCTATGTTCTGTGGATAGGTCCTATCGACCTATCGATGTGAAATTGTTAAAAATTGTGAAATGACATAGAACGGAACACATCTCGCGCGCTGATTGGTTCCATCATGTGCCGTGCGCAGCTATTTGTTTGATGAATTTGTTTGTTGTCGAATGTAAACAGTCTTTTGATGATTGTATTAGGTATCATATTAAAAGAATTAAAGAATTAGTTTTATGAAATTGTTGTGGAAGTAAAATGTATCTGAGGTTAACCAAAGAATGCAGTTTGAACGATAAATAGGTATGTTAGTGTTAGATATCGAACATAGTTTCTATGAACATAGAACGGCTTACTGTAAGACCGACTAATGAGAACCTGTTCTACTCTACACCAGTGTGATCAAATACAACACAATATAACATAATACCATTCATGACAACAACTAAGTCTCTACTGGTATAACGACGAGACGCTTCCGTACTATTGACTTCTCCGACACGGCCAACCTACAGAACACACGTCCTCGTGTGTTAGTCATCATCGCCACCTTAGCTGGAAGATATCCTTTGACAGGACGTCCAAGCAAGACAGCCGTCGCTGTGTCCATCATCGCCACCTCAGCCGGAACATGTCCACTAACGAAACTTCCAAACTAGACATTCGACTCTGTGTGTTACTCAGAAACAATTTTCTCGCTGTATCATATAGCTCGGTCACTCCTGACAAACATTAGGAACCGCTCTCGTATCGTGAACTCACACACACAAGACCAATTCACATCTTCACCATGAGCGACCATTTGCAAGCCACACAAATCTCTTTAACGTGCGGGAATTGAACCCGCAATATTTATTTATTTATTTATTTATATATACTTTATTGCACATCAAGATTATATTTTTTACAAAAAGAAAACCATATAATAAAAACACACAATTGGCGGCCTTATCGCTCTAGGCTTCTTCCAGGCAACCTTGAATGGACAGGAATTTCCTGGACACAAAATGGGGTTGCACTTAGTGCAAATATAAAAGAAACCAAACTTAATAAATACTTAATTCTAAAATAGATACACAAATACATACATACAAAATATATAAAAGCAAGAGAGTTAGTGAAGAAAGAAGACAAGATCACAGAGTCAAGTAATGATCCTTCACAAGCCCTTTAAATGCAGGCAGTGTTTGCGCACGCTTTATTTCCATAGGCAATGCATTCCATAGACGAGCGGCCTGAACAGTAAAGGACTTATCTAGAAAAGTACTTGAATGCATTGGCATTTTAAGTTTCAAGTTATCCGATGACCTAAGAACTTTCATGTGGGAGTCACAAAGGAATTGAAACCGTTCTTTGAGGTAACTAGGGGTAAAAGGGGAAAAGAGCACATTATACAAAAACGAAAGAATTACGGCGAAGGCGAATTGGCAACCACTTGAGTTTATCGCGAAATTCAGAAACATGGTCATATTTACGCAAACTGAATATGAACCTTATACAAAAGTTTTGAAGTCGCTCAAGTTTATCCAGTTGCACTTCAGTGAGGTCAAGATAGCTGGCATCAGCATAATCAAGGATGGGTAAAAGAAGAGATTGTGCCGTAGTCTTCTCAACGAACCAGCAGATGCGAACAACTTGCGACTAACTTCCTGTAGCTGGGCAGTCCAAGAGAAATTCTTGTCAATGAATATCCCCAAGTTCTTGACTTTCTCACTAAAGGGAATTATTGAGTTGTCAAAAGAAACTTGGGGAAGAGTCGTCCAGTCGATCTTTGAGACCATTCTAGAACTGCCCACCACTATAACCTGCGTCTTCACAAGGTTCACCGTAAGTCCGTTCCTCTTGCTCCAGTCGCAAATACGAGCCTGATCAAGGTTAACGGTCGAGATAGCCTCAGACAATTTCCCAAGAGGTGCCCGTGAATATATTTGAAGGTCATCTGCATAAAGGTGGTAGGAAGAAATTAATTCGTTGGAGATAGAGTTAATAAAAACTGCGAAAAGTAATAGTGATAAAACGCCACCCTGTGGTACTCCGGCAGAAGTACTACACCAAGAAGACATGGTCTCTGCGATGCACATACGTTGCCGTCGCCCGAACAGGTAACTATGAAACCAGTCAATCACCGGTGGAGATATATTAAGAGAGCATAGAATACCAAGTAAAACATCAAAATCAACAGTATTAAAAGCATTACTAAAATCTAGCAATGCAAGGACCGTTAGATTACTGCTTTCCATGGCTGACCTTATATCGTCTGTAATATTGAGAAGCGCTGTAGTGGTGCTGTGACCAGGGCGGAAACCGGACTGAAACGGATTGAGGAGATTATTTTTGGATAGGAAAGTACTTAATTGGTTGTGGATTAAACGTTCTAGGACTTTAGACAGGAATGGTAAGACGGATATTGGACGGTATTCAGAAAAGGATGTGGGATTGGACTTTTTAGGCAGAGGAATTATTTGAGCATCTTTCCATGAGCATGGAAAGACCCCGCTATACGCAGAAAAATTGAGGATGTGACAAATGACAGGGAGGATTATGTCCAGCACCGGGAGTAACATTTTACGGCTGATACAGTCACTTCCTACTGCATTGGAAGTAATTGATAGTATGCTCTTCTTAACATCACACCCAGAAAACTGACCAAAAGCGAATGGAGAATAACTGGGAGTCGGAAGAGATGAAAGATAATCCAATGTATTCAATTTTATAGTCCTATCAAAATTGGACGAAGCTGTAAAATGATTATTCATCGCATTGATGTCTAAATCTTTAGGAATCGACTCTTGTCGAGTTTTACCGACCCCCAATGATCTAAGAAAATTCCAAACTTTGGATGCGTCCCCATTTTGGACTGAGTTATGAATGTGTTGGCGGTTGGCATTCTTACACACCTTATTACAGTGATTACGAATGGAGACATATCTTTCTCTATTAGCATCATTAGGATGACGCTTAAATTTAGACTTGGCTGTGGCCTTTTTTTTCATTAGTGATTTAATTTCATCCGTCAACCACGGTGCTGGAAAATGTCTGACTTTAACGGCTCGAATGGGAGCATGGTGGTCGTAAAGCTTAACAAGTTTGGTAGAGAAGATGTCAACTTGCTCATCGACTGATGTAGAGCTATATAGAGCAGACCAATCAATATTGCTAGCATCCTCGCAAAGACCCTCAACGTTCATGCCACCAAAATTACGTTGCATGAGAATTTTGGCTTTAGCTTTAGGTGGACGAATTTTATATGAGAGAAAAATCAGATCATGATAAGAAAAGGCATCGGCTGAGCATTGGCGACACTTAGCGACGCGATCAGGAGAGGAGACAATAATCAAGTCAAGAAGTGAAGGAGTATAATTAGGAAAATGGTGAGTGGCACTAAGAGGAAGAATAGTAAGATTGCTAGAAGCCGAAACATTACACAGGGAAGAAGAGCGATGACCCTTTTTCAGGAGACAAGTATTAAAATCACCCATGATTATGCTATGACTGTAAGAAGGGATTAAAAGTTCTAAGAGGTTATCGAAGGATGAAAAAAAGTTAATGCGTAAAGAGGGACAGTAATAAACACCAAGTAATAATTTTGAGTGATTAAGTTCGACCTCAAGAAAGAGATGTTCACCAGCATTTGATGGCGGGGGTTGTGCTGACATATGTACTACAGAGAAAGGAATATATGAACGGAGATATATGGCAACACCACCGCCACCACCAACCGTCCGGTCATTTCTTATGAGCACGAAACCTGGAAGAGCGCAGCTTGTAGAAGGAAGACAAGGTTTGAGCCACGACTCGGAAACTAGAATAGCATGAATATTTTTACAGTCAAAACTTGCCAGCATATCGTGGAAATGGGCCGGAACGCTCTGGGCATTAATATGTAAGACATTAAAATTCTTAGGAACATCAGAAAACTGCGCTGCAAGACTGTCTGCAAGAGAAGGAACACTCGCAAAACTGTCATCATTACTTGTCATGGAAAAAAAACTATCATTCTCACTACTTTCATCTGTAGACATAAATATTTACCTATAACTACAATATAAATTAAAAATAATATTACTTACTAAAAAGCTCTAACAATTAATATTACACCTGCTAGTTGCGCTATTCTATAATTATTTGAATAAAACTTGTCCGAGTAAAAAAAAAAATAATAATAAGGCAGAAAAAAAATAGTAATTAAATAAAAAAAAATTTTGAGAAAATCATACCGAAACAAAAAGTTTTAAGATGAAGTGGCAAGTTACCTAAAAAGTAACGCACAGAATAGACATTGACATGACAGTTGACATTGACAGTTCCAAAATGTAGAATTTAAGTCAATGTCAAGTCAAATATAAAATCTTTATAAAAATAATATGTACGTGAAGGTGAAAACAAAATAAAATATTACCCGGACATGGACCAATACATCACAAGAAAGAATATCATTTCTTTAAAGCAGCAACACGTTTTAATCTTGCGGTCTTCGCAGCAGCAGCAGTCGAAACAGCCTCTGGTACCACCGATTTTGGTTCACCTGGATGAGGCTCAGTGGAAATCGGTGCAATCCAAAGAGATTTAAAGAGATACAATAGAGCGGCTATCAAGAGAAATGTCTAAGAAAAACTGTCATCCTATCTCTCAGTGACGCCATCTAGCTTTGAATACCAATCACGCGAATTAAATTTGTCAAAATTTGTATAAATTTAACTATTGCTCGGTAGGTGGCCAGGGGCTTTATTATGAAATGTTAAAATGTCAGTAGTACGAACGAAAAAGGATCTAACAGTTCGGTTTAAGTCGTAAAATAGATCACGTTAAGAGCTCGTGGTAGAAGCTTCCAGTAACATTTCTTTTCTAATAGCGTAATCAATTAGTCCTTATTTAGATCTAAATGCGAGACCATATGTAACTATGTCCCATCCTCGGTTTTTAAAAGTTTCTAAAAATTAGTCTTTCCATTCATTCCATTCAGCTTTTGTCGTTAGTTTTATGGCCATCGAGCTATACCAATCCAAACAAGATTTTTCTAAAAATATTCTCAAAATATCTATTTTTGTTTCATCTTTTGATATATAGACCAGGGTAGATGCCTTCAAAAATAATAAAAAGTGAAAAATAATAATAGTAGGATGAAACCCATCACAAAAGGAGGAGAATATTATAAAAATGAAAGGAAAAATAATTTACGGGCGATCTGAGGTCGGGAAGGGGGTGGGGGTGACTTTTTAAGGGGAAAAAACGGTTTTTCTCGATTTCCGGCAAAACTAAAAGTCCTATGGAAAAAAGTCAAATGGCAAAGTTGTAGGTAATAAAAAGATCTAAAACTTTTGTATTAACACTTTTTTCACATAACCTCAAAATTTATGTGAAAAATTCAAAAAACCATGTTTTTGGTTTTTTATTTTTATCTCTTTCAAAAAACAATATTTTATCACGAAATTTGGTGAAAACTTACCTTTTTATGTCCCAAATACGCTGTAATTTATTTGATTAGAAATATTTATTTTTTCACCTTATTTTGAATAAATATCGAAAAATCACCCTAATTTTCAATCGAAAAATCACCCGTCAAAATATCTTTTTTTTTCAAAAAGTTTATATGGTGTCTGTTCGTTGAAATCTCTACTTTCCGATGGTGAAAAAAAATATATATGTTACCATAGTAAATCTTCTCAGCAAATGCAAAAAACCGAAAAAAACTCGAATTCGAATTTTTTTTTCAATTATTATATTGAATGTAGAGCTATTTATTAAAATTTACACTTTAATTACTCGAAAAACGATAAATTACATGTTACATAGATAACAAAAAAAATTGCAAATCAAAATATAGTACTATAATTAACAAACAAATAAGTTGATAAAATTAATACTTAATAAGACGTCTACAATATTTGGAGAAAGGAGTCGAATCTTCTTTAAGTTATATGCGTAGATGCCTATTTATAACTATTTTTAGATAACTTATATTTATCTGAGTGACCTACGAAAAATTTTAGCCCATCAAAAGGTATTTCATAGAGGAGTGGGGAAGGGGCTAGGCGGGTCCGGGTCTTACTACATACATACCTAATATTTCGTAGCAGCTGTAACAACCGTTAGCCTAGCCAGTATTCGGAATACAGTATAGTATACAACATCGTTTATAAAAATACACGTGCACGTTGAGTTTCTTGAAGATAATTATGACAAGTTTACAAAAAAACTAAGGAGTTTAAAAAAAATAATAATCTCCTTTATTTTTCACAAACAAACTTAGTTACTCCCATAAAATATATAAATATATAAAATACATATCGTAAATATATTTTTAATAACTAACTTATGGCCTATTTTCATATATATTTCATATATTTTAGATACATTCAAAATATATCCTAAAACATAGCTAAAAATAAAATAAAAAAATTGAATATATCTGAAATATATTTGAAATGTATAATATATTTATGAAAATCGGCCAAAAGTTAGTTAGTAAAAATATATTTACGATGTGTATTTTATATATCATATGGGAGTAACTAAGTTTGTTTGTGCAAAATAAAGGAGATTATTATTTTTTTAATCTTCTTAGTTTTTTTGTAAACTTGTCACAATTATCTTCAAGAAACTCAACGTGCACGTGTATTTTTATAAACGATGTTGTATACTATACTGTATTCCGAATACTGGCTAGGCTAACGGTTGTTACAGCTGCTACGAAATATTAGGTATGTATGTAGTAAGACCCGGACCCGCCTAGCCCCTTCCCCACTCCTCTATGAAATACCTTTTGATGGGCTAAAATTTTTCGTAGGTCACTCAGATAAATATAAGTTATCTAAAAATAGTTATAAATAGGCATCTACGCATATAACTTAAAGAAGATTCGACTCCTTTCTCCAAATATTGTAGACGTCTTATTAAGTATTAATTTTATCAACTTATTTGTTTGTTAATTATAGTACTATATTTTGATTTGCAATTTTTTTTGTTATCTATGTAACATGTAATTTATCGTTTTTCGAGTAATTAAAGTGTAAATTTTAATAAATAGCTCTACATTCAATATAATAATTGAAAAAAAAATTCGAATTCGAGTTTTTTTCGGTTTTTTGCATTTGCTGAGAAGATTTACTATGGTAACATATATATTTTTTTTCACCATCGGAAAGTAGAGATTTCAACGAACAGACACCATATAAACTTTTTGAAAAAAAAAGATATTTTGACGGGTGATTTTTCGATTGAAAATTAGGGTGATTTTTCGATATTTATTCAAAATAAGGTGAAAAAATAAATATTTCTAATCAAATAAATTACAGCGTATTTGGGACATAAAAAGGTAAGTTTTCACCAAATTTCGTGATAAAATATTGTTTTTTGAAAGAGATAAAAATAAAAAACCAAAAACATGGTTTTTTGAATTTTTCACATAAATTTTGAGGTTATGTGAAAAAAGTGTTAATACAAAAGTTTTAGATCTTTTTATTACCTACAACTTTGCCATTTGACTTTTTTCCATAGGACTTTTAGTTTTGCCGGAAATCGAGAAAAACCGTTTTTTCCCCTTAAAAAGTCACCCCCACCCCCTTCCCGACCTCAGATCGCCCGTAAATTATTTTTCCTTTCATTTTTATAATATTCTCCTCCTTTTGTGATGGGTTTCATCCTACTATTCGTTTTTTTTGTTTTAAAAATTATCGACACTGGTCTAATATTAAAGCGCTCACACTCCTTTTCAATAAATTAAATAAATTAATAAAAATTTCTCTGAAACATTTTTTTTTAAATTTCTCTGAAACATTTTTAGGGTTCCGTAGTCAACTAGGAACCCTTATAGTTTCGCCATGTCTGTCTGTCCGTCTGTCTGTCTGTCTGTCTGTCCGTCCTCGCTTAATCTCTGTGACCGTTAGCACTAGAAAGCTGAAATTTGGTACCAATATGTATATCAATCACGCCGACAAAGTGGTAAAATAAAAATTGGAAAAAAATGTTTTATTAGGGTAGCCCCCCTATATGTAAAGTGGGAAGTGATTTTTTTTTAATTTCAACCCTAACGTGTGATATATCGTTGGATAGGTATTTAAAAATGAATAGGGGTTTACTGAAATCATTTTTTGATAATGTCCATAATTTCGGAAATAATCGCTCCAAAAGTAAAAAACAATGTGTCCCCCCCCTCTAACTTTTGAACCATAAGTTTAGAAAATATGAAAAAAATCTGAGAAGTAGAACTTTATAAGGACTTTCTAGGAAAATTATTTTGAACTTGATGGAAAGAACAGTTTTTGTACAAAAAAGTCAAAAGGGTTCTACAAAATAATTTCTGGACTAAGTTTGTAGTATAATCGTAGCAAGCATTTTTTTAAACTCATATGTGGGTACACTTTATTGTGACGGACGGGAAACTACGGAACCCTACCCTGAGCGTGGCCCGACACGCTCTTGGCCGGTTTTTTTTATGTTATGTTGATTTTCTTTCTTTGTAGTAGTTTCTATTAATTTCTCCAAAATATGTTGCAAATTGTCGTTTTTGTCTATTGGTTGTTTTGTGCTCATTTCTTCTAAATATTGATCTGAAAATTGCATATTACCTTTCTCATCTCTATATGTTTTCTTAGGATCTTCATCCAATTTTATCCATATTTTTCTACTTTGATGCCTTTTCTCTATACTATTTTTAGGGTTCCGTAGTCAACTAGGAACCCTTATAGTTTCGCCATGTCTGTCTGTCCGTCTGTCCGTCCTCGCTTAATCTCTGTGACCGTTAGCACTAGAAAGCTGAAATTTGGTACCAATATGTATATCAATCACGCTGACAAAGTGGTAAAATAAAAATTGGAAAAAAAATGTTTTATGAGGGTAGCCCCCCTATATGTAAAGTGAGAAGTGTTTTTTTTTTAATTTCAACCCTAACGTGTGATATATTGTTGGATAGGTATTTAAAAAAAAAAAACCGGCCAAGAGCATGTCAGGCCACGCTCAGTGTAGGGTTCCGTAGTTTCCCGCCCATCACAATAAGTGTACCCACTTATGAGGTTAAAAAAATGCTTGCATATACACTTATATAAACTAAGTCCAGAAATTATTTTGTAGAACCCTTTTGTCTTTTTTGTACAAAAACTGTTCTTTCCATCAAGTTCAAAATAATTTTCCTAGAAAGTCCTTATAAAGTTCTACTTTTCAGATTTTTTTCATAATTTCTAAACTTATGGTTCAAAAGTTAGACGGGGGTGGGGACACATTGTTTTTTACTTTTGGAGTGATTATTTCCGAAATTGTTGATGTAGTGTTTGTATTAGGAGTATCTATACTTAAATATAGATATACGCTATCTCGGTCAAGCGACGCTTATGTCAGCCACGGTTAGTTACTACTGCGCTGTGAGCGAGAGTACACGTGCGCGTGCGCTTGCAAGCGAGCCAGTGTTTGTACGAGAACATTACAGTGGACAGAGGTCCTACATTTGGCGACGAGTAAAAAGGTATGTTCAGTATTTTATAATTATATAAATCAAAAGAAGGAAAGGAAAGTACCTACATTTTATGACTGGTAGCAACAATACTCGTAACGTTTTCTTAAGGGGATGCATCCCATGCATTTTCACTGTTTTTCGTACAACCGCTTAAGAGCGGTCAAATCTAATAAAAACAAATTCAAATCAAATCCAGTTAAGACCTGAAAATCTGCTATTTTGCATGGGCTTTGACACTTCATAATTTGCTCACAAGTGAAAAGTAAAATAAGAAATACAACATAAAGGCCTAGCAAATTTTATCAAGATTCTAAATGGTGACAATGTTTTTCAAAACTTTTAAGGAAAAAAAAACACGCATTTGCTGGAACAAGTTTTGTGGAATTTTCGAGTAAATCACGGAATTACTATTACAGAGTATTCAGGTATTATCACGTTGCCTTTTCGTCAAGCATCGCGCTGGATTGCGTTTGATGAGGCAACTGGCTTTTAAACCATGCTCGATGTTTGCGATGGGTGAGTGGAAAAGCAGCTTCTTAGATATCAACCTACATAATATACGCCTTTCAACTTTGTAGGTACGAGTACATACCTACGGTTATTTTTCTATAATCCACAACGTTTTGTTTTGTATACCTTCGTGAAGACGTTATGTTGTTTGAGATATGTAGCTACATTGTAGCGGATGTACACTGTACGTATGGTCCGTTTCTGGGCTTGGAAATATAAAACAACGTGATGGCAAAATAAATATGGTGTACAAAGTTGCAATAGTGGTTGCGTTGTGGAGCACTTAGAACAAGGAAACATATTCTTCACTGCTTGAATAATTAACTGATATAATTTGAATTCTAATATTTGTACTTGTAATGGACGGGCCTGTTGGTCGTGGGTTCGATCCCCGCCTCGTTGGCGAGTGTTTGTGTGATGGACGCGAGGTGTGTGTGATTCACCTCAATGGGTGTGTTTGTCGATCGTCTGGTGCCCATGACACGAGCTCTGCTTGGCTTGGGACTGGATGGCGTTGTGTGAAAAAAAAGTCCTTTGTGGTTTTAAGATCTCCATTAAATTGGAAACATTTGCGATCTTAAAACATCCATTTAAATTGGATTTTTTGTGGTTTTAAGATCTCCATTAAATTGGAAATACTTGCGATCTTAAAACATCCATTAAATTGGAACTTTTGTGATTTAAAGATCTCCATTAAATTGGAAATTACTGTGATCTTTAAATATCCATTAAATTGGAACTTTCGTGGGTTAAGATCTCCATTAAATTGGAAATACTGCGATCTAAAACCATCCATTAAATTGGAACTTTTGTGATTTAAAGATCTCCATTAAATTGGAAATTACTGTGATCTTTAAATATCCATTAAATTGGAACTTTCGTGGGTTTAAGATCTCCATTAAATTGGAAATACTGCGATCTAAAAACCATCCATTAAATTGGAACTTTTGTGATTTAAAGATCTCCATTCAATTGGAAATATTTTGCTCGCGAGAATTAAATGTTCATGTTCTCCTGTATACTATACACTTGTCATTGACAGCAGGGTACAGTTTAGAAATGACTTTTCAAGTTGCCACAATAGAAAGAAAAAGAAAGAAAGAAAGAAAGAAAAAACTTTTATTCGTACCTCACACATACAGTAGAATCCGATAATATAAATAATAGGAAACACTTTAAAAAACTGTGCAAGGCCAAAAGGGCGCCTAACTCAGCATATGCTGCGATATTTAAAAAGATAAATAACGCAGCGCTGGTATTCCGTTAGGGCCCGCGGTGATGCCACGGTCACATTCACGGAGGTTCAATATAAAAATAAAATAATAAATAATTAAATACGAACATTGTAAAACACCCATTGGACAAATAATAAGTAAATAACAATAGACCTCCTGAAGTCGATTTATCATCAATTTGCTAACGCCCGAAATACTCCATTTGGGCAATAAGTTAGACCGGAGGTATTGTTGTAAGGACTCAGTTCAGTTAGTATGATCGCGATACATTTTAAAAAAAATTGCCAATTTTCACGACGTAAGCAATTGTAATTTCAACTATCGTCGCGCATTGGCAGATCTAATAGATACTGTTACGATTTCTTTTATGACAGTGCTTATTTCTCCGTAGATAATTTTGACATTGTTGACATTGACGTATCCCTGGAATATTAATCTGCGATTATTTCTGCGTTAAATCGAAATTGAACTATTTTATTATCGGTATGCTACAAACGCGTGTCACATAAAGTGACCTTATCCGTTTAATTAACTCATCTTTGTAAAAGACGACCATAGCGGTCTAGCGCGGAACAATAAAAATAATGCGTGAGCGGGTAGATAGATAGATAAATCCTTTGATAGATAAATCCTTTATTGGCTACAGCACAAAACATGCACCAAAATACATAAAGCACACAGATTATAAAAAACTAAGCAAATAGACAACAACAAAAGAAAGAAAAAAAAATAACACATGTAGGTAACAAGAAAAAAAAAAAAAGGTGAGGTATAGACAGCATTTTCAACATGTGTACCTATCAAACGCAAGCTACCAAGCGGAATATGTGGGTACACCCAGCAGACTGTCCCGGAAACAAGGAACACGCAGACCAGCTATATGAAGGACGTATTCGAAATGAAGATACCACGTTCTAGGGTAGATGAATTGTTGCGTGTAAATATTATTTGACCGAGTAGTTCAGTGTTATTTAGGTAGCTTAAGGTAGTTGTTAGTTAGGCAGGAGTAGTCGGCTAGGTAGGAAATCATAATATTTATATTTTATTGGACTACCATAATATTCATTAGAAACATTTATACGACAAAACAATATTTGCCGAATCAGCTGGTTTTCTATACTATTCTCGCGTTCAGAAGAAACTAGTCTTTGGGCTACGGTTTCTTTGGGTGTCTTTTTGGTAAAATTATAAAGGGAATAAAATTAGTGTGCTGGTAGTTCAAAGTTGCTCGTTTTAAATGAAATTAAAAGTTGATACGAAACTAAGTAAACAATCTATTTCAAATTGTCATGATTTTTAGATATTGATATGTCGGAAAACAAACAAAAAAATTGTTTTACTAAAATGATTTTTTTTAGAATTTAAAATAGTAACTAAAAAAGTTGAAGGAGTAAATTAAATGTACCCTCAGTTTTAGTTACAAGCTGTGATTGTTACTGATATCAAATAAAATTAAATGTTGTGGTCCGTAGTAAATAACTGATATCACTGACTTAAACTATGATCTGTAAAAGAGTAAATAGAAGATTCAACGTTCAGAGCAATTTGCAATAATATTGTCAGGTTGACCGAGCGATGTATTATGTTGGTAATCTTACTAAAACAGGCTAGAGTTTATAGCCAACTGGAATAATATTAAATTATTGATTAGCCGTTTATTTTGAAAACAAATTGATGCCACTGAGTCAAAATGATTATGTTCGAACAGAGTAATATGGAAAATATAAATATAAAATTGTAATCTGTAACTTAGTGTTGATTAGTCTAATCTTACCGTAACTAGGTAAACGGAACCAACACGTCTGTTACAATGATTCAGTTATTGCTTATTCGATGCTAGACCTTTTATTTGACGCCAATAGGTCTCACCGGCAGCAGGTGAATATAGTTGGCGTGACTAGGCATTTGGCTTAATGATTCGCTGATAAACTATTAAGAGAGACGTCGGGAGACTTAATGTAGTTTTAAAAAATCGTTGTCTACAGCCGGATTTTCGTTAGATTTGGAAAAGTGAAAAAAAGGGTTGTTTTGATAATGCAACTCGTGTTGCTAGGATATGAAATAAAGTCAAGTGGTGAAGTTAGAAGAAATAGGACCTATTAGCAGAAAACAGATAACGTACATTCGACTCTGCCCCTACTTTTTATCGTAGCTCAGTTAGAACAGTTTATAGGTCTAGTAGCTTACTCCTGGTGGTTTTTACCTAAGTTTTCTCGAGTATGGGGCCGTTCTAAAGACGATTTGACGTGTGGTAAAGTTTATTTTTTGGCAACTGCGCCACAAAAAAATTGAATAAGAAATAATTTAATTTTTATGAAAGAGTCGGGTTTTATGATTTAACCTTTCGATCGTGTCAGTTGGGGGCACGGTGGGGGGACGGTGAGTGCGCGGGCGCCGGCGTTTGCTTGGGATTTAATGAATTGAGACTCGCAAGTACCTAGTCGTAGAATTTCATACTGATACCAGCTAGCGGGCTACCTCAAACGGGTGAAACCATAAGATATGACTGGACCCTAAGCGTACGTCCTGTAGTAGTGCCATACGTGACTTCTTATCGCGAAACTGTATCTCATTGCGTGATCGTAAAGTTAATTTACCGTCAGTTGGAAGTTGGTCAGAAGGTAAAGCTAAAAATAACTCTCTGGTAATTGGTAACGACACTGAAACATTGAAGGTTTTGATTAAAATTACTGGTAGTCTCATCTAAATAATTTAGAGTTCTGTGATTCAAGTAACATTGTCTAACACTTTCATCGCGACGGGACAAACCCGTGTGAATGAGGAGGACAAATATGAGATGTTCGTGCTAGAACCAATGCTAATAGCGACTGTAGAGACCAGGGACCATTTGTGGTAGGGTCCATTAGGCGAAGTCCAACTCACGATTGGCTGTACAGTTACAGAGGATGTAGAACCCCGAGGTTAATTTAAGTGCCATGATCAATGATGCGTTACGCAATATAGAGTACGGAATTCCTAATGATTATAAACGGGCAGAGCAAGTAAACTAAGCTAGATCCATTTAAAGATTTGTTAAAATAACGGAGATGAGAATTAAGGATCAGCTGTTAATCAAAAGTTTAAATCGATGTGGAAGGATATTTCTTTACTGTACCTTTGCTTCGAATTTTTTATAGTTTCCTTTTGGTCTCAAATAAATATTTTTGAACATGAAAGGGATGTAGTGTTTGTATTAGGAGTATCTATACTTAAATATAGATATACGCTATCTCGGTCAAGCGACGCTTATGTCAGCCACGGTTAGTTACTACTGCGCTGTGAGCGAGAGTACACGTGCGCGTGCGCTTGCAAGCGAGCCAGTGTTTGTACGAGAACATTACAGTGGACAGAGGTCCTACAGTTGATATTATCAAAAAATGATTTTATTAAACCCCTATTAACCCCTATAAACAACAGTAACGTGCGAAAACTGCTACACACTATGGTTAATAAATTCAAACTGTAACGTCAATAAAATACGTGGGTCAACGACAGACTGGTTTATTCCAGAAATATATTAAACTACCCACCACCATACAATTTATAGCGACGACCGACATCACATCTCTCCCCGTCAAGTCCACTAATCACATCAGGTAGTACATCTTACAACTAACAATTTCCTTTAACTAAGTACCTATTTTAAATATTGTCTCATATGGCAGCTTTTCTTGCTCGGTTGATCGCACGCAGTGCGCGAGTTGACGCACCCTGTGGTGGAGGTGATATCGGCAACGAAAGCCGTTCGGGTTGAACTCGCTGCTGCGGTGAGTCTTTAATATCACTGACACCACTGGATGCGTCTTCAAACACCTCACCTTCGGCTCCGCTATCGACCCCCGGTTTGGCTGCCCGAGAGCACGCAGTCTCAGCGGCGACGGCGTCGCTCACGCGCGATAACGAGAACCTATTTTTGCTGCTTGCTGGAATAATTTGGTCGGCATGTCTACGCCACTCAACCCCATTACCTAAACTCACTTTGTATGAAATAGGGCCTGTCTTTTTAACAACAGTGGCATCGGTCCACTTGTCCCCCCTCGCCGTATAATCGCGAGCGATTACCGCATCCCCAACGCGGAATTCCCTGTCAGCCCCCGAGGTGCGAGCGACCTGACGCTCTTGCCTCGCGCGTACCGCTGCGGCTACGTCCGGGCGTAGCGCGTCAAGTCGGCTGCGCAAGCGCCGCCCTTGGAGCGCCACGGCTGGCGAGACCCCTGTAGTTGCGTGTTCACAATTTCGGTACTGCAGAAGAAATTTACTTAGGGCGACGTTGACGTCCTCGCCTTCGTATATTGATCTCTTAATTGCCTTTTTAATGGTTTTGACTGCGTTCTCAGCCGCGCCATTTCCCTGGGGTCTATATGGTGCCGAAGTTGTGTGCTTGATACAATTTTTTTTACAATACAATTTAAACTCTTGTGAAGAGAATGGTGGGCCGTTGTCAGTCACGAGCTGCGATGGCAAACCAAAACGCGCAAACGTACTTCTAAAAACCTTAATGGTAGCGGCTGCGTTCGTGCCACGCATAGGCAAGGCCTCTATCCATTTAGAATGCGCATCTACTATAATTAGGTATCGAACGCCACCGCAGTCTGCGAAGTCAGCGTGTACGCGTTGCCAGGGGTGCAGCGGGAACTCCCAGGGATGTAGCTGCGCCCGTGGCGGCGCGTCCTGCACGGAGCGGCACGCAGCACATGACCTACACATATCTTCGATATCTTGATCTAAACTCGCCCAATAAATGTAACTTCTTGATAACGCTTTCATTTTGTTCATCCCTAAATGGCCCTCGTGGACTTCTTTTAATATTTTCCTTTGAAGAATGTGCGGAACCACTATCCTATATTTATAAATAACACATCCTTGATCTACTATCAAATCATTTTTTCTAGCAAAAAATGGCTTTTCCGCGTCGCAGCTCGGGACTGTCGGCCAACCGAATAGTACATATCCCTTTATTTTACATAACAATGTATCACGCTCTGTCTCTTTTGCGATGTCTTTAAAACAAATAGGTAGCGACTCCTCTACTAGATTCAGATAATCTATCGCGTCGACGAAGCGACCCTCCCGAGGCAACGGTAATCGCGACAACGCATCAGCCGGACCGTTGTCCGCCGATCGCACCAATTCTATGTCAAAATCATAAGCAGCCAGGCGTGCCGCCCATCTTTGTAGACGACTGGCAGCCGTCTGAGGGATTTCTCCTTTTTCCCCAAAGATATGAGTCAGCGGCTGATGGTCGGTGCGCAGCGTAAAGCGCCTTCCGTACAAAAATTGGTGATGTTTCGTGATCCCGAATAGAATAGCCAGCGCCTCTTTATCGAGTTGGCTGTAGTTGCGTTCGGGCGCGCTGAGTGTGCGCGACACGCAGCTGACCGGCCGCTCGCTCCCATCCGCGTACCGGTGCGCCAGCACGGCGCCCAGGCCGTACGCGCTGCTGTCCACCGACAGCACCAGGTCGCGTCCCTCCTCGTAGTGCGCTAATACTCGTTCGCTCAGGAGAGATCGCTTGGTCTCCTCGAAAGCCCTATCACACTTGGGGTCCCATTTCCAGCCGCTACCCTTTTTTAATAAATTGTGCAATGGTTGTAACAAGGTGCTTAAGTTAGAAATAAATCGGCCGTAATAGTTAACCATTCCTAAGAAACTTTTTAGTTGTGACACGTTTTCTGGTCTGGGTGCGCTGGAAATGGCCTCCAGTTTCTCGGTATCCGGTCGCAAACCTTCCTTATTAATAATAAAACCTAAATATTTCACGCTATCTTGTAAAAATTTACATTTATTTAATTTAACAGTAAGCCCCATGTTACGTAGCCTTTCCAATACAGTTCTCAGATTCTTCATGTGCTCAAGTGTGTTAGACCCGGTCACACAAATATCGTCTAAGAACACACCCTGGCACTCCGCGCAGCGTCTCTTTCATAATTTTTTGGAACTTTTCCGGTATAACCGACAACCCATACGGCGTACGTCTATACACAAAAGTACCTATATGCGTAGTTATAGCTGTGTAGGGTTGCGAGTCGTCCGTTAACAGACACTGTTCATAAGCATGCTTCAGATCAATCTTTGTGAATTTATCTCCCCCACTAAGATTTGCAAATAGCTCTTCGATGCGCGGTAACGGATAATAATCCCTCTTTAACTTTGGGTTAATAGTTATCTTGTAATCCCCACAAATGCGTATGTCTCCGTTTTGTTTGACAACGGGCACTATAGGAGTCCCATAGTCCGAGTAGTCGACGCGGTAGATGGAACCGTCCGCCTCGAGACGTTCCAGCTCCCGCTCGACCCGCGCGCGCAGTGCCAGCGGCATGGGTCTCGCTCGCACATAAACCGGTTCTTTATCTGACAGCTGCAGTCGTATGGGCTGTTTACATGTACCTAACTTCTCGCTAAATACTTGGGGGAATTCGTTACATAATTTGTTTACCAATTCATCATCTACGATTTCATTGAGGTTTATTTGCGTTATCTTTAAAGCGCGCATCCATTCTCGTCCTAATAATGGCCGCGCCCCACCCTTAATTATGTATAATCGTAAAGATTTAGCCTTAAATTCGCCTAAGCAAACGTCAACCTCAATGTAACCGAGTGATTCAATTCTTGAACCCGAGTAGCAACGTAAAACTAAGTTATCCGGTACAATATTTTTATGCCGAAATATACATTGGTACATCTCCTCACTTATTGCTGATATACGACTACCTGTGTCCACTTCACACTCAATATAAATGTTATCAACCATCAGTTTAATAAAATATGGCTTGTTACCACGAGCTGCGACGTCCACGTTGAACATACCGTCATCCGATTCCTCACTCACATAATTATGCCGACCGCCACTACCGCGCACTTGTTTGCACATTACCTTTAAGTGTCCTTTTTTCCCGCACTCATCACAACTGTAATTCCTAAACCGACACTTCTCGGCCTGGTGCATCTTGCCGCAGCGCCAGCAGGCCCGCGCGCCGCCGTCCGCCGAGCCCGCGCGTGCGCCGCCTGCGCCGGCCTCGCCCGCTGCTCCGTCGCCTCCACTGCCGAGCGCCCGTTGCGGCCCGCGCGGGCGTGTCCGTACACCGCGCGCGTAATGCAGGCCTTCGCCCGCCTCGCCGCCCGTCGACTTTGATGAGTCCGTCGCCGCCGCCGTCGTCGTGGTGCCACTCACTTCGGCGTGCTTCTCCGCTGCCTCGAGTGCCAGCGCCAGCTCCACTGCCTCTTTGTACTGCACTTTTTTTTCAGCGAAGATTCTCGATCGCATGACGTCACTTGCCAGCCCCGACACAAACTGGTCACGCAAATTCTCTTCGAGCGTCGAACATGACTTGCACTTTCCAAAGCTGCACGTAGATGCCAGATGTTTCAATGCCTGCAGGTATTCCGTAAGGGATTCGCCCGGACGCTGGCGGCGCAACCTGAACACGTGGCGTTCGGCAATTTCCGATCGTTGCGGTTCCAAGTGTTCCGTCACTAATGTCACTAATTCGTCAAATGTTTTGTTTTCCGGAAAACTAGGTGAACAAAGATCGCACATAAGCGCATACGTTTCTTCCCCTACGACCGTTATTAACATAGGCACTTTCAAGTCATTATCGATTTCGTTAAGTCTTACGTACTGATTTACTCGACGTATATACGCTGGCCACTGCTTCGAGCTCAAATTGAAAGGTTCGATTTTACCAATAGGCATCTTGACAAACGCGTAACCCCGTAAATTGAAAAAAAAATTCACAAAATCCCGTTCTTGTCGCCAATGTAACGTCAATAAAATACGTGGGTCAACGACAGACTGGTTTATTCCAGAAATATATTAAACTACCCACCACCATACAATTTATAGCGACGACCGACATCACACAAACAAAAACAAGAAGAGAAAGAAGGTGTTTTCAATGAAACCCAACAATGTTTATATACGATTTCTGAATTTTTAAGTTAGTATGACGTTATAATCTTGATCCTTGTTGACAAATATTATTAGAAATATTTACGATATAATATTTTTTTTTTCTCATAATTTTAGATAATCTGGCATATTGCGAATTTCGTAAATGACAAAAACATCGAACAAAGAAGGCTTTTGCTGAATCGACTTAATCAAAAATATATGCTGATGAGTGGTAGAATGCGTTCAAAAGCGGTAAAGATGTAATGAAAGATTCGCCTCACTGTCTGGTAGTGCATCAAAGTCTTCAACTGAAGTTAAAATCGCAAAAGTGAGGGAAATAGCGACTGAAATCCTAGTTCAACTTTGAAAGAAATAGCTGCTGAACTTTCCGTGTCTCACGAGTCGAATGAAATGGTAAATAAAGAGTATTATTTGAATATTATGTAGCGACATTTGAGAAAACAGATAAAATAAAATAATTTGGAATAATAGCTAACATTCTGTGTGTTATTGAACTTTACCATATACCCACCAATAATTAAAGGTAGAACTACACTGCTCACACGTGTGCTACACACGCCGATCTGGGAGCGTCGGTCTCCATACATTTCATATGGAAAATAGACTTTAAGAGCTACACTTGATCCACGCCACGTCATGCGACTCTATGTCCACAACGCGGTCACGTCGGTCCCAGAAATTTTAGAGGAAGGTGGGCGGGGCTATCCACGCGTCTGATCGCAATGGTCAGGCGGAAGTGTCTTCGATGGTAAATGAAAAAGCGAGCTTGATCTGTTTTAATCCTCCGATGAAATCAAAGGTTGTAATGCGCATCACACGTGTTACGCATTGCGTCGGTGTAGTGTGTACACCTGACGCACATATCGGAGACGTCTCACACGTGTGCGTCGGTGTAGTGTAGTTCTAGCTTAAGTCTACACACACCTTTTTGACTAAAATTTAAGTTCCTATATAACTATTATACAATTGTCATAAATACAAAAAATACTCAAGTATCAAAACTTTTTTCTCCTACTATTTCAATAATACCACATTCAATTTTTTTGGTTTTAACCTCCTTTTCTTAGGTCACGCTTTCGTTAGACGGACTCTAATAATATAATAGGAAAATAAAATAAATAATAAAATATGGCGTCATAAAACTCCTCCGCATCGCTGTCGACTGGAAGTGTGCCCAAGAGGCTGGCGGCATTGCCACGTTGAATGGCAATGCTTAATCTCTGACCGAGGCAAAAACCAGCCCTTTGGTCACGCGAAGTGTCAACTCAGCGTCTTGATAGTTCTTTAAAAAGTATATGAGCACTCGGACCCCACGGCCCAAGAGTTTCAACCCCAAACGGCTCAAAAATATAACTGCCGACAAGGCTGTTATATTTCCGCCGCTTGAGGTTCTCCACAGCCGCAGCGGCAGCACCAGCACAGCATGATGAACTAGGAAGATGGGATGGCGCAAGAGTGTCGACACAGGTAGCATCCCACACTAAAGGTCTATCCAACTTCCATGGAAATAAAGACATACCGTCCGGTCTCTTCCTATCGTCGCGAGCCAGGCCATGAGGTTCCAAAACAGCCGGAACGCCGACGGTGACAAGGGCTCGTCGGATAATGTCGTTAATATTCGCGTGCCGCGCTATGCGTCCCGCACTTCGACTGCATGACAGGCCGTTGTGACCAAGGCTGTTGACAGCTTCGCCACAGTGACAGCGATGAGGAGAACAACAAGGAGCGACAAGGCGTAAGGCAACAGCTAGGCGGAAAGTAGTATCGTCGAACAAGGTGCCAATATTCGACGACGGCATTGCGTGAAGCCAAAGACCTGACTCCCAATTTCCCACAGCCAGCAGGCGCGCCCACTCCGCAGTTGTAGCAGATGTTAGAATTAGGTTTTCCTGAACTACTCTGCAGAGCGGCTCATCCTACCGTCTCTGGGAAGCCGGGTTGGCAAGTAAGTCTCCAGGCATCTACAGCCTCGATGAAGCACGGCACATTGAAATCAAATAGTCAAATACCTCAAAATACCAACGAATTAGCTGCCAATTTAGGTGGTTAGTTCGATATAACGTTTTTAATAAATAAATTGAAACGGATTATCTATAACTTTTGTGGATATAATTCGTTTATGCATTTTAAAATCCTGTTCGTGTATTTTGTAACAGTAACTTAGGCGCATAATTCTTTTTTACGTAACTAATGTGTACAAAACTTCTAACAAAGGGCATTGCATAAAAGTGTCCCCACCCACCAACAGACTTGAGACAGGTATCATTCGAAGCGTCTAGTTAAATAAAGCATTTTTATTATGGCGACACATCTCTAAAGTATGGGGTGTAGGTTTTATAAAGCATTATATTGTTACATAACCTAACCCAAGTGTTTTGGACCTTAAAAATATACTCATAATATAGTACTGCCATATATTTTTGAATGTGATTTTGAGAGCTCTGTACGATCCTGCAAAATTATTGCACAAAGGGCATTGCGTAAAGGTGTCCCCAAAAATGACACAATAACAACAGCAACAACTAGGTGTCATTCAAGGCATCTAGTTAAATAGAGTATTTTTTATTATTTATTTATTTATTATAATCTTTATTGCACACCGAATGAACAAAAATATAGGACAAACATTTAAAAGAATAAGTGCGCTTCGAATGATATTCACAATGAATGATGTCTCTTCTCTGTTGGAGGGTAGGGACGGTGCCCATACAAAATCCGGCATCCTCCTTTTGACATGTCGCTTAATTCAACCCTTATTATAGGGTACTAGGATTAACTTTTGAACACAAAATTAGCTGAATACATTTTTTTCAATTTTGTCGCTTAATTCATTAAACCCCAAGCGAACGGCCGGCGTTCGCGCACCTATTGTCTTTCTATTGTCTGTAATTTCCACGATTGAAAGATTAATTCATTCTTACATAACGCAGTCCAAATAATGTGGGCAGTTGTTTTAACCGAAAGTCAATGTTACGTGGGGGTTCCTTATTAAAAATAGTATTAAATATATAACTCGTATAGATATAGTTGCACTGTCCGTTGCACATAGCATTGAAGTGTCGTGTGCCGAGCTGGATAGGCATGTAATTTTGAGCGTATACAGGGCCCCTAATTATGAAAACTACTCTATTTTGGAGTCAGTCATGGAAGATGTTATGGCAAAACTTTCAACTGGTAATAAACTAGTAATCATCTTTTTTTTTGTGGGAAAAATCATCCAATGACAACCTCCGCTCTTGGGTGGAGCGGGAGACAGTGTCAAACTCTTACTGACTAAAAGACCTACCCCTTTCCTTCTAGCCTTCATACCGGGGCTCGAGCTCCCTTTCGGATAACCCTGGCCCCAGTAGGCTTCCACCCGGCTGGGTCGTCCGTTGCGCCGCACCGCACCGTGCGCGCCGTCGACGACTTGAGCTTGGTTTGGACAGTTACCGGACCGTAGGACAACACTGTCCGCAAGCCCGCGCCTACGTTGGCCGGAAATCGGGACCAGAATCGTGGCGGCGGCGGCGGCGGCGAGAATGCCGTTGCCTGATGCGGTTGGCCTCCTACTTAGCGAGCATTACTGCTTCGCAGAAGTCGGCTACCGTCTGCCACTCCTCCTCGCTCCGGACCATGGCCTCAACCAAGGCCCGGCGCGGGAGGTCTCCGCCGCCGATCGCCCTCACGAGGGCACGGCGATGCACCGCCCAAGCAGGCCACACCTCGACTTTGTGCTCCACTGTATCCTCCGGGGTTCCGCACAGTGGCGACACCCGGGCGTCTCTTCTGCCTGAATCCGGAACTGGTAGCTCCCGAACGTGCCATGTCCGGTGAGGACCTGCGTCATACGGAAGATAAGGACGCCGTGAGGTCTTTCCAACCATGCCTCAAAGAGGGGACTTACCGCCATGATTGTGGCGTGCCGGTTGCGATAGTGAGGCGGTAGAGATAGTCGAGGCAGAGTATTTAGACCCGAGCTGTGGAAAGGTGGAGGGTAGAGAACCGATCACGGTAATCATTAATTACTCACGTGTATCATACGACGATTTTCAATACACTTGTGAAGAAAATAACAGTAAAACTACAACTAAGTAACTTTTTTTTTGTGACATGGCGATATAAATCTATTTTCATATGCGCGCGCATAATTTTTTTATTTACCCCTAGAGAAAGGCAAAGGTATTTCTGATTAGACTGCCAAGACTTACGTTTATGTTTTTAGCGTGAAAAGTTTTTACTATAATGTCTTTCGTAGTGACAATGGAATACGCATGTAACATTTTCTAATAATTTTGTAGTATTTAATTTTATTTCATTAATACAGCCACTGAATTACACTCGAATAAATCAAACCAAAAATCTTAAAATGGCAGCCATAGATAAAAAAAAAAACAATTATTATTTGAATCTATGATTTATTTATTAAATGTTTTTTTTTAATTAAATAAATCGTTTCTACGAGTTAAAATGGGCACAGTTGCATGAAATAAGTAAGACACTATTTTATACCATTGAACGCTATACCTTACGTGAAATATTTTCGTACTCAAAGAGGTTGAACAAAAAGATTTTAACTACATTATAGCACAAGTGCGTAATGGTAATCAAAATGTCACAGTTTGGTTTTAACAAGTGCCTATGTACACCGTTAAATTTTGATCGTTTTAATCCCGTGGAGGGTCGAACCGGTACACGAAACACTATCGATTTGTAAAGATAAAATAATTTTTTTTCAAAACTCGTATTAATTTACGCATGTACGAAATTAATTTCTTTAAGAAAACGTCAGCAATGACCTGTAGGTAGCAATCGGCGTTGCGTACAAAGTACCTAAAGGTCATTAGATTCGCTCAGCTGACGTTTTCTTAAAGAAATTAATTTCGTACATGCGAACATTAAAACGAGTTTTGAAAAAAATGTACTTTATTTTTCAATTTTATCTCCACAAATCGATAGTTTTTTTTTTTTATGGTGGGAAAAATCATTCATTGACATCCCCCGCCCTTGGGCGGAGCGGGAGATAGTGTCAGACTCTTACTGACTAAAAGACCCACCCCGTTCCTCCTAGCCTTCATACCGGGGCTCGAGCGCCCTTTCGGATAACCCTGGCCCCAGTAGGCTTCGACCCGGCTTGTTGCTGACAACTCCTTGAGGCGCGCGGGAACAGTGCGCGCCGTCGACGACTTGGGCTTGGTCCGGACAGTTACCGGACGGCCGGACAGCAAGCTACCCATTGCTCACTGTCCGCAAGCCAGCGTCTACGTTGGCCGGAAATCGGGATCAGAATCCCGGCGACGGCGGCGGCGATAACGCCGTTGCCTGATGCGTTCGGCCTCCTCCTTTGCAAGCATTACTGCTTCGCAGAAGTCGGCGACCGCCTGCCACTCCTCGCTCCGGACCATGGCCTCAACCAAGGCCCGGCGCGAGAGGTCTCCGCCGCCGATCGCCCCCACGAGGGCACGGCGATGCTCCGCCCAAGCAGGGCACACCTCGACTGTGTGCTCCACCGTGTCCTCCGGGCGTTCCGCACAGTGGCGACACCCGGGCGTCACTTCCGCATGAATCCGGTGTAGGAAACTCCCGAACGAACCATGTCCGGTGAGGACCTGCGTCATGCGGAAGGTAAGGACGCCGTGAGGCCTTTCCAGCCACGCCTCAAAGAGGGGACTTACCGCCATGATTGTGGCGTGCCCAGCACTGGGTTTCGATAGTCGTTGACGCCATTTCACCATGAGATCCCGCCGGAGCTCTGTCCGCCATGCCGTGACCTGTTGCGGCAGCGGACTTTCACCCCGGCGTTGCATCTCCACGCGCATATCGTGCATGTGTGCAAGGACTGTTGCCTCCAGATCCCACGGTGGTAGGCCAGCCAGAAGGCTCGCCGCTTCGCGGGAGACCGTGCAGTATCCCCGCACCATCCTTATCGCCATGACCCTCTGGCAGGCGTTCAGTATGGCCGCCGGTAGCTTTTTCAGCGACGGCGCCCACACCGGCGCCCCGTAGAGGGCCATGGACCGAACGATCCCCGTGTAGAATCGATAGTGTTTCATGTACCGGATTGACCCTCCACGAGATTAAAACGATCAAAATTTAGCGGTGTATACCTTAGTGCAGTGCAATAAGAGTCACTTTCTGAGCAAGTGTATTGAAAACTACTATTAAAATAATTTCCATGGAGTTTCTTGCACGTTCTTCTCCATAGAGATCTACGCTTTGGAACGTACAATATAGCTTCACTTTTCTTGGAAAAATGATTTTGATTTGATTTGATAATATTGTCTCATCATATTATTTGTGTTCAGGAATAATAAAATATCAAATGATTTCATTCTATAACATAATCGTAGCCATAAGCTCATTGGTATATTTGCTTTGTTACAGATCGCACCCATGCGCATGCGCCAGCTCGATGTGTTAGTAAGTACTACTGCATGATTTTCTCATTTTTTAAAGCACTTCATAATGTTCTTTATGTTTTAAACTTGAATACCCTCTTTAGGAGGGTAACAGCATCCGTAGCACTTTTTTGCTAGCTAGCAAACTCCAAAAAGTGAATCATTGCAAGTAAACAACTACTATAAAGCGCAGCCAGCTACAGGAAGCCTGAAACGAGGGCTTTGTTCCTGCTCACAACTAATATGTCAAAAAAGCACCTAATGGGGTAAAGAATTGCGTAAAGCGTAAAGTCTGGCTGGAGTTACATAGCTCATCATCATATTTGATGGACAGGCATTTGATGGATGGACAGAGCTTATAACTTGTGTCTAACACTTTTCGGAGCTTAAACAAAATAAGACGGAAGAAATTCCCACGCACAAATCAAAGTTGAAGATTGTTTGGGATGATTAAAAATAAAACTTGAACGGACAGCTGATTTACAACTACTGTTCTGGTAAGATTATAGAGAACGCAAGTGCAAGAACTATTTCGATTTCAAGATGTGAGGCCACCTAAGCCATTTTTTTTTATTTTTTTTTATGGTGGGAAAAATCATGCATTGACATCCCCCGCCCTTGGGCGGAGCGGGAGATAGTGTCAGACTCTTACTGACTAAAAGACCCACCCCGTTCCTTCTAGCCTTCATACCGGGGCTCGAGCGCTCTTTCGGATAACCCTGGCCCCAGTAGGCTTCGACCCGTCTGGGTCCCTGCTGTTGCTGACAACTCCTTGAGGCGCGCGGGAACAGTGCGCGCCGTCGACGACTTGGGCTTGATCCGGACAGTTACCGGACGGCCGGACAGCGAGCTACCCATTGCTCACTGTCCGCAAGCCCGCGTCTACGTTGGCCGGAAATCGGGATCAGAATCCCGGCGACGGCGGCGGCGAATACGCCGTTGCCTGATGCGTTCGGCCTCCTCCTTTGCAAGCATTACTGCTTCGCAGAAGTCGGCGACCGCCTGCCACTCCTCCTCGCTCCGGACCATGGCCTCAACCAAGGCACGGCGCGAGAGGTCTCCGCCGCCGATCGCCCCCACGAGGGCACGGCGATGCTCCGCCCAAGCAGGGCACACCTCGACTGTGTGCTCCACCGTGTCCTCCGGGCGTTCCGCACAGTGGCGACATCCGGGCGCCACTTCCGAAACTCCCGAACGAACCATGTCCGGTGAGGACCTGCGTCATGCGGAAGGTAAGGACGCCGTGAGGCCTTTCCAGCCACGCCTCAAAGAGGGGACTTACCGCCACCTAAGCCAAAGTATATATTATAATTCATGTTCCAAACAACAATTGGGACTCGAGGTGGCCCTGCACCAAGTTCGAAGCCATTAGTAGAGGATACGGTTAAGAACGACCTTCACCGGTTTGTTTAATGGATGAAACGTTTTTTTATGATAAAATTAGTATATTAAATAATATAACGGTGGGTTGCCTGAGAAATTCATAGACAAACAATTTTTTTTTTTTTTTTGAAAACTGCCCCGGTGTGTTTAACGAATAAATTCAATACTAACCGAAAGAGCCTATTTGTTTCCTGGCATGGATTGACAGGTATAAACAGGTGTATTTATTTTACTCTGTCAAGAAAGTACCGGGAGAAGATCAATAATACACAAAAATTTTGTTATTCATCCAAATTTATTTTATCACCTTCTAAGTATGCCCTTTCAGAAAACCGCCAAGGAAGAATCCAATCATCGAAACATTTTTTAACCGCTGTTTCCGAAATCGAGTTCAATTCTCGCCGCAAATTCTCCTTTATGTCTTCTACAGATTAAAAACGGGTGCCGAAGTGGTAATTTGAGTTTAGGAAAAAGATAGAAGTCGGCTGGAGTCATATCTGGCGAATATGGTGGCTGCTCGATGGTATTTGTTGAGTGTTTGGTCAAAAATTCGTTCACAATGATGACTTTGTGCGAAAGCGCATTATCGTGGTGAAAAAACCAAGAATTTTCTTTCCACAAATATGGCCTTTTTCGTCAAAGAATTCTATAATCACCGTTTGACCTTCTGATAAGAATTTCGAGTGCACAACACCGCGATAGTCAAAGAAAACAGTCAACATGACTTTGACTTTTGATCGACTTTGGCGTGGTTTTTTTTGGTTTTGGTGCAGATCGAAGCCGCCACTCCAAAGCTTGTTGACTTGTTTGCATGTCAAACTCGTAAACCCACGTCTCGTCGCCAGTAACAATGCCTTTCATGAATTTTGGGTCGGAATTGACTCGTTCTAGCATGTCCTCAGCGACTCTCATGCGATTGAGTTTTTGGAGAAAATTCCGGTCTTTTGGGACTAGCCGAGCGGCAACACGTTTCATACCCAAATGATTAGTTAAAATAATACGGATCGACTCGAAAGATACAGAAAGTTCGGCGGCTATCTCTCTCAAACTTGAATGAGGATTTTCAGTCACTATTTCCTTCGCTTTTGCGATGTTAACTTCAGTTGCAGAGGTTGATAGCCTACCAGAGCAAGGTAAATCTTCCATCACATCTCGACCGCTTTTGAATGCTTTGTACCACTCATAAGCACGTGTTTTTGACAAAGTCGATTCACTGTAAGCCTTCTGTAACATCGCGAAAAATGATAAAAAAAAAAATTATAGGCCTATTACACTGTTATCCATTATGTCAAAAGTTTTTGAAAAAGCAATGGCGACATGTTTAAATAATTTTTTAGAAAAATATGAATAATCAATTCGGTTTTAGGAAAAAACGCTCAACTACTTTAGCGGTATATATAATTACGTACAGGAAATATGCAGTTGTATTAATGAAGGAAAGTACGCTGTTGGGCTATTCCTAGATATGACGAAAGCCAGGGTATCACAGAAATATTTTTTACAGAAACTTTACGGATCAGGTACTAGGGGTAACGCTTTTAATTGATTTAAATCATATTTACATAATAGAGTACAATTCGTAGAAATGGATATTTCGATAGTATCACCTTGGAAATGTACAGCATACGATCTGACATGGCTATCATAAATAATTCAATACCCCAAGGAAGTGTCTAAGGATGTCCCCTATTTATAATTTACATAAATGATCTGCCAAAAAAGATAAGTTCGTCATGTATTTTGTTCGTTGATGATGTTTCCTTACTATCTAAAACACCAGCAAACGTTGACCATTTAACTATTTTAAAAACATTCACAGAAACCGAGCAATGGTTAAATGAACATAACTTTGAAATAAACCTATCTAAAACTAAAGTATACCAATTTAGAACTTACCAAAGAGCCCCAAAAATCTAAACATTTTAACACAACAATTAAAATTGGATGAAGTCAACGAATTTACACTTTTAACATTAGACTCAAATTGGAAAAAACATATTGAAAATACCAAAGCAAAATTGTCCCAATTTATTTATGCACTAAGCTTATTGAAACGCAATACAGACTACAACACCGCCTTAACTGCATAATATGCGTACGTCTACTCCTGGTTAAATTATGGTATGGGGAGAAAGTACCTCTTCATTCAGCAAAAGAAATGTACCAGAGTACTTATGAACATAGATCAACAGGAAAGTTGTAAGCCACACTTTATTTAGCAAGAAGTTCTTACACTACCATCAATTTATATAATAATAATAATAATATTGATGATAATGATTGTTGACAAAATCGTTCCGCATGACGAGAACCTCGTGAAAGCTGAGAAAGATAAACAAATCAAGTATATCGACTTGGCTCGCGACGAGGTTGTCGACATGTGGGATGTACACTCTGCGATCATTGTACCAATAGTCGTGTCGGGAAATGGCTTAATAGCCAAGGGCCTCGACCAACATCTGAGGAGGATCGCGTTAGGTAGCTGGATCAAGGGCTTGATTCAGAAAGCGGTACTCCTGGACACGGCTCGTATTGTTAGGAGGTTTCTTTCTCTGGAGCCCTGACCGCCGGTAGCTTGGACCCTGTACCCGATACCGGTGGGCAACTATTTTTTATATTTTTAAATGTTTTTTTTTTATATTGAAATATTTAAATGATAATGATAAATGATCTTTATTTTGCAAGTAGGTTTTATAAAAACACTTACACGTCAATTTTTTTTTCGTCAAATAATGCTAGATGAGGCCGGTGTTTCCTAGCTGACTACCCTGAGAAGAAACACCGAAACAAACTCAGGGGTCAAAGTCTCTTTTAAAGTCCATACAGCAAAACATGTAATGTTCAAATCATATGAGAACCATGCAGATTGAGCCTGAGATGGTCTTTTGAAGAAAAAACCACACAGTTCTAAGTGGACCTGTCCAGTCAGTGCAAGCATTTGTCAATATGCGTGTAGCTCAACTCAGGACTACTAAGGAGCTCAACGACTTGACGAACAATGCCAAAGAAAGGACATTTGGGTAGGGCACATCAAATACTCAAAACTGCCAGACATCATGTGAAAATAAAAGAAAAGGAAAGAGTAATCCACACAGTTCTTACATTCACAATAATAAAATTTACAAAAGTGTAAATATTGCAAATTGTAAAAAAAGTATATAAAAAAATCAGTCAAATAGTAAAAATAAATATGTCAGAATTGTAAAAATAATAATATATATATATATATATATTTTTACAATATCATAAATTGTAAAACAACAAAAAACATTCAAATGATAATAATTATAGTGAGTAGGTACTGGAGCAGGTCAATCCCAAGCCGTTTTATCCTCGAGATACTCTTTTACAGAATAAAAAGCGTTTTGGCAAAGTTTTCGCTTAACAAATATTTTAAATTTATTAATGCTAAGTTCCTGAATAGGACTGGGAAGCTTATTATAAAAATGTGTACTTTGGCATCTAAATGAGCGTCCTATTTTTTTCGTCCCTTTTTTTGACCCTGGTGGCAGGAACCACTAACTTGTGTTTGTTCCTAGTATTAACGTTGTGAATGTCACTGTATTTTTTAAACATGTTTTTATTTTTATGAATATACAAAATATTTTCATAGATATACTGAGATTGCACAGTCAAAATATTAATATTTTTTAATTTATCTCTGAGGGAGTATCTGGGACTTAATTTATAAATTGAACGAATGGCCCTTTTCTGCAAAACAAAAATCGTTTGGATATCGGCGGCATTTCCCCATAATAGAATACCGTACGACATGACACTATGAAAATAACTGAAGTAAACTAAACGGGTTGTCTCTAAGTCAGTTAGATTTCGAATTTGTCTAACAGCGTATGCGGCAGAGCTAAGTTTTTTCGACAACTTATCTACGTGTGGGCCCCACTGAAGCTTAGCATCAAGAGTTATACCTAAGAACACTGTAGTGTCTTCAGGACTCAATTCTTTACCTTTTATTAGCACACTAGTTTCTACCTGTCTTACGTGAGGCATCGTGAATTTAACAAATTTGGTTTTCTTTTCATTAAGGAGCAGGTTATTGACATTAACCGGCTGCTGACTTTAAGCTTAAACAAAAGCGAAGTGTCGTCTGCAAACAGCACTATATCATGGTTATCCTTTATGAGGTATGGCAAGTCATTTATATAAATGAGAAATAAAAATAGACCAAGAATCGAGCCCTGGGGCACACCCATTGATACTACAGACCCGGGTGATCTTTTTCCGTTTACATCAACTCTCTGAATCCTATCACTCAAATAAAAAGTAAGAAGATCCAGAGAGGAATTCCGGATCCCGTAATGGTGTAGTTTACTGATTAATGTTTCATGGAGAACGCAATCGAAAGCCTTGGACAAATCATAAATATGTCCTAAAAGTTCAACCCCGGCATCGGTTGTTGAACGACCCCTTGTAAAACCGAACTGTTTATTATGTAACAACTTATGTCTATTAAAAAATCTTTGTAATTGATGTAAAATTAGTTTCTCAAATATTTTACTAAAGGTGGGTAGCACTGAAATAGGTCTATAATTTGTAGGGTTACATGTGCTACCCGTTTTAAACAATGGTATTATTTTATTATACTTCATTAAGTCAGGAAACTCGCCACGATCAATACAATTATTAAAAATAAGTGCTAAACTAGGAGCTACAACCTTTATAATAGACTTTACAACATCCACAGAATTTCCCCATAAATCTGTGGTCTTTTTTACATTCAAAGTGTTAAAGGTTTTAATTATATCCACATATGTCACATGTTCGAAATTAAAATCTGAATCACAAACTTTAACATTTTCTTTAAGCAGAGACTCTGCAGCAGTGGGTGATGAGTTCAGAGATTTAGTAGTTAGATTTATGGGGATCTCTGTAAAGAACTTTTCAAAAGCTGCAGCAACTTATGAGTCCGATTTGATCACGCTGTCATTAATTTTAAGGCTATAGTCATTACATGGTTTTGTAGATCTTCCAGTTTCACTGTTTATAATATTCCAGGTTGTTTTAATTATATTATTACTATTTTTAATTTTGGAACTTAAGTAGCGCGATTTTGCAACAGAGCATACTTTTTTGAATAATTTTGAATAATTTCTTACATACAAACTAAACTCGGCAGTGTTAACAAGAATTTTTTCCTCATACAATTCATAGAGTCGCGTTCTACTTTTATGTATAATGGCAGCCCATTCACTGAAAGATACATTACTATTAACCAACATAGTTTTGAGTATAAAAGTGGAATTAAATTGCTTACAGTACATATTAAAAAAACATTCATATTGTTGATTCAGATCATCTAATGTTGACAAAGCTGGTAAATTATTAATTAGTTTAGTTTTAAAAGTTTCGAAGCGATTTGCAGTTTTCGGATTAACAGTGATAGTCTTTTTAGCCACTATGATGTTTGGGATTTGAAAAGTAACTAATTGCCCACAATGATCAGAATCTAGTAAATTTATAATGTCTTTATGGCTAGGTACAACATCGGTATAAATATTATCTATGCAAGTGGCACTAGTAGGAGTTATTCTTGTAGGCTCTAAAAACAAATTAACAAGATTGTAGGACTGAAATAAACTTATAATTTTGCTACATAAAGCTGAATTTTCTAATAAATTAACATTAAAATCACCACATGTGATTATGTACTTATTTGAATTACAAATCTTGTGAAACACTTCATCCATTACCTTTTCAAAGCAGTCATACAATCCGGAAGGGGGTTTGTACACACTTAATATAATAAACTGCTCCAACTCAATACAGGCTATTTCAATTGACCGCTCAACAGACAGACTCACAATATCCTTACGTTCCTTAAATTTAATGTGGTTACTAACTAAAATCAATGAGCCACCACGGAAGGCATTAGTTCTGCTGAATGAACTACCAACCTGGTGGTTATTAAAATTGAACATGAGCTGGTGGCTTTTAAGCCAATGTTCCGTTGTACAAAGAATATCAATATCATTACAATTAAGGAATAGCTCTACCTCTAAATCTTTATTCATGAATCCCTGAATGTTTTGATGCACCAGGTTGATACTATTTATTGATTTCAAGATTCGATTTGAATGATTTTTGTTTATCAGTAAATTCGTGCTAGAGACTGACTCTGTTGTCTCAATTTCTAATTTAAATTAATATTAATGTCAATATTTGATGCCAACTTATTGGCATAATCAATTATCAAGTCATTGCATTGCTCAACAGGAGCAAGTTGTTTAGCCAAGTTCTTGGCTGAAATAAAAAAATAATATGATAGTGACATAGCTATCAGTCTTTTACAAAATTTGGAAAGATAGTAATTATCAGCAAGATATCTATAATAATAATCTTATCTTATCCTGAACTGTTTCTTTGACTTTGTGGTTGACTCTTATCTTTAAGTTATAAAATATCTCTGAGTTTAGTGTGCCTCTTGGCAAAGGCCTCCTCTAACTATTTCCATTGTACTCTGTCTCTTGCAACCCTTCTCCATTTTGAGCCCGCTGTTAATTTTAGTTCGTCTTCCCATCTCTTGCTTTGTCTTCCTCTGTTCCTTTTCCCATCTCTAGGGTACCAGTCAGTTATGATGTTGCTCCACTTTTCTTGTTTATCACGTATCATGTGCCCAGTCCATCTCCATTTCAAACTATCTATTCTAGTGAGTATGTCTGTGACTTTTGTCTTACTTCTTATGAGAGTGTTTCGTATCTTATCTTGTTTCTTAATACCTATCATACTTCGTTCCATAGCTCTTTGGCAGTGTTCCAGCATGTTTCTGTGATGTTTTGTGAGAGCCCAATTTTCACACCCATACGTAATACATAGGAGAATGCAGGTATTGAAGACCTTCCTTTTGATACCAGTACTCAGATCTGTGGATTTCATGATCTCTTTCAGTGACCAATATCTCTTCCATCCGTTAGCTATTCGTTTTTTTATTTCTTTTGTAGTTGTGTCTGTATGTGAGATGATTTGTCCTAAAAAGATATATTCATCTACATATTCAACGGGTTGGTTGTTAATTTTTATTTCATATTTGTTTGAATTCGTTAATAGCTTCGTTTTGTTTATATTCATAGATAAGCCCACTTTTTTGCTCTCTGTATTTAGTTCTTGTATCATTTTTTCTAGGCTCCCTGGTTGTTCTTCAAATAAAACAATATCGTCAACGAATCTAAGATGGTTTAGTTTTTTACCGTCTATATTTAATCCATGTTGGTCCCATATTAGCTTTCGAAATATGTTTTCCAGCACCGCGGAGAACAGCTTTGGAGACATCGGGTCGCCCTGTCTGACGCCTCTTTTTACTTGGAATGTTTCACCCAAGGTTTCTATTTGTACTCTTGCCTTACTGTTAGAGTAAATGTTTTTAATGGTGTTTATGTACACTGTCGGGATTCCTTGGTTCTGTAAGCTTTCCCACATGGCTGTGTGGCTCATGCTGTCAAATGCCTTAGAATAATCGATAAAAGCCATATATAGCGGTTTGTTGTGCTCATTGTATTTTTCCATAATTTGCTTGACTGTGTGAATGTGATCTATTGTGGAGAAGTTTTTTCTAAAGCCAGCTTGTTCCTTCGGTTGGTTTTCATCAAGTGTGTTGCTTATTCGGTTCAAAATTATTTTGGAAAAGATTTTATATATGTTAGACATCAGACTTATCGGTCTGTAGTTCCCTATGTCATCTCTTTCTCCTTTCTTATGTATGAGAATGATGTGGGATGTTTCCCATTGTTCTGGAACCTGTCCCGATCTCAGGATGCCGTTGAAGATTTTAGTTAGAATGGGGACCAGTTCTTCTATGGTTCCTTTCAGTAGTTCGTTTGTGATTTTATCAGGACCTGGTGCTTTGTCTAACTTTTGGCTTAGTATGGCTTCCCTAGTTTCACTGGGTAATATGTCAGGTTCTGGGTTCACTAAGAGCAGATTATAATTTAGGGTTTCTTGACTTACATATGTATTGGTGTCTTGGTTAGAATATAGATTGCGGTAGAATTTTGTAGCTATTCTATTTATGTTCTTTCGGTCTGTTACATTTTTTTTGGTTGTTTTTCAATTTCGGGATCCATTGGTTTGATTCTCGGAGTTCCTTTAGAGCTTTCCTAGTTCCTCCTGTTCTTGCTATATGTTTTTCTAGAGTTTGCAACCTTTTAACTTTCCTGTCCTTTTTTATACCTTCTTTGATTTTTTTGCTTAAGTCAGTTATTTTTTGGATGTTCTGTTTCCTTACTTTACAGTCAAGTAAACTTTTTCTATCATATATAAGTTGTAGTGTTGAGTTACTTAAATTATATTTATGTTGTGGTCGTTTTTGTTCTTTTTGACATGTAATGTTGTTTTGTAATCTATTGCATCTGTTTCTAATAGTTCTCTGCTGAGTGATGACAAGGAATTCTCAATTTTTTTGTTGGGTTCTGTGCTGCATGTCGGGAGTGTGTCATGTATAGCAAACTTTCTGGATTGATTGGGTGGTATAGTCTTGAGTGACGTCCTTACCATGCGGTGGTCGGTATTAAAGTTTAATTTTGATATAAATGCTGTGTCCGTAAATAGATTTGGGTGGCTGCTTATAATATAGTCTATTTCGTTTCTATGATTCCCGCTTGGAGAGATCCAAGTCCACTTGTTGTTTTTGTTTTTCTTAAAAATGCTATTTAGGAGGGTTAGATTGTGTTCTAATAAGAATTCAACCAGCCTTTGTCCATTTTTGCTTCTTTTGCCATAGCCAAAGTTTCCTAACACATATTCTTCTTTACATTGTTTTATTCCCACTTGAGCATTAAAATCTTCCATTAGTACAATTATGTTTTTTGAGTAATTACTTATAATAGCTTGGGATAGTTCATTGTAAAAAGATTCATGTTCAAGTTCTTTTGCTTGTTCCGTGGGAGCATAGGCTTGGATAATTGTCCATGTTTTTTTGAAGCTAGGTAATTTGATGTTGAGTATAGCAGTTCGGTCATTAATTCCAATGAATTCTATTATGTATTCTTTTAGGTGCTTTTTAACTATGAATCCGACCCTTCCTTGTCCTTCGGTGTCTACTTTGTTAAATAACACGAAGTCCTGGTGCTCTTCAATACATTCTCCTGTTCTTCTCATTTCACTGATTCCCAAAATGTCCCATTTTAGGTCCTTCAATGCTTCTTCGAGTTTCGATAAAGATTGTGGTGTTCGTAAAGTTCTGGTATTTAGAGTTGCTATGTATAATTTGTTCTCATTCCTTTTGTTTTTTGTTCTTGTTAGAGGGTGATGGTCTAAGTCTTCCGCGGGGACCAGCCGTGGTGGAAGATATTTTTTTGATTGTTTGTGTAAATAATTCATTGTTGGTGTATGATGGTTCCGGTGGTCCTGGGGCATATTCAGTTTTTTGAAAGATTTATTTGTGGATCAGAGCTTGCTCTTTCTACATAGTTTAGTATATTGGGTCTTAAGATATCACACGTATGTGTTTTGGGTAGTGTGGATGATGGATTGTTCAATATTGCTTTCTTGTTAGTTTTCTTTTCTAATGGTGCCTTTGGTGAGTCGGAAGTTTCTCTTTTCCTCTTCTCTCTATTTTCTTTCGGCTTCTTTACAATGAGCTTGTCGTATTTTATATAAGCGATATTTCCTTTCTTTATTTCTTCTTCTACTTGCGATTGCAGTTGTTTGCGTTTGTATAGGATTTCTTTGGAGTAGTTCTCTTTTATGTTGACGCCTTATGGAAGGTCAGGCTTATTTTTGAGTATAAGATGTTTTTTCCATTGAGTTGTGATGGTGTAGTCACCATCAGTGATAGTTCACTGGACGGTTTTTGTTATCAGTTTTCTGCCCAATTCTATATACTTTGCTAATTTCTTGGCTATCCATATGAACTCCCATATTCGCAATTATTTCAGCAAGATATCTATCTTTTGTCAAATAATAGTTAATACCAACATAATTGTTGGTGTCAATTAAATGGAACAAATTATTATTTAATATCAAATTGTATAATGTCATATTAATCTTATATCTAATGCAATTTTCTTCCTGTGGCAAACTTTGGCTGTAGGGGAATGTAAACATCACAATTTTTCCTACACTCAGGTTACTTAAGGTACTATAATATTGGAGTAATTCTCCTCTGTTCACATTTCCCCTATTACCAATAAAAATTAAAAGTATAGAATCCTGGTCAAATTTACATTTTATTATTTCTTTCATTATATCATATAAGGAACAGCCAGGCATACAGTTGTTTATAATTGGGTGTCCTGGATATTCGTTTGTCAACAAATGGCCTAACCAATTTCATCACAAAAAATTACTATTTCCCTATTTGAGAACTGTTGTGAAAAGCAATTAGTTATTTCAACCGGCAAACTAACACTAGACTGGGGTAAGGTGGTATCACATATTGACAATGAATGGCCCGGCGCAGATGTAATAGATGTTGTTTGACAACGTTTACAATTGGGTTTTTGTGAACTCACCAGCTCATTCATTGCCAATACATATTCCTTCATTTGGTTTTCAGAAGCTGTATATTTGATGGACATTGAAGTAAGTTTGTGTTGTAAGCGGTTCAGCTCACTTAGCAAGTCTTAAGTGTCAGATTGGTATTTCTTAGTACTTTTTTCTAAGTTGGAAGAATATATATCTAATTGCTTAAGTAAGTGTAATCTTTCCCGATTTAATTTGACATTCTTGATAAAGTACTTTTGTTTTTTGACCATTTTCTTAGTTTTTACTATATATCTGTTGATTTTTATATATTTTTTAGGTTTATTTTTACTTGTGACTACCCTCACTCTTTTAGTTGATTGAGACTCATCATCACTAGTCAAATCTATGGTAGGTATAAGAGGGGTTAATTTGTGATACCATTGATGGAGCAATAGGCACCAACTCGCTGAACAGACTTTGATTCAACGAGGCAGTGATGTTAAGATTAGTCGTCTCGAGTTGTGTTATTTGAGTTTTTGCCTCTTGCAGCTGTTGTTGCAATAAGTACTTGTGGCTCAGAGCATTTTCATACTCTGTGCTACATTGGCTGAACCCGTCCACAACAAGTTGGAGCCTATCCCGGTCTTCTATGGCTTCAGTGAATTGTATGTATAACTGAGCCATTTCATTTTTCAACTTTCTATTATTGTTATGGGCTTCAAGGAGGACCTTTTCACTGTCATCTATTTCCTTATTTAGTTGGTCACAGCACTCTTTGGAGGCCTTTAATTGGCTCAAAGCCAGACTGAGTTTGGACTCCAACTGGCGAGCACAGGCGCTGCGAGTCAAAGGCATGATTATAAGGAAATGAAAAGAAAACAGAATAGACAAGGTCGATTGTGATAAAGATTTAGAAGATAGTTAGTAAAAGAAAATAAACTTTAGAAATCTAAGTTCTGTCACCAACCAACTAAGGTTATGTTTACGTTTGAATTGTCATTCACCACAATATGCAACTTAACAAAAGAATTAGAAATCTAAGGATCACTGACTTAACAGAACGCAAACAATAAGATTTGCTATCTTAAAAGGTAAAAAGAAAATTGTACCTGATAACAGATGACAATGCAAAAATCACTAGTAGATACCGGTAACCTATAACTGTCACAAACTTTAATTGAATTTTTTACACTTATTTGCACGAATCTAACAAGTAATACATATAAATACTCTATTTAATTGACGAATAATTGTTATAATAATTGTATCCCTCTGTTAGTGGGACGA
The DNA here is from genome assembly GCA_929112965.1 of Mythimna albipuncta. Lineage (NCBI taxonomy): Eukaryota > Metazoa > Arthropoda > Insecta > Lepidoptera > Noctuidae > Mythimna > Mythimna albipuncta. The sequence continues at coordinate 124,269 of OV815962.1, read as the reverse complement.
GGTAAGCCTCTATTTCTGGGATTTGTTCTTTCGATTTATCATCATAGTTACCTCTATAACTGAGACAGCTAGTAAATTTTATATGCATAAACCTCTGTAGCAGAGATAACATTGTTTGTTTACTCATTCTTATTCTACCCACAAATTCCACACGTAATTCCAAGTACGGAACCCTCTGTAAATGAGACAGATATTTATTTATACCTGTATATCTGAAACACTGGGTAAGTGGAATACCTCTATAAGTGAAACGACATTGCAGGTCCCTTGATGTCTCACTTAACCAGGTTTCACTGTAATAATATATTGATTGTTGATATATCCGTACCGCATGACGAGAACCTCGTGAAAGCTGAGAAAGATAAACAAATTAAGTATATCAACTTGGCTCGCGAGGTTGTCGACATGTGGGATGTGGACTCAGCGATCATTGTACCGATAGTCGTGTCAGCCATTGGCTTAATAGCCAAGAGCCTCGACCAACACCATATGAGGCTCTCGTGAAGTGGCTGGATCAAGGGCTTGATTCAGAAAGCGGTACTCCTGGACACGGCTCGTGTACGGGTCAAAGTAGTTGCTGAACTGTACACTATAACTGTTTATGTGTTTGGTTGTGTGTTAGGTAGCGAGTGTGACCAACATGTAAAACACTTCACATAGTAAAAATCAAAGTTTATTTATAACTAGTATCGTACACCGTAAAGATTGATGATTCTCACATGTACGTATGTTCCGCGTGTTGGTAAGTTGCACACTAAGTTTTTGTAGTAATTTGTTGTGACAAGCGAACGTATTGATTCGCATTGTCATGCAAAAATAAGGTCAATGTACGTAGACCATACAGCTCGTATAGTTAGGAGGTTCCTTTCTCTGCCGCCGGTAGCTTGGACCCTGTTCCCGATACCGGTGGGATACTGTTATATTTTTATATTTTTAAATGTTTTTTATTTTTGTAAAAAATAAAATAAAGGAAATAATAATATAAGTACTCCAAAGTTGTCTATTCGTTAGAAAAAATAGGCATCTCTTTAAATCTAATATCGAACTCAATGCAAACTATACTCAACGGAACAAATCTAGACTGATAATACCCTTCACAAACTTAAAAGTGGTCGAGAAAAGTCCATACTCAAGACTAGCTAACATATTTAATAAACTACCCGAAAGTTTAAAATTTATACCAAATGATTTAACGTTCTCGAAACAGTTGAAATCTCTGTTAGTAAAAAAAGGCTACTATACCGTGAAAAAATTTAAAACTGACAAATTGTAAAATAGATGAACCTTATAATATGCAACAAATATGTGACTAATATGAAATTTTTTATATGATTAAAATTAATGACTTAATTGACAATTATTTAATTTAATTTAATTTTAAGTATTGACTAATATTTAGCATAATTTAATAAATTGTAATAATGATGATGAAGAATAATATTATTAATTAGAATTTTTGATTGATTGAAATTTGGACTGGCCTGTTGGTCTAGTGGTTAGTGACCCTGACTGCTATACCGGAGGTCGTGGGTTCGATTCCTACTCAGGACAAATGTTTGTGTGATGAGCATAATCATTTGTTCTGTGTTTGGGTGTAATTTATCTATAATATGTATGTATTTAGAAATATATAAGTATGTTTATTAGTTGTCTAGTACCCATAACACAAGCTCTGCTCAGCTTGGGACTAGACGGCGTTGTGTGATAGTTGTGGAATATTATTAATTTAATAATTTTATATGTAAAATTTGCAGTGCCCTTCCAGGGTGCATGTTAATGCTGTGTCATGTTTAAATGCATGCTTAATGTCCAGTGTTTTACGTGTCAGCAAATAAATAAATAAATAAACATTTTCAGTGACTCCGAACACGTCCATTGGCGATGCATTTAAGACAAACTCTTTGTTCGATGTTTTTGTCCATTATGAACTTCGCAATTCGTTTTTTTTTAAATCAACAATTTTGTTGATAAACTTTTTTCGACCAGGTATAAAGTCCATTTCACGAAAGAAGTCCCGCGGACAATTGTGGAACTAAATTTGACAGATGGGGAGATCGGCCATGTTGTCGTTTGTCGATGTTATCAAGGTGCGTTTGTTGTGGTAGATATTTTGTGTGTTTATTATTGGATTAGTGCGTTATAAGGTTTATTTACGATGCCAAAAGTTGTAAAAAGTGCAGGTCGAGAAATGATATTATAGGTGAAGGAGTTCTGTGAAGCTGAACACAAGAATCGCGGTGTTTTAATACCAATAAGTAATGTTCGCAAAAGAGTTGCCGCCATGACAGGTAAATTTTGGGGCTGCCATATACCTACAGATTTTTTCCCGATTGATTTACAGATTGGAATTAAGTTTTTTGTTTTTTTAATGCACGATTTTATTAAGGAAAATTTGAAAAGGAATTAACACAACACAAGAAAAAATTTTAAAGTTTTATTTAACAATTATGTTATTAAATACGAAAATAAATCTTTGTTTGAATTTTTTTTTTATTGGTCATTTTATTGCAGGTGTTTCAGAGAAAACTGTAACGAGAGTTACAAAAGAAGGCGCAACAGCGGCGAGTACTTCTAAAGTTATCGTCACCCCAGGGAAGAGTCACCCGCAACCTAAAAAGTTCGACTTGGATGGGTTTGATTAACAAAAAAAAAGAAAACAAAAAAAAAAAAGCAAAAAATTCACAGTTTTTATGTTGTGAAGAAGGAATTACCTACATTGATTAAATTAGGTGCAGCTTTGAGAGAAGACATAAATTATCAAGGAAGCATCACAACATTGCACCGTATATTGCATAGCATCGGTTTCAAGTATAAGCGATGCCAATCGAAACGTAAATTACTAATGGAACTATTAAAACTCCTGCCGTTGAACTTTCCGTGTTTCTGATGTGCACGTACAGTGCTGGATCTATTGTTAATATTAATTTTGCCTTCGTTTTTGCATCTTCCACTGGCTTGACTTCGAAACCGGCCGGTGGTTTGATGTATTTTTCCATCCCATCCAAGACCAATAAGTTTTCAGCCGCAAAACACCATTCGTAAAAGTTCTCCCTGCCTTTTAACTTCGGCACACTAGCTATATAGTTTGAGTTCATGTTTCCGCGAATCAACAAGCACAATTTATCTATTTTAAACTTAAAATAACTGATAAATTCGGGATAGGCCCATAACCTATTAAAACTCGTTGGGTATTCGCAACACACTGACTTTATTTCAACCAATACGTGTACAGTTTAGTTACAAACATACTAGGTGGCGCTACTTGTATCCTAATCATAGTTGTAATTGAGACAGGTAATTTTATTTTGATACTCATACTAACACCCCCACTTATCAAAATAAACTAAACATTATACATTACAATACCTAACATATTCATGAACTTGACACAAACCCTTAGTCAGAATGTCAGCAGGCATTTCTTCAGTAGGAACATATTTAATATTAATTATCTTATCATTTATAACATTTATTACAACTTTATTTTGATACTCATACTAACAGGAACGTAATGATATTACTGCATGGCGTTCAAGATATTTGGAGAGAATCCGAAGAAATCGCAATGTGGAGAAAAAACCTGTAGTATATTTAGACGAGACCTATATACACAACACTTATCATGCCAAAACTTGCTGGCAAAGTGAGGAGGAGCCTGGGATGATCGTGTCAGAGTCATCAGGGAGTCGTTGGATAATTGCTCATGCGGGAACTGAAAATGGTTTTGTTAATGGTGCATTGTTAAGGTTCAAATCCCAGTCCAAATCCTCAGATTACCACGATGACATGAACTCAACTAATTTTTTGAAATGGCTGAGTGAAAAAGTCATTCCTAACCTTCCTGAAAGGTCACTCGTGATAATGGACAGCCCTCCGTATCACTGCACTCAAATAGATAAAGCACCTACAATGTCAAGTATTAAACGTGACATGCAGGAATGGCTGCGAGAAAAGGGAGTATATTTTGAAGATACTTGGACAAAAGCTGTATTATTTGAATTAATTAACAAAACAAAGGTCCACCTACATATGCCGTGGAGGCATTATTAAAATCTCACAATCATGAATTGCTAAGATTTCCGCCTTACCACTGCAATCTCAATCCGATCGAAAAAATGTGGAGCCTTGTAAAGAGACGGGTAGCGGATAAAAATGTGGGCCAAGATCCAAAAGAAATTGTACGCCTAACAGCAGAGGCTTTTGAGACTGTTACAGCGGAAGATTGGGCAGTTCAATGTAAACATGTACAGCATTTGGAGGAAGAATATTAAAAAAATGATGGTCTTATGGATGAAGCAATGAATCGATTTATTATATCCACGGCTAGTGATAGTGAAATAGAATCTGACCCTGTTTCTATTCACTCTTCTGACAGTGATCATAGTATGACTGATCATAATAATTCAATAGAAAATTGAATAAAAGTTTTAAAGGTTATTTTATTTTTCTAATTTAAAGTTGGTCGAACTTCTCCATTTTATATTTTATAAATTACAGGAAGATTTATTTTTCACTAATCTGACCTTAGCAGTATGGACATCAAATGGTACTTATTATATTAAAAATACATTCTATTAAAAACAATTTTTTTCTTATTTAACTATTCGAGTAGGTACCTAGTTAATAAAATGAAAGTAAATGAACTATAAATTATTTCCCCTGATTTCCCCATATTTAACCGTGGCAACATTATGTCCCGCGAATACAGCGCTGCGTCTGCGGGACTTCTTTCGTGAAATGGACTCTACTGTGTACCTGCCTATTATATAAAGACGTCAAATAGCGCAGCTATTAGCAGTTAATATTAACTCAGACGTAAGCAGTATGTCGGCGTACCCAGTAATCAGTCCCACCATTAGTAATAGTACTAATATTTTAAACTAGGTAATAAGACAACAGTTGGTACTGTTGGCAAGTTATGTCAACTTAAAAATAAAATCAAGCTACAGGGGGTAAGCAAAAATCCTTTAATTTGTTTCTTCAAAACATTCAGGGTTTTTCTGCGAAATAATTGAAAATTGAATTATATTTAGAAAAATCAATGTTTGACATCATTTGTTTTACTGAGCATTGGTTAAAGGATTTTGAAATGCTAATTAATTATGATAATTATAATGTGGGCAGTTGTTTTAACCGAAAGTCAATGTTACGTGGGGGTTCACTGATCCTTATTAAAAATATTATTAAATTTAAAACTAATCATATCTATTAGACTCGACATCTGCCTGAGCTTATTGTCAAGTCCGTGAAAAGTTTTCCGATTTCAGAAGCATATTCATCAACCGTACGGTTACCCTGTGAAACATTTTGTAAACGCGATTGAATCGCCGTAAATGACTTTTTTGTTAAAAGATGTCTCGCTGATGGTGGCATGTGTTATTGGGTCATTTGGCTCCCTTCAAAATGGTTGAGCTGAGTGGGGCTGATGCACGCGTCATGCTCGTGAACGGGCGCCGTCAGTTGAGACTGGTCATCTCTTAGCTGCCAGTGACTTATTCAATTTCTTTTTTTATTGTTACCATTATATTTAATTTTTATTACTTATCTTCATTGTGTTCACATAATAGAAGCAAAAAAAGAAATATGTAATCGAAGATTCATGTAACTCAATACGATTTAAAAGAGTGTCCATGGAGTTTCTTGCACGTTCTTCTCCATAGAGACCTACTCTTTGGAACGTGCAATTTAGCTTCACTTTTCTTGGACTGACCGACATTTGACTATTCAAAAGTGCCTGTAACTGGTCTATTTGAAATAAACGTTTCTGATTTCTGATTTCTGATGTGTACGCATGTCCTTGACAAGTTCTGTAACAGATGTATAGTTTAGAAATAGAAAAATAGGGACATAGGTACACCTATGTACCTATTTTTCTGTTTCTGTCTTAGTTTTAGTAGGTACGAGTTTTATTACTCGCAAAAGATTTAACCGCACACAAGACGCACTGACACTGTCACTCACTTTTAAATTTTACACAGTTTATGCTGGTTACTCACGGTTTTTTAGGTTGAAGTTTCGGCGTTAGTGTGTCCTCGGATAGAAGCCTGGATACGCTGCATGGTAGTAAGACCAATCTCCTCTTGAATCCATTGACGATGGCATCTTCTGTATAGCCGCGCCATAAAGTACGTAATGGCTATGATGAATGCAGCCAGCAGAGCGAACATCACAATATTCATTTGCGCCATGTGCTGACCAATACCCTTCAAAGTAACCTCGTTGCGTTTTGGGTTATAAAAACCTCATCTTTTTCGACCGTTGAGCGGCACATTTTCGCTAATTATTATGTTGTACTAACGTTAGATATAGTTATTATACTTTAACTTCCAATTTTAACTGCCCAACCCCAAGGACAACCCAAGCCAGGGTCGCCATGACATGTTTAGGGTCGTAGGGAATATTTGGTAAAAGAACAACTCTGATTGACTGCCAATAGTGTAATGCATCTTATTAATAAGAAACAAGTAAAAGACTTAAAACGCTAATCAAGCATTAACTTGATACTTAATAATAAGGAGCATGCATACAAAATAATGTAAAGGAGGGCATACACTTCAACGTGACGAAACTCCGCTGCTGCGGTTAGTCGCGGCATTACGGACGTTCCCGCGGGATTTCATGGTAGAATGGCGACAGCGACTGTCGCAACCCAGTGCTGAGTACAACAAAATTATGATGGTAAGTCCCTTCCTTGAGGAGTGGCTCAAAAGATGTCATAGCATCCTCACCTTCCGCATGACGCTGGTCCTCACCGGACATGGTAAGTTTGAGAGGTTCTTGTACTAGATCCGAGCGGAAGAAAGGCCTGGAGAACATGCTGGATCGTACGGTAGAGGTGTGGCTATGGTCTGGAACGAGGAGGAACGGCAGGTGGTCGCTTCCTTTTGCAAACTATTAATGCTAGCGAAAGAGACGGCCGCACGCTTCGCACTCATCCCGATCCCGATTTCCAGTTCACCGTTCGGTAAACATCCGGACCGAGCTCGAAACGTCGACGGCGGGTAGTATTCCACGCGTGCCTCAAAGAGATCAGCATACCGTTGGGGCCTAGCAGGGTCGATGCGTACTGGGGCCATGGGTTACACGAAAGAGAACTACGGAGCCCTAAAAGTAGGCAAAGGAGGCACAAGAGTGGGTTTCAGTTAGTACAAGTCTGAAACGCCCTCTCTTTCCACAAAAGATAAATTTTTATTCCTGATAAAAAAAGCAGGTTGACGGTACAATTAAAGTTAATAGAATAGAACAGAATAGCATTTATTCAGCGCAAGCAACACAATATACCACAACATAAAATAATAATAAAAAAGAGAGTACAGACATACAATAAAGTTGCAGTCAGTGGCTGTGCCCGAACCGAAAAGGCGTCAAACACCCAGCGCTGATTTTCAGCTGGCACCCCGCAGTGACGCACGGATGATGAAGGATAAATAATAATAAGAAAAAACACAAACAACAAAGTAAGACATTTGTTTTGCTTTCAACTGCATATTGTTTGGACTACCAAATCGTCATCATCATTACTTCAGTCAAAAGACGTCCACTATTGGATATAGGCCTCCCCAACTGTCACCACAATAAATGGTCCTGTGCGTCGCGCAACCGTCGGATTCCCGCAACCTTTACCAGGTCACCGGTCCACGTTGCAAGAGGCCTTCTAACGCTGCATCTTTCGGTACAATATCGCCACTCCAGAAGTTTTCGGCATCAACGGTCATCTGTTCTGCAAGCACTGTGCCCTGCCCATTGCCACTTAAGTTTGGCAATTTTTCGTGCTGTATCCCCTCAACCGTTACGCGAACTCATTGATTCGCCGTCAAAAAGCGCTCAAGCGTTAGTCGACTCATTGAGTCGACGTATGTACGTGAGTAGGATCGGCTATAATGCGTGATTTCTCAGTCTACAGTATACCTACCTTTCCTTTTCAAACTTACATAAATTGTAGAAAATGGAATAGGACAGGATTATAACATCACATGTTAAACATCTAGCAACATAATGCGTTACGGAATACACTATATCTTTATTCCTGATTCAATCACGCAAGGAAACTCCAAGCATAGCCCTTTCCATTGCCCTTTGGGTGACTGTAAGCCTTCTGATGAGGCACATTGTGAGCGACCACGTTTTAGAGCCTTATGTCATCACTGGCAACACGCACTGGTTATAAACTTTCGTCTTGAGACACTGTAGTATATTGGACGAGAAGATACCGCGCATCTTCCCGAACGCTGCCCAGCTTTTGGATTTGACGATTTACCTCTTTCTCGAAATTAGATCTACATAACTGGACAGTCTATTCCAGGTAGACGTACTCGTCCACAACTTCGAGTATAGAGTCTCCGATCTTGATAGGATGTTACATGTCGTCAGTGGGTGCTACATGTCTGTTTATCATGACTTTGGTCTTGTCCATGTTAATTTTGAGACTTGCTCTATCGGAAGCTCTGCTGAGGTCATCGAGTACTTTGCTGAGCTCCTCCGCAGTCTCTCAGACGGAACTGCAATGTTGTGGCCAAACTGAAGGTAAGTGATGTACTCGCCACTGACATTATTGCCTAGTCCTCTTCAGTGCCATCCAGTTTTGGATAAATGACGTCTCCTTTCCTCATACCCCGCCTTACTTCAGCATTTCGATGTACTGATAATCAATCTGGTACCGTTGGAGAGACTGCAGCGCAGCCCAAGTCTTGATCGTACTAAAGGCTTTCTCGTAGTTCACAAACGCTAGGCAGAAAGGCAGATAATACTCCTCGGACTTCTGTAGAACCTGCCGTAGCGTATGTAGGTAGGTAGGTGTGTAGGTAGCGTGGTGGTGGCCTTTTCGAAATCCGGCTTGTTCAAGAGGCTGGAAGTCGTTGAACTGTCGAACTTGTTCGAGGCTCCGAAAAATAACTTGTAGTCATGGCTCAGAAGTGAGATGGGCAAGTAATTCTTGAGCAGGACCTTGTCGCCATTCTTGAAGAGTACCACACCTTTGCCTCTGAAGGACCTTAAGGGTTAATTTCCCACCCGCCTTCAGGAGTTCGGCTGTGATTCCTTCATCGCCCGGCGCCTTGTTGTTATTAAGCTACTTAAGAGTCATCCTAATCTCGTACAGTTCTCACAAATAATATTTACTAATGGTATAAAACCATTCCTGAAAAGTTAATATCTTTATTCACTAAATGATAACTATAAATCTTAAAATAGATCTCAGTTGCCTGAGGAGCGGGCTGAAAGTGATACTTTTCATCCCTAGGGAGTTTTAATTTACAACTGAGAGCTGTCAAATTATTTAAAAAAAAAAACTAGTTCTAACTTCACATTTCTATTGAACCATGTTCCAATTTTCCATACAGCCAGTCAATCACAGCGCGATATAAAATTGAAATAACTTAGAGACAAATATTAATTAAATAAAATTAATATTTTCAAGATTTATTAAAAAAAAAAATGGTGGGAAAGTGGCAATCAGTCGTTGGTTTTTTCGAATTTTGTTTACATTCAAAGTATAAGTAAGAAAGTAACTCATTTCGTCCTTCTCAGGACGAAATGAGTTACTTTCACCCCTAGAGTAACAATGTACTATTGATGGTTTTAGTGTTTTTTTTTAGAAAGTCGGTTATTTTTTTTTTGTAAAAAGTTTTTAATGGTACTTTATTTGTACAACAGTGACACACAAATTTCTTAATTTGACTATATATAATAGCTGAATCCATATCCCTTGATATACAGGTTCTCACCTAGTTCAGGGGGGTCGAAACTCTGTGCATTTTATTTCCACCACAGAAAATTGAAAATTTAATAATGTACCCTCGTAATGGTGAGAAATAAACTATTTTTTTTTTATCGTGCTAATTCATAGTGTATTAGCAACAATCTCTACTAACCTTCTACTTCCAAAGACAAAAAAAAAAATAAACTCGATAAACAATTTTACTTTTCTATAATATGAATATGGATCACTATCTGGGGGTAAGTACGAGGACGCGGGCGGTTGGCTTGCTTCACCTGGCGACGTGAACAAACAGCGCGGCAGCGGCCAGAGGCCCGGGCAGCGCGGGAGGCGCGCGCTTCCGGCCGCCCCCGCTCGCGGTCCACGACATGCGGCGCATGCGCAGCGCCGACTCCGTGTTGTGCATGGTAGCATTCACTAAGTCTGAGTACTGATACAGCGACGTGAAGACGCTGGTGGCGCTCTCCGGCGGGTCGGCGGCGCTCACGGCGCAGTCTAGCGGGCCCATGGACGTGACGCCCACCTGCGCGCCGCGGAACACCACGGGCCCGCCCGAGTCACCCGAGCACACGCCGCGCGCGCCGCCTGACGATAGTGGCTGACCCACGCCGCACATGCAATGCTCCCACGTGCTGCGCTCACATGCCACCGCTCGCAGACGCACCTCGAACAGCTCCTCGCCCAGTGCTGTATTCTCCGTGCCCCCAAAGCCCAACACCTACACACCAGAGATATAGCTGTGACCGAGTAAATGTACCAGACGGCGACACGTGCTCCTGAAAGTTCTTGAAGCGTTGCGCAGGCTTAGTTGTTAGCTTGCAATATACGTATAGAATAATGGCCTATTAACAGACGGTAAACCGTGTACGGTCTATCGTATAGTTCGTCGTTCATCAGTTAGATGTTTAATGCTTAGCTGCATGGGGATAGCTATTATTGTCACCTGTACTTCCACGTTTTCGAGGTGCTTGAGGTTATACAGGTGCAAGCTTCGAACAGGGTCCATCGGGGGCTCCACCTCGGACCGAGTTGTGAGCTTCATAGGTATGTTCGTACGTAGCAGCCCCACGTCATGACGCAGAAGCGTCACGTCCATGCCGCGGCCCTCATCCTCCTCCAGCACCTTGAACCTGTACAAAAGCAGCGGTGAGAGTGAGACAGATCGCGAAGTAGCAGCAGTCAGCTTAGGGCATGGTAGGAACTTACTCGGGGTGGCGGTACATGAAGATCACAGTAGCGACTTTGGCATCTTTCGAGGACCGGCGGCGCGTGTCGTACAGGACGTAGGCGACTTTCGACGTCACACAGTGTGCTGCCGTCAGCACCCAGTAGTCCGCGAGTACGGCGCCCGAGCAGCACGTGCTCCAGTAGCGATCCAGCAGAACGCACGTGGGCGGGAACCTGCTCAATGCTACCGATGCACCACCAAATACACGCCGCGAGCCTGCCTCAGCCTGCTTGTTCGCCACCGTCGCGTTCCCCATACGGCGGTAGAACCCGTGGCGGCTGCCGGCCGCGCCTGTAGCATTCGTCACGCCCGCAGCACGCGCACCATCTCCGAGCTCGTCCTCTGCCCCCGCGCCTGCTGCGCACACCAGCACCAGCACCGCCTGCAGCACCCTATTCAGCATCTCGATTCAGGACATCTTAATCGGCGCCTGACATATTCTGTCACCGCTATGTGATACGTGACAGTCGTGACACTACTTGATCGCTCGATCGTTACTCTAAACGAAGAATGAAGGTTATACTCGTTTATCTAAAAATTTATTAGAAAACTTTTTCGAAAAGAGGTTTGAAGAGAAAGAGTTAAGAGAGACAATAGGAAGCCGCTATAGACTTTTTCTCTTTTTAGAGTTCTGTAGTCACTAGGAACCCTTATAGTTTCGCCATATCTCTCTGTTTGTCCGTCCGTCCGCGGATAACCTCAGTGACCGTTAGCACTAGAAAGCTGAAAGAACAACGGCGAGGGAATTGTTGATGAAATTATTAAGTGTCTACTTAAATAAGTACTTTTTGTATAAGTTATCATGATATGTACCAACGAAATAATTGACTTTGTTTTATCGAATCAAGATTATGGTCAGTTTATGGATTGCAAAAAAAATCGTCGTAATTGGAAACTGAATTGACTAGATTTTTTACGATAGTAAATATTCATGGCTTATTTTTTTATTATTTTTTTGCTTTCTTGGCTACATGGACTTTTCGGTAAACTAAACTCTTAATTTTGCCACTAATAATTATAAATCTTGGTCAAGTAACATAATGTGCTTTGCTATAAGTGTTGATAATAAATACTTAGGAAATACATTTCCGCATTACATAATAAACATAAAATTAACTGTTTGTGCTTAGAATATAGTGGCTAAAACAAAGATTTTCTATTCTAGACTAGATTGATTACGACAACCTCAAAAGCGTCCCCGACAAGGAGAGTTAGAAAGAGCCCCGTCATCTCGTTCTACTAGTGTGTCCCTACACTAGCTACATACCACGGGACAATTTTGTTCTAAAGTAGTCCTTTCAATTGTGATAATTGCAGACACAATTGAAAGACAATAGGTGCGCGAACGCCGGCGTTCGCTTGGGGTTTAATGAATTAAAGATATTTTTATGCATTGTAAAGACATTCAAGTTCAAAAACAATTAGGTAATTATTATATTGTATCAACTGTTCCAAATATACCCCAAAAGCAAAACGGAACTGTGAGTTTTCTCTGTAATGATTAGGAAATAGCTGATGTCTGTATAGGTATACCTTATATTGGTGTCATATAGTTGGATCGATTAATATAAAATGCTGGAATTACTACCTAATAATTGATGTTGTCATGAAATTGTGTTCCACGCGCGCCTCAAAGAGATGTCAGCAAAACTGTAGGGGGTCCCAGTATACCGATACCCGATACCCGCTAGGGGCACCGGGAATTTCCGAAAGGGAAACCATGGTCCTGGAACACAAAGGGCAACTGAAAGACACAGGTAGATTTATTCCGTATAAACCTCAAATAACTTGTTCCTCTTTAAGATGGAGCGAAAGGTACAAGGCACCTTAGAGCGGGATAAGTTATTGGAGGCTTACCCTCATCAAAAAAGTCCCACACTATGTTCTTTTTCTATATTTGTTTGCAATCAACTTAAAAAAATACTGAACGGATTTTTAACAACGAATGAACTTACAAAAGGGTATATAGATGGAATAGAATTAGGTTTTAGTATAGATTTAACTTTATGGACTATTATATCTTCAGATTTAAAGTGGCGACTACAAATAAAACTGTTGCTTGAAAATTTATTTTTTAATGGCACAATTTCAAACCACTGTTGTCGAAGATTCTCATTTATTGGAAAACTATAACAAAACATCAAAAATAATATATAACTAGTAGTTAGACTATTTATTGTACACTATAAAAACACAAAATAAGTGGATAACAAAGTGCATGTACATAGGCGAGCTTAACTCAAAGTTGAATTTTTTCACGTTGAGTTGGGTTTTTTGTAGTTGAGATATATTACAAATGTAAAAATAACACAGTCTCTGAACATCTACCTGTTTATTTATATTGAAAATGAAACCACGAAATATTATATAAGATCAAACGAACTTCTTAAGTGAAGTTCGATTGATATAATTTAAGTGGTTTCATTTGAAGATATAAATAAACATGTAGTCCTTTGACCTACAAGGCAACACTCGCACGCTTTTAAAAGTAAGTTATTTATAATTAGAATAACAAATCAATTATTCGAAAAAGGAATTTTTCGAATAATCGATTAAAGTATCGATTCACCTATGCTACACTAGACGGTCTACACAACACTCATTCTTTTAGAGATGCGACTTGAGTTCAAGTCTTTTCGTGTTATAGTAAAAATAAACTGGGTTTTGGGTGGGTTGGGTATTTATATCTTCAAATGAAACCACTCATATTATATCGATCGAACTTCACTTAAGAAGTTCGTTTGATCTTAGAGTCTGTGCGGAAAGTAAACCATCGTGGGATTTGAGGGCACTGCTGTAGATAAATATCGTTTTTGTTATGTAAGCAACATTGTGACGTCATTATAGTGCGATTGTTAAATCTTGATATTTTTAGACTAGCTTCTTCCAGCGGCTTCACCCTATAATAAAAATTATCCTATTGGCTGAATTTGCTTACCTAATGAAACTGCAAAGTTATAGCTATATTATTGCAATGTTTATTATTAAGTTCATCTGTCTTGTAGTTTTTGCGCGACACATCCATACATACGACTACCCCCATCCATCTTCACAAACTTTCGCATTTATAATATTAGTAGCCTATTTATTGAACTTGCCCACGTGATGAAACACCTGGGGGAGGCCTATGTCGAACAGTGGACATCTTTAGTTTGTAATGATGATGAATATTTAAATGCAAACACGAACCGGTAAAGGAAAATAGCGTGAAGAAACTGCTGCACTGCCTATCTAGGTAGGTTCCACCAACGACCACTTACCCAGTTCCAACGAAAATGGTTCTATCACTTTGACTGGGATTGGTCTATTATCACTGACAGGAATATTGTAGCTAACAGCAAGTTTATGTTTACCCTAGTTAAATATAAAGGTAAAAATGGAACACACGATGACACGACCACTTTCTCGTTGTCTTCCTCAGTACATTTTTCCCTTTTGCTAATCAATAAAAAATATGAACTTATGACTATGAAAATAAAGTACACTTCAGAATTTGTAATGTTGCTTCGTAAAAAATCTATTTAGCCTGTAAGGGACCATCTCGTATATAAGATCTTTGGGATCACTTGGTTGTCCGTCTGTTTATCTGTTAAGACCCTTTAATTCGAGAACGCTTGGAGGTATCGAGTTAATATTAAAACCATACGCTCAAGTCTGCGGCATTTTGAAGTTGTGAAAAATTCAGACTTCTTAGTTAACGAAAAAAAAAGATACGGCCGTTTATGTCGCAAAAAACGTATATTTCGATACTCAAAGGAATCAAAGTTCATAGGGTGAATCCCGTTGACATAAAATCCTGAAATTTGGCATAAATCAAGGTCTCATAGAACAAGTACAGGGAAAAATCTGGAAATTGTAAATTTGTAGATACGCCACAAAAAAAAAAAAATTTAATTCGTAAAGATCTTCGTAACTCAATTCGGGAATTGATTTCATAGGTAAATTTATACAGAATCCTCAGTGCGCGAGTCCGAGTCACACTTGCCCTTTTTTATTTTAGTTACCGTACTGAACCCTGAAAAGAAATATTCTAAGTTAGTCGAAACGCATTATAAATTTAAAGTATCAATACTCTTTATACTAGCCATCGAAAATATTGACCAAAACAAAATAAATAAATATCGTCATGTTTAAATGAATTTCCGTTTAATTTATATAGATTTGGAGATAGCAGGGACAGGAGTTTACCTAGGAAGTCTAAAAACATTAAAATAAAAGTGTTACGTACCAAAAAAACAGCATACCAATGTTTCACAAGTTCGTGACTTTGTTTTGATCAATAAAGGTGTGATTTGCCATTTGTTATCTTTGGCAAAACTGTAATATATTAAATATTATTTCCCTTGCAGCTCAGTAAAATTTTTTATCACCTTTCTGAAGATTTCAATTAAAAATCACAATAAAATAACATAATAAACAAACCAGTGTCAATATTATATGACGTTTGGCATTTGACGGATGGATGGATTGTGTTGCTACTTAAAATCTTTAATGTTGTTTTCACTTTACACCACGACGGTTCTTTTATCGCACAGACAATATATAATATTTCGTGGTTTCATTTTCAATATAAATAAACAGGTAGATGTTCAGAGACTGTGTTATTTTTACATTTGTAATAAATCTCAACTACAAAAAACCCAACTCAACTTGAAAAAACTCAACTTTGAGTTAAGCTCGCCTATGTACATGCACTTTGTTATCCACTTATTTTGTGTTTTTATAGTGTACAATAAATAATCTAAGATCTGATTAAGAACGACCTTCACCGGTCTGTTTAATGGATGAAACGTATTTTATTATAAATTTAGTGCATTAAATAATATAACGCGGGTGGGTTGCCTAAGAAATTCCTGGCCAGACTATTATTATTATTTATTTTTAGAAAAATGCACAACCGTTATCCATACCAGATTTTTTTTTTGACATCGTATTCGTAATGAAACCGCGTTTAGTTTGATATAGAATTTGTTGTATATAAAAAAAACACATCTGTTAATACATACATGTTTATACCTGCCAACCCATAGCTATGCCAGGAAATAAATAGGCAACCCAACATGTTTATGTTCTAAAGGCTTCACGCTTTCGGTTAGTATTAAATTTATTCGTTAAACACACCGGTGAATTTTTCAAAAAAATTAAAAAATTGTTTGGCCAGGAATTTCTCAGGCAACCCACCCGCGTTATATTATTTAATATACTAAATTTATCATAAAATAGGTTTCATCCATTAAATAGACCGGTGAAGGTCGTTCTTAACCGTATCCTCTACTAAAAGAATTAAAGAATCTCTCGGATAAAGTATACATACCTACAACAATTAATATAACACGATAGCGTAAATTACATTTTTTAAATCTAATGTTTCAACAAACACTTATTGCATCACGATCATTTAAATCATAAATGTTGCGATATTATAAAAATAATAATCATGAGTTATGTAAATAAACCAATTTTGCAAATAGTTTTTTTTTAATTATTATTATTTACAAGGGGTCGTTCGTAAAACTTAACAAAGGCCTGGCGTGACCCGGACCAGCCCACACTTTTTCGAATGAGATCAAGACTAAGCCCAGCCCCGCGCGCCGTTACGAGGCAGCATGCGTCAATGTCGCTCGGACAGTAGTGTGCTTGGTCCACCTGCTTACTGCTTGTAATATCGCGTTTTTGTAACGTAAGTAATTGACAGGTGGTCTGTGTCTGATCTGAAGGCGTCAAAGCTTTCGATACAGATAAAAAATCGACTGGCGTTGTGGCTGGACATAGCGGAAAATATGGTAAATACAAAACTGGCTGGTCCCATCCAACCTCGTGAGGTTTTTATTATTATCCGTTATCAATTCTCGATATTTTTAACCCGTTGTGTGCCCGGAACGTGGATCCGCGCGGGACACAATAACTTTTTAATTGTGTCTCTAATTACGGCATACGAATGGTTAAGGAAAAACCAATTTAAATTAAGGAAGAAGTTGGTTTGTATAGTCTGTGTGCAGTACACAAACTTAGTATACTTAGTAGTTAATTTTTCTAAATTAAGTATGTGGAACTCATTCCGCAATATTGTCCAACCCTATTTAAGAATATTCAAGCGAGTATTTAGGTAAGGATGGTCTCAGTTTGAATAACTCTAAGGTGGCGTTTGATGCTCCTGAGCGGTTGTTGTTAGTTAAGCCGCAAATCGCACTTTTTAGGGTTCCGTAATCAACTAGGAACCCTTATAGTTTCGCCATGTCTGTCTGTCTGTCCGTCTGTCTGTCCGTCCTCGCTTAATCTCTGTGACCGTTAGCACTAGAAAGCTGAAATTTGGTAACAACATGTATATCAATCACGCCGACAAAGTAGAAAAATAAAAATTGGAAAAAAATGTTTTATCAGGGCAGCCCCCTATATGTAAAGCGGGAAGTGATTTTTTATTTTATTTTAACCCTAACGTGTGATATATTGTGGATAGGTATTTAAAAATGAATAGGGGTTTACTAAAATCATTTTTTGATAATGTCAATAATTTCGGAAATAATCGCTCCAAAAATAAAAAACAATGTGTCCCCCCCCCTCTAACTTTTGAACCAAGAACTCTTGAACTAAGTTTAGAAGATATGAAAAAAATCTGAAAAGTAGAACTTTATAAGGACTTTAAAACGGCTAGTGGTGTACCACGGTGGGAGACCACGAGCCTGAGAGCAGCGTTGTTGTATAATATACGACGATAGTATTTTTGGGTGCGGTTTTAGGATAATATTTTTTCCGATTAATACGTCTATTAATTTCGGGTACCAAACATGTGCAGGCCACATGGTGAAAACTAAGATACCGGTAGTTTTATCCTGTACATCTTTTATGTGCAGTTTATTAACAGAGAAAATGGTGGGAGTATGTGCACAATTTTGAGTACCAATATATTGTAAATACGTCAACGGCAATCGCGTCTGGGTCCTGTTTCCACAACACATATTAATGACGCTTGACATGGATGCAAGAAGCGAATAAGTCAGTCATTGATTGACCTAACTATTTTCCAATATATTCAGATGCGGATTGTAATAATTAACTCATAATCGTCGACGGTGTTCACCCTGCGTGACTCTTCGTCAGCTTCCACGCTGTCTTTTGTGTTTATAATATAAGAAGCGAATAACCATAGCTTTTGCATCTCACACCATTGCCAAATATCACAAGAAAGTGCGCATAAATAAGGGAATTGGGTACCGCCAATTCGATTTATGCAACTTATTGCGGTAGTGTTATGCACACGAAGCAGAATATCTCGCTCAATTTGGTCGCAAGCAAGACGTTTAAAAGCAAAAACACGGCTATGTGATTTGAGAACTAACTTTAGTTCCCAGCACCATTGATTCAGATCTCGACACTAAACGCACCCCAGCCTGTGCGCGACGTGTCTGTGTAAATTTCTAGCGCAGTTTGGAGTTTAATTGGATATGTACTTTATAAATATTTTAAGACCATGTCAATCAGTTCAAATCATTTGATGCCATGAGGAAGTTTAACTTTTAAGTTAAATGTACCATGTTGTTGGTACCAAATATGTATGTCTTTCTAATATCTATAAATGTACCTAACATTGTATAGGTGCGACCAACCGTAACGCATGATGCGAGCATGTGATGGTGAGCATGATGCTTCTAATACTCAAATTAGTTGAGAGAAATTTCTAATTGAAACCGTGGGTAGTTTGAAATATTTTGAGTTTATTTAGAGGTAACGATACTATCAAATCAGTGGTGTCATAGGTAATTAAATATTAAAAATTTGAGGTTATAAATTGCTTTTATCATAATTTATTATCAACCCTATATGTTCTAGCAATGCTAGTTCCCTTTGCAATAAGAAGATATTCTTCGTAACCTTTTAAACGAACCAAAATGTGAGTACGTATATACCCGCGACTATGTAAGAAACCAACAACCTCTCTGACATTCTTAGTAAAACACTCAGGAGCTATAGCGAGCCCATAAGGTAATGCGTCAAATTGGGAAGTTATTGTTTCGTTTTAGTTTTGCGCAATATAATAAGATCGAAGGTATGTTACCTATGAAATTGCTTAACAACAGGCATAATTGATATGCTTCCTTCATAGGTATGTTGGTCATAATACCTGTTTGTTTGTATTAACTTACAAGCAGTTCAACTATCCTCCATTTTAAAATGTGTTTTAGGTTTAAATCGATTAGAGAAAATCTTTAATCGATTATCTAAATGCAAACTAAACCTTTTATCACAGTTATAACGGGTGATTCATTTGGAGTTACTTTTTACTTTGGAGCTAAGAATGTATTAAAAATAAACTGATCTGAATTGGCATCAGCTTTTGATATAGCAACTAGTTCCCTTAAATTCTCCATAGCTATCGACATGTCATGTTGTTCACTCAGTGACCATGTAAAACGAGGAATATGAGGTTGAAAAATACAAGATGCTTGGTTGGCTCCCATGAAAACGGAATAGGTATTTCTTTTATGTCCCAATGAATACAATAATGTTATTATAAGCAATGTGAGTAATACAATTATTGAAAAGTTGCACCCTGCCTGTGGCGTGCAGGAGTAAGAAACCAGTTAAGCTTTGCTTAGCAGTCTCGCTGTCACCGTCACCGCTGCTGATCGACGCTCTGACATGGGGGCGCCCTAAACCCCTTGCCCCCTCCCCCCCCCCCTAACTAAGTAACGAGGAGCTTCAGCCCAGTTTCCATAGAACTGATGGCGTGTGGACATCGTATTTAGGAACTAGGCGTTTCTATTAGATTTTACTGGTCTAGATTTTACCTAGTCTTCTTTATTGTTCTTCAATAGTTTCAGATGCCAATAAAACGACATCTCATCTCGGTTGCCGTTCTTTGTGACATTGAGAAAGAGTTTCGCTAGTCAGGGTCATTTTGACTCAAGCCAGGGATTTCAGAATTATGTACAACGCTTAAAATGCGACAGCCATCACGCAGTGTTTTGATCGCTTCGATCTTGTGATCACTGGGTTAATTATGGCAACGTATTGCTAGTACTTACCTGCAACCAATTGTTGTTGAGATAACCTGATTTTGGCGCTTGAAGTAAGAAATGGAAATTTATTGACTATGAAATATCTACTGCTTGTGACGATTATACTGTGCTTTCATAGTCATAGTCATAGTCATAGTCATTTATTCAATAACAAAAATCTTGTATCTGAATCACATAATTAATAATAGATTAAACATTTTCAATTCAATAAATCAATAACTAAACAAATCAAATCAAATAATAATAATTCAACAAATCCAATTCAATAAAGTAATAATACAAATACTAATAATCATTAATTCATTAAACCCCAAGCGAACGCCGGCGTTCGCGCACCTATTGTCTTTCAATTGTGTCTGTCATTATCACGATTGACAGGTTAAAGGACATTTATAATTCATCAACAGAATACAGACACCTATTCAACAGGAAATCCTTAAGCCGGGTTTTAAAAGTATTAGTGTAGATAGTGCTTTTTATATCTAAAGGTAATTTATTAAACAACTTGACTGATTGATATTGTGGACTGTGTTCCACAATATTAAAATTCGGTTGTATTTTATTATACTTAATGTCTTTTCTACGTGTACCTTCCCTAATTTGCCGCTGTTCTATAGTCGACTCCTGGATACCGATTTTTACTTTCGACTTGAAGAGATTGTTGTTGTTGTGTTGTTAGAAGAATAAATATGCAGATACCATAAGCAGCCACGCAATTGCTTTGTGTTAATTGCAGTATACGCATTAACACACTTCGTCGCCATCTCGTCTTTGAGCTTGACTCGAGAGTTATTTCCTTGATCTGCGAGTGCAATTCTTCAATAATAGTACGTATTTCTACATTTACCAAACTGATCTTACATTAATATTATCTTAAATCATATAAAGTAATTCTAAATCTTGTTTTAGATTACCGAAGATTACTTAGGTGAAGCTTGTTATCAATTAGCATTCATTAGGTGCTTCATCCTCCTATAGCCACATTCATGTTTGCATTCTTTGTGGAAGTTCTCTGCTAAGACGTAGATGTGATCTTATTGTGAGACAGAATGCGTCTCCATTATAACAAGCAATACATAGAGCAATTGAAAATAGAATTGCTCCAGGAAAGGTTTTGTTTTTATTTTCATTCCTGCCTCCAAAATTCTCACAAAATTCATCAGCAATTTGAATTTTTTTTTGGCAATTACATTTATATTTGTATGGTTTTATAAGAAACAACTAGCCGTATCTTTTATACAGTAAAAACAGATTTTCTGGTTGTTTCACGCTGGTGCTTCAGACCATGTATGTCATCCTTGTTGGCTGAGACTTAAGAGATCTGTAATGTGGGACAATTATGAGCAGCAGGCACATCTTGAGCCACAGGCGGAACCTGAGCTACGGGCAGAGCCCGAGCTGAAAATGAGAACTGGTGACTCCGATGACCGCTTGTCACAGTTATTAATGGTCCCAAGGCGCATATTAGAAAGATGGATGAATAAGGTTAGGGAAATATTGGTGCAAGATTTTGTGCTCAGAAATCTTTCAATCAGACATATATCCCGTGAGCAACTGTTGCAACAGAACTTAATAATACCCAATGCAATTTATAACCAAAATAATGAAAATCCAATAATAATAATGCGATGAGACTTACCTATATTTTAAAAAAAAAAGCTAACTATTTGTTCTAAAAAGACACATACTCATTATATAACAATAGAAACTTATTAAAAGCATTTCTACTGGTATCACCTGATGGTTACATTGTAGACTGCTTTGGGCTATCGGGTGCTACATGTTATGACGCTTGTGTGGCTTGGATGGGCTAGGAATCAACTAACAATATCAGCGCCAGCAGAATTCCTCGATGCTGTAGTTGTGAGAGAGTGTGATGAATTTTTGCTGGGTCGCTTGGGTTTCAATTCCTTAGAAGCTAGACGGTCACGCGACCAGATGATTGTGGCATTCAAAATACTCAGGGAAATTATAGATGCTCCTGCCCTGCAAAACCTTATCTGTAACTTGTATGTGCCAAACAACTACAACCGAGGCAGGAAGCATAGGCTCCTGGAATTCCCGACGTGTCGTACAGTTGCACACTCCAAATCGCCCAAAAAGCGGACACTCTGTGCTTAAAGCTCTCCTTTACAAAAACACAGATTTTGATATGTTTGGGGAAGAACGGAAGACGATACTGTCAGAATGTATGAAATTCTGTGAGATGACTGTCCATATTTATTAAATAAGTATCTACCCAAGTCCAGCACGAAATAAATAACTTATTTGTTTTAATTTTAAGGTTTTATTATTGTTTTATATTTTACTAGCTTTGGGTAAAAGCTAGTAAAATAAAAAAATAAGCGTCTCCCTTTTTCTTCCCTGATTCTCACCCTTTTCTCACTTAAAAAAAAAATAGCCTATGTCCGTCTCCATGGTCCCAACTATCTCAGTAGGTACCAAAATTCATCAAAATCGGTTTTGCCATTTAGGTGTGAAGATGTAACAAATAAACAAACTCACTTTCGCTTTTATAATATTAGTAAAGATTGTTTCGTTTTTTTTACGTTGTCTGTGTTTAAATGGTGAAATTGGCTACAGCCGTTCTATTTCATCATCATCAGCCTTTTTAAAGTTCCCACTGCTGGGACTCGGGCCTCCTCTCTAGGAGAGGGAATGGGTCGTAATCCACCACGCGGGCCCAGTGCGGGTTAGTGAATGTCACAAGTCTTCGAATTTTTGGTTCTAGGACATGCCGGTTTCCTCACGATGTTTTCCTTCACCGTTTTGAGAGCAGTGGTGATGTAATAAATTACACAAAGTAATGCGCCTGGCTGGGTTCGAACCCGCGACCTACAACTCATAAGTCGGGGCCATTACCACTCTGCCACCACTGCTCCTATTTAAATTAAATAAATAAATTGTCTTTTTGTCAAAACTTTTAATTCTTTACTGACTCCCTAAGGTTTTTTTTTGGTGCTTCCCTAATCTATACCATATTATTGTAAGTAAAAAGAAATGGGATCCCAAAAACTGAACATTATCTGTCAGTAAATCGACTTATTTGTTATTCTAACCTTAAAAAGGAATTTTGGCATAAAAAAAGTTTTGCGGCCATTTGGATATAATTTTCATATCGGATAGTATTTACAACATAAAAACAATCTAATCTCACTATAATTTATTTTTGGACGCGAAAAATAAAAGTCAGGTACAATTGTTATAGAAATTTGGCCGATGTTCTTTACCAAAAATCGTCAACATTGTGAATTAAAATGTACGTGCATCGCACAAGTTGACTCGAAATTCAAACTGGCCACTAACAAAAAAAAACTTTAAAAAAAAAAAAAAATAACCGACTTACTAAAAAAAACACAACCAACAAAATAATTTTAATTTTGGAAGTCAGTATTTCTCGATATTGTTACCAACTTCCGAAATAAGTCGGTTATTTTTTTTTTTATAAAAAAAAAAATTATTTCACACTTTTTAGTTGCACACTTACAGCCAGAGTACCTTTTTCTCATGACAATTCCAATTAACTCAAACCCTGCTAGGATACAATGTTTTATTATGAAGTTCCCGTGTTCACCTTCCGGCTCCATATTCAGATCAGTTGAATCCCGAACGAAATCAATTACAGAAATATAAGTATTATATTTTTTTTTAATTTACTGTAATTATAGTTTTTAGTTGTGTATGTGATAAGTTAAATTGATTTAAAGTTAATAAAGTACATGGGATGTTAATAGTAGTGTATATGACTAGGGGATAAAGCAGTGTTTTTAAGTCGCGGGCGGTATATTGAATTCCGAACGAAACGAAGGTTGCTGATTTTAATCCCGAACGGTAGTGAGGGATTTATAAAATTAACTCCCGAGCATTGCGAGGGAGTTAATAAAGAAATGAAACCTGAGTGAAGTGAGGAATTTAAGCCGCCCAAGACAAAGACAGCTTTATCCCCGTGTTGCATACTCTACTTTTTACACCATCTGTGAGATAATTAAAGGACAATTTGGTCGACCAAATCATATATTAGAGAAATATAAGTACCTATTATATTTACTAGTTCATCAAACAAACAAAATTCACTACTCCAAGATTCTATAGTTTCAATTTTCTATAATGCTCCCGTGTCGTCAGTACGCACGTTTTATTCTATTTTCTTTTTTTTTTGTTAGTGGCCAGTTTGAGTCATAGTGATTACATACTCTTTGGTTTGAATTTCGAGTCAACTTGTTCGATGCGCCTACATTTTAATTCACAATGTTGACGATTCTTGATGCTCCAAATTCAAATTTCATGATTCCCTATGGATCGGCCATACTGCATTATCTCCCTAGGCATATAATGACTTGCTTTAAGTGAGGTTTGTATGACGTGTAAAACGACATTATCGAGCAGGTGGTGTAATAGTAGTTTATGTGACTAGGGGATAAAGCAGTGTCTTTAAGTCGCGGGCGGTATGTTGAATTCCGATCGAAACGAAGGCTGCTGATTTTAATCCCGAACGATAGTGAGGGATTTATAAAATTAACTCCCGAGCATTGCGAGGGAGTTAATAAAGAAACCTGAGTAAAGTGAGGAATTCAAGCCGCCCAAGAAAAAGACAGCTTTATCCCCGTGTTGCATACTCTACTTTTTACACCATCTGTGAGATAATTAATAAACAATTTGGTCGACCAAATCATATATTAGAGAAATATAAGTATTATATTTACAAGTTCATCAAACAAACCAAATTCACAACTCCAAGATTCTATAGTTTTAATTTTCTATAATGCTCCCGACAGTAAGCACGTTTTATTCTATTTTCTTTTTTTTTTGTTAGTTGCCAGTTTGAATTTCGAGTCAACTTGTTCGATGCACGTACATTTTAATTCACAATGTTGACGATTTTGCCTTACTGCATTATTTCCCTAGGGATAGAATGACTTGCTTTAAGTGAGGTTTGTATGACGTATAAAATGACATTATCGAGCAGGTGGTGTAAATCTACTGTTATCATTTATCATGTACGAAATACTATGACGAGTAAACGGTCCAAACTGACACCATCTACTCAAAAAGGAACTAGGCCATGAAAATAGAGTGAAATGTCTCAAAAACGGATGTAGAGTTGAAAATATGTAATCATCAATATTACAAGCACGAATGTAACGCGGAGTAACTCCTTGTATACAACCATTCGAATCTAAGCGCTGTGTGTTAACGGGTAGAAAATGCCGACTTTGAATAAATAAATTACGTCCGCCTCTATACATTTGTAAACATAAAAAATTAAATAAATAAATTTAAAGCTTGAATGTTCACAATAAAAATATGCTCTCTTGTTGGTCACAGGTGGGAGGCGCAGGAGGTGCGGGCGGCGGGTGCTGAGCGCGGGGGCATGTGCGCCCAAGCCGCCCCCGCACCATGAGCAACGACACGCACAACGCAACGTACAACGCGACGCTCGACGCGGCGAGTGAGGGCTGCGACTCCGACGCGGGCGTGGCGCCCGCCGACCAACTGTTCCGCTTCGTTGTGCACGGCGTGCTGCTCAACGGCATCGGCGCAGGGGGGCTGCTGGGCAACGCACTGTCTGTGCTGGTGCTGTCGCGCCCGCAGATGCGCTCGTCCATCAACTGCCTGCTGATAGGACTCGCCGCCTGCGACACCGTGCTCATCCTCACCTCCGTGCTGCTGTTCGGTCTCACCGCTGTCTTCCCGTACACCGGCTACCTGCGCTACTACTACTACCACGTGTGCCCGCACATCACGCCCTTCGCGTACCCCATCGCCAACGCCGCGCAGACTATGTCCGTGTACCTCACGCTCATCGTGACAGTGGAGCGTTGGGTGGCAGTGTGCCACCCCTTTCGCGCCAAGGCGCTGTGCACGTCGTCGCGCGCACGCTGGTACGTACTTGGTACGGCCGCCTTTGCGTTTGCCTATAACGCGCCCAAATTCTTCGAGGCAAAGGTGATCGAGAGCATCGCAGATGGCGAGTCCGTGTACTGCGTCACCGCTGACCGGGACTTCCGCACAGATTCCTACATCGTAGTATACATTCACTCGCTGTACATGATAGTGATGTACATTGTGCCGTTCTCGGCGCTGGCGGCGCTCAATGCATGCATAGTGCGGCAAGTGCGGCGTGCGCAGGCTGAACGCGCGCGGCTCTCGCGCGTGCAGCGTCGCGAGCTTGGCTTGGCCACCATGCTGTTAGTGGTGGTGCTAGTATTTTTCCTGTGCAATCTTCTACCGCTCGTCACCAACTCGTTCGAGGTGTTTTACGGCGACCAATTCGACAAGCTGGACCCACTCGTCAAGACTAGCAACCTGCTCGTCACGATCAACAGCAGCGTCAATTTTGTAATCTACGTAATATTTGGCGAGAAGTTCAAGCGTGTATTCCTGAAAATGTTCTGCGCAGGAAGCATGCGCGTCCGCGGAGGCACTCGGGACTCGCCTGAGCACACACGCGATGACTCATTCGCGTCGTGCGGCGAGCGCGTGTCGCTGCGGCTCGCGCGGAACGGTACGCTGCGGCGCTCGGAGGCACGCAGCTCGCGCGGCACCAGCATCCAGAGCGCAGGCGCCAGCCGGGCGCGCCTGGTGCCTTCGTCCGCGCCCACTGTGTACTACCCGGCGCCAGTCACCGAGCTCACGAGCACGTCGGACGCGCGCTGGAACGGGAGTGCGCGCGCGCACTTCTAACAGCGATCGCGTGCGCCTCCCGCCGCCGCGCACATCCCCTCGCGCGCGTCAAGCGCGCTCTAGTCTCGTGCTCTGAGCTGCTCAAACATTCATAGAACTTTAATGTTACTATATAAGTATACTGCTCTCTACTCGGTGACCGTGTTACATTGTGTTGAACGAACTTGTGAAGACTGTGCTACAGAATTAAATGACGCTATCTGATAGTTATTTGACTCTTCTAAGAGACTATTGTTCCACTGATCATGTTTCCTGTATATATTTGTAAATATTAAACTTGCCCTCGATGAGGCCCAAGCCTAATTAATTACTGTTTAGATAATGTCTACAAATTACTATAATGATTTTAAGTTGATATAAAACTGTAAATATTGTAATTAGTAATTTAATCGGACATAACCTAAGTTGGCAGTCGTGTTGAAGTGCCGATGCGTGGCAAGTGCGCGGTACAACAATCAAGTTCGTGTATAAGTTCTTAATTAATAAAATGTTATTAAATGTCTGTCTGTTCATTTTTATTAGTGTGACTCCTGCTTATTCCTCCTACTCTAGCGACCGCGGCGCCGAAGCTGCAGCATTACTGACGTCGGAGTGGGTATCTACATGCGCTTATAAAGTAACCCAAGTAACTACTAGGTCAGTCAAAACTGTCTGCATTTATTCTACATTTATAGACTTATTCAGACGAACGCAAAAAAAAGGACTTTGTATAAAAGCAGCCATATGTAGCTTCAGTGGTTATTAACTTTTTAACCTACTTCCAAAACCGGCCAAGAGCATGTCGGACCACGCTCAGTGTAGGGTTCCGTAGTTTCCCGTCCGTCACAAATTCACAATAAGTGTACCCACTTATGAGTTTAAAAAAAAATACTTGCATATACGATTAAACTACAAACTTAGTCCAGAAATTATTTTGTAGAACCCTTTTGTCTTTTTTGTACAAAACTGTTCTTTCCATCAAGTTCAAAATAATTTTCCTAGAAAGTCCTTATAAAGTTCTACTTTTCAGAATTTTTTTATATTTTCTAAACTCTTGGTTCAAAAGTTAGAGGGGGGGGGGACATTGTTTTTTGTTTTTTTTTTGCGATTATTTCCAAAATTATTGACATTATCAAAAAATGATTTTAGTAAACCCCTATTCATTTTTAAATACCTATCCAACAATATATTACACGTTAGGGTTGAAATTAAAAAAAAATCACTTCCTACTTTACATATAGCCCCCCTATATGTAAAGTAGGAAGTGATTTTTTTAACCCTAATAAAACATTTTTTTCCAATTTTTATTTTACCACTTTGTCGGCGTGATTGATATACATTTGTACCAAATTTCAGCTTTCTAGTGCTAACGGTCCCAGAGATTAAGCGAGGACGGACAGACAGACATGGCGAAACTATAAGGGTTCCTACTTGACTACGGAACCCTATAAAAGGAGGGTTCTCAATTTGGTTGTATTTTTTTATGTTTGTTATCTCAGAACTTCGTCGATAATGGACCGATTTGCAAAATTGTTTTCCCCTCACGATATGCTTCCAGATTGGTCCCATTTTTTTCAAAATCCATTTTTGATGATGGGATTTATGAAGAATCGAGGGAACTCCTCAAATATTATAGGCAACTATATTGTTAATTTGGTATTATCATTGAGGGCTTAAGCATTTACAGTCAAAAAGTGACATTTGATGAAGTGGATCTGGTGCAGAAGACAGAAATGGCCAACGGAACTTCATACTTAAACAGATATCGTAATTAATCAATGTGTCCTAGCCGTGTTTGGGTTTATTAGGAGTACAATTATTGTCATAACATGCACTTTGGTTATAAGGCACTATTGAACTGATCTGATGATGATGATGGAGCCCGAAGATAGGCACCGGAACTTCGTAATTAATCAATGTATCCTAGCCGTATTTGGGCTTATTAGAATGGTCATGATTTATTTATTTATTTACAATTTACACAACATTACAGTCTAAACTAATGCATTGTACAGAAGCAAGTGAAGAAAACATAAATTACAACTAATATAAAATAAAATATCCCACAAAACCAAATTTACTTATTTATAGGCACACCAACGACTTATTTACAATATAATTTAAATAATTCATTATAAATTCATGAAACGATCCTGTGTAAATAAGTCACTTACAGGTATGCACAACATTTACAATAGGTCTAAATAATTAAATAGATTAATAAAGATGAATAATAACAATAAACATTTTAGACAGTTACGAAATAAAAGAGATTAAAAACCAGTATCCCAAATTAAAATAAATTAAATTAAAATTAAAATCACATTCTTATCAAATTACAATTAAATCTTAAATTAAATTACAGTATTTATACATATGTCAATCACATTATTATTAAATTAAATTACATAAGAGAAAAAAAAATCATTCAATCACGATTAAATTACATAATTAAAATAATTAACATTTTTGCAATGTCATTTTATGGAAACGAAAGGCACAAATAAATACAGGTAAATAAGACAACGTTTACTTATTTTTCATCCATTCTCTCACAAAACCTTTTTTTAAAACCAAATTCACGACACACATCTATCCATCTCCCAGGAAACAAGTCACACTCTGGTGTTAGAGTCAGAAGAGCAAAGCTCACGAACGAGTGGTGAGTTAGCTCTTGACACTGTCTGCGATAAAGGATCAGCTAACAATCGGTGTGTTCGCGGCCTGAGATGTTGTTTAGGTACAGGAGGAACAAACAACCTCACCAGCTGGGCAACTAATTCAGGACAATCAGATTCACCCCGAAGAACTCGACAAGCGAAGACGAGTAAAAAGTAATTACTTACGCCTTACTTCTAGTCTAGAGAGTTATATTTCAGCAATCCGAGTTAAAATTTTGTAAGAAATAAAAATGGATAGTATCCAAATAATTTCTTATACTTTTTTTTTTTTTATTAATGATAGGCTTGCGTTTGACCACTATCTCACCTGAATACTTGAATCTAAGCAAAGTTTTTTAGACTTTCTCTAGAAGCAAGACGTAAGAAGTCTCTAGGGATTCCAAATAATGCAAACTGACTCTAATTTACTCCTGACTAAGGCCATGTAGACAAATTTAATTGCCGAAGAGGTAATCAAATCAAATCAAATCAAAGCATTTATTTCAAATAGACCATTTACAGGCACTTTTGAATAGTCAAATGTCGGTCAGTCCAAGAAAAGTGAAGCTAAATTACACGTTCCAAAGAGTAGGTCTCTATGGAGAAGAACGTGCAAGAAACTCCATGGACACTCTTTTAAATCATATATGTGTTACATATAATGCTTGGTTACATATTACTTGTTGCTTCTATCATGTGAGCACAATGTCGATAGTGAAATAAAAATCCAAACTTCCAAACTAATAATATTATAAATGCGAAAGTAACTCTGTCTGTCTGTCTGTCTGTCTTTGCTTCACGCCTAAACTACTGAACCGATTTGTGTGAAATTTGGTACAGACATAGTTTGGAACTTGAGAAAGGACATAGGATAGTTTTTATTGCAAAAAATAAAATAAAAAATAAAATTTATTCCGGACATACAGCGCCATCTATTGGTCAAGAGTTGGCTTCTATTCAGTACTGAAATTTCCGGAAGTCACTATTCCATGCGAACGAAGTCGCGGGCAAAAGCTAGTGTAAAATAATTAAAAGATAGAAACTGAATTAAGCCACTGGCAGCTAAGAGATGACCAGTCCCATCTGACGGCACCCGTTCACGAGCATGACGCGTGCATCAGCCCCACTCAGCTCAACCATTTTGAAGGGAACTGAACGACCCAATAACACGTGCCACCAACAGCGAGACATTTGAGTGAGCATGACAAACTCTCAACTGCCATGCTCGTAATGTCAAAAAAAAAAGTTGTAACCTAATAAAAATGCTCCATGGTGCTTCACATTCACAAACTTGGAAAAAGTGCTTCTACATTATACAATGCAATTGTGTCTTTCAAATTAAAAAAATAATAATATTAGTTTCCAACTAATCAACTAATTAGTACGCTCTAGTGGTAGTGGAGCTGGACCAGCATTGAGCCAAGCATTTTTATCTTGAATATAATCCTCCAACTTATAATATGCTTGTCTGCATAGTGTGCGTTTAATACAAGATTTAAATTTTGTTTCATTGAGTTCTAATATGTGGGGAGGTATTTTATTATAACATTTCAAACAGTACCCCATGAAAGAAGAGGCCACTTTAGCCAGTCTGAAACCTGGTTGAACTAATTGATCCCTATTTCTTGTAACATAATTATGTCTATCGCCTCTTTTGCTAAAAAGAAGAAGATTTTTTCTAACATACATTATGTTTTCATAGATATATTGACAAGGTACTGTCATTATGTTAATATCTTTAAACAGTTCCCTTAAAGAATCGCACCGGCGGAGATTGTAAATCGCTCTGATGGCTCTTTTCTGTAATATAAAGATTGACTCGATGTCAGCAGCCCAACCCCATAGTAAGATACCGTACGACATGACACTATGAAAATAACTAAAATAAACTAGTCTAGCGGTATCAACATCCGTAAATTGGCGGATTTTTCTAACAGCATATGCAGCTGAGCTAAGCCGCCCTGCAAGAGAAGTTAAGTGAGGACCCCATTGTAGCCTTGAATCAAGCGTAATCCCCAGGAAAATCGTTTTATCAACAAATTCTAGTTTTTCATTATTCAATACAATGTCACAATCACTACTTTTGACATTCGGTAAGGAAAATCTTATGCATTTAGTTTTTTTCCCATTTAGAACCAAATTATTAGCAGTGAACCAGTTTTGAACCTGCAATAGGGCGCTATTTTCGTTGTCAAGATTGTTAGTTTTTCTATTTATCTTAAAAATCAAAGAAGTGTCGTCAGCAAACAACACCATATTAAGTTTATTTTGCAACAAATTGGGTAAATCATTGATATAAACTAAAAACAAAAAAGGACCTAAAATTGAACCTTGGGGCACCCCCATTTCAACATTCAATCCCGACGAATTGACACCGTTTATTTGCACTAATTGCTGTCTATTATTCAAATAATTAGTAGTTTTAAATTTAGTATTAAATTCACGCATGTTTCGGAAGGTGTATCCTAGTCTGCGATACGAATCAATGGCAAGGTTCCATATATGTTCGTGGAAGGTTAGTCTCTGGTCAAACAAAATACCTAGTCACAACATCTTTAATAGACAAAACTCGAGAAATCAGTTCCGCTCCTAAAAAATATTGCACTTGCAGAGGGTTCTGAGCTCGACTAAAGGACATAACACTACATGCCGTATTGAATAAGAGCTTGTTTTGCAGCAATGCTCCATTGGAAGACTGAATTAATGTCCTCCTGAAGAGTTAAGGCATCGGCCATTTCCTCAGGTCTGATGAGATGCACTTTGGCTATAAGGTACCATCGAACTGATCTGATGATGATGACGGAGCCGGAAGATAGGCACCGGAACTCTAAAAGTACCTAATCAATGTATCTTAGCCGTGATCAGGCTTTTTAGATTTGTCATAAAGTGCACGTTGACTATGAGGTATTATTGAACTGATCTGAATATGGAGCCGGAAGGTGAACACGGGAACTTCATAATAAAACATTGTATCCTACTAGGGCTTGGGTTGATTGGAATTTTCATGAGAAAAAGTATGAAATAAAAACTTTTTACAAAAAAAAATAACCGACTTCACTATTATTAGTATTAGTATTTATAGGGTGTATACGGGGTACCAAATTATTGATACACTATCATGTAAAAATTCGCACTACCGAATTTCACTACAAGAACACGTATGACCCGACGCAAGCGCATCATTACTAGTAACCGACTAGTGAGGGTCGCCCGTAAATAGGTCAAGTTCGTGTTCGGTTACCCTCCGCTATTGTATTATAGCTTGCTTCGCATAGACTTCGTAATATTTAGAACGTTCAATTTAAATATTCTTATTTTTATATGAAAATCTGATGAACCAAAATATGATACATTTTTAAAAGTCATAGAACAAAAGTTGTGTTTATGATGTTCTTAACTAGCACCTCAAAGTCAAAGCATTTATTTCACATAGACCATTTGCAGGCACTTTTGAATAGTCAAATGTCGGTCAGTCCAAGAAAAGTGAAGCTAAGAGGTTGCTAGTGTTTTACAAATAACCCTGTAGATAACAATGCAAATAATATAAGATCAAACGAACTTCCTAAGTGAAGTCCGATCGATATAGTATGAGTGGTTTCATTTGAAGATATAAATAAACAGGTAGTCCTTTGACCTACAAGGCAACACTCGCACGCTTTTTAAAGTTATTTATAATTAGAATAACAAATCGATTCCTTTTTCGAATAATCGATTAAAGTATCGATTCGCCTATGCTACACTAGACGGTACAACACTCATTCTTTAAGAGATGCGACTTGAGTTCAAGTCTTTTCGTCTTATAGTAAAAATAAACTGGGTTTTGGGTGGGTAGGGTATTTATATCTTCAAATGAAACCACTCATATTATATCGATCGAACTTCATTTAAGAAGTTCGTTTGATCTTATATAATATTTCGTGGTTTCATTTTCGATATAAACATTTTCATTTATTTTTACATTTGTTATATATTTATTTATTTATTTATTTATTTATTTATTCACTAAATCCACAGCTCTTTTACAAAAAATTTACTTAAAAATAAACTAATATTACAGCCAATTAAGGATTTACTATTTACTAACTAAACATTTATGCCTCAGAAACAAACTGAATAAAACGCTAGTACCATTCAAGCCTAGTAGTGGTGTGCTGTGTGAGTGGGTGTACATATCTCTCGGATAAATTATACATATATTTATTTTATCTGATAACTTAAAAACAAATCGGCTTTTAGATTTAATGCAGGAATATAAATTAACACAACACATTAAAGTCCCAACACGCATCACACCAACAACGAAAACATGCTTAGATCTAATATTTACAAACTTCCAATTTAATGATATGTTCACAACAGTAGAAGAACTGGGATTTTCAGACCATAATGCTACAATTTTACATCTAAATATACCCCAACAAACCTAGGTTAGGTTAGGTTTTTTTTTATATTAAGAACACCGCAGACATGGTGGTCCGCGCTTTTATTTGAAATGTTTAATTATTTGTTAATAAAAATATTTTTCATTGCAGTCGTGGTGTTCCTCTAACGGGCACACATTTTATTATTATCTATGCTTACTTGTTTTTTATTTATATTTTTTTTTTTCACTATGTTGTACTTGCTTAGTCTACTCCTATAATTATTTCTACATAAATCTAAAAATATTATAAGTGCAAACTTTTTATTTGTTGCTTTTTTCAATAATTTATGAATAGGAGCGCCTTCACACCAGCGCTCGCCCAACGCAGGCGCCCGGCAAACGCATGCACAGCGTCGCAGGTCTAGCTGTTGCGGCGCTTCCTCAGGATCGATTGAACGCCGCAACAACGTAACGCCAGCACGACACAACGAACGCATCCACATCGTTTAGCTCAACTATATGTTAGGGAGCTCTGTGACCAGACGCGTTACGTTACCCTCGGCAGAACAGTTTGTCAAACTCGCGCTGCCATGAAGTTTTACATTTCTATTTGTGTTAGCAGGGCTTAAGGCAGAGAATCCCAATAAGAGTTGGATGGGGTCTTGTTAGTGGTTGTTATTGGGGTCTTTTGATCAGGGATTTCGCTAGCCCGAGCAGAGCATCTACAACGGCTGAGTCTCGATGCTGCATGGCCGTCTTTAAGTTATAATCAACGACCGCTTTTGTCGTCGCTTCCATCGCTCTCCTTGCAAGGCGACCCGTGGCGTCATCGGTGTCATCGGAGTAATAGATACAGCTAACAGTATGTCTCGACACCGCCACCACCGCGTGGGAGATACTGTCGTGGATTTGGAGTCTCCTGGATTTTGTATTAATTATGATAACACTGTCGTAGGTCAGCCCCTGAGCTTCGTGTATGGCTAAAATTTTCGACCCTTCACCGGACCCATATCCCTGGCTGATAAGAGAAGTTTTCTCTTCTTGCGTATGAACCAGGAACAGAGTGTTTCGGGTAGTGCCCGAAATTTGCGCTCCTGTGTAACCCTTCACTTGCAGGGAGTGGACCCGCGACAGCGACGACTTGGAGGAGTATATACCTGAGTATATCTCACTCAGTGTAAACGCCACATCCATTGGGTTGCGATGTATGCAAAGTAGCTCCTGGGTGATGCCAGCCACCAGGTTTGGACGGGTATACCTTAGTTCGAATAGGTTTTCTCTGTCCAAAAATGGAAGCTGGTTTATGTCTCCGACTAGGACAAGCTCGCTTGCTCCAGACAACTTTATTGCCATAACTATGGCCCCAAAGTGGTTCATAAGAGCCTCATCTACCGTTAAACGATAGCATTTCTGGTGGCTCCTGAACCCGTTTACTAAGATTGAGGCCTTTGACTTAACTCGGTCTCCCAAGCGGTGCACAAGCTTTTCTCTTAGATCTCTGGCAGCTTCAGCTGTTGTGGTGGCAACGACGTCCTTCTCCTCGTCGAAGTGCTTTACCACCCAGGTTGTTTTGCCACAACCCGGTACTCCATTTATCCACTTGATAGTGGGTATCGCCCAACATTCCTGCGATGCTAACGTATCCGAAGTTCCTGCGATGGACTGTGCCATTTCAAGAATCTTATCGTCTAGCATGATTTTGGTACATTTGGCGGTAACCACCATCGGGTCATCTTCCGGTGTTTTAAATTTTATTTTGCCTGAGCGCTCCGTTTCCTCCACATCCAAGGCAACAAAACCGCACTTTGCACTGTATGCTGCCATGTACGACCCCACCATTTCCCCTTTGATGACTTGAGAATTGGTGTTGTCGTACACCGCTGCCTCTGCCTCCTCGAGCAGTACCTTCAGTAAGCCCTCTGTTTCTCTTTGGAAGGTCAGATGGATCTTTTTGCATGTCATGAGATTAACTTCTTTGGTCGCTCTCATAATTGCAACGTACTTGAGGAAGGCACTCTTAATGTGATCTGTGGTGCCCGAGTTAACTGCGAGGATCGGTGGGCTGACGTGCCCTTTATCGGCTCTTGTTGGTGAGGGCTTCTGTGGAGTTGGTTCTTTTTCCTTTCTTTTGAAGAACCCCTCCACTGCTGTTTCCTGTTTTTGCGACGGCGATGCCGGCTTGTGCTTGGGAGCATTGCACTGAGAAAAGAGCTGAAGGCTTTTAGGCGACTCCTCGATTTGGCCCGATCGTCCGGGCTAGTTATTGTGTTCTGCTTCTTTGCGGCTTTTTCGGCGGCTACCTTCAGCTGAACCCTTTCTGATCCACTTTGGATGGTCGGGCTTGTTACGAGGATTGTTGCAGTGGCAGGCATCTTGGAGCTTTAAGGAAACTTAGAGTTTCCCCTCTGTCCTCATAGATAACCAGCTCATGATGTTCTGATGCTTTTAAACATCCATAGCGGTCTGCGACGTTTCCTCTCTCCCCTCCAACCACCATCGCATCGACACTTATGGTGCGGGCCGTGACTGTCGCGTATTCTCCTGCCTCCTTGATCTTTTGAAGCAGCGCGCTTACCTGAGCGAATGGCGTCTCCTCTCGCCACTCTAATAGTGCGATCGTCTTTTTTTTCAATCGCATTGGACGGCATCGGTGCGTGGCCACTTCTACTTCAGGCAGGGCAGCATATTTGCTGCCTTTTAAGGTTGTTTTGGAGGTGCTTCCGTTGATCAAGGCGGCAAGACCCGGTGATATGGGAATACGGGCTTTAGGTCGGCTTGAGCCTATGCAGAAACTTATGCCCAACTTTTCCTCTTCCCTGTTCATAAACAGAGCGACGCCTCGCAGTCTGACGCCAGGCAGGCCGTCTCTTCCACACGCCAGAAACTGTGATATGAACATGGAACTAGGGGCTAGTTGCATGCCGCTGTCCTCTGTTACTGCCGGTACTGGTTGTTGGTTAATGTGTGTGACCTGTGTTGTATGTGTGAGTGCTGTGTGTGTTGTGGTTTGAATGTTTGCTGTTTGTGTGGTGGTTGCAGTGTTTGTTTGTGTGGTGGTTGCAGTGGTTGTTTGTGTAACTGTTCGAGTAGATGGTGGTCGGTTTTGACTTCGGAAGGTTGCGTCCGTTTTGTTTGCCCCTGCCGCGACGATAGCGACTTTACTCGCAAATGCCAAGAATGGTGTCCTAGTGACCGGTTTCCCCATAATGATGTGTACCGTGGACAGGCTTAGCCGGATTTGGATCTTTACTTCCAGCTCCATTCTGTCATGACTGAACCTCGGGCATTCGAAAAGCAGATGCCACACCGTTTCCTCGCAACTAGGGTCACAGACGCACGAGGGACTTTCTTTGAGATGAAAGCGATGGAGATACGCTGAGAACCCTCCATGTCCAGTTAGGATTTGTACATGGACCGGTAAGAGAACTACGTCTCTGAGTATCCTTTTTGCCGCAAGGACGTCTGGGAAAAACACTTTTGTGACCGCTCCTGTACTTGAGGATTCATATCGCGCTTGCCACCTCTTTATAGTCCTTTCCCGTATCATTTTTCTCACGAACAAT
Source organism: Mythimna albipuncta (assembly GCA_929112965.1). NCBI lineage: Eukaryota > Metazoa > Arthropoda > Insecta > Lepidoptera > Noctuidae > Mythimna > Mythimna albipuncta. The sequence continues at coordinate 87,060 of OV815962.1, read as the reverse complement.
ACGGGTACCTTGTTATAGTCTGGAGATTGTTTGGTTAAAGCTGCTTCCTTGGCCAGCTCGTCCGCTCTTTCATTCCCCACGGTTCCCACGTGGGCCTTAAGCCAAAAGAATCTCACATCTCTGCCCTCCTCTCTGATCTCGCTGATATATCTTTTAATTTGGAGTGCTAAGTGGTGAGTGACAGATGGTTTTCGCAGCAAATCAAGCGACGATCTAGAGTCACTTAAGATGCTTACAGAGACCGCCGTAGATTCTCTTGCCATCTTGGCAGCTCGAAAGAGAGCGTACATTTCTGATTGGAAGACCGTGTTGTGAGACTCCAGGCCAAAAGTTCTAAAATAGGACTCTTTTCCTTTTTCCCACCAAGTTAGGGCAGCTCCAACTTTTCCCTCTATCTTGCTGCCATCGGTGTATATTTGGAGACCAATTATTTGATGGGTTTCTAGAATTTCGGGAGTCCAATCTTCCAGACGTGCGTACTCTGTTGTTGTGAGTAGTGCTGGGTGGGGGTTTTGGGAGTGATTTACTTTGCACTCTAGGTCACGACCTGGCGGTATGAATTCCTGGGAATATCCCTTTCTGACCTTGAAGAGAGTGGATGCCTCGACCACCCGCAGATCCAGGGGGAGTTGACCCAACAGGATAAGTGCCGAAGTCAGAGACACCGTGCGGTATGCTTTGCAGATCTTCTGGGCGAAACCTCTCTGCAGTGAATCAAACTGATTTCTGGTCATCAGTTTTTCAGCTACGGGAGCCCATGCACTCGCTGCATACATCACGATAGGCTCTATCATCGACCGGTATATCACCGGTTAGGTTAGGTTAGGATTTTTTTTTTTTTTAATGTTGCAAAATTGGGAAATCCATCATGGACACCCAGACTGCCTCGTAAGAAGACAGTCTGGGTAGTGCCGGACTCCTACCGGCTAAAAACCACTCCTGCCTTGCGAAGGGCTCCCCTGCCGTCAAGCTGCGCAGGGTAGTTGTCAAGGGCTGTAGGTCAATTCAATATTCGTAGTTATTAAAAGTCTTTAAAATAATAATAAATAATTAATTTTAATATAATTTAGTCATTTGTACTTTATGTTCAAGTTTTGATTGCCAAATATTAATAAAAGATATAAAATAATAAATAGTAAATAAATAATTTAGTTAACTAGTAAAAACAAGGTTCGTCAGCTATTTGTTCCGCCTATTGACGGACTTCACAATTTTTAAAAATTCATGTTGTTTTTCCTGTGTTTTATGAGAAGACTGAGATTCTCTTTTGTGACCGATGAGCCGACTCTCATTTCTACATCGAGCCTGTGGAGGGAATATACAGGGCACTCCGTCAGCAGGTGAAGGACTGTCTCCTGCTTGTCGGGGTCGCAGGCGCACGCTGGGTTCTCCGAGTACCTGTCTCGCTTCAGGTACACGCACGCACACAGGCGTTCGCTCAGGCGCACGCTGGGCTCTCCTTGCACCTGAAGCGAGTCAGGTACTCGGAGAACCCACCGTGCCCTGTTAGGGCCTGGGTCAGTTCCTGGGTCATCCCTATATTCCGCACCGTCCTGTACGCCGCGATCGCACACGGGAAGAACAACTTCGTCGTGGCCGCCGTTTCCCCAGTACAATACCTTCGGTTCCATTCGCCTAGCGTCTCCATTCGGATCATACGCTTGACGAATGAAACCGGGCATTTATTGTAGTGGGATTGCCGCTTATACCTCAGGGCAGCCTCCTTTGCAAGCGAGTCGGCTCTCTCGTTACCCTCCAGCCCCGCATGAGCTTTGATCCAGAACAAGGAGACGCTCTTGTTCTGGATATTGCTGCGGCGGATGGCGTCCCTCGTTTCCACTGCGAGGGCGTGGAGGGCTTCGGGGTTCACGACTGTTTGGAGAGCTGCCATGGAGTCGCTGTAGATAGCGAACGCCGTCTCGGTCCTTCGGAGGACTTCTTTTGCGGCTTCACAGAGGGCGAGGAGCTCGGCCTGGTAGACAGTACTGTAAGACGGCAGCGCAAGTTTGAGGGCCTTGACCTCGGTCTGGTCAGTCCACACCGACAGTGCGGCCCCGACCTTGCCCTCAATTTTGCTGCCGTCTGTGAAGATACGCAACGCGTAGTCGCAGTGTTCGTTGTATTGTTCCTCGCAGTGCAATGGCCCTCTGCTCAGCCGGATGAGCAGATGGATGGCTCAAGCGCCGATGCCACTCGCTCGATCTCCCCGTTTCCTAGTGCTGGATGGGGTAAACCCTTCTTTGCCTCATAGAGTGAGGCCGCCTCTCGAATCCGAAGGTCGAGAGGGAGTATACCAGCCAGCACCAGTGCCAAGTGTAGGGAGACCGTGCGATAGGCTCGGCACAGCTTCTGCGCGAAGCTCCTCTGGACGGCGTTCAGCTTCTTCTGGACTCCAATTTTGGTTGCGGCCGGCGATCACGCGCTCGCCGCGTACAGGATGGTGGTCGATGGTGAGACCGAGCAGTTTGATCTCCTCAGACATGCCAATGTCCACCCCGCCCATTCTGAGACATGGGGTGTCATGCTTAAGTTTGCACGTTACCAGCATTGCTTTGGTCTTATGTGGCGCAAACTTAAGCTTGTTCGAGACACCCCATGTGCGCACGTACTCAAGGGCGACATTGGCATCCCTTTGGATCTCAAGTGCCATCTCCCCTTCGAACACAAGAACGACATCGTCCGCAAACGCCTGACAGTAGACCCCCATGCTTTCCAGCTCCTTGATCAGCGGGTCCAGCACCAGGTTAGGTTAGGTTAGGTTTTTTTTTGTGACAGGAGTTGGATATCCGTCATGGACACCCGGACTTCCCTACAGGAAGGCAGTCCGGGTAGTGCCGGACTCTTACCGGCTAAAAACCACTCCTGCCATGCGAAAGGAGTCCCCTGCCGTCAAGCTGCGCAGGGTAGTTGTCAATGGCTGTAGGTCGATTCAATATTCGTAGTTTTTTAAATTTTTTATAGATAATATTAATAAAAATAATTCATTTTAATATAATTTTGTCATTTGTAGGTTTTGTTAAAATTTTAACAGTCAAATATTAATAAAAGATTTAAAATAATAAATAATTAATCAATGATTTAGTTGACTAGTACATACAAGTCTCGTCAGCTATTTGTTCCGCCTGTTGACGGACTTTACAACTTTCACTACAAATTCTATGAAGGTCTTATATTTTTTTCTGTCTTTTATGAGAAGACTGAGATTCTCTTTTGTGACCGATGTGCCGACTCTCATTTCTACATCGAGCCTGTGGAGGGAATATACAGGGCACTCCGTCAGCAGGTGGAGGACTGTCTCCTGCTTGTCGGGGTCACAGGCGCACGCTGGGCTCTCCTTGCACTTGAAGCGAGTCAGGTACTCGGAGAACCCACCGTGCCCCGTTAGGGCCTGGGTCAGTTCCTGGGTCATCCCTATCCTCCGCACCGTCCTGTACGCCGCGATCGCACACGGGAAGAACAACTTCGTCGTGGCCGCCGTTTCCCCAGTACAATACCTCCGGTTCCATTCGCCCAGCGTCTCCATTCGGATCATACGCTTGACGAATGAAACCGGACATTTATCGTAGTGGGGTTGCCGCTTACACCTCAGGGCAGCCTCCTTTGCAAGCGAGTCGGCTCTCTCGTTACCCTCCAGCCCCGCATGAGCTTTGATCCAGAACAAGAAGACGCTCTTGTTCTGGATACTGCTGCGGCGGATGGCGTCCCTCGTTTCCACTGCGAGGGCGTGGAGGGCTTCGGGGTTCACGACTGTTTGGAGAGCTGCCATGGAGTCGCTGTAGATAGCGAACGCCGTCTCGGTCCTTCGGAGGACTTCTTTTGCGGCTTCACAGAGGGCGAGGAGCTCGGCCTGGTAGACGGTACTGTAAGACGGCAGCGCAAGTTTGAGGGCCTTGACCTCGGTCTGGTCGGTCCACACCGACAGTGCTGCCCCAACCTTGCCCTCAATCTTGCTGCCGTCTGTAAATATGCGAACCGCATAATCGCGGTGCTCGTTGTAATGTTCCTCGTCTACCAGGCGTCGCAGAGCAATGGCCCTCTGCTCAGCCGGATGCGGCATCTCTAGTGCCGATGCCACTCGCTCGATCTCCCTGTCTCCTAGCGCTGGATGTGGCAAACCCTTCTTGGCCTTATATAGTGAGGCCGCCTCTCGGATTCGGAGGTCGAGAGGGAGTATCCCAGCCAGCACCAGTGCCGAGTGTAGGGAGACCGTGCGATAGGCTCGGCACAGCTTCTGCGCGAAGCTCTTCTGGACGGCGTTCAGCTTCTTTTGGACTCCAACTTTGGTTGCGGCCGGCGACCACGCGCTCGCCGCGTACAGGACGATGGGTTCAACTGCAGCTGTATATATGCAGCGGATGACCTTAGGATGCAGACCCCAACTGACCCTTGCGGCCCTCGACAGTTGTTTGTAGATACCGATGGCTCGGGAGCAGACGTTTGCGACGTGAGAGTTAAAGGTCAACTTGTGGTCGATGGTGAGACCGAGCAGTTTGATCTCCTCAGACATGCCAATGTCTACCCCACCCATTCTAAGACATGGGGTGTCATGCTTAAGTTTGCGCGTTACCAGCATTGCTTTGGTCTTATGTGGCGCAAACTTAAGCTTGTTCGAGACACCCCACGTGCGCACGTACTCAAGGGCGACATTGGCATCCCTTTGGATCTCAAGTGCCGTCTCCCCATCGAACACAAGGACGACATCGTCCGCAAACGCCTGACAATAGACCCCCATCCTTTCTAATTCCTTAATCAACGGGTCCAGCACCACGTTCCATAATATGGGGCCACTGATTGACCCCTGGACGCATCCCTTCTCGGTCCTGGATTTATGCTCCGCTCCCGCGTACCTGACTTTCACCACTCTCTCGGACAAGTAACTATCGTAGACCCTTCTCAAGTTCTCAGGACACTTTTCCTCAGCCAGACGCACTCGTATAGCCGGCCACCAAGCGCTGTCGAAGGCTCCCTCTATATCCAAGGACACAATCGTGACAAGCCTCTTTTCATTGAGCTTGCCACGAATGTGCCCCATGAGTGTATAGAGGGAGTCCTCGGTGCTCTTTTGGGGCATGAAACCGTACTGGCGAGTACTCATCCTGGGTAACAAATGAAACTTGAGTCGGGCCACGAGCATCTTCTCGTATATCTTGCCGAGTACAGGCAAAAGACCAATCGGCCTGTATGACTTCGGAGTGGTGTAGTCTTCTTTCGCGGGCTTTCGGAGCACAACGACAGTTGCCTCTTTCCAGGACCGTGGAAAGTATCCATGCGCCAGGCACTTGTACATCAAGTGCAGAACTAATTCTGGGTCTTGATGGATCACGTGGCCCCATACGTCCGCCGTCAGACCGTCGGAACCGGGGGCTTTTTTGGGGTTGAACGAGGAAGCAGCTCGGCTTAATTCGTCGGGAGTGAAAGGAGGGTCCCAAGACTCAACTTGGTTTCCCCGGTTCACCCCTTCCGCACGCCTCCGCACCTTTTTGTGCTCCTCGTTGTCCCCCTCCGGACGGTCTTTCGGGTAAAACGTTTCGGCTAGGAACCTCGCTGACTCTTCGGGGTCTAATGTCTTCGCATCCCTCACCATCGGTACGTCCTCCTCTCTTTTTTCCGTCCTTCGGATTACCCTGTATATCCCCTCCCACAGGCCTTCTCGGTCTTGTTTCTCACAGAAACCCTTCCAACTCTCGACCTTTGCTTTGGTTACCGCTTTTTCGTACTCTTCTTTCTGTTTCAGGTACTCCTCAACAACCTTTGGTCTACGAACCGGCGCTGCACATCGGATCCTCCTCTTTTTGGTGACCACCTGCCTCTTCAGGCTGGCGAGTTCATCAGACCACCACGGCACGGTTAACTTCTCGACCGTCTTTCTCTTGGGCATCACTTTGGCACAGGCGTCTTGTACCGCCGTCGTCAGTTTCTCGACTACCAGGTCTAACTTGTCCACGCTGTCGATCTGATCGAACAGGCTTACAGTGAGTTGGCTGTTTTGCATAATTTGGGCCAGTTTCTTACGAAACTGGCCCCAATTTGCTTTCTTTGTATTGTAGATCCTGGTAGTCCGGTGTACCGTGATGCCCACAGACTTTTCGAGGTTAATGAAGAACTCTATGCCGTTGTGGTCCGATCCCGTCAGGTCACCGACGACTCGCCAGCCGTCGGTCACCGTCAGCATATCCACTGTGCAGGCTGTGACGTCGACGCAGCTCATGTAACGTCTGTTACCACGAACTACGTCGAAGGTTGGAGTTTCCCCTCGGTTGAGTATTTGCAGTCCAAGCTAGTCGAGAGCTCCCAGCATCTCGTCGCCTCTGCTATTAGTCTCACTGCTGCCCCACCAAACACTCCAGGCGTTGGTGTCTCCTCCCATTATGAGCTTATGCGGGCCGGTCTCGCTCTCCACCTTCCTAAGGCTGTCCAGGTATGGCCCTAAGGGCTGATCTGGCTCAAAGTAGAACGAGACCAGAGTTACTTTCCAGGCACCAGTTTGGATCCCCACCACGACGATGTTTTCCGTGGTGAGTTCTGGGTACTGTCGAACGGTCAACTTTGGGTCAAAGACGGCTATGGCCGCTTTGACAGTCCCTTCTCCTTGCCTGGTGCTCTGGAAGATTCGGACGCCTCTGATCCCGCTCATCCTTTTGGCATTGCCCACGTAGGGCTCCTGGATCAGCGCTGCGGTGGCTTTGCGCTGCTCGGCCTCGATCATAAGCTCATGGGTCGCCAGTCTCTTCCTTTGAAGATTCGCCTGGAGTATTTTGTGCGGCAGTGTGTCCACTGGGACCACCTTAGCAGTAGGCGACGGACGCACGTGCCAGCCTGTCCCATCTGACTCGAACAGGACACTCAGGATTGAACGCGTTGTGATCCGTCTTCTCCATCTTCGCCTTGAAGCAGTTATGGCATTTTGGGGTATCCGCCTTTAGCCACCGGGCACACTCTGCACGCAGGTGAGGGCCTCCGCAATGGCTGCATAAGTCGGCGGACTCTTTACAGAGTCGCCGACTATGCCCGTAACCCAGGCACCTCGTGCATTGCACCAGTGGCGACTGGTCGTCAACAAAGACGGTCTGAAGATCGATACGCGCTCTACCCTTATCGAGCATCCTGTTGTAGACCGTCGGGGACGTGCTGACTATCACGTTTTGGGTTTGAGGGTTTCTGGAGTTCTTTTTAAATTTTATGGTGAGTCGGTCTTCCTCGTTATCGAGGCCGCGGAAAACATCACGGTTCTGACTCCGTAGCGCTCCCAGCATCTCCTCGTCAGAGTGAATGCGGAGAACGCCCCGGAAGATCAGCAACGGGTCTTTGTTCTTCACGTCCTCGACAACGAGGTGGTCTCCAGCCTTCTCAAGTCTCTCTCGCACCCGGTTCCTTTCGTCTTTCGACTTACAGCCCATAATTATCTTTCTATCCTTGGCCCTTCGCACACTTTCGATTTCCACTCCCCCATCCTTAGCTTTTACTGCCTCCCGGATCTTTTTTATTACTTCCTCTCCTGTGTCGTCTTCATTTTTAGACGTCACCACTATCGAATGCAGCGCGGTCCTTCCTGGGGTCTGCCTTTTCGGTGGACCCGCCGCTACACTCGCGTAAGTGGCCGTCTTCTCCAAAAGTTCCCCCTGCCTCTCCATCGCCTGCCGCAGACTCTCCATCTTCTCACCGCTCTCCTTCACCAGCGCGCTATGCTCCGCTAGTGAAGCGAGCAGCGAGTTAACTTCCGGGAGGATTTTGGGTGTCTCTGGCGGATGTGTGGCCATGATGACCTCCTTCCTTGCCTGCTCAGCCACCTTTAATTGTGCTGCAGCCGCCGCCTCCTCCTTCACGAGCTGCTACAGCCGTTCCACCGATTGGGTGATCCCAGCTCTCAAGTCTGCCCTCAAATTGCGCGAGTCGCCGAGATGCGACTTCGCGCGCAGAAGGCAGTTGCGAGCCTCAGTTACCCGATCGGTGGGTTTTTTCGGCTGTGGCTGGCTTGCCCCCGGCGACCCTCCCAGCGCCTCAGTGGAGATTCGGCGCGCCACGGCCTGGTTGTCCGGCTGGGATGTGGCGTGCTTTGTAGACGTCTGGGAGGCTGTCACAGTCGGGCCAGCTTTTTTGGTTGGATTCGCGGCGGCCGAAGGAAGAGTCTGAGATTTTGACAATTTCCCGTCCTCCCACTCACCAATGCTTCGCCTCACACTGGAGGCCTGAGTTGAAGCACTGGGAGGGGAAACCTCCCTCTCGAAGGTGATGGAAAGTGCCGCACTCGACGGAGAGACACGGGATCTTGTGGAGGCTTTTTTGGCTGGGGTCCTGGAGAGGAACATGATGTGGAAGTGGAAGATTAAAATTAACTGTTATTCTGATCCCTGTAAAGGGGGGATCAGTTGGTCAATAATTATTATGCCTCAAAAAAGGTGTCAATAAGAGAATAAGATAATTAAAATGATTTTTAACACTAATGTTCTGATCGGTTAGGTTAGGTTAGGTTAGGTTAGGTTAGGTTAGGTTAGGTTAGGTTTTTTTTTTTTTTTTTTTATCTTCTACCCCCACCATGGATGGGGTCTACTCTGAGCTGCACATACATTCCAGTTCTCGCATTTATTCCTCTCGCACTTTCATTCCTCATACTGTATCTTTCTGTCATACATCATCGTTTGTTTCCATTATGGGTGGGATTCCCAACTATCATCTAGCTGCTCTATCTATTTATTTTTATTCATTTTATTGAAAGCCAGGGATAAAACTTTTATTTTTACAATCCTTATACTTATTGTTCTTATCTTAAATCGTAAATTTCATTATGTCTTATTTATATTAGCTTGCATATTTAGTTCTTATTCTAGATTTACAGTTTTATACATTTACTTATTTCCTACTAATTCATACAGGTCCTACAGAGTAGGGGGAGCATTTCTTATTTACGCCCAGCTTTTAACATTTAATTTGCTTTACAGGTCCTTTACGGACGGGAGCATTTTTTGTTTGACACTGTTCTTAATTATTATACTTAAACAAATTTTAACCTTAATATATTTTACAACTACTTTCTTATGCTGTTCTTTAATATAACGCAGTATATTTTGACAGCATATTTGCTTATACGGTTTTATTTCTTTTGACAACTATGGATGCTATTTGACTACAGTAATTTAAAAACAATTCTCTGTGTTTTCCCATCATTAGATGCGGTGCTTGTTGAGCATTCAGTTCTACACCAAGTTGTTGCTCAGTCTCGTATCGTAGCCTTGCAGTCATTGGGCAATTGAATAGGATGTGCAGAACCGTCTCCTCGACGCCAGGTTCGCAGGCGCACGATGAGTTCTCCTTACACTTGAAGCGTTTCAAGTATGCGGAGAACCCACCGTGCCCCGTCAAAATCTGCGTGGTCAAGCTGTCGTGGGTCATCTTGCGTACCACTCTGTACGCCGCCACAGCGTCCGGGAAAAAGATTTTGGTGCCCGAAGCCGTGTCACCCGATCTATATCTCCCGTTCCACTCGCCAAGCGTCTCCGACCGGATTACTCGCTTGACGAATGAAACGGGACACTGATCGTAGTCCGGCCTCTTCTTCGACTTTAGAGCGGCCTCCTTCGCAAGCTGGTCGGCTCTCTCGTTCCCCTCCAACCCTGCGTGGGCCTTTATCCAGAACAGCGAGACGCGTTTGTTCTGGAGTTTACAGCGGCGCAAGTTGTCTCTAGTTTCCACTGCCAAGGGGTGGGGGGAACTCGAGTTGGTCACCGTCTGAAGGGCCGCCCTAGAGTCGCTGAAGATGCCAAACGTGGATTCGCTATATTTGAGCACCTCTGCCACCGCTCTGTGTAGAGCCAGAAGTTCAGCCTGGTAGACGGTACAATAGGACGGCAAAGCAAGCTTGAGGGCTTTCACCTCAACGGCACCCCTCCATAAGGAAAGCGCCGCTCCGACTTTTCCCTCAATTTTGCTGCCGTCAGTGAAAATGCGCACTGCATAGTCACTGTGGTTATTGTACTGGTCCTCGTCTACCAGGCTTCCGAACTCCAGACACATTTGCTCCGCAGGGTGTGGGGCCTCCAGCGCGGGTACCATCCGCTCCACCTCCCTGCCCCCTAGTATAGGTTGGGGTACTCCCCTCCTGGCTCCGTAGAGTGCTGCTGCTTCTCGAACGCGAAGATCGAGTGGGAGCATCCCAGGCAGCACCAGGGCAGAGTTCAGGGAGACCGTGCGGTATGCCCTGCACATTTTCTGGGTAATCCCGCGCTGGACGTTCCGAAGCTGCTTTTGAGTACCCAGCTTTTCGGCTGCTGGAGCCCAGACGCTAGCGGCATAAAGAATTATGGGTTCTATTGTGGCCACGTAGATTGTTCTTATGACCTCGGGGTTTAGCCCCCAGCTGACTCTCGCGGCTCTACACAGCCGTTTATAGATTTCAATTACCCTCCTGCACACGAGCGAGACATGAGTGTTGAATGTCAACCCGCTATCTATCGTGACACCCAGGATTTTTATCTCTTTTGCTAAGGCGATGTCTGTCCCCCCCATGCTCAGGCGTGGTGTGTCAAACTTCAGCTTTTTAGTTATTACCATAGCAGTAGTCTTATGGGGTGCAAAAGTAAGTTTATTTTCGACACCCCACGCCAGAACATGAGCGAGAGCCGCGTTAGCGGATACCTCCACCTCCAGCGCAGTCTCTCCGTCGAAGACTAGGAGGACATCGTCCGCGAACGCCTGTATGTACACCCCGAGACTCTGCAGTGCTTTAAGGAGGGGGTCTAGGAGCAGGTTCCAGAAGATAGGGCCCCCAATCGAACCTTGAACGCAGCCCTTGCTGGTGTCCCTGGTGTATTCTTCCCCGCCGTACCTAATAGAGACTTTTCGGTCACTGAGGTAGCTGTCGATGACCCGCCTAAGATTTACTGGACATTTTTCTTCCGCCAGACGGACTCGAACTGCTGGCCACCAGGAATTATCGAAAGCTCCCTCTATGTCTAAAAATACGAGAGTGATGATTCTTTTTTGTGCCAGCTTTAAGTGGATGTGCTGCATAAGAGCATAGAGGGAGTCCTCGGTGCTCCTCTGGGGCATGAATCCGTACTGACGGGTACTCATCCTCGGTAAGAGATGGAATTTTAGGCGGGCCACCAGCATCTTCTCATAGATCTTCCCTAGTATAGGCAATAGCCCAATCGGCCTATATGACTTGGGAGTAGAGTAATTGTCTTTTCCTGGCTTCCTCAGTATAACTACCGTTGCCTCTTTCCAGGACGCGGGGAAATACTGAAGTTCCAGACACTTGTTCAGGAACCCCAAGAATAAACCTGGGTCGTTACCCACGACTTCACGGCAAATGTCAGCCGTAAAGCCATCAGAACCTGGCGCCTTTTTGGGGTTAAAGGACTCTACCGATTTCCTTAGCTCAGCCATCGTAAACGGTGGGTCACAGCATCCATGTTGTTCCCCAATATTTATATATTCGGCTTTCGACCGGATGGTACGGTGATGAACATTGTCGCCCTCTAGTGCGTCTTCCGGGTAAAATGTTTCCGCTAAGAGCTTCACTGAGCCCTTCGCGTCTAATACATCACCGTTCCATTCCAACGGTAGGTCCTCTTCCCTGCGCTGCGTCCTTCCTATTACCCTATATATTCCTTCCCAAACCCCCTCCCTATCCTGCTTCCCACAGAACTCCTTCCAACTCTCGGTCTGAGCTTTGGCCGCTTCCAACTCATACTCCTCTTTCTGTTTCAGGTACTGTTCAACGACCTTCTGCCTCCGGACAGGGGCGGCACAGCGGATCCTGCGCCTCATGGTATTGACCGACCTCTTCATCTCAGCGAGTCTCTCGGACCACCACGGCAAGGTAAGTTCCTCTTTAACCTTTTTGCAAGGCATTGATAGTTTACAAACTTCATCTATTACTTTGTTGAGATTATTGGTAGTGATATCAATTTCGTGTTTAGTTTTAATTTTATTTATTGCAGCTATGGTTAAATTATTTTCTATTTTTAATTGTCCGAATTTCGTATGGAATTCGGGCCAATTAGCTTTTTTTGTGTTAAATTTACGTGTGGTTCGTTCAATTTTTATTCCCTTGGATTTCTCCAAGAGAATGTTAAACACAATGCCGTTGTGGTCCGAGCTCGTGAGGCCCTCGTCGATCCTCCAGTCGTCTACCAGGTCCAGGATGTTGTTGGAGCAGGCGGTAACGTCAACGTAACTACTGTACCGCTTCCCTCCCCGGATGGTGTCGAAGGTCGGAATTTCCCCTCGGTTGAGTATATTAAGACCAAGCTCACCGAGAGTTCCCACCATTTCCTCTCCTCTGTGGTCATTCTTTGGGCTGCCCCACCATATGTTTTTTGCGTTGGCGTCCCCTCCAACGATCAGCTTCCCTGAACCGACGACGACCCCTATTCGCCTTAGGTGTTCTAAGTAGGGCTCGATAGGCTGGTCTGGCTCAAAGTAAAAAGAGACAAATGTGATCTCCCAGGCACTGGACAGGATTCCCACCACCGAGATGTTGTTGGTGGTGAGTTTCGGGTACTGTTTGACTACAAGGTCATTGTTGAAAACAGCTATTGCTGCTTTCACAGTCCCGCCTCCTATGCCAGTGTTCTGAAAGATTCTAACGCCCTTGTGACTCTTCATTACTCCATCCCCAGCCACGTACGGTTCCTGCAGAAGTGCCACCGCTACTCCGCGCTTCGTAGCTTCAATAAGAAGCTCATTGGTGGCAAGCTTTTTTCGTTGGAGGTTGGCCTGCAATACTCCATAGGGGGTATTTACTACCGAGGTGCCCTTAGCAGTATGCCACAGTCGACCTGGCCACCTCGTCCCATCTTATGCGCACTGGGCAGTCGTGGCTAAACGCATTGTGCGTGCCCTGATCGGTCTTGGATTTGGCACAGTTACGGCAAGAGGGTGGTGAGCCTGAGAGCCAATCTGGGCACTCCGATCTCATGTGCGGGTCTCCGCAGTGGCTACAGAGGTCCGCAGGCTCCTTGCAGAACCGCTTGCCGTGCCCGAAGCCCAGGCAGCGGGTGCACTGCACCAACGGGGATTGATCTTCAACTCTAACGCGCTGAAAATCTATGTGCAGTGTCCCGCCTTCCAGCGCTCGTCGCCAGATGGTAGGCGAGACGCAGACGATGACGTGGCCGACATGTGGGTTGCGCGTCCTCCTTCTGTACTTGACCTCGACTCTGTTTTCCTCATCGTTGAGGCCGCCAAAAACACCCTTGTTCTGGTTTCTCAGGGCCTTAATTATGTCTTCGTCAGTATTTACAACCAAGACGTTCCTGAGGACCAGAAGCGGGTCCTTGTTCTTGACTTCCTCGACGGTGAGGTCCACTCCTTCATTTTGGAGTCGGGTCTTCATTTTTGCCCTTTCCTCTTTCGTTTCAAAGCCCATTATTATTTTACGGTCCTTGGCTTTCCTCACCTTGTCCACCTTTATCCATCCCTCCTTGGCATTTGCCACTTTCCTAATCCTTTCCAGGACTTCCTCACCCGACTCAGTCTCATCTTTTGAGGTGACCACCACTGAATGCAATGTACTGCGCCCTGGCAGTGACTTTACGGCTCCAGTTGCGGCCACACTCGCGTAGCTGGCCTTCTCCAATATGCCCTTTTGAAGGTCCATCTTCTCCTTGAGCTCCTCAATATGCCTGCCACTCTCAACAAGGAGCTTCGTGTGTTGCTCCAGTGTTTTGAGCAACATATCGCTGGCAGCCTTCTCATCCGGAGAAGATGGTCTTGTGGGCGGTGTTTTAGGTTCAGTTGTCAAGGAGAGGCCCCCTTTAGTCAATTTTTGTTTGACAGTCCTCAGCTCCACTTCAGCCTCCCTAACCAATTGATACATTCTCTCCACAGCTTCGGAGATGGCTGTTTTTATCTCCGTCTTTGTGTTTCGAGAGCTGCTTAGGTTAAGCTTAGCCTTGGTTAGGCAGGCTTTAGCTTCCGAGGTCCGGTCCACATATTTAGCCTTTGGTGGAGAGCTTTTTTCGACTGATCTTCTTAATGAAGATGCAGTCGTCACCTTGCTTTCCTGGGCCAAGGCAGACTTTGTCTTTACATTCGCAGGGCCGGCCTGCACCGTCTTGTCAATACTGAATGTGTCGTTGTTAGTGGGGCTGGTATTAGTGGCTTCCCACTCACCTATACTACGTCTTACATTCAGAGAGGCAACTGCCTCAGGTCTAGACGGTGACTTTTCACCGTCTTTAGCATTCAAAGGCGTTCTAAATCCGAACATGTTGGGGGTATGCGTCACTTATTCTGTCGTCAATAGGGACGAGAGTACAAAATAAAATAAAGTTAAATTATAGCCGTTGTTCAAAAGAAACAAAACCGCTAATAGTCTTATAACTAAAATAGTTAATTGTAAAATTTACGTCGTAAAACCGTCTTTAAAAGACTTAAATCAGGGTCCGGAGACCTCACACAGTCCTTAGGGGGCTCCACATAGGCTTTGCAATCGACTGCTGGTCGTAAAAACCGTTTTCAAAATTTTTGGTAGAGCAGCTCTATGTAGAGTCTCCCTGTTGCAATCACTGGATAGAGCTCGCCGAGACCGATCCAATGAACCCAAACACGGCTACCCTATCCCAAAGGGTTCCGGAGACAAAGCAGTTTGAAATTCCGGTTGCTGATCCAAGATGGCGGCCGGAATTTGGTTACTGGTGGTTATCTCCGGAACCGTTCGGCCGAATACCACCGTGTTCGGGCTTTCCTGAATCAGCTCGAAGAGATCCACCCCGCAAAGCAAATTTCAGGCCTGAAAAATCTTGGGTCCTGAAAACCGCTGAAAACAGTCCTATCGGGTAGGGAGGAAGGAGCCAGCCGATTCCCCCAAAGAAAACCCGAGCCCTCTACGACCCCCGACTCGGGAGCTATCCGAGTCCGAAAATTGGTTTGACAGTCCTAGAACTGTCAAAGTCAATCTTCCCCCCGGTATAACTTCCTCCCCAGCGATCGCAGAGTACCCGAGCTTGGGCTTGTTCTGCTTGGCTCGTCCCGCTCCGACGCGTAAATTGGTTTTCAGGCTCCTGAAAATTTTCAGCTCAGAAACGCCTGAAACCCAGTGGATCGGACAGAAGTGGTCTCCCCAAACACAACTGTGAAAACGGCAAGTCTCTGCGACTTCCGGATCCGGAGCTATGCCAGGCCAAAGTTTCCCAAAGAGTGGGGATAAATGTCAAAAGCCAACTTTGGGTGGCTATAACTCCGCAACCGTTTGCCACAGAGAAACGCGGTTTGGAATGCTGTGCCTGGCTCCACCTCCTCTATCCGCCAAGAATGGTTTCAGGGCTGAAAATTTTCAGGTCCTGAAAACTCCTGAAAGTGTACACAAATTTTTCCCCCTTGTATGCCGCTGAGAACTGCGGAAATCCGGGTTCTCTGCGCCCAATAGCTCCGGAGATATTCGGGAATTTACACGGCAACCATAAAAGACAAAATGGCCGAAAAAAGCTATTTCCGTCAATCTCCAAGCTAATAGGCTCAACTTTGGGCTTAAACCACCTCCAATATACATATAAAATTCAATTACAACATCAAAAACTAATTATTTCTATTTATTTCGAATTTATTTGAATAAATGACTAAAAATTAAATAACTTTAGAACAGGTAAACAAAAAATTTTGAAAAAAAATGTTAAAATTATTGGTAAATGGTACACTATACGACAGTAAAACTAAAATACAAAAAATAAAATTTTAACCTGTGGAAATTTACAATTACGCAATTTTCACAGTTTTTTAATTAATATATTAAAACTAGAAGAGCAAAAAATCAGCATTTTTCAGGATACGTTCTTGAAGCCAGCGCGCAGCAGATAGCAGTTGAAAAATTTTGAAAATGTAAAGTTTTCAGGAGATACAAGTGTCCGAAAATCTGATTTTCATTAATTTCTAACACAAAAAGTATTTAATTTAAAAATCTAATACTTGCAGATTACTTCCTTTCCTTACTGTTTCTTTCGTGCTGCAAAGTTTCAGGTGGCTGCAACGTCTAGTTTAGATTTTTCAGACCACGTGTTTTCTAGTTTTTCCCAATTTCCTCAGGAGGTCTTGATTGAAGGTGGTTCCGGAGTGGTCCGGAGCGTAGCTGTCTTCTTTCCACTATGTTTTTCCAAATAAAAACATATGGTCGTCGCTTTAGATTCGCCGCAAATGCAGCAAACGTTGAAGTTTTAAAGTACTTAACCTCTAAATTAGGGGTTTTTTCACTCTGCACCTTTCAGCACTGCAATCCGGTTTGCACTTTTAATTTGTGATTATGGAGACAACTTTCCTCTACATAACAACACTTGATTTGCTAAAATCGGAGCACTTTTGACCGGTTTTTCGAATTTTTAAGTGCGGAGCGACTCAAAAAACGATCTGACCACCACGAGGGTTGGGGGGGTACTGGGTTAGGTTAGGTTAGGTTAGGTTAGGTTAGGTTAGGTTAGGTTTTTTTTTTTTTTTTTTTTTTTTTTTTTTTTTTTTTTTTTTTTTTTTTTGTGGCAGGAGTGGGAAATCCATCATGGACACCCAGACCGCCTTGCAGGAAGGCAGTCTGGGTAGTGCCGGACTCCTACCGGCTAAAAACCACTCCTGCCAAGCGAAGGGCCACCCTGCCGTCAAGTTACGCAGGGTATTAAGGGCTGTAGGTTCCTGTTTTCTTTTCCAATTTTGGTTTATTACTGGATAATTATAAAATATATTATAGTTATATATGTAATATAATAATAAATAATAGAATTAATAATAATATTAAAATCCTCATTAAATTAAGTTTATCATCGTTCAAATTCTGTCATTGTTAAAACTTTTATATTAAAATGTCAATAAGTAGTTAACTACAATATCGTGTGTAATAAATAATTCATATTTAAAAATACATTTTGGTACCAATTTATATAGTAATAAAACAAAGAAAGCAAAACTGACTATCATTGTCAGGTTTTGTTTCCTTTGTTTACTGTTTGGACTATCCTAGTAATATATTCAATAAAATCATTTCTATATTTTTTGTTTCTCATTAATAAAGGAAGACTTTCTTGGGTAACACTTTCCCCTATCCTTGCCTCTAGTTTGTATCTGGAGAAGGCATATACCGGGCAGTCAGTCAGGAGGTGGAGGACTGTCTCCTGCTTGTCGGGGTCGCAGGCGCACGCCGGGTTCTCCTTGCACTTGAAGCGAGTCAGGTACTCGGAGAACCCGCCGTGGCCCGTTAGAGCTTGGGTCAGCTCCTTGGTCATCTCCATCTTTCTTATCGTCCTGTACGCGGCGATCGCACAGGGGAAAAACATCTTCGTCGTGGCCGCCGTTTGTCCTGCACAATACCTCCGGTTCCATTCGTCCAGCGTCTCCATTCGGATCATACGCTTGACAAATGAAACCGGGCATTTGTCGTAGTCGGGTTGCCGTTTCGACTTCAGGGCAGCCTCTTTCGCGAGCAAGTCGGCTCTCTCATTGCCCTCCAGCCCCGCATGAGCTTTCACCCAGAACAGGGAGACGCTCTTGTTCTGGGCGGTAATGCAGCGGATGGCGTCTCTTGTTTCTACTGCGAGGGCATGGAGGGCTTCAGGGTTCACGACTGTCTGGAGGGCTGCCATGGAGTCGCTGTAAATAGCGAACGCCGTCTCGTTCCTTTGGAGGACTTCCTTCACTGCTTTGCAGAGAGCGAGAAGCTCGGCCTGGTAGACGGTACAGTAAGACGGCAAAGCAATTTTGAGGGCCTTGACCTCCGCTAGATCGGTCCACACCGACACTGCGGCTCCGACCTTGCCCTCAATCTTGCTGCCGTCTGTGAAAATACGCACCGCGTAGTTGCGGTGCTCATTATATTGTTCCTCGTCTACCAGGCGTCGCAGTGCAATGGCCCTCTGCGCAGCCGGATGCGGCATTTCTAGTGCCGATACCACACGCTCGATCTCCCGGTCTCCCAGCGCTGGATGAGGCACCCCTCTCTTGGCCTCATAAAGGGCGGCTGCCTCTCGGATTCGGAGATCAAGAGGGAGTATCCCAGCCAGCACCAGTGCTGAGTGTAGGGAGACCGTGCGGTAGGCTCGGCACAGCTTTTGCGCGAAGCTCCTCTGGACGGCGTTCAGCTTCTTCTGCAACCCGACTTTGTTGGCGGCCGGCGACCACGCACTCGCCGCGTACAGGATGATAGGCTCCACTGCAGCCGTATAGATG
Organism: Mythimna albipuncta; assembly: GCA_929112965.1. Classification (NCBI taxonomy): domain Eukaryota; kingdom Metazoa; phylum Arthropoda; class Insecta; order Lepidoptera; family Noctuidae; genus Mythimna; species Mythimna albipuncta. Next base: position 68,916 of record OV815962.1, on the reverse strand, counting down.
CAGCGGATAACCTCTGGATGGAGACCCCAACTGACCCTAGCTGCCCGCGATAGCTGTTTGTAGATGCCGATGGCTCGGGAACAGACGTTTGCGACGTGGGTGTTAAATGTCAACTTGTGATCGATGGTGAGACCAAGCAGCTTGATTTCATCCGACATGCCAATGTCTACCCCATCCATCCGGAGACATGGGGTGTCATGCTTCAGTTTGCGCGTGACCAGCATTGCTTTCGTCTTTTGCGGCGCAAACCGAAGCTTGTTCGTGACACCCCATGCTCGCACGTACTCGAGGGCGACATTGGCATCCCTCTGGACTTCAAGAGCCGTCTCACCATCGAACACAAGGACAATGTCGTCAGCAAACGCCTGGCAATAGACCCCCATTGCCTCCAGAGCCTTTAAAAGAGGATCCAGCACAAGGTTCCAAAATATGGGACCACCGATTGACCCCTGGACGCATCCCTTCTCGGTCCTGGATTCGTACTCCATTCCCGCATATCTGACCTTCACCACCCTCTCGGACAAGTAGCTGTCTACGACCCGCCTCAAGTTTACAGGACACTTTTCCTCAGCCAGTCGGACTCGTATGGCTGGCCACCATGCGCTATCGAAGGCCCCCTCAATATCCAGGGACACAATCGTGACAAGCCTCTTTGCGTTGAGTCTGTCACGAATGTGCCCCATCAGCGTATAGAGGGAGTCTTCGGTGCTTCGCTGGGGCATGAATCCGTACTGGCGAGTACTCATCCTTGGTAATAAATAAAACTTGAGTCGGGTCACGAGCAGCTTCTCATAAACCTTGCCGAGGACAGGCAAGAGCCCAATTGGCCTGTACGACTTTGGGGTGGTGTAGTCATCTTTAGCGGGCTTGCGGAGCACGACGACAGTTGCCTCTTTCCAGGACCGCGGAAAGTATCCATGCACCAGGCACTTGTTCACCAAGCGCAGAACTAAGTCTGGGTCTTGACGGATCGTGTGGCCCCATATGTCCGCCGTCAGACCGTCGGAACCGGGGGCTTTTTTGGGGTTGAACGAGGAGACAGCTCGCTCCAGCTCGTCAAGTGTGAAGGGGGGGTCTAAAGGTTCATCTTCGTTCCCTCCGTTCACCTCTTCCGCTCGTTGCCGCACCCTTTTGTGCTCCTCGTTGTCCCCCTCCGAGCGATCCTCTGGGTAGAACGTCTGTGCCAGATACCTCGCTGAGGCCATTGGGTCTAGGGTCCTGCCGTCGCTCACCATCGGCAAATCTTCCTCCCTTTTTTCGGTCCTGCGGATTACCCGGTATATGCCCTCCCACAGGCCTTCCCTATCTTGCTTTTCGCAGAACCCCTTCCAGCTCTCGATTTTTGCTTGGACTACCGCACGTTCGTACTCTTCTTTCTGTTTCAGGTACTCCTCAACAACCTTAGGTCTCCGGACTGGCGCTGCACAACGGATTCTCCGCTTCTTGGTGACCACTTGCCTCTTTAGGCTTGCGAGCTCATCGGACCACCACGGCACGGTTAACCTCTCGACACACTTCTCTTTGGGTATCACGGATGTACAGGCGTCTTGCACTGCCGTTGTAAGTCCCTCGACTACCAGGTCTATTTTGTCCCTGCTGTCGATTTGATCGAACAGACTTACGGTCAAATTGTTGTTTTGCATAATTTGGCGCAGTTTCTTACAAAACTGCGCCCAATTTGCTTTCTTAGTATTGTAGATCCTGGTAGTCCGGTTAACCGTGATACCCAAGGACTTCTCGAGGTGTACATTAAACTCAATGCCGTTGTGGTCCGACCCCGTCAGGTCGTCAACGACTCGCCAGCCGTCAGTCACCATCAGCATATCCGCTGTGCAGGCTGTGACATCGACGCAGCTCGTGTAACGTCTGTTACCACGAACTACGTCGAAGGTTGGAGTTTCCCCTGTGTTAAGTACCTGCAGTCCAAGCTGGTCGAGAGCTCCCAGCATCTCGTCGCCTCTGCTATTGGTCTCGCTGCTGCCCCACCAGATACTCCAGGCGTTGGCGTCTCCTCCCATGATGAGCTTATGTGGGCCGGTCTCGCTTTCCACCTTTCTGAGCCTGTCCAGGTATGGCCCTAAGGGCTGGTCTGGCTCGAAGTAGAATGAGACCAGGGTTAGTCTCCAGGCGCCGGTTTGGATCCCCACCACGACGATGTTGTTCGTGGTGAGTTCTGGGTACTGTCTTACGGTAAGTTTTGTGTCAAAGACGGCTATGGCCGCTTTGACAGTCCCTTCTCCTTGTCCAGTGCTCTGGAAAATTCGGACTCCCCTGGTCCCACTCATCCTCTTCACGCTGCCCACGTAGGGCTCCTGGATCAGCGCTATGGTGGCTTTGCGTTTCTCGGCCTCAAGCATAAGCTCTTGGGTTGCCAATTTCTTCCTTTGGAGATTCGCCTGGAGTATCTTGTACGGCATTATGTTCACCGGGACCACCTTAGCAGTAGGCGACGGACGCCCGTGCCAGCCGATCCCACCTGACCCGAACAGGACACTCAAGGTCAAACGCGTTGTGGTCAGTTCTCCCCATCTTCGCCTTGACGCAGTTGGGGCACTTAGGTGTTTCCGCCTTTAGCCACTGGTCACAATCTGGTCGAAGGTGTGGGCCCCCGCAGTGACTGCATAAGTCGGCAGGTTCTTTACAGAGCCGACGACTATGCCCGTAGCCCAAGCACCTGGTGCACTGCACCAGTGGCGACTGGTCATCGACGAAGACGGTCTGGAGATCGATGCGCGCCCTTCCCTTCTCAAGCATCCTGTTCCAGACAGCCGGAGACGTGCTGACAACGACGTTGCTGGTTTGGGGGTTCCGCGAGTTCCTCTTGAATTTAACCGTCATTCGATCCTCCCCGTTGTCGAGGCCGCGAAAGACATCCCGGTTTTGATTCCGCAGCGCCTCCAGCAATTCCTCGTCGGAGTGTATGCGGAGGACGCCACGAAATATCAACAAGGGGTCCTTATTTCTCACGTCCTCGACAACGAGGTGATCTCCTGACTTTTGGATCCTTTCCTTTAGCCTGTTTCGGTCCTCCGCCGACCTACATCCCATAATAACCCTGCGGTCCTTCGCCTTTCTCACCCTATCTATCTCCACTCCTCCCTCCTTGGCCTTCACTGCCTCTCTAATTTTCTCCAAGACCCTCTCTCCAGTATCATTTTCATCCTTAGACGTCACCACTACGGAGTGCAGTGCGATCCTACCTGGGGTCTGCCTTTTCGGTGGACCCGCAGCTACACTTGCGTAAGTGGCCGCCTTTTCCAGTACTTCTCCCTGCCTTTCCATCGCCTGCCGCAACTTCTCCATCTTCTCGCTGCTCTCCTTCACTAACGTGCTGTGCTCCGCTAGTGAAGCGAGCAACGAGTCAACCTCCGGGAAGCTCCTGGGCACTTCTGTCGGGGGTGTTGCCGTGATGGCCTCCTCCCTTACCGTCTCAGCCCCCTTCGCATGTACGGCGGCCGCCGCTTCCTTGACAAGTTGATATAGCCGTTCCACTGACTGGGTGATCCCGGCTTTGAGATCTGCCCTCAAATTACGCGAATCGCTGAGGTGCGACTTCGCACGCAAAAGACAGTTTCGAACCTCGGTCACCCAGTCGGCGGGTTTATTTGTCTGCGACTGGCTCGCTCCCGGTGACGCCCCCGCCGTCTCGGTGGAAGTTCGGCGTGCCACAGCCTTGGAATCTGGCTGGGTCAAAGCTCGCCGTGTGGACTTCTGAGGAGCCGTCACTGTTGGGACCGATTTTTTAGGTGGGTAAGCGGCGGCCGATGAAAGGGGTTGTGACTCCATCGCCTTCGCATTCTCCCACTCACCAATGCTTCGCCTCACACTAGAGGCTTGAGTTGAAGCACTGGGAGGGGAGGCCTCTCCCTCGAAAGTGATGGAGAGTGCCGCATTCGATGGAGAGACTTGGTGACCTGTAGAAGCTTTCTTTGCTGGGGTCCTGGAGAGAAACATGATGGAAGAGTAGATGAGAGGGAATCGGTATTAAATCAAAATACACTATGAAATAAAAATTTCGATCCCTGTAAAAGGGGGATCAAATGGTCAATAATAATTTTTCCTCAAAAGAGGTGTCAATAAAATAATTAAATACAATATAAAACTTAAAACTAATTTTCTGTTCCCTGTAAAGATCAGCAGTCAGATACTTAGAAGGTACTATTATAAAAATAAATATGTAATAAAACTAAAACTAATGTACTGAACCCTGTAAAGGGGGGTCAATAAGTCATTTCAAGAAAATAGAGATTTTTTCTTCAAAAGACGTGTCAATAAAATGGTCAATATCCTTCAAAGATGTGCAATCAAGTTGTGTGGGTTTGACTGGCAACTGGTAACCCAAACAATTCTTTATTCTAATGTTATACTAAAATAATACGACCTTCCTTAATATCGGTTAGGTTAGGTTAGGTTAGGTTAGGTTAGGTTTTTTTTTTTTTTTTTTTTGTGGTAGGAGTGGGAAATCCATCATGGACACCCAGACTGCCTCGTAAGGGGACAGTCTGGGTAGTGCCGGACTCCTACCGGCTAAAAACCACTCCTGCCATGCGAAAAGCCCCTGCCGCCAAGTTGCGCAGGGATATTTATGGGCTGTAGTTGAAATATTTGTTGAGCTGTATTTTAAAAGATAATTGTAATAAATAGTTTATAATAAAATATCACAATAAATAATCCCAGCAAATAAACAAATAAATACAATAATACAATACATTTTAAAATATCACTTTATATTGCATTTCAACAAACGAAAACCAAATCTGACCATGATTGTCAGGTTTGGTTTCGTTTGTTTACTGTTCGGACTATCATAGTAATATATACAATAAAATCATATCTATATTTTTTGTTGCTCATTATTATAGGAAGTCTTTCTTTGGTGATACTTTCCCCTATCCTTGCCTCTAGTTCGTATCTGGAGAAGGCATATACCGGGCAGTCCGTCAGGAGGTGGAGGACTGTCTCCTGCTTGTCGGGGTCACAGGCGCACGCCGGGTTCTCCTTGCACTTGAAGCGAGTTAGGTACTCGGAGAACCCGCCATGGCCTGTTAGGGCTTGGGTCAGCTCCTTGATCATCTCCATCCTTCTTATCGTCCTGTACGCGGCGATCGCACAGGGGAAAAACATCTTCGTTGTGGCCGCCGTTTCTCCTGCACAATACCTCCGGTTCCATTCGCCCAGCGTCTCTATTCGGATCATACGCTTGACGAATGAAACCGGGCATTTGTCGTAGTCGGGTTGCCGCTTCGACTTCAGGGCAGCCTCCTTAGCGAGCAAGTCGGCTCTCTCGTTGCCCTCCAGCCCCGCATGAGCTTTCACCCAGAACAGTGAGACGCTCTTGTTCTGGGCGTGAATGCAGCGGATGGCGTCTCTTGTTTCTACTGCGAGGGCATGGAGGGCTTCGGGGTTCACGACTGTCTGGAGGGCTGCCATGGAGTCGCTGTAAATAGCGAACGCCGACCCGGTCCTTCGGAGGACTTCGTTCACTGCTTTGCAGAGGGCGAGAAGCTCGGCCTGGTAGACGGTAGAGTAAGACGGCAAAGCAAGCTTGAGGGCCTTGACCTCCGCCTGGTCGGTCCATACCGATACTGCGGCTCCGACCTTGCCCTCAATCTTGCTGCCGTCTGTGAAAATACGCACATCATAATCGCGGTGCTCATTGCATTGTTCCTCGTCTACCAGGCGTCGCAGTGCAATGGCCCTCTGCTCAGCCGGATGCGGCATCTCTAGTGCCGATACCACCCGCTCGATCTCCCGGTCTCCCAGCGCAGGGTGAGGTACCCCTCTCTTGGCCTCGTACAGCAAGGCTGCCTCCTTAATCCGGAGGTCAAGAGGGAGTATCCCAGCCAGCACCAGTGCTGAGTGTAGGGAGACCGTGCGGTAGGCTCGGCAAAGCTTTTGCGCGAAGCTCCTTTGGACGGCGTTCAGCTTCTTCTGCAACCCGACTTTGTTGGCGGCCGGCGACCACGCGCTCGCCGCGTACAGGATGATAGGCTCCACTGCAGCCGTATAGATGCAGCGGATTACCTCTGGATGGAGACCCCAGCTGACCCTAGCTGCCCGCGACAGCTGTTTATATATGCCGACGGCTCGGGAACAGACGTTTGCGACGTGAGTGTTGAAAGTCAACTTGTGGTCGATGGTGAGACCGAGCAGTTTGATTTCCTCAGACATGCCAATGTCTACCCCACCCATCCGGAGACATGGGGTGTCATGCTTCAGTTTGCGCGTGACCAGCATTGCTTTGGTCTTATGCGGCGCAAACCGAAGCTTGTTCGAGACACCCAATGCTCGCACGTACTCGAGGGCGACATTGGCATCCCTCTGGATTTCAAGAGCTGTCTCACCATCAAACACAAGGACAATGTCGTCAGCAAACGCCTGACAATAGACCCCCATTTCCTCCAGAGCCTTTAAAAGAGGATCCAGCACAAGGTTCCAAAATATGGGACCACCGATTGACCCCTGGACGCATCCCTTCTCGGTCCTGGATTCGTACTCCACTCCCGCATATCTGACCTTCACCACCCTCTCGGACAAGTAGCTGTCTATGACCCGCCTCAAGTTCACAGGACACTTTTCCTCAGCCAGTCGGACTCGTATGGCTGGCCACCATGCGCTATCGAAGGCCCCCTCAATATCCAGGGACACAATCGTGACAAGCCTCTTTGCGTTGAGTCTGCCACGAATGTGCCCCATCAGCGTATAGAGGGAGTCTTCGGTGCTTCGCTGGGGCATGAATCCGTACTGGCGAGTACTCATCCTGGGTAGCAGATAAAACTTGAGTCGGGCCACTAGCAGCTTCTCGAAGACTTTGCCGAGAACAGGCAAAAGCCCAATTGGCCTGTATGATTTTGGGGTGGTGTAGTCGTCTTTAGCGGGCTTGCGGAGTACTACGACGGTTGCCTCTTTCCAGGACCGCGGAAAGTATCCATGCGCCAGGCACTTGTTTACCAAGCGCAGAACTAAGTCTGGGTCTTGACGGATGGTGTGGCCCCATATGTCCGCCGTCAGACCGTCGGAATCGGGGGCTTTTTTGGGGTTGAACGAGGAGACAGCTCGCTCCAGCTCGTCGAGTGTGAAGGGAGGGTCCAAAGGTTCAACTGCGTTCCTCCCGTTCACCTCTTCAGCTCGTTGTCGCACCCGTGTGTGCTCCTCGTTATCCCCCTCCGAACGGTCCTCCGGGTAGAACACCTGTGCCAGATACCTCGCTGAGGCCTCTGGGTCTAGGGTCCTGCCGTCCCTCACCAACGGCAAATCCTCCTCTCTCTTCTCCGTCCTACGGATCACCCGGTATATACCCTCCCATAGGCCTTCCCGATTCTGCTTTTCGCAGAACCCCTTCCAGCTCTCGACTTTAGCTTGGACAATTGCACGCTCGTACTCTTCCTTCTGTTTCAGGTACTCCTCAACAACCTTTGGCCTACGAACTGGCGCTGCACAGCGGATCCTCCGCTTTTTAGTGACCACTAGCCTCTTCAGTCTGGCGAGTTCATCAGACCACCACGGCACGATTATCCTCTCTTTGGTCTTCTTTTTGGGTATCACGGATGTGCAGGCATCTTGCACTGCCGTCGTGAGCCTCTCGACTACCAGGTCTATATCGTCCACGCTGTCGATTTCATCGAACAGACTTACGGTGAGTTTGTTCTCTTGCATAATTTGGCGCAGTTTCTTACGAAACTGCGCCCAATTTGCTTTTTTGGTGTTGTAGATCCTGGTAGTCCGGTTAACCGTGATACCCAAAGACTTCTCGAGATGTATACTAAACTCAATGCCGTTGTGGTTCGACCCTGTCAAGTCGTCAACGACTCGCCAGCCGTCGGTCACCGTCAGCATATCCGCCGTGCAGGCTGTGACATCGACGCAGCTCGTGTAACGTCTGTCACCACGAACTACGTCGAAGGTTGGAGTTTCCCCTTTGTTGAGTACCTGCAGTCCAAGCTGGTCGAGAGCTCCTAGCATCTCGTCGCCTCTGCTGTTGGTCTCACTGCTGCCCCACCAGATACTCCAGGCGTTGGCGTCTCCTCCCATGATGAGCCTATGCGGGCCGGTCTCGCTTTCCACCTTTTTGAGGCTGTCCAGGTATGGCCCTAGGGGCTGGTCCGGTTCGAAGTAGAACGAGACCAGAGTTAGTCTCCAGGCACCGGTTTGGATCCCCACCACGACGATATTGTCCGTGGTGAGTTCTGGGTACTGTCGTACGGTTAGTTTAGGGTCAAAGACGGCTATGGCCGCTTTGACAGTCCCTTCTCCTTGCCTGGTGCTCTGGAAGACTCGGACACCTCTGATCCCGCTCATCCTCTTCACACTGCCCACGTAGGGTTCCTGGATCAGCGCTGCGGTGGCTTTACGCTTCTCGGCCTCAAGCATAAGCTCTTGGGTCGCCAACTTCTTCCTTTGGAGATTTGCCTGGAGCATCTTGTACGGCATGGTGTTCGCTGGGACCACCTTAGCAATAGGCGACGGACGCTCGTGCCAGCCTGTCCCACCTGACTCGAACAGGACACTCAGGGTTAAAGGCGTTGTGATCGGTTCTCTCCATCTTCGCCTTGACGCAGTTGGGGCACTTGGGTGTTTCCGCCTTTAGCCACTGGGCACATTCTGCTCGTAGGTGCTGGCCTCCACAGTGGCTGCATGAGTCGGCCGGTTCTTTACAGAGCCGCCGACTATGTCCATAGCCCAAGCACCTGGTGCACTGCACCAGTGGCGACTGGTCATCGACGAAGACGGTCTGGAGATCGATGCGCGCCCTTCCCTTCTCAAGCATCCTGTTCCAGACAGCCGGAGACGTGCTGACAACGACGTTGCTGGTTTGGGGGTTCCGCGAGTTCCTCTTGAATTTAACCGTCATTCGATCCTCCCCGTTGTCGAGACCGCGAAAGACGTCCCGGTTTTGGTTCCGTAGCGCCTCCAGCAGTTCCTCGTCGGAGTGTATGCGGAGGACGCCACGGAACACTAGCAACGGGTCCTTGTTCTTCACGTCCTCGACAACGAGGTGGTCTCCTGACTTCTCTATCCTTTCCCTAACTCTCTTCCTATCTTCCGCCGACCTACAGCCCATAATAATTTTCCGGTCCTTAGCCTTTCTTACGTTCTCTATGTCAATTCCTCCCTCTTTGGCTTTCACCGCTTCTCTTATTTTCTTTATCACGTCCTCCCCCGAATCCCCCTCGTCTTTTGACGTCACCACTATCGAGTGCAGCGCGGTCCTGCCTGGGGTCTGCCTTTTCGGTGGACCCGCCGCCACACTCGCGTAGGTAGCCGTCTTCTCCAATAGTTCCCCCTGCCTCTCCATCGCCCGCTGCAGCTTTTCCATCTTCTCGCTGCTCTCCTTCACCAGCGCGCTATGCTCCGCTAGTGAAGCGAGCAGCGAGTTAACTTCCGGAATGCTCTTGGGTGCTTCTGGTGGAAGTGTGGCCTTAGTGGCCTCCTCCCTTGTCAGTTCAGCCCCCATCACTTGTACAGCAGCCGCCGCCCCCTCCTTCACGAGCTGGTACAACCGTTCCACCGATTGCGTGATACCGGCTCTCAAGTCTGCCCTCAAATTACGCGAATCGCCAAGGTGCGACTTCGCGCGCAGAAGGCAGTTGCGAGCCTCGGTCACCCGATCGGCGGGTTTGCTCGGTTGCAGCTGGCTGGTCCCCGGTGACGCTCCCTGTGTCTCGGTAGAAGTGCGGCGCGCCACCGCCTTGCCGTCCGGCTGGGAAGTGGCGCGCTTTGTGGCCTTCTGGGAAGCCGTCACGGTCGGGGCAGCTTTCTTTAGTGGGTTCGCGGCGGCTGACGGGAGAGGCTGAGATTCAGCTATTTTCCCGTTTTCCCACTCGCCAATGCTTCGCCTCACACTAGAGGCCTGAGTTGAAGCACTGGGAGGGGAAACTTCCCCCTCGAAGGTGATAGAGAGCGCCGCGTTTGATGGAGAGACTTGGGGACCCTTGGAACCCTTCTTGGCTGGGGTCCGAGAGAGGAACATGGTAGTGGAGGTCAAGTATAAATGTATAATTAATCAAATAAAATTTCCTAAAAATACTGTTTTGATCCCTGTAAAGGAGGGATCAAAAATGTCAATAAACGATTAGTCGAAATAATTCCTCAAAAGCGGTATACAATAAAAATAAGACAATAATTAATATAGATTAAAAAATTTAAAATAATGTACTGATCCCTGTAAAGAGGGGATCAGAAGTCAATGAGTTACGTCACTAAAATTTCCTCTAAAGAGGTGTCAAATTGAGATAAAATTGGTTAGGTTAGGTTAGGTTAGGTTAGGTTAGGTTAGGTTAGGTTAGGTTAGGTTAGGTTTTTTTTTTTTTTTTTTTTTTTTTTTTTCGTACATATTTTACCGCAGACATGGTAGTCGGCGCAATTGTTTATATTTTTTATTTGTTTATAGATTCTTTTTACATTGTCGTGCCCTCATCTTGGACAAATATTACTTAAAAACTAAGCTTAAAAACTACGCGAGTCCACCTCAGACTCTTTTTTTTTTTTTTTTTTTTTTGTTTTTTTTTTTTTTTTTTATTATTATTATGTATGAATAAGTATAATTTTTTTTTTTTTTTTTTTTTTTTTTTTTTTTCTCATATTGTACTTTTTTTTTTAATATTTTGTATTACTTATAGGTTTCTTAATGGCTACTTTAACAATTATACAAATCCCTTAAGCTTATAATGCTAAACTACTACACAAATCAAAGAAGTACATTTTACACTTTACTGTACATTTAGGGTTTGTGGGTACAATTGGGGTATTTAGTTTCTATTTATTTGCTACCTAGAGTCTTCACTAACTCCATCAGGGCTTTTACGATTGCGGTGTCTCGATGCTGCATGGCCGTCTTAAGGTTGTATTCGACGACCATTTTAGACGGCGCATCCATCGCTTTCCGGGCGAAACGGCCCGTGGCATCGTCGGCGTCGTCGGTGTAATACACACAGCTGACCGTGTGTCTCGACACTGCGACAACTGCGTGGGAGATACTGTCATGGATCTGGAGCCTCCTTGACTTGGTTTTAATTATAATAACGCTGTCGCAGGTCAACCCCTGAGCTGCGTGGATGGTGAGAATGCGCGACCCTTCGCCAGACCCATAGCCTTGGTCAGCAAGAGAGGCTCTCTCTTCCTGTGTATGGACCAAGAATAAGGTGTTGTGGGCGGTTTTCGGTATGCGCGCTCCTGTGAACCTTTCCACTTTCAGAGAGTGGACCTGCGACAGCGACGTCTTGGAGGAGTATATACCGGGGTATATCTCACTCAGGGTCAAAGCTATGTCCATTGGGTTCCGATGCGTACAGAGCAACTCCTGGGCGATGCTAGCCACCAAATTCGGACGGGTGTACCTTAACTCAAATAAGTTCTCCCTGTCCAAAAATGGTAACTGATTCACGTCTCCGATGAGAACGACCTCGCCCGCTCCAGACAACTTCACTGCCATGACTATGGCCCCAAAATGGTTCATGAGGGCTTCGTCAACCGTAAGGCGACGGCATTTCTCCTCTGGTCTGAACCCGTTGGCTAAAATTGAGGCCATAGTGCGCACCTTTGCCTTAACACGATCTCCTAATCGGTGCGCCAGCTTCTCTCTGAGATCTTTAGCAGCTTCGGTTGTTGTGGTCACTATGATATCGCTCTCCTCGTCAAAGTGGTTCACTATCCAGGTTGTCTTTCCGCACCCTGGGACCCCGTTTACCCACCTGATACTGGGTACCGCCCAGTGTGCTTCCGAAGCTGGCGAAACACAGGCCCCCGAAATGGATTGTGCCATTTCGAGGATCCTGTCGTCCAGCATAATTTTGGTACACTTGGCGGTAACCACTATCGGGTCGTCTGCGGGTGTTCGGAATGTAGCTTTCCCTGAGCGCTCCGTTTCCTCCACGTCCAGGGTCACAAAGCCACTCTTAGCACTATAAGCTGCCATGTACGACCCTGTCATTTCACCAGCAATGACCTGGGACTTGACGTTGTCGTACACGGCTGCCTCTGCTTCCCCGAGCAAAACCCTTAACAGACCCTCATTTTTCCAATGGAAGGTCTGCAGAATCTTTCTACAAGTAGCGAGGTTTACCTCTCTGGTTGCCCTCACGACTGCTATATACTCGAGGAATGCGCTGTGTATGTGGTCCGTGATACCCGAGCTTACAGCGAGGGTCGGTGGGCTGACTTGCCCTTTGTCGGCTCTGGTCGGTTTGGGTTTTGGTGCTAGTGTTTCTCTAGGTTTCGGTTTGAAAAACCTCATGACCGCTGACTCTTGCCGCTCTGATGGTGATGTGCGGCTGGTACTCGGGAGCAGTGCGCTGAGGAAGTTGCCTATTGCTTTGAGACGGGTTTTGGACCGGGTTCGGTCCTCTGGGCTAAAGTTTCCGCCTTTGTCCCTCTTTTCTTTTTCTGCCGTTAACTTCTGCTGAGCCCTCTCAGCTCCGCTCAGGGCGATCGGGTTTTTAGTGGAGCTCATCGTGCTGCCTGTGTGGTCTGGGGGGGCTTTGAGGAAGCTTAGAGTTTCCCCCCTGTCCTCATAGACCACGATCTCATGCTGTTCTGAGGCTTTAAGACAGCCGAAACGGTCTGCGATGTCTCCTCTTTCTCCACCGACCACCATAGCATCGATGCTGATCGTGCGGGGTGCTATGCACGTATTTTCACCTGCTTCCCTAATCTTTTGGAGCAGCGAGCTGGCTTGGGCAAATGGGGTCTCCGCTCTCCACTCGAGTAGTGCGATTGTCTTTCCTTTGAATCGCACTAAACGGCACTTGTGAGCGGCTATCTCCACCTGCTGCAGCGCGGAGTACTTACTTCCTTTGATGCTCGTTTTTAATGTGCTCCCGTTGATCAGGGCAGCTAGGCCCGGTGAAATTGTAATTCGGGCTCCAGTGCGGCTTGAACCAATGCAGAAACTTATGCCCAGCGTCTCTGATTCCCTGTTCATGAACAGGGCGACCCCTCGAAGTCTGATACCGGGGACTCCGTCTCTACCGCATACCAGGAAGTGTATTACTGGCATGTCGGTTAGGATCGTCTGTTGGTTTGTCCCTGTTGTTGCTACCGGTGGCGCTGTCACTGATGCTGGTTGTGTATTTGTGCTTTGATATGTAGCTGAAAGTGTTAGGTTTTGAGTAATTGTTGTTGATGTTGTGTTTGTACTTGGCCGTGTAGTTGTGGGTAGTGGATGTTGTGTATTTAGTGTAGGTGTGGTGTTTGTGTTTGTGGTGGGGGTACGAGTAGATGGTAGCCAGACTCGACTTCGTGCGGGGGCATCTGATTTGTTCGGCCCCGCTGCGGTTAAGGCAACTCTACTCGCGAATGCTAAGAATGGAGTCCTCGAAGCTGGCTTCTCCATAAAGTTGTGGAGTGAGGATTGATTTAACTGGAGTCCTGTTTTCCGCTCCAGTTCCATTCGTTCAAGGCAGAACCTTGGGCATTCGAAGAGAAGGTGCCAGACTGTTTCCTCGCAGCTCTGGTCGCAGACGCACGAGGGACTATCCTTGAGGTGGAAGCGGTGAAGGTAAGCTGCAAAACCTCCGTGTCCCGTCAAGATTTGAGTATGGGCCGGTGTTAGGGTTGTGTCCCTAAGGATTCTTTTCGCCGCTATGACGTCTGGAAAGAACACCTTTGTTACCGCTCCTGTACTCGAGGACTCATACCTCGCTTGCCACTTCTTTACGGTCCCCTCCCGTATCTTCCTTCTCACGTATGATACGGGGACTTTGTCATAGTCCGCTGTCTCCTTTGTTAGGGCTGCCTCCTTTGCAAGCTCATCTGCTCGCTCATTCCCGGCAGTTCCCACGTGGGCCCTGAGCCAGAAAAGCCTCACTTTTCTGCCCTCCTCTCTGATTTCTCGAATGAAACTCTTTATTTGAAGTGCCAGGTGGTGAGTAACAGACGGTCTCCTCAGCAGGTCGAGCGACGACCTTGAATCACTCAGTATGCTTATGGAGGCCGCTTTAGATTCTCTTGCCAACCTGACAGCTCGAAAGAGTGCATACATTTCAGATTGGAAGACAGTATTGTAAGGCTCCAAGCCAAAAGTGCTGGACATGGACTCCTTTTCTCCTTCCCACCAAGTTAGGGCAGCTCCAACTTTCCCCTCTATCTTGCTGCCGTCAGTGTAGATTTGGGGGCCGGTAACTTTGTGAGTCTCTAAGGTTTCGGGATTCCAGTCTTCTAGGCGTGCGTACTCGGTAGTTGTGAGTCGCGCTAGATGAGGGTGATTTAAATAATTTATATTCCGTTCCAGCTCACGGCCCGGTGGTAGGAACTCTCGGGAATGGCCCTTCTTGATCTTGTAGAGGGTTGCCGCCTCAATCACCCGGAGATCTAATGGGAGTTGGCCTGACAGAACCAGTGCCGATGTCAGAGACACCGTGCGGTATGCCTTGCAGATCTTCTGCGCGAAACCCCGCTGTAGCGAATCAAACTGATTTCGTGTCATCAGTTTCTCAGCCGCCGGGGCCCACGCACTCGCTGCATACATCACGATGGGCTCTATCACTGACACGTAAATCGTCCTGATTATCTCTCTATTGAGACCCCACGTCACCTTCGCTGCACATGCGAGTTGTTTATAGATGTCTGTAGCCTTTTTACAGATTGCAGACACGTGTGCATTAAAAGTGAGTTTGGCGTCAATAATGAGACCTAGCAGCTTGATCTCTTGGACCAGGTCCAGCCTTGTGCCCGACATGTGCAGAATCGGGTCGTCGTATTTAAGCTTTTTCGTTAAAACCATCGCATTTGTTTTATGCGCGGCAAAACGCAGCTTATTTCGGGCGCCCCACTTCGACACTACGCTTAGCGTCTCATTGGCTTTTTGCTGCAGGGGACCGGTCTCGTGGTCCGAGAATACCAGGACGACGTCGTCTGCAAATGCTTGGCAATATACGCCCATACTAGCCAGTTTGTGAAGGAGTGAGTCTAGGATCAGGTTCCAGAACGTCGGACCGGCAATTGAGCCCTGGACGCATCCTTTGTTGGTTCCTTTCTCGCTAGTCGCTCTGGCGTAGTTGACCTTGACGTAGCGGTCTTCTAGGTATGAGGCGACGAGAGTGTACAAGTTTTTGGGACATTGTTTGGCCACCATCTGTTTTTTTAATGCAGGCCACCATGCGTTGTCGAAAGCCCCCTCTATATCCAATGATACCAAAAGCACTATTTTCTTTGCTTTGATTTCGGCACGTATGTGCCCCATGAGGTCATAGAGGGCGTCCTCGGTACCACGCTGTGGCATGAACCCGTACTGACTTTTGTGCAGTGTTGGATAGAAGTGCCACTGAAGTCTGCCTACAAGGAGTTTTTCCACGATTTTTCCGAGGACCGATAGGAGACCTATTGGCCGGTAGGATTTTGGACTGGTGTAATCATCCTTGCCTGGCTTGCGGAGGATGCACACGTGAGCGACCTTCCACTGCCTCGGAAAGTGTGATAGCGACAGACATCTATTTGCTATCGCCAAGAACACTTCCCTGTCACAGTTTATTGCTGCAGCGCAGATGTCTGCCGTTAAACCATCGGGGCCGGGGGCCTTCTTCGGATTTTGGTCTTGCAGGACCATTTCCAGCTCCGTGGTTGTGAAGGGTGGATCGTTGGCGGATAATCCCTGTGGATTTTCCTCCCTCGCAAACTGTCTCAATGCACTGTGGTATGGCTTTTCACCATCTGGTGAGTCGTCAGGGTAAAAGGTTTTTGCCAGCAGGTCCGCGGATTGCTGTGGGCTAAGAGTTTCTCTTGCGGTGTTTCTCAGGAGGGTGTCATCCTGCCTTTTGGCGGTCTTCCTTAATACCCTGTAGACGCCGTCCCACATGCTCTCTCGGTCCTGCTTTGTACAGAACTCCCTCCAGCTTGCAGTGGCAGCTTCTGTTGCTGCTAAAGTGTATTCATTTTTTGCCGTGACGTAATTTTTAATGGTGTCTTCCCTCCGGTGAGCGGCTGCATTCTTAATCCTCCTCTTTTTCGTCATTGCGTCTTTTTTGAGACGGTCAAGAGCAGAATTCCACCAAGGGGGCTTTGAATTGTGTTTTGGAGATCCCAGTTTTGGAATCGCCTCATCACACGAACTGTGGATGGCGTTTATGTACTCGTCGAGTATTATTTCCAGATCCCCCGGGCTCGGGGCGTCCGAGATCCTGGCCTTTGTTATTTCTTTTTCTGCCAGGATGGTTTTGAAGCGCGCGCAGAAATCGGACCACTTTGCCTTCTTGTTGTTATAGATACGCGTCGAGACTGGCCTTAGGGGTTCTAAAGCTTTCTCTAAGCGCATGGAGAAGGTGATTGCATTGTGATCGGATGAGGTCAACCCTCTTTCTACTCGCCACTCCTCCATTTTTCCCAGCAGCGACAGACTGCATGCAGTTACATCTACTATGCTTGTGCACCACCTGTCGCCTCTGTAGACCTCGAAAGTTGGTGTTTGACCCGAGTTTAGGATCTGGAAATCCTGCTCGTGGAGGAAGGAACAGTACTCGGCCCCTCGATGGTTTTCGGATACGCTGCCCCACCATTGGCTCCAGGCATTTACGTCACCTCCCACCAGGATGTTGTTTGTGTGTAGTTTGTTTGTTGTGTGTTGTAATGTGGAAAGGTATGGGTTTAATTCTTGGTCTCCCTCAAAGTAGACCGATAGCACTCCAAGACTAAGCTGGCCCACCTTCAGCAGAACGGCCGCAATGTTCTCAGTTACAAGTTGGGGGTCATGAATGACTTCCAAGCTGCTTCCGAAGATCACTATTGCGGCTTTCACTGGTTTTTGGCGGTTGAGGCTGCACTGGATAACTTGTGTGCCTGGACTTTGTTTCATTACACCTGTTCTTCCCACGTAAGGTTCTTGAACAAGTGCCACGGAAATTCCCTTTGCCTGAGCCATCAGATGGAGTTCATCTGTGGCCAGCTTGGAGCGCTGGAGATTGACTTGGATGAATTTCAATCTTGCTGTCGATCTTTGTGAATTTTGAGGGGGACTTTGTTGGTGGTTTTCCTGCGGGTCGCCCTTAGCAGTAGGAAACGCGCGACCGAGCTATCCCATCCCACTTTTGGCGTTCCTGGCAGTCTTCGCTGAACGCAGTGTGTGCCAGGTCGCTTCCTTTTTTCTGTGCCCCCTTGCAGTTTATACACGTGGGCTCTTTGCCTTCGGCTCTGTTCTGACAGTCCCTACCATCATGCGCACCGCTGCAAAAGAAGCATGACTCCTTTGCTGCCCCGCATATGGACCTGTTGTGTCCGTATCCGAGGCACTTTGTGCACTGAACGAGTGGGGACTGATCTATGACTAAGCACCGCTTGATACCCACGTGCACTCTCTGGGCTTGGGTGAAGATAAGCCACATTTTTGGTGAGAGTTCCAACACCGGATGGCACTCGTGGGGATTCCTCGCACGCTTCCTGTATCGCACTCTAGCCGCCTGTTCACCCTCAGCGACGTCTTGCAGAAGATGTTTGTTCTGCGCTAACAAGAGATCGACGATCTCCCCGTCGCCGTAGCTGGACAGTACGCCCTTCACACAGACCAAGGGGTTCTGGGGCTTTGACTCTTGGACCTTGAGACCCCCATTTTTCTTAAACTGGTCTTTGACCAGATTCAAGTCGGCTTTGCTGGCGCACCTCAGGACTACCTTTTGGTTTCGGGCCTTCCTGACGGCATCCACCTTTGCTCCGGTCGTCTTGAGATCCAAGGCGGTCCTAATCCTCTCGATTACGTTGTCCCCTGTGTGTTTGGGGTCCGTCGACGAGATGATCAGGGTGTGGTTTGGTAGTAATTGATTTGGCTTAGGGGCGGGTTTTGGTGTACTAGCAACCTGGGCAAAGGTTTTTGGGCCTTGTAGTTGTTGAGGAGGTCTATCTACTTTGCCCAGGTCTGCTACCCCTTTTTCAATGTTTTGGAGGTGCTTTTTCACCTCCACGACCGCCAGTTCTGCGTCCAAGTTTGGAGCTGCCATGATCTGGGCGGGAGCTTCTTTATCCCGCAGGACTCGGATATCCGCCGAGACCAGGTCCAGCCTTTCCGCTATGGGTTTGAGATGTTTATGGAAATCATCTCGTGGCTGTGTTGGTGGTGGGGGAGGCGTGGGTTTACTCAGAATCTCTTGGATCTGTGCCCGCATTCTCCCCATTTCCTCGTCAAACCGAGTGTTTGTCAAGATGTCTTTTGCCGCCTCCGCCTCAGACGCCTGGCTTAGGTTCGATCCTGGCTGGGTAGGGTCAGGCTTCAGTTTTTCCATTTCCTGACGAAGCACGTCCAGCTGGTTCGAGATGCTGGTAATATTTGACTCCAGACGGGACAATCCCCCACTCAGGAGTTCCCCTTTAGGATCCCCAGGTGTCTTTACAATGTCCAGCCTAGTCTGTTCGTGCTCCTTGGAGTTCTTCAAGCTCACCAGCTTGACTTCCTCCCTTACCTCCTTTAGACTCTTGAAAGCTTCAAGAGTCTCGTGGCCTAGCCAGTCACGGATACCCTTTGCCTCTTTCTTAGTATCTGTCAGGTCAGTTCGCATGAGCGAGAGTTCCGTTTTTAGGGTCATAACATCTCGAGTATGAGCTCTCTCGACCCGCACGAGCTCTTGTGCATGTCGAGAGCGCTCCTTCTCGAGGTTGAATTTATGACGTGCCCGCGAGTCTGCTAGAGACAGAACTGTCTCGTAGAGACCTTGGAGGCACTCATGGGCGGTGGTCTTACATTCCCGCTTCATGTTCCCTGCCGACTCTAAGGCGTCTTTCCCCCTCTGAAGCAGGTCGTTTGCTTCTCGCGTAGCCAAATCCATCTGCACACCTGTACCCCGTCTTGGAGTTCGGTATAGAAGACTCTGACGCTCAGGTCTGTTTAGGTGACCTGCTGAAGAAGCCACCGAGCTCTCGTCGTCTGAGATGATTTGGCGGGGGGGAGAAATTCCACACTGCTCCCAGTTTATAACCGTCTCCGACACTGTGCAGGGAATTCCCTCTCGCATCTCGGGTCCCGATGTTGTCGTGTCCGAGATGTGTGTCGTACATGCCGACACACCTGAGCCCGCTGCCTGCGTCTCCGACGACGCCGTTGGGATCGGGGTAGACTGTTTGGGTGGCTCCGATGGATGCGCCGCTTTTTCAGACACCGTAGATTTGGCAGTGTTCCTAAGTAACTTTTTCCGGAGGTTAGTGGAGACTCCCACGGTTGTTTTACGAGAAGCAGATATGGTGGATTGCTGTGACGACATTTTTTTTTTTTTTTTTTTTTTTTTTTTTTTTTATTGAGGTTGTAGGTTAGGTTAGGTTAGGTTAGGTTTTTTTTTTTTTTTTTTTTTTTTTTTTCGTACATATTTTACCGCAGACATGGTAGTCGGCGCAATTGTTTATATTTTTTAATTTGTTTATAGATTCTTTTTACATTGTCGTGCCCTCATCTTGGACAAATATTACTTAAAAACTAAGCTTAAAACTACGCGAGTCCACCTCAGACTCTTTTTTTTTTTTTTTGTTTTTTTTTTTTCTTTCTTTTTTTTTTTTTTTTTTTTTTTTTTTTTTTTTTTTTTTTTTTTTTTTTTTTTTTTTTTTTTTTTTTTTTTTTTTGTTTTGTTATATTGTACTTTTTTTTTTATATTTTGTATTACTTATAGGTTTCTTAATGGCTACTTTAACAATAAATACCTTAAGCTTATAATACTAAACTACTACACAAATAAAAGAAGTACATTTTACACTTTACGTTACACGTGACTGTACATTTAGGGTTTGTGGGTAGAATTGGGGTATTTAGTTTCTATTTATTTGCTACCTAGAGTCTTCACTAACTCCATCAGGCCTTTTACGATTGCGGTGTCTCGATGCTGCATGGCCGTCTTAAGGTTGTATTCGACGACCATTTTAGACGGCGCATCCATCGCTTTCCGGGCTAAACGGCCCGTGGCATCGTCGGCGTCGTCGGTGTAATACACACAGCGGTTAGGTTAGGTTAGGTTTTTTTTTTTTTTTTTTTTTTTTTTTTTTTTTTTTTTTTTTTTTTTTTTTCTCTCTCTACCTCCGACAGCTCTCGGAGACCTTACTTAGCTAATTCGCATTCATTCCAGTTCTCACATTTATGCTTCTCGTACTGTCATGCTTCATACTATATCTTTCTTTCATACTGTTCTCATTCATTCCATGGGTGGGACTCCCAGTGTTCGCTAACCTACGCTTTCTGTATTTATGTTCCTAGCTATGCTTTTTAACTACTTATCTTTACTTTACTATACAATACTATTCTTTATTTACTTTATACTCTTACTTTTTCTACTTTATTGTATTATATTTATTTATTGCGTTCTTTGTACACGGGGAAAATAAGGAGTGGACATGTTTCTTTTATTTTCTAAACAATCTTTCTTATTCTAGTACAATTTTCTTATCCTATTTTATATAGTCTAATACAATTTTTTATTTCAGTCTTACTGCTAGTTACTGCTTATTCTAATACATTTTTATTTTATAAACTATTTTCTATGTTTAACAGAGATATATATAACAATATATTTGAAAACATAGTTTTATTTGCTTTTGTTTCTGTTTATGACCTTTTTGCAGATGTTTTTGCAGTAATTTAATAATTTATCTCGGTCTTTGCTTGATTGCATTATCACACTAATATTTTCCTTTGTTAGTCTTATTTCCAACTCTCTCTCCAAATTATATCTTTCCACGCCGAAAATAGGACAGTCTAATAGGATGTGTAGGACGGATTCACTAACGCTTGGATCGCAGATGCACGACGGGCTCCCCTTACACTTGAAACGATGCAAGTATTTGGAGAACCCGCCATGCCCCGTCATAATTTGCATTGTGGTCGCGTCAATTTTAATTTTCCGGACTATCCTGTACGCCGCCACTGCATCTGGTAAAAACACTTTTGTGACGGATGCAGTTTGACCCTCGACATATCTCCTGTTCCATTCACCAAGTGACACCTTGCGTGTGTACCGCTTGATGAACGAAACAGGACACAGATCGTAGTCCGGCTTCTTCTTGCTGTTCATGGCGGCTTCCTTTGCCAGCTGATCCGCTCTTTCGTTGCCTTCAACCCCCGCGTGGGCCTTAATCCAGAACAAATTTACCAATTTGCCCTGGACGGATATAGCTGTTAAGTTATCTCTGGCCTCCACTGCCAGAGGGTGAAGGCAATCGTGGTTTTTCACTGTCAGGAGAGCCGCCATGGAGTCACTGTAGACTCCGTAGGTGGATGCAGCGCAGTTTTTTATTTCCCGGGTTGCTCTGCATATCGCCAGGAGCTCAGCCTGGTAAACTGTGCAGTAGTTCGACAGCGCCAGTTTGAGGGTACGCGTTTCGGTCTCACAGTTCCATATTGACAGTGCAGCACCGACACGCCCCCCAATCTTACTACCATCTGTAAAGATTTTTACCTCTATGCTGGCGGTGGACTCAATTCGCTCCTGGTCTACCAAGCCTACGATCTCCAGGTCGATACGCTTGGCGGGGTGTGGGGATTCTAAGGCAGGCGCCATACGTTCCACCTCCCTATCCCCCAGCACCGCCTGAGGCACCCCCTTCTTGGCCTCGTATAGTGAGGCTGCCTCGCGGACTCGGAGGTCAAGGGGGAGTATCCCAGACAGCAAGAGTGCAGAGTTTAGGGAGATGGTACGGTAGGCTTTGCACATTTTTTGTGCAATGCCACGCTGCACCACACTCAGCTGTTTTATTACTCCCAGCTTATTTGCAGCAGGGGCCCATACACTGGCGGCGTACAGAATGATAGGTTCTATCGTTGCTGTGTAGATAATTTTAATTACGTCGGAGTTCAACCCCCAGCTCACCTTTGCTGCTCTACACAGCTGTCCGTAAACAGCGACGGCTTTCCGACAGACACTTGAGACGTGTGCGTTGAATGTCAACTTGTCGTCGATGATGACACCCAAGATTTTTATTTCTTTCGCCATCGCTACGCTGACCCCGCCCATGCTCAGCCGTGGTGTGTCGTACTTCAGCCTTTTGGTTATCACCATCGCGTTAGTTTTATGTGGCGCAAACCTCAATTTATTTCGGACACCCCACGCTTGAACATGTTCGAGAGCAGCGTTGGTTTTTTGTTCGATTTCTAGAGCTGTGTCACCATCGAAGACAAGGACTACGTCGTCTGCGAACGCCTGGCAGTAAACCCCTCTCATCTCCAGACTTTTGAGGAGTGGGTCAAGGATCAGGTTCCAGAAAAAGGGGCCCCCTATAGAGCCTTGTACACAGCCTTTGTTCGTGCCCTTCACGTACTCCTCACCACTATATCTAACCCTGACCCTTCTGTCCCTTAGATAGCTGTCTACCACCCTCCTCAGGTTTACCGGACACTTTTCCTCAGCCAGTCGTACCTTTATAGCAGGCCACCAGGCGCTATCGAAAGCTCCCTCTATGTCCAGCGATATCAGTACCACTATTTTCTTTTTCTCGACTTTACTGCGGATGTGCTGCATTAGAACATAGAGGGAGTCCTCGGTGCTCCTCTGTGGCATGAACCCGTACTGGCGAGTACTCATCCCAGGCAGTATATGGAACCTGAGGCGGGCCACCAGCATTTTCTCAAATATTTTACCTAGGATAGGTAATAGGCCTATTGGCCTGTATGCTTTCGGGGTGGTGTAATCACTTTTTCCCGGCTTTCTGAGCACCACCACCATGGCTTCTTTCCAGGCCAGTGGGAAATGGCTGTGTTCTAAGCATTTGTTCAGAAGGGCCAGGAACGCATCCGGCGTACTGCCTATAGCACGGCTGCACACATCGGCAGTGAGGCCATCCTTACCCGGGGCTTTTTTAGGGTTAAATGATTCGGTGGCTACCTTTAATTCCGACATGACAAAGGGTGGGTCGTTACTATTGCCGTGCTTCTCTTCATTTATTTTGTCGGCCTCTATTCTAATGCGACGATGATAATCATCGTCATCATTTAATAGGTCCTCCGGATAAAAAGTTTCCGTGAGTAATTTCACGGAGCCCTTTGCGTCTAGCTCCTCACCATCCTTTATCATTGGCAAGTCTTCATCCCTTCGCTTTGTCCTACCTATAACCCGGTAAATTCCCTCCCAAACTCCTTCTCTATCTTGCTTACAGCAAAACTCTTTCCAACTCTCTGTTTGAGCTCGAGCTGCTTCTATCTCATACTTTTCTTTCTCTTTCAGGTACTCTTCAACGACCTTCGATCTTCGGACGGGAGCAGCGCATCGTATCCTTCTCCTCTTGGTTGTGACTTCTTTCTTCATCATCGCGAGTTTCTCCGACCACCACGGCAAGGTAAGTTTTTCTTTAACATTTTTTATAGGTATTGCTGTAGTGCATGCTTCTTGTAGTATTTTTGTGTACCTGTCAACAGCTGTATTTATTTGTTCCACGTTAATAATTTTTTCTATTTCTGTTTTGGTTAATTGGTGTTCTACTACCAGTTGGTTAAGTTTATCATGAAACTTAGGCCAATTGGCTTTTTTCGTATTGTATATTCTAGTAGTTCTTTCTATACTAATTCCTTTTGATCTTTGTAGCCGAATATTAAAAGTTATGCCGTTGTGATCGGAGCTCGTGAGATTTTCATCGACCCTCCAGTCGTCAACTCGATTAAGGATGTTTGTCGAGCAAGCTGTGATGTCGACATAGCTGCTATAGTGTTGTCCTCCTCTGATTGTATCGAAGGTTGGAATTTCCCCTGTGTTGAGTATGTTCAGCCCGAGCTCTCCGAGAGTACCGCACACGTCCTCACCCCTACAGTCAACAGTCGGGCTTCCCCACCAGGTATTCATTGCGTTGACGTCACCTCCAACGATCAATGGCTTAGAGCCATTCGCCATTACGATGTTTTTTAATTGTTGCAGATGTGGTTCTACTGGCTTATCAGGCTCAAAGTAGATA
The DNA here is from genome assembly GCA_929112965.1 of Mythimna albipuncta. Lineage (NCBI taxonomy): Eukaryota > Metazoa > Arthropoda > Insecta > Lepidoptera > Noctuidae > Mythimna > Mythimna albipuncta. The sequence continues at coordinate 45,087 of OV815962.1, read as the reverse complement.
GAGACGAGAGTGATCTCCCAAGCACTGGTCTGGATTCCCACCACACTGATGTTGTTTGTGGTGAGTTTCGGGTACTGCTTAACACATAAGTCGTTGTCAAAAACGGCGATTGCCGCCTTGACTGTCCCATTTCCTATGTCAGTGCTTTGGAAGATCCGTACTCCTTTTTGGCTCTTAACTACTTTCGCACTGCCAACGTAAGGTTCTTGCAGAAGCGCTACTGCAAATCTGCGTTTCTCGGCCTCTACCAGTAGCTCATTTGTAGCAAGTTTTTTACGCTGGAGGTTAGCTTGCATAATTTTGTACGCAAAATTTTCACTCTCGGGGCCCTTAGCAGTACGCAACTGTTGACCGTGCCAGTCTATCCCATCTGAGACGTATAGGGCATTCAGCGCTAAAAGCATTATGCTCCACGTTTGCCATATTTGCTTTTTGGCAGTTTCTGCAAGTGGCTAGCGCTCCGGCCATCCAGTCAGCACATTGTGCCTTCAGATGAGGCCCACCGCAATGGCTACACTTATCCTCGACTTCCTGGCAGTACTTTCTTCCATGCCCATAGCCCAGGCAACGCGTGCATTGCATCAGTGGGGTCTGATCTTCTACCCTGACACGTTGAAGGTCTATGTGTGCGTATCCCTTTTTTGTCAACCGTTGCCAAATACTGGGCGAGGTACTGATGACTATGTGTTCAGCATGGGGGTTTCTAGTCTTCCTTCTAAACTTGATTTCTAACCTGTCCACTTCACCGTCGAGGCCGTCGAAAACGTCCCGGTTCTGGGATCTCAAAGCTTTGAGTACATCCTCATCAGTGTTAACGAGTAGAACGTCCTTGAGAATCACCATCGGGTCTTTGTTTTTTACTTCCTCCACGGTGAGGCCGACTCCTTTATTGACTATTCTGTCCTTTGCTTTGTCTCTCTCCTCTATTGTCTCAAATCCCATTATAACCTTTCTATTCTTCGCCTTTCTCACCCTTTCTACTTTAATCCACCCATCCTTTGCGTCAACTGCCTTTCTTACTCTTTCAAGAACATCTTCCCCGGTCTCTGTCTCATTACTGGAGGCGACTACGACTGAGTGTAGTGTATTGCGTTTTTCTAAAGCTTTGCCGCTCTGAGTCGTAGCCGCCTTTGAATAAGAGGGTGATTCTAACTTTTCAGACTTTTCCTTCTCTATCTCTATCGTGGCCTTCAACTCTATCATGCACCTGTTGCTTTCCATCAATAGTTTGGAGTGTTCTTCAATTTTTGACATGAGTTGGCTCGTATTCTGGTCTTTTAGGGTCAGTGGGCCAGGGAGTAAGCAATCTTCAATCTCTTTGTCTCCTTCCCTACTTCTCGCTTTTAATTCTGCTTCCACCTCCTTCACCAGTTGGCAAAGTCTCTCTACCGCTTTTTCCACCCCTTCTTTAATTTCAGTTTTTAAATTCCGTGAATTTTTGAGGTGAATTTTTGCCTTTATGAGACAAGCCGTTGCTTCTGCTGTCCTGCTTGCGTACACTTTTGGTGGTGTAGTGTTTTCTACCGACACTCTACGAGTCGTAGTCAGCTTGAGACCTTGTGCTTTCTGTGATTTCTGCAGAAGGGTCGTTTTCGCTGTCGTTACAGCAGGACCTGCCTGCATCGTCTCACTGGCTGTAGGAGAGGTAGCATCGTTGCTTTGTTGCGTGGTCTCCCACTGGTCAATGCTACGTCTCACGCTAGTACTTTGCTTACTGGGAGATTTCTCATTCTCCATTTTCTTAACAGGCGTTCTGATCCCAAACATAACGGGGGTAAGAGAGAAACGTCAAATAGAGGCACTAAAAATTGTAAAAGTTGTAAAATTAGTCCTCTAGCTGTATAAATAGAAAATAGAAGAATAACACAGGAAAAATAAAAAATAATTATATAAAAAATAGATTTAAAGCGATTGCAGCTTGTCAAAAACACAAACAAAAGCAAATTTTTTAGGCAAAATACAGTCTTCTGACTTATGTCTAGCGTCGTGAAGCCTTCAGGAATGTTTGTCTAAAAGAAATTTTTGAGGCGAGTCGAAAAAATTTTTTCAACTCTATGTAGAGTCGATCTCTACTTTCCAAGAGACAGGTCCCTCCAAGACCTTTCTATTGAGCCCAAACAAGACCCACTTCACACAAAGGGTTCCGGAGACACAGCTGTTTAAAATTTTGGTTTTTTAGTCTGAAAAATAACCAAATCTGCTTACTGAAGGTTATTTCCGAAACCGTTTGCACAAACACCGCCGTGCTTGAACTTTTCTGGCTCGGCCCGACGAGACCTATCTCCTGAAAACGATTTTGGCCTGAAAAATTTTTGGTTCCTGAAAGCCCCTGAAAAATTTATAAATGCTTAGGAAAGAGCCAGACAATATCTCTAGTGGAAACCCGAGCCTTCCACGACATCCGGTTCAGGAGTTACACGAGTTTGAAAATCTTTTTGACAGTCCGAGAACTGTCAGTGTCAACTTTCGACCCGCAATAACTTCCTTCACAATTGTCGTAGAATACTCGAGTTTTACCTTATTTGACTTGGCTTAACCGGCGCAAGCGCGCAAGATAGTCTCCAGGATCCTGAAATTTTTCAGCCTGAAAAAGACTGAAAGCCAGCCGATCGGATAGAGACAGTCCTCATAAGCCCCACTGTGAAAACAGTAACTCGCTACGGTCACTGGGTCTGGAGCTATGGAAAGCCAAAGTTTAACAAAATGGCCGACCAACTGTCAAACGCCAACTTCATCGGGCTATAACTCTGTGACCGTTAATCGCAGAAAGTCGCGGTTTTGGCTATAATACTAAGCTTGATTTCCTCTATCGTTTCAGCTAGATTTCAGGGTCGAAAAATTTCAGGCCTGAAAATCAACTGAAACTATAAAATTATAGTTCCTGCCTATTCCCTCTTGACACTTGCGGAAATCCCGTCTCTCTACGTCCAATAACTCCGGAGATAAGTTACAATTTATGCGGTAACCGAAAAAACCAATATGGCTGAAAAATGCTATCTTCGTTGTTTCCGAAGGTATTGGGCGCGAGTTTGGGCTTAAAGTAGACCCAATATATGACTTGAAGACAATCTTGTAGTCAAAAATTTTTTATTTTTATTAATTTAGATTTTATATCATAAAATTGTGAAAAATTTTATATCTTTAAAACGGGATAACATAAAAATTTGGAAAAAACTGTTTTATTTGTATAAATAGTAGCACTTTTAGGGGTACATAAAAAATTTTGAAAAATAATAAAAATTGGACGAAATTTTTGGAAAAAACGAAAAAATTTGAAAAACTTTGAATTTTTCAGTTTTTTAATTGGTAAAAAGTACTTATCTAAATGATTATAAGTTGCTTGAGTCAGCGCGCAGCAGGATCCGCAGGAAAATTGGGGGGTCTTGCCTGAAGAATTTCGAGTACGAAGGGTTTTATCTTCAATTTTCAGGTTGAAAATTTTACAGGTTCCCGAGGAGATAAAATTCTGATCTTTTCAATTTTAGGCTTCTTTTGACTTCGTCCATCCACCGTCGAAATTTTAAATCTCTGAGCCACCCAGATCAGCAACCGCGTGGTCAAATTTGAGGTTATAACTCACGGTTTTTTGCCGATTTCTCTGGACTGCGTAATTAGACTTCTGTCAATGAGGTGTCAAATGATGCTCCTCGTTTTCTTCTTTGAAACAGGGCCGGAAAAATACTAGGTCGTCGATCTACCTTAAGAGCTACAGGGCTCCAAAGATTATTTTCGTTGTCACTTTGTCACTTTTTCCACGATAACTTTTCACAACGAGTTTTCCGGCACAAAGAAATTTCGGGACTGGATGCACTGTACAAAATCACGAAATTTGATATATAACTCGATACTGTAGCTTCAGAAAATACCGGTCAAAAGATTTTTTAAGTGCAGAGCGACTTAAGAAATGATCCGACCACCACGAGGGTTGGGGGGGAACTGGGTTAGGTTAGGTTAGGTTAGGTTAGGTTAGGTTAGGTTAGGTTAGGTTAGGTTAGGTTAGGTTAGGTTAGGTTAGGTTAGGTTAGGTTAGGTTAGGTTAGGTTAGGTTAGGTTAGGTTAGGTTAGGTTAGGTTAGGTTAGGTTAGGTTAGGTTAGGTTAGGTTAGGTTAGGTTAGGTTAGGTTAGGTTAGGTTTTTTTTTTTTTTTTTTTTTTTCTTCGTACATATTTTACCGCAGACATGGTAGTCGGCGCAATTGTTTATATTTTTTAATTTGTTTATAGATTCTTTTTACATTGTCGTGCCCTCATCTTGGACAAACATTACTTAAAAACTAAGCTTAAAAACTACGCGAGTCCACCTCAGACTCTTTTTTTTTTTTTTTTTTTTTTTTTGTTTTTTTTTTTTTTTTTTTTTTTGTTTTTTTTTTTTTTTTTTTTTTTTTTTTTTTTTTTTTTTTTTTTTTTTTTTTTTTTTTTTTTTTTTGTATTACTTATAGGTTTCTTAATGGCTACTTTAACAATTATACAAATCCCTTAAGCTTATAATGCTAAACTACTACACAAATCAAAGAAGTACATTTTACACTTTACTGTACATTTAGGGTTTGTGGGTACAATTGGGGTATTAAGTTTCTATTTATTTGCTACCTAGAGTCTTCACTAACTCCATCAGGGCTTTTACGATTGCGGTGTCTCGATGCTGCATGGCCGTCTTAAGGTTGTATTCGACGACCATTTTAGACGGCGCATCCATCGCTTTCCGGGCGAAACGGCCCGTGGCATCGTCGGCGTCGTCGGTGTAATACACACAGCTGACCGTGTGTCTCGACACTGCGACACATTTTCATAAGGGTAATGATTACATCTATGGGTTATTTCTTCTTATCTACATTCTTACAAAATGCATGTGCTAGGTTTTGTTTTAATGTCCCTCCAAGATCTCACATAACACCATTCCTAAATAGGGGTAATCTGATGAGAATGTCCGACCGCAGAAAACTTCATCTGGCCACCCTACTCTTTGGCACAATTCTTACAAAAAAACCTACATATCTGTATGATAATCTGACTTGGTCTCGTGATGTAAACAAAGTTAAAACTAGAGCATCTTCTTACCTTTTGTTAACCTTGACTCATAAAACTGCTGCATTCCGTGGAAGTTTCAAATACGCCAGTAGCAAGATCTGGAATGATTTGCCTCCACCTCTTCGTGCGTTAAAGACGGTTGGTGCTTTTAGCTTCAAATACAAACAGCATTTATTACGCAATCAAAGGGAAACCACGACATAATTCAACCAGAGTTCTGCACGATTTTGCATTAGTGACATGTCACTCATCGCTCGGCTAGTTTGGCATCTTTTTCTTGCGCCCAACACAACACTACAATTTTATTACACTTCACAGACATACACAATAACATTTCAGATACACCCGAATCACTTTTGTTTTAGACGTATTTAAGTATCTATATTTACTCAACTTTTGTTTATTTGTTTTGTTTGAAGATCCACCTACTTTTTCTTTTGACAGTCGATGGAACTTTCCATAGACTACTAATTTCCACAGATTAGCTTTAGACACACTCGGACAGATACACTCGATCTAATATTCGTGAACCGCTGGCCGCGCCGGCTGCGGCGCCCTACAGTGCGCCCGTGCGCTCGTTCCTCCGTTTGTCTATAATTTTGACAAATGAGTTTGGAGCGCAAGTCGTCGGGCGTCGGTCTCTGGTTCATTATATATTGCACTTTTTTTTATATCTAACACATAACACGTATTAACATAATTTCACCCTATTTACCAATGTTATTTATTTATTATTTGTCCAATGGGTGTTTTACAATGTTCGTATTTAATTATTTATTATTTTATTTTTTATTTTTTTTGTTTCGATACCAATATTAATTATATTGAACCTCCGTGAATGTGACCGTGGCATCACCGCGGGCCCTAACAGAATACCAGCGCTGCGTTATTTATCTTTTTAAATATCGCAGCATATGCTGAGTTAGGCGCCCTTTTGGCCTTGCACAGATTTTAAAGTGTTTCCTATTATTTATATTATCGGATTCTACTGTATGTGTGAGGTACGAATAAAAGTTTTTTCTTTCTTTCTTTCTTTCTTTCTTTCTTTATCTTTAGTTACATACTAGGGTTTGTTTATTTTATACACCTGCTTTAACTTATTTCTACATTTTTATTTCTGCTTATTCATAATTCCTACTTATTACTACGTTTCACAATGTTTTTATTCAACTACCTATTTATTTATCATATGCTTAACTAATATACTTATTATATAGTGGTTGCATACGTTACCGAACAGTTTTATTCCTTTTGATCACTTTTTTGGCTATTCCAACGCAGAAGTTTAGGAATTTGTTTCTACTTTTGCTTATCATTATTTCCCCTATGCTATCTTCGTTTAGTTTTATATCCAAAACCTGTTCCAACTCGTTTCTTTCGTACGCATGTACAGGACAGTGTATCAGTAAATGTGATACTGACTCCGCGATATTTGGGTCGCAGATGCACGATGGACTCTCCTTGCACTTGAATCGATACAAGTATTCGGAGAATCCACCGTGCCCCGTCAAGACCTGAGTCAAGATCCCGTCAATTTGTAGCTTCCTGACTATTCTGTACGCCGCCACCGCATCTGGGAAAAACATCTTTGTGACAGAAGCCGTATTGCCAGTCCTGTACCTGCCGTTCCACTCGTCAAGCGTTGCCGAACGAATGCATCGCTTGACGAATGATACAGGACAGAGATCGTATTCTGGTTTCTTTTTGCTCGATGTGGCAGCCTCTTTTGCCAGCTGATCCACCCTTTCGTTACCCTCAATCCCTGCGTGAGCCTTTATCCAGAACAAGTCGACTACCTTGTTCTGGAGAGAAGCAGCTGTTAGGTTCTCTCTCGCTTTCACTGCCAGGGAATGAAGGCAACTGTGGTTTTTCACTGTCATGAGGGCTGCCATTGAGTCACTATAGATGCCAAAACTGGACGCCGTACTCCTCCGGATTTCCCCGGTTGCCTTGCATATCGCCAAGAGCTCAGCCTGGTAGACCGTGCAGTAGTTTGGTAACGCCAGCTTGAGGGCACGTGTTTCGGCCTCGCTGTTCCACAAGGACAGCGCAGCGCCGACACGTCCCCCAATTTTGCTACCATCGGTGAAAATCCTCACCTCCGGCTTGGCGCTGGCGTCAGCTTGCTCCCGGTCCACCAGACTTTTGAACTCGAGGTCGATGCGCCTGGCGGGGTGCGGGGATGTCGACGCGGGCTCTGGCCGCTCCATCTCCCTGTCCCCCAGCATTGGCGGTGACACTCCCCTCTTGGCCTCGTAAAGTGTGGCCATCTCACGAACTCGGAGATCCAGAGGTAGTATCCCCGCCAACAAAAGTACTGAGTTGAGGGAGACGGTGCGGTACCCTTTGCACATTTTTTGGGCTATCCCACGTTGCACGACGCCCAGCTGTTTTTGAATTCCCAGCTTCCCTGCTGCTGGAGCCCATACGCTGGCGGCGTACAGGATTATCGGCTCTATAGTAGCCACATAAATTATTTTTATGATATCGGGGTTTAGTCCCCAGCTAATCCTAGCTGCCCTGCACAGCTGTTTGTATACCCCGATCGCCTTTTGGCTAACGTTCTTGACGTGCGTGTTGAAAGTCAACTTGTCGTCGACGGTGACACCCAAGATCTTAATTTCCTTAACCATAGGTACTTCGACCCCGCCCATGCTCAGCCGTGGAGTGTCGTATTTTAGTTTTCGCGTGATCGTCATAGCGTTGGTTTTTTGCGGCGCAAACTTTAACTTATTTTCGACACCCCACGTCCGAACATGTTCGAGGGCGATGTTAGCCTTACTTTCTATTTCCATTGCTGTGTCACCGTCGAAGACAAGGACCACGTCGTCTGCGAACGCTTGCACGTGGACCTCTTTATCAGTCAGGCTTTTTAGGAGGGGATCCAATAAAAGGTTCCAGAAGTCCGGGCCTCCGATGGAGCCCTGTACGCAACCTTTATTCGTGCCTTTGGAGAATTCTTCGCCCGCATACCTAACCCTGACCCTTCTGTCCGTCAAGTAGCTGTCGATGACCCTCCTCAAGTTGAGTGGACACTTTTCCTCAGCCAGCCGGACTCTTATAGCTGGCCACCAGGCGCTGTCGAAAGCTCCCTCTATGTCCAAAGATATTAGCACAACTAATTTTTTGATGTCAAGTTTGGCCTTAATGTGCTTGATTAGGTCATAGAGGGAGTCCTCGGTGCCTTTCTGGGGCATGAATCCGTACTGACGAGTACTCATCCTGGGTAAGATATAGAACTTGAGGCGAGCCATCAGCATCTTCTCGAATATCTTGCCCAAGACCGGAAGGAGGCCTATGGGCCTATATGATTTTGGTGTGGTGTAGTCTCTTTTCCCAGGTTTACGTAGCACCACCACTGTTGCCTCCTTCCAAGACTTCGGAAAATACCCGAGTTTTAGACACTGGTTCAGAAGTGCCAGGAAGGCATCGGGCTCCCTTCCAATGGCATGGCTGCATATATCGGCTGTGAGACCTGTTGGAGATAAAACCTTCTTGCAAGCTTCCTAAATTATATGAAAAAATATGACACTTCTATTTGTCACTTGTCTTCACTTGTTTTGTGTAAAATATATTGTTCACACCGAAAATTATTAAAAAACTAATTTGCATTGAGCATCCAGTCATTCATTTTCATCAGAATACCCATAATTCTCGCACATGGTCCATAACGAGCCGGATGAAATATAATTAAGAAGATCAGCGATTATTTTCAAGAAAAAGAATAGAGACTGACTTCCACGCTGAATGGAGGTTCATGAGTTCACTGCTGGAGAACTGGATTGATTTCAAGCAAGTTAGTTAGTGGTGTACAGTTATAATTACGCTAATATCGTCACCCAACACTCAGGTAGTATATATAAGTAGTCATACTAAGGTCAGTACTATTTTATTAAATTACCAATTATATTGTGTTTGAGTAAAATCATTAGGTACTTTGTTGCATTGTGATTAGTATTTTATTCAACAGCAATGTTAAGTTTAAACTCATACTTTTAACAGTATAGTTAGCTATTTTGCTACATTATTAAACTTACATTATATTAAGCTGTAACTAATTACATAACTACTTAACAGTGGTATTAATTTTTAACAAGTATCTTGACATAATAAAAATATTTGAGTGTTAGATATTAGTACAAGTCATTGTTATAAATTATAGTTAGCAGTCAGAAAGGGCATAGACTACAGCTAGGCGTATAATTATTGAAATTATATTGTTGTTTTAATTTTTATATTCCTGTATCAATGCCAGGTTGACAACACTCGTCTCCCAGAATGTCTGAGGAAAAGGATTTAATTAAGAAGCGAGGCAGCTTCAAAGGTCGCTTGACTAGTTTCCTCAATTTTCTGGACTCATTCAAGGACAAGGAGCTATCTAGCTGTGATGTGTCCGAGTTGCAGTTGCGCATGGGCAAGATAGAGGCGTTGTATGAGCAGTATGATGAGGTACAGTTACGTCTAGAATGCATTGTTGACGACATCAACTTACAATATTCTCAGCGTTCCGAGTTTGAGTCTATTTATTATAAAACCTTATCTAGAGCCCAGAATATTCTGACTGACTACAATAAAGATAAATCGATGGAAAGTTGTAAAAGTACTCGTGTTAGCATAAAGCAGCCGGTTAAATTGCCAACGATTCAGTTACCAAAGTTTAGCGGATTATATTGTAATTGGCTTGAATTCCGCGACACCTTTACTAGCCTAATTCATTGTAATGATGACATAGACGCAATCAATAAGTTTCACTACTTGCGAGCATCACTTGAGGGAACAGCTGCTATAGTTATCAAATCCATTGAGTTTTCTTCAAGTAATTACTCTGTGGCATGGTCATTGTTATGTGATCGGTTTGACAACAAAAGATTACTGGTTCAGAATCATATAAGTTCATTATTTACTATTGAATCAATTACAAAAGAATCTTCTGTTGCCATTAAGAATTTGATCGATCAGTTAAATAAAGACTTGCGAGCTTTAGAGTCATTAGGGGAGCCTGTGAAACACTGGGATACACTTTTAATCTACATTGTCACACGAAAACTTGATCAAAAAACCTATCGTGAGTGGGAGGAGTGCAAAGGTAGGATAGACAAGGATGGCTTAATCACGTTTAACGCATTTATGCAATTCTTACGCAATCGAGCCGACCTCATCGAGACCCTGGAACTCCCCCGCAATCATTATTCGCAATCACAAGGTAAATCAGGTCCTAAGATCAAGTCAATGGTAGCACAATCTCCTATCAATTCTAGCACTGACTCAGCTTCTAAACCTTGTCCTAAATGTAATAACAACGATCACACATTAAATAATTGTCCACAGTTTCTCGCATTGAGTAACGATGACCGTCTCAAATCATTACCTAGTTATAAGGTATGTTTTAACTGTTTTCGTTCCGGACACTATGCTAACAAATGTAAAAAACCAGGCTGCAAACTATGCAAACGTAGGCACAACACATTAGTTCACGTACATTCTAATGGCACTGTATCGAATACACCTAGTGGTAATTCGATGAATAACTTGTCTGCTACGACTGAAACGAATAACGTAGCTTTATCCGCAAACATTGCATCTCCGTGTGGTCATACGCAACGAGATGTGTTGTTATCAACCGCTTTGATCAAATTAAGAGACCACAATGGGTGTGTGCATCTCGCTCGCGCGGTGCTCGATAGTGGTAGCACGTCTTCACTCATAACAGATAGGTTGTGCAATAAACTTAACTTAAAAACTAGCCAGGTAGATAGATCAATCCTTGGAATCAATAACGTCACTTCGCACGTAGGTAAAATATGTCGGGTTAAGGGTACGCCATTAGTTGATAGCTTTGTATTCGAACTAAATTGTTTTGTTCTTCCGTTCATTACGAGTAGTGTTCCGTGTCGTCAGATAAATATTTCTGATTTCGACTTACCCTCGAATATTACTTTAGCTGATCCTACTTTTTATAACCCTGCCGATGTTGATATTTTAATCGGCGCTGATCTTTTTTGGGATTTGTTAGGATCTCAAAGACTAAAGTTAGGTACCGGGAAACCAATATTATGTGAAACCCGTCTAGGATGGGTAGTTTCCGGTCCAATTACTCAGAATACTATCTCACTGCTGACGAATGACGTAAAGTGCAATATGTCTAAAATGGTTGCCGACAGCGATGGTGACTGGGAAAACCTCAAGTCAGAATTGACAAAGTTTTGGCAATTAGAGGAGGTGAATGCGAAGTCTTCCAATTCTTATATGCCTGAAGAGAAATTGTGTGAAGACAATTTCGTTACAAATACGACACGATTGTCTGATGGTCGTTTTTGTGTTCGCATCCCCCTTAAGAAAGATCCTTCAATTTTAGGAAATTCTTTTAATAAAGCCACACATTGTTTACATTCTTTAGAGCGTAAATTAAAGGTTAAGACGAACTTTAGTAGAATGTATCATGACTTTTTGTCAGAATACGAGTTACTTGGTCATATGACAAAAATTAATAAACCTAATTTATGTTTGGGTTATTTTATTCCACATATGGGAGTTTTACGCGAGTCGAGTACCACGACCAAACTTCGTGTTGTTTTCAACGCTAGTGCTTCTACTTCGACGGGAGTGTCCTCTAATGACCTACAGATGGTTGGGCCAACCGTACAGGACGGTCTATTGTCTATACTTCTTCGCTTTAGAGTCCACAAGTATGTTTTATCTGCGGATGTGGAGAAGATGTATAGACAAATAGTCGTCCACCCGTCGGACAGATATTTACAACAGATTGTTTGGCGTGATAATGTTAGTGATCCTATTAATGTTTATCAATTAAACACCGTCACGTACGGTACGGCCAGTGCGCCATTCCTTGCGACACGATGCCTTAAACAAGTAGGACTCGACTGTAGGAACCCTAAGATATCGGAAATCATCCAACATGACTTCTATGTCGACGACTTGCTGACCGGAGGGGATGACTTAGATGAAGTAAAGTTCATTCGCACTGAAGTCACCAAAGCGCTTGCGTCGGCATGTATGCCATTGAGAAAGTGGAAGTCAAATGATTCTCAATTATTGTCGAATGCTGTCCCTGCGTCATACGATTTGAACATTGGACAAAATGAGCCAGAAAAGTTGCTTGGTCTCTGTTGGCATATCGGCACTGATGAGATAGGGTTTCCTATAGGTCTGACTAAATCTTCGACTAGGTACACAAAGCGTGACTTGTTATCCGTTATTGCGCGAATCTTTGATCCCTTAGGTCTGTTAGGTCCTATTGTTATTACTATGAAGATCTTGCTACAGAAAATGTGGTTAGATAAATTATCATGGGATCAACCATTACCTAATGAGATTTGTAAACAATGGGAGATTATTATTAAATCTTTACCTCTTTTAAATCATGTTCGCATTCCGCGACTTGTAGTCTGCAATTCATTTACGGAGTTAGAACTCCATATTTTCACAGACGCGTCTGAGTCCGCGTACGGTGCTTGCGTCTACATTCGCAGTGTTAATGCTAAGGGTGAGTACATGGCTCGCTTGTTAATGGCAAAGAGTCGAGTTGCTCCCATCAAGCCTACGACAATTCCGCGACTGGAGTTATGTGGTGCGGTAGTCGGTTCTCGTCTTCACGAGAAGGTGATGAGCTCACTTCGAGTGAAGATCAGTCGGGTTTATTGTTGGACTGATTCAACCATTGTCTTGGGATGGTTACAGATGATGCCTACCAGACTTCAGCCCTTTGTGCGCAACCGCGTTGCTGAGGTTTTGGATAAGTCGGGTAACTGTACTTGGAGGCACGTCCCAACAGATCAAAATCCAGCAGACCTAATATCTCGTGGCATGGATATTAGTGATCTGCAGGAGTCAGATCTGTGGTGGAAAGGACCAGATTTTTTAAAACTAGATTCGTCTGAATGGCCTTCTCAAATTACGAGCCCAGGACTACAATCGTTACCGGAGACTCGACCTAAAATCATATTACATGTTGTAAACGATTCGAAACCTGAAGTTTTAATTGATTTTAGGCGTTATTCCAATTACACACGACTCGTACGATCTGTTGCCTACGTATTACGATTTATTAAGTCATGTAGAAAGCATTACCCTAAAACCAAATACTTGTCACATGATGAGGTACAAGATGCACTAACTCTTGTCATTATTAAGAGTCAGATTCAGTCATTTTCTGAATACCAATTATTTTTGAACAAAAAGAGTTTACCTAAAAAGAGCGCCCTTCTAAAGTTTAATGTTTATTTAGACGATAATAATGTAATGCGAGTAGGAGGACGTCTCGATAACTCTAATTTTGCTTATAGTAAGAAACACCCTATTTTATTACAGTCCACTCATGATTTCACTAAACTATTATTTAATTTTGAGCATAAAAGGCTGATGCATGCTGGCCCACAATTATTATTAGCTTCCATTAGGGAAACTTATTGGCCAATAGGAGGTCGCAAGTTGGCGAAAGCCTGTTATCATAAGTGTGTTTTGTGTCACCGTATGAAGGGTAAGGTTGTAGCTCCCTTAATGGGTAACTTACCACGAGAACGCCTTCGTCCAGGTTATCCCTTTGAAAGCACAGGCGTTGATTACGCTGGCCCTATTATTTGTGCTAGTCGCCAGGGCCGTGGATGTAGGTTAGTAAAGGTGTATGTCGCTATTTTTATTTGTTTCACAACCAAGGCCATTCATTTGGAGCTCGTTGGTGATTTAACTAGCAATAGTTATTTACTGGCTTTGTATCGGTTTATTTCTCGGAGAGGTAAACCTGCTGATATTTTTTCCGATAACGGTACCTCATTTGTCGGTGCATACAACGACCTTTCCAAATTTTTAAAATTAAATAGTTTGTCCTTGGGTGAAAGTGCAGCAAACGACGGAATAAGGTTCCATTTTATTCCCGCCTACACCCCACATTTCGGTGGACTCTGGGAGGCGGGTGTCAGGTCAGCAAAGTATCACCTTCAGAGAGTGTTGGGAAATTGTAACTTGACTTTTGAGGAGCTGTACACCACACTAACCAAGATTGAAGCCATCTTGAACTCTCGTCCATTGACGCCGTTGTCTTCAGATCCTGCAGATTATACTCCGCTCACGCCAGGACATTTTCTTGTGGGACGGCCACTTACTTCTTTGCCGCAACCTGATTACCAGGATAGCTCTGCAAATTATCTGTCTCGTTACCAGAGGATCGAGCAGCTTCGCCAGCATTTCTGGAGCAGATGGAGCAAGGAGTATGTTGCAGAATTGCAACAACGCTCCAAATGGCGTTCCTGCAAGGATGGCTTGATGCTGAACTCCTTGGTGGTGATCAAGGAAGACGATCTTCCTCCGTTGAAGTGGAGACTTGGACGGATCGTGGCTGTTCATCCAGGAACGGATGGTATCGCCCGTGTAGCTGACATTCGGACGTCTACTGGAGTCGTTCGACGGGCATTCAACCGAATCTGCCCTTTGCCTGTGTCTTCAGAATCTGGTTGAAACCATTGGTTTCAACGCCCGGGGAAATGTTGGAGATAAAACCTTCTTGCAAGCTTCCTAAATTATATGAAAAAATATGACACTTCTATTTGTCACTTGTCTTCACTTGTTTTGTGTAAAATATATTGTTCACACCGAAAATTATTAAAAAACTAATTTGCATTGAGCATCCAGTCATTCATTTTCATCAGAATACCCATAATTCTCGCAATCTATTCCCGGAGCCTTCTTGGGATTGAAGGATTCGCAGGCAATACGCAATTCAGCTGGCGTGAAGGGTGGATCCAGCGGTTCGTCCTCCTCGTCCTTATTCACCGCTTCGGCTTTTGCCCTAATGTTCGTGTGGTGGTTGGTGTCGGTGCATTCGAGGTCTTGTGGGTAAAAGGTCTCCGCGATCAATTTCACGGAGCCTTTTGCATCAAGAACCTTACCGTCTTCCACCATAGGCACATCCACCCCTCTTTGCGTCGTCCTTCCTATGACCCTGTAGATCCCCTCCCATACCCCTTCCCTGTCCTGTTTGGTGCAGAACTCTTTCCAACTCTCGGTCTGAGCTCGGGCCACCTCGGTCTCATATTCCCTTTTCCGTTTTAGGTACTCTTCGACAACCATCGGTCTTCGGACTGGGGCAGCGCATCGCACTCTCCTTTTGTGGGTAGCGACGCCTTTCTTCATCTTGGTGAGTTTCTCCGACCACCATGGCATGGCAAGCTTTTCTTTGGCTTTTTTGATAGGCATTGCTTCACGGCATGCTTTTTGTATTATATTTGTATAATTGTCAGTGGTGATGTCTAATAGTTGGGTGTTATTTATCTGTTCTATTGTTTCTTTTTGGAATTTAGAATCTATTTTCAATTGGTTGAATTTCATACGAAATGTTTGCCAATTGGCTTTTTTGGTATTGAAGATGCGCGTGGTTCGTTCTGTTTGAACTCCTTTCGCTCTCTCCAGCCTAAGGTCAAAGAGTATGCCATTGTGGTCGGAGCTCGTCAGGCCCTCGTCTACTCTCCAGTTTTCTGCCAGTCCCAGGATGTTGTCGGAGCATGCGGTCAAGTCGACATTGCTACTGATTCGCTGACCTCCCCTGATGGTGTCGAAGGTTGGTACCTGCCCTACATTAAGAATATTTAACCCGAGCCCGCCGAGAGTTCCACACACGTCCTCTCCCCTGCGGTCAACCACTATGCCCCCCCACCAGGTGTTTTTCGCGTTGGCGTCCCCTCCAACAAGAAACGGTTTTGAGCCATTAGCCATGCCTATTTGCCTCAGTTGATTGAGATAAGGCTCTACCGGCTTGTCTGGCTCGAAGTAAAAGGAGGCGAGTGTGATCTCCCAAGCACTGGTTTGTATTCCCACCACGGCGATATTTTCCGTGGTGAGTTTCGGATATTGAATCACTTTAATATTTTTGTCAAAGACAGCGATTGCCGCTTTGACAACCCCACCCTCGGTGCCAGTGTCTTGGAAGACCCGCACTCCCCCCCGGCTTTTCATGTCTCTTGCGCTTCCGACATATGGCTCTTGCAGGAGCGCCACAGAAATTCCCCGTTTCTCTGCCTCCAGCAACAGCTCGTTCGTCGCTAGTTTTTTCCGTTGGAGGTTGGCCTGCGCGAATTTAAGGGCGATTTGTTGTCCTGGTGCGCCTTTAGCAATATGCAGTGGTTGACCGCGCTATTGTGTCCCATTTACGGCGGACAGGGCAGTCTGAACTGAAGGCGTTATGTTCTTTATTGAGCAGGTTCGCTCTTTCGCAGTTCCTGCAGACTGCCGTGCCCCCCGCCATCCAGTCTGGGCATTCGGTTTTGAGGTGAGTACCTCCGCAGTGGCTGCACAAGTCCGCTTTCTCTGTACAGTGCTTTCGCCCATGCCCGTAGGCCAGGCAGCGAGTGCACTGCATGAGTGGGGTCTGGTCTTCGGCCCTGACTCTCTGCAAATCCACATGGACGTATCCTCTCTCAGTCACTCGCCGCCATAACTCCGGGGACGTGCTCAGCACTATATGTACAGAGTGCGGATTCCTTGTTCTTCTTCTATACCGTACTTCCATTCTATCTTCCCCATCGCGGAGGCCGCGAAAAACGTCCCGATTCTGATTCCTCAGAGCTTTCTGAACGTCTTCGTCGGTGTTTACAGCCAAGACATCTCTGAGTATCAGCATCGGGTCCTTGTTTTTTACAGCCTCCACGGTGAGGTTATTACAATTCCTTTCTAACCTTTCTTTCACCTGATCTCTTTCACTTTCTGTCTCAAATCCCATAACAATCTTTCTGTTCTTCGCCTTTCTCACCCTTTCAACCTTCACCCAGCCTTCCTTTGCTTCCACTGCCTTCCTCACCCTTTCCAGTACTTCCTCCCCAGTCTCCGTCTCGACCTCCGAGGTTATAACTACCGAATGTAACGTACTCCGATTTTCCGACATCCCCCCCGCGCTCCGGGAAGCAGCCACCTTTGCGTATGAGGGGGTTTCGGTGTGTGTTTTTTGTTCTTCCAGAGCTATTTTCAACTCCTCCATGCGCTTGTTGTTCTCCTCCAGTAGTCTGGAGTGCGCATCGATTTTGTTTATGAGGAGAACCGTCTCTTCGGTAGCTTCTCCCGCATCTTCCCTCCGCGTGTTTTTACGGGGGGGAGACACAGGCTCCTCTACTTCCGCGTGGCCAGGTTTTTGTTTAAGAGCTTCCATCTCCACTGCAGCCTCTTTAATGAGCTTGTACATAGACTCGACTGCCAGGGTAATGCCTGCCTTTATCTCCGACTTCAGGTTGCGCGATTCCCCCAGTTGGGTTTTTGCCCTCTGAAGCCAGGTCCGACCCTCAACCACCCTGTCTGTCGAGGCAATTGGCTTTTGTGGACAGCCCGAGGTCTCTGTAGAGCTTCGCCGCTTCGTGTCCCTACCAGTCTGAGGCAGCGTAACCTTGAGCGCTGCTCTCGGAGGAGCCGCCTGCTTTTTTGGGGACATGGTAAACGTGGTCGACGCTGCTGCCCTTGAGTCCCTTACTTTGCTGCTTTCCCACTCCCCAATGCTCTTTCGAACACTTGGAGTGGGTGTCGTTTTGGGAGATGGTCCTGCCTTCTCTTGGTCGACTGGGGAGTTGGTCGCTGGTGCCGCTTGTTTACGAGGCGTGTGTGCCAGAAACATGATGTCCGTAAAAGAGGTAGATCGTCAATGTGCTAAAAATATTAATGTCCTACTTTACTACTACTTCTGCTATCTCTGTATATGGGAGATAGTCAGAGTCCGAATCAGAGTACTAAAAATAGCACTGAGGTTGCTGCAGTGTTCCTGTATATGGGGAACGGTGAGCAGTCAAAATGATTTTGCTATCCCTGTATAAGGAGGATGCCGTCTATTGTCAAAAAGATGACCGTAATCGGTAAGTATGCAACCCTATATCATAAAAAGGCACAGTCATAAAATTAAAGTTAAGGTAACCTATATTTTTGAGTCCCAAATACTGGTAACTCGTGTTCTGTGTGGTTTCACACGATTCACGGGCTCTTCCAATTTTAATAATAATGTAGATGACCGCAAAAAACACAAAAACTTTTTTCGACTCTATGTAGAGTCCAACTCTACCCCCAGAAAGAAAGCCCTCCCCGAGCCGTTTCAGATGACCCCAAACTCGGCGGATCTAGTGCAAGAGTTGCCGGAGATATAGCAGTTTGAATTTCCAGGACAACTGCCCAAGATGGCGACTGAAATAGGCTAACTGCGTTTTCTCCGGAACCGTTCGACCGATTACCGCCGTTCTTGGGTTCCCCAGACTCGGCCCGACGAGTTCTATCCCCCCGGACAAGTTTCAGGCTGAAAAAATTTTTCAGCAGGGATTTCAGCAGATCCAACTGAGACAGAGAGAGTAGAGCCCGCCAATGTCTTCTAAGAAAACCCGGATCCTCTACGACCCCCGGTTAAGGAGCTACCACGGCCCAAACTTTCGTTTGACAGTTCTGAAACTGTCAAACTCCACTCTAAACTCGGTATAACTCCCTCCCCTATAGCCGCAGAATACCCGTGCTTGGACTTTTCTGGCTCAGCTCGACCCACCCTACCACTCGGAGTGGTTTTCAGGATACTGAAAATTTTCAGCACCGATTCGCCTGAAAGTACGTTAGTGGGATAGAAATTGGCTTCACAAGCCCGAATCCGCAAACCGCTGCTCTCTACGACTGCCAAGACCGGAGCTATACCCGATCAAAGTTTGTCAAGATGGCCGCCCAACTGTCAAAAGTCCACTTTGTGTGGCTATAACTTTGCGACCATTCGTCGCAGAGAGACGCGGTTTCGAATTCCGTGAATCCCCTGATCTCGTCTTGCCTGCTGAAGCTGTTTCAGCGCTGAAAAACCTCAGACCCCAAAAACGCCTGAAATCCCAAGAATTGTCTTCTTCACAGAACCCTAATGATTTCTGTGAAAGTCCTATGTTTCTAACTTTCTTGGTTAAGGAGCTACAGTGTTCCAAACTTTTAGACCTTAAGTTAAAAATGGCCGAAATCGAGACTTTTTCGCGCGGATCTGCTTCTATTCGTCCTAGAAAGTCAAGATTTCGGTTTTAGGAGGTGTTATTGGCTGGTTGAGTCTTCCTATGAAGTCAAATACATTAAAAGATCTATATTTTCTAATTAATTTAAGAAAATACTTAAAAATTCCATATCTCCTGAACCAAACGTTGTAAAATTTTTCTAAAAATTGTAAAAAATACTAAAATTAAAGCCCTACAATAACACAAACTTAAATTACAAAAAACATAAAATTAAAACGGTTTTTCTTAATAAAAACCGGTTTTTACGGTCAAATTCAAATATCTCGGAAACTGGTTATGATAAATTTATTAATTAAAAAGATTCTGATTAAAAACTCTAGCGCGCAGCTAGTTCCTATAAAAAATTACTATGTAAGCACTATAGTTTCGGAGATATTTGATGTCAAATTATAGATTTTAAAAACTTAATAACTAAAGAACTACTTAACTAAAAATTTTTCTGAAGGCACCAGGGTGTCTCCCCACTGATGAGGCACGAAGCTGCGAAGAAAGCGCGTCCCTGCTACTTCTCCTTCTGCTACCTCGTGCACACGTGGTTTTCGGTTTTTCCTGATTTCCTTCGTGTTTTTCTTCAGAAAAATTCCAGAAAAATCCTGTTTCGTAGAATGGTCCCGTCCGCATAAAATGGTGAAATAAAAAAGGGGGGTCACCGCTTTAGTTTTTGCAGCGTAGCGATTTATGTATACGAGCACTTAGGAAAACATAACCTATTAATGGTTTTTCCTATTTTCCCACTTTCCACTGCAATCCAAGTGCACTTTTCTCACTGTTAAACGTGGCCCGGCTCAATTCACGTCAATTGACACTTAATATATCAAAATCGGACGACTTTAGACCACTTTTTTAAATTTTTAAGTGCGGAGCGACTCAAAAAACGATCCGACCACCACGAGGGTTGGGGGGGTACTGGTTAGGTTAGGTTAGGTTAGGTTAGGTTTTTTTTTTTTTTTTTTTTTTTTTTTTTTTTTTTTTTTTTTTTTTTTTTTTTTTTTCCTACCTCCAACATTATCGGAGTTCATACATAGCTAATATAACTAATTTAGCCTAATTCTCTTTGTCATTCCAGTTCTCGCTTCTTTTCTTCTCGTACTTTCATGCCGCATACTTTGTCTTTCTGCATTCATCATCTTTCTTTCCTTATTCTGGGTGGGATTCCCATTCTAAACCTATTCTGTCTATCTATTATTGTTCCTTTTATTCCTTCATTATTATAGTGTAGGGGGAATTAACTGTCTAGTCTGTTCTTTTATTTCTTTTAAAGTTGTTTCTTACTTTAATTTTATTCTGTTTATCTACTGTGTTTTCCTTTTTTATTGATTCCTTATTGCAGTATAGGGGGAAATAATTGTCCAGTTTGTTCTTTTATTTCTTTACAATTTTCTTACTCTAGTATTATTTCTATACATTTTCCTTATCTTAATATCTTATTCTCTATTGTTACTTACACTAGTATCTTCTCTAATTACATTTTATTCTTATTTCTATGCTTTATATATATATTTCTAAATATACTATAAGCATATTTACTTAGACTGATTTGTTCCTATTTATTACCTTCTGTGCAATCTTTGTGCAGTAGTCTAAAAATTCTTCTCTGTATTTCCCTCGCATCACTTCCCCCACAGTTTCCTGGTCCAATTTTATTTGTAGCGCCTGTTCTATATCATGCCTGTCCACAGCGTGTACAGGGCATTCCAGAAGCAGATGTGGCACGGTTTCTTCCTTGTCTGGGTCGCAGATGCACAATGGACTCTCCTTGCACTTGAAGCGACTCAGGTACTCGGAGAATCCACCGTGCCCTGTCATTACCTGTGTCATAATGTTTGTAATTTTTATCTTTTTTATTGTTCTGTACGCTGCCACCGCATCTGGGAAAAAGATCTTGGTGATCTTTGCGGTTTGGCCGGACCTGTATCTCCGATCCCACTCGTCAAGCGTTGCCATACGTATATGGCGCTTGACGAATGAGATCGGGCACAGGTCATAATCCGGCTTTTTCTTTAGGTTCATGGCGGCCTCTTTTGCCAGCTGATCCGCTCTTTCGTTGCCCTCCAACCCCGCGTGGGCCTTTATCCAGAACAAGGATATTACCTTGTTCTGGAGAGTTGAAGCTGTAATGTTCTCTCTAGCCTCCACCGCCAGGGGATGAAGGCAACTAGGGTTTTTCACTGTCAATAGAGCCGCCATGGAGTCACTAAAGATCCCAAAAGTAGACGCTGTGCTGTTCCTAATTTCCCGCGTTGCCCGGCATATCGCGAGTAGCTCAGCCTGGTAAACCGTACAATATCCCGGTAACGCCAACTTGAGGGTACGCGTCTCTGCCTCTCTGTTCCAGATGGACAGTGCCGCACCAACACGCCCCCCAATCTTGCTACCATCAGTATAAATTTTAACCTGTTGGCCTGAATTGGCGCCAACGTCCTCCCGGTTTACCAGGCTGACGATTTTCAAGTCGCTTCGCTCCGCGGGATGCGGGGATTTCAGTGCTGAAGTCATGCGTTCCACCTCCCTGTCTCCCAATATGGCCTGTGGTTCTCCCTTTTTGGCTTTGTACAATGATGCCGCCTCATGAATTCTTAGATCCAGGGGGAGTATCCCTGCTAGTAGGAGAACCGAATTTAGTGAGACAGTTCGGTACGCCTTGCACATCTTCTGTGCTATTCCCCGCTGCACGACGCCTAGTTGTTTGATCATCCCCAGTTTATTTGCGGCTTCCGCCCATGCACTGGCAGCGTACAGAACTATTGGTTCCACCGCAGCCACATATATGGTTTTGATAACCTCTGGATTTAAACCCCAGTTAACTTTTGCAGCCCTGCACAGCTGTTTATGGACTGCAATGGCTTTGCGGCATACGTCGGAAACGTGCTCGTTAAACGTGAGCCGGTCGTCGATGGTAACTCCCAGTACTTTAATTTTCCTGGACATAGCGATGTCGACCCCGCCCATGCTCAGGCGTGGGGCGTCGTACTTTAACTTTTTTGTTATGACCATGGCACTGGTCTTGTGTGGCGCAAAGTTTAACTTGTTTTCCACGCCCCACGCCCGAACATGCCCGAGGGCGGCATTCGCCTGTCTCTCTATTTCCAAAGCCGTATCACCATCGAAGACCAGGATCACGTCATCGGCAAAAGCCTGGGCGTATATACCTCTACTCTCGAGGTCTTTGAGGAGGGGATCCAGTATAAGGTTCCAGAGAATGGGGCCTCCAATGGAGCCCTGCACGCAACCCTTTTCCGTGCTTCTCTGATGCTCAGCACCGGCGTACCTTACTCGTACTTTCCTATCACGTAGATAGCTGTCGATGACCCTTCTCAGGTTAACCGGACACTTTTCCTCTGCCAGTCGGACCCTTATTGCTGGCCACCAGGCATTGTCGAAGGCTCCCTCTATATCCAGCGATATTAGTGTTATTATTTTCTTTTGTTTCAGCTTACCGCGTATTTTTTGCATAAGGGTATAGAGGGAGTCTTCGGTACTCCTTTGTGGCATGAATCCGTACTGGCGAGTACTCATCCTCGGTGCTATGTGGAACCTGAGTCGGGCCACCAACATCTTCTCGTAGATTTTTCCGAGTACCGGCAACAAGCCGATTGGACGGTACGCCTTTGGTGTTGAGTAATCCGTTTTTCCTGGCTTCCGTAGTACAACCACGGTTGCCTCTTTCCACACTTTGGGGAAATGGTTTAGTGCGAGGCATTTGTTTAGGATAGCCAGGAAAATTTCGGGGTCTTGGCTGATAGCACGGTTGCAGATATCGGCTGTGAGGCCATCCATTCCCGGAGCCTTCTTAGGGTTAAAGGACTCACTAGACGCCATCAGTTCGGCCATGGTGAATGGAGGATCGCATGGCTCACCATTTTCACCTTCATTCACCCTTTCCGCCTCCAATCTGACACGGCTGTGGTGAGGGTCATCTGCAGCTGGGTGGTCCTCTGGATACAGGGTCTCCGCTATGTATCGGGCGGACCCTTCTGCGTCCAGCACATCCCCATTTCTCACCAGCGGTGGGTCCTCTACCCTACTCGTTGTCCTTCCTATAATCCTGTAAATCCCCTCCCACACGCCCTCCTTATCCTGTTTGCGGCAGAACTCCTTCCAACTCTCGGTTTGAGCTCTGGCTGCCTCCGACTCATACTCTTTTTTCTGTTGCAGGTACGCTTCGACAACCATGGATCTTCGGACTGGAGCAGCACATCTGATCCTCCTTTTATGGGTAGCTACTGCTTTTTTCAGTTTTTCGAGCTTCTCCGACCACCACGGCAAGGTAAGTTTTTCCTTTTGCTTTTTAATTGGCATAGATGCTTTGCATGATTTGGCTATTATTTCTGTGTACTTATCTACTATTTTATCTAAATGTTCTGTGTGATTTATTTTATCTATTTCTTCTTTTGTAATTTTATGTTCTTGGCTCAACTGGGTGAGTTTCGCATGAAACTCAGCCCAGTTTGCTTTTTTGGTATTATACTTTCTAGTTGTTCTCTCTACTTTTAATCCTTTTGAACAGGTTTGTGAAATTTTGAAGACGATGCCGTTGTGATCGGAGCTGCTTAGTCCCTCGACGACTTTCCAGTCTACTACCTTGTCGAGGATATTTGCCGAGCAAGCTGTAACATCGACATAGCTGCTGTAACGTTGTCCTCCCCTGATGGTGTCGAAGGTAGGAGTATCTCCTGCATTTAGTATGTGCAGCCCGAGCTCCCCGAGAGTCCCGCAAACCTCCTCTCCCCTACGGTCGACCGTCGGGCTGCCCCACCAAGTGCTTTTTGCGTTTGCGTCGCCTCCAACGATTATGGGCTTTGAGCCATTTTTGGCCACTATGTCCCTGAGTTGGTCTAAGTAGGGCTCCACGGGCTTATCCGGCTCAAAGTATATGGAGACCAAAGTGATCTCCCAGGCACTGGTCTGGATACCCACCACAACTATATTGTTTGTGGTGAGTTTTGGGTACTGTATTATGTTAAGGTTACTATCAAACACAGCGATTGCAGCCTTAACGTTCCCCTCCGCGTTTTCAGTGCTCTGGAAGATCCTCGCTCCCTTGTGGCCCTTCATTGTCCTGCTCCCCCCTATATATGGCTCTTGCAGCAAGGCCGCGGCTACCCCCTGTTTTTGTGCCTCGAGCAGCAACTCGATTGTTGCAAGCCTTTTTCGTTGGAGGTTCGCTTGCATATAGCTGTATGTGGTGGTGGCAACGTTGGCGTTAACAGTATGCGACGGTCGACCTGGCCAACTCTTCCCACCGGCGGCGCACAGGGCACCCAGAGCTGAAGGCATTGTGCTCTAATTGCGTCAGTTTCGCCTTTCCGCAGTTTCTGCAGGCAGGTGGCTCCCCAGCTAGCCAGTCCGCGCACTCCGTTCTCAGGTGTGGGCCACCACAGTGACTGCAAGCATCTGTAGTCTCTTGGCAGTATTTTCTGCCGTGGCCGTACCCCAGGCAGCGCGTGCACTGAACTAGTGGAGTCTGGTCTTCTGCTCTGACCCGTTGGAGATCTATGTAAACATAGCCTCTCTCAGTCAACCTTCTCCAGATACTGGGCGATACGCTTATTATTACGTGGTTGGTGTGAGGGTTTCTAGCTCTTCTTCTATATTTCACTGCTATCCTATCTTCCCCTTCACCGAGACCATGGAAAACAGCACCGTTCTGATTCCGGAGAGCCTTGAGGATGTCTTCATCAGTATTTACTGATAGGACATCCCCAAGCCTGACCAGCGGGTCCTTGTTTTCCACGTCCTCGATGGTGAGGCTACCCCCTTCTTTACCTATTCTTTCCTTTACCTTATCCCGTTCCTCCTTGGACCCAAAACCCATTATTATTTTCCTATTTTTGGCTTTCCTTACCCTCTCCACCTTTACCCATCCCTCTTTGGCGTCTATGGCCTTCCTAACTCTTTCAAGCACCTCCTCTCCTGTTTCCGTCTCTACGGTCGAAGCAACCGCGACCGAGTGCAGCGTACGCTTTTGCAGCACCCCGTCACTCTGTGCCGCGGCCACCCCGGCGTAGGTTGGTGCTTCTGCCTTTTCTATTTTCTCGGCATGCCTTTCAATCGTAGCCTTCAGCTCTTCCATTTTTCTGCCGCTTTCCCTTATCAAGTTAGTGTGTTCCACTAAGCGTTCCATGAGTAGGCTTTCTCTGGAGGTAGGGGAAGGAGAGTGAGCAGGGTCAGGAGGTGGAGCAACACGTGCTCCCATTCTCCCTCCCACCCGATCTCCCTCCATTATGATTCCCTTCGTTTTGAGCTCCGCCTCGGATTCCCTGACTAGTTCAAGGAGCCGTGCAAGTGCTTTCTCGACCCCCTCTTTGATTTCAGTTTTAAGGTTCCTTGAGTTCCTTAAGTGGGCCTTTGCCTTATTCAGGCAGGCTGCCGCTTCTGCCGCTCTACTGGCATAGCGCTTTGTGGGAGACTCCTCGTCTCCCGCTGACGCCCTGCGAGCGACAGCAGCGTTTCCCTGTGTGGGAGCAGTTACCATTGCAGATGGCACAGGTTTCGTAGCCACCTTTGTTGCTACTGCTGCAGGGTCTACCTGCATTGTCGCGCTTGTCCTTATAGCCCGGCCATCTGCTCTGGCAGTTTGCTCCTCATTTGGCAGGGCGGCTTCCCATCTATCTATGCTTTTGCGAACGGCCTCTTTTGGGGGCGACCTATTGCTTTCTGGCTTTTTAACAGGCGTGCGGTGCCCAAACATTTTTGGGAATGTGATGCGGAGGGACGTAATTTTGTATAAGTTGTAAAGTTGCCCCTTTGTTATACCGCAAAAGATTACACAGGTAAATAAGAGTTTTTTAAAATTAAAATAAATGTAAATATAAAATTGTAAATGATGAGTCTCTGACTCTGGTCAATACACAAACACACAAAGAAAACAATTTTAGGATTAATAAAAAATTTAAAAAATATTCTCTACGTAGAGTCGCTTTGCAACTCCAGTTTATATCTTATAGCTAATAAGTGCTTAGGTTTGTAAATAAAGAGGAACTTCACTTAGTCGGTTTTAGGTAGAGTCAACTCTACTATGGTCGCTGTGTGCCGTGTAGTGTATTTATTCCGCCTCTGATAGACTCACAATTATGAAATAAAATTCTGAATAGAGGTAAGGTAGAGTCTATGTAGAGTCGGTTTGCTACACAAAGTTACGACTACGGGTGATAAAATTTAGTGTGTATAAACGAAGGCAGGCCTCTACTTGACTGTCGTGGATAGAGTCAACTCTATTTTGGTCACTATTTGTCATGTAGTATATTCAGTCTGCCCTCGATGAAACACAAACAACAAACACCAATTACAAAAATTAAAAAAAAAAAAACAAAATAAAATGAGGTTTATCTCTATGTAGAGTCGCCCATATACTCCAATTTGGATCCTAAAACTAATAAATTAATAATACTTGAGTATATTGCAGAAGCGGACCAACACTTTGTCAGTCGTAGGTAGAGTCAACTCTCCTGTGTTACGTGTAGTGTTTTTTATTTTACTTAAGACTATTTACACTTGGAATACAAAATTTATATAAGAAAATTTTTTAGCTCTATGTAGAGTCTTTAGACTCTATCCAAAAATTCTTCAGGCTGTTCTCTATCATATAGAGAAAACCCCGTAGCTCTAGCTCTCTCCGTTCGCAAGATATAATGAAAGTAAGTTTAGGGGTAGCAACCCTCAGACGTCCTCTATAAAACAGCTATTATCTATTAAAACTTTATACAATTTAAAATAAGCCAATATAGTCCGATAGTCAATAGTGCGAAATTTTTTAACTAAAATTTTTCTAAGTCCAGAAAACAAAAGTTGGTTTTTAGGGGTAGGGGGTTGAAAACCTAGGGGTTGGGTGCGGGGGGTTGGGTAGTTTAAGGGTTTAGGTTTGCGGAGCAAGGGGGGTAGGTTAGGGAGGGGGGTGGAAATTTTTCGTTATTTTTGGGCTAGGACGCACGGTTTTCGAGCTACGAGGTATTTTTCGAAAAATTTTTGGGGAAAAATACCTAAACAATCTTATTTCTTTGCCGTCGAACGGCTCGATAGGATGTTTTTAAAGAGCTGGTAAAAATTTTCCTATCGTCTGGTTTCACCGGGGAAAAATCCAGA
This sequence comes from Mythimna albipuncta, assembly GCA_929112965.1. Lineage (NCBI taxonomy): Eukaryota > Metazoa > Arthropoda > Insecta > Lepidoptera > Noctuidae > Mythimna > Mythimna albipuncta. Next base: position 17,970 of record OV815962.1, on the reverse strand, counting down.
CAACAGAGTATGAGTTGGGTCGTAAAGTCTTTTGAATCCCACGGGGGTGAGTCACCCGGTCAATTTTTTATTTGTTGTCAAACTTAGGGGTAGCTTTTTGTCAACAACTTTTACTTTGTTTCACCCTTAGGAACGAGATATCTAAAAGGAGAAAAATACTAGGGTATAGGCCTCTGCCCAAATTTTCTGACAAGCCCCTTATTTTCCCTTTTGGAAATCCAGGAACCAAAAATTTTTCCTGTTTTTCCAAAAAATCTCGTCGGGGGTGGTTTTTGGGGGTGCCAACAAGGAGGTCGACCTTATGATCGTTTGTCGCAGAGACAACCGATTTGATGTTATTTTTTCGATATCTCGCTCCCCTGAGGCTCCAGGGGGTGTACAAACTTATTTGGTAATGCCGTCCAGGACCCTTGTTCCACCTTAAAATCTATATTAAATCTACTCTTAATCCTATATACAAACTAAAATTTTTGTTCCACTGGGGATGAACCGGTCCTTGCTGCTCTGCCAGTCCAGGGGTCCTCCGTTGGCTACGCCTCCCTCTGGAGCCTGCCAAAGTTGGGGGTGGCTGACAATTTTCTGCAAATGGCTGCTAGTGCAGAAACTTCGCGTCCTAGGGGGTTGGCCTCGAAGGATTTTCTTCTTGGGAGGTGGTTTTCCTCCGGGTACTGCCGGTAGCAGAACGTCAGGGGTAGTTCCGGTTCTGCGTGACGTCACAGTTTTCACCCTTTTGACTAAATTTTCCGTAGTTCAGAAACTACCAGTCGGAAAATTCTGAATTTTTGCACACTTGTTCTCTGAAGAGTGAGGAATTTTTTAAAATCCAGAAAAAGTGACGTCACCGATCTTGTTTCAGCTCTGAATGGGTTCAAAGTTCGTCGTACATTTAGAGTCTTCTATATTCCAGGGGGGTGCTCCGATTTCGACGATCAAGGTGTCAGCTGGCTGGTCTCGGTGTCTTACACGATGCTCAGCAGGTGAAAAGTTTCCAGGTGTCGGGAATCGGGAGCACGTGGCCACGTGGTTTCCGGTTTTTCCTTTGTGGCTCGGCGAGTTTTGCCCGGAAAATTCCGGGACTTCGCCTGATTGTAGCTGCCCCTGGTGCGCTTCAAACTGCAGTCCAAAAGATATAGGTTACCGCTGAAAATCAGGCGGCGTTGAGTCAGGAATGCAAAATTTAGAGGTTAAAAATGGTTTTTCGGGTCTAGTGTCTCTGAAAATGGTCCAATTTCAGCACTTTAAGCACCAATCGATAGCACTCGCGAGCGCGCAACTTTTGACGTATCGCACTTCTTACTTATCGTAAAATAACCCGTTTGGATGATTTTTTGAACGCGGAGCACACTTAAAACGAACCGACCGCCACGAGAGCTGGGGGGGAACTTGGTTAGGTTAGGTTAGGTTAGGTTAGGTTAGGTTAGGTTAGGTTAGGTTAGGTTAGGTTAGGTTAGGTTAGGTTAGGTTAGGTTAGGTTAGGTTAGGTTAGGTTAGGTTAGGTTAGGTTAGGTTAGGTTAGGTTAGGTTAGGTTAGGTTAGGTTTTTTTTTTTTTTTTTTTTTTTTTTTTTTTTTTTTTTTTTTTTTTTTTTTTTATTAGTCTCTACCTCTTGCATTGCGAGAGTCTATGTCTAGCTACTTCTCTTTCATACCAGTTCTCGCTTGCTTGCCTCTCGCACTTTTATTCCTCATACTTTGTCTTTCTTTTATCCGTCCTCATTCATTTCCGATATGGGTGGGACTCCCATATTACTATCTATTTTCTTATCTGGCTATTCTATCTATCTGCCCATACATAATTTACTTTAGTTTTCCAGGGTAAATGATTTACGCAATACCAATTTTATTTTTCTGCAGTTTACAGGATTACATGTTTGGGGTTTACATTTTCTTTTATCTTACTATTTTCTATTTTCTAACACTTATACTATGACAATTTATTATGTTACATATATTGTTTATTTATATCTAAATTTACTTCTAATACATACATAGTTCTTCTACTTCTTTTCCACTACAAATCTTATTTATTATACTTATACTTTGCTATCTTTTCAAGGATAAAAGTACACAGTCCTATCCACTATAGTTTACAATTCTTATATATACTTATACAATTTGGCAGCCCATCATTATATTATTGATCTTATATCTACTTAGTTGCTAGGTTTTTAACATTACTTAAGTTCTATTTGATCTTACTTTTTACTATATTATATTTATTTGTTTACTAAATTCTATATACACTACTTTTATATAACTAAATATACAGCAGTTGCATACTTTATCGATCGCTTTTATTACTTTTTACCACTTCTCGTACAATTTTAAGACAGTAATTCAAGAACTTTTTACTGTTTTTACTAGCCATTATCGTCCCTATACTTTCTATGGACAGGTCTGTATCCATTTCCTGCTCTATCTCGTTCCGATCGTTTGCATATACAGGGCAGTGAAGCAACAGGTGTGGCACCGACTCCGTCATGTTCGGGTCACAGATGCACGATGGACTCCCCTTACACTTGAACCTGTTCAAGTATTCAGAGAATCCACCGTGCCCCGTTAAGACCTGGGTCAGATGCCCCTCAATCTTCAGTTTCCTGACAATCCTGTACGCCGCCTTTGCATCCGGAAAAAATATTTTCGTGATCGAAGCGGTGGTGCCGGATCTATATCTGCTGTTCCATTCCTCAAGCGTTGCCATACGAATGCATCGCTTGACGAATGAAACTGGACACAGATCATAATCCGGCTTCTTTTTGCTCTGCGTTGCGGCCTCTTTTGCCAGCTGATCCACTCTCTCATTGCCTTCAAAACCTGCGTGAGCTTTGATCCAGAACAAGTGTACTATCTTGTTCTGGTGGGAAACAGCTGTAAGGTTTTCCCTAGCTTCAACAGCCAGGGGGTGAAGGCAACTGTGGTTTTTCACCGTCATGAGGGCCGCTACGGAGTCGCTATAGACTCCGAAAGTGGACGCGGAGCTTCTCCGTATCTCCCTCGTTGCCCTGCATATCGCCAGGAGCTCCGCCTGGTAGACCGAGCAGTACTCGGGCAACGCCAGCTTGAGGGCACGCGTTTCGGCCTGGCTGTTCCAAAGGGACAGCGCAGCACCAACCCGCCCCCCAATTTTGCTCCCGTCGGTGAAAATTCTCACCTCCGGTTTGGCACTGGCGTCAACCTGCTCCCGGTCTATCAGGCTTCCGAACTCCAGTTCGATATGCGTGGCGGGGTGAGGGGACTTCAGCGCGGACACAGGCCGTTCCATCTCCCTGTCCCTCAACATCGGCAGTGAACCTCCCCTCTTGGCTTCATAGAGTAAAGCCACCTCGCGAGCTCGGAGGTCCAGGGGGAGTAACCCTGCCAACAGAAGCACTGAGTTGAGGGAGACGGTGCGATATGCTTTGCATATTTTCTGTGCAATTCCGCGCTGCACGGCGCCCAACTGCTTGATTATTCCCAGTTTACTGGCTGCTGGTGCCCATACGCTGGCCGCGTACAGGACGATCGGCTCCACTGTTGCAACGTAAATTGTCTTTACAACCTCAGGATTTAAACCCCAGCTGATCCTAGCCGCCCTGCATAACTGTTTATGCACATTGATGGCCTTTTTGCATACGTTTCTGACGTGTGTGTTAAATGTCAGCTTGTCGTCGACGGTGACACCCAAGATCTTTATTTCTTTTGACATGGCAATTTCTACCCCACCCATGCTCAGTCGTGGGGTGTCATATTTTAGTCTCCTTGTTATGGTCATCGCATTGGTCTTATGCGGCGCGAACTTTAACTTGTTATCGACACCCCACGCCTGAACACGCCCAAGAGCATCATTTGCCTTGTGTTCTATTTCAATTGCTGTGTCACCGTCGAAGACAAGGACCACATCGTCTGCAAAGGCCTGCACATAAACGCCATTTCCTATTAAGTCTCTCAGGAGGGGATCCAGTAGGAGATTCCAGAAATTAGGGCCTCCTATGGAGCCTTGTACGCAGCCTTTACTAGTCGCCTTGGAGTACTCTTCACCCGCATACCTGACCCTGACCCTTCTGTCACTCAAGTAGCTGTCGATGACCCTCCTCAAGTTGACAGGACACTTTTCCTCTGCCAGTCGGACTCTTATAGCTGGCCACCAAGCGCTGTCGAAGGCTCCCTCTATGTCTAGCGAAACTAGTACAACAATCTTTTTTAGGTTTAATTTTCCTTTTATGTGTTGCATAAGATCATAGAGGGAGTCTTCGGTGCTCTTTTGGGGCATGAATCCGTACTGGCGAGTACTCATCCTTGGTATGATATAGAACTTGAGGCGGGCCACCAACATCTTCTCGAATATCTTGCCTAGTACTGGTAAGAGGCCTATGGGCCTATATGATTTTGGGGTGGTGTAGTCTCTTTTCCCTGGTTTCTTTAGCACCACCACCGTGGCCTCTTTCCAGCACTTCGGGAAATAACCGTACTTGAGGCACTGATTCAAAAGGGCCAGGAAGGCATCGGGTTCCCGTCCGATGGCTTGGCTACATATGTCGGCTGTGAGGCCATCTAATCCCGGTGCTTTTTTAGGATTGAAAGATTCACACGCAGTTTTGAGCTCAATCCGTGTGAAGGGTGGATCTTGAGAGCCTTCTTGTTCTTCTTTATTAACTATTTCGGCTTTTGCCCTAATGAGACTATGATGAAGGTTGTCGGTGCTCGTTAGGTCTTCAGGATAAAAGGTTTCCGCCAATAGTTTAACGGAACCCTCTGCATCCAGCACCTCTCCATTTTCTATCATCTGCAAGTCCACCCCTCTTTGCGTTGTTCTCCCGATAACCCTATAGATCCCCTCCCATACCCCCTCCCTATCCTGCTTACTGCAGAACTCCTTCCAGCTCTCGGTCTGAGCTCGAGCAACTTCCGTCTCATATTCTTCTTTCCGTTTCAGGTACTCTTCTACGACCTTCGCCCTCCGGACCGGAGCAGCGCAGCGGATTCTCCTTCTGCTGGTAGCGACGATCTTCTTCAACCCTGCGAGTTTCTCCGACCACCATGGCATGGTAAGTTTCTCATTAGATTTTTTAATGGGCATTGAGACCCGACACGCATCTTTAATTATTTTTGTGTAGGTTATGATTTTATCTTCTAATAATTTTGTACTGTCAATTTTCTCTATTTCGGTGGTCTGAATATTATGGTCTATTTTTAATTGGTTCAGTTTCTCATGAAACTTTATCCAATCAGCTTTTTTACTATTGTAGATGCGTGTCGTTCTTTCTACTTGCACCGCTTTTGCTCTCACCAATCTAACGTCAAAAAGAATTCCATTGTGGTCGGAGCTTGTGAGTCCTTCATCGATTCGCCATTTCTCTACCAGCTCCAGGACGCTATCCGAACATGCTGTGATGTCAACGTGACTACTGAAACGTCGACCCCCTCTAATGGTGTCGAAGGTCGGAATTTCCCCTGTGTTGAGGACGTTCAGCCCGAGCTCGCCGAGAGTTCCGTACACATCCTCACCCCTGCGGTCAACCACTGGGCTGCCCCACCATATACTCTTCGCATTGGCGTCCCCTCCAACGATTAGTGGCTTCGAGCCGATTACCGTTCCTATCTGCCTCAACTGGTTGAGGTAGGGTTCCACTGGTTGGTCAGGCTCGAAGTAAAAGGAGGCAAGTGTGATCTCCCAAGCACTGGACTGTATACCCACCACTACGATGTTTTGCGTGGTGAGTTTAGGGTACTGGATTACTTTGAGGTTTTTGTCAAGGACAACTATGGCCGCCTTGACAACCCCTTCCCCAACTCCAGTGTCTTGGAAGATCCGCACTCCCCTCTGACACCTCATACCTTTTGAACTACCCACGTATGGCTCCTGCAGAAGAGCTACGGCGATTCCCCTTTCTTCCGCCTCTAATAGTAGCTCATTAGTTGCCAGTTTCTTTCGTTGGAGGTTAGCCTGAGCGATTTTGTATACAGCTGTTGCCCCCTGTGCGCCCTTAGCAGTACGCGGTGGTTGACCGCGCTATTGCGTCCCATCTACGGCGGACAGGGCATTCGATGCTAAACGCATTGTGCTCTTTATTGAGCATATTTGCCCTCTCGCAGTTCCTGCAAGTCGCTATACCTCCTGCCATCCAATCTGGGCATTCGGTTTTCATATGCGTGCCCCCGCAGTGACTGCACATGTCCGCCTTCTCGGTACAATGTCTCCGCCCATGACCGTGGCCCAGGCAGCGAGTGCATTGAATGAGTGGGGTTTGATCTTCCACCCGGATTCTTTGGAGATCTACATGGACGTACCCTCTTTCAGTCACTCGCCGCCATACTTCCGGGGATGTGCTTAAGACTACGTGTACGGAGTGAGGGTTTCTCGTCTTCCTTCTGTATTTAATCACTATTCTACCTTCCTCTTCGCGAAGGCCGCGAAAAACATCCCGGTTCTGATTTTTGAGGGCTTTGATTATATCCTCGTCCGTATTTATCGCTAGGACATCCCTCAGTATCATCATCGGGTCTCTGTTCTTCACGGCCTCCACGTTAAGGTTGGTGCCATTCTTTTCTAATCTTTCTTTGACCTTATCTCTCTCGCCTTCTGTCTCAAACCCCATGACCACCTTCCGATTTTTTGCTTTTCTGACCCTTTCTACCTTTACCCAGCCTTCTTTGGCTTCTACCGCTTTTCTCACCCTCTCCAGTATCTCTTCTCCGTTCTCTGTCTCATCTTTTGAGGTGACCACGACCGAATGCAACGTATTGCGTTTTTCTAACGCTGCGTGCGTGCCCCGAGTCGCTGCCACCCTAGCGTATGAGGGTGTCTCGGTGTCTGCCTTTTGACCATCTAGTGTCCGCTTTAAATCTTCCAAACGCTTGCTGTTTTCCTCCAGCAGTTTGGAATGGGTCTCTATCATGAGGAGGATTGTATCTTCTCTCATATTCGTTTCCGTACATTTCCCTAAAGTCTTCCCTTGCGTCAAATATTCATTTTCTAGATGGTCAGTTTTCTGTTTTAGGCCTTCAATTTCTGTCGTGGCATCTTTTATCAGCCTGTACATCGATTCGACTGCCAGGGTGATCCCTGCCTTAATCTCTGACTTCAGGTTCCGCGATTCGCCCAATTGAGTTTTCGCCCTCTGAAGCCAGGTCCGGCCCTCTGTCACCCTGTCAGCCGAAGCGATTGGCTTCTGCGACCCACCCGTGGTATCGATAGAAGTTCGACTCTTAGTGTCCTTACCACTCTGTGGCAGTGTGACCTTTAGCGCAACCCTTGAGGAGGCTGTCGAAGTCTGCGCTTGTTTTTTCGGTGACACAGTATATGTGGCCGATGCTGCTTCCTTTTGGTCCTTGGTCTTGCTCGCTTCCCACTCTCCAATGCTCTTCCGAACATTAGCAGTGGGTGTCGTTGACTTCGGAGACGGCCCTGCCTTCTCCTTGTCAACCGGGGAGGCGGTCTTTGGGGCAGTTTGCTTACGGGGCGTGTGTGCGAGTATCATTTTGACACGAGGTAGATCGTCCCTTATTTTAAAATTTAAAATATATCCCTATATTTAGGTATTACCTTCCCTATCCCTGTAAATGGGGGACGGTCAATTCTGATAAATAAAAATAAAAATAAAAAGTAAATAAAAGTAAAGAAGAAGCTGAAAATTCCAGTAATATCTCTGTAGAGAGGAGATAATAATTGGTCGAGATTATACTCTATCCCTCAAAAAGAGGGACAATGGTCTGTGCTTAATATTGTTAGAGCGATCGATAAAGTACACGCTACACTGTCTTTTATCTATTTACAGTGAAGAAGAAATTCTTAACACCAGCTTACAATTGTTTTTCAGTATTCTGAAGGTCAATTAAAATGAAAAAATTTGAAAAAATTTGAAAAAATTTTTCGACTCTACCTAGAGCCAAGCTCTACTACCAGAAAGAAAGCCCTCCCCGAGCCCCTCCAGATGACCCCAAACTCGGCGGGTCTACTACAAAAGGTTCCAGAGATATGGCAGTCCGAAATTCCAGGCAAATGCCCAGGATGGAGACCTAGAATAGTCTAACTGCCCTCTCTCCGGAACCGTTTGACCGAATACCACCGTTCTTGGGTTCTCCGGACTTGGCTCGACGAGTTCTATCCTCTCGGGCCAGTTTCAGCCTGAAAAATTTCTTCAGCAGGGATTTCGATGAAACCTCCCAGGACGGAGAGAGCAGAGCCCGCCAATGTCTTCCAAGAAAACCAGGATCCTCTACGACCCCTAGTTCGGGAGCTATCCAAGTCTAAACTTTCGCTTGACAGTTCTAGAACTGTCAAACTCCAACTTCAAACCGGTACAACTCCCGACCCCGCGGCCGCAGAACACCCGTGTTTGGGCTCTTCTGACTAAGCTTGACCCGCCCCACCGCTCCGAGTAGTTTTCAGGATCCTGAAAAATTTCAGCACCGATCCGCCTGAAAGTATGCTGACGGGACGGAGATACACTTCCCAAGTCCGAATCCGCCAACCGCTGCTCTCTACGACTACCGGGACCGGAGCTACACCTGGCCAAAGTTTGCCAATATGGCCGCCCAACTGTCAAATGCTGACTTTACGTGGCTATAACTCCGCGACCGTTCGTCGGAAAGAGACGCGGTTTTCAATTCTGTGGATCCCCTGATCCCGCCTCGCCTACAAAAGCTATTTCAGCGCTGAAAATTCTCAGGTCCCCAAAATGCCTGAAATCCTGATAAAAATGGTTAGGTTAGGTTAGGTTAGGTTAGGTTAGGTTAGGTTAGGTTAGGTTAGGTTAGGTTAGGTTAGGTTAGGTTAGGTTAGGTTAGGTTAGGTTAGGTTAGGTTAGGTTAGGTTAGGTTAGGTTAGGTTAGGTTAGGTTAGGTTAGGTTAGGTTAGGTTAGGTTAGGTTAGGTTAGGTTAGGTTAGGTTAGGTTAGGTTAGGTTAGGTTAGGTTAGGTTAGGTTAGGTTAGGTTAGGTTAGGTTAGGTTAGGTTAGGTTAGGTTAGGTTAGGTTAGGTTAGGTTAGGTTAGGTTAGGTTAGGTTAGGTTAGGTTAGGTTAGGTTAGGTTAGGTTAGGTTAGGTTAGGTTAGGTTAGGTTAGGTTAGGTTAGGTTAGGTTAGGTTAGGTTAGGTTAGGTTAGGTTAGGTTAGGTTAGGTTAGGTTAGGTTAGGTTAGGTTAGGTTAGGTTAGGTTAGGTTAGGTTAGGTTAGGTTAGGTTAGGTTAGGTTAGGTTAGGTTAGGTTAGGTTAGGTTAGGTTAGGTTAGGTTAGGTTAGGTTAGGTTAGGTTAGGTTAGGTTAGGTTAGGTTAGGTTAGGTTAGGTTAGGTTAGGTTAGGTTAGGTTAGGTTAGGTTAGGTTAGGTTAGGTTAGGTTAGGTTAGGTTAGGTTAGGTTAGGTTAGGTTAGGTTAGGTTAGGTTAGGTTAGGTTAGGTTAGGTTAGGTTAGGTTAGGTTAGGTTAGGTTAGGTTAGGTTAGGTTAGGTTAGGTTAGGTTAGGTTAGGTTAGGTTAGGTTAGGTTAGGTTAGGTTAGGTTAGGTTAGGTTAGGTTAGGTTAGGTTAGGTTAGGTTAGGTTAGGTTAGGTTAGGTTAGGTTAGGTTAGGTTAGGTTAGGTTAGGTTAGGTTAGGTTAGGTTAGGTTAGGTTAGGTTAGGTTAGGTTAGGTTAGGTTAGGTTAGGTTAGGTTAGGTTAGGTTAGGTTAGGTTAGGATAGGTTAGGTTAGGTTAGGTTAGGTTAGGTTAGGTTAGGTTAGGTTAGGTTAGGTTAGGTTAGGTTAGGTTAGGTTAGGTTAGGTTAGGTTAGGTTAGGTTAGGTTAGGTTAGGTTAGGTTAGGTTAGGTTAGGTTAGGTTAGGTTAGGTTAGGTTAGGTTAGGTTAGGTTAGGTTAGGTTAGGTTAGGTTAGGTTAGGTTAGGTTAGGTTAGGTTAGGTTAGGTTAGGTTAGGTTAGGTTAGGTTAGGTTAGGTTAGGTTAGGTTAGGTTAGGTTAGGTTAGGTTAGGTTAGGTTAGGTTAGGTTAGGTTAGGTTAGGTTAGGTTAGGTTAGGTTAGGTTAGGTTAGGTTAGGTTAGGTTAGGTTAGGTTAGGTTAGGTTAGGTTAGGTTAGGTTAGGTTAGGTTAGGTTAGGTTAGGTTAGGTTAGGTTAGGTTAGGTTAGGTTAGGTTAGGTTAGGTTAGGTTAGGTTAGGTTAGGTTAGGTTAGGTTAGGTTAGGTTAGGTTAGGTTAGGTTAGGTTAGGTTAGGTTAGGTTAGGTTAGGTTAGGTTAGGTTAGGTTAGGTTAGGTTAGGTTAGGTTAGGTTAGGTTAGGTTAGGTTAGGTTAGGTTAGGTTAGGTTAGGTTAGGTTAGGTTAGGTTAGGTTAGGTTAGGTTAGGTTAGGTTAGGTTAGGTTAGGTTAGGTTAGGTTAGGTTAGGTTAGGTTAGGTTAGGTTAGGTTAGGTTAGGTTAGGTTAGGTTAGGTTAGGTTAGGTTAGGTTAGGTTAGGTTAGGTTAGGTTAGGTTAGGTTAGGTTAGGTTAGGTTAGGTTAGGTTAGGTTAGGTTAGGTTAGGTTAGGTTAGGTTAGGTTAGGTTAGGTTAGGTTAGGTTAGGTTAGGTTAGGTTAGGTTAGGTTAGGTTAGGTTAGGTTAGGTTAGGTTAGGTTAGGTTAGGTTAGGTTAGGTTAGGTTAGGTTAGGTTAGGTTAGGTTAGGTTAGGTTAGGTTAGGTTAGGTTAGGTTAGGTTAGGTTAGGTTAGGTTAGGTTAGGTTAGGTTAGGTTAGGTTAGGTTAGGTTAGGTTAGGTTAGGTTAGGTTAGGTTAGGTTAGGTTAGGTTAGGTTAGGTTAGGTTAGGTTAGGTTAGGTTAGGTTAGGTTAGGTTAGGTTAGGTTAGGTTAGGTTAGGTTAGGTTAGGTTAGGTTAGGTTAGGTTAGGTTAGGTTAGGTTAGGTTAGGTTAGGTTAGGTTAGGTTAGGTTAGGTTAGGTTAGGTTAGGTTAGGTTAGGTTAGGTTAGGTTAGGTTAGGTTAGGTTAGGTTAGGTTAGGTTAGGTTAGGTTAGGTTAGGTTAGGTTAGGTTAGGTTAGGTTAGGTTAGGTTAGGTTAGGTTAGGTTAGGTTAGGTTAGGTTAGGTTAGGTTAGGTTAGGTTAGGTTAGGTTAGGTTAGGTTAGGTTAGGTTAGGTTAGGTTAGGTTAGGTTAGGTTAGGTTAGGTTAGGTTAGGTTAGGTTAGGTTAGGTTAGGTTAGGTTAGGTTAGGTTAGGTTAGGTTAGGTTAGGTTAGGTTAGGTTAGGTTAGGTTAGGTTAGGTTAGGTTAGGTTAGGTTAGGTTAGGTTAGGTTAGGTTAGGTTAGGTTAGGTTAGGTTAGGTTAGGTTAGGTTAGGTTAGGTTAGGTTAGGTTAGGTTAGGTTAGGTTAGGTTAGGTTAGGTTAGGTTAGGTTAGGTTAGGTTAGGTTAGGTTAGGTTAGGTTAGGTTAGGTTAGGTTAGGTTAGGTTAGGTTAGGTTAGGTTAGGTTAGGTTAGGTTAGGTTAGGTTAGGTTAGGTTAGGTTAGGTTAGGTTAGGTTAGGTTAGGTTAGGTTAGGTTAGGTTAGGTTAGGTTAGGTTAGGTTAGGTTAGGTTAGGTTAGGTTAGGTTAGGTTAGGTTAGGTTAGGTTAGGTTAGGTTAGGTTAGGTTAGGTTAGGTTAGGTTAGGTTAGGTTAGGTTAGGTTAGGTTAGGTTAGGTTAGGTTAGGTTAGGTTAGGTTAGGTTAGGTTAGGTTAGGTTAGGTTAGGTTAGGTTAGGTTAGGTTAGGTTAGGTTAGGTTAGGTTAGGTTAGGTTAGGTTAGGTTAGGTTAGGTTAGGTTAGGTTAGGTTAGGTTAGGTTAGGTTAGGTTAGGTTAGGTTAGGTTAGGTTAGGTTAGGTTAGGTTAGGTTAGGTTAGGTTAGGTTAGGTTAGGTTAGGTTAGGTTAGGTTAGGTTAGGTTAGGTTAGGTTAGGTTAGGTTAGGTTAGGTTAGGTTAGGTTAGGTTAGGTTAGGTTAGGTTAGGTTAGGTTAGGTTAGGTTAGGTTAGGTTAGGTTAGGTTAGGTTAGGTTAGGTTAGGTTAGGTTAGGTTAGGTTAGGTTAGGTTAGGTTAGGTTAGGTTAGGTTAGGTTAGGTTAGGTTAGGTTAGGTTAGGTTAGGTTAGGTTAGGTTAGGTTAGGTTAGGTTAGGTTAGGTTAGGTTAGGTTAGGTTAGGTTAGGTTAGGTTAGGTTAGGTTAGGTTAGGTTAGGTTAGGTTAGGTTAGGTTAGGTTAGGTTAGGTTAGGTTAGGTTAGGTTAGGTTAGGTTAGGTTAGGTTAGGTTAGGTTAGGTTAGGTTAGGTTAGGTTAGGTTAGGTTAGGTTAGGTTAGGTTAGGTTAGGTTAGGTTAGGTTAGGTTAGGTTAGGTTAGGTTAGGTTAGGTTAGGTTAGGTTAGGTTAGGTTAGGTTAGGTTAGGTTAGGTTAGGTTAGGTTAGGTTAGGTTAGGTTAGGTTAGGTTAGGTTAGGTTAGGTTAGGTTAGGTTAGGTTAGGTTAGGTTAGGTTAGGTTAGGTTAGGTTAGGTTAGGTTAGGTTAGGTTAGGTTAGGTTAGGTTAGGTTAGGTTAGGTTAGGTTAGGTTAGGTTAGGTTAGGTTAGGTTAGGTTAGGTTAGGTTAGGTTAGGTTAGGTTAGGTTAGGTTAGGTTAGGTTAGGTTAGGTTAGGTTAGGTTAGGTTAGGTTAGGTTAGGTTAGGTTAGGTTAGGTTAGGTTAGGTTAGGTTAGGTTAGGTTAGGTTAGGTTAGGTTAGGTTAGGTTAGGTTAGGTTAGGTTAGGTTAGGTTAGGTTAGGTTAGGTTAGGTTAGGTTAGGTTAGGTTAGGTTAGGTTAGGTTAGGTTAGGTTAGGTTAGGTTAGGTTAGGTTAGGTTAGGTTAGGTTAGGTTAGGTTAGGTTAGGTTAGGTTAGGTTAGGTTAGGTTAGGTTAGGTTAGGTTAGGTTAGGTTAGGTTAGGTTAGGTTAGGTTAGGTTAGGTTAGGTTAGGTTAGGTTAGGTTAGGTTAGGTTAGGTTAGGTTAGGTTAGGTTAGGTTAGGTTAGGTTAGGTTAGGTTAGGTTAGGTTAGGTTAGGTTAGGTTAGGTTAGGTTAGGTTAGGTTAGGTTAGGTTAGGTTAGGTTAGGTTAGGTTAGGTTAGGTTAGGTTAGGTTAGGTTAGGTTAGGTTAGGTTAGGTTAGGTTAGGTTAGGTTAGGTTAGGTTAGGTTAGGTTAGGTTAGGTTAGGTTAGGTTAGGTTAGGTTAGGTTAGGTTAGGTTAGGTTAGGTTAGGTTAGGTTAGGTTAGGTTAGGTTAGGTTAGGTTAGGTTAGGTTAGGTTAGGTTAGGTTAGGTTAGGTTAGGTTAGGTTAGGTTAGGTTAGGTTAGGTTAGGTTAGGTTAGGTTAGGTTAGGTTAGGTTAGGTTAGGTTAGGTTAGGTTAGGTTAGGTTAGGTTAGGTTAGGTTAGGTTAGGTTAGGTTAGGTTAGGTTAGGTTAGGTTAGGTTAGGTTAGGTTAGGTTAGGTTAGGTTAGGTTAGGTTAGGTTAGGTTAGGTTAGGTTAGGTTAGGTTAGGTTAGGTTAGGTTAGGTTAGGTTAGGTTAGGTTAGGTTAGGTTAGGTTAGGTTAGGTTAGGTTAGGTTAGGTTAGGTTAGGTTAGGTTAGGTTAGGTTAGGTTAGGTTAGGTTAGGTTAGGTTAGGTTAGGTTAGGTTAGGTTAGGTTAGGTTAGGTTAGGTTAGGTTAGGTTAGGTTAGGTTAGGTTAGGTTAGGTTAGGTTAGGTTAGGTTAGGTTAGGTTAGGTTAGGTTAGGTTAGGTTAGGTTAGGTTAGGTTAGGTTAGGTTAGGTTAGGTTAGGTTAGGTTAGGTTAGGTTAGGTTAGGTTAGGTTAGGTTAGGTTAGGTTAGGTTAGGTTAGGTTAGGTTAGGTTAGGTTAGGTTAGGTTAGGTTAGGTTAGGTTAGGTTAGGTTAGGTTAGGTTAGGTTAGGTTAGGTTAGGTTAGGTTAGGTTAGGTTAGGTTAGGTTAGGTTAGGTTAGGTTAGGTTAGGTTAGGTTAGGTTAGGTTAGGTTAGGTTAGGTTAGGTTAGGTTAGGTTAGGTTAGGTTAGGTTAGGTTAGGTTAGGTTAGGTTAGGTTAGGTTAGGTTAGGTTAGGTTAGGTTAGGTTAGGTTAGGTTAGGTTAGGTTAGGTTAGGTTAGGTTAGGTTAGGTTAGGTTAGGTTAGGTTAGGTTAGGTTAGGTTAGGTTAGGTTAGGTTAGGTTAGGTTAGGTTAGGTTAGGTTAGGTTAGGTTAGGTTAGGTTAGGTTAGGTTAGGTTAGGTTAGGTTAGGTTAGGTTAGGTTAGGTTAGGTTAGGTTAGGTTAGGTTAGGTTAGGTTAGGTTAGGTTAGGTTAGGTTAGGTTAGGTTAGGTTAGGTTAGGTTAGGTTAGGTTAGGTTAGGTTAGGTTAGGTTAGGTTAGGTTAGGTTAGGTTAGGTTAGGTTAGGTTAGGTTAGGTTAGGTTAGGTTAGGTTAGGTTAGGTTAGGTTAGGTTAGGTTAGGTTAGGTTAGGTTAGGTTAGGTTAGGTTAGGTTAGGTTAGGTTAGGTTAGGTTAGGTTAGGTTAGGTTAGGTTAGGTTAGGTTAGGTTAGGTTAGGTTAGGTTAGGTTAGGTTAGGTTAGGTTAGGTTAGGTTAGGTTAGGTTAGGTTAGGTTAGGTTAGGTTAGGTTAGGTTAGGTTAGGTTAGGTTAGGTTAGGTTAGGTTAGGTTAGGTTAGGTTAGGTTAGGTTAGGTTAGGTTAGGTTAGGTTAGGTTAGGTTAGGTTAGGTTAGGTTAGGTTAGGTTAGGTTAGGTTAGGTTAGGTTAGGTTAGGTTAGGTTAGGTTAGGTTAGGTTAGGTTAGGTTAGGTTAGGTTAGGTTAGGTTAGGTTAGGTTAGGTTAGGTTAGGTTAGGTTAGGTTAGGTTAGGTTAGGTTAGGTTAGGTTAGGTTAGGTTAGGTTAGGTTAGGTTAGGTTAGGTTAGGTTAGGTTAGGTTAGGTTAGGTTAGGTTAGGTTAGGTTAGGTTAGGTTAGGTTAGGTTAGGTTAGGTTAGGTTAGGTTAGGTTAGGTTAGGTTAGGTTAGGTTAGGTTAGGTTAGGTTAGGTTAGGTTAGGTTAGGTTAGGTTAGGTTAGGTTAGGTTAGGTTAGGTTAGGTTAGGTTAGGTTAGGTTAGGTTAGGTTAGGTTAGGTTAGGTTAGGTTAGGTTAGGTTAGGTTAGGTTAGGTTAGGTTAGGTTAGGTTAGGTTAGGTTAGGTTAGGTTAGGTTAGGTTAGGTTAGGTTAGGTTAGGTTAGGTTAGGTTAGGTTAGGTTAGGTTAGGTGAGGTTAGGTTAGGTTAGGTTAGGTTAGGTTAGGTTAGGTTAGGTTAGGTTAGGTTAGGTTAGGTTAGGTTAGGTTAGGTTAGGTTAGGTTAGGTTAGGTAAGGTTAGGTTAGGTTAGGTTAGGTTAGGTTAGGTTAGGTTAGGTTAGGTTAGGTTAGGTTAGGTTAGGTTAGGTTAGGTTAGGTTAGGTTAGGTTAGGTTAGGTTAGGTTAGGTTAGGTTAGGTTAGGTTAGG